>CP106717.1:34706404-44706404 GCA_025503065.1 Gossypium bickii | reverse complement strand
GCAGGCTGAGTCAGGCTGCAAAGCCTGCTGCTACTACTAAGTGGCCGCCACGGTGTGCTCAATGTGGAAGGTCTCATTCGGGAGAGTGTTGGACAGGAAATAGAGGGTGATTCGAGTGTGGGTCAACGGAGCATCGAGTAAGGGATTGTCCATGTAAGCTGGCTAGGATGCAGTCTGAGGGTTAGAGGCGTGTTCAGTTTAGAGGTGGTGGACAGGAACCATAGAGGGGTCGCAGTTCAGCCAGGGGAGGTAATGGGTCTGGGCGAGGTCGTGGAGCACCGGGCAGAGGTGCTGGAAATACTGATGGAAGACAACCTGGGTTGGTCTATGCTGCGAGGCATCGAGAGGAGGGCGACGCACCGGACGTCATAACCGGTAGGTTCTTAACTTTTGGATTGCCTTACACTGCTTTGATAGATGTTGGTTCGACACACTCTTATGTTGCTAATAGTATAGTGGGAACTATGAACTTAGCTTACGAGACTTCTTCTAGGGAGATGACAGTAATTAGCCCTCTATGTCACTCTGTAAAAGTAAACAAATTGTATAAGGATGTACCCCTAGAACTTCAAGGGGTAGTGTTTCTGGCTGATCTGATGGAACTGCCATTCGGGGAGTTCGATTTGATCTTGGGGATGGACTGGCTGGTGAGGTACCAAGCAAGTCTGCACTGTGCAGCCAAGCGCATGGTGTTGGGGTCTGTTGAGGATGAAGAGGTGGTGATAATAGGCGATAGGAGGAATTATCTATCCAATGTAGTAACTACTTTGAAGGCTGAGAAAATGATGAGAAAAGGATGTGAGGCATTCATGGTTCATGTTTGTGCATTGGAGGCCAAGGAATCAACTGTAGGGAATGTCCAAACGGTGAAGGAATTTACCGATGTATTCCCAGAAGAGCTTCCAGGTTTGCCTCTGGACCGCGAAGTTGAGTTTGGTATAGATCTGTTACCCGGAACCGCACTAGTGTCTATTGCCCCATATAGAATGGCGCCGAAGGAGTTAGTGGAACTGAAAGCACAGATTCAGGAGTTGCTGGATCGAGGTTTTATCCGGCCGAATGTATCGCCTTGGGGAGCGCCTGTGCTTTTTGTTAAAAAGAAGGACGGAACAATGCGGATGTGTAGAGATTACCGTCAGCTGAATAAGTTGATGATTAAGAACAAGTACCCATTGCCGAGGATAGACGACTTGTTTGATCAGCTTAAGGGAGCATCAGTTTTCTCTAAGATTGATTTGAGGTCGGGGTATCACCAGCTTAATGTAAAGGAGGCTGATATCCATAAGACGGCGTTTTGCACTCGTTATGGGCACTACAAGTTTTTGGTTATGCCGTTTGGGTTGACCAACGCTCCAGCAGCGTTCATGGACATGGTGAATTGGGTTTTTCATCCATACTTGGATCGGTTCGTTGTAGTGTTTATAGACGACATCTTGGTGTACTCGAAATCTGAGGAGGAGTATGATGCACATCTACCTATGGTTTTGCAGATTCTGAGGGAGAAGCAGTTATTCACAAAGTTTAGTAAGTCTGAGTTTTGGCTAAAAGAAGTAACCTTCTTGGGTAATATGGTGTCAGCTGAGAGGATTAGAGTGGACCCTCGGAAGATTGAGGCGGTTTTGGACTGGAAACCACCTAAGTCTGTAGCAGAGATTCGAAGTTTTCTGGGTTTAGCAGGGTATTACAGAAGGTTTGTGGAAAGATTTTCCTTGATTGCAACGCCATTAACCAAGTTGCTAAGGAAAGGGGTTCCATTCGTGTGGTCAGACAAGTAACAGGAAAGTTTTGACAAGTTAAAGAGGATTCTGATAGAAGCCCCAGTTTTGATTCAGCCTGAAGTAGGGAAGGAGTTTACGGTTTATTGTGATGCGTCGCATACTGGTTTGGGATGTGTGCTAATGCAGGAGGGGAAAGTAGTGGCATATGCGTCTCGGCAGTTGAGACCTCACGAAGTGAATTACCCGACGCATGATCTGGAGTTGGCTGTAGCGGTTTTCGCTCTGAAAATTTGGAGGCATTACTTGTATGGGGAGAAGTCTATAGTCTACACGGATCACAAGAGTTTGAAATACCTCTTGACTCAGAAGGAATTGAATTTAAGTAGCGGAGGTGGATCGAGTTGTAGAAAGATTACGACTGCTCGATTGAATATCATCCGGTTAAGGCTAACGTAGTGGCTGACGCATTGAGCCGCAAAGTGGTAGCAGACTTAAGAGCAATGTCTGCCTACCTTAGTCTGTATGATGATAGAAGTCTGTTAGCGGAACTGAAAGTGAAGTCGACGTGGATAAACCGAGTTAAGGAGAAGTAGCTGGTGGATGAAGACTTAAGTGCTCGATGTTTACAATTGCAGAATGGTGGATTAGAGAGGTATAGCTTGAGTAGCGATGGAGTGTTATGTTTCCATGGGAAAGTTTATATGCCAAGAGATGTAGAGTTAAGGCAGAGGATTCTTCAGGAAGCTCATAGCAGCCCATACGCTATGCATCCTGGAGGTAGTAAGATGTACCGGGATTTAAGGGAACAGTTTTGGTGGCCGGGTCTGAAGCGAGAGGTAACATAATTTGTAAGTAAGTGTCTAACGTGCCAGCAAGTCAAAGCCAAACATCAATTACCCTTGGGTCTGTTGCAGCCGATAAAGATTCCGCAGTGAAAATGGGAAAGGATCACGATGGATTTTGTCAGTAGGCTACCTTTTACGCCTAGCAAGAAGGATTTGGTCTAGGTGATTGTTGATCGTCTGACAAAGTCTGCCCATTTTATACTGGTTCGGGTTGATTACTCACTTCAAAGGTTGGCTAAGTTGTATGTGGCAGAAATCGTGAGACTACATGGAGTGCCAGTGTCGATTATCTCAAATAGGGATCCTAGGTTCACGTCAAGATTCTGGAAAGCGTTGTATCAGGCATTAGGGACAAGGTTGGATTTTAGTACAGCGTTTCACCCACAGTCAGATGGGCAGTCGGAGAGAGTGATTCAGATCTTAGAAGATATGTTAAGGGGTTGTGTTCTAGATTTCAGCGGTAGTTGGAAAGAATTTCTACTGTTGGCAGAGTTCATGTATAACAATAGTTATCAGGCAAGTATTCAGATGGCACCGTATGAAGCATTATATGGACGGAAGTGTCGCACTCCTACGTGTTAGACCGAGTTGGGTGAACGTCAGTTGTTAGGTCCAGAGTTGGTTGCTGAAACAGAAGACAAGATTAAGCTGATTCAAGCTCGTTTGAAGGAAGCTTCGGATAGGCAGATATCTTATGCCAATATTAAGCGAAGGGATATAGAGTTTGCAGTGGGTGACAAGGTTTTCCTGAAGGTGTCGCTGTGGAAGAAGGTGCTGAGATTTGGACGGAAGGGCAAGCTGAGTCCTAGGTTTATCGGGCCTTATCGGGTGTTGAAGCGTGTAGGACCAGTAGCTTCTCAGCTCAAGTTACCATCAGAATTGAGTCAGATCCATAACGTGTTTCATGTTTCCATGCTAAGATGCTATCGTTCAGATCCGTCTCATGTTGTGACAGTAGAGGAGATTGAAGTGAGTCCGAATTTGTCTTTTAAGGAGGAATCGGTGCAGATTCTGGAGCGGGATGTCAAAGTCTTGCGTAGAAAATCAGTTCCTTTGGTAAAGGTATTATGGCGAAATCATGGAACGGAAGAGGCCACGTGGGAGCCGGAGGATGTGATGCGGCAGCAATACCCTCAACTCTTTTGACCAAGTAATTTCGAGGCCAAAATTATTTTTAAGGGGGTAAAACTATAACATCCTTAAAATCGGGGTCTTTGCATTTTATTTGATGCATGTAGATAGTATGGATGTGATGCTAGTTTAGGCTATTTTAGGGTCTAGGCATGAGCCAGGGATAGGCCAGGGTTTCTTTGAAATTTGCGTTTTGGGCTTCTAGAAGAGGGGAGCTATTGAGCTAGGTGATAAGGGTAGTTGATGGCAAGTTTTTACACAAGAAGTGCCTTGGAAAAGTGGCAAGGAGGCGCCACTTAAGGCCCAAGGAAGTGACGCCTCAGGTGAGTTAGGGAGCCTTGGTTCGAGCTGCGAAGATCCCCTTTCTGCTTGTTATTTTTTTGACGCCAGGACCAGGGGGAAGTTGTGCTCAAGATGGACTCTGATAGATGAGGATTGAAGAAGTTAACAAATTTGAGTGAGTGGATGAGAGAAATGTTAGGAGTTTGATGTGTTCAAACTTGTTTGAATGGATGATCAAGAGAAAAGCAAGGAGAAAAAGAAGGGATCGATTTGGGAGAGTGTGTTAGCCGAAATTTAAATGGTGGTAGGTGGTGTGAGCATTCGGTTTTGGAGTGTGGAAAGGGGTGTGCTGAATTTGGGGTTGCCTTGGGTAATATTTTCGGCATTTGGTGTGTGTGCCTCACTTTTTGCTTTAGCTTTTCTTTCATCCTCTCTTGTGCTGAAAATCACTTGGTATTTCAACTCCTTTCTCATCTCTTGACGATAGCCGAAAATTAGAAGACCATTTGGGGCCTAAATCTTTTCTCTTCTCTTCAATCTTAAAAGTCGAAACCCCTTTCTTGTTTTCTTGTTTTCTGTTTCTTTTTGTTGTGCTAGCCGAATCCACTCCACCCATTTTTGCTTCATTTTCTTTTCCATCTTTTCCCAAAGCCGAATCATCACATACCATCTTGTTATTATTCTCGAGACACCTTGTTAGCCAAAACCCTTTGATTCTTACTACCTTGATTTAAGTCTTCTTTCAATCACTAAAAGTTTAAGACCATACTTTCTTTGCTCATAGCCGAATCTCAACCCTTAGAGTGGTAAGATCTCGTTTTTTTTCTCTTTTCTTCCTTTATTATTCTTGTGTTCTTTTGGCCGAACCCTCATTGGGTGCTTATCCGTTCTCTTTCGTCTCTTATGGGTCAGTGGCTCGTTTTCACGTCTCTTCGGCATCTGTTTGGTGGTTGAAGGGTGTTAAGGTAAGGGGGATTATCTTCTTGCGTTATCTCTTCCGGGATTTATGCCAAAGGCGAATGGCTATTTGGCCTAATGGTGTTGTTTGTCGAATGTAGGAGGGAAGTGACATTTTCATCGGACTTTCGGGATCTATTAGATCGGTGGATTAGATCTCGAACTTCGAGAGTTGTCAATCTAGGTAAGGGCCTTAGCCTTAATTGTCAATTTCTTAGATTTAATTTCGTTGCTTTAATCTGAGTTAGTGACTAAGGTGTGTTATGGACTCGAAGGCTAGCCAAGCGTTGGGAGGGGTTGGATCTGAGGCCCCAGCCCCTAAGTTCAAGAAGAGGGCGGTGTCGGCTGTTCGCGATTGGCCACCTAGATGTGGGCCAGCATCTGAGCAATGTAGTAGGCAGATAGCGGTAGTGTCGGTTAACGATAGTGTTGACGTAGAGAGTGTCATATTACGGGTAATCAGGTGTGTAACCCTTACGAACTTCATACGTTAATATGTTATATCTTGTATATTGTCAAAAGCCAGAATAACTGTTGAAATCGGTAAGTTACCCTTGTGGGTAAAAGCGAGGACTCCGGGTAAGTCCACTTTGTTTAGCTAATGTTAAATGCCACTGCTAAATCTGCATATGCCATGTTATGTTATCTTTGAATGTAAAGCATGATTATTTTGCCCTGAAAAGTATGTTCATGAATATGGGTGATGAGAGGAGGGGGAAGGTATGAATTCAGACTGTCACCAGTGGTTTGGTACCACACAGTAGGTTTGCCCCGCTTTCTATGATATTGTGACTAAGTCTCAGTGGTTTGGGACCACAAGTGGTTTGGTACCACATATATATTTTTATGACTCGTCCCAGTGGTCTAGAACCATAGTGGGTTGGCCCC
This sequence comes from Gossypium bickii, assembly GCA_025503065.1. Classification (NCBI taxonomy): domain Eukaryota; kingdom Viridiplantae; phylum Streptophyta; class Magnoliopsida; order Malvales; family Malvaceae; genus Gossypium; species Gossypium bickii. The sequence goes on along the minus strand of CP106717.1, from coordinate 44,700,583 downwards.
ACATATCTATACGGGATTGTCATCAGTGGTTTGGTACCCCAAAGTGGGTTGGCCCTACACATGATTATTTGTGACTTTGGTCATCAGTGGTTTGGTACCACATATATTATTTGTGACTTCGATCACCAGTGGTTTGGGACCACCAGTGGTTTGGGACCACCAGTGGTTTGGTACCACACGGGGTAGATTCGAGAGTTTCGGATGGTTAGGTTTTGGGTTGCATGGCATACATATCCGCTTATGAAACTGTGTAAGGGTTTATTATCTTCGGGATGGGGATTTACACACTGAGTCCCGGTGACTCACCCCTTCCTTACATTTTGCAGATAATTCTTAGATCGTGGATATGGAGTCGGGACGGACTCGAGGTGGCCATGCACAATATTTCAGGTTTTTGCTTTAAATTATTATTTTTGATTTAGTTTGCTTAAAATTTGGTTTTGGTTGTAATAAGGCCACCAGATTTTATTTTTGGGATTAGCTATCTGTTTAAATTTTCACTAAATTTTGTTAAAGTTATTAACGGCATGCCTAATAAACCTATAAAATGAATGCTTTCCAAAACATTTAAAAATTATCGGGATTTTCCAAAACTTTACCATCGGGCTACGGCAAACATGTAGTAACAACAAGTTAGTTCAATTTTCTTTAAAACTAATTTCGAAACGGTTTTAGCAATTTACTTAAAACAAGACGGGTTTTTATTAAATAAGAAGTTTCTTGTTAATTTAAAGACGACAACTTGTTTTCCAAAAACGTTTTTCTTTCCTGTGACATACCAGATTCGGTCGCAGCGTTTTGACCGGGTTTAGGGTGTTACAACTAATTTAACAAACACCTGAGGTTCCATCTCAAGGCCGCTCCATTGCTAGAAACACAAGAATATATAGACTTTTTCAACACCTTTTGAGTACTTATTCATGTAGTTTCTAAGTAATTTTTATCGAATTTTATAATTTAATTATGAAATAATTAAATAGCCCTCAATTTACGAAACATATTGAATTTTAATTATTGTTATAATAAATTTGCACATTTTGATATATTTTCGACAATTTTGCACAAAGGGTGAAAAATCAGCTCGGCAATCACCTTGGGAGAATTAATTTACGAGGAACCTTGGGAGCACAAGATGATAAATTAATTGCCACAGAGGACTTAAATTTATCTTTTGGGACTTACTCAAATCAATTAGTCAGATTTGATTTTTATCAGGAAAAAGTGGGCATCTCGAAGTGGAGAAAGGGCCAGAATTGAACAAGTAAAAATGGAGGATGGAAATATCCAAAAAGGCAGCCCAAATCGTCCCATATAGATGACACAATCAACTTATTTTAGCTTATTTTTACACTTGCAAATCCCTTGAACTTCTCCTAAATGCCATTCAAACCCTTCCCCTTTTCATGCCTTCTATTTTTAGCCACAAGCTAAAAGTAGTAAATTTGAGTCAACCATTCCTTCCATCTAGCGTGGCCTGCCATGGGAAAGGGATTAACTGCTATTTTAGCTAATTTTAGCAGCCATCTCTCACTATAAAAATCCCCCTTCACTTCCTCATTTAACATCCCTCACCTAACACATCTCACACACACAAATTTTCTCTTCTTTTTTGTTGCCTTTCAATTGCTTTCTTCCCCTGCCGATTTCCACTCTAAAAAAGAGATTGCACGCTTCTTGGAGTAGTAGCAATCAAGTTTTTGTGAAGTTCTTGGATCAGTAGAATGAGAAGAGAATAGAAGAGAGGAGTGCACTAGTCTGGCTTCCTTAGTGTTTATAAATTAGGTTTTATGGTTTATTAGTTTAGGGTTAAGGATTGTACATTAGGGTTTAAGCATAGGGTTTAGGGTTTCAATTGATTAAAATTTGAACGTAGTAATTGTAATAATATAATTTTATATTGAAAATATTCGTATTTACACCAGTCGAATATTATTTTGATTAAAAATCAAAACTCGGAGAATTGAAAAAATAATTTTGACGAGATGGGTTTTGAAAAAATATCTTGGGGTATCTAAAACATTTTTGAAAAATGACACAAATAGTGGGGGTTGAAATTTGTAGAGAAAAATGCTCCAAGCAGGATGCACTGTCAGCAAAAGTACTGAAAACGCTTCCAGCTTGATACCTTTTTCATACTGTTGCTAATAGTGCGTCTTACTTGGAGCCTTTTTTTCTCTACAAAGTTCAACGCCCACTATCCGGGGCATTTTTTTAGAAATGAGTGGGATGTTATCTCTTGGGCTACAAATGACCCATATATCAGCCTCTAGTGGCATAAACCGTGGAAATAAAATTTTAAGAAGTTCATAAGAATAGAAGTTCGCAGGGAAGGCATAAGTTGGATCAACAATATTATTTGTATAAACAGTAAGCATAGGAATTGATTTTTCGTGTTAATATTTATTTTAAGCATTATAGTTTTTGCATAATATTTTTGTTTCGAACTTCTCTTAACATATAATTTGGTTAAAAATGAGTGGATGGATTAGTGCTATTATTTATTATGACGGAGAGGTCGGTGAAACCGAGAACGACACCATTTTTTTATCAGAGAACACATCATGATTGGATTTTAACTAGAATATAGAGTTGCTAGAACTTCAAAAAAGAATTAGGCAAAAAATCGTTGGATCTACGACAATGAGAGTACCATCTATTAAGTAACAATTTTGTGCTTCGGTCGATCTCATAAGATATGATGCATTTGATATCAAAAGTGCTCGGGGGTTGGAGGTGATGGTGTAGACATACATCTACAGTGGATCACTGTTTCTTGAGTTATATGTGGAACTTTCAAGACCAGATGAAGGCATTCAATCATCAACATTTCTTCCTGTTCGAGAGGTGAGAATGGTTGAAAATGTCGATAGTCCAACCACTTTTTTAGAAATTTCCCATTATGATATCTTGGAATCATCAATAGGAAGACACTCATCCATCTCAGCTGTAGATTACAATCGTGGGAGGTAGAACACAGAACTATTAGGTTTTGGTGGTAGAACAGAATACACGACCCCTGAATGACATTCAGGTAGTGGATGAGACATGAACCTCAGTGGGTCTATGTGTAGCATTGAGAATACTTACTGGGGAATGACAACTTCCAACAGTCGACAATTGACATGTGATTTTGGACGTTCTGACGCTTACACAAGAAGGGATGATGTACTCTCTACAACGTCCACCGATGATGGGGCCTCAAAAAGGAAAATGTTAGTGGGTCTGAGAATGAAGATGGCAATGAATCTAGCGTGGAACTAGTCCGAGAGCCTGGTGTGTAACGCCCTAAATTTGGGCCTAGTAAAATTGGGCCTATTGGGCCTTGGGCACGGAGCGTTTAAAATTTTTGACAATAAGAGAACGGCACTAATGCAAGTTGGACCTATTAGGTGAGTGATTTTGGAAGGTTAGAGGGCTTCTATGAAGTCCTGGGTTCAAACCTGGGCTTTAGGAAAAATTTTGGTTTTAGGTAAATAAAACCCTGGGAGTCAGTAAGTAGGCTTTAAGAATAAAATGTGGAGAAAAATGACACAAAAGGACTTGTGGTCTAGTGGCAAATAGAGCCACATGGGAGACAAGGAAGTGACGCCATAGAGGAAGCAAAGGGTCCAAGGTTCAAGTGTTGGGCTTGCATTTCATTTTGATTTCTTTTTAAATGAACTTAGACCTTGGCTGATAGGCTTATATTTAGTTGCGCATGCTTTAAGTCACAAAAGGAGCTTGTGTTGTGGTGGCATGTAGCGTCTAGAGCATAGGAGAGGGCAAGGGTTCGAATCCCATTGCAAGCAAAAAGGGATATTTATTTTGCTAAGTTGGGACGGCAAGTGGTTGTGATGGATTTAAACTCTGCTGAAGGAGGGATCCCACATCAGGAAGCTAGCATGAGGGAAGGTAAAAGCTAGCTTTAAATAGAGTGATCTATGAGGAGAGTAAGCATACCTTGGTTGGCGTTTGGGCATAGGAGTGTTCGGAGCGCGGATTAACTCCAGATTCCTATTAGGTGTGTATTTCGCACTACTCTAGTTGTAGATCGGCAAATGCCGAAATGCCGGTCACACGGCGATGGTAGCCACACGAGCGTGCGAGTGCACGTATGGGAGCTTCGACGCGATAGTTGAGGCCATCATAAGTGTTCTTGTGGGTTTAGGCTATTTGGCCCATGATGGGCCGAAAAGTGCCATGTAGGGCCAATAGGCCCGTGGGCCCAATCAGATAAGTTGTATAATTGTGTAGTAAATATTAGACTGGACTATGTGAATCTAATATCTGTGGCTAGATTTGGGCTAAATGGGCCACACGAGCGTGTGGGCCCACTTGGGCCGAGAATGGACCTTAGGCCCATTCGCATCATTATCTCTATTTAGAATACTTGAGTCGCTCGAGGCGACTGTAGACCTTCTGATGGATTGACAAATTACTGAAATACCCCAGTTTGCAAAATTACCGAAATATCCCTGATTTTTGAAATTACTGAAATACCCCAATTTGTGAAATTATCGAAATACCCCTGATTTGCAAAATTATCGAAATACCCCGATTTGCAAAATTACTGAAATACCTCAGTTTGTAAAATTACTGAAATACCCTCGATTTGTAAAATCACCAAAATACCCTTGTAGGGTAGAATTACTGAACTACCCCTGTAGGGTAGAATTACTGAAGTACCCTTAAAGGTTAGGATTACCGAAATACCCTTATAGGGTAAAATCACTATTTTTCCCCTGAGGGTAAATGACTGATTTTGTGCCATGACTTGACTGTGGTTGTATGACTGATATGCATGTAATATATATTAAATGACTGTTACTGAGTATGGTCATTCTGCATACACCTGTGATAATTGAGCATGACATACATGACATATTGCATGGGGTTGGGACAAAGTTACAGAGGAAGTGTACGGCCCATTACCGTTCTGTACAAGGCTTTCAGCCTTTCTGCGATATTTATGGCTTTTAGTTGTTCTGTTAACTAGCGGCAATGCTGCGATATTTATGGCTTTTAGCCGTTCTGTTAACTGGCAGCGATGCTGCGATATTTATGGCTTTTGTCGTTCTGTCCACGGCGCCGAGCCATTCTATTGACTTAGTGCCGCAACCGGTGCTAAGCTTGGTGTGTTGGCTGGGTGGGTTGCTTTTATCCACACAGGGTGTGTTGGTTGGTACGGGTGGTGTGTTGGCTGGATCGGGGTGGGATGCATCCTCATACTGTTGCATATCTGTTTATGAGATCTGTCACTGTTCTGGGCTTCGGCCACTTGTTCTGCTATTGGTTTGGGCTAGGCTCAATTGATTCTGTTATGGGCTGTGACCCAAATGATATTGTAGTGGGCTTTAACCCACGTATGCTCTAAACTGGACTGTACTGTTACTGTTAAAGAGCTTAGGCCTAGACTATTTCGGGTTCTATTTTTGTATACTGACTGTTACTCTAGTAAGGGGATTACACACTGAGTTTTCCTAAACTCACCCCATTTTTAACTATGCAAGTAATCCCCAGCCTTAGGTGGATCGGTGTTGCGAGGGACTCAGAGAAGGCCACACACTGCTTATGGTTTCCTTTTTGATTATTTAAATTTCAAGTATTTTGATTTGGGTTGTAATAAGGCCTCTCTATTTTTAACTTATTATTTGTGATATTTATTTATGATGTTTTCTAACTACTAAACGTGGAATACGATTTCCAAAACAATAATTGTCTTCAAAACACTACGTTTCTGCAACGTTTTCAAAATGCTTCTGCAGCTCAGTTTTTAAACATCACCTGTTCGTAAATTCTTTATTTTAAATATGCTTCCGCAACATATAAGGTTTTAAAAGTAGTTACGTTTTCAAGTGGACAACAATTGCTTAACTTTTTTTTTTTACAAAAAGGTTTTAACTCTCAAACAAGTTTGAGCAACAAGAAATATGGTTTTGAAAAACACTTCCATGTGACATGTCAGATTTGGGCCTAACTTCTTGGTCGGGTTTGGGGTGTTACATGGTGACAACGTTTCAAAAGTTGCATTATTTTCTGAACGAGAGCCTGTTCCAACTGAACTGAAAGATGATGAATGGGGTGAAGATGATGATGAAGAAGATCCACAATTCATTGCATACTCACCTCTAGCCCACATGGATAATGTCGATCTATCAGCAGAGGATGAGTTGGAATTTTAAAACTATCACACAAGAGGCATGGCCACGTAAGTTCTTCGTTGGATTTGGATGAATTGGAAGTGGGCAGTGAGTTTTCCAGTAAAGATTATTTTCTCGCTACAGTGAAGCGATACAACATCAAGAATATGGTTAAGTTCCATGTGGTTAAATCCAAATCTAAGAAGTTCGAGGTCAAGCGTGCATTGCGAGATGAAAGATGTGTATAGAAAATCATGGGTTCCGTTAATCATAAGAAGGGGTTCTGGACGATAAAAAAGTTCACTGGTTCACATACGTGTGTTGCCAGTAGTACAATATCATGGGGGTTTTTAGGGTTTTATTTATTAGGGTTTTAAGTATAGTTCCACTTAATTGAACATACTCGTGGGGTTGTAGGTGTTACATGGGATCATCCGAAGTTAGATTTAGATATGACTGTGGGCATAATGCTACTGATGGTGAAAGTGGATCCAAGGACTGCTGTGTCGATTTTAATTGCAAATATTTGTAGCCAATTCAACTACACACCTTCGTACCATAAGGCGTGGATAACAAAGCAAAAGGCCTTGGAGAATGTACACAGTGGGTGGAACCTGTCGTACAACGAAGTATGGTAGTGGTGTTAGGTGCTGGAGAGATACGTCCCCGGTTATGTAACAAATCTTGAAACAGGGCCCGCGTATCACAATGGTCACTTGCACCGTGGATGCCGAGTGATCCACAGTCTATTTTGGACATTCAAGCATTGCTCTCAAGCATTCTAGTACTACAAGCCATTGGTAGAAATAGACGGTACCTTTATGTATGGTAGATGTACCCATCGATTGTAGTTGGCGGTGGCACAGAATGGTAATTGAAGAATCCTTCCAATTACGTTTGCAATAACACTAAAGGAGTCAGCAGACGATTGGGATTTCTATATGTTTAGGTTGAGGAGGCATGTTCGCCCCTAACCTGATATATGTGTCATCTCGGACCATGGAACTTAAATACTCACCGCAATTGAACAACAAGGAAGCTTATAGGACCACACAAATATGCCTATTCCCTATACAAATATGGCTTGCTATGGATCCTAAACCATGGCATGTACTCTGGATCACATGTTAACTCCGGAACAATAATACGTTTGCGAGTAGGTAAAAAATCATACCGATTATTCCACATGTTGATATGTTACGAGTGGAATACTGACCAATTCTCATCCAGCTGCCTTAAGTCAATACGATGCAGATCATCAAGCTCTTGAGGTGCCACGGGAATTGATATCAGAATCCAAACTGCTACAACACTCTATCGGTCTCGTGCATCTCTACGATAGCATACATTACCAATGAGACCTTAAATTGCCAGGTGTTGTAATTCATAAAGAATTCTTCAAGTAATACTGCTCTAATTGCCTGATCCTTGTATGGTGTCCATTCAAACTATACTAACGTGACAAAAACATTAGTTATATATATTACTTAATACGAAATCAACTATGTTATTTGTATATAGTTCAAAATTAAATAAATACATACCTCCGCTTCTAATTGTTGGTCTAATAGAAGTCGTATATCTTGAAGCTTAATAGGTAATCCCACATGACTCCACACATGGTTCCACCTTGTAACAACCCGTTTTTGGGTCAGGTCGGAACAGTGGTTTCGAGACCACAAATTTGAAGTTGAAATATTTATTTTATTATTATTTTAATGTTTACAGTATGATATTATGTTGGTGTGAAAATTTTGTTCAGAAATTTTATCATTTGATAGGTTAATATGATTAAAAGGACCAAAGAGCGTAAATTGCAAAAGTGCTGTTCTATTAGCTAATTGTGTTAAATAACTATAGAACCTTAGAGTTTAGGTCCTTAAGTGGTAAATATACCATTAGAATGTTAGTGGATGTTAATGGTTTGGCATATATGAAAATTTGAATAAATTTTAAGGTTAAAATGGTAAATGGTTAATAAATGATATAATAATTAAAACAAAATCCATTTTTGTTTATTGTCATCATCACCTAGCTGAATATATAAGAGAAAGAAGCCATTTTTTCTTCAACATTCGGAAACTTTAATTTCTTCAATTAAGGTATGATTTTTTCTCAGTTTTTAATGATTTTTACGTTTTTGAGATCGTTACTTTGTATTCTAGCTAGCTCGTACCTTTAGTTTTGAAGCTGTTAAAGATTTAACATGTTGCCATTGTTGAATGTTTGAGTAAATTGATATTGATGATAGATTATGAAGGTTTATTCATAGATTTACTAGTTTTGTAAAGTAATTTTTTGATAAAAATGTCGAAAAAGGATTAATTTGTGAAATTGTAAAATTATGTGGGTAAAAGTGTGAATAAATAAAAAATATGGGCTGATAGGAGAATGGGTAATATTCGTCCAGCATGAATTTGTATTAAATTGAATGAATTGTGATTTTATGTGATAAGGACTAAATTGCAACAATGTAATTTTGCCAAAAATGTATAAACTGTGCTAAATTGAATGAAATGATGATTAAATAAGTAAAATTTGATATTATATAGATTGAGATACGAGATTTGGATCTAGAATGAGGGAAAAAAAGGTATCAGATTAGTCAAACTAATTTCTCATTATAGCGAACGAGGTAAGTTCATATAATCAGAATCGAACTTTTAAATAGTTATATTTATTTGAAATGTATGTATATACATGAGAAATTGATATACTTGGAATATGAATGCCTATTTGATGCAGGCTGATGATTATCGAGTCCCGTTTGAATCGTATGAATTCGTAGGATATGAATGAGATGTCACTAGGGTTACTGTTTTGGTCAAGCTCCTGCATTTGTTGCAAACTCACCACAGCTCGTATGAGCTTACCGATATATCAGCTCGTAAGAGCTTACTATTTTTAGCTCGTCGGTATCTTCCATCCATCACCAATAGAGTTATCATCCATCAGCTCAGGAGGAGCTTACTGATCATAGCTCGAAAGAGCGGAAATGAAAATGAATTGACGGATTAATGATTTATATACGTAATGTATATCACTCGAGTATGCCTTGATATTCTAATAGGTTCAACGAGCATAAATTCTGTTATTGGTTATGTGAAAAAGCTATGTTATACGAATGAATTACTATTATATGGATGAAGTACTGTTTAGACGGATGAGTTACTGTTATCGAATGAATTACGGTTTATATGATTGAGAGTGAAATGTTATAAATGATGTACATGATATATGAATTTGATATAATACATTGATGTATGAAATTGAGGTAAAGGTTGAGTATATGTGTTTATGAGACTAACATATTGATGAATGTTTGTGTATAGGCATTTGGCAAGTGAATTTGATATACTTTGTTTATTTGTTTGATTATGTATAAATGGTAAGTTAAATTCTTAATTATACGGGCTTACTAAGCTATAAAGCTTACTCTGTTTCTTTTCCATGTTTTATAGAGGTTCGGTAGCTCGCTCGATTCGGATAAAGTCAGAGATACGCATCACACTATCCAGTTGCCGATTGGTACTTATGAATTTTTGGATATATGTAAATATGGCATGTATAGGCTAGTTATGAAGATGATAGTTAAGGTTACATGAGATATTGATTTTGGTACATGTTGTGGTATGAGTTGAAGCCATGTGATTTGGCTTAACTTGATATAATATTTTGGTTGTGTTTAAGTACTCAAATATGGTATGTTTTGGCTAGTAATAGATGGAATGGAAATATGCAAATGTTATCTTGATATGTAGTTAGTATATGAATGGAAAATGAATGTGATTTATTAGGAATTTGAATACTTTGTTGAAATTGGTGTAATATGTGTATGAAATGTCATGTATTGGCTGCCAATTGAGTTGTGAAATGTTGCAATTATGCTTGTGTACGCATGTAAAAATAGGGTGGCAAAATGGCTATACAAATGGCCTATTTTTGTCCAAACAGGCAGAGACATAGGCATGTGTCTCAGCCGTGTGCGACACTAGGTCATGTTTCATGGCCATGTGTCCCCTGGTGTTGAAATTAAATTGAAGTCAGTATGCTCCACACGGCCTCACACACGGACGTGTGATTGGCCGTGTGTCACAAGTCAGTATACCCCCTAAATGGCACATGGCATAGCACACGGGCGTGTGACTTGGCTGTGTTGCATAAGTCAATATACCTTATAGGTTTTGCATGGCCTAGTACATGGCCTAGCACACGGGCGTGTGTGGCCATTTCGAAGGGCAGACGGGCTAGACACAAGAGCGTGTGGTCGGCCGTGTGACCCAAGTCAGTATGTATGCCCTGTTTCCACACGGTCTGAGACACGGGTGTGTCTGGAGCTGTGTGAGGCACACGGCCTGTTCACACGGACATGTGACCCCTGTATGAGAAGAAAATTTCTAAGTTTTCCAAAATTTTTGTATATTATCAGTTTAGTCCAGAACCAGTTCTAAAGCTTTTTGAAGGCCTCGTAGACCTTTATTAGGGACAATGTGATTGTATTAAATGATTTATTAGAATGTATGCTATATGATGTGTATTGATCAGGAATACCTCGTAACCTTACTCCGGCGACGGATTCGGGTTAGGGGTGTTACACAATTATTTAAATAACTTATTAGCATAATAATTTAAATTTAAATCAATTTAATCATGGTAATATCTACTAAAATTTACCTTGTTAGGAGTGGGAATGCATACAAGTAGTTCGCTTGAGGATGTAAAAATGGAAATCGAAACCGAGCCTATGATTGTAGTAGTAAAAGGCAACAACCAATTTTTATTTTGTTTGCTTATGTCGCCCAACATATCTCCCAGTACAATATAGCCAACACGGCAGACCCGCAACTAAGTTTGCTCCCTATAAAAAAATCGACAAGTTTCAGTAGCCACCTTAGCTGGACAAGATTTCGTGACTTATCTAGCATCAAGATGCCCCCGATGATCTAAAGGATGTATACCTGAATGTATCGTTCTATTTCGACTTCAGTCAAATCCTCAACCATCTCTAAAAAATTTCTTCGTATTCAAGCATTTAGATCCAACCTTTGTAAATCGTCTCCGGAATCGCACCTAAAAGATTTAAGCATATGAATCCCTGATCAGTAGACTAAACAGAACCAATGACTACCGACCCGCCTACTGGTAACCCCAAATGTAAATGCATGTCGTCCAAAGTGATAGTACACTCGCCGCCTGGAAGATGGAATGTGTGCGTCTCTAGTCTCCACCTCTCCACTAACGCGCTTATGAGTTTTTGATCCAACTTACACCCCCGGCCTACAAGGGCCACATGCCAAAAATCAGCTTCCCTCAAGTATGGTTCGATCAACAGTGATGGAGGACCGGGTAGGTTACGAATGTGGCATTATAAAATTCGATCTTCCACCTATTTACGTAAAAATTTTAAAAAAATGTTAAGTTAAAATATATCAATGAAATAAAAAGAAACTAAAAATATTAAATTTTATTCTTACCAGTTGCAATTGGTTGATGGATATATGCTTGTTATCAAGACGGATTAGAGACCTGGCCATTGCTAAATTATATAGAACACGAAAAAATAATTTAAATTATTTTTCTTGATAATATTAAAAAAATATATAATAAAAAATAGAATATAGATAGAAATGGAATTTTAGTAAAAAATTTAAGAGTGATTTTTTAGAGTTGATTGAGAAATTTGAGAGATTTAAGAGAGAAATGTGAGAAATTAGTACATAGGGGGCTTTTATAGTTTTTTTATTGTTGAGGCGGGTCAACGGCTATTTAAGATAGCCATTGGAAGTGACTGTTGGGGGGCGGGGGGAAACGTGCTGACCTAGATGCGTTTTTCCTTAGTGCGCTAAGGTGGAAGTGCTTTACTAGTCAGGGGGAAAAACGCATTGAGCTGGACTGTGCTTTTTTGATTTTCCTCTGTAAACGACACCAGCTATTAAAAATGCCCTATTTCTGCATTTCTAAAAAAAGGGCCTTTTCTGGTAATTTAGTCTAAAAATGTAATTCTAAAAATGTAGTGAAATATATGAATAGGGACAACAATCGAGCGAATTGATTGTTCCATAATCCTTTAATATTGTAATTATCCTCCTTTCTCAATCATTGTTCCTACTTACCATATACATTTTGGTTTGGTGTAATGGCCATTCCTTTTCGCCCTTACTCGGGAGTTTTGTTCACTAAATTAACTATTCAGTGTAATGGCTATTACATTTTTATTGCCCCTTCTCCAGGATTCAACTTCCATCTCCAAGTATAGGTGATTCCTTACCTCACTCAATATGACTCGTTTTCTTTTAGACTTTTTAACCCTCAAATATCTTACACAAATTTCACCATTTTTAGACTCACAAAAACATGCGTGAAGCATTACAAGAAAGACCCAACAACATGTTTTGTAAAGAGAGAAAAGTATTTTACACAAATTCCACCATTTTTTAGACTCCCCAAAACATGCATGAAGTAATATTGCAGAAACCCAACCAAAAAAAAAAATAGATTTCTAGAGTGATGATAAACCGCAATAGTAACATATTTTAAGCCCACATTTAGCATGCTTTTGGATGATTTAAGCCTTTAATTGTGTAAATTGGTGCTCTTAATCCTTTGTTTTCATGTTTTATACTCAGAAAATCACTGGGGGATGAAAAAAATGAGAAACGGGCCCAAAACGGAGTAAATGGGCCATATCACGAAATCAACACGGCCTGGGCCCAAGCCACACGGTCGTGCCTCACTCAACAGTCTCGAACATGGCCTGGCCTCGATTCACACGGGCATGTGCCATGGGCGTGTCCCTGTTGTGACAAAGAGAAATTTCACTCGAATTAGGATACTTAGAGGCGAAGAAACACATTCAGAAGCCTATATAAACACCATAAGTATAACCTAAAAAGAGGGAACCCAAGGCTTTAGTCAGGAAGTGTCCAGCTAGGCCAAAGAGGGCAGATTTGTGGGGTTTTACTCGAAGAAAGCTGGTTGATTCATCTCAAGAAGCCAGAATCATACTTAAGACGGAGGATCTCTCCTTCAATTCCTAGAGATAGGGTGACGAGATTTTGCCGGATTAGGGTGAAGCCTATTATGGGAGTCCATAGATCGAGTTAATGCAATTCTAGGGGTTTTAATTAGAAAGAGATTTCAATTAATCAACCTAGGGTTAGACGTTAGTCGCCTCAACAGAGTGATTAATATACGTTAGGAAATCCTACGGATCAAGTCAAGTGAATAAATCGTCCGGTTCAGAGTTAGATAACAAGTGAAGTCTAGGTGAATTCTTCCTCGGGTATTGTTTTAATCAATTAGTTTTTCTCAAAGTATTTCTCTCCAATTTCATTCTTCTTTCTCTTAGAGTCTTTAGTTTAGTAGTTAGTTAATTTAGATTAAACAACAAATTCCCTTTATTTTAGGCTACATAATAAAAAGAGAGTTAGTATTAGTACTTTTAGTTCCTTTGGGTTCGATAATCCGGTTTTGCCTTAACTATACTACTGTTCGATAGGTGCGCTTGCCTCAAATCGTTGTCATAGTTTGTTTCCAGGTTCGATCATTCTTTATATAAATTTTAAGACTTTGACATCCCATAAAACAATGATCAAGTTTTTGGCGCCATTGCTGGGGAACTGAAATATTAGGAAAGCTTAATTTTTATTACTTTAGCCATTTTTTTTACTTTTATTTTTTTACTTTGCTAATTTTCTTTCTTTTGTTCCTTTCAGGTACCTCTATTTTATGACTAGAAGGAACCCGACAGGACCTCTACTTTACGACAGTGATATTGAAGGTACATTCCGCAAAAATCGTAGAGAGATAAGGAGAAGCTTAAACTACATAGAAGAAGAGCAAGAAGTCGAAGCTAATACCACTGAAGAGATGGCTGAGAATAATCCACCACCTCAAGAGATGGCCGAAAATCATACTCCTCGAACTATGTATGATTATGCTAAACCTAGTTTAACAGGAACTGAGTCAAGTGTTTAGGCCTACTATTGCTGCAAATAATTTTGAACTGAAACCTAACACTATACATATGATACAACAGTTTGTTCAGTTTGATGGTTTTCAGGATGAGGATCCTAACAAACACTTAGCGAATTTCCTAGAATTTCGTGATACCTTCAAAATAAATGGGGTTTCTGATGATGCCATCCATCTTCGGTTATTTCCCTTTTCTTTAATAAATAAAGCCAAACAGTGATTGCATTCTCTTCCACGAGGGTCAATCACTACATGGGATCAAATGACCGAAAAATTTTTATTAAAATATTTTTCGCCGGCCAAAACGGTCAAGTTAGGGAATGATATCTCTTCTTTTGTGCAGATGGATTTAGAGACACTTTGCGATGCATGGGAGAGATACAAAGACTTGTTGAGGAGGTGTCCACACCGTGGATTACCCTTGTGGCTACAGGTCCAAACTTTCTACAAAGGTGTGAACCCTTCAACAAGGTAATTAATCGATTCAGCAGCCAACGGAACCCTGAAAAAAAAAACTCCTGAAGTAGTCTACGAGTTTATAGAGGAGATGTCGTTGAATAACTATCAGTGGCAAGTTACAAGGACAAGGCCAACCAAAGCAGCCGGAGTTTTCAACCTCGACGAAGTAACCTTACTATCAAATTAGGTAGAGATGTTACATAAAAAATTTGATGGTTTATACGGCTCTTCGGAGGTACATCCAGTTATGCAGTGCGACGCAAGTGGAGGCGTGGCTAATCCTGAGTACCCACCCTATGGACAGGGCATGGAAAGCGAACAAATGAACTATATGGTTAACAATTTCCGATCTAACAATAACCCTTATAGTAATACTTCTAATCCAGGTTGGAAGAACCACCCCAATTTCTCATGGAGTGGTCAAGGAAATCAAAGGCAACAACCATCCCAAAACTTCCAACAATAGCCCAACCCACATGAAAAGAAGCCGAACCTCGAGGAGATGCTGACAAAATTCATAGCAGTCACAGAAACAAAACTTGAAGAACAACAAGCTTCGACACAGGAACTCAAGGATCAAATTGAGCAATTTACTAAGTTAGTTTCTGAAATACGATCAAAAAGCTTACCTAAGGAAAAAAAGCAGGTAAAGGCAATGACGCTAAGAAGTGGAAGGGAGTTAGTCGAACTAAAAAAAAAAAAAGATACCACACGAAACTGATAAGGCAACTGCAACTCCGATCCATGAGGAAAGTAAACCACCGATCTCATATTTAGCAAAGTTGAAGAAGGACCGCTTAGACACACAATATGGTAAATTTCTTGAACTTTTCAAATAGTTACATATTAACTTACCTTTTGTTGAAGCTATTTCGCAGATGCCAACATATGCAAAATTTTTAAAGGAGCTTCTAAAAAATAAGAGGAAGTTCGAAGAAATTTCAACAGTGGAACTTAATGAAGAATGCTCAACTATCATCAAAACAAGCTGCCAACCAAATTGAAAGATCCAGGAATTTTCACTATTCCCTGTTTAATTGGTAGTTTGAACATAGAGAAAGCACTTGCTGATTTAAGTGCCAGTATTAATTTAATGCCTTATAGAATGTTTAAGCAACTTGGTCTCGGGGAACCAAAACCCACGAGGATGAGTATTCAGTTAGCTGATAGATATGTTAAATATCCTAAGGGAATTATCGAAGATGTTCTGGTGAAAGTAGATAAATTTATATTTCCTATTGATTTTGTTGTGCTTGACATGAATGAGGATGTAGAAGTACCTTTAGTTTTTGGATGACCCTTTCTAGCTACTGCTAGGGCTGTCATTAATGTTGGTGATGGTAAACTTGCACTAAGGGTAGGCGATCAGGAAATTATTTTTCAAATTTACGATGCCATGCGATATTCTAGAGAACAAGATGATTCTTGTTACTTTGTTGATGCCACTGATCACATTATTCAAGAGTCTTTGCAGGAAATCATGCACAATGACACAATGGAACTGTGTCTTACACAAGGTGAGGAGGTAGATGACGATATCAATGAATTGAATCTTAATACATCCTCCTCTAGACAGACGAAAATAGAAGGTATTGAAATAAACGACGAATTAAAACAAAAACCCTCTATTGATAAGCCACCCAAATTGGAATTAAAACAGTTGACAAAACACTTAGAATATGCATTTCTCGGGGATAATTCTATGCTACCAGTAATCATCTCTTCAGAATTAGAACCAAAAGAGAAAGAAGAATTGTTAAAGGTACTAAGGGAACATAAAAGAGCCATAGCCTGGAAAATGTCTGACATTAAGGGAATTAGCCCATCGTTTTGCACCCACAAAATCTTAATGGAAAATGAATATAAATCGTGTGTGCAACCTCAGAGACGATTGGACCCCAATACGAAAGAAGTTGTCAAAGCTGAGGTAATTAAACTTCTAGATGCAGGAATAATTTATCCTATTTCTGACAGTACTTGGGTTAGTCCTATGCAGGTAGTCCTAAAGAAAGGAGGCATGACTGCTATAGCCAACGAAAAGAATGAATTGATTCCTACAAGAGCAGTCACAGGTTGGAGAGTCTGTGTTGACTATATAAAGCTGAACGACGCCACCAGAAAAGATCACTTCCCTTTGCCCTTTATTGATTAGATGTTAGAAAGATTATCTGGGCATATGTACTACTGCTTCTTGAACAGACTCTCCGGCTACTTCCAAATCCCAATAGCTCCTGAGGATCAAGAAAAGACAACATTTACATGTCCATACGGTATATTTGCTTATCGTAGAATCCCTTTTGGGTTATGTAATGCTTCTGCTACATTTCAGAGCTGCATGGTAGCCATCTTTGATGAACTTGTGGAAGACATTATGGAGGTATTTATGGACGACTTCTCGATATTCGGTAATTCTTTCCATCTTTTCCTTAAAAATTTAGAACGAGTTCTAATGAGATGTGAGGAAACGAAGCTTGTTTTAAATTGGGAAAAATGTCACTTTATGGTTAGAGAGGGGATTGTGTTAGGACATAAGATTTCTAGTAAAGGGATTGAGGTAGATAAAGCAAAGATTGAAACCTTAGAAAAATTACCTCTTCCTAGTTCAGTTAAGGCTATTAGAAGTTTTTTAGGACATGCTAGATTTTATAGAAGATTCATTAAAGATTTCTCTAAAATAGCTAAGCCTTTAACAAGATTACTAGAAAAAGATGTTTCTTTCAATTTTGATCAGGAGTGTTTAGATGCATTTAATATCCTCAATGATAAACTAATAAATGCTCTAATTATAATTGCACCTGATTGGAATTTACCCTTTGAACTAATGTGTGATGCGAGTGATTTTACAGTAGGTGCAGGTTTGGGACAGCGAAGAGACAAGCATTTTCAGCCAATTTATTATGCTAGTAGAACATTGACGCCCACACAAGAAAACTACACCACCACCGAGAAAGAATTGCTAGCTGTAGTTTTTGCATTTGACAAATTTAGACAGTATTTGATATTATCTAAAGTTTTCGTTTAATACTGCCCATTCAGCTCTTCGTTATCTCTTAACTAAATCTGATGCAAAACCTCGACTCATATGATGGATCTTACTCTTACATGAATTTGATTTGGAAGTACAGGATAAGAAGGAAGCTGAAAATCTTGCGGCAGATCATCCTTCCAGGCTTGAGAACCCACATATCGAAGAACTCGACGAGAATATTGCAAATTATTTAGCTGCTAACATCCTACCAAAAAGGTTAACACATCATCAAAAGAAGCAATTCTTTGCTGATGCGAAGAACTATTTTTGGGAGGACCCTTTTTTTTTTCCCGCATATATGCAGATCAAGTAATTCGGGGATACGTTACAAAGGCAGAAGCTAGAAAAATCCTAGAACATTGCCATTTAGGACCTTCAGGAGGACATTACAGCAGGATTAAGACAGCACACAAAACACTCCAATTAGGATTTTATTGGCCAACTCTGTTTAAAGACGCCAACAGGTATGTCGCATTGTGTGATAAATGCCAAAGAACAGGTAATATCTCTAAACGTGATGAAATGCCTCATACATATATGTTATCATGTGAAATATTTGACGTATGGGGTATTGACTTTATGGGTCCATTTCCTAGTTCATTCGGAAATAAATATATCTTAGTAGCAGTAGATTACATGTCAAAATGGGTGGAAGCCTAAGCTTTACCTACTAATGATGCTAGAGCTGTAGTAAGGTTTCTTAAGAAACTCTTCTCTCGTTTTGGAACACCCAGAGTGATTATTAGTGATAGGGGTACTCACTTTTGTAATACTCAATTTGATAAAGCCTTAAAAAATATGGAGTACACCATAGAATAGATACCCCTTATCACCCTCAAACCAGTGGACAAGTGGAAGTGGCAAATCGAGAGCTTAAGCGGATCTTAGAGAAAACATTTGAATCAAACAGGAAAGATTGGGCAGTAAAAGTAGATGATGCTTTATGGGCCTATAGAACAACATTTAAAACCCCTTTAAGAACATCCATGTACAAACTTGTCTACGAAAAAAGTTGTCATCTACCATTTGAGTTAGAGCACAAAGCTTACTAGGCTATAAAATTCTTGAATTACGATCTTAAAACTGCAGGTGAGAAGACGATGATGCAACTGAACGAGCTAGATGAATGGCGAGCAGAGGCCTACGAAAACTCACGACTATAAAAGGAGGTAACAAAACGACGCCATGATGCTCGCTTAAAACAACCAAAACAATTCGAAGTAGGAGATTTGGTCCTGCTGTATAATTCAAGGATCAAACTATTTCCTGGAAAGCTAAAATCAACGTGGTCAGGCCCATTTGTGATCAAAGCTATTTTTCCTTACAGCACAGTCGAGGTAACCTATCCAACTCAGGGAACATTCAAGTTAAATGGTCATCAACTGAAACTTTATAATGGTGAAGATTTCAAGGAATTGAGAGAGGAGCTTTAGCTCCATGAACCTTCATTTAGAAATGAAAACAGGGTAAGTCTAGCTTAAGACTTTAAACGAGCGCTTCTCGGGAGCAACCTGAGCACTAACTCTATTAACTTTTACATTTCTTTATTTTTATTTTTTCTTCACACAGGCTGCGATAACAAGACCACGGCCATGCGATGTAACCGTGGCCTATCCTGAGTAAACCAACACGGGCATGAACCATGCCCGTGTCTCCCAATCATGTGAGATGCTGACTACATGAGCACTAGCGTAGAAGAAGCAAACACAATAGCACACGCCCAAGGAATACGGGCGTGGGCAACATCCCAAACGTGCCTAAATTTGAAAATCACAAAAACACGGGCTGAATAACGGCAACACGGGCGTAGCACCTACCCGTGCCCCCTTCCCTATTTAAAGAACATTGTCCACCATTTTCCTCAAAACCCTTCCCCAAATTCCCAACCCTAGCCATTTCCCTCAAAATCCTCTCCCTCCACTCCGGCCACCATCAGAGAAACTAACACCCTTGAGTTCCCCTACCCATTATCTCCCTCCTTCCTTCACATACACATCACAAAGCAGTACACGCCCGTGCCAAAAGAGTACACGCCCGCCCCAAAGGTGTTTCACCACCGTGTCGCCTCGACTATTTGCAGAACACGCCCGTGTCTCATATCTACACGACCGTGCTCCGCCCAACTACGCCGAAGCACCTTAAAAACACAACTGGTCACCTCTCATTATTACATTTATCTCCATTTAACTATTTTCTAATTAGAATTTTAGTTAACTTTAATATTTGTTTATTCTTATTATTATTTTATCAATATTAAATAGATTTAGTCATTTAATTTTAGTTTAAATAATAATTAGAATTATGTAACATCCCGGTTTAGACCCTAGTTAGAACAGTGGTTCGAGACCACAAATTCGAGGTCGTAAAAATATTTTAATGCTATTTTCTGTGTGAATAGTATGTGATATAGTCTGTGTAAAAATTCTGTGTGATAATGTGATTGTTTAGGTTTCGAATTAAGAGAAAGGATTAAATCGCATAAAGAGTAAAAGTTGTGTGCTGATTTATAAATATCAAAGTGTTGATGTCTTTATATTGTGGAGGCCTTATATGGCAAATAAGCCATTTATGAGATAGTGGTTGATTGAATGACTAAATAACCTTAGTATAAAATTTGTCTTATATGTTTAATGGATGGACAATTGTGTAATTGAATAAATGACATAGATAAATGAAACCAAAAGATGAGTGTTCATCTTTATTTCTTTTCTTTTGGCCGAATGTACTTAAGAAAAAGAAAGAAAATTTGAGCTAAGCATTCGGCACTTGCAAGCCAAAAATTAAAGTATGTTTTGAGTCAGTTTTCGATAATTCTACGTTTTTGTAATCGTTGCTTCGAGAGCTATCAAACCCATGTATTAATTTTGAGTATTGATGATGTTTTTGTAAGATGCCATTGATACTGTGTTGAGATTTGTGATGTTTTATGGTGTTAAATGAAAGATATGAGTTAGATGAACATGTGTTGTTCTTGAAATTTTGACGAATTTAGCTAATTAGGGCTAAATAGTAAAAATAGTAAATTGAAGGGTTAAAATGTGAAATAGGTGAAATGTGTGGGTTTGTATGGATAATAATAAAATTCGGCTAAGCTTGTACTAGATGGAATTTGGTGAATTTGATGATTTTGTGAATTAAGGACTAAAGTGTCGAAATGTGAAAATATGAGGGCTATTATGCAAAATGCTGTAAATGTGTGTGTGTGGACTAAATTGAATGAAATGGTGATTGAATGGATTGATTTTAAATGTGTATAGACCAAGAGAGAAGAGGTTCAGATCGAGATCGAGGCAAAGATAAACTACTCGATTAGTCAACCGTATCGATAGTCGACGTCCGAGGTAAGTTCGGACATAATACCTGTATTTAGCTATGTTTACTGTTATGGAACAAATGGTATGATATTATTACTATCTGAATGCTATGTGATAGATTGAGTTAAATGGCACTAAGTGTGAGAATTCGAAAATGTGATCGAGATAAACAGCACTGTGTGTGCAAAATAATTAAGCTTCGACTTTGTGGTTGGCACTGTGTGTGCGATGCTGATTTAAGATCGATTTGGGATAGATGTACTATGTGTATGATGCTAATTAAGCTTCAGCCAATTATTTATGCACTAAGTGTGCGAATGAATCAAGGAAGAAACGAAAGTGGATCGAAATGAACCGTGATTATTGGTTAGCAAAAGTATTTGACAACTAAGTGTTGGCTAAGGTACGCTCAGAATCTATGTGGTTGGTGAAACTATGAATGTGGGTGTGGATGAGTTAATTGAACATATTGGTTGTGGATGGTATTATATTTGTGGTAGTAAACATTAATCTATGTGATGACATGTTGATATTATGTATTATGTTATGAACTTACTAAGCTTTATAAGCTTACTGTGTGATTTGTTTCTCTGCTTTGCAGTTTCAGTAAAGCTAGCTCGGATCAGGGGATAATTAGCCTTTCAGTCACACTATCGGCAATCTATTTTGGGGTATTTTGGAAAGATGTGTATAGTTAAGATATGGCATGTATAGGCTAGTTATTTTAATTATGTTTGATAGTTTGTAAGTAGCCATGAGATGGGCTAGTTATATGTTAGTTTTAGCATGAATGAACTTGGTATATGTGATGCATCTTTTGACATGGTTTGTGGTTTGAGAAGTTGACTTATGAATGGTAACTTGGTGTTGATAAAATGCTAATATGAATTAGTGAATTGAGAAGAAATGATGTTTGGAATTGGATGTATTATGCTTGTGATGAGATAAGTTTTGGTATTGAATTTGTTATGGTTGGAATGGGAATTGAATGCATAGATTAAATGGTCATTTGGTAAGTTTTTGGTTGCCTTATGTGCATGATATGTTTGGGATGTGTTGCTTGTAAGTTTGACCCTATGTGGGTGGCATTTTGGCCTTGTAAATGGCCTATAATGTCACACGGTTGTGGCACATGGGCGTGCTTAATGACTGTGGGTGAATTGTAGGATACAGTTTATCATCACACAGCCTCGACACAGGTGTGTCATCTGGCCGTGGTGTGCAAGTCAGTAGCTAACTAAAAAGTACACGGCCTCGACACGGGTGTTGAAACACCCCAAACCCGGCCCACGAGCCCTGACCGGATCTGGTATGTTCCTCGATGTAAACCGGTTCAAAATTCTTTTGTTACTTTGGAAAACTGTGTGTTTTGAAAGAAAGATTGTTTTTGGGTTAGACTCGAGTTGAAAACATGTTTATCTTATATTGAAAACCCTTTATTTTAGGTGACAAAACATTTAGAGTTTATTTTAAAATAAATTTACTTAATCCTTTAATTGATAAAAATTCGTAACATAATAAATAAAAGTAAAATAAAGTAGTTCAACTATGGCCTTATTACATCAAATAAATCCCAAAATTAAATTCAAAGTACATAAAATAAAAAGTCCAAATAAAATAAATTCCTTGCTGAGCATGGCCACCCCTAAGCTTCACGCCACCCGGTCCATCATCGATCACACCAAAAATAATCCCACAATGGGGTGAGTCAACAGACTCAATGTGTAACCACAACACTAAGTTCTAACAAATTCAGGCATATCAAATCATACATGTACATATAGCATTTAAATAATATGATGCAACCCCAAACCCAAACCTAGATGCCATCCACTACACATCACCCGTACCAACCTGCACACCATGGGGACTACTGAGTCAACCCTCCATCCGCTACACACCATCGAAGGCAGTCGCTGCAGTCGGCATGCTCATCGCCCTTATAAATATTGTGGCATAGCCACCAGATAATATTTTGTGTCATGAGGCACCACATTCAGATAATTGTGACCGAGGTCACCACATTCAGATATCGTGACATAGGTCACCATATTCACTTCCCCTTTCATAATATTCCATATGCCCCATTTCATACAAATACTCATTAACCATGTCATATCCCTTATTCACATTCTTATAGTTTCACATAGGTACCATAACAGATTCTATTATAATCCTAGTAGGAGTAGGAAAACGTACCTGGATACTTTGTACCATAACCTGGTACCTTAGCCATGGCTTTCAC
The DNA here is from genome assembly GCA_025503065.1 of Gossypium bickii. Taxonomy (NCBI): domain Eukaryota; kingdom Viridiplantae; phylum Streptophyta; class Magnoliopsida; order Malvales; family Malvaceae; genus Gossypium; species Gossypium bickii. The sequence continues at coordinate 44,677,444 of CP106717.1, read as the reverse complement.
ATCATTATAACACTTATATTAAATGTAATGCTTTAAATTTATTAAGTCTTAGGGAAGGGTACACACCTGATATTCTTATCGAGATCACTCCAAATCCCGAAAACCCGATCTATTGATTTAGATCTTCAATTCCTATATTCGGCCAACACTACATACTTTAGCTATAGGCCATTCTGCCAAATAATCAAATCCCGAAGGGTTTATCACAATCAAAATCTTACCTTGCTGTCGATTTGATTCCTAAACAAATCCCGAAACTTTGTGATGGTTCTTTATTGCAATCGGCAATACACTTAATCATTGAACTAGTTAGTTTTCGGCTTTTGATAAGGAATAGATCTAATCATTGAATAGGGCCTTGGCTGAATGTACATATGTACTTACCTTGCAGATCTCAAATCCCGAAAGATCCTTTTCTGAAGTCGACAACACCTAAATCCCGAAAACCTTCCTTAAAGTTTCAGCCAAAGACATAAAGGAATTAGTTCCTAGATTTCGACAAGCCTACAAGAAAAAGTATAGAAATCGAATTTGATCTTAACCCTAATGATGTAGTCGACTGCACCCTTGCTTAAACCCACAAAGAAATTCGACTATGGCTAGGATGTGGATCAACAATTTCGGCAATAGTGACCAAGTGAAGAATCAGCTCTAATGGAAAAGAGAGAGTGGTATGGTGGTTCGGCCTTTAACAAAATATGGAGATAAAGAGTATGATGCTTGAAATTTTCGGCAAGAATGATGAAAGAAAAGAACTTTCGGATTCTTGAAGAATTGAAAAGAAAAGAAGAATAGTGGCATAAAAAATTCGGCAGAGAGAGAAAGAGAAAGAAAGAATAATGAATGGCCTTATTTTTCCTCCTTTTGCCGAAATTACTAAGCTAGAGTCCCCTACTTGGCCATCACTCTCATATCCTTATTTTCCTCTTTATCTCTTTATTTAAAAATAATCCATCATTTATCTCTTGAAAATAAAAGGATAGAAACTCCTAAAATCTAGCCTTGGTGCCGTCCCCCTATTCCCCTCTTATTGACGTCACATGCAAAAATAAAAGCCTTAAAGTTTTGCTTCCCACGCGACTCGAACGCAAGCCGCTCCTCACATGCTGGTGGCGTCATTTCCAGGGCCTTAACTGGCGCCTTGTAGCCACTTTTCTAAGCCCAATTTCATGCAAATATCCTCTATAAATTTTCTTAAGGCCACCTTGCCTTAGTTCCCTCTTTAAACTTTAAAATCGAGTAATTTTTAAAGTGCTCACCTACGCACTAAGGTTCACAAAATTCATAATGCACATTCACAACACACACAAGCATGCTATTTCATATAACTTAGTATTAATGCATAAGCTATAGTCCAGGATATTACAGGTGTGCTTGGTGGCCGTGGTGGGGAAGTCAGTATATGACCTAAAAGTACACGATCATGGCACACGGGCGTGCCTAATGACCGTGTTGGTATAGTTAGTATATAGATGGATGGACACACAGGGGGTTTTTAGAAGCCGTGGAGGGCACACGATCTCCTTCCACTGGCGTGTCTCCGCTGTATTTTAGTAAAGTTTAAATTTTCTAAAAATTCTCTATGTGTTTCGATTTAGTCCCGACTCAATTTATAAGCATGCTTAGGGTCTTGATGACTCATTTAAGGGACACTATGTTTGTAAATAAATGCGAACAGTAAGGATTGACTTTAGTGTTGAAATTTTTGGATGTTAAAGGTTCCGTTTGATCGGTAATGCCTCTTAACCCTGTTCCTGCAATGGTTTCGGGTTAGGGGTGTTACAAATTAGATGGAACATTTCTTTGTCAAGTTCTTGCTCATGCTGAACATGGTTGAAATATCATATTAAAAGTCTAGTCTTTTAAGTATTTTGGACACTGATCAAAGCCCATGATATATCATGATAGGAAATTTTACTTGAATCATCGATGATATAATATTTTCAGGACTAGAATGTCATCATCCCGAGGCAAGAAAACCGCAGCCCCCACTTCCAAAAAACGGAAGGGACCCAGTTCATCATCAGCCCCAGCATCCATCGAAGTGCGCCACGATTTCCTCCAGGAGCCAAGAAGACCTTTATAAGATAATTCAGGCACGACCACTTGGCACAGGGAGATGTATTGATTGGGCCGCTTTGGAGCAGGTCCAACTAGCCGACGACATACGGGCTCTCCTAACTACAGACCCTTGGAACCAATTCTTCAACATCATTGAGCTAACATATCTAGAGCTCACTTTGGAGCTCTGTTCAACGTTCCACCTTCAGACAGTGATGTCGCAACACGATGACCCCGGTACGATCCAATTTCGTCTCGGAGGTATTGTATGAGAACTAAATGTACCGCAATTCGAGGCCACATTGGGACTTTATACCGATGAATACATAGAGGAAAATGATCTCTCGGAGCTTCATCGCATTATCCACAACACCCCCACGAGATGTTGGTACAACATAGCTCCCATCAACAACAATTATGACCCCAGCCGCTCAAAGGTGACAGCCCTTGCTCCATCCCTGAGGTACATACATGCTATTTTAGCTCATACACTGTCAAGTCGGTGAGAGAGCACCAGCGTCGTCAACACTCACAACGCCTACTTCCAATGGTGCATGGCAAATGGGCACGTTTTTGACTTAGCCTATTTCATAGCTCGCGCCATTTAACATCAGATGGAGCAACATAGGAGAGGGGTCATAACTATGGGTCCATACATCAAACGCTTAGCTCAATATTTCGGGCTCCTGAACACCGTTTCCCAAACACCCTCGCTCACACTGATAGGTCAGATGTCCCCACAGGGCATCCAGACAATGTTACACATGAGGCTGATTCAACGTCGACGTGGGACCGACCCCCCAATATCGGCTAGCACCCACCACCGACGAGGAGGATCTTGAGGATATTACTGAAGATGTTCCTCCATCACAGGAAGCACTACAACAGAGCCATCGAATAGTTCATTTGGCTATTTCACTCTCAGACATTTCTGCACGTCTCATTCAGTTTGAGCATTACTGTACGCAGCAATTCAATAACATCGCTCGAAGATTCGACGGCATTGAGGCGACTCTTTAGCAGATCTATCATCACCTTCATATCTCATCACCACCACCACCTCAAGACCCAGCTGATGCAGAGGACCTCTGAGTCCTTTTCTTTTTATTTTTATTTTTTACCTCTATCTTTATTTTTACTTTTATTTATTGTGATTCTATTTTAATTTACTGTCTAAAGACTTGAAAGTTTCATTAGTACTATTGATCTCACTTCATCACTGGCTATCTAACCCTAAGTCTCCATAACAACATCCATTCATTAAATTTAATTGATGACTTTACAGATTAAATAGATTAAACATACCACTCAAGGAAGGAAAACATCACTTGTACCTAGTCATCACATTCGTCATGGAACATCCTCGAAGGATTTCATCCATAATTTAGGAGGTTTCACTTCTCTCCCTCTCTTTTGATTTTCTTACTATATGATCATTATCTACCTTTGTACATTGAGGGCAATGTACATCTTAAGTGTGGGGGGGGTTAACTATAGTATTATTTGAAAATCCCTAAATTATGCCTTGTTCTAAAGTAAGTTTCTCATATTATGATTAGAATAAAAATTTTCTTTGATTTATGATGTTTGTTGATATGTTTTGGATTAAGTCATAGTTAATTGTGCATTGATGATTAAACTTTAAGATACTAGAGAATCAAGCATGATAAGTCTATTTTTTAGAAATTAAAAGTTTTTTTCTTGGTTGTCTACCTGAATCTGAAAATTACCTTGAAGATTGAAATTTACGAGGTTGATATTAAATACCCATAATTTTTGTGAGATTTTGAGCCTTGTAGAGCATATATTCTTTTTCGTGCTCACTTTTTGATTATGAGTGTGTCAACATTGATTTGTTATTCTAGAACTTGCATCAATTATACATGTCGAGACCACATTATTGATTTGATATATAGAGATGATAAAAGCACTTAGGATTTAACCCACTCACTCCACTAAAAAGCCTACCTTCATAATTAACCCTAGTGAACCCCTTTTGATCCTAACAACCCTTTTTATTAACGCACCTACTAATATTAACCCAAAACCCTTTGTATTTGTTATCACCATTCCTTTTGACTACCTTTTTGTGGAGATTTGATTTGATCAATTGCTTAACTATGATCTTTATTTCAGTAGTAAATTCATCCTTTATTATGTATTTGAGTTGTTCTTAAAAAAATGAAGTATATTCATTATTAGTTCTACTAAGTGAGCTTACATGCTTAAATTTCAAATCCTGAAGAAGAAGCTCGTATTATTAGTTTTCAATTGATATAATTATTTAGGATTAGTTCATTTTTTTAGCTAGGTAAATTGTTAATTCAATCTCGATTCTAACCTTCTAATTCAGCCTTTATCCACACCTTTAACCAAAGCCCCGTTACAACCCTTTTTAAAGACCTTTTGATTTGTGTATCATCTCATTTTATAGTGGTGGAGATTTGATTTTCATGCAAGCTTATGGGATTAACTTTTCATGTTCGACTCTTGAGTGCCTAATTTTGAACCTTAAACACTTTGAGTGATTTGAGTGAATCTCTTGCGAGGATGTCAACTCTTGCCAATTCCGAATCAGAGGTAATTATTCAGGTAAAAAGAAACGCCTATGTTTTCGTGCTATAAATGTATGACTTTGATTGTTTGAATCTTTAAGACCCTTTGAGTTAAATTATCAATGTATGAATTATCTTTAAATTATGATGAAACACTATTGATGAATATTATGAATCGAGGAAGTTCGTTTTAATTGTGAGTTGAGAATTTTGCTTGAGAACAAGCAAAAGCTTAAGTGTGGGGGTATTTGATAAACCGCAATAGTAACATATTTTAATCCCACATTTAGCATGCTTTTGGATGATTTAAGCCTTTAATTGTGTAAATTGGTGCTCTTAATCGTTTGTTTTCATGTTTATACCCAGAAAAGAACCGGAGGATGAAAAGAATGAGAAACAGGCCCAAAACGGAGTAAATGGGCCATATCACGAAATTAACACGGCCTGGGCGCAAGCCACACGGTCATACCTCACTCAACAGTCTCGAACACGGCCTGGCCTCGATTCACACGGGCGTGTACCATAGGCGTGTCCCTATCGTGACAAAGAGAAATTTCACCCGGATTAGGATACTTAGAGGCGAAGAAACATATTCAGAAGCCTATATAAACACCCTAAGTATAACCTAAAAGGGGGGAACCCAAGGCTTTAGTCAGGAGGCGTCCAGCAAGGCCAAAGAGGGCAGATTTGTGGGGATTTACTCGAAGAAAGCCAGTTGATTCATCTCAAGAAGTCAGAATCATCCTCAAGACAGAGGATCTCTCATTCAATTCCTTCAGGGGGTTTTAGGGATTTCTTATGTTTTGTTTTATCTTTTCTTTTGAGATGTTTTCTTTTATTACTATGAACTAAACCCTCAGATACCTGAGGGGGATGAAACCTAAGATGAATCTTGTTATCGTTTGCTGAACTATATTATAATTATTTGACTTGTTCTTAATCATGTGTTCTTAACTCTTGTGTTGATATTTCTGGGATATTAATTCAAGTATGATGTGCTTAGGTGGAGGAGCAAAAGTCACTGCCTAAGAGTAGATCTACCATAATTAAGCGGAGTTGATCGCACGCCTAGAGATAGGGTGACGAGATTTTGCCGGATTAGGGTGAAACCTAATATGGGAGTCCATAGATCGAGTTAATGCAATTCTAGGGGTTTTATTTAGAAAGAGATTTCAATTAATCAACCTAGGGTTAGACGTTAGTCACCTCGAGAGAGGGATTAATATATGTTAGGGAATCCTACGGATCAAGTTAAGTGAAAAAATCGTCTAGTTCAGAGTTAGATAACAAGTGAAGTCTAAGTGGATTCTTCCTCGGGTATTGTTTTAATCAATTGCTTTTTCTCAAAGTATTTCTCTCCAATTTCATTATTCTTTGTCTTAGAGTCTTTAGTTTAGTAGTTAGTTAATTTAGATTAAACAAAAAATTCCCTTTATTTTAGGCTGGGTAATAAAAAGAGAGTTAGTATTAGTACTTTTAGTTCCTTTGGGTTCAATAATCCAGTCTCGCCTTAACTATACTACTGCCCGATAGGTGTGCTTGCCTCAAATTGTTGTCATAGTTAGTTTCAAGGTTCGATCATTCTTTATATAAATTTTAAGACTTTGACATCGTATAAAACAACGATCAAGTGAGAAAAGAAGATTTGGGGTTTGCGAGCTTCAAGCTTAAAGATGATGAATGGGTTAAAAAAAGAACGTATTATGCAACGGTGGAGGCCAATGGGGCATGGTGGTCGAAAGAGACGATAATGGTGGAGGCTGGCCAAATTCAGGGTTTGGTGGAAGTTTATAGAAACAATTGTTTTTTCTTTCAGATATTCTAAAAATAATTGTAACACTTCTTACCCGTATCCGACGCCGGAATTGGGTACGAGGCATTATTGTACTTATTCACAAGAAAATAGTCAAAACCGAGATATAAATTTCCACTCAAATTTAAAACTTTTGAAAAACATTCATATCGTCCCTAAAACTAGTTTACGAGGCCCAAAAGATTCATCGGAAGTGGTTCGCGACTAAACAGAGAACTTTGGAAACTTTTTGAAAACTTAGAAAATTTTTCTTGAAAAAGGGGTCACACGACGTACTTTTCTTGATTTATAATAGCAAATTTAGCTTATTTAATATTCACATTTCTCAAATCAGTCCAAACATCACATTACGGCAAAATTACCTTTTTGCCCTTAAAGTTTCACATTTTTACAATTTGGTCCCTAGGCTTGTTAATCAAAATGCATTCAATTTCTTTGTTACCCAAGCCTAGCTAAATCATATACATGCTCATATCAGCCCACATTTCTCATCAAATCATATTTTTACTACCCATTTTACAACTTTTTACAAATAAGTCCTTTTTAGGTATTTTCATAAAAGATCAGTTAGTAAAAGTTGTTTATTACACATCAAACTTTCATTTTCTACCATAAAACATCAAAACAAATGCATGTCATACATGGGTCAAATTTCAAACATGAACCCTACTTCAAAATAATGGTAGAAATAGAAAGATCGGGTGAATACGACTTCAAAAACATAAAGAGCATTAAAAACGGGGCTAGGATGTACTTACAATCAAGCTTGGAAGTTGAAGAAAAGCCAAGCTATGGTTTCTTGTAAAATTCAACCAAGGTTGAAGAAGATGGACAAAATTTTGGCTTTATTTTCCCTTTTTATTCTTTTATTAACCAAATGACCAAAATGCCCTTTTCTCAAAACACTAAAATTCTCTAACCTCATGTCTATTTTTGTCCAACTGAAAGTAAAATGGTTTAATTACCATCTAAGGACCTTCAATTTAAAATCTAATAGTAATTAGACACTTCTAACATGTAGAATTCAACTTTTGCACTTTTTACAATTTAGTCTTTTTCGATAAATTGAGTGCTCAAACGTCAAAATTTTCAAACTAAATTTTCACGAAATCATTCCGTGAAACTATAGACCATAAAAATATAATAATAATGAATTTTTTTGTGTTGGATTTGTGGTCCCGAAACCATTGTTCCGACTAGGCCCAAAATTGAGCTGTTACAACTCTCCCCCCTTAGGGATTTTTGTCCCCGAAAATCTTACCAGAGAATAGGTTGGGTACTATTTTCACATAGCCTCCTCAGGTTCCCACGTAGCTTCTTCAACACCGTTCGTTGCCATAAAACTTTCACTAGGGCTATACTTTTATTTCTTAACTGTTTAACTTCCCGAGTTAAAATCTTAATCGGTTCTTCACCGTACGTCATATCTGGTCTAATCTCAATCTCCGTCGGAGAAATCACATGTGAAGGAGTAGAACGATATCTTCGCAACACCGACACATGAAACACATTATGAATTCTTTCCAACTCTGTTGGTAACGCTAACCAATATCCCACTGGCCCTATTCTTTCAATAATCTCATACGGCCATATCAAACGTGAACTCAACTTGCCTTTACGGTCAAATTTGAAAATCTTCTTCCACGGAGATACTTTCAAAAATACTTTGTCACCAATCTGAAATTCGATCTCTTTTGTTTTCAAATCTGTGTTCGACTTTTGTCGATCTGAAGCTGCTTTCAAGCAATCACGGATTACCTTTACTTTTTCTTTGATTTCTCTAACCAAGCCAACCCCGTGAATCTATTTCTCACTAAGCCCGATCCAATACAAAGGTGTTTGAAACTTGCAGCCATACAATGCCTCATAAGGCGCCATCTTTATACTAGATTGAAAGCTGTTGTTATAGGTGAATTCGACCAATGTTAGATATTTTTCTCAACTACCCTTGAACTCTAAAACACAACATCGGAGCATGTCTTCGAGAACCTGAATTACTCTTTCAGACTGGCCATCAGTCTGTGGATGAAATGCAGTTCTAAAATTCAATTTCGTACCAAAAGCCTCTTGTAGCTTCTTCTAAAATCTTGAAGTGAACCTCGGATCTTTATCTGAAATAATCGAAGTAGCTACCCCGTGCAATCTTACAATCATAGAAATGTACGACTGAGCTAGCTTATCAAGTGATAATCAGGAAGTAGCAGAATAAAGTGAGTCGATTTCGTCAATCTATCAACAACGACCCAAACGGCATCTTTCTTTTTCGGAGTCAGAGGTAATCCAGTTACAAAATCCATCGTAATTCTGTCCCATTTCAATTCGGGTACCATCACTGGCTGAAGTAAACCAGAAGGTATTTGGTGTTCAACTTTTACTTGTTGACAAATCAAACATTTCAAAACAAACTCGGAGATATCTCTTTTCATACCAGACCACTAATACAATTTCTTCAAATCATTATACATTTTTGTACTACTCGGATGCACAGATAAACAACTATTATGTGCCTCATGAAGAATTTTCTGAATAAGTTCATCATTTTTTGGTACACAAAATCTACCTCAGAACATCAAAAAATCATTGGATTTGACGTGAAAATCTGAATCACTAGTCGATTCGCAATAAGCTCTCTTGGCTTGCAAATCACGGTCACATTTTTGAGGTTAACAAATTTGCTGAAGAAATAACGGTCTAGCTCTCAACTTAGCTATAATCAAATTATTTCTGGACAATGTTAAGCTCATGTTCATTGCTCAGAAGGCAAACAAAGATTTCCTACTCAGGTCATCTGCAACTACATTCGCCTTACCCGGGTGATAATCAATCACTAATCCATAGTCTTTCAGCAACTCAAGCCATCTTCATTGCCACAAATTTAAATCTTTCTGAATCATCAAATACTTCAAACTCTTGTGATCAGTAAAAACATGGCATTTCTCACCGTACAAATGATGTCTCCAAATTTTTAGTGCAAACACAATAGCGGTTAATTCCAAATCATGCGTCGGGTAATTCTTCTCATGTGGCTTCAATTGTCTTGAGGCAAAGGCTATCACTTTGCCTTCTCGCATCAACACACATCCCAATCCATTTAATAACGTATCGCTATAAATTACGAACTCTTTTCCCAGTTTAGGTTGTACTAAAACCGGTGCCTCAGTTAATAATGCTTTCAATTTCTCAAAACTTTGCTAACATTTTTTGGACCATTCAAATTGAATATCTTTTTGCAACAACTTGGTAATTGGAGTAGCAATAATTGAAAATCCTTTGACAAACCGACGGTAGTATCCTGTTAAGCCTAAAAAGCTTTTAACTTCAGATACATTCCTTGGTGGTTTCCAATCAACAATTGCCGAAATCTTACTTGGATCAACCCGAATACCATCACCTGAGACAACATATCCTAAAAAACTGACTTCTCGGAGCCAAAACTCACTTTTACTAAACTTAGTATACAACTTCTTATCTCTTAAAGTCTGCAAAATAGTTCTCAAGTGTTCGGCATGCTTGGATTTATTACGAGAATAAATCAGTATGTCATCAATAAAAACAACTACAAATTTGTCTAAATACGGTCTAAAGATTCTATTCATTAGGTCCATTAAAACTGCAGGAGCATTCGTTAGTCCAAAAGGCATGACAAGAAATTCATAGTGTACGTACCTTGGTCTGAAAATTGTTTTTAGCACATCCGACTCTTTTACTCTCAACTGATAGTAACCAGATCTCAAATCTATTTTTCATAACACTATCGCTCCTTTCAGTTGGTCAAATAAATCATCAATCCTCGGCAAAAGGATACTTGTTGTTAATGGTTACCTTATTGAGCTATTGGTAATCTATATAAAGTCTCATAGTCCTATCTTTCTTCTTTACAAACAACACTAGAGCACCCCAGGGAGAATAACTTGGTCTCGCAAAACCCTTGTCTATCAACTCTTGCAATTGAGTCTTTAACTCTTTCAATTCAGTCGGAGCAATTCTATATGGAGCAATAGATATCGACGAGGTCCCTGGTACTAAGTCAATACCAAACTCAATTTCTCTAACTAGAGGTAACCCATGTAACTCTTCCGCGAACACCTTCGGATATTCACAAACTATCTGCACCGATTCAACTTTCAATTTAGATTCTTTTGTATTCAACACACAAGCAAGGTAAGCTTTATAGCGTTTTCTTACATAACAGGTAACTCACTCGACTAATCTGAATCAATACGAAGAATTTCACCATTTTCATGTTTCAGCTCAATAATCTATCTTTTACAGTTCACTACGGCATCATGCAATGTTAACCAATCCATACCCAAAATAACATCGCATTCATCAAATGGCAACAGCATTAAATCAGGTGGAAAACAGTGACCTCGAATCATCAAGGGACAATTCTTGCAAACTCTATCAACTAAAACATGTTTGCCTATCAACTAAAACATGTTTGCCGAAGGGGTTTTACATTCTAATCAAAAACTTAGTAAACTCAACAGGCAAGCTCTTACTAGCTACCAATTTCACACATACATAAGAATGCGTCGATCTAGGATCGATCAATTCAACTACATTAGTATTATAGAGAGAAAAAGTACCAGTGATAACATCAGGAGATGTCGCTTTTTCACAAGCACGGATGGCATAAACTCTAGCAGGTGCTCGAGCTTCAGATCTCATAGCTTTATTCTTCATCACACCTTTAATACTAGCTCCATTTTCAGTATTTCTCAGTGGCCTACCTCTATTAGCAATATTGCTCGGCCTCACACTCTGAAATTTTTCCTTCTCAGCTATTTCAGGACAATCTTGGATAAAGTGCTTTTGAGAGCCACAATTGAAACAAGCTCGGTCATTTATCCTACACTCAACGGGATGTCTTCTTTCACATTTTTGACACTCAGGTCTGTTAGACTTTACATTACCCACACTTGCCATCGAAGTAGCTTGAGATTTAAAACTCGAATGCTGTTTCTTACGATCTCTGCGTGAATACCCCATTGAAACACTCGAATGGGAATACATCTCTTTCAATTTCTTAGACTGAGATGGAAATGACTTACTCATCGGTCTTTTCCTCGAGTCTCTAGCTTTAAGATCAGCTTTCCTCTTCTCTTTGTTCAATTCTTCGGCCTTACAAGCCCGTTCAACCAATACCATAAACTCTTTCAGCTCTAAAATCCCGACTAACACACAAATATCTTCATTCAATCCATCCTCAAATCTTTTGCACATAATAGCCTCCGTAGAAATACACTCTCAAGTGTATTTTCTCAGTTTGACAAATTCTTGCTCATATTCGGTCACTATCATATGACCCTATTTCAGCTCAAGAAATTCTTTACGTTTCTGGTCGATGACCCATTGGCTAACATACTTCTTTCGGAACTCCTCTTGGAAGAAGTCCCAGGTGACCTTTTCTCTCAGAACTACAGATACAAGTGTATTCTACCAATGGTATGCAGAATCTCTCAGAAGCGAGATAGCACACTTTAAACACTCATCTGGTGTGCAGGACAACTCATCAAATTCCCTGATGGAGTTTTCGAGCAAAAAACTCGGCTCTATCAGGATCATCATCCGCATTAGCTCTAAAATCTTCATCTCCATACTTTCGAATCTTATCAACCGGGGGCTTATTCATTCTTACAAAGTCTATAACTTGTGGGGCTACGGGAACCATTCGAGGAATGGGTGGGGGTGGAGGAGGTTGGGCATTTGAATTTGTTCGAACAAATTCCGTATACCACACATTCATCATATGGAAAAAGGCTTTCCTGCCTCCTTCTCCTTGACTAACCATAGGAGGTCTACTATCAGACGACGTCACCCATTGAGTGAGAGCCGGCGCAATACTTTTGACTTCATCAGCCTCAGCTTGATTGGGATCCATTACTATATGAAAACACAATTTAAAATTGTCAGGAGTCATCACACTATCACAGTTCATTTATGGCATATATAGCTAGACTCTTATACACGCTACGTTAGTCCGAGAATCGACTAAATTGTAGCTCTGATACCACTAAATGTAACACCCCTTACCTGTATTCGACATTGGAATAAGATACGAGGCATTACCGTACTTATTCACTAGCAAACATTCAAAACTGAGACATGAATTTCCATTCAAATTTAAAACTTTTCAAAAACATTCATATCGTCCCTAAAACGAGCCTACGAGACCCAAAACATGCATCGAAAGTGGTTCGAGACTAAACTGAGAACTTTTGAAACTTTTAGAAAACTTAGAAAATTTTTCATGAAAAAGGGGTCACATGCCCGTGTGGGCTTGGGACACGTCCGTGTGACCCTAAGACATGTCGATGTTTCAGGCCGTGTTCAAATTAAGGAGCATTCTGTTTATGATGTCATCATCAAATTAAGGTCACACCACTAAGTCATACGCCTGTGTGCTTAGGCCGTGTGATCGATTAAATTTTCATAATTTTTCATAAAATAGGTGCAGACTTTACACGGTCGGGGCAGACGCCTGTGTTCGAGGCCGTGCCGTCCACACGGCTGAGACACACGCCCGTGTCTCATTAAGGTGCAGAGGACACACGGCCGAAACACATGCCCGTGGGGCAAACCGTATGTCGCAAATGGCCTAGACACACGCCCGCGTGTCTACCAGTGTGGACAAATATAACGCTATTTACTAAGCCTCTTTGCCACCCTTCCATACACCAACCTGCACAACAAAACATAGCACCAACCAAGCATATACTTTCAACCAAATCAGCCATACACAAGGTGTCCACATATCATTTACATGCTATCATTTATCACATACAAACATCACATACTCAGCATCTAACCATGCAATTTCCTACATTCATGAAAACATCATCATTTGTATATATACTTAACCAATATTAGCCAATATCAAATGGCCATTTACAAAATGAATTATCAACTATTGAAGCCATCACTTATGGCCAAATCAATTATGACACATAACAAAAAGACCAAGTTCCTATACATGCCATAACTCAAAATATTGAAATCATAAGTACCCAAAATGATAATTTTATAGTGTGAATGAATCTCCGACCGTCTTCGATCCCCGAGCTGGCTTGGTAACTATATAAGACAAGAGAAAGAGAAAGGGAGTAAGCTTTAAAGCTTAATAAGTTCCTATGCAAACAATAAGCATCATACACACTTTAACATATATTTAACATAAAGTAAATTAACATAAATGTCATTGTAAATTTCATAATCAAGCTTAGCATAGATGTTATTACAACATTAACATCATAACTACTCAATCAAACCAATCTGAGGTTTCATCACATATTGAGCTCATTAACCATGAGTTTTATGTACATACTTGTACCATCTTGCAATTTACCTTAATCTTTCACATCCTACCATAGTTTTTCACCACTTAAACTTTGCCATTAAGTTTCCCTTTGAACCACTTGGAATACTAAAGGATACTCGGGAAATCTCACACACATAGTACTATACCAATGCCATACATCGGATCTCACATCGATTTCATATCCAAGATATGGTCTTACACGTAATCTCAACTAACCTTAATGTCATGACATTTGTATCCTAACAATTCTTAAGGTTCAACTGAGATTTTTTTTCTCGCTTGTTGAACTTTGTCGAATTAATTCAAAAAGTAAATCATAATTCATACAATAATAACACACTTAAAGCATAAATAATAATGCATTATTTACATACCAACTTACCTCGGTACAAAAATAGTAGGAAAGGATTTAATCGTCAAACACCTTATTCTTTCCCCGATCAAGGTCTGAACTTCATTTTTCTTAATCTATAATAGTAAATTTAGCTTATCTAATATTCACATTACTCAAATCAGTCCAAACATCACATTATGGAAAATTACCTTTTTACCCCTAAAGTTTCACATTTTTACAATTTAGTCCCTAGGCTCGTAAATCGAAATGCATTCAATTTCATTGTTACCTAAGCCTAACTGAACCATATACATGCTCATATCAGCCCACATTTTTCATCAAATCATATTTTTACTACCCATTTTTATAACTTTTTACAAGTAAGTCCTTTTTAGGTATTTTCATGAAAAATCACTTAGTAAAAGTTGTTTATTACACATCAAACTTTCATTTTCTACCATAAAACATCAATACACATGCATGTCATACATGAGTCAAATTTCAAACATGAACCCTACTTCAAAATAATGGTAGAAATAGAAAGATCGAGTGAATACGACTTCAAAAACATAAAGAGCATTAAAAGCTAGGCTAGGATGTACTTACAATCAAGCTTTGAAGTTGAAGAAAACCCTAGCTATGGTGTCATGTAAAATTAGGCTAAGGTTGAAGAAGATGGACAAAAGTTTGGCTTTATTTTCCCTTTTTATTCTTTTATTAACCAAATGACTAAAATGCACTTTTCTCAAAACACTAAAATACTCTCACCTCATGTCCATTTTTGTCCAAATTAAATAAAAAATGGTTTAATTACCATAAGGACCTTCAATTTAAAATCTCATAGCAATTGGACACTTCTAACATGGAAAACTCAACTTTTGCACTTTTTACTATTTAATCATTTTCGCTAAATTAAGTGCTCAAACTTCAAAATTTTCGAACGAAATTTTCATGAAATCATTTTGTGAAATTGTAGACCATAAAAATATAATAAAAATGAACTTTTGCTGATGTAAAGAACTATTATTGGGAAGATCCCTTTCTTTTCCGAATATGTGCAGATCAGGTAATTCGAAGATGCATTACAAAGGCAGAAGCAAGCAAAATCCTTGAACATTGCCATTCAAGACCTTCAGGAGGACATTACAGTGGCATTAAGACAACACATAAAATACTCGAATCAGGTTTTTATTGGCCCACTCTATCAAAAGATGCCAACAGGTATGTTACTTTATGTGATAAATGCCAAAGAACAGGTAATGTTTCTAAACGTGATAAAATGCCTCAAACATATATGTTATCATGTGAAATATTTGATATATGAGATATTGATTTTATGGGACCATTTCCTAGTTCATTCGGAAATAAACACATCCTAGTGGCAGTTGATTACATGTCAAAATGGGTAGAAGCGAAAGCTTTACCTACCAATGATGCTAGGGTAGTAGTTAAGTTTCTCAAGACACTCATCTCTCGATTTGGAATACCGAGAGCTATCATTAGTGATAGGGGTACTCATTTCTGTAATACTCAATTTGAAAAAGTTCTAAAGAAACATGGAGTATACCACAGGACAGCTACCCCATATCACCCTCAAACCAGTGGGCAAGTTGAAGTAGCAAACCGAGAACTTAAGCGCATCTTAGAAAAGACAGTTGAATCAAATAGAAAAGATTTGGCATTAAAAATAGACGATGCCTTATGGGCCTATAGAACAACATTTAAAATGCCTCTAAGGACATCCCCATACAAACTTGTATACGGGATAAGCTGTCATCTACCATTCAGTTAGAACACAAAGCTTTTTGGGCAATAATGTTTTTGAATTTCGATCTTAAAACTGCAGGAAAGAAAAGAATGATGCAGATGAACGAATTATACGAATGGAGAGCTAAGGCCTACGAAAACTCGAAACTATACAATAAGGCAACAAAGCGACGCCACCATGCTTGTCTAAAGAAGTCGAATCAATTCGAAGTAGGGGACCTAGTCCTGCTATACAACTCAAGACTTCAACTATTCCCTAGGAAGTTTAAATCAAGATAGTCAGGCCCATTCATGATCAAAACAATTTTTCTATATGGAACAATCAAGGTAACTCACCCCACTAAGGGCACATTCAAGGTAAATGGACACCGACTTAAAATTTATAATGGTTCAGATTTTGGAGATATGATAAAGTTAACATCTAACTTCATACTAATTAATCTAATAAAGTGCAGGTTTTAGACTGCACGGCCTTACACACGGGTGTGCCCGTGGCCGTGTGGAAACCAGGAAACAAACCACGGGCGGGCCAAGAGCCGTGCACGACAAAGAAGAATTTGTTTTCCCAACACGGCCTACGATAAAAGACCACGTCCGTGCCGTCCAACTGTGCGAGGTTACTGACTTGTTGAGCATGGACGAGACATGGCCATGCCTTCCAATCGTGCGAGGTTACTGACCTATCGAGCACGGAATAAACACGCCCGTTCCAATAGACCGTACAAAAAAGAACACGGGCGTGCCACAAATATCCACGGCCGTGGACAAACATCTGAACGCTCCTAAAATTTAAAATCGCGACAAACACGGGCACTTTAACACAGAGCACAAGCGTGGCACTAAACCGTGTCCCCTCCCCTATTTAACCAAATTAAACTGTCATTTCCTAAAACTTACCTTAAAAATAATTTTCAACATTTTTCCTCCCAAAATTCAGCCATACCCATATTCCCCACCTTCCCAAAACCTCCTTAACTGCATTTCCTTCCCTAAAAACACACTACAAACCACCCCATGCCCGCACCACTGCCGTGCTGCCGAACTCCACGCCCCTGCCACCACCATGTTCGTGCTGCAAACTCACGCCACTGGCGTGCCCATCCCGTGTCCGGCAGAGAACCACCACCATCACCACTGGTTCCTTCCATTATTTCACTTTCTTAACTAAAGTTTGCTAAATTTCATGTTATTTTTTTTTATTTATACTTTTTGTTTAGTTTTAAGTATGATTTTTCTCATGTTTGTTTCAATATTTCATGAATATCATATATATATGCAGCATCATAGTGATACTGCTATTAGTTAATTCTCACATATGCTATTACAAATTCTTATTTTGAATTGGTTGCTTATTCGAATATCTTGAACCTGGATTACATTTTGGTACAAACCTATTCTTTTTTCAGGTACCATGTCATCATCACGACCAAAACGATCCACAGCCACCCTAAGCAAGAAAAGAAAGGGGCCCGGATCATCTTCAGCAAGTGCTTCTTCCGAGCTACGACACCAATTCCTCCAATTTTCTCAAGAAGCTCAGGAAGAGCGTTACAAGTCAATCTAGGATAGACCCCTCGGCACTGGTAGGTGCATCGATTGGGACGCACTGGAACAAGTCGGGCTCACATTAGAATTCTACACAACTTTCACCTTGCAGACAGTGATGGCACAGTTCGACGACCCGGGTACAGTCCACTTCCGTTTAGGGGGCACGGTACATCGACTGAGCATACCGCAACTCAGCTTGGCACTCAGACTCTATATGCCAGAATTTATAGAAGCAAACCCACTCCCCGAGTTAAACCGGCAGCTCCACTGCACCCCCTTACCTGCTGGTGCAACTTAGCACCCACCACGAATGTCTACGACCCTAGTCGCTCGAAGGGGACAGCACTTTGCCCACCCCTATGGTATATTCATGCCATTCTCGCTCACACCATCACAGGTAGATGTGAAAGCACCGGTGTGGTAAACAAGCACGATGTCTATTACTTATCATGCATGTCAGGAGGACACGTGTTCGACCTTGCATACTTTAGTGTCGGTGTAATGCAGCATCAAATAGAGGCGCACAGGAAGGGAATTCTATCGATGGGCCCATATATAACACGGTTGGCTTGACACTTCGACCTCCTTAACACCGATGACCAGAGATCCTCCCTCACGATGATTGGGCAGATGGCACCTCAGGGCATCCAGACGATGCTACACATGAGGATGATTAAACATCATCAAGGGATCGACCCCCCTCAATACTGATTAGTGACACCCACAGACGAGGGGGATCTCGAGGACATTACTGATGATGTCCCACCACCATCACAGGAGTCACCGATTCCGAGCCAGTGGCCATCCAATGCAGCAACCTCATTGGCGGATATCTCTGCATGCCTCAACCAGTTCGAGCAATATTTCGTTGACAACGCTCGACATTTTGATGGGATAGAGGCCACCCTCCAACAGATATGCCATCACCTCTATATTTCATCACCAGCACCACCACAGGACCCGAACGATAAGGAGGACCTCTGAGTCCTTTTATTTATCTAATTTTTCTTTTCTTCATGATCAGTTTTAATTTTTATTTTATCTTTATTTTTATTCTTATTTTTATCTTTTTTTAATTTTATTTCTTTTAATTTGAACTTCTCGTTATACATTACAAACTTTTATTATTATCATTGGCTATCTAACCTTCGAGTATATCTAACACATACTAACGCCTCCGAGAGATCTAACTGATGACTTCGTAGTTTCAACTACAAACTCCCTATAAATAAACAAATCAGTAGGAGTAATTCACTACTACATAAGTCATCCTCTACCATCCTCAAGGAATCCATCAAAAATTCAAGGAGTATTCTTTCCCCTTCTCTTTTGATTCATCCCTTAAATGCTATTATCTATCTTTGTACATTGAGGGCAATGTACATCTTAATTGTGGGGGGTGAATAGTTATTTTGAGAAAATGCCTAACTTTTTACATGATTCTCAATCCCTGAGGATAAAAATGCCTAACTTTTTTTCATTATTCTCAAATCCCTGAATTTAATCTTGTTCTTAAGTAACTTCCTCATATTACTAATTAGGATGAAATTTCTGGTGATTTATGATTTTTATTGACATGTTTTAGAGTAAGTCATTGAGAATTGTGCATTGATGATTAAATTTGAAGAATACTAGGGAATCAAGCGTGATAAGTCTATTTTTCAAAAATTAAAATTTTTAGGTTGTTAACCTGAATTTGAATATTACTTTGAAATTTGAAATTTACGAGGTTGACATCAAAAGACCCATAATTTTTGTGAGATTTTGAGCCTTATAGAGCATATATTCTTTTCCATGCTCACTTTATTGATTATAAGTGTGTCAACATTGAACTGCTATTCTAGAACTTGCCTTGATTATACATGTCAAGACCACAGTTATGATTTGATATACCGAAATGATAAAGGCACCTAGGATTTAACTCACTTACTCCACTAAAAAGCCTACCTTCATAAACTAACCCCTAGTGAACCCCGTTGATCCTAACAAACCCTTTTTTATTGACATACCCACTAATTTTAACCCAAAACCCTTTGTATTTGTTATCACCATTCCTTTTTAATTACCCTTATATCAATATTTGATTTGATTAGCTACCTGATTATATTTCAGTAGTTGAATTCATCATTAATTATTAGTTTGTTCTTAAAAAAAATCGAAGTATATTCAGTATTAGTATTATAAAGAGAGCTTATACAGTTAAAGTCTAAATTATCAAAAGAAAAAGCTTGTATTATTAGGGTGATTACTTTCCTAATTTGATGAAATTATTATTGTCTCAGTATTTCTAGATAGTTAACTTATCAATTCAATCTCGATTCTAACCTTCTAATTCAGCCTTTATCCACACCTTTAACCCTAGCCCTGTTACAACCCTGACAAAGACCTTTTGATCTGTTTATCATCTCATTTTACAATGGTGGAGATTTGATTTCCAAGCAAGCCTATGGGATTAACTTTTCAGGTTCGACTTATGAGTGATCTTTTAACTTTGAACCTTAAACACTTTTTGAGTGATTTGAGTGAATCTTTTGTGAGGATGTCAATCCTTGTAGGTTTTGAATTAAAAGATAATTATTCAGATAAGGGGAGACACCTATGTTTTTGTGATACAAATACATGACTTATCTTTTTTGAATCTCTAGGGCTATTTGAGTTGAATTATCCATGTATAAATTATCTCTGAATTATGATGAGACATTCTTAATAGGAATTATGAATTATGGAAACTTCGTTTTAATTGTAAGTTGAGAATTTTGCTTGAGGACAAGCAAAAGCTTAAGTGTGGGGGTATTTGATAAACCGTAAAAGTAACATATTTTAATCCCACATTTAATATGCTTTTGGATGATTTATGCCTCGATTTATATAAAAAGGTGCTTTTAATCCTTTCTTTTCATGTCTTATACCCAGAAAAGCACCCGAGGATGAAAAGAACATAAAACGGGCCAAAAACGGAGTAAATGGGCCATATCAAGAAATCGACACGGCTTGGACCAAAGCCCACACGGCCGTGCCTTGCTGATCATCTAGAACACGACCTGAACCCTGATTTACACGGCCGTGCCTCAATTAAAAGTCCGAACAGGACCCAAAGACTCGTCACACGGGCATGTGACATGGCCGTGTCCCTGTCGTGGCAAAGAGTAATTTCATTCGGATTTGGATACTTTGGGGCAAAGAAACCCATTCCAAGAGCCTATATAAACCCCCTAAGTATCAGCTAAAAGGGGGCGACGAGCTAGGCTAAGGAGCCAAGCCGAAAAAGTCAAAATTGTGGGAATCACTCGAAGATAGCCAGTTGATCCATCTCAAGAAGTCAGAATTCTACTCAAGACTGCAGATCTCTCCTTCAATTCCTTCAGGGAGTTTTAGGGATTTCTTATGTTTTGTTTTATCTTTTCTCTTGAGATGTTTTCTTATTTTGTTATGAACTAAACCCTTCAGATACCTGAAGGGGATGAAACCTATGATGGATTTTGTTATTATTTTCTTAAATTATGTGATAAATACGTAGTTTGTTCTTAATTATGTGAGCTTAATCCAAATTTGATGTGCTTAGGTGGAGGAGGAATAGACACTGCCTAAGAGTAGATCTAGCATAATTAAGCGGAGTTGATCGCACGCCTAGAGATAGGGTGATAAGATTTTGCTGGATTAGGGTGAAACCTAATATGGGAGTCCACAGATCGATTTACTGCTATTCTAGAGGGTTATTATAAGAGAACGAGAGTTCCACTAATTAACCTAGGGTTAGACGTTATTCACCTCGAGAGAGGGTTTAATATACATTAGAGAGTCTTACGGATCAAACTAAGTAAATAAATCATATGGTTTAGTGTTTAATAACAAGTGATGTCTAGGTGGATTCTTCCTGAGGGTATCGTCTTAATCAACTGAGTTTTTCTTTATGTTATTTCCCAATTCATCCTTTTTTTCTTTGTGTCTTTAGCTTAGTAATCAATTAGTTTTAGATTAAAAAAACCTTCACTTATTTTAGGCTAAATAATAAAAAGAAAGTTAATATTAGTACTTTTAGTTCCCTTGGGTTCGATAATCCGGTCTTGCCTAAGCTATACTACTGTTCGATAGGTACACTTGCCTTTAATCGTTGTCAGAGTTAGTTTCTAGGTTTGATCATTCTCTTTTTATAAATTTTAAGACTCTGATCACAGCGATCAACATTCATCTGTTTTGGCCCTAGATGTCAATCGCGGTAGGGGGTACACCGAAGAGTTGGGGTTTTGTGGTAACATGGAACACTGGACCCATGCACGACACTCAGTTAGAGGGTTTTGATTTGAAATAAGGTTAGTCAATGTTCAACACTGGGAACACTTACAAGGGAATGACATCAAGTTCAAGTAGTTGGCAATGAACAACTGATTTTGGCCATTTTGACAACTATTCAAAAAGGGATGATTTACTCCCTACGATGTCTACTGGCTAGGGGACATCCAACCCTGGAGATTTTGGTGGGGTTGAGAAAGAAGAGGGCACTGAATTTGATGCCCATCCAATCCAAGAGCCTAGTGCCGATGGATAAAAAATTGCATTACTTTTTGAATTGGAGTCGATTCTAACTAAACCAGAAGATGGGGGTTCAAATAATGAAGGTCCGGGTGAAGATGTCGAAGAAGATCTACAGTTCAGAGCGTACTCACCTCTATCCCACATGCAAAATGTAGACCTATCAGCAGAAGATGCATTAGAGTTTGCAAAACTACCACGTAGAAGATTGGGCCATATGTAACGCCCTCAACCCAATGCGATTCACCGAGTCTGGATCTCAAGTGTTGCTCAATGATACAAAACATTTAATGAAAACAATTTACGTTCTCTCATTTATTTTAAACCTGCTATTTGAAGTTCAAAAAGGAATGCTTGACATTTGTTAATTTAAAATAAAATATATGATAAATAACTTATTACATAAGATTCATTACAGGTCTTACAAGATAGGAACTTATTTTAAGATAGACTCGAAGGGCGTATTCAAGACTGAGCCACATATCCATTGTATGCATAACAACCTACTCCACCTCAAACTTGGTGTATTCTTGGCATTGTCCCTTCAAGCGAAGTCCCTTCCTAATTCTTGAAAAGAAACAACAAATTTTGTAAGTACAAGAGTACTTAGTGAACTCATTAACCACACCTTGATGGAGGCTTTGCAATCCTGTAGAAGTTGCTATGAGTGAACTATTATTTGAGTCATTTACTTCAACTAACACCATACAATCTTATTTCTCTCGTATACGTTAATTATCATACCCTTGTTATACTTAATCTTTCACATCTAATTAACAAGAGATTACTTCCCGTCATTTTATAATTCTCTTATCCCATAATTCTTTTTTAACAGAACATACCCTTATAAACCACTTCCAACAATCTATACCTTAAGGCCATGCTCTTCCCTCAAACAATTACTCACTAACATTATCTTGGGTGGATACATACATATGGCGAACACTTACACATAATTTCTTACTATTGATTCACACTCAGACATATCCTAATCTAGTTCTATACACATTCATACTAATAATTCACTGCGTATAACATTTAGATGAACTTCATATCATGCTTTAGTAGAATTTCATAATTAAAAATTCAAAATAATTTAGAACAAGATGCGATATCCCAATACTTTTCATAATTACATATCATCATAACAAGTACCCTTCTTCAGAAATCGATACACATATCTTTTTCATGGAAAACCCTTAAGACTTTATTCAACTCTTATTCTAGAGTATATTAATACCTTATCTTGGTTAAACTTGTTAAATAAATACTAGAACTTACTCATATCTTACCATAGAGATAGGCATTCAAATTCATTGCTTACAAGATTTTCTTCACAATTCACGCCACAAAGACTTAGCAGAATACACCATATAGGCAATCAGGCAGAACACACCACTAAGGTGATTAATTCAGAATTTGCCACAAAGGCATCCCTTTCAGAGTTCGCCACAAAGGCATCCCTTTCAAAGTTTGCCAAAAAGGCTATTCCTTTCAAAGTTTGCCACATATGTCATTCATTTCACAGTTCGCCATAAAGGTTACTCTTTTTAGAGTTAACCAAAAAGACTATTCTTAACTATTGTGTTTATGATATGGATTTGCCTAAGCTCACATTATGTGAGGTTTGCCCATCATCGTCCTTGGACACATAGAGAACCCCATTTGGTAATCACCATCCCTTAGTTCTTTTTCAGAGGCTGTAATGGCCATGGGGTTTCCTTTAAAGTTCATTTTTTTAGTCTTGACGAACTCCATTAGACACCATCGCGGTGAATATACACAAATTCTCTTGACAAACTCTTCATGCATTAACAAAATCTAAATTCAACATTTTACTTCACTAACATACACCGAAATCCACTATATGCATAACATCCTTCTCTGCCTCAAAATTGGCATACTCTTGGCATTGTCCCACCAGGCAAAGTCCCTTCCCAATTCTTGAAAAGAAACAACAAATCTTGTAAGTACAAGAGTACTTAATTAGCTCATTAACCTTACCTTGATGGAGGCTTTGCAATCCTATAAAAGTTACTATGATTGAACTATTACTCTGAGTCATTTACTCCAATTGTCACCATAGGATCTTATCACTCTCGTATACGCCAATTATCATACCATTATTATAATTAATCTTTCCCATCTAATTAACTGGATAATACCCCTCATTGTTTCATAATTCTCTTGTCCCATAATACTTTCTTAACAAAATATACCCGTAGGAAACACTTTCAACAATCTATACCTTAAACCCATTCCCTTCTCTCAAACAATTGCTCACTAACATATCTTGGGCAGATTCATGCATATGGTAGACACTTACAAAGAATTTCTTACTATTGATTCACACTAAGCCATACCGTGATCTAATTTTGTACACATATTCATACTGATAATTCACTAGGTATAACATCTAGATGAACTCCATATTATGCTGTATTAGAATTTCATAATTCAAAATAGCATCAACTCATTCAAAATAATTTAGAAGAAGATTTGATACCCTCTTACTTTTCATACTTACAGATCATCATAACATGTACCCTTCTTGACAAACCGATACACATATCTTTGTCATTGAAAACCCTTAAGACTTTATTCAATTCTTATTCTAGAGCATATAAATACCTTATCTTAGTCATACTTCTTACATAACTACTAAAACTTACTTATAACTTACCATAAAAACAAACATTTAGATTCAGAGCT
The DNA here is from genome assembly GCA_025503065.1 of Gossypium bickii. Lineage (NCBI taxonomy): Eukaryota > Viridiplantae > Streptophyta > Magnoliopsida > Malvales > Malvaceae > Gossypium > Gossypium bickii. The sequence continues at coordinate 44,652,803 of CP106717.1, read as the reverse complement.
TACAAGATTTTTCGGACAGTTCACGACACATAGACTTAGTAGAATACACCATACAGGCTATTAGGCAGAACACGCCACTAAGGCGATCTATTTAGAATTGGACACAAAGGGAGCCCTTTTAGGGTTTGCCACAAAGGCTTTTCTTATCGAAGTTTGTCGTGTTTTTTAGAGTTTTCCACACATGTTATATCTTTCACAGTTCACCACAAATGTTATTCTTTTCAGAGTTCGCCATAAAGGTTATCTTAACTGTCATGTTTACTATATTGATTGGCCTAAACGCATAATATTTGTGGTTTGCCCATCATCATCCTGAGACACGAAGAGAACCCCATTAGGTAATCACCATTCCTTAGTTCTTTCTTAGAGGGTGCCATGGCCATGGACTTTCCTTATGAGTTCATATCAAATTTTATGTTTTCAGTCCTCATGGACTCCATTAGACACCACCATGGTGAACAAAATAGACTTTCTCAATAGACTCTTCATGCATTGACAAAATCTAAATTCAACCTCTTACTTCACTAACATACACCCAAACAGAACACACATCTGATAACATACATTTTAGATATATACATACTCAACCATACTTTAATGTTTTAATACTCATACACCAAGCATCACATACTATACTCTTCATGACTTCAGATCCATAGTTCATGTAACAGACCAATTTTGACCCAAATCGGAACGGTGGTTTCGGGACCACGAATCCGAGCCTGAGAAATATTTTAATATTATAATTTGTGTTTATTATATGTGATTTAGTGAGTGTGAAAGTTTCGTAGAAAAATTTAGTCGTTTAAGTGCTCAATTTGATAAAAAGGATTTAATCGAGAAAACGCGAAAAGTTTCATGCTAAAGTGATAGGTACTAATTTGATTGTGGCTTTTTAAGTGGGTGTACTAAAAGGGTAATTAGCCCATGTGCTACAAAAGAGGGGACGGCAATAGGCCTTTTAATTACAAAATTTATGTTGTTTTAGTATAATTATAAGTTAAAAATTAGTGTTAATAAATATGATAATATATATGTTTGTTTTAACATAAAATAATAAAGTTAAGTGGGAAGAAAGAGAACTTCACCTTGCTCATCTCCTTGGCCGAAAGTTGGAGGAAGAAACTCCATTTTTGGAGCTTGAAATTTCGGCACTTTGGGGCTTAATTAGGGGTATGTGTTTTGTTTAATTTTTGATAATTTTTGCATTTTTGGAATGGTTGCATTGAATCCTATACAACCCATGTAGAAATTTTTGAGATTATGGCACATTAAATTCGGCTATGGTTGTATATGCTTGACTTAAGATGTTTGATAGTAGATTTCAATTAGTATATGTTAAAACATCCTATTTTGAATTTGAAGTTGTGGTGGAATTGGATGTTAGGGATTTATTTGAAAAAAAAAAAAAAGAGTTGAGGGACTAAAACATGAAATAAATGACATGCATGGACACATAAGAATATGGGGGATATTCGGCCAAGCTATAGTGTTGGAAAATCTTGCATATTTTGTGTTTTGTGTAAATTGGACTAAATTGTAAAATGGGAAACCTTAGGGGCAAAATTATAAATTGCCCATTTGTGTGTTTAGGACTAAATTGAGATGAAATGCGATTAAATGAGCTAAATTTTAATGTGTTTTAGATCAAGAGCAAAGAAAAAACTAATTAAACAGGGGGGAAGACGAAGGTTCTTGAATAGCCGATTCGCACGGACTATCGACAACCGAGAGTAAGTCCTTTAGCTAAAATATGTCAATAAATTAATTATGAACTTAGTGAATGATGAATTGTGGAAATTTAGAGTATAAATTCATGATATAGCCGAATGTGAATGTATAGTATTGAAGTGAATTTATTTTGGCTAATGCAAGGTGTATAAGTAAGTTCTTGAGCTACCTTATGTTTAAAGGTTAATTACAAATCTAATGAATGATAGAATTTGTATAAGTTTGGTGTAAAACCATGAGTTGGCCGAATGTGATGATGATGGATTGGATTGATTTCAAATATATTTTATGCAATGTGAATAAATGCGTATGATTCAATATGTGATAGTGAAATGTGAAAAGCATGTAAAATTATTCTGACATTCGGGCTTCGAGCCTAGCAGGCCTCGTGCCAGTGACAAAATCGGGCTTTATGCCTAGCAGGCCTTGTGCCGGTGTTACTTTTCAGGCTTTTATGCCTAGCAGGCCTTGTGCCGGTGTTATTTATCGGGCTTTACGCCTAGCAGGCCTTGTGCCGGTGTTACTTTTCAGGCTTTTATGCCTAGCAGGCTTGATGCCGGTGATGTAACTTATAAAAGAGAAATTGAATCTTTGTTCAAGACAACTTAAAGCTAATTTATTGAGTATACGGTTCAGGTAAGCATGTAAGGTATGCCATGCTTAATATTACTTGGGTCAAATTAGTATTATGAGAATTGTGTATATGTGTTCGAAGTTAATATCGATGGATGTAGTATGATGGAATTCGAGCTTAGAATGTGCTATTATGGAACAATTGGTTTTCAAGTTTAAATGTTAAGAAAGGAGATTTTCATGCGATATGCTTATATGAACTACAAAGAAATGTAGGTTGAAGGAAATGATTCCTAATTTACTTGGGTTAATGAATTACTAGTATCTGCTTGTATAAATAATTTACTTAATTGCCTATGTGAAATGCCATAAGTGATTGCTTTCATTTCGTAAATAATTAAATGTTTTATTATCATGAGTTAGGACTTACTAAGCTAGTAAGCTTAATTATGTGAAATGTTCTCCTTTGTTTTATAGATTTTGGTCACGTTGCGGGCTCGTAAAGGATCTTCAAGAAGTCAACCACACTATCGCCTTCCTTTGGTATTTTGAATTTTGGTTCACGAATTAGAAGGCATGTATAGGCTAGATGAAGTTTTAGAAACATATGATGTTTGACCTTGTATATAATAGCCATGCGAATATGGCCAAATTTTTAGTTAAGTACGCTGTAGTGTCTTGATATGTATGTTGGTTCGGTTAGAAGCTAGTCTTTCATAAAATGCAACAAAACAGCTTGTAGTAGCAGCAGTGATGTGAGTTAGAAAAATCACCAAAAATAGGGTATATTGAATTAGAAGGTGAATGAGTTATAAAATTAAACCTCATTGTGTCTATTTTTACATGAAAGAAACAGGGTAGGTAAAAGATTTATATATTATGAGATAATTAAGTTTCAGTGAGACCTGCCCTGAATGAATTCGGGAGTCACTGTTCTGTTTTAGAAAAATTGTCAAAAATTGTACAAATATAATTATGAAGCATGGTTTATATGTTTAGAATCCTTAATGAGTCTACTTTTGATTGGTACAAACAAGAACATTATTGAAAATTTTTACAATGAGATAACTGTATTTTTGTAATGATAGGTCAGAATTGTCGAGCAGTGAAATAGGGGTAAATTTGATGAATAAACTGTACTAATTGACCACATGAAAAATTCTGGAAAAATTATGGTAAATTCTTATATGAGTCTAGTTTCCAAGAAAATTTACGGATCTGAATTTCGAATTTTGTAACTCGAGTTATGGTCAACTTAGTCAGCATGATGCAGTTTGACAGCTTTAAATTTTTATGTCCTGAACTTCTAGTAAAGTCAAGGAATGCCACATACTCGAGTCCGGCGAAGGTCTCGGGTAAAGGGTGTTACAGTTCAACCAAGTTTCTGTAGATGACTCACAATATGAACAATATACATGCAAGAGTCAGTGTAGAACTCAATTGACACCCACGTACAATAGCTTGAACTCCAGATTCAAACTTTTATCATTAAATCATAGCAAACACTGCTTACAAAACATAGGAACACCATTACTACTCTTACACATACAAGTTGCTATCTATTCAATTGTTGTCAATCCCATGCAGAAACTTTATCTTACAGTCTCACTGTTCAGTTACCAGACTTACTCATTCAGTTCTGTACACATATCCATATTGATAATTCACTGTGTATAACATCAAAATGAACTCCATATCATGCTTTATTAGAATTTCATAATTCAAAATTATTTCAGAATTTCATACATATAGATCATCGTAATAGGTACCCTTCTTGACAAATTAGTACACATCACTTTTTCAAGGAAAACCTTTAAAACTTTATTCAACTCTTATTCCAGAGCATATAAATACATTATCTGGGCTATACTTGTTATATAACTACTAGAACTTACTCATATCTTACCATAGAAACAAACATTTAAATTTATAGCTTACAAGATTTTTCAAGCAGTTCACGACATATAGACTTAGCAAAATACACCAAACAGGTTATCAGGTAGAATACGCTACTAAGGCGATCCATTCAGAATTGGCCATAAAGGGAGCCTTTTTAGAGTTTGACACAAAGGCTTTTCTTTTCAAAGTTTGTCGCACAAGCTATTTTTTCAGAGTTTGCCACACATGTTATTCTTTTCACAATTCACCACAAATGTTATTCTTATTAGATTTCGCCACAAAGGCTATGTTAACTATCATGTTTACTATATGGATTTACCTAAACTCACATTATTTAAGGTTTTCCCATCATCATCCTTAGACACGCAGAGAACCCCATTAGGTAATCACCATTCCTTAGTTTTTTCTTAGAGGGTGCCATGGCCATGGGCTTTCCTTACGAGTTCATATCAAAGTTTGTGTTTTCAGTCCTGACGGACTCCATTAGACAACACCGCGGTGAACAGAAACATACTCTCTTGACAGAATCTTCACGCATTGACAGAATCAGAATTCAACCTTTTACTTCACTAACATCCACCCAAACAAAACAAACATCTCATAACATACATTTCAGAAATATACATACTCAACCATAATTTAATGTTTTAATATTCATGCACCAATCATCACATACTATACTCTTCATGACTTTAGATCCATAGTTCAATCAATTTTTTATAGATGACTCACAATATGAATAGTATACATGCAGGAGTCAATGTAGAGCTCAATTGACACCCACGTACAATAGCTTGAACTCCAAATTTAGACTTCTATCATGAAATCATAGCAAACACTGCTTCGAAAATAAAGGATCACCATTACTACTCTTACACATACAAGTTGCTATCAATTGAATCGTTGCCAATTCCATGCAAAAACCTTATACTTATAGTCTCACTGTTCAGTTACTAAATACTAATTTACTCATTCATAACTTAACATGCAGAGCTGAAATACTTACCCTAATGTGAAGTAACTACCAATCATAAAAGAACCTTAGCCTCTAGATCGTCAAGGTAGGATACATTCAAACTTAAGGAAGGTTTCAATAGATACCTCTAAAGGTAGAGAAAGAAGACGAAAGAAGAACCTCTTTTAGAACACCTTCTCACATATAAATATGACTCATCTTACTTAGTGGAATTTAACAAGTGTCATATGTATCAAAACTTGCCCTTTTGTTGGCCTACAGTTTTTGAGAAAAATATAAATAAGTTTTCTCTATTAAACTTATTTAATTAAACCATACATTTGGTTTCTAACCAGATTACTTAAAGTCTAGAATGCTAGTATTCCATACAAACCAGACGTATTACACCTTTGGCGAATACTTATCCCATATTTCCCTCTTATCCGTCAACACTAACATTTTCTTAACACATGATAAAATATTAGAAATTAAAAATCTTTACTCTTATGCAGTTACTATATGCCCACACGTATATGCAAAAATAATCTTTTGGGCGGATAACACTATGATAGATAGACTTTTTACTACTATGTGTCAAAACTTTGGATCCACCAAATCTTGGGTGTTACACCATGTGAGTTCTTCGTTAGATTTGGGTGATTTAGAAGAGGGAAGGAGCTTCCTTCTAAAGATGGTTTTGTCGCTGTAATAAAGCAATATAACAACAAGAATGAGGTAAACTTCTAGGTTCTTAAGTCCCGTTCTGAGAAGTTTAAGGCAAAGTGCACAATTTGAGACATCAGATATGCTTGGAAATTATGGCTTCTATTAAGAAGAAGATAAGGTTATGGACCATAAAGAAATATATCTCTTCGTCTATGTGTGTTGTTTTAGGTACTACATCAAGATGTTTTGTGTTAAATTGATCGATGAATTGCTTATTTTTACGTATTCATGTAACTTAACTGTTGTTTTAAATGAAAAGTTTCTATTCATGAATATTTACATATTTATGAGAGTTTTGAATTGAATTACTTAAGTATATATTTGTAAAATGCATGATTACAAGTACGACGTATGGTAGTTAAACTTCAATGTCGCCTATGATTAACTCTTAAATCTAACATAATTACTATGGGACGGTGATCTGCAGCCATGTAATTAGGTTTGCACACGTGGCTTAACTTGATCTGTATTCATAATAGCCCCATCTCGTCACTCCTTTAGCATAGTCCTGGCATCGTCCCTCTAGGAGTAGACCCAATCTAGCTTACCTTAAGCATAAGGCACAAAAATAAGTTCATGTGATCTTAGAGAGGCAAACACCAATTACCTGAATTGCATTTGTCACTTCCTTTATCAACCTCATTTTACTTATTTTTCAACTTAACACTGGCTTATATCATTCTACGTTTTTTCTTCTTAGTATTGTGGTATTGTGCCTTATCCTAACTTCATACCTTACATATGTTCCTTTCCTCATACAATACTCATGTTCATCACCACACCTTTTTATGTTTTTCCTTAACCATACTCATTTCATAATTCCATTTTGGCAGAGTACTGTTATTTTTACGTTCCTATTCTAACATTGTTTCCTTAAATTATCATGTAGTTCGTAGACACTCATAGATCTTTCATTCCTTACCTTTCCCAACATTGCCCTTACTCGATTTAGTCCTTCAAACTTAAATAACTCATTCTATTATGCTTGTCACATACTCTAGCGAATACTTACCCAATTACTCTATTTATTCCTCTTCAAAGATTCATTCACCAAAACATTGTCATTTCAACATTCATAAACCCTTGGTTGTCGTCTCATTGAAACCTGATAAACCGTAAAAGTAACATATTTTAATCCCGCATTTAGCATACTTCTGGACGATTTATCCCTTGGTTTATGTAAAAAAGTGCTCTTAATCCTTTCTTTTCATGTTTTATGCTCAGGAAAGCACCCGAGGATGAAAAGAATGAGAAACGGGCTTAAAACCGACCAAATTGGGCCAAACTAGAAATTGACACGGCCTGAGCCCAAGACCATACGAACGTGCCTCATTAAAAGTCTAAACACGGCTTGACCACGATTTACACGGGCGTGTGCCATGGCCGTGTCCCTGTCGTAGAGAAGAGCAATTTCACTCGGAAAAGGATACTCAGGGGCAAAGAAACCTATTTCAAAAACCTATATAAACCCCCTAAGTACAGCCTAGAAGGGGGCAGTTAGCTAGGCCAAGGAGCCGCGCTGAAAAGGTCAGATTTGTGGGAAACACTCGAAGATAGCCAGTTGATCCATCTCAAGAAGCCAGAATTCTACTCAAGACGGTGGATCTCTCCTTCAATTCCTTCAGGGGGTTTTAGGGATTTCTTTTGTTTTGTTTTATCTTTTCTTCTGAGATGTTTTATTTTATTGTTATGAACTAAGCCCTTCAGATACCTGAAGGGGATGAAACCTACGACAGATCTTGCTATTGTTTTCTGAACTATATGATAAATACTTGATTTGTTCTTAATTATGTGTGCTTAATTCTTGTGTTAATATTTCCGGGATATTGATTCAAGTATGATGTGCTTAAGAGTAGATCTAACATAGTTAAGCGGGGTTGATCGTGCGCCTAGAGATAGGGTGACGAGATTTTTCCAGATTAGGGTGAAACCTAATATGGGAGTCCATAGATCGAGTTAATGCGATTCTAGGGGTTTTAATTTGAAAGAGATTTCAATTAATCAACCTAGAGTTAGACATTATTCACCTCGAGAGAGGGTTTAATATAAATTAGGGAATCCTACGGATCAAGTCAAGTGAATAAATCGTCTGGTTCAGTGATAGATAACAAGTGAAATCTACGTGGATTCTTTCTAAGGGTATCGTCTGAATCAACTGAGTTTTCCCAACAGTATTTCCCCAATTTATTCTTTTTGTCTTTGCATCTTTAGCTTATTAGTTAGATAAACTTAGATTAAACAATAAACTTCACTTATTTTAGGCTAGATAATAAAAAGAAAGTTAGTATTAGTACATTTAGTTCCTTTGGGTTCAACAATCCGGTCTTGCCTAAACTATACTACTGTTCGATAAGTGCACTTGCCTCAATCGTTGTCATAGCTAGTTTTGAGGTTCGATCATTCTCATTCATTATAAATTTAAAACTCTGAAATCAACGATCAAAACCCTTTAACGGTTACCCATAGTTAGTCAATAATTTAAATTCCTTTATTGAAATTATGCTTCCATAAGTTAGCTTCTAACTTCTCTATCTCCTTTATTCGTTTTCTTCGATTGTTCCTTATTTTCATAGGTTTTTACCTTGAATTATTCAACTACCTTATTCCATTACAATCTTTATATTTGTACTCTAGGGCCATATAGAATACGCCATAAGAAATATACATCTTATAATGATCGTAGGGATTACTCTTCCCATTTCACTGCAAGGCGATTCCCTCAAGCTTTTCTACGAATACATTAATTTTAGAGTTTGCCAAAAGTTTTATTGCTTTAGAACACTCCACATACATTGTTCCTTCAGGGTTCATTACCCTTACCATACCTTTAGAGTTCATCCTATATATATTATTCTTTCAGAGTTTGTTGTACATACTATGCTTTTAGGAAACCGTATATATCGTTCCTTCATAGTCCGTAATAATTCTTTTCCTTTCGTTTAGTGTTCGCCACCGAGATGCTTTCTTCAAATGGTTTCCACAAGGGTCATCCTTTGCCACGAAGGTATTTATTGCATCTTTAACTGTCAGGTTTCCTTTATTCTGATTGCCACAAGGGCTTCCTTTACATGGTTAGGAACGTAGGCTTCCTTTACATGGATAGGCACAAAAGCTTCTTTTACATGGGTAGCGAGAAAGGCTTCCTTTACATGAATAGCCACAAAAGCTTCTTTTACAGGGGTAGAAACAAATGCTTCCTTTACATGGATAGCCACAACGGCTCCCATTACAGAGATTGCCATAAAGTCTTCCTTTATAGAGGTTTTTCATAAAGGCTCATAAATACAGTGTTCAATTGATAAAAAAATTGACATGCAATTACCTAAAATGAAGCTGGTTTTACTTAATTACAAGCAATTAACTAAGTCTAAAAGTATAAGTTATAACTCTTTTCAGGAGTTATCACACCCCCAAACCTGAATTATTACTTGTCCTCAAGCAATGCAATGCAATGCTACCTAACAAGTAATGCATGCTCTAATGCTCTTCATTACTTGCACTTACTTTATCGAATCGATTAAGCCTTGACAATTTTCAGTCGCCAAAATATCCCGCACTCAAGAATATCTGTAATTTGTCAATAAAAACCTCATCAAATCCATAAATGCAAGAACCCTTCCCAAAATTTAGAATATCCTTAAGTGTAGTTGTGTGTATTCGATTGTATTTAGTTAATTCTTAAGGAATTTATGAATTCCTAGTCTAACTCACTTGCTATTGCTTTCCAATTTGATCCCATTTACTACTTCACTCTTTGTTTTTGGGAATTCATTTCATCACACAAGCCCTTCTACTTGAAAGCGAAGATGTAGCAAACATCAAACTCCCAAGCTACTTAGCAGTTTTTCCACAACGGAGTGTCCCAAAGAAAATTTAAGGCACTCTTATCTAAACCTATTTCTACCCAAAAGTGAAGATGGATCAAACGCCAAACTCTTGGGCTACTCAATGAGATAAACGTTGGAGTCTTTACTGCAAAACTTAACTTAGCAGCTTATGCTTTTGGGAGTTTAAATTTAGCTTTTCATTTGCTACATTTGTGGATTTTAGCTCAATGACTTTTATAGAAAACAATGAGTTTTAATTCAAAAATTCCTAAGGTCATTAAGGATTGAATGAATACAATGTAAGTGTCATAAATATGATAGAGAATCCTAACCTTACGGGTTGATTCTTTTCAGTTCCTTTCTATATCTCGCAAAACTTTTAAGGACTATTTTTTATCATTGTCCAATTAGCTACCATGCAACCAACTCAATAATGATATAGTAAACAATTATTTAATTTTTACCTAATGCATGAAATGCTATGGCAATTAAGTATGTCTATATGGATAAAATATAATAATGAATGAAATGCTATGCTAAACTAAAATATAAAATGCATCCTACGCCTCCAAACCTAAGGGACGCGTTGTTCTCAATGCATGAAACCTATAATTAACAAAATGTAGTATGATCGATTAAACAATGGGTAAAGGAAACTCTCTTATCAAAAAGCTTGACTGGTGTTAATTGTACTTCACTGCTTGCGGTTTGATTTCATTGTTGCACTCTTATATCTCATCTTTCTTTTAAGTGATTGAATGGTTGGTTCCTCCTCTTCCTTTTCAGATTCAGTGATCTCATCAATTATTCGATTGATTTCTCAGTCTTGTGCGGACATGTCTTTAGGTGGCATAGGTGGGGCAGGCTCTTTTCCTTTCTCATTCACTGTAGCTGTAGAGTTGGTTTCATTTTGCTCATCTTCCTCGCCTTCAATATGCATAGATTCTGTTTTCTCTGGTTCCTTCTCAACTGCTTTCTCTTTAAGGATTGGCAAATTTTACTTTGTCAGATTGCACTTCAACTGGTTCCTCCTACGTACATCCAGCTTCAAACAGTGATAACAATGCCTTAGGGGAAATTCAGGCATTGGATTAGTGAAATTCTTTTACAAGGACCTCTTGAGAGCAATATCGTGATCCTTCACACAGGACCAATACAGTGTCTGCTGTTATTGGGCCTTTTTCATTTCTTCAACAATTTAATATTGTTGAATTTTGAATAGCGACATTCTTTGCTCTAGTTGCTCTAAATACTGTAACACTTGCTTTTCTAATACACCTTGAGAGGTTGAGGTTGCCGCTGGAGCAAAGTGTCTGTTAGAAGATGTAGATTACTTACTTTGATGATGTTGTTTTATTATTTCTGCTCCTTGAATTTTCAAAAATATAGATAGAAACATTCCTCTGTTGTTTGGGGCCATATCCTCATTAGCATTCAAAGGGACTTTAGCCATTCTGCAGAGAACAGTGATTAGGGATGGGAAATTTAGATGCCTGCATTCTTCTTCACATATTGATGCACCTCATGAAAAATAACCTTGCCAATATTGATTTTCCTCCCCATGATGATCGAATGCAACTATAGCCTTCGTTCCTTAAACACTATGGAATTTTGGGTGGATGGCATTGACTTACTTTTAAGGAAGTGGTACCAGACCTTATTAATGGGCTTGAGTAAAGTCCTCTCAATCGTATGGCATTCTTGGAAAGACACCGTCCATTGAATTCATTCAAAACACAAATCCTTTAACACCTGATTCAAGCCTACAGCAGTGATGTTTTCAGTGAATGGGGTATGCTCATCTTGAACATCTGTCAACCCAAATTGGGCATTGATTGTAACTTCATCAAATGGGATTGAAGTTCCTCACACATAAATGAAAGGGTTGTCAGGGGAAGTAATATGGGCATAGGACTCTCGAACAACTTTTCCCAAGATATTGTCTGGGTGCAAAAAGAAGATTTTCCATCGTGTGGGTGCAAACCCATATGTGGCTCATCTTTAAACAAAAAGCCCTACTCAAAACAGAATGGTAGCTTGGAGATGTTGGTGTCGTGTTTCGAAGTAGTAGCTTTGTTGAAGAAGGTTCTTTGTTGGGTGGCACCCATCTGAGAAGATTCGACACCCTTAGAAGCTATTTTAAATCTTGCCATTGATTAGTCGTGAAGAATCCTTGAGAAGGTTCAAATGAAGTTAAGTTCAAGAAGGGATATAAGGAGGTTGAAAAAAGGTGATAAGGGAATCGTTGAGTAATGACTTGTAAATGGAAAGGGCGTGGTTAGTTGGGGAGGAGTAAATGGGAGTAATGCGGTTCCTATAAACTTACAGGGTAAGTTGTGTGAAAAAAAAGAGGGAAAAGGGAAAAGTAAAAAGGGTTTTGGAGGGAACCCTGAAATGATTTAGCCTTAAAAATTTTCGGCATCTTCTTCTCTAGCTGCCTAATTAACAGGATGGGGTCCAGCTATCCAAAATATTTCTATTGACCTTTCTTTCTATTTTTACTCCATATTTCTCTTGCTTCAACATGCCCTTATCCACTTTGCTATGGCATAATTCACTTTTGTTATAACAGCCCAATTTTGGGTCTAGTCAGAATAGTGGTTTTGGGACCACAAATGTGATGCAGTACAATTCATTTTTATTATATTTTTATGGTCTATGGTTTTATGGAACGATTTCATGAAAATTTCGTTCGAAAATTTTGACGTTTGGGCACTCAATTTAATTAAAAGGACTAAATTGAAAAAGGTGCAAAATGTGTGTTCTAGAAGCTAGAGGTGTCTAATTGCTATGAAATTTTAAATTGGAGGTCCTTAAATGGTAATTAGACCGTTATGCATTTGTATGGACAAAAATGGACATGGCTAGGTGAAATTTCAAAGTTTGGCATTAAGGGCATTTTGGTAAAATGGAAAATAAAGATAAAATTAACTAAAATAAAATATGTTCATCTTTTTAATTGCAACGCCCCGAATTTAGGCCTAGTAGATTTGGGATTATTGGGTTTTAACGCCCCAAAAATCCCGAAGCTCTAAATTTACATGCATTGAGGTTGGTATGTAGGAGTAGCACTTAGAATATTAATTTTAAGGTATTATCGGGATTATTTGAAGCCTTAGAGATAGGGAAGACCATAGGGAAAATTTTATTTTCTATTGCTTTAGTGGACCCTAGTCTCAGGCATTAGTCCTATTAAGTAGATTAAGGAGAAAATAGGACACAAGTGGGCCTGTGGTCCAATGGCAAGGTGGCGTCACTAGGGGAGCTACAAGGTGGCATGAAGAGGTCCAAGGTTCGAGTAATGGTAAGGTGTTTTGGAGTGTTTATTTTGCATAGTGGACGGTAAGAGTTGTGTGGGATTTGGACTCTTTTGTTGAAGTGTTTGAATTGGTCTTGTGAGCTGATAAAGGAGGGAATTTCAGATGAGATAAGGGAGATATCATGGAGAAAAATTAGGAGATGAGAGGTGGGAAGAGTTGGTGTCGAATTGGACTGTGGAGGAAGGTAGGATTCGGCTATTGGCTATAAAAGGAGGTGCCGAATTCCTTTGAGAGCTTCCTGGGGTTCCATTACATTTCTTTTTCTCCCCCTTAGCCGACCATTTGTCGAAAAAAAACCCATCATTCCTTTGCCGAAATTTTGGTTTTCTCTCTAGCTGAATTCCCCTTATCTTCTCTTCTTAAATTCCTTCTCTTGTTCACCTTTAGTTCTAGCCGATCACTTCTCCTCTTCTTCTCCCTATTGGTGCCAAATTGTCTCTGTCACCATAGTAATCTCAAAAGCTGAATTTAGGCTATAGGATTGAAAGTGGATTTGGTAAGAATTCGGTTAACCTCTCTTGTACGTTTTGCTAAAAGCCGAAAGGCAATCTAACTGACCTATCGTTAACTCTGTGGTAACAATGATAAGGTTCAAAGATCACAAGCATGGTAGGACCGTTAACAAGGGTAAGTGTACTCAACTCGATGGTGGATTAAGTGAATGGTCGAATATGTGTATGGCTTATAGGGGTGACTTATATGAAAAATGAGTCACTCGATTTTGATGATATATGTTTGGGTGCAGATCTAGGGATATTCGCGAATAGTAGCTAAGGAAGGTCTACTAGAACGTGTGGCACACGGTAAGGTTATGGTGAGGTTTTAGTTTTTGATAAAGTGTGTATTAAGCCAAAATTAATCATTAAGTGGTGACTATTGTAGGTTCGTGATTAAGGGGTTTACAGCACGCGTTGCAACCAGGTTTGTACAAACACTATGCACACATGAAATCGGCCATGCTGAAAAGCCGAAAAACCAAAAGTGGCTAAATGGGCCCGGTGGGCCTTGAGGCTAAGCTTGATGAAATGGATTAATTTGATTATATGAGTTGGGTCAGGCATGCATGTTACATGATCTGGATTTCTTTTGGGCCTAATGGGTCATATGATTGAGATTTGGGCCTAGTGGGCCATAAGAATGTGATGTGGCCATTATGGGTTATATGAACGTGAAATGGGTTGATGGGTTTATAGGGACGTAGACTAGTATGCTAGGGTTTTATGGACTTTAGGCTTAGTACTGAACAACTATTAAACCGCATAAGACTTTCTAATAATTAAACATGTCCGTGGACAAGTCGCTAGGTTAGAGTGTGGTAACGGGCATATGCATGTCTAGGATTGGATCTAGGGAAAGCTTGGTACTTAAGCGGCCCTAGCGGCCCACCTCCTCTTCTCTGGAATCCTACCTGGTGCGTAGTGTCTATTCACTTTAGCCGCAAGGACTTGTTAATGGGCCAAAGTTTATAACTAAAACCCGAGAGGGACCAAATACCCCTAGATTTGTAAAATTACTAAAATACCCCTGATTTGTAAAAATTACCAAAATACCCTTAGTTTGAAAATTACCAAAACATCCTTAGATTTGTACGATCACTAAAAAGCCATGAATTGTGAAATTACCAGAATACCCTTGGTTTGCAAACTTACCAAAATATCCCTGATTTACAAAATTTCCAAAGTACCACTATAGTTTGTAAAATTACCTAAATACCCCTATAGAGTAGATTTACAGAAATACCCTTGGGTTGTGAAATGACGAAAATACCCCTATGTGATGAGTATGAGTTTTGTGGATGTTACTCATGTGCATGTTGCATTCATATGATATTCTGATTAGGATGCATATGGGTGGGAATTATGGTACGGAGGAAGATTTGAGGATCGCATCGTCGCTAGACGACCATGGATCCGCCGGTGGCTTTAAGCCCATGATATGATTATCAGCTTTGTTATAACGTTGAGTAGTGCCGCTGTGATTGCTACCTTTGGTGTGTAGAGGATGGGTGGGTCGATTTAGAAATCCCCACAGGTGTGTAGGGTTGGAAGGGAAATGGTGTGTAGCGGATGGGTTTTTGGGGTGGGTTTTGCATATGATATGAGGTCATTGTGGGCCAAGGCCCAAGACCACCGATTTTGGTAGGGCTCAGGCCAATGTGATAATTATATATAGAATTGAATGCCACGGGTTATACACACTGAGTTTCGAAACTCACACCCTTTATTTAATGTTTCAGGTGATCCTTAGTAAATGGCTCGACGTGGGAGAGGACTCAGAGATGGCCACACTGCAAGATGATGTTTAAATTTTTATTTATTTTCTTCAAAAGACAGAGTTTTAATTGCTTATTTTTGTTCGATGTAATAAGGCCTTGTAACTCCAAATTGACTTTACTTATGGGTTTTATTATTACTGTTTATTTATTAAACTTAATTAAATTTCTTAAGATTAAACATGATTTTCAAAATAACTCAACACATGGAAGTTTTATTAAAATATTGGCTTTTTATGTTAACTTAACAAGATTCAAGAGTTTTTGGGTTCTAAACCTCAAACTTGAGTTTTCTCCGCTAAACAAAGTCATTTTGAATTTTCCTTTGACGTGACATCGTCAGATTCGACCATAGCGTCTGGGCCGAGTTTGGGGGTGTTACACTAATTTCATCCCTTAGTGCCGAAAATTGAAGGGTCTCCATAGCTAGGGTTTTGGACAACTTTCAAGCTCGATTGTAAGTCCGTTCATAACCCATTTTAATGATTTTTATGTTTTTGAAGTTGTTTCAACCTAATTTAGCTATTTTAAGGACTAATTTGAAAGAAAATTAAAGTTTAAATTGTACCAATGTTAGGTATTTGTGTATTTTGATGTCTAATGGTATATTATGTTTGTTTGATGTTAGATAAATAACTTTTACTAAGTGATTTTTGATGAAAATGCCTAAAATGACCTCTTTGTAAAAGTTGTAAAATATGTAGTAAAAATGTGAATAAATGAAAAATGTGGGCTGCTATGAGCATGAAAAAGATTCGGCTAGGCTTGGGTAATGATGAAATTGAATTAAAGTCATTTTACGAGCCTAGGGACTAAAATGTAAAAAGTTGAAAAGTTAGGGGCAAAAATGTAAATTTTGCCATAATGTGATTTTTGGGTTAAATTGAATAATGTGATTATAAATGAGTTAAATTTGACATTATAAATCAAGAAAGACGAGGTTCTGACCTAGACCGAGGAAAGAACAAAGTTGTGGTCTAAATCGAACTATTAGCCATTTTGTACCGAGGTAAGTATGTGTTATGTGACTAAGTGATCTGGGTGCTGGTCTCGTACGTCCTATCGGTGGCTGAGTATACCGGCATATGTTGTAGATACTTGACAGCTTGTGGAGCAGCACCGCGTAGCTACGTCTTAATTGGCAGCTTATGTGAGCAAGCCCGTTGATAGATCAAGTGCGAGCAACTATGTGATATCAGATTGAGGTAGTATTGGCTACATTTGTGGCACCTAGTGTGCAAGAATCCTGAGTATCCAAAAATATTATTCCGAGTGGTTCACAGATATGTCAAAGATGAAATTATGTGTAAATTCATTTTGAAATGGTACATGTATGTACTTGAAGCTCATATCTATTAAATGCTTGAAATGATGAATATGAGGTAAGTTTTGTGATGGAATGAGTTATGATTATGAGACCATGGTAATTTCATTTAATTATGCTATATTATTTGAATATTATGTCCATGGTAAGGTCGCTTATTTCCTGCATACGAGCTTACTAAGCTATATAGCTTACTCACCTTTCCTTTCCTTTGTCTTATAGTGTTACCAAGCTAGCTCGAGTTGCGGATATTGTCGAAGATCCATACACACTATCAAAAATTATTTTGGTATCAATGAATTCAACATTTTGAGTTATGGCATGTATAGGGGCCTTGGTCATTTTGTTATGCGTCATAATTGATTTTGCCAAATGTGTTGGCCTATGTTGATTAGAAGTTCATTTTTGTATAAGGCCATTTGAAATTGGCTAATATTGGTATAAGTATATTCATATGATGATGCCTTTCATGAATGTGGAAACTTGCATGATTTGAGTTGGTAAGTTATGTGATGCTTATGTATGATAGATGTTTGCATATGAATGATGTGTTAATGTCTTGGTTGTGGATAATTTGGTTGTATGTATATGCTTGAATTGGTGCTATGTTATGTTATATAGGTGTGTGCATTAAAAGGGTGGCAAATGGCTTGCTAAATAGCCTTCTTTTTGTCCACAAGGGCAGACATACGGCCGCGTGTCTAGGCCGCATGTGACACACGGTCTGCCCCATGGGCATGTAGTTCAGCCGTGTGTCCCCTGTACCTTAATTGTTGCAAAACAGAATGCCTAGAATTGAGCACACGGGAAGAGACACGGGCGTGTGTCTTGGCTGTGTGTGCTACACGACGTCGAACACGGGCATGTGCCCTGGCCGTGTGAAGTCTGCACTATTTTATGAAAAATTATAAAAATTAAATTGACCACACGGCCTAGCACACGGGCGTGTGGCATGGTCGTGTGGCACAAGTCATATAACTCCCTAAATTGAACACAGCCTGTAGCACGGACGTGTCTCAAGGTCATACGGGTGTGTTCCTTGAACCACACGGGTGTGTGACCCTTGTAACATGAAAATTTTTCTAAGTTTTGTAAAATTTTCTACAGTTCTCGGTTTAGTCCCGAACAACTTCAAAGCATGATTTGGGCCTCGTAGGCTCGTATAAGGGACTTTACGATTGAATATGAATGATTTTAATTTGGAAACAAATTTATGACTCAAAATTTTATGAATGCTTGTGTTATAAGTCCGGTAATGCCTCGAGCCTTGTTCCAGTGTTGAATACATGTAAAGGGTGTTACATTTAGTTAACTATCAGAGCTACGGTTTAGTCGATTCTCAGACTAATGTAGCGTGTGTAAGAATCTAGCTATACATGCCATAAATAAATCGTGATAGTGTGATGACTCCTGAGAACTTTAAATTGTATTTTCATATAGTAAATGGATCCCAATCGAGTTGAAGTTGATGACGTAGAAAGTAATGCGTCGGCTCTTGCTCAAGGGACCGCGCCATCTGAAAGTAGGCCAGTGACAATTGGTCAAAGAGAAAGGGCTAGGGAAGCCTTCCTCCACATGTTGAATGAGTGGTATACGGAGTTTGTTCAAACAAATCTGAATGCTCAACCTCCTCCACTCCCACCTATTCCTCTGCCGGTTCCCGTAGCTCCATAAGGTATGGAATTTGTGAGATTAAGTAAGCTTCCGATTGATAAGATCAGAAAGCATAGGTTTGAAGATTTTAGAGCAAATGCTGATGATGATCCCGAAAGAGCAGAATTATGGCTTGAACACTCTATCAGGGTATTTGATGAACTGTCATGCACACCGGATGAATGTCTAAAATGTGATGTGTCGCTTCTGAGAGACTCAGTATATCGGTGGTGGAAAAATCTTGTGTCAGTAGTACCGAGAGAGAGGGTTAATTGGGAATTCTTCCAAGATGAGTTTAGGAAGAAATATATCAGTCAACGGTTCATTGATTAGAAACGTAAAAAGTTCTTAGAGTTGAAACAGGGCTGAATGTCGGTAATCGAGTACGAGCGAGATTTTGTTAGGCTCAGTAAGTATGCTCAAGAGTGTGTTTCCACCAAGGATATTATGTGGAAAAGGTTCGAAGATGGGTCAAATGAGGATATCTGGTTGTTAGTTGGAGTTCTTGAGCTGAAAGAATTTGTGATGCTATTCGACCGAGCTTGTAAAGCGAAATAATTAAGCAAAGAGAAGAGGAAAGCTGAGTCTAAGGCTAGAGATGCAAGAAAAAGGCCGATGAGTAAACCATTTCAATCTCAGTCTAAGAAATCGAGAGATTTGTTTGCTCGTTCGAGTGCTTCAACTGGGTATTCGAACAGAGATCATAGGAAGCAATACTCGGGTTCTAAAGCCCAAACCACATCAGTAGCGAGCGTTGGTAACGCTAGGTCTGGTATGCCTAAATATCAACACTATGGTAGACGACATCCTGGTGAATATAGGATGAAATACCGGGCTTGTTTTAAGTGTGGCTCTCAAGACCACTTTATTCGGGACTGCCCCGAGATGGCTAAGAAAGACAAGATTCAAAATGCAAGATTAGGCAACACTGGCACTAGAGGGAGACCCCCGAGGATTACGGGGAATGCGACCAATAGTAAAGGTGTGACCAAAGGTTCAACTGTAAGATCCGAGGCTAGAGCACCTGCTAGAGCATATGCTATCCGTGCTTGGGAAGAAGCGACATCTCCTGATGTTATCACTGGTACCTTTTCTCTATATGATACTAATGTTACTGCATTGATCGATCTTGGATCGACTCATTCTTATGTTTGTGTGAATTTGGTAGCTAGTAAGAGCTTGCCTATTGAGTTTATTGAGTTTGTGATTAAAGTGTCAAACCCTTTAGGCAAGCATGTATTAGTTGATAGAGTTTGTAAGAATTGTCCCTTGATGATTAGAGGTCACTGTTTTCTGACTGATTTAATGTTATTGCAATTTGATGAGTTTGACGTTATTATGGGTATGGATTGGTTGACACTGCATGATGCGGTAGTGAATTGTAGACGAAAAATTATTGAATTGAAATGTGAAAATGGTGAAATTCTTCAGATTGACTCAGATAAGGCGGGTGAATTACCTGTTGTGATCTCTTCTATGTCTGCCCGGAGATATGTAAGAAAAGGTTGTGAAGCTTATCTAACTTATGTGTTGAATACAAAAGTGTCTGAATTGAAAATTGAATCAGTGCCGGTATTTTGTGAATATCCGAATGTTTTTTTTCAGAAGAGTTGCCTGGGTTGCCACCGATTAGAGAAGTTGAGTTTGGTATTGATTTAGTACCGGGGACCTTACCGATATCGATTGCTCCGTATAAAATGGCCCCGACTAAATTGAAAAATTAAAAGCTCAGTTGCAAAAGTTGATAGATAAGGGTTTTGCGAGACCGAGTTTTTCTCCCTGGGGTGCTCCACTGTTGTTTGTAAAGAAGAAAGATGGATCTATGAGACTTTGTATCGATTATCGACAGCTCAACAAGGTAACTATAAATGTAACAACCCGATTTTGGGTCTAGTCAGAACAGTGGTTTTGGGACCACAAATTCGACGAAGAAAAAATTATTTTATTATATTTTTATGGTTTACAATTTTATGGAATGATTTCGTGAAAATTTCGTTCGAAAATTTTTGACATTTGGGCATTCAATTTAGTCAAAAGGACTAAATTGCAAAAAGTGCAAAACTTGAATTCTATATGTTAGATGTGTCCAATTGCTATGTGATTTTAAATTGGAGGTCCTTAAATGGTAATTAGACCATTGATTAAGTTGGTGGACAAAAATGGCCAAGGTTTGGTATGTTTCTAAATTTTTTCATTAAGGGCATTTTAGTAATTTGGTTATTTAAAATGAATTAATAATCAAATTAAAAGCCAATCTTTGTCCATCTTCCTCCTATGGCCGAAGTTTACAAGGGGAAACCATGGCTAGGGTTTTTCAAGCTTCCAAGCTCGATTGTAAGTCCGTTCTAGCCCTTTTTTTTAATGATTTTTATGTTTTTGAAATCCTTGTAACATGATTTATCTATTTCTACCACCAATTTGAAGAGATGTGTAACACCCCAAACCCGGCCCAAACGCTACAACCGGATCTGGTATGTCACTTGAGTGATTTTACAAAACATGTCGCATTTTGGAAAATGATTTCTAGGTTTAATCATTAATACCGAAAACTTAATAATTTATTAAGGTATAAAATATTGAGTTATAAATTATCTTAATGGGTTTTAAATAAAAACTGAAATTTCATACATGTCTTAACTTAATTGGAAACGTAAAACTTAAAAGCCCAACATAAAACCCAAACAAAAATAATAGTCTAATGGCCCGTGGCCTTATTACAAGGGGATTTAAAACCCATTAAATCAAAGTTATAAAAATAATAAACTGAAAGCCTTTTTGCTGAATCCAATTGCTCTTTTGCATGGCCACCTCGCGTTCCTCTCCAGCCCTGTCCGATGCACTAGGTGTCACCTGAAATTGTTAAATTAAAAGGGTGAGTCGCGAGACTCAGTGTGCAACACTCATGCACCATTAGATTTGGGCCTTAACCCCACAAAACAGAATAATAAATTCATGTATATAACAAATGATATGCAAAGCCCAACCCATTTCTTAGGTATCCATCCGCTACACGCCACCCGTACCAACCATACACACCATTGGGGATTTCTACAATCAACCCACACCGCTACACGCC
Organism: Gossypium bickii; assembly: GCA_025503065.1. NCBI lineage: Eukaryota > Viridiplantae > Streptophyta > Magnoliopsida > Malvales > Malvaceae > Gossypium > Gossypium bickii. The sequence goes on along the minus strand of CP106717.1, from coordinate 44,631,447 downwards.
TTGATGGCAGTCGTGCTGCTCATCATCAGATCATGGCCGTAGCCACTACAACAGATCAAGGCAAAAGCCGCTACAACAGATCACGGTAAGGAACCGCTACAACAGATCACGTAAAAACCGCTACAACGTATAACTTCCTCCTTTCATCAAACCCAACCCATGCAATTATAGAAAATCAGCATACTCATATCCTTTAATCAGAACATTCATTTAGAATGACAGGGATCACTAACCTGGTGATTTGCTTTACTCTCTTTGGGTTTCAAATGTTTTGCCGGGATTTCGGTATTTAACAGAACATATAAGACTTATAATCATATATTTAACAAACAGATCTAGATGGTGTGGAGAGTTACACACCTGATTAATGTCGATACCCTTGTTAGACCGATCTACAACTTTGCTCAAAAAGCCGGAAAGATGTGAAAATAGGGCCTCTCCTATATTCGGCCAAGGGTTAGTAAATCCCAAATTTACACGTTGAAACTAATAGATCTTCTTATCTTGAAATCTCGAAAGTAACACGATTTGAGTTCTATCGATCTATAACTTAGAGATCTATGCGATTGACTCCACTAAGGTTCCCTTCAGATTTCGGCACAAGTAGGCACCATAGAAGCAATTCGGCAATCACAGGAGATGAGATCTAGGGATTTCGGCTTTCAGGAAATTTCCAGAAAAAGTATGAACAAGAGAAGGCTGATATGTCTTTGGCTTTTAAAATACTTGAGTGAAGAGTTTCGGTTTCTGACAGGAAAAGAGAAGAAGAAAAGAAAACAAGGAAGACACTTGAAGATTTCGGCTAGGAAGAAAAAGAATGGAAAGAGTTTCAGCTTTTGAATCAAAGTGAAGATGAGGGATTAGGCTTAGAGATTTCTGCTTTTGCAGAGAATGAAGAAGAAGATAGAACTTTAGGAGTTTTCGGCTTTTATTTGGAGAAGAAGAGAAAAGAATGAGAGAAAAACCCAAATGCCAAATTGAAGAGATATTCCCCTATTTATAGAAATTTCAAGCACTTACCTAACCTTGCGAGATAAATCCTATCTTTTCTCCTTTATCTTAATCTACTAGCTCATCTAAAAGAGACCTAATTATCTCTAACTCCGCCCTCCTTTATCAGCATATTATCCACATATTTTAATCATTAAAATCCCTAAATTTTAGCCTTTATCTGCTTATTATCCACATAAAATAAATTCCTAAATAATAGCCTTTATCTGCTTATTATCCACATATTTTAAACATTAAAACTACCAAATTTTAGCCTTGTTGCCATCCACTCCACCTAATCCTAATGCCCAAAATTTAGCTAACTTAAATTAAAAGAATTGGGCTCCATGAAACTGAAATTTGGGCCCTTACTCTCTTGTGTGGTGTCACCTCCTAAGATTGGGCCACAAGCCCACATTGGTATTTTAAACATAGATACTACCTTTTAAACCCTATAATGCCCAAACAGATAATTTTAATCAAGGCCTTTGCCTAATTCTAAGCCCAATTTGGACCCCTATTACTTAAATTAACATATTAAACATATTCACCCATTAAACACATAGGCCCAAAAATTCAGGATGTTACAGTTCTACCCCCTTAAAGAAATTTCGTCCTCGAAATTTCCAACTAACTATTAATCGTACTACCTAAGTCTCACTACCATGCTTTCGCTGCGCACTCCAATTCTAAACCCAAAATAGACACTTAGTACACTATGGTAGGGTACGCACCGGTATTCAAATCTAGAGCGTCCTCGTCCCCTTGTACTCATGCTATCTGTTCGCGTTTATCTGATTAAAATTTTTTATGAATTATTGGTTTTCTTCCACTGATTATCCACGGACAGTCTTATGATTAGTAGTTTTAAGAGTAGTTCTTTCGAATTCTCAATTCAGTCTCAAGTTCACCTTTCCTAGTTCTATAAACTACATACATTCAACAATCAACCTATAGACAACATCCATACATCCACACTCAATACATAGGGGTATTCTCGTTATTCCACTACCCAGGGTTATTTTTGTAATTTATCCTACAATGGTATTTTCATAATTTTCCAAAATAGAGTTCCTTGGTGATTTTGTGAAATAAGGGTATTTTGATAATTTACAATCTGAGGGTATTTCGGTAATTTTATAATTTAGGGGTATTTTAGTAATTTTGAAATTTGGGTATTTCAAAAATTTTGAAATTTAGGGGTATTTCGGTAATTTTGAAAATTAGGGGTAATTTAGTAATTTACAAATCAGGGGTACTTTGGTCATTTTACAAATCAATGGTAATTTGATAATTTTACAAATTAGGGGTATTTTGGTCATTTTACAAGTTAAGGGTATTTTCAAAAAAAATTTTACAAAACTAAGGGGGTATATATATATATTTAAAACAAGGGTATCTTGGAGAATTTGATTTCATAAGAATAATAGTAGTGTTCAGGTGTTTGTGAGTTTTTAGTTGTTGTCGTGTGTTGTATGTGTTTTTTTTTAAGGAAAAATTTTGTTGACTTTGTAAATCGGGGTATATTTGCAAATCATGGTATCTTGGTACTTTTTTTTTTCAAAATAAGGGTATTTTAGCAATTTTGTAAAAATAATTTGGTTGGTCCCTTTCAGGTTTTAATTATAGATTTTGGCCCGTCAACAAATCCTCGTGGCTAGGTTTGAATAGTCCTACGCACTGTAGGATTCCAGAAGAGGAGGTGAGTCACTAGGATCATAAGTACCGTGCTCTTCCAGATCCAATCCTAGACATGCGTATGCCTGTTGCCACACCCTAGTCTTGCGACTCGTTCACGGGTTTGTTTAGTGAAATTAAGTCTTATGAGATTTAAGGAGTTATTTCAGCTAAGCCTAAAGTCCATCAAGTTATAGTCTAAATAGTCTACGTCCCACAAAGCCCATCAAGCCCACATACATATATAACACACAAGGAGATCAGAATACATACCTAGAGGACTTAGGCCGGAGACGCAGGTGCCATGCTGAGAAAAACCATCCTGTATAATTTATAAACATGCAAAACCCATCTTTAGAAAACGTTTTGAGCCCCAAACCCCCAAAGTCGAGTTTTGAATCGGGCTCTGATACCAATTTGTAACACCTCAAACCCAGCTCAAACGCTACAACCGGATCTGGTATGTCACTTGAGTGATTTTGCAAAACATGTCGCATTTTGGAAAATGATTTCTAGGTTTAATCATTAATACCGAAAACTTAATAATTTATTAAGGTATAAAATATTGAGTTATAAATTATCTTGATGGATTTTAAATAAAAACTGAAATTTCATACATATCTTAACTAAATTGGAAACGTAAAACTTAAAAGCCCAACATAAAACCCAAACAAAAATAATAGTCTAGTGGCCCGTGGCCTTATTACAAGGGGATTTAAAACCCATTAAATCAAAGTTATAAAAATAATAAACTGAAAGCCTTTTTGCTGAATCCAATTGCTCTTTTGCATGGCAACCTCGCGTTCCTCTCCAGCCTGGTCCGATGCACTAGGTGTCACCTAAAATTGTTAAATTAAAAGGGTGAGTCGCGAGACTCAGTATGCAACACTCATGCACCATTAGATTTGAGCCTTAACCCCACAGAACAGAATAATAAATTCATGTATATAACAAATGATATGCAAAGCCCAACCCATTTCCTAGGTATCCATCCGCTACACGCCACCCGTACCAGCCATACACACCATTGGGGATTTCTACAATCAACCCACACCGCTACACGCCTTGATGGCAGTCGTGCTGCTCATCATCAGATCATGGCCGTAGCCACTACAACAGATCACGGTAAGGAACCGCTACAACAGATCACGGTAAAAACTGCTACAACGTATAACTTCCTCCTTTCAGCAAACCCAACCCATGCAATTATAAAAAATTGGCATACTCATATTATTTAATCAGAACATTCATTTAGAATGACAGGGATCACTAACCTGGTGATTTGTTTTACCCTCTTTGGGTTTCAAATGTTGTGCCCGGATTTCGGTATTTAACAGAACATATAAGACTTATAATCATATATTTAACAAACATATCTAGATGGTGTGGAGAGTTACACACCTGATTAGTGTCGATACCCTTGCTAGACCGATCTACAACTTTGCTCAAAAAGCCGAAAAGATGTGAAAATAGGGCCTCTCCTATATTCGTCCAAGGGTTAGGAAATCTCGAATTTACCCGTTGAAACTAATAGATCTTCTTACCTTGAAATCTCGAAAGTAACACGATTTGAGTGCTACCGATCTATAACTTAGAGATCTATGCAATTGACTCCATTAAAGTTTCCTTCAGATTTCGGCACAAGTAGGCACCACAAAAGCAATTCGACAATCATAAGAGATAAGATCTAACGATTTTGGCTTTTAGGAAATTCTTGGAAAAAGTATGAACAAGAGAAGGCTGATGTGTCTTTGGCTTTTAAAATACTTGAGTGAAGAGTTTCGGTTTCTGACAGGAAAAGAGAAAAAGAAAAGAAAACAAGGAAGAGACTTAAAGATTTCAGCTAGGAAGAAAAAGAATGGAAAGAGTTTTGACTTTTGAATCAAGTTTCGACTTTTGAATCAAAGTGAAGATGAGGGATTAGGCTTAGAGATTTTTGCTTTTGCAGAGAATGAAGAAGAAGATGGAACTTTAGGAGTTTTCGGCTTTTATTCAGAGAAGAAGAGAAAGGAATGAGAGAAAAACCCAAATGCCGAAATTGAAGAGATATTCCCCCTATTTATAGAAATTTCGGCACTTACCTAACCTTGCAGATAAATCCTATCTTTTCTCCTTTATCTTAATCTACTAGCTCATCTAAAAGAGACCTAATTTTCTCTAACTCCTCCCTCCTTTATCAGCATATTATCCACATATTTTAATCATTAAAATCCCTAAATTTTAGCCTTTATCTGCTTATTATCCACATAAAATAAATTCCTAAATAATAGCCTTTATCTGCTTATTATCCACATAGTTTAAACATTAAAACCCCTAAATTTTAGCCTTGTTGCCATCCACTCCACCTAATCCTAATGCCCAAAATTTAGCTAACTTAAATTAAAAGAATTGGGCTCCATGAAACTTAAATTTGGGCCCCTTACTCCCTTGTGTGGCGTCACCTCCTATGATTGGGCCACAAGCCCACTTTGGTATTTTAAACATAGATACTACCTTTTAAACCCTATAATGCCCAAACAGATAATTTTAATCAAGGCCTTTGCCTAATTCTAAGCCCAATTTGGACCCCTATTACTTAAATTAACACATTAAACATATTCACCCATTAAACGCATAGGCCCAAAAATTCAGGATGTTACAAGATGTCAAAGTCTAAAATTTTACCCATGTTGAACATGTATGTATCTTGATGTTTGATGGTGGAAAGTGCATGTTTGTTGTTTGTTAAACGACTTTTGCTAAGTGATTTACGGTAAAATTGCCTAAAAGGACTTGTTTGTAAAAGTTGTAAAATATGTTGTAAAAATGATAATAAATGAGAAATGTGAGCTATTATTAGTATGAAAATGGTTCGGCTAGGCATGGGTATTGAAGAAATTGAGTACATTTCATTTTACGAGCCTAGGGAATAAAATGTAAAATGTCAAAAGTTTAGAGGCAAAAAAATGTAAGTTTTATCATAATGTGATTTTGGGCTGATTTGAATAGTATAATGATTAAATAAGTTAAATGTGATATTATAGATCAAGATAAATGAGGTTCGGACCTAAAACGGGGGAAAAATGAATATTTGACGATTTAGTCCTTTTTGCAATTTCTATGCCGAGGTAAGTTCGCATGTAAATAATGCAATGTTGTATTTGTATTTTAATGTTTTGATATTGCATGAAATGTATGATTGATTCTATAAGCATAGTCGATGAAGTTCCGGCAAGTGAGAAATCCTGTTTGAACCTTAGGAATAGATTAGGATACAAGTGACATGTCACTAGGAAACCATGTGATATATGTGATTTATGTGATCCGGTCTTTGGTCTCAGTGTGTCTACTAGTGGTCGGGTAGTCCTAAGGCATGTGTTGCGGATACCTAACAGCTTGTGTGAGCAGCACTACGTAGTTATATCTTGACTGACAGCTTGGGTGAGCAGGCCCGTGATTAGCTCGAGAGCCAGCCCCTATGTGTTATGAGATATGAGGTAGCATTGGCTACGTATGTGGCACTTATGTAACACCCCAAACCCGGTCTAGACGTCACGACCAGATCTGGTATGTCACAGTGTAAAGTAAAAGCTAATTTTGTTGAATTTAGGAAAATACCGTAAGTTTAAAAACCTTTTGACTTCGGTGATGTTTTGAAAACAGGGGTTTGCAGTTTAAGAAAAATTTGCGAATTGAGTTAAACGATCATTTGTTATCTTTGTTGGCATTTGAGAGAAACGGTTGTTCTTTTGTTCTTATGTTTTGGAAATTCCATCTTAAATTTTAGGTTAAAATATAATAATGTCAAATCTTAAATAAATAGTAAATAATAAAAATCAGATGTTAACTTAAGAATGCCTTATTACATAACCAAAAATCCCAAATTTAAATAATTTGTAGAAAGGAAATGGGTTTAAGGAAAGAAATATTTTTATGGCCTCCACGAGTCCGCCTCGGCTCCCAGACCCATGATCTACTGATTACCTGCAAATTAAGTAGAGGGGTGAGTCACCAAGACTCAGTGTGTAAATCCCCTTAAGTCACATAAATGGCTTCAAGCCCAAGATCGCACATTGGGCCTTAGCCCACTCAAAATAGCATACCAAAAATATGAATGTAATGTGCCCCTGCCCAACCTAGATTTTCCATCCTCTACACACCCCCATACCAGCCCATCACACCGTGGGGATTTCTACAATCAACCCTCCACCTGCTACACACCTTATATATGTGGCACCAAGCCACTCGTGGTTCCAGACCGCCGTGATACTAGATCACCGTGACAGAGTCACTATTAACATATGTGGGGCCAACCCACCATGGTACCAAACAACCGTGACAATCCCTGATGAATGTGTGTGAGGCCAACCCACTGTGGTACGAAACCACTAGGATGAGTCACTGAATCATAGATATGTATATATGTGGTATTAAACCACCATGGCACCAAGTCACCGAGACATGGTCACTGAATCAGATATATGTGGGGCCAACCCACTCGTGGTACCAAACCACCGTGACAGTCTCAAATACTTCCCCTTTCGCATGCAGAACATACAAATCAAATGAATGCACATGCTTTCATCATACAGACAGATTACAACATACATTTTCATACCCATTAATAGAACGTTATGGATACTTACCTGGTATCCCCAACTTTACCCACAAGGGTTTAACGACTTTCCATTCAGTCACTTCGGCTTTTCAGCCCAAACAGTTAATAACACATACTAATAATAAAGTGTGAATATTTACACACCTGATAACATGCAATACTATGCTTTCTATGTCGACACTCTCTTTAGCAGAGACAATAGCTATCTGCCTATCCTGCTCTGAAGCTGGCCAACAACCCGGTAGCCAGTCTCGTACCGTCGATACCGCATGACGCTTAAACTTAGGGGCTGGGACTACGGGTCCACCCCCCTCCCTTACTTGGCTGGCATTTGATTCCATTAAAATGATCTTGGTCAGAAGACCGGGTTAAGGCATTCAAGCAGAGAAAATAAGGATATACGCTCAAAATAGAAAGATTTCTTTCCTAGATCGACAGAACCGGGAGGCTACTAAGCTTGGATTAAGGAGTCACCGATGTCCCTACACATTTACCCAATTAGATTCGGCTCTCCAAAGTATAGATTAGGAGGAGTGGCCTTTCGGCCAAACGAATGGTATGAGCCCCTTACCTTGATCGACCGATTGTCCCCCTAGAACCTTCAAACACTGACTAGATGCAGAAAGAATATGAAAAAGAGGCTCCCCTACATTCGGCCAAAGAACCTCAGTACAAGATTAACGCCATCGGTTAACAACCAGCAGGGGAATAAGAAAGAATCGAGAAAGAAGATTACGCTTACCACTTAACAGGAATGAACCGATTAAGAAGGTTGGGAGAAAGGTAACGGCACTCATCTGAAACAAGAACAAGGAAAGAAATAAACACACAAGGGGTATTCGGCTTTTGAAGAAAATAGAAAAGAAGTTGAAGCAAATAGCTGTTTTAGCTATGAGAGAAAGAAAACAAAACTTTGAAAAGAAGAACTATAGTTTCAGCTTACAAGGAATAACTGGGACGAGAACAATAATAATAACGTGATGAAAGAAGAAGAGAACAAGAGGAGGAAGATTCGGCTAAAGTATTAAGGTGTCGACAAAAGTGAATGGTTGAAGGAAATGATTCGGTCAAGAGAACAAATGGGCTGAAAATAAGGTAACCTTATTTGGCACAAATGAAACGACGTGAAAAGAAAAAGAATTAGAGAGGAGGTTCGGAAATGACCAAGAGTGAAAGAGAACGAAATGGAAGAACCAAAAATAAGAGAATGTAACTTCAAGCACCTATTTGGAAGACACAAATTTCGACACCTCCCCTAGTTGACTGAAAATGCCACATCTATGAACTAAAAGCAAAATGGAGATTCAACCCCTATCACTAAGCTTAAACCGCACAAGCCAACCTCCCACCTTTCTGCAATTCGGCCACCACTCTCCCTCTCTCCAAATCTCATAATTTCCTCCACCCTTTTCTTTCCATCCCACATTGGAATCAGTTGGAATTATTCAAAGTCCCCCTTTCTCTCATGGCCACACATTCGAATTGTTTGACCCTTTCAACACTCCCCCTTGAAGTGTCCTAGCCGAACTCCACCACCTCCCATCCTAACGTTAAAATAACTCCAAAAAGGCAAACCACGTGACTCAAACTTACTCCCCTACTGCCCCCCTGAGGCGTCATTTACCTACACCTTAAGTGGCATCTCCTTGCCACTTTACCACATCACTCCTTGTGTCAACAAAACACAAGAGAATACCATTAAGTCCTGCCTCAGCTGGCTCTCCTATCAAGGCTTAAAAACAAAAAAAATTTGCGAAGGCCCTGGCTTAACCCCAAGCCTTCCTCGGACCCCCAAAACACACCAAATTAGCATACAGAGCATAGCATACACACACAACACACATTAAATGCAGAACCCTTATTTCCAGGATGTTACAGTTCTACCCCCTTAAAGAAATTTCGGCCTCGAAATTTTTCCTGATCAGAAGAGATAAGGGTTTTGCTGTCGCATCACATCCTCTGGCTCCCACATAGCTTCCTCTGAACCATGATTCCAGCACAACACTTTAACCAATGGAACCGTCTTCATTCACAATACCTTAAGGTCACGATCCAAGATCTGAACTGGTTCCTCTTAAAAGGATAGATCAGGCCTTACTTCGATTTCTTCCACTTGCACAACATGAGATGGATCCGAATGGTAGCGCCTCAGCATCGAAACATGAAGCACATCATGAACCTGACTTAATTCCGAAGGTAGCTCGAGCTGATAAGCTATCGGTCCCACACGCTTCAACACACGATAAGGCCCGATGAACCTGGGGCTCAGCTTACCCTTCCGTCCAAACCTCAGAACTTTCTTCCATGGTGAAACCTTTAAGAAAACCCGATCAACTACCGCAAATTCTATGTCCTTATGCTTCAATCAGCATAGGACTTCTGCCTGTCAGAGGCTTCCTTTTCAGAAACCAATTCCGGACCCAATAATTGTCGCTCAACCAACTCTGTCCAACAAGTAGGAGTGCGACACTTCCAACCATACAACGCTTCATACGGTGCCATCTGAATACTAGACTGATAGCTGTTGTTGTATGCGAATTCTGCAAATGGTAGAAACTCCTCCCAACTACCCCTGAAGTCTATGACACAGCCCCTCAACATATTTTCCAAGATCTGAATTACCCTCTCGGTATCCATCGATCACATGGATGAAACATTTATCTTTGAAATCCAATCTTGTACCCAACGCTTGATGTAACGCCTTCCAAAAATTCGACGTAAACCTAGGGTCTCTGTCTGATATGATAGACACTGGTACCCCATGCAACCTTACAACCTCTGCCACATACAGCTTAGCTAATTTCTGTAGAGAGTAGTCAACATGAACCGATATGAAATAAGCAGACTTCGTCAATCGATCCACAATCACCCATGCCGAATCCTTCTTAGTCGGCGTAAGAGGTAGCCCACTAACAAAGTCCATCGTGATCCTCTCTCATTTCCACTATGGAATCCTCACTGGCTGTAATAACCTCGAAGGCAACTGATGTTCCGCTTGCACCTGTTGACACGTTAAGCATTTACTCACAAATTCGGTTACCTCCCGCTTCAGACCTGGCCACCAATATTGTTCTTGCTAATCCCGATACATCTTACTTCCTCCAGGATGCATAGCATATGGACTACTATGCGCTTCCTGTAAGATCTTACGTCTCAACTCAAAATCTTTCGGTATGCAAGTCTTTCCTTGAAAACATAATACCCCATTACTATTCACACTGAAATCCGTTATCCCATCACCTGCCCTTAACTGGAACTTCGACTTTAACAACTCATCAGCCAATTGCTTCTCTTTAATCTGACTGGCCCAAGAAGGCTTCACTTGAAGTTCAGCTAATAGACTTCCATCATCGTATAAGCTGAGATGAGCAAACATTGCTCTCAAGTCCGAGATCACCCTATGACTTAATGCATCCGCCACCACGTTAGCTTTACTCGGGTGGTACTCGATCGAGTAATCATAATCTTTTAATAATTCGATCCATCTCCGCTGCCTTAAATTCAACTCCTTCTGGGTAAGGAGATACTTTAGGCTCTAGTGATCTGTATAAATAACGGACTTCTCCCCATACAGATAATGCCTCTAGATCTTCAAAGCAAACACTACTACCGCCAATTCCAGATCATGCATGGGATAATTCACCTCATGTGGTTTCAACTGCCGAGACGCATATGCTACCACCTTCCCTTCCTGCATCAACACACATCCCAAACTTGTGTGCGACGCATCACAGTAAACAACAAACTTTTTCCCAGCCTCAGGCTGTATCAATACTAGAGCCTCAGTCAAGTTCCTCTTCAGCTTCTCAAAACTCTCTTGTTGCTTATCAGACCAGACAAACGGTACCCTTTTCCACAACAACTTAGTTAATGGTGCCGCAATCAATAAGAACCCCTTAATGAACCTTTTGTAATACCCAGCCAGACCAAGAAAACTCCGAATTTCTGCCACCAACTTAGGCGGCTTCCAGTCCAACACAGCTTCAATTTTCTGGGGATCAACCCTAATCCTCTCAGCAGACACAACATGGCCCAGAAATGTAACTTCACTTAGCCAAAATTCACACTTACTGAATTTTACGTACAACTGTTTTTCCTTCAGGATCTGTAAGACCACCCGAAGATGTGAATCATGCTCCTCTTCGGATCTTGAATATACCAGGATATTGTCTATAAATAACACGACAAACCGGTCCAAATAGGGTTAGAATACCTGGTTCATCATGTCTATAAACGCTGCTGCTGCATTAGTCAACCCAAACGGCATCACCAGGAATCCGTAGTGGCCATAGCGAGTCCGAAAAGCCATCTTGTGAATATCTATTTCCTTGACCTTAAGCTGATGATATCTTGACCTCAAATCTATTTTCGAGAAGACTAAAGCCCCCTTCAGTTGATCAAACAAATCGTCAATCCTTGGCAGCGGGTATTTATTCTTGATGGTCAACTTATTCAACTGACGGTAGTCAATACACATACGCATTGATCCGTCCTTCATCTTAACAAATAGCATCGGCGCTCCCCAAGGTGACACACTCGGTCAGATATAACCCTGATCCAACAGTTCCTGAATTTGGGCTTTCAATTCCACCAAATCCTTTGGCACCATTCGGTATGGGGCAACAGACACGAGCGCCATCCCTGGAAGAAGATCGATACCGAATTCCACCTCACGATCTGGAGGTAGTCCTGGAAGCTCTTTTGGGAAAACATCAGAAAACTCCTTCACTGTTCCAACATCCCCCACAGTTAATTCCTTGGCCTCCAAAGAGCAAACAAAATTTATGAATGCCTCACATCCCTTCCTCACCATTCATTCAGCCTTTAAAGCGGACACTACATTAGACAAGTAGTTCCTCCTTCCACCTATCACCACCACCTCATCACCTTCAGGAGTCCTTAACACCATGCGCTTGGCTGCACAATCCAAGTTTGCCTGATACTTTACTAACCAGTCCATACCTAAGATTAAATCAAACTCCTCGAACGGCAGTTCCATTAGATCAGCCAGAAAAACCACCCCTTGAACTTCTAAAGACACCTTCCTAAATAGTTTATTCACTATTACCGGTTGTCCTAAAGGGCTAAGTGCAGTCATCTCCTTAAAGGAAATCTCATAGTCTAGGTTCAGAGTTCCCGTTATAGTACTAGCAACATAAGAATGTGTTGATCCAATATCAATCAGTGCAGGATAAGGTAACCCATAAATAAGAAACGTACCGGTTATGACGTCCAGTGCATCGCCCTCCTCTCGGCGTCTAGCTTTATAGACCAATCCCAACTGTCTTGCACGTGCTCCCAGCACCTCGACCTGGTGCTCCATGCCCTCGGCCAAAACTACTTCCTCCCCTAGCAGGACCATGACCTCTCTGTGGTTGCTGACCACCTCTACCCGGCTAAACATAACCCTGTCCTACTGGTCGCATTCTGCCCAACTATTGTGGATAGTCTCTTACCCGATAATTAGTAGACCCATACTTGAAACATCCTCTACTACCCATCCAACACTCAACTGAATAAGATCTTCCGCATCTAGCACACCTCTGAGGCCCACTATCAACAACAGGTCTCGCAACACGACTCGGCCCATCCAACCTAGGCCTCTTCTGAAAACCCCCAGCTGACCCTGACGATCCAAAATTCCTTTTATTTCTACCTCTATCCCTATATTGATTCTGCCTTTCGGGCCGCTTCACCTCCTCGGCTATCTTAGCCTTTTCCATTAAAACAACAAATTCTCTTTCTCGCTGTGGAGCTATCAGCACTCGCAACTCATCCCTCAGACCATCCTCAAACCGAACAGAATGCTCATGGTCTGTAGCAACAATAACCTGGGCATAATGACTAAGACGTAAGAATTCCGCCTCATACTCAGCGACCGATTTATTTCCCTGAACCAAATTTAGAAACTCCTTACGCTGCGCATCCACATAACTTGATCCAGTGTATTTCCCCTGGAATGTTACCTTGAAGACATCCCAGGTAATACAGTTAGCCACTGTACCATCCCTGACCGTGAGCCACCACTCATACGCCTCATCTCGGAGAAGCGACACAACTCCTTTCAACTTTCCCCCCTCCGTAAGGTCAAGATCATCCATAATACGCTCAACTGCTTCTAGCCAATACTCAGCTACATTAGGGGCTACGCCAGAAACGCCCCTAAACATTTTCGCTCCATTAACTCGGAGTCGTTCAGACATAGATTTCTGAGCCCCCGAACCCGTGCTCGCTCCAGCCACTCTCTCCAATACACGTAACATTACTTGAGACACGATGTCGTCGTCTCTGCTTGATCCTCGAACTTACGGTTTACGCAACCGTGGTCTTTGGTACATCACTTTCCGACCCATGTCTAGATTCCAAGGGTTCAGACCCATCACTCCGGCCTCTACCACGGCCGCGCATGACACGTCCACGCCCCCTAGTACTTATGACTACTGATACGACTGAATCTGATTAAGAGTTTTATGAATTAGTACTTTCTTTCACTGGTTAATACTGAGCAGTCTTATGAGATATACCATTAAAAAAGTAATTTTCGAAGATTCATGTCTCTACCTAGAGGTTTCAGTCTCTAAAGTTTGGATCTCTTAACACCAGTAATTATAACACAACATAATCATTTCATGCAAATACAACCAACAATTAAAACATTACCGCGTAGATCGGGTGCCGATAGACTCGGTGCCATACTCCAACCAAAACATTTCCTTAAATAACATTTTAAATCCACTTTATAAAACATTGTTGAACCCATTCCACAGCCAAGCTTCGCAACCTAGGCTCTGATACCATAATTATAACACCCCAAACTCGGTCTAGACGTCACGACCAGATCTGGTATGTCACAGGGTAAAGTAAAACCTAATTTTGTTGAATTTAGGAAAATATTGTAAGACTGAAAACCTTTCGACTTCGGTGATGTTTTGAAAATAGGGTTTGCAATTTAAGAAAAAATTTGCGAATTGAGTTAAACGATCATTTGTTATCTTTCTTGGCATTTGAGAGAAACGGTTGTTCTTTTGTTCTTATGTTTTGGAAATTCCATCTTAAATTTTAGGTTAAAATAAATAATGTCAAATCTTAAATAAATAGTAAATAATAAAACTCAGATGTTAACTTAAGAAGGCCTTATTACATAATCAAAAATCCCAAATTTAAATAATTTGTAGAAAAGAAACGGGTTTACGAAAAGAAATATTTTTATGGACTCCATGAGTCCGTCTCGGCTCCCACATCCATGATCTACTGATTACCTGCAAATTAAACAGAGGGGTGAGTCACCAAGACCCAGTGTGTAAATCCCCTTAAGTCACATAAATGAATTCAAGCCCAAGATCGCACATTGGGCCTTAACCCACTCAAAATAGCATACTAAAAATATGAACGTAATGTGCCACAGCCCAACCTAGATTTTCCATCCTCTACACACCCCTGTACCAGCCCATCACACTGTGGGGATTTCTACAATCAACCCTCCACCCGCTACACACCTTATATATGTGGCACCAAGCCACTCGTGGTTCCAGACCACCCTGATACTAGATCACTGTGACAGAGTCACTATTAACATACGTGGGGCCAACCCACTATGGTACCAAACTACCGTGACAATCCATGATGAATGTATGTGGGGCCAACCCACTGTGGTACCAAACCACTGGGACGAGTCACTGAATCATAGATATGTATATACGTGGTATTAAACCACCGTGGCACCAAGCCACCAAGACATGGTCACTGAATCAGATATATGTGGGGCCAACCCACTCGTGGTACCAAACCACCGTGACAGTCTCAAATACTTCCCCATTCGCATCATAACCTAAACCCATGCAAACATACAAATCAAATGAATACACATGCTCTCATCATACTGACAGATTACAGCATACATTTTCATACCCATTAACAGAACGCTATGGATACTTACCTGGTATCCCCAGGTTTACCCACAAGGGTTTAACGACTTTCCATTCAGTCGCTTCGGCTTTTCAGCCCAAACAGTTAATAACACATATTAATAATAGAGTGTGAATATTTACACCCCTGATAACACGTAATACTATGCTTTCTATGTCGACACTCTCGTTAGCAGAGACGACGACTATTTACCTATCCTGCTCTGAAGCTGGCCCACAACCCGGTGGCCAGTCTCGTACCGCCGATACTGCACGACACTTAAACTTAGGGGCTTGGACTACGGGTCCAACCTCTCCCTTACTTGGCTGGCATTTGATTCCATGTAAACGGTCTTTGTCAAAAGACCGTGTTAAGGTATTGAAGCAAAGAAAATAAGGATATATGCTTAAAATGGAAAGATTTCTTACCTAGATTGACAGAACTCGGAGGCTACTAAGGTTGGATTAAGGAGTCGCCGAAGCCCCTTACCTTGATCGACCGATTGTCCCCCTAAAACCATTCAAACATTGATTAGATATAGAAAGAATATGAAAAGGAGGCTCCCCTACATTCAGCCAAAAAACCTCAGTACAAGATTAACCCCATCTGTTAACAACCAGCAGGAGAATAAGAAAGAATTGAGAAAGAAGAAGAAACTTACCATAAGGAACCGATTGAAAAGGTTGGGAGAAAGGTAACTGCACTTCTCTGAAGCAAGAAAAAGGCAAGAAATAAACACACAAGGGGTATTCGGCTTTAGAAGAAAATAGAAAAAAAAGTTGAAGCAAATAGTTGTTTTGGCTATGAGAGAAAGAAAACAAAACTTTGAAGAAGAAGAACTATAGTTTCGGCTTACAAGGAATAACTGGTACGTGACCAATAATAATAAAGTGACGAAAGAAGAAGAGAACAGGAGGAGGAAGATTCGACTAAGGTATTAGGGTGTCGACAAAAGTGAATGGTTGAAGAAGATGATTCGGTCAAGAGAACAAATGTGATGAAAAGAAGGTAACCTTATTTGGCACAAATGAAACGATGTGAAAAGAAAAAGAATTAGAGAGGAGGTTCGGCAATGACCAATAGTGAGAGAATGAAATGGAAGAACCAAAAATGAGAGAAAGTAACTTCAAGCACCTATTTGGAAGACACAAATTTCGACACCTCCCCTAGTTGATCGAAAATGCCACATCTATGAACCAAAAGCAAAAAAGAGATTCGGCCTTTATCACTAAGCTTAAACTGCACAAGCCAACCTCCTAGCATTCCACAATTCGGCCACCACACTCCTTCTCTCCAAATCCCATAATTTCCTCCACCCTTTTCTCTCCATCCCACATTTGAATCAGTTTGAATGATCCAAAGTCCCCCTTTCTCTCATGGCCACACATTCGAATTGTTTGACCCTTTCAACACTCCCCCTTGAAGTGTCTTAGCCGAACTCCACCACCTCCCATCCTGACGTCAAAATAACTCCAAAAAGGCAAACCACGCGACTCAAACTTGCTCCCTCACTGCTCCCCTGAGGCGTCACTTACCTGCACCTTAAGTGGCGTCTCCTTGCCACTTTACCACATCACTCCTTATGTCAACAAAACACAAGAGAATACCATTAAGTCCTGCCTCAGCTGTCTCTCCCTAACAAGGCTTAAAAATAAAAAATTTTTGCCAAGACCTTGGCTTAACCCCGGGCCTTCCCTGGACCCCCAAAACACACCAAATTAGCACACAGAGCATAGCGTACACACACAACACACATTAAATACAGAACCCTTATTTCCAGGATGTTACAACTTAGTGCAAGACTTTTCGTGTATCTGATTAGTATTCCAAGTGTTCAACAGGTATGTCAAAGATGAGAAAGTATGTGATTATGTTATGAGTTGGAACATGAATGTACGAAAAACTCAAAGGAAATGAATTCGACATATGATGAACCATTGGTAAGAATGTGGTTAAGCATGTTATGTTCATGAAATTGTAAGTTCATGATTTCCACAAGAATGATTTTGTGAAAACCTTGTGATTATTAGTCTATACTTATGATGTATGAAATCCATGATAAATTCGAGTGACGATTATGTGATTGGCTTTCGGTCCAAATTGAGTTATGATATAGAATGTTTTATTCATGTAAATTGTGATTTATTGGAATAAGTAAATGGGAAGATAAGAACTTAGGCAATTGAAAGATGTTAAAGTATATGCTTGAAATGTAAATACTAATAATTAATATGCATGTTTGTTATGAGGTTTGAAATGATTTGTTATTTGCTGTAGTATGTTACAAAGGAGAGATTATGGTTGTTAGGCTAATGCCAAGATATGTTAAATTTTACTCATAAGTTGATAGAGTAAATATTATGATTGAATAAGAATTATGACTGTGAGATTTATAGTAATTTGTATTATCCTGTGTTTAAATTGTTGAACTTGATAAAAGATTTGTAAGAGTTGCTTATTATTTTCATACGGACTTACTAAGCTATATAATATAGCTTACCCCCTTCCTTTTCCTTTTCTTATAGTATCGCCAACGAGCCAGCTCGGGTTGGAGATCGTTGGAGGTCTTATCACACTATCAAGCTATCATTTTGGGTATAAATGAATTCAAGAATTTTAAGTCTATGGCATGTATAGGGGCTATGTCAATTTGTTATGTGTGTCAAATTATTATGTGTGTCATTATTAATTTGGCCATTTGTGTTAGCTTGTAATTGTTAATGCTCCATCTTGTATATAACCATGAATGATGGCTTATGTTGATCATAAGTTTATTCATATGTTAATGCCCTCTTCTGAATGTGAAATTAGTATGTCTTTAACAGGCTAAGTATGATGTTTAAGCATGATAAATGATGGTATAAGAATGACATGTTATTGTCTTGTTTGTGGTTGTTTGGTTCTATTTACATGCTTGAATTTGTGTGTAACACCCCAAACCTGGCCCAAACACCACAGCCGAATCTGGAATGTTACTGGGAAAGAGGTGAAAATGAATTTTGTTTTAAAAGCGAAATTAAACTGTAAGTTTGAAAAACCTTTCGCTTTAAGGGGTTGTTGTTAAAAATAGTAGTTTGCCGATGAATGAAAAATTCCAAGTTGTGTAAAGTTCGGTTCATTATTTGTACTGATGTGGAGAGAAAACGGTTGTTTTTAAGGAATCCAAGTTTGAAAGCTTCATTTTGACTCCCATGGTGAAAATATTTTAAAGTCACTTTTTAGGTAATTATTTAATAGCAAATCTGACTTAAACCATAATATCCCAAAATATTTTAAGTGGCCTTATTACATAAATAAAAATATCCCAAAATAGTAACTAACAGTTTAATATAAAGTTAACGAAAACAACTTCTGCATGGCCACTTCGAGTCCACTCCAGCCCGGTCCAATGTTTCATGAGTTACCTGCATTGTTTTGGAAAAAGATAGGGTGAGTCACTACACTCAGTGTATAATTCTACTACACAGTTCCACGAATGGGCCTTGCCCCAAATCCACATCAAATCATTATTCCGTGCATAGATATGCAATATGATAGC
Source organism: Gossypium bickii (assembly GCA_025503065.1). Classification (NCBI taxonomy): domain Eukaryota; kingdom Viridiplantae; phylum Streptophyta; class Magnoliopsida; order Malvales; family Malvaceae; genus Gossypium; species Gossypium bickii. Next base: position 44,612,740 of record CP106717.1, on the reverse strand, counting down.
CCAACCCAACCTAGTATCCATCCGCTACACACCACCCGTACATCCATCCTCATACACACCTGGGGATTTCTACAATCAACCCTCCATCCGCTACACACCTCTTTGGCAGCCTATGCTAACAGACACATTGCTCAAAGTCCACATAAGTGGTCTAGCCACTAAATCCACGTGATTAAATCACAAAAATCCATGATGAGGCTCGAGGCCATCATCAAATAGTGACATAGTCACCCACATATATATATATATACACTTCCCCTTTAATCATCATATCTCGAGACCCATGCATGTGCAACATAATATGGTAGATGGCAATATGATAGAACATGAAAACATCCATAAATATATATATAACATGCTTACATGCATCCACAACCGTTTATCAACAACTATTAGTGTAAGTAGTATACTAACCTTGTCTACCCAACGTAGGCAATACGACCACCACTGCCGCTATTTTCGACTTTCAAGCATAACACATATATTTAATAAAAGATTAAGGAAACAATGTGATAATTACACACCTGTAAACTTGAATAACTAGACTATCGATCTCCCTAACGTCCTCACTCGAAGAGACTACAGTGATCTGCTTAACCTTTTCGTGACGCCCACCCACACTGGCCAATGGCAATCCCGAACCAATAAATCGCTCGTCTTTTTGAACTTAGGGGTAGAGACTACGTGTCCAACCCTTTCCTTCAATTGACCGGTACTCGATTCGATCTAATAAGATCTTGGTCAGAAGACCCGGTAAAATGTTGAATAAAACCATAACGAAAACCAAAAGAATGCTTTGATGAAAGAATACCCTTACCAAAGGCGATAGAATCCCGAAGGCTATTCGCTTATGCCTAACGATCGCCGAAATCCCTATATAAACCCATATTAGATTCGGCCTAAAGACTTGTAATCCAAAAGAAGTGGCCTTCGGCCAAACGAATACTGTAACACACTTCTTGAAACTTTCTTGCTGCTTGTCCGTCTACACAAAAGGTACCTCTTTTCTCAACAACTTAGTCAAGGGTGCCGCTATTGAGGAAAAACCTTCAACAAACCTTCTGTAATAACCTACTAACCCCAAGAAACTTTGAATCTCCGCCATCAACTTAGGTGGTTTCCAATCCAGTACTGCCTCAATCTTCCGAGGATCCACTCTTATCCCTTCTACAGATACCACATGACCCAAAAAAGTAACTTCTCTTAACCAAAATTTGCACTTACTAAATTTGGCATACAACTTCTTCTCCCTTAAAATCTACAGAACTATCCGAAGATACGCCTCATGCTTCTTTTCTGACTTGGAGTACACTAGAATGTCATCTATGAACACTACGATGAACTGGTCCAAATAGGGTTGAAAAACTGGATTCATCATATCCATGAACGCAGCTGGTGCGCTTATCAGCCCGAACGACATCACCAGGAATTCATAATGCCCGTATCGAGTCCGAAAAGCTGTCTTATAAATATCTGCTTCATTTACCTTAAGCTAGTGATAACTTGACCTCAAATCTATTTTTGAAAAGATCGCAACCCTTTTGAGTTGATCAAACAAGTCGTCTATCATCGGCAGCGGGTACTTGTTCTTGATCGTCAACTTATTCAATTGGCGATAATCGATGCACATACGCATAGATCCGCTTTTCTTCTTTTCAAATAACACCAGTGCTCCTCATAGAGACACACTGGGTCAAATGAAACCACGATCTAGCAACTCCTGGATTTGGGCTTTAAGTTCAACCAGCTCCTTTGGTGCCATCCTATAAGGAGCGATGGACACCGGAGCCGTTCCTGGCAGAAGCTCGATTCCAGACTCCACCTCACGATCCGGAGGCAACCCTAGAAATTCTTCAGGAAAAACATCTACAAATTCTTTTACTGTTTTAACCTCCCCCACAGTTGCTTCCTTTGCATCCAAGGCACTAACAAATGTTAAGAAAGCCATGCACCCCTTCTTCACCATTCTCTCCGCCCTAAGAGCAGACACTACATTAGACAAGTAGTCTCTCCTCTCTCCTATCACCAAAAACCTCCTCATCCTCGGAAGTCTTCAAAATCATGCGCTTAATAGCACAGTCCAAATTCGCACGATGCCTTACTAACCAGTCCATGTCTAAGATCAAGTCAAATTCTCCAAACGGTAGTTCCATCAAGTCAGCCGGGAACACCGACCCCTGAACTTCTAAAGGTACACTTCTAAAAAGTTTATTTACCATTACCGATTGCCCTAAAGGACTAAGAATAGTCATCTTCCTAAAGGCAGTTTCAGGATTCATACTCAAAGTTCCAGACACCACACTAACAACATAGGAGTGAGTTGACACAACATCAATTAATGCAGTAAAGGGTAATCCAAAAATGAGAAACGTACCAGTTATAACGTCTGGTGCATCACCCTCCTCCCAACGTCTAGCCGCGTAAACCAATCTAGGCTGTCTTACCTCAGTACCCCCTGTTCCTCTGCCCTGCGTTCCTCGACCTCAGCCAGAGCCATTCCCTCCTCGGTTTGGACCACGACATCTCGGCATCTGCTGACCTCCTCTTCCTGGCTGTACGTACCCCTGACCTACCATCCGAGCCCTGGTCATGTCTTACGGACAATTCTTAATCAGATGAACTTTTGACCCACACCTGAAACACTCCTTACTTCTTCCCCAGCACTCCCCTGCATGTGACCGCCCACACTGAGCACACTGACGCCCCCAGCAGCCGGCGTAGCATCACGAACAGGTCCATCAACCTTAGGCTTTTTCTAAAATCCTCTCGGCAATCCTGTCGGTCTATAATTTCTCTTATTCCTACCTCTGTCCTTGTCCCTATTTTGCCTCTCAGTTCGCTTAACCTCCTCAGCTATTTTAGCTTTTTCCACCAAAATAGCAAAGTCCCTCTCCTACTGAGGAGCTATCAACACCCGCAGCTCATCTCGCAGGACATCCTCAAATCTCACACAGCGCTCGTAGTCTGTTGCAACAATCCCCCGGGCGTACTGACTTAGCCGCAAAAATTCTACCTCATACTCAGCTACCGACTTACCCCCAGCAACTAAATTCAGAAAATCCTTCCTTTGAGCATCTACATAACTGGCCCTAATGTACTTCCCTCGGAATTTCATCTTAAAGAAATCCTAATCTACCTGATCTGCCGGAGTACCCTCCCTGACCGTAAGCCACCACTGGTAGGCTTCATCCCTAAGTAAAGAAACTGCGCCCTTCAGCTTCTCCTCAGTTGTGTAATCCAAGTTATCCATAATTCTTTCGACCACCTCTAGCCAATACTCAGCCACGTTTGGAGCTACTCCAGAGACACCCCTGAATATCTCGGCTCCATTCACTCAGAGCCACTTAGGAACCGATTTTCGAGCCCCATTGCCTAAGCCTGCCCCTGCAACTCTCTCAAGGACCCGCAGCATTGCCTGGGACACTACATCATCTCCACCCGTTTGATCCTGGAATTTTGCTTCCGCAGCTGGCGGCAGCGGCATCTCTTTTCCTGACCCAAGGCCGGACCCTACTGCTTCCAACACAGCAACCTGCTTCTACCTCGTCCACGCGCATTACGTCCACGTCCCCTAGTACTCATAGCTAACGTTCCACCTTTACTCTGGTTATAAATTTTATGAGTCAGCAATTCTTTCCACTTGTTGATTAGAGAGTAGTTTTATGACATAAAATTTCAAGTTGTTCTTTCGTAAAGCGCATTCATCCCTAAAGGTTTCTGTCTCTACAGTAAATATTCCAAGTTCTAATATTCACAACAATGCATCATATAACCACTTCATACAGTTCATTTAACAGTCAGAGAACTTACCTGGTGGACTTGGGCAGGGAACTCGAGTGCTATCCTTCCACAGGACCATTTCATGAAAAATTTCTTTTAAACCAATTCCAAGTACAAAATTTTGAAATCGTTGTGGGCCTCAAAGCCCAAGGCCGAATTTAAAATCTAGGCTCTGATACCAAATTATAACACCCCAAACACGACCCAAACACCACGGTTGAATCTGGAATGTTACTGGAAATAGGTGAAAATGAATTTTGTTTTAAAAGCAAAATTAAACTGTAAGTTTGAAAAACCTTTCGCTTTAAGGGGTTATCGTTAAAAATAGTAGTTTGCCGATGAATGAAAATTTCCAAGTTGTGTAAAGTTCGGTTCATTATTTGTGCTGATGTGGAGAGAAAACGGTTGTTTTTAAGGAATCCAAGTTTGAAAGATTCATTTTGACTCTCATGGTGAAAATATTTTAAAGTCACTTTTTAGGTAATTATGTAATAGCAAATTTGACTTAAACCATAATATCCCAAAATATTTTAAGTGGCCTTATTACATAAATAAAAATATCCCAAAATAGTAACTAACAGTTTAATATAAAGTTAAAGAAAACAACTTCTACATGGCCACCTCGAGTCCACTCCAGCCCGGTCCAATGTTTCATGAGTTACCTGCATTGTTTTGGAAAAAGATAGGCTGAGTCACCAGACTCAGTGTGTAATTATACTACACAGTTCCACGAATAGGCCTTGGCCCCAAATCCACATCAAATCATTATTCCGTGCACAGATATGCAATATGATAGCCCAACCCAACCTAGTATCCATCCGCTACACACCACCCGTACATCCATCCTCATACACACCTGGGGATTTTCTACAATCAACCCTCCATCCGCTATAAACCTCTTTGGCAGTCTATACTGACAAACACACTGGTCAAAGTCCACATAAGTGGTCTAGCCACTAAATCCACGTGTTTAAATCACAAAAATCCACGATGAGGCTCGAGGCCATCATCAAATTGTGACATAGTCACCCACACATATATATATACACTTCCCCTTTAATCATCATATCTCGAGACCCATGCATGTGCAACATAATATGGCAGATGGCAATATGATAGAACATGAAAACATCCATAAATATATGTAACATGCTTACATGCATCCTCAACCGTTTATCAGCAACTATTAGTGTAAGTAGTATACTAACCTTGTCTACCCAACGTAGGTAATACGACCACCACTGCCACTATTTTCCGCTTTCAAGCATAACACATATATTTAATAAAAGATTAAGGAAACAGTGTGATAATTACACACCTGTAAACTTGAAGAACTAGACTCTCGATCTCCCTAACGTCCTCACTTGAAGAGACTATAACGATCTGCTTAACCCTTTCAGACGCTGGCCCACAGCCCGGTGGCCAATCCCGAACAGCTGAAACTGCTCATCTTTTGAACTTAGGGGTAGGGACTACATGTCCAACCCCTTCCTTCAATTGACTGGCACTCGATTCCATCAAATAAGATCTTGGTCAGAAGACCCGGTTAAAATGTTGAATAAACCATAACGAAAACCAAAAGAATGCTTTGATGAAAGAACACCCTTACCAAAGTCGACAGAATCTCGAAGGCTATTCGCTTATGCCTAACGATCGTTGAAATCCCTAGACAAACCCATATTAGATTCGGCCTAAAGACTTGCAATCCAAAAGAAGTGGCCTTCGGCCAAACGAATACTAACACACTTACCTTGATCAAACCCCGAGAGATCCCTCACACCCCTAACGCTGGCTTCAGACAGAAGATTCGAAATCAAGCCATTCATGGATTCGACCACACATAAGCAACAGAGTCAGGCATTTAGTTCGGCAACCAAAAAGAAACGAGAGAGATTTAGATAAAAAGGAACCCTTTACCACTACTACTAGGAATCGAATGAGAGGATTGATAGAAGATGAATGACGACACCCCCTATAGAGAATAACACACGAAAAAGAGTCACCACCCGAGAGATGTTCGGCTCTGATAGATTCGGCCAAGAGAAGAAACTTGAGGAATAAATGAAATAGAAGAAGAAAAGAAAGAATAGAAATGAAAAAGAGAGAAGTAATGATGAATGGAAGATTCGGCCAAGGTTCTAATGGATAGAAAGGTTATTCGGCTTTTGAAAGTGAAATGAAGGTTTAAGGCTACCAAAGTGAAAAGAAAAGAGGAGAAGAGAGAGGTATGGTTCGGCTTTAGAGAAGAAATAGAGAGAAAAGAAGATGAACAAAGTGCACCAAATGATCACTCTCACTTTCAGCTTTTGGTCATATGGAAAGAAAACAAATGAAAGGCTTTTGACTAGCACTTTTTGGCAAAGAGACTAAATAAGAGAAAGACTCAAAAATGAACACACTCAAGCTACTACACACCCAATTTCGGCACACCCCCTTCATGACCGAAAATCCCCTTCCTAGCACCCCATATTCGGCCAACACTCCACTCCTCTCCAAATCCCTTCTTTCTCTCCTAAATTTCCTCTCCTTCACACATTCAAACAAATTTGAATGGTTCAAACTCCCACAATCCTCTCCACCACTCATTCAAAAACATTTGACCCTTTCAAACCTCCCCCTTCAAGTGCCCTTGCCAAATCCATCACCCACCTCTCCATGCGCAAAATAAACTCCAAAATGCTATCCACGTAGCTCGAACCTTTCCCCTCTTGTAACTCCCTTCAGACGCCACCTTTCAGCTCCCCAAAGTAATGCCTTCTTGCCACAACACCCATCTTCTCCTTGTGTCAACAACCTCAGAACTAAATCCCTAATAGCCTGACTCCACTAGCTCTCCCCTAACAGCTTAGAACCAAAATTTCACTAAGGCTTAGACTTAACCCCAAGGTTTCCCGAAGCCCCCAACACACTCAAACAGTCATGCAACACATAAGAACACATAGATACGAAATAAAATACAAGACCCCTAAATCTCGGATGTTACATTGTGCCATGAGATGTTGTGTAGAGGTGTGCAAATGTGGGTGGCAAAATGGCTTGGTAAAGAGCCTTATTTTTGTCCACATGTTCTGCCCCACGGGTATGTGTTTCAGCCGTGTGTCCCCTGTACAATAATTGTTGCAAAATAGAATGTCCAGAATTAAACACACGGGCGCGTGTGGCAGAAGTCAGAGAACACCCCTAAATCGAACACGGTCTGAAGCACAGGCGTGTCCCAGGGTCACACGAGCGTGTCCATTGGACCACATGGGCGTGTGAGCCCTGCATCTAGCAAAAATTTTCTAAGCTTTGTAAAAATTTTTAAAGTTCTCGGTTTAGTCCCGAATCGCTTACAATACATGTTTTGGGCCTCGTAGGCTCATATAAGGTACTTTATGATCGATTATGAATGATTTTAATTTGGACACAAATTTCATGACTCAGAATTGTGTGCTTGCTTGTGATGTGAGTCCGGTAATGCCTCGTACCCTGTTTCTACGTCGAATACGGGTAAGGGGTGTTACAATAAACAACAACTATCCTTTGCCAATGATCGATCACTTGTTTGATTAGTTGAGAGAAGCAACGGTATTCTCGAAGATTGACTTGAGATTTGGCTACTACCAGTTGTGTAACACCCCTAACCCATATCTGTCGCCAGATTAGGGTTAAGAGATATTACCAGACAAATGGAATCCTTTAGTGACATTTCATAACAGAATCTGACAAATCACATCAATGAGTCCCTTTAGTAGATCTACGAGACCTTAAACATGCTTTAGAATAGGGCTGGGGCTAAACTGAACACATACGAAAATTATCAGAAATTTAAATTTTTTTCAAAGTTACAGAGGTCACACGCTCGTGTGTCTAAGTCGTGTCAAAATAGGGCATACATACTGACTTGTCCACACAGCCGTGGACAAGCCCGTGTGCCTCACCTGTGGTCGCTACAGAGTTGCACCACACGGCTAGTCACACGCCCGTGTGTCTTACCCGTGGTCGAGTTTGACTTGTTTTAAATTTCAACCATGAGGGACACAGTCGAGCCACACACCCGTGTCCTCAACCGTGTGGGCAAATGTAAGCCATTTACAAGGCCAAATGCCACCCATACTTGGGTCATTCTTCCATGCACTTACAAGCATCATCCTATACACATTTGGCAACCCAAAACACATCAAATTATGCAACATTCCTACTCCATAATGAGCCTATCAACCATACAAACTTAATAGTCAATTAACTTAATAGAACCACAAGCACAACAAAGCTTAATCCATCACAAACTTATCAAAAGCAATATCCTAGTTATACATCATTAAGCTTACCATTTATATGACCAACTCATTTGCTATCAACCATAACAAAATTAATATCATAGGACATAACTAGTCTATCATATCATAAGCATATATTTAGCCATATCACGTGGCCATATACTCATATCAAACATAACTCAAGGTAACTAGCCTATACATGCCATATTTAACTAAATACACATTTTCAAAGTACCAAAATATGATTTAGTAGTGTGATGACGATCCCCGACTGTTCCCCAAGCCTTCAGTAGCTTTGATGATCTATAAAACAGAGCAAACACACACAAAGTAAGCTTTCCAAAAGCTTTGTAAGCCATATACAAATAACCTTAATACACAATACACATAGCCACATAAATACAATGATATCAATATTTCTCATATTTGCAAATTCATAACATCATCCTTGGCTCATTACTTAGCCATTACTTACTCATATTTCACAACTCAAATATCTCATATGCTTATAACTCATTTAAGCATGTATATCACATATCATCTCATCATTTACTCATGTCACATTCATTCATATATCACATTTTGGTTCATTGCATCCATATGCACATTTACTCACCTTCCATGCCTATTCAAAACATATACATCAAACGTACCTGAAGCGGATATACAATTTACATAGTCATTTATTTCTTGGACTTGCCCGTTGAACCTTTCGGAATCAAATAGGATGCTCAGAGTGCTCAAAATAGTCGTACAATGCCAACGTCCCAGATGAGGTCTTACATGTACTCAGATATCGATGCCACTGTCCCAGACAGGGTCTTACACGAATCAAATACGATTCCAACGTCCTAAACATGGTCTTACATATAAATCTAATATCATTGCCAATGCTCCAGACGTGGTCTTATACGAAATCTTGAATCAATGCCAACGTCCTAGACGTGGTCTTACATGATATCACATATCGAACACCTATGTCATGACTTATATAATCCTACCTATTCCTAGGTTCATATGGGGCTTCTTGGATATAGACGAACTATCGATACTATCTCGAGTATATTCAGTACAAGCTAAATTTCATATATGCACAATTAACTCAATTCAAATGGTTTTATTTGTATATCGACTTACCTCATACGGGAAGAACGAAAACAAACGACTATTCAATAACTTTCAACTTCCCTCGATCTAAGTCCGTTTTCTTAAGTTCTTGATCTATACATATTCAATTTTAACTCATTTATTCACTAATTCATTCAATTTAACCCAAAAACACATATTTAGGGCAATTTACAAATTAGCCCTCACATTTTCACATTTTTACATTTTAGTCCCTATTTCACAAAATCACAAAATACACATAATTTGCTTGTACCATGCTTAGGCCGAATATCACCCGCGCTCATTAAAATCCATACATTTCATTTATTTCACAATTTAGTCCCCCAAAATATCATTTTCTCAATTAAGTCTAAATTACTCAAAATCACTAAAAATTCAAAGACAAAACATGTTAACCAAACACATATATTTCATATTTCAGCATCAAACATCACAAAACTCATAGATTCATCAATGGCACTTTTCAAGATCTTCATCAAATCACAAAATTAAAGCATGGGTTTTGAAGTACACTAAGCAACGATTACAAAAACGTAGAACTTATCAAAAACCTATCAAAAACACATACTCGATTTATGCATAGACCATGGCCGAATGAAACTAAGCTCAAGCTCTTTCTTTTCTTTCAATATTCGGTGGAAAAGATGAACATCCCACTTTCATGCTTCATTTGTTTTATTATATTAAAATATATTAATAAACACTTTACCATATTAACCTTTACTAATCAATTATAAAACCATATAATTAAAGCCTAAACCGGCCATGCCATTAATCAATGGTCAATTTTCCACATAAAGACCTCATCTTTAAAAAGACACATCAATTTAATACTTAATCAATTAAAAGGCCACTTTTACATTTTATGCGATTCAGTCCTTTTCTCAAATTAAGCACACAAATGATCAAATTAATTCACGAAAATTTAACACGTGCTTAATCACATACAATAGGCACATAAAATAATATTAAAATATTTTTTGACTCAGATTTGTGGTCCCAAAACCACTGTCCCGACTAGGTTCTAACCCAGATTGTTACAATTCTCCCTTCCTTAGGGATTTCGTCCCCGAAAAACTTACCGTTGAATAGGTTCGGATATTGTTGTCTCATTGTATCTTCAGGCTCCCATGTAGCCTTTTCGACTCCGTGTCGATGCAATAACACTTTCACTAATGAGATTTTCTTATTTCTTAATTTTTTTCACTTTTCGAGCTAAGATATGGATCGATTCCGCTTCATAAGTCAATTGGATCGGATTTCAAATTCAGACGGTGTAATCACATGTAATGGATCAGATCTGTATCGATGAAGCATTGATACGTGAAATACATTATGTATCTTTTCCAACTCTGGTGGCAATATCAATCTATACGCAACAGGTCCAACACGCTCGATAATCTCATACGGCCCAATGAACCTCGGACTCAATTTACCTTTTCGTCCGAATCGGAGTACTTTCTTCCATGGAGATACTTTCAAGAAAACTTTATCACCGATTTCAAATTCAATATCTTTTCTTTTGAAATCTGCATAGGCTTTCTGATGATCTGATGCGGCTTTCAGACTATCACGGATCACTTTCACTTTCTGTTTAGTGTCTTTTATCAAATTGACCTCGTGTATCTTACTCGTACTAAGCTCAGTCCAATACAGAGGTGTTCGACATTTGCAACCGTGTAAACCCTCATAAGGTGCCATTGTAATGCTCATCGAAAAATGTTATTATATGCAAACTCGATCAATTGCAAGTACTGTTCTTACATACCATCAAACTCAAGAATGCAACATCTCATCATATCCTCGAGTATCTGAATAATCCGCTCGGATTGACCATCCGTTTGCGAGTGAAAAGCCGTATTGAAATGCAATTTAGTACCTAGGGCTTATTGTAGTTTCTTCCAGAATTGTGATGTGAATCTCGGATCTCTATCAGACACAATAGACAAAGGCACTCTGTGCAATCTCGCAATCTCAGAAATGTAAAGCTCAGCTAACTTATCAAGTGAGTAATTAGATCGTACCGAAATAAAATAGGCAGATTTCATCAATCGATCAACCACGACCCAAATTGCATATTTCTTTCTCGGAGTCAAGGGTAATCTAGATACAAAATTCATCGTCACTCTATCCCATTTCCACTCAAGAATTAGAATCGGTTGTAGCAAACCATATGGAACTTGATGTTCATCTTTAACTTGCTGACAAACTAAACATTTCGAGACAAAATCAGAAATATCTCTTTTCATACCAGACCACCAGTAGTGTTGCTTCAAGTCGTGATTCATCTTTGTACTTCCCGAATGAATTGATAAGCGACTATTATGAGCTTCATTCAAAATTAGCTGAATCAACTCTGGATTTTATGGAACATAAATCCAATCTCGAAATCTCAAACAACCATCAACATCAATTCGAAATTCAGAGTCAAAGTTCAAAGCACAATGAGCTTATTTTGCTATGACTTCATTATCAACTTTCTAAGCATCACATATCTGTTGTAAAAACAACAATTCCGCTACCAACTTAGCTAACGCTGAACCATCATCAGACAAATCTAAAAGAGCATTCATCGCTTACAATGCAAACAGTGATTTCTGACTCAATGCATCAGCAACGACATTTACTTTACCCGGATGATAATCTATCACAAGCTCGTAATCTTTTAAGAGCTCTAACCATCTTCTCTGTTGTAGATTTAAGTCTTTCTGAGTCATCGGGTACTTCAAACTTTTATGATTTGAAAACACGTGGCATTTCACATCAAAAAGATAATAATGCCAAATCTTCAATGCGAGCACAATTGTAGCTAGCTCAAGATCATGTGTCGGGTAATTCTTTTCATGCAGATTCAATTGTCTCGAGGCGTAAGCTATTACTTTACCTTCCTGTATCAAAACACATCCCAGACCATTTAATGAAGCATCACTATAAATCAAGAATTCTTTACCCAATTCTGGTTGTACCAAAATTGGAGCTTTAGTCAACAAGGTTTTCAAATGATCAAAGCTTTTCTGACATTTATCAGACCATTCAAATCTCACCTCTTTCTGAAGCAATTTAGTCAACAGAGTAGCTATCATCGAAAATCCTTTTACAAAATAACAATAATAACCCGCTAGACCCAGAAAGCTACAGACTTCAGACACATTCCTCAGAGGTTTCCAATCTAAAATAGCAAAAATCTTACTCGGATTAACTCGTATTCCGGAGGCTGATACATTATGTCCCAAAAAACCAACTTCTCTCAACCAGAATTCACATTTACTGAACTTTGCATACAATTGCTTATCTCGCAGAGTTTGCAAAACAATTCTCACATGCTCAGCATGCTTAATCTCATCACGTGAATAAATCAAGATGTCGTCAATGAATACTACAACGAATTGATCTAGGTACGGTCTGAAAATTCTGTTCATCAAATCCATAAATAGAGCAGGAGCATTTGTTAGTCCAAAAGGCATAACTAAAAACTCATAATGCCCGTACATCGTTCTGAAAGCAATTTTCGAAATGTCTAAATCTTTTACTCGCAACTGATAGTATCCCGATCTCAGATCTATCTTTGAAAACATAGTAGCTCCTTTTAGCTGATCAAACAAATCGTCGATTCTAGGCAGGGGATATTTATTCTTTATAGTCACCTTGTTCAACTGACCATAATCAATGCACATTCTCATCGTGCCATCTTTCTTTTTCACAAACAGAACAGGTGCACCCCCAAGGTGAGAAACTCGGTCTTGCAAACCCTCTATCTGTCAATTCTTGCAACTGTGAATTCAATTCTTTCAGCTCTGTTGGTGCCATTCTATATGAAGCTATCGAAATTGGAGTTGTTCCCGGTAATAGATAAATACCAAATTCAACTTCACGTATCAGAGGTAATCCCGGTAACTCTTCAGGGAACACATCAGGAAATTCACAGACAACTGGCACTGGTTCAACTTTCTTTTCAGTTACTTTCGAGTCAATCACATAAGCAAAATAAGCTCCATAACCCTTTTTCACATAATTTTGGGCTTTTAACACTGGTATCACAACAGGTAATCCAGTCAAATCATTAGACTCAATCCGAACCATTTTATCATTTTGACATCTCAAACCAATAGTCTTTCTTTTGCAATTCACAACCGCATCATGCAACGTTAACCAATCCATACCCAGAATTATATCAAACTCATCAAAAGGTAATAACATCAAATCAGCCAGAAAACAAACACCTCGAAACATTAATAGATAGCTCTTGCGTACTTTATCAATCAGTACACTTTTACCTAAGAGGTTCAATACTTTTATAACAAACTTAGTAGACTCTGTAGGCAAAGTCTTACTGGATACTAAGTTCATGCATATATACAAATGAGTAGAACCTGGGTCTATCAATGCAATCACAGAAGTATCATAAAGAGTAAATGTACCCGTTATAACATCCGGAGATGAAGCTTCCTCACGAGCTCGGATGGCATATGCTCTGGCAAGCGCTCTAGCTTTAGATCTCACAACAGTATCTTTCGTAGTTCTCTGGTTACCACTGACATTTCTTGCATTTTGGGCAGGTCTACCTCTCTCTAAATCATTCTCAGATCTCGAATTCTAAACAATCTCTTACTCAACAGTTTCTGGGCAATCATGGATGAAATGATCTAATGATCCACATCTGAAATAAGCTCGATCATTCAATCTACAACTTCCCGAATGCTTTTTACCACAATGCTTACATTCAGGTCGCTCAGATCAGACATTTCCAACACTGGCCACTGAAGTAGCAGGAGTTTTTGAATTCGACTGTGATCTTGTAACACCCCAAACCCGGCCCAAACACCTTGTTTGCCCAAAAGAAAATGCACAAAGTAAAAAGGTAGTTTTATGTCAAAAGAATGATGAGAGAAAAAGAAATGGTATTTGTTTCAAACCAAAAAAAATGAGGCTAAAAATCCAAAACAATCTTGCACAAAAATGCCTAGGTGCATTCGGCCAAAGAGGAATTTGCTAGGAGAGGGAAAGAAAATATGCCAATTGGTGCCTAAATGCCAAAGTTGGCCAAATATCCCCAAACTACTTACAAAAATTCGGCCACCCCTAGACACCCATGCCAGTCCACATTCATCCACTAAAAGTATAGGAATTGTTTCCAAAACATTTCCCACAAGCCAAGCCTTATGTCCCCCCATCTTACCATAACCTTAAGATAACCTTCCATAACCTCCTCCATATTCCATAACTTCAAGATTCTTATCCCATAATTCATGCTTTCCTTTTCCAAAATTCAACTTACCAAAACTTAAGGTCCATCCTATCATAAACATAGGTTGATCATCCATAAATGCAAGGATTCAAAAATAAACCTTCAAAATGCTAAACATGCTACTCGAACCTCTAACCTCAAGCCACCTTTCAAGCTCCTTAACCAACTTGCCACTTACTCCTCTTGTGCTTTAAATGAACACTTAATTAACTTAAGTGTCAAGCTCACTAATCTCGCTTCATTAAATAAACCATACTAAAATTTATTCTAACTTCCTAAATAAAATCAAGCTTTCACAAGACTATGCTAACACACAAAAATTCATACTCGAGCCAACACAAATAAAAAAAATAATACTCTAATTTTTTTTTTTCTTTCTAAAGCCAAGGTCCAGCTGGCCCAATCCTTCTAAGCCCAAATTTTGGATGTTACAATTCTACCCTCCTAAAAAAAAAATTTCGTCCTCGAAATTTCCAACTAACTAACAGTCGTACATCCTATCTCGCCACACTACGCTCTTGCTGCGCACTCTGATCTTAATAAAACTATCATACTTCCTAGGCACAATCTCTAAGTTTATGTCCAAGGTTTCATACATCTCACTAGCTCTATATCAAACAAGGCAATGAAGGGTATTCTAGGAATAAGGGACATACCCGTTGTCCCATCCGGCGCTTCACCGTCCTCGTGACTCCTTCATCGCATAAACTAACCTTGGTTGTCTCGCATCTACACCTCGGCACCTATGCGGATGCTCCACGACCTCGGCGAAACCATTACTCCTTCCATTCGGACCACGATCCTCGTCTGCTGCGACCACCTCGCCGGCTGATTAGAACCTTGACCTCTTGAACGATTCCTTTCGGTATCCAATGGACAATCCTAATCATATGATCCTTGGATCCGCACTTAAAACATCCCCGCCTTCTTCCAACATTCTCCCGGTGCATCTTTCCACACGAGCACAAGTACGATATTGTCCTCCGAAGCAAATTGCTTTGAACTCGTGGCCCATCAATTCTAGGTTTCTTTTGATAATTCTCGGATGACCCTGAAGACTCATAGCTCCTCTTATTCTTATTCTTACCTCGATCTCTGTTCTGACTCTCGATCCGCTTGACTTCTTCAAATATCCGAGCTCATCCCACTAGAATCGCAAAATCTCTCTCTCGATGCGGTGCAATCATCACTCGCACTCATCTCGCAACCCATCCTCAAATCGACACACCGCTCATATTCGGTGAGCTACAATCCCTCGGCATAACGGCTTAATCGCGAAATTCCGCTTCATATTCAAATATTGACTTACTTCCTTGTACCGCATTCGAGAACGCTTTCTTTGAGAGTCTATGTAGCTAGCTCAGACATATTTCCCTTCAAACTTAACCTTAAAATATCCCCAATCCACTTGATCTGCAGGAATACTCTCTTTGACGGTGAGCCACCATTGGTACGCTTCATTCCGGAAGCAACGATCTGAAAGACTTTTCAATTTCTCCTCGGCGATTGCATTCCAAATCGTCCATGATCCTCTCAATCGCCTCTAACCAAGATACTCGCAACATTCGGAGCTACCCCGGATACTCCCTAAAAACCTCACTCCGCTTAGATTTAAGTCTCTCACCATCAAGCTTTGCGCCATTACCCATACCAGCTCCTACTACTCGCTCTAGGACTCGCAACATAGCTTGTGACACAGTCATTTCCTCCAGGTTGCTCTTGAAATTCCGCTCCAACAGCTGGTGGCGGAGCTTCATTTTCGGAACCTTGACCAGACCTAACTGGTTCCGAAACAACCATTCTGCCTCTTCCGCGACCACGACGACCTCGTCCTCTAGAACTCATGTCTACGTAGCGTCTTATCTCGATTAAAGTTTTATGCATTAGTATTTTGTTTCACTATTTATCCACGAGCAAAATTTTATGAAAAGAAGTTTAATAGTGGTTCTTTCGATCAATCAAAGTTTTCATCTCAAGTTCACTGTTTCTAATTCGAGAACCACATTCACATTCATCCACAACATTCAACACATCATTATGGGTATTTCCGACCATTCCCACCAGGGGGTAAATTCGTCATTTTTCCTATAGGGGTATTTTTATAATAAATCGAGGTCAACTCGAAAATAATCTTTACAAATCAAAGGCATTCCAAATTATACAAATATCAAAGTTATTTTGAAAATTCTACCAAATCGATGGTATTGCAAAAATTCTAGAAATCGGGGTTATTTTGTAAATTTCAAAAGTCAGGGTATTATTTTGAAATACAAAAATTTGAATACTTTTGCAAAGTAAAAGAATTTTGTTGAAATCGAGGTAATATGGTAATTTTAGAAATCAAAGGCATTTTCGTAGTTTTATCGCTCGTGGGTATTTTAGTAATTTTTGTAAATCGAGTGTGTTTGAAAATTCTCAAGTCTAAAAAGGATTTTATAAATCGAGGTAATTTGGTAAATTTAAAACTAAGATCTTTATAAAATAGTATGGCTAGTCCTTTTCGGGTTTTAGTTATCGGGTTTAGCCAGTGAATAGGTCCTCTTGGTTAGGGTGAACAGTTACTCGCACTGCAGGTAGGATTCGAGTGAAGAGGAGGTGAGTCGCTAGGGCTCGCTTAAATACCAAGCTCTTCTTCGAATCCACTCCTAGACATGCGCACAAACTTGCTTTGCCACACCTTAACTCGGCGACTTAGTCACAGGTTTGTTTGATTAGGCATTTAAAGTTTTATGCAATTCTTTGTTGGCGTAAACTAATCCTAAAGTTCAATAACTTGATATACTAATCTACGTTCCCATCATACCCACTTACCAATCATATAATAATTCACACAACGATTAGAGGTACTTACCTGGTGGACTTCGGGTCGGAGATACAGGTGCCATGCCAGAATAAACCAAAAAAAAAAAAAAAAAAATTTATGAAAGCCCAAAGCTTTGAAAAGCCCATCTTAAAAAATGTTTTTTTTTTTTTTTTGGACCCAAAACCCTCAAAGCCGAGTTTTGAACCTAGGCTCTGATACCAAGTTGTAACACCCCAAACCCGGCCCAAACACCTTGTTTGCCCAAAAGAAAATGCACAAAGTAAAAAGGTAGTTTTGTGTCAAAAGAATGATGAGAGAAAAAGAAATGGTATTTGTTTCAAACCAAAAAAAATGAGGCTAAAAATCCAAAACAATCTTGCACAAAAATGCCTAGGTGCATTCGGCCAAAGAGGAATTTGCTAGGAGAGGGAAAGAAAATATGCCAATTGGTGCCTAAATGCCAAAGTTGGCCAAATATCCCCCCCAAACTACTTACAAAAATTCGGCCACCCCCCTAGACACCCATGCCGTCCACATTCATCCACTAAAAGCATAGGAATTGTTTCCAAAACATTTCCCACAAGCCAAGCCTTATGTCCCCCCCATCTTACCATAACCTTAAGATAACCTTCCATAACCTCCTCCATATTCCATAACTTCAAGATTCTTATCCCATAATTCATGCTTTCCTTTTCCAAAATTCAACTTACCAAAACTTAAGGTCCATCCTATCATAAACATAGGTTGACCGTCCATAAATGCAAGGATTCAAAAATAAACCTTCAAAATGCTAAACATGCTACTCGAACCTCTAACCTCAAGCCACCTTTCAAGCTCCTTAACCAACTTGCCACTTACTCCTCTTGTGCTTTAAATGAACACTTAATTAACTTAAGTGTCAAGCTCACTTAATCCTGCTTCATTAAATAAACCATACTAAAATTTATTCTAACTTCCTAAATAAAATCAAGCTTTCACAAGACTATGCTAACACACAAAAATTCATACTCGAGCCAACACAAATAAAAAAAATAATACTCTAATTTTTTTTTTTTACTTTGTGCATTTTCTTTTGGGCAAACAAGGTGTGGCCGAATCTCATCTCTCCCATCTCTCTCTTTTCTTCCTTTGATTTGTGCTCAAACACAATTCTATTTTCTTTCATTAGGCCGAACCTCTTTCTTCCCCAAATCCTCTTTTCTTTTCTTTCTTCCATTATTGATTAAACCGAACCCAATCCCATCATTTTTACTCTCTTTACTATTTACATATTCCTTCATTTTTATGCACATATTTTCTCCTCTCATAACTATATAGCCGAAACTTCCCATCTCTTTTAGTCTTTGTTTTGGCCGAATATTCAAGGGTAGTTTCACTTTGATTTTTCGGTTTTGAAAGATAGGCTCTTTGGGACTTTGGAAGCGATAGATTTAAGACTTATATCTCTCTAGCAATCAAAGGTTGGTAAGTTAAAGAGTAAGGATTTTTGTTGATTAATCATTCTTTTGAAAAGACTAATGTTTTAGGATTAAAGTATTGTAGTTTGGCCGAATGGCCTTTGTTAATAATTTTTAGTATTGGCCGATTGTAGGACAAAGTGATCTAGTGCGATAGATCGGATCTTCGGACGTTAGTTTGCTTTGGTGAAAGGTGTGTAACTTATACTAAATATCTAATTGATTAATAGCTATATTAATATAAATGTGTTTATAATGAAATATAAACGATTATGGCTTTGGGTACCACTCAAAGGTACGATGAATTGAGGTACGTTTTTCCTTCGTACTATGTATGTTTTTAATATGAAACATATTCGATAATTGACTATGATTTTTGGGATTATGATTCAAAGACATGATATTTATTTCATAAATAATGCTATATGCATAATACGAAATGTGTTCGATTCCGATATGATTATGAAGTATATGGCATGATAATGAAATAATATGTTATTGCATGGGCATATGGGCAATATTGAAAGGGGAAGTATTCCGGTGGTTTTACCACATTATCCGGTGACTTCGGTCACGATATTATGAATCCGGTGACTCTGTCACGATATTATGAATCCGGTGACTCTGTCACGATATTATGAATCCGGTGACTGTCATCACAATTATTTGGTGGCTATGCCACGATTATAAGGGCGATGTGCTAGTTGATCGCAAAGAATCGCCTTCGATGGTGTGTAGCGGATGGAGGGTCGATTTAGTAATCCCACGGTGTGATTGGTTGGTACGGGTGGTGTGTAGCGGATGGATATCTAAGTTGGGTTCGGGATTGCATTTCATTTTATATGTACATGTGATTATGTGATTTGCTATTTTATGGGCTTATGGTTAAATGTGATTTTAATAGGCTTTATTGCTATGATCGATTGGGTTTTTAGTGTATTGTTACACATTGAGTCTATTGACTCACCCCTCGTGGGATATCTTTTCAGGTGATGCTTAAAGCTTGGACCGGGTTGGGAGTGGATACGAGGTGGCCCATGCAGAAGTTATTTTCTTATTATATATATATTTAATATTTTCAGAATTTGCGAATATTTGGTTATTGTAATAAAGGCCAATTAAAGTATTTATGGACTTTTATTATGTTTTAAATTAGATTGTCGGTTACATTACTATTTGAAAATATTTTATTTTAAACATCTTAATTTTATGTTTTCACTTTAAGCCAAAATATTTTTCTAACGTTTTCCGTAGTGGCATTCTAAATTCGGCCGTGGTGTTTGGGCCGGGTTTGGGGTGTTACAGATCTAGTTTGATCTCTCAGATTCGAATGTCCCACATTAATTTTGGAATGACTATGCTTATCTCTAAATTTCTTTGAAGTAGACTGAAATGATTTGCTCGCAAATCTCTTTCTTGCATTTCTGAATTCAGACTCAGCTTTTCTTTTGTCTTTCCTGAGTGCCTCAGCTTTGCACGCTCGATCAATAAGCACAACGAACTCTTTTATTTCCAAAATACCAACAAGCAAATGGATATCTTCATTAAGGCCATCTTCAAATCTTTTGCACATTATTGCCTCTATCGATACACATTCGCGAGCATACTGACTTAATCTCACGAATTCTCTTTCATATTTAGTAATAGACATGCGACCCTGTTTCAATTCCAGAAATTTTTTTCGTTTCTGATCAATGAATCTCTAGCTGATGTATTTCTTTCAGAACTCAAACTAGAAGAAATCCCAAGTATCCCATTCCTTTAGAACAATAGAAATCAGATTCTTCCACCACTGATAAGCTACATCTCGTAGTAAAGAAATGGCACATTTCACACATTCATCAGGAATCAATGTCATTTCATCAAATACTCAGATCGTGTTTTTAAGCCAAAACTCAGCTTTTTCAATATCATCATCACTGGTAGCCTTGAACTCTTTAGCCCCATACTTACAGATTCTATCGACTGAAGGCTTGTTCAATAGATTTAGATTCATAACAGGAGGCACAATTGAAGTCTGAGGGGGATTAGACGGGGGCAGAGGTTGTGAAATAGCCGGATTATTTCTTACAAACTGAGTGAACCACTCACTCATCATTTGGAAAAAAGCTTGTTTAGCTTCTCCCTCTTGATAGCTAGTAGCCGGTCTCGAATCAGATGGCGCTGTCCCTTGAGCGAGCGCAGGTGCATTACTTTCTACATCTTCAGCTACAGCTCTTTCGGGATCAATTACTATACGGAAACACATTTTACACATCAAGATTCATAACACTATCACATTTCATATAATATGGCATAGACTCTCACACGCTACGTTAGTTCGAGAGTCGACTAAACTGTAACTCTAATACCAAGCAAATGTAACACACCTAATATGTATTCGTCGCCAGATTAGGGTTAAGAGGCATTACCAGACAAACGAAATCTTTTACTGACATTTCATAGCAAAATCTGACAAATCACATCAATGAGTTCCTTAAGTAGGTCTACGAGACCTTAAACATGCTTTAGAATAGGATCGGGACTAAACCGAACACTTTCTGAAATTCTCAAAAATTTAAATTTTTTTTCAAAGTTACAGAGGTCACACGCCCGTGTGGGTAGGCCATGTGCCTTCCACGGCCTTAGACACGCCCGTGTGTCTAAGTCGTGTCAAAATAGGGCATACATACTGACTTGTCCACACGGCCATGGACACGCCCGTGTGCCTCAGCCGTGGCCGCTACTGACTGGCACCACATGGCCAGTCACACGCCCGTATGTCTTACCCGTGTTCGAGTCTGACTTGTTTTAAATTTCAACCACGAGGGACACGGTCGAGCCACACGCCCTTGTGCTCAATCGTGTGGGCAAATGTAAGCCATTTACAAGGCCAAAATACCACCCACACTTGGGTCATTCTTCCATGAACTTACAAGCATCATTCTATACACATTTGGCAACCTAAAACTCATCAAATTATGCAACATTCCTACTCCATGATGAGCCTATCAACCATACCAGCTTAATAGTCAATTAACTCAATATAATCACAAGCACAACAAAGCTTAATCTATCACAAATATACCAAAAACAATATGCTAGTTATACATCATTAAACCTACCATTTATATGACCAATTCATTTGCTATCAACCATAAAATAATTAACATCATAGGACATAACTAGTCATTCATATCATAAGCATATGTTTAGCCGTATCAGATGGCCATATACTCATATCAAACATAACTTAAGGTGACTCGCCTATACATGCCATATTTAGCTATATACACATTTTCAAAGCACCATAATATGATTGAGTAGCGTGATGACGATCTTCGACTATTCCCCGAGCCTTCAGTAGCTTTAACAATCTATAAAACAGAGCAAACACACACAAAGTAAGCTTTCCAAAAGCTTAGTAAGCCATATACAAATAAACTTAATACACAATACACATAGCTACATAAATACATTGATATTAATATTTCTCGTATTTGCAAATTCATAACATCATCCTTGGCTCATTACTTAGCCATTACTTACTCATATTTCACAACTCAAATATCTCATACGCTCATAACTCATTTAAGCATGTATATCACATATCATCTCATCATTTACTCATGTCATATTCACTCATATATCACATTTTGGTTCATTGCATCCATATGCACATTTACTCGCCTTCCATGCCTATTCAAAACATATACATCAATGTACCTGAAGCGAATATACAATTTATATAGTCATTCATTTCTTGGACTTGCCCGTTGAACCGTTCGGAATCAAATAGGATGCTCAGAGTGCTCAAAATATTCGTACAAAGCCAATGTCCTAGACGAGGTCTTACATGTACTCAGATATCAATGCCGCTGTCCCAGACAAGGTCTTACACGAATCAAATATAGTGCCAATGTCCCAGACATGGTCTTACACGTAAATCTCATATCCATGCAAACGTCTCAGACGTGGTCTTACACGAAATCTCAAATCAATGCCAACGTCCCAGATGTCGTCTTACATGATATCACATATCGGACACCTATGTCATGACATATATAATCCTACCTATTCCTAGGTTCATACGGGGCTTTTCGGACATAGGCACATTGTCGATACTATCTTGAGCATATTCAATACAAGGTAAATTTCATATATGCACAATTAACTCAATTCAAATGCTTTTATTTGTATATCAACTTACCTCGTACGAGAAGAACGAAAATAAACGACTATTCAATAACTTTCGACTTCCCTCGATCTATGTTCGTTTTCTTCGGTTCTTGATCTATACATATTCAAATTTAACTCATTTATTCACTAATTCATTCAATTTAATCCAAAAACACATATTTAGGGCAATTTACAAATTAGCCCTCACATTTTCACATCTTTACATTTTAGTCCCTATTTCACAAAATCACAAAATACACATAATTTGCTTGTACCATGCGTAGGTCGAATATCACCCATGCTCATTCAACTCCATATATTTCATTTATTTCACAATTTAGTCCTCCAAAATATCATTTTCTCAACTAAGTCCAAATTACTCAAAATCACTAAAAATTCAAAGACAAAACATGTTAATCAAACACATATATTTCATATTTCATCATCAAACATCACAAAACTCATAGAGTCATCAATAGCACTTTTCAAAATCTTCATCAAATCAGAAAATTAAAGCATGAGTTTTGAAGTACAATAGGCAGCAATTACAAAAACGTAGAAATTATCAAAAATCGATCAAAAATACATACCCGATTTATGCATAGACCATGGTCGAATGAAACAAAGCTCAAACTCTTTCTTTTCTTTCAATATTCAGTGGAAAAGATGAACATCCCACATTCATGCTTCATTTGTTTTATTATATTAACATATATTAATATACATTTTACCATATTAACCTTTACTAATCAATTATAAAACCATATAACTCAAGCCTAAAACCGGCCATGCCATTAATCAATGGTAAATTTGCCACATAAAGACCTCATCTTTAAAAATACACATCAATTTAATACTTAATCAATTAAAAGGTCACTTCTACATTTTATGCGATTCAGTCCTTTTCTCAAATTATGCACACAAATGACCAAATTAATTCAAGAAACTTTAACACATGCTTAATCACATATGGTAGGCACAGAAAATAATATTAAAATATTTTTATGAATCGGATTTGTGGTCCCGAAACCACTGTTCCAACTAGGGTCTAAACCGGACTATTACAAGTTGAGAGTTAAAGAGTCAGATGTGCCGAAAACTACTTTCAAAACAAGGTACGGGCATTATGAATTTCTCGTCATGCCTTTCGGACTAACTAATGCTCCTGCTATTTTTATGGACTTGATGAATCAAATTTTCCAACCGTATTTGGATAAGTTTGTGGTGGTGTTCATCGATGACATTTTGATTTATTCTCAGGATGAGTCTGAGCATGTCGAACATTTAAGAATTGTGTTGCAGACTTTGAGAGATAAGAACTTGTTTGCTAAGTTCAGCAAAAGTGAGTTTTGACTCCGAAAAGTCAGATTTCTAGTACATATTATTTCAAGAGATGGTATTCTGGTTGATTCGAGTACGATTTTAGCAATTGTTGATTGGAAACCGCCAAAGAATGTATCAGAAGTTAGAAGCTTTTTGGGCTTAGCCGATTATTACCAATGTTTTGTCAAAGGATTTTTGATGATTGCTACTCTTATGACTAAGTTGCTGGAAAAAGATGTTAAGTTTGAATGGTCCGAAAAATGTCAGCAAAGTTTCGAGAAGTGGAAAGCATTGTTGACTAAGGTGCTAGTTTTAGTGCAACCTGAATCGGGAAAAGAGTGTGATTTATAGCGATGCATCACTGAATGGATTAGGATGTGTATTGATGCAATAAGGCAAAGTGATAGCCTATGCCTTAAGACAATTGAAACCGCATGAGAAGAATTACCCGACGCACGATCTAGAATTGGCTGCCATAGTGTTTGCTTTGAAGATTCGGAGACATCATTTGTACGGTGAGAAATGTTGTATCTTTACTGATCACAAGAGTTTAAAGTATTTGATAACTCAGAAGAATTTGAATTTGCGACAACAGAGATGGCTTGAGCTACTAAAAGATTATGAATTGGTAATTGGTTACCATCCCAAAAAGGCGAATGTAGTCGCAGACGCTTTGAACAGAAAGTCCTTGTTTGCTTTGAGAGCTATGAATACGATGTTGAATTTATCTGATGACGATTCGGTTCTAGCTGAGTTGAGAGCTAGACCGATATTTCTTCAGAAAATTTGTGAACTTCAGAGAAATGACAAAGAACTTCAAGCTAAAAGAGTTCAGTACGAATTGACTAGTGGTTTGGATTATCAAATAGGGACCGATAATTATTTGATGCTTCGAGGAAGGATTTATGTACCGAAAGATACCGAGCTTATTTAGAAAATTCTATATGAGGCGCATAATGGTTGTCTGTCTGCTAATCTAGGAAGTACGAAGATGCATAATGATTTGAAGAAACTGTATTGGTGGTCAGGTATGAAACAAGATATCTCTGAATTTGTATCGAAATGTTTGATTTGTCAACAAGTAAAAGCCGAACACCAAGTACCTTCGGGTTTACTTCAGCTAGTAATGGTACCTAAGTGGAAATGGGACAGGGTTACGATGGTATTTGTAATAGGTTTGCCTTTAACTCCAAAAAAGAAAGATGTCATCTGGGTTGTTATCGATAGATTCACAAAATCGACTCATTATTTCGGTATGTACCGATTACTCACTTGATAAGCTAGCTGAATTGTACAATGCTAAAAGGACTCATAATGTGTTTCATGTATCGATGTTGGGACATTAACGATCAGAACCTTCGCATGTGATTTCTCCGACAGAGGTTGAGATTCGACCAGATATGACGTATGGTGAGGAACCGATAAAGATTTTGGCACGGGAGGTCAAACAGTTGAGAAATAAAAGTATAGCTGTAGTGAAATTTTTATGGCAACAACATGGGGTCGAAGAGGCTACATGGGAACTTGAGGAAGCTATGAGAAAACAGTACCCAAACCTCTTTTCTGGTAAGTTTTTCAGGGACGAAAATCCCTAAAGGGGGGAGAGTTGTAATGCCTAAAAGGTAGATTATGTAAGTTTATTTTGATGTCTAATGGTAGATTATGTATGTTTGATGTTAGATAAACAACTTTTACTAAGTGATTTTTGATTAAAATGCCTAAAAGGACTTATTTGTAAAAGTTGTAAAATATGTAGTAAAAATATGAATAAATGAAAAATGTGGGCTGCTATGAGCATGGAAAAGATTCGGCTAGGCTTGGGTAATGAAGAAATAGAATGAAAGTCATTTTACGAGCCTAGGGACTAAAATGTAAAAAGTTGAAAAGTTAGGGGCAAAAATGTAAATTTTTCCATTATGTGATTTTTGGGTTAAGTTGAATAATGTGAGTATCAAATGAGTTAAATTTGACATTAAAGATCAAGAAAGACAAGGTTCTAATCTAGACCGGGGAAAGAACAAAGTTGTAGACTAAATCGAACTATTAGCCATTTTGTACCGAGTTAAGTTTGTATGTTAAAAGTAAGCTTTAGAATAATTGTATTTAAATGCTTTAATATTGTATGTATTGTATGTTTGATTTTTTGAAGGAGTACAATTCTACGAATGAGTCCGAAGACGAATCGACAAGCAATAAATTCCGTTTGATCCATAGGAATAAGGTAGGATACAAGTGACATGTCACTAGGGTTAGTATGTGTCATGTGACTAAGTGATCTGGGTGTTGGTCTCGCAGTCCTATCAGTGGCTGAGTATACCGGCATATGTTGTGGATACTTGACAGCTTGTCTGAGCAGCACCGCGTAGCTACGTCTTGACTGACAGCTTGTGTGAGCAGACCCTTTGATAGCTCGAGTGCAAGCAACTATGTGATATCAGATTGAGGTAGCATTGGCTAATTTGTGGCACCTAGTGTGCAAGAATCCCGAGTATCCAACAATATTATTTTGAGTGGTTCACGGGTATGTCAAAGATGAAATTATGTGTAAATTCATTTTGAGATGGTCTAGGTATGTTCTTGAAGCTCATATCTATTAAATGCTTGAAATAATGAATATGATGTAAGTTTTGTGATGGAACGAGTTATGATTATGAGACCATGGTAATTGTCCATTTAATTATGTTATATTATTTGAATGTTATGTGCACGGTAAGGTCGCTTATTTCTTGCATATGAGCTTACTCAGCTATATAGCTTACTCCCCTTTCTTTCCATTATCTTATAATGTCACCAAGCTAGCTCGAGTTACGGAGATCGTTGGAGATCCATACACACTATCAACAATTATTTTGGTATCAATGAATTCAACATTTTGAGTTATGGCATGTATAGGGGACTTGGTCATTTTGTTATGTGTCATAATTGATTTGGCAAAATGTGTTGGCCTATGTTGATTAGAAGTTCATTTTGTATAATGCCATTTGAAATTGGCTAATATTGTATAAGTATATTCATATGATGATGCCTTTCATGAATGTGGAAACTTGCATGATTTGAGTTAGTAAGTTATGTGATGCTTATGTATGGTAGATGTTTGCATATGAATGATGTGTTGATTTCTGGATTGTGGATGATTTGGTTGTATGTATATGCTTGAATTGGAGTTATGTTATGTTATGTAGGTGTGTGAATTAAAAGGGTGGCAAATGGCTTGGTAAATAGCCTTTTTTTGTCCCCAAGGGTAGACACACTGGTATGTGTCTAGGCCGTGTGTGACACACGGTTTGCCCTACGGGCATGTAGTTCAGCCGTATGTCCCCTGCACCTTAATTGTTGCAAAACAGAATGTCCATAATTGAGCATACGGGTAGAGAGGCCATGTGTGC
Source organism: Gossypium bickii (assembly GCA_025503065.1). Classification (NCBI taxonomy): domain Eukaryota; kingdom Viridiplantae; phylum Streptophyta; class Magnoliopsida; order Malvales; family Malvaceae; genus Gossypium; species Gossypium bickii. Next base: position 44,585,201 of record CP106717.1, on the reverse strand, counting down.
TACACAGCCTCGAACACGGGCATGTGCCCCGGTCGTGTGAAGTCTGCACCTATTTTATGAAAAATTATAAAAATTAAACTGACCATACGACCTAGCACACGGCCGTGTGGCACAAGTCAAAGAGTTCCCCAAATTGAACACGGCCTGTAGCATGGGTGTGTCTTAGGGTTACACAGGTATGTCCCTTGAACCACACGGGCGTGTGACCCTTGTAACATGAAAAATTTTCTAAAGTTCTCGGTTTAGTCCCGAACCACTTCCAAAGCATGATTTGGGCTTCGTAGGCTCGTATAAGGGACTTTATGATTGAATATGAATTGTTTTAATTTGAACGCAAATTTATGATTCGAAATTCAATAAATGCTTGTGTTATAAGTTTGATAACACCTCTGATCGTTGTTTTATGTGATGTCAAAGTCTTAAAATTTATATAAAGAATGATCGAACCTGGAAACTAACTATGACAACGATTTGAGGCAAACACACCTATCGAATAGTAGTATAGTTAAGGCAAGACCGAAATGTCGAACCCAAAGGAACCAAAAGTACTAATACTAACTCTCTTTTTATTATTTAGCCTAAGAATTAAGGGAATTGTTTATCTAAACTAAAATTAACTAACAACTAAATTAAATACTCTAAGACAAAGAAAAATGAATCTGGAAAATAACTTTTAGGAAAAACCAATTGATTAAGACGACACTCAAGGAAGAATCCACCTGGACTTCACTTGTTAGATAACTCTGAACCAGACGATTTATTTATTTGACTTGATCCGTAAGATTCCCTAAGCTATATTAATCCCTCTCTCGAGGCGACTAACGTCTAACCCTAGGTTGATTAATTGAAATATCTTTCTAATTAAAACCCCTAGAATTGCATTAACTCGATCGATGGACTCCCATATTAGGTTTCACCCTAATCCGGTAAAATCTCGTCACCCTATCTCTAGGCGTGCGATCAACTCCGCTTAATTTTGCTAGATCTACACTTAGGTAGGGATTTTTGCTCCTCCACCTAAGCACATCATACTTGAATTAATATCTCGAAAATATCAACACAAGAATTAAGAACACATAATTAAGAACAAGTCAAATAATTATCATATGGTTCAGCAAACGATAACAAGATTCATCTTAGGTTTCATGCCCCTCAGGTATCTGAGGGTTTAGTTCATAACAATAAAAGAAAACATCTCAGAAGAAAAGATAAAACAAAACATAAGAATTCCCTAAAACCACCTGAAGGAATTGAAGGAGAGATCCTCCGTCTTGAGTATGATTCCAGCTTCTTGAGATGAATCAACTGGCTATCTTCGAGTAAATCCCCACAAATCTGCCTTCTTTGGCCTAGCTAGACGCCCCCTGACTAAAGCCTTGGGTTTCCCCCTTTTAGGTCATACTTAGGGTGTTTTTATAGGCTTCGGAATGTGTTTCTTTGCCCCTAAGTATCCTAATCCGAGTGAAACTCTTCTTTCTCACAGCAGGGACACGCCCATGGCACAGGCCCGTGTAAGTTGTGGCCAGGCCGTGCTTAAAGTTGTTGAATGAGGCATGGCCGTGTGGTCTTGGGCCCAGGCCGTGTGGATTTCGTGATATGGGCCATTTATTCTGTTTTGGGCCCGTTTTCCATTTTTCTCATCATCCGGTGCTCTTCTGAGTATAAAACATGAAAACAAAGGATTAAAAGCACCAAATTACATAATTCAAGGCTTAAATAATCCAAAAGCATGCCAAATATGGGCTTAAAATATGTCACTTTTACGGTTTATCAAATACCCCCACACTTAAGCTTTTACTTGTTCTCAAGCAAAATTCTCAACCTACAATTAAAATGAACTTCCTTCATTCATAATATTCATTAATAATGTTTCGTCATAATTCAAAGATAATTCATACATGGATAATTCAACTCAAAGAGTCCTAAAGATTCAAACAATCAAAGTCATAGTTTTTATAGTATGAAAACATAGGTGTTTCCCCTTACCTGAATAATTACCTCTGATTCAAAACCGACAAGGGTTGACATCCTCACTAAAGATTCACTCAAATCACTCGAAGTGTTTAAGGTTCAGAATTAAGCACTCAAAAGTCAAACATGAAGAGTTAATCCCATAGGCTTGCATGAAAATCAAATTTCCACCACTATAATATGAGATGATACACAAATCAAAAGGTCTTTAACAGGGTTGTAACGAGGCTTAGGTTAAAGCTGTGGATAAATGATGGATTAGAGGGTTAGAATTGAGACTGACCTGACAAATTACCTAACTAGAAACACGAACTAAAAATAAATAATTACATCAAATGAAAATTTGTACTACTAATACTAATGACACGAGCTTCTTCTTCAACAATTGGAAATTAAATGTATAAGCTCATTTAATTGCAGAACTCATAATAAAGATACTTCGATTTTTTTTAAGAACAAGCCAAATAATAATAAAGGATGAATTTACTACTGAAAAATAATCAGGCAACTGATCAAATTAAATCTCGATATAACGTAGCCAAAAAGAATTGCGATAACAAATACAAAGGGTTGTGAGGGAATATTAGTGGGTGAGTCAATAAAAAGGGTTGTTAGGATCAACGTGGTTCACTAGGGGTTAGTCATGAAGGTAAGCTTTTTAGTGGAGTAAGTGGGTTAAAACCTAGGTGTCTTTATCATCTCTGTATATCAAATCAAAGGTGTGGTCTCGACATGTATAATCGATGCAAGTTCTAAAATAACAAATCAATGTTGACACATTCATAATCAATAAAGTGAGCAAGAAAAAGAATATATGCTCTAAAAAGGCTCCAATTCTCACAAAAAGATATGGGTGTTTGATATCAACCTTGTAAATTTCAAACTTCAAGGTAATAATTAGATTCAGGTAGACAGCCTATAAAATTTTTTATTTTTTGAAAATAGACTTATCATGCTTGATTCTCTAGTATCTTTCAAATTTAATCATGAATGCATAATTATTAATGATTTAATCTAAAACATATCAATAGAAATCATAAATCAAAGGAAATTTCATAATATGAGGAAATTACTTTAAGACAAGATATCATTCAGGGATTTGAAAATAATGTAGAAAGTTAGGCACTTTCTCGAAATAAATATTCACCCCCACACTTAAGATGTACATTTCCCTCAATGTATGAAGATGTATAAGAAATTTAAGAGAAAGGGAGAGGTGAAACTTCCTGAATTTGGATGGTTTCCTTGAGTTGGGAGTTTCGAGGTGTGGTGGCTGCTACCGAGCTCTGCGCTAGATGAATAAATTGTGGAGCTCGTAGAGAATTAGCCAGGAAATATTAAGACATATCTAAAATAAACTAAATATATAATTAAAGAAAATAAGGATAAAGAGAAAGAAAATAGAGATGTAAATAAAATTAAAATGAAAGATGAATAGACCGAAGAGTCCTTATTGTTGGATGGTTCGCGAGGTGGGTGTGACTTCTAAGGCTGTAGTGAGGTAGTGGTCGTGGTTCTAGTGTGATTCCCTAGCAGCCTTTAGAACCTAAATCAAAGAAACTAAGATAAAATAAACTAATTTAAGCATAAAATAGTCAAAGATAAGGAAAATAAAGGAGAAGAGTAAAGAAGAATAAGAACTAAGAGACCTCAATGATCCTTGGCTTGTCATTTGGATGAAGTGGCTGTCATGAACTTATATAGATCGGTCTCACAAAGAGAGACTGCGCCAGGATCCTTCCGCGTCTTTGACATAGATGTGGTGTAGTTCAAGGGTTTGGGTAATAGGTAAAGAAGAAAAGTGTAGGGATGGGGATATCTGAAGGATGGAATGGGAGAATGGAGATGGGGAATGGGTAAGAAGAAAATGGAGGGGTTTAAACAGAATTTTTAGGTCTGGTACGTCCCCACACCCGTGTACCATGGGCGTGTTGTGTCACACGGCCGTATTGAACGGCCGTGTAGTGCTTTGTTCGCTTCTTCCACACCCATGTTCTAATCTCCACGTCCATGTATGATCTAACAATGTCGGCCACGGCCGCATCGCATGGACGTGGCTTGGTAGTTGGAGCACGTGACTTGAAGATTTGATTCGTTCTGACTCATACCATCTCTGCCATGTCAGTACAGAGATTCGGGGTATCCACACGGCCACGGCCACGGCCGTGTGCAAGGCTATGTGGCTTGAAATTCTATACTTTTGGTTAGTTTACAGTTAGGTGCTATAAGGAAAGAATAAAATAAAATAAATAAGATAAAAAAATGTAAAAGTTAATGGATTAGTACTTGGGTTGCCTCCCGAGAAGCGCTCGTTTATAGTCTTAAGCTAGACTTACCTCTAATTCGCATATTCATGGTGGTTTGAGGAGTTGGAAGTCCTTCCTCGTGCTAGCAGTTCCATTATTATGATAGAGTATAAGACGAGTAGCATTTATTTTCAAAGTGCCCAAAATAGGGTTACTTACCTCAACTGTTCCGTATGGGAAAACATTGATCACCTTAAAAGGGATTTCTTTGTTTTTGTTAGGATCAGGGGGAGGTATTCGTGCGTCTACTTTATCTAACAATACCTGATATCCGATTTTGAACTTGTCTGTCTTGTAGAGTGGGTTTGGTTCTGCTTCATGTATCCCTAGTTTTTCTTGGAGATGCGTCTTCCATTCTTCTAGTTCATCGATCTGAATCCCTTGTTCCTTATGAGTTATTTCTTTGTTGGCACGGGGTCTAGGATCAGATTCATGCTTTGGTGCTTTCTAAAAAGAAGGGTTAACCGAATGGTTATCAATAGAATTTACTTTCTCACCTTGATTAATTGATGTCCTAGCTGAATCGAGAGCTTGAAGAGTGACTGTCTCGTCACCTACACAGAGTATAAGTTCGCTTGCATCGACATCGATTTTAGTCCTGGTAGTTGCTATGAATGGTCTTCCTAAAATTAGGGGGATCGTGTTGTCCTCATCCATGTCTAAAACGACAAAGTCTACTGGGAATAGGAATTTATCAATTTTTACGAGTACATCTTCGATTATACCCCTAGGAATTCTAAGAGTTTTATCAGCTAATTGAATGCTCATCCTAGATTGTTTGGGTTTCCCTAGACCTAGTTGTTTAAACATTTTATAAGGCATGACATTTATGCTTACCCCTAAATCAGCTAACGCATTATTAATAGATAAACTACCAATTAAGCATGGAATTGTAAAACTCCCTGGATATTTTAATTTTCGTGGTAGTTTATTTTGCAACATTGCTGAGCATACTACATTCAGTTCCACATGTGATTCCTCGTCTATCTTCCACTTATTTGTCAATATCTTCTTTAAAAATTTCCTAGAATCTGGCATCTGTGAAAGAGCTTCAAGAAACGGTAAGTTAATATGTAATTTCTTTAAAAGTTTAAGAAACTTACCTAACTATTCCTCTATGTCGTCTTTCATTATTGCTTCGGGATATGGTATACGAGGTTTGTACTCTTTGATTACCGGCTTTGGTTTTACCTCAACCTTTCCTTCTTCTACCACATTCTTTTGCCTTAAATTGGGCTCGTCTAACCCTTCACTATCTTGAGCTATTATGGCTTGAATTTTCTCTTTTGGGTTAGTTTAGGTGTTGCTCGATAGTCTTTCCTGTGGTCTCTCAGAAATCTACTAAGCAAGTTGCCCGATTTGATCCTTGAGCTCCTGTGTCGATTTTTCAAGTTGATTTTTAAAGGATGTCTCAGTATTCTAAAAACGTGTTTCTATGGCTGCCATGAATTTTGTCAGCATCTCTTCGAGGTTTGGCTTCTTTTCCTGTGGGTAGGGCTGTTGTTGGAAGTTTTGGTATGGTTGTTGTCTTTGATTTCCTTGGCCACCCCATAAGAAATTGGGGTGGTTCTTCCAACCTGGATTATAAGTATTACTATAAGGGTTATTGTTAGATCGAAAATTGTTACCCATATAGTTCATTTGTTCGCTCTCCATGCCCTGTCCGTAAGGTGGGTATTTAGGATTCACCACTCCTTCACTTGCATCATACTGCATAACTGGATGTGCCTGCGAAGAACCATATACACCACTCTACCTGATTTGATAGCGCGGTTCCTGAGTTGAGGTTGAAAACACCGGCTGCTTTGGCTGGCCTTGTCCTTGTAACTTGCCACTGATAGTTATTCAATGACATCTCCTCTATAAACTCGTAGGCTGCTTCAGGTGTTTTGTTGTGCAGGGTTCTGCCGGTGGCTGAATTGATTAGTTGCCGTGTTGAAGGGTTCACACCATTGTAAAAAGTTTGGACCTGTAGCCACAAAAGTAATCCATGGTGTGGGCACCTCCTCAACAATTCTTTGTATCTCTCCCATGCATCGTAAAGTGTCTCTAAATCCATCTGCACAAAAGAAGAGACATCATTCCTTAACTTGTCCATTTTGGCCGGTGGAAAATATTTTAATAAGAATTTTTCGGTCATTTCATCCCATGTAGTGATTGACCCTCGTGGAAGGGAATGCAACCACTGTTTGGCTTTATTTCTCAAAGAAATGGGAAATAACCGAAGACAGATGGCATCATCAGAAACGCCATTTATCTCGAATGTATCACAGAATTATAGAAAATTTGCTAGGTGTGTGTTAGGATCCTCATCCTACAAACCATCAAACTGAACAAACTGTTGTATCATCTGTATAGTGTTAGGTTTTAGTTCAAAATTATTTGCAGCAATAGTAGGCCTAACAATACTCGACTCAGTTCCTGTTAAACTAGGTTTAGCATAGTCATACATAGTTCGAGGGGCATGATGTTCTGCCACCACTAGAGGTAGTCAGCCATCTCTTCGGTGGTATTAATCTTGGCTTGTTGCTCTTCTTCTATATAGTTTAAGCTTCACCTTATCTCCCTGCGATTTCTATAAACGATACCTTAAATATCACTGTCGTAAAGTAGGGGTCCTGTCGGGTTCCTTCTAGTCATAAACTAGAGGTACCTGAAAGGAACAAAAAGGAAGAAAATTTATAAAACTTAAAAATAAAAGTAAATTGCAAAAATAAAATAAATATGGCTAAAGTAATAAAAATTAAGCATTCTTAATATTTCAGTTCCCATGCAACGACGCCAAAAACTTGATCGTTGTTTTATGCGATGTCAAAGTCTTAAATTTTATATAAAGAATGATCGAACCTGGAAACTAACTATGACAATGATTTGAGGTAAGCGCACCTATCGAATAGTAGTATAGTTAAGGAAAGACCGGAATGTTGAACCCAAAGGAACCAAAAGTACTAATACTAACTCTCTTTTTATTATTTAGCCTAAGAATTAAGGGAATTGTTTATCTAAACTAAAATTAAATAACTACTAAATTAAAGACTCTAAGACAAAGAAGAATGAATTTGGAGAATAGCTTTTAGGAAAAACCAATTGATTAAGACAACACCCAAGGAAGAATCCACTTAGACTTCCCTTGTTATCTAACTCTGAACCAGACGATTTATTCATCTGACTTGATCTGTAAGATTCCTTAAGTTATATTAATCCCTCTTTCGAGGTGACTAACGTCTAACCCTAGGTTGATTATTGAAATCTCTTTCTAATTAAAACCCCTAGAATTGTAGTATCTCAATCTATGGACTCCTATATTAGGTTTCACCCTAATCAGGCAAAATGTCGTCACCCTATCTCTAGGCGTGTGATCAACTCCGCTTAATTATGCTAGATCTACTCTTAGGTAAGGACTTTTGCTCCTCCACCTAAGCACATCATACTTGAATTAATATCCCAGAAATATCAACACAAGAATTAAGAACACATAATTAAGAACAAGTCAAATATTTATCATATGGTTCAGCAAACGATAACAAGATTCATCTTAGGTTTCATGCCCCTCAGGTATCTGAGGGTTTAGTTCATAACAATAAAAGAAAACATCTCAGAAGTAAAAATAAAACAAAACATAAGAAATCCCTAAAACCCCTTGAAGGAATTGAAGGATAGATCCTCCATCTTGAGTATGATTCTGGCTTCTTGAGATGAATCTACTAGCTATCTTTGAGTAAATCCCCACAAATCTGCCTTCTTTGGCCTAGCTGGGCGCCCCCGGACTAAAGCCTTGGGTTCCCCCCTTTTAGGTCATTCTTAGGATGTTTATATAGGCTTCGGAATGTGCTTCTTTGCCCCTAAGTATCCTAATCCGAGTGAAACTCTTCTTTCTCATTGCAGGGACACGCCCATGGCACACACCCGTGTAAGTCGTGGCCAGGCCGTGTTCAAAGCTGTTGAATGAGGCACAGCTGTGTGGTCTTGGGCCCAAGCCGTGTGGATTTCGTGATATGGCCCATTTACTTTGTTTTGGGCTCATTTTCCATTCTTTTCGTCATTCGGTGCTCTTCTGAGTATGAAACATGAAAACAAAGGATTAAAAGCACCAAATTACATAATTCAAGGCTTAAATTATCCAAAAGCATGCCAAATGTGGGCTTAAAATATGTTACTTTTATGGTTTATCAGCCTCGAGCCCTGTTTCGGCATTGAATATGGGTAAGGGGTGTTACATTTGAATTGTTGGGGCAAACACCTATTGGTACTACCTCTATTGTGCTTGCACCTTCTTTCTTTTTCTGTAATTCTTGCGAAATCTGCACACTAAAAAAACATAAATAGAATTGAAAATAACATCAAGTAAGTAAAAATAAAAACTGTAAAAACATAATTAAAGTAAATCAAACAACGAAAATAAGGAAAATAAAAATAGGAAAGAAAGGTTGAGTTTGAACATCTCTAAGGTTAATAGATTGTTTGTCTTGATCCACATGAGTACCTTAATGCTTTAAACATTTTTCATTGACCCTAAAAATTATCCCAGTCTTGATATCTTTGATGTCCACTGCACCACCGTGATTTCAACTTACCATGGAACAACTTCAACCTTGAGTTGAATAGCAGCACTTGTTGCCCCTACTCAAATTACCTTGGCATGATCATCTTTTCGTGCCATCGCTTGGTCTTCTCCTTATAGAGCTTAGCATTCTCATAAGCTTGGGTTTCTAAATTCTCCCATAATGCCTCTATCTCAACAAGTAGGTGACATGACTTACCATAAACAAGCTTAAAAGGTGACATCCCTAACGACATTTTGAAGGTAGTATGATAAGCCTACAAAGCCTCATCCAATCTCAAGGACCAATACTTTCGAGTTAAATTTACCACCTTTCCCAGGATATGCTTAATCTCCTTATTAGAATCTCAGCTTGTCCATTTGTTTGTGGGTGATATGTTGTGGCAAGTTTGTGTGTAACAACCCAATTTCAGAAGTTCCATAAATAGTGGTTTTCGACCATAATTCCAATGAGTAAATTATTATTTTGTTATTATTTTAATGCTTACAAAATTATATTAAGGTTGTATTAAAATTTCGTTAAGAAATTTTGATGTTTAAATGGTTAATTGGGTGAAAAAGACTAAACCGTAAAAAGTGTAAAAGATGAGTTCTATTAGTTAAAAGGGTCCAATGGCTTTGAAATCATAAACTAAAGGACTTTATTGGTAAATAAACCATTTAATGAGTTAGTGAATATGCATGGATAGGTTTTAATGAAATTTTGATAGTTTTTAAAAGTTAATTAAGTAATTTGTTAATTAAATGAAAATGTTAAGAAATTAAAAGATGACAAACTATCATCTTTCAAATTTTTATCTTTTATATTCTAAAAAACCATTAAAGAAGGCTTGGAGCATTCGGTTAAGCTTGTCGTTCGGGGTTAATTTGCGAAACTGATAAAGGTTGTGGGACTTTCCAAGAATGTTTTTGGATAGGTTTTGATGTTAGTTGATGAATTATGAATCGTTTTTGAGAAATAAATATTTTAAGTGACTTTTGATGAAATTTCATTTAGGGATTTATTTGTAAAAATAGTAAAATTTCATGTTAAATTTATGAAATAATGGTGATAGTGGGTTGATATGAGTCCTTTAGAAATTTGGTTAGCCTATATGAGTCCTTTAGAGATTTGGTTAGCCTATGTGGAGGATTAAAATCGTTCAATTTCTAATTTTGAGCTTAGGGACTAAATTGTGAAAAAAATGTTAGGGGCAAATTAGAAATTTTGTTTAAATATGAAATATCGACTAAATTGAATTCTAGAAGTACTTAATTGACTGAAATTATCTATTTAGATCAAGATAAACCATGTTCGGACCTAGATCAAGGAGAAGCTAAAGCTTCAGATGAGCTTGATCTAACTTTTACATCCTAGTTATCGAGGTAAGTTCGTATGAACTGTAATCGCTTTTATGCTAGTTAAATTAAATGATCATTATGTTGATTTGATATAAACGAACTTATATATATACAAATGTATCAATGCTATGATGAATTGATAGATACCGAGTCCTGGTTGAACCTTAGGAATTCTTAGGATACAAATGACATGTCATTACGGATTTCATGTTTTAGGTGCTGGTCGTAAATGTATTACTTGTAACAGCCTGATTTAGGGGCTAGTCAAAATAATGGTTTCGGAATCACTAATCTGAGGTCAAAGAAAATTTTTTTATGCTATATTATGAGTTAGAGCATGAGTATATAGGTGCATGAAAATTTTGGTGCTTTAATTTTAGCGATTTCATGCTTAATCGCGAAAAAGGACTAAATCACATAAAGTGTGAAAGTTAAATTTTACAAGCTAAAGGTGCCTAATAGCCATAGAATATTAATTGCAGGTCCCAAATGTGCAAATAGGCCTTGTTTTAAGAGGTGGCCGGCCATAGGGGGACAAAGAAGTTAAAATTAGTCAAAGTTGGTGTAGTAGGTGGATTAAATTGATGAAATAGAATAAATAAAGAAAGAGAAGAAATCACCTTTTTCCTTCACTCATCCTCTAAAAATTAGCAGCAAATAGGGGTTTTGAAAGCTCAAAAATTTCAGCAAACTCTTCTCCTTACAAGTAAGTGTTTTAGTGATCATTTCTTGATAATATTTGTACTTTTGGAATCCCTATAGCTTAAGCTATCTAAAGAAGGGACTATTTTGTAAAATTGTGAAAATTTTAGAGTTTTTACATGTTAGCTTTTAAGTGGTTTGCTGCATTTTTATGGAAGATAATTAGTCTTAGTTGTTAGATGAACAAGTTTTGTAAAATGTGTTACCATGAAAACACCAAAAAGGACCTTTTTGTGAAGGTTGCAAAATAGGTGGTAAATGTGTAAAATAATTAGTATTGAGGGCTTTCATAAGAGTAATAAATGTTCACCTAGGCTTGTTAAAGAAAGAAATTTGATTAGAATTGATTTCCGAGCTTAGGGGTAAAATGGTCATTTTGAGAAAGTTTAAGGGCAAAATGGTAATTTTGTCAAAATGTGATTATTGAAATGTGTTTAATAACGTGGCAACTAAATGAGCTAAATTGTTATTATAGATCAAGAAGAGCGAAGAATTAACCTCGACCGAGGAAAGTGCAAAGTATCGGACTAAATCGACAATCTAGGCTATTTTGATTATCGAGGTAAGTTTGTGTGTAAAAATACTACATCATGTTATTAAGTTTCTAAATGTTTGATATTAGTGATGTTGTGTAATATTTCTATAAATTTTAGTTATTATGTTGAATGAGAAAAATGATGAAAATTGTGATGTTGAAGTCCCAGTGGGACTATTGTGAAAGTGAGAACACTATTAACGAGAAAGGAGATGGATAAGATCCCGTGTAAGACCATGTTTGGGACATGGCCTCGGCACCAAATTGAGATCCTGTATAAGACCATATATGGGATATGGCATCGGAATTGAATAAGAAAAATTGTATAAGACCATATCCGGGATGTGGCATCGATAATTGATATGAGATCCCGTATAAGACCATATATAGGATATGGCATCGACACTCAGAGGTGACCCCATGTAAGACCACATTCGGGATGTGGCATTATCGTCGTATTATGTGAATGATGATGAACAGGTATCATCAAATATCCCAAGCGATTCAGTGGGATAAATAGTTAACCTTAGAATGGAAATGAGATTAGTGCTGAAGTGATGCGATTGAGTGATCACATGTACCCGTGAGTAATTCACGAGAAATGTTTACGATATGTGACATGGTATGTATTCGATAAGAATAAGCATGAGTAAGTGTTGGCAAAGTGCTTAAGACTTTATGTTTTATCCAATGCCATGGCTGGATGACATTGTGGGCTTAAGTTGTTATTTATTTTCATGCAAACTTACTAAGCTTTATGCTTACCCCTTTCCTTTCCCTTTTCCTTGTAGCATTGCCAAGTTAGCTCGAGAATTAGTGGAACATTGGTGTTCGAAAATCACACTATCGACTACTCTTTGGTATAGCAGAGTTAGATTCATTTTGAGTATGGCATGTATAGGACTTAGTATCTTTTGTTACGTCATATTTGTTAGTCAAAGTGTTGGGTATTAATGTTGTTAAATTCATTTTGTAAGTGGTCATTAGAATTGGGCCAACACCCGACAAGTTTATATATGTTTGATGATGACGAAATTCATTAAGTGTATGCTTGTGTGGATGTCTTGATTTTGAGTCTCTAGAAGTGCTTTATAGTCCTGATATATGTTGGATTGAGTTGGTGCAAGTATGATTGCTGTATAGGGTGGCATTTGGCTTGGTACATAGCCTTTCAAATGTCCGCACGGGTAGATACACGGGCGTGTGTTTAGGCCCTGTGTGACGTATGGTCAGCCTCATGGGTGTGTTGGTTGGCCGTGTGACCCCATGCATGCTAGGTTTACAAGTCAGTATGCTCAATAGTAAACACACGGGCAAAGACACGGCCATGGACTTAGGCGTGTGCCCAGGCCGTGTGAAGTCTGTACCTAAAATTAGGAATTTAATTCGACACATGGTCTAAGGACATGGGCGTGTGCCTTGCCCGTGTGACCATATTGAGGTGATGACGTCATAAATAGAATGCCATGGTTTTTGGCACACGGGCTAAGACACAAGCGTGTCAAGGCTGTGTGAGCGACACGGGCGTGTGTCCGGCCATGTGAAAACCTCTGTAGGTTCGAAACAAAAATAAATTCCACACAGGCTAGGAACATGGGCGTGTGAGATCACACGACCTGCCCACACGGGCATGTTCCATTTCACACGGGCGTTTGGCCCTATTTAAGCAAAATTTTTCTAAGTGCGCGAAAGTTTCTGGTTTGGTCCCGAATCACTCTTAATGTATGTTTAGGGTTTCGTGGACCCTTAATATTGATGTTATGATTATAAATGAAAAGTTTTAAGTTAGAATGAAACTTTATGGCGTGATGTTGTGGGTTTAAGCAAGTTAGGTTTGGTAAAGCCTCGCATCTAATTCAGGCGTTGAATACGGGTAAGGGGTGTTACATTTAGTGGTATCAGAGCTACAGTTTAGTCGATTCTCAGACTAATGTAGCGTAAGTATGAGTCTAGCTATACTGTCATACGTAAGAGTATTTGTGTAATGATAGTGTGATAACTTCTGACGATTTGAATTTTCTTTTTATATAGTAAACGGATCCTGATCCTGACCGAGCTGCAGTCAATGATGCTGCAAGTAATGTGTCAACTCCCGCGCAAGGGACCGCGCCAGTAGAGAGTAGACCCGAGACTATGGGACAGGGAGAAGAGGCTCAAGAAGCCTTTCTCTATATGATGAGCAACTGGTATACCGAGTATATTCGAGCAAATCCTAATGATCAACCCCCTCCAACCCCATCTATCCCTCAGCCCACTCCTGTAGATCTTCAAGTGGTAGAGGTAATAAGAAGGGAAAGGCCTCCGGTCAGTAAGATCCGGAAACAAGGAGCAGAGGAATTTCGAGCTAGTAAAGACGATCACCCGGAGATGACAAAATTCTGGCTTGAGAATACCATCAGGGTATTTGATGAGTTGTCATGCACGCCTAAAGAGTGCATGAAGTGTGTGGTATTTCTCTTAAAAGATTTGGCCTATTACTGGTGGAACACCCTTGTTTCGGTGGTACCAAGGGAGAGAATTAACGGGGAATTCTTCCGAGTGGAATTCTGAAAAAAGTACATTAGTCAAAGGTTCATCAACCAGAAAAGAAAAAAGTTATTGGAGTTAAAGCAAGGCTGAATGACGGTGACTGAATATGAGTGTGAGTTCGTAAGGCTTAACAAATACGCTTGAGAGTGCGTACCGACAGAAGCCATCATGTTTAAAAGATTTGAGGATGGGTTAAATGAGGATGTCCGTTTGTTTATTGGTGTCCTTGAACTAAAAGAGTTTGTGGTGCTGGTAGATCGAGCTTGTAAGGGTAAGGAATTAGTCAAAGAGAAAAAAAAAGCTGAAATTGAGTCTCGCGACTCGAAGAAGAGGCAGTTAGGTAAATCATTCCAATCCTCATCCAAGAAATTAAGAGAGTTTATTGTTCCATAAGCTACTTCAGCTGGGCTTTCAAATAGAAGTAAAGGTGAACAGTACCCGGGGTCTAAGGCTTAGACTACTTCGGTTGCTAGTGTTGGCAACATTCGACCAAGTAGACCGTAATGCCCGCAGTGTGGCAGATGTCAGCACAGCGGGTGTCGAGCAAATGAGAAGGCTTATTCCAAGTGTGGATCTCTAGATCATTTTATCAGAGATTGCCCCGAGACGGGTAAGAAAGAGAAGCCTCAGAATGCATGACCGGGAAGTACTGCTAGAGGAAGACCACAGAGAAACCCAGGAAATGAAATGAGTAGCAAGAATCCATCTAGAGAACAGACTATAAGAACTGAGGGTAGAGCACAGCCGAGCACATATGCCATTCGCGCTTGCGAAGAGGCATCCTCCCTTGACATAATCACGGGTACATTTTCTCTCTATGCTACTCGTGTTATAGTTTTAATTGATTCGGCGCCTACCCATTCGTATATTTGCATGAAATTAGTTTCTAGCATGAGTATGTCTGTAGAGTCTACTAAATTTGCGATAACAGTGTCAAATCCCCTAGGCAAATGTGTGTTAGTCGATAGAGTATGCAAAGGCTACCCTTTGATGATTAGGGGTCATTGTTTTCCGGCTAATCTCATGTTATTGCCGTTTGATGAATTTGATGTTATCCTTGGGATGGATTGGTTAACTACTCATAATGTGATAGTGAATTGTGGAAGGAAGTTTATTGAGTTAAAATGTGAAAGTGGGGATCTTATTCGTGTTGAATTAGATAAGCAAGATAGATTGCCAGTAGTGATATCTTCCTTGTTGACTCAGAAGTATTTAAGAAAGGGGTACGAAGCTTACCTTGCCTTTGTGATGAATGATAAAGAGATTGAGTTGTGAATGGAGTCGGTATCCATAGTACGTGAATATCTAGACATTTTCCCAGAGGAATTGCCAAGGCTACCTCCAGTTAGAGAAATCGAATTTGGAATTGAGTTAGCTCCTGGTACTGCCCCCATTTCTATTGCTCCATACAGAATGGTTCCAACTAAGCTAAAAAAACTGAAGGCACAGTTGCAAAAATTAACAGATAAAGGCTTCACAAGACCGAGTTTTTCTCCGTGGGGTGCTCCCAAATTTTTTGTGAAGAAGAAAGACGATTCTATGAGATATGTATAGATTATTGGTAACTCAATAAGGTAACGGTGAAGAACATGTACCCGTTGCCACGAATCGATGATTTATTTGATCAATTGAAGGAAGCCACGATATTTTCCAAAATAGACTTGAGTTCTGGATATTATCTGTTGAGAGTGAAAGACTCGGATATGCCGAAGACCATATTTAGGACAAGGTATGGCCACTATGAATTTTTCGTCATGCCTTTTGGTTTAACAAATACCCCTACCATTTTCATGGATTTGATGAATCGTATTTTTCATCCGTATTTGGATAAATTTGAGGTGGTCCTTATCGATGATGTATTGATTTACTCTAGGGATGAGAACGAGCATGCCGAGCATTTGATTACGGTTTTGCAAATTTTGAGAGATAAACAATTATATGCCAAGTGTAGTAAAAGTGAATTTTGGTTCAAGGAAGTTGTAGTTTTGGGGAATATCTCCTCGGGAGATGGAATCAGAGTCGACTTGAGTAAGATCTCAACAATTTTAGATTCGAAGCCACCAAGGAACGTAACCAAAGTTAGGAGTTTTCTGGGCCTAGCTGGCTACCATAGGCTATTTGTCAAACGGGTTTCCATGATAGCTACTCTGATGACGAGGCTATTGCAAAAAGATGTGAAATTTGATTGGAAAGAAAAGTGCCAACAGAGTTTTGAGAGGCTAAAGGCGTTGTTGACTGAGGCTCCTGTTTTGGTGCAACCTAAGTCGGGAAGAGAATTTGTGGTTTACAGTGATGCATCCATGAATGGATTGGGTTGTGTACTTATGCAAGAGGGGAAGGTGATTGCACATGCCTCTAGACAATTAAAACCGCACGAGAAGAGTTACCCAACTCACGATTTGGAGTTAGCCGCAATTGTTTTTCCACTAAAGATTTGGAGACACAATTTCTATGGTGAGAAGTGTCGAGTGTTCACTGATTATAAGAGCTTAAATTAC
This sequence comes from Gossypium bickii, assembly GCA_025503065.1. Lineage (NCBI taxonomy): Eukaryota > Viridiplantae > Streptophyta > Magnoliopsida > Malvales > Malvaceae > Gossypium > Gossypium bickii. The sequence goes on along the minus strand of CP106717.1, from coordinate 44,568,758 downwards.
TTGATGACTCAAAAAGAGTTGAACCTTAGGCAACGGAGATGGTTAAAGTTGATAAAAGATTACGAGTTAGTGATTGACTACCATTCGGGAAAGGCGAACGTGGTTGCCGATGCCTTGAGTAGGAAATCCTTGTTTGCGCTGAGAGCCATGGATACACGGATAGTTTTGTCAGGTGATGGTTCTATTCTAGCCGAGTTGAGGGCTATACCATTATTTCTCCAAGAGATTTGTAAAGCTCATATAGGTGACAATGACTTACAAGCCAAAAGAGTTCTATGTGAGTGAAATATTGAGTCAGAATTTCGGATAACTCCTAATGGATGGTTGATGTTTTGAGATAGGGTCTATGTACCCAGAAACGATAAGCTTATTCGGAAGATTTTGAATGAAGCATATAGTGGAGATACAAATGTAAAGTCAAATTGGAGATACAAAGCCTTATTACAAATGAAATAATTAACAATAAGTAATTCAAAAACAAATAAACAAAAACGTCCAAGTAACTTGTAGTGTGGCCATCTCCGAGTCCTCTCCCAAGTCGAGCTGTCTACTGAGGGTCACTTGAAACATTTAATAAAAGGGTCTGAGTTTCGAAACTCAGTGTGTACGACCCTTGGTAATCCAATCAACATACAATTATCACATTGGGCTTAAGCCCTATCAAAATCGGTGGTCTTGGGCCTTAGCCCACAATGACCCCACATCACATCAGTATCACATGAATGCAATGCTCCTATCCCAAATCCAACCTTGTACTCCATTTCCCTTCCAACCCTACACTCCTATTGGGATATAAATATCAACCTACCCATCCCTACACTCCAAAGGTAGCACCAACAGCGGCATTACTCAAACGTTACAGCATGGCTGCTAAGCATATAATGGGCTTAAAGCCACCAGTGGATCCACGGTCGTCAAGCGACTATGCGATCCTTACATATCTTCCTCCGTATCATCAAACCCACCCAAGTGCAACATATATCTCATGAATGCAACATACACATTTTCACACATTAAGCACCTAGGGGTATTTTAGTCTTTTCACTACACAGGGATATTTTTGTAAATTTACCCTACAGGGTATTTTTGTAATCTACCCTTTAGGGGTATTTTCGTAATTTCTTTTATCTCGGGTTTTAGTTATGAACTTTGTCCCATCAACAAGTCCTTGCGGCTAAAGTGAACAGACATTATGCACCAGGTAGATCCTGGAGAAGAGGAGGTGGGTCACTAGGACTGCTTAAGTACCAAGCTCTCCCTAGATCCAATTTTAGACATGCCAATGTCCATTACCACACTCTAACCTACGACTTGTCCACAAACCTGTTTGATTATTAAATTAAGTTTTATGCTATTTAAGAATTTATCAGAACTAGGCCTAGAGTCCATTAAAACCTTAGCATGCATTTCTAAAATCACATAAGGCCCACTAAGCCCAATCATGTCCACATAGCCCATTAAGCCCAATCATATTTATGTAGCCCACTAGGCCCGATCATAATCAAATCATACAACCATCCATATCAATCCATCATTCAATTTCACATATCAACTCTTGCCGATTTGGGCTCACGAGCTCGGCAGGCCAATTTAGCCCCGTCTGGCCCGGTCGGCTAGATAGTGGCTCGAGACCATGAGATCGTTCTCTTGGCCCTGATACTCATATCGGTGTTCCCACACGAATGTTTGCACGCTCGTGTGGTTATCGGCACCAACCTTTCGACTTTTCGGCTTTTCGGCATTCCAATTTTTTTCAGGATTTTGGCTTTTATCGATTTGTCCTGTGTGAAGTGCATGTACACACCTAGTTATTGCGACGTGCTTCACTATCCTCAGCCTTGAACAACACCTAACTACAGTACTTACCTAAAAAATCGAAGCCTTACCATAACCTTACCGTGTGCCACCAGTTCTAGTAGCCCTTCATTAGCTACTATTCATGAACATCCCCTAGATCTGCACCCACACATATACTATCAAAAATCAAGTGAATCATATTCCACACAAGTCACCTCTATAAGCCACACTTACATTCGGCCACTTACTAATCCACAATTGAGACGAGTACACTTACCACTTGCTAGCGATCCTTACCACGCTTGCGATCTTTGAACCCTACCCTTCTTAATACAAGGTTAACGACAAGAAAGAGTTAGATAGCCCTCCGGGTTTTAGCAAAACACACTAAAGGAGGTTGACTAAGTACTTACCGAATCCAACATTTGATTTTGCGGCCTAGATAGCTACTGAACGAGATCCGGCTTTTAAAACTTGATTAAGAGTAGATAACAGTAACCAATTTGTGATGGAGGAAAAACAACAAGGAATCGGGAAAAAGATAATGCTATTCGATTATAAGGGAATATTCGGCTTTCAGAGAAAGAAGAAGAACACAACACCAATAGGGATTTCAGAGAAAAGGAATGATGGTTTTTCGGCAATGGAAAATTCAGCAATGGAAGAAACAGAATGAGGGGGAGAAAAGAAATGTAATGGAAAACCCAAGGAACCTCTCAAAGGAATTCGACACCCCCTTTTATAGCCAAAAGCCAAAACTACATTCCCCCAAAGTCCCATTCGGCACCAACTCTTCGCACTTCTCAGCTCCTAACTTTTCTCCCTGATAACTCCTTAATCTCATCCTAAATTTCCTCCATAACCATCTCACAAGACCAATTCAAACTCTCCAATGCAAGAGTTCAAATCCAACACAAACTCTGGCCGTCTAATCTACAAAATAAACACTCCAATAAAATACCATGCCACTACTCGAACCTTGGACTCCCTTACCTGCTAATGACGCCACCTCCCTGCTCCCTAAGTGGTGCCACTTTGCCACTACACCACAAGCTCTTTTGTGTCATTTTTCTTCTTCATTTATTTAAAAGGCCTACTAATTGAAGTCACAGTTCCCTTGGGGCTTAAACCAAAATTTTTCCTATACCCTTACTTGATCCCAGGACATCTCTAACACCCCTAGACACTCCAAATTCATTAACCCTCAAAGCCCACATGCCAATTGTCATTTTCTTGCTCACTTAAAAATTTTCTAAGACCCAAAACCCAAAGCCCAATAGGCCCAATTCTACTAGGCCCGAATTCGGGGCGTTACATTCTAAGTAGGTGATAAAGTGTCTCTGAAAGTATCACCATGGAGAAAGGTCCTCAAATTTGGCCGGAAAGGCAAATTAAGTCCGCATTTTATCAGACCATATGAGATTACCGAGAAGATAGGGCCGGTAGCTTATCATTTGGCCTTACCACCTGAGTTGGAAAAGATTCATGATGTCTTTCATGTGTCTATGTTATGCCGATACCGTTTGGGCCCTTCACATGTGATTGTACCAACAGAGGTAGAAATTCAACTTGACATGACTTATGGTGAAGAGCCGGTTAAGGTTTTGGCATGAGAAGTCAAACAATTTAGAAACAAAAGTATAACGCTTGCTGAAGTATTATACCAAAGACATGGAATAGAAGAGGCAACAAGGGATCCTGAGGAGACTATGAGAAACCAATATCCTAAGCTTTTTATCAGTAAGATTCTCGAGGACGAAAATCCTTAAAGGGGGAAGAATTGTAACAGACCGGTTTATGGGCTAGCCGAAACAGTGGTTTCAGAATCCCTAATCCAAGGTCAAAGAATTTTTTTTATGTTCTTTTATGAATTAGAGCATGCGTATATAGGTGCATGAAAATTTTGGTGCTTTAATTTTAGAATTTCATGCTTAATCGCGAAAAAGACTAAATCGCATAAAGTGTGAAAGTTTAATTTTACAAGCTAAAGGTGCCTAATAGCCATAGAATATTAATTTGAGGTCCCAAATGTGCAAATAGGCCTTGTTTTAAGAGGTGGCCAGCCATAGGGGGACAAAAAAGTCAAAATTAGTCAGAGTTGGTGTAGTAGGTGGATTAAATTGATAAAATAGAATAAAATAAAAAAAGAAAAGATATCATCATTTCTCCTTCACTCATCCACCAAAAATTAGCAACAAATAGGGGTTTTCAAAGCTCAAAAATTTAAGCAAACTCTTCTCTTTACAAGTAAGTGTTTTAGTGATCATTTCTTGATAATACTTGTACTTTTGGAACCCCTAAAGCTTAAGCTATCTAAAGAGGGGACTATTTTGCAAAATGGTGAAAAGTTTAGAGTTTTGCAATGTGACATTTTAAGTTGTTTGCTGTATTTTTACAGAAGAAAATGAGTCTTAGTTGTTAGATGAACAACTTTTGTGACATGTGTTACCATGAAAACACCAAAAAGGACCTTTATGTGAAGGTTGCAAAATAGGTGGCAAATGTGTAAAATAATGAGTATTGAGGGCTTTAGGAGTAATAAATGTTCACCTAGGCTCATTAAATAAAGAAATTTGATTAGAATTGATTTCCGAGCCTAGGGGTAAAATGGTCATTTTGAGAAAGTTTAAGGGCAAAATGGTAATTTTGCCAAAATGTGATTATTGAAATGTGTTTAATAATATGGAAACTAAATGAGCTAAATTGTTATTATAGACAATGAAGAGCAAAGAATTAACCTCGACCGAGGAAAGAGCAAAGTATCGTACTAGATCAACAATCTAGCCTGTTTTAATTATCGAAGTAAGTTTGTGTGTAATAAATACAACATCTTGTTATTAAGTTTCTAAATGTTTGATATTAGTGATGTTGTGTAATATTTCTATAAATTTTAGTTATGATGTTGAATGAGAAAAATGATGAAAATTGTGATGTTGAAGTCCCAACGGAACTATAGTGAAAGTGAGAACACTATTAACAAGACAAGAGATGGATAAGGTCCCGTGTAAGACCATGCCTAAGACATGGCCTCAGCACTGAATTGAGGTCCCGTATAAGACCATACCTGGGATATGGCATCGGCATTGAATAAGAAAAATCGTATAAGACCATATTCGAGATGTGAAAATCTTATAAGACCATATTCGGGATGTGGCATCGATAATTGATATGAGATCCCATATAAGACCATATCTAGAATATGGCATCGGCACCCAGAGTTGACCCCATGTAAGACCACATCCAGGATGTGGCATTGGCGTCGTATTATGTGAATGACGATGAACAGGTATCATTAAATATCCCGAGTGATTTAGTGGGATAAATGGTTAACCTTGGAACAGAAATGAGATTAGTGCTAAAGTGATGTGATTGAGTGATCTCAGGTACCCGTGAGTAATTCACGAGAAATGTTTACGATATGTGACATAGTATGTATTCGATAAGAATAAGCACGAGTAAGTGTTGGCAAAGTGCTTAAGACTTTATGTTTTATCGAATGCAGTGGTTGGATGACATTGTGAGCTTATGTTGTTATTTATTTTCATGCAAACATACTAAGCTTTATGCATACCCCTCTCATTTCCCTTTTCCTTGTAGCATTGCCAAGTTAGCTCGAGAATTCGTGGAACGTCGGAGTTCGAAAATCAAACTATCGACTACTCTTTGGTATAACAAAGTTAGATGCATTTTGAATATGGCATGTATGGGACTTAGTCTCTTTTGTTATGTCATATTTGTTAGCCAAAGTGTTTGCTATTAATGTTGTTGAATTCATTTTGTAAGTGGTCATTAGAATCGGGCCAACACCCAACAAGGTTATATATGTTCGATGATGACGAAATTCATTAAGTGTATGTTTGTGTAGATGTATTGATTTTGAGTCTTTAGAAGTGGTTTATAGTCCTGATATATGTTGGATCGAGTTTGTGTAAGTATGATTATTGTGTAAGGTGGCATTTGGCTTGGTAGATAGCTTTTCAAATGTCCACACGGGTAGACACACGGGCGTGTGTTTAGGCCGTGTGTCATCAGTCCCATGGTGTGTTGGTTGGTCGTGTGACCCCATGCATGCTAGGTTTACAAGTCAGTATGCTCAGTAGTAAACACACGGGTAGAGACACGGCCATGTGTCTCAGCCGTGTGGGAGACACAGCCATAGACTTGGGTGTGTACCCAGGCCGTGTGAAGTCTGCACCTAAAATTAGGAATTTAATTTGACACATGGTTTAAGGACAAGGGTGTGTGCCTTGGCCATATGACCATAGTGAGGTGATGACGTCATAAACGGAATGCCATGGTTTTTGGCACGCGGGCTAGGACACAGGCTTGTCGAGGCCATGTGAGGGACACAAGCCAGGGACATGGGCGTGCATCTGGTCGTGTGAAATCCCCTGTAGGTTCAAAACAAAAATAAATTCCACATGGGCTAGGAACATGGGCGTGTGAGATCACACGGGTAGACACACGGGTGCTTGGCTCTATTTAAGCAAAATTTTTCTAAGTGCATAAAAGTTTCTAGTTTGGTCCCGAATCATTCCAAATGTATGTTTAGTGCCTCGTAGACCCTTGATAGGGACGTTATGATTATAAATGAAAAGTTTTAAGTTAGAATGAAACTTTATGGCCTGATGTTGTGGGTTTAAGTAAGTTAAGTTCAGTAATGCCTCGTATCCGGTTCAGGCGTTGAATATGGGTAAGAGGTGTTACACTTAGTGGTATCAGAGCTATGATTTAGTCTATTCTCAGACTAATGTAGCATAAGTATAAGTCTAGCTATACATGCCATACGTAAGTGTATTTGTGTAATGATAGTGTGATGACTCCTTATTATTTGAATTGTGTTTTTATATAGTAAATGGATCCTAATCCTGACCGAGCTGCAGTCGATGTTGCTGCAAGTAATGTGCCGGTTCCTGCGCAAGAGACTGCACCAGTAGAGAGTAGACCCGAGACTATGGGTTAGGGAGAAAGGCTCGAGAAGCCTTTCTCCATATGATAAGCAACTGGTATATCGAGTATATTCGAGCAAATCCTAATGTTCAACCGCCTCCACCCCCACCTATTCCTCAGCCCGCTCCTGTAGATCCTCAAGTGGTAGAGGTAGTAAGAAGGGAAAGGCCTCCAGTCAATAAGATCCAGAAACAAGGAGCCGAGGAATTTGGAGCTTGCAAAGATGATGACCCAGAGAGGACAGAATTCTGGCTCGAGAATACCATCAGGGTGTTCGATGAGTTGTCATGCAAACCTAAAGATTGCATTAAGCGTGTATTATCTCTCTTGAGAGATTCGGCCTATCAGTGGTGGAACACCTTTGTGTCGGTGGTACCAAGGGAGAGAGTTAACTAGGAATTCTTCCAAGAGGAATTCTGGAAGAAGTACATTAGTCAAAGGTTCATTGACCAAAAAAGAAAGGAGTTCTTGGAGTTAAAGAAAGGCCGAATGACGGTGACTGAATATGAGAGTGAGTTCGTAAGGCTCAGTAAATATGCTCGAGAGTGCGTATCGACAAAAGCCATCATGTACAAAAGATTTACGGTGGGTTAAATGAGGATGTCCGTTTGATTGTTGGTGTCCTCAAACTAAAAGAGTTTATGGTGATAGTAGATTGAGCCTATAAGGCTGAGGAATTAGTCAAAGAGAAAAAGAAAGCTAAAATTGAGTCTCGTGACTCGAAGAAGAGGCAGTTAGGTAAGTCATTCCAATCCTCATCTAAGAAGTCAAGAGAGTTTACTGTTCGATCAGCTTCTTCAGCTGGGTTTTCCAACAGAAGTAAAGGTAGACAATACCCAAGGTCTAAGGCTCAGACTACTTCGGTTGCTAGTGTTGGTAACATTCGACCGAGTAGACCGGAGTGTCCGTAGTGTGGCAGATGTCACTGCGGCCGGTGTCGAGCAAGCAAGAAGGCTTGTTTCAAGTGTGGATCTCTAGATCATTTCATCAGAAATTGGCCTGAGACGGGTGAGAAAGAGAAGCCTCAGATTGCAAGACCGGGAAGTACTGCTAGAGGAAGGCCACAGAGAAACCCAGGAAATGAAATGAGTAGCAAGAATCCATCTAGAGAACAGACTGTAAGAACTGAGGGTAGAGCACAGGCGAGCACATATGCCATTCGCGCCTGCGAAGAAGCATCCTCCCCTAACATGATCACGGGTACATTTTCTCTCTATGCTACTTATGTTATAGTTTTAATTGATTCGGCGCCTATCCATTCGTATATTTGCATGAAATTAGTCTCTAGCATGAGTATGTTTGTAGAGTCTACTAAATTTGCGATAACAGTGTCAAATCCCCTAGGCAAATGTGTGTTAGTCGATAGAGTATGAAAAGGCTGCCCTTTGATGATTAAGGGTCATTGTTTTCCGGCTAATCTCAGGTTATTGCCGTTTGATGAATTTGATGTTATCCTTGGGATGGATTAGTTAACTACTCATGATGTGATAGTGAATTGTGGAAGGAAGTTTATTGAGTTAAAATGTGAAAGTGGGGATCTTATTCGTGTTGAATCAGATAAGCAAGACAGATTGCCAGTAGTGATATCTTCCTTGTTGACTCAGAAGTATTTAAGAAAGGGGTATGAAGCTTACCTTGCCTTTGTGATGAATGTTAAAGAGACTGAGTTGAGAATGCAGTTGGTACCCATAGTACATGAATATCTAGACATTTTCCCAGAGGAATTGCCAAGGCTACCTCCAGTTAGAGAAATTGAATTTGGAATTGAGTTAGCTCCTGGTACTGCCCCCATTTCTATTGCTCCATACAGAATGGTTCCAACTGAGCTAAAAAAATTGAAGGCACATTTGCAAGAATTAACAGATAAAGGCTTCACAAGATTGAGTTTTTCTCTGTGGGGTGCTCCCATATTATTTGTGAAGAAGAAAGACGGTTCTATGAGATTATCTATAGATTATTGGTAACTCATTAAGGTAACGGTGAAGAACAGGTACCCGTTGCCACGAATCGATGATTTATTTTATCAATTGAAGGAAGCCACAGTATTTTCCAAAATAGACTTGAGGTTTGGATATTATTAGTTGAGAGTGAAGGACTCAGATGTGCCGAAGACCGCATTTAGGACAAGGTATGGGCACTATAAATTTTTCGTCAAACCTTTTGGTTTAACAAATGCCCCTATCATTTACATGGATTTGATGAATCATATTTTTCGACCATATTTGGATAAATTTGTGGTGGTCTTTATCGATGATATATTGATTTACTCTCGGGATGAGAACGAGCATGCCAAGCATTTGAAAACGGTTTTGCAAATTTTGAGAGATAAACATATATATGCCAAGTTTAGTAAAACTGAATTTTGGCTGAAAGAAGTTGGAGTTTTGGGGGCACATCACCTCGAGAGATAGAATCAGAGTCGACCCGAGTAAGATCTCAGCAATTGTAAATTTGAAGCCACCAAGAAACGTAATCAAAGTTAGGAGTTTTCTGGGCCTAGCTAGCTACTATAGGCAATTTGTCAAGGGTTTTCCATGATAGCTACTCCGATGACGAGGCTATTGCAAAAAGATGTGAAATTTGATTGGACAAAAAAGTGCCAACAGAGTTTTGAGAGGCTAAAGGCGTTGTTGACTGAGGCTCCTGTTTTGGTGCAACCTGAGCCTGGAAGAGAATTTGTGGTTTAGAATGATGCATCCATGAATGGATTGGGTTGTATACTTATCCAAGAGGGCAAGGTGATAGCATGTTCCTCTAGACAATTAAAACTGCATAAGAAGAATTACCTAACTCACGATTTGGAGTTAGCCGCGATTGTTTTTGAGCTGAAGATTAGGAGACACCGTTTCTATGATGAGAAGTGTCGAGTGTTCACTGATCATAAGAGCTTAAAGTACTTGATGACTCAAAAAGAGATGAACCTTAGGCAACGGAGATGGTTAAAGTTGCTAAAATATTACAAGTTAGTGATTGACTACCATCTGGGAAAGGCGAACGTGGTCACCGATGCCTTGAGTAGGAAATCCTTGTTTGCGCTGAGAGCCATGGATGCACGAATAGCTTTGTCAGATGATGGTTCTATTCTAGCTGAGTTGAGGGCTAGACCATTGTTTCTTCAAGAGAGTTGTGAAGCTCATAAAGGTGACAGCGACTTACAAGCCAAAAGAGTTCTATGAGAGTGAAATATTGAGTCGGACTTTCAGATAAGTCCTAAATGATGGTTGATGTTTCAAGATAGGGTTTGTGTACCCAGAAACGATGAGCTTATTCAAAAGATTTTGCATGAAGCACATAGTGGATGTTTGTCTGTGCATCCAGGCAGCATGAAGATGTATAACGACTTGAGAAAATGGTATTGGTGGCCGAGTATGAAGAAAGACATTTCCGAGTTCGTTTCCAGATGCTTAATTTGTCAATAAGTGAAGGCTGAACACCAAGTACCTTTGGGTATACTTCAGCCTACTATGGTTCTCGAGTGGAATTGGGACCGTATTACGATGAACTTCGTGACGGGTTTACCGTTAACACTAAAAAAGGAAGATGCTATATGGGTCGTTGTTGATAGACTCACGAATTCAGCCTATTTCATACCAGTTCAGGTCGACTACTCGATTGATAAGTTGGCGGATTTGTATGTGACTGAAATAGTAAGACTTCATGGAGTACCATTTTCGATTATTTTGGATAGAGATCCAAAATTTACGTCACGATTTTGGAAAAAGTTGCAAGAGGCTTTAGGCACAAAATTGAGTTTTGATACAGCTTTCCATCTGCAAACCGACGGGCTAATTGCATAAAGTGCAAAAGTTAAATTTTACAAGCTAAAGGTTCCTAATAGGCATATAATATTAATTTGAGGTCCCAAATGTGCAAATAGGCCTTGTTTTAAGAGGTGGCTGGCCATAGGGGGCAAAAAGTCAAAATTAGTCAAAGTTGGTGTAGTAGGTGGATTAAATTGATAAAATAGAATAAAATAAAGAAAGAAAAGATATCATCTTTTCTCCTTCACTCATCCACCGAAAATTAATAGCAAATAAGGGTTTTGAAAGCTCAAAAATTTCAGCAAACTTTTCTCTTTACAAGTAAGTGTTTTAGTGACCATTTCTTGATAATATTTGTACTTTTGGAACCCATAAAGCTTAAGCTATCTAAAGGGGGGCCTATTTTGCAAAATGGTGAAAAGTTTAGAGTTTTGCCATGTGAGCTTTTAAGTTGTTTGCTGCATTTTTATGGAAGAAAATGAGTCTTAGTTGTTAGATGAACAACTTTTGTGAAATGTGTTACCATGAAAACACCAAAAAGGACCTTTTTGTGAAGGTTGCAAAATAGGTAGTAAATGTGTAAAATAATGAGTATTGAGGGCTGCAATAAGAGTAATAAATGTTCACCTAGGCTCGTTAAAGAAAGAAATTTGATTAGAATTGATTTCTGATCGTAGGGGTAAAATGGTCATTTTGAGAAAGTTTAAGGGCAAAATGGTAATTTTGCCAAAATGTTATTATTGAAATGTGTTTAATAATGTGGCAACTAAATAAGCTAAATTGTTATTATATATCAAGAAGAGTGAAGAATTAACCTCGACCGAGGAAAGTGTAAAGTATCAGACTAGATCGACAAACTAGCCTATTTTGATTATCGAGGTAAGTTTGTGTGTAATAAATACAACATCATGTTATTAAGTTTCTAAATGTTTGATATTAGTGATGTTGTGTAATATTTCTATAAATTATAGTTATGATGTTGAATGAGAAAAATGATGAAAATTGTGATGTTGAAGTCCTAGTGGGACTATAGTGAAAGTGAGAACACTATTCACGAGATAGGAGATGGATAAGGTCCCGTGTAAGAACATGTCTGGGACACGGCCTCGACACCGAATTGAGATCCCGTATAAGACCATATCTGGGATATGGCATTGGCATTGAATAAGAAAAATTGTATAAGACCATATCCGGTATGTGGCATCGATAATTGATATGAGATCCCGTATAAGACCATATCTAGGATATGCCATCGGCACTCAGAGGTGACCCCATGTGAGACCATATCCGGGATGTGGCATTGGCGTCGTATTATGTGAATGATGAAGAACAGGTATCATCAAATATCCCAAGTGATTTAGTGGGATAAATAGTTAACCTTGGAAAAGAAATGAGATTAGTGCTGAAGTGATGTGATTGAGTGATCACATGTACCCGTGAGTAATCACGAGAAATGTTTATGATATGTGACATGGTATGTATTCGATAAGAATAAGCATGAGTAAGTGTTGGCAAAGTGCTTAAGACTTTATGTTTTATCCAATGCCATGGTTGGATGACATTTTGAGCTTATGTTGTTATTTATTTTCATGGAAACATACTAAGCTTTATGCTTACCCCTCTCATTTCCCTTTTCCTTGTAGCATTGCCAAGTTAGCTCGAGAATTTGTGAAACGTCGGAGTTCGGAAATCACACTATCGACTACTCTTTGGTATAGCAAAGTTAGACTCATTTTGAGTACGGCATGTATAGGACTTATTCTCTTTTGTTATGTAATTTTTGTTAGCCAAAGTGTTGGCTATTAATGTTGTTAAATTCATTTTGTAAGTGGTCATTGAAATTGGGCCAACACCCGACAAGTTTATATATGTTTGATGATGACGAAATTCATTAATTGTATTCTTGTGTGGATGTCTTGATTTTGAGTGTTTAGTAGTGCTTTATAGTCCTGATATATGTTGGATTGAATTGGTGTAAGTATGATTGCTGTATAGGGTGGCATTTGGCTTAGTACATAGCCTTTCAAATGTCCACACGGGTAGACACACGAGCGTGTGTCTAAGTCGTGTGTGACACACAGTCAGCCCCATGGGCGTGTTGGTTGGCCGTGTGACCCCATAAATGCTAGGTTTACAAGCTAGTATGCTTAGTAGTAAACACACAGGCAAAGACATGACCGTGTGTCTCAGCCGAGTGGGAGTCACGACCATGGACTTGGGCGTGTGCCCAGGCCGTGTGAAGTCTACACCGAAAATTAGGAATTTAATTCGACACACGGTCTAAGGACATGGGCGTGTGCCTTGGCCGTGTAACCATATTGGGGTGATGATGTCATAAATAGAATGCCATGGTTTTTGGCACACGGGCTAAGACACGGGCATGTCGAGGTCATGTGAAAGACACAGGCTGGGGACACGGGCGTGTGTTCGGCCGTGTGAAATCCTCTGTAGGTTTGAAACAAAAATAAATTCCACATGGGCTAGGAACATGAGCATGTGAGATCACACGGCCTACCCACATGGGCGTGTGGCCATGTTTAAGCAAAATTTTTCTAAGTGCACGAAAGTTTTCGGTTTGGTCCTGAATCACTCCAAATGTATGTTTAGGGTCTCATGGACCCTTGATAGGGACGTTATGATTATAAATGAAAAGTTTTAAGTTAGAATGAAACTTTGTGGCCTAATGTTGTGGGTTTAAGCAAGTTAAGTTTGGTAATGCCTCGTATCCGATTCAGGCATTGAATACGGGTAAGGGGTGTTACACTATCGATGGATGAGGTCTTGCATTTGTTGCGGATTCCCCATAGCTCGTGTGAATAGTATCGCATAGCTTTCATTTCAACCCACAGCTCTTGTGAGCAGGCCCATTTTACAGCTCATGTGAGCATTGATGTGAAGGAAAGGTTACGGTTATATATAAAGGCACACTTCGTGTGATCTATCTCGAGTATTCGATGTAATTCTAGATGGTTCAACGGGTAAGAAAAGGCAAAGGAAATGGTAAGTATGCAAATGCTATGAAACATGAAATTATGGTAACATTGATGATGTAAAATGTTATGTCTATACATGGTTGACCACATATCTTATGGTTGATTTCATATATATATGAACAAGTATACTAACCTGTAAGTTTTTATGATGTTGTATGCGCTCATATTAAGCTTATGGCATTGGTTTTGGTTTATACTTATTCTATGAATTGCATTATAGAAATGGTATGTAACACCCCTAACCCGTATTCGTCACCGGAACAGGGTTACGGAGCATTACCAAACAAACAGAACAGTAAACCGTTTAATTAATATATTAATGCAATACATATTCTAATTTCATTCGAATACATTCATAACATCCCTTAATCGAGCCCTCAAGGCACTAAAAATACAATAGAAACAATCCGAGACTAAATGGGAAACATTTAGACAATTTAGGAAGAAGTTAGAAAAATTTACATTGCAGAGGGCAAACGGCTGTGTGGCTCACACAGCTGAGACACACGTCCGTGTCTCAGGCAATGTACCATTCAAGAAACAACCATTAACAACCTATAAGGGATACACGGCTGTGTTGCCTAGCCATGTGTGACGGACACACGCCCGTGTCTTAGGTCGTGTGGACAATAAATAGGCCAAAAACAAGCCTTTTGTTTCACCCAATTTTAATAAGTACCAACACATCAAATGAATCTATGATCAAGGTACCAAACATGCCAAAATATGCATAATAAGCCCATTTCAATATACCATAAGTTCATTCAACCAATATGTCATTTAGGTGATCATGTTTCATCCAAACAACCTTAACTAAATTCCATATCAACACATAACCTAATAGACCACATTTCAACCATGCCAACACATACCACTTTGGCCATTTAACCCAGGCATCAATTTGACAATAAAAATACCAACCAAATTACCATATTTACAAGCCAAACAAAACAACTAGTTCATCAAACACAAGTCCACCTATACATGCCATTACAACCTTGATCAAGACATCAAAAAAAAAAAAAAAACTACCGATATAATTGCTGGATAGTGTGATAGATCTTTGACAAGCTTCCAACCTGATTGAGCTTCCAATAATCTGTACAGTAAAGGAAAATAACTGCGTAAGCAATGAATGCTTGGTAAGCTTGTATGAATATTAAACATAACATTTCATCATATATATGAAATTTACATGAAAAATGTAAAGCTTTACCAATGCCACAAGATTTATCAAACTATAAAACTATCAACTCACATATACTTTCTATTCATAACATAATAAAATCTTATAAGTTGTACTACATAATCATCAATATTTTCTTAAAATGATGAATCCTTCCACTTACTTACTTTCCGTTCCATTTACTTAGTATAAGCTTAATTACATTATGAATTCATGAATTAGTATGATGTTTCATGACATATATAAATTCATATTTAGCATAAGTAAATTTCTCGCACATAGTTAAGTCCTTTAATTCATCAATCCTTTTATCTTATCACATTACATTTCAATTGTGAACTTGCCAATTCATTACCTTTTTCTCACCCGTTTCATTTGCATAACACAAGACATAAACATAAACATCAACCATAACCACAAGCTTGATACAAGCCTAATAGTTATCATCAATACATAAGTTAGTACATTTATAAACAACTCTTTTGGGATCAAGTACATGAAAAATTATTTCATAAGAAATTACATCTTTTCATTTGCATAGTACAAAGTATAAACACAAAAATTAACCATATGTGTTCCTGTCATCCACAATCTCAACTGGAGAATTGAAACATTCAATTCAAGCTTAAAATTAAGGCAATTCCATCAACATCAATAAACAAGTTACCTTACCGATATTTACAGTCAGATGAATTCATCTATGTTCAAATCAATATTCAATAAATAACAAATCTTTCAAATTCATTAAACATGTTACCTTACTGAGATTTTCCATTTGAAGAATGACTTATGGATAAGAGTACATCGTCAGTCCAACCAAACACACCAGAGGCTCACACGAGCAAATCCATCCAACACACTAATGCTTATAAGATCTAATCCAACCAACACACTAATACTCATAAGAGCTAATCCAACCAACACACCAATGCTCATAAGAGCTAAGCCAACCAACACACCAAACAGAGAGTATAACACGAGAGTTCACAACAATACTAAACCTCGGTTTACTCGGGTAATATTAATTTACATTAATCTGTAGCCATCTCCACTCCATTCCCAAGTATCACACCAAATCATGACTATACTCTATCCTGCG
The DNA here is from genome assembly GCA_025503065.1 of Gossypium bickii. Classification (NCBI taxonomy): domain Eukaryota; kingdom Viridiplantae; phylum Streptophyta; class Magnoliopsida; order Malvales; family Malvaceae; genus Gossypium; species Gossypium bickii. Next base: position 44,552,972 of record CP106717.1, on the reverse strand, counting down.
TTCAACCCAAACCGAGCATCAAATTCAATAATATATCTCAATTTACTATTTATCATCAACAATTAAAAATAAATATAGAAGTTGTTCCAAGATAACCTACTCAATAATTCATATTGATATTAAATCCCAAACTGTACGAACTTACCTGACCAAATCGCAGAAATGTCAAAATATAGGGGCTTTTTGGTAATTTTTCATTCTCTTCGATTTTCCACTCGATCTTGATCTAAATTAATAATTTCATTCAATTTATTAATTTAGATAGTAAAACAATCTATTTTATGCAATTTAGACATTTTGGCATTTTTACAAAATTGCCCCTAATATTTTACTTTTATTCAATTTAGCCCTTGAGTCTAAAACATGCAATTTAACCATTTTTATTGCAAATTCCTAAAAACTAAATATTGTTAGCTTCCATTTCAGCCTATTTTTGCAATAATTTCCCACAAAGTCCTTGTATTTTTACTATTTCAACAATTTAATCCCTAATTAGCAAATTCATCAAAAATCACTTAATAAAATACTTATAAATAACAACTAATGCTTCAAATTCATCCGTTAACATCTAAAATCACAAGATTCATAAATGGAAACATTCAAAATCATTAATAGTTTCAAAAATGAAGGTACAAGCTAGCTAGACCTAGTTACAACGATCTCAAAAACATAAAAATTACAACAAACAGAATCAAAATGGGCTTACATGCAAGAATTTAAAATGGCCAAACCTCCCAAGTTGAGTTCCCATGGTGTTTCCGGATGGTAAAATGAAAAGATGAAGAAGAAATGTGTAACGACCCAAAATTGGGCCTAGTAGGATTGGGCCCATTGGGACTTGGGCGTAGGAGTGTTTAAAATTTTCGAGAATATGAGAATGGCATTATTGCAAATTGGACTTATTAGTTAAGTGAATTTGGAAGGTTACGAGGTTTCTAGGAAGTTCCAGGTTCAAGTTAGACTATAGGTAAATTTTGTATTTGAGCACTCAAGGGGAGAAGGCAAGTGGTATCAAGACTTAAGGAAATAAGTGTGCATTTTGCTAGCACAAGGAGTCTATTGGTAAAGGTGGAAAGTGGCGTGTGGAGTGTACTAATAGCCTGAGGTTCGAATCCCATCTATTGCATTTTGGATTAATTTTTGTGCTTCTCTTCCATGTGTCAGTCAAGGATAATTATGGTAAGGAAGACTTTTTAATTTTTGGAAAGATGGCTAAGGAATATGGTAAGGAGGAAGACTAGGGAAAAAGAGAGAAAGAAATGAAGGAAAATGGTAAGAGAAAGGAACATATTGGCATATAGTGTGGACGGTGTTTTGAAAAGACTTTATTTTGGTCAAAGTTCATCTTTTTGGAAAAGATGAATACAAGGTTTTGGTTAGGGAAATGGGGGGGCCGAATTTCCCTAGCTCTCCATTGTATTTTCACATTTTTTGGGGGGTCATTCCATTCTCCTTTCTAAATATTTTGGTTCTTTTGATTGCATTCCCTCTTAGCCGAAACTTCAATTTGCCTATTGAATTCTACTCTTTTCTTTTCAAACATTCTCTTTTATACACCATAACTGAAACATCAACTTCATCTCATAGCCAAAACTTGGTTTTTGTGGTTACCCAAGCTTCTTTGCCTTCTCGGGTTTTCGGTGGTTGCAAGGTAGTGTTCTTCCTCTTCTTTTATTTTCTTATTGTTTCTCTTTTACTCCTTCTTCTAAAACCGATTATTCACCCTACTCTTTTGACCAAGGCCAAATCTATTCTTTGCCACTTCCATCTTCTTGGTTCTCTTGGTGTGGGTCAAATCGGTAGAGTGTTAGCTTATACTCTCATCATCTTTCTAGCCATTGGCTTTTGGAAGAAGGTTGGTAAGTAGGTCTCGAAGTACTTTATCGGAGGGCCAATCGAACACCTATCCCCGTAATAAGAGACTCAGATTGTTGATAAGTGATATAGATTGATAATCAATCACAATACTTGATTAAAGTTGTAAATTGGGCTTTGGACTAATTGTTGACCTATTTTACCTTTCGGTGCCGCGAAGAGTATCATGTTACAGATTTCAAATAAGGTGTGTAATCCCTTACTTCTGAATATATGTTTGAAATGGTGTGTAATCTCACATATCTCTGAATGTTTGCATGAAATATTTTGTGATACGGTCGAAATACCGAAGAAAACCGGAAACCGGTATCCGTGACCACTCGGGCGTGCGTATATTCGTAGTGGTAACCATAGATTGTAATGAAACATTTTTGGTTAGTAGCAGGACGTGATTTTGAAAAATCACGAAAAATAGGAGAAAGAGAATTAGAAAGTGAATAGGATATCAAATTAAATTCACTGTGTCTAGTTTCATATGAAAGAAACAGAGGAGGAAGAGGAATTTTATATTCTGTGATATTTTAATTTTAGTAAGACTGGTTCTGAATGACTTCGTGGTTCCCTAATCTATCTTGGAAAAATTGTTTAAAATTGTAGAAAGTGAATTATAAGTTATAATTTATATGTATAGATTCCTCAGTGAGCCTATTTTCAATAGAAACAAGTGGGAGCAACATATGAAAACTGTACAGTGAGATATTTGAATTTCGGTTAAGCGAGGTCAGAACCGTTAGACAGTGAAACAAGGGAAACTTTAATGAATAAACTGTACTAAATGGTTAAGCCAAAAATTCTGGAAAAATTGTAGTAAGAATATATATGAGTCTAGTTTCACGGAAAATTTATGTATCTAAATTTCGAGCTTCCTAACTCGAGTTATACTCAATTTAGTCAGTATGACGCAGATGGACAATTTCAATTTTTATGCCCTAAATTAGTAGTTAAGTCTGGGTTGCGAAATTTCCAAAATACCCTTAGAGGGTAAATTACTGAAATACCCCTGGGTTGCGAGGTTGCGAGATTACCGAATTACCCTTAGTGGGAAAAAATACTGAATTTACGAAAATGCCTTTATGGGCTGAATTACGAAAATGCCCTTATGGGGTGAATTACGAAAATGCCCCTAAAGGGCCGATTTGCTAGAATGCCTTAGTGGGCCGAATTACAAAGTTCTATAATTGGTCAATTTACCATAATAAATCACTGGATTAATGATTGTTGTTTATATTTGTGGATGTTATGTTTTTTTTATGTATGATGCATTTACATAATTTGCATGGGATGGGAAAAATGATAAAGAGAAGAGTAGCCCGGTGGCTCTGCCACAATCTGATTCTGGTTGCTCTGCCACATATTCTAGTGGCTCTGCAACAAATTCTAATAATGGCTATGTGCCTAACGTATGAATCAGTGACTCTGTGTCGATCATATTTACCAAGGCTGTGTGCCGATTATACTACCGTACATGATATTTTGGTGGCTCTGCCACAATTTGTATAGTGGCTATGCCACGCATAATTCTGATTCTGGTGGCTCAGCCACAAATATTATAAATGGCATCTTGCCTGCGAATTAAATGGCTTCGTGCCTGCAAATTAAATGGCTTCTTGCCTGCAATTGGTGTGTTTGGCGGGGTGGGTTGACTTGATCCCCACAGGTGTGATGGGATGGTACGGGTGGTGTGTAGCTGATGGATTATTAGGATGGGTTGGGTTGCATATATTGCACACTTACATTTTTCATATATATATTCTGTTTCGCTATATGAGCTTCGGCCCAGCATTATGTTATAGGGGCTTAGGCCCAAGTTATTGCTAAATGGGTTCAAGCCCAGTGGACAACAGTAAAAGAGTTATACAGTGAGTTATTGTAACTCACCCCCTTTCTTTTCTTAATCCCTGTAGGTAATGCTCAGTGACGTGGACCTGGGCCATGGATGACTCGGTGGAGGCCATACTTCAGAAATGGTGTTTTATTTTGGAACTTTAGATTTCTATTTCCGTTCACTTTACTATTTTGGGTTTTTATGTTGTAATAAGGCCTCTGGAGTATTTTTATTATTTGCTTTATGTTTGATATACTTATTATTTTGCTTAAAATTGTTTTAAATGAGAATTTTTCTAAAAACTTAAATAAAGGTTTTCCAAAATCGATTAAAAAATGGATTTCAAAATAAACTTTTAAAAATATTTTTAACACGAAAATTTTCTCTCGAACTATTAACGATATTTTCAAAAGTCATGGTTTTAAAGCTCACTACCTCGATTTTCGACTCATCAAATGATCTTTCAAAGTAGCTGTATTTTATCAAATATTTACATATAAAACTTGTTTACTTGAACACAACCAAGTAACGCCTATTTTAGTAAGAATCACACGATGTTTTACGCTTTCTTCATGTGACATGTCAGATCCGGTCATACCGCATGGGCCAAGTTTGGGGTGTTACAAAATGACTTTTTCTTCTTTTAATTTTGTTTTAATTTCATAAAATCTACCATTTTGCCACTAAATCATATAATATTTTATAATTTTAATACATAATGCTATCCAATGTCAATGCTAAGGATTATTTATTACATTAGTCCTTTCTAATTTAATAGTCAAGCCATTAAATCACAAAAATACTATATTTACTATATTTTGCACCTTTTACAATTTAGTCTTTTTTTCTTTAAGTAACTATTTAAATGTTAAAATTTCTTAACCAAAATTTAATACAACTTTAATAATACTCCGTAAATATTTATTAAAATATTTATGGCTCAGTTTAGAGAAATAAGGTCTCGATACATCATTTTCTAAAACCACTTGACTTTAGGGTCATACCACTTGAACGCAATTATTCATTCAAATAGCATAAATTGCCAATTCAAAATTTATTTTAATACCATATTTGACTCGCAAATATTAAAAAACAATATTTATGAACTTATTTGTCAAATTTGTGGCCCCGAAACCATTATTTTCGTTACCACTAAAAAATAGGCTGTTACATGGTAAGTTATGTTTAAGGTTTATACGAGCTTACTAAGCACTCATTGCTTACGTTTTTGGGAGACAAGTTGTCGTCTCTTATTTTAAGAAAACTTTTGACTTTATGAGAAGCCGAGTTGGTTAAGGTAAGTTGCCGTGATTGTTTCAAAACTTAGTTTTTAAGGAAAACGTGTTGACTTGATATTATTACATGTTTGCAGAATACCCGATGGTGATATTTTGGAAAAATCCCGAAATTCATTTAAGTTTATGAAAACATTCATTTTACAGGTTCTTTTTCTTTTTAAACATACTTTAGTATTTTAACACAATTTCCAAGTATTTGAAAAAGTAAATAATCCCAAAATAAAACTTAGATGGCCTTATTACAAAAACCAAAAAAAACCCGAAATTAAAAGCAAAGCAAATCCGAAATTAACCAACAGAAATAAAGCAAACTGTTGAGCATGGCCACCTGAGTCCCTCCCGGCTCCACATTCGCGATCTAGGGGTTATCTGCAAAATGTAAAGGAAGGGGTGAGTCACCGAGACTCAGTGTGTAAATCCCCATCCCGAAGATAATAAACCCATACACAGTTTCATAAGTGAATATGTATGCCATGAAACCCAAAACCTAACCATCCGAAACTCCCGAATTACCCCGTGTGGTACCAAACCACTAGTGGTCAAAACCACTGGTGACTGAAGTCAAAAATAATATATGTGGTACCAAACCACTGGTGACTGTAGTCACAAATAATATGTGTGGGGCCAACCCACATTGTGGTACCAAACCACTGATGACAATCCCGTATCAATATGTGGGGCCAACCCACTGTGGTACCAAACCACTGGGACGAGTCACAAAGATAGATATATGTGGTACCAAACCACTGGTGGTGCCAAACCACTGAGACTTAGTCACAATATTATAATAAGCGGGGCCAACCCACTATGTGGTACCAAACCACTGGTGACAGTCTGAAATCATACTTTCCCCTTCCTCTCATTACCTGTTATTCATGTACATGCTTACAGTCAGGTATGGACATGTTTAACATATAAAATAACATGCGTTAAATAACATGGCATTGGCAGATTTTAACATAAGTAAATATCGTATGCAACCATAACAGACTCACCCGGCATCCTCGCTTTTACCCACAAGGGTAACACATCGATTTCTACAGTTTTTCTGGCTTTTGACAAATCACAAAATAATAACATATTAACTTATGAAGTGTGTAAGAGTTACACACCTGATTACTCGTAACACAATGCTCTCTACATCGAAACTGTCGTTAACCGACACTACCGCTACCTGTCTACCGCTTTGCTCAGATACCGGCCCACACCCAGGTGGCCAATTGCGAACAGCCGCCATCGCCCTCTTCTTGAACTTAGGGGCTAGGGTTTTAGATCCAACGTCTCCTAACGCTTGGCTAGCCTTCGAGTCCATAACACACCTTAGTCATTAACTCAGATTAAAGCAACGAAATAACGACAACTAGAGATATAAAACTCGAATGAACAGATCCCTTACCTAGATTGCCAAATCCTGGAGATTCAGTGACTTAGACCAAAGCACTGAGCGAGTACCCAGTCGACTAACACCAAGCATTCCTTAACACCCTTCAATCGGCCAAGATCTACAAGATTTAATTACTACCTTCGGCATTTAACGCAAAAAGAAATGATTGAATGGCAGGGTCACTTACCACAACACTAGCAAAATCGGTTGAGAGCAGAGGAGAGTAGATAATGACGATCTGCTGTTACAAGAACCAAAGAACAGATTATAAGAGCCCAAAGGGATTCGGCTAAAGAACTACCCAAATAGATGTCAGATCCCGGCTTTTCTCCCTATAAAAAATGATAGAGGGAAGGGAGTAGAGATAGAAGAGATTCGGCCATAGAAACAAAAGAGGAGAAAGAGAAGAAAAAGAGAAAGAAGAACTCAATGAGATCTTACCTGATTATGGGTTGAGATTTCGGCTTTGAGACCCAGAGAAGAGGAATATATTTTGGCACTTAAGGAGATTAAGAGGAATGCAAGAAGAGAAGAAAATACGGCTAAAGATATTCAGGTTTTTACAAGAAATCGAAGGTGAAAAGAGAGTTATGGAGTTTTGGCTAGCAGGAGATGGATGAAATAAGGAAAAAGAATGGAAGATGGAGTTTTGGTTTTGATGTTATTGGCAAGAAGAACAACAAAGATGATGAGTAGAGGGTAATGTAGTTTCGGCCATATACCAAAAGTAGAAAAAGAAGAGAAGGCTTTAGGGAATGCTTGGGTTTTGGTACTTGAGAGAAAAGACAACAAAGATGCTATGGGGTATTTCGATTTTGACACAAAAAGAGATGACACAAAAGAATGCCTAGCCGAAAATGCTCTCCTAAGCTTGTAATGAGATTTGAACCCTTGCCTTTTCCTATGCTCCAGACGCTACATGCCACCACAACACAAGCTCCTTTTGTGTCATTATCCTCCGCCTTTTATTCTTAAGGCCTACCTGCCAACTTCCAGGGTTTTTTCACCTAAAACCAAAATTTCCCCAAAGCCAATGTTCGATCCCGGGACTTCATAGAAGCCCTCTAACCTTCCAAAATCACATATCTAATAGGTCCAACTTGCATTTAATCCGATCTCTTGTTCTCTAAAAATTTAAATGCTACTGGGCTCAAGGCCCATTGGGCCCAATCCTATTAGGCCCAATTTCAGGATGTTACATTCTTTCCTTTGTTTTATAGATTATCGGAAGCTCGATCAGTTCAAAAATTTGTCAAAGATCTATCACACTATCCAGAAGTCGTTTCGATAGTTTTTGTGTATTTTGACCAAGGTTTATAATGGCATGTATAGAATGTTGTGTAATGGTGCTTTGATATTGATCGCTGTGAAATCACAGTTTTAAAATTTATAAAAAAATGATCAAACTTTGAGACTAACTCTGATAACGATATTAAGGCAAGTGTACCTATCTAACAGTAGTATAGCTTAGGCAAGACCGGATATCGAACCCAAAGGAACTAAAAGTATTAATACACACTTTCTTTTTATTATTTAACCTAACTAAGATAAAGGTTGCTTTTAAACTAAATTGATGACAACTAAACTAAGGAAACAAAGACAAAGATGAATTTGGGGATAACTTGAAAAAGACTTAGTTGATTTTTATGATACCTTTGAGAAGAATCCACCTAGACTTCTCCTATTATCTAACCTTAGATTATATGATTTCTTTTACTTAGCTTGATCCGTGAGACTCCTTCACCTATGCTAAACCCTCTCTCGATGCGAATAATGTCTAATCCTAGGTTAATTAGTGGAACTCTCGTTAGCTTAGAATAACCCCCGAGGAAAGCAGTAAATCAATCAATGGATTCCCATATTAGGTTTCAACCTAATCCGGTAAAATCTCGTAACCCTATCTCCAGGCACTCGATCAACTCCGCTTAATTATGTTAGATCTACTCTTAGGCAGGGTCTATTCCTCCTCTACCTAAGCACATTGGATTTGGATTAGGAAACATAATTAAGAACAAACTAAGTAATTTATCATATAACTTAAAAATCAAATAATAAAATCTATCTAGGTTTCATCCCCCTTCAGGTATCTGAGGGGTTTAGTTCACAGTGTAAAAAGAAAACATCACAAGAGAAAAGATAAAACAGAACACAAGAAAAATCCTAAAACTCCCTGATGGGATGGAAGGAGAATTCCGCCGTCTTGAGTATAATTCCGGCTTCTTGGGATGAATCAACTGGCTATCCTCGCGTTACTCCCTAACTTTGACCTTTTCGGCTTGGCTCCTTGGCCTAGCTTTCGCTCCCCTTCAAAGGTTGTACTTGGGGTATATTTATAGGCTCTTGGAATACGATTCTTTCTCCCGAAGTATCCTTTTTCAACTGAAATTACTCTTTCCAGCGACAGAGGCACGGCCATGTCACACGCCCGTGCAAATTGAGACCTGACCGTGTTCGAATTTTTGCTTTGGCACGGCCGTGGGCAGTGGTGTTGAGGCCGTGCTCTAAGTGTTCGTCGAGACACGGCCGTGTGGTCCTTGGCCCAGGCCATGTCAATTTCGTGGAAAGGCTTATTTACTTCGTTTTAGACCCGTTTTGTGTTCTTTTCATCCTCGGGTGCTTTCCTGGGTATAGGACATGAAAAGAAAGGAATAAAAGCACCTTTTTATATAAAACGAGGCTTAAATCTTTAAAAAGCGTAATGAACGTGGGATTAAAATATGTTATATTTACGGTTTATCAAATACCCCCACACTTAAGCTTTTGCTTTTCCTCAAGCAAAATTCTCAACTTACAATTAAAACGAACTTTCCATGATTCATAATTCCTATGAACAATGCCTTATCCTAATTCATAGATAATTTATACATGGATAATTCAACTCAAAGATTCCTAAAAATTCAAACAAGATAAGTCATAAATTTGTAGCACGAAAAACATAGGTGTTTCCCTTCATCTAAATAATTACCTTTAATTCAAAATCCACAAGGATTGATATCCTCACAAAAGATTCACTCAAATCACTCAAAAAGTGTTTAAGGGTCAAAATTAAGCACTCATAAGTCGAACATGAAAAGTTAATCCCATAGGCTTGCCTAAAAATTAAATCTCCACCACTGTAAAATGATATGATCAACAGATCAAAAGGTCTTTCTTAGGGTTGTAACGGGACTAAGGTTAAAGGTGTGGATAAAGGCTGAAATTAGAAGGTTAGAATCAAGATTGAATTGATATGTTACCTACTTAAAAATTTCTAAGATAATAATTACATCAACTGAAAACAATAAAAAATCCTACTAATACGAGCTTTTCCTTTTGGGAAATAGTCTTTGATTGTGTAAGCTCACTTTCCATATTACTAATATTGAAAACTTTGAAATTTTTATTTTTTTTAAGAACAGACTTAATACAAGATAAATTTAACTACCAGAATAATAAACTCAGATAACTGGCTCAAATCAAATCTCGATTAAGGGGTAGTCAAAATAAAGGGTGATAACAAATACAAAGGGTTTTGGGTTAAAATTAGCGAGTAAGTCAATAAAAAGGGTTGTTAGGCTCAACGGGGTTCACTAAGGGTTAATTATAAGGGTAGGCAATTTAGTAGAGTAAGTGGGTTAAAACCTAAGTGCCTTTATCATCTTGGTATATCAAATCATAACTGTGGTCTTGACATGTATAATTGAGGCAAGTTCTAGAATAACAATTCATAGTCGACACACTCATAATCAAGAAGTGAGCATGAAAAAGAATGTATGCTCTGTAAGGCTCAATTTCTCACAAAAATTATGGGTGTTTTTGACATCAACCTTGTAAATCTCAAATTTCAAGATAATATTTAAATTCTGGTTGACAACCTAAAATTTTAATTTTTAGAAAATTAGACTTATCATGCTTGATTCCCTAGTATTCTTCAGATTTAATTATCAATGCACAATTAACTATGACTTATTCCAAAATATATCAATAAAAATCACAAATCATTAGAAATTTCATCTTAATTAGTAATATGAGAAAATTACTTTACAACAAGATTAAATTCAGGGATTTGAGAACAATGCAGACAGTTAGGTATTTTTATTCTCAAGGTTTGAGAATAATGACAAATTAGGCATTTTCTCAGAATACCTATTCACCCCCCACACTTAAGGTGTACATTGCCCTCAATGTACAAAGATATATAATGACATTTTAAAGATAAATTAAAAGAGAAGGGGGAAGAGTTACTCCCTGATTTGTGGATGTTTTCCCGAATGAGTGTCTTTGGTGGCGGTGATGGTCAGTCGGGATAACGTTCCTGCGCTAGATGAAGAAATTGGGTAGTGCTTTGAGAAGTAGCCAGGCTTTATTAAGACCTAATAAAAATAAACTAAATATATAAATAAAGACAAGAAAGATAAAAAGAAAGAGACTAAGAAGGAAAATAGACTAAGGCTAGGAGATAAAGGGGCTTGAGAATCCTTATTGGTAGGTGGTTCGCGACGTGGGTGTGACTTCTAAGGCGACGAAGGTGCTGGCGGTGGCAGAAGTGGCGTGATTCCCAAGCAGCCTTTAGAACCAGACACTAAGAAACTAAAATAAATTAAGCATAAGATAGTCAAAAAGAAGGAAAATAAAGGAAAAGATAAATGTGAAACGAAAGATAAATGGTCTCATAGGTCCTTGGCTTGGTGTTGAGACGAAGCTACCGGCATGAACTCATGTACTTTGTTAAGGGGCCTATGCCTAGCTTTCTCCGTTTCTTTGGCATGGTGTTGGCTTGCTCAAGGATCTAGAGTAAAGAATCTGAGATGGAAGAGAAATGAGAAGAAAAAATAAAGGTGAAAATCGAATGGAGGGAGGGGGAAGAGTTGAGGGGTTTAAATAGATGTTCATATGTTCTACTCCCCTACGGCCGTGGTCCCAGGGTGTGTCGAACTACAGGCCTCCTCACACGGCCGTGTTATAGAGGGTGTTGTCACCCTGTGCCCGTGCTTGATCCATCTACGCCCGTGCTCGTGATGTTTTTCTTGTTGGCACGAGTGTCTGTCACGGGCATTTCTTACTCGTGCTCGATAAGTCAGTAACCTCAGCAATTTCACACGGTTTGTGGCATGGGCATGTTCTATCTGTGGTATGGAAATCGATAGCCTCACACGGTTGGTGCCATAGCCGTGCCATGTCTGTCAGTGCCCGCGTTGAGAGTGGTTGGATCTGTGACGTTGTGGTGGTGGTTAGTTTGACTGCACGGCCTCTGCCCTGTCAGGGTGTTGATTTTGGTGGTCCACACGGCCACGGACACGGCTGTGTGTAAGGCCGTGTGATCTGAGATTCTGCACTTTTGGGTTAGTTGAAAAAGGAAAAGAAACTAAAATTGCAAAAATAAATAGTGTTAGTACTCGGGTTACCTCCTGATAAACGCTCGTTTATAGTCTTAAGCTAGAGTTTCCTCATATTTGAAAATTTTAGGGAGGTTTGAAAGTTTGAACATCCTCCCTCATGTCTATATTTTCAGTTTTTTGACAAAATTGAAGTCGAGAAGCGTTTACCTTAAAAGTGCCAAATGTTGGATTGCTTACCTCGACTATTCCTTGTGGGAAGATATCGTGTACCTCAAGAAGGAGTTTTCTCTTTTCCTTCGGGTTTGTTGTGGTGATGTGAGGCTCGGCTTTATCTAACAGGCCCTGGTCTCTTATTTTATAGTGATTTGATGTCCCCACAAGTTCTTGTGGTGGTTCCTCTAGTTCTACATTATGTGGAGCCGGCTCTTCATTGACTTGTGATTCCTGTTCTTCCTTGTGTAACCCTAGCTTTTCCTTGAAGTGTGTTTTCCACTCATCTAGGTCATCTATTTGGGTCCTTTGTTCTTCGTAAGTTATTTCTTTGTTGGCACTGAACTGAGGATCTGGTTCAATCGTTCTCTTTTTTGGAGGTTCATGAAAAGAAGGTGAAATTAAATGATTATCGAAAGAATTTTCTGGCTCACTTTGATTCCTTGACGACCTATCTAAATCGAGGGCTTGAAGACTAATTGATTCGTCACCTACACAAAGTATGAGCTCACCTGTGGCAACGTCAATTTTAGTCTTGGCAGTTGCTAGAAAAGGTTTTCCTAAAATTAAGGGAATTGAATTATCCTCATCCATGTCTAAAACAACAAAATCTACTGGGAAAACAAATTTATCAATTTTTATGAGAACATGTTCAATAATGCCCCTAGGGATTCTAACAGTTTTATCTTTTAATTGAATACTCATCTTAGTTTGTTTTGGTTTCCCTAGACTTAGTCGCTTAAACAATGTATAAGGCATAACATTTATGTTTGCCCCTAAATCCGCTAACGCATTATCAATATTTAAACTACCAATTAAACATGGAATTGTAAAACTCCCAGGATCTTTTTGCTTCTGTGGTAGTCTATTTTGTAACCTTGCAGAGCATGTTGCATTGAGTTTCACGTGGTGCTCTTTATCTATTTTACGTTTGTTGGTCAAGAGCTGTCTTAAAAATTTCCTCGAGTCTGGCATCTGAAAAAGAGCTTCAGGAAGAGGTAAGTTAATATGTAATTTCTTTAAAAGTTTAAGAAACTTACCAAACTGCTCCTCTGAATTGTCTTTTTGTAATGTTGCAGGATAAGGTATGCGAGGTTTGTACTCCTTGACTACTGGTTTTGGCTTTTCTTGTACTACCTTTATTGTACCTTCGTCTACCTTACTTTTTGGAGTTGGGTTGGGTGTATCTATCTCCTTTCTATCCTGAAGTGTGATAGCTTGAATTTGCTCCTTAGTATTAATTTCAATGTTACAAGGTAGGCGTCCTTGCGATCGTTCTGACATTGACTTTACAAGTTCTTCCATTCGGTTTTCATTGCTTTTGATTGTTCTGTCAGCTTCTTGGATACGTTCCTTGATGGTTGCCTTCTTGTCTTGTGGATAAGGCTGATTTCGAAAGTTTTGGGACCGTTGTTGCCTTTGATTTCCTTGATTGCCTTGTCCTCCCCACGAAAAATTTGGGTGATTCCTCCAACTTGGATTGTAAGTGTTGCTATAAGGATTATTATTAGATTGGAAATTGTTACCAATATAGTTCATCTGTTCATCTTCTGCTCCTGGTTGGTAGGGTGGGTGCTCAGGATTCGCCACAGTTCCACTAGCGTCGCACTGCATGACTAGATGTATCTGTGAGGAACACAAACTATCAAGCTTTTTATTCATCATCTCTAGCTGCATTGATAGCATGGTCATGGTGTCGACGTTGAAAACTCCTGCCGATTTTGTTCGTTTAGTTCTCGAAGCTTGCCACTGATAATTGTTTATCGACATCTCCTCAATAAACTCGTAGGCTGCTTCAGGAGTTTTATTGTTTAACGTTCCATCGGCGGCTGAATCTATCAATTGCCTCGTTGAGGGGTTTACTCCGTTGTAGAAAGTTTGGACTTGTAGCCACAGGGGTAAAACATGGTGTGGGCACCTCCTCAAGAGATCTTTGAACCTCTCCCATGCGTCGTATAGTGTCTCTAAATCCATCTGCACAAAGGAAGAGATATCATTACATAATTTGGCTGTTTTAGCCGGTGGAAAATATTTCATCAGAAACTTTTCGGTCATTTCATCTAACCAGTGTTTGGCTTTATTCTTCAACGAAAAAGGGAATAACTGAAGACGAATGGCATCATCAGAAACACCATTTATTTTAAAGGTATCACAGAACTCCAAAAAATTAGCTATATGCATGTTTGGATCTTCGTCCTGCAAACCATCAAATTGAACAAACTATTGAATCATTTGTATTGTGTTAGGCTTTAATTCAAAATTGTTAGCAGTTATAGAAGGCCTAACAATACTAGATTCTGCTTCTGTTAAATGTGGTTTCGCATAATCAAACATTGTACATGGAGCATTTTCATCTCCCACAACGCGTAGTAGTGGGTTGTTTTCGTCCATCCCTTCAGTAGGATTGGATCTATTTTCTTCCTCTCTTTCTGTGTAGTCTAGGGCCTCGCCTGGTTTCCCTGTGATTCCTACGAGCGGTTGCTTCGATATCACTATTGTATACGAAAGGACCTCTCGGATTCTTTCTAGTCATAAACTAGAGGTACCTAGAAAAGAGAAAGAAATAAAAAATAAAAAATAGAAAAGTTAAAATTTAGCCTAAGAAATCAAAAGAAATAAATTGTGAATAAAATAATGGCTAAAGTAATAAAAATAGAGCTTTCTTAATATTGTAGTTCCCCGACAACGGCACCAAAAACTTGATCGCTGTGAAATCAGAGTTTTAAAATTTATATAAGAATGATCAAACCTAGAGACTAACTCTGACAACGATATTAAGGCAAGTGTACCTATCGAACAGTAGTATAGCTTAGGCAAGAGATATCAAACCCAAAGGAACTAAACGTATTAATACTCACTTTCTTTTTATTATTTAACCTAACTAAGATAAAGGTTGCTTTTAAACTAAATTAACGAAAACTAAACTAAGGAAATAAAGACAAAAAGATGAATTTGGGGATAACTTGAAAAAGACTCAGTTGATTTTTATGATACCTTCGGAAAGAATCCACCTAGACTTCTCTTATTATCTAACCTTAGATTATATGATTTCTTTTACTTAGCTTGATCCGTGAGACTCCCTAACCTATGCTAAACCCTCTCTCGAAGCGAATAACGTCTAATCCTAGGTTAATTAGTGGAACTCTCATTCGCTTATAATAACCCCCTAGGAAAGCAGTAAATCGATCAATGGATTCCCGTATTAGGTTTCACCCTAATCCGGTAAAATCTTGTAACCCTATCTCTAGGCGCCCGATCAACTCCGCTTAATTATGTTAGATCTACTCTTAGGCAGGGTCTATTCCACCTCTACCTAAGCACATTGGATTTGGATTAAGAAACATAATTAATAACAAACTAAGTAATTTGTCATATAACTTAAAAATCAAATAATAAAATCTGTCTAGGTTTCATCCCCCTTCAGGTATCTGAGGGGTTTAGTTCATAGTGTAAAAAGAAAACATCACAAGAGAAAAGATAAAACAAAACATTAGAAAAATCCTAAAACTCCCTGATGGGATTGAAGGAGAATTCCACCATCTTGAGTATAATTCCGGCTTCTTGGGATGGATCAACTGGCTATCCTCGCGTTACTCCCTAACTCTGACCTTCTCAGCTTGGCTCCTTGGCCTAGCTTTCGCTCCCCTTCAAAGGTGGTGCTTGGTGTATATTTATGTGCTCTTAGAATGCGATTCTTTCTCCCGAAGTATCCTTTTTCGACTGAAATTGCTCTTTCCAGCGACAGAGGCACGGCCATGTCACACGCCCGTGCAAATCGAGACCTGACCATGTTCGGATATCTGCTTTGGCACGGCTGTATGCGGTGGTGATGAGGCCTTGCGCCAGGTGTTCGTTGAGACACGACCGTGTGGTCCTTGGCCCAGGCTGTGTCGATTTCGTGGAAAGTCCCATTTACTTTGTTTTAGGCCCATTTTGTGTTCTTTTCATCCTCGGGTGCTTTCCTAGGTATAAGACATGAAAAGAAAGGATTAAAAGCGCCTTTTTATATAAAACAAGGCTTAAATCTTTAAAAAGCATAATAAATGTGGGATTAAAATATGTTATGTTTACGGTTTATCAGATATGTTTATGTTTTGAAAATTATGTTTGGTTGGTGCACTAAAGTGTTTTCCAAAGGTTCTCATTTTTGGTCACTTGTTAATGCTTGTAAATAAGGCTCTTATGATATGCTTTGAATGGTTTGAAAATGGTTATATGTGGTATGTTTTAGTACCTATATGGACTAGGTTTGTATGCATGAAATGTAGCATACGGACATGTTTGGATAACTGATGTTTGGATGCAAATTGTGGTGCCTTTAAATGGCATATTGGTTAGGTGATTTAGGATGCTTGAAATGGTATGTTTTTGCAAGTTTGAATGGTGTTTGAACCCTTTGAATGTGTGCTTAATTAGTTTGAAAAGTTATGCATGAAATGATTTGATTTTAGGTAAATTTGTGGTTCACAAGGCTTAGGGCACGGGCGTGTGACATAGCTATGTGAGGCACACGGCCTGGCTACATGACCATATGTCATCTGAGGATTTTTTTAGGGTCCAAGACAGTTAGTTACACGGCCTAACACACGGGCATGTGGGGCAACTCAGATTGTTACACTGCCTGGCACACGGGCGTGTGACACCACCATGTGAACCTACTCAGTGAGTTACATGGGTAAGGACACGGGCTGGGACACAGCCATGTGTCCCTTGTCCAAAAGTTAGACAGCTTGGAGTGGTTCGACACAGCTTGGCCACATGGCCGTGTGACCCCTATTTCCAATTTTTTCATCTTTTTCCTAAACTTTCCAAATTGTTTTAAATTAGTCTCAAATTGCTTCTAAGTTATTTCTAGGGCCTCGAGTGCTCGATTTAGGGACAAAATGTATGATAATGAATGGTTTATAATATATAGAAATTATTGAATGTTATTATGTTTAAATGTTTCTGATTGTACGGTAATGCTCCGTAACCCTAATTCGGTGGCAGAGACGGGTTAGGTGTGTTACATTGTGTTTCACCCCATACTTATGCAAAACATTGGCGATGAGTTTGAAATCAAAATGAGACCGCTCATCACTGATGTTGGCTCAAAGCGTACCAAATCTCTTGAGGATGTTCTTGTACAAGAACTTCATCACCGACTTGGCATCATTGGTAGGAAGGGCTACAGCTTCTACCCACTTAGAGACGTAGTCAACTGCCACTAGTATGTATAGGTTTCCAAATGAGCGTGGAAATGGACCCACAAAGTATATTCCCCATACATCAAACAACTCAACCTCTAAAATGTTTTGCAATGGCATTTCATGTCTTCTTGAAACATTACTAGTTCTTTGACATCGATCACATGCATTATAAAAGATATGGGAATCTTTGAGTAGACTTGGCCAATAAAATCCTGACTGAAGTACTTTGGCAACAGTTCTCATTCCTCCAAAGTGTCTTCCACAGAGGACTAAATGACAATGTTGGAAAATGTTGTGTATTGCATCATCAAGGACACACTTCCTAATTACCTGATTAGCACATTTCTTGAATAGGAAGGGTTCATCCTATTAGTAATATCTTGCATCATGAAGGAATTTCCTTTTTTTTTTTTTTTTGCTTTTAAGATCAGGTGGCTGTAGACTGCTTACTAAAAAGTTCACTATATTGACATACCAAGGTAACGATGTGGCGGCCAATAGTTGCTCATTTGGGAAGTCTTTTTTAATAAACTTAACATTTCCATCCTTATTTTTAGCTTCTAACCTAGATAAATGTTTGCTACTTGATTCTATGTTCCTTTTCTGTCTCAAATTTCTAGATCAAATTCTTCTAGCAAAAGAATCCACCTGATTAGTCTCAGTTTTGCATCTTTCATTAATTGTAGAGTGAACGGCATGCACTATGACCCTAGTGCCTTCAAGATATGATCTAAAGTTATCAAATGCAAACACAATAGCCAATAATTCTTTCTTAGTGGCAGTGTAATTTAGCTGTGCTTCTGTTAGAGTGCGCTGGCATAGTAAATAGTGTAACACCCCAAAATAGGGCCTATGAGTTTTAGGGGTATTTTAGGAATTTTAGCCTTAGAGTGTTCGAAGTTTTGCGATATGGTTTACCCATAATGTTTTCAATTATGGTTTTTAGAAAATAATATTAATTTTTGGAAATGAGTTTTAGATACTTATAATTTTAGAAAAGGGACTGATTTGTAAAAAGTTCTAAGGTTTAAGTCTTTATGAAGTAATTAAACTAAACTACAAAAATCAACCTATTTTCCTCTCCATCTTTATAAAACCCAAGATAGTTCCTTCCACCCTTTATGTTTTGATGTCCCTTGCTCCTCCACACCCCAATTACTCAATTTTGATTCCCAACCTTCATTCTATTGATTTGTTTCATTCCTATAACATTAAACATTCATAGAATTTCAAGAAAACACTAAAAAAACACCATAGTATTCTCCATTGTCACGCTTTCAGGTTTTTGATCAAACATTTGGTTTTTCGTCATCTAAGGTACTAATTCAACTTCTAATTGGTTTTAAATGTTATTTAGTCTTTAAAACTAAGTTTTTAGCCATTAAATCATATGTTTTAAATAAAAGCTGAAAATTAGGTTGTTAATGGTGAAATTCGAGATTTTGAGTAAAAATGTGGTTTCAAAGTTTTTTTCAATTAGTTTTGACATGGTTAAAAGGTTTCTAAACTTTCTTTGAAGTTTTGTTAAGGATTTATTGAGTTTTCATGAATTTACAAAAAATAGCCATAAAACATGTCAAAAAAATCGATACCATGAATTGAGTAGTTTTATGTAGTTTAAAGGTTGAGAATTAGTCATAGGTGAATTATTCGATGAAAAAAATAAGTTTTAGGTGAAAATATTAAGTGTAGATCGATATATTTGGATTTCAAGTTGGTTATGTTAAAAGTTTCAGCTACATGAGAACATAGCTTAGGCTTATTTTTTGATTGCTTATGGTGAGTCCTTAGCTGATTTTTTAATGTACTATTGCGTGAATTATTGTGTTGAAGCTTCGGATTCGTTAGGACCTTCTACAAGTAGAGATAAATACAAGGAGAAGCAAGTTTGAGCTTTCAACTTTTCGACGAAAACGTAATTAGTGAGTGGTTGGGATAATTACTTGTGGCCATGATTCAATGCATTATTTGGGTATTTAGTAGTAGCCTAAACCGCTACTCTAAATTTCGAGTGTAAGCTTTCTCATACCTACTTTATCTTGTGAATAAAGTGCTTATGTGTTTTTGAATATGTGAATTGAGATGAGATGCTATAACATGTGATATGTGGTTTTGGTAATTATTGTGGAAGTGCAAATATGTTATATTAAATGTTAGTGATAATGTTTTGCTAAAGATGCAAATATGCAATGATTGTGCACGGATAATCGGTAAGTGATATATGTTTGACTTCGAATATTTTGGCCTTGTGATCTTGAAACTGTTGGATAAATTTGGCATGCCATAGGATTATGAGTACTCACCTATATGTACAGTGATTTTGCGTGTTGAGGCTCTTAGACATTTTGGAGGGTTAAGGGAATGTGAGCTAAGCTCTATTCAGCGGAACATGTGAGGGACAATAAGGAGAGTGTTAGCTTTATGCTTCACTTTTGGGACATGTTTGACTCTATGAGTCTTTGTTTAGTGTGTTGGAGATCTGCCTATCTGATGAGTGATGATAGAGCTCGCTTTTATGTTTCATAGCTCAAGTGCCAAATTATCTTAAAATGTATATATGTGTAACGTTATGTATGCCTAAATGAGTATGTGACCATTTTGCAACTTATCTATAAATATGTTTTGCATATTGTGATATATGCTTGAACATTAGGTGATTATATGTGTAATAAGATATATGCTTCTAAGAGAATATGTTACCATGTAAAAGAACTAGTAATAATGCACAAGTAAGTGTAAAATGGCACTAGAGTTGGAACTATTGAGGTTATACCATATGGTTGTTTCGTTGATGCTTGATGAATTATTTGCATTGTGGTTATTCTGATCATTCACTGAGCTTGTTAAGCTCACCCACTTCTTTTAAACCCTTACAGATTAGTAGAGAGCCAATGTGAGCGGTGTGGTTTCCGAGAGGTGATTAGTAACAACCCGTTTTTTAGTGGTGTCAGAAATAGTGGTTTCAAGGCCACAAATCTAACGAGTAAGTTTGTAAATGTTATTATTAAATATTTACGAGTCAAATATAGTATTAAAATAAATTTTGAATTGGCAATTTATACTATTTGAATGAATAATTAGGTTCAGGTGGTATGACCCTAAAGTCTAGTTGTTTTAGAAAATGAGGTATTGGGACTTCGTTTCCATAAACTGAGCCGTAAATATTTAGTGTTATTAAGGTTTTATTAAAATTTGGTTAAGAAATGTTAATGTGTAGATAGTTAATTAAGCGAAAAGGACTAAATTGTAATAGTTGAAAAAGTCAATTGCTATTAGTTTAAAGGTATTAATTTATTAAAGAAACATAATTGGATGGCCTTAATTGGTAAATTAACCATTTTTAAAATAGTGGGACGGTGTGGGCTTGAATTTACTTAAATTTATATGCTATTTTTATTATTAAAATAAAGTAAAATGATAAAATATGAAATATAAAGCCATCTTCCTAATTTATTTTCCTTTTCTTCTACCAGATGTCATTGTTGGGAGATTGAAGCTTCGATCTTGCTATGGTTAATGCAGGTAAATCCATTTTTCATTTATTTCTTATAATTTTTATGTTTTTGAGATCGTTGCAATTAGACCCAACTAACCCGTACCACTGTTTTCAAAATTATCCAATGTTTTAGAATGTGCCATGGATGAATTTGAGGTGTTTGTGAAAGTTTATGATAGATTGTTAACCTTTGTTGTGAAATAGAAATATTTTATTAAGTAATTTTTGATGACTTTAAGGTATAAGGACTTATTTATGAAAATGGTAAAATTAAAGGAATATATTGCAAATAGATGATAAATATGGGTATAAAAATAGGTAAAAATTGGTTTGCATGAATTTTATTTAGAAATGATGAATTTGCAAGCTTTGGGTTTAGGGACTAAATTATGAAAAAGGGTAAACTTTGAGGGTAGTTTTATAATTTTCATTATTATGGGTGATAAACCAGAATATATACATATTTTAATCCCACATTTAGCATACTTTTGGATGATTTATTCCCTGACTTGTGGAATTTGGTGCTCTTAATCCTTTTTTTCATGTTTTATACTTAGGAGAGCATCGGAGGATGAAAAGAATGAGAAACAGGCCAAAAATGGAGAAAATTGGTCAAAGCACGAAATGCACATGGCCTAGGCCCAAGCCACACAGCCGTGCCTCTTTAGCAGACCCGACCACGGCTTGAATTCGATTCACACAGGCGTGCCACATTGGCGTGTCCCTGCCTTAACCTGTTTTAATTCTATTAGGAATAGGGTACTTAGAGGCAAATAAAGACATTCTAAAAGCCTATATAAACACCCTAGAGTTCAACCTTCAAGGGGCATCCAGGTAGGCTTAGGAGCCAAGCCAGAGAGGTCAGAATTGTAGAATTTGCTCGAAGAAAGCCAGTTGATTCATCTCAAGAAGCCGGAGTCACACTCAAGAAGGAAGATCTTCCTTTCACTTTCCTTCAAGGGTTTTAGGGTTTTTCTTATGTTTTGTTTTATATTTTCTTCTGATATGTATTCTTTTATGGTTATGAACTAAACCCCTCAAATACCTGAGGGGGATGAAACCTAAGACGGATCTTGTTATTGTTTTCTGAACTATATGATAAATACTTGATTTGTTCTTAATTATGTGTTCTTACTTCTTGTTTTGATATTTTAGGATATTGATTCAAGTACTGATGTGCTTAGGCAGAGGAGGAACATTCCCTGGCTAAGAGTAGATCTAGCATAGTTAAGCGGAGTTGATCGCAACCCTAGAGATAGGATGACGAATATATGCTGGATTAGGGTCAAACCTAATATGGGAGTCCATAGATCAATTTAATGCAACACTAGGGGTTTTAATTAGAAAGAGATTTCAATTAATCAACTTATGGTTACACGTTAGTAGCCTCGAGAGAGGTATTAATATAAATTAGGGAATCCTACGGATCAAGTGAAGTGAGTAAATCGTCTGGTTCAGAGTTAGATAACAAGTGAAGTCTAAGTGGATTCTTCCTCGGGTATTGTCCTAATCAATTAGGTTTTCCCAAAAGTATTTTCCCCAATTCATTCTCTATGTCATAGAATCCTTAGCTTAGTAGTTAGTTAATTTTAGATTAAACAACAATTCCCTTAATTCTTAGGCTAAATAATAAAAAGAAATGTAGTATTAGTCCTTTTGGTTCCCTTGGGTTCGGCATTCCGGTCTTGCCACTAAACTATACTACTGTTTGATAGGTGTGCTTGCCTCAATCGTGGTGGAAGTTAGTTTCTAGGCTCGATCATTTATTATATAAATTTTAAGACTTTCAGACACGATCAAGTTTTTGGCGCCGTTGCCGAGGAACTGAAATATTAAGAACGCTCAATTTTATTACTTTAGCGATATTTTATTTTTGCAATTAAATTTTATTTTTACTTTTCTAAATTTTCTTCTTTGCTTCTGGCAGGTATTCTAGTTTATGACTAGAAGAAACCCGTCAGGACCTCTACTTTACGATAGTGAAATTGAAAGCACAGTTCGTAGAAACCGAAGAGAAATAAGGAGAAGCCTATAATACATGCAAGAAGAGCAAGAAAACAAAATTAATACTACCAAAGAGATGGCTGAGAATAATCCGCTACCTCTAGAGGTGGCCGAAAATCATGCTCCTCGAACTTTGTATGATTATGCTAAACCTAATTTAACAGGAACTGAGTCAAGTATTGTTAAACCTACTACTGCTGCAAACAATTTTGAACTGAAACCTAAAATAATTCAAATGATACAGCAATTTGTTCAGTTTGATGGTTTGCAGGATGAAGATCCAAACAATCACTTGGCGAATTTCCTAGAATTTTGTGACACTTTCAAAATAAATGGCTTTTCTGATGATGCCATTCGTCTTCGGTTGTTTCCCTTTTCATTAAGGAACAAAGCTAAACAGTGGTTGAACTTGTTACCACGAAGATCAATTACTACATGGGAACAAATGACCAAAAATTTTTTGTTAATATATTTTTCGTCGGCTAAAATGGCTAAGTTGAGGAATGATATCTCTTCATTTGTGCAGATGGATTTAGAGACACTTTACGATGCATGGGAGAGATACAAAGATCTATTGAGAAGGTGCCCACACCATGGATTACCCTTGTGGCTATAGGTCCAAACCTTTTACAATGGTGTGAACCCTCAACCAGATAGTTGATTGATTCAACCGCCGGTGGAACCCTGAATAATAAAACACCCGAGGCTGCCAATGAAATTATAAAAGAAATGTCACTGAATAACTACCAGTGGCAAGTCACGAGGACAAGGCCAACAAAAGCCGCAAGTGTTTTCAACCACGACGCAGTAACCATGTTATCAAATCAGGTAGAAATGTTAAATAAAAATATTGATGGTTTATGTGGTTTTTTGTAGGTACATCCAACTATCCAGTGCGAGATGAATGGAGGAGGGATAAGCAATACAGAATATCCACCTTACAACCCAAGTGCTGAAAACGAGCAAGTTCACTATATGGATGATAATTTTCGATCTCAAAATAAACCTTATAGTGATACTTATAATCCAGGTTGGAGGAACCACCCCAATTTTTCATGGGGTGGTCAAGGAAATCAGAGACAACAACCCCCTCCAAACTACCAAAAATAGCCCTACCCACAGGAAAAGAAGTCGAACCTTGAGGATATGCTAGAAAAATTCATTTCAGCATCAGAAATTCATTTTCAGAATACCGAAATGACGTTGAATAATCAGCAATCATTAATTTAAGAACTTAAAAATCAATTAGGACAGCTGAC
Organism: Gossypium bickii; assembly: GCA_025503065.1. NCBI lineage: Eukaryota > Viridiplantae > Streptophyta > Magnoliopsida > Malvales > Malvaceae > Gossypium > Gossypium bickii. The sequence goes on along the minus strand of CP106717.1, from coordinate 44,529,114 downwards.
CAAGTTAGTTTCCGAAAGGCAACCAGATCGTTTACCTAATAATATCAAAACTAAACCACAAGAGCAAGTGAAGGCAGTAACATTAAGGAGTGGGAAGGAATTGGTTGAAGTAGAAAAGAAGATGCCACAAGAAACTAATAAGGAGAAAAGTGAGGAAATCAAGAATGTAACACCGGTACGTGAAGAATTTAAGCCACCGATCCCATATCTGGCAAAGTTGAAGAAAGATCGCTTAGAAACACAATACAGTAAATTTCTTGAACTTTTTAAACAGTTACATATTAACTTACCTTTTGTTGAAGCTATTTCGCAGATGCCAACGTATGCAAAATTTCTAAAAGAGCTTTTAACAAATAAAAGAAAGATTGAAGAAATATCAACAATGGAACTTAATGAAGAGTGTTCAGCCATCATCCAAAACAAGCTACCAACCAAATTGAAAGATCGAAGAAGTTTCACTATTCCCTGTTTAATTGGTAGTTTAAACATTGAGAAAGCACTAGCTGATTTAGGTGCCAGTATTAATTTAATGCCTTATAAAATGTTTAAGCAACTTGGTCTTGGGGAACCAAAACCCACTAGAATGAGTATTCAATTAGCTGACAGATCTGTTAAATATCCTAAGGGAATTATTGAAGATATTCTGGTAAAAGTTGATAAATTTATATTCCTTGTTGATTTTGTTGTGCTCGACATGGATGAGGACATTGAGGTACCATTAATTTTGAGGCGCCCCTTTTTAGCTACTGCTAGGGCTATTATTGATGTAGGTGATGGTAAACTTGCGCTAAGGGTAGGCGACGAGGAAATTATTTTTCAAATTTATGATGCTATGTGATATTCTAGAGAACAAGATGATTCCTGTTATTTTATTGATACCATTGATCATTTTATTTAGGATTCTTTGTAGGAAATCATACATGACGACATGATGGAACTATGTCTGACCCACGGTGAGGGGGTAGATGATGATACTGATGAGTTGAATTCTAAAACATCTTCCTGTAGACAAAAGAAAAAGGAGGACATTAAAATCAACAATGAACTAAAAAGAAGAGGACATTAAAATCAACAACGAACTAAAACAAAAACCCTCTATTGAAGAGCCACCTAAATTGGAATTGAAACAGTTGCCAAATCACATAGAATATGCATTCCTTGGGAATAATTCTACGCTTCCAGAAATCATCTCCTCAGAACTGGAACCCAAAGAGAAAGACGAGTTACTACAAGTACTAAGGGAACATAAAAGAGCCATAGGTTGGAGAATTTCTGACATTAAAGGAATAAGTCTATCGTTCTACACCCACAAAATTTTAATAGAAGATGAGTATAAACCATGCGTGCAACCTCAAAGACAATTGAATCCCAACGTGAAGGAAGTTATTAAAGCTGAGGTAATTAAACTTCTAGATGCTGGAGGTAATTTATCCTATTTCTAACAGTACTTGGGTAAGTCCTGTGCAGGTCATTCCAAAGAAAGGAGGCATGACTGTTGTAGCCAACGAAAAGAATGAATTGATTCCTACAAGAACAGTCACAGGTTGGAGAGTCTGTATTGACTATAGAAAGTTGAACGACGCCACCATAAAAGATCACTTCCCTTTGCCCTTTATTGATCAGATGTTAGAGAGATTATCTGGGCATATGTACTACTGCTTCATGTACGGACTCTCCGGCTACTTCCAAATCCCAATAGCCCCTGAGGATAAAGAAAGACAACATTTACATGTCTATACGATACTTTTTCTTATCGTAGAATGCCTTTTGGATTATGTAATGCTCCTGCTACTTTTCAACGCTGCATGCTGTCCATCTTTGATGAACTTGTGGAAGACATTATGGAGGTATATATGGATGATTTATCGGTATTTGGTAATTCTTTCCATCTTTGCCTTAATAATCTAAAACGAGTTCTAATGAGATGTGAGGAAACGAACCTTGTTTTAAATTGGGAAAAGTGTCACTTTATGGTTCGAGAGGGGATTATGTTAGGACATAAAATTTCTATTAAAGGGATTGAAGTTGATAAAGCAAAGGTTGAAACCATCGAAAATTTACTTCCTCCTAGTTCAGTTAAGGTTATTTGAAGCTTTTTAGGACATTCTGGATTTTATCGAAGATTTATTAAGGATTTTTCTAAAATAGCTAAGCCTTTAACAAAACTACTAGAAAAGGATGTGCCTTTCGATTTTGATCAGAAATGTTTAGATGCATTTAACACCCTTAAAAATAAATTAAGAAATGCCCCAATTATAATTGCACCTGATTAAAACTTACCCTTTAAACTAATGTGTGATGCGAGTGATTTTGCAGTAGGTGCAGTTTTGGGACAGCGGAGAGATAAGCATTTTCAGCCAATTTATTATGCCAGCAAAACATTGATGGCCGCACAAGAAAACTACACCACCACAGAAAAAGAATTGCTAGCTGTGGTTTTTGCATTTGACAAATTTAGATAGTATTTGATATTATCTAAAGTTGTCGTTTACACTGACCATTCAGCTCTTCGTTATCTTTTAACTAAATCCGATGCAAAACCTCAACTTATAAGATGGATTTTACTCTAACAGGAATTTGATTTGGAAATTCAAATAAGAAAGGAGCTGAAAACCTTGTAGTAAATCATCTTTCTAGACTTGAAAATTCACATATCAAAGAACTAGATAAAAGTGAGATAAATGACTCGTTCCCTGAAGAACAACTATTCACTATATCTAACTCCGAGGTACCCTAGTTCGTAGACATTGCAAATTACTTAGCTGCTAACATCCTACCAAAAAGGTTAACACATCATCAAAAGAAGCGATTCTTTGCTGATGCAGAGAAATATTTTTGGGAGGATCCTTTTCTTTTCAGTATATGTGCAGATCAAGTAATTCGGAGATGTGTTACAAAAGCATAAGCAAGCAAAATCTTAGATCATTGTCATTCAGGACCTTCAGGAGGACATTATAGCGGCATCAGGACAGCACACAAAACGCTCGAATCAAGTTTTTATTGGCCTACCTTGTTCAAAGACGCTAATTGGTATGTTGCTCCATGTGATAGATGTCAGAGAACAGGTAATATCTCTAAACGCAATGAAATGCCTCAAACATACACGCTATCATGCGAAATTTTTAATGTATGGGGTACTGCTTTTATGGGCCCATTCTATAACATCCCAAAATTGGGCTTAGGAGAATTGGGCCTATTGGGCCCCGAGCGTAAGAGCGTTTAAATTTTTAGGAACAAGAGATCGGCTTAAATGCAAGTTGGACCTATTAGGTGAGTGATTTTGGAAGGTTAGAGGGCTTCTATGAAGTCCCACGATCAAACTTGGGCTTAGGAAAAATTTTGGTTTTAGGTGAATAAAACCCTGGGAGTTAGTAGGTAGGCTTTAAGAATAAAAATGACACAAGTGGAGTGTGTGGTGTAGTGGCAAAGTGACGCCACATAAGAGGCAAGGGGATGACGTCACAAGGAAGGAAGGAGGTCCAAGGTTCAAGTTTTGGCTCTTGCGTTTTGGTTTTCTTTTTACATGGACCTTAGAATTTGGCTATAGATTTATATTTAGTTGCACATGGTTTAAGACACAAGAGGAGCTTGTGGCTAAGTGGCCAGTGGCGTGGATTAAGCTACAAGGGAGCCTGGGTTCGAATCTCATGAAAAGTAAGGGAGTATTTATTTTGCGAATTGGACGGCATGAAAAGCAAGGGAGTATTTATTTTGCGAATTGGACAGCAAGAGTTAGAGTATGATTTAAACTCTACTGACGAAGGGATCCCACATCGAAAAGATACAAAGAAGGAAGGTGAGAAGCTAGCTATATATAGAGCATTCTATGAGGAGAGTGAATACACCTTGGAGGGCGTTTGGGCACAGGAGTGGTCGGAGCACGGATTAGCACCAGATTCCTATCAGGTGTGTAACTCTCTCTACTCTAGTTGTAGAGCGGAAAATGTCGAAGTGCCGGCCACGACAATAGTAGCCACACGAGCGTGCGAGCGCACGTGTGGGGCTTCGACGTGATAGTTGAGGCCATCAGTAGTTTTCTTGTGGGTTGAGGCTGCTTGGGCCACGATGGGCTGAAGTGGGACCAGTTGAATAAAATGTATGATGGTGTAGTATATAGTGAACTGGACTAGGTGAATCTCATATACGTGGCTAGATTTGTGTTAGGTGGGCCACACGAGCGTATGGGCCCGAATGGGCCAAAATCGAGATTTTGGCCCAATAGTCCGGTACGACCGAAAATGGTAGTTGAGTCACTCGAGGCGACATTAGGCCTTTGGAAAGGCCATTGCGGGTGCAAAATTACTAAAATACCCTCAGTAGGTAAATTACAAAAATACCCTTGGTGGGTAAAATTACTGTTATACCTTTAGAGGTTGATTAGCTTGATTATGTTGTATTTGTTATTTTGATTATGATGGTAATTCGTTTCATACGTTACATTTGATATATGATTGGCATACATGTCATACTACATACACGAACTATTATGTCATGACATGTTGCATGGGCTTTGGGATATGAATGAAGGGGAAGTGCATCTGGTGACTATGCAATCTGATCTGGTGGCTCTGCCACACTCTGTTTTAGTGGCTCTGCCACACTCTATTCTAGTGGCCATGCCACTTCAGTCTAGTGACACTGTCACAATTTGACGATGAGCAGCTAACTACAGCATGACTGCCATCGATGGTGTGTAGCGGTGAGGGTCGATTGTAGAAATCCCCATTGGTGTGATTGGTAGGTAAGGGTGGTGTGTAGTGGATGGATAACTAGGTTGGGTTAGGATTTGCATCATATTGTATTGATTATCTTGTTATCTGCTATACTCTGCTAAAAAGGCAAAAGCCCAGTCTGTTTCTATATAGGCTTCGCCCAGAGTGATTTGTAAGGGCTAAGGCCCAGCTGATATGTGAATGGACTCGGGCCCAGTTAGGGTTCCTATGGAGTAATTGCACACTGAGTCTTCTTGACTCACCCCCTCTGCTTATTTCTGCAGGTAATTCATAGATTGCGGTTTTGGAGCTGAGGTAGACTTCGAGGTGGCCATGCACTATTTTTCTTGTAAATTGTCGGTTCTTATTTAATAGTTCTTTTTAATCTTGGGATTTCATTATGTAATGAGGCCACTACAACTTTAAATTTGGTATTTTATTTGGTTTAGCTTTTAATTTGATTACTGCCTATTATTATTAAATGTTCAATACAGGAATTTCTTAGACCCTTAATAACCGTTTTCCAAAATGTTAACAAAAGGATAACAACTGAATAAATAATAAACTCGAAATTTTAACAAACACACAATTTTTTTAAACAACCTTTCCCTGTGACATACCAGATCCGGTCATGATGTTTAGGCCGGGTTTGGGTTGTTACACATTTCCTAGCTCATTTGGGAATAAATACATCTTAGTAGCAGTGGACTATATGACAAAATGGGTGGAAGCTCAAGCTTTACCCACTAATGATGCCAGAATGGTAGTGAGATTTCATAAGAAACTCTTCTCTCGATTTGGAACACCCAGAGCAATTATTAGTGATAGACTCATTTCTGTAATACTCAATTTGACAAGGTCTTAAAGAAATATGGGGTACACCACGGAACAACTACCCCTTATCACCCTCAAACCAGTGGACAAGTGGAAGTAGCAAATCGAGAGCTTAAGTGTATTCTAGAGAAAATAGTTGAATCAAACAGGAAAGATTGGGCATTAAAAGTAGACGATGCTTTATGGGCTTATAGAACAGGGTTTAAAACTACCATAGGAACATCCCCATACAAACTTGTCTACGAAAGAAGTTGTCATCTACCATTTGAGTTAGAGCAAAAAGCTTTTTGGGCTATAAAATTCTTAAATTACGATCTTAAAATTGCAGGTGAGAAGAGGATGATGTAGTTGAACAAGATAGATGAATGGTAAGCTAACGCCTATGAGAACTCACGACTATATAAGGAGGCAACAAAGCGACGTCATGATGCACGTTTAAAACAACCAAAGCAATTCGAAGTAGGAGATTTAGTCCTACTATACAATTCAAGGCTCAAATTGTTTCCTGGAAAGCTGAAATCAAGATGGTCAGGTCCATTCGTAATCAATACTATCTTTCCCTACGGCACAATCAAGGTAACTCATCCAACTCATGGCACATTCAAGGTAAATGGTTAGCGGCTGAAAATTTATAATAGTGAAGATTTTAGGGATATGAGATAGGAGCTTCGGCTCTGTGAACCTTCATTTAGAAATGAAACCAGGGTGAGTCTAGCTTAAGACTTTAAACGAGTGCTTCTCGGGAGACAACCCGAGCACTAACCGCATTTACATTCACATTTTTTTATATATCAGAATATAATTACGAACTAACTATTCATAAGCGCAGGATTTCTTTCCCACACGGCCTAGAACACGAGCGTGTCCGTGGCCGTGTGGACACCATGGGAAGAGACATAGGCGTGGTGGTAGCCGTGCGAGACAAGGAAGAAAAATTTTCCCAACACGTGCCGCGATAAAAGGGCCACGGCCGTGCGATGCAGACGTGGTCGACACTGAGTAAATAACACGGGCGTGAGACACGCCCGTGTCCACAAACCGTGGTCGATTATGAGTAAACAACACGGGTGTGAGCCACACCCGTGCCTGAAGCCGTGGTCGACACTGATTAATGAACACGGGCATAGGACCCTCTACACGGGACGTGGGAGAAGCGAACAAGATAGCACATGGCCGTGTGTCTCAACACGTCCAAGGAACATGGGCATAGACTACATCTCAAACGCGCTGAAATTTAAATTTCTCGACCCACACGGGCCAAATTAATGGAACACGGGCATGGCGATGGACCGTATTCCCTACCCCTATTTAAAGCAGCCCATGCTCATCTTCCCCAAGAAAAAAAATTCCCCCTAAACCCTAGCCATTCCTCTTAGAGCAAACCACTCCCCTTCCCCATTCTGGCCACCGGCACTCTTTTCCTCTCTTCCCTTCAGTTTCTATCACTCCCTTCTCTCCCTTCTCTCTCTTTCTCTTCCTCATCCACACGCAGTCCACGCCCGTGCGATGTTACCACGCCCGTGCATCCTTCCACGACCGTGCGCCATCTCCCCACCTCCATCGATTCACGTTACTTCCCCCCTCTATACTTTGTTGCTACTTTTATTTAATCCATGTTTAGTCTCTTTTAGAACTTCGATTTATTTCTTTAAATCCTTAGTATTCATTTTGGATTATTAATTTTGATATTCATTTTTACTTAACTGTTATAGATAATATTATTCTAAATTTTGCACCTTTAGTATAGGATAATACCTAGGAAAAATCTTCCGTGTTAATATTATGAGACAATAATATTGGATTCATAAGTTATATCATAGCAAAAATTTGGATGATGTTCTTCAAATTCTCTTATAGGAACATAATTTCATCTTCCCACGACAAGAAAACTGCATTCCCTGTCTTGAAAAAACGAAAAGGGCCCGGCTCATCATCAGCAAGCGCATCAGCCGAAGTGCATCACACATTCTTACGGTTTCCTCCGGGATCTCAAGAGGAACTTTTCCATATCCTACAAGCACGACCTATCAGTCAAGGTAGATGTATCGACTGGGCCGCCCTGGAACAAGTACAACTTGCTGATGATATCCGGGCCCTGCTGACCACTGACCCTTGGGAGCGCTTTTCGGTATTGTTGAGCCCACTTACCTCGAACTAGAATTAGAGCTTTGATCTACTTTCCATCTGCAAGTAGTAATGACAAACCACGATGACCCGGGCACTATTTAGTTTCATCTAGGAGGTTTAGTTCAGGAAATGAGTGTCCCCAAATTCGGAGTTGCTCTGGGACTCTACACGGAAGAGTTCATGAGAGAATATGATCTTGCGAAACTCCATCACCACATCCGTAACTCCCCTGCGAAATGTTGGTATAATGTAGCCCCTGCCTCAACCAGTTATGACCCTAGTCGCTCCAAGGTGACAGCTCTCGCCCCATCATTGAGGTACTTACACGCCATCTTAGGTCACACATTGACAGGAAGGCGAGAGACCACCAGGGTAGTTAACACTCAGGACGCCTACTTCCTATGGTGCATGGTGAACGGGCACGTTTTTGACCTTGCCTACTTCATCGCTCTAGCCATCCAGCATCAAATGGAGCGGTATCTCAAGGGGGTCATTTCCATGGGGCCTTATGTAACACGGCTCGCAAGACATTTTGGTCTCCTCAACACCGCAGCACAATCAGCCTCGGTCACCTTGATAGGCCAGATGTCTCTACAGGGCATCTCAACAATGATAAACATGCAAATGATCAAGCGTCATCGTGGGACCGATCCTCCCCAATATCGGCTAGCCCATACCACCGAGGAGGAAGACCTTGAGGACATTACTGACGATGTCCCACACCCACATGAGGAGACAACACCAAGCCATTGCCCAGTTCATGCGGCAACTTCTCTCTTAGACATATCCGAGCACCTCACGCGATTTGAGTAGCAATGCTTCCAACGTTTCGACAACATCGACGCCACCCTCCATCAGATATGTTAGCACCTTCACATTTCAGCACCGCCCCCACCACGCGATCCTTCTGGCGATGAGGACTTCTGAGTCCTTTCTCTTTTATCTTTATATTTTTTTCATGTTAAAATGTTAATTGTCATTTTACCTTCGACTAATGTTTATTTTAGTTATTTTTCAGTTCATAATCTCTATTATCCAATTTACATTTTTTGGCAATATTTGAGTAATCCTTACAATGATAACAAACAGATTGTTTTTCCACAGTTAAAAAAGCATAAAATAGCACCATGGAACGCCCAACTTCTCTTTCACCTCCGAATCAAGTTTCCACACTTCCAATTCAAAGAATCCATCTGAAATTCAGGAAGTTTCACCTCTCTCCCTCTCTTTTGATTCCCTTACTGTATTGTGAATATCTATCTTTGAGCATTGAGGGCAATGTACATCTTAAGTAAGGGGGTGAATTTTATTTCGAAAAGTTCCTAACTTTTTTGCATTATTCTCAAATCCTTGAATTATGTCTTGTTCTTAAGTAATTTTCTCATATTAATATTAGAATGAAATTTCCTTTTATTCATTATTTTTATTGATATGTTTTGGATTAAGTCATTGATAATTGTACAGTGATGATTTAAACTTTAGGAGACTAGAGAATCAAGCATGATGAGTCTATTTTCAAAATAAAAAATTTGTTAGGTTGTCTACCTGAATCTAATTATTACCTTGAAGTTTGAAATTTACAAAGTGGATATCAAAAACCCATAATTTTTGTGAGATATGTAGCATTTTAGAGCATACATTATTTTCTTGCTCACTTTGTTGATTATGAGTGTGTCAACATTAATTTGTTATTCTAGAACTTGCTTCGATTATACATGCAAGACCACATTATTGATTTGATATACAGATATGATAAAAGCACTTAAAATTTAACCCATTCACTACACTAAAAAGCCCACCCTCACAATTAATCCCTAGTGAACCCCTTTGATCCTAACAACCCTTTTTATTAACTCACCCACTAATATTAACCCAAAACCCACCTTGTATTTGTTATCACCATTTCTCTTGACTCCCTTTTTATCGAGATTTGATTTTGAGCAGTTGTCTACCTATGATCTATATTTCAGTTGTTAAAGTTCTTTCTTATTATTGTAAATACTTGATTTGTTCTTAAAAAAATTGAAGTATATTCATTATTAGTTCTATAATTAAGTTAGCTTATACATTTAAATTCCACATCTTGAAGAATAAGATCGTATTATTAGTATTACAAGTTATAATTGATGTAATTATTAGAGAATTAGTTTATTTTTCCAGTCAGGTAAATTATCAATTCAATCTTGATTCTAACCCTTTAATTTAGCCTTTATCCACACATTCAACCTAAGCCTCATTACAACCCTTTTAAAGACCTTTTGATCTATGTATCATTTCATTTTATAGTGGTGGAGATTTGATTTTCATGCAAGCCTATGGGATTAACTTTTCATGTTCGACTTTTGAGTGCTTAATTTGGAACCTTAAACAGTTTGAGTGATTTGAGTGAATCTTTAGTGAGGATGTCTGTAACACCCAAAACCCGATCTATGTGTTAAGGCCAGATTTGACATGTCACATGAAATAAATGTACATCTAGACCTTTAAAGATCTAAGTAAAATAGATTTTCAAAACTTTAACATGGAGTTTATTGAAAACTAAGGTTGATTGATAAATCAAACAATTTGAGACGTAAAAATTTATAAATCGAAACTTAGGAAATTTAGTTAATATTACGAGAAGATTTAAAAGAGTTTGAAAGATAATTTTGGAAAAATATGAAGAATATTGTTGAGAGAAAATTTTCCGAGTTAAAATATTTAAGAATGAAACTCTTTTTGCATATCCATCTGAGAAAAATGTTTATTTAAGTTTTAAAAAAAAACCACTTGAAGTGTTTAAAGCAAATTATAAAATCCATCAAACTTAAAACAATATTAAAAATTTATCTAGATGCCTTATTACAACTTAACTCAAAATAGCAAAATAATTAAAAGTACTTAAAAAGAAATCTAAATTTCAAATAACCATTATTTGTGGCATGGCCCCCACCGAGTCATCCACAGCCCAAGTCTCCATCACCGATCATTTCCTGAAAAGGGTAAGGAAAACAGGGTGAGTTACTAGAACTCAATGTGTAACCCACTTACCATTGTCCACTGGGCCAAAATTCCAATTAAACTTTCAATTGGGCCAAAACCCATTTACAATTATATAAAAAAAATATTATCATATATAATATGCATGTGATATGCAATTCCCAAACCAAACCTAATTTCCATTCGCTACACACTACCCGTACCAACCAGCACACCTGTGGGGAGCTTTAGTCACCCACCCCGCCAACATAACAAAAGTAGGCATTAAGCCGTATATATCAAGTTTGTGGACAAGCCACCGGATTAATAGAATTTACATGGCATTGCCATTTTTTATATATGTGGCAGAGCCACCAGAATTACGTAGCAGAGCTACCAGAACTTCTCTTCATCAATATCCCATCCCATGTAAATCATGTATATAATGCATAGCCATTCACAACAATTTATTCAGATATTTCTTACAAACATTATGGCCCATTATAACAATTTATCAAGTAGGCCAATTAAGCAAGTTATCATCTTGGCCCATTTAGCAAATTATAACAAATCGACCCATATAGCAAATACCTCAATTTGGCCCATATAGCGAATATCTCAATTTGGCCCATATAGCAAATATCTCAATTTGGCCCATATAGACAATATCAAATGGCCCATTAAGGGTATTTTTGTAATTTTCATAGTCTTAATATCGATTTCATAGTCTTTACCAAAATATAGATAACTATGCCATTTTAACCAATTTCACCAAAATGTGATTTAATCAAGCGATTTACCACTAACACGTTTTAAAAATATCTAACCCATGAAATACGCTGTGAGATTACACACTCGGTTACGATAAGCACTACGCTTTCCTGATCGTCGACACCTAAAATATTATAACGCTCGATTAGACATTGCTCACTATTTAATAAATCTGCTCTAAAACAAACGATTTAAGATTTTACCCTCGGGATCGCGAACAACTACGATTTGTCTGATTTCCTGGGTTGACGGTCCACAACCCAGTGGAAAGTCCCGAATATCTGAAACAGCCCTTCGTTTGAATTTAGGAGTAGGGATTGCTAACCCACCCTTTTTGAGATCTCCACTCGGCTTCCCTTTTCAATCGTTACCACAAGCCTCCATCGATTAGTATTATGATAAGTACGAATTTGTCAAAAAGGGTGAAGATCGGCTTACCACTAGTCCCGAATGATCAACAATTGGATGGATCAAATGATTTATTCCCTAAAACATAAAGTCAACAATTTATTACTCCTTAGATCATCAATTGGCTTATTGGGTACTATCAATAATCCATAACGATTTCTTACCGTACGATATTGAATCAGATGTTCATCGTTCGACTTAAGACTTAGAGTGATGTTCGGCCTCCTGCTAGGATTCTACCAAAAGGAAAAATGATCATGTTATGATAGAGAAAAGGGGATGATGATTCCGATTAATAGAATCATCCCAAGACAAAAACATAGATTTGGCCATAGAGAAGAAAATGAGAAGAAAATATTACTTACCAATTCCTCAAAACATAATGTTCAAACACGAAGGAAAAAGAAGAAATAGTGGAGGGTTAATTTGCTATTAGATTCGGTTATGGAGGAAATGAATGAAAGAAAAAGTTTTAATCAAGATGGAGTTTTATTTTTAAGAAATGGAAGAAGAATTGAAAGGTGATTAAAAGAAGAGAACAGGGAGAGAAAAGGTGCAAACTAGTTTCAGTTTCTCCAAAAGATGATAAGAAAGGATGATTTGGTCACTAAGGTTGGATACTTTCGGCAACAAGAAGAAAGGAGGAAGAAAATATGTTCTTTAGTGGCTTGTAATTTCTGCACAAGGTAGAAAGAAATTTGGAGAACACCAAATAGTGCAAAGAGAAAGGTTCTGGCCTAACAAGCACCAAAAATTCAATCAAAAAGGCAAAGGAGAATTTGGCTATCAAGGAAGGTGGAAAGAAAATGAGTATGTGACCAAACAAAAGAGAAAAGCATTGCACTATTGTGCTAATATGTTTTGGCAAGGAGGGTTGCAAAATTGGGAGAAATGACACAAAGTTGCCAAAGGGAATTTTGCCAAAACACTACTAAGTCTTTGCCAAATGCCAAAATAAAAAATTCAGCTACCTATTCTCCCCAAAACCATCCACATGCATCCCCCCTAGGATAAGAGTTTGGCCACCCAAGCTTTCCAAATCATCACCCACGAAATAAGCCTCATGTCCCCCTTTCTTTCCTTTTTCTCTTGATTCCTTTCCTCGACTTCAACCTTGCCTTATTCTTATAGCCACCTTACCAAAAATAATGAAGTCAAACTTGCCATAAATAGTCCTTGGCCGACACTTTAAGGAAGGGATGCAAAAATAAAAGTCAAATATGCACACAAAGGGATTCGAACCTCTTCCCTCAAGGTCCATCATGTGGCGCCATATCCTTTTTACCAATTGTTCATTTATGTTAGCTACTTACTCAATTATTTCCTTATGCTTTAAGGTCACTTACTCTATCTCCTTAAAGTACTAAATCTCAAAAAAATTTACTAGGTCCAAATAAATCCCGAGCCTTCTCAGGACCTCCTAAGCATACACAATTAATAATTTAACAGGCTTAACACCAAAAACAATGCAACACATAAAATTCCAAATTTTAGGATGTTACAATTCTACCCCTCTTGAAGAAAATTTCATCCTCAAAATTTTCCTAATTAAAAGAGGTGACGATGTTGCTGCCGAATCGTGTCCTCAGGCTCCCACGTAGCTTCCTCCGCTCCGTGATTACGCCATAGAACCTTGACTAACGGCACAGTCTTCCTTCTCAGTACCTTAACGTCCCGATCTAGAATTTGCACTGCTTCCTCCTCGAACAACAAATCAGGTCTTATCTCAATTTCCTCTACGGGTACTATATGAGATAGATTCGATCGGTAATGCCTTAGCATTGAGACATGAAATACACTATGTGTCTGACTCAACTCCAAAGGTAACTCAAGCTGATAAGCCACTGGCCCAACACGTTTCAACACACGGTACGGTCCGATGAACCTAGGGCTCAACTTGCCCTTCCTTCCAAATCTGAAGATCTTCTTCCAAGGTGAGACCTTTAGAAAGACTTGATCTCCCACTGCAAACTCAATATCCTTATGCTTCAGATCCGCATACGATTTTTGTCTATCTGAAGCTTCCTTTAACCATGCCCGAATTACCTTTACTTTTTCCTCCCTCTCTGATATCAGCTCAAGACACAGTAACTGCCGCTCCCCCAATTCAGTCCAACAAGTAGGAGTACGACACCTACGACCATACAATGCCTTGTAGGGTGCCATCTGGATACTAGATTGATAACTATTTTTATACGCAAATTCTGCCAATGGTAGGAAATCCTCCCAACTACCCCTGAAGTCAATCACACAACCCCTTAACTTGTCTTCCAAAATCTGGATTACTCTTTCTGACTGACCATCTGACTGAGTATGAAAAGCCGTGCTGAAATTTAACTTTGTTCCCAAAGCTTCATGTAAAGCTTTCCAAAACCGTGATGTAAACCTAGGGTCCCTGTCCGATATAATAGACACTGGTACCCCATGTAACCTCACGATCTCCGCTACATACAACTTGGCCAATTTCTGCAATGAGTAATCCGTACGAACAGGTAGGAAATGGGCAGTCTTAGTCAACCGATCCACTATTACCCAAACGGAATCTTTCTTAGTAGGCGATAAGGGTAACCCACTAACAAAGTCCATTGTTATCCGTTCCCATTTCCATAATGGAATATTCACCGGTTGCAGCAATCTCGACAGCAATTGATGTTCCGCCTGCACTTACTGACATGTCAGGCACCTACTCACGAAATGAATAACCTCTCACTTCAACCCTGGCCACCAATACTGCTCACGGAGATCTCAATACATTTTATTTCCCCCAGGGTGCATAGCATAAGGGCTACTATGCGCCTCTCGCAGAATCATTTGTCTCAATTCCGAATCTTTGGGCATACAAATTCTTCCGTGGAAACACAATACTCCATCATTATTCATTCCGAAATCCCCTTTCACACCACTTTTCACTTGCTGAACTAAGGAACCCAACTTTTCATCTGATAACTGCTTTTCCTTAATCTAACCTAACCACAAAGACTTCACCTGAAGTTCGGCTAGCAGACTACCATATTCATACAAGCTGAGATGAGCAAACATTGCTCTCAAATTCTATATCACCTTACGACTCAATGCGTCTGCCACCACGTTAGCCTTTCCAGGATGATACTCGATTGAAAAGTCATAATCCTTCAACAGTTCTATCCACCTCCGCTGTTTTAAGTTCAACTCCTTTTGGGTAAGGAGGTACTTTAGACTCTTATGATTCGTATAAATGATTGACTTCTCACCGTACAGGTAGTGTCTCCAAATCTTCAAAGCAAATACCACTGCAGCCAACTCCAAATCATGGGTAGGATAATTTACTTCGTGCGGTCTTAATTGACGAGATGCATAAGCCACCACTTTTCCACCTTGCATCAACACATATCTTAAATCCGTGTGTGACGCATCACAGTAAACAATAAATTCTTTTCCTGCAACAGGTTGAATCAGTACTGGAGCTTCCGTCAGAATCTTCTTCAATTTTTCAAAACTTTCTTGCTGTTGATCTGACCACACAAATGGTATTCCCTTACGCAACAGTTTAGTTAGGGGTGCAGCAATCAACGAAAACCCCTCAATAAAACGTCTATAATAACCAGCCAATCCTAGGAAATTTCGAATTTTGGCCACTGACTTTCCAATCCAACACAGCCTCTACTTTCCGAGGATCAACTCTAATTCCTTCGGTTGACACAACATGTTCCAAGAAAGTCACTTCCTTTAGCCAAAATTCACACTTACTGAATTTGGCATGGAGTTGCTTTTCCCGTAATATTTGCAATACTATTCGCAGATGTGAATCATGCTCTTCTTCATTCTTCGAGTATACCAAGATGTCATCTATGAACACCACCACAAACCGGTCTAAATAGGGTTGAAAGACTCGGTTCATGATGTCCATAAATGCAGCTGGTGAATTGGTCAATCCAAACGGCATCACCAAGAACTCATAATGTCCATAATGAGTTCGAAATGCTGTCTTATGAATATCCGCCGCCTTAACCTTGAGTTGGTGATAACCCGATCTCAAATCTATCTTGGAGAAAACTGAAGCTCCTCACAACTGATCAAACAGATCATCGATTCTCGGCAACGGATACCTATTCTTGGTCGTCAACTTATTCAACTGTGTATAATTGATGCACATACGCATCGACCCATCCTTCTTCTTGACGAACAAGACCGGTGCTCCCCACAGTGACACAATTGGTCGAAAGAATCCCGATCCAACAACTCCTAAATTTGAGCTTTAAGCTCTGCTAACTCCTTCGGCGCCATTCTATACGGAGCAATAGACACCAGAGCTGTTGCGGGCAATAGCTCAATGCCAAACTCTACCACCCAGTTTGGAGGCAAACGCTGAAGTTCCTTGGGAAAGACGTCTAAAAATTCTTTCACCGTTGTAACACCTTCTACCGATAATTCCTTGACATCCAAAGAACTAATGAAGGCTAGGAATGCTCCACACCCTTTTCGCACCAACTTTTCTGCCTTTAAAGCAGATACCACATTTGCTAAATAGTTTTTCTTTTCGCCTATCATTACCACTTCCTTATCTTCCAAAGTCCTTATCGACATCTGCTTTGCAGCACAATCCAAGTGCGCACGGTGCTTTACCAACCAATCCATGCCCAAAATAAGATTGAACTTGCCGAAAGGCAATTCCATCAAATCTGCCAAAAATATTTCTCTTTGAATTTCTAAGGGCACGTCTCTAAACAATTTATTCACTATCATAGACTGTTCTAAAGGACTAATTGCCGTCATCTCTTTATCAGTAATCTCAGATCTAATGTTCAGATTTCCAAATATAGCACTAGCAACATACGAATAGGTAGATCCGATATCTTTCAAAGCAGTAACAGGTACGTCAGAGATGAAGAACGTACCGGTTATCACATCAAGTGTATCGCCATCCTCTTGGCGTCTGACCGCATAAACTAACCCTGGCTGCCTCGCCTCCACGTTACCCCTGAAGCCATTACCTCTACCCGGTGCACCTTGACCTCGACTTGCGACATTACCACCTCGACCTGGTCCACGGCCCCTCTGTGGCTGCTGAGTACCTCTAGCTGGCGGTGCATCATGATTACGAGCTTCCTGAGTCGGAGCAGTCCGTCGAGGACAATTCTTAAGCTGATGGTCCTTAGAACCACATTTGAAACAACCACCGGTTCTTTTCCAACATTCACCAGGGTGTCGTCTTCCACAATCAGCACATGATTGAATCTGATTGGTAGCAACAGGTGTTCTAGTTTGAACGGGCTCATCATTCCTGGGTCTCTTCTGAAACCTTTTAGTAGGACCCGAGTACTTAAAGTCCCTCTTGCTCTTGCCTCTATCTCTTTCTCGATTTTACCGCTCTGCGTTCTTAACCTTTTCAGCTATCTTGGCTTTCTCCACAAGCGGGGCAAAATTCCTTTCTTGTTGTGGGGCTATCAGTACCAGCAACTCATCACTCAACCCGTCCTCAAAATACATGCAGCGTTCGTAGTCAGTTAGCACAATACCTCCGGTATAACGACTCAGATGTAGAAGTTCCGCTTCATATGCTGCCATAGTCTTACTTCCTTGTACTAGATTAAAGAATTCCTTTCTTCGGGCATCCACATAGCTAGCCCCGACATACTTTCCTTGGAATGCAGTTTTGAAGAAATCCCAAGTAACACGATTGGCCTGAATGCCTTCCCGAACAGTTAGCCACCAATTATTTGCCTCGTCTCTCAACAAAGACACAGCTCCTCTTAGCTTCTGCTCGGCTGTGCACTCCAGATCATCCATGATCCGCTCCACAGCTTCGACCCAATACTCCGCAACATTTGGGGCTACACCCGAGATACCCCTAAAAACCTCAGCACCATTTGATCTGAGTCGCTCTAATATTGACCCACGATCTACTGGCCTCGATCTAGCCACAGCAACCCTTTCCAAGACTCATAACATTGCTTGGGACAGAGCAATGTCTTCTCTCATAGGTCATGTGATCCATTTTTCGACACAGGTGACGCCGGTGCATCCATTTTCAGCACATGTCCCGATGCCTCAGACACAACTCTAGCACCTCGGCCTCTACCACGGCCATGTCTACCACGTCCACGTCCTCTAGCGCTCATATTGAATATTTCGATTTAATTTGATTACAAGTTTTATGAATCAGTATACTATTTCAGTGTTTATTAACGATATTTTATGAGATATAAGAAGTAGAGTGTTTTCGTAAACGCATCCTATAGTCTCAATCTCTATAGTTTCAACACCTAAAACTAAAAGTTCTAGAGTGTTCCTATAGTCATATCACAATAATAATCATTCAATTAACATACACTTACTTGACTTGGTGCCGAATACTCGTGGTGCCATACTTCCTTTGAAGACATACGTTCTATAATTCAAAACAGTTTTGAACAAAAATGTTTTTGAACCCAAACCATAGTCGGGTTTTGAACCTGGCTTTGATACCATAAAATGTAACACCCCAAACCCGGTCTATGCGTTAAGGCCAAATTTGACATGTCACACGAAATAAATGTACATCTAGACCTTTAAAGATCTAAGTAAAACAGATTTTCAAACCTTTGACATGGAGTTTATTGAAAACTAAGGTTGATTGATAAATCAAACAAATTGAGACGTAAGAATTTATAAATTGAAACGTAGAAAATTTAGTTAATATTACGAGAAGATTTAAAAGAGTTTGAAAGATAATTTTGGAAAAATATGGAGAACATTGTTGAGAGAAAATTTTCCAAGTTTAAATATTTAAGAATGAAACCCTTTTTGCATATCCATTTGAGAAAAACATTTATTTAAGTTTTAAAAAAAAAAAACCACTTGAAGTATTTAAAGCAAATTATAAAATCCATCAAGCATAAAACAATATTAAAAATTTATCCAAAGGCCTTATTACAACTTAACTCAAAATAGCAAAATAATTAAAAGTACTTAAAAAGAAATCTAAATTTCAAATAACCATTATTCGTAGTATGGCCCCCACCGAGTCATCCATCACTGATCATTACCTGAGAAGGGTAAGGAAACCAGGGTGAGTTACTAGAACTCAGTGTGTAACCCACTTACCATTGTCCACTAGGCCAAAATTCCTATTAAATTTTCAATTGGGCCAAAACCCATTTACAATTATATAAAAAAATATTATCATATATAATATGCATGTGATATGCAATTCCCAAACCAAACCTAATTTCCATCTGTTACACACCACTCGTACCAACTAGCACAGCTATGGGGAGCTTTAGTCACCCACCCCGCCAACATACCAAAAGTAGGCATTAAGCCGTATATATCAAGTTTGTGGACAAGCCACCAGATTAACAGAATTTACATGGCATTGCCATTTTTCATATATGTGGCGAGCCACTGCAATTACGTGAAAGCGAGCTACCGTAACTTCCTTCATCAATATCTCATCCCATGCAAATCATGTATATAATGCATAGCCATTCACAACAATTTATTCAGATATTTCTTACAAACATTATGGCCCATTATAACAAGTTATCAAGTAGGGCATGAAACACCTCAAACCCGGCCCACGAGCTTTGACCGGATCTGGTATGTTCCTCGATGTAATCCGGTTCAAATTCTTTAGTTACTTTGAAAAGAAACCGTGTGTTTTGAAAGAAACATTATTTTTTGTTGGGTTGGGCTCGAGTTGAAAACAAGGTTATCTTTTATTAAAAATTCTTTAGTTTAGATGACAAAACACTTAGAGTTTATTTTAGAAATAAATTGACTAAAACTTTAATTGATAAATATCCATATCATAATAAATCAAAGTAAAATAAGTAGTTCAACTATGGCCTTATTACATCAAATTGAAACCCAAAATTAAATTCAAAGTACGTAAAAATAAAAAGTCCAAATAATAACTTCCTTGCTGAGCATGGCCACCCCTAAGCTTCTGCCGACCCGGTCCGTCACTGATCGTCACCTGGAAGAAAAAGTTCCCTAACGGGGTGAGTCAAACAGACTCAATATGTAACCAACCCTAAAATTTAATAACTCAGGCATACATTATCATATCACATACATATTCGTATATTAGATAGGAAAAAGTGATGCAACCCGAACCCAAACCTATATGCCATTCGCTACACATCACCCGTACCATCCTGCACACCATGGGGACTACTAAGTCAACCCTCCATCCGCTGCACACCATCGAAGGCTGCCGCTGCAGACGACATGCTCATCGCCCTTATAGAATTCGTGGCATAGCCACCAGATAATATTTGTGTCATGTGACACCACATTCAGATAATGTGACCGAAGTCACCATATTCAGATAATGTGACCGAAGTCACCACATTCACTTCCCCTTTTCATATAACCCGAATGCCCCATATCATACATATCATGCACATCATGCCTTAATTCGCATTCTTATCACTTTTCACATGTTATATATAACATATATTCATATTCCTAGTAGGAGTAGGAATGTACTTGGGTACTTTGTACCATAGCATGGTACTTAGCCATATTTTCCACATTCATATTAACACATGCATATAATCTATACCATAAAACTATTAAGGTTTAGTGTGGGGTACACACCTGATTCGCTTAACAAATTCACTGAAATCTCGAAATCTGATCTACTGCCTTAGATCCATAACTCCCTACATTCGGCCACACTTAGTATTTTAGGGAAAAGCCTATTCAGCTATAAGGTTAAATCCCGAAGGATTATTGTAACCAAAAATCCTTACCTTGCCGATTTGATTACTAATCAAATCCCGGAACGTTGTAGACTCCCCTCTTTGTAATTAGCTGATATTAAATCCCTTCATAGATTAGTTTCCAGCTTAAACACATAAAAATAGATCTAAATACTAAAACAGGGCCTTGGCCGAATATTCATAGTCACTTACCTTAACATTCTTAAATCCCAGAATAACCCCTTGGTTATAGTTTCTGTCGAAATCCCTAAAAACACATGTTAGATCTGATTTCCAATTGCTTTATGAATTTAATCAAGTGGCCTTCGGCCTAAACCATATTTTTCTTACCTTAAATCTATAACTCCCGGAGGATCTCTTCTCCTAGTAGCCGACAATAGACAAAATCCCGAAAGATCCTTTTGTAGTTTCAGCCAAGAGACACAATTGGCATTAGAATCTTACTCTTGGACTTAAAGAAAAGAAATATAATGATAATAATAGATCCTTACCCTTACTACAGAAGTCGACACACCCTTGCTTGAAGCCCCTCAAAGATTCGGCTATGGAGACTAGATAGTGATCAAAAAGGTTTCGGCTTTTGATGTTAATGGACAATCGGCTAGGGGGTTGTCTTTGGGGTTTCAGCTTTTGATGGATTGGATTGGAGAAGAAAAAAAAAGAAGAAGATGAAGAATAGAGATGGAGGATTCGGCAATGGTGAGTCTTTGAGAGAGAAAGCTTGCGATTTTGTCAAAAGAGAAAATAGTGGAGATGACAAGAGAATTTCGGCAGAGGCTTCAAAAGAATAGAAAAATAAAATAATGCAGAATGGCCTCTCTTTTCCTCCTATTGCTGAAATTACTAGCCAAGACTCCCTTACTTGGCCATCACTTCTCCCTTGTTTTCCTCATTATCTCTTTATTTAAAAATTAAAGAATAATTCCTCATTTATCTCTTGAAAATAATCTAAAATAAATCATCATTTATCTACCCCTTAGCCGAAATTTTAAAAGAATTTAAACTCCTCCCTTAATGCCTTAATGCCGTCCATTACCTCTTCCCCATGGCGCAAAAATAAAACTTTTATTTGCTTCCCTCACGACTCGAACACAAGCCCTCCTTGCACAGTGTATGGCGTCATTTCCAGAGCCTTAAGTGGCACCTCCAAGCCACTTTTCCATGCCCAATTTCATGTCATATTTCGTCCATAAATTTTCTTAAGGCCACCTTGCCTTAGTTCCCTCTTTTAAACTTTAAAACTTAACATTTCTAAGGCATTTCCTTACATTTCCAAGACATTTCCTTACATTTCCAAGACATTTCCTTACATTTCCAAGACAAGACATTTCCTTACATTTCCAAGATTCTAAAAATGCACACAACACATCCATATCACAATAGACATGCTATTTCATAAAATTAAGCAAAAATGCATAAGCCCAATTTCAGGATATTACAGGGCAATTAAGCAAATTATCATCTTGGCCCATTTAGCAAATTATAACAAATCGACCCATATAGCAAATATCTCAATTTGGCCCATATAGCAAATATCAAATGGCCCATATAGCAAATGTCTCAATTTCGCCCATATAGCAAATATCTCAATTTCGCCCATATAGTAAATATCTAATGGCCCATTAAATGTATTTTTGTAATTTTCACAGTCTTAATGCCGATTTCATAGTCTTTACCAAAATAGTGATAACTATGCCATTTTACCCACTTTCACCAAAATGTGATTTAATCAAGCAATTTACCACTAACACGTTTTAAAAATATCTAACCCATGAAATACGGTTTGAGAGTACACACCTGATTACGGTAAGCACTACGCTTTCCTGATCGTCGACACCTTAAATATCATAACGCTCGATTAGACATTGCTCACTATTTAATAAATCTACTTTAAAACAAACGATTTAAGATTTTACCCTCGGGATTGCGAACAACTACGATTTGTTAATTTTCCTCGATTGACGGTCCACAACCCAGTGGAAAGTCCCGAATCGCTGAAACAGCCTTTCGTTTGAATTTAGGAGTAGGGATCGCTAACCCGCTCCTTTTGAGATCTCCACTCGGCTTCCCTTTTGAATTGTTACCACAAGCCTCCATCAATTAGTATTATGATAAGTACGAATTTGTCAAAAAGGGTGAAGATCGGCTTACCACTAATCCCAAATGATCAACAATTGGATGGATCAAACGATTTATTCCCTAAAACATAAAGTCAACAATTTATTACTCCTTAGATCTTCAATCGGCTTATTGGGTACTATCAATAATCCATAACGATTTCTTACCATACGATATTGAATCCGATGTTCGTCGTTCGACTTAAGACTTAGTGTGATGTTCGGCCTCCCGCTACGATTCTACCAAAAGGAAAAATGATCATGTTGTGAGAGAGAAAAGGGGATGATGATTCCGATTAATAGAATCATCCCAAGACAAAAACATACATTCAGCCATAGAGAAAAAATTGAGAAGAAAATATTACTTACCGATTCTTCAAAAGATAATGTTCAAAAATGAAGGAAAAAGAAGAAATAGTGGAGGGTTAATTTGCTATTAGATTCGGTTATGGAGGAAATGAATGAAAGAAAAAGTTTTGATCAAGATGGAGTTTTATTTTTAAGAAATGAAAGAAGAATTGAAAGGTGATTAAAAGAAGAGAAAAGGGAGAGAAAA
Organism: Gossypium bickii; assembly: GCA_025503065.1. Taxonomy (NCBI): domain Eukaryota; kingdom Viridiplantae; phylum Streptophyta; class Magnoliopsida; order Malvales; family Malvaceae; genus Gossypium; species Gossypium bickii. Next base: position 44,505,944 of record CP106717.1, on the reverse strand, counting down.
AGTGCAAACTAGTTTCGGTTTCTCCAAAAGATGATAAGGAAAGATGATTTGGTCACAAGGGTTGGATACTTTCGGCAACAAGAAGAAAGGAGGAAGAAAATATGTTCTTTAGTGGCTTGTAATTTCGGCACAAGGTTGAAAGACATTTAGAGAACACCAAATAGTGCAAAGAGAAAGGTTTTGGCCTAACAAGCACCAAAAATTCAATCAAAAAGGCAAAGGAGAATTTGGCTATCAAGGAAGGTGGAAAGAAAATAAGTATGTGACCAAACAAAAGAAAAAAGCAATGCACTATTGTGCTAATATGTTTCGGCAAGGAGGGTTTCAAAATTGGGAGAAATGACACAAAGTTGCCAAAGGGAATTTTGCCAAAACACTTCTAAGTCTTTACCAAATGCCAAAATAAAAAATTCAGCTACCTATTCTCCCCAAAACCGTCCACATGCATCCCCCCTAGGATAAGAGTTTGGCCACCCAAGCTTTCCAAAACATGACCCACGAAGTAAACCTCATATCCCTCTTTCTTTCCTATTTCTTTTGATTCCTTTCCCCAACTTCAACCTTGCCTTATTCTTATAGCCACCTTACCAAAAATAATGAAGTTAAACTTGCCATAAATACTCCTTGGCTGACACTTTAAGGAAGTAATGCAAAAATAAAAGTCAAATATTCACACAAAGGGATTCGAACCTCTTCCCTCAATGTCTATCATGTGGCGCCGTATCCTTCTTATCAATTGTTCATTTATGCTAGCTACTTACTCAATTATTTCCATATGCTTTAAGGTCACTTATCTATCTTCTTAAAGTGCTAAATTTCAAAAAAATTTACTAGGTCCAAATAAATCCCGAGCCTTCTCAGAACCTCCTAAACATACACAATTAATAATTTAACAAGCTTAACACCAAAAACAATGCAACACATAATATTCCAAATTTTAAGATGTTACAATGTCAACTCTTGTCGATTTTGAATTAAATGTGAATATTGAGGTAAGGGGAAACACCTATATTTTCGTGCTACAAAAACTATGACTTTGATTGTTTGAATCTTTAGGACCCTTCTACTTAAATTATCGATGTTTAAATTTTTTATGAATTATGATGAAACACTATTGATGAATATTATGAATTGAGGAAGTTCATTTTAATTGTGAGGTGATAATTTTGCTTGAGGACAAGCAAATGCTTTAGTGTGGGGGTATTTGATAAACCGAAATATATACATATTTTAATCCCACATTTAGCATACGTTTGGGTGATTTATTCCCTGAATTGTGAAATTTGGTGCTCTTAATCCTTTAATTTCATGTTTTATACTTAGGAGAGCATACACCCGTGTGTAATCTAACATTGTCGACCACGGCCGCATCGCACAGCCGTGGGGTTTTTTCGATGCCCATGGTGTGGTGGTTGGAGCCCATGGTGTGGTGGTTGGAATCCATGACTCGATGATTTTATTTGTTCTGACTCGTACTGTTTCTGCCATGTCAGTACGAAGATTCGTGAGGTCAACACGGCCACGGCCACGGCCGTGTGCAAGGCCGTGTGGCTTGAAATTCTGTATTTTTTTGGTTAGTTTATAGTTAGGTGTTATAAAGAGAATAAAATAAAATGAATAAGATGAACAATGCAGAAGTTATTAGGATTAGTACTGAGGTTGCCTCCTGAGAAGCGCTTGTTTATAGTCTTAAGCTAGACTCTCCTCTCATTTCTATATTCATGGTGGTTTGAGGAGTTGAAAGTCCTTCCTCGTGCTGGTAGTTCCATGATCATGATAGAGTTTAAGATGAGTAGCGTTTATTTTCAAAGTACCGAACATAGGGTTACTTACCTCAACTGTTCCGTACAGAAAAACATCGATTACCTTGAAAGAGATTTCCTTGCTGGTGTTAGGATCAGGAGGGGACACTCGTGGATCTGCTTTATATAGCAATACCTGATCTCCAATTTTGAACTTGTTTGTCTCGTAGGGTGGGCTTGGTTCTTCTTCGTGTATCCCTAGTTGTTTTTTAAAATACTTCTTCCCCTCTTCTAGTTCATTGATCTGAATCCTTTGTTCCTCATGAGTTATTTCTTTGTTGGCACAGGGTTTAGAATCGGGATCATGCTGTGGTGTTTCTGAAAAAGAAGGGTTAACTGAATGGTTATCAATAGAATTTACTTTCTCACCTTGGCTAATCGATGTACTAGCTGAATCGAGGGCCTGAAGAGTGACTGTCTCATCACTTACAAAGAGTATAAGTTCGCCTGCATCAACATCGATTTTAGTTCTGGCAGTTGCTAAGAATGGTCTTCCTAAAATTAGGGGGATCGTGTTGTCCTCATCCATGTCTAAAACGACAAAGTCTACTGGGAATACGAATTTGTCAATTTTCACGGTACATCTTCAATTATACCCTTAGGAACTCTAATAGTTTTATCAGCTAATTGAATGCTCATCCTAGTTTGTTTGGGTTTCCCTAGACCTAGTTGTTTAAATAATTTATAAGGCATGACATTTATGCTTGCCCCTAAATCAGCTAACGCATTATCAATAGATAAACTACCAATTAAGCATGGAATTGTAAAACTCCCTGGATCTTTTAATTTCAGTGGTAGTTTATTTTGCAATATTGCTGAGCACACTGTGTTCAGTTCCACATGCGATTCCTCGTCTATCTTCCGCTTACTTGTCAATAGTTTCTTTAAAAATTTCCTGGAATCTGGCATCTGCGAAATAGCTTCAAGAAACGGTAATTTAATATGTAATTTCTTTAAAAGTTTAAGAAACTTACTGAACTGTTCCTCTGTGTCGTCTTTCGTTATTGCTTCGGGATATGGTATGCGAGGTTTGTAGTCATTGATTACTAGTTTCGGCTTGTTATTGACCTCAACCGTATCTTCTTCTACCACCTTCTTTTGTTTTGAATTAGGCGCGTCTAACCCTTCACTATCTTGAGCTGTTATGGCTTGAACTTGCTCCCTTGGATTAGTCTTAGTGTTGCTCGGTATTCTTCCATGTGGTTTCTCAGACATTTGCTTAGCAAGTTGCCTGATTTGATCCTTGAACTCTTGTGTTAATGTCTCAATTTTTGTTTCTATCTTTTGGAAACGTGTTTTTATATTTTGAGACCGTATTTCTAAGGCTGCTATGAAGTTTGTCAGCATCTCTTCAAGGTTCGGCTTCTTTTCCTGTGGGTAAGGCTGTTGTTGAAAGTTTTGGGATGGTTGTTGCCTTTGATTTCTTTGACCCCCCATGAGAAATTGGGTGGTTCTTCCAACCTGGATTATAAGTATTACTATAAGGGTTATTGTCAGATCAAAAATTATTACCCATATAGTTTATTTGTTCGCTCTCTATGCCCTGTCCATAGGGTGGGTACTCAGGATTCGCCACTCCTTCACTTGCGTTGCACTGCATAACTGGATGTGCCTACGAAGAACCATATAAACCATCAAATTTTTTATGTAGCAATTCTACCTGATTTGATAGCGCGGTCACTGCATCAAGGTTGAAAACTCCAGCTGCTTTGGCTGGCCTTATCCTTGTAACTTGCCACTGATAGTTATTCAGTGACATCTCCTCTGTAAACTCGTAGACTGCTTCAGGAGTTTTGTTGTTCAGGGTTCCGTCGGCAGCTGAATCGATTAGTTGCCGTGTTAAAGGGTTCACACCATTGTAAAAGGTTTGGACCTCTAGCCACATAGGTAATCCGTGGTGTGGGCACCTCCTTAACAAGTCTTTGTATCCCTCCCATGCATCATAGAGTGTCTCTAAATCTATCTGCACAAAAGAAGAGATATCATTCCTTAATTTGGCCATTTTGGCCGGTGGAAAATATTTTAATAAAAATTTTTCGATCATTTGGTCCCATGTAGTGATTGACCCTCGTGGAAGAGAATGCAACCACTGTTTGGCTTTATTCCTTAAGGAAAAGGGAAATAACCGAAGACAGATGGCATCATCAGAAACGCCATTTATTTTGAAAGTATCGTAGAATTCTAGAAAATTCGCTAAGTGTGTGTTTGGATCCTCATCCTGTAAACCATCAAACTGAACAAACTGTTGTATCATCTGTATAATGTTAGGTTTCAGTTAAAAATTATTTGCAGCAATAGTAGGCCTAACAATACTTGACTCAATTCGAGTTAAACTAGGTTTAGCATAATCACACATAGTACGTGAAGCATGATTTTCGGCCATCTCTGGAGGTTGCGGATTATTCTCAACCATCTCTTCTGTGGTATTGATTTCGACTTCTTGCTATTCTTCTATGTAGTTTAGGCTTCGCCTTATCTCTCTGCGATTTCTACGAACGATACCTTCAATATTACTGTCGTAAAGTAGGGGTCCTGTCGGGTTTCTTCTAGTCATAAACTAGAGGTACCTGAAAGGAGCGAAAGAAAGAAAATTAGAAAAACAAAAAAAAATTAATTGAAAAAATAAAAAAAAACAAATATGGCTAAAGTAATAAAAATTAAGCGTTCTTAATATTTCAGTTCCCCAACAACGGCGCCAAAAACTTGATTGTTGTTTTATGCAATGTCAAAGTCTTAAAATTTATATAATGAATGATTGAACCGGAAAACTAACTATGACAACGATTTGAGGCAAGAGCACCTACCGAACAGTAGTATAGTTTAGGCAAGACCGGAATGTCAAGCCCAAAGGAACCAAAAGTACTAATACTAACTATCTTTTTATTATTTAGCCTAAGAATTGAATGAATTATTTATCTAATCTAAACTAACTAACTACTAAACTAAAGACTTTAAGACAAAGTAGAATGAATTTGAGAAAATAAATTGGAAGAAAAACCAATTGATTAAAATGACAACCAAGGAAGAATCCACCTAGACGTCACTTGTTATATAACTCTGAAGCAAACTATTTATTCATTTGACTTGATCCCTAAGATTCCCTAAGTTATATTAATCCCTCTCTCGAGGCAACGAACGTCTAACCCTAGGTTGATTAATTGAAATCCCTTTCTAATTAAAACCCCTAGAATTGCATTAACTCGATCTATGGACTCCCATATTAGGTTTCACCCTAATCCAGCAAAATCTCGTCACCCTATCTTTACGCGTGTGATTAACTTTGCTTAATTATGCTAGATCTACTCTTAGGCAGGGACTTTTGCTCCTCCACCTAAGCACATCATACTTGAATTAATATCCCGGAAAGATCAACACAAGAATTAAGAGCACATAATTAAGAACAAGTCAAATATTTATCATATAGTTCAGCAAACGATAACAAGATTCATCTTAGGTTTCATCCCCCTCAGGTATCTGAGGGTTTAGTTCATAATAATAAAAGAAAACATCTTAAAGGAAAAGATAAAAAAAAAACATAAGAAATCCCTAAAACCCCTAAAGGAATTGAAAGAGAGATCCTCCGTCTTGAGTATAATTCCAGCTTCTTGAGATGGATCAACTGGCTATCTTCGAGTAATTCTCCACAAATCTACCCTCTTTGGCCTAGCTGGACACCCCCTGACTAAAGCCCTGGGTTCCCCCATTCTTATGGGATACTTAGGGTGTTTATATAGGCTTTTGAATATGTTTCTTTGGCCCTAAGCATCCTAATCCGAGTGAAACTTCTCTTCCTGATGACAGGGACACTCCCATGGCACACACCCGTGTAAGTCGTGGACAGGCCATGTTCGAACTTGTTGAATAAGGCATGGTCGTGTGGTCTTGGGCCCAGGTCGTGTGGATTTCGTGATATGGCCCATTAACTCTGTTTTGGGCTCGTTTTCCATTCTTTTCGTCATTGGGTGCTCTACTGAGTATAAAACATGAAAACAAAGGATTAAGAGCACCAAATTACATAATTCAAGGCTTAAATCATCCAAAAGCATGCTAAATATGGGCCTGAAATATGTTACTTTTACGGTTTATCAACTACTACGAGATCGGCCTATCAGTGGTGGCAAACTCTGATTTCTGTTGTTCTGAAAGAGCGAGTCACGTGGGACTTTTTTTAGGATTAAGTTTCGGAAGAAATATATCAGTGAAAGGTTCATCGATCAGAAATGGAAAGAATTTATGGAATTGAAACAAGACCGTATGTCTGTCACTGAATATGAACGAGAGTTTGTGAGATTGAGTCTGTATGCTTGCGAATGTGTATCAACTGAAGCAATAATGTGCAAAAGATTTGAAGACGGCCTTAATGAATATATTTATTTGCTAGTCAAGATTCTTGAGATAAAAGAGTCTGTTGTGCTTGTTGATCGAGCATGCAAAGCTTAAGCACTTGGGAAAGATAAAAAGAAAGCTGAGTCTGAAGCTAGAGATGTGAGAAAGAGATTTCAGAGTAGATCATTTCAGTCTCTTTCGAAGAAATTCTGAGATGAGTATAGCTGTTCAAAGTTGAATGTGGGACATTCGAGTAGAGATCGAGCTAGATCACAATCGAGTTCTAAAGCTCCGACAACTTAACTAGCAAGTGTAGGAAATGTTCGATCTGACAAACCTGAATGTAAACATTGTGGGAAAAGACATCTGGGAAGTTGTAGATTGAATGATTGAGCCTGCATGAGATGTGGATCATTAGATCATTTTATACGTGATTGCCCAGAGTCTGTGGAGCAAGAGACTACTCAGAATTCGAGATCCGATAACATTCCAGCAAGAGGTAGACCTTTCTGGAATGCAACAAATGTCAGTGGTAGTCAAAGAACTACGAGAGACACTGTAGCGAGATCTGAAACTAGAGCGCCTTCCAGAGCATATGCTATCCGAGCCCGGGAGGAAGCTTCATCTTCTAATGTTATAACGGGTACATTTGTACTTTATGAAACTTTTGTGATTGTATTGATAGACCCTGGTTCTACACATTCGTATATATGCATGAATTTAGTATTTAGTAAGACTTTGCCTGTAGAGTCTACCGAGGTTGTTACAGAAGTATTGAACCCCTTAGGTAAAAGTGTTCCGATTGACAAAGTATGCAAGAACTATCTGTTAATGTTTCGAGATATCTGTTTCCCTGCTGATTTGATGCTGTTACCTTTTGATGAATTTGTTATAATTCTGGGTATGGACTGGTTGACATTGCATGATGTGATTCTGAATTGCAAAAGAAAGATCATTGATTTGAAAGGTCAGAATGATGAAATAGTTTGAATTGAGTCTAGTGAGTTGAGCGGATTGCATGCTGTGATATCTGTATTGAAACCTCAAAAATATGTAAAAATAGGGTATGAGGTATATTTTGCTTATGTAATTGATTCGAGAGTATCTGAAAAGAAAGTGGAATCAGTGCCAGTTGTCTGTGAGTTCCCTGATGTGTTCCCTGAAGAATTACCAGGATTGCCTCCAATATGTGAAGTTGAATTTGGAATTTAATTGTTGCCTGGTACGACTCCTATTTCAATATCTCCATATAAAATGGCACCAATAGAGTTAAAAGAGTTAAAGTCATAGTTGTAAGAGTTGACTGATAGAGGGTTCGCTAGATCGAGTTTCTCACCTTGGGGTGCTCCCATTCTGTTTGTGAAAAAGAAAGATGGCACGATGAGAATGTGCATAGATTATGGTCAGTTGAACAAAGTGACCATAAAGAATAAATATCCGTTGCCTAGAATAGATGATTTGTTTGATTAGTTAAAGGGAGCCACGATATTTTCTAAAATTGATCTGAGATCGAGATACTATCAATTGAGAGTGAAAGATTCAGACATTCCGAAAACTTCTTTTAGAACGAGGTATGGGCATTATGAGTTTTTAGTTATTCCTTTTGGATTAACAAATGGTCCTGCAGTGTTTATGGATCTGATGAACAGAATTTTTAGACCGTACTTAGGTCGATTTGTTGTCATATTTATTGACGACATTTTGATTTACTCACGGGATGAGACTGAGCATGCTGAACATTTAAGGATCGTGTTGCAAACTTTGTGAGAAAAGCAATTATATGCGAAATTCAGCAAATGTGAATTCTGGTTAAGTGAAGTCAGTTTTCTGGGACATATTGTATCGGCCTCTGGAATACGAGTTGATTCAAATAAGATTTCTACTATCTTAGATTGGAAGCCTACGAAAAATGTATCAGAAGTCCGTAGTTTCCTCGGACTAGCTGGTTATTATCGTCGGTTTGTAAAAGGCTTTTCAACGATAGCTACTCCGTTGACTCGGTTACTTCAGAAAGATATAAGATTTAAATGACCCGGTAAATGTCAGAACAGTTTTAATCAATTGAAAACTCTGTTAACTGAAGCTTCGATTTTAGTACAACCAAAATCGTGTAAAGAATTTGTAATTTACAGTGATGCTTCGTTAAATGGTCTGGGATGTGTTCTGATGCAAGAAGGTAAAGTAATATCTTATGCATCGAGACAATTGAAGCCACATGAAAAGAACTATCCGACACATGATATTGAGCTAGCTGCGATTGTTTTAGCATTAAAGATTTGGAGACATTATCTGTTCGGTGAGTAATGTCACGTATTTTCTGATCATAAAAATCTGAAATACTTAATCACCCAGAAAGACTTGAATCTACGTCAGAGAAGATTGTTAGAGTTGTTGGAAGATTATGAGCTTGTGATAGATTACCATCCGGGTAAAGTAAATGTTGTAGCTGATACTTTGAGCCGGAAATTATTGTCTGCTTTACGTGCTATGAATGCTAAATTGGATTTGTCTGATGATATTGCAGTAATAGCTGAATTGAAAGCAAAACCGTTGTTTTTACAATAGATATGTGATGCTCAGAAATTGGATAATAAGTTGATAGTGAAACGAGCTCAATGTGATTCAAATTATGATCTTGAATTTCAAGTGGATACTAATGATTGTTTGAGATTTCGAGATTGAGTTTATGTTTCGAGAAATTCAGAGATGATGCGATTGATTTTAAGTGAAGCTCATAATAGTTGACTATCTGTTCATCCGGGAAGCACTAAAATGTATCATGATTTAAAGCAACATTATTGGTGGTCTGGAATGAAAGAGACATATATAATTTTGTTTCAAAGTGTTTAGTCTGTCAGAAAGTTAAAGCTGAACATCAGGTTCCGTATGGATTGCTACAGCCAATTTTGATTCCTAAGTGGAAATGGAATAGAATAACAATGTATTTAGTTTTGGGATTGCCTTTGACTTCGAGAAAAAAAGATGCGATTTGGGTTGTAGTTGATAGATTGATGAAATTCGCCCATTTTTTTACGATACGATCTGACTATTCACTTGATAGACTAGCCAAGCTTTACATTTCAGAGATTGTGAAATTGCACAGGGTGCCATTATCCATTGTGTCTGATAGAGATCCGAGATTCACATCACATTTCTGAAAGAAACTACAAAAAGCTTTAGGCACGAAATTGCATTTGAGTGTAGCATTTTATCCGCAACCAGATGGTCAGTCTAAACAGATTATATAGATTCTCGAGGACATGTTAAGATGCTATACTTGAGTTTAACAGTACGTGGGAACAGTACTTACCTTTGATCGAATTTGCATATAACAATAGTTTCCAATCGAGCATCAAAATGGCACCATATGAAGCTTTATACGGACGTAAATGTCGAACACCTCTATATTGGACCGAGCTAAGTGGTTACAAGATACACGGGTCAATTTGATAAAAGATACTAAACAAAAAGTAAAAGTATTTCGAAATAGTCTGAAAGCAGCACCTGAAAGTCAGAAATCTTACGCAGATTTGAAGAGAAAAGATATTGAATTTGAGATTGGCAACAAAGTTTTTTTCAAGGTATCTCCATGGAAGAAAATACTCCGATTCGGATGTAAAGGCAAGTTAAGCCCGAGGTTCATCGGACCGTATGAAATTATAGAGCGTGTTGGGCCAGTTACGTACAGATTGCTGTTGCCCATCTGAGCTAGAAAAGATACATAATGTATTTCATGTTTCGATGCTCCGTCGTTATAGATCTGATCCATCGCATGTGATTACTCCATCTGAAATAGAAATCTGATCTGATATGACATATGAGGAAAAAGCGATCCGTATCTTAGCTCGTGAAGTGAAAGAATTGAGAACTAAGAAAATTCTGATAGTTAAAGTGTTGTGGCATCGTCGCGGAATAGAAGAGGCTACGTGGGAGCCTGAAGATTCAATGAGACAGCAATATCTGAACATGTTTAACGATAAGATTTTCGGGGACGAAAATCCCTAAGGGGGGAGAATTGTAACAGTTCGATTTGTACCCTAGTCGGAACAGTGGTTTTGGGACCACAAATCCGAGTTAGTAAAATATTTTAATATTATTTTTGTGTCTTTGTATGTGATTAAGCATGTGCTAAATTTTCGTAAGTTAATTTGTCCGTATGTGTGCTTAATTTGACAAAAGGATTGAATTGCATTAAATGTGAAAGTTGCATGCTATATGCTACAGCACCTATTTGTTGTGGCTTTTAAAAGAGGAGGCCTTAAGAGGCAATTAGACCACTATTTAGTTAATGGATGGAAATGGTAAAAAATGACCTTGTATTATATGTTATAAATATTTTATTTTGAGGGTTAATTTTGGAAATTGGTTATTAAGTTATTTTATAACAAAAATAAAGCATTAAAATGGCCATTTTCAATTGATTCATCACTGAATATAGAAAAAAAAGAAAGGTTTTGAGTTTTCATGGTGTTCGGCCACATTAAGCTCAATTCAAGGTATGTTTTTAATCGATTTTTGATAAATTATACATTTTTGTAATCGTTGCTTTGAGAACTACAAAACCCATGTATTAATTTTGAGAATTGATGATGTTCATGAAATGAGCCATTGATGAAATGGTAAACTTTGTGATGAGTTTAGGTGTTTAATGAAAGATATATGTTAAATGAACATGTTTTGTTCTTGAAGTTTTGATGAATTTAGGTAATTAGGGCTATATTGAGAAAATAGTATTTTAAGGGACTAAATTGTGAATTTGATCAAATGTTTGGACTTGTATAGGATACATGAGTATTAGGCTAAACATGAGTATATGTTGATTTTCTATATTTGATGTTTTGAGAAAAATGGACTAAATTGATAAAGTGTGAAAATGTAAGGGCTATGTTGCAAATAGCCCTAAATATGTGAATTTGGATTGAATTGAATGTGTTGTTAAATAAAAGGGTTAAATTTGAATATGTATAGATCAAAAACCGAAGAAAACAGACTTAGATCGCAGGAAAGCGAAGATAGTTGAATAAATGAGTCCGAACGAATATCCAAATCCGAGGTAAGTCATTATACAAATAAACAATTTTGTATTGAATTATGTACGTTCATATGACTAATGATAATGATGAATGCTTATGAGATGTTGTGATCATGAATTCCGAAATAAGATTGATATAGTAACAATGTCTGAGAAGTCTCGTACAAACTTAGGAATAGATAGGATTAGTTATATCATGACATAGGTGTCTGTTATGTAATATCATGTAAGACCACGTCTGGGGCGTTGGCATTGATTTGGGACTTCGTATAAGACCACATCTGGGATGTTGGCATCAATATGAGATCTACCTATAAGACCATGTCTGGGACATCGGCATCGTATTGATTCGTGGAAGACCTTGTCAGGGACACTGGCATCGACATTTGATTACATGTAAGACCACGTCTGGGACATTGGCATTGTATGAATATTCTGAGCACTCTGAAATTCCTATTAGATTCTGAACGATTCAACTGGCAAATCTGAATACGAATGATTATGCGAATTGTATATCCGTTTCAGGTACGTTTGGTTTGTACACTAAGTGTGTATGAAAGGTAAGTATCTATATGAACTTACTAAGATGATTATGTACTATGAATGGATGGAATGATATGTGAATAGATGTTCAAATGAGCTGTGTATTTGTGATATTTGAGTTGAAGAAATTGTTATGAGAACTATAAATGACATCTTATCAAATTGAATATGTGTACCATTTGATATGTTTATCTGTCTATGGCTTACTAAGCTTTCGAAAGCTTACTCTGTGTGTGTGCTTTTTTCTGTTTTATAGATTGTTAAAGTTACTGAAGGCTCAGGACCGTTGAGGATCGTCATCACACTACCGAAGCTTATTTTGGTATCTTTTGAAATATGTATAAAGCTAGATATGGCATGTATAGACTAGTCATTTTGGTTATCTTTTGAAATGTGTATAATGGCCATGAGATGTGGCTAGATAAGTATTGGTATGCTTGAGCATATATATGAAAAATGATGCATGTTTTGGTATGGCATGATAGCTTATGAAATGGTTAAAGATATAGTGAGCATATGAATGCTTAATGAATATGTTTGATTGATCAAAAAAATGAATAAATGGAAAGTATAGATGGATGAATCATGCTTAATTACTTATGTGATTAATTGTACAATTTGGTATGATTGAAGTTGCAATTGTAGGTGAAGATTTGATGATTTCTTTGATATGTTTTGGTTGCAAAATATGCATAAAATGATTGAGTAAATTGCTGGTAGGAATTGACCCTTTTGTGGGTGGAATTATGGCCTTGATAATGGCCTGATTTGCCAACACGATTATGGCACACGGTCGTGGCTAATGGCCGTGGGGAAATGGCAGGATCTAGTTAAGTGTGCACGGCCTTGGGACACGGACGTGCCTGGTAGCCATGGGATTAAGTCAGTATATGGCCTAAGAGCACACGGCCATGGTACACGGGTGTGCCTTGTAGCCGTGTGGAAAATTCAGTATGCATGCTATGTTTTGGCACGGCCAAGACACGAGTGCGTATGTTGCCCGTGGTAGACACACGGCCTGCCAACAAGGGTGCGTGTCCATCATAACATAGAAAAGTTTTAAATTTTTCGAGAATTTTTATATGTGTTCGGCTTAGTCCCAGCCCTACTCTAAAGCATGTTTAAGATCTCGTTGACCTATATAAGGGACACTATGATTACGATTAATGAATGCTTGTATGAAATTTCTGTGAATGTTTTCGATTTGTCCGATAATGCCTTTAACCCTAATTCGTCGATGGAATCGGGTTAGGGTGTTACAAAAAGTGTATATAACTAAATATGGCATGTATAGGCTAGTCATTTTGGTATATGTTTGAGATATGGAAATAGCCATGTGATGTGGCTAGATAAATGTTGGCAATATGCATGTGTGAATTTGGTATATAGTGCATGTTATGGTATGGCTTGATGGCAATGAAAATGTCATATGAATGGTAAGCTTAGTGATGGATTGATGCCATTGTGATCTAGTGATATTGTGGATGAATCATGCCTAGTTATGCATTTGTTTTAGTTGTGTCATTTGGTATATAAGTTGACATGATTAGAAATGAGATTGGATGGAATGATATGTTGATCATTTGACATGTATTTGGTTGCCAAATTGTTTGTGAAAATAGGCTTGTATGTGATTGTAGGGTTGGCCCATGTGTGGGTGGCATTTTGGCCTTAAAAATGGCCTATATTTTCCCACAGGGTTGAGCGCACGGGCGTCTGGCTCGACCGTGGCCCTCGTGGTTGAAATTCAAAACAAGTCAGAATTGACCACGGGCTAGACACACGGGCATGTGACTGGCCGTGTGGTGAAGTCAGTAGCGACCATGGGTGAGGCACAGGGGCGTGTCCATGGCCTTGTGAACAAGTTAGTATGCCCTATTTTGACACGGCTTAGACACACGGGTGTGTCTGAAGGCCGTAGGAGGCAAATGGCCTACGCACATGGGCGTGTGACCTCTGTAACTTTGAAAAAGTTTTAAATTTTTGAGAATTTTCGTATGTATTTGGCTTAGTCCCAGCTCTATTCTAAAGCATGTTTGAGGTCTCGTGGGCCTACATAAGGGACACTTTGATGTGATTGACCTAGCTATGATATGAGATGTGTGTAAAAGTTTCCGATCTATCCGGTAACGCCTTTAACTCTATATCGGCAATGGTTACGGGTTAGGGGTGTTACACTTGGTTGGTATCAGAGCTACAGTTTAGCTGAATCTCGGACTAACGTAGCTGTAAGAGTCTAGTTATACATGCCATATATCTGAACTATGATAGTGTGATGAATCCTGACATGTGAAATGTGATTTTCGTACATGTGAAATGTGATTTTCGTATAGTAATGGATCCTGAAAGAGCCATAGCTGACGATGTTGAATGCAATGCGCCTGCTCCCGCTGAAGGGACAGCACCATCTGATTTGAGACCGGTTACGAGCGGTCAAGAGGGAGAAGCTAAACAAGCTTTCTTCCAGATGATGAGTGAGTGGTTCACTCAATTTATGAGAAATAACTCGACTATTTCACAACCTCCGCCCCCATCTAATCCCCTCAGACTTCAGTTGTGCCTCCTGTTATGAATTTGAATCTGTTGAACAAGCCTCCGGTCGATAAAATCCATAAGTATGAGGCTGAAGAGTTCAAGGCCACCAGTGATGATGATGCTAAAAATTTGAGTTTTGGTTAGAAATCACTATCCAAGTATTTGATGAGATGTCTTTGACTCCGAAAGAAAGTATTAAATGTGTTATTTCTTTACTACGAGATGTAGCTTATTAGTGGTGGAAAACTCTGATTTCTGTTGTTCCAAAGGAACGGATTGGGATTTCTTTCAGTCTGAGTTCCAAAAAAATATATTAGTCAGAGATTTATTGATTAGAAACGAAAAGAATTCCTGGAATTGAAACGGGTCGCATGTCTGTTACTGAATATGAACGAGAGTTTGTGAGACTAAGTCAGTATGCTCGGAAATGTGTATCAACAGAAGAAATATTGTGTAAAATATTTGAAGATGGCCTTAATGAAGATATCCGTTTGCTAGTTGGGATTCTGGAGATAAAAGAGTTTGTTGTGCTTGTTGACCGAGCATGTAAAGCTAAAGCACTCGGGAAAGACAAAAGAAAAGCTGAGTCTGAAGCAAAAGGTGTGAGAAAGAGATTTCCGAGCAAATCATTTCAGTCTGCTTCAAAGAAATTCAGAGATGATCAAAGTAATTTGAGAGTTAATGTGGGACATTCTAGTAGAGATCGAGTTAGATCACAGTTGAGCTCCAAAGCTCCAGTAACATCGATGGTGTCACACCCCTGACCCGAGACCGTCGCCGGAATTGAGTAAGAGGCGTTACTAGACTTGACCACAATTTCAGGACATAAAAACTTAAAGCTGTCAAAACTGCATCACGCTGGATAATTCGACCATAACTCGAGCTACGGAACTCAAAATTTAGATCCGTAAATTTTGCTTGAAACTAGACTCATATAACTTTTCACAAAAAAAATTTTATGATTTTTCATGTAGCCATTTTGTACAGTTTATTCATCAAAGTTACCCTTATTACACTGCTTGACAATTCTGACCTATCCTTACATAAATGCGGTTATCTAATTGCATAAATTTCCTATGATGTTCTTGTTTATACCAATGAAAAATAGATTCATTTAGGATTCTTCACATATAAACCATGCTTCTTGATTATTTTTGTACAATTTATGGCAATTTTTCCAAAACTGAACAGTGACTCACGAATGCATTCAGAGCAGGTTTCACTAGAACTCAATTATCTCATAATATATAAATCGTTTGCCTACTCTGTTTCTTTCATATAAAAATAGACACAATAAGGTTTAATCTCATATCTCATTCACTTTCAAATTCAATGTACCCAATTTTTAGTGATTTTTCTAATTTACATCAATGCTGCCACTACAAGCTGTTCTGCTAAATTTTATGAAAGTTAAACTTCTAGCCGAACCTACCTACTTCCCAAATTCAAGGATTTATATGTATGCAAATATTTCTTAGCAAAAACGATTAAACCTGGATTTAAAATTTCATGAACATTGCCGTCATGTACCAACATACATATCGTAACACAACATCATATTTACTAAAAAAATTGTAGCCATTCTCGCATGGCTATCATAAACACTTACAAGGTTAAATATCGCATATTTCTAAGACTTCATCTAACCTATACATGCCTTCTAATTCGTAACCAAAATTCAAAATACCAAAGGAAGGCGATAGTGTGATGAACTTCTTGACGATCCTTCACGAGCCCGCTACGTAACCAAAATCTATAAAACAAAGGAATCATTCCACACGATAAGCTTGCTAGCTTAGTAAGTCCTAATTTCATAAAAAAAATAACAATTTAAATATTAACAATTTATAATTTCTATAACTCAACTTGTAGGTTTGTACTCATATTTATTATCAACCTTCAATTTCATGTCGATGTGACTCAGTATAAAATCGTAGGTAAATTTATCTTTGCCCACATAATTGTGGTCCAGTCATAATTTAATCTTCAATTCTAAAGTGTCATCATGTAACCATACGTACAATTATTCATATACTTAAACTTCAATTTAATATAACATGTCAACAATCATACAACCACATCATTCATCAATAAAGCCGAGAACACATACCATTGGTAATAATTCACTAGTTTACCTGATCTTAATTAAGTATGAAGATCATTCTTACTTCATATACTCCCCAGAACCATTAATTCGATAAATCCGCTTAAGTTCGCCTTGAGTAAAATTTTGGTTTCTAGCTTGTGAAGTATAACACCGGCATCAAGCCCTGCTAGGCATAATGGCCCGATAAATAACACCGCGCAAGAAGGCCCTGCTAGGCTTAAAGCCCGATAAATAACACCGGCCCAAGGCCTGCTAGGCATAAAGCCCGATAAATAACACCGGCACAAGGCCTGCTAGGCTTAAAGCCCGATAAATAACACCGGCACAAGGCCTGCTAGGCATAAAGCCCGAAACACATTTATGTATAAATTGTCTCTAATACCTTTTTATACTAGATCACATAATAAAAGTACTTGACTCACTTACATCAACCAATCAAAATCATTCCAAATAGACTTATACACATTCGGCTATGGCATGATTACTTACTAAAATTTTATCACACAATATCGTATAATAGGTTCATAACTAGTTCTTCAATATACTATAGTTTAAGGACTTACCTTGGAGGTCGATAGATTGATATCTCCAACTATTCGTTTAGTATAGCTTTTCCTCGCTCCAAATTCTTCTCCTTTTGATCTTGATCTAATTTGGTTCAACTTAAACCAATTAAACCACACTTCCATTCAATTCGAATGCAAAATCATATAAAATTTCAAGACTTAAGCATTTGCATTCGGCATCCATGCACTACTTTGTTCAAATGGATTCAATAATATTTGGGAACACTTTGGCAATAACCTCATTGATGCTTTTTTTTTTTTTTTTAATTTATATCTTACCTTCTTATCTATGGCCATACATTACCTATATATATATACATAACCGAATAAAATGGCCAGGTTTTTTTTATTCCCTCTTATGACCGAATATGCCAAGTTAATGCACTCATACATCTTCTTAAACATAAAGCCAAGTACCGAGCTAACTACTCACAACTTGTTTCCATTTTCCCACCAAATATTAGCTTGCTAAAACCCTTTCATTACTTAATTTACCCAATAACTATACCTAATTATAATCATTCATCCATGTCCAATTACAAAACAAGTGTATAACCGAACATTAAAACAAGTGAAAAGAATTCAAGAATGGTTGTCTCCCATTCGGCCGTAAACAAGGGCATCTTCATGCCCAAATCAAAACAATCTCCTTAACATACTCAAGCTACTTCTTCTCATTTTGCCTAAATTTATTTTCATACAACAATTTATAATTTCTCATCCATGGCCGAATTCCCTCATGTTCATTATCAACCATTTTCTACTTGTTTTCTTTAAGGATCAAATAAATCAACCCAATCTAAGGATAGTCTATTAAGCTAGAGTTCAAACTATTACCTTGCTCCACACATGCAATGGCCGATTGAAGAAGAAGAATTTCTTCTTCTCTTGATGATAGCTTCGGGTGGGTGAGGAAGTGAAGAAGAAAGATAAAAATGATTTTTATTTTTTTATTTAAAACTATCTACACATTATTTTAGCATGCTTTTAGTATAATATTATATTAAACTATCATATAATTTGAAAAGCTTAATATTCTTAGCATGCTTACACAAAAATTTAAGACCATAGACTATTTTAATGCATGCTTGCCAGTCACCCTTCTAAAAATTGGGGATTTGACATGCAAGTCCCTATGTTTGAAGCATAAGTCACTTAGCTCCTTGTTTCATTTCATATTTACTACTTTGATTATTTTCGCAAATTAAATCCTCTAATTACACACTCAAGCAATTCAATTCTTCTACAAAACATTCACGTACATCAATTCACCCATAATAGACATAAAATAGATAATAAAAAAATATTTATTGGGCTCGGATTTGTGGTCCCGAAACCACCGTTCCGATTAAGGTCAAAATTGGTCTGTCACAACTCTCCCCCCCTTAAGAATTTTCGTCCCAAAAATCTTACCGTTAAATAAGTTTGGATATTGTTGCCTCATTGGCTCCTCGAGCTCCCACGTAGCCTCTTCAACTCCGTGACGATTCCATAATACTTTCACTAATGGAATCCTCTTATTTCTCAATTCTTTCATTTCCCGAGAGCTAAAATACGGATCGGTTCCTCATCATAGGTCAAATCGGATCGAATTTCAATCTCGACGGGGTGATCACATGGGACGGGTCCCCGATCAGATCTGCTAAGCATCGAAACGTGAAACACATTGTGTATCTTTTCTAAGTCAAGGCGCGCTTCAATCGATAAGCAACAGGCCCTATTCGCTCGATGATTTCATATGGTCCAATAAATCTCGGACTCAACTTGCCTTTTCGGCCAAATCGGAGTATTTTCTTCCACGGAGAAACCTTTAAGAACACCCGATCTCCGACCTGAAATTCAATATCCTTACGCTTCAAATCGGCATAGGACTTCTGACGATCCGAAGCAGCTTTCAAGTTATTTCTAATAAGTACCGCCTTCTGTTCTGTTTCTTTAATCCAATCAACCCCGTGTATCTTATTTTCGCTGAGTTCAGTCCAATACAATGGTGTGCGACATTTTCGACCATATAAGGCTTCATAAGGCGCCATTTTTATGCTAGATTGGAAACTATTATTGTAAGCAAATTCAATCAAAGGTAGGTATCGTTCCCACGTACCTTCAAACTCGAGAACGCAACACCTCAACATGTCCTCAAGTATCAAAATAGTTCGCTCGGATCGACCGTCCGCTTAAGGATGGAAGGTCAGTACTAAAATGAAGTTTAGTACCTAAAGCATCTTGCAATTTCTTCCAGAATCGCGATGTAAATCTTGGGTCCCTATCTGAAACAATGGAACTCGGTACACCGTGCAATCTTACAATCTGCGACACATACAATTCGGCAAGTTTGTCAAGTGAATAGTCGAGTGCGTCACTGCAGGCAAAAATGAGCTGATTTTGTCGATCACAACGATAACCCACACGCATCTTTCTTACTAGGTGTCATAGGGAGACCGGATACAAAATCCATGGTAATTCTATCCCATTTCCATTCAGGTATCATGATTGGCTGAAGTAAACCGGATGGTACCTGATGCTCCGCTTTCACTTGTTGACAGATTAAACACTTGGAGACAATTTCGGATATATCTCGCTTTCATGCCGTGCCACCAATAGAATCTGCTTTCAAATCATTATACATTTTCGTACTACCCGGTGTATCGACATTCGCCATTATGGGCCTCGTTCGTAATCATCTCAGATCAAATCGAGTTCTTAGGAACACACAATCGGCCTTTATAATTCAAACAATCATTCGCATCGATCCGAAAATCGATTCTCGTAGCGTTTTCACCGAATCCGAATGGCAACTAACCTTTCATCAACTTTCTCATGCGTCACAAACTTGCTGAATAAACATTGGTCTTGCTTGTAACTCGCCATGATCGAACCATCATCGGACATAGTCACCCGTGCATTCGATTGCATGAAGAGTAAATAATGACTTTCGACTTAACGCATCCGCAACAACATTAGCTTTTCCCGATGGTAGTCAATTACTAATTCATAGTCTTTTAGCAATTCTAACCATCTACGTTGTCTCAAGTTTAAGTCTTTCGAGTCATCAAATACTTCAAACTTTTGTGATCTGAATAAATGTGACATTTTTCGCCAAATAGATAGTGACGCCAAATTTTTAAAGGCGAATACAATGGTCGCTAACTCCAGTGTCGTGAGTTGGATAATTTTTCTCGTGCGGCTTCAATTGTCTCAAGGCGTAGGCTATCACCTTGCCCTCTTGCATTAAAACACAACCCACCCATTAAAGGAAGCATCACTAAAAATAGTAAATTCTTTACCCGTTTTCAGTGAGTTAATACGGGCTTCCGGTTAAAAGGCTTTCAACCGCTCAAAACTTTTCTCGACATTTCTCTCGACCACTCAAATTTGATATCTTTCTCAGAGTAGTCTCACAACGGTGTAGCTATAACAAAAAAACCTTTTACAAACCGCTTTGTAATATCTGCGCTGGCCTAGGAAACTTCGAATCTCGAAACATTCTTTGGTGGTTTCCAATCGAGTATGGTCTGCTATTTTGTTTGGATCCACCCGAATACGACACCAAACAACATGACCCAAGAAGTTGACTTCCTTCATCCGAACTCACACTTACTGAACTTTGCATACAATCGTTGATCTCTCAAAATTTGTAGTACTAATCTTAAATGCTCAAAGATGTTCCGTTTCATTCTTGGAGTAGATCAAGATATCATCAATAAACACTACTACAAACCGATCCAAAACGTCGGAAGACCAGGTTCATTAAGTCCATAAAAACAAAGCAGTGCATTAGTGAGTCCAAAAGGCATAACCAAAAACTCATAGTGTCCGTACCTCGTTCGAAGCGCTCTTTAGCACATCTCGTATCTCGACTCGCAATAGCCCGATAATAGCCCGATCTCAAATCTATTTTCGAAAACACCAAGCCCCCTTCAATTGATCAAATAAATCGTCAATCCGAGGTAACGGGTACTTATTCTTTATGGTTACCTTATTTAGTTGTCGGTGAGTCGATACACATTCGCATAGTTCCATCTTTCTTTTCACGAATAAAACCGGTGCACCCTACTGAGAGAAACTCGGTCGCGCAAAGCCCTTATCTCACAACTCTTGCAATCTGCGCTTTCAATTCTTTTTTAACTCAATAGGTGCCATTCGATGCGGAGCTATCGAAATCGGAGCGCTCCCAGACTAACTCAATACCGAACTCAATCTCTCGTCTTGGGGTAAGCCCGGTAGCTCTTCAGAAACACATCGGTGTATTCACATACAAGCTGAATGCCGATTCCATTTGTTTTTCTGGACATTTTATTTCCCAATTACATAAGCCAAATAAGCTTCACACCCTTTTCTCACATACTTTTGGGCTACCATTGAAGATATTATCAGTAGGCAACCAATTTATGTCACAAGATTTAATTCGATCGTTTCACCGTTTCGACATTTCAAGTCAATAAGCTTTCTTTTACAATCCACTATTGCCTCATGTGAAGTTAACCAATCCATACCGGGATGATATCGAATTCGTCAAAGGGCAACAACATTAAATCACCGGAAAGCAATAATCTCGAATCATCAACGGGCAACTTCTACACATTTTATTAACAAGCACACATCTACCCAAAGGGTTGGACACTCGAATCACAAACTCGGTGGACTCGACTAGCGAGTCTTGCCAAATTTTAAATTTTCACACACATAAGAATGAGTCGAACCAGGATCAATTAGTGCAATCACGTGAGTATCATAAAGAGTGAAAGTACCGTAATGACGTCGGGGAGGAAGCATCCTCTCGGCTCGTGCGCAAAGATAAGCTCTAGCCGGAGCTCTAGCCTCGAATCGATCTGTAGTGTTCTTTGTTCCTTTCGACTACCACCTACATTGCCCGAATATGCGGGTGGTCTACCTCGCATTGGCACTTTGCTCGGTGTAGTGTTCTGGATTGCATTCCGCTCGATTAACCGGACACTCTCGATAAAATGATCGGACGACCCACATTTATAGCAAGACCGATCACGGAATCTACAACTCCCGAGTGCCATTTCCCACAAAGATTTGCATTCGACTCTATTTTGTGGAATATTACCAACATCAAGCTATCGAGGTAGCTCGAGAGCTCATAGGAGGTCGATCTTGTCTAGGGCGATCAGTAGCGACTTACGTCGATCGTAGTCATCTCTCGGGCTTCTTGTTCGTGGAATGAAAGACTTTGCAGAAGATCTTTTACGAAAGTCTCTAGCTTCTGTCTCAGCCTTTCTTTTCTCCTTCCCGAGCTCTTCGGCTTTGCAAGCTCTCTCAACTAAGGTCACAAACTCTTGAATTTCAAGAATGCCAACAAACATCCTTATATCTTCATTCAAACCATCTTCAAATCTTTTACACATAATCGCTTCGGTGGTAACACACTCTCTGGCATATCTGCTGAGCCTGACAAATTTTCTTTCATATTCCGTTCTGATCATTCGTCCCTCTGTTTCACTCCAGAACTCCTTTCGCTTTTGATCAATAAATCTTTGATGATGTACTTCTTACGAAATTCATTCGGAAGAAGTCCCATGTCACTTTTTCTTTCGAACCACCGATACTAGTGTATTCCACGGTGATATGCATCACGTCCCGCAAAGAAAGATATAGCACACTTCAAGCATTCATCCGAGTACAAGACACCATCAAGTACCCGAATAGTGTTATCCACCACATTTCGGCTCTCTCAGCATCATCATCATCATTAGCTTTAAAATCTTCGGCCCCGAATTTTCGGATTTTATCAATTGGGGGCCTACTAGATCTCATCGGATCTATCATTGGGGGAGCTGAAGGAATCGGAGTTGGATTATTCGGGAGTGGAGGTTGTGGTACAGCCGGATTATTTTGAACAAATTGGGTAAACCACTCATTCATCATCCGATAAAAGGCTTGTTTAGTCTCTCCTTCGTGGCTACCCGAAACAGGTCGAGAGTCTATCGGCGCTGATCTGTGGGTACGGTCAGGCGCTACGCTCTCTACATCATCAGCTACGGCTCTTTCAGGATCAGTGTCCATTTTCTATATAAAACAAAGTTCAGGCTGTCAGAAGTCACCACACTATCAACATATAATAAGGCATGTATAGCTAGACTCGCACGCGCTACGGTAGTCCTAGAATCGACTAAACCGTAAGCTCTGATACCAATAAAATTGTCACACCCCTGACCCGAGACCGTCGCCGGAATTGAGTAAGAGGCGTTACTAGACTTGACCACAATTTCAGGACATAAAAACTTAAAGCTGTCAAAACTGCATCACGCTGGATAATTCGACCATAACTCGAGCTACGGAACTCAAAATTTAGATCCGTAAATTTTTCTTGAAACTAGACTCATATAACTTTTCACAAAAAAATTTTAGGATTTTCATGTAGCCATTTTGTACAGTTTATTCATCAAAGTTACCCTTATTACACTGCTTGACAATTCTGACCTATCCTTACATAAATGCGGTTATCTAATTGCATAAATTTCCTATGATGTTCTTGTTTATACCAATGAAAAATAGATTCATTTAGGATTCTTCACATATAAACCATGCTTCTTGATTATTTTTGTACAATTTATGGCAATTTTTCCAAAACTGAACAGTGACTCACGAATGCATTCAGAGCAGGTTTCACTAGAACTCAATTATCTCATAATATATAAATCATTTGCCTACTCTGTTTCTTTCATATAAAAATAGACACAATAAGGTTTAATCTCATATCTCATTCACTTTCAAATTCAATGTACCCAATTTTTAGTGATTTTTCTAATTTACATCAATGCTGCCACTACAAGCTGTTCTGCTAAATTTTATGAAAGTTAAACTTCTAGCCGAACCTACCTACTTCCCAAATTCAAGGATTTATATGTATGCAAATATTTCTTAGCAAAAACGATTAAACCTGGATTTAAAATTTCATGAACATTGCCGTCATGTACCAACATACATATCGTAACACAACATCATATTTACTAAAAAAAAATTGTAGCCATTCTCGCATGGCTATCATAAACACTTACAAGGTTAAATATCGCATATTTCTAAGACTTCATCTAACCTATACATGCCTTCTAATTCGTAACCAAAATTCAAAATACCAAAGGAAGGCGATAGTGTGATGAACTTCTTGACGATCCTTCACGAGCCGCTACGTAACCAAAATCTATAAAACAAAGGAATCATTCCACACGATAAGCTTGCTAGCTTAGTAAGTCCTAATTTCATAAAAAAAATAACAATTTAAATATTAACAATTTATAATTTCTATAACTCAACTTGTAGGTTTGTACTCATATTTATTATCAACCTTCAATTTCATGTCGATGTGACTCAGTATAAAATCGTAGGTAAATTTATCTTTGCCCACATAATTGTGGTCCAGTCATAATTTAATCTTCAATTCTAAAGTGTCATCATGTAACCATACGTACAATTATTCATATACTTAAACTTCAATTTAATATAACATGTCAACAATCATACAACCACATCATTCATCAATAAAGCCGAGAACACATACCATTGGTAATAATTCACTAGTTTACCCGATCTTAATTAAGTATGAAGATCATTCTTACTTCATATACTCCCGGAACCATTAATTCGATAAATGCTGCTAAGTTCGCCTTGAGTAAAATTTTGGTTTCTAGCTTGTGAAGTATAACACCGCATCAAGCTCGCTAGGCATAATGGCCCGATAAATAACACCGCAAGAAGGCCCTGCTAGGCTTAAAGCCCGATAAATAACACCGCCCAAGGCACGCTAGGCATAAAGCCCGATAAATAACACCAGGCACAAGGCCCGCTAGGCTTAAAGCCCGATAAATAACACCAAGCACAAGGCACGCTAGGCATAAAGCCCAAACACATTTATGTATAAATTGTCTCTAATACCTTTTATACTAGATCACATAATAAAAGTACTTGACTCACTTACATCAACCAATCAAAATCATTCCAAATAGACTTATACACATTCGGCTATGGCATGATTACTTACTAAAATTTTATCACACAATATCGTATAATAGGTTCATAACTAGTTCTTCAATATACTATAGTTTAAGGACTTACCTTGGAGGTCGATAGATTGATATCTCCAACTATTCGTTTAGTATAGCTTTTCCTCGCTCCAAATTCTTCTCCTTTTGATCTTGATCTAATTTGGTTCAACTTAAACCAATTAAACCACACTTCCATTCAATTCGAATGCAAAATCATATAAAATTTCAAGACTTAAACATTTGCATTCGACATCCATGCACTACTTTGTTCAAATGGATTCAATAATATTTGGGAACACTTTGGCAATAACCTCATTGATGCTTTTTTTTTTTTTTTTTAATTTATATCTTACCTTCTTATCTATGGCCATACATTACCTATATATATATACATAACCGAATAAAATGGCCAGGTTTTTTTTATTCCCTCTTATGACCGAATATGCCAAGTTAATGCACTCATACATCTTCTTAAACATAAAGCCAAGTACCGAGCTAACTACTCACAACTTGTTTCCATTTTCCCACCAAATATTAGCTTGCTAAAACCCTTTCATTACTTAATTTACCCAATAACTATACCTAATTATAACCATTCATCCATGTCCAATTACAAAACAAGTGTATAACCAACATTAAAACAAGTGAAAAGAATTCAAGAATGGTTGTCTCCCATTCGGTAGTAAACAAGGGCATCTTCATGCCCAAATCAAAACAATCTCCTTAACATACTCAAGCTACTTCTTCTCATTTTGCCTAAATTTATTTTCATACAACAATTTATAATTTCTCATCCATGGCCGAATTCCCTCATGTTCATTATCAACCATTTTCTACTTGTTTTCTTTAAGGATCAAATAAATCAACCCAATCTAAGGATAGTCTATTAAGCTAGAGTTCAAACTATTACCTTGCTTCACACATGCAATGGCCGATTGAAGAAGAAGAATTTCTTCTTCTCTTGATGATAACTTCGGTGGGTGAGGAAGTGAAGAAGAAAGATAAAAATGATTTTTATTTTTTTATTTAAAACTATCTACACATTATTTTAGCATGCTTTTAGTATAATATTATATTAAACTATCATATAATTTGAAAAGCTTAATATTCTTAGCATGCTTACACAAAAATTTAAGACCATAGACTATTTTAATGCATGCTTGCCGTCCCACCCTTCTAAAAATTGGGGATTTGACATGCAAGTCCCTATGTTTGAAGCATAAGTCACTTAGCTCCTTGTTTCATTTCATATTTACTACTTTGATTATTTTCGCAAATTAAATCCTCTAATTACACACTCAAGCAATTCAATTCTTCTACAAAACATTCACGTACATCAATTCACCCATAATAGACATAAAATAGATAAAAAAAATATTTATTGGGCTCGGATTTGTGGTCCCGAAACCACCGTTCCGATTAAGGTCAAAATTGGTCTGTCACAGATGGCTTGTGTTGGAAATGTCAGATCCGAGCGACATGAATGTAAGCACTGTGGTAAAGACATCCGAGAAGCTGTAGATTGAATGACCGAGCTTGTTTCAGATATGGATCATTAGACCATTTTATCCGCGATTGTCTAGAGTCTGTTGAGCAAGGAATTGTTCAGAATTCGAGATCCGATAATGTTGCAGCTAGAGGTAAACCCTCCCGAAATGCAAGAAATGTCAGTGGTAGTCAGAGAACTACGAGAGACACTATAACAAGATCTGAAGCTAGGGCGCCGTATGCCATTCGAGCTCGTGAGGAAGCTTCATCTCCAGATGTTATAACAGGTACATTTACTCTTTATGATACTTCTATGATTGCATTGATAGACCCTAGTTCTACTCATTCGTACACATGCATGAACTTAGTATCCAGATAGACTTTGCCTGTAGAGTGTACTGAATTTGTTATTAGAGTGTTGAACCCCTTATGTAAAAGTGTCCTGGTTGATAAAGTATGCAAGAACTGTCCATTAATGTTTCAAGATGTTTGTTTTTCAGCCAATCTGATGCTATTTCCATTTGATGAGTTTGACATAATTTTGGGTATGAACTGGTTGACATTGCATGATGCTGTTGTAAATTGCAAAAGAAAGACTATTTATTTGAGATCTCAGAATAATAAAATAGTTCGGGTTGAGTCTAATGATTTGACTGGGTTACCTGTGATATCTGTGTTGAAAGCTCAGAGCTATGTGAAAAAGAGTTATGAAGCTTATTTTGCTTATGTAATTGACTCAAAAGTATTTGAAAAGATAGTTGAATCGGTGCCAGTTGTTTGTGAATTTCTTGATGTATTCCCTGAAGAATTGTCGGGATTAACTTCGATACATGAAGTTGAATTTGGTATTGATCTATTGCCTTGTACGACACCTATTTCGATAGCTCCGTATAGAATGGCACCAACAGAGTTGAAAGAGTTAAAGTCACAGTTGCAATAGTTGACTGATAGAGGGTTTGCAAGATCAAGTTTCTCGCCTTGGGGTGCTCCTGTTTTGTTTGTGAAAAAGAAAGATGGCACGATAAGAATGTGCATTGACTATCATCAGTTGAACAAAGTGACCATAAAGAACAAATATCCTCTGCCCAGAATTTGATGATTTGTTTGATCAGCTAAAAGGAGCCACTGTGTTTTCAAAGATAGATTTGAGATTTGGATACTACCAGTTGCGAGTAAAAGATTCATACATTCCGAAAACTGCTTTTAGAACAAGGTATAGGCATTATGAGTTTTTAGTTATGCCATTTGGACTAACAAATGCTCCTGCTATTTTTATGGATCTGATAAACCGAATTTTTAGACCGTATTTAGACCGTTTTGTTGTTGTATTCATTGACGACATTTTGAATTATTCACGGAATGAAACTGAACATACCGAGCATCTGAGAATTGTGTTACAAACTCTGAGAGAAAAGCAATTGTATGCGAAATTTAGTAAATGTGAATTCTAGTTACGTGAAGTCAGTTTTCTGGGACATATTGTAACGGCCTCCGAAATACGGGTTGATCCGAGTAATATTTCTGCTATTCTGGAATGGAAACCTCCGAAGAATATATCTGAAGTCCGCAGTTTTCTGGGACTAGCGGGTTATTATCGTCGGTTTGTAAAAATATTTTCGATGATAGCCACTCCGTTAACTAGATTGCTTCAGAAAGATGTGAGATTTGAATGGTCTGATAAATGTCAAAAAAAGTTTTGATCGATTGAAAACTCTGTTGACTGAAGCTCTTGTTTTAGTAGAGTTAGAATCGAAAAAAGAATTTGTAATATACAGTGATGCTTCGTTAAATGGTTTGGGATGTGTTCTGATGCAAGAAGGCAAAGTCATAGCTTATGCCTCAAGACAATTAAAGTCGAATGAAAAGAATTATCCGACACATGATCTTGAGTTAGCTGCTATTGTGTTTGACTTAAAATTTTGGCGCCATTATCTGTTTGGTGAGAAATGTCACGTGTTTTTAGATCATGAAAGTTAGAAGTATCTGATGAGTCAGAAAGATTTGAATCTGCGACAGAGAAGATGGCTAGAGCTGTTGAAAGACTACGAGCTCTTATACCACAAAATGTAACACCTCTTACCCATATTCTATGCCGGAACCGGGCACAAGGCATTATCAGACTTAATCTACTTAATCGCACATTTCCGTCCCAACTTGACATTTCTCTTCCATCATCACAACACACCTCATTAAGGACCTACGAGGACTTAAACATTCGTACGAGGGTTTTCAGAACCTAACCAGAAACTTTTACAATATTAAAAATTTTTCACCTAAACAGGTGCCACACGCCCGTGTGGTCACACACGCCCATGTCCCTACCCCGTGTGGGATTTATTTTCATTTTGAACCTACAGGGGTTTTCACACGGCTAGACACATACCCGTGTGCTCCACACGGCCTAGACACATCCGTGTCCTTGCCTGTGTGTAAAATATTTGAAGATGGCCTTAATGAAGATATCCGTTTGCTAGTTGGGATTCTGGAGATAAAAGAGTTCGTTGTGCTTGTTGACCGAGCATGTAAAGCTAAAGCACTCGGGAAAGATAAAAGAAAAGCTGAGTCTGAAGCAAAAGGTGTGAGAAAGAGATTTCCGAGCAAATCATTTCAGTCTGCTTCAAAGAAATTCAGAGATGATCAAAGTAATTCGAGAGTTAATGTGGGACATTCTAGTAGAGATCGTGTTAGATCATAGTTGAGCTCCAAAGCTCCAGTAACATCGATGGCTAGTGTTGGAAATGTCAGATCCGAGCGACATGAATGTAAGCACTGTGGTAAAGACATCCGAGAAGCTGTAGATTGAATGACCGAGCTTCTTTCAGATATGGATCATTAGACCATTTTATCCGTGATTGTCAAGAGTCTGTTGAGCAAGGAATTGTTCAGAATTCGAGATCCGATAATGTTGTAGCTAGAGGTAGACCCTCCCGAAATGCAAGAAATGTCAGTGGTAGTCAGAGAACTACGAGAGACACTATAACAAGATCTGAAGCTAGGGCGCTTGCCAGAGCGTATGCCATTCGAGCTCGCGAGGAAGCTTCATCTCCAGCTGTGATTGCATTGATAGACCCTAGTTCTACTCATTCGTACACATGCATGAACTTAGTATCCAGATAGACTTTGCCTGTAGAGTGTACTGAATTTGTTATTAGAGTGTTGAACCCCTTATGTAAAAGTGTCCTGGTTGATAAAGTATGCAAGAACTGTCCATTAATGTTTCGAGATGTTTGTTTTTCAGCCAATCTGATGCTATTTCCATTTGATGAGTTTGACATAATTTTGGGTATGAACTGGTTGACATTGCATGATGCTGTTGTAAATTGCAAAAGAAAGACTATTTTTTTGAGATCTCAGAATAATGAAATAGTTCGGGTTCTGTCTAATGATTTGACTGGGTTACCTGCTGTGATATCTGTGTTGAAAGCTCAGAGCTATGTGAAAAAGAGTTATGAAGCTTATTTTGCTTATGTAATTGACTCAAAAGTATTTGAAAAGAAAGTTGAATCGGTGCCAGTTGTTTGTGAATTTCCTGATGTATTCCCTGAAGAATTGTCGGGATTAACTTCGATACGTGAAGTTGAATTTGGTATTGATCTGCTGCCTGGTACGACACCTATTTCGATAGCTCCGAATAGAATGGCACCAACAGAGTTGAAAGAGTTAAAGTCACAGTTGTAACAGTTGACTGATAGAGGGTTTGCAAGATCAAGTTTCTCGCCTTGGGGTGCTCCCGTTTTGTTTGTGAAAAAGAAAGATGGCACGATAAGAATGTGCATTGACTATCATCAGTTGAACAAAGTGACCATAAAGAACAAATATCCTCTGCCCAGAATTAATGATTTTTTTGATCAGCTAAAAGGAGCCACTGTGTTTTCAAAGATAGATTTGAGATCGGGATACTACCAGTTGCGAGTAAAAGATTCATACATTCCGGAAACTACTTTTAGAACAAGGTATAGGCATTATGAGTTTTTAGTTATGCCATTTGGACTAACAAATGCTCCTGCTATTTTTATGGATCTGAGAAACCAAATTTTTAAACCGTATTTAGACCGTTTTGTTGTTGTATTCATTGACGACATTTTGATTTATTCACGGGATGAAACTGAACATACCGAGCATCTGAGAATTGTGTTACAAACTCTGAGAGAAAAGCAATTGTATGCGAAATTCAGTAAATGTGAATTCTAGTTACGTGAAGTCAGTTTTCTGGGACATATTGTAACGGCCTCCGAAATACGAGTCGATCCGAGTAAGATTTCTGCTATTCTGGAATGGAAACCTCCGAAGAATGTATCTGAAGTCCGCAGTTTTCTGGGACTAGCGGGTTATTATCGTCAGTTTGTAAAAATATTTTCGATGATAGCCACTCCGTTAACTAGATTGCTTCATTAAGATGTGAGATTTGAATGGTCCGATAAATGTCAAAAAAGTTTTGTTCGATTGAAAACTCGTTGATCAAGCTCGTTTTTAGTAGAGTTAGAATCGAAAAAGAATTTGTAATATACAATGATGCTTCGTTAAATGGTTTGGGATGTGTTCTGATGCAAGAAGGCAAAGTCATAGCTTATGCCTCAAGACAATTAAAGTCGAATGAAAAGAATTATCTGACACATGATCTTGAGTTAGCTGTTATTGTGTTTGACTTAAAATTTTGGCGCCATTATCTGTTTGGTGAGAAATGTCACGTGTTTTTAGATCATAAAAGTCTGAAGTATCTGATGACCCAGAAAGATTTGAATCTGCAACAGAGAAGATGGCTAGAGCTGTTGAAAGACTACAAGCTCTGATACCATAAAATGTATCACCTCTTACCCGTATTCTATGCTGGAACCGGGCACGAGGCATTATCGGACTTAATCTACTTAATCGCACATTTCCGTCCCAACTTGACATTTCTCTTCAATCATCACAACACACCTCATTAAGGACCTACGAGGACTTAAACATACGTATGAGGGTTTTTGGAACCCAACCGGAACTTTTACGATATTAAAAATTTTTCACCTAAACAGGTGCCACACGCCCGTGTGGTCACACACGCCCATGTCCCTACCCCGTGTGGGATTTATTTTCATTTTGAACCTACAGGGGTTTTGACACGGCTAGACACATACCCGTGTGCTCCACACGGCCTAGACACATCCGTGTCCTTGCCTGTGTGTAAAAACTTGGGTATTCTGTTTGTGACGTCAGCAACCTCATAAGGGTCACACGGCCTAGGCACACGCCCGTGGTCGACACTGACTTACAACACCAACATCCAGGGGACACACGGCCAAGTCACATGCCCATAAAGCTGACCGTGGGTCACACACGGCCTAGACACACGCCGGTGTGCCTACCCGTGTGGACAAGAACAAGGCTGTTTGCCAAGCTCCTTTCACCCCTTTAGCTCACACAATATGGATCCAATCAACATATCATCAGGCAACTCATATTTTGTAAAATAAACTTCCATGATTAACTACCTCTTTTCATACATAACAAAATGCCAACACTAAGGCTATATACACAAGAGTTTCCCATAAAAGGGGGCCAATACATTCTTGGCCAAAATAACAAAACAATGAACCTAGTCTAGCCCCTATACATGTCATACTCAAAATCACTAAGTCTAGATATACCGAGGTGAGCTGATAGTGTGGGCAATCTTCTGGTTATCTGCTTATCCCGGCTCGACTCTTAAACTCTATAAAACAAGGGAAAAGAGAAGGGGAGTAAGCTTTAAGCTTAGTAAGTTTACATGTAAACAAATAACATCATAGTATGAGCTAAACAACAAATAGCATTATACTAAACAAAAGCAATCCACATTCACATTCATGCTTACTCATTTTATCCCCTACCACATTCCAACCAAACCATAAGCTTATTGCATACATTCACTCACTTGCATTCCTACACTTAACACCACAATGCCAAATCACTCGGTGGTTTCGCACTTAGCCCACCATCAATCATTAATAGGGTAGTATCGCACAAAGCCCACTAAAAAAGGATAGTTACAGTGGTATCGCACATAGCCCACTAAATAATGATATAAACGATGGTATCGCACACAACCCATCGTAGATAAGTAATAAGGTGGTATCGCACTTAGCCCACCAACAAGTGTGGTTATTACACATTTACATGATTATTTCGTCATTCATACGAAACTATACAATAAATATCAAATCCAATCCACTTGAATCATACATGTTCTCAATCATGCCATGTACCAATCAACAACAATAATGTGCATATAAAAGATATCGTTTACATATAAACTTACCTTGGTGTAAAATGAGTCAACTAACGGTTTAATCCGTAACCTTGCCTTTTCCCAAGTCAAGGTTAATTTCGCGCTCTTCTTGATTTGGGCGAGGACAAGTTGCTGAAATTTCAAAGCTTCCAAAACCCCTTTTTGAATGCAGAAATCGGTGGAAGAAGAAGAGAAGAGAAAAAGATGATAATCTTTTCTTATTTTATCATATTTTAGTCAATTAGTCACCACCTATTACCTAATTTGACTAAAATTAATGCTCTTGTCCCCCTATGCATCCTATGGCCGGCCATTACACTCCAAAATGGCCTAATTACAATTTAAAAACCTCCAAATTACATTCTATAGCTATTAGGTACCCCTACCTTATAAAATAGAACTTTCGCACCTTATGCATTTTAGTCCTTTTTCACAATTAAGCATGCTATTGCTAAAATTAAAGCACAAAAAATTTCCACATAACTATATCACATAAAATATCATAAAAATAATTTTCACTATCTTCGGTTTAGTGGACTCAAAACCACTATTTCGACTAGCCCCAAAATTAGGATGTTACAACTCTCCCCTCCTTTAGAGATTTTCGCTCTCGAAAATCTTACCGGCAAAAAGGTTTGGATATTGCTCCCTCTTGGCTTCTTCTGGTTCCCATGTAGCCTCTTCTACACCGTGTTTTTTCCATAACACTTTTACTAAGGCTATATCCTTATTCCTTAATCATTTCACTTCTCGAGCCAAGATTTTAATCGTCTCTTCCCCATTTGTCATATTTAGTCGTATATCAATTTCTATTAGAGGAATCACATGCGAAAGATCGAAGCGATAACGCCTTAACATCGATACATGAAACACATTGTGAATTTTCTCTAACTCTACCAGTAAAGACAATCGGTATGCCACTGGCCCAATTTTTTCACTAATATCATACGACCCTATGAATCGCGGACTCAATTTCCCTTTCAAACTAAACCTGTAACACCCCCAAACCTGGCCCACGAGCCTTGACCGGATCAGGTTATGTCACTGCGGAAAGACGGTTGAAAATCTTTTTGACTGGGAATAATCATGAAAGTTTGTTAACTTTTGAAAACCATGTCCATTTAAAGTAATATGAAAAACCTTAGTGTTATAAAATAGTCTGAATTTAAACTTTATTAAATACTATTTTGAATAAGCAGGTTGCTAAGATAAAATCCTCTTCACATAGTGGTTCAGTTTAATCAAGCCATAATTAGAATAATACCAAAATAATAGTAAGGCCCTTATTACAACCCATACTTAATACAAAATACTCAATATTAAAAATGCTTAAAATAATCCAAATATCTTCTTCTCGCATGGGCCACCTTGTGTCCTCTCTCCAACCCGGTCCATCTTTACGCATCACTGAAAATGTTAAAGGAAAAGGTGAGTCACCAAGACTCGATGTGTAGCCCTTTTCCCGGTTTAGTAAAACATCATACACCAATCATAAACAGTTTAACATGCACAAGTTACGATATGCACCCAAATTAGCCTTCCAAACACCTTTCTCTACCCCGTGTGTACCAAACCACCGGTGGTGCCAAACCACCGGTGACTTAAAGTCACAATATCCGTCAATACTTGTGGTGCCAAACCACCGGGTGTCCCAAAGACACAAATGTGATACCAAATCACCGGGTGACCGAATTCACGAATCAAGTGATGGGGCCAACCCATCGTGGTGATACCAAATCACTAGCGTCCAATCCCATAATGTAAACCGTGGGGCCAACCTACTTCGTGGTGCTAAGCCACTTTGGGGACGAGACGCTATGAGGTGCCAAACCTCCGAGGTGCCAAACCTCTCGTGACCGTAGTCACAATGTGGTACCAAACCACCGTGTCCGTCGACACGAATATCACTTCCTCCTCTCTCATATCACCCATCATCATACCAACTCATGTATAGTATTCAAATCATGCAAACATGTTTAACGTTGCATCTCATAGCACATACATCATAAATCATGACATCATGTATCAATAACAAAGACTCATAATGAAACGGACTTACTCGAATCCGTGCACATACCCCATAGAGTATCATGTCACTCAACCATACTTGCTTCGGTTTTACCAATCAATCAGTTTATCAAACATATACAAAGCAAGAAGTGTGTTAGTTTACACACACGTTTACTAATGCGACTATCAAATCCCGTAGATCAAGATCTAACGCACTAGATCCCCTTCCTTAACACTTTACGAGCACTAGCCACAACCCGAGATATGCAAGATCAAGCCTTCCCTACAATCGGCGAAACTAAACAACATAATCATGCTAATCAACCTCTAAGGGTATAATCGTAATTTTACCTACTAAGGGGTATTTTCGTAATTTACCTACCAAGGGTATTTTCAGTAAATTCACACTTGCAATGGCCTTACCGAAGGCCTAATGTCGCCACTAGCGACTCAAATACTATTTCCTGGTCAGATGCTGACGATTGGGCCTAAAACCCGATTTCCCGCCATCCGCCCCACATGCTCGTGTGGCCCACTTAGCACAAATCTAGCCACGTATATAAGTTCCACCTAGTCTAGTTCAACATATACCAACCAATCACACAATTTACTCATATGGGCCCACGGGCCCATTGGGCCCACTTCGCCCATCGAGGCCCAAGCAAATTTCAACCCACGAGAATACTACGATGGCCTCAACTATCACGCCGAAGCCCCACACGCAAGCGCCGCACGCTCATGGGTACTAATGCCGTAACCCAGCATTTCGGCATTTGCCGCTTCTACAACTAGAGTAGAGAGAGTTACACACCGATAGGACTCTGGGCTAATCCAGCGCTCCGACCACTCTTGTGCCCAAACGCCTTCCAAGATGTGTTTACTCTCCTTCTAGGATGCTCCTTATATAGCTAGCTCTTCACCTTCATTCTTTGTGTCTTTCCGATGTGGGATCCTTCTTCACAAGAGAGTTTAAATTCAATCAAACTCTTGCCGTCCAATCATGCAAAATAAATACTCCTTGCTTCTCATAAGATTCGAACCTGTGCTCCTTGCAACATAATCCCCGCCGCTAACCACTTGGCCACAAGCTCCTCTTGTGTCTTAGACCATGCGCAACTAAATATAAACTATAGGCCAAATTCTAAGGTCCAAGCAAAAAGAAACCAAAATGCAAAAGCCAAGACTTGAACCTTGGACCTCCTTCCTTCCTTGTGGCGTCACCCCATTGTCTCTTATGTGGCGTCACTTTGCCACTACACCACACACTCCACTTGTGTCATTTTCCTCCATATTTTATTCTTAAGGCCTATCTCGCCAACTTTCGTGGGTTTTTTCATCTAAAACCAAAATTTCCCCAAAGCCAATATTTGATCCCGGGACTTCATAGAAGCCCTCTAACCTTCCAAAATCACTTATCCAATAGGTCTAACTTGCATTTAAGCCGATCTCTTATTCTCTAAAAAAATTCAAACGCTACTACGCCTAAGGCCCATTGGGCTCAATTCTCGTAGGCCCAATTTTGGGATGTTACAAAACCTCAATATTTTTTCCACGGCGACACTTTCAGAAATACGTTGTCACTCACATTAAACTCGATTTCCTCTCTTTTCAAGTCCGCATATGACTTTTGTTGGTCTAAAGCAGCTTTCAGACTACCCCTGATCACTTTCACTTTTTCCTCGGTCTCTTTAACTAGGTCGACTCCATGAATTCGCTTCTCACTAAGCTTGGTCCAATACAAAGGAGTCCAGCACTTACGACCATACAAGGCTTCATACGGCGCCATCCGTATACTCGACTGATAACTGTTGTTGTAGGCAAACTCAACCAAAGGTAGGTATCTCTCCCAACTACCTTCAAATTCCAACACACAGCATCAGAGCATATCTTCAAGAACTTGGATTACTCTCTCAGACTGACCGTCAGTTTGAGGATGGAATGCAGTACTAAAATTCAATCTTGTACCCAAGGCCTCTTGCAACTTCTTCCAAAACCTCAAAGTAAATCTCAGATCTCTATCCGAGATAATAGATACAGGCACTCTATGTAATCTCACTACCTCTGCAATATACAACTCAGCCAACTTATCCAGTGAATAATCAACACGCACTGGTATAAAGTGAGCCGACTTTGTTAGTCTATCAACGACAACCCATACAACATCTTTCTTTTTCAGAGTCATAGGCAACCCCGTCACAAAGTCCATTGTGATCCGATCCCACTTCCACTCGGGAACCATCACTGGCTGAAGCAATCTCGAAGGCACTTGATGCTTAGCTTTCACTTGTTGATAAATCAGACATCTTGTTACATACTCCAAGATGTCCCTTTTTATTCCCGGCCACCGATAAAATTTATTCAGATCATTGTACATTTTCGTACTGCCCGGGTGTACTGACAAATAACCACTATCTGCCTCATGTAAAATTTTTCAGATGAACTCCTCATCTCTAGGTGCACAAATTCTGTCATGAAACATCAAACAACCATCCGAACCCACTCGAAACTCAGAACAATTTCCCGATTCACACTTAGCTCTCTTAGCTTGTATCTCACTATCATTCCTTTGAGCCTCACATATTTGTTGAACAAATAGTGGCTTAGCTCCCAATTCGGCCAATAGTTCCATCATCAGAAAATGCCAAACTCATGCTCATAGCTTTCAAAGCATACAGGGATTTCCTACTTAGGTCATCCGCAACCACATTCGCTTTCCCCGGATGGTAATCGATCATTAGCACATAGTCTTTCAAAAATTCAAGCCACCGCCGTTGTCGCAAATTCAAATCCTTTTGATCCATGAAGTACTTCAAACTCTTATGGTCTGCGAAGATTCGGCACTTCTCGCCATATAAATAATGTCACCAAATTTTTAATGCGAAAACAATGGCGGCCGACTCCAAGTCATGAGTTGGATAATTCTTCTCCTGCAGTTTTAGCTACCTCGAGTCGTAAGCGACTACCATACCCTCTTGCATCAACACACAACCGAGACCATTAAATGACGTGTCACTGTATGTAACACCCTTAACCTGTATCCGTCGCCAGATTTGAGCTACGAGGCATTACTAAACTAACCATAAATCCACACACTCATATAAATCCTTTTATTTAAAGTAAAACATAAACAATCCATGCTATCAAGTTCAAGCATATACCTTCATTTGCTTACTTAAGCATTAAGGAACATATCACAAATCTATATCATCAATTTCATACAAAAGCAGTTTTGATCAAATAACAAAAATTACCATTCATTTGTTCAATGGGTTAATATGGCCGAATATGCATATTTGCTCTTAATCATTTTACCAATAATGTACCAAACATTTTAAGCTAAATATACATATATGCTAAAACTTTACTAAACCAAATCAAAGATATACCAAATACAATACTAATTGCCAATAGTATCCAACTATATTATCGACCAATCCCTTATAAATGACATAACCAAATCACTCAAAACCAAACATTTCATATACATGGCCTAAAGCATATAAGATCAAACCCCATTCATAAACTTACACATATCATGTTCGAATATACACAATTTAAGAACATAACCTATAATGTCATTCATGCCAATCATGTAACTATATTTACTAAATCACATAAATAGCATAAATGGATGTTCACAACGATAATTTAATTTAAATCATTCAAACCTCATATCCGAATACCACATGTAAATCCAATAAGATATACATACTCCAAATTAAGTCAATACCATGGCCGAATCTTTATAAACTAATATACCACAATGTGATCATTAATAAACCACATCCACTAGTCACATACATAAAGCATAACATAGTCATCTCATAACTTAACTTGTAGGTACATATATATAATAAAGCAAAAGTATATCCACCAACCAAAATATACTATATGTCTTACTCAAAACAAAATTCATGTACTCAATTATCACATATAAAAATATTATGAAATGAACTTCCAAAATATGCTTATAACAAGGCCGAACATACACAAATATTAACATCATGATCAAGCATAACCAAATCAAACCCAAGCATAGAAACATAGCCATCTTTGCATGGCATTTTATATACTTCTTATTCATAATGAACTCAAAAGAGTAATATAGCCTATACATGCCATAGTTTCAAAAGTTCAACTCATAAAAAGGGTACCAAAGATAGTTGATAGTGTGATAGACTTTGACGATGATCCCCGAGCTCTTAACCAGACTTCAGAATCTATAAAACAATTCAAATAAACACATCCACAGTAAGCTATTATAGCTTAGTAAGTTATAAGCAATTATATCACAATAATGCATTATATCATTGTATCAATAAAATAGAAATAATATAATCACTACCACGGTTTATAAACATAACTTATATATATATATATCACATTCAAAAAACTACCACATTTCATAGCCCAAAGACCAAACATTCTAGTCTTCGAAACTAGATTCATATGCATATATATATACTTACCAAATTTATACTTATATTTCAATCTCATATAAATCACATATTCAAGATCAATACTAACCAAATGAACTTCTTATACAAAATTTCATATAGCCGAATTACAATATATATATTTCATATAAAATCAATGAGATTTTGTAAACATTTCCCATATCAACCTATATAAATCGAGCTATTTATTTGATAAACACATTCCATCCAAACTAAATTGTCACACGTACTTAATTTTTAATAATATCATCTCATAATATCAACTTACCAAATTCAATCCAAAAAAATAATAATAATCAATCGCACACTTAGTGCTCATTATCCGATTCCGTACACTTAGTACTCAGAAATTCCTTTCGCACACTTAGTGCATAACAACTGATTTCACACACTTAGTGCTCGGTATTTTAAAATTCGCACACTTAGTGCCTAATGACCGATTTCGCACACTCAGTGCTCGGTATCAAAATTTCTCATTAGCACATCACTCCAACTTATTCCTCATTCATACATGTATACACAACTTATCTTATTTCCTCACCAAATCAACATCACATTCGGCTATTTATTGATATATAAATATATCTCATAATCGGCTATGTTCATATCTCAAATCCATATCACACATGGTTGTTTTATTAACATGTCTATGTATAACATTCGGCTATAATCATCTTAATTCAAATATCACACATTCGGCAATGTCCCAACGCATATATTTAACTCTATTAAAATTTATATACAACCTTTTAGATAAAATTTAATTTAACTCAATTGCTTAAAAACTTACCTCGAGTATCGACGGACTTTGTTTCCCGACTATTCGATTAACTTTGCCTTTCCCCGGTCCACTCCCGATCCTTTTTGTTCTTGGTCTATATAAATTTCAAATTAAGCCCATTCAACATACTTTCAGTCAATTTAATCCAAAAACACATTAACGGGCAAATTACATTTTTATCCCTGACATTTTACACTTTTTACAATTTAATCCCTATTACACAAAACACAAAATACATAAAATTTGCATATGCTATGCGTAGGCCGAATGTTCACTAGATCCAAACAAGTCCATATATTTCATTTATTTTACATTTTAGTCCCTCAAAAATTTATTTTTGCAATTTAGTCTAAATTACTCTGTAACACCCCAAACCCGGTCAAAACGCTACGACCGAATCTGGTATGTCACAGGAAAGAAAAACGTTTTTGAAAACAAGTTGTCGTCTTTAAATTAAAAAGAAACTTCTCATTTAAAGAAAACCCGTGTTTTTTTAAGTAAATTGCTAAAATCATTCCAAAATTTGTTCTGAGGAAAATTGAATTAACTTGTCATTGCTACATGTTTGCCGTTACCCGATGGTAAAGTTTTGGAAAACATTCATTTTATAGGTTTATTAGGCATGCCATTAATAACTGAACGAAATTTAGTAAAAATTCAAACAGATAAATAATCCTAAACATAAAATTTAGTGGCCTTATTACAACCAAAAATCTAATTTAAAGTAAATTAAGTTTGAAATAATAATTGAAAACAATAACCTGAAATATCGTGCATGGCCACCTCGAGTCATTCGCGGCTCCATATTCGCGATCTAAGAATCATCCGCAAAATGTAAAGGAAGGGGTGAGTCACCCAGACTCAGTGTATAAATCCCCATCCCAAAGGTAATAAGCCCTTACACAGTTTCATAAGTGAATATGTATGCCATGCAACCCAAAACCTAACCATCCGAAACTCCTAAATCTACCCCGTGTGGTACCAAACCACTGGTGGTCCCAAACCACTAGTGACCAAAGTCACAAATAACATATGTGGTAGCAAACCACTGGTAACCGAAGTCACAAATAACATGTGTGGGGCCAACCCACTTTGTGGTACCAAGCCACTGATGACAATCCCTTATATCGTTATGTGGGGCCAACCCACTGTGG
Source organism: Gossypium bickii (assembly GCA_025503065.1). Taxonomy (NCBI): domain Eukaryota; kingdom Viridiplantae; phylum Streptophyta; class Magnoliopsida; order Malvales; family Malvaceae; genus Gossypium; species Gossypium bickii. Next base: position 44,464,890 of record CP106717.1, on the reverse strand, counting down.
TACCAAACCACTGGGACGAGTCACAAAAATATATATATGGTACCAAACCACAGGTGTGGTTCCAAACCACTGAGACTTAGTCACAATACCATAGTAAGCGGGGCCAACCCACTGTGTGGTACCAAACCACTGGTGACAGTTTGAAATTCATACCTTCCCCCTTCTCTCATTACCCATTTTATGAACATGCTTTTTAAGGCAAAATAGTCATGCTTATCATTCAGAAATAATGTAACATAGCATATGTAAAGTTAACAGAGGCATTTAATATTAGCCAATCAAAGTGGACTTACCCGTAGTCCTCGCTTTAACCCACAAGGGTAACTTACCATTTTCTACAGTTATTTCGGCTTTTGACAACATGCAAGATAACAACATATTAGCGTATGAAATGTGTAAGAGTTACACACCTGATTACTCGTAATACGACACTCTCTACGTCGACACTATTGTTAACCGACACTACCGCTATCTGCCTACTACTTTGCCCAGATGTCGGCCCACACCCAGGTGGCCAATCGGAAACAGCGGACACCACCCTCCTCTTGAACTTAGGGGCTGGGGTCTCAGATCCAACCCCTCCTAACGTTTGGCTAGCCTTCGAGTCCATAACACACCTTAGACACTACCTCAGATTAAAGCAATGAAATAACGACAAATAGAGGTATAAACCTGAATGAATAGATCCCTTACCTAGATTGACAAATCCCAGAGATTCAGTAACTCAGACCAAAGCACTGATCGAGTACCCAGTCGACTAACACCAAGCCTTCCTTAACACCCTTCAATCGGCCAAGATCCTACAAGATTTAGTTACTGCCTTTGGCATTTACCGCAATAAGAAAAGATTGAACGGCAGGGACACTACCAACAACACTAGCAAAATTAATTGGAAGTGGATAGATAACGACGATCTGCTGTTACAAAAACCAAAGAAATAATTATGAGAGCCAAGGAAATTCGGCTAAAGAACTACCCAAAACAGATGTCAAATCCCAGCTTTTCTCCCTATAGAAAATGATAGAGGGAAGGGAATAGAGATGGAAGAGATCCGGCCATAGTGCCAAGTACTTACCCCAAATGCCGAAGTTTTCTCCACTACGCACAAAGAAAATGAAAAGAAGGGTGATCCCTAACAGTTGATATTCGGCCCAAGTGCTTGAAGAGAGGGAGAGAAAGTGACAGAGGTTTCGTAAACCAAGGAATGAAAAAATGACGAGAAAGAATGGAATATGTGATTTCGGCTATGGCTTTTGAGAGAGAAGAAAATGAAGAATGATGTTTCGGTAGGCTACAGAGGGTTTTTGGCTTCAAAAGGATATGAGAGTGATTTCAGCTTTTGTGAAAAGAAAGGAAAAGAACAACCCAATCCAATGCAGAATATATGGCTAGAGAGGCTTCAAGAAAGAAAATGAAAACTCAAGTGAAAAGGGAGAAAGATGTGATATTTTCGGCTTTTGAAAGTGAGAAGAAAAGATGAACAAAAGTGACCCTAATGGTCTTCTAGGTTTTGGCTATGAGTCAAAAGAGAGAAAAGAGTTGAAATGCTAGGTGATTTTCGGCACAAGAGAGGATGAAAGCAAAACTACAACAAAATGTGAAGCACACACCAACTGCCGAAAAAACACTATACACTAGCACCCTAAGCTAGCTTCCCTTTGAATTTTGGCACACCCCTCCCCAAACTCCAAAACCGAATGCTCCCCCACACTTTAGCCACAACCAAAATTCGGCTAACACACACTCCAACTCAATCCCTTCTTTCTCTCCTTACTTCCCTCTCATCCAATCATTCAAACGAATTTGAATGATTCAAACTCCTAAATCTTCTCTCTTCCACACATTCAAATCCTGATGACTCCTTCAACACCCATCCACCAGTGTCCACCCTGAGCACAACTCTCCCTTGTCTTGGCGTCAAAAAGAATGCCTAAAAGGAGATTCCCGCAGCTCGAACCAAGGCTCCATCCACTCACATGAGGCGTCACTCCCTTGCTCCTTAAGTGGTGCCTCCCTTGCCACTTTGCCACTTGGATTCTTGTGTCAAAACACCCCACTAATTTCCCTTAACTCCTGCCCCTATCCGGCTCCATCCTTCCAAGTGCTCAAAAAGAAAATTTTTGCTATGGCTCTGGCCTACCCCTGGCTTATGCCTAGACCCTAAAATAGCCCAACTAACATGACAACCATTCTATACACATGCACACATACAAAATGCAGAGACCCCGTTTTAAGGATGTTACATACTCAATTTTATAAAAAAATTCAAAGATAAAACTTGTTAATCTAACACATATATATCATATTTCATCATCAAACTACACAAACAACAAGCTATCATCAATGGCTCAACTCAAAATATTCATCAACAATCAAAATTGAAACATGGGCTTTGTGCATCACACAGCAACAATCTCAAAAATGTAAAAATTATCAAAAACTGAGCTAAAACTTCCTTGAATCAAGCTAATTCCATGGCCGAACCTAGCTTAGGTTTCTTGTTTTTGTTTCTTCTAATTTCGGCACCAAGAAGATGAGAAAAAAAATGGCTACTTTCATTTATGTTTTGTTTATTATAATATCATTATAATATGTTATTAATTATTTATCTTTTATAATCGATATAATAAACTATTTAACATAATGTCATCCCCTACTTCACATAATGGGCTAATTCAATCCACTTGAATCATACATGTTCTCAATCATGCCATGTACCAATCAACAACAATAATGTGTATATAAAATACATCATTTACATATAAACTTACCTCGGTGCAAAATGTGTCAACTAACGGTTTAATCCGTAACCTTGCCTTTTCCCCAGTCAAGGTTAATTCCGCGCTCTTCTTGATTTGGGCGGGGACAAGTTGCTAAAATTTCAAAGCTTTCAAAACCCCTCTTTGAATGTAAAAATTGGTGGAAGAAGAAGAGAAGAGAAAAAGATGATAACGTTTTCTTATTTTATCATATTTTAGTCAATTAGTCACCAACTATTACCTAATTTGACTAAAATTAATGCTCTTGTCCCCCTATGCATCCTATGGCCGACCATTACACTCCAAAATGGCCTAATTGCACTTTAAAAACCTCCAAATTACATTCTATAGCTATTAGCTACCCCTACCTTATAAAATAGAACTTTCGCACCTTATGCGATTTAGTCCTTTTTCACAATTAAGCATGCTATTGCTAAAATTAAAGAACCAAAATTTCCACATAGTCATATCACATAAAATATCATCAAAATAATTTTCCCTATCTTCGGTTTAGTGGTCAGAAAACCACTGTTCTGACTGGCCCCAAAATCGGGCTGTTACGCTATCATCCGGGTAAAGCTAATGTCGTTGTCGATGCATTGAGTCAGAAATCATTGTTTGCATTGCATTCAATGAATGCCCATTTAGTTCTGTCTGATGATGGTTCAGTGTTAGCTGAATTGAAAGCGAAACCGTTGTTTTTACAACAAATTTTTGATGCTCAGAAAGTTGATAATGAATTGTTAACAAAGCGAGCTCAGTGTAATTTAAACTCTGATTCTGAATTCCGAGTTGATGTTAATGATTGCTTAAGATTCTGAAATCAAATTTGTGTTCCAAGAAACTCAGAATTGATTCAGTTGATTTTGAATGATATAGTCGTCTGTCTGTTTATCCGGGAAGCACAAAGATGTATCATGATTTGACGCAACATTATTAGTGGTCTGGTGTGAAAAGGGATATCTCTGAATTTGTTTCGAAATGTTTACTCTGCCAGCAAGTTAAAGCTGAACATCAGGTTGCATCTGGTTTGTTACAACCTATTCTGATTCCTAAGTGGAAATGGGATAGAGTAACGATGGACTTTGTTTTTGGATTGCCTTTGACTTCGAGAAAGAAAGATGTAATTTGGGTCATAGTTGATCGATTGATAAAATATGCCCATTTTATTCTGGTACGATCTGATTATCACTAGATAGATTAGCTGAGCTCTACATTTCTGATATTGTGATATTGCACGGGGTGCCGTTACCTATTGTGTCTAACAGAGATCCGAGGTTTACATCACGATTCTAGAAGAAATTGCAAGAAGCTTTAGGTACGAAATTGTATTTCAGTACTGCTTTTCATCCATAGACAAATGGCCAATCCGAGTGGATTATTCAGATTCTTGAGGATATGCTGAGATGTTGCACTCTTGAATTCAACAGTACGTGGGAATCATACTTGCCGCTGATTGAATTTGCATATAACAACAGTTTTTAGTCGAGCATTAAAATGGCACCTTATGAAGCTTTGTATGAATGTAAATGATGAACACCTTTGTATTGGACTGAGCTCAGTAAAAGTAGGATACACAGGGTTGATCTGATAAAAGACACTGAACAGAAAGTGAAAGTGATTCGTGATAGTCTGAAAGCAGCATCTGATCGTCAGAAGTCCTATGCAGACTTGAAACGAAAAGATATTGAATTTGAGATCGGTGACAAAGTATTCTTGAAAGTGTCTCCATGGAAGAAAGTACTCCGATTCAGACGTAAAGGGAAGTTAAGTCCGAGGTTCATCGGGGTATATGAGATCATTGAGCGTGTTGGACCGGTTGCGTATAGATTGCTGTTGCCATCTAAACTAGAAAAGATTCATAATGTATTCCATGTTTCGATGCTCCGTAGATACCAATCCGATCCTTCACATGTAATTGCTCCATCTGAGATTGAAATCCGATCTGGTATGACCTACAAGGAAGAACCAATCCGTATCTTAGCTCATGAAACGAAAGAGTTGAGAAACAAGAAAATTTCATTAGTAAAATTACTGTGGCAGCAACACATAGTTGAAGAAGCTACGTGGGAACCTGTAGATTCAATGAGACAGCAATATCTGAATCTGTTTAACGGTAAGATTTTCGAGGAAGAAAATCCCTAAGGGGGGAGAATTATAACAGTCCAATTTAGACCTTGGTTAGAATAGTGGTTTTGGGACCACAAATCCAAGTACAATAATATTTTAATATTATTTTTTGTACCACTAATACATGATTAAGTATGTGTGAAAGTCTCATATGAAAATTTGTCTGTCTGTGTGCTTAATTTGAGAAAAGGGCTTAATCGCATAAAATGAAAATTTGATGGTTAAATGTGAAAGTATCAAATGGTTGATGTCTTTATAATTTGGAGCCTTTAAAAAGAAATTAGCCCTTTATAAGGATAGTGGATGGTGGATGGACAAGTATGTCTATTGTTTGAATGTTTAGTTATTAACGATTCATTAAGGGTAAAAAGGGAATTTAATAATTATGTCTTAAATAATAAAACAAAAGCTTGGAAATAGCCATAGTGTTCATCTTCTTGACTGAAAATAAGAAAAACAAGAAAGGGTTTTGAACTTTGGACATTGGGCTAGCTTTAAGCAAAGATTAAGGTATGTTTTGCTTCGGGTTTTGATAATTTCTACGTTTTTGCAATCGTTGCTTTGAATACATCAAAACCTATGCCTCAATTTTGTGAATTGATGATATTTTTGATATAAGCCATTTATGAATTCATAAGCTTTCTGAAGTTTTATGATGAAATATGATGTATATGTAATTGATTAACATGTTTTGTCTTTGTAGTTTTGTTAATTTTGAGTATTTTGGACTTAATTGAGAAAATAGTATTTTGGAGGACTAAATGGTGAAATAAATGAAGTGTGTGGACTTGAATGAGCATGGGTGATATTCGGTCAAGCATGAGTATCATTAAATTTGGTATATTTTATGTTTTTGTGAAATAGGGACTAAATTGTTCAAATGTTAAAATCTGAGGGCTAATTTGCAAATTGCCTGAAATATGTGTTTTTGGATTGAATTGAATAAGTTGATGAATAAATGAGTTAAATTTGAACATGTATAGATTAAGAACCGAAGAATACGGACTTAGATCCCAGGAAATCAAAAGTAGTCGAATAACCGAATCCGATCGATTATCTGAATCCGAGGTAAGTCGATATACAAATAAATGTATTTGAATTGACTTATTTGTGAATATATGAAATTTGAATTGTTATGAATAATACTCGAAATGATGAATATATGGATTCTGAGAAAGTATCGAGAGATGGTTAATGTTTGAGAAGTCCCGTCTGAACCTGGGAATAGATAGGATAGTATATGTCATGACATAGGTGTCCGATATGTGATGGACGTTGGCATTGATTTGAGATTTCGTGTAAGACCACGTCTGGGACGTTGGCATCGATATGACATTTACATGTAAGACCATGTATGGGACATTGGCATCATATTGATTCGTGTAAGACCTTGTCTGGGACAATGGCATCAATATCTGGATGCATGTAAGACCATGTCTGGGACGTTGGCATTGTATGACTATTTTGAGCACTTTGAGTATCCTATTTAGTTCCGAACGGTTCAACAGGCAAGTCTGAGAAATGAATGACTATGTGAATTGTACATCCGTTTCAGGTACGTTAATATGTATGCTTTGTATAAGGATGAAAGGTATGTAAGTATGTGCATTGATGCAAAAGAACATTTGAGAAATATGTATGTTTGAGATATGAGCAAATGAGATGTTTGAGATATGATGAATTGGTAAGCAATGGCAAACCTATTAAGCTAAAGAAATATCCATGTATTTTGAAATGAAGATATGTAAATGAATCTAAATTACTATGTTTATGAATGATTTTGTGATAAGTTTATTTCTATATGGCTTACTAAGCTTTTGAAAGCTTACTTTGTGTGTGTTTATTCTGTTTTATAGATCGTCAAAGCTACTGAAGGCTAAGGGACCATCGAGGATCGTCATCACACTACTCAACTTGTTTTGGTACCTTTTGAAAAGTGTATATAACTAAATATGGCATGTATAGGCTAGTCATTTTGGTATATGTTTGAGATATACAAATAGCCATGTGATGTGGCTAGATAAATGTTGGCAATATGCATGTGTGAATTTGGTATATGATGCATGTTATGGTATGGCTTGATGGCAATGAAAATGTCTTATGAATGGTAAGCATAGTGATGGATTGATGCCATTGTGATCTAGTGATATTGTGGATAAATCATGCTTAGTTATGCATGTGTTTTAGTTGTGCCATTTGGTATATAAGATGACATGATTAGAGATGAGTTTGGATGGAATGATATGTTGATCATTTGACATGTATTTGGTTGTCAAATTGTGTGTGAAAATAGGCTTGTATGTGATTGTAGGGTTGACCCATGTGTGGGTTGCATTTTGGCCTTGAAAATGGCCTATATTTTCCCACATGGTTGAGCACACGGGTGTGTGGCTCGACCGTGTCCCTCGTGGTTGAAATTCAAAACAAGTTAGGATTGACCATGAGCTAGACACATGAGCATGTGACTGCCCATGTGGTGAAGTCAGTAGCGACCACGGGTGAGGCACACGGGCGTGTCCATGGCCGTGTGAACAAGTCAGTATGTATGCCCTATTTTGACAGGGCTTAGACACACGGGCATGTCTGAAGGCCGTGGGAGGCACACGGCCTGCCCACACGAGCGTGTGATCTCTGTAACTTTGAAAAAGTTTTAAATTTCTGAGAATTTTCGTATGTGTTCGGCTTAGTCTCGGCTCTATTCTAAAGCATGTTTGAGGTATCGTGGGCGTACTTAAGGGACACTTTGATGTGGTTGACCTAGCTATGATATGAGATGTCTGTAAAAGTTTCTGATCTATCCGGTAATGCCTTTAACTCTATACCGGCGATGGTTACGGGTTAGAGGTGTTACACCGTATTCGGGCTTGCCAACCAGGACGGGTATAGGGTGTTGCAAATAGTGTGAAAAATCTTACCTATCTGTTGCCCAAGCACTGCTCCAACAACAAAATCACTTGCGTCGGATATGAGCTCAAATGGCAATGTCCAATATAGGGCCACTACTATTGGAGCAACCACCAATCGTTTCTTCAGCTCCTCAAAAGCAGACAGGCAGGCATCATCGAAAAAGAAAGGTTTATTTTGTTCCAACAAAGTACACAAGGGCTTATAGATCTTAAAGAAGCCTTTGATAAATCTCCTATAGAATCCAACATGCCCTAAGAAGCTCCTAATTCCTTTAACACTCATTGGAGGTGGCAGCTTCTCAATCACTTCGATTTTTCCCTTGTCAACTTCGATTCCTTTATAAGAGACCTTATGCCCTAGGACAATGCCTTTTCATACCATGAATTGACACTTCTCCGAGTTTAAAACAAGGCTAGTCTCCTCATAGCGTTGAAGTACCAGCTGTAAGTTGTTTAAATAACCTTCGATGTCATTCCAAAATACAGAAAAATAATCCATAAACACTTTGAGGAACTTCTCAACCATATCCGAGAATATTGACATTATACACCGTTGGAATGTTGTCGGTGCATTACATAGACCAAAGGCAATCTTCTGAGGCAAATGTACCATATGGATAGGTTAATGTTGTTTTTTGTTGATTTTCTAGGGCGATTGTAATCTAGTTGTACCCAGAATATCCATCTATGAAGCAATAGAAATCCTTACCAGCTAATCGATCTAACATTTGATCAATGAAGGGCAGTGCAAAATAGCTTTTCCTTGTGGCTTTGTTGAGCTTGCGATAGTCCATATAGACTCAGCATCCCGTGACAATTCATGTAGGTATAAGCTCATTATTACCATTACTAACCACGTTGACACCTCCCTTTTTTGGCACACATTGGACTGAACTCACCCTTCTTTTCCAGCATCCAACCATTAGATTATCTCTTTTTCTCACCATCTCCTTCATAATAGAGTTCAACCTCCTTTGCTGCTCAATACAACTGCCATGGCAATTTTCCAGCAAAATTTTATGCATACAGATTGTGGGGTTGATTCCTTTAATATTTGCGACTGTCCATCCTAATGCTTTTTTGAATTTCCTAAGTAACACTAACAATTGAACTTCTTACTCATAAGTCAGCTTAACAGATACAACCACAAGCACTGTGTTATCCTTCCCCAAATAAACGTACTTTAACTGAGCAGGTAGAGGTTTCAACTTTAACATGGGTGGTTCTTCTATGGATAGTTTAGTAGGGCTGAAAGTTTGAGTATATAAATCTAATGTTTCAAACCTCTTTCCAGGTCTATCGACAATTAGTTTGGATTCTAGCAACTGCAAATGGTGTCCTAATGGCCCTTCATCATCAATATCAACTAAATCTGATTCACTATGCTCTTTTTCATGGTATTTTTTCTCAAATTCCTCTTCCACAATAGAGTCTAACAAATTGATAGCCTGACACTCTTCTATACCATCAGCACATTTTAAAGCCTGGAAAACATTAAAAGTGATTTGTTTATCATTCACCCTCATAGTTAATTCTCCATTTTGAACAATAATAACAGTCCTCCTATTGTAAGAAAAAGTCTACCTAGAATAATAGATACATCTTTGTTAGCTTCACAGTCTAATACAATGAAATTAGCAGGGAAAATGAATTTATCTACCCTTACCAGGACATCTTCGATTTTACCTTCTGGGTGTGCATATGATCGATTTGCCAATTGCAAGGTCATAGTGGTGTGTCTTGCTTCACCAATTCCCAGCTTTTTGAAAACAGACATGGGCATAAGGTTTATGCTCGCTACTAAATCGCACAAGGCCTTCGCAACATATTGGTTACCAATTAAGCAAGGTATTGTGAAGCTTCCCAGGTCCTAGAACTTTGACGCAATTTATTTGTCAACATAGTAGTGTACCCTCCAATCAGTGCGACTGTTTTAAATTCTCGTAATCATCTCTTCCTTGAAAATATGTCTTTCATAAACTTGAACTAATTAGGAATTTGCTCCAAGGCTTCCAGCAAAGGTATATTGATGTGAAGTTGCTTGAGGACATCCAAGAATTGTCTGAATTATTGGTCGTATCTATCATTTTGAAATCGTTGAGGAAATTGTAGGGATGGATAAACTTCAGGTTGCAGGGATTTTTTTTACCTGCCAGGCATTAAGTTCACCAGTGCTATCTGAATTTGCTTTGGCATTGTTTGGTCCAAATTTCTCATTTTGGTGCTCTTCTTGTGTTCTTTAAGAGTTTTGGATTGATCAGATTCTGAATTCACTATTTCAGCAGTACTCTTGTCAACTCTATCTAGTTGTGTGCCACTTTTAAAAGTGATTCTTTTAAAATGTTCTTTCCCATGTGGTCTTCCATTCTAAGTATCACTAGGTAAAGTTCCTTGTGCTCTTGAGTTCAAATCATTAGCTATCTGTCCTACTTGGTTCTCTAAAGCTTGTAAAGATAACGCTTGGCTTTAGATCATAGGATCGTTCTTGGCCATATACTCATTGTAACACCCCAAACCAGGCCTAGAAGTTATGACCGGATCTGGCATGTCACATAAAACGGTTGTTTAAAAACTGTGCGTTTGTTAAAAATTTCGAATTTAATTATTTATTCACTTGTTATCCTTTTGTTAACATTTTGGAAAACGGTTATTAAGGGTTTAGGAAATTCCCGTATTGAACATTTAATAATAATAGACAGTACTCAAATTAAAAGCTAAACCAAATAAAATACCAAATTTAAAGTTATAGTGGCCTTATTACAACAAAAACCCAATTAGATATAAGTTTGAAATAAGAGAGCGAATTTACGAGAAAAACATTGTATGGCCACCACAAGTCCACCTCGGCTCCCAAATCCTCGATCTAATAGTTACCTGCAAAATTAAGCAGAGGGGTGAGTCACCGAGACTCAGTGAGTAAATCCCCATACAATGAAATCAGGGCCATAAGCCCATTAGGCCTAAGCCCACACAATCCAGCATGTTAATCATGTATCCAATGCAGCCCAACCAATCTAATTTTTCCATCATCTACATCTCCTGAATCAACCCAACGTCTGTGGCACCTAGCCACTGTGGTACCAAACCACTGGTGGTTCCAAACCACTGGTGACAAAGTCACAAATCATAATATGTGGAGCCAACCCACTTGTGGTGTAACACCCCAAACTCGGCCCAAAACACTACGGCCGAATTCGGAATGCCACTGGAAAAATTTAAGTTTAAGTCGGCTAAGTGATGATAAAACTTGATTGTAACAGTATTAGAGTTGGGATGAAAACAAGTGCTTAACCAAATCTTTATTAATAAAGGTTAACTTTTAAAACAAGATTCAATTCCATAGAGAAACGTTTCATTCGGAAAAACAATTTGAAGTTCACGGGTAGTTGGAAACATGTCCCTTTTGAAAAAATTTAAAAGAATTCGAGTAATTAGGAGTATCTCAATTAGAAAACCTTAGTTAAGTTATTAAGTTATAAAAACATCATTATTTGAAATTGTTTGCAATTACTAATTCATGTCTAGTCTAGCATAAACCATAATGAAAACCCAAAATATTTAAATGGCCTTATTACACAAAAATATCCCAAATAAATCAAAAATTAAAAATAAATATTTTTGAACATGAAAATAGCGTCTGCATGGCCATCTCGAATCCCATCCAAGCCCGATCCAATCATCACGATTCACCTGCATTGTTTGGTAAAAATTTGGGTGAGTCGACAGACTCAGTGTGTAATTAGTCCACAGATTTCCACATATGGGCTTGGCCCAAAACCACACCGATCCACATATCAGAAAATAATGTGAAATGCACCCAACCCAGCCTAGCGTCCATCCTCTACACACCCCCGTATCAAGCCACCACACACCAGGGGATTACTAAATTGACCCTCCAACCTCTACACACCAATTTGGCAGTCAATGCCATCCACCAAGTGGTCTAGCCACTGGTCCACGTGATTAAATCACAAAATGATCCACAACGTGACCGTAGTCAACGTCAATCCACGATGTAGCTCATAGCTAGCATCAATCCACGATGAGGCACCTAGCCATCACCAACTACGATGTGGCACAAAGCCGACACCAGCCATGATGAGGCACAGAGTCGATCATCAATCCACATGAGGCTCGTAGCCATCACTAAACCATGTACATAAATGTACACCCTGTCCTTCATTCAGTATACAAATCCCGCCCCATGCTTATGCAACATATGATAATGATATGATAGAATAATGCATGAACAAGTTAATAAGTATACAACACATATTCACAGCAATAATCACAATCTCATCGGCATTTAAAACTGACCTGATTATTGACATAACCAATAAGGGTAACCATCTCACCATTGTCTCTGCATTAGTCACCATACTTACATATTCGATACATATTCGGGAAATCATGAAATAATCACACACCTGATAACCCGAAGTATCACGCTCTCAATATTAACGCTGTCACTAAGCGAAACTACCGTTATCTGCCTATGATCCTGTTCTGACGCTAGCCCACACCCCGATGGCCAATCCTGTACTGCAGAGATCGATTGCTTCTTAAACTTAGGGGTAGAGGCTACCCCTTTTTCTCCTCGACTGGTACCTGCATCCATCGAATAACACTTAATCAGAATATTTAGTTAATCGTTAACGTTACACTCTAAGCATAACAAATCTAGAACTCACAAAGTACCCTTATCGAAATGAACCTGAATCCCGGAGGCTTTTGCTTAACTTCCCACCTTGTCGAAATCCCTATACAACCCAAGTCAGATTCGGCTTCAACACATAAAGCTTATGAAAGTGGCCTTTGGTCGAATATTAACCCTTACCTTGAGTAGTCGAACCCAAGAGATCCTCAACGCTCCCTTACTTCGGCTACACACGAAAGAAATACAAGATTAAGGCCCTATGAAGATGTGGCCATCCCTAAAACCAAGGCCAACCATTTGGTTTCGGCACAACAAATGAAAAAGAAAAGAACCCGATTGCTAAGGAGGAAAATACTTACCACTAACACACGTTTGAAGAGAGATTAGGAGAAGGTAGTCGACGGCACTACCCTTAGAGATTCGGCTTTTGAGATACGACAAAAAAAGAATGGTTTCGGGAAAGATGATGATACGAATGGACAAAGAAAAGAAGAAGAAGAGAACTAGTCTGTCACCTTTGGCTTTTGTATCCAAAGAGAAAGATTTCAGCTAATGACAAGGAGTATTTCGGCTTTAAGGATTTGCGAAAAGAAAAAAAAAGAGGGGACTACAAGATTCGGCTATGACTCCCAAATGGAGATGGGATATTCGGCCACCAAAAGAATAGGTATAGGATTAAGGTTAAGGGAAAGAAAAGAAGTATAGAAGAAGGCTAGAAGAATTCCGCAATACCCTAAATGCACAAAATGACCGAATGACTCACCTCTCACACTCTTGACCGAAACTTGGTGAAAATGAGTAGAATAACCCGAAAAGAAAACCTACCAACTAAGAATTTCGGCACACACCCCCTACCAAAACTTCAAAACCGATTATGCACCCCTTAGAGTCCCAGATTTGGCCACTTGCTCCTTCTCTCCCTATCTCACGTTTTCCTCCTACTTTTCCTCTTCATCTCTCATTGAAACTTGTTTGAATGAGTCAAACTCCTCAAAGAGCTCTCCACCTTCTATCCGAATTCCTTGACCAAGTCCACCTCATCCTTTCCAGAGTTCAATTGCCATCCAACTCTCCCTCCCCCTTGACTCAAAAAGCAACCCAAAATGCTATATTCGCAGCTCGACCCTCCTCCCCCTTGACACCCCTTGTGACGCACACTCCTCCCCTGCTTCTTGGTGCTACCTTGCCACTTTATTGCTTATTTTCTTAAGTCATGTTCCACACATAATTCCTCTTAAGGCCTAGATCCCCTAGCTCCCCTTTGCTCAGCTCACAACAAAAATTTTCCTATGACTTCTACCCAAGCCCAAGGTTCCCTAAAACCCCTAAACACTTCCAAACAGCATACAGAGCACATTAACACACAGATACAAATAAAAATGCACGAACCCCAAATCCTGGATATTACATGTGGTACCAAACCACTGGTGGCAATCCCTGATGAGTATATGTGGGGCCAACCCACTGTGGTACCAAACCACTGGGACGAGTCACTAAAATAATGTATATGTGGTGCCAAACCATTGGTGGTTCCAAACCACTGAGACATGGTCACAGAATAAGATTATGTGGGGCCAACCCACTTGTGGTACCAAACCACTGGTGACAATCTTAGAACTACATTCTCTTTTTCACATCATACCCTAAGTCCATGCAACATCTCATGACATAATAATTTATGTATGCAGTATGACATGTATGCAAATCATATATCAAAGATAAGGTATGAGACGAATTACCATCATAATCAGAGTAACAAATACGACATAATCAAGCTAATCATCCTCTAAGGGTATAACAGTAATTTACCTTCTAGTGGTATTTTGGTAATTTACCCACTAAGGGTATTTCAGTAATTTCATACATAGAATGGCCTTTCCGAAGGCCCAATGTCGCCTCGAGTGACTCAACTACCATTTCTGGTCATACCGGACTATTGGGCCTAAAACTCGATTTTAGCCCATTCGAGCCCACACGCTCGTGTGGCCCATCTAGCACTAATCTAACCACGTATATGAGAATCACCTAGTCTAGTCCAACATATATACTATACAATCATACCATTTACTCATATGGGCCCACAGGCCCATTGGGCCCACTTGGCCTTATTCGGCCCATCGTGGCCAAAACAACATCAACCTACAAGAATACTTAAGATGGCCTCAACTATCACGTCGAGGCCTCCACACGTGCGCTCGTATGCTCGTGTGGCTACTATCGCCGTGCGACCGGCATTTTGGCATTTGCCGCTCTACAACTAGAGTAGAGAGAAATACATGCTTGATAGGAATCTGGTGCTAATCCGCACTCCGACCACTCCTGTGCCCAAACGCCTACCAAGGTATATTCATTCTCCCCATAGAATGCTCTATATATATAGCTAGCTTCTTACCTTCCTTCTTTGTATCTTTCCGATGTGGGATCCCTCGCTAGCAGAGTTTAAATCCAACTCAAACTCTTGCCGTCTAGTCCGCAAAATAAATACTCCTTTGCGCATCATGAGACTCTAACTTGAGCTCCCTTGCAACCTTAAACACGCGACTGCCACTGGACTACAAGCTCAACTTGTGTCTTAAAACATGCCCAACTAAAGCTAAGTCTATGGCCAATGTTTAAATCCATTTAAAAATAATAATAATCTAAAAGAAATGCAAGTGCTACTACTTGAACCTTGGACCTCCTTCCTTCCTTCCCTGTGGCGTCACCCCCTTGTCTCTTATGTGGCGTCACTTTGCCACTACACCACACACTCTTTTTGTGTCATTTTTCTCCACATTTTATTCTTAGAGCCTACCTACTAACTTCCAGGGTTTTATTCACCTAAAACCAAAATTTCCCTAAAGCTAAAGTTTGAACCTGGGACTTCATAGAAGCCCTCTAACCTTCCAAAATCACTTACCTAATAGGTCCAACTTGCATTTAAGCCGATCTCTTGTTCTCCAAAAATTTTTAACGCTACTATGATCAAGGCCCACTGGGCCTAGTCCTACTAGGACCAATTTCAGGATGTTACACTCATTCAATAGAGATTCAATAGATGAGGAAGAAGATGATGTCTTCCCTTGTCGAACTCGTTGTAGAGGTGGTATAGATTGATGGAAACTAGGTGGGACATTCATGGTATTGGGTCTGAAAACTGTGTTGGAATTTATAGCTCCTTGATTGTTCCACCTAAATTTCAGGTGTTACTTCCAACCAATATTATACGTGTTGGAATAAGGGTTGTTGTTCACCAATATTATATGTGTTGGAATAAGGGTTGTTGTTCGTATTGAAGTTGCCCATATGGAAGATAGATGCTAGGTTCGAGGGACACTCTTCAAAAATGTGATTCTCACCATAGTAAACACAAGACAACCTAGCTACTTTCAGCTCTCTCACCTCACTAGGCTTTTGCATGGTCTTTATCATTTTGGCTAAAGAAGATACTGGAGTAGTAAGTTATGTAATCGCATCTAGTTCAAATGATCCGACTCCTCTCCTGCCAGTTCCAACTCTTTTTGTGGGGTATTGATAATCGTTATTGGCAATTCTCTCCAAAATCTCATGTGCTTCATTGTAGGACTTGTCCAATAGAGTTCCATTAGCTGAGGCATCAACTACCATCTGTGTCTATGCATTCAAACCACTACAGAACATCTCCATTTTGGTCCAACGTAAAAATCCATGCATAGGACATTTCCTAAGCATATCTTTGAACCCTTCCCATGCTTTATATAGTGTTTCATCCTCTAGTTGCTTGAAGGATGTTATGTCATTTCTCAGTTTAACACTCATATTGGGTGGGTTATATCATAGTAGGAATCTTTGACAGAGATCATTCCATGATTCTATTATTACAGATGGCAAAGCGTTGAACCATGTTTTAGCACGATCTTTTAAGGAATAGGGAAATAACTTGAGTTTTAAGGCATCTTTAGGGACACCTTGCTAACTGAAAGAATCGCATGCCTCTAAAAAAAGTCTCAGTGAAATCTAGGATCTTCAGTTGGTGAACCACCAAACTGGCTAATTGATTAAAGCATTTGAAACATTACAAGTTTCAACTCAAAGTGGGGGGCTTGAATTTGTGGTCTTACTATTCCAGGATTCAGGTCGTCTAAGATAGGAACTACATGCTCTCAAATTGGCCTATCCCGATCATCAAACATCTGAGAAACTGAAGGATTACCATTGCTAGCTCTCGGATTAAGCAGCTCATTCAAACCAATTGTTACCCCTTTGATTCATTGCTCTTTATTCTTCTCTCCTTTTTTGCAAGGTCTTTTCAATTTCCGGATCAAAGGGATAGAGTTCTTCAACATGAATGCCTCTACGCATACAAATAGTAACAGACCTGTTGTGATCACGAAACAAACAAATTAACAGCTAAAAATTTAAAAATTGTAATAAAAAAAACTAAAGTTGACAATCGCGAATCCGTGGCAATAGCACCAAAAACATTTTGCATGTGAATATAATGTGTGAATTGTGCAAGTACACACGTTGAATCAAGTAAGAAAGTGATGAGTGTGTATCATTCCCACGAGGGCTTGATGGGTAATCTTTTTCAAGTGATAAACCTTAAAAGTAACATATTTTGAGCCCACATTTAGCATGCTTTTGGATGATTTAAGCCCTGAATTGTGTAATTTGGTGCTCTTAATCCTTTGTTTTAATGTTTTATACCTACGAGAGCACCGGATGATAAAAAGAATGAAAAATAGGCCCAAAACGGAGTAAATATGCCATATCACAAAATCCACACTGGGCCCAAGACCACACGGCTGTGCCCAATTCAACAAGTTCGAACACGGCCTGGCCACGACTTACACGGGCGTGTACCATGGGCGTGTCCCTACCATGACCAAGAAGAGTTTTACTCAGAATAGGATACTTGGAGGCGAAGAAACACATTCCAAAGCCTATTCAAACACCCTAGTAGGAATTCTACTTGAATTAGGATACTTAGGGGGCCAAGGAAGGCATCCCAAAGTCTATATAAACACCCAAGGGGGCAACTTGAAGAGAGAGTTCGGCAGAAGCTGGAACTCAGGGCTTTAGTTAGGGGGCGTCCTGGTAGGCCAAAGAGGGCAGATTTCTGGAGATTTACTCGAAGATAGCCAGTTGATAGCTCAAGTGGAATCTCTTTCTTTTTGGAGGGTTCCGGAATTGATAGAGTCTAGGTCTCAAGAAGCCGAAATTATACTCAAGACGGAGTATCTCTCCTTCAATTCCTTCAGGGTGTTTTAGGGATTTCTTATGTTTTGTTTTATCTTTTCTTTTGAGATGTATTCTTTTACTATCATTATGATCTAAACCCTTAGATACATGAGGGGGATGAAACCTAAGATGAATCTTGTTATCGTTTGTTGAACTATATGATAAATATTTGACTTGTTATTAATTATGAGTTCTTAGTTCTTGTATTGATATTTTTGGGATATTAATTCAAGTATGATGTGCTTAGGTGGAGGAGCAAAAGTCCCTGCCTAAGAGTAGATGTAGCATAATTAAGCAGAGTTGATTGCGCACCTAGAGATAAGCTGACGAGGTTTTGCTGGATTAGAGTGAAACTGAATATGCGAGTCCATAGATCGAGTTAATGTTTTAATTAGAAAGAGATTTCAATTAATCAACCTAGGGTTAGACGTTAGTCGGCTCGAGAGAGGGATTAATATAACTTAGTGAATCTTACGGATCAAGTCAAATGAATAAATCGTCTTGTTCAGAGTTAGATAACAAGTGATGTCTAGGTGGATTCTTCCTTGGGTGTCATCTTAATCAATTGGTTTTTCCTCAAGTTATTTTCACAATTTCATTCTTCTTTGTCTTAGAGTCTTTAGTTTAGTTGTTAGTTAATTTTAGATTAGATAAACAATTCCCTTAATTCTCAGGCCAAATAATAACAAGAGAGTTAGTATTAGTACTTTTGGTTCCTTTGGGTTCGACATTCCGGTCTTGCCTAAACTATACTACTGTTCGATAGGTGCACTTGCCTTAAATCGTTGTCATAGTTAGTTTCCAGGTTCGATCATTCTTTTTCTAAATTTTAAGACTTTGACATCGCATAAAACAACGATCAAGTTTTTGGCGCCGTTGCCGGGGAACTAAAATATTAAGAAAACCTATTTTTTATTACTTTAGCCATTTTTTTATTGCAATTTATTTTCATTATTATTTTTTATTTTTATTTTTTTTACTTTGCTAATTTTTCCTCTATGTGCTTTTGGCAGATAATTTTAGTTTATAGAGAAGATGGCACTGAATAATTATCAGTGGAAGTCATGAGGACAATTCCTACTAAAGCAGCCAGTGTCTTCAACCTCGACGTGGTCACCAGGTTACCTAACCAGCTAGATAAGATGAATAAAAAGATTGATGGTTTGTATAGTCTCTCGCAGGTACACCCAGTAATGCAATATGACTCGAATCTAGGAGGCGTGGTGAATCCTGAGTACCCACCCTACGGATATGGCATGGACAACGAACAAGTCCGCTATATGGGTAACTATTCTAGACCTCAAAATAATTTTTATAGTGACACTTATAATGCAGGTTGGAGGTACCATCCCAATTTCCCGTGGGATGATCAAAGTAGCCAAAGACAGGAACTTCCTCCAGAATTTCAACAACCACCTCACCAACAGGAAGAGCAGCCGAACCTTGAAAAAATGCTGAAAAAAATCATGGCAGCCTCAGAAATACGTTTCCAAAATATAGAAACATGTTTCCAAAATATAGAAACAAAACTTGAGGCGTTAACACAGGAGCTCAAGGATCAAATCGGGCAACTTGCTAAGCAGATCTCTGAGAGACCACAGGGGAGACTACCGAGCAACACCGAGACTAACCCAAAGGAGCAAATTCAAGCCATAATAGCTTATGACAGTGAAAGGTTAGTGGAATCTGACCCAAGGCAAGAGCTTGTGATAAGTGAAAGTAAGGTTGAGGTAAGCCAGGATTTACTAAACCCGGCAAGTGCAAAGTACCAACCTCGTGTGCCATACCCCAATGCAATAAAGAAATACCACACAGAAGAACAATTCGGTAAATTTCTTAAACCTCCAAAGAAGTTTCTTATTAACTTGTCATTTCTTGAAGCTCTTTCGTAGATGCCAACTCCTAGACCTCGTGTCGATAAAAAAGAAATTCATGAGGAACGAAGGCTTTGGATCGATGAACTAGACAAGTGAAAGACATACTTCAAAGAGAAACTAAAAACACACAAAGCAAAAATGAGGCAACTCCACGACAAACTTAATGATGGGACAACCCAGCTTAAAATATGAGATTAGGTACTCAAAATCTTTCCAGACGGAAGAGTCATGGTAACTAGTCCTAAAACCAACACCTTTAAGGTAAACACTACTCGACTTAAACTTTATGTCAATAACCAAATTGATCGCATGATAAAGGATTTCCATCTCCTCAAACCACCATGATTGTGCATATAACAGGTAAGTCTAGCTCAAGACTTTAAACGAGCGCTTCTCGGGAGGCAACCCAAGCACTAACTCTACTAATTAGTTTCGTTTTATTTCTTTTCATATTTAGGTGTAGGTTCCTATATCCACACGGCCTTGCACACGGCCATGTCCGTGGCCGTGTGTGTAACACCCCAAACCTGGTCAACACACCACGACCGAATCTGGCATGCTACGGAGTGAAAACATTTTTTTGAAAACACAAGTTACCAGTTAAATTTTATAAAAAACTCTTTTATAAATACAGGTTTAGAAGACTCAGTAATAGGTGATGTTTAAGATGGTCTTTTAGGTGTTAAGAAATTTGGGAAAACACATGTTTGGAAACCCATCTGTTAATACCAAGTTTAGAAAAAAAACGTTTGATTTTGATTAAAAGTGATTGTGTGAAGAGTTTATCCATATGCCTTTCAAGTTGAGTGAAAGATTTAGAGTTTGTAAAATCATCCAGGTTACCTCTAATTATGTTATGATCGTTGTTACCCGATGGTAATGTTTGAAAACCCGAGGAGATATAGTTTAGAAAACCTTGCTTTTTACCGGTTAATTTTATCATATCCATAAACCCAACATGTAATTTATAAGCAGAGTAAAATCAAGGAATAATAAAACCAAAATAAACTTAGCGGCCTTATTACAAAACCAAAACCAAATTTAAGGAAAAACCAATAAACCGAAATAATAAGTTAAAGTCGAAAACCAGAAAACAAATCTGCATGGCCACCTCGAGTCCTCCCCGGCTCCATATCAGCGATTTATGCCGCATCTACAAAATGTAAGGGAAGAGGTGAGTCACCAAGACTCAGTGTATAAATCCCCAACTCGATATTTCAACCACTTACACAGATCATTAGCAAAACAATGCAAATCATGCACCCCATAACCTAACCATCCATTCTCCTTTAACTACCCCGTGTGGTCAAAACCACTGGTGGTCAAAACCACTGGTGACCGAAGTCACAAATATATATATATATGTCGATGATGGGGCCAACCCATCGTATGGTCAAAACCACTGATGACAATCCCGTAATATCATGTGGGGCCAACCCACTGTGATACCAAACCACTAGGACGAGTCACAATAATCCATGTGTGGTCAAAACCACTGGTGACCGTAGTCACAAATATCAATCGTGTGGTCAAAACCACTGGTGGTCAAAACCACTGGGACTTAGTCACAAATCATATCAATAGTGTGGTCAGAACCACTGGTGACCGTAGTCACAAATCAACTGATGGGGCCAACCCATCTTGTGGTCAAAACCACTGGTGACAGTACAAATAAATC
Organism: Gossypium bickii; assembly: GCA_025503065.1. Classification (NCBI taxonomy): domain Eukaryota; kingdom Viridiplantae; phylum Streptophyta; class Magnoliopsida; order Malvales; family Malvaceae; genus Gossypium; species Gossypium bickii. The sequence goes on along the minus strand of CP106717.1, from coordinate 44,443,681 downwards.
ATCCCCCTCCTCTCATCAATCCCATCATCATCATGCTCATATCATACGTGTCATAATATCATATATCATGCATTTAAGGCATAGCATAGCATTTAACAAATCATGATGATGTATAACGAAAATCACATAGCAGGGGACATACCCGGAATCCAAGCTCATGCCCACAAGGCAAAGTCACTGATACCGAGGGTTATACAGTAACATAATAAGCATCGTTAAACTTATGCCCTCACTACTCCTGACTATACGTAGATCTAATAGAAATCCCGAAGCTACGCGATAATATGAGATCCCGAAACTTATGCCCTCACTACTCCTACAATCGGCCAATGCGTAGTTAGTAATCAAAAGCCTTATTCGGCTTAACTAGAAATCCTGAAAAGATGTCGCCCCAAATATAGCACTCACCTTAAGCTGATTTGGTTATTAACCAAATCCCGAATACTCACTTTATTCAGCTATAGCCCTCCCTGCAATCGGTTTAACACATCATTAAGAAACCAAAGGCCCTTCGGCCATAGCATGAATCCAAAACCAAAAGAGTTTGTCGCCCCTTACCTTAACGACTGACTTGGCCTTTAATCACCACATATTAGCACTCCCTATTGGTGTTTAGAGGTTTCAGCTATTACATAGGACAAGGATAAGTTAAGATCTCGATTACCACGATTGAAGAAATATCAAAAGAAGGACAGAAGATAAGAGATCCCTTACCAGAAGATTCGGCTATGTCCCCAAAAGCAACCTTGATTTCGGCACTTAAGATGATGAAGAGAAACGCAAGAAGAGAGAGTTTATGAGTCAAATATTCGACTTTTCAAAAAGTGAGAAAATGAAGAAGAATGAGTGAACAGCAAATAATAAATTCGGTAAGAAGGTTGAAAGAAAGTTTCGGCACTAATGGGTTGGGAAAAGAAAGAGTGAAGAAAGTCGACTGGGGGGGTGGTGTTGATTCGGCCTTTGAGAACTATAAAGATGAAGAAGAAAAATGACAATAGAGAAAGAAGGTTTCGGCAAGGGTGAATGAAAGGGATTTCGGCACAAAGAGTTTGAGAGAAGAAGAAAAAGATATCGAATGGGAGGGGTGAGGTTGTTGGTTTCGGTTTTTAGCAAAAATATGAAGAAGAAAAAGAGAGCAAAAGATGGATTCGGCAAGGAGTAGGTTCGGCTAGCCATGAATAACCAAATAGGCAAAGAAAAGAAGAAAGGCCATTGAGTTTCTGCACTTGGCAAGACTTGCAAAAGAACAATTCGGCCAGCAGCTAGAGTTGTCGAAAATGAAAGAAAAGAGAAGTACTTTGATATGCTAGCCGAAACACTCCCTAAGCCACTATTGATATTCGCCACACCAAAGGCCCCCCCGAAACCGATAGCCCCCCTTGCCCACAGTCCACCATTCAGCCAACTCTTCCCAAGTAAGTTTGAAATAATTCAAACACTCCCCTCCATCAGTTCAAATTTGCTTGAACAAGTCAAAACTCTTAAATTTTCTCCTCTTATCCATTCCAGAGAGTCCCACCTGAGCACTCTTCCTCTAGCTTGTTGCGTCAAAAAGAAATAGCAGGGAGTGCAATTCCTGCTGCTCGAACATAGGCACTCCCACCCTACTTGTGGCGTCATTCCTTGAACACCCTAGTGGCGCCCCCTTTCAACTTTTCCACTGGTATTCTTGTGTCTTAAACCTCCACTAAATTCTTTTAACCCCTAATTCCCTTAGCTCCATTTCCTTAAGTGCTAAAACAAAATTCTTAGCCCTAACTCAGGCCTATCCTAGGGTTATAACTAGACCACTGAACATGACAAATGAACATTGAAGACAATTCATCACATGCAACACAAGAAAAATGCAGAACCCTGATTTAAGGATGTTACAGTTCTACCCCCTTAAAAATAATTTCAGCATCGAAATTACCTGGTCAGAAGAGTTGAGGGTATTTCTGTGGCATCACATTCTCTGGTTCCCACGTGGCCTCCTCCGTGCCATGGGTCCACCATAATACTTTCACCAGGGGTACTGACTTTTGCCGCAGAACCTTGACATCCCGATCCAAAATCTGTACCGGTTCCTCCTCGAAAAACAAGTCAAGGCTCACCTATATCTCCGCAACTAGCACCACATGTGACAGATCTGATCGATAGCGCCGAAGCATCGAAACATTAAAGACGTCATGAATCTGACTTAACTCTGCTGGTAGCTCGAGCTGATAAGCTACCGGTCCCACTCGCTTCAACACAGTATAAGGCCCGATGAATCTAGGGCTTAGCTTGCCCTTCCGACCAAATCTCAACATCTTCTTCCAGGGCGATACCTTTAGAAAGACCTTATCACCCACTGCATACTCAATATCTCTGCGCTTAAGATCGGTGTAAGATTTCTGCCTGTCCGATGCTTCCTTAAGTCGAGCCCGAATTACCTTAACCTTATCCTCTGTTTCTAATACCAACTCTGGATCCAACAATCATCGTTCACCCAATTCAGTCCAACACGTAGGAGTACGACATTTCCGCCCATATAGCGCCTCATATGCTGCCATATGAATACTCGCTTGATAACTATTGTTATAAGCAAACTCTGCCAAATATAGGTACTCCTCCCAACTACCACTGAAATCCAGAACATAGCCCCTTAACATATCTTCCAGAATCTGGATTACCCTATCAGACTGTCCATCAGACTGCGGATGAAAAGCCGTGCTAAAATCCAACCTAGTACCCATAGCCTAATGTAAATCTTTCCAGAACCTCGATGTGAACCTGGGGTTCCTATCCGAAATAATTGACACAGGCACTCCATGCAACCTTACTATCTCTGCCACATACAGCTTGGCTAATTTCTGAAGCGAATAATCAACCTTCACTGGTATGAAATGAGCCGACTTAGTCAAACGAGCCACTATTACCCATACTGAATCCTTCTTGCTAAGCGTAAGGGGAAGCCCACTGACAAAATCCATCGTAATCCTTTCCCACTTCCATTGTGGGATCTTTACCGGCTGTAACAACCTTGACGGTAACTAATGCTCAGCCTTGACTTGCTGGCATGTCAAACACTTGCCCACAAACTCAGTTACCTCCCGTTTAAGACCTGGCCACCAGAACTGTTCCCTCAAATCCCGATACATCTTACTTCCTCCAGGATACATAGCATATGGGCTGCGATGAGCTTCATGAAGAATCCGCTGTCTCAACTCGATGTCCTTAGGCATACATACCTTCCCTTGGAAACACAACACTCCATCACTGCCCAAGCTGTAACCCTCAGATTCACCATTATGCACTTGTACCCTCCGAGAGCTCAAAACCTCATCTATCAGCTGTTCCTCTTTAACCTGATCAACCCAAGACGGCTTAACTTGCAATTCTGCCAACAAACTCCCATCATATAAAGACTAAGGTGAGCAAACATCGCTCGCAAATCCGCTACCACCTTACTGCTCAATGCATCAGCTACTACGTTGGCCTTACCCGGATGGTTCTCAATCGAACAGTCGTAATCTTTCAACAAGTCGATCCACCTTCGCTGCCTCAAATTTAGATCCTTCTGTGTCAAAAGATACTTCAGACTCTTATGATCCGTATACACTATCGACTTCTCCCCATACAAGTAATGCCTTCAAATCTTCAAGGCGAACACCACTACAGCCAACTTCATGAGGCCTCAACTGTCGAGATGTATACGCTACCACTTTTCCATCTTGCATCAGTACACACCCTAAACCAGTATGTGATGCATCACAATAAACCGTGAATTCCTTCCCTGCCTCAAGCTGAATTAACACCGGAGCTTCAGTCAGAATCTTCTTCAACTTATCAAAACTCTCTTGTTGTTTCTCAGTCCACACAAACGGAACCCCCTTCCTCAATAACTTAGTCAAAAGCGCTGCGATTAAAGAGAAACCCTCTACGAACCTTCTGTAGTATCCTGCCAAACCCAGAAAACTTCGAATCTCTGCAATCGACTTGGGTGGTTTCCAATCAAATACTGCCTCAATCTTACGAGGATCCACCCTAATCCCCTCAGCTGATACCACATGACCCAAGAAAGTTACATCCTTGAGCTAGAACTCGCACTCACTAAACTTGGCGTACAACTGCTTTTCCCTTAGAACCTGCAGAACCACTCGAAGATGCACGTCATGTTCCTCCTCAGATTTCGAGTACACCAAAATGTCGTCTATAAACACTATGACAAATTGGTCTAGATATGGCTGAAACACCCGATTCATCATGTCTATGAATGCTACCGGTGCATTGGTCAAACCAAAAGGCATCACTAGGAACTCATAGTGCCCATACTGAGTACGAAATGCCGTCTTATGAATATCAGCCTCCTTCATTTTGAGCTGATGATACCCTGACCAAAGGTCAATTTTAGAGAAAACCGATGCACCCTTGAATTGATCCTGAGCAACGGATACTTGTTTTTTATAGTCAACTTGTTCAGCTGGCGATAGTCTATACATATCCGCATCGTACCATCCTTCTTCTTGACAAAAAGCACTGGAGCTCCCCAAGGTGATACACTTGGCCATATAAAACCACTGTCCAACAACTCCTGAATCTAAGCCTTTAACTCCACCAACTCTTTCGGCGCCATCCTATATGGAGCAATAGATACTGGCACAGTTTCGGGTAACAAGTCTATACCAAACTCAACCTCGCGATCAGGAGGTATACCCGGGAGTTCCTCTGGAAAAACATCAACAAATTCCCCTACCGTTCAGACATTCTTCACAACTGAATCCTTAGCATCCAAAGCACATACATGCACCACAAATGCTTCACAACCCTTCCTAACCATTTTCTCAGCCTTCAGTGCAGAAACCACATTGGATAGTTAATCTCTCCTATTACCTATCATCCCCACCTCGTCACCTCCCATGGTCTTCAACACCATTCGCTTAGCTGCACAATCCATGCTAGCTTGATACTTAACTAGCCAATTCATCCCGAGAATCAGATCGAACTCCCCAAGCGGTAGTTCTATCAAATCAGCCAAAAATACGACCCCTTGAAGCCCTAGGGGTACATCCCTATATAGTTTACTTACTTCTACAGAGTGATCTAGAGGGCTTATCACAGTCATCTTCTTAGAAGTAATTTCAGAGTCTAAGTGCATGGTTTCCATTATACTATTAGCACCATACGAGTGCGTCGAACCAACATCAATTAAAGTATTATAGGGTACTCCAATAATTAAGAACGTACCGATTATGACTTCCGGTGCGTCGCCCTCCTCTCGACGCCTCGCTGCGTAGACCAACCCAGGTTGTCTCGCCTCTGTACCACCTGCACCTCTGCCCGGTGCTCCACGACCTCTACCAAAGCCATTACCTCCCCTGCCTGAACCTCGGCCTCTCTGTGGCTACTGATTATCCCTCTTAAACTGTGCATGGTTCTGATCCTCAAACTGTAGCCTAGCTGATCTCTATGGACAATCCCTAACTCGATGCCCCATCGAGCCACACTCAAAACATCCCCTGTTACCAGTCCAACATTCCCCCATGTGAGACTTTCCACACCGAGTACACCGTGGCGCCATCGAGTATTAGTAGCAAAGAGCCTAGCAGCCTTGATTCGCCCACTATATCTAACCCTTTTCTCACGATTCCCGTAAAACCCGGATGATCCGTAACTCCTTTTATTCCAACCCTTATCCCGATTCCGCCACTGATCTGCCTTACCCCTTCAGCAACCTTAGCTTTCTCCACTAGAATAGCAAACTCTCGTTCCTGCTGTAGGGCAGTTATCATCCGCAGCTCGTCCCACAGCCCATCCTCAAATCTGACACAGCGCTCATGATTCATGTCAAACGGCTTGAGGCACTCCCTACATTTCTCTTCATCCAAAATTTAGGAAGTTTCACTTCTCTCCCTATCTTTTGATTTTATCACTATATTTTCAGTTTATCTATCTTTGTATATTGAGGGCAATGCACATCTTAAGTGTGGGGGGTGAATATTTATTTCGAGAAAGTGCCTAACTTTCTGTATTATTCTCAAATCCCTGAATGATATCTTGTCTTAAAGTAATTTACTCATATTATGATTAGAATAAAATTTCCTTTGATTTATAATGTTTATTGATATGTTTCGGATTAAGTCATAGTTAATTGTGCATTGATGATTAAACTTTAAGATACTAGAGAATCAAGCATAATAAGTCTATTTTTCAGAAATTAAAATTTTTTTCTAGGTTGTCTACCTGAATCTAATTATTACCTTGAAGTTTGAAATTTACAAGATTGATATCAATTACCCATAATTTTTGTGAGATTTTGAGCATTATAGAGCATATATTCTTTTTCGTGCTCATTTTTTGATTATGAGTGTGTCAATATTGATTTGTTATTCTAGAACTTGTATCGATTATACATGTCAAGACCACACCTTTGATTTGATATACAGAGATGATGAAGGCACCTAGGTTTTAACTCACTCACTCCACTAAAAAGCCTACCATCATAATTAACCCCTAGTAAGCCCCTTTGATCCTAACAACCCTTTTTATTAACTCACCCACTAATATAACCCAAAACCCTTTGTATTTGTTATCACCATTCTTCTTAAATACCCTATTTGTCGAGATTTGATTTTGAGTAGTTTCCTAACTATGTTCTATATTTCAGTTGTTAAAGTTCGTTATATGTGACTTATTGCTAAAAAAGTTAAATTATATTCACTATTAGTCTTGTGATAAGGCGAGCTTATACGCTAAATTCCAATTATTAAAAAAGAAGCTCATATCAGGGTATTATCATTTGTAGTACAAGTTTTCAATTTATGTTCAATATCTCTAGTTAGATAATTTGTCAGGTCAACCTCGATCCTAACCCTCTAATTCAGCCATTATCCACACCCTTAGCCCAAGCCCCATTATAACCCTGTTAAAGACCTTTTTATTTGTGTATCATCTCATATTATAGTGGTGGAGATTTGATTTTCATGCAAGCTTATGGGATTAACTTTTCATGTTTGACTTTTGAGTGCCTAATTTGGAACCTTTAACACTTTGAATGATTTGAGTGAATCTTTAGTGAGGATGTCAATTCTTGTCAAATTTGAATCAGAGGTAATTATTCAGGTAAGGAGAAACACCTATGTTTTCATACTATAAAAACTATGACTTTGATTGTTTGAATCCTAAGGAATTCTACTTGAATTAGGATACTTAGGGGCCAAGGAAGGCATCCCAAAGTCTATATAAACACCCAAGGAGGCAACTTGAAGAGGGAGTTTGGCAGAAGCCGGAACCCAGGGTTTTAGTCATGGGGCATCCAGGTAGGCCAAAAAGGGCAGATTTCTGGAGATTTACTCGAAGATAGCCAGTTGAATCATCTCAAGAAGCCGAAATTATACTCAAGATGGAGGATCTCTCCTTTAATTCCTTCAGGGAGTTTTAGGGATTTCTTATGTTTATTTTATCTTTTCTTTTGAGATGTATTATTTTACTATCATTATGAACCAAACCCTCAGATACCTGAGGGGAATGAAACCTAAGATGAATCTTGTTATTGTTTACTGAACTATATGATAAATATTTGACTTGTTCTTAATTATGTGTTCTTAATTCTTGTATTGATATTTCCGGGATATTAATTCAAGTATGATGTGCTTAGGTGGAGGAGCAAAAGTCCCTGCCTAAGAGTAGATCTAGCATAATTAAGCGGAGTTGATTGCGCGCCTAGAGATCCAGTTAATGCGATTCTAGGGGTTTTAATTAGAAAGAGATTTCAATTAATCAACCTAGGGTTAGACGTTAGTCACCTCGAGAGAGGGATTAATAAAACTTAGGGAATCTTACGGATCAAGTCAAATGAATAAATCGTTTGGTTCAGAGGTAGATAACAAGTGAAGTCTAGGTGGATTCTTCCTTGGGTTTCATCTTCATCAATTGGTTTTTCCTCAAGTTATTTTCACAATTTCATTCTTTTTTGTCTTAGAGTCTTTAGTTTAGTTGTTAGTTAATTTTAGATTAGATAAACAATTCCCTTAATTCTTAGGCAAAATAATAAAAATTGAGTTAGTATTAGTACTTTTGGTTCCTTTGGGTTTGACATTCCGGTCTTGCCTAAACTATACTACTGTTCGATAAGTGCGCTTGCCTTAAATCATTGTCATAGTTAGTTTCCAGGTTCGGTCATTCTTTTTATAAATTTTAAGACTTTGACATCACATAAAACAACGATCACTAAGTTACCATAATTGAATAGGAAATATAACTGTATTAAACAACATTTAAATGAAATTAAAATGGGATTAACACATTAGAAATAAGAGTAATGAAGTATACTAGCTTAGATTGGAATTGCAACACTTCAAACAAGAGTACTAATAACTTTAGCAAGATTGGAATTTTGATCATAAAGGCCGATATTACTAAGGGATCAAATCTAACCTGTGAACAATGCTGTGGCAAATCTATGGCAAACTTACTGTTCAACTGGGTACTAATGTGGTTTACCTTTGTCGAAAGCAAGACCTAAGGTTATTCACCCATAAGGCACTACATGTCTATAGACTTGGGAGTAACAACCACTATTAAGAATAACCCTCTAAATCATATATGGTAAGACTCTATGTCTAGAGTTTACACGAGTTCTTCATTCAACACTCACTTATATTACCCATCTTCGATCCAGATAGCCTAACCCTATCAGTATTAAGTGGCCTTAAAGCTTCATGAGCATTCACCAATACCTTAACAAGAATTTAAACAAATACAACCACTGGATAAAACAACAAAATGAACATATTAATCCATATACATTAGTCAAAGTTTAAACATCATCCAAAGCAACCCCTAGGCATATGAAGTTAGCTCATGGCTAGACTACACAAATCCAAGTTTGTTCGTATCATTACATCCCAGATAATAGTTTAAAACCGAAGAATGGAAACTACCTATTTAGTGCTCTCATGTCTGACTGGGTTGTTGTCATTTTCTTGACCAGCATTGCCATGGTAACTTCTCATAATGCCTCGGCAAACCTCTATCCTCTGCAATCCTTCTTCTTTAAACCTGTCATTCATCTACAGTAAGATCTTTCTACAAGCAATTAAAAGTAAAGATGCAATAAAGTAATCACTATCTCAAGCTCCTAAATGCAGTGTTTAATTGACAAAAAAATGATCATACAATTACCTAAAATGAAGCTAATTTTTCTGAAGTACAAGCAATTAACTAAGTCTAAAGTATGAGTTATAATTCTTATCAATAGGCACACTTTACTCATTTAGACACATTAACCATTAATCTCAAACATCATATCCATATTTCATATGAATCATTCATGCAAGTTCATCAGGCATACAATTCTCACATAATCATTACATCATGCATTTCTAACTTATTTTCACAGAAGGTCCTAGCATGCATAATACATTTGCAAGAGTTGGCTTAGGGAGTCGTGTAACATCCTGATTTAGGGTCTAGCCGGAATAGTGGTGCGAGACCACGAATCCGAGGTGAAATTATGAGTTTTTAAAGTTTATATTATGTTTGCATGCTAGTATAAAAGTTTCATGAAGCAATTTTATTAAATTGAGGTTGATTGGTCCAAAAAGGACTAAATTGCAAAAGTTGCAAAATTTGAGTTTCTAGATGCTTTTTGTATGAAATAGCTTTAGAATATGAATTATGAGCCCTTAAGTAACAATTTGCCCAAAATTTAATTTTTGGACAAAATTGGCCTTGAGATGGTATTATAGAAATTTTTAGTAATAAGGGCATTTTGGTCATTTGTCTAATTAGTAATTAAAATAGGAAAAAAGATGACAAAAATCTCATCATCTTCTTCCCCCATTGCCGAAAATTGAAGGAAGCCATAGCTAGGGTTCTTCAATTTTTCAAGCTTGCTAGTAAGTGCTCCTAAGCCCGGTTTTTGATATTTTTCGTATTTTTAAAGTCCCGGTAACATGAGTAAGCTATTTTTTAGCTATTTGATGAGCTAAGATGCATGTTTAAAAATGTACCCATGAGTGGCATGTATGCTAAATGATGTTTTATGGGAGTTTATGGGAGTTTGATGTTAGATAAACATCTTTTCTTTAATGAATTTCATGAAACATGATAGTGTGGACCATTTTGTAAATGTTATAAAAATTGGTCATACCTATTGGAAATAGAAAGAATTGATTATTGCTATAGTAGAGAAAATAATTCAGCTAAGCATGTAGTTTAAGAAACTTGCATGAAAATCATTTTACGAGCCTTGGGGCAAAAGTGCAAATATGAGAAAGTATAGGGGCAAAATAGTATTTTGCCAAACTATGAGTTATGAGTCAATTTAGTTAATGTGATTATTAAATGATATATTTATGATTATAGATCAAGAAGAAAGAAGCCCGGATCGAAACAGAGGCAAGAACAAAGTCGAGGACTAAATTGCATAACTACATACATTTTGTATATTGAGGTAAGTTTGTATGAGTTCTAAGTTTTATGATTTTATCATTTAATTGCTTACTATAATATACATTGTTATCATGAATGGTTTAATGTTATGTTAAACAAAGAAGTCAATAAGATTAAACAAGAAAAAAGTCCCAATTGAAGATGAATTACCCGGGAGATACGGTCGATTACATGAGATAAGAAAGTCCGTATAAGACCAAGCCAAGGCATGGCATCGGAAATCAAGAAAGTTATCATGTAAGCCCAAGGACTCAAGCTTGGCATTGATCAAGTTATCAAGTAAGTTATCATGTAAGCCCAATGACTCAAGCTTGGCATTGAATAAGTTATCATGTAAGTCCAAGGACTCAAGCTTGGCATTGAATAAGTTATCATGTAAGACCAAGGCAAGCTTGGCATTGATTCAAGAAGAGATTTTCCATATAAGTCCATACCTAGAGTATGGCATTGGCATGTAGTACATGACAAGAGATCTAGTATTCTAGGTAGTTTATGGAAATTCATCGGGCAAATGAGTAAGCTAAAATGTAAAAACAAGAAAGTAAAGAAAGCATAGCCATTACCAAGTTGAAATTAAATATTATTCATGTTATGAATGATGAGTTAGAAGACACATTTATTTGGTTTAAGTATGCTGATCAATGTGATCAAGTGATAAGAGGTATCTTGTTACCTTACAAGTATGAGATTAGTGAGTACTATGAGACAAGTAAGAATCATGTATGAGTAAGTAAGCTTTATACATGAGTTAATGATACCATTCTTATGTCAAATGGTTTATTTGAAGCAAGTTTATTTATTACGTGTTATTCATGCAAACTTACTAAGCTAAATGTTTACGTCTTTGATTGTTTCTTTCTATGTAGTCCCGCCAAGCTAATTTGTAGATCATTGGAGTCGGAGCTCGTAGCACACTATCGACCCTTATTTTGGTATAGCCAAATTATATTACTAAGTATGGCATGTATAGGAATCATTCATATTGAGAACATGTTTTGTGTGATGCCATTGTATATGCTATCAAGTTTATTATTCTTTTGTATATGGCTAAGTGGTTGGCCAAACTTGTTTAAGTTGTTTATATATAGATATCAATGAAATACATAGTATTATTCATGAAAATTGTTAGTAATGAATTGTATTGTTTTGAGTTGGGTTGATCTTAATTTTAGGGAGGCAAATGGCTTGGTAAATAGCCTCTAGTTGCCTACACGGTTAGACACACGGGCGTGTGTCTAGACAGTGTTAACGCTACACCTTAATGTTTTAAATAAAATTAGACCACGGTCGTTTTACACGATCGTGTGTAAAGACCGTGTAGGACACACGTTCAAAGCATGGGCGTGTGCTTAGGCCGTGTGGTTGAAGTCAGTATATGACCTAAAAGTACATGGCCTCGACACGGGCGTGCTTGGTGGCCGTGGTGGGGAAGTCAGTATATGACCTAAAAGTACACGGCCATGGCACACGGGCGTGCTTAATGGCCGTGTTGGTATAGTTAGTATAAACAAGGATGAATACACGGGGGTGTCTAGAAGCCGTGGAGAGCACACGGTCTCCTCCCACGGGCGTGTCTCCCCTGTATTTTAGAAAAATTTCAAATTTTCATGGAATTTCATATGTGTTTCAGTTTAGTCCCGACTTGACTAATAAATATGAGTAAGGTCTCGAGGACCCTTTTAAAGGACATTAAGTCTAAGAATGATGATTGAATGTAGGATTTCGTCTATGAATGTTTCCGATCTGTCCGGTAACGTTCCTAACCTTAATCCGGCGACGGGCTCGGGTTAGGGGTGTTACAAGTCACCTGACTTGTGTCTTTAACAGCTCTGAACGCCATATCTGACCTTCTATTGCTTATCTCAATAGCCCCTAATTGACAGAACATGAAAACTCATCAAGATCTATACACTTCACTCACTTTCGTTCACTTTAAACATCAGAAATCTCTAAATAAGACTTTACCGTACATTCTTTACCCAGCTAAACCGAGCTGCTCCTTAATAGCTTAGTATGTGTACCATCCTAAATTAATGGGCCTTTGCGGTTAATGTGCTGTGATGTTTATGCTATGCTTGATATGCTAGTTAGGGTGTTTAAGGGGTCAAGAATGGGCTCAGGGTTGGGCTGAGGCCTTAATTGAATTTTCTGTTTGGGCACTCTAGTGGAAAGCCTGATAAGATAGGGCTTAAAAGATGTTATCTGTGATTATAAGACACAGATGGGTTTGTGGCCCAGTGGCAAAGTGGCGCCACTTAGAGAGCAGGGAGGTGGCGTCAGCTGATGAGGCTCAAGTTCGAGTCGCATGAAGCCTAATTATTTTAATTAAGATTTGTTAATTTTCAGCATCTAAATGGATAGAGAGGGACGGAAATAAGGCTTAAAAATAGGAAGATTTACTCAAGTGGATAATGCTAATTACATGGCAGATAAAGGATGGAAGAGGTGGTGTTATTTAAGCCTATTTCGGAGGTGTGAGTAGATAGAGATAAGGGAGAAAGAGTAGGAGTTATCTGCTGATCAACAGTGGTGGCCGAATTTCCATCTCTTGGAGGGAGGAGAAATCGGTTTCGTTATGCAATAGGGTTGCCGAAATTTCCCTTATTAGTTGATCAATTTTAAGTTATCAAAAACTTTTGGTTTTTGAGAGGCAGTTGCCGAAATTTAGGTTAAGGGGGAATATCTTTTATTTTCGGCACTAGGGTTTTATTCTTCCATTCTCTTCTTCAATTTCGGCATTTAGGTCTTTATTCTCCCAATCTCTTTTCTCATTATTCTGCTAAAGCCGAACTACCTCTAGTCTGTCCAAAACCCTTTTCTTTTTACCGTTTTGATTGTTTCTTTTTCTTCTATTCTACTCCTCTCTTCTCAACTTTTTCTTTATCAAAGAGCCGAAACCTTAATTTCAATTCCCTTCTCCATTAGGTGCCTATAAGCCGAATGTTCATTGTTCTTCCGAGATTTCTTTGCCGATCTCTTCACTAAAAGCCGAAATCTTCTGGGAGTTGTCGAATTCTCTGTAAAGGTAGGTGCCGATTTCTTCTAATCTATTTTTTTCTCTTTCAGTTTTTAGAAGACAAAACCGAAAGGCTAATGGATTGTTGGTTTCTTGTGTTTACATGTTGGGCGACATCGAGAATCGAAGTAGATCGTCTAGATCTAAAAGTCGAAAATCGCTAGTCTCTAAACTCCATCTCTTTCAGGATTCCAAGGTAAGGGGTTCTCTTTAGATTTTTGTTAGGTTCCTTTATCATAACCGTAGTCTTAACCCTATGATATGGATTAACAACCACATGTTGTGATGGTAGCATCTGATAAGGTCTTGTGATGGAATCACATGTCGTTCAGGCGAAGGAGGGGATTGGATCTGTAAACTCAATCCCTAAGTTTAAGAAACGAGCGGTGTCAGTAGTTCGGAATTGGCCACCGGGTTGTAGACCGGCGTCAGAACAAAATCTTAGACAGTTAGCAGTCGTATCGGCTTCCGATAGTGTCGACATAGAAGGTCTCGTCTTGACTGTAATCAGGTGTGTATATCTCTATTACACTAACTTATCTATACTATATATATGTTATGGGCTAAAAGCCAGAAAAAAGCTGTATGGACAGTCGTATTACCCGAAATGGGTAAGCAAGGGATGCCAGGTACGTAATCATATAAACTTCTCTATGTGTATCGATGTATGTGATAAACTGTGATCTTTTAGGTAGTATATTGTTTTGCTTTTGCATGGATGTATGCATGGGATAGGATTGATATGATGAAGGGGAAGAGCATGTTAAAAGGTCACTTAGCGATCGGTGGTTAAACCATGATATGTACATTTAGGTCACAATAGTGATCGGTGGCTCTACTACACTTGATTATAAGGTCACACAATGATCGGTGGCTCTGCCACAGTGGATTATAAGGTCACATGGTGATCGGCATTTTAACTGACAGCATGACTGTCAATATGGTGTGTAGCGGTTGGTGGGTGATTGTAGAAATCCCCGAGGTGTGTTGGCTGGTACGGGTTGGTGTGTAGAGGTTGGACTTTTAGGTTGGGTTGGGCCATGTTGCATGTAAATATTCTGTTGCCATGGTGTACGGGCCAAGGCCCATAATGTGTTTGTGGGCCTCAAGCCTTTTATGTGTTTACGAGATTTGCACACTGAGTCTCGGTGACTCACCCCTTATTTTCCTTGACTTTTCAGATGAGCAGTAGATCGTGGACATGGGAGCCGAGGCAGACTCGAGGGGCCATCAAGTTCTTTTATTTTCATAAGCTATTTTCAGTTTTTCTTTAAGTTTTTAATTTTGGGACTATTTATGTAATAAGGCTCTATAGCTTAGGTTTAAATTATAATTGCTAATGTCTTTATTCTATTTTGTTTTAAAATTTAAATTTTATGTTCAAAGACTTATCTATAAGAAGTAATAATACGGGATTTTCAAACACGTTCAAAGAAAAAGCAAAGGTTTTCTTCAAATATCACTTATTTTAGCGAATCCCTAAATAAGCAAAATGAATTTCCAAAATTATCCAAGTGAAGTTTTTAACGTTGAACCCCGTAGCATGCCAGATCTGGTCGTAGCGTTTGGGCCGGGTTTGGGGTCTTACAGTATGTAAGGTTGTAGATCTTACCTTAACAAGGGGAATCTTAGAGCCTAGATCCATATATTCAACTTGGCTTGAAGGATAAGAGGAATTCTCTTCATTTCTCCCCTTTTTATAAACAAAGATTACTTCTTGAAGAAGAAGAAAATTCCCCATTTCTTACCCGGGTTACCTTGATATTTTACCTTTTTCCCTATAAATATTTGACACGCGTCCCAGTCCCTACATTCCACCAGATAAATGCTTGACAATTGTAAAGTGATGTGCACGAGAATGCTTAATAGTCATTACGTTAGAGCATAAATGGTATCTTCACTTATTACACTTGGCGCATCATGCCTTTTTGGCTACAAACCTATTATTTGAGTTTCCTTGATACCTTAGTAGGATTCTTTTTCCTAATTATTTATTCCTTTATAATGCAATTTCTTTCCATAGTCTAATATTGGTTACACGCCCACTTAACATGTCAAGAGACTCAATGGGGCAGACAACACTTCACCATTTGAAGTAACACTTAGTTTACTTATAGAGCTCACCCAAATACCAAGCGTTACCCTACTAAGTTTCAAGGTAGAAATACATTGTTACCTCACGTAATCTTTTATGTGCTTATGAGATTATTTTAATTTCATAAGTATGTATGTGCATTAACACATTTGCTTATTAAAATTTGTTTAATCGGTTGAATTGACATAGAGATACAATCAAGAGATAAATGCATTTTGGTAGGTAAGTATGTTCATAAGTCAGCAAATTACTGAGTTGCCATGAATTTATTCGTAACAACATGAAAATGAGTTTAATAATTCTAAGTTATGAAATGTAATTAATCTAACACAATTATATCATCTTGATTAAAATCATCTTTCGAAATCATGCATTGGAACATTTATTTTCTTTTTATTTATTTTACTTAGTAAAAGTCCTATTTTTTAATCATCTCCTCAAATCAAAATATTTTTCTTCACCAAAGTGTTTTTAGAATTGCATTCATAAATAATTCTTTCATAGTCCTTGTTGCGATTGTGTACACTTGCACATTTTCGTCATTCCATGCTTTTGGCGTCGTTGCTGAGGATTGTTTTAAAAAGTCATTATTTGTGAATTTGTTGGTTTATTTTTCTGTTTAATTTTAACTTAATTAAATTTTCTGTGTTTGTTTCAAGTGTTTATGAGTATTGATCAAATCATTGATTTACTCCCCGTAAACCTTGAGATTGAAAAGAACTTTTCGACAGCGAATAAGACAAACAAGTCAGAGAAGGACCAAAGAGATGAACTTCAAAAATCTAAATCAAGGAAACAGAGCAAACCCTGCTTAAAACCCTAGACTTATTGCTGATGATAGGGATGGAGCTTTAAGATAGTATGTTGTGCTAGTATTTCATGATCTTAGTCCAGGTATTAAGAGACTCGAAATCTAGGCATAACAAGTTCGAGTTGAAGCCAATCATTTCCAAATGCATCAAATAGTGGGCCAATTTAGTGGAATGCCTACTAAAGATCCTAACATGCACTTAAGACTGATCATGGAGGTGAGTGATTCTTTCAAGTTAGCCAGAGTACCCGAAGATACACTACGATTGAAGCTGTTCCCATATTCATTAAGGGATAGAGCTTGAGCCTGGTTGAACTCATTGCTACCAAATTCAATTTCAACATGGAAAGAGTTAGTAGAAAGATTCCTCATAAAGCAGTGATCTCATTACTCAACTTAGTATTTCCCGCCTAGCAAGAATACTAAGTTGAGTAATGAGATCACTGCTTTCCAACAAATGGATGATGAGGTAATTTTTGAACCAATCAATTCTGATAAACTAACAACTTTGTTAGATGCAGAATTGCCACAGAAGGTGAATCAACCAGTTCCAGTAAAAAAGCCTCCACCACCCTACCCTCGAAGACTTCAGAAGCAGAAGCAAGAAGTTCCTAGACATACTCAAGCAACTTCATATCAACATTTTGTTGGTTGAAGTACTTAAAAACAAATGCCGAACTACGTCAAATTCATGAAGAATATCTTGTCAAAAAAACGAAGGCTTGGAGAATTTTAGACGGTAGCCCTGACAAAGGAATGCGGTGCATATCTTCAAGACAAACTACACCCAAAGTTGAAGGATCCTGGATGTTTTACCATACCTTACAACATTGGAGTAACATATTGTGGTAAGGCACTATGTGATTTGGGTGTGAGTATCAACTTGATGCCCATGTCAATATTTAGGAAGCTGGGGATAGCTGAAGTTAGACCTGCTACGGTTACAGTTCAATTAGCAGACCGATATTTAGCATATCCATAAGGAAAAATCGAGGACGTATTGGTACTTGTAGATAAATTCATTTTTCCTGCTAACTTTGTTATTCTAGACTTTGAAGCAAAGAAATGTCAATCATCCTAGGAAGGCCTTTCCTAGCAACTGGAAAGACCCATATTGATGTGCAGAAGGGTGAGCTTACTATGCGTGTTCAGGAAGACCAGGTAAGATTTAATGTTTTTAAGTCTATGTATTTTTCTGACACAATTAATGATTGTTCTACAGTGTCTAATTTAGAGGAATTAATCATGGAAAAGGAACTCAACTATGTTTAGGACACATTAGAACAAATTTTGACATTAAACCCTCCAAGTTATGAAAAAGAGGATGAATACTTAGCTTTGCTAGAAGCTAAACAAAGAGGATTTAATCCGCAATCCCACTTTGAATCTTTAGAGTTAGAGAATAGGGATTATGCCCAACTAAAAGCGTCAATCGAGGAGCCACCTAAATTAGAATTGAAGGTACTTCCCTCACATTTAAAATATGTTTTTTTAAGTAACGCTTCTACTTTGCCTATAATTGTTTAAGCGGTGTTAACTGTTGAGCAAGAATAGAAACTCATCCTAGTATTGAAACAATTCAAGAAGGCTATTGAATGGACCATAGCCGATATTTGCAGTATTAGTCCTTCTATATGCATACACAAGATCATCTTGACAGATGGTGAAAAAGGGACAATTGATGGACAGGGAAGACTGAACCCCATCATGAAGGACGTGGTAGAGAAAGAAATCATCAAGTGGTTAGATACAGGTATAATTTACCCTATCTCAGATAGTTCGTGGGTAAGTTCGGTCCAGTATGTACCAAAGAAAGGAGGTACTACGGTCATTGAAAACAAAAATAACGAGTTGATACCGATTAGAACGATTACGGGATGGAGAATTTGCATCGATTACCGAAAGGCGACTAGGAAAGATCACTTTCTTTTTCCGATTTTGCACCAGATGTTGGATAGGCTTGTGGGGCAAGACTATTATTGTTTTCTCGATAGATACTCGGGGTATAATCAAATTATAGTAGCACTGGAAGATCAACATAAGACAATATTCACCTGCCTGTACGATACATTTGCATTTAGACACATGCCATTTGGTTTATGTAATGCACCTGCTACATTTCAAAGATGTATGATGTCTATTTTTACTGACATGGTTGAGAAATACTTAGAAGTCTTTATTGATGATTTTTTAGTATTTGGAGATACATATGATGATTGTCTAGCCAATCTAGCCAAGGTACTAAGGCGATGCAAAGAAACAAACCTTGTACTCAACTGGAAAAAGTGTCATTTCATGGTACGAGAAGGTATTATTCTATGGCATCAGATAATGAGCCATAGAATAGAGGTAGATAAAGCAAAGGTAGACGTCATTGAGAAACTCCCACCTCCAACATCTGTGAAGAATGTTAGGAGCTTTTTGGACCATGTCGATTTTTATCGAAGATTTATCAAGGACTTCTCCCAAATTGCTAAAACTTTATGAAAATTATTAGAGAAGGACATGATGTTCAAATTTGATGAGGAGTGCTTAAGGGCTTTCAAAGATTTCAAAAGTCGGTTAGTTTCAGCATCCATAATCATCACACCAGATTGGGATTTTCCATTTGAATTGATGTGTGACAGGTGACTTCGCGATAGGAGTTGTCATGGACCAGCGAATGAACAAAGTTTTTCATCCCATCTACTACGCAAGTCGGACTCTGACAGGAGCTCAACTGAATTATATAGTAATAGAGAAAGAGTTACTTGCTATTGTGTTTGCTTTTGACAACTTTCAATCTTATGTTTTAGGTACCAAAGTGACTGTCTATACGGACCATTCGATAATTAAGTATTTACTTGCTAAGAAAGACGCTAAGCCGAGACTAATCTAATGGGTACTTCTACTTCAAGATCTCGATCTATAAATTCAAGAACGAAAGGGAGTAGAAAACCAAGTAGCAGACCACTTGTCCAGATTAGAGCCGCAAGAAGAGAATTCTCCAATTATACCCATTCAAGAGACATTTCCAGATGAACACATACTAAAGGTAAATCATGGCCATAATACCCCTTGGTTTGCTGATATTGCTAACTATTTAGCTTGTGGTTTGATGTCGATTGATAAGACGTACCATCAAAAGAAAAAGTTTCTTCACGATGTGAAGTACTATTTCTGGGAAGAACCATACTTGCTTAAAAAGTGTGCAGATCAAATGATCAGGAGATGTGTGGCAGAAGATGAAGTACATAAAATTCTATATCATTAACACTCAGCTCTGAGTGGGGGACACTTTGGAGGTACATGTACTGTGGCCAAAGTATTGCAAGCTGAATTCTTTTGGCCAACACTATTCAAAGAAGCATATGCTTACGTAAAAAGTTGTGATCGATCTCAAAGGGTTGGAAATGTCACCAACAAAAATGAGATGCCCCGAACAAACATCATTGAGGTATAATTATTCAATGTTTAAGGTATTGACTTTCTCAGTCCTTTCCCTCATCTTTTGGTCACAAGTGCATATTGGTAGCAGTAGAGTACGTGTCTAAGTGGGTTGAGGCCGAGGCATATCCAACAAATGATACTAAAGTTGTGATGAAGTTTTTGTAGAAGCATGTGTTCACAAGATTTGGAACCCTGAGAGCTATCATCAATGATGAAGGGTCCCATTTGGTGAACAGATTGTTGAAATGGTTACTCGAAAAACATAGAGTGCCACAGCTTACCATCTGCAGATGAATAGGCAAGCTGAACTGGCAAACAAAGAGATCAAAGGCATACTCGAAAAGGTAGTTTGTCTGAACTGATGAGATTGGTCCAAAAGATTAGACGATGCTTTATGGGCCTACAGGACAACGTACAAGACATCATTAGAGATGTCACCCTATAGGTTGGTATTTGGGAAAGCCTATCATCTGCCTTTAGAGTTAGAGCACAAAGCTTACTGGGATCTCCAATAACTCAACTTGCGTCTTAAGCTTGCTAAAGAGAAACGGATGCTCCAACTCAATGAGTTAGAAGAATTCTGAATGTTCTCATACGAGAATGCCAAATTACTCAAGGAAAGACTTAATAGATGGCATGACAAGCACAGTCGAGTTCGAGAATTTCAAGTAGGTCAGCAAGTCTTGTTATTCAATTCCAGATTAAGGTTCTTTCCAAGTAATTTAAAATCATGTTGGTCCGGTCCATTTATGATTCACCAAGTTTATCCATATGGAGTTGTTGAACTTCAAAGTAAGGGAGGTAATTTTTGAGTTAATGCTCAACGTTTAAAACATTACTGGGGTTGAACGGGATCAAATCTCGTTCATTTTATCATATATTTAAATTTTCTTTTTTTCTTTTTAAATAAATTATTTAGGGTATATTTTTGGGATTAGTATGTTTAAATAAATTATGTCTAGGAGATTGGAACTTAAGCGGGACGCTTGTAACCCTCCAATTTTTCCAATGATTTGATTTTAACATAATCTTCCGAGAAATTATTCCCTAAATGAAAAAATAAAATTTTTAGTGTTTCAAATAAAAGGGTCAATTTTGATCCAAGTTTTAATTGCAACTCAATTTCAAATTTTCTTTAAGTCTAGGTACTTAATTGAACTATTTTCAAAATTTGGTTGCTCTTTTGTAAATATTAAAAATTAGATGTCTCTTTTTGTAAATATTTTTAAAAGGCATCTAGAATAAAGGTTTTTAATTTAATTTAATAAATAAGATGATAATAACTAGTATATAATTATATTTATTACAATATATATTACTTATTATCAACTTTGCATAGAATTAGGATTAGTTTAATTTTGATCATATTTTAGTTCGTAGTTTTTATCTTAATAAATTAATAGCAAATAATAATTTAATTTGCATTATAACAATTATTAATTTGTTCTAAGAATTCTAATTAAACTCTTACTCACTTCACTATAAATTTCACCCACCTTTTTTGCTTTTTCACATCACTTCAACATAACCACACAAACACCCACCTTCGCCCCCCAGAACCCAACGCATACCGTGACGCGCACAACAAACCTCCAAAGAAATTGCTCCTCGTCACAGCACTGCACTCAGACGCCCAGCTCTAGCAGCCTCCGTCATAGCTCATGCACTTAGTAGCTCGCCAGGCCTACTCAACGCACCTTCCTGTTGCCCACTGTCTCTCATCTGCGTGGCTCATACATGCCTTGCTACTCGCACAAGGATCCGCACATTGCAGCTGCCTCCATCGTGCCAAGCCACGCCTAGTGCAGTGTTGCTCCCTAGTGTGCCGCTGCCACCTTACTACTCCCTCTTCCGTATATCACCACACCATGAAGACCCCCTACAAGCATTCCTAAACCAACCTCTTTTTCTTTATATTTATTTTTTTTGAGTTCTTAAGTTCTATAAAAAGGTGGTAGATAAATTTTTCTCCTAAATTTCATTTTTATTTAATTATTTAATTTTTCAAATTATTGAATTATTAATATTTTATACTAATTAAATTTTTGAGAAAATATTTGTTCTATCTTATGATTAGGTTAATCATGCCTCGAAAAAGAACTCGTGCCTCTGCTAAAATTGACAAATCACAAAACAAATTCCACCATGAAGAAGCCAAAGCTAGATACAAAAGCATTTTCAAGAATCAACAGATGCATCCAAAAATAGGCTTTACGCTGAAAGAAAGCAACTATATTGATTTCATCGCGCCCATTCGACAAATTGCTAAAGCTCTCAATTGGGAGTTGTTTTGTGAGAAAAGACCTAGTGCAGATGAGGAGTTAGTTCATGAATTTTACGCGACTTTGACCTCAAGCGAATTGACGGAAGTTTCTGTTCGCGGAATCAATGTAACATCTCGAAATTGAGCCTAGTAGGATTGGGCCGATTGGGTTTTGGGTTTAGGAGAGTTTAAAATCTTTAAGAATATGAGAATGATGTTTTTGCAAATTGGATTTATTAGTTAAAGTGGATTTGGAAGGTTACGAGCTTTCTATGAATTCTCAGGTTTAATTGGGCTTTAGGAAAAATTTGAGTGTCATCTTGTTATTTGTGTTGGCTCGGGTATGAATTTTGTGTGTGTTTAGCATAGCCTTGTGAAGGCTTGATTTTATTTATGAAGCTAGAATAATTCTTAGCATTAAGAATTATGTGAAGTGGATTAGGTGAACTTGACACTTAAGTTAATTTAAGTGTTAAATTTAGCACAAGAGGAGTTAGTGGCAAGATGGTTATGGCGCTTGAAGGGTTGCTTGAGGGAAGTGGTTCGAGTTGCATGGATTGCATTTGGAAGACTTTATTTTCATGCAACCTAACATTAAGTGTCGGCCAAGCTCTAATTATGGAAGGTTGGACTTTCAATTTTTCTGGCAAGTTGAATATTAGTTTAGGAAAGCTTGTATTTTGGGATAAGAATCTTAAGATTTATGGAAGGATGGGGGGACAAAGGGCTTGGATGATGGAGAGTGTTTTGGAAACTATTCTAAGGCCATTAGTCCATGAATGTCGACGGCATGTGTGGCTAGGGGGGTGGCCGAATGTTGATAGGAAGTTGGGGGGGATTGGTTGGCCAATTTTAGCATTTTGTGCACCATTTGGCATTTCTTCTTTTCCTCTCCAAAATTTTCTTCCTTAGCCGAATGTATCTTAGGCATTAGGTGCAATTTTGCTTTTGGTTTAGCTCTCATTTTGTTTGCACCAAATTCTATTTTTCTTTCTTTCATTTTTCCTTTTGAAACCGAAACCACACTTAGCACTTTGGGCACTTTTCTTTTTCAGCAAACAAGGTGTTTGGCCGAACCTCTTTCTCCCATCTCTCTCTTTTCTTTCTTTTGATATTTGCTTAAAACCACATTTCTTTTTTACTTTCTCTTAGCCGAATCTTCCTCTTTCCCAAATCTCATTTCTTTCACTTTTGCTCAAAGTTAAAAACATCCATCCTCATTCTATTTTCTCCTTCCATTTTCTTCTTTCTTTTATTTTCGAATCCTCCTTCTCCTATTTCATTTGTTTTGTCCACCATAGCCGAATCTTCTTTCTCTCTTCTGGTGTTATCTTGGCGAAAAATCATCAAGGGTAGATCTTCTAAGTGTTCATCTATAATCGGTTTTGGAAGATAGGTAAGTGTATTGGCCGAATTTCTTTCCTATTTTCTCTATTGATTCTCATGAGGGCAAAATTTTGGGTATGTGATAGTAAGATTCTAACCATAGAAACTTATTTCTTTTAGGCTTTTCGGATTTTGGAAGCAATCAATTTTGGTAAGTCAAGTAGTAAGGTTTATGTTGGTTCTTTATTCTTTAAATGGATGTAAAGCCGAAGGCAATGGTGAATAAGGCTTGTTGTTGGCCGAATGGTCTATGGTAATGATTTAAGTATTGGCCGAATGTAGGGCAAAGAAATCTAGTGCGGTAGATCGGGTCTTCGGGATTTAGTGATTTCGCTATTATCAGGTGTGTGCCTTACACACTTTATAATTCGGTATATATATATTTATAAATATACTAATCATGTTATTAAAGTTGGAAACTGTGTGATTTTGATATGATACGGTAAAGGGTATAAGCAAGGATTCGGGTAAGTCCGTTTCGATATGTTTTGCTATAAGATACCCATTACCATGACATGTGATATATATATTTCTACATGATACATAAATGAGCATATGGCATGATTTGCATAATATTTTCATGGTTATGGGTAACATGAGAGGAGGGGGAAGATTTGATATCCGTGTCTTTGGGACACCAGAGGTTTGGCACTTCCAGTGGTTTGGTACCACATTTATTTCGTGTCTTTGGGACACCAGAGGTTTGGCACCTCATAGCGACTTGTCCCAGTGGCTTCGCACCACAGTGGGTTGGCCCCACATTTTATATTACGGGATCGTCGCCAGTGATTTGGTATCACACGTGGGTTGGCCCCACACTTGGATTATTGATATTTCGTGTCTTTAGGACACCAGGGGTTTGGCACCGCATAGCGACTTGTCCTAGTGGCTTCGCACCACAGTGGGTTGGCCCCACATTTGATATTACGGGATCGTCGCCAGTAATTTGGCATCACACGTGGGTTGGCCCCACAACTTGATTATTCGTGACTTTGGGTCACTAGTGGTTTGGCACCACATTATTGGATATCGTGACTTTGGGTCACCAGTGGTTTGGCACCACCAGTGGTTTGGTACCACACGGCGTAGAAAAGGAGTTATGGATGGCTAGGTTGGGTGCATTGTATATATATATTGCTTGGTTATAAATTGTGTAAGTTTGTTGCATCAACCGGGGGAAGGATTTATACACTGAGTCTTGGTGACTCACCTTCTCCCTAATCTTTTCAGGTGATTCGTGAATCGCGGATGAGGAGCCAGATGGACTCGAGGTGGCCATGCAATAAAATTCGATTTACACGGATTTTGGTTTGGGTACTATATTTTATTTAAATTTGGTTTTTCATCTCTATTTGGATTTGTAATAAGGCCTTTCAAATTATGTTTTTGGATTATTTATATGCTTTGGACTTGATTTAAACATGGCTTAATAAACTACATGGTTAATTAAATAATATGAGCGCAAAGTTTTCTAAACTACAAAACGCAATGGTTTTCAAAACGTTACCATCATGTAATATAAATCATTTGATAATATGTAACAACTTAAGTGTTTTCGATAACTCATACTATTTTCCAAAACTCAAGTTCCCAAATTTCAAATGCAAACGGTTTTCAAAGTAATAATTCGGGTTTTTCTTAAAATGACAAAAAAAAAAAGTTTTCTAAACTATGGATTGTCAACTTAGTTTTAAAAGATTTACTTATGGGATTTTAAAAGTAAACTATCATGCACCTATTTTTCTAAAATTTAATCGGTAACTCAATTTTCTTCAAAACGTTTTCCTCTGTGGCATGTCAGATTTGGTCATGGCGTATTGACCGGGTTTGGGGTGTTACAAATTGGTATTAGAGCTAAGTTCAAAGGCTCGGCTGTTGGTCTGAGGCCCAAAATGTTTTAAAGAATGGACTTTAAAATGTCTTTGTTTAAAATTATATGGTTGGAAAGGCATGGCACCGAGTCTCCGGCACCAATCCGCTCAAGTAAGTATCTCAAACTATTGATTTTGATGATATGATTATGATGATGATGACATGACTAAATAGTAGTAGGAATTACTTTAGAGACCCAAAACTATAGGTTGGATGTACTCGCGAGACAAACTCTTATTAAAATTTTTCATAAAACTGTGCTTTAAAGAAAGCGAAAAGACTCTAATGCATAAAATTTTTGTAAAAACGGATAAGGCACGAAGTAGACATGAGTTCTAGGGGAAGTGGTCGTCGTGGACGTGGTGAAGGCCGAGGTGCTAGGGCTAGATCTTCGGCACCGAGGCATATTTCCGAAAAGGAGGCGTTAGCATCGCTAGTGACTGAGACGGGGTCTCATGTTAGAGTTGGGTCTGTAGACTGTAAGAAGAAAAGAGATCACGGTTCTCTAGGGTCACAATCTCGTTTTGTAAAACATGTCAAGGCACGACCAAACTATCTGGCTTGTGATTTTTGCAAAAGGCTTCATCCGGGAGAATGCTGGTAGAGGTTTGGAGCATGCTTGAGATGCGAAACTAAGGAGCATAAGGCTCGGGATTGTTTCCTCACCCTCAAGTTAGGTATGTTTTGGTTGGAAGTGATGATTGAATGTAGGAAATTTTTTGGTATAAGTGGTAGATAACGGTTTGCTATTGTGGTTAGATGTTTGGTTGTGTGAAAAAACAAACTTAGATTATGTTAAAAAGTACATTGTGGTTTTTAAGGGCAGAGTGCGCAGCGAAAGCATAATGGTGTTATTTGAGCAGTGTGTTAGTAGTTGGTTGGAAATTTTGAGGACGAAATTTTTTTAGGAGGGTAGAATTGTAACATCCCGAAATTGAGCCTAGTAGGATTGGGCCGATTGGGCTTTGGGTTTAGGAGAGTTTAAAATCTTTAAGAGTATGAGAATGGTGTTTTTGTAAATTGGATTTATTAGTTAAAGTGGATTTGGAAGGTTACGAGCTTTCTATGAATTCTCGGGTTTAATTGGGCTTTAGGAAAAATTTGAGTGTCATCTTGTTATTTGTGTTGGCTCAGGTATGAATTTTGTGTGTGTTTAGCATAGTCTTGTGAAGGCTTGATTTTATTTATGAAGCTAGAATAATTCTTAGTATTAAGAATTATGTGAAGTGGATTAGGTGAACTTGACACTTAAGTTAATTTAAGTGTTAAATTTAGCACAAGAGGAGTTAGTGGCAAGATGGTTATGGCGCTTGAAGGGTTGCTTGAGGGAAGTGGTTCGAGTTGCATGGATTGCATTTGGAAGACTTTATTTTTATGCATCATAACATTAAGTGTCGGCCAAGCTCTAATTATGGAAGCTTGGGCTTTCAATTTTTATGGCAAGTTGAATATTAGTTTAGGAAAGCTTGTATTTTGGGATAAGAATCTTAAGATTTATGGAAGGATGGGGGGACAAAGGGCTTGGATGATAGAGAATGTTTTGGAAACTATTCTAAGGCCATTAGTCCATGAATGTCGACGGCATGTGTGGCTAGGGGTGGCGAATGTTGATAGGAAGTTGGGGGATTGGTTGGCCAATTTTAGCATTTTGTGCACCATTTGGCATTTCTTCTTTTCCTCTCCAAAATTTTCTTCCTTAGCCGAATGTATCTTAGGCATTAGGTGCAATTTTGCTTTTGGTTTAGCTCTCATTTTGTTTGCACCAAATTCTATTTTTCTTTCTTTCATTTTTCCTTTTGAAACCGAAACCACACTTAGCACTTTGTGCACTTTTCTTTTCAGAAAAACAAGGTGTTTGGCCAACCTCTTTCTCCCATCTCTCTTTTTTCTTTCTTTTGATATTTGCTCAAAACCACATTTCCTTTTTACTTTCTCTTGGCCGAATCCTCCTCTTTCCCAAATCTCATTTCTTTCACTTTTGCTCAAAGTTAAAAACATCCATCCTCATTCTATTTTCTCCTTCCATTTTCTTCTTTCTTTTATTTTCGAATCCTCCTTCTCCTATTTCATTTTCACTTTCATTTTCCTTTCTTTTTCTCCACCATAGCCGAATCTTCTTTCTCTCTTTTGGTGTTATCTTGGCCGAAAATCATCAAGGGTAGATTTTCTAAGTGTTCATCTATAATCGGTTTTGGAAGATAGGTAAGCGGCTTGGCCGAATTTCTTTCCTATTTTCTCTATTGATTCTCATGAGGGCAAAAGCCAAATTTTGGGTATGTGATAGTAAGATTCTAACCATAGGAACTTATTTCTTTTAGGCTCTTCGGATTTTGGAAGCAATCGATTTTGGTAAGTCAAGTAGTAAGGTTTATGGTGGTTCTTTATTCTTTAAATGGATGTAAAGCCGAAGGCTATGGTGAATAAGGCTTGTTGTTGGCTGAATGGTCTCTGGTAATGATCTAAGTATTGGCCGAATGTAGGACAAGGAAATCTAGTGCGGTAGATCGGGTCTTCGAGATTTAGTGATTTTGCTATTATCAAGTGTGTACCTTACACACTTTATAATTCGGTATATATATATTTATAAATATACTAATCATGTTATTAAAGTTGGAAACTGTGTGATTTTGATATGATACCATAAAGGGTATAAGCAAGGAATCGGGTAAGTCCGTTTTGATATGTTTTGCTATATGATAATTATTACCATGACATGTGATATATCTATTTCTATATGATACGTAAATGAGCATATGGCATGATTTGCATAATATTTGCATGGTTATGGGGAACATGAGAGGAGGGGGAAGATTTGATATACGTGTCTTTGGGCCACCAGAGGTTTGGCACCTCATAGCGACTTGTCCCAGTGGTTTCACACCACAGTGGGTTGGCCCCACATTTGATATTAGGGGATCGTCGCCAGTGATTTGGTATTACACGTGGGTTGGCCCCACACTTGGATTATTGATATTTCGTGTCTTTGGGACACCAGAGGTTTGGCACCTCATAGCGACTTGTCCCAGTGGCTTTGCACCACAGTGGGTTGGCCCCACATTTGATATTACGAGATCGCTGCCAGTGATTTGGTATCGCACGTGGGTTTGCCCCACAACTTGATTATTCGTGACTTTGGGTCACCAGTGATTTGGCACCACATTATTGGATATCGTGACTTTGGGTCACCAGTGGTTTGGCACCACCAGTGGTTTGGTACCACATGGGGTAGAAAAGGAGTTATGGATGGCTAGGTTGGGTGCATTGTATATATATATTGCTTGTTTATGAGTTGTGTATGTTTATTGCATCAACAGGGGGAAGGATTTATGTACTGAGTCTTGGTGACTCACCTTCTCCCTTATCTTTTCAGGTGATTCGTGAATCGCGGATGAGGAGCCGGATGGACTCGAGGAGGCCATGCAATAAAATTCGATTTACATGTATTTTGTTTGGGTACTATATTTTATTTAAATTTGGTTTTTCATCTTTATTTGGATTTGTAATAAGGCCTTTCAAATTATGTTTTTGGATTATTTATATGCTTTGGACTTGTTTTAAACATGGCTTAATAAACTACATGGTTAATTAAATAATATGAGCGCAAAGTTTTCTAAACTACAAAATGCAATGGTTTGCAAAACGTTACCATCGGGTAATATAAATCATTTGATAATATTTAACAACTTAAGTGTTTTCGATAACTCATACTATTTTCCAAAACTCAAGTTCCCAAATTTCAAATGCAAACGGTTTTCAAAGTAATAATTCGGGTTTTCCTTACAATGACAGAAAAAGAAAAAGTTTTCTAAACTATGGATTGTCAACTTAGTTTTAAAAGATTTACTTATGGGATTTTAAAAGTAAACTATCATGCACCTATTTTTCTAAAATTTAATCAGTAACTCAATTTTCTTCAAAACGTTTTCCTCTATGGCATGCCAGATTTGGTCATGGCGTATTGACCGAGTTTGGGGTGTTACAATCAAGGTACCAATAACCTCAAGCACTATTAATGAATTCTTTGAATTAACTGATTTCGAAGACGACGAATATTCTTCCTTGATGAGCAATATTGAGTCTGAAAATCTACAAGAAATTCTCTAGAAATTTACTGTTCCAGGTTCTAAGTGGATTGTGTCAAAGAAAAGAATTCACACTTGTCACAGAGAATATTTGACACCACTAGAGAAGGTATGGTTTTATTACATTTGATTCAGCCTTATGCCTATTTCATATGGTACTACAATTTCATTAGAGCGAATGGTCTTATTATACTCAATTTTAACTGGAAAGACCATTGATGTGGGAAAAATCATCCTGACAAAAATGCAGAATTGTTCCGCTAAACATTCTGGCCCAACTTACTTTCCCTTTATGATAACAATTTTGTGCTTGAAAGCTAAAATTCTTGCAAACGTAAAGAAGATAGGTTATAGCCAAGGCACAATCACAGATTGGGACCTCTACCAAATAGCCTGAGACTCTGTTCTACTGTAACAAGTTAAAGAAAGCAAGGATCCCGAAGAAGAAGAAGAGGAATATCCGATATAGATTAAACCAATGCAGTCAGCTGAAATCCCTGATAAGGAAGAACCAATGGAACCAATAACCGAACTTGACATCGTAACTTCAATGTTCATGACTCAATCACCTCACCCAGATCTTCGAGATGAGCTGTAACATCCCGGTTTAGACCCTAGTCGAAACAGTAGTTCGAGGCCACAAATTTGAGGTCGTAAAAAAATATTTTAATGATATTTTCTGTGTAACTGATATGTGGTATAGTCTGTGTGAAAATTCTGTGTGATAATTTGATCGTTTGTGTGTCGAATTAAGAAAAAGGACTTAATCGCGTAAAGTGTAAAATGTTGTGTGCTGATTGTTAAGTATTTAATTGTGGTTGTCTTTATAAAGTGAAGGCCTTATGATGCAATTAGGCCACATTTAGTGATAGTGGGTGGCAATGGACTAGAATAACCTTAATGGATAAATGTTTTATAAGTTAAATAAAAGGTTAGTTTGGTAATTAGTAAAATAAGTCATAAATAATGAAACAAAACATGAAATGTTCATCCTTTTACACCACCATTGCCGAAATTGAAGAAGAAAAAGAGAAAGAAATAGGGCTTGAAATATTCGGCCATTACTATCCTTGATTAAGGTATGAATTTTGATCGGTTTTTGATAATTTCTACGTTTTTGTAATTGTTGCTTTGTGCTTTACAAAACCCATGTTGTAATTTCATGAATTGATGATGTTTTGTGATGAGCCATTGATGAATATTTGAGCTATGTGCTAGTTGGTAGTAAAATATGAGAACTTGGTGTTGGATTGACATGTGTTGTTCTTGAAATTTTTATGAATTTAGCTAATTAAGGCTAAATTGTGAAAATAGCAAATTGAAGGGTTAAAATGTGAAATAAATGAAATGTGTGGATTTGTATAGGTATAAGAAGAATTCGGCTAAGCACATGTATATTGGAATTTGGTGAATTTGATGATTTTGTGAATTAGGGACTAAAGTGTTGAAATGTGAAATTATGAGGACTATTATGCAAAATTCCTTAAATGTGTTTGTGTGGACTGAATTGAATGAAGTGTGATTGAATGGATTGAATTTAAATGTGTATAGACCAAGAGAAAAGAGGTTCGGATTGAGATCGAGGCAAAGGTAAAGTGCTTGATTAGTCGACCGTATCGATAGTCGACGTCTGAGGTAAGTTCAGATAGAATACATGTTGTTAACATATGATTTTGTATTATGAAATGAATGTGTATATATGTATGAAATTGAGATGCTATGTGCAAGTTTATGTTAAGGGCACTAAGTGTGCGATATTAAAATAGAAACATGAATGAATAGCACTGTGTGTGCGATGTGATAAAAGCTTCGGTTTATTGAATTGGCACTGAGTATGCATTACCAAGATAAGTCGATTGAGAGATTTGGGCACTAAGTGTGGGATGACTAATAAGTATCGACCGTGTATTAAGCACTGAGTGTGCGATTAAGCTAAATGAATATCAAATGATGGTCAACAAGTATAATTGAGCATTGAATACCTTGGAGATTGAATAACTATGTGTTTGCCGAGGTATGTATCGAACCTTTGTGGTTGATGAGTTTATAGATGATGTTATGGATGGACGAATGAGTAGTTTAGCTATTGATAGTATGGTATAAGTACAAGAAGAATGATTTATGTTGTGATTATTATATGAATTGGTTTGACTTGATGATATAGTTGTATTTTGTTTCAAACTTACTAAGCTTTATAAGCTTACTGTTTAATTTTTTTCCTTTGCTTTGCAGTGTCAGTAAAGCTAGCTCGGATCAAGGGATCGTCAGCTCCTCAGTCACACTATCAGCAATCTATTTTGAGGTATTCTGGAAAGATGTATATAGTTAAGATATGGCATGTATTGGCTAGTCAATTAAATCATGGTTGAGATTTGTTGTAGCCATGAGATGTGGCTAAATATGTGTTAGTTTTAGCATGAATGACTTGGTATATATATGTGATGCATCTTTTGATATGGATTGTGATTTGAGAAGTTGTTTTATGAATGGTAACTTGGTGTTGATAAAATGCTAATATGAATTAGTGGTATTGAGAAGAGATGATGTTTGGTATTGATGTAGTATGCTTGTGATGATATGAGTTTTAGTCTTTGATATTGACATGGTTGGAATTGGTATTGAATGCATGTTTTGAATGGCTAATTGGTATGTTTTTGGTTGCCATATATGATTGATAAGTGTTGGTAAATGATGTTTATAGGTTTGAACCATTTGGTTGGCATTTTGGCCTTGTAAATGGCCTATAATGTCACACGGTTATGGCACACAGGCGTGCCTTAGACCGTGGGTAAATTGGCAGGATGCAGCATAAAATCACACGGCCTCGACACGGGCGTGTCATCTGGCCGTGGTGTGCAAGTCAGTAGCTAGCATAAAAATACCCGGCCTTGACACGGGCGTGCTTGGTGGCCGTGGTGGGGAAGTTAGTATATGGCTTAAAAGTACACGGCCATGGCACGCGGGCGTGCCTAATGACCATGTTGGTATACTTTGTAAACAAGGTTGAACACAGGTGTGTCTAGAAGCCGTGGAGGGCACACGGTCTCCTTCCACGGGCGAGTCTCCCCTGTATTTTAGAAAAGTTTCAAATTTCATGAAATTTTGTATGTGTTTCGGGTTAGTCCCAACTCAGTTTATAAGCATGCTTAAGGTCTCGAGGACCCGATTAAGGGACATTATGTCTGAGAATGATGATTGAGCGTATGGTTTTGTCTGTGAATGTTTCCGATCTGTCCGGCGACGGACTCAGGATAGGGGTGTTACATGAGGTGTCAAAGTTGATGGACATAATGCAACATATGCAGTGGCAACAACAAGCTTACTGGAGATATTAAATAATATGAGATGAGTCAGTGAGAAGCGCTCCAGATTTCAAATTTGAACCATGGAATCAACTATGGAAGAGGGAGTGAAGCGATTCATGCAAAAACAAAGACGATGGAGCAAAAAATGAGTCGAATTCGAACGGATCTACAAATAAATAAAAAGGGGGGATTTTGACTTTATTTTATTTCTGTTCTTAGGTTATTTAATGTTTTAGGATTAGTTTTTATTAGGAATTTTTATTTTCACATAATAAAACAAGAGGTGGAAATCATAAGTAAAAATGAACAAGTTGCAAAGTACAAAGTGTGGCAATAGATATATACGTGTCTAGGATTAGATCTAAGGAGAGCTTGGTACTTAATGAGTCAAATTGACTCACCTCCTCTTTTCTAGAATCCTATCTGGTGTATAGTATCTGTTCACTTTTAAAAATGAGGACATTGTTCATCTTAAGTAAGGGGGACCGAAAAATTGAAATTATTTCCTCTCAGAATAAAATTTTCTTTTAATTATGACTAGGATATATTTTTTCCAAAAATTTGAAATTTTGTTAAGTATGCTAAACTTCAGTATAAATAAAGTTCAGTTATTTCAATAATTGTTATATTAGCTGAATTATGACTTAAATGTATTTTCCATAAAACATGCAAATCATACCATAAACTTTTTAGTTCCTTAGGGAAGTTAGGCATGAATGAAAGTTTAAGTCTCTAGAATTGACTTAGTAGTTTCTTGAGACGAAAATCCTAGGAAGCATGGAATGTTGAAAATGATTTAGGCAACTTTTGTTTCGATTGTTTGAGCCTTTCAAGCCAACGTTGATGAATTTTTATCCCTTGAAACCCAACTTTGAGACATATGGCCTAATTTTATTTGAACCCTTACAATATTTAGCCGTCACTTTTCTCTTAATTATTTTTAAATTGTCCCAAACACTTGACTCAGTACTATTCAAAATGTTCTTTGAAAATAAGTTTGGGGGAGTTGAAAAGAAGTATCAAATGCTCAAAAAACTATAGTACATACAGCAAAATGCTCTTGAAAAGAAGAAGAAGAAGAAGAAGAAAAGCATATGTACTTGAAAGAAAATAGATGTACAAAAGAGCATGCGAAAGGAAAACAAGTTGGTGTATTGAAAGTAAATCTTCCAGAGGTCCAATTCAAGCTGAGTCTAGGGTTTTCTAGCCTAAATTTATCTATCTTTTGCCTACCCCTAGCCTAGGCACGTTACAACCTTTTTAAAGACCTACTGGTTCAAGTTTCTATGCTACCTACTTTAGTGGAGAGAAATTGTTATGTTCAACATATGAAGGCATAAGTTAAGCTTAATGATTGCAAGTTAATCTTTAATAAGGGAATAAAATCAAATTGGAAGGGATTTAAAATGTCTTTTGATCGTAGCTGTCGAGTCTTAAAATTTATAAAAGAGAATAATCGAACCTGGAAACTAACTCTGACAACGACTTAGGCAAGTGCACCTATCGAACAGTAGTATAGCTTAGGCAAGACTGGATTGTTGAACCCAAGGGAACTAAAAGTACTAATACTAACTTTCTTTTTATTATCTAGCCTAAAAAAATAAAGTTGTTGTTTAATCTAATGTTTATTAACTACTAAGCTAAAGACGCAAAGACAAAAAGAATGAATTGGGAAAATGACTTGAGGAAAAACTTAGTTGATTAAGACGATACCCTTAGGAAGAATCCACCTAGACTTCACTTGTTATTTAACACTAAACCAGACGATTTATTCACTTGACTTGATCCGTAAGATTCCCTAATTTATATTAAACCCTCTCTCAAGACGAATAACATCTAACCCTAGGTTGATTAATTGAAATCTCTTTCTAATTAAAACCCCTAAAATCGCATTAACTCGATCTATGGACTCCCATATTAGGTTTCACCCTAATCCGGCAAAATCTCGTCACCCTATATATAGGCGTGCGATCAACTCCGCTTAATTATGCTAGATCTACTCTTAAGCAGGGACTTTTGCTCCTATACCTAAGCACATCCAACTTGAATTAATATCCCGGAAATATCGACACAAGAATTAAGCGCACATAATTAAGAACAAATCAAATATTTATCATATAGCTCAGAAAACAATAACAAGATCTATCTTAGGTTTCATCCCTTTCAGGTATCTAAAGGATTTAGTTCATAACTATAAAACAAAACATCTCAGAAGAAAAGATAAAACAAAACATAAGAAATCCCTAAAACCCCCTAAAGGAATTGAAGGAGAGATCCTCTGTCTTGAGTAGAATTTCGGCTTCTTGAGATGGATCAACTGGTTATCTTCAAGTGTTTCCCACAAATCTAACCTTTTTGGCTCGGCTCCTTGGCCTAGCTAATCGCCCCTGACAAAAGCCCTGGCAAAATGCTTCTGCCGAACTCCCCTTTCAAGTTGCCCCCTTGGGTGTTTATATAGACTTTGAGTTGCCTTACTTGGCCCCTATGTATCCTAATTCAAGTACGAATAATTCAAGTAGAATTCCTACTAGGGTGTTTGAATAGGTTTTGAAATGTGTTTCTTTGCCTCCAAGTATCCAAATCCAAGTAAAAGTCCTTTCCTACGACAGGGACACGGCCATGGCACACGCCCGTGTGAATCATGGCCAGGTCGTGTTCGAGCCTGTTGAATGGGGCACGGCCGTGTGGTCTTGGGCCAAGGCCGTGTGGATTTCATGATATGGCCCATTTACTTCGTTTTGGGCCTATTTTCTATTCTTTTCATCCTCTGGTGCTCTCCTGGGTATAAAACATGAAAGCAAAGGATTAAGAGCACCAAATTACATAATTGAAGGCTTAAATAATCCAAAAGCATGCTAAATGTGGGATTAAAATATGTTACTTTTACGTTTTATCACATACCCCCACACAAGCTTTTGCTTGTCCTCAAGCAAAATTCTCAACTTACAATTAAAACGAACTTTCCATAATTCATAATTCCTATCAATAATGTCTCATCATAATTCATAGATAATTTATTCATGGATAATTCCATTCAAAGAGTCCTAAAGATTCAAACAATATAAGTCATACATCTGTGATCATGAAAACGTAGGTGTCTGACCTTATCTAAATAATTACCTTTAATTCAAAACCGGCAAGGATTGACATCCTCACAAAAGATTCACTCAAATCACTCAAAGTGTTTAAGGTTCAAAATTAAACACTCAAAAGTCGAACCTAAAAAGTTAATCCTAAAGGCTTGCCTAAAAATCAAATCTCCACCACTGTAATACTAAATGATACACAAATCAAAAGGTCTTTACAGGGTTGTAACGGGGCTAGGGTTAAAGGTGTGGATAAAGGCTGAATTAGAAGGTTAGAATCAAGATTGAATTGACAAGTTACCTATCTAGAAATACTGAGACAATAATAAATAATTACATCAACCGAAAAGTAATAACCCTAATACTACGAGCTTTTCTTTTGATAAATAGACTTTAACTGTATAAGCTCACTTGTCATAATACTAATACTGAATATACTTCGATTTTTTTTTAAGAACAAATCAAATAATAAAGGATAAATTCAACTACTAAAATAATAAAATTATGTAACTAATCAAATCAAATCTCGATATAAGGGTAGTCAAAAAGGAATGATGATAACAAATATAAGGGGTTTTGGGTTAATAGTAGTGGGTGAGTTAATAAAAAGGGTTGTTAGGATTAAACGGGGTTCACTAGGGGTTAATTATGAAGGCAGGCTTTTTGTGGAGTAAGTGGGTTAAATCCTAGGTGCCTTTATCATCTCTGTATATCAAATCATAGGTGTGGTCTCGACATGTATAATCAATGCAAGTTCTAGAATAACAGTTCAATGTTGACACACTCATAAAAAAGGTGAGCATGAAAAAGAATATATGCTCTATAAGGCTCAAAATCTCACAAAAATTATGGGTGTTTTGACATCAACCTCGTAAATTTCAAATTCCAAAGTAATATTCAAATTTAGGTTAACAACCTAAAAAAAATTTTAAATTCTTGAAAAATAGACTTATCATGCTTGA
The DNA here is from genome assembly GCA_025503065.1 of Gossypium bickii. Classification (NCBI taxonomy): domain Eukaryota; kingdom Viridiplantae; phylum Streptophyta; class Magnoliopsida; order Malvales; family Malvaceae; genus Gossypium; species Gossypium bickii. Next base: position 44,406,958 of record CP106717.1, on the reverse strand, counting down.
TTATCTAGTATTCTTCAAATTTAAATCATCAATGCACAATTATCAATGACTTACTCTAAAACATATCCAAAAGAATCATAAATCAAAGAAAATTTCATTCAAATCGTAATATGAGAAACTTACTTTAAGATCAAGGAATAATTCAGGGATTTTCAGATAATACTATAATTAACCCCCCACACTTAAGATGTACATTGTCCTCAATGTACAAAGATAAATAATAGCAATATAATTATAAAATCATAAGATGGGGAGAGAAGTAAAACTTCCTAAATTTTGGATGAAGTCATTGAAAAGAAACCAGATAGGATTGGAGGTGAACGTGGGGAAGCATCTCGAACCGTTTGAAATTGAATCCTCGAAGTAGTCGGTCGAATTTTATTGTGTCCTAAGCTAAATCTAAATGGTATGAAGTATAAGAAGAAAATAATAAAGAAAATAAAAATTAAAGTAAATAATGGAAAATGAAAGAAGAAAAACAACTGGAAAAGAGGAAGGAATAAGGGGGTTAAATAGAAATTATGGATCTGGTGGTTGCCCCGCCCTTGTACCTTCCTGTGGTGGCCACACGGCCACAACACGGCCTGAAATTCTGCACTTTGGTTAGTTTATGATTAGGTGCTAAAAGGAAAAATAAAAGTAAAAAATAAAAAATGTAAAAATTAATGGGGTTAGTACTCGGGCTGCCTCCCGAGAAGCGCTCGTTTATAGCCTTGAGCTAGACTTTACCTTCTCATTTGTATGGTCATGGTGGTTTAAGGAGGTGAAAATCCTTTCTCATGCGATCAATTCGGTTATTGAAATAAAGTTTAAGTCGAGTAGTGTTTACCTTAAAGGTGCTGATCTGAGGACTAGTTACCTCGACTGTTCCATTTGGGAAGATTTTCAGTACCTGATTTCCTATTTTAAGCTGGGTTGTCCCATCATTAAGTTTGTCATGGAGTTACCTTGTTTTTGCTTCGTATGTTTTAGTCTCTCCTTGAAGTGTGTCTTCCATTTGTTTAGTTCATTGATCCAAAGCCTTCGTTCCTCATGAATTTCTTCTTTATCGACACGAGGTCTAGGATCTGGCATCTGCGAAAGAGCTTCTAGAAATGGCAAGTTAATATGAAATTTCTTTGTAAGTTTACGAGACTTACCGAATCGTTCCTCTGTGTGGTCTTTCTTTGTCGTATTAGGGTATGGCACACGAGCTTGGTACTCTGTGATTACCGAGTTTGGTAAATCCTGGCTTACCTCAACCTTACCTTCACTTATCACAGGCTCATACCTTGGGTTAGATTCCACTAACCTTTCACTGTCATGAGCTGTTATTGCTTGAATTTGCTCTTTTGGGTTAATTTCAGTGTTACTTGGCAAGCTTTTTTGTGGTTGTTCTAAGATCAGCTTAGCAGGCTGACCTAACTGATCCTCGATCCCTTGAATCGATGCTTCTTGTTTCATTTCTATCTTTTGGTCACGTGCTTCTGTATTTGCTATGAATTTTGCCAGCATCTCTTTAAGGTTCGACTTATCCTCCTGTTGGTGAGGTAGTTGCTGAAAATTTGGAGGAAGTTCCTGTCTTTGGCTACTTTGATCATCCCACGAAAAATTGGAATGGTACCACCTGTAACACCCCAAACCCAGTCAATACGCCATGACCGAATCTGGCATGCCACGAAGGAAAACGTTTCAAAGAAAACGATTTATATTTTAGTGAAAAACTTTTTGTTGTTCTAAGTTCGTAGAATTCGAGTATATAATAATTTAAAAACTGATAATTTACTTTGAAATCCTGAAAAGAAATCTTTAAAACTTAGTTGCAGCTTAGATTTGTAAACCTTTCATAAATTAAAGATAAACTAAAACGATTAGGTTGAAAATCATATCTAAATAGAAATTTGGAAACTTGAGTTTTGGAAAATAGTATGGATCATTGTAAATACTTAAATTGTTAAATACTATCAATTGATTTATGTTACCCGATGGTAATGTTTTAAAAACCATCGCGTTTTGTAGTTTAGAAAACTTTGCGCTCTAATTATTATATTAGCCATGTAATTTATAAACCATATTTTTAACGAATTCAAAACATATAAATAATCCAAAACATAATTAAAAAGGCCTTATTACAAATCCATAAAATATGAAAACCAAATTAAAATAAAATACCCAAATGGAAGTTCATATAAAACCAACTTTTATTGCATGGCCTCCTCGAGTTCATCCGGCTTCTCATCCGCGAATTTACGAATCACCTGAAAAGGTAAGGGAGAAGGTGAGTCACCAAGACTCAGTGCATAATCCCTCTCCCGGGTAAATGCCACATACTTACACAAATTATAACCAAGCAATATATATATGATGCACCCAACCTAGCCATCCATAACTCTTTTTCTACCCCGTGTGGTACCAAACCACTGGTGACCTAAAGTCACGATATCCAATATTGTGATACCAAATCACTGGTGACCCAAAGTCACGAATAACCAAGTTGTGGGGCCAACCCACTTGTGATACCGAATCACTGGCGATGATCCCAACACATCAAATGTGGGGCCAACCCACGGTGGTTCGAAACCACTGGGACGAGTCGCTATGAGGTGCCAAACCTCTGATGTCCCAAAGACACGAAATATGTGGTACCAAACCACTGGTGACCAAAGTCACGAATAATCAAATTGTGGGGCCAACCCACGTGTGATACCAAATCACTGCCGACGATCCCAATATCTCAACAGTGGGGCCAACCCACGGTGGTGCGAAACCCCAAGGACAAGTCACTATGAGGTGCCAAACCTCTGGTGTCCCAAAGACACGAAATATGTGGTACCAAACCACTGGAGGTGCCAAACCTCTGGTGTCCCAAGGACACGATATCAAATCTTCCACCTCCTCTCATATCACCCATACCAATGCAATAGATAAACAAATCATGTCACTGTACTTTATTAGGTAATCACATAGAAATTTCCATATCATAAATCCTATCATCATGCATCATATTGCAAAAGTCATATCGAGACGGACTTACCCGATTCCTTGCTTGTACCCATCATGGTATCATATCAAGATCTCAGAATTTTCCACTTTAATAACATAATTAGTTATTAACACACATATATAAATATATATAAAAATCGAGTTATAAGTGTGTAAGGTACACACCTGACACCAACGAAAGTACTAAGATCCAAAGATTCGATCTACCGCACTAGATCACCTTGTCCTACATTCGGCCAAATTACAAAACTTTAAGCAACACCATTCGGCCAATAATACCTTAATCCCAATGAGTTATCCTTTGAAATACCAATCTTACCTATAGGCTTACCCAAAAACGATTGTCAATGATTTGAGGCTTAGGTTGATTGCTTCCAACGTCCCAAAGAGACTAGAAGAAATTGGTTTCTAAGAATGATTAGAATCCTTGCAACAATTGCCCAAAAGTTTGGCCTTTGTCCACAAGAAAACGGCATAGAAAAGAGAAAAGAAATGATAGGAAATTCGGCCATGACACATACCTATCTTCCAAAATCCATTTGAAGAAAACCAAATGAAGTCCTATCCTTGATGATATTCGGCCAAGACAAATCAAAAAGGATATGAGAAGTTTCGGCTATGGTTTTTGTATGAAGAAAACAATTGATTTGAGACTAAAAAGAAATGAAATTCGAGAGTAGAGGAGAGAAAATAAAAATAACAGAGAGAGGATTCGGTTTAATCAACAATGGAAGAAAAGAAAAGAAAAGAGAGTTTGGAGAAGAGAGAGGTTCAGCCAAAAGAAAGAAAAAGGAAATGTGATTTTGAGCAAATACAAAAAGTAAGAAAAGAGAGAGAGAGATGGGAGAAAGAGTGCACTAAAATGCAAAATGTGTTTTCGGTTTCAAAGGAGAAATGAGAGAAAGAATTAGAATTTGGTCTAACACAAAAGTGAGAGCTAAAATCCAAAGCAAATTTGCACAAAAATGCCTAGGTACATTCGGCCAAAGAGGGAGTTTTTGGAGAGAAAGAGAAACAAATGCCAAAAGGTGCACAAATGCTCAAGTTGGCCAACTATCCCCCCAAACCTCCTATCAACATTCGGCTACCCCCCTAGCCACACATGCCGTCCACATACATGCACTAAAGGCCTTGGAATAGTTTCCAAAACATCTTCCTTAAGCCAAGCCTTATGTCCCCCCATCCTTCCATAACCTTAAGATTCCTTTCCCAAAGTACAAACTTCCTAAACCAATATTCAACTTGCCAAAAATTAAAAGTCCAACCTTCCATATATAAAGGTTGACCGTCCATTAATGCTAGGATACATAAAAATAAAGTCTTCAAAATGCTAAACATACTACTCAAACCTCTTCCCACAAGCAACCCTTCATGCATCCTAACCACCTTGCTACTAACTCTCTTGTGTTAGAAATTAACACTTAAATTAACTTAAGTGTCAAGTTCACTTAATCCACTTCATTAAATTTTCAATACTAAAATTTATTCTAGCTTAGCTAATAATTCCAAGCCTTCACACAAATATACTAAGCCCACACAATAAACATTCTATCCGAGCTAACACAAGTAACAAAATGATACTCTAATTTTTAGGATGTTACAATTCTACCTCCCTAAAAAAAATTTTCGTCCTCGAAATTACCTGATCAAAAGAGTTAAGGGTACTGCTGCCTCATCGCATCCTCTGGTTCCCACGTAGCTTTTTCTAAGCCATGGTTCCGCCATAAAACCTTTACTAATGGAACTGATTTCCTGCGCAAAACTTTCACGTCTCGGTCTAAAATCTGCACTGGTTCCTCTTCCACCGTCAAATCTGGACTCACCTCAATTTCCTCTACTGCCACGACATGCGATGGATCAGAACGATAGCATCTAAGCGTGGAGACATGAAACACATCGTGAATCTGACTCAGTTCTGATGGCAACTCGAGCTGATAGGCTACTGGTCCCACTCGTCTCAACACCTTATACGGCCCAATAAACCTTGGACTTAACTTGCCTTTTCTCCCAAATCTTAACACTTTCTTCCATGGCGAGACCTTCAGAAAAACTTTGTCACCCACGACAAACTCTATATCCCTCCACTTGAGATCGGCAAATGACTTCTGCCTATCCGAAGCTTCCTTCAGACGAGCCTGAATCATCTTAGCCTTATCCTCAGTCTCTGCGACCAATTCTGGTCCTAACATCTGACGCTCACCCAACTCAGTCCAGCATGTAGGTGTGCGACACCTCCTACCATACAACGCCTCATATGGTGCCATCTTAATGCTTGCCTGATAACTATTGTTATATGCGAACTCAGCTAATGGTAAAAACTCTTCCCAGCTGCCCCTGAAGTCCAAAACACATCCTCTCAACATATCCTCTAAAATCTGAATAACTCTTTTTGACTGCCCGTCAGACTGTAGGTGAAATACGGTACTAAAATCCAACCGTGTACCCAAAGCCTGATGTAACGCTCTCCAAAACCTCGACGTAAATCTTGGATCCCTATCCGAGATGATCGACACTGGCACACTGTGCAACCTCACTATCTCCGCTACATACAACTTAGCTAACCTCTGAAGCGAGTAATCCACCCTTACCGGGATGAAATGAGCTGATTTAGTTAGACGATCCACAATCACCCAAATTGAATCCTTCTTACTAGGCGTAAGAGGTAATCCACTGACAGAGTCCATAGTGATCCTTTCCCACTTCCACTGTGGAATCTTCACCGTACTGGTAACCCAGACGATGGCGATGTTCACCTTGACTTCATCGACACGTCAGACATTTGCCCACAAACTCAGTTACCTCCCGCTTTAGACCTGGCCACCAAAACTGCTCTCTTAAATCCCGATACATCTTGCTACCTCCAGGATGCATAATGTATGGGCTGCTATGTGCATCCCAAAGAATCTTTTGCCTCAACTCAACATCCTTCGGCATACAAGCTCCCCCTTTAAAACACAAAATTCTATCACTGGACAAACTATAATCCTCTAAACCTCCATTAGGAACCCGCAACCTCCGATCATTCAAACCATTATCCACTAACTGTTTATCCTTGATTTGCTCTAACCAAGTTGGCTTGACTTGCAATTCAGCCAAAAGACTCCCATCATCATACAAACTAAGACGAGCAAACATTGATCTTAAGTTAGATACAACCTTACGGCTCAACGCGTCTGCCACTACGTTAGCCTTGCCCGGATGATACTCAATCGAACAGTCGTAGTCCTTTAACAACTCAATCCATCTACGCTACCTCAAGTTCAAATCCTTCTGCGTCAAAAGATACTTAAAACTCTTGTGATCTGTGTAAACTATCGACTTCTCTCCATACAAATAGTGTCTCCATATCTTCAGAGCAAAAACCACTGCAGCTAATTCCAAGTCATGCGTCGGATAATTAACTTCATGTGGTCTCAACTGTTGAGATGCATAAGCCATTACCTTCCCTTCTTGCATCAGCACACATCCCAAACCAGAATGTGATGCATCACAGTAAACCGTGAATTCTTTGCCTGCCTCAGGTTGAATCAAAACTGGAGCTTTAGTCAGAATCTTCATCAACTTGTCGAAACTTTCTTGCTGCTTCTCAGTCCACACAAATGGAACTCCTTTCCTCAATAACTTTGTCATAGGTGCGGCGATCAAAGAAAATCCTTCCACAAATCTTCGGTAATACCCCGCCAGACCTAGAAAACTCTGAATCTCAGCCACTGACTTAGGCGGCTTCCAATCCAACACTGTCTCAATCTTCCGAGGATCCACTCTAATCCCCTCAGCTGATACCACGTGACCTATGAAAGTCACCTCCCTAAGTCAGAACTCGCATTTACTAAATTTGGCATAAAGCTGCTTTTCCCTCAGAATCCGTAACACTACACGCAGATGCACCTCATGCTCCTCCTCTGACTTTGAGTATACCAAAATATCGTCTATAAATACCACAATAAACTGATCCAAAAACTGCCAGAATACTCGATTCATCATATCCATGAATGCTGCCGGTGCGTTAGTCAACCCAAATGGCATCACCAGAAATTCGCAGTGCCCATACCGAGTACGAAATGCCGTCTTATGGATATCAGCCTCTTTCACCTTTAGCTGATGATATCCAGACCTTAAATCAATCTTGGAGAAAATCGCTGCCCCCTTAAGCTGATCAAGCAAGTCATCTATCCTCGGCAAAGGATACTTGTTTTTGATCGTCAGCTTATTCAACTAGCGGTAGTCTATACACATCCGCATTGTACCATCCTTCTTTTTGACAAAAAGTACTGGCGCTCCCCATGGCGAAACACTTGGTCAGATAAAACCTCAATCCAACAACTCCTGAATCTGAGCCTTCAATTCCACTAATTCCTTCGGTGCCATCTTACACGGAGCAATAGACACTGGCGCAGTTCTGGGTAACAGATCTATACCAAATTCAACTTCACAATCCGGAGGCAGTCCCGGAAGTTCTTCTGGAAATACGTCCGTATATTCCTTTACCGTTCGAACATTCTCTACAGTAGACTCCTTAGCCTCCAACGCACGCACATGGACCACAAATGCCTCACTACCCTTCCTGACCAACTTCACTGCTTTCAACGCAGATACCACGTTGGATAGATAATCTCTTCTATTACCTATCATGACCACTTCTTCGCCATCAGCTGTCTTCAAAACCATGCGCTTAGCAGCGCAATCCAAACTTGCTTGGTACTTGACCAACCAGTCCATCCCAAGAATCAGATCAAACTCCCCAAATGGCAGTTCCATCAGATCAGCTACGAACACTACCCCTTGGAGTTCTAGGGGTACATCTCTATACAGCTTATTTACTTCACAGAGTGACCTAGAGGGCTAAGTACTGTCATCTTCCTAGAAGTAGTCTCAGAGTCTAGAATCATGGTCTCTACAATGCTACTAGCAACATACGAATGTGTCGAACCCATATCTATCAAAGCAGTATATGGCACACCAAAGATTAAGAACGTACCGGTTATGACGTCCGATGCGTCACCCTCCTCTCGACGTGTCGCTGCATACACCAAACCAGGCTGTCTTGCCTTAGTGTTGCCAGTACCTCTGCCAGATGCTCCACGGCCTCGACCAGAACCATCACCTCCTCTACCATTACCACGACCTCTCTGCTGTGGCGGTCCCTCCTTTTTGAACTGAGCATGACCTTGACCCTCAGACTGGTTCCTGGCTAGCTTACGTGGACAGTCTCTCACACGATGATCTAGCTAGCCACACTCGAAACATCCTTTCCCTCAGGTCCAACATTCGCCCCAATGAGATTTCCCACATCGGTTACACCGTACTGGTCCCTGATTAGTAGTAACAGGCCTCCCAGACTGATTTGGCCCACTCTACCTAGCCTTCTTCTGAGAATTACCGGCTGACTCGGATGATCCGTAACCTCTCTTATGCTTATTTCGGTCGTAACTCCGTCTTCCAGATTCCTTTATTCCTTCGGCTATCTTAGCCTTTTCAACTAAAGTAGCAAACTCTCGCTCCTGATGTGGAGCAATCAGCAATCTTAGCTCGTCCCTTAAACCGTCCTCGAACCGGACACATCGCTCGTGGTCCGAAGCCACGATACCTCCAGCATACCGGCTCAATCTTAAAAATTCCGCCTCATATTCTGACATGGATTTATTACCCTGGACCAAACTCAGAAATGCCTTACGCTGCACATCAATGTAATTAGATCCAACATATTTCCGCTGATACACTGCCTTGAAATAATCCCAAGTGAGATCCTCCGCTGCAGCACTATTCCGTACCGTGAGCCACCACTGATATGACTCATCCCGAAGAAGCGACACAATCCCTTTCAGCTTGTCCTCAGCATTCAGATCCAAGTCATCCATGATTGGCTCCGTCGCCTCTAGCCAATATTCAGCCGCACTAGGAGCTACACCTGAAACACCTCGAAATTACCTCCACTCCATTGGATCGGAGTCGCTCGGGTAGAGATTTCCGAGCTCCTGCGCCTCCACCTAATCTAGCTACCCTCTCAAGGACACGCAGCACCACCTGAGACACTGCATCATCCCCCGTTTGATCATGATGCTCAACTCCAACCGCTGGTGGTGGGGGTGGTGGTACCTCATTTTCGGATCCTTGACCAGACCTCACTGGTTCAGACACAGCCATCCTACCACGACCGCGTCCACGAGTAATACGACCTCGACCTCGAGTACTCATGTCTAAAATCTCGACTTACCTGATTTAAAAGTGTTATGCATGAGTCATTATTCCACTTTCTTTAAAAAAAAGTTTGATGAATAATTTTAATAAGAGATTATTTCGCGAGTACATCCAACCTATAGTTTTGGGTCTCTAGAGTAGTTCCTACTACTATACAGTCATGCCATCATATCATCAAAATCAATAATTTGAAGTACTTAACCGGGCGGATAGGTGCTGGAGACTCGATGCCATGCTTTTCCAACCATATAATTTTAAACAATAACATTTTAAAACTATACTTTAAATCATTTTGGGCCTCGGGCCTACAGTCGAGCTTTTGAACTTAGCTCTGATACCAATTTATAACGCCCCAAACCCGGTCAATATGCCATGACCGAATCTGGCATGCCACGAAGGAAAACGTTTCAAAGAAAATGATTTATATTTTAGTGAAAAACTTTTTGTTGTTTTAAGTTCGTAGAAATCGAGTATATAATAATTTAAAAACTGATAATTTACTTTGAAATCCTAAAAATAAATCTTTAAAACATAGTTGCAGCTTAGATTTGTAAACCTTTTATAAATTAAAGATAAACTAAAACGATTAGGTTGAAAATCGTATCTAAATAGAAATTTGGAAACTTGAGTTTTGGAAAATAGTATGGATCATTGTAAATACTTAAATTGTTAAATACTATCAATTGATTTATGTTACCCGATGGTAACGTTTTAAAAACCATCGCATTTTGTAGTTTAGAAAACTTTGCGCTCTAATTATTATATTAGCCATGTAATTTATAAACCATATTTTTAACGAATTCAAAACATATAAATAATCCAAAACATAATTAAAGAGGCCTTATTACAAATCCATAAAATATGAAAACCAAATTAAAATAAAATACCCAAATGGAAGTTCATATAAAACCAACTTTTATTGCATGGCCTCCTCGAGTTCATCCGGCTCCTCATCCGCGAATTTACGAATCACCTGAAAAGGTAAGGGAGAAGGTGAGTCACCAAGACTCAGTGCATAATCCCTCTCTCGGGTAAATGCCACATACTTACACAAATTATAACCAAGCAATATATATATGATGCACCCAACCTAGCCATCCATAACTCCTTTTCTACCCCGTGTGGTACCAAACCACCAGTGGTGCCAAACCACTGGTGACCCAAAGTCACGATATCCAATATTGTGATACCAAATCACTGGTGACCCAAAGTCACGAATAATCAAGTTGTGGGGCAAACCCACTTGTGATACCAAATCACTGGCGACGATCCCAATACATCAAATGTGGGGCCAACCCACGGTGGTTCGAAACCACTGGGACGAGTCGCTATGAGGTGCCAAACCTCTGGTGTCCCAAAGACACGAAATATGTGGTACCAAACCACTGGTGACCAAAGTCACGAATAATCAAATTGTGGGGCCAACCCACGTGTGATACCAAATCACTGGCGACGATCCCAATATCTCAAAAGTGGGGCCAACCCACGGGGGTGCGAAACCACAAGGACAAGTCGCTATGAGGTGCCAAGCCTCTGGTGTCCCAAAGACACGAAATATGTGGTACCAAACCACTGAAGGTGCCAAACCTCTGGTGTCCCAAGGACACGATATCAAATCTTCCCCCTCCTCTCATATCACCCATACCAATGCAATAGATAAACAAATCATATCACTATACTTTATTAGGTAATCACATAGAAATTTCTATATCATAAATCGTATCATCATGCATCATATTGCAAAAGTCATATCGAAACGGACTTACCCGATTCCTTGCTTATACCCATCATGGTATCATATCAAGATCTCATAATTTTCCACTTTAATAACATAATTAGTTATTAACACACATATATAAATATATATATAAAAACTGAGTTATAAGTGTGTAAGGTACACACCTGACACCAACGAAAGTACTAAGATCCAAAGATTCGATCTACTGCACTAGATCACCTTGTCCTACATTCGGCCAAATCACAAAACTTTAAGCAACACCATTCGGCCAATAATACCTTAATCCCAATGAGTTATCCTTTGAAATACCAATCTTACCTATAGGCTTACCCAAAAACGATTGTCAAAGATTTGAGGCTTAGATTGATTGCTTCCAACGTCCCCAAGAGCCTAGAAGAAATTGGTTTCTAAGAATGATTAGAATCCTTGCAACAATTGCCCAAAAGTTCGGCCTTTGTCCACAAGAAAACGGCATAGAAAAGAGAAAAGAAATGATAGGAAATTCGGCCATGACACATACCTATCTTCCAAAATCCGTTTGAAGAAAACAAAATGAAGTCCTATCCTTGATGATATTCGGCCAAGACAAATCAAAAAGGATATGAGAAGTTTCGGCTATGGTTTTTGTATGAAGAAAATAATTGATTTGAGACTAAAAAGAAATGAAATTCGAGAGTAGAGGAGAGAAAATAAAAATAAGAGAGAGAGGATTTGGTTTAATCAACAATGGAACAAAAGAAAAGAAGAGAGAGTTTGGAGAAGAGAGAGGTTCGGCCAAAAGAAAGAAAAAGGAAATGTGATTTTGAGCAAATACCAAAAGTAAGAAAAGAGAGAGAGATGGGAGAAAGAGTGCACTAAAATGCAAAATGTGTTTTAAGTTTCAAAGGAGAAATAAGAGAAAGAATTAGAATTTGGTTCAACACAAAAATGAGAGCTAAAATCCAAAGCAAATTTGCACAAAAATGCCTAGGTACATTCGGCCAAAGAGGGAGTTTTTGGAGAGAAAGAGAAACAAATGCCAAAAGGTGCACAAATGCTCAAGTTGGCCAACTATCCCCCCCAAACCTCCTATCAACATTCGGCCACCCTCCTAGCCACATATGCCGTCCACATACATGCACTAAAGGCCTTGGAACAATTTCCAAAACATCTTTCTTAAGCCAAGCCTTATGTCCCCCCATCCTTCCATAACCTTAAGATTCCTTTCCCAAAGTACAAACTTTCCTAAACCAATATTCAACTTGCCAAAAATTAAAAGTCCAACCTTCCATATATGAAGCTGGACCGTCCATTAATGCTAGGATACATAAAAATAAAGTCTTCAAAATGCTAAACATGCTACTCGAACCTCTTCCCACAAGCAACCCTTCATGCATCCTAACCACCTTGCTACTAACTCTCTTGTGCTAGAAATTAACACTTAAATTAATTTAAGTGTCAAGTTCACTTAATCCACTTCATTAAATTTTCAATACTAAAATTTATTCTAGCTTAGCTAATAATTCCAAGCCTTCACACAAATATACTAAGCCCACACAATAAACATTCTATCCGAGCTAACAGAAGTAACAAAATGATACTCTAATTTTAAGTATGTTACACCACCAACCTGCATTATAAGTGTCATTATAAAAATTATTTTGAGGTCTAGAATAGTTACCCATATAGTGGACTTGTTCGTTCTCCATGCCATATCCATAAGGTGGGTACTCAGGATTTGCCATGCCTCTTGGATTCGAGTCATATTGCATTACTGGGTGTACCTGTGAGAGACTACACAAACCATCAATCTTTTTATTCATCATCTCTAGCTAGTTAGATAACCTGGTGAACACGTCGAGGTTGAAGGCACTGGCTGCTTTAGTAGAAATTGTCCTCATGACTTGCCACTAATAACTATTCAATGCCATCTTCTCTATAAACTAAAATTATCTGCCAAAAGAAATAGAGGAAAAATTAGCAAAGTAAAAATAAAAATAAAAATAAAATAATAATGAAAATAAATTGCAATAAAAAAATGGCTACAGTAATAAAACTAAGCGTTCTTAATATTTTAGTTCCCCGGCAACGGCGCCAAAAACTTGATCGTAGCTGTCGAGTCTTAAAATTTATAAAAAGAGAATGATCAAACCCGGAAACTAACACTGACAATGACTTAAGGCAAGTGCACCTATCGAAGAGTAGTATAGCTTAGGCAAGACAGGATTGTCGAACCTAAGGGAACTAAAAGTACTAATACTAACTTTCTTTTTATTATCTAGCCTAAAAAAAAAATAAAGTTGTTGTTTAATATAATGTTTATTAACTGCTAAGCTAAAGACGCAAAGACAAAAAGAATGAATTGGGAAAATGACATGAGGAAAAACTCAATTGATTAAGACGATATCCTTAGGAAGAATCCACCTAGACTTCACTTGTTATTTAACACTGAACCAAACGATTTATTCACTTGACTTGATCCGTAAGATTCCCTAATTTATATTAAACCCTCTCTCGAGGCGAATAACATCTAACCCTAGGTTGATTAATTGAAATCTCTTTCTAATTAAAACCCCTAGAATCGCATTAACTCGATCTATGGACTCCCACATTAGGTTTCACCCTAATCCGGCAAAATCTTGTCACTCTATCCCTAGGCATGCGATCAACTCCGCTTAATTATGCTAGATCTACTCTTAAGCAGGAACTTTTGCTCCTCCACCTAAGCACATCCAACTTGAATTAATATCATGGAAATATCAACACCAGAATTAAGCACACATAATTAGGAACAAATCAAATATTTATCATATAGTTAAGAAAACACTCCGTCTTAGGTTTCATCCCCTTCAGGTATCTAAAGGATTTAGTTCATAACTATAAAAGAAAACATCTCAGAAGAAAAGATAAAACAGAACATAAGAAATCCCTAAAACCCCCTGAAGGAATTGAATGAGAGATCCTCCGTCTTGAGTAGAATTCTGGCTTCTTGAGATGGATCAACTGGCTATCTTCGAGTGTTTCCCACAAATCTGACCTTTTCGGCTCGGCTCCTTGGCCTAGCTAACCGGCCCTGACAAAAGCCTTGGCAGAAGGCTTCTGCCGATCTTCCTTTCAAGTTGCCCCCTTGGGTGTTTATATAGACTTTGAGATGCCTTACTTGGCCCCTAAGTATCCTAATTCAAGTAGAATTCCTTATAGGGTGTTTGAATAGGCTTTGGAATGTGTTTCTTTGCCTCCAAGTATCCAAATCCGAGTAAAACTCCTTTCTTGTGACAGGGACACGGCCATGGTACACGCCCGTCTGAACCGTGGCCATGCCGGGTTCGAGCCTGTTGAATGGGGCACAGCTGTGTGGTCTTGGGCTCAGGCAGTGTGGATTTTGTGATATGGCCCATTTACTCTGTTTTGGGCCCGTTTTCCTTTCTTTTCTTCATTTGGTGCTTTCCTGGGTATAAAACGTGAAAACAAAGGAATAAGAGGACCAAATTACATAATTCAAGGCTTAAATCATCCAAAAGCATGCTAAATGTGGGATTAAAATATGTTACTTTTACGGTTTATCATCTTTATTTGGAAGCATTTAGTCTATTTTTTCTATCATAAGATTAATTGAGATTAATTTGAATGATATGTATACTGAAGTAGCATAAATCTCAAAATTCTTGTTCTTGAGCATAAGTATACTAAAATCATAATTTTGGGAAGAATGTTGTTCTAAAGGAATTTTTCAAAGGTGTTTTCGAGAAATTCTTTTTAAATTTGTGCATTTCTCGGGACGAGCAATGAATTAAGTTTGGGGGTGCGGAAACACGAAAATATACACACTTTTTCATGCCCTTTTTAACTCAAATTCATGTAATTTCAGTAAAATTCTTGTCAAAAAATATATAATACTTATAAAATAATTAAATTGCGCTCAAATTATGAACATGTTGAATTTTAATTAATTTTATACCAAATTTTGATTATTTTTTATTATTATTGACAGATTTGTACAAAGGGCGAAAAATTGCTCGGCAAACACTGCTAGAAGTGCAAAACCAAGAAGCAATTTTGAAGCATCAAGGCGAATTCATTTTCATCCTAAGATGGTACAAATTATGTGTATTCATTCATAATATAATTAACTTTAATTTTAATCCAATTTAATTTGGGTTAAATAAATTATTATTAATTAATTATGCAAAGTGGCCCAGTTGACCTGAACTGAGAAAATCGATCCAACCGAGCAGTGGGCAGCCTAAAATCGTCCCACATGCTGGCCCAATCAGCTTCTTTGGCTGATTATTTGGCTTTCAATGTAACAACCCTCACTCGTATTCAATGCTGGAATACGGTTACGGAGTATTACCGAACATACTATATAATTACACATACATTATCTCATACATTTTCAATTCCATGTAATTATCAATCAATAACATTCATATCGTCCCTAATATGAGCCTATGAGACCCAAAAAATGTATTCGGGGTGGTTTGGGACTAAACCGATAACTTTAGAAACATTAAAAACAGTTAGAAAATTTTTCAAGCAGCAGGGGACACACACCCGTGTGGCCCGGCTGTGTGTCACAGGCTGTGTGGACATTCAAAATGGGAGCACATGGCCGTGTCCCAGCCAGTGTCCAACCTCGTGTAACTCTCTGACTTGGGTCACACGGCCAACACACACGCCCATGTGACTAGCCTATGTGCCCTAAAAATGGCTACACGTGCCTGTGTACCAGGCCATGTGCTAGGCCGTGCCAAACCTGTAGGGTATACTAGCTTATGCCACACGGCCAAGTCACATGCCCGTGTGTGAGACCTTGTGGATCATACTGACTTGGTTTCTAATTCAACACCAGGGGACACACGGCCGTGTACATGACCGTGTGTCACACACTACTGAGACACACGCCCGTGTCTCTGCCCGTGTGGACAAAAATAGGCTATTTACCAAGCCAATTTGCCACCCAAACTTGTGTACACCTACACCATACTCAAATGGCAGAAAACATAGCATATAATAGGCATTCAATCAACCTTACTCAAGCATATTTTATACCATTTCCAATACTAATCAACACAAAACATAAATACTCAATCTGCCATCTAAATTCCTACCAAACTTTACTTACTCAAACATAAAAAATGACCAAACTCAAATATGCATTATTTAACCTAATCTCACAAGTTTACCAATATCCACAACTCAACCATTTGATACTCAAAATGCCTATTACCATCAAGCATCACACAACCATCAACCAAGCACATAATAAGAACCATATGCACAAATATATACACAATCAAACCAACCAAGTTAAGCCAACTTTCATGATTATATACAATACCAAACTTAAACATTTACAAGCCAATTCAAATGGCTAAATTCACTACCAACACATAACCAAAATGACCAAAGTCCCTATACATGCCATATACTCAAAACATAAGCTCAATAGTACCAAAGTGATAGTAGGATAGTGTGACGTAGTCTCCGACGATCCCCGAATCCAAGCTAGCTTTGAAGTCACTATAAAACATAGTAAAATAAACAAAGTAGGCTATAAAGCTAAGTAAGCTCGTATGGAATAAACTCAAACTAATCATAAATACACAATTCAACAATTTGAATATATCAACATTTAGCACATAGTATCTAACAAACCTTTCACATCTTTAATCACATGATTATATGCAAACTTCACAAGTTCTTCGATTTAAGGCTTATACGGATCATGTACATACCTGTACCATTTCGTATCAATCCCATACTCAACCATGTCTTTCATTTACATGTTGAACCATTTAGAATATACACAGCTAATGCTATCTCAATCTCATATCACATATATTCTCACTCTCGAGCTATCAACAGGCCTATTCACACAGGCTGTTAGTCAAGACATAGCTACACGGTGCTGCTCACACAGGCTGTCAAGTAACCACAACACATGCCAGTATACTCAGCCATCGGTAGGACGTACAGGACCAGCACCCGAATCACATAATCACAATAACCCCTAATGAGATGTCATTCGTATCCTAAACTATTCCTAAGGTTCAATCGAGATTTCCAATGTCGAATCGTCATCGAAACATTGTCGAATATGTCTATCCTCTCGTATTCACAGTTTATGCCATATCAAAGTATTTAAAACATTTTTAAAACGTAATTTATTACATACGAACTTACCTCGAATGTAAAAATGATGAAACAAGTTGATTAGTCAAATATTTTGTTTTTCCCCCGATCTAGATCCGAACTTCACTTTTCTTGATCTATATGTAATAAAATTTAACTTATTTAATTACCTCACTATTTAATTTAATCCAAAACACTTATTAAAGTACATTTACACTTTGGACCTAAGTATTTCATTACTTTTACAATTTATTCCTTATTTCATAAAATTACAAATTCATGCAATTCCACCCAAACACCATGCTAGCCAAATTTCGATTAGGTCCCTAGCAACCCATATTTTTCATTTATTTCAAAATTTAACCACCAAATTTCAACATTTCACAAATTAATCCCTAATTTGCATTTTCACTAAAAATCATTTAACAAAACTTGTTTAACTATCTTCAAACATTCTTAATCTATAATAAAACATCAAAACACACATGTATTCATCAATGGAAAAACCTTAAATCTTTAACAGTTTTGCAAAATAGTCCCTGGGCTAGCTAGACCTAGTTGCAACGATATCAAAAACATAGAAATCATTAAAAACAGAACAAAAATCACTCACCATTATTTACTAAATACCAAAATTAACCTTATTACTAACTTAAAATTTTAATAATGCCAAGCCATTAACATCCACTATCTAATTAATGGTCTATTTACCATATAAGGACCTCCACTTTAAAGTTCTATAGCTATTAAACACCTTTAGCTAATAGAACATAAAATTTATACTTTACGCGATTTAGTCCTTTTTACCGAATTAAGCATTCAAACAATAAAATTTCTTAACGGAATTTTCATCCCATCATATTATCATGTTGTAGATATTCAAATAATAATAAAATAATTATTTCAACTTCAAATTTGTGGTCCCAAAACCACTGTTCTAATTTGACTAAAAACGGGCTGTTACATGCAAAATGGCCCTTGAAGACTCCTTCAATTTGCATTCAAACCCCTCCATTGTTCATACTTTTCAAGATTTTCCCCTACCTAAAAATAACATGTTTGCAGTATTCAAACATGCCACATGTGTGGCCGGCCATGGGGGAGTCTTTGGCTACTGATTTTGGCTATTTTGAGCAGCCTTCTCAACCTATAAATACCCCATTGGCTGCTCACTTCAAACAAATCTCAAACCCATTAATTTACTCACTTCTCTCTTCATTCCCTTCCATTTTTCTTCATTTTCTTCCCCCATTCCTTTGCCGATTTCACCTCTTGAAAAGGAGTCCTTCAACCACCATTTGGAGCAGCATTCAAGTGTTCGTGGAAGCCTCGATTCGACAAGAACAAGCAGAAAAGGAGGAGCGGAGCAAACTAGTCAAGCCTCAGAGAAACACTAGATTTGATTCTTGTTCCCTATCCTTTTAATTTTTTTTGTTATGATGAACATGTCTATGAATATTTTTGATGTTGATATGTTTAATTTAATTAATATGGTTGATTGCATTTTGTCCACTTAATTTATTAAAATTGTGTTTGTGTTGTTATAGGCTTTAGTAAGATGTTTGATTAAGTAAAATCATGACTAAGTTATTCTTGCATTACAACTGTAATGTAACTAATGAATTAATTATTTAAACAGATTGAAATTGTAATTAATTGACACGATACTTAATCAGTGCATGTTTAATCATCTAAGGTAGCTGAGGGTTAAATTAACAACGGTATTTAATAATACATTAGCCTTGCATAACTTGCAAGATTATTGTAATTAAACTATTTCAAGGTAGAAATACATTGTTACCTCACATAATCTTTTATGTGCTTATGAGATTGAATTAATTGTTTGAATTGACATAGAGATATCTCCAAGAGATTATTTAAATTTCATAGGTATGTATGTGCATTAATACATTTGCTTATTAAAATTTGTTTAATCGGTTGAATTGACATAGAGTTATAATCAAGAGATAAATGGATTTTGGTAGGTAAGTATGTTCGTAATTTAGCAAATTACTGAGTTGTCGTGAATTTATTCGTAACAACATGAACATGAGTTTAATAATTCTAAGTTAAGAAATGTAATTAATCTAACACAATTATGTCATCTTGATTAAAATCATCTTTTGAAATCATGCATTGGAACTTTTAATTTATTTTTATTTATTTTACTTAGTTAAAATCCTAGTTTTTAATCACCTCATCAAATCAAAATATTTTTCTTCACCAAGGTGTTTTTAGAATTGCATTCATAAATAATTCTTTTCGCTGTCCCTGTGGGTACGATAACTCTACATTTACTTGTCACTTTATCACTTGTTGTGATTGTGTACACTTACACGTTTCCATCGTTGCAATCTGCACACAAACAGAGTTACCTATACATACTCGAAAGACTAATCCAAGCTAGGCGTATGATGCATATAAGATCCTACATCTTCAATGTCCAAGAACCAGCTAACCCATACTTTGATACCAAATTTGTAACACCCAAAAATTGGTCCGATAAATCAGACTAGAATATTGGGTGTTATGCCCTAGAATGAATGTAACTTAATTGTTTACTTAAATGAATAGTTTCTATTCAAGAACATTTACATAGTTGTGGGAGGTTCGAATTGAATTACCTTAGTATATATATACAATACATGATTAGAAGTACGACCTATCGTAGTCAAACTTCAGTGTCACCTATTATTAACTCTTAAAACCAACATAATTACTATGAGACATTGATTTACAACCATGTAATTAGGTTTGCGCACGCTGCTGAACTTTTTCTGTATCCATAATAACCCCATCTCGCCACTCTTTTGGTGTAGTCCTATCATTGTCCCACCAGACATAGACGTAATCTAGGTAACCTAAAACATAAGGCACAGAAATAAGTTCATGTGATCTTAGGAAGGCAAGCATCATTTACCTGAATTCCATTTCAAACTTCTTTATCAACCTCATTTTACTTATTCTTCAACATAACTCTGGCGTATATCATTCTAGGTTTTTCCTTCTTTGTGCCATGCTATTTTACCCTACCCTGACCTCATACCTTACAAATGTTCCTTTCCTTATGCAATACTCACGTTCATCACCATACCTTTTCATGTTTTTCCTTAACCAAACTCATTTTAGAATTCCATTTAGGCAGAGTTCTATTGTTTTAATGTTCCTATTCTAACATTGTTTCCTTAACTGTTCATGTAGTTCATAGACATTCATAGATCTTTCATTCCTTACCTTGCCAGACATTGTCCTTTCTCAATTTAGTCCCTCAAACTTAAATGACTCGTTAGTTTTGTGCTCGCCACATACGCTGCCCAATACTTTCATTATTCCCTGTCAGAGATTTATTCGCCCAAAATGTTGCCAATTCAGCATTCATCAACCTTTGGTTCTCGTCTCATCGAAACTCTTTAACAATTACCCATAGTTAGTCAATACTTATTCATATTACACAATTTAAAATCCTTTATTGAAATTATGCTTCCATAAGTTAGCTTATAACACCATAAGAACTAAACATCCTGTAATCATCATAGGAATTGCTCTTCCCATTTCATCGTAAGACGTTTTCCTGAAGTAGTTCTACGATTACATTAATTTCAGAGTTCGCCAAAAGTTTCATTACCTTAGAACTCTCCACAAGCGTTGTTCCTTCAGGGCTCATTACATTTACCATACCTTCAAATTTCGCCATATATATATATACTATTCTTTCAAAGTTTGTTGTACATACTATGCTTTCAGCAAACCATACACATTGTTCCTTCATAGTTCACAAAGAATTCCTTTCCTTTCATTCAGGGTTCGCCACTGAGACGTCTCATCAACTTGTTGCCACAAGGGCCATCCTTTAGATTGCGCCGTGAAAGCATTCCTTCCATCTTTCATCGTAAGGTTTCCTTTATTCGAATTGCCACAAGGGCTTCCTTTACATGGATAGCACGAAGGCCTCTTTTACATAGGTAGCCACAAAGGCTTCCTTTATATGGATATCCACAAAGGCTTGTTTTACAATGGTAGCCATAAATGCTTCCTTTTAATAGATAGCCACAAAGGCTCCCATTACAGAGATTGCCACAAAGCTGTTTTTACAGAGGTTTTCCACAAAGGCTTTCTTCAGAGGTTCGCCACAATGGAATTCCTTTTAAAGGTTTGCCACAAAGGCTTTCCTTTTAGATATGCCACAAAGGCTTCCCATGATGAGGTTTTCCCCTCATCACCTAGGGCCAAGTAGAAAACCCTCCTTTGGGCAATAACCTTCCTTTACTTCTTTCCATATGATTCCATAACCCAATCATGGTCTTATACGATATGGTATTTCCACATGATGCCATAAACTACCAACTATGGTCTTACACGATATGGATCCATGGACTTTTCCTTTTAGTGAATCGTGTTTAAAGTCTCGATAGACTCCTTTAGTTGAATCCGAAGACAGACACAGACTCATCATATATTAACTCGTACAAGACATATATGCTCATATTTTTTTTCCAGACACACATTACACCTTTCAATCTCTCATATACAAGCATCGTTTAACCTCACATTCCTATTACACACTTAGACCATTAGATTTCATGGAATCCATACACATAAGTCCATACATGATACATTTCTCATTAGAATCATCACATCATACTTTCCCAGCCTGAATCTAATGGTTTTATCTCTTTTCACTAAAGTTTCTAGAATACATAACATACATGCAAGAGACAGCTTAGAGACTCACCTAAGAACTTCGATGGGCAGCTTGGACTTAATATCCCGCACTCAACAAGATATTGCAGAATCCACTACCTTATACAACAAAAGATCACCATTAAACCTATCCAAGTAGCTTTTACAATCATTTCAAACCCAATAACCCATAACCAAAGTTACTTCAGCACACATTCATCTAGATCTACTTTACCAAAGCCATAAAACTAACCTTGACATGGAGAAAGATCACCTAGTAAATCTAAAAATTTTAGAACCAACTTAAACAAGAAAACTACTTCTAATTTCCTCCAGCTCTAGATCTTAATACCTTGGAGGAAAAAGGGAAGAGGATAACTCCGCTTCACTAAATCCGAGTACTCTTTTAACTTAACCCAAGTCTCTATTAGAACTTGGTAAATGCCACATCCATACTGAGTTGTCTGATCAAATATCTGCCCCATCCAAGAAACCAACTCAATTATTTCCTTAGCTTTTAACTTTTCTTAGTTCACATTCAGTTAACTCCTAACCATCTTACCCTATAACTTAACTGGCACGAGACCACAATTATTTCAAGGTGTACTATACCATTGGTGTGAACTCATACCCTAAAAATTATTTTTCTTAACCACAAATCATATTATTTTACTTATAAAAATCTAGCATGGAACCTTTATTCTTTATTTTGGATTCTGCCCACTTTACACGCCGAAAAGGGATTTTGGACTAATATTACTTCACCAATCATAGTTTTTTATGACTATGTGCCCGATCCTGTGTCTGCCATAACTACAGTATTACTGGCAAACTTGTAGAGTTCCTACATTTAATTAAATCCTAACATCAAACATTCAAAACTTACTCCATAGGTCTTATTTCTATAAACAACACTTGAACATCTAGGGCTCCACTAGGCAGGATGTCACAGGTACCTTGTAGGTTGCATAATAGGTCTCAAAATGATACCTGCATACTACAACGATCGGTTGCTCCGTGGATGCCAAGTGTTCCATTGTTTTTTTTGGACTTTCAAGCAATGTCGATAGGCATTCCAGTATTGTAAGCCACTAGTACAAATCGATGGTAAGATTATGTACAGGAGATAAACCCATCGGTTGTTTTTGGCAGTGGCATAGGACAACAATTAGAAAAACCTATCTATTTCTCTCGCAATAACATAGGGAGAGTCAGCACACAATTGGGATTTTGTACTATCTAGGTTGAGGAGGCATGTTTACCCCCAACTCTATATTTGTGTCAATTTCGACAGTGGACTTGGAATACTGTCCACAATTGAACGATAAGGAACCCTTTGGGACCGTACACACCATACATATTGTCTAATACATGTTATGACAAACTACCAAGGGTAGTACAATTCTGTAGCTTAGCTCACACAAGTGATTAACATGGGTATGTATTCGCCACTATATCAACCGTGTAACACCCTATACCCGGTTTGGTTGCCAATCCCAAATATCAGGATGCCACACCACCGTCTCATGTCATACTCATAAAAAATTGACACATTGCTAAGAAATCATCCTCTTTATCAGTGATCTTATAATTTTTTAGTCAGACATATATCAACTATCATTAAAGCATGCCAAACATACTTTAAAAAAACTTATAGTAATAATTGAACAAGCGTTAGGATCACATAGCAAAATTTCCAAGACAATCACATAGGTATCAATACTAGAACATGGGTATCGATATTTTCCTAGTATGGTATTGATACTATTTGTAAATTTAACACCAAATCAGAATTTTGTTTCTCATCTAAAATCAAAGTCTCGAAAAATATTGGTACCTTTACAAAAGTATCGATAAAATTACCCTGAGTATCGATACTCGTGTAGGGTATCGATACTAATTTATGATTCTAACTTCCTGCACATCTCAAAATCACAGAGGTATCATTTTTACAACATGAATATCGATACCTCTACTTCAGACCAAAAAAATACAACATTTTAAAGCATATAGGTCATTCCAACTTGTATCAATTCATCATGTTATCATATCATTATCAAATAAACATCAAAATGGCTGTAATACTAGTCTTAAACATCGAAAATAAGTTCAAATGATAACCGGGATAATACGATTCAATTCTCAAAATCCTAAGAGCAATTAAGCTATGGAACTTCCAAAACATCATGACAAATATCATTAAAAGTCTACCACATTGCCTTATTCCTAAAATGAAAACAAATAATATAATACCTACGGAAATGGACTTGTTTGGATCACCCATTGGAACCACACTGGCACACTACTAATCTACAAGGGTTTCAAGAAAGGAGTGGATGAGCTTAACAAGCTCAACGAATGCCTAAAACAACTACCATTCAAACAATTCATCAAGCATTAATGAAATAACCATATAACATAACCTCATCAGTTCCAACTCTAGTGTCATATTATACTTACTCCTGCATTATCTACTAGTTCTTTTACATGGTAATCACATTCACTTTTAAACATATATCATATTACAGATATAATCACCTAATATACAAGCATATATCATAATTCTCAAATAATCGCATAACACTTAAGCATATACTCGTATAATCACATAACATTCATAATTTAAGATAATTTTGCACTTGAGCTATGAAACATAAAAGTGAACTCTATCGTCACTCATTGGATACTAGAATCTCTAACACAACACATAGACTCATAGAGTCAAACATGTCCCAAAAGTGAAGCATAAAGTGAACACTCTCCTTATTTCCCCTCACATGTCCCGTTGAATGGAGCTTAGCTCATATTCCCTTATCCCTCCAACATGTCCCAAGGCCCCAATGCCCAAAATCACTGTAACACCCCAAACCCGGCCCACAAGCCTTGACCGGATCTGGTATGTCACTGAGAAAACGTTTGAAAAGATTTTGTCGTACGGGTGAAAACAGGAAAATTTGTTGTGATTTGTAAAACATTATATATTTAAAATGCCAAGTAAAAGTTTGATTGTTACAAAAATATCTGGTTTAAAACTTTAGTATATATATTTTAAGATATAAGTTGCTGAATATAAAATCATTTCCAAATAGTAATTTAATCGTCAATCCAACTAAAACATAATAACAACCTTCAAATACTTTAAGCGGCCCTTATTACAATAAATAGTTAATTAAATACTGAAAATCTCAAGTGCACAACATAAATAAAAATATCTTCTGCATGGCCACCTTGCATCCTCTCCAACCCGGTCCAAGATTCACGTATCACCTGCGATGTTGGTAAAAATTTGGGTGAGTCATACAAACTCAGTGTGTGATTAGTCCACTGAATTCCACCCACATGGGCTTGGCCCACAACCACATATCAAACCACATATCAGATAATAAGGCAAGTTATCCACATAATTCCACATATCGGAGAATAATGTAATTAACCACATGATTCCACATATTGGGCTCGGCCCATTTCCCATACCAATCCACATTTCAACACATGAATATGCAAAATGCACCCAACCCATGTTGGAACGCTGGAACCCATGGCGCAGCAGAATAAAATTAGATCCGGCGATCCAAATCAGGAATCCATGTGTGAGGAACGAATCGGGGTGAAATAAAGGTTTCGAAATTACCAAAACTTAAATCTGAGTAGATGGCGACGCCTTGGCAACAAGAGTTTTGATCTACTGTCGAATCAAGCCACAACCTTTTCCGATATCGGCCTCTACGTGATCCACCCGGTTTGACTATGAACGGAAGAAATCTCCAAAACTATTTTGGAGGTTTATTTGCTTGACGGCTGCTAGACCTAACAAGCAATCTATTAGAGTTTTTCCTTAAGCTTTGTCTCTTTTAAATACCTTTTATATTGGGTATTCTTTTAATTGGGCCTTTTATAATGGGTATCTTTTTCATTTGGCCCATTATTTGGTATCCTTTTAATACCCTTTTATAATTGGTATCTCTTGAATGTTAAATAAATACAATAAAGTTTTTAACCGAAAATTATAATTACATTAATTATATCCGAAAATTATAATTACATTAATTATAATAAGGATTTCGGTAAACTATATTTATTTAAATTTATATATGAATCAAATTCATAAATTAATAGAATTATGTTGTCATTATGTGTACAACATCCTTGTACATATAATATGTTCAATATTTGATTGCCCAATTAAATTAATTCTTTAATTAATTTAATTCATGTGACAACCAAAAAACAATACCAATTATATTTTATTCCGTTCATTTAAACCATAGGGTGTGACCACAGTGGGTTCTTGCAACGTTAGCGATAATAATAGAGCGATTCTAATGTCACAAACAATGAGTGGCATCTAGCAATGCATCATTGCTACCTAAGTTACAAGAAGTCATGATTCCACATAACTTTTTGTGATTAACCTTTCATGCATTAATCCTTAAGTCCTTTATCTCCGGAATGGACACAAGTCATGGAATAGTCACACTTGTATAGTCCATCCCATGTTTCTTGATATCTTGAGTAGACTATGATACTCAAATTAGTATGACATCTCATGTCAACTTATTTGAGCATGGCCATGCATTTCTAGTCTCACTCAATCAAGTGGCCTAAGATATTACTCCCATTATGTAGGAGGGACTTATCCTATATTGATCAACCATATCCTCTACATAGATTGTGGTATATCCAACATCACCTTTATAGAACAACCAGATTCTGATTATGCGTTTGATCAGTATCAAAATATACAACTCACGATGTTGAGATTAATAATTATCTCAAGTCTGAAGATCATATACATATTAATCACTATGAGTAATGTTGTGACAATTACATAATAATCCAATAAACATACTCATAATGGGTCAATCCAATATGTTGTTCTCTAACACACATATTCATGCATTGATTTTGACAATCCACATCAATGACAACTCTTTATCATCAATCAACTACATGTTAGTCTTAATGCATTACTGTTGTCCTAGTCAACAATAATACTCGACTAAGGATCTTTTAAAAATAATCATATTATTCTAAGGACATTATTATAAAACAGTTTATTTGTATACACAGATAGAAAAACTAAAATAATAATGACAACGCTTTATATTAATAAATATGGTAAATAAAGTATGTTATTACAACCATCTCATGATTGATCTTTGGGCATACTCTTACAACACAGCCTAGGGTCCATCCTCTACACACCCCCGTATCCAGCCACTACACACTAGGGGATTACTAAATCACCCTCCAACCGCTACACACCAATTTGGCAATTAATGCCGTCCACGATGTAGCTCGCAGCTAACATCAAACCACGATGAGGCACATAGCCACTCATCAAACCACGATATGGCACAAAGCCTATATCAACCACGATGAGGCATAGAGCCACTCATCAAGCCACGTGAAACTAATCACAGTTAATCCACAATGCGACCTCAGTTAGCGCAAATCCACGATGTAGCTCATAGCTAACATCAACCACGTACATAAATGTACACCCGTACCTTCTTTCACATTCATATCCCATCCCATACACATGCAACATATAATAATGCCATGATAAATAATGTATGTACATGTTATTCAGGCATACAATCATATTCTCATTGGCATATTCACACATATACACATTAATAACCATATTTCCATCAGATTTGATACTGACCTGATTATCGACATACCCCTTAAGGGTATCCATTTCATAATTGCCACTGCACTTATTAGTGTACACATAACACATGCAAATATAATTATATACCCGGAAAACGGTGGGTTAATCACGCACTTGATAACTTGAAGCACTACGCTCTCGATTCCGATGCTATCACTAAGCGAAACTACCGCTATCTGCCTATAACTTTCCCCTGCTGCTGGCCCACACCCCGGTGGCCAATCCCGAACGGCAGAAACCGATCTCTTCTTAAACTTCGGGATAGGAATTACCCCTTTCTCTCCTTGACTGCTACCCGCATCTATCGAATACACTTAATCAGAAAATCCCGATTAATACGAGATCTTTAAACGAATAAAAACCATAACTTAACATCCTTACCAAATAAATCAAAATCCCGAAAAGCTTCTGCTTACTCCTGTCGATTAGCCCTTAAACCATCATAGACAACATCAGTCAACACTAATAACCCAAATATGGCCTATAGCTGAATATCACACCCACCTACCTTGCTAATCCAAAACCCGAATACTTGCTTGCTCCTGAAGTTATCGAAATCCCTATTAACCACTGTTAAAATCGGCTTAATACAAAAAATCCATGAACATGGCCCTTGGCCGAATAGTACATATCACCTTACCTTGATGAATCGAATCCCGAAGACTCCTTCAATGCTCCTTCACGTTGGCTACACACAAAAGAAATACAAGGTTATGGCACTGTACACATTCGGCCATCCCTAACCAAGGCTTAACCATTGATTTCGGCACACTAAAAGAATAAGAACCTAAACCGATTGCTAAGGGAGAACATACTTACCACCCACGTTACTTGAAAAGATTAGAGAAGAGTAGGTTTCAGCTAGTTCAGAAGAAGTATTCCAGCTTCTAAAACTTGCGACAGAGAAAGGAGAATAAGGCACCTTGAAATTCGGCTATGGTATTCTCTATGGTGTCAAGCAAAGAAAAGAGAAGAAGAGGTTACTATCTTCGGCTAATGTTCTCAATGACAAAGGGACATTCGGCTAAGAACAAATAGAGGAGAAGAAGAGAAAAAAATGCTAGTGACCTTAATGACCTTAATGAGTCAACCTTTATCCTTCTCTTTCAGCCGAATTTTAAAAAGAAAACAAGCCTTATCCTCATCCCTTTGAAGTCCCAATGCCGTCCAACACTCCCCCTCTCTTCCTTGACGCAAAAGCAAAATAAAACAACCCCCTTCCTTGTCGCCAATAAGACTCGAACCTCCTCCCTCCTGAAGCCTCTTGACGCAAGCTTCCCTGCTCCTTAGGTATCGTCCCAAGCCACTTTACCACATGGTTTCTTGTGTCTTAAATCCCTCACAAATTTCCTTAAGGCCTCCTTAGCCTAGCTCTCCCTACTAAACTTAAAATCTATTATTTTTCTAAGGCACTCTCCTACATCCTAAGGTTCTCAAAACCCCTAAAACATTTCCAACCATACACTAAGCCTACAGCTCATGAATTATGCACTAATAGCATAACCCCTAAATCCTGGATATTACAATCACTGTACATATAGGTGAGTACTAACAATCCTAAGGCATGCCAACTATACCTAACAGTTTCAAGATCACAAGGAAAAAATATTTGAAATCAAACACATATCACGTACTGATTATCTATGCACTATCACTGCATATTTGCATCTTTAGCAACACACTGTCACTAACATTTAACAAATACATATCATGTACACACTTGCACTTTCATAATATGTAACACCCTAAACCCGGCCCAAACACCATGGCCGAATTTAGAATGCCACTGCAGAAATTTGTTTGAAAAGAATTTGACTTAAGGATAAAAACATTAAAAGTTCACTGTCATTTGTAAACATGGTACATTGTATGTTTAAATTCTAAGTAAAAATTAAGTTGTAGCAAATTATCTGGATTAAAACTTTAATATAAGTTATTATAACATAAATTGGTTCAAAAAAATATTTTTCAATTATTAGCTCAATAATAATATAAACTTCAAAATCATAAATAAAGTTTCCAAATACTTTAAGCGGCCCATATTACAGTAAATACTTAATCAAAATACTGAAAATATAAAATACGTAAACAAATGAAATGTCTTCTGCATGGCCACCTTTGTATCCACTCCAACCCGGTCCAAGCATCACGAATCACCTGCGATGTTTAAAAATTTAGGTGAGTCAAATAGACTAAGTGTGTAATTATTTCACATGCCTCCACAAATGGGCTTAGCCCTCATCCACACAGTCCACGTAATCAGTCATGCAAGATGCATCCCAACCCAACCTAGAGTCCATCCGCTACACACCCCCGTACCTGCCGCACACACCAAGGGATTACTAAATCGCCCTCCAACCAATACATACCTCCTTGGCAGGCCTGCTGCTCAAGGCCATGGCTTAACCACCGATCACCTAAGTGACCCCACATATCGGTATCCACGAGGTGACTCAAGGTCATCCTCTATCCACGGTGATGCACACAGCTATCATCTGCCCACGATGTGGCACGTAGCCAACACCCCACCTTGATGAAGCACATAGCCAACACCAAGCGCCAATGTAGCTCAAGGCTAACATCAGACCACCTACATAAATATGTACACCCTGTCCTTCTGTAATCATATCCCGAGCCCCATGCATATATATTTATGTATCATGACAAAATATCATTGGATTGGTCATACATCACATGCTACCGCAATTTCATACATATACCATAGGTAAGCTAATGTCATAAAGCACTGACTTGGTTAATCGATTACCCACCATGGGTATTCACCATCTTAGCCATTATTTCCGGCTACCATTCACATCATATACATATACATATATAACAACATACACAAATAACAGGAGAACAGTGCGATAACTACACACCTTTTTGGCACAGTCTACTCAATCCTGAAACTCTCCTGATCCCTAGCTCGTCTAAATCTCGAAATCCTTGCTTGCACCTGAAGTTGTCGATATCCCTTGATCACTACAAATCCCGAAAGCTTCTCCTTTAATGCTCTCCTTAATGTTGGCTACCTTCACAAGAAACACATATCATGGCACAAGCATATTCGGCCATCCCTAAACCAAGGCTTAATCCTTGATTCGGCACACTTAAAAGAAAGAAAACCCAAACCGATTGCTAGGATAGAAATTACTTACCACCACGTTGCTTGAAGAGACCAAATAAGAGAAAAAGGTTTCGGCTAAACCTTTCCCATGGTAATGGGATATTCAGCTAACACAAAAATAGGTGTAGAAACGAGGTTGAGATGGTGTTTCGGCACTTTAATAGTGAAGAGAGGAAACGCAAGAGTGGGGAGAGTTGAAGGCTTAGAGGTTTCGGCCAAGAATAAACTAGATCAAAGTTTCGGCTTCAAGGTTTTAAGAAAAGAAAAGAATAAGAGAGGACCACAAGATCCGGCTATGGCTCCTCAAATGAAGTTGAAATATTCGACAATGGCAACTTTAAGGGAGATTTCAGTTTAAGCAAGAGAAAAGAAAGAGATGTGAATGGAGAAAGAAAATAAATGCACAAATAGTTCTAACTTTTGGCTTTTGTCAAAGGGAAATAGGGTGCATATTTTCGGCAACACACAAAGATGAAAAGAAAGCTTGAAAGAGAGAGTTCTATGGCCAACTATTTCGGCAAAAAGATAAACACTCCTCACAACTAAAATTCGGCACTTAACACCCCCTACATGACCGAATTTGTCATCCCAAAGAACCCCACATTCGGCCACTACTTTTTCCCTATCATATCCCACATTTTTCTCCTTTATCACTTCATTTAAAATTAATAAAAATAATCCATCATTTATCCCTTATCTTAGCCGAATTTTAAAAAGAAAAACAAAGCTTATCCTTACCTTTTTAAAGCCCCAAAACCGTCCAACACTCCTCCTCCCCTTGACGCAAAAACAAACTCCCATTTGCAACCTCTGCAGCTCGAACCTCCTCCCTCCTCAAGCTCCCTTTGACGCAACCTTCCTTGCACCTTAGGTGGCGTCCCTTGCCACTTTGCTGCTGGTTTTTTTGTGTCATAAACTCCCCACAATTTCACTTAAGGCTTCCTTCACCTAGCTTCCCCCTTTAGACTTAAATTCCAATAATTTTTCTAAGGCATTTCCCCTTCACCTAAAGTTCTCAAAACCCCTAAAACACAATCAAAGCCTACTAGCTCACTTGAATTATGCAATAAACGCATAACCCCTAAATCTCGAATGTTAGAGTTCTACCCTCCATAAAAATAATTTCGTCCTCGAAATTGCTTGGCTAAACTAAGCAAAAGTACTGCTACTCCCTGAACCTCTACAAGCACTTACCTTGAAAAGTTTGTCTACTACCACTGATCACCTTAAAGAACTAAATACGATCTCACAATTCACATTCAAGATTCCGAACACTTCTCTAGCAATATAAGAAAGAGCTAACCCTATAACGAACAAGGCAATAAAGGGTATTCCAGAAATAAGGGACGTACCCGTTGTCACATCTGGCACATCTTCCTCCTCGCGACGGCCGACTGCATAAACCAACTTGGCTGCCTTGCATCTGAACCTTCAGCACCTCCGCTTGGTGCTCCACGACCTCGGCCGGAACCATTCCCTCTATGGTTCAGACCACGACCCTTGTGTCGCTCACGACCATCTCTCGCTGGTGCGCCGCACATAACCTTGGCTCTTCCAGAGCCTGTTCGAATCCTGAGGACAGTCCTTAATCAAATGAGACTTAGACTTACATCTAAAACATTCCCGTTCCCGTCCCCAGCACTCGCCAACATGATACCTCCCACACCGAGCACACGGACAGTCCGGATTTCCAGTAGCTGGCTTAGAAACACGAGCAGAATTCTCAACCTTCAATCTTTTCTGACGACTTTCAGATGATTCTGACAGTCCAAAACTCCTCTTATCCCGGTTCCTATCCTTATCTCTGTTCTGTCTCATAGAGTCCTTAATCCCCTTAGCTACCTTAGCCTTTTCTACCAACACAGCGAATTCCCGCTCCTGCTGTGGAGCTATCAATAACCTCAGGTCATCCCTTAGTCCGTCCTCAAACCGGACACATCGCTCATGCTCCGTAGCCACGATCCCTCAAGCATACCGGCTCAACCTTAAGAATTCAGCCTCGTACTCCGCTACGGACTTGTTCCGTTGAACCAGCCCCAGAAATGCCTTTCTCTGTGCATCAGTATAACTGGTACCAACATACTTCTTCTGGTATGCCGCCTTAACATACTCCCAAGTGAGTTCCTCAGCTGTAGCACCATCCCGAACTGTGAGCCACCATTGATATGCCTCATCGCGGAGAAGCGACACCATCCCTTTCAGTTTTTCCTCAGCAGTCAGATCCAGCTCATCCATAATTCGCTCCGTTGCCTCCAACCAATACTCAGCCGTACTGGGTGCCACACCAGATACGCCACGGAATACCTCAGCTCCATTGGCTCGGAATCGCTCGGGTACGGACTTCCTAGCTCCCATATTTCCACCTACTCCAGCCACCATCTCAAGAACTCGCAGCACCGCCTAAGATATTGCATCATCCCCCGTCTGATCTTGCTGCTCAACACCAAAAGCTGTGGTGGGGGTGGTAGTGGTACCTCATTCTCAGACCCTTGACCCGATCTAACGGGTTTCGACACAGTCATTCTGCCTCTACCGCGTCTACGACGACCACGTCCCCTAGAACTCATTTCTAATATCGCGATCTAATCTGATTAAAAAGTTTTATGCATTAGTACTTTTGTTCCATTGATTATCCCGCGAACAGTTTTATGATAAGAAGTGTTTAGAGGTAGTTCTTTCGATCAATCAAAGTTTCAGCTCGAGTTTACTATTCTAATTCAGAGAGTCACTTTCACATTCATCAACATTCAACACACTTCCATGGGCATTCTTGTCCATTCCCATCCCAGGGGTAATTTTGTCATTTGCCCTATAGGGGTATTTTGGTAATAAATCGGGGTCAATTTGAAAATCTTAATAAATCAGGGCACTTTGAAATTTTCAAAACTCGAGGGTACTTTTGAAAATTTTCTCAAATCAGAGGTATGGCAAAAATCTTTTTTAAAATCGGGGCCACTTTGGTAATTTTGTAAATCAAGGGTAATTTCGTAAATTTTCCAAATCAATGTATCTTGGTATTTCGCAAAATAGGGGTTTCTGGTATTTTGAAAAATATCCTAGTAAAAATCGAGGGTAGTATGGTACTTTAAATTCTTTTCAACCAAGGGCAGTTTAGTAATTTCACAACCAGGGGTATTTAAGTAATTTTTTTGTAAATCGAGAAAAACTTTCAAAATAATTTTTACAATTCAAAGAGGCAATTTGGTGATTTTAAAACTAGGGTTTTATAGAAATACGGCTAGTCCCTTTCGGGTTTTAATTATTGAGTTTAGCCTGTGAATGGGTCCTCTTGGTTAGGGTGAACCGTAGCTACGCACCAGGTAGGATGCGAGCGAAGAGGAGGTGAGTCACTAGAACTGCTTAAATACCAGGCTCTTCCTGAATCCAATCCTAGACATGCGCACAATGGTTGCCACACCCTAACTCGGTGACTTACTTCACATGTTTGTTTAGTTAAGCATTAAGTCTTATATAATTCTTATGTTAGGCTAAACTAATCCTAGGGTTCAAGTACTTAATATACTAATCTACGTTCCCATTATACCCTTCTACAAATCATGCTATAAATCACACAACAGTTAGGAGTACTTACCTGGTGGACTGCGGGTCGGAGACTTAGGTGCCATGCCAGAAAACCTGCTAAAAAAAAACTTTCACAAAATCCATTTCGGCTTAATTTTGAAAACGTTATGGGATTTAAACCCAAGGCCGAGTGTTTAAAACTGGGCTCTGATACCAATCTGTAACACCCTAAACCCGGCCCAAACACCATGGCCGAATTTAGAATGCCACTGCGAAAATTCATTTGAAAAGAATTTGACTTAAAGATAAAAACATTAAAAGTTCGCTGTCATTTGTAAACATGGTACATTGTATGTTTAAAATTCTAAGTAAAAATTAAGTTGTAGCAAATTATCTGGATTAAAACTTTAATATAATTATTATAACAGAAATTGGTTCAAAAAAATATTTTTCAATTATTAGCTCAATAATAATATAAACTTCAAAATCATAAATAAAGTTTCCAAATACTTTAAGCGGCCCATATTACAGTAAATACTTAATCAAAATACTGAAAATATAAAATACGTAAACAAATGAAATGTCTTCTGCATGGCCACCTTTGTATCCACTCCAACCCGGTCCAAGCATCACGAATCACCTGCGATGTTTAAAAATTTGGGTGAGTCAAATAGACTGAATGTGTAATTATTTCACATGCCTCCACAAATGGGCTTAGCCCTCATCCACACAGTCCACATAATCAGTCATGCAAGATGCATCCCAACCCAACCTAGAGTCCATCCGCTACACACCCCCGTACCTGCCGCACACACCAGGGGATTACTAAATCGCCCTCCAACCAATACACACCTCCTTGGCAGACCTGCTGCTCAAGGCCGTGGCTTAGCCACCGATCACCTAAGTGACCCCACATATCGGTAGCCACGAGGTGACTCAAGGTCATCCTCTATCCACGATGATGCACACAGCTATCATCCGCCCACGATGTGGCACATAGCCAACACCCCACCTTGATGAAGGACATAGCCAACACCAAGCGCCAATGTAGCTCAAGGCTAACATCAGACAACGTACATAAATATGTACACCGTGTCCTTCTGTAATCATATCCCGAGCCCCATGCATATATATTTATGTATCATGACAAAATATCATTGGATTGATCATACATCACATGCTACCGCAATTTCATACATATACCATAGGTAAGTTAATGTCATAAAGCACTGACCTGGTTAATCGATTATCCACCATGGGTATTCACAATCTTAGCCATTATTTCCGGCTACCATTCACATCATATACATATACATATATAACAACATACACAAATAACAGGAGAACAGTGCGATAACTACACACCTTTTTGGCACAGTCTACTCAATCCCGAAACTCTCCTTATCCCTAGCTCGTCTAAATCCCGAAATCCTTGCTTGCACCTGAAGTTGTCGATATCCCTTGATCACTACAAATCCCGAAAACTTCTCCTTTAATGCTCTCCTTAATGTTGGCTACCTTCACAAGAAACAAATATCATGGCACAAGCATATTCGGCCATCCTTAAACCAAGGCTTAATCTATGATTCGACACACTTAAAAGAAAAAGAACCCAAACCGATTGCTAGGATAGAAATTACTTACCACCACGTTGCTTGAAGAGACCAAATAAGAGAAAAAGGTTTCGGCTAAACCTTTCCCATAGTAATGGGATATTCGACTAACACAAAAATAGGTGTAGAAACGAGGTTGAGATGGTGTTTCGACACTTTAATGGTGAATAGAGAAAATGCAAGAGTGGGGAGAGTTGAAGGCTTAGAAGGATTCGGCCAAAAATAAACTAGATCAAAGTTTCGGCTTCAAGGTTTTAAGAAAAGAAAAGAATAAGAGAGGACCACAAGATCCGGCTATGGCTCATTAAATGAAGTTGAAATATTCGGCAATGGCAACTGTAGAACCCAAATTTTGCACGGGGCCGATTTAAGCCCAATAATAAAACTAAACCAAAAAACAAACCGAATCAACTACCCCAACTAGCCCACTACACCATCAGATAAGCAAGCCCAAACCCAAGCCCAATTACAATGGCCCAAAACACTAAGCAGGTTCAGAGAACCCTAGGGTTCTCTTCGTTCCAGCACGCCACCGCCGCGCCCCCCCGCACGCTGCCGCTCCAACTTCAGCTGCGCGTCCCCGATCTTCCACGCGTGCCTTTCCCCACGCCTCGTTGCTCGCTCGCACGCTCCTGCCTCCTCAGCGCACCACGCCCACTGACGATCGGTGCTCCCCAGGCGCCTCACCTCCATCGCTCGCCCATCACCTGCAAAACAATAAAAAAAATAGAAACAACAGAAAACAATGTAAAAAAATATTAGATCGGTTATAAGAACCGAAACAAAACCCATTTGAGGGGGTTCCGAGTTTTTTTTACAAATCAGCAAATCAAAAAAAGGAAAATAGGAGGTTGATTTTAACCCCTCCGTTTTCATTCTTCATCTACTGCTCTATTATCGTTGTTTATTTATTATATTAAGACAAATAATCGAATAAAAAACCAAAAAAACATACCTCTCCACCGTCGAATACCCTTTCCAGTGCCGAGTCTGGCTAAAAGGGGCGGAGGGACGCATGGTCTCGGTGTTTGTGGGATATTTGAGACTGAAGCCTTGAAACGTGTCTTCGAACGAGGCCAAGACACCGTCCCCATGCACCGTTGACCATCGGGCCTAGTGGTGGTACGACGAGCAGCCAGGGGGAACCCAAATGTTGAAAAGACGAGAGGGAGAGAGAGGGCCGAATCTGCTCTGTTTTCTTAAAAAAATTTCTATGGTTGACAATGGGTTCTTTCAGAAGTTTTGTGAGATTTATGTATTCGGCAAAACAGCGTCGTTTGTTGTAAGGATAGCTGCGCATATCCCTTCAATGGGATAATTGCGCGACAGCCCCCTCTCCCTTTTTGCGCTTCTAGTTTCGGCCCAATTTGGCTTTTTAATTTTCCCTTACTATTTCATTTGCGTTTTAATTTAGTCCTGCATCGAAATGCTGCCTATTAGGGTGGGTTATTTACCTACTTGGTCCTTGTGAGTTTAGGCGCATAACGATATGGTCCTTGTTCCCTTTTTTTTTTCTTGATTTATTGCAATTTTAACCCTTTAACCTTTATTCTGCTTTTGATACAATCCCTGGTTTGCTTGATAAGTTCATTTATTTACCAATTTCCTTTAAAAATCATATTGTTATTACTAGTATTATTATTGCTACTATTGTTAGTATTATTATCATCACTATTATTATTATATTTATATTTACTATTACTATTATTATTATTATATTCACATTAGTATATTGTATATACGTATATTTCGTATTATTGTTATTATTATATTTATTATCATTATTATTATTATTATTATTATTATTATTATTATTATTACTATTATTATTATTGTTGTTGTTGTTGTTGTTGTTATTATTATTCTTGTTACTTCATATTATTTATGTATATGTATATATTATTATTTATTTAGCTTTCATTCATATGTTTATACTTACATTATTTCACATGTACTCTATTTTCATTCATATCGTCACATTTTATATATTCCTTTTTATATTCACATCTCAATATCATTCTTATCATCATTATCATCATTATTATGGTTATTATTTTTATTTTCCTGTCTGCTTGTAAAGCTGTCATATCATTTATTACTCTTTCATTTTCTGTTTATTATCCTTTTTAGCATATCGGTTTTACTCATTGTATTTCTATTTTCGTCTTATTATTATTGTTGTACTTAACATATGTGTTCTATATGCTTGCTAGCATGGTACTTCATTTCCTGCATTTTGTTACAAATTCGTGCTCCATTTTACCCAATACAAAATTGATTTCTTTCATAAAGACAATATTCCGTGTTCAGAAATTTGGGAAAATCGTGCTTTAACTTATCGGGATTCAGTTTTTTCCTCGTTTAATCTAAATAGCGAAATATCTTTTAAAATAAAAAGTTTTGAATAAAAATAAAAGCTTATTTTCGAGAATTCGATATGTTGTGTTCTAACATACTGGATGTGATATTTCGTTATTTCGAGATAATATTTTCCAAAATAAGGCAATATTCTATGTTTGGAAACCCGAGGAATCGTGCCCTATGTGTTGGGTTTCGGTTTCCTGCTTGGCCAAATAATCGAATATCCTCTCAACATTTCTAATGCATGAGTCTCGAGAATTATGGGATGATCTTGGATTCAAGGATTTAAATAATCATGTCCTAAAGTATTGGATGTGATATTTATTCCTTTGGGACGAGAAAATCTTGCTATACAATCCGAGAAAATTCAAATACTTTTAAAGGGGACCATACTTTTAAAAAATCTTTTCACAATTTCCAACTTTTGACATAAGGACATTGATTAATCGATTTGGTACCAATTTTGGGCGTGACGAGGGTGCTAACCCTTCCTCGCACGTAACCGACTCTCGAACCCGTTTTCTCAAACTTCGTGGACCAAAAACACTGTTTTAGTAAATCAAAACGTTTTATTAAAACAAAGGTGATCCGATCACACCCCAATAAAGATCGGTGGCGACTCCCATTTTGTTTTTATTTTCAAAACCCAAGTTCGACTCCCGTTTTCAAAAAAAATGGTTTCGACAGCTTGGCGACTCCGCTGGGGACCCAAAAAGAGAGTTAGGCCATAAAATTGATTATTTTTTGTCCGTTTGTGAAAATTTGGAAAATCGTTTTCAAAGATCATTCTTCTCTTGATTTAAAATAAAAAGCTTATCCTCGAGAGTACAAAGTGTTGTGCCCTAACTTACTGGGTGTGACATCTCGTTACTTCAAGATGAGAATTTTCAAACTGACAATAATCTGAATTGTGTCCTACCTTACTCTCGAGAGTTCGGGGTGCTGTGTCCTAACTTACTGGATATGGCATTTCGACACTTCGAGATAAGATGGCCTTTGATGATTATCCCAACTCATTCGAATGTTTCAAAATCAGTGTTAATAAAATGGTCGAATTTTTCAATTCGATCTCTGTTTTTAACTTTATGGGTGTTAGGGTTGTAATAAGGTTGAGTCTCATGGGATATTTCTGCATTCATATTGCATGGCCATTGTGGTCGCACCCTTAAGTGGGAGTGAGAAGCTACTCTTTCGTAAGGTTTTTACCTCCGTGCAAGATAGTGGATCGCTTTCGGAACACATCCGTACCTATGTCTTCGTGAGATTTTCATCTCCGTGCAGCCATAGGGAAATATGTTCCCCTGAACCCAACTCAGTCCATATGAGTCTATAATGGGTGAGGATCGAGGAATCTACTGGTTCAAGTACCTTTACTTTAGCACCAAACCACATATAATGAACTTTAAGAACCAACCCTAGATAGAACCACGCCAAACCTTAGTGGTCACCCGAGTAGGGGTTTTATTTCTTGCTTGTGTGAAGTATTGACTTATTTTGCTGAATGGCTTTTTTACCACGCTTAGTTCACTATCGCGCATCATATTGCATGACCGTCGTGGTCACACCTTTAAGTGGGAGTGAGAAACTAAGCTTTCTTGAGGCTTTCACCTCCGCATGGGCTAGTGGACTGCTTCCGGGACACATCTGTACCTATGTGCTTCGTGAGGTTTTCACCTCCGCATGGCCATAGGGAAATGTGTTCCCCTGAACCGAACTTGATCCATATGAGCCTATAATGGGTGAGGATTAAGGAATCTGCTGGTTCGGGTACCCTTCTTTAGAACCAAACCTCATATTGTGAGCTTTAAGAGCCCGCCTTAGGTAGAGTCATCCCAAACACTAGCGGTCACCCGGATAAGTACTTCGTTTATTGCTCCTGTGCTAATGTGTTTTCTTCTGTTTTAATTACATTGCATTGCATCATCATAGAAAGGAGGTGCTGATTAATATTTGATTCCTAAATAAAGGAGTTTGTCATAAGAAAATGAATTTCTTGATAAAATGGATTGTAATACGGTTGCTCAAATATAGTCCAAGTAAACAATGAGAGAAGGCTGACAGTCCACAGAAGAATACAAGACTTCGCTTGATGATTCAAGCTAACAATGATTATTCAAGAGTCGTCAGATCTTGACTTTTTGGGTTAAGAAGCTTATAAACAATCACAGAGGATGAACGAGTGAAGGGATACGGCCCGAACCAAGCCACCAAGAGCCAGAAGATGCATCTACGAAGAAAGCGCACAAGATATGGCCATGATATTCGGTCACGAAGGAAGGG
The DNA here is from genome assembly GCA_025503065.1 of Gossypium bickii. NCBI lineage: Eukaryota > Viridiplantae > Streptophyta > Magnoliopsida > Malvales > Malvaceae > Gossypium > Gossypium bickii. The sequence goes on along the minus strand of CP106717.1, from coordinate 44,366,663 downwards.
ATTGGTGTTTCGCTTGGACTATGAAGACAAAACCGTATATGTAGTCCGTTTTATGTAAAGAGCTTTATTTCTAGAAAAGTTCTTCTAATGAAATTGAATTCATGATCAGCGCCTCCCTTTCTTTTTGCATTCATTCCATGCATTGGCATTGCATTACATCATCTTAGAAAGGAGGTGTTGATTAGCATTTGATTGCTAAATGGAAAAATCTGTCATAAGAAAATGTGTTACTTGATAAAGTGGAATACGATACGGTCGTCTGAACATGGCCTAGGTAAACAAGGAGACAAGATATTACTTAAAGATTCAAACCGGCAAGGATTGTTTGGAAACCATCTGAAGATTATGAACATCACGGAGGATAGGTGAGTGGTGAGGTACGACATAGATCAAGCAACAAAGAGCTAGAAGAGACGTCTACTAACGAAGCTTGCGGGACATAACCATAACATCCGAATACGAAGAAGGGGATTTGTCTGAAGATTCAAGCCGACAAGGATCGTTCGGGACATAACCATAGCATTGCAAAGGGTAAGTGAGTGATGCGGATCAAGCAAACAAAGAGCTAGAAGAGGCGGGGCACGACCATAATATTCGGGTACGCATAAGAGGATTAGTGTTTTCACCTAGACTATGAGAAAGAGGCCGTATATACGGTCCATTGTATTGAAGGAACGTACTTTCTAGACAAGTTCTTCTAGTAGGAATTGAATTCATAATCAAAGCATCTCCTTCTTTTTGCATTGCATTTCATGCATTTGCATTGCATTGCATGCATTTGCATTACATCATATCACATGCATTAAATTTGTAGAAAGACCCTAATTAAGTTAAGTTATTCCAGTTAGCTAGAAGATATGGAATAAAGGTTGGAAAGAATAGAGAAAATGCAAATACGGATGCAAGAGCAATTGACCAAAATTCAACAAGAGATACGGGAACAAATGCAAGAATTGCAAAGGAATATGATAGGTCAGCTAACCCAATTAATAGCTGGAGGATTTGAAAAAAGGAGTGGCCAAGGGGTCAACAGCGCGGATGATGATGAAGAAATCGTTTATTCCCCGATGAATATTCTGATTCAGCCAGATACATATTCGCAAGGGGCACCCATCTTTATCGGACCCCAATGCCAGACCAATACCGCGACCCTGTCAAACTTCCCAACGGGCTCATGTTTTAACCCTAAGGATGATCGAGTCAAACCGATTGTTTAGGCAAAGGCAAAAGAAAAGAGGGAGTGGACATTGAAGACCCCGAAGAAGAGGGAAAAGGAAGGGGGAAGTACGAGTAAGCATGACGAGAGCTATTCAAAGCTAATGGCAATAAGACAGCCAAGGACAATGACTACCAGTCATCAAGGTCCCCTCAGACAAGATCCCAATCCAAAGCCTAACATCGAAAGGCTCCATTTCATACCAATTCCAATGACATATAGGGAGCTGTATCAAAGCCTGTTGGATGCACATATGGTGGCTCCTCACTACATGAAACCAATGCAGCCTCCATACCCTAAATGGTATGATTCGAATGCTCAATGCGAGTATCACGCGAGAATAATGGGTCACTTAACCGATAATTGCATTGCATTTAAGAAATTGGTGGAGAAGCTTATTAAAATAGGAGTTTTGAAGTTCGATGAGTTGACCGGAGCAGTAATTTGCAGCAATTGAAGGAGGGGGAAGGAGAGTCTCGATTCCCTAAAGAAGTCATCAGAAGCCGAGAAATTGAGAAATCAGAATACCAATGACATATCTAAAGAATGAACCGAAGAATCAAAGTTTCCAAGACCTTGCACGTTTGGGAGTGTTTTGAACAATGGGACAGTGGAAGGGATCCTTGTGTTTTAGCTAATCTCGAGTAATAGACAAAACATGCTTGATGCTTTAAGCCTAGAGGCAACAAGAGTCCAGAATTGTTATTTCAATAAAATGCATTTTTATTTTCACTCTTCGCATTACATACTCTATATTGTTTCATTTTCATATCACACTTTTAATTTTCCACCTTCATACCCACAATGGGTCCCCCGGATATCAATGACATGAGCGACGCTGTTACCAACACTCTTTTTAAGGAGATATGTGTCAAAAGGGATTGGAGGACTGTGGAGATAGCAGAGGCCACAACTTATTTCCTAAATTGTTAAGAATGGTGGATCCTATCCTACGAAGTGTCAGCAAACACTACAAGGGAGATGAAAATGGAAGCTTAGCTGGCCGCAAGAACAAAACAAGGAATAAGTGAGTTATCTCCAAGAATTCAAAGGTATTTTCGTATGATCACGCCGGGAACACTAAGGCACGAGTATGTTGTCCAAGCTAAGGAAGTCACAGAAGAATTCCATAAGGATATTTGAAGATCACATGCGGATGGTTCTACCTTGACTAAGCCAATCAAGGGGTTCGAGCCACTGGTCTACCCCAAAAGGAAAATTGTATCAAACGCCAAATCAAGAAGGACAGAACTTACGTGCCTCTTCCATTTTTTTCTACACATGGGGCATGGACGTTATCAAGCCAATCTCCTCGAAAGCTTCTGGTCCGCATCAATTCATTTTTGAGGATGTCGATCTCTTCACTAAGAGGGTGAGGGTCACTTCATGTGCCAATATTACAAAGTCGATAGCCGTTAGACCCCCCAAAAAAAGAAAAAAAGGAAAAAAAGAAAAAAATATTAACAAAAATGGAGAAAAGATCATACTTAACCGCACAATGTCAAAAGTTTGCGGTCTTTACAAAGAGCAAGCGCCACGTCATAGTGAAAAAAAAAAGAGAAAAAGGGGGCAACAAAACAAAGATTGCTAGGAACATGACTTAAGCTTGTGAATATTGGCATATAGAAGTTACGTTTACCCTTTATGCTCATTAAATGTCGGCCAGGACCTCTGCTGAGGCAACCCCTGCCTCATTAGATTTCGCCTAGTGAAGTCAAATCCTCTGTTCCCTAGGCACGGGCTGAGCCAAAATTGGATAAGGCAGAATAGATCCAATTCCAATGTGATTAACAGAATTGGAAGAGAAAATGTTGAGGGCTATAACAAGGCTTTGAAAGAAAATTCTCTCATGCAAAAGAGACTTTAGAAGAAAGTGAATGCCAAACTAGGAAAGACCTTATACTGCAAAGAAGGCCTGTCCTAGGAAAGCATGAATATCGACCGAAATGGATGGCAGGAATTCACCCAATCCGAAGAATTCAAAAAAAAAAAATCAAAAAAATTCAAAAAAAAAATTAAAAACAAGCAAGAAAGAAATCTTCAACAAAGGAAGAAAGAGAAAGGAGAGGCCAAAGGCGAAAACCCGCAAGGGGCGCCTTGGGACCAAAGGTGGGTTTGAGTTGAGAACCCGAAAAGGGCGGCTCAAATTTTTGATGAAAAGGGGCAAACAATAGTCTCGCTATACTTGAAGCAACAATGAAGAGGTATGTTACGTCTTGGGGCATCGACAAAGTACTCTGGATCCCTTAAGCAAATATTGAGCTTAAAATGGTCCTCAAGAAGTTTGAACAGGGAAGCTCAAGCTGTGATATCTGGGGCACCTAGCTTCTATTCTACCCATTTTGAGTTTGCTATCTTCGTCTTTTCAAAATACACTCTAAATAAATTTCTTTGCATTTGCTAGCTTTGATTAACTTGTTTGTTGCGAGCTATGCTCCCAATAAATTTCCATTTCGTCCATCATTATGATCCTTTTCAAGCATTTTGCATTGAAATAATGATTATTGGATTAATAATACTTTCATGAAAGAAGTTTTGCATATTACTCTGGAACCTCTAAACAATATAGGAGTCTGAAACAGGACTATTGTTTGAGATCCGCCGAGCTTAAGGGTTGGAAGCATCATGAGTCCAAATTAAGGTTATCTCTTCAGATCTTTGTCAAGATAGCGATTGAACAAAGTGACAAGGTATTGCGCCAGTAATACAATCCTGACGAAAATGGGCATTGTGAACCCAAGTATTGTCAAAGGAAAATGATGTTCTGCATTTATCACGAGCATCGTGCATATCTGCGATCGGTTGGGACACCCGAAGAGTGACCGATAGATGGAAGAATACAGATCGTGTACCCTCAAATAGCAATGAGATGGGTTGAAGAAGAAACAAATCCTACGGTTTGAAGTCGCATTGGGACGAATGAAAGAGTTTAGATCCTATACCCCTAGGTCACAATGTGGTGAATCCTGAGGTTCTGATGGGGGCAAATTTGTTGAGCAAGATATTTGTTCTCCGGATTTTCATCATGAATACCAAATAGAAAAAAATCGTAGCATAAGACATCAGCGATGACCACCTTAAACTGTTAGAAGGGGATCATTCTCATGAAATTCTACATTCATGCAAAACACATCTATTTAGGGGCATTCGATTCATTCTGATCATTGCATCCTAATCATTGTAAAAAAATCATTCTCATGACATTCTGCATCCATGCAAATGTCGACCATAATTAGGAGCATTTGAGTCATTCCGGTCATAGCATCCTCATCATTTGTTTAAGCATAAGCACATTCTGCAGGACAGGTTCCTCAAAGAATAATGTAGCAAGTTCAGATTTGGTTCCATAGAGATGATAGTGGAGCAACTTGAAGATAGAAGTCTTCCTGAAGGTTGAAGGAAGCAAATTAAAAAGTCTACAGGATATTTTCCCTAGTGGACGATGTAGCAACATTAGCAAGATTATCCTGTTGCCACTAAACAGCGGTGGAACGGGTTAAAGATTGTCCTGTTGCCACTAAACAGTGGTGGAACGGGTTGAAGATTGTCCTGTTACCACTAAACAGCGGTGGAACAGGTGGAAGATTGTCCTATTGCAACTAAACAGCGGTGGAACGGGTGGAAGATTATCCTGTTGCCACTAAACAGCGGTGGAACGGGTTGAAGTTTGTCCTGTTGCCATCGAACAGCGGTGGAACTGGTTAAGGATTATCCTATTGCCATTGAACAGCGGTGGAATGGGTTGAAATTTGTCCTGTTGCCATCGAACAGCGGTGGAACGGGTTAAGAATTGTCCTATTGCCATCGAACAGCGGTGGAACGGGTTGAAGATTATCCTTGTTGCCATCGAACAGTGGTGGAACGGGTTAACGATTGTCCTGTTGCCACTAAACAGCGGTGGAACGGGTTAAAGATTATCCTGTTGCCATCAAACAGCGGTGGAATGGGTTGAAGATTATCCTGTTGCCACTAAACAGCGGTGGAACGAGTTGAAGATTATCCTGTTGCCATCGAACAGCGGTGGAACGGGTTAAGGATTATCCTGTTGCCACTAAACAGCGATGGAATGGTTTGAAGATTATCCTATTGCCATCGAACAGCGGTGGAACGGGTTAAGAATTATCCTGTTGCCACTGAACATTGGTGGAACGGGTTGAAGATTATCCTGTTGCCACTGAAGAGCGGTGGAGTGGGTTGAAGATTATCCTGTTGCCACTGAACAGCGGTGGAACGGGTTGAAGATTATCCTGTCGCCAATAAACAGTGGTGGAACGGGTTGAATATTATCCTGTTGCCACTGAACAGCGGTGGAACGGGTTGAAGATTGTCCTGTTGCCACTAAACAGCGGTGGAACGGGTTAAAGATTGTCCTGTTGCCACAGCGGTGGAATAGGTTGAAGATTGTCCTGTTGTCACTGAACAGCGGTGGAATGGGTTGAAAATCGTTATATTGCTACTAACCAATGGTGGAAGAGGTTGAAGATTGTAGATTTTATCGCCATAAACAGTGGCGAGAGAGATCGAAGGCGAGCATTGTGTCTCTAAACAATAGTGGAATGTGATTTAAGCCATAGTCATGTTGCCTTAACCACCAATGGAATAGGCCGAAGATCGCAAAAATGCGGACTGAGGCTACAGGCCCCTTCTCTCGGAAGTAGCAGTGGAGCAGAGCGAAACAACAAGTTACGGTGGATTTTGAAGCTACCTGGCAGAGAAAAAGCACTCGAGAAGCCAATACTTGGCCAGGACCGGGCACAATTGGTTCTTCTAATGTCTTTGCTCTATTCTCGTTACACGAGAATGAGCAAAGAGGGGCAGCTGTAGAACCCAAATTTCGCTCGGGGCCCGTTTAAGCCCAATAATAAAACTAAACCAAAAAGCAAACCGACTCAACTACCCCAACTAGCCCACTACACCATCAGACAAGCAAGCCCAAACCCAAGCCCGATTACAATGGTCCAAAACACTAAGCAGGTTCAGAGAACCCTAGGGTTCTCTTCGTTCCAGCGCCGCCGCGCGTCCCCCGCACGAGCGTCGTTCCAACTGCCCGCGCGCATCGTTCCGATCTTCCACGCCCGCCTTTCCCCACGCCTCGTTGCTTGCTCGCACGCTCCTGCCTCCACAGCGCACCACGCCCACTGACGATCGGTGCTCCCCAGGCGCCTCACCTCTATCGCTCGCCCATCACCTGCAAAACAGCAAAAAAAAAAAGAAACAACAGAAAATAGTGTAAAAAAACATTAGATCAGTTATAAGAACCGAAACAAAACACATTTGAAGGGGTTTCGAGTTTTTTTTACAAATCAGCAAATCAAAAAAAGGAAAATAGGAGGTTGATTTTAACCCTCTCCGTTTTCATTCTTCATCTACTGCTCTATTATCATTGTTAATTTATTATATTAAGACAAATGATCGAATAAAAAACCAAAAAACATACCTCTCCGCCGTCGAATACCCTTTCCAGTGCCGAGATCTGGCTAAAAGGGGCTAAGGGACCCATGGTCTCGGTGTTTGTGGGATATTCGAGACTGAAGCCTTGAAACGTGTCTTCGAACGGGGCCAAGACACTGTCCCCACGCACCGTTGACCACCGGGCCTAGTGGTGGTGCGACAGGCAGCCAGGGGGAACCCAAATGTCAAAAAGACAAGAGGGAGAGAGAGGGCTGAATCTGCTCTGTTTTCTTAAAAAATTTCTAGGGTTGAAAATGGGTTCTTTCAGAAGTTTTGTGAGATTTATGTATTCGGCAAAACAGCGCCGTTTTTGTAAGGATAGCTGCGCAAATCCCTTCAATGGGATAATTGCGCGACAGCCCCCTCTCCCTTTTTGCGCTTCTAGTTTCGGCCCAATTTGGCTTTTTAATTTTCCCTTACTATTTCATTTACGTTTTAATTTAGTCCTGCATCGAAATGCTGCCTATTAGGGTGGGTTATTTACCTACTTGGTCCTTGTGAGTTTAGGCGCATAACGATATGGTCCTTGTTCCCTTTTTTTTTTCTTGATTTATTGCAATTTTAACCCTTTAACCTTTATTCTGCTTTTGATACAATCCCTGGTTTGCTTGATAAGTTCATTTATTTACCAATTTCCTTTAAAAGTCATATTGTTATTACTAGTATTATTATTGCTACTATTGTTAGTATTATTATCATCACTATTATTATTATATTTATATTTACTATTACTATTATTATATTCACATTAGTATATTGTATATAAGTATATTTTGTATTATTGTTATTATTATATTTATTATCACTATTATTATTATTATTATTACTATTATTATTGTTGTTGTTGTTGTTGTTGTTGTTATTACTCTTGTTACTTCATATTATTTATATATATGTATATATTATTATTTATTTAGCTTTCATTCATATGTTTATACTTATATTATTTCACATGTACTCTATTTTCATTTATATCGTCACATTTTATATATTCCTTTTTATATTCACATCTCAATATCATTCTTATCATCATTATTATGGTTATTATTTTTATTTTCCTGTCTGCTTGTAAACTGTCATATCACTTATTACTCTTTCGTTTTCTGTTTATTATCCTTTTTAGCATATCGGTTTTACTTATTGTATTTCTATTTTCGTCTTATTATTATCGTTGTACTTAACATATGTGTTCTATATGCTTGCAAGCATTGTACTTCATTTCCTGCATTTTGTTACAAATTCGTGCTCCATTTTACCCAATACAAAATTGATTTCTTTCATAAAGACAATATTCCGTGTTCAGAAATTTAGGAAAATCGTGCTTTAACTTACCGGGATTCGGTTTTTCCTCGTTTAGTCTAAATATTGAAATATCTTTTAAAATAAAAAGTTTTGAATAAAAGTAAAAGCATATTTTCGAGAATTCGATATGTTGTGTTCTAACTTACTGGATGTGATATTTCGTTATTTCGAGATAAGATTTTCCAAAATAAGGCAATATTCTATGTGTGGAAACCCGAGGAATCGTGCCCTATGTGTTGGGTTTCGGTTTCCCGCTTGGCCAAATAATCGAATATCCTCTCGACATTTCTAATGCATGAGTCTCGGGAATTATGGGATGATCTTGGATTCGAGGATTTAAATAATCATGTCCTAAAGTATTGGATGTGATTTTTATTCCTTCGGGACGAGGAAATCTTGCTATACAATCCGAGAAAATTCAAATACTTTTAAAGAGGATCATACTTTTAAACAATCTTTCCACAATTTCCAACTTTCGACATAAGGGCATTGACTAATCGATTTGGTACCAATTTTGGGCGTGACGAGGGTGCTAACCCTTCCTCGCACGTAACCGACTCCCGAACCCGTTTTCTCAAACTTCGTGGATCAAAAACACTGTTTTAGTAAATCATAACATTTTATTAAAACAAAGGTGATCCGATCACACCCCAATTAAGATCGGTGGCGACTCTCATTTCATTTTTATTTTCAAAACCCAAGTTCGACTCCCGTTTTCAAAAAAATGGTTTCAACAGCAACTTTAAGGGAGATTTCGGTTTAAGCAAGAGAAAAGAAAGAGATGTGAAAGAAGAAAGAAAATAAATGCAAAAATAGTTCTAACTTTCGGCTTTTGTCAAAGGGAAATAGGGTGCATATTTTTGGCAACACACAAAGATGAAAAGAAAGCTTGAAAGAGAGAATTCTATGGCCAACTATTTTAGCAAAAAGATGAACACTCCTCACAACTAAAATTCGGCACTTAACACCCCCTACATGACCGAATTTGTCATCCCAAAGAGCCCTACATTCGACCACTATTTTTTCCCCTATCATATCCCACATTTTTCTCCTTTATCACTTCATTTTAAATTAATAAAAATAATCCATCATTTATCCCTTATCTTAGCCGAACTTTAAAAAGAAAAACAAAGCTTATCCTTACCTTTTCAAAGCCCCAAAACCGTCCAACACTCCTCCTCCCCTTGACGCAAAAACAAACTCCCATTTGCAACCTCTGCAGCTCGAACCTCCTCCCTCCTCAAGCTCCCTTTGACGCAACCTTCCTTGCACCTTAGGTGGCGTCCCTTGCCACTTTGCTGCTGGTTCTTTTGTGTCATAAACACCCCACAATTTCTCTTAAGGCTTCCTTCACCTAGCGTCCCCCTTTAGACTTAAATTCCAATAATTTTTCTAAGGCATTTCCCTTTCACGTAAAGTTCTCAAAACCCCTAAAACACAATCAAAGCCTACTAGCTCACTTGAATTATGCAATAAACGCATAACCCCTAAATCCCGGATGTTACATAATAGTTATCATAACCACATATCACATGTTATAGCATCTCAATTCGCATATTCACAATCACATAAGCACATAGTTCACAAGATAACATACATATAAGAAAGCTTACACTTGAATTTTAGAGTACGACTTCAGGCTACTACTAAATTTCCAAATAACACATTGAATTATGTCCACAAGCAATTATTCCAAACACTAACCAATTACGCTTTCGCCAAAAAGTAGAAAGCTCAAACTAGCTTTTCCTCGCCTTTATCTCTACTCGTAGAAGGTCCTATCAAATCCAGAAATTCAACTCAACAATTCACACAACAATGCATTCAATAATCAACTAAGAACTCACCACAAGCAATCAAAACATAACCCTAAGCTATTTTCCCTTATAACCGAAACCTTTAACATAACAAACTTTAAATTCAAATATCTAGGTTTATACTCAATTTTTTTCCTAAAACCAATTCTATTCATCTTATAAATCACGTATGACTAACTCCCAACCTTTAAACTACAGTAAAATACTCCATTCATGGTATCGACTTTTTTAACATGTTTTACGGCTATTTTCCAAAAATTTATTAAAACTCAAGAAATTTTTAATGGAACTTCAAAGTAAGCTTTGAAACATTCTAGTTACATCAAAACTAATTGAATAACACTTCAAAACCATGTTTTTACTCAAAATCCTAAAATCCACGATTAACGACTCAATTTTCGGCTTTTATTAAAAACATGCAATTTAATGGCTAAAAACTTAGTTTTAAAGACTAAATAACATTTAAAACTATTTAGGAGTTGAATCGTTACCTTAGACGACCAAAAACCAAACATTTGATCAAAAACCTAGAAAACTCACAAGCTTGATAATAGAGAAAACTATGGTGTTTTGGGGTGTTTTTCATGGTATTTAATGGAGATATTTGGCTTAGGTGATGATAGAAATCAAGAGAAATAAGGTCGAAGGACAAAAAGTGGAATAGAGGAGCTTAGGGAGCAAGGGGCAGCTAAGGCATGAAGATGGAGAATACTAACGTGAAATTTATAGGTCGGGGATGATATTAGGGTGATTTTTACATTTTGCTTTAATTGCCTCTTAAAAACTCACAATTTTGACTCTTTTACAAATCAGTCCAATTTTAAAAATTGAAGGTCTTTAAAACTCTTTTTCAAAAATTGACTTAATTTTCTAAAAACCATAGTAAAAAACATTATCTATAAACCATGTCACAAAATTCCGAACACTCTAAGGCTAAAATTCCTAAAATATTCCTAAAATTTCTAGGCCCTATTTTGGGGTGCAACAAATAGTTTGATATTTAACTGGTCAGTGTATGTTGTGATTAATGGATAACCTATTTGCTTTCCTCAATAGGCTACGAGCTCATCCGACATTGTTTCCGTGAAATTTTGAAAAACTTGCAGGCCATTAACGATATGGGTGAGAGCTACCTATCCAACATACCTTTTGATCAGTGGACACAATCATATGACGGGGGTCAACGATATTGATAGCCTCTAGACGTACTAATGTCCAGAGTATGAATATTGTAATGGAATATAAAAATATGAGGTGGTTTCTGTAGTATACGGGTCCAATTGTAATATAGTTTTACAACGGTGTGGGTGAGTACTCCGAGGATCGTACCTAATGGAGGTGAGTACTAGATAAATCTTAACCTAAACACTTAAAGATCTAATTATTACTTTAAATAAATTATAGTACAAGAAAATAAACGAAAGGGTTTTAAAGTTTTTAGAATAATAATATAAATAACATAAAATAAATAAAATTCAAGAGATAGAAGAGTGGAATAAATCAAATCACGATTATGGGTGATTAGCTTGCTTCGGTAATCCCCATCAACTGTTGCTTTGGGTTCCACATCAATCAACTAGTCACTACCCTAGCAAGATCTTTTGATCTTCCACTAACATAACAAGTTAGCGAGAACTACTTATCTTTTGATCTCACAATTCAAACTAGCTTGGGGTGAAGGTGTTCATGAATGGGCAATACCAATTTTAGGCTATTTCCCACCTTGATGAATTTCTGAGGTTGTCAGGCTCAGAGTTTATTGCACGTTCTTCCTTTCCCAAACAGTTGATTCGTTGAGTAATCCTATAAAATAATTAATAGATCATACCTCCACTCTCTAATCCCACACAGAAGGATTGGTTTCTCATGGCTTTCATAAACAATATGAAATTGATATAAAGAGAAAGATTGCTAATTATATCGACAAGATAAAGTAAATGAAAGAGCCTGATTGTATTGAATTTAAGCACGAATCCATAGAGTTTGAATGCTTCCACAATTTAGATCTCTTGAAATCAACAAGAACAAATAAAAGAAATCTAAAACCTAAGAATGAAAGAAAAATACACTAAATTTTACAAAGAGAATCTAGACTAAAGGAATGATGTCTATAATATGTGCCAAATGAGCCTATTTATAGCTTTTAGGTGGTCGTCGTCCTTAACACTAGTTTCATTGACACCCTCGAGCTTTAGGTTTGACTGTGCAGACCAAGATGCCCCTGCTTCATATTTAATTTTCATCACAGAGTCGTTGTAACACCTCTAACACGTCTCCGTCGCCGGATTAGGGTTACAAGGCATTACCATACAATCGAAAATTTTATCATCATAACATTTAAATAAATTAAACATATCATAATCCATTCAATCACATGCATTCAGTCCCTAAATCAATCCCTCGAGGCCCTAAAACTAACTTAGAAGCAATTCGGGACTAATTTGAAACAAAATAGAAAATTTTGGAAAAAGTAGCAAAAATTGTAAACAGGGGTCACACAGCCATGTGAAATAGCCCTAGGTCGTGTAACTTTCGAACAAGGGACACATAGCTGTGTCCCAACCCGTGTAACTCATTAAGTCGGGTCCCACACCTGTGTGCCAGGCCGTGTAACTCTCTAAGTTGCCTCACATACCCGTGTGTTAGGCCATGTGCTAGGCCATGTAACTTACTCACTTGGAACCTTGAAAAACTTCAAATGATACATGTTCGTGCTTTCAGGCCGTGTGAACCTAAAATTTTACCTAAAATCATGCCATTTCATAACCAAATCATGCATTACTAACCAATCCATTTGTGCACACTTCCAAAGGACTTAAGCACCATTCGAATACATATAACAATTCCATTTCAAACAACCTAATTCACCTAACCAATATGTCATTCAAAGGCACCACAATTGCAACCAAACATCACTTACCTCATGCATACAAACCTAATCCAAATAGGTACTAAAACATGTCACAATAGACCATTTTCAAGACAACAACAACATATCAAAAGAACCATATTATCAAGCATATAAAAGCAACCAAATTGACATAACTTGGTAAGGCATAAAAGTGCACCAAACCAACATTTCTTTCAAATCATATTCATGTCAAAACACCATTAACACTTTCACCAAGATACCATTACAAAACATCCTATAAATGTCATTATCAACCTTGGCCAAAATATTCAAAAACTACTGAATTGACTACCGGATAGTGTGATTGATCTCCGATGAGCTTTCAATTAATCGTGCTTTCGATAATCTATAAAAATTGGAAAGAAACTACGTAAGCAATGAGTGCTTAGCAAGCTTGTATAAACTAAAACGTAACTTACCATGTCATTTATACAATTCAAAGATCAAACATAGTTCACCACCAATGTCATAAGCTTGTTAAAAGCCTAAACAACATCACCCACTCACAAATTAGTATACTTATCCGTGATACAAATGAAATCAACCATCAAATATGTAAATTTCCATATGTAATAACATCATGTAGTTCATAAATCCTTACATAAAGTCATGATTCAATCCATTTGTATACTACCCTTTCGTTCCCTTTTTTTACCCGTTGAACCATCTAGAATTACATCAGATACTCGAGGAAGCTCACAAGAAGTGAGCCTTTACATATAATTGTAACCTTCCCTTTACATCAACACTCACACGAGCTGTGATATGGACCTGCTCACACGAGCTGTGAAATAGGCCTGCTTACATGAGCTGTGGGTCAGAATGTAAGCTACGCGATACTATTTATACGAGTTGTGGAGAATCTGAAATAAATGCAGGACCTCAGCCATTGGTAGGACATTCAAGACCAGCACCCGAAAAATGAAATCCTTAATGACATGTCATTTCTATCCTAAGAATTCTTAAGGCTCAATCGGGACTCAATATCTGTCAATTCAGCATAGCATTGATACATTTGGATACTGATTCATTTACATCAAAACAACATAATAAATATTCAATTTAAACAACATTAAAGCGATTACGGTTCATACAAACTTACTTCGAAAGTTAGGGCATAGTAAAATAGTCGAACTAATCTGAAGCTTTAGCTTTTCCTCGATCTAAGTTCGAACGTGTTTTTCTTGATCTAAATAGATAATTTCAATCAATTAAGTACTTCTAGAATTCAATTTAATCCATAGTTCATATTTATGCAAAATTACCAATTTACCCCTAACATTTTAACTTTTCATAATTTAGTCCTTAAGCTCATAACTTATAACCAAATTTAACTTAAATCCAACCTAACCCATGTTGCAAGGGACCTTACAACAACTCATAATTACCACCATTTCACAATAAAGCCTATAGATTTACAACATTAAAAATTTAATCTCTATTTCCAAAATTCATCAAAAATCACTTAACAAAACTTGTTTGATTTCCAACAAGGATTCTTAATCTATCAATTAACATCAAGACTCATTCAAAAGCATTCATGCTAAGTCCCTCAAAATTTAATAGTTTTGCAAATTAATCCCTAGGCTAGCTAGATTATGCTAAAATGGATTCAAAAACATAAAAATCATTAAAGACAGGACTTGGTATCACTTATATGCAAGAAACAAGCTTGATAGAACCTGCAAAGTATAAAAATGGCTTCTTCTTTCCTTATTTTCGGTGGAGAAAACCCTTAAGGAAGATGTTACCAAATTTTACATTATTTTAGTTTACATTAATTTATTAAATTACAATTTTAACCTTAGTTATTAACTTTAAAATCAACCAAATCATGCCTGTATTTGTCCACTAACATTAAGTATGGTATAATTACTAACTAGATCCTATAGATTTTCTTTCCATAGTCTTTTGACCCCTTTAATTTATAGAACTCAACTTTTACACCTTTTACTATATAGTCCTTTTTATCTAAATAGGCATTTAAGCATTCAAATTTCTTAATGAAATTTTAATATGACATTAATATAATCCCCAAGACATTAAAATAACAAAATTTCAAACATCAGGACCTGTGTCGTGACAGAAGTGGCAGTCCTTGAGACATCTCCAGGGCTATGTTGCGATATCCTTAGTCTGTGTTGCGACATCAAAGGCAGACTTGAGTTTCTCAATTCTGTTCTCTATGTTGCGACATTGAGTCATCCGTGTCGTGACATAGTGACCAGTATTCATTTAATACACCTTCTAGTGGCCTCTTGTAGACTCATAAAGTGTGTTAGCTCGCCTTTGGGCCTTATTCAACCCCTAAAGTTAATAAAAGACTCAATTTGCACATTTTATTGAATGTAAATAAAAACTTAACTAAAACATAACGAAAATGCTTGTATCCAAGCTCCTTAAATGTGAAATTTTTTTTAATCCACTACACTGAATTACAACAGTTCAATCTCACCCAACATAAGTCATTGCTTGTCCTCAATCAACATAAACAAAAATAAGAAATAAAGGTGACAATCCTTGAGAATATATCATACAAGTATTGTGTAACGCCCCGAATTTGGGCCTAGTACAATTGGGCTTATTGGGCCTTGGGTAAGGGAGCGTTTAAAATTTTTGAAAACAAGATAACGGCGCTAATGCAAGTTGGACCTATTAGGTGAGTGATTTTGGAAGGTTAGGGGGCTTCTATGAAGTCCTGGGATCAAACCTGGGCTTTAGGAAAAATTTTTGTTTTATGTGAATAAAACCTGGGAGTTAGTAAGTAGGCTTTAAGAATAAAATGTGGAAAAAAAATGACACAAAAAGGAGTGGCGGTCTAGTGGCAAATGGTGCCACATGGGAGACAAGGAGGTGACGCCATAGAGGAATCAAGTGGTCCAAGGTTCAAGTCTTGGCGCTTGCAATTCTTTTTGTTTCCCTTTTAAATGAACTTAGACCTTGACCCATAGACTTATATTTAGTTGCACATGTTTTAAGTCACAAAAGGAGCTTACGTTGTGGTGCAACGTAGCGTCTGGAGCATAGGAGAGGGTAAGGGTTCGAATCCCATTGCAAGCAAAAAGGGATATTTATTTTGCTAAGTTGGGGCGACAGGTGGTTGTGTTGGAATTAAACTCTACTGAAGGAGGGATCCCACATCGGGAAGCTAGCATGAGAGTGGGCAAGAGGCTGGCTTTAAATAGAGCAATCTATGAGGATAGTAAGGATACCTTGGTTCGCGTTTGGGCATAGGAGTGTTCGGAGCGCGGATTAACTCCAGATTCCTATCAAGTGTGTATTTCGCACTACTCTAGCTGTAGAGCGGCAAATGCCGAAACGCCAGTCACACGGTGATGGTAGCCATACGAGCGTGCGAGCGCATATGTGGTAGCTTCGATGCGATAGTTGAGGCCATCATGGGTGTTCTTGTGGGTTTAGGCTATTTGGACGATGGGCCGAAAGGGCCAAGTGGGCCCATATGAATAAATTGTATGATTGTGTAGCAGGTATTGAACTGGTCTATGTGAATATCATATCTATGGCTAGATTTTGGCTAAATGGGCCTACACGAGCGTGTGGCCCAGTTGAGCCGAGAATGGGCCCTAGGCCAATTCGCATCATTTTCTCTGTTTAGAATACCTTGGTTTGCAAAATTACCTAAATATCCTTGATTTGTGAAATTACCGAAATACCCTCAGATTGCAAAATTACCGAAATACCCCTAATTTGTGAAATTATTGAAATACACTCAAATTGAAAAATTACCGAAATACCTCTAATTTGTAAAATTACCGAAACACTCTCGAATTGTAAAATTACCAAAATACCCCTGATTTGTGAAATTACCGAAATACCCCTAATTTGTGAAATTACCGAAATACCCCTGATTTGTGAAATTACCGAAATACTCCTTGTTTACAAAATTACCAAAATACCCCGATTTGTGAAATTACCAAAATACCCCTGGTTTGCGAAATTACTAAATACCCTCTATGGGTAAAGTAACCGAAATACCCTTTATGGGTAAAGTTACCGAAATACCCTCGATGGGTTACAGAGATGCCCTTACGAGGCAAAATGACCATTTTACCCCTAACTGATTAAATGACCGTTGTACCCTCGTGGTACCCTCGTGGAACCCTCGTGTTGTATGTGTTAATTGTATGATTGATTATGTTTGAGATGCACTGAATACATAGATTAGTTATGAGTAGAATTACCAAATTACCCCTGTAGGGTAGGATTACCAAAATACCCTTATAGGGTAAAATGACAATTTTACCCCTGAGGGTAAAAGACTGATTTTGTGCCATGACTTGACTGCGATCGTATAACTGTGTTTTAACTAACTTGACTGTGGTCGAGTGACTGATATGCTTGTAATATATGTTTTAAATGTTTGCTACTGAGTATGGTCATTCTACATACACCTGTGATGATTGAGCATGACATACACGACATATTGCATGGGGTTGGCACAAAATTACGGAGGAATTGTACGGCCCATTGTCGTTCTATACAAGGCTTTAAGCCTTTCTGTGAAAATTATGGCTTTGTGCCAATCGTATTTACCCGTGTCTATGTGCCTAACATATATATTGATGACTCTGTGTCAATCATAATGACCCGTGGCTGCATGCCGATTATATTACCGTCGCTGATGGCTATGTGCCAAACTTATTACGGTTACAGATAGCTTTGTGCCATCCTGATTATGGCTCTGTGCCATCCTGATTATGGTTGATACCCATTCTATTTATGGCTTTTAGCTGTTCTGTTAACCGGCAGCGATGCTGCGATATTTATGGCTTTTAGCCATTCTGTCTACGACGCCGAGCCGTTCTGTTGACTTAGTGCCGCAACCGGTGCTAAGCTTGGTGTGTTGGCTGGGTGGGTTGACATGGTCCCCACATGGAGAGATTGGTTGGTACGGGTGGAGAGTTTGGTTGGTATGGGTTGGGTACATGTTCATTGCATTGATATGATTTCAGGGCTTAGGCCCAAATTGTTACCGGCTAGGGCTTAGGCCCAGACTGTTACCGAATAGGGCTTAGGCCCAAACTGATACCGTATGGACTCGGGCCCAGACTGTGACCGTAATAGGGGATTACACACTAAGTTTTCGTAAACTCACCCCATTTTTAACTGTGCAGGCAATCCCCAGCTTAGAGGATTTAGAGCTGTGGAGGACTCAAAGGTGGCCAAACATCGATATGGTTTAAAGCCTAAACTTAGCGATTTTAGTTTAATTTAGTTATTTTAAATTACTGGGTTAATAATTTTTGTAATAAGGCCATTGGGTTTTTCTTTTTAACTTTTATTTGGTATTTCTTTAAATTACAAACTGCTGGTCTGTTAAACACAGGTTTTTAAAGCTATAACCACTATTTTCAAAATATCACGTATTCGCAAATGTTTGAATCAAACTTCCACAAAAATCAAGGTTTTGAAAGTAATAATGATTTTTGCAAGAGAATGACTTTTAATAAACTACATTTTGAAGATAGGAAAATGAAATCTGAGGTTTTACATGGCAGAAAGTTTTAATTTCTTTAAGAAGGGTTTCTAATGAAAGCATGGTTTTCAAAAAACTCTTCAATGTGACACGCCAGATTCAGGCCTAACTTCTAGGCCGGGTTTGGGGTGTTACATATTGACTTTGAAGCATATGACATAAGCATTTCATGCTTACTAACAACTTTAACATGATGAGTATCTGCCTTTTGATCTTATACATCTAAGTTTAGTATGTTAGAAAATATACAAGTATTAAAGGTCTCACCTGTAAAAGTCCATCAATAAATCGTATAAGTACTTTGATTATCCAAGAAAAATACACATAGTTGTTTATGCATATGTTTAGTATGATGTCCATTCATGCATAATGATATTTAGGTCACATAGGACTTTTCAACTTGTAATGTTTTAAGGCTTAAGATAGGTAAGGAATTCAAATATTGTAAACATCAAGTGGGTTACAAACATGAAAATAGTTTAGCACATCGTATGGATCCCTAATCTTCCCCCTACCTTAGTGACCCTTACCCGCTCACCGCCTTATTCCTCCTTCTCTCACCTTCCTTGTCTCTCCATATATAGGAAGTCATAGCATGCCATAGTAACTAAAGCTAGCCTTACGAGTTTTTATGCACTAATGAATGATTTCTTCTTTATTTTAAGACTTTGTCACTTTTCTGCTTTTCACTACATCTCACTCATGAATGCTTTTTCACTAGTTTAATACTTTTTCTATTCGTACTAATTTCCTTTTTGGGTTTTTCTTCTTGTATTGCACATTAGGCTAACTTATAGTCCCTATATCACACCAATCTTTCCTATTTCACTCTATTTTTACAAACTCTGCTATGATGAATCTACTTAATCCTAAATACGTATGGCCAAACATCTATAGTCATGCAGTGCAGGACCAAAGAAAAATGGAAAATACAAATTAACATTTTCAGTCTCAAGGTTTGTAATGAGGTTCATCAAGAAATGTCAACAGGCTCAAAGATCGATACTAAAGGTGAAATATTAATAGGATAGCTTTTTTGCTCTGGATGTTTTCCAAAAACCGCCATCCCTAAGTATCTCAACATGCACAAACTTAATCAAACAAACAAATACAAATTCAACCATTTATCATTAGTACTAGCAGACTCATTTCCTTGTATTTACTATACAATAAACACATAACAGATCGACTAAGTTCATCTCCATAGTTTTGATCATATTCGTTAAAGAAGATTCATAGGCTGTCAATGATGTAATTTCGTCAAGCTCCACGATACCAATAGCTCTCTTGTGTGTCCCTACCCTTGTGGTAGGGTACTGATAGTCATTATTGGCAATCCTTTCCAGAATCTCCAATACTTTTTGTAAGATTTATACAACAATGTACAATTGGCGAATGCATCAACTACCATTTGCGTATGTGCATTTAACCCATTATAGAATATTTCCATTTGAGTCCAACGTTGGAATCCATACATCGGACATTTCTGAATTAAATCTTTAAATCATTCCCAAGCTTCATATAGTGATTCATACTCCATTTGCTGAAAAGATGTGATGTCATTTCTAAGCTTGGCATTCAGATTTTGGGGATTATACAGTACCAAAAATATTTAGCAAAGATCATTCCATGATGCCACTGTCCCCGATGGAAATGCATTCAACCATGCTCTCGCACTATCTCTTAAATAATATGGAAATAGTTTAAGATGCCCTGCATCTTTAGGAACACCCTGTTGTCTAATTGAGTCACAAACTTCTACAAACAATATTAAATGTAGTCTCGAATCTTCAGTAGGTAGCCCACTAAACTGTCCTATTCTTTGCAACATTTGAAACATTACTGGTTTCAATTCAAACTGCTGACCTTGTATTTGTGGCCTGACTATCTCTGGATTCAAATCATCTAAAATTGGACCAACATGCTCTCGAATGGGTATGTCTCGGTCATCTATCACCTGACGACTAGGAGGAATAACACCCTGACCATTTGGATTATCATTGAGACCGGGATCATTCCCATTTTTAGCCATTTTTCTCAATTTTTTTTCGCTTTCTTCGCAAAGTTCTATCGATCTCTGGGTCAAAAGGATACTTCTTTTTAGCAAGAATGCCTCTTTTCATACACTACTGGCAAACCTGTAGAAATTAAATTAAACTAAGTTAAATAAAACTAATGGAATTAAGTAAAATATCAAAACCAAATTTCACCCAATTGTCGATCCCCGGCAATGGTGCCAAAAAATTGTCGCATGTGAATATGATATGCGAATTGTGCTAGTATACACGTCGGATCAATTAATAAAGTGATAAGTGAGTATCGTTACCATAAGGATCGGGCTGAGGCACAAAAGTGGTGAAGTTATTATATTATAAAATATAATTAATGCTATGGTAAAGCTATGGTAAGTATACAATGGCAATTAAAGGAATAATGATGTGTACAATATGTGAAATTAATGAATACATGGAAATCTTATGGCAAAAAAAGAGTAGAAATGTAATGGCAATTATGAAAATGATTATATGAATAATATATAACTGACAAATAAACAACTAAAAATGCGATGGCAAAGATACTCCAGTAAAAAATAAGGGTTACGCGATGTTGAGTGGGAAGGTCGGGATTACTAAGAATCTACATTTTCTGTCAGCAATGCCTCAGCAAAATCATACTTAACCTACTACTCAGAAGAGTTTTAAAGTGACCTACTTCTTCCGAAGGTAGAAACCTCAAGTTACCTTGCCTGTGTCTATAGGCCTTTAATATGGTACTCTGCACTGTTTCCTTCTGTATGAATGTTGTTCTACGTCTAAAGACTACTACAAGTATGTATTGAGTACTTGCTCATATCATTCAACCACGGTCTAATTAATCTAACCATTTCAGAATTTATTTAAGGGTATGCTACACAATTGACTATGTCTAAGGATTGCTCACATATATTTTAAAGAATAAAATAGTTGAATGAAACACTAAAATAATTCAAATTTATATTGTAGACATTAGAGACAGTTAAAGTTTCACCAAAGTAATCCCAACCCTATGAGATTTAGCTCATAGGTTGGCAAATAAAATTCAACTCAAGCATCATTTTCATCACAGTAATTCACAAAGGAGCAAATTAGAAATAATGGAAGAACGTTGGGAAAACAGCGTTCGCTTGTCCAATCTACACTCCACCTGCGCAGTTTCCTAAGGTGGCTGAGAGAGACTGTAACACCCCTTACTCGAGACCATCGCCGGAATTAAGTAAGAGGCATTACTAGACTTGACTACAAGTTCAAAACATGAAAATCTTAAAGCTGTCAAACTGCGTTGTGCCGACTAATTTGGCTATAACTCGAGTTACAAAATTCGAAATTCAGATCCGTAAATTTTCCTTGAAAGTAGACTCATATATCTATTCACCATAATTTTTCTAGAATTTTTCATGTGGCCAATTTGTACAGTTTATTCTTCAAAGTTACCCTTATTACACTGCTGGACAGTTCTGACCTGTCCCTATAAAACTGCAGTTATCAGATTGCACAATTTTCCAATGGTGTTCTTATTTATACCAATGAAAAGTAGACTCATTTAGGATTCTACACATATAAACCATGCTTCTTTATTATTTTTATACAATTTATGGCAATTTTTCCAAAACTGAACAGTGACTCACGAATGCATTCAGAGCAGGTTTCACTAGAACTCAATTATCTCATAATATATAAATCGTTTGCCTACTCTATTTCTTTCATATAAAAATAGACACAATAAGGTTTAATCTCATATCTCATTCACTTTCAAATTCAATGTACCCAATTTTTAGTGATTTTTCTAATTTACATCAATGCTGCCACTACAAGCTGTTCTGCTAAATTTTATGAAAGTTAAACTTCTAGCCGAACCTACCTACTTCCCAAATTCAAGGATTTATATGTATGCAAATGTTTCTTAGCAAAAACGATTAAACCTGGATTTAAAATTTCATGAACATTGCCGTCATGTACCAACATACAAATCGTAACACAACATCATATTTACTAAGAAAAATTGTAGCCATTCTCGCATGGCTATCATAAACACTTACAAGGTTAAATATCGCATATTTCTAAGACTTCATCTAGCCTATACATGCCTTCTAATTCGTAACCAAAATTCAAAATACCAAAGGAAGGCGATAGTGTGATGAGCTTCTTGACGATCCTTCACGAGCCCGCTACGTAACCAAAATCTATAAAACAAAGGAATCATTCCACACGATAAGCTTGCTAGCTTAGTAAGTCCTAATTAAACATATACTTATTTAAGTAAAATACATACAACCTTTCGAATTAATATCTTCTATCACTAATCCGAACATAAATAATACATAACCTCTTTTATTTATAAAGCCGAAACAACTTAATATCATTGATGCACTTAATACTAAGCTTTACCTTTCTTATTCACATACATCAATCATCAAGTATATCACGCACTTATGTACATATCATATGCTTATCCAATCAACTAAATACATTCATGCTTCCAAATATTTACTATCACATGATATGATTTGCATATACATATTCATTCATCTCTAATAAATTAATGTATAAAACTTTCACTTACTCGAATACTTGTTTGTCATTTTATTGAGTAACACAATTATAAAATACATACCTCTCTCATTTAATTTATACGAATCATGCTTCTAAACCGAAATTTCTTGATATGTTCATAACTTGATTTTCATGCACTTAGAGCTCAAATACATTCACCAAGCACTAGGCCCGCTGACTTAAGGTCCGAAGTATATCACCGGCATTAAGCCTGCTAGGCAATAAGCCCGAATTGTTTCACCGGCACGTGGCCTGCTAGGCTAAAAGCCCGAATTATTCACCGGCTCAAGGCCTGCTAGGCTCGAAGCCCGAATTACTCACCGGCTCAAGGCCTGCTAGGCTCGAAGCCCGAATTACTACATAATTAAACCTTCAATACATATTTATTAATGCTAACATCACAACCAAATCATATACATCATATTACATTCACATATCATATCGAAAACATATACTTGTTCAAATCACATTAACAAAATATATTTAACCCAATTTAGCACCTTTACATTCGGCTAACACAAAGTTTTATAGTCAACATTATTAAATTTCATCCTTTAACATGTTCATAATTAACTCTTTAACATATAAGTACTTAAGGACTTACCTCGGTTGTCGATAAGCCGTGCAAATCGGCTACTCGATAATCTTTGCTTTTCCTCGATCTTGATCTCTCTCTTTTTGTTCCCGATCTAATTTGATTCAATTTTAACCAATTAACTACACTTCCATTCAATTCAAGAGCAAAATCATAAAATACATAATTTCAAGACATAACAATGTGCATTCGGCCTACATCCCCTACTTTGTTCAAGTGCATTCAATTTATTAGGAAACACTTTGGCGATAATTCCCTTGATGCGTTTTAACTTACAACTTACCTTCTTATCTAACCGTACCTTAACTTTATATAATTACACATATATAATCAAACACATTAGCTCAAATTCATTTTCTATTATGGCCGAATGTACTACTTCCATACCCTTGCATTTTTCTTCAACATACAACCAAGAAACAAGCTAATAACCGCATCTAATTCAAGCATTCAACTAATCCAATTTCCTATTGAACACCACAATAAAAATTTCAAACTATTTGGGTTGCTTCTACATGGCCGAATGGCCCTTAGGTGCTTAGGATTCTCTATAACTCTTCCATCCATCAAGTTTACCCCCTTGCACTAGTTTACTTCAATTAATCAATTTTTAAACTTAGTTCACCCCATAACTTAAACATCACATATAACAATCTTATATGGTAACTTCATCATAAGGAAATGGCCGAACATCAAGATACAAGAAGAAATTATTTTCATGAATGTCCAACCCAATATTCGGCCAAACATGAAGGTATCTTCAAGCCAAAAATCGACAAAGCTTTCTTACATGTTCAAGCTATTTCTTCTCTTACCATTTAAGTTTATTTTCAGCTCAAATCATAAACCCCCAATGGCGAACTTCATCATGCATGGCATTTCAAATCTCTACTTGATTTTTCAATGTTGATCAAGGAAATCAACCTATTTCAAAGAAGGATTGTTAAACTAGAGTTTGAAATATCACCTTGCTCAACACATGCAATAGCCGATTGAAGAAGAGGAATTTCTTCTTCTCTTGATGATAGCTTCGGGTGGGTGAGGAGGAAGAAGAAAGATGAAAATGATTTTTCTTTTTTTTTTTTTTTTTGTTTAAAATTATCTACACATTATTATTATTATTTTAGCATGCTTATGACAATTTAATACTTTAAAATAGAAAATGCATAGAAAGCATCTTAGTCTTGCATGCTTGCCGTCCACCTTATTAATATGGGGGATTTGACATGCAAATCCCCATGTTTTATGGGCAATTCACTTAGCTCCCTTTTCATTAATGCCCACTACCTTAATCCTTCTTGCAATTTAAGCCTTCTTAGCAAATTAAGCACTTAGATAGCTAAAATTTTCTACGAAATTTTTTTTTTAACACTCACTAAAAACACACATAATAAACACAAAACATAATATTATAATATCCCACAGGCTCGGATTCGTGGTCCCGAAACCACCGTTCCGATTAGGGTCAAAATTGGTCTGTTATAGAGACTGCCTTCGTTTTTCCTTTTCATGTCTCTATTCAACCACTACCTTTTATTTTTCTTAAGGATCTCACCCTCTATTCGCTCTCTAGGGTTTCCACCTTTTCTTCTTCTTAATTTTTTTTTCTTTTTTAGGATAATTCCAACAACCCATGTTTTTCTTCTCCTCTTTTTAAATTCTTTTTTCAACAACCCAAGACTATCTTCTCCTCTTTTTTAGTCAATTTTTTTTGGTACAAGTATAGTTGGGTTGACTAGTATGGATTGAGTGTTGACTTTGTCTTCCTGGAATTGCCATGGCATTCATGCTGACAAAATGTCCAACCTTTTGACCTTGCAAACCTTCACTCCTTTATTTCTCGTTCTTCCATCTTCACCTACCAAACCACCAAACACAGCCCTACCACAAGCAATTAAAAGTACCTAATATTTAAACATAGCCCAAGTTCTAATGCAATGCTAAAAATACTAATGAAATGTCCTAAAATGCAACTAGATGTACTTAAGTACATGCAATTAACTAGGTTCAAAGGCATGAAATATAACTCTTTTCAAAAGTTATCACCCATCATGCTCATCAATTGGATCATCTGATCCTCGAGCTTAGTCAATGTTCTTGTTGAGTTGGTGCACTCAGACTACACCTTCTTGACATATATTCTCATTGGTTGCATTTCTCTCTTAATTTTGTCTAGTCGTTGACCACATACAGTATGGTCACTAGGGTTGGCCCTATCCTGAGGTTTCTGCAAATAAGGAGGTTGGTAATTAGTATTTTTAACCTGATTGGAACTGTTACCTTCTCCTTGGTTTCCTTCCCCTCTGAGGTTTGGGTAATCCCTCCAACCGATGTCTTGAAATCAACAAGAACAAAAAAAGAAATCTTAAACCTAAGAATGAAAGAAAATTACACTAAATTTTACAAAGAGTATCTAGGCTATAGGAATGATGTCTATAACATGTGCAAAAGGAGCCTATTTATAGCTTTTAGGTGGCTATCGTTCTTAACCCTAGGTTAGCTGACGTCCTCGAGCTTTAGGTTTGATTGTACAGACCAACACGCCCCTGCTTCATATTTAATTTCTGCCACAGTTGTCGCAACACATTAGGACCTATGTCGCGACAGAGGAGGCAATATACTCCTCTTTGAGACATCTTCAGGGGTATGTCACGACACCCTCAGTCTGTGTCACAACATCTAAGGCAAACTTGAGTTTTCTCCATCCTATTTTTTATGTTGCAACATTAAGTCTTCTATGTTGTGAGATATTGACCAGTATTCATTTAAAATGCTTTCTAATGGTCTCCTGAACACTTACAAAGTGCGTTAGCTCACCCTTGGGCCTCATTTGACCCCTAAGGTTAATAAAAGACTTAATTTGCACATTTTATTGGACGTAAATAAAACTAAGAAAACTTAACTAAAACATAACAAAAATACTTGTATTCAAGCTCTTTAAATGCAAAAGCTAGTTTAATCTGCTACACCGAATTACAGTAGATCAAACATGGGCACATGACGACAAACCTGGTGGCTAAACATTTTCGTACTACCCAGATGAATAGAGTATGTACTAATGTGAGCCTCTGATAAAATGTCTAATTTTAACTCCAGATCATTCAGAACACACAACTGATTGTGAAAACACAAGATAC
The DNA here is from genome assembly GCA_025503065.1 of Gossypium bickii. Classification (NCBI taxonomy): domain Eukaryota; kingdom Viridiplantae; phylum Streptophyta; class Magnoliopsida; order Malvales; family Malvaceae; genus Gossypium; species Gossypium bickii. Next base: position 44,340,148 of record CP106717.1, on the reverse strand, counting down.
CAACAATACCAACTCTGAATTTCATAGATTGATCATTCTAAATCTGTTCTCGTTTAGCTAACAATTTCGAGTCATCATTTTATAAATCCTGAATTCTCTAAAGACCAATGATCTAGCTTTCAATTAAGATAAAACAAAACCAACACAACTCAAAGTCAACTAAGTGTTCAACGCTCTCAAGGCAAACAATAATTTTTTACTTAAAGCATCAACAACTACGTTCACTTTTCCCATATGATAATCAATTACCAGATCATAATCTTTCAACTACTTGAGCCACCGTCATTGTTTCAAGTTTAATACTTTTTTAGTCATTAAATATTTTAGCCTTTTATGATCAGTATAAACATGACATCTCTCACTATACAAGTAATGTCGTCAAATCTTCAAAGTGAAAACAATCGCGACCAATTCTAGATCATGATTTGGGCAATTTCTCTCGTGTGGCTTTAGTTGTTGAGAAGCGTATGCTATAACTTTTTTGTCCTACATCAATACACAACCTAACCCATTGAGTGACGCATCACTGTAAACAACATTTTCTTTCCTGGATTCAGGCTGTCAGTACAAGAGCTTCTGCCAACAAAATTTTTAGCTAATCAAAACTCTGTTGGTACCTATCCGACCAAACAAACTCAACATTTTTATGTAATAGCTTGGTCATCATAAAAGCAATTATCAAGAAATTTTAAAAAAATTGATAATAATAACCAGCTAAGCACAAAAAACTACGTACTTTAGGGAAATTCTTCAGAGCTTTCTAGTTAACAATAGTATAGATCTTGCTCGGGTCAACACAAAACTCGTCTATTGAAATCACATGGCCAAGAACTCCAACCTCTATGAGACGGAGTTCACATTTTCTGAATTTTGTATACAACTACTTCTCGCGCAAAGCCTGTAATACAATTTTCAAATACTAAGTATGCTCTAATTCTGCTTTAGAATAGATCAGTATGTCATCAATAAACACAACCACAAATCTATCTAGGTGAAGCTGAAAATCTCAATTCATCAAATCCTTAAAAGCAGTACGGGCATTAGTTAACCCAAACGGCATCACCAAAAATTCGTAATGGTCGTAATGAGTTCGAAAAGTAGTTTTCAACACGTCAAAATTCTTAACTTGTAACTAATAATAATTGGATTTGAGATCTATTTTTGAAAATAATGTTGCGTCCTTCAACTGGTCAAACAAATCATCAATACGGGGAAAAGGATATTTATTCTTTATCGTAATTTTATTCAATTTCATGTAATTAATACACAATCTCATCGATCCGTCTTTCCTTTTCACAAACAACACAAGTGCACCCTAGGGAGATACACTCCACTAAAAGAAACCTCTGTCAGATGACTCTTGCAACTGTGCTTTAAGTTATTTCAACTCAACTGATGCCATTCTATGTGGTGCAATTGATATCGGAGCAATCCCAGGCATCAAATCAATCACAAATTCCACTTCGCGTTTGGAGGTAATCTTGGTAACTCTTCAAGAAACATGTCTGTAAACTCATTAACAATCGGTACCTGATCAATCTTTGATCCTTATTCTCAAGTATTAAGCATATATACTAGAAATGCTTCACAACTTTTTCGTATCAATTTTTGTGCCAAGATAGTTGAAATAACTCTGGTAACAATATTCTATCTATCAGACTCAACTATAATCATTTCACCCGTCCAAAATTTTAGATCAATTCGTTTCAGTCTAAAGTTCACCACAACTTTGTATAACGTCAACCAGTCTACTCCCAGAATGATATCGAACTCGTGAAAGGGTAACAACATCAAGTCAGCAAGAAAATTGTAGCCCTGTATTCTCATCGGACACTTGCGATATAATAAGTTAACTATCACATTTTGACCTAGTGAATTAAAAACTTGAACATCAAACTTGGTTGACTCAATAGGTAAACTTTTATGCATTACTAATGCAGTGCAAATATGTGAGTGAGTTGACCCAAGGTCAATCAATGCATACACAGCAACATCAAATAGATAGAATGCACTCGATTTGTTTCTACCTGAAAACCTAGATGGTGAAGTGAAATGACTAAAGATATCTTTTGATTTCTTTGACGGTGGGGCAGAAAATTTAGTGGAACTTCATTTACAAAAATCCCACTCCTTTTTTCCATTTTGTTTCTTTTTGTTGCAAATTTCTTCCATCTTTTGTGCCTGACCAGATAACACAATGAACTCTCATATATACATTGCTCCTACTAACATTTTAATCTCATCATTTAACTCATTTTCAAAAACAATGCATATTTTCTCCTCATTTGGCACGATTCCACAAGCATACTTGATAAGCTGTACAAACTCTCACTCATATTCAACTATAGATTTACTTCCCTATTTGAATTCAAAAAAATATCTCTTTTTCGATCCAAGTATCGTTTGTTGACATACTTCTTTTTAAACTCAGATTTGAAGAAATCCCAATTAATCATGTTTCTCGGTCCCACAGCTATTAATATCGACCACCAATTATAAGCTTCATATTTAAGTAAGGATATGGCACATCTAAGATAATCATCAGTAAATAGGCTATTTCATCCAAAACTTGTTGAATATTCTCAAGCCAATACTCAGCCTAGCTAGGTTGTCATCTGAGTTTCCGTTAAACTCTTTGGCACCAGAGTTCCTGATTTTATCAATAGGTAGTCATCGACTCATTTCAATCATTTGAAGATGTGGGGGTGCCACAGGATGCACAATAGGGGGTGTAGGTTGCCAAGCCGTAAGATTGGTTGACGTAAATTCCGTGAACCACTAACCCATTACGTAGGAAAATACATTTTTAACTTCACTATTGGACATTTGCGAAGCCGGTAGGCTATGAATTACTTCCTGTTGGGAAGTTTGAACACTACTATTTACTTCATCAGTGTTAGTACAATCAGATTCTGCTGATATTCTTTAAATCTATAAGAAAAACAGGGTTAGATCGAACCAAATTGTAACACCCCTAACCCGTGTCCGTCACCGGAGGAGAGTTTCGGAGTATTACTGGAACCTTCAGAACATTTTCAGATAATTCATAATAATTACTATTCATTGTCCGAGATTATTCAAAACGTCCCTTAATTGGACCCTCGAGGCCCAATACGAGTATTAGAATCGAGTTGAGACTTACTCGGGAACTCTAATAATTTTTCACGAATTTTCAAAAAGTTTCCAAGGTGCAGGGCTCACACGCCCATGTGATCTAAGGGACACAGTCGTCCAAGGGCCGTGTTCGATCTCGTGTAATTATCTGACTTGTGCACACGACCATGCCATACGCCCGTGTGCTAGGACATGTGGTTAATTATTTCATTTTGAAATTAGGTACAGGTTTCACACGGCTGAGACACACGCTCATGTTCTAAGCCGTGTAGCACACACGGCCGAGACACATGCCTGTGTCTCTGCCCATGTGCTCAATTCTGAGCATTCTGTTTCTCAAAATTAAAGTGCAGGGGACACACGGCCTAACCACATGCTCGTATACTAGGTCGTGTGTCACACACGGTTTAGACACACGCCCGTGTGTCTGCCCGTGTGGACAAAATAAAGCCATTTTCTAGCCTCATTTGTCACCCAAATTTATCATTTACCTACACTAAAACATACTAAGTACAATCAACCATTCCAAGCATTCAATTTAAGCAAATTACATCATTCATCATGGCATGCCATTACATGCATATGTGTTTATAAACTTACCTTGGTTTAACTTCGGCTTTAACATCTTTTGATCACATATACTTAACATAACACATATGAGTATATCATAATAGCCTACTTAAACATACCAAAATAAGCCATAACTAGCCATTCCAATGGCTATGTTACAAAACATCATTTTCAAGCCACTATTGGCCAAGTTGTCCTATACATGCCATTATACCAAAATGATTCTACTAAGTCCACGCAAAATAATGAGTTGATAGTGTGACGATGCTCCAATGATCTCCAACCTTCACGAGCTTCCGAGCACTATAAAACAGGGGAAAATAAAACGGAGTAAGCATTACATGCTTAGTAAGTTCGTATAAGGGAAACTAAACTTACCAAATCTGTTTATTAAATCTAAGTATACAATATCATGATTTCCATCCATTAGGAAAATTGCCTAAACACATGCATTCAATCAAACATGTTAGTCACCAAAATCTTCATATCAATCAAGTAAACATAGATGAGCTCATCAAGTAATATTCTTTCAAGTCATTATCATTTCATCTCAAAATTCTCATACCAGGTCAAGAGTTGTGTCCGTTGAATCATTGAAATTTTGATGGATGCTCAAGTAGTATACACGAGGTGTACGATTTAATAATCCGTCAATTCTTATTCTAAGGTACCCATATGGGCACTAAACCAAGGAATACACTCTCGAGCCACATATCGCATAATAGGATTACCAGTTTATGCTAAATCCTTTCTATAATAGGGACAATAGGATTACTCGTCCGAGCTAAATCCCATCCGCAACAAATGCAGAACCTCATCCATTTCGGGAAAGCACATATGTTCATCAGAATTCAATATTCAATTGGGACATAACCCCTTTTTCACCATTTTGAAGAATGTATTAAATTTTCCATTATAGCATTCAAGCAATGTTTATCCATATAAGTCACATTACATACATACGCAACATTAAATTAACATAATTACATGCTCGATTAAGTTACACGAACTTACCTCGACAATTGTTCGCGTATATAATCTACTAATCCGAAACATTTTCTTTTCCTCGGTCTAACCTCAAATTTGTGTTGTTTGAATCTATATAATAGCTCAAATCATCAATTTCTCATATTTCATATTCATTCGAACTTAATTCACGTTCTAGGCAACATTACCATTTTGCCCCTAACTTTTCCATAAATTTCAATTTTGTCCCTAGGCTCGAAAAATGAAACTTGTGCAAATTTACTCTCTATTCCAAGCCTAACCAAAATCCTATTACAAAATTTATAGCACATGCATTCATAAAAATCTAGAATTTTTCATCAAATTTTATAATTTTACATTTTAGTCCCTAAATCATGTTTTCGTCAAAAATCATTTTGTAAAAATTGTTTATCTATCTACAACCTTTCATTTTCCACTATAAATTTCTAATTTTTAGCATGTTCATCCATGATCCAAATTTCATACCTTGATAACTTTTCAAATTAATCCCCTAAATAGATAGATTAGACTATCCATGTTTCAAAAATATCAAAATTACTAAAAACATGACAAAATAATTAGATGATATCTTTTATCATCTTTTTAACTAATTAATTATTTCCATTTCCAATGTACTTCTTGCCTTGTTTTAATTATTTTTAAGGGGGTAGAACTGTAATATCCTTAAATCGGGGTTACTTCATTTTGCATGTGTTTGTATGTGATGCTATGTCTGTTGTGTTCGTTTGGTATGTTTCGGGGTCTAGGCATGACCCTGGGTTAGGCCTGAGTTAGGGCTAAAAATTTTGTTTTAGTGCTTAGGAAGAGGGAGCTAGGAGAGTTTGGGGTTAAAAGAATTTATTGGAGGGTTGTGACACAAACAACCTAGTGGCGAAGTGGTAAAGGAGGCGCCACTAAGGTGCCAGGTGAGTGACGCCACATGCAGGGAAGGAGTGCTTGGGTTCGAGCTGCAGAAATCCCTTTCTTCTTATTCTTTTTCACGCCACAAGCAAGGAAGAGGTGTGTTCAGGTGGGACTCTCTTGAATGGATGAGGATTGGATCATCAGATTTGAGTTGGATGGAGAGGAGAAAATTTTGGAGTTTGACTCATTCAAACTGATTTAAATGAGTGGATGGGAGAGTTTTGAGGTGTTGGCCGAATTATGGACTTTGGGGAGGAGGAGTAATCAGTTTGGGAACTTGGGGTGTGCCGAATTTTCTTGGTCAAGTAGGAGTGTATTTTCGGCCAGCTAGAAGGTTCCCTTCATTTTCATTTTGTGCCAAAAACCGAGCCCCATTGGCATTCTTTCTTTTCCCATTCGGCTAGCTTGGTATTTGGCCGAACCAAGCCTTGCCATTTTGTTGAGAAGAGCCGAAACTTATTAGCCATTCTCTCCTCTTCTTTTCTTGTGCATTCATTGTTTACCGAAACTCTCTCTTTGCCGAATCCACCTTTGTTCACTTCTCTTCTTCCTATTTTGTTCAAAGCTAAAACCAACACCCATTCTTCAGTTGGCATCTTTTCTTCTTTCAAGTCTCTTGTGCCGAAAGCTCTTTCTTTCTCTTTGCCGAATCCCTTCTTTTTCATTTCTTTTTCTTCTTTATCTTTCCCATCTTCAAAAGCCGAAAGCTTTGTTGTCTCTCTTTCGTTTTCATCAAGAACCTTGGTCGAATACTCTTAGCTTTATTTCCTTTCTCTTCTCACGTGATCTAGTCTCCATTGAAGCGTCTAAATCAAGTTCTTTCTTTTGGGGTTGTAGCTGAATCTCCTGGTAAGTGACTTCTTCTTCTCTTCTTGATCGATTTGAGTAATACCGAAGCCCCACTCCTCTTCTATCTTCTCTTCTATTATAGATCTATATATTAAACTTCATTCTTGTTTTAGGTTGGTAGCCGAAATCCCTAACATCACTAGGGGGAGTGTCGAACTTTAGTGTTTGGAGGCTGAACCTGTCAGTAAGGGAGGAGTGTTGCCGAATACTGTAGATCTTCAGGATTTGGCTAAGCGATCTAGGTAAGGGTTCTAACGTGTTAGGATCTGTTTCATATTCTTGCAAAGCTGAAGGCTAATCGTTTTTATGTGCTAGTGCTTGACCGATTGCAAGGGGAGCTTCATCACATAGCTTCGGGATTTGGTTGGAAACCAAATCGGCATTAAGGTAGGTGTTACCTTCATGCGACATATCCTTCAGGATTTCTAGTTGAGCCGAATAGGCTTTGGTTACTAACAAAGTGTTGGCCGATTGTAGGAAGGGGGAAGGCAAACGTTTTGGGATCTCGTTAGTTTCACGTAGTTTTAGGATTTCGCTTAGAGCTACGAATAGTCAGGTGTGCAACGCTTACACACTTCGTTAGTATGATATGTTTATTGTGTTACTGTAATAGCCATTAAAACCGGTGGTTATGCCTTGTGGGCATGAGTGTAGACTCCGGGTAAGTCCCCTGATTATAGATCTCGATATATGCTAGCATGTCACAGTTTAATGCTATGCCATGTGTTATTTGCATCATCATATGTTATTATGCCACGAGTGGTATGGACATGATGGGGTTGTTGATAGGAGGGGGAAGAATTATTTTGGACTGTCACCAGTGGTTTTGACCACACGACGTGTTGGCCCCGTCTTTGATATGATTATTTGTGACTAAGTCCCAGTGGTTTTGACCACCAGTGGTTTTGACCACATTTATGATATTTGTGACTACGGTCACCAGTGGTTTTGACCACATATGGATATTGTGACTCGTCCCATTGGTTTGGTACCACAGTGGGTTGGCCCCACATGATTGATATGAGATTCTCATCAGTGGTTTTGACCACACGGTGGGTTGGCCCCATCACTTGATTTGTGACTACGGTCACCAGTGGTTTTGACCACACCGATACATATTTGTGGCTACGGTCACCGGTGGTTTTGACCACCAGTGGTTTTGACCACATGGGGTAGATAAAGGAGATCGGATGGTTAGGTTATGGGGTTGCATGATTTGTATGTTTTACTGATGATTTGCATAAGTGTTTGCACTATCGGGTTGGAGATTTATACACTGAGTCCCGGTGACTCACCCCTTCCCATATATATTGCAGATGAGGCATAAATCGCGGATCTGGAGCCGGGGAGGACTCGAGGTGGCCATGCATGCTAGTTTCGGGTTTTGACTTTAAATTACTATTTCGGTTTTATTTATTTACTTTATATTTGGTTTTGGTTTTGTAATAAGGCCGCTAAGTATTATTTTGGGGTTTTTAATTACTTGCTTTTATTTTGATAAAATTATGCATCTGCTTAATAAATTGACTTGCGTAAATAACCGGTAAAAGGCAACATTTTCAAAATTATATCACTTTTGGGGGTTTCAAACTTTACTATCGGGTAATAATCTACACAAGATGATAACAAATTAACCTAAGTGATTATCAAATTTGGTTTCTCAAATAACTTCAAACACAAATGGTTTTTAACTCGACTATGCTTAACTCACTTGGATTTTAATAAGTATCGAAAGGTTTTCCAAAACTATGAACAACAAATTGATTTCCAACAGAAAAGGTTTTCCGGGTTCTAAAGCAACACTAAATCGATTTCAACTATACTTTCCACAGGGTTTTCTAAACTCTAAAACGATAAAGGGTTTTTCGATGAAATTAAATCGGTAACTTGTTTTATTCAAATGTTTTCACTCCGTAACATGCCATATTCGATCGTGGTGTGTTGACAGGGTTTGGGGTGTTACAATTTTGGTATCAGAGCCAATTTCAACAGCTCGGCTGTGGGCCGAGGCCCAAAAATGTTTTAAATGGATTATGAAAGGCTTTTATGGGAAAAAGTATAGTGGTGGAAGCATGGCATCGAGTCTCCGGCACCGATCCGCCCAGGTAAGTACCCCAAACTGTTGCTTTTGATGCTATGATTATGATGATATTGGCATGACTAAATAGTAGTAGGAACTACTCTAGAGACTCGAGCTATAAGATGATGTGAACTCGCGGAACAATCCCTTGATTAAAATTCTCATAAGACTGTGCTTTAGTAAACAGTGGAATAAAAGTCTAACGAATAAAACTTTTAATCAGCTTGAATCGTATCGATAGTCATGAGTGCCTGTGGACGTGGGCGTAACACTTGTGGACGAGGTAGGGGTAGGATGACAGTTTCGGAACCAGTAGGGTCCAGACATGGGTCAGAAAATGAGGTACCACCGCCGCCAACTTTGGGCGCGGAATTTCAGGATCAGACGGGTGGTGATGACGCAGTGTCACAAGCGATGCTACAGGTGCTAGAAAGGGTTGCGAGTGCAGGCGTTAGAGCAGGAGCTCGAAAATCTGTGTCCGAGTGACTCAGGGCTAATGGTGCAGAGGTATTCAGCGGTGTGTCTGGCGTGGCACCTAGTACGGTAGAATATTGGTTGGAGACGACGAAACGCATTATGGATGATATAGACTTCTCGGCTGAGGAGAAGTTAAAGGGAATAGTATCTCTGCTCCGGGATGAGTCATATCAGTGGTGGCTCACGGTTAGGGATGGAGCAATGGCTGGCGACATTACTTCTGAATTCTTTAGAGCAGCCTATCAGAGGAAATTCATTGGGGCTAGCTATATTGACGCGCAGCGTAAAGTGTTCCTAAATTTGGTCCAAGGTAATAAGACAGTATCAGAATATGAGGCAGAATTCCTTCGGCGGAGTCGGTATGCACGGGGTATTGTGGGCATAGAGCATGAGCACTGTGTCAAATTTGAGGATAGACTGAGAGATAAGCTGCGGATGTTGATTGCTCCACAGCAGGAGAGTGAATTTGCAGTCTTGATCGAGAAGGCTAAAGTTGCTGAGGAGGTGAAGCAGTCTGTAAGACAGAATCAGGATAAGGGTTGGAATAAAAGGAGTTCTGGGTCATCTGGGTCTACCGGGAATCAAGAGAAAAGGGTTAGATATGGTAGGCCGAATCAAGCTGCTAGGCCTGCTGCTGCTAATACTCAATGGCCGCCACGGTGCGCTCGGTGTGGAAAGTCTCACACGGGGGTGGACTGGAAATAGAGGATGCTTTGAGTGTGGATCGATGGGGCATCGAGTGAGGGATTGTCCACAGAGATCAGCTAGGCTGCAGTCAGGGGATCAGAATCGTACATAGATTAGGAGGGATGGTCAGCAGCCACAGAGAGGCCGTGGTGCAGCCAGGGGAGTAATGGCTCTGGTAGAGGCCGCGGAGCACCGGGCAGAGGTGTAGGCAGTAAAGAGGCGAGACAGCCTGGATTGGTCTACGCATCGAGGCGTCGAGAGGAGGGCGATGCGCCGGACGCTATAACCGGTACATTATTAATCTTTGGACTACCTTATACTGCTTTGATAGATGTGGGTTTGACGCACTCATATATAGCCAGTAGCATAGTGGAAACCATGAACTTAGACTCTGAGATTACTTCTAGGAAGATGACAGCGATAAGCCCTCTAGGTCACTCAGTAGAAGTAAATAAACTGTATACGGATGTACCCCTAGAACTTCAAGGGGTCGTGTTTTTGGCTGATTTGATGGAACTGCCATTTGGGGAGTTCGATCTGATTCTTGGAATGGATTGGCTAGTGATGTAATATCCCGGGTTAGGGGTTAATTTTATTGTTGCATAAAATGACATGTGGGTGTGCTATGTTGCTAATTCTGTGTTTTATGGGCTTGGTTGTGAGCTAGAAGTGAGCCCGAGTGTTAGGAAAAATTTTTGTTTTTAGGCTTAAGTGTAAGGAGCTAGGGTAGCTGGGGATCTTAAATTAATTTTGGAATTTTATAGCACAAAAAAAAGGAGCTGGTGTAGTGGCAAGCTTGACGCCACTAAGGCTTGGTGTGGGTTACGCCTAATGCAAGGGGGTAGGCCTTGTGTTCGAGCTGCGGAGTGGCCCTTTTTGGCTTCATTTTTGGACGGCATAGGAGGGAAGAGTTGGATGAAGTTCAAATTCCCCTTGGACTTGGTCAAATGGTGGCTTGGTGGGTGGAGAGTGATTGTAGGAGTAAGACTTGGTAAACTCATTTGAAATGAGTGGTTGGGAGCTTTTGAGGGGATGTAGCCGAATTTTTGGGGGAGTTGGAGGGGGAAGTGGACGGCTTGGTGGGTGATGTTAGTTGCCGAAATTCACTTAGGCAATTTTGGGTGCATATTTCGGCCAAAAAGAAAATTGGTAAGCTAAATTTCCCTCTTTGTCAAACAACCGAATTCCAAGAGAGTTTCTCTATCTTTTCTTTTGCAAATCGAAAGTCTAGGCCCCTAGTTGCCGTTTCTCACTCTCCTTTTCTCTCAAAATTCTTTGGGCAAGCCGAATGCTTCTTCCACTCTTTTTCTCTTTTTTTTCATTTGTGTAAGCCGAAACTTACTTCCCTCTTCTCACACTTTTCTTTTTCTTCTTGAAACCCTCTTAGCCGAAAGTCCATTCTCCTCTCTTCTTAACTCTCTTTGCTTCTTAAATCTCCATTAGCCGAAACTTCAACCTCCAAGATACTCTCTCTATCCCTTTTACTTGCAAACCGAAAACACCTCCTTTTTTCTGTTCCTATCTTTGTGGTTGTTAGCCGAATATTTCTCCTCTCCTAGAAGTTCTAGTTTGGCCGAATATTGGGTGTTGGGTAAGTGTTTGGCCGATTGGCCATATCTTTCTTCTCTAGTTCTATGTTGATTCCAGTTAAGATTAAAGCCTGTGATGGTTGTGGATTGAAGTGAGTTGATCATTTGTCTAATCTTCTTGTATAGGGTCTGTGGATATTGAAAGTAACCAAGAGGAGTTTCTACTCTATTAACCGATTGGTAAGCAGTGGTTGTGGTAAGTGATTGGTATTAGCATTAATCGTTCAATCTTTTGAGTTCGATTAAGTCAAGATTATTAAGGTTTAACTGTTCTCTTTTAGGGGTTGGCCGATTGTCAAAGGGAATCACTGCTTGATTCAGATTTGGTAGGAAACCAAATCAGGTGAAGGTAAGGGATTGATTTTAACCCCTTTGGGTTTGTATGTGTTGGCCGAATGGTCTTAGTGCCTAACCCCTATGTTGGCCAATTGTTATAGGAGTCAGATTCGAGGGACTTAGATTGTTTCGTTGGGATCTTTAGACTCGTATATACCAGGTGTGTAAACTAACACACTGATTCTTAGTAATGTTATTAATAAACCTATTTGCTCATAAAAACTCATAACGATGTGATGGAAAATTGGATACCCAAATGGGGTATGTGTACGGATTCGGGTAAGTTCATGTTATTACCAGTTCGATTGTTGATACCTGTGACATTATGATTTATGTTATGTATGCTATGAGATGCATGATGGGCATGTTGGCATGTATTAAATGATCTGCATCAATATGACATATTGGGTAATTTGAGAGGAGGGGGATTGGATATCCGTGTCTTTGGGACACTTGTGACTTTGGGTCACGGAGGTTTGGCACCTCCAGTGGTTTGGGACCACAGATGATTTTGTGACTTCGGTCACCAGTGATTTGGTATCACATGTGTCTTTGGGACACCAGAGGTTTGGCACCTCAGCGTCTCGTCCCAGTGGCTTAGTACCACGGTGGGTTGGCCCCACAGTTGATTATACGGGATTGACGCCAGTGATTTGGTATCACACGATGGGTTGGCCCCATCATCCAGGATTTGTGACTTCTGGCCACGGTGGTTTGGTACCACATGTGTCTTTGGGACACCAGAGGTTTGGCACCTCATTGCGACTCGTCCCTGTGGTTTGACACCACCGTGGGTTGACCCCACTTGAGATATGGGATCGTCTGCTAGTGATTTGGTATCACGCGATGGGTTGGCCCCATCACCGGATTATTCGTGACTTTGGGTCACCAGTGGTTTGGCACCACACTTATGGATATCGTGACTTTGGGTCACCAGTGGTTTGGCACCACCAGTGGTTTGGTACCACACGGGGTAGAAAAGGAGATACGGATGGTTAGGATCGGGTTGCATTAATTGTGTTGCTATGTATGATGTGTGTTAGCATGTTGTTTTATTGGGAGCGGGATTTATACACTGAGTCATTCGACTCACCCTCTCCTTTGACATTTCAAGTGACACTTAGACGCGGACATGGAGCCGGGATGGACTCGGGGTGCTCATGCCATGCTTAATAAAGTGTTACTCAGACTCTATCATTTGGGTACTTTAGTTTAATTACTTCCATATGGGTTTTATTTTAGATTGTAAAAGGGCCTTTATGGTCATGTTTTACTTTACTTATGCTTGATTTGATTTTCAACATGCTTTAATAAATTAATTGGGTTAATTTGCTAACACTTGGAAAGACAACGATTTCAAACCAACAAAACGATATGTTTCCAACTATACCATCGGGTATCATACAATGTCTTGGTACTAAGTAAACTCCAATGATGTTCAAATTAAATTTTTACTAAGTCTAAATGTTTTAGTAACGATATTAAACAACTTGTTTTTTTTTTTTAAAACAGAACAAAGTTTTATCAAATCTATTAAGTGGAGACTCGAAACATTCAAACATGCTTTCCTCGTAACATACCAGATTCGGTCGTGGTGTTTGACCGAGTTTGGGGTGTTACAATTGTGGTATCAGAGCCAGGTTCAAAGGCTCGGCTGTGGGCCCGAGGCCTAAAATGTTTTCAAAAGTCTGTTTTAAGTGTTTGTTTTGAAAGTATGATTTGAAAGGCATGGCACCGAGTCTCCGGCACCAGTTCGCCCAGGTAAGTAGTTCTAAACTCTTTTGTGAATTACTATTTGTAGAAGGGTAGGTGGTATGGAACGTAGATAGATTTATAGGACTTGAACCCTAGGATTAGATTACTCAAACACTCAAACCAAAACATAAGACTTAAAGAACTAAACCAATCTATGACTTAGTCACTGAGTTAGGGTGTGGTAACCTCTGTACGCATGTCTAGGAGAGGATCCGGAAGAGCTTGAATTTAAGCAGTCCTCGTGACTCACCTCCTCTTCGCAGGTATCCCACCTGGTGCGTAGCTTTGGTTCACCCTGACCAAGAAGGCTCGGTCATAGGTTTAACATAATGACTAAAACCCGAAAAGGGAACTAGCCATATTTTCGAAAAAGGATGAAACAACAACCCTAATGTTTTCAAACTTTTGCAATAAACGCTTTAAAACTGAGAATGTCACTTTTACAACAATTTTCTCGAAAAACCTGATTTGTGGGAAATTACAAAAAATGCCCTTAGGGGTAAACTTACTAAAGTGCCCTCGGTTCATAAAATATCAACTCAATGGTTTTGTCAAAATTCCAATGATGTTGCAAACTTCAAAAACCTGCTTTGCAAAATATCAATCGAAAATTTTGATTTTGGAAATTTACAAAAACGCCCTCAGTTTGTGAAAATTTCTAAAATACCCCTGGTTTCCCAAAACGAAGTATTTTACAAAATTTTCAAAAAACACCCTCCAGTTATGGGAATTTTACATGTTTTATGAAAGTTCTTACAACCTTTTTTATCACGAAAATACCCTGTAGGGAAATGACGAAAATACCCCTGGGATAGAAATGGGCAGAAATGTCCAAAGAGCGAATAGGTATGGAAAGAATTAGATAATGGATGCATGAACTCCTTTGTGTGAATTAGGATAAAAGATTGAAACCTTGGTTGCTCGAAAGAACCCCTGATTAAACTCCATCCATAAAAATTTCTTTTACGGTTAAGAAAGTGGAACGATACTAATGCATAAAAATCTTCTTAATCAGAAACGTAGAGCGTTTAGTCATGAGTACTCGAGGTGGACGTGGTCGTAATACTCGTGGTCGAGGTCAAGGTAGGATGACAGTTTCTGAACCCGTAGGATCCGGTCGAAGTCGAGAAAGTGAGATACCTGCACCACCACCGGAGGTGGTGAGTTTCGTGATCGGGCCGGGGATGACGCAGCGTCACAGCGATGCCTTTGCGAGTTTTGGAAAGGAGTAGCCGGATAGGCGGAGGAGGAGCTCGCAAATCTGTGCCTGAGCGACTCCGAGCAAACGGGGCTGAATTCTTTCGAGGTGTTTCTGGTGTTGCTCCCAGCACTGCTGAATATTGGCTGGAGGCAACAGAGCGGATCATGGATGATCTGGACCTTTCTGCTGAGGAGAAGCTTAAGGGGATTGTATCGCTTCTTCGGGATGAGTCATATCAATGGTGGCTCACGGTTCGGGACAGTGTGGCAGCAGAGGATCTGACATGGGATTATTTCAGGGCTGCATATCAGAAAAAGTACATTGGAGCTAGTTATATTGACTCCCAGCGAAAGGCATTTCTGAGGCTTGTTCAGGGGAGTAAATTTGTTTCTGAGTACGAGGCTGAGTTCTTGAAGCTGAGTAGGTATGCCAGAGGCATTGTGGCCACTGAACACGAGAGGTGTGTTCGTTTCGAGGATGGTCTGAGAGACGAGTTGAGACTGTTGATTGCTCCACAGCAGGAGCGTGAGTTTGCTGTTTTGGTTGAGAAGGCCAAGGTGGCCGAGGGTGTTAAGGAATCGGTGAGGCAAAACCTGGATAGGAATCGTCATAAGAGGAGTTTTGGATCTTCTGGATCGTCGGGTAATCCCCAGAAGAGGGCTAGACCGAGTGGGCCGAACCAGTCGGGTAGGCCTGTTGCTGCTAATCAGGGACCGCCGCTATGTAATCGCTGTGGAAAATCTCATTGGGGAGGTTCTTTGGACCGGAGGAAAGGGTCGCTTTGAGTGTGGTTCTCTAGATCACCGTGTGAGGGGGTCGCTGCGGCGTAAGTTGGCTAGGATTCACCGAGAATCGTGGTGTCGATTCGGCCGGGTAATGGACCGCCACCACGAGGGGTCGTGGTAATGGCGAGAGGTGGTAATGGATTTGGTCGAGGCCGTGGGCAGCACGGCGCGAGGTGCGGGTAGTTCGAGGCACGACGGCTGGGTTGGTGTATCTTTGCGAGGCACCGAGAGAGGGCGACGCACCGGGCGTCATCACCGTGCGTTTTTAATTTTTGGTTCTCCCTATCTTTGCTTTGATTGATTTGGGTTCCACGCATTCTTATGTTGCTAAAGAGTCCGCCGTAGTGAAGGTGCGAACAGCTAAGGAATTTGTGGATGTGTTTCGGAGGAGCTCCGGGTTTGCCACCGGATCGTGAGGTAGAGTTCGGGATAGATCTGCTTACCGTGAATCTGCGCTTGAGGTGTCTATTGCTCCATATAGGATGGCGCCAAAGGAATTGGTGGAGCTTAAGGCTCGGTTCGTGAGTCGTTGGATCGGGGCTTCATCGGGCCAAGTGTTTCACCTTGGGAGCGCCGGTACTCTTCATCAAGAAGAAGGGCGATGCGATGCGGATGTGTATAGACTACCGCTAAATGAATAAATAAAGTGACGATTAAAAACAAGTATCCGTTACCACGGATAGATGACTTGTTTGATCACCAAGGTGCGTCAGTATTTTCAAAGATCGATTTGAGGTCCGGGTACCATCGCTTGAAAGTTAAGGAAGCGGATATCCATAAGACAAATAGCGTTTGGACTCGATGCGGGCACTACGAATTCTGGTAATGCCGTTCGGTGACTAACGCTCCGCAGCTTTATAGATATGATGAATAGGGTGTTTCAGCAATATCTGGACCGTTTCGTCGTGGTTTTTATTGACGATATCTTGGTATATTCAAGGTCAGAAGAAGAGCATGATGCACACTTGAGAGTGGTGTTGCAGATCCTGAGGGAGAAGCAACTTTACGCTAAGTTCGATGAAGTGCGAGTTACGCTTAGGGAAGTGACGTTTTTGGGTCATGTAGTATCAGCTGAGGGGATTAGAGTAGATCCTCGGAAAGTTGAGGCAGTTCTAGATTGGAAACCCCCTAAGTTAGTGGCGGAGATTCGAAGTTTTCTGGGTTTGGCAGGATACTACCGAAGGTTTGTAAAGGGTTTCTCGTTGATAGCAGCACCGATGACTAAGCTGTTAAGGAAAGGAGTTCCGTTCGTTTGGGTGAGAAACAAAGAGAAAGCTTCGACAAGCTTAAGAAGATTTTGACTGAGGCTCCGGTCTTAATTCAACCTGAGGCTGGTAAGGAATTCACAGTATATTGCGATGCATCACATACGGGCTTGGGTTGTGTGCTGATACAGGAAGGTAAGGTTGTGGCTTACGCTTCTCGACAGCTGAGGCCACATGAGGTCAACTATCCGACGCAAGACTTGGAGCTAGCAGCTGTAGTCTTCGCTCTGAAGATTTGGAGGCACTACTTGTACGGTGAGAGATCAATAGTTTACACAGATCATAAGAGTCTGAAGTATCTCTTGACTCAGAAGGATCTGAATTTGAGGCAGCGTAGATGGGTTGAGTTGCTCAAGGATTACGACTGTTCGATCGAGTATCATCCGGGCAAGGCTAATGTGGTGGCAGACGCGTTGAGCCGTAAGGTTGTTTCGGACTTAAGAGTGATGTTTGCCCATTTGAGTCTGTATGACGACGGGAGTATTCTGGCGGAGCTACCAGTTAAGCCTACTTGGGTTGAGCAGATCAGAGAGAAACAGTTAGAGGACGAGGTTCTGAGTGCGTAAAGGTTACAAGTGCAGGATGGTGGTTTGGAGGGTTACAGCTTGTCTAGTGAGGAGATTCTGTGTTTCCAAGGTAAGACTTGTATGCCTAAGGACGTTGAGTCGGCGATTAATTCTTGGGGCGCACATAGCGATCCTTATGCTATGCATTCGGAGGTAGTAAGATGTATAGGGATCTCGAGAGAGCGCCTTACGGTGGCGAGTCCAAGAGAGAGGTGACAGAGTTTGTTGGGAAGTGTCCGACTTGTCGCCAGTCAAAGGCTGAACATCGATTCTGCCGTCGAGGTTGCTTCACTGTAAAGATTCCTCGATGGATATGGGAAAGGATAACCATGGACTTCGTCGATGGGTTACCGCTTCGCCAAGCAAGAAAGATTCGATTTGGGTTGTTGTGGACCGTCTAACTAAGTCACGGCTCATTTCATTCCAGGTGAGAGTGGATTATTCACTTCGAGAGGTTGGCAAAGCAGTATGTGTCGAGATTGTGAGGTTGCACGCGTGTACCGGTTTCGATCATCTCGGATAGGGATCCCGATTTACGCCAAGGTTACGGAGAGCGTTGCATCGAGCTCTGGGTACTCGTTTGGATTTCAAAGACGGCTTTTCACCCGCAAATCGGCGGTCAATCGGAAAGGGTTATTCGAGATCTTAGAAGATATCTTTGAGAGGTTGTGTTCGGACTTCGAGGGTAGTTGGGAGGAGTTTCGCCGTTAGTGAGTTCGCCTACAACAACAATTACCAAGCAAGCATCAAGATGGCACGTATGAGGCATTGTATGGTAGGAAGTGTCGCCACCTCGTGTTGGACGGAGTTGGGTGAACGTCGATTGTTGGGACCCGAGTTGGTTCTTTGAGAGACCGAGGACAAGGTTAAGTTGATTCAGAGCTCGATTAAAGGAAGCTTGGATCGGCAGAAGTCTTATGCCGATCTTAAGCGGAGAGACATAGAGTTTGCTGTGGGGGATCAAGTTTTTCTGAAGGTCTCACCTTGGAAGAAGGTGTTAAGGTTCGGAAAGAAAGGCAAGCTATGTCCGAGGTTTATTGGGCCGTATAAGGTTCTGAGACGAGTGGGACCAGTAGCATATCAGCTTGAGCTGCCAGCAGAGTTGAGTCAGATTCACGACGTATTTCACGTGTCGATGCTTCGGCGTTATCGTTCAGACCCATCACATGTGGTAGCAGTGGAAGAGATCGAGGTAAATCCAGATATGACCATAGAGGAAGAACCAGTGCAGATTCTTGATCGGGAGGTGAAGGTTCTGCGTAGGAAGTCTGTGCCTTTGGTTAAGGTACTTTGGCGAAATCATGGCGTGGAGGAAGCCACGTGGGAACCCGAGGATGCGATGAGAGACAAACAATACACAAACTCTTTCCGACTGTGCATTTCGAGGTCGAAATTATTTTTAAGGGGGATAGAACTGTAATATCCCGGGTTAGGGGTTAATTTTATTGTTGCATAAAATGACATGTGGGTGTGCTATATTGCTGATTCTGTGTTTTATGGGCTTGGTTGTGAGCTAGAAGTGAGCCCGAGTGTTAGGAAAAATTTTTGTTTTTAGGCTTAAGTGTAAGGAGCTAGGGTAGCTGGGGATCTTAAATTAATTTTGGAATTTTATAGCACAAAAAAAAAAGGAGCTGGTGTAGTGGCAAGCTTGATGCCACTAAGGCTTGGTGTGGGTTATGCCTAATGCAAGGGGGTAGGCCTTGTGTTCGAGCTGCGGAGTGGCCCTTTTTGGCTTCATTTTTGGACGGCATAGGAGGGAAGAGTTGGATGAAGTTCAAATTCCCCTTGGACTTGGTCAAATGGTGGCTTGGTGGGTGGAGAGTGATTATAGGAGTAAGACTTGGTAAACTCATTTGAAATGAGTGGTTGGGAGCTTCTGAGGGGATGTGGCTGAATTTTTGGGGGAGTTGGAGGGGGAAGTGGACGGCTTGGTGGGTGGTGTTAGTTGCCGAAATTCACTTAGGCAATTTTGGGTGCATATTTCGGCCAAAAGAAAATTGGTAAGCTAAATTTCCTCTTTGTCAAACAACCGAATTTCCAAGAGAGTTTCTCCATCTTTTCTTTTGCAAACCGAAAGTCTAAGCCCCTAGTTGCCGTTTCTCACTCTCCTTTTCTCTCAAAATTCTTTGGGCAAGCCGAATGCTTCTTCCACTCTTTTTCTCTTTTTTTTCATTTGTGTAAGCCGAAACTTACTTCCCTCTTCTCACACTTTTCTTTTTCTTCTTGAAACCCTCTTAGCCGAAAGTCCATTCTCCTCTCTTCTTAACTCTCTTTGCTTCTTAAATCTCCATTAGCCGAAACTTCAACCTCCAAGATACTCTATCCATCCCTTTTACTTGCAACCCGAAAACACCTCCTTTTTTCTGTTCCTATCTTTGTGGTTGTTAGCCGAATATTTCTCCTCTCCTAGAAGTTCTAGTTTGGCCGAATATTGGGTGTTGGGTAAGTGTTTGGCCGATTGGCCATATCTTTCTTCTCTAGTTCTATGTTGATTCCAGTTAAGATTAAAGCCTGTGATGGTTGTGGATTGAAGTGAGTTGATCATTTGTCTAATCTTCTTGTATAGGGTCTGTGGATATTGAAAGTAACCAAGAGGAGTTTCTACTCTATTAACCGATTGGTAAGCAGTGGTTGTGGTAAGTGATTGGTATTAGCATTAATCGTTCAATCTTTTGAGTTCGATTAAGTCAAGATTATTAAGGTTTAACCGTTTCTCTTTTAGGGGTTGGCCGATTGTCAAAGGAATCATCTGATTCATTGATTTGGTAGGAAACCAAATCGGTGAAGGTAAGGGATTGATTTTAACCCCTTTGGGTTTGTATGTGTTGGCGAATGGTCTTAGTGCCTAACCCTATGTTGGCCGATTGTTATAGGAGTCAGATTCGAGGGACTTAGATTGTTTCGTTGGGATCTTTAGACTCGTATATACCAGGTGTGTAAACTAACACACTGATTCTTAGTAATGTTATTAATAAACCTATTTGCCTGTTAAAACTCATAACAGTGTGATGGATAATTGGATACCCAAATGGGGTATGTGTATGCGGATTCGGTAAGTTCATGTTATTACCATTCGATTGTTGATACCGTGACATTATGATTTATGTTATGTATGCTATGAAATGCATGATGGGCATGTTGGCATGTATTAAATGATCTGCATCAATATGACATATTGGGTAATTTGAGAGGAGGGGGATTGGATATCCGTGTCTTTGGGACACTGTGACTTTGGGTCACCAGAGGTTTGGCACCTCAGGTGGTTTGGGACCACGAGATGATTTTGTGACTTCTGGTCACGGTGATTTGGTATCACATGTGTCTTTGGGACACCGAGGTTTGGCACCTCAGCGTCCTCGTCCCAGTGGCTTAGTACCACGATGGGTTGGCCCCACGCGATTGATTATACGGGATTGACGCCAAATGATTTGGTATCACGATGGGTTGGCCCCATCATCGGATTTGTGACTTCGGTCACCAAAGGGTTTGGTACCACATGTGTCTTTGGGACACCGGAGGTTTGGCACCTCATTGCGACTCGTCCCTGTGGTTTGACACCACCGTGGGTTGACCCCACTTGAGATATGGGATCGTCTCGCTAGTGATTTGGTATCACGCGATGGGTTGGCCCCATCACCGGATTATTCGTGACTTTGGGTCACCAATGGTTTGGCACCACACTTATGGATATCGTGACTTTGGGTCACCAGTGGTTTGGCACCACCAGTGGTTTGGTACCACGGGGTAGAAAAGGAGATACGGATGGTTAGGATCGGGTTGCATTAATTGTGTTGCTATGTATGATGTGTGTTAGCATGTTGTTTTATTGGGAGCGGGATTTATACACTGAGTCATTCGACTCACCCTCTCCTTTGACATTTCAGGTGACACTTAGACGCGGACATGGAGCCGGGATGGACTCGGGGTGCTCATTTGGGTACTTTAGTTTAATTACTTCCATATGGGTTTTATTTTAGATTGTAAAAGGGCCTTTATGGTCATGTTTTACTTTACTTATGCTTGATTTGATTTTCAACATGCTTTAATAAATTAATTGGGTTAATTTGCTAACACTTGGAAAGACAACGATTTCAAACCAACAAAACGATATGTTTCCAACTATACCATCGGGTATCATACAATGTCTTGGTACTAAGTAAACTCCAATGATGTTCAAATTAAATTTTTACTAAGTCTAAATGTTTTAGTAACGATATTAAACAACTTGTTTTTTTTTTAAACAGAAAAAAGTTTTATCAAATCTATTAAGTGGAGACTCGAAACATTCAAACATGCTTTCCCCGTAACATACCAGATTCGGTCGTGGTGTTTGACCGGGTTTGGGGTGTTACAAGTGAAGTACCAAGCCAGTTTGGATTGCGCGACTAAGTGCATGGTGTTGAGGATAGTTGAAGGGGAAGAGGTGGTGATGATTGGTAATAGGAGAGATTACCTATCCAATGTTGTCTCTGCGCTGAAAGCCGAGAAAATGGTGGGGAAAGGTTGCGAGGTATTTATGGTGCATGTCTGTACTTTGGAAGCCAAGGATACAGCTATAGAGAGTGTCCAAACCGTGAGGGAATTTGCTGATGTATTTCCAGAGGAACTTCCAGGTGTGCCTCCGGACCGTGAAGTTGAGTTCGGTATAGATCTACTGCCAGGAACCGCGCCAGTGTCTATTGCCCCATATAGGATGGCGCCAAAGGAATTGGTGGAGTTAACGGTACAGATTCAGGAATTGTTGGAAAGGGGTTTCATCCGGCCGAGTATATCTCCTTGGGGAGCGCCTGTGCTCTTTGTTAAGAAGAAAGATGGTACAATGCGGATGTGTATAGACTATCGCCAGCTGAATAAGTCGATGATCAAAAACAAGTATCCGTTGCCCAGGATTGACGACTTGCTTGATCAACTTAAGGGTGCATCGATTTTCTCTAAAATCGATCTTAGGTCGGGGTATCATCAACTCAAAGTGAAGGAGGCTGATATTCATTAGACGGCGTTTCGTACTTGGTATGGGCATTAGAGTTTTTGGTAATGCCGTTCGGGTTGATTAATGCACCGGCAACATTCATGGACATGATGAATCGGGTGTTCCAGCCATATTTGGATCGATTCATCGTGGTGTTTATAGACGACATTCTGGTATACTCAAAATCTGAGGAGGAACATGATGCGCATCTTCGGGTGATTCCGCAGGTTTTGAGGGAGAAGCAGTTATTCGCCAAGTTTAGTAAATGCGAGTTCTGGCTTAAGGAGGTAACTTTCTTGGGTCATGTAGTATCAGCTGAGGGGATTAGGGTGGATCCTCGAAAGATCGAGGCAGTGTTGGATTGGAAACCACCTAAGTCGGTTGCAGAAATTCAGAGTTTTTTCGGTTCGGCAGGATACTACAGGAGGTTCGTGGAAGGTTTCTCTTTGATTGCAGCGCCGCTGACTAAGTTGTTGAGGAAAGGGGTTCCGTTTGTGTGGTCTGAGAAACAGTAAGAAAGTTTTGACAAGTTGAAGAAGATTTTGACTGAAGATCCAGTTTTGATTCAGCCTGAGGCAGGGAAGGAATTCACGGTCTATTGTGATGCATCACATACTGGCTTAGGGTGTGTGCTGATGCAAGACGGGAAAGTGGTGGCGTATGCATCTCGACAGTTGAGGCCTCATGAGGGTAACTACCTGACACACGACTTGGAATTGGTTGCAGTGGTTTTTGCCTTGAAGATTTGGAGGTATTATTTGTATGGGGAAAAGTCGATAGTTTACACGGATCACAAGAGTCTGAAGTACCTCTTGACTCAGAAAGATTTAAATTTGAGGCAGCGAAGGTGGATCGAGTTGTTGAAGGACTACGACTACTCGATTGAGTACCATCTGGGTAAGGCTAACGTAGTAGCTGATGCATTGAGCCGTAAGGTGGTAGCGGACTTGCGAGCGATGTTTGCTCACCTTAGTTTGTATGACGATGGGAGTCTGTTGGCAGAATTACAAGTAAAGCCGACATGGATTGGTCAGGTTAAGGACAAACAATTGGTAATGTGTTTTCAAGGGAAAGTATGTATGCCTAAGGACGTTGAGTTGAGACAGCGGATTCTTCAGGAAGCTCATAGCAGCCCATACGCTATGCATCCTGGAGGCAGTAAGATGTATCATGATTTAAGGGAACAGTTCTGGTGGCCAGGTCATAAGCGAGAAGTAACAGAGTTTGTGGGCAAGTGTTTGACATGCCAGCAAGTTAAAGCTGAGCATCAGTTGCCGTCAGGACTGTTGCAGCCGATAAAGATTCCACAGTGGAAGTGGGAAAGGATTACGATGGACTTTGTTAGCGGGCTTCCCCTTACGCCTAGTAAGAAGGACTCAGTCTGGGTGATTGTGGGCCGTTTGACTAAGTCAGCTCATTTCATACCGGTAAGGTTGATTATTCGCTCCAGAAGTTAGCCAAGTTGTATGTGGCGGAGATAGTAAGGTTGCATGGAGTGCCTGTGTCAATCATTTCGGATAGAGATCCCAGGTTCACGTCGATGTTCTGGAAAGCTTTGCATCAGGCTTTGGGTACGAGGTTGGATTTCAGCATGGCTTTTCACCCGTAGTCTGATGGACAATCTGAAAGGGTAATCCAGATTCTGGAAGATATGTTAAGGGGCTGTGTTCTGGATTTCAGCGGTAGTTGGGAGGAGTATCTACCATTGGCAGAGTTCGCTTATAACAACAGTTACCAAGTGAGTATACAGATGGCACCATATGAGGCACTATATGGACGGAAATGTCGTACTCCTATGTGTTGGACAGAACTGGGTGAACGGCAGATGTTGGGTCCGGAGTTGGTGTCAGAAACTGAGGATAAGGTTAAGGTGATTCGGGCTCGTCTTAAGGAAGCATCGGACAGGCAAAAGTCTTACGCCGATCTTAAGTGCAGGGATATAGAGTATGCAGTGGGTGATGAGGTCTTTCTGAAGGTATCACCATGGAAGAAAGTGTTGAGCTTTGGGCGAAAAGGGAAGCTAAGCCCTAGGTTTATCGGGCCGTTTACGGTGTTGAAGCGAGTGGGATCGTAGCTTATCAGCTCGAGTTACCAGCAGAGTTAAGTCAGATTCACGATGTCTTTCATGTTTCCATGCTTAGGGGCTATCGATCAGATCCGTCGCATGTTGTGCCAGCTGCAGAGATAGAGGTAAACTCAGACTTGTCTTTCGAGGAGGAGCCGGTACGGATCTTGGACCAGGATGTCAAGGTTCTGCGTCGGAAGTCAGTTCCCTCGGAAGTCAGCCACGTGGGAACCAGAAGATGTGATGCGGCAGCAATACCCCCAACTTTTCTGACCAGGTAATTTCGAGACCGAAATTATTTTTAAGGGGGGTAGAACTGTAAGGGTCTCTGCATTTTGCATGTGTTTGCATGTGATGATATGTCTGCTGTGTTCGTTTGGTATGTTTTGGGGTCTAGGCATGACCCTGGGTTAGGCCTGAGTTAGGGCTAAAAATTTTGTTTTAGTGCTTAGGAAGAGGGAGCTAGGAGAGTTAGGGGTTAAAAGAATTTATTGAAAGGTTATGACACAAACAACCTAGTGGCAAAGTGGCAAAGGAGGCGCCACTAAGGTGCCAGGTGAGTGACACTACATGCAGGGAAGGAGTGCTTGGGTTCGAGCTGCAGAAATCCCTTTCTGCTTATTCTTTTTCACGCCACAAGCAAGGAAGAGGTGTGCTCAGGTGGGACTCTCTTGAATGGATGAGGATTGGATCATCAGATTTGAATTGGATGGAGAGGAGAAAATTTTAGAGTTTGACTCATTCAAACTGATTTGAATGAGTGGATGGGAGAGTCTTAAGGTGTTGGCCGAATTATGGACTTTGAGGAGGAGGAGTAATCAGTTTGGGAACTTGGGGTGTGCCGAATTTCATTTGTCAAGAGGAGTGTATTTTCGACTAGCTAGAAGGTTTCCTTCATCTTCATTTTATGCCAAAAACCGAGCCCCATTGGCATTCTTTCTTTTCCCATTCAGCAAGCTTGGTATTTGGCCGAACCAAGCCTTGCCATTTTGTTGAGAAGAGCCGAAATTTATTAGCCATTCTCTTTTCTTCTTTTCTTGTACATTCATTGTTGACCGAAACTCTCTCTTTGCCGAATCCACCTTTGTTCACTTCTCTTCTTCCTATTTTGTTCAAAGCCGAAACCAACACCCATTCTTCAGTTGGCATCTTTTCTTCTTTCAAGTCTCTTATGCCGAAAGCTCTTTCTTTCTCTTTGCCGAATCCCTTCTTTTTCATTTCTTTTTCTTCTTCATCTTTCCCATCTTCAAAAGCCGAAAGCTTTGTTGTCTCTCTTTCGTTTTCATCAAGAACCTTGGTCGAATGCTCTTAGCTTTATTTCCTTTCTCTTCTCACGTGATCTAGTCTCTATTAAAGTGCCTAAATCAAGTTCTTTCTTTTGGGGTTGTAGCTGAATCTCCTGGTAAGTGACTTCTTCTTCTCTTCTTGATCGATTTGGGTAATGCCAAAGCCCCACTCCTCTTCTATCTTCTCTTCTATTATAGATCTATATATTAAACTTCATTCTTGTTCTATGTTGGTAGCCGAAATCCCTAACACTAGGGGGAGTGTCGAACTTTGGTGTTTGGAGGCTAAACCTGTCCGTAAGGGAGGAGTGTTTCTAACGTGTTGGAATCTGTTTCATATTCTTGCAAAGCCGAAGGCTAATCGTTTTTATGTGCCAGTGCTTGACCGATTGTAAGGGGAGCTTCATCACATAGCTTCGGGATTTGGTTGGAAACCAAATCGGTATTAAGGTAGGTGTTACCTGCATGCGACATATCCTTCGGGATTTCTAGTTGAGCCGAATAGGCTTTGGTTACTAACAAAATGTTGGCCAATTGTAGGAAGGGGGAAGGCAAACATTTTGGGATCTCGTTAGTTTCGCGTAGTTTCGGGATTTCGCTTAGATCTACGAATAGTCAGGTGTGTAACGCTTACACATTTCGTTACTATGATATGTTTATTGTGTTACTGTAATAGCCATTAAAACTGGTGGTTATGCCTTGTGGGCATGAGTGTGGACTCCGGGTAAGTCCCCTGATTATGGATCTCGATATATGCTAGCATGTCACTGTTTAATGCTATGCCATGTGTTATTTGCATCATCATATGTTATTATGCCACGAGTGATATGGACATGATGGGATTGTTGAGAGGAGGGGGAAGAATTATTTTGGACTGTCACCAGTGGTTTTGACCACACGACGTGTTGGCCCCGTCTTTGATATGATTATTTGTGACTAAGTCCCAGTGGTTTTGACCACCAGTGGTTTTGACCACATTTATGATATTTGTAACTACGGTCACCGGTGGTTTTGACCACATATGGATATTGTGACTCGTCCAAGAGGTTTGGTACCACAGTGGGTTGGCCCCACATGATTGATACGAGATTGTCATCAGTGGTTTTCACCACACGATGGGTTGGCCCCATCACTTGATTTGTGACTACGGTCACCAGTGGTTTTGACCACACCGATACATATTTGTAGCTACGGTCACCAGTGGTTTTGACCACATGGGGTAGATAAAGGAGATCGGATGGTTAGGTTATGAGGTTGCATGATTTGCATGTTTTACTGATGATTTGCGTAAGTGTTTGCACTATCGAGTTGGAGATTTATACATTGAGTCTCGGTGACTCAGCCCTTCCCATATATATTGCAGATGAGGCATAGATCGCGGATCTGGAGCCGGGGAGGACTCGAGGTGGCCATGCATGCTAGTTTCAGGTTTTGACTTTAAATTACTATTTTGGTTTTATTTATTTACTTTAAATTTAGTTTTGGTTTTGTAATAAGGCCGCTAAGTATTATTTTGGGGTTTTTAATTACTTGCTTTTATTTTGATAAAATTATGCATCTGCTTAACAAATTGACTTGCTTAAATAACCGATAAAAAGCAACATTTTCAAAATTATATCACTTTCGGGTTTTCAAACCTTACTATTGGGTAATAATCTACACAAGATGATAACAAATTAACCTAAATGATTATCAAATTTGGTTTCTCAAATAACTTCAAACACAAATGGTTTTTAACTCGACTATGCTTAACTCACTTGGATTTTAATAAGTATCGAAAGGTTTTCCAAAACTATGAACAACAAATTGATTTCCAACAGAAGAGGTTTTCCGGGTTCTAAAGCAACACTAAATCGATTTCAACTATACTCTCCACGGGATTTTTTAAACTCTAAAATGATAAAGGGTTTTTCGATGAAATTAAATCGGTAACTTGTTTTATTCAAACGTTTTCACTCCGTAACATGCAAGATTCGGTCGTGGTGTGTTAACCGAGTTTGGGGTGTTACATTCGCATTTTATGCGATTTAGCCCTTTTTGTAATTAAACACTTAATCGATAAAATTTTCGTATCAAAATTTTCACACAACACGTCTACCATAATACAGACCATATGATAAAATAAAAATAAACTTTATTTTCGGATCAGATTTTTGGTCCCGAAACCACTGTTCCAATTTCACTGAAAAATGGGTTGTTACAACTCTCCCCCTTAAGGATTTTCGTCCTCGAAAATCTTACCAGTAAAGAGATTCGGTTATTGCTTCCTCATAGTATCCTCCGGTTCCCAGGTAGCCTCCTCTATACCATGTCATTGCCAAAGAACTTTTATTAATGCTACCTTCTTATTTCTTAACTCTTTTGATTTCCAAGCTAAGATTTTGATTGGTTATTCACTATATGTCATATCAGGCTGAATCTATACCTCTGTCAGAGAGATAACATGTGAAGGATCAGATCGATACCATCATAGCATAAACACATGAAAACATTATGAATCTGATCAAGTTCTAGTGGTAAAACTAACCGATATGCAACCGGTCCAATTCTTTATATAATCTCATATGGTCCAATGAACCATGGACTCGGTTTTCCTTTGTGACCAAACCGGAGAACTTTCTTCCAAGGCGATACTTTCAAGAATACCTTGTCGCTGACTTGAAATTCTATTTCTTTTCTTTTAAGATCAGCATAGGGCTTTTGATGATCAGAGGCTGCTTTCAAACTGTCCAGAATTACTTTCACTTTCTCCTCGGTTTCACGAACTAAGTCGACTCCGTGTAACTTTTTCTCACTCAGTTCCGTCTAGAACAAGGGAGTTCTACATTTTCAACCATACAAAGCTTCATACGGTGCCATTTTAATACTAGATTGATAACTATTATTATAAGCAAATTCAACTAAAGGCAAATACTTTTCCCAGTTACCTTCAAACTCAAGTATGCAACATCAAAGCATATCTTCCAAGACCTTTATTACTCGTTCAAATTGACCATCTGTCTGGGGATGATATGCAATGCTAAAGTGCAACTGAGTACCCAAAGCATCATGCAATTTGCTCCAAAATCGAGACGTAAACCGAGGGTCTCTATCTGAAACAATGGAGATAGGCACTCTATGCAATCTGACAATCTCAAAAACATATAATTCATTCAGTCTATCCAAGGAATAATCCATACGTATCGGAATAAAGTGTGTACACTTTGTTAATCGATCAACAATCACCTAAATGACATCTTTCTTCCTTAGAGACAGGGTAACCCCGATACAAAGTCCATAGTAATTTTTTCCCATTTTCTTTCCGATATCGTAACTGGCCGTAATAGTCCAGAAGGCAACTGATGTTTAGATTTTACTTGCTGACATATCAAACATTTATATACAAACTTAGAAATATCCCGTTCCATTCCTAGCCACTAGTACATCTTTTTCAGATCATTATACATTTTATTGCTACCAAGATGAATAGACATGTTACCATTATGAGCTTCATTCAAAATCTTTTGTACGAGTTCTGAACCTTTCGGTACACATACTCTGCCTTTGAATAACAAACAATCATCGGTCTCATTTTGAAATTCTGAGTCAAGAGCCGATTCACTCTACATCCGTTTTGCTTGCAACTTACTATCATTTTCCTGAGCTTCAAAGATCTACTGCAAAAACATTGCTCTAGCTTTTAACTCAGCTATAATTGAACTATCATTAGATAATGACAATTGAGTATTCATAGCTCACAAAGAAAACAGAGATTTTCTGCTTAGAGCATCATCAACCACATTGGCTTTTCCTGGATGATAGTCAATAACAAGGTCGTAATCTTTTAATAATTCAAGCCATCTACGCTGTCTCAAATTCAAATCTTTCTATGACATCAAATATTTCAAACTTTTAGGACCAGTGAATATGTGACAGTTTTCACCAAATAAATAATGCCGCCAGATTTTCAATGCAAACACTATGGCTGCTAATTCAAGGTCATGTGTTGGGTAGTTCCTTTCATGTGGCTTTAGTTGTCTTGAAGCATAGGCTACTACTTTACCTTCTTGTATCAAAACACAGGCTAAACCATTCAATGGCGCATCGCTATAAACTATAAATTCCTTACCCGATTCTGGCTGAACTAACACAGGAGCTTCTGGCAATAAAGCTTTTAATCTGTCAAAACTCTACTGGCATTTCTCAGTCTACTCAAATTTCACATCTTTCTGTACAAAATGAGTCAATGGAGAAGCTATCATTGAAAAACTTTTTACAAACCTTCAATAAAAACCAGCTAGTCTCAGGAAACTTCATCTTCGGTGGCTTCCAATTAACAATGGCTAAAATTTTATTCGGGTCCACCCTAACACCTTCAACAGATACTATATGCCCAAGAAAACTTACTTCCCGTAGCCAAAATTCACATTTACTAAATTTGGCATATAATTGTTTCTCTCGCAGAGTTTGCAACACTATTCTCAAATGTTCAACATACTCATTTTCATCTCGAGAGTAAACCAAAGTATCATCTATAAATACCACCACAAACCTGTCTAAATATGGGCTGAAAATTCTATTCATTAGATCCATAAACACTACAGGTGCATTTGTCAAACCGAATGGCATCATAAGAAACTCATAGTGTCCGTACCTGGTTCTAAAAGCTATCTTGAGTACATCTGAATCTTTTACCTATAGTTGATAGTATCCAGAACGGAGATCAATCTTTGAAAAATACAGTGGCACATTTTAATTGGTCAAACAGGTCATCAATACGAGGCAAAGGATACTTGTTCTTTATTGTAACCTTGTTGAGTTGTTTTTAATCAATACACAGCCTCAACGATCCATCTTTCTTCTTTACAAACAGAACTGGCGCACCCCAAGGTGAGAAACTAGGTCGAGCAAAACCTCTTTCAATCAACTCTTGCAACTGTACTTTTAGCACTTTCAATTCTACTTCTCTATCCAGCGGTAAACCAGGTAGTTCTTCTAGGAATACATCAGGAAATTCACATACAACCAGCACTAATTGAATCTTTGATTTAGATACTTTAGTATCCAGCACATATGCAAGGTAAGCATCAGAACCCTTTTGGACATATTTATGTTCTTATATTGATGAAATCACATTAGGTAATCCATCTAGTTTATCAGATTCAACATGAAGTAATTCACCACTTTGACATTTCAATACAATATATTCCTGTTTACAATTCACCACTGCATCATATTGGTTTAACCAATCTGTAACACCCCTAACTCGTATCCGGTGCCAGATTAGGGTTAAGAGGCATTGCCACACAAACAAAAACTTTTACAGATATTTCATGATTTAATACAACCAATCAGATCAAATGTCCCTTTTATAGGTCAATGAGACCTTAGTCATGCTTTAGAATAGGGCTGGGACTAAACCGAACACATATGGAATTTCTCAGAAATTTAAAAATTTTTCAAAGTTACAAAGGTCACAAGCCCGTGTGGGTAGGCCGTGTGCCTCCCATGGCCTCAACATGCCCGTGTGTCTAAGCCGTGTCAAAATAGGGCATACATACTAACTTGTCCAAACGGCCGTGGACACGCCCGTGTGCCTCATCCGTGGTCGCTACTGACTTCACCACACGGCTAGTCACACGCCCGTGTGTCCAGCCCATGGTCGATCCTGACTTGCCTTGAACTTTTAATCACAAAGGACACGGTCGCTCGATCGTGTAGGCAAATATAGGACATTTTCAAAGCCAAAATGCCACCCACACTTGGGTCATTTTCTACAATCTCAAACAAGTATTATTCCATACACAATTGGCAACCAAAACCATGTCAAATGAACAACATGTCATCTCATTCAATCTTATTTCTAATCATGCCAACAACCAAAACACATGTATAATCAAGCATAATTCAATCACAAATTGTCGTCCCATAACTATTTCATTGCTCAAACATACATACTCAAATTTCATCCATATGCTTACCATAAACTTGACCATTTCATAGACATGAGATTGTACCAAAACCAACATCATATACCATATTAACAAATGCATAATACCAACATATAATTAGCCACATCACATAGCTAATTTCATATCTCAAACATATACCAAAAAGACTAGCCTATACATGCCATATTTAGCACTATACACTTTTCCAAGGTACCAAAACAAGTTTGAGTAGTGTGATGATGATCCTCGACGGTCCTTGAGCCTTCAGTAGCTTCGACGATCTATAAAAAAGAGCAAACACACACAAAGTAAGCTTTCAAAAACTTAGTAAGCCATAGACAAATAAACTTAGCATAAAATGCACATAACCATATTGATACAATGACATTAGTGTTTCTCAATACAAATTCATCACATATTTTTTGGCTCATTTGCTTAGCCATAATTTACCAAATTCTTCAACTCAAATATCACATATACACATAGCTCATTCAAGCATATATTCACATATTATCTCATCATTTCAATACACATATTCACCTTAGTAAGTTCATATAGACACTTACCTTTCATACACATATAGTGTACTTTCAAACGTACCTGAAACAGATATAAAACTCACATAGTCGTTCATTTCTTAGATTTTCTCATTGAACTGTTCAAAATCTAATAGGATACTCAGAATGCTCAAAATAGTTGTACAATGCCAACATCCCAGACGTGGTCTTACATCTAATCAAATATCGATGCCACTGTCCCAGACAGGGTCTTTATAACATCCTGGATTTTAAGGGTTCTGCATCTGATGTATGTTGTGTGTGTAGGCTGTGCTTTGTACGTTATTTTGGTGTGTTTGGGGGTCTAGGGAAGGCTTCGGGTTAAGCCGAAGCCTTGGCCAAAATTTTCTTTT
Organism: Gossypium bickii; assembly: GCA_025503065.1. Classification (NCBI taxonomy): domain Eukaryota; kingdom Viridiplantae; phylum Streptophyta; class Magnoliopsida; order Malvales; family Malvaceae; genus Gossypium; species Gossypium bickii. Next base: position 44,307,803 of record CP106717.1, on the reverse strand, counting down.
AGGGCACTTTTAGGGGAGAGCTGACTGGGGCAGGACTTAAGGGTTATTGCTTGTGTTTTTTGACAGAAGAATTGTAGTGGCAAAGTGGCAAGGAGACACCACTTAAGGTGTTGGTAGGCGACACCACAAGGAAGCAGTGAAGGAGCAGGTTCGAGTCGCACAATTTACATTTTAGGAACTCTTTTTGGGGTCAAGAGGAGTAGTGATGGATTCAGCTAGGAGCCTTGAAGAGTGGGTGTTGAATTAGTCAAAATTTTTGAATGGTAGGCCAAGAGAGAAAGGAGGGATTTGAATGGTTCAAACTTTTTCAAATGGGCGATTGGGAGTGAATTTAGGAGGAAAATACGGGATTGAGGGTTGGTGAAGGTAGTGGCCGAATTGTGGATGCTTAAGGAAGGGGGAAGAAATCGGTTTTGGCTTGATTAGGGGTCTTAGGTTCCTTTTTAGTTTTCTTTAGAACAAATTCGAGTTTTAGGGGGATGTGATTGCCGTTTTTGTGCTAAAGCTTTTGACCTCTCTTTCTTTTCTTTCTCTTTAGGTCCATATTCCTTGTGTGTCAAATTTGTTTAGTCAACTTCTATTCTCCTTTCTTTTCATCTTTAGCCGAATCGGAGATACCATTAGTGCACATTTTCTTCATTTTCTCTTTCTACCTAAGACTCTCAAGCCGTACCTTAGCTTCATTCTACTCACCATTTCCATTGTTTTCTTATTCTTCTTCTCTTTTCCTCTTAAGCCGAAACCTTTTAAGCCTCTACCAAATCTCTCTTTCTCCCCACTCATACCCTTAAGCCTCATAACCAAAAGCATCACACCATTTCCTTTGTGATTATTTTCTTATTCTTTTCTTCTTTACTTATCTTGTTCTACACTGAAACCATCCTTTTCTTTTTTCACTCATTTGCATACAAGGCCGAAACCCCTATTTACTTCAATTTTCTTCTCTATTTCTTGCTAAAGCTGAACATCCCTTGTTCCATTATTTTCTTTTCTAACCAGTAGTCGACTTGGCCAAAATTAAGCCCCTTGTTATCGATTGTTTTTCCTTTGATTTTGATCTTCAAAGATCTCTAGAGATATTATCTGTATTAGCCTGATACGGTGGAACAAGGTGATAGGAATCTGCTTCATGTCCATCGATTTAGGCTGTTAAGGTAAGAGTGACTCTGTCAACTTTTCTTATTCTTCTTTCGGTTTTGGTAGCCAAAGCCGAATGGCTAATTGGCTTGTCGATGCTATTGTTTTGACTCATACTCTTTTATCTTCTTTCCTCTTTGGGGTCGCCTATACCGGGAAACTTTGCTAGCCGAATCATTTGAATTCCAAGTCTAAGAATCAGTCAATCTTTGAACCCTATCCCTCTTTTCGGGATCCCAAGGTAAGAGTTTTCTCTCTAGTTACTCGATCGGGTTCTCCTTTCGTTATTCGCTGACCTTAACCCATTGTTTTGTTAAAAAATAGTCATCTCATTATAGTATCTTCTGACCAAGATCGTTTCATGGATTCAAATGCCACCCAAACGAACGAAGGGGTTGGACCCGTAGTTCTAGCCCCTAAGTACAAAAAGCGCGTGGTGTCTGCTGTTCGAGATTGGCCACCAGGTTGTAGACTGGCTTCAGAACAGAATAGTAGGCAGATAGCAGTCGTTTCTACTATCTATAGTGTCAACATAGAGAGCATAATATTTCGTGTTATTAGGTGTGTAAAACTCCACACTCTATTATTTATCTGTGCTATTAACTGTATGGGCTGAAAAGCCGAAACGACAAAAAAGCAGTCGTAATACCCTTGTGGGTAAAGCTGAGAATACCAGGTAAGTGACTTTGATAATCTCTTAGTGGATGTGAGATAACTGTTGTAATCTGTCACTGTGATGAGAGCATGTGCATTCACATGATTGTATGTTCTGCATGGGTTGGGTTATAATGTGAAAGGGGAAGTGTTGAGACTGTCATGGTTTGGTACCACGAGTGGGTTGGCCCCACATATATTTGATCTAGTGACCATGTCTCGATGGCTTGGTGCCACGATGGTCTAATACCATGTATATATGTGTTAGAGACTGTCACGGTGGTTTGCTACCACGAGTGGGTTGGCCCCACATATATCTGATTTAGTGACCATGTCTCGGTGGCTTGGTGCCACGGTGGTTTAATACCATGTATATATGATTTAGTGACTCGTCCAAGTGGTTGGTACCACAGTGGTTTGGCCCCACATATATTCATCAGGGATTGTCACGGTGGTTTGGTACCACGTTGGGTTGGCCCCACGAATAATGATAGTGACTTTGTCACGGTGATCTAGTACCACGGTGGTCTAGAACCACGAGTGGCTTGGTGCCACATATATGAGGTGTGTAGCGGATGGAGGGTTGATTGTAGAAATCCCCACGGTGTGATGGGCTGGTACGGGTGGTGTGTAGAGGATGGAAAAAAAACTAGGTTGGGTTGGGACACACATTACATTCATACTTGTATATGCTATCTTTAGTGGGCTAAGGCCCAATGTGTGATCTTGGGCTCGAAACCATTTATGTGATTTAAGGGGATTTACACACTGAGTCTCAGTGACTCCCCCTCTGCTTAATTTTGCAGGTAATCAGTAGATCGTGGGTCTGGGGGCCGAGGAGGACTCGTTGAGGCCATAAAAATCTTCTTTCAGTAGACTTGTTTTTTTTCAAGTTATTTATTTCAGAAATTTTAATATGTAATAAGGCCTCCTTAAATTTCTTTATTCGGTTTCATTATTTATTTACGATATGACATTATGTTATGCTTAAAACTTATTAACTAAGATGAAGTTTTTTGAAATTGGAACAACATAAAGTGACCGTTTTCTCTCAAGTGCCAACAAAGATAAACGAATATTCGAATAACTTAATTCTAAACATTTCAAACTACAAACCACTGTTTTCAAAACATCACCCTAAACAAAACGTTTTTCAAACTTACGGTATTTTTCCTAATTTCAACAAAAATTCGTTTTTATTTTTCCCTGTGACATTCTAGATCTGGTCGTAACATTTAGACAGGATTTGGGGTGTTATAATTTTGGTATCAGAGCCTAGGTTGCAAAACTCAGGCTGTAAAATGGGTTCAACAGTGTTTTATAAAGTCAATTTAAATGTTATTTGGAGGAAATGTTTTGATTGGAGTATGGCATCCGAGTCTACCGGCACCCGATCCACGCAGGTAAGTGTTTTAATTTTGGTGATGCATGCACGAAATGATTATTTGCTTGAATGAATATGTTTGCTAGCACTAGGAGATCCAAACTTTAGAGACTGAAACCTATAGGTCGAGATATGTTTTTGCGGGAATTACTCTCTAAAGCTACTCCTCATAAGACTGCTCGGTAATAAACAGTGAAAGAAATACTAACTCATAAAACTTTTAATCAGATTAAAACGCAACAGTAGTTATGAGCACTAGGGGGCGTGGACGTATTGTGCGTGGTCGTGGTAGAGGCCGGAGTGTTGGGTCTGAACCATTGGGATCTGGTCATGGTTCGGAAAGTGATGTACCAGCACCGCCAGCTCCAAAAGCAGAATATTAGGATCAAATGGGCGGAGACGATGCTGTGTCTCAAGCGATGTTACATGTATTGGAGAGAGTTGCTGGAGCAGGCTTGGGTACAGGGGCTCGAAAATCTATGTCAGAACGACTTTGAGCCAATGGAGCGAAAATGTTTAGGGGCATTTCTGGCGTAGCTCCTAATGCAGCTGAGTATTGGCTGGAGGCAGTTGAGCGTATAATTGATGATCTTGACCTCACGGGGGAGGAAAAGTTGAAAGGAGTTGTGTCTCTTCTTCAAGATGAGGTGTATCAGTGGTGGCTTACGGTCAGGGATGGTACAGTGGCTGACCGCATTACCTGGGATTTCTGATTGAGTTATGTGGATGTGCAGCGTAGGGCATTTCTAAATTTGGTTCAGGGAAATAAATCGGTGGCTGAGTATAAGGTGAAATTCTTACGTCTTAGTCGTTATGCCCGGGGTATGGTGGCCACAGATCATGAGTGTTGTGTTCGGTTTGAGGATGGTCTGAGGGATGATTTGCGAGTGCTGATAGCTCCACAACGAGAAAGGGAATTTGCGATTTTAGTGGAAAAGGCTAAGATAGCTGAGGAAGTGAAGCGGTCTGAAAAACAGAATCAGGATAGGGATAGAAGTAGAAATAAAAGGAATTTTAGATTGTCGCGATCAGCTGGGCGTTCTCAGAAAAGACCTAGATTGGATGGCCCGAGTCGTGTGGCGAGATCTGTTGTTGATAGTGGGCCTCAGAAGTGTGCTAGATGTGGTAGATCTCATTCAGGTGACTGTTGGATGGGTAGTAGAGGATGTTTCAGATGTGGGTCTACTGATCATCGGGTAAGAGACTGTCATCAGGAGTTGGGCAGAATGCGACCAGTAGGACAGGGTTATGTTCAGCCTGGTAGAGGTGGTCAACAATCACAGAGAGGTCGTGGTCCCGCTAGGGGAGGAAGTAGTTTTGGCCGTGGGAGTTGAGCACCGGGCAGAGGTGCTGGGAGCATAGATGCAAGGCAGCCTGGGTTGGTCTATGCGGCTAGACATCGAGAGGAGGGCGATGCACTGGATGTCATAACTGGTACGTTTCTTATTTACGGGTTACCTTATACTGCTTTGATTGATGTTGGGTAGACACATTCCTATGTTACTAGTGTGGTATCTGGAACTTTAAACTTAGACCCTGAGTTTGCCTCTAGGGAGATGGTTGTACTTAGCCCTTTAGGACAATCGGTGATAGTGAATAAACTTTTTAGGAAGATGCCTTTAGAAGTTCAAGGGGTAGTTTTTTCGGCTGATCTGATGGAATTTTCGTTCGAGGAGTTTGATTTCATCTTAGGCATGGACTGGCTAGTGAAGTATCGAGCAAACTTAGTTTATGCTGCCAAGCGCATGTTGTTAAGGACTCTTGAGGATGAGGAGGTGGTGGTAATAGGTGAGAGGAGGAACTACCTATCTAATGTAACGTCCACTTTAAAGGCTGAAAGAATGGTGAGGAAGGGATGTAGGGCATTCATAACTTTTTTTTGTGTTTTGGAGGCCAAGGAATCAACTGTGGGGAATGTTCGAACAGTGAAGGAATTTTCTGATGTTTTCCCAGAAGAGCTTCTGGGATTACCTCCGGATCGCGAGGTGGAGTTTGGTATTGATCTTCTTCCGGGAACAGCGCCTGTGTCTACTGCACCATATAGGATGGCGCCAAAGGAGTTGATGGAATTGAAAGCCCAAATTCAGGAACTACTCGATCGAGGTTTTATCCGACCGAGTGTATCACCTTGGGGAGCGCCAGTGTTTTTTGTTAAGAAGAGGAAGGATCAATGTGTATGTGCATTGACTATCGCCAGTTGAATAAGTTGAGGATCAAGAATAAGTACCCGCTACCAAGGATTGACGATTTGTTCAATCAACTTAAGGGAGCTTCAGTCTTCTCGAAGATAGATTTGAGGTCAGGATATTATCAGCTTAAAGTCAAGGAGACGGATATTCATAAGATGGCATTTCGTACCCACTATGGCCACTACGAATTTTTGGTGACGCTGTTCGGGCTGACCAATGCACCAGCAGCGTTTATGGACATGATGAACCCGGTATTCCAACCTTATCTGGACTGCTTTGTCGTGGTGTTTATAGACGATATCCTGGTTTATTCAAAATCGGAGGAGGAGCATGATTCGCATCTTCGAGTGGTTTTACAAATTCTCAGGGAGAAACAGTTGTTCGCCAAATTCAATAAGTGTGAATTCTGGCTAAGAGAAGTTACCTTTTTGGGCCATGTGGTAGCTGCTGAGGGGATTACGGTTGATCCCTGGAAAATTAAAGCTGTGTTAGACTGGAAGCCACCTAAGTCTGTGGCAGAAATCCGGAGTTTTCTTGGTCTGGCTGGGTATTATAGAAGGTTTGTTGAGGGGTTCTCATAAATTGCGGCACCATTAACCAAGTTGTTGCGGAAAGGGGTTCCATTCGTCTGGTCTGATAAGTAGCAGGAGAGTTTTGAGAGGCTGAAAAGGATTTTGACAGAGGCTCCAGTATTGATATAGCCTAAGGCTAGGAAAGAATTTGATGTTTATTGCGAAACGTCGCACACAGGTTTAGGATGTGTGTTGATGCAGGAGGGGAAAGTGGTAGCATATGCGTCTCAGTAATTGAGACCGCATGAGTTGAATTATCCCACGCACGATCTGGAATTGGCAGCAGTAGTGTTTGCTCTGAAGAGTTGGAGGCATTATCTGTATGTGGAGAAGTCTGTTATTTATACAGATCACAAGAGCCTAAAATATCTCCTTACTCAGAAGGAGTTAAGTTTAAGACAGCAAAGATGGATCGAGTTGTTAAAGGACTATGACTGCTCAATTGAGTACCACCCGGGTAAAGCTAATGTGATGGCAGATGCATTAAGTCGTAGGATAATCTCTGACTTGAGAGCAATGTTTGCTCACCTCAGTTTATATGATGATGGAAGTTTATTAGCTAAACTTCAAGTGACTCCTTCTTGGGTCGGTCAGATTAAAGAGAAGTAGTGGACTGATGAGTTGTTAAAGTCGAAGTTTCAGTTGGGAACTGATGATGAGACAACGGATTTCAGTATGAATGGTGATGGGGTATTATGTTTTCGAGGAAAAACTTGCATCCCAAAGGATCCTGAGTTGAGACGTAAAATTGTACAGGAAGCGCACAGCAGCCCGTACGCTATGCATCCTGGGGGAAGTAAGATGTATCGGGATTTGTGAGAACAGTTTTGGTGGCCAGGTCTGAAGCGAGAGGTAACCAAATTTGTGAGTAAATGTTTAACGTGTCAGCAAGAAAAAGCAAAACATCAGTTGCCTTCGGGGTTGTTGCAGTCGATAAAGATTCCACAGTGAATGTGGGAAAGGATCACTATGGACTTTGTTAGTGGGCTACCTGTTATGCCTACTAAGAAGGATTCGGTATGGGTAATTGTTGATCGATTGACGAAGTCCGCTCATTTCATACTGGTTCATGTCGACTACTCTCTACAGAAGTTGGCTAAGCTGTATGTAGCAGAGATTGTGAGGTTGCATAAGGTACCAGTGTCTATCATATCAGACAGAGACCCTAGGCTTACGTCGAGATTCTGGAAGGCATTGCATTAAGCATTGGGTACAAAGTTAGATTTCAGTACAGCATTTCATCCTCAGTCTGACGGACAGCCTGAGAGGGTAATTCAGATCTTAGAAGATATGTTGAGAGGCTGCGTCATAGACTTCAGGGGTAGTTGGGAAGAGTTTCTACCGTTGGCGGAATTCGCATACAACAACAGTTACCAATATAGTATTCAGATGGCATCGTATGAGGCGTTGTATGGTCAAAAGTTTCGCACTCCTACTTGTTGGACAGGGTTGGGTTAGCGACAGTTATTGGGTCCAGAGTTGGTTTCTGAAACGGAGGACAAGGTTAAGTTAATTTGGGCTCAATTAAAGGAAGCTTCTGATAGACAGAAGTCCTATGCTGATCTGAAGCGTAAGGATATAGAATTTGCTGTAGGTGACCGGGTTTTCTTAAAGGTTTCATAGTGGAAGAAGGTTCTAAGATTTGGACGGAAGGGTAAGCTAAGCCCCAGAATTATCGGGCCTTATCGTGTGTTGAAGCGTGTGGGACCAGTAGCTTATCAGTTCCAGCTACCTTCGGAGTTAAGTCAGATTCATGGTGTGTTTCATGTTTCAATGTTAAGGCGCTACCGTTCGGATTCATCTCATGTTGTGCCAGTAGAAGAAATCAAAGTACGGCCTGACCTATCCTTTGAAGAGGAACCAGTTCAGATCTTGGATCGTGACGTTAAGGTATTGTGAAGGAAATCAATCTCTTTGGTCAAAGTTATATGGAGGAACCACGGTTCAGAAGAGGCTACGTGGGAGCCAGAGGATGTTATGCATCAGTAATACCCTCATCTCTTTTGACCAGGTAATTTCGAGGCCAAAATTTCTTTAAAGGGGTAGAACTGTAACATCCTGGATTTTAGGGGTTCTGTATCTAATGTATGTTGTGTGTGTAGGCTGTACTTTGTACGTTATTTTGGTGTGTTTAGGGGTCCAGGGAAGGCTCAGGGTTAAGCCGAAGCCTTGGCCAAAATTTTCTTCTAGGGCACTTTTAGGGGAGAGCTGACTGGGGCAGGACTTAAGGGTTATTGCTTGTGTTTGTTGACACAAGAATTGTGGTGGCAAAATGGCAAGGAGACGGCACTTAAAGTGTTGGTAGGTGACGCCACAAGGAAGCAGTGAGGGAGCAGGTTCGAGTCGCACAATTTGTATTTTGGGAACTCTTTTTGGCGTCAAGAGGAGTAGTGATGGATTCAGCTAGGAGCCTTGAAGAGTGGGTGTTGGATTAGTCAAAATTTTTGAATGGTAGGCCAAGAGAGAAAGGAGGGATTTGAATAGTTCAAACTTTTTCAAATGGGTGATTGGGAGTGAATTTAAGAGGAAAATATGGGATTGAGGGTTGTTGAAGGTAGTGGCCGAATTGTGGATGCTTGAGGAAGGGGGAAGAAATTGGTTTTAGCTTGTAATTGGTGTGCTGAAAATCAATTAGGGGTCTTAGGTTCCTTTTTAGTTTTCTTTAGAACAAATTCGAGTTTTAGGGCGATGTGATTGCCGTTTTTGTGCTAAAGCTTTTGACCTCTCTTTCTTTTCTTTCTCTTTGGGTCCATATTCTTTGTGTGTCAAATTTGTTTAGTCAACTTCTATTCTCCTTTCTTTTCATCTTTAGCCGAATGGGAAAGACCATTAGTGCACCTTTTCTTCATTTTCTCTTCTCCACCTAAGACTCTCAAGCCGCACCATAGCATCATTCTACTCACCATTTCCATTGTTTTCTTATTCTTCTTCTCTTCCCTTCTTAAGCCGAAACCTTTTAAGCCTCTACCGAATCTCTTTTTCTCCCCACTCATACTCTTAAGCCTCACAACCGAAAGCATCACACCATTTCCTTTGTGATCATTTTCTTATTCTTTTCTTCTTTACTTATCTTGTTCTAAACCGAAACCATCCTTTTCTTTTTTCACTCATTTGCATACAAGGCCGAAACCCCTATTTACTTCGATTTTCTTCTCTATTTCTTGCTAAAGCTGAACATCCCTTGTTCCATTATTTTCTTTTCTAACCAGTAATCGACTTGGCCAAAATTAAGCCCCTTGTTACCGATCGTTTTTCCTTCGATTTTGATCTTTAAAGATCCCCTGGGATATTATCTGTATTAGCTTGATACGGTGGAACAAGGTGATAAGAATCTGCTTTGAGTCTCTCATCGATTTGGGTTGTTAAGGTAAGAGGGGCTCTGTCATCTTTTCCTGTTCTTCTTTCGGTTTTGGTAGCCAAAGACGAATGGCTAATTGGCTTCTTGATGCTATTGTTTTGACTCATACTCTTTTATCTTCTTTCCTCTTTGGGGTCGCCTATGCTGGGAAACTTTGCTAGCCAAATCATTTGAATTCCAAGTCTGAGAATCAGTCAATCTTTGAACCCTATCTCTCTTTTCGGGATCCCAAGGTAAGGGTTTTCTCTCTAGTTACTCGATCGGATTCTCCTTTCGTTATTCACTGACCTTAACCCATTGTTTTGTTAAACAACCGTCATCTCATTATAGTATCTTCTGACCAAGATTGTTTCATGGATTCAAATGCCAGCCAAACGAAGGAAGGGGTTGGACCTGTAGTCCCAGCCTCTAAGTACAAAAAGCGTCACGGCGCCTCATCGCTCGAGATTGGCCACCGGTTGTGGATCGGCTTCGAAATCGTAATTGTAGGCGATATAGCGATGCTTTTACGCTATCGATCATCGTCGACATAGAGAGCATAATATTACGTGTAATCAGGTGTGTAAAACTTCACACTTTATTATTTATCTGTGCTATTAACTGTATAGGCTGAAAAGCCGAAACGACAGAAAAGCAAACGTAATACCCTTGTGGGTAAAGCTGAGAATACCAGGTAAGTGACTTTGACAATCTCTTAATGGATGTGAGATAACTGTTGTAATCTATCACTGTAATGAGAGCATGTGCATTCACATGATTGTATGTTCTGCATGGGTTGGGTTATGATGTGAAAGGGGAAGTGTTGAGACTGTCACGGTGGTTTGGTACCACGAATCGATTGGCCCCACATATATCTAATCTAGTGACCATGTCTCGGTGGCTTGGTGCCACGGTGTTTTAATACCACGTATATATGTGTTAGAGACTGTCACGGTGGTTTGGTACCACGAGTGGGTTGGCCCCACATATATCTGATTTAATGACCATGTCTCGGTGGCTTGGTGCCACGATGGTTTAATACCACGTATATATGATTTAGTGACTCGTCTGAGTGGTTGGTACCACAGTGGGTTGGCCCCACATATATTCATCAGGGATTGTCATGGTGGTTTGGTACCACGGTGGGTTGGCCCCACGAATAATGATAGTGACTTTGTCACGGTGATCTAGTATCGCGGTGGTCAAGAACCACGAGTGGCTTGGTGCCACATATATGAGGTGTGTAGTGGATGGAGGGTTGATTGTAGAAATCCCCACAGTGTGATGGGCTGGTACAGGTGGTGTGTAGAGGATGGAAAAAAAACTAGGTTGGGTTGGGACACACAGTACATTCATACTTGTATATGCTATTTTGAGTGGGCTAACGCCCAATGTGCGATCTTGGGCTCGAAGCCATTTATGTGATTTAAGGGGATTTACACACTGAGTCTCGATGACTCACCCCTCTGCTTAATTTTGCAGGTAATCAGTAGATCGTAGGTCTGGGGGCCGAGGAGGACTTGTGGAGGCCATAAAAATGTTCTTTCAGTAGACTTGTTTTTTTTTTTTCAAGTTATTTATTTCGGAAATTTTAATATGTAATAAGGCCTTCTTAAATTTTCTTTATTCGGTTTCAGTATTTATTTACGATATGACATTATGTTATGCTTAAAACTTATTAACTAAGATGAAGTTTTCCAAAACTGGAACAACATAAAGTAATCGTTTTCTCTCAAGTGCCAAGAAAGATAAACGAATATTCGAATAACTCAATTCTAAACTTTTCAAACTGTAAACCATTGTTTTCAAAACATCACCCTAAACGAAAAGTTTTTCAAACTTACCGTATTTTTCCTAATTTCAACAAAAATTCGTTTTTATTTTTCCCTGTAACAATCTAGATCTGGTCGTAACGTTTAGACCGGGTTTGGGGTGTTACAGTCTTACTCGAATCAAATACTATGCCAATGTCCCAGACATGGTCTTACACGTAAATCTCGTATCGATGCCAACGTCCCAGACGTGGTCTTACATGATATCACATATCGGACACCTATGTCATGACATATGCAATCCTATCTATTGCTAGGCTCATACGGGGCTTCTCAGACTTAACAACTTGTTGACTTATTCGAAAACTCAGATTTCACATACATTCCATCTCAATGGATATTCATAAAATTTCATATATACACAAATAGTTCAATTCAAATACATTTATTTGTATATCGACTTACCTCAGATTCGGTTTAACGAAAACGGAGACGGCTACTCGATTACTTTTGATTTCCCTTGACCTAAGTCTGTTTTATTCGGTTCTTGATCTATACATTTTCAAATTTAATCTATTTATTCATCAACTCATTCAATCCAATCCATAAACACACATTTAGGGCAATTTGCAAATTAGCCCTCACATTTTCGCATTTGGACATTTTAGTCCCTATTTCACAAAATCACAAAATATACCAAATTTGTTTATACCCATGCTTGGCCGAATATACACTATGACCATATCATTCCATACATTTCATTTATTTCACAATTTAGTCCCTAAAAATATTATTTTCTCAATTTAATCCAAAATACTTATATTCATCAAAAACTCAAGAACAAACTATGTTAATCAAACACATATCTTTCATAATTCACCATCAAACATCACAAAACACATGAGTTCATCAATGGCACATTTCAAAAACATCATCAATTCACAAAATTGAGACATGGGTTTTGAAGTATACAAAGCAACGATCACAAAAAATGTAGAAATTATCAAAAACCAATCGAAAACACATACCCGATTTGAGCTTGAACCTTGGCCGAATGAAACAAAACTTAACCCTTTCTTTTCTTTTCTTTTCTTTTCTACATTCGGTGGATGAACACCATTAAAATGGCCACCATTTTGTTTTTATTAAATTATAATAACATTAATAAACATTTTACCAAATTACCATTACTGAAAACATTTATAATTCATAAAATGTATGGCTATTTTTGTCCATTACCAACCACTATCTTTTAAAATGATTTAATTGCCTCATAAGGCCTCCCCATTTAAAAGCCACATCAATTTGGCTATCAACCAATTAGAAAGCTACTTTTATGATTTACGCAATTTAATCCTTTGCTCAAATTAAGCACACAAATAGACAAATTAATTCACGGAACTTTAGCACATGCTTAATTATCTACTGCAGACACAAAAAATAATATTAAAATATTTTTTGACCCGGATTGTGGTCCCGAAACCACTGTTTCGACTAGGGTCTAACAGGACTGTTACACAATCCATTCCCAAAATCACATCAAATTCATCAAATGGCAATAACATCAAGTCAGCTGAAAAGCAATAACCTTTTACCATCAAAGGACAGTTCTTACAAACTTTATCCACCATAACACACTGGCCCAGGGGGTTTGAAACTTCAGCCACAAATTCAGTGAATTCAACAGGTAAATTTTTAACAGACACTAAGTTCGTACATATGTATGAATGTGTGGAACCAGGATCAATCAAAGCAGTAATATCAATATCAAGTAGAGAAAATGTACCAATAATGATGTCTGGTGCATAGGCATCTTCTCTAGCTCGAATAGCATATGTCCTTGCAGGAGCTCATGCCTCAGATCTAACTGCTATATCCTTGGTAGTACCTCGACTACCACCAACATTGCTGGGATGATGGGGTGGTCTGCTTCTCAAGGCAGTATTACTAGGCCTTGGAGCTGGTTCTATTTCTTTTTCAACTATTTTAGGACAATCCATGAGAAAATGGTCAAGTGAACCACATCCAAAACAAGCTCCACTTCTAGACCGACATTCCCCATGATGAAATTTGTTACAATGTTTACATTTCGGCTTGGGATTACCAACACTACCCATGCTGGTTACAGATGGAGATAAAGACCTCGGGTTAGAACATTGAGAGCCCCGCTCTCTTCTAAAATATCCTATATAGGTGGTCACATGATCATAATACTTCTTTAATTTCTTAGAAGCAAATGATTGTGACTTACTCATAGTTCTTTTTCCAGAAACCCGAGCCTCTCTTTTAGTTTGCTTCTTTTCCTTACTCCAGTTAACACCGAAAATTCCCTTATTTTTAGAATTTTGATCAGTAACTTGATATCTTCATTTAAACCCTCTTCAAAGCATTTACACATCTCAGCCTCGGCTAGAACCCATTCTCTGGCATATTTGCTAAACTAAACAAATTCTCGTTCATATTCAGATACAGTCATGTTTCCCTGCTTGAGTTCTTAGAATTCTTTCTTCTTCTAATCTATGAATTTCTGACTAACATATTCCTTCTTGAATTCAGCTTGGAAGAATTCCCATGTAACGTTCTCTATCGGCACAACTGAAAGTTATGGTATTCCACCGATGGTAACCTATATCTTTTAGTAGAGACACTACACATTTCAGACATTCGGCAGGTGTACAGGATAATTTAACAAAAACCCGGATGGTATTTTCCAACCAAAATTCAGCCCTTTCCATATCATCATCTGCGGTAGCTCTAAATTCTTCCGCCCCATGCTTGCGGATTTTATCTATCAAAGGCTTACCAATTCTAGCGGGTTCAGTACCCTGTGGTACCTCAGGAACCGGTTGAGGAGTAGGTGCGGGAGGTCGTTGTACAGCGAGGTTTGCTCTTAAGTACTCGGTAAACCACTCATTTATCAATTGAAAGAAGGCTTGTCTTGCCTCCTCACCGCGGCCCTCAAACACGGGCCTTTCACTACCAGATGCGGATGTAACTCTTTGAACTAAAGCTGAAGCATTGCTCTCAGCTTCCTCGGATGTAGCTCTAGCTCGGTTGGATGACATTACAATATGAAAAACATTTTTAAAATGATCAGGAGTCATCACACTATCAGAATAATTTATATAATGGCATTCATATCTAAACTCGTGTTGCTACGTTAAATCCAAAAATCGACTAAATCGTAACTCTGATACCACTAAATGTAACACCTCTAACCCGTGTCTGTCGTTGGAACAGAGTTACAGAGTGTTACCGAAACTTTTAGAACATTTTCAAATAATTCATAATAATTACTATTTACTGTCTGAGATTATTCAAAATATCTTCAGGGCATTAGAATTTAGAGCCTACACCCTCAAGGCCCAATACGAGCATTAGAATCGAGTCAGGACTTAATCGGGAAGTCTAAGAATTTTTCACGAATTTTGAAAAATTTTTCAAGGTGCAGGGCTCACATGCCTGTGTGGTCCAAGGGACACGCCCGTAATGGGGTTGTGTTCGATCACGTGTAACTCTCTGACTTGTGCACACAGCCATGCCAAACGCTCGTGTGCTAGGCCATGTGGTAAATTAATTCATTTCAAAATTAGGTGCAGGTTTCACACGGCTAAGACACACGCCCGTGCTCTAGGCCATGTAACACACATGGTTGAGACACACGCCCATGTCTCTGCCCGTGAGCTCAATTCTAAGCATTCTATTTCTCAAAATTAAAGTGTGGGGGACACACGGCCTAATCACACGCCTGTATGCCAAGCCTTGTGTCACACCCGGTCTAGACACAAGCCCGTGTGTCTACCCGTGTGGACAAAATAAAGCCACTTCCTAGCCTCATTTGTCACCCAAATTTACCATTTACATGCACTAAAACATACCAAGTACAATCCAACCATTCCAAGCATTCAATTTAAGCAAATTCCATCATTCATCATGGCATACTATTACATGCATATGTGTTTATAAACTTACCTTGGATTAACTTTGGCTTTAACATCTTTTGATCACATATACTAAACATAACACATGAATATATTATAATAGCCTACTTAATCATACTAAAATAAGCCATCACTAGCCATTCCAATGGCTAGGTTACAAACCATCATTTTCGAGCCACTATTGGCCAAGTTGTCCTATACATGCCATTATACCAAAATGATTCTACTAAGTATACCCAAAATAACGAGTTGATAGTGTGACGATGCTCCAATGATCTCCGACCTTCGTGAGCCTTCGAGCACTATAAAATAGGGGAAAATAAAATGGAGTGAGCATTACATGCTTAGTAAGTTTACCAAATCCGTTTATTAAATCTAAGTATACAATATCATGTTTTCCATCCATTAGCAAAATTACCTAAACACATGCATTCAATCAAACATGTTAGTCACCAAAATCTTCATATCAATCAAGTAAACATAGATGAGCTCATCAAGCAATATTCTTTCAAGTCATTATCATTTCATCTCAAAATTCTCATACAAGGTCAAGAGTTGTGTCCGTCAAATCATTGAAATTTTGATGGATGCTCAATAGTATACTCGAGGTGTACGATTCAAAAATCCAACAATTCTTATTGTAGGGTACCCATTAGGGCACTTAACCAAGGAATACACTCTCAAGCCAAGTATCGTATAATAGGATTACTAGTCCAGGCTAAATCCTTTATATAACATATGCTCAAAGGAGCTCGATTAGGATTTCCAGTCCAGGCTAAATCTTTTCTATAATGAGGACAATGGGATTACTCGTCTGTGCTAAATCTCGTCTGCAATAATTGCAGGACCTCATCAATTTTGGGAAAGCACATATGTTCATCGAAATTCAATATTCAGTTGGGACATAACCCCTTTTTCACCATTTTCAAGCATGTATTAAATTTTCTATTATAGCATTCAAGCAATGCAAATCAATATAAGTCACATTACATGCATACACAACATTCAATTAACATAATTACATGCTCGATTAAGTTACACGAACTTACCTCGACACTTGTTGTTCGCATATATAATCTGCTAATCCGAAACCTTTTCTTTTCCTCGGTCTAACCTCGAATTTGTGTTGTCCGAATCTATATAAATAGCTTAAATCATCAATTTCTCATATTTCATATTCATTCGGACTTAATTTACGTTCTAGCAAAATTACCATTTTACCTCTGACTTTTCCATAAATTTTAGTTTCGTCCCTAGGCTCGGAAAATAAAACTTGTGCAATTTACTCCCTATTTCAAGCCTAACCAAAATCCCATTACAAAATTTACAGCACATGCATTCATAAATATTTAGAACTTTTCATCAAATTTCACAACTTTACATTTTAGTCCCTAAATCATAGTTTCATCAAAATCACTTTGTAAATTTGTTTATTTATCTACAACCTTTCATTTTCTACCATAAATTTCTAATTTTTAGCATATTAATCTATGACCCAAATTTCATACCTTGATAACTTTTCAAATTAATCCCCCAAATAGATATATGAGACTATCTCGGTTTCAAAAATATCAAAATTGCTAAAAACGGGACAAGGAAACTTACCCAATTAAGCCTTGAAAGTCTCTTCTCTCTCTTCTAGGTTTTCCATATAATTTTGGGGCTGAAGATGAAAAAATAATAAGATCATATCTTTTATCATCTTTTTAATTAATTAATTATTTCCATTTTCAATTTAGTCCTTGCCCTTTTTTAATTTTTCCATGGATGAGTCACCAAAACATACTTTTCTTTAATGGTCTAATTACCATATAAGGACCTCTAGTTTTGAATTCCATAACTATTTAATACTTATAACTACTAGAATTCAACTTTCGCATTTTATGCGATTTAGTCCTTTTCGTAATTAAACATTTAATCGATAAAATTTTCGTATCAAAATTTTCACACAACACGTCTATCATAATTTTCGGATCAGATTTGTGGTCCCGAAATCACTGTTTCGATTTCACTAAAAAATGGGCTGTTACACAAATACATCACACTATCGCAGGTTTATGTGGTATGTAATTTCTAAACTCAAAACACGATATGTTCAATCCAAGAACTGACTCAACCGTAACTCTGATACCACTAAATGTAACACCCCTCGCTTGCCTCTGTCAATAGACTAGGGTTATGGGATGCTACGGTAAACAACAGGACCAACATTTGCAATTTCAATTTAAAATATGATTAAAAAATCATTAATAGACATGTATTCATTAAATATAGTGTTCATACAAAAAAAGGGTCTTAAATCAAGCTTTAAGATACAAAGGGTTGGACTCAAGCATTGAAAGGACCAAATTATAAACTTTTCAAATCTTGAACAAAGTATCGATATCTTTGTCATAAGTATCGATATTTTTCTATTCAGTATCGATACCAAATAAAATATCGATACCCTGCCAAAACTGGAAATTTTGATTCAAAACATTTTATCGATACCTTTTTGGAGGTATCAATATTTTTAAAGATTTATCGATATTGGATGAAAAGTACCGATACCAAATTGGCATTCTGTCAAATTTTAAAATTTTTTATTTGGTCTGGTATCGATACCTTCATCCTTTTTATTGATACTTTCTTCAAAATGGTAAAAAAAATCATAAGTTATTTAAGCACACTTCAAACATATCAAAACATGCCACATACCTAAGTCAAACCAATATGCCATATAACACCATCACAAACAACAATTAAATCAATATTCAAGGTCATTTCTATCTAATTCAAACTTGCCTAACCATGTTATACATAATGACAAGTTATTACCATTTCATTACCACAACATTCATTCAAGCCATCACTAATTATTCATTCTATCACAAATCACATATATGCACATTTCCTATCATACTTTCTCATACAATTTATAATTCATATTCAAGCTTTCATGCATTAGTTAGTAGCAACTTGCCGTTAATCCACCCAACTTATATACATAACTTGAACTAGCACAAGCATATATACTTCACAAACAAATATGAACATATCTTAAGCACACACCTATTACATGCCACAAAACCAACTATAACGGTTTCAAAGTCTACCAAAATAAAGTTGGATAGTGTGGTCTTCAATTTGATTCAATCGCCTGATTCCACAAAACAAGATCTACAAGAAAAAAGGGAACTAACATGAGTAAACTTTTACGAGCTTAGTATGTTCACAAGTTGATATGTTATAACTTTATCATATAATCAAAGTTTTATAATTAAGAAAAATTAATAGCTAACATTAACCCTATCAACCACAACCATTCAATAGGTGAGTTTCGAAATTATGAGTCATTTAATCACCTAATTTACATAGTATTAACAATTATCAATTCACAATATAATATCGAAAAACATGAACACGTGTACAAGTCTTTCACAACGAAATATAACCAAATTTAAATTAGAAGTCATCCTTAAATCATTTAACCATTCCCCTAACTCGTCTCCGTCACCTAATTAGGGTTACTGAGCATTACCGTACAATCAAAAACATTTAACATCATAATATTTAAATAAATTAAACTCATTATAAACCAATCAATCATATGCATTTTGTCCCTAAATCGAGCCTTTGAGGCCCTAAAAATAACTTTAAACAATTCGGGACTAATTCAAAGCAAAATAGAAGTTTTAAGAAAAAGATGCAAAAATGTGAAAACAGGGGTCACACAACCCTATGGCCAAGCCGTGTAACATTCGAATAAGGGACACACGATCGTGTCTCAGCCCTTATCCTCACCCATGTAGCTCACTGAGTTGCCACACGCGCCCGTGTGTCAGGTCGTGTGCTAGGCTGTGTAACTCTCTGAGTTGCCACACACGTCCGTGTGTCAGGCCATGTAACTCACTGACTTGAAACACTAAAAAATTTCAATTGAGACACGGCCATGTGACAGCCCGTGTCCCAGGCCGTGTGAACCCAAAAATTTACCTAAGATTAAGCCATTTCAAGTCCATTTCATGCATAACTAACCATTCCATTTGGGTACACAATTAAGGGTTTTAATCATCATACAAACACACATAAGCATGCCATTTCAAACATTCTATTTCAACTAACCAATATGTCATTCAAAGGCACCACAATTGTGTCAAAACATCAATTACCAAAACATGCCAATATTTCCATTTCTCAAACATAATAACCTAGTTCAATTAACTACCACACATAACCATTTTCAAGCCATCAATACATACCAAAAGAAACTTATTTACAAGCACTTAAAAGTGACCAATATGACATAACCTGGTAAGATATCAAAGTACACCAAACCAACATAACTTTAAAGGCTTAAACTTACCAAAACTTACATTAAAACATTCACTAAATACCATTACAAAATAACCTATACATGCCATTATTAATCTTGGCCAAAATATTTAAAAGCTATCGAAATGGTTGATGGATAGTGTGATAGGTCTCGACAAGCTTCCAACCGATCAAGCTTCCAATCGACTGAGCTTTCGATAATTTATAAAACAAAGGAAAACAACTATGTAAGCAACGAATGCTTATTAAGCTCGTATAAACTTAAACATAGCTTACCACCTTATTAACACAATTCATAAATTAAGCATAAACCATTACAAATGCCATGAGCTTAATATAATCCTATTCAAGCATCATCAAGCTCACATGTCAGTAGGTTCATCAACATCACATATAAGCTCATTTATATCATAAGTAGACTTCATATAATAAATTACATATGCATCAACCTTTTCATAAAGTCATGAACATTTCCATTAACTTACTTACCGTTCCATTCCTTTTCTTACCCATTGAACCATCTAAAATTACATCAGATACTCGGGAAAGCTGACACATAGTGTGCCTTTACATGTAACTGTAACATTTCCTTTACATCAATGCTCACATGAGCTATCAAATGGGCCTGCTCACATGACTTATGGGTCGAAATGTAAGCTACAGGATGCTACTCACATGAGCTGTGGAGAATCCGCAACAAATGTAGAACCTCCGTAACATCCGGGATTTATGGCTTATGCATTAATGCTTAATTGTATGTGGAAGCATGTCTATGTGTATGTGGAATGTGTTTTATGAATTTTGTGAACCTTAGAGTGTAGGTGAATACCTTAGAAATTATTCAATTTATAGTTTAAAAGAGGAAGCTAAGCAGAGGAGGCTTTAAGAAAATTAGGAGGGGAAATATGACACAAAAATGGGCTTGTTTAAGTGGCTTGGAGGCGCCACTTAGGGCCTCAGTTTGTGATGCCACAAGCAGGGTGCAAGGGCCTAGGTTCGAACAACGTGGGAAGCAAATAAAAGAGTTTTATTTTGCAGCAGAGATGAGCAGTAGTGGATGGCAATGGGGCACTGAGTGGAGGAGTATAGATCAAGTCAAATTCCTTTTAAAATTTCAGCTAAAGCAGAGGATAAATGCTGATTTATTTTTGAATTATTTTTGAATAAGTAAGAGAAGAGGAAAAATAGGAGAATAACAAGGATAAGCTAATGTTTAAGTAGGTAGCCAAAATTATCAGTAGAGTATCCATCTTTTCTTTTGTTTTTTTTTTATTCTCTCATCTCTTTCTTTGGCCGAATTTTGCTTCTCTTCTTTTCTCAAAGCTTTCTTTTCTAGCCGAAATCCTCTTCTCTCTAAAGACCACCATTGTCGATTCTCCCTGAGGCCTTATACTCCTCTCTTTTCATTTTTTTTGAAACCGAATCTCTCTAGTGATCATCAAAAGTCGAAAGTTGCCACTCTTTGGATCGATTTCTCCTACAAGCTCTCTCTTGCCGATTTCTTGAGGGTGGTGATCAATTACGTTTTAGTCATCTTTTTGGTAATGAACCTCTCCTATGTCGGTTTACTCTCTTTATTCTTTTCTGACTGTTGGAAATTGAAATCTAATCCCTCCTATTCTTGTTGGCCGAAACTTGAAAGGTGAGTTTCGGGATTTCCATAGTAGCCGACTTCTAGGGAGATCATTCGGGATTTCAGATCTAAGGTAAGTAAAGTGCAATATTAGGCCAAAGGCCATTCAAATGTTGGAATCAAATCTAACATAGTGCTTGTAGGGATTTCGACAGAGACCAAGGACAAGTGATATTTAGGGATTTAGATCGACAAGTGTTAGCTGATTACAAGGGAGAAAGACTACAAAGTTTCGGGATTTGATTAGTAATCAAATCGGCAGCGAGGTAAAGAGTTTGGTTGCAATAATCCTTCGGGATTTGTTTAATTAGCCGAACGGCTTGTTGCTAACCTATTTGGTGTTGGCCAAATGTAGGAATTTGAGACCTAGAGCATTAGATCAGGAGTTTTCGGGATTTCAGTAAAAGCGTTAAGTAAACCAGGTGTGTACCCTACACTAAATCTCAATTGATTTACAGTATTATTTTAATAAATGTGTTAATAAGAATGTGTAAGATGTGGCTAAGGGTACCATGCAATGGTACAAAGTACTCAGGTACGTTAATCTACTACTACGGTAGTTATAATATTATGAATATCTGTTATGGCACGTATGTGAATATTGATAAGAATGTGAAATAAGGCATAAGGCATGATATTGCATGTTTTGTATGACATGGGGCATATGGGTTATATGGAAAGAGGAAGTGATCTGGTGGTTTATACCATAATATCTGAATGTGGTGACTCATGTCACGAAATCTGAATGTGGTTAACATCTGGTGGCTATGCCACAAAAAAAATATAAGGGCCATGTGCATGTCGTCTACAGCGGCTGCCTTCGATGATGTGTAGCGGATGGAGGGTCGACTTAGTAGTCCTCACGGTGTGATGGTTGGTACGGGTGATGTGTAGCTGATGGTTATCTAGGTTAGGGTTCGGGTTTGCATCATTATTCCTATCTGTTATGTATATGTATGATAGGATATGATATGCCTGAATCGTGGGGACTTAGTGTTGGTTGTACACACTGAGTCTGTTTGACTCACCCCGTTGTGGGATATGTTTCAGGTGACGCTCAGTGATGGACCGGGTCGGCAGGAACTTGGTGGTGGCCATGCTCAGCTCAGTGAACTTTTATTTTGAGACTTTATGTTTTAAGATTGGATTTATTCGGGTTTTGTTTTGATGTAATAAGGCCATAAGTATTAAACTGTTTTATGCTTGTTTTTATTTGTTTTTATCACGATATTATTATTAAATCAAAGGTTATCTAATTTGTTTTTGAAATAAATCTTCAAATGTTTTGATACCCTAAAGCAAATGATATTTAATATAAGGTAAACTCTAAAACAACTCGATATTTCTTAAATTTAAAGTTTGAATCTTAGAAATAAAGTTTTATAAAAACCTAGATTTCAAGAACAAACTTGTTTCCAACTCAAGCCCAACACAGAATAAATCTTCTTCCAAAACCACTCAGATTTTCCAAAGTAGCAAACGAATTTGGAACCGTTTTACTCAAGAAACATACCAGATTCGGTCGAGACTCGTGGGCCGGGTTTGGGGTGTTTCAGTTTGGTATCAGAGCCTAGTTTTAAACTCTCGGCCTTGGGTTTAAAGCCCACAACATTTTCAAATTCGAGCCCAAAGGAATTTTGTAAAAATTTTTGTGAAATGAGCAGGTTTTCTGGCATGGCACCTAAGTCTCTGACCCGAAGTCCACCAGGTAAGTACTCCTAACTGTTGTGTGATTTATTGTATGATTTGTAAGAGGGTATAACAGGAACGTAGATTAGTATATTAAGTACTTGAACCCTAGGATTAGTTTACCCCAATATAAGAATTACATAAAACTTAATGCCTAATTAAACAAACCTGTGGCTAAGTCGCCGAGTTAGGGTGTGGCAACCATTGTGCGCATGTCTAGGATTGGATTCGGAAAGAGCACGTATTTAAGCAGTCCTCGTGACTCACCTCCTCTTCGCTCGAATCCTACCTGGTGCGTAGCTACGGTTCACCCTAACCAAGAGGACTCATTCACAGGCTAAATTCAATAATTAAAACCCGAAAGGGACTAGCTATATTTTCATAAAATCCTAGCTTTAAAATCACCAAATTGCCTCTTTGAATTGTAAAAAATTATTTTGAAAGTTTTCTCGATTTACAAAAATTACCTAAGTATCCCTGGTTGTAAAATTACTAAAATGCCCTTGGTTTGAAAAATTTTTAATTACCATACTACCCTCTACTTTTACTAAGATATTTTTTTTTCAAAATACCAGAAACCCCTATTTTGCAAAATATTAAAATACCCTGATTTGGAAAATTTACAAAATTACCCCTGATTTACAAAATTACCAAAATGACCCCGATTTCCAAAATTTCTGCCATACCTCTGATTTGAGAATATTTTCAAAAGTACCCTCGAGTCTTGAAAATTTCAAAGTGCCCTGATTTATTAAGATTTTCAAATTGACCTCGATTTATTACCAAAATACCCCTGGGTTAGGAGCAGACAAAAATGTTCAAACGATGAATGTGTATAGTAGATAGTACTGAATGGATGTGTTTCTCTGAATTAGGGTAGAAAACTTGAAACGAAAACTTTGATTGATCGAAAGAACTACTTCTAAAAGACTTCTTTTCATAAAATTTTTCGCGGATAAACAGTGGAACAAAATACTAATGCATAAAATTTCTTTAATCAGATTAAAGCGCGATCGTAGAAATGAGTTCTAGGGGACGTGGTCGTAATGTGCAAGGACGTGGTAGAGGCAGAATGACCGTATCGGAACCCGTTAGGTCTGGTTAAGCGTCCGAGAATGAGGTACCACCACCACCACCAGCTGTTGGTCTTGAGCAGCAAGATCAGACGGGGGATGATGCTGTATCTCAGGCAGTGCTGCGAGTTCTTGAGATGGTGGATGGAGCCGGTGGAAATATGGGAGCTCAATAATCTGTACCCGAGTGACTCCGAGCCTGGAGCTGAAGTGTTCCGTGGTGTATCTGGTGTAGCACCCAGTACAGCTAAGTACTGGTTGGAGGCGAAGGAGCGAATCATGGATGAGCTCGATTTGACTGCTGAGGAAAAGCTAAAAGGAATGGTGTCGCTACTTCGCGACGAGGCATATCAATGGTGGCTCACAGTTCGGGATAGTGCCACCGCTGAGGATCTCACTTGGGAGTATATTAAGGCCGCGTACCAGAAGAAGTATGTTGGTACTAGTTATACTGATGCGCAGAGGAAGGCATTTCTGGGGCTGGTTCAAGGGAACAAATCTGTAGTGGAATATGAGGCCGAATTCTTAAGGTTGAGCCGGTACGCTCGAGGAATAGTGGCTACGGAGCATGAACAATGTGTCCGATTTGAGGACGGACTGAGGGATGACCTGAGGTTATTGATAGCTCCACAGCAAGAGCGGGAATTTACCGTGTTAGTCGAAAAGGCCAAGGTAGCTGAAGGGATTAAGGACTCTGTGAGGCAGAACATTGATCGAAATAGACAAAAGAGGGGTTTTGGGCCGTCAGGGTCATCTGGGAATGTCCAAAAGAGGCCTAGAGTTGATGGGCCACGAGGTCAGCAGGTTGTGACAAGAGGGCAATACTGTACTTGTACTCAGTGTGGAAAGATGCACCTAGAAGAGTGTTGGACAAAGAAAGGAGGATGTTTTAAGTGTGGGTCTAAGGAACACATGATTAAAGACTGTCCTATTAAGATAGATGGGAGCCGACCCACAGGTCAAGGTTCTAGTCAGGCTGGAAGAGGGGGACAAAGACCTCGGTAGGGGGTCGTGGTTCGATTGGCGAGAAAACATCTTTGGAAGAGGGCGTGGAACACCGTGCGAGAGGTGTTGGTATCTTCAAAACAAGGCGTACCGGTGCGGTATATGCAGTTCGGCGAAGGGAGGATGGAGACGCACCGGACGTTATAACCGGTACGTTTCTTATAGCTGACAAGCCTTATTTTGCTCTGATTGATGTTGGCTCGACCTATTCTTATGTTGCATGTAGAGTAGTTGAAACTCTAGGCATAGCCTCTGAACTGTCTGATAGGGAGATGACTGTAGTAAGCCCATTAGGCCAAACTGTAGTGGTGAACAAGATATTTCGGAGTGTACCTTTAGAGATTCAGGGAGATATATTCCCTGCTGATTTGATGGAACTACCCTTCGGAGAATTCAATCTTACACTTGGTGTGGACTGGCTAGTAGAACATCAGGCTATATTGGATTGTGCAGCTAAGCGAATGGAGTTAATGACCCCGGAGGATAAGGAGATAATTATGATAGTGGAAAGAAGGAACTACTTGTCTAATGTAGTTTCAGCACTGAAGGCTGATAAGATGGTTCAGAAAGGGTGCAAGGTATTTTTTGTAAGAGTATGCACAAAGATCAATCATGAGATGGTTGTAATAACATACTTTATTTACCATATTTATTAATATAAAGCATTGTCATTATTATTTCAGTTTTTCTATCTGTGTATACAAATAAACTGTTTTATAATAATGTCCTGAGAATAATATGATTATTCTTAAAAGATCCTTAGTCGAGTATTATTGTTGACTAGGACAACAATAATGCATTAAGACTAACATGTAGTTGATTGATGATAAAGAGTTGTCATTGATGTGGATTGTCAAAATCAATGCATGAATATGTATGTTAGAGAACAACATATTGGATTGACCCGTTATGAGTATGTTTCTTTGGATTATTATGTAATTGTCACAACATTACTCATAGTGATTAATATGTATATGATCCTCGGACTTGAGACAATTATTATCTCAACATCGTGAGTTGTATATTTTGATACATCAAACGTATACCTTCGTAAATTGGTTGTTCTATAAAGTGATGATGTTGGATATACCACAATCTATGTAGAGGATATGGTTGATCAATATAGGATAAGTCCCTCCTACATAATGGGAGTAATATCTTAGGCCACTTGATTGAGTGAGACTAGAAATGCATGGCCATGCTCAAATAAGTTGACATGAGATGTCATACTAATTTGTATATCATAGTCTACTCAAGATATCAAGAAACATGGGATGGACTATACAAGTGTGACTATTCCATGACTTGTGTCCATTCCAGAGATAAAGGACTTAAGGATTAATGTATGAAAGGTTAATCACGAAAGGTTATGTCGAATCATGACTTCTTGTAACTTAGGTAGCAATGATGCATTGCTAGATGCCACTCATTATCCGTGATAATAGAATCGTTCTAGTATTATCGCTAACGTTGCAAGAACCTACTGAGGTCACACCCTATGGTTGAAATGAGCGGAATAAAATATAATTGGTATTGTTTTTGGTTGTCACATGAATTAAATTAATTAAAGAATTAATTTAATTGGGTAATCAAATATTGAACATATTATATGTACAAGGATGTTGTACACATAATGACAACATAATTCTATTAATATATGAATTTGATTCATATATAAATTTAAATAAATATAGTTTATCAAATCCTTATTATAATTAATGTAATTATAATTTTCTGGATATAATTAATGTAATTATATTTTCTGTTAAAAACTTTATTGTATTTATTTAATCTTATGATACATTCAAGAGATACCAATTATAAATGGGTATTAAAAGGATACCAAATAATGGGCCCAATGAAAAGATACCCATTATAAAAGGCCCAATTAAAAGGATACCCATTATAAAAGGTATTTAAAAGAGGCAAAGCTTATGTGAAAAACCTAAGAGAGTGTTTGTTAGGTCTAGCAGCAATATCAAGCAAATAAACCTCCGAAAAAGTTTTGGAGATTTCTTCCGTTCATAGTCAAACCGGGTGGATCACGTAGAGGCGACATCGAAAAGGTTGTGGCGTGATTCGACAAAGATCAAAACTCTTGTTGCCAAGGTGTCATTGTCTACTCAGTTGAAGTTTTTGGTAAATTTGAAACCTTTATTTCACCCCGATTCGCTCCTCACACATGGATCCATGGTTTGGATCGCGGATCTAATTTTATTCTAACTGCGCCATGGGGTTTGGCGCTCAACGATGGTATCGAGAGCCACTTGTGTGATCTGAACTCGGGTTTAAATACTTGGGTGATGCAATTGTATGAGATGCATGTTTTGATCTTATTGTATTTTCGATTGTTTAAATCGTTTAAGCATAACCTCGATAATCTGTTCCTTTCGATAAGCGATTAAATGTTAATCATGGTGTTGTGGCTTATTCAATTTTATGTTATTATTGTTAACAAATCCGTAATGATGCGACGATGGTATTTACAATTTCGATGAGAGTTAATCGGCTAGTGGAACAAGGGTTGTTCCGATATGAAACCTCAAGGATTAAAATCCTAAAAACACGATTCTGTTGATAAAAGTTATCAAATCGTGAGGATTCATTTGATCGGATATGCGGTTTGTACTGCGGGGCTCCGCCCGCACTTTCCTGATCCATCTGCGGGGGCTCTTGCACACCCCAACTCCTACCATGATATCCCATCTCTTATTTTGGGGATGGGGATGCGAAGCGGCTCGACGCCGCGGCCTTCGACCCTTCCTCCGACCGCCTCACTTTTCATCTTCTTATTATAGTATATTTTGTTAATAAAAGACATTTATAAACTTGATGGGCCACAAAAGGTTGAAAGGATATTTTATAATTCACCTTAAAAAAAAAAAAACATTGAATTATGTATGCTATTTTTGACATGCACGGTGTTTGAAATGCATAGTTATAGCCCAATGACCCATTCGAGAAAAAGGTTGTATTTTTAAAAAAAAAAAAAAACGACTGCGTGTCGTGCCTTACTATTATTCTTCTTTGTATTTCTCTTCTCATCTTATTCCTCGTATGTAAAACGAGTTTCTCGCATATTGTAATTTGGAAAAGTTCTTTGTGGGCCAAACAAGAAGGAAGGTGGGACAATGATTGTGAATGATAGCTTGTGAAATGGCTTACACCTTTAGGGTTCCTTTGGTTCTCCCATTGGCTTGGGTTGAACCACCTTAGTTTATGGGCTATAACTATTGCATTTATTTATTGCTTTATTTATTCATGTATGAGATGCTATGGATGTCTAAAGCATGCCAATTTTAATATATTAAAATTTGATGATAATAAACCCTATTAATTGATGAGATCGATTAGAAGACTAAATGGGCTAAAGTAGACCATAATTGGTGAGATGCAAACAACCTTAATAAAATCCCTCTATTAAAATATTAAGTCAATATGGCCTTCCAATTTTGCCTCGTTAAGGCCTCGATCAATACTATGTAGGTTCTCGCCAAAGCGAAGTACTAGTATTTATCTTGGTTAAACGCGAAGAATAAACAAGTGATATTATTTGGTTTAAAAATTGTTTAATGGCTTAACTAGGTTACTCTAATAGGATTAGAAACCTAGAGGCAAGTAAATTGGATAAATCATAAGATGATTAGAACAAGAGTTGTTCACCAAATATTAGGAATTACATATGATGTAATTAGCAAATGTTGCTTACCTAAATAACCATAATCTTAAGAGTAAAGCCAAAGTCGACTTAAGAGGTGGTGAAATATGGATCCTTAACCTACTAGAAATACTTTTGAGAAAGATTTTCCAAATTAATATACGAGGTTATTAATTTTGAAATAAAATAGTGGGAATATCATTTAATAAAGTCTTTTTAATGATTGATATAAAAATGGTAAATTTACTCACATGCATATTTAATTGTTGTAGATATATTATGGTCGCAAACACTAGCACACTCTCATTGCGATCGGTCCTTGAGAAGGACAAATTGAATGGTTTGAATTTTCTTGATTGGTTCCAGTAACTTGAGGATTGTCCTTAAACAAGAACGGAAATTATATGTCATTGAACAACCACTTCCTAATGAACCACCCACTAATGCCTCGAGGACTGATAGAGATGCTTACAAGAAGTATCTCGATGACATGATAGATGTTGGATGTCTTATGCTTGCCACTATGAATCCTGAACTTCAGAAGCAACATGAGGACATGGTTGCTTATGATATGATCGAGCACCGAAAGAACTTTATCGAGGGGCAAGCACGGCAAGAGAGGTTTGATATCTCTAAAGCCCTATTCCAATGTAAGTTGGCTGAAGGAAGCCCAGTAGGACCTCATGTTCTTAAGATGATTGGCTATATTGAAAGCCTATCTAAGCTTGGTTTTCCATTGAGCCAAGAGTTGGCCATGATGTTATTTTGCAATCGTTGCTTGGGATAGCTACAACCAGTTTGTCCTCAATTTCAATATGAATGAAATTGACAAGACTCTACCACAATTGCTCGGTATGTTACTGATCTGCTGAAGGCAACTTGAAAAGGTTGGACCTAAGCCCATATTGATGGTCCGTAATAACAAGGGCAAGGAAAGGCCAAAGTTCAAACAAAAGCCTAAGGGCAAAGGTAAGCCCAAATTTGGAAAAGGAAAGGCTACACTTTGAAACCTAAAGGTGGGGTGTCTAAGGAAGGAAACTGTTTTCATTGTGGTGTGACCGACATTGGAAACGGAATCGCCTCCTGCTCTATCTTGAAGAAGTCAAGAAGGCTAAAGCAAGCGGAATGTCCGCTTGGTATTTATGTTATTGATATTAATTTATCAACTACTACTTCTTGGGTATTAGATACTGGTTGTGGTTCTCATATTTGTACTTACATGCAGGGGACTACAAAGGAGTAGGACTTTGGCTAGAGGAGATGTGGACCTCACGAGTTGGAAATGGAGCAAAAGTTGCTTTGCATTAGGCGTGGGAACATATACTTTATCTTTGCCTAGTGGACTTGATTTATGTTTAGAGGATTGTTATTTTGTGCCCAGTTTGACTAAAAACATTATTTCAATTTCTTGTTTAGACAAAATTGGTTTTGAGATAATTATTAAGAATAATTGTTGTTCATTTTATCTCAATAATGTTTTCTATGGTTCAGCACAATTAATTAATGGCCTCTATATTTTAGATCAAACGAATCCCATTTACAACATAAATACTAAAAGATCTAAAATAAATGACTCAAATCAAACTTATCTTTGGCATTGTCGTTTGGGCCACATAAGTGAGAAACGCATATCCAAACTCCATAAAGATGGTCTCTTGAATTCATTTGTTTTTGAACAATTTGAAGTATGTGAATCTTGCTTATTGGGAAAAATGACTAAATCTCCTTTTTCTGGAAAAGGTGAACGAGCTAGTGATTTATTGGGCCTAATACATTCTGATGTATGTGGACCAATAAATACACAGAGCAGGTGGATTTCACTACTTCATTACTTTCACCGATGATTTGAGTAGATATGGGTATGTTTATCTCATGCGCCATAAGTCCGAGTCCCTTGAAAAGTTCAAGGAATTTAAAATGAAGTACAAAATCAACTAGGCAAAACTATCAAGTCACTTCGATCGATCGAGGTGGAGAGTATTTGAGCCTAGAGTTTGATGATCTTTTAAAAGAATGTGGGATTGTCTCACAACTTACTCCTCTGGTGGTACTCCTCAATGGAATGGAGTATCGAGAGAAGAAATCGAACTTTGTTAGACATGGTTCGATCCATGATGAGTCATCTTTGATCTACCGACTTCCTTTTGGGGACATGCACTTGAGATCGCTTTGCTTTCACACTAAATCGTGTTCCATCTAAATCGGTTCAAAAGACGCCATATGAGATGTGGACTGGGAAACGTCCTAGTATGTCTTTTATGAAAATTTGGGGTTGTGAAGCTTATGTTAAACGTCAGACGTCTACTAAGCTTGAACCCAAATCTGAAAGGTGTATATTTGTGGGATATCCAAAAGAAACCAAAGGATATTATTTTTTTAATCCCACTGAGAACAAAATTTTTGTTGCTCGGACTGGTGTCTTCCTAGAGAAAGAATTTACTTCTAGAAAAGGAAGTGGGAGAAAGATTGAACTTGAAGAAATTCAAGAATCACAAGATACCACTGAACCAGAGATTGAACAAAACCAAATTCCACAAGAAATTGAGGAACAAACAACTGCTATAGAAACACAACCACCGCGCAGATCTTTAAGAGAACGTCGTGCACCTGAGAGATATGGATTTCTCATTACAACGCATGGTGACATTCTTCTTATAGATCAAGATGAGCCTAGGACTTATCAAGAAGCGGTGACGAGCCGGACTACGAGAAATGGCTTGAGGCCATGAGATCTGAGATGGATTCCATGTATGAAAACCAAGTATGGACTTTGATTGACCCACCCGAAGAAGGTTAAACCTATAGGGTGTAAATGGGTTTTCAAAAAGAAAATAGACATGGATGGTAATGTACAAACATACAAAGGGCGATTAGTCAAAGGTTTTCGCCAAATTCATGGTGTTGACTATGATGAAACCTTTTCTCCTGTAGCTATGTTTAAATCCATCAGATCTTGCTCGCCATAGTGCATTTCATGATTATGAAATCGCGGATGGACGTCAAAACAGACTTTCCTTAACGGAAACTTGAAGAGGATGTGTATATGACACAACCGAAGGTTTTGTAAATCCAAAGGATGCTAGAAAGATATGTAAGCTACAAAGATCCATTTATGGATTAAAGCAAGCTTCTCGAAGTTGGAATATTCGTTTTAACGATGCAATCAAAGAGTTTGGTTTTATCAAAAATGAAGATGAGCCATGTGTTTACAAGAAAGTTAGTGGGAGCACTATCACATTCTTGGTACTATATGTGGATGACATACTTATCATGGGAAATGACATACCTACCTTGCAATCTATTAAGACTTGGTTAAGAAGTTGTTTTTCTATGAAGGACTTGGGCGAAGCCACTTATATCTTAGGAGTCAAGATCTATAGAGATAGATCAAGACGACTACTAGGTCTAAGCCAAAGCACATACATAGATAAAGTACTGAAAAGGTTCAGTATGGAAGAATCTAAAAGAGGATTCCTACCTATGAGACATGGTATTTCACTCTCGAAGGAAATGTGTCCTTCAACTCCACAAGAGAGAGAACGTATGAGTAAAATTCCATATGCTTCCGCTATTGGATCTATCATGTATGCTATGTTATGTACCCGTCCAGATGTCTCGTATGCCTTAAGTATGACGAGCAGGTATCAAGTAGATCCCTGTGAAGGTCATCGGACCACGATCAAGAGTATCCTTAAGTACTTAAGAAGAACTAAGGATACGTTCCTATTATATGGAGGTGAGGAAGAGTTAAGTGTAAAAGGTTACACTGATGCGAGCTTCCAAACTGACAAGGATGATTCTCGATCGCAATCAGGTTTTGTGTTTTGCCTTAATGGTGGTGCTGTAAGCTGGAAGAGTTCAAAGCAAAGTACAGTAGCCGATTCTACAACAGAGGCCGAGTATATTGCAGCCGAAAGTGAGGCGAAGAAAGAAGCGCAGCTTTGGATCAAGAAGTTCATTCTTTGGACTAGGGGTTGTGCCTAGCATATCGGATGCTATAGAACTCCGATGTGATAACAATGGAGCCATTGCACAAGCTAAAGAACCCGGATCTCACCAAATGATCCAAACATATACTTAGGCGCTACCATCTTATTCGAGAGATTATCGATCGAGGAGATGTAGAGATATCAGAGTACCTTCGGATGATAACATCGCGATCCTCGACCAAGCCTCGACCACGCCAGAAGCATGATCGTCACACTAAGTCGCTTGGTATTAGATATATGAGTGATTGGTCTTAGTGCTAGTGGGAGATTGTAAGAGTATGCACAAAGATCAATCATGAGATGGTTGTAATAACATACTTTATTTACCATATTTATTAATATAAAGCATTGTCATTATTATTTCGGTTTTTCTATCTGTGTATACAAATAAACTGCTTTATAATAATGTCACGAGAATAATATGATTATTCTTAAAAGATCCTTAGTCGAGTATTATTGTTGACTAGGACAACAATAATGCATTAAGACTAACATGTAGTTGATTGATGATAAAGAGTTGTCATTGATGTGGATTGTCAAAATCAATGCATGAATATGTATGTTAGAGAACAACATATTGGATTGACCCGTTATGAGTATGTTTCTTTGGATTATTATGTAATTGTCACAACATTACTCATAGTGATTAATATGTATATGATCCTCGGACTTGAGACAATTATTATCTCAACATCGTGAGTTGTATATTTTGATACTGATCAAACGTACAATCGTAATTGGTTGTTCTATAAAGGCCGATGTTGGATATACCACAATCTATGTAGAGGATATGGTTGATCAATATAGGATAAGTCCCTCCTACATAATGGGAGTAATATCTTAGGCCACTTGATTGAGTGAGACTAGAAATGCATGGCCATGCTCAAATAAGTTGACATGAGATGTCATACTAATTTGTATATCATAGTCTACTCAAGATATCAAGAAACATGGGATGGACTATACAAGTGTGACTATTCCATGACTTGTGTCCATTCGGAGATAAAGGACTTAAGGATTAATGTATGAAAGGTTAATCACGAAAAGTTATGTCGAATCATGACTTCTTGTAACTTAGGTAGCAATGATGCATTGCTAGATGCCACTCATTGTCCGCGTGATAATAGAATCGTTCTAGTATTACGCTAACGTTGCAAGAACCTCTGTGGTCACACCCTATGGTTGAAATGAACGGAATAAAATATAATTGGTATTGTTTTTGGTTGTCACATGAATTAAATTAATTAAAGAATTAATTTAATTGGGTAATCAAATATTGAACATATTATATGTACAAGGATGTTGTACACATAATGACAACATAATTCTATTAATATATGAATTTGATTCATATATAAATTTAAATAAATATAGTTTACATCAAATCCTTATTATAATTAATGTAATTATAATTTTCTGGATATAATTAATGTAATTATATTTTCTGTTAAAAACTTTATTGTATTTATTTAATCTTATGATACATTCAAGAGATACCAATTATAAATGGGTATTAAAAGGATACCAAATAATGGGCCCAATGAAAAGATACCCATTATAAAAGGCCCAATTAAAAGGATACCCATTATAAAAGGTATTTAAAAGAGGCAAAGCTTATGTGAAAAACCTAAGAGAGTGTTTGTTAGGTCTAGCAGCCGTCAAGCAAATAAACCTCCAGAAAAGTTTTGGAGATTTCTTCCGTTCATAGTCAAACCGGGTGGATCACGTAGAGGCCGACATCGAAAAGGTTGTGGCTTGATTCGACAGTAGATCAAAACTCTTGTTGCCAAGGTGTCGCTGTCTACTCAGATTGAAGTTTTTGGTAAATTTCGAAACCTTTATTTCACCCCGATTCGCTCCTCACACATGGATCCATGGTTTGGATCGCCGGATCTAATTTTATTCTGCTGCGCCATGGGGTTTCGGCGCTCCAACATTTTTGGCCTTCGTTAGGGCGTTGGATGCAAAAGAAGGGGGAGTTAGTGGAGTTAGAACAGTAAGGGAATTTATAGATGTTTTTCCAGAGGAATTACCTGGAATACCCCCAGATAGGGAGGTGGAATTCAAAATTGACTTGCTACCGGGTACAGCTTCTGTGTCAATTGCCCCGTATAGAATGGCACCAAAGGAGTTGGTTGAGCTCAAGGCTCAGATCCAAGAGTTGCTTGATCGTGGGTTTATCCGACCCAGTATGTCTCCATGGGGAGCACCGGTCTTGTTTGTGAAGAAAAAGGACGGAACTATTCGTATGTGCATAGATTATCGTCAGTTGAATAAGCTAACCATCAAGAACAAGTACCCTTTGCTAAGGATAGACGACTTGTTCGATCAACTGAAGGGAGCAACAGTATTCTCGAAGATAGATCTAAGGTCTGGATATCGTCAGCTTAAGGTGAAGGAAGCAGATACCCATAAGACAGCTTTTCGAACAAGATACGGCCATTATGAGTTCTTAGCAATGCCGTTCGGATTGACGAACGCCCCAGCCGCGTTCATGGATATGATGAATCGGGTTTTTCAACCTTACTTGGATCGGTTCATCGTTGTATTCATCGACGACATCCTAATATACTCCAAGTCTGAAGAGGAGCATGATGAGCATCTTCGGGTTGTGTTGCAAGTGTTGAGGGAGGAGAAGCTTTATGCCAAATTCAGCAAGTGTGAATTTTGGCTTAAGGAGGTTGCATTCTTAGGGCATGTGGTGTCTGCAGAAGGGATAAGGGTGGATCCTCGAAAGATTGAGGCAGTGCTAGATTGGAAACCACCTAAGTCTGTGGCTGAGGTTCATAGCTTCTTGGGATTGGCAGGCTACTACAGGAGGTTTGTAGAAGGGTTCTCATCTATAGCCACACCTTTGACGAAGTTGTTGAGGAAGGAGGTACCTTTCGTATGGACAGATAAGCAACAGGAGAGCTTTGAGAAGCTTAAGAGGGTTTTGGCTGAAGCTCCGATTTTGATCAACCTGAGGTAGGAAAGGATTTCGTGGTGTATTGTGACGCTTCCCATACAGGTTTGGGTTGCGTACTGATGCAAGACGGGAAGGTTGTCGCTTATGCGTCTCGACAATTAAGGCCACACGAGGTTAACTACCCGACGCATGACTTGGAGTTAGCAGCAGTAGTCTTTACTCTTAAGGTGTGGAGGCACTATCTCTATGGAGAAAAGTCGATGATCTACACAGACCACAAGAGCCTTAAGTACCTGTTGACTCAGAATGAGTTGAATCTGAGACAGCGAAGGTATTGTTCCATAGAGTATCACCCGGGCAAGGCAAATGTAGTGGTAGATGCCCTAAGTCGGAAAGTAGTGTCAGATCTGAGAGCGATGTTCGCACATCTGAGCTTGTATGACGATGGAAGTTTGCTGGCAGAGTTACAAGTTAAGCCGACATGGTTGAATGAGGTGAAAGAGAGTCAGTTAATGGATGAGGATCTAAGTGCTAAGCTACGGCAAGTGCAGAGTGGAGAGTTGGAAGATTACGGTATTAATGACGAAGGAGTGTTGTGTTTCAAGGGTAAGGTCTGTATGTCGAAGAATGAGGACTTAAGGCAGAGGATTCTTCAGGAATCGCATAGTAGCCCTTATGCTATGCATCCTGGAGGAACTAAGTTGTACAGGGATCTAAGGGAACAGTTTTGGTGGCCTGGTCTTAAGCGTGAAGTTACAGAGTTTGTGGGGAAATGCTTGACGTGTCAGCAAGTTAAAGCTGAACACCAAGTTCCGTCAGGATTGCTTCAGCCAATCAAGATTCCGTAATGGAGGTGAGAGAGAATCAACATGGACTTCGTTAGTGGGCTTCCCCTTACGCCTACTAAGAAGGACTCGGTATGGGTGATAGTGGATCGATTGACAAAGTCTGTGCATTTCATTCCAGTGCGAGTTGACTACTCCTTGCAGAAATTGGTGAAGTTGTATGTGGCGGAGATTGTGAGGTTGCATAGAGTGCCGGTATCGATTATCTCAGATAGGGATCCAAGGTTTACGTCTCGGTTTTAGAAGGCTCTACATCAGGCTTTAGGCACCAACTTGGATTTCACTATGGTATTTCATCCACAATCGGACGGTCAATCTGAACGAGTAATCCAAGTGTTAGAGGATATGTTGAGAGGTTGTGTAATAGACTTCGGAGGAAGTTGGGAAGAGTATTTGCCGTTGGTGGAATTTGCATACAACAACAGCTATCAGGCCAGTATTCGGATGGCACCGTATGAAGCGTTGTATGGATGGAAGTGTCACACTCCTACATTTTGGACGGAATTAGGGGAACGTCAAGTCTTGGGTCCAAAGGTTGTGGCAGAATCTGAAGAGAAAGTTAAGGTAATTCGAACACAATTAAAGGAAGCATCTGACAGGCAGAAGTCATACGCAGATCTTAAGCGGAGGGAAATAGAATTTGATGTGGGAGATCAAGTGTTTCTTAAAGTGTCGCCTTGGAAGAAGGTGATGAGATTTGGTTGCAAAGGGAAGTTAAGTCCCAGGTTTATAGGACCTTATTGGGTATTGAAGCGAATTGGACCAGTGGCATACCAGTTAGAGTTGCCTCCAGAGTTGAAGCAGATGCCTGATGTATTCTATGTTTCGATGCTACGTCATTATCGATCGGATCCATCTCATGTAGTACCAGTTGAGGAGGGGGAACTAAGGCCAGATTTGTCCTACGAGGAAGAGCCGATTCAGATTTTGGAACGGGATGTGAAAGTGTTACGGAGGAAATCAGTTCCTCTAGTCAAAGTGTTATGGCGTAATCATGGATCGGAAGAAGCTTCGTGGGAGCCGGAAGAAGCAATGCGATAGCAATACCCTCACTTATTTTAGCCAGGTAATTTCAAGGTCGAAATTACTTTAAGGGGGGTAGAACTGTAACATCTGGGATTTATGGCTTATGCATTAATGCTTAATTGTATGTGGAAGCATGTCTATGTGTATGTGGAATGTGTTTTATGAATTTTGTGAACCTTAGAGTGTAGGTGAATACCTTAGAAATTATTCAATTTATAGCCTAAAAGAGGAAGCTAGGCAGAGGAGGCCTTAAGAAAATTAGGAGGGGAAATATGACACAAAAATGGGCTTGTTTAAGTGGCTTGGAGGCGCCACTTAGGGCCTCAGTTTGTGATGCCACAAGCAGGGTGCAAGGGCCTAGGTTCAAGCAACGTGGGAAGTAAATAAAAGAGTTTTATTTTCCAGTAGAGATGAGCAGTAGTGGACTGCAATGGGGCACTGAGTGGAGGAGTATAGATCAAGTCAAATTCCTTTTAAAATTTCGGCTAAAGCAGAGGATAAATGCTGATTTATTTTTGAATTATTTTTGAATAAGTAAGAGAAGAGGAAAAATAGGAGAATAACAAGGATAAGCTAATGTTTGAGTAAGTAGCCGAAATTATCCATAGAGTATCCATCTTTTCTTTTGTTTTTCTTTTATTCTCTCATCTCTTTCTCTGGCCGAATTTTGCTTCTCTTCTTTTCTCAAAGCTTTCTTTTCTAGCCGAAATCCTCTTCTCTCTAAAGACCACCATTGCCGATTCTCCCTAAGGCCTTATACTCCTCTCTTTTCATTTTTGTTGAAACCGAATCTCTCTAGTGATCATCAAAAGTCGAAAGTTGCCACTCTTTGGATCGATTTCTCCTACAAGCTCTCTCTTGCCGATTTCTTGAGGGCGGTGATCAATTGTGTTTTAGTCATCTTTTTGGTAAGGAACCTCTCTTATGTCGGTTTAATCTCTTTATTTTTTTCTGACTGTTGGAAATAGAAATCTAATCCCTCCTATTCTTGTTGGCCAAAACTTGAAAGGTGAATTTCGGGATTTCCATAGTAGCCGGCTTCTAGGGAGATCATTCGGGATTTCAGATCTAAGGTAAGTAAAGTGCAATATTAGGCCAAAGGCCATTCAAATGTTGGAATCAAATCTAACATAGTGCTTGTAGGGATTTCGATAGAGACCAAGGACAAGTGATATTTCGGGATTTAGATCCACAAGTGTTAGCCGATTACAAGGGAGAAAGACTACAAAGTTTTGGGATTTGATTAGTAATCAAATCGGCAGCGAGGTAAGGAGTTTGGTTGCAATAATCCTTCGGGATTTGTTTAATTAGCCGAATGGCTTGTTGCTAACCTATTTGGTGTTGGCCAAATGTATGAATTTAAGATCTAGAGCATTAGATCGGGAGTTTTCGGGATTTCAGTAAAAGCATTAAGTAAACTAAGTGTGTACCCTACACTGAATCTTGATTGATTTACGGTATTATTTTAATAAATGTGTTAATAAGAATGTGTAAGATGTGGCTAAGGGTACCATGCAATGGTACAAAGTACTCAGGTACGTTAATCTACTACTACGGTAGTTATAATATTATGAATATCTGTTATGGCACGTATGTGAATATTGATAAGAATGTGAAATAAGGCATAAGGCATGATATTGCATGTTTTGTATGACATGGGGCATATGGGTTATATGGAAAGGGGAAGTGATCTGGTGGTTTATACCACAATATCTGAATGTGGTGACTCATGTCACGAAATCTGAATGTAGTGACTTATGTCACAAAATAACATCTGGTGGCTATGCCACAAAAATATATAAGGGCGATGTGCATGTCGTCTGCAGCGACTGCCTTCGATGATGTGTAGCGGATGGAGGGTCGACTTAGTAGTCCCCACAGTGTGATGGTTGGTACGGGTGATGTGTAGCGGATGGTTATCTAGGTTAGGGTTCGGGTTTGCATCATTATTCCTATCTGTTATGTATATGTATGATATGATATGATATGCCTGAATCGTTGGGACTTAGTGTTGGTTGTACACACTGAGTCTGTTTGACTCACCTCGTTGTGGGATATGTTTCAGGTGACGCTCAGTGATGGACCGGGTCGGAAGGAACTTGATGGTGGCCATGCTCAGCTCAGTGAACTTTTATTTTGAGACTTTATGTTTTAAGATTGGATTTATTCGAGTTTTGTTTTGATGTAATATGGCCATAAGTATTAAACTGTTTTATGCTTGTTTTTATTTGTTTTTATCACGATATTATTATTGTTAAATCAAAGGTTATCTAATTTGTTTTTGAAATAAATCTTCAAATGTTTTGATACCCTAAAGCAAATGATTTTCAATATAAGGTAAACTCTAAAACAACTCGATATTTCTTAAATTTAAAGTTTGAATCTTAGAAATAAAGTTTTATAAAAACCTAGATTTCAAGAACAAACTTGTTTCCAACTCAAGCCCAACACAAAATAAATTTTCTTCCAAAACCACTCAGATTTTCCAAAGTAACAAACGAATTTGGAACTGTTTTACTCAAGGAACATACCAGATTCGGTCGAGACTCGTGGGCCGGGTTTGGGGTGTTTCAACCTCAGCCATCAGTAGGACATTCAAGACAAGCACTCGAAACATGAAATCCCTAATGACATGTCATTTGTATCCTAAGAATTCTTAAGGTTCAACCGGGACTTGTTCTCCGTCAATTCATCATATCATTGATACATTTCTATTCAAATTCACTTATATTTTAAAAAGACAATAGTAATTAACCAATTTAACTAACATTAAAATGATTGTAGTTCACATGAACTTACCTCAATAACTAGGGCGTAGAAGTAGAATCGAACACTAATCTGAAGCTTTTGTTTTTCCTCGATTTAAGTCCAAATGTGGTTTATCTTGATCTAAATAGATAATTTTAACCAATTAAGTATTTCTAGTATTCAATTTAATCCATAGTTCATATTTATGAAAAATTACAAATTTGCCCTGACATTTTAACTCTTCACAATTTAGCCCTTAAGCTCATAACTTGAATATAACTCATTTTCGCCTAAATCCAACTTAATCAATGTTAAAGGGACCTTGAAAGAACCCATTATTACCAAAAATTCATAACAAAGCCCATGGATTTATACATTTAACAATTTAATCCCTATTTCCAAAATTCCTCAAAAATCACTTAACAAAACATGCTTATTTTACAACAAAGATTAATAATTTATCAACTAACATCAAAAAATTTCAAAAACATCCATGGAAAGCCCCTCAACCTTTAAAAATTTTGCAAATTAACCCCTAAGCTAACTAGATTAAGCAAAAACGAACTCAAAAACATAAAAATCATTAAAAAGGGGATCTAAATCACTTACCATGCAAGAACTTATGCTAGTCGAACCTTCAAACCCTAAAATGGCTATTTGTTTCTTCAATTTTTGGTGGTAAAGATTAGAGAAGATGAAACCAATTTTTTTATTTAGCTTAGGTTTAATTTATTCAATTACTATTTTAAGCTTTCAAAACTATCAAAATTTTAATAGAACCTTGTCCATGCACATCCACGAACACTTTAAATGGTATGATTACCAGTCAAGTACCTTAGTTTAAGATTTCATAGCCATTGGACGCCTTTAACTAATAGAACTCAACTTTTACACCTTTTTACGATTTAGTCCTTTTTACCTAATTAACCATTTAAACATCAAAATTTCTTAATGAAATTTTACTATGACATTAATATAATCTTGTAGGCATTAAATAATAAAATAATTACACTCATCGAAATTGTGGTCGCAAAACCACTGCTTCCAACACCACTGAAAACGAGTTGTTACATGTATAAACAGATACGAATGCGCTATTTTCCATCCAGGACATACCAGAATGCTCAACCGAGCCAATCCTACCAAGAACACACCTGGGAACCAAGTGCCTAGCCCGTAGGCTAACATACCTCCGGTAAAACGCCTGGGCACCAAGTGTCAAGCCCGTAGGCTTTATATCCACCCCAAGAAACACGCCAGAATAACGGTAAACATAACTCGGTAATCTGCAACAAATGTTGGACTCCTATATATTTATTGTATAATAAAAAGTCAAGAATCATCATCTCATCACAAATCAATCCCGTACAACGCGTAAAATAACATATTGGCATGCCAATTGTATCCTATCCTATGTTCATCCAGACTCAATACACAAGATCTTATAATACTTTACAATCCAATCACTTTCTCACCTTGTATCATTTTGTAACAGTTAAAATATGCATATATTAAAACATATCACAACTCATAAACCAAATATAACATTACAAATTATATCAAATTACACCATATAAACTTACCAAGCTAAACTGTAGAAATAACAATATTAGGGACTAGTCAGCAATTTTCCCTTTTCCATGATTTTCTACCGATTCTTGACAAGTCGAATCTTCCCAAGCTTTTTCAATGGAGTTTTCAGTTGAACAAAATAAGAAAACGAAAAAGATGAGAGTGGTTTACCATTTGTTTTATTATTATATTAGCTTTAATAAATAAATTAATACATATAATACAAAATATAATATAAACTAATGTTCAACCATCCATTAACCTTATTATGGTCTATTTAAAACATAAAACCTCCCATTTTTACTTTTTATACTCAATTGGCACTTAAACATTAATAGCAATTGACTTTTGAATTTTTTACAATTTAGTCCTTTTTCTTTG
The DNA here is from genome assembly GCA_025503065.1 of Gossypium bickii. Lineage (NCBI taxonomy): Eukaryota > Viridiplantae > Streptophyta > Magnoliopsida > Malvales > Malvaceae > Gossypium > Gossypium bickii. Next base: position 44,265,976 of record CP106717.1, on the reverse strand, counting down.
ATTAACTAATCTAACATCAAAATTTTTGGACCAAATTGTAATATGACACTAATAACCTCATACATATTAAATAATTAATATTTACGGACTCACACATCAAAATTATGGTCCCAAAACCACTATTTCTAACACCACTGGAACACGGGTTGCTACACATCCAGTATGTCCCTCATGCGAAGACCTATTGTTTTAGGTTATAAAGTTTGATAGACCGGACCAAGGTATTTTCAGGGGGCGTACCGTGTAGACCTAAGACAACGGACCTGCGATTGTGGGAGATTTGACACACTTCATTTTATATGCGCTTATGCAATTGCAGCATGTAACAATTAATGTTTGGATCATATGAGCTTTTGGATGAAGTGTACAATCTAGAACATATGTATAATGTGTGGAGAAACATATTCCCACTGGTCCCAGATGAATGTATGTGGACGCCTACCAAAAGTTCGACCAATATCGACTCAGATATGAGACAACATGGACATTTAGGAGAAGTCAAACCAACCGAGGTTATGCGAGTGGTATAGGAACCCAGGGAATATAATGTCGTCATGCCCACATCGATGGGATGATATAAGGACAACACCTCATTAACATATTTATTAAATTGTTCCATTCATTTAAAAATTTTTTCGTTATTGTAAACACGTGGTTTTATTATACCATATAAATAATAAAATACAACTTTGTTCCATTATTCCCATGCATCGACATTTTAATATTATGAAATGATAATGATAATCAATTTTGATGCAAAAACGATATTTATTTAAAAACATAAGGAAGTAAAAAAACATTTCATATTTATTTGAAAACTTTACATGACAAGTACAAAAAAATAAATCAATCCAATCCCTAGTCAGAATGTGTGCCACATCGGTGTGGTCAACAGTTGCGAGTCGAATTCCTTCTTGGTTCAACCTCCAATATAGGTTGTTTAAAGGAGACCAACTCGTGTGGCCCTAAGCATGGCTGTGTGGCTACTCCACACGCCCGTGTTCTCAAACCAGTGACAATTCAAATATAGGGTCACACGGCCGTGTCGCTAAACAGTGCAACTTTCTGAGACCAAGTGGACAAATCCTGCACCAAAATTAAATAGGCCACATGGCCGTGTGGAGTGACTATGTGACAGCTCATGTCCTAGGCCGTGTGCACCGAAAATAACTTCCAAAACAAGTCACATTAACAACAATTTCATAGGTACCAAGCCAAATCATTTCCAACCACTTTCATATGTTCAAAACACATTTAAACATACCAAAATCATTCAACCTATGTGCGTAACCAATATGCCTTCATTGGCACCACAAATCAACCATCAATCTAAATTCACATTCGAAAATCACAAGTTTCTAACTTTTAATCATATCAAACATACCATTTCATCCAATTCTTTCACATCCATTTTACCATAAAGCATAATCAAGTGACCAAAAGCAGTTATATACACATAAGAGTCAAAATACCAAATATATATATACAACCACAAGTCATACTTAACCAAAGTTATAAACAACATCATCATAAGCAAAAGAACTTAAGGGCTCCTAGTACATGCCATTTATAACCTAACTTCAAAATGATCAAAACTTCTACCAAATTGAAAAATGGATAGTGTGTGTACTCCAACTTGAATTTCCAACCGACCTTGACTTTCGATGATCTACAAAGAATGAAATGCAACAAACATAAACAATCAATGCTTAGTAAACTTGTATATAACACTGAATAGAATTTTATTTAAAAAATTCATGCATACATTCATTCAATAGCTTGTAAGCTCATTTGTCTCCTATGCACAACATAACCTCACAAGGTTAGTAAATCACAAATATAAAACTTATAACCACACTATGCCATGTAACATCTATAAATAACACATATAACTCAATTTGTTCAACTCATGATCACATTTTACATCACATTCCATTTCAAAATACCATGTCAAGTTTCTCTATTCAATGCCTAACTTCATATAGCAAATTAATATATATCTATTTCATAAGTCAATTTCCATATAGCCATTTCATATAACTTGTTCATATATCATTTTGTACCCGATGAACCACAGTGAAATAACATTGGATACGCAAGAAAATGCTCACACAAGCTGTGAAATGGGCCTGCTCACACGAGCTGTGGGTCGAGATGTTAAGCTACACGATGCTACTCATACGAGCTGTAGAGAATCCACAACAAATACAGGACCTCAACCATTGGTAGGACATCCAAAACCAACACCTGAGGTTGTAATAACCCCTAGTGACATGTCATTTGTATCCTAAGCACTCACAAGGTTCAAACGAGCCATTTCTTATCTAAACTGTATAATTATTTACACATTATTTCATCACAAGTACTTAACCATGAAATTTCTATTCTCAATCATATCCTTCAATTTAACTAACATTAAAATTTAATCCAAATTACTAATTATCACATAACAATCATTTTAAGCTATATATAACACAAATATTAATCAACATTTCACCTAAAACAACAATTAATAAACTTATTTAAGATACGAACTTACCTAGATGAAAACAATTATGAATATGATGCCGACAACTCATCTGCTAACTTAGTTTTTCCACAGTTTGAGTCTGATTTATTTGTTTCTTGATCTAAATAATAATTTTCATTCAATTAATCATTTCAAATAGCTTAAATAATTAAACTTATGCTTATAAGCCCTTTCATTATCAATTTACAAAATTGCCCCTATATTTTACCCTTTAAGATTTAGTCCCTAAACCCAAAACTTACAAATTAACATGTTGTAACACTCCTTACCCTTATTCAACGCCAGAACAGGGTACGAGGTATTACCAGACTTACATCACAAGCATTCACACAATTTCGTGTCATAAATTTTGAGTCCAAATTAAACCAATTCATATTAGATCATAAAGTCTCTAATACGAGACTACGAGGCCCAAAACGTACTTTAGAAGTTGTTCAAGACTAAACCGAGAACTTAAGAAATTTTTACAAAACTTAGAAAATTTTTGCTAACTACAAGGCTCACACACCCGTGTGGTCCAAGGGACACGCCCGTGTGACCTTGGGAAATGCCCATGCTTCAGACCGTGTTCAATTTAGGGTGCTCTCTAATTGTGCCACACGGCCGTGCCATAAGCCCGTGTCTAGGTCATGTAGTTATTTAATTTAATTCGAATTAAGTGCATGTTTCACACGGCCAAGACACACGCCCATGTTCTAGGCCGTGTAGCACACACGGCTGAGACACACACCTGTGTCTTTACCCGTGTGCTATATTCTGGACATTCTATTTTTCAAAATTAAGGTGCAGAGGACACACGACAAATACACACGCCCATGGGGCAAGTCGTGTGTTGCACAGGGCCTAGACATACACCTGTGTGTCTGCCCTTGTGGACAAAATAAGGCTATTTACCAAGCTTTTTTGCCACCCTTCTATGCATATACCTACACAACATCATATAATACCAGTTCAAGCATATACAAGCAACCAAAACAATCACAACCAAGATATTAACATCTCATCCACATGCTAACATCTATTATGCTTTAACATCATAATATATCAACACAAATTTTGCAAGTTTCCATATTCATGAATGGTATCAACATATAAATATACTTCCACCAACATAAGCCACCATTCATGGCCATATACAAAATGAAATCATTAACCATTATAAGCCAATGGATTTGGCCACATTTCCAATGACACATATAACAAAATGACCAAGTCCCTATACATGCCATAACTCAAGATATTGACATTTCAATGGTACCCAAAATAATGGTTGATAGTTTGAATGGATCTTCGACAATCTCCAATCTCGAGCTAGCTTGGTGACACTATAAGATAAGGGCAAGAAAGGGGAATAAGCTATATAGCTTAGTAAGTTCATATGCAAATAATAGATAACATTAGTTATACATTTATTATATGCATAGCATAACATAAATCAACATAAATGTCATTAAAACCTCATGAACATAACATACTCAATCATATTCTTACCAATAGTTCATCATATACTGAATCTATTTCCTTTGAGTTTTTCGTACATACCTGTACTAACTCGTAACATAATCATATTCTTTATCATCTTTCACATGCCCATTGAACCACTTGGAATACTATTGGATACACGGAAAGTTTTGCACATAGGTGCCACATATGTAGCCAATCCTACCACAATTCTCATAACACATATAGGCTCGCTCTCGAGCTATCCACGGGCCTGTTCACACAAGCTGTCAGTCGAGACGTAGCTATGCAGTGCTGCTACACAAGCTGTCAAGTATTTGCAACATATGTTGGTATACCCAGCCACCAGTTGGACGTGTAACAGTTTGGTTTAGACCCTAGTTGAAATAGTGGTTTCGAGACCACAAATCTGAGTAAGAATAATATTTTAATATTATTTTTTGTGCCTAATGTTTGTAATTAAGCATGTGCTAAAGTTTCGTGAATTAATTTGTCCGTTTGTGTGCTTAATTTGACATAAGGATTAAGTTGTGAAAGATACAAAATTTGCATGTTTTATGAAAAGACACCTATTTGAGATGGCTTTTCAATGAGGAGGCCTTATGAGGCAATTAAACTATTTTTAAGATAGTGGATAGTTGTTGGACAAATATGACCTTGATGTATATATGTTTCAAATGTTAATTGATAAAGGGTAATATAATAAAAAATGTATTATTATGTTTAATATGATAAAATAACATGAAAATAAAGCCATAGTACTCATCTTTTAACCGAAAATACCAAGAAGAAGAAAAGAAAAAAAAAGAATCTAGGTTTCGGCTAATTTTTGTTTTAATTCAAGATCAAGAACCGAAGAAAACGGACTTAGATCACGAGAAATCAAAAGTAGTTGAATAACCGAATCCGATCGATTATCCGAATCTAAGGTAAGTCGATATACAAATAAATGTATTTGAATTGAATTATTTGTACACATATGAAAGTTGAATTTCTATGAATATCCATTGAGAATGAATGTATGTGAAATTCGAGGATAGGTTTATATCGATAAGTTGATAATGTCTGAGAAGTCCCGTTTGAACCTAGGGATAGATAGGATGGTATATGTCATGACATAGGTGTCCAATATGTGATATCATGTAGTCTGGGACATTGGCATCGAGATGAGATTTACGTGTAAGACCATGTCTGGGACAATGGCATCGTATTGATTCGTGTAAGACCCTGTGTGGGATGTTGGCATCGATATCTGGTTACATGTAAGACCATGTCTGATACGTTTGCATTGTACGACTTTTTTCGAGCTTTTTGAGTATCCTATTTAATTCTGAACGATTCAACGGGTGAGTCCGAGAAATGAATGATTATATGTGAAATCCATCCGTTTCAGGTATGTCCAAAGTATATGCTTTGAACAAGCTTAAGAGATAAGTTAGCATGTACATTGATGCTATGAACAAAGTGTGATATGTGTATATTGGATAGTTGAGCAAAAGAGATGCTTGAGATATAATGTGTGGTAAGCAATGGCAAACCAATTGAGCCAAAGAGAAACTTATGTGTATGGAATGAAGATATACTTATGAACTTGATTGCCATGCTTATAATTGAATATATGTTAAGTTTATTTGTATATGGCATACTAAGCTTTTGGAAAGCTTACTTTGTGTGTGTTTATTCTATTTTTATAGATCGTTAAAGCAATGAGAGGCTCGGGGACCATCGAGGATCATTATCACACTACCCAAACTCATTTTGGTACCTTTTGGAGATGTATATAGCTAAATATGGCATGTATGGTATAGTCATTTTGGAATAAGTTTGGGTTGTAAATAGCCATGTGATGTGGCTAGATAAATGTTGGTAATATGCATAAGTGATTATGGTATATGATGCATGTTGTGGTATGGCTTGATGGTAATGAAATGGTCTTATGAATGGTCAGCTTAGTGATGGATTGATGCCAAAGTGATTAAGTGAAATTGTGGATGAATCATGCTTGGTTTTACATGTGATTTAGTTGTGCTATTTGGTATACAAGTTGGCATGATTAGAGATGTAATTGAATGGGATGATAGGTTGAACATTTGACATGATTTTGGTTTCCAATTGTGTATGGGATATTACTTGTTTGAGCTTGTAGGGATGACCCTTGTGTGGGTGGCAATTTGGCCTTGAAAATGGCCTATAATTGCCCACACGGTTGAGCACACGGGTGTGTGGCTCGACCGTGTCCCTCATGGTTGTAATTCAAAACAAGTCAGGATCGAGCACGAGCTGGACACACGGGCGTGTGACTGGCTGCGTGGTGCAAGTCAAGATCGACCACGGGTGAGGCACACGGGCGTATGGACAAGTCAGTATGTATGGCCTGTTTTGACACGGCTTAGACACACGGGCGTGTCTGAGGCCGTGGGAGGCACACGGCCTGCCCACACAGGCGTGTGACCTCTGTAACTTAGAAAAAGTTTTAAATTTTTGAGAATTTTCGTATGTGTTCGGTTTAGTCCCGGCCCTATTCTAAAGCATGCTTAAGGTCTCATTGACCTAGTTAAGGGACGCTTTGATTGCATTGGATAAACTGTAATATGAAATGTCCGTAAAAGTTTCTAATTGTCTGGTAATACCTCTTAACCCTAATCCGGTGATGGTTACGGGTTAGGGTGTTACAGGACGTACAGGACCAGCACCCGGGACACATAAATCACATAATTACATATTCACATGGGTTCCTAGTGACATGTCGCTTGTATCCTAATCTATTCCTAATGTTCAACCGAGATTTTCTCGCTTGTCGAAACTTCATCAATTACATCCATAGAGTCAATCATACAATTCATGCAATATCAAAACATTATAAATACAATTGTAACATTGCATTATTAATATACGAACTTACCTCTGTACAAAAATAGTAGAAATAGACCTAATCGTCAAACACTTTGTTTTTCCCCCGACCTAGGTTCGAACTTCCTTTTTCTTGATAATCGAGCTTGAAAGCTTGGCCAAAACCCTAGCTATGGTGACCCTTGAAATTCAGCTATGGGGGATGAAATTAGAAAGATGAACACCTTTTATTTGTTTTATTTAGTCTTTATTTACCAAATGACCAAAATGCCCTTAATTCCCTTAATGCCTAACTTCAAAATTTCACCTAACCATGTCCATTTTTGTCCATACTATAGTATAAGGGTCTAATTACCATCTAAGGACCTCTAATTTAAGATCTCATAGCAATTGGACACCTTTAACATATAGAATTCAAGTTTTGCACTTTGGCAATTTAGTCCCTTTAACTAGATTGAGTGCCCAAACGTCAAAATCTTCGAACGAAATTTTTACGAAATTGTTCCATAAAATTGTAGACTATAAAAATATAATAAAAATAAATTTTACTGCATCAAATTTGTGGTCCCAAAACCACTATTCCAACTAGACCCAAAATCGGGTTGTTACAACTCCCCCTTAAGGATTTTTGTCCCCGAAAATCTTAACGGAAAAGAGATTTGGGTACTGTATTCTCATAGTTTTCTCGGGTTCCCACGTAGCCTCTTCGACCCTATGTCGTTGCCATAAAACTTTCACTAGAGCTATACTTTTATTTCTCAACTGTTTGACTTCCCAAGCCAAAATCTCAATCGGTTCTTCACCATAAGTCAAATCGGGTCGAATCTCAACCTCTGTTGGTGAAATTATGTGCGAAGGATCTGATCAGTATCATCGCAACATCGGCACGTGAAATACATTATGAATCCTTTCCAACTCTGTCGGCAAAGCTAATTGGTATGCCACTGGCCCTATCCTTTCAATAACCTCATACAGCCCAATGAAACGCGGACTCAACTTGCCTTTGCAACCAAATCTCAGAATTTTCTTCCACAAAGATACTTTCAGAAATATTTTATCACCAACTTGAAACTCAATCTCTTTTCTTTTCAAATTCGCGTACAATTTCTATCTATCCGAAGTTGCTTTCAAACAATCGCGAATTACTTTCACTTTTTCTTCGGTTTCTTTAACCAAATCAACCCCGTGAATTTGTTTCTCACTAAGTTCGGTCCAGTACAATAGAGTTCGACACTTGCTGCCATACAATGCCTCATACGGTGACATCTTAATACTCGACTGAAAACTGTTGCTATATGCGAATTTGACTAAAGGTAGATATTTTTCCCAACTACTTTTGAATTCTAAAACACAACAACAGAGCATATCTTCGAGAATCTGAATCACTCTCTCAGATTGACCGTTGGTTTGCGGATGAAATGCGATACTAAAATTTAACTTTGTGCCCAAGGCTTTTTGCAACTTCTTCCAAAAATGCGAGGTAAACCTTGGATCTCTATCCAAAATAATAGAAATAGGCACCCCATGCAATCTAACAATCTCAGCAATGTACAATTCAGCTAGCTTATCATGTGAATAGTCGGTACGTACCAGAATAAAATGAGCCGATTTCGTCAATCTATCAACAATGACCCAAAAGACATTTTTCTTTTTTGGAGTCAGAGATAATCCAGTTACGAAATCCATCGTAATTCTATCCTATTTCCATTCAAGTACAATTACTGGCTGAAGTAAACCCGAAGGTACTTGGTGTTCGGCTTTTAATTGTTGACAAATCAAACATCTCAAAACGAGTTCTAAAATACCTCGTTTCATACCCGACCACCAATACAATTTCTTCAAGTCATTATACATTTTGTACTGCTTGGATGAACAGATAAACAACCATTACATGCCTCATGAAGAATTTTCTGAATAATCTCATCATTTTTCAGTACACATACTCTACCTCAGAACATTAATCAATCATCAGAATTGATCCAAAAGTCTGAATCACTACCCGATTCACACTGAACTCTTTTGGCTTGCAATTCACTATCACTTTTCTGAGCTTCACAAATTTGCTGAAGAAATACCGGTCTAGCTCTCATCTCAGCTAGCATCAAACTATCCTCAGATAAAGTCAATCTCGTATTCATAGCTCTCAAGGTAAACAAGGACTTTATACTCAAAGCGTTTGCGACTACATTCGCCTTTTTGGGATGGTAGTCAATTACCAACTCATAATATTTTAGCAACTGGAGCCATCTCCGTTGTCGTAAATTCAAATCTTTTTGAGTCATCAAGTACTTTAAACTCTTATGATCGGTAAAGATACAACACTTCTTACTGTACAAATGATGTCTCCAAATCTTTAAAGAAAACACGATGGCAGCCAATTCTAGATCGTGCATCGGATAATTCTTATCATGCGGTTTCAACTGTCTCAAGGCATAGGCTATCACTTTTCCTTCTTGCATCAATACACATCCTAATGCATTCAGTGATGTATCGCTATGAATCACAAACTCTTTTTCCGGTTCAGGTTGCACTAAAACTGGTGCTTCAGTCAATAAGGTTTCAACTGTTCAAAACTCTTTTGGCATTTCTCGGGCCATTCAAACTTAACATCTTTTTGCAACAACTTATTCATAGGAGTAGCAATCATCGAAAAACCCTTAAAAATGTTTATAATATCTGGCTAAGCCCAAAAAGCTTCTAACCTTCGATACATTTCTCGACGATTTCCAATCAACAATTGTCGAAATCATACTCAGATCAACCCGACTACCATCTCCTGAAACAATATGTTCCAAAAATCTGATTTCTCGGAGCCAAAACTCACTTTTACTGAATTTAGCAAATAATTTCTTATCTCTCAAAGTCTGCAATACTAAGTGCTCGGCATGCTCAGTCTCATCTCGAGAATAAATCAGGATATCATCAATAAATACAACCACGAATTTGTCCAAATATGGTCGGAAGATTCAGTTCATCAAGTCCATAAAAACAGCAGGGGCATTAGTTAGTCTGAAAGGCATGACAAGAAATTCGTAATGCTCATACCTTGTTTTGAAAGTAGTTTTCGGTACATCCGACTCTTTTAACTCTCAACTAGTAGTAGCCAAACCTCAAATCAATCTTCGGGAACACTATTGCCCCTTTCAACTTATCAAACAAGTTATCAATTCCTGGAAAAGGATACTTGTTCTTTATCGTTACCTTATTGAGTTGTCGATAATCGATACAAAGTCTCATAGATCCGTCTTTCTTCTTTACAAATTATACTGGTGCACCTCAAGGAGAAAAACTCGGTCTTGCAAAACCCTTATCTATCAACTCTTGCAACAGAGCTTTTAATTATTTCAATTCGGTCGAAGCCATTCTATACGGAACAATCGATATCGGTGAAGTCCTTGGCACTAAATCAGTACAAAATTCAACTTCTCTAATCGGTGGCAACCCAGGCAACTCAAAACATTCGGATATTCAAAAACTACCGGCACACGTTCAATTTTCAATTCAGACACTTTTGTATTCAACACATAAGCTAGATAAGCTTCACAACCTTTCCTTACATATCTTTGGGCAGACATCGAAGATATCACAACAGGTAACTCAGCTGACTCATTTGAATCAATCCGAAGAATTTCACCACTTTCACATTTCAATTCAATAATTTTCTGTCTACAATTCACTACGGCATCATGCAGTGTTAACCAATCCATACTCAAAATAACGTCAAACTCATCAAATGGCAACAACTTTAAATCAGCTGAAAAACAGCGACCTCGAATCATCAAGGGACAATTCTTGCAAACTCTATCAACTAATACATTTTTGCCTAAGGGGTTTGACACTTTAATCACAAACTCAGTAAACTCAACAGGCAAGCTCTTACTAAATACCAATTTTATGCAAACATAAGAATGAGTTGATACATGATCAATCAATGCAACGATATTAGTACTATAGAGAAAAAAAAGTACCAGTGATAACATTAGGAGATGTCGCTTCTTCGCGAGCACAGATAGCATAAGCTCTAACATGTGCTCTAGCCTCGAATCTTACAGTTGAATTTTTAGTTACACCTTTACTACTAGTCGCATTCCCCATAATCCTTGGAGGTCTCCTTCTAGTGGTAGTTTTGCTCAATCTTGCATTTTGAATCTTGTCTTTCTCAGCCATCTCAGGGCAATCCTGTAATAGCCCGATTTAGGGGCTAGTCGGAACAGTGATCTTGGATATCACTAATCCGAGGTAAGAGAAAATTATTTTCATGATATTTTGTGAGTTAGAATATGCTTGTATAAGTACATGAAAATTTTGGTGCTTTAGTTTTAGCGATTTCATGTTTAATCGCGAAAAAAGACTAAATCGCATAAAGTGAGAAAGTTCTATTTTATAAGCTAAAGGTGCCAAATAGCCTTAGATTGATAATTAGGGGGTCTTTAAAAGGCAATTAGACCCCCCAAAATAGTAGTGGCCGGCCATAGGAGACAAAGATGGACAAATATTGGTCAAAGTTGGTGATAGTTGGTGACTAATTTGACTAGTATTAATAAAATAAAGAAAAGATGATATCCATATTTCTTGCTCATCTCTTCCACAAAAAATTAGCAGCAAATAGAGGGTAGAAAGCTCAAAAAATTTAGCAAGCTCTTCTCCATTCATGTAAGTGTTCTAGTGATCATTTCTTGAGAAAAAATATACTTTTGGAACCCCTAGAGCTTAAGCTTTCAAATGAGGGGACTAATTTGCAATATGGTGAAAAGTTTAGGGTTTTTCCATGAGATCTTTCATTGTTATTTGCTGCATTTTTATGAGAGAAATTGAGTCTTAGTTGTTAGATGAACAACTTTTATGAAAGGTGTTGTCAAGAAAACACCAAAAAGGACCTTGTTGAAAAGGTTATAGAAATTATTGTAAATGTGTAAAATATTAATTTTTGATGATAGCTATAAGAGTATTAAATGTTCACCTAGGCTTGTTGAAGGTAGAAATATGATTAGAATTGATTTTTGAGCCTAGGGGAAAAATAGTAATTTTGCCAAAGTCTAGGGGCAAAATAGTAATTTTGCCAAAGCATAATAATTAAAATGCTTTTATTAATGTGATGTTTGAAATGAGCTAATTTGCTATTATAGAGCAAGAAGAACCAAGAATTTACCTCGAACGGGGAAAGAACAAAGTCTCGGATTAGATCGACGGTTTAGCTCATTTTGAAAATGAGGTAAGTTTGTATGTGATAGATTCAACATTTATGTTAGCATGTTGAGAATGCTTGGCATTATATTGATGCATGATGCTCTACTAAATTGAGTAGTTAATGTTGAATGAGATGTTTAAGTCCTAGTGGACCATATTGAATATGAAAATGCTATCATCAAGATATGAAATGGATGAGATCCCGTATAAGACCATATCTGGGATATGGCCTCAGCACCGAGTTGAGATATCGTATAAGACCATATCCGGAATATGGCTTCGGTAATGAATATGAAAATCGTATAAGACTATATACAGGATATGGCATCGATACTTGATGTGAAAGTCCATATAAGACCATATCCGGGATATGGCATTAGCTTTCAGAGGTGACTCCATGTAAGACCACCTCGGAGATGTGGCATTGGCTTCGTACCTACATTAATGACGATGAATATGAGTCTTTGATTATCCCTAGTGATTAATGGGATAAGTAGATGAGTTTGGGAGTAGAAATAAGATTTGTACTAAAATCATGTGAATGAGTGAATGCAGGTACTTGTGAATGAGTCACGAAGAAACGATTACGATATGTGGCACGGTATATGCTAAATAAGGGAAAGTGTGAGTTAGTATGGCAAGAAGCCTATGATTTGTGTATGGTTAGTCAATGCCATGGATGGATTATATTATGAGCTCATTATTGCTAATTATTTCCATGCAAACTTAATAAGCTTTATGCTTAACCTTTTTTATTGCCTTTTTTGCTTGTAATATTGCAAAGATAACTCGAGGAACGTGGAACGTCAGAGTTCAGGAATCACACTATCGATATCACTTTGGTATAACAATTTAGACTTATTTTGAGTATGGCATGTATAGGACTTGGGTATTTTGTTAGGCCGTAATTGTTAGCCAAAATGTTGGCTATGTATGTTATTAAAGTCATTTTGTAAATGGTCATTGGAATTGGGCCAATACTTGATATATTCTATGATGAGGAATCATGAAGTTTGTGCTTGCATGAATGTTTTGAATTGAGTTCTTGGATGTACCTTTGGGTTATGAGTTGCGTTGATTTGAGTTGGAGTATGTAGGTGTGCAATGTAGGGTGACAAAAGGCTTGGTAGATAGCCATCAAATTGTCCACAGGGTGGACACACGGGCGTGTGTCTAGGCCGTGTGTGACATACGATCAGCCCCATAGGCATGTGGATCGATCGTGTATCCCCTTGCATGCTAAAATTGCAAGTCAGTAAGCCTTGTAGTAAACACACGGGCAGAGACACGGCCGTGTGTCTCAGCCGTGTGGGAGGCACGGCCTAGGACATGGGCGTGTGCCCAGCCTGTGTGAAGTTTGTACATTAAATGTGGAATTTAATTTGACACACGACCTAAGGACACGAGCGTGTGCCTTGGCCGTGTGGCCACAGTGAAGTGCTGACGCCATAAACAGAATGTCAAGGTATTGGCACAAGAGTTAAGACACGGGCGTGTCTAGGCCGTGTGAGGGACACGGGCGTGTATTTGGCCGTGTGAAATAAATCAGTGTCGACCACAGGTGGAAGGCACGGGCATGTCTTAGGGGCACACGGGCGTGTCCCTAGACCAACACGGGCGTGTGGCCCCTATTTTGATGAAAAGTTTTCCATGTTCTCTAAAGTTCCTGGTTAAATTTCAAAACCTCTCAGAGGTATGTTTAGGGCCTCGCAGGCCGAGAATGAGCAAGTGATGGGTTTAAATGAAATATTATAGCCCATTAATACATGTTCAAGCAAGGTTAAGTATGGTAATACCTCGTATCAGGTCCCAATGTTGGATACGAGTAAGGGGTGTTACAAGTCCAAAATAAAGTGGTCTTGTAAGCCACACTTAAAGCAAGCTCGGTCATTCATTTTACATTTATCGGGATGTCACCTACCACAGGGTTGACATTCAGGTCGATTTGATCTAACATTACCAACACTCGCTATCGACATAGTTTGGGCTTTAGAACATGAATATTGTTTCCCGCGATCTCTGTTGGAATACCTAGCTGAAGCACTTGAATGAGCATACAAATCTCTCAATTTCTTAGACTAAGATTGAAATGACTTACTTATCAGCCTTTTTTTTGTATCTCTAGCCTCAGACTCAGCTTTCCTCTTCTCCTTGCTTAATTCGTCAGCTTTACAAGCTCAGTCGAATAGCACCACAAATTCTTTCAGCTCAAAAACTCTAACTAACAATCAGATATCCTCATTCAACCCATCTTCGAACCTTTTGCACATGATAGCCTCGGTGGAAACACACTACTGAGCATACTTACTAAGCCTGACAAACTTTAGCTCGTACTTGGTCACCGACATTCGCCCCTGCTTTAGCTCTAAAAACTTCTTACGTTTCTGATCAATGAACTGTTGGCTGATATATTTCTTCCTGAATTCATCTTGAAAGAATTCCCAGTTAACCTTCTCTCTCAGTACTACTGACACAAAAGTTTTCCACCACCAGTATGCTGAGTCTCTTTGAAGTGATATAGCACATTTCAGACATTCATCTGATGTGCAAGATAGTTCATCGAATACCCTGATAGAATTTTTGAGCTAAAACTCGACTCTATCGGGATCATCATCGACATTAGCTCTGAAATCTTCAGCCCCATGCTTTTGGATCTTATCAACCAAAGGCTTACTCAATCTTACAAATTCTATACCTTATAGAGCTACGGGAACCGGCTGAGGAATAGGTGGGGGTGGAGGGGGTTGAGCAGTTGGATTTGTTCGAACAAACTCTGTATACCACTCGTTCATCATGTGGAGGAAGGCTTACCTAGCCTCTTCTCCTTGACCAATTGTCACTGGTCTACTTTCAGATGTCGCGGTCTCTTGAGCGGGAGCCAGTGCATTACTTTCTACGTCATTGGCTTCAGCTCGATTGGGATCTATTTACTATATAAAAACACAATTAAAATTTTTCAGGAGTCATAACACTATCACGGTTTATTAATGGCATGTACAGCTAGACTCTTGCACATGCTACATTAGTCTGAGAATTAATTAAACCGTAGCTCTGATACCACTAAATGTAACATCCTAAATTAATGGGCCTTTGCGTTTAATGTGCTGTGATGTTTATGTTGTGCTTGATGTGCTAGTTAGGGTGTTTAAGGGGTCAAGAATGGGCTCAGGGTTGGGTCGAGGCCTTAATTGAATTTTTTGTTTGGGCACTCTAGTGGAAAGCCTGATAAGATAGAGCTTAAAAGATGTTATATGTGTTTTAAGATACAAAATGGGCTTGTGGCCCAGTGGCTAAGTGGCGCCACTTAAAGAGCAGGGAAGTGGCATCAACTGGGGAGGCTCAAATTCAAGCTGCATGAAGCCCAATTCTTTTAATTAAATTTTAGTTAATTTTCGACATTTAAATGGATAGAGAGGGACGGCAATAAGGCTTAAAAATAGGAAGATTTACTCGAGTGGAAAATGCTGATAAAGTGACTGATAAAAGGGAGGAAGAGGTGGTGTTATCCATGCCACTTGAGGATGAGTGATCAGATGAAGATGAGGGAGAAAATTTAGGAGTTATCTACTGATCAACAGTGGTGGCTAAATTTCCATCTCTTGGAGGTGCCGAAATTTCCCTTATTCGTCAATCAATTTTAAGTTACCAAAAGGGGCATTTTCAGTTTTTGAGAGGTAGTTGCCGAAATTTTGTGCTTAAGTGAGGGGGATATCTTTTTATTTTTGGCATTAGGCTTTTATTCTTCCATTCTCTTCTTCAATTTCGGCATTTGGGTTTTTCTCTCATTTTTTTCTCTCATTCTCTGCTTAAGCCGAAATCCCTAATTCCATTCTCTCATTCCCACTTTTATGCAAAAGGCGAAATTCCATTGTTTTTCTCTGCTTTCATCTCCATAGCTGAATCCCCTTGTCTATTCTTTTTTTTTTGTCGATCTCTTCACTAAAAGTCGAATCTACATAGATTTCTTCATATCATCTTCTCTTTTTGATCTTCTCAAAAGCCGAAATCTTCTAGGAGTTGCCGAATTCTCTGTAAAGGTAGGTGCCGATTTCTTCTGATCTATTCTTTTTCTCTTTCGGTTTTTAGAAGACAAAGCTGAAAGGCTAATGGATTGTTGGTTTCTTGTATTTACGTGTTGGGCGACATTCGGGAATGGAAGTAGATCGCTTAGATCTAAAAGCCAAAACCGCTAGTCTCTGAACCTCATATCTCTCTTTTCGGGATTTCAAGGTAAGGGGGTTCTCTTTAAATTCTCGTTAGATTCGCTATCGTAATTGTGATCTTAACCATATGTTATGATTGTAGCAACTGATAAGGTCTTTTGATGGAATCAAATATCAATCAGGCGAAGAAGGGGATTGGATCTGTTAAACCAACCCCTAAGTTTAAGAAGCGGCGATGTCGCAGATGACGGATTGGCCACCGGGTTGTGGATCGGCTTGTAACAAAACCTTAGATGCTTAGCGATGACGATCGGCTTCGATAGTGTCAACATAGAAAGTCTCGTCTTGTCTGTAATCAGGTGTAGATCTCTATCACACTAATTAATCTGTACTATATATGTTATAGGCTAAAAGCCAAAAAAAAGGCTGTATGGACAGTCGTATTACCCGAAAAGGGTATTGCCAGGTACGTAATCATAGAAACTTCTCTATGTGTATCGATGTATATGATAAACTGTGATCTTTTAGGTAGTATATTGTTTTGCTTTTGTATGGATGTATGCATGGGATGGGATTGATATGATGAAGGGGAAGAGCATGTTAAAAGGTCACTTAGTGATCGGTGGTTAAACCACGATATGTACATTTAGGTCACAATAGTGATCAGTCGCTCTGCCACACTTGATTATAATGTCACACAGTGATCGGTGGCTCTGCCACAGTGGATTATAAGGTCACATGGTGATCGGCATTTTAACTGACAGTATGACTGTCGATATGGTGTGTAGCGATTGGTGGGTTGATTGTAGAAATCCCCGAGGTGTGATGGCCGGTACGGGCTGGTGTGTAGAGGATGGACTTTTAGGTTGGGTTGGGCCATGTTGCATGTAAATATTCCGTTGCCATTGTGTATGGGCCAAGGCCCACAATGTGTTTGTTGGCCTCAAGCCTTTTATGTGTTTTCGGAATTTGCACACTGAGTCTTAGTGACTCACCCCTTATTTTCCTTGACCTTTCAGATAAGTAGTAGATCGTGGACATTAGAGCCGAGGCGGACTCGAGGGGCCATAAAATTCTTTTATTTTCATAAACTATCTTCGATTTACCTTTAAGTTTTAATTTTTGGATTATTTATGTAATAAGGCCCCACGACTTAGGTTTCGATTTACTATTTGTTAATGTTTAAAATTTATAAATTTATGTTCAGTGATTTAAGTCATAAGGAGTAATAAAATGGGATTTTCAAAAATGTTCAACGAAAAAGCAAAAGTTTTCATCAAATATCATTTTTCTGAATGAATACCTAAATAAATAAATTGAGATTTCCAAAAACCATCAAAGCAAAGTTTTCAACATTAAACCTCGTAGCATACCAGATCGGGTCGTAGCGTTTGGGCCGGGTTTGGGGTGTTACACTAAATGTAACACCCCTTACCCGTATTCAACGCCGGAACAGGGTATGAGGTATTACCGGACTTACATCACAAGCATTCATACAATTCCATGTCATAAATTTTGCATCCAAATTAAAACCATTCATATTCGATCATAAAGTCCCTAATACGGGCCTATAAGGCCCAAAGCATACTTTAGAAGTGGTTTAGGACTAAACCGAGAACTCAAGAAATTTTTACAAAACTTAGAAAATTTTTGCTAACTACAAGGCTCACATGTCCGTGTGACCCTGTGACATGCTCGTGCTTCAGACCATATTCAATTTAGGGTGTTCCCTGACTTGTGCCACACGACCGTGCCACACACCCGTGTGCTAGGTCGTGTGGCTATTTAATTTAATTTAAATTAAGTGCAGCTTTCACACGACCAAGACACATGCCCGTGTTCTAGGCCGTGTAGCACGCACGGCTAAGATGCACGCTCGTGTCTCTGCCGGTGTGCTATATTCTGGACATTCTATTTTTCAAAATTAAGGTGCAGGGGACACACAGCCAATACACACGCCCATAGGGCAAGCCGTGTGTCGCACACGGCCTAGAAACACACCCGTGTGTCTACCCATGTGGACAAAATAAGGCTATTTACCAAGCCTTTTTGTCACCCTTCCATGCATATACCTACACAACATCATATAATATCAATTCAAGCATATACAAGCAACCAAAACAATCACAATTAAGATATTAACATCTCATCCACATACTAACATCTATCATGCTTTAACATCATAATATATCAACACAAATCTTACAAGTTTCCACATTCATGAATGGTATCAACATATAAATATACTTCCACCAACATAAGCCATTATCCATGGCTATATACAAAATGAAATCATTAACCATCACATGCCAATGCATTTGGCCGCATTTCCAATGACACCTATAACAAAATAACCAAGTCCCTGTAAAAGCCATAACTCAAAATATTGACATTTCAATGGTACCCAAAATAATGGTTGATAGTGTGAATGGATCTCTGACGATCTCCAATCCTGAGCTAGCTTGGTGACACTATAAGATAAGGGCAAGAAAGGGGAATAAGCTATATAGCTTAGTAAGTTCATATGCAAATAATAGATAACATTAGTTATACATTTATTATATGCATAGCATAACATAAATCAACATAAATGTCATTAAAACCTCATGAACATAACATACTCAATCATATTCTTACCAATAGTTCATCATATACTGAATCTATTTCCTTTGAGTTTTTCATACATACCTGTACTAACTCGTAACATAATCACATTCTTTCTCATCTTTGACATACTCGTTGAACCATTTAGAATACTGTCGGATACATGGAAAGATTTGTACATAGGTGCCACATATTTAGTCAATGCTACCACAATTCTAATAACACATATAGGCTCACTCCCGAGCTATCCACGGGCCTGTCACACAAGATGTCAGTCAAGACGTAGCTACGCTGTGTTGCTACACAAGCTATCAGGTATCTGCAACATATGCCGATATACCCAGCCACCAGTAGGACATACGGGACCAGCTCCCGGGACACATAAATCACATAATTACATATTCACATGGGTTCCTAGTGACATGTCACTTGTATCCTAATCTATTCCTAAAGTTCAACCAGGATTTTTTCGCTTGTCGAAACTTCGTCAATTACATCCATAAAGTCAATCATACAATTCATGCAATATCAAAACATTATAAATATAATTGTAACATTGCATTATTAACATACGAACTTACCTCCATTCAAAAATAGTAGAAATGGACCTAATCGTCAAATACTTTATTTTTCCTCCGATCTAGGTCCGAACTTCATTTTTCTTGATAATCGAGCTTGAAAGGTTGGCCAAAACCCTAGCTATGGTGACCTTTGAAATTCGGCTATGGGGGATGAAATTAGAAAGATGAACATCTTTTATTTGTTTTATTTAGTCTTTATTTATCAAATGACCAAAATGCCCTTAATGCCTAACTTCAAAATTTCAGCTAACCATATCCATTTGTGTCCATACTATAGTATAATGGTCTAATTACCATCTAAGGACCTCTAATTTAAGATCTCATAGCAATTGGACACCTTTAACATATAGAATTCAAGTTTTGCACTTTTTGCAATTTAGTCCCTTTAACTAGATTGAGTGCCCAAATGTTAAATTTTCGAACGAAATTTTCACGAAATCGTTCCATAAAATTGTATACCATAAAAATATAATAAAAATAAATTTTACTGCGTCAGATTTGTGGTCTCAAAACCATTGTTCCGACTAGACCCAAAATCGGGATGTTACACATTTAACCACAAATCATGCTAGCCAAATTTCCAAGGGTATCTCTAAATCCCATATCTATCATGTTTTTACAAAAAATTCATGAAGTTTTACCATTTAACAATTTAGTCCTTTAACATTAAAATCATAAAAAACTACTTTACAAAATAGTCCTATTTAACAACCAAGCTTAATAATCTATCATTAACCTTCAAAAACACCTCAAACTCATCAATGGAATAATCTATAACATTTAACAACTTTACAAATTAACCCTCTAGTTAGCTAGACTAAGCTAAAAGGATCACAAAAACATAAAAATCATTAAAAACGGGAATCAAACACATACCATGCATGAAGAACAAAGCTTGGTCGAATCTTCCTTGTACAAAAATGGTGTTTTCGATTGGGAAATGTTTGAATGAAGAAGATGGTAACTTGTTTTCTTTTGTTTTTGTTTTTGCTTTTAATTACCTATTTACCATTTCACCCTTTTAATATAACCTTAATAATTACGTAAACAATGTCCATAACTCACCACTATCTATCTATATGATCTAATTACAACTAAAGTCCATCCATTCATTTTTCTATCGCAATTTAACACCTTTAGCTAATGTAAACTAAATTTTACAGATTTTATGAATTAGTCATTTTTACCTAATTAACTATTTAAACGTTAAAATTTCTTAACTGAATTTTAATATGATACTATAATAGACTGGTAAATATTAAATAAATAATGGTTATTGACTAGCTAGTTAGAATTGTGGTCCAAAAACCACTTTTTTCGACACCACTAAAAAGCGGATTGTTACATCGGTCACCTGACACATCTCTTGGTACAACATCGCCAACACGGCTGACCCCCAACTGAGTTCACCCGCTTCTCTAAATTTGATGAGTTCTAGAAGCCACCTTAAATGGATGAGATTTTGTGACTTATCGAGCATTAGAAGACCCTTAATAATCATAAGGGTGTAAACCTGAGCGTGTTGTTGTCTTTGGACTTTAGTTGAATCCTCATCGATGCCACCAAAATTTCTTCTTAGCCAATTCATATCTATCCAGGCTCCATAAATGGTTTCCAGAACCTGCCCCAAAAGTTGCTTGCATACGCCTCTCCAATCGGGTGCGTGAACTAACCCAGTAACTACTGACCCATCCATTGGTAACCCGAGCTGTAACTGCACATCCTCCAGAGTGATAGTGCACTCACCGAATGGAAGATGGAATGTGTGTCTCGGGTCTCCAACTTTCCACCAATGCGCTTACAAGTGGAGGGTCCAATTTAAACCCCCGACCAATAAGGGCCACATGCAAAAATTCGACTTCTCTAAAGTACAGATTGATTACGGGTGATGGAGGAGTGGGTAAATTACAAATATAAGTCTCCAGATTTTTATTTTTCGCCTTTATATAAAAAAAATACAAAATATTAAATTTCAATATAAAAATAAAATATTTAAATTAAACTACATTAAATTTAAAAAAATTCTTACCATTTGTAATTGATCGACGGAAATGTGCTTGTTACCCAAACGGATTAGAGATTGTGCCATTGTTAATTTCAGAAAACACAATATAATAAATTGTAATATAAAAATATTTTACGAAAAACTTAAGACAATTTCTTTAAAAAAAATAGAGTTGAGAGAGAAATAAATTTTTAGTGAGAAATTATGAGGAATTGAGAAATATTTGAGAATGTGAGAGAGAGAGAGAGTTGAGTTTAAATTGAAGAAAAAAATGAATTTGGAGGGGGTTTATATATGAAATGGGATATGAACGTTGGAGGTTGGGGGCGAGGGAGTCGTTGGTCCCAACAGCTAATTAAATAGTCGTTAGGGTAAGTGATCGTTGAGGGAAAGCACTTCCAGCTGGAAGCGTTTTCAAGTTATGTGGTGAAAACTCTTCCAGCTGGAAACGCTTTTCTGCATATCACCTGGAAACATTTTCGTAAAATCGACCTATTCGCATAAAATTTTGAGAAAATGGGCTAATCTCATAATTTTTTTTTTAAAATTTGGTATTTTTAAGTAATTCAGTCTTTATTTTAGGCTGGGCTAAGAGTGAAAGAAAGAGTGACAATAAAATAAATAAAATATTTCTATAACAACCTTTTAAGTTTTTCCAATAAATATTTTATATTATATATAATAAATTATATTAACTATTAAGAATACTAAATTTTATTTAAAATTTATTGTTTAACATAATTATTTTTAATTTTAGTTAAATATTTAGTAATATCAATAAAACATTATTTATTTAAATATAAATGATATTTCACAATATTATTATATTTTAATTCATTTATATTATAATTATAAAAATTAATAAGTTATATTAAAAAGCTTATTAAAAAGCTCATTAATAATTTTTATAATATTTTTATTTTACTAATAAATATAATGCAATTAAAAGTTTTATAAGATATTACTAATAGAAATAAACTATTATTTTTAACTTAAAAGTAAAATTTTAATTTTTTGTCTATTTCTTGCTTATTCACAATATTTTTCTATCCAACTAAATAATATAATACTTATTACATGTCTATTCCATTCAACATAACCAAATTGTTATTATACTCATTCTATTTCTCACAAAATAATTTTCTTTGAACCAAATGCACCATCAATATTTGATTGAATTGATATCATAAATCGGTCGACCAGTAAATTAATTGGATAATGATTAAAAGTATATTCACTTTACAATGTAAACTATATTTTTTATAATTTTTTTTTACATCTTTTATATACAAATATAAAATACACATTATAAAATTAGAACCTAAGACATTATGATTTTCAATATACTTATTTTATCATTTTAATTAAAGTCTTATTTTCTTTATTATATTAATTTTTTATAAATATATTTATTACATAATTTTATTTTTTACTCGTATTATTAATGTGTGATAATTTAATTTTGTTTAAGTGGCTTTTATTAAACCCACAGGCCCAAAGTCCGAACCAATAGGTTTGGTCCAAACGAACGCCGCATAGACGACAAATGGTTTAGGAGTTTAATCCGAAGAAAGCATATTTTATAGAAGCCTCTTTTATTTCAAAATGCAGCCATGGTTGAACAATTTTTGTTTCCAAAATGGACCAATAGAATTTATAAATTCCATCAATTCAGAATAATAATAATAATAATAATAATAATAATAATAATAATAATAATAGATTATTTGATAATTAGAATATATTTAAAGTTTAATTTAAACTAAATTGAAATATTATAATGATTTATTTGGCTCTTTAACTTTATAAAAAAAATCATTTTAATCATCCATTTAAATTTTCGTTATTTTAAACCCTTGAACTTACTTTTTTTTCTTTTCAAATCATCCAAAATAGATTAAAAAATTAACGTTATTGAATTTTGTTGACGTGGCATACATGTGGATAGCCACGTGGATGACGCATCAACATTTAATTATTTTTTAAAAATTTTAAACCTTAAAAAAAACTAAAAACATTAAAATTATTTTCAAAAGTATAAAAATATTTTTTAAAATTTTAAAAAATTAATTAAATATTGATGTGTCATCCATATAAAAATCTATGTGTATGCCACGTTAGCAAAGTTAATAACATTAAATTTTTCATCTATTCTAGGGTGATTTAATAAAAAATACAAATTAAAGAGATAAAAGAGATGAAAAATTAAATAGAGTGCTATAATAATATTTTCAAATGCATATAAAAATTAATACTTGTTACTTTATAAAAAACTCATTATTTTTCAAGTTAATTAAAATATTAAAATATAATAGAGATATAAAAATATTAAACTGGGGACTAAAACTGTGGGTTACAGACTAGAAGTGTGATTGGTGTGCAGTGCAAGTGGGTTGAATTTGATGATAAATACGGGAAAAGGAGCCATCGAGAAAAGGGACGAAAGAGGGTGAGAAATGGGACCACTCCCTTTCGTCTCTTTTTATATCTTCTTTTTTGACTAAAATTGTAATGAACAATGAACTATTCCTTTAATTTTTTCTATTTCACAGTACTTTCTCACCGACCCATCCAACGGCTGTAATGAGAGAACCATAATAAAATAATATTGTATTGGGTTTCACACAGTCAAAGCATCTGATTAATTTCATTTTCAGGTGGAAATCAGTGAAATCTTGCACAAGCATTCATGGATTCTAGCACTTCATCATATTCCTAGATACTAGTGCCAATCACATGATTACTTAAGTAAAAACTCAAAAGCCCAACATCATGAGATGCTGCCAAGTGCAGGTAAAAGAAAAAGAGAAATGATGATTGGGTCATGAATAAGAGGCCTGGTAGCAATAGCATCAAATTCTGAATGAATGGGTCCATCAGAAGAGAGCTTCCCAAATACCAATTGTTAAGTCAAAATGTTTAGCTTTTTATTATGTCATATAACACTAGTCAATTGGGCTCACATTAGCAACTAACCCAGAATTCAACTACATTCTTTATATAAACTAAAGTAAGTTGAATAGATTGCACAATATGGTTTCCAGCATTATCATCACTAATCTGATATGGATATATTCTCCATGGAACAAGTCTGCAATATTATGTCCATATTTCTTTCTACTTCTCTGCACAACGGCCTTCATCTAAACTTTAGTAAACAAATAGTTTTCAAATTAAATATTGTTTTTAAATTAATATTTTAACCAAAATTAACTTATAAAAAAAGTGTTTTTTTAAATCTCTGCCATAGCTTTGTCTCTTTTATTTCACTCTGCCAAAACAAAACAACATTTACTTTGGTTTTGGATTTCTATCTTCTTCACGGCTCTCACTCATGATTCAAGGTATGTGTTTTTTTTTCTCTGAATCGGGAAATAATGTGCTCTTTTCAATATAATTATTTATGGTTTTAAAATTTATTTCGCATATATACTTTAATTTGTAAGGTTATATCTGTAAGTGAATTTTATTATAATTTAAGTTTATATATTTCAAATATTATTTAAATATATTTCTCTTTTATTTTATAATATATGTTTAAAATGAACATTTTATCTTTTCAAAATCATTGTTTTGATGATAAACACCATCATGCTTTTCAAAAATGCAATTTCACCATTTGAATAGCCTATATTTTTATAATTTTTAAAGGATTAGATCAAATTTTTATCATTTTTAAGGGGTAAAATATAATTTTACTTTTACTAATTTAAACTTTTAAAATTTTTAAAAGATCTAAATAGAAAATTTTTCATTTTAGAGGTGGAGCCTAGATACTCTCCTATAATAAATCGAAATATGAGATAATTTTGTATCAGTAAATTGTATTTCATTTTACCCGAATCGAAATAATGTATAGTGACCGGCACATAA
Organism: Gossypium bickii; assembly: GCA_025503065.1. NCBI lineage: Eukaryota > Viridiplantae > Streptophyta > Magnoliopsida > Malvales > Malvaceae > Gossypium > Gossypium bickii. The sequence continues at coordinate 44,240,722 of CP106717.1, read as the reverse complement.
AAAATAAATTTGAAGGAAGCTAAAAAAAATATAATATTTTAATTAAATTTGAACGGGTTGAATTTCATCTAATTAGACTTCTTTTGCATTTACAGTGTGAAACAAATTTAAAACTTCACAACCGAGTTATACTAATGTAAGTAAACCCTTCTTTTTAATACGCATTAAAAGGTTACATATATATTTAAAATAGATTCATTAATATGATAATGAAATGGTGATATATACAAAGCATAAATAAGGTGGACGAATTTTCAATTTGATACCCATAGAAGAATGGGATAAAATAATTCGGATGCATCTCCGTCGTTGATAAATAAGAGAAATTATATGGATTGAACTCTAATATCTGAAAATGACAAGCAGCCATAAGCAGAGAGTACTGTTTAACAAAAGCTTGATAAAAGCTTTTATGCAACAAAATCCCTCAAACCTAACTCACCCTGATATATATATAGTTTATTCATTGCAACTCTATCGCACACATCACGCCTCACCAATCTCTTAATAGGGTTCAACCGGAGCACGGAAGCTTGCTCCTGCATACACTGCTTCCGCCCCAAGCTCCTCCTCAATCCGCAATAGCTTATTGTACTTGGCTAGTCGCTCAGACCTGCACGGAGCTCCCGTCTTTATTTGACCCTGATTTAACAAACAATAACAAAGTTAAAGATCCTATATTTGCGACAATTATTTAAATTTTGGGACTCAGATTTCATTAAGACTATTTAATTTATTTTGTTACCGTTGCTAAACCCACTGAAAGATCAGCGATGAAAGTATCCTCGGTCTCACCACTGCAAGCAAATAATTTTTTAAACATTCTGAGTAACTCAGATTCTGATTTTTACTAATCAAATCAAACAACTTCAGTATTCACACCTGCGGTGGCTGGCCATCACACCCCATCCAGCTTTCTTCGACATTTTCACAGCTTCAATGCTTTCCGTAACAGATCCAATTTGATTCACCTGTTACCAACTCATACCAACATACAATGTACGGATTAATATCTTTCAAGGAACATGAATCACCTTTATAACAAAACAATCCATGGTGTACCTTGAGAAGAAGCGCATTGCAAGTCTTTTCCTTGATAGCTCTCTCAACCCTCTGCAGACGTTAAGAAGAGAATATAAATGCCATGTACCCCTTGGGGATATGCATTCCAAAGACCCCAATGGAAATGCCAATTCTAACCTTGGGGTTTGTGACCAAGAGATCATCTCCCACAATCTGAACTTTCTCTCCAATTTCTGTGGTGAGTTTGGAGTAGTGCTCCTAATCATCTAGGTCGAATGGATCTTCAATCGACACAATGGGATACTCGGATGCAAATGACTTGTATAAATCTTTGAGAGCATCTCCCGAAATCTTTTTTGAGCCATCATTGTTCTGCACGTATAAAGAAACAGAAATAAATGAAAGAGCAAACAAAATTAGCATAACATATACTGAACAATTTTATAAACTAGATTATCATATATTAACAACATATTATTAGTCGTGAGTTGTGACGAAGTTCACCTCTTCTTTGAAGTTCAGGTCATAGGTTTTATCTGTTCCATAAAATTCAGATGCAGCAACATCCATTCCGATAACCACCTATAATATTGAAGGAACATCCAATTAGCCATCTTCTAACATCAAAACTACAAGGGAATTTGAGTACTAAGAAGGGGAATTAACTTTGCCTGTGTAACCAGCTTTAGCAATGGCAGTATTCAACAATTCAAGTCCTTCCTTGTTCTCCTAAACTCGCACAAAAACAACGTCAGATAACTAGTAATTAAATGAAAATTACACTAACAAGTATATATCGCGTTAAAACAACAAGGCCTTGCTAGTGAGGTGAATATTAACCTGAATATTCGGAGCGAAACCACCTTCATCACCAACATTGGTTGCATCTTGACCATACTTCTTCTTAATCACAGCTTTCAAGTGGTGGTAGACTTCCACACCCATCTTCATGGCCTCCTTGAAGGATGAAGCTCCTACAGGGAGAATCATGAACTCCTGCAGACACGAATGAGAAAAAACATCAATTATCAAGAAATCACCTAAGAAAATCGAAAGGAATATCAAGATCTATACCTGCATAGCAAGTTTGTTTCCTGCATGCGAACCGCCATTGATAACATTGAAAGCAGGGACAGGAAGAACCAACTTCTTGTTGCCCGAAAGGTTAGCAAAGTGCTGCACCCAAAAGTGGGTTTACTAGATTCAGATGACGAGAACATAGAAAAATTCCGTATACTAAATCATCCACAAAAGATTAAGTGGTTTTAAGGCCATAACAGAAATCTTTCTACCATTCAAAATTCGCACACTTGCATGCAACTACAAAAAGGGGGTAGAATGAGAGAAAGAAGTCCAAAAGCCAGAATATACCTTGTAAAGGGGTATGTTCTTGACTTCAGCTCCAGCTTTGCAAACTGCAAGAGACACTGCAAGGATGGCGTTTGCACCGAGCTAAAGGAAATCAACAGAAAGAAACGTAAGACAATAATCAAATGAAGACGTTAATAAGCCTCTAGAACAAAAGTTATTTGAAAGACATTAAAAAAGCAATCGGCTAGGTTACCTTTTGTTTGCACCAACCCCACTCATTTTGAGTTCCATCAAGTTGTTGAACCATGAAATTGTCAATAGCAGTCTGCTCAGTTGGGTCCATAGAAGAACAAAGAAACAGAGAACTTTCAACACTAAGGCCCCATTTACTCATGCATGATTCTACTTATAAGTGAAACAGAATTTATATTATATACTAATAAGTTTTATGGAAGACAAAGAAAATAACAATCAAATGGAGTTATGAAGCCAAGTTAAACGTCAATTTAAACAATCATCAGTTCACGAAACATTATAAACACGAAATCAAGTTAGGGACAAACCTTGCCAATCAATGCAGGTCCGATGATTGTGTTGACATTAGCAACAGCCTACGTATGACAGGAACAAATTGTTAATAAAATAAATTGTTGAAAAAATTGACTGGAATGTAAAAGTAAATTGGCAATCTAATTCACCTTCGATACACCTTTACCAAGGTAATCGAAACCTCCATCTCTCGATTCAAGAGCCTCGTAAATTCCTAATGAAATTAAGTAAATGACATTATGGAGTTGATAAAAAAAAACCTCACAGTGGACAAAATAAATATCCCAGAAATAAATTATTAACGTACCTGTGGATGCACCGCTTGGAACTGCGGCTCTAACCTTTTTACCGTTCGATGTTTCCACATCAACCAATCGTTAATTAATAAAAAAATCCCGTTAAAATATATTTAAAAATTCGAGGGATTTATGATTTGAATTGCTCCTGTGGATACTTGACAAATCAATATATATAACACAAAAAACTTTAATAAACTTGAGATTTCAAATAGCATTAATTTTATGCAAACAGGAAAAGGGATTAGAAAAACTTAAGTAGTCGATCGACTCGACTCGTGAAGCCGTAAAATCCAAAAGCAAAAAGATCGAAGAATATTTCATGGGGAAATGAGTGACATACATGCTTATACATATACGTATACTGATCGGTGACCAAAAAAAAAAAAAAAAACGTCATAGAAAAAGCAGGAAAGTAAAGAGAGAAGATAGGATGAAGAGCCGAACCTCAACCGTTGGATTTCCGCGGCTGTCGAAGATCTGCCTAGCTTTGACGGAGGCGATGGTAACAGCCATGTTTTCCTGGAGAGCTAAACGGCGAAGAAATGAAATAACGAGAGTGTTCTTTTAAGCCAACACTTAAAAAGTGAGGTGTTTGTGTTTATAAATGACATTTTAAAGTTATGAAGTGGAATTTAAAATAAATAAAGTTCTTACATCGAGTTTTTTTTAATATTAATCTTTTTAAGATTTATATAGTTTCTCTCCAACTTATAAATATAAAAATAATATGTTTTAAAGATAATAATACATACACCAATTGAACTAAGATTCAATCGACTTTTAAGTAGAATTTTTGAAAATATTATATCACCATAACATACTAAAAATAATATTTGATACATTCCTAATAAAATTTTTAAACTCTACAAATAGGATTAGGTTAGGAATTAACAAATATGTTATAATATAAAAAGGGTACAATCCCAATTTACCTAATATTTACCCAAAATACTAATATAACACAAAAAAAAAAAGTAACATAATATAATATAATATAATATAATAATTTAATTATCTACTACTTCACAACGAGTTATGTCCTGTTCTGATATATATTTTATGTGTTGACAAAAATAACAGCAAGATTTGCAGTTCAATTACTTTTTTTTTTTTTCACCTTGCTATACCTCAGAATTATATATGATAGGTTAAAAGTATGCTCTAACTCTAATTCCCTATAAAAAAACACATGAGGTGATTAGTCTGCCACAGTACAAGGTTTTCGTTTGTCTCAATGCAAGATTTTTGTCTGCCGGTGTGCACGAGTTTGTTTCCTTTTATCTGGGTAGTTTTTTAGTTCTCACCTCTCCTTGGAAGAGAAGGAAGATGCAGAGTTGGTAGTGGCTCCGAATATAGCTGTTGGGGCTATAGGGTCAACTATGAGTGTTTGGTGGGAAAGTTTTTGGTGAGTGTACTATCAAATTTATGGCTATGGAGCTTACTGTCTTTCTGGTGGCCGAATCAAGGAGCGACGATCAAACTCATCGATGATACAGGGTTTTATCTAACCTAATTTTATCATACTGTAGATTTGCGAAAGCTGCTTTCTAAGGGGCCTTGGTCTTTCAATAATTGTATCCTTTTAGTCCATCATCTCTCTGAAGGTGAGAGGTCGAGATTCAATAGAGGTTGTTAAAGGATATTCGTGCGGAGGTCCGGTGTTAGTATCATTCGGTACCAATGCCATGGAGGAGGGAGGTGGGGGTACCGTGAGGATCAATAGTTGACTTGGTCAATGGGGTATAAAATTTAATTTGTGGGGATAAGGCTAAGCATGTTGATATCGGTTATTCTTATTATTTGAAATCACAAGAGTTTAAATCTTTCAGCACTCTTAAAGGTCCGATTTGATGGCCCCTCTTTGGTTAGTTTTGGTCAAAATTTGCATGGGGCATGCAATGCCACGCAAAGTAACGTAGGAGACATGGAAGGTTCGATTATAGACGTAGATGAGAGTAAGAAGCGGTCACGGGATGATTTGGGCAATGGTGGGGTGGCAGTTAATTTGACCAATTCCCTTTCTACTACTTTGACAACAGATTTATCGATTGACCTCTCAACAATTGCCCGCCGAGAGCCATGATTCTTTTATCTTGGAATTATTGAGGCTTCGGCAACCTCTGGGCAGTTTTGTCCCTTCGAGACCTTATAACATCGAATGAGCCTGATATTGTATTTTTATGGAAACTTTAGTTCATGCAAATAAAATAGAGGAGTTACGGGTTTCACTCAAGTTTGATTTTTGTTTTTGTGTGGATCAGTTAGATATGAGTGGTGGTTTGGCTCTGTTCTGGAATAATGGTTTTTCAGTTTTGGTTATTGGGTATTCTTATAATTACATAGATGCTACTATGAAAAAGCTATAAGAGCTCATTGGAGGCTTACTAAGTTCTACGTGTACTCAGAGTCTCACAGAAAGTAGGATTCTTGGGCTTTGTTACGATCGTTAGCCAGTGTTTTTTATTTGCCTTGGGCCTATATAGGAGATTTCAACAATTTACTCTTTACAAAGGACAAGCAGAGGGGTGGGTATTATCCAATGTCTCTCTTAAATGGTTTCCAACAATATGTTCTTGATTGTGAACTTATGGATCTGTTGTTACTTGATTATAAGTTCACTTGGGAGCATGGGTGGGGTTTTGACTCTTTCGTTATAAACCGGTTAGACAGGGCGTTGGTTACTCAGAGGTGGGTGAACCTTTTTGCCTATCATAAGTTGTTTAACTTGGTTAGTGGCACTTCAGATCATTTTCCAATAAAGTTGGTTGCTCATCATTTGTTGTCTTCTCGTCGAGCTTGACAATTGCTATTTGAGAACATGTGTGGCTTGTCGAGGAGGGTTTTCACGATGTTGTACGTTAAGGCTGGTAAGAGGGGCTTGGTACTGATGTTTTGAGTCGATTGCAAGGGTGTATCCACCACTTGCCTGATTGGCAGCGCAACTTAAGAAGTAATTTTACGACTCAGTTAAACTTCATTAAGTGATAGCTCGAAGCGACACAACATGCTGGAGTGAATGATTTGCGGCTTTAGGAACTGCACACTAAGCTTAATAATCTCCTTGTTCAGGATTCTGTTTACTGGAGGAAAAGATCTAAACTTTTTTGAATGAGGTATGGAGAGACAAATTCCAAATTCTTTCATGCCCAATCTTCAAAACGTTGTCGTACGAACCACATTCTTTTGTTGTATGATGATCTTCGTCAGGCCCACATCGATAACAACAATATGGGTAATATGGCTCTTGCTTATTTTGATAAGTTATTTTCTTCTTCTGGTATTCCCAATTTCGAAGCATTTTCCTCTGTTCTTTCAGTTGTTACTAATGCTGATAACGAGCTATTGTTAGCTCCATTTTCTGTAGATGATTTCCGTACAGTTCATCGCCTCCAAATGTGCAAATATTTAGAGGAAAAATCGTGCAAATAAAATATATAAAATTAAGTGCAGTATCTGCAAGTGAACAAGTTAAAATGTAATATAGATTTCTGCTACAATAAAATACTAGTAAGTATTTCAAGAATCGTATTCAAGGGATAGAAATTTATTATTAAATTAATTACTGAAAATAATTACTAATCTAATTGAGTTACAAGTTAGTAATGTTAATTCAAATCAAAGTATTAATTAAACTAATGATATTAATTAATCTAAAATTAACCTAAAAGAATTTCCTATTTCTAATGTCGATGCGAGCTTTAGCCTATGTCCGATTAACAGGTAGAAAATTAACTTGCTTCAATGGTTGTAATTAGAAAGAGAACTTGGGTTTTGAGGATGAATTAATTATTAACTAGACAGTATTACCTCTCGGCCTCTACTGCTTAACTAATTGACTAGTACACGCTTACCTCTCGGCCTCATTTTCCTGATTGAGATAAATCCACGATTTACTTGGTAACCTCATCTTTCGATTCGTTTACCTATATTACTTCCTAGGGTCGTCAATCCTAGGATTTAAACACATATAAAATTATACCAACTAATTCGTATGAGAAACCCTTGTGAATCCTCTAACTACACACATCCATTCATTAAACTATTTAATCAATTAACAGTTCCATAATCGAAATATGCTAGATATACATAAAGCACATGATTTTATCCCAATAATCATACAAACATTAGTTGATCAGACTAAAGAAATAAACAATGGAATAAAATAAAGAGATAAGGAATTTGCTCATTGATAAATCATTGAAGCGTGGTTCCGGAACAATATCCACTTACAAATGTCTTCACATTAGAATAGAAAAATTCTGACTAAGCGAACATAATAAAAACTAAAGAAAAATTGTATCTCCAAATCGACTCCCCCTCTAATGGGGTTATAAGGTGTTTATATAGGCAAATATTAGGGTTTTAGGTGCTTAAAATACTCTTGATACTTTGAGTGTAAGTAAGAAATAAAATCTAAAAAAATCTACCCAAAATATGGTTGTTACCGTCAGAACTCTATCATGATGTCGTCCAGGCTGCGTTGCAACACTGAGTTCTGGTGTTGCAACACAGATGCCTATTTCGTGCCAAGATTTTGTTTTATGCTTCGATCTTTGGTGTCATGACATGGCTGTCGTCCTTTGTATTTTTAGGCTTAAAATGACACCCTACACACTCAAATAACCTGTTAGTCATTCCCGAGGCCCGAGTTGGCCTAATGGGTCATCGAAATGCTGTAAAATGCATAAAAATGCTTCTTTTGATAATAATTATGTCTAAGCTACTAAAATAGAAAACGAAACAAAGTAACATAAAACAACTTGAAATCAAGCTCATTAACTGCTGAAAATAGTTTAATTTGACACAACGAATTGTTGTAGATCAAACTCCCCCACACTTAACTCGTTGCTTGTCCTCAAGCAAAAAGACAAACATAAAAACAAAGAAAAAAGAAACACGCAATATAACTAAAGAACTTGAGCATTATTCATACACGAGATTAGTTCGAAATATTATAAACAAGACAATGTGACTAAACATGTAACTTTAGCAAGATATATAACTGACTCCCGATTTACAATATCAAACACGTTAGTTCACTATGTTCAAAACAAATGAATGCAAGAATGCTAAACATAGTATTCTATCAAAACAAGTTCACAAAATTTACATTCATGTTCAAAGAATACAATTGGTCAGAAATGTCAATTTTTAGATTAATTTTCATCCATGAGTTGTATCACTTAGATCATATAGAACTTTTTGGCTTGTAACGTTTTGTGGTTTAGGTTGGTTCAGAATTTAAAGGATTGACTCTACAAAATGGGTTAAGCACAAAAGTAGTTTGGCACATTATATTGACCCCAATGCTACCCCAATTATATCCCTTAGCTCACGATCTTATATCCACTTCTCTCATCTTCCTTTTTTTTTCTCTATTTCCTAAGGTACAAAATAGTATTTGTAATAGGCCAATTTAGCCTGGACCCATACAAAAAATAATAAAACCAAAATAATAAAATAAAGTCCAAGTCCAGTACAAAATATATCATTTGGCCCGACCGGAATGACCCATTACTTAAAAAGATTGAAGGTCCATCTACAAGCTTGACGTATATATAAACACAATCTTCAAGGATATGCAATCTTAGAGATGATATGCAATCCTAGAAGATATGACATGCAATCCTAGAAGATATGGTATGCAATCTTAGAAGATATGATTTTGTAATCTTAGAGATTTAATTTGTAGATACCTTTTAATCTTAGCCGTTGATGTAATTGGTCTGTACCGTTGAATTTGGGGAGGCTCAACTATAAATAGAGGCCTCTCCCTTCATTGTAAAGGACTTGAGTTTGGAGTAACAAAAATTCTTGAGAGCATTCACTCAAATTTCTTTCTCTTTTGCGTTCTTATTTTATGTGGCTTGTTCTTATTTTGTTCTTCGCTCATCTTAGTTTCTTTTTGAGTTGCTTCCGTTCGAGTTAGATTTTGGTGGAGGAATTTCGTTGAATCCTCATATTGCGGGAGTTAGGTTGACTTATGCTTTTTTTTAACTTTTTATTTATTTATCCATTTAATTGCTTAATCATTATTTATTCATTTATTTTAATTATTTTAAACTTGTTTTTCTTTTTTGCTTTTCCCTATTTACGTTAAATTGTTTTATCATATATATTATTATTTTTATTTGTTATATATTATATATATTATATTATTTAACTTTAATCATATTATGTATTATTTGAAAATTTGTATGTTGTACATCATCTAAATTGTTTTATTATTAAGGCAAAATTTTCCATATATTGTTTATTTAAAATATGTATATTATCTATTTTTAAATGGTATATTATATACTTATTATAAGTTATCCATTATACATTTTTATTCAAAGTTTTTATATTATTTATTTAAAATATATATATTTATTTTATTATGTATATATTAACTATTTTAGATTTTGCCATATCATTTTTTTATTTTTTTATTATTCTATTTTTTTAAAAAATTGTTATAATATCCCTTTATTGTTTTGCATATATCATTTATCTTATATTGTTATTTTACTTTTATATTTGATCTCATATGTAAAGTTTCGTATTTGTTTATTATTCTTATGTTTGCTTTAGCATGGTCATTTTATTACTTGTATCATTTGCTATTTTATGTTATTCTTCCTCTTAATTGCCTATATTAGTTGTCGTAACCATTTTTTTGAAAAACGGAAAATCGACTTTGGGTTTGAAAATAAGAAATAGGAGTCGCCACCGATCTTTTATTAAGTGTGATCGGATCACCTTTGTTTTGATAAAACATTTTGATTTACTAAAACAATGCTTTTGGTCTACGAAAATTTGAAAAAATGGGTTCGGGAGTCGGTTACGTGCGAGGAAGGGTTAGCACCCTCGTCACGCCCAAAATTGGTACCAAATTGATTAATTAATGTCCTAATGTCGAAAGTTTGAAAATTTTGAAGGAATTTAAAAATCTGACCCCTTTTGGAAACATTCGTGTTTTTCTTGAACTAAATCGAGATTTTCTCGTTTCGAAGAAATAAAGTGTCATATCCAATACTTTAGGACACGATAGTTTAAATCTTCGATCCTAAGATCATCTCATATTTTTCTGGAATTGCAAATCAAGACTTTCTCGTTTCCAAGGGATTAAAATATCACATCCAATACTTTAGGACACGATAATTTAAATCTTCGGATTAGAGATCATCCCATAGTTTTTTTGAAAATCAAGATCTTCTCGTTCCAAAAGACTAAAATATCACATCCAATACTTTAGGACACGATAGTTTAAATCTTTGAATCCAAGATTATCCCATAGTTTTCTTGAGTTAAAGATCAAGATCTTCTTGTTCCAAAAGAATAAAGTATCACATCCAACACTTTAGGACATGATATTTTAAATCCTTGAATCCACGACCATCTCAAAACTGTCAATTTACATAAATGACGCGAATAAAAATAATCATAAAAATATCGAAACAAAAACAAAGGAATAAAATACAAAGGTTAAAAAATAAAGCGAGAGATTAAAAAACAAAACGATGTAAAAAATGACAGAGTTAGTAACAATGAGGATAATAAATGTCATAATATGAGTGCTATTAATAATAATGCTAATAATAATAATAATAATAATAATAATAATAATAATAATAATAATAATAAGGAAGATATTAATATAGTAATAAAAATAAAAATAAAAGTGATATAAAATATATACAACATAGTAATATAGTAATAATAATAGCAAAATACTAAAATGATAACATAGTAATAATAATAATAGGAATAATAGAAAATATATACAATATAATATAAATGTAATGGCGGTAATAATAATCTAATAATATAATGATAAAGGTGGTAACATAGTAATAATAGCAAGAATAATAAAAAATATATATATACAGTGTACTAATATAATAATATAATAACAATATAACAATGGTAATAAGAAATATAATAATAAAGATGATAATGATAAGTAGTAATAATAATAATACTATGTATGTACAATATAATAATATAAATATAATAAAAAATAATAATACTATGTATGTGCAATAATATAATAATAGTAATAGTAGATATAATAATATAATAGTAATAATAATGCTAATACTAATGATAATATTAATATACGAGTAATGATAATAATAAATATATACAATGTAATATTATTAATAGTAGTATATAATAATAATAGAAAAAATAATGACCATAAAAGTAATACTAATAATGATAATAATATAATAATAATACAAAGATAAAATAAATATAATTACAAAATATTAAAGGAGGACCAAATTGAATTAAAAGGGTGATTTTGGGGGTCAATTCGAAATAAAATAAAAGGGGGAGGACCTATTCGAAATACGCGTGAAAGAAAGGGGACCAAAAAGGAAATTATCCCTTATCTCCCATGCGCAGAGTTTGGTTAAGGACTAAATTAGAACAGAAACAAACATATTGGGGTAGATTTGAAAGTAAAAGAAACTCAATTAAAAAAGGGAAAAAATGCGGAAGGACCAAAAGGGTAATTAACCCAATTGACAAAAACACGCGGATCCTAGGCTCTGGGTCGGGTCAAAAATGGGTCATAAGCAAAACGACGTCGTTTTGGGTGTTTAAGGCCAGCCCCAAAACGACGTCGTTTTGGGGAGGTTATATAAAGCCAAAAATCTTCAAAAAAATCATTCCTCACTTGTTTCTTAAAAAAAAACTTTCATCCTCTTTCTTTTTCTCTCAGGCTTTGAATCCGGTGAGATTCCGACGACGCCCACCAAACCACCGTCGCCGACGCATCACGTGCACACACACACACACCTGGTGGTGTTAAAACGTAAGATTTTTTTTTTTAATTTATATTTTTTATATTATATGTGTGTATGTATATATATGTACAAAAAGAGATTGAAATAAGAAGAAAAATAATAAATAAAAAAAATACCTTCGAATGATCTTTGCTTTTGGGTTTTTTTTTTTAGATCTCTACTTGCTATTTTTTGTGTCTTTTGAATCTGTTTCTTTTTTTGCTTTTATTGCGCAAAAAAAAAGTCTCCTCGGTACATGGTTTTCATTCGGTTTTTATAACCTGGATCTCAAGAACTAGTTGAGAATAAAATATACAATAGTTTTTATTTGCTTTTTGCTCGTGATTGCTTGTTGTTTCGTCTCTTTTCTTTTCTTGCAGTTATGGGGCGTCGGTGGAGGCCATGGTGGTGCGTGAGTTGGCGTTGATGGCCGCCAGTGGCTAGTGGAGCGGCACACTGCGGGGGCTTATGGCGCATCATTTTAGGGTTTCAAAGAAAACCCTAAAAGTTTCCTGATAAACTTAAAGTTTTGGGCTTATTGGGCCTTTTGTTATTGGGCCAATTGGGTTTGTAACGGGCCGGGCAGATTGGGTTTGTTTGGTTTTTGTAATTGGGGTAATTTGGGTTGAGAAATGGGTTTGGTTTGTAAAAATGGGCCCTGGGCAAAATTTGGGTATTACAGCTGCCCCTCTTTGCTCATTGTCGTGAAACGAGAATAGAGCAAAGACAATAGAAGAACCAATTTTGCCCGGTCTTGGCCAAGTCTTGACTCGTCGGTCCTCGTCTTCTTCAAACAGCTTCAAACTCCACTGTAACTCGTTGCTTCGATTCATTCTACTGGAGGCTTGGGGTGATAAGAATTCAGAAAGAAGAGATCTGTAACTTTGACCTTTCTCACTGAAACTTCTCGAAAACGAACGGTGATAGGAATCCAGAAGAGATCCGTAACTTGGATCTTCTTGCTGAAACTTCTCGAAAATATAGTTGGTGATAGGAATCCAGAAGAGACCCGCAACTTGGATCTTCTTGTTGAAACTTCTCGAAAATATAGTTGGTGATAGGAATCCAGAAGAGACCCGCAACTTGGATCTTCTTGCTGAAACTTCTCGAAAATATAATTGGTGATAGGAATCCAGAAGAGACCCGTAACTTGGATCTTCTTGCTGAAACTTCTCGAAAATATAGTTGGTGATAGGAATCCAGAAGAGACCCGCAACTTGGATCTTCTTACTGAAACTTCTCGAAAATATAATTGGTGATAGGAATCCAGAAGAGACCCGCAACTTGGATCCTCTTACTGAAACTTCTCAAAAATGTGATTGATCCTCAGTACATTCAGGAAGGAGGGATTAGCAGCTTCGACCTGCTCCATTGGGACGTCAAGGAAATGAATCTGAACTTTTCAATTTGCTTCCTCACTATGTTCAGCCTGCTCCATGGGAGTAGTGTCCGACCTTCAATGCTGCTATGCTGTTCTCCGAGGAACCTGTCCTGCAGAACGTGCTTATGCTCATGCAAATGATGAGGGTGTTACGATAGAGGTGATTCAAATGCTCCTAACTATATGCGTCATTTACATGAATGCTGAATGTTATGCCAATGATGATTTTTCACAGCGTAAAAATGACTAGGATGTAATGACTGCAATGAATCGAATGCTCCTAACTGGATGCATATGAATGCATGAGAAGGACCCTATTTACTCATAGTGAAATTCACTGAGGCACTACGATTGTGGCAGACATGGGACACCCACAGAAATGAGTTTGCCCCGCTGCAATGTCATTGTTTGCTCTACGGTACTCTTTGAGGCGTAAAGTTCGTATCTCTCACTACCACCTTAGGAGAGTGACATTTGTCTTCTTCTAACCCTCTTACTGCGACCTTGAGGTGTAGAATCAATAATGGTATTACGACTTCATTATATGCCAAGACTGGCATTGCTCGTTATTTATGGAGGGCATATCACCGATGGGGTGTCTGGTCTTTGTTTAGATAGACGATCGTTTGTCACTTTTCAACACTTCTGAACCTTAGGTGGAATGAATTTTGAACAATAGTCATGTTTCAGGTCCTTGTATTATTCAGAGGCTTTCAGAATGATATACAGGACTCCTTTTATGAGAATATTATTAGTTCCGTAATCGTTATTTCAATGTAAAATGCCTAGAAATGATTGCGGAGAGGGTATTGATTGGGAGTATAGCTCGAAACACAACAGGTTATTCAAACTGGTAAATGCAAACAAGAAAGAGATTCATTGAATAAGATAATCACAAATTACAAACTCAAGGTGGGTAAAAATGGAAATTAGGTGCCCCGAATATTGCCGCCTAAGCTTCTCAGCCTAAACATTTGGAAGATCCTTTTGAGTTGATATGTGCTCAGGAGATCTTTAACGTTTTGTTGATGCATCGAGGCGCAACCTTCCCCTTTCTTGTCCATTCCCGTGCGGCCTTCACAATTCAAGTCGCCTTTTTCAGGTTTTCGACTCAAATGCCTTTGGTCTCAAAGCGCCCTTTGCGGGTCTTCGCCTTGGCCTCTCCCTTTTTTTTTTTTAGGGACAAATTGTCCTTGGCGGGTTTTCGTCCTAGCTTGTTCAAGCAAAGTATCTTTTGACTGCATCTGAATTCACGGGGTTGGGCAAGCTCTTCCTGTCCATTTCCGTTAGAATCAGCGCACCTCTAGAGGAAGCCTTCTTCACCACGTATGGTCCCTCCCAATTCGGCATCCATTTTCCTCTGAAATCCTTCTGTATGGGGAGGATCTTCTTCAATACCAGGTCTCCCTCGTGAAACTCTCTTGGACGAACTTTTCTGTTATAGGCTCGCATCATGCATTTTTGATACATCTGACCGTGCTGGATAGCCCTTAGCCTCTTTTCTTCAATTAGGTTCAATTGATCGTATCGAGCTTGAATCCATTCAGCTTCATCCAGCTTTACTTCAGTCAAAACCCGGAGGGAAGGTATTTCCACTTCAATGGGTAGGACTGCCTCCATCCCGTAGACCAGTGAGAAAGGTGTTGCCCCGGTGGAAGTCCTGACGGACGTTCGATAAGCATAAAGTGCAAATGGTAGTTTTTCATGCCAATCCTTGTAAGTCTCTGTCATCTTCCCCACTATCTTCTTAATGTTCTTATTCGCCGCTTCTACTGCCCCATTCATTTTTGGACGATACGGAGATGAGTTATGATGTTTAATGTTGAATTGACGACAAACATCTGCTATCGTGCTGTTGTTCAAATTCAATACGTTGTCTGATATGATCCTTTCGGGCATCCCATATCGGCAAATGATTTCCTTCTTTAAAAACCGACTAACCGCTGTTTTAGTGATGTTAGCGTATGAAGCGGCTTCTACCCATTTTGTGAAGTAATCAATTACTACGAAGATAAATCGGTGTCCATTTGATGCTTTCGGTGAAATCGGCCCGATAACATCCATGCCCCACATAGAAAAGGGCCATGGGGAAGTCATGACATGCAGGGGGGACGGAGGCATGTGAATCTTATCTCCATAGATCTGGCATTTATGACATCTCTTAGCATAGCTGATGCAATCTCCTTCCATGGTGGACCAGTAATATCCAAATCTCATTATTTGCTTGGCCATTGTGAATCCGTTAGCATGCGTTCCACAAACGCCCTCATGAACTTCTTCTAGGATCATCTTGGCTTCTAGAGCATCGACGCATCTCAACAATACTTGATCCTTTCCCTTCTTGTACAAGATGTCCCCATCCAAAACATATTCAAGGGCCAATCTCCTAAGCGTCCTTTTCTCGTTCTCGGTTGCATGATTTGGGTATTCGCGATTTCTCGCATATCGCAATATATCTTGGTACCAGGGGTGATCGTCCTTTTCTTCTTCTTCTACATTGCGAAGATAAGTGAGGCTTCAGAATACTCATTTGAATGGGCTTTACATTTTCTTGCTCATTCGCCTTAATCATGAAAGCTAAAGTAGCGAGCATATCCGCCATCCGGTTTTCTTCGTGGGAGATAACTAAAGGTGATATCGTCGAACTCCTCGATTAATCCCATGACTACCCTTCGATAGTTGATCAATTTAGGGTCTCTTGTCTCCCACTCGCCCTTTAGTTGGTAGATCACTAATGCGGAATCTCCATATACTTTCAGCGTTTTAACTCTACGTTCTATAGCAGTGTGGAGTCCCATGATGCGAAGCCGTGATTCGCCATGTTGTTTGTACAATCAAAATCCAATTTGCATGTGAAAGGGTAGTGATCTCCATTTGGGGATACCAAGACTGCCCCAATCCCGTTTCCAATAGCATTTGATGCTCCATCAAAATTCAATTTCCAAAGGTCATCTTTTGCAGTATTCTCTTCTGTAGCCACCACGTACATTAGATCCTCATTGGGGAAGTCAAAGTTCAACGGCTCATAATCTTCTAAAGCTCTGCTAGCTAGGAAGTCGGCTATCGCGCTCCCTTTTATAGCTTTCTGACTCACATATACAATATCAAATTCAGACAGTAGAATTTGCCATCTAGCCATCCTCCCATTCAAAGCGATCGCCTCCATCATATACTTTAGGGGGTCCAACTTTGAGATTAGCCAGGTCGTGTGATATAGCATGTATTGTCTCAATCTCCGAGTTGTCCAAATCAACGCACAGCACAACTTTTCAATTGGCGAATATCTCATCTCGCACTCAGTGAATTTCTTACTGAGGTAGTATATCGCCTTCTCTTTTCTTCCCGAATCATCATGCTGACCTAGCACACATCCCATGGAGTGACCCAAAGACCGCCGAGATAGAGGATTAATGGCTTGTCGGGGCGTGGAGGTGACAGTACTGGAGGGTTTGACAAGTATTGTTTGACCCGATCAAAAGCTTCTTGACATTCATCGTTCCACACGCCCGGATTGTGTTTCTTCAAAAGACGAAAGATGGGATCGCATTTCTCGGTCAGCTGCGAAATAAACCGAGCAATGTAATTTAATCTTCCTAGGAAACCTCGAACTTCCTTCTGGGTGCGTGGCGGAGGCAATTCTTGTATAGCCCGGACTTTGTCTGAGTCGATCTCTATCCCCTTCTTGCTAACTACGAAGCCCAACAGTTTGCCAGACCTGGCTCCAAAGGTACATTTATTGGGATTGAGTCTCAATTGGAACTTCTTTAGCCTCAGAAATAACTTCTGCAAGACTTGAACATGTTCTTCTTCGGTTCTAGACTTTGCTATCATGTCATCCACGTAAACCTCAATTTCCTTATGCATCATATCGTGGAACAGGGTCACCATGGCCCTTTGGTATGTAGCTCCTGCATTCTTTAACCCAAATGGCATTACTTTATAACAGAATGTGCCCCACAATGTTATGAAGGTAGTCTTTCCCATATCTTTGGGGTGCATCTTTATCTGATTATATCCGGAGAAGCCATCCATGAAGGAAAATAGCGAAAAGTCCGCTGTGTTGTCTACTAGAGTATCAATATGAGGCAAGGGGAAGTTATCCTTTGGGCTAGCTTTATTTAGGTCTCTATAATCCACACACATTCGTACTTTCCCATCTTTTTTAGGAACAGGCACGATATTGGCTACCCATTTTGAGTATTTGATCTCCTGCAGGAATCCCGCGTCGAACTGCTTTTGGACCTCCTCCTTTATTTTCAGCACAATATCTGGTCTCATCCTTCAAAGTTTCTGCTGGACCGGCTTGTACTCCCTCCTTATGGGTAAGCGGCATCTTCTATATCTGCTTAAACCGTATATATCTTCATAAGACCATGCGAAGACATCCTTGAATTCATGCAACAGTTTGATAAGTTTCTGCTTTGTCTCCTCGGTTATTCTCGTTCCAATATTTACCACTTTTCCTTCTTCTAACGTCACGGTCTCTACTGCTTCCTTATGAGGCCGAATTTGTTTCTTCTCCTGCTCTACCATTTTTAACAGATCAGGGGATAGGTCCTCGTCTATGTCATCTTCGAAATCTTGTAATCTTTCTAAGCATATGTCTTGCTCAAAAGGATATTTCGAATCCAAGGCAGCATTGCTCAAGTCATTGATATCCGTGGACTCATTGCGCGATCTAAGAAAATACGGGTGGAATGAATGAATTGGTAAATGAACAATTGTATGTATGATAATGCTGAATGATCGAAAAACAAAGAAAGGGGATGTTTTCTTCAAACGATGATGAAAATGCATTTTATTGATATAACGATACTTGAACATGCGCCTATTTCACAAAAGAAATCTTGCTGCTCTTAGGCCTAAAGCAGCAAGTGTGTCCTAAACATTACTCTGAATGAGCCCTAAATACTACAGGGATTTCTTCCGCAGTCCAGTTGTTTAAGATGCTTCCCGACTCATAAGGCTGAATATTTGGTAAGATTTCCTCATCAATCGCCTCCTCATATATGGCACTGATGTAGACGTTGCCTAACATTGTTGCGATGTCTTCTCCCTTCGGTGTCTTCAGCTCAGAGTGGATTACCCCTCCTGACACAAAGGTCTTGGATATGTGTGGGATTATCAGGGGTTCCCACTTGGTTTCTTTCCCACTCAAACGAGCGCGTCTTCTTTCCTGTCTCTTTTCTAGCTCCTTCCTCTTTTGTCCTGCATCTGGTTTGAATCCCAGGCCAAAGCGATCTTGTTTTTCTTTTGGCATCGGGGCCGCCAGTTTCCCTTGAAGATACTTTCCAAGCCCTCTTCCTGGTAAAGCGCCTTTTCCCACGGTCATTTTCAATCCCATCCTTGTAGTCTCAGAGATTCTTGGCTTCAAGATTTTGCTTCCTTCCATAACAAAAGTTGCGTTCACGAACTCGAGAGATCGGAAAGAGCATTCAATCGCCTCGTCGTTTGTCTCTACGTAGGGCATGTCACTGGTTACGGTGGCAATAATATCCTCCTCGGCTTTTATTGTTACCAATCGGCCATCCGCTATTATCTTCACCTTCTGATGTAATGATGAAGGTACCGCTCCAAACGAATGTATTCATGGTCTCCCCAATAGGCAGTTGTAGGAAGGTTCGATGTCCATAACCAGAAAATCTATCTCGTAGGTGGTTGGGCCAATTAGTAAGGGTACCTCGATCCTCCCCATGACTCTTCTTTGGGTGCCGTCAAAGGCTTTTACCACGCTCTGGCATTCCTTCATGTGCGAACTGTCTACCGGTAGTCTGTTGAGGGTGGACAAGGGCAACACATTCAATGCGGACCCGTTGTCTATCAAGATCCCTGGCAGTATGTGCCCTTTGCATCTAGCGGTAATGTGCAAAGTCTTGGTGGATCTTCTACCACCTGGTGGTATTTCATCATCATTAAAATGAATGAAGTTGTCCGCGCTTATATGGCCGACCAATCGATCCAACTTGTTGACTGAGATGTCGCTAGCGACGTAGGTTTCGTTTAATGCTCTCATCGCTATGCGTTCTGTACTACTACGAGCATTGGAGCAAAGCCAATACGATATATATGCGCCATTGTTTGTGCAAATTGTTCCACCATACAATATTCACTATGTTTTAGAAATTTCAAAACTCCTTAGCCTCTTCCTCGATCCACAGTGCCTTGGTCCTTGGTTCGGGCTCAGCTGGCTTTCCTTTCTCCTATTCTACCATTGGGGCTTTCCCCTTCACTACGTCATAGCGTCTCCTGTTTCGGGTATGGAAGCCTTCGTCCGAATCCTCTTTCGTCACATTAGTCGAGCCTTTTGTGATTGCTACATTACACTCATAGTTCCAGGGAACTTCCTTGCTTTCTTTGTAAGTGAAGGCAGCGGGCCTCCGTATTATCACTTTCGGTGCTACTCGCGTTCTCACCTCATTGCCGGCTGGATTCTCCCTTTCGGGGGCTCCTACATCACATTCATAATCCCGAGGAGCCCTCTATTATTTTCAACGACAGCAGGCCTCCGTATGACCACTCTTGGTGCCATCTGCGTCCCTACTTTATCACTTTGGGACGTGAAATAATGATCATCGGAAGGCTAACTTTCAGACCTTTCGCTATTGGTTCAGATGCGCATATGTTCTTATCTTCTGTACCTTCATCGAAAAATTTGACTTCTTTCTTGTTCATTAAGTTTTGCACCAGAGCTCTAAATTCTCCACAAGTCTGAATCTTGTGCCCCATCTCTTGATGGTGCTCACAATAATTTGCCAGCTCTTCTTGACTTTCTCTTGCAATAATTAGTCCATGCTTGACCATCGCTTTCCAGACCCGTCTCAAGGGAGTTTTGACCTCTGCAATATTTGTCTTAATTCTTTTTTCTGAACTTTCGCTGATTGCATTGATTCCATCTTTAGCGTGATTGGGTAAAGGATTTGCCACATTTGGCATGTCATCTAACTCTACCACACCCATGTTGACATGTTTCTCTACTAACTTCTTGAAAGCTAGACAATTGTCTATTGAGTGTCCCGTGATTCCTGCGTGGTAGTCACACTGTGCGTTCGAGTCATACCACTTGGGATACGGTGGTTGTATTGGCTTTAGGTGGTGAGGAGACACAATATGCGCATCGAACAGGGTTTGGTACATCTCCTTATACGTCATCAGGATCGGCGTGAACTGGGGTTTCTCATTGTCTTGCCTTGAGGTACTAGGTTCTTTCTTGGGTAGCCCTTGTTGCCCCGTGGTCGTTGCTTTTGGCTGATTAATGGTGATTGCCTTTGAGTGTCCTATGCTTGCGTTATTCACCTCACCTTCTTTCTTTCTCGGGGGCATCCTTTTGGCACTTCCCCCGTCTCGATCCCTCCGCTTTTTATAAGGTTCTCGATCATTTCCCCGGTCGTCACGATGTTTGAAAAGCTTCGGGTTGCACTTCCAATCATATGCATGAGGAATGGGGCCTTCAGTGTGCGGATGAAGAGCATTATGGTTTCTTTCTCTAGAAGCGGCGGCTGGACTTGGATGGCAACCTCCCTCCACCTCTGTGCATATTGCCTAAAGTTTTCATTCCCCTTCTTTTCCATGTTTTGAAGAGTGATCCTATCGGGGGTTATGTCCGTTATATGGTTGTATTGCTCCAAGAATGCTTGAGACAAATCATCCCATGAACAAATTTTGGCACGACTCAATTAATTGTACCATTTGGCTGCAGCTCCCACCAGGCTGTCTTGGAAACAATGGATCAGTAGTGGGTCATTATTAGTGTAGCCCGCCATCCTTCTACAGAACATGGTAATATGGGCCTCTGGGCAGCTCGTCCCATTGTACTTTTCGAACTCAGGTGTCTTGAAGTTGTACGGGAGTACCAAGTCGGGGACCAAACTTAAGTCATTGCCTTTTATCCCCCGATGTTTACCGGCATTTTCTAGAGCTTTAAATTTCTCCACCAACCACTCGTATTTATCCTCTAGCTGTTTTGGTAATTCCAGTTTTGCCTTTTCGGCCATCTCATCTAAGTCGGGGACATTGGGATTGATTGGACTTTCTCCCGGGTCGGTACCCGAACCCGTTGGGAGGTGGGTCGGTATTGCGGTATCAGCCCGGTATTGCGACCTGATAGTGACAGATGCTCTCTGAGGATACGTGTCCGGTGGCGTTTGGGTGTTCGGTGGGGCGAGAGAAGGGTTATCGCGGTCGTTCCCTGAGCTGGTAGCGACGCCTCTCTCTTTCTCGCGCTCTTTAGACATCAACTGCATTAGCTGGCTTATCATGTTATTCTGGGATTCTTGCATTCGCTCCATCATGTCTTGCTGGTTTTTGGCCAGCTGCTCTTGTAATTGTGCTTGTCCTTTCATTTAATCTTGGATTTCTTTTTGCATCTGTTCTAGTTTTTCCATTCTTTGATCCATTATTCTTGTTTTGCCTCTTGTATCGTAGTGATGTTCCAGGGTAACTGCCATAATTTTAGGGTCCTTTTGTGAGATTCGATGTATATGATGCAATGTAATGCAATGTAATGCAAATGCTATGCAAATGCATGGTGCAAAAAGGTGTTGATTTAATTCAATTCCATTTAGATAAACTTTACTAGAAAACGAGTTTCTTTACATAAAATGGATTACATAAAAGGCACGCCCTACTACTACTTAACGCCTTGACCTCCTCAAGAAGCCAAGCTAACTCCAGACCCTTTCTCGACTCGACTGCGTACATCAAACCTAATACATCACTCGAGCCGCCAAAGTCCGCAAGTGGTCCGCCACTCCTCGTATCTGAGCCACGGCTTCTCCCATAACATAATCCCGGCTTCTGACTTGGCTCTGAGAGTGATCCAGTTGCTGCTTCCATCGCTCTTCATTAGCTTTGAAAAGTCCTTCCCGTAACTCATAGCCATGCACAGTAGATTCTAACTCTTCAATTCTTGCTTTCATTTCTTCAATTTTGCTCAGACTAGCCTTTAATTCGGCTACGGAATTACGGCTTCGATACTGATACAGCAATTTCTCCAGCTCTGACACCCGCATTTTTAATTTCTCTTTCTCATCTTGGCCTTCCATCAAATTCTGTTTTAGGGCATCTTCTCGCTCAAGGGCATCCCGGAGTTTACTTTCCCATTGGCTCCCTCTGTTCCTCTCTTCTTTAATCTCTTGACGCCATTGCTCTGACATTTTTCCCAGTCCCGCCATTCTTATCGACCTTCGTAGCTTCTTGTAGTCGGTCTTCAAATCTTCCAAATCTTCTTCAGCTTTAGTCTTCCCTTTCCTCCATTTCTCGGCTTCTGATTTTTGAATATCGACGTCCAAGCCTAGCTGCATTTTCTCTTCCTCTAGTTGCTCTATCCTTTTCCTTAATTCCCGGTTCCTTTCTTCGAAGTCTTGTTTGATGATTTCAAGCTCGGAAGGGACCACCCGTAACTGCTCTTCTAGTGATCGGGTGTTTTCTTGGTCAGATGTGGGGATGTTGTCGTTGATTCTTTGACCTCGCCATTGGACATATTCAGGGGTCGTCATTGGGTTGGCCGCAAAACTTTTCATTCTATGAATTCGGCTCCAAGCCTTTGATATCTCGCGAACTCTCTTTTTGTAATTTTCCTCTTTATATTCAAACTCGCACTGGGCTAACCCTTGTGTAGGCGGTGTAAACTGTCTTGACCTATACTGTCTTAACACTAGGAGAGGAGTGTAACCAGCGGCTCCCCATATCCCGAGCATGGGAACATAATCAAAGTCTCCACACTTATATAAGATTTCGTCAAGAATCATCCAAGGAGCTTTCCACTCTACATATTCTTCTTGTAGGCTTTGCAAAATCACCATCCAACTTTCTTCCGTGATGTCGTCTCGTCTAGGCGTTGCTACTATATTTTTTAGCGGAGAATAGTCTTCGGTGAAGATTAGACACGATACCTTTTCTATTTTCCAAAAATGACTATGGAACCATGCTATTAAGAGTTGGGCGCAACCGATGAATCTCCCCTCGCCCGCTCTTCGGCACGCGCTTAGAGATCTAAAAGTTTCGGTGAGAATCGCGGGAATAGGAGTGACCCCTCTGTCTAATTTGTCGAATAGATCAGACACCGCCTCATCCACATGTCCTAGAGCTTTAGGGAAGATGACCAATCCGTAAATGCTCAAAGCCAAAACATCAACCCTCTTCTTTTCCTCAGGATGTGCCATGATCAAATCCCTCAGATTCTTCCACGGGATGCACTTACAATCTCCTTTTTGTTTTGTCCAGTAGTAAACCCACCGCTTCACTCATCCCCGTTATATTCATCAACTTTTTTGTGAATGTAGGGACATTAACGGCTCTCAAATAAGCCCTATTAATTTGGATTCTTGGGCAGCGAATCAGGGCTGTGTACTCCTCTATGGTGGGAACCAAATCTACTTTCCCAAAAGTGAAACACCCGTATGCAGGATTCCAAAACTGTGCCATTGCTCGAAACAAGTGTTGGTCTATCTTGACGTCAAGTAGATAAGGCAAGTCGCTGTAATGATGGTAGAATAACTACTTGACCTTGTCGTCCCATTGGCTCCAGATTTCCCTTATTTCCTGAAGATTATTTTGAGTTACACTGATGCGCGTGTAATCCCACAACTCTGATGTGTATCCCTCCGTGAGGCTATCCCCCTTCTCTCGCTGTACTGCCTCGGCCCATACTCGGACGGCCGCATTGTCTTCCACTTTATTAAGAAACCCCTTTTCCATGATAAGCTATCTATTCAGCAATTGAACGGAAATCAACACCCTTTTAATGTACATGCTAATACGAAGAGATGAAGATGAAGTAGGTCATTATTTAGTACTCAACAAGCAACAAGTAAAAACTTAATCGGGTAACCACTAGAGTTTGGCGCGGCTCTATCTAGGGTGGTTCTTACGGTTCGCTATATGGGATTCGGTTCTAGAGTAAAGGTACCTGAACTAGCAGATTCCTTGATCCTCACCCATTATAGGCTCATATGGACCAAGTTCAGTTCAGGGGAACACATTTCCCTATGTCTGCACGGAGACGAAAGTCTCACGAAGACATAGGTACGGATGTATCCCGAAAGTGGTCCACTATCTTGCACGGAGGTGAAAACCTCACGAAAGAGTAGCTTCTCACTCCCACTTAAAAGGGTGTGACCCAACGGTCATGCAATGTGATGTAAAAATATTATGCGAGGCTCGACCACACAATCAAATAAGATAACGCAAGCGAATGTAATAAAAGAATCGTAATTTTTAAAATCCAATTTTCAAATTTTCGACAAAGGACATAAAAATAATCAATTTACGGCCTGACTCTCTTATCAACCGTCCCCAGTGGAGTCGCCAAGCTGTCGTAACCATTTTTTTGAAAAACGAAAAATCGACTTTGGGTTTGAAAATAAGAAATAGGAGTCGTCACCGATCTTTTATTAAGTGTGATCGGATCACCTTTGTTTTGATAAAACATTTTGATTTACTAAAACAATGCTTTTAGTCTACGAAAATTTGAAAAAATGGGTTCAGGAGTCGGTTACGTGCGAGGAAGGGTTAGCACCCTCGTCACGCCCAAAATTGGTACCAAATTGATTAATTAATGTCCTAATGTCGAAAGTTTGAAAATTTTGAAGGAATTTAAAAATCTGACCCCTTTTGGAAACATTCGTGTTTTTCTTGAACTAAATCGAGATTTTCTCGTTTCGAAGAAATAAAGTGTCACATCCAATACTTTAGGACACGATAGTTTAAATCTTCGATCCTAAGATCATCTCATAGTTTTCCGGAATTACAAATCAAGACTTTCTCGTTTCCAAGGGATTAAAATATCACATCCAATACTTTAGGACACGATAATTTAAATCTTCGGATTAGAGATCATCCCATAGTTTTTTTGAAAATCAAGATCTTCTCGTTCCAAAAGACTAAAATATCACATCCAATACTTTAGGACACGATAGTTTAAATCTTTGAATCCAAGATTATCCCATAGTTTTCTTGAGTTAAAGATCAAGATCTTCTTGTTCCAAAAGAATAAAGTATCACATCCAATACTTTAGGACATGATATTTTAAATCCTTGAATCCAAGACCATCTCAAAACTGTCAATTTACATAAATGACGCGAATAAAAATAATCATAAAAATATCGAAACAAAAACAAAGGAATAAAATACAAAGGTTAAAAAATAAAGCGAGAGATTAAAAAACAAAACGATGTAAAAAATGACAGAGTTAGTAACAATGAGGATAATAAATGTCATAATATGAGTGCTATTAATAATAATAATGCTAATAATAATAATAATAATAATAATAATAATAATAATAAGGAAGATATTAATATAGTGATAAAAATAAAAATAAAAGTGATACAAAATATATACAACATAGTAATATAGTAATAATAATAGCAAAATACTAAAATGATAACATAGTAATAATAATAATAGGAATAATAGAAAATATATACAATATAATATAAATGTAATGGCGGTAATAATAATCTAATAATATAATGATAAAGGTGGTAACATAGTAATAATAGCAAGAATAATAAAAAATATATATATATACAGTGTACTAATATAATAATATAATAACAATATAACAATGGTAATAAGAAATATAATAATAAAGATGATAATGATAAGTAGTAGTAATAATAATACTATGTATGTACAATATAATAATATAAATATAATAAAAATAATAATACTATGTATGTGCAATAATATAATAATAGTAATAGTAGATATAATAATATAATAGTAATAATAATGCTAATACTAATGATAATATTAATATACGAGTAATGATAATAATAAATATATACAATGTAATATTATTAATAGTAGTATATAATAATAATAGAAAAATAATGACCATAAAAGTAATACTAATAATGATAATAATATAATAATAATACAAAGATAAAATAAATATAATTACAAAATATTAAAGGAGGACCAAATTGAATTAAAAGGGTGATTTTGGGGTCAATTCGAAATAAAATAAAAGGGGAGGACTTATTCAAATACGCTGAAAGAAAGGGGACCAAAAGGAAATTATCCCTTATCTCCCATGCGCAGAGTTTGGTTAAGGACTAAATTAGAAACGAAAAACAAACATATTGGGGTAGATTTGAAAGTAAAAGAAACTCAATTAAAAAAGGGAAAAAAATGCGGAAGGACCAAAAGGGTAATTAACCCAATTGACAAAAACACGCGGATCCTAGGCTCTAGGTCGGGTCAAAAATTGATCATAAGCAAAACGACGTCGTTTTGCTGTTTAAAACCGACCCAAAACGACGTCGTTTTGGGGAGGTTATATAAAGCCAAAAATCTTCAAAAAAATCATTCCTCACTTGTTTCTTGAAAAAAAACTTTCATCCTCTTTCTTTTTCTCTGCAAGGGGCTAGAATCCGGTGAGATTCCGACGACGCCCACCGCCGGCCACCGTCGCCGACGCCACCGCCGGCCACCGCACACGGTGGCCGAAAAACGTAAGATTTTTTTTTTAATTTATATTTTTTATATTATATGTGTGTATGTATATATATGTACAAAAAGAGATTGAAATAAGAAGAAAAATAATAAATAAAAAAATACCTTCGAATGATCTTTGCTTTTGGGTTTTTTTTTGTTAGATCTCTACTGCTATTTTTTTGTGTCTTTTTAAATCTGTTTCTTTTTGCTTTTTATTGCCCAAAAAAAAGTCTCCTCGATACATGGTTTTCATTCGGTTTTTATAACCGGATCTGAAGAACTAGTTGAGAATAAAATATACAATAGTTTTTATTTGCTTTTTGCTCGTGATTGCTTGTTGTTTCGTCTCTTTTCTTGCAGGTTATGGGGCGTCAGTGGAGGCCATGGTGGTGCGTGAGTTGGCATTGATGGCCGACCGTGGCTAGTGGAGCGGCACACCAGGGGGCTTGCGGTGCATCATTTTAGGGTTTCAAAGAAAACCCTAAAAGTTTCCTGATAAACTTAAAGTTTTGGGCTTATTGGGCCTTTTGTTATTGGGCCAATTGGGTTTGTAACGGGCCGGGCAGATTGGGTTTGTTTGGTTTTTGTAATTGGGGTAATTTGGGTTGAGAAATGGGTTTGGTTTGTAAAAATGGGCCCTGGGCAAAATTTGGGTATTGCATTAGTATTAAATGTTATTATATCATGTAATTGTAGTATATTGCTTTGGTATTTGTGTTTTGTAATGAATTAATGATACATTTTACTCAAATCATTGTTTTAAAATATATCTCATTTAATTGCCACTTTTTATCCAAAATTTTATTTCTTAAAATAAGGCAATATTTGACATTTGGAGTTTTGAGGGAATCGTGCCCTAACTTACTGGGCTTTGATTTTTCTCATTAAGTCTAAATGATCAAATACCCTTTTTGAATTAAAGTATATGATTTTCAAATAAAAAAAAAATCTTTGTGAATTTAAGATGTGGCGTCCTAACTTATTGGATGTGACATTTTGATATTTTGAGATAGGGATTTCAAAAAAAAAAAAAAAAAAAAAAAAAAAAACAAAACAAAGGATATTTGGTGTTTGAGAAATTTGAAAGGTTGTGCTCTAACTTACTGAGATTCGACTTTTCTTTTATCCAAATAATTAAATGTCTTTTTAAAGGTTATAAGTTTTGAAAAATTAAAAGGGTCATATTTTAAAATCTTCTCAAATTTTCGACATTAAGATATTAATTAATCAATTATGTACCAATTTTTTGGGTGTTACAAGGGTGCTAATCCTTTCTCGTGCGTAATCGACTCCCAAACCCATTTTCTCGAATTTCGTAGACCAAAATCATTGTTTTAATAAATCGAAATGTTTTTTTATTAAAATGATCAATTTCAAGGTGACTCGACCACACCTCGAAAAAAGATTGGTGGAGACTCCATTTTCGTTTTTAAAGTCGACCCCGTTTTTTCAAAAAAAAATGGTTTTGGCAGTATTTATGAGTACAATCATCTTAGCTAGTCTTTTGTGCAAAACTAAGTATTTTCTTTCTCTCTCTCTCTCTCTCTCTCTCTCTCTCTCTCTCTCTCTTTTTAATTTTCTTTGTTTCTTTTTTCTACTCACTTTGCTTTTTATTCATTAGATTTTCTCACTTGGCTTTTAGCCTTCACAAAGCTTTTGTTCACTTGATTTTTCTTCATTCACGCACAACTTTGCAAGAATCTTATACTCTCTATACTATACTATCCATTAGTTTTTCACTCTCAATTATTTTGAAATCTCCGTGATGTATCTACCTAACCCTCAATATTAATTTCTCGATGTCTAAGTTCGTGCTGGGACCAGAAAGAAAAGGATTAAGAAATCGTGCATTAGGCTCATAGTTTCAATTGAGGCTCATCAAGAAAATGGAATTAGGCTAAAAAATTAGGTACTTGGGAATTTACATATAGGGTCAACTTTTTGGCTTTAGTGGTGACCAAACAATGCCTTAGTTCATCATTAAGTGTCTCAATTCATGGATTCAATTAACTAAATTTTAACATTTTAACAACTTATAATTCAAACAAACATATGTGCTTTTTCATATACTTATTTTTCATTTGGTATACTTAACACACTTTTACCTATTTACAGTGTAACAATGTGAACTAATTAGTTTAACATTAAACAACAAATCAATTACTATCAAGCTAAATTTACAGTTTATTCACAAAATCCTATTTACATGCTCTTAACCGATCACTTGTATTTCTACAAGATCGAGCACAAACAAGCACACAAAATTTCAAATTAAACTACTAGAGCAATTAGAAACAAGGAACAAAAATTAAAAAAAAAAATTGAAAAATTCTATGTCACCCCCACACTTTATTTGGCACATTGTCCCTAATGTGCAAAAAATAAATAAATAAATAAATAAAGAACGGAATTACCCATTTTGGCATGATAGTTCTGCGAACGATGCTAGGTAGTCTCGTCCTCCCTAGTTTAGCTACAACAAATTGTGTCATCCAAAATATGGGGTTCCTACATATGATTCATTTTTAAATCCTGACTCTCATTCTTGGTGTCGCGACATTAAACTTCAAAGTTCCATGTCACCATGTCAGGGTTCATTGTCATGACTTTGAATCCAATTCTGGGCTTTTTCAAAAAAAAAATTTTGAGTTGTTCCACAATATCGACATTTGTTTGTGGAAAACAGCACAAACAATCAAAACTAACAAATAAAATTAAATAAACAAAAAATAGATTAAATAAATAAAAATAAAAGGAAAGGAAATAAAACTAGAGAAAAACAAAAGTCTTTTTAAAAATCGGGACAATCCATATCGCCACCATAGAAGAACTTCTAGCTGGTCCTCGACATTCTGATCCGTTGTTTGTTCTTCCATTGAGATATATAAACCAGCACCCTTGATCGATCCCATTGATGTTGCCTTATCATTTTAGATTGGGATCTGAGGTTTTCGTCCAAATTTTGGGGTAAATTGCACGAAGCTTTGGGCACTAAGTTGAATTTCATTACGACATTTCACCCCTAGACCGATGATCAATCAAAGCAAGTAATTTAAATACTCAAAGATATGTTGTGTTGTGTAACTAAATTTGAGGGAATGTGGGAAAGATTCTTATTGTTGACTGAATTTGCCTACAATAATAGCTATCAATCGGGCATCAAAATGAAACCTTACAAAGCTTTATATGACCATAAACGTCGAACTCCTTTGTGCTGGTTAAAGTTGAGTGAAAGAAAGATAGCAGGAACAGACTTGATGTGGGAAATGGAAGATAAAGTCAAATATATTAGAGATTCCTGAAAAGTTGCATCTAATAGACATAAATCTTATGCTGACCTAAAAAGAAAGGACAACAAGTTTCAAATTGGTGATAAATTCTTTATGAAGGTTCTATCTTGGAAGAAAGTTTTGAGTTGCAGTAGGAAAGGAAAGCTCAGTTCGAGTTCATTAGACCAAACGAAATTCTTAAAAGAATGTGGCTTATAGCATATCAATTAACTCTACCTTTAGAATTGGATAAGATCTATAATATTTTTCATGTGTTGATGTTGAGAAGATACATACATGACCCCTCCTATATCTTAACTGCCGACAAATTTGAATTGCAACATAATTTCTGTTATGGGGAAGAACAAATTAAACTCTTAACTTAAGAAGTGACAGAATTAAGGAATAAACGCGTGACATTAGTGAAAAAATTGTGGCACCATCATGGTGCAAAAGAGGCTAATTGGGAGCCGAAATAAACTTAGAGGTCTTAACATCCTCATCTTTTCTCAGGTAAATTTTGAAGATGAAATTTCTTAAGGGGGATAATTGTAATGCTCTGATTTTCAGTTGTATCAAAAAATACGATTTCGAAACCCCATTTTCGTAAACCAAGTCTGTAAATATTAAATATTAATATTTATGAAGAAAATATAAAAATATATTAAAGATTGATCCAAAATTTTTGTCAAATTAATAGTTAATTAAGGCTTAGGGAGTAAATTGAAAAAGTCCAATAACTATAGATTTTTAATTAACAAAAGGCTTGGGGATTAAAATAGCAATTAATCAAAGGTTAAAAATGGTAATTAAACCATTTTCCAATAAAAATTAGTGGATGATGATGACATTTGCACTAAATAAGTTTAGTTATTAACTTAAGTTAATTAAGTTATGTTTAATTTAATTAAGCTAAACTAATTAAACACTAATCCTACTATATATGTAACAGTCCGATTTAGACCCTAATTGGAACGATGATTTCGGGACCATGAATCCGAGTCAGAAAAATATTTAAATATTATTTTTCGTGTTTATTATCTGTGAATTTGCATGTGTGAAAGTTTCGTATGAAAATTTGATTCCTTGTATGCTTAATTTAATAATAGGACTTAATCGCGTATAATAAAAATTTAGTGGTTATTTGTGAAAGGGTCGACTAGTGGTTGTTCTTTTAATTTGGAGGCTTTAAGTTGCAAATTACCCATGATATATTGTAATGGATGGTGAAAGACAACCATTATATGGTCTTGTCATTATTTTATAAAGGTTATATATGTAATTTGGTTAATAATGATATAAACATAAAACATAAAATAATTAAAAGCCATGGTTCCTTATTTTGTATGACCGAATATAAAGAAAAGAAACAAGAGTTCCTTGGGTTCAGCCATTTTTGGAACTTGATTAAAGGTAAGTTTTTGCTCAGTTTTTGATAATTTTTATGTTTTTGAGATCGTTGCTTCGACTACTACCCGACCCATGCTTGGATTTTTGATTTTGGTGAATATTTTGAGTTATGCCATTGATGAATATTTGTGTTTTGTGTTGTTTGATGATAAATTATGAAAGATATGTTTTGGATTAATATGTTTTGTATTGGAGTTTTTGATGGTTTTGAGTTATTAGGACTAAATTGCAAAAATAATAACTTGAAGGACTAAAATGAAAAATAAATGAAATATATGGATTAGTATGAGCATAAGGAAGATTCGGCTTAACTATGATGTGGTGAGATTTTGTGTATTTTGTGTTTTGTGCAATTAGGACTAATTTGTATTAAATATCAGGGGTAAAATGGTAATTTACCCATTTATGTGTTTTTGGATTAAATTGAATGAAATTGTGTTTAAATGAGGTTAATTTGAAATTATATAGATCAAGAACAAAATAAATTGGACTTGGATCGGGGAAAAGCAAAAATAGTCGAATAGCCGATTTACATCGTTCGTCGATATCCGAGATAAGTTTATAAGCAATAAACGTTGTTGTATATATTGAATTTAATTGTATGAATTTCTATGGTTGGAGCCGAATGCATGAATGTTTATGAAATTTGGGAATATATTCGGTTCAGTTGAGATATGAATTATGAATAAGAATAACTTTGTAACAGTGATATATCAGGCTTATTGCCTAGCAGGCTTTGATGCCTATGTATGATATCAGACTTATTGCTTAGCAGGCTTTGATGCCGGTGTATGATATCAGGCTTATTGCCTAGCAGGCTTTATGCCGATGTATTGAATCAGGTTTATTACCTAGCGGGCTCTGTGCCGGTGTTTTATAGAAGGCTTTATGCTTAATGAATTTTATATGAGCAACGGTAAAAGCAATCAAATGTGTTAAGTGAGCTAAAGCATTCATGTATGTGAATATGGTTATTCTATTCGAAATGAAAGTTAATTGATTGAAAGATATGTGATAGAAATGTTTTGTGATGATATTGAAAATGTATGAAACTCTGAGTAAGGTATTCGGTTTTATGATAAGTATAAGTATGTGTTTTAAAAGTTTGATTCACGTGATTGTATATATATATGAATGCGTATATATAATCGATTATCTATGATATTATGACTTTGAAATTGGAGAATATATTGATAATTTATATATATGGTATATTCGGCCATGGTATATTGAGGTATAAATATATGTTTGATTCGGGTTATTTTATATATAGAGAGAGAGGTTGTTAATTTGCTTAAACTGCTTATAACTTACTAAGCTACGATAGCTTACTGTGAGTGTATTTATTCTTTGTTCTTATAGATTTTTTGGAAGTTTGCTACAAGCTCAGGGACCGTCAGTGAAGTTATCCACACTATCGTCAACCTTCGGTACTTTTAAAAGTCTATTTTCAAACTTATGGCATGTATAGGCTAATATGTATTTTGTTCGACCTTGAATATGTATAACTTGAGCCATGCGAAAATGGCTTAATCTCTATGATAATTTCGGTCATATTTTGGTTATGGTTTGAGCTCACTTTTGGTTATGATGTTATATATTATACATGAATGGTTTATGTGATAAATGTTATTGTTTGAAAATGGCTTGATGATGTTGGTAAATTTGGAAATGGTTGATGTAATGATCATTGTATGTATACAATTTCATAGCATAATTAATTGTTTCGGCTAAGGTTTTAACTTAGATAAACATATATGAATTGATATGAATTTTATTTCAATAATGTATTGGTACATTCAAACATAGGATGGAACTGAATAAGATGGTTAGGTTTAAATCTTGGTTTGATATTGCTTATATAAATTCCCATGCATATGATAATTTGACTTGATTTGTTTGATACATAGTATTTAATATTTATGTATTAAATATGTCTATAAGTGATTAACGTCTTGTAATGATAGATATAATTTTATTTAATTGATAAATATTATTAGTTATATGTTAGAAAAAGAATATGGTTGTTCAATGATTCAGCTATTTCATATATATATATATATGAATGATGTGTTTAGAAAATGCAAATTATAAAATGTTTAAACATGTTTCCATGAGCGGTTGTTTATTTGTTTGTGATGAAATAAATTTGGAATGAAAAATGATGATAAGTATGTGCATATTTGGTTAATGAGATGAAAATTTACCAAATGAATAGTAACTTTTGTCAATTACTATTATGAAAATTATATATGTTTTACGTGGTGTATAAATTTTTAACTTAATATTAAATAAATTCTGAATATGATATGATCTTTGTCAAATGATTATAAGTAATGCATTTCGTGTAATCCATTTGTGTTTGATTATAGTATGCGACTAAAGTGTAATGAAGTCTGTTTATCTGCATGTATTATGAGTTTAAATTAAAAGTATATTCAGCTATGTGGTAGTAGAGAATAAATTGACTATTGAAATTCAAATGCGTGTACGTGATCTTTTTAACTTGTGTTCTTGACTGGTAATACCTCGTAACCCTAATTCGGCGACGGATACAGGTCAGGTGTGTTACAATATATGTTAAATTAGTGGATGATAAATTCATCTTCTTTATCTATCTATCATTGCCGTCCAAAAACGGAGAAGAAAACCTAAAAAATTTCAAAGCATTCGGCCATTATTTGGTAAGCAAATTCAAGTCGTTTTCTTGTAATTTTTATCAATTTGAGGTCATGGGAGCTTGATTTAGCTAGCCCATGCACCAATTTGTAAAATTGCTAAAGTTTTAGAAAGTTGTAATTATTAAAATCTTGAAGAATTAGGCATGAAATCAATAGATTTTAAAGACTAGATTGTAAAGTTAATTTAGCTTGTTTGTCAACTTTGTTACATTATGGACCAAATTGAATAAATGTAAAATTTGTCATGAAATTATGATAGAAATAGAAAATGTAAGGACCCTAACGAGAATATATGAAATCGAATTTTAATCTGAAGCTAAGAATCAAAGTTATAATTATCTTGAGTTTAGGGACTAAATTGAATAAAATGAAACACTTAAGGGAAATCGAAAAGTAAATTTTTATAGGATCATGCAAATCATAGAATAGTATTGATTGGTGTTATAAAATAATTGTTTAGATCATGAATTGGATCGAAGTGGAATTCATTGGAAAAAACTAAAATTGTTAATTACTCCCTAAAGAATCAACTCGTTTTTGGTTTTTTGAATAGGTAAGTTCACTTGGATACTACCAACTAATTTTTTGTGATTTACATATATATATACTTGCATTGAACTTGATGCGTATATGTATATGTATGTTGAGTATATAATGATATACTAGTAGTTTGGCATATATGGCTAGTATGGATCAAATTAAAATATGTGAACAACTACATAATACAAAATGTTTGTAAATGGTCGATTACCGGTCGTGTAAATGAAATATGTGATCATATACATGGATTGATAATAATGTATATATGAAAATGATGCCAGTGTTAACTTAGTAACATG
The DNA here is from genome assembly GCA_025503065.1 of Gossypium bickii. Taxonomy (NCBI): domain Eukaryota; kingdom Viridiplantae; phylum Streptophyta; class Magnoliopsida; order Malvales; family Malvaceae; genus Gossypium; species Gossypium bickii. Next base: position 44,205,745 of record CP106717.1, on the reverse strand, counting down.
TTAGGATACGTTTGGCATGCCAATAGGGTTATACGTGCGCTTGATCATGGATTTTACATGTTATAACAAAACCTACCGTCTGTTACAAATTCTCAGGTTATATGTAACATTGGTTTATCTCGGACGAGTAACTTGATGTTATTTCAACTTGTGTGAGCAACATAGTCACCCGTGTATTTGAGTCTGTTTTACTATAGTTCCAGGGGCGATATTCATTTGAATTGAAATAATAAAACTTGAAATTGAATTGGAAATGAATTGATATATGCTTATAAATTGATATGTGACATGTGATTATCTTATTGTAGTGATATTACTCATAATATGTAAGCATGACTAATTTATTTGGTTGTTAATGTTGATATGTGTCTAGTTAGATTATGTGCTAAGGATAGCCATTTTAAATGCCAAATGATTGGTAGTTATTGTACTTTAAATGATAAAGGTAAGTATAGTAATTCCATTTGAACTTACTAAGCATTCTTAATGCTTACTCTAATCGTTTCCTTCCTTTGTAGATCACCACATTGCGAAACTTATCGAGCCTAATCAACCTGAATCACACACCACTGTCAAAAGATAGTAGAATTATGTTCTTTGTGTTCAAATTTTGTGGCATGTATATAGAAGTACCTTAGTGTGAAAACGGTCATTGGGATAGTTGGTATATGAAAATTGTGGCATTATAATTTCCTTATGACTTGGTAAATGTATGGCATTGATAATGTTTTATGCTAGTATGAGTGATGATATAAACTTAATTGTTTTGACATGTGAAAGATTACAAAATGAAGTAAATATGATAGTTAATTTTATATATGATTAGAAATGGTATAAATGATTGTCAAAATTGAAACATATGTTAAGTGCATGGTTGTTTTGGTTCATTTCAAGATCATATGGATCCTTCATGCTCAAAATAAATAGATAGGCATATGTTGATCTAAGATAGGCAAGGTTAACATAGTTAGGTAAGTAGATGGTATAATTGAATTTAAATGAATGACATGGATTGTATATTATGTTAAATGGTTGAATGCAAATTGTTACAAGCTTGTTTTGGTATGTTTTGTTAGGTTTTGATATAGGTGAATTGACAAATGAATGTATGTGGGGCAAAATGTGTAGCAAAATGTATTTGGATGGAAATGAGTGTATTTGGATGGAAACATGCGAATTGGTAGCAAAATGTGTTAATTTGCTAAATACAGGGGCAACGTCACGATCATGAGTCCTTGACGTCGCAACTTAGTTTGATAGTAAGTGGCATTACAATATTGAAGGATTTAATGTTGCTATGTAAGTCATTTATTTTTGTAGTTGCGATGAAGGAATTATGATGTCGCGATGTCAACATGAGGTTTTAAAAACTTTAGAAATTAATCTTAATTCAACCTCAAATTTGCAAAAAAAAAAAAGAAGGTTTCTAAAGCTCGTGTGGGACCCAGAAATAAATATATTGCATAATATGATCTCTCCAGAATAAGAACAAGACTCTTATATAAGTATTTCTCCAGAATAAATTAAGGGCCTAATCAAATACATAGATATGATTTTGAGACCTACTTACTGTAGTATCCTTATTCGCCTGAAGTGGCAGTGGAGCAAATCGAAGTACTAATTCCTATACCCCTGAAGATGCAGAGGAATGGAATGAGGCTATTTGAAAAACAGAAGCACCAAGAAATCAAGATTCGGCGAGGCTAGACAAAATTAGCTCATTTGAAGTCTTTGCCCAATTCTCCTTACACGACAATGATCAAAGAGGGGTAGCTGCAGTAGCCAATTTTGACCTACTCCATAAACAATTAAAAACCCAATAAAAGAGTAATAAATCAGTCCATTGTAAATGTCCATTTACAAAACAAACCCAAAGCCCAATTAAATTCAAACCCTAGCCCATTAACAGAAAAGGAAAACAGCAGTAAAAAAAACCTAGTGCCCATGCGCCTCTGCTACCGCCGCCACTAGCAGATCCTCCATGCGTCTGACACGCCTCCGTCACCTGCAAGACAGAAGCAAAGACACGCAACAACACACGACAAAGAAGAAAATGACAAGCATAACAAGAAAATAAAATAGAAAAAAACAAAATCGAATATTTGGAAATTGGTTATAAAAACCGAAATCAGCCTCTTGTAATTTTTTTACGAACCTTTATGAACTATCAGAAATTGAAAAGCATCAAAGGTTGATTCCGATTTTATTTTGCTGTTACTGTTCGCTATTTTTTTATCTTTATTTTATTTTATTGTTTTAAAAACTTTCACAAACAAACTCAAAGAAAAGAGTGAGGAGACCATACCTGAGCCGTCGGGGCGCGTCGTCAGAGCCTCATCTCCGTCGCCGAAGTCGGGCTGAAGGCAAGGAAAGGGGGATTTCTTCTCTGGGGTTTGCGGGGCTTCAGAAGGGTTTCGAGAAAGGGCCAAAAGCCCCGATTTTGGGCATCACTAGCCACCGATACGGTGGTGGCACGGTGGTGCGAAGGGTGGCTGAGGAAGCCCGATCGTCGAGCACGAAAAGGAGAGGGAGAGATTGAGGTTTTTTTGGAGTTTTTTGAAAAAAGGGGTCTGCAAATGGAAAAAAGGAAATTTGGGGCTTAGATCTGCCCACCAAAACGACACTGTTTCATGGGTTTCCCCAGGCGCCAAAACGGCGTCGTTTTGGGGAAACCCGTGCGACCCGACCCATATAACAGGGGGATCCGTGTGTTTTTACCTTGAATGGGTAAATTACGTGTTTGGTCCTTCTATGTTGCGCCCCCATTTAATTGTATCTAATTGCATTTTTTTAAATTTCCAATTTTGCTCTAAATTTGTGCGGCATTTCAATTTAGCCCGGCACCAAACGCTGCGCACCAGGGGCTAGGTTATTTACCCATTTGATCCCTGTAAGTTCACGCGCATGGCACCATTGTCCCTGGCGCCCTTTTATTAATTTTTATTTTTACCCTCCCTTTTTACTTTGATTTCAAATTTGTCCTTAATCTGTTTAGTTTGTTTAATTTTTTTTTTCAAAAACTGTTTCGTATATGAATACAATATTTTATTTTATATATTACCTAGCCTAAACTATTATATATTGACTTTTAAATTTTATATGTTTATATATATACATTTCTTTTTTAAAAATGGTTTTATATATTATTTATTCTAAACCTTTATCATAACATTTTAAATTGCTCTATATATTATTTACTTCAAACTTTTTGTTACGTATCATGTACCTAAAATTGTTTTATTACTTATTTTAAAATTGTCTTGTGTATTATTTGTTTTTTTATATTATTCATTTCGTCATTCTTTGATTATTAATGCTAGAATTTAAATAACGAATATTGCTTGATTATTGCCATTGTATTTTTTTAATTCGTTTATTTCATACCTTGTGTGTTATTGTCATTCACTCGTATTATATTGTGTTCATGCATACTTGTCCCATGCACATTACTATATTCTTATGTCATAATATCGTAAATTAAACCCTAACACATTTTTTCCAATTTAGATCGTCGTATTTTACTTTAAAACAAAATAAATGTATGCCTTTACATGATGTATTCACTATTATTCAAAAACTGAAAATTTTCAAAATAAGATAATATTTCGCGTTTTGAACATTCGAGAAAAAATCATGCCCTAACTTACTGGGTTTCGATTTTTCTCATTTAGCCTAAACAACGGAATATCCTTTAAAAATAAAAATACAAGTTTAAAATAAAAAGCTTATTCTCGAGAGTACAAAGTGTTGTGCCCTAACTTATTGGGTGTGACATCTCGTTACCTTGAGATAAGAATTTCTAAAAAAGATAATATTCCGTATTTAGAAATTCGAGAGACCGTGCCCTAACTTACTGGGTTTCGTTCTTTCTCGTTTAATCTAAATAATCGAATATTCTTTTAAGATTAAAATACACGTGTTTTTAAAATAAAAGGCGGGCTTATTCTCAAGAATTCGGGGTGCCGTGTCCTAACTTACTGGATGTGGCCTTTCGTCGTCTCGAGATGAGATGGTCTTTTATGTATATTTCAACTCATTCAAGTGTTTTAAAATCAACATTAATAAAAAAGGATCGTATTTTAAATTCGTTCTCGATTTTCAATTTTCGACATTAAGATGCTAATTAATCAATTTGGTACCGATTTTTGGGCGTGACGAGGATGCTAATCCTTCCTCGCACGTAACCGACTCCCGAACTCATTTTTTCCGAATATTCGTAGACCAAAAACACTGTTTTAGTAAACCAAAATGTTTATTAAAACAAAGGTGATCCGGTCACACCAAATAAAGATCGGTGGCGACTCCCATTTTATTTTTATTTTTTTAAACCCTAGTCGATTCCCGTTTTTCAAAAATGGTTTTGACACTTACAATCGAAGATCTAATATGATCTCATAAAATAGTAATTCCATTAATAGAATATACAATATAATAAGATATAATATATATAAACTCTTGACAACTTAAAATCACGGTCTAATTTAAAATCCATCATTTAATAAAGAATGTGGATCCAAATCAATTATCAAACAACATGATCTTTCATATCAATCCCAATATAAAGTTTAATAAATTATCAACACCTAAATATAAAAATTACCTCAGCACTTTCCCTGCCAAATTACCAATTTCATGATATATAATGAAATTTCAACTACACTAATTATATAATTAAAACCTTAAAATTAACTATTCAAGTTTATTTTAATATAACCACTCACTTCTTCAGTTTTATTTTGATTTTTAAATACTGGACACTTTAAAACAATTATATATATATATCTGCATCAGCTAACTAACAATTATATATAAATTATATATATAACTATTGTTAGGTTCAAAATTCGAAGATACAATATACCTTTTTCTATTTAATTTTATTTAATTTTTCAAAATTGTGTGAATAGTTTAATTTTTTTATTTTAATATTGTAAATACTTGTATATTTTAGGTGGTTTCCGTTTGTTATTTTTAATTGGTAAAAAAAAAAAGTAATAACAAAATTTAACTAGTAAAAGTTGATATAAGATTGAAACTGAAAAGTAGGTTAATTAAGATAGGAAGATACATTTAAAATTTAAGCCCGTATAATATAGAGTATCCTCAATATTTTGATCAAACAAACAGAAAAGCAAGGTTAAATGAAAGAAAGCTTGATATGAAATAGTAATTTAATTAGGCATCAAGTGAGCGTCAACCTCAACTCGAGCTACCCCATCACGGTCCTGAGCTGTTTTAGCCACTTCCACTTCCCCCACCACAAACCCACTCACGTCGCTCTTTTCACCCCTCAAAATCCTCCCTTCTTCTTCCTCATCCACGTAGTTAGGATCCTTCTCATCAATGGCTGCAGGAACCGGCGACAGCTCGTTCTCCATCTTGTCATCTGGTCCTTCCCACGTGTACTTCCCTCCACGTCCCGACTTGGGCGGCGGCCGACCAATCCCAATCCCACTAGCCGGATGTCGGTCCATACGTTGCACCCCTTTGTCCTGCAACTTCTTTTCAACGTACTTGATGGTGCCCATGTTCCGAGATGGCACTTCCGCCTTCTCAACCTTCTTTCTACCCTCTTCGTCTCGACTAACTGCTCGTATCACCACGGGGGCATTCTTCTCTTCCTTTATCTGCATGGTAGTTTCCATTTTTTCTTCATGAGCAGTTTGGATAAGAAAGATTTTGAATTCTATATAAAGTAAGTGAAAGTAGAGATTGATGCAACTTGGAAAGCAAGAAGTAGGTGCTGTGCATGCCACTTTGTTATGCTGGATTTTGCTTTTGCGCCACGTATACTCTCAGATTTTGGTCTGTACCCTAAATACTGCACACGTATATTTTGTTCATATGATGTACGCGGTCGGAATATAATTTTATACATGATTAATTAATGAGATAATATTCTATAATTCCATGCATCAATGAATTACACAAAATTATTTCATCGATAAATAAAATAGTAAAATAATTGAAGAGTTATAAATAAATATTAAAAAACTTATTTAATTGTAATTAAATTAATCAAAAATTTTATCTTTCTGAACTCTTAACTGATATTCCAAGTAGATAATACCCATGTTGCACAGTATTGCATACAGGTCAATATGAAGACAAAAACACACTACACTGGTTTGCTTTTTGGATGGCATACAGTGAGATGAGTTTGAGAATTAGAACAGTAAATAATATCTAATATAAAATTAGAACTGTAAATTAAGATTTGTCTTATCAAATCATTAAGAATAAATTAAAAATAAAATTAAATGCGGAAGCGTACCTGAATCCATGAATTCCTTAAAGTTTGTCCGGATTTTGGGATTTGATATTCTAAATTAGCACACAAAAAATTTAGAGAATATTTTCTCTCTCTTTCCTAAAGATGGGATATTAGAAAAGATATCTTGTATGTAATCTGAGGACCATAACCCTGATATATAACTTTGGCACATTAGCCTTAATTCCTAATTATCCCATCATTAATTAGAAATTGATTAGAACTGAATTACTAGAGTATCTACACATATTTGATCTATACTTTATTTAATAATTAAAGCTCAATAAACTTTAACCAAATTAATCACTTTTTATTTGGGCTAACCTATCATGATAGTAAATAATAACATGTAATTACCCTTATTATATATGTGATATCCATATTTTCCAACAATCTCCCACTTGGACCACACATATATATACTAAATACTCTATAATTACATGTCATTATATAACCTTATGAGCTCAAAAATTTTACTATCATATCCAAAAGGTATTCCGAACAATCTCGTTCATTAATTATGTTAACATAGAACCAAGGTATTCTGATGCTTTGAGTAGGAAGTCATTGTTTGCCTTGAGGGCTATGAATACCCAGTTGTCTGTAACTGATTATGGTTTGGTCATAGCAGAGTTGAGAGCTAGACCGATGTTTCTGCAAGAGATTTGTAAAGCTTAGGAAAGTGATAAAGAGTTACAAGCCAAGATAACTCAGTGCGAGACGGGTATTGAATCAGATTTTCGGATTGGTACCGACGGTTATTTGATGTTCCGAGAGAGGATTTGTTTACCTAATGATGAAGAGATTATTCAGAAGATTTTACAAGAGGCCCATAGTGGTTGTTTGTCTATCCATCCGGGTAGTGTGAAAATGTATAATGACTTGAAGAAAATGTATTGGTGGTCGGGAATGAAAAGTGACATCTCAGAGCTTGTCTCTAAGTGTTTAATTAGTCAGCAAGTGAAAGCCGAACACCAAGTACCTTCGGGTTTACTTCAGCCTGTGATGGTTCCCGAATGGAAATGAGACTGTATTACTATGGATTTCGTGTCCGGGTTGCCTTAGACGCCAAGGAAGAAAGATGCCATATGGGTTGTGGTTGATAGACTAACAAAGTCAGCTCATTTTATACAGGTGCATATAGATTATCCGCTTGAAAAATTGGCTGATTTGTATGTTTCCGAAATTGTGAGACTCTACGGAGTGCCTTTGTCAATTATTTCGGATAGAGATCCGAGGTTTACCTCGCGATTTTGGAAAAAGTTACAAGAAGCTTTGGGGACAAAGTTGAATTTTAGCACGGCTTTCCATCCGCAAATCGACGATCAGTCGGAGAGAGTAATTCCGATTCTTGAAGACATGTTGCGGTGTTGTGTCCTTGAATTCCAAGGCAGTTGGGAAAAGTATTTACCGCTAGTAGAGTTTGCCTACAACAATAGCTATCAATCGAGTTTGAAAATGGTGCCTTATGAGGCTTTGTATGTGCGTAAGTGCCGAACGCCCTTGTGTTAGACCGAACTCAGAGAAAATCAGATTCACAGGGTTGACTTAGTCAAAGAGGCCGAATAGAAAGTAAAGGTAATTCGTGACTGTTTGAAGGCCGCTTCGGATAGACAAAAATCCTACGCGGATCTGAAACAAAAAGAAATGAGTTTCAAGTCAGTGATAAGGTGTTTTTGAAAGTATCCCCGTGGAAGAAAGTCCTTACATTCGGTAGGAAATGCAAATTAAGTCCACGTTTTATTGGGCCATATGAGGTGACTGAGAGAATTAGACCGATAGCATACCGATTAGCTTTACCGTCTGAGTTAGAGAAGATCCATGATGTTTTCCTTGTGTCTATGTTGTGTCGTTATCATTCTAACCCTTCACACATTATTTCACCAGCAAAGGTTGAAATTCGACTGGATATGACCTATGGTGAAGAGTCGGTTAAGATTTTAGATCGAGAGGTCAAGCAATTGAGAAATAAAAGTATATCACTCATGAAAGTACTATGGCATAGACATGGGGTTGAAGAGGCCACATGGAAGCCCGAGGAGACTATGAGAGATCAATACCAAAACCTTTTTAATGGTAAGATTTTTGGGGACGAAAATTCCTTAGGGGGAGAATTGTAACAGCCCGATTTTGGGCATTTTAGTCAGAATAGTGGTTTCGAGACCACAAATTCGAGGTCAGAGAAATTATTTTAATATTATTTCAAGTGTCATGGCATGATTATTTTAGTGTTTGAAAATTTTGGTAAATTAATTTTAGCGATTTCATGCTTAATTTTGAAAAAGGACTAAATCGCATAAAGTGCAAAAGTTTTGTTCTACAAGCTACAGGTGTTAAATAGTTATAGAATGCTAAAGTAGAGGTCCTTATTGAGTAAAAATACCAATAAAATTAGTAGTGGTTGGACATAGAATTCAAAAAAAAAAAAATCATGAATGGTCAAAGTTTGGTGGCATTAGGTGACTAAATGAATAAAATAAAATAAAACAAAGAAAAAGTTGTCATCTTTTCCCATCTTCTTCCTCTTCCACTGAAATTTTTAGCAAAAATAAAGGTTTTGGAAGCCTGAAATTTCAGCAACTCTTCACCCTTGCAAGTAAGTGATTTTAATGGTCATTCTTGATAATTTTGTGTTTTTGGAACCTCTATAGCTTAATCTAGCTAATGAGAGGATTATTTTGCAAAATGGTTGAGAGTATAGGGTCTTGCCATGAGAGTATTTATATTGTTTGCTGAAATTTTATGAAAGAAAATGAAACTTGGTTGTTTAATAAACAACTTTTGTGAAAGGATTTTTCATGAAAACACCTAAAATGGACCTTTTTGTAAAAGTTATAAAATGGGTAGTAAATGTGTGAAATAATTGGATTTGTGAGTTTCTATAAGAGTAATAAAGGTTCGTCTAGGTTGTTAAAGGAGGAAATTTGATTAAAATCGTTTTACGAGCTTAGGGGCAAAATCGTAATTATGTGAAAGTCTAAGGGCAAAACGGTAATTTTGCTAAAGTAGGAATTTTGAAATGTCTTGATTAATCTGGTGACTAAATAAGTAAATTTTGTCATTATAGATCAAGAAAAACTAAATTCGAACCTATACCGGGGAAAAACCAAGCTTTCAGACTAAATTTGGACTAGTTGCCCATATTTTGTATATCGAGGTAAGTTGTACATAAATAATACAACTTTATTGTTATTATGCATTAAAAAATTGATATTGCATAAATTTGTTTACTATTGTTATGAATATGCATGACGAAATTTGATGTGCTATACTTTCGGTTGAACCTTAGGAATAGATCGGATATCCATGCCATGACATTAGGGATATATGAGAGCCAGTGTAAGACCATGTCTGGTACATGGCATCGGCCTCGATATGTGAGCCAGTGTAAGACCAGTGTGCCTTGGCCGTGTGACCCTAAAATGTTATTGGCATCATAAACAGAATGTCAAGGTTTTAACACACGGTGTAACACCCCTTACCCATGTCCGATGCCGGGACCGGATACGAGGCATTACTATCTTTAACCTTACTTAAACATGTATAAACGGGCTATAAAATTTTGTTCCGATTTAAAACTTTCTTTTTGCTGTCATAACCTTCATCTCATGGGCCTACGAGGCCATAAACATACATCCCGATGGTTTTGGAGACCAACCGAAAACTTTTACTCTCTTTAAAAATTCTTGTCAAAACAGGGGTCATACGCTCGTGTGACCTGGGACACTCTCGTGTGACCTGGGACACGCCAGTGTGGGCAGGCCGTGTGGTCTCACACGCCCATGTCCCTAGCCCGTGTACAATAGGTTTTGTTTACAACATACAAGGGTTTTCACATGGCTTGACACTGCCCATGTCAGTGGCCCGTGTCCTTCACACGGCCTAGACACGCCCGTGTCTTCTACCCATGGAGCTCTCTGACTATGACGTCATCGACCCTTAATTAGCAGACGGTAAGGCACACACCCGTGTGGCTAGGCCGTGGTCGACACTGACTTAAAACACTAACATACAAGGGACACACGGCATATTAACACACCCATGTGGGTTGACCGTGTGTCACACACGGCCTAGACACATGCTTGTGTGTCTACCCGTGTGGACACTTAAAGGCTATTTTCCAAGCCAATTTCCACCTTGATATCAAAATCATTCATATACTCAATCCAACCACTCAAAATCTTCATTAAAAACTTGAATAACAATGCATATTCATCATCAATTGATGTATAAACTTAGTAAATATTGGCCAATCTCTTTAGCCATATACAAAAAGAATAATAACCATAATAGCCAACACTTTGGCTCCTCTTAGGACTTACATCAAGATGAAATAATTCCTATACATGCCATACTTAATAAAAACAACTTGGCTATACCAAAATAGTGATTGATATTGTGCTCTGAGCTCCGACGTCAATGATCCACGGTTTAGCTTGGCAAGATTGCGAGGGAAGAAGAAGGGAGAGAGGTAAGCATATAGCTTAGTAAGTTTGCATGAAACTCATATAGCAATATATTAACTTATTATAACTCCTCCATTTCAAGTTAAGAACAACATAAAACTCAAGTGCATGACTTACTTACTCTTCACATGATACATAATAATTTCATACTTGCATTATAATCATGATACCTGTGTCACTTGATCACATAGATTAGTACATTTTGCTGATGCAAAAGTAAACTCAACATTCATTTTTCTCAGCATAAAAAATTCTTTATATTAACCTTGTGTAACTTAACTTATTACTGTTTTTACTTACTTGACTTCCTTATTTCCTCTTTCATATTTAGCTCTTTTACCCATTGAATTTCTCGAAATAATTAAGGTTACTCAATCTCATCAAACATGTATCTCGATGCCAATGCCATGTCCCAGACATGGTCTTACATGGGATTGTCTTATGATGCCAATACCATATCCCAGATATAGTCTTACATGGGATCCCTTAGCTCAGTGTCGATGCCATGTCCCAGACATGGTCTTACACGAGACCTTCCTTATGTGTTTCCTTTGGAAACTTACCATTTCCATGTCTTGACATGGGCTTACGTGGTATCCTTGCCTTATGAATCTTATCAATGCCATGTCTTGACATGGACTTACATGACATCTTTGCCTTGTGAATTCACCCATGCCAAGCCTTGGCTTGGACTTACATGGGACCTTTGCCTCATAATAACTTTTCAATGCCATGACTTGTCATGGACTTACATGATATCCTTGCCTTATGCCGATGCCATTTCTTGACGTGGTCTTACACGGATTTTCCTTATCACATGTTGTGATAATAGTATCCTCGTTATTCCGAGACTTCAACTGGGACTTTCTCATACATATTCTCATTTACTTTTCTCATCATAATATAAAAAATTTTACTTTATAGAAATATTATACATTATACAATATAATAAGTAATTGAATGAGAACATACGTAAAACTTTAATTCATACAAACTTACCTCGGTATTCAAAATGTATGTAGATATGCAATTTAGTCCTTGACTTTGTTCTTGCCTCGGTTTCGACTTGGGCTTCGTATTTCTTGATCTATAATAACAATTTAGCTCATTTTAATCATCACATTAATAAAAGCATTATGATAATCATGCTTTGGCAAAATTACTATTTTGCCCCTAAACTTTGGCAAAATGACCATTTTGGCCCTAGGCTCAAAAATGAATTCTAATCACATTTATACCTTCAAAAATCCTAGGTGAACATTTAATACTCTTAAAGCTATCATCAAAACTTAACATTTCACATACTTACTACAAAATTATAACCTTTTCATCAAGGTTTAATTAGGTGTTTTCAAGACAACACCTTTCATAAAAGTTATTCATGTAACAACTAAGACTCAATTTCTTCCATAAAAATGCAACAAATAAAAATGATAGCTCTCATGGAAAAACTCTAAACCTTTCACCATATTGCACAATAGTCCCCTCATTTGAAAGCTTAAGCTCTAGGGGTTTCAAAAGTACAACTATTTTCAAGAAAAGATCACTAGAACACTTACTAATGAGGAGATGAGTGTGCTAAAATTTTTGAAGCTTTAAACCCTTATTTTCCTTGCAAATTTTGGTGGGAGAGATGAACAAGAAAGATGATATTTTCTCTTTCTTTATTCTAATATTAAACTAGTCAAATTAGTCACCAACTCTTACTAACTTTGACCAAATTTTGTCCATCTTTGTCTCCCATCTAGTCTATGGCCGACCAAGTAATTACGAGGGGATAAATTGCCTTCTAAAGACCTCAATTTAACAATCTATGGCTATTTGGTACCTTTAGAAATTAAAATGGAACTTTCGTACTTTATGCGATTTAGTCCTTTTTCGCGATTAAACATGAAATCGCTAGAATTTAAATTCCAAAATTCTCATGTACTTATACAACCATATACTAATTCATAAAATCACATGAAAATAAATTTCTCAAATCTCAGATTAGTGATCCCGAGATCACTGTTCTGACTAGCCCCTAAATCGGGCTGTTACACACGGGCTGAGACACGGGCGTGTCGTGGCCGTGTAAGGGACACGAGCCATGGACACGGGAGTGTGTTAGGCCGCGTGAAAACTCCTGTAGGTTCAAATTGAAAAATAAATCCACAAGGCTAGGGACATGGGCGTGTGTGACCACACGATCTGCCCATATGGGCGTGTCCCTTGCCACACGAGAGTGTGCCCCTATTTTCAGTAAAATTTTCCAAAGTTTTCTAAAGTGCCTGGTTTAGTACCGAACCATTTCTAAAGTAAGTTTTGGGCCTCGTAGGCCCATATTAGGGACGTTAAGATGAAGTTTAAAAAGTTTTAAATTTAAATGAAATTTCATAACCCGGAAATGATTGCATGCATGTTATTAAGTTAGGTAACGCCTCGTACCTTGTTCCGGCATAGGATACGGGTAAGGGATGTTACAAAAATATTCCACTAAAGCCATTATAACCCTTTCTCTAGTGGACCTTTTTAATGTCATTTGTTCTTAAGGATGTTGAGTTTGTTCTTCTGGAACAATTACCTCATCTTGAATATGGAGTTGTTCAACATTGTCTTATTAAGGTTTTAGATTCACTTCTTAATCAATGATAGGTATGAGAACCTAAACATCATCAAAAGTGATAGTAGGAACTAAGTTAGAATTCAAGTTCTCCTTAAAAGCAAAGTTTCTAACCTTATTTATCCTACCAAACTCAACATCCTAAAAGAATGTTGCAATTCTCGTCTAAAAACTATTCCTAATTGTGGGATCATAAAACTCATAGCCCTTAGATCGCTCAAAATTTCCTTGACCCTTATACTTTATAGACATCAAAGAAATTAGAAATGATGTCATTTCAACCTTATTATTTTTAGCAAAATGTTTCTCAATTTCATCAAGGAAACCTTGGCTTGAGTAATATTTTTAGATTCTGTGCCCGTAAAGGCTTCTGAAATATTGTGCCTCATGATCATTAGACTCATGCAATTTGAACGATCCTACTTCTCAAAATCCCTTTTTAACATAAGGGGTGTTTTCTGCAGTGAGAGGTGCGGGTTGTTTTTCCCTTAGTGCAATATATATGTTCATACAGCCAAGCACTATAAGTAAATGCCTTTTCCATTCATTGAAATTAGTCCCATTAAGTATGGGTATAGAATTTATATTAGCAGATATTGTGGTCGTAGAAGATGAATTAGCTGAATATAGAACAAAAAGTAAATAAAAATAAGCTCACATCAATATTCATAAGTAAACAATAAATTTAGGATAATGGCTAATCCCATCTCAAGATACCAAACACAACATTAATATAAAGTCTTTGGACGAAGAATATTAACGATGGCGATACTCTTGTTGTAGCAATCAAACATTGACAATAAATTATGTCAAACAATGAATTAATCTTTAAACTAACAGATTGCTCACATAAAGTACCTTATAATTATCACACATTTATCACCACAGATGTCATTGAAATTCTGCCAAATATTAACTTACCTTTGGGTCAATTAATAAAAACATGAATCACAAAAACATATAATCATCTTGATATTTTAAATAAACTAATCTACACAAAAGAGGTCACTTTGGCGGCATTTTGTTTCAACTAATCTATTTAAAATATTAGACATCCTTAATTAAAACCTAAAGCCAAAATCTGAATTTATTTGTTTCAAAATATTTCTCTTAATTTCATCTTTCAATCAAATTAAAATATAATAGTAAATATATGTATATATATTTATCCCAAAACAACATACAATGATGTTGGCAAATATAATAATAGTTGAATAAATCATAAACCATAAACAACCTCACATAAGACTTCAAATTTAAACCAAATAATTTGAATAAAGGTAAACATCATCTCAAGATATCAGACGCTCCATTAATATTTTATCTTTGGACAATATATTAACTTGTAAGTGATATATTGGTGTAATAATCAAACATTGACAATAAGAAATGTCGAACCATAAATCGTCATTTGGGCCAATTTATTACTCACATGTAAAACTGAATAATTGTCACATGTTTATTACTATAGTTGCACATGTAATATTATTAACCTTCATTTGGGCTGATCAATATTAACAAAAAAAATAATTTATACAAAAAAATCAATTTGGTGATCTATTGCTTCAATTAAGTTATTTTAAAATATATATAAACATACCAATATTCAAATTTAAAATTTACCCAATAGTAAAATGTTAAAACTATTTTTTTATTACTTTATAAACTTCAAAATAGCCCAAAATAAGGTTGTCTTAATAGTGCAATAAAAAACCGAAAACCTTAATATTTGACTTTTTTTTTGTTCCAAAATTATATATATCAAAACCAAACATAAATTATGTAGTGGTTTAAAGCTAAATAATTAACAAGCACATGTATTCATAATTTTGGCATGGACAAAAATTCCAAAGCAATTCACGCATATACATGTATTTATAATCAAATAGAAAAACTTACCTTGAATTTACCATGTAAATCAAAAGTTGTATTTATGATTAAAAAAATATTCACATGAATACTTGAAAAATATTTTCAAGCCAATAAATCTCAAAAACAAAATCATAATAGTTGGCATATCCCACAATTCATACAATAAACCATATCATCATAATTTAACCAAATATTTGGAACCATAAGATGCCAAAACCTAAGATTGTAGAACCAAACTTAAAATCAAATTATTTAAATTTGCACCAAAGCACCCACACAATTGAATATATAGTCATAACAAAAATAAAAAAAATAAAAAATTAACAACTTCAACAATATCCATCAAAACTTAATTTCACTAATTACACTATAAAAGATATCTTATTGAATAATGGTTATAAACACATATTCACACAAATTATAATCATGCATTAATCTTCAAAATCATTGATATGCATATAATATATATACACAATTACAATAATAGAAAAATAATATTGGCATGCCTTACATATTTCATATAAACTAGAATTTATATTCATGATAAAACTTCTTTATATGCATAAATACTTAAAAAAATAATCCATAATCACCAAAAATAACAAGAATCCTAAATTGTATAAAAGCCTTCATATGCGCAACTACTTATGAAAATTCATAGCATATAACAATATAACAAAACCCAAATCTATTATTCCTGATACTTGAAACATAGATTTCAAAGATATTACCGTAGATAATCAAAATTAAAAAATTGATTCTAATAGATGAACACATATTATTGCAATTAAAGAATAACAATCAAACCAACTTTCATGAAATCAACAATGCAGAGATTCTTAGTTTTGGAAATTCTAGAATAATAACTTCACTTAATTCCTCATTATCGATTAACATTGAAAGAAGATTGAAGCATAATTAAATCTAGAGAATCAACAAATAATAACTGAAGCTGTATGAATACTCAAAATATGCATGCTTGCAATTTCTTTAAAATATATAATAATCGATTAAAGAAAAAAATAGCTTGTATTCAATGCACTTCAAAACAAAATCTGATTCTAGTTTGTTTTATTACAAAGAATACATAACACAAGCAAAGCCTTTAAATATATATACACACGCATATCGCATTAAAAAAAATACCAAAGTAATACTACTGAAACATTAATAATATATTCATATTTTAAATTCAATTGTCAGACTTCAATTCCATTAAAACTTACCTTGATTCCTTCGAGATTCAAAACTTTTTTTTAAACAGATTTTCCCTTTAAAACCAACACCTATATAGTTTAGGTTTTCTAACTGAAAGTGAAAAGACATGATAAATTCATATTAATCCAAAAATTCAACATTGAATTAAAATAAAATTAAAACTAACCCTAAAAAGATTGCCTAAAAAAAATTATCTAGAATTTCAAAGATTCAACATTATATATAATTGAAATATCATATCTATAAAATTTGAAAAGCGAATCAATCCAAAATAATAGAAAATCAATTCATTCTCAATGATTTAACATGATGAGGCTTTGATACCACTTGTTAGAATTTTAAATAATATCTAATATAAAATTAGAACTGTAATTCATGATGAGGCTCTGTCATGTCAAATCATAAAAAATAAATCAAGAATAAAACTAGATACGGAAGTGTACCTTAATCCATGAATTCCTTGAAGTTTTTCTAGATCTTGGAATTTGATCTTCCAAATTATCACACAATAAATTCTGAGAATATTTGCTCTCTTTTTCCTAAGGATGGGATATTAGAAAAGATATCTTGTATGTATTTGGGGACCATAACCCTAATATATAACTTTGGAAACATTAGCCCTAATTCCTAATTAGCCCATCATTAATTAGAAATTTATTAGAACTGAATGTCTAGAGTATCTACAATATTTAATCCACATTTTATTTAATAATTAAAGCCCAATAAACCTTAACCAAATTAGATCACTTTTTATTTAAGCTAACCTATCATGATAATAAATAATAACATATAATTATTTTTATTATATATGTAATGTCTATATTTTCTGACATATCTCACCACAGCTCTTATTTTCCTCGAAATAGTGGTGCAGTGAAAGGAAAGGCGGTCAGTAGAAACGTTTGTACCACTTAACTTTGATTTTTTATTCAATTTTGTTTATTATTTCAGTTTAGTTGACGGGTTTGCTAGATTTCATAAATTCTTTAAAGTGGGCTTCTATAAAAATTGAATATATTATTTAATATAATAGAAAGTAAATATATTATTAATTATGTTATTATATAATAATGGTATAAGTTTTATTTTTATATAAAATTTTTATCATCTATAAATATAATTTTAATTAATATTTAAAAAATTTTAAAATAATTTAATTTAATAAAATCATTTTTAATTCTTATTTAATAAAAATAAATTTTAAATAAATATTATCATATTATAGATATTAGTGTCTCTTATATTTTGAATGTATTAATATTTTTTAACTATCATTTAACATTAATATAATTTATTTTAAATTTAATATTTAATATAAATATTATATAATTTATTTTAACTTAATGGTGTTAATGGTAATTTTTCACTTTATCTCATTGGCATTGCTGCAATTAAATCCAAACACGCATTCTACCATAATTTTTAATTTTGTTACAACAATGTTCAATTCACTATTGTTTTTAATCTCGTCAGAGTCAATCTCACTGCTCATCCAAAGGGAGCCTAGTGGCATTGTTTCAAGGATCAAACATAATAAAATATTGAGAAAATTTGGAAAACGAGTTTGATGGAGAATTTTTATGAAAGTAAAATTGATATTGGGGTTAGAAATCAATGAAAAAAATTGTGGAAGTGAAAATGTGATAAAAAGGATTAAATTGAAAATATTAAAAAATTAAAGGATTAAAATATAAATTTGACCAAATAGAGAAAATGTGAATTATTGTTGATTATTGGAATGATTAAAATTACTTCTAGACTAAATTGGAAAAGATTTGAAAGTATAGAAATAAAATTGTAATTTTATTTCATTTCTATCGAGAAAAGGGCATTGGTTTATTTTTCACCACCTAAGGGCTCATATTAAGGAATAAATGTGATTTATGAATCTGGGATTAGATAGATATTCGTTTGTTGTAAAGAAAACGGGTTAAGGAGTTAAAAAAAGGGGGGGCAATTTTATTTTTTTCTTGAATTTAAAACAGCTTGGGCTTTCATATAATAAATAAAAAGTCAAAACAAAAGAAATGAAAAAGGCCCAATGCAAAATGGCCTGGGAAACAGAAAAATCTAGAATGTAGAATTAAAAAACTGAAAAAGAAATGCCGTCTTAATGCCCAATCAGATCGATTCGCCTGTCTCGTCATTTCGCATCATTCATTTCTTCCATTAATGGCGTTGTCATTTACCGAGGAAAGTTAAGTGCCCATCAGATGTTTTGGATTGCCAGTGAAGAAACTCTCCTCTTTCTTGTTCACTCTTCGCCTCCTCAATCCGGATCTCTCACATATTCTTTTTTCGCTTGTATTTCAGCATAGCATGGAACTCCGTTCATCAGGTAAATCCTCTCTTTCCTTTTGAATGATTCGGTTGCTAAAATATGGGCTAGATTATTCGTTGATCTTGGAACGAACTCGAACCTTACACTTTTAGCTCTGGATTTCAGTCCATGAATATCTTGAATATATGAACCTACTTGTGATTTGCCAAAACCTCTACTGTTGCATTTCTTTATTATGGACAATGAATCGCCTTCTATGATAATGTCCTCTCTGTTTATGTCGAGGGCTATTTGAGTTTCTCGACGGCAGGCGATTGCTTCAGCGGCAAAAGCCGAGGCCACTTCTCTGTGAAGTTCTGTGCTTGTGATGAGAACACACCCATTGCTATCCCTGGCCACTACCCCCGATGCTGATTGTTTAGTTCTCTCATTGAAAGCCCCATCAAAGTTAGTTTAAACTGCCTGTCCAGTTGGGTTATTCCATTCCACAGCCCCTGCAGAGATGCTTTGGTTAACTTTTCTGGCTCCATCAAGTTCTTTAATGTAACTTTGTATAAAACTAACAATCTCTTGGCTCGATCTATTTGTTTTATCGTGGATACGAGAGTTCCTGTCCCCCCAGATGGCCTAAAGCGCAACACAAAATATTCTGCACTGATTCAAGGAAAGAAGAGCCATAACTTTGGTAAGCCACTCAACAAACTTTGTTTATGGGAGCAATACTGAAATGATATCTGATAGATCTCTCCAAACTATCACTGAAACAGGGCAGTCTCGAAAAAGATGATTCATTGTTTCCTCTCTATTAGCACAACGAGGGCACAGGCTGCTAGATGTTAGTCCCCTAAGAGTCATATTCACCCGAGTGGCTAGATAATTCCAGGAAGTTTTCCAAATAAAAATCTTAATTTTCGTTGGAATGTCAATTCTCCAGAGTTTGCTGTAAAAATCTCTTTAGATGTTTTGTAAAGCATAAGCTGTAGGATCGAAATTCTGTAATAGTTTATAGGAACTCCGCACTGAAAACTCTCCAGACAGTTCGCCATTCCAAACCAGAAGATCCTCATAAGGTTTCATCGCCAAGGGGATTCGGAGAATCAATTTAGCTTCAGCTTCTGGAAAGGTATTACCAATCAGTTCTCTATTCCATTCACGCTTATTGCTATTGATTAACTCTGCAACTTTAACAAATTGCGAATTACCAACTCCAGACGTTAATCTAACATTATCATAATTTGGAATCCATGCGTCTTCGAAAATTGAAATAATTTTACCTGTACCAACCTTACAAATAAGACCTTTCTCCAATGTATCTTTTGTTGCCCAAATGCTGCGCCATACGTAAGAACTAGACCTTCCCAAATGCGAATTTTGAAAATTACTATCTGAAAAATACTTTGCTTTAAACACTCTCGTTACTAATGAATCTGGAGAATTTAACAATCTCCAGCCTTGTTTTGCTAATAGGGCGATATTAAATTGGGCCATATTTTAAAACCCCAAACCTCCTTCTTCTTTAGAACGACATAAATGTTTCCATTTGCACCAGTGGATACCTCGCTTGCCAACTCCTTTTTGCCACCAAAATCTAGCGAACTTGCTCTCAATCATCTCGCATAATGTTTTAGGAAGAATAAAACATGACATAGCATAAGTAGGAAGAGCCTGTAAAATTGATTTTATAAAAACTTCTTTTCCCCCTTGCGAAAGTAACCTGTTACTCTAACTATCGATTCGCAAAGAAATTTTGTCTAGTAAATTTTGAAAAGCCTCTTTTTTTCGCTTACCCACCACATTAGGAAGACCCAAGTATTTCTCCTAGCTTGAAGAGCTTCTGACTCCTAACATTGTTGACACTAATTCCTTTGCCTCTGCAGTTGTATTTGAACTATAGAAAATGGTCGATTTGTTGAAATTAACACACTAACCTGAGCAGCTTTCGTATTCCTTCAAAATGTCTTTCATATTCCTAGCTCCCTGTTCTGTTGCTTCGCCAAACATCATGCAATCATTAGCGAACAATAAATGAGATATCTCTGGCCCTCTTCTGCTTGCCTTTGCTCCTTTAACCAAACCTTTTTGCTTTGCTGATCTTAATAAAGAAGAAAGACCTTCACTGCAAATTAGAAACAGAAAAGGGCTTAAAGGATCGCCCTGCCTGAGTCCCCTTATAGGTTGAAAAATTCTGCCCCTACAACCATTAATGTTAACAGCGTAAGAGACTGAAGTAATGCATTTCATTATCAAACCTACCCATTCATTTGCAAACCCCATCTTGGTCATCATTTCCTTAACAAAACCCCACTCCACCCTGTCATATGCTTTGCTCATATCCAACTTTAATGCCATGTAGCCTTTATTCCCTATTCGTTTTTGCCTAAATGTATGAAGAATTTCATATGCTAGGAGTACATTATTCGTTATCAATCAACCTGGGACAAATGCGCTCTGGACCTCATTAATACACATGCCTATAACATTCTGCAATCTGTTAGCAACTGTCTTTGCCACAATTTTGTAAATAACTGATCATAGACTTATTGGCCTGAAATTAACTAAAGTTGATGGATTTGGAATTTTTGGGATAAGCACGATTTCCATAACATATACTGATTCAATCCCTTCATTCCCATTCAAGATACTCAAACAATACTCTATCACCTCCTTACCTACTATATTCCAGTATTTCTAGAAGAAAAGTGCTGGAATCCGTCCGATCCAGGTGCCTTTGTAGGCCCCATTCCTTTTAATGTTGTCCGCACTTCATCTTCCCTGAAAGGAGATCATAAGACTTCATTGATCTCATGAGAAATAAATTTACCCATGCCCTCCAATGCCTTTCGAGGATTTCCAATTCCTTTTGATGCAAAAATATCTTTAAAATACTCCGTAGCTGCCTCAATTATTTCTGTTCCTTTGGTTATCTCCCTGCCATCGTTTGACACTAGCTTGGCTATTTAATTGGTCCATTTTCGAACTGTTGCACACTTATGAAAGTAGGCCGTGTTTTTATCTCCTAATTAAAGCCAGTTAGCTCGAGCTCTCTGCTCCCAATACATTTATTCTTTATCAATCCCCATGTTGAAATGGATTTTTGTCTCTATAATCCTTGCCAGCGTTTCATCCTCTCTTTCTTTCCCCAACAAGGTTTCAAGCTCTTTTGTAAGCCTCCTTTTTAGTCCTTCCTTTTTACTTTTGTTAGAACATGCCCATTTCTTCAAATGAATCTGCAAGTGCGTCAATTTCTCCACCAATGTTGCTGAAGATGATTCCCAAAACTCTCTGATAACACCTTCAAAGGATTCCTCCATAGTCCACCATGCTTCAAAATGAAATCTTCGATAATTTGATAAAATAATTGAGCTATCTGTATTTATAAGGCTGGGACAATGATCTGATGTAGAGTAGGGGAGGTGCTGCATGTTTCCCATTGGGAATAAAAGCAACCATTCTTCATTGGCAACCCCTCTATCTAGTCGTTCTCTTATGTTTTTCTCTGGAAGATTTCCCCTCTCCCATGTAAACCACACTCCCGAATACCCGATATCTATTAATTGACACTCCTCTAATGTCTCCCTAAATGCTTCCATTCTTTTCTGATCTCTTGGTGCTCCACCATGTTTCTCAAAAGAGTACAAAATTTCATTGAAATCCCCTGCTACAAGCCATGGGTAGTTGCACTCTTGGCCTAGTCGTCTGAGCAAGTTCCACACAAAATTTCTATCTTTTAAGTAAGGTGAGCCATAGAATCCCGAAAATCTCCACTCTTACTATACACAGTCCTCCTTCACTATTACATCAATATGACATTTAGAAAAACTTCTCAAAGTTACCACAATGCCACTTTTCCATGCTAGACACAACCCTCATCTAGACCCTTCTGCTTCAATATCGATTCCACTATTGAAACTGTAACTCCTTCTGGCTCTCTCCATACATTTCTGATCCAGTTTAGTCTCTATTAAGAAGACCATATGGGGATTGTGCTGCTTACATAGATTTCGTATCCTCCGCACCGCCCGTGAACTCTCCAATCCACGGACATTCCAACAAATGTTTTTCATTGTGTTCGGTCGGCCTGCCCACTGGCAGCCGCCGATCTTGAATTGTTTGAAGCAATAATTTGTGCCTCTTCATCTAACATAACCTCCATACAATCTACTGATAAACCAGCCACGTCATCATATTTTAATCTCTTTATTACATCTCCATTTATTGACTCCAAATAGTCTTTACCATCTTCTTCTTCAAAAATTTTCCTTTTAGCCCTAGCACATTCATACTTCCGTGGCTCTGTTTGATTATTTTTATTCAGCCTTTTCCAACTTGACTTCCTGGAAGTTTTTAAGATTCCCTCACCTTTGTTAGTTTCTTCACTCGATACCCCATTCTCCTTCAAAATAATATTTTCCTCCTGATCCTTTAAACCATCCTCCTATCTCGCCAATATTATTCCCCATGGAATATTTCCATACAAAATTTTGGATTCTCCATCCTTTTCCTGACCTTGAATCTCCTTAGACTGTCCTGTATAATTGCACTGCATTCCCCGCCTTTTAGCAAAAGCATTAAACTTCATACTCTTTTTTCCCAGCATTTTTGATTCTACTTTTAACGCAATAAAATATGGGGGATCTTCTCTAATTTTAATCTTTCTGCAGGATCTAACAACAAGCAATCCTTGAGGCCGTGATCCAATCGACCACATCCAAAGCAAAAGATTGGTAATTTTTCAAATTTGAATGGAATCCAAGAGCTTACACCATATGCACTTGAAACAAAGATACCTCTCTTAAGGGGTTTTTGAACATCCAAATTGATCCTAAGTCTGCAAAAATCATCGCTAATTTCAGATCTGAGGACTCCTCCGAAGGTGCTCCCAATAGCGTGCATCATATCTTTCTTATCAAATTCTGGCGAACAAGAACCAATCTTAATCCAATACGGCGATGAAGTAAGACGAATTTGATCCCGTTCTACTGGATTACTTAATCTGTCAAACAAAATAAGGAACTTACGAAATAGCGAAGGCCTACCTTCCATGATCGACTCTAAATCTTCTTCTAGATCAAAGATGATTGAGAAGAGATTCTGCCCTACCATCTGGATTTCAAACCTTTTTCTTTGTCTTCCATATGCTTTTCAGTTGAGCCCTAAAACTCTCTAGATTCAAGTATTTTTTCATCCACATTGAACATAGCAGAGTAGGCTTGACACTGGACGCCACCAAAGACCTCTTTATCGATAATTGTATAAGTTCTTCTACCAATAATGAGATCTCCTCACTGCTCTTCCTCTCCACGCCACCACCCTCTTTCATCCCAAGCTACAATAGAAACTGTTCTCTCTAGGACTCTTTAAAGAGCACTCTTGGTTTTCAAGGGAGAGAAATTAATAAACAAATTAAAAGCATTTAAAAATCCATTTGAATTTTATTTGAAAATATCATGGAAACAAACTATTAAAATCATTAGAACAATTTTAGACCATTGGATGACCTTAAAATAGGGGAATTGCATGTGGTCCATACTTTTGAGAAGTTTGACTTGTTGGCTTTTGACGTAGTATCTTCAGTGGGATAAAAAGGAAAAGTTGACAAAAAATAAAATAAAATTCTTATTCTTTCCCATTGCTTCCGTTCACCATAGATGAGAAAGGGAAAACTTTGTTTCTCAACTCTTCACATTTTCTCCAAATCAAACCAAAACTTCGATCCCAAACTTAGATTTCTTGATAAAATCAAGTAGAAAATTTGACTCCAAGCTCATTTCCTCTATCAACTCCACCATTCAAGCTTAGTGTTTTATGGGTTCATGAGAGAGAAAGCTATCATAAAGTAAGAATAGTGTTCTCAGTATCTTTTAAGTTATTATTTGATATTATTTTCATGGGAAAGCTTTCAAAACTTGTATATTGAAATTTTGTTTATTCTTGGGCATTTAGAAAAAAATGGAAATGGTTATATGAGGACTTCCAAGCTTGCATTAGTAAGGATTCAAGTGTTGGAAAGGTAGGAATTGAGTTTTTAATAATCCAAAACATAAGTACCCGTTTGGAATTTCATACTTTCCTTAGATAAGATTAAGTATTAATTTGAATATTTGGTTAATAAAGTGATGAAATAAAATGTATGTGACTGAAGCATGAAACCATTGCCAAATATTTTGATATTAAGCTCTATGTTAGACTAATGAAACTAGTTAAGAAAATGATATGGGAACTTGTGTACAATGGTATAATGAGAATAAAATAAAATGATAGAATAAAAGTGAATATTTTTATGGTAGCTAATAATAATTTTAGTGAATATCATACATGTGTTCTAAATGCCTATTGTGTAAAATAATACAATTGAGAAAAATTCATGTACCATAGGACTTAAAGTTGAATGGCGTTGTTGTGCAATGTGAAATAATAGACAATAAAGAAAGGACAAATTTAGACATAAATGAATATGTACATGAAAGAGTATTGGTGATAAGGCTCACCTATATGGGAAATAAACATTGAAAGATTATAAATTGGCAACAAGTTTGCTAGTAGGCATTTGGAAATGTGATCTTAAAATATGAATGAATTTGTTATAAAGCAATGCCTATGTAAATGTCCTGCCCCAATTTATATTTGTTTTCTTTGAGATTTCAGATAAGAATGAATTATGGACTAGTGGTTAAGAGTAGTAAATTGCTCTTGTGACTTGAGTTCAACTTCCCTCACACACATATTTTTAAAAATTTCGACAAACTTTGTGGTCAATCCTTGATTGCCGCCCACGATGGCGGCGATGATGTTAGTGTTGACCCATAACTTGTTTATCTTGTATTCCTATTTGTAAACATCTCTCACTTTTCTTTCCCCTCATCTTTTCCTCCTTTTGGCTGCCCTTTTCCCTTTTTCTTTTTTTTCCAACTTTTTTGTTTGCACCACCATACACCACCATTTCTTCCTTTGTTCCATCCGTATTTCCACTTTATACCACAAATTCTCTTCTTTGTAGTCGTCCCTCATCCTTTGCCACCCCTTTTCACGTGTCATCATTGCACCACCACCACACTGCCATCGTGTCACCGCCGCGCCATTGTCATGTCGTCATTGTGCTACTACTGCACCATCGTGTCGTCTTCGACTACCACTATGCCGCTGTCGTGTCACCACCACACTGCCACCACCATTATTCTTCTTTTCTCCTCATTTTTCTTATTCTTATGGTTGTAGCCGAATCTCTCATTTTTCTTCTTTCTTTTTATTTTTCTTTGGTTGAAACTCTGTTTTTCTTTTCCTCCATGATGGTGGAGATGATGTTGGTGCTGACCCATAACTTGTTTATCTTGTCTTCCCCTTTGTAAACATCTCTCCAATTTTCCCTTTCACTTTTCTTTCCCCTTATCTTTTCCTCCTTTTGGCTGCCTCTTTCCTTTTTTCTTATTTTCCCTACTTTTTTTGTTTGCACCACTATACACCACCATTTCTTCCTTTGTCCCATCCATATCTCCACCTTATACCACAAATTTTCTTCTTTGTTGTCATCCCTCATCCTTTTCCTCCCCTTTTGTACCACTACCGCTAGTCGTCATTGCACCGCCACCATGCCGCCATCATGTCACCGCCGTGCTGCCGTTGTGCTACCATTGCACCATCAACTACCACTGCGCTACCGTCATGTCACTGCCACACTACCACCACCATTATTCTTCTTTTCTCTTCCTTTTTTTTATTATTTTTGTTGCAACCAAATCTCCCATTTTTCTTCTTTCTTTTTATTTTTCTTTGGTTGAATCTTTGTTCTTCTTTTCCTCTTATCATCCACTTCAAATTTATGAAGCATGTGGACGTGTTAGACCAAACCTGAGTTGTTGGAAGTGCTATCGTAATCAGACTGTAAACAATAGATAGTTGATCAGATCTAGGCAAGATCTAATCAGATCTATAGTGAAGGAGTACATTGGTTTAGATCTAGTACTATTCAGACGTACACAATAAGGTGTGTGTCTGATGATATCGGAGTGATTATTAATATTTTTGTATCCAACTGATGTTATGGATGCTTTTGGAGTAATATTGGAATGAGATTTGTACCTTTTGTTAGGGTTTGTCGTATGTAAGTGTTCCTAGGTAAAGTTTACTGTTTGGGCCGAAATTGTGTATACTGCAACTATATGTTTTGTATTGTTTCACATGTTCTGTAATGCTAAAAATGCATATTGATACTGATATTATGGTTGCATGTTAATACAGGTTTATTGTTAGTGTTATTACTGATAGCATGATAAAGCATGCTCACTACTAATAATATACTGAATGCATAATAAACCATGCCCACTGTTTCTGTTAGATCTGATTACATGTTGAAAACATGTCTACTGTAATAATTCTGCTACTTTCACTGTATGTCATATTGCATTGTATTGGGGTTGGATCAATTATTGATAAACCGTAAAAGTAACATATTTAAAGCCCATATTTAGTATGCTTTTGGATGATTTAAGCCTTAAATTGTGTAATTTGGTGCTCTTAATCATTTGGTTTCATGTTTTATACCCAAGAGAGCACCGGATGACGAAAATAGGAGTAAATGGGCCATATCACGAAATCCACACGGCCTGGCCCAAAGACCACACGGCCGTGCCTCATTCAACAGGCTCGAACACGGCCTTGCCACGACTTACACGGGCGTGTGCCATGGGCGTGTCCCTGTCACAGGAAAGAAGACTTTCACTCGGATTTGGATACTTAGGGGCAAAGAAACATAGTCAAAAGCCTATATAAACACCTTAAGTATGACCAGAAAAGGGGGGAACCCAAGGCCTTAGTCAAGGGCTATCCGATTAGGCCAGAGAAGGGTAGATTTGTGGAGATTTACTTGAAAATAGCTAGTTGATTCACATCAAGAAGCTGAAATTATACTCAAGACAGAGGATCTCTCCTTCAATTCCTTCAGGGGGTTTTAGGGACTTCTTATGTTTTGTTTTATCTTTTCTCCTGAGATGTTTTCTTTTATTGTTATGAACTAAACCCTCAGATACCTGAGGGGGATAAAACCTAAGATGAATCTTGTTATTGTTTTCTGAACTATACAATAAATATTTGATTTGTTCTTAATTATGTGTTCTTAATTCTTGTGTTGATATTTCCGGGATATTACTTCAAGTATGATGTGCTTAGGTAGAGGAGCAAAAGTCCCTGCCTAAGAGTAGATCTAGCATAATTAAGCGGAGTTGATCGCGTGCCTAGAGATAGGGTGACGAGATTTTGCCGGATTAGGGTGAAACCTAATATGGGAGTCCATAGATCGAGTTAATGCGATTCTAGGGGTTTTAATTAGAAAGAGATTTCAAGTAATCAGCCTAGAGTTAGACGTTAGTCGCCTCGAGAGAGGGATTAATATAACTTAGGGTATCTTACGGATCAAGTCAAATGAATAAATCATCTGGTTCAGAGTTAGATAATAAGTGAAGTCTAGGTGGATTCTTCCTTGGGTGTTGTTTTAATTAATTGTTTTTTCCTCAAGTTATTTTCCCAAATTCATTCTTCTTTGTCTTAGAGTCTTTAGTTTAGTTGTTAGTTAATTTTAGATTAGATAAAAATCACTTTAATTCTTAGGCTAGATAATAAAAAGAGAGTTAGTATTAGTACTTTTGGTTCCTTTGGGTTCAACATTCCGGTCTTGCCTTAACTATACTACTGTTCGATAGGTACGCTTGCCTCAAATCGTTGTCATAGTTAGTTTCCAGGTTTGATCATTCTTTATATAAATTTTAAGACTTTGACATCGTGAAAACAACAATCAAGTTTTTGGCGCCGTTGCCGAGGAGCTAAAATATTAAGAAAACTTAATTTTATTACTTTAACCATATTTATTTTTTATTTTATTTTTACAATTATATTTTATTTTTATTTTTCTAAATTTTATTTCTTTCTTTTACTCCTTTCAGGTACCTCTAGTTTATGACTAGAAGGAACCCGACAGGACCCCTACTCTACGACAGTGATATTGAAGGCACCATTCGCAGAAATCGCAGGGAGATAAGGCGAAGCCTAAACTACATAGACGAAGAGCAAGACGCCGAAATAAATACCACGGAAGAGATGGCTAAAAACAATCCGCCACCTCCAGAGATGGCCGAACATCATGCTCCACGTACTATGTATGATTTGCTAAACCTAGTTTAACAGGAACTGAGTCTAGTATTGTTAGGCCTACTATTGCTGCAAATAATTTTGAACTAAAACCTAACACTATACAGATGATACAACAGTTTGTTCAGTTTGATGATTTGCAGGATGAAGATGTAACATCCTAAAATTAGAATATTATTTTATTATTGTGTTGACTTGGGTATGAATTTTTGTGTGTTTAGCATAGTCTTGTGAAGGCTTGATTTTATTTAGGAAGCTAGAATAATTTTTAGTATGGTTTATTTAATGAAGTGGATTAGGTGAACTTGACACTTAAATTAATTTAAGTGTTAAATTAAGCATAAGAGGAGTTAGTGGCATAGTGGATAAGGGACATGAAAGGTTGCTTGAGGGAAATGGTTCGAGTAGCATGATTAACATTTTGGAGGCATTATTTTTTTATCCTAGCATTAATGGACGGTCAAGCTTTACATATAGAAAGTTGGACTTTCAAATTTTTTTCTTTATGGCAAGTTGAATATTAGTTTAAGGTAAGTTTGATGTTTGGGAAAGAAATCAATGGTTTTAAGGCTAATGGGAGAACATAAGGCATGATGTGGGGTGTCTTGTTATGGAAAGAATTGGGTGGTAAGATTTGACTTGGAAGTCCATGTATGTGGACGGCATGTGTGGCTAGGGGGAGAGTGGCCGAATTTTTGGTTTAGTTGGTAGCTAGTTAGTGCCAAATTTCCCTTTGGTTAGTAGTCATTTTCGGCTAGCTTGGTAGGCATTCAACCTTAGCCTTGTGTCAAAACCGAAACTCCTTTGAACCTTACCAATTCTTCTCTTTTGTGCACCTTTTTGCATTTCCTCTTTCATTTTTCTCTTGAAACCGAATCTACATTTGAACTTTGTGCATTTTTGTGCACTTTTCTTCTTTGGTAAAATAGGTGTTGGCCGAATCTCTTAATCCCATTTTCTCTCTTTTCTTTCTTTTGAATATTGTTCAAAATCACAACATTTCTTTTACTTTCTTGGCCGAATCTCTTTCTTCCCCTTTCCTCTTGATTTTTCTTTCATTGGTTGCTAAAGCCGAATCATCCTTCTTCCTTTTTTATTTTTTTTCTTCTTTGCCATACTAATTTTTCATCTGTTTTGAGCCGAATATCAATTGTTTTCTTTCGAAATCATAGCCGAAACTCTCAAATCCTATTTGATTTGTCTTGGCCGAATTTCTTCAAAGGTAGGACTTCATTTGGTTTTCTTCAAACGGTTTTGGGTAATAGGTAAGTGTTATGGCCGTTTTTCCTTATTCTTTTTCTCGTTTCTATGTTGTTCCTCTTATGGACAAAGGCCGAATTTTGGGCAATTGTTGCAAGGTTCTAATCATTCTTAGAAACCGATTTCTTTTAGGCTCCTCAGAACATTGGAAGCAATCAATCTAAGCCTCGTTTCTTTGTCAATCGTTTTGGGTAAGCTTTTAGGTAAGACTTGGTTTTTCAAGTGATAACTCATTGGGATTTAGTGGTATGGTCGAATGGCCGTTGTTTATAATCTAAATATTGGCCGATTGTAGGACAAGGTGATCTAGTGCGGTAGATCGGGTCTTCGGATTTTAGTACTTGCGTTAGTGACAGGTGTGTATCTTATACACTTTATAATTTGGTGATATGTATTTATATATATACTAATCGTTTTATTAAAGTGAAATACTATGAGATCTTGATTTGATACCTTGAAGGGTATGTGCAAGGATTCGGGTAAGTCCGTTTCGATATGATGTTAATATATGATTGATTGATATCATGATCTACGATTTAAATATGTTATATGATCATATCAAAGTATGATGACATGTTTTATACTATGAATACATTGGTTTGGGAACATGAGTGGAGGGGGAAGAATTTGATATCCATGTCTTTGGACACCAGAGGTTTGGCACCTCATAGCGACTCGTCCCTGTGGATTAACACGACCGTGGGTTGGCCCCACTTTTGAGATATGGGATTGTCGCCAGTGATTTGGTATCACACGTGGGTTGGCCGCACAACTTGATTATTCGTGACTTTGGTCACCAGTGATTTGGTATCACATTTGTGTCTTTGGGACACCAGAGGTTTGGCACCTCATAGCGACTCGTCCCTGTGGATTAACACCACCGTGGTTTGGCCCCACTTTTGAGATATGGGATCGTCGCCAGTGATTTGGTATCACACGTGGGTTGGCCCCACAGATGGATTATTCGTGACTTTGAGTCACCAGTGATTTGGTATCACATTTTTGGATATCGTGACTTTGGGTCACCAGTGGTTTGGCACCACCAGTGGTTTGGTACCACACGGGGTAGTAAAAGTGTTATGGATGGCTAGGTTGGGTGCATAATATATATGTTGCTTGATTATAAATTGTGTAAGAATTTTTGCATTATCCGGGAGAGGGATTATGCACTGAGTCTTGGTGACTCACCTTCTCCCTTATCATTTCAGGTGATTCGTGAGATCGCGGATGAGGAGCCGGATGAGCTCGAGGAGGCCATGCAATAAAATTTTTATTTTACATGAACTTTGATTTAGGGTACTTTAATTTATTTTAATTTGGTTTTTTTTTAATTTGGGTTTGTAAGAAGGCCTCTTTAATTATGTTTTGGATTATCTATACGCTTTGATCATGTTTTAAATGTGGTTTATGAATTACTCAGTTAATTTAATAATTGAGCCCAAAGTTTTCTAAACTATAAAAACGCTATGGTATTTTTTTAAAATCTTACCATCAGGTAATCTAAATTGTTGATAGTAAAATTATAAATTAAGTGTTTTCTACAATTTAAATGATTTCCAAAATTTAAGTTTCTACATTCAAATGCAAACGGTTTGAAAGTATTAATTCGAGTTTTCTTAAAATGAAACAAATGTTTTCTAACCTATGATTTATCCACTTAGTTTAAAAGTTTTATTTATGGAATTTCAAAGTAAATTATTAATTTTTAACTTATTAAACATCTGATTTCTACAAATATAGAATTACAAAGAGTTTTTCACTAAAATTTAATCATTAACTAAATTTTCTCCAAAATATTTTCCTCAGTGACATACCAGATTCGGTCATGGCGTATTGACCGGGTTTGGGGTGTTACAAATTGGTATCAGAGTCAAGTTCAAAAGCTCGGCTGTGGGCCCGAGGCCCAAAATGATTTAAAGTATAGTTTTAAAATGTTATTGTTTAAAATTATATGGTTGGAAAAGCATGGCATCGAGTCTCCGGCACCGGGTCCGCCCGGGTAAGTACTTCAAATTATTGATTTTGATGATATGATGGTATGATTGTATAGTAGTAGGAACTACTCTAGAGACCCAAAACTATAGGTTGGATGTACTCGCGAAACAATCTCTTATTAAAATTATTCATAAAACTTTGTTTTTAAAAAAAGTGGAATAATGACTCATGCATAACGCTTTTAAATCTGATAAGTCGAGACTTTAGACATGAGTACTCGAGGTCGGGGTCGTATTACTCGTGGACGCGGTCGTGGTAGGATGGCTGTGTCTGAACCAGTGAGGTCTGTTCAAGGATCCGAAAATGAGGTACCACCACCCCCACCACCAGCGGTTGGAGTTGAGCATCATGATCAAACGGGGATGATGCGCAAAGTTGTCTCGAGCGATCTTTGCGAGTCCTTGAGAGGGTAGCTGGATTAGGTGGAGGCGCGGGAGCTCGGAAATATGTACCCGAGTGACTCTGATCCAATGGAGCGGAGGTATTTTGAAACACCCCACACCCGGCCCACGAGCCTGAACCGGATCTGGTATGTTCCTTAAGTAAACCGGTTTTCAAATTCTTGGTTACTTAGAGAAAATTTGTGTAATTAAGAAAAATTCGTTTTGGGTTGGGCTTAAATTGGAACCCATTTAATAAATTTTGAAAATCCAACTTAAATAAGGTGACAAAATAATTTTAGGGTTTGTTATTTTAAAAGAAATAAATTTACTTAACTTTAATCAAAAATAAATTGTATCATAATCAAATAAAAATAAACAGAAATAAAGAAAATCCAACTGGGCCTTATGGCCTTATTACATCATTCAAACCCAAAATAAAATTTAAAGTACTAAAATTATATAAAGTCCAAATTTCTAAATAAATTCTTCAAGTGATGCATGGCCACCTTTAGCTCCTGCCGACCCGGTCCATTATTGCTCATCACCTGAAAAATAATTCCCCAACGGGGTGAGTCCACAGACTCAATGTGTACACAGTACTAATTTTCAACAAATCAGGCATACAAGTCATATCAATTTCATGTTCATACAAAATAAAGGATGATGCAACCCAAACCCAAGCCTATTTGTCCATCCGCTACACACCACCCGTACCAACCTGTACATCGTGGGGACTACTAAGTCGACCCTCCATCCGCTACACACCATCGAAGCGCGTCATTGCGATCGGCGTGCTCATCGCCCACTTACGTTGTGTCTTTAGACACTATATTCGAATAATGTAACCGGTTACCATATTCAACTAATGGGACCGTAGCCACCATATTTCGTTGGTGAGACCGGTCAAGACCTTCGTTGGTGAGACCGTAGTCATCACCTTCACTTTCTCCCTTCACATATATCCCAAATGCCCCAATTATTACATATCATTCATATCATACTTAAATTCACATTCATGTCACTTTTCGAGAATATAACACATTCATAATCCTACCAAGAGTAGGAATACGTGCTGGTACTTTTGCCACATTTGTGGTACTTAGCCACATTCTCATTCTTATACACATTCATATGTTAAAACAATTATTGCCATAATATATATATTGAAAGTTAGTGTGAGTACACACCTAATTCGCTTAAGGTTTCCAATCCAAATCCCGAAAAGCTTGATCTAATGCCTTAGATCTTAATTCTCTACATTCAATCATTTAGTACTTAGTAAAGAGCCACTCGGCTATAAATCCAAATCCTAGTAGGATTAGTATACTTAAAACTTACCTTGAAACTCTCAAATCTCGAAATCCTTGTATCCTCTCATTTAAATCCCTATAACTACATGTTAGATCAATTTCTAACATTTATTCACAACAAATAACCCTTAGCCGAATGTTAAATATGACTTACCTTAGATTCTTAAATCCCGAAATTCACCGAATAACTAGGGAACACGCGGCCTATGGTGTACCTTCGAGAAAAGAACTTCTCCTTCCTTGTAGTCGACACTTAGTAAATCCCGAAAGATCTCTTCAAGGTTTTGGCAACCATGAACATTAATGGAATTAGCCCTAGATTTCGATAAGTCTAAAGTATAAAAGAATGGAAACCAAACTTGGATCTTACCCTTATTTAAAGAAATCGATTGCACCTTCACTTCAACCTTCGGCTATGGCCTTGATCTTAGCAAGCTTTCGGCTTTTGGAATATTGAGAGGAGAAGAATGAAGAAGAAAAGAATAGGGGTTGCAGAGAAAATTTGAAAGAGGTTATCAAGGAAGAGTAAATAATGCTGAATGGCCTCTCTTTTCCTTTTATAGCCAAATTACTAGGCTAGAGTTCCTTACTTGGCCACCACTCTTCTATTTTGATAACTTTATCCTTTAATTATCATAAATAAAAGAGTTTAATCCAACATTTATCTCTTCAAAATAATCCAATTTAAAAATCCTTTATTTATCACCTTTTTAATCGAATATTTATGAAAATAAAACACCTCCTTTCTAGAAGCATGTGTCGTCCACCTCGGTCTTACGGAAGCAAAAATAAAACCTCCTTATTTGCTTCCCAAGTGACTCGAACTCGTGGCCCATTCCTCTTGCACATGGTGCCATCTCCATAGGCCCTAAGTGACATCTTCAGTGCCACTTTTCCAAGCTTTGTTTGTGTCAAATTTCACCAACTTTTTCTTTTAAGGCCACCTTGCCTTAATTTCCTATTTTAAACTTTAAAACTTGACATTTCTAAGTCATTTCTAAGTTTCCTAAAATTTTCGATTGGCTCTGTAAACTTGCCATTTTCTTACATTTCAAGTTTCCAGAAATGTTCACTTTCCATTTTGAATCATTTCCTTACATTTCCTAGTTTCCATAAATGTTCACTTTCCTCTTTATTCCTTTACATTTTCAGGACATTTCCTACATTTCCAAGACAAGACATTTCCTTACATTTCCTTGCATTTCCTTACATTTCCATACATTTCCTCACATTTCCTTACATTTCCTTACATTTCCTTACATTTCCATACATTTCCATACATTTCCTTACATTTCCTTACATTTTCTTACATTTCCCTACATTGCCTTTCATTTCCATACATTTCCACACATTTCCACACATTTCCATACACTTCCATACATTTCCATATATTTCCATACATTTCCTTATTTCTAGAATTCACATAACACATTCATAATTCATAAAACATGCCATTTTACCACATGGTTCCTTGTGTCATGCTTCACACGGAGTTTCTTTTAAAGCCTCATTTACCTAGCTCCCCTTTTTATTTAAAAACCAACAATTTCCCAAAGCTTTCTTCTTCCATCCTAGAATTCTAAAAACCCTTAATACACTTCCATCACTGCCAAAACCTACTAACTCATGAATTATGCACAAACGCATAACCCCTAATCTAGGATGTTACATATTTCGAGGTGTTTCAAGCGTAGCTCCCAGTGCGGCTGAATATTGGCTAGAGGCGACGGAGCGAATCATGGATGACTTGGATCTGAATGCTGAGGACAAGCTGAAAGGGATTGTGTCGCCTCTTCGGGATGAGTCGTATCAGTGGTGGCTCACAGTACGGAATATTGCTGAAGCGGAGGATCTCACTTGGGATTATTTCAAGGCAACGTCACGCGAAATATGTTGGATCTAATTACATTGATGTGCGATGTAAGGCATTTCGAGTTTGGTCCAGGTAATAAGTCCGTGATCGAATATGAGGCGGAATTTTTAAGATTGAGTCGGTATCTTTGGAGGTATCGTGGCTTGAACACGAGCGATGTGTGTCGTTCGAGGACGGTTTAAGGGGACGAGTGAGATTGCTGATTGCTCCACATTAGGAGCGAGAGTTTGCTACTTTAGTTGAAAAGGCTAAGATAGCCGAAGGAATAAAGGAATCTGAAAGACAGAGTTACGAACGGAATAAGCATAAGAGAGGTTATGGATCATCCGGTCACCCGGTAATTCTCGAGAAGAGGCTAGGCGAGTGGGCCAAATCAATGCAGGAGGCCTCATTCATCGCTGTCGTGGACCAAACACGGTGTAACCGATGTGGGAAATTTTATTGGGGCGAATGTTGGACCGGAGGGAAAGGATGTTTCGAGTGTGGCTCGCTGAATCATCGTGTGAGAGACTGTCCACGTAA
Organism: Gossypium bickii; assembly: GCA_025503065.1. Taxonomy (NCBI): domain Eukaryota; kingdom Viridiplantae; phylum Streptophyta; class Magnoliopsida; order Malvales; family Malvaceae; genus Gossypium; species Gossypium bickii. The sequence goes on along the minus strand of CP106717.1, from coordinate 44,169,555 downwards.
GCTAGCCAGGAACCAGTCTGAGGGTTAAGGTCGTGCTCAGTTCAGAAAGGAGGGACCGCCACCGCAGAGAGGTCGTGGTAATGGTATAGGAGGTAATGGTTCTGGTCGAGGCCGTGGAGCATCTCGGCGAGTCTTTGGCAACACCGAGGCAAGACACCGGTTTGGTGTATGCAGCGAGACGTCGATAGGAGGGCGACGCACCGGACGTCATAACCGGTACGTTCTTAATCTTTGGTGTGCCATATACTGCTTTAGTAGATGTGGGTTCGACACATTCGTATGTTGCTAGTAGCATTGTAGAGACCATGATTCTAGACTCTTAGACTACTTCTAGGAAGATGACAGTACTTAGCCCTCTAGGTCACTCTGTAGAAGTAAATAAGCTGTATAGAGATGTACCCCTAGAACTCCAAGGGGTAGTGTTCGTAGCTGATCTGATGGAACTGCCATTTAGGGAGTTTGATCTGATTCTTGGGACGGACTGGTTGGTCAAGTACCAAGCAAGTTTGGATTGCGCTGCTAAGCGCATGGTTTTGAAGACAGCTCATGACGAAGAAGTGGTCATGATAGGTAATAGAAGAGATTATCTATCCAACGTGGTATCTGCGTTGAAAGCTGTGAAGTTGGTCAAGAAGGGCTGTGAGGCATTTGTGGTCCATGTGCGTGCGTTGGAGGCTAAGGAGTCTACTGTAGGGAATGTTCGAATGGTAAAGGAATATGCGGACGTATTTCCAGAAGAACTTCCGGGACTGCCTCCGGATCGTGAAGTTGAATTTGGTATAGATCTATTACCCGGAACTGCGCCAGTGTCTATTACTCCGTATAGGATGGCACCAAAGGAATTAGTGGAATTGAAGGCTCAGATTCAAGAGTTGTTGGATCAAGGTTTTATCCGACCAAGTGTTTCGCCATGGGGAGCGCCAGTACTTTTTGTCAAGAAGAAGGATAGTACAATGCGGATGTGTATAGACTACCGCCAGTTGAATAAGCTGACGATCAAAAACAAGTATCCTTTACCGAGGATAGATGACTTGTTTGATCACCTTAAGAAATGGCGGTTTTCTCAAGATTGATTTAAGGTCCGGATATCATCACCTAAAGGTGAAAGAGGCTGATATCCATAAGACGGCATTTCGTACTCGGTATGGGCACTACGAATTTCTGGTGATGCCGTTTGGGTTGACTAACGCGCCGGCAGCATTCATGGACATGAAGAATCAGATTTTCCAGCAGTTTTTGGACCAGTTTGTTGTGGTATTCATAGATGATATTTTGGTATACTCAAAGTCAGAGGAGGAGCATGATGCGCATTTGTGAGTAGTGTTGCAGATTCTGAGGGAAAAACAGCTTTATGCCAAATTTAGTAAATGCGAGTTCTGGCTTAGGGAGGTGACTTTCTTGGGTCACGTAGTATCAGCTGAGGGGATTAGAGTGGATCCTCGAAAGATTGAGGCAGTGTTAGATTGGAAGCCGCCTAAGTCAGTGGCTGAGATTTGGAGTTTTCTAGGTCTGGCGGGGTATTACCGAAGATTTGTGGAAGGATTTTCTTTTTATCGCCGCACCTATGACAAAGTTATTGAGGAAAGGAGTTCCATTTGTGTGGACTGAGAAGCAGCAAGAAAGTTTCGACAAGTTGAAGAAGATTCTGACTGAAGCTCCAGTTTTAATTCAACCTGAAGCAGGCAAGGAATTCACGGTTTACTGTGATGCATCACATACTGGTTTGGGATGTGTGCTGATGCAAGAAGGGAAGGTAGTGGCTTATGCATCTCGACAGTTGAGACCATATGAAGTTAATTATCTGACGCATGACTTGGAATTAGCTGCAGTGGTTTTTGCTCTGAAGATATGGAGACACTATTTGTATGGAGAGAAGTCGATAGTCTATACGGATCACAAGAGTCTTAAGTATCTTTTGACTCAGAAGGATTTGAACTTGAGGCAGCGTAGATGGATTGAGTTGTTAAAGGACTACGACTGTTCGATTGAGTATCATTCGGGCAAGGCTAACATGGTGGCAGACGCGTTGAGCCGTAAAGTTGTATCTGACTTAAGATCGATGTTTGCTCGTCTTAGCTTATATGACGATGGGAGTCTTTTGGCTGAATTGCAAGTCAAGCCGACTTGGTTAGAGCAGATCAATGAGAAACAGTTAAAAGATGATGGTTTGAATGATCGGAGGTTGCGGGTTCAGAATGGAGGTTTAGAGGATTATAGTTTGTCCAGTGATGGAGTTTTGTGTTTTAAAGGGAGAGTTTGTATGCCGAAGGATGTTGAGTTGAGGCAAAGGATTCTTCGGGATGCACACAGCAGCCCATATGCTATGCATCCTGGAGGTAGCAAGATGTATCGGGATTTAAGAGAGCAGTTTTGGTGGCCAGGTCTGAAGCGGGAGGTAACTGAGTTTGTGGGCAAATGTCTGACGTGTCAGCAAGTCAAGGCTGAACATCGCCATTCACGGTTACAGGTTTACCGGCGGTGAAGATTCCACAGTGGAAGTGGGAAAGGATCACTATGGACTTTGTCAGTGGATTACCTCTTACGCCTAGTAAGAAGGATCCAGTTTGGGTGATTGTGGATCGTCTGACTAAGTCAGCTCATTTCATTCCGATAAGGGTGGATTACTTGCTTAAGAGGTTAGCTAAGTTGTATGTAGCGGAGATAGTAAGGTTGCACGGTATGCCAGTGTCGATCATCTCGGATAGGGATCCAAGATTTACGTCGAGGTTTTGGAGAGCGTTACATCAGGCTTTGGGTACGCGGATGGATTTCAGTACCGCATTTCATCCACAGTCTGATGGGCAGTCGGAAAGAGTTATATAGATTTTAGAGGATATGTTGAGAGGATGTGTTCTGGACTTCAGAGGTAGCTGGGAAGAGTTTTTGCCATTAGCTGAGTCCGTATACAACAATAGTTATCAGGCAAGCATTAAGATGGCACCATATGAGGCGTTGCATGGTAGGAGGTGTCGCACACCTACATGCTGGACTGAGTTGGGTGAGCATCAGATGTTAGGACCAGAGTTGGTTGCAGAGACTGAGGATAAGGTTAAAATGATTCAGGCTCGTCTGCAGGAGGAAGCTTGGATAGGCGTAAGTCATATGCCGATCTCAAGCGGAGGGATATAGAGTTTGTCATGGGTGACAAAGTTTTTCTGAAGGTCTCGCCATGGAAGAAAGTGTTAAGATTTGGGAGAAAAGGCAAGTTAAGTCCAAGGTTTATTGGGCCGTATAAGGTGTTGAGACGAGTGGGACCAGTATCCTATCAGCTCGAGTTGCCATCAGAACTGAGTCAGATTCACGATGCGTTTCATGTCTCCATGCTTAGATGCTATCGTTCTGATCCATCGCATGTCGTGGCAGTAGAGGAAATTGAGGTGAGTCCAGATCTGACAGTGGAAGAGGAACCAGTGCAGATTTTAGACCGAGACGTGAAAGTTTTGCACAGGAAATCAGTTCCATTAGTAAAGGTTTTATGGCGGAACCATGGCATAGAAGAAGCTACGTGGGAACCAGAGGATGCGATGAGGCAGCAGTACCCTCAACTCTTTTGATCAGGTAATTTTGAGGACGAAATTTTTTTTAAGGGGGGTAGAATTGTAACATCCTAAAATTAGAATATTATTTTATTATTGTGTTGACTTGGGTATGAATTTTTGTGTGTTTAGCATAGTCTTGTGAAGGCTTGATTTTATTTAGGAAGCTAGAATAATTTTTAGTATGGTTTATTTAATGAAGTGGATTAGGTGAACTTGACACTTAAGTTAATTTAAGTGTTAAATTAAGCACAAAGAGGAGTTAGTGGCATAGTGGATAAGGGGCATGAAAGGTTGCTTGAGGGAAATGGTTCGAGTAGCATGATTAACATTTTGGAGACATTATTTTTTTTATCCTAGCATTAATGGACGGTCAAGCTTTACATATGGAAGGTTGGACTTTCAACTTTTTTTCTTTATGTCAAGTTGAATATTAGTTTAAGGTAAGTTTGATGTTTGGGAAAGAAATCAATGGTTTTAAGGCTAATGGGAGAACATAAGGCATGATGTGGGGTGTCTTGTTATGGAAAGAATTGGGTGGTAAGATTTGACTTGGAAGTCCATGTATGTGGACGGCATGTGTGGCTAGGGGGAGAGTGGCCGAATTTTTGGTTTAGTTGGTAGCTAGTTAGTGCCAAATTTCCCTTTGGTTAGTAGTCATTTTCGGCTAGCTTGGTAGGCATTCGTTTGCCTTGTGTCAAAACCGAAACTCCTTTGAACCTTACCAATTCTTCTCTTTTGTGCACCTTTTTGCATTTCCTCTTTCATTTTTTCTCTTGAAACCGAATCTATATTTGAACTTTGTGCATTTTTGTGCACTTTTCTTCTTTGGTAAAATAGGTGTTGGTCGAATCTCTTAATCCCATTTTCTCTCTTTTCTTTCTTTTGAATATTGTTCAAAATCACAACATTTCTTTTACTTTCTTGGCCGAATCTCTTTCTTCCCCTTTCCTCTTGATTTTTCTTTCATTGGTTGCTAAAGCCGAATCATCCTTCTTCCCTTTTCATTTTTTTTTCTTCTTTGCCATACTAATTTTTCATCTCTTTTGAGCCGAATATCAATTGTTTTCTTTCAAAATCATAGCCGAAACTCTCATATCCTATTTGATTTGTCTTGGCCGAATTTCTTCAAGGGTAGGACTTCATTTGGTTTTCTTCAAACGGTTTTGGGAAATAGGTAAGTGTTATGGCCGTTTTTCCTTATTCTTTTTCTCGTTTCTATGTTGTTCCTCTTATGGACAAAGGTCAAATTTTGGGCAATTGTTGTAAGGTTCTAATCGTTCTTAGAAACCGATTTCTTTTAGGCTCCTCGAAACGTTGGAAGCAATCAATCTAAGCCTCGTTTCTTTGTCAATCGTTTTGGGTAAGCGTTTAGGTAAGACTTGGTTTTTCAAGTGATAACTCATTGTGATTTAGTGGTATGGCTGAATGGCCTTTGTTTATAATCTAAATATTGGCCGATTGTAGGACAAGGTGATCTAGTGCGGTAGATCGGGTCTTCGGATTTTAGTACTTGCGTTAGTGACAGGTGTGTATCTTACACACTTTATAATTTGGTGATATGTATTTATATATATACTAATCATTTTATTAAAGTGAAATACTATGAGATCTTGATTTGATAACTTGAAGGGTATGTGCAAGGATTCGGGTAAGTCCGTTTCGATATGATGTTAATATATGATTGATTGATATCATGATCTACGATTTAAATATGTTATATGATCATATCAAAGTATGATGGCATGTTTTATACTATTAATACATTGGTTTGGGAACATGAGTGGAGGGGGAAGAATTTGATATCCGTGTCTTTGGACACCAGAGGTTTGGCACCTCCAATGATTTGGTATCACATTTGTGTCTTTGGGACACCAGAGGTTTGGCACCTCATAGCGACTCGTCCCTGTGGATTAACACCACCGTGGGTTGGCCCCACTTTTGATATATGGGATTGTCGCCAGTGATTTGGTATCACACGTGGGTTGGCCACACAACTTGATTAGTCGTGACTTTGGTCACCAGTGATTTGGTATCACATTTGTGTCTTTGGGACACCAGAGGTTTGGCACCTCAAAGCGACTCGTCCCTGTGGATTAACACCACCGTGGTTTGGCCCCACTTTTGAGATATGGGATCGTCGCCAGTGATTTGGTATCACATGTGGGTTGGCCCCACAGATGGATTATTCGTGACTTTGAGTCACCAGTGATTTGGTATCACATTTTTGGATATCGTGACTTTGGGTCACCAGTGGTTTGGTACCACACGGGGTAGTAAAGGTGTTATGGATGGCTAGGTTGGGTGCATAATATATATGTTGCTTGATTATAAATTGTGTAAGAATTTTTGCATTATCCGGGAGAGGGATTATGCACTGAGTCTTGGTGACTCACCTTCTCCCTTATCATTTCAGGTGATTCGTGAGATCGCGGATGAGGAGCCGGATGGGCTCGAGGAGGCCATGCAATAAAATTTGATTTTACATGAACTTCGGTTTGGGGTACTTTAATTTATTTTAATTTGGTTTTTGTTTTAATTTGGGTTTGTAATAAGGCCTCTTTAATTATGTTTTGGATTATCTATACGCTTTGATCATGTTTTAAATGTGGTTTATGAATTACTCAGTTAATTTAATAATTGAGCCCAAAGTTTTCTAAACTATAAAAACGCTATGGTATTTTTTTAAAATCTTACCATCAGGTAATCTAAATTGTTGATAGTAAAATTATAAATTAAGTGTTTTCTACAATTTAAATGATTTCCAAAATTTAAGTTTCTACATTCAAATGCAAACGGTTTGAAAGTATTAATTCGAGTTTTCTTAAAATGAAACAAATGTTTTCTAACCTATGATTTATCCACTTAGTTTAAAAGTTTTTTTTTATGGAATTTCAAAGTAAATTATTAATTTTTAACTTATTAAACATCTGATTTCTACAAATATAGAATTACAAAGAGTTTTTCACTAAAATTTAATCGTTAACTAAATTTTCTCCAAAATATTTTCCTCAGTGACATACCAGATTCGGTCATGGCATATTGACCGGGTTTGGGGTGTTACAGAAGATCCTAACACGCACTTAGCGAATTTTCTAGAATTCTGCGATACCTTCAAGATAAATGACGTTTCTGATGATGCCATCCATCTTCGGTTATTTCCCTTTTCTCTGAGAAATAAAGCCAAACAATGGTTACATTCTCTTCCACGAGGGTCAATCACTACATGGGATCAAATGATCAAAAAATTTTTATTAAAATATTTCCCACCGGCCAAAATGACCAAATTAAGGAATGATATCTCTTCTTTTGTGCAGATAGATTCAGAGACACTTTACGATGCATGGGAGAGATACAAGGATTTGTTGAGAAGGTGTCCACACCATGGACTACCTTTGTGGCTACAGGTCCAAACTTTTTACAACGGTGTGAACCCTTCAACAAGGCAACTAATTGATTCAGCTGCCGGTGGAACCCTGAACAACAAAGTTCCTGAAGCAGCCTACAAGTTTATAGAAAAGATGTCACTGAATAACTATCAGTGGCAAGTTACAAGGGCAAGGCCAGCCAAAGCAGCCAGAGTTTTCAACATTGACGCAGTAACTGTGCTATCAAATCAGGTAGAGTTGTTACATAAAAAATTTGATAGTTTCTATGGTTCTTTGCAGGCACATCCAGTTATGCAGTGCGACGCAAGTGAAGGAGTGATGAATCCTGAGTACCCACCCTATGGATAGGGCATGGAGAGCGAGCAAATGAACTATATAGGTAACAATTTCCGATCTAACAATAACCCTAGTAGTAATACTTATAATCTAGGTTGGAAGAATCACCCCAATTTCTCATGGCGTGGTCTAAGAAATCAAAGGCAACAACCATCCCAAAACTTCCAACAACAGCCCTACCCACAGGAAAAGAAGCCGAACCTTGAAGAGGTGCTAACAAACTTCATAGCAGCCTCAGAAACACGTTTCCACAAGGTAGAAACAAAAATTGAGGCATTGTTACAGGAGTTCAAGGATCAATTCAGGCAACTTGCTAAGCAGATCCCTGAGAGACCACAGGGAAGACTACCGAGCAACACAGAGACTAACCCACGGGAGCAAGTTCAAGCCATAACAGCTCAAGATAGTGAAGGGTTAGACGAGCCTAATTTGAAGCAAAAGAATGTGGTAGAAGAAGATATGGTTGAGGTTAATAAAAAGTCAAAACCGGTAGGCAAAGAGTACAAACCTCACATACCATATCCCCAAGCAATAACGAAAGACGACACAGAAGAACAATTCGGTAAGTTTCTTAAACTTTTAAAGAAATTACATATTAACTTACCGTTTCTTGAAGCTCTTTCGCAGATGCCAGATTTCAGGAAATTCTTAAAGAAACTATTGACAAATAAGCGGAAGATAGACGAGGAATCACATGTGGAACTGAACGCAGTATGCTCAGCAATGTTGCAAAAGAAACTACCACCGAAATTAAAAGATCCAGGAAGTTTTACAATTCCATGCTTGATTGGTAGTTTATCTATTGATAATGCGTTAGCTGATTTAGGGGCAAGCATAAATGTCATGCCTTATAAATTGTTTAAACAACTAGGTCTAGGGAAACCCAAACAAACTAGGATGAGCATTCAATTAGCTAATAAAACTATTAGAGTTCCTAGGGGTATAATTGAAGATGTACTTGTGAAAATTGAAAAATTCGTATTCCCAGTAGACTTTGTCGTTTTAGACATGGATGAGGACAACACAATCCCCCAATTTTAGGAAGACCATTCTTAGCAACTGCCAGGACTAAAATCAATGTTGATGCAGGCGAACTCATACTTTGTGTAGGTGAGGAGACAGTCACTCTTCAAGCCCTCGACTCAGCTAGAACATCAAGTAACCAAGGTGAGAAAGTAAATTCTATTAATAACCATTCGGTTAACCCTTCTTTCCAGGAGCACCACAAAAGAACACAACTGAGTCCTATCCTAGACCCTGTGCCAATAAGGAAATAACTCATGAGGAACAAGGGATTCAAATTGATGAACTAGAAGAAGAAGGGAAAACGCACCTTAAAAAGGAACTAGGGATGCTCGAAGTAGAACCAAAGCCACCCTACGAGACACACAAGTTCAAAATTGGAGACCATGTATTACTAGATAAAGCAGACCCATGAGTGTCCCCTCCTGACCCTTACACCAGCAAGGAAATCCCTTTCAAGGTAATCAATGTTTTTCCATATGGAACAGTCGAGGTAAGTAACCCTATGTTCGACACTTTCAAAACAAACACTACTCGTCTTACACTCTATCATGATAATGGAACTGCCAGCACGAGGAAGGACTTTCAACTACTCAAACCACCATGAATATACAAAGGAGAGGAGAGTCTAGCTTAAGACTATAAACGAGCGCTTCTCGGGAGGCAACCCGAGTACTAACCCCATTAACTTCTACATTTTTCATCTTATTTATATTATTTTATTCTTTTTTTACAACACATAACTCTAAACTAACCAAAAATACAGAATTTCAAGCCACACGGCCTTGCACACGGTCGTGGCCGTGGCCGTGTAGGTACAAAGAATCTCCGTACTGATATGGCAAAGATGGTAGGAGTCAGAGAAATCAATTTTTTAGAGTCACGGACTCCAACCACCACACCACGGGCACCGACAAAACCCCACGGCCGTGCGAGGAAGCTGTGGTCGACACTTTTAGATCACACGCAGGCATGGCGGCCTGAGCATGGGCGTGGGAGAAACGAACAAAGCCCACCACGGCCATGCGATATGGCCGTGTGAGATGCCATGCCCACGAGACACGGACGTGTGAATGTACCTGACTTGAGAATTCTATTTAAACCACCCACCCTTCCCTCTTCTCACCTATTTCTCACCCTTCTTCCTCCCTTACACCTTTCTACACCCTCCATTCTCAGCATTCTTTTTTTCATAGCATTCTTCTCAATCTTTTGGCCATGTCGAAGAAACGATAGGATTCAAGCACAGTCCTTCTTAGGGAGACCGATCTACATAAGTTCATGCCGGCCGCTTCATCCACTCGACAAGCCAAGGGTCTTTGAGACCATTTATCTTTTGTTTTACTTTTATCTTCTCCTTTATTTTCCTTCTCTTTGACTATCTTATGCTTAATTTAGTTTATTTTATTTTAGTTTCTTAGTGTCAGGTTCAAAAGGCTGCTACGGAATCACACAGGAACCATGACCACCGCCTTAATGCAGCCTTCGAAGTTCTAAAGGCTACTTGGGAATCACGCCACTTCCGCCACTGCCAGCACCTCTGCAGCCTTAGAGGTCACACCCACCTCGCGAAACATCCAACAATAAGGACTATTTAGTCCATTCATCTTTCATTTTAATTTTATTTACATTTCTATTTTCTTTCTCTTTCTCTTTCTTGTCTTTAATTATATATTTAGTTTATTTTAAATGTGTCTTAATAATTCCTGGCTAATTCTCTATGAGCTCCCCAATTTCTTCATCTAGCGCAAAGCTCGGTAGCGGCCACCACCCCTATTGATTTTCAACTCCAGGAAACCATCCAAATTCAGGAAGTCTCACCTCTCTTTCTCTCTTAAATTGCATATACATGTTTGTACATTGAGGGCAATGTACATCTTAAGTGTGGGGGGGTGAATAGTTATTTCGAGTAAGTGCCTTTCTTTCTGCATTATTCTCAAATCCCTGAATTATGCCTTGTCTTGAAGTAAGTTTTTTATATTATGATTAGAATGAAATTTCATTTGATTTATGATTTTTATTGAAATGTCTTGGATTAAGTCATTGATAATTGTGCATTGATGATTAAATTTGAAGGATACTAAAGAATCAAGCATGATAAGTCTATTTTTCAGAATTAAAATTTTTTAGGTTGTCTACCTGAATCTGAATGATATCTTGAAGTTTGAAATTTATGAGGTTGACATCAAACACCCATAATTTTTGTGAGATATTGAGCCTATTAGAGCACATATTCTTTTTCTTGCTCACTTTATTTATTATGAGTGTGTCAACATTGATTTGTTATTATATAACTTGCATTGGTTATACATGTCGAGACCACATCTATGATGTGATATACCGAGATGACAAAGGCACCTAGGTTTTAACCCACTTACTCCATCAAAAAGCCTACCTTCATAATTAACCTCTAGTGAACCCCATTGATCCTAACAACCCTTTTTATTGATTCACCTACTAATATTAACTCAAAACCCTTTGTATTTGTTATCACCATCCTTTTTGACTACCCTAATGTCGAGATTTGATTTGATCATTTGCCTAACTATTTTATCTATTTCAATCTATCCTTTATTATGTATTTGACTTGTAAAAAAAAAACGAAGTATATTCATTATTAGTTCTGTGATTAGGTGAGCTTATACATTAAATTCCAATTATTGAATAAGCTCGTATTAGAGTATTATCAATAGTAGTATTATTAGTTTCCAATTGATGTAATTACTTATATTCAGTTCATTGTTTCTAGTTAGGTAATTTGTCAGGTCAATCTCGATTCTAACCCGTTAATTCAGCCTTTATCCACACCTTTAACCCAAGCCCTGTTACAACCCTGTTAAAGACCTTTTGATTTGTGTATCATCTCATATTATAGTGGTGGAGATTTGATTTTCATACAAGCCTATGGGATTAACTCTTCATGTTTGACTTTTGAGTGCTTAATTCTGAACCTTAAACACTTCGAGTGATTTGAGTGAATCTTTAGTGAGGATGTCAACCCTTATCGGTTTTGAATCAGAGGTAATTATTTAGATGAGGGGAAACACCTATGTTTTGTACTATAAATGTATGACTTTGATTGTCTGAATCTTTAGGACTCTTTGAGTTGAATTATCCATGTATGAATTATCTTTGAATTATGATGAGACATTATTGATAAATATTATGAATCAAGGAATTTCGTTTTAATTGTGACTTGAGAATTTTGCTTGAGGACAAGCAAAAGCTTAAGTGTGGGGGTATTTGATAAACCGTAAAAGTAACATATTTTAAGCCCACATTTAACATGTTTTTGGATGATTTAAGCCTTGAATTGTGTAATTTGGTGCTCTTAATCCTTTGTTTTCATGTTTTATACCTAGGAGAGCACCGGATGACAAAAAGACCACTCAAATTCATATCTTTCTGTAGCAATCTAGTCATCGGTGTATCAATCATTGAGAATCCTTTAACAAAACACCGATAATAGCCAGCTAGTCGTAGAAAGCTTCGAACTTCTTCTGACACATTTCGTGGTGGTTTCCAATCAACGACTGCGGAAATCTTATTTGGGTCAACTTGTGTATACCTCCCGTTGAAATAATATGTCCCAAAAATCTAACTTCTTAGAGCCAAAACTCACATTTATTGAATTTAGGAAACAATTGCTTATCTTTCGAAGTTTGTAGCACAATCCTCAAATGCTCGGCATGCTCAGACTTATCTCGTGAATAGATTAGAATATCGTTAATAAATACAACAACAAATCTGTCTACATAAGGTCTAAAAATTCGATTCATCAAATCCATAAAAACTGCAAGAGCGTTAGTTAATCCGAAAGGCATAACAAGAAATTCATAATGCCCATACCTTGCTTTGAACGCAATTTTCGACATATCTGAATCTTTTACTCTCAACTGATAATAACCAGATCTCAAATCAATCTTTGAGAACATTGTTACCCCTTTCAACTGATCGAAAAAATCATTAATTCTCGAAAAAGGATACTTATTCTTAATCTTAACCTTGTTAAGCTGAAGATAATCAATACACATTCTCATCGATCCATCTTTCTTCTTTACGAACAGAACTGGTGCACCCCAGGGCGAAAAACTAGGTCGTACAAAACCTCTATCTGTTAACTCTTGCAACTGAGCTTTCAATTCTTTCAATTCTATCAGAGCCATTCTATACGAAGCTATCGATACTGGTGATGTTCCCGATACTAATTCAATAGCAAACTCAACCTCTCTAATTGGTGGCAATCACGGTAACTCTTCTGGAAACACATCTGGATACTCACAGACTACTAGCACTGATTCAATCTTTAATTCAGACACTTTTGTATACAATACATATGCAAGATAAACATCATAAATTTTTCTCACATATTTCTGAGCTAACATTGATGATATCACAACAGGCAATCCACTTGACTCATCAGATTCAATTCTAAGGATTTTGCTATCCCAATTCAATAGTCTTTCGTCTACAATTCACAACAGCATCATACAGCGTCAACCAATCCATACCTAGAATTACATCAAATTTATCAAATGGTAGTAGCATCAAATTAGCCAGAAAATTGTAACCCCGAGTCATCAAAGGACAATTCTTGCAAACTTTATCAACTAGAACATACTTGCCTAAGGGGTTCGACACTTTAATCACAAACTCAGTAGACTCAACAGGCAAACTCTTACTAGACACTAAATTCTCACAAACATATGAATGAGTCAATCCAAGATAAATGAATGCAATTACATTACTGTCAAAGAAAGAAAATGTACTGGTGGTAACATCTGGTGACAATGCATCTTCGCGAGCGTGAATAACGTAAGCTCTAGCTAGTACTCTAGCTTCGGATCTCACAGCAGAGTCCTTTGTCATTCTTTTGCTACTGGACAGATTTCTCGCATTTTTAGGTGGTCTTCTTCTAATAGCTGTATTACTCGATCTTGCATTCTAATATCTATGTTTCTCGGGTAACTCAGGACAATCTCGAATGAAATAATCTTGTGAGACACATTTAAAACAACATTTATTATTCATCCAATAGTCTCCAAAATGTCGCCTTTCACATTGTTGACACTTGGGTTTATTATTTCTCACACTACAAACACTTGACACTGAAGTAGCTTGAGCTTTAAGACTTGAATATTGCTTCCCACGATCTCTATTAGCATATCCCACTGAAACATTCGGACGACTATATGAATCCTTTGAATTCTTTGACGAAGATTGATATGGTTTACTCATTGACCTCTTTTTCGAATCTCTACCCTCAAAATCATCTTTTCTCTTTTCTTTACCAAGTTCTTTAGCTTTACAAGCTCTATCAACTAACACCACAAATTCTTTCAAACAACAGAGTTTTGATCAATTGAAAGCTTTGTTAACTGAGGTGCCAGTTTTGATTCAACCTGAGTCGGGTAAAGAATTTATGATTTTCAACAACGCGTCATTGAATGATTTAGGTTGTGTTTTGATGCAAGAAGGTAAAGTGATAGCTTATGCCTTTAGACAGTTGAAGCCTCATGAAAAGAATCATTTGATGCACGATTTATAATTGGCCACTATTGTTGTTGCTTTAAAAATTTGGCGACATCATTTATTCAGTGAAAAGTTCCATATCTTTACCGATCACAAGAGCTTGAAGTATATAATAACTTAGAAAGATTTGAATTTGCGACAACGAAGATGGCTCGAACTATTGAAAAACTATGAGTTAGTGATTGATTATCATCTGGGGAAAGCGAACGTAGTCGCGGATGTGCTGAGTAGAAAATCATTATTTGCTTTGCGAGCGATGAATACAAAGTTATCTTTGTCTGACGATGATTCGATTCTAGCAGAGTTAAAAGCTAAACCAGTATTTCTTCAGCAAATTTGTGAAGCTCAGAAGTGTGATAATGAATTGCAAGCTAAAAGAGTGCAATGTGAGTCAACTACTGATTCAAATTATCAGATCGTATCCAGTGATTGTTTAATGTTTCGAGGTAGAATTTGCATACCAAAGAATTCCGAGCTTATTCAAAAAATTCTACAAGAAGCACACAGTGGTTGTTTATCTGTTCACCCGGGAAGTACAAAAATGTACAACGATTTGAAACAGTTGTATTGGTGGTCAAGCATGAAACGAGACACTTCAGAGTTTATATTGACATGTTTGGTTTGTCAACAAGTTAAAGCCGAACATCAAGTGCCTTCAAGATCTACAGCCTGTGATGATACCAGAGTGGAAATGATATAGAGTTACGATGGATTTCCTATCGGGATTACCCCTGTCTCCGAAGAAGAAAGATGCTATTTGGGTTCTTGTTGATCGACTGACAAAATCTGCACATTTCATTTCGGTACGTACTGACTTTTCGCTTGATAAATTTCTTGAATTGTACATTTCTAAGATCGTTAGATTGCACGAGGTGCCAGTTTCGATTATTTCAGATAGAGATCTAAGGTTTACGTCACGATTTTGGAAGAAATTGCAAGAAGCTTTGGGTACGAGGTTGAACTTTTGTAGTGCATATCATCCGTAAACCGACGGTCAGTTTGAGAGAGTAATTCAGATTCTTGAAGATATGCTTTGTTGTTGTGTTTTAGAATTTGATAACAACTGGGGGAAATATTTGCCATTTGTTGAATTCGCATATAACAATAATTTTTTCAATCAAGCATTAAAATGGCACCTTATGAAGCATTGTATAGTCGTAAATGCTGAACTCCATTGTATTGGACCTAGCTGAGTGAGAAAAAGATTCACAGGGTTGATTTGATTAGAGAGACTAAAGATAAAGTGAAAGTAATTCGCGATAGTTTAAAAGCAGCTTCAGATCAACATAAATCGTATGGAACTTTGAAATGAAAAGAGATTGAATTTAAAATCCGCGACAGAGTATTTCTAAAAGTATCTCCGAGGAAGAAAATCATTTGTTTTGGTCGCAAAGGCAAATTGAATCCGTGATTTATCGGGCTGTATGAGATTATTAAAAGAATAAGGCCGATAGCATATCGACTAGCTTTACCATCAGAGTTAGAAAAGATTCACAAATGTGTTCCAGGTATCGATGTTACGGCGGTATCGATCGGATCCATCACACGTAATATCTCTGGCACAGATTGAGATTCAACCTGATATGACATATAACAAAGAATCGATCAGAATTTTAGCTCGAAAGGTTAAAGAATTGAGAAATAAAAGCATAGATTTAGTAAAGGTTTTGTGGAATCGACATAGTATCGAAGAGGCTACGTGGGAACCCGAGGAAGCTATGAGAAGACAATACCCTAACCTTTTTTCTGGTAAGATTTTTGGGGACAAAAATTCCTAAGGGGGGAGAGTTGTAACAGCCTATTTTTAGTCAAATCGAGACAGTGGTTTTGAGACCACAAATTCGAGGTCAAAATATTTATTTTATTATTATTATAATATTTACAGCATGATAAGATGATTGTTTGAAAATTTCGTTAAGAAATTTTATTGTTTGAATGGTAAAAGACTAAATCGCGTAAAGTGTAAAACTTGTGTTCTATTAGCTAAAAGTGTCTAATAGCTATAGAACTTTAATCGGAGGTCCTTATAGGGTAATTAGCCCATTTATAAAGTTAGTGGACAAAGATGGACATCCTATAATGGCTTTAAAGCTTTTATAATAAAGGTTAAATAAGTAAATTAGTTATAAAATTAAAATTAAGTATAATAAAACCATATTTTTAGTCCATCTTCTTCCTTAGCCTAAAATTAGAAGAAGAGAACTCCATTTTTAGGTTTGAAGGATTCGGTCACTTCTCTAGCTAGCAAGTAAGTGATTTTTTACTCGGTCTTTGATGATTTCTATGTTTTTGAGATCGTTGCAGCCTAATCTATCTAGCCGAGGGACTATTTTGCAAAATTGTTAAAGGTTTAGGGTTTTTCCATTGATGAATGTTGATTTATTTTGATGTTTAATGGTAGAAAATGCATGCTTGTTGTTAGATAAACAACATTTGTAAAGTGATTTTTGACAAAATTGTCAGTTAGGGGTGAAATTGTGAAATGCGTAAATTTAATCCATATTTTTAGTCCATCTTCTTCCTTAGCCTAAAATTAGAAGAAGAGAACTCCATTTTTAGGTTTGAAGAATTCGGTCACTTCTTTAGCTAGCAAGTAAGTGATTTTTTACTCGGTTTTTGATGATTTCTATGTTTTTGAGATCGTTGCAGCTTAATCTATCTAGCCCAGGGACTATTTTGAAAATTTTTTAAAGGTTTAAGGTTTTGCCATTGATTAATGTTGATGTATTTTGATGTTTAATGGTAGAAAATGCATGCTTGTTCTTAGATAAACAACATTTGTAAAGTGATTTTTGACAAAATTGTCAATTAGGGGTCAAATTGTGAAATGTGTAAATTTAGTGGTTAAATTGTGAAATAAATGAAAAATATGGACTACTAGGGACCTAATTGAAATTTAGCTATCATGGGTTTTGGATGAATTGCATGAATTTTTTATTTTATGAAATAAGGACTAAATTGTAAAAATGTTGAAATATTAGGGGCAAAAGTGTAAATTTACCTTAATGTGTATTTTGGACTAAATTGAATAGAGTGATAATTAAATAAGCTAAATTTGATATTATTTAAATCAAGAAAGGTAAAATTTGGATTTAAATTGGGGAAAGAACAATGCTTCGGATTAATTGACTTATTACGCCGTTATTGCATTCGATGTAAGTTCGTATATAATAAACTTTATTATAATTGTATTATAAATGCTTTGATATTGCATAAATTGTGAGCACGACTCTATGGACATGTTCAACGATGATTTGGCAAGTGAGAAATCCTGATTGAACCTTAGTAATAGATTAGGATACGAATGACATGTAATTAGGGATTATGTGATTGGGTGTTGGTCCGTACGTCCTACCGATGGATGAGTTATCCAGCATGTGTTGTGGATACTCGTTAGCTTGTGTGAGAAGCACCGTGTAGCTTCGTCATGATCGTAAGCTTGTGTGTGCAGACCCGTTGATAGCTTGAGAGTAAGCATTATATGTGATATGAGATTGAGATAGCTTCGGCTATATATGTGGCACATAGTGTGTGAGATTCCCGAGTATTTGATAGTATTCTGAATGGTTCAACGGGTATATCAAAGATACGGATGAGTATGAGATTGATACAAGATGGTACAGGTATGTACATGAATCGTATAAGATTTGAATCGAAGAAACTTGTGAAGTTCAACTCTACCCTTGCGATTTTAAAATGTGATAGGTTTGTGTATTTATATGAATTGCATATAGATATGTTCAATTATTTATTGGTATATTTTGTTAAGTTGTGTTTATGATCATACGAGCTTACCAAGCTATATAGCTTACTTTGTTTGTTTTTCCGTGTTTTATAGTGAAACCAAAGCTAGCTCGAATTCGAGATTGTCAGAGACTTCATCACACTATCCTACTATCACTTTGGTACTTTTGAATTTAAGTATTTTGAGTATATGGCATGTATAGGATTATGGTCATTTCGGTTATGGATTGATACTGAATTTAGCCATTTGATTTGACTTGTAAATGTCTAAAGTTTGGCTTTGTATATAGCTGTAACAGCCCGATTTTGGGCTAGTCGGAACAGTGGTTTTGGAACCACTAATCTAAGGTCAGATAAATTATTTAATATTATTTTATGTATTATAGCATGATTATATGAGTGCATGAAAGTTTTGGTGAATTAATTTTAGTGATTTCATGCCTAATTTTGAAAAAGGACTAAATCGCATTAAGTGTAAAAGTTTTGTTCTATAAGCTAAAGGTGTCAAATAGCTATAGAACCTTAAATTGGAGGTCCTTAATGTGCAATTAGGCCATTAGGAAAGAGTTGGCCGGCCATAGGGGACAAGAAAATACAAATTGGTCAAAGTTGGTGGAAATTAGGTGACTTAAATTGATGTAATAAAATAAAATAAGAAAAAGTTGTCATCTTTTTCACTCTCTCTTCTTCTCCACCGATTTTTACCCAAGGAAATGACTATGGAAGCTTGTAAATTTCAACAACTTCTAACTCTCACGAATAAAGGAAGATGAGATTTGGAATTAGATCGGGGGAAAAGCAAGATAATCGAGTAATTGACTTGTTTCGTCGTTTCATACCGAGGTAAGTTCGTATGTTAATAAGCATTAAATTTGATATGTTTAAATGCTTAACCGATATCATGTGTTATTTCTTATGATATTATTGGATCATGAATAATATAAAATTTACGACATTGCATTGAAAGATCAAATTAAGAGAAATGCAGGGCAGAGTATGATCGAATTTCGACATGTGAGGAATTGACGGTAAAGACCATGGTTGGACCATTGCAGTATGTGTGCCAGTGTAAGACCATGTCTAGGACATGGCATATGCATTGAGACGAGAGCTAGTGTAAGACCATGTCTGGGACATGACATCGGCCTCGACATGTGAGCCAGTGTAAGACCATGTTTGGGACATGCCATCGGCACCGAATAGTGATTCCGTGTAAGACCACGTCTAGGACCTAGCTTTGGTATGAAATCATGTAAGACCATGTCTGGGACATGGCATCGACATACGATCTCGTCTAAGACCATAATTGGGATATAGCGTTGACATCGATATGAGATCCCGCATAAGACCATATCTGGGATATGGCATCAGCATCGACATGTGATCCCATGTAAGACCATATTTGGGATATGGCATTGGCATCTTACTACGTGTATGACAACTTCTGAGTATCCCTCGATATTCCAAGTGGTTTAATGGGGTAAAGAATTAAAGTTTATGTTAAAGATGGAAAATAACAAAGTGTAAATGAACGTGATCATGTGACGATTAAGTGCAGGTATATGTATGTATACACTCATGAGCAATGTGCTCGGTATGTGATCGAATTTTGGTAAGAATGCAAACAAGTAAGTTATACCTATGAGAATGACCTTGTGATTATAAGTCCATGCTTATGATGTATGAATATGTGTGTGAATGAAAAATTAATATAAAGGAAACATGAAAGAGTAAAATTAGCAATAAAACAGTTTGGACAGCAGCAGTTGTATCATTTTGAAAAATCACTACAAATGATGGAAATTGAATTATAGATTGAATGAGATATTGAATTAAAGCTTATTGAGTCTATTTATACATAAAAGAAATAGAATAAGCAAAAGAATTTCATATGGTGAGATAATTGGATTTTAGTAAGACAGGTTCAAAATGATTTTGGAATCCCCTGTTCTGACTTTGAAAATTCATTAAATATTTTACAAAAATAATCATGGAATAAAATTTATATTCTTGAAATTATTAATTAGTCTACTTTCAATAGAAATAAATAGAAACATGATTCGAGTTCTGTACAACAAGATATTTAATTTTTAGTGAAGAGGGGTCAAAACTGTTGGACAGCGAAATATGGGAGATTTTAAAGAATAAATTGTACTTATTTGATAAACTAAAAATTCTGTAAATTTTATGGTAAGAAGATATTTGAGTCTAGTTTTAGAAAAAAAATAGTGGATGTTAATTTGGAGTTCTGTAGCTCAAGATAAAAATAATTTAGTGACCATAACTTGAGTAAACAGCTCAAGATGAACATAAATGAATTTTGAAATTTTATGTAATAATGATGGTATTATCTTGAGAGCTTATAATGAGGATTGTTAAAAGCATGGTAATCAATTGTTTGTTATTAACATACATACTTACTATGCTTTATAGCTTACTCTGTTGTTTTCCGTGTTTATAATGTAGTCAGGTTAGCTCGGGTTGGAAGTCGTCGGAGAATCTATCACACTATTGAGCTTACAATTTAGGTATCGATGATTTTATACTTAAGGTTATGGCATGTATAAGAAACTTGGTCATGTGTGTATGTTACTATGAGTTGTCCTAGAATAATGACCCATGATATTCGGAGTTCATTGTTGTATAAAGCCATTTCATGTGGCCAATAAATTGGTTATGCTATAAACTCATGATGATGCATTCCATGGTTGAGTAAATTGTATGCTATGACTTGTTATGTGTGTGTGGTGGATGTTTTGGTAGCTTTAATATATCATGAAATGTGTCATTCAAGTTATACTTAAGTATGGACATGATAGGGTAGAAATTGGCTTGGAAAATAGTCATCTTCTTGACCATACAGGCAGAGACACGGCTATGTGTCTTAGCCGTGTGGAGGACACGATCTAGCACACAGGTGTGTGGTTTGGGCGTTTGATCCAAAACGAATGATGACATCATAAACAGAGAGTTACATGGGTGGAGGACACGGGCGTGTCCTGGGCCACACGGGTGGGTGTGATCACACGGCCTGCCCACATGGGCGTGTGACTCTCCAAAATAAGTAAATTTGTAAACGTTCCAATAGTTTTAAAAGTTCTTGTTTTAGTCTCGAATCGCTCCCTAAGCATGTTTTAGGCCTCGTAGGCCCATTTTAGGGACTTGATGATAAAAGATAAATGTTTTAAATTTTAAACGAAAATTTATGCCTTGAATTTGTTCAGTTGCAAGTGTTATTGTCCGGTAACGCCTCGTACCCTGTTCTGGCATTGAACACGAGTAAGGGGTGTTACAATAGCCATGAAAGTTGGTTTAATTTGGTTAATTTGGTTGTGTATACATATGTGCATATGGCTTTGGATATGTGTTTAATAATGGTTATGTTATGCTTGTTGATATTTGGTAAACAGGGGTGCAAAATTGTTGAGAGTTGAATTTGATATGTTTGTGAGATTAGGCTAAATGATGCGAAATTTGAAATGTCATATTGATGATTTGAGATTATGAGTTTTGGTATGAAATTGTATGGCATATTATGGTATTGACGTGTTTTGTATTGGTTGGTATTGAAATGGTATGAATTATGCTTGGTTGAGAGTAGATGAATGCCTATATGTGCCATGTTTTGATGCCAAAAGGATTGTTTAGGTATGTGCAAAGTTGGGTGGAAAATTGGCTTGGTAAATAGCCTATTTTTGTCTACATGGGTAGAGACATGGGAGTGTTTCTCAACCGTGTGTGACACACGGTTATGTTACACGGACGTGTGTCCCCTAGTGTTGAATTAAAATTCAAGTCAGTATGCTCTACATGGTTCAGCACACGGGCGTGTGACTTGCTGTGTGGCATAAGTCAGTATACCCTACAGATTCGCACGGCCTAGCACACGTTCTGGCACACGGGCGCGTGTGGTCATTTTTCGGGCACACGGGCTAACCACACGGGCGTGTGTGCTAGCCGTGTGACCCAAGTCAGAGAGTTACACGGGGTCAGACACATGCTGGGACACGGCCATGTGATCCTATTTCGAATGTCCACACGGCCTGTGACATGGGCGTGTGTCCCCTGTATTTTTAAAAATTTTATAAGTTTTCTAAAAGTTTCCTAAGTTATCGATTAGTCCCGAACTACTACTAAAGCATGTTTTGGGCCTTGTAGGCTCGTATTAGGGACAATGTGAGTGAATTTGTTTGATGTTGAATGATGATTACATGACTTTGAAAAATGTATGTGAAATGTATGTTTAATCGTGTTATAAGTCTGACAACGCTCTGTAACCCTATTCTAGCATTGAATGCGGGTGAGGGCTGTTACATAATATACAATAAAAATATAAAGTTGTAAATAAATGCAATGGTTATAGCCCATAAAACTAAGGTGTTCCTCCCAAGCCAATGGGAGAACCATAGGGAATCCTAAGAGTTTATGCCGCTTCTTAAGTATCTTTTCCACTTTAGGTAGCCCAGCCTTCTTTTCCTCTAGTCCGTATCAACTCGTACAATTTACAAGTATAGAAACTCTTTTTACATACAAGGGAGTAAAATGGGAAGAGAAATACAAGAGAAATATAGAAAGGCACGACACGTAGGTGATATTTATAAAATTACACCCTTTGCAAAATAATACATTAAATGGGCTATTAGGCAATAACCATGCATTTCCAAACACCTTGCATATCAAACATAGTATACAACATGTATCACATACAATCGCATCAACTAATAAATTTAATACTGAATTCGTATTGTGCAAGTGGCTTTGATACCACGGTTGGCTCATCGGTACATCTTATGGCGCAGCGAAAAAATTATTCCAGCGATCATCAACCAGGGATCCATTTATGACGAATGAATCGGGTTGAAAATGCACCTTCTTTACTGAAAACGTTGAAAGAATGTTGCTAATTCGTTGTCGATTCTAGGCTACAAGGAAAACGTCTCGGCCTCTACGTAGTCCACCTCGTAAAAGACGAACAACCACTTTCTCCTAAACTTTTCAGAGAGAATTAAAAACGGTTATTAGACCTTTTAAATTATTAACTTAGTAACCTTAACATACTAAGGGGTTATCATCCTTTTATTTTCTTTGATATCTCATATTAAAAAGGAAAATCAAGATTATTCCTTTATTAATAGAGAAGGCAAATGGAAAGTTAGAAAAATAAATTATATTCTTTCCAAAAGAATATTAATTTCCAAGTCTTTTATATTTTGATCGAAATTAATTAATATAATTATTTATATAAATACAATAATATTTTGTATGAATCAAATTCATATGCTAATTATATTCTTTTCAAAAGAATATTAATTTCCATGTCTTTTATATTTTGACCGAAATTAATTAATATAACTGTTTATATTAATAAATTCAGTAAAATATATACAATTAATATTTTGTATAAATCAAATTCATATATTAATTATATTATTTCCAAAAGAATATTAATTTCCATGTCTTTTATATTTCGACCGAAATTAATATAACTATTTATATTAATAAAATCGGTAAAATTTATACAATTAATATTTTGTATGAATTAGATTCAAGTATTAATTATATTCTTTCCAAAAGAATATTAATTTCCATGTTTTTTATATTTTAACCGAAATTAATTGCTATAATTGTTTATATTAATAAATTCGGTAAAAATATATACAATTGTTATTAATATCTTATTAAGTGGATGTCCATCAAAATCAAGATAAGTTATGAAGTACTTTAAATTCTAAAAGTCATTAGAATTAGACCTCTACTTCGTTTATAAATATTTCTTATTCTTATAAATAGAGACTTTGGAGAAGCTTTGTAAATATTTCTATTGATCAATAAAATACACTTTCTCTTTTGCTTTCTCGTTTTCTTTGTTTTTTAATCTCTTTCTATTTATTGTATAACATGTTATCAACGTGAATTTCTTTTAATTTTTTTTTCTTCGTAAGTCACACAAAATTTCCCCTTTCACCAAGCCTTACCCTTTTCAAGCAACAACCAATGCAATAGTCGGTCACTCAAATTTGTTACTCAAGTTGTTGTCTATTGCCTTCTAGAGCTACTATTATTTCAATATTCAATTGAGGCCTGCACATTATGGGTAATTATTATACAAAGAAATTTATATAATCCTTACGTGGTATGACTTTCGCCTTTGTTGATTTTTTTTTGGTAAATTTATTTTATGAAAAATATTATTACTTTAATGTTTCTTTTAAACTAAGATTCTTTTATTAAATTATAGCTTGTATGATATTTGGATGATTAAAATTCTTTACGATTAAATTATTGTTATTAAATATGCTTGAAATTATTTTATTATATCTTTTAAATTGAGTTTATAAATATTTGATTAGAGCATCATAAGATTTTATAACATATGTGGTATTGAAATTTGGTACAATGGGTATCAGATAACTTTCAAGCATCGTACATAAAAATTTTGATTTTGTTTATTAAATAATTTTTTTACAATTATATTATAAATGTTATTACCAAAACAAAATTGTTTTACTACTAGTAATAGTGCTTGTGATAATAGCCAAGGTGATAACAATGATGTTAAAGAATCTTAGGTATATTTTACTATGATTTATTTATTATATCATATTTACTATAATTGGAGGCTAATCATGACAATATGAATACATAGATTTTGATTTGAAATCCACGCATGTTTTGGGATGATGATTATTAAATAAAGAATCAATGGAGGCATTTAGAAGTTTGTCCTACCGGATTTGTTGCATTCCTTGAAGTGAATACAAACATAAAGAAAATAAAACATATAATAATTGACCACTAAAAGTGGGAACATAGTAATAAATAAGAGAACAATGAGAGTTTTCAAGATAACTCTTTAAAGGGTAAAGATAACATATGTTATCAATGTGATTATGAAAGATTATTAGCCACATATGTGGCGTATGCCCAAACATTTTGTTTCTGTTAACATTCTTTGAGGAAAGACATGATAATATAATAATGAATTCTATCATTACAAATAGAAAATATATATCTTATTTGGTACTCAGACAAACAAATATTATTTCAATATTTGATAGTACAAAAATAGTTGAAAGCTCCAGAAGAGCTAATATATCAATATCTAAAAAGCACAAAATTTGTGATAGTTAATGCATTAGTTTTAAAAGATATTCATTATAATGGATATCATATTGGGATTGTGAATGAATAAAAAAATTATATTTTATATGAATTCAAAGAGGATTGGGTTATTGATTTATATTTATTACTCTTGTTATAAATTGAATTGATCGTGACTATCTTTGTGATCTTCTTTTGTCATCATCCCCGTTAAGGGGTTGAAAGTGACACATTTGACTGTGAAAAATCTACTTATGAGCAATAGAATATGGTAAATATATCTAAAGCTCGTTATGGTTGGATGCACATGAAGTTGCAAGTTTTTTTTTTTAAAATTGTGAGTATAACTCTACAGTATTCAGAATAAGTTCTCAATTAAAATTACATGGAAAAATATTAATAATGAGAACCTTGCAAGAGATAACTTATTCAACTTTTCATGATTCAAATGTGCTCTTTCGGTAGCAATATCATGAAAAAAAATTACTTATGATTGAACAAAAATTTTTAACCACGAAACCTAACCATTCCTTGAAGAGAATGTAATAATATGTAATAAATTTGAACGATATAATCTTTAACGTGGATGTAGTAAATTGGACTATAATTGTAACAGCCCATTTTTAGTCAAATTAGAACAGTGGTTTTGGAACGACAAATCCAAAGTCAAATTATTTATTTTATTATTTTATTAAATTTTACAACATGATAGAATTATTGTGTGAAAGTTTTGTAAAGGAATTTTACTGTTTGAATGCTTAATTCGGTAAAAATGAGTAAATCGCGTAAAATGTAAAATGCATGTTTTATTAGTAAAGGTGTCAAATAGCTTTGGCTTTTAATTATGGTGGCCTTAAATGGTAATTAAACCATTTAAAACGTTAGTGAACATTTATGTCCATAGTTCATGTGAAATAATATGTTTTATTAAAGGTTAATAATGTAAATTGTTAAATAAAGGTTAGTTAAATAAAACAAAATCAAATTTATGCTTCATTATCATCTTTTCGACCGAAATTAAAGAAAACAAGAAGAAACTAGGGTTTTTCATTAGGCTAAGCAAAATTCAAGCAATTAGGTATGTGTTTTGTCTCGTTTTTAATGATTTTTACGTTTTTGTGATCGTTGCTTCGTATTCTAGCTAGCCCGTACCTTAAATTTTGAAATTGTTAAAGATTTATCATGTTGCCATTGTTGAATGCTTGAGTAATTTGATGGTTGATGATGGATTTTAAATAGTTGTTGATAGTTAAACTAGTTTTGTAAAGTGATTTTTGACAAAAATGTCAAAAAGGGATTAAATTGAGAAAATGTGAAATGTGATGGTTAAAAGTGTGAATAAATAAAAGATATGGGCTACTAGGGACTCCATTAAAATTTGGCTAGCATAGTTAAGGGTCTAATTGCATGAATTTGCATTTTTACGAGCTAAGTACTAAATTGTAAAAATGTCAAAATAGTAGAGGAAAAAGTGTAATTTTGCCATAAGGTGTTTTTTGGACTAAATTGAATAGACCGAATACTGAATGTGTTAATTTTGATAATATATAGATCAAGATAAGCTGAGATCAAGGTTAGATCAGGGAAAAGGAAAGGTTGACAATTAGCCAATATATCTATCCGAGCAACTCGAGGTAAATTCGTATAATTAGAATCGAACTTTTAAATACTTGTAATTATTTGAAATGAATGTATGTAATTGAGTAAATGATTTACTTGAAATTCAAATGTCTGATTGATACAGTATGATGGTTACCGAGCTCCGTTTGAACCGTAAGAATTTGTAGGATACGAGTGACATGTCACTAGGGTTATCATTTTAGTCGAGCTCCTGCATTTGTTGCGGACTCACCACACTGTGTGAGCTTCATCGATATATCGATTCGTAAGAGCTTCATCGCTTTTCACTCATCGAGCTTACTGCTTTCACTCAATAGAGCTTCTCATTCATTAGCTTAGGAGGAGCTTACTGATCATAGCTCGAAATAGCGAAAATGATAATGAATTGACGGATTACTGATTTATATGTATTGTATATCACCCGAGTATCCCTTGATGTTCTAATAGGTTCAACGGGCATAAATTCTGTTATTGGTTATGTGAATAAGGTATGTGTTATACGGATGAATTACTGTTATATGGATGAAATACTGTTTAAACGGATGAGTTACTGTTATTGAATGTTTTATTTTTTATATGATTGAGAGTGAAATGTTACAAATGATGTACATGATATATGAATTTGATATGATACAATGTATTGAGTATTAAATTGAGATAATGGATGATTACATGCACTAATGTAACGACCCGAAATTGGGCCTAGTAGGATTGGGCCCATTGGGCCTTGAGCGTAGAAGCGTTTTAAAATTTATGGGAATTTGAGAACGACAGTTTTTCAAGTGGGACTTATTAGGAAGGTGATTTTGGAAAGTTACGGGGTTCTAAGAAGTTCCGGGTTCAAATTGGGCCTTAGCAAAATTTTTATGTTTAAGCACTTTAAGGAGAGAAAATAAGTGGCATCAAGACTTAAGAAAATAAGTGTGCATTTTGCTAGCACAAAGAGTCTATTGGTAAAGGTGGAAAGGGGCGTGTGGAGTGTACTAATGGTCTGAGGTTCGAATCCCATCTATTGCATTTTTGATTAATTTTTGTGCTATTCATCCAAAGTGTTGGTCAAGGCTTTAATAAGGTAAGGAAGACTTTTTAATTTGGGAAAGATGACTAAAATTATGGTAAGGAGGAAAGCAAGGGAAAAGGAAGAAAAGAAATGAAGGAAAATGGTAAGAGAAGGGAACATGTTGGCCTATTATGTGGAGGATGTTTTGGAAAGATTATTTTGGGTCAACATTCATTTTTGGTAAAGATGATACATGGTTTGGGAGGTGTGTTTAGGGAGCATATTCGGCCATTAGTATGTGAGTGTGCCGAAAGTTGTTGGCATTTTTGTGCTTTTTGAAGACTTTTACTTCAAGCTTTTTGGGTTATTTTCTCTCAACTTGTGTTGTCAAATTTCTTTGTGATATCTATTTCTATTCTCAACCCTTTCTTCAGTCTTCTTTTTCCTCCAACCCATAACCGAAACATCAACTTCATCTCATAGCTGAAACTTAGTTTTTGTGGTTACCGAAGCTTCTTTGCCTTCTCGGATTTTCGGTGGTTGCCAGGCCAAATCTATTCCTTGCTACTTCCATCTTCTTGGTTCTCTTGGTGTGGGCCAAATCGATAGAGTGTTAGCTTACACTCTTGCCATCTTTTTAGCCTTTGGCTTCAGAAGAGGGTTAGTAAGTAGAGTCTCGAAGTACTTTATCAGAGGGCCAATCGATCACCTATCCCTCATAATAAGAGACTCGGATTATTGGTGCCGCGGAGAGTATCGTGTTATGGATTCCGAATAAGGTGTGTAATCCCATACCCTTCCGAATACATGTTTGAAATGGTGTGTAATCCCAAACCTCTCTGAATGTTTGCATGTAATGTTTTATGATTCGGTGGAAATATTGAAAAACCAGAAACCGGCATCCGTGACCACTCGGGCGTGCGTATATTTGTAGTAGTAACCATATTTTGCAATGAAACAGTTTGGTCAGCAGTAGTGATGTGATTCTGAAAACTCACAAAAAATAGGAGAAAGGGAATTAGAAAGTGAATAAATATCGAATTAAAGCTTACTGTGTCTATTTTTATATGAAAGAAACAGAGGAGGAAGAGGAATTTTATATTCTGTGATATTTTAATTTTAGTGAGACTGGTTCTGATTGACTTCGTGGTTCCCTATTCTATCTTGGAAAAATCATTTAAAAATGTACAAAGTGAATTATGAGTTATAAGATATATGTATAGATTCCTTAGTGAGCCTATTTTCAATAGAAATAAGTGGGAGCAACATATAAAAACTGTACAGTGAGATATTTAAATTTAGGGTAAGAGAGGTCAGAACCATTGGTCAGTGAAACAAGAGAATCTTTAATGAATAAATTGTAGTAAATGGCTAAGTTAAAAATTCTAGAAAAATTATAGTAAGAAGATATATGAGTCTAGTTTCATGGAAAATTTACAGATTTAAATTTCGAGTTTCCTAACTCGAGTTATAGTTAGTTTAGTTAGTATGACGCAGATGGATAGTTTCAATTTTTATGCCCCAAATTAGTAGTTAAGTCCGGGGTTGCGAAATTACCAAAATACCCTTGGAGGGTAAATTATCGAAATACCCCTGGATTGCTAGATTACCGAATTACCCTTAGTGGGTAAATTTATCAAATTACGAAAATGCCCCTATGAGCCTAATTACGGAAATGCCCTTAAAGGGCCGATTTGCTAGAATGCCTTAGTGGGCCGAATTACAAAGTTCTATAATTGGTCGATTTACCGTAATAAATCTCTTGATTAATCATTGTTGTACTTATATGTGGATATTATGTTTAATTATGTATGTTGCATGTTACATATTGCATGGGTTGGGAGAAAATGTTGAAGAGAAGTGTAGCCTGGTGGCATTGCCACAAAAATGTTTAATATTATGTTTACTTACGATTTCGGTGGCTCTGCCACAAATTCTGATAATGGCTATGTGCCAACCTAAATATGGCTTTGTGCCATCGTGAATATGGCTTTGTACCATCGTGAATATCGCTTCGTGCCATCGTGAATCGGTGGCTTGGCCACAATAAATATATTATAAATGGCAATTTGCCTGCGATTTGGTGTGATAGGTGGGGTGGGTTGAGTTGATCCCCACAGGTGTGAGGGCTGGTACGGGGGTGTGTTGGATGGATGGGTTGGGTTGCATACATTACACATATATAAATATATTATGTTATGTAAATGGGCTTCGGCCCAAGATTATGCTATACGAGCTCAGGCCCAAGTTATTTGTAACACCCCAACCCTGACCCATACGTTATGGCCTAATCTGACATGTCACATGAGAAAAAAATATATTTAAGTCTTTTTTTATTCGTACGTAAATAGGTATTGATTTGTTAAAATGAAGAAAAGCAAACTTTGATTTAAAGTTTTTGAAAAAATATTACTAACTTCGAAGATTGATGGAAAATCGATAAATTTGAACTACTGATTTTACAAACTGTGACTTTTGAAAAATATTGATGAAATTTGAGTGAAAATTTCCGAGATAAATATATATTTATATAAGTTGATTATAAAATCCATTTGTGAATCCATTTTAAGAAAATCTTTATTTAAGTTTTAGAAAAATCCCATTGAAAGTAATTTGAGTAAAATATAAGTACGTCAAACGTAAAGCAAAATAAAAATAATCCAGAGGCCTTATTACATCATTTAACTCAAAATAGTAAAGTAGTAAAGTGAACGAAATAGAAATCTAAGGTCTGAATAAAACCATTTCCGAAGTATGGCCTCCATCGAGTCATCCAAGGCCCAAAGCCACGTCACTGAGCATTACATGAAAGGGATAAGGAAAACAGGGTGAGTTACTAGAACTCAGTGTATAATCCCCTTACCGTTGGTCATTGGGCCTGAACCCATATTTCAATATCCTAGACCTACGCCCCTTTACAAAAAAAAAACTTGGGCCGAAGCCCATTTAAAATAACAGAATATATGTATATAAAATCAATGTATGCAACCCAACCTGTAACACCCCAAACCCGGCCCACGAGCCTTGACCGGATCTGGTATGTCACTGCGGAAAAATGTTTGAAAGATTTTGTCTTAAGGGTGAAAACATAAATTTTGTTGCAATTTATAAAACATTGAATATTTAAAATTACGAGTAACACTTTGTTGTCACAAATTCCCGGATTTAAAAGTTTAATGTATATATTTTTAAGATATAAGTTGCTAAAAATAAGATCATTTCCAAATAGTAATTTAATTTTTCATCCAACTAAAACATAATAATAAACCTTAAATACTTTAGGAGGCCCTTATTACAATACATAATTAATCAAAAGTACTTAATAATAAACTGAATAAAATAAATAAAATGTCTTCTGCATGGCCACCTTTGTATCCACTCCAGCCCGGTTCGATCATCATATATCACCTGCGATGTTTGATAAAAATTGGGTGAGTCTAACAGATTCAGTGTGTAATTAGTCCACTGAATTCCACCCACATGTGGGCTAAACCCACTACCACATTAAACCACATATCAGATAATATAAATCAGATGATAAGGCATTTTATCCACATTATTCCACATATTGGGCTTGGCCCATATTCACACTGATCCACATTCCACGCATGATTATGCAAAGTGTACCCAACCCCAAAACCTAGGGTCCATCCTCTACACACCCCCGTATCCAGCCACCACACACCGGGGGATTACTAAACCACCCTCCAGCCTCTACACACCAATTTGGCAATCAATGCCGTCCACGTGAACTAAATCGCAAATAATCCACAACGCGACCTCAGTCAGCGCCAATCCACGATGTAGCCCGTAGCTATCATCAAAACCACGTACATAAAGTACACCCTGTCCTTCTTTCGTATTCATATCCCATCCCATGCACATACAACATACGGTAGTGACATAATATAACAATGCATGTACATGTTAATCAGGCATACTACACACATTCACATTAATAACCACATTTCATCAGATTTGATACTAACCTGATTATCGACATACCCCTTAAAGGTATCCCTTTCATAATTGCCACTGCACTTATTAGCACATTCATAACACATGCAATTATAGCACATACAATTATTATACCCGGAAAACGGTGGGTTAATCACACACCTGATAACTTGAAGTACCAAGCTCTCGATCCCGATGCTATCACTAAGCGACACTACGGCTATCTGCCTATAATCCTCCCCTGCTGCTGGCCCACACCCCGGTGGCCAATCCCGAACAGTAGAAACCGATCTCTTCTTAAACTTCGGGATAGGGACTATCCCTTTTCCTTCTTGACTGGTGTTCGCCTCCATTACAATACTTAATCAGAACAACTAGTTAATCGATAGCGGTTTAGTCTAACATAATGAATCTTAGAACTTATCGAATAATCTTACCAAATCAAATCGAAATCCTAGAAGTTCCTCTTAACCACTGTCGATTTGCCCCTATACATCCATAGTCCAAATCAGTCAACACTAATAACCAAGATGGCCTATGGCAGAATATTACAAACCTCCTTACCTTGCTTACCTAAATCCCAAACCGCTACTTCTCGCTCCCGAAATCGCTGAATCCCTATATGCCACATATTAGAATCGGTTATGTATAAACCTATGAAGATGGCCTCTTGGCCGAATCTACACATCACTTACCTTGATGTTTCAAAACCCGAGAGGTCTCCTTTAATGCTCCTTAGCGTTGGCACATACAAAAGAAACAATATTATGATACTATGATATTGGCCATGCCTTAACCAAAGCCTAATCACTTGATTCGGCACCTTTGTAAAAAAGAATCCAAAACTGATTGCTAAAGAAATACTTACCACTATCATTTGCTTGCAGAGACTAAAAGAGAAAAGATTTCGACTAACTGCTTCGGCTTTTAAGACTGCGAAAGAGGAGGGAGAATGAGAGGTTGAAAGATTTGGCAAGGACTCCTAAATGGAGTTGGAATTTTTGGCAATGGTGACTAATGATGGAGAGGTTTCGGCCTTTGTCCAAAAAGATGGAGAAAGTGTGAGACTTAATAGAATTCGGCAATGGCAAGGTTTAAGAGTGGTTTCGGCTAAATGTTTCTTTAAGGTTTCAAGCCAAGAAAGGAGAAAAGAGGCTTATGGGGTTCGGCTTTGGAAAGAAAATGAGAGAAAGAAAAGATGCACAACATGCACTTATGGCTACTCAAAATTCGGTTCTTACTTCAAAGAAAAAGAAAGGAAAAAGAAGAGGAATTCTCTTAAGAAAATTTCGGCAAGAGACTAAGGAAGAAACAAATAATTTTGGCACTCCCACCACCTCTTCATGGCCGAATTTTTACCAACCAAAAAGTCCCTTGGCTGGCCACTATATCCTTCCTCTATCACATCCCCTTTTCTTCTCTTATTTTTCCTCTATGCTACCTATTCAAAATAAATTGAATTAAACAATTAAACAATACTTATCCCTTACCTTATAGCCGAAATTTTAAAAGAAAACCAAGCCTTATCTCATCCTTTCAAAGTCCATATGCCGTCCATCACTCCCCCTCACACTTAACGCCAAAATGCAAAATAATAGCCACATATTATGCTGCCATCAAGACTCGAACCTCCTCACTCCTGAAGCTCCCTTTGACGCAAACTCCACAGCACCCTAGGTGGCATTCCTTCCCACTTTTCCAAGGCTATCTTTGTGTCATAAATCCCCCATAAATTCCCTTAAGGCCTCCTTAGCCTAGCTTCCCTTCTTAAGCTTGAAATCCAATACTTTTCTAAAGCACTCTCCTACATCCTAGGGTTCTCAAAACCCCTAAAACACATCCAAGTACCCACTAAACCTTCTATCACTTGGATTATGCATTAAATGCATAACCCCTAAATCCCGGATGTTACAGTTCTACCCCCCTTAAAAAAATAATTTCGTCCTCGAAATTACTAACTAACCAACAGTCGTGCACTCCTACTCACCACACTATGCTTACGCTACGCAGTCTGATTTTAATAAAACTATCATACTTTCTAGGCAAAGACTCTAAGTGCACATTCAAGGCTTCAGGCACTTCACTAACAATACAAGAACGAGCTGACTTACAACGAACAAGGCAATAAGAGGTATTCCAGAAACAAGGAACGTACCCGTTATCACATCTGGCGCATCTTCCTCCTCGCGACGGCTGACTGCCTATGCCAATCTTGGTTGTCTCGCATCTGAACCTTCAGCACCTCTGCTTGGTGCTCTATGACCTCTGCCGGAACCATTTACTCCATGGTTCGGACCACGACCCCTTGTCATCTGCTGAGGACAATTCCTAACCAAATGAGCCTTAGACCCACATCGGAAACATTCCTTACTATTCCCCAACACTCTCCTGTATGAGCTCTTCCACAATGAGCACATGAACGACTTTGATTCTCAGCAACTGGTGCAAGTGCACGTACAGAATTCTCAGTCCTTGGCCTTTTCTGAACATCTCCAAACGATGCTGACGGCCCAAAACACCTCTTGTTCCAGCTCCTATCCTTTTCTCGGTTCTGTCTCTTGGTCTTCTTAACTTCTTCAGCGATCCGGGCTTTCTCCACTAGAATAGCAAAGTCCCTCTCTCTTTGCGGAGCAATCAACTCCTGTAGCTCATCACAAAATCCATCTTCGAATCGGACACACCTTTCATAATCAGTAGCCATGATCCCCTTGGCGTACTGACTTAGCCGCACAAATTCCGCTTCATACTCCGCTACCGACTTACTTTCTTGCACCAAGTTTAGAAACGCCTTCCTCTGAGAGTCTAAATAACTAGCTCCAACATACTTCCCTTCAAACTTAGCCTTAAAATATTCCCAATCTACTCGATCTGCAGGAGTACCTTGTCTGACAGTGAGCCACCATCGATAAGCTTCGTCCCGAAGCAACGAAACAGCACATTTCTGCTTCTACTCAGCAGCACAGTCCAAATCGTCCATGATCCTTTCGACTACCTCTAGCCAATACTCCGCTACATTCGGAGCTACTCCCGATATTCCTCTAAAAACCTCGGCTCCATTCGATCTAAGTCTTTCTGACACTGACTTCTGAGCTCCATTTCCCACACTAGCTCCTGCCACACGTTCTAGCAGTCGCAGCATAGCCTGCGATACTGCATCATCTCCTCCTATCCGATCTTGATCCTCCACGCCCACTGCTGGCTGCGGCACATCATTTTTTGACCCATGGCCAGACCCTACTGGTTCTGATACTGACATTCTACCTCTACCGCGTCCACGACGACCACGTCCCCTAGAACTCATATCTAACGTCGCGATTTAATCTGATTAAAAAGTTTTATGCATTAGTACTTTTGTTCCACTGTTTATCCGCGAACAATTTTATGAAAAGAAGTGTTTAGAAGTAGTTCTTTCGATCAATCAAAGTTTCAGTTCAAGTTCACTACTCTAATTCAGAGAGTCATATTCACATTCATCAATAGAGACACATTTATCCACCACATCCATCCCACTACTACGGGCATCTTATCCATTTCCCCACCCAGGGGTAATTTTGTCATTAATCCTATAAGGGTATTTTGGTAATAAATCAGGGTCAATTTGAAAATCTCTATAAATCAAAAGGTATTTCAAAATTTACAGAACTGGTGGGTATTTTGAAAATTTTCCCAAATCAGAGGTGTTGCAGAAATTTCAGAATTCAGAGTCATTTTGGTAATTTTGTAAGTCAGGGGTATTTTCGTAAATTTCCCAATCAGGGTATCTCAATATTTTGCAAAATAGAGGTTTCCGGTATTTTTGTAAAGTAAGAATATTTTAAAAGTCGAGGGTAATATGGAAATTTTTTTTCAAACCAAAGGCATTTTAGTAATTTTACAACCAGGGGTATTTAGGTAATTTTGCAAATCGTGTATAATTCAAAAAAATGTTTTCTTTTTCAAAGGTCTCATTTAGTGTTCACAAATCCAAAAGAGTAATTCTGTAACATCCCAAAAACTGGGCTATTTGAAATTTCATTATTGCCTTATGTATGAACTACTGAAATATTATTTATGGAATAAGAGAGTTTAATTTAAGGCTTTGAGTTGGCTCGGTTTAAAAGAAAATTTAGTTTTTAAACTTAAAAGGTAAGGAGCCTTAGCAGAAGGGTGTTAAAAGAATAAGTGGGGATAATTTGACACTAAAAAGCCCTTGGTAAAGTGGCAAAAAGAAGCCCACTTAAGAGCTAGCATGTGACGCCACATTAAGGGAAGGGAGAGCCTTGGTTCGAGTCACAAGGATCCTCCTTTTTGCATTATGGATGGATTTGCACTTGTGGAGAGTTTTTCTCTCCTTTAATTCTTTTTATTTTGGATAATAAAGGGGTTTTTATTATTATTAAGGGATAATTTAAGCATTTTAAATTAATTTTAATTTGCTTAAACCTTTTGATAATACAAGATATATGATAATTTCATCAAGGATATTATTTAAATTAAAAGGGATTATTAGGTGATTAATTCAAAATTATTTGAATTAAAATGAATGAGTGGCCAAGAGCAATTCAAGGAGATTAATGGAGTTTGAACTCTTTGGGTAATAGAAGTGGACGGCAAGGCAACTAGGGGGGGCCGAATTCTATTTAAGGCTCCTAGCTATCATCCTATTTTCCTTTTCTTCATTATTGAGCATAGCCGAATTCTTTAGAGAGAAACTTTGTTATTTTTACAACGTGTTCCAAGGTTCCAAAACTCCAATCTTTGTCCTCTTTGCCGAAATTCCATCCTCAAGTCCTCTTCTTCTTTTCTTTGTTTGGCCGAACATTCACTTCTTATTACCAAACTTCATCCCCTTCTTCCATTATTTTTCCTTGGCCAAATACACCCCTTGCAAAGTCTTAAAAGTCTTTTCTCTTACTTGGAGGCACTTTGGCCGAATACCAAAGGTGGTACAGGACGTTTCGGGACTTTCTTTCCAATCGGTTGAGAAGGTAAGGGGTTCTAATCGAATGTTTAGTGTTCACTCTTATGATCTATCGATTTGGACTTAAGGAAAAGCCGAAATTCGGCATAAGCTAATGATGGGTTAATCTTGTTGGTTGAAGCCGATTTTACCTAGGACTTCGGGATCTCCACGCGATAGGTTGAATCCTCCAAACCTATAGCAATCGATTTTGGGGGTAAGTAATGGTAAGGATCTATGAATTTAGCTAATATTCGTTTTAAGCCGAAGGCTACTAACTTGGTTAAGTGCCGATTTTAGGGTGGTGAAATAAAAGGCTAGTACTCAAGACACGCGGGTAAGGTTTTGGGATCCATAAGTGAACCCTCTTAAATTTTGGATTTGGCCGAATAGGCCTTTGGGTACTAACATTGACAGTTGGCCGAATATAGGGGCAAGGACTTAGAGTGTGGCCGATTGATTAACTTCGGGATCTAAGGCTATCGTGGTGACAGGTGTGTACATACACACCATATGATATATTAACTGTGCTTAATATTGTGAATGCTCATTTTGATTTATGTAGCATTGGAATTAATACCAACTCGGTATAAGTGGCGACTCAAGTAAGTACCTGTTATTATGAATTTGCTATTTGATGCTTTTGGTAAGCATGATGTATTGACACATAAAATTTAAGAATGTGATGGCATGAAACATATATATATTTATCTGTTGTGGGATTGATGAGTGGAGGGGGGCAGTGTATTCGTGCCGACGGGCACCAGTGTTTTGGTAACACACCGTGACTACGGTCACCAGAGGTTTGGTACCTCCAGAGGTTTGGTACCTCATAGCGACTTGTCCCTGTGGTTAATACCACCGTGGGTTGGCCCCACTTGAGATATGGGATCGTCTGCCAGTGATTTGGTATCACGCGATGGGTTGGCCCCATCACCCGATTTGTGTCTACGGACACCGGTGCTTTTGTAGCACATCGTGGCTATATGTCACCAGTGGTTTGGCACCACCAAAGGTTTGGTACCACAACAGGTAGACAGTGGGCGTATGGTCGCTAGGTCGGGACACATGACATTTTGCATATTAATTATTGTATGTTGTGTATGAAAGTGTTTAACACCGGGAAGGGTTACATCTCGAGTCTTGGTGACTCACCTTCTCCTTTACATTTTTCAGTGACACGTAGACCGCGGATGTGGAGCCGGTTGACTCGGGGTGGCCATGCAAGGATTTAAATTTTAACAGACTTGGATTTCAACTTATTTATTTTGGATTGTTGACTTAAATTTTATTTCGATGTAATAAGGCCTCCTAGCGTTTTTATTTCTATTTTATTTTATGCTGGGATATTTGATTTAATTATCTATTTATGAAATGGGTTAAAAAGGGTTTCTAAACTAAATTCGTGAATGTTTTTATCGAGCCATCGAGCACATTTGAAATTTTAAAATAACTTGACCTAATTGATTTCCAAATTAAATCTAAGTATGGCTTTTAGCAATATCACTAAATAAAGGGTTTTCGAAATTTAAGTTGGTTTCAAAAAGGAACTTCAAAAATGTTTTCACTGTAACGGACCAGATTCGGCCATAGCGTTTGGGCCGGGTTTGGGTCGTTACAAATTGGTATCAGAGCC
Organism: Gossypium bickii; assembly: GCA_025503065.1. Lineage (NCBI taxonomy): Eukaryota > Viridiplantae > Streptophyta > Magnoliopsida > Malvales > Malvaceae > Gossypium > Gossypium bickii. The sequence goes on along the minus strand of CP106717.1, from coordinate 44,131,742 downwards.
CAGTTCAAAGCTCGGCTGTGAGGGCCCAAGGCCCAAAAATGATTTAAAAGGCCTTATAAAATGATTTTTGGATTTTTGAACAGCATGGCCCGAGTCTCCGGCACCGATCCGCCCAGGTAAGTACTTCTGAACCTCTTGGTGAATTATATTCTGTAGAAGGATAGGAAGTATGGAACGTAGATAGACTTATAGGACTTGAACCCTAGGATTAGATTACTCAAACACATGAACCGAACATAAGACATTAAAGAACTAAACCAATCTTTGACTTGGCCAGTGAGCTAGGGTGTGGTAACCCATGACGCATGTCGAGGATTGGATCCTAAGAGCACAGTATTTAAGCAGTCCGTGTGACTCACCTCCTCTTCGCAGGTATCCTACCTGGTGCGTAGCTTCGGTTCACCCTAACTCAGAGGGCTCAGTGGTGTGGCAACCTCTGTGCGCATGTCTAGAAAGGTTCGGTGAGAGCTTGGTATTTAAGCGGTCCGCGTGACCCACCTCCTCTTCACTCGAATCCTGCCTGGTGCGTAGCTTTGGTTCACCCTGACCAAGAGGGCTCGGTCATAGGCTAAACCTAATGACTAAAACCCGAAAAGGGAATTAGCCATGTTTTCGAAACAGAACGAAACAACAACAACTCAAATGTTTTCAAACCTCTTGCAACAACTCTTTCAAATCAGAAAAACCTCATATTTGCAACGTTTTCCTAGAAAAACTCAAATTTTTGGAAAATTACAAAAATGCCCTTAGGGGTAAAATTACTAAAATGCCCCTGACTCATAAAATATCAGTTCAATGGTTTTGCTCAAAATTTCAACTACTTTACAAGTATCCAACAACTTAGTTTTGAAAATCAACACTGAGATATTTTAGTTTTAGAAAATTACGAAAACGCCCTCAATTTGTGAAAATTACCGAAATGACCCTGATCTTTGGAAAACTTTACCAACATCACTATTTGAAAAGGAAAACTTTCAGAAAGGACCCTCAAAGTTTTACAACTGTCGAAAATATCCTTGATTTATCAAAATGACAAAATTGCCCCTGATTGACAAAATTACCAAAATACCCCTGGTTTCAAAACGATTACAATTTTACAAATTTTCATAAATATCCTCCAGTTTTGGGAATTTCGAAATGACATGTTTTAGCAGAGTTTTAAAATTTCCTTTATTACGAAAATACCCCTGTAGGAAAAATGACGAAAATACCCCTGGGTTAAAAATGGGCAGAAATGTCCGAAGAGCGAGTAGGTAGGGAAAGTATTAGGGAATGGATGTACGAACTCTTTTGTGTGAACTAGGATAGAAAACTAAAACCTTGGTTGCTCGAAAGAATCCCTAATTAAATTCTGTTCATAAAATTTCTTCGTGAATAAGAAAGTGAAACAAATGCTAACACATAAAATTCTCTTAATCAGATTAAAGCGCAGTAGATAGAGTGAGTTCTAGAGGACGTGGACGTCGTGGACGTGGTAGGGGTAGGATGACGGTGTCTGAACTCGTCAGGTCAGGTCAAGGTTCGGAAAACGAGGTACCACCGCCACCACCACCTCCTACTTTCGTGTGAGGAGGCGAGGACGGACCGCACAGGTGGTGAGGCCGTGTCGCAAGTCGCTTTTCAGAGTGTTGGAGATGGTGGCCGGGCTGGTGGGAATTTGGGAGCTCGAAAGTCCGCTCCCGAGCGAATTCGGTCTAACGGGGCCGAGGTATTCCGTGGTGTTTCGTGAGTGGCGCCCGATCTTGCGCGAGAATATTGGTTGGAATCTACGGAAAGGGTTATGGATGATCTCGACTGATCAAGAGGAGAAGCCGAAAGGCGGTGTCGCTTCTAAAGGATGAAGCGTACGGTGGTGGTGACGATCCGGGATGGAGCCGCGGTGATGATCTCACGTGGGACTACTTTAAAACGGCCTTCGTAAAAGAAGTATGTGGGCACTAGTTACACTGATGCTCAAAGGAAAGCCTTCCTAGGTCTAGTGCAAGGAACTAAGTCGGTGGCCGAGTATGAGGCGGAGTTTTTAAGGCTGAGTAGGTATGCCAGAGGAATCGTAGCCACCGAACATGAGCGCTGTGTCCGCTTTGAGGATCGGCTCGAGAAGATGATCCGAGATTACTAATTGCCCCGCAGCAGGTGCGTGAGTTCTCATCTCTTGTGGAGAAGGCCAAGGTGGCCGAAGGGGTTAAGGAGGCTGTAAGGCAAAACTATAGCAAGAATAACCAAGAAAAGAGGATTTGGGTCGCTGGATCGGGTAGCACTAATGCTCGAGGAAGCGGGCTAGGCGAGTGGGCCAAATCGACCAGGTAGGCCCACGACTACTAATCAAAGGCCGACTCGATTGCAACCGCTGTGGAAAAACCCATTGGGAGGTTGTTGGTCCGGTAACAAAGGTTGTTTTGAGTGTGGGTCTTTGAAGCATCGGTAAGTGGGATCGTCCTCAAAAGGCGACTAAGGATCGACCGAAGGCGGCGTAATCGCGCTTCGGGCGAAATGTTGGACCACCACGAGGGTCGGGGTAATGGCGAGAGAAACAATGGTTTCAACCGAGGTCGTGGAACTCAAGGCAGAGGTTCGGGTAACACAGAGGCTAGGCACTGGCTTAGTCTATAGCGGCGGAGGCGTCGCGAGGAGGGAGACGCACCGGACGTCATAACCGGTACGTTTCTAATATTTGGTTTACCTTATGTTGCATTAATTGATGTGGGTTCGACGCACTCGTACATTGCTAGTAGTGTGGTAGGAACTATGGACCTAGACTCTGAGACTACTCTTAGGAAGATGACTGTGCTAAGCCCCCTAGGACACTCTGTAGTAGTAGACAAACTTTATAGAGATGTACCCCTAGAACTCCAAGGGGTCGTATTTGTAGCCGATCTGATGGAACTACCTTTCGGAGAGTTCGATTTGATCCTTGGAATGGATTGGCTAGTTAAGTATCAGGCGAATTTGGATTGCGCGGCTAAGCACATGGTGCTTAAGACGGCTGAGGGTGATGAAGTGGTTATGATAGGTGATAGAAGGAATTACCTATCCAATGTGGTGTCGGCCTTGAAGGCCGAAAGGATGGTTAAGAAAGGTTGCGAGGCATATTTGGTTCGGATCTGTGCTTTGGAAGCTAAGGAGTCAGTAATTGAGGTTCGAACGGTTGGGGAATTTGCTGACGTATTCCCGGAAGAACTTCCAGGTCTGCCTCCAGATCGGGAAGTTGAATTCGGTATTGACTTGCTACCCGGAACGGCACCTGTGTCTATAGCACCATACCGAATGGCACCAAAGGAATTGGTGGAGCTGAAGGCTCAAATTCAGGAGCTCTTGGATAGAGGGTTCATTCGACCAAGCATATCTCCGTGGGAGCGCGCTGTGTTGTTCGCCAAGAAGAAGGGCGGTTCAATGCGGATGTGCATCGACTATCGCCGCGATTAAACAAGTTAACGATCAAAAACAAGTATCCGTTGCCTCGGATCGATGACTTGTTTGACCAACTGAAGGGTGCCGCGGTGTTTTCAAAGATAGACCTTAGGTCGGGCTACCATCAATTGAAGGTAAAGGAGGTTGATGTTCACAAGACAAACATTCGAACTCGGTATGGACATTACGAGTTTACGGTGATGCTATTTGGGTTGACCAACGCGCCGGCGCTTTTATAGACTTGATGAATAGGGTGTTCCAAAGAATACTTAGACCAATTCGTCGTAGTGTTCATGTAGGCGATATATTAGTCTATTCTAAGACGGAAGGAGAACATGACAAGCATTTACGAATAGTGTTGCAAGTACTAAGGAGAAGCGATTATATGCCAAATTCGGTAAGTGTGAATTTTGGCTAAGGAAGTAGCTTTCTTAGGACATGTGGTATCGGCGGAAGGAATTAGAGTAGACCCTCGTAAGATTGAAGCGGTATTGGATTGGAAACCGCCTAGGTCGATGGCGGCGAGATCCGGTTTTTCGGGTCGTGGGGTACTATCGGAGGTTTGTGGAAGGGTTTTCTCGATCACAAAGACCGCTGACGGTTACTACTAAGAAAAGGAGTCCCATTTGTATGGTCGGAGAAGCGCAGAAAGCTTCGATAAGCTAAGGAAAATTTTGACTAAGCTCCAATTTTGGTACAACCGTAAGCGAGAGAGTTGTTCACCGCTTATTGTGATGCGTCTCATACCGGTTTGGGATGTGTCTTTGATGCAGAGGGGAAGGTAGTAGCCTATGCATCACGGCAGCTAAGGCCACACACGAATCGAACTATCCAACGCACGACTTAGAGTTAGCGGCGATTGTCTTGTCTTCTCCTGAAAATATGGAGACACTATCTTTATGGGGAGAAGTCGATAGTTTATACAGATCACAAGAGTTTGAGGTATCTCCTAACTCGTATGGATCTAAACCCGAGACAACGCTTCGTGGATTGAACTTTTGAAGGATTACGATTGTTCGATCGAGTATCATCCGGGCAAGGCCAACGTGGTGGGTGACGCATTGAGCCGGAGGTTGTGACGGACTTGAGAGCAATGTTTGCTCGGTTAAGTCTATATGATGATGGAAGTCTCTTGGTGGAACTTCAAGTTAAGGCGACATGGATCGAGGAGGTTTAGGAAAAAGCGATCGGTGGATGAAGGGTTGAACGCTAAGAGAGCACAAGTTCGGATGGTGGTTTGGAAGGATATAACTGGCCGAGTGATGGAGTATTATGCTTTCAAGGGCGCGCGTATGCCAAAGGATGTGGGGTTGAGGCGAAGATTCTTCATGATGCACATAGTAGCCCCTACGCTATGCATCCGGGCAGCGACAAGATGTACAGGGGATCTCAAAGAGCAATTACGTGGCCCGGGTTAAACGTGAAGTAACAGAGTTTGTTGGTAAGTGTCTAACTTGTCAACAAGTTAAGGCTGAACATCGATTGCTGTCGTCGGTTTGCTTCACCAAAGGAAGATTCCCCAATGGAAGTGGGAACGGATCACTATGGATTTCGTTAGTGGGCTACCCTCACGCCCGATAAGAAAGACGCGTTTGGGTAATAGTAGACCTGGTTAACTAAGTCGGCTCACTTCATACCGGTGAGGATGGGTTTCTCTCTTGAAGCTAGCTAGCTAAGTTACATGCGTCTCGGAGATAGTAAGATTGCATGGGGTTCCAACATCAATCATCTCGGATAGGGATCCTGTGTTCACGTCAAGGTTTTGGAAAGCCTTGCATCAAGCTTTGGGTGCACGCGGTTGGATTTTAGTACCGCTTTCCATCCACAATCGATGGACAATCGGAAAGAGTGATACTGATTTTGGAGGATATGTTAAGAGGTTGTGTCTTGGATTTTCGTGGTAGTTGGGAGGAATTTCTACCATTAGCGGAGTTCGCCTACAACAACGGCTACTGTGCAAGTATCCGGATGGCTCCGTATGAGGCAATCAGTATGGACGGAAGTGTCGTACTCGACATGTTGGACGTAATTAGGCGAACGATGATTTTGGGTCCAGTGAGTTGGTGACAGAGACGGAGGATAAAGTCAAGGTGATTCGGTCTCGTCTTAAGGAAGCATCGGATAGGCAAAAATCCTATGCCGATTTAAAACGCAAGGAGATGGAGTATCTTTGTGGGAGACAAGGTTTTTCCAAAGTGTCGCCTTGGAAAAAGGTGTTAAGATTTGGACGGAAAGGAAAGCTAAGCCCAAGGTTTATCGGGCCATATACGGTGATTAGCGAGTAGGACCGGTAGCCTACCAGCTTGAGTTACCGCCGAACTAAACCGATCCATGATGTCTTTCACATATCAATGCCGAGACGGTATCGGTCCGGACCCATCGCACGCGTGTGCCGCGGCGTAAATCGAGGTGAATCCGGATTTATCGTTTAAGGAAGAACCGCCGGATCTTAGACCGAGATGTGAAGGTTCTACGTAGGAAGTCGCGCCCTTGGTGAAGGTGCCGTGGCGGAACCATGGTACGAGGAAGCTACGTGGGAACCTCGAGGATGTAATGAGGCAAAGCAATACCCCCCCACCTTTTCTAGTTAAGTAATTTCGGGGACGAAATTTATTTTAAGGGGGTAGAATCGTAACATCCCAAAAACGGGGCTATTTGAAATTTCATTATTACCTTATGTATGAATCAATAAATATTATTTATGGAATAAGAGAGTTTAATTTAAGGCTTTGAGTTGGCTCGGTTTAAAAGAAAATTTAGTTTTTAAACTTAAAAGGTAAGGAGCCTTAGCGTAAGGGTGTTAAAAGAATAAGTGGGGATAATTTGACACTAAAAAGCCCTTGGTAAAGTGGCAAAAAGAAGCCCACTTAAGAGCTAGCATGTGACGCCACATTAAGGGAAGGGAGAGCCTTGGTTCGAGTCACAAGGATCCCTCCTTTTTGCATTATGGATGGACGGCACTTGTGGAGAGTTTTTCTCTCCTTTAATTCTTTTTATTTTGGATAATAAAGGGGTTTTTATTATTATTAAGGGATAATTTAAGCATTTTAAATTAGTTTTAATTTGCTTAAACCTTTTGATAATACAAGATATATGATAATTTCATCAAGGATATTATTTAAATTAAAAGGGATTATTAGGTGATTAATTCAAAATTATTTGAATTAAAATGAATGAGTGGCCAGGAGCAATTCAAGGAGATTAATGGAGTTTGAACTCTTTGGGTAATAGAAGTGGACGGCAAGGCAATTAGGGGGGGCCGAATCCTATTTAAGGCTCCTAGCTATCATCCTATTTTCCTTTTCTTCACTATTGAGCATAGCCGAATTCTTTAGAGAGAAACTTTGTTATTTTTACAACGTGTTCCAAGGTTCCAAAACTCCAATCTTTGTCCCTCTTTTGCCGAAATTCCATCCTCAAGTCCTCTTCTTCTTTTCTTTGTCTGGCGAACATTCACTTCTTATTACCAAACTTCATCCCCTTCTTCCATTATTTTTCCTTGGCCAAATACACCCCCTTTGCAAAGGCCGAAAGTCTTTTCTCTTACTTGGAGGCACTTTGGCCGAATACCAAAGGTGGTACAGACGCGTTTGGGACTTTCTTTCCAATCGGTTGAGAAGGTAAGGGTTCTAACCGAATGTTTAGTGTTCACTCTTATGATCTATCGATTTGGACTTAAGGAAAAGCCAAATTCGGCATAAGCTAATGATGGGTTAATCTTGTTGGTTGAAGCCGATTTTACCTAGGACTTCGGATCTCCACGCGATAGGTTGAATCCTCCAAACCTATAGCAATCGATTTTGGGGGTAAGTAATGGTAAGGATCTATGAATTTAGCTAATATTCGTTTAAGCCAGAAGGCTACTAACTTGGTTAAGTGCCGATTTTAGGGTGGTGAAATAAAAGGCTAGTACTCAAGACACGCGGGTAAGGTTTTGGGATCCATAAGTGAACCTCTTAAATTTTGGATTTGGCCGAATAGGCCTTTGGGTACTAACATTGACAAGCTGGCGAATATAGGGGCAAGGACTTAGAGTGTGGCCGATTGATTAACTTCGGGATCTAAGGCTATCGTGGTGACAGTGTGTACATACACACCATATGATATATTAATCATGCTTAATATTGTGAATGCTCATTTTGATTTATGTAGCATTGGAATTAATACCAACTTCGGTATAAGTGGCGACTCGAGTAAGTACACATTATTATGAATTTGCTATTTGATGCTTTTGGTAAGCATGATGTATTGACACATGAAATTTAAGAATGTGATGGCATGAAACATATATATATTTATCTGTTGTGGGATTGATGAGTGGAGGGGGGCAGTGTATTCGTGCCGACGGGCACCAGTGTTTTGGTAACACACCGTGACTACGGTCACCAGAGGTTTGGTACCTCCAGAGGTTTGGTACCTCATAGCGACTTGTCCCCGTGGTTAATACCACCGTGGGTTGGCCCCACTTGAGATATGGGATCGCGCGGTGATTTGGTATCACGCGATGGGTTGGCCCCATCACCCGATTTGTGTCTACTGGACACCGTTGCTTTGGTAGCACATCGTGGCTATATGTCACCAGATGGTTTGGCACCACCACCAGTGGTTTGGTACCACAACGGTAGACAAAGGGCGTATGGTGGTCAGCTAGGTCGGGACACATGACATTTTGCATATTAATTATTGTATGTTGTGTATGAAAGTGTTTAACACCGGGGGAAGGGTTACATACTGAGTCTTGGTGACTCACCTTCTCCTTTACATTTTTCAGGTGACACGTAGACCGCGGATGTGGAGCCGGGTTGACTCGGGGTGGCCATGCAAAGAGGGATTTAATTTTAACAGACTTCTTGATTTCAACTTATTTATTTTGGATTGTTGACTTAAATTTTATTTCGGATGTAATAAGGCCTCCTAGCGTTTTTATTTCTATTTTATTTTATGCTGGGATATTTGATTTAATTATCTATTTATGAAATGGGTTAAAAAGGGTTTCTAAACTAAATTTGTGAATGTTTTTATCGAGCCATCGAGCACATTTGAAATTTTAAAATAACTTGACCTAATTGATTTCCAAATTAAATCTAAGTATGGCTTTTAGCAATATCACTAAATAAAGGGTTTTCGAAATTTAAGTTGGTTTCAAAAAGGAACTTCAAAAATGTTTTCACTGTAACGGACCAGATTCGGCCATAGCGTTTGGGCCGGGTTTGGGTCGTTACAAATTCGGTGATTCAAAAACTAAGGTTTTTATAAAACAGTGTGGCTAGTCCCTTTCGGGTTTTAATTATGGGGTTTAGCCGATGACTAAGTCCTCTTGGTTAGGGTGAACGGTTACTACGCACCAGGTAGGATTCGAGTAAAGAGGAGGTGAGTCACTAGGACTGCTTAAATACCAAGCTCTTACTGAATCCACTCCTAGACATGCGCACAATAGTTGCTACACCTTAACTCGGCGACTTACTTACAGGTTTGTTGGTAGTCCTTAAGTTTTATGAATCTTGTATTGGAGTAGACTAGTCCTAGGGTTCATTAGCCCTATCTACTAATCTACGTTCCCATATTGCCTAACAAATTCACATAAACCAATCACTTCAGTAATTAGAAGTACTTACCTGCTGGATTCACATAAACCAATCACTTCAGTAATTAGAAGTACTTACCTGGTGGACTTCGGGCCGGATATACAGGTGCCATGCCAGAATAACCTGAAAAACAATTCATAAAAGCCTTTGTTTTTGAAAAGCCCATCTTTGAAAAAAATGTTTTTGGGCCCAAATCCCTCAAAGCCGAGTTTTGAATCGGGCTCTGATACCAAACTGTAACACCCCAAATCCGGCCCATGAGCCTTGGCCGGATCTGGTATGTCACTGCGGAAAAACGTTTGAAAGATTTTGTCTTAACGGTGAAAACATAAATTTTGTTGCAATTTATAAAACATTGAATATTTAAAATTACGAGTAACACTTTGTTGTCACAAATTCCCGGATTTAAAACTTTAATGTATATATTTTTAAGATATAAGTTGCTAAAAATAAGATCATTTCCAAATAGTAATTTAATTTTTCATCCAACTCAAACATAATAATAAACCTTAAACACTTTAGGAGGCCCTTATTACAATACATAATTAATCAAAAGTACTTAATAATAAACTGAATAAAATAAATAAAACGTCTTCTGCATGGCCACCTTTGTATCCACTCTAGCCCGGTCCGATCATCATATATCACCTGCGATGTTTGATAAAAATTGGGTGAGTCTAACAGATTCAGTGTGTAATTAGTCCACTGAATTCCACCCACATGTGGGCTTAGCCTACTACCACATTAAACCACATATCAGATAATATAAATCAGATGATAAGGCATTTTATCCACATTATTCCACATATTGGGCTTGGCCCATATTCACACTGATCCACATTCCACGCATGATTATGCAAAGTGTACCCAACCCCAAAACCTAGGGTCCATCCTCTACACACCCCCGTATTCAGCCACCACACACCAGGGGATTACTAAACCATCCTCCAGCCTCTACACACCAATTTGGCAATTAATACCGTCCACGCGAACTAAATCGAAAATAATCCACAACGCGACCTCAGTCAGCGTCAATCCACGATGTAGCCCGTAGCTATCATCAAAACCACGTACATAAATTACACCCTGTCCTTCTTTCATATTCATTTCCCATCCCATGCACATGCAACATACGGTAGTGGCATAATATAATAATGCATGTACATGTTAATCAGGCATACTACACACATTCACATTAATAACCACATTTCATCAGATTTGATACTAACCTGATTATCGACATACCCCTTAAGGGTATCCCTTTCATAATTGCCAATGCACTTATTAGCACATTCATAACACATGCAATTATAGCACATTATTATACCAGAAAAACGGTGGGTTAATCACACACCTGATAACTTGAAGTACCAAGCTCTTGATCCCGATGCTATCACTAAGCGACACTACGGCTAATGGCCTATAATCTTCCCCTGCCGCTGGTCCACACCCCGGTGGCCAATCCTGAACGGCAAAAACCGATCTCTTCTTAAACTTCGGGATAGGGACTATCCCTTTTCCTTCTTGACTGGTGTTCGCCTCCATCACAATACTTAATCAGAACAACTGGTTAATCGATAACGGTTTAGTCTAACATAATGAATCTTAGAACTTATCGAATAATCTTACCAAATCGAATCGAAATCCCAGAAGTTCCTCTTAACCACTGTCGATTTGCCCCTATACATCCATAGTCTAAATCAGTCAACACTAATAACCAAGATGGCATATGGCCGAATATTACAAACCTCCTTACCTTGCTTACCTAAATCCCGAAACTGTCACTTCTCGCTCCTGAAATTGTCAGAATCCCTATATGCCACATATTAGAATCGATTATGTATAAACCTATGAAGATGGCCCATTGGCCGAATCTACACATCACTTACCTTGATGTTTCAAAACCCGAGAGATCTCCTTTAATGCTCCTTAGCGTTGGCACATACAAAAGAAACAATATTATGATACTATGATATTCGGGCATGCCTTAACCAAAGCCTAATCACTTGATTCGGCACCCTTGTAAAAAAGAATCCAAAATCGATTGCTAAAGAAATACTTACCACTATCGTTTGCTTGCAGAGACTAAAAGAGAAAAGATTTCGGCTAACTGCTTCGGCTTTTAAGACTGCAAAAGAGGAGGGAGAATGAGAGGTTGAAAGATTCGGCAAGGACTCCTAAATGGAGTTAGAATTTCAGCAATGGTGACTAATGATGGAGAGGTTTTGGGCTTTGTCCAAAAAGATGGAGAAAGTGTGAGACTTAATAGAATTCGGCAATGGCAAGGTTTAAGAGTGGTTTCGGCTAAATGTTTCTTTAAAGTTTCAAGCCAAGAAAGGAGAAAAGAGGCTTATGGGGTTCGGCTTTGGAAATAAAATGAGAGAAAGAAAAGATGCACAACATGCCTGTATGTCTCCTCAAAATTCAGTTCTTACTTCAAAGAAAAAGAAAGGAAAAAGAAGAGGAATTCTCTTAAGAAAATTTCGGCAAGAGACTAAGGAAGAAACAAATAATTTCGGCACTCCCACCACCTCTTCATGGCCGAATTTTTACCAACCAAAGAGTCCCTTGGCCGGCCACTATATCCTTCCTCTATCACATCCCCTTTTCTTCTCCTATTTTTCCTCCATGCTACCTATTCAAAATAAATTGAATTAAACAATACTTATCCCTTACCTTATAGCCGAAATTTTAAAAGAAAACCAAGCCTTATCTCATCCTTTCAAAGTCCATATGCCGTCCATCACTCCCCTTCACACTTAACACCAAAATGCAAAATAATAGCCACATATTATGCTGCCATCAAGACTCGAACCTCCTCCCTCTTGAAGCTCCCTTTGACGCAAACTCCACAGCACCCTAGGTGACGTTCCTTGCCACTTTTCCAAGGCTATCTTTGTGTCATAAATCCCCCACAAATTTCCTTAAGGCCTCATTAGCCTAGCTTCCCTTCTTAAGCTTGAAATCCAATACTTTTCTAAAGCACTCTCCTATATCCTAGGGTTCTCAAAACCCCTAAAACACATCCAAGCACCCACTAAACCTTCTATCACTTGGATTATGCATTAAACGCATAACCCCTAAATCTCAGATGTTACACAACCCATCCATCCAACACACCCCCGTACCAACCCTCACACCTGTGGGGATCAAGTCAACCCACCCCGCCATCACACCAAAACGCAGGCAATTTGCCATTTAATAATTTATTGTGGTCAAGCCACAAATATCATATGTAATCATCATAATAAACATTTTAATAATGCCACCGGGCTACTCTTCTCTTCAACATTAATCCCAACCCATGTAATATGTATGAAAATGCAACATTTATAATAAGATGTTCGCATATAAATAGTAACCATTTATCGAGTAATTTATTACAATGACTAGGCCTATTTAAGTAATAACAATTAGCCTATTAAGACATTTTAACATAATGGCCCATTAGGGGCATTTCCGTAATTCGGCTCGTAGGGGCATTTTCGTAACTCGGTCCATAAGGGCATTTTTGTAATTCGGCCCGTAAGGGCATTTTTGTAATATTAACAATTTTTAGTGCCGATTTAGTCAAATTTTTCAAAATAGTATACTTTAAGCATATTCCTCGTTTTATGTCAATTTTATGATTTTAGCCGTATAACGATAACCATCTATTATTCGACATATTACCGAAACATAATTCTACGGATTTACGGTGTGAGATTACACACCTGATTACGGTAAGGATTAAACCGTCTTGATCGTCGGCACCTATGACAACATAACACTCGATTAATCTAACGGGCAAGATTTTTATTAATCTAAAACTACACCAAGCGATTTTTAATACTTACTCTCGAAATCGTGAACGACCAAGATTTGTCGATTCTCCCCAGTTGATGGTCCACAACCCGGTGGAAAATCCTGAACCACTGTTACCGCCCTTCGCTTGAACTTAGGAGTAAGAATCTTAAATCCACTCCTTTTGAGTTCTCCACTCGTCTTTCCTTTCGAATCGGCACCACAAGCCTCCATTGGTTTAGATCTTAGTTAGATCAATATTACGTTGATATGAGATGATTGACTAAGGAAAAGATTCGGCTTACCTCTAGTGATCAACAAGTGGATAAATCGAGCAATTTAGAACCTAAAAATATAATCGATTAGTCCAAACTATTATTCCGTTAGCCACTAATCGAATACTGAATAATATCAATAATCTGTAAAGAACTCCTTACCTTAGCGATATTGGATCCGATTTCCACCGTTCAACTTAAGGCTAGAATGATGTTCGGCCTCCCACTAGAATACAACAAAAGGGAAAGTGATCTCGTTTGAGAGAGTAGAATAAAATGATGGTCTCGGTTAATAGGACCATCCCATGCCAAGGGCATATATTCGGCATTAAGAAATTGAAAAGAAAATTATTACTCACCGATTCGTCAAGAAGATAATGTTCAACACAAAGGAAGAAGAGATAGTAAGGAGACAAGTTGTTATTAGATTCGGCTATGGAGAGAATGAATACAAGAATTTGATCAAAATGAAATTTTGATTTTATGAAGTGAAAGAAGGATTGAAGAGATGATTAAAAGAAAAGAAAGGGGAAGAAAGGGGGCTTAACTTGTTTCGATTTTCAAGAGAAGATAAGTGAAAATAATTTGGTCTCAATGGTTTGGTACTTTCGGCATACAACAAGGAAATAAAGGAAAAATACTCACTAATGGCTTGGAAATTTCAGCAAAGAGAAGAAAAAGTTTGGAGAGAAAGAAAAATGACACAAAATGATGCAAAAAGGAGTTTTGGCCTAACAAGCACCAAAGTTTCTAGCAAAAGGCAAAAGGAAATTCGGCTACCCTCTCCCTATACCAAAACCGTCCTTACCTTGGCAAAATGGTCAAAAAAATTGGCCAACCAAAACTTTCCAAAACACTTTCCTCTCTTTGGGCCAACATGTTCCCTATACTTTCCTTTTCTTTTGATTTCTTTCCCTACCCTCATCCTTTCCTAATTTCCTTAGCCGCCTTGCCAAAATTAAAAAGTCCACCTTGCCATATATACTATCCTGGCCGACACTTAGGGAAAGAATACAAAAAAAAAAATAGTCAAAGATTTGCACTTGATGGGATTTGAACCCCTTCCCTCCATGCTCTCCATTTGATGCCATAACCTTCTTGCCATATGTTCATTTATGCTAGGAAATTACTCACTTATTTCCATAAGCCTTGATGCCACTTACTATCTCTCCTTAATAGGCTTAAACACAAAATTTTTACTAGGGCCCAAATAAACCCCGAGCCTTCTCAGAACCCCTAAACATGCACAATTAATATTTTTAACTAGCTTAACGCAAGAAATAATGCAACGAATAAAATTCCAAATTTTAGGATGTTACATTATTGCTAAATAGATTCAAGCCCAGTGGATGACGGTAAGGGGATTATACACTGAGTTCTTGTAACTCACCCCCTTTTTCTTAACCCTTATAGGTAACGCTCAGTGATGAGGACTTGGGGCCATGGATGACTCGGTGGAGACCATACTTTTGGAATGTTATTTTTGAACTTTAGTAAACTTCTTTTCCGTATTATTTAGCTGCTTTTACTATTTTGGGTTTTTAAGTTGTAATAAGGCCTCTAGAGTATTTTTATTTTGCTTTATGTTTGGGATGTTTTTATTATTTTTCCTAAATTGTTTAAAAGGGAATTTTCTAAAAATATAAATAATGGTTTCCAAAATTGATTCGTAAATGGATTTTATAGAAAACTTTTACAAAAAAATTTAACTCGGATTCTCTTTCAAATTTTCAACGTCATTTTCAAAAGTCATGGTTTTAAAGTTCACGACCTCGATTTTCGACTCATCAATCAATCTTTCAAAAATAGCTGCATTTTATCAAATATTTACATTCAAAAACTTGTTTACTTAAACACAACCAAGTAATGACTATTTTAGTAAGAATCACATGATCTTTTACACTTTCTTCATGTGACATACCAAATCTGCTCGTAACGCATGGGCCGGGTTTGGGGTGTTACAACTAATGTGACTAACTTGTTGATGAATGTTTGTGTATAGGCATTTGGCAAGTTAATTTGATATACTTTGTTTAATTGTTTGATTATGTATAAATGGTAAGTTAGATTCTGAATTATACGGGCTTACTAAGCTTTAAAGCTTACTCTAATTCTTTTTCCATGTTTTATAGAGGTTCGATAGCTCGTTCAATCTGAATAAAGTCAGAGTTACTGATCGTAGCTGTCGAGTCTTAAATTTATAAAAAGAGAATGATCAAACCTGGAAACTAACTCTGACAACGACTTAAGGCAAGTGCACCTATCGAACAGTAGTATAGCTTAGGCAAGACCGGATTGTTTAACCCAAGGGAACTAAAAGTATTAATACTTAACTTTCTTTTTATTATCTAGCCTAAAATAAATAAAGTTGTCTAATATTTATTAACTACTAAGCTAAAGACGCAAAGACAAAAAGAATGAATTGGGAAAATGACTTGAGGAAAAACTCAGTTGATTAAGACAATACCCTTAGGAAGAATCCACCTAGACTTCACTTGTTATTTAACACTGAACCAGACGATTTATTAACTTGCCTTGATCTGTAAGATTCCCTAATTTCTATTAAACCTTCTCTTGAGGCGAATAGCATCTAATCCTAGGTTGATTAATTGAAATCTCTTTCTAATTAAAACCCCTAGAATCACATTAACTCGATCTATGGACTCCCATATTAAATCAATTCCGGCTTGGGTTTGATAATAAGAAAAATTATTATAATGCTTGTCAATTGTTTTTGCCAAGTGTTGTTGGTCTTCATCAACTGCTGAGAGGGATTTTCCCTAAAGCATTGTACGAATATTCCAAATTTGATGTGGCTGATAAAATTTTTCTTTCTCAGTAATACCAATAAAACTATTTATTTCTATATCAAAATAATAGACAAAATCGTCTATATTAATAAAATTTATTAATTTAGATTTTACTATAGCAAGAAAAGCTTTTAATAAATGAAAAGAAAGATTTTGTACTGTTATTTCTTTAACAAATCCCCATTCAATACTGGTTATATCAAATGGTTCATGATCAAGTCTAAATTTTATAGTAGGAAATTGTTCTCCTATATCATTAGTAAAAACATAAGCTTGTAAAAAGTATTTTGAAAAAGTTTCTTTAAATAAAGCTTGCTGGTTGTAAATAGCTTTATTTATTTTTGTAAAAATATCTGGAGGTAGAATTTATCTACATTTATTATATAGACACATTCTAAACATTTTATTAATAATAGGACTGCTTGTTCCTTTATTAATAAAATATTGAAATATATCAAGAAGATTGTTTATCTCATTAATATCCATATATTTGATTAGGATCTCGTCCCAATCTCTGTATAAAATAGATTTAAGTAATAAATCATCAGATTTATTTTCTTTAGTTGTTTTTTCAACTAAGAAATTTGATAATTGTGTAATAGCTCTTCTAAAGTTTGCTCTTTGATCAGTAATATGGGTTTTCCATATTTTGTTTGTAAAATTATAACTTAGGTTCTAGGCGTCCGATCAACTCCGCTTAATTATGCTAGATCTACTCTTAAGCAGGGACTTTTGCTCTTCCACCTAAGCACATCCAACTTGAATTAATATCCCAGAAATATCAACACAAGAATTAAGCACACATAATTAAGAACAAATCAAATATTTATCATATAGTATAGAAAACAATAACAAGATCCGTCTTAGGTTTCATCTCCTTCAGGTATCTGAAGGGTTTAGTTCATAACTATAAAGGAAAACATCTCAGAAGAAAAGATAAAACAAAACATAAGAAATCCCTAAAACCCCCTGAAGGAATTGAAGGAGAGATCCGCTGTCTTGAGTAGAATTCCGGCTTCTTAAGATGGATCAACGGGCTATCTTCGAGTGATTTCCACATATCTGACCTTTTCGGCTCGGTTCCTTGGCCTAGCTAAACGCCCCCTTTAAGGTTACACTTAGGGGTTTATATAGGCTTTTGAAATAGGTTTCTTTGCCCCTAAGTATCCTTTTCCGAGTAGAATTGCTCTTCTCCACGACAGGGACACGGCCATGGCACACGCCCGTGTGAATCGTCTTTAGGCGGTGTTCGGAGTTCTTTAATGAGGCACGGTCGTGTGAATCGGGATCAGGCCATGTTCTAGTTTCTCAAGGAGGCACGGCCATGTGGGATTAAGTCCAGGCCGTGTCGATTTCCACTTTGGCCCAATTTGGTCCGTTTTAGGCCCGTTTCTCATTTTTTCTATCCTTCGGTGCTTTCCTGAGTATAAGACATGAAAAGAAAGGATTAAGAGCACCTTTTTACATAAATCAAGGGATAAATCATCCAGAAGTATGCTAAATGTGGGATTAAAATATGTTACTTTTACGGTTTATCACATACCCCCACACTTAAGCTTTTGCTTGTCCTCATGCAAAATTCTCAACTTACAATCAAAACGAACTTTCCATGATTCAATATTCCTATCAACAATGTCTCATCATAATTTATAGATAATTTATACATGGATAATTTAATTCAAAGAGTCCTAAAGATTCAAACAATATAAGTCACATTTGTGATCACGAAAACGTAGGTGTCTCCCCTTATCTAAATAATTTCCTTTAATTCAAAACCGACAATGATTGACATCCACACAAAAGATTCACTCAAATCACTCGAAGAGTTTAAGGTTCAGGAAAAGAGCACTCATAAGTCGAACCTGAAAAGGTAATCCCATAGGCTTGCCTGAAAATCAAATCTTCACCACTGTAAAATGAGATGATAAACAGATCAAAAGGTCTTTAACAGGGTTGGAACGGGGCTAGGGTTAAAGGTGTGGATTAGAAGATTAGAATCGAGATTGAATTGTCAAGTTACCTATCTAGAAATACTGAGACAATAATAAATAATTACATCAACTAAAAAGTAATAACCCTAATACTACGGGCTTTTCTTTTGATAAATAGACTTTAATTTTATAAGCTCACTTGTCATAATACTAGTACTGAATATACTTCAATTTTTTTTAAGAACAAATTAAATAATGAATTTTCTACTGAAATAAAATAATTAGGCAACCGATCAAATCAAATCTCAACATAAGGGTAGTCAAAAGGAATGGTGATAACAAATACAAAGGGTTTTGGGTTAATATTAGGAGGTAAGTCAATAAAAAGGGTTGTTAGGTTTAAACGTGGTTCACTAGGGGTTAATTATGAAGGTAGGATTTTTGTGGAGTAACTGGGTTAAATCCTAGGTACCTTTATCATCTCTATATATCACATCATAGGTGTGGTCTTGACATGTATAATCGAGGCAAGTTCTAGAATAACAATTCATTATTGACACACTCATAATCAATAAAGTGAGCAAGAAAAAGAATATATGCTCTATAAAGCTCAAAATCTCACAAAAATTATGGGTGTTTTGATATCAACCTTGTAAATTTCAAATTTCAAGATAACATTCAGATTCTGGTAGACAACCTAAAAAATTTTAATTCTGAAAAATTAGACTTATCATGCTTGATTCTCTAGTATTCTTCAAATTTAATTATCAATGCACAATTAACTATGGCTTACTTTTGGTGATGTGTTAGTCTTTTTGGCAAGATGTTAGCAGCTAAATAGTTCGCAATATCTACAAACCATGGTACCTCAGAGTGGGTTATAGAAAAAAGTTGTTCTTCGTGAAACGATCGTTTATCTCACTTTCATTGAGCTCTTCGATATGTGGGTTTTCAAGCCTAGAGAGGTGATCCGCTGCAAGGTTTTCAGCTCACTTTTTATCCTGTATTTCCAAATCAAATTCCTGTAAAAGTAAAATCCATCTTATGAGTCGAGGTTTTGCATCAGGTTTAGTTAAAAGATAACGAAGAGCGGAGTGGTCAGTGTAAACGACAACTTTAGATAATAATAAATACTGTCTAAATTTGTCAAAAGCAAAAACTACAGCTAGCAGTTCTTTCTCCGTGGTGGTGTAGTTTTCCTGTGCGGGTGTCAAAGTTCTGCTAGCATAATAGATTGGCTGAAAATGCTTGTCTCTTCATTGTCCCAGAACTGCACCTACTGCTAAATCACTTACATCACACATTAGTTCAAAGGGTAGATTCGAATCAGGTGCAATTATAATCGGAGCATTTATTAGTTTATCCTTAAGGATATTGAATGCATCTAGGCATTCCTAATCAAAATTAAAAGGAACATCTTTTTCTAGTAATTTTGTTAAAGGCTTAGCTATTTTAGAAAAATCTTTAATGAATCTTCTATAAAATCCTGCATGTCCTAAAAAGCTTCTAATAGCCTTAACTGAACTAGGGGGAGGTAATTTTTCTATGGTTTCAATCTTTTCTTTATCTACCTCAATCCGTTTACTTGAAATTTATGTCCTAATACAATTCCCTCTTGTACCATAAAGTGACATTTTTCCCAATTTAAAACAAGGTTTGTTTCCTCACATCTCATTAGAACTCGTTTTAAATTTTTAAGGCAAAGATGGAAAGAATTACCATATACCGAGAAATCGTCCATAAATACCTCCATAATGTCTTCCACAACTTCATCAAAGATTGCCAACATGCAACGCTGAAAAGTAGCAAGAGCATTACATAATCCAAAAGGCATTCTACGATAAGCAAATGTACCGTATGGGCATGTGAATGTTGTCTTCTCTTGATCTTTAGGTGCTATTGGGATTTGGAAATAGCCGGAGAGTCCATCTAGGAAGCAATAGTACATATGCCCAGATAACCTTTCTAGCATTTGATTAATGAAGGGCAAAGGAAAGTGATCTTTTCTAGTGGCGTCGTTCAACTTCCTGTAATCAATGCAAACTCTCCAACCTGTGACTGTTCTGGTGGGAATTAGTTCATTCTTTTCGTTGGCTACCATCGTCATACCTCCTTTTTTTGGGACAACCTGCACAGGACTTACCCAATTGCTGTCAGAAATAGGATAAATTATTCCAGCATCTAGAAGTTTAATTACCTCAGCTTTCACAACTTCTTTTACGTTGGGATTCAATCATCTTTGAGGTTGTACACATGGCTTGTATTCTTCTTCCATTAAAATTTTGTGGGTGCAAAACGATGGGCTTATTCCCTTAATGTCAGAGATTTTCCAAGCTATGGCTCTTTTATGTTCTCTTAGTACCTGTATCAAGTCCTCTTTTTCTTTGGGTTCTAGCTCTGAAGAGATAATTATCGATAGCGTAGAATTGTCCCCGAGGAATGCATATTCTAAGTATTTCGGCAACGGTTTTAATTCCAATTTGGGCAGCTCATCAATGGAGGGTTTTTGTTTTAGTTCGTCATTGACTTTAATGCTCTATTCTTTCGTATGCCTAAATGAAGATGTATTCAAATTCAGGTCGTCAACTTCATCTTCTTCCCCCTCTTCTTGAGTCAGGCACAGTTCCATCGTATCATCATGTATAATTTCTTGTAATGAGTTTTGAATGATATGATTAGTGGTATCAACAAAATAACAGGAATTATCTTGTTCTCTAGAATATCGCATGGCATCATAAATTTGAAAAATAATTTGCTCATCACCTATCCTTAATGCAAGTTTACCGTCACCTTCATCGATAACAGCCCTAGTAGTAGCTAAAAAAGGGCGTCCTAAAATTAAGGGAACTTCAATGTCCTCATCCATGTCAAGCACAAAAAAATGAACAGGGAAAATAAATTTATCAATTTTTACCGAGACATCTTCGATAACTCCTCTAGGATATTTAATAGATCTATCAGCTAACTGAATACTCATCCTAGTGGGTTTTGGTTCCCCAAGATCTAGTTGTTTAAACATTTTATAAGGCATTAAATTAATACTGGCACCTAGATCAGCTAATGCTTTCTTAATATTTAAACTACCAATTAAACAGAGAATAGTAAAACTTCCTGGGTCTTTTAATTTGGTTGGTAACTTGTTTTGGAGGATGGCTGAACATTCTTCATTAAGCTTCACTGTTGATATTTCTTCAAGCTTTCTTTTATTAGTCAGGAGTTCTTTTAAGAATTTTGCGTACGTTTGCATCTGTGAAATGGCTTCAACAAAGGGTAAGTTAATATGTATTTGTTTAAAAAGTTCAAGAAATTTACCGTATTGGGCATCTAATCGGTCTTTCTTCAACTTTTTTTGCGCACTGGAGTTTCATCCTCAATTCCCTCCTCTTTTGCTTTTGTTATCTTCGTGTGGTAATTTTTTCTTTGGTTCGACTAACTCCTTTCCACTTCTTAGTGTAACTGCCTTTACCTGTTCGATTCCTTTAGAAAAAATCTCTGATCGAATTTCAGAAACTATCTTAGTAAGTTGTCCAACTGACTTAGTAAGTTCTCCAACTTGGCTCTCAATCCCTTTGATCAATGCTTGTTGATTATCGAGTGTCATCTCAGTGTCTTGGAAACCGGCATTTGTGGCTGCCATGAATTTTGTTAGCATCTCTTCGAGGTTCAGCCTCTTTTCATGTGGATAGGGCTGATTTTGGAAATGTTGAGAAGGTTGTTGTCTTTGATTTCCTTGATTTCCTTGACCTCCCCATGAAAAATTTGGGTGGTTCCTCCAACCTGGATTATAATTATTACTATAAGGGTTATTATTATATCTGAAATTATTACCTATATAGTTCATCTGTTCGCTTTCTGTGCTTGGTTGGTAGGGTGGGTACTCAGGATTGGCCACAGTTCCACTTATGTCGCACCGTATGACTAGATGTACTTACGAAGAACACAAATTATCAAGCTTTTTATTCATCATTTCTACCTGAGTTGATAGCATGGTTACTGCGTTGAGGTTGTAAACTCCGGCTGATTTTGTTTGTTTTGTCCTTGTAACCTGCCACTCATAGTTATTCAGTGACATCTCTTCGATAAACTCGTAGGCTGCTTCAGGAGTTCTGTTGTTCAGGGTTCCACCGGCGGCTAAATCAATTAGTTGCCTTGTTGAGGGGTTCACACCGTTATAAAAAGTTTGGACTTGGAGCCACAAGGGTAAACCATGGTGTGGACACCTTCTCAAGAGATCCTTGTATCTCTCCCATGCGTCGTATAATGTCTCTAAATCCATCTGCATAAAAGAAGAGATATCATTCTGTAATTTAGCCGTTTTGGCCGGTGGTCGGTCATTTGATCCCATGTAGTGATTGACCCTCGTAGTAACAAGTTTACCACAGTTTGGCTTTATTCTTTAATGAAAAGGGAAATAAATGAAGACGTATGGCATCATCAGAAACGCCATTTATTTTGAATATCAAAGAACTCTAAAAAATTAGCTATATGAGTATTTGGGTCATCGTCCTGCAAACCATCAAATTGAACAAATTGTTGAATCATTTGTATAGTGTTAGGTTTTAATTCAAAATTATTTGCAGGTATAGCAGGCCTAACTATACTTGATTCTGCTCCTGTTAAATGAGGTTTAGCATAATCATACATAGTACGCGGAGCATTATTTTCTGCCACATCTTGTGGTGGTGGATTATTCTCGTCCATCCCTTCAGTAGTATTGGATCTGCCTTCTCGCTCTTCTTCTGTGTAATTTAGGGCTCGCCTAATTTCTCTGGGATTCCTGCGAACGGTAGCTTCAATATCATTGTCGTATACTAATTGTCCTCTCAGGTTCCTTCTAGTCATAAAATAGAGGTACCTGCTAAGAAAAGTAAGAAAGAAAATTTAGCAAAATCAAAATTTAAAATTAAAAATAAAAGTAAGCTGCGGAAAATAATGGCTAAAGTAATAAAAATAGAGTTTTCTTCTTAATATTTTAGTTCCCCAGCAATGGCGCAAAAAACTTCATCGTAGCTGTCGAGTCTTAAAATTTATAAAAAGAGAATGATTGAACCTGGAAACTAACTCTGGCAATGACTTAAGGCAAGTGCACCTATCAAACAGTAGTATAGCTTAGGCAAGACCGGATTGTCGAACCCAAGGGAACTAAAAGTATTAATACTAACTTTCTTTTTATTATCTAGCCTAAAATAAATAAAATTGTTGTTTAATCTAATGTTTATTAACTACTAAGCTAAAGACACAACGACAAAAAGAATGAATTGGGAAAATGACTTGAGGAAAAATTCAGTTGATTAAGACGATAACCTTAGGAAGAATCCACCTAGACTTCACTTGTTATTTAACACTGAACCAGACAATTTATTCACTTGACTTGATCCGTAAGATTCCCTAATTTATATTAAACCCTCTCTCGAGGTGAATAACGTCTAACCCTAGGTTGATTAACTGAAATCTCTTTCTAATAAAAACCCCTAGAATAGCATTAACTCGATCTATGGACTCCCATATTAGGTTTCACCCTAATCCAGCAAAATCTCGTCACCCTATGTCTAGGCGTGCGATCAACTCCGCTTAATTATGCTAGATCTACTCTTAAGCAAGGACTTTTGCTCCTCCACCTAAGCACATCCAACTTGAATTAATATCCCGAAAATATCAACACAAGAATCAAGCACACATAATTAAGAACAAATCAAATATTTATCATATAGTTCAGAAAATAATAACAAGATCTGTCTTAGGTTTCATCCCCTTCAGGTATCTGAAGGGTTTAGTTCATAACTATAAAGGAAAACATCTCAGAAGAAAATATAAAACATCACCTAAGAAATCCCTAAAACCCCCTGAAGGAATTGAAGGAGAGATCCGCCGTCTTGAGTAGAATTCCGGCTTCTTGAGATGGATCAACTGGCTATCTTCGAGTGGTTTCCACAAATCTGACCTTTTCGGCTCGGCTCCTTGGCCTAGCTAACCACCCCCTTTAAGGTTACACTTAGGGGTTTATATAGGCTTTTGAAATAGGTTTCTTTGCCCCTGAGTATCCTTTTTCGAGTAGAATTGCTCTTCTCCACGACAGGGACACGGCCATGACACATGCCTGTGTGAATCATCTTTAGGCTATGTTCGAAGTTCTTTAATGAGGCACGATCATGTGAATCGGGATCACTAGTTTCCTAAGGAGGCACGGCCGTGTGGGATTAAGTCTAGGTCGTGTCAATTTCCACTTTGGCCCAATTTGGTCCGTTTTAGGCCCGTTTCTCGTTCTTTCTATCCTCCGGTGCTTTCCTGAGTATAAGACATGAAAAGAAAGGATTAAGAGCACCTTCTTACATAAATCAAGGGATAAATCATCCAGAAGTATGCTAAATGTGGGATTAAAATATGTTACTTTTACGGTTTATCAGTTACACATCACACTATCCAGTTGTTGTTGGTACTTTTCGACTCTTGGATATTTGTAAATATAGCATGTATAGGCTAGTTATAAAGATGATAGTTATGGTTATTTGAGATAGTTATTTTGGTGCATGTTGTGGTATAAGTTTAAGCCATGTGATTTGGCTTAACTTGGTATAATGTTTTGGTTGGGTATAAGTATTCAAATGAGGAATGTTTCGGCAAGTAGTAGATGGAATGAAAATATGCAAATGTTGCCTTGATATGTAGTAGACATATGAATGGAAAGTGCATGGTATTAATTAGGTATTTGAGTACTATGTTAAGTTGGTATAATATGTGTATGAAATGTAATGGGTTGGCTGCCTATTGAGTTATAAAATGTTGCATATTACACTTATGCAAGTATATGAAAATAGGGTAGCAAAATGGCTTTGCAAATAGCTTAATTTTGTCCATATGGGCAGAGACACGGGCGTATGTCTCAGTCGTGTACGACACATGGTCATGTTACAGGGCCATGTGTCCCCTGGTGTTCAAATTGAAATGAAGTCAGTATGCTCCACACGGTCTCACACACGGGCGTGTGACTTAACCGTGTTGCATAAGTCAGTATACCTTATAGGATTGGCACGACTTAGCACACGGCCTGGCACACGGACGTGTGTGCCCACTTCAAAGGGTATACGGGCTAGACACACGGGCGTGGTTGGCCATGTGACCCAAGTTAGTATGTACCCCTATTTTCACACGGCCGGTGACGAGGGCGTGTCTAGTGGCTGTGTGAGACACACGGCCTGGCCACACGGGCGTGTGTCCCCTTTTTTGAGAAATTTTTCAAAGCTTTGTGAAATTTTTATAAGTTATCGTTTTAGTCCCGAACTACTTCTAAAGCATGCTTAAGGACTTGTAGGCTATTATAAGGGACAAATTGTTTGAGATGGAATGTTGATTGTATGAATTGATCAAAGGTATGAGAAAAGTACAGTTATATGCGTTATAAGTCCAGTAATGCTTCGTAACCCTATTCCAGCATTGAATACGAGTGAGGGGTGTTACGTTTATTGGTATCAGAGCTATGGTTTAGTCGATTCTAGGACTAACATAGCGTATGTGAGTCTAGCTATACATGCCATATAGTGTGATGACTCCTGACATTTTCAAATGTATTTTTATATAGTAAATGGATCTTGATCGAGCTGTAGTTGATGAGGTTGAGAGTAATGTGCCTGCTCCTGCTCAAGGGACATCACCGTTTGACTCTAAAACTGTAACGGTCAGCCAGGGAGGAGAGGCTAAAGAAGCCTTCTTTGAAATGATGAATGAGTGGTTCACATAATACATTCGTACAAACCTGTCTGCTCAACAACCTTCACCTCCACCTATTCCCCAATTGATCCCTGTAGTTCCTCAAGGTATGGATCCTTTGCGATTGAATAAACCACCTGTTGATCAGATACAGAAACACGGGGCTAAAGAATTTAGAGCCACTGTTAACAATGACCCTGAGGGAGCCGAGTATTGGCTTGAGAACACGATTCGAGTATTTGACGAACTATCTTGCACACTTGAAGAATGTTTAAAATGTGTTGTATCATTGTTGAGAGACACTGCAGATTACTGGTGGAATACCTTGATATCCGTAGTTCCGCAGGAAAGAGCTACTTGGGAGTTCTTTCAAGTTGAATTCAGAAAGAAATACATCAGCCAAGGGTTCATTGATTAGAAATGAAAGGAATTTCTTCAATTAAAACAGGGTCGTATGGCGGTAACAGAATATGAAAGAGAGTTTGTACGACTCAGCAAATATGCTTGTGAATGTGTTTAATCCGAGGCTATAATATGTAAAATATTCAAAGATGGATTAAATGAACAAATCAGACTGTTTGTTTGGATTCTTGAGTTGAAAGAGTTTGTCGTTCTATTCGAAGAGCTTGCAAAACTGAGAGCTTTGCAAAGAGAAAAGAAAAGTCAATTCTGAGGCTAGAGATTTTAGAAAGAGATTTGCAGGCAAATCACATCAGTCAGCATCAAAGAAATATAGAGAATATCATCCTCGTTCTACTACTTCTGTGAGGATTACGATCAGAGATAGAGATGTGAGACATTTCAGTTGTAAACCTTTGACGACATCTGTTGCCAATGTAGGTAGTGTTACAAATGTTAGACCTGAATGTAAGCACTGCAATAAGCGACATTTCAGTGAATGTAGAATATTGAGTGGAGCTTGTTTTAAATGTGGATCTCTTGATCATTATCTCTGGGACTGTCTAGAAAAGTCTATATC
This sequence comes from Gossypium bickii, assembly GCA_025503065.1. Taxonomy (NCBI): domain Eukaryota; kingdom Viridiplantae; phylum Streptophyta; class Magnoliopsida; order Malvales; family Malvaceae; genus Gossypium; species Gossypium bickii. Next base: position 44,105,267 of record CP106717.1, on the reverse strand, counting down.
TGAAAGAGATCAACCGGCGAAAGCAAGTAATACGGCTACTAGAGGGAGACCACCCTGAAACACTAGGAAAGCAAGTGGTAATCGAGGTGCTACGAGAGATTCTGCTGTGAGATCTGAGGCATGAACACCTAGTCAAGCTTATGCTATCTGTGCACGGGAGGAGGCATCATCGCTAGACGTTATTACCGGTACTTTTTCTCTTTTTGATACTGATATAATTGCGTTGATAGATCCTAGATCAACCCATTCATATATATGTATGAATCTAGTATTTAAAAAGAGTTTACATGTCGAGTATACAAATTTTTAATTAAAGTATCGAATCCTTAGGCAAGTCTGTTTTAGTTAATAAGATTTGTAGGAATTGTCCTTTGATGATTTGGGGTTACTATTTTCCGGCTAACTTGATGCTTCTACCGCTTGACGAGTTTGATGTGATTTTGGTTATGGACTGGCTGACTATGCATGATGCATTTGTGAATTGTAGATGAAAGATTATCGAATTGAAATGTCAGAATGATGAAATTCTTCGGATTAAGTCTGATGATTCGAGTGAATTACCTACTGTGATATCGTCTATGTTAGCTTAGAAATGTATGAAAAAGGGCTATGATGCATATCTTGCATAAGTACTGGATACAAAGTTGTCTGAATCAAAGATTGAATATGTACCTATTGTTTGTGAATTTTCATATGTATTTCCAGAAAAACTATCGGGTTTGCCACTGATCAGAGAGGTTGAATTTGATATTGAATTAGTATCAGGAACAACACAGAATTAAAAGAGTTGAAAGCTCACTTGCAAGAATTGACAGACATATGCTTTACACGACCGAGGTATTCGCCCTGGGGTGCACCAGTATTGTTCGTAAAGAAGAATGACGACACGATGAGAATGTGTTTCGGTTACAGTTAGCTGAATAAAGTAACCATAAAGAACAAATACCCTTTACCACGGATTGATGATTTATTTGATCAGCTGAAAGGGGCTATAGTATTTTCAAAGATTGATTTGAGATCGGGTTATTATCAGTTGCGAGTTAAAGAGTCAGATGTGCCAAAAACCACATTCAGAACGAGGTATGGACATTATAAATTCCTGGTTCTGCCTTTCCAATTAACTAATGCTCTTGCAGTTTTCATGGACTTGATGAACCAGATATTCAGACTATATTTAGACACATTTGTTGTTGTATTCATTGATGACATTTTGATCTTTTCGCGAGATGAATTTGAACATACCAAGCACTTGAGAGTTGTATTACAAACTCTACGTGATAATCAATTATTTTCAAAGTTCAACAAATCTGTGTTTGGGCTACGAAAGGTTGGATTTCTAGGGCATATTGTTTTACCTAAAGGTATTAGAGTTTACCCGAGTAAGATTTCTGCTATTGTTGATTGGAAACCTCTGAGTAAGATTTTTGCTATTACCGAAGATTCATGAAAGGATTTTTGATGATTATGACACCGATGACTCGAATGCTTCAAAAAGATGTGAAATTTGAATGGTCAGAAAAATGGCAGCAGAGTTTCGAATAGTTGAAAGTACTGTTAACTGAAGCACCAATTCTGGTTCAACCTAAATCGGGGAAAGAGTTTGTGATTTATAATGACTCGTCATTAAATGGTATGGGATGTGTTTTAATGCAAGAAGGAAAAGTTATAGCTTATGCTTCCTAACAACTGAAACCACATGAAAAGAACTATCCGACGCATGACTTAGAGTTGGTTGCAATTGTGTTTGCATTGAAAATTTGGCGACACTACTTATACGGTGAAAAATGCCGCATTTATATGGATCACAAAAGCTTAAAATATCTGATGTCACAAAAAGATTTGAATCTACAACAACAAAGATGGCTCGAGTTATTAAAAGATTATGGATTTGTGGTTGATTATCACCCGAGAAAAGCTAATGTTATTGCTGATGCCCTGAGCCGAAAATCTTTGTTTGCATTACGAGCAAAGAATACCCAACTGATGATTTGTGATGATATGTCTATTTCTTCAACAAATCTATGAAGCTCAGAAAGATGACCGTGAATTGCAATTTAAACAGATTCAATGTGAGACTATCCCTAATTTAGAGTTTCAGATTGGAGTCGACGATTGTTTAAGGTTCCAAAATAGAATTTGCATACCGAGAAATTCAAAACTCATTCAGAAAATTTTACACGAAGTGCACAATAGCTGTTTATCTGTTCATCTGGGGAGTACCAAAATGTACAATGATTTAAAACATTTTTATTGGTGGCAAGGCATGCAATGAGCTATCTCAAAGTTTGTTTCTAAATGTTTGATTTGTCAGCAAGTCAAAGCTGAACATCAAGTACCATCGGGTTTACTGTAGCCTGTTATGATTCTCGAGTGGAAATGGGATAGAGTTAAAATGGATTTTGTGTCGGGATTGCCCCTAACTCTGAAAAAGAAATATGTTATCTGGGTTGTTGTTGATCGACTAACGAAATCTGTTCATTTCATACCGGTACGTATAGATTACTTACTTGATAGATTGGCTGAATTGTACATTTCTGAGATTGTTCGATTACACGGGGTGCCACTATCTATTATTTCTGATAGAGATCCGAGATTTACTTCGCGATTCTAGAAGAAACTATAAGAAGCTCTGGGAACAAAGTTGAACTTCAGTACTGCTTTTCATCCTCAGACTAATGGTTAGACCGAGAGAGTTATTCAGATTCTCGAAGATATGTTGAGATGTTGTATTTTAGAGTTTGAGGGCAGTTGGGAAAAATACTTATCGTTGATTGAGTTCGCATATAACAATAGTTTTCAGATGAGTATTGTAACACCTCTTACCCGTATTCGACACCTGAACCGGGTACAAGGCATTACCATACTTAACTTGTTCAAACATATAACATCAATCCATAAAATTTCATTTCAAATTAAAAATATTTCATTCGAGACCTTAATGTCCTTATTATAGGCCTACAAAACCCTAAACTTGCACACGGAATGATTCAGGACCAAACAGGAAACTTTTGAACACTTAGAAAATTTTGACACAAAACCTGACCACACACCCGTGTGAAGAGTGACACGCCCGTGCAGGCCGTGTAATCACACACGCCCATGTCCCTAGTCTGTGTGGATTTTATTTTTAATTTTGAACCTACAAGGGTTTACACACGGCCTGACACATGCCCGTGTCCATAGCTCGTATCCCACACAGTGCCACGACACACCCGTGTCTTCACCCGTGTGTGAAAACCTTGACATTTATGATGTCAGCATCTCAATAAGGTCACATGACCAAGGCACACACTCGTGTCCATTGACCGTGTGGCGAATTAAATTCCTAATTTCAGGTGCAGACTTTACACGGCTTGGGCACATGCCCGTGTCTTAGGCCGTGTCTCCCACACGGTTGAGTCATACGGCCGTGTCTCCCACACGGTTGAGTCACACGGTTGTGTCTCAGCCAGTGTGTTTACTACTAGGCATACTGACTTACCAACTTACCATGCAGGGGTACACACGGCCTATCAACACACCCATGGGGCTGACCGTGTGTCACACATGGCCTAGACACACGCCCGTGTGTCTACTTGTGTGGACAATTGTAAGGCTATCTACCAAGCCAATTACCACACTTATACTATTTCATTTTAACACTCTACATGATCATAAGGCACTCATAATGCCCAAAATAAAGACGTCCATACATAGGTTTACACTACATTCATCATGCACATTCTTTACTCAATTATCAACCCAAACACATAAACATGCAATTCATGAACTTCTTCACCATTGAATATATATAACTTATCAAGTGTTTAACAATTTTCAATGGCCATTTACAAAATGAATTTAATAACATTAATAGCCACACATTGGCTAACCAATATAACATATCACAAGAAATAACCAAGTTCCTATACATGCCATACTCAAAATTAATCAAACTATGCTATAACAAAGAGAAGTTGATAGTCTGATTTAGAACTCCGATGTCCTACGATATTCGAGTTAGCTTGGCGATACTACAAGGAAAAAGGAAATGAGAGAGGTAAGCATGAAGCTTAGTAGCAACATAAAGGCTCATAATGTCATCCATCCATTGCATTGAATAAAAACACAAAGTCTCAAGCACATTGCCATAACTTACACAAGCTTACTCTTACCAATTACATGTCATGTCACATATCGTAAACAATATCACGTGAATTACTGACATATACCTGTATCTGTAACAACCCAAACCCGGCCCAAACGCTATGGCCGAATCTGGTCTGTTACAGAGAAAACATTTTTGAAGTTCCTTTTTGAATACCAACTCAAGAATTTTGGAAAACCTTCATTTATTTGAAGTTGCTGAACCCATACTTAGTTTTTAATTGAAAATTTAAAAAACAAGTCAAGTTATTATAAAAATTACTAATGTGCCTGATGGCCCGTTAAAAACGTTTGCGAGTTTGGTTTTGAAACCCCTCCCATTTCATTTCATAAAGAGATAATTAAAACAATTATTCAAGCATTGAATAAAATAAAAATAAACTACTAGGAGGCCTTATTACATAAAGATAAAATTTAAATCCACAATCCCATGATAAATAAATTGAAATTCAAAGTATGAAAAAAAAAAATAACTCCAACTGCATGGCCACCTCGAGTCAACCCGACTCCACATCCGCGATCTACTCGTTACCTGAAAAATGTAAAGGAGAAGGTGAGTCACCAAGACTCAGTATGCAACCCTTCCCCCGGTTTAAACAATTCCATACACAGCATTTAACGAATTAATATGCAAGACCCCATGTGACCCAACCTAGCCAGCCATACGCCACTTTCTACCCCGTTGTGGTACCAAACCACTGGTGGTGCCAAACCACTGGTGACATATAGTCACGATGTGCTACCAAAGCACTGGTGTCCGTAGACACAAATCGGGTGATGGGGCCAACCCATCGTGTGATACCAAATCACCGCGACGACCCATATCTCAAGTGGGGCCAACCCACGGTGGTTTCAACCACGGGGACAAGTCGCTATGAGGTACCAAACCTGCGGAGGTACCAAACCTCTGTGATCAGTAGTCACAGCAGGTTACCAAAACACTTGGTGCGGTGCCCGCCGCAACGAATACACTGCCCCCTCCGCTCAATCAACCCACATGGTCAACAGTCATATACAGATTTATCAAATGTATTATCACAACATGCTTCCCAAAAGCATCAAATAGCAAATCATATGCACAGGTACTTACCTGGTTACCCCGTATACCGTTATAGTATTCAAGCCATTGCTACATACATCAAATTAGCAATCACACTACACAGCATAATTTAATAAGTTAAATGGTGTGTATGTACACACTGCTTACCACGATAGTCTTAAAACCCGGTTAATCAATCGGCCACACTCTAAGTCCTTGCCCCTATATTCGGCCAACTGTCAAGGTTAGTGATATGGGCCATTCGGCCAAACCAAACAATTTAAAGGGGTCATACTTTGTACCCGAATCCTTACCCAAATCGCTTCGAGTACTAGCCTTAGCGTCCGATTTGCGAATCTGGTTTACAAACTTCACTTAGTCAATTAATAACACTAATAACCATAGCCTTTGGCTTTTAAATACCAATATAAGCCTTACCTACACTTACCAAATTCGGTTGGTAGAAAATGGAGCCTAGATCGCTTGATTTCAAATATCTCGGAGTCCCTACAATATTTCGGTTTAGACAAAAGATAAGCCAACTATCATCCGTGTGTCGACTCTGCTTTTCCCCATACTTAAATCGATGAAATCATAAAAGAGAATAACAAAACCATTCGGCTATGCCCTTTCTTACCTTCTTCAAACCGATTGAAAACTAACTTCCGAAGAGCCTTATACTTCCTTTAGTATTCGGCTAACAATGCTGCCAAGGAGGAGTGTGAGATTTGGTTCTTCAAGGGGGTGTATTCGGCTATTGAAGGAAGGAAAATAATGGAGATGAGAGGGAAAAGAAGTTTCGGCAAAAGGGGTTTGGGAGGCTGGAATAAAAATTGAAATAGGAATGAAGAAGGAGGGCTAGGGATTTTGGCAAGTAGAAAAATGAAGAAAAGAAAGAAAGGTGCTAGGTTGCTCCTTTTATAGACATTCGGCCCCCCTCCTAGCAGCCTTGCCGTCCACACTACTCCACCAAGGAGTTCAAAATTCGGCCATTACCTAAAATTTCTCTTGGCCACACATTTGTATTAATTCAAAATAATTGAATTAATCTTCAAATAATCCCTTAATAATCCACTAATTATCCTTGGATATCCTCTTATTATCACTATAATTAAAATCCCATAATATCCATTAATAATCCATTTAAATCTTAACAATATCCTCATAATTAAAAAGAGTTTAAACCGAGGAAAACTTCCCCCTTGTGCCGTCCCATTAATGAGCAAAAGAGAAACTTGCGACTCGAACCCAGCTCCCTTGCTCCCCCTTGTGGCGTCACATGCTAGACCTTAAGTGGGCTTACTTTGCCACTTTACCAAGGGCTTATTAGTGCCCAAATTCCTTCATTTATTCTTATAACACCCCCCTGCTAAGGCTCCCTACCTTTAAAGTTAAAAACTGAATTTTCCACCAAACCGAGCACACCACGCCTTTAAATTAAGCTCTATTATTTCATAAATATCATCATAGCAGCTTCTTACAGAAAAATAACTAAATTTCAAATAACCCCATTTTTGGGATGTTACAGTTCTACCCCCCTTAAAAATAAATTTCATCCCCGAAATTCCTTGGTCAGAAGAGGTGAGGGTATTGCTGTTTCATCACATCCTCGGGCTCCCACGTAGCTTCCTCTGTACCATGGTTCCGCCACAAAGACCTTCACCAAGGGCACTTCGTTTCCTACGTAGAACCTTTCACATCTCGGTCTAAGATCCGAACTGGTTCCTCTTCAAAAGATAAATCCGATTCACCTCGATTTACGCCATCGCACAACGTGCGCGAAGGTCCGATCAATACCGCTCTCAAAGATTGATACGTGAAAGACATCATGGATCTGGTTTAGTTCTGCCGGTAACTCAAGCTGATAAGCTACCGGTCCAACACGCTTAATCACCGTATATGGCCCAATGAACCTTGGGCTTAGCTTCCCTTTCCGTCCAAATCTTAACACCTTTTTCCAAGGTGACACTTTCAAAAAAACCTTGTCTCCTACAAAGATACTCCATCTCCTTACGCTTTAAATCCGCATAGGATTTTTGCCTATCCGATGCTTCCTTAAGACGAGACGAATTACTTTGACTTTATCCTCCGTCATTGTCACCAACTCTGACCCAAAATCGCCGCTCACCTAGTTCCGTCCAACATGTCTGAGTACGACACTTCTTCCTTCCATACAAAGGCCTCATACGGAGCCATCCGGATACTTGCCTCGTAGTTTGTTGTTATAGGCGAACTCGCTAACGGTAGAAATTCCTCCCAACTACCACGGAAATCCAAGACACAACCTCTTAACATATCCTCTAAGATCTGTATCACCCTTTCCGATTGTCCGTCCGATCGTGGATGGAAAGCGGTACTAAAATCCAACCGTGTGCCCATAGCTTGATGCAAGGCTTTCCAAAACCTTGACGCGTGAACTCCGGATCCCTATCCGAGATGATTGATGTTGGAACCCCATGCAATCTTACTATCTCCGAGACGCATGACTTAGCTAGCTTAGCTTCAAGAGAGAAATCCATCCTCACCGGTATGAAGTGAGCCGACTTAGTTAACCGGGCCTACTATTACCCAAACCGCGTCTTTCTTCTCGGGCGTAAGGGTAGCCCACTAACAAAATCCATAGTGATCCGCTCCCCACTTCCATTGGGGAATCTTTCTTGGCCGAAGCAACCCCGACGGCAAATCGATGTTCAAATTTAACTTGTTGACAAGTTAGACACTTACCAACAAACTCTGTTACTTCACGCTTTAACCCGCCACCAAAATCGCTTCTCTAAGATCCCTATACATCTTGCTTCCTCCCTGATGCATAGCGTAAGAAATTCGCTATGTGCATCATGGAGAATCTTCGCCCTCAACTCCACATCCTTTGCATACTACACGCCGCCTCTTGAAAGCATAATACTCCATCACTCGACAGGTTATATCCTTCCAAACCACCATCCCGAACTTGTGCTCTCTTAGCGTTCAACCCTTCATCTACTCGATCGCTTTTTCTTAACCTCCTCGATCCATGTGGGCTTAACTCGAAGTTCCGCCAATAGACTTCCATCATCATATAGACTTAACCGAGCAAACATTGCTCTTAAGTCCGCCACGACCTTCCGCTCAACGCAACGCGTCAGGCTACTACGTTGGCCTTGCCTGGATGATACTCGATTGAACAATCGTAATCCTTCAAAAGTTCAATCCACCGACGTTGTCTCAGGTTTAGATCCTTCTGAGTCAAGAGATACCTCAAACTCTTGTGATCCGTGTAAACTATCGACTTCTCCCCATAAAGGTAGTGTCTCCATATTTTCAGAGCGAAGACGACTGCTGCTAGCTCTAAGTCGTGCGTTGGATAGTTCAATTCATGAGGTCTTAACTGACGTGATGCATAGGCTACTACCTTCCCTTCCTACATCAACACACACCCCAAACCAGTGTGAGATGCATCACAATAGATGGTAAACAACTTTTCTTCCTCCGGTTGCACCAAAACCGGAGCTTCCGTCAAAATTTTCCTTAGCTTATCAAAGCTTTCTTGCTGCTTCTCCGTCCATACAAATGGGACACCTTTCCTTAGTAGCTTCGTCAACGGTAGCTGCACGATTAGAGAAAATCCCGGACAATCACCACCACTGTACGCTTCATCCTTTAGAAGCGACACCGCCCTTTTCGACTTCTCTCTCGTCGGTCAGTCGAGATCATCCATGACCCTTTCCGTAGATTCCACCAATATATACTCTCATGCAAGACTGTGCCACTCCCGAGACACCACGGAATACCTCGGCCCGTTAGACCGACTCCGCCAGAAGCGGACTTCGAGCTCCCAAATTCCCCCACCACCCGGCTACCATCTCCAAAACTTCGCCAAACGACTTGCGACCACGGCCTCACCACCGGTGCGGTCCTCGCTCGCCGGCCACGAAAGTAGGAGGTGGTGGTGGCGGTGGTACCTCGCTTTAACCTTGACCCGACTGATGGGTTCGGACACCGTCATCCTACCCCTACGCGCGTCACGGCGTCCACGTCCTCTAGAACTCATTCTATCTACCATGCGCTTTAATCCTGATTAAGAGAATTTTATGTGTTAGCATTTGTTTCACTTTCTTATTCACGAAGAAATTTTATGAGCAGAATTTAATTAGGGATTCTTTCGAGCAAACAAGGTTTCAGCTTTTCTATCCTAGTTCACACAAAAGAGTTCATGCATCCATTCCTTAATACTTTCCATACCTATTCACTCTTCTGACATTTACGCCATTTCTATCCTGAGGGTATTTTCATCATTTTCCTACAGGGTATTTTCAGTAAATAAAGAAATTTTAAACTTTAGTAAAGTAGGTCATTTTGAAATTCCCAAAACTGGAGGATATTTATAAAAAAATTTGTAAAATCGTGTCGTTTTGAAACCAGGGGTATTTTGGTAATTTTGTCAATCGTGGGCAATTTTGTCATTTTGCTAAATCGTGATATTTTCGATACGATTGTAAAACTTTGAGGGTCCTTTCTGAAAGTTTTCCTTTTCAAATAGTGATGTTGGTAAAGTTTTCCAAAGATCGTGGTCATTTCGGTAATTTTCACAAATTGAGGCGTTTTTAGTAATTTTCTAAAACCAAAATATTTCAAAGTGTTGATTTTCAAAACTAAGTTGTTGGATACTTGTAAAGTAGTTGAAATTTTGAGCAAAACCATTGAACTGATATTTTATGAGTCGTGGCGTTCTAGTAATTTTACCCTAAGGGGTATTTTTGTAATTTTCCACAAATTTGAGTTTTTCAAGAAACATTGTAAAAATGATGTCCTCAGCTTTAAAAGAGTCATTGTAAAAAAAAATTTTTGAAAACGTTAGGGTTGTTGTTTTTTCGCTCGCTTTGAAAACATGGCTAGTTCCTTTCTGGTTTTAGTCATTAGGTTTAGCCTATGACCGAGCCATCTTGATCGTGGTGAACCAAGGCTACGCACCGTGCGGGATTCGAGTGAAGAGGCGGTGGGTCACGCGGACCATTGAAATACCAAGCTCTCACCGAACCTTTCTAGACATGCGCATGCAGGTTGCCACACCACCGAGCCCTCTCAGTTAGGGTGAACCGGCTACGCACTGTGCATATACCGCGAAGAGGAGGTGAGTCACACGGACCGCTTAAATACCGTGCTCTCTTCCGGATCCAATCCTCGACATGCGTCTGTGGGTTACCACACCCCAGCTCACCGCTAAGTCATAGATTGGTTTAATTCTTTAATGTCTTATGTTTGGTTCATGTGTTTGAGTAATCTAATCCTAGGGTTTAAGTCCTATAAGTCTATCTACGCCCATACTTCCTACCCTTCTACAGGATATAATTCACCAAGAGGTTTAGATGTACTTACAGGCGGATCGGTCTTTGAGACTCGGGCCATGCTGTTCAAAATCCAAAAATTATTTCATAAGGCCTTTTAAAACATTTTTGGGCCTTGGGCCCCCACGGCCGAGCTTTGAACTGGGCTCTGATACCAATTTTGTAACAACCCAAACCCGGCCCAAACGCTATGGCCGAATGCAGTCTTCTGGAGAAAAACATTTTTGAAGTTCCTTTTTGAATACCAACTCAAGAATTTTGGAAAACCTTCATTTATTTGAAGTTGCTGAACCCATACTTAGCTTTTAATTGAAAATTTAAAAAACAAGTCAAGTTATTATAAAAATTACTAATGTGCCTGATGGCCCGTTAAAAACGTTTGCGAGTTTGGTTTTGAAACCCCTCCCATTTCATTTCATAAAGAGATAATTAAAACAATTATTCAAGCATTGAATAAAATAAAAATAAACTACTAGGAGGCCTTATTACATAAAGATAAAATTTAAATCCACAATCCCATGATAAATAAATTGAAATTCAAAGTCTGAAAAAAAAAAATAACTCCAACTGCATGGCCACCTCGAGTCAACCCGGCTCCACATCCGCGATCTACTCGTTACCTGAAAAATGTAAAGGAGAAGGTGAGTCACCAAGACTCAGTATGCAACCCTTCCCCCGGTTTAAACAATTCCATACACAGCATTTAACGAATTAATATGCAAGACCCCATGTGACCCAACCTAGCCAGCCATACGCCACTTTCTACCCCGTTGTGGTACCAAACCACTGGTGGTGCCAAACCACTGGTGACATATAGTCACGATGTGCTACCAAAGCACTGGTGTCCGTAGACACAAATCGGGTGATGGGGCCAACCCATCGTGTGATACCAAATCACCGCATTTATCCCATATCTCAAGTGGGGCCAACCCACGGTGGTTTCAACCACAGGGACAAGTCGCTATGAGGTACCAAACCTCTGGAGGTACCAAACCTCTGATGACTGTAGTCACAGTGTGTTACCAAAACACTGGTGCCCGTCGGCACGAATACACCGCCTCTCGCTCAATCAACCCACATGGTCAATAAATCATATACAGATTTATCAAATGTATTATCACAACATGCTTCCCAAAAGCATCAAATAGCAAATCATATGCACAGGTACTTACCTGGTTACCCCGTATACCGTTATAGTATTCAAGCCATTGCTACATACATCAAATTAGCAATCACACTACACAGCATAATTTAATAAGTTAAATGGTGTGTATGTACACACCTGTTACCACGATAGTCTTAAAACCCGAAGTTAATCAATCGGCCACACTCTAAGTCCTTGCCCCTATATTCGCCAATCACAAGGTTAGTGATATGGGCCATTCAGCCAAACCAAACAATTTAAAGGGGTCATACTTTGTACCCGAATCCTTACCCAAATCGCTTCGAGTACTAGCCTTAGCGTCCGATTTGCGAATCTGGTTTACAAACTTCACTTAGTCAATTAATAACACTAATAACCATAGCCTTTGGCTTTTAAATACCAATATAAGCCTTACCTACACTTACCAAATTCGGTTGGTAGAAAATGGAGCCTAGATCGCTTTGATTTCAAATATCTCTGAGTCACTACAATATTTCGGTTTAGACAAAAGATAAGCCAACTATCACCCGTGTCGGACTCTGCTTTCCCCATACTTAAATCGATGAGAATCATAAAAGAGAATAACAAAAACCATTCGGCTATGCCCTTTCTTACCTTCTTCAAACCGATTGAAAACTAACTTCCGAAGAGCCTTATACTTCCTTTAGTATTCAGCTAACAATGCTGCCAAGGAGGAGTGTGAGATTCGGTTCTTCAAGGGGGTGTATTCAGCTATTGAAGGAAGGAAAATAATGGAGATGAGAGGAAAAGAAGTTTCGCAAAAGGGGTTTGGGAGGCTGGAATAAAAATTAAAAGAGGAATGAAGAAGGAGGGCTAGGGATTTCGGCAAGTAGAAAAATGAAGAAAAGAAAGAAAGGTGCTAGGTTGCTCCTTTTATAGACATTCGGCCCCCTCCTAGCAGCCTTGCCTTGTCGCCCACACTACTCCACCAAGGAGTTCAAAATTCGCCATTACCTAAAATTTCTCTTGGCCACACATTTGTATTAATTCAAAATAATTGAATTAATCTTCAAATAATCCCTTAATAATCCACTAATTATCCTTGGATATCCTCTTATTATCACTATAATTAAAATCCCATAATATCCAAAGTAATAATCCATTTAAATCTTAACAATATCCTCATAATTAAAAAGAGTTTAAACTGAGGAAAACTTCCCCTTGTGCCGTCCCATTAATGAGCAAAAGAGAAACTTCGCGACTCGAACCCAGCCTCCCTTGCTCCCCTTGTGGCGTCACATGCTGCTAGACCTTAAGTGGGCTTACTTTGCCACTTTACCAAGGGCTTATTAGTGCCCAAATTCCTTCATTTATTCTTATAACACACCCCTGCTAAGGCTCCCTGCCTTTAAAGTTAAAAACTGAATTTTCCACCAAACTGAGCACACCCACAGCTTTAAATTAAGCTCTATTATTTCATAAATATCATCATAGCAGTTCTTACAGGAAAAATAACTAAATTTCAAATAACCCCATTTTTGGGATGTTACAGTATCACTTCATCACATAGCTTTAGCACTAATTTCATCTCTATTATAAGCTTCAATATTATCCCGATGAATCACTTGGAATATCCGAGGATCCATAATCATCATCATACACATAAACATGACGCCAATGCCATATCACAGATATGGTCTTACATGGGGTCACATTTTGATGCCAATGCCATATCCCAAATATGGTCTTATACGGGATCTCATATCGATGCCGATGCCATCTCCCAGATTTGGTCTTATACGATATTCATATTCGATGCCGATGCCATGTCCCAGATATGGTCTTATACGGGATCTAAATTCGGTGTCGAGGCCATGTCCCGGACATGGTCTTATACGGGACCTTACCAATCTCATGTCTTGATGATGATATCCTCTCAGTTTTTAAAGTCCAACCGGGACTTCAACGTCATAAAGTTTCATCACTTTCTCATTTAACATCATTACTAAATTTCATAGAAATAATATACATCTTCACGAATATCAAATATTTCAACACTTAATAACATGATGTTGAATTATTACACACAAACTTACCTCGGTACCAAAATATGTAATTTTGCGATCTAGTCCGAAACCTTGCCTTTTCTTCGGTCAGTGTTAATTCCTCGTTCTTCTTGATCTATAATAACAAATTAGCTCATTTAATTACCACATTAATCAATACATTTCAATAATCATACTTTGGCAAAATTACCATTTTGCCCTTAAACTTTCACAAAATTACAATTTTACCCCTAGGCTCGTAAATCAATTCCAATCAAATTTATTCCTTTATCAGGCCTAGCTGAACATTTATTACTCTTATAGCAACTCCTAATACTCAATATTTCACACATTTAACACCTATTTTACAACCTTTACAAAAAGGTTCTTTTAGGTGTTTTCATGGAAACACCTTTTACAAAAGTTGTGTATTTAACAACCAATACCCATATTCTTCCATAAAATTTCAGAAAACAACATTAATTCTCTCATGGAAAAACCCTAGGTTTTTAACGATTTTGCAAAATTGTCCCCTCATTAGCTAGCTCAAGCTACAAGGGTCTCAAAAGTACAAAAAGTATCAAAGAATGACCATTAAGACACTTACTTGCAAGGAGAAAATCTTGGCTGAAATTTTTGAGTTCACAACCCCTATTTTGCTGCTAATTTTTGGTGGAGAAGATGGAGAGAAAAGATGATATTTTTCTTCTTTATTTTATGATAAAAATCAATTTAGACACCAAATTTTCACCTAACCAATTGACAAAGTCTTTTCTTTGTCCCTATGGTCGGCCACTCTATTTTCTTAGGGTTTGATTGCATATTAAGGGCCTCCAATAATATTCTATGGCTTTTAGATACCTTTAGCTTGTAAAATAGAACTTTCGCACTTTATGCGATTTAGTCCTTTTTCGCAATTAAGCATGCAATCGCTAAAATTAATGCACCAAAATTTTCTTACATTCATATAATCATGCTATAACACATAAAATAATATTAAAATAATTTTCTTCAACCTCAGATTAGTAGTTCTGAAACTACTGTTCTGACTAGCCCTTAAATCGGACTGTTACAATTCCCCCCTTAAGGATTTTCGTCCCCGAAAATCTTACCGGTGAAAAGGTTGGGATATTGGTTTCTCAACTGTTTAACTTCTCGTGCCAAAATCTTAACCAGCTCTTCGCCATAAGTCATGTCCGGTTGAATTTCTACCTTTTATGGTACAATCACATACGAAGGGTCAGAACGATATCGGCATAACTTAGATACATGGAATACATCGTGAATCTTTTCCAACTCAGACGGTAAAGCCAAACGATAAGCTACCAGCCTTATCCTCTCGGTAATCTCATATGGTTCGATAAAGCGCGGACTCAATTTGCCTTTCCAGCCAAATCTGAGAACTTTCTTCCATGGTGATACTTTCAGAAACACTTTATCACCTACTTGATACTCAATCTATTTTCGTTTCAAATCTGCAATTGCTGAGATCTTACTCGGGTCGACTCTAATTCCATCTCCCGAGACAATGTGCCCCAAAAATTTGACTTCCTTAAGCCAAAATTCACTTTTACTAAACTTGGCATATAACTAATTATCTCGTAAAACTACAAAACCGTCCTCAAGTGCTCAACGTGCTCGTTCTTGTCGTGAGAGTAAATCAATATGTCATTAATAAAGACTACAACAAATTTATCCAAATATGGCTGAAAGATGCGATTCATCAAATCCATAAACACAGTAGGGGCATTGGTTAAACCGAAAGGCCTGACTATGAATTCATAGTATCCATACCTTGTTAAAAATGTTGTTTTTGGCACATCCAAGTTTTTGACTCTTAACTGATAATATCTAGACCTCAAGTCTATCTTGGAAAACACCGTGGCTCTCTTCAATTGGTCAAACAAATCATCGATCCTTGGCAACGGGTATTTGTTCTTCACGGTTACCTTATTAAGCTGCTGATAATCTATACATAACCTTATGGAACCATCTTTCTTCTTCACAAATAATACGGGAGCACCCGACGGAGAATAACTCAGTCTTGCAAAGCCTTTATCCGTTAACTCTTGTAACTGTGCCTTCAATTCTTTCAACTCAGTTAGAGCCATCCTATACGGAGCAATTGAAATACAAGCAGTACTAGGAGCTAACTCAATCCCAAATTCAATCTCTCTAACCAGAGGTAACCCTGGCAGTTTTTCTAGAAAAACATCTGGATAGTCGCATACTATGGGTACCGATTCAATTCTTAACTCAGTGTAACACCCCAAACCCAGCTTAGACGTTACGACCGAATCTGACATGTCACATTGAAGTGTTTTTGAAATCAGGCTTGTTGATAGAAAACTGTTTTTAAATGATTTCCATGTTTGTTACTGCTGGTTTCTTAGTTGGTTAAAAACCCGTGGAAGCTACTCTAATTAATGTCATTTTGAAGTTTGAAAATGTGTGTTTGTCTTTTAAAACAATTATTACTTTCGAAAATTTATTTGTATTAGTTTGGCAGTTTCAAAGTAAGAAATTAAACCCAAATTAAAGAAATTAAAATCACTAGAGGCCTTATTACATAAGTATCAACCCAAAATAAAAATTTAAATAATTAGGTCTAAAATAAAATATTAGCGAATGTGTGGCCACGTCCGAGTCCCTCGCAGCTTCAAATCAACTAAGGTTGGGGATTACCTGTACAGTTAAAAGAAAAGGGTAAGTTACGAGAACTTAGTGTGTAATCCCCTATCATGCAGTAACAGTCTGGTCCTGAGCCCTATTCAGTAACAATGTTGTGTCTGCCTTAGCCCATTACAGTATCAGTATGGTGCACATATACAACCCACCCCAATCCAGCCAACACAGCACCCGTACCAACCAACACACCATGTGGGGATAAAATCGACCCACCAAGCCAACACACTAATATTGCGCAAAGATAGCCGCCAAGAATAATAACGCAGCAGAGAGTGCCAGATGCAGATATGTGGCAAAGCCACCAAGAATGATATTGCAAAGCAGAGCGGCCCAAGTGATCGATAATGCAACAAAGTCGCCAAGAATGTGATTTGTGGCAAAGCCACCAGTAACAGTACACTTCCTCCATAAAAGTATCCTTAAACCACATGCAGTATGCCATGTCATACATATCTTATGTATGCAGTATGTCCCACTCAGAACAGTCATATAACAATATACATTCACCAGTCGACTTACCTCTAAGGGTAAAATGGTAATTTCCATCTATTAGGGTAAAATAGTAATTTTACCCTTTAGGGGTACTTTGATCATTTTACCCATTTTGGGGTTTCGATGTAGATCACGACCTCTCTGAAGGTCTATAGTCACCTCGAGCGACTCAGATAATTAATATGGTTATAACAGTGTAAATGGGCCCAAGGCCCATTATTCGGCCCAAGTGGGCCCACACGCTCATGTGGCCTATTTAGCCCAAATTCAGTCACGGCTATACGAACTACATAACCCAATCTAGTTTCTGCCACTTTTTTGTGGATTTTATCCGTGTGGGCCCACGAGCCCATTGTGCCCACATGGCCCATTTCAGCCAAACGAGGCCTATAACGGCCCAAGAGCACGAGAACGCTCGTGGCAGCCTCTACAGTCTATCGCCCATGATTGTGGGCTCAATTTACCACACGAGCGATCGCACGCTCGTGAGGCCTCATATGCCGAGGTTTCGACTTTTCAGCTTTTGCCGATTCACAAAGGAGATAGTGTGATTACACACCTTTTTCATGAAAGCTAGCGAAACACCTCTTAGCACCAACCTACATTGATTCGATTATTCGGTCAGCCCTTCAATAACAAATATCTTCAAGAACTTAAACTGCACTTAATCAACCATCACCTACCACGATTGTATGAAGTATGGCCCACTCTTCTAAGATTGTCGTCCAAGACACGATTCCACGCTCTTGATGATTATCCCAATGATCAAACGGTTGGTGAAGGGAAGATTTGGAACGCCTCCACACACAAGAGAATCCTCTTTTCTCTTCTTGAGATTTTAACACCCTAAGAAAAGATAAATAAGAGTGGCTTAAAACACAATGCTAACGAAATAGCTTGCTTGGAAAGTTGAAAGACTTATCGAAATTGATGATGATGAAGTCGATTATAATAGCTTAGGATTTGACCATGCACAATAGGGAAAAGATGGTAACTAAAAATACACAAAAGAGCCTTGAAGAAAATCGGCTAAGATGGAGAGAGAGTGGGGAGAAGAGAAGAAGAAGATGGAAAGTAGGTTTGGCTTTGAGTGAAAATAGAAGAATGGAGGGGGAGAGAAAAGATGTGCATTTGGCACTATTAGGAGAGTACCTATTCGGAAAATTTGGAAAGGAAGAGAGTAGAAGCAATTTTGGTCAATTCAATAGCTAAAACGTAAAACCCGAAAGAATTCCTGAATGGTAAAATTCACAAAGGAAAACTACGACAGTCTCCTTTCATAACCCCACAAAACCGAAATAAGGAAAATGCCTAAAGTCGAAATTCCTAAGCTTCCTTAAACCAATTCGACACCAACATTCCCTACACACCTCAACTTCCTTGATTTTCTCTACAACTCTCTCCATACTCCTCTCCATGATTTGCTCCTACTATCTCTCCACAAATCCATCCAAGACCAATTCAAACTTCACCTTATAGAGTTTCAGTCCAAATCTTCTACCTACACAGCTCAAGCAGCAAAATAAATAGTCCATTGTGCAACCCATGACTTGAACCTCAGACCTCTCAGTTATACCATATGCCACATTGCCACTAAACCACAGGCTCTTTTTGTGCCACAAAACAAGCATTATAACTAATAAGGCCTAAGTGCCAGTGTCCAGGTTTATTTAAGAGAAAACTAAAAATTTTGCAAAGGCCAAGACTTGAACCCAGGCTTCTCAAACACTTCCATACACACCCAAATCACTTAGCCATTGAAGTATTTGTGTTGGAACATGCAAAAGTACAGACCCTAAATTTTTGGAGTGTTACACTCAGTCTCTTTAGCATTCATCACAAAGGCAATATAAGCTTCGTATCCCTTTCTTACAAATTTCTGAGCAGACATATGAGAAATCACTACAGGCAACTTGTCCTATTTATCTGATTCAACATGAAGAATATCACCATTTTCACATTTTAACTCAATAAATTTCCTTCCACAATTCACTATCACATCATGAGTAGTTAACCAATCCATCCCAAGGATGACATCGAATTCATCAAACGACAATAACATGAGATTAGCCAGAAAAAAATAACCTCTAATCATCAAAGGGCAATCTTTGCATACTCTATCGACTAACACATATTTGCCTAGGGGATTTGACACTTTTATCACAAATTCCGTAGACTCTACAAGCATGTTCATACTAGAGACTAATTTCATGCAAATATACGAGTAGGTAGATATCGGATCAATTAAAGCTATAACATGAGTATTATAAAGAGAAAATGTACCTGTGATCACGTCAGGGGAGGACGCCTCTTCACGAGCACGAATAGCGTAATTCCTCACAGACACTCTAACCTTAGATCTTGCAGTCCGCTCTCTAAGTGTATTCTTGCTACGTATTTCATTTCATAGGTTTCTCTATGGCCTTCCTCCAGCAGTACTCCCAAGTCTTGCACTCTGAGGTTTCTCTTTCTCACCCACCTTAGGGCAATCTCTAATAAAATGGTCTAGGGATCCATATTTGAAACAATCTTTCTCGTTTGCTCGATACTCCCCGGGATGACGTCTACCACACTGTGGACATTCCAGTATACTTGGTCGAGTGTTGCCAACACTAGCAACCGAAGTGGTCTGAGCTTTTGACCCCGAGTATTGTTTACCCTTACTTCTATTTGAAAACCCAGCCGAAGTGGCTGATCGGGTAGTAAACTCTCTTGATTTCTTGGATGAAGATTGAAATGATTTGCCCAACTGTCTCTTCCTCGAGTCACGAGACTTGATTTCAGCTCTTCTTTTCTCTTTGACCAGTTTCTCGGCCTTACGAGCTCTATCTACTAACACAACAAATTCTTTTAGTTCTAGAAAACCAACAAATAAACAAACATCCTCATTTAACCCGTCCTCAAACCTTTTTCACATAATGGCTTCTGTTGATAAGCACTCTCGAGCGTATTTGCTAAGTCCTACAAACTCACGCTCATATTCGATCACCGTCATTCGACCTTGCTTTAGCTCTAAGAATTCCTTTCTTTTCTGGTAAATGAACCTTTGACTAATATACTTCTTCCAGAACTCTTCTTGGAAGAATTCCCAGTTAACTTTCTCCCTTGGTACAACCGACACAAAGGTGTTCCACCATTAATAGGCCGAATCTCTCAAGAGAGACATTTCATGCACTCTTCAGGTGTGCAGGATAACTCATCGAATACCATGATGGTATTTTCAAGCCAAAATTCTGCCCTTTCAGGATCATCATCTTTACTAGCTTGAAATTCCTTCGCTCCTTGCTTCTGGATTCTATCAACCGGAGGCTTTTCTCTTCTTACTACCTCTACCACTTGGGGACCTACAGGGGTAGGCTGAGAAATAGGTGGGGGTGGAGGGGGTTAACCATTAAAATTTCCTAGAACAAATTGGATGTACCAATTGCTCATCATATGGAGAAAGGCTTCTCGAGCCTCTTCCCCTTAACCCAAAGTCTCAGGTCTACTCTCTACTGGCGTGGTCCCTTGCGCGGGAGCTGATACATTACTTGCAGCATCATCGGTCGCAGCTCGATCGGGATTCATTTCCTATATAAAAACATAATTTAAATCGCCAGGAGTCGTCACACTATCATTATGTAAATACTCACATGTATGACATGTATAGATAGACTCATACTTACGCTACATTAGTCCGAGAATTGACTAAACCGTAGCTCTGATACCACTAAATGTAACACTCCTTACCCATTTTTCAACACATGAACCGGGTATGAGGCATTACCGTACTTAACTTGCTCAAACATATAACATCGATCCATAAAATTTCATTTCAAATAAAAAATTTTTCATTCAAGACCTTAATGTCCTTATTATAAGTCTATGAAACCATAAACTTGCACACGAAATGATTCAGGGCCAAACTAGAAACTTTTGAACACTTAAAAAATTTTGAAACAAAATAGGGCCACATGCCCATGTAAAGAGGGACACGCCCGTGTGGGCAGGCCATGTAATGACACACGCCCATGTCCCTAGTCCGTGTGGATTTTATTTTTCATTTCGAACCTACAGGATTTTTTCACACGGCTTGACACACGCCCGAGTCCATAGCCCGTGTCCCACACACGGCCATGACACACCCATATCTTCACCTACGTGTGAAAACCTTGACATTCTGTTTATGACGTCATCCTCTCAATCAGGTCACACGGCCAAGGCACACGCCCGTGTCCTTCGACTGTGTGGCGAATTAAATTCCTAATTTCAGGTGCAAACTTCACACGGCCTGGGCACATGCCCGTGTCTTAGGCTGTGTCTCCCACACGGGTGAGACACCGGTAGTGTCTTAGCCCATGTGTGTACTACTAGGCATACTGACTTACCAACTTAGCATGAAGGGGTACACACGGCCTATCAACACACCCACCCATGGCTGACCAGTGTGTCACACACAGCGTGACACACGCGCTGTGTGTCTACACAGTGGACAATTGTAAGGCTATCTACCAAGCCAATTATCACCCTGAAATACAACCACACTTATACTATTTCATTTTAACACTCTACATGATCATAAGGCACTCCTAATGCCCAAAATCAAGACGTCCATACATAGGTTTACACTACATTCATCATGAATATTCTTTACAAAATTATCAACCCAAACACACAAACATGCAATTCATGAACTTCTTCAGCATTGAATATATATAACTTATCAAGTGTTGGCCAATTTCTAAAGGCCATTTACAAAACAAATTGAATAACATTAATAGCCACACATTGGCTAACCAATATGACATATCACCAGAAATAACCAAGTTCCTATACATGCCATACTCAAAATTAATCAAACTAGACTATACCAAAGAGAAGTTGATAGTGTGATTCAGAACTGCGATGTCCTACGATCTCTGAGTTAGCTTGGCAATACTACAAGGAAAAGGCAAATGAGAGAGGTAAGCATGAAGCTTAGTAAGTTTGCATGAAATAAATAGCAACATAAAGGCTCATAATGTCATCCATCCATTACATTGAATAAAAACACAAAGTCTCTAGCACATTGCCATAACTTACTCATGCTTACTCTTACCAATTACATGTCATGTCACATATCGTAAACATTTCTCGTGAATTACTCACATGTACATGTATCACTTCATCACATAGCTTCAGCACTAATTTCATCTCTATTATAAGCTTAACTATTTATCCTGATGAATCACTTGGAATACCCGAGGATACATAATCATCATCATACATATAAACACGACGCCAATGCCATATCACAGATATGGTCTTACATGGGGTCACATCTTGATACCGATGCCATATCCCAGATATGGTCTTATACGGGATCTCATATCGATGTCGATGCCATATCCCAGATATGGTCTTATATGATTTTCATATTCGATGCTGATGCCATATCCCAGATATGGTCTTATACGGGATCTCAATTAGGTGCCGAGGCCATGTCCTAGACAAGGTCTTATACAAGACCATACCAATCTCATGTCTTGATAATGATATCCTCTCACTTCTCAAAGTCCAACCGAGACTTCAACAACACAAATTTTCATCATTTACTCATTTAACATCATTACTCAATTTCATAGAAATAATAGACATCTTCACGAATATCAAACATTTCAAAACTTAATAACATGATGTTAAATTTATTACACACAAACTTACCTCGGTACCAAAATATGTAATTTTGTGATCTAGTCCGAAACCTTTCCTTTTCCTCGGTCAAGGTTAATTCCTCGTTCTTCTTGATCTATAATAACAAATTAGCTCATTTAATTACCACATTAATCAATACATTTCAATAATCATACTTTGGCAAAATTACCATTTTGCCCTTAGAGTTTCACAAAATTACGATTTTACCCCTAGGCTCGTTAATCAATTCCGATCAAATTTCTTCCTTTATCAAGCCTAGCTGAACATTTATTACTCGTATAGCAACTCCCAATAGTTATTATTTCACACATTTAACACCTATTTTACAACCCTTACAAAAAGGTCCTTTTAGGTGTTTCCACAAAAGTTGTGTATTTAACAACCAAGACTCATTTTCATCCATAAAAATTTTAGCAAAAAAAATTAATGCTCTCATGGAAAAATCCTACGTTTTCAACCATTTTGCAAATTCGTCCCCTCATTAGCTAGCTCAAGCTACAAGGGTCTCAAAAGTACAAAAATTATCAAAGAATGACCATTAAGACACTTACTTGCAATGAGAAAAGCTTGGCTGTAATTTTTGAGTTCTTAAACCCTATTTTGCTGCAAATTCTCGGTGGAAAAGATAGAGAGAAAAGATGATATTTTTCTTTCCTTTATTTTATGATAAAAATCAATTTAGTCACTAAATTTTCACCTAACCAATTAACAAAGTCTTTTCTTTGTCCCTATGGCCTACCACTCTATTTTCTAAGGGTCTAATTGCACATTAAGGGCCTCCAATGATATTCTATGGCTTTTAGACACCTTTAGCTTGAAAAATAAAACTTTTGCACTTTATGCGATTTAGTCCTTTTTCGCAATTAAGCATGAAATCGTTAAAATTAATTCATCAAAATTTTATTGCATTCATATAATCATGCTATAACATATAAAATAATATTAAAATAATTTTATTCAACCTCGGATTAGTGGTTCAAAAACCACTATTTTGACTAGCCCCTAAATCGGGCTGTTACAAGTATAAAGATAGCACCGTACGAAGCTTTATACAGTCATAAATGTCGAACTCCGCTATATTGGACTAAACTAAGTGAGAAAAAGATACACGAGGTTGAATTGATCAGAGAAACTGAAGAAAATGTGAAAATGATTCGCGACAGTTTAAAAGCAACTTCAGATCGATAAAAATCATACGCGGATTCGGAACATAAAGAAATTGAGTTTCAAGTTAGAGACCGAGTGTTTTTAAAGGTGTCACCGTGGAAAAAGATTCTTCAATTAGGCCGTAAAGGAAAGTTGAGTCTGCAATTTATCGGACAGTATGAGATTGTCGAAAGAATAGGGCCTGTAGCGTATCGGCCAACTTTGCTATCAGGACTTGAAAAGATTCATAATTTCTTTCACGTTTCTATGCTACACCGATATAGATTTGATCCGTCACATGTGATTTCTCCGGTAGATTTTGAGATGCAAACTGCTTTGACGTATAGTGAAGAACCGATCAAGATTTTAACCCGTGAAACCAAAGAATTTAGAAATAAAAACATAGCCCTAGTAAAGGCTATTTGGCATTAACATGGGATCCAAGAAGCTGCTTGGGAATGTAACACCCCTAACCTGTGCCCGTCGCCGAAATAGGGTTTCAAAGATTTACCAGAACATTCAAAACATTTATATTAAACTACGTAAATTTACTATTCATTTACCGAGATCATCCATAATCTCCATTGATAGGGCCATTGAGGCCCAATACGAGCATTAGAATCAAATCGGGACTTAATCGAAACCTCTAGGAATATTTCGCAAAATTACAAAATTGTACAAAGGTGCAAGACTTACACGCCCATGCTACAGGCTGTGTTTGATTTAGAGTGCTCTCTGACTTACACCACACAGCCATGCCACACGCTCGTGTGCTAGGCCGTGTGGTTAATTAATCTAATTCTAATTTGGTGCAGGTTTCACACGGCCAAGACACACGCCCATGTTCTAGGCTGTGTGGCACACATGGCTGAGACACACGCCCGTGTCTCTGCCCATGTGCCCAATTTTGAGCATTCTATTTCTAAAAATTAAGGTACAAGGGACACACGGCCTAACTACATGCCCATTTACCAAGCCATGTGTGACACAAGGTTTAGACACATGTTCGTGTGTCTACCCGTGTGGACAAAATAAAGCCATTTCTAGCTTCATTTCTCACCCCAAAGTTTCACCCAAGACCTGCACTTGAAACACACATCTAATACCAACTAATTCAAGAATTCAAATTGCGCAATTTCTATCATTCGACATAGCATATCACTACATGCATAAGTGTTTATAGACTTACCTTGGAACATCTTAGGCATTCACAACATTTATCACACATTCTTAACATAGCACATGTATAAGAATATATCATAATAATCTACTTAGTCATATCAAAATGAACCATTACTAGCCATTGCAATGGCTAGGTTAAAAATAACATTTCAAGCCACTATTGGCCAAGTTGTCCTACACATGCCATTATACCCAAAATGACTTCATTAAATATACCCAAAATGCTAGTTGATAGTGTGGCGATGCTCCAACGGTCTCCAACCCTCGCGAGCTTCCGAGCACTATAAAACAGAAGAAAAATAAATGGAGTAAGCATTACATGCTTAGTAAGTTCGTATAACAGAAACTAAACATATCAATCCTGTTATTAAATTTAAGCACACAACATCATGTTTTCCATCCATTAGCAAAATTTCCTAAGCACATGCCTTCAATCAAACATGTTAGTCATAACACTTACAAACATGTCAAGTAAAAATAGAAGAGCTCATCATGAAATGTTTTTTCAAGTCATTATCATTACGTCTAAAGATTTTCATGCCAAGTCAAGGGATACATGTCCATTGAATAATTGAATTCTGATGGTTGCTCAGGTAGTACACTCGAAGTGTACAATTCCGTAATCTATAAATTTCTTATTCAAGGGTACCCCTTAGGGCATTTAACCAAGGAACACACTCTCGAGCCACAAATTGTGCAACAAGATTACCAGTCCAGGCTAAATCCTTTATATAACGTAAGCTCGGAAAAGCTTGATTAGGATTACCAGTATAGGCTAATCCCTAATCTTAATGCATACTCGAGAGATATTATATTAGGATTACCTGTTCGGGCTAAATCCTTTATAGTTACATGATCAATAGGATTACTCGTTTGAGCTAAATCCCGTTCGCAACAAATGCAAGACCTTATTAATTTTGGGAAAGTGCATATAATCATCAGGATTCAACATCCAATCGGGACTAACCATTTATCACCTTTTTAAGCATGTAACAAATTTTCCATCATAGCATACAAGTAAAGCATATTAACATAAATCATATTATATACAAACACAACATTAAATTAACATAGTTTCAAATCCAATTAAGTTACACAAATTTACCTCGACACTTGTTCGCGTAAATATCTACTAATCCGAAATCTTTTCTTTTCCTTGATCTAACCTCAAATTAGTGTTGCCCGGATCTATATAAATGAATTTAACCATCAATTTCATACATTTCATATTTAAATGGACTCAATTTACGTCCTTGGTAAAATTACCATTTTACCCCTAACTTTTCTGTAAATTCTGATTTTGTCCCTAGGCCCGGAAAATGAAACTTGTGCAAATTACTCCCTATTCGAAGCTTAACCAAAGCCCCATTACAAATTTTCCAGCACATGTATTCATAAAATTTCAAAATTTTTCATCAAATTTCACAACTTTTCATTTTAGTCCCTAAAACACTTTGTATCAAAAATCACTTTGTAAAAGTTGTTTATCTATCAATAATCTTTCATTTTCTACCATAAATTTCTAATTTCCAGCATAATACATCCATGACCCATTTTCATACATTGATAACTTTTCAAATTAATCCCTCAAATAGAGAGATTAAGCTATCTCGATTTCAAAAATATCAAAATTACTATAAACGGGACAATGAAACTTACCCAATTAGGCCTTGAAAGTTTCTCCTCTCACTGCTAGGGTTTCCATAGAATTTTAGGTTGAAGATGACAATAAAATAAGATGATTTCTTTTATCATCTTTTTAATTAATTAAATTTTACTATTTCCAATTTAGTCCTTGACCTTTTTCTATAATTCCATGGATGAGTCACCGTGAAAAATCTACATACTTTTCTTAATGGTCTAATTACCATATAAGGACCTCTAGTTTTTATTTCCATAGCTATTTGATCCTTATAGCTACTAGAATTCAACTTTCATATTTTATGCGATTTAGTCTTCGTAATTAGGCACTAAATTGATAAAATTTTCATGTCAAAATTTTCATATGTCACGTCTATCATATTACGAACCATATAATAAAATAAAAAATAAATTGTATTTTGGGTCGGATGTGTGGTCCCGAAACCATTCTTCCGATTTCACTGAAAAATGGGTTGTTACAATTCTCCCCATAGTTTCCTCCGGCTCCTAGGTAGCCTTTACTATATCGTGTCATTGCCAAAGAACTTTTGTAACACCCATTACTCGTATTCAACACTGGAATAGGGCTCGAGGCATTACCGGACTTATAACACAAGCAAACATACATTTCTGAGTCATAAATTTTGCGTCCAAAATAAAACTTTTCATACACATTCATATCGTCCCTAAAACAAGCCTACGAGGCCCAAAACATACATTGGAAGTAGTTCGGGACTAAACCAAGAACTTTGGAAAATCATACAACACTTAGAAAATTCTTCACTAAAACAGGGGTCACACGCCCGTGTGACCTTAGACACGCCCGTGCTACAGGCCGTGTTCAAAATAGGGTGCTCTCTAACTTGTGCCACACGGTCGTGCCACACGCTCGTGTGCTAGGTCGTGTGGTTGATTTACTTTCCATAATTTTTCATAAAATAAGTGTAGACTTCACACGGCCGAGACACACACCTGTATCCAAGGCCGTGTAGCACATATGGTCGAGACACATGCCCATGTCTCTGCCCGTGTGCTATATTATGGACATTCTATTTTGCAACAATTAAGGTACAGGGGACACACGGCCAGAACACACGCCCATGGGGCAAGCCTTGTGGCACACACGGCCTAGACACACGCCCATGTGTCTACCCATGTGGACAAAAATAAGGCTATTTACCAAGCCATTTTGTCACCCTTCCATACACAAACCTACACAACAAACATAGAACCATTCCAAGCATATACCATCAACCAAATTAGCCACAACTAAGGCATCAACACCCCATTCACATGCTATCATATATCATACACAAACATCACATATATCTCAACTCAAATCATGCAATTTCCCACATCCATGAAAAGCATCATCATTTGCAAATATATATATACTTAAACCAATATTAGCCAATTTCAATGGCCATTTACAAAATGAATTATAAACCAACATAAGCAAACACATTTGGCTAAATCAATTATGACACATAACAAAATGACCAAGTCCCTATACATGCCATAACTCAAAATATTAAAATCACTGGTACCCAAAATATTAAGTTGATAGTGTGAATGGATCTCTGACAGTTTCCAATCCCCGAGCTAGCTTGGGGACACTATAAGACAAGGGAAAAGAAAGGGGCATAAGCTATATAGCTTAGTAATTTCCTATGCAAATAATAAGCATTATAATCACAAATGTATCATACAATTAAACATGATAAACTTGGCATAAATAGTATCAAGATCTTCTAATCATAACTTACTCATTCATAACCTAACTGAGGGATTCATCACATATCGAGCTCATTAGTGAATGAGTTTTACATACGTACCTGTACCAACTTACAACATAATCATAAATTTTCACAACTTTGACATACTCGTTGAATTTCCCGTTGAACCACTTAAAATACTAAAGGATACTCGGGAATCTCACATACACAATACTATACCAATGACATATCCCAGATATAGTCTTACATGGGATCTCTTATCGATGCCAATAGCCCAGCTATGGTCTTACACAAAGTCTTATATTGATGCCATATCCCAAATATGGTCTTACACGAAATCTCAAATAACCCTAATGTCATGACATTCGTATCCTATCTATTCCTAAGGGTCAACTGGGATTTCTCACTTGGCAAACATTATCAATTACATCCAAGGAGTCAATCATAATTCATACAATATTAAAGCATTTAAGACATAAATAAAACAATGCATTATTTACATACGAACTTACCTCGGTGCAAAAAATTGTAGAAATCGGACCTAATCGTCAAAAAATTGAACTCATTTAATACTTACATTGTTCAATTCAGTCCAAAAACCAAATTATGGAAAAAATTACATTTTTGCCCCTAAACTTTAACATTTTTACATTTTAGTCTTTAGGCTCGAAAAATGAAATATACTATATTTCTTCAAGATCCAAGCCTAGCCGAAGCTCTTTCATGCTTATAACAGCCCAAATTTTCCATTAAATCAGATTTTTACTACCCATTTTATAACTTTTTACAAATAGGTCCTTTTTAGGTATTTTCATGTAAAATCACTTAGTAAAAGTTGTTTACCTAATCACTTAGTAAAAGTTGTTTATCTAACATTAAACTTGCATAATCTATCATTAAATATCAAAACACATACATGTCTAACATGGGTCAAACCCTAGACATCAATCATAACTAAAATTAATGGTAGAAATAGATAGATCAGATGATAACGACTTCAAAAATGTAAAGAGCATTAAAAATGGGGCTAGGATGTACTTACAATCAAGCTTGGAAGTTGAATGAAACCTATCTATGGTGACCTTCCAAATTTTGACTATGGTGAGGAAGATGGACAAGGATTTTGGCTTGATTTTGCTTTTTAATTCATTTAATTACCAAATGACCAAAATGCCCTTCACTTAAAACTTTGAATTTTTATCTCATCATGTCCATTTTTGTCCACAAAATTAACAAATGGTATAATTACAATCTAAGGATCTTCAATTTAAAATTTCATAGCAATTAGACACCTCTAGCATGTAGAACTCAACGTTTGCATTTTTTACAATTTAGTCCTTTTTACTAAATTGATTGCCTAAACGTTAAAATTTTCGAACAAAATTTTCACGAAATCATGTTGTAAAACTTCAGATTATAGAAATGTAATAAAAATGAATTTTACTACGTCAGATTTGTGGTTCCAAAACCACTATTCTGACTAGGCCCAAGATCAGGCTGTTACAACTTTTACCAAAGCTACCTTTTTATTTCTTAATTCTCTTATTTCCTAAGCTAATATTGTGATTGGTTCTTCACAATATGTCATATCAGGCTGAATCTCTACCTTTGTTGGAGAGATAACATGTGAAGGGTCGGATTGGTGCTGCAGTAGCATAGACACATGGAAAACATTATGAATCCGATCAAGCTCTGGTGGTAAAGCTAACTGATATGCAACCGATCCAATTCTTTCAGTAATCTCATATGGTCCAATGAACCGTGGACTCAATTTCCCTTTACTGCCAAACTGGAGAACTTTTTTCCACGGCGGCAGTTTCAAGAATACTTTGTCACCAACATGAAATTCTATCTCTTTTCTTTTCAAATCAGCATAAGACTTTTCCCAATCCAAGGCTGCTTTTAAGCTATCTCAAATTACCTTCACTTTTTCCTCGGTCTCTCAGACCAAGACAACTCCATGTAACTTTTTTTCACTTGGTTCTATCGTATAATGGAGTTCTACATTTGCGACCATACAAGGCTTCATACGGTGCCATCTTAACACTAAATTGGTAACTGTTATTATAAGAAAATTCAACCGAAGGCAAATACCTTTCTCAGTTACCTTTAAACTCAAGGACACAACACCGAAGCATATCTTCCAAGATCTGTATTACCCGTTTAGATTGACCATCTGTTTGGCGATGAAATGCAGTGCTAAAGTGTAACTAAGTACCCAGAGCTTCTTGCAACTTGCTCCAGAATCGAAATGTAAACCGAAGATCTCTATTTGAAATGATGGAGACAGACATTCCATGCAATCTAAAAATCTCAGAAACATATAACTCAGCCAATCTTTGCAAGGAATAATCCATACATACTGGAATAAAGTGTGCGGAATTTGTCAACCGATCAACAATTACCAAAATGGCATCTTTCTTCTTTGGAGACAAGGGTAATCCCGATACAAAGTCCATAGTAATTCCTTCCCATTTCCACTCCATTATCATAATTGGCTGTAATAGTCTAGAAGGTAACTGATGTTCAGCTTTTCCTTGCTGACAAATCAAACATTTAGGTACAAACTCAGAAAGTTCTCGTTTCATTCCCAACCACCAGTACATCTTTTTTAGATCATTATACATTTTATTACTACCAGGATGTATAGATATGTTACCATTATGACCTTCATTCAAAATCTTCTATATCAGTTCTGAATTTTTTGGCACACATACTTTGTCTCTGAATAACAAACAACCATTAGTCCCTATCTGAAATTTTGAGTCAAGAGTCGACTCGCTTTCTATCTGTTTTGCTTGCAATTTACTATCAATTTTCTGAGCTTCAAAAATCTGTTGTTAAAAGATTGGTCTACCTTTTAACTCAACTATGATCGAACCATCATTAGACAACGATAATCGTGTATTTATTGCTCACAAAGTATACAGAGGTTTTTTGCTCAAAGCATCTGCCACTACGTTGGCTTTTCCCGGATGGTAGTCAATAGCAAGATCATAATCTTTCAATAACTCAAGCCATTTGCGCTGTCTCAAATTCAGATCTTTCTGTGACATCAAATATTTCAGACTTTCATGATCAGTGAATATGTGACATTTTTCGCAGAACAAATAATGCCGCCAGATTTTCAATGCAAACACTATGGCTGCCAATTCAAGGTCATGTGTCGGGTAGTTCTTTTCATGTGGCTTTAGCTATCATGAAGCATAAGCTACCACTTTACCATCTTGCATCAAAACACAGCCTAAACCATGTAATGACGCTTCACTGTAAACTATAAATTCTTTACCCGATTCTAGCTGAACTAACACTGGAGTTTCTATCAATAAGGCCTTTAATCTGTCAAAACTCTACTGTCATTTATTAGTCCACTTGAACTTTACATCTTTCTATAGTAAACGAGTCGTCAGAGAAGCTATCATTAAAAATATTATTTAATATTTACGATCCAAATGTACCTTTTAGAAGATTTTTGAAATAGTAAATTGTGTTTTATAAAGATTTATTTGGTCAAGAAATTGAGAAAAAGAGTATCAAGATCTCGGTGCTATAAATCAAGCCACAAATATTTTTATGAATATTTACGAGTGTTAATAAGGTAGTATTAAAATTTTGATAGAAAATTTTGACGTTTGGGTGGTTAATTAAATAAAAAGGACTAAATTGAAAAAGGTGTAAAAGTTGCTAGAAGGATTAAATAGCTCAATTGTTAAATGAGGAAGGAACTAAAGTGAAAATAAGCCCAAAGGAGATATTTTGGGCGGCAATAGCTGAGAAAAATTAGGAAATGGATGAAATAAGGTAAAATTTGGAAAATTGCCAAAATTAGTTAAATAAAAATGGGACCAAATTGGAATATCTAGTATTCTCATCATTTTTCTTCATATTCTAGTTTAGTGTAGTTTAGTCTAGTTTTCATACTCTAGCTTCATGTAAGTTTAATTCTTGCTTTCTCCTTGAAATTTCTAAGTTTTTAGACTTTTACAATTGGGTCCAACTTACTATGTTATTAGTTTTTGATTCCATGGCTAATTTTTGAAGTTGCTATGGATGAGTGCTGGAAGCATATGATGAATAAAAATAGAATTGAAGCTTTAATTTTTATATATGATGATTTTATCAAGTAAAATTGATGGAAATTGACTTTAGGACCTAATAGTGAAAGGGTTAGGAATTAAGGTCTAGTGCTAAAGTTTTGGTTTCCAAGGGTTATGAAGTAGTTTAAAATGATAGAATAAAGTATTAATTGAGAAAAATTAGCTCAATTGAGGGGTTAATTGAGTAAGGACTGAATTGTATGAACTGTGAAATTTGGGGCAAAATGAAAATTAACATTTTGCACTAAAACAGTTTTGGACAATAGTAGTAGTCTAACTTTGAAAATTCACCAAAAATTGTAGAAATCGAATTAGAGGATGAATAAAATATGAAATTAAAGATTATTGAGTCTAGTTTCTTATAGAAGAAACTGTAAGCAATGGAATTGTGAATCATGAGATAAAATAAATTTTGTGAGACAAGGTCAGAATGATTTCGGGTTCCCCTATTCTAAATTTGGAAAATAATAAAAAATTGAAGAAAATAATTAGGGATTAAATTTATATTTTTGAAATACTGAATGAGTCTATTTTCAAGAGAAACAAACAAGAACATCATCTGAATCTCGTACAAGGAGATAATTAATTTTTAGTAAAGAAGGGTCGGAACAGTTAGACAGCAGAATAGGGGTGACTTTAAAGAATAAAATGTACTTATTGGCTAAACTAAAAATTATGAAAATTTTATGGTAAGAAGATATGTGAGTCTAGTTTCAGGGAAAATTAGCGGATCTTAATTTGGAGTTTCATAGCTCAAGATAAATATAATTTAGTGAATATGACACGGATGGACAGCTTGAATATTCATATAAGTAAATAGTGAAAATTATAGATAATGTTACTTACAAGTGTGTTATTTATACTAAGGATGTGGATGGAGAGGAGGAGGAGGAAAAATATATGAATTACTTGTGTATAAATTGATCACATGGCTGATTATAATCGATAAATGTTAAATTAGAAATGATATAATGTTTTATTTTGAATATTTACTATGAAATTGTGATTATCGTTATGATATAAAAATTGAATTTGTAAATTCGTATGTTGATAAATGTTGTTGATTTGTGTTAATTAAGCACCATTATCATATATTTGATTAAATTGTGGAAATTTCAGTAAATGTTCGAATTGAGTAAAAATGCAGGATCGATCATGATTGTTGCATAGTGAAATATGAATTGACGGTAAAAGACCATGGTTAAACCATGGCATTGTGCTAAGTGAAATAATTCCATGGCATTGTGCAAAGTGAAATAATTCCATGGCATTGTGCTAAGTGAAATAAGTCCATGGCATTGTACTAAGTGAAATAAGTGATCCGGGTCCTGGTATGTACGTTCTACCGGTGGCTGAGTTATTCGGCATGTGTTACGGATACTGTAACACCCCAAACCCGGCCCATGCATTACGAGCGGATTTGGTATGTCACACGAGCAAAACATGTTAAATCCTTTTTATTCGTACTAAAATAGGTATTGATCTGTTAAAATCAAGAAAACAAGTTTGATTTGAAACATTTGATAAAATTTCTACTAACCTCGAAGATTGATTGATAAATCAATAAATTTGAACTAGAGAATTTATAAACCGTGACTTTTGAAAACGACGTTGAAAATTCGAAAGAGAATCCGAGTCTTTTGAAAATAGCGTGATACGGGCACGCCTGGGGCACCCACCGAATTTTCAAGTTGACGAAGCTCGAATGCCAAATTTTAATTTTTTTTATTGCTTTAAATAAATCGAGTCTTTGAATTTGTTGAAAATTAAATTGCTGAATTTTAATTAAATGAATTAAACATCTTAATTTGTTTAATTGATTTCTATAGCAAATTAATTTGCCAAATAATTAGTATCATATTAAATATGTCTAGATGTCTATTGTTAATTTTATGAGCCAATGGGTTAATTTTAATTGTTGCACTTTTATGTTGCAATAGGAACATTCGGCACACTTGGGGAGAGAAAGACAAATCATGAATAAAGTTTATGTTTGAAGGAATATATCTATGTGTGGACGGCACATTGGGAGGTTGAATGGAAGCACATATAATGGGGTTGTTGGATTGAGCATGTGGGAATTAAATTAGGCAAGACTTTGAATAAAATAATTGAAGTGCTTAGTGGAACAAATAGGCATGGACGGTTTACATTGGGTGGAACCTTGAATAAATTATTTTAAAAAGTTAATGCAGGAACATGGCAATTAACAAGGGTGCTGAATTTCTAAATGGATGCATGCTTGAACGGCCAACAAGACATGGAGAATGTTTTAATCGTTTGATTATTAGCCCATAGGCAACAATCAGTGGGAATGCAAATTCAATGGGAGACAAGATGGAATAAACAAATAAGAAATGTGCATGTGTGTTTTAGTGAAGCATGGACGGCATGAAAGAATATGGATCCTTGAAATTTTAAAATCAAGATAATAGGATCTTGGTAGTGGACGGCCAAAGGGAGCTAATGGGTGAATAAATAAATTAAAAGTTGCAAGGTGTTGAAATGAGCACTAGTGAAGAATATTTAAAGCAAGATAGAAGCAACTTGGACAAGAAACTTGGACGGCAACCTTGGTGGAAATAAACATGTGTCAAAAGAAATTAAATAAATAATTGAGGTGTTGAATTATGGTTTTGGACGGCAAGGAATCTTATATTGCCTTGAAATTTTTAAATCAAAATTGAGTGGGATATAATGGATGCATGGCCAGCATGGACGGCAATTGAAGACCCAAAATTCTTGCTATTTGTTTTTATTTGTAAGGCACATTGGCTATAAATATTTGGCCATTTTTAGTTTGCAGGAGAACTTGGAATTTGAATGAAAGAAAAATTTCTTTTGGTGAGTACTCACCCTCACAATTCTCAAGGTTGAATTGACTTATCTAGTTTTCTAGTGGCGTCGTTCTTTCCTTGTTTCAAACTTATCATCCATTCGGGTGTGGCATTCATTTACCTATACTGTTGGTTCCTATCTTGCTAGATAGTGGGTCTCGGTTTTGTTTCAAAACTCATTCCATCAATTTGAAACTTATAAGATTCGGGTCTTTAATTTTTATTAAAGGTTCTTTCTTGTTTCAAATACGTTTCCATCTCAATCTATCACCTATCTTTACATTTCAAAGATATCATTTCCAATAAAATTAATCCTTTTGTTAATTAAAAGAGAAACTACCTAATTTACGATTGGGCAACATTTACGATTCGCCTCCTAACCCGAGACGGGCCGTATCATAGCATTAATAGTTCGAGAGAAAATATCCGAGTTAAGATATTTGTAAAAGTTTATTTTGAAAATTCATTTGTTATTCGATTTTGGAGACCATTATTTAAGTTTCCAGAAAATTCCCTTTTTAAACAATTTATGAAAAATAATAAAAACATCCCAACCATAAAGCAAAATCAAAATAGTCCAGAGGCCTTATTACAACATTTAACCCAAAATAGTAAAGTAATAAAATAAACGTGAAAGAAGTCTAAAGTCCAAATAAACCATTTCTGAAGTATGGCCTCCCTCGAGTCATCCATAGCCCAAGTCCATACCATCAAGCATTACCTACAAGGGTTAAGACAAGAGGGGTGAGTTACAAGAACTTAGTGTGAAATCCCCTTACCGTTATCTATTGGGCCTGAACCCAATTAGCAATATTTTGGGCCTAAGCCCATTTACAATAATAAATAATGTATCAAATATAACATGTGTATGAAATGCAATTCCCAAACCAATTCTAATAGTCCATCCGCTACACACCACTCGTACCAACCAACACACCTGTGGGGATCTTTAGTCAACCCACCCCGCCAACACACCAATCGCAGGCATTAAGCCATTTATATCAAATATAATTGTGGACAAGCCACCAGATTAACAGAATTTACGTGGCATTGCCACTTTACAGATTTGTGGCGAGCCACTGCAATATGTAGCAGAGCTACCAGAACTTCTCTTCATCATTATCCCATCCCATGCAAAATCATGTATATAATGCATAACAAATCACAATATAACAACAGTAATTTATTCAGATATTTATTACAAAACTATGGCCCATTATCTCAATTAATCAAAAAGGCCCATTAAGCAAAATATCAGATTTGGCCCATTTAGCAAAATATCAGATTGGCCCACTTAGCAAAATATCAGATTGACCCATTTAGCAAAATATCAGATTGGCCCATTTAGCAAAATATCATATTGGCCCATTAATTAATATGTCCATTTGGCCCATAAGCAATTTCGTATTTCGGCTCTTTAGGGGCATTTCCATAATTTGGCCCGTAAGGGCAATTTCGTAATTCGGTAATTTACCCACTAAGGGTAATTCGGTAATTTCGCAATCCAGACTTAACTACTAATTTGGGCATAACAATTTAAAACTGTCCATCTGCATCATACTGACTAAATTGACTATAACTTGAGTTAGGAATCTCGAAATCTAAATCTGTAAATTTTCCTTGAAACTAGACTCAATATCTTCTTACTAAAATTTTTCCAGAATTTTTGGCTTAACCATTTAGTACAGTTTATTCCTAAAAGTTTCCCTTGTTTCATTGTCCAATGGTTCTGACCTCTCTTATCCAAAATTCAAATATCTCACTGTACAGTTTCCATATATTGCTTCCACTTATTTCTAATGAAAATAGATTCACTAAGGAATCTGTACATATAAACTATAACCCATAATTCACTTTGTACCATTTTATATGATTTTTCCAAGACCGATCAGGGAAACATGAAGTCAATCAGAACCAGTCTCACTAAAATTAAGATATCTCATAATATAAAAATCATTTTCCTTCTCCGTTTCTTCCATATTAAAATAGACACAGTAATATTTAATTAGATATCTTATTCACTTTCTAATTCCCTTCCTCCTATTTTACGTGATTTTTCAAAAATACATCACTACTTCTAACCAAAACTATTTTATTACAAAATACGATTACCACTACGATCATACGCACGCCTGAGTGATCATGGATGCCGATTTTTGGTTTTCTTCGGTATTTCAACTGATTCACAGAATATTTCATACAAACTTTCAGAGAAGTGTGAGATCACACACCATTTTAGATATGTATATGGAAGATATGGGATTACACACCTGATTTCGATTTCGTAACGAACCACTCGCCGATGACCTAGAACAATACCGACCAAAAGTTAGCCTCGGATTTCCAAAAGATTTCATATCACTTACACTTGAATCACTTACCACTATGTCCGAAGGTAGAATATATTGAGTGATTTGTCCCTAAAACATATAGTCAATTATTTCAAATTATTACTCCGTTAGCAACCAATCGAATATTGAATAATATCAATAATCCATAAGAACTCCTTACCTTATTAATTTTGGATCCGATTCCTCCGTTCGACTTAACGCTAGAATGATGTTCGGTCTCCCACTAGAATACTACAAAAGGGAAAAACAATCTCGATTGAGAAAGTAGAACAAAGTGATGGTCTCGATCAATATGGCCATCCCACACCAAGGCATAGATTCGGCACTAAGAGGAAAAAAATAAAATGTTGAAATGAATCACTTACTGATTGATCAAAGTATGAGTAGTAATACGGTTGAGAAGAAAATATGGATGAGATGGAAGATTTGGCTATAAGGGAAAATGAATAATGATATTCGGCTATGGGGTAAAAATAAACATTAATATTCGGTTATGAAAAATATTGATTTGAGAGGAAGAAGAAAGGTGTTTGGAAAATTTTGTAAAAAGAAAAGAGAGCAATATCGTATCAATGGCTTAGGTATATTCAGCAAGAAGAAAGAAAAAAAATTTCCTTATAATCAACTTGAAGTTTTGGCTATCAAGGAAGATGGACAAAAGATGAATATGTGACCATTCAAAAGAGAAGAAAAATGCACTATTGTGCTAGTAGGTTTCGGCAAAAAGAATAGCTAATTGGGAAAAGATGACTCAAAAGTTGCAAATAGGATTTTTGGCCAAAACAATACCAAGACTTTACCAAATGCCAAAGTAAAAATTCAGCTACCTATCTACCCCCAAAACTGTCCACATGCATTACAATATTGGTCAACATTTGGCCAACCACACTTTCCAAAAAAATTTCCACAAAATAAGCCACTTGTTCCCCTTACTTGCCTTATCCTTTTGATTCCTTTCCCCAACCTCAACCTTTCCTTAATTCCTTTAGCCACCATACCAAAAATAAAGAAGTCAACCTTGCCACATATATACCTTGGCCGACACTAAGGAAGGAATACAAAAATAAAAGTCAAAAATTGCACACAAAGGGATTCAAACCTCTTCCCTTAAAGTCCTTCATGTGGTATCATATCCTCTTTACCAATTGCTCATTTATGCTAGCAATTTACTCTTTTATTTCCATAAGCCTTGATTCCACTTACTATCTCTCCTTAATAGGCTTAAACACAAAATTTTACTAAGGCCCAACTTGAACCCGAAACTTCATAGAACCCCGTAACTTTCTAAAATCACCTTCCTAATAAGTCCAACTTGAAATAATGTTGTTCTCTTATTCTCAAATATTTAAACACTCCTACGCCCAAGGCCCAATGGGCCCAATCTTACTAGGCCCAATTTTGGGATGTTACAGATACTCAACAGCTTGTGTGAGCAGCACCGTGTAGCTCGTCATGATCGACAGCTTGTGTGAGTAGACTCGAGATTTGTGGCTATGTGAAACGGGTGCTGGTCTTATAAGTTCTACTAGTGGCTGGTTAATCTGGCATGTGTTGCGGATACCTTACAGCTTGTGTGAGCAGCACTGGGTAGTTATGTATGACTGACAACTTGTGTGAGCAGACCCGTGAATGTGAATAGCTCGAGAGTGAGCTCCTATGTGATAAGTGATAAGTCGTAGCTTCGGCTACCTAATCAAGCGAAAAGTGGTAGCTCCGGCTACCTGATCAGTGAAAAGTGGTAGCTCTGGCTACAAGTGAATAGTGGTAGCTTCGGGTACAAATGATAACTGGTAGCTTCAGCTACAAGTGATAAGTGATATCCGTATAAGTCCATAGCTGGGCTATCGCATTCTAGTGAAAAGTGATGAATTGAGGGATAAGTCCATGGTTTCACCATGGCATAATGATAGTGAAGATGTAAGACCATAGCTGAGCTATGTCATTCTAGTGAAAAGACCATAGCTATGCTATGACATCAGTGATTATCAGTGAAATTCAGTGCATACTGGTGCTGACCAATTCTTTAAGACGTTCACTAATTTGATAAAGTTTGGTAAGTGTTACATGGACTTATGTGATATAAGGAAATACGAGTTGATGAGACATTAACATTAATCTTGGTTGATGAATGAGTTCATTTGTGATTATATATTTGTACACCTTGAGTGTATCATCCGTATGAATTGGTATTCCAAATGAGTTAATGAGAAAAGTTCTAATATGAAATAATCTGAATTTGAAATGAAATATTATGAAAACGTACTTGAAATACATTGGTATATCTTATATGTTATTTGAGTTCATAATGTGGAAAGTAAATGTATGTGGAAATTTGAGATGATGATATATGTACATGGAATCTATTGGTGGATACGTACATCCAAATTTATATGATAAATTTTAGTGAACATTGAAATTGCACTCAATAAGTGATTTATCAATTTAAATTGTGATTGGCAGGAAGAGCTAGTGAATTGCATTTTATGAATTGTTACACGTATTTGTCTGAAATACGAAGAAATAATGGTACTTAATACATGGAATTATGAGACTGTGATATATAAAAACATGGAATATGTTTGATAAATGTGTTTATTCATAATTATAGAACTGTACACCTCAAGTGTACTGTTTGTGTAAAGATGATGTTCAAAAGATTTGATGAGTAGAACTCAAATATGAAGTAGTTAGAAACCAAGACAAATTGTTATGAAAATGTATATGAAATACAGAGGTATGACAATTATATGTGATATGAATACATAATATGAAAAAGTATAGGTATAAGAGGAATTTAATAAGAATTGAGCCTACATACGTTTCTTGTTATTTATATGAAGTATACGACTAACAAATGGTAATAAGTATAAGGCTTGGTTGAATATCTTAAATTGGTTCTTGACTGTATTAAAATGTTGGTAAAGATAAAGGATCAAGTGAGTGAGAAATATGCTTGGAAAATAGCCTAATTTTGTCCACACGAGTATATACGGGCGTGTGTCTAGGCCGTGTGTGACAAGCAATCTACCCCATGGGCGTATAGCCCGGCTGTGTGTCCCCAATCACATGGGCGTGTGACCCTTAT
Source organism: Gossypium bickii (assembly GCA_025503065.1). NCBI lineage: Eukaryota > Viridiplantae > Streptophyta > Magnoliopsida > Malvales > Malvaceae > Gossypium > Gossypium bickii. The sequence goes on along the minus strand of CP106717.1, from coordinate 44,064,680 downwards.
ATGCGAGAAAAATTTTAAAGTAGCGAAAAATTTTCCTAAGGATCCGGTTTTGTCTCGGCCCAATCTTAATGCATGATTTAGACCTCGAAGGTCCGTTAAAGGAACACTTATAATTAGTCTCGGTATTTAAACGATAATGATTTCAAATTATCTGTAAGTGTATACTCCTTGGTAATGCCCGTTCATATTCAGACACAGTCTTGTTTCCTTGTTTGAACTTTAGAAACTCTTTCTTTTTCTAATCCATAAATCTCTGACTCACATACTTCTTCCTGAATTCAGCTTGGAAAAATTCCCATGTGACATTCTTCCTCAATATTAATGAAGTTATGGTATTCCACCAATGATAAGCTGTATCTTTCAGTAGAGATACCGTACATTTCAGACATTCAGCAGGCGTACAAGATAGTTCATCAAAACCCCGAATAGTATTCTCTAGCCAAAACTCAGCCCTTTCCAGATCATCATCAGCGGTAGCTCTAAATTCTTCCGCCCTATGCTTGTGAATTTTATCTATCGGAGGTTTACCACTTCTAACAGGTTCGGCATGTAACATCTTGAATTAATGGGCCTATGCAATTTGGTGTTGTATGCTTAAAATGTTAATTTGAGGTTTAGAGGTGCAAATTGGGCTCAGGAATGGATCGAGGTCTTGGCTAAATATTTTGTTTAGAGACTATTGGGTTTAAATAAAGTATTAAGAGTGTAATAGGCAAGATGGGCTTGTGGCCCGGGAAAAAGAGGCGCAGTAGGAGGGAGCTTTAAGTGGCGCCAATAGGCAAAGGAAGGGGGCCTCAGTGTGGCCGCTTGGAGCCCAAGAAATTGGGCCAATTTCAGCAGCCCAAGGAGAGCTGGGGGGACGGCAATGTGGCTACAAAATAGGGGATTTTATGTTTTAAATTATGTGGATAATAAGCTGATAAAGGAGGGAGGAGTTGGAGCTAATTATGTCTCTTTTGGATGAGTTAGTAGATTAAGATAAAAGAGAAAATATAGGATTTATCTGCAAGGTTAGGAAAGTGCCAAAATTTCTATAAATGGGGGGGATAGCTAATCAATTCTGGCATTAGAACCCTACTCTTTCTTCTCTTCCTGTGCCAAAAATTTGAAGGCCATCTCATTTGTTTTCTTTTCTCATCTTTCTCTTCCAAAAGTCGAAAATCACCATTGTTTTCTTTTCTCATCTTTCTCTTCCAAAAGCCGAAAATCACCACCTCCCTCACCCTTTCTTTCTTTTTCTTTAAAATTTCCTTTTAGCCGAATCTTCTGATCCCCATTGTTATTCTTCTCCTATTCACTAAAAGCTGAAACTCCTCATTCAATTCTTCTTAAAAGCCAAAAACGCATCAGTATCTCTCTTATTCATCTTTTCGGGATTTTGTTAAAAGCCAAAATCCCTAGATCTCATCTCCTGTGATTGCCGAATTTTCTCTGTGGTATCTGCTTGTGCTGAATCTCGAAGGAAATTAAAGGTAAGTATCGATTCATAAGGCTTCAATCCTTTCCGGCTTTTTAGAGACTATAGCCGAATAGCTATAAGGAAACTGACCTTGAGTTTTTATCTTATTTTTGGTATTCTGGGATTTGAAGAGGAGTTCGAATAGATCTCTAAGTCAGAGTTCAGTAACACACGAATTGTGTTACTTTCGGGATTTCAAGGTAAGGAGATCTATTAATTTTAAAGGTGTAAATTCGGGTATTTGTTAACCCTTGGCCGAATGTAGGGGAGCCCAAATCTTCGTGTTCTTCCGGCTTTTGAGCAAGGTTTTAGACGAAAGGTTGTAGATCCAGATAGTAAGGATATTAACTAAGGGTGTAAAACTACGCGATATCAGGTGTGTAACACTTCCACTCCATTTAGGTTGTCTGTTAAAAATATTTGTATTAATCTGCAATATTCTGTAAAATATCGAGATCCCGACAAATGGGTGAAACCCAAGGATGGTAAAAGGGAATCACCAGGTTAGTGATCTCTGTCATTCTTAAGTGAATGTTCCTGTTAAGATGACATATGTGATATGTATGCTGATTTCTGTGATTCCATGGGATTAGGTTTGATAAAAAGGGAAGTGTTCTGTTGTAGCGGCTTTTGCCGTGACCTGTTGCAGTGGCTTTTGCCGTGACCTATTGTAGCGGCTTTTGCCGTGACCTGTTGTAGTGGCTTTTGCCATGACCTGTTGTAGTGGCTACGGCCATGATCTGATGATGAGCAGCATGACTACCATTAATGGTGTGTAGCAGTGTGGGTTGATTGTAGAAATCCCCAATGGTGTAACTGGCAGGTAAGAGTGGTGTGTAGCGGATGGAAACCTAGGATTTGGGCTGGGCTTTGCATATATTCGTTTTATATATTGTATTCTGTTATATGTTCTGTGGGGTTAAGGCCCAAATCTAATGGTGCACGAGGGTTGCACACTGAGTCTCGCGGCTCACCCTATTATTTAATATCTTTCAGGTAGCACCTAGTGCATCGGACCGGGCTGGAGAGGAGCGCAAGGTGGCCATGCGAGAGAGACATTTGGTCCAGCAAAAGACTTTACTTAGAAGTTTAATTTTTTAATTAATGGGTTTTAAGTTTCATTGTAATAAGGCCATGGGCCATTAGCTTTATTTTATTCCGATTTTATTTTGGGCTTTTACTATTATTAGACGATTAAAATTTTCCTTTAATTAAGTTGAGGCATGTAACAAATTCAGTTTTTAGTTACCAACGCATTTTATAAAACCTACTTATATGAATTATTAAATTATTAAGTTTTTTCGGTATAAATGTTTAAACCTGATAAATTGTTTTTTTAAAAATGTGACATGCTTTATAAAATCTCTTTAGTGGCATACTAGATCCAGTTGTAGTGTTTGGGCCGAGTTTGGGGTGTTACATAGCACCCTGTGGTACCTCATGAATTGGTTAGGGAGCAGGTGGGGGAGGTTGTTGTACAGCAGGGTTTGTTCTCAGGTACTGTGTAAACAATTCATTCATCATTTGAAAGAAGGCTTGTTTTTCCTCCTCACTTCGGCCCTCAGACACAGGCCTTTCACTACCGGACGCAGACGCAACTCTTTGTACTGAAGCTGAAGTATTGCTCTCAGCTTTCTCAGATTCGTGTCTAGCTCTGTTGGATGACATTACTATATGAAAAACACATTTAAAATGATCAGGAGTCATCACGCTATCACAATTTATATAATGGCATGTATAGCTTACTCGTGTTTGCTACGTCAAATCCGAGAATCAGCTAAACTGAGCTATGATACCACTAAATGTAACACCCCTAACCCTTGTCCGTAGCCAAAATAGGGTTTCGAAGCATTACCAGAACATTCAGAACATTTTTCTATTAAACTATATAAATTTACTATTCATTTACCAAGATCATCAATAATGTCCAACGATCGGGCCCTCGTGGCCCAATACGAGCATTAGAATCAAATCGGGACTTAATCGGAACCTCTAAGAATTTTTCACAAAATTACAACAATTTTTAAAGGTGCAGGACTCGCACACTCGTGTGGTCCAAGTGACACGCCCGTGCTGCAGGTCGTGTTTGATTTAGGGTGCTCTTCGACTTACGCCACACGGCCATGCCAAACGCCCGTGTGTTAGGTTGTGTGGTTAATTAATCTAATTTGAATTAGGTACAGGTTTCACACAGCCAAGACACATGCCCATGTTCTAGGCCGTGTGGCACACAAGACTAAGACACACGCCCGTGTCTCGGCCCATGTGCCCAATTCTGAGCATTATATTTCTAAAAATTAAGGTATAGGGGATAGACGTCCTAACTACATGCCCGTGTTACCAAGACGTGTGTCACACACGATCTAGACACACGCTCATGTGTCTACCCATGTGGAAAAAATGAATCCATTTCTAGCTTCATTTTTCACCCAAAGTTTCACCCAAGACCTGCACTTGAAACAGACATCCAATACCAACCAATTCAAGCATTCAAATTGCGCAATTCCTATCATTCGACATAGCATATCACTACATGCATAAGTGTTTATAGACTTACCTTGGAACATCTTAGGCATTTAGAACATTGATCACACATTCTTAACATAACACATGTATATGAATGTATCATAATAATCTACTTAGTCATACCAAAATGAACCATTACTAGCCATTCTAATGACTAGGTTACAAAATAACATTTCAAGCCACTATTGGCCAAGTTGTCCTGTTCATGCCATTATACCCAAAATGACTTCATTAAATATACCCAAAATGCTAGTTGTTGGTGTGACGATGCTCCAACGGTCTCCAACCCTCGCGAGGTTCGGAGCACTATAAAATAGGAGAAAAATAAACAGAGTAAGCACTACATGCTTAGTAAGTTCGTATAACGGAAACTAAACTTACTAATCCTGTTATTAAATTTAAGCACCCAAAATCATGTTTTCCATCCATTAGCAAAATTTCCTAAGCACATGCCTTTAATAAAACATGTTAGTCATAACACTTACAAACATGTCAAGTAAAAATAAATGAGCTTATCATGCAATGTTCTTTCAACTCATTATCATTACATCTCAAGATTTTCATGCCAAGTCAAGGGATACATGTCCATTGAATCATTGAATTCCGATGGTTTCTGAGGTAGTACACTCGAAGTGTAGAGTTCCATAATCCATCAATTTCTTCTTCAAGGGTACCCCTTAGGGCACTCAAACAAGGAACACACTCTCGAGCCACAAATCATGCAATAGGATTACCAGTCCAGGCTGAATCCTTTATATAATGTAAGCTCGGAGCAGCTCGATTAGGATTACCAGTCCAGGCTAAACCCTAATCTTAATGTATACTCGAGAGGTATTATATTAGGATTACCCGTCCGGTCTAAATCCTTTATATAACAGGGTCAATGGGATTACTCATCCTAGCTAAATCCCGTCCACAACAAATGCAGGACCTTATAAATTTCGGGAAAGCTCATATAATCATTGGAATTCAACATCCAATCGGAACTAACCCTTTAACACCATTTCAAGCATGTAACAAATTTTCCATAATAGCATACAAAAGTAAATTAACATAAATCACTTTATATACAAACATAACATTAAATTAACATAGTTTCATGTCCAATTAAGTTACACGAACTTACCTTGACACTTGTTCACGTAAATATCTACTAATCCGATATCTTTTCTTTTCCTCGATCTAACCTCGAATTAGTGTTGTCCGGATCTTTATAAATGAATTTAACCATCAATTTAATACATTTCATATTTAAATGGACTCAGTTTACGTCTGAGGCAAAATTACCATTTTGCCCCCTAACTTTTCCATAAATTCTGATTTTATCCCTAGGCCTGGAAAATGAAACTTGTGCAAATTACTTCCTATTCCAAGCCTAACCAAAGCCCATTACAAATTTTCCATCACATGTATTCATAAAATTTCAGAATTTTTCATCAAATTTTACAACTTTTCATTTTAGTCCCTAAATCATGTTTTCATCAAAAACCACTTTGTAAAAGTTGTTTATCTATCAATAATCTTTCATTTTCTACCATAAATTTCTAATTTTCAGCATAATACATCCATGACCCATTTTCATACATTGATAAGTTTTCAAATTAATCCCTCAAATAGAGAGATTAAGCTATATCGGTTTCAAAAATATCAAAATTACTAAAAACGGGACAAGGAAACTTACCCAATTAGGCCTTGAAAGTTTCTCCTCTCTCTCCTAGGGTTTCCATAGAATTTTAGGTTGAAGATGAAAATAAAATAAGATGATTTCTTTTATCATATTTTTAATTAATTAATTATATCTATTTCCAATTTAGTCCTTGACCTTTTTCTATAATTCCATGGATGAGTCACCATGAAAAATTTACATACTTTTCTTAATGGTCTAATTACCATATAAGACATCTAGTTTTGAATTCCATAGCTATTTGATCCTTATAGCTACTAGAATCCAACTTTTATATTTTATGCGATTTAGTCCTTCTCGTAAGTAGGCACTAAATCGATAAAATTTTAATGTCAAAATTTTCACATGTCACGTCTATCATATTACAGACCATATAATAAAATAAAAAATAAATTGTATTTTGTGTCGGATGTGTGGTCCCAAAACCACTGTTCTGAATTCACTAAAAAAATGGGTTGTTACAGGGAACCCGAGGAAGCTACGATAAAATAGTACCCTAACCTATTTACCGGTAAGATTTTTAGGGACGAAATTCCCTAAGGGGCGAGAGTTGTAACAACCCATTTTAGTCTAATTGGAACTGTAACACCCCTTACCCGAGACCATCGCCGGAATTGAGTAAGAGGCATTACTAGACTTGACTACAAGTTCAGGACATAAAAACTTAAAGCTGTCAAAACTGCATCATGCTGGATAATTTGACCATAACTCGAGTTACCCAACTCAAAATTTAGATCCGTAAATTTTCCTCGAAGCTAGACTCATATAAGAATTTTCCATAATTTTTCCAGAATTTTTGGTCTGGTCAATCAATACCAGATTTTTCTTAAAATTTCCCCTGTTTCACTGTTGATGATTCTGACCTGTCTCTACAAAAATACAGTTATCTCATTGCAAAAATTTCCTATAATGTTCTTGTTTATACCAATGAAAAATAGACTCATTAAGGGTTTTACACATATAAACCATGCTTCCTAATTATTTTTGTACAATTTTTGACAATTTTTCCAAAACAGAACAGTGACTCACGAATTCGTTCAGAGCAGGTCTCACTAAAACTGAATTATCTCGTAATATATAAATCTTTTGCCTACTATGTTTTTCCATGTAAAAATAGACACAATAAGGTTTAATTCCATATCTCATTCACCTTTTAATTCAATATGCCCTATTTTTGGTGATTTTTCTAACTCACATCACTGCTGTTACTACAAGCTGTTTTGTTGCATTTTATGAAAGACTAGCTTCTAACCGAACTTACCAACATTCCTAATTCAAGGATTCATTTCGTATATAAACATTTCCTTAACAAAATGATTAAACTTTGATTAAGAAAGCATAAACCTTGCCATCATGAACCAACATACACATCAAAAACACAACAACGTACTTAACTAGAAATTTAGCCATATTCGCATGGCCATTATATACAAGAACCTTAAAATTTCATCAAGACAAAGACCAAGTCCTTCCTATACATGCCTTCATTTAAAACCAAAATAAAAGAGTACCCAAAATGTAGATTGATAGTGTGAGCGACTTTCCCGAACGATCCCGACGAGCTTGTAGCTTGCCTAATCTATAAAACAGAGGAAACATTTCACACGATAAGCTTGCTAGCTTAGTAAGTCCTAATTTCATAAAAATATAACATTCAAACACTAACAATTCAATTTTTACAACTCAACTTGTACTTATGCTCATTTTCATTATTAAGCTTTCAATTTCATATCCATGTAACTAAGTATGAAATTGATAGGAAAGTTTCTCCTTACCCACATATTTATGATCGTAATATTCGTTCAGTAATCCGATCTTTAAAACCCAATGTGTCATCATATAACCATAGGTACCATTATTCATATACTTGGATATCAATTATTATAACATGTTATTAATTATACAACCACCCTTGTGGCGAATACACCTAGTCTTATATTTACATATTAAACGGCCAAAGTCACGATACCACATCATTTATCAATAGAACAGAAATACATACCATTGATAATAATCACCTGAATCACTAGTTTACCTTATCTTAATTAAGTAAGAAACTCATTCCTACTTTACATACTCACCGAGCCGTTAACTCGACATATTTGCTTTAATTTGCCTTGAACATAAATTTCGGTTTCTATTTTGTAAAGCACATCACCGACATCAAGCTCGCTAAGCGTAGAAGCCCGAATAATAACACCACAAGGCACTGCTAGGCATAAAAGCCCGATAAATAACACCGCACAAGGCTCGCTAGGCATAAAAGCCCGATAAATAACACCGGCACAAGGCCTGCTAGGGCATAAAGCCCGATAAATAACACCGCACAAGACTCGCTGGGCATAAAGCCCGATTATGTCACCGCGCGAGGCTCGCTAGGCTCGAAGCCCAAATGTCGAATATTTTTACATGCTTTTCACATTTCACTATACATATCGAATCATATACACTTATTCCCATTGCATTAAATAAATTTGAAATCAATCCAATCCATCATTATCACATTCGCCAACTCATGGTTTTACACCAAGCTTATACAAATTTTATTATTCACTAGATATGTAAATGATCTTTAAATATAAAGTAGCTCAAGAACTTACTTATTCACCTTGCATTAGCCAAAATAATTTCCATCACATACTCAACATAAATCATCAACCAATATGTCAATATACATTCGCCATGATGTAATTGGATACTAACATTCATAAATTTTTAATAGTCAAGATAACCATAATTAATTCTTTAACATGATTTAACTAAAGGACTTACCTCGGTTGTCGATAGTCCGTGCGAATCGGCTATTCGAGAACCTTCGTCTTTCCCCGGTCTAATTCGGTCGTTCTTTGCTCTTGATCTAAAACACATTAGAATTTAGCTCATTTAATCTCATTTCATCTCAATTTAGTCCCAAAACACCCAAATGGGCAATTTACCATTTTACCCCTAATGTTTCCCATTTTTACAATTTAGTCCTATTTGTACAAAACACAAAATATGCAAAATTTTCCAACATCCTAGCTTGGCCGAATCTTCATTATAGTCATAGGTGTCCATACATTTCATTTATTTGACATTTTAATCCTTCACAAATTTATTCTTTTCAATTTAGCCCTATATACTAAAAATTACCAAAAATTCCAATACAAAACTTGTAAATCTTTAACATACATTTAATTTAAAATCATCAAACATCAAAACTATCCAAGCATGTTAATGGCCGAATCCTATATACATAGTATTTTCAAAAATTTAGACATGGGTCGGGTAATACACGAAACAACGATCTCAAAAACGTAAAATTTATCAAAAACTAAGTAAAATACCTACCCCAAATCAAGCCTTAAGTTGCCGAAACTTCAAGCTCCAAAATGGAGTTTTTCTCCTCAAACATTCAGCCAAGAAGATGAACAATGTGATGTTCTCTTTCTTCCCACTTAACTTTATTATTTTATGTTATATTAACACATTTAATTTACCTTATTTACTAATATATCAACATAACATATAATAGGCTAATTTAACATATAATTTGGACTTATAAAAGCCCATTGCCGTCCCTTACTATGGTGAATGGGCTAATTGCCCTTTTGGTACACCCACTTAAAAAGCCACAATCAATTTAGTACTCTTCACTTTAGCATGCAACTTTTGCGCTTTTCTCGATTAAATCCTTTTTATCAAATTGAGCACTTAAACGACTAAATTTTTCTACGAAATTTTCACACTCACTAAATCACATGTAACAAACACAAAATATAATATTAAAATATCTCTCAGGCTCGGATTCATGGTCCCGAAACCACCGTTCCGATTTGGGTCAAAATTGGTCTGTTACAACTCTCCCCCCCTTAAGGATTTTCGTCCCCGAAAATCTTACCATTAAATAAGTTCGGATATCGTTGCCTCATTGACTCTTCAGGCTCCCACGTGGCCTCTTCAACTCCGTGACGATTCCATAGAATCTTTACTAATGGAACCTTTTTATTTCTTAACTCTTTGGTTTCCCGAGCTAAGATACAAATCGGTTCTTCATCATAGGTCAAATCAGGTCGAATTTCAATCTTTGACGGGGTAATCACATGAGACGGATCCGATCTGTATCTGCGAAGCATCGAAACGTGAAATACATTGTGTATCTTTTCTAAGTCAAGGCGCGTTTCAATCGATAAGCAACGTGCCCTATTCGCCGATGATTTCATATGGTCCAATAAATCTCGGACTCAACTTGCCTTTTTCGCCAAATCGGAGTATTTTCTTCCACGGAGAAACCTTTAAGAACACCCGATCTCGACACGAAATTCAATATCCTTACGTTTCAAATCGGCATAGGACTTCGACGATCCGCGACTTTCAAGTTATTTCTAATAAGTACCACCTTCTGCTCGCTTCTTTAATCAAATCAACCCCGTGTATCTTGTTTTCACGAGTTCACCCAATACAACGGTGTGCGACATTTTCGACCATATAAGGCTTCATAAGGCGCCATTTTTATGCTAGATTGGAAACTATTATTGTAAGCAAATTCAATCAAAGGTAGGTATCGTTCCCACGCACCTCCACACTCGAGAAACGCAACACCTCAACATGTCCTCAAGTATCAAAATAGTTCGCTCGATCGACCGGTCTGCTTACTTGGATGGAAGGTCAGTACTAAAATAAAGTTTAGTACCTAAAGCATCTTGCAATTTCTTCCAAAACCGCGATGTGAATCTTGGGTCCCTATCGAAACAATGGAACTCGGCACACCGCGCAACCTTACAATCTGTGACACATACAATTCGGCAAGTTTATCAAGTGAATAATCGATGCGTCTCGCACAAAATGAGCTGATTTAGTCGGTCCATCAACGATAACCCATACGGCATCTTTCTTACTCGGTGTCATAGGAAGCCCGGATACAAAATCCATTGTAATTCTATCCCATTTCCATTCGGTATCATGATTGGTTGAAGTAATCCGGACGGTACTTGATGCTCAAATTTTTACTTGTTGATGATTAAGCACTTAGAAACAAACTCGGATATATCTCGTTTCATGCCGTGCCACCAATAGAATTGCTTCAAATCATTATACATTTTAGTACTACCCGGTGTATCGATAGTCGACCACTATGGGCCTCACACACAGATCATCTCAGATCAAATCGAGTTCTTTGGAACACACAATCGGCCTTTATAATTCAAACAATCATTTGCATCAATCTGAAAATCTGATTCTGTACCACTTCCACACTGACTCCGAATAGCAATCAATTTTTCGTCAACTTTCTGTGCATCACAAATCTGCTGAATAAACATCGGTCTTGCTTGTAGCTCGGCTACGATCGAACCATCATCAGACATAGCCACCCGTATGCTCAATGCACGGCGTAAATAATGATTTTCGACTTAACGCATCCGCTACAACATTAGCTTTCCCGGATGGTAGTCAATCACTAATTCATAGTCTTTCAAAGAATTCTAACCATCTGCGTTGTCTCAAGTTTAAGTATTTCTGAGTCATCAAATATTTCAAACTTTTGTGATCTGAATAAATATGACATTTTTCGCCAAATAAGTAGTGACGCCAAATTTTTAATGCGAACACAATGGCTGCTAACTCCAGATCGTGAGTTGGATAATTTTTCTCATGCGGCTTCAATTGTCTCGAAGCGTAGGCTATCACCTTGCCTTCTTGCATTAAAACACAACCCAACCCATTTAAGGAAGCATCACTAAAAATAGTAAATTCTTTACCCGATTCAGGCTGAGTTAATATCAGCTTCTTGGTCAAAAAGGCTTTCAACTGCTCGAAACTTTTCTGACATTTTTCTGACCACTCAAATTTGACATCTTTCTGTAGTAGTCTCATCAACGGTGTAGCTATAACAGAAAAACCTTTTACAAACCGCCTGTAATACCCCACCAGGCCTAGGAAACTTCGAATCTCGGAAACATTCTTTGGTGGTTTCCAATCGAGTATGGCTGCTATTTTGTTTGGATCCACCCGAATACCTGACACCGAAACAACATGACCCAAGAAGTTGACTTCATTCATCCAGAACTCATACTTACTGAACTTTGCATACAATCGTTGATCTCTCAAAATTTGTAGTACTAATCTCAAATGCTCAGCATGTTCCGTTTCATTTTTGGAGTAGATCAGTATATCATCAATAAACACTACTACAAACCGATCCAAAATGTAACACCCCTTACCCGAAACCCTTACCGGAATCGAGTACGTGGCATTACTAGACTTGACTATTAACTTAAGGTGTAAAATTTTAAAGCTGTCCAACTGTGTCATGCTGACTAAATCGACCATAACTCGAGTTATAAAACTCGAAATTTAGATCCGTAAATTTTCCTTGAAACTAGACTCATATAACATTTCACCATAATTTTTTTCAGAATTTTTCATGTGGCCAATTAGTACAGTTTATTCATCAAATTTACCCTTATTACTCTGTCTGACAATTCTGACCTGTCTCTACAAATATACAGTTATCTCATTGCACAATTTTCATATACTGTTCTAGTTTATACCAATGAAAAATAGACTCAATAAGGGTTTTACACATATAACCCATGCTTCCTAATTATTTTTGTACAATTTTTGACAATTTTTCCAAAACAGAACAGTGACTCATGAAATGCATTCAGGGCAGGTCTCACTAAAACTTAATTATCTCATAATATATAAATCTTTTGCCTACTCTGTTTCTTCCATATAAAAATAGACACAATAAGGTTTAATTCTATACTTCATTCACCATCTAATTCAATTTATCCTATTTTTGGTGATTTTTCTAACTCACATCACTGCTGTAACTAAAGACTGTTTCTATACTAAATATGCTTTCTAGCTTATAACCTGATATACTCACATACAATTCATACTCTCCATGCATTTTTAATCACTTACGAAGATAGCTTGTACTTAAAACATTCACATGATATTCTAACATCATCGATTTAAAGGAGTATCACTATTACCCACATTTATGACAAAACCCCAAAAACATACATAACCAAATATTTAGCCATATTCGCATGGTCATATATATACAAGAACCTTAAGATTTCATCAAACAAAGACCAAGTCTTTCCTATACATGCCTTCGTTTAAAACCAAAATGAAAGAGTACCCAAAATGTAGATTGATAGTGTGAGTGACTTTCCGAACGATCCCGACGAGCTTGTAGCTTGCACCTAATCTATAAAACAAAGGAAACATTTCACACGATAAGCTTGCTAGCTTAGTAAGTCCTAATTTCATAAAAATAACATTTGAATTTCAACAATTAAATTACTATAATTCAACTTGTGGACTTGTACTCATACTTATTTTCAAACTTTAATTTTCATACCCATATTAACAAGTATGAATTCGTAGAAACGATATCTCTTCACCCACATGCTTATGATCAAAATACTTGTTTATAAACCAACCTTTCAAACCCAAAATGTCATCGTATGATCATAGGTACATGCATTTTTATACTTAAATGTCAATTACTATAACATGGCATCAATTACACAACCACTCATGTGGTCGAATATGCCTAGTCATGTATCCTCATGTTAGAAGACCAAGATACCACAATCATATCATTCATTAGTAAAACCGAGAACACATATTATAACCATATTTATATATGTATATATTCCACACTCGTAACACATGCCATTTGAAATAAATTACTGATTTTCCTTGTCTTATATAAGTAAGAAATTCATTCCTACTTCACATACTCACCTGCCATTAACTCGATAAGTTTGCTTTAATTCTCCTTGAACATAAATTTCGATTTCTATTTTGTAAAATACATCACCGCATCAAGCACGCTAGGCGTAAGAGCCCGATAAGAATCACCGGCACAAGGCACGCTGGGCGTAAAGCCCGATAAGAATCACCGCACAAGGCCTCGCTAGGCGTAAAGCCTGAATTAAATCACCGCACAATGCATGCTAGGCGTAAAGCTGAATTAAATCACCTACACACAGGCACGCTAGGCGTAAAGCTCGAATTAAATCACCAGCACAAGGCTCGCTAGGCTTAAAGCCCAAATAACACACCGAATATTTCATCAACTTAAAAATCTTAACACTTATATTATTTCTAATTCATGTACGTACACCACAATCAACTATCATATTACATGTACTAGTTTTTGTTCCACAATCAAAACACATTTAGTCCAATATATATATATGTATATATATATAACCAAAAATTACATTCATCACCATGAGCATAACTGTATACTTATAAACACCATTCAATAACTTATGCCCCAAATAAAATATTACATTCGCCAAACGAGAATATGTAACCAAATTTCCAGTAGGTATACTCATGTCATAATTCAATAATTCTCAATCCAATTACACCTTTATAAATAAAAATTTATCTCATGAAATCATATCCAAGTACCATGAATTATCATGCCAAGCTATTGTATTTAAAAATTCACTCTCACATTCGGCCATGTGCCATTTTCTTGTATAAAATTTCATTACATAGCTACATGTATAGGAGACATTCAGTTTAGCTTAATTGTTTAAAAACTTACCTCAAAATTTGACGAATTACGCTTTCCGACTATTCGTTAAATTTTGCTTTTCCTCGATTCAATCCGATTTCCTTTTATTCTTGATCTAAATAAAATTAAATTTAAACTCATTCAATTACATTCCTATTCCATTGAATCAAAAAAATGCATAATTTAGCAATTTACTAATTTACCTCTCGTCTTTTTCAATCTATACAATTTAGTCCCTAATACCATACTCACTAATTAGTCAAAAATTTAAAACAACACATACCTAATTGATTTCCCCAAGTGCCGAATCTAATGGAATGTTTCTCTCTTTTTCTTTCTCAAGTTTCTACTATGAACTCCCTTAGGAAGATGAACACTTTTCATCTCTTATTTTATTATTATCAATATAACATTTTTAACATAATAAATATAATAAAGTATAAAAAAATTTAGGTTACTATTACATGCATAATCATGACTTGCACTCACTTCACTTATGGTCAATTTGCTATTTAAAACCCCAAATTACAAAAAAACATCATCACTTCAATCCTTATATCTCAAAACACAAATATCATTAATTTAACCTCATCCATGAAGGGCCGAATGTTCATAGCCCCTCTTTCAATTCGTTTCTTCCATTTATTTTCTATTTGGTACATTCAAAAATTCTTCTTCTTCGTTTTTTTTTTTTTTTTTTTTTTTAATACATCCATATACTAAACTCTATCCAAAAACTCTAAAGAATTTATTGATAATATTGCATGCTTATTGCATATTCTACCATTAATCACACAAACACTAAGTTTTCATCCATGGTGACTTTCGAATTTCACTACCAATTCAAGAATTTGAGTATGGGCTATCTAATTTACATGACATGACAATAACCTCAAAAATATCAAAAATAACAAAAACTAAGTTAAATTACTTACCCAAATGAAGCATGCATATACCGAAAATGGTTGGAAGCTTAGCACTTCTCTTCTCCATTTATTTTCGGTCAAAAATAGGTGGAAGAAGATGATCCTCCATTTCCCCTTATGTTTTATTATTTTAATGATATTATAAAATATACATATATATTATGACATTCCTTATTTAATAATAAAACAAACTATAAAACACTAATTTAAAGCCTAGTGCCGTCCACTACAATAGGAATTGGAATATTTGTCCTTTAAGGACTCATAATTAATAAGTCATTCTCTAATTGGCACTATTAATCATTAACCATTAATTTATCTAGCAAATAGCCGAATGTACAAAGCTCCAACACTCTTTGCTTTTCTTTGTTATTCGGTTGAAGAAAGGATGAACAAAATCCCACTTTCATGTTGGTTTAATTATAATATAGTTATAAATTATAAAACAATTATAATATAATCTTTAACATACATTCAATTTAAAACCATCAAACATCAAAACTATCCAAGCATGTTAATGGCCGAATCTTAAATACATAGTATTTTCAAAAATTTAAACATGGGTTGTGTAGGATTTAAAGCAAGCATTCCAAATATGCAAAAATTTTCAAAAACTAAATAAAACACATACCCTTAATTAAGCCCTAAAGTGCCGAAATTTTCAAGCTCCTACAATGGAGTTCTTCATCCAAGTTTCGGCCAAGAAGATGAGTAAGGTAAGGTTCTCTTTCATCCCACTTGTTTTTATTATTTAATGATAAAACAAACACATTTTTATTAACATTATTTTAACACCTTAATATAACTATCTAATAAGCTAATTTAACATATAATTTGGACTTATAAAGGCCCATTGCCGTCCCTTACTATGGTGAATGGGCTAATTGCCCTTTTTGTACACCCACTTAAAAAGCCACAATCAATTTAGTACTCTTCACTTAAGCATGCAACTTTTTCGCTTTTCTCGATTAAATCCTTTTTATCAAATTGAGCACTTAAATGACTAAATTTTTCTACGAAATTTTCACACTCACTAAATCACATATAACAAACACAAAATATAATATTAAAAATATCTCTCAGGCTCGGATTCGTGGTCCCAAACCACCGCTCCGATTTGGGTCAAAATTGGTCTGCATTACACAAAACTCGCTTCAAGACCTTGGTTCATTAGATCCATAAAAAAACAGCAGTGCATTAGTGAGTCCAAAAGGCATAACCAAAAACTCATAGTGTCCGTACCTCGTTCGGAAAGCGCCTTTGGCACATCTCAGATCTCTCGACTCATAATCGATAATAGCCTGATCTCAAATCTATTTTCAAAACACCAAGCCCCTTCAATTGATCAAATAAATCGTCAATCCGAGGTAACGGGTACTTATTCTTTATGGTTACCTTATTTAGTTGTCTGTAGTCGATACACATTCGCATAGTTCCATCTTTCTTTTCACAAATAAAACCGTGCACCCCTACGGAGAGAAAACTCGGTCGCGCAAGCCCTTATCTCACAACTCTTGCAATCGCGCTTTCAATTCTTTTAATTCAATAGGTGCCATTCGATGCGAGCTACCAAATCGAGCCGCACTTGCATACTAATTCAATGCCGAACTCAATCTCTCGATCTTGGGGTAAACCCGTAGTTCTTCAGAAACACATCGGGGTATTCACATACAATCGATATCAGATTCAATTTGTATCTCTGACATTTTATTATCCAAAGACATAGGCCAAATAAGCTTCACACCCTTTTCTCACATATTTTCTGCTAACATTGAAGATATTATCAGAGGCAACCCATTTACGTCACAGATTTAATTAATTGATGGTCTCACCATTTCGACATTTCAAATCGATAAGCTTCCTTTTACAATCCACCACCGCCTCATGTAAAGTTAACCAGTCCATACCCAAGATTATATCAAATTCGTCAAAGGGCAACAACATTAAATCAGCTGGGAAGCAATAATCCCGAATCATCAACGGGCAACCTCTACACACTTTATTAACAAGCACACATCTACCCAAAGGGTTGGACACACGAATCACAAACTCGGTAGACTCAACTAGCAGAGTCTTGCCAAATTTTAAAGTTTCACACACATAAGAATGAGTCGAACCAGGATCAATTAGTGCAATCACAGTAGTATCATAAAGAGTGAAAGTACCGGTAATGACGTCGGGGGAGGAAGCATCCTCTCTAGCTCGCGCAGCATATGCTCTAGCCGGAGCTCTAGCCTCAGATCGATCTGTAGTGTTCTTCGTTCCTTTCTGACTACCACCTACATTGCCTGAATGTCTGGGTGGTCTACCTCGCATTGACACGTTGCTCGGTTTAGTGTTCGAATCGTATTCTCGCTTTCACTAACTTCGGACACTCTCTAATAAAATGATCTGACGATCCACATTTATAGCAAGACCGATCATGGAATCTACAACTCCCTGAGTGCCATTTCCCACAGTACTTGCATTCAACTCTATTTTGTGGAATGTTACCAACACTGGCTATCGAGGTAGCTCGGGAGCTCATAGGAGGTCGATCCCGTCTAGGCGGATCTGTAGTAGCTTTCGTACATTTGTAGTCATATCTCGGCTTCTTGATCGTGGAATGAAAGACTTTACCAAGACCTTTTCTGGATGTCTCTAGCTTCATCTCGGCCTTTCTTTTCTCTTTTCCGAGCTCTTCACTTTGCAAGCTCTCTCAACTAAAGTTACAAACTCTTGGATTTCAAGAATGCCAACAAACATCTTTATATCTTCATTTAGGCCGTCTTCAAATCTTTTACACATAATAGCTTCAGTGAAACACATTCTCTAGCATATCGGCCGAGCTCGACAAATTTTCTTTCATATTCCGTCTGGTCATTCGCCTCTTGTTTCACTTCAAGGAACTCCTTTCGCTTTTGATCAATGAATCTCGGCTAATATACTTCTTGCGAAATTCAGTTTGGAAGAAATCCCATGTCACTTTTTCTTTCTGAACCACTCGATACTAGTGTATTCCACCAGATGATATGCAAAGGTCCCGCAAAGAAGGATATAGTACACTTCAAGCATTCATCCGAGTACAAGACACCTCATCAAGTACCCGAATAGTGTTATCAAGCCACATTTCTAGCTCTCTCAACATCATCATCGTCATTAGCTTTAAATTCTTCTACCCCATATTTTCTGGATTTTATCAATCAGGGGCCTACTAGATCTCATCGGATCTATCATTGGGGAGCTGAAGGAATCGGAGTTGGATTATTCGGGGTGGAGGTTGGGAATACGGCACGGGTTATTTTGAATAAATTGGGCAAACCACTCATTCATCATCCGATAAAAGGCTTGTTTAGTTTCTCCTTCGTGGCTACCCAAACAGGTCGAGAGTCTATCGGCGCTGATCCATGGGTACGGTCAGCGCCACGCTCTCCACATCATCGCCTACAACTCTTTCGGATCGTCCCATTTACTATATAAAACAAAGTTCAGTGTCGAAGTCACCACACTATCAACATATAATAAAGGCATGTATAGCTAGACTCACACGCAGCGATACAGAGTCCTAGAATCGACTAAACCGTAAGCTCTGATACCAATCAAATGTAACACCCCTTACCCGAGACCATCGCCGGAATTGAGTAAGAGGCATTACTAGACTTGACTACAAGTTCAGGACATAAAAACTTAAAGCTGTCAAAACTGCATCATGCTGGATAATTTGACCATAACTCGAGTTACCCAACTCAAAATTTAGATCCGTAAATTTTCCTCGAAACTAGACTCATATAAGAATTTTCCATAATTTTTCCAGAATTTTTGGTCTGGTCAATAAATACCAGATTTTTCTTAAAGTTTCCCCTGTTTCACTGTTGATGATTCTGACCTGTCTCTACAAAAATACAGTTATCTCATTGCACAAATTTCCTATAATGTTCTTGTTTATACAAATGAAAAATAGACTCATTAAGGGTTTTACACATATAAACTATGCTTTCTAATTATTTTTTTTACAATTTTTGACAATTTTTCCAAAACAGAACAGTGACTCACGAATTCGTTCAGAGCAGGTCTCACTAAAACTGAATTATCTCATAATGTATAAATCTTTTGCCTACTATGTTTCTTTCATGTAAAAATAGACACAATAAGGTTTAATTCCATATCTCATTCACCTTTTAATTCAATATACCCTATTTTTGGTGATTTTTCTAACTCACATCACTGCTGTTACTACAAGCTGTTTTGTTGCATTTTATGAAAGACTAGCTTCTAACCGAACTTACCAACATTCCTAATTCAAGGATTCATTTCGTATATAAACATTTCCTTAACAAAATGATTAAACTTTGATTAAGAAAGCATAAACCTTGCCATCATGAACCAACATACACATCAAAAACACAACAACGTACTTAACTAGAAATTTAGCCATATTCGCATGGCCATTATATACAAGAACCTTAAAATTTCATCAAGACAAAGACCAAGTCCTTCCTATACATGCCTTCATTTAAAACCAAAATAAAAGAGTACCCAAAATGTAGATTGATAGTGTGAGCGACTTTCCGAACGATCCTGACGAGCTTGTAGCTTGCCTAATCTATAAAACAGAGGAAACATTTCACACGATAAGCTTGCTAGCTTAGTAAGTCCTAATTTCATAAAAATATAACATTCAAACACTAACAATTCAATTTTTACAACTCAACTTGTACTTATGCTCATTTTCATTATTAAGCTTTCAATTTCATATCCATGTAACTAAGTATGAAATTGATAGGAAAGTTTCTCCTTACCCACATATTTATGATTAGAATATTCGTTCGTAATCCGATCTTTAAAACCCAATGTGTCATCATATAACCATAGGTACCATTATTCATATACTTGGATATCAATTATTATAACATGTTATTATTTATACAACCACCCTTGTGGCCGAATACACCTAGTCTTATATTTACATATTAAACGGCCAAAGTCACGATACCACATCATTTATCAATAGAACCGAGAAATACATACCATTGATAATAATCACCAATCACTAGTTTACCTTATCTTAATTAAGTAAGAAACTCATTCCTACTTTACATACTCACCGAGCCGTTAACTCGACATATTTGCTTTAATTTGCCTTGAACATAAATTTCGGTTTCTATTTTGTAAAGCACATCACCGACATCAAGCTCAAGTAGGCGTAGAAGCAAGAATAATAACACCCACACAAGGCACGCTAGGGCATAAAAGCCCGATAAATAACACCGCACAAGGCACGCTAGGCATAAAGCCCGATAAATAACACCAGCACAAGGCCCGCTAGGCATAAAGCCCGATTATGTCACCGACACGAGGCTCGCTAGGCTCAAGCCCAATGTCGAATATTTTTACATGCTTTTCACATTTCACTATACATATCGAATCATATACACTTATTCCCATTGCATTAAATAAATTTGAAATCAATCCAATCCATCATTATCACATTCGCCAACTCATGGTTTTTACACCAAGCTTATACAAATTTTATTATTCACTAGATATGTAAATGATCTCAGAATATAAAGTAGCTCAAGAACTTACTTATTCAAATTTGCATTAGCCAAAATAATTTCCATCACATACTCAACATAAATCATCAACCAATATGTCAATATACATTCGCCATGATGTAATTGGATACTAACATTCATAAATTTTTAATAGTCAAGATAACCATAATTAATTCTTTAACATGATTTAACTAAAGGACTTACCTCGGTTGTCGATAGTCCGTGCGAAATCTGGCTATTCGAGAACCTTCGCCTCTTTCCCTGGTCTAATTCGGTCTTTCTTTGCTCTTGATCTAAAACACATTAGAATTTAGCTCATTTAATCTCATTTCATCTCAATTTAGTCCCAAAACACCCAAATGGGCAATTTACCATTTTGCCCCTAATGTTTCCCATTTTTACAATTTAGTCCTATTTGTACAAAACACAAAATATGCAAAATTTTCCAACATCCTAGCTTGGCCGAATCTTCATTATAGTCATAGGTGTCCATGCATTTCATTTATTTGACATTTTAATCCTTCACAAATTTATTCTTTTCAATTTAGCCCTATATACTAAAAATTACCAAAAATTCCAATACAAAACTTGTAAATCTTTAACATACATTTAATTTAAAATCATCAAACATCAAAACTATCCAAGCATGTTAATGGCCGAATCCTATATACATAGTATTTTCAAAAATTTAGACATGGGTCGGGTAATACACGAAACAACGATCTCAAAAACGTAAAATTTATCAAAAACTAAGTAAAATACCTACCCCAAATCAAGCCTTAAGTTGCCGAAACTTCAAGCTCCAAAAATGGAGTTTTTCTCCTCAAACATTCGGCCAAGAAGATGAACAATGTGATGTTCTCTTTCTTCCCACTTAACTTTATTATTTTATGTTATATTAACACATTTAATTTACCTTATTTACTAATATATCAACATAACATATAATAGGCTAATTTAACATATAATTTGGACTTATAAAAGCCCATTGCCGTCCCTTACTATGGTGAATGGGCTAATTGCCCTTTTGGTACACCCACTTAAAAATCCACAATCAATTTAGTACTCTTCACTTTAGCATGCAACTTTTGCGCTTTTCTCGATTAAATCCTTTTTATCAAATTGAGCACTTAAACGACTAAATTTTTCTACGAAATTTTCACACTCACTAAATCACATGTAACAAACACAAAATATAATATTAAAATATCTCTCAGGCTCGGATTCATGGTCCCGAAACCACCGTTCCGATTTGGGTCAAAATTGGTCTGTTACAGGAACAATGGTTTCGAAACAAAAAATCCGAAGTCAAAATAATTATTTTATTATTTTATTAAAGTTTAATGCATGATAGGATTATTGTGTGATAGTTTGGTAAAAAAATTTTACCGTTTGAATGCTTAATTCGGTAAAAAGGACTAAATCGCGTAAAATGTAAAATGCATGTTCTATTAGTTAAAGGTGTCAAATAGCTTTGGCTTTTAATTTTGGTGGCCTTAAATGGTAATTAAACCATTTAAAAGGTTAGTGGACATTTATGTCCATAGTTCATGTGAAATAATAATGTTTTATTAAAGGTTCATAATGTAAATTGTTAAATAAAGATTAGTTAAATAAAACAAAATCAAATTTATGCTTCATTATCGTCTTTTTGACCGAAATTAAAGAAGAACAAGAAAAAACAAGGGTTCTTCATTCGGCTAAGCAAAATTCAAGCAATTAGGTATGTGTTTTGTCCCATTTTTAATGATTTTTACGTTTTTATGATCGTTGCTTTGTATTCTAGCTAGCTCGTACCTTAAATTTTGAAATTGTTAAAGATTTATCATGTTGCCATTGTTGAATGCTTGAGTAATTTGATGGTTGATGATGGATTTTAAATAGTTGTTGATAGTTAAACTAGTTTTGTAAAGTGATTTTTGACAAAAATGTCAAAAAGGAATTAAATTGAGAAAATGTGAAATGTGGTGGTTAAAAGTCTGAATAAATAAAAGATATGGGCTGCTAGTGTAACACCCCAAACCCGGTCAAAACACTACGACCGAATTTGAGCTGTCACAGGGGAAAATCATTTTTGAAAAAAAAAAATAGGTGGTCGTCTCTAATTCTAAGGAAAACTTTTGATTTTATGAAAAGCTGAGTTGTTTAAAGTAGGTTGCTGTATTCATTTCGAAACAAGTTTTAAAGAAAATTTAATTAATTTGTTGTTACAACATGTTTGCTGTTTAACCGATGGTAAAGTTTTGGAAAATCCCGATAATTTGTAAAAGTTTTGGAAAACATTCATTTTATAGGTTAATTAGGCATGCCGTTAATAACTAAACAAAATTTAGTGAAAATTCAAATAGATAAATAATCCCAAACGTAAAATTTAGTGGCCTTATTACAACCGAAAACCAAATTTAAAGTAAACTAAGTCCGATATAATAATTTAAAACAATAACCCGAAATATCGTGCATGGCCACCTCGACTCCGTCCTGATTCCATATCCGCTATCTAAGAATCATCTGCAAAATGTAAAGGAAGGGGTGAGTCACCCAGACTCAGTGTATAAATCCCCATCCCGAAGGTAATAAGCCCTTACACAGTTTCATAAGTGGACTTACCCGGAGTCCTTGCTTTTACCCACAAGGTAACTTATTGAATTCAACAGTTATTCCGGCTTTTGACAGTATACAAGATAAAACATATTAACGTATGAAGTGTGTAAGAGTTACACACCTGATTACCCGTAATACGACACTCTCTACGTCGACACTATCGGTAACCGACACTACCGCTATCTGCCTACTACTTTGCTCAGATGCCGGCCCGCAACCCGGTGGCCAATCGCAAACAGCTGACACAGCCCTCTTCTTGAACCAAGGGACTGGGTTCACAGATCCAACCCCTCCTAATGCTTGGCTAGCATTCGAGTCCATGAATACACCATAGTCATTAATTCGGATTAAAGCAAAGAAAACAACTAATGAGATTTAACGCTTAAGGCCAAGGCCCTTACCTAGACCAACTATTCCGAGGCTTTAGTCGTGATCCATAGGCTAATAGAACCCCAAAGATCTCGAAAAGAATGTGTCTACCCTTCCACCTACAATCGGCCAAACACCTACACATGAAGCCAAGTAGCCTTCGGCTTGGCAAGAAAACCCGGAAGAGAAAGATAAAGTTCCAAAAACAATTGCTACTAACCTTAACAGGAGATTCGATTAGCCTCCAAATTAAATCGACACTAGCACAGAAGGAGAGGAAATTCAGCAAATCAGAGAGAAAGATGAATACTTGACGAGCAATAGATGCGGCTAGAACAAATATTTTTTGGGAAAAACAACTCACCAAATGATTCTAAGATCCAAGAGGATTCGGCTAAAAGCCATAGAAAATACGATCTTTGGCTTTTAGTTATTGAAAGATGACTTAAACCAAAGTGATGAAATTCAAGGGATTCGGCGGGGTTTTGAAAAGAATAACAAGATGGATGAGAAAAGAAAGTGAAGATTCGGTTTTGGGAAAAAGATTGAGAGAAAATAGTAGGAGAAATTCAGCTATGGCCAAAGGAAGAGAACGAAAAAGGAATCGCAAGAAAAGGGAGGGGTGATTCGGCTTTTGAAAACAAGAGAGGAAAATGGGGTAGAAAGATTCGGCTACCACAACAAGAAAAGAGAAGAGAATCCACTAGGGGTTTCGGCTATAGTCAAAAGATGAGAAAAGAGGAGAGTAGCTTAGGTGTTTTTTGGCACAAGGGAAATTGAGAGAAGAAAAAAAGAAGCAAGTGCACAACGTGAAATGTAGGAGTGGTTCAATTCGGCGTAAAAGGAAATAAAAGAAAAAGACCCTAACTGCTTTCTAACTAGTCGAATACCATACCTCACCAAATCCTATACCACATTCGGCCACCTCCTCTATCTAGCACCCAAAAACCGATTCCCCTTTCCTATACAGTGTTCAGGATTTGGCCAACTCTAAGCTCCCATGTCCATCTCCACAAATTTCTCCTGACCACTCATTCAAATCTGTTTGAATCATTCAAATCCCTACATTTCCTCTCTTCCACTCATTCGAAACTATTGACCCCTTCAACAGTCATACACCAGAGTCCATCCTGAATACAACTCCCCCGGTCTTGGCGTAAAAAATAACAGGCAGAAAGGAGATTTCCACAGCTCGAACCAAGGCTCTCCAGCTCACATGAGGCATCACTCCCTTGCCTCCTAAGTGGTGCCTCTTGCCATTCCACCACTTGAATTCTTGTGTCAAAACTTACCAACAACTACCTTTAACACCCAGCTCAATCAGCTCCCCCTTTCAAAGTGCCTAAAACGTAAATTTCCCTTACAGCTCTGGCCTAACGACATCCATGCTATCTATATGCAAGCAGTTAAAATGCAAAGACCCCATTTTAAGGATGTTACAGTTCTGCCCCCTTAAAAATAATTTCGACCTCGAAATTACCTGGTCAAAAGAGTTGAGGGTATTGCTGCCGTATCACATCCTCGGGCTCTCATGTGGCCTCTTCTATTCCATGATTCCGCCATAACACCTTCACCAAAGGAACTGGTTTTCTACGTAAGACTTTGACATCCAGATCTAGAATCTACACTGGTTCCTCCTTAAAAGACAAATCCAGGCTCACTTCAATCTCCTCCACTGGCACAACATGAGACGGATTTGAACGATAGCGTCTAAGCATGGAAACATGAAACACATTATCGATCTGACTCAACTTTGACGGTAATTTGAGCTGATAAGCTACTGGTCCTACACGCTTCAACACCGTATAAGGCCCGATAAACCTAGAGCTCAGCTTGCCCTTCCGACCAAATCTCAGCACTTTCTTCCACTGCGACACTTTCAAAAAGACCTTGTCACCCACTGCAAACTCTACATCCCTTCGCTTAAGATTAGCATAGGCTTTCTGCCTGTCCGAAGCCTCCTTCAGACGAGCTCGAATTAGCTTAACCTTATCTTCTGTTTCAGCAACCAACTCTAGACCTAACAACTGACGTTCACCCAACTCTGTCCAACACATAGGGGTATGACACTTCCGTCCATATAATGCTTCATATGGTGCCATCTGGATACTTGCCTAGTAGCTATTGTTATACGCGAACTCTGCCAAAGGTAGAAATTCTTCCCAACTACCTCTGAAATCCAAGACACAACCCCTCAACATATCTTCTAAGATTTGAATCACCCTCTCCGACTGCCCATCTGACTGTGGATGAAACGCTGTACTAAAATCCAACCTTGTACCCAATGTCCTATGCAATGCTTTCCAAAATCTTGACGTGAATCTAGAATCCCTATCTAAGATAATCGACACTAGCACTCCATGCAGTCTCACAATTTCGCCACATACAACTTAGCCAACCTTTAGAGTGAGTAATACACTCGAACCGGTATAAAATGAGCAGACTTTGTCAGACAATCAACAATCACCTAGACCGAATCCTTCTTGTTAGGCGTAAGGGGTAGCCCACTGACAAAATCCATCGTAATCCTTTCCCACTTCCATTGCGGAATCTTTACTGGTTCCAACAAACCCGAAGGTAACTGATGTTCAGCTTTGACTTGCTGACACGTCAGATACTTACTTACAAATTCCATTACTTCTCGCTTCAGACTCGGCCACCAAAACTGTTCCCGTAAATCCCGGTACATCTTACTACCTCCAGGGTGCATACCGTATGAGCTGCTATGAGCTTCCTGAAGAATCGTTCGTCTTAACTCTACATCTCTTGGCATACAAACTTTCCCTTGGAAACACAACACTCCATCATTGCTCAAGCTATACCCCTCTAATCCACCATTCTATACT
Organism: Gossypium bickii; assembly: GCA_025503065.1. NCBI lineage: Eukaryota > Viridiplantae > Streptophyta > Magnoliopsida > Malvales > Malvaceae > Gossypium > Gossypium bickii. Next base: position 44,038,205 of record CP106717.1, on the reverse strand, counting down.
TGTAAACATCGAGCACTTAAGACTTCGTCCACTAGCTATTTCTCCTTAACCTAGTTTACCCACGTCGGCTTCACTTGCAGTTCCGCTAACAGACTTTCGTCATCATACAGACTAAGGTGGGCGAATATTGCTCTCAAGTCTGCTACCACTTTGCGGCTCAACACATCAGCCATTACGTTAGCCTTACCCGGATGGTATTCAATCGAGCAGTCGTAGTCTTTTAACAACTCAATCCACCTTCGCTGCCTCAAATTCAATTCCTTCTGAGTCAAGAGGTATTTCAAACTCTTGTGATCCGTGTAGACTATAGACTTCTCCCCGTACAAGTAATGCCTCTAAATTTTCAGAGCGAAAACCACTGCAGCCAACTCTAGATCATGCGTCGGGTAATTCACTTCGTGAGGTCTCAACTGCCAAGACACATACGCCACTACTTTCCCCTCTTGCATCAGCACACAACCCAATTCAGTATGTGACGCATCACAATAAACCGTAAACTCCTTCCCCGCTTTAGGCAGAATCAAAACCAGAGCTTCTGTCAGAATCCTCTTCAACTTCTCAAAACTCTCCTGTTGCTTGTCTGACCACACAAACAGAACCCCTTTCCTTAACAACTTGGTTAACGGCGCTGCAATCAAAGAAAACCCTTCCACGAATCTTCTGTAATACCCTGCTAAACCCAGAAAACTCCGAATCTCCGCTACTGACTTAGGTGGTTTCCAGTCCAATACCGCCTCAATCTTCCAAGGGTCCACTCTAATCCCCTCAGCGAACACCACATGACCCAAGAAGGTTACTTCTTTTAGCCAAAACTCGCACTTACTAAACTTTGCGAATAGCTGCTTCTCCCTCAAAATCTGCAAAACCACACGTAGATGCGCATCATGCTCCTCCTCAGATTTCGAGTACACCAAAATGTCGTCTATAAACACTACGACGAACTGGTCCAAGTACGGCTAAAAAACCCGATTCATCATGTCCATGAATGCTGCTGGCGCGTTGGTCAACCCAAACGGCATTACCAAGAACTCGTAGTGCCCATAACAAGTGCGGAACACCGTCTTATAGATATCGGCCTCATTTACCTTAAGCTGGTGATGCCCCAGCCTCAAATTAATCTTAGAGAAGACTGATGCTCCCTTAAACTGGTCAAATAGGTCGTTTATTCTCGGCAATGGGTACTTGTTCTTAGTCGTCAACTTATTCAGCTGACGGTAATCAATACACATCCGCATTGTTTCGTCCTTCTTTTTAACAACTCCTGAATCTATGCTTTCAGTTCCACTAACTCCTTCAGCGCCATCCTATATGGAGCAATAGACACTGGCCCAGTTCCCGATAATAGATCTATACCAAACTCAACTTCACGGTCCAGGGGCAGACTCGGAAGCTCTTCTGGGAATACTTTGGTAAATTCCTTCACCGTTCGGACATTCCCCACAGTTGATTCCTTGGCCTCCAATGCACACACATGAACCATGAATGCCTCACATCCTTCCTTCACCATTTTCTCGGCCTTCAAAGTAGATACCACATTAGATAAATAGTTCCTCCTCTCACCGATCATCACCACCTCTTCACCCTTAACCGTTCTCAACACCATGCGCTTAGCCGCACAGTCTAGACTTGCTTGGTACTTCACTAGCCAGTCCATCCCTAAGATCAAATCGAACTCCTCGAATGGCAGTTCAATCAGATCAGCCAGAAACACTACCCCTTGAAGTTCTAGGGGTACATCCCTATACAGTTTGTTTACTTCTACAGAGTGACCTAGAGGGCCAATTACAGTCATCTTCCTAGTAGAAATCTCATAGGCTAAGTTCATAGTTCCCACTATACTCTTAGCAACATAGGAGTGCGTCGAACCAAAATCTATCAAAGTAGTATAAGGCAGTCCAAAAATTAACAACGTACCAGTTATGGCGTCCGGTGCGTCGCCCTCCTCTTGACGCCTCGCAGCATAGACCAACCAAGGCTGTCTTGTCTCTGAGCTCCCAGCACCTCTGCCTGATGCTCCGCAGCCTCGTCCAGAACCATTGCCTCCCCTGGCCGAACCTTGACCCCTCTGTGGTTGCTGTCCACCACCTCTAAAATGAACACGCCCCTGACCCTCAGACTACATCCTAGCTAGCTTACGTGGACAATCCCTTACCTGGTGCTCAATTGACCCACACTAGAAGCACCCTCTGTTTCCTGTCTAACACTCCCCCGAATGAGACTTCTCACATCGAGCACACCGTGGCGGCCACTGAGTAGTAGCAGTAAGCTTTGCAGCTTGACTCGGCTCGCCAAATCTAGCCCTTTCTGCAAATTCCCGGCAGACCCTGATGACCCAGAACTCCTCTTACTCCAATTTCTATCCTGATTCTGCCTCACCGACTGCTTCACCTCTTCAGCTATCTTGGCCTTCTCCACCAAGACCGCAAATTCTCTCTCTCGCTGTGGGGCAATCAATATCCGCAGCTCATCTCTCAACCCGTCCTTAAATCTGACACAGCGCTCGTGTTCCGTAGCCACGATACCCCGAGCATAATGACTTAACCGAAGAAATTCTGCCTCATACTCTGATACTGACTTATTCCCCTGGACCAAATTCAAGAACGCCTTACGCTGCGCATCTATATAACCAAACCCAATGTACTTCCTCTGATAAGCCGCCTTAAAGAAATCCCAGGTGATATCATCGGCCATTGTACCATCCCTGACCGTGAGCCACCACTGATAAGACTCATCCCGGACAAGAGACACTATCTCTTTCAACTTCTCCTCAGCCGTAAGGTCCAAATCATCCATTATGCGCTCAGTCGCCTCTAGCCAGTACTCAGCCGTGTTGGGAGCCACACCAGAAACACCACTGAATACTTCTGCCCCGTTGGATCAGAGTCATTCAAACACAGATTTCCGAACCCCCGTTCTGACCCCTACACCTGGAACTCTCTCCAAGACCTGCAGCATTGCCTGCGACACCGTGTCATCACCACCCGTCTAACCTTGGAACTCCGCGGCCTCAGCTGGCGGCGACGGTACCTCATTCTCTGACCCATGGCCAGACCCTATCAGTTCCAACACAGTCATCCTACCTCTACCACGAACACGCGTATTACGCCCACATCCTCGGGTGCTCATGACTACCGTTCACGAATTAATCTGATTTAAAAATTTTATGTATTAGCTTTATTCCACTGTTATTACAACATAGTTTTATGAACAATTTATTATAGTAGTTGTTCTCGCAAAGTTCACACAGCCCTACGGTTTCTGTCTCTAAAGTGAATTCCTATCACTTGCATCCATATCACAATTATTTAAACCATAAAAGCAGCAGTTAGGGGACTTACCATTGTGGATTGGTGCCGGAGACTCAGGTGCCATGCTTTCCCAAAATATGCATTTTCCTTCAAAATCATTTCGTAAACCCTCTATTGAAAACATTTTGGGCCTCAAGCCCACAGCCAAGCTTTTGAACCAGGCTCTGATCCAAAATTGCAACACCCCAAACCCGGTCAAAACACTACGACCGAATCTGAGCTGTCACAAGGGAAAATCATTTTTGAAAAAAATAGGTGGTCGTCTCTAATTCTAAGGAAAACTTTTGATTTTATGAAAAGCCAAGTTGTTTAAAGTAGGCTGCTGTATTCATTTCGTAACTAGTTTTAAAGAACATTTAATTAATTTGTTGTTACTACATGCTTGCTGTTTACCCGATGGTAAAGTTTTGGAAAATCCCGATAATTTGTAAATGTTTTGGAAAACATTCATTTTATAGGTTAATTAGGCATGCCGTTCATAACTAAACAAAATTTAGTGAAAATTCAAACAGATAAATAATCCCAAACGTAAAATTTAGTGGCCTTATTACAACCGAAAACCAAATTTAAAGTAAACTAAGTCTGAAATAATAATTTAAAACAATAACCCAAAATATCGTGCATGGCCACCTCGAGTCCGTCACGGCTCTATATCCGCGATCTAAGAATCATCTGCAAAATGTAAAGGAAGGGGTGATCACCCAGACTCAGTGTATAAATCCCCATCCCAAAGGTAATAAGCCCTTACACAGTTTCATAAGTGACTATGTAAGCCATGCAACCCAAAACCTAATCATCCGAAACTCCTGAATCTACCCCGTCTGGTACCAAACTACTGGTGGTCCCAAACCACTGGTGACCGTAGTCACAAATAATATATGTGATACCAAACCACTGGTGACTGAAGTCACAAATAATCATGTGTGGGGCCAACCCACATTGTGGTACCAAACCACTGATGACAATCCCGTATATGGATATGTGGGGTCAACCCACTGTGGTACCAAACCACTGAGACGAGTCACAAAGATAGATATATGTGGTACCAAACCACTGGTGGTGCCAAACCACTGAGACTTAATCACAATATTATAGTAAGTGGGGCCAACGCACTGTGTGGTACCAAACCACTGATGACAGTCTGAAATCACACCTCCCCCCTCCTCTCATCACCCATTTTTATGAACATGCTTTTCAAGGCAAAATAGTCATGCTTAACATTCAGAAATAATGTAACATGGCATATGAAAATTTAACAGAGGCATTTAATGTTAGCCAATCAAAGTGGACTTACCCAGATTCCTTGCTTTTACCCACAAGGTAACTTATTGAATTCAACAATTATTCCGGCTTTTGACAGTATACAAGATAAAACATATTAACGTAAGAAGTGTGTAAGAGTTACACACCTGATTACCCGTAATACGACATCTCTACGTCGACACTGTCGTGAACCGACACTACCGCTATCTACCTACTACTTTGCTCAGATGCCGGCTCGCAACCCGGTGGCCAATCGTAAACAGCCGACACAGCCCTCTTATTGAACCTAGGGACTGGGTTCACAGATCCAACCCCTCCTAGCACTTGGCTAGCATTCGAGTCCATGAATACGCCTTAGACATTAATTCGGATTAAAGCAGAGAAAACAACTAATGAGATTTAACGCTTAAGGCCAAGGCCCTTACCTAGACCGACTATTCCGAGGCTTTAGTCGTGATCCACAGGCTAACAGAACCCCAGAGATCTCTAAAAGAATGCGTCTACCCTTCCACCTACAATCGGCCAAACACCTACACATGAAGCCAAGTAGCCTTTGGCTTGGCAAGAAAACTCGGAAGAGAAAGATAAAGTTCCAAAAGCAATTGCTACTAACCTGAACAAAAGATTCGATTAGCCTCCAAATGAAATCGGCACTAGCACAGAAGGAGAGGAAATTCGGTAAATCAAAGAGCAAGATGAATAAGTGACGAGCAATAGATGCGGCTAGAACAAATATTTTTTAGGAAAAAAAACTCACCAAATGATTCTAAGATCTAAGAGGTTTCGGCTAAAAGCCACAGAAAATGCGATCTTCGGCTTTTAGTGATTGAAAGCAGACTTAAACCAAAGTGATGAAATTCAAGGGGTTCTGTGGGGTTTTGAAAAGAATAACAAGATGGATGAGAAAAGAAAGTGAAGATTTGATTTTGGGAAAAAGATGGAGAGAAAAGACTAGAAGAAATTCGGCTATGGCCAAAGGAAGAGAACGAAAAAGAAATCGCAAGACAAGGGAGGGGTGATTCGACTTTTGAAAACAAGATAGGAAGATGGGGTAGAAAGATTCGGCTACCACAACAAGAAAAGAGAAGAGAATCCACTAGGGGTTTCGGCTATAGTCAAAAGATGAGAAAAAAGGAGAGTACCTTAGGTGTTTTTTGGCACAGGGGAAATTGAGAGAAGAAAAGAAGAAACAAGTGCACAACATGAAATGTAGGAGTGGTTCAATTTGGCACAAAAGGAAGTAAAAGAAAAAGACCCTTAGTGCTTTCTAACTAGCTGAATGCCACACCTCACCAAAGCCTATACCACATTCGGCCACCTCCTCTATCTAGCACCCAAAAACCGATTCCCCTTTTCTATACAGAGTTCAGGATTTGACCAACTCTAAGCTCCCATGTTCATCTCCACAAATTTCTCCTGACCACTCATTCAAATCTGTTTGAATGATTTAAATCCCTAAATTTCCTCTCTTCCACTCATTCGAACCTCTTGACCCCTTCAACAGTCATCCACCAGTGTCCATCCTGAGTACAAATCCCCTGGTCTTGGCGTAAAAAATAACAGGCAGAAAGGAGATTTCCACATCTCGAATCAAGGCTCTCCAGCTCGTATGAGGCATCACTCCCTTGCCTCCTAAGTGGCGCCTCTTGCCACTCCACCACTTGAATTCTTGTGTTAAAACTTACCAAGAACTACCTTTAACACCCAGCTCAATCAGCTCCCCCTTTCAAAGTGCCTAAAACGCAAATTTTCACTACAGCTCTGGCCTAACGACATCCATGCTATCTCCATGCAAGCAGTTAAAATGCAAAGTCCCCGTTTTAAGGATGTTACAACTAGAGACTCCATTAAAATTTGGCTAGCATAGTTAATGGTCTAATTGCATGAATTTGCATTTTTATGAGCTAAGGACTAAATTATAAAAATGTCAAAATAGTAGGGGCAAAAGTGTAATTTTTCCATAAGGTGATTTTTTGGACTAAACTGAATAGACCGAATACTGAATGTGTGAATTTTACTAATATCTGGATGAAGATAAGATGAGATCGGGGTAAGATCGGGAAAAAGGAAAGGTTGATGATTAGCCGATATTTCTATCCGAGCAACTCGAGGTAAGTTCGTATAATTAGAATTGAACTTTTAAATACTTGTAATTATTTGAAATGAATGTATGTAATTGAGTAAATGATTTACTTGAAATTGAAATGTCTTATTGATATAGTATGATGGTTACCAAGCCCCATTTGAACCGTAAGAATTTGTAGAATACGAGTGACATGTCACTAAGGTTACCGTTTCGGTTCAGCAACTGCATTTGTTGTGAACTCACCATAGCTCTTATGAGCTTACTGATATATCATTTCGTAAGAGCTTACTATTTTCAGCTCGTTAGAGCTTAACGTTTCAGCTCAATAGAGCTTACTGTCCATCAGCTCAGGAGGAGCTTACTGATCATAGCTTGAAAGAGTGAAAATAATAATGAATTGACGGATTACTGATTTATATGTATTGTATATCACCCGAGTATCCTTTCATGTTCTAATAGGTTTAACGGGCATAAATTTTATTATTGGTAATGTGAATAAGGTATGAGTTATACGGATTAATTACTGTTATATAGATGAAATATTGTTTAAACGGATGAGTTACTGTTATCGAAATGATTTACTATTTATATGATTGAGAGTGAAATGTTACAAATGATGTACATGATATATGAATTTGATATGATATAATGTATTGAGTATTAAATTGAGATAATGGATGATTACATGCACTAATGAGACTAACTTGTTGATGAATGCTTGTGTATAGGCATTTGGCAAGTGAAATTGATATACTTTGTTTAATTGTTTGATTATGTATAAATGGTAAGTTATATTTTGAAATATACGGGCTTACTAAGATTTAAAGCTTACTCTGTTTCTTTTTCCATGTTTTATAGAGGTTCAGTAGCTCGTTCGATCCGAATAAAGTCGAAGTTACGCATCACACTATCTAGTTGCTGTTGGTACTTTTGAACTCTTGGATATTTGTAAATATGGCATGTATAGGCTAGTTATAAAGATGATAGTTATCGTTATTTGAGATAGTGATTTTGGTGCATGTTGTGGTATAAGTTTAATCCATGTGATTTGGCTTAACTTGGTATAATGTTTTGATTGTGTATAAGTATTGAAATGTGGTATGTTTTGGCAAGTAGTAGATGGAATAGAAATATGCAAATGTTGTCTTGATATGTAATAAACTTATGAATGGAAAATGCATGGTATTAATTAGGTATTTGAGTACTATGTTAAGTTGGTATAATATGTGTATGAAATGTTATGGGTTTGCTACCTATTGAGTTATAAAATGTTGCATATTACACTTATGCAAGTATATGAAAATAAAGTGGTAAAATGGCTTTGCAAATAGCCTATTTTTGTCTACATGGGCAGAGACACGGGCATGTGTCTAAGCCGTGTGTGACACATGTGTTGAAATTGAAATGAAGTCAATATGCTCCACACGGTCTCACACACGGGCGTATGACTTAGCATTTTTGCATACGTCAGTATACCCTATAGGATTGGCACGGCCTAGCACACGGGCGTTTGTGGCTGTAACACCCCAAATTTGGGCCTAGTAGAATTGGGCCCATTGGCCCTTGGGCTTGAGAGCGTTTAAAATTTATGAGAACATGAGAATGGCATTAAGGCAATTTGAACTAGGTAGGTAAGTGATTTTGGAAGGTTACGGGATTTCTATGAAGTCTCGGATTCAAGTTAGGCCATTGGAAAAATTTTGCTTTTTGGGAACTTTAGGGGAGAGGACTGTAACACCCCTATCCCGTGTTCACTGCCGGATTAAGGTTAGGAGCATTATCAGACAGATCGAAAACATTCACAGACAAAATCATACATTCAATCATCATTCTCAGACATAATGTCCCTTAAGCGGGTCCTCGAGACCTTAATCGTGCTTAGACGTCGAGTCAGGACTAAATTGAAACACATATGAAATTCCATGAAAATTTGAAACTTTTCTAAAATACAGAGGAGGCATGCCCGTGGGAGGAGACCGTGTGCCCTCCATGGCTTCTAGACACCCCCGTGTGTCCCATCATGTCTATATACTAACTTCCCCACCACGGCCACCAAGCACGCCCGTGTACTTTGGCCGTGTACTTTTATGTTAGCTACTGACTTGCACACCACAGCCAGATGAACGCCCATGTCGAGGCCGTGTGATTTTAGGCTGCATCCTGCCAATTTACCCACGGTCTAAGGTACGCCCGTGTGCCACAATCGTGTGACATTATAGGCCATTTACAAGGCCAAAATGCCAACCAAATGGTTCATACATATAAGCATCATTTACCAACACATATCAAGCATATATGGCAACCAAAAAAATACCAAATAGCCATCCATATCATGCACATTTGATCACTAAGATAATCAAAACTATACATTAAATTATCATTCAATATATACCTTCAAAACCAATTCTAAACATACCAATTTGAATAACTAAAACTCAATCATGCCTATGCATCAGTTATCTATAAACTTACCATATCAACCATGTCATATATCAACTAATCATGCCAAAAGAACTTGCCAATTCACATTCATCTAAGCATGATACCAAAACATAACTAGCCAAATCACATGGCTAAGTTCACTTTACAAATCATCACAAGAACTAGCCTATACATGCCATATCTAGCTATATACATATCCAAGGTGTACCAAAATGATATTAGTAGTGTGATGACGATCCTTGATGGTCCCGAGCCTTCAGTAGCTTTGACGACCTATAAAGCAGATTAAAGACACACAGAGTAAGCTTTCCAAAAGCTTAGTAAGTCAATACACAAATGTAAAGCATGTAAACATATAACCACATTGGCACAATTCTTCTACAAGGTAAAATTCTCACATTTATACTTTGATTCATATTCTTGGCCAAATTGCCACATTTATCAATTTAAGAACCACAAACACATAGTTTTTCATATATGCTTTCATGTAACATATTTCCAATCCAACATAGTAAAACACATAGTCACTTACCTTATATACACATTTGTTGTATAATCAACGTCCCTGAAACAGATTCATCTCATTCTTTCTTTAGCTCATTATCAATCTCAACCCCATACTCAAGTATCTATTCTTTCAACTCTTAAAACTATCATTATCCACATAGCTATCATAAATACCTAAATCAACACTTAGTTACTCACCATTCATGCTACTCAATTTCTTGATATTACCTCATATTTACATACCATATATTCATTTTCGGACAAGCTCATAGATTAATGAATTACATCTCGTTCCTTTAATCTCGTAAAGTAAGAGCAACTTACCTCATTAGTACTATGTTACCAAGATATCATGCATTATTTACATAAATAATGTTTCTCGGGTATCTCCATTAGTGGGTTAATGTTTTAATGGATCCGTAACTCCGCACACTTAGTGCAAATCAAATAACGTATCGCACACTTAGTGTCGTTACTGAAAAAGGAGAGCACACACAATGCTATTTATTAGCAATGTATCGCACACTTAGTGCCAATTTCATAACCGAACATAACCGTTATCGTACACTTAGTGCCAATATGTTAAACTGAACTTATTTTTGATATCGCACACATAGTGCATATTCAATAAGCCAAAACTTTTGTCTTTTTGCACACACAGTGCTAATTGTTAAGGTCGTAGCTTCTATCAATATCACACACACAGTGCTAATCACAAAGTCAAAACTTATATTATTTCGCACACACAGTGCTATTCATTAAAGCCGTAGCTTCTATTGTTTCACACACACAGTGCTATTCATTAATTATGATCGCACACTTAGTGCCTTAACTCAAAGCCGAAGCTTAAATGATATCACACACTTAGTGCATTTATAATAAACTGATCTTAAACCGGTATCGCACACACAGTGCAATCCACAAAGTCAAAGCTTGTAATATGTCATACACACAGTGCAAATCATCTCGGTCACATTTTCATTTACGCACACTTAGTGCCACAAAAATCCATTTCTCACACAGCATTTATAATTCAATGATATCATAACCATTCGTTTCACAACATTCAAACATAGCTAAGTACACTTTTTACATTCGAACTTATCTCGGAATTCATATGCACAATCCTCTCATAAACATCCATTATCAACATTAGTCATAGGAATAATTATAATTTCATACAAGTACGTTTATTTGTATAGTGACTTACCTAGGATTTGGTTTATCAGAAATGAAAACGGCTACTCATTTACTTTCGCTTTCCCGCGATCTAAATCCGTTTTTCTCGGTTCTTGATCTAAATATTTAGAATTAACCCTTTTTATTCACTAATTCATTCAATTAAATCCAAAGACACACATTTAGAGCTATTTGCAATTTAACCCTCACATTTGCACATTTTATCAATTTAGCCCATTTTTTCACAAAACATCAAATTCACAAAATTCACCCATGCTCATGCTTAGTCAAATAACCCTAAGGACTATATAAGTCCAAATATTTCATCAAATTCACAAATTAGCCCTTCAAAATAATATTTTCACAATTTAGCCCTATTTAGCTAATTTCATCAAAACTTCAAGAACAAAACATGTTCATCTAGCTCATATATTTAATTTAACGCCATAAAACATCACAAAACTCAACATAGCATCAATGGCATTTTACACAAGCATCACCAATTCATGAAATTGAGACATGGGTTTTGTAGCTCTTAAAGCAACGATTACAAAAACGTAGAAACTATCAAAAACGGAACAAAATCTAACCTTGAATTTAGCCAAAACTATGGCCGAACCTTTGCTTAGAATTTTGTTTTTCTTTCTTTGCTTATTTGGTGGTAATAATGCAAGAATAAAACCCACCATCATGTTTTCTTTATTATAATATAATTATATAATATATAAAATATAAAATTTAACATATAACATTTAATATATATATAAAAACATATATATATATAGCCATATTTCATTACTCATGCCGTCCACTAACCAAAATAGTGGCTAAATTGCCACATAAGTCCTTAACACTTAAAAGCCACATCACTTAAGCACTTTAACAAATAGAAAGCAACTTTCGCGTTTAATGCAATTCAATCCTTTGCTCAAATCAAACACACAGACGGACAAATTAACTTACGCAAATTTAGCACATGCTTAATCACACATCAGCGACACAAAAAATAATATTAAAATATTATTCAGACTCGAATTCATGGTCCTGAAACCACTTTTTTGACTACGGTATAAACTGGACTGTTACAAGGACTGTTAGAGGTAAGGCTTAAAGGAATTTGTAGGTGTTTTGATAACACAAGATGGCCACATGGTGGAATGGTGGTGGCGTCAATATGGTAGCAAGGTGGGATGGGGTTCGAATCCCACAAGCAGCATATGGGGAGTTTTTATTTTGTGCCCAGAAAGGAGGAAGCTGAGTGGAGACCAAACACTACAAGGTTGGTTGGAGACTTGGTCAAGCTTTTCAAATGAGTGAAGGGGAGCAAGTGTAGGAGAGAAAGGTGGAGAGAATCGTGGAAGTGAGGAGTGTGGGAGTGGTTGGCCGAATGTGGAGTGTGTGGGGGGTGAAAATTTCGGCTAGAGGTTAGTGTAGGGAAGCAAATTCGGCATTTTGGTAGGTAGCAAAGGAAGAAAATGAAACCTTTTGTGTGTGTGCCGAAATTGTGGCTAGTATTCTGAGTATTCTTTTTCCTTCCTTTTTATTTCTAAGTGTGTTCTCTACTTAGTTTGTGATAATTTACCACTCGTGCACTTTTCTACTTGAATCTCTTCATTTTTTTCATTCTTTGGCTAGTGCATTTTGAGTCATTTGCTTCAACTCTTTTCTTTACCGAAACCTCAACCTCTCAAGTGACTTCTTCTCATTTCTTTTTCAAACACTTTTCTTTTCATTTATAGTTGCCAAACACTTGTAGCCGAATTCTTTTCTAACCCTTTTCTTCTTATAACCGAACCTTTCCTACATTTACCATTTCGACTAGTGTTCTTTTTTTAGTTTTCATTTTAGTATAGCCTTTATAGCCGAACCCTGAGTTCTTTTATATTGCTACTAGTGCCGAATCTCATCTTCTCATTTGGCTCATTCTTGGCTTAAGGTATGGTTTACTCTTCCTCTAGTTTTCTATCTTTTCTTTCCTCTGAAGTCGAATCTCTCACTCGTCTTCTTTTTGACTAAGGTCGAGTCAATCTATTCTTTTCTACCTCGAATCTTTTTGGTTCATTTGGTGTGGGCCGAAGCTGCTGGAGGACTAGCATACCCTATCATCGTTCTTCTAACATTTGATTTTTGAGAGTTGGTTGGTAAGTAAGGTTAAACCCGAAAATAGGTGATGGGGTTGTACTGATTGGTTGGTTCTTACTCAAGCCGAAAAGGTGTAGCTAACATTCGTTTTTGTGTCAATCACTGCTAGGGTCTCGACATGCTGAATCAGAGGGCCAACTCAACACCATTTCCTTACAGTGGATCTCCTGGCTATTGGTAAGTGGTGTGGATTAAGTTGTTGATTTCAATTAATTGGATATGTCTTACCAAGATTAAGACTAATGTTTTAAAGTGTATGGATTTCATAGGTGCGTAATCTCGAGGGTTTCAATCTACGCTCGTAAATAGGTGTGTAATCTCACACCCCAATGAATGATTGCACATGGTGTTATGCGAATCGGCCAAAAGCCGAAAAGCTGGAAAACCGGAATCTGTGACCACTCGAATGTGCGAACGCTCGTAGTGGTAAATCGAAATACGAATAATGACAGTATGTAATAATCCGGTTTATACCCTAGTCAGAACAGTGGTTTTGGGACCACAAATCCGAGTTTGTATAATATTTTAATATTATTTTTTCGTGTCTATGATATATGATTAAGCATGTGCTAAAGTTTCGTAAGCTAAATTGTCTGTTCATGTGCTTAATTTGACAAAAGGATGGAATTGCATTAAATGTGAAAGTTGCTTGCTATTTGTTAATGTATCAATGTGTTGTGGCTTTGTTAAGGTGGAGGCCTTATGTTGTTATTATACCAAATTATAGATAGTGGATGGATAAAAGTCTTAAATGCCCATATTGTATAATTGTTTTAATTATACGAATGAAGGCTATTTTGGTAATTGAATTATTAACATTAGATTAACAAAACAAAAGATGAGTGTTCATCTTTTATTTCTCTTATTTTGACAGAAAAACACAAAGAAAAAGAAAGCTTTGAAGCCTAGCATATTCGGCTACTTACAAGCCAAATTCAAGGTAAGTTTTTAGTCGGTTTTCGATAATTTCTACATTTTTGCAATCGTTACTTTGAGAGTTATAAAACCCATGTATTAATTTTGTTTATTGAGGATGTTTGTGAGATATGCCATTGATGATATGTTGAGCTTTGTCTTGATTTATTGTGTTAAATGAAAGATTTGAGCTAGGTGAACATACTTTGTTCTTGAATTTTTGGTGAATTTAGCTAATTAGGGCTAAATTGAGAAAATAGTAATTTGAGGGACTAAATTTCAAATTTGATGGAAAATATGGACTTATATAGTCCCTAGGGAGATTCAGCTATGTAAGTGTGTGAACAAATTTTGTGAATTTGATGTTTTGAGAAAAATGGACTAAATTGATAAATTGTGAAAATATAAGGGTTAAATTGTAAATAGCCTAAATGTGTGTCCTTGGATTGAATTGAATGAATTAGTGAATAAAAAGGGTTAATTTTGAATATGTTTAGATCAAGAACCGAGGAAAACGGTCTTAAATTGCCGAAAAGCAAAACTAACTGAGTAGTCGTTTCCGTTTCAGCTAAACCGAATCCGAGGTAAGTCATTATGCAAATAAACATATTCGTATTGAAATATGTATATTCCTATGAACATTCCTATAGATGAATGTTTACGATATGATCTGTATATGAAATTCGAGATAAGATCGATATAGTGACAATGTTCGAGAAGTCCCGTACGAACCTAGGAATAGATAGGATTAGCTATGTCATGACATAGGTATCGGTTGTGTTGTATCAAGTAAGACCACATCAGGGACGTTGGCGTTGATTGGAGATTTTGTGTAAGACCTCGTCTGGGACGTAGGCATCGACATGAGTTCTACGTGTAAGACTACGTCTGGGACGTTGGCATCGATTTGATCTTTACGTGTAAGACCATGTCTAGGGCATCAGTATCATATTGATTCGTGTAAGACCCTTTCTGGGACAGTGGCATCGAGACCTAATTACATATAAGACCTCCTCTGGGACGTTGGCATTGTACGACTAGTACGAGCTTTCTAAGTATCCTACTAGATTCCTATGGTTCAACGGGCAAGTCTGTGATATGAATGGCTAAGCAAATAGTGAATCCATTTCAGGTACATTGATTCATACATTAAATATGTATATAAGGTAAGTTCCGATGTGATCATGCTATGATGATTATGTACATTTGAATAACAATATGAAATGTGTTAGTAAGTATGTGTATATGAGACTTTTGAATTGATGAATGTGGCAAATATGGCCAAGGATATGGTTTAACATATACATGTGAGAAATACAATATGAATATGAATTGTGCCAATGATCTATATGTTTAAATGTTGTTCATGTTAAGTTTATTTGTATTATGACTTACTAAGCTTTTGGAAAGCTTACTCTGTGTGTATGATTTCTCTGTTTTATAGGTCGTCAAAGCTACTGAAGGCTCGGGACTGTCAAGAATCATCATCACACTATACTACTTGTTTTTGGTACATTTTGGAAATATATTTTGCTAGATATGACATGTATAGGCTAGTCTTTTGTATTTGTAAATGAAGTGAATTTAGCCATGTGATTTGGCTAGTTATATATTGGTATTCTGTCTAGATGAATGTGGTATATGAAGTATACTTTGGTATGGTTGAAGCATGTGAATTGGTCAAGTTTTTGGGTAAGCATTTGGATGAATAATACTTGATATACATATGTTTTGATCTTGGAAGTTAGCATGGTTGAAATGGATATTGAAAGTTTAGATTGAATGGTTGTTTTGGTTGTCTAATATGCATGTAATGTGTTGGTAAATCTTGCTTGTAGGTATGACCCTAGTGAGTGGCATTTTGGCCTTGAAAATGGCCTATAATGTCACACGGTTGTGGCACACGGGCGTACCTAGTGAACGTGGGCTAAGTCAATAGCTAGCATAAGAGTACACGGCCTTGGCACACGGTCGTGTCTACTGCCTAGTAGCCGTGTAATTTTTGGCAGGATCGACCACGGCTTGAGCACACGGGTGTGCTTAGTGGCCGTGGAAGATAAGTCAGTTTCGACCACGGGAAGGACATACGGGCGTGTCTAGCAGCCGTGGGAGGTACATGGCCCGCCCATACGAGCGTGTAACCCCTAAAACTTAGAAATGTTTTAAATTTCCGAGAATATTTGTATGTGTTTTGGTTTGCCCCGACCCAGTTTCTAAGCATGTTTTAGGTCTCGTTGATCGAAATAAGGGACGCTATGAATGTTTTTGATGTGATATCTGATAAATTGCTTGATTTAGTTTTTGATCTGTCTGGTAACACTCTTAACCCATTCCAGCGACGGACTCGGGACAGGGGTGTTACATTTGGTTGGTATCAGAGCTACGATTTAGCCGATTCTCAGACTAACGTAGCGTGTCAAAGTCTAGCTATACATGCCATATATCTTAATTGTGATAGTGTGATGAATCTTGACGTATAAAATGTGATTTTTATATGGTAATGGATCCCGAAAGAGCCGTACCTGACGACGTAGAAAGTAATACGCCTGCTCACGCGCAAGGGACAACGCCCTCTGATTCGAGACCGGCTACAAGCGGTCAAGAGGGAGAAGCTAAACAAGCTTTCTTCCAAATGATGAGTGAGTGGTTCACTCAAT
Source organism: Gossypium bickii (assembly GCA_025503065.1). Classification (NCBI taxonomy): domain Eukaryota; kingdom Viridiplantae; phylum Streptophyta; class Magnoliopsida; order Malvales; family Malvaceae; genus Gossypium; species Gossypium bickii. The sequence goes on along the minus strand of CP106717.1, from coordinate 44,021,706 downwards.
TTGTAAAGAATAACCCGACTGTTTCACAACCCTCACCCCCGGTTAATCCCCCTCTAACATCTGATATACCTCTGACTGCAAATCTGGATTCGTGGAATAAGCCTCCGGTTGACAAGACCTGCAAGTATGGGGCTGAAGAGTTCTGAGATACTAATGATGATGATGCTGAAAAAGCTGAGTTCTGGTTAGAAAACACGATCCGGGTATTTGATGAGATGTCTTTGACTCCGGAAGAATGTATAAAGTGTGTTGTATCATTACTCCAAGATGCAGCTTATCAATGGTTGAAAACTTTGATTTCTGTTGTTCTGAAAGAGCGAGTTACATGGGACTTCTTTCAAAGTGAGTTCCGGAAGAAATATATCAGTGAAAGATTTGTCAATCAGAAACGAAAGGAATTTCTAGAACTAAAACAAGGCTGAATGACTATTTCAGAATATGAACGAGAGTTCGTGAGACTGAGTCAGTATGTTCAGGAATGTATATCATCTGAAGCAATAATGTGCAAAAGGTTCGAAGATGGTTTTAATGAAGACATTCGTTTGTTAGTTGAGATTTTAGAAATAAAAGAGTTCTTTACACTCGTTGATCGAGCGTGCAAAGGTGAGGCACTCGGAAACGATAAAAGAAAAGCTGAGTCTGAAGCTCGAGATACGAGAAAGATATTTTAGAGTAAATCATTTCAGTCTGCTTTGAAAAGATTGAGAGATAATCAAAGTCGTTCCATAGGTAATGTGGGACATTCGAACAGAAATCGAGCTAGACCGCAAATGAGTTCGAAAACCCTAGCAACTTTAGTAGCCAGTGTCGGTAATGTTAGATCTGAGAGACCTGGATGTAAACATTGTGGAAAAAGGCATCTGGGAAGATGTAGATTAAACGACAGAGCTTGCTTCAGATGTGGATCACTTGATCATTTTATCCGTGATTGCCCTGAGTCTATCGAGCCAGAGACTGTTCAGAATCTGAGATCTGATAATGCACCTGTGAGAGGTAGACCTTCGAAGAATGTAAGAAATGTCAGTGGTAGTCAGAGAACTACGAGAGACAATTTGCCAAGTCTGAAGCTAGAGCGCTTGCCAGAGCGTATGCTATTCGAGCTCGTGAGGAAGCTTCATCACCAAATGTTATAACAGGTATTTTTACTCTTTATGATACTTCTGTGATTGCATTAATAGACCCTAGTTCTACGTATTCGTATATATGCATGAATTTAGTATTCAGCAAAACTTTGCTTGTAGAGTCTACTGAGTTTGTTATAAAAGTATCGAACCCCTTAGGTAAAAGTGTCCTTGTTGACAAAGTATGCAAGAACTGTCCGTTAATGTTTCGAGATATCTGTTTCACTACTGGTCTGATGCTTTTTCCATTTGATGAGTTCAATATTATTCTGGTTATGGATTGGTTGTTTTTGCATGATGTTGTTGTGAACTGTAAAAGAAAGACTATTAATTTGAGATGTTTGAATGATGAGACTGTACGAGTTGAGTCTAATGATTTGAATGGATTGCCTGCTGTGATATCTGTTTTGAAAGCTCAAAGTTATGTGAAAAAGGGTTATGAGGCATATTTCGCTTATGTGATTGATTCAAAAGTATCCAAAAAGAAAGTTGAATCAGTGCCTATTGTTTGTGAGTTTTCTGACGTATGTCCTGAAGAGTTACTGGGTTTATCTTTGACTCGTGAAGTCAAATTTGGTATTGATTTACTCCTTGGTACTACACCTATATCGATAGCTTCATATAGAATGGCACCAACAGAGTTGAAAGAGTTAAAGTCACAGTTGCAAGAATTGACAGATTGAAACACCCCAAACCCAGCCCACAAGCCTCAACCGGATCTGGTATGTTCCTCAAGTAAAACATTTCAAAACTCGTTTGTTACTTGGGAAGATTTGAGTGGTTTTGAAGGAAAATTGATTTGTGTTGAGTTTAAATTGAAAATAGTGTTTTTGCTTGAAGTTTGGATTTTATGAAACCTTATTTTCATATTTCAAATCTATAAGTTAAGAGAATTGCCGAGTTGGTTTAGAGCTCACCTTTAAATCGAAAGTCATTTGTGTTTAGGTGTCAAACATATATAATTTTCTTTTAAAAAAAGTTGTTAACCTCGACTTAATAATCATATCGTAATAAAACCGAATGAAATGCATGCATAAATCAGTTAATAGAAATGGCCTTATTACAACTGGAAAATACCAAATAAATCCTGAAAATAAAGTAATAGAAAATGCAAATTCAACAGTTTGAAACCCCGAAATATATTCAGCATGGCCACCTCATAGTCTCGGCTGACCCGGTCCATCTACTGAGTGTCACCTGAAAAGATATCCCACAACGGGGTGAGTTAAACAGACTCAGTGTGTAACAGCCAACACAAAGTCCCAACGATTTCGACATATCAGATTGTACATATACATATAGCAAATATAGATAATGATGTAATCCCGAACCCAAACCTAAGTATCCATCCTCTACACATTACCCGTACCTGCCATCACACCGTGGGGATTACTAAATCGACCCTTCATCCGCTACACGCCATCGAAGGCAGTCGCTACAGACGACTTGCACATCGCCCTTATAAATTGTGGCATAGCCACCAGATAATGTGACAAAGTCACCAGATAATAATACGTGACATAAGTCACCACATTCAGATTATGTGATATGAGTCACCAGATATTGTGGTATAACCACCAGATCACTTCCCCTTTTCATATTCACCCATATGCCCCATGTGTCATACAAACATGCATAAATCATGCCATATTCCTTATTTCATATTCATATTCGTTACAAAATCACATATGTGTCATAACAGATATTCATAACATTATTAACATAGTAGTAGTAGGTTAACGTACCTGGATACTCTGTATCATTGAATGGTACCTTTTTGCCATATTTTCCATATTTCCATTAACACGTATATTAAACTAATACCATAAATCAATTAAGAATCAGTGTGGGGCTACACACCTGGTTACTAACGCTTTCACTGAAATCCTGAAAAGTCTATTGAAACAGATCGTACTCCTCCCTAAAGATCATAGTTAGAATCGGCCCAATCAATAAACACTAACTATGGCCTTGGCCGAATATTAAGGCTCTCTTACCTTGATTATCTAGATCCCGAAACCGCTATCTGTTTAATGGAGATGTCGAAATACCTACAAGTCTTATGTTAGATTTAATTCTAACATTTATTGAACTAAAGCAAATGGCCTTCGGCCTAAAACCACACTCGCTTACCTTATATTAAGAAATCTCGAAGACCTCTTCCCTTGTAGTCGACAATACAGAATCCCGAAACCCTCCTTCAGAGTTTCGGCCATAGAGCAACAATGTGATTAGAGTCTTGACTTCAACAGTCAGAGAAAGAGAAAAAAAAGGAATAGTAAATCGACATAGAAGAGGTTTCTTACCGAATAAGAAAGACCAAAACGTAAATAGTCAACCACCCTCATGGAATTGACAAGAACACTAGCAGAAGAAATCGATTCAAAGAGTGATAAAGAAGTGAACTTTGGCTTTAGGATTTACTGAACACTAGAGGTTACCTTGATTCGGCTAGGGGTTACCTTGAGATTCAGCTTTTGATGAATACTAGAGAGATTCAATTTCGGCAAGGGAAAGAAAAGAAAGAGTATGAGGCTTAGGGCGAATCGAAAAGAAGAAGAGAATGAAGTGCAGAGAGATTCAGCAATAGGGTGTTTTGGGTTAAAGAGGTTGTGGCAATGGCGAAATAGGAAGAAGAAGATTTCGGCTATAGCAAAACAAAAGAGAGAAGAATAAGATAATTTGGGAGAAAAAGTGCACAAGAAAATTGCCTAAACTTTACTATGCACACTCGGTTTTCCCCCCTCTCCCATGGCCAAATATTGACACCCAAAGTGTCCCTTAGCTGGCCAACTCTCCTTCCCTTATCAGCTTCCTCCTTTTTCTCCTATTTTCTCTCTTCTTACCCATTCAAAAATAAATCAAATAAATCAATAATTATCCTTTGCCCTTAGCTGAAATCTTAAAAAGGAATTTAAGTACATCCAAAGCTCCTCCCTCAGTCTCCCAATGTCGTCCACTACTACTCCTTTTGCCGAAAAATAAAAGTCCCAAAATGATGTTTGTGCTGCTCGAACTTAAGACCTGCACTTTGCTTGTGGCTTCACCTACTAAGGCTTTAAGTGGTGCCTCCTTGCCACTTTAACAAACCAATTTTTATGTCCTATTTCCCCTACTAATTTTCTTAAGGCCTATCAGGCTTAGCTCCCCTTTAAAACTTAAAATCAAATAATTTCTAAGGCATTCACCTACACTCTAAGGTACCCAAAATTTATAAAACACCTTCACAACACACATAGGCATGCTACTTCATACAATTAAGCAATAATGCACAAGCCCAAAATCCCGGATATTACACAGATAGAGGTTTTACTAGACCGATTTTTTTGCCTTGGGGTGTTCCTGTTATGTTTGTGAAAAAGAAAGATGGCACGATGAGAATGTGCATAGATTATCGTCAGTTGAATAAGGTGACTATAAAGAATAAATATCCGTTGCCCTGAATAGACAATTTATTTGATTAGTTAAAATGAGCTACTGTATTTTCTAAGATTAATCTGAGATCAGGATACTACCAGGTGAGAGTTAAAGATTCAGACATTCTGAAGACTGCTTTCAGAACAAGGTACGGGCATTATGAGTTTTTAGTTATGCCATTTGGACTAACAATGCTCCTGCTGTTTTTATGGATCTGATGAACAAAATTTTCAGACCGTACCTAGATCGATTTGTAGTGGTGTTCATAGATGACATCTTGTGTTATTCACGTGATGAAAATGAGCATACCGAGGATTTGAGAATTGTGTTGCAAACCATAAGAGAAAAGAAATTGTTTGCGAAATTCAGCAAATGTGAATTCTGGTTACACGAGATTAGTTTTCTGGGACATATTGTGTCAGCTTCTGGAATTCGTGTTGATCTGAGCAAGATTTCTGCTATTCTAAAATGGAAACCTCCGAGAAATGCATATAAAGTCCGTAGTTTTTTTGGTTTAGTTGGTTATTATCGTCATTTCATAAAAAGGATTTTCAGTGATAGCTACTCCATTGACTAGATTACTTCAGAATGATGCTAGACTTGAATGGTTAGATAAATGCCAGAGAAGTTTTGATCAGTTGAAAAATCATAATGTAAGCTCGATGTTAGTACAAACAACGACGAATCGGGTAAAGAATTTGTTATATACAGTGATGCTTCGTTAAATGGTCTGCGATGTGTTTTTGATGCAGGAAGGCAAAGTTGTAGCTTATGCTTCGAGACAATTGAAGCCGCATGAAAAGAACTATCCGACTTACGACCTTGAGCTAGCTGCAATTGTGTTTGCAGTTAAGATTTGGCGCCATTATCTATACGGTGAGAAATGTTATGTATTTTCAAATCATAAAAGTCTGAAATATCTGATGACTCAGAAAGATTTGAACCTATGTCAAAGAAGATGGTTAGAGCTGTTAAAAGATTATAAGCTTGTGATAGATTGTCATCCGGGTAAAGCGAATGTTGTTGCTAATGCGTTGAGTAGAAAATCATTATTTGCACTATGTGCTTTAAATGTTCAGTTAGATTTGTCTGATGATAGTTCTCTATTAGCTGAATTAAAAGCGAAATCATTGTTTATACAACAGATATGTGATGCTCAGAAATTTGATAATGCGTTATTAGAGAAACGAGTTCTGTGTGATTCAAACTCTAAATTTGAATTTCGGGTTGTTGATGATTGCTTGAGTTTCCGAGGTCATATTTGTGTTTCGGGAAATTCAGAGTTGATTAATCTAATTTTAAATGAAGCACATAATAGTCGTCTATCTATTCATCCGGGAAGGACAAAGATGTACCATGATCTGAAACAACACTATTGGTGGTCTGGTATGAAAAGAGATATTTCTAACTTTGTTTCGAAATGTTTAATCTGTCAAAAAGTGAAAGCTGAACATCAAGTTTTGTCTGGGTTGCTACAATAAATTCTGATTCCCGAGTGGAAATGGGATAGAGTAACAATGGGTTTTGTTTCTGGGTTGCCTTAGACTCTGAGAAAGAAAGATGCGATTTGGGTTATAGTTGACCGATTGACGAAATCTACCAATTTTATTTCGGTAAGATCTGACTATTCACTTGATAGATTAGCCGAGCTTTATATTTCTGAGATTGTTAGATTGTATGGGGTGCCACTATCTATTGTGTCAGATAAGGATCCGAGATTTACATCGAGGTTCTAGAAGAAATTGCAAGAAGCTTTAGGCACGAAACTGCATTTCAGTACAACTTATCATCCGCAAACAGATGGTCAATCTAAGCGGATCATTCAGATTCTCAAAGATATGTTAAGATGTTGTATACTTGTGTTTAACGGTACTGGGAACAGTACCTGCCATTGATTGAATTTCCATACAATAACAGTTATCAGTCAAGTATCAAATGGCACCTTATGAAGCTTTATATGGACGTAAATGTCGAACACCTCTGTATTGGACTGAGCTCAGTGAAAATATGCTACATGGGGTTGATTTAATAAAATATTCGGAACAGAAAGTGAAACTGATCTGAGATTGTTTGAAAGCAGCATCTGATCAACAGAAGTCTTATGCGGACTTGAAACAAAAAGATATAGAATTTAAAATCGGTGACAAAGTATTTCTGAAAGTATCACCGTGGAAAAAAGTACTCCGACTCAGACGTAAAGGCAAGTTAAGTCCGAGATTCATCGGACCATATGAGATCATTGAACGAGTTGGGCCTGTTGCATATAGACTAAGTTTGCCTGCTGAATTAGAAAAGATCCATATTCCATGTCTCGATGCTCCGTAGATATCAATCCGATCCGTCACATGTGATTGCTCCATCTGAAATTGAAATCCGATCTGATATGACTTACGAAGAAAATCAATTCGTATCTTAGCCCGTGAAGTAAAAGAGTTAAGAAACAAGAAAATTCCTTTAGTGAAAGTACTATGGAATCGACACGGAATAGAAGAGGAAACATGGGAATCGGAAGATTCAATGAGACAACAATATTCGAATCTGTTTAACGGTAAGTTTTTTGGGGACGAAAATCCCTAAGGAAGGGAGAATTGTAATAGTCTGGTTTATACCCTAGTCGGAACAGTGGTTTCAGGACTACAAATCTGAGTCTTTATAATATTTTAATATTATTTTTTCGTGTCTATGATATATGATTAACCATGTGCTAAAGTTTCGTAAGCTAAATTGTCTGTTCATGTGCTTAATTTAACAAAAGGATGTAATTGCATTAAATGTGAAAGTTGCTTGGTATTTGTTAATGTATCAATGTGTTGTGGCTTTGTTAAGGTAGAGGCCGTATGTTGTTATTATACCAAATTATAGATAATGGATGGATAAAAGTCTTAAAATGCCCATATTGTATAATTGTTTTAATTATATGAATGAAGGCTATTTTGGTAATTGAATTATTAATATTAGATTAATGAAACAAAAGATGAGTGTTCATCTTTTATTTCTCTTATTTTGACCGAAAAACACAAAGGAAAGGAAAGCTTTGAAGCCTAGCATATTCGGCTACTTACAAACCAAATTCAAGGTAAGTTTTTAGTCGATTTTCGATAATTTCTACGTTTTTGCAATCGTTGCTTTGAGAGTTATAAAACCCATGTATTAATTTTGTGTATTGAGGATGTTTGTGAGATATTCCATTGATGATATGTTGAGCTTTGTGTTGATTTATGGTGTTAAATGAAAGATTTGAGCTAGGTGAACATACTTTGTTCTTGAATTTTTGGTGAATTTAGCTAATTAGGGCTAAATTGAGAAAATAGTAATTTGAGGGACTAAATTTCAAATTTGATGGAAAATATGGACTTATATAGTCCATAGGGAGATTCGGCTATGTATGTGTATGAACAAATTTTGTGAATTTGATGTTTTGAGAAAAATGGACTAAATTGATAAATTATGAAAATATAAAGGTTAAATTGTAAATAGCCCTAAATGTGTGTCCTTGGATTGAATTGAATGAATTAGTGAATAAAAAGGGTTAATTCTGAATATGTTTAGATCAAGAACCGAGAAAAACAGACTTAGATCGCAGGAAAGCAAAATTAACCGAGTAGTCGTTTCCGTTTCAGCTAAACCGAATTCGAGGTACGTCATTATGCAAATAAACGTATTCGTATTGAAATATGTATATTCCTATGACCATTGTTATAGATGAATGTTTACGATATGATCTGTACATGAAATCCTAGAAAATATCAATATAGTGACAATGTTCGAGAAGTCCCGTACGAACCTAGGAATAGATAGGATTAGCTATGTCATGACACAGGTATCGGTTCTGTTGTATCATCTAAGACCACGTTCGGGACGTTGGCGTTGATTTGAGATTCTGTGTAAGACCTTGCCTGGGATGTCGGCATCGATATGAGTTCTATGTGTAAGACCACGTCTGGGACGTTGGCATCGATTTGATCTTTACATGTAAGACCATGTTTGGGACATCGGCATCGTATTGAATCGTGTAAGACCCTGTCTGGGACAATGGCATCGATACCTGAGTACATATAAGACCTCGTCTGGGACGTTGGCATTGTACGACTAGTCTGAGCTTTCTGAGTATCCTACTAGATTCCTTATGGTTCAATGGGCAAGTCTGTGATATGAATGGCTAAGCAAATAGTGAATCCGTTTTAGGTACGTTGATTCTTACAGTAAATGTGTATATGATTATGTACATTTGAATAACAATATGAAATGTGTTAGTAAGTATGTGTATATGAGACTTTTGAATTGATGAATGTGGCAAATATGGCCAAGGATATGGTTTAACATATACATGTGAGAAATACAATATGAATATGAATTGTGCCAATGATCTATATGTTTAAATGTTATTCATGTTAAGTTTATATGTATTATGACTTACTAAGCTTTTGGAAAGCTTACTCTGTGTGTATGATTTCTCTGTTTTATAGGTCATCAAAGCTATTGAAGGCTCGGGACCGTCAAGAATCGTCATCACACTATACAACTTGTTTTTGGTACATTTTGGAAATATATTTTGCTAGATATGACATGTATAGGCTAGTCTTTTGTATTTGTAAATGAAGTGAATTTAGCCATGTGATTTGCCTAGTTATATGTTGGTATTATGTCTAGATGAATGTGGTATATGAAGTATACATTGGTATGGTTGAAGCATGTGAATTGGTCAAGTTTTTGGGTAAGCATTTGGATGAATTATACTTGATATACATATGTTTTGATCTTGGAAGTTAGCATGGTTGAAATGGATATTGAATGTTTAGATTGAATGGTTGTTTTGGTTGTCTAGTATGCATGTAATGTGTTGGTAAATCTTGCTTGTAGGTATGACCCAAGTGAGTGGCATTTTGGCCTTGAAAATGGCCTATAATGTCACACGGTTGTGGCACACGGGCGTGCCTAGTGACCGTGGGCTAAGTCAATAGCTAGCATAAGAGTACACGGCCTTGGCACACGGTCGTGTCTACTGCCTAGTAGCCGTGTGATTTTTGGTAGGATCGACCACAGCCTGAGCACACAGGCGTGCTTAGTGGCCGTGGAAGATAAGTTAGTTTCGACCACGGGAAGGACACAAAGGGGTGTCTAGCAGCAGTGGGAGGCACACGGCCTACCGGGCGTGTAACCACTGAAACTTAGAAAGGTTTTAAATTTTCGTGAATGTTTGTATGTGTTTCGGTTTAGTCCCGACTTGGTTTATAAGCATGTTTTAGGTGTCGTTGACCGAAATAAGGGACGCTATGAATGTGATGTGATATTTGATAAATTGCTTGATTTAGTTTTCGATTTGTCTGGCAACACTCTTAACCCATTTCGGCGATGGACTCGAGATAGGGGTGTTACATTTGTTTGGTATCAGAGCTACTGTTTAGCCGATTATTGGACTAATTTAGCGTCTTAGGGCCTAGCTATACAAGCCATATATCTGAATTGTGATAGTGTGATGAATCTTAACGTATAAAATGCGATTTTTATATAGTAATGGATCCCGAAGGAGCCGTAGCTGATGACATAGAAAGTAATGCGCCTGCTAATGCGCAAGGGACAACACCCTCTAATTCGAGACCGGCTACAAGCGGTCAAGTGGGAGAAGCTAAACAAGCTTTCTTTCTGATGACGAGTGAGTGGTTCATTCAATTTGTAAAGAATAACCCGACTGTTTCACGACCCCCACCCCCAGTTAATCCCCCTCAGACATCTGATATACCTCTGACTGCGAATCTGAATTCGTGGAATAAGCCTCCGATTGACAATATTCGCAAGTATGGGGCTGAAGAGTTGTGAGCTACTAATGATGATGATGCTGAAAAAGCTGAGTTTTAGTTAGAAAACATGATCCAGGTATTTGATAAGATGTCTTTGACTCCGGAAGAATGTATAAAGTGTGTTGTATCATTACTCCGAGATGCAGCTTATCAATGGTGGAAAACTTTGATTTCTGTTGTTCCGAAAGAGCGAGTTACATGGGCCGTCTTTCAAAGTAAGTTCCGGAAGAAATATATCAGTGAAAGATTCGTCGATCAGAAATGAAAGGAATTTCTGAAACTAAAACAGGGCCGAATGGCTATTTCAGAATATGAATGAGAGTTCGTGAGACTGAGTCAGTATGTTCGGGAATGTATATCATCTGAAGCAATAATGTGCAAAAGGTTCAAGGATGGTATTAATGAAGACATTCGTTTGTTAGTCGAGATTTTAGAAATAAAAGAGTTCGTTACACTCGTTGATCGAGCGTGCAAAGCTGAGGCACTCGGGAAAGATAAAAGAAAAGCTGAGTTTGAAGCTCGAGATATGAGAAAGAGATTTCAGAGTAAACCATTTCAGCTTGCTCCAGAAAGATTCATAGATAATCAAAGTCATTCCAGAGATAATGTGGGACACTCAAACAAAAATCGATCTAGACCAGAAATGAGTTCCAAAACCCCAGCAACTTCAGTGGCCAGTGTCGATAATGTTAGATCTGAGAGACTTGAATGTAAACATTATGGAAAAAGGCATCCGGGAAGCTGTAGATTAAATGACAGAGCTTGCTTCAGATGTGGATCGCTTGATCATTTTATCCGTGATTGCCCTGAGTCTGTCAATCCAGAGACTGTTCAGAATCTGAGATCTGATAATGTACCTGTGAGAGGTAGACCTTCGAAGACTGTAAGAAATGTCAGTGGTAGTTAGAGAACTACGAGAGACAATGTTGCCAAGTCTGAAGCTAGAGCGCCTGCCAGAGCGTATACTATTTGAGCTCGTGAAGAAGCTTTATCACCAGATGTTATGACAGGTATTTTTACTCTTTATGATACTTCTTTGATTGCATTAATAGACCCTGGTTCTATGCATTCGTTTATATGCATGAATTTAGTATTCAGCAAGACGTTGCCTGTAGAGTCTACTGAGTTTGCTATAAAAGTATCGAACCCCTTAGGTAAAAGTGTCCTTGTTGACAAAGTATGCAAGAACTGTCCGTTAATGTTTTGAGATATTTGTTTCCCTACTGATCTGATGCTTTTTCCATTTGATGAGTTTGATATTATTCTGGGTATGGATTGGTTGTTTTTGAATGATGTTGTTGTGAACTGTAAAAGAAAGACTATTGATTTGAGATGTTCGAATGATGAGATTGTACGAGTTGAGTTTAATGATTTGAATGGATTGCCTACTGTGATATCTGATTTGAAAGGTCAAAGTTATGTGAAAAAAGGGTTATGAGGCATATTTCGCTTATGTGATTGATTCGAAAGTATCTGAAAAGAAAGTTGAATCAGTGCCTCTTGTTTGTGAGTTTTCTTGCGTATTTCCTGAAGAGTTACCGGGTTTATCTCTGATTCATGAAGTCAAATTTGGTATTGATTTACTGCCTGATACTACACCTATATCGATAGCTTCGTATAGAATGGCACCAACAGAGTTGAAAGAGTTAAAGTCTCAGTTGCAAGAATTGACAAATAGAGGGTTTGCTAGACCGAGTTTTTCGCCTTGGGGTGCTCTTGTTCTGTTTGTGAAAAAGAATGATGGCACGATGAGAATGTGCATCGATTATTGTCAGTTGAATAAGGTGACTATAAAGAATAAATATTCGTTGCCCTGAATCGACGATTTATTTGATCAGTTAAAAGGAGTTGCTGTATTTTCTAAGATTGATATTAGATCGGGATACTACCAGTTGGGAGTTAAAGATTCAGACATTCCGAAAACTACTTTCAAAACGAGGTACGGGCATTATGAGTTTTTAGTTATGCCATTTGGACTAACCAATGCTCCTGCTATTTTTATGGATCTGATGAACAGAATTTTTAGACCGTACCTAGATCGATTTGTGGTGGTTTTCATAGATGACATCTTGATTTATTCATGTGATGAAAATTAGCATACTGAGCATTTGAAAATTGTGTTGCAAACCACAAGAGAAAAGAAGTTGTATGCGAAATTCAACAAATCTGAATTCTGGTTACACGAGATTAGTTTTCTGGGACATATTGTGTCAGCTTCTGGAATTCGTGTTTATCCGAGCAAGATTTCTGCTATTCTGAATTGGAAACCTCCGAGAAATGTATCTGAAGTCCGTAGTTTTCTGGGTTTAGCTGGTTATTATCATCGTTCGATAAAAGGATTTTCAGTGATAGCTACTCCTTTGACTAGATTACTTCAGAAAGATGTTAGATTTGAATGGTCAGATAAGGCCATTGGACTTTAATTTTCTTTTAAGCTTTCATTTCCATTATGTTCAAACTTTAAGCAATTAAACTCTGGATTTTCTTAAAACGACAATAACTATTTTCAAAATATCATATTTCTGCAATTCATTGAATCTGATTTCTATTTTAAACAAGTTTTTGGAGGTAATAATAATTATAATAATAGCAATAACAACGTTTTTTTCAAGAGAACCCTAAAAGTAAATCTGGATTTTCACAAACAACAAAGCTCAGAGTTTCAAAAAGAATACGAAGTTTTTAACGAAAGCGCAATTTTTAAACAACCCTTTCATGTGACATGCCAGATTCGATCGTAAAGTATAGGCTGAGTTTGGGGGGTTACATTTTGTGGAATCAGAGCCCAGTTGCAAAACTCAGCTGTGGAATGGGTTCGAAAATGTGTTTTTCAAAATTTGTTTGGAAGTTGGTTTAGAAAAATATATTTTTATTGGATGTATGGCACCCAAGTCTCCGGCACCAAATCCGCAAGTCCTCTTACTTTATATCTGATGATGTGATGAAATGACTGTAGGAAGAAAACTACTGGAGTTAGTAGAAGTACACTGAAACTGTTAGCTATAGGAATTAAGACTATGGAGACTGAAACAGTAGGAAACTTGATCTGCGAAAACTACTCATACTACTGTTCTTTCATAAAACATCTATTAAAAATTACTTGAACACTAAGATGATGCATAACACTCTTAATCAGATTAACGCGTGACATCGAGATGAGTACAAGAGGACACGGAAGAGGTTCACGCGGCCGCGGTAGAGGCCTAGGTTCTAGGGCTAGATCCTCAGCATTGGGGCATATGCCTGAAAGGGAGGCACCGGCATCGCCAGTGACTGAGACGGGGCCTCATGACCAAACCGGAGCTAATGTGTTGACTCAGCTAGTTAGAGAGGTGTTGGAGGAGGTCAGGAGCATATTTGAGATGCAGGTCTAAGGAGCATAAGGCTCGGGATTGTTCCATTATCATTAAGTCAGGTATGTTTTGGTTGGATGTGGTGATTGAACATAGAAAATTTTATATATGTGCGATAAGTATCTGTTTGCTTCTTTGGTTAGATATTTGGTTGTGTGAAGAGGTTTCTAGATTAGATTAGAAGCGTATTAGTGTTATTGGAATGAGAGTGCACAGTGGTAGCGTGGTAGAGTAGCTTGTGTTAAATCACTGCTAGATAGCCAGAAATTTCGAGGACGAAATTTCTTTAAGGAGGTAGATTTGTAACACCCCAAATTTTGGGCCAAGTAGAATTGGGCCCATTAGGCCTTGGGCGTGAGAGCGTTTAAAATTTATGAGAACATGAGAACATCATTAAGGTAATTTGAACTAGGTAGGTAAGTGATTTTGGAAGGTTACGAGGTTTCTATGAAGTCCCGGATTCAAGTTAGGCCATAGGAAAAATTTTGCTTTTTGGGCACTATAGGGGAGAGGACTGTTAGAGGTAAGGCTTAAAGGAATTTGTAAGTGTTTTGGTAACACAAGATGGACACATGGTGGAGTGGCGGTGGCGTCAGTATGGTAGCAAGGTGGGATGGGGTTCGAATCCCACAAGCAGCATATGGGGAGTTTTTATTTTGTGCCTAGGAAAGGAGGAACTGAGTGGAGACCAAACTCTACAAGGTTGGTTGGAGACTTGGTCAAGCTTTTCAAATGAGTGAAGGGGAGTAAGTGTAGGAGAGAAAAATAGAGAGAAGCGTGGAAATGAGGAGTGTGGGAGTGGTTGGCATAATGTGGAGTGTGTGTGGGGGTGAAAATTTCGGCTAGAGGTTAGTGTAGGGAAGCAAATTCGGTATTTTGGTAGGTAGCAAAGGAATAAAATCAAACCTTTTGTATGTGTGCAGAAATTTTGGCAAGTATTCTGAGTATTCTTTTTCCTTCCTTTTCTTTTCTAAGTGTGCTCTTTACTTAGTTTGTGATAATTAACCACTCGTGCACTTTTCTACTTGAATCTCTTCATTTTTTTCATTATTTAACTAGTGCATTTTGAGTCGTTTGCTTCAACTCTTTTCTTCGCCGAAACCTCAAACTCTCAAGTGACTTCTTCTCATTTCTTCTTCAAACACGTTTCTTTTCATTTGTGGTTGCCAAACACTTGTAGCCGAATTCTTTTCTATCCATTTTCTTCCTATAGCCGAACGTTTCCTACATCTCCCATTTCGACTTGTGTTCTTTGTTTAGTTTTCATTTTGGTATAGCCTTCATAGCCGAACCCTGAGTTCTTTTATATTGCTGCTAGTGCCTAATCTCTTCTTCCCATTCGGCTCATTTTTGGCTTAAGGTATGGTTTACTCTTCCTCTAGTTTTCTATCTTTTCTTTCCTCTGAAGCCGAATCTCTCACTCGGGTTCTTTCTGACTAAGTTCAAATCAATCTATTCTTTTATACCTTAAATCTTTTTGGTTCGTTTGGTATGGGCCGAAGCTGTTGGAGGGCTAGCATACCCTCTCATCGTTCGTCTAACGTTTTATTTTCGAGAGTTGGTTGGTAAGTAAGGTTAAGGCCAAATATAGGTGATGGGGTTGTACTAATTGGTTGGTTCTTACTCAAGCCGAAAAGATGTTGCTAACATCTATTTTTATGTCAATCACTTCTAGGGTCTCGAACAGTAGGAAACTCGATCTCTAAAAACTACTCATACTACTGTTCTTTCATAAAACATCTATTAAAAATTACTTGAACACTAAGCTAATGCATAACACTCTTAATCAGATTAACGTGTGACATCAAGATGAGTACAAGAGGACACGGAAGAGGTACACGCGACTGAGGTAGAGGCTGAGGTTCTAGGGCTGGATCCTCAGCAGTGGGGCGTATGCCTGAAAGGGAGGCGCCAGCATCGCCAGTGACTGAGACGGGGTCTCATGACCGAGCCGGAGCTGATGTACTAACTCAGCTAGTTAGGGAGGTGTTGGAGGAGGTCAGGAGCATGCTTGAGATGCGGGTCTAAGGAGTATAAGGCTCGGGATTGTTCCATCATCATTCAGCCAGGTATGTTTTGGTTGGATGTGGTGATTGAACATAGAAAATTTTATGTATGTGCGATAAGTATCTGTTTGCTTCTGTGGTTAGATATTTGGCTGTGTAAAGTGGTTTCTAGCTTAGATTAGAAGCTTATTAGTTTTATTGGAATGAGAGTGCACAGCGGCAGCGTGGTAGAGCAGCCTCTGTTAAATCACTGTTAGATAGCCGAAAATTTCGAGGATGAAATTTCTTTAAGGGGGTAGATTTGTAACACCCCGAATTTGGGCCTAGTAGAATTGTGCCCATTGGGCCTTGGGCGTGAGAGCATTTAAAATTTATGAGAACGACATTAAGGAGTATGGGAGTGGAAGTTGGAGAGAAAGTTGGAGAGAATCGTGGAAGTGAGGAGTATGGGAGTGGTTCGCCGAATGTGGAGTGTGCGGGGGGTGAAAAGTTTGGCTAGAGATTAGTGTAGGGAAGCAAATTCGGCATTTTGGTAGGTAGAAAAGGAAGAAAACGAAACCTTTTGTGTGTATACCAAAATTGTGGCTAGTATTCTGAGTATTCTTTTTCCTTCCTTTTCTTTTCTAACTGTGTTCTTTACTTAGTTTGTGATAATTAACCACTCGTGCACTTTTCTACTTGAATCTCTTCTTTTTTTTAATTCTTTGGCTAGTGCATTTTGAGTCGTTTGCTTCAACTCTTTTCTTTACTGAAACCTCAACCTCTCAAGTGACTTCTTCTCATTTCTTTTTCAAGCACTTTTCTTTTTATTTTTCGTTGTAAAACACTTGTAGCTGAATTCTTTTCTATCCCTTTTCTTCCTATAGCCGAACCTTTCCTACATCTACCATTTCAACTTGTGTTCTTTGTTTAGTTTTCACTTCGGTATAGCCTTTATAGACGAATATTGAGTTCTTTTATATTGCCGCTAGTGCCGAATCTCTTCTTCCCATTCGGCTCATTCTTGGCTTAAGGTATGGTTCACTCTTCCTCTAGTTTTCTATCTTTTCTTTCCTCTGTAACCCAATCTCTCACTTAGGTTCTTTTTGACTAAGTTCGAATCAACCTATTCTTTTCTACCTCGAATCTTTTTGGTTAGTTTGGTGTGGGCCGAAGCTGTTGGAGGGCTGGCATACCTCTCGTCATTCGTGTAACGTTTGATTTTCGAGGGTTGGTTGGTAAGTAAGGTTAAGGCCGAATATAGCTGATGGGGTTGTACTAATTGGTTGGTTCTTACTCAAGCCGAAAAGGTGTTGCTAACATCTATTTTTGTGTCAATCACTGCTAGGGTCTCGAACAGTAGGAAACTCGATCTGCAAAAACTACTCATACTACTGTTCTTTCATAAAACATCTGTTAAAAATTACTTGAACACTAAGCTGATGCATAACACTCTTAATCAGATTAACACATGACATCAAGATGAGTACAAGAGGACACGAAAGATTTACACGCGGCCGTGGTAGAGGTCGAGGTTCTAGGACTGGATCCTTAGCATTGGGGCATATGCCCAAAAGGGAGGCGCCAGCATCGCCAGTGACTGAGACGGGGTCTCATGTCTAAGCTTTTCAAATGCGTGAACGAGAGTAAGTGTAGGAGAGAAAGTTGGAGAGAATCGTGGAAGTGAGGAGTGTGGGAGTGGTTGGCCGAATGTGGAGTGTGTAGGGGGTGAAAAGTTTGGCTAGAGATTACTGTAAGGAAGCAAATTCGGCATTTTGGTAGGTAGCAAAGGAAGAAAACGAAACCTTTTGTGTGTGTGCCGAAATTGTGGCTAGTATTCTGAGCATTTTTTTTCCTTTCTTTTCTTTTCTAAGTGTGTTCTTTACTTAGTTTGTGATAATTAACCACTCGGTGTACTTTTCTACTTGAATCTCTTCATTTTTTTCATTTTTTGGCCATTGCATTTTGAGTCGTTTGGTTCAACTCTTTTCTTTGCCGAAACCTCAACCTCTCAAGTGACTTCTTCTCATTTCTTTTTCAAACACTTTTGTTTTCATTTGTGGTTGCAAAACACTTGTAGCTGAATTCTTTTCTATCCATTTTCTTCCTATAGTCGAACTTTTCCTACATCTACCATTTCGACTTGTGTTCTTTGTTTAGTTTTCATTTCGGTATAGCCTTCATAGCTGAACCCTGAGTTATTTTATATTGCTGCTAGTGTCGAATCTCTTCTTCCCATTCGGCTCATTCTTGGCTTAAGGTATGGTTCACTCTTCCTCTAGTTTTCTATCTTTTCTTTCCTCTGTAGCCGAATCTCTCACTCGGGTTCTTTTTGACTAAGTTCGAATCAATCTATTCTTTTCTACCTCAAATCTTTTTGGTTCGTTTCGTGTGGACCGAAGCTGTTGGAGGGCTAGGATACCCTCTCGTCGTTCGTCTAACATTTGATTTTCGAGAGTTGGTTGGTAAGTAAGGTTAAGGCCGAATATAGATGAGGGGGTTGTACTAATTGGTTGGTTCATACTCAAGGCGAAAAGGGGTTGCTAACATCTATTTTTGTGCCAATCACTGCTAGGGTCTCGAACAGTAGGAAACTCGATCTGCAAAAACTACTCATACTACTGTTCTTTCATAAAACATCTGTTAAAAATTACTTGAACACTAAGCTGATGCATAACACTCTTAATCAGATTAACGCGTGACATCGAGATGAGTACAAGAGGATAAGAAAGGGGTACACACGGTCGTGGTAGAGGCCGGGGTTCTAGTGCTGGATCCTCAGCGTTGGGGCATATGCCCGAAAGGGAGGCGCCAGCATCGCTAGTGCTGAGACGGGTCTCATGACCGAGCCGGAGCTGATGTGCTGACTCAGCTAGTTAGGGAGGTGTTGGAGAAGGTCAGGAGCATGCTTGAGATGCGGGTCTAAGGAGCATAAAGCTCAGGATTGTTCCATCATCATTCAGTCAGGTATGTTTTGGTTGGATGTGGTGATTGAACATAGAAAATTTTATGTATGTGCGATAAGTATCTGTTTGCTTCTGTGGTTACATATTTGGTTGTGTTAATAGGTTTCTAGATTAGATTAGAAGCGTATTAGTTTTATTGGAATGAGAGTGCGCAGCGGCAACGTGGTAGAGTGGCCTGTGTTAAATCACTGTTAGATAGCCGAAAATTTCGAGACAAAATTTCTTTAAGGGGGTAGATTTGTAACACCCCGAATTCGGGCCTAGTAGAATTGTGCCCATTGGGCCTTGGGCGTGAGAGCATTTAAAATTTATGAGAATGACATTAAGGCAATTTGGACTAGGTAGGTAGGTGATTTTTGAAGGTTACGGGGTTTCTATGAAGTCCCGGATTCAAGTTAGGCCGTAGGAAAAATTTTGCTTTTTCAACACTTTAGGGGAGAGGACTATTAGAGGTAAAGCTTAAAGGAATTTGTAGGTGTTTTGATAACACAAGATGGACACATGGTGCAGTGGCGGTAGGGTCAGTATGGTAGCAAGGTGGGATGGGGTTCGAATCTCACAAGCAGCATATGGGGAGTTTTATTTTGTGCCTAGGAAAGGAGGAAGCTGGGTGGAAACCAAACTGTACAAGGTTGGTTGGAGACTTGGTCAAGCCTTTCAAATGCGTGAACGAGAGTAAGTGTAGGAGAGAAAGTTGGAGAGAATCGTGGAAGTGAGGAGTGTGGGAGTTGTTGGCCGAATGTGGAGTGTGTAGGGGGTGAAAAGTTTGGCTAGAGATTAGTGCAGGGAAGCAAATTCGGCATTTTGGTAGGTAGCAAAGGAAGAAAACGAAACCTTTTGTGTGTGTGCCAAAATTGTGGCTAGTATTCTGAGTATTCTTTTTCCTTCCTTTTCTTTTCTAAGTGTGTTCTTTACATAGTTTGTGATAATTAACCACTCGGTGCACTTTTCTACTTGAATCTCTTCATTTTTTTCATTCTTTGGCTAGTGCATTTTGAGTTGTTTGCTTCAACTCTTTTCTTTACCGAAACCTCAACCTCTCAAGTGACTTCTTCTCATTTCTTTTTCAAACACTTTTCTTTTCATTTGTGGTTGCAAAACACTTGTAGCTGAATTCTTTTCTATCCCTTTTTCTTCCTATAGCCGAACTTTTCCTACATCTACCATTTCGACTTGTGTTCTTTGGTTAGTTTTCATTTCGGTATAGCCTTCATAGCTGAACCCTGAGTTATTTTATATTGCTGCTAGTGCCGAATCTCTTCTTCCCATTCGGCTCATTCTTGGCTTAAGGTATGGTTCACTCTTCCTCTAGTTTTCTATCTTTTCTTTCCTCTGTAGCAGAATCTCTCACTCGGGTTCTTTTTGACTAAGTTCGAATCAATCTATTCTTTTCTACCTCAAATCTTTTTGGTTCGTTTCGTGTGGGACCGGTCGTTGGAGGGCTAGGATACCCTCTCGTCGTTCGTCTAACGTTTGATTTTCGAGAGTTGGTTGGTAAGTAAGGTTAAGGCCGAATATAAGTGATGGGGTTGTACTAATTGGTTGGTTCTTACTGAAGCCGAAAAGGTGTCGCTAACATCTATTTTTGTGCCAATCACTGCTAGGGTGTCGAACAGTGGGAAACTCAATCTGCAAAAACTACTCATACTACTGTTCTTTCATAAAACGTCTGTTAAAAATTACTTGAACACTAAGCTGATGCATAACACTCTTAATCAGATTAACGCGTGACATCGAGATGAGTACAAGAGGACACGAAAGGGGTACATGCGATCGTGGTAGAGGCTGAGGTTCTAAGGCTGGATCCTCAGCATTGGGGCATATGCCCGAAAGGGAGGCGCCAGCATCGCCAGTGACTGAGATGGGGTCTCATGACCGAGCCGGAGCTGATGTGCTAACTCAGCTAGTTAAGGAGGTGTTGGAGGAGGTCTAAGGAGCATAAAGCTTGGGATTGTTCCATCATCATTCAGCCAGGTATGTTTTGGTTGGATGTGGTGATTGAACATAGAAAATTTAATGTATGTGCGATAAGTATCTGTTTGCTTCTGTGGTTAGATATTTGGTTGTGTTAATAGGTTTCTGGATTAGATTAGAAGCGTATTAGTTTTATTGGAATGAGAGTGCGCAGTGGCAGCGTCGTAGAGTAGCCTGTGTTAAATCACTGTTAGATAGCCGAAAATTTCGAGACGAAATTTCTTTAAGGGGGTAGATTTGTAACACCCCAAATTCGGGCCTAGTAGAATTGTGCCCATTGGGCCTTGGGCGTGAGAGCGTTTAAAATTTATGAGAACGACATTAAGGCAATTTGGACTAGGTAGGTAGGTGATTTTTGAAGGTTACGGGGTTTCTACGAAGTCCCGGATTCAGGTTAGGCCGTAGGAAAACTTTTACTTTTTCGGCACTTTAGTGAAGAGGACTGTTAGAGGTAAAGCTTAAAGGAATTTATAGGTGTTTTGATAGCACAAGATGGACACATGGTGGAATGGCGGTGGGGTCAGTATGGTAGCAAGGTGGGATGGGGTTCGAATCCCACAACCAGCATATGGGGAGTTTTTATTTTGTGCCTAGGAAAGGAGGAAGTTGGCTGGAGACCAAACTATACAAGCTTGGTCGGAGACTTGGTCAAGCTTTTCAAATGCATGAACAGGAGTAAGTGTAGGAGAGAAAGTTGGAGAGAATCGTGGAAGTGAGGAGTGTGGGAGTGGTTGGCCGAATGTGGACTGTGTGGGGGGTGAAAAGTTTGGTTAGAGATTAGTGTAGGGAAGCAAATTCGGCATTTTGGTAGGTAGCAAAGGAAGAAAATGAAACCTTTTATGTGTGTGCCAAAATTTTGGCTGGGATTCTGAATATTCTTTTTCCTTCCTTTTCTTTTCTAAGTGTGTTCTTTACTTAGTTTGTGATAATTAACCACTCCTGCACTTTTCTACTTGAATCTCTTCATTTTTTTTTTCATTCTTTGGCTCGTGCATTTTGAGTCGTTTGCTTCAACACTTTTCTTTGTCGAAACCTCAACCTCTCAAGTGACTTCTTCTCATTTCTTTTTCAAACATTTTTCTTTTCATTTGTGGTTGCAAAACAATTGTAGCTGAATTCTTTTCTATCCCTTTTCTTCCTATAGCCGAACCTTTCCTACATCTGCCATTTCGACTTGTGTTCTTTGTTTAGTTTTCATTTCGGTATAGCCTTCATAGCTAAACCCTGAGTTCTTTTATATTGCTGCTAGTGCCGAATCTCTTCTTCCCATTCGGCTCATTCTTGGCTTAAGGTATGGTTCACTCTTCCTCTAGTTTTCGATCTTTTCTTTCCTCTGAAGCTGAATTTCTCACTCAGGTTCTTTTTGACTAAGGACGAATCAATCTATTCTTTTCTACCTCGAATCATTTTGGTTCATTTCGTGTGGGCCGAAGTTGTTGGATGGCTAGTATACCCTCTCGTCATCCTTCTAATGTTTGATTTTCTAGAGTTGGTTGGTAAGTAAGGTTAAGGCCGAATATAGGTGATGGGGTTGTACTGATTGGTTGGTTCTTAGTCAAGCCGAAAAGGTGTTGCTAACATCTATTTTTGTGTCAATCACTGCTGTAACACCCTGGTTTAGGGGTTATGCGTTCGTGCATAATTCGAGTGATAGTAGGCTTGGAGTATGTTTGGACATGTTTTAAGGGTTTCGAGAACTTTAAGTTATAAGGGAATGCTTCGGGAAAAAAATTGGATTTAGGTGTAAAAAGGGGAAACTGGGCAAGAAGGCCTTAAAATAATTTTGTGGAGTTTAGGACACAAGAAAGGAATTGGCAAAGTGGCTTGGGCGCTAAGTGCAAAGGGAGTGCCAAGGGGAAGGGGTTCGAATAACATGGGAAGCAGTTGGGCTTTTATTTTTTTTAGCGTTAAAAAGGGAGTTGGGCTAGGTAGGCTTTAAAGGAATTTTGTGGGCATTTTTAGCAAAAAGAAGGTCAGTGGTAGAGTGGCTTCCGTGCATACGCTTAGAGCTTGGGGAGGACGCCATTAAGGACCTGGGTTCGAATCCAGGCGGCAGCAGTGAAGGGTTTTTATTTTTGTTTTTGGGGCGTTAAAAGGAAGGAACTAAGGAAGTAGGGCTTAAAAGAAAATATGGCGCGTTTATGACACAAAATAACGCCTTGGCCAAATGGCCTGGGGCGCTACCTGGCCGCTTGTTCCACCAGGTCCTGTGTTCGAACATTGGAGGCTGCAGTTGGGGTTTTATTTTTTTACTGCTGGCGTGAAGAGGTGGAGTGAAGGTGGACGGCACATGGGAGCTTCAAATAGATAAGATTAAACTGATGTTGTTTAGTCCTTTTTGAATTCGGCTGGTGGGTAAGTGATAAGCTTGCTTTATTTTATTTATTTTTGATAATTGTAGGATTATTTTACTTAGTGTAAAATTAGTAAATAGGAGATAATGGTTGTTATTGGGTTATTTTTGATTTGATAAGGAGATAAAATATGGGATAAAATAGGAAGGGATGTTGGGATTTGAGGAAGCCATGACCGAATGTGGGGCACTTAAGGGCATTTTCGGTTTTGTGAAGGGGGTTAGGTGGGTGCCGAACCTATTAGTATAAATAGGGGGTGTTCACCCCTTTGGCCAACCTTTCTCCTATTTGTTTTTCTCTCTGCCGAAAGTGTGTCCCATTTCTTTTGTGCCGAATTGTGAAGCTTCTCCCCTTGATTCCTTTGCCGAATTTTTAGCCTCTCTTCTAAACCTTCGTTCTCCTTGCTTCTCATACTAAAACGTCCCTCCTCCTCACCTATGCATTTTGACCGAAACTTCAAGGGCACTTAGCCGATTTTCCCACTTGCTTTCTCCTCATTTCACTTGAGCCGAAACCATTTCATTTTTGTCCCTTCATTCTCTCTTTACTCAAGCCGAACCACAAGGGTTGTTTCAAGCAGACAGATCCGAATCTCTCCTAAACCTTTGCCGAAATCTTCCTTGTTTTCCTAGTGTTGGTTGGCCGAATCTTAAGCAAAGAGTGGGCTTTTTCTCTAACCGGTTGTGAAGGGTAAGGATTTATGTTAGTAGTCTATTCTTTTTAGTATGCAAGCCGAAGGCTATTAATGTGGTTTCATTCAGGGATTTCGACAGTCCAAGGGGCAAATGCAATTTTTCGGGATTTCGATAAGTAAGGTAAAGGACTTGTGATATTCAGCCACAAGGCCATATTGGGTATATATTTGATAACCAATTCGGATTGTGACCATTTAAGAGTTTTGGCAGTGATTAAGGAGCTTCCGGGATTTCAAGACTTTTTCGGTAAGTGGGTTAAGTTTTAGATATTTGGTTTAAGATTGCGTATATTGATAATTAACGAAGTGTTCTGATTAAGTGCCATCGATGGATGCGAATAGCAGTCTAGAGGGAAAAGGGAAAGCCCTATCCCGAAGTTTAAGAAAAGAGCTGTCTCGGCGGTTCGGGATTGGCCACCGGGGTGTGGGCCAGCAGCAGGAGAAAGCTATAGGTAGATAGCTGTAGTCCCGCTTAGCGATAGCGTCGGGATCGAAAGTCTAGAGCTTCAGGTTATAAGGTGTGTAGCTTGCCTACTGTTTCTGGGATTTATATTTGCATGTGTGATGTGTTACTAACAAGTGCAGTGATAAGTGTGATATTAATACCCTTCAAGGGTATGACGGTGATCAGGTTAGTATCGAAGCTGTTGAAATATGATCATTGATTTGAATATGTGTGAGTATGCCTTGATTATGAATAAACATGTGCATGCATGATCATGACCCTATTTTATGTTGCACATGCATGGGTGGGCTATGAAAGAAGGTACGGGTGTACTTCGAGTGCGTGGTTGATGAGTAGCTATGTGCCTCATCGTGATAGATATAGGCTATGTGCCATATCGTGGATTGATGAGAGACTATGTGTCCCATCGTGATTTTGGTGTTAGCTACGGCTACATCGTGGATTGGCGCTGACTAAGGTCGCGTTGTGGATTTTGTGCTTGATTGCACGTGGATGGCAGGGATTGCCTTTGGAGTAAAAAGGAGAGGGTGATTTAACAATCCCCTGGTGTGTGGTAGGCTAGTTAAGGGGGTGTGTAGAGGATGGACCTTAGGCTTGGATCGGGATTCATTATTGCATAAATTGTGGCATGTGAATACTTGTGATTGTGGACTGGATTAAGAAATGGGCTAAGCCCAGTACGTGGAGGGTATGTGGCTAATTACTCGGATATTTGATAAGTGTGATGAGTAGGGGCCAAGCCCAGAATGTGATATGATCTGATTATGATATATGATATCTGATGCACTGGTTATTATGTGGTTAGCATGTGGGTGGAATTCAGTGGTTAATTACACACTGAGTTTGTGTGACTCACCCAACTTTTTAAACATCGCAGGTGATTCGTGATTAATGGACCGGGTTGGAGTGGATGCAAAGGTGGCCATGCAGAAGCAGATTTTCATGCAGAAGTTGTTTTCTTTAGTTAATCGAATTTATCATTTTCAGTATTTAAGTATGTGCATAAATATTTCTTATAATAAGGCCCAATTAAATTATTTGAGTATTTTTATTTTGTTAAAGCAAATTGTCGATTAAAGCACTATTTTAAAATCAAGTTATTCCAGCAAATTATATCCTAAAGTATCATAATGTTTTAATTCACATGTTTTATACCAAGCTTATATTACTTAATTAATTTTTAATTGGACAAAATTTTCAAAAGTTCACAAATTTCTAAGGTTTTATTCTAAAGTCAAAAAGATTTTCAACAGCCTTTCCGCAGTGACATACCAGATCCGGTCAGGACTTGTGGGTCGGGTTTGGGGTGTTACAATTTGGTATCGAGCAGTCTTGCAACACTCCTTTGAGGGTTTTGGGCCCAAAAACGTTTTCAAAATGGGCTTTTCAAAAATATGGGTTTTATGAAATATTTTCGTGTATTCGCGGCATGGCACTGTACCTCCTACCCATGATCCACGGTAAGTACTTGGACTTATGAAGTAATTTGTTATATGAACTGATATGGGCTTAGTTGGGCTCGTAAGATTAGTGAACTAGGATCTCATTAAACCCTGTGGCTAGTCTACTCAAACATATGCATAAGACTTAAGGACTCTTAAACAAACCTGTGAAGTAAGTCGCCGAGTTAAGGTGTGGCAACCATGGTACGCATGTCTAGGAGTGGTATTCAGTAAGAGCTTGGTATTTAAGCAGTCCTAGCGACTCACCTCCTCTTTACTCGAATCCTACCTAGTGCGTAGCCACGGTTCACCTTAACCAAGAGGACTTGTTCATAGGCTAAACCAATTATTAAAACCCGGAAGGGATTAGCCTTACTGTTTTAAAACCCTTAATTTTAAAATTTTCAAACTTACCCCTTTGGTTTGTAACCCCTAAATCTGATTTTGAAAAATGTTTTCTCAATTTACCAAAATTACCAAAATGCCCCTAGCGGCAAAATTACAAAAAAATGCCCCTTATTGTAAAATTACCGCACTACCCTCAACTTTTGTTAAAATAATTTTTACTTTGCAAAATACCAAAATCTCTAGTTTTCAAAATATTAAGATACCCGATTTGGGAAAATTTACGAAAATACCCCTGTGTTAAAAATTTCCAAAATGCCCCTGACTTTCAAAATTTCTGGTTTAACCCCAAGTTTAATAAAATTTTCTTACTTTGCAAAAGTATCCAATTTTCTATATTTCAAAATAATACCCTGACTTTGGAAATTTACAAAATTACCCTGATTGCCAAAATTACCAAAATACCCCTGGTTTTCAAAATCCTGTTATACCTTCAATTTGCGAAATTTTCAAAAATACTCTTCAGTTTTGGGAATTTTAAAAAGATCCTGACTTATTAAAGTTTTTGGAAT
This sequence comes from Gossypium bickii, assembly GCA_025503065.1. NCBI lineage: Eukaryota > Viridiplantae > Streptophyta > Magnoliopsida > Malvales > Malvaceae > Gossypium > Gossypium bickii. The sequence goes on along the minus strand of CP106717.1, from coordinate 43,995,219 downwards.
CGCTTTGGTTTATTACCAAAATACCCCTATAGAAAAATGACGAAAATACCCCTGGGGTAGAAACAGGCAGAAATGTCCGAATAATGATGTGTATGATAGATATCATTGAATGTGCCTCTACTGAGGAAGGAATGTGGCTTCATTGTGAAATGAAGGTGGCTCTATTGATGAATGTGAATGTGATTCTCTGAATTAGAATAGCGAACTTGAACTGAAACCTTGTGTGATCGAAAGAACCACTTCTAGAAATTCTTTTCATAAAATTATTTGCGGTTAAACAGTGGAACAAATACTAATGCATAAAACTTTCTAATCAGATTAAATCGCGGCAATAGAGATGAGTTCTAGGGGGCGCGATAGAGGTAGAATGGCAGCATCAGAACCGGTAGGGTCTGGCCATGGGTCAGAAAGTGAAGTGCCGCCAGCAGTGGTCGCGGAAGAGCAAGATCAGATAGGTGAAGATGACGCAGTATCGCGGGCCATGTTACAAATTCTAGAACGTGTAGCAGGAGCTAGTAGGGGAAATGGAACTCGAAAGTCAGTACCGGAAAGGCTTAGATCGAACAGAGCTGAAATCTTTAAAGGGGTATCTGGAGTAGCTCCGAATGTAGCGGAGTATTGGCTGGAAGCAGTCGAAAGAATCATGGACGATTTGGACTGCACCAATGAAGAAAAGCTGAAGGGTGCTGTTTCGTTGCTTCGTGATGAAGCTTATCGTTGGTGGCTCACTGTCAAACAAGGTATACCGGTAGATCGACTGGATTGGGATTACTTTAAGGCCAAGTTGAAGGGAAGTACGTAGGAGCCAGTTATTTGGACTCGCAAAGGAAAGCGTTTCTAAATCTAGTACAAGGGAATAAGTCGGTAGCGGAGTATGAAGCTGAATTTGTATGGCTAAGTCAGTACGCCAAAGGAATCGTGGCTACTGATTACGAAAGGAGTGTTCGATTCGAAGATGGGCTGCGAGATGAGCTACGGGAGTTGATCGCTCCGCAGAGAGAAAGGGACTTCGCCACTCTGGTGGAGAAAGCTCGGATCGCTGAAGAGGTTAAGAAGACTATAAGAGAAAACTGAGAGAAGAGTAGGAACGAGAATAGGAGAAGTTTTGGACCATCAGCGTCGTTTGGTAATGTCCAGAAAAGACCAAGGATCGAGAATCCTGTACGTGTACTTGTACCAGCTGGTCGGAATCATTCATGTGTTAAGTGTGGGAGAACTCATTTAGGAGAATGTTGGGGAAATAGTAAGGAATGTTTCCGGTGTGGGTCGAAGGCTCACTTGGTTAAGAATTGTTCCCAGGCAACGAGAGGTCGAGGTTCGAACCACGGAGGAAATGGTACCGGCAGAGGTGCTAAAGGATCAGATGTGAGGCAGCCAAGAACTTGATATCAGGTACGTTCGTTATTTTGGAACACTATTTATTGTCTTGATGGTGTGAAGTTAACTCATTCTTGTATGGCTAGTGAATTGTAGGAACTTTCAATGTGAACCTTAAGACTGTGTCTAGGAGGCAGGATAGATTTACTAAGATCAGAGTGCGCAGCAGAGGCGTAGAGTAGCGAGTTATGGTAGTAAGTAATTTCGAGGACGAAATTATTTTAAGGAGGGTAGAATTGTAACACCCTGGTTTAGGGGTTATGCGTTCATGCATAATTCGAGTGAAAGTAGGCTTGGAGTATGTTTGGACATGTTTTAAGGGTTTCGAGAACTTTAAGTTATAAGGGAATGCTTCGGGAAAAAAATTGGATTTAGGTGTAAAAAGGGGAAACTGGGCAAGAAGGCCTTAAAATAATTTTGTGGAGTTTAGGACACAAGAAAGGAATTGGCAAAGTGGCTTGGGCGCTAAGTGCAAAGGGAGTGCCAAGGGGAAGGGGTTCGAATAACATGGGAAGCAGTTAGGCTTTTATTTTTTTTAGCGTTAAAAAGGGAGTTAGGCTAGGTAGGCTTTAAAGGAATTTTGTGGGCATTTTTAGCAAAAAGGAAGGCTGTGGTAGAGTGGCTTCCGTGCGCTGCTTAAGAGCTTGGGGAGGACGCCATTAAGGACCTGGGTTCAAATCTAGGCGGCAGCAGTGAAGGGTTTTTATTTTTGTTTTTGGGGCGTTAAAAGGAAGGAACTAAGGAAGTAGGGCTTAAAAGAAAATATGGCGCGTTTATGACACAAAACAACGCCTTGGCCGAATGGCCTGGGGCGCTACCTGGCCGCTTGTTCCACCAGGTCTTGTGTTTGAACCTTGGAGGCTGCAGTTGGGGTTTTATTTTTTTGCTGCTGGTGTGAAGAGGTGGAGTGAATGTGGACGGCACATGGGAGCTTCAAATAGATAAGATTAAACTGATGTTGTTTAGTCCTTTTTGAATTCGGCTGGTGGGTAAGTGATAAGCTTGCTTTATTTTATTTATTTTTGATAATTGTAGGATTATTTTACTTAGTTTAAAATTAGTAAATAAAAGATAATGGTTGTTATTGGGTTATTTTTGATTTGATAAGGAGATAAAATATGGAATAAAATAGGAAGGGATGTTGGGATTTGAGGAAGCCATGACCGAATGTGGGGCACTTAAGGGCATTTTCGGTTTTGTGAAGGGGGTTAGATGGGTGCCGAACCTATTAGTATAAATAGGGGGTGTTCACCCCTTTGGCCACCCTTTCTCCTATTTGTTTTTCTCTCTGCCGAAAGTGTGTCCCATTTCTTCTGTGCCGAATTGTGAAGCTTCTCCCCTTGATTCCTTTGCCGAATTTTTAGCCTCTCTTCTAAACCTTAGTTCTCCTTGCTTCTCATACTAAAACGTCCCTCCTCCTCACACTGCATTTTGACCAAAACTTCAAGGGCACTTAGCCGATTTTCCCACTTGCTTTCTCCTCATTTCACTTGAGCCGAAACCATTTCATTTTTGTCCCTTCATTCTCTCTTTACTCAAGCCGAACCACAAGGGTTGTTTCAAGCAGACAGAGCCGAATCTCTCTTAAACCTTTGCCGAAATCTTCCTTGTTGTCCTAGTGTTGGTTGGCCGAATCTTAAGCAAAGAGTGGGCTTTTTCTCTAACCGGTTGTGAAGGGTAAGGATTTATGTTAGTAGTCTATTCTTTTTAGTATGCAAGCCGAAGGCTATTAATGTGGTTTCATTCAGGGATTTCGACAGTTCAAAGGGCAAGTGTAGTTTTTCGGGATTTCGATAAGTAAGGTAAAGGACTTGTGATATTCGCCCACAAGGCCATATTGGGTATATATTTGATAACCAATTCGGATTGTGACCATTTAAGAGTTTTGGCAGTGATTAAGGAGCTTCCGGGATTTCAAGACTTTTTCGGTAAGTGGGTTAAGTTTTAGATATTTGGTTTAAGATTGCGTATATTGATAATTAACGAAGTGTTCTGATTAAGTGCCGTCGATGGATGCGAATACCAGTCTAGAGGGAAAAGGGAAAGCCCTATCCCGAAGTTTAAGAAAAAAGCTGTCTCGACGGTTCGGGATTGGCCACTAGGGTGTGGGCCAGCAGCAGGAGAAAGCTATAGGCAGATAACTGTAGTCTCGCTTAGCGATAGCGTCGGGATCGAAAGTCTAGAGCTTCAGGTTATAAGGTGTGTAGCTTGCCTACTGTTTCCGGGATTTATATTTGCATGTGTGATGTGTTACTAACAAGTGCAGTGATAAGTGTGATATTAATACCCTTCAAGGGTATGATGGTGATCAGGTTAGTATCGAAGCTGTTGAAATATGATCATTGATTTGAATATGTGTGAGTATGCCTTGATTATGAATAAACATGTGCATGCATGATCATGACATGGGTGGGCTATGAAAGAAGGTACGGGTGTACTTCGAGTACGTGGTTGATGAGTAGCTATGTGCCTCATTGTGATAGATATAGGCTATGTGCCATATCGTGGATTGATGAGAGACTATGTGTCCCATCGTGATTTTGGTGTTAGCTACGGCTACATCGTGGATTGGCGCTGACTGAGGTCGCGTTGTGGATTTTGTGCTTAATTGCACGTGGGTGGCAGTGATTGCCTTTGGAGTAAAAAGGAGTGGGTGATTTAACAATCCCCTGGTGTGTGGTAGGTTGGTTAAGGGGGTGTGTAGAGGATGGACCTTAGGCTTGGGTCGGGATTCATTATTGCATAAATTGTGGCATGTGAATACTTATGATTGTGGACTGGATTAAGAAATGGGCTAAGCCCAGTACGTGGAGGGTATGTGTCTAATTACCCGGATATTTGATAAGTGTGATGAGTAGAGGCCAAGCCCAGAATGTGATATGATCTGATTATGATATATGATATCTGATGCACGGGTTATTATGTGGTTAGCATGTAGGTGGAATTCAGTGGTTAATTACACACTGGGTCTGTGTGACTCACTCAACTTTTTAAACATCGCAGGTGATTCGTGATTAATGGACCGGGTTGGAGTGGATGCAAAGGTGGCCATGCAGAAGCAGATTTTCATGCAGAAGTTGTTTTCTTTAGTTCATTGAATTTATCATTTTCAGTATTTAAGTATGTGCATAAGTATTTCTTATAATAAGGCCCAATTAAATTATTTGAGTATTTTTATTTTGTTAAAGCAAATTGTAGATTAAAGCACTATTTTAAAATCATGTTATTCCAGCAAATTATATCCTAAAGTATCATAAAGTTTTAATTCACATGTTTTATACCAAGCTTATATTACTTAATTAATTTTTAATTGGACAAAATTTTCAAAAGTTCACAAATTTCTAAGGTTTTATTCTAAAGTCAAAAAGATTTTCAACCGCCGTTCCGCGGTGACATACCAGATCCGGTCAGGGCTTGTGGGCCGGGTTTGGGGTGATACAACTGCTAGGGTCTCGACGTGCTTAATTAGAGGGCCAACTAAACACCATTTCCTTGCAGTGGATCTCCTGGCTATTGGTAAGTGGTGTGGATTATGTTGTTGATTTCAATCAATTGGATATGTCTTACCAAGATTAAGACTAATGTTTTAAAGTGTATGGACTTCACAGGTGCGTCATCTCAAGGGTTTGAATCTACGCTCGTAAGCAGTTGTGTAGTCTCACACCCCTCTGAATGATTGCACGTGGTGTTATGCGAACAGCCAAAAGCCAAAAAGCCAGAAAACCAGAATTTGTGACCACTCGAGTGTGCGAACGCTCGTAGTGGTAAATCGAAATGTGAATAATGGCGGTAAGCCATTGAGAGTGTCGCGAGTACTCTCGTAAAACCGAGGCTGTAATGGGCCTGATCGAGCCGAAACGGGCCAAATGGCCCAATGGGCTATCCGGCCCACTCGGGCAAAATTGTTGGAAAACTATCAAATGATGAACCGAATGCGAAATCTGTAAATCTGAAACGAAAACCATGTGTTTTGGGCCACATGAGCGTGTGGTCCTGTTTGGGCCTAAAATGGACTTTAAGCCCAATAGTTCCGTAGAGACCCCAAAAGGGTTTTGTGTCGCTCGAGGCGACAGTAGGCTTTCGGAAAGGCTATTGAATGCAAAATTACCAAAATACCCCAGGAGGGTAAAATTACTAAAATGCCCTTGGTGGGTAAATTACTGAAATACCCTCGGTGGGTAAAATTACAGTTATACCCTTAAGGTCTGATTAGCATGATTGTGTGTATTCTGTTTATCTGGTTTTGGCGGTAATTTATTTCATACATCAGTATGATATGTGCTTTGCATACATGACATTCTGCAAGGGATTGGGATATTGATGATCGGAGGAAGTGTATTCTGGTGGCTCTGCCACATTCTGATCTTGTGGCTCTGCCACATTCTGTCTGGTGGCCATGCCACGTAAATTCTGTTATTCTGGTGTGTAACACCCTGGTTTAGGGGCTATGCAGTTTGGGTATAGTTCAAGTGTTGGAGGGTTTTTGGGGTGCTTGGGTGTGTTTAGAGGTTTTAAGAATGCTCGGATGAAAGGGGAATACTTTGGAAAATTTTGGATTTTTAGTATAAAAGGGGAGCTTGGCTTTAGAGGTCTTAAGAGAAAAATTTGGAAGGGTAAGACGCAAGAATGGCTTTGGTGGAGTGGCATGGAGCGCTACTTGGGGCTTTGGGAAGGTGACGCCTCAAGGGGGGCTAAGGGGCCTGGGTTCGAACCAAAGTGGCGGCAAAGTGTTTTATTTTTTTGGGTTTTGGCGTTAAAAGGAAAAAGGCCCTAAAAGAGGCTGGGGTGAGTCTTTGACGCAAAGAGCTCTTTGGCAAAGTGGCTTTTATGCGCCACTTAGGAGTTGGAGGAGAGGAAAGGCGCTGGTTCGAGCGGCTGGAGCAGTATTTTGCGTGATTTTTTTTTATATGTGGTGATGGGCTTGGGTAGGAAGGCTTTAAAGTTAAATGTGGGGGCTTTATGACATGAAATTCAATGTGGCCGAGTGGCCTGGGGCGTTGGAGGAGAGTTGTGCAGCAGTTTAGTTCTAGGTTCGAACCAAAAGAATTACGTTGGGGGTTTAATTTTTTTTATTTTCATTTGGCAGCAGATTTGAAGGTGTTGGACGGCACATGGTATCTTCAAAGAGATTAAGATCAAGTTAATTTTGAATTCGGCTGGATGAGGGAATAATCATTAATTTATTTTTGTTTTTATTGATAAGAGATAATAAGGATAATACTAGCATATTTTTTTATGGATTTTATTTTATTAATCTCTATTAAGTGGCAAGGAGGAAAAATAGGTATTTGAGTGTTCAAATTATTTTGAATAATTTTAAATTAGTGGCCAAGAGAAATTTTAGGTAGTGGCCGAATTCTATAAATAGGGGGAGCACCCTTTTGGAAATCCTTTTCTCCTTTTATTTTCCAAGCCGAAAGTTTTTCTCTCATCTCACTCTCTTGTGCCGAATTTTCTTTGAGAAGTCACCTAGTTCAATTTCCATTTTCTGTGCCTTGTGACCGAAACTCTAAGGTCCCATAAAGATACTTTTGTTTTCTTCTTTCCCCTTCCCTATTTGCACTTTGACCGAACCCCCCATTCCTTTCTCAAACTCTTTTCAAACTCCATAACAACACCTTGTGTTAGCCGAATGCTCCAACTTCATTTGGTAGTGAAGCCGAAAACTTTAGCCTCTCTATCTCTCTTCTATTTATCCAAGCTTGAAGCCAAACCTGTGAAGAGTGGTGCTGTCGACATTTAGAGCTTGTGGGTAAGTATTCTAGTTCTCTGTTTTGGTGGCCAAAACCGAATGGTTGGCCTTAGTTTTAGTATGGCCGAATGTCTCTAGGGCCAGGGTGATGTTGTGTTTTGCTTGTTTGTAGCCAGCGCCAAGGAGCTTAAAAGGGGAGCCTCGAGTTTAGACTCATCAAGGTAAGGGTGGTAAAGTATTCGGCCAAAGGGGCCTTTTCATGGATTTTGTTATAGCCGATTCTAATAATGGTATAACAGGGATTTTCAGGCAACTTCTTAAGACCATTGGTGTTTCGGGATCCAAATAGAAAGGGTAAGTGATCCATTGGTTTTCGGCCTTAGGCCATTGTATATGTTTATGTGTTGACCGAGTGGTGGCTATGATCTTTTAGGGCCAAATCGACAAGAGTAAAGAGAAGCCTTTGGGATCTCAGTTCATTCGGTAAGGATGAGTAGTTTATGGTTACTCATTTAAGATCTCAGATTAATCGTGTGTTGATTAGATATTGTTATGGATGCGAGTGCGATCAAGAGGGCAAAGGAAAACTCCCATCCCGGTTCAAGAAGAGGTCCGTTTCTGGCATGCGAGATTGGCCACTGGGTGTGGGCGGCCAGCGGGGAGAAAGCTACAGGCAAGTAGCCGTAGTTTCGTTGAACGATAGCATCGGGATTGAGGGTTTAGAGCTTCAGGTCATAAGGTGTGTAGTTAGCCCACTGTTTCCGGGATTTGCGTGATATTTGCCTATGTTATATGTTTGCTAACAAGTGCAGTTAAATGTGAAAATGGTACCCTTAAGGGGTATGACGATGACCAGGTAAGTAGCAAATTTGTTAATATGTGATAATTGATTTTAAATATGTGAGTATGCCTATATTTGTGAATATCATGCACACGCATCGTCTCAGCATTGTATTACGTTACATGTGCATGGGTGGGTTATGAAAGAAGGACCGGGTGTACTTCGAGTACGTGGTTGATGTCAGCTTTGTGCTACATCGTGGATTGGCACTGACTGAGGTCGCGTTGTGGACTCTTTGCGATTAAGTTCGCGTGGTTACCTTGATTGATATCGGCTCTATGCCATATCGTGGCTGATGGGTGCTGTGTGCTCCATCGTGGTTGATGTTAGCTACGCGCTACATCGTGAATGGCATTGGTTGCCTTTTTGGAGGGAAAAGGAGAGGGTGACTCGATAGTCCCCTGGTGTGTGGTAGGCTGGATAAGGGGGTGTGTAGCGGATGGACCTTAGGATTGGGTTGGGTATCACGATTGCATGGTTTCGTTATGAATATGTGGAAATGGGCCAAGCCCAGTGATCAGTGGATTGATGAGAAAAGGGCCTAGCCCAGTATTTGTTTATAATTTGATTGTGGGCCAAGCCCAGAGCGTGGTAACGTCTGATTATATTTACATGTTGCATTTGATTGGGTTGATTTGTGGTTAACATGTGGGTGGATATCAGTGGTTTAATTACACACTAAGTCTGTATGACTCACCCAATTATTTATCCAACATCGCAGGTGACATGGCGATCGGACCGGGTTGGAGTGGATACCAGGTGGCCCATGCAGAAGAAGACATTTTAAATATTTTTACAAACTTTACTATCAAGTACTTGGATTAATTATTTATGTAATAAGGACCCCTTTTATTTAAAGTATTCTATTTATGATTGTTGAAGTTTATATTATACTTAGAAATATTTTTTTACAAATGATTAATATCATACCAACTTATAATAAAGTTTTAATTCAAATCGAGCTTATATTATTTAATAATTTTTAATGGACACACTTTCCAAAAGTTAACAAAATTTTCAAGTTTTATTCTAAAGTCAACGATTTTTCAAACGTTTTTCCGCAGTGACATACCAGATCCGGTCAAGACTTGTGGGCCGGGTTTGGGGTGTTATAGTTTGGTATCAGAGCCTGATTCAAAACTCGGCTTTGAGGGTTTTGGGCCCAAAAACATTTTCAAAATGGGCTTTTCAAGATATTGGTTTTCTGAAATATTTTTCAGGTTATTCTGGCATGGCACCTGTACCTCCGACCCGAAGTCCACCAGGTAAGTACTTCAGACTTGTGAAGTAATTTGTTATATGAACTGTTATGGGCTTAGTTGGGCTCGTAGAGTAGTGAACTAGGATCTGTTGAACCCTAGGACTAGTCTACTCAAGCATATGCATAAGACTTAAAGTTACTAAACAAACCTACGACTAAGTCGCCGGGTTAGGGTGTGGTAACCCTGTGCGCATGTCAAGGATTGGATCCGGAAGAGCTTGGTACTTAAGTAGTCCTCGTGACTCACCTCCTCTTCATGGGATTCCTGCCTGGTGCGTAGCTTCGGTTCACCCTAACCAAGAGGACTCAGTCATAGGCTAAACACACTGAATAAAACCCGAAAGGGATTAGCCTTGTTTTATGGAAACCCTAGTTTTAAATTCACTAAAGCATTTTTTTTAGTAATGAAAAAGTTATTTTTGAAAATTTTCAGAATATTCTCGAGTTACCAAAATTACCAAAATGCCCCTAGCGGCAAAATTACAGAAATGCCCTTGATTTCTAAAATTATCGTACTACCTCGATTTCGATAAAATTCTCATACTTCGTGAAAGTACCCAAAATTTTGTATTTCAAAAATATACCCTGACTGTGGAAATTTACGAAAATACCCCTGTGTTGAAAATTACTAAAATGCCCTTGACTTTTAAAATTTTCGGTTTAACCCCAATCTTAATAAAATTTCCCTACTTTGCAAAAGTATTCAAAAACTCTATTTTGCGAAAAATCAAGATACCCTGACTTCGAAAATTTACAAGACTACCCCTGATTGACAAAATTACCAAAATACCCCTGGTTTCCAAAATTCTGTTATATCTTTAATTTGAGAAATTTTCAAAAATACCCTCAAAGTTTTGGAACATCAAAGTATTCTGATTTATTAAAGTTTTCAAATTTTTCTAATTAATTATGAAAATACCCCTGTAGGAAAAAGACGAAATTGCCCCTGGGTTGGGATAAGGGCTAAGATGCCATAGAAGTGCAGTAAAGGTTGTGGATGTTTGTGAATGTGATACTCTGAGTTAGAACAGTAAACTCGAACTGAACCTTTGATTGATCAAAAGAACCACTTTTGAAACTTTCTATTCATAAGATTTGTTCGCGGATAAACAAGTGAAACAAAATTTCTAATGCATAAAACTGTTTAATCAGATTAAAACGCGACGCTAGATATGAGCTCTAGAGGGCGTGGTCGATCGGCGTCGAAGCCGATGAGGGTCCGCCAGGTCGAAATGAAGTGCCGCCGCCAGTCGTGGGCGTGGAAGATCAAGATCAGGCAGGAGGGGACGACGCAGTATCATAAGCTATGTTATGCGTGCTACAGCAAGTGGCAAGAGCTGGTATGGGAAACGGAACTTGAAAGTCTGTGTCCGAGAGACTTAGATCGAACGGAGCTGAGATCTTTAGAGGGGTATCTGGAGTAGCTCCGAACGTAACGGAGTATTGGCTAGAAGGAGTCGAAAGAATCATGGACGATTTGGATTGTATCCCGCAGGAAAAGTCGAAGTCTTTGTTTATTTGCCGGACGAGGCTTATCGATGGTGGCTTCCTGTCACGCAAGGTTTCCCGGTAGAACGAGTGGATTGGGGATACTTTAAGGAAAAATTCGAAGGGAAGTACGTTGGAGCAAGCTACTTAGATTCACAGAGGAAGGCGTTTCTAAATCTGGTACAAGCAAGTAAGTCGATAAATGAGTACGAGGCGTACTTTGTGCGTACGAGTCGAGACGCCAAGGGGATAGTGGCTACGATTACGAAAGGAGTGTTCGATTCGAAGATGGGCTGCGAGATGAGTTGCGGGAGTTGATCGCTCCGCAAAGAGAAAGGGACTTCGCCATTCTAGTGGAGAAAGCTTGGATCGCTGAAGAGGTTAAGAAGACTATAAGGGAAAACCGAGAGAAGAATAGGAACGAGAATAAGAGAAGTTTTGGACCATCAGCATCGCTTGGTAATGTGCAGAAAAGACCAAGGATCGAGAATTCTGTACGTGCTCCAGTTGATGAGATTCAAAATCGTTCATGTGTTAAGTGTGGAAGATCTCACACAGGAGAGTGTTGGGGGAATAGTAAAGAATGCTTTCGGTGTGGATCTAAGGCACATCTGGTTAAGAATTTTTCTCGAGCAACGAGGGGTCGTGGTTCAAGCCATGGAGGGAATGGTTCTAGTCAGAGTCAACCAAGGATGTGATATCGGCTAAGCTCCTTTGCTTTGGTACATGCTTTAATTGCTTTGCTTGCTTGTGAGTTAGCTCTTTTCGGTGTTGCTAAGTGAGGTGTTTCAAATTTTGAGTGCAAACTTAGAGATTATGTTTGGGAAGTATGATAGATTTACTAAGATCAGAGTACGCAGCAGAGGCGTAGAGTAGTGAGTTATGATTGTTCGGTAGTAAGTAATTTCGAGGACGAAATTATTTTAAGGAGGGTAGAATTGTAACACCCTGGTTTAGGGGCTAAGCAGTTTGGGTATAATTCAAGTGTTGGAGGGTTTTTGGGTGTGCTTGGGTGTGTTTAGAGGTTTTAAGAATGCTCGGATGAAAGGGGAATACTTTGGAAAATTTTGGATTTTTAGTATAAAAGGGGAGCTTGGCTTTAGAGGTCTTAAGAGAAAAATTTGGAAGGGTAAGACGCAAGAATGGCTTTGGTGGAGTGGCATGGAGCGGTACTTGGGGCTTTGGGAAGGTGACGCCTCAAGGGGGGCTAAGGGGCCTGGGTTCAAACCAAAGTGGCGGCAAAGTGTTTTAGTTTTTTGGGTTTTGGCGTTAAAAGGAAAAAGGCCCTAAAAGAGGCTGGGGTGAGTCTTTGACGCAAAGAGCTCTTTGGCAAAGTGGTTTTCATGCGCCACTTAGGAGTTGGAGGAGAGGAAGGGCGCGGGTTCGAGCGGCTGGAGTAGTATTTTGCGTGATTTTTTTTTTATATGTGGTGATGGGCTTGGGTAGGAAGGCTTTAAAGTTAAATGTGGGGGCTTTATGACATGAAATTCAATGTGGCCGAGTGGCCTGGGGCGTTGGAGGAGAGTTGTGCAGCAGTTTGGTTCCAGGTTCGAACCAAAAGAATTACGTTGGGAGTTTAATTTTTTTATTTTCATTTGGCAGCAGATTTGAAGGTGTTGGACGGCACATGGTATCTTCAAAGAGATTAAGATCAAGTTAATTTTGAATTCGGCTAGATGAGGGAATAACCATTAATTTATTTTTGTTTTTATTAATAAGAGATAATAAGGATAATACTAGCATATTTTTTTATGGATTTTATTTTATTAATCTCTATTAAGTGGCAAGGAGGAAAAATAGGTATTTGAGTGTTCAAATTATTTTGAATAATTTTAAATTAGTGGCCAAGAGAAATTTTAGGTAGTGGCCGATTTATAAATAGGGGAGCACCCTTTTTGGAAATCCTTTTCTCCTTTTGTTTTCCAAGCCGAAAGTTTTTCTCTCATCTCACTCTCTTGTGCCGAATTTTCTTTGAGAAGTCACCTAGTTCAATTTCCATTTTCTGTGCCTTGTGACCGAAACTCTATGGTCCCATAAAGATACTTTTGTTTTCTTCTTTCCCCTTCCCTATTTGCACTTTGACCGAACCCCCCATTCCTTTCTCAAACTCTTTTCAAACTCCATAACAACACCTTGTGTTAGCCGAATGCTCCAACTTCATTTGGTAGTGAAGCCGAAACCTTTAGCCTCTCTATCTCTCTTTTATTTATCCAAGCTTGAAGCCGAACCTGTGAAGAGTGGTGCTGTCGACATTTAGAGCTTGTGGGTAAGTATTCTAGTTATCTATTTTGGTGGCCAAAACCGAATGGTTGGCCTTAGTTTTAGTATGGTCGAATGTCTCTAGGGCCAGGGTGATGTTGTGTTTTGCTTGTTTGTAGCCAGCGCCAAGGAGCTTAAAAGGGGAGCCTCGAGTTTAGACTCATCAAGGTAAGGGTGGTAAAGTATTCGGCCAAAGGGGCCTTTTCATGGATTTTGTTATAGCCGATTCTAATAATGGTATAACAGGGATTTTCAGGTAACTTCTTAAGACCATTGGTGTTTCGGGATCCAAATAGAAAGGGTAAGTGATCCATTGGTTTTCGGCCTTAGGCCATTGTATATGTTTATGTGTTGACCGAGTGGAGGCTATGATCTTTTAGGGCCAAATCGACAAGAGTAAAGAGAAGCATTTGGGATCTCAGTTCATTCGGTAAAGATGAGTAGTTTATGGTTACTCATTTGAGATCTGTATCAATCGTGTGTTGATTAGATATCGTTATGGATGCGAGTGCCAGTCAAGAGGGCAAAGGGAAAACTCCCATCCCGAAGTTCAAGAAGAGGTCCGTTTCTACTGTACGAGATTGGCTATCGGGGTGTGGGCCAGCAGCAGGAGAAAGCTACAGGCAAGTAGCCGTAGTTTCGTTGAACGATAGCATCAGGATTGAGGGTTTAGAGCTTCAGGTCATAAGGTGTGTAGTTAGCCCACTGTTTCCGGGATTTGCGTGATATTTGCCTATGTTATATGTTTGCTAACAAGTGCAGTTAAATGTGAAAATGGTACCCTTAAGGGGTATGACGATGACCAGGTAAGTAGCAAATTTGTTAATATGTGATAATTGATTTTAAATATGTGAGTATGCCTATATTTGTGAATATCATGCACACGCATCATCTCAGCATTATATTACGGTACATGTGCATGGGTGGGTTATGAAAGAAGGACCGGGTGTACTTCGAGTACGTGGTTGATGTCAGCTTTGTGCTACATCGTAGATTGGCACTGACTGAGGTCGCGTTGTGGACTCTTTGCGATTAAGTTCGCGTGGTTACCTTGATTGATATCGGCTCTATGCCATATCGTGGCTGATGGGTGCTGTGTGCTCCATCGTGGTTGATGTTAGCTACGCGATAGTCCCCTGGTGTGTGGTAGGCTGGATAAGGGGGTGTGTAGCGGATGGACCTTAGGATTGGGTTGGGTATCACGATTGCATGGTTTCGTTATGAATATGTGGAAATGGGCCAAGCCCAGTGATCAGTGGATTGATGAGAAAAGGGCCTAGCCCAGTATTTGTTTATAATTTGATTGTGGGCCAAGCCCAGAGCGTGGTAACGTCTGATTATATTTACATGTTGCATTTGATTGGGTTGATTTGTGGTTAACATGTGGGTGGATATCAGTGGTTTAATTACACACTGAGTCTGTATGACTCACCCAATTATTTATCCAACATCGCAAGTGACATGGCGATCGGACCGGGTTGGAGTGGATACCAGGTGGCCCATGCAGAAGAAGACATTTTAAATATTTTTACGAACTTTACTATCAAGTACTTGGATTAATTATTTATGTAATAAGGACCCCTTTTATTTAAAGTATTCTATTTATGATTGTTGAAGTTTATATTATACTTAGAAATATTTTTTACAAATGATTAATATCATACCAACTTATAATAAAGTTTTAATTCAAATCGAGCTTATATTATTTAATAATTTTTAATGGACACACTTTCCAAAAGTTAACAAAATTTTCAAGTTTTATTCTAAAGTCAACGATTTTTCAAACGTTTTTCCGCAGTGACATACCAGATCCGGTCAGGACTTGTGGGCCAGGTTTGGGGTGTTACATGGTGGCTCCTCCACAAATTCTGTGATGAGCAGCTTGTCTGCCATACTGGTGTGTTGGGCTGGGTGGGTTGACTTGGTCCCCACAGGTGTGTTGGGCTGGTACGGGGGTGTGTAGCGGATGGATTATTAGGTTGGGCTGCATTACATTGGTTGCACTATCATGTATATAAGGCTAAGGCCCAGTCTGTTTCTGTATGGGTTTTGGCCCAGTCTGCTTTCGTATGGGCTCAGGCCCAGTTAATGACCGATTAGGGGATTACACACTGAGTTCTCATAACTCACCCCTCTACTTTAATCTTGCAGGCCATACATCGGAACCATAGTAATTTCTGTTTTACCTTATTTTGAGATTTATTTTATTTTGGGTATAAAATTTTGTAATAAGGCCATTGGACTTTAATTTTCTCTTAAGCTTTCATTTCCATTATGTTCAAACTTTAAACGATTAACTCTGGATTTTCTTAAAACGACAATAATTGTTTTAAAAATATCATATTTCTGCAATTCATTGAATCTGATTTCTATTTTAAACAAGTTTTTATTGGTAATAATAATTTTAATAATATCAATAACAACGTTTTTTTCAAGAGAACCCTAAAAGTAAATCTAGATTTTCACAAACAACAAAGCTCGGAGTTTCTAAAAGAATACGAAGTTTTTAACGAAAGCACAGTTTTTTAAACAACCCTTTCATGTGAGATGCCAGATCCGGTCATAACGTCTAAGCCGGGTTTGGGGTGTTACAGTGGCACTTCGAAGGGCACACGGGCTAGACACACGGGCGTGTGGTTGGCCGTGTGACCCAAGTTAGTATGTACCCCCTATTTTCACATGGTCGGTGACACGGACATGTTTATTGGCCGTGTGAGACATGTGGCTTGGCCACACGGGCTTGTGTCCTCTGTTTTGAGAAATTTTTCAAAGTTTTGTGAAAGTTTTATAAGTTATCAATTTAGTCCCGAACCACCTTTGAAGCATGTTTAAGGCCTTGTAGGCTATTATAAGGGACAAATTGATTGAGATGGAATGATTATTGTATGAATTGATCAAATGTATGAGAAAAGTATGATTATATGTGTTATAAGTCTGGTAATGCTCCGTAACCCTATTCCAATGTTGAATACGGGTGAAGGGTGTTACAATAATAATAGTCATAGAGGATTGTCGTAATAATTTTTCTCAAAACCAGAAGTGGAAAAATGAAGAAAGATATAAAAGAACAAGAATTTCCAAGAACTTTTTAAGAAGAGAGACAATTTATTTATGAAGATTCATTGGTTATTTACCTCTTGTACACTTGGGAAATAAGATCCACTCTCAAAGCTTGCTATTAATGGATTTTGATTGCATTTAAGTCTACTACTGAAGTTTAATTTGCTTACTTCTTATCATCAAGACTCAACGTAGAACCAAAAAAGAAGTACATCTTTAAATATTAAATCAACTTGATATATGATTTAAATATTTTGAGATGGTCTTCTTTTTAAGTTTTGATTACATGTGTTACATATTGTTTTAAGTATCTCATTTGTTTATGAAAATAAATATTAACTGATTTATTTATGTCGCTATAGTAGGTTCTATACTTAAAAAATATATTTGATTAAAACATATCTAGTATGCAAATTTATGTTAACAAACCAATAAATTATATGGTTATTCAGATTGGATTTAGTTCAAAGAATGTTAAAGGTAGTAGTTCATACGTTTTATATTATTCCATTTGTTAATTATTTAGAGAAATGACATGAGCAATTGTAAATGAAAAGTTCTATGAGCTTGAAATGTTTGCATCCATAGCGAAAATCACACCATTAGACCAAATACCCTGCATTTGAAGATTTTGACATATTCATTGAAGATAATATTGCATATAATTATTTGGAAATTATATTTATTAACTTAGTGGCATTATAGATTTCACATTGATTTAGACATTTCCAGTAGTAAAAGTCACAATAGCACTTATATGTGGATACAAAGTAAAAGGAATGATAGTAAAATTATCGGTTTGTTACAATTTAGTACAATTGAAATGCATGTTAAAGTAAACTAGAAGTTTACTAATACAAATGCATTTACTACTTGGCGTAACCAGTTAGACCATCCTGGATCATATATGATGTGAAAATTAATTGAGAATTGATATGGACATTCATTGAAGACTAGAAGATTCCTTAATTTAAAGAATTCCCATTTGTTGTTTGTTCTCAATGAAAATTGATTGTTAAAAACTCACTAGCTAAAGCTGAGATTTAATATCTTGCATTTCTAAAATAAATCTGGGCCCATTCATCCACCATGTGGATGGTTTTGATATTATATGATTTTGGTATATGCATCTACAAAATAATCATGTATGTGTTATCAACTTACAACATGTGATTTGCAAGATTGCTTATTTAAATAATTAATTTTAGATCATGCATTAAGACAATTCATCTTGCTAATACTGATGAGTTTATATCTCAGTCTTTATTGATTGAGTTTGAAAAACTTTTGCAAAAGTTTGTGTAATGCCCCAAAAAAAATCTAAGTATTTATTTTTGCATGTTTTTAACACAAATACCTGTTTGCTTCTGTGGTTGAGTGATTTGGGTGTATTTGGAAGTGTCTGAGAAGTCTTGGGTTTAAGTCTGGGCTTGTGCAAAATTTTTGTTTTTATGGAATAAAACCCTTGCCTATAGTTAGTAGGCTTTTAAATTATTGTGGGTAAAGCATGACATAAAAAAACTGATGGTCTAGGGGGTAAGTGGTATGTTATTTATGCCAGTGGTTTAAGGTTCAAATCTTTCTGAAGGCAAGGGAGTGTTTATTTTGCTGATGTACTGTGGAGGGTGTTGGAGTTTGTCTGAAACACTGAAGTGGTTGAGGAGAATTCAAATTGTGTGGTTGGGGGGAGGTGTGATCAGGTGGAGAGATTTGAGGAGGGATTCTAGGAGAAAATCAAAGGAGATGAGGGGAGAGGGAGTGTTATGTCGAAAATGGACTCTGGCACTCAAGAATTTCAGCCAGAGTGGTACTCCTCATTGGGTATGCTTCATTTCGATTTTTCTCTCTTTGGCCGAATATGGTAGGAGTTTTGGCATATTCTATGTTCATTTCTTTCATTTTTTGACAACCTCTCTTTGGCCAAAAATATTTCTAGTGTTCCCTTTCCCTTTTGCTCTCTTTTGAAGATTTAGTTTTAATATGGCTTTCTCTTCTCTCAAGTCAACCATCCCTCTCTATCTTCTTCCTTTCCCTCAAGTTTTGGGCTGTTCCCAATCCTGATCACTGCCGAATATACCTTTTCTTTTCATTTCATCTCCTTTTCTCTCCTTTTCCCGCTATTAGCCGAATACACCTTCTTTCTTTCCTTGCCTCTTCTTCATTTCTTTTTTGAATATTTCTAACGCTTGCTGTTGTTTCGTCCTTGCCGATTCTCTCTTCTTCTACCTTCATTATGCCGACTTTTTCTTTGCTCTCTGCCTATTTAGTATTCTATTTCTATTCTACGGTTTTGTACTTTTGGTAAGTTGGTATTAGTTTTGGCTTAAATTGTTCTAGTAGATAATTGTTAGTAAGAGGTTTCGACTGGATTGCAGGTAATAACCCCGAGATCTAGTGATCATCGTTTTTTCGGTGAGTAAAGTGCTTAGGGATTCGGTTGTTTAATCAAGGTAAGTGGCTGACGATCAAGTGGATATGTGTAATGAATAAGGTTCATTTTAAATTCAATTGATATGTGATTAGCCGAATGTTATGGGTAAACATAGGTTCTAGAGTGATCGAGGACTGTCCACGCATCTTTCGTAACCAGGTGTGTAAACACTGCCCAAATCGTAAATCGGAAAAAGCCAAAAAAATATGGCAATTGACGCGACAAGAGCGGCGCTCGCTCATGTGGTAAATCGAATGCATAAACCGTGGGCATTAGACTGTTGAGGCCACCATGGTCGGTTTCGTGGTCTTAGGCCGTTTTGGGCCATGTTGAGCAAAAATGGGCTGTGTGGGTCCAACGGGCTCGTGGGCCTCACACGGGTAAACCACACGGATGTGTGGACATTATTGGGCCAAACTGTGTCATTTGCATGATTGAGACCAATTCTGGGCTACATGGGCCACACGGACCTGTGGGCCCACATGGGCCCGTGTTATGGGCTTTGGGCCCATCTCCACTATTTGATGGTTAAGGTTGCACAGGTCGCCCAAGAAGACTTTGAACCTACTGATGGGTCGGTAAGTATACCTAGACCCCCAAACTGATATAAAATGACTGATATGCCCTTATGTGGTAAAATGACTGTTATGCCCCTATGTTATAAAATGACTGTATGTTTTATGTTATGTATGACTGTATATGAGCATGCCACGATATATTTGTTGCATACGTGTATGATATGTTGCATGGGATGGGATTATTATGATTGGAAGAAGTGTACTGTACTGGCAGCTCTACTGCAAACACTGTTTAGTGCCACAACCAGTGCTAATTTTTGGAGTGTAGAGATGGGTGGGTGATTTTATCCCCCCATAGAGTGTAGGGCTGGACGGAGTGGAGTGTAGAGGCTGGTTGTGTAGGATTTTTGATTGCATGCCTGAACTGTTACTGTCACTAAAATGGGCTAAGGCCCACATTGATACTGATACTGTAATGGGCTATGGCCCCACTGAACTGAACTGTAATTAATTTGGGCTTAGGCTCGAACCGTAATTGATTGGTTATTTGCATAGATGGGGTTACACACTGAGTTTTTCATAAACTCACCCCTCTATTTTTCTGTACAGGTAACCCCTAGTCTTAGGCGGACCGGTGCTGCGAGGGATACGGAGGTGGCCACACAACCGCACCTGCTTTTATATTTGAGTTTTATTTCCAATAAATTCAATTTGGGTTTTTGTTATGTAATAAGGCCTCTTTAAATTTTAACTTTTAATTTGCGATTTCACTTATTTAATTCATATCTGAAAGAAGTAGGACACAGAGTTTCAAAAGATAAATGTTTTTCAAAACACCACATTTTCGTAACATACTATAAGAGCTTCCGCATCAAACACTGTTTTAAAGTATAGTAACAAACCATATGATTAAAATTTTGCTAAAAACAACTTGAGTTTTAAATGAATGAGATTTAATAATAGAACAGGTTTTCTGATGAAACTATGTTTTCCAAAATCACTTAAATGTGACATCGCCATATTCAGCCATAACGTCTAGGCCGGGTTTGGGGTGTTACAGTTTGTTATTTATGCACATAATGGCTTAGAGAAATTATTGATTGAATGCCTTTGGTTAATTTCTAAACCATTACTTATGAGAACTAAACTTCCTATTTCAATATGATATTATGTTGATTTACGTGTTGTACGCATCAAGCCAATAAGTTATAAATACTCCCCATTACAATTGGTTTTTGATCAAGAGTTAAATATTTGTCATCTTTCAATTTTTGTATGTGCATATGTGTTCCAATTGCTCCACTACAATGCACAAAGATGAGTGAATCCTTAAAAAAAGTTGAGAATATATATTAATTACAAGTTTCTTTGTAATATTAGTGTTTTAAATGTATTGGAGATTCAATTATGACATGATTTGTGATTACAATTTTGATTCGATAGTTTTCCCGACATTAGGGGGAGAAAAATAATAACTTGTAATGAGTTAGGGGGAGAGTAATTTGAACCAGAAGTTCAACAAGGATAACTCATTACAGGTTAACTTTTAGATGTATTTACAAATTTAATGAGAATAACCAATTGTTAGATAACATCTAATATTTTAATTTGAATCAAATTCCTAGTAGGACAATAGGTTAGAATAAGTAATAAATTGATCGGTTCAAAAGATGAAAATTCTTGTATCTGGTCATATAGTGGAGGTAGGTGCTCCAAAAGAGACCCAAGACATAACTAATAAATAAAACTCTAGAAGAGATTCAGGTACCTAAAACTGAAGATTAAAATAATAAAAGTAAGAGATCTTAATAAGTTATGTCAATTCAAGAAAATGTAGAACTGAATAATAAAAGTGGTCAAAAATGATTTTGCATGCAATATTATTATTGAAATAATGAAATAAAAGGAGGATCTTGAATAAATCTATTGAGAAATATAGATATGGAATAAATTGATCAAAATAGAAAGATGCAACTCAAGTACAATTAAATTCATGGAGTTTTTGGACCAGTAGTCCAAATATCTAAAGGTACAAAACCAGTGAGGGTGCAAATGAAGTAGTTTTGCAAAAGCGGAATAAAAATATAAAGTTTTTCGCTATGTCCTGGCATTGATTATAAAAAGATATAATATCCTTTTATAGTGGATGCAATAAACTTTAGATATATTATTTTGACAATTCATAAAAGATTTAACTTGCGTCTAATGGTTGTTGTTACAACATTTTATGAACCACTATATAGTGAAGTTTATTTTAAAATATCTGAAGGATTTAGGATCCTAAAATATTGAAATTCTCAGGAAATTGTTCATTTATATGAACTGAAATAATTTGAACATATGTGGTAAATAGTAGTTGAAAGATGATTATAAAATGATCCAAAATACCTATATGTGTTTTTATAGAAGAATTATTATTAAAGTTTGCTATGGTTATTGTTGAAACTCCTGAAGAGATCAAAATATATTTCCCCCAAATTGTCCCTCACTCATGACTTTCAAAAGAATGGTGATATAAATGCTTAACAAATACTTTCAAATAGTCATTTGAAAAACTAGTATTCAAGATTGAATACGTAGAATATGAGAAAGTATATGATGTTTTCATGAGGGGGAGTAAATACACGTTGTTCTCTTTTTCCTTTAACCGAGGTTTCGTCCCATTGGGTTTTCTTAGTAAGGATTTTAATGAGGCAACATATCATGCGTATTATAAATTTGTGTACTCTTTTTTCTTCACTAGGATTTTTTTCCCACAGGGTTTTTATCTTAGTAAGGTTTTAAAGAGGCACATTATCTACCAATGGACATCCAAGGGGCAGTGTTATGGATATCTTATTAAGTAGATGTCTATCAAGATCAAGATAATTTTTAATGTACTTTAAATTCTAATAGTCATTAGAATTAGATCTCTACTTCATTTATACTTCTTATGCCTATAAATAGAGACTCTGGAAAAGTTTTGTAAATATTTCGATTGATCAATAAAAGACGCTCTCTCTTTTGCTTTCTCATTTTCTTTGTTCTTTACTCTCTGTCTATTTATTTTATAACAAAAATTAATATTTTGTATGAATCAAATTCATATATTAATTATATTCTTTCTAGAAGAACATTAATTTCCATGTCTTTTATATTTTGACTGAAATTATTTAATAAAATTGTTTATATTAATAAATTCGATAAGATACAATTAATATTTGTTATGAATCAAAATCATATATTAATTTTATCTATGTTCTCTATTTTTGTACAACAAGTTTGTACATATAATGTGTTTAATATTTAACAATCAAATTAAATTAATTCAACAATGAATTTAATTCATGTGACAACTAAATACAATACCAAATGTATTTGGATTCTGTTCGTTTCAACTATAGGGTATTACCCTATAGGCTCTTGTAACGTTGGTACTAATACTAGAATGTTTCTAACTTTACAAGCAATGACTGGCATCTAGCAATGCATCATTGCCACCCAAGTTACAAGAAGTCATGATACGACATAACCTTTTTGTGATAATCTGAAACACCCCAATCCCGGCCCACGAGCCTTCACCAGATCTGGTATGTTCCTCGAGTAAAACGGTTCAAAACTTTTTGAATACTTGGGAAAATTTGAATGGTTTTGGGAAAGAAATTTTATTTTGGGTTGGGCTCGAGTTGAAAACAAGTTTATTCTGGAAATCTACGTTTTATAAAACTTTACTGTTGTACTTCGAAACTACAAGTTAAAGATAAAAACCGAGTTTGTAGAGTTTACCATTTAAATTGAAAAATCATTTGTATTAGGTGTCAAATATTTAAAGAATTATTTTTATTTAAGAAAAATCGTTCAAGGTTTAATTTAATAAAAATTGTATCTTAATATAATAATTAAAAATGCATGCATAAACAGTTAATAACAAAGGCCTTATTACATCCAGCAAAATCCGAATAGAATCAAAGTACTTAAAATAAAGAAAATCCAAATAAAATAATGTCCGAGCTGAATATGGCCACCACTAAGCTCCTGCCGACCCGGTCCATCATAGAGTGTCACCTGAAAGAAAATATTCCCCAACGGGGTGAGTCAAACAGACTCAATGTGTAACCAACACTAAGTTTCAACGATTCAGGCATATCATAACATATCATATATATATATAAGGTAGAATTAATGATGCAAACCCGAACCCAAACTTAAATAGCCATCCGCTACACATCACCCGTACCAACCAGCACACCGTGGGGACTACTAAGTCGACCCTCCCTCCGCTACACATCATCGAAGGCTGTCACTGCAGACGACATGCTCATCACCCTTATAATTTTATGGCATAGCCACCAGATAATATTTTGTGACATGAGTCACCATATTCAGATTATGTGACCGAAGTCACCATATTCAGATATTTGTGGTATAAACCACCAGATCACTTCCCCTTTCCATATAGCCTGTATGCCCCATGTCATACAAATCATACAATTAACATGCCTTAGGCCTTATTTCACATTCTTATCAATGTTCACTTATGCCATAACAGATATTCATAATATCATAACTACAGTAGTAGTAAGTTAACGTACTTGAGTACTTTGTACCGTTGCATGGTACCCTTAGCCACATATTACATGTTCATATTAACACATTTATTAAGACATAACCATAAATCTATCTAGGCTTAGTGCGGGTACACACTGTTTATACTTAACTTCCACTTCGAATCCCAAATCTACCAAATGCAGTTGTATTCCTTCCTATAGATCATAGTTAAAAATCGGTCAATACTAACCCTTAACAAGGCCTTGGCCCAATGTTCACACTTCCTTACCTTGTGGATCTAAACCCCGAAATTAATCCTTATTTGTGGTGTCTGTCGAAATGCATATAAACATATGTTAGATCCAAATTCTAACATTGAATCACAATAAGTGGCCCTTGGCTGAACACCATACATGACTTACCTTAAGTCCTTGAAACCCCGAACGATTTCCCTAGAAGTCGGCTATAAAGGAAATCCCAAAATTCACCTTCCAAGTTTCGGCCAAAGAGAAAAAGAGATCAGTTTTCCTTAGTGTTGATTTAATCGAAGGCATTAGAAAAGAGTTTAAATGACAAAGAACTCCTTACCCCACTATTAGAACCGATTGGATGTCCTGCTACCGAAAGATCAACAACGCCCCCTTAGACTACTGAGAGATTCGGCCACAGGTTTGATCAACAAGTTTCGGCTTTTGGGAGTTTAATAAGCAATCGGCTAGGAGTCCTTTGTATATTCGGCCTTTGATGAAGAAGAAGAGAATGGAGTTTGAAGCTTTTCGGCTTTGAAAGTGAGTAGTAAAAAGGGAGAAAAGAAAAAAAAGAACACAAGTAGATGTCTTTGGAATTTTCGGCACACATGAAAAAGATGAGAGAAAGAATGAATTTCGGCACACCCTTCCTACTATACCAAAGCCGAAAATACCATCCTCCAATGTCCCATATTCGGCCAAATCTTCGTCCCCTATCAACTTCTTCTTTTTCTCCTAAAATTTCTCTTCCTTACCCATTCAAAAAATAATTCAAATAAATCAACATTTATCTTAAATTTTAGCCGAATTTTAAAGGGATTTAATCCAGACTAAAACTCATCCCTTTAGTGCCTTAGTGCCGTCCACTACTGCTCCCTCATGCAGCAAAATAAAATTCTTTTTATTTGCTTCCCTTGCAGCTCGAATCCAGGCCTTTGCACCCTGCTTGTGGCGTCACCCACTGAGGCCTTAAGTGGCGCTTCCAAGCCACTTACACAAGCCCATTCTTGTGTCATATTTCACCTACAATTTCTCTTAAGACCACTCCGCTTCAATCCCACTTCAAAACTTAAAACTTAATATTTTCTAAGGCATTTCCCTACATTCTAAGGTTCTCAAAATTCTCATAACATATTTATAATACACATAAGCATGCTTTCACATACAATTAAGCAAAAATGCATAAGCCCAAAATCCAGGATATTACAATTCTACCCCCTTAAAATAATTTCGTCCTCAAAATTATCTGGCTGAAACATGTGAGGGTATTGTTGTCGCATGGCTTCTTCTGGCTCCCACGAAGCTTCTTCCGATCCATGATTACGCCATAACACCTTGACTAGAGAAACTGACTTCCTCCGTAACACTTTCACATCTCGTTCCAAGATCTGGATTGGCTCTTCCTCGTAGGACAAATCTGGCCTTAGCTCCACCTCTTCAACCGGAATTGCATGAGATGGATCCGATCGATAACGACATAGCA
This sequence comes from Gossypium bickii, assembly GCA_025503065.1. Taxonomy (NCBI): domain Eukaryota; kingdom Viridiplantae; phylum Streptophyta; class Magnoliopsida; order Malvales; family Malvaceae; genus Gossypium; species Gossypium bickii. Next base: position 43,970,034 of record CP106717.1, on the reverse strand, counting down.
TAGATACATGGAATACATTGTACATCTGCTTCAATTCCAGAGGCAATTCTAACTGGTATGCCACTGGTCCCACTCGCTTCAATACTCGGTAAGGTCCTATAAACCTGGGACTTAACTTCTCTTTTCGACCAAATCTCATTACCTTCTTCCAAGGCGATACCTTAAGAAATACTTGATCTCCCACATCAAATTCTATTTCCTTCCGTTTGAGATCCGCATACGACTTTTGCCTATCAGATGCCTCCTTCAACCGTGCCCGAATTACCTCAACCTTTTCCTCAGATTCTACCACAATCTCTGGACCCAAAACTCGACGTTCCCCTAATTCCGTCCAACACGTAGGAGTGCGACACTTTCGTCCATATAGCGCTTCATATGGTGCCATCCGAATACTAGCTTGATAGCTATTATTGTAAGCAAATTCACCTAAAGGCAAATATTCTTCCCAACTTCCTCTGAAGTCTATCACACATCCCCTCAGTATATCCTCTAACACTTAGATTACTCGTTCAGATTGACCGTCCGATTGTGGATGAAAAGCCGTAGTAAAATCCAATCTGGTGCCTAAAGCTTGATGTAGGGCTTTCCAAAATCGAGACGTAAACCTTGGATCTCTATCCGAGATAATCGACACCGGTACTCCATGCAACCTTACAATTTATGCCACATACAATTTCGCCAACTTTTGAAGAGAATAATCAACTCGCACTGGAATGAAATGCGCGGACTTTGTCAACTGATCCACTATTACCCATACCGAGTCCTTCTTAGTAGGCGTAAGGGGAAGCCCACTAACGAATTCCATGGTGATTCTTTCCCACTTCCACTGAGGAATCTTAATCGGTTGAAGCAATCCTGACGGAACTTGGTGTTCAGCTTTAACTTGCTGACATGTCAAGCACTTGCCGACAAATTTGGTAACTTCCCATTTTAAACCAGGCCACTAAAACTATTCCCATAGGTCTCTGTACGACTTACTACCTCCGGGATGCATAGCATAAGGGCTACTATGCGATTCCCGAAGAATCTTCTGCCTTAACTCCTCATTCTTCGGCATACAAACTTTACCCTTGAAACACAATAGTCCCTCATCATTAATACCATAATCTTCCAACTCTCCATTCTGCACTTGCTGTAACTTAACACTTAAATCGTCATCCACCAACTCACTTTCTTTTACCTCATTCAACCATGTCGGCTTGACTTGCAACTCTACTAACAAACTTCCGTCGTCATACAAGCTCAAATGTGCAAACATTGCCCTGAGATCCGACACCACCTTCCTACTTAGGGCATCTGCCACTACATTCGCCTTGCCCGGATGATACTCTATGGAACAGTCGTAGTCCTTCAACAACTCCACCCACCTTCGCTGTCTCAGGTTCAACTCCTTCTGAGTCAACAGATACTTAAGGCTCTTGTGGTCTGTGTAGATCACTGACTTTTCTCCATAAAGATAATACCTCCATACCTTAAGAGCAAAGACCACTGCTGCCAATACCAAATCATGCGTCGGGTAGTTAACCTCGTGAGGCCTTAATTGTCGAGACGCATAAGCAACTACCTTCCCATCCTGTCTTAACACGTATCCCAATCCTGTATGAGAAGCGTCACAATACACCACGAAATCCTTTCCTGCGTCAGGCTGAATCAAGACTGGAGCTTCAGTTAAGACCCTCTTAAGCTTATCAAAGCTCTCCTATTGCTTATCCGTCCATACGAAAGGTACTTCCTTTCTCAACAACTTAGTCAAAGGTGTGGCTATTGATGAGAATCCTTCAACGAACCTTCTGTAGTAGCCTGCCAATCCCAAGAAGCTACGAATCTCAGCCACAGACTTAGGTGGTTTCCAATCCAAGACTACCTCAATCTTTCTGGTATCCACCCTTATCCCTTCAGCAGACACCACATGTCCTAAAAATGCAACTTCCTTAAGTCAAAATTCACACTTGCTGAACTTGGCATAGAGCTTTTTCTCCTTCAATACTTGCAGCACAATCCGGAGATGCTCATCATGCTCCTCTTCAGACTTGGAGTATACTAGGATGTCATCAATGAACACCACGACGAACCTATCCAAGTAAGGTTGAAAAACCCGGTTCATCATATCCATGAACGCGGCTGGGGCGTTCGTTAATCCGAACGGCATCACTAAGAACTCATAATGCCTGTATCTTGTTCGAAAAGCTGTCTTATGGATATCTGCCTCCTTTACCTTAAGCTGATGATACCCAGACCTTAGATCTATCTTTGAGAATACCACCGCTCCCTTAAGCTAATCGAACAAGTCATCTATCCTTGGCAAAGGATACTTGTTCTTGATAGTCAGCTTATTCAACTGACGATAGTCTATGCACATACGCATAGTTCCGTCCTTCTTCTTCACAAACAAGACCGGTGCTCCCCATGGAGACACACTGGGTCGAATAAACCCATGATCAAGCAATTCTTGGATCTGAGCCTTGAGCTCAACCAACTCCTTTGGTGCCATTCTATAAGGGGCAATTGACACAGGAGCTGCTCCCGACAGCAAATCAATTTCGAATTCCACTTCCCTATTCGGGGGTATTCCAGGTAATTCCTCCGGAAAGACATCCACGAACTTCCTTACGGTTCTAACTCTACTAACTCCCCCTTCTTTTGCATCCAACGTACTAACAAAGGCCAAGAATGCCTTGCACCCCTTCCGTACCATCTTATCCGCCTTTAATGCTGAAACTACGTTAGACAAGTAATTTCTTCTTTCTCCTATCATAACTATCACTTCATCCTCTGGGGTCCTTAACTCCATTCGTTTAGCTGCACAATGCAATACAGCCCGATGTTCCACTAGCCAGTCCATACCAAGGATGAGATCGAATTCTCCAAAGGATAATTCCATTAAGTCAGAAAATATCACTCCCTGAATCTCTAGAGGTACACTCTGAAAGATCTTGTTCACCACTATAGTGTGACCTAATGGGCTCACTACAGTCATCTCCCTATCAGATAGTTCAGAGGCTATGCCTAGTGTTTCCACTACACTACATGCAACATAGGAATGGGTCGAGCCCACATCAATCAGAGCAAAATAAGGCTTATTCGCTATAAGGAACGTACCGGTTATGACGTCCGGTGCGTCTCCATCCTCCCTCCGACGAACCGCATACACTAGACCCGGCTGTCTTGCCTCTGTATTCCCAACACCTCTGCCAGCTGTTCCTCGTCCCCTTCCAGCAGCATTTCCTCTACCATTCGGACCACGACCTCGCTGAGGCTGCTGTCCACCTCTACCAGCCTGATTAACACCCTGACCTATTGGTCGACTCCCGTCTATCTTTATGGAACAGTCCTTAATCATGTGATCTTTGGATCCACACTTAAAACATCCTCCTGTCCTCTTCCAACACTCCCCTAAATGCATCTTACCACACTGGTTACAAGTACGGTATTGCCCTCTCCGTGCATGCATCACGACCTCGCGGCCCATCAACTCTAGGCCTCTTCTGCACATTCCCAGACGAGCCTGACGATCCAAAACCTCTTTTCTGCTTATTTCGATCCATGTTTTGCCTCATAGAGTCCGTAATCCCTTCAGCTACTTTAGCCTTCTCTACCAATGCAGAAAACTCTCATTCCTGGTGCGGCGCTATTAACAACCTCAGATCATCCCTTCGTCCGTCTTCAAAATTAACACATCGCTCATGCTCCGAAGCCACTATTCCTCGAGCATACCGGCTCAACCTTAAGAATTCAGCTTCGTACTCTGCTACGGACTTATTCCCCTGAACCAGCCCCAGAAATACCTTCCTCTGCGCATCAGTGTAACGTGTGCCAACATACTTCTTCTGATACGCTGCCTTAACATACTCCCAAGTCAGATCCTCAGCTGTGGCACCATCCCAAACTGTGAGCCACCGTTGATATGCTTCATCGCGTAACAGCGCCACTATTCCTTTTAGTTTCTCCTCAGGGGTCAAGTCTAGCTCATCCATAATTTGTTCCGTCGCCTCCAACCAATACTCAGCTGTACTGGGTGCCACACTGGATACGCCACGGAATACCTCAGCTCCGTTAGCTCAGAGTCGCTCGGGTACAGATTTTTGAGCTCCCATATTTCCACCTGCTCTAGCCACCATTTCAAAAACTTCGCAGCATGCGACTGCGATACAAAGATCACCCCGTCCCGATCTTGCTTTGCTCAACACCAACAACTGGTGATGGGGGTGGTGGTACCTTATTCTCAGACCCTTGACCCGATCTAACGGGTTCCGACACGGTCATTCTGCCTCTACCCCATCCTCGCACATTATGACCACGTCCCCTAGAGCTCATTTCTACGATCACGCTGTAATCTGATTAAGAAATTTTATGTATTAGCCTTTGTTCCACTGATTATCCGCGAAGGAGTTTTATGAGAAGAAAATTAATAGGGGTTCTTTCGATCAATCAAAGTTTCGAGTCTTCTATCCTAGTTCAGAGAAACACATCCATTCAATGGTATGTACCACACACATTCACTATTCAACATTATTGTCTGTTCCTACCCCAGGGGTATTTTTGTAATTTGTCCTACAGGGGTATTTTGGCAATAAATCGGGGTCAATTTACAAATCTTAATAAAACGGGGCACTTTGAAATTTTCAAAACTCAAGGGTACTTTTGAAAATTTCCTCAAATTAGGTGTATGGCAGAAATTTTAGAAATCGGGGGTCATTTTGGTAATTTTGTAAATCAGGGGTAATTTCGTAAATTTTCCAAGTCAAGGTATCTTGGTATTTCGCAAGGATAAAGTTTTTGGATACTTTTGCAAAATCAAAAAATTTAATTAAAATCGGGGGTAGTATGGTAATTTTGAAAACCAAGGGCATTTTAGTAATTTTACCTCTAGGGGTATTTAGGTAATTTTGTAAGTCGACAATGTTTTGAAAAGTTTTCAACCTAAGTTTTGCTACAATTTAAAGGGGTAATTTGGTGATTTTAAAACTGAAGTTTTTATGAAAATACAGCTAATCCCTTTCGGGTTTTTAGTTACTGAGTTTAGCCCGTGAATGAGTCCTCTTGGTTAGGGTGAACCGTAGCTACGCACCAGGTAGGATTCGAGTGAAGAGGAGGTGAGTCACGAGGACTGCTTAAATACCGTGCTCTTCCCAGATCCAATCCTAGACATGCGCACAAAGGTTGCCACACCCTAACTCGGCGACTTAGTCACAGGTTTGTTTAATTAGGCTTAAAGTTTTATGTAATTGTTAGGGTAACCTAGTCCTAGGGTTCAAGTACTTAATATTCTAATCTACGTTCCATCTATACCCTTCTACAAGTCATACTATAATTCATACAACAGTTAGGGGTACTTACCTGGTGGACTGCGGGTCGGAGACTTAGGTGCCATGCCAGAAAACCTGCTTAATTCACAATATTTTTCACAAACTTCATTTGGGCTTATTTTGAAAACGTTATGGGCTTTTAACCCAAGGCCGAGAGTTTTAAAAATTGGGCACTGATACCAAATTGAAACACCCCAAACCCTGCCCACGAGCCTTGACGGAATCTAGTATGTTCCTCGAGTAAAATGGTTCAAAACTTTTTGAATACTTGGGAAAATTTGAATGGTTTTGGGAAAGAAATTTTATTTTGGGTTGGGCTCGAGTTGAAAACAAGTTTATTCTGGAAATTTAGGTTTTATAAAACTTTACTGTTGTACTTCGAAACTACAAGTTAAAGATAAAAATCGAGTTTGTAGAGTTTACCATTTAAATTGAAAAATCATTTGTATTAGGTGTCAAATATTTAAAGAGTTATTCTTATTTAAGAAAAATCGTTCAAGGTTTAATCTAATAAAAATTGTATCTTAATATAATAATTAAAAATGCATGCATAAACAGTTAAAAACAAAGGCCTGATTACATCCAGCAAAATCCGAATAGAACCAAAGTACTTAAAATAAAGAAAATCCAAATAAAATAAAGTCCGAGCTGAACATGGCCACCACTAAGCTCCTGCCGACCCGGTCCATCACTAAGTGTCACCTAAAAGAAAATATTCCCCAACGGGGTAAGTCAAACAAACTCAATATGTAACCAACACTAAGTTTCAATGATTCAGGCATATCATAACATATCACATATATATATATAAGGTAGAATTAATGATGCAAACCCGAACCCAAACCTAAATAGCCATCCGCTACACATCACCCGTACCAACCAGCACACTGTGGGGACTACTAAGTCGACCCTCCCTCCGCTACACATCATTGAAGGTAGTCGCTGCAGACGACATGCCCATCGCCCTTATAATTTTGTGGCATAGCCACCAGATAATATTTTGTGACATGAGTCACCATATTCAGATTATGTGACTGAAGTCACCACATTCAGATATTTGTGGTATAAACCACCAGATCACTTCCCCTTTCCATATAGCCCGTATGCCCCATGTCATACAAATCATACGAATAACATGCCTTAGGCCTTATTTCACATTCTTATCAATGTTCACTTATGCCATAACAGATATTCATAATATCATAACTATAGTAGTAGTAAGTTAACGTACCTGAGTACTTTGTACCATTGCATGGTACCCTTAGCCACATATTACATGTTCATATTAACACATTTATTAAGACATAACCATAAATCTATCTAGGCTTAGTGCGGGGTTCACACCTGGTTTACTTAACGCTTCCACTGAATCCTGAAATCTACCGAAATAGATTGTATTCCTTCCTATAGATCATAGTTAAAAATCGGTCAATACTAACCCTTAACAAGGCCTTGGTCGAATGTTGACACTTCTTTACCTTGTGGATCTAAACCCCGAAATTAATCCTTGTTTGTGGTATCTGTCGAAATGCCTATAAACATATGTTAGATCCAAATTCTAACATTGAATCACAATAAGTGGCCCTTGGCCGAACACCATACATGACTTACCTTAAGTCCTTGAAACCCCAAACGATTTCCCTAAAAATCAGCTATAAAGGAAATCCCAAAATTCACCTTCCAAGTTTCGACCAAAGAGAAAAAGAGATCAGTTTTCCTTAGCGTTGATTTAATCGAAGGCATTAGAAAGGAGTTTAAATGACAAAGAACTCCTTACCCCACTATTAGAACCGATTGGATGTCCTGCTACCGAAAGATCAACAACGCCCCCTTAGACTACTGAGAGATTCGGCCACAGGTTTGATCAACAAGTTTCGGCTTTTGGGAGTTTAATAAGCAATCGGCTAGGAATCCTTTGTATATTCGGCTTTTGATGAAGAAGAAGAGAATGGAGTTTGAAGCTTTTCGGCTTTGAAAGTGAGTAGTAAAAAGGGAGAAGAGAAAAAAAAGAACACAAGTAAATATCTTTGGAATTTTCGGCACACATGAAAAAGATGAGAGAAAGAATGAATTTCGGCACACCCTTCCTACTATACCAAAGCTGAAAATACCATCCTCCAATGTCCCATATTCGGCCAACTCTTCCTCCCCTATCAATTCCTTCTTTTTCTCTTAAAATTTCCCTTCCTTACCCATTCAAGAAATAATTCAAATAAATCAACATTTATCTTAAATTTTAGCCGAATTTTAAAGGGATTTAATCCAGACTAAAACTCATCCCTTTAGTGCCTTAGTGCCGTCCAACTCTTCGCTCCTCATGCAGAAAAATAAAATTCTTTTATTTGCTTCCCTTGCAGCTCGAACCCAGGCCTTTGCACCCTGCTTGGGGCGTCACCCATTGAGGCCTTAAGTGGCGCCTCCAAGCCACTTACACAAGCCCATTCTTGTGTCATATTTCACCTACAATTTCTCTTAAGACTACTCTGCTTCAATCCCACTTCAAAACTTAAAACTTAATATTTTCTAAGGCATTTCCCTACATTCTAAGGTTCTCAAAATTCTCATAACATATTTATAAAACACATAAGCATGCTTCCACATACAATTAAGCAAAAATGCATAAGCCCAAAATTCAGGATATTACATAATCTTTTCAGGTATTATATCATTTTATCCTTAATATCTAGACTAGAAGTAAGTCATGGAATAGTCACACTTGTAGTCTAGTCTCATATTTCTTTATTTTATGAGCAGACTACAATAAACAAATAACTTTCATATCTCATATCAACTTATTCGAGCATGGCCATGCATTTTTATTCTCACTCCATCAATAGGCCTAAGATATTGCTCCCATTATGTAGGAGGGATAAATCCTATCTTGATGAACCATATCCCAAATGTCAAAATTTTCAAACAAAATTTTCACAAAATCATTCCATAAAAATGTAGACCATAAAAATATAATAAAAACAAATTTTACTGCATCATATTTGTGGCCCCGAAACCACTGTTCCGACTAGACCAAAAATCGGACTGTTATAAATTTATAGATTTTAAGCTTAGATATGAAAAGGAATTAAATTGTAAAGCTAATTGATGGTTTAATAAATTAGGGACTAAACTATATAAAATGTAAAAATTTACTAGAGAAATAAGAAATAGGAGGTCCCTAATGGACTGCAGTGAAATTGAATTTCAATTTGGAGTTTTAGACCGAAAGATATGGTAGTCCCAATTTTAACGACTAAATTGAATAAATTGTAAAATTTGCATAAATTGTAAATTGATTGTGAAATTGGAAGAATATTGATAATATTGTATGTTTATGTTAATCAGTAGTTAATGTCGACCCAGATTCCTCAAGATGGAAATGAAAAGCTAAAGCCGTCGACGAATAGCTCGAAGTTTCCAGTTTTTATTTCTATTATTCAAATTACTTAATTTGTTGCATAAGTCTATTGTTTTGCATGGTAAGTTTGGATTGATTAGTTGAATTGGATTGGTATTAAATGTTGATTTTCTAGATAAAGGACTAAATTGAGCAAAACTTAAAATAGTGTAATTTGATTACAATGTGAAGTTGGGTTTGAATTGGATTGATTCATGCTTTGATATATACAAAATGATGAATAAGTTGATTAATTAAAAATGATGAATTGTGAAATTGAGTTGTATCCTGAATTGAATAGATGTTACCTTACTATGTTTACGCAGAGTGGGATATAGTTGGCATGCCATAGGATAGATCGAGTACGGGTTTCTTCGACTACATGTCGAAGAGTGTTGGGTAAAACTTTCATTTCTCTTATATCGATGAGTGCTGGGCATAATTTATTTACTTCGGAATTGTCTAATGAGGCACTGGGTGCCAAATTAGTGTGTTGGTTGGATCCGTGTATTCATTCGAGTTCGAGTCAGGTTAATAGGAATTTTAAATGTAAAGATTTAATAATGTTATTTGAGATGAAATGAAATTGTGGAAGCCTATGTGAACTAGATTATAAGTCAGAAGATTGATATGGAAAGAGGACGAATCTATCGATTTGATTCGAAATATGGTATGCTAATATAGTATATCCTTAAACTAGTTAATGAAACAGGCTTAAATTGAATTATATGGCATAAATGGTGCCGTTAGTATGACTATTTGCATTTTTTTTATAAATGTCATGATTATTGAATGTTATACATTAGCTTAACTTGCATTTTGATATTTGAATTGTAGAAACACCACTGATTTTATACTCAACATACAATTTTGTTTTTCCGTGCGTAGGTTAGGTTAAATACAAGATCTCGAGCGACGGTTTCAACATCCAGATAGAATCCCAAACTCATCGAAGTTGGTGAACTTATTCTTGTTTGTTAAATGGAATGTACCAAGTAGAGTCAGTTTGGTATTTTGTTATGTTTTGTGAATGTTGATTTGGAAGTTGGAAATGAATATAATCATGTATAAGCAAGTTCTTATATGTGGCATAGTATATTTTGAAACCTTTCTAAGGTTTGATTTTGCAAGTTAACACCTAATCAAAAGTAGCATGATTTGGTAAATGGTATGGAATGAATATGAAGTGTATGAAATGGTACCATTAGGTGTGAATTGGTATGGAATAAACTAGTATTGAGTTAATGTTTTGGTAGCATTTTGAATTATATGTGTGGCATTTGAAATGGCATAATTGGGTATGAATGTACATGATTAAATGCAATATCTAGAATGTGTTTTGGTATGTTTTGATGCAGAAATGGTTGTTGTGAAATTGGTACCAAAGTTGTATTTTATCAAAATCAGGGGAATTAGTGGATTGTTTTTGGTATTGTGATACCACACATTGGATATTGTGATAACCATCTGTTATATATTTTGAAAACCTTGCAATTTGGTCCTTAGGTTGGGAAACTCGGTTACTATCTTTGTAGTCGCGATACTCACCTGATTAAATTTGAATATTGGCTATTGCCTTTGGTATCGTGATACCAAGCCTAGGATATCATGATTCACACTTTACATGTTTTGGAAATTTTCAATTTAGTCTTGATTCAAGCTTAGGTTAACATTAAAACTTTCGTAAGCTGATATAAGATCTAAAAATGTTTATTTATCATACTAATTGCTTATAATGTTCGTATTTGATTGTTAAATGGCTTAAATTGTATTTATTTGGATTGTAGTTGCTCTGACAGTGAATGTAACAACTCGTAACTCAGACCTGGCGGTCGAGTCGGGTATCAGAGTGTTACAAGAACTAGTTGAGTAGTTTTTATAATGGTATGTAATTAGGGAGAGTTCAGTCACGATACTATAATGGTATGACTTTGTGACTAAATGAGTTTATAATTAATAGGCAAAATGGTGGAACTTAATTATAAATCATTTGAGCCCTAATTATATATATCCAATTAGTCCCTCCTCTAGCTTGTTGAAACCAAAAATGAATTGTGTGTAAAATCAAATGAACAGAAATGCATATAAATGATAAAATTAGAGAAATGGGTTACATTTGGAAATGAATGTGGTTTCTCACTAAGTATGGAAATGAACTAAGAATTAATTTAAGGTTTTTGAATTATTATTTAATTAAATAATTGAAGTTCAAAAATCAGATTAAATTAATTGGTCATTGTAAATTTGTTGAATTTGAAAATTAAATATATTTTCTCATAGATTCTTTTATGGTAAAGTTGACATTAGGGATATGTTGAAACGGTCGGTCTGTTATTAACTGAATCAAATTATCATTAATTGAATTACCCGAAATGTAAAAATCTTCAACCGTTAATCGAGCCGAAGTTTTTTTTTTTTTTTTGCATACAATAACTAAGCCAAAATATTTTAGTTAATTTTGTTGGTTAACCAAATTAACCTAAATTTATATGTTTTTATCTTTTGGTTAAAATAAGTATAAAACATATAAAAAAATACATTGCTAACGTTCATTTTCTTTTTTTTTAATAGTTCAAAAAACTTTAAATGGAGGTGAAAACAAAAATTAGGCAATAAAAACACTAGATAAGTCTTGAAAGTTAACACAACTAAAATGTAATATTCTTTAATATCTCCATTTGCATCCAGTTCTTCTCTCCAAAATATCTCCATTTGTACAAAACATGTGCAAAAAATGAGCATATAATAAAAATATATGCATTTAAAAAAATCAAATAATATAAACAAATCGATTGATTTTAACTTAACAAGAATAAGATAGCGAAAGTACCCTTCAACGCATTAAAATGATTAAATAAGTCAATATAGGAGTGATGTGGTAAAAAATTTGAACCTATTAAATTAAATTAAATATACCATTTTTAATCTTGTCAAGCTCTTGGATTTGTTCTTCAATCTTCTTGATGTCTTCTTGTGATGATAATTTCCAAATCCAATCTTGAGTACACACAAGAGCTTGTACAATTTTAGGAGTTAAAGAACTCCTAAATTGATCAAGCATGTAACACCCTGAATTTTGGGGCTAGAAGTTTTGGGTTTTGTGGTTAGGATCAGTGAGTTGGTGGTGCTATTGTGTTTGGTGGTGCATTTAAGTGTAAGAATGGGCCTGCTGGTCTGGTGGTTGAGTGATGGTTAGTGAACCTCAAGGTTCTGGGTTCGAGTCTTTCTGTGAGCGTTTTGGAGAAGTATTTTTATTTAGTTTTGTTTTAAGTCAAAATGTTATTTTATTTTATTTTGACTTGTTATGTTATTTTTATTTTTATTTTTTACTTTTGCTAGACGTTTCTTGTAACGACCCCAATTTGAGCCTAATAGAATTGGGCCTATTGGGCCTTGGGCATGGGAGCGTTTAAAATTTTTGAGAACAAGAGAACGGCACTAATGCAAGTTGGACCTATTAGGTGAGTGATTTTGGAAGGTTAGGGGGCTCTATGAAGTCCAAGGATTAAACTTGGGCCTTAGGGAAAATTTTGGTTTTAGGTGAATAAAACCCTGGGAGTTAGTAAGTAGGCTTTAAGAATAAAATGTGGAAAAAAATGACACAAAAAAGAGTTGTGGTCTAGTGGAAAATGGCGCCACATGGGAGACAAGAAAGTGACGCCATAGAGGAAGCAAGGGGTCCAAAGTTCAAGTCTTGGCGCTTGCATTTCATTTTGATTTCTTTTTAAGTGAACTTAGACCTTGGCCCATAGGCTTATATTTAGTTGCGCATGTTTTAAGACACAAAATGAGCTTGTGTTGTGGCGGTATGTAGCACCTGGAGCATAGGAGAGGGCAAGGTTCGAATCCCATTGCAAGCAAAAAGGGGTATTTATTTTGCTAGTTGGGACGGTAAGTGGTTGTGATGGAATTAAACTCTGCTGAAGGTGGGATCCCACATCAGAAAGCTAGCATGAGAGTAGGCAAGAAGCTGGCTTTAAATAGATCGATCTATGAGGAGAGTAAGCATACATTGGTGGGCGTTTGGGCATAGGAGTGCTCGGAGCGCGGATCAACTCCAGAATCCTATCAGGTGTGTATTTCGCACTACTCTAGCTGTAGAGCGGCAAATGCCGAAATGCCGGTCACACGACGATGGTAGCCACACGAGCGTGCGAGCGCACGTGTGGGATCTTCAACGCGATAGTTGAGGCCATCATGAGTGTTCTTGTGGGTTTAGGCTATTTGGGCTTCGGTGGGCCGAAATGGGCCATGTGGGGCCAATGGGCCTGTGGGCCCATATGAATAAATTGTATGATTGTGTAGTAGATATTGAACTAGTCTATGTGAATCTCATATCTATGGCTAGATTTGAGCTAAATGGGCCACACGAGTGTGTGGGTCCATTTGGGCCGAGAATGGGCCCTAAGCCCATTCGTATCATTATCTCTGTTTAGAATACTTGAGTCGCTCGAGGCGATTGTAGACCTTCGGAGGGGTTGACAAAATTACTGAAATACCCTTGGTTGACAAATTATCGAAATGCCCCTGATTCACAAAATTATTGAAATACCCCCGATTTGCAAAATTATCGAAATACCCTCGAGTTGTAAATTATTGAAATACCCCCAGTTTGTAAAATTACCAAAATACCCCTGGTTTACAGAATTATCGAAATACCCCAGTTTGCAAAAGTACCAAAATACCCCTAGTTTATGAAATTACTAAAATACTCTCTATGGGTAAAGTTACCGAAATACCCTTTATGGGTAAAGTTACCAAAATACCTTCGACAGGTAAAATTACCGAGATGCCCTTACGAGGCGAAATGACCGTTTTACCCCTAACTGATTAAATGACCGTTGTACCCTCATGGTAGTACTTGTGTTGTATGTGTTAATTGTATGATTGATTATGTTTGAGATGCACTGCATACATGGATTAGTTATGAGTAGAATTACTGAATTACCCCTGTAGGGTAGGATTACCGAAATACCCTTATAGGGTAAGATGACTATTTTGCCCTTGGGGGTAAATAACTGACTTAAACTATGAGTTGACTAATTTGACTGTGGTTGTATGACTCATATGGTTGTAATATAAGACTGTTACTGAGTATGGTTATCCTGCATACACCTATGATGATTGAGCATGACATACACGACATATTGCATGGGGTTGGGACAAAGTTACAGAGGAAGTGTACGGCATATTGTTGTTCTGTACATGGCTTTCAGTCTTTCTGTGATATTTATGGCTTTTAGCCGTTCTGTTAACCGGAAGCGATGCTGCGATATTTATGGCTTTTAACCATTTTGTTAACCAGCAGCAATGCTGCGATATTTATGGCTTTTAGCCGTTCTGTTAACCTACAACAATGTTGCGATATTTATGGCTTTTAGCCGTTCTGTTAACTGAGAGCGACACTGCGATATTTATGGCTTTTAGCCGTTCTGTCCACAGAGCCGAGCCGTTCTGTTGACTTAGTGCCGCAACCAGTGCTAAGCTTGTTGTGTTGGCTGGGTGGGTCGATTTTATCCCGACAGGGTGTGTTGGTTGGTACGGGTGGTGTGTTGGCTGGATCGAGGTGGGATGCATCCTCATACTGTTGCACATCTGTTTATAAGATCTGTAACTATACTGGGCTTAGGCCACATGTTCTGCTATTGGTTTGGGCTAGTCCCAATTGATTCTGTTATGGGCTATGACCCAAATGATATTGTAGTGGGCTTTGACTCACGTATGCTTTGAACCGATCATCATCGTTACTCTAAAAGGCCTTTGGCCCGCATCGTTTCGATTTCTATTTACAGATATCTTGGTTTATTACTCTAGTAAGGGGATTACACACTCAGTTTTCATAAACTTACCCCGTTTTTAACTGTGCAGGTAATCCCCAGTCTTAGAGGATTTGGAGCTGCGAGGGACTCGAAGGTGGCCACACATCAAATATGCTTTAAAGTTAAACTTAGCGACTTTATTTCATTTTATTTTAATGTATTGGGTTAATAATTTTTAACTTATTATTTCTGATATTTATTATATTATTTTCTAACTGCTAAAAGTGGAATACAATTTCCAAACGGTAACTGTTTTCAAAACACTATGTTTCCGCAATGTTTTCAAAATGCTTCTACAACTCTATTTCTAAACATCACATTTTTTGTAAATTGTTTATTTCAAATATGCTTCCGCAACAGATAAGGTTTTAAAGGTAATTACGTTTTCAAGTAGATAATAATTGCTTAAGTTTTTTTTAGCAAAGAGGCTTTAATTCTCAAACAAGTTTTTAACAACAAAGAAGGGTTTTCAATGAAAACATGGTTTTTGAAAAACACTTCCATGTGACTCGCCAGATTTGGGCCTAACTTCTAGGCCGGGTTTGGGGTGTTACATTTCTTCTTTCTCTATTTTTTCCTCTTTATTTGTCTTCTTACTTTTTGCCTTTCCTCTTTTATTTTTTGAAAACAAATTACGCTGGGCATATTTAGAAGAGTTTCTCTCCTCCGTCATCAAAACAGGTGTGGGATTCAAATTTTGTCTACTTTTATTTTTGGTAATTTATTGTTTCAGCAATGCTCGTTTGTATTCTAAACAGTAGATTTTGGGATTGTGGAATTCGTGTCTGGGGCTATAATGTTGTAATCACAACGTTGTTTGATATTAAATTGCTTCAAATTTGGGTTACTATGGTATGGATGAGATATATTGAAAGTTAATGAGTGTTTGGGGGTTGAGAATCATGAATTGCAGGCTATTTTAGGGTGGTTTCGTGGCCAATGGGGTTCCCACACGGGTATGTGCCATTTCATACGGCAGTGTGCCTTTGGGAATTAAGGTTTTTGGGCAAATTTTGGTGCCACACGGCCTTGTGCCTGACTTCGAAATTTTATCATTTTTCACACGGCCATATCCCTCGGGCATACGCGCGTGTGAGTTTAGGGATTAGGGTTTGAGTGATTTGATGCCACACGGCCTGGCCACATGATCGTGTGGCTAATTTGGGCATTTAAGGTTTCCACACGGACGTTTGTTTTGGACACACGACCATGTTTGGTGGGTACAGGGGCGTGTGAGACCCTCACACGGCTGTGTCATCCCTGTACTCGAATTTATTGTAAATGGACAGAGAGCTACACGGCTTGTTCCCACGGCCATGTCCCTAGTCCACACGGGTGTGCACTTCAGTCACACAGTCGCGTGCCTCTCTTCACACGGGCGTGTGCCACAGTCACACGGTTGTGTGCCCCTTTCTACATAGCCTAGGCATTACACGACCAGAGCACTCGGGCGTGTGGTTTTAAGACACTTATATTGGTTTTGTGTGCAGTATTAATCTGAATATGTATTTGTGAGTGCTCCGATCCATAGCTAGGTTTTTTGAGGGTGCACAAGACTCTATTTCTGTGATGATTATGTGTGACGTATGTTTTTGAACCTGGTCTGTGGAGTGTGCTACATGACTGTTCTGACTGACTGTCTGTTAATGTGTCTCTATTCTGTGGGCTTGAATGCATTCATGAATTTGCATAAAGTATTTTGGGTTGGGTTGTGAAGAGAAAGAAGACTGTACCTGTTCTAATCTGATAGTTTAACTGCAGATTTATGCGTAAAACGATTTATGACATTGTACAGCTCGTGCGTCAGCTTTGCTGCACACTATTGCCTGATCTGGTAGTTTTCACTACAACTCGACTGTACAGTGGACTACCGCATTGCACAGTATAGCTCGTACATTATCCTTGCTTTGTATATTTATCTGATCTGGCAGTTAAGCTACAAACTACCGGTATAGCGGTTTACTGCGTTGCACTTTACCGTACGTATGTTAGCTATGCTATGCGTATATATTTGATCTGGCAGTTCAACTGCACTTTGATACGTGATTATTGCTGGGCAACCCGAGATGACTTTATATGATGTGTAGGGTTGGATGGGCCTAGTTGGTCCTTTGTGGTGTGTTGGGTTGGATTAGCTCAAACAGCTCTTAAAAGATGTGATTGGGGGACGGAGGGGTGTGTTTGGCTAGATGGGTAGGTTCTTTTAATATCAAACTGCATACATACGCATCTGTTAGAGTGTCCTACATGTGGGTCTCTAACTATTTCTGTTAGGCTGATTAGCACATGTGACAGTGTGCCTGTGTGTGTGACTTAGTTTGCTCGATTTGTTGTTAAGTTTTGTGATGTTGGTTTCGGGTTACCTTCTGAGTCTGTATGTCTGTGTGAATACGTTTCTATTTGAACTATGATTTGTTCTTCTGTGTTTAGACTTGGTTCAAACTCACACTAAGCTCGAGTACTTCACCTCCTCTTAGTGTTTCCTTTTCAGGCACCCTTTCTGAATTCAGACGCTGGACTCAGTATGTGGAGGTCTTTGATAGTCACAGTGGAAAGTAAATTATCAATTTGGGTTTTCAACTTCTTTTTTGTTAATCAATTTTGAAATGTAAAGTTTTTATAAAACTGTAGTGCAAGCTTCCTTTTAAGTGGTATTCGTTTTTACTCTGATTATATATATATTAAATTTAACTGTAGTTTTACCGTTCAAGTTTGATACGATTAAATGTTTTGATTCGATGTGACAGCCTATTTTGTAAAAATTTATCTACGATCACTTTGGTGATCAATGTGACATCCGGGATTGGGCCTAAACTTCTAGGTCAAGTTTTGGGTGTTACATTTATTGGTATCAGAGCCAGGTTTGCAAAAACTCGGCCTGTGTTTCTACATATCCGTGTGCGCACGTGGTTGTTTTAAAAAAAGGAGGAATTTTTGAGAAACTTTACCACAGTAAGTTGAAAGTATTTGTATTTCAGAAAATGTTTTACAAAAATGTTTTACAAAAATGAACTCTTTGAGAATTTGATGTTGGTCCAGGTAGAAATTTGAAACCGTAAAATTAGAAATGTATATTCTTGTACTTATTTGGTGTTTGCTTCCTGAAAGTGTAGATAGTTTAAGCTAGCCACAGGATGGATATGGGTTCTGAAGGTAAGCAAGATCATGAGAAGTTGTCTACTTCTCTGGGGCTTGAGACTCTTCAGGAGTCGGGGATCAGTGTGATTTTACCAACTTCAGGTAGCGATAACCTAGATCTAGGTACTGAGGCATTGACTCGGGTAGTGAGGGAAATATTAGAGAACGTGTTCGAGGCTAAGATAAGAGAGACTAGTGAAACTCTTCAAGCTAGGTGTGTGGATTGTGAGATGAAAAGAGATCGCTATCTTCTGAGGTTGGAGCCTCGTTCTATGAAGCGTGTTAGAACGTATTTAAGTGGCAATAACGGTGTTACTGAGGGGGCAAGTGGTGGTGCGATTGCTCCATTCTGTGAGCACCATAAGAAGTGTCATCTGGGTGACTGTTGGAAAAATAGGGGTGCATGTTTTCGATGCGCGTCCATGGATCATCGGATTTGGGAGTGTCCTCGAGATAGGTATGGTAGTGAAATGTTTCGATGTTTTGTTTAGAGCATAGTAATTGTGTGTGATAGAACAACTGTGTATCTTCTTCAGTGGTTACGTGTTTTGGGTGTGTGTGTGAGGTCTTAGGCTTGATTTGGCTCTGCTTGGGCTAGAGTGCGCAGTGGGAGCGTGGTGATGTAGTTTGTGATATATCGCTCTTCTGGAGTTAGAAATTTTGGGGTTGAAATTTCTTTAATGAGGGGAGAGTTGTAATGCCTAGATTTTTGAGGCTAGAAGTTTTGGGTTTTATGGCTAGGGTCAGTGTGTTGGTGGTGCTATTGTGTTTGGTGGTGCATTTAAGTGTAAGAATGGGCCTACTAGTCTAGTGGTTGAGTGATTGTTAGTGAACCTCAAGGTTTTGGGTTCGAGTCTTTCTGTGAGCGCTTTGGAGAAGTATTTTTTATTTAGTTTTGTTTTAATTCAAAATGTTATTTTATTTTTATTTTGACTTGTTATGTTTTTTTTTTGTTTTTTTTATTCTTTTGCTGGATGTTTCTTCTGTAATAGCCCGATTTAGGGGCTAGTAGGAACAGTGGCTTTGGGACCACTAAATTGAGGTCGAGAAAAATTATTTTTGATGTTATTTTATGTGTTGTAGCATAATTATATGGATGCATGAAAATTTTGGTGCATTAATTTTAAGGATTTCATGCTTAATTGCGAAAAAGGACTAAATCGCATTAAGTGCGAAAGTTTTATTTTATAAGGTAGAGGTACCTAATAAATATAGAATGTAAATTTGAGGTCTTTAAAGTGCAATTAGACCAGTTGGGGTGTGATGACCAGCCATGTAGACAAGGGGGACAAGAGCATTAAATTTTTGGTCAAATTTGGTGGAAATTAGGTAATAAAATGAATAAAATAAGATGAGTAAAAGATGTTATCATCTTTCCCTATACACCTATCTTCTCTCCACTGAAAATTGAAGAAACAAAGAGAGCTTTGGGGGTTTAAACTTTCAGCCAAGCTATCTCCCTTGGTAGTAAGTGATTTAGATGGCTTTTATTTGATAAATTCTGTACTTTTGGAGTCCCCAAAGCTTAAGCTAGCTAATGAGGGGGCTAGTTTGTGATATGGTTGAAAGTGTAGGGACATGCCATGAGAGTGTTCATGTTGTTAGCTGAGTTTTTATGGAAGAAAATGAATGTTAAGGAGATAAGGAACAACTTTTGTGAAAGGTGTTAGCATGAAAACACCTAAATAGGACTTAAATGCAAATAATGAAATTATGTCATAAATGCATGAAATATTTGGAATGGTGAGTAGTTGTAAGAGAAATAAATGCTTAGCTAGGCTTATTTATTGATAAAATGTGTTGAAAAATGATTTACGAGCCTAAGGGCAAAATTATAATTTTGCCATAGTGCAGGGGCAAAATGGTCATTTTTACCTAAGTGTAGAAATTGATGCATTATGATCATAGAATGACCTAAACGAGTGAATATTATTGTTATAGATCAAGAAGAGCACGGAATTAACCTTGACTGGGGAAAAGGCAAGGTCACAGATTAAACCGTTAGTTGACGCGTTTTGCACCGAGGTAAGTTTATGTGTAAACATTTCATTTTATATATATACATTGTTGTTGCTAACTAGAGTTTAGCACAATTGAGAACATGTATGACTCAAGTGGATTTAATGTGGTAGTTATTGAATAACTCTATTGTGAATGATGAAATGGATATGTAAGTATGTTACATCAATACTTGATGGTGGGCTAAGTGCAATAGCACCTTAATACTTAAATACGATGGGCTATGTGCGATACCATCGTCTATTTATCATTTGGTGGGCTATGTGCGATACCACCGTAACTAACCTCTTGGTCGGCTATGTGCATACCACCGTTGTAACATCCTAGATTAGGGGTTATGCGTTTAGAGCATAACTCAAGTGCTAGTGGGTTTTAAGGGTATTTGGAGATGTTTTAAGAGTTTTTAGAACTCTAGAATGAAGGTGAAAGCTTTGGGAAATAATTGTATTTTAGGTGAAAAAGAGGAAACTAGGCAAAGAGGCCTTAAAAGAAATTATGTAGGGTTTAGAACATAAGGAATTAATTGGCAAAGTGGCTTGGGGCGTTAAGGTGCAAGGGGACTTCAGGAGGGAAGGGGTTCGAGCGGCAGGAATCGCACTTGGGAGTGTTATTTTTGGCGTTAAAGGGGAGCAAGGCCAGGGAGGCCTTAAAGGAAAGATCTTAGGCGTGTTTGGCATAAAATAGGCCTTGGTAAAGTGGCTGCAAGGCGCCACTTAAGGGCCTGGAAGTAACGCCTGGCGCAGGTCTTGGGTTCGAATCGCGGCGGCAGCAAGTAGTGGTTTATTTTTGCTTTTGGCGTTAAGACAAGGGGGAGCTAGGTGAAGGAGGCTTTAAAAGAAATTGTGACGAGTTTATGTCACAAAAAGACGCCGTGGCAGAGTGGTCTGGTGCGTTACTTTTAAGCTTGCTCCAGTAGGTCTCATGTTCGAACCTTGGGGGCAGCAAATGGGTGTTTTATTTTATGCTTTTGGCGCCAAGAGAGAAGGGAGTAATGGACGGCAATTGGACTTTTAATTGGGTGAGGATTAAGTTGGATTTTATTTTGAATTTCGGCTAGGATATAGGATAAAGGTAGTTTTATTTTATTTATTTTAAGTTGGTAGATATAGGAGATAATTATGTGATTTGTTTATTTTTTAAAAAGGTAGGATAATTATAAATTTATTTTATTTAGTTTAAATAAATAGATAGAAAATAATTGTGGCTTTAGTTTATTTATGAGTAGATAAGGGATTAAGGTTGGATTATTTTATTTTATTTGACAAGATAATAGAGGAGATAATGTGATGGTTTATTTTATTTTACTTGGTAAAGTGATAAAGAAGGGATAATAGGAGATTTATGAGGAATTTGATAATGAATTGATAAGGTGGCCGAATGAGGGACTCTTTGGGGTGCCTAGTCGGTTTTGAAGCTTTATAAGGACGGGGGTGCCGAATTTAGTTTCTTTTTCCCATTACTTGTGCCGTTCTTCCTCTTGTGCAAAAGCCATTTATATTTCTTTCTTTCTTGAATTTTCTAAGTGCCAAAATTGTTTGTTCATCTTTTAATCTCCAGTGCCGAAATTCTTCTACTTTTCCCTTATTCATCTTTTTATTTCTTCCAACCCCAAATTCCCTTGTAGCCGAATATTTCTTGTGATTTAAAGCCTTAGCCGAATCTTATAGCTTTCTCCTTCTCCTTTTTTCTCTTGAGATCATAAAGTGCCGAACCACCATTGTTGTTCTCAGTAGCCGAATCTTTAAAGGAAGGTGTTGTCGACTACTTACTTTAGGCTCTTCAAAGCAAACGTGTAATAGTGGGATTTCGACTGTTCAAGGAGCAAGTGGTGATTCGGGATTTTCGATAAGTTGGGTAAGTGTTATGTGATATTCGGCTATAAGCCATATTTTGGATATTAAGGGTTGACCGATTGAGTACTTTGGTGTTAAGGGCAAATCGACAGGTATAAGGGCAAGTTTCGGGATTCAAATCATTGTGGTAAGGATATTTAGTAAGTGTAGTTTCGATTCGAAATATTTAGATTAAAGTATTAGTGTTTAACCGTTTGGTTCTGATTAAGAAATCATTAATGAACATGGATGCCGAACGAGAAGGTAAAGGGGACTACTATCCCCAAGTTCAAAAGGAGAGCAGTTTCTGCAGTTAGGGATTGGCCACCGGGGTGTGGACCAGCGTCAGAGCAAGAAAGTAGGCAAATAGCCGTAGTTTCGCTTAGCGATAGCATCGGGATCGAAAGCATAGTTCTTTGAGTTAAAAGGTGTGTGATTAACCCACCGTTTTCCGGGTATTTGTTTTATATGTGTATGTGTTATGAATGTACTGATTAGTGCAGTGGAAATTATGATATGGATACCCTCAAGGGGTATATCGGTAATCAGGTAAGTACTAAATCTATGATGTGGTTATTAATATGTATATGTGATGATATGTTTGTTGAACATGCTCATGCATTATCATGGCACTATTTCATGTTGCATGTGCATGGGTGGGATATGATATGAGAGAAGGACAGGGTGTACTTCGAGTACGTGGTTTGATGTTAGCCTTGAGCTACATCGTGGATTGACGTTGACTGAGGTCACGTTGTGGATTATTTGCGATTAAGTACGCGTGGCTTGATAAGTAGCTATGTGCCTCATCGTGGTTGATATCGGCTATGTGCCATATCGTGTTTGATGAGTGACTATGTGTCCCATCGTGGTTTTGGTGTTAGCTACGGCTACATCGTGGATTGGCGCTGACTAAGGTCGCGTTGTGGATTTTTGTGCTTAATTGCACGTGGACGGCATTGATTGCCTTTTTAGAGTGAAAAGGAGAGGGTGATTTAATAATCCCCTGGTGTGTGGTAGGCTGGATGCGGGGGTGTGTAGAGGATGGACCCTAGGCTGGGTTGGGCATCATAATTGCATAACTTTGCATGTGAATATATGTGAAAATGGGCCAAGCCCAATATGTGATGTGGATTAATGTGAAATGGGCCAAGCCTAGTATGTGAAGTGGATTCAATGTGGTAATGGGCCAAGCCCAATATGTGGAAGCATGTGGTTAATTACACTATTATAAGAATGTGATATGGTTATGGGCCAAGCCCAATACGTGAACTCTATTGATATGGATATGGGCTAAGCCCAACAAGTGAACTCATGTGAATAATGTTGCATTACTATTTGTTATATGGGTTATTATATGGTTAACATGTGGGTGGAAATTCAGTGGTTTAATTACACACTGAGTCTTTATGACTCACCCAAATATTTACAAACATCGCAGGTGATCGTGAAATTGGACCGGGTTGGAGTGGATACAAAGGTGGCCATGCAAAAGCAGATTTCCATACAGAAAGTTATTTTAATTAATTAAGTATTTATATTTTCAGTATTTTTGATTAAGTGTTTACTTTAATAAGGCCCATTAAAGTATTTAAGTATTTTTATTAAGTATCTTTATTATTATGTTTTATTATGGATTGACAATTGATATATCTTTCGCCAATGGTTTTATTTTCTTAAATCTATATATAATAAAGTTTTGAACCCGGTATTTTATAACAATTAAATTTTTACTTAGAATGTTTTAAATTATGAAAAATGTTTTATTAAAGGCAACAAATTTTTAACCCTTTCTACTTTTAAGTACGAATAATTTCACCCGTTTTCCGCAGTGGCATTTCAAATTTGGTCGTAACGAATGGGCCGGGTTTGGGGTGTTACAGTTTGGTATCAGAGCCCAGTTCAAAACTCAGCTTTGAGGTTTTGGGCCCGAATATAGTTTTCAAAAATGGGCTTTTCAAAATATGGACTTCTATTTCAGGTTATTCTGGCATGGCACCTGTATCTCCGGCCCGAAGTCCACCAGGTAAGTACTTCTGACTTCTGAAGTGATTTGAACATGTGAATTGTATGGGCTTTTATGGAACGTAGATAGAAGAATAGGGCTATTGAACCCTAGGACTAGTCCACTCAAACACAAGTGCATAAGACTTAAGGACACTCAAACAAACTTGTAACTAAGTCGCCGAGTTAAGGTGTGGCAACTGTTGTGCGCATGTCTAGGAGTGGATTCGGTAAGAGCTTGGTATTTAAGCAATCCTAGCGACTCACCTCCTCTTTACTTGAATCCTACAGTGCGTAGTAAACTGCTCACCCTAACCAAGAGGACTTAATCACGGGCTAAACCAATGATTAAAACCCGAAAGGGACTAGCCATGCAGTTTTATAAAATTCCTAGTTTTAAATCCCTAAATTACCCTTTTAACGGTAGTAAAAGATTATTGTGAAAATTTTTCCAAAATATTTTCGATTGCAGAATTACGAAAATGCCCTAGTGGTAAAAAAAATTTACTAAAATACCCCTGATTGTAAAATTACTGTACTACCCTCAACTTTTGTTAAAATAATCTTACTTTATAAAAATACCAAAATCTCTAGTTTTCAAAATATCAAGATACTCTGATTTGGGAAAATTTACGAAAATACCCCTGGTTGAAAAAATTACGAAAATACCCTTGGTTTATAAAATTACCATATTACCCTCGACTTTTATGAAAATATTCTCACTTTACAAAAATATCGAAACCCCTATTTTTCGAAATACTAAGATACCCAGATTTGGGAAAATTACTAAAACGCCACTGACTTCTAAAATTTCCGGTTTAACCCCGATTTCCAAAATTTCTGCAATACCTTTGATTTGAAAAATATTTTCAAAAATACCCTCGAAACTTGGAGATTTCAAAATGCCTTGATTTGTAAAGATTATTTTTGTGACCTCGATTTATTACCAAAATACCCCTATAGGAAAAATGACGAAATTACCCCTGGGGTAGGGAATGATCAGAAATGCCCAAAGTAGTGAAGTGAATATTGTGGATGAATGTGAATGTGACTCTCTGAATTAGAATAGTGAATTTGAACTGGAAACTTTGATTGATCAAAAGAACAACTCCTGAAAACTTCGTTTCATAAAACTGTTTACGGATTAACAAAGTGGAACAAAAGTACTAATGCACAAAACTCTTTAATCAGATTAAATCGCGACGTTAGAAATAAGTTCTAGGGGATGTGTTAGATTTGTTAAGATCAGAGTGCGCAGCATAAGTGTAGTGCGGTGAGTTAGGATGTACGATTATTCGTTAGTAAGTAATTTCGAGGACGAAATTATTTTTAAGGAGGGTAGAACTGTAACATCCTAGATTAGGGGTTATGCGTTTGGAGCATAACTCAAGTGCTAGTGGGTTTTAAGGGTATTTGGAGATGTTTTAAGAGTTTTTAGAACTCTAGAATGAAGGTGAAAGCTTTGGGAAATAATTGTATTTTAGGTTAAAAAGAGGAAACTAGGCAAAGAGGCCTTAAAAGAAATTATGTGGGGTTTAGGACATAAGGAATTAATTGGCAAAATAGCTTGGGGCGCTAAGGTGCAAGGGGACTTCGGGAGGGAAGGGGTTCGAGCGGCAAGAATCGCACTTGGGAGTGTTATTTTTGGCGTTAAAGGGGAGCAAGGCCAGGGAGGCCTTAAAGGAAAAATCTTAGGCGTGTTTGGCATAAAACAGGCCTTGGTAAAGTGGCTGCAATGCGCCACTTAAGGGCCTGGAAGTGACGCCTGGCGCAGGTCTTGGGTTCGAATCGCGGCGTCAGCAAGTAGTGGTTTATTTTTGCTTTTGGCGTTAAGACAAGGGGGAGATAGGTGAAGGAGGCTTTAAAAGAAATTGTGATGATTTTATGTCACAAAAAGATGCCGTTGCAGAGTGGCCTGGGGCGTTACCTGTAAGCCTGCTCCAGCAGGTATCAGGTTCGAACCTTGGGGGCAGCAAATGGGTGTTTTATTTTATGCTTTTGGCGCCAAGAGAGAAGGGAGTAATGGACGACAGTTGGACTTTTAATTGGGTGAGGATTAAGTTGGATTTTATTTTGAATTTCGGCTAGGATATAGGATAAAGGTAGTTTTATTTTATTTATTTTAAGTTGGTAGATATAGGAGATAATTATGTGATTTGTTTATTTTTTAAAAAGGTAGGATAATTATAAATTTATTTTATTTAGTTTAAATAAATAGATAGAAGATAATTGTGGCTTTAGTTTATTTATGAGTAGATAAGGGATTAAGGTTGGATTATTTTATTTTATTTGACAAGATAATAGAGGAGATAATGTGATGGTTTATTTTATTTTACTTGGTAAAGTGATAAAGAAGGGATAATAGGAGATTTATGAGGAATTTGATAATGAATTGATAAGGTGGCCGAATGAGGGACTCTTTGGGGTGCCTAGTCGGTTTTGAAGCTTTATAAGGAGGGGGGTTCCGAATTTAGTTTCTTTTTCCCATTACTTGTGTCGTTCTTCCTCTTGTGCAAAAGCCATTTATATTTCTTTCTTTCTTGAATTTTCTAAGTGCCGAAATTATTTGTTCATCTTTTAATCTCTATTGCCGAAATTCTTCTACTTTTCCCTTATTCATCTTTTTATTTCTTCCAACCCCAAATTCCCTTGTAGCCAAATATTTATTGTGATTTAAAGCCTTAGTCGAATCTTATAGCTTTCTCCTTCTCCTTTCTTCTCTTGAGATCATAAAGTGCCGAACCACCATTGTAACACCCTGAATTAGGGGTTATTGGTAATTTAAATAAATTCCATGTGGGCTTCAAGAATTAAATTCTGTAATTTATTTGGCATGTTCTAGGGTCTAGAATTAAACCCGAACTAGGCCTGACCTAGTGTTAATTTTTTTTAGTACCTAAAAGGAGGGAGCTAGGTGAGATAGGGCTTAAATAAAAATTTGGGCGAATTATGGCACAAAGAGCGCCTTGGTAAAGTGGCTCCCATGCGCCACTTAAGGGCTGGAACTAATGCCAGCAAGGGCCTGGGTTCAAGGCACGGCAGCAGCAAGTGGCATTTTATTTTTGGGCGTTGGCATTAAAAGGAAGGGGCTGAGTTAAGGAGGGCTTTAAAGAAATTTCGGCCAAGGGTTGAGCATGAAAGTCCAGGTGGTTGGAGTGGCTTGGGGCGCCACTTAAGGGTGTTGGCACGAAGGTCTCGGGTTCGAAAGGCAAGGGACGCAAGGAGTTTTATTTTTTGGCTTTGGCGTTGAAGGAGTAAGGGCCAGGAAGAAGGCTTATAATTAAAAGGTGAGGGCTTTATGTCATGAAAGTCCAAAGGGAAGAGTGGCTTAAGGCGTGAAAAGGGAGGTGCTGCTGCTTGAGGTCACTAGTTCGAGCCAGCATAGCAGCAGTTTGCATTTTTATTTTATTTTGGGGTGATAGGCTTAAGTAGGGAGGCTTTAAAAATAAATGTTGTGGTGTTATGACATGAAAGTCTAATGGGAGAAGTGGCTAAGGACGTTGGAAGAGAAGGCTGGGGCGTGAGGTCGGTGGTTCGATTCAAAGAAGCAACACTTTGGTTTTTCCTTTTTCTTCTTTGGCGTGACAAGGTGAGTTGGCCTGCACATGGTTCTTTGTTTAGCATTCGGCTGGAGGAGTTTGTTAGGCACATGGTTTCTTTTATTTATTATTTATTTGGTAAGATAAAAAGGGATAATATTAGCATTATTATTAGATTATTATGGGATTATTATTTAATTATTAGAGGTATTCAAATTATTTTGAATTAAGTCAAATATATGGTCAAGAGCAAATTAAAGAATTAGAGGAATTTTAAACTCTTGGTTGGGGTAGAGTGGACGGCAAAGATATTAGGAGAGTGCCGAATTTCTTCAATTGGTTTCCTTCTCTTTTTCTTTTGCTATTAGCCGAAATTCCAATCTCTTCCATATTTGATTTTTCTTTTATTTTCCCTTAGCCGAAACTCCTATTCCACTTTTTCTTCAACCTCTCTTTTTCCACTCAAACCAAATCTTAAGCAACCATAGTCGATTTTTCCTCTTTTCTTTTTAATTGCATTAGCCGAATCTACCCCCTTGGTGTGCCGATTTTCCTTCTCCTATTTGGTGTAGTTTGGCCGAATATTAGACAAGGGGGAGGGCTTTACTTTAATCAATTGGAAAGGGCTCCGGGATTTGTAAAGTATTCAGTCTCCATTCGTTAGCAATCGGACGTGGTAAGTGGTGGTAAGAATCTATTTTAGTAAGTAATTTATTTGGTATTGAGTAGATAGGGCCGAATAGGCCTTTGGTATTAACACTGACAATTGGTCGAATGTAGGGTCAAGATCTAGCATCGTAGATCGGCTTTTCGAGATCTAGGAATTACGATAGTAACAGGTGTGTAAGATCTCTATACACACTTTATTAATTTACATGACGTTATTGTTTGCCTTAAATCTTTTTGTTGTGGTTAGCTTGTGGCATAATCATGGAATTCGGGTAAGTCCCCTAACTTGTAATTTTTAATATATATTTGCATGCCATCACATGATGTTTAATACTATGACGAGATATATGAAATTTGATGTATAAGCATGTGATGGTGGGATTGATGAGAGGAGGGGGATGATATTATAGACTGTTGCCAGTGGTTTTGACCACAAGATGGGTTGGCCCCATCAGATTATTGTGACCTATGGTCATCAGTGGTTTTGACCACAACGATTGATTATTTGCGACTAAGTCCCAGTGGTTTGGTACCACCAGTGGTTTTGACCACATTTGTTATATTGTGACCTTTGGTCATCAGTGGTTTTGACCACACGATGGGTTGGCCCCATCACTTAAATTGTGACTTTAAGTCATCAGAGGTTTTGACCACACGGGGTAGAAAAGGAGTATGGATGGCTAGTTGGGTTGCATGAGCATGTTTATTAATGATTTGTGTATGAGATGTATTTTTCTGGTGGGGATTTACACACTTTGAGTCTTGGTGACTCACCCTTCCCTTAACATTTTGCAGATGAGTGATCGCGGAGATGGAGCCGGATGGACTCGAGGTGGCCATGCAGTGGAAATTTTAATTAAATGGACTTGGATTTTAGTTTATTTAATTTTAATGTTGGTTTTATTTTTGTTAAGTTGTAATAAGGCCTCCTAGAATTATTTTATTATTGTTACATGCTTTGAATATTTGTTTAAACTATTTAATTATGTTAAAAATGAATTCACATGTTTTTCCCAATCAAATGTAAAATGTTTTAAAAACGCCATCGGGCACATTTGCAATCTATAAACAACCCGACTTAATAAATATTTCTAAACAACACCAAGTATGGTTTTTAACAAGAGACGTGAAAACACAAGGTTTTCGACAAAACTTAAAACGGTTTTGAAAAGATTTCAAAATGTTTTCTCGGTAGCAACCCAAATTCGGTCGTAGTGTTTGGGCCGGGTTTGGGGTGTTACAAATTGGTATCAGAGCCCAGTTTAAAGCTCGACTGTGGGGGCCCAAGGCCCAAAAATGTTTTGGTAGACCTTTTTGAATTGTTTTTGGGTTTTTGAACAAAGATGGCACCGAGTCTCCTAGCACCTATCCGCCTGTAAGTACTCCTAACTTCTGTATGATTTATTTTCTGTAGAAGGGTAGGAAGCATGGAACGTAGATAGTGATAAGTACTTTAAACTTTAGGACTAGTTACCCCAAACAAAGACATAAGACTTTAAGAGCCTAATTGAACAAATCTAGGACCAAGTCGCCGAGTTAGGGTGTGAAACCTTGGTGCGCATGTCTAGGATTGGATCCGGAAGAGCTTGGTATTTAAGCAGCCCTCGTGACTCACCTCCTCTTCGCAGGAATCCTACTGGTGCGTAGTTTCGGTTCACTCTAAGCAAGAGGGCTCGGTCATAGGCTAAACATAATGACTAAAACCCGAAAGGGAACTAGCCATGTTTTTGGAAAAAGAAGAACACAACAAAACCCTAGTTTTCAGAACTACTAAAAAAATTTCTCCTTCAAAATATGAGAAAAATCATCTTTACAACATTTTTCGAAAATTTTGCGAAAATTACAAAAATGCCCTTAGGGGGTAAAATTACTAAAACGCCTTGGTTCATAAAATATCAACTCAATGTTTTTGCCCAAAAATTTCATTATTTTATAAATACACAAAAAACCTTACTATGCAAGCTAACAAAAATACTTTGTTTTTGGGAAAATTACGAAAATGCCCTTAACTTGCAAAATTACCAAAATGACCTTGAATTCTAAATTTTTTGCAACGTCATCATTTTAATAAGGGAAACTCTCAAAAAGAACCCTCAGAGTTCTACCACTGTTAAAAATATCCCTAATTTATCAAATTTACAAAATTACCCCTGATTGACAAAAATTACCAAAATACCCCTAGTTTCCAAAATGTTGTCATATCTTTAAATTTTACAAATTTTCAGAAATACCTTCCAGTGTTGGAAATTCCAAAGTGACCTGATTTATTAAAAGTTTTGAAATCCCTCGGATTTATTACGAAAATGACGAAAATACTCCTAGGATAGAAACAGGACAGAAATGTCCGAAGAGTGAATAAGTATGAAAGGTATTAGGGAATGGATGTTCCTCTTTGTGTGAACTAGGATAGAGAACTTGAAACTTTGTTTGATCGAAAGAATCCCTATTAAACCTTTCATAAAATTTCTTCGCGGATAACCAAGTGAAACAAAGTACTAATCCATAAAAATTTCTTAATCAGATTAAAGCGCGGTAGTTAAGATGAGTTCTAGAGGTCGTGGGCGCCCGCCGCGTGGCCGTGGAAGGGTAGGATGACCTTGTCCGAGCCAGCAAGGTCCAGTCACGACGTCCGAAATGAGATGCCGGATCTGCCGGTGGCGGAAACTGAATTTCAAGATCAGACGGGTGGTAATGATGACGTATCTCAAGCTGTATTACGGGTATTGGAACGAGTTGCTGAGGCTGGCGCAGGCACAGGAGCCCGTAAGTCTGTGGTTGAACGACTCTAGGCTAACGGAGCGTAAGTATTTAGGGAGTTTCCGAGTGGCACCCAAAGTCTTTGCAGTCTTGGTTGGAATCAACCAAAGGATCATGGATGACATAGATTTTACAGCTGAGGAGAAATTAAAGGGTGTAATTTCTTTGCTTCGGGATGAGTTATATCAATGGTGGCTCACTGTAAGGGATGGAACGGTGCAAGAAAATCTCACCTGGGAATTTTTCAAGGATGCCTATCAAAAGAAGTATATCGAAACTAGCTACGTAAATGCACAACAGAAGGCTTTCTTGAACCTGGTCCAAGGAAATAAGACGGTGGCTGAGTATGAGGCTGAGTTCCTCCGATTGAGTAGATATGCTCGTGGTATCGTGGGTACCGAGCATGAGCGCTGTGTCAGGTTCGAAGATGGGCTTAGAGATGAGCTGAGAATGATGATAGCTCCACAACAGGAACGAGAGTTTGTTGTTCTTGTGGAGAAGTCTAAAGTTGCTGAGGGAGTAAGACAGTCCGTTAAGCGGAACCAAGAACAAAATTGGAATAAGAGGAGCTCGGAACCTTCAAGGTTCTCGGGTAATGAATAGAAGAGGACGAGGTTTGATGGGTCGGATCAAGCTGCTAGGCCTGCTGCTGCTACTAATCCTCAATGGCCGCCATGGTGTGACAAGTGTGGCAAGTTTCACAAGGGGGAGTGTTGGAATGGTAATCGTGGATGCTTTGAGTGTGGGTCTATGGAGCATCGAGCTAGAGACTGTCCTAAGAAGGTAGCTAAGCTGAGAATGGAAGGTCAGGATCGTGCACCGAATAGAAGGGATAACCAACAACCACAGAGGGGTCGAGGTGCAGTTAGGGGTAATGGAAATGGTAACGGGCATGGCCGAGGTGCTGAAGGTGCAGAGGCGAGGCAACCAAGGTTGGTTTATGCAGTTGGCTGTCGCGAGGAGGAGGATGTGCCAGATACGACAACGGGTATGTTCCTTACTTCTTGAATACCCTTAATTGCTTTGATTATTGTAGAGTTTTCTTGTTTTACTAGGGAAGTGCTTGAAACCTTGGTTGTGAACTTAGAGATTGTGCCTAGGAAGTAAGATAGTTCTATTAAGATCAGAGTGTGTAGCATAAGCGTAGCACGGTCAGTTAAGATGTACGACTATTCGTTAGTAAGAAATTTCGAGGACGAAATTATTTTTAAGGGGGGTAGAATTGTAACACCCTGAATTAGGGGTTATTGGTAATTTAAATAAATTCCATGTGGGCTTCAAGAATTAAATTCTATAATTTATTTGGCATGTTCTAGGGTCTAGAATTAAACCCGAACTAGGCCTGACCTAGTGTTAATTTTTTTTTAGTACCTAAAAGGAGGGAGCTAGGTGAGATAGGGCTTAAATAAAAATTTGGGCGAATTATGGCACAAAGAGCGCCTTGGTAAAGTGGCTCCCATGCACCACTTAAGGGCTGGAAGTAACGCCAGCAAGGGCCTGGGTTCAAGGCACGGCAGCATCAAGTGGCATTTTATTTTTGGGCGTTGGCATTAAAAGGAAGGGGCTGAGTTAAGGAGGGCTTTAAAGAAATTTTGGCCAAGGGTTGAGCATGAAAGTCCAGGTGGTTGGAGTGGCTTGGGGCGCCACTTAAGGATGTTGGCACGAAGGTCTCGGGTTCGAAACGCAAGGGACGCAAGGAGTTTTATTTTTTGGCTTTGGCGTTGAAGGAGTAAGGGCCAGGAAGAAGGCTTATAATTAAAAGGTGAGGGCTTTATGTCATGAAAGTCCAAAGGGAAGAGTGGCTTAAGGCGTGAAAAGGGGGCTGCTGCTTGAGGTCACTGGTTCGAGCTAGCATAGCAGCAGTTTGCATTTTTATTTTATTTTGGGGTGATGGGCTTAAGTAGGGAGGCTTTAAAAATAAATGTTGTGGTGTTATGACATGAAAGTCTAATGGGAGAAGTGGCTAAGGACGTTGGAAGAGAGGGCTGGTGCGTGAGGTCGGCGGTTTGATTCAAAGAAGCAAAACTTTGGTTTTTCCCTTTTTGCTGCTGGCGTGACAATGTGAGTTGGCCTGCACATGGTTCTTTGTTTAGCATTCGGCTGGAGGAGTTTGTTAGGCACATGGTTTCTTTTATTTATTATTTATTTGGTAAGATAAAAAGGGGTAATATTAGCATTATTATTAGATTATTATGGGATTATTATTTAATTATTAGAGGTATTCAAATTATTTTGAATTAAGTCAAATATATGGTCAAGAGCAAATTAAGGAATTAGAGGAATTTTAAACTCTTGGTTGGGGTAGAGTGGACGGCAAGGATATTAGGAGAGTGTCGAATTTCTTCAATTGGTTTCCTTCTCTTTTTCTTTTGCTATTAGCCGAAATTCCCAATCTCTTCCATATTTGATTTTTCTTTTATTTTCCCTTAGCCGAAACTCCTATTCCACTTTTTCTTCAACCTCTCTTTTTCCACTCAAGCCGAATCTTAAGCAACCATAGTCGATTTTTCCTCTTTTCTTTTTGATTGCATTAGCCGAATCTACCCCCTTGGTGTGCCCATTTTCCTTCTCCTATTTGGTGTAGTTTGGCCGAATATTAGACAAGGGGGAGGGCTTTACTTTAATCAATTGGAAAGGGCTCCGGGATTTGTGAAGTATTCAGTCTCCATTCGTTAGCAATCGAACGTGGTAAGTGGTGGTAAGGATCTATTTTAGTAAGTAATTTATTTGGTATTGAGTAGATAGGGCCGAATAGGCCTTTGGTATTAACACTAACAATTGGCCGAATGTAGGGTCAAGATCTAGCATCGTAGATCGGCTTTTTAAGATCTAGGAATTACGATAGTAACAGGTGTGTAAGATCTCTATACACACTTTATTAATTTACATGACGTTATTGTTTGCCTTAAATCTTTTGGTTGTGGTTAGCTTGTGGCATAATCATAGAATTCGGGTAAGTC
The DNA here is from genome assembly GCA_025503065.1 of Gossypium bickii. Taxonomy (NCBI): domain Eukaryota; kingdom Viridiplantae; phylum Streptophyta; class Magnoliopsida; order Malvales; family Malvaceae; genus Gossypium; species Gossypium bickii. The sequence goes on along the minus strand of CP106717.1, from coordinate 43,936,600 downwards.
CCCTAACTTGTAATTTTTAATATATATTTGCATGCCATCACATGATGTTTAATACTATGACGAGATATATGAAATTTGATGTATAAGCGTATGATGGTGGGATTGATGAGAGGAGGGGGATGATATTATGGACTGTCGTCAGTGGTTTTGATCACAAGATGGGTTGGCCCCATCAGATTATTGTGACCTATGGTCATCGCTGGTTTTGACCACAACGATTGATTATTTGCGACTAAGTCCCAAAGGTTTGGTACCACCAAATGGTTTTGACCACATTTGTTATATTGTGACCTTTGGTCATCGCTGGTTTTGACCACACGATGGGTTGGCCCCATCACTTAAATTGTGACTTTAAGTCATCGGTGGTTTTGACCACACGGGGTAGAAAAGGAGTATGGATGGCTAGTTGGGTTGCATGAGCATGTTTATTAATGATTTGTGTATGAGATGTATTTTTCGGGTGGGGGATTTACACACTGAGTCTTGGTGACTCACCCCTTCCCTTAACATTTTGCAGATGAGTAGATCGCGGAGATGGAGCCTGATGGACTCGAGGTGGCCATGCAGTGGAAATTTTAATTAAATGGACTTGGATTTTAGTTTATTTAATTTTAATGTTGGTTTTATTTTTGTTAAGTTGTAATAAGGCCTCCTAGAATTATTTTATTATTGTTATATGCTTTGAATATTTGTTTAAACTATTTAATTATGTTAAAAATGAATTCACATGTTTTTCCCAATCAAATGTAAAATGTTTTGAAAGTGCCATCGGGCACATTTGCAATCTATAAACAACCCGACTTAATAAATATTTCTAAACAACACCAAGTATGGTTTTTAACAAGAGACGTGAAAACACAAGGTTTTCGACAAAACTTAAAACGGTTTTGAAAAGATTTCAAAATGTTTTCTCAGTAGCAACCCAAATTCGATCATAGTGTTTGGGCTGGGTTTGGGGTGTTACAACCATTGTTGTTCTCAGAAGCCGAATCTTGAAAGGAGGGTGCTGTCGACTACTTACTTTAGGCTCTTCAAAGCAAACATGTAATAGCGGGATTTCGACTATTCAAGGAGCAAGTGGTGATTAAGGATTTTCGGTAAGTTAGGTAAGTGTTATGTGATATTCGGCTATAAGCCATATTTTGGATATTAAGGGTTGAACGATTGAGTACTTTGGTGTTAAGGGCAAATCGACAGGCATAAGGGCAAGTTTCGGGATTCAGATCATTGTGGTAAGGATATTTAGTAAGTGTAGTTTCGATTCGAAATATTTAGATTAAAGTATTAGTGTTGAACCATTTGGTTCTGATTAAGAAATCATTAATGAACATGGATGCCGAACGAGAAGGTAAAGGGATAGTCCCTATCCCCAAGTTCAAAAGGAGAGCAATTTCTGCAGTTAGGGATTGGCCACCAGGGTGTGGACCAGCGTCAGAGCAAGAAAGTAGGAAAATAGCCGTAGTTTCGCTTAGCGATAGCATCGGGATCGAAAGCATAGTTCTTCGAGTTAAAAGGTGTGTGATTAACCCACCGTTTTTCGGGTATTTGTGTTATATGTGTATGTGTTATGAATGTGCTAATTAGTGTAGTGGAAATTGTGATATGGATACCCTCAAGGGGTATATCAGTAATCAGGTAAGTACTAAATCTATGATGTGGTTATTAATAAGTATATGTGATGATATGTTTGATTAACATGCTCATGCATTATCATGGCACTATTTCATGTTGCATGTGCATGGGTGGGATATGATATGAAAGAAGGACAGGGTGTACTTCGAGTACGTGGTTTGATGTTAGCCTTGAGCTACATCATGGATTGACGTTGACTGAGGTCATGTTGTGGATTATTTGCGATTAAGTATGCGTGGCTTGATAAGTAGCTATGTGCCTCATCGTGGTTGATATCGGCTATGTGCCATATCGTGGTTGATGAGTGACTATGTGTCCCATTGTGGTTTTGGTGTTAGCTACGTTTACATCGTGGATTGGCGCTGACTGAGGTCGCGTTGTGGATTTTTTGTGCTTAATTGCACGTGGACAGCATTGATTGCCTTTTTGGAGTGAAAAGGAGAGGGTGATTTAATAATCCCCTGGTGTGTGGTAGGATGGATACGGGGGTGTGTAGAGGATGGACCCTAGGCTGGGTTGGGCATCATAATTGCATAACTTTGCATGTGAAAATATGTGAAAATTGGCCAAGCCCAATATGTGATGTGGATTAATGTGAAATGGGCCAAGCCCAGTATGTGAAGTGGATTCACTGTGGTAATGGGCCAAGCCCAGTATGTGGAAGCATGTGGTTAATTACACTATTATAAGAATGTGATATGGTTATGGGCCAAGCCCAATACGTGAACTCTATTGATATGGATATGGGCCAAGCCCAACAAGTGAACTCATGTGAATAATGTTGCATTACTATTTGTTATATGGGTTATTATATGGTTAACATGTGGGTGGAAATTCAGTGGTTTAATTACACACTGAGTCTGTATGACTCACCCAAATATTTACCAACATCACAGGTGATCGTGAAATTGGACCGGGTTGGAGTGGATACAAAGGTGGCAATGCAGAACTAGATTTCCACGCAGAAAGATATTTTAATTAATTAAGTATTTATATTTTCAGTATTTCTGATTAGGTGTTTACTGTAATAAGGCCCATTAAAGTATTTAAGTATTTGTATTAAGTATCTTTATTATTATGTTTTATTATGGATTGACAATTGATATATCTTTCGCCAATGGTTTTATTTTCTTAAATCTGTATATAATAAAGTTTTGAACCCGTTATTTTATAATAATTAAATTTTTACTTAGAATGTTTTAAATTACGAAAAATGTTTTATTAAAGGCAACAAATTTTTAACCCTTTCTACTTTTAAGTACGAATAATTTCAACCGTTTTCCGCAGTGGCATTTCAAATTCGGTCGTAACGAATGGGCCGGGTTTGGGGTGTTACAACCGTAATTAACCTTCGGGTGGGCTATGTGCGATACCACCTCAAATAAATCTGATGGTGGGCTAAGTGCGAGACCACCGAGAAAGTGATCTTGAGCAATGATCAATAGATTGTGATGTGTTGTATTATGTGATATTGTGATGCTAAGTGCAGGGAGTTATACTAATGAATGTGTACATTGATCTTGTGACATGGTGGGATTGTAGAAATGGGAGGAATGACCAAGCATGATTATAAATGTGGAAGGTTTCTCATTTAGTATGTATTGCTATAGAATTGTTAGCATATTCTAAAATCTTATATTGTTTACATGTAAACTTACTAAGCTTAAAGCTTACTCCCTTCTCTTCTTTCCTATTTTATAGAGTTTAAGAGCTGATCCAGGATACATGGATAACCAGAAGATCACTCACACTATCAGCTCACCTCGGTATATTTAGACTTAATGATGTTGTATATGGCATGTATAGGGGCTAGACTAGTTAGATCATTTTGTTATTTTGGCCAAAAGTGTGTTGGCCCCTCATTAAGATAATTATTTCGTATATTGCCATGGTTGGTGGTTTACTTTGTCATTTATGAGAATATGAAGTTATTCATGGAAGTTCATATTACAAAATTACGAGTTGTTTATTGATAAGTCGAATGAATTCATGTGGTAGGAACTAGAGGAGTGCAAGAACTTGGCAAATAGCCTTGTTCTTGGCCACATGGTTAGGCATACGGGCGTGTATCTAGGCCGTGTGTGACATACGGCCAGTCCATGTGCATGTGCCCAGACCGTGTGAAGTCTGCACCTTGAAATTGGACTTTGAATCACAACACGGTTAAAGCACACAGGCGTGCCCAGGCCGTGTGGATTAATCAGAGGTGAGCACGGACCATCCATATGGGCGTGTGTCCAGGTCGTGTGAGATGATACATGTGCGTGTCATCTACCCCATGGGCGTGTGGCCCCTGTTTAGGTAAAAAAACAATTAAGTGCGTAAAAGTTTTCAAATCATATCTTAAACCTTTTGGAAGCAAGTGTAAGGCCTCGTAGGTCCATTATAAGGATGATAGACGTATGTATGGTAAAGCTTTAAATTTGAAAAGAATTTGATAGCCAAAGTTGTGTAATTGTACAAGTTAAGTTTGGTAACGCCTCGAACTCAATTCTGACGTAGAATACGGATAAGGGGTGTTACATCCTCTTTCTCTATTTTTCCTCTTTATTTCTCTTCTTTCTTTTTGCCTTCGGTCTTTTATTTTTGAAAATGAATTACGCTGTGCATATTTAGAAGAGTTTTGCTCCTCCGTCGTCAAAATAAGTGTGCGATTTAAATTTTGTGTACTTTTATTTTTCGTAATTTATTGTTTCGGCAATGCTCGTTTGTGTTCTAAACAGTCGATTTTGGGATTGTGGAATTCGTGTGTGGGACTATAATGTTGTAATCGCAACATTGTTTGATATTAAATTGCTTCAAATTTAGGTTACTATGCTATGATTGAGATTTATTGAAGGTTAAGGAGTGTTTGGGGGTTAAGAATCACGAATTGCAAGCTATTTTAGGGTGGTTTCGTGGCCACTAAGGTTCCCACACGGGTGTGTGCCAATTCACAGGGCCGTACGCCTTTGGGAATTAGGGTTTTTGGGCCAATTTTGGTGCCACGCGACCTGTCCACATGGCCATGTGGCTGACTTGGGGATTTTATCGTTTCTCACACGGCCGTGTCCCTTGGGCACATGGGCATGTGAGTTTAGGGACTAGGGTTCAAGTGATTTGATTCCATATGACCATGTGGCTAATTTGGGGATTTAAGGTTTTCACATGGGCGTGTGTTTTGGACACATGGTCATGTCTGGTGGGCACATGGGCGTGTTAGACCCTCATAGGGCCGTGTCAGTGCTGTACTCAAATTTAGTGCAAATAGACAGAGAGTTACACTGCCTGTTCCCATGACCATGTCCCTGGTCTACGCAGGCGTGTGCTTTAGTCATACGACCATGTGCCTTTCTTCACACGGGAGTGTGCCACAGTCACACGGTCGTGTGCCTCTTTCTACACAACTTAGGCATTACCAAACGGCCAGAGCACTTGGGTGTGTGGTTTTAAGACACTTATATTTGTTCTGTGTGCAATACTGATCTGAATATGTGTTTCTAGTGCTCCGACCCTTAGCAGAGTTTAGTGAGGGTGCTCAAGACTCGATATCTGCGATGATTGTGTATGACGTATGTTTTTGAATCAGTGCCGTGGGTGTGTGCTACATAACCGTCTGGCCGATCGCCTCAGAAAATGTGTCTCGTTTCAGGGGCTTGAATGCATTCATGCATTTGAATAAAGTATTTTGGGTTGCGTTGTGAAGAGAAGGAAGATTGTATCTGTTCTGATCGGGCAGTTTAACTGCAAATTTATGCGTATAGCGATTTATCGCACTGTATAGCTCGTGCGTCAACTTTACTGTGCACTATTATCTGATCTGGAAGTTTTCACTACAACTCGTTTGTACAACAGACCACCACATTGCATAGTTTAACTCGTACGACAGCCTTGCTTCGTATATTTATCTGATCTGGCAGTTAAGCTGCAAACTACCGGTATAGCGATTTACCGCATTATACTGTACCACACGTATGTCAGCTATGCTACGTATATCTATTGGATCTGGTAGTTCAATTGCACTTTGATAAGTCATTGTTGCCGGGCAACCCAGGATGACTTTATATTGTGTGTAGTGTTGGAGGTGTCTACTTGGTCCTTTGTGGTGTGTTGGGTTGGATGAGCTCAAACAGCTCTTACGAGGTGTGATTGGGGGACGGAAAGGTGTGTTTGGCTGGATGGGTGGGTTCTTTTAATATCAGACTGCATACATATGCATCTGTTTGAGTGTTTTGCATGTAGGTCTCTAACTGTTTCCGTTTGACTGATTAACACATGTGACAGTGTGCTTGATTTGTTGTTAAGTTTTGTAATGTTGGTTTCGGGTTACCTTCTGAGTCTGTATGTTTGTGTGAGTACCTTTTTATATTGAAGTATGATTTGTTCTTCTGTGTTTAGACTTGGTTTGGACTCACACTGAGCTCGAGTACGTCACCCCCTCTTAGTGTTTCCTTTTAAGGTACCCTTTCTGAATTCGGATGCTGGACTCGGTATGCGGAGGTCTCTTACAGTCACAGTGGAAAGTAAATTATCAATTTGGATTTTTAACTTCTATTTTGTTAATCAGTTTTGAAATGTAAAGTTTTTATAAAACTGTGGTGCAAGCTCCGTCTTAAGTGGTATTCATTTTTACTCCAGTTATATATATATATATTAAATTTAACTGTAATTTTACCATTCCAGTTTGATACGATTAAATGTTTTGATTCAATGTGACAACCTATTTTGTAAAAATTTACATATGATCGCTTCGGTGATCAATGTGATATTCGAGATTCAGTCTAAACTTCTAGGCCAGGTTTTACGTGTTACAAAGAACATGCCCCTCAATGCTAAATGTAGACTTTAAAGCAACCGTAAAAACTGGTATAGCTAACACATCTCTGGCCATCTTTGAAAGAGTGGGGAATATAGGGCTATTCACTTTCTACCACAATAAAAATACCAAAATCTTCAACGAAATTCTCATTAGCCTCAGCTAGATATTTATCCAATTCAGACATTTTGTCCTCAACACCATTTTCTAACTCACGCTTTTTATATAAAGCTTGCATGCGCCTTTTCATTTTTTGTTGTGGTTCATCAAGAGAAGCATGTGCTGCCACACTTGATTGGCTACAATATCTATGAAGTGGAGGCTTATACTCATTAAACAATTCATACAAAGCTTATTTCATCGTTTGCATCATTTCATAAGTTTTTTTTAGAATTTGACATTTTTCTAAGTGCAAATTCAAGGTACTTCAACTTTTGTCTAGGATCTAAAACACAAGCAACAAACGCAAGCAAATTCATCTAAATACTTATCATATTTGTCTTTCATCTTCATGGCCATAGCACTGAATTCAACATCAATATTTGGTTAAGCATATCATAAAAGGATATCAACTTCAAAAAGCTTATAAAAAAATTATTGGATGTGACATATGAAGTGCTAGAAACACACAAAGTGACTTCATAAAGTATTCCGAGAAATCCATCAAGTTTCTAACACTAGCCCAATCATCTGCACTAGGCTAACCCTTCCCCTTTTCAAGTTTAGCCCTAAAATTTGTATCTTGCTCCTCAAATCTCTCAAAAGCTCTCTCAAAATTCTGAGCAGTGTCTAACATTAAGTAGATCGAGTCCCACCTAGTACAAATGTAACACCCCAAACCCGGTCCAAACACCACGACCGAATCTGGTATGTTACGGGGAAAACGAGTTTGAAAAATTTCGAATTTGTACTAAATAAAATTGGTAAAACTTTGCTCCGTTTAAAAAAAATAGTTGTTTAATTTCGTTAATAAAACACTTAATCTTAGTAAAAAATTTGATTTCAAGTTGGGGGACAATGGATTTTCATTCCTTTATAAAGTCAGTATGATACCCGATGGTATAGTTGAAAACATATCGTGGAAATTTTGAAATCGTTGTTATGTCAAGTTTTAGCAAATTAACCCAATTATTCTGTTAAGGCATATTAAAAACAAACTTAAACATAATATCAAAAGGCATAATTTAAAGGCTTTTACAAATCAAAATAAAGCCCAATTGTAAGTAAATAACTAAAGTACCCAAAACATAACATCTGAGTAAAACTTTTATTCCGCATGGCATGAGCACCCCGAGTCCATCCCGGCTCCATGTCCGCGTCTACGAGTCACCTGAAATGTCAAGGGAGAGGGTGAGTCGAGTGACTCAAAGTGTGTAAATCCCGCTCCCAAGAAACAACATGCTAACACACATCATACATAGCAACATAATTAATGCAACCTGGTCCCTAACCATCCATATCGCCTTTTCTACCCCGTGTGGTACCAAACCACCGGGTGGTGCCAAACCACCGTGACGTATAGTCACAATGTGTTACCAAAACATCGGTGTCCCAAAGACACATTATCCATCAATGTGGTCCCAAACCACTTTGGTGTCCCAAAGACACAATTGTGCTACCAAAGCACTTTGGTGACCGGTTACAAATCCAATGATGGGGCCAACCCATCGTGTGATACCAAATCACTAGCGATTTATCCCATATCTCAAGTGGGGCCAACCCACGGTGGTCAAACCACGGGGATAAGTCGCAATGAGGTGCCAAACCTCTGGTGTCCCAAAGACACAATGTGCTACCAAGCACCGTGGACCGTAGTCACAAATCCGGTGATGGGGCCAACCCATCGTGTGTTACCAAAACACCGGCGTCAATCCCGTATAATCATCTCAGGGGCCAACCCACTTTGTGGTGCTGAGCCACTGGGGCGAGGCGCCGAGGTACCAAACCTCTGGAGGTGCCAAACCTCTGTGACCCAAAGTCACAAAGTGTGCTACCAAAGCACCGGTGCTCGTCGAGACAAAATCTCACCGCTCCCTCCACTCATATCACCCATCAACATACCATACTCATGTAATCATGCATATTATACAATCATGCATATCATGCCCATATGTCTAATCTCATACCCCATGTCACATATATCCATAGTCATGATATCATATAGATTATCGAGAAACTCATAATAATATTAACACCGACTTACCCGAGTCCACGATCATACCCATTAGGGTATTATATCAATCATCAACGTTTCATTAATCATCACACGTGTTATCAATCATATTACTAAACAGAAGTGTGTTAGTTTACACACCTGATAATACGAGTCTAAAATCCAAGGAAAATGATCTAAGCCCCTCGATTACTAGATCCTACAATCGGCCAAACATTAGGGGTTAGGCATCTATGACATTCGGCCATCAACAATTGACCCAAGGGGTTAATATCGAACCCTTACCTTCACTTGGTTTGGTTTCCTACCAAACCCGAATCACCCAATGATTCTCCTTAGCAATCGGCTACACCATAAAAGATGAGCAGTTAATCTTTTGTTACCTTTGCCTTGATCGAACCTAAAAAGATTGAAATACTAACAATACCATGTACTTACCCCTACTTACCAATCGATTAACAAAAGAATGACGATTCCCTTGCTTGCTTTCACACTCCAAAGACCCTATAACAACGAGATTAGAACCCTTCCAACATGACCATATTTGGCCCTTAATCAACCAAACGATCAAGAACAGAACAAGAGAAGAAATGGCCATTCGGCCAAAAGCTTACCACCACCAACGATTGAAGCAAGGACCCCAACCCTCTACTGATATTCGGCCACTACAACTTCTAGGAGAAGGGGAGATATTCGGCCAAAAAGAAAACTAACAGAGGAGAATAGATTTGGCCAGCACCTCGAATAAAAAGAAAAGAATTTGCTTTTAGATGTTTAACACACACGTGATCGGTTACGAATGAGAGAAGAGAGAAAGCAAATATGAGATGAGAGTAGAGTGAAAATGGAATTTCGGCAAGATGGTTTAAGAAAAAGAGAAAAATCGGCAACAATAGAAGAGAGGTTCGGCTTAAGATTTTGGGAAGAAAAGAAATGATGGAAGTATTTTGAGAAATGACTTTCGGTTTACACAACTGAAAAGAAGAAAGAAACTAGAAGAGCATTATTCTGCTAACAACACAAAATGTAGAAAACAAATCCAAAGAATTCGGCAAGGATGCCTTTTGACTTACGGTTTGCAAAAGAAAGAAGGAGAACTCACTAGCAATTTCGATTGCCTTTTGCTACCTCCTAAGACCGATTGTGCACCCAAAATGCCAAAATCGCAAAAATGCATTTCGGCTAGCACCTCACCCCACTATGCCGTCCATTTCCCCCACTCCAACACCCAAAAAATTCGGCCAAATCCTCCATTAACTCCTCCACTCATTCAAAGTGGTTGAACAAGTCAACCTCCTAAAATTCCTCTCCACCCACCATTCGAATGTGAAGACCAAGTCAATGGCGAGTTTGAACGCCTACAAACTCCTCCTCCATGCCGTCCCAAAAGAAGCCAAAATGGGGACTTTGCGGCTCGAACACAAGGCCTACATCCTTGCTTTAGGCGTTACCCACACCAAGCCTTAGTGGCGTCAAGCTTGCCACTACACCAGCTCTTTTCTTGTGCAACAAAACCACAAATACAACTCTTATACCCCAGCTCCAACAGCTCCCCTGACTTACCACCCAAAAACCAAAATTTTCCCATACACTCAGGCATACACCTAGCCTACAATTAAGCCCCTAAAACATAAAAATAGCAACATAGCACACCAACATATGCAAAACATGCCACAACAAAAAATAGCCCCTAACCCGGGATATTACAGTTCTACCCCCCTTAAGAATAATTTCGGCCTCGAAATTACCTGGTCAAAAGAGTTGCGGGTATTGCTGTCTCATCGTATCCTCGGGTTCCCACGTAGCTTCTTCCACACCATGATTCCGCCAAAGTACCTTAACCAAAGGCACAGACTTTCTACGTAGAACCTTGACATCTCGATCTAGAATCCGGAACTGGTTCTTCCTCTATGGTCATATCTGGGTTCACCTCGATCTCTTCTACTGCTACTACATGTGATGGATCTGAACGATACCGCCGAAGCATCGACACGTGAAAAACATCGTGAATCTGGCTAAGCTCTGCTGGCAACTCAAGCTGATACGCCACTGGTCCAACTCGTCTCACTACCTTATACGGCCCAATAAACCTCGGACTTAGCTTGCCTTTTCTGCCAAACCTCAGCACCTTCTTCCAAGGCGAGACCTTTAAGAAGACCCGATCTCCCACAAATAACTCTATATCTCTTCGCTTAAGATCGGCATAAGACTTTTGCCGGTCCGAAGCTTCCTTCAAACGAGACTGAATCAACCTAACCTTGTCCTCGGTCTCAGCAACCAACTCAGGTCCCAACAACTGACGTTTACCTAACTCTGTCCAACATGTAGGTGAGCGACACTTCCTACCATACAAATACCTCATATGGTGCCATTTTGATGCTTGCTTGGTAGGCATTGTTATAGGCGAACTTCGCTAACGGCGAAACTCTTCCCAATCGCCTCAAGTCCGAAACACAACCTCTCAAAGCATGTCTTCCAAGATCTGAATAACTCTTTCCGATCGCCGTCGATCGCGGGTGAAAAGCCGTCTTTGAAATCCAAGCGCGCACCCGAGCTCGGTGCAACGCTCTCCGAACCTCGTCGTAAACTCAGGATCCCTATCCGAGATAATCGAAATCGGAACACCGTGTAGCCTTACTATCTCTCGACACATAAAGCTTCGCCAATCTCAAAGTGAATAGTCCACTCACCGGAATGAAATGGGCCGACTTAGTCGAGACGGTCCACAATAACCCAAATCGAATCTTTCTTGCTTGGCGTAGCGGTAAACCACCGACGAAATCCATAGTTATCCTTTCCCATTTCCACGAGGGATTTTCACAGTGAAGCAAACCCGACGGCAATCGATGTTCGACCTTGACTCTGGCGACAAGTCGACACTTCCCAACAAACTCACTCACTTCCTTCTTCAAACCAGCCACCAAAATCGCGCTCTTTAAGATCCCTATACATTTTACTACCTCCAGGATGCATAGCATAAGGACTGCTATGTACGTCCTGAAGAATCTTCTGCCTCAGCTCAACATCTTTAGGCATACAAGCCTTACCTTGAAAACACAGAACCTCGTCACTAGACAAGTCAGAACCCTCCAAACCACCATTCTCAGACTTGTAACCTTCGCGCACTCGAGAACCTCATCCTCTAATGCTTCTCCTTGATCTGCTCAACCCAAGTAGGCTTAACCTGTAGCTCTGCCAGAATGCTCCCATCGTCATACAAACTCAAATGGGCAAACATCGCTCTTAAGTCCGAAACAACCCTACGGCTCAACGCGTGCGCCACCACGTTAGCCTTGCCCGATGATATTCAATCGAGCGATCGTAGTCCTTGAGCAACTCAACCCATCTACGCCGCCTCAAATTCGGATCCTTCGAGTCAATAGATACTTGACTCTTATGATCTGTGTAGACTATTGATCTCTCACCGTACAAGTAATGCCTCCAGTTTTTTAGGCGAAGACTACGGTACGCTAGCTCTAAATCGTCGTCGGATAGTTGACCTCGTGTGGCCTCACCGCCGAGAAGCGTAAGCCACAACCTTACCCTCCTCTGCATCAAGACACAACCCAATCCCGTATGTGATGCGTCGCGATGCACCGTGAATTCCTTACCGGCCTCGGTTGAATTAAAACAGAGCCCTCGGTCAAGATCTTCTTCACTTATCAAAACTCTCCTGCTTTGTTTCTCGGTCCAAACGAACGGAGCTCCCTTCCTTAATGACTTAGTCATCGGTCTTTGCAATTAACGAAAAACCTCAACAAATCTTCTGTAGTATCCTGCCAAACCCGGAAACTCGAATCTCGGCCGACGACTTAGGAGGCTTCCAATCCAAAACCGCCTCAACCTTCCGAGGATCAACTCTAATTCCTCACCGATACTACATGACCCAAAAACGCGTCACTTCACTAAGCGAACTCGCACTTGCGAACTTAGCATAGAGTTGCTTCTCCTCAAAACTTGCAACACCACTCTCAAGTGTGCATCATGCTCTTCTTCCGACCTTGAGTAAACCAAGATGTCGTCAATAAAAACCACGACGAAGCGGTCCGGATCTCACTGAAACACCCTATTCATCATATCCATAAAAGTCGCGGGCGTTAGTCAACCCGACGGCATTACGGGAATTCGTAGTGCCGTGCATCGAGTCCGGCTTATTTGTCTTATGGATATCCGCTTCCTTAACTTTCAACCGATGGTACCTGACCTCAAATCGATCTTGAAAACACCGATGCACCTTTCAAATGATCAAACAAGTCATCTATCCGTGGTAACGGGATACTTGTTTTTAATCGTCGGCTTATTCGGTTAGCGATGTAGTCGATACACATCCGTATCGTCTCGTCTTTCTTCTTGACGAATAATACCGGCGCTCCCCCACGGTGAAACACTTGGCCTAATGAAGCCTCGATCCAACGGCTCCCGAATCGAGCCTTAAGCTCCACCAATTCCTTTGGTGCCATCCTATATGGAGCAATAGACACCGGCGCAATCCACGGTAGCGAGATCTATCCCAAACTCTACCTCACGATCCGGTGGCAAACCCTAAGCTCCTCCGAAACACATCCACAAATTCCTTAACAATGCGGACCTTCTCAACAAAGCAGACTCTTTAGCCTCCAAGGCATACACATGAACCACATACGCTTCACACCCTTCTTCCCGACCATCTTTACAGACTTTTAATGCCGATACCACATTGGATAAGTAATCTCTCCTATTACCTATCATAATCACTTCATCTCCCTTATCCGTCGATAGAACCATGCGCTTTAGCGCGCAATCCACCTTGGCCCGGTACTTAACCAACCATCCATTCCAAGAATCGATCGAACTCCCCAAACGGCGGTTCCATCGGATCAAGCGAAGAAAAACTACCCTTGGAGTTCTAGGGGTACATCCTTATCTGACTTATCTACCACTACTGAGTGACCTAGAGGCTAAAATCAGTCATCCGTCTGAGGCGGTTCGAGTCTAAGTCCATGGTCTCAACTATACTACTAGCAACATACGAATCGTGGAACCCAAATCAATTAAAGCGGTATAGGAGAACCAAAAATCAAAAACGTCTCGGTGATTACGTCCGGTGCGTCCGCCCTCTCGCGGCGCCTAGTCGCATACACCGCACCAGTGTGCGTGCCTCGAAACTACCCGCACCTCGCCCGTGCTCCACGACCTCGACCAAATCCATTACCACCTCTGCCATTACCACGGCCCCTCCGAGATGGCGGTCCATTACCTCTGAATCGATTCCGCCCGACTCTCGGGGCGAATCCTCGCCATCCTACGCGGGACATCCCTAATGCGATGATCCGAGAGATCCACACTCGAAACAACCTTTTCCACCACCCAACAACCACCCCAATGAGATTTCCCACACCGATTACAATCGCGGTGGTCCCTACCTAGCGACAAACAAACCTAGCGATCGATTCTCGCCCACTTGGTCTAGCCTCTTACTGCGGATTGCCGGCGATCCGTAAGACCCAAAGCTCCTCTTAAGCCTACTCCTGTCCATGCTCTGCATCTTACCGACTCTTTAACACCCTCGGCTACCTTAGCCTTCTCAACTAAGACAATCAACTCGCGCTCTCCCCTGTGGAGCAATCAGCGACCTCAACTCGTCTCGCGGACTATCCTCAAACGAACACACCTCTCATGCTCGGTGGCTACAATGCCCTCAGCATACCTACTCACCAGGAACTCGACCTCGTACTCAAGAATGATTTACTCCACTGAACAAGCCTCAGAAATGCCTTTCGCTGGGAGTCGATGTAACTAGCCCCGATGTATTTCTTTTGATATGCAGCTCTGAAATAATCCCATGTCAGATCTTCCGCGGCCACACTATCCCGAACCGTGAGCCACCACCGATATGACTCATCCCGAAAGAAGCGTCGATGCCCTTCAACTTCTTCACTAGTCAAGTCCGGATCATCCATGATCCGCTCGGTTGCCTCCCACCAATATTCGGCGATGCTAGGAGCAACACCGATACACCTCGGAAAAATTCAGCCCCATTAGCCCGGAGTCGCTCAGGAACAGATTTCCTAACTCCTGCACCACCACTTACACCAGCTACTCTTTCCAACACCCGCAAAGATCGCTCGTGACACTCGCATCGTCTCGATCGATCTTGGAACTCACCACCTCCACCGGTGGCGAACCCAGCATCTCATTTTCGACCCTTGACCAGATCCTACGGGTTGAACCGTCATCCTACCTCGACCTCGACCACGAGTATTACGGCCACGTCCACCTCGAGTACTCATGACTAAACGATCTACGTTTCTGATTAAGAAGATTTTTATGCATTAGTATCGTTCCACTTTCTTAACCGCAAAGAAATTTTATGGATGGAGCTTAATCAGGAGTTCTTTCGAGCAACCAAGGTTTCAATCTTCTATCCTATTCACCCAAAAGAGATTATACATTCATTCCTTAACCCTTTCCATACTTATTCACTCTTCGGACATTGCTGCCCATTTCTAACCCAAGGGTATTTTCGTCATTTTCCCTACAGGGTGTTTTCGTAATAAAAGATATTTTAAACTTTTGTAAAACCGGTCACTTTGAAATTCCAAAAATTTGAGAGTGTTCTTTGAAAATTTTGTAAAATACTTCATTTTGGAAACCAGGGGTATTTTAGTAATTTTCACAAACTGAGGGCGTTCTCGTAAATTTCCAAAATCAAAATTTTCGATTGATACTTTGTAAAACAGAGTGTTTGACTTTCGTACAAACTTATTGAGTTCGAGACTTTATAAACCGGGGGCATTTTAGTAAATTTACCCCTAAGGGCATTTTTGTAATTTTCCATAAATCAGGTTTTTCAAGAGAATTGTTGTAAAAGTGACATTCTCAGTTTTGAAAGAGTTTATTGCAAAAAGTTTGAAAACATTAGGGTTGTTGTTGTATTTTTCGAAAACATGGCTAATTCCCTTTTTCGGGTTTTAGTCGTTAGGTTAAGTCTATGACCGAGCCTTCTTGGTCGTCGGGTGAACTCGAGCTACGCACTGTGTGGGATACTGCGAAGAGGAGGTGAGTCACGAGGACTGCTTAAATACCAAGCTCTTCCGGATCCTCTCCTAGACATGCGTACAGGAGTTACCACACCCTAGCCCCGTGGCTGAGTCATAGATTGGTTTAGTGCTTTAAGTCTTATGCTTTAGTTCGAGTGTTTGAGTAACCTAATCCTAAGGTTCAAGTCCTATAAATCTATCTACGTTCCATATCACCTACCCTTCTACAAATAGTAATTCACAGAAGAGTTTAGAACTACTTACCCGGGCGAATCGTGTGGGAGACTCGGTGCCATGCCTTGTAAACCATGCCATGTCTTTAACCCAAAACATTTAAAACAGACTTTTGAAAACAGTTTGGGCCTCAGGCCCACAGTCGAGCTTTTGAACTTGGCTCTGATACCACAATTGTAACACCCCAAACCCGGTCCAAACACCACGACCGAATCTGGTATGTTACGGGGAAAACGAGTTTGAAAAATTTCGAATTTGTACTAAATAAAATTGGTAAAACTTTGCTCGTTTAAAAAAAAGCAGTTGTTTAATTTAATTAATAAAACACTTAATCTTAGTAAAAAATTTGATTTCAAGTTGGGGGACAATGGATTTTCATTCCTTTATAAAGTCAGTATGATACCCGATGGTATAGTTGAAAACATATCGTGGAAATTTTGAAATCGTTGTTATGTCAAGTTTTAGCAAATTAACCCAATTATTCTGTTAAGGCATATTAAAAACAAACTTAAACATAATATCAAAAGGCATAATTTAAAGGCTTTTACAAATCCGAAATAAAGCCCAATTGTAAGTAAATAACTAAAGTACCCAAAACATAACATCTGAGTAAAACTTTTATTCCGCATGGCATGAGCACCCCGAGTCCATCCCGGCTCCATGTCCGCGTCTACGAGTCACCTGAAATGTCAAGGGAGAGGGTGAGTCGAGTGACTCAGTGTGTAAATCCCGCTCCCGAAGAAACAACATGCTAACACACATCATACATAGCAACATAATTAATGCAACCTAGTCCTAACCATCCATATCGCCTTTTCTACCCGTGGTACCAAACCACTTTGGTGGTGCCAAACCACTGGTGACGTATAGTCACAATGTGTTACCAAAACACTGGTGTCCCAAAGACACATTATCCATCAATGTGGTCCCAAACCACTGGTGTCCCAAAGACACAATTGTGCTACCAAAGCACTGGTGACCGAAGTCACAAATCCAATGATGGGGCCAACCCATCGTGTGATACCAAATCACTAGCAGACGATCCCATATCTCAAGTGGGGCCAACCCACGGTGGTCAAACCACAGGGATAAGTCGCAATGAGGTGCCAAACCTCTGGTGTCCCAAAGACACAATGTGCTACCAAGCACTGGTGACCGTAGTCACAAATCTGGTGATGGGGCCAACCCATCGTGTGTTACCAAAACA
Organism: Gossypium bickii; assembly: GCA_025503065.1. Classification (NCBI taxonomy): domain Eukaryota; kingdom Viridiplantae; phylum Streptophyta; class Magnoliopsida; order Malvales; family Malvaceae; genus Gossypium; species Gossypium bickii. Next base: position 43,919,540 of record CP106717.1, on the reverse strand, counting down.
CTGGCGTCAATCCCGTATAATCATCTGTGGGGCCAATCCACTGTGGTACTGAGCCACTGGGACGAGACGCTGAGGTACCAAACCTCTGGAGGTGCCAAACCTCTGGTGACCCAAAGTCACAAAGTGTGCTACCAAAGCACTGGTGCTCGTCAGCACAAAATCTCACTGCTCCCTCCACTCGTATCACCCATCAACATACCATACTCATGTAATCATGCATATTATACAATCATGCATATCATGCCCATATGTCTAATCTCATACCCCATGTCACATATATCCATAGTCATGATATCATATAGATTATCAGTAACTCATAATAATATTAACACCGACTTACCCGAGTCCACGATCATACCCATTAGGGTTATTATATCAATCATCAACTTTTTCATTAATCATCACACAAAGTTATCAATCATATTACTAAATGTAAGTGTGTTAGTTTACACACCTGATAATACGAGTCTAAAATCCAACGAAAACGATCTAAGCCCCTCGATTACTAGATCCTACAATCGGCCAAACATTAGGGGTTAGGCATCTATGACATTCGGCCATCAACAATTGACCCAAGGGGTTAATATCGAACCACTTACCTTCACTTGGTTTGGTTTCCTACCAAACCCGAATCACCCAATGATTCTCCTTAGCAATCGGCTACACCATAAAAGATGAACAGTTAATCTTTTGTTACCTTTGCCTTAATCGAACCTAAAAAGATTGAAATACTAACAATACCATGTACTTACCCTACTTACCAATCGATTAACAAAAGAATGACGATTCCTTTGCTTGCTTTCACACTCCAAAGACCTATAACAACGAGATTAGAACCCTTCCAACATGACCATATTCGGCCCTTAATCAACCAAACGATCAAGAAACGAGAACAAGAGAAGAAATGGCCATTCGGCCAAAAGCTTACCACCACCAACGATTGAAGCAAGGACCCCAACCTCTACGATATTCGGCCACTTTGCAACTTCTAGGAGAAGGGAGATATTCGGCCAAAAGAAAACTAACAGAGGAGAATAGATTTGGCCAAAGACTCGAATAAAAAGAAAAGAATTTGCTTTTAGATGTTTAACACACTGTGATCGGTTCAATGAGAGAAGAGAGAAAGCAAATATGAGATGAGAGTAGAGTGAAAATGGAATTTCGGCAAGATGGTTTAAGAAAAAGAGAAAAATCGGCAACAATAGAAGAGAGGTTCGGCTTAAGATTTTGGGAAGAAAAGAAATGATGGAAGTATTTTGAGAAATGACTTTCGGTTTACACAACTGAAAAGAAGAAAGAAACTAGAAGAGCATTCGGCTAACAGCACAAAATGTAGAAAACAAATCCAAAGAATTCGGCAAGGATGCCTTTTGACTTACGGTTTGCAAAAGAAAGAAGGGAGAACTCACTAGCAATTTCGATTGCCTTTTTGCTACCTCCTAAGACCGATTGTGCACCCAAAATGCCAAAACTGCAAAAATGCATTTCGGCTAGCACCTCACCCCACTATGCCGTCCATTTCCCCCACTCCAACACCCAAAAATTCGGCCAAATCCCTCCATTAACTCCCCTCCACTCATTCAAAGTGGTTGAACAAGTCAACCTCCTAAAATTCCTCTCCACCCACCATTCGAATGTGAAGACCAAGTCAATGGCGAGTTTGAACGCCTACAAACTCCTCCTCCATGCCGTCCCCAAAAAGCCAAAATGGGGACTTTGCAGCTCTCGAACACAAGGCCTACATCCTTGCTTTAGGCGTTACCCACACCAAGCCTTAGTGGCGTCAAGCTTGCCACTACACCAGCTCTTTTCTTGTGCAACAAAACCACAAATACAACTCTTATACCCCAGCTCCAACAGCTCCCCTGACTTACCACCCAAAAACCAATATTTTCCCATACACTCAGGCATACACCTAGCCTACAATTAAGCCCCTAAAACATAAAAATAGCAACATAGCACACCAACATATGCAAAACATGCCACAACAAAAAATAGCCCCTAACCCGGGATATTACAACAAACATCAAGACACAACATCTTCTTGCACTCTATCTTTTTAACCACAACACACTTCTTAAACTTTTGTAATCTAGTTTGAGATTGCCTCACATATCTAACAGCCTCCTAACACATTCAACAGATTTATTCATTTCCTTTAAGCATTCAACAACAATCAAATTCACAATGTGTGACATGCATCTCATGTGAAGGTATTTACCATTTTGAACTAAACCCCCTCGAAGGCTAAATTTATTTCTCAAATAACCAATAGCAACATCATTTGAAGTTGCATTATCAACAGTGACAATAAACAACTTATCAGTCCCCCAATTTGACGAGCATTTCTCAATCACCATCCCAATGGGCTTACCCTTATGACTAGAAATTGGAAAAAAAGTTCAAAATCTTTTTATTCAATTTTCAATCTTTATCAATAAAGTGAGCTGTGATATACAAATAATTAACTCTTTGTAAAAGAAGTCCTTGTGCCAGTAGTTAAGCAAACTCTATAACAAGAACTTCTCAAAAATTGTTTTATCTTAGCCCTTTCAACTAAATATAGTTGATAAACATTCTACTCATAGTAATTTGTGAAGGAATATGAAACATAAAACATGCCATGAACATAAATTTCCTAAAGCCTTTACTTTAAAAAAAAAACTTGAAAGGTAATTCATCAATCACAATCATTTTTACTAACCCTTTCCTACATGCTTCTTGATCAAATCTCCAAGTTGAAAGACACCCTTCCCCCTCTTCAACTCCCTTATTAGGTAAAACTAATTGTCATTTCCTAGTGTCAACAATATTACTAGAAATTTTCTTACATAAACCAATATGATATTTCAATGACCTCGTACTATTTTTTCCCATCACAACAAAATTCCTTTTTCACAATAATTACATTTAGCCTTATTTTCACCTCACTATTAATAATATTATAAAGTGAGACCAAACTTTTGACCTTGAAGCGATGACTTTACTTTTCCCAGTAGTCCCCTTTGTTTGGCTTGAAGCTTCACCTACTGAATTTCCAATACCTATCGAAGTAGGAGGTGTAACACTACCCTCAATAGATGTTGGTTCGGCGAACATTCTGCAAGAAAAAAATTTATATTGTAGATTAAAATACATTTATATACAATATATAAATTGATTAAAATGTATACATATTCATAAACATGTACATACATTCTGCCAAATGCATGGTAAATGACAGCCCTTTAATAATTAAATATACGGATTAATTTATACAAATTGAAATAACCAAACCATAATATTTGAAAAATATGGAGACAAATAGGACTTGGAGTCATAACATTTGAAAATTGACGGGATTAGATGGCCTTCTCATTGAACAAATACTAAACTACAATTGTGTGGAATGAACTTAGGCCAAGGATTGATAAACTGCAATAGCATTGAGTACTTTGGTCCAAATTCTATATACTAAGTAGGTAGCAATTTGGAAATGAGAAGTGTATTTTTTTTTTTTTAGATTGCATAACCTTAGAGATATCCAGTTTCTGAAATAATGTTATTAGTTGCTTTACAGAACCCATATTTTAATTTTCAAATGGTAGTAAGGAATTGTTTTTAAAGAGATTATAGTGTATTTTGTTATTTAAGATTATGTCCATTTTAATTTCGGGATGTGAGGTTAACAAGTATAATAATTCAAATATGGTTTAAAGTAACTAAGAATCTATTTAATAATTCAAATATTGTTTATAGCAACTAAGAATCTGTAAAGCATTGCATTGCGTGATAAATTCAAGAGGTAGTGTAAGTGGTAAGTGTTAAATCATTTAAGTTTAGATTGGTATAGGCTATTTTGAAATTGATTTTATTATTTAAATAATATTTAAAAATTAAAATTTATTTAATATAATAAATTAGTGTTGAATCAAACTGGTTCAAATTCATAAATTCTTTATTCAGAAAGTCTAAATTACGTTGAACTAATTCATAAAAATATGGGTTCTGCAAAGCAACTAACAACATTATATTTTTAAACTTTTCATTAGACTTTAGAGACAAAACATAAAAAAACAAAATATAATGGGGGCAGACGAACGATGATGGTGAGTGGTGACTTGGTGGATACCAGACGATGGTGAGTGTGTCGGGATATCTATCGTCGGGCAGAAGAGAGCTAAAACTTGAAGCTGAAAGTGTGTCGGGTTAGGGTGTGAAAGATAATGGACAACGAATGATGATAGAGACCTAGTAGACGTCAGATGATGGTGAGTGTATCGGGCTGTCGACTGTCTGGCGGAAGAGAGCTAAAGCTTGAAGCCAAAGGTGCGTTGGGTTAGGGCGTGAAAGACGATGACAGACAAATGATGATGGTAACTTGGTGGATGCTGGACAAACGATGACGGTGACCTGGTGGACGCTAGATGGTGGCGACTAATGAGCGTTTTGGGCTGGCAACACTAGGAAGTTTCCCGTTATGGGAGATATCAGTTTAAGGATTGTATATTTGCTCGATGCTTTATTTTTTCTTTTTAGGACTTTTAGGTTTTTCTATTAAATTATTTTTGTAATATAAGTTAATTTTATAATTAAATTAATTATTAAGTTGACTTAGGTCGGGTTTATAAATGTATATTTGGATTGGGTTTGTAATAGGGGCTTAGGCTAAGGGGTGGTCGGGTGGGCTAATATATATTATATAATATAATATATATTATTTATTTCGGTTAATTGGTTAATCTGGTTAACTACCCAATTTTGAACTGAATTAATCGATAATTAAAATTCCAAAAAATCATTAACCGATGACCGACTAATTAATCAAATAAGATCGATTGGATCGATTAATTTGATTTTAACCGAATTATGAACACCCCTAATTGTCATGACTTTAACTTAGAATTGGGTTGAAAATTTATTTAATTGGAAAACTAATTAATTAAAATGAATTTAATAAATAGTATTTATTTTGGGAAAGAGAAAAACATGTGTTGAGTTAAACTAAATTATAAAGTGTTGGGTTAAAAGTCTAGGAAGCACATATAATTGGACCCAATACAGGAGAGGCCCAAAACCCCTCAAAATATGTATGAGGGGTGACAACCCTAGTTTGTCGCCCCTCTCTCCTAGTTAAACTAGGAGACTAGTTTTTCTATTAGATAGGTACTATTTGTATTCTACTAATTCAACCAAGATTATCCTATCTCTCCTTATAAATAGATGACACTAGTAGGGCTAAAAATACACAAGTTATACAACTTTGGGATATTGTTCTTCTGCCTAGAAATAACGAGAAGTTATTTCCATGCATAAATTTTATTTTCTAGGAATAACAATTCTACTAGTTTCTATTGAGAGAGATTTACTTTCCTACTGAAAGTAAGAAATTATTTTTGATTTTGTGTTTGATTCGTAATTGTTCGAGCCCACACTCGAAGAAATTTGTGGTATGAGAATAGGTGAAAAGGTCATTTGGTTGAAAGCAAAGGTAGTCTAGGATTCGTCTCGCACAAAGAATAGGTACTTTTTGAGAAAATTTTATTGCTATGGATATCACAAACTGACTCAATTTTTAAAATTTTAATTTTCCACTATGATAGAAAATGATTTTTAAATCGGATTTTTTCCAATAGATGTCACAATACCAACACTCATGGTTGTAACATTAGGCCAATGATGTTGCAACACCAGTACACAATGTCGCATGATCACAACACCTGGAGATGGAAAAGTCGAAGCTTGCCTAGGAACAATGCCGTGACACTGAAGTACTTAATGAGTCAAATGCATAGTTTTTTGAGGATGTCATGGCATCGACTCTGACGAGGCAAAAATTCTAAAGGGCATTTTGCAATCCAATAAGGCTTAGGTTAGACTTTAAGTGGGGGCATAATTTTATTTGTTAGGTTAATTTTTTTTTTAAACTATAAATACTACTTTATAAGTCTTTATGGGGGAATAGTGTAACAGCCCGATTTTTGGCCTAGACGAAATAGCGGTTTTGGGACCACAAATCTAACGTAGAAAAGTTTATTTCTATTTTATTTTTATGGTCTATAGTTTTATGGAATGATTTCGTGAAAATTTCATTCGAAAATTTTGACATTTGGGCACTCAATTTAGTTAAAAGGACTAAATTGTAAAAAGTGCAAAAGTTGAGTTCTACATGCTAGAGGTGTCTAATTGCTATGAAATTTAAAATTGAAGGTCCTTAGATAGTAATTAGACCATTTGTTAAGTTAGTGGACTGATAAACCGTAATATGAACATATTTTATTCCCACATTTAGCATACTTTTGGATGATTTATTCCTTGAATTGTGTAATTTGGTGCTCTTAATCCTTTGTTTTCATGTTTTATACTCAGAAGAGCACCGGAGAATGAAAAGAAAGAGAAACGGACCTAAAACGGAGTAAATGGGCCATATCACGAAATCAACACGGCCTGGGCCCAAGACCACACGGCCGTACCTCCTTAACAGACTCGAACACGGCCTGGCCACGATTCACACGGGCGTGTGCCATGGGCGTGTCCCTGACGTGAGAAAGAAGAGTTTCAGTCGGATTAAGGTACTTAGAGGCAAAGAAAGCCAGTCCAAAAGCCTATATAAACACCCTAGAGGCCAACCTTCAGGGAGTCCAATTGGGAAGTCCAGCTAGGCGTCCAGCTAGGCCAAGGAGCCGAGCCAGGGAGGCCAAAATTGTGGGATTCACTCGAAGAATAGCCAGTTACTTCATCTTAATAAGTCAGAGTTATACTCAAGACAGAGGATCTCTCCTTCAATTCCTTCAGGAGGTTTTAGGGTTTTCTTATGTTTTGTGTTATCATTTCTTTTGAGATGTATTCTTTTATCGTTATGAACTAAATCCTCAGATACCTGAGGGGGATGAAAACTAAGATGAATCTTGTTATCGTTTGCTGAACTATATGATAAATACTTGATTTGTTCTTAACTGTGTGTTCTTAATTCTTGTTTTGGTATTTCTGGGATATTGATTCAAGTATTGATGTGCTTAGATGGTGGAGCAAAAGTCCCTGCCTAAGAGTAGATCTAGCATAGTTAAGCGGAGTTGCTCGTGCGCCTGGAAATATGGTGACGAAAATCTGCCGGATTAGGGTCAAACCTAATATCGGAGTCCTTAGATCGAGTTAATGCAATTCTAGGGGTTTTAATTAGAAAGAGATTTCAATTAATCAACCTAGGGTTAGACGTTAGTAGCCTCGAAAAAGGTATTAATATAAATTAGGGAATCCTAGGGATCAAGTCAAGTGAATAAATCATCTTGTTCAGAGTTAGATAACAAGTGAAGTCTAGGTCCTTGGGTATTGTCTTAATCAATTGGTTTTTCCCAAAGTTATTTTCTCCAATTCATTCTCTTTGTCTTTACATCTTTAGCTTGGTTGTTAGTTAATTTTAGGTTAGATAACAAATTCCTTTAATTCTTAGGCTAGATAATAAAAAGAAAGTTAGTATTAGTACTTTTGGTTCCTTTGGGTTTGACAATCCGGTCTTACCACAGCTATACTACTGTTCGATCGGTGCATTTGCCTCAATCGTTGTCATAGTTAGTTCTAGGCTCGGTCATTCCTTATATAAATTTTTAAGACTCTGATGACACACGATCAAGTTTTTGGCGCCGTTGCCGGGGAACTGAAATATTAAGAACGCTTAATTTTTATTACTTTAGCCATATTATATTTATTTTATTTTTGCAATTTATTTTTACTTTTCTAAATTTTCTTCTTTTCTTCTGGCAGGTACCTCTAGTTTATGACTAGAAGGAACCTGACAGGACCCCTGGTTTACGACAGTGATATTGAAGGTACTATTCGCAGAAATCGTAGTGAAATAAGGCGAAGCTTAAACTACATAGAAGAAGAGCAAGAAGTCAAAATCAATACCACCGAAGAGATGGCTGAGAATAATCCGCTACCTTCAGAGGCGGCCGAACATCATGCTCCTCGAACTATGTATGATTACGCTAAACCTAATTTAACCAGAACTGAGTCAAGTATTGTTAGGCCTACTATTGCTGCAAATAAGTTTGAACTTAAACCTAACACAATACAGATGATACAACAATTTGTTCAGTTTGACGGTTTACAGGATGAGGATCCTAACACACACTTAGCGAATTTTCTAAAAGTCTGTGATACCTTCAAAATGAATGGTGTTTCTGATGATGCCATCCGTCTTCGGTTATTTCCCTTTTCTTTGAGAAATAAAGCCAAACAGTGGCTGCATTCTCTTCCACGAGGATCAATCACTACATGGGATCAGATGACCAAAAAATTTTTATTGAAATATTTTTCGCCGGCTAAAACAACCAAGTTGAGGAATGATATCTCTTCTTTTGTGCAGATGGATAGAGACACTTTATGGCGCATGAGAGATATACAACGATCTATTGAGAAGGTGCCCTCACTACGGATTACCCTTGTGGCTACAGGTCCAAACTTTCTACAACGAGGTAAACCCCTCAACTAGACAATTGATCGATTCAACCACCGGCGAAACCTTGAATAATAAAACACCTGAGGTTGCCTATGAATTCATTGAAGAGATGTCACTTAATAACTATCAGTGGCAAGTCACAAGGACAAAGACAATAAAACCAGCAAGTGTTTTCAACCTCGACGCAGTATGCATGCTATCAAATCAGGTAGAAACGTTAAATAAAAAGGTTGATGGTTTATGTAGTTCCTTGCAGGTACATCCAGTAATGTAGTGCGAAACAAGTAGAGGTGTGGTTAATCCTGAGTACCCACCCTATGGACATGGCATGGAAAGCGAACGAATGAACTATATGGGTAACAATTTCAGATCTCAAAATAACCCTTAGAGTAATACTTATAATCCAGGTTGGAGGAACCACCCCAATTTTTCATGGGGTGGTCAAGGAAATCAAAGACAACAACCCCCTCCAAACTTCCAATAACAGCCTTACCCACAGGAGAAGAAGCCGAACCTTGAAGAGATGCTAACAAAATTCATCGCGGTGTCAGAAACTCATTTCCAAAACACTGAGACAACACTTAAAAATCAACAAGCATCGATTAAAGGGATCAAAAACCAGTTAGGGCAACTCACTAAGCTGATCTCTGAATGACAACAAGGTAGCTTGCCTAGTAACACTGAACCTAACCCAAAGGAGCAACTTCAAGCCATAACAGCTCAAAATAGTAAAGGGTTAGTAGAATCTGTAAGCCAAGGCAAGAATCTGTGGTTAGTAAAGGTAAGATCGAGGTAAGTCATGAAAAGCCAAAATCGGTAATTAAGGAGTACCAACCTCGTATACCTTATCCTGATGCGATAAAGAAGGACAACACAGATGAACAATTCAGTAAGTTTCTTAAACTTTTAAAGAAATTACATATTAATTTGTCGCTTCTTGAAGCTCTTTAGCAGATGCCAGATTCAAGGAAAATTTTAAAAGATCTTCTAACAAACAAGATGAAGTTGGACGAGGAATCGCATGTGGAACTAAACGCAGTATGCTCAGCGATGTTGAAAAACAAACTACCACAAAAATTAAAAGATCCAGGGAGTTTTACAATTCCATGCATAATTGGTAGTTTATCTATTGATAATGCTTTAGCGGATTTAGGGGCAAGCATCAATGTTATGCCTTATAAATTGTTTAAACAACTAGGTCTAGGGAAACCCAAACAAACTAGGATGAGCATTCAATTAGTTGATAAAACTATTAGAACTCCTAGGGGTATGATTGAAGATGTGCTAGTGAAAATTGAAAAATTCATATTCCCAGTAGACATTGTCGTTTTAGACATGGATGAGGACAATAATATCCCCTTAATTCTAGGAAGAACCTTTTTAGCAACTACCAAGACTAAAATTGATGTCAGTGTAGGAGAACTCATACTTTGTGTAGGTAACAAATCAATCAATCTCCAGGCTCTTGACTCAGCTAGGACATCGAGTAATCAAGGTGAGAACATAAATTCTATTAATAACCATTTAGTTAAACCTTCATTTCAGGAAGCACCATGGAACTACACAACTAAGCCAGATCCTAGACCCCATGCCAACAAGGAAATAACTCATGAGGAACGAAGGCTTCAGATCGATGAACTAGACGAGTGGAAGACACACTTCAAGGAGAAATTAGGAATACACAAAGCAGAACCAATGCCATTCCCTAGGATAGACAAATTTAAGATCAGAGATCAGGTACTGTTAGATAAAGCAAACTCTCGAGTACCTCCTCCTAACCCTAATACAAATAAAGAAATCTCTTTTAGGGTACTCAATGTTTTCCCATACAGAACAATCGAGGTAAGTAATCTTACATTCGGTACCTTTAAAGTAAACGCTACTCGACTTGAACTTCACCATGATAGTGGAACTGATAACATGAGAGAGGATGTACAACTCTTTAAACCACCTTGACTATGCGAATGAGAGGTAAGTCTAGCTTAAGACTATAAATAAGCTTTTATCGGGAGGCAACCCGAGCACTAACACCATTAATTTTTACATTTTATTATTTTACTTTTATTTTTCCTTTTTAGCACCTAACTATAAACTAACCAAGTACAGATTTCCACACGACACAGCCTTACACATGGCCATGGCTGTGGCCGTGTGGATACTGCGGATATACGTACTGACATGACAGATATAGTACTACACAGAACAAAAAATATCTTCAAGCCACGACCCTCAACTGAACACCACGATCGTGCGATGTGGCCGTGGCCGACACTGTTTTACCAAACACAGGCGTGGCGACCTACGCATCGGCGTAGGAGAAATGAACAAAGCATAACAGGGCCGTGCGACACAACCGTGTGACTCGACACGCCCACGGTACACGGCCATGGGGATGTACCAGACATCAAAACTCTATTTAACCCACCCTTTCCCTCTTTTCACCTACCCCATTCTTCAGATCTTCCCCCCTTCCATACTTTTCTTCCTTAGCCCTTATCTAAACTCTTGATCTCCACAGCAGCCATGTCAAAGAAGCGAAAGGATTCAAGCACAGTCTCCCTGTGGGAGACTGATCTACATAAGTTCATGCCGGCCGCTTCTTCTACTCGACAAGCCAAGTGTCTTTGAGGCATTTAGCTTTTATTTTTCTTTTCTCGTTTTCTTTATTTTCCTTATCTTTACTTCTCTTCTACTAAATTTAGTTTATCGTATTTCATTTTCTTTGATTTTGGTTCTAAAGGCTATTAGGGAATCACACCTCGACCACTACCACCACCCTACCACAGCCTTAGAAATCGTACTCACCTCGCAAACCATCCAACAATAAAGACTTTTCAGTCCATTCATCTTTTGTTTTAGTTTTATTTCAATTTTTACAATATTTCTCTTTGTCTTTCATGTATTTAAATATATATTTAGTATATTTTGAATTATTCTTATTATTTCCTAGCTAATTCTTCACGAGCTTCCCAATTTCTTCATCTAACGCAGAGCTTGGTAGCAGCCACCACACCACGGGACTCCCAACTCAAGGAAACCATCCAAATTCAGGAAGTTTTACCTCTCCATTTCTCTTAAATTTCATATATATCTTTGTACATTAAAGGTAATGCACATCTTAAGTGTGGGGGTGAATATCTATTTCAAGAGAGTGCCTAACTTTTTGCATTATTCTCAAATCCCTAAATTATGCCATGGATGATATCTTGTCTTTAAGTAATTTTCTCATATTACTAATTAGAATAAAGTTCCTGTGATTCATGATTTTCTTTTATATGTTTTGGATTAAGTCATTGATAATTATGCAGTGATGATTTAAACTTTAGGAGACTAGAGAATCAAGCTTGATGAGTCAATTTTCAAAAATTAAAATTTTGTTAGGTTGTCTACCTGAATCTAATTATTACCTTGAAGTTTGAAATTTACAAAGTTGATATCAAAAAACCATAATTTTTGGTGAGATTTTGAGCTTTTAAGAGCATACATTCGTTTCATGCTCACTTTTTGATTATGAGTGTGTCAACATTGATTTGTTATTCTAGAACTTGCTTCAATTATACATGTCAAGACCACATCATTGATTTGATATACAGAGATGATAAAGGCACCTAGGATTTAACCCACTCACTCCACTAAACCCTAGTGAACCCCTTTGATCCTAACAACCCTTTTTATTGACTGACCCACTAATATTAACCCAAAACCCTTTGTATTTGTTATCACCATTCCTTGACTACCCTTTCTATAGAGATTTGATTTGATCGGTTGCCTAACTATTTTATTTCAGTAGTTGAATTCATCTTTTATTATGTACTTGATTTGTTCTTAAAAAATTAAATAATTTTTGAAGTATATTCATTATTAGTCCTATATCAGCTGAGCTTATACATGAAAATTCCAAATCTTGAAGAAGAAGCTCAGATTATTAGTAATGAAGTTTTCAATTGATGTAATTATTCTTTATCAGTTCGTTATTTCTAGTTAGGTAATTTGTCAAGTCAATCTCGATTTTAACCTTTTAATTCAGCCTTTATCCACACCTTTAGCCTAAGCCCCATTATAACCCTTTTTTTTTTTAAAAAAAAAAGACCTTGTGATCTGTGTATCATCTCATTTTACAGTGGTGGAGATTTGATTTTTAGGCAAGCTTATGGGATTAACTTTTCATGTTCGACTTTTGAGTGCTTAATGTTGAACCTTAAACAGTGATTTGAGTGAATCTTTAATGAGGATGTCAACTCTTGCCAATTCTGAATCAGAGGTAATTATTTAGGTAAGGGGAAACGCCTATGTTTTCATGCTATAAATGTATGACTTTGATTGTTTGAATCTTTAGGACCCTTTGAGATAAATTATCAATGTATGAATTATCTTTGAATTATGATGAAACATTATTGATAAATATTATGAATCAAGGAAGTTCATTTTAATTGTGAGTTGAGAATTTTGCTTGAGGACAAGCAAATGCTTAAGTGTGGGGGTATTTGATAAACCGTAACATGAACATATTTTAATCCCACATTTAGTATACTTTTGGATGATTTATTCCTTGAATTGTGTAATTTGGTGCTCTTAATCCTTTTTTTTCATGTTTTATACTAAGAGGAGCACCGGAGGATTAAAAGAATTAGAAATGGGCCCAAAACAAAGTAAATGGGCCATATCACGAAATTGACATGACCTGGGCCTAAGACCACACGGCCGTGCCTCCTTAACAGACTCGAACACGGCCTAGCCACGATTCAGACGGGCATGTGCCATGGGCGTGTCCTTAACGTGAGAAAGAAGAGTTTCAATCGGATTAGGGTACTTAGAGGCAAAGAAAGCCAGTCCAAAAGCCTATATAAACACCCTAGAGGCCAACCTTTAGGGAGTCCAGTTGGGAAGTCCAGCTAGGTATCTAGCTAGGCCAAGGAGCCGAACCAGAGAGGCCAGAATTGTGGGATTCACTCAAAGAATAGCAAGTTGATTTATCTCAAGAAGTCGGAGTTATACTCAAGATAGAGGATCTCTCATTCAATTCCTTCAGGGGGTTTTAGGGTTTTCTTATGTTTTGTTTTATCTTTTCTTTTGAGATGTATTCTTTTATCGTTATGAACTAAACCCTCAGATACCTGAAGGGGATGAAACCTAAGATGAATCTTGTTATCGTTTGCTGAACTATATGATAAATACTTGATTTGTTCTTAACTATGCGTTCTTAATTCTTGTTTTGGTATTTCCGGGATATTGATTCAAGTATTGATGTGCTTAGGTGGTGGAGCAAAAGTCCCTGCCTAAGAGTAAATCTAGCATAGTTAAGTAGAGTTACTCGCGCGCCTAGAAATATGGTGACGAAAATCTACCGGATTAGGGTCAAACCTAATATGGGAGTCCATATATCTAGTTAATGCAATTCTAGGGGGTTTTAATTAGAAAGAGATTTCAATTAATCAACCTAGGGTTAGATGTTAGTAGCCTCGAAAGAGGTATTAATATAAATTTGGGAATCCTACAGATCAAGTCAAGTGAATAAATTGTCTGGTTCAGAGTTAGATAACAAGTGAAGTCTAGGTGGATTCTTCCTCGGGTATTGTCTTAATCAATTGGCTTTTCCCAAAGTTATTTTCCCCAATACATTATCTTTATCTTTGCATCTTTAGCTTAGTTGTTAGTTAATTTTAGATTAGATAACAAATTCCTTTAATTCTTAGGCTAGATAATAAAAAGAAAGTTAGTATTAGTACTTTTGGTTCCTTTGGGTTCGACAATCCGGTCTTGCCACAGCTATACTATTGTACGATAGGTGCACTTGCCTCAATCATTGTCACAGTTAGTTCTAGGCTCGATCATTCTTTATATAAAATTTTAAGACTCTTTTGACACACGATCATGGACAAATATGGACATGGTGAAATAAAATTTCAAAGTTTTAAGTGAAGGGCATTTTAGTCATTTGGTAATTTAATGAATTAAAAACCAAAAATCAAGCCAAAATTTAGTCCATCTTCTTCATGCTTGTGCCAAAAATTAGAAAGGAATCTATAGCTAGGGTTTGGCCACTTTCAAGCTTTATTGTAAGTACGTCCTAGCCCCGTTTTTAATGCTCTTTACATTTTTGAAGTCGTTATCACTCAATCTATCTATTTCTACCATTAATTTGAGTTATATTTGATGTCTAGGGTTTGACCTATGTCAGACATGTATGTGTTTTGATGGCTAATGGTAGGTTATGCATGTTTGATGTGTGATAGACAACTTTTACTAATTGATTTTTCATGAAAACACCTAAAAAGGAAATCTCATTTAATGGAAAATGTGGGCTGCTATAAGCATGAAATTGAAGAAATCGAATAGATTTCATTTTACGAGCCTAGGGTCTAAAATGTAAAAATGTTAAAGTTTAGGGGCAAAAATATAATTTTTCATAATGTGATTTTTGGACTAAATTGAGAAATGTGGATAATAAATGAGTTAAATTTGTTATTATAAATCAAGAGAAACGAGGTTCGGACCTATCAGGGGAAAAACAAGGTGTTTAACGATTAGGTCCATTTCTACTTTTTTTTGTATCGAGGTAAGTTCGTATTTAAATAATGCATTGTTTTATTTATGTTTTAAATGCTTTAATATTGTATGAATTATGATTGACTCCTTGGATGTAATCGATAAAGTTTGACAAGTGAGAAATCCCGGTTGATCCTTAGGAATAGGTAGGATACAAATATAATGACATTAAGGTTATTTGAGATTACGTGTAAGACCATATTTGGGATATGGCATCGATATGAGACTTTGTGTAAGACCATAGCTAGGCTATTGGCATTGATAAGAGATCCCATGTAAGACCATATCTGGGATATGGCATTGGTATGATATGGCATTGGCATGAGTTGATCGCGCGCCTAGAGATAGGGTGACGAGATTTTACCGGATTAGGGTGAAACCTAATATGGGAGTCCATAGATCGAGTTAATGCAATTCTAGGGGTTTTAACTAGAAAGAGATTTCAATTAATCAACCTAGGGTTAGACGTTAGTCGCCTCGAGAGAGGGATTAATATAACTTAGGGAATCTTACGGATCAAGTCAAATGAATAAATCGTCTGGTTCAGAGTTAGATAACAAGTGAAGTCTAGGTGGATTCTTCCTTGGGTGTCGTCTTAATCAATTGGTTTTTCTTCCAAGTTATTTTCTCAAATTCATTCTTCTTTGTCTTAGAGTCTTTAGATTAGTTGTTAGTTAATTTTAGATTAGATAAAAATCACTTTAATTCTTAGGCTAAATAATAAAAAGAGAGTTAGTATTAGTTCTTTTTGTTCCTTTGGGTTCGACATTCCGGTCTTGCCTTAACTATACTCCTGCTCGATAGGTACGCTTGCCTCAAATCGTTGTCATAGTTAGTTTCCAGGTTTGATCATTCTTTTTATAAATTTTAAGACTTTAACATTGCATAAAACAACGATCAATCGATCTTGGATAGACTCATTCTTATGTTTGTCTGAAATTAGTAGCTAGTAAGAGCTTGCCAGTTGAGTTTACTAAGTTTGTGGTTAGAGTGTCAAACCCCTTAGGCAAACATGTATTAGTTGATCGAGTTTGCAAGAATTGTCCTTTGATGATTCGAGGTCACCGTTTTCTAGTCGATTTAATGTTGTTCTCATTTGATGATTTCGATGTTATTTTGGGTATTGATTGGTTGACACTGCATGATGCTGTAGTAAACTATAAAAGAAAGATTATTGAACTGAAATGTGAAATTGGTGAAGTTCTTCGGATTGATTTAGATGAGTCGGGTGAGTTACCTGTTGTGATTTCTTCGATGTTTACCTAGAGGTGCGTAAGGAAAGGTTGTTAAGCTTATCTTGCTTATGTGTTGAATACAGAAGTATCTGAGTTGAAAATTGAATCAATGCTGATAGTTTGTGAATATTTGGATGTGGTCCCGGAAGAGTTACCTGGGTTACTTCTAATCAGAGAGGTTGAGTTTGGTATTGATTTAGTACCAGGGATCACCGATATCAATCGCTCCATATAGGATGGCTCCGACTGAATTGAAAGAATTGAAAGCTCAGTTGTAAGAGTTGACAGATAAAGGTTTTACGAGACCGAGTTATTTTCCCTGTGGTGCTCCAGTGTTATTTTGAAAGAAGAAAGACGGATCTATGAGACTTTGTATCGATTATCAATAGCTCAACAAGGTGACTATAAAGAATAAGTATCCTCTGCCAAGGATAGATGACTTGTTTGATCAGTTGAAAGGGTCTACGATATTCTCAAAGATTGATTTGAGATCTGGCTAATATTAGTTGAGAGTTAAAGAGTACGATGTGCCAAAAACCACATTCAAAACAAGGTATGGACACTATGAATTCCTTGTTATGCCTTTTGGATTAGCAAATGCACCTGCTATTTTTATGGACTTGATGAATAGAATTTGTGGTTGTATTTATTGATGACATTCTGATTTATTCCCGAGAAGAGGCCGAACATGCCGAGCACTTGAAAACTGTATTACAAATTTTGAGAGATAAGAAGTTGTTTGCTAAATTCAGTAAAAGTGAGTTTTGGCTCCGAGAAGTCAAATTTTTGGGACATATCATTTCAGGTAATGGTATCCGGATTGATCCCAGTAAGATTTTGGAAATTTTTGATTGGAAACTGCCAAGAAATGTGTCCGGAGTCAGAAGCTTTTTGGGCTTAGCCGGTTACTACTGACGTTTTGTCAAAGGATTTTTGATGATTTCTACTCCTATGACTAAGCTGTTGCAAAAGTATGTTAAGTTCAAATGGTTAGAAAAATGTTAGCAAAGCTTTGAGAAGTTGAAAACATTATTGACTGAGGCGCCAGTTTTAGTGCAACCTGAACCGGGAAAAGAGTACGTAATTTATAGTGACCGTCACTGAATGAATTAGGATGTGTGTTGATGCAAGAGGGCAAAGTGATAGGCTATGCCTCGAGATTGTTGAAACCACACAAGAAGAATTATCTGACGCATGATCTAGAATTGGCCGCCATTTTGTTTGCTTTGAAAATTAGGAGACACCATTTATACGGTGAGAAGTGTCATGTCTTTTCTGATCATAAGAGTTTAAAATACTTGATGACTCAGAAAGATTTAAACTTCCGACAATGGAGATGGCTCGAGTTACTGAAGGATTATGAGCTAGTGATTGACTATCACCCGGGTAAGGCAAACATAGTCCTAGATGCGTTGAGTAGAAACACTTTGTTTACCTTGAGAGCGATGAATACATGATTGACTTTGTCTAATAATGGTTCGATCCTAGACGAGTTGAGAGCTAGACCGTTATTCCTTCAACAAATTTGTGAAGCTTAGAAATGTGACAGTGATTTGCAAACCAAAAGAGTTTATTGTGAAATGAGTAGTGATTCAGATTTTCATATCGGATTAGATGATTGTTTAATGTTTCGAGGTAGAATTTGTGTACCAAAAAAATAATGAGCTTATTCAGAAAATTCTTCATGAGGTGCATCATGGTTGTTTATCTGTGCATCCGGGTAGTACAAAAATGTATAATGATTTGAAGAAATTGTATTGGTGGTCGAGTATGAAACGAGATATTTCAGAGTTTGTTTTGAGATGTTTGATTTGTCAACGAGTGAAAGCAGAACACCAAGTGCCTTCGGGTTTACTTCAGCCAGTGATGGTGCCCGAGTGGAAATGGGATAGGATTAAGATGGATTTCGTAACGGGTTTACCTTTGACTCTGAAAAAGAAAGATATCATCTGGGAAGTTGTTGATAGATTGACGAAATCAAGATATCATCTGGAATGTTGTTGATAGATTGACGAAATCAGCTCATTTTATACTGGTACGTACCGATTACTCACTTGACAAGCTAGCTGAATTGTACATTGCTGAAATTGTGAGATTACACGAAGTGCCTATTTCTATTATTTCGGATAGAGATCCGAGATTTACGTCTCGATTTTGGAAAAAGTTGCAAAAAAGCTTTGGGTACAAAGTTGAACTTTTGTACCACATTTCATCCGTAAACTGTAACACCCCTTACCTGTATTCAACGCTAGAAAAGGGTACGAGGCATTACAGAACATAAATATAAGCAAACATATAAAACCGAGACATAAATTTCCATCCAAGTTTAAAACCTTTCACATACATTCATATCGTCCTTATCACGAGCCTACGAATCTGAAAACATGCATCGGAAGTGGTTCGGGACTAAACTGAGTACTTTGGAAACTTTTGGAAAACTTAGAAATTTTTTCATGTAAAAGGGGTCACATGCCCGTGTAGGTTTGGGACATGTAACCCTAAGACACGCCCGTGCTTTAGGCCTCATTCAAATTAGGGAGCTTTCTGTTTATGATGTCATCATCAAATTGAGGTCACACGGTCAAGTCACACGCCCATGTGCTTAAGTCGTGTGATTGATTAAATTTTCATATTTTTTCCTAAAATAGGTGCAAACTTCACACGGCCAGCGCACACGCCCGTGTCTCTGCCCATGTGCTCATTATTAAGCATTTTATTTTGCAACAATTAAGGTGCAAGGGACACACGTCTAAAACACACGCCCATAGGGCAAGCTATGTGTCACACACAGACTAGACACACACCCGTGTGGACAAAAACAGGGCTATTTACCAAGCCATTTTGTCACCCTTCCATGCACATACCTACATAACAAAATATAACACCAATCCAATCATATACATTCAACTAAATCAGCCACAACCAAGGCAGCAACACTCATTCATATACTACCATCTGTCACATAAAACCATCACATACTTATCAACTTAAGCATGCAAATTCCCACATCCATGATAAGCATCATCATATATAAATATATTTAAACAATATTAGCCAATTTCTATGGCCATTTACAAAATGAATTATCAACCATCATAAGCCAACACATTTGGCCAAATCAATTATGACACACAACAAAATGACCAAGTCCCTATACATGCCATAACTCAAAATGTTAAATTCATCGGTACCCAAAATGATATGTTGATAGTTTGAGTGAATCTCCGACAATCAATGATCCTCGAGCTAGCTTGGTGACACTATAAGACAAGTGAAAAGAAAGGAGAGTAATCTTTAAAGCTTAGTAAGTACCTATGCAAATAATAGGCACTAGAACACACATTTAACACATAATTAACATAAATGTCATTACAAATCTCATAGTCAAACTTACACAATCACAAACTTACCGAAGGTTCATCACATATCGAGCTTATTAAGCATGAGTCTTATGTACATACCTGTACCCAAGTGCAACATACCAAAGTCTTTTACAACTTTTGTAACAGTCCGGTTTAGACCCTAGTCGAAATAGTGGTTTCGGGACACAAATTCAAGACAGAAAAATATTTTAACATTATTTTCTGTGCCTATGATATTTGATTAAGTATGTGTGTAAGTCTTGTGAATTAATTTGTCTGTTTGTATGCTTAATTTGATAAAAGGACTAAATCGTGTAAAATGCAAAAGTAGCCTTTTAATTTAATAAGTGTCGAATTGTTGTTGTTTTTATCATGTGAAGTCCTTAAAATGGAAATAAGCCATTAAACAATGGGATGGACGGTTATGGGCTTGATGTATACGATTTTACTATTAAAATTTAAAGGATAAATTAGTAAATAATCTATTAACAAGTGATAAATAAAAACAAATGAAAATGTTAGTGGATGTTCATCTTTTTGGAACCGAAAATAAGAAAAAAAGAGGGATTTTGAGCTTTCATGACATTCGGCTACTATCAAGCTTAATTCAAGATCAAGAATTGAAGAAACCAGACTTAGATCGTGGGAAATCGAAAGTAATTCAGTAGCCAAGTTCGTTTCTGTTTATCTGAATATGAGGTAAGTCTATATACAAATAAATGTATTTACATTGATATATGTATATTAATATGAAAATTCGTAATGACGAATGCATATGAGATAATGAGTACATGAAATCCGAGATAGTATTGACATTGTGTCAGCATCCGAAAAAGCCCCGTATGAACCTAGGAATAGATAGGATTACATATGTCATGACATAGGTGTCTGATATGTGATATCGTGTAAGACCACGTCTGGGATGTTGGCATTGATATGAGACATCGTGTAAGACCACGTCTGGGACATTGGCATCCATTTGAGATTTGCGTGTAAGACCATGTCCGGGACATTAGCATCATATTGATTCGTATAAGACCCTGTCTGGGATAGTGGTATTGATATTTGGTTACATGTAAGACCACGTCAAAGACGTTGGCATTGTACAACTATTCTGAGCATTCTGAGTAATCTATTTCATTCCAAATGGTTCAACGGGAAAATCTGAGAAATTAGAGACTACGTGAAATGTATAAACGAGTCAGGTATGTCTGAAACATACACTATGTATGTGTATGAAAGGTAAGTGTATATATATGAACTTACCAAAGTGAATATATGTATGGATTTGATGAGATAATATGTGATATATGCTTGAATGTGTTATGTGCATAAGTGAAGCTTTGAGATGTGATATACTGGCATTCTATGGATAAACAAATGAGCCAAAGAACATATTATGGAATTGCAATTGAGAAATATTAATGACATTCTGTCAATATGATTATGTGTATTTTATGTTATGTTTATTTGCATATGGCCTTTTGGAAAGCTTACTTTTGTGTGTTCACTCTGTTTTATAGGTCGTCAAAGCTACAAAAGGCTCGGGAATCGTTGAGGATCATCACCACACTATCAAACTCTACTTTGGTACTTTTGAATGTGTATATAGCTAAATATGACATGTATAGGCTAGTTGTTTTAGGATATGTTTGATTTATGTACATGGCCATGTGATATGGCTAGATTTATAGCTGCGTTATGAATGACTAGTTATGTCCTATGATACTAGTTTTGGTATAGCTTGATAGCAAATGAAATGGTCATATGAATGGTAAGCTTGATGATGCTAAATTTGGTATATGATTGTTGAGAAGTGTCTTATAATATGATGGTAAATTTGTGATGGATTATGCTTTGAAGTGCTTGCGGTTATAATGAGTTAAATGACTATTAAGTTGGTATGGTTGTTAGGTCATAATTGAATAGAAAAAATGCACAATTTGATGTGTTTTGGTTGCCAATTGTGTATAAGATGATGCTTGTATGTGTTTGTAGGGATGACCCAAGTGTGGGTGGCATTTTATCCTTGAAAATGGCCTATAATTGCCCACATGGTTGAGCACACAAGCGTGTGGCTCGACCGTGTCCTTCGAGGTTACAATTTAAAACAAGTCAGAATAGACCACGGGCAAAACACACGGGCGTGTGTCTGGTCATGTGATCAAGTCAGTAGCGGCCACGGGTTGGACACATAGGCATGTGATTGGCAGTGTGGTGCAAGTCAGTGTCGACCACGGGTGAGGCACAAGGGCGTGTCTCAGGCCGTGTGGACAAGTCAGTATGTATGCCCTATTTTGACACGGCTTAGACACACAGGCGTGTTTGAGGCCATGGGATTGACACGGCCTGCCCACACGGGCATGTGACCTCTGTAACTGTGAAAAACTTTTAAATTTTTTAGAATTTCTGTATGTGTTCGGTTTAGTCCCGGCCCTTTTCTAAAGCATGCTTGAGGTCTCGTAGACCTACCTAAGGGACACTTTGATGTGATTTGTCAGATTATGTTATGAAATGTCTGTAAAGGTTTTTGATTGTCTGGTAACACCTCTTAACCCTAAATCGGCGATGGTTATGGGCTAGGGGTGTTACATTTGATTGGTATCAAAGCTATAGTTTAGTCGATTCTCAGACTAACGTAGCGTGTGAGAGTCTAGCTATACATGTCATTTATATGAATTGTGATAGTATGATGAATTCTAGCATGTAAAATCTATTTTTCGTATAGTAATGGGTCCCGAAAGAGTCGTAGCTAACAATGTTGAAAGCAATACGACTACTCCCGCTTATGGGACAGTGCCATCTGATTCGAGACCGGCTACTAGCGGTCAAGAGGGAGAGGCTAAGCAAGCCTTCTTCCAAATGATGAATGAGTGGTTCACTCAGTACGTAAGAACTAATCCGGCTATTTCACAACCTCCACCCCCGCCTAATCCCCCTCAGACTTCAGTTGTGCCTCCGGTTATGAACTTGAATCTGTTGAACAAACCTCCTGTTGATAAGATCTGCAAGTATAGGGCTGAAGAGTTCAGGGCCTCCAGTGATGATGATGCTGAGAAAGCTGAGTTTTGGCTAGAGAACACTATCTAAGTATTTGATGAGGTGTCATTGACCCCTGAATAATGTATATAGTGTGTTGTTTCTTTGTTACGAAACGCAACTTATCAGTGGTGGAAGACTTTAATTTCTGTGGTTCCGAAAGAACAGGTCACTTGGGATTTCTTTCAGTTTGAGTTCCAAAAGAAATATATCAGTCAGAGATTTATAGATTAAAAACAAAAGGAATTTCTGGAGTTGAAACAGGGTCACATGTCTGTCACCGAGTATGAAAGAGAGTTTGTGTGTAACACCCCTAACCTGAAACCGTTGCCGGAATAAGGTTAAGAGGCATTACCAGACAATCGAAACATTCCACATCCATTTCACAACATAAAGTCAATAATCAATCAAACATAATCAAATATATTCATATAGTCCCTTATTGAGGTCTACGATACCTTAAACATGTGTTAGAAAGAGGTCGGGACTAAACCGACCACTTACGAAAATTTTCAGAAATTTAAAGATTTTTCCAAACTGTAGAGGTCACACGCCATGTGGGAAAGCCGTGTGCCTCCCATGGCCTCGACACGCCCGTGTGTCTAAGCTGTGTCAAAACAGGGCATACATACTGAGTTGTCTAAACGGCCGTGGACATGCCCGTATGCCTCACCTGTGGTCGCTACTGACTTCACCACATGACCAGTCACATGCCCGTGGTCGATTCTGACTTGTTTTGAATTTCAATCACTAGGGACACGGCCGAGCCACACGCCCGTGTGCTCAAGCGTGTGGGCAGTTATAGGCCATTTTCAAGGCCAAACTTGCCTCCCACACCTTGAATCACCTACAAGCTTCAATTCAATACTAATTCATGCTTCTAAATGCATTCAAACATACCATTTCATGCACCAATTAATCACTAACAATACCATCTACTTCCATACTTAATATCATCACAAATAAGTCCATTCAAAGTAACAATTGTACATCTCAAAACATATATATATCAAGCATCATGTAATCCATGCCATAATTCATCTTCAAACTACATCTTTCATCAACCATATAATCATGAAATATACCATATTCTTATCTCATTCATAAGTTCAACATCATTCAACTTCCAAGCCAAATCATATGACAAGAATTAAGCATTTCAAAACATGCCATAACTTCTAGCCTATACATGCCATATTTCAACTATATACATTTTTTTCAAAAGTACCAAAATGGTTAGCCGATAGTGTGATTTAGTCACTGATGATCCCCTGATCCGTGCAAGCTTTACTGAGACTGTAAAACAGAGAAACAAATCACACAGTAAGCTTTCAAAAGCTTAGTAAGTTCGTAATATAATACAATTAACTCATTGAATCAAATCAATGTACAAATTGAACCATCACATAGATAATCTACCAATTATACACAAATTCAACTATATCCAATACTCACATAGCATTCCATTCATCTACTTTCAATTTCACCAATCACATAGGTATCATACATACCTTTGCCAACACATAGTTACTCACCAATCATGCTACTCAACCACTCGACTTTACATTTCGATCAACCTTTGCTATTCTTTTGATTTATTCGCACACTTAGTGCCAATTCGTAGTTGAAACATAATTGTCATCGCACACTTAGTGCCAATACATTAAACTGAGCTTATGTCGATATCGCACACACAGTACCAAATAAATAAGTCGAAGCTTCTATCGTTTCGCACATACAGTGCTTATCAACTCTGTCTCAATTCAATTACGCACACTTAGTGCCTCGTCACTCAATTTCATTCATTACATTTCTAATTCAATATCTATTATTCAATTCACATCACATAGAACATAAATTAACAACTTGTACTATATCCTAACTTACCTCGGACGTCGAAATACCGAAACAGTCGATTAATCAAGCACTTTGTCTTTGCCTCCATCTCAATCCAAACCTCTCATTTCTTGTTCTATACACATTCAAATTTAACTCATTCAATCACCAATTCATTCAATTTAGTCCAAACACACATATTTAGGGCATTTTGCAAAATATCCCTCACATTTTCACATTTCGACACTTTAGTCCCTAATTCACAAAATCACAAAATACACTAAATTTCTACTCACACAAGCTTAGTCCAATTCTTCCCATGCTAATACAAATCCACACATTTCATTTATTTTACATTTTAGTCCCTCAATTTACACTTTTCTCAATTTAGCCCAAATTACTCAAATTCACCAAAATTTCAAAGACAAGATATGTTAATCTACCACATATCTTTCATATTTCATCATTAACTATAAAAAAAGCTCAAGCATTCGTCAATGGCATATCTCAAAATCACCATCAAAT
The DNA here is from genome assembly GCA_025503065.1 of Gossypium bickii. Taxonomy (NCBI): domain Eukaryota; kingdom Viridiplantae; phylum Streptophyta; class Magnoliopsida; order Malvales; family Malvaceae; genus Gossypium; species Gossypium bickii. Next base: position 43,894,560 of record CP106717.1, on the reverse strand, counting down.
TTTAAAATTAAAGCATGGGCTAGAGCACAAAGCAATGATCACAAAAAACGTAAAATATTAAAAAACCGAGCTTGAAGCATACCTCAATCCTGGACAACAATGGCCGAACCCTACTGTAGTCTTCTTCTTTTCTTTTTCTTATGATTTTTGATAAGGATGGATAAAAATGAGCAAAAATTTGGTTTTGTTTTATTTAATATTAACTAAGGCTTTTTACCATTTTACCCTTAATGAAAATTAATAATAACACCTTATGCCATGCTATCATCTTCCACTAACTATAAAATAGGCTAATTGAAATATAAATCCTCCAAATTATAAAGACAACAACCATTAAGCACTTATCCATTAGCACACATCATTTTACACTTTATTCAATTAAGTCCTTATTGCTAATTAAACATACAATCGATAAAATCTTCACACAGAAATTTCACACAGGCTAATTCACATACTGTAAACACAAAAAATAATATTAAAATATTATTTTGACCTCGAATTTGTGGTCTCAAAACCACTATTCTGACTAATGTTTAAACCGGGATGTTACAACTCTCCCCCCTTAGGAATTTTTGTCTTTGAAAATCTTGCCAGTGAATAGGTGTGGATATTGCTCTCTCATTACATCCTCAGGCTCCTACGTAGCCTCTTTGATGTGTCTAAAACTAGCTATGATCACAATAAAGGCAAGCGCACCTATCGTTCAATAGTATAGTTATGGTAAGACCGATAATATCGTATCCACAAGGACCAAGAGTACTAGTAATTACTATTTTTCTATTATTTAGCCTAAGAATTGGGTTGATTTCTTTTAAACTAAAACTTAATTAAAGACACAATAAAGAGAGAATTGGGAAAATACTATTAGACAACTTATATGAGATATGCAATACCTAAGGAAGAATTCACCTAGACTTCACTTATTACTTTTGATTCATATGATTTATTCACTTGACTTAATCCGTAGAAGTCCCTGAATTATGTTAATATCTCTTTCAAGACTAAAAGCAACTGACTCTAGGTTGATTAATTGAAATCTCTTTCTAATTAAAACCCCTATTGTCGCATTAACTTGATCTATGGATTCCCTTACTAGACTTGACTCTAATCCGGCATATTTAGTTGCCATATTTCTAGGGATGCAATCAACTCCGCTTAATTGTGTTGATCTACTCTTAAACAGGGACTTTTTCTGCACTAAATAAGCACATTCGACTTGAATCAATAACCTGGATTATCAAAACAAGAATAAGAACTCACAATTAAGAATAAGAACAAGTATTTATCTTATAAATCAAACAATAATAAGATCTATCTTAGGTTTCATCCCCTCAGGTATTTAAGGGATTTAGTTTATACTAATAGAGGGAAACATATTAAAATAGGGAAAATAACAAAACATAAGAAAACCCAAAAACTCTAAAGAACTTGACGGGAGATCTTTAGTCTTGATGGAGATCCTTCTCCTAAAGTTGTTCCGGACGGCTATCTTGGAGTATTTTCTGCCTTCTACTCAGCGTCTACTCAACGTCCTCTTTTAGGTCACCCCCAGGGTGTTTATACAGGCTTTGGGATGCCTTTCTTGGCCCACAAGTAGCCTTTTTCGAATAGAATTAACCTTGGGGACTGTAGGGACACGCCCGTGTAACACGCCCGTGCGTAAGAGCTTAGGCCATGCTTGACTCTGCTCGCCACAGACGGTCGTGTGATCCACTCGTGGTTGATGGTTCAGGCCGTGCGATTTCTGATGTAGGCCTATTTTCTCCATTTTTGGCCCGTTTCTCGATCTTTTCGACTCCTAAGCTCTCCTGAGTATAAAAGATGAAATTAAGAGATTAGGAGTATCGAATTCATCAAATCCAATGGAAAATCATCCAAAACTAAGCCAAGCATAGGGTTAAAATATGTGTAAATTATGGTTTATAACTCTTCACCACACTTAAGCCTTTGCTTGTCCTCAAGCAAAATCCTCAACTCACAATTAAAATTAACTTCCTTAATTCATAATCCTCATTAATAATGTTTTATCATAATTCATAGATAATTCATACATTGATAATTTAACTAAAAGAGTCCTAAAGATTCAAACAATCTAAGTCATAAATTTTTATAGCACGAAAACATAGGTGTTTCCCCTTACCTAAATAATTATCTCTTATTCAAAACCTGGCAAGAATTGGCATCCTCACTAAAGATTCACTCAAATCACTCAAGTTGTTTAAGGTTCAAATTAAGCACTCAAAAAGTCAAACATGAAAAGTTAATCCCATAGGCTTGCATGAAAATCATATCTCCACCACTAAAAATTAAGATGATACACAAATCAAAAGGTCTTTTAAAGGGTTGTAACGGGGCTTAGGTTAAGGTGTGGATAAAGGCTAAATTAGAGGGTTAGAATCGAGATTACATTAACCATTTACCTAACTAAGAAAATAGTTAGGCAACTGATCAAATCAAATCTCGACATAAGGGGAGTCAATAAAGTGGGAGAAGTAAGAATTTGGTTTTGGTTTAGTATTAAAGGGTGAGTCAAGAAACGATTTATTAGGCTCAAAAGGGTTCACTAGGGGTTAATTATCAGGGTAGGCTTTTTGGTGGAATAAGTGGGTTTAAACCTAGGTGCCTTTATCATATCAATATATCAAATCAAAAGGTGTAGTCTCCACATGCATAATCAAAGCAAGTTCTAAAATAACAAATCAATATTGACACACTCATAATTAATAAAGTGGGCAAGAAAAGTATGTGCTCTTAAAGGCACAAAATCTCACAAAAATTATGGTTTTTGATGTCAACCTTGCAAATTTTGAACTTCAAAGTAATATTTAAATTTAGGGGAACAACCCAAAAAGATTTTAATTATGGAAAATAGACTTATCATGCTTGATTCTCTAATGTCTTAAAGTTTAAACCATCAATACACAATTACTTATGACTTAATCTGAAACATATCAACAAAAATCATAAATTAATAGAAGTTTCATTCTAGCAGTAATATGAGAAAGTTACTTAAGAACAAGATATAATTCAGGGATTTTCAAATAGTACTGTAGTTAACCTCCTCACACTTAAGATGTACATTATCCTCAATATACAAAGATAGATAATATAGTAGAAAATCAGAAGAGAGGGAGAGGAGTGAAACTTCCTGAATCATGGATGAAATCCTTGAAAATGAAACTTGTAGCAATGGTGCGAATGAAAAGCATGATGAACTAGGCAGAGGTGAAGGTGGGGAAGAATATTCCAGTTCCTTAGTAGCACCTTAAACCTTTTGAAACTGCAGAGTCATCAGTAAAGTTTTAGGGGGTTTTATTAAATGGATTTCGTTATGATTACTCGATAATAAACAACCAAAGATAAAAAGAAATCAACATAATTAATATAATTTAAAGACATGAAAAGGAAATAGTTCAATAGTTTAAAACTTTAAATAAAATAAAGACAACGAAAAGAAAAATAAAAATAAATAGACTCAAAGGTCCTCATCCCCAGATGGATCGTGAGGTGGGGATGGCGGCGATATGTGGAAATGCTGACAAATCTATTGCAGCGTCACCTCGATGCCGTCAAATCATCGAGTATTGTCATTAAATTGCTGCGTACAATACTGCTCGAACCTAGTGAGGCACTCAGAAATGTCAGTCAGTGAAGCTACCGCATGAGCTAGTCGGTGTGGCGGTGGCGCAGACGATGGCTCCTCGTGCTGTGGGGGGACATCATCAGTAATGTCCTCTGAGTCGTCCTGCTCGGTGGGTTGCTATAGCTGGTACTGGGGAGGATCAAACCTACGTCGGCGCTCAATCATCCTCATGTAGGACATTGTTTGAATGCCCTGCGGGGACATCTGTCTGATAAGGGTGAGCGAGGAGGATTGAGCTGCGGTGTTGAGGAGCCTAAAATATCGAGCCAGGCGTGTGATGTATGGGCCCATGGAGATGACTCCTCTCTTATGCCGCTCCGTCTGATGTTGAATGGCGCGGGCGATGAAGTAAGCTAAGTCGAAGATGTGTCCATTTGCCATGCACCATAAAAAGTAGACATCGTGAGTGTTGACGACACAGGTGCTCTCTTGCCTACCCGTCAAAGTATGAGCTAGGATAGCGTGTAAGTATCTCAATGATGGGACGAGAGCTAACGCTTTGGAGTGGCAAGGGTCATATGTGGCCGAGCTGAGAACTAAGTCTCTACAACATGCAGAAGGGGAGTAATGGATGTGGCGATGAAGGTCCTCGAAGTCGTCTTCCTCCATGAACTCCTCAGTGTAAAATCCCAAGGTGACTCTAAACTGTAGGACACTCAGCTCACGTATGAGGATTTCGAGATAGAATTGGATTGTGCCAGAGTCGTCAAAGTTCGTCATGGCCATCTAGAGTTGGAATGTGGAACAGAGCTCCAAAGTGAGCTCTATGTATGTCGGCTCGATAATCTCAAAGAAGTGCCCCCACGGGTCAGTGGACAATAGGGCCCGGATGACATCTTCTAGTTGGACCTGCTCCAAGACGGCACAATCAATGCACCTCTCCACGCCGAGGGGTCGTGCGCGAAGTATCTGAAAGAGCTCCTTTTGCCCGGGAGAAAACTGTAGGAACAGATGGCGTACTTCAGAAGAGGCGCTCGAGGAGGTCGCACTGTCACCCTTCCACTTTTTCGAAGCGAGGACGGCGGTCTTTTTCCCAAGTGGAGGAGTCCTTTACATACCTGAAAAAGCCAAAAGATTTTTAATGAATCAAATATAATTTTCCACCACAAATGCACCTATCCTAGTGGTCCTAAATAATAGTATAATCCTAATAGTGAATTAGATTTGTCATGTAATGCTAAATTAGATGATGAAATTAGATATGTAAAATGAATATACTAAATTTAAGTAATAATAATTATCACACTAAAATCAAACTAAACTAAATAACACATCAAGAGAACTAATGAATTTGAAACAAAATTTGAGTTGTAATAATAATAAGGATGATAATAAGAACAAAGAATAAAATAAAATAAATAATTAAGAATCAATGAAATAAGCAACAATGGTGGAGAAAGGTGAACTGATGGGAGTGTTGAAGCGGTGGCACGTTCGTGGTGGTGGTGCACGGGCGTGGTGTCAGACACGGGCATGGACTGCGTGCTCATGAGCGTGGAAGAGGAAGGGGAAAGCAGAAAAATGAAGGGAAGAGGAGGAAAGGGAAGTGAAGGGGTGAGGGTGAAGGGTCGTCGGAGGCCGGAATGGGAAAGAGAGATAGGTTGTTTGGGGAAAAACGGCTAGGGTTTTTGGGGGAAAATTTTGGGGAAGATGAGCCGTGGGATGCTTTAAATAGGAAGTAGGGAACACGGTCAGGGGCACTCCTGTGTGCCCTTTATTTAGCCCGTGTGTCTCGAGAATTTTGAATTAGGGCGCATCTTAGTCTTAGACCACGCCCGTGTTCCCTGGGCGTGTTATGTCACACGGCCAAATCACACGGCCGTGTGATGCTTCATTTGTTTATCCCACGCCCGTGTTTAGGGTCACACGCCCGTGGTAATTAGTCAGTATCGACCATGACCTAAAGGCACGGACGTGTCCCACGCCCGTGTGATTCTCTCAGTTTCAACCACTGCTTCTGGGCACGAGCATGTCGCACGCCTGTGACTCAGTATCGACCACGGCATCATTGCACGACCGTGGCACTTTTATCGCAGCCCGTGTTTTTGAGTCAATTTCTACCATAGCTATGGTGTTTTATCGTAGCCCGTGTTGGGGGAAAATTTTTCTTCCTTGGCCCGCACGGTCTTCGCCACGCCGATGTCTCTTCCCGTGGTGTCCACACAGCCACGCTCGTGTGCTAGGCCGTATGGGTAGGAAATCCTGTGCCTATTAAATTGGTTAGTTCTTAGTTAGATGTTAAAAATAAAAAATATGGATGTTAGTGAGGTTAGCGCTTGGGTTGCTTCCCGAGAAGCACTCATTTAAAGTCTTAAGCTAGACTTACCTTGTTTTCATTTCTATATGAAGGTTCACGGAGCTGAAGCTCCTCTCTCATATTCCTAAAATCTTCACCATTATATATTTTAAGTCACTGACAGTTTACCTTGAATGTTCCATAAGTCGGATGAGTTACCTCGTTTGTGCCATAAGGAAAAATAGTTTTGATTATGAATGGACCTGACCATCTTGATTTCAACTTTCCAGGAAACAATTTGAGCTTTGAATTGTATAGTAGAACAAGATTTCCCACTTCGAATTGCTTCGGTTGCTTCAAACGAGCATTATGACATTGCTTTGTTGCCTCTTTATATAGACGTGAGTTCTCATAGGCATTAGCTCGCCGCTCATCTACCTCGTTCAACTGCATCATTCTTTTCTCACCTATAAGTTTAAGATCGTAATTTAAGAATTTTATAGCCTAAAATGCTTTGTGCTCTAATTGAAATGGTAGATGACAACTCTTTCCGTAGACAAGTGTATATGGGGATGTTCTTATGGGAGTTTTAAAAGCGGTTCTATAGGCCCATAAAGCATCATCTACTTTTAATGCCCAATCTTTCCTATTTGATTCTACTGTTTTCTCTAGAATACGCTTAAGCTCTCGATTTGCTACTTCAATTTGTCCACTGGTTTGAGGGTGATAAGGGGTAGCTGTTCTGTGGTGTACTCCATATTTCTTTAAGACTTTATCAAATTGAGTATTACAAAAATGAGTACCCCTATCACTAATAATTGCTCTGCGTGTTCCAAATCAAGAAAAGGGTTTCTTAAGAAATCTCACTACCACTCTAGCATCATTAGTAGGTAAAGCTTGAGCTTCCACCCATTTTGACATATAATCAACTGCTACTAAGATGTATTTATTCCCAAATAAGCTAGGGAATGGACCCATGGAATCAATACCCCATACATGAAATATTTCACATGATAGCATATATGTTTGAGTCATTTCATCACGTTTAGAGATATTACCTATTCTCTGACATCTATCACACAAAGCAACATACCTGTTAGCGTCCTTAAACAGAGTGGGCCAATAAAAACCTGATTCAAGTGTTTTATGCGCTGTTTTAATCCCACTATAATGTCCTCTTGATGGTCCTGAATGGCAATGTTCTAGTACTTTGCTTGCTTCTACCTTTGTAACACATCTTCGGATTACTTGATTTGCACATATACTGAGAAGAAAAGGGTCATCCCAAAAATAATTTTTCGCATTGGCAAAGAATCGCTTCTTTTGATGATGTGTTTACCCTTTTGGTAGGATGTTAGCAACTAAATAATTCGCAATATCTGCAAACCAAGGTACCTCAAAGTCGGACATAGCAAAGAGTTGGTTTTCAGGAAACGAGTCATTTATCTCACTCTCATCGAGTTATTTGATATGTGGATTTTTAAGCTTAGAAAGATGATCTGCTGCAAGATTTTCAGCTCCTTTCTTATCTTGAATATCCAAATCAAAATCCTGTAAGAGTAAAATCCATCTTATGAGTCGAGGTTTTGCATCAGATTTAGTCAAAAGATAACGAAGAGCTGAATGGTCAGTGTAAACGACAACTTTAGATAATATCAAATACTGTCAAAATTTATCAAATGCAAAAACCACAGCTAGCAATTCTTTTTCTGTGATGGTGTAATTTTCTTGTGTGGCCATCAATGTTTTGCTAGTGTAATAGATCAACTGAAAATGCTTGTCTCTTCGCTGTCCCAAAACCGCACCTACTGCAAAATCACTCGCATCACACATTAGTTCAAAGGGTAAATTCCAATCAGGTGCAATTATAATTGGAGCATTTATTAATTTATTTTTAAGGGTGTTAAATGCATCTAAACATTCCTGATCAAAATCGAAAGGCACATCTTTCTCTAGTAGTTTTATTAAAGGCTTAGCTATTTTAGAAAAATCCTTAATAAATCTTCTATAAAATCCAGCATGTCCTAAAAAGCTTCGAATAGCCATAACTAAATTAGGAGGAGGTAATTTTTCTATGGTTTCAATTTTTGCTTTATCAACCCCAATCCCTTTACTAGAAATTTTGTGACTTAACACAATCCCTTTTCGAACCATAAAGTGACACTTTTCCCAATTAAGTACAATTTTCATTTCCTCACATCTCATTAGAACTCATTTTAAATTTTTAAGGCAAAGATGGAAATAATAACCAAATACCGAAAATTCGTCCATAAATACCTCCATAATATCTTTCATGAGTTCATCAAAGATGGCTAGCATGCAGCGCTGAAAAGTAGCAGGAGCATTGCATAATCCAAAAGGCATTCTGCGATAAGAAAACATACCGTATGGTCACGTAAATGTTGTGTTTTCTTGATCCTTAGGAGCTATTGGGATTTGGAAGTAGCTAGAGAGTCCATGTAAGAAGCAATAGTACATATGCCCAGATAATCTTTCTAGCATCTAAGCAATGAAGGGTAAAAGAAAGTGATCTTTTCTCATGGCATCATTCAACTTACTATATTCAATACAGACTCTACAACCTGTGACTGTCCTTGTTGGAATCAATTCATTCTTTTCGTTAGCTACAACAGTCATGCCTACCTTCTTTGGAACAACTTGCACAGGACTTACCCAAGTACTGTCAAAAATAGGATAATTACCTCAGTCGTAACAACTTCTTTCATGTTGGGATTCAATCGCCTTTGAGGTTGCACACATGGTTTATAGTCATCTTCCATTAAACTTTTGTGGGTGTAAAACGATGGACTTATCCCTTTAATGTTAGAAATCTTCCAAGCTATGGCTCTTTTATGCTCCTTTAGTACCTGTAGCAACTTGTCTTTCTCTTTAGGGTCCAGTTTTAAAGAGATGATTACTGGTAGTGTAGAATTATCTCCGAGGAATGCATACTCTAAGTTAGTAGAATTATCTCCGAGGAATGCATACTCTAAGTGATTTGGTAACTGTTTCAATTCCAATTTGGATGGTTCTTCAATAGAGGGTTTTTGTTTTAGTTCGCCGTTTATTTTAATACCCTGATACTTATGTTGTCTTGGTGAAGAAGTATTAGAATTTAGCTCACTTTTTATCTCCCCTATCTCATTGGTATCGTCATTTTCCCCCTCATCTTGAGTAAGACATAGTTCCAACGTGTCTTCATGTTTGATTTCCTGAAAAGAATCTTTAATAAAATGATCAATGGAATCAATAAAATAACAGGAACCATCTTGCTCTCTAGAATATCGCATAGCATCATAAATTTTAAAAATAATTTCCTCGTCACCTACTCTTAGCATGAGTTTACCATCACCTACATCAATAACAGCTCTAGTAGTAGCTAAAAATGGGCGTCCTAAAATTAAAGGCACCTCAACGTTCTCATCCATATCAAGCACAACAAAATCAACAGGGAATTTGAATTTATCAACTTTTACCAAAACATCTTCAATAATTCCCCTAGGATATTTAATAGATCTTTCGGCTAATTGAATACTCATCCTAGTGGGTTTTGGTTCCCCAAGACCAAGCTGCTTGAACATTTTATAAGGCATTCAATTAATACTGGCACCTAAATCAGCTAGTGCTTTCTTAATATTTAAACTACCAATTAAATAGGGAATAGTGAAACTTCCTGGATCTTTCAATTTGGTTGGTAGCTTATTTTGGGGAATAGTTGAACATTCCTCGTTATGTTCCACAGTCGATAGCTCTTCAAACTTTCTTTTATTTGTTAGAAGCTCTTTTAGGAATTTTGTGTATGTCGGCATCTGTGAAATAGCTTTAACAAAAGGTAAGTTAATATGTAACTGTTTAAAAAGTTTAAGAAATTTACCATATTGTGCGTCTATGCGGTCTTTCTTCAACTTTGCCGGATATGGGATCAGTGGTTTATACTCTTTAAGTACCGGTGTTACATTCTCGTTTACTTCCTCACCCTTTTCCTTATCAGTTTCTTGTAGCATCTTCTTTTCAGCTTCAACCAATACCTTCCCATTTCTTAGTGTTACTGCCTTCACTTGCTCTTTTGGTTTAGGTTTGGTATTACTAGGTAAACTACCTAGTTGCCTTTTGGAAACTAACTTGGTCAGCTGTTCTATTTGATTTTTAAGCCCTTGAATTAATGTTTGTTGATTTTCCAACGTCGTTTCGATATTTTGAAAATGAGTTTCTGACGCCGAAATAAACTTTGCTAGAATATCTTCAAGGTTCGGCTTTTTCTCTTATGGGTAGGGTTGCCGTTGAAAGCCTGAAGGGGTTTGTTGTCTTTGATTTCCTTGGCCACCCTATGAGAAGTTTGGGTGGTTCCTCCAACGTGGATTGTAAGTGTTACTATAAGTGTTATTTTGAGGTCTAGAATTGTTACCCATATAGTTCATCTGTTCGTTTTCTATGCCAGGGTTGTAGGGTGGGTATTCTATATTCTTTGTTCCTCCTCCATTTGTATCGCACTGCATCACTGGTTGTACCTGCGAATAACAATACAAACCATCAATCTTTTATTTAAAAGCTCTACCTGGTTTGATAGCATGGTAACTGCGTCGAGGTTGAAAACACTGGTGGCTTTTGTTGGCTTTGTCCTCATAACTTGCCACTGATAGTTATTGAATGCCATCTCCTGTATAAACTCATAAGCCGCTTTAGGGGTCTTGTTATTTAGGGTTCCACCAGTGGCTGAATCAATCAACTGCGTAGTTGAAGGGTTCACACCATTGTAAAAGGTTTGAACCTGTAGCCACAAAGGTAACCCATGGTGAGGGCATCTCCTTAGTAGATCCTTATATCTCTGCCAAGCATCGTAGAGTGTTTCTAAATCCATCTACACAAAAGAAGAAATATCATTCCTCAACTTAGTCGTTTTAGCCGGTAGAAAATATTTAAGTAAAAAATTTTCGGTCATTTGGTCCCATGTAGTGATTGATCCTCGTGGTAACGAGTTCAACCACTGTTTTGTTTTGTTTCTGAATGAGAAGGGAAACAACCGAAGGCGAATGGCATCATCGGAAATGCCATTAATTTTAAAAGTGTCGCAGAATTCCAGAAAATTCGCCAAGTGATTGTTTGGATCCTCATCCTGCAAACCATCAAACTAAACAAATTATTGAATCATCTGTATAGTGTTAGGTTTCAATTCAAAATTATTTGCAGCAAAAGCAGGTCTAACAATATTTGATTCGGTTCCTGTTAAATTAGGTTTAGCATAATCATACATAGTACAAGGAGTAGGATTTTGATTCACCGGGTTTGTGGCAACCACAGGAGGTAGCAGATTATTATCGGCCATCTCTTCGGTAGTATTGATTTCATCTTCTTGCTTTTCTTCTATGTATTGTAGGCTTCGCCTTATTTCTCTTTGATTTTTGCGAGCGGTATGTTCTATCTCACTGTCAAAAATAAAGGGTCCTGACGGGTTTCTTCTAGTCATAAACTAAAATTACCTGCCAGAAGCAAACAAAAGAAAAATTAGCAAAGTTAAAATAAAAATAAATTGCAAATAAATAAAATGGCTAAAGTAATAAAAATTTAGTGTTCCTAATATCTAAGTCCCCGGCAACGGCGCCAAAAACTTGATGTGTCTAAAACTAACTATGATCACAGTAAAGGCAAGCACACCTATAGTTCAATAGTATAGTTATGGTAAGACCGATAATATCGTATCCATAAGGACCAATAGTACTAGTAGTTACTATTTTTCTATTATTTAGCCTAAGAATTGGGGTGATTTCTTTTAAACTAAAACTTAATTAAAGGCACAATAAAGAGAGAATTAGGAAAATACTTTTAGACAACTTATATGAGATAGGCAATACCTAAGGAAGAATCCACCTAGACTTCACTTATTACTTTTGATTCATATGATTTTTTCACTTGACTTAATCCGTAGAAATCCCTGAATTATGTTAATCTCTTTCAAGACTAAAAACAACTGACTCTAGGTTGATTAATTGAAATCTTTTTCTAATTAAAACCCCTATTGTCCCATTAACTCGATCTATGGATCCCCTTATTAGATTTGACTCTAATCCAATAGATTTATGTCGCCCTATTTCTAGGGTTGCAATCAACTCCGCTTAATTATGTTGATCTACTCTTAAACAGGGACTTTTGCTCAACTGAATAAGCACATTCTACTTGAATCAATAACCTGAATTATCAAAACAAGAATAAGAACTCACAATTAAGAATAAGAACAAGTATTTATCTTATAAATCAAATAGTAATAAAATCTATCTTAGGTTTCACCCCCTCAGGTATTTAAGGGATTTAGTTAATACTGATAGAGGGAAACATCTTAAAATAGGGAAAACAACAAAACATAAGAAAACCCCAAAACTCTAAAGAACTTGATGGGAGATCTTCAGCCTTGATGGAGATCCTTCTCCTAAGCTATTCCTGACGGTTGTCTTGGAGTATTTTCTACCTTCTAATTGGTTTCTACTCGACGTCCCATTTTAGGTAGCCCCTAGGATGTTTATATAGGCTTTGAGATGCCTTTCTTGGCCCACAAGTAGCCTTTTCCGAATAGAATTAACCTTGGGGACGGCAGGGACACGCCCGTGCGTAAGAGCTTAGGCCGTGCTCGACTCTGCTCGCCACACACGGCCATGTGATCCATCTGTAGTCGATGGTCTAGGCCGTGTGATTTTTGATGTAGGCCCATTTTGTGCATTTTTGGCCTGCTTTTAGATCTTTTCGACTCCTAAGTTCTCCTGAGAATAAAACATGAAATTAAGAGATTATGACTAACGAATTCATCAAATCTAATGGAAAATCATCCAAAATTAAGCCATGCATGGGGTTAAAATATGTGTAAATTATGGTTTATCACTATTCAACTCCATGTTTGTGCCACAACACTTTCACTAAGGAAATTCTTTTGTTTCTCAACTCTTTGGTCTCTCATGCCAAAATTTGAATCGGTTCCTCACTATACGACAAGTCTAACTGAATCTCAACTTCAGTAGGAGCAATCACATGAGACAGATCAGATCTGTACCGTCAAAGCATCGACACATGAAACACATGATGGATCCTTTCTAACTCAGGTGCCAACATTAATCTATAAGAAACCGGCCCAACTCGTTCAATGATCTCATACTGCCCTGTAACATCCTAGAAATGGGCCTATGCCTTTTTGATTTAATTGTACGAAATGACATGTCTTATGTGTTATGAATATATTTTGAACATTTTTGGAAACCTGGAAATGTATGGAAATGTTAGGTTTAAAAGAGGAAAGTGAACATTTCTGGAAACTTGGAAATGTAAGGAAATGTCAAGTTAAAGAGGCAAATAGAAATTTTTGGAAACTTAGAAATGACTTAGAAATGTCGAGTTTTAAAGTTTAAAAGAGGAAACTAAGGCAAGGTGGCCTGGAGATGCCACTTAGGGCTTCTGGAAATGGCGCCACATACAAGGGTATTGGGCCTAAGTTCGAGTCACATGGGAAGCAAATGAAAGAAATTTTATTCTGCTACAAGGAGCAGAGAGGTGGACGGCACATGGCTATAATTTAGTAGCTTTAATTCTTTTATTTTTAAGAGATAAATAAGGGATAAATAAGGGATTTATTTATCATTATTTTCAAGAGATAAATGAGGAATTATTCTTTAATTAGGAAAATAAGGAGAAGTGATGATGCTAAGTAAGGGACTTTGAGTTTAATAATTTCGCTAAGTAAGGATAGTTCTTTGAATTATCTTTTATTTTAGGAGATAATTATAGAGATAAAGCTATCAAAAAGAAGAGTGATGGCCAAGTAAGGGATTCTAAGCTAGTAAATTCGGCTATAAGAGGGAAAGAGAGGCCATTCAAAGATTATTTTCTCTTCCTAGAAAGCCTCTGCGAATTTTCTCTGCAACCCCCTTTTTCTTTTCTTTTCTCTTCAATTCTCCATAAAGCCAAGGCGTAACCCCTAGTCTTGCCGAATTTTCCTAAGTTTTATATCTTCCTCTTCTTTCTTTGAAAAATCAAAATCCTCTAGTGTTCATCAAGAAGCCGAAATTGTTGATCACACTTAGGCTATAGCCGAATATCTCAAGGAGTGCCAAGAAGGAATACTGTTGGTTTCAGTAAGTGGGGTAAAGATCACTGTCATTCGATAATACTGTTGGTTTCAGTAAGTGGGGTAAAGATCACTGTCATTCGATTCTCATTCTTTCTCTTTTAGACTTATTGAAATTTAGGAACTAATCTCTATTATTAATCTTGGCCGAAACATAGTAGGAAGGTTTCGAGATTTAAGTATTGTCGACTACAAGGAAGAATAAGTTCTTTTCTCGAAGGTACACCATAGGCCATGTGTTCCCTAGTTATTCGGTGAGTTTCGAGATTTAAAATCCACAAGGGATTAAGGATCTAAGCGATAGATCAGATTTCAAGATCTCAAGGAATTTGCTAAGCGAACCAGGTGTGTACCCCACACTATTTCATAATATGTTTTATGGCTATGTTTAATTAATATATGTGATATTAAGAATGTGAATATGGCTAAGGTACCATAATGTGGTACAAAGTACTCAGGTACGTTTCCTACACCTACTAGGAATATGAAATATGTTATTTGTAACATGAGAATAAGAATGTGAACTTTGGCATACTAATGCATATTACAAAATGGGGCATATGGGTTATTGAAAAGGGGAAGTGAATGCGGTGACCTAAGACCACGAACACGGTGACCTAAGACCGTGGTATCTGAATGTGGTGACCTAAGACCACGATGTCCCGAATCACGCGTGACCTAAGACCGCGATATCTGAATGTGGTGACTTGCCATTAATTGAATTTGAATATAATAACAGTTTTAGTTGAGCATCAAAATGGCACCTTATGAAGCTTTCTATGGACGCAAATGTCGGACACCTCTGTATTGGGCTGAGCTCAGTGAAAGTAAAATACACGAGGTCGAGTTGATAAAAAACACTGAACAGAAAGCGAAAGTAATCCATGATAGTTTGAAAGCAGCGTCAGATCGTCAGAAATATTATGCAGATTTAAAACGGAAAGATATCGAGTTTGAGATCAGAGAAAAAGTGTTCTTGAAAGTGTCTTCGTGGAAGAAAGTACTCAGATTTGGACGTAAAGACAAATTGAGTCCGAGGTTCATCGGGCCGTATGAGATTATTGTTCCCACTTAAGCTAGAAAAGATTCGTAATGTATTTCACATGTCAATGCTTAGACAATACCGATTTGATCCCTCTCATGTGATTACTCTGTCTGAGATGGAAATCTGATCTAATATGACTTACGAAGAAGAACCGATCTGTATCTTAGCTCGCGAAGTGAAAGAATTACAGAATAAGAAGATTCCGTTAGTAAAAGAATTGTGGCATCGACACAGAGTTGAAGAGGCTACGTGGGAGCCTGAAGATTCTATGAGACAGCAATATCTGAACCTATTTAACGGTAAGATTTTCGAGGACGGAAATCCCTAAGGGGGAGAATTGTAACAGTCCGGTTTAGACCCTACTCAGAATAGTGGTTTTGGGACCACAAATCCGAGTTAGAAAAATATTTTAATATTATTTTCTATGCCTATGATATGTGATAAAGTATGTGTGTAAGTTTCGTGAATTAATTTGTCCGTTTGTATGCTTAATTTGAGAAAAGGACTAAATCGCGTAAAATGCAAAAGTAGCCTTTTAATTTAATAAGTGCTAAATTGTTGTTGTTTTTATTATGTGAAGTCTTTAAAATGGAAATAAGCCATTTAACAATGGGATGGACGGTTATGGGCTTAATGTGTATGATTTTACTATTAAAAAGTAAAGGATAAATTAGTAAATAATCTATTAACAAGTGATAAATAAAAACAGATGAAAATGTTAGTGGATGTTCATCTTTTTGGAATCAAAAATAAGGAAAAAGGAGGGGTTTTGAGCTTTCATGACATTTGGCTACTAACAAGCTTAATTCCAGATCAAGAATTGAATAAAACAGACTTAGATCGTAGGAAATTGAAAGTAATTGAATAGCCGAATTCGTTTCTATTTATCCAAATCCGAGGTAAGTCTATATACTAATAAATGTATTTACATTGATATATGTATATTTATATGAAAATTCGTAATGATGAATGCATATCAGATGATCAGTACATGAAATTTGAGATAGTATCGACATGGTGTCAACATTCGAAAAAGCCCCGTACGAACCTAGGAATAGATAGGATTACATATGTCATGACATAGGTGTACGATATATGATATCGTGTAAGACCACGTCTGGAACATTGGCATCAATATGAGACATCGTGTAAGACCACGTCTAGGACGTTGGCATCGATTTGAGATTTGCGTGTAAGACCATGTCCGGGACATTGGCATCGTATTGATTCGTATAAGACCCTATCTGGGACAATGGCATCGATATCTAGTAACATGTAAGACCATGTATGGGGCCTTGGAATTGTACGACTATTACGAGCATTCTGAGTAATATATTTGATTTTGAACGGTTCAAGGAGCAAATTCGAGAAATGAGAGACTACGTGAAATGTATAAACGGGTCAAGTGTGTCTGAAAGGTACACTATGTATGTGTATGAAAGTAAGTGTATATATATGAACTTACCAAAGTGAATATATGTATGGATTTGATGAGATAATATGTGATATATACTTGAATCTGTTATGAGCATAAGTGAAGCTTTGAGATGCTATATATTGGCATTCTATGGATAAACAAATGAGCCAAAGAACATATTATGAAATTGCAAATGAGAAATATTAATGACATTGGTTTAATATGATTATGTGCATTTTATGTTATGTTTATTGTATATGGCTTACTAAGATTTTGGAAAGCTTACTTTGTGTGTGTTCACTCTCTTTTATAGGTTGTCAAATCTACGAAAGGCTCAAGAATCATCGAGGATCATCACGAAACTATCAAACTCTACTTTGGTACTTTTGAATGTGTATATAGCTAAATATGGCATGTATAGGCTAGTTGTTCTGGGATATGTTTGATATATGTACATGGCCATACGATATGGCTAGATTTATGGCTGCGTTATGAATGACTAGTTATGTCCTATGATGCTAGTTTTGGTATAGCTTGATAGCAAATGAAATGGTCATATGAATGGTAATCTTGATGATGAAAAATTTGGTATACGTTTGATGAGAAATGTCTTATAATATGATGGTAAATTTGTGATGGATTATGCTTTGAAGTGCTTATGGTTATAATGAGTTAAATGACTATTAAGTTGGCATGGTTGTTAGGCTCATAATTGATTAGAAATGATGCACAATTTGATGTGTTTTGGTTGCCAATTGTGTATGGGATGATGCTTGTATGTGTTTGTAGGGGCATTTGTTAGTCCAAAAGGGATAATGTTCATAGTGTTCATACCTCATTCTGAAAGCAGTCTTTGGCACATCTGATTCTTTAACCCTCAACTGATAATAACCCAATCTCAAATCTATTTTCGAAAACACTGTAGTTCCTTTCAATTGATCAAACAAATCATCAATACGAGGCAATGGATATTTGTTCTTAATCGTCACTTTATTCAACTGCCTGTAATCAATACACATCCTCATAGTACCGTCTTTCTTTTTCACGAACAGCACAGAAGCACCCCAAGGTGAGGAACTCGGTCGTGCAAATCCTCTATCAGTCAACTCTTGCAATTAAGACTTCAACTCTTTCAATCCCCTTGGTGCCATTCTATATGGAGCTATTGAGATAGGAGTCGTCCTCCGCATTAATTCAATACCGAATTCAACTTCTCTGATTGGAGGTAATCCCGGTAATTCTTCAGGAAACACGTCTGGAAACTCACAAACCACAGGCACAGATTCAACTTTCTTTTCTGTCACTTTTGTATCAATCACATATGCCAGATAAGCTTCGTAACCCTTTCTCACATAGTTCAAAGTTTTCATCATAGATACAACAGCTGGTACCCCTTTCAAATCACTAGATTCAATTCGAACTATCTCACTATTCTGACTTCTCAATTTAATACTCTTTCATTCACAATTCACAATAGCGTTATGTAGAGTGAGCCAATCCATACCCAAAATCATATCAAATTCATCGAATGGTAGCAACATCAAATTAGCCAGAAAACAAGCATCCCAAAACATCAATGGGCAATTCTTGCACACTTTATCCACCAAGACACACTTGCCTAAGGGGTTCGATACTCTAATTATGAATTCAGCAAACTCAACAGGTAGAGTCTTACTTGATACTAGATTCACACACATAAGAATGAGTAGAACCTGGATCTATCAATGCAATCACATCAGTATCAAGTAGAGTAAAACTACTAGTAATAATGTCTGGAGATGACGCATCTTCTCGTGCGCGTATAGTATAGGCTCGAGCAGGTGCTCTTGCCTCTGATCTCACAGCTCTGTCGGTAGTCCCTTTTTGACTTCCACTCACATTCCCAGTGTTTCTGGGTGGTCTGCCCCTAGCCATCACATTGCTCGGTCTCACATTTTGAACATTTTCATCTTCAGCTAACTTTGGGCAATCTCTAATGAAGTGATCTCGTGATCCACACTTGTAGCAAGTTCTATTGTTATACTTGCCTCAGCATTCTTCTACATGCCATCTACCACACTATCCATACTCAGGTTTGTTGTTTTTGACACTTCTAACACTTGATTCAATTGGAGCTTGAGTTCGTGGACCAACACTTTGTCTTGCACCATCTCTATTCGGATGTCCAAATGAAGCATTTGATCGATTGCTTGCATCTATAAATCCCTTCATCAAAGGTTGAGAAAACTTACTCATCGATCTTTTTCTTTCATCACGAGCTTCAGAATCGGCTTTCTTTTTTTTTTACTGAGCTCCTCGGCTTTGTAGGCTCTTTGACTAACACAGCAAATTCATTTACGTCAAGTATCCCAACCAACAACTTAATATCTTCATTCAGCCCTTCTATTAAGCGTTTACACATAGTAGCTTCAGTCAAAACACATTCCCGTGCATACTGGCTCAATCTAAAAAATTCCTGCTCGTACTCAATAACTAACAAACAGCCTTGTTTTAGCTCGAGGAACTCTTTACGTTTCTACTCAATGAATCGTTGACTATTATACTTCTTTATGAACTCAACTTGAAAGAAATCCCAGGTGATTCTCTCTCTTAGAACCACGGATGTCAATGTCTTCCACCAGTTATAAGTCGTATCTCTCAGCAAAGAAACTGCACACTTAATGCATTCATTAGGGGACAACAACATCTCATCGAATACTCGAATTGTATTCTTGAGCTAAAACTCGGCTCACTCAGCATTGTCATCAACTTTGGTCCTAAACTCTTCGGCCCCGTACTTACGAATCATATCCACAGGAGGTTTATTCAATCGGATCGGATCTATCCCTTGTGGCACAGCAGGTACTTGTGGGGGTAGAGGTTGTGGAGCAGCAGGATTCGTTCGAACGAACTTCGAAAACCACTCACTCATTATTCAGAAGAAAGCTTGCTTAGCCTCTCCTCCCTCACTACTATCATTTGGCTTAGATGTGGCCGGTGTTGTCCCTTGACCGGGAGCAGGCATGTTATTCTCTACATTATCAGCAACTGCTCGATCGGAATCCATTTGCTATACGAAAACACATTTATAACTGTCAAGATTCATCACACTATCATAATTTCATAAATGGAATGTATAGCTAGACTCACACGTGCTACGCTAGTCCGAGAATCGACTAAGCCGTAGCTCTGATACCAATAAAATGTAACACCCTTAACCCAAAACCGTCACTGGAATAGGGTTAAGAGGCATTACCAGACAATCGAAATATTCCACATCTATTTCACAACACAAAGTCAATAATCAATGAAACATAATCAAATATAATCATATAGTCCCTTATTGAGATCGACGAGACCTTAAACACGTGTTAGAAAGAGGTCGGGACTAAACCCAGCACTTATGAAAATTTTTAGAAATTTAAAGATTTTTCCAAACTGCAGAGGTCACACGCCCATGTGGGAAGGCTGTGTACCTCCCACGGCCTCGACACGCCCGTGTGTCGAAGCAGTATCAAAATAGGGCACACATACTAACTTGTCCACATGGCCGTGGACACGCCCATGTGCCTCACCCATGGTCGCTACTGACTTCACCACACGGCCAGTCACACGCCCGTGTGTCCAGCCCGTGGTCGATCCTGACTTATTTTGAATTTCAACCACTAGGGACACGGTCAAGCCACACACCCGCGTTATCAACTGTGTGGGTAGTTATAAGCCATTTTCAAGGCCAAACTTGCCTTCCACACCTTGAATCACCTACAAGCTTCAAGTCAATACTAATTCATGCTTCTAAATGCATTCAAACATACCATTTCATCCACCAATTAATCACCAACAATACCATCTACTTCCATACCTAATATCATCACAAATAAGTCCATTCAAAGTAACAATTGTACATCTCAAAACATATATATATCAAGCATCATGTAATCCATGCCATAATTCATCTTCAAACCACATCTTTCATCAACCACATAATCATGAAATATACCATATTCATATCTCATTCATAAGTTCAACATCATTCAACTTCCAAGCCAAATCACATGACAAGGATTAAGCATTTCAAAACATGCCATAGCTTCTAGCCTATACATGCCATATTTCAACCATATACATATTTCCAAAAGTACCAAAATGGTTAGCCGATAGTGTGATTTAGTCGCTGACGATCCTCTAATCCGAGCAAGCTTTACTGGCACTGTAAAACAGAGAAACAAATTACACATTAAGCTTTCAAAAGCTTAGTAAGTTCGTAATATAATATAATTAACTCATTGAATCAAATCAATGTACAAATTGAACCATCACAAAGATAATTTACCAATGATGCACAAATTTAACTATATCCAATACTCACATAGCATTCCATTCATCTACTTTCAATTTCACCAACCACATAGGTATCATACACACTTTTGCGCCAACACATAGTTACTCACAAATCATGCTATGAATGCTATGAATGCTCATTTAGACTTTTCTGATGATGGTACAATTTTAGTTGAATTAAAAGCGAGACCGTTGTTTTTACAACAAATTTGTGATGCTCAGAAAGTTGATAATGAAATGTTAGCGAAACAAGCCCAGTGTGGTTCGAACTTTGATTCTAAATTTCGAGTTGATGATAATGATTGTTTGAGATTTTGCGATCGAATCTGTGTTCCGAGGAATTCAAAGCTAATTCAGCTAATTTTGAATGAAGCTCATAATAGTCGCCTATCTGTTCATCTGGGAAGTACAAAGATGTACCATGATTTGAAGCAACATTATTGGTGGTTTGGAATGAAACGAGATATTTCTGATTTTGTCTCGAAATGTTTAGTCTGTCAACAAGTTAAAGCTGAACATCAAGTTCCATCTGGTTTGTTACAACAGATAATAATTCCTGAATGGAAATGGGACAGAGTGACAATGGATTTTGTTTCTGGGTTACCTTTGACTCTGAGAAAGAAAGATGCAATTTGGGTCATAGTTAATCAATTGACGAAATCCACCCATTTTATTCTAGTACGATCTGATTACTTACTTGATAAGTTAGCTCAGCTGTATATTTTTGATACTGTGAGATTGCACGGGATGCCACTGTCTATTATGTCAAATAGAGATCCGAGATTTACATCACGATTCTGGAAGAAATTGCAAGAAGCTTTAGGCACGAAATTGTATTTCAGTACAGCTTTTCACCCGCAAACAGATGGCCAGTCTGAGCGGATCATTCAAATACTCGAGGATATGTTGAGATGTTGCAATCTTGAGTTTAGTGGTACGTGGGAACAATATTTGCCATTAATTGAATTTGCATATAATAACAGTTTTTAGTTGAGCATCAAAATGGCACCTTATGAAGCTTTCTATGGACGCAAATGTCGGACACCTCTGTATTGGGCTGAGCTCAGTGAAAGTAAAATACACGAGGTCGAGTTGATAAAAAACACTGAATAGAAAGCGAAAGTAATCCATGATAGTTTGAAAGCAGCGTCAGATCATCAGAAATATTATGCTGATTTAAAACGGAAAGATATCGAGTTTGAGATCAGAGAAAAAGTGTTCTTGAAAGTGTCTCTGTGGAAGAAAGTCCTCAGATTTGGACGTAAAGACAAATTGAGTCCGAGGTTCATCGGGCCGTATGAGATTATTGAGTGCATTGGACCTGTTACATACAGATTATTGTTGCCACTTGAGCTAGAAAAGATTCGTAATGTATTTCACATGTCAATGCTTAGACAATACCGATTTGATCCCTCTCATGTGATTACTCTGTCTAAGATGGAAATCTGATCTAATATGACTTACGAAGAAGAACCGATCTGTATCTTAGCTCGCGAAGTGAAAGAATTACAGAATAAGAAAATTTCGTTAGTAAAAGAATTGTGGCATCGACACAGAGTTGAAGAGGCTACGTAGGAGCCTGAAGATTCTATGAGACAGCAATATCTGAACCTATTTAACGGTAAGATTTTCGAGGACGAAAATCCCTAAGGGGGAGAATTGTAACAGTCCGGTTTAGACCCTACTCGGAATAGTGGTTTTGGGACCACAAATCTGAGTTAGAAAAATATTTTAATATTATTTTCTATGCCTATGATATGTGATAAAGTATGTGTGTAAGTTTCGTGAATTAATTTTTCCGTTTGTGTGCTTAATTTGAGAAAAGGACTAAATCGCGTAAAATGCAAAAGTAGCCTTTTAATTTAGTAAGTGCTGAATTGTTGTTGTTTTTATTATGTGAAGTCCTTAAAATGGAAATAAGCCATTCAACAATGGGATGGACGGTTATGGGCTTAATGTGTATGATTTTACTATTAAAAATTAAAGGATAAATTAGTAAATAATCTATTAACAAGTGATAAATAAAAACAGATGAAAATGTTAGTGGATGTTCATCTTTTTGGAATCGAAAATAAGGAAAAAGGAGGGGTTTTGAGCTTTCATGACATTCGGCTACTATCAAGCTTAATTCCAGATCAAGAATTGAATAAAACAGACTTAGATCGTAGGAAATTGAAAGTAATTGAATAGCTGAGTTCGTTTCTATTTATCCGAATCCGAGGTAAGTCTATATACTAATAAATGTATTTACATTGATATATGTATATTTATATGAAAATTCGTAATGATGAATGCATATGAGATGATCAGTACATGGAATTTGAGATAGTATCGACATGGTGTCAACATTCGAAAAAGCCCCGTACGAACCTAGGAATAGATAGGATTACATATGTCATGACATAGGTGTACGATATATGATATCGTGTAAGACCACGTCTGGAACATTGGCATCAATATGAGACATCGTGTAAGACCACGTCTAGGACGTTGGCATCGATTTGAGATTTGCGTGTAAGACCATGTCCGGGACATTGGCATCGTATTGATTCGTATAAGACCCTATCTGGGACAATGGCATCGATATCTAGTAACATGTAAGACCACGTATAGGGCATTGGAATTGTACGACTATTACGAGCATTTTGAGTAATATATTTGACTTTGAACGGTTCAAGGAGCAAATTCGAGAAATCAGAGACTACGTGAAATGTATAAACGGGTCAAGTGTGTCTGAAAGGTACACTATGTATGTGTATGAAAGTAAGTGTATATATATGAACTTACCAAAGTGAATATATGTATGGATTTGATGAGATAATATGTGATATATACTTGAATCTGTTATGAGCATAAGTGAAGCTTTGAGATGTGATATATTGGCATTCTATGGATAAACAAATGAGCCAAAGAACATATTATGAAATTGCAAATGAGAAATATTAATGACATTGTGTTAATATGATTATGTGCATTTTATGTTATGTTTATTGTATATGGCTTACTAAGATTTTGGAAAGCTTACTTTGTGTGTGTTCACTCTCTTTTATAGGTTGTCAAATCTACGAAAGGCTCAAGAATCATCGAGGATCATCACGATACTATCAAACTCTACTTTGGTACTTTTGAATGTGTATATAGCTAAATATGGCATGTATAGGCTAGTTGTTCTGGGATATGTTTGATATATGGACATGGCCATGCGATATGGCTAGATTTATGGCTGCGTTATGAATGACTAGTTATGTCCTATGATGCTAGTTTTGGTATAGCTTGATAGCAAATGAAATGGTCATATGAATGGTAATCTTGATGATGAAAAATTTGGTATACGTTTGATGAGAAATGTCTTATAATATGATGGTAAATTTGTGATGGATTATGCTTTGAAGTGCTTATGGTTATAATGAGTTAAATGACTATTAAGTTGGCATGGTTGTTATGCTCATAATTGATTAGAAATGATGCACAATTTGATGTGTTTTGGTTGCCAATTGTGTATGGGATGATGCTTGTATGTGTTTGTAGGGATGACCCAAGTGTGGGTGGCATTTTGGCCTTGAAAGTGGCCTATAATTGCCCACACAGTTGAGCACACGGGTGTGTGGCTCGACCGTGTCCTTCAAGGTTGCAATTTAAAACAAGTCAGAATCAACCACGGGCAAGACACGCAGGCGTGTGACTGGATGTGTGGATCAAGTCAGTAACGACCACGGGCTAGACAGACGGGCGTGTGACTGGCCATGTAGTGCATGTCAGTTTTGACCACGGGTGAGGCACACGAGCGTGTCTCAGGCCGTGTGGACAAGTCAGTATGTATGGCTTGTTTTGATACGGCTTAGACACATGGGCTTGTCTGAGGCCATGAGAGGCACACGGCCTGCCCACACGGGTGTGTGACATCTGTAACTTTGAAGAAATTTTAAACTTCCAAGAATTTTTGTGTTCAGTTTAGTCCCGACCCTTTTTTAAAGCATGCTTGAGGTCTCGTAGACCTATCTAAAGGACTCTTTGATGTGATTTGTCAGATTATGTTATGAAATGTCTGTAAAGGTTTTCGATTGTTCGGTAATGCCTCTTAACCTTAAATCGGCGATGGTTATGGGTTAGGGGTGTTACAACTATAACATTTCTGTCGAACTACCTGTTGAACCACTTGGAATACTAAAGGATACTCGGGACATCTCGCATTCATAGTACCATACCTGTAACACCCCTTACCCGTATTCGATGCCGGAATAGGGTACGAGGCATTACCGAAACATATACACTTGTAAATGCATTAAACCAAGTCATAAAATTTCATCCAAATTATGCATCATCACAAACATACAACTTGAATAACACTAGCCAACATCAATGGCCTTATACAAAATAACTATTAAATATTAAAGGCCAACATTTTAGGCCAAACCAATTATAACATATACAAATGACTAAGTCCCCTATACATGCCATAAACTTAAGAGGTTTGTATTCACTTTTACCCCACGATGATAGCTTGATAGTGTGATTACATCTCCGGCGATCTCCAACTCGAGCTAGCATACAACCCTATAAGATATGGGAAAGGAAGGGAAGTAAGCTACAAAGCTTAGTAAGTAAGTACGTAAATAATTAATAATGGACTTATTAATTTTACTAAACAACATAATCAAATCTAAAACCAATTTCATCATTTATTCAAGTTTGGAGCAAGCTATCTATTCGAGTCATAGTCACTAAATTATTTTTATCTGGCGCTATGAAACTCAAAATTAAGATCCGTAAATTTTACCTGAAACTAGAATCATTTATCTCATCACCAAAAAATTTTCACAATTTTTGGTCTTTCCAATTAGTACAGTTTATTCCTTAAAGGTTCCCCTGTTTCACTGTTCGACTGCTCTGACCACTTTTCACTACGAACCGATTTTATCATTATACAGAATTCATATGATAATAAAATTTATTTCATTTGAAAATAGACTCATTAATGATTCCAATAATATAACTTATACCCTATAATTATTTTTTTAGAAATTTTAATGATTTTTCCAAGATAGAACAGGAGATCAAGTAACCATTCTAAACCAGTCTCACAAAAGTTTAAATATCTCAAACTATACAATTCCTTTACTTTCTCTGTTTCTTTTATATAAAAATATACCCAATAAGTTTTAAATAAATATCTCATACAACTTATAATTCCATTTCTACCATTTTTGGTGATTTCTCAAATTCACGTCACTGCTGCTGTCCAAAACAGTTTTATTATAAATTTTTGCTTTCTCTCACTTTAGTTGTATTCATTACTTACCTATAACAATCATTCCAATTTCCAATCACATATTGAGCATATTGCTCATGCATTACACATACATATACATATAGATATACTTATCATTAAAACATCTCACATAATTTCATTTAGTCAGTTTTCCCGTTGAACGCTTCGGAATAATAACGAATATGCGGTGGTTTCGCACACAGCCCACCTTTGAACTCGAAGCTCTCTTGTACACATAGTGGCCTTCACTCAATACCACTCATGTGACCTAGGTCAATTGTACTCATAATTCTAGCTCTCTTGTACATATGGTGGCCTTCACTTAGCACCACTCATATGACCTAGCCTTCTCGTAGCTCTCTTGTACTAGTGGCTCACACCATATACCACACATGTGACCTAGCTACATATAGCTTTCTTGTACACATGGCGTACCCTCGGGTACTACACATGTGACCTAGCTATGTATACAAAATCTCTTGTAGCTCTCTTGTGCACATAGTGGCCTACACTTAGTACCACTCATATGACCTAGCTACATGCCAATTACATCTTTCGATTCCGAAGGTTCAAACGGGAAATAACTCACTTTTTAACACTTCATTTCATTCTTTCAATAGTTAATTATGATTTAAAAATCAGGTACAATAAATTAAACATGCTGAAATATAAAACATCAAAAAAAATAATGAATTATTTACATATTACTTACCTCGGTGCAAAATATGGTGAAATTTGTAATTTAGTCCTAACCTTTTCTTTTTTCCGATCAAGGTCAATTCGTCGTCTTTCTTGATCTATAATAATATATTTAACTCATTTAATACTCACATTATTCAATTTAGTCCAAAAATCACACTATGACAAAATTACATTTTTGCCCTCTAACTTTTACAAAATTACAATTTTACCCCTAGGCTCGAAAATTAAACTTCATCCTATTTTCCTACATTTTAGGACATGCTGAACATTTTTCCCTTCTATGGAAATATCAAATTCTCACTCTAACATGTACTTATGAACATTAGGTATTTTTACCGATTATGTCATTTTACTCGTTTTTACGTAAAATCGCTTAGCAAAAGTTGTTTAACATAATTTTAGCCTCCATATTATATCATAAAACATCAAAATAAACACATTTCACCTATGGGTATTTTTCCAAATATGAACCCTAGGTTAAAATATTGCTAGAATAAGCTAAACCGAGTTACTGGGATTCCAAAAACGTAAAGAACATGAAAAACGGGGCTTGGATTGACTTACTATGGAGCTTGGAAACTTGGAAACCCTATCTATGGAGTCCCCCCCCTTTAAAATTCGGCCTAAAGAAGAAGATGACAACCTTTTTCCATCTTTTTCCCATTTAATTTCGTTTTTATTACCAAATGACTAAATTACCCTTCATTAAAAACTTTTGTTCTTTCTACCTAGATTTGTCCATTTTTGTCCATGAAAGCCTAATGGTATAATTACCATTTAAGGACCTCTACTTCAATTTAAAATTTCATAACAATTGGACACCTCTAACATATAGAACTCAACTTTTGCACTTTTTACAATTTAGTCCTTTTGACTAAATTGAGTGCCCAAACTTCAAAATTTTCGAATGAGATTTTCACGAAATCATTCTGTGAAATTGTAGACCATAAAAATATAAATAAAATAAAATTTTCAACATCAAATGTGTGGTCCCGAAACCACTATTCCGTTTAGGCCTTATTTCGGGATGTTACATTTCTCCCCCTTTTGGGATTTTTGTCCCTGAAAATCTTACCAGAAGGAGTTGCTTTCAACTTTTTATCAGAATCACAATTTAATTTAGTTTCATGGTCAGATTTTCCTTTAGCTTTTTCCATAGTTAGGATATAACCCTTGGATCTCAATCCGAAATAATGGAGACTGATACTTCGCGTGATCGAATAACCCTGGAAACATCTTACTCGACTAGTTAGTTAAACAAGAAATCAGTACCTAATGATCAATCAAAATCGATAACATCTTCCTTTTTTTCGAGATCAAGATAATTCAGATACGAAATCTATAGTGTTTCTATCTCATTTTCTTTCTAGAATCACCACTTTATATTCTAGCAATAAAACTCATTCTAATCCATTCACTAATGCATCACTGAAAAAAAATCATGAATTCGTTACTCAATTCCAACCGAACTCAAAACCGAGCTTGATTAATAATACCTTCAATTGCTTTAACTTTGTTAGCATGCCCAGACCATTCAAACTTTCACAAAGGTGATAACTTTTCCAATCAGAACAACTTTAACTTATAATAACATCATCCGGTTAGAATAATCCAATAGGCATATCTCTGTATTATACTTTCTCGAATATAATTTCTTCCTTCAGACTATCCGTCTTCATACTCGTGAATACACAAATTTTATTCTCTTAGTTGAGACATGTTTAAATATACATAACTCACAAGAAAATAACAGAGATCCTGATGATTCCTCAGAGAAACCCAGTAGAAAAACAATGCTTACCGACTCTGAACTTCCATCATAACAGAGATAATATATTTTCCGTATAATGAAACAAAACCATAATCAGTAGAAACTTGAGAATAATCTCGCATAATTTTTTTTACCATCGACTTCATTCCAACATATTTAAATAGAATTTCGAAGAGATAAAGAAATACCGATCATAAACCGACCAGACCAACAGAGCTTTCTTCTAACATCATAGTTAACTTCTCACAACATTGGAACTTCATCAGAAATTGAACAATCACACACATATCTCAGAGGATAAAAGAATATATATAGAATACACAGAAAAGATCATCATATTCATTTCAACTGCAACTGTCACACACACAGACATCTTTACTACTCAAATTTCATTTCTTTGGCTAATTATATCATCATGAACCCCGTATTATTCTACTAATTAACGAAAATCAATTCGGGAAAAATTTCAGCAAACACATATTTTAGACATCATATCTGAATAAGTCAATTAGTTGAGACTAACTTCTCCTTTATCCGTGACATTGCATAATCTGTATAATCTTTAAAACATTTTGATATCCTTCCAAAATTGTTTCCACTTTCCAAACTATTATTATCTCTATATGCATTATCTCTATATGCATTACTAAGTATTTCACCACTAAACTCTTTAGTTTCACATTTATGGACTTATTCCACTTGGTTCTCATGAATTTTCGTTATAAAGCAACACTGGTAAGGGGGTGAGGACGTAAAGCTTTTGACATGACTCTCATAAATACACACATATGACTTTGCATTCATCACCAACATTATATAATCACAATTACATAATTCACTTCAAGCTAATTAACATACATAGTCATGTTACACGAACTTCTTTTTTTTTTTTATTCAAAAAAGTGTATATAAACACACATTCTGTCAATTTGAGTAAATTTACTTATCATATTCACTTAATCAAATATGTTGGGCACATAACGTCATATGCATGCCAAAGAAACATGGATGGGCTTATTACCATATAAACTTTTATTTCATTCCACTTTTCACATTTCTTAACTTGTGGTTATCTCATTTCGTACATTAACACATACGTATCGTGAACTTCTATTCATACCTTTCCAAATTTCAACACATCATAAGCAAGTCTCAATCATTTCAATATCATTATCAGCATTATCGAAAAAAATAGCTCGATTGCAAGTCATCTCTGTCTTAAAAAAATAATTTCGTCAAAGTGGGGAGATATCACACTATCACGAATAGTAATATGGCATGTATAGCTAGACTCACATACGCTATGTTAGTCCGAGAATCGACTAAACCATAGCTCTGATACCACTAAATGTAAAACCCCTTACCCGTATTCGATGCCTGAATAGGGTACGAGGCATTACCGAAACACATACACTTGTAAATGCATTAAACCAAGTCATAAAATTTCATCCAAATTATGCATCATCACAAACATACAACTTGAATAACACTAGCCAACATCAATGGCCTTATACAAAATAACTATTAAATATTAAAGGCCAACATTTTAGGCCAAACCAATTATAACATATACAAATGACTAAGTCCCCTATACATGCCATAAACTTAAGAGGTTTGTATTTACTTTTACCCCACAATGATAACTTGATAATGTGATTACATCTCCGGCGATCTCCAACTAAAGCTAGCATACAACCCTATAAGAAATGGGAAAGGAAGGGAAGTAAGCTACAAAGCTTAGTAAGTAAGTATGTAAATAATTAATAATGGACCTATTAATTTTACTAAACAACACAATCAAATCTAAAATCAATTTCATCATTTATTCAAGTTTGGAGCAAGCTGTCTATTCGAGTCACAGTCACTAAATTATTTTTATCTGGCACTACGAAACTCCAAATTAAGATCCGTAAATTTTCCCTGAAACTAGACTCATTTAGCTTCTCGCCATAAAATTTTCAGAACTTTTGGTGTTGCCAATTAGTACAGTTTATTCATTAAAGATTCCCCTGTTTTAATGTTCGACTGCTCTGACCACTTTTCACTATGAACCGATTTTATCATTATACAGAATTCATATGATAATAAACTTTATTTCAATTAAAAATAGACTCATTAAGGATATCAATCATATAACTTATACCCTATAATTATTTTTTTAGAAATTTTAATGATTTTTCCAAGACAGAACAGGAGATCAACTAACCATTCTAAACCAGTCTCACAAAAGTTTAAATATCTCAAACTATAAAATTCCTTTACTTTCTCTGTTTCTTTTATATAAAAATATACCCAATAAGCTTTAAATAAATATCTCATACAACTTATAATTCCATTTCTACCATTTTTGTTGATTTTTCAAATTCACTTCACTACTGCTGTCCAAAACAGTTTTATTATAAATTTTTGCTTTCTCTCACTTTAGTTGTATTCATTACTTACCTATAACAATCATTCCAATTTCCAATCACATATTGAGCATATTGCTCATGCATTACACATACATATACATATACTTATCACTAAAACATCTCACATAATTTCATTTAGTCAGTTTTCCCGTTGAACGCTTTGGAATAATAACGAATATGCGGTGGTTTCGGACACAGCCCACCTTTGAAATCGGAGCCCTCTTGTACACATAGTGGCCTTCACTCAATACCACTCAAGTGACCTAGGTCAATTGTACTCACAATTCTAGCTCTCTTGTACATACGGTGGCCTTCACTTAGCACCACTCATATGACCTAGCCTTCTCGTAGCTCTCTTGTACACATAGTGGCTCACACCATATACCACACATGTGACCTAGCTACATATAGCTTTCTTGTACACATGGCGTACTATCTGTACTACACATGTGACCTAGATACGTATACAAAATCTCTTGTAGCTCTCTTGTGCACATAGTGGCCTACACTTAGTACCACTCATGCGACCTAGCTACATGCCAATTACATCTTTCGATTCCGAAGGTTCAAATGGGAAATAACTCACTTTTTAACACTTCATTTCATTCTTTCAATAGTTAATTATGATACAAAAATCAGGTACAATACATTAAACATGCTGAAATATAAAACATCAATAAAAATAATGAATTATTTACATATTACTTACCTCGGTACAAAATATGGTGAAATTTGCAATTTAGTCCTTAACCTTTTCTTTTCTCCGATCAAGGTCAATTCCTCGTCTTTCTTAATCTATAATAACATATTTAACTCATTCAATACTCACATTATTCAATTTAGTCCAAAAATCACACTATGACAAAATTACATTTTTGCCCTCTAACTTTCACGAAATTATGATTTTGTCCCTAGGCTAGAAAATTAAACTTCATCCTATTTTCCTACATTTTAGGACATGCTGAACATTTTTCCCTTCTATGGCAATATCAAATTCTCACTCTAACATGTACTTATGAACATTAGGTATTTTTACCGATTATGTCATTTTACTCGTTTTTACGTAAAATCGCTTAGCAAAAGTTGTTTAACATAATTTTAGCTTCCATATTCTATCATAAAACATCAAAATAAACACATTTCACCTATGGGTATTTTTCCAAATATGAACCCTAGGTTAAAATATTGCTAGAATAAGCTAAACCGAGTTACCGGGATTCCAAAAACATAAAGAACATGAAAAACGGGGCTTAGATTGACTTACTATGGAGCTTGGAAGCTTGGAAACCCTATCTATGGAGTCCCCCCTTGAAAATTCGGCCTAAGGAAGAAGATGACAACCTTTTTCCATCTTTTTCCCATTTAATTTCGTTTTTCTTACCAAATGACTAAATTACCCTTCATTAAAAACTTTTGCTCGTTCTACCTAGATTTGTCCATTTTTGTCCATGAAAGCCTAATGGTATAATTACCATTTAAGAACCTCTACTTCAATTTAAAATTTCATAACAATTGGACACTTCTAACATGTAGAACTCAACTTTTGAACTTTTTACAATTTAGTCCTTTTGACTAAATTGAGTGCCCAAACTTCAAAATTTTCGAATGAGATTTTAATGAAATCATTCCGTGAAATTGTAGACCATAAAAATATAAATGAAATAAAATTTTCAACATCGAATTTGTGGTCCCGAAACCACTATTCCGTTTAGGCCTTATTTCGGGATGTTACAATACCAATGCCATATCCCAGACATAGTCTAACATGGGATCTCATATCGATGCCAATACCCCAGCTTTGGTCTTACACGAAGTCTCATATCGATGCCATATCCCAGATATGGTCTTACATAAAATCTCAGTAACCCTAATGACATCACATTCGTATCCTAACTATTCATAAGGTTCAACTGGGATTTTCTCGCTTGTCGAACTTTGTCGATTACGTTCAAGGAGGCGATCATAATTCATATAGTATTAAAGCATTTAGAACATAAATAAAATAATGTATTATTTACATACGAACTTACCTCGGTACAAAAATAGTAGGAATGGGACCTAATCGTCAATACTTTATTTTTCCCCCGATCTAGGTCCGAACCTCGTTTATCTTGATAATTGAGCTTGGAAGATTGATAAACCCTAGCTATCTCTCCCTCTTGTAAATTTCGGCCAAGGGGTTGACGATGAGCAAAATTTGGCTTTTAATTTGATTATTAATCCATTTTGTTAGCCAAATGACCAAAATGCCCCTAACTTAAAACATGAAAATTCCCTTACTCCATATCCATTTTTGTCCACAAACTTAACCAATGGTCTAATTACCATCTAAGGACCTTCAATTTAAAATTTCATAGCAATTAGACACCTCTAGCATGTAGAACTCAACTTTTGCACTTTTTACAATTTAGCCCTTTTGACTAAATTGAGTACCCAAACGTCAAAATTTTCGAACGAAATTTTCACGGAATCATTCCATGAAACTGTAGACCATAAAAATATAATAAAAATAAACTTTTCTGCATCAGATTTGTGGTTTCGAAACCACTGTTCTGACTAGGCCCAAAATCGGGCTGTTACAACTCTCCCCCCTTAAGGATTTTCGTCCCCGAAAATCTTACCAAAGAATAGGTTTGGGTATTGTTTTCGCATAGCTTCCTCAGGTTCCCACGTAGCCTCTTTGACTCTGTGTCGTTGCCACAAAATATTCACTAGGGCTATACTTTTGTTTCTCAACTATTTAACTTCCCGAGTCAAAATCTTGATCGGTTCTTCACCATAAGTCATATCAGGTCGAATCTCAACCTCTGTTGGAGAAATCACATGTGAAGGGTCTGATCGATAACATCGCAGCATAGACACATGAAACACATTATGGATCCTTTCCAACTCTGTCAGTAAAGCTAACCGATATGCCACTAGCCCTATTCTTTCAATAACTTCATACGGCCTAATGAAACGTGGACTCAACTTGCCTTTACGGCCAAATCTTAGAATCTTCTCCCACAGAGATACTTTCAGAAAGACTTTGTCACTGACCTGAAATTCGATCTCTTTTCTTTTCAAGTTTGTTTACAACTTTTGTCAATCTGAGGCAGCTTTCAAGCAATCTTGGATTACCTTTACTTTTTCTTCAGTTTCCCTAACCAAGACAACCCCGTGAATCTGTTTCTCACTAAGCTCGGTCAATTACAAAGGTATTCGGCATATGCATCCATACAATGCCTCATAAAGTGCCATCTTTATACTCGACTAAAAACTATTGTTATATGCAAATTCGATCAAAGGTAGATATTTCTCCCAACTATCTTCGAATTCCAAAACACAACATCAGAGCATATCTTCAAGAGTTCAAATCGTTCTTTCAGACTGACCATCGGTTTGTGGATGAAACGCAGTACTAAAATTTAACTGCGTACCCAAAGCCTCTGGTAACTTTTTCCAAAATCTCGAAGTAAACCTCAAATCTCTATCCGAAATAATAGAAACAGACACCCCGTGCAATCTCACAATCTCAAAAATGTACAATTCAGCTAACTTATCCAGTGAGTAGTCAGTTCGTACCGGTATAAAATGAGTTGATTTCGTCAATCTGTCAACCACAACCCGTACAGCATCTTTCTTTTCGGAGTCAAAGGTAATCCCATTACAAAATCCATCGTAATCCTGTCCTATTTCCATTCGGGTACCATCACTGGTTGAAGTAAACCCGAAGGCACTTGATGTTCGGCTTTTACTTGTTGACAAATCAAACATCTCGAAACAAACTCTGAAATATCTCGTTTCATACTTGACCACCAGTACAATGTCTTCAAATCGTTATACATTTTCGTACTACCCGGATGCACAGATAAGCAACCATTATGTGTCTCACGCAGAATTTTTGGAATAAGTTCATCATTTTTCGGTACACATATTCTACCTCGAAACATCAAACAACCATCAGATCTGATATGAATATCTGAATCACTGCCCGATTCACAATGAGCTCTCTTAGCTTGCAAATCACTGTCATATTTCTGAGCTTCACAAATCTGTTGAAGGAACAACGGTCTAGCTCTCAACTCAGCTAGAATCGAACCATTACTGGATAAATTCAACCATGAATTCATTACTCTCAAAGTGAACAAAGATTTCCTACTTAAGGCGTCAGCGACCACATTTGTTTTACCTGGGTGATAGTCAATCATCAACTCATAGTCTTTCAGTAACTCGACCCATCATCGTTGCCGTAAGTTCAAATCTTTTTGAGTCATCAAGTACTTCAAGCTCTTATGATCAGTAAAAACATGACATTTCGCACCGTACAGATGATGTCTCCAAATTTTCAAGGCAAACACAATAGCAACTAGATCAAAATCATGCGTCGGATAATTCTTCTCGTGCGGTTTCAACTGTCTCGAGGCATAAACTATCACTTTGCCCTCATACATCAACACACATCCCAATCCATTCAGTAACGCTTCACTGTAAATTATGAATTCTTTTCCAGGTTCAGGTTGTACTAAAATTGGTGCCTCAGTAAATAATGCCTTCAATTTTTCAAAACTATGCTGACATTTTTCGGACCATTCAAATTTAACATATTTTTGTAACAACCTGGTCATTGAAGTAGCAATCATTGAAAATCCTTAGACAAAACGTCAGTAATAACCGGCTAAGCCCGAAAATCTTCTAACTTCAGATACATTCCTTAGCGGTTTCCAATCAACAATTGCTGAAATCTTAGTTGGATCAACCTGAATACCATCACCTGAGATAATATGTCTTAAAAATCTGACTTCTCAAAGCCAAAACTCACTTTTACTGAACTTAGCATACAACTTCTTACTTCTAAATCTCTGCAAAATAGTTCTAAAGTGTTCGGCATGCTCGAACTCATCACGAAAATAAATCAAAATATCATCAATAAACACAATCACAAACTTGTCCAAATACAGTCTAAAGATTCGATTCATTAGGTCCATAAAAACTGTAGGAGCATTCGTTAACCCAAAAGCCATAACAAGAAATTCATAGTGTCTGTACCTTGTTCTGGAAGCGATTTTTGGCACATCCGACTCTTTTACTCTCAACTGATAGTAACCATATCTCAAATCTATCTTCGAGAACACTTCCACTCCTTTCAATTGGTCAAATAAATCATCAATCCTCAAAAAAAGATACTTGTTCTTAATGGTTACCTTATTGAGCTATCGGTAATCTATACAAAGTCTCATTGACCTGTCTTTCTTCTTTACGAACAATATTGGAGCACCCCAGGGAGAATAACTTGGTCTCACAAAACCTTTATCTGTCAATTCTTGCAACTGAGTCTTTAACTCTTTCAATTCAGTCGGAGCCATTCTATACGGAGCAATAGATATCAACGAGGTCCCTGGTACTAAGTCAATACCAAACTCAACTTCTCTAACTGGTGGTAACCAAGGCAATTCTTCTGGGAACACATTCGGATATTCACAAACTATCGACACTGATTCAATTTTCAGTTCAGACTCTTTTGTATTCAACACATAAGTAAGATAAGCTTCATAGCCTTTCCTTACATATATTTGGGCAGACATCGAAGAAATTACAATGGGTAACTCACCCGGTTCATCTGATTCAATCTAAAGAATTTCACCATTTTTACATTTCAGTTTAATAATCCTTCTTTTACAATTCACTACGGCATCATGCAATGTCAACCAATCCATGACCAAAATAACATTGAATTCATCAAATGGAAACAACATTAAATTCGCCAAAAAAACAGTGACCTAGAATCATTAATGGACAATTCTTCCAAACTCTATCAACTAGTACATGTTTGCCTAATGGGTTTGACACTCTTATCACAAACTCAGTAAATTCAACAAGCAAGTTCTTACTAGTTACCAATTTCACACAAACATAAGAATGAGTCGATCCAGGATCAATCAATGCAACTACATTAGTACTATAGATAGAAAAAGTACCAATGATAACATCGGGAGATGTTGCTTCTTCGCGAGCACGGATGGCATAGGCTCTGGCAGGTGCTCTAGCTTTGGATCTCACTATTGTATCTTTCATCACACCTTTACTACTAGCTCCATTTCCAGTGTTTCTCGGTGGCCTACCCCTATTAGTAGTATTACCCGACTTCGCACACTGAAAATTTTCCTTCTCAGTCATTTTAGGGCAATCTCGGATAAAATGCTCTTGAGAACCACACTTGAAACAAGCCCAGTCATTCACCCTAAACTCACTGGGATGTCTTCTTCCATAATGTTGACATTCGAGTCCGTTAGACCTCACATTACCCACATTTGCCATTAAAGTAGCTTAAGACTTAAAACTCGAATGTTGCTTCCCACGATCTCAGTGTGAATACCCCACTGAAACATTCGAACAAGAATACATTTCTTTAGATTTCTTTGACTGAGACGGAAATGACTTACTCATAGGTATTTTCCTTGAATCCCTAGCTTTAAGATCAGCTTTCCTCTTCTCTTTATTCAACTCTTCGGCCTTACAAGCTCGTTCAACCAACACAGCAAATTCTTTCAGCTCTAAGATCCCAATTAACACATGAATATCATCATTCAAACCATCCTTGAATCTTTTGCACATAATAGCCTCGGTGGAACACACTCCCGAGCATATTTACTAAGTTTGATAAATTCTCATTCATATTCGGTAACTGACATATGGCCTTGCTTCAGCTCAAGAAATTCCTTACGTTTCTGATCGATGAACCATTGACTAATATATTTCTTCTGGGACTCGTCTTGAAAGAATTCCCATGTAACCCTCTCTCTTAGTACCACCAATACCAGTGTATTCCACTAGTGATATGCAGAATCCCTCGAAAGTAAGATGGCACACTTTAAACACTCATCCAATGTGCAAGATAGCTCATCAAATACCTTGATAGAGTTTTCAAGCCAAAACTCGGCTCTCTTGGGATCATCATCCATATTAGCTCTAAAATCTTCAACCCGATGCTTTCGGATATTATCAACGGGGCTTATTCATTCTTACAAACTCCATACCTTGTGGAGCTACGGGAACTGATCGAGGAATAGGTGAGGGTGGAGGAGGTTGGGCATTCGGATTTGTTCGAATAAATTTCATATACCATTCATTCATCATGTGTAGAAAGGCTTCCCTAGCCTCTTCTCATTGACCAACCGTAGTGGGTCTACTATCAGACGGCGCTGACCCTTAAGCGGGAGCCAGTGCATTACTTTCAATGTCATCAGCCACACCTCAGTTGGGATCCATTACTATATGAAAACACAATATAAATTTTCAGGAGTCATCACACTATCACAGTTTATTTATGGCATGTATAGCTAGACTCTTACACACACTACGTTAGTCCAAGAATCAACTAAACCGTAGCTCTTATACCACTAAATGTAACACCCCTTACTCGTATTCAACGCTGGAACAAGGTACGAGGCATTACCGGACATAAATACAAGCATACATATAAAATCGAGACATAAATTTCCATCCAAGTTGGAAACCTTTCACATATATTCATATCGTCCCTATCACGAGCCTACAAGGCCCAAAACATGCATCGAAAATGGTTCAGGATTAAACCTAGAACTTTGGAAACTTTTGGAAAACTTAGAAAATTTTTCATGTAAAAGGGGTTACATGCCCGTGTGGGATCGGGACACGCCCGTGCTGCAGGTCGTGTTCAAATTAGGGAGCTTTCTATTTATGACATCATCATCAAATTAAGGTCACACGATCAAGTCATGTACCCGTGTGCTTAGGCCGTGTGATCGATTAAATTTTCATAAAATAGGTGCAGACTTCACACGGCCAGGGCACACGCCCGTGTTCGAGGCCGTGCCATCTACACGGCTGAGACATACGCCCGTGTCTCTGCCCGTGTGCTTATTACTGAGCATTCTATTTTGCAACAATTACACACGCCCATAGGGCAAGCCGTGTGTCACACACTGACTAGACACACGCCCGTGTAGACAAAAACAAGGCTATTTACCAAGCCATTTTGTCACCCTTCCATGCACATACCTACACAACAAAACATAACACCAATCAAAGCATATACATTCAACCAAATCAGCCACAACCAAGGTAGCAACACTCATTCATATACTACCATCTATCACATACTTATCAACTCAAGCATGCAAATTTCCCACATCCATGATAAGCATCATCATATATAAATATATTTAAATAATATTAACCAATTTCAATGGCCATTTACAAAATGAATTATCAACCATCATAAGCCAACACATTTGGCCAAATCAATTATGACACACAACAAAATGACCAAGTCCCTATACATGCCATAACTCAAAATGTTAAGTTCATCGGTACCCAAAATGATATGTTGATAGTGTGAGTAAATCTCTGACAGTCTATGATCCCCAAGCTAGCTTGGTAACACTATAAGACAAACGAAAAGAAAGGAGAGTAAGCTTTAAAGCTTAGTACGTACCTATGCAAATAATAGTCACTATAACACACATTTAACACATAATTAACATGATGTAAATTAACAGAAATGTCAATATAAATCTCATAGTCAAACTTACTCAATCACAAACTTACTGAGGGTTCATCACATATAGAGCTCATTAAGCATAGTCTTATGTACATACTTATACCTAAGTGCAACATACCAAAGTCTTTCACAACTTTAACATTTCTGTCGAACTACCCGTTGAACCACTTAGAATGCTAAAGGATACTCGGGACATCTCACATTCACAGTACCATACCAATGTCATATCCCAGATATGGTCTAATATGGGATCTCATATCGATGCCAATACCCCAACTATGGTCTTACACGAAGTCTCATGTCGATGCCATATCCTAGATATGGTCTTACACAAAATCTCAATTACCCTAATGTCATGACATTTGTATCCTAACTATTCCTAAGGTTCAACCGGGATTTTCTCGCTTGTCGAACTTTGTCGATTACATTCAAGGAGTCGGTCTCTTGGACCGTACGGGCGTGTGAGCCTGCAACATGAAAACTTTTGAAGGTTTTTTTAAAAAATTTTTAAAGTTCTCAGTTTAGTCTCGAACCACTTCCAAAGCATGTATTAAGCCTCGTAGGCTCGTTTTAGGGACGATATGAATGTGTATGAATGATTTTAATTTGGATGGAAATTTATGACTCAAAAATATATGTTTGCCTGTGTTTATGTTTGATAATGCCTCGTACCCTGTCCCGGCGTTGAATACGGGTAAGGGGTGTTACAAATAGAACTTTAGGGTTGAACATATTTTTACTTTTCATCTTTTTACATTTGATTTTTTTTTCTATTTTTTTTCTTTAGAATAGATTTTGGCTATAGATTTTCTTCTCTTTTGTCAAGCACTTTGCTAATGGAGATTATCAAGCTTGTGGGCTTCATCGAATTTTTTTAATATACTAATGAGTATTTCTCAAACTCTTCTCTTTTATATTTTATAACTGTAACACCCCAACCCAGCCTAGACATTATGGCCGAATCTGGCGATATCACATTGAAGTGTTTTTCGAAAACAACATTTCATTGGAAAACCCGTTCTATATTAAAACTCGTTTATAATCATAACAGAAATCTAAGGGTATCTTGCTCATTGAAAACTCAAGTTGTTCTTAGCAGTTTGACGATCATATTAATTTGTTATTACATTTAAAATGATGTTTAAGCTTTTACAGTATTTTACAAAAACGTGGTGTTTTGAAAAGCATTCATCTTTTCAAAATCCACGTCCTACTACTATTAGTAAGAATTTAACTAATTAAAATCCCAATTTAAAATTTAAAAATTTAAAGAGGCCTTATTACAAAAAAAATACCCAAGTTAAATTATTATAAATAAAAATCCAAAATAGAAGCAGGTGCAATTGTGTGGCCGCCTCCGGGTCCCTCGCAGCACCGACCAGCCTAAGATTCAAGATTTCCTGTAAGATAAATAGAGGGGTAAGTTTACGAAAACTTAGTGTGTAACTCCATATAAGCAAATAACCAATCATGCAAGTGCAGTCTGGGCCTAAGCCCAAATCAATAACAATTCAGTTCAGTTGGGCCTCAGCCCATCACAGTTTCAGTATTAGTATGGACCTTAGCCCATTATAGTTTCAATATCAGTGTGGGCCTTAGCCCAATTCAGCGACAGTAACAGTTTAGACAATCAATCAGAAATCCTACCCAACCAACCTCTACACTCCACCCCGTCCAGCCCAACACTCTATGTGGGGATACAATCACCTACCCATCCCTACACTTCAAAATTAGCACCGATCATGGCACTAAATGATTTTTGCAAGCAGAGTCACAAGATGATACACTTCTTCCAATCATAATAATCCCATCCCATGTAACATATCATACATGTATGCAACATATATATCGTGGCATACTCATATACAGTCATACATAACATAACATAAAACATACAGTCATTTTATAACACAGGGCATAACAGTCATTTTTGTACCAGTTTGAGGGTCTAGGTATACTTACTAATCCATCAGTAGGTTCACAGTCGTCTCGGGCGGCCCGTGCAACCTTAACAGTCAAACAGTAAAAATGGGCCCAAGGCCCATAATGCGGATCCACACGCTTGCGTGGCCCACATAGCCCAGAATTGGTCTCGGTCATGAAAATTACATAGTTTGGCCCAATTTTCTCCCCATGTTCGTGTGGTTTACCCATGTGGGGCCCATAAGCCTGTTGGGCCCACACAGCCCAACGTGGCCCAAAATAGCCTAACACCACGAAATCGCTCATGGTGGCCTCAACAGTCTACGCCCACATTTTATGTATTTGGTTTACCACATGAGCGAACACACGCTCGTGTAGCGTCAATTGTCATACCTTTTTCGGCTTTTGCCGGTTTACGATTTGGGTAGTGTTTACACACCTGGTTACGAAAGATGAGCAAAAAGTCCTCGATCACTCCAGAACCTACGTTCACCCATACCATTCAGTGAATCACATATAAATTGAATTTAAAATGAACCCTATTTAGTACACATATCCACTTGATCATCTGCCACTTACCTTGATTGAACAATCGAATCCCTAAGCACTTCACTTATTGGAAAAACGATGATCACTAGATCTTAGGTTTATTACCTGCAATCCAGTCGAAACCCCTTATTAACAATTATCTACTAGAAAAATTTAAGCCAAAATGAATACCAACTTACCAAAAGTAAAAACCGTAGAATAGAAATGGAATACTAAATTGGCAGAGAGCAAAGAAAGAGTCAGCATAGTGAGGGTAGAAGAAGAGAGAATCGGCAAGGAAGAAACAATAGCAAGTGTTGAAAATATTTGGAAAAGAAACGAAGAAGAGGAAAGGAAAGGAAAGAAGGTGTATTCGGCCAACAACAGGAAAATGAGAGAAGAGGAGATGAAAAGAAAAGAACAGGTATATTCGGCCAACACAAGTAAAGTGTTAGGAAGAGCAAACCAAATTGGTAGAGAAGACTAGGAGAGTGTGGCGACAGAGAGGGAGAGAAAAGAGAAATGGTTTAGGGGAGAAGAGGTTTCGGTAGAGGGAAAAGAAAGAAAAAATGCAAAAAAGGAAGAAGAGGTTTCACCAGAGGGAAAAAAACACATACAAAGCAGAACCGAAATGAGAAACACCCCTCTAGCCGAATTCTTGTGTGACTCAGAGTCTCAATTTGGCACAACACTCCCTCTCCCCTCAATTCCCTTGACTTCCTCTTAAAATCCCTCCTCAAATCTCCCCACCTGATCACACCTCCCTCCAACCACTCAATCCAAATTCTCCTCAACCACTTCAGTGTTTCAGTCAAACTCCAACTCCCCCCACGGCACAGCAGCAAAATAAATACCCCCTTGCCTCCACCACAATTCGAACTTTAGTTAGGTAACACGCCACTTACCCCCTAGACCAGTAGGCTTCTTATGTCGTGCTTTACCCACAATAATTTAAAAGCCTACTAACTATAGGCAAGGGTTTTATTCCCTAAAAACAAAACTT
This sequence comes from Gossypium bickii, assembly GCA_025503065.1. Classification (NCBI taxonomy): domain Eukaryota; kingdom Viridiplantae; phylum Streptophyta; class Magnoliopsida; order Malvales; family Malvaceae; genus Gossypium; species Gossypium bickii. The sequence goes on along the minus strand of CP106717.1, from coordinate 43,851,667 downwards.
TTGCACAAGCCCAGACTTGAACCCAGGACTTCTCAGACACCCCTAAAGACACCCAAATCACTCAACCTTAGAAGCAAACAGGTATTTGTGCTAAAAACATGCAAAGATAAATACTTAAATTTTTGGGGCGTTACAATACCTACCATGTGTTTGTTAAAATACTTGTGTGAGATTTAAGTTTGATAATGTGTTGAATCATTTTATTAGTTGATTGATGAATGAATTACTTAACCAAGTCATTATCTATGATTTGATTATTTGTTTGTTCAATTATATTGAAACGCATATTACACTATAATTGACACTTCTAGTGGAATATTTAGATAAACGAGACTAAGAGGAGACTCTATCGTGTAGGACTTTGATACATTTATGCCGAATAATGAGACTGAGAGGAGATCTATATGCCTAAATGAGACAAAGAGGAGAGCTTAACTGGTATCTTTTAGTTTAGGATGAGATGGAAAGGAGATTCTTAGCTAAGTGTGGTAAGCACTATAATTAGTAACAGCCCGACTTAGGGCCTAGTCGGAATAGTGGTGCGAGACCACAAATCCGTAAAAGAAATATGTGTTTAAATGATTTTATAAGGCTTATGAGGTATTTGCATAATAGTGTGAAAATTTCATGAAGGAAATTTTATTAATTTGTGAATAAATTGTCCATTAAGACTAAAGTGTAAGGATTAGATAATATAAGATTTTAGAAGATTTAAGTATGAAATAGAATTATAAAAATTATTAAAGGCCCTTATTTAGCAATTAGACCATTATATGTTGAGATGGACAAAAATGGACATAGGAAGGAGAAATCTCAAGAAATAATCATTAAGGGCATTTTTGTCATTTGATAAATTCAAGAATTAAAAGGGAAAATAGGTCAAAATTAGTGTTCATCTTCTCCACACTAGCCAAAAATTTCAAGGGCACCATAGCAAGGGTTTCTTCGTCTTCCAAGCTTGACAGTAAATGTATCCTAGCCCTGTTTTTAGTGTTCCTTGCATTTTTTAGATCCTCGTAGCTCGGTCTAGCTATTTCTAGCTATATTTTGAGCTAAGGATTATGTTCAAAAATTTAACCATGTATGACATGCATGTATTTTAATGTTTTATGGAAGAATATGAAAGTTTAATGTATGATAAACATCTTTTTCTAAGTGATTTTCATGAAAAATGCATAAAATGACCAAATTGCAAAAATTATAGAAATGGTCATACATGAGTGAAATAGTGGAACTTGAATGTTGTTATAATTGAGAATATGATTCGGCTAGGCTTGAAATGCAAGAAAGTCGAATAAAAAATCATTTTACGAGCCTAAGATCAAAAGTGTAATTATGATAAAGTTTAAGGGTAAAATTGTAAAATTTTGCCAAAGTATGGAATATGAGTAAAATTACTCAATGTAAGTATTAAACAAGTTAAATTGTTATTATAGATTAAGAAACACGAAGCCCGGACCAAAACAAAGGCAAGAATAAAGTGGTGGATTAAATTGCACATCAACACCTATTTTGAAGTACTGAGGTAAGTTTGTATGAATTTACTGCTACATATGTTATTATGATTAAATTAATTACTATGTTGAATATTGTACATTAATTTTGTGAAGTTGATTAATAATGACTAATTAGAAATTTAATGAGAACAACAAAGTGAAAGTCCCAGCTGAAGATTCAGAATAACGAGGACACCTATGTCACAACATGAGATAAGGAAAGCCCGTGTAATACCATGTCTGGGGCATGGCATCGGCACTCAAGGAATGTAGGTTCCGTGTAAGACCATATTTGGGATATGGCATCGGCACCGAACGTAGATCTTGTATAAGACCATGTCTGGGGCATGGCATCGGCACTCAAGGAATGTAGGTTCCATGTAAGACCATATCTGGGATATGGCATCGGTACTCAAGGAATGTAGGTTCCATGTAAGACCTTATCTGGGACATGGCATCAGCATCGAATAAGGAAGCCCTCATGTAAGACCATTTCTAGGACATGGCATCGACACCATAAAAGGAAGATCTCGTGTAAGACCATATCTGGGATATGTCATCAACATCAAGCTAAGAGATCCCGTGTAAGGCCATATTTGGGATATGGCATCAGCATCATGAGGCGATCCCATGTAAGAGCATATCTGGGATATGGCATTGGCATCAAGATACATGTTTGATGAGATTGATTATCCTCTGAAATTCCGAGTAGTTCAACGGGCAAAAAAATAAGCATGAAAAAGTGACTAAGAGCAGAATAAGTAAAGTTGATGATGAGATAAGTTGTATAAGAATGATAAAGAATTTCATTCAAGTTAAGTGAGATAGAGATTCAAGTTATTGTCTATGATAGTTTAAGTGCTAAACTATGTAATGAGTGATACAGGTACTATGAGTAAATACAAGTTAAGGTAACCCAAATGTGATGGGTAAGTATGAGTAAGAGTAAGTATGAGTATGTAAGTTTAAGCACTTAAGATTTATGTGTTCTTGTTTCATGATGAATGAGTTTACTTTGAGCAATTATTTTGCTACATAAGATTTCATGCAAACTTACTAAGCTATATGCTTACTTCTCTCTTCTCCTTCTTTCTTGTAGTATCGCCAAGCAAACTCGGGGATCGTAGACGTTGGAGCTCGGATCACACTATCAATCAATATTTTGGTATAGCTAAGTTGTTTTATTTTTAGTATGACATGTATAGAGATATTGTCATTTTGAGTTATACCATATTGAGAGCCAAAGAGATAGCTACTAAAGTTATTATTCTTTTTGTATATAGCCAAAGAAATTGGCTAATATTTGTTAAGTTCCATATCTTATTAATGATGGATTGGGTATTATTCATAGTATATGAAGGTTACATTATGTATTGCTTGTGTTGGTATAAGTATGTTTATGTTTCAGGGTAGCATTTGGCTTGTAAAATAGCCTCTAAGTGTCCACACGGGCAGACACACAGGCGTGTCTCTAGGCCGTGTGTGACACACGGCCAGCCCCATGGGTGTGCTAATATGCCTTGTGTCCCCTGCATCAACTTACGAGAATATGATTCATTACACAGGCCAGCACACGAGCGTGTGCCATGGCCGTGTGCTAATAAGGGTTTGATGACGTCATAAATAGAGAGCTCTACAGGCAGAGGACACAGGCATGTCTAGGCCGTGTGATAGACACGGGTTATAGACACGGGCGTGTGCCCAGCCGTGTGAAAACCCCTGTAGGTTCGAAATAAAAATAAATTCTATACGGGCTAGGGGCATGGGCGTGTGCGACCACACAGCCAGCCAACACGGGCCTGTCCCAAGTCATACGGGCATGTGACCTCTATTTAGGTAAAAAATTTTAAAGAGTGTAAAAGCTTCTGGTTGAACTCCGAAACCTTTCGGATGTATGTTTAAGGCCTCGTAGGCCCATGATATGTATGTTATGATTAAGAAGAATACGTTTTAAGTTTGGAAGGAAATTTATAGCCCAACACTTCATGTTTAAGTAATGTTAAGTACGGTAATGCCTCGTATCCTGTCCCGGCGTCAAACATGGGTAAGGAGTGCTACATTTAGTGGTATCAGAGCTATTGTTCAGTCGATTCTCGAACTAACGTAGCGCATGTCTGAGTCTAGCTATACATGCTATACATAAAAGTATTTAAATAATGATAGTGTGACGACTCCTGACGATTTAAATTGTGTTTTCATATAGTAAGTGGATCCCCAAGAAGATGTGGCGGATGATGTAGAAAGTAATGGGTCGACTCCCGCTGAAGGGACGATGCCGAATACGAATGAGAATAGACCCACTACGGTAAGTCACAGAGGAGGAAAAGAGGCTAGGGAAGTTTTATTCCACATGATGAATGCATGGTACACAGAGTTCATTCGCACGAACCCGAATGCACCACCCCCTCCACCCCCGCCTATTCCTCAACCTACCCCTGTAGCCCCTCAAGTGGTAGAAGTGGTAAGAAGAGAAAAGCCTCCGATAGACAGAATCTAGAAGCAAAGAGATGAGGAATTATGGGCTAGTAAAGATGATGATCCGGAAAGAGAAGAGTTCTGGCTTGAAAATACCATCAGGGTATTTGACGAGTTATCGTGCACACCTGAAGAGTGCATGAAGTGTGTAGTCTCCCTCTTAAAAGATTCTACTTATCAGTGGTAGAACACCCATGTGTCAGTTGTACCACGGGAAAGGATCACTTGGGAGTTTTTCCAAGAAGAATTCAGGAAGAAGTATATTAGTTAGAGGTTCATCGACCAAAAAAGGAAGGAATTCTTGGAATTGAAGCAAGGAAAGATGACAGTGACTGAAAGGAATTCTTGGAATTGAAGCAAGGAAAGATGACAGTGACTGAGTACGAGCATGAGTTTGTGAGGCTTAGCAAATACGCTCAAGAGTGTGTATCCACGAAGGTTATTATGTGTAAGAGATTTGAGGGAAGACTAAATGAAGACATTAAGTTGTTTGTTGTCGTCCTCGAGTTGAAGGAATTTGTTGTACTAGTGGGCCGGGCTTGTAAAGCCAAAGAATTGGTTAAAGAGAAAAAAAAAGCTGAGATGGAGTCACGTGACTCAAGAAAGAGACAGGGGAGTAAGTTGTTTCAGTCCTCGCCAAAGAAGTCGAGAGATTTCTCTACCCGATCAGCTACTTCTGCCGAGTTTTCTAGTAGAGGCAAGAGTAAACAGTATTCGGGGAATAAGGCTCAAACTACTTCAGTCACTAGTGTTGGAAATGTTCGATCTAATAGATCAGAATGCCTACAGTGCGGTAGACGTCACCTCGGTGAGTGTCGTGCACATGAGAGTGCTTGTTTTAAATGAGGTTCCCAAGATCACTTTATCAGAGAATGTCTTGAAATGGTTGAGAAAGAGAAGGTTCAGAGTGCAAAATCAGGAAGTATTAATAGAGGAAAGCAACAAAAGAACCCCAAAAGTGGGGCGAGTAGTAAGGATATACCTCAAGAGCAGGCTGCAAGATCCATGGGTAGAGCACTTGCAATGACTTACGCCATTCGCGCTCGCGAAGAGGCATCATCTCCTGATATAATTGCGGGTACATTTTTTCTTCATAACACTAATGTTGTTGCTTTAATTGATCCAGGGTCTACCCATTCATATATTTGCATGAAATTAGCATCTAGCATGAGCAAGCCTGTTGAGTCTACAGAATTTGTGATAAAAGTGTCTAATCCACTAGACAAAAGTGTATTAGTAGATAAAGTATGCAAAGATTGCCTATTGATGATTAGAGGTCATTATTTTAAGGCAAACCTCATGCTATTGCCATTTGATGAATTCAACATTATTCTCGATATGGATTGGTTAACCACTCATGATGTAAAGTAAATTGTGGAAAGAAATATATTGAGTTGAGATGTGAAAACGGAGACACTCTTCATGTTGAATCAGATGAACAAGACAGATCGCCGGTAGTGATCTCTCACATGTCAGCTCAGAGGTATGTAAGAAAAAGGTATGAGGCGTATCTTGCTTTTGTGATGAATGCAAAAGAAACCGAGTTAAAGATTGAATCAGTACCGATAGTACGTGAGTGCCCAGATGTTTTTCCCGAGGAATTGCCAGGAATGCCTCCGGTGAGAGAGGTTGAATTTGGTATTGAGTTAGCTCCCGGTACTGTACCGATATCGATTTCTCCTTACAGGATGGCTTCAATTGAGTTGAAGGAATTGAAGGCACAGTTGCAATAGTTGATGGACAAAGGTTTTGCTAGACCGAGTCATTCTCTATGGGGTGCTCCAGTGCTATTTGTAAAAAAGAAACATGGCTCTATGAGGTTGTGCATAGATTATCGACAACTTAATAAGGTAACAGTCAAGAAAAAGTACCCATTGCCAAGGATAAACGATTTGTTTGATCAATTGAAGGGAGCCACTGTGTTCTCCAAGATAGACTTAAGGTTGGGATACTACCAGTTGAGAGTAAAAGACTCAGATGTGCCTAAAACTACTTTTCGAACGAGGTATGGACACTATGAATTTTTAGTCATGCCTTTTGGATTAACTAATGCCCCGGCGGTGTTTATGGATCTAATGAACCACATCTTTTGGCCATACCTAGATAAGTTTGTGGTTGTCTTCATTTATGACATATTGATATATTCCCGTGATGAGCATGAGCATACCGAACATTTGAAGGTTGTTTTATAGATTTTAAGAGATAATCAGTTGTATGCCAAGTTCAGCAAAAGTGAGTTTTGACTTAAGGAAGTTGGATTTTTGGGGCATATTGTTTCGGGAGAGGGAGTCCGAGTTGAACCAAGTAAAATTTCAGCCATTGTTGATTGGAAATTGCCGAAAAACATATCTGAGGTTAGAAGTTTTCTGGGCCTAACTAGTTATTACAGACGATTTGTCAAAGGGTTTTATATGATAGCGACTGTAATGACGAAACTGTTACAGAAAAATGTAAAGTTTGAATGGATAGAAAAGTGCCAATAGTGTTTCGAGAAGCTAAAGGCAATGTTGACAAAGGCTCCAGTTCTAGTACAACCTGAGCCGGGAAAAGAATTTGTGATCTACAGCGATGCATCCTTAAACGGATTGGGATGTGTACTTATGCAAGAAGGCAAGGTGATGGCGTATGCCTCCAAACAGCTAAAGCCACATGAAAAGAATTACCTGACACATGATTTAGAGTTGGCTGCTATTTTTTTTTTGCATTGAAGATTTGGAGACACCATTTGTATGGTGAAAAATGTCAGATATTCACCGATCACAAAAGTTTAAAGTATTTGATGACTCAAAAGGAATTGAATTTAAGGCAACGGAGATGGTTAGAGTTGATAAAAGATTACGAGTTGGTCATTGATTACCATCCGGGGAAGGTGAACATAGTCGCCGACGCTTTAAGTAGTAAATCATTATTTACTTTGAAGGCTATGAATACATAGGTGACCTTGTCCGATGATGGTTCCATTCTAGCTGAGTTGAAGGCTAGACCGATGTTCCTCCAAGAGATTTATGAGGCACAGAAAGATGACAGCGAATTGGAAGCAAAAAGAGTTCAATGCGAGTCGGGTATTGAGTCTGACTTCCAGATTGATTCAGACGGATGTTTGATGTTTAGAGACGGAGTTTATGTACCAAGAAATCATGAGCTCATTCGTAAAGTTTTGCATAAGGCACATAGCAGATGCTTATCTGTACCATCAAGATGTATAATGATTTGAAGAAATGGTACTAGTGGTCGAGTATGAAGAAAGATATTTCCGAGTTTGTTTCAAGATGCTTGATTTGTCAGCAAGTAAAGGACGAACATCAAGTACCTTCGGGTTTGCTTCAACCTGTTATGGTACCCGAGTAGAAGTGGGACCGAGTTACCATGGATTTTGTAATAGGTTTGCCGTCGACACTGAGTAAAAATAGATGTTGTATGGGTTGTAGTCGATAAACTTACGAAGTTAGCCCATTTCATACCTATACGAGTTGACTATTCATTTGATAAGTTGGCAAACTTGTACATTTCAGATATAGTAAGGCTTCATGGAGTGCCTTTATCAATTATATCAGATAGAGATCCAAGATTTACGTCGAGATTTTGGAAAAAGTTGCAAGAGGCCTTGCGCACAAAGTTGAGTTTTAGTACGGCTTTTCACCCCCAAACCGACGGACAGTCGGAGAGGGTAATACAAATACTTGAAAATATGCTACAATGTTGTATTCTTGAGTTTCAGGGAAGCTGGGAGAAATACTTACCTTTGGTGGAATTCGCCTACAATAACAGCTTTCAGTCAAGTTTGAGAATGGCGCCTTATAAGGCTTTATATGGGCATAAATGCCGAAGGCCTTTATATTGGACTGAGCTTAAGGAAAACCAGATTCACGGGGTTGACTTGGTTAGAGAAACCAAAGAAAAAATAAAGGTGATTCGAGATTGTTTAAAAGCTGCTTCTGATTGACAAAAATCCTACTCAAATGTAAAAAGAAAAGAGATTGAGTATCAAGTCGGTGATAGAGTATTCTTGAAAGTGTCGCCATGGAGAAAAGTACTTAGATCGGTCGAAAAGGCAAATTGAGTCTGTGTTTTATTGGACCGTATGAAATCACCGAGAGGATAAGGTCGGTAGCTTATCGATTGGCTTTGTTGTCCGAGTTAGAAAAGATTCATGATGTATTTCATGTGTCTATGTTGCGACGCTATCGATCAGACCCCTCGCATGTGATTGCACCGACAGAGGTTGAGATACAACCCGACATGACTTATCTTGAGAAACCAGTTAAGAATCTAGCTCGGGAAGTTAAGCAATTAAGGAATAAAAGTATAGCTCTCGTGAAAGTCTTATGGTAGAGACATGGGGTAGAGGAGGCCACGTGGGAGCCTGAGGAAGCTATGAGGAATCAGTACCCAAACCTTTTTGCGGGTAAGATTTTCGGGGACGAAAATCTCTGAAGGGGGAGAATTATAACAGCCCGACTTAGGGCCTAGTTGGAATAGTGGTGCAAGTCCACAAATCCGTAGAAGAAATATGTGTTTAAATGATTTTATAAGGCTTATGAGGTATTTGCATGATAGTGTGAAAATTTCATGAAGGAATTTTATTAATTTGTGAACAAATTGTCCATTAGGACTAAAGTGTAAGGATTAGATAATATGAGATTTTAGAAGATTTAAGTATGAAATAGAATTATAAAAATTACTAAAGGCCTTTATTTAGAAATTAGACCATTATATGTTGAGATGGACAAAAATGGACATAGAAAGGAGAAATCTCAAGAAATAATCATTAAGGGCATTTTTGTCATTTGATAAATTCAAGAATTAAAAGGGAAAATAGGTCAAAATTAGTGTTCATCTTCTCCACACTAGCCGAAAATTTCAAGGGCACCATATCAAGGGTTTCTTCATCTTCCAAGCTTGATAGTAAGTGTATCCTAGCCCTGTTTTTAGTGTTCTTTGCATTTTTAGATCCTCGTAGCTTGGTCTAGCTATTTCTAGCTATATTTTGAGCTAGGGATTATGTTCAAAAATTTACCCATGTATGACATGCATGTATTTTGATGTTTTATGGAAGAATATGAACGTTTGATGTATGATAAACATCTTTTTCTAAGCGATTTTCATGAAAAATGCATAAAATGACCAAATTGTAAAAATTGTAGAAATGGTCATACATGAGTGAAATAGTGGAAATTGAATGTTGTTATAGTTGAGAATATGATTCGACTAGGCTTGAAATGCAAGAAAGTCGAATAAAAATCATTTTACGAGCCTAGGGGCAAAAGTGTAATTATGATAAAGTTTAGGGGCAAAATGTAAAATTTTGCCAAAGTATGGAATATGAGTAAATTTAGTCAATGTAAGTATTAAATAAGTTAAATTGTTATTATAGATCAAGAAACACGAAGCCCGGACCAAAACCGAGGCAAGAACAAAGTGGTGGATTAAATTGCACATCAACACATATTTTGAAGTACCAAGGTAAGTTTGTATGAATTAACTGCTACATATGTTATTATGATTAAATTAATTACTATATTGAATATTGTACATTAATTTCATGAAGTTGATTAACAATGACTAATAAGAAATTTAATGAGAACAAGCAAGTTAAAGTCCCGGCTAAAGATTCGGAATAACGAGGACACCTATGTCCCAACATGAGATAAGGAAAGCTCGTGTAAGAACATGTCTGGGGCATGGCATCGACACTCAAGGAATGTAGGTTCCGTGTAAAACCATATCTGGGATATGGCATCGGCACCGAATGTAGATCCTGTATAAGACCATGTCTAGAACATGGCATCAGTATCGGATAAGGAAGGCCTCGTGTAAGACCATGTCTAGGACATGGCATCGACACCATAAAAGGAAGATCTCGTGTAAGACCATATCTGGGATATGGCATCGACATCAAGCTAAGAGATCCCATGTAAAACCATATCTGGGATATGGCATCGGCATCATGAGGCGATCCTATGTAAGATCATATCTAGGATATGGCATTGTAATCGAGATACATGTTTGATGAGATTAAGTATCCTCTAATATTCCGAGTAACTCAACAGGCAAAAGAGTAAGCATGAAAAAGTGACTAAGAGCAAAATAAGTAAAGTTGATGATGAGATAAGTTGTATAAGAATGATAAAGAATTTCATTCAAGTTAAGTGAGATAGAGATTCAAGTTATTGTCTATGATAGTTTAAGTGCTAAACTATGTAATGAGTGATACAGGTACTATGAATAAATACAAGTTAAGGTAACACAAATGTGATGGGTAAGTATGAGTAAGTAAGTTTAAGCACTTAAGATTTATGTGTTCTTGCTTCATGATGAATGAGTTTATTTTGAGCAATTATATTGCTACATAAGATTTCATGCAAACTGACTAAGCTATATGCTTACTTCTCTCTTTTCCTTCTTTCTTGTAGTATCACCAAGCTAACTCGGGGATCGTAGACGTTGGAGCTCGGATTACACTATTAATCAATATTTTGGTATAGCTAAGTTGTTCTGTTTTCAGTATGGCATGTATAGAGATATTGTCATTTTGAGTTATACCATATTGAGAGCCAAAGAGATAGCTACTAAAGTTATTATTCCTTTTGTATATAGCCAAAGAAATTGGCTAATATTTGTTAAGTTCCATATCTTATTGATGATGAACTGGGTATTATTCATAGTATATGAAGGTTACATTATGTATTGCTTGAGTTGGTATTAGTATGTTTATGTTTCAGGGTGGCATTTGGCTTGGAAAATAGCCTCTAAGTGTCTACACAGGCAGACACACGGGCATGTGTCTAGGCCGTGTGTGACACACGGCCAGCCTATGGGTGTGGTAATAGGCCCTATGTCCCCTGCATCAACTTATAAGAATATGATTCGTCACACGGGCCAGCACACAGGCGTGTGCCATGGCCGTGTGCTAATAAGGGTTTGATGATGTCATAAACAGAGAGCTCTACGGGCAGAGGACACGGGTGTGTCTAGTCCGTGTGATGGACACGGGTTATAGACACGGGCGTGTGCCCAGTCGTGTGAAAACCCCTGTAGGTTGGAAATAAAAATAAATTCTATACGGGCTAGGGACATGGGCGTGTGCGACCACACAGCCTACCCACACGGGCCTATCCCAAGTCACACGGGCGTGTGACCCCTGTTTAGGCAAAAAAAATTTGAAGATTGTAAAAGTTTCCAGTTGAACTCCGAAACCTTCTAGATGTATGTTTAAGGCCTCGTAGGCCCATGATATGTATGTTATGATTAAGAAGAAGAAGTTTTAAGTTTGGAAGGAAATTTATAGCCCAATACTTCATGTTTAAGTAAGGTTAAGTATGGTAATGCCTCGTATCCTGTCCCGGCGTCGGACACGAGTAAGGGGTGTTACGTAATTAGTATAGGTTTATTAGCTTAGTTAGTAATTATTGAATCATTGATCACCATTTCGATCCATTTGCATTGTTTCTAGTAAAGAGGAACAAAGTTAGTTTCATATTTTTATTTGTTAATTTAGAATTTAACTTTAATAATTTTTCATATTTGGTTTATGGTACTAATTTCCAACTCAGCTAGATGGTAATTTTTTAGCTTGTAATTAATTTGAAAAACATGTTTACCAATTAATAATCCCTTGGGTTCGATCCTTGGAATAGTCCATGTGTTCCATTATAACACTTAGAAATATTACAACTAACTTGTCACACTTGTAATAAAAGCCGCCTTTTAATTGCCGATGTTTTGTGCTTATTTCTCTAGCATTATGAGACCATATATCTAAAGCCATCCAAATAGGCACTAAAACACAATGCCCAACCTGGGTACATGCTATAAACTATATACAAACAAAAAGAGTAAAAATTTGGTCTGAGTTGAACTGTTAAGTCTTGGATTCTTTTGACTTGATCTACTAAATCTATATGAGACCTGCACATGGAAACAAACAAACCATACATTGAGAATTGAATACTGGGAGATACATTAATAAAAAAAATTATCGTTGAAGACAATGCTAGTTACATCTCAAGCAGTGTAGCCACCCTTTCACTTCGACCCCTTTTTGTAATAAAAATAAGCCTCAACAAAGGGATCTTATTCCTATATTCATACCTGTTTTGTTGCCTTACCACCATTCCACCCCTTGATTGATCGCAATTGCTAAAGCTTTCCCTTTCCTAAAACATGAGGAAATATGTTTCACCATTATGACATACCCACTTTGAAGCCGAAAAGGAAAAAAAAATTGAAGTGTAATATGTAAAAAAAATTTAATGGGTGGTTATTAAAAAAATATATTTTAAAAACAATATGGGAAATTGATAAGACCTTGGCATTGTTGGTAAAGACTAAGCACTTAGATCCTTGAGTATTCAAATTTGAGTTTTACCGTATGCAACTGTTGTGTCTAAATATTGTTTGGTTATATTCTGATTTTTTTATCTATGTATGCTTATATTAATTTGATTCTACTTTCTACTTATAGTTGTATTGTATTTGTAGTTGTAAAGTTTCAAAAAATTAATATGTTAAGGCAATAGTTGTACGGGAGATGATAAGTAAGTTTTTTTTAAAGAAAAGGTAAAATATTTATATAACCCTGTTATTTTATTATTTTGGTTTTAAATGTATGTTTTTTTTCTCCAATTGAATTGTCACTTGAGTAACACCAATTTAATTAGAAGCTTTTTCAATTCTACTATATAAGAGATAAGAAATCATGATAAAATATATTTATATCCGGTATTTTCTACATTAAAATGATATATATACTATTGTTAAAATCACTAATTAAATTAAAATCACGAATTAACTAAACATTCAATTGAAAAAATTATCAAAACATCCTTTTACAAACACAAAAAGAGAGTAACTATATTGGATATATTTTTAAAAAATCTAAAATTAAAAAAATCTAATAAAATCAGCCACAACTAAATAAATGCATCCTGTTATAAAATAAAGAGAGACGGAGAGAATAAAGAACAAAGAAAATATGAAAGCAATAAAGAATGTACTTTATTGATCAAAGGGATGATTTACAATACTTCATTAGAGTCTCTATTTATAGTCATAAGAAGTATAAAAGAAGTAGATATCTAATTCTAATAACTATTAGAAGTTAAAGTACATCAAAACTTTATTTTGATCATGATGGACATCCACTTAATAAGATATTCATAACACTCCCCTTTGGATGTCTATTGGTAGATAATGTGCCTCGTTAAAACCTTATTAGGAAAAACCCTGTGGAATAAAAAACCTAATGAAGGAAAAAGAGTACACAATCTTCTATTACAAGTTGCCTCGTTAAAAACCTTTACTAGGAAAACCCAATGGGACAAAACCTTGGTTAGAGGAAAAGAGTACAACTTATTTTTAGACTCCCCCTGATGTTAACATTACATTACATCTTTGAGTCGATGCATTCCAATCTTGTATAGTAGTCTTTCAAATGTTGAAGTCAGCAATGCCTTAGTAAAAAGATTTGCTAAATTATCACTAGAACAAATTTGTTAACATTTATATCACTTCTTTTCTCAAGATCATGGGTGAATAATAATTTTGGTGAAATCTGTTATGTTCTATCACCTTTGATGTAACCACCCTTCAATTGAGCTATACATACTACATTATCTTCATATACGATAGCTGACATCTTTTCCTGTAAAGGAAAATTACAAATCTTCTGTATATGTTGTAAGAGTATGCCCAAAGATCAATCATGAGATGGTTGTAATAACATACTTAATTTACCATGTTTATTAATATAAAGCGTTGTCATTATTATTTCAGTTTTTCTTTCTATGTGTATAAATAAACTGTTTTATAATAATGTCCTGAGAATAATATGATTATTCTTAAAAGATCCTTAGTCGAGTATTATTGTTGACTAGGACAACATTAATGCATTAAGACTAACATGTAGTTGATTGATGATAAAGAGTTGTCATTGATATGGAGTGTCAAAATCAATGCATGAATATGTGTGTTAGAGAACAGCATATTGGATTGACCCGCTATGAGTATGTTTCTTGGATTATTATTGGATTATTATGTAATTGTCACAACATTACTCATAGTGATTAATATGTACATGATCCTCAGACTTGAGATCATTATTATCCCAAAGATCGTGAGTTGTATATTTTGATACTGATCAAACGTATAATCGTAATAGGTTTTTCTATAAAGGCTGATGTTGGATATACCACAATCTATGTAGAGGGATATGGTTGATCAATAAAGGATAAGTCCCTCCTACATAATAGGAGTAATATCTCAGGCCACTTGATTGAGTGAGACTAGAAATGCATGGCCATGCTCAAATAAGTTGATATGAGATGTCATACTAATTTGTATATCATAGTCTACTCAAGATATCAAGAAACATGGGATGGACTATGCAAGTGTGACTATCCCATGACTTGTATCCTTTCCAGAGATAAAGGACTTAAGGATTAATGCATGAAAGGTTAATCACGAATAGTTATGTCGAATCATGACTTCTTGTAACTTAGGTAGCAATGATGCATTGCTAGATGCCACTCATTGTCTGTGACAATAGAATCGTTCTAATATTACTGCTAACGTTGCAAGAACCTACAGGGTCACACCCTATGGTTGAAATGAACAGAATAAAATATAGTTGGTATTGTATTTGGTTGTCACATGAATTAAATTAATTAAAGAATTAATTTAATTGGGCAATCAAATATTGAACATATTATATGTACAAGGATGTTGTACACATAATGATAACATAATTTGATTCATATATGAATTTAAATAAATATAGTTTACCGAAATCCTTATTATAATTAATGTAATTATAATTTTCAGATATAATTAATGTAATTATAATTTTCGGTTAAAAACTTTATTGTATTTATTTAATCTTGTAATACATTCAAGAGATACCAATTATAAAAGGCCCAATTAAGAGGATACCTATTATAAAAGGCCCAATAAGAAAGGCACCCATTATAAAAGGTATTAATGGAAAACCCTAAGTGATTGCTTGTTAGGTCTAGCAGCCGTCAAGCAAATAAAACTCCAAAATAGTTTTGGAGATTTCTTCCGTTCATAGTCAAACCGGGTGAATCACGTAGACGTCGACATCGAAAAAGGTTGTGGCTTGAATCGACAGTATATCAAAACTCTTGTTGCTAAGGCGTCGCTGTTTACTCAGACTGAAGTTTTGGTAATTTCGAAACCTTTATTTCACCCTGATTCGTTCCTCACACATGGATTCCTGATTTGGATCGCCGGATCCAATTTTATTCTGCTGCGCCATGGGGTTCCGGCTAACCAACAATGGTATCAGAGCCACTTGTGTGATACGAACTCGGGTTTAAATACTTGGGTTATGCAATTGTATGAGATTCATGTTTTGATCTTATTGTATTTTCGATTGTTTAAATCGTTTAAGCATAACCTGATAACTGTTCCTTTCGGTAATTGATTAAATGTTAATCATGGTGTTGTGGCCTACTTGATTTTATGTTATTATCATTAACTATTAACAAATCGTAATAATGCGACGATGGTATTTATAGTTTCCATGTAGTGTTAATCGGCTAGTGGAACAAGGGTTGTTCCGATATGAAACCTCAAGGATTAAAATCCTAAAAACACGATTCTGTTGATAAAAAGTTATCAAATCGTGAGGTTTCATTTGACTGGGGTATGCGATTCGTACCGCAGGGGCTCTGCCCCCGTACCCCTGGTCCATACCGCGGGGGCTCCTTCCTCCAACCTCCTCAGACCCTCACAAAAAGTTTTTGTTAATAAAAGAAATTTATAAACTTGATGGGCCACAAAAGGTTGAAAGGATATTTTATATTTCACCTTAAAAAAATATATTGAATTATGTATACTATTTTTGACATGCACGGTGTTTGAAATGCATAGTTATAGCCCAATGACCCATTCGATAAAAGGTTGTATTTTTTTTAAATACGGCCTGCGTGTCGTGCCTTACTACTATTCTCTTGTATTTCTCTTCTCATCTTATTCCCTCGTATGTAAAACGAGTTTCAGATATTGTAATTTGCAAGAGTTCTTTGTGGGCCAAACGAGAAGGAAGGTGGGACAATGATTGAGAATGATAGCTTGTGAAATGGCTTACATCTTTAGGTTTCTTTTTGGTTTTCCCATTGGCTTGGGTTGAACCACCTTAGTTTATGGGCTATAACTATTGCATTTATTTATTGCTTTATTTATTCATGTTTGAAATGCTATGGATGTCTAAAGCATGCCAATTATATATATATATTAAAACTTGAAGATAATAAACCCTATTAATTGATGAGATCGATTAGAAGACTAAATGGGCTAAAGTAGACCATAATTGGTGAGATGCAACAACCTTAATAAAATCCTCTATTAAAATATTAAGTCAAATGGCCTTCCAATTTTGCCCTCGTTAAGGCCTCGATCAATACTATGTAGGTTCTGCCAAAGCGAAGTACTAGTATTTATCTTGGTTAAACGCGAAGAATAAACAAGTGATATTCACTGGTTAAAAAAAATTGGTTAATGACTTAACTAGGTTACTCTAATAGGATTAGAAACCTAGAGGCAAGTAAATTAGATAAATCATAAGATGATTAGAACAAGAGTTGTTCACCAAATATTAGGAGTTAAATATGATGTAATTAGCAAATGTTGCTTACCTAAATAACCATAATATTAAGAGTAAAGCCAAAGCTGACTTAAGAGGTGGTGAAATATGGATCCTTAACCTACTAGAAATACTTTTGAGAAAGTTTTTCCAAAATTAATATACGAGGTTTATTAATTTTGAAATAAAATAGTGGGAATATCATTTAATAAAGTCTTTTTAATGATTGATATAAAATTGGTAAATTTACTCACATGCATATTTAATTGTTGTAGATATATTATGGCTGCAAACACTAGCACACTCTCATTGCGATCGGTCCTTGAGAAGGACAAATTGAATGGTTTGAATTTTCTTGATTGGTTTCATAACTTGAGGATTGTCCTTAAACAAGAACGGAAATTATATGTCATTGAACAACCACTTCCTAATGAACCACCCGCTAATGCCTCGAGGACTGATAGAGATGCTTACAAGAAGTATCTCGATGACATGATAGATGTTGGATGTCTTATGCTTGCCACTATGAATCCTGAACCGGAAGCAAACATGAGGACATGGTTGCTTATGATATGATCGAGCACCGAAAGAACTTTATCGTGGCAAGCACTGCAAGAGAGGTTTGATATCTCTAAGGCCCTATTCCAATGTAAGTTGGTGAAGGAAGCCCAGTAGGACCTCATGTCTTTAAGATGATTGGCTATATTGAAAGCCTATCTAAGCTTGGTTTCCATTGAGCCAAGAGTTGGCCACCGATGTTATTTTACAATCGTTGCGGATATAGCTACACCATTTGTCCTCGGTTTCAATATGAATGAAATTGACAAGACTCTACCACAATTTCTCGGTATGTTACTGAATCAAGGAAGGCAACTTGAAAAAGGTTGGACCCAAGCCCATCACCGATGGTCCGTAATAACAAGGGCAAGGGAAAGGCCAAAGTTCAAACAAAGCCTAAGGGCAAAGGTAAGCCCAAATTTGGAAAAGGAAAGGTCGCTTTGAAACCTAAAGGTGGGGTGTCTAAGGAAGGAAACTATTTTCATTGTGGTGTGATCGGACATTGGAAACGGAATCGCCTGTCTATCTTGAAGAATTCAAGAAGGCTAAAGCAAGCGGAATGTCTGCTTGGTATTTTATGTTATTGATATTAATTTATCAACTACTACTTCTTGGGTATTAGATACTGGTTGTGGTTCTCATATTTGTACTTCTGTACAAGGACTACAAAGGAGTAGGACTTTTGCTAGAGGAGATGTGGACCTCTGAGTTAGAAATGGAGCAAAAGTTGCTGCATTAGTCGTGGGAACATATACTTTATCTTTGCCTAGTGGACTTGATTTATGTTTAGAAGATTGTTATTTTGTGCCCAGTTTGACTAAAAACATTATTTCAATTTCTTGTTTAGACAAAATTGGTTTTGAGATAATTATTAAGAATAATTGTTGTTTATTTTATCTCAATAATGTTTTCTATGGTTCGGCACAATTAATTAATGGCCTCTATATTTTAAATCAAACGAATCCCATTTACAACATAAATACTAAAAGATCTAAAATAAATGACTCAAATCAAACTTATCTTTGGCATTGTCATTTGGGCCACATAAGTGAGAAACGCATATCCAAACTCCATAAAGATGGTCTCTTGAATTCATTTGTTTTTGAACAATTTGAAGTATGTGAATCTTGCTTATTTGGAAAAATGACTAAATCTCCTTTTAATGGTAAAAGTGAACGAGCTAGTGATTTATTGGACCTAATACATTCTGATGTATGTGGACCAATAAATACATAGGCCAGAGGTAGATTTCACTACTTCATTACTTTCACTGATGATTTCAGTAGATATGGGTATGTTTATCTTATGCGCCATAAGTCTGAGTCCCTTGAAAAGTTCAAGGAATTCAAAAATGAAGTACAAAATCAACTAGGCAAAACTATCAAGTCACTTCGATCTGATAGAGGTGGAGAGTACTTGAGCCTAGAGTTTGATGATCTTTAGCAAGAATGTGGGATTGTCTCACAACTTACTCCTCCTGGTACTCCTCAATGGAATGGAGTATCTGAGAGAAGAAATCAAACTTTATTATACATGGTTCGATACATAATGAGTCATGCTGATCTACCGACTTCCTTTTTAGGACATGCACTTGAGACAGCTGCTTTCACACTAAATCGTGTTCCATCTAAATCGGTTCAAAAGACGCCATATGAGATGTGGACTGGGAAACGTCCTAGTATGTCTTTTATGAAAATTTGGGGCTGTGAAGCTTATGTTAAACGTCAGACGTATACTAAGCTTGAACCCAGATCTGAAAGGTGTATTTTTGTGGGGTATCCAAAAGAAACCAAAGGATATTATTTCTTTAATCCCACTGAGAACAAAATGTTTGTTGCTTGGACTGGTATCTTCTTAGAGAGAGAATTTACTTCTAGAAAAGGAAGTGGGAGAAAGATTGAACTTGAAGAAATTCGAGAATCACAAGATACCACTGAACTAGAGATTGAACAACAAAAAATTCCACAAGAAATTGAGGAACTAACAACCTCTTTGTAGAAACACAACCACATGCAGAGATCTTTAAGAGAACGCTGCGCACACACGAGATACTGGATTTCTCATTACAACGCATGGTGACGTTCTTCTTATAGTTCAAGATAAGCCTAGGACTTATCAAGAAGTGGTGAAGAGCCCAAACTCTGAGAAATGGCTTGAGGCCATGAGATATGAGATGGATTCCATGTATGAAAACCAAGTATGGACTTTGATTGATCCACCCGAAGGGGTTAAACCTATAGGGTGCAAATGGGTTTTCAAAAAGAAAACTGACATGGATGGTAATGTACAAACATACAAAGGGCGATTAGTCACTAAAGGTTTTCACCAAATTCATGGTGTTGACTATGATGAAACCTTTTCTCCTGTAGCTATGTTTAAATCCATCAGGATCTTGCTCGGCATAGCTGCATTTCATGATTATGAAATCTGGCAGATGGACGTCAAAACAGCTTTCCTTAACGGGAAACTTGAAGAGGATGTGTATACGACACAACCTAAAGGTTTTGTAAATCCAAAGGATGCTAGAAAGATATGTAAGCTACAAAGATCCATTTATGGATTAAAGCAAGCTTCTCGAAGTTGGAATCTTCATTTTAACGATACAATCAAAGAGTTTGGTTTTGTCAAAAATGAAGATGAACCATGTGTTTACAAGAAAGTTAGTGGGAGCACTATCGCATTCTTGGTACTATATGTGGATGACATACTTATCATGGGAAATGACATACCTACCTTGCAGTCTATTAAGACTTGGTTAATAAGTTGTTTTTCTATGAAGGACTTGGGCGAAGCCACTTATATCTTAGGAGTCAAGATCTATAGAGATAGATCAAGACGACTACTAGGTCTAAGCCAAAGTACATACATAGATAAAGTAATCTTGAAAGGTTCGAGATGGAAGAATCTAAAAGAAGATTTCTACCTATGAGACATGGTATTTCACTCTCGAAGGAAATGTGTCCTTCAACTCCACAAGAGAGAGAACGTATGAGTAAAATTCCATATGCTTCCGCTATTGGATCTATCATGTATGCTATGTTATGTACCCGTCCAGATGTCTCGTATGCCTTAAGTATGACGAGTAGGTATCAAGTAGATCCCGTGAAGGTCAACTGGACCATTATCAAGAGTATCCTTAAGTACTTAAGAAGAACTAAGGATACGTTCCTATTATATGGAGGTGAGGAAGAGTTAAGTGTAAAAGGTTACACTGATGCCAGCTTCCAAACCGACAAGGATGATTCTCGATCGCAATCAGGTTTTGTGTTTTGCCTTAATGGTGGTGCTGTGAGCTGGAAGAGTTCAAAGCAAAGTACGATGCTGATTCTACAACAGAGGTGAGTATATTGCAGCCAAAGTGAGGCAACAAAGGAAAGCGGTTTGGATCAAGAAGTTCATTCTTGGACTAGGGGTTGTGCCTAGCATATCGATGCTATAGAGCTCGATGTGATAACAATGGAGCTATTGCACAAGCTAATGAACCCGAGATCTCACCAAATGATCCAAAAATATACTTAGACGCTACCATCTTATTCGAGAGATTATCGATCGAGGGGATGTAGAGATATGCAAAGTACCTTCAGATGATAACATTGCTGATCCCCTGACCAAGCCTCTGACACAGCAGAAGCATGATCATTACACTAAGTCACTTGGTATTAGATATATGAGTGATTGGTCTTAGTGCTAGTGGGAGATTGTAAGAGTATGCCCAAAGATCAATCATGAGATGGTTGTAATAACATACTTAATTTACCATGTTTATTAATATAAAGCGTTGTCATTATTATTTCGCTTTTTCTTTACGTGTGTATAAATAAACTGCTTTATAATAATGTCCCGAGAATAATATGATTATTCTTAAAAGATCCTTAGTCGAGTATTATTGTTGACTAGGACAACAATAATGCATTAAGACTAACATGTAGTTGATTGATGATAAAGAGTTGTCATTGATATGGTGTGTCAAAATCAATGCATGAATATGTGTGTTAGAGAACAACATATTGGATTGACCCGCTATGAGTATGTTTCTTGGATTATTATGTAATTGTCACAACATTACTCATAGTGATTAATATGTACATGATCCTCAGACTTGAGATCATTATTATCCCAAAGATCGTGAGTTGTATATTTTGATACTGATCAAACGTGACAATCGTAATGTGTTTTTCTATAAAGGCGATGTTGGATATACCACAATCTATGTAGAGGATATGGTTGATCAATAAAGGATAAGTCCCTCCTACATAATAGGAGTAATATCTCAGGCCACTTGATTGAGTGAGACTAGAAATGCATGGCCATGCTCAAATAAGTTGATATGAGATGTCATACTAATTTGTATATCAAGAAACATGGGATGGACTATGCAAGTGTGACTATCCCATGACTTGTATCCGTTCTAGTGATAAAGGACTTAAGGATTAATGCATGAAAGGTTAATCACGAATAGTTATGTCGAATCATGACTTCTTGTAACTTAGGTAGCAATGATGCATTGCTAGATGCCACTCATTATGCCGTGACAATAGAATCGTTCTAGTATTATCACGACGTTGCAAGAACCTCTGTGGTCACACCCTATGGTTAAAATGAACGGAATAAAATATAGTTGGTATTGTGTTTGGTTGTCACATGAATTAAATTAATTAAAGAATTAATTTAATTGGGCAATCAAATATTGAACATATTATATGTACAAGGATGTTATACACATAATGATAACATAATTTTATTAATATATGAATTTGATTCATATATAAATTTAAATAAATATAGTTTACCGAAATCCTTATTATAATTAATGTAATTATAATTTTCAGATATAATTAATGTAATTATAATTTTCGGTTAAAAACTTTATTGTATTTATTTAATCTTGTAATACATTCAAGAGATACCAATTATAAAAGGCCCAATTAAGAGGATACCTATTATAAAAGGCCCAATGAGAAAGGCACCCATTATAAAAGGTATTAAAAGGAGACAAAGCTCAAAATGGAAAGTCCTAAGTGATTGCTTGTTAGGTCTAGCAGCCATCAAGCAAATAAACCTCCAAAATAGTTTTGGAGATTTCTTCCGTTCATAGTCAAACCGGGTGAATCACGTAGAGGCCGACATCGGAAAAGGTTGTGGCTTGATTCGACAGTAGATCAAAACTTTTGTTGCCAAGGTGTCGCTGTCTACTCAGATTGAAGTTTTGGTAATTTCGAAACCTTTTTTTCACCCCGATTCGTTCCTCACACATGGATTCCTAATTTGGATCGCCGGATCCAATTTTATTCTGCTGCACCATGGGGTTTCGGCTTTCCAACATATGTTGGGTCAATAACTTTAGCCAAACACACTCTCGACTTGTCTCATGAATTGCAATTATTTCTGAATGATTGAAGAACGGTAAGTAATGTTTGCTTTGTTGACGCTATGATATGGCAGTACTCCTACATGTAAATAAATATCCTATTTGAGATCAACCTTTATGTGGATCTAATAAGTATCCAGCATCAGCATATCCAACTAATAGGGATTTTGAATCATTTGAATAAAATGACCCCATATCAATAGTCCCTCTGAAACATCTAAATACATGTTTAATTTCATTCTAATGTCTACATGTTGGAGAAGAACTAAATCTTGCTAACAAGTTTACAACGAAAGTTATATCAGGTCTTGTGTTGTTTGCAAGATACATCAATGCCCCTATGGCACTTAGATATGGCACTTCAAGACCAATAAACTCTTTATCATTCTCGCAAGGACGAAATTCATCTTTATTCACATCTAACGATCGTACAACCATTGGAGTACTTAATGGGTGTGCTTTATCCATGTAAAGTTTCTTTAATATATTTTCCATATAAGTTGATTAATGAACATGAATTTCATCTTTTAATTGCTCGATTTGTAATCCAAGATAAAACTTTGTTTTTCCAAGATCCTTCATCTCAAATTCTTTATTTAAACAATTTATTATATTTTGAAGCTCTTCAGGAGTTCCAATAATATTTAGACCATCAACATAAACAACAATTATCACAAAATCTAATCCAAACCGTTTTATAAAGACACGGTGACAAATTGAATCGTTTTTGTAACCTTCTTTTATCAAGTATTCATTAAGAAGATTGTACCACATGCGTCTAGATTGTTTTATTCCACAAAAACTTTTCTTTAATCTAATCAAGCAATTTTCTCAAGAAACTCTATATCTTTTTGGGATTTTAAATCTTTCAGGGATTTTTATATAAATTTCAGTATCAAGTGTACCATATAAATAGGATGTAATAACATCCATTAGATGCATGTCAAGTTTTTCATGTACTGCCAGACTAATAAGATATCTAAACGTGATTGCATCCACCACTAGAGAATATGTCTCTTCATAATCAATGCCAGGCCTTTACGAAAATCCTTGTGCTAGAAGGTGAGCTTTATATCTTACAACTTCATCAGTTTCATTTTGTTTTCACACAAATACCCATTTATATCCTACCGCATTTTACACCTTTAGGTGTTTGGACTACAGGTCCAAAAACTTCACGTTTAAAAAGTGGACTCAATTCTGTTTGAATTGCATCTTTCCATTTTGGCCAATCTTTTCTATTTTTACACTTCTTAGTGGATTTAGGCTAAATATCCTCATTTTCTTTTATTATTTTAACAGCAATTTTATAAGCAAAATTATTGTCGACAACTACTTTTTTTTCGGTTCCATCTTTTTTCTTATATTGACATAACTTATCGATATCTCTTTATTTTCATCATTTCCATTTTCACTTTTAGGTACCTGAATCTCTTCTTGAGTTTTATAATTCGTTATGTCATGGGTCTCTTCAAGAACCCCCGCCTCCACTATATGACCATCTTGAATGTTTTCTTATTTACTTTTACGAGGATTTTTATCTTTGGAGTTGATCGGTCTTCCACGCTTCATGCATGGATTACTTTCTTTTGCATTAACAGTTTGCCCTATTAGGACATCAATTTGTATTGGAGCATTTTCAGCTTGTAACACCCCGTACTGAGACCTATGCTAGGGCTGGATACGAGACATTACCATGCTTGATCTCACTTAAATATACATTTACAGGCAGAAAAATTTCGTTCTGACTTAAAAACTTCTCTTTCTTAGTCTAATCATACGCTTGATGGGCCTACGAGGCCTTAAACACTTAACCAAAAACTTTCAAAACTTAATCAAAAACTATTCCCTGAAGCAGGATTCACACGCCCATGTGACTTGGAACACGCCCGTGTACCATTAGACAGGCCCATGTCTTCCAACCGTGGGGAGTTACTGACTATATTCACACGGCCTTGACACGCCCGTGGGCTTAGACCGTGTATTATTCCTTGATATACTGACTTGATCACACGGTCGGGGCACATACCCGTGTATCCTGGCCGTGGGGATTTTACAATTTCATGGACAAGGTGCAGACTTCACACGACCTAGGTACACGCCCATGTGTTGGCCGTGGCCTTCACACGGTTTGACCCACGCCCGTGTGTCACACTAGATAGATAAATTAGCAGTCTATATACCAAGCCATTGCTTTCCTAAAATGCACACTCTCATCCTTCATCTCAAAATAATCAATTTTCTATCTCATAAGAAAGTCTAAGAACTCACTTCCATCATACAATGTAAAAAAAAAAAAAAAAAAAGGCATTCACTTCAGGAATTTCATCTTCATTGAAAGAAAGAGTTTGCCAAGTATTTGCCTAACTTATAAACCATTTACAAAATGACTTACAAAACCAACACTTTAACCAACAATTACAACTTGACAAAATACCCAAGTCCTATACATGCCATATTCAAAACAAGTCTAAAATTGTTATACCAAAGTGTTGTTGATAGTGTGATTCTCGAACCCCTGCGTCTACGATCCTCGAGTTATCTTGGCAATACTATAAGAAAGATATGCAATGAAAAAGGGTAAGCATTAAGCTTAATAAGTTGCATGGAAATAAATAGCAATCATAATACTCATAAACGAATAATTTATCCACAACATTAGCTTATCGCACACAAGTCAAGACTTCTTGATAATACTTACTTACAATTGCCCTTATCTAACATTTACCGTAACACATATTGAGCCAATTTCTCATGACTCATTCATTAGCACTTGTATTCATTCACATCTCTACTTTTAAATTCATATGCTTATCCCACCATACACTGGAAATAATTAATGACATGTTTTTATAATCACTACGATAAGTACGAGGCCAATATCACATTTTCTAGGTAGTCTTACATGAAGTTTCCTCTAGGTACCGATGCCATGTCCCGGATATGGTGGATAAAAGAAGTGGATATCTAATTCTAATAACTATTAGAAGTTAAAGTACATCAACACTTTATCTTAATCATGATAGATATTCAGTTAATAAGATATTCATAACACATTTAAAATAAAAACTACTTTATTTTTTAAGTTTTATTTTATTTTTTAAAAATATGATTACTTTTTATAAAAAAAAAACTATTTTATTTCAATGCATGGTTTTATAATATTAAAACAATAATAATAAATTTTAGACACCAAATTATTAAAAGAAATAATTTAAAATTTTAAAAATAAATATTACAACGTAAAATAAAAATAAAAATGTTACCAAGACGAAATAATTGATGATTGATTTGTCTAAATTTAATAAAGTTGTGTCAACCCTTGTGTAAATAAACATGTTCCCACAACTTTGCTACAAAAGAGGGAAGAAAAAAGAGTTCCTCCCATCTCACATCATTGCAGTAAACCATGCTTCTCCATTGCTGCATCTAATTATTACAAATGACCATCAAGTAAATAAAATTAGTTTTAATGAGTTCTTCATAACGTCAGCCTCCAAGACTCTTAAAATTACATAGACCTGAAATGAATATTTTTTGAAAGGATTAGATTATAATTTACAAAATGCTTCTTGCGGTTGCGGACAATATATATAATTATATATACCTTGGACTTGGACACTATTCACTGGACACAGAGACGTTAATGTCAGGGGATGGTCGATGGATTGGTGAAGAATCTGAGCCATTCCAGCCAGCTACAATTGAAGCTGCTACAGGATTTGCTAAATGTTTATCAATAATTGTGTTATTATTATCTGCTTCCCCACGGCTTTGTCTTTCCCCTGGAAAAGGGTATGCTGATGTCATACAGTTTTCACCATCAGTTTTTGTTGTCGCGGTAGCTGAAGGAGGAGCAGCTGCAACGACTGTGGAAGGAGCCGCAGTTTGCTGACGGTAATGCTTCCTTTTTTGCACTTTGTAACCATTTGGCATGAAGCTTCCTACCACAATCTAGCAACAGAAAATGGAAACTGTATAATTTAATGGCAATCTACATTATTCTTATCTATTATTTTCTTCAAGCATATGGACGTAGATAAGTTGAATAGGGCTAACTTGAATAGGGCTAGCAGCCACCAAAATACCAGCAAGGCCACCACCAATTACACGACCATCGGGTCCAGCCAGTGAAACACTCAACCCACCAGTTCTACTTTTTCCACCACCGGTGTCACTTACTGTAAATGAACCAGTTAATGACAATATCTCAAACCGACCCTGCAAAAGTAATAATTTCAAGTGTCAACTTACATTGACGCCGGAAAAAGAAACCAAACTATTAGTGCCACTGCCATGGAAAATCTAAGGCCTGTCTGGTGCATGGATCCTCTAAGTAGTACAAAATATCGTTGTGTTGAAACAGTAGGGGACAACATATAAAATAAAGAAGAGACGTGGCAGAAAATTCATGCCTCGTATGTTAAAATCCCACCGGAGGAACCAGGTTGTCGAATGGTAACGTTAGAGACAGCTCCATTGGCTGATAAAATACAAATCCCACGAGGACCATTCTGCGAAAACGAAAGAATTTTCCCTGCAACATCCTGCAACATCAATAGAAGCAACGTTTCTCATCATGCAAATCCAAGAAATTAATATATATATATATGTATATACTTCCCATTTAACATGTTCTCAATGTTTTCTAGTATTGGAAATTACCTCCCCAGTATTGACTGTGACCACATGTGGCGTGAAGTCCCCACCGGCCGTGCTAACAAACAGCTCACCTGTCCCCGGAATGGATTCATGAAAATAAAGTGAATTATAATGAACCCAATTTCATCAAACTCTTTTCACTATTAAAATTATGTTGTAGTCTTAGAGTTCTAATATTTGGTAACGAATTGGACCAAATCTAGATTGGAGTTAGGTGAACCCTAATGGAGGGTAGAGCATTCTTAATATTTTTTTCTTCGTCCATAATATTTGAACTCAAGAGATATCAAAATCTTATCGCTTATCTCACCAAGCATTAATTTTTTTTTTCTACCATATAAAATAAATTGTAGAGATGAAAAAAGAAAGAATTAAGAAGGGAAAAAAATTTAATTCATATAAATTTGTTACGATGCTATTTTGCTATTGTCGAAAGTTGGGTTTAATGTGAAAAACCCAATATTTATGAACTTAAATCTTCCGGTTGTCGAAGAAAGCATGAGTCAACTGCCCACAATGTGTTGCGTGAGAAATAGAGAACAAATAATACTCAAAATGGATAAATCTTTAAGGCTTTTCTTCTTGCTCACATTCATTATTTTATTTTTGTTAAGTAATACTTTTCAATTAGGTTTGGTGAGAATATTATTAGGAGAGTTAACATTAAACTAATTGTATTTGGTAATTTTTAGTCATTTATATTGTTTTTAGAAAAAGAAATGATTTTTTTTTACTTAAAGTGGTCTTATTTTTATTATTAAGGGTTTTATCATCCTTCTTCAGTATTAAATTTTTTATTATTATGAAATTTTATTTTAATATTTATGTAATAATTAAGTTTTTCCTTAATAGTATACTAAATAAAAAAATATTTATATCGTAATATATTCAACTTAGAGATATATATTTTTTAATCTAATTAATTTGATTTTTCTAATCTAAGTCAGTAATACGTTGAAGAAATTCCATTTATTGGTGAATGTGAAAATTATTTGAAAAATCTGAAACTCAAAGTTGTATAAATCATTTAAAATAAGAAATGTGATTATTAAATAGTTATATTCAATTAATTTTTTGATTTACAAAAATCGAGCTCAATCTCATTATTTGAAGTACGTTAGCCTATTAACAAATTTTTTAAATAATATTAGTGGTTAAAACTAAAATACAACAACATAATAATAATAATAATATCAAATTTGAAATAAGAGAATAAATTCTCAAGAATAATAACACATGAAAAACTATTATTTGACCTGAGGGTTGGAAAGAAGACTTGTTAATAAAGCTAGTTTGTTTAGCTCGCCTTTCTAAAATTACTATTTAATTTCTTAAAAATGTATATGTCATATTCACATTTGAACATTTATATTAGATATATTACTAAAAATAACTAATATTATATATAGTGAACTAGATTCATAAACAAATTATATATTTTTTTCACAATTTAAATACTTAGTAAAAAGAAGCAAGGTGGAGGATGGTGAAGTTGGGATTACCTAGAGAAGGCATTCCTTTACCTCTCTTGGAAGAGGAGAAATCAGAAGGAGATAAAGCGAAGGCAGGAGTTGAGGATGGATATGGAAATGGGATCCTAAGCTTCCCATCTGCATCATATTTCCTAGGCCTCCCTCTCTTTTTCTTCCCTAAGCTATCCCCACCTGCACCTGCTACAGGAACGATTGCTGTTGCACCATCAAGGCTCATGTTCATCACAAGGCTACTCACTGCTGCAGGTGGTGAGTCTGTGTCCGAGTTGCCTAGTGATCCAGATATCGTGCTCTCTTTTTCTTCCATTTTCTTTTGAGAATATATATATATATATATATATGACAATATACCAAAATTTGGGTTCTTCTCAAGAACACTAAAAGTTGGGTGTTTGCTTTGAGAAGCCTTTTTTTTTTTCTTTAAATGAAACAAAATAAAAAAGAAGATGAAGTTTGAAAGTTGAAACAAAGACAGGATCCCTTCAAATGGCGCCAGAAATGGAAGGTGGTTTGCCTTTTTTTTTTTTTTGGAAAGAAACAGAGAAAATAAAAATGAGATTTTACAAAGTTCCCTCCATTAGTGGTGGAGGGAAAGGAAACTGGGGAAACAAAGCTCTTTCTTTTTTCTTTTTTTTTTTTTTCTTTTTTTTTTTTTTTTTGGGGTGGTGGGGAAGGGGTTTGTCTGGTATGGACTCCACAGCCTGAAAACAGGGTCAATTACTATAATAGAATGCCTTTTTTGTATTCATATGATCCCCATATTGCCCCTGTAATGTTATCTATATAAATTTACTAAGGGTAAAATATGCCTTAAATCTCTACACTTTTCAAAATTTTAGATTTTAATTTCTGTATTTTTTATTTTTTGTTTTTTATTTTTCAAATTTTAAAATTTAAGTTTCACCCTTAATATTATTATTATTTTTAATTTAAGTTAATTATAATATTATTTTTTAACTACATAATCATTAAGTAAGTATTTTTTATTTCAAAATGTCACACTAATAAATTTAAAAAAAAATTAATAGTGTTAAACTTGAATTTTAAAATCCAAAAAATAGATAAACTAAATTTTTAAAAATAAAAATAAAAAAATAACTTCTAAATTTTTAAAAATATAGACATATTTTAATAAAAAAATCAAAGGAAATTCCGAACAAAAAATTTGAAAGGAAATGGGTACCGATTTTATTTTATTTAATTTTTTCTTGTGTGACAATTTTACAATTTTACTCAAACTTTTTGAAATAGAAAATATTAATAATAGTAGTAATATGTTTTTTTTCCCAATATAATAGTAATGCTTTTAGAAAAGGGTAAATTACATAAATAGTCATCTAATTATCAAAATTTTTTATTTTAGGCATTCAAATTAAAAAATTGTAATTTAGCACATTACATAGTTTGATTATTTTAGTCACTTCTGTTAAAATTACAAACAATAACCTGGCGTGGTAGTTAAAAAATAGGTATAATAAAAATTTTAGTCCTCAACTTTTACATATCATATAGATTTAGTCATAATTTTAAAAAATTAACCTTTAAAATTTATAAATATTCTCAATTTAACCCTAATTCTAAAAAAATTAAAAAATATATATGAAAATAAAAAATATTTTAAAAATATATAATTAATTTAAAAGATATATAAAATTTTAAAAAATTATGTTGACAAAAAAATAGCATATGAAATTTAAAAATATATAAAAATACATAAAATTTAAAATTATCAAGAAACGATAAGATACAATACAAAGCCTTTCGTAAAATCTAGACCTTCTATAAGGCAACAAATCGAATGATACAGCACACTCTACTCTTAAAATTAGAAAATTTATGAATTTTACAGATTATGAAAGGACAACCACATTAAATAACAGAAGGCTATAATTATCTCCAGCTTAAAATAAAATAAAATTTTATTAATATATTCACTCCTCCACATTGATGGGCTCGTGCCCAATAATACAAGTATTACCCACGGAGGGGTTAACAACATCTCACATAGGAGCAGCGTTAGAAGGAGGATCGACACTTTCAAAGGAATCACCATCCATTTCTTTGTTAGACGAGCTACCTTCAGTGGGATCGTCATCTATTGCTGCAGCAGATGCTCCCTCGGATGAAGTAGTCAAAGGAACTTAAAGTCGTTTCTAAAATTCCCGCCAATCCTCCTTGAGATTTGGATCGTACAGATCAAAATTAATCACCTCAAAATTCTCTCTTAACAGAGGTTCCATATTCACCCGGCAGAAGTTAAAAGGACCATAGACAACTTGTAAAGCCAATACTAACTGGTCTTGAAAGAAGTCCAATAGCTTCCCTTGAGCAAAAGAAAAAGAAGACTTATCACTAGCTCGAGATTCTTTCTCCTTCAACAGGTCAACTTGCAAGGCCTCCAGTGGTTTTGTCTTTCTCCTCCAGTTGTTAAGCCTTTGTCTCCACATCCTTCTCCTTCTCTTCCAAGTGATCCTTCAAAGCCTACACGTCTGTAATCAGATTCTTGACCTGCCTTTTTAAGTTGGAGGCCTTTTTGTTGGCCTCAGTAACAACATTCTTCTTCTCTTTCTTGGAAGCTTTGGCAGCACCTTTCACTTTATCTCAAGTTGTCTGAAGGACTAATGTCTCTTGAGCGACCCGATTGCAAGCCAACTTCAAAACTAGTACAGGCTCTATAGACCATATATAAAACATTCATCATTAGCCAAGCAAACTAAATTTAATTAAGCTTACAAATTTGTGAAAACTACCTAAAGTCACAGCAATAGCTAATGGAAGAACAACAATAGAGAAAGATAGGGAACCACCTTCCGCGAAAGTATTACCAGCCACAGTAGGGATGGAGTGAAGGACGGACTCCCTTGAAGTGATAAGGGTGGAAATTTGGCCAACAACTACAGTTGTCTTGTAACACCCTATACCCAACTCGGTCATCGGTTCCGAGCTACGGATGGCACATTCGTTGCCAAAGAAACTATGATTCATTATACACTATACAACCATTTACACAAGCAAAAAAGTATATTATGCAATCATACTTTGCTACATAATCATTTCCAGGTCTTATACGAGCTTACAAAAGTTGTTTTGCAAACCCGACGTCGAATTAGGACCAAGTTGTACACTTTTCAAACTTACGGGCTAACGTCGCGACATCATAGCTTCCACGTCATGACATCATCAATCAGTGAGTTACGTCATGAATTCAGACATCTCTACATCATGATGTCACTCACTGTCAATCTATGTTGTGACATCACTCACTATCGATTTATGTCGCAACGTCAGGGACTCGTGGTCACGACGTTGCCCCTATTTTGGCGAAGAGCACATTGATACATTTTTCGTGCTTCCTAACAAACACTTATATACTTACATAACATCATTTCACAATCAATACAACATCATTCCATACTAAACTATACCAATCCGAGCATATGAGCATTTGAAACCAAGCATTTAATATAACATACAACACATAATCATCATTCAAGCTTATCCAAGCCATTTATCAATCTAGCCATGTCAAGCTACCCCATTTCAAGTTCAAATACATTTTACCTATGCAAATTGAAAATCAAGAACTTATATGGCCTTAACATGAACCAAAACAAAGCATAAACTAAACTATAATTCATGCTTAACATTCAAACATACCATAATCCCAAATACCATGTTGACATATACCATTAGAGATAGTCATTTGCACAATCAAGACCTTATATATACATGCCACAACTTTAGGACTCAAAATGAAAATAATTCTACTATATTGAGATAGTGTGATGTTTGTAAAGATTCAGCTTTTAGAGTTCTGCAAGTTAGAAGAGACAACTAGAGTAAGCATATAAGTACTTAGTAAGTTCAAATGGAAAATACTATGCTTACCTTGACCAAAAATAAGTGTGTTAGCTACCATAGTTTTGGTATAAATTGGCTCGGACATGTCACTTAAAATGAAAACAAGGTGAGCATAAGTTGTAACAACCATTTTTCAGTGAAATCGAAACAGTGGTTTCGGGACCACAAATTCGAGCCGAAAATAAAATTTATTTTTATTTTATTTTATGGCCTGTAATCTGATATAAATATCATGTGAGAATTTTGATAAAAAAATTTTTCCGATTATGTACTTAATTACTAGAAGGACTAAATCGCATAAAATGTGAAAGTTTGATTCAAGTAGCTAGAATGATCAAATAGCTATGGAATTCAAAACTTGAGGTCCTTATGTGGTAATTAGACCATTAACTAAAGTATGTAGATATTTTGGTGACTCATCTTGTAAATTTAGAAAAAGGGCAAGGACTAAATTGGAATTCAACTAAATTAGTTAATTAAAAAGATTAAAATAAAATAAAAATCATATTTTCTCATCTTCTTCCCCAAAATAAGATATGAAAACCCTAGGAGAGAGAGAATAAACTTTCATGTCCAAATTGGGTAAGTTTCTTTGTCCCGTTTTTAATAATTTTGATATTTTTTAAAATCGAGATAGTCTAAACTATCTATTTTGGGGGATCAATTTGAAAAGTTATCAAGGTATAAAAAATGGTTCTTGGATGTATATGTTGAAAATTAGAAATTTATGGTAGAAAATGAAAGATTGATGGTAGATAAACAACTTGTACAAAGTGATTTTTCATGAAAACTTGATTTAGGGACTAAAATGAAAAATGTTGAAAATCCATGGAAAATACTGAAATTTGTGAAATGTATGTGCTGTAAAAGTTGTATGTATATTTCGGCTAGGCTTGGGTAGAGGGTCGGATTTCATGAATTTCATTTTCCGAGCCTAGGGACAAAATGGTAATTTATGGAAAAGTTAAGAGCAAAATGGTAATTTTTCCTAGGATGTAAATTGAGTCCAAATAAATATGAGACATATGAAATTGATGTAAAATTTACTTGTATAGATTCGGATAGACCAAATTCGAAGTTAGAACAAGGAAAAAGAGGAAAATGTCGAATTAGTAGATGTTTGTAAACGAATCTTTGTCGAGGTAAGTTCGTATAACTAAATTCTATTTATTTACATGCTTGCATTGATTGTGTTTATGTAAATTGTATAAATTTCATGAATATGTGAAATGATTGCATATCCGATCGAACCCGATAAATAAAAAATGTTTAAATTAAACGATAGTGCCCGGTAGATGATAAAGGATAAACGATGAAAATGTTACTTTTATGATCGGAATGGATATGGAATATTATCATATGAATTATATGGATGTTAAAGATGTATGAAATGATCACATACCAGAGAATGCTTGGAAATGTTAAATCCCGTTCGAATAAATAAAAATCGATGGATGAATATAATTGCCTGAAATAAATGAGGTCCTGCATTTGTTGCAGAATGGATTTAGCTCGGATGAGTAAACCTAATAACTTCATTACAGAAAGGATTTTGTAATACCCCAAACCCGGCCTAGAAGTTAGGCCCGAATCTGGTGTGTCACATTGAAGTGTTTTTCGAAAACCATGTTTTCATTGGAAACTTTTTCTTAATATTTAGAAACTTCTTGCCATTTAAAACTTGTGTAAAGCCTCAGCTTGCGTTCGTTTATTTTCAAAATAGGGTTCATTGAAAAAGGTTGTTCACTTTTAAAACATTATTATTTTCCTTCAAAATCTCCTTCAACTGCGGAAGCTTTTTTTAAAAATGTTGCGGAAACGTGATAACCGAAAACAGTTGTTGTAATGTAGTGTTTTGAAAACAGTAATCATTTTGGAAAAACCGTGATTTACTTCTAACAGATATAAATTAAAATAAAACCAAACCTAAAATTTAAAGTCCGAAAACTTTAAGAGGCCTTATTACAAACCAAACCAAAATAAAGTATTTATGAATAACTTAATAGAAAAACAAAAGCAGTTGTGTGGCCATATCCGAGTCCGTCACAGCTCTGATTCGTCTAAGGCTGGGGATTACCTGCACTGTTAAAAATAGGGTGAGTTTACGAAAACTCAGTGTGTAATCCCCTTACTAGAGTAACAATTAGTATACAGAAAAAGAAACCGAAATAGTCTGGGCCAAAACTCTTTAACAGTAATAGTACAGTCCAGCTCAGAGCATATGTGGGCCAACACCCACTACAATATCATTTGGGTCACAGCCCATAACAGAATCAATTGGGCCCAACTGAAACCAATACAGAACAAGTGGCCCTAGGCCCAGTACAATGTCAAATCTCATAAATAGATATGCAACAGTGTGAGGATGCATCCCACCCCGATCCAGCCAACACACTACCCGTACCAACCCTACACTTCTGTGGGGATAAAATCGACCTACCCAGCCAACACATCAAGCTTAGCATCGGTTGCGGCACTAAGTCAACAAAACGGCTCGGCGCCGTGGACAGAACGGCTAAAAGCCATAAATATCGCAGCAACGCTGCCAGTTAACAGAACGGCTAAAAGCCATAAACAGAATGGTTATAAACCATAATCAGGATGGCACAGAGCCATAATTAGGATGGCACAAAGCTATCGGTAACTATAATAAGTTTGGCACATAGCCATCAGCGACAGTAGTATAATCAACACACAGCCACGGGTAATTATGATCGACACAGAGTCATCAATATATATGTAAGGCACATAGCCACGGGTAAATACAATTGGCACAAAGCCATAATCAAGATGGCACAGAGCCATACTTAGATTGGCACAGAGTCATAATCAGATTACGCAGCTTTAAGCCATCTGTCGGTCCACAGTCGTCTCATACGACCCGTGCGACCCTATCAGAACTTCCTCCGTATCAATGTCCCAACCCTATGCAATATATCGTGTATGTCATGCTCAATCATTACACGTGTATGCAAAATGGCCATGCCCAGTAACAATCATTTAAACATATATTAACAGCATATCAGTCACACGACCCCAGTCAAGTCAGTTAAAACACAGTCATACTGTCACAGTCAAATCATAGCATAAAACAATCATTTACCCACGGGGGAAAACAGTCATTTTACCCTACAAGGGTATTTCAGTAATCCTACCCTTCAGGGGTATTTCGGTAATTCTACCCTACAAGGGTATTTTGGTAATTCTACCCCACAGGGGTATTTTGATAATTCTACAAACCAGGGGTATTTCAGTAATTTTACAAATTGAGGGTATTTTAGTTATTTCACAAATCGAGGGTATTTTGATAATTTCACAAATTGAGGGTATTTTGGTAATTTCACAAATCGAGCGTATTTCATTAATTTCACAAATTGATGGTATTTCATTAATTTCATAAATCGAGCGTATTTCGGTAACTTCACAAATTGAGGGTGTTTTGGTAATTTCACAAATTGAGGGTATTTCAATAATTTTGCAAATCGAGGGTATTTTGATAATTTTACAAATTGAGGGTATTTTAGTAATTTCATAAATCGAGGGTATTTCAGTAATCTTACAAATCGAGGGTATTTCGGTAATTTTACAAGTTGGGGGTATTCCGATAATTTTTGCAAATTGGGGTCTCAGCGACCCAACAGAAGGTCCACTGTCGCCTCGAGTGACTTAAGTAACCTAGACAGTCACAACGGTGTGAATGGGCCTAAGGCCCATTACTCGGCCCAAGTGGGGCCACACGCTCGTGTGGCCCAATTAGCCCAGAAATAGCCATAGTTATGCAAACAACACAGTTTAAATAAATATACATTTTATCTATGTGGGGTCCACCAGCCCAGTTGGCCCACACTGCCCATCGAGGCCAATAACAGCCTCTACAGTCCTACGCTTAAGTTTTGTAGACTTGAATCACCATACGTGCGATTGCACGCTTGTAAGTTTTGTAGACTTGAATCACCACACGTGCGATTGCACGCTTGTGTGGCATCAACCGCCATATTTCAGCTTTTTGACTTTTCAGCTTTTCAGCTTTTGCTGATCTACAGTCTAATCAGTGTGGAATACACACTTTCGGCTTTTCACTCGATCATCAACAGAGCACAAAGTTACACACCTGCTTATGAACACTCGCGCACTGCCTTCGAGCGCCAACCTATAATCATTCACAACACATGATTACATGCATATCAACAAAAAATAACCAACCTTAATCAACCAAACCTCATCACTCAAACCACAATCACCTACCTTGCTTGAACCAATGGATACTTGCAACTAAACTGCTGATTAAAAGCGATTACCCACTTTTTGATTAGTATCTACACACGAATTCGCCACCCATTAACAAAACTCGCATACCCAAAGGCTTGAAACAAAACCCATTGTCCAACCAAGTCTCAAAATTAGAGATAAGGAGAAATGGCATTCAATTTTAAGCAGAACCAAAGAGTGAGGTCTCTTAAAACAAAAAAAAAAAAAAAATTAAAGAAACAGAGCAAGAGTCGATCATACTTACAATTACCAGAGCACCATTGTCAAGCCAAAACGAGATGAATAGGTAAGGAGAAAGAGAATTGGTCAAAAACCTATGGCCAAAACTGAAGTAAATAATAGAGATGAAAAGAAAAGCAACAATCGGTCAACACAAAACCCAAGCTACAAGATGTGATATTCGGCCAACAGATTCAAGGTACTTAAGTGTAAGAAAGAAAAGAGTATCCGGCTTAGGAGAAGAAAAGGAGAATAATTGGTTCAGGAAAGAAAAGAAAGGGAAAAGAAAGGTATAATCAGTTTAGAAAAATGAGAGGAGAAAGATAGAGATTTGGCCAACCCAGTGGAAAGAAAAGAAAGAAATGAGAAGCTGAAAAAAAGGAAAGATTCAGCAAAATTAAGAAAGGAGAAATTGACCACTCATAAAATACCCAAAATGCAATATTCAGCCACCAGAAAAGAAAACGAGAGAAAAACGGTGCTAAAGGCTACCCCAAAAACACAATTCGGCACATCAAAAGAACTTGAAAAGTACAAAACAAAATGTTGAAAGCCAAACAAAGCAAAACTTAAGCACCTAAAACCTTCTAGCTGAATTTGCACATACCAGCACTCCTATTCGGCTACAACTTCTCCCCCTTTTCAAATTCCTTAAACATCTCCATAAATCCCTCCTTGATTTGCTGCATAATATTCTCCCAACAACTCAAGACCAATTCAAACTTTCTCCCCAGTAGTCTTTCACTTAAATTCCACCACCTCGCAGCAAAGAAGTAAAATAAATACTCCTTTGTGCACAAGGTGACTCGAACCCAAGATCCCTTGCCATCATAATGACACCACAACCACTAGACTACAAGGCCATTTTGTGTCACATTTTATCCCAAATATTTATAAAGCCTTCCTGCTGATATCTAGGTTCATTCAAGAACAACCAAAAACTCTGCACACGCTATGACTTGAACCTCAGACCACATGCATACTCCTAACGCCTCATTGCCACTAGACCACAAGCTTCCTTGTGTCATATTTTAACCATGAATATTAATAAGGCCTTCCATCTAATGCCAAGTTCACTTAAGGGAAAAACTCAATCTTTTGCTAAAGCCTAGATTGGAACTCAGGACCTCCCAAACGCCCCCAATCACCCCTAAAGCACATAGCCTGCATGCCCAACATGAAATTGTAAAATTTTTCTCGCACAACTAAAATCCAATTGCTCCTATGCCTAAGGCTTATTTCTTCTACGCCTAAAATTTCGAGGCGTTACAGATTTAGCCCAGACGAGTAATCCTGATATAAGTCCTCTCGAGCATATGTTATGGATTGGATTTAGCCCGGATGGGTAATCCAGATTAGGCTCTTTAGAGCATATGACATAAAAAGGATTTAGCCTGAAGTGGTAATCCTATTGTATACATGAGTAGCTCGAGAGTGTACTCTCTAAAAATTGTACCTTAAGGGTACTATTGAACATGAATTGACGGATTCTGATTTGTACACCTTGGGTGTACTACCTGTGTATCCATTTATATTTCGAATAAACTCAACAGGTAAAGTTCTAACAAGAGCAAAAATGAATTGAAAGCAAATTGACATGGATGATACATATGATACGAAAATATGACACGAAAAGAATATTACATGAAATACAAGAAGATGATATTTGTATATAGAAATTACTTAATGAGAATGTTCATCCGTGATTATAGACCTGTACACCTTGAATGTATTATTACTTGTGCGACCTTAATACTCGAATAAAATGAGTAAAGTCCTTCCATGAAATGACTTGAAACTCTGAAAGAATTACTATGAAATAAGAGATGTCTATACATGTTAAATGAATACATGTTGTGGATGCATGGGAACTTGATTGTTGTCGAGCCCATACATGTCTTGATGTTACTATGGAATATATGACTAACAAAGGAAATGAGAATGTGTGTAAGGCTTGAGATCAAAGTGGTTGAATATGCCTTACTTAATTACCTCAAATAGGATGTATGGTAAGTTAAGTACCATGTTATACGAACTTACTAAGCATTTTATGCTTACCCTGTTTTATTTTTCCTTATTTTAGAGTAAATCGAAAGCTCATTGGGTTGGAAGCTCAGCGGAGATCACTTACACTATCCATCGGCCGATGTTGGTACAATATGGTAAATCAATTACGGTCGTAATGGCATGTATAGGATATGTTGGCCATATTGGCATGTAAATGTAAATGATGCTTGTAATCTAGCCATTGGAATGGCTAGTAAGGGTTGTTTTGATATACTTGTAATGTGATGCTATGGTAACCATATGTATTTGTTAAGTAGTTGACCAAATCATGTTTAACACATGAATTGAACTAAGGTAGGATAGTAAACATGTATGCCTGCAATGATAGGCCATGTTGAATGGTGAAATTTGCTTATTTGAATGCTTAGAATGGTTGGATTGAACTTGGTATGTTTTGGTGCAGGAAAATGGTATATTTGGGTGACAAATGAGGCTAGGAAATGGCTTTATTTTGCCCACACAAGCAGACACAAGGGCGTGTGTCTAGACCTTGTGTGACACACGGCCTACCCCATAGGCGTCTAACTAGGCCGTGTGTCCCCTGCACCTTAAATTTGAGAAAATAGAATGCTCAGAATTGAGCATACAGGCAGAGACACGGGCGTGTGCCTCAGCCGTATGGGTGACACGGCCTTGAACATGGCCGTGTGTCTTAGCTGTGTGAAACCTGCACCTAAATCAGACGTGCGGTATAGCCGTGTGGCGCAAGTCAGAGAGCAAGCTAAATCGAACATGGCCTGGACGTGTTCCAGGCACGGGCATGTCCCTTGGACCACACGAGTGTGTGAGTCCTGCACCTTAGAAAAATTTTGTAAATTTACGAAAACTTCTTAGAGGTTCCGATTAAGTCCCGATTCAATTCTAATGCTCGTATTGGGCCTTGAGGGCCCTATCAAGGGACATTATGGATGATCTCGGTTAATGAATAGTAAATTTACGTAGTTTAATAGAAAATGTTCTGAATGTTCTGGTAATGCTTCGAAACCCTGTTCTGACGACGGGTACGGGTTTGGGGTGTTACATTTAGTGGTATCAGAGCTACAATTTAGTCTATTCTCAAACTGTACGTATAATATGTGGAGTCTAGAAATACATGCCATTATATAACCTACAATAGTGTGATATCTCTTGACTCTGATGAAAATTATTTTACAAATAGATAGAAATGCTTTCCAATCGAGCTAATTTCGATTACTCCGAAAGAGATACTCAAGTATCTGAGTAAAATGTTACTGTTGATGAAATAGAATTCGAAAAGGCATGGATAGATGTTTTATAGCACATGAGAATGATAAATGTTATGTTATATGAGTATATACATGAAAGTGAAATTTTGAGGCTTACGATCTCTACCCCCTTACTGGTATAGTGTTATACAATGAAATTCACAAGATTTATATGGATTAAACTCATGAATGTGAAACTAAAGAGTTCAAAGGCTGAATGATTAATGATGTAGGTAGAACCGAGAATGGGTTATTAAATAAAGATGGGTTCTGAAGAGAGAGATCAGATTTTTCTGAAAACTGTTTAGGATACACAATGCCTATTAAAGAAAGTAGTTATTTATGAGAAATTGATTTATTTAGATATGGTATCTACAAAATGGGTTAACTGAAAATTTCTTCCGATTAAGCTTCGCGAGTGAATTGAATGATGTGAGATTATTGATGACTATATATGTTAGTGGAATAGTGATGAAATTGCAAAAAGAATATTGAATACAGTTGTGATAATCGGGTGTATATTACAACAATCCCTTCTGGGTATTTTTTATGGGTATTCTATAAGTTCTGGCATTCTCAGAGGCATATGAAATTGTGCATGTTCAGATGAAAAATTTATCATATTGAAAGGCTAGTAAATTATTACAGATGAAATTACTGTAAGTCTGGCTGATTCATGAACGGTATCGCTCTACCTTACTTGGGTTTCTAATTCATCATGATTGATATAAGATTTAATGATAAGGTTCATATGATGTTATTTACTACTTCTACTGATTGAAGCCCTAAATTACGAATATGCAAATTATACTGTCTTTATCACAGTTGTTTCTACCAATGTATGCGTGATATTACTCTTCTGAATTTTCTCTGAGATATCATCAGTCTCTATTATTTAAACATGGTTTATCTGAGAAAGATATTCACTGGTTGGAGGTAATTACATTCATTACTGTAATAAATATTGACTCGATCATGGGGTATGGTGATAGAGATCATAGATTATAGAAACTAAATTATTGCATTGGTTATTCTTGGGGCCACTTTTGGTTTTCCCTCTTCTGATTTGAGGTACACTATTGATGTAACACCCATTACACGTATTCGATGTCGGAACAAGGTACGAGGCATTACCGGACTCACATCACAAGAAATCACACAATTCTGAGTCATAAATTTGCATCCAAATTAAAACCATCTGTATTTAATCATAAAGTCCCGAATACGAGCCTACGAGGCCCAAAACATGCTTTGGAGGTGGTTCGAGACTAAACTGAGAATTTTAGAAAAGTTTACAGAACTTAGAAAATTTTCCATGTTACAGGGCTCACACATCTGTGTGGTCCAAGGGACACGCCCGTGTGACCATTAGACACGCCCGTGCTACAGGCCGTGATTGAAATTAGGGTGCTCTTTGACTTTTGCCACACAACCGTGTGTGCTAGGCCGTGTAGCACACAAAGCTGAGACACACGCTCGTGTCTCTGCCCGTGTGCTCAATTCTGGACATTTTGTTTTTCAAAATTAAGGTGTAGGGGACACACAGCCGGAACACATGCCCGTGGGGCAGACCGTGTGTCACACACGGCCTAGACACACGCCCGTGTGTCTACCCGTGTGGACAAATTAAAGGCTATTTACCAAGCCATTTGCCACCTTTGTACACACATACACTTACACCAATTCAAGGCACATACATAACATACTTAGGTAACCAAATCATCCTCAATTATGACCAATACAATATCCACATCTATCATACTGACAACATTTACTAAGTCACAATTGACTACTTTCAAGATACCTAATTGTACACCACTTTATCATTTC
This sequence comes from Gossypium bickii, assembly GCA_025503065.1. Lineage (NCBI taxonomy): Eukaryota > Viridiplantae > Streptophyta > Magnoliopsida > Malvales > Malvaceae > Gossypium > Gossypium bickii. The sequence continues at coordinate 43,809,539 of CP106717.1, read as the reverse complement.
ATCAATAGATCACATTTCCAAACACCTCACATTCATGTCATAAATAACATTTCTATGATTCACCAAACATACCATGACCATATCACCAAAGTCATTAGCACACAAATATATATATACTTAGGCTTACAACCATGATAGCCCAAATAAACCAATCTACAAGGCCAATTATCAAAACAATCATTTGACAATCACAAGCCAACATATTGGCTACAATCACAATGACACATTTAATAAATGACTAAGTCCCTATACATGCCATAGACTTAAAATTCATTTATACCCAAAATGATAGCTTGATAGTGTGATAGGATCTCCGGCGATCTCCAACCTGAGCTAGCTTAATGACCCTATGAGACATTGGAAAGAAAGAGGGTAAGCTATATAGCTTATTAAGTCCGTACGAAAATAATAAGCAACTCTTATAAATCTTTTATCAAGACTAACAATTTAAACACAATATAATACAAATTACTATAAATCTCATGGTTATAATTCTTATTCAATCATAATATTTACTCCATCAACTTATAAACATAATTTAACATATCTTGGCATTAGCTTAACAACCATAATCTCTCCCTTGTAACATAATACAGCAAATAACAAATCATTTCAAACCTCATAATGAACATGCACATAAATTATGAGCATTTACATTTCAAGCATATACTTTAACATCTTTCAATTGCCTAAGTTCTTATCTTCCTATTTTCTCATATCCGATAAATCACAATTTGCATGAATAAAACATGCTATACCATAACTCAATATGGCTCGAAAGCCAATCACATAATCGTCACCCGAATTTATCATGAATTTCATACATCACAAGTATAGACTAATAATCACAAGGTTTTCACAAAATCATTCTCGTGGAAATCATGAACTCACAATTTCATGAACATAACATACTCAATCACATTCTTACCAATGGTTCATCATATACTGAATTCATTTCCTTTGAGTTTTTTTCGTACATACTTGTTCCAATTTGTAACATAATCACATACTTTCTCGTCTTTAACATACCTGTTGAATTTTCTGTTGAATCATTTGAATACTAAAGGATACTTAGGAATCTCGTACATACAGTACCATACTAATGCCATATCCCAGATACAGTCTTAAATGAAATCTTGTATCAATGCCAATAGCCTAGCTATGCTGTAACACCCCAAACCTGACCTAGAAGTTAGGCCCGAATCCAGTGTGTCACATCAAAGGCATAATTCAAACGATTTTGCTAATTAAAAATTTTAGGCCTAAAAGCCCAAAATCCTTGAGTCATGTTAAGTAATAAAGAAAAAACCCATTTTATAATTTTAAGTATTTCGAAAACCAAGTTTAAACGTAGGAAATTTACTTAGGTTTAAGAATTAAGTAAACAGTTGAAACAACAAAACCCAAAATCGAAAGTCAAATCGGAGTACAAGGCCTTATTAACACTAAGTCTTCCGAAGCAAATAAATAAAATTTTAATCATCTTGTAGTGTGGCCATTTTCGAGTCCTCTCCCATGTCGAGCCATTCACTCAGGATCACCTAAAACATTAAATAAAGGGTGTGATTTCGAAACTTAGTGTGTATGACCCTTGGCAATCAGATCAACATACAGATATTACATTGGGCCTAAGCCCTATCAAAATTAGTGGTCTTGGGCCTTAGCCCACAATGACCTCATATCATATCATATCACATCATATGCAAATCAAGGTAATGCAAAACCCTCCCCAAAAAAATCCATCCGCTACACACCATTTCCCTTCCAACCCTACACACCCATGGGGATTTCTAAATCGACCCACCCATCCTTTACACACCACAGATAGCACTCACAGCGGCACTACACAATGTTGCAGCAAGACTACTAATCATATAATGGGCTTAAAGCCACCGGTGGACCCATGGTCGTCAAACGACTATGCGATCCTCAAATCTTCCTCTGTAACATAATTCCCACCCATATGCATCCTAATCAGAATATCATATGAATGCAACATGCACATGAGTAACATCCATAAAACTCATACTCATCACATAGAGGTATTTTTGTCATTTCACAACCCAAGGGTATTTCCATAAATCTACTCTATAGGGGTATTTAGGTAATTTTGCAAAGCAGAGGTACTTTGGAAATTTTGTAAATCAGGGATGTTTTGGTAATTCTGCAAACGAAGGGTATTCTGGTAATTTCACAATTCGGGGCTATTTTAGTGATTTTGCAAATCTAAGGATGTTTTGGTAATTTTCAAACTAAGGGCATTTTGTTATTTTCAAATCAGGGGTATTTTAGTAATTTTACAAATCTAGGGGTATTTGGTCCCTCTCGGGTTTTAGTTATGAACTTTGGCCCATTAACAAGTCCTTGCAGCTAAAGTGAACAGACACTATGCACCAGGTAGGATTCCAGAGAAGAGGAGGTGGGCCCTAGGGTCGCTTAAGTACCAAGCTCTCCCTAGATCTAATCCTAGACATGCATATGCCCGTTACCACACTCTAACCTAGCGACTTGTCCACGGACATGTTTAATTATTAGAAAGTCTTATGCGGTTTAAGAGTTGTTTAGTACTAAGCATAAAGTCCATAAAACCCTATCATACTAGTCTACGTCCACATAAAGCCCATCAACCCGTTTCACGTTCATATAACCCATAATGGCCACATCACATTTTTATGGCCCACTAGGCCCAAATCTCAATCATATGACCCATTAGGCCCAAAACAAATCCAGATCATGTAACATGCATGCTTAACCCAATTCATATAATCAAATTAATCCGTTTCATCCAACTTAGCCTCAGGGCCCACCGGTCCATTTAGCCATTTTTGGCTTTTTGACATTGCTGATTTCGTGTGTGCATAGTACACACCTGGTTACTGCGACGTGCTATTCTATCCTTAGCCTTGAACCTACAACCAACCAACCTTTAATCAACCACTCATACTTAATCAAAATGTTTACTCAAAAGCCGAAACTTTACCGTAACCTTACCGTGTGCCATCGGGTTCTAATAGCCCTTCCTTAGCTATTAATCACAAGTGTTCCCTAGATCTGCACTCACACATATATCATTAAAATCGAGTGACTCATTTCTCACATAAGTCACCCCTATAAGCCATACTTACATTCGGCCATCCATTAATCCATAACTGAGACGAGTACACTTACCCTTGCTAACAGTCCTACCACGCTTGTGATCTTTGAACCTTACCCTTGTTATCACAGAGTTAACGACAGGACAGTTAGATAACCTTTTAGCTTTTAGCAAAACATACAAAAGAGGTTAACCGAGTACTTACCAAATCCCTTTTTGATCTAGCGGCCTAGACAGCTATTAACTAGATCCAACTTTTAACACTTAACTGAGAGTGGGTAATAATCGATTTGTGATGGAGGAACAACCATAAAGATTCGGCACTATTAGCAAGGAAAAGATGGTGGTAGCTTGGCAATGAGAGAATTCGACTATGGAAAAATAGAATGGGAGAGAAGAGAAAAGTATTGAAAACCGAAAGAGCCCTTCAAAAGAATTCGGTAGAAAGAGTTGATGGTGATTCGGCACAAAAGAAACCGATTGAGAAGCAAGGAAAAAACTATTGGAACTCAAAAAACCCTCCAAAGACATTCGGCCCTCTCCTTTTATAGCCACCAGTCGAATACTTCTTTCCCTATAGTCCCATTCGGTACCAATTCCTCCCTCTCCTCATCTCCTAACTTTTCTCCTTATAACACCTTAGCCTTATCCGAATTTTCCTCCATTATAGTTCCTCTTACCACTCAAACACTCTAACACAAGAGTTCATATTCAACACAACTCTGGCCGTCCACCTATGTAAAATAAAACACTCCAAAAATACCTCTACTAATGCTTGAACCTTGGACCTCCCCAGCTGAGAACACGCCACCGTATAGCTCCCTAAGTGAAGCCACTTGCCACTAAACCACAAGCCCATTTGTGTCCTAATTTCTCTTAATTTGCTTAAGAGGCCTAATGCCTGAGACTATGGTCCACTAAAGCAAGAAAAAATAAATTTTTCCCTATGGTCTTCCCTATCTCTAAGGCTTCAAATAATCCCGATAATACCTTAAAATTAATATTCTAAGTGCTACTCCTACATACCAACTTCAGTGCACAGAAATTTAGAGCTTCGAGATTTTTGGGGTGTTACAACTTGGTTAGTTCCGTTCTCTTGTTCTCAAAAATTTTAAACGCTCCTATGCCCAAGGCCCAATAGGCCTAATTCTACTAGGCCCAAATTCGGGGCGTTACATATGGTCTTATACGAAGTCTCATATCGATGCCATATCCCAGATATGGTCTTACACGAAGTATCATATCAATGCCATATCCCAAATATGGTCTTACACGTAATCACAGTACCCCTAATGTCATGACATTTGTATCCTATTTATTCCTAATGCTCGACCCGGACTTTTGCTGTATCGAATCTCCGTTGGTCATTTCCGTAGTATCGTACTCAATAGCATTCACATTTCATTTCAATAATGTAGCATTTACCACAATTATATCAATCAAGCATTTATACACATATAATTTAATGCTCATTAAACATACGAACTTACTTCGGCATAGAAATGGCAAAAACGACTAAATCGTCAAATACTCATTTTTCTCCCGTTCTAGGTCTGAACCTCATTTTTTTTCTTAATCTATAATATCACATTTAACTTATTCAATCAATATACTATTTACATCAACCCAAAATCACATTATGGTAAAAATTACATTTTTCCCCTAAAGTTTGACATTTTTACAATTTAGTCCTTAGGCTCGTAAAATGAGATGTACTCAATTTCTTTAATACCCATGCCTAGTTGAACCTTATACATGCTTATAACAGCCCAAAATTTTCATTTATTCAAATTTTTATACCATATTTTATAACTTTTACAAATAAGTCCTTTTAGGCATTTTCACCGAAAATCACTTAGCAAAAGTCGTTTATCATGCATCAAACATGCATTTTCTACCATTAGACATCAAAATACACAAATATCCATCATGGGTAAAATTTTAGACCTTGACATCTCTTCAAATTGATGGTAGAAATAGAAAGATCGAGTTACAACGACTTCAAAAATGTAAAGTGCATTAAAAACGAGGCTAGAACGGACTTACAATCGAGCTTGGAAGCTTGAAAAACCCTAGCCGTGGTTTCCCCTTATGAATTTTGGCCATGGGAGGAAGATGGACAAAAATTGGCTTTATTTTGGCTTTTTAATTCATTTTAATTACCAAATTACCAAAATACCCTTAATGAAAAACTTTAGAAACATACCAAACCATGTCCATTTTTGTCCACCAACTTAACAAATGGTCTAATTACCATTTAAGGACCTCTAATTTAAAATCTCATAGCAGTTAGACACCTCTAACATATAGAAATCAAGTTTTACACTTTTTGCAATTTAGTCCTTTTGACTAAATTGAGTACCCAAACGCCAAAATTTTTGAACGAAATTTTCACAAAATTGTCACATAAAATTGTAGACCATAAAAATATAATAAAAATGAATTTTTATTCATCGAATTTGTGGTCCTGAAACCACTGTTCCAACTAGACCCAAGATCAGGCTATTATAATTGATATTAAAGTGTTGTTTTATCTGTACGGTTGAAATGTCAGTCATATTAATACACTATGGTTTTGAATCTATCTGATGGTTGTGGCTTTGGAAAAAACTCAAAGCTTCGACGTTAATAATTGAAGTAGCTACATTGATGACATAGATATTATAGAGAAGATGTAAGAGTTGAATGGACCAATAAATATCAGTAAAGTTTCGACTAGTTGAAAGCTTTATTGATCAAAGTATTGATCTGACTTAGCCTGAATTGGGTAAGGAACTTGTTATTACAGTATTGTAACATTGAATGGAATTAGATTGTGGTTAGATGCAGTAAGACAAAATAATAGCCTATATATTTAGATAGTTAAAAACCACATGAAAAGAATTACCCAATATATGATCTAGAATTGACCGCTATTGAATTTGTATTGAAATCTAATAGAATTACTTGTTTGGTGAAAAATGTTGTATATTCACCAATTATAAAAGTTTGAAGTATCTGATGTTGCTAAAAGATTTGAATATGAGATAGCGTATATGGTTTGAAATATTGAAAGATTATGACGTGATAATTGTATAACACTTTTACAGATGTTTTGAGTAGAAAATTTCTGTATACTTTGCAACCCATGGATATCGAATATGATTGTCTGATAATAACTTAATTTTAGCTGAGTATAGAGCTAAACCGGTGTCTCTACAACAGGTCAATGAAACTCAGAAAAGTGATAATGAGTTGTGAGTTAAATGAGTACAGTGTGAAATAATTTCAGAATCAGAATTACAGAATAGATTCAGTATGTAACACCACAAACCCGGCCCAAGCGCTACGACCGGATCTGGTATGCTACGGGGTTTACGTTAAAAACTTCACTTGGATGATCTTTGGAAATTCAGTTTCTTTATACAAGTATTCGTTAAGTAAGTGATATTGGAAGAAAACCTTTGCTCTTTGCTGAACATAAATTTAAAAAAAATAAATGAAGACATTAACAATTATAAATTGATAACCTATGCTATGGAGGCCTTATTACATAAATAGTCCCAAAATTTAAACTTAAAGAAAAACTGGAAATAGTTTATGAAAATAAAAAGACTTGATGGCCCTTCGAGTCCGCCTCGGCTCCCATGTCCACGATTTACTGCTCATCTGAAAGAGTAGAGGAAAATGAAAGGGTGAGTCACCAAGACTCAGTGTGTAAATCCTGAAACACAATGACCTGAGGCCCACAAACACATTATGAGCCCTAGGCCATATATAAAGGCAACAACCATAGTCACATGATAAATAATAAATGATGCATAGCCCAACCCAACCTAGAATTCCATCCTCTACACACGAACCCGTACCAACCATCACACATTTGGGATTTCTACAATCAACTCTCTATCCGCTACACACCATAACGACAGCCGTACTGCCTATTCCTATTATTCAGGAATCATTAAATGTGGCATAGCCACCGATCACTATGTGACCTAATAATATAATGTGGCTCAGCCACCGATCAGTATTGTGACCTAATTTTAGATTTTGTGGTTTAACCAACATTCACTAAGTGACCTATCATGCACTTCCCCTTCATTATCATAACCCCACACCATGCATACACACAGAAAACATCATACCATCTTTAAGAAAGCAGGCTTATATATATTTCGATACACATAGAGATTTCTATGATTACGTACCTGGCATCCTTGCCTAACCCTTTTAGGGTTTTATTGGACTGTCACACAGCCACTTTCCGGCTTTTTAGCCCATAACACATATAGATTATAGTTAACTAGTCTGTTAGAGATCTACACACCTGATTACCGTTAGAATGAGACTTTCTACGTCGATCCTATCTGTAGCCGACACAACCGCTATCTGCCTAAGGTGTTGTTCAGAGGCTGGTAACGAAACATTAGGTTAAGGCACAACTAATGAAACGGAAATGGTTGATCATCTTAAGGAGAATTGAAATCCTTACCTTGAAATCCCAAAAAGTGATATGAGATTCAGGGGCTAGTGTTTCTGGCTTTTAGATCTAAGAGATCTACTTCAATTCCCGAATGTTGCCCAACAAGAGAATACATAAAACCATTAAACCATTAGCTTTTCGGCTTTGTCTTCCAAAACCCGAAAGAGAAAGTGAAGAGATAGAAAAATCGGCACTCACCTTTACATAAAGAATTCGACTACCCCTTAGAGATTCCGGCTTTTTGAGAAGATCAGAAGAGAAGAAGAAATCTAAGTAGTTTCGGCTTTTTGGTTAAAGAAATCGGCAAAAGGAAATAGGGGTATTCGGCTATGGAGATGAGAAGAGAGTTCAAGGTTTCAGCTTTTGAAAGAAAAGATGATGAGAAGATTGGAAGGTTTCGGCTTCTGAAGAAATCAAAAGAAAAGAACTTACAGAGGGAGACTGAGAATTTCGGCACAGGGAAAGAAGAAAAGAATAGGGTTCCAAATGCCAGAATTGATGAGCTATCCCCCCTATTTATAGAAATTTCGGCACTTACCTATCAAAAACCGAAAGTGCCCTTTCTGATAACTAAGAATTAAGCAAATAAAAAGGGAAAATTCGGCACCCCTACAAGAGATGGAAATTCGGCCACCTCCTAGCTTACTGGATAATTCCTAAATTTTCTCCCTTATCTACATCTGATCACTAATCCTCAAGTAGCATGGATAACACCACCTCTTCCTTCCTTTTATCAGCACAATATCCACCTTATTATCACATTAAATAAATTCCTAAATTTAAGCATCATTGCCGAACTCCACTACTGCTTTTATAAATGCCGAAAATATTTAAAATAAAAGGTACCAGGCGACTGAACCTTGGACCTTCAATTGACGCCAACTCCTTCCCTTTTAGTGGCGCCATTTTGCCATCACATACAAGCCCATTTGTGTTTTAAAACACAACTAATATCTGTTATGCCCTAACTTAACAAGCTTTCCACTAAAGTGTTCAAACAAGAATTTTAACTACAGCCTCGGCCCAAACCTGAGCCCATTCTGAACCCCTAACACTCACATTAAACATAACCACACATTAAATGCATAGGCCCAAAAATTCAGGATGTTACACGGTAAATGTCTATTAATCAGAGACATAGTTTATGGACTGAAAAAATAAGAGCTTGTACTGGAAATTTTACATCAATGATCACAGTGGTACTACGCTGTTTATCAGGAGAATGATAAAATGCATAATGATTCAAAAAATATGTATTAGTAGCCCGGAAATGAAATGTGGTATTTTTGAAATTGTACCTAAATGATGGATGTACTAGCAAGTTAAGGATGAAATTTTCAAGATGGTTATAGTCAGAGAAAATATTGAAGTGGAAATGGGACAAAATTACTATGAATTTTATGTTGGGATTATCCCTGTATATGAAAAAGAAACATACTATTTGAGTAACTGTTGATTGTTTGACAAAGCCTGCACATTTTATTCTGACATGAATGGATTTCTCACTTGATAGATTGCTTGAATTACCTATTTTTGAGATTTACAGATTATATGATGTGCTAGTTTCTGTTGTTCTGATAGAGATCTACGGTTTATATTCCAATTTTGAAACAAGTTACAAGAAAACTCTGGGTACATAGTTACTTTTAGTAGGTATTTCATCCTCAGATGGATGATCAATCTGAACATATGATTCGGACTTTGGAAGATATGCTTCGATGTTGTGTACTTGAATTTGAAGGTAAATGACAAAAGTATTTACTTTAGGTTGAAATTACTTATAACAGTTAACAGTCAATATACAATTATACAGTACGAGGCTTTATATGGACACAAATGTAAAACTTCAGTGTTTTGGACGGAGCTCAGTGAGAAAAGATACATGTAGTAGGTTTGATTCTTTGAAACCGAAGAAAGATGAAAATGATCTGAGATAGTTTAAAAGCAGTAATTGAACGTCATAAATCCAATGAGAATCTAAAATGAAAAGATATGGAGTTTCAGATTGGCAACAAAATATTTATGAAAGTTTCGCCATGGAAGAAAGTTCCCCGGTTTGGCCGTAAAGGCAAATTAGGTCTGTGGTCTATCGAGTCATATAATATTATGAAAAGAATTGGGACTGTTGCGTATTGATTGATACTATTATCAGAGTTCTACATAATTTACAATGTTTTATAAGAATATGTATTATGACAGTATCAATCAGACCCATCATCTGTTATTGCTTTGATAAATGTTAAATTAAGCCTGACACGACTTACAGTGAGAGATTGATTGAAGTGTAGGCACTAGAAGAGAAAAACTAAGAAATGAAAAGGTAGCTTTAGTAAAAGTTTCTGACAGTGACATGATATAGATGGAGCTACCTAGGAACTGGAGGAAACTATGAGAGAGAGTAATGTCTAAATCTCTTTACTGGTAAAATTTTCGAGGACGAACATTTCTTAAAAGGGGAGAGTTGTAACAGCCCATTTTTCGATGAAATCGGAACAGTGGTTCCGGGCACACAAGTCTGAGCTGAAAATAAAATTTATTTTTATTTTATTTTATGGTCCGTAATATGATATAAATATCTTGTGAGACTTTTGATAAGAAAATTTTACCCATTATGTGCTTAATTACAAGAAGGACTAAATCGTATAAAATGCAAAAGTTGGATTCTAGTAGCTAGAAGAATCAAATAGCTATGGAATTCAAAACTTGAGGTCCTTATGTGGTAATTAGACCATTAATTAAAGTATGTAGACATTTTGGTGACTCATCCTTGTAAATTTAGAAAAAGGGCAAGGACTATATTGGAATTCAACTAAATTAGTTAATTAAAAAGATAAAAAGAAAATAAAAATCATATTTTCTCATCTGCTTCCCAAAAATAAGACATGGAAACCCTAGGAGAGAGAGAAGAAACTTTCATGGCCAAATTGGGTAAGTTTCTTTGTCTCGTTTTTAGTAATTTTGATATTTTTAAAATCGTGATATTCTAAACTATCTATTTTGGGGGATCAATTTGAAAAGTTATCAAGGTATAAAAAATGGGTCATGGATGTATATGCTGGAAATTAAAATTTATGGTAGAAAATGAAAGATTGATGATAGATAAAAAGTTTTTACAAAGTGCTTTTTCATGAAAACTTGATTTAGGGACTAAAATGAAAAATGGTGAAAATGTAACACCCTAAACTCAGCCTAGAAGTTTAGATCGAATCCCGAATGTCACATTGATCACCAAAGTGATCGTAGGTAATTGTTTTTACAAAACCAGTTGTCATGTCAAACCGAATCATTTAGTCTTTTAAAATACAAACAGTAAAAATACAGTTGAGATAATATAAATCAGCGGAGTAAAACTAAAAACTTAAAATGAGATTTGTGCCACATTTTTATAAAAATCTTATAGTTCAAAACTGAAATATCAATTAGAAATTGAAAATTTATTCTACTGCGAGACTGTCTGAGACCTCCGCATACCAAGTCCAGCTTCAAAATTTTGAAATGTACCTGCAAAGGAAACACTAAGAGGGGGTGAGCTACTCGAGCTCAGTGTGAGTCTGAATCAAGACTAAAGGCAGAATCTCATAATTTAATTCAGCGATGTAACGGACTTATAGTCATGAGCAGAAACAGATACCAAACGCAATGGAAACAGAGCACACCAAGTACATAGAACACTTACACACGGGTTGTTTAGACAACGGAACACAGACAGATATTCGTACACCCAGAACACACAAAAATATGCATATGAAATGCAATCATAAAATGTAACCCACCCATCCAGCCAACATACCTCTCCGTCCCCTGATCACACCTCATAAGAGCTGTTAAAGCTCATCCAACCAATCACACAAATTAGGACCCCGGAAGGCCCATCTAGCCCTACACACCACATATGTGGACTAAGCCACTCAGATAATAATACGCACCAGAGCTAGCACATATGCTGTATTATGCAATACGGTAGACCGTTGTGTAGGTGAGTCACAGTTTAAACTGCCAGATCAGATAATGGTACGCAACAGAGCTGATGTACGTATAGTACAGTGTAATACAGTAATTCGCTATACTGACATGTTTGTAGTAAAACTACCAAATCAGATAATAGTGTACAGCAAAGCTGACGCATGTACGGCACAATGCGATAAATCATTGTACTTATAAGTTGCAGTAGAACTGCCAGATCAGATCAGAATCATTCTCCCTTGTTTCCACAACCCAACCCAAAACAGTTTATGCAAATGCATGTATTCATTCAATCTCACAAAACAGTGACACATTATCAGACAGTCAGACAGAACAGCTATGCACACACACCTAGCATAACATATTCATATTCAAACATCTTACATGGTAGTCACAAATACCCTCAGGCTGAAGCCTAGATCATAATTCCTAGCCACCCGGACTAAAGATCAGCCAAGGCAAAACACACAGACAAATGCTCAGATAAAAAACACACTGAATCAAAATAGGTGTTTTAGAGCCACACGCCTATATACTTTGGCCGTGTGGACATGCCTAGGTCGTATGGGAGGTCACAAGCCCGTGTAGAAAGGGGCACACGACTGTGTGACTGTGGCACACGCCTGTGTGAAGAGAGGCACACGACCGTGTGACTAATCATATGCCCGTGTGGACTGGGGACATGGCCATGGGAACAGGCCGTGTAACTCTTTGTTCATTTGTACTAAATTCGAGTACAGGGCTGACATGGCCATGTGAGGGTCTCACATGCCCGTGTACCCACCCGACACAATCGTGTGTCCCAAAATACATGCTCGTATGGAATCCCTAAATCATCAAATTAGCCATATGGCTACGTGGAATTAAATCTCTCAAACCCTAATCCCTAAACTTACACGCCCGTGTGCCCGAGGGACACGGCCGTGTGAGAAACGATAAAATCCCAAAGTCGGACACACGGTCATGTGGCACCCAAATTGGCCTGGAAACCCTAACACGGTAGTTGAACTGGCGCACGCCCATGTGGAAACCCTAGTGGCCACGAAACCACCCTAAAAATAGCCCCAAAAACGTGCTTTCAGCCATGAAGCACTCTCCAACTCTCGATAGTTCAAAAACACGCCAAATCATGGACTTTTCACAATGATATAACAACGAAATTAACAAGTTACGAACACTCACACACACATCATCGACTTTTCACAAAGTAAAGATAAATTTCACAAATAAAATGGAAGAAGATAAGAAACCCACACCTGATTCAACGACTGAGGAGCGAGATTCTTTGAAATCCACAAGTAATCTCGTGTTCAACAAGAAATTAAAGAAGGCTATCAGCGAGAAAACAAAACCCCAAAAGAAGAGAAAAGAAAGAACGTACAAAAATAAAACAAAGTAGAATAAAAATAAAATAAAATAAAATAAAAAGTAAAAATAAATAGTTAAAATAAAAATAAAATTTGAACTTAAAACAAAACCAAAATAAAACGTTATTTCAAATGCAAGCAAAAAGACTTGAACCCAGAACTCAGAGACAAACTAACACACACAAAACCACCAGACCAGCAGGCCCATTCTGTCACTTACCTGGAAGACTAAACAAAAGCACACCTTTCTCTCAGACCCTAACCACTAACGTCAAAACTTTTAACCCCCGAAATTCGGGGTGTTACAGAAAATCCATGGAAAATGATGAAATTTGTGGAATGTATGTGCTGTAAAAGTTGTATGTACATTTCAGCTAGGCTTGGGTAGAGGGTCGGATTTCATTGTGACAGACCAATTTTGACCTTAATCGGAACGGTGGTTTCGGGACCACAAATCCGAGCCCAATAAATATTTTTTTTTTATCTATTTTATGTCTATTATGGGTGAATTGATGTACGTGAATGTTTTGTAGAAGAATTGAATTGCTTGAGTGTGTAATTAGAGGATTTAATTTGCGAAAATAATCAAAGTAGTAAATATGAAATGAAACAAGGAGCTAAGTGACTTATGCTTCAAACATAGGGACTTGCATGTCAAATCCCCCAATTTTTAGAAGGGTGGACGGCAAGCATGCATTAAAATAGTCTATGGTCTTAAATTTTTGTGTAAGCATGCTAAGAATATTAAGCTTTTCAAATTATATGATAGTTTAATATAATATTATACTAAAAGCATGCTAAAATAATGTGTAGATAGTTTTAAATAAAAAATAAAAATCATTTTTATCTTTCTTCTTCACTTCCTCACCCACCCGGTTATCATCAAGAGAAGAAGAAATTCTTCTTCTTCAATCGGCCATTGCATGTGTGGAGCAAGGTAATAGTTTGAACTCTAGCTTAATAGACTATCCTTAGATTGGGTTGATTTATTTGATCCTTAAAGAAAACAAGTAGAAAATGGTTGATAATGAACATGAGGAATTCGCCATGGATGAGAAATTATAAATTGTTGTATGAAAATAAATTTAGGCAAAATGAGAAGAAGTAGCTTGAGTATGTTAAGGAGATTGTTTTGATTTGGGCATGAAGATGCCCTTGTTTACTAATAAATGGGAGACAACCATTCTTGAATTCTTTTCACTTGTTTTAATGTTCGGTTATACACTTGTTTTGTAATTGGACATGGATGAATGATTATAATTAGGTATAGTTATTGGGTAAATTAAGTAATGAAAGGGTTTTAGCAAGCTAATATTTGGTGGGAAAATGGAAACAAGTTGTGAGTAGTTAGCTCGGTACTTGGCTTTATGTTTAAGAAGATGTATGAGTGCATTAACTTGGCATATTCGGTCATAAGAGGGAATAAAAAAACCTGCCATTTTATTCGGTTATGTATATATATATAGGTAATGTATGGCCATAGATAAGAAGGTAAGATATAAATTAAAAAAAAAAAAAAAAGCATCAATGAGGTTATTGCCAAAGTGTTCCCAAATATTATTGAATCCATTTGAACAAAGTAGTGCATGGATGCCGAATGCAAATGTTTAAGTCTTGAAATTTTATATGATTTTGCATTCGAATTGAATGGAAGTGTGGTTTAATTGGTTTAAGTTGAACCAAATTAGATCAAGATCAAAAGGAGAAGAATTTGGAGCGAGGAAAAGCTATACTAAACGAATAGTTGGAGATATCAATCTATCGACCTCCAAGGTAAGTCCTTAAACTATAGTATATTGAAGAACTAGTTATGAACCTATTATACGATATTGTGTGATAAAATTTTAGTAAGTAATCATGCCATAGCCGAATGTGTATAAGTCTATTTGGAATGATTTTGATTGGTTGATGTAAGTGAGTCAAGTACTTTTATTATGTGATCTAGTATAAAAAGGTATTAGAGACAATTTATACATAAATGTGTTTCGGGCTTTATGCCTAGCAGGCCTTGTGCCGGTGTTATTTATCGGGCTTTAAGCCTAGCAGGCCTTGTGCCGGTGTTATTTATCGGGCTTTATGCCTAGCAGGCCTTGGGCCGGTGTTATTTATCGGGCTTTAAGCCTAGCAGGCCTTGCGCCGGTGTTATTTATCGGGCCATTATGCCTAGCAGGCTTGATGCCGGTGTTATACTTCACAAGCTAGAAACCAAAATTTTACTCAAGGCGAACTTAAGCAGATTTATCGAATTAATGGTTACGGGAGTATATGAAGTAAGAATGATCTTCATACTTAATTAAGATCAGGTAAACTAGTGAATTATTACCAATGGTATGTGTTCTCGGCTTTATTGATGAATGATGTGGTTGTATGATTGTTGACATGTTATATTAAATTGAAGTTTAAGTATATGAATAATTGTAAGTATGGTTACATGATGACACTTTAGAATTGAAGATTAAATTATGACTGGACCACAATTATGTGGGCAAAGATAAATTTACCTACGATTTTATACTGAGTCACATCGACATGAAATTGAAGGTTGATAATAAATATGAGTACAAACCTACAAGTTGAGTTATAGAAATTATAAATTGTTAATATTTAAATTGTTATTTTTTTTATGAACTTAGGACTTACTAAGCTAGCAAGCTTATCGTGTGGAATGATTCCTTTGTTTTATAGATTTTGGTTACGTAGCGGCGCTCGTGAAGGATCGTCAAGAAGTTCATCACACTATCGCCTTCCTTTGGTATTTTGAATTTTGGTTACGAATTAGAAGGCATGTATAGGTTAGATGAAGTCTTAGAAATATGCGATATTTAACCTTGTAAGTGTTTATGATAGCCATGCGAGAATGGCTACAATTTTTTTTTAGTAAATATGATGTTGTGTTACGATATGTATGTTGGTACATGACGGCAATGTTCATGAAATTTTAAATCCAGGTTTAATCGTTTTTGCTAAGAAATATTTGCATACATATAAATCCTTGAATTTGGGAAGTAGGTAGGTTCGGCTAGAAGTTTAACTTTCATAAAATTTAGCAGAACAGCTTGTAGTGGCAGCATTGATGTAAATTAGAAAAATCACTAAAAATTGGGTACATTGAATTTGAAAGTGAATGAGATATGAGATTAAACCTTATTGTGTCTATTTTTATATGAAAGAAACAGAGTAGGCAAACGATTTATATATTATGAGATAATTGAGTTCTAGTGAAACCTGCTCTGAATGCATTCGTGAGTCACTGTTCAGTTTTGGAAAAATTGCCATAAATTGTACAAAAATAATAAAGAAGCATGGTTTATATGTGAAGAATCCTAAATGAATCTATTTTTCATTGGTATAAACAAGAACATCATAGGAAATTTATGCAATTAGATAACCGCATTTATGTAAGGATAGGTCAGAATTGTCAAGCAGTGTAATAAGGGTAACTTTGATGAATAAACTGTACAAAATGGCTACATGAAAAATCCTAAAAATTTTTTTGTGAAAAGTTATATGAGTCTAGTTTCAAGAAAAATTTACGGATCTAAATTTTGAGTTCCGTAGCTCGAGTTATGGTCGAATTATCCAGCGTGATGCAGTTTTGACAGCTTTAAGTTTTTATGTCCTGAAATTGTGGTCAAGTCTAGTAACGCCTCTTACTCAATTCCGGCGACGGTCTCGGGTCAGGGGTTTGACAATTTTATTGGTATCAGAGCTTACGGTTTAGTCGATTCTAGGACTACCGTAGCGCGTGCGAGTCTAGCTATACATGCCTTATTATATGTTGATAGTGTGGTGACTTCTGACAGCCTGAACTTTGTTTTATATAGAAAATGGACACTGATCCTGAAAGAGCCGTAGCTGATGATGTAGAGAGCGTAGCGCCTGACCGTACCCACAGATCAGCGCCGATAGACTCTCGACCTGTTTCGGGTAGCCACGAAGGAGAGACTAAACAAGCCTTTTATCGGATGATGAATGAGTGGTTTACCCAATTTGTTCAAAATAATCCTATTGTACCACAACCTCCACTCCCGAATAATCCAACTCCAATTCCTTCACTCCCCAATGATAGATCCGATGAGATCTAGTAGGCCCCAATTGATAAAATCCAAAATTCGGGGCAAGATTTTAAAGCTAATGATGATGATGATGCTTTGAGAGAGCCAATGTGGTGGATAACACTATTCGGGTACTTGATGAGCTGTCTTGTACTCCGGATGAATGCTTGAAGTGTGCTATATCTTTGCCATGGACGCGATATCACCGTGGAATACACTAGTATCGCGGTTCCGAAAAAAAAAGTGACATGGGACTTCTTCCGAATGAATTTCGTAAGAAGTACATCATCAAAGATTTATTGATCAAAAACGAAAGGGAGTTCCCGGAGTCAAACAGAGGACGAATGAATCAGAATCGAATATGAAAGAAAATTTGTCGCTCGATGAGATATGCCGAGAGAGTGTGTTACCACCAAGCGATTATGTGTAAAAGATTTGAAGATGGTTTGAATGAAGATATAAGGATGTTTGTTGGCATTCTTGAAATTCAAGAGTTTGTGACCTTAGTTGAGAGAGCTTGCAAAGCCGAAGAGCTCGGGAAGGAGAAAAGAAAGGCCGAGACAGTAAGCTAGAGACTTTCGTAAAAGATCTTCTGCAAAGTCTTTCATTCCACGAACAAGAAGCCCGAGAGATGACTACAGTCGACAGAAAGCTGCTACAGATCAGCCTAGACAAGATCGACCTCCTATGAGCTCCCGAGCTACCTCGATAGCCAGTGTTGGTAATATTCCACAAAATAGAGTCGAATGCAAGTACTGTGGGAAATGGCACTCGGGAGTTGTAGATTCCGTGATCGGTCTTGCTATAAATGTGGGTCGCCGATCATTTTATCGAGAGTGTCCGGTTAATCGAGCGCGAATGCAATCCGTAACACTACACCGAGCAAAGTGCCAATGCGAGGTAGACCACCCGCATATTCGCAATGTAGGTGGTAGTCGAAAAGGAACAAAGAACACTACAGATCGATCCGAGGCTAGAGCTCCAAATGAGCTTATGCCGCACGAGCCGAGAGGATGATTCCTCCCGACGCCATTACCGGTGATTTCACTCTTTATGATACTACTGTGATTGCACTAATTGATCCTGGTTCGACTCATTCTTATGTGTGTGAAAATTTAAAATTTGGCAAGACTCTGCTAGTCGAGTCTACCGAGTTTGTGATTCGAGTGTCCAACCCTTTGGGTAGATGTGTGCTTGTTAATAAAGTGTGTAGAAGTTGCCCGTTGATGATTCGAGATTATTGCTTCCCAGCTGATTTAATGTTGTTGCCCTTTGACGAATTCGATATCATCCTGGGTATGGATTGGTTAACTTCACATGAGGCAATAGTGGATTGTAAAAGAAAGCTTATTGACTTGAAATGTCGAAACGGTGAAACGATCAGAATTAAATCTTGTGACATAAATGGGTTGCCTACAGTAATATCTTCAATGGTAGCCCAAAAGTATGTGAGAAAAGGGTGTGAAGCTTATTTGGCTTATGTACTGGGAAATAAAATGTCCGAAAAACAAATGGAATCGGTACAGCTTGTATGTGAATACACCGATGTGTTTCTGAAGAGCTACCGGCTTACCCTCAAGACGAGAGATTGAGTTCTGTATTGAGTTAGTACCGGAGCGGCCCGATTTCGATAGCTCCGCATCGAATGGCACCTATTGAGTTAAAAGAATTGAAAGCGCAGCTTGCAAGAGTTGATGAGATAAGGGCTTCACACGACCGAGTTTCTCTCCGTGGTAGCACCGCGGTTTTATTCGTGAAAAGAAAGATGGAACTATGCGAATGTGTATCGACTCACGACAACTAAATAAGGTAACCATAAAGAATAAGTACCACCCTCGGATTGACGATTTATTTGATCAATTGAAGGGGCTTGTGTTTTTGAAAATAGATTTGAGATCGGGCTATTATCGATTCATGAGTTAGAGATACAGATGTGCCAAAGACTGCTTTCCGAACGAGGTACGGACACTATGAGTTTTTGGTTATGCCTTTTGGACTCACTAATGCACCTGCTGTTTTTATGGACTTAATGAACCGGGTCTTCCGACAGTTTTTGGATCGGTTTGTAGTAGTGTTTATTGATGATATACTGATCTACTCCAAGAATGAAACGGAACATGCTGAGCATTTAAGATTAGTACTACAAATTTTGAGAGATCAACGATTGTATGCAAAGTTCAGTAAGTGTGAGTTCTGGATGAAGGAAGTCAACTTCTTGGGTCATGTTGTTTCGGTGTCAGGTATTCGGGTGGATCCAAACAAAATAGCAGCCATACTCGATTGGAAACCACCAAAGAATGTTTCCGAGATTCGAAGTTTCCTAGGCCTGGCAGGATATTACAGGCGGTTTGTAAAAGGTTTTTCATTATAGCTACACCGCTGACGAGACTACTACGAAAAGATATCAAATTTGAGTGGTCGAGAAATGTCGAAAAAGTTTCGAAAGCAGCTTGAAAGCCTTTTAACCGGCCCCAGTATTAACTCACTTCAAACGGGTAAAGAATTTACTATTTTTAGTGATGCTTCCTTTAATGGGTGGGTTGTGTTTTAATGCAAGAGGGCAAGGTGATAGCCTACGCTTGAGACAATTGAAGCCGCGACGAAAAAATTATCCAACTCACGACTGGAGTTAGCAAACCATTGTATTCGCCTTAAAAATTTGGCGTCACTATCTATTTGGCGAAAAATGTCACATTTATTCGGATCACAAAAGTTTGAAGTATTTGATGACTCGTAAAGACTTAAACTTGAGACAACGTAGATGGTTAGAATTGCTAAAAGACTATGAATTAGTGATTGACTACCATCCGGAAAAGCTAATGTTGTTGCGGATGCGTTAAGTCGAAAGTCATTATTTACTCTTCGTGCGCAATCAATGCACGGGTGACTATGTCCGATGATGGTTCGATCATGGCCGAGTTACAAGCAAGACCAATGTTTATTCAGCAAGTTTGTGACGCACGTAAAGTTGATGAAAGGTTAGTTGCCATTCGGATTCGATGTGTGGAAAACGCTACGTAATCGATTTTCGATCGATGCGAATGATTGTTTGAATTATAAAGGCCGATTGTGTGTTCCTAAGAACTCGATTTGATACGATGATTCGAACGAGGCCCATAATGGCCGAATGTCGATACACCCGGTAGTACGAAAATGTATAATGATTTGAAACAGCTTCTATTGGTGGCTCGGCATGAAACGAGATATATCCGAAATTGTCTCCAAGTGTTTAATCACAACAAGTGAAAGCGGAGCATCAGGTACCATCCGGTTTACTTCAGCCAATCATGATACCTGAATGGAAATGGGATAGAATTACCATGGATTTTGTATCCGGTCTCCCTATGACACCTAGTAAGAAAGATGCCGTGTGGGTTATCGTTGATAGACTGACAAAATCAGCTCATTTTGTACCGGTACGTACCGACTATTCACTTGACAAACTTGCCGAATTGTATGTGTCGCAGATTGTAAGATTGCACGGTGTCACCGAGTTCCATTGTTTCGAGATAGGGACCCAAGATTTACATCGCGATTCTGGAAGAAATTGCAAGATGCTTTAGGTACTAAACTTCATTTTAGTACAGCCTTCCATCCTCAAACGGACGGTCAGTCCGAGCGAACTATTTTGATACTTGAGGACATGTTGAGGTGTTGCGTTCTCGAGTTTGAAGGTACGTGGGAACGATACCTACCTTTGATTGAATTTGCTTACAATAATAGTTTCCAATCTAGCATAAAAATGGCGCCTTATGAAGCCTTATATGGTCGAAAATGTCGCACACCATTGTATTGGGTGAACTCAAATAAAAAATAAGATACACGGGTTGATTGGATTAAAGAAATAGAAATGTATATGCGGTACTTATTAGAAATAACTTGAAAGTCGCCGGATCATCGAAGTCCTTTGCCGATTTGAAGCGTAAGGATATTGAATTTCGTGCCTGAGATCGGGTGTTCTTAAAGGTTTCTCCGTGGAAGAAAATATCTCGATTTGGCCAAAAAGGCAAGTTGAGTCCGAGATTTATTGGACCATATGAAATCATCGAGCGAATAGGGCTCGTTGCTTATCGATTGAAACCGCCTCTGACTTAGAAAAGATACACAATGTGTTTCACGCTTCGATGCTTCGCAGATACTGAGATCGGACCCGTCCCATGTGATCACCCCGTCGAGAGATTGAAATTGATCCGATTTGACCTATGATGAGGAACCGATCCGTATTTTAGCTCGGAAATGAAAGAATTGAGAAATAAGAGGATTCCATTAGTGAAAGTATTATGGAATCGTCACGAGTTGAAGAGGCTACGTGGGGCCCGAGGAGCCAATGAGGCAACAATATCCAAACTTATTTAACGGTAAGATTTTCGGGGGACGAAAATTCTTAAGGGGGAGAGTTGTGACAGACCAATTTTGACCTTAATCGAACGGTGGTTTCGGGACCAAATCGAGCCCAATAAATATTTTTTTATCTATTTTATGTCTATTATGGGTGAATTGATGTACGTGAATGTTTTGTAGAAGAATTGAATTGCTTGAGTGTGTAATTAGAGGATTTAATTTGCGAAAATAATCAAAGTAGTAAATATGAAATGAAACAAGGAGCTAAGTGACTTATGCTTCAAACATAGGGACTTGCATGTCAAATCCCCAATTTTTAGAAGGGTGGACTGGCAAGCATGCATTAAAATAGTCTATGGTCTTAAATTTTTGTGTAAGCATGCTAAGAATATTAAGCTTTTCAAATTATATGATAGTTTAATATAATATTATACTAAAAGCATGCTAAAATAATGTGTAGATAGTTTTAAATAAAAAATAAAAATCATTTTTATCTTTCTTCTTCACTTCCTCACCCACCCGGTTATCATCATCAAGAAAGAAGAAATTCTTCTTCTTCAATCGCCATTGCATGTGTGGAGCAAGGTAATAGTTTGAACTCTAGCTTAATAGACTATCCTTAGATTGGGTTGATTTATTTGATCCTTAAAGAAAACAAGTAGAAAATGGTTGATAATGAACATGAGGAATTCGCCATGGATGAGAAATTATAAATTGTTGTATGAAAATAAATTTAGGCAAAATGAGAAGAAGTAGCTTGAGTATGTTAAGGAGATTGTTTTGATTTGGGCATGAAGATGCCTTTGTTTACAATACCGAATGGGAGACAACCATTCTTGAATTCTTTTCACTTGTTTTAATGTTCTATTATACACTTGTTTTGTAATTGGACATGGATGAATGATTATAATTAGGTATAGTTATTGGGTAAATTAAGTAATGAAAGGGTTTTAGCAAGCTAATATTTGGTGGGAAAATGGAAACAAGTTGTGAGTAGTTAGCTCGGTACTTGGCTTTATGTTTAAGAAGATGTATGAGTGCATTAACTTGGCATATTCGGTCATAAGAGGGAATAAAAACCTGGCCATTTTATTCGGTTATGTATATATATATAGGTAATGTATGGCCATAGATAAGAAGGTAAGATATAAATTAAAAAAAAAAAAAAAAGCATCAATGAGGTTATTGCCAAAGTGTTCCCAAATTTTATTGAATCCATTTGAACAAAGTAGTGCATGGATGCCGAATGCAAATGTTTAAGTCTTGAAATTTTATATGATTTTGCATTCGAATTGAATGGAAGTGTGGTTTAATTGGTTTAAGTTGAACCAAATTAGATCAAGATCAAAAGGAGAAGAATTTGGAGCGAGGAAAAGCTATACTAAACGAATAGTTGGAGATATCAATCTATCGACCTCCAAGGTAAGTCCTTAAACTATAGTATATTGAAGAACTAGTTATGAACCTATTATACGATATTGTGTGATAAAATTTTAGTAAGTAATCATGCCATAGCCGAATGTGTATAAGTCTATTTGGAATGATTTTGATTGGTTGATGTAAGTGAGTCAAGTACTTTTATTATGTGATCTAGTATAAAAAGGTATTAGAGACAATTTATACATAAATGTGTTTCGGCTTTATGCCCAGCGTGCCTTGTGCCGGTGTTATTTATCGGGCTTTAAGCCTAGCGTGCCTTGTGCCGGTGTTATTTATCGGGCTTTATGCCTAGCGTGCCTTGGGCGGTGTTATTTATCGGGCTTTAAGCCTAGCGGGCCTTGCGCCAGTGTTATTTATCGGGCCATTATGCCTAGCGGTGCTTGATGCCGTGTTATACTTCACAAGCTAGAAACCAAAATTTTACTCAAGGCGAACTTAAGCAGATTTATCGAATTAATGGTTCTGGGGAGTATATGAAGTAAGAATGATCTTCATACTTAATTAAGATCAGGTAAACTAGTGAATTATTACCAATGGTATGTGTTCTCGGCTTTATTGATGAATGATGTGGTTGTATGATTGTTGACATGTTATATTAAATTGAAGTTTAAGTATATGAATAATTGTAAGTATGGTTACATGATGACACTTTAGAATTGAAGATTAAATTATGACTGGACCACAATTATGTGGGCAAAGATAAATTTACCTACGATTTTATACTGAGTCACATCGACATGAAATTGAAGGTTGATAATAAATATGAGTACAAACCTACAAGTTGAGTTATAGAAATTATAAATTGTTAATATTTAAATTGTTATTTTTTTTATGAAATTAGGACTTACTAAGCTAGCAAGCTTATCGTGTGGAATGATTCCTTTGTTTTATAGATTTTGGTTACGTAGCGGGCTCGTGAAGGATCGTCAAGAAGTTCATCACACTATCGCCTTCCTTTGGTATTTTGAATTTTGGTTACGAATTAGAAGGCATGTATAGGTTAGATGAAGTCTTAGAAATATGCGATATTTAACCTTGTAAGTGTTTATGATAGCCATGCGAGAATGGCTACAATTTTTTTTTAGTAAATATGATGTTGTGTTACGATATGTATGTTGGTACATGACGGCAATGTTCATGAAATTTTAAATCCAGGTTTAATCGTTTTTGCTAAGAAATATTTGCATACATATAAATCCTTGAATTTGGGAAGTAGGTAGGTTCGGCTAGAAGTTTAACTTTCATAAAATTTAGCAGAACAGCTTGTAGTGGCAGCATTGATGTAAATTAGAAAAATCACTAAAAATTGGGTACATTGAATTTGAAAGTGAATGAGATATGAGATTAAACCTTATTGTGTCTATTTTTATATGAAAGAAACAGAGTAGGCAAACGATTTATATATTATGAGATAATTGAGTTCTAGTGAAACCTGCTCTGAATGCATTCGTGAGTCACTGTTCAGTTTTGGAAAAATTGCCATAAATTGTACAAAAATAATCAAGAAGCATGGTTTATATGTGAAGAATCCTAAATGAATCTATTTTTCATTGGTATAAACAAGAACATCATAGGAAATTTATGCAATTAGATAACCGCATTTATGTAAGGATAGGTCAGAATTGTCAAGCAGTGTAATAAGGGTAACTTTGATGAATAAACTGTACAAAATGGCTACATGAAAAATCCTAAAAATATTTTTGTGAAAAGTTATATGAGTCTAGTTTCAAGCAAAATTTACGGATCTAAATTTTGAGTTCCATAGCTCGAGTTATGGTCGAATTATCCAGCGTGATGCAGTTTTGACAGCTTTAAGTTTTTATGTCCTGAAATTGTGGTCAAGTCTAGTAACGCCTCTTACTCAATTCCGGCGACGGTCTCGGGTCAGGGGTGTGACATTCATGATTTTCATTTTCTAAGCCTAGGGACAAAATGGTAATTTATGGAAAAGTTAAGGGTAAAACAGTAATTTTGCCTAGGATGTAAATTGAGTCCAAATAAACATGAGATATGTGAAATTGATGTAAAATTTACTCGTATAGATTCGAATAGACCAAATTCAGAGTTAGAACGAGGAAAAAGAAGAAAATGTCAGATTAGTAGATGTTTGTACACGAACCTTTGTCGAGGTAAGTTCGTATAACTAAATTGTATTTATTTACATGCTTGCATTGATTGTGTTTATGTAAATTGTATAAATGTCATGAATATGTGAAATGATTGCATATTCGATCGAGCTCGATAAATAAAAAAATGTTTAAATTAAATGATAGTGCCCGATAGATGATAAAGGATAAACGATGAAAATGTTACTTTTATGCTCAGAATGGATGTGGAATATTATCATATGAATTATATGGATGTTAAAGATGTATGGAATGATCACATACCGAAAAATGCTTGGAAATGTTAAATCCCGTTTGAATAAATGAAAACCGATGGATAAATATAATTGCTTGAAATAAATGAGGTCCTGCATTTGTTGCAGAATGGATTTAGCTCAGACGAGTAATCCTAATGACTTCATTACAGAAAGGATTTAGCCCAGATGGGTAATCCTAATATAAGTCCTCTCGAGCATATGTTATGGATTGGATTTAGCTTAGACAGGTAATCCAGATCAAGCTCTTTAGAGCATATGACATAAAAAGGATTTAGCCTGGACAGGTAATCTTGTTGTATACATGTGTAGCTCGAGAGTGTACTCTCTTAAAATTGTACCTTAAGGGTACTATTGGACATGAATTGACGGATTCTAATTTTTACACCTTGGGTGTACTACCTGTGTATCCATCGATATTTCAAATAAATTCAACGGGTAAAGTTCTGACAAGAGAAAAGGTGAATTGAAAACAAATTGATATGGAATGATACATATGATATGGAAATATGACACGAAAAGAATATTACATGAAATACAAGAAGATGATATCTGTATATAGAAATTACTTAATGGGAATGTTCATCCTTGATCATAGACCTATACACCTTGAATGTATTATTACTTGTGTGACCTTAATACTCGAATAAAATGAGTAAAGTCCTTCCATGAAATGATCTGAACTCTGAAAGAATTACTATGAAGCTATACTTGTATTAATAAGAGATGTCTATACATGTTAAATGAATACATGTTGTGGAAAGCATATGTACATGGGAACTTGATTGTTGTCGAGCCCATACATGTCTTGATGTTACTATGGAATATATGACTAACAAGGGAAATGAGAATGTGTGTAGGGCTTGAGATCAAAGTGGTTGAATATGCCTTACTTAATTACCTCATATAGGATGTATGGTAAGGTAAGTACCATGTTATACAAACTTACTAAGCATTTTATGCTTACCCTATTTTATTTTTCCTTATTTTAGAGTAAATCGGAAGCTCATTGGATTGGAAGCTCAGCGGAGATCACTTACACCACTTACACTATCCATCGGCCAATGTCGGTACAATATGGTAAATCAATTACGGTCGTAATGGCATGTATAGAATATGTTGGCCATATTGGCATGTAAATGTAAATGATGCTTGTAATCTAGCCATTGGAATGGCTAGTAAGGGTTGTCTTGATATACTTGTAATGTTATGCTATGGTAACCATATGTATTTGTTAAGTAGTTGATCAAATTATGTTTAACACATGAATTGAACCAAGGTAGGATAGTAAACATGTATGCCTACAATGATAGGCCATGTTGAATGATGAAATTTTCTTATTTGAATGCTTAGAATGGTTGGATTGAACTTGGTATGTTTTGGTGCAGGAAAATGGTAAATTTGGGTGACAAATGAGGCTAGGAAATGGATTTATTTTGTCCACACGGGCCGTGTGTGTAGACTGTGTGTGACGCACGGCCTACCCCATGGGCGTGTAACCAGGCCGTGTGCACCCTGCACCATAAATTCAAGAAAACATAATGCTCAGAATTGAGCACACAGGCAGAGACACGGGCATGTGTCTCAGCCTTGCGGGTGACACGGCCTTGAACACGGGCGTGTGTCTTGGCCGTGTGAAACCTACAACTAATTCGAATTGAATTAAATAACCACACGACCTAGCACACGGACGTATGGCATGGCCGTGTGGTGCCAGTTAGAGAGCAACCTAAATAGAGCACGGGCTATAGCACGGGCGTGTTCTAGGGTCACACAGATGTGTTTCAGGGTCACATGGACGTGTTCCAGGGTCACACGGACGTGTCGCTTGGACACGGACGTTTGAGTCCTGCACCTAAGAAAAATTTTGTAATTTTATGAAAAATTCTTAGAGGTTTTGATTAAGTCCCGATTCAAATCTAATGCTTGTATTAGGCCTCGAGGGCCCGATTAAGGGACATTATGGATGATCTCGGTAAATGAATAATAAATTCTTGTAGTTTACGTAACACCCTTTACCCGTATCTTGCGCCGGTACAGGGTACGGGCGTTACCTTACTTAAATGCATACAAACATACAATTCTGAGTTGTAAAAGATTGTTCAAATTCAAAACTTTTCAAACTTCCTCTGAACGTCCTTAATAAGGGCCTATGAGGTCCAAAACACGCTTTATGAACATTTCATGATTAAACCGAACACTATCGTAAACATCATAAAATTTCATTAAAAATAGGGCACACGCCAGTGTGGAAAGGCGACACGCCCGTGTGATCTCATAACATGGCCATGTTGAAGGTCCATGTAGCTCACACGGCCTAGGCATTTATTGACATGCTCGTGCCCCATGCCCGTGTGAATTCATTTTCTAACATAGATCCTACAGGGGTTTTTACATGGCCTGGCACACCCCCATGTCCGTGGCTCGTGTTCCTCACACAGCCATGACACGCCCGTGTCTCAGCCCATGTTTTAAAACCTTGATATTCTATTTCTAACGTCAGCAACATTTTAGGGTCACACGGCCAAGGCACACGCTTGTGTGCTAGACCATGTGGCGAATTTAATTTCACATTTAAGGTGCAGACTTCACACTGCCTAGGCACATGCCCATGAATTATTGCCGTGTCATCCGCACGATTGAGACACGCGACCATTCCTCAGCCCATGTGGTTACTACTGGGCATTCTGTTTTACCAAACTAAGGTACAAAGGGCACACGGCCGGACTACATTCCCATAGGGCAGACCGTGTGTCGCACATGGCCTAGACACACGCCCGTGTGTCTACCCGTGTAGTAAAAAACAAGGCTATTTACCAAGCCCTTTTGCCACCCTTACTTGCACCAACATAAGCCACATCAAGTAACACCAATTCACACATAAACACATGACCAAATTAGCTACAACAAAGACATACACACATCAAGGCCACTACACTCCATTCACGTGCAAAACTTATTACATACTTTATCAATAACAAGTATTAGCCATCATCCATGGCCTTATACAAAATGAATCAATCTTCAAAACAAGCCAACACATTTGGCCAAAACAATGTGATACTTAACAAAAGACCAAGTTCCTATACATGCCATACTCAAAATGATAAATCTATCTATACCAAATGTTCAGATTGATAGTGTGATCGATGCCTCCGACATCTGTTGATCCCTGAGCTAGCTTGGCAGCACTTTAAGAAAATGGAAAAGAGAGGGAGTAAGCGTAAAGCTTAGTAAGTTGCATGTAAATAAGTAACAACATCAACCATGCCTTTTTAAACACATAGCATATTATAAACCAGCACAACATTCTTGATTTAACAATTGTAGATTTACTACATATTTACACATCATAAGTATAAGCCAAAGATTACAAGATCGTCTCGAAATCATTCTCATAGACAAAACTTACTCAATTTCATCCTTACAATGAAGGCATCATAACTAAGCTCATATCTCATGAGTTTCGAGTAATAACATGTACCACTCACAACATGATTATATCCTTTCATATCTTTATTGTAATACCCCAAACCCGGCCTAGACGTCATGACCGGATCTGGCATGTCACATGGGAGGGTTGTTAAAGAAAGTTGTGTGTTTTGTTAAAATTTTCGTATTCTTTTTAAAACTTCGAGTTTAGGCATTTGTTTATAAAAACCCGTTTAACTCAATGTCAATTTTAGAAAAGTTGTGATTAATTTGGAAACTGCTTTTATTAGGAGAATCGAGTTTGAACTGTTGGTAAAATCTTGTTTATAACAGAAATCGGCTTCAGTGAATTTCGAACATGTGATATTTTGAAAACTGTTTCGACGTTTAAGAGAACCCAGTGATCAATCAATTATAATTTGAAAACCGTTCGTTAACATTTTGGAAAACAAACAGGTGTTAAGGTTTTATGAAAATCTCGTATTGAACATTTAATAATAAGCAAAAACCAAATTGAAAGTTAAAAACCAAATAAAATACCAAAGGCCTTATTACAAAACATAAACCTAAATTAAAATAAAATTTAAGGTAAAGTAAGACGGGATTTACTAAAGAAACGATGTATGGCCACCACTGAGTCCACGTCGGCTCCAGATCCTCAATGCTGGGGATCACCTGAAAAATATTAAGCAGAGGAGGTGAGTTACGAGAACTCAGTGTGTAATCCCCTAATCGAACATCAACTGGGCTTTAGCCCTTACAGAAACAAAATGGGCCTTAGCCTTATCAGCATGATAATACAGACGATGCATGCAATGCAACCCAGCCTAGCCTAATATTCCATCCGCTACACACCACTCGTATCCAGCCTAACACACCTGTGGGGATTTCTACAATCAACCCTCCATCCGCTATACACTTTGATGGCAGTCAAACTGCTCATCGTTGAAATTGTGCCTGAGCCACTAGATTATAGAAATATATGTCGCATAGCCACCGGATAAAATGTGATAGAGTCACCGAAATATGTGGCAGAGCCACCGAAATACACTTCCCCGATCATCAATATTTCAATCCCATGCAACATATCATGTCATAATAATATAGTGTATGCATAAACGTACTAACATAGCAGATAACCAGATCACATACGATCATACTAAATCTACCCAAAAGGATATAGTCGTAAATTTACTTACCTGGGTTATTCCCAGCTCACCTTCTAGGGGTATCGCAATAGCTTACCCATTATGGGTAATTCGGCTTTTAGCCGACATACAGAATAATATGAAACAAACAAAATAAGGTGTGAGATTACACACCTGATTACGAGAAGAACTAGACACTCCCGGTCGACGTCCCCTCATTATTACGAACAACTACGATTTGCTTATCCAAATCGGATGTTGACTCCCTTCCACAACCCAGCGAAAAATCCCGAATTGCTGACACCCTATGCCGTTTGAACTTGGGAGCAAAGACTACGAGTCCACTCCCTTTAGGCTCCCTTAACGCAACCCCCTTAGATCGGCTATCACTCGCTTCCATGAAGAAAGTCCCGATCAGAAAAGTATCACAGTGAAATAATGATGGTTGTCTAACAAGAAGGTTCGGTTATGGCAGAGTAAAACGAAAAGAGAAAGTGAAATGAAACGATGGAGAGAAGTCCTTACCATACACACTAAAGCAGCTCGGTGCTATCCTTTTAACTTAGTTCCTAACACGATTGATGTACCAAAACAACCAAAGTTACCAACCAACCCCATTCGGTCAACAGAGAAAAACTCATAAAAAGGAATAACACTGCTTACCCCTAGCTCCGAAAAGAACGGGTTCCTGAACAATCGAAAATTGAACCCTTACACCCTTCAGAGATGATAATCGATGCCACACAAGGTCGATGTAATGAGCTCTCGGCTTATGATATTACTAGAGAAGGAATAAGAAAGAAAGATATCATACATTTGGCCAAAGGAGAAAGAAATAATATGGAAAGAAAGAAAAGAGTCACAAAACGACATTGAAGCCTTACCTATTCGGCCACTTACCTAGAGAAGGGAATGATGGAGCAGGAATTAGTCGGCACTTGACAAGAGCAACCGAAAGAGGTAGAATATTAGAGAAGAAAGATAATAATAGGAGTTTCGGCTAATAGTAAAAGATGGAGAAACGGATTCAGTTTGACACAAGAGGAGGTTCGGCTTGTAGAAGAAAATAAGTAAGGAGAAAAAGAAAACAAAATGAAGGAGCAAAGAAGAAGACACAAGATTCAGCTACTTGAAGGAAAAGAGGTCGGAGAGGGATTCGGCTATAGGTGTTTGGTGATTAACAAGAAAGGAAAAGTGTCTGAAACAAAAAAGAAAAGGAAAGAAGAAGTCACAAGAATATTTAAGGTTTCGCAATAGAAAGTTGCCACGAGATGCCCGAAATATTTGAGTAGCAAATGCCGAAAATACCAAAAAGGAAGAAAATTGGAAACACTAAGATGCACTAGAGAATTTCGGCACACAACCTCTTCACTAGACCGAATATGCTACCCAACACCCCCTAGCCGAATTTTCACCCCCTCCCTAGTTCCCATTTTCGTCCAACGATCACGATACTCCCAAATCCCCTTGCTTTACTCCTTGATTCACTCCCTCCATCCATTCTCTATCCACTAGTTGAAATCACCCAACCACTTTGACCCATTCAAACCCCCAAACTCCTCTCCTCCTTCCATTTTGAATTCTTTGACTCATTCAACAACCACCCTATCAGAGTCCCACGCCAACACCACTTCTTTCCATTTTGGGCAAAAAAATAAATGCCATACGTTGCAGCATGTGGGATTCGAATCCCTCTCCACCCAGCTTCCACCTTGACGCCACAAACAACAAGCCAGACACCTCACTTGTGTTATCAACACAAACAATTATTCTTAAGGCCTGCTTCCAGTAGCTCTCCCCCCTTAAGTGCCCAAAAAGAAAATTTTTACCAAGGTCCCAACAGGTCCCTAGGCCTCCCTAGAACACCCAAACACGCCTAAATAACAACAAAACAAGCACAACACATGTAATTACCCAAATTTTACAGACCCCTAGATTTTAGGATGTTACAGTTCTACCCCCTTAAAGAAATTTTGGCCTCGAAATTTACCTGATTAAAAGAGGTGAGGGTATTGCTGTAGCATTGCCTCTTCTGGTTCCCACGTGGCTTCCTCTGAATCATGATTACGCCATAACACTTTGACCAATGGAATCGATCTCCTCCTTAACACTTTAACATCCCGATCCAAAATCTGCACTAATTCTTCTTCAAAAGACAGATTATGTCTTAGCTCAATTTCTTCCACCGACACTATGTGAGATAGATCTGAACGGTAGTGCCTCAACATCGAAACATGAAATACATTATGTATCTGCTTTAGCTTCGGGAGTAATTCAAGCTAATAAGCAACTGGTCCCACACGTTTCAACACTCGATAAGGCCCGATGAATCTGGGGCTCAACTTGCCTTTCTGTCTAAATCTTAAAACCTTCTTCCAAGGTGAGACTTTCAAAAAGACATGATCCCCCACTAAAAATTCTATCTCCCTACGCCTCAATTCCGTATACGATTTCTGTCTATCAGAAGCTTCTTTTAACCGGTCCCAAATCAACTTAACCTTTTCCTCTGTTTCTGAGATCAATTTCAGACCCAACAACTGTTGCTTACCTAACTCTATCCAACAGGTAGGGGTATGACACCTACGACCATACAACGCCTCGTAGGGTGCCATCTGAATGCTGGATGATAGCTGTTATTGTACGCGAATTCAGCCAACGGCAGGTAATCTTCCCAACTACCCTTGAAGTCAATCACACAACTCCTTAACATGTCTTTTAGAATCTGAATTACCCTTTTCGAGTGATCATTAGTCTATGGGTGGAACGCTGTGCTGAAATCTAGCCTTGTACCGAAAGCTTCATGTAACACCTTCTAGAACCGTGATGTAAATCTAGGGTCCCTATTTGATATGATAGACACCGGTACCCTAGGTAGCCTCACGATTTCTTCCACATACAGCTTGGCCAACTTCTGTAACGAATAGTCGGTACGAACCGGTATGAAGTGTGTGGACTTAGTCAACTGATCAACGATTACCCACACTGAATCTTTTTTAGTAGGCGTTAGGGGCAGCCTACTAACAAAATCCATCGTTATCCTCTCCCACTTCCAAAGTAGAATCTTCACCAGTTGCAGCAACCCCGAAGGCAACTGATGTTCTGCCTTCACTTGTTGGCATCTCAAACACTTACCCACAAAGTCGGTAACTTCCCGCTTCAGACCAGGCCACCAATACAGTTCTCGTAGGTCTCGATACATCTTGCTTCAACCGGGATGTATAGCGTATGGGCTACTATGCGCTTCCCGTAGAATCATCTGCCTCAACTTAGAGTCCTTCGGCATACGGAAACATAATACCCCATCACTGTTCAGCTCAAAATCCACAATCTCTCCCTTTTCCACCTGCTCAAGCCGAGAACCCAATGATTCATCCAACAATTGCTTTTCTTTAATTTGGCTTACCCATGTCGGTTTCACCTGAAGTTTCGCTAACAAGCTCCCATCTTCGTAAAGGCTTAGATGAAAAAATATTGCTCTCAAATTCGATACCACCTTACGACTCAACGCATCTGCCACCATGTTGGCTTACCCGGGTGATACTCAATCGAACAGTCATAGTCTTTCAACAATTCTATCCACCTCTGCTGTCTTAAATTCAGCTCCTTCTGGGTAAGGAGATGTTTCAGACTCTTATGGTCCGTATAGATAATCGACTTTTCTCCGTACAGATAGTGTCTCTATATCTTTAGAGCAAACACCACTGCAGCTAATTCCAAATCATGAGTGGGATAGTTCATCTCATGCAGCCTTAGTTGACGAGATGCATACACTACCACTTTCCCGTCTTGCATTAACATACAACCCAAACCTCTGTGCGATGCATCACAATAGATGACAAATTCCTTCCCAGCCTCAGGCTGAATCAATACCGGTGCCTCAGCTAGAATCTTTTTTAACTTCTCAAAACTTTCCTGTTGTTTATCGGCCCAAACAAATGGTACTCCTTTTCGCAATAACTTGGTTAAAGGTGCAGCAATCAACGAAAACCCCTCAACGAACCTTCTGTAGTACCCAGCCAAACTCAGAAAACTTTGAATTTCTAACATTGACTTCGGTAGTTTCCAATCCAATAGAGCTTTGATCTTTCGGGGATCAGCCCTAATCCCCTCGATAGAAATAACATGCCCTAAAAAGGTTACTTCCTTCAACCAAAACTCACACTTACTGAATTTGGCATATAGTTTCTTTTCTCTTAATATTTGCAGCACAACCCGAAGATGAGAATCATGCTCCTCCTCTGTTCTTGAATACACCAAAATGTCGTCTATGAACACCATCACAAATTGGTCTAGATAGGGTTGGAAGACCTGGTTCATCATGTCCATAAAAGCGGCTAGCGTATTAGTCAACTCGAACAGCATTATCAGAAACTCGTAATGCCCAGAACGAGTTCGGAAAGCAGTCTTGTGAATATCCACCTCCTTGACCCTTAACTGATAGGACTTTGATCTCAAATCTATCTTCAAAAAACCGAAGCTTCTTGTAGCTAATCGAACAAATCATCAATCCTTAGTAGTGGGTATTTGTTCTTAATAGTCAATTTGTTCAACTGGTGATAGGCAATGCATATACGCATCGACCCATCTTTTTCTTCACGAACAAAACCGGCGCTCCCCACGAAGATACACTTGGTCAGATAAACCCGCGGTCCAACAGCTCTTGGATCTGAGCTTTTAGTTCTGCCAGTTCCTTTGGCGCCATTCTATAAGGAGTGATGGACACTAGAGTCGTTCCTGGAAGTAGCTCAATGCTAAATTCCACCTCGCGATATGAAGGCAACCCCGGCAGCTCTTCAGGAAAGACGTTCAAGAACTCCTTCACAGTTCTGACATCCCTTACAGACAATTCTTTGGCATCCGATATGCCGATGAAAGCTAGGAACGACTTGCACCCTTTTCGCACCATTTTTTCGGCCTTTAGTGTCGAAATCACATGGGACAGATAATCTCTCCTTTATCCTGTCACAATTACTTCCTCATCCTCCGGAGTTCTTAAAACCATACACTTAGCAGCGCAATCCAAGTTTGCACGGTGCTTAACTAGCCAGTCCATGCCTAAGATAAGGTCAAACTCGCCGAACGACAGTTCCATCAAATCCGCCAGAAATATCACTCCCTGAAGTTCTAGAGGCACGTCCCTAAACAATTTATTCACTACCACAGATTGTCCTAAAGGGCTAATCACGAACATTTCTTTAGAAGCAACCTCAGATTCTATACCCAAAGTCCCAGATACAGTACATGCAACGTACAAATGAGTTGATCCAATATCTATCAAAGTAGTAAATGGCACATCAAATATAAGAAACGTATCGGTTATGACGTCCGAAGCGTCACCATCCTCTCGCCGTCGAGCTACATAGACCAACCTCTCAGTGGCTACTGACCACCTCTTCCTGGCTGTGCAAATCCTTAACCTACCGTCTACACCCTAGCCAACTCCTGTGGACAGTCCTTTATCAGATGATCCCTAGATCCATATTTGAAACATCCTCCAGTTCTTCTCTAACACTCCCCCGGATGTGTTCTCCCACACTATGTACAAGGTCGCAGCTGACCTACAGCAACTAGCGTCACAGCTCGAGCTGGCCCATCTAACCTAGGCCTCTTTTGGAAACCCCCAGAAGAACCTGACGTCCCAAAACCTCTCTTACTCTTGCCACTATCCTTATCCCGGTTCTGCCTCTTAGAACGTTTCACTTCTTCGGTGATTTTTGCTTTCTCGATCAGAATGGAAAAATCTCTTTCCCGCTACGGAGCTATCAGTACTCACAGCTCATCCCGCAGACCATCCTCGAACCGTACACAACGCTCATAATCGGTTGCGACTATACCTCGAGCGTAACAACTTAAACGCAAGAACTCCGCCTCATATTCTGCCACGGATTTATTCCCCTGGACCAAGTTCAGAAATGCTTTCCTCTGGGCGTCTACATAACTCGCCCCAACATATTTTCCCTGGAACATTGTCTTAAAGAAGTCCCAGGTGATACGATCCGCTGGAGTATCTTCCCTCACTGTAAGCTACCATTGGTATGCCTCATCTTGTAGGAGGGACACTACTCCTTTCAATTTTTCCTCCGTCATACAGTCTAGATCATCCATAATCTGCTCAACTACCTCCAACCAATATTCAGCTACATTTTGGGCCACACCAGAAATGCCCCTAAATACCTCAGTCCCGTTTGCCCGAAGTCGCTCAGGAATAGATTTTCAGGCCACCGATTCAGTACTTGCCCCAGCAACCCACTCCAGAACTCGCAGCATAGCTTGGGACAAAGCATCGTCCCCTCTAGTTCAATCATGGGACCCCGTCTCGATCACCGGTGATGCAGGTGCTTCCATTTCAGGCATGTGCCCAGATGCTTCAGACCCAACCCCAGCACCTCGGCCTCTACTTCGACCACGTCTACCGCGTCCACGTCCTCTAGTGCTCATGTTTGCTGGATCGAATTAATCTGATTATAAATTTTATGAATCAGTATATAATTCCAATGCTTATTAACAAATGTCTTATGTAAAGCAAGTATAAGAGTTGTTCTCGCAGATCGAACTTCCTAATGTCTCAGTCTCTATAGTTTTAGCTAATAATCTCGGTATACTAACTCTAATAGTTTTTCTAAAATCATTTCATCACATTATTAAACAAAATCAGATGACTTACAGATTTGGTGTCGGAAACTCCGGTGCCACACCTTCAAAGAGACATATATTTTTCAAAACCATTTTTGAATCAATTTTTGAAAAACATTTTTCAAACCCATTCCATAGCTAAAGTTTTGCAACCTGGCTCTAATACCACAAAATGTAACACCCTAAACCCGGCCTAGACGTTATGACCGGATTTGGCATGTCACATGGAAGGGTTGTTAAAGAAAGTTGCGTGTTTTGTTAAAATGTTCGTATTCCTTTTAAAACTTCGAGTTTAGGCGTTTGTTTATAAAAACCCGTTTAACTCAATGTCCATTTTAGAAAAGTTGTGATTAACTTGGAACCTGCTTTTATTAGGAGAATCGAGTTTGAATTGTTGGTAAAATCTTGTTTATAACAGAAATCAGCTTCAGTGAATTTCGAACATGTGATATTTTGAAATCTGTTTCGACGTTTAAGAGAACCCAGTGATCAATCAATTATAATTTGAAAACCGTTCGTTAACATTTTGGAAAACAAACATGTGTTAAGGTTTTAGGAAAATCCCGTATTGAACATTTAATAATAAGCAAAAACCAAATTGAAAGTTAAAAACCAAATAAAATAACAAAGGCCTTATTACAAAACATAAACCCAAATTAAAATAAAATTTAAGGTAAAGTAAGGCGGGATTTACTAAAGAAATGATGTATGGCCACCACAGAGTCCACCTCAGCTCCAAATCCTCAATGCTGGGGATCACCTGAAAAATATTAAGCAGAGGGGGTGAGTTACGAGAACTCAG
The DNA here is from genome assembly GCA_025503065.1 of Gossypium bickii. Taxonomy (NCBI): domain Eukaryota; kingdom Viridiplantae; phylum Streptophyta; class Magnoliopsida; order Malvales; family Malvaceae; genus Gossypium; species Gossypium bickii. The sequence continues at coordinate 43,772,419 of CP106717.1, read as the reverse complement.
TTTGTAATCCCCTAATCGAACATCAACTGGGCCTTAGCCCTTACGGAAACAAAATAGGCCTTAGCCTTATTAGCATGATAATACAAACAATGCATGGAATGCAACCCAGCCCAGCCTAATATTCCATCCGCTACGCACCACCCGTATCCAGCCTAACACACCTGTGGGGATTTCTACAATCAACCCTCTATCCGCTACACACCTCGATAGCAGTCGCGCTGTTTATCACCGAAATTGTGGTTGAGCCACCAGAATATCGAAATATACGTGGTATAGCCATCGGACAATATGTGACAGAGTCACCAAAATATGTAGCAGAGGCATCGAAATACACTTCCTCGATCATGAATATTCCAATCCCATGTAACATATCATGTCATAATAATATAGTGTGTGCATGAACGTACTAACATAGAAGATAACCAGATCACACACAATCATACTAAATCTACCCAAAAAGGATATAGTCGTAAATTTACTTACCTGGGTTATTCCCAGCTCACCTGCTAGGGGTATCACAATAGCTTACCCATTATAGGTAATTTGACTTTTAGCCGACATACAGAATAATACGAAACAAATAAAATAAGGTACGAGATTACACACCTGATTACGAGAAGAACTAGACACTCGCGGTCGATGTCCCTCTCACTATTACGAACAACTACCATTTGCTTATCCAAATCGGATGTCGACTCCCTTCCACAACTCAGCAGAAAATCTCAAATTACTGACACCCTACGCTGTTTGAACTTGGGAGCAGAGACTACGAGTCCACTCCCTTTAGGCTCTCTTAAAGCAGCCCCCTTAGATCGGCTATCACTCGCTTCCATGAAGAAAGTCTCAATCAGAAAAGTATCACAGTGAAATAATGATGGTTGTCTAACAAGAAGGTTCGGTTATGGTAGAGTAAAACGAAAAGAGAAAGTGAAATGAAACCAAGGAGAGAACTCCTTACCTTACTCACGAAAGAAGCTCGGTTCTATCCTCTTGACTGAGTTCCTAACACGATTGATGTACCAAAACAACCGAAGTTACCAACCAACCCCATTCGGTCAACAGAACTCATAAAAACGAATAACACTACTTACCCCTACTTCCGACAAGAACGGGTTCTTGAACAATTGAAAATTGAACCCTTACACCCTTCAGAGATGATAATCGATGCCACACAAGGTCGAGGTAATGAGCGCTCGGCTTATGATATCACTAGAGAAGGAACAAGAAAGAAAGATATCATACATTCGGCCAAAAGAGAAAGAAATAATATGGAAAGAAAGAAAAGAGTCACAAAACGACATTGAAGCCTTACCTATTCGGCCATCTACCTAGAGAAGGGAATGATGGAGCAGGAATTAGTCGGCACTTGACAAGAGCAATCAAAAGAGGTAGAATATTGGAGAAGAAAGATAATAGTAGGAGTTTTGGCTAATAGCAAAAGATGAAGAAACGGATTCAGTTTGACACAAGAGGAGGTTCAGCTTGCAGAAGAAAATAAGTAAAGAGAAAAAAAAGAAAAAAAAATGAAGGAGCAAAGAAGAAGACATAAGATTCGGCTACTTAAAGGAAAAGAGATCGGAGAGGGATTCGACTATAGGTGTTTGGCGAGTAACAAGAAAGGAAAAGTGTCTGAAACGAAAAAGAAAAGGAAAGAAGAAATCACAAGAATATTTGAGGTTTCGCAAATGAAAGATGGCACAAGATGCCTGAAATATTTGAGTAGAAAATGCCGAAAATGCCAAAAAGCAAGAAAAGAGGAAACACTAAGATGCACTAGAGAATTTCGGCACACAACCTCCTCACTAGACCGAATATGCTACCCAACACCCCTAGCCGAATTTTCACCCCCTCCCTAGTTCCCATTTTTGGTCAACTATCACCACACTCCCAAATCCCTTGCTTTACTCCTTGATTCACTCCCCCCATCCACTCTCCATCCACCATTTGAAATCACCCAACCACTTTGACCCATTCAAACCCCCCAAACTCCTCTCCTCCTTCCATTTTGAATTCTTTGACTTATTCAACAACGACCCCATCAGAGTCCCATGCCAACACCACCTCTTCTCCATCTTGGGCAAAAAATAAATGCCATACTTTGCAGCATGTGGGATTTGAACCCCTCTCCACCCAGCTTCCACCTTGACGCCACAACCGAGACGGCACACACCTCACTTGTGTTATCAACACAAAAAATTATTCTTAAGGCCTGCTTCCACTAGCTCTCCCCCCTTAAGTGCCTAAAAAGAAAAATTTTACCAAGGTCCCAACACAACCTTAGGCCTCCATAGGACCCCCAAACACACCTAAATAACAACATAACAAGCACAACACATGCAATTACCCAAATTTGCCAGACCCCCAGATTTTAGGATGTTACATTTATCATAAGCTTTAAATAACCCGTAGAACCATTTGGAATACTAAAGGATATCCGATAAGGCTCAAACAAGAGGGTAAAATGCCGATGCCATGTCCCAGACATGGCCTTACACTGGCTCACATGTTGAGGCTGATGCCATGTCCCAGACATGGTCTTACACTAGCTCTCATCTCAATGCCGATGCCATTCCCAGACATGGTCTTACACTGGCTCTCATATGTGGCCGACGCCATGTCCCAGACATGGTCTTACACTAGCTCACATATCGAGGTCAATGCCATGTCCCAGACATGGTCTTACACTAGCTCTCATATATCCCTAATGTCGTGGCATGGATATCCAATCTATTCCTAAGGTTCAACCGGGAGTATACCCTATCAAATTTTCGTCATGCATATTCATAACAATAATCAAACATTTTATGCAATATCAATTGTTTAATGCATAATAACAATAGATTTGTATTATTTACATAAAACTTACCTTGGTATACAAAATATAGGCGACTAGTCCAAATTATGTCCGAACGCTTGGTTTTTCCCTGGTCTAGGTCCGAATTCCCTTTTTCTTGATCTATAATGACAAAATTTACTTATTTAATCACCATATTAATCAAGAAATTCCAAATTCCTACTTCGGCAAAATTATCGTTTTGCCCTTAGACTTTTACATAATTACGATTTTACCCCTAGGCTCGTAAAACGATTTTAATCAAATTTCCTTCTTTAACAAGCCTAGCCGAACCTTTATTACTCTTATAGCAACTCATAATCCAATTATTTCACACATTTACTACCCATTTTATAACTTTTACAAAAAGGTCCATTTTAGGTGTTTTCATGAAAAATCTTTTCACAAAAGTTGTTTATTAAACAACCAAGTTTCATTTTCTTTCATAAAATTTTAGAAAACAATATAAATAATCTCATGGCAAGATCCTAGGCTCTCAACCATTTTGCAAAATAGTCCCCTCATTAGCTAGATTAAGCTATAGGGGTTCCAAAAACACAAAAATTATCAAGAATGACCATTAAAATCACTTACTTGCAAGGGTAAAGAGTTGCTGAAATTTCAAGCTTCCAAAACCCTTATTTTTGTTGAAAATTTTGGTGGAAGAGGAAGATGATAGCCTTCTCTCTTTTTGTTTTATTTTTTTACTAAACAAGTCACCTAATGTCATCTAATTTTTGACCATTTTATGACTTTGTCTCCAATTAAAAATTCCATGTCCAGCCACCATAATTTTATTGGTATTTTTACTCAATAAGGACCTCTACTTTAGTGTTCCATAACTATTTAACACCTTTAGCTTGTAGAACAAAACTTTCACACTTTATGCGATTTAGCCCTTTTTCAAAATTAAGCATGAAATCACTAAAATTAATTTACCAAAATTTTCATGCACTCATATAATCATGCTATAACACATAAAATAATATTAAAATAATTTCTATGGCTTCGAATTAGTGGTTCCGAAACTATTATTCTGACTGGCCCCAAAATCGGGCTGTTACAGTTTAATAGAAAAATTGTTCTGAATGTTCTGGTAATGCTCGGAAACCCTGTTCCGGTGACGGTTATGGGTTAGGGGTGTTACATAAGTATTCATGCATATTAGACATTATAAGCAAAAATCAAAACATAACAATTTATATCACTTTCACATAACTCATTAACCTGTCGTCAAATATAGGGCTATAAATGAATCGAGCTTGAACGAACAAACCTTTGTTCATGTTCATTTGTTTATTTTTAAGCTTGTTCGTTTTTAGTTTGTGTTCGTTAAGAATTTCAAATTTTTGTTCATGTTTTTTTGTTTAAAATTATGTGTGTTCATGTTCATTTAACTTAATCGAACATGTTCACAAACATTAAACGAACATGTTCATGAACATATAATTGAACATGTTCACGAACAATATTAATAAATAATAAACAAACAAACAATAAATAAACAAATACACACACATATATTGTTTAGATATAAAATAGTAAAATATATATTAATAATTATTTTATAAATGAAAAAAATACAAACCAAGATAATTTTATTAATATATATAAGATAATTTTATTAATATATACTAATGGAATTTTTATAAGAAAATATCATTAATAAATAAATGAGTCATAAATGAATCAATAAGTAAGCTTATAAACGAGCTTGTTCGTGAACATAAACGAACTGAACACACTATATTTGTGTTAGTTTGTTTATTAAATGAACATAAAAAAAATTTCATACTCGTTTATTTAGCTTAATAAACGAACATAAACGAACGTTATACGAACGGTTCACGAATAGTTCATTGAGTGGTCTGTTCATTTACACCCTTAGTCAAATATAGTAGCAATATCGGGATATTCTGCCCTTAAAGAGCCTATTTTCTAGGCAATTTAGTATTTATTATTATGTTTTTTGTATTTAGTAGTTAGGATTAAATATTAGTAGAATAAATTTTTTTATAGTCCATTTTATGACCCTATTAGGCCGAAACAGGCCTTAGGTAGTGGTAATTTGTTAAATTGAGTGTGTAGGATGATGGATTATAGGCCCAATTGACGTGGGAGAAAGAGACGAGTGATGCACAAGCTTCACAAGCTGTTAAAGCATGGAACAAACTAAACAAGGCGTGGAACACCTGTTGTGTTGTGCCATGAAAGACCTATGGCGCGACATAGGTTGACGTGCTACCCAAGTTTTTCAAGGTTATTTTTGTCCACACAATCGACTTTATACGAAGACCTAGGATGTCTCGAAGACCTAATTTGGGCTTCCAACACTCCTATAAATAAGACCTTAGGGGTTTGATGTAACTAAGTCATCTTAGACGCCTTCAGAACCCTTATAGATTAGGAGTAGGATTAAACCTAGTTTTTTTTTTTTCAAATTTCCTAAACAACTTTGTTGTTTCCTCTTGGAATCAATTTAAGTTATTTGCCTTTGCAAGCAATGATATTTGTGATTTCGATTGAGTTGTTGGCACTGTTGCCGGGGAGGTGTTGGCATTAAATTTAGAAAACATTTTTACAATTAATAAGATAAGTAGGAATGTTAAAGCCTATAGATACAGTATCTTTTTATTTATTTATTTTAGTAAACTTAGCGGAGGGATATTATGGCAACTCTGATGAGTAGAACTATATTCAATACAAATTGGATAAAGCCTAGTATTGCCCGACCAGTAATGAGTAGAATTTCATTTGAGATTAATCCCTCCTTATTAACATGGTTATCAAGTAATATGCAGTTTACCAATGACTCAACCATGGACCCTATAGCTTTTTTGAGACGGATTGAATAGATATGTTTCATGGTGAGCTACGTTGGAGTTTCAGAATAAGTAATCATGTTACTACTATCTGTTTTGCCCTTGGAGGCCAAATATAATAATTGTTAGAAGTGTTACCTCTGGGAACTATTACAACATGGGAATAGTTTGTGCAATGGTTCTTACAAAGGATCATACTCATGCCTGTGCGGTTAAAGACAAAAGAGGAGCTATTGCAATAAACAGAGTTCCGTGGAAACACTTGGTCAAGCATGGGATAGATTCAAAATTATTGTACGAAAAGCTTTAGGGTGGAATTAATACAGTTATTCAATTACAACACTTTTATACAGGTTTAAATCAAGAGAGAAAAGAACAAGTTGATGTAATGGTTAGAGGAAGCGTTTGTTCAAAAACTATTCAAGAAATTGTTTTGCTACTTGAAATAGTGAGCATCAATGATTATACTTGGAGAAAAATTAGAGAAGTAGAACTGTCAGAAGAAGTAATGAGAAACCATGAGGACAAGGAGGAAGACATGGAAGAACAATTGAACAAAGATGAGGATTTCACTTTAGATGTTGAAGAAATCCTGAAAGACATTTTCTAAGAAACTGCTTGAAAAGCTGTTGGAATACATCTATCAATTGGACTAGAAAAGACAATATAAAGAACCATCTAGCCAAGATGACTTCGTTAATTGTCAAAGCACATGTGTTGGAATTAAATCCCCTTCCCGCACACTTGAAATACTATTATTTGGGTGAAAATGAGACTTTACCAGTAGTCATTGCAGTTGGCTTATCGATGGAGCAGGAGAAAGCACTCTTGGATGTACTTAAAGCTCATAAAAAAGTTATTGGATGGACCATTGCCGACATTAAAGAAATTAATTCAATTTTATGTTAGCATAAAATAAGATTAGATGAAGCAAAGAAGCCAATGGTCAATGCTCAGCGACTTCTTAATCCAACAATGAAGGAGGTAGTCAAAAAGGAGTTGATAAAATGGTTAGAGACAAGAATTGTCCTGTAACACCCCAAACTCGGTCTATGTGTTAAGACCAGATTTGGTATGCCACACAAAATGAACATACATCTATCTAATGATTTAAAGAAAACAGATCCTCAAAACTATTTTGGAATTGGAGTTTATCAAAAACCGAGGTTACTTTAAAATCTATGATTTTAAGACATAAGAGTTTATAATTTGATCTTAGAAAAATAATTGGTTAAATTTTTAAAGAAGTTTAAGAGAGTTTAAAAAAAAAAGAATTTGAAATCAAAATTTATAAAAGAGTTTTTACAGAAAGTTTTACGAGATAATGATATTTAAGAAAAACCCCCTTTCTATACGTAAATTAAAGAAAATATTTATAAAAATAAAATAGTCCCATTTAAGTATCAAAAACTTAATTAAAATCCATCCACGAAATTAAATCCATAAAAATAATACCAGAGGCCTTATTACATCACACAGAAATAAGAATTAAGTAAAAATACTTAAGAGTAGTTCAAAGCTCATAAAAACCATTATTTGAAGTTTGGCCTCCACGAAGTCATCCCCGGCCCAAGCCTCCATTACTGATCGTTACCTGAGAAGGGTAAAGGAAACGGGGTGAGCCACTTAGAACTCAGTGTGTAACCCACTTACCAAGTTCACTGGGCCAGACCATTAAAGCATTTAATTGGGCTTTAGCCCATTTACGAATATAACAATATAATAAATAAAAATGCATATGAAATGCAATTCCCAACCAAGCCTAAATTTCCATCCGCTACACACCACCCGTACCAACCAGCACTCCTGTGGGGATCAAGTCAACCCACTCCGCCAACACACCAATCGCAGGCATTAAGCCATTTAATTCGCAGGCAAAATGCCATTTAAAACAATGATTCACAGGCCAATGGCCATTAATACGGAGGCATTTAAGCCATTTAAACTGGGCACGAAGCCTTCTTCTCTTCATCAAAATATCCCAACCCACGCAATCATGTTTATACAATGCACAACAATTTATTCATATGATAATTTTAACATCAGGCCCATAATAAAATTTGGCCCATTGCACAATTTGGCCCATTAAGCAAAATAAAAAATTGGCCCATATAGCGATCTATCAAAACAGCCCATTAAGCAATCTATAGAAACGGCCCAGTAAGCAATCTATCAAAACGGCCCATTAACACATGAGGCCCATATATCACTTTTTATCAAATTAGCCCATTAAGAGCGATTTCGTAACTTTCACGATTTTAATACCGATTTCATGCACTTACACTAAAGTGTTAATAAACCATATTTTTCCGATTTTACCAACTTTGCGATTATTAGTCTAATGCTTAATAAGGGTATAACATCTAACCCATGAGATAAGTGTGAAATTACACACCTGATTACGGTGAGAACTATACTTTCCCGCTTATCGATACCTAAATACATGTCACGTTTGATTAGAACACTAATACTTAATATCAATCTATGCTAAAGTAAGCGGTCTAGATTTTTACCCTCGGAATCTCGAACAACAACTATTTGTCGTTTCTCCCCGATTGACGGTTCACAACCCGATGGGAAATCCCGAACAGCTAATGGCTCCGAACTATGAATAACTTCGAATAATTGATTCTTCTCGGATGAGGGTCCACAACCCGGTGGAAAGTCTCGGATTACTGAAACAGCCTTCACTTGAATCTAGAGGATTAGCGAATCCGCCCCTCTTTAGAACACTATTCACCACTCTTTTCGACCCTATCTTGTTTGCCTCAATTGACAAAAGAATATTAGTCCAACTAATATTTCAAAAATTAAGTCTATAGGTTTTAAAGGCGAAATTGGCTTACCACGAAATCATACGTTCACGGGATGAAATCGAACGATAACGTCCCTAAGATACGAATCGATTAGTCACCCATATTTGATGGAATAACAAGTAATATGAAAGTCCTTGATAGAAACCCTTACCTTAAACACTTAGAACTGAATCCTAGCAATTTACGATGCTTACGACTGCTCCGAGTTTCGGCCTTCACTTTATCACTATAAAGACGAGAAGATTGTCTAAGAAAAAGGGATGGATAATGCTATTTTCGGTCAAAAGACCCTCCCAAACTAATATATATATTCGGCTAGAGAAAAGAAGAGAATAAAGATTCGAAAAGGGTTCTTATCGATTATTCAAAACGAGTGCAGAGAAAACGATTGATAATAAAATATATATGAAGAGAGAAGTTCGGCCAAGAAGAAAAATTTGATGAAAATGATGCTAGCAATATTCGGCCATAGGGGACAAGAGAAGGGAGAAAATGTGTTTTGGGTTTTTCAAATGTGAAAAAGGAGCAAAGAGATAGATTTGGGACAAGGGAGCATTTGGCAATAGTGAAGAAAAGAAGAAGAGAAAAAAAGTGGCTTTTGTGCTTTGGTAATTCGGCACAAGGGAAAAGAGTGTCTTTAGAAGTTAGACAAAATATAACCAAATGGTCAAAAAAAAATGGCCAAAAGAAGAAAACAAGATGTTCACTAATGCACAAAATGCATTCGGCTAGGGAGAGAAAGATGAAAAGAAAAGTTTTTGTGAAAAGCACAAAATGACCAAAATGAAAGTGGCCAAACTTGCTACACATCCTTACAAAAGCTTCCAACAATATTCGGCCACCTCCTAGCCCCCAAAACCGTCCAAGTTCATGGACAAAGTTTGGCCATTCCAAACTTTCCAAAACATACCCCTTAAAAAGTGCCTTGTGTTCCCCCTACCTACCATAAGCTCATGATTCCTTTCCCTATGTTCAAAACTTGCCTTAAACCATTAGCCACCTTGCCATAAAAATAAAGTCCAACTTACCAAAAATAGAGCTTGGCCGACACTTGCTAGAAGAGTACAAAAAAATAATATTCATAAAATGCATACTAGAGGATTTGAACCTCTCCCCTCAAGACCAAACATGTAGCGCATAACCCATTAACCAAAGGCTCATTTATGCTATCTTTTTACCACTGAATTACCTTAAGCATCAAGGTTACTTGTTCCATTTCAATAAAGTACTCATTACTAAAATTTATTGTAATTCCGAATAAATCCCGAGCCTTCCCAAGACTATATAATAAACACACAAATTAAAACATTCATAAGCTCAGCACCAAAATCATGCAACGTATCGATACTAAATTTTTAGGATGTTGCAATTCTACCCCCTTAAAGAAAATTTCGTCCTCGAAATTTACCTGGTTAAAAGAGGTGAGGATATTGTTGCAGGATTGCATCCTCAGGCTCCCACGTAGCTTCCTCCGCTCCGTGATTACACCATAGAACCTTAACCAATGGCACAGTCTTCTTTCTTAGCACCTTAACATCACGCTCTAAGATTTTCACTGGCTCCTCCTCGAAAGACAAGTCTGGCCTTAACTCGACTTCTTCTACCGGTACTATGTGAGACGGATCCGATATATAACGCCTCAGCATAGAAACATGAAAGGCACTATGAATCTAACTCAACTCTAAAGGTAATTCAAGCTGATAGGCCACTGGTCCTACACGCTTCAACACATGGTACGGTCCAATGAACCTAGGGCTCAAGTTGCCCTTCCTTCCAAATCTAAAAATCTTCTTTCATGGTGATACTTTCAGAAAGACCTGATCTCCCACTGCAAACTCAATATCCTTACGCTTCAGATCCGCATACGACTTTTGTCTATCCGAAGCTTCCTTTAGCCTTGCTCATATCACCTTTACCTTTTCTTCCGTCTCAGATATCAATTTAGGACCCAACAACTACCGTTCCCCCAATTTAGTCCAACAAGTAGAGGTACGACACCTACGACCATATAATGCTTCATAGGGTGCCATTTGGATACTGGATTGGTAACTGTTATTATATGCGAACTCTGCCAACGGTAGGAAATCCTCCCAACTACCTCTGAAGTCAATTACACAACCCCTTAACATGTCTTCAAAAATCTGGATTACTCTTTCTGACTGACCATCTGACTGAGGGTGAAAGGCCGTGCTGAAGTTTAACTTTGTTCCCAGAGCCTCATGTAAAGCTGTCCAAAACCGTGATGTGAACCTAGGGTCCCTGTTTGATATAATAGACACTGGTACCCCATGCAACCTCACAATCTCCGATACATACAACTTAGCCAACTTCTGCAGCGAGTAATCCATACGAACTGGTAGAAAATGAGCAGCCTTCGTCAAACGATCTACTACCACCCAAACGGAATCCTTTTTAGTAGGTGTTAAGGGTAACCCACTAACAAAGTCCATCGTTATCCTGTAACGGACCAATTTTGACCCTAATCGGAACAGTGGTTTCGGGACCACGAATCCGAGCCTAAGAGATATTATAATAGTAGGTATTGTGTTTGTTATGAGTGTTTTAGTGAGTGTGAAAATTTCGTAGAAAATTTTAGCTATTTGAGTGTTTAATTTGTTAAAAAGGTCTAAATTGCAAAAAGGACCAATGTAGTGGGCATTACTAAAAAGGAGCTAAGTGAATTGTCTATAAAACATGGGGATTTGCATGTCAAATCCCCATAATTAAATAAGGTGGACTGCAAGCATGCTAGAATAATATGCTTTCTATGCATTTTATAATTTTAAAGTATTATATTGTCATAAGCATGCTAAATGGGTGAATATTGTTTTAAACAAAAGAAAAGAAAAAGAAAAATTTCTTTCTTCTTCCTTATTCAACATCCACCCGAAATCACCATCAAGAAGAAGGAAGAACTTTCATCTTCTTCAATCGGCCCTTGAATGTGTTAGTATAGGTAAGAGTTTGAACTTCACCTTAATAATTTATCTTGATGTGGCTTGATTTCTTGATTTATTCTCTTTGGAAACAAGCAAAAATTTGTTAAGTTGAGTAAGATAAGATTCGCCATGCATGTGGGAATCAAGGTAAGAGTTGAATCTTAGCTTGATAACCTACCCTTAGATTTGTGTTGATTTCTTTGATCATTAGGGAAAAACAAGTAGAAAATGGCTGATCTCAAACATGAGGAATTCGGCCATGGATGAGAGTTTGTACTTTGTTGTATAAATGAACTTAGACAACTTGAGAAGAAGTATCTTGAGCATGTTTAAGAAGATTATGTTGATTGGCTTGAGGGTATCCTACTAATTGGCCGAATAATGGGATGAATATTTATGAAAATGTTTCTTCATGTGCTTTGTTGTTAGGTCATTCTCTTATAATGAAATTTACCATATAAGATTGTTATATGTGATGTTAAGTTATTGGGTGAACTAAGTTTAAAACTTGATTACTTGAAGTAAACTAGTGCAAGGGGGTAAGTTTGATTGATGGAAGAGTATAGAGAATCTTAGGCACCTAAGGGCCATTCGGCCATGGAGAAGAAACCCAAGTGGATTGAAATTTTATTGTGGTGTTCAATAGGTTAAATTAGATTAGTTAAATGCTTGAATTAGATGTGGTTGTTAGCTTGTTTCTTGGTTGTATGTTGAAAGAAAATGTATGGGTATGGAACTAGTATATTCGGCCATAAGGGAAAATGAAATTGAGTTAACGTATTTGATTGTATATGTGTAATTATATTAAATTAAGGTACTGCGGCTAGATGAGAAGATAAGATGTAAGCTAAAACACATCAAGGAAATTACTACCAAAGTGTTCCCTAATAATTTGAATGCACTTGAACAAAGTAGGGGATGTATGCCGAATGCACATTGTTATGTCTTGAAATTTTGTATTTTATGATTTTGTTCTTGAATTGAATGGACGTGTGGTTAATTGGTTAAAATTGAACCAAATTAGATCGGAACAAAAGATCAAGATCGAGGAAAAACAAAGATTATCGAGTAGCTGATTTGCACGCTTATCGACAACCGAGGTAAGTCCTTTAGTTAAATCATGTCAAAGAGTAAATTATGGTTATCTTGACTATTAAAAATTTATGAATACTAACGCCTAATTACATCATGGCCGAATGTACATTGACATATTGGTTAATGATTTAAGTTGAGAATATGATGGAAATTGTTTTGGCTAATGCAAGGTGAATAAGTAAGTTTTGAGTTACCTTACATCTAAAGATTCTTTACATATCTAGTGAATGATATAAATTGTATAAGCTTGGTATAAAACCATGAGTTGGTCGATTGTGATAGTGATGGATTTGATTGATTTCAAATTTATTAAATGCAATGGTAATAAAGGTATATGATTCGATATGTATAGTGAAAATGTGAAAAGCATGTAAAGATATTTTGACATTCGGGCTTTTATGCCTACTAGCAGCCCTCGTGCGGTGTTATCTATCGGGCTTTTATGCCTAGCGTGCCTCGTGCGGTGTTATCTATCGGGCTTTTATGCCTAGCGCGCCTCGTGCGGTGTTACCTATCGGGCTTTACGCCTAGCGTGCCTTGCGCCGGTGTTACTTTTCAGTGCTTTTACGCCTAGCGAGCTTGATGCCGTGATGAAATTTACCTAAGAGGAGTTTAATCCTTGTCAAGACAATTTAGAACTAAATTGTCACGAATATGGTTCGGTAAGTATGTGAGGTATGTTATGTTAAATATTACTTGTGCCAAATTGTTATTGATGAATGTAATTTGACTAAGTCGAGCTTAGAACATGCTATTATGGGACAATTGATTTGCATGTATAAGCATATGAAAGTAGGTTTCAATTATTAATATTTGGCCTTGTGTAAACTATTTACTTAGTTGTTTACGTAGAATGCCATATGTGGACTGTTTCATCTTCATAAATAATTAAATGTTTCAATTTAAATGAGTTGGGACTTACTAAGCTAGTAAGCTTACTCGCTTGAGATGTTTCCTCTGTTTTATAGATTAGGAGCAAGCCACAAGCTCACCGGATCGTTGGGAAGTCGCTCACACTATCAACCTACTTTTTGGGTACTCCTTCATTTTGGGTTGGTCTTTAATAGAAGGCATGTATAGGATAGGCTTGGTTTGTTTGAGGAAATTTTACGGTTCTCATGTAAACACTAAAAAGAATAGCCATGCGAAAGTGGCTAAAATTTTGTTAAGTACGTTGGGTGTTTTGATGTAAGTTGGTTCATGATGGCATTGTCCATGCATTCCTAAACAAGTTAATCGTTTTACTAAGGAAATGTTTGAATATAAATTGAATCCTTGAAATTTTGAAGTAAGGAGGTTCGGGTAGGAGCTAGTTATTTTTAAGAATGAAATAAAACAGCTTGTAGCAGCAGCAGTGACGCGAGTTAGGAAAATCACCAAAAATAGGGTATAATGAATTTGGAGACGAGTGAGTTATGAATTTGAACCTTAGTGTGTCTACTTTTACATAAAAGAAATAGAGTAGGAAAAAGATTTATACCTTATGAGATAATTAAGTTTGAACGAAACCTGTTCTGAATGAATTCGTGAGTCACTGTCCTGTTTTGGAAAAATTGTCAAAAATTGTACAAAAATAATTAGGAATCATGGTTTATATGTGTAGAATCCTAAATGAGTCTATTTTTCATTGGTATAAATAAGAACACCATTGGAAAATTGTGCAATCAGATAACTGCAGTTTTATAAGGATAGGTCAGAACTGTCCAGCAGTGTAATAAGGGTAACTTTGAAGAATAAACTGTACTAATTGGTCACATGAAAAATTCTAGAAAAATTATGGTGAATAGATATATGAGTCTACTTTCAAGGAAAATTTACGGATCGGAATTTCGAACTCTATAACTCGAGTTATAGCCAAATTAAGCGGCACAACGCAGTTTGACAGCTTTAAGATTTTCGTGTGTTGAACTAGTAGTCAAGTCTAGTAATGCCTCTTACTTAGTTCCGCGATGGTCTCGAGTAAGGGGTGTTACATTTGATTGGTATCGAGCTTACGGTTTAGTCGATTCTAGGACTACCGTGGCGCGTGTGAGTCTAGCTATACATGCACGTGGTTATATGTTGATAGTGTGGTGACTTCTCGACGGCTGAATTTTGTTTTATATAGCAAATGGACTCTGAGCCAGAAAGAGCTGTGGCTGATGATGTGGAGAGCGTGGCGCCTGACCGTACCCACGGATCAGCGCCGATAGACTCTCGACCTGTTTCGGGTAGCCACGAAGGAGAAACAAAGCAAGCCTTTTATCGGATGATGAATGATTGGTTTGCCCAATTTATCCGAATAACCCGAATATACCCCAACCTCCACCCCGAATAATCCAACTCCGATCCTCTAGCTCCCAAAGATAGATCCAATGAGATCTAGTAGGCCCCAGTTGACAAAATTCGAAAATATGGGGCCGAAGAATTTAAAGCTAATGACGATGATGATGCTGAGAGAGCAGAAATGTGGCTTGATAACACTATTCGGGTACTTGGTGAGCTATCTTGTACTCGGATGAATGCTTGAAGTGTACTATATCCTTACTACGGGACACTTTGCATATCACCGTGGAATACACTAGTATCGATGGTTCCAAAGAAAAAGTGACATGGGATTTCTTCCAAACCGAATTCGCAAGAAGTATATATTAGCCAAAGATTTATTGATCAAAAAGCGAAAAGAGTTCCTTGAGTGAAACAAGGACGAATGATCAGAATTATGAGTATGAAAGAAAATTTGTCGCTCACCGTTATGCTAGAGAGTGTGTCTCTACAAGCCATTATGTGTAAAAGATTCAAGACGGCCTAAATGAAGATATAAAGATGTTTGTTGGCATTCTTGAAATCCAAGAATTTGTAACTTTAGTTGAGAGAGCTTGCAAAGTCAAGAGCTCGGGAAGGAGAAAAGAAAGGCCGATACCGGCCGAGAGATATCCGAAAGAGAGGTCTTGGGCAAAGTCTTCCATCCCACGAGCAAGAAGCCCGAGATGACTACACAAATGAAAACTACTACAGATCCGCCTAGACGGGATCGACCTCCTATGAGCTCCCGAGCTACCTCGATAGCCAGTGTTGGTAACGTTCCACAAACTAGAGTTGAATGCAAGCATTGTGGGAAATGGCACTCAGGGAGTTGTAGATTCCATGATCGGACTTGCTATAAGTGTGGATCGTCAGGTCATTTTATCAGAGAGTGTCCGAAATTAGCTGAGCAGAATGCAGTTCAGAGTACTACACCGAGCAACGTGCCAATGCGGGGCAGACCACCCAGACATTCGGGCAATGCAGGTGGTAGCCAGAAAGGAACGACGAATGCTACAGGTCGATCCGAGGCTAGAGCTCCGGCTAGGGCATATGCTGCGCGAGCTAGAGAGGATGCTTCCTCCCCCGACGTCATCACCGGTACTTTCACTCTTTTTGATACTACTGTGATTGCATTAATTGATCCTGGTTCGACTCATTCTTATGTTTGTGAAACTTTAAAATTTGGTAAGACTCTGCTAGTTGAGTCTACCGAGTTCGTAATTCGTGTGTCCAACCCTTTGGGTAGATGTGTGCTTGTAGATAAAGTGTGTAGAGGTTGCCCGTTGATGGTACGAGACTATTGCTTTCCAGCTGACTTAATGTTGTTGCCCTTCGATGAATTTGATATAATCTTGGGTATGGATTGGTTAACTTCACATGAGGCAGTGGTGGATTGTAAAAGAAAGCTTATTAAATTGAAATGCCGAAACGGCGAGACAGTCAAAATAAAATCCGGTGATGTAAATGAGTTGCCTACAGTGATATCCTCGGTGGTAGCCCAAAAGTATGTGAGAAAGGGGTGTGAGGCCTATTTGGCTTATGTACTGGATAATAAACTGTCCGAGAAACAAATGGAATCGGTACCAGTTGTATGTGAATACACCGATGTGTTTCCTGAAGAACTACCGGCTTACCCCAAGATTTAGAGATTGAGTTCGGCATTGAATTAGTGCGGATGCGACCCCAATTTCGATAGCTCGCATCCGAATGGCGCCATCTTGAATTAAAAGAATTGAAAGCGCAGCTTGCAAGAATTGACAGAGAGGGTTTCAGACGACCGAGTTTTTCTCCGTGGGAGCACCAGTCTTATTTGTGAAGAAGAAAGATGGGACAATGCGAATGTGTATATCGACTACGGCAACTAAATAAGCCGTGACCATAAAGAATAAATACCCGTTACCTCGGATCGATGATTTATTTGATCGGTTAAAGAAATTTGCGATGTTTTGAAAATAGATTTGAGATCGGGCTATTACCAATTACGAGTCGAGATTCCGATGTGCCAAAGACGGCATTTCAACGCAGGTACGGGCATTATGAGTTTTTGGTTATGCCTTTTGGGCTTACCAATGCACTGCCGCTTTTATGGATCTCATGAACCGGGTCTTCCGACGGTTTTGGATCGGTTTGTAGTAGTGTTTATCGATGATATATTGGTCTACTCCAAAAGTGAAGCGGAACACGTTGAGCACTTGAGAGTAGTACTACAAACCTTGAGAGATCATCGTTTATATGCAAAATTCGGTAAGTGTGAGTTTTGGTTGAACAAAGTCGACTTCTTGGGACATGTGGTTTCGGTGTCGAGAATTCGGTGGATCCAAACAAAATAGCAGACCATACTCGAGTGGAAACCACCAAAGAATGTTTCGAGATCCGAAGTTTCCTAGGCCTCGCGAGGATATTATAGGCGATTTGTAAAAGGTTTTTCCGTGATAGCTGCACCTTTGACGAGGCTACTACGTAAGGATGTCAAATATGAATGGTCGAAAAAATGCCGTAAGAGTTTCGAAAGGTTTGAAAGCCCTTTTAACCGAGGCTCCAGTGTTGACTCAACTTTGAATCGGGTAAAGAATTCATTATTTTTAGTGATGCATCTTTAAGTGGGTTGGGTTGTGTTCTAATGCAAGAAGGCAAGGTGATAGCCTACGCTTCAAGACAATTGAAGCCACATGAAAAAATTATCCAACTCACGATCCGGGTTGGCGGCCATTGTGTTTGCATTGAAAATTTGGCGTCACTATTTATTCGGCGAAAAATGTCATGTTTACTCGGATCACAAAAGTCTAAAATATTTAATGACACGAAAGATCTAAATTTGAGACAACGCCGATGGTTAGAATTGTTTGAAAGACTACGAATTAGTGATTGACTACCATCCGGGAAGGCTAATGTTGTTGCGGATGCGTTGAGTCGAAAATCATTATTTGCTCTGCGTGCATTAAACGCACGGATGACGATGTCCGAGGATGGTTCGATCATAGCCGAGCTACAAACAAGGCCGATGTTTATTCAAAGAAATTTGCGAGGCACGAAAAAGTCGACGAAAAGTTAGTAGCTATTCGGGTTCAGTGTGAGAACGCTACAGAATCAGACTTCCAGATAGATGCAAATGGCTGTTTGAAGTATAAAAATCGATTGTGTGTTCCAACAAACTCGGATCCGATACGATGATTACGAGTGAGGCCCATAATGGCCGAATGTCGATACACCCGGGTAGCACAAAAATGTATAACGATTTGAAGCGCTTTTATTGGTGGTCTCGGCATGAAACGGACATATCCGAGTTTGTCTCCAAATGCTTAATCATCAACAAGTGAAAGTGAGCACCAAGTACCTTCCGGATTACTTGGTAGATTATGATACCCGAATGGAAATGGGATAGAATTACTATGGATTTTGTATCCGGTCTTCCTATGACACCGAGTAAGAAAGATGCCGTTTGGGTTATCGTTGATAGATTGACTAAATCACTCATTTTGTGGAAGATGCAGACGCATCGACTATTCACTTGACAAACTCGCCGAATTGTATGTGTCGCAGATTGTAAGATTGCACGGTGTACCGAGTTCCATTGTTTCAGATAGAGACCCAAGATTTACCTCGCGATTACGGAAGAAGTTGCAAGAGGCATTAGGTACTAAACTACATTTTAGTACACCCTTTCATCCGCAAATGCAGGCGGTCGATCCGAGCGAACTATTTTGACACTTGAGGACATGTTGAGGTGTTGCGTTCTCGAGTTCGAAGGTGCGTGGGAACGATACCTACCCTCGATTGAGTTTGCTTACAATAATAGCTTTCAATCTAGCATAAAAATGGCACCTTATGAAGCCTTATATGGTCGAAAATGTCGCACACCATTGTATTGGGTGAGCTCGGTGAGAACAAGATACACGGGGTTGATTGGATTAAAGAAACGAGCGAGAAGGTGGTCGTTATTCGAGTAATTTGAAAGTCGCCGGATCGTCAAAAGTCCTATGCCGATCTAAAACGCAAGGACATTGAATTTCAGGTCGGAGATCGGGTATTCTTAAAAGTTTCTCCGTGGAAGAAAATACTCCGATTCGTTCAGAAAGGCAAGTTGAGTCCGAGATTTATCCGACCGTACGAAGTTATTGAACGTATTGGACCGGTTGCTTATAGATTAAGATTGCCCTCCGAGTTAGAAAAGATACACAATGTATTTCATGTTTCGATGCTTCGCAAATACAGATCGGATCCGTCCCATGTGATCACCCCATCGAGATTGAAATTGATCGGACTTGACCTATGATGAGGAACCGATCCGTATCTTGGCTCGGGAAACCAAAGAGTTAAGAAATAAAAGAATTCCATTAGTAAAGATTCTATGGAATCGTCACGGAGTTGAAGAGGCTACGTGGGAGCCTGAAGAGTCAATGAAGCAACAATATCCGAACCTTTTTAACGGTAAGATTTTCTGGGACGAAAATCCTAAAGAGGGGAGAGTTGTAACGGACCAATTTTGACCCTAATCGAACAAGTGGTTTCGGGACCACGAATCCGAGCCTAAGAGATATTATAATAGTAGGTATTGTGTTTGTTATGAGTGTTTTAGTGAGTGTGAAAATTTCGTAGAAAATTTTAGCTATTTGAGTGTTTAATTTGTTAAAAGGTCTAAATTGCAAAAGGACCAATGTAGTGGGCATTACTAAAAAGGGAGCTAAGTGAATTGTCTATAAAACATGGGGATTTGCATGTCAAATCCCCCA
Source organism: Gossypium bickii (assembly GCA_025503065.1). Classification (NCBI taxonomy): domain Eukaryota; kingdom Viridiplantae; phylum Streptophyta; class Magnoliopsida; order Malvales; family Malvaceae; genus Gossypium; species Gossypium bickii. Next base: position 43,752,898 of record CP106717.1, on the reverse strand, counting down.
TAATTAAATAAGGTGGACGGCAAGCATGCTAGAATAATATGCTTTCTATGCATTTTATAATTTTAAAGTATTATATTGTCATAAGCATGCTAAATGGGTGAATATTGTTTTAAACAAAAAGAAAAGAAAAAGAAAAATTTCTTTCTTCTTCCTTATTCAACATCCACCCGAAATCACCATCAAGAAGAAGGAAGAACTTTCATCTTCTTCAATCGGCCTGCATGTGTTAGTATAGGTAAGAGTTTGAACTTCACCTTAATAATTTATCTTGATGTGGCTTGATTTCTTGATTTATTCTCTTTGGAAACAAGCAAAAATTTGTTAAGTTGAGTAAGATAAGATTCGGCCATGCATGTGGGAATCAAGGTAAGAGTTGAATCTTAGCTTGATAACCTACCCTTAGATTTGTGTTGATTTCTTTGATCATTAGGGAAAAACAAGTAGAAAATGGCTGATCTCAAACATGAGGAATTCGGCCATGGATGAGAGTTTGTACTTTGTTGTATAAATGAACTTAGACAACTTGAGAAGAAGTATCTTGAGCATGTTTAAGAAGATTATGTTGATTGGCTTGAGGGTATCCTACTAATTGGCGAATAATGGGATGAATATTTATGAAAATGTTTCTTCATGTGCTTTGTTGTTAGGTCATTCTCTTATAATGAAATTTACCATATAAGATTGTTATATGTGATGTTAAGTTATTGGGTGAACTAAGTTTAAAACTTGATTACTTGAAGTAAACTAGTGCAAGGGGGTAAGTTTGATTGATGGAAGAGTATAGAGAATCTTAGGCACCTAAGGGCCATTCGGCCATGGAGAAGAAACCCAAGTGGATTGAAATTTTATTGTGGTGTTCAATAGGTTAAATTAGATTAGTTAAATGCTTGAATTAGATGTGGTTGTTAGCTTGTTTCTTGGTTGTATGTTGAAAGAAAATGTATGGGTATGGAACTAGTATATTCGGCCATAAGGAAAATGAAATTGAGTTAACGTATTTGATTGTATATGTGTAATTATATTAAATTAAGGTACGGCTAGATGAGAAGATAAGATGTAAGCTAAAACACATCAAGGAAATTACTACCAAAGTGTTCCCTAATAATTTGAATGCACTTGAACAAAGTAGGGGATGTATGCCAAATGCACATTGTTATGTCTTGAAATTTTGTATTTTATGATTTTGTTCTTGAATTGAATGGACGTGTGGTTAATTGGTTAAAATTGAACCAAATTAGATCGGGAACAAAAGATCAAGATCGAGGAAAAACAAAGATTATCGAGTAGCCGATTTGCACGGCTTATCGACAAGCCGAGGTAAGTCCTTTAGTTAAATCATGTCAAAGAGTAAATTATGGTTATCTTGACTATTAAAAATTTATGAATACTAACGCCTAATTACATCATGGCCGAATGTACATTGACATATTGGTTGATGATTTAAGTTGAGAATATGATGGAAATTGTTTTGGCTAATGCAAGGTGAATAAGTAAGTTTTTGAGTTACCTTACATCTAAAGATTCTTTACATATCTAGTGAATGATATAAATTGTATAAGCTTGGTATAAAACCATGAGTTGGTCGATTGTGATAGTGATGGATTTGATTGATTTCAAATTTATTAAATGCAATGGTAATAAAGGTATATGATTCGATATGTATAGTGAAAATGTGAAAAGCATGTAAAGATATTTTGACATTCGGGCTTTTATGCCTAGCAGCCTCGTGCCTGTTATCTATCTATCGGGCTTTTATGCCTAGCGAGCCCTCGTGCCGGTGTTATCTATCGGGCTTTTATGCCTAGCGTGCCTCGTGCGGTGTTACCTATCGGGCTTTACGCCTAGCGTGCCTTGCGCGGTGTTACTTTTCGAGCTTTTACGCCTAGCAGCTTGATGCCTGTGATGAAATTTACCTAAGAGGAGTTTAATCCTTGTCAAGACAATTTAGAACTAAATTGTCACGAATATGGTTCGGTAAGTATGTGAGGTATGTTATGTTAAATATTACTTGTGCCAAATTGTTATTGATGAATGTAATTTGACTGAAGTCGAGCTTAGAACATGCTATTATGGGACAATTGATTTGCATGTATAATCGCTATGAAAGTAGGTTTCAATTATTAATATTTGGCCTTGTGTAAACTATTTACTTAGTTGTTTACGTAGAATGCCATATGTGGACTGTTTCATCTTCATAAATAATTAAATGTTTCAATTTAAATGAGTTGGGACTTACTAAGCTAGTAAGCTTACTCGTTTTGAGATGTTTCCTCTGCTTTATAGATTAGGAGCAAGCCACAAGCTCACCGGGATCGTTGGGTAGTCGCTCACACTATCAACCTACTTTTTGGGTACTCCTTCATTTTGGGTTGGTCTTTAATAGAAGGCATGTATAGGATAGGCTTGGTTTGTTTGAGGAAATTTTACGGTTCTCATGTAAACACTAAAAAGAATAGCCATGCGAAAGTGGCTAAAATTTTGTTAAAATACGTTGGGTGTTTTGATGTAAGTTGGTTCATGATGGCATTGTCCATGCATTCCTAAACAAGTTAATCGTTTTACTAAGGAAATGTTTGAATATAAATTGAATCCTTGAAATTTTGAAGTAAGGAGGTTCGGGTAGGAGCTAGTTATTTTTAAGAATGAAATAAAACAGCTTGTAGCAGCAGCAGTGACGCGAGTTAGGAAAATCACCAAAAATAGGGTATAATGAATTTGGAGACGAGTGAGTTATGAATTTGAACCTTAGTGTGTCTACTTTTACATAAAAGAAATAGAGTAGGAAAAAGATTTATACCTTATGAGATAATTAAGTTTGAACGAAACCTGTTCTGAATGAATTCGTGAGTCACTGTCCTGTTTTGGAAAAACTGTCAAAAATTGTACAAAAATAATTAGGAATCATGGTTTATATGTGTAGAATCCTAAATGAGTCTCTTTTTCATTGGTATAAATAAGAACACCATTGGAAAATTGTGCAATCAGATAACTGCAGTTTTATAAGGATAGGTCAGAACTGTCCAGCAGTGTAATAAGGGTAACTTTGAAGAATAAACTGTACTAATTGGTCACATGAAAAATTCTAGAAAAATTATGGTGAATAGATATATGAGTCTACTTTCAAGGAAAATTTACGGATCGGAATTTCGAACTCTATAACTCGAGTTATAGCCCAATTAAGCGGCACAACGCAGTTTGACAGCTTTAAGATTTTCGTGTGTTGAACTAGTAGTCAAGTCTAGTAATGCCTCTTACTTAATTCCGGCGATGGTCTCGAGTAAGGGGTGTTACATATCCGCTCCCATTTCCATAGAGGAATCTTTACTGGTTGTAATAAGCCCGACGGTAATTGATGTTCCGCCTTCACTTGTTGACAAGTCAAGCACTTACCCGCAAAATCAGTAACCCCCCGCTTCAACCCTGGCCACCAATACTGCTCCCATAAATCTCGATACATCTTATTTCCTTCAGGGTGCATAGCATAAGGGCTACTATGCGCCTCTCGCAGAATCATTTGTCTTAAATCCGAATCCATGGGCATACAAACTCTTCCACGAAAACATAACACTCTATCCTTGTTCATTCCAAAGTCTCCTATTACACCACTTTCAGCTTGTTGCATTAACGGACCCAACTTTTCATCTGATAACTGCTTTTCCTTGATCTGTTCTAACCATAAAAGCTTCACCTGAAGTTCCGCTAGCAGACTGCCATCTTCATACAAATTGAGATAAGCAAACATTGCTCTTAACTCTGATACTACCTTACGACTCAACGCGTCTGCCACCACGTTGGCCTTTCTAGGATGATACTCGATTGAAAAGTCAAAATCTTTTAACAGCTCCACCCACCTTCGTTGTCTCAAATTCAACTCCTTCTTGATAAGGAGGTACTTAAGACTCTTATGATTGGTATAATAGACTTCTCACCGTAGAGATAGTGCCTCCAAATCTTTAAAGCAAACACCACCACAGCCAACTCCAAGTCATGAGTGGGATAGTTTACTTTGTGCGGCCTTAACTGACGAGATGCATAAGCCACCACCTTTCCACCTTGCATCAACACACATCCTAAACCCATGTGTGACACATCACAGTAAACGATAAACTCTTTTCCAGCCTCAGGTTGAATCAGTACTGGCGCTTCCATCAAAATCTTCTTTAATTTCTTGAAACTCTCTTATTGTTTATCAGTTCACACATACGATACCCCTTTCCGCAATATCTTAGTTAGGGGTGCAGCAATCAACGAAAACCCCTCAACAAAACGTCTATAATAACCAGCAAAACCTAAGAAACTCTGAATCTCAGCCACTGACTTCGGTGGTTTCCAATCCAACACTGCGTCTACCTTCTGAGGATCAACTCTGATTCCCTCGACTGACACAACATGCCCCAAGAAGGTCATTTCCTTCAGCCAAAATTCACACTTACTGAATTTGGCATAAAGTTGCTTGTCTCGCAGTATTTGCAATATTGTGCGCAAATGTGAATCATGCTTTTCTTCATTCCTCGAATATACCAAGATATCATCTATGAACACCACCACAAACCGGTCCAGATAGGGTTGAAAAACTCGGTTCATCATGTCCATAAATGTAGCTGGTGCATTGGTCAAACCAAATGGCATCACCAAAAACTCATAATGTCCATAACGAGTTCGGAATGCTATTTTATGAATATCTGCCTCCTTAACCTTGAGTTGGTGATAACCCGATCTCAAATCAATCTTGGAGAAAACTGAAGCTCCCCTCAATTGATCAAACAAGTCATCGATTCTCGGCAATGGATACCTATTCTTGATCGTCAATTTATTCAACTGCCTATAATCAATGCACATGCGCATCGACCCATCCTTCTTCTTGACGAAAATCGGTGCCCCCACGGAGACACACTCGGTCGAATAAATCCCCGATCCAACAATTCTTGAATTTGAGCTTTAAGCTCTGCTAACTCTTTCGGCGCCATTCTATAAGGAGCAATGGACACCGGAGCTGTTCCGGGCATAAGCTCAATGCCAAATTCTACTTCCCGATCTAGAGGTAGACCCAGAAGTTTTTCAGGAAAGACATCTGGAAATTCTTCCACCGTCCTCACACTTCCCCACGATAGTTCCTTGGCATCCAAAGCACTGATGAAGGCTAGGAACACTCCATACCCTTTTCGCACCAACTTTTCTGCCTTTAAAGCAGATACCACATTTGCCAAAAAGTTCCTCCGCTCGCCTATCATTACTACCTCCTTATCATCCAAAGTCCTTATTGACATTCGCTTTTCAGCATAATCCAATTGCGCCCGGTGCTTCACCAACCAATCCATGCCCAAAATAAGATCGAACTCGCCGAAAGGCAGTTCCATCAAATCCGCCAAAAATATTTCTCTTTGAATTTCTAAAGGCACGTCTCTATACAATTTATTCACAATTATCGATTGTCCTAAAGGACTAATTACCGTCATCTCTCTATCAGAAATCTCAGATCTAATATTCAGGTTTCCAGATATGACACTAGCAACATACGAGTGGGTAGACTCGATATCTATTAAAGTAGTAACAGGTACATCAAGGATGAAGAACGTACCAGTTATCACATCAGGTGCATCGCCATCTTCACGATGCCTAACCGCATAGACCAACCCCGGCTGTCTTGCCTCTGCATTACCTCTAAAGCCATTACCTTGACCCGGTGCACCTTGACCACGTCCTGCACCATTACTACCACGACCTGATCCACGGTCTCTCGGTGGTTATTGAGTGCCTCTAGCTGGCTGTGCATCAAAGTTACGAGCTTTCTGAGTCGGAGCAGTCCGTCGAAGGCAATTCCTATATTGATGATCCTTGGAACCACATTTAAAACAACCACCAGTTCTCTTCTAGTATTCACCAGGGTGTCGTTTCCCACAGTCAGCACATTTTTGAATCTGATTGGTAGCCACAGGTGCTCTAGCTTGAGCTGGCTCATCACTCCGAGGCCTCTTTTGAAACCTTTTAGTAGAACTCGAGCACTTAAAATCCCTATTGCCTCTGACTCTTTCCTGGTTCTGACATTCTGAGTTCTTAGCCTCTTCGGCTATCTTGGCTTTCTCCACAAGCGTGGCAAAAATCCTTTCTTGTTGCGGGGCTATCAGTACCTGTAATTCATCATTCAGCCCATCCTCAAAACGTACACAGCGCTCATGATCGGTCGGCACTATCGTGTGAGCATAACGACTCAAGCGTAGAAATTCTGCCTCGTAAGCTGCCACCGTCTTATTTCCCTAAACCAAATTTAGAAATTCCTTCCTCCGGGCATCCATATAACTTGTCCCGACATACTTCCCTTGGAAAGCAGCTTTGAAGAAATCCCATGTAACACATTCAGCCTGGGTGCCTTCTCGAACAGTAAGCCACCATTGATACGCCTCGTCCCTCAACAAGGACACAGCTCCTTTTAGTTTCTGCTCGGCAGTGAACTCTAGGTCATCCATAATCCACTCTACAGCCTCGAGCCAATATTCTGCAACATTTGGGGCTACTCCAAAAATACCCCTAAAAACCTCGGCACCACTCGATCTAAGTCGTTCCGAAATTGATCCACGAGCTGCTGGCCCAGTTCTAGCACCAGCAACCCTTCCCAAGACTCTCAACATTGCTTAGGTCAAGGTAATGTCCTCCCTCGTATGGTCATGTGATCCAGTCTCAGCCCCGAATGATGCAGGTGCATCCATTTCTGGTATATGTCCCGACACTTCAGACGCAACCCTAGCACTTCGGCCTCTACCACGGCCACCCTTACTAAGTCCATGTCCACGTCCTCTAGCGCTCATTTTGACTATTTTGGTTTAATCTAATTTACAAGTTTTATGAATCAGAATACTATTTCAGTGTTTATTAACGATATTTTATAAGACATAAGATATAGAGTTGTTTTCGCAATCACATCCTATAGTCTCAATCTCTACAGCTTCAACACCTAAAACTAGAAGTTCTAGAGTGTTCTTATAATCATATCATAATAATAAACATTCAATATACGAATACTTACTTAACTTGGTGCCGGATGCTCGTGGTGCCATACTACCTTTAAAACATAAATTCTATAAATTCGAAACAGCTTTAAACAAAAATTGTTGTTGAACCCAAACCCCAGCCGAGTTCTGAAATTGGCTCTGATACCATAAAATGTAACACCTCAAACTCGGTCTATGCGTTAAGACCAGATTTGGTATGCCACACAAAATGAACATACATCTATCTAATGATTTAAAGAAAACAGATCCTCAAAACTATTTTGAAATTGGAGTTTATTAAAAATCGAGGTTAATTTAAAATCTATGATTTTAAGACATAAGAGTTTATAATTTGATCTTAGAAAAATAAATTGGTTAAATTTTTAAAGAAGTTTAAAAGAGTTTTTAAAAAAAAGAATTTGAAATCAAAATTTATAAAAGAGTTTTTACAGAAAGTTTTACGAGATAATGATATTTAAGAAAAACCTCCTTTCTATACGTAAATTAAAGAAAATATTTATAAAAATAAAATAGTCCCATTTAAGTATCAAAAACGTAATTAAAATCCATCCACGAAATTAAATCCATAAAAATAATACCAGAGGCCTTATTACATCACACTAAAATAAGAATTAAATAAAAATACTTAAGAGTAGTTCAAAGCTCATAAAAACCATTATTTGAAGTATGGCCTCCACGAAGTCATCCCCAGCCCAAGCCTCCATTACTGATCGTTACCTGAGAAGGGTAAAGGAAATGGGGTGAGTCATTTAGAACTCAGTGTGTAACCCACTTACCAATTTCATTGGGCCAAACTATTAAAGCATTTAATTAGGCTTGAGCCCATTTACGAATATAACAATATAATAAATAAAAAATGCATATGAAATGCAATTCCTAACCAAGCCTAAATTTCCATCTGCTACACACCACCCGTACCAACCAGCACACCTGTGGGGATCAAGTCAACCCACCCCTCCAACACACCAATCGCAGGCATTAAGCCATTTAATTCGCAGGCAAAATGCCATTTAAAACAATGATTCGCAGGCCAATGGCCATTAATACGCAGGCATTTAAGCCATTTAAACTAGGCATGAAGCCTTCTTCTCTTCATCAAAATATCCCAACCCATGCAATCATGTTTATACAATGCACAACAATTTATTCATATGATAATTTTAACATCAGGCTTATAATAAAATTTGGCCCATTGCACAATTTGGCCCATTAAGCAATATAACAAATTGGCCCATATAGCGATCTATCAAAACAGCGCATTAAGCAATCTGTAGAAACGGCCCATTAAGCAATCTATCGAAACGGCCCATTAACACATGAGGCCCATATATCACTTTTTATCAAATTAGCCCATTAAGAGTGATTTCGTAACTTCCACGATTTTAATACCGATTTCATGCACTTACACTAAAGTGTTAATAAACCATATTTTTTCGATTTTACCAACTTTGCGATTATTAGTCTAATGCTTAATATCGGTATAACATCTAACCCGTGAGATAAGTGTGAAATTACACACCTGATTACAGTGAGAACTATACTTTCCCGCTTGTCGATACCTAAATACATGTCACGTTTGATTACAACACTAATACTTAATATAAATCTATGCTAAAGTAAGCGGTCCAGATTTTTACCCTCGGAATCTCGAACAATAGCTATTTGTCGGTTCTCCCCAGTTGATGGTTCACAACCCGATGGGAAATTTCGAACAGCTAATGGCTTCGAACTACGAACAACTTGGAATAATTGATTCTCCTTGGATGAGGGTCTACAACCCGGTGGAAAGTCTCAGATTGCCAAAACAACCCTTCTCGCTTGAATCTAGAGGGATTAGCGAATCCGCCCCTCTTTAGAACACTATTCACCACTCTTTTTGACCCTATCTTGTTTGCATCCATTGACAAAAGAATATTAGTCTAACTAATATTTTGAAAATTAAGTTTATAAGTTTTAAGGGCGAAATTGGCTTACCACGAAATCTTACGTTCACGGGATGAAAATCGAACGATAACGTCCCTAAGATACGAATCGATTAGTCACCCATCTTTGACGAAATATCAAGTAATATGAAAGTCCTTGATAGAAACCCTTACCTTAAACACTTTGAACCGAATCCTAGCGATTTACGATGCTTACGAATACTCCGAGTTTCGGCCTTCACTTTATCACTATAAAAATAAGAAGATTGTCTAAGAAAAAGGGATGGAGAATGCTATTTTCGGTCAAAAGACCCTCCCAAACTAATATATACACATTCGGCTAGAGAAAAGAAGAGAATAAAGATTCAAAACGGGTTCTTACCGATTATTCAAAGCAAGTGCAAAGAAAACGATTGATAATAAAATATATGTGAAGAGGGAAGTTCGGCCAAGAAGAAAAATTTGATGAAAATGATGCAAGCAATATTCGGCCATGGAGGACAAGAGAAGGGAGAAAATGTGTTTTGGGTTTTTCAAATGTGAGAAAGGAGCAAAGAGAGAGATTTGGGACAAGGGAGCATTCGACAATAGTGAAGAAAAGAAGAAGAGAAAAAAAGTGGCTTTTGTGCTTTGGTAATTCGGCACAAGAGAAAAGAGTGTCTTGAGAAGTTAGGCAAAATATGACCAAATGGTCAAAAAGAAATGGCCAAAAGAAGAAAACCAGATGTTCACTAATGCACAAAATGCATTCGGCTAGGGAGAGAAAGATGAAAAGAAAGGTTTTTGTGAAAAGCACAAAATGACCAAAATGAAAGTGACCAAACTTGCTACACATCCTTACAAAAGCTTCCAACAATATTCGGCCACCCCCTAGCCCCCAAAACCATCCAAGTTCATGGAAAAAGTTTGGCCATTCCAAACTTTCCAAAACTCACCCCTTAAAAAGTGCCTTGTGTTCCCCCTACCAACCATAAGCTCATGATTCCTTTCCCTATGTTCAAAACTTACCTTGTAATATCCCGGGTTAGGGGCTATTTTTGTTGTGGCATGTTTTGCATATGTTGGTGTGCTATGTTGCTATTTTTATGTTTTAGGGGCTTAATTGTAGGCTAGGTGTATGCCTGAGTGTATGGGAAAATTTTGGTTTTTGGGTGTTAAGTCAGGGGAGCTGTTGGAGCTGGGGTATAAGAGTTGTATTTGTGGTTTTGTTGCACAAGAAAAGAGCTGGTGTAGTGGCAAGCTTGACGCCACTAAGGCTTGGTGTGGGTAACGCCTAAAGCAAGGATGTAGGCCTTGTGTTCGAGCTGCAAAGTCCCCATTTTGGCTTCTTTTTGGGACGGCATGGAGGGAGGAGTTTGTAGGCAGTTCAAACTCTGCCATTGACTTGGTCTTCACATTCGAATGGTGGGTGGAGAGGAATTTTAGGAGGTTGACTTGTTCAACCACTTTGAATGAGTGGAGGGGAGTTAATGGAGGGATTTGGCCGAATTTTTGGGTGTTGGAGTGGGGGAAATGGACGGCATAGTGGGGTGAGGTGCTAGCCGAAATGCATTTTTGCAGTTTTGGCATTTTGGGTGCACAATCGGTCTTAGGAGGTAGCAAAAAGGCAATCGAAATTGCTAGTGAGTTCTCCCTTCTTTCTTTTGCAAACCGTAAGTCAAAAGGCATCCTTGCCGAATTCTTTGGATTTGTTTTCTACATTTTGTGCTGTTGGCCGAATGCTCTTCTAGTTTCTTTCTTCTTTTCAGTTGTGTAAACCGAAAGTCATTTCTCAAAATACTTCCATCATTTCTTTTCTTCCCAAAATCTTAAGCCGAACCTCTCTTCTATTGTTGCCGATTTTTCTCTTTTTCTTAAACCATCTTGCCGAAATTCCATTTTCACTCTACTCTCATCTCATATTTGCTTTCTCTCTTCTCTCATTCAGAACCGATCACAGGTGTGTTAAACATCTAAAAGCAAATTCTTTTCTTTTTATTCGAGGTGCTGGCCAAATCTATTCTCCTCTGTTAGTTTTCTTTTTGGCCGAATATCTCCCCTTCTCCTAGAAGTTGTAGTGGCGAATATCGAGTAGAGGTTGGGGTCCTTGCTTCAATCGTTGGTGGTGGTAAGCTTTTGGCCGAATGGCCATTTCTTCTCTTGTTCTGTTCTTGATCGTTTGGTTGATTAAGGGCCGAATATGGTCATGTTGGAAGGGTTCTAATCTCGTTGTTATAGGGTCTTTGGAGTGTGAAAGCAAGCAAGCGAATCGTCATTCTTTTGTTAATCGATTGGTAAGTAGGGGTAAGTACATGGTATTGTTAGTATTTCAATCTTTTTAGGTTCGATTAAGGCAAAGGTAACAAAAGATTAACTGTTCATCTTTTATGGTGTAGCCGATTGCTAAGGAGAATCATTGGGTGATTCGGGTTTGGTAGGAAACCAAACCAAGTGAAGGTAAGGGTTCGATATTAACCCCTTGGGTCAATTGTTGATGGCCGAATGTCATAGATGCCTAACCCCTAATGTTTGGCCGATTGTAGGATCTAGTAATCGAGGGGCTTAGATCGTTTTCGTTGGATTTTAGACTCGTCTTATCAGGTGTGTAAACTAACACACTTCTGTTTAGTAATATGATTGATAACCTGTGTGATGATTAATGAAACAGTGATGATTGATATAATACCCTAATGGGTATGATCGTGGACTCGGGTAAGTCAGTGTTAATATTATTATGAGTTACTGATAATCTATATGATATCATGACTATGGATATATGTGACATGGGGTATGAGATTAGACATATGGGCATGATATGCATGATTGTATAATATGCATGATTACATGAGTATGGTATGTTGATGGGTGATACGAGTGGAGGGAGCAGTGAGATTTTGTGCTGACGAGCACCAGTGCTTTGGTAGCACACTTTGTGACTTTGGGTCACCAGAGGTTTGGCACCTCCAGAGGTTTGGTACCTCGCCTCGTCCCCATGGCTCGAGCACCACGATGGGTTGGCCCCACAGATGATTATACGGGATTGACGCCATGTTTTGGTAACACACGATGGGTTGGCCCCATCACCGCATTTGTGACTACGGTCACCGGTGCTTGCTTGTAGCACATTGTGTCTTTGGGACACCAGAGGTTTGGCACCTCATTGCGACTTATCCCTGTGGTTTGACCACCGTGGGTTGGCCCCACTTGAGATATGGGATCGTCTGCTAGTGATTTGGTATCACACGATGGGTTGGCCCCATCATTGGATTTGTGACTTCGGTCACCAGTGCTTTGGTAGCACAATTGTGTCTTTGGGACACCATGGTTTTTGGGACCACATTGATGGATAATGTGTCTTTGGGACACCAGTGTTTTGGTAACACATTGTGACTATACGTCACCAGTGGTTTGGCACCACCAGTGGTTTGGTACCACACGGGGTAGAAAAGGCGATATGGATGGTTAGGACTGGGTTGCATTAATTATGTTGCTATGTATGATGTGTGTTAGCATGTTGTTTCTTCGGGAGCGGGATTTACACACTGAGTCACTCGACTCACCCTCTCCCTTGACATTTCAGGTGACTCGTAGACGCGGACATGGAGCCGGGATGGACTCGGGGTGCTCATGCCATGCGGAATAAAAGTTTTACTCAGATGTTATGTTTTGGGTACTTTAGTTATTTACTTACAATTGGGCTTTATTTCGGATTTGTAAAAGCCTTTAAATTATGCCTTTTGATATTATGTTTAAGTTTGTTTTTAATATGCCTTAACAGAATAATTGGGTTAATTTGCTAAAACTTGACATAACAACGATTTCAAAATTTCCACGATATGTTTTCAACTATACCATCGGGTATCATACTGACTTTATAAAGGAATGAAAATCCATTGTCCCCCAACTTGAAATCAAATTTTTTACTAAGATTAAGTGTTTTATTAACGAAATTAAACAACTGTTTTTTTTTAAACGGAGCAAAGTTTTATCAATTTTATTTAGTACAAATTCAAAATTTTTCAAACTCGTTTTCCCCGTAACATACCAGATTCGGTCGTGGTGTTTGGACCGGGTTTGGGGTGTTACAATTGTGGTATCAGAGCCAAGTTCAAAAGCTCGATCAGGGCCGAGGCCCAAACTGCTTTCAAAAAGTCTGCTTTAAATGTTTTGGGTTAAAGACATGGCATGGTTTACAAGGCATGGCACCGAGTCTCCGGCACCAGTTCGCCCAGGTAAGTAGTTCTAAACTCTTCTGTGAATTACTATTTGTAGAAGGGTAGGTGATATGGAACGTAGATAGATTTATAGGACTTGAACCTTAGGATTAGGTTACTCAAACACTCGAACTAAAGCATAAGACTTAAAGCACTAAACCAATCTATGACTCAGCCACGGGGCTAGGGTGTGGTAACTCCCATGCGCATGTCTCAGGAGAGGATCCTAAGAGCTTGGTATTTAAGCGATCCTCGTGACTCACCTCCTCTTCGCAGTATCCCACCTGGTGCGTAGCTCGAGTTCACCCTGACCAAGAAGGCTCGGTCATAGACTTAACCTAACGACTAAAACCCGAAAAAGGGAATTAGCCATGTTTTCGAAAAATACAACAACAACCCTAATGTTTTCAAACTTTTTGCAATAAACTCTTTCAAAACTGAGAATGTCACTTTTACAACAATTCTCTTGAAAAACCTGATTTATGGAAAATTACAAAAATGCCCTTAGGGGTAAATTTACTAAAATGCCCCCGGTTTATAAAGTCTCGAACTCAATAAGTTTGTACGAAATTCAAACACTCTGTTTTACAAAGTATCAATCGAAAATTTTGATTTTGGAAATTTACGAGAACGCCCTCAGTTTGTGAAAATTACTAAAATACCCCTGGTTTCCAAAACGAAGTATTTTACAAAATTTTCAAAGAACACTCTCAAATTTTCGGAATTTCAAAGTGACCGGTTTTACGAAAGTTTAAAATATCTTTTATTACGAAAACACCCTGTAGGGAAAATGACGAAAATACCCTTGGGTTAGAAATGGGCAACAATGTCCGAAGAGTGAATAAGTATGGAAAGGGTTAAGGAATGAATGTATAATCTCTTTTGGGTGAATAGGATAGAAGATTGAAACCTTGGTTGCTCGAAAGAACTCCTGATTAAGCTCCATCCATAAAATTTCTTTGCGGTTAAGAAAGTGGAACGATACTAATGCATAAAAATCTTCTTAATCGTAAACGCGTCGATCGTTTAGTCATGAGTACTCGAGGTGGACGTGGCCGTAATACTCGTGGTCGAGGTCGAGGTAGGATGACGCTTTACGAACCCGTAGGATCCGGTCAAGGTCGAAAAATGAGATGCTTGGATTCCGCCACCACCGGAGATGGTGAGTTCCAAGATCGGTCGAGACGATGCGATGTCACGAGCGATCTTTGCGGGTGTTGGAAAGAGTAGTGGTGTGTAAGTGGTAGTGCGGGAGTTAGGAAATCTGTTCTGGCGACTCGGGCTAATGGGGCGAATTTTTCCGAGTGTATCGGGTGTTGCTCCTAGCACCGCTTGAATATTGGTGGAGGCAACCGAGCGGATCATGGATGATCCGGACTTGACGGTGAAGAGAAGTTGAAGGGCATCGTATCGCTTCTTGGGATGAGTCATATCGGTGGTGGCTCACGCGGTTCGGGATAGTGTGGCCGCGGAAGATCGACATGGGATTATTTCAGAGCCGCATATCAAAAGAAATACATCGGGGCTAGTTACATCGACTCCCAAATGAAAGGCATTTCGAGGCTTGTTCGGGGAGTAAATCATGTCTTGAGTACGAGGTGAGTTCCCGGTCGAGTAGGTATGCCGGGGCATTGTAGCCACCGAGCATGAGAGGTGTGTTCGCTTTCGAGGATGGTCTGCAGACGAGTTGAGGTCGCTGATTGCTCCACAGCGGGAGCGCGAGTTTGTTTGTCTTAGTTGAGAAGGCTAAGGTAGCCGAGGGTGTTAAAGAGTCGGTAAGATAGAGCATGGACAGGAGTAGGCTTAAGAGGAGCTTTGGGTCTTCGGATCGTCCGCAATCCGCATGAAGAGGGGCTAGACCAAGTGGGCGAAATCGATCTGCTAGGTTTGTTGTTTGCTAGGCGGGGACCGCCGCAGATGTAATCGATGTGGGGAAATCTCATTGGGGTGGTTGTTGGGTGGTGGAAAAGGTTGTTTCGAGTGTGGATCTCTCGATCATCGCATTAGGGATCGTGCGCGTGATGGCCGAGATTCGATCCCGAGAGTCGGGGCGGAATCGGCTCAGAGGTAATGGACCGCCATCTCGGAGGGGCCGTGGTAATGGCAGAGGGTGGTAATGGATTTGGTCGAGGTCGTGGAGCACCGCGAGGCGCGGTAGTTACGAGGCATGACGACTGATGCAGTGTATGCAGCTAGGCGCCGCGAGAGAGGCGACGCACCGACGTAATCACCGTGCGTTTTTGATTTTTGGTTCTCCTATCTTCGCTTTAATTGATTTGGGTTCCACGCGTTCGTATGTTGCTAGTAGTATAGTTGAGACCATGGACTTAGACTCGAAACCGCCTCAGACGGATGACCGTATTTAGCCTCTAGGTCACTCAGTAGTGGTAGATAAGTCAGTATAAGGATGTACCCCTAGAACTCCAGGGGTAGTTTTTGCTTCTTGATCCGATGGAACCGCCGTTTGGGAGTTCGATCGATTCTTGGAATGGACTGGTTGGTTAAGTACCGTGCCAAGGTGGATTGCGCGCTAAAGCGCATGGTTCTATCGACGGATAAGGAGATGAAGTGATTATGATAGGTAATAGGAGAGATTACTTATCCAATGTGGTATCGGCATTAAAAGTCAGAAAGATGGTCGGGAAAGGGTGTGTGAGCGTATGTGGTTCATGTGTATGCCTTGGAGGCTAAAGAGTCTGCTTTGTTGAGAAGGTCCGCATCTTGTTAAGGAATTTGTGGATGTGTTTCGGAGGAGCTTCCGGGTTTGCCACCGGATCGTGAGGTAGAGTTTGGGATAGATCTGCTACCGGGGATCGCGCCGGGTGTCTATTGCTCCATATAGGATGGCACCAAAGGAATTGGTGGAGCTTAAGGCTCGATTCGTGAGCTGTTGGATCAAGGCTTCATTAGGCCAAGTGTTTCACCGTGGGAGCACCCGGTATTATTCGTCAAGAAGAAAGACGATGCGATGATGCGGATGTATCGACTACTATGCTAATAAATAAGCGATTAAAAACAAGTATCCGTTACCACGGATAGATGACTTGTTTGATCACCAAAGGTGCATCGGTGTTTTCAAGATCGATTTGAGGTCCGGTACCATCGGTTGAAAGTTAAGGAAGCGGATATCCATAAGATAGCGTTTGAACTCGATGCGGGCACTACGAATTCTGGTAATGCCGTTCGGGTTGACTAACGCTCGGCGACTTTATGGATATGATGAATAGGGTGTTTCAGAGATGTCTGGACCGTTTAAATCGTGGTTTTTATTGACGACATCTTGGTTTACTCAAGGTCGGAAGAAGAGCATGATGCACACTTGAGAGTGGTGTTGCAAGTTTTGAGGAGAAGCAACTCTATGCTAAGTTCGATGAAGTCGCGAGTTCGGCTTAGTGAAGTGGCGTTTTGGGTCATGTAGTATCACCGAGGAATTAGAGTTGATCCTCGGAAGGTTGAGGCGGTTTTGGATTGGAAGCCTCCTAAGTCGATCATTGAGATTCGGAGTTTCTGGGTTTGGCGAGGATACTACAGAAGATTTGTTGAGGGTTTCTCGTTAATTGCGCACCATGGCGACTAAGTCATTGTTAGAAGGGAGCTCCGTTCGTTTGGGTGAGAAACAATGGGAGAGTTTTGATAAGTGAAGAAGATCTTGGTGAGGCTCTGCTTTAATTCAACTTTGAGGTGGTAAAGGAATTCACGATTATCTTTGCGACGCATCACATACGGGATTGGGTTGTGTCTTTGATGCGGGAGAGGGTAAGGTTGTGGCTTACGCTTCTCGGCACCGAGGCCACACGAGGTCAACTATCCGGCGCACGATTTAGAGCTAGCGGTAGTAGTCTTAGCCCTAAAAATGCGGAGGCATTACTTGTGCGGTGAGAGATCAATAGTCTACACATCATAAGAGTCCGAAGTATCTATTGACTCGAAGGATCCGAATTTGAGGCGGCATAGATGGGTTGAGTTGCTCAAGGACTACGATCGCTCGATTGAATATCATCCGGGCAAGGCTAACGTGGTGGCGACGCGCGTTGAGCCGTAGGGTTGTTTCGGACTTAAGAGCGATGTTTGCCCATTTGAGTTTGTATGACGATGGGAGCATTCAGCGAGCTACGAGTTAAGCCTACTTGGGTTGAGCGGATCAAGGAGAAACAGCTTAGAGGATGAGGTTACGAGTGCGCCGAAGGTTACAAGTGCGAGAATGGTGGTTTGGAGGGTTACACTTGTCTTGTGACGAGGTTCGTGTTTTCAAGGTAAGGCTTGTATGCCTAAAGATGTTGAGTGAGGCGAAAGATTCTTCAGGCCTTTATAGCAGATCCTTATGCTATGCATCCCGGAGGTAGTAAAATGTATAGGGATCTTAAAGAGCGCTTTTGGTGGCTTTGGTTTGAAGAAGGAAGTAGCAGAGTTTGTTGGGAAGTGTCCGACTTGTCGTAGTCAAGGCTGAACATCGATTTGCCGTCGGGTTTGCTTCACTGTGAAAATCCCTCGATGGAAATGGGAAAGGATAACTATGGATTTCGTCAGTGGTTTACCGCTTACGCCAAGCAAGAAAGATTCAGTTTGGGTTATTGTGGACCGTCTGACTAAGTCGGCCCATTTCATTCCGGTGAGAGTGGACTATTCACTTCAGAGATTGGCGAAGCTTTATGTGTCAGAGATAGTAAGGCTACACGTGTTCCAGCCGATTATCTCGGATAGGGATCCCGTGTTTACGTCGAGGTTCCGAGAGCGTTGCATCGTGCTCTGCGGGTGCGCTTGATTTCAAAGACGGCTTTTCACCGCAAATCGGCGGGCGATCGGAAAGAGTTATTCAGATCTTGGAAGACATGCTGAGAGGTTGTGTTCTGGACTTCAGGGGCAGTTGGGAAGAGTTTCTGCCGTTAGCCGAGTTCGCCTATAACAACAGCTACCAAGCAAGCATCAAAATGGCACCATATGAGGCGCTGTATGGTAGGAAGTGTCGCTCACCTACATGTTGGACAGAGTTAGGTGAACGTCAGTTGTTGGGACCTGAGTTGGTTGCTGAGACCGAGGACAAGGTTAGGTTGATTCAGTCTCGTTTGAAGGAAGCTTCGGACAGGCAAAAGTCTTATGCCGATCTTAAGCGAAGAGATATAGAGTTCGCTGTGGGAGATCGGGTCTTCTTAAAGGTCTCGCCTTGGAAGAAGGTGCTGAGGTTTGGCAGAAAAGGCAAGCTAAGTCCGAGGTTTATTGGGCCGTATAAGGTAGTGAGACGAGTTGGACCAGTGGCGTATCAGCTTGAGTTGCCAGCAGAGCTTAGCTAGATTCACGATGTTTTTCACGTGTCGATGCTTCGGCGGTATCGTTCAGATCCATCACATGTAGTAGCAGTAGAAGAGATCGAGGTGAACCCAGATATGACCATAGAGGAAGAACCAGTACAGATTCTAGATCGAGATGTCAAGGTTCTACGTAGAAAGTCTGTGCCTTTCGTTAAGGTACTTTGGCGGAATCATGGTGTGGAAGAAGCTACGTGGGAACCCGAGGTTACGATGAGACAGCAATACCCGCAACTCTTTTGACCAGGTAATTTCGAGGCCGAAATTATTCTTAAGGGGGGTAGAACTGTAATATCCCGGGTTAGGGGCTATTTTTGTTGTGGCATGTTTTGCATATGTTGGTGTGCTATGTTGCTATTTTTATGTTTTAGGGGCTTAATTGTAGGCTAGGTGTATGCCTGAGTGTATGGGAAAATTTTGGTTTTGGGTGTTAAGTCGGGAGCCGTTGAGGTGGGGTATAAGAGTTGTATTTGTGGTTTTGTTGCACAAGAAAAGAGCCGGTGTAGTGGCAAGCTTGACGCCACTAAGGCTTGGTGTGGGTAACGCCTAAAGCAAGGATGTAGGCCTTGTGTTCGAGCCGCAAAGTCCCCATTTTGGCTTCTTTTTGGGACGGCATGGAGGGAGGAGTTTGTAGGCGCGCTTCAAACTCGCCATTGACTTGGTCTTCACATTCGAATGGTGGGTGGAGAGGAATTTTAGGAGGTTGACTTGTTCAACCACTTTGAATGAGTGGAGGAGTTAATGGAGGGATTTGGCCGAATTTTTGGGTGTTGGAGTGGGGAAATGGACGGCATAGTGGGGTGAGGTGCTAGCCAGAAATGCATTTTTGCGCTTTTTTGGCATTTTGGGTGCACAATCGGTCTTAGGAGGTAGCAAAAAGGCAATCGAAATTGCTAGTGAGTTCTCCTTCTTTCTTTTGCAAACCGTAAGTCAAAAGGCATCCTTGCTTAGAATTCTTTGGATTTGTTTTCTACATTTTGTCTTTGTTGGCGAATGCTCTTCTAGTTTCTTTCTTCTTTTCGGTTGTGTAAACCGAAAGTCATTTCTCAAAATACTTCCATCATTTCTTTTCTTCCCAAAATCTTAAGCCAGAACCTCTCTTCTATTGTTGCCAATTTTTCTTTTTTTCTTAAACCATCTTGCCGAAATTCCATTTTCACTCTACTCTCATCTCATATTTGCTTTCTCTCTTCTCTCATTCGAACCGATCACGTGTGTGTTAAACATCTAAAAGCAAATTCTTTTCTTTTTATTCGAGTCTTTGGCCAAATCTATTCTCCTCTGTTAGTTTTCTTTTTGGCGAATATCTCCCTTCTCCTAGAAGTTGTAGTGGCCGAATATCGAGTGAGGGTTGGGGTCCTTGCTTCAATCGTTGGTGGTGGTAAGCTTTTGGCGAATGGCCATTTCTTCTCTTGTTCTGTTCTTGATCGTTTGGTTGATTAAGGGCCGAATATGGTCATGTTGGAAGGGTTCTAATCTCGTTGTTATAGGGTCTTTGGAGTGTGAAAGCAAGCAAGCGAATCGTCATTCTTTTGTTAATCGATTGGTAAGTAGGGGTAAGTACATGGTATTGTTAGTATTTCAATCTTTTTAGGTTCGATTAAGGCAAAGGTAACAAAAGATTAACTGTTCATCTTTTATGGTGTAGCCGATTGCTAAGGAGAATCATTGGGTGATTCGGGTTTGGTAGGAAACCAAACCAAGTGAAGGTAAGGGTTCGATATTAACCCCTTGGGTCAATTGTTGATGGCCGAATGTCATAGATGCCTAACCCCTAATGTTTGGCCGATTGTAGGATCTAGTAATCGAGGGGCTTAGATCGTTTTCGTTGGATTTTAGACTCGTCTTATCAGGTGTGTAAACTAACACACTTCTGTTTAGTAATATGATTGATAACCTGTGTGATGATTAATGAAACAAAGGATGATTGATATAATACCCTAATGGGTATGATCGTGGACTCGGGTAAGTCAGTGTTAATATTATTATGAGTTACTGATAATCTATATGATATCATGACTATGGATATATGTGACATGGGGTATGAGATTAGACATATGGGCATGATATGCATGATTGTATAATATGCATGATTACATGAGTATGGTATGTTGATGGGTGATACGAGTGGAGGAAGCGGTGAGATTTTGTCTTGACGAGAGCACCGGTGCTTTGGTAGCACACTTTGTGACTTTGGGTCACCAGAGGTTTGGCACCTCCAGAGGTTTGGTACCTCGGCGTCGTCGTCCCAGTGGCTCAAGCACCACGATGGGTTGGCCCCACGAGATGATTATACTGGGATTGACGCCGATGTTTTGGTAACACACGATGGGTTGGCCCCATCACGAGATTTGTGACTACGGTCACCATGCTTGGTAGCACATTGTGTCTTTGGGACACCGAGAGGTTTGGCACCTCATTGCGACTTATCCCCGTGGTTTGACCACCGTGGGTTGGCCCCACTTGAGATATGGGATCGTCGCTAGTGATTTGGTATCACACGATGGGTTGGCCCCATCATTGGATTTGTGACTTCTGGCACCAAAGCTTTATGGTAGCACAATTGTGTCTTTAGGACACCAAAGGTTTTGGGACCACATTGATGGATAATGTGTCTTTGGGACACCAGTGTTTTGGTAACACATTGTGACTATACGTCACCGGTGGTTTGGCACCACCAAAGGGTTTGGTACCACACGGGGTAGAAAAGCGCGATATGGATGGTTAGGACTGGGTTGCATTAATTATGTTGCTATGTATGATGTGTGTTAGCATGTTGTTTCTTCGGGAGCGGGATTTACACACTGAGTCACTCGACTCACCCTCTCCCTTGACATTTCAGGTGACTCGTAGACGCGGACATGGAGCCGGGATGGACTCGGGGTGCTCATGCCATGCGGAATAAAAGTTTTACTCGAGATGTTATGTTTTGGGTACTTTAGTTATTTACTTACAATTGGGCTTTATTTCGGATTTGTAAAAGCCTTTAAATTATGCCTTTTGATATTATGTTTAAGTTTGTTTTTAATATGCCTTAACAGAATAATTGGGTTAATTTGCTAAAACTTGACATAACAACGATTTCAAAATTTCCACGATATGTTTTCAACTATACCATCGGGTATCATACTGACTTTATAAAGGAATGAAAATCCATTGTCCCCCAACTTGAAATCAAATTTTTTACTAAGATTAAGTGTTTTATTAACGAAATTAAACAACTGTTTTTTTTTAAACGGAGCAAAGTTTTATCAATTTTATTTAGTACAAATTCGAAATTTTTCAAACTCGTTTTCCCCGTAACATACCAGATTCGGTCGTGGTGTTTGGACCGGGTTTGGGGTGTTACATACCTTAAACCATTAGCCACCTTACCCTAAAAATAAAGTCCAACTTACCAAAAATAGAGCTTGGTCCACACATGCTAGAAGAGTGCAAAAAAATAATATTCACAAAATGCATACTAGGGGATTCGAACCTCTCCCCTCAAGACCAAACATGTAGCGCATAACCCCTTAACCAAATGCTCATTTATGCTATCTTTTTACCACTTAATTACCTTAAGCATAAAGGTTACTTGTTCCATTTCAATAAAGTACTCATTACTAAAATTTATTGTAATTCTGAATAAATCCCGAGCCTTCCCAAGACTATATAATAAACACACAAATTAAAACATTAACAAGCTAAGCACCAAAATCATGCAACGTATCGATACTAAATTTTTAGGATGTTACATGTCCATCCCATCTCTGATATTGAATGGGTGAGTCCAACACAATATGTTCTAAAAAAGGAGGAATGAAAGTGGTGGCAAACGAGATGAATAATTTGATTTCCACTCAGACAGTTACAAGATGGCAGATATGTATCGACTATAAGAAACTGAATGATGCAATTAAAAAGGATCACTTTCTGGTGCCATTTATAGACCAAATGCTTGACCAATTAGCAGGTAAGGAATATTATTATTTCCTTGATGGATATTCGAGATATCATCAAATCCTTATCCATCTGGATGATCAGGAAAATACTACTTTTATATGTCCTTTTGGAACATATGCTTTTCAAAGGATGCCATTTGGATTATGCAATGCGCCAACTACATTCATGAATTGCATGATTGTGATCTTCTCTGACATGTTAGAACAAGGATTAGACATATTCATAGATTATTTTTCTGTGTATAGAGATTCATTCATGGAATGTTTACACAATCTTGAATGGGTCCTAAAAGGATGTGAAGAAACTAATTTGGTGCACAATTGGTAAAAAAATGTCATTTCATGGTAAAAGAAGGAATTTTTCTTAGGCATCAAATTGCAAAAAAAGGTTTGGAAGTCGATAAGGCCAATATTGAAGTAATAGAAAAGCTAACATATCCAACAAATGTTCGAGGAGTGAGAAATTTCTTAAGACATGTTAGCTTTTATAGGCAATTCATAAAAGACTTTGCACAAGTCTCAAAACCTTTGAGCCAACTACTGCAGAAAGATGTCCCTTTTGAGTTCAATGAAAAATGCATAGAGGCTTTCGACATTCTAAAGCATAAATTAGACTCATCATAGTCAGTCCTGATTGGACAAAGCCTTTTATGATTATGTGCGATGCAAGTGATCATGCAGTTGGAGTAGTATTGGGACAAGATAAAGACAAGGTTTTTCACACTATTCATTATGCAAGGAAGACATTTAATCTAGCTTAATGCAATTACACTACCATGGAGAAAGAAATGTTAGTAGTTGTATTTGCATGCGAGAAATTCATATTGTATTTGATGGCGAACCGAGTTTATATTTATACGGACCACTTAGCACTGAAATGTGTGATGAAGAAAACAGAAACAAAAGCGAGACTAGTGAGATGGATGTTGCTTCTTTAAGAGTTTGATTTATGGATCCTAGATAGAAAAGGGACAGAAACTCAAGTTGCAGATCATTTGTCATAATTGGAATTAGAAGTTGAAGGAAAGGGGAAATGGAAATAAATGAAAACTCTATTGACCAGCAGTTATTCCAACTCAAACCAATTTCCAAACTACCTTGGTATGCAGACATTGTCAATTATTTAGCCCAAGGCATTTTTTCAATGGGCGCAACATGGGTGTAAAGAAGGAAGATTAAGTATGATGCCAGAAAATATACATAGGAGGAACCATATGTTTTTCGACAATGTGTCGATCAATTAATCTAGCGTTTTGTAGCTGAAGAAGAGATAGAAGATATTCTCATGGGATGTCATACATCTTCGTCCAGAGGCCACTTCAGGAGTAAGAGATGTGCTGGAATCCAGATTATATTGGGCTACCAAAAACAAAAAAGCTTATGAATTTGTGCAAAGATGTGACAGATTCCAAAGAACAAGGAACATTTCAAGAAGAGATGAGATGCCACAAAATAGGATTTTAGAAATAGAGATTTTCGACATATGGAGCATAGACTTCATTGGACCATTTCCTAATTCATTTGGAAATCAATATATTACATCTCAATATATTACATCTCAAAGTGGGTAGAAGCGCCTGCTCTACCAATAAATGGTACGAAAGCAGTAGTGAAATTCTTGTAGAAGAACATATTCGCACGATCTGGAACCCCGAGGGCCTTGGTCAATAATGAAGGTTCTCATTTCTGCAATTGACAATTGGAAGTTGCACCAGCCAAATACAGTGTTAGGTATCAAATTACCACAACATATCACCATTAGGCCAATGGGCAAGCAGAAGTATCCAATCAAAAAGTCAAATATATTTTGGAAAAGATAGTCAAAACCGTAAAGATTGGAACATGCAATTGGATGATGCTTTATGAGCCTACCAAAAAACATACAAAACACCATTGGGTATGTCACCATACAAACTCGTTTATGGGAAAATCTATCATTTTCTAATGAAGATAGAAAAGAAGGCGTATT
Source organism: Gossypium bickii (assembly GCA_025503065.1). Lineage (NCBI taxonomy): Eukaryota > Viridiplantae > Streptophyta > Magnoliopsida > Malvales > Malvaceae > Gossypium > Gossypium bickii. Next base: position 43,728,560 of record CP106717.1, on the reverse strand, counting down.
GGGAAATCAAAGAACTAAATTTGGATCCAACCTTAACCAAGGAAGCAAGATTATTTCAGATAAATGAGTTAGAAGAGTTCAGATATTTGGCATATGAAAATTTCAAAATTTACAAAGAAAAAGATAAAAAGATACATGACTTAATGATCAAAGTGAAATCCTTTTTACCTGGAAAGCAGGTACTACTTTTCAACTCTAGCTTAAAACTCTTTCCAGGCAAGCTACGGTCAAGGTGGACAAGACTATTCATGGTAGACCGAGTCTTTCCCCATGGCGCTATGGAACTTACAACCAAATATGGTAGAAACTTCCTACTGAATGGAAAGTGATTAAAACGATACTTTGGAGGAAATTTCAAATCTGAAGTCATGAACCAAGCTTTAGAATGTCGAGTCATATTTGAAATGACAGACGAGGCATGGGAATTTGAGGAGCATTGGAATCGAACACTAGATGAGTCCGATAACATCACACAAATCAACCCATGGGAAGTAAATTAAGTTGTACATATTGTAAATTATTAATCAGTAGTTAGATTTAGAATTCCATTGTTAAATTGCTTGTTAGAATTAGGAGAAAATAAGTTTTTGAGAGCGAGGAGAGAGATTAAAGCCGATGGAGAACAAAAATAAATGATAGGACATCAAAACACCCCGAAAAGGGTGGAAGCTAGTTTGTGTCGCAACACACCAAATCTATGGTCTAACAAGATCGTTCCAAAGGAAAAAACCCCAAAAGTCAATTGTTGTGGTGCGACATGACCAACTCGTGGCAAGTATAGGTAATATTTTTCATCATGGCATGCTATGCACATGCTATGGAGCGACACACCAATGTTTTTTAGTAGGGTTTGGCCGATTGTCTGACTAAAATCCTATTGAAAGTTCTATTTATACCATCATCCCTAACCCTAAATATACACCATTCAGATGCCCTAAAAGAGTAAAAAAATGTTCTTCAGTCACTGCACCATCACCTCGAATATTAGTTTCTTTTCCTCTTTCTCGAGACATCATCTATTCGTCTTCTTTTATTCCAAACATATATTCTACATCACTGGAGTACCAATCTCCGTTAACAACAAGCTAAGGTTTTGTACTCTAACTCTATTTTAAATTAATTTTCACCATTTGGATCATTGCATTTCTTTTCCAATGGCATCAAGGAAAGAATAATGCACTACTAAGGCATCGATCAACTTTGATGCCAATCAACTCACTAATTTGGAAGTGGAAAGGTTCTATCTTTAGATGAGTGGCTAATTGTTCATTCAAGAATGTGGATTTGACCCTACCATGTGTACCTGTGACAAGATTTGAAGTTTGGTGCAATACCACTGTTGGAATAACTTTTGTGCTACCCCAACCAAACTGGCGGTTGACACGATAGTTTTTGTATTCTATGCCACTTTGAAAGATTAGGAAAATTGTAGACAACAAGATGATATGATTACCCAAATCACTATTTGGGGAAAAAAGTGTTGGTAGAGCCGTAAGAAATATGCAGGTTTTATGATGCCCTATATTATTCCCACGATTATCTAGAAAATATAGATTTATTCACATTTGATGAACTTGATATTAAAGGAATAATCAATTATTTAACGGAGGATCATGGCGAGTGGACTTCCAATGCTAACATCGAGGTTCCCTTAAAATTCAACACAACCATCATGTTTCCAATAGCAAAAATGTGGATGCAATTTATTTGCACCTGCCTAGCACTCACAAACAATGCTTCTAACGTCACTGTATACAGAGTGATTATGCTTTATACGATTTTACAAAAAGAATATATTTGCCTCGGCCATTGGATTTATGAAGAAATGATGAAGTGCAAACGTAGTCACAAATAAAGTATGTACTTTCCAAATTTGATCATAGCCCTATTGAGACGAGCTGAAGTCTGCATGTCTCCTATTGAACCATTCACGTGGCTGAAAAGGAGCATAATTGGGGACAACATGTATGAATAGTTCGTTGAACTACAAAGAAAGTAAAAATAAGAAGACAATACCTAAAGGCCGAGTAAGAGGAAGACTAAAGCACAGACGTCACGGGATTGACAAACATGTCAATTTTTGAATAGAAAATGCATTGGATGCAAGACATGGGCGATATTTTGATACGCCTTGTGAAACAAAATGGATGGCCGACACTAATGCCAGTACCAGACATGTTCGTGAGATTTGCATCGTCAGGCGAGGAAGAAGACAACAAGGAAGAGTCAGAGCCTAATTCCGACTAGTTTTGAACAAAATTTAATCTCTTTTTAATTTGGACATTGTACTTTTTTTTATCTGGGATGATTGTTAATTTTTTTTTTTGATTTTTATTATTTAGAACTTTGGTATTATATATATTGCGTTTAGTTTTTCTCAATAGGAACCCAAATTTTTTACGGCACTACATTTTCAAGCGAAACCCAAAAGGATTAGTAGTCCCACCAATCATATTGCATGAATCATGTTTATTGGGTAATCTCTTTCCTTTATATTTTTAATTCCACGTTAGGGACAATGTGACAAATAAAGTGTAGAGGTGACTTGGGAAATTATAAAAATTTTCTGTTATTTTATTTTTCTTTTTTAGTAGTTTTTAATTTTTAATTTTATCATGTTTTCTATGTGTTTGAGCTTGTAGAAAGACAAGTGATTGATTAGGAGCATGTTAATAGATTTTTGTGAATAAGCTATAAGTTTAGTTTGATAATAATTGATTATAAATTTTTAATTTTAGACTACTTAGTTCAAATTATTACATTGTAAATAGATTGAAGATGTTAAGTATACCATATGATAAATAGGTATATAAATAGCATTCATGTTTAATTGAATTATAGGTTGTAGAAATTAACAGACTTGGCTGGTTTAATCCATGTATAGAATTACCTAGAGACAACCTAAGACACTATTTGGTAGACACTTTCGAGGTAAAAAGCTATCCTGAAATTATTTTCCCTAGTACCTATTTTGAGCCTGAATCCATTTTCTTTATGAACCGTTAATGAAACCCTAAGCCTATTAAATATTCTATTTGATCCTTTAATTCCTTGGTTCTTGCATGGATTTAGACGTCTAACCATTGATATTGAGGGATTAGGTAGATACATCATGGTGGTTGCAAAAAGAGAAAAAATTGAGTGTAAGGAATTCTATGGTATAGTAAGTATAAGATTTCTTGAGCTTTTAGAAAAAAAAAAGAAGGAAAAATGCCAATCGAGAAAATCTTGATGAAGAAAATAATAGCAAAGTGAGTTGGAAAAAGTGTACGCTCACATTTGTTCAAAAAAAAATAATATTTCAAGTTTGAATGACTATACTCATCAATATTATACTAGGCCTTAGTAAATGGAGAGATAAGGAAGGTGAGGGAAGTAGATATAAGGTGGTGAGTGTAAGAGTATGCCCAAAGATCAATCATGAGATGGTTGTAATAACATACTTAATTTACCATGTTTATTAATATAAAGCGTTGTCATTATTATTTCAGTTTTTCTTTCTGTGCGTATAAATAAACTGTTTTATAATAATGTCCTGAGAATAATATGATTATTCTTAAAAGATCCTTAGTCGAGTATTATTGTTGACTAGGACAACAATAATGCATTAACACTAACATGTAGTTGATTGATGATAAAGAGTTGTCATTGATATGGAGTATCAAAATCAATGCATGAATATGTGTGTTAGAGAACAATATATTGGATTGACCCGCTATGAGTATGTTTCTTGGATTATTATGTAATTGTCACAACATTACTCATAGTGATTAATATGTACATGATCCTCGGACTTGAGATCATTATTATCCCAAAGATCGTGAGTTGTATATTTTGATACATCAAGCGTGCAATCGTAACGAGTTGTTCTATAAAGGCGATGTTGGATATACCACAATCTATGTAGAGGATATGGTTGATCAATAAAGGATAAGTCCCTCCTACATAATAGGAGTAATATCTTAGGCCACTTGATTGAGTGAGACTAGAAATGCATGGCCATGCTCAAATAAGTTTATATGAGATGTCATACTAATTTGTATATCATAGTCTACTCAAAATATCAAGAAACATGGGATGGACTATGCAAGTGTGACTATCCCATGACTTGTATCCGTTCCAGAGATAAAGGACTTAGGGATTAATGCATGAAAGGTTAATCACGAATGGTTATGTCGAATCATGACTTCTTGTAACTTAGGTAGCAATGATGCATTGCTAGATGCCACTCATTGTCTGTGACAATAGAATCGTTCTAGTATTACTGCTAACGTTGCAAGAACCTACAGGGTCACACCATAAGGTTGAAATGAACGGAATAAAATATAGTTGGTATTGTGTTTGGTTGTCACATGAATTAAATTAATTAAAGAATTAATTTAATTGGGCAATCAAATATTGAAAATATTATATGTACAAGGATGTTGTACACATAATGATAACATAATTTTATTAATATATGAATTTGATTCATATATAAATTTAAATAAATATAATTTACCGAAATCCTTATTATAATTAATGAATTATAATTTTTAGATATAATTAATGTAATTATAATTTTTCGGTTAAAAACTTTATTGTATTTATTTAATCTTGTAATACATTCAAGAGATACCAATTATAAAAGGCCCAATTAAGAGGATACCTATTATAAAAGGCCCAATGAGAAAGGCACCCATTATAAAAGGTATTAAAAGGAGACAAAGCTGAAAATGAAAAAAAACCCTAAGTGATTGCTTGTTAGGTCTAGCAGTCGTCAAGCAAATAAACCTCCAAAAACAGTTTTGGAGATTTCTTCCTTTCATAGTAAAACCGGGTGGATCACGTAGAGGTCGACATCAGAAAAGGTTGTGGCTTGATTCGACAGTAGATCAAAACTCTTGTTGCCAAGGCGTCGTTGTCTATTCAGATTGAAGTTTTGGTAATTTCAAAACCTTTATTTCACCCCGATTCGTTCCTCACACATGGATTCCTGATTTGGATCGCCGGATCTAATTTTATTCTGCTGCGCCATGGGGTTCCGGCGTTCCAACAGTGGTATCAGAGCCACTTGTGTGATACGAACTCGGGTTTAAATACTTGGGTGATGCAATTGTATGAGATGCATGTTTTAATTTTATTGTGTTTGTGATTGTTTAAATCGTTTAAGCATAACCTGATAACTGTTCCTTTCGATAAGTGATTAAATGTTAATCATGGTGTTGTGGCTTATTCAATTTTAAGTTATTACTATTAACAAATCCGTAATGATGCGACGATGGTATTTACAGTTTCCAGTAAGAGTTAACTGGCTAGTGGAACAAGCGTTGTTCTGATATGAAACCTCAAGGATTAAAATCCTAAAAACAGAATTCTGTTGATAAAAGTTATCAAATCGTGAGGTTTTATTTGACTGGGATATGCGGTTTGTACCGCGGGGGCTCCGCCCCCGCAACCCCAACTCCTAACATTACATCCCCTCTCTTATTTTGGGTTTGGCTCGCTTCCTCCGACCGCCTCAGATCCCCATCTTCTTATTATAGTATGTTTTGTTAATAAAAGACATTTATAAACTTGATGGGCCACAAAAAAGGTTGAAAGGATACTTTATAATTCACCTTAGCAAAAAGCATTGAATTATGTATGCTATTTTTTTTTACATGCACGGTGTTTGAAAATGCATAGTTATAGCCCGATGACCCATTTGATAAAAAGGTTGTAATTTTATCTATATAAATACGGCCTGTGTGTCGTGCCTTACTACTATTGTCTTGTATTTCTCTTCTCATCTTACTCCCTCGTATGTAAAACGAGTTTCTACATATTGTAATTTGCAACAATTGCTGTGGACTAAACGAGAAGGAAGTTGGGACAAGTATTGTTGATTGATAGCTTGTGAAACAGCTTACAACTTTAGGTTTCCTTTTGGTTCTCCCATTGGCTTGGGTTGAACCACCTTAGTTTATGGGCTATAACTATTGCATTTATTTATTGCTTTATTTATTCATGTATGAGATGCTATGGATGTCTAAAGCATGCCAATTTTTTTATATATTAAAATTTGAAAATAATAAACCCAGTTATTTGATGAGATCAATTAAAAGACTAAATGGACTAAAGTAGACCATAATTGGTGAGATGCAACAACCTTAATAAAATCCCTTTTTTAAAATATTAAGTCAGCATGGCCTTCCAATTTTGCCCTCGTTAAGGCCTCGATCAATACTATGTAGGTTCTGCCAAACAAGTGATATTCGCTGGTTAAAAAATTGGTTAATGACTTAACTAGGTTACTCTAATAGGATTAGAAACCTAGAGGCAAGTAAATTGGATAAATCATAAGATGATTAGAACAAGAGTTGTTCACCAAATATTAGGAGTTACATATGATGTAATTAGCAAATGTTGCTTACCTAAATAACCATAATCTTAAGAGTAAAGCCAAAGCTGACTTAAGAGGTGGTGAAATATGGATCCTTAACCTACTAGAAATACTTTTGAGAAAGTTTTTCCGAAATTAATATACGAGGGTTATTAATTTTGAAATAAAATAGTGGGAATATCATTTAATAAAGTCTTTTTAATGATTGATATAAAATTGGTAAATTTACTCACATGAATATTTAATTGTTGTAGATATATTATGGCTGCAAACACTAGCACACTCTCATTGCGATCGGTCCTTGAGAAGGACAAATTGAATGGTTTGAATTTTCTTGATTGGTTCCGTAACTTGAGGATTGTCCTTAAACAAGAACAGAAATTATATGTCATTGAACAACCACTTCCTAATGAACCACCCGCTAATGCCTCGAGGACTGATGGAGATGCTTACAAAAAGTATCTCGACGACATGATAGATGTTAGATGTCTTATGCTTGCCACTATGAATCCTGAACTTCAGAAGCAACATAAGGACATGGTTGCTTATGATATGATCGAGCACCTGAAAGAACTTTATCAGGGGCAAGCACGGCAAGAGAGGTTTGATATCTCTAAGGCCCTATTCCAATGTAAGTTGGTGAAGGAAGCCCAGTGGGACCTCATGTCCTTAAGATGATTGGCTATATTGAAAGCCTATCTAAGCTTGGGTTTCCATTGAGCCAAGAGTTGTATGATGTTATTTTACAATCGTTGCTTGGATAGCTACACCCAGTTTGTCCTCAATTTCAATATGAATGAAATTGACAAGACTCTACCACAATTGCTCAAGATGTTACTGATCTGCTGAAGGCAACTTGAAAAAGGTTGGACCCAAGCCCATACTGATGGTCCATAATAACAAGGGCAAGGGAAAGGTAAAAGTTCAAACAAAGCCTAAGGGCAAAGGTAAGTCCAAATTTGGAAAGGGAAAGGTCATGCTTTGAAACCCTAAAGGTGGGGTGTCTAAGGAAGGAAAGCTGTTTTCATTGTGGTGTGATTGGACATTGGAAACAGAAGCGCCTGTCTATCTTGAAGAAGTCAAGAAGGCTAAAGCAAGCGGAATGTCTGCTTGTATTTTATGTTATTGATATTAATTTATCAACTACTACTTCTTGGGTATTAGATACTGGTTGTGGTTCTCATATTTGTACTTCATGCACGGGGACTACAAAGGAGTAGGACTTTGGCTAGAGGAGATGTGGACCTACGAGTTGGAAATGGAGCAAAAGTTCTTTGCATTAGTGCAGTGGGAACATATACTTTATCTTTGCCTAGTGGACTTGATTTATGTTTAGAGGATTGTTATTTTGTGCCCAGTTTGACTAAAAACATTATTTCAATTTCTTGTTTAGACAAAATTGGTTTTGAGATAATTATTAAGAATAATTGTTGTTCATTTATCTCAATAATGTTTTCTATGGTTCGGCGCAATTAATTAATGGCCTCTATATTTTATATAAAACGAATCCCATTTACAACATAAATACTAAAAGATCTAAAATAAATGACTCAAATCAAACTTATCTTTGGTATTGTCGTTTGGGCCACATAAGTGAGAAACGCATATCCAAACTCCATAAAGATGGTCTTTTGAATTCATTTATTTTTGAACAATTTGAAGTATGTGAATCTTGCTTACTTGGGGAAAAGTGACTAAATCTCCTTTTCTTGGTAAAAGTGAGCGAGCTAGTGATTTATTGGACCTAATACATTCTCGATGTATGTGGACCAATAAATACACAGAGCAGGTGAATTTCACTACTTCATTACTTTCACTGATGATTTCAGTAGATATGGGTATGTTTATCTCATGCGCCATAAGTCTGAGTCCCTTGAAAAGTTCAAGGAATTCAAAAATGAAGTACAAAATCAACTAGGCAAAACTATCAAGTCACTTCGATCGATCGAGGTGGAGAGTACTGAGCCTAGAGTTTGATGATCTTTTGAAAGAATGTGGGATTGTCTCACAACTTACTCCTCCTAGTACTCCTCAATGGAATGGAGTATCTGAGAGAAGAAATCGAACTTTATTAGACATGGTTCGATCTATGATGAGTCATGCTGATCTACCGACTTTCTTTTGGGGACATGCACTTGAGACAGCTGCTTTCACACTAAATCGAGTTCCATCTAAATCGGTTCAAAAGACGCCATATGAGATGTGGTGTGGGAAACGTCCTAGTATGTCTTTTATGAAAATTTGAAATTTGTGAAGCTTATGTTAAACGTCGAGGCGTCTACTAAGCTTGAACCCAAATCTCGAAGGTGTATTTTTGTGGGGTATCCAAAAGAAACCAAAGGATATTATTTCTTTAATCCCACTGAGAACAAAGCATTTGTTGCTCGGACTGGTGTCTTCCTAGAGAGAATTTACTTCTAGAAAAGGAAGTGGGAGAAAGATTGAACTTGAAGAAATTCGAGAATCACAAGATACCACCGAACCGAGAGATTGAACAACAACAAATTTCACAAGAAATTGAGGAACAAACAAGCTGCAGAGAATCACAACCACCGCTTGCAGATCTTTAAGAGAACGCCGTGCACCTGAGAGATATGGATTTCTCATTACAACGCATGGTGACGTTCTTCTTATAGATCAAGATGAGCCTAAGACTTATCAAGAAGCAGTGACAAGCCCAGATTCTAAGAAATGGCTTGAGGCCATGAGATCTGAGATGGATTCCATGTATGAAAACCAAGTATGGACCTTGATTGACCCACCCGAAGGGGTTAAACCTATAGGGTGCAAATGGGTTTTCAAAAAGAAAACAGACATAGATGGTAATGTACAAACATACAAAGGGTGATTAGTCGCTAAAGGTTTTCGCCAAATTCATGGTGTTGACTATGATGAAACCTTTTCTCCTATAGCTATGTTTAAATCCATTAGGATCTTGCTCGCCATAGCTGCATTTCATGATTATGAAATCTGGCAGATGGACATCAAAACAGCTTTCCTTAACGGGAAACTTGAAGAGGATGTGTACATGACACAACCTGAAGGTTTCGTAAATCCAAAGGATGCTAGAAAGATATGTAAGCTACAATGATCCATTTATGGATTAAAGCAAGCTTCTCGAAGTTGGAATCTTCGTTTTAACGATGCAATCAAAGAGTTTGGTTTTATAAAAAATGAAGATGAACCATGTGTTTAGAAGAAAGTTAGTGGGAGCACTATCACATTCTTGGTACTATATGTGGATGACATACTTATCATGGGAAATGACATACCTACCTTGCAGTCTATTAAGACTTGGTTAAGAAGTTGTTTTTCTATAAAGGACTTGGGCGAAGCCACTTATATCTTAGGAGTCAAGATCTATAGAGATAGATCAAGACGACTACTAGGTCTAAGCCAAAGTACATACATAGATAAAGTACTGAAAAGGTTCAGTATAGAAGAATCTAAAAGAGGATTCCTACCTATGAGACATGGTATTTCACTCTCGAAGGAAATGTGTCCTTCAACTCCACAAGAGAGACAACGTATGAGTAAAATTCTATATGCTTCTGCTATAGGATCTATCATGTATGTTATGTTATGTACCCGTCCAGATGTCTCGTATGCCTTAAGTATGACGAGCAAGTATCAAGTAGATCCCGGTGAAGGTCACTGGACCACAGTCAAAAGTATCCTTAAGTACTTAAGAAGAACAAAGGATACGTTCCTATTATATGGAGGTGAGGAAGAGTTAAGTGTAAAAGGTTACACCGATGCGACTTCAAACCGACAAGGATGATTCTCGATCGCAATCGGGTTTTGTGTTTTGCCTTAATGGTGGTCTTTGTGAGCTAGAAAAGTTCAAAGCAAAGTACAAGATGTCGATTCTACAATAGAGGTGAGTATATTGCAGTAGGTGAGCGCAAAAAGGAAGCGGTTTGGATTAAGAAGTTCATTCTTGGACTAGGGTTGTGCCTAGCATATCGGATACTATAGAACTTCGATGTGATAACAATGGAGCTATTGCACAAGCTAAAGAACCTAGATCTCACCAAATGATCCAAACATATACTTAGACGCTACCATCTTATTCGAGAGATTATCGATCGAGGGATGTAGAGATATGCAAAGTACCTTCGGATGATAACATTGTTGATCCTCGACCAAGCCTCGACGACACGCTGAAGCATGATCGTCACACTAAGTCACTTGGTATTAGATATATGAGTGATTGGTCTTAGTGCTAGTGGGAGATTGTAAGAGTATGCCCAAAGATCAATCATGAGATGGTTGTAATAACATACTTAATTTACCATGTTTATTAATATAAAGCGTTGTCATTATTATTTGAGTTTTTCTTTACGTGTGTATAAATAAACTGCTTTTATAATAATGTCCCGAGAATAATATGATTATTCTTAAAAGACCCTAGTCGAGTATTTATTGTTAACTAGGACAACAATAATGCATTAAGACTAACATGTAGTTGATTGATGATAAAAGTTGTCATTGATATGGAGTATCAAAATCAATGCATGAATATGTGTGTTAGAGAACAATATATTGGATTGACCCGCTATGAGTATGTTTCTTGGATTATTATGTAATTGTCACAACATTACTCATAGTGATTAATATGTACATGATCCTCGGACTTGAGATCATTATTATCCCAACATCGTGAGTTGTATATTTTGATACAAATCAAACGTACATAATCGTAACGAGTTGTTCTATAAAGGCGATGTTGGATATACCACAATCTATGTAGAGGATATGGTTGATCAATAAAGGATAAGTCCCTCCTACATAATAGGAGTAATATCTTTAGGCCACTTGATTGAGTGAGACTAGAAATGCATGGCCATGCTCAAATAAGTTGATATGAGAGGTCATACTAATTTGTATATCATAGTCTACTCAAGATATCAAGAAACATGGGATGGACTATGCAAGTGTGACTATCCCATGACTTGTATCCGTTCGAGAGATAAAGGACTTAAGGATTCTTGCATGAAAGGTTAATCACGAATGGTTATGTCGAATCATGACTTTTTGTAACTTAGGTAGCAATGATGCATTGCTAGATGCCACTCATTATGCGTGACAATAGAATCGTTCTAGTATTATTCACGCTAACGTTGGAAGAACCTACTGGTCACACCCTATGGTTGAAATGAGCAGAATAAAATATAGTTGGTATTGTGTTTGGTTGTCACATGAATTAAATTAATTAAAGAATTAATTTAATTGGGCAATCAAATATTGAACATATTATATGTACAAGGATGTTGTACACATAATGATAACATAATTTTATTAATATATGAATTTGATTCATATATAAATTTAAATAAATATAGTTTATCGAAATCCTTATTATAATTAATGTAATTATAATTTTCAGTTATAATTAATGTAATTATAATTTTTTGGTTAAAACTTTATTGTATTTATTTAATCTTGTAATACATTTAAGAGATACCAATTATAAAAGGCCCAATTAAGAGGACACCTATTATAAAAGGCCCAATGAGAAAGGCACCCATTATAAAAGGTATTAAAAGGAGACAAAGCTGAAAATGAAAAAAAAAAACCCTAAGTGATTGCTTGTTAGGTCTAGCAGCCGTCAAGCAAATAAACCTCCAAAAACAATTTTGGAGATTTCTTCCGTTCATAGTTAAACCGGGTGGATCACGTAGAGGCCGACATCAGAAAAGGTTGTGGCTTGATTCGACAGTAGATCAAAACTCTTGTTGCCAAGGCATCACTGTTTACTCAGATTGAAGTTTTGGTAATTTCAAAACCTTTATTTCACCCCGATTCGTTCCTCACACATGGATTCCTGATTTGGATCGCCGGATCTAATTTTATTCTACTGCGCCATGGGGTTCTGGCGTTCCAACAGTGAGCTACATGTTCAATGGGGGAGTATCTAGGACAATATCATGTGTCAAATTGCTTTCATGTTTAGCCTTTTTGTCAAGTCTATTCTTTGAATTCCATAGCAACCAAAGTTGTAGAACGTTACAAGCCAGAAAGTCCTATGTGGTTTAGGTAGTTCCTTATATTGATGAAATTGTGCCGAGTTTTGATCTTTTTACCACTTATATTCATTTGAACATAATTGTATATTTATATATCTGTTTTGATAGAAACATATAGTTAACATTCTTTTATTTGTATGTTTTGTAATTTAGTGAACCAACTCGTCTAATTTTAGAAATTGTGAGTCCATTGTATATCATGCTAGAATTATATGTTTATTTACATTATATTGTTAATGTATTTCTATCCAATTTCTTGTAAAAACACAAAAATTTAAGTCGTTGTTTTTGCAAGCTTGGACGTAAATATCATGGTTGCTTGATGTTTTGGGATTTTAAGAAACCTGGGTTCAAGTATGGCCTTTGGCAAAATTTTGATTTTTACTCTTTTGGAAACCTGGATGTTAGCTTAAAGGGCATATATTAAGTTGTGTTTGATTTATGACACAAGATATCTTGTGTTGTGGTGGCAAGTGGTGTGTTGTGGCACTTAGGAGGAAGTGGGTTCGAATCCTATGGCATACAAAAAGGGGGTTTTATTCTATGTCTCTGTGGCGTGAGAGGTAGAGTTTGATTCAAACTCTACAGAGGTGGCTGGAGAATTGGTCATCAAAATTTGAATGGATTTGAATGGGAGGCTGGGAGTAAATCAAGGAGAAATCGGTGGAGATTTTTAGGGAATTGGGATGTGAAGGGAGTCATGGCTGAATGGGGAAGCTTGAGTAGGAGAATTTGGCTAAGGGAATTTCATTTAGTGCATTTTCGACATTTGGTGTGAGTGTAGAAGCCGATTTTCCTCTCTGGTATTTTGGGTTTTTTTTTACATTTCGTGTTTTACTCTCTTTGTGGCATCTCGTGCAGCATTTTTGACCATTCGGGTCTTTACCTTTTCAACCTTAATTCTCAAACTGTTATTCACCTTTTCCGAAACAAAAAGACCAAATGCCAAATTCTCCCTTGAAGTCGTTCTTTCTTCTCCATATTTTCTCTCTGTCGAATTGGTATTCTTCTTCTCTTTTACTTCCACCTCTATTTCTTTTCCAAATTTCGTTCTTCCTTTCCCTGTTAGGCCGTATTCTCATACTCTCTCAGTCTCAAATCTCTTTGTTCTTCTTGCTTCGGACTGAATCTTCTTGATCGACTACTGCCAAAATACGTTTGTTTATTGGTTTTGGTAAGGGGGTACTACAACCACTTTATTATATCACTCTTAGTCAGATTTCTTTTGGCTCTACTAACAAGCTTCGATTTTCCCTTTTATTTCTCTTGGGGGCCAAATGCATGGTTGTCTTCTAACAACTTTTGATCTACCGAATCATGTTAAGAGGGGGAAATCGCCCTTGATCAACAGTGAGGCACTAGTATCTATTAGTTCTAGCAAGGTGAGTGTTTCTGGTTTAGTAAATAAAGGTGGTAGATTAAGAGTATGCGTTAACCTTGTGTTGTGTTGGTTATAGGTTGTATGCTTCAGATTATTCGCACTATTCGCTATTGTAATTAGGTGTGCATTTGTATGCGGTATTCGATGATCGGCAGAAAATCCGAAAGTATGTCTTGTTTACACTGCTATGACTGTAGATTGGCTAAATGCCGAAAAGCAAGAAATATGGCATATGATGCCACACGAGCGTGCAATCGTGCATGTGGTGAATCGAGCCCAAAAACACGGGCGTTTGACTGTAGAGGCCACCACGAACGTTCTCGTGGGCTTAGGTCATAATAGGCCTCGTTGGGCCGAGATGGGCCATGTGGGCCATGTGGGTCTAATGGGCTCATGGGCCCCACATGGGTAAAATCCACGGTAAGTGACTAATAATGGACTGGCTACGAAGTTCATATAGCCGTGACAAAATTTGGGCTGAACGGGCCACACGAGCGCGTGGGCCCACTTTAGCCGAGTAATGGGCTTTGGGCCCAATTACACTATTTTGGACATATAGGTTATTTGAGTCATTCGAGATGACTATAGACCTTTCGAAGGGTCGTCATCTGTGCCGTGACCCCAAGAGTAGTTAAATGACCAAAATCCCCAGAGGGGTAAAATTACTGTTTTACCCCTAACCAATAAAATTACTGTTTTACCCCTAACCAACGAAATGACCATTATACCCCTAGTGGTGGTTTAATTGATGTGTATATGATATCTATATGGCTGGTTATGAATATGACATACTGCACACACGTAATATTTATGACATGACATTCTGCATTGGGGTTGGGATTCTGATTTGGAGGAACTACTATACTAGTGGCTCTGCCACGTTTTTACTGTTCTAGTGGCTTCGCCTCGTATTCTGATCTTAGTCGCTGGGCCACGATTATTGTTGTTAGCAGCTTTGCTGTGTTTCTATTAGCAACTACGCTGCGATATTAGTGTGTTGGCTGGGTGGGTCGACTTAGTCCCTACATGGTGTGTTGGCTGGATTGGGTTGGGTTGCATCTCTGTTCTGTACTGTTATTATTTTGGGCTTAGGCCCACACTGCTACTGTATAGGGCTAAAGCCCAGACTGATCTGTTACTGTATAGGGCTTAGGCCCAGTCTGTTTCTACTTGCACTGATTGTGATTGGACTGATAGGGGATTACACACTGAGTTTTCGTAAACACACCATTTCTTCTAACTGTAAAAGTAATCCCCAACCTTAATCGATTTGGAGTCGCGAGGGACCCGGAGGTGGCCACGTGAAAACTGATTTTCCATTTGAGACTTAAATATTTTTAATTTATGCTTGGGTTTGTTTATGTAATAAGGCCATTTGAGGTTTAACTTTTATTTTGGTTTTAACTCCTTATTTCTACCTGCTAGATTAGGAAAAACAATTTTTCAAAATAATAACAGTTTCCAAAGAAAATCACGCATTTCAAATTTAAATGGTTTATAATTAGAAAAGCTTCTGCGGTTTTTAATTCAGATTAATAAACTTGTAATAAATGATATGACCAATAATTGGCCAACACGTTTTGATTTTACAAACACCAACGTTTTCAATAGCAATTAGTAAAAGGGATTTAAAATGTTGTCATGAACTTACATCGACAAGACTAGTTTTCAAATCAACACTTCGATGTGACACGTCAAATATGGTCGTAACGTCTAGGCCGGGTTTGGGGTGTTACATTTCCTGTATCAAGCTAGCTCGAGTACATTTTCTTTTCTTTTCATGTTTATTTCTTGTTCTTAGTTTAGCTTATTTTCGATTTTTATTTTGTTTTCATTTAGTTTGCTTAGGGACAAGCAAAGACTTAAGTGCGGGACTATTTGACCTGTCGTCAAATGTAGTAGTAATTTTGCAATATTTCCGCACTTAATGAGCTTGTTTTCTAGGAAATTTAGTATTTATTATTACATTTTTGGTATTTAGTAGTTAGGATTAAATTTTAGTAAAATAAGTACTTTTTATAACACATTTTATGAGTGTTGTGACCTATTAGGCTGACATGGGCCTTAGGTAGTGGTAATTTTTTAAATTGAGTGTGTAGGATGTTGGACTATAGGCCCAATTGACATGGGAGCAAGGGATGAGTGATGCACAAGCTTCTCGAGCCGTTAAATCATGAAACAAACCATACAAGGCATGGAACACCAATTGTGTCATGCCATGGAAGGCGTATGGCTCAACATAGGTTGACGTGATGCCCAAATCTACCAGGCTATTTTTATTTGCATAATTTAATTTATATGAAAACCTAGGGGTTTGATGTAATTAAGTCATCTTAGACGCCTTCAAAACCCTCGTAGATTAGGAGTAGGTTTAAACTTAGTTTTCTTTTGATTTTCTTAAATAAATTTGTTCTTTCCTCTAGGAATAGATTTTGATCCAAGAGTTCTCTTATAATATTGAAGTATTTAAGTTATTTGGCTTTGCAAGTGATGATATTCATGATTTTGATCGAGAGGTTATCTACTTCGTTCTTCAATTGACGTCAAATCTAAGATTATTCTGATATATGTTCTGTTTCGATTCAATCATGTTAATTACATGTTTATTTCATTTGAGATTAAGATTATGAATAACATGAGCGGCTAAATCCTTTAGGGGAGATTAATGAGTGCATGGAGATGTGATTAATGGAAGATTTATGTTTTCCCGAGAGGTTTAGTTGGTATAGATTACACATTCCTAAACCCTAGGTTTGACAACCCTAGTATGTAATCATAGGTTAGATAAGATCGGGAGATAAGTCTAACCGACTAAATAGTAGTTTTTCCTAGTTGAGAAAGTGAAGTTGGGAGATAAGAGAGTATCAACTAATTAATTTATCAGTTAAAGGCTGGGAGGTAATAAATGGTTAATCGGTAATTGATCCACCCTAAAACCTTAATCTGAAGTTAATTACTAACCCTGAAATGAGTTAATCTTCTTGATTGGTTTTGTTAATTTAGTCATTTGTTTATTTTATTGTTTATTTATTATAGTGATTTAAATTCTCTTGCTAATATCTTTTATGATATGTTGTAATATATGATTTAATTATTAACATTTAGACTTATTATTGTAAAGAGATTTTCTATAGATTTATTCCATCCACCCTTGGGTACGATCCTTGAAATACTTCTTATGTTCTGTTTTACACATATACTATATTACAATTTGACACATATACTTGCGGACACTATCGTTTTAATTTTATGTATTGTTGGTGTGATATTTCTACTATAAACATTATCACATTTATAGGTGGTCACTCATCTCATCTCATATCCTATCATCATGTCATAAGATCATACCAATTTGACATAGTTAACTTCATTGCCATATACTATTATTAATCTATAAGTTTATACCAATTTCACATTATTCATCTCAATATCATATCAAATTGGTTTATTGAATCCATTTTCATTACATTTTCAAGTTTCCAATTTTAGTTATAATGTTTCGCCCAATGGAACCATAGTAAAATAAACTCAGATACATGGATGAACTACACCACACCAAGGCACCAAAGTGCAAAGTTTGTAGGCATCAAATGTATAGTCATTTTCAAATACATCCATCCATTGCACCAAAGCCTCCTTAGAGACATATAATACTCGATGATCCGGAACAAATGTTGGATCTCAATAGAAACTATAATAATCTCCTTACAATCACATATCTCGTACAAATGCGTATAAGAGCTTATTGGCATGCTAGTCGCATCCTAACCTTTTACTAAGTTCACAAGGGCATCAATTATACATATATTCATTATCATTCCCTGTTGTAATTGTCCACACTTACATATCATACCTTATGATCATTCACACTTTTCATATTCATACCTAATAACATTTCATATCAATCAACAATTTTAATTTATTTCAATTCAATCCAACTCCATTTCACTTTCTAACCATGTATGCCAACATGATCAATATTCAAAGCCATATTGTAGCATAGTTGTAAACAAACCAACACAAGAATACACATAACACAGATAAGGCTAGTAAGTTTTGTATGAACTTAAATTTTCAAAATGCCAAACGAGTGGATCTTTTAGGGACTAATCTGTGATCATTGTTTTATGCGATGTAAAAGTCTTAAATTTTATATAAAGAATGATCAAACCTGGAAACTAACTAGGACAATGATTTGAGGCAAGCGCACCTATCGAACAATAGTATAGTTAAGGCAAGACCGGATTGTCGAACCCAAAGGAACCAAAAGTACTAATACTAACTCTCTTTTTATTATCTAGCCTAAGAATTAAGGGAATTGTTTATCTAAACTAAAATTAACTAACTACTAAACTAAAGACTCTAAGACAAAGAAGAATGAATTTGAAGAATAATTTTTAGGAAAAACCAATTGATTAAGACGACACCGAAGGAAAAATCCACCTAGACTTCACTTGTTATCTAACTTTGAACCAGACAGTTTATTCACTTGACTTGATCCATAAGATTCCCTAAGTTATATTAATCCCTCTCTCGAAGCGACTAACGTCTAACCCTAGCTTGATTAATTGAAATCTCTTTCTAATTAAAACCCCTAGAATTGCATTAACTTGATTATGGACTCCCATATTAGGTTTCACCCTAATCTAAAAAAATCTCGTCACCCTAGCTCTAGGCGTGCGATCAACTCCGCTTAATTATGCCAGATCTACTCTTAGGCAGGGACTTTTGCTCCTCCACCTAAGCACATCACACTTGAATTAATATCCCGAAAATATCAACACAAGAATTAAGAACACATAACTAAGAACAAGTCAAATATTTATCATATAGTTCAGCAAACGGTAATAAGATTCATCTTAGGTTTCATCCCCCTCAGGTATCTGAGGGTTTAGTTCATATTGATAAAAGAAAACATCTCAGAAGAAAAGATAAAACAAAACATAAGAAATCCCTAAAACCCCCTGAAGGAATTGAAGGAGAGATCTTTCATCTTGAGTATGATTCTGACTTCTTGAGATGTATCAACTAGCTATCTTCGAGTAGATCCCCACAAACCTGCCTTCTTTGGCCTAGCTGGACGCCCCCTGACTAAAGCCTTGGGTTCTCCTCTTTTAGGTCATACTTAAGGTGTTTATATAGGCTTTGGAATGTCTTTCTTCGCCCCTAAGTATCCTAATCTGAGTGAAACTCTTCTTTTTCATGGCATGGACACGCCCATGATCATGCCCGTGTAAGTCGTGGCCGTAGCCGTGTTCAAGTCATTAAATTAGGCACTAGTGTGGTGGTTGGGCTCGGTAGTGTGGATTTCGTCATATGGCCCATTTACTTCGTTTTGGGCCCGTTTTCCATTCTTTTTGTCCTCCGGTGCTCTTTTGTGTATAAAACATGAAAACAAAGGATTAAGAGCACTAAATTACATAATTCAAGGCTTAAATCATCAAAAAGCATGCTAAATGTGGGCTTAAAATATGTTACTTTTACGGTTTATCAATCTGTAATTTTTAATTTTCCCTTATTAGCTCCACTTTGATCTAATCTTGATCAAATAACTGGCAAAAAGTTTCAAGGGTTTTGAAAGATTTTTATTCTTTATTTTCTTTCCTCTAGGTTGACATGAGGAATGAAGGAAGATGATGAAATTTTTTTTTACGACTAACTTGGTTTATATATGTAACACCTTTCGCTCGACCAGATTGTCAAGTCTAAGCTACAAAATGCTACAGTAAAAAAATGAAATAGTTACAGATATTAATTGATCAATTCTAAAGAAAAAAACCTTTAAATTCCATTATTCCAATTATTCAACACAATTTAAATCCTTTCCTATGTCATATTCGAGCTTTCGTTAGCAGTAATACTAGAAAGATTTTAATATTACAAACAATGAGTGGCATCTATCAATTCATCATTGCTACCTAAGTTACAAGAAGTCATGATTCAACATAACCTTTCTGTGATTAACCTTTCATATATTAAATCCTTTTTTCCTTTATATCTAGAATGGACACAAGTCATGGAATAGTCACACTTGCATGGTCCATCTAATGTTTCTTGATATCTTGAGTAGAATATGAAAAACAAATAAGTATGATATCTCATATCAACTTGTTCGAGCATGGTCATGCATTTCTAGTCTCATTCAATCAAGTGGCCTAGGATATTGCTCCCATTATTTAGGAGGGACAAATCCTATATTGATCAACCATATCCCACTACATAGATTGTGGTATATCCAACATCAGCCATTATAGAACAACCAATTATAGTGTGTAACAGCCCGATTTAGGGGTTAGTCGGAACAGTGATCTCGGGACCACTAATCTGAGGTTAGAGAAAATTATTTTCATGTTATTTTATGTGGTATAACATGTTAATAAGGATGCATGGAAATTTTGGAGCTTTAACTTTAGCGATTTCAAGTTTAATCGTAAAAAAAAAAAAGACTAAATCGCATAAAGTGCGAAAGTTCCATTCTATAGGCTAAAGGTACCATATAGCCATGGAATGTTAATTGGAGACTTTTAAAAGGCAATTAAACCCCTTTAAATAGTGTGGCCGGCCATAGGAGACAAAATTGTCAAAGTTGGTCAAAGTTGGTAAGTTTGGTGGATTAAATTGATATTTTATAATAAAATAAAGAAAGGAAAAAGATGCCATCTTTCCTCTCTTCTTCTCCACCAAAATTTTCAGCAAACAAGGGGTGTTTGAAAGCTCAAAATTTCAGAAAGCTTTTCTCCATTCAAGTAAGTGACTTTGATGGTATTTCTTGAAGACAATTGTACTTTGAGACCCCTAAAGCTTAAGCTTTCTAAAGAGGGGACTATTTTGCGTTATGGTAAAAAAGTTTAAGGATTATCCATGTGAGCTTTTAAGTTGTTTGCTACATTTTTATGGAAGAAAATGAATGTTAGGGAGATGAGAAACAACTTTTATCAAAGGTGTTGTAATGAAAACACCTAATTGGGACTAAAATGCAAAACTTGTAGTTTGTTCCTTAAGGCATGAAATAGTTGGAATTGTAAGTAGTTGTAAGAGGATTAAGTGTTCAGCTAGGCTTGTTTAACAAGAAAATGTGATGAAAAATGATTTACGAGCCTAAGGGAAAAATCGTAATTTTGCCAAAGTGTAAGGGCAAAATAGTCATTTTTTCTTGAGTGTAGATTACGAAGTATTATGATTTGTGTGGTGATTAAAAGAGTAAGTTTATTGTTTTAAATCAAAGAAAATGAGATCCAAACCTAGAACGAGAGAAAAGAGAAATGTGGGCAAAGAGGTCCCTTTCTACCCTTTTCGGTATCAAGGTAAGTTCATGTGTTAAATTGTACAACTCTAAGTTTATTGCCTCCATGTATACGTTAAATACATTTTGATGTGATGTCAAGAAATGAAAGTATTATTTTAATCCATGAATAGTGGAAATGCAAATAGCATGATACGATGGTAATTAAGGTCCGTGTAAGACCATATTTAGAATATGGCCTTGGTGTGGGATTTCGTATAAGACCATGTCGGGGACATGGCATCGATATTTTAATTCATGTAAGACCCTATCGAGGGTATGATGTCAATGTGACATTATGTGTATGAGATTCAAGGGTGTTATTTAACAATTTGAGTGTCTCAACAAGTATGTTGAAAATGAGAATGAATGTGGTTGTACCACGAGAGGTAGAGGTATGTGTTAGAACTGAATTGAGATGAATTCGGTATATGATGAACCCATAATGGGTTATGTGTAAATGATGCACCTTGGTTGCATAAGTTATAATTATTAATGCATTGCGTGAATGTGAACAATTGTTGTAGAAAGCTAATTAATAATGATAATGTGTAAGGATGTTTTCAGATGAACATTGAAATAGGGAAATGTATGTGGATAAATATCCGTGAATGTATAATAATGGTGGGCTATGTGCAATACCACTTTAAATTGTAAATGGTGGGCTATGTTCGTTACCACCTTATAAATTATTAAATGATAGGCTGTGTGCGATACCATCGCTTATAAATGATTGGTGGGCTATGTGCGATACCACCGTAATTATAAATAATTGGTGGGCTAAGTGTGATACCACCGTAATTATAAATTACTGGTGGGCTATGTGCGATACCACCCTATTAGAGATTAAGGGTGGGCTAAGTGCGAAGCTACCGAGTGATTGGTAGTATGAGTGGCTTATTGAAAATGTTTGATGTGTTGTTTTATGTGATCATGTGGTGACAAGTGTAGGGATGTATGCTAATTAACATGAGCCTTTGGCTTGTGGCATGGTTAGAATGTGGTAAGAGATAGAATGAGTAAGCTTCAAGGATGATTGAGTAGGTAACCATGACTTTAAGAGTAAAACTCATTATAATACCTTGTAGTTGAGTATAATCAATGAATATCAATAGTTGATTATTATATGCATATGAACTTACTAAGCATTATTGCTTACTCCTCTTCCTTTCTCATCTCTTATAGGTTAATTTAGCTAGCTCAGGTTGGAGACCGCCGGAGATGTTTTTACGCTATCGAGTTGACACTTGGGTATGAGATTCAAGTCTTTATGAGTTATGGCATGTATAGGGATCTTATTTTAAGTTGATTAAGTTAGTGTTAATGTGGCAAATGTGTTGGCCTAAACAAGTTATGGACGGTTGTGTATAGCCATAGATGATGGCTCAAGTTGTTTGTAATCGTACTAGAAATAGTTCTCCCTCATGTATGGGGTGAAAACTTCATATTTATGATTCAAATGTGATAATCCAAGAGTTATGATTGATGATGTGAAAATGATATGTGTTGATGAATGAATGTGTGCAAGTGAGGGGGGTTAAATGGCTTGGAAAATAGCCTTGAATTGGTCCATACGGGTGTGTGTCTAGGCCGTGTGTGACACACAGTTAGCCCCATGGGTGTGTGGCTTAGCTGTGTGTCCCCTGCATGTTAGTGATGTAAGTCAGTGTCGACCACGGGCTAGCCACACAGGCGTGTGCCTAGGTCGTGTGACCCTTATGAGGCTATTGACGTCACAAATAGAATATCCATGTTTTCACACACAGGTGAGGATACGGGCGTGTCTAGGCCGTGTGGAGCACACGGGCCAAGCACACAGGCGTGTGTCTGACCATGTGAAAACCCCTGTATGTTGAAAAAGAAAATAATTCTACACGGGCATGGAACACGGGTGTGTGATATGTCACACGGGCGTGTCACACTATTCACACGGGTTTGTGGCCCTGTTTAGGTGAAAAATTTTCTAAGTGATTGAAAAGTTCCGGTTCGGTCCTTTGACATCCTGAGCGGATGTAAAAGGTCTCGTAGACCCATGATAGGGATGTTACGGTTGTAAATGAAAAGTTTTAAATTGGAACGAATGTTTATAGCCCAAAGTTGTATGTTCAAGCAAGTTAAGTCCGGTAATGCCTCATACCCTATTCCGGCATTGAATACGAGTAAGGGGTATTACACGATGGACGTTTGAGTGTATGAAAATATACGACTTACGATATTTGGGTAATGATGACCTCAAGTCTGAGGATTGTATACATAGTAATCACTATGATTAATGTTGTGACTATTAAATAATAATCCAAGAAACATACTCATAGCGTGTCAGTCCAATATGTCGTTCTATAACGCACATACTCATGTTGATTTTGACATCTCATGTTAATGACAACACTTTATCATCAATCAAGTACACGTTAGTCTTAATGCATTATTGTTGTCCAAACCCACAATAATACTCGATTAAAGACCTTTTAAGAATAATCATATTATTCTTAGGACATCATTATAAAAAGTTTATTTATATACACAGAAAATAAACTGAAATAATAATGGCTATGCCTTATATTAATAAATGAGGTAAAATAAGTATGTTATTACAATCATCTCATGATTGGTTTTTTGGCATACTCTAACAATCTCCCACTAGCACTAAGACCAATCACTCATATATGTAATACCAAGTGACTTAGTGTGACGATCATGCTTCTATTGTGTCAGAGACTTGGTTAATGGATTAGCAATGTTATCATCTGTAGGTACTCTGCATATCTCCACATCGATCAATAATCTCTCGAATAAGATGATATCGCCTAAGTATATGTTTGGATAGTTTATGAGATATGGGTTCCTTGGCTTGTGCAATAGTTTCGTTGTTGTCACAACGAAGTTCTATAGCATTTGATATGCTAGGCACTACCCCAAGTTCAATAATGAACTTCTTGATCCAAATAGATTCTTTTGCTACCTCACTGGCTGGAATATACTCGGACTCTATTGTAGAATTAGCTATTGTATCTTGCTTTGAACTCTTCCAGCTCACAACACAACTATTAAGGCAAAACACAAAACCTAATTGTGATCCTGAATCATCTTTATCAGTTTGGAAACTAGCATCAGCGTAACCTTTTACACTTCTTCCTCACCTCCATACATAAGGAATGTATCCTTGGTCCTTCTGAAGTACTTAAGGATGTTTTTAACTACCACCCAAAGACCTTCACCGGGATCTACATGGTATCGACTCGTCATGCTTAAAGTATACAACATGTCTGGATGAGTATATAGCATGGCATATATGATAGACCCTATAGCCGAAGCATATGGAATCTTACTCATGCGTTCTCTCTCTTATGGAGTTGAAGGACACATTTCCTTCAAGAGTGAAACACAATATCTTATAGGTAGGAATCCTCTCTTAGATTTTTCCATATTGAACCTTTTCAGTACTTTATCTATGTATATACTTTGGCTTAGACCTATGAGTGATCTTGATCTATCTCTATTGATCTTGACTCCTAAGATGTAAATAGTTTCTCCTAAGTCATTCACAGAAAAATAACTTCCTAACCAAGTCTTAATAGATTGTAAGGTAGGTATGTCATTTCCTATGATAAGTATGTCATCCACATATAATACCAAGAATGTGATAATGCTCCCACTAACTTTCTTGTAAACACAAGGCTCATCTTCATTGTTGATAAAACCAAACTCTTTGATTGCATCATTAAAATGAAGATTCCAACTTCAATAAGCTTGCTTTAATCCATAAATGGATATTTGTAGCTTGCATATTTTTTTAGCATCTTTTGGATCTACAAAACCTTCAGGTTGTGTCATGTACACATCCATTTCAAGTTTTCCATTAAGGAAAGCTGTTTTGACGTCTATCTGCTAGATTTCATAATCATGAAATGCAGCTATTGCGAGCAAGATCTGGATGGATTTTAACATAGCAACAAGAGAAAAGGTTTCATCATAGTCGATACCATGAACTTGACAAGAACCCTTAGCGACCAATTGCCCTTTGTATGTTTGTATATTACCATCCATGTTAGTTTTCTTTTTGAAAACTCACTTGCACCCTATGGGTGTGCCCATTCAGGTGGGTCAACCAAGATCCATACTTTGTTTTCTGACATGGAATCCATCTCAGACCTCATGACATCTAACTATTTCTCAGAATCTGGGCTCACCACGTCCTAAGCTCATCTTGATCCAAAAGCAGAACATCACCATGTGTTGTAACGAGAAATCCATATCTCTTACGTGCTTGGCATTCTCTTAAAGATCTGCGCAGTGGTTGTGTTTCTACAGCAGTTACATGTTCCTCAATTTCTTTTGGAACCTACTATTGTTCTATCTCTAGTTCAGTAGTGTTTTTTGGTTCTCGAATTTTTTCAAGTTCAATCTTTCTCTCACTTCCTTTTCTAGAGACAAACTCTCTTTTTAGGAAGACATTAGCCGGAGTAACAAACACTTTGTTCTCAATAAGATTCAAGAAATAATATCCTTTAGTTTCCTAAGGATATCTCACAAAGATGAATTTTGAACTGATTTAGATGAAATACGATTTTGTGTGAAAGTAGTTGTCTCAAATGCATGTCCTCAAAAGGAAGTTGGTAGATCAACGTGACTCATCATTGATCGAACCATGTCTAAAAGAGTTCGATTTCTTCTCTAAGAAACTTCATTTCATTGAGGAGTACCAAGAGGAGTGAGTTGTGAGACTATCCCACATTCCTTCAAAAGGTCATCAAACTCTAGGCTCAAAAATTCTCCACTTCGATTAGATCGAAGTGTCTTAATAGTTTTCCCTAGTTGATTTTGTACTTCATTTTTGAATTCTTTGAACTTTTCAAGGGCTTCAGACTTAAGGCGTATGAGATAAACATACCCATATCTACTAAAATCATCAGTGAAAGTAATGAAGTACTGAAATCCAACTCTGGCCTGTGTATTCATTAGTCCATAGACATTAGTAAGTATTACGCCTAATAAATCACTAGCTCGCTTACTTTTACCAGTAAAAGGAGCCTTAGTCATTTTCCCCAATAAGCAAGATTCACATACTTCAATTTGTTCAGAAAGAAATGAATCTAAGAGACCATCTTTATAGAGGTTGGATATGCGTTTCTCACTTATGTGGCCCAAATGAAAATTTGAAAGATAAGTTTGATTTGAGTCATTTATTTTAGATCTTTTACTATTTATGTTGCAAATGGGATTAACTTTATCTAAAATAGAGGCCATTTACCAATTGTGTCGAACACAAAAAACATTATTGAGATAAAAAGAACAACAATTATTCTTAATTATTATCTCCAAACCAATTTTGTCTAAACAGGAAATTGAAATAATGTTCTTATTAAAACTAGGCACAAAATAACAATCCTTTAGACATAAAACAAGTCCACTAGGAAAAGACAAAGTATATGTTCCTACAGCTAATGGAGCAACTCTTGCTCTATTTCGAACTCTTTGGCCCACATCTCCTCTAGACAGAGTCCTACTCCTTTGCAGTCCCTATACAAAAATACAAATAGGAGAACCACAACCAATATCTAACACCCAAGAAGTAGTAGTTGATAAATTAATATCAATAACATAAATACCTAAAGTAGACACTCCACTTGCTTTGGCCTTATTGACTTCCTCAAGATAGACAGGGTAGTTCCTTTTCTAATGTCCAATTACACCACATCAGAAGCAGTTTCCTACCTTAGCCACCTCTCCTTTGGGCTTCAGTGCAACCTTTCCATTTGCAGATTTTGGCATGCCTTTTCCCTTGGGCTTTGCCTTAGCATTAGCTTTACCCTTGCCCTTATTATTACGAACCATTAGAATGGGCTAGGGTCCAACCTTTTTCATGTTACCTTTAGTAGTTTGCAACATGCTGAGCAATACTGGCAGAGTCTTGTCAATTTCATTCATATTGAAATTGAGGACAAACTGGCTATAGCAATCAGTCAACGATTGCAGAATAACATCAGTGGACAACTCTTGGTTCAGTGGAAATCCAAGTTTAGACAGGCTTTCAATGTAGCCTATCATCTTAAGAACATGAGGTCTTACTGGGCTTCCTTCTGCTAGCTGTCTTACTGGGCTTCTTTCTGCTAGCTTACATTGGGAAAAGGCCTTAGAGGTATCGAACCTCTCTTGCCATGTTTGCCCTTGATAAAGTTCGTCCAGGTGCTCGATCATATCATAAGCAACCATGTCCTCATGTTGCTTTTGAAGCTCAGGCCTCATAGTGGCAAGCGTAAGACATCCAACGTCTACCATGTCATCGAGATGCTTCTTGTAAACATCTCTATCAGCCCTTGACACATTAATAGGTGGTTCATTAGGAAGGGGTTGTTCAATGACATATAATTTTCGTTCTTGTTTGAGGACAATCATCAAGTTACAGAACCAGTCAAGGAAATTCAAACCATTCAATTCGTCCTTCTCAAGGACCAATCGCAATGAGAATTTGTATTTGTAGCCATAATATATCTACAACAATGAAATATGCGAGTGAGTAAATTTACCAAGTTTATATTAATCATTAAAATGACTTTATTAAATGATGCTCTCACTATTTTATTCAAAATTAATAACCCTCAATTTTTAATTTTGGAAAGACTTTCTCGAAAGTTTTTCTAGTGAGTAAGGATACATATTTCACATCCTCTTAAGTCAACTTTGGCTTTACTCTCAAGATTATGGTTATTTGGGTAAGCAACCCTTGCTAATTACATCACTGTAACTCCTAAATATTTGGTGAACAACTCTTGTTCTAATCATATTATGATTTATCCAAATTACTTGCCTTTAGGTTTCTAATCCTATTAGAGTAACCTAGTTAAGTCATTAACCAATGTTTCAACCAGCGAATATCACTTGTTTATTCTTTGCATTTTAACCAATATAAATACTAGTACTTTGCTTTAGTATAACCTACATAGTATCGATCGAGGCCTTAACGAGGGTAATGATTGGAAGGCAACGTCGACTTAATTTTTGATTGATGGAATTTTATTAATGTTGCATCTCACCAATAATAGTTTACATTAGTGCATTTAGTCCTTTAATTGATCTCATCAATTAATGTTGTTAATAGTTACCAAATTTTAACATCAAATTTTGCATGTGTTAGACATCCATAGCATCTCATACATGAATAAAGTAGTAAATAAATGCAACAGTTATAGCCCATAAACTAAGGTGGTTCCTCTCAAGCTAAAAGGAGAACCAAAAGAAACCTAAAGGTGTAAGACGCTTCACAAGCTTCTTGCCTGTAACACCCCTAACCCGTATTCGTCGTCGGACTAGTGTTAAAGGCATTACCGGACCGATCAGAAACATTTTCAGAAGTTCATACATTCATCCATCCATCTTAAACATAATGCCCTTTAATATAATCAACGAGACCTAAAACATGCTTATAAACTGGGTCAGGACTAAACCGAAACACATACAGACATTCTTAGAAATTTAAAACTTTTCTAAGTTTTAGGGGTTACACGCCCGTGTGGGCAGGCTGTGTGCCTCCCACGGCTGCTAGACACACCTGTGTGTCCTTCCCGTGGTCGAAACTGACTTTTCTTCCATGGCCACCAAGCACGCCTGTGTACTCTGGCCGTGGTCGATCTTGTCAAAAATCACACGGCTACTAGGCACGTCCGTATGCCAAGGCCGTGTACTCCAATGCTAGCTACTGACTTAGCCCCACGGTCACTAGGCACGCCCGTGTGCCACAACCGTGTGACATTATAGGTCATTTTCAAGGCCAAGATGCCACCCACTTGGGTCTTACCTGCAAGCAATATATACCAACACATTTCATGCATACTAGATAACCAAAATAACGATTCAATCTAGACATTCAATATCCATTTCAACCATGCCAACTTCCAAGACCAAAACATATGTATATCAAGTATAATTCATCTAAATGCTTACTCAAAAACTTGACCAATTCATGTGCTTAACCATACTAAAGTATACTTCATATACCACATTCATTTAAACATAATACCAACATATAACTAGCCAAATCACATGGCTAAATTCACTTCATTTACAAATACAAAAGACTAGCCTATACATGCCATGTTTAGCAACATATATATATCCAAAATGTACCAAAAACAAGTTGAATAGTGTGATGATGATCCTTGACGGTCCCGAGCCTTCAGTACCTTTGACGACCTATAAAACAGAGAAAAAACCCACACGGAGTAAGCTTTCCAAAAGCTTAGTATTTCATAATACAAACAAGCTTAGCATAGAAGGCATATATACTCATAGATACATTGGCACATTTAAATCACTTAGCCAATTATCACATATATATATACTTTGGTCCATGTACTTGGCCATATTTGGCACATTCATCAATTCAAAAGTCTTATATATACAAAGCTCCTTCATGCTTACTATCACATCTCATAATGTTATTCAAATATACAAAATCATCCTAGTAAGATCACATAAGAACTTACCTTATATACACACTTAGTGTATGAATCAATGTACCTGAAACGGATTCACTATTTACATGGCCATTTCATATCACAGACTTGCCCGTTGAATCGTAAGGAATCTAATAGGATACTTAAGAAGCTCGGAATAGTCGTACAATGCCAATGACCCAGACGAGGTCTTATATGTAATTGGATATTGATGCCACTATCCCAGACAGGGTCTTACACGAATCAATACGATGCTGATGTCCCAGACATGGTCTTACACGTAAAGATCGAATCAATGCCAGCGTCCCAGACGTGGTCTTACACGTAAAGCTCATATCGATGCCTACATCCCAGACGAGGTCTTACAAAAAATCTCAAATCAACGCCAACGTCCTGGACGTGGTTTTACATAATAAAACAGAATAGATACATATGTCATGACATAGCTAATCCTATCTATTCCTAGGTTCGTACGGGACTTCTTGGATATTGTCACTAAGTAATCCTTATCTCAAAATTCATGAACAAATCACATCATAAGTATTCATCGATAACAATAGTCAAAAGAATACACATAATTCAATACGAATACATTTATTTGCATAATGACTTACCTCAGATTCGATTTAACGGAAATGGAAACGGGTACTCGGTTACTTTCGCTTTCCCGTGATCTAAGTCTGTTTTCCTCGGTTCTTGATCTAAACATATTCAGAATTAACCCTTTTATTCACTAATTCATTCAATTCAATCCAAGGACACACATTTAGGGCTATTTACAAATTAACACTCACATTTGCACAATTTATCAATTTAGTCCACTTTTTCCCAAAACATCAAATTCACAAAATTTGTTCACACACATGCATAGCCGAATCTCCCTAGGGACTATATAAGTCCGTATTTTTCATCAAATTCACAAATTAGTCCTCCAAAATAATATTTTCTCAATTTAGCCCTAATTAGCTAAATTCATAAAAAATTCAAGAACAAAGCATGCGCATCTAACATATAATTTTCATTTTTCACTTTCATCCATCACAAAACACATGAATTCATCAAAAGATCATTTCAAAATTTTCATCAATTCTCAAAATTAATACATGGGTTTTGTAGTAGACAAAGCAACGATTGTAGTAGACAAAATTAAGGTAAGTTTTGCTAAACATATATAACATATAGGCATAAGGCTATTAATGACTTTTAATTATCCACCATCTATGTATTGGCTTAATTGCCATATAAGGCCTTCACCTTTACAAAGCCACAACACATTTGTATTTTAACAATTAGCAAGCAACTTTCACATTTAATGCAATTTAATCCTTTTCTCAAATTAAACACACAAACAGACAAATTAACTTACGGAACTTTATCACATGCTTAGTCACATATCGAAGACACAGAAATAAATATTAAAATATTATATAGACTCGGATTCGTGGTCCTGAAACCACTATTCTGACTAGGGTGTAGACCGAACTGTTACATTGCCCACTTTAATAGACCCATCTTTCTTCTCATCTAGCCCACAACAACTCATGCAATTTACAATTTGTAGAAACTTGTTATGAGAAGAGAAATACAAGATAAATGTAGTAAGGCACGACACACAGGTCGTATTTATAAAATTACAACCTTTTTCATATGGTTATTGGGCTATGTACTATGAATTTCAAATACCGTGGATGTCCCTTTTATTTTTGTGACCTACACTCAGGGTCCTTGTTTTCATCCAGCCCGAAAAGCTCGCGATGCGACCCACTTGGACTGTGCACACCAATGGGACTACTGTTTAACCGGATATGCTTGAAACCTCATGTTTCGATAACTTTTATCAATAGTATCGTGTTTTCAAGATTTTTATCCTTAAAGTTTCTTACTGGAACAACCTTTGTTCCATGTTCGAACGAAAACAACCAGTTAACTCTTAATTGGAAATCGTAACTTCATCTTTGTCATCGAGATAACAGATTTGTCAACACTTAACAAAAACAAAACTGAATAGGCCATAAAATTATGATTAACATTTAATTGATAATTGAAAGGAACAAATTATGCATATTACAACTTAAAGCAGTATTAACAAATATCACATATTCAATGATTAAATCGAGAATGCAACAAAAGTTTGCATCACCCAAGTATTTAAAATCGAGTCTATATTGCACAAGTGGCTCTGATACCACTGTTGGATCACCAGTACATCCCATGACGCATCAAAAATTAATTCCGATGATCATACCCAGGGATCCATGTGCAAGGAATGAATCGGGGTGAAAAGGGTATGAACAATTACCTTTAATCGTCTGAAAAATTGAAGAAGTAAATTACACAATTGTATGTCGATTCCAAGTCGCTACGAAAATGTTCAGCCTCTACGTAATCTACCCGCTGTGACAACGAACTGTAAGCACTCTCTAAAACTTTTTCAGAGAGAAAAATTACTTGACGGCTGCTAGACCTCGTACATCCCTTATTTCAGGTATATTAGGTTTTTCTCAAAAACCCTATATTTCATAATTTGAGAATCATTAATATTTTGATATGAATCAAATCATAATAATTAACCAAATATTATAATTACCATAATTATAGTAATGTTTGACAAAAATAATTTACAATTAAAGTAATTATAATGATATTAAATCCTAAATTATAATTACAATAATTATAACAAGGATTCAGTAAATTATTTTTTAGTTAAATTTTATATTAATCAAATTCATATATTAATTTAACCATATTTTTCATTATGTGTACAACATACTTGTACATATAATTTGTTCAATATATAAGTGCCTAATTAAATTAATTCTATAATCAATTTAATTCATGTTGACAGCTAAACACAGTATCAACTATATTTGGATTCCGTTCGTTTCAACCATAGGGTGTGACCCTTTAGGTTCTTGTAACGTTAGCATAATACTAGAATGATTCTAATATTACAAACAATGAGTCGCATCTAGCAATACAACATTGTTACCTAAGTTACAAGAAGTCGTGATTCGACAATACCTCTATTATTAACCCTTCATGTATTAAATCTTTTTGTCCTTTATATCTAGAATGGACACAAATCATGGAAATGTCACACTTGCATAGTCCATCTAATGTTTTCTTGATATCCTGAGTAGACTATGAAAAAAAAGTATGATATCTCATATTATTCAAGCATGGCCATGCATTTCTAGTCTCAGTCAATCAAGTGGCCTGGGATATTGCTCCCATTATTTAGGAGGCGAGGCACAAATTCTATATTGATCAACCATATCCCACTACATAGATTTTGGTATATCCAACATCAGCCTTTATAGAACAACTAGTTACGGTGGACATTTGAGTGTATCAAAATATACAACTTACGATGTTGGGATAATAATGATCTCAAGTCTGAGTATCGTATATGTAACACCCCAAACTTGGCCTAGAAGATAGGCCCGAATTCGGCGTGTCACATCAAAGGCATAATTCAAACAATTTTACTAATTAAAAATTTAAGGCCCAAACGCCCAAAACCCTTGTATCTTGTTAAGTTACGTTGGAAAACCCATATTTTATTAAACAATCATATGTTAAGTTATTTCGAAAACTATGTTCACTTTAGAAATTTTATGAAATCTATTAAGCAGATAGTTGAAACAATAATAATAAAACCCAAAATCTAAAGTCAATTAGGAGTTACATGGCCTTATTACAATCTAATGAAAAAAAAAACAAAGTATTTAAAATAAATTCATTTGAACAAAATAAAACATTTGATCAGCTTTTAGTGTGGCCATCTCCGAGTCCTCTCCCACGTCGAGTCGTCTATTCAGAATCACCTGAAACATTAAATAAAAGGTTGTGAGTTTCAAAACTTAGCGTGTACAACCCTTGGCAATCAAATCACATACAAATATTCACATTGGGCCTAAGCGCTATCAAAATTGGTGGTCTTAGGCCTTAGCCCACAATGACTTCATATCATATCATATCATATCGTATCATATACAAGCAAGATAATGCAAAACCATTCCCAAAAATCCATCCGCTACACACACCATTTCCCTTCCAACCATTACACACCTGTGGGGATTTCTAAATCAACCCACCCATCCTCTACACACTAACGGTAGCACTCACAAAGCAGGCACTATTTCAATGTTGCAAAGAAAGTCGCTAATCATATAATGGGCTTAAAGCCACCGGTGATCCACTGGCCGCAGCGACTATGTGATCCTCAAATCTTCCTCCGTACCATAATTCCCACCTATATGCATCGTAAGCAGAATATCATATGAATGCATCAAACACATGAGTAACATCCACAAACTCATATTCGACAATAGGGGTATTTTCATCATTTCATTACCCAAGGGTATTTTCGTAATTCTACCCTATATGGGTATTTTGGTAATTTGGCAATATAGGGGTATCTTGGTAATTTTGCAAAATAGGGGTGTTTTAGTAATTTGCAAAATAGAGGTATTCTGGTACTTTTGCAAAACATGCGTATTTTAGTAATTTTCACAGATCTAAGGGTATTTTAGTAATTTTACAAACCTAAGGGTATTTGGTCCCTCTCGGGTTTTAGTTATGAACTTTGGCCCATCAACAAGTCCTCGCGGCTAAAGTGAACAGATACTAAGCATTAGGTAGGATTCTAGAGAAGAGGAGGTGGGCCACTAGGACCGCTTAAGTACCAAGCTCTCCCTAAATCCAATCCTAGACATGCGTATGTCTGTTGCCACACTCTAACCCAGCGACTTGCCCACGGACATGTTTAATTAGATTAAGTCTTATGAAATTTTAGAGTTGTTCAGAACTAGGCCTAAAGTCCATTAAACCCTAGCATACCTGTCTACGTCTCCATAAAGCCCAAATTACATCCTTACGGCCCATTACGCCCAAATCACATCCTTAAGGCCTATTAGGCCCAAAACAATTCCAGATCATGTAACATGCTTGACTAACTCAATTCATATACCAAACCAATCAAACTCATCAAACTTAGCCTTAGGGCCCACTGGGTCCATTTAGCCACTTTTGGCTTTTCGACATTGCCGATATCATGTGTATAGTGTTTGTACACACCTGGTAACCTCGCGTGCTGCAAACCCCTTAGTCACGAACCTACAATTGACATTACTAGGGGTTAACCAAAGTTTTAACACATACTTATCAAAAATTGAAACCTCACCGTGTGCCTCACGTTCTAGTAGCCCTTCCTTTGCTACTATTTACGATTATCCTTTAGATCTACACCCAAACACCTATATTGTCAAAACCAAGTGACCCATATTGTACATAATTCATCCCTATGAGCCACATTAGATTTGGCCATTTACTAATCTATGACTGAGTCGAGAACACTTACCACCTTGTTAGCAATCCTTACCTACCACGCTTGTGATTATTGAGCCTTACCCTTGTTAATACAAGTTAACGGCAAGGATTGGGTTGGATAGCCCTTCGGCTTTTAACAAAACACACTAAAAAAAATTCAACTTAGCACTTACCGAAATTCTCCTTTGATCCAGTAGCTTAAATCCAGCTTTTGAGACTAGTAGGGTGACAGGGACAATTCGGTAACACTAGGGAGAATATGAAAAGAGGTGATACGGCTAGAACCAAGTGGTGAACCAAAAAGGGAATTTGAGAAGGGAGAGTTTGGAGGATTCGGCTTTTGAACACTTAGAGAGAAAAAGGGTGTTTAGGCATCTCACAAGTGAATAAAATTCGGCCAGAGGGAAAACAAAATTTAGGCATTACTCTAGGAACTTAATTTGGCACCCATATATATACTAAAAAATAAATAAATAAAAATAAATAAAATAAACCTACACTCCCTAGTCGACTCAAACTTATCACCAATTAAATTCCTTTATTTTCTCCAAATTTTATCTTCATCCCCATCCAAAAATTCATTTATTTAGCCAAAAATCCAATTTGAATTACATTCAAATTGCTTTCCCTGAACAGCAGCCATCCTTTGGTGTTTCGGTCCACTTCAAACACCTTCCCCACGCTAGCAGCAAAATAGCATGTTATTGCGCACAAGGTAACTCGAAACCAAGACCTTTAGGCACCACCACACGCTACCAGCCACTGTACCACAACTCTTCTTGTGATATATTCCCTTCCCAATTTCTTTTAAAACCTATTTCCCAACGACCGAATCATCCAAAGAAATCGAAAAATATTTGCCAACACCCAGCTTCGAACCTCCAACCTCTTCACTATGATTCACGCCCCTTGCCATTGTGCCACTCGCTTTATTTGAGTCATACTTCCTCCCCAATTAATTATAAACCTTTTTCTCGTGCTCCAAGTTTACTTAAAAAAAAACCAACATTTAGCGCACCCGCGACTAGAACCCTGCTCCCCCTCCTGCTCCTAATGCCTCTGCCACTGGGCAGGCGTTTCTTTGTGTCGTGAATCAGACCCAACTAATGATAAGGCCTAAACCCTGGCCTTCATATTAACAT
This sequence comes from Gossypium bickii, assembly GCA_025503065.1. Taxonomy (NCBI): domain Eukaryota; kingdom Viridiplantae; phylum Streptophyta; class Magnoliopsida; order Malvales; family Malvaceae; genus Gossypium; species Gossypium bickii. Next base: position 43,692,578 of record CP106717.1, on the reverse strand, counting down.
ATACGCAATAAATATTTTTTTCCAAGTCCAGGACTTGAACCTTTGACCACCAGCTTGTTCAAAACGCCCCAGGCTGTAATATCCTGAAATTGGGCTTATGCATTTTTGCTTAATTTTATGAAATAGCATGTCTATTGTGATATGGATGTGTTGTGTGCATTTTTAGAATCTTGGAAATGTAAGGAAATATCTTGTCTTGGAAATGTAAGGAAATGTCTTGGAAATGTAAGGAAATGCTTTAGAAATGTTAAGTTTTAAAGTTTAAAAGAGGGAACTAAGGCAAGGTGGCCTTAAGAAAATTTATGGAGGAAATATAACATGAAATTGGGCTTGGAAAAGTGGCTTGGAGGTGCCACTTAAGGCTCTGGAAATGACGCCATACACTGTGCAAGGAGGGCTTGTGTTCGAGTCGTGAGGGAAGCAAATAAAAGTTTTATTTTTGCGCCATGGGGAAGAGGTAATGGACGGCATTAAGGCATTAAGGGAGGAGTTTAAATTCTTTTAAAATTTCGGCTAAGGGGTAGATAAATGATGATTTATTTTAGATTATTTTCAAGAGATAAATGAGGGATTATTCTTTAATTTTTAAATAAAGAGATAAGGAGGAAAATAAGGGAGAAGTGATAGCCAAGTAAGGGAGTCTTGGCCTAGTAATTTCGGCAATAGGAGGAAAAGAGAGGCCGTTCTGCATTATTTTCTTTTTCTATTCTTTTGAAGGCTCTGCCGAAATTCTCTTGTCATCTCCTCTATTTTCTCTTTTGACAAAATCGCAAGCTCTCTCTCTCAAAGACTCACCATTGTCGAATCCTCCATCTCTATTCTTCATATTCTTCTTTTTTCTTCTCCAATCCAATCCATCAAAAGCCGAAACCCTAAAGACAACCCCCTAGCCGATTGTCCATTAACATCAAAAGCCGAAACCTTTTTGGATCACTATCTAGTCTCCATAGCCGAATCTTTGAGGGGCTTCAAGCAAGGGTGTGTCGACTTCTGTAGTAAGGGTAAGGATCTATTATTATTATTATATTTCTTTTCTTTAAGTCCAAGATTAAGATTCTAATGCCAATTGTGTCTCTTGGCCGAAACTACAAAGGATCTTTCGGGATTTTGTCTATTGTCGGCTACTAGGAGAAGAGATCCTCCGGGAGTTATAGATATAAGGGATTTCAACAGAAACTATAACCAAGGGGTTATTCCGGGATTTAAGAATCTTAAGCCGATTACAAGGAGGGGAGTCTACAACATTCCGGGATTTGATTAGTAATCAAACCGACAAGGGAGTTAAGAATCTAAGGCAGTAGATCATATTTCGGGATTTCAGTGAATTTGTTAAGCGAATCAGGTGTGTACCCCACTCTAAACCTTAATAGTTTTATGGTATTGTTTATATGCATGTGTTAATATGAATGTGGAAAATATGGCTAAGTACCATGCTATGGTACAAAGTACCCAGGTACGTTTCCTACTCCTACTAGGAATATGAATATATGTTATATATAACATGTGAAAAGTGATAAGAATGCGAATTAAGGCATGATGTGCATGATATGTATGATATGGGGCATTCGGGTTATATGAAAAGGGGAAGTGAATGTGGTGACCTTCGGTCACATTATCTGAATGTGGTGTCACATGACACAAATATTATCTGGTGGCTATGCCACAAATTTTATAAGGGCGATGAGCATGTCGTCTACAGCGGCAGCCTTCGATGGTGTGTAGCGGATGGAGGGTTGACTTAGTAGTCCCCATGGTGTGCAGGATGGTACGGGTAATGTGTAGCGGATGGCATATAGGTTTGGGTTCGGGTTGCATCACTTTTTCCTATCTGATATACGAATATGTATGTGATATGATAATGTATGCCTGAGTTATTAAATTTTAGTGTTGGTTACACATTGAGTCTGTTTGACTCACCCCGTTGGGGAACTTTTTCTTCCAGGTGACGATCAGTGACGGGCCGGGTCGGCAGAAGCTTAGGGGTGGCCATGCTCAGCAAGGAAGTTATTATTTGGACTTTTTATTTTTACGTACTTTGAATTTAATTTTGGGTTTCAATTTGATGTAATAAGGCCATAGTTGAACTACTTATTTTACTTTGATTTATTATGTTATGGATATTTATCAATTAAAGTTTTAGAAAATTTATTTCTAAAATAAACTCTAAGTGTTTTGTCACCTAAACTAAAGAATGTTTAATAAAAGATAACCTTGTTTTCAACTCGAGCCCAACCCAACAAAAAATAATGTTTCTTTCAAAACACACAGTTTCTTTTCAAAGTAACTAAAGAATTTGAACCGGATTACATCGAGGAACATACCAGATCCAGTCAAGGCTCGTAGGCTGGGTTTGGGGTGTTTCACAGGCCACCAAACAACCTACTTCCTTGTGCTATCTTCTAACCCAAAAATATTTTAAAAGCCTTCTGACTAACACCAACCACCCTTAAGGGTAAAAACAAATTTTTTGCTAAAGCCCTAGATCGAGCCCAGGACTTTCCCAACACTACCAACCCTTCCTAAATCACCTAAAAATTAAACTAAACATACAATTATAATTTTTTTAAACACCCTTAATTTATTATCCCTTTTTTTTATCGACAAAATCCATTCTCTTGATACACGAAACCCATTTATTCTAGGCCCAAATTCGAGGCGTTACAGTATACATAATAATCACTATGTGTAATGTTGTGATATTAAATAATAATCCAAGAAACATACTCATAGTGAGTCAGTCCAATATGTTGTTCTCTAACACACATACTCATGGGTTGATTTTGAAATCTCATGTAAATGACAACACTTTGTCATCAATCAAGTAAACGTTAGTCTTAATGCATTATTATTGTCCAAGCCAACAATAATACATGACTAAAGACTTTTTAAGAATAATGACATTATTTTAAAACAGTTTATTTATATACATAGAAAATAAAATGAAATAATAATGGTTATGCCTTACATTAATTAACGAGGTAAAAAAATTATGTTATTACAATCATTTCATGATTGGTTTAAAAAATTTATGTTATTATAATCATCTCATGATTGGTTTTTGGGTATACTTTAACATCTTGGCAGGATAATCTTGTCACAGACTAGCACTCAGCAGTTGGCCCCAAAAGACTCATGCATAAAATTTCGCATTTGGAGGAGTTTTACATGCAGACCCACACATGGTAGCTTATACACGTGGATTTGAACTTGGTGGGTTCATACATGTAGATTCCTACCTATGGGTCCCTAATTAGTGGCCACACTTCCACGGGCTCACATGCGCGGATTCATACATGCGAACTCATTCTTGGTGGACTTAGATTCGTGGGATAATACCTTGGAAAATTTAGACTTGAGGATTAATACTCATCAGTTAGTTCTTAGAGACTCTTTCCTGAAGAATAGCCCCCGCGGACTCTTGTTGAGAGATAGTCCATGCAGACTATTGCTTGAAAGATTGTAACAGCCCATTTTTAGTCAAATTGGAATAGTGGTTTTGGAACCACAAATTTGAGGTTGAAAAATTATTATTATTTTAAGTGTTTACAACATGATAGCATGCATGTGTGAAAGTTTCATGAAGAAATTTTATCGTTTAAATAACTAATTTGATAAAAAAAGGACTAATTGCATAAAGTGCAAAAGTGCTGTTCTATTAGCTAAAGGTATTAAATAGATATAAAACCTTAAAGTAAAGATCCTTATGTAGCAATTATACCATTATAATGGTAAGTGGAGAATTATGGACAACCATTATATGATCTTAATGTTTAATTTATAAGGTTATTTTTGTAATTTAGTAATTAATATGATAATAAATAAAACATATAAAAATTTAGGTGTTATCATCTTCTTCATTGCCAAATTTTGAAAAGAAGAAAAGGTTTCATTTTAGGGTTTCATTTGCCTTTCTATTTATGCTCAATTAGGTATGATTTTTGTCCCGTTTTTAATGATTTTTACGTTTTTGAGATCGTTGCAGCTTAGTCTAGCTAGCCCATGGACTAATTTGAAAAACTTTTAAAAATTTTGAATGAATACATGTGTGTTTTGATGTCTGATGATGGATTTTCAATGCTTGTTGATAGATAGACAAGTTTTGTTAAGTGATTTTTTAAATAAAATACAAATTAGGGCTAAATTGTGAAATGTTCAAATTTAGGGGTTAAAATGTGAAATAAATGATAAATATGGGATGATATTAGGACTAGAGAAATTCGGCTAGCATGGGTTTGTCTTGAAATTCATGAATTTGTGACTTTATATAATGAAGACTAAATTGCAAAAGTTGTGAAATTGTAGGGAAAAGTGTAAATGTTCCTTAAAGAGTGTTTTGGACTAAATTGAATTAATATATGATTAAATAAGTTAATTTTGAATATATTTAGATCAAGAAAAGTGAAATACAGACTTGGATCGTGGAAAAGATAAAGTTGTCGACTAATCGACTAGATTAGCCGTTTTCACATTCGAGGTAAGTTCGTATGTAATAAGCATTGTTATAATTATGCTTTAAATGTTTTTATATTACATCAATTGTGCATACGAGGATATAGTCATGATTGACGGCAAATCTCCTGCGCACGACACTTAGTGTGCTATTCGAAATAGCTTCAGCTATATATGGCACTTAGTGTGAGAGACCGAGATAGCTTCGGCTATGCAAGGCACTTAGTGTCTGAGACTATAATAGCTTCTGCTATGTATTGGCATTCATTGTGTGAAATATCGAGTATTTGACAGTGTTATGAAAAGGTATGAGTTCGTTACGAATTTGTACAGGTATGTACATGTAAAGTATAAGATTCAAATAAAAGAAGTTATGAAATTGTATAAAAGCGTATGAGTAAGTATGAGGAAGGTTTGTTTGTTATCATGAATTATATGTTAACTAGTTCAAATTTGTAAATTGTATACTACAAATTGTTGATTTTACTTCATACGAGCTTACTAAGCTTTACAGCTTACTTAGTGTATATTTCCTTGTTTTATAGTGATATCGAAGCTAGCTCAGATTTGGGGATTGTCAGAGACATCGTCACACTATCCAATCGTCACTTTGGTACTTTTGAACTTATGGTTTGGTCATATGGCATGTATAGGGACTTTGAGTCATGTTAGTTATATTTTGGTAATGACTTTGGCCAAATGAATTGGCTTGTAAATGCATATATTTTGGTTTGTATATATAGCCACGGGTGATGGCTTAATTTTGGTATGTTTGAATCATGTGTATATATATATATATGCTTATTTCTTGTGCTTATTGAGTTGGTTGTGATGATTGATGGTAATAGGTACTATGAATGGTAAAAGTGTGAAATAATCAAAGATATGGGCTGCTAATGGTAGGTGGTAAATTTAGCTAGGCATGTGTTGGTATTAAATTGCATGAATTTGTAATTTTATGTGATAAGGACTAAATCATAAAAAAATTTAAAAGTATAGAGGCAAATGTGTAAATTTGCCAAAATATGAATTATAGACTAAATTGAGTAGATTGAATGTTGAATGTACTGAATTTGATAATATATAGATCAAGATAAGTTCGTATAATTAGAATTGAGCTTTTAAATATTTGTATTTATATGAAATGTATGTATATGTTTGAGGAATTGATATACTTGGAATACGAATGCCTAATCGATATATATATATTGATGGTCACTGAGCTCCGTTTGAACCGTAAGAATTCGTAGGATATGAGTGACATGTCACTAGGGTTACCATTTTGGTCAAGCTCTTGCATTTGTTGCAGACTCACCACAGTTCGTATGAGCTTACCGATATATCAGCTCGTAAGAGCTTATTGTTTTCGGCTCATTGGAGCATACCATTTCAGCTCGTATGTGCTTACTGTTCAGCTCGATAGAGCTTACCGTTTCAGCTTAATAGAGTTTATTATTCATCAGCTCAGGAGGATCTTACCGATCATGGCTCGAAAGAGTATAATTGATAATGAATTAAAGGATTAATGATTTTTATCACCCGAGTATCCTTTAGAGTTCTAATAGGTTCAACGGACATAAATTTTGTTTATACGGATGAGTAATATTATTGAATAAACTATTAGTTATATGATTGAGAATGAAATGTTGAATGCTAATTATAGTGATTATTGAATTATGATAATGGATGATTTCATGTATTAACTTGTCTAACGTATGGATGAATACTTGTTATAGGCATTTGGAAATTGTATGGAGTTTACTTTAGTAATTGCCTTGATTATTGTATAAATGGTAAGTTTAATTCTAAATTGTACAAGCTTACTAAGCTATAAAGCTTACTCTATTTCTATTTCTATGTGTTATAGAGGTTCGTTCACTCGCTCCTTTCAAACAAGTCGGAGTTGCACATCACACTATCCAATTTCCGATTGGTACTTTTGAATTTGTGGATAATTGTAAATATGGCATGTATAGGCTAGTTTAAAAGATGTTAGTTATGGCTACTTGATATTAAGGTTTTGGTATATTTTTTGTATGAGTTAAGCCATGTGATTTGGCTTATTTTGGTACTATGTTTTGGTTGAGTTTAAGTGTTCAATTATGGTATGTTTTGGGCAAGGAATTGATGGAATGAAAAGGTGCAAAAGATGCCTTGTTATGTAGTTGATATATGAATGAATAATGCATGATGTTAATTAGGCATTTGAGATGATTGTCAATTGGGTTATGAAATGTGGTCATTTATGCTTATAAATGCTTGTGTGTATAGGGTGGCAAATGGCTTTGCAAATAGCCTATTTTTGTCCACACGGGCAGGGACATGGGCGTGTGTCTCAGTCATGTGTGACACACGGTCATGTTACACGGCCGTGTGTCCCCTGGTGTTGAAATGGAATAGAAGTCAGTATGCTCCACACGGCCTCACACACGGGTGTATGACTGGCCGTGTGGTACAAGTCAGTATACGCCCTAAATTACACACGACCTAGCACACGGGCATGTGGCTTAGCCATGTAGATAAGTCAATATACCCTACAATTTTGGCAGGGCCTAATACACGGGCGTGTATGGCCATTTCGAAGGGCACATAAGATAGACACAAGGGCGCGTGGTAGGCCATGTGACCCAAGTCAGTATACTCTCCAGTTTTCACACGACTTGCCATACGGGCATGTCCTCGGTCGTGTGACACAAGTTTGTATGTATGCCCTGTTTTCACATGGTCTAAGACACGGGCGTGTCTACTAGCTGTGTGAGGCACACGGCCTGTTCACACGGGCGTGTGATACTTGAAATGTTGAAAATATTTCTAAGTTTCCAAAATTTCCATATTTTACCGATTTAGTCCTGAATGCATGATTGAAGCCTTGTATGCTCGATTTATATATATATTGGATGTGAATGAATGATATTTACTAAATTGAGATGATATTTGATAAATGATTGTTCTGAACTTAGTTTCTAGTTCGGTAATGCCTCTTAACCTATTCCGGCGACAGTTACGGGTTAGAGGTGTTACATTTGTTGGTATCAGAGCTACGATTTAGTCGATTCTAGGACTAATGTAGCGTATGTGAGTCTAGCTATACATGCCATATATAAAACTGTGATAGTGTGATGACTCCTGACGTTTTCAAATGTGTTTTTATATCGTAATGGATCCTAAACGAGCTGTAGTAGATGACATAGAAAGTAATACGCCAACTCCCACTCAAGGGACTACTCATACTGAACCTAGACCCATGTCTAGCAGTCACAAGGAAGCCTTCTTTCAGATATTGAACGAGTGGTTCACACAGTACATTTGTACGAACCCGACTATTCAGCAACCTCCACCCCCACCTGTTCCCCAACCGATCCTTGTATTTCCTCAACGTATTGATCCTCTACGATTGAATAAACCACCTGTTGGCACGATATGGAAACACAGGACTAAAGACTTCAGAGCCACTGTTAATGATGACCCTGAGAGAACCAAGTTTTGGCTCGAGAACACAATTCAGGTATTTGATGAATTGTCTTGCACATCTGAAGAATGTTTAAAATGTGTTGTATCATTATTACAAGATACTGCACATCAGTGGTGGAATACCTTGATATCCCTAGTTCCAGGAGAAAAGATTACTTGGGAGTTCTTTCAAACTGAATTTAGAAAGAAATACATTAGCCAAAGGTTCATTGAATAGAAAAGAAAGGAATTTCTTGAATTGAAGTAAGGCCATATGTCAGTCACGGAATATGAAAGTGAGTTTGTACGACTTAGTAAATACGCCCGTGAATGTGTATCTTCTGAAGCTATAATGTGTAAAAGATTCGAGGATGGATTGAATGAAGAAATCAGACTGTTAGTAGGAATTCTTGTGCTAAAAGAGTTTGTTGTTTTATTTGACAGAGGTTGTAAAGCCGAAGAGCTTTGCAAAGAGAAAAGAAAAGTCAATTTTGAGGCTAGAGATTCTAGAAAGAGATTTGCCGGCAAATCACATCAGTCAGCATCAAAGAAATTTAGAGAAAATCATCCTCGTTCTACGACTTCTGTGGTAATTTTGATTACAGATAGAGATGTGAGACATTTCAGTTCTAAACCTCAAGTGACATCCGTTGCCAATGTGGGAAGCGTTAGAAATGTTGGACCTAAATGTAAACATTGCAATAAGAAACATTATGGTGAATGTAGATTAGTGAGCGGAGCTTGCTTTAAATGTGGATCTCTTGATCATTATCTCTGGGACTGTCTAGAAAAGTTTACAGCTGAAAGAGAACAACCAGCGAAAGTAACACGACTACTAGAGGGAGACCACCCCAAAATACTGGAAATATGATTGGTAATAGAGGTGCTACGAGAGATTCGACTGTGAGATTGAAGGCACGAGCACCTGCCAGAGCTTTTGCTATTCGTACACGAGAGGAGGCATCATCGTAAGACATTATTACCAGTATTTTTTCTCCTTTTGATACTGATATAGTTGCGTTGATAGATCCTGGATAGACTCATTTATATATCTGTATCTAAAAAGAGTTTAATGTCGAGTCTATAGAATTTGTAATTAAAGTATCGAACCCCTTAGGCAAGTCTATTTTAGTTGATAAAATTTGTAAGAATTTTCCTTTGATGACTCGGGGTTACTGTTTTTGGGCTGACTTGATGCTTCTATCTTTCAATGAGTTTGATGTAATTCTTGGAATGGACTAGTTGACTATGCACAATGCGGTTGTGAATTGTAGACAGAAGACTATCGAATTGAAATGTCAAAATAGTGAGATTCTTCGGATTAAGCCTGATGATTCGAATAAATTACTCACTATGATATCGTGTATGTTAGCTCAGAAATATTTGAAAAAGGGATGTGATGTATATTTTGCATACATACTGGATACAAAGGTGCCTGAATCAAAGATTGAATCTGTAACTGTTGTTTGTGAGTTTTTAGATGTATTTCTAGAAGAATTATCGAGTTTGCCACCAATCAGAGAAGTTGAATTTGGTATTGAATTAATACTGGGAACAACACCGATATCAATAGCTCCATACAAAATGGCTCCAACAGAATTAAAAGAATTGAAAGCTCAGTTGCAAGAATTGACAGACAGAGGTTTTGCATGACCGAGTTATCCTCCCAAGGGTGCACCGATATTGTTCGTGAAAAAGAAAGATGGCACGATGAGAATGTGTATCGACTACAGGCAGCTGAATAAAGTGACTATAAAGAATAAATATCCTCTACCGCAGATTGATGATTTATTTGATCAGTTGAAAAGGGCTACAGTATTTTCAAAGATTGATTTGAGATTGGGTTATTATCGGCTGCGAGCTAAAGAGTCAGATATGCTGAAAATCGCATTCAAAATAAGGTATGGTCATTATGAATTCCTTGTTATGCCTTTCGGTTTAACTAATGCTCCTGCCATATTTATGGACTTGATGAATCGAATATTCAAACCATATTTAGATAGATTTGTTGTTGTATTCATTGACGATATTTTGATCTATTCATGAGATGAATTTGAGCATATCGAAAAATTGAGAATTGTGTCACAGACTCTACGTAATAAGCAGTTATTTGCAAAGTTCAGTAAATGTGCATTTTGGCTCAAAGAGGTTGGATTCTTGGGGCATATTGTCTCAGCTGACGGTATTAGAGTTGACCTGAGTAAAATTTCTACTATTGTTAATTGGAAACCTCCAAGAAATGTATCTGAAGTTTGTAGTTTTTTGGGCTTAGCAAGATATTACTGAAGATTTGTGAAAGGATTCTCGATGATTGCGACACCAGTGACAAAACTACTACAAAAAGATGTGAAGTTCGAATGGTCAGAAAAATGTCAGCAGAGTTTTGAACTGTTGAAAGTACTATTAACTGAAGCACCAGTTTTGGTTCAACTGGAATCGGGGAAGGAATTTTTGATCTATAGCGATGCATCATTAAACAGTCTGGGATGTGTTTTGACGCAAGAAGGAAAAGTAATAGCTTATGATTCCAAACAATTGAAACCGCATGAAAAGAACTATCCGATGCATGATTTAAAGCTGGCTACGATTGTATTCGCATTGAAGATTTGGTGACACTACTTATACGGTGAAAAATGCCACATTTATACGGATCAGAAAAGCTTGAAATATCTGATGTCACAAAAAGACTTGAACCTACGACAGCGAAGATGGCTCGAGCTACTGAAAGATTATGAATTTGTGAATGATTATCATCGGGGAAAAGCTAATGTTGTTGCTGATGCCTTGAGCAAAAAATCTTTGTTTCCATTACGAGCAATGAACACCCAGTTGATGATTTATGATGATGGGTCTATTTTAGCTGAATTAAAAGCAAAATCGGTATTTCTTCAACAAGTCTGTGAAGCTCAAAAAGATGACAGTGATTTACAAGCTAAGTGAATTCAATGTGAGTCTAATTCTGATTCAGAATTTCATATTGAAACTGATGACTGTTTAATGTTCTGAAATAGAATTTGTGTACCGAGAAATTCAGAACTCATTCAAAAGATTTTGCACGAAGCACACCATATCTACTTTTTAGTTCATCCGGGTAGTACCAAGATGTATAACGATTTGAAACAGCTGTATTGATGGTCGGCTATGAAACGGGATATATCGAAGTTTCTATTGAAATGTTTGATATGTTAGCAAGTAAAAGCGGAACATTAAGTACCATTGAGATTACTGCAGCATGTGATGATTCTTGAGTGGAAATGAGATAGAATTACAATGGATTTTGTGTTGGGACTGCCCCTAACTCTGAAAAAGAAAGATGCTATCTAGGTTGTCGTTGATCGACTAACGAAATTTGCTCATTTCATATCGGTACGTATAGATTACTCACTTGATATATTAGTAGAATTGTACATTTCTAAAATTGTTTGATTACACAGAGTGCCACTATCTATTATTTCTGATAAAGATCCGAGATTTACATCACGATTCTGGAAGAAACTACAAGAAGCTCTAGGAACCAAGTTGAATTTCAGTATTGTTTTTCATCCTCAGACTGACGGTCAGGCTGAGAGAGTTATGTAGATTCTCGAAGACATGTTGAGATGTTGTATTTTAGAGTTTGAGGGCAGTTGGAAAAAATACTTACCGTTAATTGAATTCGTGAATAGCAACAGTTTCTAAATGGGTATAAAGATGGCACCGTACGAAGCTTTATATGGCCGCAAATGTCGATCTCTGCTTTACTGGACTGAACTGAGTGAAAAAAAGATTCACGGGGTTGAATTTATCAAAGAGACTAAAGAAAAAGTGAAACGACTCGCGACAGTTTAAAAGCAAAAATGACTCACGCGGATTTGAAACGTAGAGAAATTGAATTTCAAGTCGGGGATCGAATGTTTTTATAAACCGTAATATATACATATTTTAATCCCACATTTAGCATACTTTGGATGATTTATTCCCTGAATTGTGGAATTTGGTGCTCCCAATCCTTTAATTTCATGTTTTATACTTAGGAGAGCACTAGAGGATGAAAAGAACAAGAAACGGGCCTAAAACGGAGTAAATGGGCTAAATTACAAAATCAACACAGTCTGGGCCCAAGACCACACGGTCGTGCCTCTTTAACAGAACCGAACACGGACTGGCCACGATTCACACGGGCGTGTGCCATGGGCGTGTCCCTAACGTGACTTGTTTCAGTCTGAATAGGGTACTTAGAGGCAAAGAAAGCCATTCCAAAAGCCTATATAAACACCCTAGAGGCCAACCTTCAAGGGGGCGTCCAGTTAGGCCAAAGAGCCAAGCCAGAGAGGCCAGAATTGTGGGACTTACTCGAAGAAAGCCAGTTGATTCATCTCAAGAAGCTGGAGTTATACTCAAGACGGAGATCTTCCCTTCAAATTCCTTCAGGGGGTTTTAGAGTTTTTCTTATGTTTTGTTTTATATTTTCTTCTGAGATGTATTCTTTTATTATTATGAACTAAATCTCTCAAATACCTAAGGGGGATAAAACCTAAGACGGATCTTGTTATTGTTTTCTGAACCATATGATAAATACTTGATTTATTCTAAATTATGTGTTCTTAATTCTTGTTTTGATATTTCAGGATATTGATTCAAGTATTGATGTGCTTAGACAGTGGAGCAAAAGTCCCTGTTTAAGAGTAGATCTAGCATAGTTAAGCGGAGTTGATCACAACCCTAGAAATAGGATGACGAAAATCTACCGGATTAGGGTCAAACCTAATATGGGAGTCCATAGATAGAGTTAATGCAATTCTATGCAATTCTAGGGGTTTTAATTAGAAAGAGATTTCAATTAATCAACCTAGGGTTAGATGTTAGTAGCCTCGAAAGAGGTATTAATATAAATTAGGGAATCCTACGGATCAAGTCAAGTGAATAAATCATCTGGTTCAGAGTTAGATAACAAGTAAAGTCTGGGTGGATTCTTCCTCAGGTATTGTCTTAATCAATTGATTTTTCACATAAGTATTTTCCCAAATTCATTCTCTTTGTCTTAGCATCTTTAGCTTAATAGTTAGTTAACTTTAGATTAAATAAACAATTCACTTTTATTTTCGGCTAAATAATAAAAAGAAAGTTAGTATTAGTACTTTTGGTTCCTTTGGGTTCGACAATCCGGTCTTGCCACTAAACTATACTACTGCTCGATAGGTGCACTTGCTTCAATCATTGTAATAGTTAGTTTCTAGGTTCGATCATTGTTTATATAAAATTTTAAGACTCTGACACACGATCATGTTTCTAAAGGTGTCACCATGGAAAAAAGTTCTTCGATTCGGTCGTAAAGGAAAGTTGGGTCCTCGTTTCATCGGACCATATGAAGTTATTGAACAAATGGGGCTAGTGGCATATCGACTAGCTTTACTCTTAGAACTTGAAAAGATCCATAATGCTTTTCGTGTTTCTATGCTACGTCGATACAGATACGATCCGTCACATGTGATTTCTATAGTAAATGTTGAGATACAAGCTTATTTGACGTATAAGGAAGAACCGATTAGGATTTTGGCTCGTGAAATCAAAGAATTGAGAAATAAATGCATAGCTCTAGTAAAAGTTCTCTGGCATAAACACGGGATAGAGGAAGCTACATGGGAACCCGAGGAAGCTATGCGAAAATAGTACCCAAACTATTTACCGGTAAGATTTTCGAGGACGAAAATCCCTAAGAGAGGAGAGATGTAATAGCCCGTTTTTGAGTCAAATTGAAACAATGGTTTTGGGACCACAAATACGAGGTTAAAATATTTATTTTATTATTTTATTATTGTTTAAAGCATGATAGAATTTTTATGTGAAAGTTTCATAAAGAAATTTTACCGTTTAAATGCTTATTTCGGTAAAAAGGATTAAATTGCGTAAAGCGTAAAACTTCTGTGCCAATAGTTTAATGTGCCTTATAGCTATGGTTTATTAAATTAGAGGTCCTTATAATGTTATTATTCCATTGATAAGGTTAATAGACATTAATGGCCTTATATTTGTTGATTAAATAGTTTAATAACAAATGGTAAAATGGTAAACTATGTATTAATGTATTAATAATAAAACAAAACATAAAATTAGTTTTATTTTTCATCATTCTCACTGAAAATCAAAGGAAGAAAGACCATTTGAAGCATTTTAGTGTTCGGCCCTTTGTAGTCTTTATTGAGGTATGTTTTGAGTTCGGTTTCTGATAATTTCTACGTTTTTTTATCGTTGCTTCGTATTCTAGCTAGCTCATACCTTAATTTTTGAATTTGTTCATGATTTTGTGAAGTTCTATTGATGATTATTTGAGTTTTTATATGTTTGATGATCATATATGAAAATTTGATCATAGATTTTAATGTTTTGTAAAGTGATTTTTGACAAAAATGACAAAAAGGGATTAAATTGTGAAATTGTAAAATGTGGTGTTTAAAAGTGTAAAATAATGAAAGATATGGGATGCTAGTAATAGGTGGTAAATTCGGCTAAGCATGTGTTGGTATTAAATTGCATGAATTTGCAATTTTATGTGATAAGGACTATATGGTAAAAAAATTAAAAAGTATAGGGGCAAATGTGTAAATTTGCCAAAATATGAATTATGGACTAAATTGAGTAGATTGAATGTTGAATGTACTGAATTTGATATTATATAGATCAAGATAAGCTGAGATCATGTTTAGATCGGGGAAAAGAAAAGATCGACGAATAGCCGATAGGTTTTATCCGAGCAATACAAGGTAAGTTCGTATAATTAGAATCGAGCTTTTAAATATTTGTATTTATTCGAAATGTATGTATATGTTTGAGGAATTGATATACTTGGAATATGAATGCCTAAACGATATATTTATTGATGGTTACCGAGCCCCGTTTGAACTGTAAGAATTTGTACGATACGAGTGACATGTCCCTAGGGATACCATTTTGGTCGGGCTCCTGCATTTGTTGTAGACTCACACAGCTCATATGAGCTTACCGATATATCAGCTCGTAAGAGCTTATTATTTTCAGCTCATTGGAGCTTACCGTTTCAGCTCGTATGAGCTTACTGTTCAGCTCGATAGAGCTTACCGTTTTAGCTCAATAAAGTTTACTATTCATCAGCTTAGGAGGAGCTGACCGATCATGGCTCAAAAGAGTATAACTGATAATGCATTGACAGATTAATGATGTTTATCACCCGAGTATCCTTTAGAGATCTAATAGGTTCAACGGGCATAAATTTTGTTTATACAGATGAGTAATGTTATTGAATAAACTATTGGTTATATGATTGAGACTAAAATGTTGAATGCTAGTTATATTGATTATTGAATTATGATAATGGATGATTTCATGTATTAACTTGTCTAACCTATGGATGAATGCTTGTGATAGGCATTTGGAAATTGTATGGAGTTTACTTTAGTAATTGCCTTGATTATTGTATAAATGGTAAGTTTAATTCTAAATCATACAGGCTTGCTAAGCTATAAAGCTTACTCTGTTTCTTTTTCTATGTTTTAATTAGGCATTTTAGTACTAAATTGAATTGGTATATTATGTGTATGAAATGTTATGGAATGATTGCCAATTGGGTTATCAAATGTGGTCATTTATGCTTATAAATTCTTGTGTGTATAGGGTGACAAATGGCATTGCAAATAGCCTATTTTTGTCCACATGGGCAGGGACACAAGCGTGTGTCTCACCCGTGTGTGACACACGGTCATGTTACATGGCCATGTGTCCCCTGGTGTTGAAATGGAATAGAAGTCAATATGTTCCACACGGCCTCACACATGGGCATGTGACTGGCTGTGTAGTACAAGTCAGTATACCCCCCTAAATGGCTCACGACCTAGCACACGGGCATGTGGCTTGGCCGTGTTGATAAGTCAATATATCCTACAGTTTTGGCACGGCCTAATACACAGGCGTGTATGCCCATTTCGAAGAGCATATAGGCTAGACACTTGGGCGTGTGGTTGGCCATGTGACCCAAGTCAGTTTTCTTTCCAGTTTTCACACGGCCTCACACACGGGCATGTCCATGGCCGTGTGACATAAGTCAGTATGTATGCCCTTTTTTCACACGATCTAAGACACGGGCGTGTCTACTAGCTGTGTGAGGCACACGACCTGTTCACACGGGCGTGTGATAAACCATAAATTACACATATTTTAACCCTATGCTTAGCTTAATTTTGGATGAATATTCATTAGATTTAATGAATTTGATGCTCTTAATCTTTTAAATTTCATGTTTTATACTTAGGAGGGCTTAGGAGTCGAAAAGAATGAGAAACGGGCCAAAAAGGGACAAAATGGGCTGACATAGCCTGGACCACCGCACACGAGTGGACTGCACGGCCTTGTGTGGCAAGACGGATTGAACACGGCCTGGGCTATCGACCACGAGCGTGTCACACAGTCGTGTCCCTGCTGACCCTATGATGAATTCTATTCAGAATAGGATACTTGTAGGCCAAGAAAGGCATCTCGGCGCCTATATAAACACCCTAGGGCGCAACCTAAAAGGAGGCGTTGACTAGAGGTCGAATAGAGTTCAAAAAGATGTTGAATAGACGTTGAGTAGAAGGGGAGAATACTCCAAGACAGCCGTAGAGAACAGCTTAGGAGAAGGATCTCCATCAAGATGGAGGATCTCCAATCAAGTTCTTTAGAAGTTTTTGGGTCTTCTTATGTTTTGTTGTTTTTCCTCTTTTACGATGTTTACCTCTATTATTATGAACTAAACCCCTTAAATATCTATTATTTGATTTATGAGATAAATACTTGTGCTTATTTTTAATTGTGAGTTCTTATTCTTGTTTGATAATTCAGGTTATTCATTCAAGTCGAATGTGCTTATTCAGTGGAGCAAAAGTCCCTATCTAAGAATAGATAAACACAATTAAGCGGATTTGATTGCAACCCTAGAAATAGGGCGACGAAAATCAACCTAGAGTCAGTTGTTAGTAGCCTCGAAAGAGGTATTAATATAATTTAGGGATTTCTATGGATTAAGCCAAGTGAATAAATCGCATGAATCAAAAGTAATAAGTGAACTCTAGGTGGATTCTTCCTTAGGTATTACCTATCTCATATAATTTTTCCAAAAGTATTTTCCCAATTTACTCTCTATCGCATTCATAGTTAGCTAAATTAGTTAGTTAATTTTAGATTAAATATAAATCCTATTAATTATTAGGTTAGATAATAAAAAGATAGTTAATACTAGTACTCTTGGTCCTTGAGGATACGATATTCCGAACTCACCACAACTATACTACTGTTCGATAGGTGCGCTTGCCTTTGTTGAAATAATAATTAGTTTCGAGCTCCATTAGCGTGTGATACTTGAAATGTTGAAAACTTTTCTAAGTTTCCAAAATTTTCATATGTTACTGACTTAATCATGATATTTACAAAAAGATATCAAGTTTGAATGGTCTGAGAAATGTCAATGAAGTTTCGATCAATTGAAAACAGTGTTAACTGAGGCACCACTGTTGGTTCAACCTAAATTGGGTAAAGAATTTGTTATTTACAGCGACGCATCATTGAACGGTTTTGGGTTGTATATTGATGTGAGAAGGAAAAGTTGTAGCTTATGCCTCTAGACAATTGAAACCACATGAAAAGAATTATCCGACACATGATTTAGAATTGGCTGCTATAGTTTTTGCATTGAAAATTTGGCGTCATCATTTGTATTGTGAAAAATGTCACATCTTTACTAATCATAAAAGCTTAAAATATATCATGACTTAGAAAGATTTGAATTTGCGACAACGGAGATGGCTTGAGCTACTTAAAGATTATGAGTTAGTAATTGATTATCACTCAGGAAAAGCGAATGTAGTCGTGGATAAAATCATTGTTTGCTTCGAGAGAAATGAATACACAGTTGGCATTATCTAATGATGATTCGATTTTAGTTGAGTTAAAAGCTAAATCGGTTTTCCTTTAGCAAATTTGCGATGCTCAGAAATGTGATAGTGAATTGGAAGCTAAAAGAGTGCAATGTAAGTCGACTAGTGATTCAGAGTACCAAATCAGATCTGATGATTGTTTGATGTTCTTAGATAGAATTTGTTAACCGAAAGATCCAGAGTTGATTCAAAAATTTTTATACGAGGCACGTAGTGGTTGCTTATCCATTCATCCTGGGAGTACCAAAATGTACAATGATTTGAAGAAGTTGTATTGGTGGTTGGGTATGAAAGGAGATATTTCTAAGTTTGTATCGAAGTGTTCAATTTGTCAGCAAGTGAAAACCAAACATCAAGCACCTTCGGGTTTGCTTCAGCCTGTGATGATACTGAAGTGGAAGTGGGATAGAGTGACTATGGATTTTGTATCGGGATTACCCCTATCTCCGAAAATGAATGATGCAATCTGGGTTGTCGTTGATCGACTAATGAAACCTACTCATTTTATACTGGTACGTACAAATTACTCACTTGATAGACTAGCTGAATTGTACATTTCTAAGATTGTTCGATTGCATGGGGTCCCACTATCTATTATTTTTTATAGAGATCTGAGATTTACAACACAATTCTAGAAGAAACTGCAAGAAGCTCTGGGTACAAAATTAAATTTCAGTATAGCTTTTCATCCTCAAACTGACGGTCAGTCCAAACGAGTAATACAGATCCTTGAAGATATGCTTAGATGTTGTGCTTTAGAGTTCGAAGGAAACTGGGAGAAATATTTACAGCTAGTTGAATTTGTGTATAATAACATTTTTCAATCGAGCATAAAGATGGCACTGTACAAAGCAATGTATGGTCGCAAATGCCGAACTCTATTGTATTGTTCCGAACTTAGCGAGAAACAAATTCACAGGGTTGATTTGGTTAGAGAAACCAAAGAGAAAGTGAAGGTAATTTCATGATCGTTTGACAAAGAACTTTCTTGGATCGATGTAAATCGTATGTGGATTTGAAACGAAAAGATACTGAATTTCTGGTTGGTGAAAAAGTGTTTCTGAAAGTATCTCCGTGGAAGAAAATTCTTTGTTTCGATCGCAAAAGCAAATTGAGTCCACGATTCATTGGGCCGTATGAGATCATTGAAAAAATAGGGTCAGTAGCATATCAATTAGTTTTACCATCGAAGTTAGAAAAGATTCATAACATATTCCATGTGTTGATGTTTTGCTGATATAGATCTGATCCATCACATGTGATTTCTACGTCAGAGATTGAAATTCAACCTGATATGACGTATAACGAAGAACCGATCAGAATTCTAGCACGTGAGGTTAAACAGTTAAGAAATAAAATCATAGCTCTCATAAAAGTAATTTGGAAATGACATGGTGCTGAAGAGGCTACGTGGAGCCTGAGGAAACTATGAGAAAACTGTACCCTAACCTATTCACTGGTAAGATTTTCAGGGATGAGAATCCCTAAGGGGGGAGAGTTGTAACAACTTGTTTTTAGTCAAATCGAAACAGTGGTTTTGGAACCACAAATATGAGGTTGAAATTTTATTTTAATATTATTTTTAAGTGTTTACAGGATGATACCATGTATGTGTGAATGTTTCGTGAAGAAATTTTATCGTTTAAATGGTAAATTTAATAAAAAAGACTAAATCGCGTAAAGTGCAAAAGTGTTGTTCTATTAGCTAAAGGTATTAAATAGCTATAGAACCTTAAACTAAAGGTCCTTTTGTTTCAATTAGACCATTATAATGGTAAGTGGACAATTATGGACAACCATTATATGATTTTAATGTTTAATTAATAAAGTTATTTTTGTAATTTAGTAATTATTATGATAATAAATAAAACAAACAAAAATTTGGGTGTTATCATCTTCTTCATTGCTGAATTTTGAAGAGAAGAAAAGCTTCAATTTTAGGGTTTCATTCAGTCTTGCTATTTATGCTCAATTAGGTACGATTTTTGTCCCATTTTTAATGATTTTTACGTTTTTAAGATCGTTGCAGCTTAGTCTAGTTAGCCTTAGTCTAGCTAGCCTAGGTACTAATTTGCAAAACTATTAAAGATTTTGAATGATGCCATTGATGAATACATTTGCATTTTGATGTTTGATGATAGATTTTGAATGCTTGTTGATAGATATACAAGTTTTGTTAAGTGATTTTTAAAAGAGAATGCAAATCAGGGACTAAATTATGAAATGTTCAAATTTAGGGGTTAAAATGTGAAATAAATGAGAAATATGGGCTGATATGAGTACTAGATAAATTCTGCTAGCATGGGTTAGTCTTGAAATTCATGAATTTGTGATTTTATGAAATGAGGACTAAATTGAAAAAGTTGTAAAACTATAGGGTCAAAAGTGTAAATGTGCCTTAAAGAGTGTTTTGGACTAAATTGAACGAATAGATGATTAAATAAGTTAATTTTGAATATATTTAGATCAAGAAAAGTGAAATACAGACTTGGATTGGGGAAAACGATAAAGTTATCGACTAATCTACTAGATTAGTCGTTTTCACATTCGAGGTAAGTTCGTATGTAATAAGCATTGTTGTAATTATGCTTTAAATGCTTTGATATTGAATAAATTGTGCATACGAGACTACAGTCATGATTGACAGCAAATCTGCTGCATATGGCACTTAGTGTTCGATTCGGAATAGCTTCTGCTATATATGGCACTTAGTGTGGGAGAACAAGATCACTTCGGCTATGTAAGACACTTAGTGTGCGAGATTATAATAGCTTTGGCTACGCATTGGCACTCAGTGTGCGAAATGTCGAGTATTTGACAGTGTTATGAAAAGGTATGAGTTCGTTACGGATTTGTACAGGTATGTACATGTAAAGTATGAGATTCAAATAGAAAAAGTTATGAAATTGTATAGAAGCGTATGAGTAAGTATGAGGAAGGTTTGTTTGTTATCATGAATTATATGTTAACTAGTTCAAATTTGTAAATTGTATACTACAAATTGTTGATTTTACTTCATACGAGCTTACTAAGCTTTATAGCTTACTTTGTGTATTTATCTGTGTTTTATAGTGATATCGAAGCTAGCTTGGATTCGGGGATCGTCAGAGACATCGTCCAACCGTCACTTTGGTACTTTTGAACTTATGGTTTGGTGAAATGACATGTATAGGGACTTTGAGTCATGTTAGTTATCTTTTGGTAATGACTTTGGCCAAATGAATTGGCTTGTAAATGCATATATTTTGGTTTGTATATATAGCCATGGGTAATGACTTAATTTTGGTATGTTTGAATCATGTGCATATATATATGCTTATGTCTTGTGCTTATTTAGTTGGTTGTGATGATTGATGATAATAGGTACTATGAATTGTAAATTAATGACTTGTGTTAATAGGTATGCTTTTGAAATTAGGCCTAATAACGCATCTTTGATAATGGTCATTTTGATGATTGCGTACACAAGGATTGGTATGAATTTAGTTAGTATATTGTGGTACTTATGTGCCTTGAATTGGTTAGTATTGAAATGGTAAGGTTTAGGCTTGGTTTGGTTGTTTTGGATTGTATATTATGCTATGGTTTGGTGTCAATTTTGTAGGTAAAAATGTGTACCAAATGGGGTGGCAAAATGGCTTGGTAAATAGCCTATTTTTGTCCATACAAGCATAGACACGGGCGTGTGTCTCATTCGTGTGTAACACACGGTCATATTACACGGCCGCATGTCCCTTAGTGTTGAAATTGAAATAAAGTTAGTATGCTCCACGCGATCTCACACATGGGCGTGTGGCCACTTCGAAGGGCACACGGGCTAGATACACGGGCGTGTGGTTGGCAGTGTGACCCATGTCAGTAAGCTCACTTGTTTGGACACGGGGTAGGAGACGGGCTAGGACACGGCCATGTGCTCCCATTTCGAATGTCCGCACGGCCTGTGACACGGGCGTGTCTGGTGGCCGTGTGAGACACATGGCCTGACCACACGCCCGTGTGTCCCCTGTTTTGGAGAAAAAAATTATAAGTGTTGAAAATTTCTCTGTGCCCTCCAACCAAACCTTCGCATATCATTCATTTGCACAAAAATAACACATATCAAGGTTTTAACAATATAACATAATCAATAGTACTTTTCCCGGTAACATCTTATCAATACAAAAAACTTATGCTTACAATCGGACATGCATTTACACACCAAACTTGACATGCATCAACTTTACAGTAGAAATCTCACCAAACAATATATATGCAAGGTAACTAGTAGAAAATTTAGGAATCAACATACACCATAACACTGTACTCATCAAACCATTCATCAATACCTTGAATCAAGCTTACAACCAACATGCACCTTATCTCGTAACACTTCCTCATAAGCATAACACCCAACTTGAAAATCATAGTACAAATCATGTCAAACAAACAATGAAGATTTAAGTTCAAGAACTTACTAGAAAAACACCTTAAGGACGCATCACCTACTTTCTTAACTTTCCCCCTGCCATTTGGTCCCTCTCTATCTTTGCCGGCTAAAAAGTAATAACCATATAGAACTGACCATGAGATATTCATGAGTAAGACAATCGAGTTCTAACAACATGCAGAGCAAGTTATCTACTTAACGTGCTTCTTTTCCTTATATCCACAACCAACATTTAGTCGAATGTTTGTAGTTTATTTCTTTCTTTCAAAATCAAAAGATACAGAAAAGTATAGGAACGCTACCAGTTCACAAATTTTGCATTTGATAGAAATGCTATATCCAAAATAGCTACTATACAGAAAAGTACAGGAATGTTAGCAACTCGATTTCTTCGTTCCTCTATCTCTTGTTCCAAAATAGCCAGGGAGAAAATGATAGTTGAAAAGAAATTGGGAGAAGGAAAGAATATGTTAACTGATTTCTTTCACCCCTTAAATAGCCACTCTATTATTGACTGTTCAACACTATTCATTCAGCACTGACCCAAATTAAGATAAAATATTAGAAACAAGCCATTATTTCCCACCAGGTCTCCTAGAAAAATTGACAATCATCATTAATGCCCAATTCATCCCCAAATTTTACAATTGAGTACACATAGGATACCGTAGGATCTAATTAAAACATATAAAATAACTTAGGTTCGCTGATCCAATATGGCCCAATTTTTTATCAAAATTTCGAGTGTGATAGTATAAGTTGATTAAGGATTAATTAATCCAAATTAATTAACTTAAATCATGATTTAATTAACTTAATTTAATCATTAATCGTTTTTAATGGGAAATGTCATCATCCACTATCTTCTATTTGAAAATGGTTTATTTACCATTTTGGTCCTTTGGTTAATTTTCATATAAGTCCTCAAGCCTTTTCTCAATTAAAACTCTATAGCGAATGGACTTTTACAATTTAATCCCTGAGTAATAATTAACTATTTAATCGATGAAATTACTCAACCCTTCTTTAATATGTTTTTATATTATCTCTATAAATAATCTTATTTTATATTTAAGGACTCGATTGCTTGATAAGGATTTTAGAATGTCAATTTCAGATTTTAACATCAACATGGGTTTTGTTGACCTTGACGATGTACAAACTAATTCATACCATACTGCTTTATTGGATATACCAAGTAATTTCAATGCTAATGCTTCTTATTCTACTTTAACTCAATCTAAGAATCATCTTTATAATTCCAAGACCTCTAAGGACTTGTTAGTAAATTATCCAATTTTAAGATATATTCATTGGTTTTTAGCTTTTAGCTATTGTAACATCCTTAAATAGGGGCTCGTATGTTTGAATTCTTTACATGTGAATGGCTTAATTGTGATGTTAATTAAGGTGTCTTAGGGTCTGGGTATGAGCCAAGGGTAGGCCCGAGCTGTACGAAAAATTTTATTTTTGAGCAATGGATAAGGGAATCTGTAGTGGCTAGGTGTTAAGAGTATTATGTGGTAAGTTTTAGCATAAGAGAACCTGTGGTAAAGTGGCAAGGAGGCACCACTTAGAGCCTTGAGGAGTGACGCCACAAACAGGGGAAGGGAGCTGAGGTTCGAGCTGCGGGAATCTTTCTTTGGGAATTTCTTTTTGACGCCAGAGAGGGGAAGTGTTGTGCTCAGTTGGAACTCTGGTGGATAGCTGTTGATCAAGTCAACAAATTCAAATGGGTGGAGAAGAGAAAATTTAGGAGTTTGAGCAATTCAAACTCGTTTGAATGAGTGGTCAGGAGGGACTTTAAGTGTTGGCCGAAATTTGAACTGTTGGGAGGAGGAGAAATCGGTTGAAAGACTTAGGAGGAGTGACGACTTTCCATAGTCAATCTAGGTGAGCATTTTCGGCTAGGCCTCCCTTAGTGCACCTTGTTGAAGCAAAAGCCAAAACCTCTTAAGCATCTGTCATCTTCCCCTCTGAAGCATCAAGCCAAATTTTCATTAAACCATATGCGCTTCTCTCTTTTTCCCTTGAAACCGAAACCCTTCTTTCTCTAAACCCCATTTCACTTTTGATCTCTACTCCTATTTGTGTATTCGGCCGAAACTAAGTCTCTCTCGTTCTCTTCTCTTTGACATTCAAACCCGAGTGTTCTTGAACCTTTCTACTCTTCCATCTTGATTTGGCCGAAACTCCCTTGACCTTCTTTCTCCAAATCAAAGCCGAATTCTCTCTATTTCTTTCTCTTATCTTCCTCATCTTTGTTTCAAACCAAATCAACACTCTACTCTTTTGGTCGACTGCTTTACTTCTTCCAAACCTTCTCTTGTGCCGAAAGTTCATAAGCCTTTCTTGACTATTTGTTAAAGCCAAATCACCTCTCATATCTTGGGGTTGCGCAATTGTTCTTCTCCTTTGGATCTATAGCCGAACCTTCATTCTAGGTGAGTTTCGATTCTTTCTCTTCTTTTTCCCCTTCTACTTCTTTGGTTATAAAGACGAATCTCTCTTCTATCATTACACTATCTCTTTTTGTCGTTTCTTAAGGGAAGTGGAAGCCGGGATTTGATAGCTAGATGGTTGGTGATTTAGTCGACTACCCTTAGTCCTATAATCATTCTTCGAGTTTTGTAACATTGGTTCGTGGTCATCTACTCTCTACCAATTGATTGCATTAAGGACTGTGGTAAGGATACATGTCGAATCAACCCTTCTCTTGTTTATTTAAAAAGCCGAAGGCTACTCGTTATGATGACTAAGTGTTTAGCAGATTGTAGGGGGAGATTATCATCACGTGTTTTGGAATTTGCTTAAAGATTGAAAGGTGTCAAGGTAAGATTGGTGGTCTTGTACGATAACTCTTCAGGATTTCTTGGATAAGCCGAGTGGCTATTTGCTAATGGTTTGTATTGGCCGAATATAGGAAGGGTGTATCTTGTGCGTTAGATCTTGATCTACGGGGTTCGATAGTCTCATTAGTAACCAGGTGTGCATCTCTTACACACTTCATAATCTATGTAAAATATGTTAATAACTTAAACAATGTTAAAAGCTAGAAACTGTGTGGATTTCGATATGGTACCCTTAGGGGTATGAGCAGGGACTCCGGGTAAGTCCGTTTTGATGAGATACTGATACTTGATTTCTAATGAAATTGTATATGTTATGTTTTGATATGCGTTAAATGATAAAACATGTTGACATGGTATGTATATGCATGTGCATTATTGCGGGTGTTATGAGAGGAGGGGGAAGATATGATATCTGTGACTTTGGGTCACCGGTGGTTTGGCACCACCAGTGGTTTGGTACCACATTTAATATTCGTGACTTCGGGTCACCAGTGTTTTGGCACCACATTGGATTTAGCGACTTGTCCCAGTGGCTTAGCACCACAGTGGGTTGGCCCCACATTTTATAAAAAGGGATTGTCGCCAGTGATTTGGTATCACAAAGTGGGTTGGCCCCACATATGGATTATTCGTGACTTTGGGTCACCAGTGGTTTGGCACCACCAGTGGTTTGGTACCACATGGGGTAGAAAAAGGAGTTGTGGATGGCTAGGTTTGGGTTGCATGATATATTTGCTTGATTATGAATTGTGTAAGAGTGTTGCTATAATCGAGAGGGGGATTATGCACTGAGTCTTGGTGACTCACCTCTTCCCTTATCTTTTTCAGGTACTCGTAGATCGCGGATGAGGAGCCGGGCGGACTCGAGGTGGCCATGCGAAATTGCTTTTGGTTTTACATTGACTTACCGATTTTGGTACTTGTTTTAATTTGGTTTTATTTGGGTTTGTAATAAGGCCACTTATTTTATATTTTTGGGATTATTTTATCTGCTTTAAGTTTTATCAAATAATGCTTAAGTAAACTACTTGACCTATTTTAATAATCTGAAAATCAATGTTTTCTAATTTAAACAACTCAACGAGTTTTCTAAACCTTACCATCGGGTAAAAACAAGTAAAGTGATAATACTAGTTGGGCCAAACTACTTTCAAACTAAGTTAACGCAAAGTCTAAGGTTTTAGAAATAGTTTCCAATTTATATCCAAAGAAGAGCGGGTTTTCCTAAAAGCAAATGGTTTATAAAATAGATAAGTACACAATGTTTTCTCAAGAGTTTCTTCCTTCACTCAAAGATTTTCAAGTATCCAACCCGTTTCGAAAAAGCATTTTTGAATTTACAACTTGTTTAGTTCAAAGACTTTTATCCTGTGACTCGCCGGATTTGGTCGTAGTGTATTGACCGGGTTGGTGTGTTACAGCTATTCAGGTCGAAATAATTCATCATCTTCTTTAACCAAGATAGAATTATTTTTCTTGTGGTGTATGCATTCTGGATATAAGGTTAATTTAGGATATTGGGTTGCACAAAATTTTCATGTTGTTTTATGCTCTAGTCGACCACTCATACCTGACCCATATAGCAAAAATTTAATCTCTCAACTTTTTCCCTCTGAAGTCAATTTTTCCTCCTTTAGATGTGCATATACTATAGATCATCTAGATGAGTATTGTTTGGATTTTATGGGTTTGCTTGCTGGCGCCCTTATTGCGTATTATTTTGTTTCTCTAGGTGCGTGAATTGCTAGCAATAATAGAGTTTTTTTGCCAATGTCATAATTTCACTACTAGGGAGCTAGAGCAGCAACTTCCTTCATCTGTAGAGGAATGTTTAAGTTGCATCAAAGCTCACCTTGAAACAATGGAAACCCAAGTCTCAACAATTCTTACCATCCTACAAAGTAGTCACTCTTAATGTCGATGACCACGTTAGATATACTCGAGGAGTAGACTTGACCTTTATCTTTACTATACTTTATGTAATGCCACAAAAATATAAGGTCTTTAACTTTGCATGTTCTGACACAATATGCTTGTTTGTTTTACTGGCTAAGTGATTTAGGGGTGTATGGGGGTGTGTGAGAAGCCTGGGTTCAAGTCTTGGCTCTTGCAAAATTTTTAGTTTTCTATTAAATGACCCTGGACACTAGCATTTAGGCCTTATTAATAATAATGCTTGTTTTATGACACAAAAGAACTTGTAGTCCAGTGGTAAGTGGTGTGTTTAAGGCTGCAAGGGAGCTCGAGTTCAACTCTCATGATGCGCAAGGAAGTATTTATTTTATTTCCTTGCAGCATGACTCTGTAAGGTGAAGTTTGATTTGGTCTTGGAGGGTTTTATGGAGCAAGTCAATGAGGAGATTGGGGAGAAAATCAAGGAATTTCGAAAAGTGAGGTTGGTAAGGTGTTGTGGCTGATTGGGACTCTAAAGCTCTACTGGAGAATTCGGCTAGGGGAAAATATGGAGCAATTTCGGCTTTAGTCATTTCTCTGTTTCGATTTGGAGGTGTTAATATGAGAGTTGTCGAATTTCCTTACTGACAGTTAGGGGTTTTTTACTTTTTGCGTTTTGAGTTCTCTCTAGTTTTCTCTGTACTACAAAACTGACCACTCGTGTCAGTCTTTCTCCTAATCTTTGATATTTTCTTTCTCTCATAGTCAAACCTTCACTTTTGCTTCTTTTATTTCTGTTCATTTGCTCTTGATTCTTCTATTCTATTTTGGCCGAATATCACTGTTGTTAATCCCTCTCTGCGTCGATCTGCTGCAAAGGTTCTGATTATCGGTAAGTGTTCTTACTCCTCACCTTTGGATTAAATCTATCCCCTGCTTTAATCTTTAAAAAAAATCGAATACACCTATGCCCTTATTTTCTTTTTTCAAAATCGAATACCTCTTTTATTAACCAATTGTTATTTCCTCCTTCACGTACTTTGCTCGTTGCGATTCTAGGGTCTTCCTCAAGGAGTGGCGGAGTGTGAACGATCTTGGAGGAGTCACACCTTTGTTCTCAACGTTAAGTTAAGGTAAAAGCGTTACCTTATGTGCTTTGGGGGTTAGGCCGAATGTGCCCTATCACTCACTAATTGGATTTTTATTGTATTATAGGAAATCAACAAGGGCGTGTGATCGTTTCTGAACAGCGATCGTAGAGAGACTAAAGTCACCCTCATTCAAACAAGGTAAGAATGGTATTTCTAATTAGGCGTCAATAAGAGGGTGATTTACCCTAGCGAGATAAAGACTAACATTGGGTCTTGTTGAATCTAGGTTGGGTGCTCATGAAATTTGGAGTAATTTCATAAACATGTGTGTAATCACACTGTCTCTTTTGTGAATCGGTAAAAGCCGAAAAGTTGAAAAGCCGAAACTTTAACATTTGAGACCTCGCGAGCGTGCGATCGCTCGTGTGGTAAACTGAGCCCATGAACCATGGGCGATAGACTGTAGAGGCCACCACGAGCATTCTCGTGCTCTTGGGTCGATACGGGCCTTATTGGCTAAAATGGGTCGTGTGGGCCCAAGGGGCTCGTGGGCTGCACACGGATAAAATTCATGAAAAGTGGCAGATACTGGATTGGGTTATGTAGTTCGCATAGCTGTGACTAAATTTGGGCTAGATGGGCTACACGAGTGTGTGGGCCCACTTGGGCCGAATATTGGACATTAGGCCTATTTACATCATTTTGATCATATAGGTTATCTGTGTCACTCGAGGCGACTGTGGGCCTTTGGAAAGGTTGTTATCTGCACTAAAACCCTAAAAAAAGGTAAAATGACCAAAATACCCTGAAAGGGTAAATTTACTATTTTACCCCTAATATATGGAAATTACCATTTTACCTCTAGAGGTAAGTCGATTGATGAATGCATATTATTGTATGACTATACTGAGTAGGACATACTGCATACACGAGATATTTATGACATGGCATACTACATTAGGGTTGGGATACTGTTATGGAGGAAGTGTACTGTTATTGGTGGCTTTGCCACAAATACTGTTACTGGCAACTTTGCTGAGATACTGATACTGGCAGCTTTGCTGTAATACTATTACTGGTGGCTTTGTCACATATACTGTTATTGGCAGCTCTGTTGTGTTATTATTACTGGCAGCTATGCTGCAATATTGGTGTGTTGGCTGGGTAGGTCGGTTTTATCCCCACATGGTAAGTTGGTTGGTACATGTGGTGTGTTGGCTGGATTGGGGTGGGTTGCATATGTGCACTATACTGATATTGTAATGGGCTAAGGCCCACACAGCACTATTACCGAATAGGGCTCAGGCCCAGACTGTTACTGCATGATAAAGGATTACACACTGAGTTCTAGTAACTCACCCTTTTCTTTTAACTGTACAGGTAATCCCCAGCCTTAGATGATTTAAAGTTGTGAGAGACTCGGAGGTGGCCACACCTTCGCTAATATCTTATATTAGACCTAGTTATTTAAATTTTTATATTGGGTTGATATTTATGTAATAAGGCCTTTGGTGTTTTTAATTTCTTTTAACTGGGTTTAACTTCTTATTTTGAAACTGCCAAACTGATACAAATAAATTTTCAAAAACAATAACTGTTTTAAAAGACAAACACACATTTTCAAACTTCAAAATGACATTAGTTAGAGTAGCTTCCGCGGGTTTTTAACCAACTAAGAAACCAACAGTAAAAAACATGGAAATCATTTAAAAACGGTTTTCTCTCAACAAGCCTGATTTCGAAAAACACTTTGATGTGACATGCCAGATTCGGTCATAATGTCTAGACCAGGTTTGGTGTGTTACACTTTAATTCTTGTACAATATGCTTGAGGACAAGCATAGACCTTGTAGGGGGTGTTGGATTAGTAAGTATGCATTATTGTTTCTCTTTCGCATGTGTTAATTCTTATGCTGGTATTATTCGTTAATTTGTTTGACATTGAACCT
This sequence comes from Gossypium bickii, assembly GCA_025503065.1. Lineage (NCBI taxonomy): Eukaryota > Viridiplantae > Streptophyta > Magnoliopsida > Malvales > Malvaceae > Gossypium > Gossypium bickii. The sequence continues at coordinate 43,662,548 of CP106717.1, read as the reverse complement.
TTAATTCCTATGCTTAGTGAATTTAGATAGTTGGGTGGTTCTTGAATTGAAGTGTTCATTATCTAGTTTAATCGAAATGTGTGTTATAAAGTTGAAATATTGTAATTAGGTTATTTCATGAAAATTGATACTTTATAAATTTTCTTGGTAAGTATATCATTCTTAGTTATTTGATTTTAAATATATTTGTTAATGAAAAAAATGAAAAAAGAAAAGAATAATTAATTCTATTCCGTTGATAGTTTAATTTATGAGTGAAGATTTCGGGAATGTGACTGAATTTAGTAATCAGAATGAAGTGCTTGGGTTTTGCATAAAAAGGTTCAAGTGACGAATCAGAAACTTGCAAATACTCTGCTAACCGAGCTAACATAAGTAGGGAAAAACAGTCCGTTTAGAGGCGTGTCAAATTGAATAACCAGGGTAAGGTGTTGTCATCTCATTTCGCATAAAGATTTTTGACTATGTCCCAAATTTACTGCATAATTAATTGAGAATAAATACCTTGTAACAACCCATTTTTCAGTGGTGTTGGAAACAATGGTTTCTGGGCCACCAAATCCGATGAGTAAGTTCATAAATATTATTATTTAATATTTACGAGTCAAATGTGATTTGAAAAAGGTTTTTGATATGATAATTTATGCTATTTGAATGATTAAATAAGTTCAAGTGGTAAGACCCTAAGGTCATGTGGTTTTAGAAAATGAGGTATCGGGACCTCATTTCTAATATCAAGTTGTAAATATTTATAAAAATATTTACGGAGAGTCATTAAGGTGGTATTAAAGTGTCGTTGAAAAAATTTTAACGTTTTGATAGTTAATTAAGAAAAAAGGACTAAATTGTAAAAGCTACAAAAGTTTAATTTTATTAGCTAATTGAGTTAAATAGAATTACTCAAGGGATTTAAATGGCAATATTGGCATATTCAATTATGATTCAAGGTGAATAAGTGGTTTTAGTTGTTTAAATTAAAGTTTATAATTAAAATAAAATTAATAAATAAAACATAAAAGTAATAAAAGAAAATTTTCATTCTTTTTCATTCTTCTCTCCCACTGAATGAACCACCATGGAAGGAAATCTTGGAAGCTTCAAATGTTTTAAACATTCGACCCTCTTGCAGGGTAGGAAATTTAAACCCATTTTTAGTAATTTTTATATATTTAATATCGTTGCAATTAGGTCCAGCTAGCCCATACCTTTAATTCTGAAATTGTTAATGATTTTGAATGCTGCCATTGATGAATCTAGTTAGTTTTTTGATGTTAAATGATGAATTTGAACTATTAGTTGTTATTTAAAAGTATTTGTTAAGTGATTTTGATGAATTTTCTAATTAGGGGCTAAATTGTTGAAATGATAAAAATACAAGGATTTGATGTGAAATTTTTGCAATCATGGGCTGTATTGGATGCCATAAATATTTTTCTAGGCATAATTTTGGGTAAAAATGGTTAAATTGCATGTTTTAGGCTCATGGAGTAAATTGAATAAAAGTAAAATTTTAGGGGCAATTTTATCAAAATGTCTAAAACGCATAAAATACATTTTTTATTGTCTAAATTAATAAATTGAATGAAATTATTAATTTAGATCAAGATCGAGTGGAAAATCAAGGAGAATAAAAAATTACCAAAATGCCCCTGTACTTTGTAATTTCTGCATTTTAGCCAGGTAAGTTCGTATGAACTGAATTCTGTATAATGTTGATTAAATTGAATTTTAGTATCTGATTCTATTGTGATTGAATCATTATATATATATATGTTATTATGTAATTTATCTTGTCAAGAAACGATGAAAATTCGACGTACGATGACTATCGAGCCCCATTTGAATCTTAAAAATATATAAGATACAAATGACATGTCATTAGGGTTACCATGTTTCGGGTGCTAGTCTTGAATGTCCTACCGGTGGCTGAGTTTTGGCATGTGTTGCAGATACTTAACAGCTTGTGTGAGTAGCACCGTGTAGCTAAGTTCCGACTAACAGCTTGTGTGAGCAAACCCAGGTTACCATGTTTTGGGTGTTGGTCTTGAATGTCCTACCGATGGATGATGAGGTTCGACATAGTTGCAGATACTCGACAACTTGTGTGAGCAGCATCGTGTAGCTTACATTCTGACCGACATCTTGTGTGAGCAGACCCATTTTATAGCTCGTGTGAGCTACGACTATATGTTTAGCACACTTTGTGTAAGCTTTCCCACATATTCGGTATTACTCTAAGTGGTTCAACATGCATGAAAAGGGATGAACTGGTAAGGGTTCTGATTGATTTCACTACCACAATTATAGAAAGGTATGATGTATCAATGATCAAAGTATGAACATTCATGATTATGAAAAGTATGATTTAAGTGATGCTATGTTTATGTACCATATCTTACAAAGTGATGATATAGCTAAGTTATGTGTTTAATCACTAACTTGTGACTATGGTTAACGCTATATTTATGTCTTATGTGTTATGAAAATGAAATGGTAAGTATTCAATATGAACTAAGATATGTATGCATGAAACTTATTGAAATGGTGATACATAGAAAACATGATATGTTATGAGATGGATGATAAATCCAATTGAATTGTGCTCAAGTATAATTGTGATACATGGAAAACATGTGCTGCTGATGTGCTTAGACTCATGCCCAACTTGTGGATATAATTAATGTTTATGATTATACTTGTACTATGCATATGAAAAGGAAAGGGATACATAATTGGGATGTATTATGATGTTATAAAAGGTTTAATGTGATAAATGATGTATTTATATGTGAGAAATTTTGTGTATACTATGAATGAATATACCTATAACATGGATAAATACACTAAGTCAAGAATCGATAATGTCGTTTAGGCTTATGATAAGCATCGGGAATGGAACGAAAAGTAACTAAATTGAAAGGTGTATAATCTTATAGAAAGTTTGATCCATAAAATCCTTTCATGTTATGAGTTATAAATATATCTGAAATTAATGAATTTACTCATTTGTGAGTCAATGATCATATAAATTTATGAATTTTGGCATTGGCATATATTCTATAAAGTTTATTATTGAAATAGAATTGTATGCTTAAAGTTTATACGAGCTTACTAAGCATACATTGCTTATGTAGTTATTTTCCTTTACTTTACAGATTATCAGAAGCTCGACCAGGTTAGAAGCTAGTCGGAGATCCATCACAGTATCCATTGATTTTATCGGTAGATTTTTATGCTTTGGTTGCGGTTATAATGGCATATATAGGTGTTCTGTGCTTGATATTATAACCACTATGTTTGGCTTGTAAATATGGTTTTATGATTGAAGACATTTTGGCTTTCTTGGGCTTGAAGCTAATGTTGAGATGGTTTAGTGATGATATGTTTTGAATGGCCAAATTGGCATGCTTGTGTGTGAAATTGGCATGAAGTGTTGCTTTGATTTGAGGTACTTAAGGTACTATTGATGTCTTGTTGGTTGTGGTTATGGTCAAATTGATGTATGGTTTGTGGCCAAAGTGATAATTGTTTGCGTGGTTGCAAAATTATCATTTATGGCATGTATTGATATAGAATTTAAATCAAATATGTTTAATTGGATTATGACCATTTATACATTAATTTGGTATGTGTATATGTTGGATGTTGGAACCATTTGATAATAGCTAGTTTTGTGTCATTTATATGGCTTTGATACATGTGAGAAGTGGTCTAAATGGTAAAGTTAATTTGCTATGGTCCAAATGGTAAAGTTAATTTGCTATGGCATGAATCTAATATGGTATGGTTGATATGTATCAATCGTGATACGTTTTGGCATGGGAAACAAAATAGTTGATAAATGGTAAATGTGCACATGTTTAGGTAGATTTAAAGATTAGGTTTGAGGTGCTTTTTGGAATATTGGTTGTATGGATTAATGACCTATTGAATTGGTCTTATTATGCATTTCAGGTATGTTTGAAAGCTTGATTGTCTGTGAAAATGTCTTATAGGTGTGAGCTTGAAAATGGGTGAAAGCAATGGCTTGAAATTGGCCTATTTCTTGTCCACACAGTCGTGTGTCACCTGTAGGTTTTTAAAGGTTGCATTTCGAGAGTTACAATGACCTGTGGCTTGGCCGTGTGAACCAAGTCAGAGAGTTACACGAGCACGGACACGGGTTGGGACACAGCTGTGTGTCTGGCTGTGTCCCTACTTCGAATGTCAACACAACCTGAGACTCGGGCATGTGTCTCAGCCGTTTGAGTCACACGGCCCAGCGACATGGCTTTGTGACCCTTGCAGTGTGAATTTTTTTCCATCTTTTTCCATAAAGTTTTAAATGTTTCCAATTTAGTCTTGAATCATTTCTAAAGCGTTTCTAAGGCCTTAAGGGCTCGTAAAAGGGATAATATGTTTGTGTTTGATTGAGCTATGATGTGTCTTATAGAAATGGTTATAATTGAATGTTTTAAGTTAAAAAAATTGGTAATGCTCTGTAACCCTATTTCGATGATGGATACGGGTTAGGGATGTTACACAGCTTGCAAAGTTTGGTTCAATTTCAATTTAGTGAAATGATTGAATTTACATGTTTAAACTTTATGGACACTTGTTGATTAAACTGAGTATTTGAATTCTTATTCATTTTTCTCTTAAACTATTTGTAACACCCCCAGACCCGGCCCAGACGTTATGGCCGAATTCGGTGATGTCACATACTTTGCTTTAATTAAATCTTAAGTACAAGGATTGGAAGCCCAAAATCCATCAACTTGTTAAACTATGATAAAAGCCCACGTTTTAGGGTATAGCTATTTCAAAAACCATGGTTTAACTTTTTGAAAATTTATTCAAGTTTAATAATCAAACAGTGGAACAATAATGAAACCAAAATTCTAAAGTCAAAACTAGAGATACGAAGCCTTATTACATCCAACGAAAATAAAGTAATTAAAATCATGTCTTCTGAAACAAATAAACAAAACTTTTAAGTATCTTGTAGTGTGGCCACCTCTGAGTCCTCTCCCATGTCGAGCCGTCTACTGAGGATTACCTGAAACATTTAATAAAAGGGTGTGAGTTTCAAAACTCAGTGTGTACGACCCTTGGTAACCGATCAACATGCAAATATCACATTGGGCCTAAGCCCTATCAAATTTGGTGGTCTTGGGCCTTAGCCCGCAATGACCTCACATCGCATCAGTATCACATGAATGCAATGCACCCATCCCAAATCCAACCCTACACTCCATTTCCCTTCCATCCCTAAACTCCTGTGGGGATATAAATATCAAATCACCGATCCCTACACTCCAAAGGTAGCACCAACAGCGGCTATAATGGGCTTAAAGCCACCGGTGGAACCACGGTCGTCAAGCGACGATGCGACCCTCAAATCTTCCTCCGTGTCATCAAAACCCACCCAAGTGCAATATATATTCCATGAATGCAGCATACACATTTCCACACATACGGCACTTAGGGGTATTTGGGTTTAGGGTATTTCCGTAAATCTACTCTACTGGGGTATTTAGGTAATTTTGCAAAATAGGGATACTTTGGAAATTTTGTAAATCAAGGATATTTTGGTAATTCTGCAAATCAAGGGTATTCTGGTAATTTTACAAATTAGAGGTATTTTAGTAATTTTACAAATCTAAGGATATTTTGGTAATTTTCAAATCAGGGGTATTTGGCCCCTCTCGGGTTTTAGTTATGAACTGTGGCCCATTAACAAGTCCTTGTGGCTAAAGTGAATAGACACTATGCTCCAGGTAGGATTCCAGAGAAGAGGAGGTGAGCCATTAGGACCGCTTAAGTACCAAGCTCTCCCTAGATCCAATCCTAGACATGCATATGTTTGTTGCCACACTCTAACCCAGCGACTAGTCCATGGACATGTTTAATTATTAGATTAAGTCTTATGAGGTTTCAGAGTTGTTTAGAACTAGGCCTAAAGTCCATTAAACCCTAGCATACTTATCTACGTCCCCATAAAGCCCATCAAACCCAAATCACATCCTTATGGCCATTAGGCCCAAATCTCATCCATGTGGCCTATTAGGCCCAAAACAATTCCAGATCATGTAACATGCATGATTAACTCAGTTCGTATAACCAAACCAAACAATTTCATCAAACTTAGCCTTAGGGCCCACTGGGCCCATTTAGCCACTTTCGACTTTTCAACTTTTCGGCATTGCTGATATCGTGTGTGTGTAGTGTTTGTACACACCTGGTTACTGTGATGTGCTATACTATCCTTGGTCCTGAACCTACAACAAACCAACCTTCAATCAATCACTAAATCAAAACATTTACCAAAAGCTGAAACCTTATCGTAACTTTACCGTTGCCACTGGGTTCTAATAGCCCTTCCTTAGCTACTAATCAGGAGTATCCCCTAGATCTGCACTCACACATACACCATCAAAATCCGAGTGACTCATAATCCACACAAGCCACTCCACACATTCGGCCATTCAGTTAAACCACAATCGAGTTGAGTACACTTACCCTTGTTAACGATCCTACCACACTTGCGTTCTTTGAACCAAATCCCCTTTCGATCCTGCGACCTAGATAGCTATTAACAAGATCCGGCTTTCAACCTGGACTGATAGTAGATAATAATCGATCTGTGATTGGGGAAAACAACAAGGGTTTGGCACAAATAGGAATTTCGGCAAGGAAAAAGATGGTGGCAATAGAAGAGTTTGGCTATGAGAGAATTCGGCAAAAAAATTCGATTATAGGATATTTCGGCAATTGGGAGAATTTGGCTACGGGAAGACCAATTAAGGGAAAAAAAGAAAGACTAATGAAAGTCAAAGAACCTTTCAAAGCATTCAGCCTCTCCTATTATAGCCACCAGCCGAATACTCCTTTCCCCACAGTCTGATTCGGCACCAATTCCACCCTCTCCTCATCTCCTAACTTTTCTCCTGATAACACCTGAGCCTTATCCGAATATTCCTCCATTATCAGCTCCTCTTACCACTCAAACACTCCAACGCAAGAGTTCATATTCAACACAACTCTGGCCGTCCACCTATGCAAAATAAAACACTCTAAAAATACCACTCCTAATGCTCGAACCTTGGACCTCCTCAGCTGACAACATGCCACCTTATAACTCCTCAAGTGACGCCACTTGCCACTGGACCACAAGCCCATCTTGTGTCCTATTCTCCCCTTAATCTGCTTAAGGGGCCTAATGCCTGAGATTAGGTCCACAAAAGCAAGAAAATAAATTTTTCCCTATGGTCTTCCCTATCTTTAAGACTTCAAATAATCCCGATAATACCTTAAAATTAATATTCTAAGTGCTACTCATACATACCAACCTCAGTGCACAGAAATTTAAAGTTTCAGGATTTTGGGGCATTACAACTTGGTTAGTGCCGTTCTCTTGTTCTAAAAAATTTTAAACGCTCCCATGCCCAAGGCTCAATAAGCCCAATTCTACTAGGCCTAAATTCGGGGCGTTACAAATATACCCCCTTAAAGAAATTTTGTCCTCGAAATTTCCAACTAATAGGGTAGTCGTGTAACTACTACCCCACTACGCTACCGCTGCGCACTCTGATCCCAACGTCTTTAACACACATCCAAAACATCCACCTATCGTAACATGGCCTGTGATACTACATCTTTTGTAGTGGCAGCCCGTTTATATGGCCCGACGGTAATGATCCGGCACTAACACTTCCACGGCTTCTGCTACAGCCTCTTGCACCTCTTCTAGCACTCATCGTTGCATGCATATTTCTGGTTTAGAATTTTAATGAAATTAGTTCATAGTTCCACTGTTTAAAACACATGTCTTATGCAAGTAAAAATATTTTTAAAGTTATTTTGCGATCGAGAATCCACTACAATATTAAGTTTACTACGAGCTTTAGTCTCTAAAAACCTATTTTTAAGTAGCCCATTATCTATATTGTAACGCCCCAAATTTGGGCCTAGTAGAATTGAGCCTATTGGGCCTTGGGCATCAGAGCGTTTAAAATTTTTAAGAAAAAGAGAACAGCACTAACCAAGTTGTAATGCCCCAAAATCTCGTAACTTGAAATTTATGTGCAGTAAGGTTGGTTTGTATGAGTAGCACATAGAATATTAATTTTAAGGTATTATCGGAATTATTTGAAGTCTTAGAAATAGGGATGACCATTGGGAAATATTTATTTTTCTTGCTTTAGTGGACCCTAGTCTCAGGCATTAGGCCTCTTAAGTAGATTAAGAGGAAATAAGATACAAATGGGCTTGTGGTCCAGTGAAAAGTGGCATCACTTAGGAGCTATCAGGTGGTGTGTGTGAAAGCTGAAAAGGTCCAACGTTCGAGTAGGAGGGGTGTATTTTAGAGTGTTTTAATTTGCTTAGGTGGACGACAAGAGTTGTGTTGGTTTTTTACTCTTGCCGTGAAGAGTTTGTAGCAAGTAAGACTGATGGATGTGGAGGAGATTTCGGATAAGATTAAGGTATTATCAGAGAGAAATGATAGGAAATGAGGAGGGTGAAGTTTTGGGGCTGAATAGGACTGTGGAGGAAAGGGAGGATTCGGCCTTGGTTATAAAAAGGGGTTGCCGAATTCCAGTAAGGGGTTCCTGAGTTTTCGTATTTTCTTTTTCTTTATTCTCCCCAAATAGTTTCTCCCCTTTTTGCTGAAATTACTATCATCATTATTTGTTGAATCTCTACTCTTGCCGAACCTTTGTTGTTGTTTCTCCACCTCAGTCGATTGTTATCTACTCTTATTCACGTTTGGATGTCGAACCTTGTTCAGTAGATATCTAAGCCGCAGGATCAAAGGCGAATTTCAGTAAGTGCTTAGTTGATCTTTTTAGTGAGTTTTGTTAAAATTCAAAGTGTTATCTAACCCAATCCTTATTGTTAACATGTATTAACAAGGGTAAGGCTCAACAATCGCAAGCGTGGAAGGTAAAGATTGCTAACAAGGTGGTAAGTGTTCTTGACTCAGTCATGGTTTAGTAAATGGCCAAATCTAATGTGGCTCACAGGGTGACTTATGTGTAATATGGGTCACTTGGTTTTGAAGATATAGGTGTTTGAGTGCAGATCTAGAGGATAATCACAAATAGTAGCAAAGGAAGGGCTACTAGAACGTGAGGCACACGATAAGGGTACAGTGAGGTTTCGATATTTGATAGGTATGTGTTAAAGCCTTGGTTAATCATTAGTAATGTCGATTGTAGGTTCGTGACTACGGGGTTTGCAGCGCGCGTGGATACCAGGTGTGTACAAACACTATACACACGATATCGGTAATACCGAAAAGCTGAAAAGCCGAAAATGGCTAAATGGGCTAAGTTTGATGAGTTTGTTTGGTTTGGTGTATGAATTGAATCTGTCAAGCATAATACCTGATCCTGGATTGTTTTGGGCCTAACAAGCCATAAGGATGTGTTTTGGGCCTAATAGGCCGTAAGGATGTAATTTGGGTTTGATGGGCTTTGTGGGGACGTAGGCAATTATGCTAGGGTTTATGGACTTTAGGCCTAGTTTAAACAACTCTTAAATTTCATAAGACTTAATTTAATTAAACATGTCCATGAAGAAGTCGCTGGGTTAGAGTGTGGCAATAGACATACGCATGTCTAGGATTGGATCTAGGGAGAGCTTGGTACTTACGGTCTTAGTGCCCCCACCTCCTTTTCTCTAGAATCCTACCTAGTGCGTAGTGTCTGTTCACTTTAGCCGCAAGGAGTTGTTGATGGGCCAGAGTTCATAACTAAAACCCGGAAGGGACCAAATACCCCTAGATTTATAAAATTACTAAAATACCCTTACTTTTGTAAAATTACCAAATACCCTTAGATTTGTAAAATTACTAAAATACTCTTATATTGTAAAATTACTAAAATATCCTTATGTTTGAAAAATTACTAAAATACCCTTATATTTATAAATTACCAAAATACCCCTGTTTTGTGCAAGTAATAGAATACCCCTATTTTGCAAAATTACCAAGATACCCCTATTTTTCCAAATTACCAAAATACCCCTATAGGGTAGAATTACGAAAATACCCTTGGGTAGGGAAATGACGAAAATACCCCTATGTGACAAATATGAGTTTATGGATGTTACTCGTGTGTGTGATGCATTCATAAGATATTCTGCTTAGGATGCATATGGGTGGGAATTATGGTACGGAGGAAGATTTGAGGATCGCATAGTCGTATGGCCATGGATCCACTAGAGGCTTTAAGCCCATTATATGATTAGCGACTTTGTTTTATAACGTTAGGTAATCTGAGAGCAACCGCTACCTTTGGTGTGTAGAGGATGGGTGGGTTGATTTCGAAATCCCCACAAGTGTGTAATGGTTGGAAGGGGAATGGTGTGTGTAGCGAATGGATTTTTGGGGAGGGTTATGCATTATCTTGTTTGTATATGATACGATATGATATGATATGATATGATGTCATTGTGAGCTAAGGCCCAAGACCACCGATTTTGATAGGGCTTAGGCCCAATGTGAATATTTGTATGTTGATTTGATTGCCAAAGTTTGTACACACTAACTTTCGAAACTCACACCCTTTATTTAATGTTTCAGGTAATCCTTAGTAAACGGCTCGACGTGGGAGAGGACTCGGAGATGGCCACACTACAAGATGTTTAATTTTTTATTTTTTATTTATTTGTTTCAAAGTGCATGGTTTTAATTGCTTTACTTTCGTTGGATGTAATAAGTCCTTGTACTTTGATTTGATTTTAAATTTTGGGTTTTGATGTTTTAACTGTTTACTTAATGATTAAACTTAAGTAAATTTCTTATGCTTAAACTTGGTTTCCGAAATACTTAAAGCTATAAAATGGGCTTTTATCATTACTTAACAAGACTCATGGGTTTTGGGCCCCAAAAGTTAACTTAGCAAAATCGTTTTGAAGTGTGCCTTTGACGTGACACGCTGAATTCGGGCCTAAATTTTAGGTCGGGTCTGGGGTGTTACATTTAGTGGTATTAGAGCCCGGTTGCAAAGCTCGGGCTGTGAAATGGGCCTTAGATTTTGGTTTTAAAAAGTTTTTGGCAGGATTCTTGAAGTGTGGTTCATCGAGCCCTCGATGTTGAGCCAAGTAAGTTTTCTATACTACATTGCCTAAATTATTGAACCGTGTAGATAATGGGCTACTTAAAATAGGCTTTTAGGGACTAAAGCCCATAGGGAACTTAAGCTTGTAGTGGATTCTCGACCGCAGAATAACTTTAAGAAAATTGTGGTTGCTTACATAAGACACGTGCCCTAAACAAGTGGAACTAAGTACTAATTTCATAAAATTCTTAATTCAGAAATACGAGAATCAACGATGAGTGTTAGAAGATGCGGAAGAGGCCGCGGCCGAGGCTGTGGAAGTGTTAGGGCTTTATTAACATTTGAATTGTAATTTGGTACTTATTCTGCATATGTTTAAGAATGTTTGCAATAGGTGGATGTTTTGGGTATATTTTAAAATTATTAAGGTCAGAGTGCGCAACGGTAGCACGGTGGGGTAGTTGATACACGACCACCATGTTAGTTGGAAATTTCAAGGATGAAATTTCTTTAAGGGGATAGATTTGTAACGCCCTGAATTTGGTCCTAGTAGAATTGGGCCTATTGGACCTTGGGCATGGGAGCGTTTAAAATTTTTGAGAATAAGAGAACAACACTAACTAAGTTGTAACGCCCCAAAATCTCGAAACTTTAAATTTCTGTGCAGTAAGGTTGGTTTGTATGAGTAGCACATAGAATATTAATTTTAAGGTATTATCGGGATTATTTGAAGTCTTGGAAATAGGGATGACCATAGGGAAAAAATTATTTTTCTTGCTTTATTGGACCCTAATCTCAAGCATTAGGCCTCTTAAGTAGATTAAGATGAAATAAGATACAAATGGGCTTGTGGTCCAGTGGAAAGTGGCTTCACTTGGGAGCTATAAGTTGGCATGTGTAAAAGCTGAAGAGGTCCAACGTTCTAGCAGGAGGAGTGTATTTTAGAGTGTATTATTTTGCATAGGTGGATGGCAAGAGTTGTGTTGGTTTTGTATTCTTACCGTGGAGAGTTTGTAGCAAGCAGGACTGATGGATGTGTAGGAGATTTTTGATAAGATTAAGGTATTATTAGAGAGAAAAGATAGGAGATGAGGATGGTGAAGTGTTGGGGCCGAATAGGACTATAGAGGGAAGGTAGGATTCGGCTTGGGATATAAAAAGGGGTTGCCAAATTCCAGTGAGGGGTTCTTGAGTTTTTGTATGTTCTTTTTCTTTATTCTCCCCAAACGGTTTCTCCCTTTTTGCCGAATTTTCACAAAGCCAAATTCCCTTCATTGCCGAAATTACTATCATCATTCTTTGTGAAATCTCTACTCTTGCTGAACCATTTTTGTTGTTCCTCCACCTTAGTCGATTATTATCTACTCTCAGTCACGTTTGAAAGCCGAATCTTGTTCAGTAGATATTTAAGCCGCAGGATCAAAGGAGAATTTTGGTAAGTGCTTAGTTGATCTTTTTAGTGAGTTTTGTTAAAAGCCAAAGGGCTATCTAACCCAATCCTTGTTGTTAATCTGTATTAACAAGGGTAAGGCTCAACAATCGCAAGCGTGGTAGGTAAGGATTGCTAACAAGGTGGTAAGTGTTCTCGACTCAGTCATGGTTTAGTAAATGGAGGAATCTAATGTGGCTCATAGGGGTGACTTATGTGCAATATGGGTTATTTGGTTTTGATGATATAGGTGTTTGAGTGCAGATCTAGAGGATAATCGCAAATAGTTGCAAAGGAAGGGCTACTAGAACGTGAAGCACACGGTAAGGGTACAATGAGGTTTCGATTTTTAATAAGTATGTGTTAAAGCCTTGGTTAATCGTTAGTAATGTCGATTGTAGGTTCGTGACTAAGGGGTTTGCAACGCGTGTGGATATCAGGTGTGTACAAACACTACACACACGATATCAGCAATGCTGAAAAGCCGAAAAGCCGAAAGTGGCTAAATGGGCCCAGTCGGCCCTAAGGCTAAGTTTGATGAGTTTGTTTGGTTTGGTGTATTAATTGAACCTGTCAAGCATAATACATGATCTTGAATTGTTTTGGGCCTAATGGGCCGTAAGGATGTAATTTGGATTTGTGGGCTTTATTGGGACTAAGGCAAGTATGCTATGGTTTATGGACTTTAGGCCTACTTTAAACAACTCTTAAATTTCATAAGACTTAATTTAATTAAACATGTCCGTGAACGAGTCGCTGGGTTAGAGTGTGGCAACGGACATACGCATGTCTAGGATTGGATCTAGGGAGAGCTTGGTACTTAAAAAAGGTCCCGGTGGCCCACCTCCTCTCTCTCGTAATCCTACAGTGCGTGAGTGTCTGCATTCACTTTAGCCATGAGGACTTGTTGATGGGCCAAAGTTCATAACTAAAACCCGAAAGGGACCAAATACCCCTAGATTTGTAAAATTACTAAAATACCCTTAGATTTGTAAAATTACCAAATACAGTTAGATTTGTAAAATTACTAAAATACCATTATATTTGTAAAATTACTAAAATACCCTTATATTTGAAAAATTACTAAAATACCCTTATATTTGTAAATTACCAAAATAGCCCTATTTTGTGCAAGTACCAAAATACCCCTATTTTGTGCAAGTACCAGAATATCCATGTTTTGCAAAATTACCAAGATACCCCTATTTTGCCAAATTTCCAAAATACCCTTGTAGGGTAGAATTACGAAAATACCCTTGGGTAGGGAAATGACAAAAATACCCCTCTGTGACAAATATGAGTTTATGGATGTTACTCGTGTGTGTCATGCATTCATAAGATATTCTAGGATGCATATGGGTAGGAATTATCGTACGCAGGAAGATTTGAGGACCGCATAGTCGTATGGCCATGGATCCACCGGTGGCTTTAAGCCCATTACATGATTAGCAGCTTCGCCGCAACGTTAGGTAGTACCGCAACCGGGCTACCTTTGGTGTGTAGAGGATGGGTAGGTTGATTTAGAAATCCCCACAGGTGTGTAATGGTTGGAAGGGGAATGGTGTGTGTAGCGGATGGATTTTTGGGGAAGGTTTTTCATTGTCTTGTTTGTATATGATATGATATGATATGATATGATATGAGGTCATTGTGGGCTAAGGCCCAAGACCAGCGATTTTGATAGGGCTTAGGCCTAACGTGAATATTTGTATGTTGATTTGATTGCCAAGGGTTGTACACACTGAGTTTCGAAACTCACACCCTTTATTTAATGTTTCAGGTAATCTTTAGTAAATGGCTCGACGTGGGAGAGGACTCAAAGATGGCCACACTACAAGATGTTTAAATTTTTATTTTTTATTTATTTGTTTCAAAGGGCATGGTTTTAGTTACTTTAATTTCGTTGGATGTAATAAGGCCTTGTACTTTGATTTTATTTTAAATTTTGGGTTTTGATGTTTAAACTGTTTACGTAATGATAAAACTTAAGTAAATTTCTTTATGCTTAAACTTGGTTTCCGAAATAATTAAAGCTATAAAATGGGCTTTTATCATTACTTAACAAGACTCATAGGTTTTGGGCCCTAAAATTTAACTTAGCAAAATAGTTTTGAAGTGTGCCTTTGATGTGACACGCCGGATTCGGGCCTAACTTCTAGGTTGGGTCTCGGGTGTTACATATATAGTTCAGTAATTTAAACAAATGTAGTACAGAATACTTACTTGGCTCGATGTCGAGGGCTCAGTGAACCACACTTCAAGAATCCTGCAAAAACTTTTTAAAACTAAAAATCTAATGCCTATTTCACTGCCCGAGCTTTACAACTGGGCTCTAATACCACTAAATGTAACACCTCCAGACGCGGCCCAGACGTTATGGCCAAATTCGGTGATGTCACATCAAAGGGATACTTCAAAACAACTTCACTTTAATTAAATCTTAAGTTCAAGGCTTGGAAGCCCAAAATCCATCAACTTGTTAAACTATGATAAAAGCCCATGTTTTAGGGTATAGCTATTTCAAAAACCATGGTTTAACTGAAATTTTTTTCAAGTTTAATAATCAAACAATGGAATAATAATGAAACCCAAATTCTAAAGTCAAAACTGGAGATACAAGGCCTTATTACATCCAATGAAAATAAAGTAATTAAAATCATGTCTTCTGAAACAAATAAACAAAACTTTTAAGTATCTTGTAGTGCGGCCATCTCCGAGTCCTCTCCTATGTCGAGCCGTCTACTGAGGGTCACCTGAAACATTTAATAAAAGGGTGTGTGTTTTGAAACTCAGTGTGAACGACCCTTGGTAACCAATCAGCATACAAATATCACATTGGGCCTAAGCCCTATCAAATTTGGTGGTCTTGGGCCTTAGCCCGCAATGACCTCACATCACATCAGTATCACATGAATGCAATGCACCCATCCCAAATCCAACCCTGCACTCCATTCCCCTTCCAATCCTACACTCCTGTGGGGATATAAATATCAACCCACCCATCCTTATACTCCAAAGGTAGCACCAGTAGCGCACTACTGAAACGTTGCAGCAAAGCTGCTATAATGGGCTTAAAGCCACCGATGGATCCACTGTTGTCAAGCGAATATGCGATCCTCAAATCTTCCTCTGTATCATCAAAACCCACCCAAGTGCAACATATATTCCATGAATGCAACATACACATTTCCATACATTCGGCACTTAGCGGTATTTTAGTCATTTCACTACCTAAGGGTACTTCCATAAATCTACTCTACTGGGTATTTAGGTAATTTTTCAAAACAGGGATACTTTGGAAATTTTGAAAATCAGGGATATTTTGGTAATTCTACAAATCAAGGGTATTCTAGTAATTTTACACATAAAGGGTATTTTAGTAATTTTATAAATCTAATGATATTTTGGTAATTTTCAAATTAGGGGTATTTGGTCCCTCTCGGGTTTTAGTTATGAACTTTGGCCCATTAACAAGTCCTTGTGGCTAAAGTGAACAGACACATGCACCAGGTAGAACTCCAGAGAAAAGGAGGTGGGCCACTAGGACCGCTTAAGTACCAAGCTCTCCCTAGATCCAATCCTAGACATGCATATGTCTGTTGCCACACTCTAACCCAGCGACCTGTCCATGGACATGTTTAATTATTAGATCAAGTCTTATGCGGTTTGAGAGTTGTCTAAAACTAGGCCTAAAGTCCACTAAACCCTAGCATACTTGTCTACGTCCCCTTAAAGGTCATCAAGCCCAAATCACATCCTTACGGCCCATTATGCACAAATATCATCCATATGGTCTATTAGGCCCAAAACAATTCCAGATCATGTAACATGCATGATTAACTAAATTTGTATAACCAATCCAAACAAATTCATCAAACTTAGCCTTAGGGCCCACCGGGCCCATTTAACAACTTTCGACTTTCTGGCTTTTCGGCATTGCCGATATCATGTGTGTGTAGTGTTTGTACACACCTGGTTACTATGACGTGCTATACTATCCTTGGTCCTGAACCTACAACCAACCAACCTCCAATCAATCACTAAATCAAAACATTTACTAAAAGCCGAAACCTTACCGTAACCTTACTGTGTGCCATTGGGTTCTAATAGCCCTTCCTTAGCTACTAATCAGGAGTATCCCCTAGATCTGCACTCACACATAGACCACAAAAATCTGAGTGACTCATAATCCACACAAGTCACCCCACACATTCGGCCATTCACTTAAACCGCAATCGAGTTAAGTACACTTACCCTTGCTAACAATCCTACCACGCTTGCGATCTTTGAACCAAATCCCTTTTTGATCCTGCGGCCTAGATAGCTATTAACTAGATTCAGCTTTCAACCTTGACTAATAGTAGATAATAATCGATCTATGATGGGGAAAAACAACAAGGGTTTGGCACAAATAGGAATTCGGCAAGGAAAAAGATGGTGGCAATAGAAGAGTTTGGCTATGAGAGAATTCGGCAAAAAGAATTCCGCTATAGGAGATTTCGGCAATTGGGAGAATTTGGCTACGGGAAAACCGATTAAGGGAAGAAAAGAAAGACTAATGAAAGCTCAAAGAACCTTTCAAAGCATTCGGCCTCTCCTTTTATAGCCACCAGCCGAATACTCCTTTCTCCATAGTCCCATTCGGCACCAATTTATCCCTCTCCTCATCTCCTAACTTTTCTCCTGATAACACCTTAGCCTTATCCAAAATTTCCTCCATTATCAGTTCCCCTTACCACTCAAACACTCCAACGTAAGAGTTCATATTCAACCCAACTCTCGCCGTCCACCTATGCAAAATAAAACACTCCAAAAATACCACTCCTAATGCTCAAACCTTGGACCTCCTCAGCTGAAAACACGCCACCTTATAATTCCACAAGTGACGCCACTTGCCAGTGGACCACAAGCCCATCTTATGTCCTATTCTCCCCTTAATCTACTTAAGGGGCCTAATGCCTGAGACTAGGGTCCACTAAAGCAAGAAAATAAAATTTTCCCTATGGTCTTCCCTATCTTTAAAACTTAAAATAATCTTGATAATACCTTAAAATTAATATTCTAAGTGCTCCTCATACATACCAACCTTAGTGCACAGAAATTTAAAGTTTTGGGATTTTAGGGCGTTACAACTTGGTTAGTGTCATTCTCTTGTTCTAAAAAATTTTAAACGCTCCCATGCCCAAGGCCCAATAGGCCCAATTCTACTAGGCCCAAATTTGGGGCGTTACACTATTTACATTGATCATGGTTATAGAAGAGAGGCTTGATTTTTGATAAATTATTGATAGTTTCTAGTGTGGGAACATACAATATGCTTGAGGACAAGCATAGGCTAAGTAGGGGGATATAATAGCATGTTAATTATGTGTTTAAATCAATTAATTCTTGAATTAAAGCATGCTAAATTAGTGATTTTATGTTTAAATTCTATTAGGAATGCAATTGCGATGCTTTAAGTAAAAAACAAGCAGAAAATGATTGAATTGGAGCAGAAAGCAGAATGCAAGGGCAAAAATACAATTCCAGAAAGTGCTGGCTGTAGAAAGAAATAACAAAATTTGAAGAATTCAAACTTGTTCAGAATTTTGTTAAGTAAATCTTTATCTTTTTTTTCATTTTCATTTTTAATTTCTATTTTTTTTATTTTCAATCTGAAAATCTTGATTTTAAGAGGGCAGTTTATTAAGAATTAGTATAAAAAGGAAGTAACGAGGGGCATTTAGAGACAGCTTGCAATGGAGAATTAATTTCGATTCTCTTGTAATTTCTGGGAAACTTCAATTTTAGGCTACTTCCACCTTTCTTTCTTTATTATTATTATTTTGGCAAATTGTTATTTGTATCCTTCTACATTTCTTCCCTTATTTGACCCACTACTTAAAAACCCAACTAAGTATGATCAATATCATGTTTACCTAAACTTCTACTTAGCTTTAGGCCGATATTCTTCCTGATCAAGAATTGTGAGAAATGATTTTGCACGTAAAAAAAATTTCATAATGGTATTCACAATCTCTCCAGAATATGGGATGGTACAAATTCTTCTTTTAAAGTTAAATCAATTTCAACACAAAATACATGTTGGGTTGGATTTGTTTTGGCATATAGTTGAGAAGTCGATTTGGCCGTGATGTATTCAAATTTCTTCACACAAATTGGCGTATCCTAATGGGGTCATACTAGTGGGACTTTTCGTTAAGGGAGATAGTGATCAGATTTAAACAACCAACACGGTTGAGGCCATTGATCCGAGTTGGGTTCTTCAAAATTCAAGGCTGTTGGGGTCTTGAATTGCGAATGCATGTATCGCGGTTAGATAATTGGTAAGGGTTGGTTTGTAGGTTGTACCAAAATAATTTATGAAAGGAAAAATTGGTCATTGGGACTTTTTTGGTCGCTATAACCAGGTTACGGTTTGGAAGAGAAAACCCATTTTCAAGGATCAGTTCGGAACCAAAATTCACCGAGTCTAAGGCTAAGACTTTATATTACTGCTTACAAAATGCAATTCCATTTTTCTATTTATTTTCTATTTTATTAATATAATTTTTTATTATTGTTATTTCACTTATTTACTTTCTAAACATTTTTATCTCCCATTTCTTTTCCAGCAAGTTCGTCACGATTCGTGGGCACAACTGTTGCTACGACAATAATTTTAGTCCCGTGAAAAGAAAAAATTAGATAACCAATCCCTGTGGATTCGACCCTACTGCTCTATATTGCTATTTAGTGTTATTTTGTCATAGGAATTTATATTTGGTGGCTCGACACACATCACTCTAGCTAGTAGAGTTAGAGCCAAACACCTCACTAAGGTGATGTGACCCCTCTAGAATACTAGATTCTTATTCTTGATGTTTCTATCGCAAAGTATTCTAATAATGTGCAAGTCTACACAATCCTCAACAAGTAATAATGTAGTAAGTAAAAGTTTTATCTCTACAAGGACTGTTAAGGCAAATAATGTGAAAGTAAAACCCTAGCAAATTGGTGTTGGAAATAATTAGGAGTAGATTGACTTAACTAATTTACCTAAAATTATATAAGTATGCAAAAGCTAACTGAAATATAAACACAGAATATTAAGCAATAATTTGAAAAGTTTTTATTACAATGACATGAAGGAGTTAGATGAATTTCCTTCTCTAACTTAGAATTATTACAACAATGTTAATGATGTTATGGAAAAGTCCATGGCGACTCGGTTATTTATTAACCCATACAGTCACACTTATTTTATTATTAAGTTTTTCTACCATATTTGTATGTTCACTCAACTTGAGAATCTCATAAGTGGACATCATATTATGTAAGGTAATATTGATATATCTATACTAAAACAATTTAATCACATTAATCTAAAGCTATGCAAGGTAATAAATTCCTTTTGATATTATTACAACTTTGACCTAATTTATCATAAAAAGATCAAAAACGCATCATTCAAATATTGTGTCAACTGATTACAATCTTACTTGGATTAAATAATTAATTCAATTGCTCCCCTACATTCATAATGCATGAGTAGCATGTTCACGTTGTTATTTGAATGAGTAAACAACTAAGGCACATAACATCATTAACAACATAAAAATAATCTAAGGTAAAAGAATGCAATCAGTCTAACAACAACAAAAATTAAGTCATTTAATTAAATTAAAAAGAAGAAAAACATTTAGAAACCATGTTAATAAGAATGTGAAAGATATGGCGAAAGGTACCATTCAATGGTACGGTATATTCAGGTACGTTATTCTCCAAAATGCTGTTAATAGTATTATGAACCTTGAATGTGGCATAAATGAGAATTGGTTACGAATATGAAATAAGGCATAAGGCATGATATTTACATGATTTGTATGACACATGGGGCATATGGGTGAATATGAAAAGGGGAAGTGATCTGGTGGTTTTTACCACAATATCTGGTGACTCATGTCACATAATCTGAATGTGGTGACTTATGTCACGTATTATTATCTGGTGGCTATGCCACAAATTTATAAGGGCGATGTGCTAGTCGTCTGCAGCGACTGCCTTCGATGATGTGTAGCGGATGGAGGGTCGATTTAGTAATCCCCACGGTGTGATGGCAGGTACGGGTGATGTGTAGAGGATGGATACTTAGGCTTGGGTTCGGGATTGCATCATTATCTATAATTGCTATATATATATGTATGATCTGATATGCCTAAATCATTGGGATTTGTGTTGGCTGTTACACACTGAGTCTGTTTGACTCACCCCGTTGTGGGATATCTTTTTAGGTGACACTCAGTAGATGGACCGGGTCAGCGGAGACTATGTGGTGGCGATGCTGAATATTTTCGGGATTTCAATTAGTTGAATTTGCATTTTCTTATTATTTTATTATTCGAGATTTATTTGGTATTTTTCAGTTGTAATAAGGCCATTACTATTGACTATTTTAAGTATGCATTCTATTCGGTTTATTATGATACGATTATTATTGAATCAAGATTTAAATAATTTTTCTTAAAAATATATTTTAAATGTTTCGACACCCAGACACAAACGATTTTCAATTTAATGATAAACACTAAAAACTCGGCATTTCTTTTAACTTATGAGTTTTGAAATATTTGAATAAAGTTTTATTAAAATCTAGACTTTTAAAATGACACCGATTTCAAGCAATTTATAAATCACAGGCTGAAACAGGTGAAATCAAAGGGCATTACTTGAATGCTACTGCAGGTACATGTGAAGAAATGATCAAAAGGGCCGTGTGTGCTAGAGAATTGGGAGTTCCTATCGTAATGCACGACTACTTAACAGGTGGGTTCACTGCAAATACTAGCTTGGCTCATTATTGCCGAGATAATGGTCTACTTCTTCACATCCATCGCGCAATGCACGCAGCTTATTGATAGACGTAAGAATCATGGTATGCACTTTCGTGTACTAGCTAAAGCTTTACGTATGTCTGGTGGAGATCATATTCACGCTGGTACAGTAGTAGGTAAACTTGAAGGAGAAAGGGACATAACTTTGGGCTTTGTTGATTTACTACGTGATGATTTTATTGAAAAAGATCGAAGCCCCAATCGATTTCTCTTCAAAATGACCAAATTTCCAAAGTAACAAACAAGTTTTGAACTGTTTTACTCAAGGAACATACCAGATCCGGTCAAGGCTCGTGGGCCGGGTTTGGGGTGTTTCACATTTTATAACCGCTTCAGGCCGGGTTTGGAGTGTTTCACATTTTATAACCGCTTCTCAATTTAAACCAAGGAGATATTGTTATATCCACACCCGTGTAAGTACAAATGGCAAGTCGAAGGGACACTTGGGTAGCTAGCCAGCTGAAAGTGAACTGAAAGTTATCCATAAGTCCTACCTTCCAGTGCAACCACTCAAAAAAAGCACAAGTGATCCGCTACCTCCCATTGGGAATGTGATGTTGCTGGTTTCCAAACACCACGTGGGTCTAACTACTTTAAACCACCAAGTTGGAATGAATGACAAGATTTACCACATCATAGGCTGTAACACCCCTTACCTGTATTGAACGCTTAAATAGGGTTACGAAGCATTACCGGACTTATAAAACAGTTAAAAAATAATTTCACATACATTTTCAAATTTCATGCAATCATCATTCAATCTCAATCAAATATTGTTTCAATTGATTACAATCTTATTTGGATTAAATAATTAATTCAATTGCTCCCTTACATTCATAATGCATGAGTAGCATGTTCACGTTTTTATTTGAATGAGTAAACAACTAAGGCACATAACATCATTAATAACATAAAAATAATCTAAGGTAAAAGAATGCAATCAATCTAACAGCAACAAAAATTAAGTCATTTAATTAAATTAAAAAGCAGAAAAACATTTAGCAATCATGTCCATCAATTCAAAACAAAATAAAAAGTTAAAAATGGAAAGAAACTATAATACAAATCCTGTGTTTCTGCATACCTCAGCTTGTGTTCTTTTCCTCCTTCCTTCTACTTTGTTCCTTCATGCATTTGCCTTCAAGATGCTGAATTTTTCTGCTCAAATAACTTCTGAAATGCTTCCCTCAAACTCTTCTGTTGCTCTCTCAAATGGGAAGTGAAAGAATGAAGAATGGGAGAAGCGATAGTGAGTGAGAGATGAGTGAAATGACTGAATAACTAGCCCATATTTATACTTGTAGAGGCTGGCTATATTTAGCCCTTAAATTTCTCTTCAAATGTGGTCAACCATTGATTTAAGGAGAACGAGTGGATGGCTTTGAAATTTGTTGGAAAAATTGTTTGATTCATGGTTGATTCAATGTAGAGAAAGTTTGAAATGTGAAGGGGAGTTGGACAGTCACATAAGGGAATTTTGTTGTTGATTTTCAATGTTTACCAATTCTTAGATGGTTGATTTGGGCACCTCTATGGAAGGTTGGGCCTTCTCCTCAGTGGATGGTTCGGGCTCCCATCTCCTTAACATGATGTCCATTTTATTGACCCAATTCCTAAGTTGGGTCAAAAATGTTACTAGAGTCTAGTAAGACTCTTTATGGTGTCCAAATATGACCATATATGTGTTATTTAATTAAATTAACACATGTGTTAATACGAATGTGAAAGATATGGCGAAAGGTACCATTCATTGGTACGACATATTTAGGTACGTTATTCTCCAAAACGCTGTTAATAGTATTATGAACGTTGAATGTGGCATAAATGAGAATTGGTTACGAATATGAAATAAGGCATAAGGCATGATATTTACATAATTTGTATGACACATGAGGCATATGGGTGAATATGAAAAAGGGAAGTGATCTGGTGGTTTTTACCATAATATCTGGTGACTCATTTCACATAATCTGAATGTGGTGACTTATGTCACGTATTATTATCTGGTGGCTATGCCACAAATTTATAAGGGCGATGTGCTAGTCCTCTGCAGTGACTGCCTTCGATGATGTGTAGCAGATGGAGGGTCGATTTAGTAATCCCCACGGTGTGATGGCAGGTACGGTTGATGTGTAGAGGATGGATACTTAGGCTTGGGTTCAGGATTGCATCATTATCTATAATTGCTATATATATATGTATGATCTGATATGCCTATATCGTTGGGATTTGTGTAGGCTGTTACACACTGAGTCTATTTGACTCACCCCGTTGTGGGATATCTTTTCAGGTGACACTCAGTAAATGGACCGGGTCAGCGGAGACTATGTGGTGGCGATGCTGAATATTTTCGGGATTTCAATTAGTTGAATTTGCGTTTTCTTATAATTTTATTATTTGGGATTTATTTGGTATTTTTCAGTTGTAATAAGGCCATTACTATTGTCTGTTTTAAGCATGCATTCTATTCGGTTTGTTATGATACGATTATTATTGAATCAAGATTTAAATAATTTTTCTTAAAAATATATTTTAAATGTTTCGACACCCAGACACAAACGATTTTCAATTTAATGATAAACTCTAAAAACTCGGTATTTCTTTAAACTTATGAGTTTTGAAATATTTGAATAAAGTTTTATTTAAATCTAGACTTTTAAAATGACACCGATTTCAATGTAATCACAACTCCAATCGATTTCTCTTCAAAATGACCAAATTTTCCAAAGTAACAAACAAGTTTTGAACTGTTTTACTCAAGGAACATACCAGATCCGGTCAAGGCCCGTGGGCCGGGTTTGGGGTGTTTTAGCTTGGTATCAGAGCCCAGTTTTAAACTCTCGGCCTTGGGTTTAAAGCCCATAACGTTTTCAAAATTAAGCCCAAATAAGTTTTGTGGAAACTTTTTTGAAATAAGGAGGTTTTCTGGCATGGCACCTAAGTCTCCGACCCGAAGTCCACCAGGTAAGTACCCCTAACTATTGTATGATTTATAGTATGATTTGTATAAGGGTATAACGGGAACGTAGATTAGTAAATTAAGTTGTTGAACCCTAAGATTAGCTTACTCCAACACAGAATCACATAAAACTTAAAGCCTAATTAAACAAACCTGTGACTGAGTCGCCGAGTTAGGGTGTGGCAACCATTGTGCGCATGTCTAAGATTGGATTAAGGAAGAGCCTGGTATTTAAGCAGTCCTAGTGACTCACCTCCTCTTCGCTCGAATCCTACCTGGTGCGTAGTGACGATTCACCCTAACCAAGAGGACTTATTCACAGGCTAAACTCTGTAATTAAAACCCAAAAGAGACTAGCCATACTGTTTCATAAAAACCTCAGTTTTAAAATCACCGAATTACCCCTTTGGTTTGTAGCAAAATTTATTTTGAAATTTTTTCCAAAATATTCCCGATTTACAAAATTACCCAAATACCCCTGGTTGTAAAATTACTAAAATGCCCTTGGTTTATGAAATTACCATACTACCCTCAAATTTTATTAAGATTTGCTTACTTTACAAAATACCAAAACCCCTATTTTTTGAAATACCAAAATACCCTAATTTGGAAAATTACCAAAATACCCCCATAAGACAAATTACAAAAATACCCCTGCGGTAGGAACAGACAAAATATTCGAGTGGTGAATGTGTGTAGTAGATACTATGGAATGAATGTATTTCTCTCAATTAGGGTAGAAGACTGGAAACAAAAACCTTGAAATGATCGAAAGAACTACTACTAAGCTCCTGTTCATAAAATTGTTCGCGGATAATCAGTGGAAAAAAAATACTAATGCATAAAATTTCTTAAATCAGATTAAAGCGCGGTCGTAGAAATGAGTTCTAGGGGACGTGGTCATAATTTGCGAGGACGTGGTAGAGGCAGAATGACCGTGTCGTAACTGTTGCAGGTGCAGTCAAGGGTCCGAGAATGAGGTACCACCACCACCCCACCACCACCGTTGTTGGAGTTGAGCGGCAAGATCCGACGGGGGATGATGCAGTATCGCAGGCGGTGCTGCGAGTTCTTGAGATGGTGGCTGGAGCAAGTGGAGGTATGGGAGCTCGGAAATCTATATCCGAGCGACTCCGAGCCAATGGAGCCGAGGTGTTTCGTGGCGTGTCGGTGTGGCACCCAAGATGCGGTTGAGTATTGGTTGGAGCTGACAGGCGCGAATTATGGATGAGCCGGATCGACTCACGAGGAGAAACCCAGAAAGGATGGTGGCTCACGATTCGAGATGGTGCTACTGGTGAGATCTCACTTGGGAGTATGTTAAAGCGTATCAAAAGAAGTATGTTGGTACCGCTTATACGATGCGTGAGAGGAAGGCATTTAGAAGTGGTTTCAAGGGAACAAGTCCGTAGCGAGTCTGGTGAATTCTTAAGGTTGAGCCAAGTATGCTCGAGGAATTGTGGCTACGGAGCATGAACGATGTGTCGATTCGAGGACGGATGAAGGATGACACAGAAGTTGTTGATAGCTCCATAGCGCGAGAGGGGAGTTTGCCGTATTGGTAGAAAAGGCTAAGGTAGCCGAAGGGATTAAGGACTCGTGAGACGAGAATACGGATCGGAGCAGGCGAAGAGAGGTTTTGGAACATCGGGGCCATCCGAATGTTCAAAAGAGGCCTAGAGTTGATGGGCGCGAGGTTAGCAGTGGCCGTGACGGGAGGCGCACCGTACTTGTGCTCGGTGTGGGAAGATGCACCTAGGAGAGTGTTGGAAGAAGACGAGGATGTTTCAAGTGTGGGTCCAAGGACCACATGATTAAGGATCATCCCTATAAAGATAGACGGAGCCGACCCACAGTCGGGTTTTAATCAGTGTGAAGAGGTGGGCGGCCGCCTTCGATGGGTAATGGTTCTGGAAGAGGACGTGGAACATGGGGCCGAGGTGTTGGTAACACAGAGGCAAGGCAGCCAGGTCTGGTGTTTGCAGTTCGCCGGAGGGAGGATGGAGACGCACCGGACGTCATAATCGGTACGTTCCTTATAGCTGGCAAGCCTTACTTTACTTTAATTGATGTTGGTCCGACCCATTCTTATGTTGCATGTAGAGTAGTTGAAACACTAGGCATAGCTTCTGAAGTATCTGATAGGGAGATGACTGTAGTAAGCCTGTTAGGTCAAACTGTGGTAGTGAACAAGATATTTCAGAAAGTACCTCTAGAGATTCAGGGGGTGATATTCCCTGCCAACTTGATGGAACTACCTTTCGGAGAATTTGATCTTATTCTTGGCATGGACTGGCTAGTGGAACATCGGGCTATATTAGATTGCGCAGCTAAGCGAATGGAGTTAAGGACGCCGGAGGATAAGGTGATAATTATGATAGGAGAAAAAAGAAATTATTTGTCTAATGTGGTCTTCGCTCTAAAGGCTGATAAGATGGTTTAGAAAGGATACAAGGCATTTTTGGCCTTCGTTAGTGCGTTGGATGTAAAAGAAGGGGGAGTTGGTGGAGTTAGAACCGTAAGGGAGTTTGTGGATGTTTTCCTGGAGGAGCTACCTGGAATACCACCAGACAGGGAGGTAGAGTTCGGAATTGACTTGTTATCGGGTACCGCTCCTGTGTCAATTGCCCCGTAGAGAATGGCACCGAAGGAGTTGGTTGAGCTCAAGGTTCAAATCCAAGAGTTGCTTGATCGTGGGTTTATTCGACCCAGTGCGTCTCCATGGGGAGCACTGGTCTTGTTTGTGAAGAAAAAGGACGGAACTATGCGTATGTGCATAGATTATCGTCAGTTGAATAAGCTGACCATCAAGAACAAGTACCCGTTGCCAAGGATAGATGACTTGTTCGATCAGCTTAAGGGGGCCGCGGTGTTTTCAAAGGTAGATTTAAGGTCTGGATACCATCAGCTTAAGGTGAAGGAAGCAGATATCCATAAGACAGCCTTCCGAACAAGATACGGGCATTATGAGTTCTTAGTAATACCGTTTGGATTGACGAACGCCCCAGCCGCGTTCATGGATATGATGAACCGGGTTTTTCAACCTTACTTGGATCGATTCATCATTGTGTTCATCGATGACATTCTAGTGTATTCCAAGTTTGAGGAGGAACATGATGAGCATCTTCGGATAGTGTTGCAAGTGTTAAGGGAGAAGAAGCTCTATGCCAAATTCATCAAGTGTGAATTTTGGCTGAAGAAGGTCGCATTCTTAGGGCATGTGGTGTCTGCAGAAGGGATAAGGGTGGATCCTTGAAAGATTAAGGCAGTGCTAGATTGGTAACCACCTAAGTCTATGGCTAAGGTTCGTAGTTTCTTGGGTTTAGCAGGCTACTACCGAAGGTTCGTGGAAGGGTTCTCCTCAATAGCCGCACCTTTGACGAAGTTGTTGAGAAAGGAAGTACCTTTTGTATGGTTGGATAAGCAACAAGAGAGCTTTGAGAAGCTTAAGAGGGTTTTGACTGAAGCTCCGGTTTTGATCCAGCCAGAGGTAGGAAAGGATTTAAGACGGGAAAGTAGTCGCTTATGCATCTCGACAATTAAGGCCTCATGAGGTTAACTACCCAACGCATGACTTGGAATTGGCGGCAGTGGTCTTTGCCCTTAAGGTACGGAGGCACTATCTATATGGACATAAGTCAGTGATCTACACAGACCACAAAAGCCTTAAGTATCTGCTGACTCAGAAAGAGTTGAACCTGAGACAGCGACGGTGGGTGGAGCTATTGAAGGACTACAATTGTTCTATAGAGTATCACCTAGGCAAAGCGAATGTAGTGGCAGACGCCTTAAGTCAGAAAGTTGTGTCAGATCTGAGGGCGATGTTTGAACAACTTAGCTTGTATGACGATAGAAGTTTGTTGGCAGAGTTGTAAGTTAAGCCGACGTGGTTGAATGAGCTGAAAGAGGGACAGTTAATAGATGAAGATTTAAGTGCTAAGTTACAGCAAGTGCAGAGTGGGGAGTTGGAAGATTATGGTATTAATGACGAGGGAGTACTGTGTTTCAAGGATAAAGTCTTTATGCTTAAAAATGCGGAGTTAAGGTAGAGGATTCTTCAGGAATCGCATAGTAGCCCTTATCCTATGCATCCTGGAGGTAGTAAGTTGTACAGAGATCTAAGGGAACAGTTTTGGTGGCCTGGTCTTAAGCGGGAAGTTACCGAATTTGTAGGGAAGTGCTTAATGTGTCAACAAGTTAAGGCTGAACACAATGTTCCGTCAGGATTGCTTCAGCCAATAAAGATTCCGTAGTGGAAGTGGGAGAGAATCACCATGGACTTCATTCGTGGGCTTTCCCTTACGCCTGTGATAGTGGATCGATTGACAAAATCCACGCATTTCATTCCCGTGCAGGTTGACTATTCTTTGCAAAAGTTGGCGAAATTGTATGTGGCAGAAATTGTGAGGTTGCATGGAGTACCGGGGTCGATTATCTCAGATAGGGATCCAAGGTTTACGTCTCGATTTTGGAAAGCATTACATCAGGTTTTGGGCACCAGGCTAGATTTTTCTACGGCATTTCATCCGCAGTCGGACGGCCAGTCTGAGCGAGTGATCCAAGTGTTAGAGGATATGCTGAGGGGATGTGTGATAGATTTCAGAGGAAGTTGGGAAGAATATTTGCCTTTAGCGGAATTCGCATACAATAACAGCTATCAGGCCAGTATTCGGATGGCACCGTATGAAGCGCTGTATAGACGAAAGTGTCGCACTCCTACGTGCTGGACGGGATTAGGGGAATGTCGAGTTTTGGGTCCAGAGATTCTGGCAGAATCTGAGGAAAAGGTTAAGGTAATTCGAGCACAGTTAAAGGAGGCATCTGATAGGCAGAAGTCGTACACAGACCTCAAACAGAAGGAAATAGACTTTGCTGTAGGAGATCAAGTGTTTTTTAAAGTTTCGCCTTGGAAGAAGGTGATGAGATTTGGTCGCAAAGGGAAGTTAAGTCCCAGGTTTATAGGACCTTATCGGATATTGAAGCGAGTTGGACCAGTAGCATATCAGCTAGAATTGCCTCCGGAGTTGAAGCAGATGCATGATGTATTCCATGTTTCTATGCTACGTCGTTATCGATCGGATCCATCTCATATAGTACCAGTTGGAGAGGTGGAGCTGAGACCAGATTTGTCCTACGAGGAAGAGCCGATTCAGATCTTGGAGCGAGATGTGAAGGTATTACGGAGGAAATCAGTTCCTTTAGTCAAAGTGTTATGGCGTAATCATGGATTGGAAGAAGCTTCGTGGGAGCCGGAAAAAGCAATGCGACAGCAATACCCTCATTTATTTTAGTCAGGTAATTTTGAGGTCGAAATTATTTTAAGGGGATAGAACTGTAATATCCGGGATTTTGGGCTTGTGCATTATTGCTTAATTATGTGAAGTAGCATGCCTGTGTGTATTATAAATATGTTTTATGAATCTTGAGAACTTTAGGGTGTAGAAAAATGCCTTAGAAATTATTTGATTTTAAGTTCAAAGAGCGAGTTAAGCCTGATAGGCCTTAAGAGAAAGTGTAGAGGAAATTGGACATAAAAATGGGCTTGTTAAAGTGGTAAGGAGGAGCCACTTAGGGCCTTAGTAAGTGACGCCATATGCAGTGGGCAAGGTGTTTGGTTCGAGCTGCGAGGGAAGCAAATAGGAGTGTTTATTTTTGTAGCAAGGAGAGACAGAGGTGGACGGCAATGGGACACCAAGGGGATGAGCTTTAGATGTGGTTAATCTCTTTTAAAATTCGGCTAAGATGGGAGGATAAATGTTGGATTATTTCAATTATTTTGAATGGGTGATAAAGAGAAAAATAAGGAGGAAAAAGTGGGATTTGAGAAAGGGATGTGTGTTGGCCGGCCAAGGGACTCTTTTGGTGGTATTTTCGGCCAAAGGAAGGAGAGTTCGGCCATTTGTTTTCTTTTCATCCCAATTGAGCCTCTGCCGAAATTCTTTTCCTCTGTTGACTAAAAACTAAAAACAACTCTTTTCTTCTTCTTTTATTTTGTCAAAGTCGAAAGCTCCTTCCTCTCTTTTCATTCTTGTTGAAGCCAAATCTCCATCATCAACCTTCTCTTCTTCTTTTGCAAATTCACTCAAAGCCGAACACTTAAAGTAACCCCTAGCCGATTTCTCATTAAGCCCAAAAAGCCGAAACCTGTTGATCAACACTTAGCCTATAGATGAATTCCTCAGTGGTGTCAGGCAGGAGTGCAGTCGATTTCAATATTAAGGGTAAGGATTCAATTGTCGTCGTTTTATTTCTTTTCTTTAAGCCGAAATCAAGACTCTAATGCCATTTATGTTCTTTGGCCGAAACTATAAAGGAAGTTTCGGGGTTTGTCTATAGTCGACTATAAGAAGGAGATCTTCGGGATTTCGATATCTAAGGTAAGAAAAGTATGATCTTAGGTCGAAGGCCATTTATTAAGTTTATTAAGTGATTGAAAATCGGATCTAACATGAGCCTATAGGTATTTCGACAGACACCACAACCAAGTAGCAATTTTGGGATTTAGATCCGCAAGGTAAGTGAATATGATATTCGGCCAAGGCCATATTCAGTGATGCAGATCTGTTTCTTATTCGTTCGAAAGCCGAAAGTTAACCAGTTAAATGATCTAGTGTTTGGCCGATTGCAAGGGGGAACATCACGAAGTTTCGGGACTTGAGTAGTAACCAAATCGGCAGCAAGGAACTAGGGATCTAGAGCACTAGATCGAGACTTTCGAGATTTCAATGAACATGTTAGTAACCAGGTGTGTAACTCCACACTAATTCTTAATAGATTTACAGTATTAAATTAATACATGTGTTAATAAGAATGTGAAAGATATGGCGAAAGGTACCATTCAATGGTACGGCATATTCAGGTACGTTATTCTCCAAAACGCTGTTAATAGTATTATGAACCTTGAATGTGGCATAAATAAGAATTGGTTACGAATATGAAATAAGGCATAAGGCATGATATTTACATGATTTGTATTACACATGGGGCATATGGGTGAATATGAAAAGGGGAAGTGATCTGGTGGTTTTTACCACAATATCTGGTGACTCATGTCACATAATCTGAATGTGGTGACTTATGTCACGTATTATTATTATCGTGGCTATGCCACAAATTTATAAGGGCGATGTGCTAGTCGTCTGCGAAGAATCGCCTTCGATGATGTGTGGCAGATGGAGGGTCGATTTAGTAATCCCCACGGTGTGATAGCAGGTACGGGTGATGTGTAGAGGATGGATACTTAGGCTTGGGTTCGGGATTGCATCATTATCTATAATTGCTATATATGTATGATCTGATATGCCTAAATCGTTGGGATTTGTGTTGGCTGTTACACACTGAGTCTGTTTGACTCACCCCGTTGTGGGATATCTTTTTAGGTGACACTCGATTAGATGGACCGGTCAATGGAGACTATGTGGTGGCGATCTTTGAATATTTTCGGGATTTCAATTAGTTGAATTTGCATTTTCTTATTATTTTATTATTCGAGATTTATTTGGTATTTTTCAGTTGTAATAAGGCCATTACTATTGACTGTTTTAAGCATGCATTCTATTCGGTTCATTATGATACGATTATTATTGAATCAAGATTTAAATAATTTTTCTTAAAAATATATTTTAAATGTTTCGACACCCAGACACAAACGATTTTCAATTTAA
This sequence comes from Gossypium bickii, assembly GCA_025503065.1. Lineage (NCBI taxonomy): Eukaryota > Viridiplantae > Streptophyta > Magnoliopsida > Malvales > Malvaceae > Gossypium > Gossypium bickii. Next base: position 43,630,578 of record CP106717.1, on the reverse strand, counting down.
TGATAAACTCTAAAAACTCAGTATTTCTTTTAACTTATGAGTTTTGAAATATTTGAATAAAGTTTTATTGAAATCTAGACTTTTAAAATGACACCGATTTCAATGTAATCACAACTCCAATCGATTTCTCTTCAAAATGACTAAATTTTCCAAAGTAACAAACAAGTTTTGAACTGTTTTACTCAAGGAACATACTAGATCCGGTCAAGGCTCGTGGGCCGGGTTTGGGGTGTTTCACATTTTATAACCGCTTCTCAATTTAAACCAAGGAGGTATTGTTATATCCACACCCGTGCAAGTACAAATGGCAAGTCGAAGGGACACTTGGGTAGCTAGCCAGCTGAAAGTGAACTGAAAGTTATCCATAAGTCCTACCTTCCAGTGCAACCACTCAAAAAAAGCACAAGTGATCCGCTACCTCCCATTGGGAATGTGATGTTGCTGGTTTCCAAACACCACATGGGTCTAACTACTTTATACCACCAAGTTGGAATGAATGACAAGATTTACCACATCATAGGCTGTAACACCCCTTACCTGTATTCAACGCTGAAATAGGGTTATGGCCGAATCTCTCCTATCTTCTCTCGTTGGTGGGTAGATCGACATTGGTTTTTGGTGTACGTAAGTTTGTTATGGCCGAATCTCTCCTATCTTCTCTTTCTTTCTCTATCGACTCATATGAGACAAAAGCCAAATTTCGGCATTTGTTCTCATGAATCTTATTCATCTATGAAATCGAATTCTCCTAGTCCCATAATCATTCTTCGGGTTTTGTAACAGTGGATCATGGGCATCTACTCTCTACCAATCGTTTTCGTTAAAAACTGTGGTAAGGATACATGTCGATTTAACCTTTCTCTTAGTCATTTAAAAAGTCAAAGGCTATTAGTTGATGTTGTTTAGTTTTGGCCGATTGTAGGGGAAGGCTTAATCTCGCATACCTCGGGTTGTGTCTTGTGCTCAAAGGGTATTAAGGTAAGGGTGGTTGTTATTGTATGCGTTAACTCTTTGGGATATTTTGGTTTAGTCGAATGGCTTCTTGCTAATGTTTTTGGTTTTGGCCGAATATAGGAGGGGTGTATCGTGAGCGTTAGATTTTAGTCTATGAGGTTCGGTAGTCTCAATAGTAACTAGGTGTGTATCTCTTACACAGTTCATAATCTATGTAAGTATGTTAATAACTTAAACATGTTAAAAGCCGAAAACTATATGGATTTCGATATAGTACACAATGGGTATGAGCAGGGATTCCGGGTAAGTCCTTCTGATGAGTTAATTATACATGATTTCTGTTGAAATGGTATACGTGGTGCTTCATTATGTGATTAATGATTAAGCATGATAGCATGATATGTATATGTATGTGCATTATAGTAGGTATTATGAGAGGAGGGGGAAGATTTGATATCTGTGACTTTGGGTCACCAGTGGTTTGGCACCACCAGTGGTTTGGTACCACAGTTGATATTCGTGACTTTGGGTCACCAGTGGTTTGGCACCACATTGGATTTAGCAACTCGTCCTAGTGGCTTAGTACCACAGTGGGTTGGCCCTACATTTGATAAAAAGGGATTGTCGCCAGTGATTTGGTATCACAACGTGGGCTGGCCCCACATATGGATTATTCGTGACTTTGGGTCACTAGTGGTTTGGCACCACCAGTGGTTTGGTACCATACGGGTTAGAAAAAGGAGTTGTGGATGGCTAGGTTTGGGTGCATGATATATTTACTTGGTTATGGAACTGTGTAAGAGTGTTGCTAAAATCGGGAGGGGGATTATGCACTGAGTCTTGGTGACTCACCTCTTCCCTTATCTTTTCAGGTGACTCGTAGATCGCGGATGAGGAGCCGGGTGGACTCGAGGTAGCCATGGGTAATTGCTTTGGTTTTACATTGACTTTCGACTTGGGTACTGTATTTTTTTTTTGGTTTTATTTGGGTTTGTAATAAGGCCGTTAATTTGCATTTTGGGATTATTTTATCTGTTTAAGGTTTACCTCAAATGCTACTAAGTAAACTATTTGGCATATTCAAATAACCTGATAACGTTTTTTTTTTAAACTGTGCAAATCGACGAGTTTTCTAAATCCTTACCATCGGGTAAGAACAAGTGAAAGCAGTAGTAATAACGGGCTTGAATGTTCTTCAAAATTAAGTTAACTCAAAGTCAAAGGTTTTACAAATGGTTTTAATTTATGTCATGAATAGAATTGGGTTTGCTTGAAAACAAATGGTTTATAAAATAACAACGAATCAATGTTTTCTCAAAAAGTATCTTCTTTCATCCAGTCTTTTTCAGGATACTCAAACTTGTTTTGAAAAGTGTTTCCTTTAAATCAAATTTTACAACTTGTGCTAGTCAAAATGTTTTACCCTGTAATACGTCGGATTCGGTCGTAGTGTTTAGACCGGGTTGGGGTGTTACATGGTCTTACCTCAATATCCTCCACTGGCACAATGTGAGACGGATCCAAACGATAGCACCTTAATATCGAGACATGGAACACATCATGTATCTGATTCAATTCCGAAGGTAACTCGAGCTTATACGCCACTGGTCCCACACGCTTCGACACCCGATAAGGCCCGATGAACCAAGGACTTAACTTGCCCTCTCGACCAAACCTCATCACCTTCTTCCACGGTGAAACTTTCAAGAAAACCCGATCACCCATTGCAAACTTTATCTCCTTTCACTTCAGATCTGCATATGACTTTTACCTGTCAGATGCTTCCTTTAACCGAGTCCGAATCAACTTAACTTTCTCTTCTGTTTCTAAAATCAGATCTGGACCCAACAACTGTCGCTCACCCAACTCTGTCCAGCAAGTAGGAGTACGACACCTTCGCCCATACAACGCTTCATAGGGTGCCATCTGAATACTAGACTGGTAGCTGTTGTTGTAAGCAAATTCCGCCAACGGTAGGAACTCCTCCCAACTACCCCTGAAGTCAATTACACAGCCCTCAACAAATCTTCCAGGATCTGAATTACCCTCTCAAACTGACCGTCAGTCTGTGGATGATACGTCGTACTGAAGTCTAGTCTTGTTCCCAATGGCTGATGCAGCGCCTTCAAAAAACGCAACGTAAACCTAGGGCCTCTATCCGATATGACCGACACTGGTACCCCATGCAATCTCATAGTCTCTGCCACATACAGCTTAGCCAGCTTCTGCAGAGAATAGTTGACATGAACAGGTATAAAATGGGCAGACTTTGTCAACCGATCTATAATCACCCATACCAAATCTTTCTTAGTAGGCGTAAGAGGTAGCCCACTAACAAAGTCCATCGTGATCCTCTCCCATTTCCACTGTGGAATTTTCACCGGCTGCAATAACCCTGAAGGCAACTGGTGTTCCATTTTCACCTGCTGACATGTCAAGCATTTGCCCACAAACTCGGTAATTTTTTGCTTTAATCCAGGGCACCAAAATTGTTCACGCAAATCCCGATACATCTTATTCCCACTAGGATACATAGCGTAAGGGCTACTATGTGCCTCCTGAAGAATCATCTGCTTCAACTCAACATCCTTTGGCACGCAGACCCTTTTACGGAAACATAATACTCCATCACTGTTCAAACTATAATCCTCTACCCCACCATTCCGAACTTGCAGAAGTCGAGCACTCAAGACATCATCTGATAACTGCTTCTCTTTAATCTGACTCATCCACGTCGGCTTCACTTGAAGTTCAGCTAACAAACTTCCATCATCATACAAGCTGAGATGGGCAAACATCGCCCTCAAATCTGATATTACCTTCTAACTTAATGCATCCGCTACCACGCCGGATGATATTCGATTGAACAGTCGTAGTTCTTCAATAGTTCAATCCACCTCCGCTATCTTAAATTCAACTCTTTCTGGGTAAGTAGATATTTTAGGCTCTTATGGTCGGTGTAGATGATGGACTTCTCCCCCATACAGGTAGTGTCTCCAAATCTTCGGAGCGAACACTACCATGGCCAACTTCAGATCATGCGTGGGATAATTCATCTCATGCGGTCTTAACTACCGATACGCATACGAAACTACCTTCCCATCTTGCATTAACACACACCCTAACCCCGTGTATGAAGCGTCACAATAGAAAATGAACTCTTTCCTTGCCTCGGGCTGAATCAAAATCGGAGCCTCCGTCAAGATCTTTTTCAGCTTCTCAAAGCTTTCCTACTGCTTCTCAGCCCAAACGAAAGGTACCTCTTTTCGCAACAACTTGGTTAAGGGTGTCGCAATCAAGGAGAATCCCTCAACAAACCTTCCGTAGTACCCGGCCAATCCCAAGAAACTTCGAATCTCCGCCACAAACTTAGGCGGTTTCCAGTCCAACACAGCTTCAATTTTTCGGGGATCAACCCTAATCCCCTCAGCAGACACAACATGACCCAAAAACGTAACTTCTTTCAACCAAAATTCACACTTACTGAATTTGGCGTACAGCTGCTTCTCCCTCAGAATCTGCAGAACCACCTGAAGATACGAATTGTGGTCTTCCTCCGTCTTGGAATATACTAGGATGTCGTCTATGAACACCACAACAAACCGGTCCGGATAGGGTTGGAATACCCGGTTCATCATATCCATAAACGCAGCTGGTGTATTCGTCAATCCAAACGGTATCACTAAAAACTCATAGTGACCATAGCGAGTTGGGAACACCGTCTTATGAATATCCGCTTCCTTGACCTTAAACTGATGATATCCTGACCTTAAATCTATCTTCGAGAAGACTGAAGCCCTCTTAAGCTGATCGAACAAATCGTCAATCCTTGGCAGCGGGTACTTGTTCTTAATCGTCAACTTATTCAACTGGCGGTAGTCAATACACATACGCATTGACCCATCCTTTTTCTTTACGAATAGCACCGGCGCTCCCCACGGAGATACACTTGGTGAAATAAACCCACGATCCAACAGCTCCTGGATTTGAGCCTTAAGTTCTGCCAACTCTTTTGGCGCCATCCTATATGGAGCGATGGACACCGGAGCCATACCAGGAAGTAATTCAATTCCAAATTCTACCTCATGATCCAGAGGCAAGCCCGGAAGCTCTTCAGGAAAGACGTCTACGAATTCTTTCACTGTTCTCACTCGTTCTATAGATACTTTCTTTGCATCCAAAGAACTGATAAAAGCTAGGAATGCCTTGCTCCTTTTCCAAACCATCTTAACAGCCCTTAATGCAGATCGACGTTAGACAAAATAATCCCTTCTGGCTCCTATCAACACCATTCGCTTATTTGCACAATCCAAATTAGCACGATGCTTAACCAGCCAATCCATGCCTAAGATAAGGTCGAATTCTCCGAATGGTAACTCCATCAAGTCTGCTAGGAATACTATTCCTTGAATTTCTAAAGGTACATCCCTAAACATCTTGTTCACTACTACGGATTGTCCTAATGGGCTAACCATTGTCATCTCTCGAGTAGTAATTTCAGATTCTATACTTAAAGTCTCAGATACAATACAGGAAACATAAGAATGGGTCGATCCAATATCAATCAAAGCAAGAAATGGCTTATTAGCTATAAGAAATGTACCGGTTATGACGTCCAGTGTGTTACCATCCTCTCGCCGCCGTGCTACATAAACTAAACCTAGCTGCCTTGCATCTGTACCACGGACACCCTTACACAGTGCTCCACGACCCCGATGAAAACCATTCCCCCTCTGATTGGACCACGACCTCCCGGCATCTACTGTCCACCCCTTCCTGGCTGCACATAACCCTGACCTACCCGTCCATGCCCTGGTCATTTCTTGCAGACAATTCCTTATTAGATAATCCTTCGACCCACACTTGAAACATCCCCTATCTCTTCCCCAGCACTCTCCTACAAGTGATCTCCCACAGTGAGCACACTGTCGAAACTGTCCAACAGCAACTGGCATTGCAACTCGACCTGGCCCATCAACCCTAGGCCTCTTCTGAAAACCCCCAGATGACCCTGACGATCCATAACTCCTCTTATTTTTACCTCTATCCTTATCCATATTTTGTCTCTCAATCCGTTTTACCTCCTCGGCTATTTTAGCCTTTTCAACCAGGATAGCAAAATCTCGCTCCCGTTGCGGAGCTATCAACACTCTTAACTCGTCTCGTAGCCCGTCTTCGAACCGTACGCAACGCTCATAATCGGTTGCAACTATCCCTCGAGCGTAACGACTCAAACGTAGAAATTTCGCCTCATACTCAGCCACGGATTTACCCCATTGTACCAGATTTAGAAATGCTTTCCTCTGAGCATCCACATAACTCACCCCAACATATTTCCTATGAAATGCAGTTTTGAAGAAATCCCAGTCAATGCGATCCGCTGAAGTACCCTCCCTTACTGTGAGCCACCATTGATATGCTTCGTCCCGAAGAAGAGACACCGCTCGTTTCAATTTCTCCTCCGTCGTGCAGTCTAAATCATCCATAATCCACTCGACTACCTCTAGCCAATACTACGCTACATTTGGGACTACACCAGAAATACCCCTAAACATTTCAGCTCCGTTTGCTTGGAGTCGCTCAGGAATAGACTTCCGAGATACTGCCCCAGAGCTTGCCCCAACAACTCGCTCCAAAACCCTCAACATCGCTTGAGACAGGGCATCATCCCCACCCAAAAACCCATAGCCGAGTTTTGCAACTGGGCACTGATACCAAAATTATAACACCCCAAACCCGACCCAAATACCATGACCGGATCTGGTATGTTACATGGGAAAAATTCCAATGTACCTTCGTGTATCGCAGAGAATTAAAAGTCCCTTTTTTTGTTAAAACTCCCAGATTAGTCGTCCATTTAAAAACTTAGTAATTATTTTGTGATGATTTTATTTAGCCCAATTCTAGTGTTTTGTGTGGCATTTTAAAACACTTGACGATACATTAGAGTAACCATGAGGTTTGTTATCAAATTTTGTTTATAAAAATGTTGATTAAGCTTTGGGGAAAACCTCCATTTACATTTTATAAAGAAAATGTCTTGTCCATTAATTTGTGATATAAACGTCTTAATGTTTAAATTGCAGTTAAACCTAAAATAATAGTGACCTTATTACAAATCATAAACCCTTAAAAGTAGAAAACGACAACTAAAGCAAAGTTTTAGTTGAATTAAAACCCGTGCATGGCCACCTCGAGTCCACTCCGGCCCAATTCACTGAACTAGGAATTACCTGCAAATGTTTAAGCAACAAGAGTGAGTCATAAAGACTCAGTGTGCAATTAGTCCACATAAACCACAAGTGGGCCTAAACCCCCATATCATAATCGGCCAAAGCCCAATCAATATAGAATATCAATATAGTCAATATGATAACCCCAACCCATCCTAATATTCCATCCTCTACACCCTGCTCCATATATCCATCCTCAATACTCTTGTGGGGATTTCTACAATCAACCCTCCATCCTCTACACTCCTTTTTGGTAGTCATGCTGACAGTCATGCTGCTCAAAGCCGATATAATGTGGTCTAGCCACCGATAAATATGTGACCAAGTCACCGATATACAATGAGGCACCGAGCCATCAAATAAGTGTGACAAAGTCACCGATATACACTTCCCCTTTATATCATTATCATTTCCCAAATCCCATGCACATGCAAACATAATATAATAATCATATCATATAATATCATAAAATCATTATTTAGAGCACACGTACAATCATGCTATATAAGGCTTAATCGAAGAACAACTAACCTGGTGTTATGATTTTACCCTCTATGGGTAACTCAATAGCCATTACTGAGTTTTCGGGTTTCCAACATTCTACATAAACGTTTTATACAAATAAAGGAAAGTGTGGTAATTACACACCTATATACGAGGAGAACTAAACTCCCAATCTCGCTGACAACCTCACTCGCAGGGATCACGGCAATCTACCTGTCCCTCTCCGAAGTCTGCCCACAACCCGGTGGAAAGTCACGTACTTTCGATATCGCACGTTTTTTGAACTTATGGGTAGGGACTACGAGTCCAACCCCCTCCTTTACTTGGCTGGTATTCGAATCCAAGAAAAAGATCTTGGTTAGAAGACTGGGTTAAGGTATTGAATAAGATGAAAGTGAGAATAGATGCTCATACGGAGAAGTTTCTTGCCTAGATTGACAGAAACTGAAAGCTTCAGAGTTGGATTAAGAAATTGGCTGAGTCCCTAAACAAACCCCTCATTAAAGCCGGTTCTCCAAAATAAACGACAAGAAGTGACCCTTTGGCCTAAAAAACCACATGAAACCTTACTACCCATTCGGCCATCAAACACTTACCAATAATCTTCCAACCTTGGCCAGATGCAGAAAGAATACGAAGACGAAGTCCCTCCTACATTCGACCAAAGCACCCAAAATACCAAGTTAACACCTTTGGTTTAACAACCAGCAAGGGAAAAGAAAGAATCGAAAGAGAAGAAGAATGCTTACCACCCACAAGACGAAACCGATTTGAGAAAGTTAGGAGAATGAGTGACGGCAACCCACTAAAACAAGAACGGACGAAGAGAAGTAGATGCTCAAGAGATTCGGCTAATGTGAAAAGTAAAAGCAAAACTTGAAGAGAAGAAATGAGGGATAGGTTTTGGCTAAGAAGAAACAAATAGAGGAAATATGGAGCAAAAAGAGAGAAGAGAAGCAAAGGGGTTCTACGGCTTTCGTAGTGAAGCAATATACTCAAGTTACCAAAAGTGCAAAAGAGAGGTGAGATGATTTCGACTTTGAGTAGTTGAGAAAGGAGACAAAAGTTCACCAAAGCAAAAGAAAAGAAAGAGCTCCAAAGGTTGATTCGGCTAACAGAATTCTCCAAAATTCTCACTTAAGGGACGGCACACCCCTATGACCACTAATGCACAAAATGAAATGAAGGAAAAACATAAGACCCTATGGACTTTCGGCACACTCACCTCACCTAGCACCACAACCCAAACCCCCTTCAACATTCCACAATTGGTCAACAACTCCCAAAAAGCCACCAAATCCCATGCTTTTCTCCTATATTCACTCTCCTCCGATCATTTGAATCGGTTTGAATTATTCAAACTCCCCTTTTCTCTCATGGCCACCCATTTAAAAATATTGACTCATTCAACACTCCACCTTGAAGTGTCCAAGCTGAAATCCACCACCTCTCATCCTGACGCCAAAAAGATTTCCCCAAAAAGCAAGCTATATGACTCGAACCTGCTCCCTTACAGCTCCCTTGTAGCGTCACCTACCTGTATCCCAAGTGGCATCTTCTTGCCACTTTACCACTCCTTTCCTTGTGTCAACAAACACAAGCAATAATATTTAAAGCCTGTCCCAGCTAGCTCTCCCCTAAGGATGCCCCAAAATGAGATTTTCACCAAGGCTTCAGCTTAATCCTGAGCCTTCCCGGGGCCCCCAAACATAACAAGTTAACAAATAAAGCACACCAAACACACAGAAACATAGTAAATGCAAAGCCCCTAATTCCCAAATGTTACTAACTCTCATGGCTATGTACAAAACTGAAAACATTTAGCATTTATAAGCCATTTCAAATGACCAAAGTCATTACCAATTCATATAACAAAATGACCAAACTCTATTACATGCCATATACTTGAAACACCTAAGTTCAAAAGTACCCAATAGATAGTAGAATAGTGTGACGAAGTCTCCGACGATCCCCAAATCCGAGCTAGCATTGATTTCACTATAGAACACGGAAAAATAAAGAATGTAAGCTATAAAGCTTAGTAAGATCCAAATGAAAATAATAAGCAAAACTCACCATTTAGTTACCATTCAAAATATACATATAACATACTACAAAATATATATAACCACAATGTTAACATATACTCAAGCATCATTTAACCATGAACTCAATTCTTTCATATCTTCAATGCATATTCAGTTTTCGTACATACCTATATTGATATGTATCTATTTCTCACCATTTTATATCCTCGATATACCCGTTGAACCATTTGGAATAATACAGGATACTCAGGAATCTCACACCCTAAGTGCCAATATATATAGCCGAAGCTATCTTAATAAAATTTTGTACCAAAGTGCCAATACAAAGCCAAAGCTATCTCAATATCATATCTCAATAATGCTAAATCTCGAGCTATCAATAGGTCTGCTCACACAAGCTAACGGTCATGACATAGCTACATTGTGCTGCTCACGTAAGCTAACGAGAATCTATAACACATGCTCGATAACTCAGCCACCGGTAGGTACTACGGACCAACACCCAAAATAATAATAACCCCTAATGACATGTCATTCGTATACTAATCTATTCCTATGGTTCAACGGGGATTTCACACTTGTCGAATTATCGTCGAACATGTCCGTAAAGTCGTATTCACATTTTATGCAGTATCAAAGCATATAAAATACAATTATATCAAAGCTTCTTGCATACGAACTTACCTCAAATGCAAAAACGGCGAATTAAGTCGATTAATCTGAAACTTTGTTATTTCCTCGAACTAAATTCATATCTCACCTTTCTTGATCTAAATATAATCAAAATTAATATATTTGATAATCTCTATGTTCAATTTAGTCCAAATTATACATTAAGGTAATTTTACACATTTGCCCCTAATATTTCACATTTTTACAATTTATTCCTTATTTCATAAAATCACAAATTCATGTAATTCAACCAAAACCCATGCTAGCCAAATTTCAATTAGGTCCCTAGAAGCCCATATTTTTCATTTATTTTATAATTTAACCATAAAATTCTCACATTTCACAATTTAACCCCTAATTGGACATTTTACTAAAAATCACTTAACAAATGTTATTTATCTAACAACAAGCATGCATTTTCTGCCATAAATTAGCAAAATACATCAGTATTAACCAATGGAAAACCCTAAACTTTTAACAGCTTTGTAAATTATTCCCTAGGCTAGCTAGATTAAGCTGCAACGATCTCAAAAACGTAGAAACCATTAAAAATGAGACAAAAATGAACTTACATACTCAAGGAAAGTAGGCTAAATGTTTCAAGCTCTTTAACGGTGTTTCAAACCCTTATTTTTGGTGGTGAAAGCTTAATGGAGAAGATGATACCATGTTTTTATTATTATTTTAACTTAAGTTATTTTATAATTTACTATTTTAACCTTTAATAAAAGATTAAAAATTCACATAAACCATGTACATAAATGTCCACTAACCTTAAAAGGGTATAATTACAGCATAAGGACCTCCACTATTTAATTTCATAGTCATTTAATACTTCTAGCTATTAAAACATCACTTTTACACTTTACGCGATTTAGTCCTTTTTATCAAATTAAGCACTCAAACAATAAAATTTCTTAACGAATTTTTAACACAATCATACTTTCATGCTGTAGACATTAAAATAATTATAAAATTATTATTTTGAATTCATATTTATGGTCCCAAAACCACCATTCTGATTTGACTAAAAACGGGCTGTTACAACTCTCTTCCCTTAGGAATTTTCGTCCTCAAAAATCTTACTAGAAAAGAGGTTGGGGTATTACTTTCTCATAGCTTATTCGGGTTCCCACACAGCCCCTTTTACCCCATGACGTTGCCACAAAACCTTCACCAGAGCTATGCATTTATTTCTCAACTCTTTAACCTCTTGAGCTAAAATCCTGATCGATTCTTCATTATACGTCATATCAGGTTGAATCTCAATATTTACCGAAGAAATTAAGTGTGATGGATCTGATCTATATCGGTGCAACATCAACACATGAAACACGTTGTGAAACTTTTCTAATTTTAACGGTAACGCTAGTCAATATGCCACTGGCCCTATTATTTCGATAATCTCATTCGACTCGATAAATTGCAGACTCAATTTGCCTTTGAGACCAAAACGAAGGATTTTCTTCCATGGATATACTTTCAATAATATTCTATCACCGATCTGAAATTCAATGTCTTTATGTTTCAAATCTGCATACGATTTCTATCGATCTGAAGCTACTTTCAGACTTTCACGAATTACTTTCACTTTATTTTTACCCTCTCTGATCAAATCAACCCCGTGAATATTTTTTTCACTAAGTCCGGTCCAGTACAACGGAGTTCGGTATTTACGACCATACCAAGCTTCATACGGTGCCATCTTTTATGCTCAATTGAAAGCTGTTATTAAACGCAAGTTCAACCAGCGACAAAAATTTCTCCCAATTGCTTTCAAATTCTAAACCACAACAATGAAGCATATCTTCGAGAATCTGAATTACTCTCTTAGGTTGACCATCAGTTTGGGGATGAAATGTGGTACTAAAATTCAACCGCGTACCTAGAGCTTCTTGCAATTTCTTCCAAAATCGTGATGTAAATCTCGAATCTCTATTTGAAATAATAGAAACTGGCACCCCGTGCAATCTAACAATCTCAAAAATGTACAATTTAGCCAATTTATCAAGCGAATAGTTTGTACATATTGGAATGAAATGTGTAGACTTCATTAGTCGATCAACAACAACCCAAATAAAATCTTTCTTTTTCGGTGACAGGGGCAAACCTAATACGAAATCCATCGTAACTCTATCCTATTTCCACTCAGGTATCATCACTTGTAACATCCCAAAAATTTAAGTCTTTTATTTTTGCATGATATGACACAAATTGCTTGTTTGCTTTAATGGGTAAGTGATTTGGGTGTGTATGGGGGTGTGTGAGAAGCCTGGGTTCAAATCTTTACTTTTGTAGAATTTTTAGTTTTGCTCTTAAATAAATCTGGACACTGGCATATAAGCCTTATAAATAATACTGCTTGTTTCATGACTCAAAAATAATTTGTGATCTAGTGGCAAGGTGGCGTGTTGTGTAACTGTGGGGTCTGAGGTTCAAGTCCTGGGTTGTACAATGAAGTGTTTATTTTGTTGCTTGAGCTGTGTAGGTAGTGGAGTTGGACTGAAACATAGCTAAAGGGAGTTTGAATAGAATTTCAATGGAGTTTGAATTGGTCATGGAGAGGTTTGAGGAAGGATTTTAAGAGAAAATCAAGGAGATTAGTGGGGAGGGAGTTTGTGCAGAATTAGGACTATGGCACTCAAGATTTCGGCCAAGAGAGGTATACTACTCATTTGGGTTTTTTTCTCTCTTTGGACGAATATGGTAGGTTCTTTTGGTATTTTCTCTCTGCTCACTTTTTCTTTTTTCCATTGTTCTTTATTTTCCTCTGCCGAATCCACTATTCTCTTCCCCCTTGTATTTGATGCTTCTTTTCTCTCCTCTATTTTCCCAAACCTTGACTGAATAGTATATCCCTTTTTCTCTTCTCTATTTTTCTTTCGGTGTTCTTCTATTTTTGGGTTTTGGCCGAGTGTCTCCGTACTCTGCTGTGGTGTTTTAGTTTCGGTCTGCAGGAGTTCTGACTAATCGGTAGGTACTTATAAGTTCCCTCATTTGATTCTCTGTTATTTTTCTATCTTTTCTGAAAGCTGAATGCTTCTTTCTCCGTGTTCTAATTGCGATTCTTGTCTTTCCTTGTGACGTGGTGGTTTGTTGGGTATTAGGTATTTCAGTAGAGTGAAGGGGTGCAAGTGACTGAAGTAATCAAAACCTTTTCGTTCATCGTTCGGTTAAGGTAAAAGCGTTATCTTGGTCTTTTTGAGCATAGGCCCAATGTCCTATGTTTCTGCAAATTGGATATTCATGGATTTAGCCACTTGTGAATGATTCTACCTGATGAGATCTGTTGTTATTACAGTAAGTTGGCAAGTAGCGTTCGATCATTTTGGTCAGCGATCTAAGAGGAGTAAATTGCATATTACTCAGTCAAGGTTAGGTGTGTGAAAAACTTAGAGTGGTTGCGTAAATAGGTGTGTATTCACACTGTTTTGACTGTAGAACGGTAAAAGCCGAAAAGCTGAAAAGTCGAAAGATTGGGCTCTGTGGTCACATGTGCATACGAACGCTTATGTGGTCAAACCGAGCCCATGAATCACAGGTATATGACTGCAGAGGCCTCCATGAGCATTCTCATGGGCTTAGGCTGTAATGGGCCACGTGGGACTGAAATGGGCCGTGTGAACTCAATGGGCTCGTAGGCCCCACACAGTTGAAATCCATGATTTATGGTCAATACTGGACTCGGCTGTCCCGGTCTCATAGTCATGGCGAATCTGGGCTGAACGGGCCGCACGAGCGTGTGGGCCCACTTTGGCCGAGTGATGGGCCCTGGCCCATTTACACTATTTTGACCATTAAGTTACCAAAGTTGCCGAGGCAAATGTGGACTTTCCAAGAGGTCGATATCTGCACCGAGACCCTAATGTAGGTAAAAGGACCATAATACTGCTAAAGGGTGAAATGGCTATTTTACCCTTAATAGATGGAAATGAGCGTTATACCCCAAAGGGTAGGTTGACTAATGTGTTCATGATTTGTAGATGACTGTTACTGAGTATGACATTCTGCATATGCGTATGATTTATGACATCACATACTGCATGGGGTTATAATACTGTTATGGAGGAAGTATACTATACTGGTGGCTTTGCCACATATACTGTTACCGGTGGCTTTGCTGCAATACTTGTAATATCCGAGATTTTGGGCTTCTGCAGTATTGCTTAATTGTGTGAAGTAGCATGCCTGTGTGTATTATGAATATGTTTTATGAATCTTGAGAACTTCAGGGTGTAGAAAACTGGCTTAGAAATTATTTGATTTTAAGTTCAAAGAGGGAGTTAAGCCTGATAGGCCTTAAGAGAAAGTGTAGGGGAAATTGGACATAAAAATGGGCTTGTTAAAGTGGCAAGGAGGCGCCACTTAGGGCCTTAGTAAGTGACGCCATATGCAGTGGGCAGGGGGTTTGGTTCGAGTTGCGAGGGAAGCAAATAGGAGTGTTTCTTTTGCAGCAAGGAGAGACAGAGGTGGACGGCAATGGGACACCAAGGGGATAAGCTTTAGATGTGGTTAATCTCATTTAAAATTCGGCTAAGATGGGAGGATAAATGTTGGATTATTTCAATTATTTAAATGGGTGATAAAGAGAAAAATAAGGAGGAAAAAGTGGGATTTGAGAAGGGGATGTGTGTTGGCCGGCCAAGGGACTCTTTTGGTGGTATTTTCGGCCAAAGGGAGGAGAGTGAGGCCATTTGTTTTCTTTTCTTCCCAATTGAGCCTCTGCCGAAATTCTTTTACTCTGTTGACTAAAAACTGAAAACAACTCTTTTCTTCTTCTTTTATTTTGTCAAAACTGAAAGCTCCCTCCTCTCTTTTCATTCTTGTTGAAGCCGAATCTCCATCATCAAACTTCTCTTCATCTTTTGCAAATTTACTCAAAGCTGAACACTCAAAGTAACCCCTAGCCAATTTCTCATTAAGCCTAAAAAGTTGAAACCTGTTGATCAACACTTAGCCTATAGCCGAATTCCTCAGTGGTGTCAGGCAGGAGTGCAGTCGATTTCAATATTAAGGGTAAGGATTCAATTGTCGTCGTTTTATTTCTTTTCTTTAAGCCGAAATCAAGGCTCTAATGCCATTTATGTTCTTTGGCCGAAACTATAAAGGAAGTTTCGGGATTTGTCTATAGTTGACTATAAGGAGGAGATCTTCGGGATTTATATATCTAAGGTAAGAAAAGTATGATCTTAAGCTGAAGGCCATTTATTAAGTTTATTAAGTGATTGAAAATCGGATCTAACATGAGCCTATAGGTATTTCGACAGACACCACAACCAAGTAGCAATTTCGGGATTTAGATCCGCAAGGTAAGTGAATATGATATTCGGCCAAGGCCATATTTAGTGATGCAGATCTGTTTCTTATTCGTTCGAAAGATGAAAGTTAACCAGTTAAGTGATCTAGTGTTTGGCCATTGCAAGGGGGAACATCACGAAGTTTCGGGACTTGAGTAGTAACCAAATCGACAGCAAGGAACTAGGGATCTAGAGCAGTAGATCGAGACTTTCAGGATTTCAGTTTAATGATAAACTCTAAAAACTCGGTATTTCTTTTAACTTATGAGTTTTGAAATATTTGAATAAAGTTTTTTATTAAAATCTAGACTTTTAAAATGACACTGATTTCAATATAATCACAACTCCAATCGATTTCTCTTCAAAATGACCAAATTTTCCAAAGTAACAAACAAGTTTTGAACTGTTTTACTCAAGGAACATACCAGATCCGGTCAAGGCTCGTTGGATGGGTTTGGGGTGTTTCAGCTTGGTATCAGAGCTCAATTTTAAACTCTCAACCTTGGGTTTAAAGCCCATAACGTTTTCAAAATTAAGCCCAAATAAGTTTTGTGGAAACTTTTGTGGAATAAGCAGGTTTTTTGGCATGGCACCTAAGTCTCCGACCCGAAGTCCACCAGGTAAATACCCCTAACTGTTGTATGATTTATAGTATGATTTGTATAAGGGTATGACGGGAACATAGATTAGTATATTAAGTTGTTGAACCCTAAGATTAGCTTACTCCAATACAGAATCACATAAAACTTAAAGCCTAATTAAACAAACCTGTGACTGAGTCGCTGAGTTAGGGTGTAGCAACCATTGTGTGCATGTCTAGGATTGGATTCAGGAAGAGCCTGGTATTTAAGCAGTCCTAGTGACTCACCTCCTCTTCGCTCGAATCCTACCTGGTGCATAGTGACGGTTCACCCTAACCAAGAGGACTTATTCACGGGCTAAACTCAATAATTAAAACTCGAAATGGACTATTTCATAGAAACCTCAGTTTTAAAATCACCGAATTACCCCTTTGGTTTGTAGCAAAATTTATTTTGGAATTTTTTCCAAAATATTCCCGATTTACAAAATTACCCAAATACCCCTGGTTGTAAAATTACTAAAATGCCCTTGGTTTATTAGATTACCATACTACCCTCAAATTTTATTAAGATTTGCTTACTTTACAAAATACCAAAACCCCTATTTTTCAAAATACCAAAATACCCTGATTTGGAAAATTACCAAAATACCCCCATAGGACAAATTACGAAAATACCCCTGGGTAGGAACAGACAAAATATTCAAGTGGTGAATGTGTGTAGTAGATACTATGGAATGAATGTATTTCTCTGAATTAGGGTAGAAGACTGGAAACAAAAACCTTGAAATGATCGAAAGAACTACTACTAAGCTCCTTTTCATAAAATTGTTCGCGGATAATCAGTGGGAAAAAAATACTAATGCATAAAATTTCTTAAATCAGATTAAAGTACGATCGTAGAAATGAGTTCTAGGGGATGTGGTCGTAATGTGCGAGGACGTGGTAGAGGCAGAATGACCGTATCGGAACCCGTTAGGTCTGGTCAAGGGTCCGAGAATGAGGTACCACCACCACCCCACCACCAGCTATTGGTGTTGAGCAGCAAGATCAGACGGGGGATGATGCAGTATCATAGGCGGTGCTGCGTGTTCTTGAGATGGTGGCTGGAGTACGTGGAGGTATGGGAGCTCGAAAATCTATACCCGAGCGACTCCGAGCCAATGGAGCTAAAGTGTTTCGTGGCGTATCTGGTGTGGCACCCAGTACGACTGAGTATTGGTTGGAGGCGACAGAGCGAATTATGGATGAGCTGGATCTGACTACTGAGGAGAAACTGAAAGGGATGGTGTCGCTACTTCGCGACGAGGCATATCAATGGTGGCTCACAGTTCGGGATGGTGCTACAGCTGAAGATCTCACTTGGGAGTATGTTAAGGCGGCGTATCAGAATAAGTATGTTGGTACCAGTTATACTGATGCATAGAGGAAGGTATTTCTGGGGCTGGTTCAAGGGAACAAGTCCGTAGTGGAGTACGAGGCTGAATTCTTAAGGTTGAGCCAGTATGCTCGAGGAATTGTGGCTATGGAGCATGAACAATGTGTCCGATTCGAGGACGGACTGAGGGATGACCTGAGGTTGTTGATAGCTCCACAGCAGGAGCGAGAGTTTGTCGTATTGGTAGAAAAGGCTAAGGTAGCCGAAGGGATTAAGGACTATGTGAGACAGAATACGGATCGAAACAGGCAGAAGAGTGGTTTTGGAACATCAGGGCCATCCGAGAATGTTCAAAAGAGGCCTAGAGTTGATGGGACGCGAGGTCAGCAGGCTGTGACAGGAGGGCAGTACCGTACTTGTGCTCAGTGTGGGAAGATACACCTAGGAGAGTGTTGGAAGAAGACAGGAGGATGTTTCAAGTGTGGGTCCAAGGACCACATGATTAAGGACTGTCCTATAAAGATAGACGGGAGCTGACCCACAGGTCAGGGTTTTAATCAGGCTGGAAGAGGTGGACAACAGCCTCAGCGGGGTCGTGGTCCGATGGGCAGAGGTAATGGTTCTAGAGCCGGTGTTCGTAACACAGAGGCAAGGCAGCCGGGTCTGGTGTATGCAGTTCGCCGGAGGGAGGATGGAGACGTATCGGACGTCATAACCGGTACGTTCCTTATAGCTGGCAAGCCTTACTTTGCTTTAATTGATGTTGGCTGGACCCATTCTTATGTTACATGTAGAGTAGTTGAAACACTAGGCATAGCTTCTGAACTGTCTGGTAGGGAGATGACTGTAGTAAGCCCGTTAGGTCAAACTGTGGTAGTGAACAAGATATTTCAGAAAGTACCTCTAGAGATTCAGGGGGTGATATTCCATGCCAACTTCATGGAACTACCTTTCGGAGAATTTGATCTTATTCTTGGCATGGACTGGCTAGTGGAACATCGGGCTATATTGGATTGCGCAGCAAAGCAAATGGAGTTAAGGACGCCGGAGGATGAGGTGATAATTAATGTGGTCTCCGCTCTAAAGGCTGATAAGATGGTTCGAAAAGGGTGCAAGGCATTTTTGGCCTTCGTTAGTACGTTGTATGCAAAAGAAGGGGGAGTTGGTGGAGTTAGAACCGTAAGGGAGTTTGTGGATGTTTCCCCGGAGGAGCTACCTGGAATACCCCTAGACAGGGAGGTAGAGTTCGGAATTGACTTGTTACCGGGTACCACTCTTGTGTCAATTGCCCCATATAGAATGGCACTGAAGGAGTTGGTTGAGCTCAAGGTTCAAATCCAATAGTTGCTTGATCGTGGGTTTATTCGACCCAGTGTGTCTCCATATGGAGCACCGGTCTTGTTTGTGAAGAAAAAGGACGGAACTATGCGTATGTGCATTGATTATCGTCAGTTGAATAAGCTGACCATCAAGAACAAGTACCCGTTGCCAAGGATAGACGATTGTTCGATCAGCTTAAGGGGGCCGCGGTGTTTTCAAAGATAGATCTAAGGTCTGGATACCATCAGCTTAAGGTGAAGGAAGTAGATATCCATAAGACAGCCTTCCGAACAAGATACAGGCATTATGAGTTCTTAGTAATGCCGTTCGGATTGACGAACGCCCCAGCCGCGTTCATGGATATGATGAACCGAGTTTTTCAACCTTACTTGGATCGATTCGTTGTTGTGCTCATCGATGACATTCTAGTGTATTCCAAGTCTGAGGAGGAACATGATGAGGATCTTCGGATAGTGTTACAAGTGTTAAGGGAGAAGAAGCTCTATGCCAAATTCAGCAAGTGTGAATTTTGACTGAAGGAGGTCGCATTCTTAGGGCATGTGGTGTCTGCAGAAGGGATAAGGGTGGATCCTCGGAAGATTGAGGCAGTGCTAGATTGGAAACCACCTAAGTCTATGGCTGAGGTTCGTCGTTTCTTTGGTTTAGCAGGCTACTACCGAAGGTTCGTGGAAGGGTTCTCCTCAATAGCCGCACCTTTGAAGAAGTTGTTGAGAAAGGAAGTACCTTTCGTATGTTTGGATAAGCAACAAGAGAGCTTTGAGAAGCTTAAAAGGGTTTTGACTGAAGCTCCGATTTTGATCCAACCGGAGGTAGGAAAGGATTTTGTGGTGTATTGTGACGCTTCTCACACAGGATTAGGATGTGTTCTGATGTAAGACGGGAAAGAAATCGCTTATGTGTCTCGACAATTAAGGCCTCATGAGGTTAACTACCCAACGCATGACTTGGAATTGGCGGCAGTGGTCTTTGCCCTTAAGGTAGGAGGCACTATCTATATGGAGAGCAGTCAGTGATCTACATAGACCACAAAAGCCTTAAGTATCTGCTGACTCAGAAAGAGCTGAACCTGATACAGCGAAGGTGGGTGGAGTTATTGAAGGACTACGATTGTTCTATAGAGTATCACCCAGGCAAAACAAATGTAGTGGCAGATGCCCAAAGTCGAAAAGTTGTGTCAGATCTGAGGGTGATGTTTGCACACCTTAGCTTGTATGACGATGGAAGTTTGTTGGCAGAGTTGCAAGTTAAGCCGACGTGGTTGAATGAGGTGAAAGAGGGACAGTTAATAGATGAAGATTTAAGTGCTAAGTTACGGCAAGTGCAGAGTGGGGAGTTGGAACATTATGGTATTAATGACGAGGGAGTACTGTGTTTCAAGGGTAAAGTCTGTATGCCGAAGAACGGGGAGTTAAGGCAGAGGATTCTTCAGGAATCGCATAGTAGCCCTTATGCTATGCATCCTGGAGGTAGTAAGTTGTACAGAGATATTAGGGAACAGTTTTGGTGGCCTAGTCTTAAGCGGGAAGTTACCGAATTTGTAGGGAAGTGCTTAACGTGTCAACAAGTTAAGGCTGAACACCAAGTTTCGTTAGGATTGCTTCAGCCAATAAAGATTCCGCAGTGGAAGTGGGAGAGAATCACCATGGACTTTGTTAGTGGGCTTCCCCTTACACCAACTAAGAAGGACTCGGTATGGGTGATAGTGGATCGATTGACAAAATCCGCGCATTTTGTTCCCGTGCGAGTTGACTATTCTTTGCAGAAGTTGGCGAAATTGTATGTGGCAGAAATTGTGAGGTTACATGGAGTATCGGGGTCGATTATCTCAGATAGGGATCCAAGGTTTACGTCTCGATTTTGGAAAGCATTACATTAGGCTTTGGGCACTAGGATAGATTTTTCTACGGTATTTTATCCGCAGTCGGACGGCCAGTCTGAGCGAGTGATCCAAGTGTTAGAGGATATGCTGAGGGGATGTGTGATAGATTTCAGAAGAAGTTGGGAAGAATATTTGCCTTTATCGGAATTCCCATACAATAATAGCTATCAGGCCAGTATTCGGATGGCACCGTATGAACCGCTGTATGGACGGAAGTGTCACACTCCTATGTGCTGGACAGAATTAGGGGAACATCGAGTTTTGGGTCCAGAGATTGTGGCAAAATCTGAGGAAAAGGTTAAGGTAATTCGGGCACGGCTAAAGGAGGCATCTGATAGGCAGAAGTCGTACGCAGACCTTAAACAGAAGGAAATAGAATTTGCTGTAGGAGATCAAGTGTTTCTTAAAGTTTCGCCTTGGAAGAAGGTGATGAGATTTGGTCACAAAGGTAAGTTAAGTCCCGGGTTTATAGGACCTTATCGGGTATTGAAGCGAGTTGGACCAGTGGCATATCAGCTAGAATTACCTCTGGAGTTGAAACAGATGCATGATCTATTCCATGTTTCTATGCTACGTCCTTATTGATTGGATCCATCTCATGTAGTACCAGTTGGAGAGGTAGAGCTGAGACCAGATTTGTCCTACGAGGAAGAGCCAATTCAGATCTTGGAGCGAGATGTGAAGGTATTACAGAGGAAATCAGTTCCTTTAGTCAAAGTGTTATGGCGTAATCATGGATCGGAAGAAGCTTCGTGGGAGCCGGAAGAAGCAATGCGACAGCAATACCTTCATTTATTTAGTCAGGTAATTTCGAGGTCGAAATTATTTTAAGGGGGTAGAACTGTAATATCCGGGATTTTGGGCTTGTTCAGTATTGCTTAATTGTGTGAAGTAGCATGCCTGTGTGTATTATAAATATGTTTTATGAATCTTGAGAACTTTAGGGTGTAGAAAAATGCCTTAGAAATTATTTGATTTTAAGTTCAAAGAGGGAGTTAAGCCTGATAGGCTTTAAGAGAAAGTGTAGGGGAAATTGGACATAAAAATGGGCTTGTTAAAGTGGCAAGGAGACGCCACTTAGGACCTTAGTAAGTGACGCCATATGCAGTGGGCAGGGGGTTTGGTTTGAGCTGCGAGGTAAGCAAATAGGAGTGTTTATTTTTGCAGCAAGAAGAGACAGAGGTGGAAGGCAATGGGACACCAAGGGGATGAGCTTTAGATGTGGTTAATCTTTTTTAAAATTCGACTAAGATGGGAGGATAAATGTTGGATTATTTCAATTATTTTGAATGGGTGATAAAGAGAAAAATAAGGAGGACAAAGTGGGATTTGAGAAGGGGATGTGTGTTGGCCGGTCAAGGGACTCTTTGGTGGTACTTTCGGCCAAAGGGGGGAGAGTGAGGCCATTTGTTTTTTTTCTTCCCAATTGAGCCTTTGCCGAAATTCTTTTCCTCTGTTGACTAAAAACTGAAAACAACTCTTTTCTTCTTCTTTTATTTTGTCAAAGCCGAAAGCTCCTTCCTCTCTTTTCATTCTTGTTGAAGCCGAATCTCCATCATCAACCTTCTCTTCTTCTTTTGCAAATTCATTCAAAGCCGAACACTCAAAGTAACCCCTAGCCAATTTCTCATTAAGCTCAAAAAGCCGAAACCTGTTGATCAACACTTAGCCTATAGCCGAATTCCTCAGTGGTGTCAGGCAGGAGTGCAGTCGATTTCAATGTTAAGGGTAAGGATTCAATTGCCGTCGTTTTATATCTTTTATTTAAGCCAAAATCAAGACTCTAATGCCATTTATGTTCTTTGGCCGAAACTATAAAGGAAGTTTCGGGATTTGTCTATAGTCGACTATAAGGAGGAGATCTTCGGGCTTTCGATATCTAAGGTAAGAAAAGTATGATCTTAGGCAAAAGGCCATTTATTAAGTTTATTAAGTGATTAAAAATCAGATCTAACATGAGCCTATAGGTATTTCGACAGACACCACAACCAAGTAGCAATTTTGGGATTTAGATCCGCAAGGTAAGTGAATATGATATCCGGCCAAGGCCATATTTAGTGATGCAGATCTGTTTCTTATTCGTTCAAAAGCCGAAAGTTAACCAGTTAAGTGATCTAGTGTTTGGCCGATTGCAAGGGAGAACATCATGAAGTTTCGGGACTTGAGTAGTAACCAAATCGGTAGCAAGGAACTAGGGATCTAGAGCACTAGATCGAGACTTTCAGGATTTTAGTGAACACGTTAGTAACCAGCTGTGTAACTCTACAGTAATTCTTAATAGATTTATGGTATTAAATTAATACATGTGTTAATAAGAATGTGAAAGATATGGCGAAAGGTACCATTCAATGGTACGTCATATTCAGGTACGTTATTCTCCAAAATGCTGTTATTCTCCAAAAATTCTTTTCCTCTGTTGACTAAAAACTGAAAACAACTCTTTTCTTCTTCTTTTATTTTGTCAAAGCCGAAAGCTCCTTCCTCTCTTTTCATTCTTGTTGAAGCCGAATCTCCATCATCAACCTTCTCTTCTTCTTTTGCAAATTCATTCAAAGCCGAACACTCAAAGTAACCCCTAGCCAATTTCTCATTAAGCTCAAAAAGCCGAAACCTGTTGATCAACACTTAGCCTATAGCCGAATTCCTCAGTGGTGTCAGGCAGGAGTGCAGTCGATTTCAATGTTAAGGGTAAGGATTCAATTGCCGTGTTTTATATCTTTTATTTAAGCCAAAATCAAGACTCTAATGCCATTTATGTTTTTTGGCCAAACTATAAAGGAAGTTTCGGATTTGTCTATAGTCGACTATAAGGAGGAGATCTTCGGGCTTTCGATATCTAAGGTAAGAAAAGTATGATCTTATGCAAAAGGCCATTTATTAAGTTTATTAAGTGATTAAAAATCAGATCTAACATGAGCCTATAGGTATTTCGACAGACACCACAACCAAGTAGCAATTTTGGGATTTAGATCCGCAAGGTAAGTGAATATGATATTCGGCCAAGGCCATATTTAGTGATGCAGATCTATTTCTTATTCGTTCAAAAGCCGAAAGTTAACCAGTTAAGTGATCTAGTGTTTGGCCGATTGCAAGGGAGAACATCATGAAGTTTCGGGACTTGAGTAGTAACCAAATCGGTAGCAAGGAACTAGGGATCTAGAGCACTAGATCGAGACTTTCAGGATTTTAGTGAACACGTTAGTAACCAGCTGTGTAACTCCACAGTAATTCTTAATAGATTTATGGTATTAGATTAATACATGTGTTAATAAGAATGTGAAAGATATGGCGAAAGGTACCATTCAATGGTACGTCATATTCAGGTACGTTATTCTCCAAAATGCTGTTAATAGTATTATGTACCTTGAATGTGGCATAAATGAGAATTGGTTACAAATATGAAATAAGGCATAAGGCATGATATTTACATGATTTGTATGACACATGGGGCATATGGGTGAATATGAAAAAGGTAAGTGATCTGGTGGTTTTTACCACAATATCTGGTGACTCATGTCACATAATCTGAATGTGGTGACTTATGTCACGTATTAT
The DNA here is from genome assembly GCA_025503065.1 of Gossypium bickii. Classification (NCBI taxonomy): domain Eukaryota; kingdom Viridiplantae; phylum Streptophyta; class Magnoliopsida; order Malvales; family Malvaceae; genus Gossypium; species Gossypium bickii. Next base: position 43,606,137 of record CP106717.1, on the reverse strand, counting down.
TATCTGGTGGCTATGCCACAAATTTATAAGGGCGATGTGCTAGTCGTCTGCAGCGACTGCCTTCGATGATGTGTAGCGGATGGAGGGTCGATTTAGTAATCCCCACTGTGTGATGGCAGGTACGGGTGATGTGTAGAGGATGGATACTTAGGCTTGGGTTCGGGATTGCATCATTATCTATAATTGCTATATATATATGTATGATCTGATATGCCTAAATCGTTGGGATTTGTGTTGGCTGTTACACACTGAGTCTATTTGACTCACCCCGTTCTGGGATATCTTTTCAGGTGACACTCAGTAGATGGACGGGGTCAGCGGAGACTATATGGTGGCTATGCTGAATATTTTTGGGATTTCAATTAGTTGAATTTGTGTTTTCTTATTATTTTATTGTTCGGGATTTATTTGGTATTTTTCAGTTGTAATAAGGCCATTACTATTGACTGTTTTAAGCATGCATTCTATTCGGTTTATTATGATACGATTATTATTGAATCAAGATTTAAATAATTTTTCTTAAAAATATATTTTAAATGTTTCGACACCCAGACACAAACGATTTTCAATTTAATGATAAACTCTAAAAACTTGGTATTTCTTTTAACTTATGAGTTTTGAAATATTTGAATAAAGTTTTATTAAAATCTAGACTTTTAAAATGACACCAATTTCAATGTAATCACAACTCCAATCGATTTCTCTTCAAAATGACCAAATTTTCCAAAGTAACAAACAAGTTTTGAACTGTTTTACTCAAGGAACATACCAGATCCGATCAAGGCTCGTGGGTCAGGTTTGGGGTGTTTCAATACTGTTACTGGTAGCTTTGTTGCGATATTGTTACTGGCAGCTTTGCTGCGATATTGGTGTGTTGGCTGGGTGGGTCGATTTTATCCCCACATGGTGTGCTGGTGGTATGGAGTGGTGTGTTGGCTGGATTGGGATGGGTTGCATTGTTGCACTGTACTGATATGGTATTGGGCTAAGACCCACAATATAACTATATTGGGCTAAGACCCACACTGTACTGTTACTGAGTAGGGCTCACGCCCAAACTGTTACTACATGTTATATACTGACTGACTGATAGGGGATTACATAATGAGTTTTTACAAACTCACCCTTTCCTTTTTGCTGTGCAAGTAATCCTCAGCCATAGGCGATTTGGAGTTGTAAGGGACTCGGAGGTGGCCACACAACTGCATCTATTCTACACTTGCTTTTATTTAAATTTAAAGTTTATGTTGGGTTTTGTTTATGTAATAAGGCCATTTATGCTTGTTTAAATTTTTAATTGGGCTTTGTTTACTTATTTTAAAATGCTAGTTTAGGAGAAGACGAATTTTCAAAATAGTTACTGTTTTCAAAGACACGAATTTAAACATTAGACTTTACAGAAGCTTCCGCGATTTTAAATCAACCTACTATAACAATAGTAGATAATAAGGCAAACACTTTGATTAGATGATTTGTTAAATAACAATAAAGTGTTTTTTTTAAACTTAGAAACGAATTTTACCAACAAGTCCAATTTTCAAAAGACACTTCAATGTGACACGCCAGATTCAACCATAATATCTAGGCCGAGTTTGGCATGTTACATTTAGTGGTATCAGAGCCAATTTGCAAAACTCAGTTGGGAAATGGATTTTGAAAATATTTGGGATTCTTGAAAAACTATTTTTGAAGTAATTTGGAAGGTTTACAAGTGTGGCACACCTAGTCTCCAGCACCAAATCCGTAAGTTTTTTTTTATACTATAGACTACTTGAAGTGAAATACACTGAGAGACTACTATAGATAGTAGGACTGTACTGAAACTCTTTAGTTAGAATAAACTAATACTGTAGGAAACTGGAAACTATATGGAGACCTTGACTTGCGAAAACAAAACTCTGACTACTACTTTTCATCGGACATCTGTTAATAATTACTTGAATTACAAACTGGTCCATAAAACTTTGTAAACAGATAATATGTTATTTGATATGAGCACTAGAGGTACTCGCGGAAGGGCTACACGAGGCCACGGTAGAGGCCGAGGAGGTGCTAGGGCTGGGTCTTCGGCAGCAGGCCACATGCCCAATGTCGAGGCTAGGGAGGCACCAGCTTCACCGGTGACTGAAATGGGATCATACAATCGAATGGTTGGGATACACTATCCCAAGCTGTGCTCCATATTTTGGAAACGGTCGCAGGGACCAGTACTGGTGCTGTGGGCCGTTGGTCGACTTCAGAACTACTCCGATCGAATGGAGCAAAAATCTTCCGGGGTATTTCTTGAGTAGCCCCTAATGTGGCTCAATACTGGTTGGAAGCCACGGAGAGAATAATGGATGACCTCGACTGCACTTCTAAACAAAAACTAAAAGGTGCAGCGTCTTTAATGTGAGACGAGGCCTATCAGTGGTGGCTTATCGTGAGAGAGGGTACTCAGGCCGACCGGTTAATGTGAGATTTCTTTAAGGCGGCATTCTAAGAAAAGTATGTGGACGCAAGTTATGTGGAGACTCGAAGAAGGGAACTTCTGATCTTGACCCAAGGGACTAAAACTATGGCAGAATATGAGGTAGAGTTCCTGCGACTGAGTCGCTATGCTCGCGAGATAGTGGAAACTAAATATGAATGCTGTGTGTGATTTGAGGACGGCCTTCTAGATGAGTTACGAGTCTTGATAGCTCCGCAGAGGGAGAGAGATTTTGCTGTGTTAGTAGAAAAGGCAAAAATCGCCAAGGACGTGAAGCGCTCTGAGCGCCAGAATCGTGAGAAAGATAGGGGCAGATATAAGAAGGATTCAGAGCCCTCAAGTTCTTTTAGAAGGCCTAAAAAGAAGGCCAGGTTTGAGGGGCCAGTCCGAGCTGGGGTTCTTGTTGCAAGACCACAGCCTTGTACTGATTGTGGGAGACATCACCTAGGTGAGTGTTGGAAGAAGATTTGGGCATGTTTAAGATATGGGTCTATGGAGCATCAAGTCAAGAATTATCCTCAGAGGCCTGTTCAGATGCAAGCTACAGGTCAGGGTTATGTTCAGCCAGCAAGAGGTGGTCAGCAGCCACCGAGAGGTCGTGGGCAGGCCAAGGGTGGAAATGGTGTGGGACAAGGCCGTAGAATGCCAAGTAAAGGTGCTGGTAACATTGAGGTGAGGCAGCCAGCACTGGTCTATGTTACTCGTCGCTGAGAGGATGGTGACGCTCCAGATGTTATAATCGGTACGTTCCTAATTCATAATGTACGTTACACTGCTTTGATTGGCATAGGGTCTACGTATTCATACATTACATGTACTGTGTCTGGCACCTTAGGGATCATGTGTGAGAGTACTATTAATAAGATGACTGTGTTAAGTCCACTGGGACAGTCGGTAAGAGTAGACAAGTTGTTCAGAGATGTGCCCCTAAAGGTACAAGGAGTTATATTTCCAACGGATTTGATGGAGCTACTGTTTGGTGAATTCGTCCAAATCTTGGGGATGGATTGGCTGGTAAAACACCGTGAAAGTTTAGATTATGCTGCTAAGCATTTTGTGTTGAAGGATACGGATGATGAGGAGGTGGCTGTGATTGGAGAGCTAAGGGACTTTCTATGTAATGTGATCTCTACATTAAGGGCCGAAAAACTGGTGCGCAAGGGTTGTGAGGCGTTTCTAGCCTATATTGTTGTATCTGATTCTGAGGGTCCTTCTATTGTAGATATCAGAACAATTAGGGATTTTTCTGATGTATTTCCTGATGAGCTCCCTAGGTTGCCTCCAAACCGTGAAGTTGAATTTGGTATTGAGCTCCTGCCTGGAACAGCTCCAGTTTCCATCGCTCCTTATAGGATGGCACTGAAGGAGCTGGTGGAGTTAAAAGCTCAAATCTAAGAACTACTGGATCGAGCATTTATTCGACCTAGTGTGTCTCCATGGGGAGCACCAGTGTTGTTCGTAAAGAAGAAGGATGGGTCCATGCACATGTGCATCGACTATCGGCAATTCAATAAACTGACTATCAAGAATAAAGTATCCTTTGTCAAAGATTGATGATCTATTTGACCAGCTGCAAGGAGCTTTGATTTTCTCCAAAATAGATCTTCATTTTTGGTACCATTAGCTGAGAGTTAAGGAGGCTGATGTGTATAATGCGTTTAGGACTTGTTATGGTCATTACAAGTTCCTAATGATGCTGTTTGGGCTGACGAATGAACCAGCTACCTTCATGGACCTGATGAACTGAGTATTTCAGTCCTACCTAGATCGGTTCATGGTGGTATTTATAGTTGATATCTAAGTGTATTCAAGAACTGAGGATGAACATGATGCACATCTCCGAATTGTTCTACAGATTTTAAGGGAGAAACAACTGTACGCTAAGTTCAGTAAGTGTGAATTCTGGCTGCAAGAAGTGACATTTCTGGGTCATGTAGTATCTATTAAGGGGATTAGGGCTGATCCTTGAAGAATTGAATCCATACTAGATTAGAAACCACCTAAGACTGTATCTAAGATTCGAAGCTTTTTGGGTCTTGCAGGGTGTTACAAACATTTTGTTGAGGGGTTTTCCTTGATTGCTATACCTGTGACTAAGCTGCTATATAAAAGGGTACCATTTAACTGGACTGACAAGCAGCAAAAAAGTTTTGAAAAACTGAAGAAAGTTCTGACTGAGGCCCTTATCTTAATACAGCCAGAGTCTGGGAAGGAATTCACTGTCTACAGTGATGCATCACACGTTGGTTTGGGTTGTGTTCTAATGCAAGAGGATAAGGTGGTTGCTTATGTGTCTTGTCAACTTAAGCCTCACGAGGCAAATTACCCTACTCATGACTTCGAGTTAGCCGCAGTGGTATTAGCACTAAAAATTTAGAGGCACTATTTATACGATGAGAGGTGTATTATCTACACAGATCACAAGAGCCTCAAGTACTTCCTCACTCAGAAGAAGCTGAATCTTAGGCAGCGAAGATGGATAGAGCTTCTCAAAGATTATGATTGCTCAATTGAGTACCACCCTGGTAAGGCTAACATGGTGGCTGACGCACTGAGCCGTAGGGCTGTATTTGATTTGAGAGCAATGTTTGCTTGTCTGAGCTTGTTTGATGATGGTAGCTTGTTGGCTAAGCTACAAGTTAGACCGACGTGGACTAAACAGATTAAGGGTAAACAGTTGTTGGATGAGGGGAACTTCCGCCGGTTCTGGAGCCAGCGGGTTCTGAATGACCTCCCTCTCACGGTTAAAAAAGCTGGTTCCTCATTTTTGACATGTTGAGAGTGGGGAAACTTTAGATTTTGGGCTGAATAGTAAAGCAGTACTATGTTTCTGTGGGAGAGTCTATGTACCGAGGGATTCTAATCTGAGGCAGTCTATACTGCAGGACACGCATAGTAGTCCATATGCTATGCATCCTGGCAGAAACAAGTTATACCGAGATCTTCGTGAGCTGTACTGGTGGCCAGGACTGAAATGCGAAGTTACTAATTTTTTGAGTAAGTGCTTGACGTGCCAGCAAGTTAAGGTTAAGCATCAGCTGGCTTCAGGGTTACTGCAGCCAGTTAAGATTCCACTTTGGAAGTGGGAGAGGGTAACCATGGATTTTGTGAGTGGGCTGCCCTTAACGCTACTAAGAAGGATTCGGTATGGGTTATTGTAGACCAATTCACTAAATCTATCCATTTTATACCAGTCCGTACTGATTACTCGTTGCAAAAGCTAGCAAAGTTATAAGTGGCTGAGATTGTAAAACTGCATAGGGTACCGGTTTCCATCATATCTGATAAAGACCCTCGATTCACATCTCAGTTCTGGAAGAAATTATGCGAGGATTTGGATACTAGGTTGGACTTCAGTACTGCGTTCCATCCTCAGATAGATGGTCAGTCAGAGAGGGTGATTCAGATACTGGAGGGCATTTTAAGAAGTTGTGCAATTGATTTTCGAGGCAGCTGGGAAGACTATTTGCCACTAGTAGAGTTCGCGTATAATAATAGCTACTAGTCCAGTATTCAAATTACACCGTATAAGGCGTTATATGGTCATAGGTGTTGTCCTTCTACCTGTTGGACTGAGCTGGGTGAGCGGTGATTTTTGGGGCCAGTGTTAGTTTCTGATACCAAAAAGACGGTAAAACTGATCCGGGACTAGTTAAAAGAAGCAACTGATAGGAAGAAATCTTACGCGGAACTTAAACACCTAGAGATTGAGTATTTTATGGGAGACTTCGAATTTCTCAAGGTCACCCCATGGAGAAAGATACTGAGGTTTGGGCGGAAGGGTAAGCTTAGCCCTAGGTTTATTGGGCCTTACCGTATACTGAAGCATGTGGGACCAGCCGCTTATCACCTTGAGTTGCCTCCAGAATTAGACCGGATTGATGATATGTTCCATGTCTCCATGCTGAGGCGTTATCGCTCTGATCCCACACATATAGTACCAGTCGAGGAGATTGAGATTAGGCCAGATTTGACCTTCGAGGAGGAGCCAGTGTAGATATTAGACCATGAGGTTAAAGTACTGAGGAAGAAATCTATTCCACTAATCAAAGTGCTTTGGTGTAATCACAGTTCAGAAGAAGCCACATAGGAACCTAAAGAGGAGATGCGCCGACAATACCCTTAACTATTCTGACCAGGTAAATTTCGAGGCCGAAATTTCGTTAAGGGGGATAGAATTGTAACGCCTCAAAAATTTAAGTCTTTTTATTTTTGCATGATATGACACAAATTGCTTGTTTTCTTTAATGGCTAAGTGATTTGGGTGTGTATGGGGGTGTGTGAGAAGCCTGGGTTCAAATCTTGGCTTTACCACGAATTTTTAGTTTTTCTCTTAAATGAATCTGGACACTAGCATATAGGCCTTATAAATAATAGTGCTTGTTTTATGACACAAAAAGAATTTACGATCTAGTGGCAACGTGACGTCTTGTGTAACTGTGGAGTCTGAGGTTTAAGTCCTGGGTTGCACACTGGAGTGTTTATTTTGCTCCCTGAGCTGTGTAGGTAGTGGAGTTGGACTGAAACACAGCTAAGGGGAGCTTGAATAGAATTTGAATGGAGTTTCAACTGGTCACAGAGAGGTTTGAGGAGGGATTTTAGGAGAACATCAAGGAGATGAGAGGGGAGGGAGTTTGTGCCGAATTGAGACTTTGGCAGTCAAGATTTTGACCAAGAGAGGTATACTGCTCATTTGAGTTTTTTGCTCTCTTTGGTCAAATGTGGTAGGTTGTTTTGGCATTTGGTCTCTGCTCACTTTTTTTTTGCATTGCTCTTTCTTTTCCTCTGCCAAATCCACTATTCTCTTCCCCTTTCTCTTCGTTGTTTCTTTTCTCTCCTCTACTTTCCCAAACCTTGATCGAATAGTATATCCCTTTGGCCCTTCTCTATTTTTCTTTCGGTGTTCTTCTGTTTTTGGGTTTTGGCCTACTGTCTCCGTACTCTGCTATTGTGTTGTGGTTTTGATCTTGCAAGAGTTCTGATGAATCGGTAGGTACTCATAAGTTCCCTCCTTTCATTCTCTATTATTCTTCTATATTTTTTGAAAGCTGAATGCTTCTTTCTACGTGCTCTAATTGAGATTCTTGTCTTTTCTTGCGACGTGGTGATTTGTTGGGTATTAGGTATTTCAGTGGAGTGAAGGGGTGCAAGTGACTGAAGCAATCAAAACATTTTTGTTCATCGTTCAGTTAAGATAAAAGCGTTATCTTGGTCTTTTTGAGAATAGGCCGAATATCCCTATGTTTCTGCAAGTTGGGTATTCATGGATTTAGCCACTTGTGAATGATTCTACCTGATGAGATTTGTTGTTATTGTAGTAAGTTGGCAAGTAGCGTTTGATCGTTTTGGTCAACGATCTAAGAGGAGTAAATCGCATATTACTCAGTCAAGGTTGGGTGCGTGAAAAACTTGGAGCAGTTGTGTAAACAGGTGTGTATTCACACTGTTTTGACTGTAGAATGGCAAAAATCGAAAAGCTCAAAAGTCGAAAGATTGGGCTTTGTGGTCACATGGGCATGTGAACGATCATGTGGTCAAACTGAGCCCATGAATCACGGGTATATGACTATAGAGGCCTCCATGAGCACTCTCATGGGCTTAGGCAGTAATAGGCCACGTAGGACCGAAATGGGCCGTGTGGGCACCATACGGATGAAATCCATGATTTGTGGCAAATACTGGACTTGGCTATGCATGTCTCATAGCCGTGGCGAAATCCGGGCTGAACGGGCCGTACGAGCGTGTGGGCACACTTTGGCCAAGTAATAGGCCCTGGGCCCATTTACACTGTTTTGACCATTTATGTTACCGAAGTCACCAAGGCGACTGTGGACTTTCCAAGAGGTTGATATCTACACCGAGACCCTAATGTAGGTAAAAGGACCATAATACCGCTAAAGGGTGAAATGACTATTTTATCCTTAATATATGGAAATGAGCGTTATACCCCTAAGGGTAGGTTGACTGATGTGTTCATGATTTGTAGATGACTGTTACTGAGTATGACATTCTGCATATGCGTATGGTTTATGACATGACATACTGCATGGGGTTATGATACTATTATGAAGGAAGTATACTGTACTGGTGGCTTTGCCACATATACTGTTAATGGCAGCTTTGCTACAATACTGTTACTGGTAGCTTTGCTGCGATGCTGTTACTGGTAGCTTTGCTGTGATATTGGTATGTTGGCTGGGTGGCTCAATTTTATCCCCGCATGGTGTGTTGGTGGTACAGAGTGGTGCGTTGGCTGGATTGGGATGGGTTACATTATTGCACTATACTGATATGGTATTGGGCTAAGGCCCACAATATTACTGTATTGGGCTAAGACCCACACTGTACTATTATTGAATAAGGCTCAGGCCCAGATTGTTACTGCATGTTATATACTGACTAACTGATAGGGGATTACACACTGAGTTTTTTGCAAACTCACCCTTTCTTTTTTATTGTACAGGTAATCCTCAACCATAGGTGATTTGGTGCTTTAAGGGACTCGGAGGTGGCCACAGAATTGCAGTTGTTCTACACTTACTTTCATTTAAATTTAAAGTTTATGTTGGATTTTGTTAATGTAATAAGGCCATATATGTTTGTTTAAATTTTTAATTGGGCTTTGTTTACTTATTTTAAACTGCTAGTTTAGAAGAAGACGAATTTTCAAAATAATTACTGTTTTCAAAGACACAAAATTTAAATATTAGATGTTTCAAAAGCTTCCGCGATTTTAAACCAACGTACTATAACAATTGCAGATAATAAGACAAAAACTTTGACTAGATGATTTGTTAAATAATAATAAAAAGGGTTTTTTTTTTTTTACTTAGAAACGAATTTTTACCAACAAGTCCAATTTTTTAAAGACATTTCAATGTGACACGCCAGATTCTACCATAACGTCTAGGCAGGGTTTGGGGTGTTACATCAGTAGTTGTAGTAATCCCGAAGGTACTTGATGTTCACCTTTAACTTGCTGACAAACCAAAAATCTGGATACAAACTCTGAAACGTCTCGTTTCATGCCCGACCACTAATAAAACTATTTCAGATCATTGTACATTTTAGTACTCCCGGGTGAACAGATTAACAACCACTGTGTGCTTCGTGTAGAATTTTCTGAATAAACTCAAAATTCTTTGGTATGCAAATTCTACCTCGAAACCTTAAACAACCATCGGATTTGATCTGATAATCTGAATCATTAGTCGACTCATATTGCACTCTTTTAGCTTGCAACTTACTTTTACATTTCTAAGCTTTACAAATTTGCTGAAGAAATAATGGCTTAGCTTTTAACTTAGCTAAAATCGAGCCATCATCAGACAGAGATAACTGTGCATTCATCGCTCGTAAAGCAAATAATGATTTTCTACTCAGTGCGTCCGTGACTACATTTGCTTTCCCTGGATGATAGTCAATCACTAACTCATAATCTTTCAGCAACACGAGCCATCTTTGTTGTCACAAATTAAAATCTTTCTGAGTCATTAGGTACTTCAAGCTTTTATGATCGGTAAAGATATGACACCTTTCATCGTATAAATGATGTCGCCAAATTTTCAATGTGAAAACAATAGCGGCTAAATCTAAATCGTGCGTCAGATAATTCTCCTCATGCGGCTTTAACTGTCTAGAGGCATAAGGTATCATTTTACCCTCTTGCATCAAAACACAACCCAAACCGTTCACTGATGCATCGCTAAAAATCACAAATTCCTTACCCAATTCAGGTTGAACCAAAACTGGTGCCTTAGTTAACAATGTTTTCAACTGTTTAAAACTATGTTCGCATTTCTCAGACCACTCGAACTTCACATCTTTCTTTAGCAATCTAGTCATCGATGTAGCAATCATCGAAAGTCCTTTTACAAAACGTCGATAATAGCCAACTAACTCCAGAAAGCTTCTAACTTCAGACACATTTCTTGGTGGTTTCTAGTCAACAACTGCTGAAATCTTGCTCGAATCAACTCGTATACCTTCCTCCGAAACAATGTGTCCCAAAAATCTGACTTCTCGATGACAAAACTCATATTTACTGAATTTAGCGAATAGTTGCTTATCTCTCAAGGTTTGTAGTACAATCCTCAAATGCTCGGCATGCTCAGACTCATCTCGTGAATATATCAGAATGACGTTAATGAATACAACCATAAATCTGTCCAAATATGGTCTAAAACTTTGATTCATCGAATCCATAAAAATGAAGGAGCATTATTTAATCCGAAAGGCATAACAAGAAATTCATAATGCTCGTACCTTGTTCTGAACGCAGCTTTCATCACATTCGAATCTTTTACTCTCAACTGATAATAACCAGACTGCAAATCAATCTTTGAGAACATTGTTGCCCCTTTCAACTAATCAACAAATCATCGATTCTAGGCAAAGGGTACTTGTTCTTTATCGTAACCTTGTTGAGCTGACGATAATCAATAAAAAGTCTCATTGATCCATCTTTCTTCTTTACGAACAACACTGGTGCACCTTAGGGAAATTAACTAGGTCGTGCAAAACATTTATTGGTTAAATCTTGCAACTGCGCTTTCAACTCTTTCAACTCTGTCGAAGCCATTCTATACGGATCTATAGATATCGGTGATGTTCCAGTATTAATTCAATAGCAAACTCGACCTCTCTAATAAGTGGTGACCCCGGTAACTCTTCTGGAAACACATCTAGATACTCACAGACAATTGGCACTAATTCAATTTTCTATTCAGACACTTTTGTATCTAAAACATAAGCAAGATAAGCTTCGCAACCTTTTCTCACACATCTCTGAGCTGACATAGACGAAATCACAATAGGCAATTCACTCAACTCATCTGATTCAACAAGAAGTATCTCATTATTCTGACATTTCAATTCAATAGCCTTTCATCTACAATTCACAAAGGCATCATGCAACGTCAACCAATCCATACCGAGAATTCCATCAAATTCATCAAATGGTAGTACCATTAAATTAGCCAGAAAACAGTAATCTCGAGTCATTAAAAGACAATTATTGCAAATTTTATCAACTAAAATATACTTGCCTAAGGGGTTCGACACTTTAATCACAAATTCAATAGAATTAACTGGCGAACTCTTACTAGACACTAAATTCTCACAAACATATGAATGAGTCGATCTAGGATCAATTAATACAATTACATTAGTGTCATAAAGAGAAAATGTACTGGTGATAACATCGGGTGATGACGCACTTTCGCGAGCGGGAATAGCGTAAGCTCTAGCAGGTGCTCTGGCCTTAGATCTCATAGCGGAGTCTTTTGTTGTTTCTCTACTACTAGTCGTAATTCCAGCACATCGAGGCGGTTTACCCCTGGAAACTGTACTACTCGGCCTTGAAGTCTGAAGATTATCTTTCCCGAATAACTGAGGACAACAACAAATAAAGTATTCTTGCGAACCACATCTGAAACAAGCTTTATTGTTATTATCCATCCAAAATTTTCCAAAATGTCGTCAACCACACTATTGACACTGAGTTTTATTGTTTGTCACACTGTCAACAGTCGGTACTGATGTAGCTTGAGCTTTAGGTTTTGAGTATTGCTTTCTACAATCTTTGTTTGGATACCCGATTGAAGTATTCGAACGAGTGTATGAATCCCATGATTTCTTTGACGAGGTTGATATGGTTTGCTCATCGATCTCTTTCTCAAATATCTAGCCTCGAAATTAACTTTTCTCTTTTCTTTGACAAGCTCTTAGGCTTTGCAAGCTTAGTCAACTAGTACCACATATTCCTTCAACTCTAGAATTTCGACTAACAATTTGATATCTTCATTTAACTTGTCTTCGAATCTTTTGCACATAATTGCCTCAGTTGAAACATATTCCCAAGCATACTTACTAAGTCTAACAAACTCTTGCTCATATTCAGTCACAGACATACGACCCTGTTTCAGCTCTAGAAACTCTTTCCACTTTTGATTAATGAACTGTTGACTGATTTATTTCTTTCTGAACTCAGCTTGAAAAAATTCCCAGGTAACTCTTTCTCTCGGTAACACGGATATCAAAATATTCCGCCACTGATACACAGTGTCTCTCAGAAGTGAAACAGCAGATTTAACACATTCAGCAGGTGTGCAGGATAGTTCATCAAATACTCTGATAGTGTTTTCAAGCCAAAACTCGGCTCTCTTGGGATCGTTGTCAATTATAGCTCTGAAATCTTCAGCCCTATATTTTTGGATCTTATCAACTGGCGATTTATTCAATCATAGAGGTTCCAAACCTTGAAGAGCTATGGGAATTGGTCGGGGATTAGGTAGGGGTGGAGGTTGTTGAGTAGTCGGATTTGTCCGAACAAATTCTGTGACCCACTCATTCATCATTTGGAAGAAGGTTTCTTTAGCTTCTCCTCCCTGGCTACCTGATTGCGCTACTCCGTGAATGAAGGCAGGCGCATTACTTTCAACATCATCAACTACAGCTCGATTTGATTCATTTATTATATGAAAACACGATTTAAATTGTCAGGAGATACCACACTATCATAAGTTATATATGGCATGTATAGCTAGACTTCCACACACGCTACGTTAGTCTGAGAATCGACTAAACCATAGCTTTGATACCAATAAATGTAACACCATTCACCCGTATTTAACGCCAGAATAAGGTTATGGAGCATTACCGGACTTATAAAAAAATTAAACAATAATTTTACATACATTTTCAAATTTCATGCAATCATCATTCAAACTCAATCACATTGTCCCTAATACGAGCCTACGAGGCCCTAAACATGCTTTAGAAATGGTTCGAGACTAAACAGATAGCTCAAGAAATTTTTAAAACACTTAGAAACTTTTTCAATTTCAGGGGACACACGCCCGTGTGTCTCACACGGCCAAAGACACACACGTGTCACAGGCCGCGTGGACATTCGAAATGGGATCACATGGCCGTGTCCCAGCCTGTGTCTGACCCCGTGTAACTCTCTGACTTGGGTCACACGGCCAACACACATGCCCATGGCACTAGCCTGTGTGCTCTAAAAATGGCCACACACGCTCGTGTGGCAGGCTGTGTACTAGGTCGTGCCAAACCTGTAAGGTATACTAACTTAGGCCACGGGTCCAATCACACGCCTGTGTGTTGAGCCGTGTGGAGCATACTGACTTGATTTTTAATTTAACACCAAGGGACACATGGCAATGCAACCTGACCGTGTGTCACACACAGTTGATACACATGCCTGTGTCTTTTCCTTGTGGACAAAAATATGCTATTTACCAAGCCAATTTGCCACCCAAATTTGCATATACCTACACCAAACCAAATGGCACCAAGACATGGCATAAATAGGCATTCAACCCAACTAAATCAAGCCTAATTCATGTTCGTTCTATACCAACATCCACAATGCACACAAGCCAAAATAGACTATTCCATTTATGGCAAATTCACATATGCCATTCAACTAATTAGACACTTTCAAAAATGCACCATTATGCTCAAACTCACAAGCATATAACTTCTCCAATATGAACCATTTGATAACCATAATATCTATAATCCACAAGCATCATATATTCATCCATAAACCCACAACACAAGTCATACAGACATATATATATATACACAACCATACCAACCAAATTAAGCCAACTCTCATGGATATATACAAAACTAAAAACATTTAACATTTATAAGCCATTTCAAATGACCAACATCATTATCAATTCATATAACAAAATGACCAAACTCCTATACATGCCATACACTTAAAACACCTAAGTTTAAAAGTACCCAATAGATAGTAGAATAGTGTGACAAAGTTTCCTGACGATCCCCGAATCTGAGCTAGCTTTGACTTAACTATAAAACACAGAAAAATAAAGAATGTAAGCTATAAAGCTTACTAAGATCGTATAAAAATAATAAGCAAAACTCACCATTTAGTTACCATTCAAAATATACATATAAGATACTACAAAATATATATAACCACAATGTTAACATATATTCAATCATCTATTTAACCATGAACTTAATCCTTTCATATCTTTAATGCATATTCAGTTTCTGTACATACCTGTATTGATACGTATCTATTTCTCTCCATTTCATATCCTCCATATACCCGTTGAACCATTTGCAATAATACAGGATACTCGGGAATCTCGCACCCTAAATGCCAATATATATAGCAGAAGCTATCTCAATAAAATCTTGCACCGAAGTGCCAATACATAGCCGAAGCTATCTCAATATCATATCTCAATAATGCTCAACAGGTCTGCTCACATAAGCTGACGGTCAAGACGTAGCTACACGGTGCTACTCACACAAGCTGGCGAGAATCCGCAACACATGCTGGATAACTCAACCACCGATAGGACGCACGGACCAACACCCAAAACAATAATAACCCCTAATGGCATGTCATTCGTATCCTAATCTATTCCTATAGTTCAACCGGGATTTCACACTTGTTGAATTGTCATCGAAAATATCTATAGAGTCGTATTCACAATTTATGCAATATTAAAGCATATAAAATACAATTATAACAAACTTACCGCAAATGCAAAAACGGCGAATTAAGTTGACTAATTCGAAACTTTGTTCTTTCCCTGATCTAAATCCATATTTTTCCTTTCTTGATCTAAATATAATCAAAATTAACTTATTTAATAATACCTCTATTCAATTTAGTTCAAATTATATATTAAGGTAATTTTACACATTTTCCCCTAATATTTCACAGTTTTACAATTTAGTCATTATTTCATAAAATCACAAATTCATGCAATTCAACCAAAACCCATGCTAGCTGAATTTCAATTAGGCACCTAGTAGCCCATATTTTTCATTTATTTCACAATTTAACCACAAAATTCTCACATTTCACAATTTAACCCCTAATTGGACATTTTACTAAAAATCACTTAAAAAATGTTGTTTATCTAATAACAAGCATGCATTTTCTACCACAAAACATCAAAATACATCAACGTTCATCAATGGCAAAACCCTAAACCTTTAACAATTTTACAAATTATTCCCTAGGCTAGCTAGACTAAACTGCAACGATCTTAAAAACGTAAAAATCATTAAAAATAGGACGAAAATGAACTTACATACTTAAGGAAACTAGGCCGAATGTTTCAAGATCTTTAATGGTGTTTCAAACCCTTATTTTCGATGGTGAAAGCTTAATGGAGAAGATGATACCATGTTTTTTTTATTTTTATTTTAACTTAAGTTATTTTATAATTTACTATTTTAACCTTTAATAAAATATTAAAAATTTACATAAACCATGTACATAAATGTCCACTAACTTAAAAAGGGTATAATTACAACATAAGGACCTCCACTATTTAATTTCATATCCTTTTAAAACTTCTAGCTATTAGAACATCACTTTTGCACTTTACGCGATTTAGTCCTTTTAATCAAATTAAGCACTCAAACGATAAAATTTCTTAATGAAATTTTCACACAATCATACTATCATGCTGTAGACATTAAAATAATAATAAAATTATTATTTTTACTTCAGATTTGTGGTCTCGAAACCACCGTTCTAATTTGACTAAAAACGGGCTATTACACAGGCATTCTCGTCCAATCGAAGACATCCTCCCTATGCATTCCATAAAGATGGCTAGATGGCAAGTCCAACACGTTAACATCACCTTACACGAGATCCCTACCTAGAAGTACCTCCAAGAATGATGAAGAAGGAATCTACTCTCCATATATACCAAGTAACTCTAACAACCCGATTTTGGACCTAGCTGGAACAGTGGTTTCGGGACCACAAATCTGACGCAGGAAATTTCATTTTTATTATATTTTTATGGTCTACAATTTTCATGGAATAATTTCTTAAAAATTTCGTTCGAAAATTTTGACGTTTGGGCACTCAATTTATTCAAAAGAACTAAATTGTAAAAAGTACAAAAGTTGAGTTCTACATGCTAGAGGTGTCTAATTGCCTTGAAATTTCAAATTGAAGGTCATTAGATGGTAATTAGACCATTACTTAAGTTAGTAGACAAAAATAGACATGGATTAAGAGAATTTTCATGTTTTAAGTTAGGGGCATTTTGGTTATTTGGCTAGTTAAATGAATTAATAATTAAATTAAAAGCCAATTTTTGCTCATCTTCAACCTCTTGGCCGAAATTTACAAGAGGGGGACATAGCTAGGGTTTTTCAAGCTTCCAAGCTCGTTTGTAAGTCCATTCTAGCCCCGTTTTTAATGATTTTCATGTTTTTGAGATCCTTGTAACTTGATCTATCTATTTCTACCATTAATTTAAGGAATAATCAAGGTCTAGGGTTTGAGCTATGTTATATATTTGTGTATTTTTATGTCTAATGGTGGATTATGCATGTATGATGTGTGATAAACAACTTTTGCTACGTGGTTTTTGATGAAAATGTCTAAAGGACCTATGTGTAAAAAGATTATAAAATGTTTGTAAAAGTGTGATTTAATGAAAAATGTGGAATGTTATAACTATAAATGAGTAGTATTGGTGGCTAGGGCTGAAACGGGAGGTTACTGACTTCGTGAGCAAGTGCTTGACATGTCATCAGGTGAAGACAGAGCATCAACTGCCTTCAGGATTGCTGCAACTGGTGAAAGTTCCACTATGGAAATGGGAAAGGATAACGATGGACTTTGTTAGTGGGTTACCCTTAACGCCTACTAAGAAAGATTCAGTATGGGGTATAGTGAATCGGTTATGTAACACCCCAAACCCGGCCCAAACACCACGATCGAGCTACTGAGGAAAACGGTTGAAAAGAATTTGACTTAAGGGTAAAAACATAAAATTTTCCGACCTCTTCAAAACATTGCGTATTTAAGATTCTAAGTAAAATTAGGTTGTTACCAAATAACCGGATTTAAAACTTTAATATAGGTTTTTAAAATATAAATTGCTCTTAAAACAAATAACATTCCCAAATATTAAATTTTATCGTCAATCCAACGTAAACAAAATAAAAATTTCCAAATACTTTAAGTGGCCCTTATTACAATTAAAATTTATTTAAAAATATTGGAAATAATAAGTGCATGAATAAATAAAACATCTTCTGCATGGCCACCTCGTATCCGCTCTAACCCGGTCCAAGCATCACGAATCAAGTGCGTTGCTTGGTAAACATTTGGGTGAGTCAAACCGACTCGGTGTGTAATTAGTCCACAGATTTCCACACATGGGCTTAGCCCACAACTACACCAAACCACATATCAGATAATAATGCAATTAATCCACATGAGTCCACAAATGGGCTTGGCCCACATCCACACCAATCCACATACCACACATGATTATGCAAAGTGCACCCAACCCAGCCTAGGGTCCATCCTCTACACACCCCCGTATCCAGCCACCACACACCAGGGGATTACTAAATCAACCCTCCAACCTCTACACACCAATTTGGCAATCAATGCCGTCCACGTGAAATAAATCACAAAATAATCCACAACGTGACCTCAGTCCATGTCAATCCACGATGTAGCTCGTAGCTAGCATCAAACCACGATGAGGCACATAGCCGTTACCAACCACGATATGGAACAAAACGGATACCAACCACGATGAGGCACAGAGCCAATCATCAATCCACGCGAGGCTCGTAGCCATCACTAAACCACGTACATAAATGTACACCCTGTCCTTCTTTCATATATACAATCCCACCCCATGCACATGCAACATACGATAGTGTCATGATGAATAATGCATGAACATGTTATTCGGCATACCACACATATATACACCAATAACCACAATTTTATCAGATTTAATACTGACCTGATTATCGACATACTCACTCAAGAGTACCCATCTCCTTATTTCCACTGCATTAATCACACATATGCATAACACATGCAAACATAACGTACAACCGGGAAATTGTGGGTTAATCACACACTTGATAACCTGAAATGTTACACTCTCAATACCGATGCTGTCACTAATCGTAACTACCGCTATCTGCCTGTAATCCTGCCCTGCTGCTGGCCCACACCCCGGTGGCCAATCTCGTATTGCAGAGACTGATCGCTTCTTAAACTTAGGAATAGGGACTACCCCTTTCCCTCCTTGACTGGTATTCGCCTCCATCAACAATACTTAATCAGAATCAAACGGTTAATCGATAACGTAAGAGATCTTAAATGAATTAGAACACCCTTACCAAATGGATCAGAATCCCGAAATCCTCTGCTTACTCCTGTCGATTTGCCCCTAAACAACCATAGTCAGAATCGGTCATCACTAATAGACAAAATGGCCTATGGCCGAATACCATAACCCACTTACCTTGCTTATCTAAATCCCAAAAACTACCACTTGTCTATGGATTTGATGAAATCCCTTCCTATCAATTGTTAGAATTGGATTTAATACAAGAATACTTAAGGAAAAAGCCCTTGGCTGAAACTAGCCCTTACCTTGAGTAGTCAACCCCAAACAATCCTTTAGTGCTCCTTACGCTGCTTACATACAAATGAAACACATTACTATGGCCCCTAAGCATATTCGGCCATCCTTAAAACCAAGGCTTAACCATTGATTTCGGCACACCCATGAAAAACAGGGAAAATCGATTGCTTAAAGAAGAGATTACTTACCACCAAACACGTTTAAGACACCTAGATCTGAGATTCGGCTAACACAAGAGGTATCTCGGCTTTTAAGACTTGTGGCAAAGAAGAGAGAATGTGGGACTAAAAGATTCAGCTAAGGCTCCCAAATGGTGATGAGGATATTCGGCTACCAAGAGAATAAATGTGGAGTTGAAGTTGAAAAAAAGAAAAGAAGAATAGAAGAGGCTTAAAAGAATCCAGCAATAGTGAGCAATGGAAGAGATGTTTCGGCTAACCAAAAAGAAAGAAGAAGTTTGGGAAAGAGATATAGGTTCGGCCAAGAAACAAATAGGGAAGAAGAAAGAAACGCTAGTGACCTTAATGGTCTTTGAAGTTTCGGTCACAAATCAACAGAGTAAGAAAGCCGAAACTAGATAACTTTTGCACAAAAGAAAGAACGGCACCTAGAGAGAAAAGAGAGGTCTAATTTCGGCACCTACTAAGACTAAATTTTGGCACACACTCCCTACTATACTTCAAAACCAAAAATACCACCCCTAGAGTCCTATATTTGGCCACCACCCCTTTCTCCTCTCATATCCCTTATTTCTCTCCTATTTTTCCTTTCTGCCTCTCATTCGAAAAGTTTGAATGAGTCCAACCTTCATCCATTCCCTTTGCCAAATTTGAATGCATTTGACTTGATCAAATGCTCATCCACCTAGAGTCCCATTGCCGTCCACCACTGCTCTCCTTGCTGCAAAAATAAAAGCTTCCTTTGCTTCCCACACTGCTCGAACCTGAGCCTTTCCACCCTGCTTGAGGCATCACTAATGAAGGCCCTAAGTGGTGCCTCCTTGCCACTTTACCAAGGCTTTACTTGTGTCCTAAACTCCACACAAATTTTCTTAAGGCCTCTTTGCCTAGCTCCCCCTTTTAAAACTTAAAAATCTAATATTTTTCTAAGGCACTCTCCTACATCCTAGGGTTCCCAAAACCCCTAAAACACATTCAACCCATTCATAAAACATACTATCACTTGAATTATGAATTAACTGCATAACCCCTAAATCCCGGATGTTACAGGTTAATGAAGACTACTTATTTCCTACCTGTTCGTACAGATTATTCGTTGCAGAAATTAGCCAAGTTGTATGTAGCGGAGATCGTGAGGTTGCATAGAGTACCAGTGTCTGTAATATCAGATAGAGATCCTAGGTTCACATCTCGATTTTTGGAAGGCTTTACATGAAGCTTTGGGTACAAGGCTAAATTTCAGCATGACTTTTCATTCGAAGACAGATGGTCAGTCAGAGAGAGTAATCCAGATTCTAGAAGACATGTTAAGGGGTTGTGTGATCGACTTCAAGGGTAGTCGGGAAGATTTTCTACCATTGGTAGAGTTTGCATACAACAACAGCTACCAATCTAGTATCCAGATGGCACCCTATGAGACGTTGTATGGTCGTAGGTGTTATACTCCTACTTGTTGGACAGAGCTGGGGGAGCGACAGTTATTGGGTCTTGAGTTGATCTTGGAGACGAAGGGAAAAGTTAAGGTATTTCAGGCTCGGTGAAAAGAAGCTTTGGACAAATAGAAATCGTATACGGATCTGAAGCATAAGGATATAGAGTTTGCGGTGGGAGATCAGGTCTTTTTGAAGGTCTCACCTTGGAAAAAGATCTTAAGATTTGGGCAGAAAGGCAAGCTAAGTCCTAGGTTCATCGGACCTTACCGTGTATTGAAGCATGTTGGGCCAGTGGCTTATTAGCTTGAGTTATCTCCGAAGTTAAGTCAGATACATAGCGTATTTCATGTCTCGATGTTAAGGCATTATCGTTCGGATCCATCTCATGTTGTATCAGTGGAAGAAGTTGAAATAAGACCTGACTTGTCTTTTGAAGAGGAGCCAGTGCAGATTTTAGATCAGGATGTTAACGTACTAAGAAGGAAGTTGGTTCCATTGGTCAAAGTATTATGGCGTAATCACGGGTCAAAGGAAGCTACATAGGAGCCAGAGGACACGACAACAATATCCTCATCTCTTTTAATCTGGTAAATTTCGAGGCCAAAATTTCTTTAAGGGGGTAGAATTGTAACATCTTGAAATTCAAAATTTTATGTTTTGTATTATACCATGCGATTGGCTAGTTAAAAATGTTAATTGTGTATGTTTAAGGGTCCTAAGAAGGTTTGGGGTTAAGTTGGGCCTTAGTAAAAATTTTTGTGTTTAAGCACTTTAAGGAGAGAAGATAAATGGCATCAATGCTTAAGGAAATAAGTGTGTATTTTGCTGGCATAAATGGAGCACATGTGGAGTGGTGTGGCGTCAAGTGGAGAGCATTGAGGGAAAGGGTTCGAATCCCACCTTGTGCAAATTATTTTGATTAATTTTTGTACTTCTTTCCAAAGTGTCAGCCATGGCTATAAATATGGAAAGGAAGACTTTTCTAATGATGGAAAGAAGATAAGGATTATGGTAAGGAGGAAAACAAGGGAAAATGAAGAAAAGAAATTAAGGAAAGGGATAAGGTGAGGGAACATGTTGGCTGAATATTAGGAGTTGCCTAAGGGGAAGAATTTTGGTCAACACTCATCTTTTGGTAATGATGATACACGGTTTTGGTAAGGGAGAAAAGAGGGAACCGAATTTCCTATAGACATTTTGCAGTTTTGGTGGATGTAAGGTTTGTTTTCTTTTCCAATTTCTTCCCTTACTTGCCGAAACTCTAAAGCCAATATTGTTCACCTTTTTCCTTTGTTTTGGTCGAAACACTCTAGCCATTGTTCATCTTGTTCCCTTGTTGTGCCGGTCCTTCAATACATCTTTGTTCATTCTTCCTTTGTTACCGAAACACTCGCCTCATTTTGATCATCTTCTCCCTAGTGTTAGTCGAAACTCCCTAACACTTCTTTTCCATCTCTTTTTCTCTTTTCTCTCCATAGCCGAATCTATTAACACCCTACATTTTCACTATTTTTTCTTCTTTTGTGTTGGGCACTCTCTTGTTGACCGAATCGGTAAGTGACCTTATTCCCCTCTTTTCATTTTTATTTTCTTTTTCTTCCTAGCCGAATATGTGCGTCCATAACTATTCGGTTATTTCACCTTGTTTCTTTATCGAAACATATCTCTCCTACTCTCTCACATCATGTTCTTCTCCTAGTGTAGTGTTATAGTGGGAAAGCCGAATCCTACATCCTTGTTGATTCATCCGTAATCGTAAGCCCAATCGGTGGAAGTTGGATCTATTATTGTCAAGGTAAGGGATTTCTTTAAGGTTCATCTCGATATCTCTCAATACTTGGTTATTCCTCTAAAACGGATTGCTGATTACGTTTAAGATTCTAGGGACTAATCGCTCGTTCTTCTCTATTCGTTGATCCTTCAGAAATAGTGGTAAGACGAATCCTATCCCTAAACAACTACTTGCACTCATCATAGTATTTTCTAACCGAGACTTTTTCAATGGAGGCAAGTGGTAACGATTTGAAGAGAAAATTGATAGGAGAGTATAAAGGGAGTGGATTTGCAATTCCTACTCCTAAGTTCAAACGTAGGGCGGTATCGGCAGTTTGGGATTTTCCACCGGGTTGTGGACCATCATCCGGTGAGAATAGGCAAATCATGGTTGTTCATTATTCTAAGGGTAAGCATTTCATTAGATCGTCTGTTTTAGAATTGGATTAATAAAATCTCGTTTGTTGGTTAATCGAGTGTAATGGTGATTTAGGTGCGGACGATCAAGAAGGTTTAGTCCTTACCGTAATTAGGTGTGTAATCTCACACCGAAATCCCATAGATTCGTGATTCACTATTATGATTGGACGAATAGATCATTGTTGTTTTACAAGTCTAATAACCGTAATATTGCATGAACTGAATAATTGGCTTAAACAACATTATGTCTAGAATTTGTTAAAATCGGTACAAAATTGTTAAAATTACCAACATGCCCTTATGGGCCGAATTACGAATATACCCTCAATAGGCCGTTTTTTATCAAAATGCCTTAACGGGCCGAATTGCTTAAATGCCTTTAAAGTGTTGATTTACAAAAATGCCCCTATGGGCCGATTTACGAAAATGCCCCTATGGGCTGATTTACCAAAATGCCCCTATGGGTCCATTTACCAAAATGCCCCTATGGGCCGATTTACGAAAATGCCCATATGGGTCGATTTGCTAGAATGCCTGAGTGGGCCGAACTATCAAAAGTGTTTGAATAGGTTTATTCACCGAAATAAGTTATACAATTAATGGTTGTTATATATATGTGGAGATTTTATTTTACTATGTATGTTGCATTTTTACATATTGCATGGGATAGGAAAATTGTATGGAGAGCAGTGCAGCCTGGTGGCATTGCCACAATTTATTGATATTTGTGCTTAATTATAACTTCGGTGGCCTGACCACAAAAATACTATATGATAGCAGCTTGATTGCAAATTTTGGTGTGAGCGGCGGGGTGGGTTGACTTGATCCCCACAGGTGTGATTGGCTGGTCGGAGGTGTGATGGATGGATGGGTTGGGTTACATATATTTCATATAAATATTATTATGTAAATGGGCTTAGGCCCAAGATGATGCTATGCAGGTTTAGGCCCAGTGGATTATGTACTGAGTTCTTATAACTCACCCCCCTTTCTCTCTTAATCCTTGCAGGTAATGCTCAGTGACGAGGACTTGGGGCCATGGATGACTCGGTGGAGGCCATACTTTTGGAATGTTATATTCGAACTTTAGTAAATTCTTTTCCATATTAGTTCGTTGCTTTTGCTAATTTGGGTTTCAAAGTTGTAAGAAGGCCTCTGGGATATTTTTATTTGGTTTTAAGTTTAGCCGTATTTATTATTTTTCCTGAATTATTTTAAATCGGGATTTATCTAAAATCATAAATAAAGGTTTTCTAACATTGATTAATAAATGGTTTCCATAATAAATATATACAAATAATTTAATTTTCAATTCAAATTATCATAATAAATGGTTTTCATAATAAATGGTTTCAAATTATCAACGTTATTTTCAAAAGTCACGGTTTTAAAGTTCACTAGTTCAATTTTCAATTCACCAACCTTTATCTCGAAATTAATAGTATTTTATTAAATATTAGTAACCAAACTTGTTTTCTTAACTATAACCAAATAACACCTACTATTAGTAAAAATCACAAACTCTTTATTCGTTTTCTTCTTGTGACATGTTAGATCCGGTCATATCGCATGGGTCGGGTTTGGGGTGTTACAACCTGAGCCTAGTTCCAAATTTGGTACTTCCTTACAAGTTTAAGATGCCATAATTTGATAAATACAATGGAACGAATTGCCCGGAAGCACACATTACCATGTTTTGCAGAAGAATGACTGGTTATGTTAGCAATGATCAGTTGCTAATTCATTGTTTTCAAAATAGTCTAGTGGGAGCTGCGTCTAAATGGTATAATCAGTTGAGCAGAAATAGAGTTGGTTCATGGAGAGATTTAGCCCAGGCATTCGTAAAACAACAGTCACGTTACTGACATGACTCCTGACAGGATCACTATGCAGAATATGGAGAAAAAAACAAATGAAAGTTTCAGATAGTATGCACAAAGATGGAGAGAAGTAGCCATCCAAGTCCAGCCACCACTTCTGGAAAAAAAAACTATGATGCTCTTTATAAATACTTTAAAGGCCCCATTTATCTCTCATATGTTAGGAAGTGCCACAAGGAGTTTTTTGGATGTGGTAATGACCAGAGAAATGATAGAGAATGCTATAAGAAGCGGAAGGATAGAGGTTGAGGAAAGTGCCAAAAGGTCAGCCCCGCGAAAGAAAGAAAATGAAGTGAATAATGCAAACATGAGTTATTCAAAATCTATCACCGTGAATCAACCAAAAGTAGTGGCAGCAAGTCAAGGCTCATCAAGACAGGAATCTGGTACCAGACAAAACACTGAGAAAATAAAATTTACGCCAATTCCAATGACGTATAAGGAGTTGTATCAGAGTTTATTCGATGCACATGTAGTGGCTCTTTTTTACTTAAAGGCGTTGCAACCCCCATGCCCTAAATGGTATGATGCAAATGCTCAGTGCGAGTCATGCAGGGATTACGGGGCATTCAATAGAGAACTACACCACTTTTAAGAAGTTGGTGGAAAGGTTTATTCAAATGGGCATTATAAAATTTGATGATACACCCAATGCAGAAAATCCATTACCCAATCACAATGACAATGGGGTAAATGCGATAGGTGAAGGCTTGGGGAGAAGAATTAAGGTAGATATTGCAGAGGTGAAAACTCCATTGAGACGGATTTGGAAAGAAATGGTTAAAAGGGGGCTGATGATTTCGAAATAAAATTGTGAAAAAATGAGAAATTATTGCGAGTATCATTGGGAAAAGGGGCATGAGATCCAGAATTGCAGGGAATTTAGAGCTTTGGTTCAAGGTTTGACGAGCAACCAAGAAATAGAGTTCTGTGAAGAAGATACAGAAGAAAGAACCATATGCGTAACAGATGTCCTAAAAGGCAACTATCCAGTAGTTATTATTTCGTGTCCCAGAAATAATCAAGTAGGAGCACAAGTGATCTCGAAAGTAATAATTCAGAAACCTGCGGTTTTTCCTTATAAGGATAGTAAAAGAATCCCTTGGAACTATGATTGTAATGTGACAATTCAAAGAAAGGAGAAGTCAGTCAGTGCTTTAAAAGAGGATCAAGATGTTGGTTCTCATATGCGTAGTGGGAGACACTATGATACCCAAACAGAACCTATAAAAAGAAAGGCCTTAGTGGT
Organism: Gossypium bickii; assembly: GCA_025503065.1. Lineage (NCBI taxonomy): Eukaryota > Viridiplantae > Streptophyta > Magnoliopsida > Malvales > Malvaceae > Gossypium > Gossypium bickii. Next base: position 43,580,285 of record CP106717.1, on the reverse strand, counting down.
AGAACAAAGGAAGGGAAAGGTAGATGAACCTGAGCACTTGTTAATGAGCCAGTAAGGGAAGAAGAAGCTAAAGAATTCCTGAAATTCTTGAAACATAGTGAGTACAGTGTGGTGGAACAGTTGCATAGGCAACCAGCTCGCATATCTATATTAGCCTTGCTCTTGAGTTTAGAAGTACACCGAAGTGCGCTGATGAGGGTTTTGAATAAAACATATGTGGCTAATGATATCTAGGTCAGTAAATTGGATCATTTGGTGAATAATATAAGTGCCGATAACTTTATCTATTTCAATAATGACAAGATACCACGAGGAGGTATGGGATCTACCAAAGCTTTTCACATCACCACTAGATGCAAAGGGTATACATTGCCTGGGGTCTTGATAGACAGTGGGTCAACGTTAAATGTACTTCTGTTATCCACCTTAAACAGATTACCTGTGGATAGTTCGCACATGAAGGAATGCCAAAATGTAGTAAGGGCGTTTGACAGCACGCAAAGGAAGGTTATGGGGAGAATTGAAATACCTTTATTAATTGGCCCGACTACGTATGAGGTGGATTTCTTGGTCATGGATATTAAACCTTCCTACAGCTGCCTGTTAGAGAGACCATGGATACATTCGGCGGGAGCAGTACCCTCGTCGTTACACCAGAAGTTAAAACTAGTATCAGAGGGTCGGCTAGTAACAATAAATGCTGAAGAGGACATCATCGCAATGGTAACTAGTGATGTACTGTATTTGGAAACAAATGATAAGGAAAATGAATGTTCTTTTCGGTCTCTGGAGTTCATAAATGCAACATTTATTACTGAGGGAAACAGAATTTCGATACCGAAAATATCTAAGTCCGCAAGAATGGGATTACAGATGACAGTAGGGAAGGGAGCTCTACCTGGAAAATGGCTTCGAAGACACCTACAAGGGAGAATTGAGGTGCCAATGCTGAAAGATAAACGGGATCACTTTGGTTTAAGGTTCAAGCCAGACGCAAAGCAAAAGAAGAAAGAGTTAGAGAAAAGGCAGGAAAGAAGAAGGGTGCGTTTGAACGATGAAGAAATCAAATGGGAACCCATGATAATTCCATAAATTTCCAGGACTTTTGTATCAGGGGGGTCATTCATTTTGAACAGAGAATGCCAGAAGAGAAAGATATCAAAGAAAGGTTGAGAAATGTATACATCAACGCTATATCTGAAGATACGATTGGAGCAAGAATATTACCAGACATCCGCCCTTATGAACCGTGTAGCGTTTTGGATAATTGTATTGCTGAAGAATTTCCTGTAGTAGTTAGAGCATACTCAGAGTAATGTTCCAAACACTCTTTTTGCTTTAGGCCTAGAAGCAATAAGATTTCTTTTGTGGAATAGGCCCATGTTCAAACATCATTATTTCAATAAAGTACATTTTGCTATATTCTCTCATTTTCTTATAATATTGTTTTTATTATTCTGATTCTCTTCCAAATCATTCTTTTCATTTCATTCATAATCATAAAATATAAATAATTATTCTTAAGTTTATTCATTGTATATTCCTTTGAACCTCCAATAGGTTCCCAGATATCAACGATATGAGTGATGCTGATATTGACTCAGAATCGCTATTTGAGTAAGACATGTGTTTAGAGGGATCTCAGGAATTTGAAGATGGCGAAGACAATGGCTTATCATCGGACTTGTTAAGAATGGTAGAACAAGAAGAGAAACAAATTCTGCCTCATAGGGAGGTGGTGAACATTGTGACCTTAGAAGAGGGAAAAGTGATAAAAATTGGAACGTGCATAACTGAAAAAACAAGGCGAGACCTTGTAGAGTTGCTTCGGGAATTCAAAGATGTTTTTGCATGGTCATACCAAAATATACCAAGGTTAAGCACTGACATAGTAGTACACTGCCTCCCCATAAAAGAAGATTGCAAGCCAGTTCAGTAGAAACTCAGAAAGATGAGACCTGATATTGTGCTGAAAATAAAAGAAGTCAAAAAGCAGTTTGATGCTGGATTCCTGCAAGTGGTCAAATATTCAGAATTGATGGCCAACGTGGTGCCTATCCCTAAGAAAGATGGGAAGGTATGAATGTGTGTGGATTACAGATATTTAAATAAAGCTAGTCCAAAGGACAATTTTCCTCTGCCGCACATTGATACTCTAGTGGATAATACAGCAGGCTTTTCGCTGTTTTCTTTCATGGATGGTTTCTCGGGATATAATTAGATAAAGATGCATTCTGAGGATATGATAAAAACTACTTTCATAACCTTATGGGGTACGTTTTGTTATAAGGTGATGCCGTTTGGATTAAAAATTGTGGGTATGACATATCAAAGAGCCATGGTGACCTTGTTTCATGATATGATGCATAAAGAAATTGAGGTTTATGTTGATAACATGATTGCGAAGTCCTGAACAGAAGAGGAACACATTCAAATTTTGAAGAAGTTATTCCTGAGATTGAGGAAATTCCAGTTAAAACTTAATCCAACAAAATGTACTTTTGGAGCCAGATCCAGAAAATTGCTGGGTTTTGTAGTTAGTAAAATAGGAACTGAGATTGATTCAGACAAAGTCAGGGCTATACAAAAATTACCTACTCCGCATACTCAAAAAGAAGTTTGAGGTTTCCTTGGAAGATTAAACTACATTGCTCGGTTTATCACATAGCTAACTGAGAAGTGTGATCCCATATTTCGTCTCCTTAAGAAGCACAACCTAGGTGTGTGGGACGATGAGTGTCAAGATGCTTTTGATAAAGTCAAACAGTACTTGTCAAACCCCCCAGTATTGTCACCTCCTTACCTAAATAGGCTGTTAATAATGTATTTAACGGTATTTAATAACTCTATGGGATGTGTACTTGGACAACACGACGAGTCAGGATGAAAAGAAAAGGCAATATACTACCTTAGCAAGAAATTTACTAAGTGTGAGATGAGGTATCCACCAATTGAGAGGTTATGTTGTGCCCTGATATGGACAACTCAAAGATTGCGGCAATAAAGGTTATATCATACGACTTGGCTAATTTCGAAGTTAGACCCTTTAAAATATATGATGGAGTCAAATGCTTTGAATGGAAGAATGGCTAGATGGCAAATTTTGCTCTCAAAATTTGACATAGTTTATGTGAGCCAAAAAGCTGTAAAAGGAAGCGCAGTAGTAGATTTTCTGGCAAGTAGAGGTCTAGAAGACTATGAGCCCTTGAAGCTTGATTTTCCCAATGAAGAGTTGATGTATGTGGCAACTACTGAAGAAAATATTTGGAAATTGAATTTCGATGGAGCATCGAATGTAGTGGGTAATGGAATAGGGGCAATCCTGGTATCTCCAAGCGGTGATCATTATCCGTTCACATGTAAATTAAATTTTGATTGTACGAATAATATGGCTGAATACGAAGCATGTATCATGGGATTGCGCGCGGCCGTAGAACGGAAGATCATAGTATTGAAAGTATATGGAGATTCCGCATTGGTGGTTTATCAATTGAAAAGAGAATGGGAAACAAGAGATCCCAAATATCGAAAGATAGTTCTAGGGTTGATGGAGGAGTTTGATGATATTACTTTCAGCTATCTCCCAAGAGATGAAAATCAGATGGCAGAAGCTTTAGCCACTTTAGCTTCCATGATTAAGGTTAGCAAACCAGAGGATGTGAAGCTTATCCAAATGAGTGTTCACGAGGCCGCGACTCATTGTTATAATGTGGAAGAAGAGGAAGAAAGAGATAATCATCCTTGGTATCACGATATATTACGATATGTGAAAAATCGTGAATACCCAGATTAGGCAACTGAAAACGAAAAAAGGACATTAAGAAGACTAGCTTGTGATTATATCTTAGATGGAGAGATATTGTATAAAAGAGGAAAAGATCAAGTACCGTTGAGATGCGTGGATACTATTGAAGCAAAGAAAATTCTAGAAGAAGTCCACGAGGGTGTTTGTGGAACACTTGCCAATGGTTTTACAATGACTAGACAGATTATGAGATTTGGATACTATTGGTCTACCATAGAAAAAGACTGCATCAGTTATGCTAAAACATGTCACAAATGTCAAATTTATAGGGAAAAAATTCATGTACCTCCTTCGCTTTTGCATGTTATGACTTCTCCGTGGCCTTTCTCCATGTGGGGCATGGAAGTCATCGGGCCGATTTCTCCAAAAGCTTCAAACGGGCATCGGTTTATCTTTGTAGTCATTGACTATTTTACCAAATAGGTAGAAGCTACTTCATATGCCAGTGTTACTAAGATGGCCATCAACAGATTCCTAAAAAAGGAAATTATATGTTGATATGGGATTCCTGAAAGGATCATATCAGATAATGCATTGAACTTGAATAATAGCACGATAGTGGAGGTCTGTGGTCAGTTCAAAATCAAGCACCATAACTCGTTGCGTATCGTCCAAAAATGAATGGTGCTATGGAAGCGGCCAATAAAAACATCAAGAAGATTGTGAGGAAAATGACTGAGACTTATAAAGATTGGCATGAGAAGTTGCCATTCGCCCTTTATGCTTATCGAACGTCTGTCAGGACTTCTACTAGGGCAACACCTTTCTCATTGGTCTATGGAATGGAAGTAGTTTTATCCATTAAAGTGGGAATACCTTTTCTCCGTGTTTTGTCGAAACTAAAATTAGATGAAGCAGAATGGATTCAGTCTCGTTATGATCAGCTGAATTTGATTGAAGGGAAAAGGCTAAAGGCTATCCAGCATGGTCAGATGTACCAAAAATGAATGATACGAGCTTATGATAAAAAGGTTCGCCCAAGGGAATTTCATGAAGGGGATTTAGTGTTGAAAAAGATACTCCACATCCAAAAAGATTTCAGAGGAAAATGAATGCCCAATTGGGAGGGACCTTACGTTGTGAAAAAGGATTTCTCAGGAGGAGCGCTGATTCTGACCGAAATAGATGGGAAAATCTTACCCAATCCTGTAAATTCGGATTCAGTCAAAAGATACTATGCTTAAAGAAGCCAAAGTGAAAACTCGCAAAGGGCGCTTTGAGACTTTCTATAAAAAAAGAAGAAAAAAGAAAAATGGGCCATAGTGAAAACCCCCAAAGGGCACTTTGAGCTCATAAAAAAGGAAAGGCCAAGGTAAAAACCTCGCAAAGGGTGCCTTGAGACCAAATGGGATTTGTGTTGAAAACCCGAAAAGGGTAGCTCAAATTTTGATCAAAGGAAGGGCGTGTGGTGATCTTGCTATACTTGAATTAGCAAAGAGGGGATATGCTACATCTTAGAGCATTGACAAAGTTCTCGAGATATCCTAAACCCATTTTGGGTTCAAAATAGTTTTCAGAAAGCTCGTGCAAAGAAGTTCAAGCTGCGATATCTGGGGCACCTAGTCTTGATTTTATAATGAATTTGCAATCTTCAAATATTTGTTCCTTTCAAGAATTGCATTTTCAATCAATTTCTCGTTTTGATCATTTCTGTTCTTTTCAAAGATAAGTATTTTTCAATCCATGTCTTTTATCTATTCATTTTGATTCTCAATCTTATTCTTATTCATTATTACAACCCATTGTGAGCATGTTGCATTGAGATAATGATGAATGAACTAGTAACACTTTCATAAAAGAAGTTTCGCATATTACTCTAAGGGTTTCTAAATAATATAAGAAGATGAAGCAGGACTATTGTTTAGAACTTACCGAACTTAGTGCTTAGAATATCTGAGAATGAGGAGTTTAAGTTGAAACTATTTCTTCGATTTTCTTAAACAAAATATCTGGCAGACATTATGAGGTGATTATTCTTGAAAGAGAGAAGCTTACATACATCTGGTTGCGACACCAAAGAATGGTGTAATTGACTAAAAAGATACAACTCATCTACCCTTGAGTTGTGGTAGGTAGATTGAAATGATACAAATCCTCTACTCATGAGTTGTAGGGTTGGAAGGAGTTTACAAGCCTCTACCCCTAAATAATGGATGGAAAAGGATACAGGTCCTGTATTTTTGAATAACAATGGGATGGGTGAAGAAGAAGCAAATCCTACATTTTAGAGTTGCAGTAGGATGGATTGGAAAAGATTCAGATCTTATACCCTAGAGTCATAATGAGATGAACCCTGAAGTTACAGTGGGGTAATCTGTTGAGCAAGATATAATGGTTTTCTCAGTTTTCTGTCGAGAATACCAGTAAAACAAAAGGGCAGCATATTACCCTAATGAACAATGAACAATGACACCTTAAGCGGGGATCATTTTCATTCTGCATTCATACAAGACGCATTTAGTTAGGAGCATTTGATTCATTCCGATCATTGCATCTTAATCATTGTACATCATTATGACATTCATATTATCCATAACACATGTGGCTAGGAGCATTCGATTCATTCTGATCATAGCATCCTGACCATTTGGCATAAACATGTGCATCTAAAACCGAGCCTACAGGACAGGTCCCTCAGAGGACGGTGTAGCAACATCGGTGAATTGTAGATCTGGTCTCCTCGAGATAGCAGTGGGGCAGATCGAATTTGGCGAATCTTATCTCCATGTACTGGCAATGGGCCAGATTCAAGTTACCTAGCCTTATCTTCCTGAGGTAGCAAGGGAGCAAGCTAAAGATTATAGTATTATCTTCCTGATGTAGCAAGGGAGCAGACTAAATAAAAATATAGATCTTGTCTCCTTGAGATAATAGTGGGGCAGATCGAATTTGGTGAGTCTTATCTCCATGTACTGGCAATGGAGCAGATTCAAGTTACCTAGCCTAATCTTCCTGATGTATCAAGGGAGTAGGCTGAAGATTAAAGTCTTCCTAAGATAGTAAGGAAGCAAATTGGAAAGTTCAAATTTTGTTCCCTAGAGATGTTAGTGGAGCAGACTGAAGATTGAAGTCTTTCTGAGATAGTAAGAAATCAAATTGGAAAGTTCAAATTTTGTTCCCTAAAGATGTTAATGGAGCAGACTGAAGATTGAAGTCTTCTTGAGATAGTAGGGAAGCAAATTGGAAAGTTCAGATTTTTCTCCCTAGAGATGTTAGTGGAGTAGACTGAAGATTGAAGTCTTCTTGAGATAGTAAGCAAGCAGACTGGAAAGTTCAGATTTTGTCCCCTTGAGATGGTAGTGGAGCAAGCTGAAGATTGAAGTCTTCCCGAGATAATAGGGAAGCAGATTGGAAGGTACAGATTTTGTTCCCTCGAGAGGGTAGTGGAGCAGACTGAAGATTATAGTTTTATCTGCCATATGTGTAAGGGAGCAAACTAAATAAAATTGTAAATATTGTCTCCTCGAGATAGTAGTGGGGTAGATCGAAAATGGAAAATCTTATCTTCTCGAAGTAGTAGGGGAGCGGATTGAGGCCACATGTTTATCCTTGAATGGGATGGAAGAGCTAGTTCTCATGACCCTGAATATGCAGTGGGATGGAACGAAGCTATTCGAAGAAGAAAAGTACTAAAGAGGCACGACCGGACAAAATTGACCCTTTTTAAAGTCTTTGCTCTATTCTCATTACACGACAATGAGCATAGAGGGGCAGCTGTAATAGGCCCATTTCGCCCGGCCCATTTAAAACCAAAAAATAAAATAAAACCAAAAAAAAAATAAAAAATATAATAGACCAATAAATTTAATAGTCGACAGTCCTTATTTACAGCAAAGTCCAATTCGCCCAAACAAAATCGTAGCCCAAATTAAATTAAACTAAAAAATAGTCCAATAAAAATAATAGCCCAAATAAAAATAAATAAGGCCCAAATACAATTCCAAAACCCGAAACCCAAATTGGCCCATGACATGGTCTCCTCAGCATTTTCCAGAAACCATATGGTTTCTGGAACCCCCTCAGCGCCGCAGCCTTCTTCTCACTAACCTCGCGTGCATCCTCGTCAGCAACCAACACGCACACGCGTGCCTGCAACAGACTTTCCCCATAGCTGTACCTGCAACAGAATAGAAAAAAGGTAGAAGATCGAGAATACAGTAGAAGAAAAATGTCTATTTCGGGGATTTCGTGTATTTCATGTTTCTTTTGGCTATAAAACGCCTAACACTGTACAGTAAAAGATTACGCACATAAGCAAAAGAAAGAAAAAAAAAAGATATTAAGGTGATTACCTTTTTTCTATTAATTTAGAATTTTATTTAGTGATACTTTGTATGTGTGTGCGAAAATAGGAAAGAAATATGTACCGTTGCAAGTGTCTTCGTCTTCTCTGTTGTAATCAGAGTTAGGCGAAGGTGTTGAACGAGTCATCGCAAATACAGCGTTTTCTCCGTCGCGATTGGAGCTAGGCACTAGTTTGAAAGCAAGGCTTCAAGGTCGGTATCATAGAAACAGATCGGGCTGCTTGTGTATCACGATTCATCATTATGGTGGCAATTTAGTGGTAGACAGAGAGGGTTTTGGATTGCGGCTGAGAAATGGAAAAAAGGGATTAGGGTTTGGTTTGAAAAATAAAAATGTTGATTTGTTTTTTAACCTTGGTTCTGATGCATTAAGGGGACGACACCGTTTAATTTTGTTTCGACAAGTTCGAAACAGTGCTGAATGAGCCTGCCCTGATCCGACCCAATCCAAAACCTCTTAAGATCCGCACGTTTTCGTGTTAAAGGGGAATTTGCACATTGGATCCTTTTTATTTCTGTACTGTTCTCAATTAAATATGTTATGCATGGTATTTATTGCTTAATCAATCAATAGTTTATGTGTTATTTTGATCCAATCCTGTTCATGTGCTATGCTTGAATATTGGAATATTTTCCAATTTGATCCCTTATCTGTCATCCGAAAATTCAAAATGATCCTTAATTTTGTTCAAATAATTAATGCCATTTGTATGATAGCCTTTTAATTTTATTTTCTTTCCTTTATTTCAATTAGATGTTGATTTCATTTATAATTCATGTATTTCTAGTATGAAGTTCATTTAATATCCAAACTGTTTTAGTAAAATTATTTTGAAATGGATACTATAATTTGTTTTATTTTTTATAGGTATTTCATTTATATTTATTGTGTAAAATTTAATTTTAAATTATATATTATGCCTTTTTAATGACTTATATAATATTTAACTTAAATAGAATTACATGATATTGTTTTAATATATATATATATATAACAGTAAAATTATGTATATACATATGTATTTCTATTATAAATTTAATATACATATGTATTTCTACTATAAATTTAACAGTAATATATACTTCTTCTTAAATTTATCCATATGAACTTTCATTTAAACTTATGTATATACATATGTATTTCTATTATAAATTTAATATACATAGTCTATCATTTTGTTGTATGTTTTAACTTAATTCAAATATTTTTATATACTATTACTTACATATGTTTTATATATATTCTTTCATATACTATGTTTGGTGTTTTGTATAATTCTTTCTAAATTTTAAATCCAAGTTTCATAAATCATTTACAAATTAATCATTCCCTTTTAAACAATTTCATACATCTTAGATTTTAAACTCCATTTTTATAATTTCGTTAAACATTCAAAATCTAGTCTTATATTGCCATTGTCAATTTTAAAGAATTATTATATATTGTAGCTTAATAATTTTGATTGTTGATATATGTCTTTTAGGCCATGTGATTATTATTGTATGTTTGTATGTTTAAAATATTTTCTATAATTTTAGTTCATGTACATAATGTTGAGTTTATATATATCTTATGCTTAATGCTATACTTGTGTTTTTAATGATTCAAACCCTAACACATTAAAACCTTTACTAAATGTTTTATGTCATTAAAAATGTATCTTGAGCCAATTTTTGCATATTTAAAAAACAAGGTAATATTTGTGTGTTTAGAAGTTCTGAAGATTACATCCTAATGTGCTGGGTGTCAATTTTTCATTCAACTAAATAACCAAATACCCTTTTTAATTATATGTTTTGAAGATCAAAGATGATCTCGGTGTCAAAGTATAAACGTGTTATATCCTAACGTGTTGGGTATCATATTTTCATTCCTTTGAAACGAGTTAATCTTGAGATTCAATTCAGAGTTAGTTAACCTTCTTTTAAAATTTTTTTACCTTAAATATTTTCATGTTTTCGACGCAAGGACATTAATTAATCGATTTGGTACCCGTTCTGGGGCGTACGGGGGTGCAAACCCTTCCTCGTACGTAACCGACTCCCGAACCCTTTATGTCATTTAATTTCTGATAAACCGTAAAAGTAACATATTTTAGGCCCACATTTAGAATGCTTTTGGATGATTTAAGCATCGAATTATGTAATTTGGTGCTCTTAATTCTTTATTTTCATGTTTTATACACAGGAGAGCACCGGAAGATGAAAAGAACAGAAAACGGGCCAAAAAAGAGTAATTGGGCCATATCATGAAATCCACACAGCCTGTCCCAAGACCACACGGCCTTGTCCCATTCAACAGGTTCGGACACGGCCTAGCCACGCCTTACACGGGCGTGTGCCATGGGCGTGTCCCTATCACAAGAAAGAAGAGTTTCACTCGGATTTGGATACGTAGGGGCAAAGAAACATATTCAAAAGCCTATATAAACACCCTAAGTATGACCAGAAAAGGGGGAACCCAAGGCTTTTGTCAGGGGGCATCCAACTAGGCTAGAGAAGGCAGATTTGTGGAGAATTTATTCGAAGATAGCCAGTTGATCCATCTCAAGAAGCCGGAATTATACTTAAGACGGAGGATCTCTCCTTTAATTCATTCAGGGGGTTTTAGGGATTTCTTCTGTTTTGTTTTATCTTTTCTTTTGAGATGTTTTCTTTTATTGTTATTAACTAAACCCTAAGATACCTAAGGGGGATGAAACCTAAGATGATTCTTGTTATCATTTGCTGAACTATATGATAAATATTTGACTTGTTCTTAATTATGTGTTCTTAATTCTTGTTTTGATATTTCCAGGATATTAATTCAAGTGTGATGTGCTTAGGTAGAGGAGCAAAAGTCCCTGTTTAAGAGTAGATCTAGCATAATTAAGCGGAGTTGATCGCGCGCCTAGAGATAGGGTAACGAGATTTTACCGGATTAGGGTGAAACCTAATATGGGAGTCCATAGATCGAGTTAATGCAATTCTAGGGGTTTTAATTAGAAAGAGATTTCAATTATAGGGGTTTTTGGAAGTGGGTTGGTAAGTAAGGTTGTGGCCGAATGTAGGTGTTGGGAGTGGTGTTATTCGGTTGTTTTCTTACTCCAGCCGAATGGCTGTTTGAGTTCGGTTGTGATCTTGTTTTATGGGGTTGCTAACATTTGTTTTGGTGCCAAACACTGCTAGGGTCTTAACGCGCGTAATTAGAGGGCCAACTGAACATCTATCCCTTGCAGTGGTATTCTAGGATTGCTGGTAAGCGATGTAGACTATTAATCAATCTCAATACAAAAGGAATTGTATTAAAGTTTTAGATTAACCGTTAGCCTATGTTGATCTCAGGTGTTTGGAAAAGGTGCCAAATCTGCTAATCGCAAACAGGTGTGTAATATCACACCCCTCTGAGTGTTTGCATATGTTGTTTTGTAAATCGACCAAAAGCCGAAAACCCGGAAACTGGCACCTGTACCCACATGAGCGTGCGAGTGCTCATAGTGGTGAATCGGAGTTTGAGTAATGATGGTAAGACGTGGAGAGTGGCCTAACCGAGCCGAAACGGGCTTAACGGGCCCAATAGGCTATTTGGCCCACATGGGCGAAATTGATGGGAAGTTGAAAAAGGGTAAGTGAAGATGTGAGATATGGAAATCTGGGATTGGAACCATGCGAAATGGGCCACACGAGCGTGTGGGCCTGTTTGGGCCGAAAATAGATTTTAGGCCCAATAGCTCCGTTGAGACCCAGAAAGGGTCCCGTGTCGCTCGAGGCGACAGTAGCCCTTCAAAAAGGCCGTTAAATGCAAAATTATCGAACTACCCCTGAAGGGTAAATTATCGAAACACCCTTGGTGGGTAAATTACTGAAATACCCTCGGCGGGTAAAGTTACTGTTATACCCTTGGGGGCAGATATGGTTTGTTTCTGTATACTTTGATTAATTTGCCATGATGATACATATTTGCATACACAGGATTATTATGCCATTACATGTGCATGGGGTTCGGTTATATTAATGGAGGAAGTGTACTGTTATTGGTGGCTCTGCCACATATATCGATCTTGGCGACTCTCTGTTTGCAATACTGATTCTTGGTGGCTCTGCTACATATCTCGACATCTTGCGGCTTTGCTGCGCGTATATCTCGGCAACTGATTGCATTTTTGGAGTGTAGCGGATGGGTGGGTCGATTAAGAAATCCCCACAGGAGTGTTGGGCTGGTACGGGTGGAGCGTAGCAGATGGACTGTTAGGTTGGGGGGCTGTATTTACTGTTTGCATTGCCATGATTTTAGGGATATGGGCCCAAATTGATACTGGATAGGGCTAAGGCCCAGATTGTTACTGCATAGGGCTTCGGCCCAATTTGATTCATATGGGCTCGGGCCCAGTTAATAATCGATTGGGGAAATTACACACTGAGTTCTCGTAGTTCACCCCATTGTTTCAACCTTGCAGGTGATCCCTAGCGTTAGTGGATTTGGGACTGTGGAGGACTCTGTGGTGGCCATACACCGGGGATTAATCTCGTAAACCTAGTAAGCTTACGTTCTGCTTTATTTTAGTTTAATTATTGATATGGGTTAATATTTTTGTAATAAGGCCATTGGTATAATTTCTTTTAATTTTGTGTTAATAACTGCTAGTTTATAAATACATAGTTTTCTTAAAACAACGTTAATGGTTTTCAAAATCACCACATCTTCGTAATCTATTGAAACTGATTTCTTTTATAAACAAGGTTTTCAATAATGATAATAACAATGTTTTTACGATAACCCCACAAAAGCAAATATGAATCACAACAACAACAAAGCTCAAAGTTTTCAAAAAAAAAAAAAAAAAAAATACGGAGTTTTCAATGAGAACGCGGCTTTAAACAACTTATCCATGTGACATGCTAGATCCGGTCGTAACGTCTAGGCCGGGTTTGGGGTGTTACAAGAACAGAGTCTTCGGCTATCTGGTAAAGGTCCTAATCTATGATTGTACCCTGGCTATACCCTATCTTCTTTACGTTTGCAAGAATTTTAGCTTTCAAGCACAAAATGGTTGTTATAATGGGGAAGTAAGATGGGCCAAAACGTTTAGCGGCACAATTCTGCATTTCTCTCAGGATGATTTTTCTCACATCAATGGTCTTTCCAGTTAAAATCGAGTATTATAAGACCAATCACTCTAATGAAGTTGTAGTCCCATGTGAAATAGGCATAAGGCTGAATCAAATGAAATACAACCATACATTCGCTAATGGTGTCAAATATTCTTTGCGACAAGTGTAAATTCCTTGCTTTGACACAGTCCACTTAGAACCTAAAACAGTAAGTTCCTCAAAAATTTCTTGCAGATTATCAGACTCAATATTGCTCATTAAGGAAGAATATTCGTCATTTTCGAAATCAGGTAATTCAAAGAATTCATTAGTAGCGTTTGAGGTTATTGGTTCCTTGATTCTGCGAATAGGAACTTTCGTCAATTCACTTGAGATCAAATTCGTATAAAATTCACGAACTAACTCCTCATTTACACTAGGTCTTTTCTCACAAAACAACTTCTAATTGGGAGCTTCAGCAACTTCTCAAATGCGTGCCATGAAATCAATGTAGTTGCTTTCTTTCAGTGTAAAGGCCTTCTCTGGATGCATCTGTTGATTCTTGAAAATACTTTCCTATCTCGCTTTGGCTTCTTCGCGATGGAATTCATTTGTGATTCGTAAATTTGAGCAAGAGCACGTCTCTCTTGCGAGGCATGATTAACCTGAACATAAGATGAAAATAATTTTTTTCTCAAAAATTTAACCAGTATAAAATATTAATAATTCAATAAATTGAAAAAATTAATTAATTAAATAAAGTTAAAATTTAAGAGAAAAATTTATCTTACCACCTTTTTATAAAAGTTTAGAACTCAAAGAAAATAAATCTAAAGTAAAAGAGGTCGGTTTAGGTATGTTTGTAGGGTTCTTGATGGTGTGGTGCGAGTAGCAAGGCGACAACAGCACGCTAGAGAGTAGCAGGATATGTGTGTGCCATGCAGATGGGCAGCAAGCAGGCAGTAGGTGGCACTATAGGGCGAACAGTAGGGCACGAGTGGGAGTAGCAGCGTGAGCTGCTAGTCCGCACTTGAGCTACTGGCCGAATGGGGCTTCCGAGTGGTGTTGTGGCTAGGGAGCTAGGAGCTACGCATTAGGTGATTTGGTGGGTTTTGGATGCTAGGTTTGATTGAAGGATGAGTGAAAAAAAAATGGAAAAAGGTGGGTGAAATTTATAGTGAGAGGAGTAGGAGTTTAATTAGAATTCTTAAAACAATTTAATACCTAAAATATTCTAAGTTCTAATTCTATATAGAATTAACAACAATTAATAACTAATATAATGCATATTAAATTATTATTTACTATTAATTTATTAAAGATAAATACTTATTAAATAAAATATGATCAAATAACTAATCGTAATTCTATGAAAAGTTGATAATAATTAATATATTATAATGGATATAATTATATATTAATGATTATCATCTTATTTATTAAATTAAAAACATTTATTCTAGATGCCTTTTGAAAATATTTACAATAAGAGACATCTATTTTTTAATATTTACAAAAAGAGCAACCAAATTTTGAAAATAATTCAATTAAGTACCTATACTTAAAGAAAATTTGAAATTGAGTTGCAATTTAAAACATGGATTAAAATTGACTCATTTATTTGAAAAACTAAAAATTTATTTTTTTTCATTTAGGGAATAATTTCTTGAAAAAAATATGTTAAAATCAATTCCCAGGAAAGATTTGAGGGGTCACAAGCGGCCGGACTTAAGTTCTAATCTCCTAGACAAAATTTATTTAAACATACTAATCTCAAAAATATACCCTAAATCATTTATTTAAATAGGAAGACAAGAAAAATTAATCATCTAATAAAATGAACGAGATTTGATCCAGTTCAATTTTATCTTTCAAGTAATGTTTTAAGCGCTGAGCATTAACTCGAAAATTACCTCCCTTACTTTGAAGTTCGACAACTCCATATGGATAAACTCGGTGAATCGTAAATGGACCTGACCAATGTGATTTTAACTTACCTGGAAAGAACCTTAATCTAGAATTGAATAACAAGACTTGCTGACTTGCTTCAAATTCTCGAACTTGAATGTGCTTGTCATGCCATTTCTTAAGTATTTCTTTGAGTAATTTATTATTTTCATATGAGAACATTCGAAATTCTTCTAACTCATTGAGTTGGAGCATCCATTTCTCTTTAGCAAGCTTAAGATCCAAGTTGAGTTGTTGAATAGCCCAGTAAGCTTTGTGCTCTAACTCCAAGGGCAGATGACAAGCTTTCCTAAAGACCAACCTATAGGGTGACATCCTTAAAGGTGTCTTGTATGCTATCCTGTAGACCCATAAAGCATTACCCAGTATTTTGGACCAATCTTGTCGGTTCGGGAAAACTACCTTCTCGAGTATGCCTTTGATGTCTTTGTTTGCCAGTTCAGCTTGCCCATTCATCTGTGGGTGGTAAGCTGCGGCAACCTTGTGCTTCACTTCATGTTTGTTGAGTAACCATTTCAACCACTTGTTCACAAAATGGGAACCTTCATCACTGATGACGGCTCTTGGGGTTCAAACTTTGTGAACACATGCTTCTGCAAAAACTTCGTCACAACCTTAGCATCATTTGTCGGATATGCCTCAGCCTCAACCCATTTAGACACGTAGTCTATTGCTACCAATATGTACTTGTGACCAAAAGATGAAGGAAAAAGACCGAGAAAGTCAATATCCCAAACATCGAATAATTCTACCTCAATGATGTTTGTTCAAGGAATCTTATTTATGTTGGTGACATTTCCAACCCTTTGGCATCAATCACAACTCCTTACGTAAGCAAACACGTCTTTAAATAGTGATGGCCAAAAGAATTTGGCTTGTAATACTTTGGCCGCAGTACGTGTACCTCCAAAGTGTCCCCCACTCGGAGCTGAATGACAATGATATAGAGTCTTATGTACTTCATCTTCTACCACACATCTCCTAATCATTTGATCTGCATACTTTTTAAACAAGTATGGCTTTTCCCATAAATAGTACTTCACATCGTGAAGGGACTTTTTCTTTTGATGATACGTCTTATCAAACGGCATGAAACCACAAGCTAAATAGTTAGCAATATCAGCAAACCAAGGGGTATTATAGACATGATTTACCTTCAATATATGTTCATCTGGAAATGTCTCATAGATGGGTATAAGTGGAGAATTCCCTTCTTGTGGCTCCAATTTGGACAAGTGGTCTGCTACTTGGTTTTCTACTCCCTTTCGATCTTGAATTCTAGATCAAACTCTTGAAGTAGAACTACCCATCGAATTAGTCTCAACTTAGTGTCTTTCTTGGAAAGTAAGTACTTAATTACCGAGTGGTCCGTATAGACAGTCACCTTGGTACCTACAAGATAAGATCAAAACTTGTCAAAATCAAACACAATAACAAGTAACTCTTTTTCTTTTACCATATAATTCAGTTGAGCTTCTGTGAGAGTTCGACTTGCATAGTAGATGGGATGAAAAACTTTGTTCCTTCGCTGGCCCATGATAGCTCCTATCACGAAGTCACTTGCATCACACATCAATTCAAATGGAAAATCCCAGTCTGGTGTGACGATTATGGGTGTCAAAACTAATCGACTCTTCAAATCTTTGCAAGCTATTAAACAATCCTCATCAATTTTGAGCTCCGTGTCCTTCTCCAATAATTTGCATAAAGGTTTAGCAATTTTGGATATGTAACGCCCCGAATTTCGGCCTAGTAGAATTAGGCCTATTGGGCCCCGAGCGTAGGAGCATTTTAAATTTTTTGAGAATATGGGAACGGCCTTGATGCAAGTTGGACCTATTAGATGAGTGATTTTGGAAGGTTACAGGGCTTCCATGAAGTCCCGAGATCAAACTTGGGCTTTAGGAAAATTTTGGTTTTAGGTGAGTAAAACACTGGGAGTTAGTAAGTAGGCTTTAAGAATAAAATGTGGAGAAAAATGACACAAAAGGAGTTATGGTCTAGTGGCAAATGGCGCCACATGGGAGACAAGAGAATGACGCCACAAGGAAGCAAGGGGTCCAAGGTTCAAGTTTTGGTGCTTGCATTTTGATTTTTCTTTTTAAATGGACTTTAAACTTTGGCCATAGACTTATATTTAGTTGCGCATGTTTTAAGACAACAAGGAGCTAGTTGGTAAAGTGGCTAGCGACGTGGATTATGCTACAGGGGAGCCTGGGTTTGAATCTCATGACAAGCAAGGGAGTATTTATTTTGCGGATTGGACGGCCAGAGTTGTGTTGGATTTAAACTTTACTGAAGGGATCCCACATCGGAAAACTAGCAAGAGGGAAGGTGAAAAGCTGGGCGTTGATGTTTTTTGGGCCATGATGGGCCGAAAGGGGGCTACGTGGGCCCAATGGACCCGTAGGCCCATAAGATTAGGTTGTACGATTGTGTAGTGGATGTTGGATTAGACTATGGGAATCTCGTATCTGTGGCTAGATTTGGGCTAAGTGGGCCACACGAGCGTGTTGGGCCCATTTGGGCTGAGAATGGGCCCTAGGCCCATTCGCATCGTTATCTCTGTTAAGAATACCTTAGTTTATGAAATTACTAAAGTACCCCTAGTTTACGAAATTATCAAAATACCACTGGTTTGCAAAATTATTGAAATACCCCCGGTTTGTGAAATAATCGAAATACCCTCAGTTTGTAAAATTACCGAAGTACCCCCGGTTTGCAAAATTACCGAAATACCCCCGATCTGCGAAATTACCAAAATACCCCTGATTTGTGAAATTATCAAAATACCCCCAATTTCTAAAATTACCGAAATACCATCGATTTACAAAATTATAGAAATACCCTTGATTTGCAAAATTACCGAAATACGCCTGATTGCAAAATTATCGAAATACCCTCAGATTGTAAAATTACTGAAATACCCTTGATTTGTGAAATTATCGAAATACCCTCAGATTGCAAAATTATTGAAATACCCTTAGTGCGTAATTACCGTTTTATTCCTAAACGACAAATGACCGTTGTACCCTCGTGGTAGTACTAGTGTGGAATGTGTTAATTGTGTGTTATGTTTTGTATAGGTGAAGGCGCTTGTCATTATTTAATACTCTACGTAATCAGGTGTGTATCTCACACCCGTACTTGTTATTTTATGCATTATTCTGTGAATCGGTCAAAAGTCGAATTGCCCTTGGTGGGTAAAATTACCAAATTACCCTTGGTGGGTAAAATTACCGAAATGCCTTAGTGGGCGAATTATCGAAATGCCCTCGATAGGTAGGATTACCGAAATACCCCAGAGGGGTGAACATGACTATTATACCCTTAAAGGTTGATTAGTATGATCGTGTGTATTCTGTTTAATTATTTACAATGGTAATTTATTTCATACATCATTTTGATATGGGCTTTGCATACATGACATACTGCATGGGATAGGGATTTTGTAATTGGAGGAAGTGATTGATCTGTTAGGGTCGCACGGCTCGCCCGAGACGACTGTGGACCCACTGATTTGATTGTTAGGATCGCATGGGTCGCTCGAGATGACTGTGGACCCACTGATTCCATTGTTAGGGTAGCACGGGTCGCCCGAGACAACTGTGGACCGACTGGTTTGATTGTTAGGGTTGCACAGGTCACCCGAGACGAGTGTGGACCCACCGATTTGATTGTTTTGGTCACACGGGTCGCCCGAGATGACTGTAGACCCACCGATTTTATTATTAAGGTCACACGGGTCGCCCGAAATGACTGTGGACCTACCGAGGGCTTAAAGCCGCTTATATTCTGGCAGCTCGGTTACGATCTTGGTGTGTAGGGCTGGGTGGGTCTTAGTCCCCATAGGTGTGGAGGTTTGGTACGGGGTTGTGTTTGGTTGGATTGGGTTGGGCTACATCCTTTGTTTGCATTATCATGTTATTAGGCTAAGGCCCAGATTGTTACTAAATAGGGCTTTGGCCCAGTCTGTGTCTGTATGGGCTTCGGCCTGGTATGCTTTTATATGGGCTCAGGCCCTATTAATGACTGACTAGGGGATTACACACTTAGTTCTCGTAACTCACCCCCTTCGCTTTAACCTTGCAGGTAATCCCCAGCGTTGGAGGATTTGGAGCTGTGGAGGACTCGGTGGTGGCCATACATTGGAATTATTTCTCGCGAAACATAGTAAATTTAGTGTTTACTTTATTTTAAGATTATTTATTTTGGGTTTAATAATTTGTAATAAGGCCTTTGGATTTTATTTTACTTTTTAATTTTCATTTCTGCTATTTCAGATTGTTAAACGTTTAATACTGGGTTTCTCTTAAAATGTTAATAACCGTTTTTCAAAATATCACGTTTCTGCAACTATTCAAGTTCGAATTTTACAACAAAAATAGTTTTTCAAAATAATAACAACTTTATAAAAATGGACATTAAGTAAATCGGGTTTTTTACAAACAAACAATGAAACTCAGAGTTTGCAAAAGAGATGCAGCATTTTTAATGAACGTGTAGCTTTTAAACAACCCTTTTATGTGACATGCTAGATCCGATCATAACATTTAGGCCGGGTTTGGGGTGTTACAGGAGAAGTCCTTGGTAAATCTTTGATAGAAACCGGCGTGGCCCAAAATGCTCCTAACACCCTTTACATATGTTGGTGGTGGAAGTTTCTCAATAACGTCTACCTGTTCTTTATCTACCTCAATTCCACGTCTCGTTATCCGATGCCCTAGAACAATACCTTCTCGTACCATGAA
This sequence comes from Gossypium bickii, assembly GCA_025503065.1. Lineage (NCBI taxonomy): Eukaryota > Viridiplantae > Streptophyta > Magnoliopsida > Malvales > Malvaceae > Gossypium > Gossypium bickii. Next base: position 43,560,387 of record CP106717.1, on the reverse strand, counting down.
ATGACACTTTCCCCGTTGAGTACGAGGTTTGTTTCTTCGCATCGCCTTAGTACCTTGCCTAGATTAGATAGGAAATCATCATATGTATCTCCAAATACTGAAAAATCATCCACAAAGACTTCCAAGTATTTCTCAACCATATCAGTAAAAATAGACATCATACATCTTTGAAATGGAGCAAGTGCATTACATAAACCAAATGGCATGCGTCTAATGTAATTGTACCGTACGGGCAGGTGAATGTTGTCTTGTGTTGATCTTCTGATGCTACTATAATCTAATTATACCCCTGCAAGTTTATCCAGCATCTGGTCCAAAAACGGCAAAGGAAAGTGATATTTCCTAGTTACTTTGTTCAGCTTCCGGTAATCGATGCAAATTCTCTGTCCCATAACCGTTCTAGTTGGTATCAACTCGATATTCTCGTTCTCAACGACCGTAACACCTCCATTCTTTGGTACGGACTGGACCGGACTTACCCACGAACTATTTGAGATAGGGTAAATTATACCCGCATCTAACCACTTGATGATTTTCTTCATAACCACGTCCTTCATGATGGGGTTCAGTCTTCGTTGTCCATCAATCGTCCCTTTTTTGCCATCTTCTAGGATGATCTTATGCATGCATACAAATGGACAAATACCACGAATATCGGCTATGGTCCATCCGATAGCCTTCTTGAATTGTTTGAATACTAGGATAAGTTTCTCTTCTTGCTCAATGGTTAATTCCGCTGAAACAATCACAGGAAAAGTAAAAGCATTACCTAAATAAACATATTTTAAATGCGAAGGAAGTACCTTGAGTTCTAATTTAGGTGGCCCCTCATTTGACACTTTTGGTTTGGCATAATCCCTATTCTCTAACTTCAAAGATTCAAAGCAGGATTGCGAATTAAATTCCCTTTGATTAGCTTTTAGCAAAGCTAAGGATTCATCCTCCATTTCATCATTTGGAGGGTATGATGTCAAAATTTGTTCCTATAGGTCCTCAACATAGTTGAGTTGCTTTTCCACGATTAATTCCTTTAAATGAGAAATTGCAAAACAATCATCAATTGTGTTAGGAAATTGCATAGACTTAAAAACATTAAATGTTACTTGATCGTCTTGAAGACGCATAGTAAGCTCTCCCTTCTGCACATCAATAAGATTCATTTTAGTTGCTAAGAAAGGCCTTCCTAGGATAATTTGCAATTCTTTGTCTGCCTGAAAGTCTAGAACCACAAAGTCAGTAGGAAAAATAAATTTGTCCACACATACCAATACGTCCTTGATTTTTCCTTCTGGGTGTGCTAAGAATTGATTTGCTAATTGAAGTGTAACCATATTAGGTCTAACTTCACCTATCCCCAACTTCTTAAATATTGACATAGGCATCAAGTTGATATATGCACCCAAGTCACATAGTGCCTTACCTCAATATGTTGCTCCAATGTTGCAAGGTATGGTAAAACATCTAGGATCCTTCAACTTTGGGGGTAGTTTATCTTGAATATATACACTGCATTCCTTTTTCAGGGTTACCATATCAAATTCTCCAAGTCTTCATTTTTTAGACAGGATATCCTTCATGAATTTGACATAGTTCGACATATTTTCAAGTGCTTAAACCAACGGGATGTTGATATGAAGTTGCTTGAGTACGTCTAGGAACTTCTTGAATTGAATTCCCTGCTTCTGCTTCTGAAGTCATTGAAGGTAGGGTGGTGGAGGCTTCTTTACTGGAACTGGTTGATTTGTCTTCTGTGGCAATTCTGTATCTAACAAAGTTATTAGTTTATTAGAATTAGCTAGTTCAGAAGTTACCTTATCAGATTTTACAGATTCAAGTTCTGGTGAAACTAGAATTTCAACACTCGGTTGAACTTTCTCTGAGCCTTGAGCATCAACTGGCTCCTTTTCAACTTCGACGATGTTGGCTTTAATGTCTTTCCACTCCTTAATGTCAATGCCTTACAATGCTTCTTCCCTGGATTTCTCGGATTCTCTGTATCACTAGGTAAATCACCTTTTGGTCAGTTTCTGAGTTCAGTTGCAAGCTATCCTATTTGATTGTCTAAATTCCTTAGAGTGGCATCATTTTTTGCCATGTATGCCTTCAATAGATTCTCGAAGCTATTGAACTGTTTAGTTTGGGTTGGTTTCTGAACTTGTTGGGGGAAACCAGGTGGCTGGGCCAGTGTAGGTTGGGCGTAAGTGTTATTGGTTCCAGCCCCTTGGTTACTCCAGGAAAAATTAGGGTGGTTTCACCAGGATGGGTTATAAAAATTGGATTGCAGTCATTGCCTTCCTCGATTTTAGTTCTGGTTACTTATGTAATAAATAGATTCTGGGTTTGATGGACATTCTTCGAACAAATGTCCTTCCCCACAATAGACACAGGCTCCATTTTCAAATTGATTTGGTGACTATGCTGCGAACCCATTAGTGGTAAAATTTTTAAGCATTGATGATATTGAGGATATCTGAGATGCGAGTGAAGTAAGAGCGTCTACTTCATGTATTCCAGTGACTCGTCTTCCTAACGCTGCTCAATTAGTTGGCCATTGATAATTGTTGTTGGCATTCCTCTCAATGATTTCATAGGTCTCATTATAAGACTTAGAAAGGAGAGCACCATTAGTAGAAGCGTCCACTACCATCCTTGTGTGGGCATTGAGACCATTATAAAACGTCTCAAGTTGGATGCAATGTGGGATTTCGTGATGAGGGTAGTTTCGTAATAATACTTTACACCTTTCCCATGCCTCATATAAGGACTCATCATCCATTTGTTGGAAAGCAGTGATCTCGTTCCTCAACTTAGCATTCTTGCTAGGCGGGAAATACTTTATGAGGAATCTTTCTTCTAACTCTTGCCATGTGGAAATTGAATTTGATGGCAATGAGTTCAACCAAGCTCAAGCTCTGTCCCTTAGCGAATATGGGAATAGCTTCAATCGTAATGCATCTTCGGGTACTTCGGCTAACTTGAAAGAATCGCTCACTTCCATAAACAGCCTTAAGTGAAGATGAGGATCTTCGGTAGGCATTCCACTGAATTGGCCCACTATCTGAAGCATCTGGAACATGACTGGCTTTAGCTCGAATTATTATGCATCGATTTTGGGTTTTCTAATACCCGGATTAAGATCATGAAACACTGGCACGACATACTATCTTAGAGCTCTATCCTATCATCAATAATAAGAATAGGATTTTGAGCATGGTGTGCTCTGTTTCCTTGATTCAAATTTTCAAGGTTCATATCTTCGGTCCTTTTCTGACTTGCCTTTCTTTTTCGGTGTCGAAAAGTTCTTTCAATCTCAGGCTCTACATGGAGTAAATTGATAATTCAATCAATACTCATAAACACCTGAAACAATCACATAAAAATTAATTAAGCTAAAATTGAATAGAAAAATAAACCAAAATGCAAAACTAACAAATTCACAAATAATGACTTTTTAAAACAGTCCTCGGCAACGGCGCCAAAAACTTGGAACGATGAAAATGTGCAAGTGTACACAATCGTAACAAGTAATAAAGTGACAAGTAAATGTTGAGTTATCGTACCCACAGGGACTGTGAAAAGAATTATTTATAAATGCAATTTTAAAAACACTTTGGTGAAAAAAAATATTTTGATTTGAAGAAGTGATTAAAAATTAGGATTTTAACAAAGTAAAATAAATAGAAATAAATTAAAAGTTTCAATGCACAATTTCAAAAGATAATTTTAATCAAGATGAAATAATTGTGTTAGATTAATTACATTTCTTAACTTAGAATTATTAAACTCATGTTTATGATGTTACAAATAAATTAACGATAACTCGCTAATTTGCTAACTTATGCACATACTTACCTACCAAAATCCACTTATCTCTTGACCATATCTCTACGTCAATTCAACTGTTTAAACAAACTTTAATAAACAAATGTGTTAATGTACATACATACTTATGAAATTAAAATAATCTCTTGTATATATCTTTATGTCAATTCAAACAATTAATTCAATCTCATAAGCACATAAAAGATCACGTGAGGTAACAATGTATTTCTACCTTGAAACAGTTTAATCACAATAATCTTGCAAGTTATGCAAGGCTAATGTATCATTAGATACCGTTGCTAATTTAACCCTCAGCTACCTTAGGTGATTAAACATGTAACACCCCTAAATCGAGACCGTCACCAGAATAGGGTTAAGAGGCATTACCAAACATTCAAAGCATTTATAGACATTTATCATCACAACTTAACAATCCATAATCAAAGAGTCCTTTAAATAGGTCTACGAGACCTAAAACATGCATTAGAAAGGGGGTCGGGACTAAACTGAACACATATGAAATTTTCTGAAAACTAAACATTTTTCAAAGTTACAGAGGTCACATGCTCCTGTGGGCAGGCCGTGTGCCTCATACAGCCTCAGACACGTCCGTGTGTCCAAGCCGTGGTCGACACTGACTTACATCACACGGCCTGTCACACGCCCGTGTGTCTGGCCCATGGTCAAAACTGACTTGCATCACACGGCCAGTCACACGCCCATGTGTCCAATCCGTGTGCGAGCCTGACCTGAATCAAATTACAAATTTCAGGGACACGGTCAAGCCACACGCCTGCGTGCTCAACCGTATGGGCAATTATAGGCCATTTGCAAGGCCAAATTGCCACCGATTTTAGGGTCAATCCTACAAGCACAAATAAATACATTTCATACCTTCAAAATGCAACCAAATCATACCAATAATAGTCATCTTTTCTAACCATTCAAGAGCATAACAAATATATCAATTTGTGCACAATTTATCTCATTCTAATCATAAGCATTACTAAGTATAATCCATCCAAAAACTTACCAATTCATTATGGCAACCTTTCATCAACAATATACCAACATTGCATCATATAACATTGACTAAAGTTTACCATATTCACATCCCATTTACAAGCCATATCACATAGCTTATTTATACAACTCATAACATCATCTAATTCAACTAGACTATACATGCCATGCCTAAATATGTACACATTCAAAAGGTACAAAAATAGAGTTTGATAGTGTGGTGATAATCCTTGACGATCCCCGAGCCTTCCGTAGCTTTAACGTATAAAACAATGCAAATACACACAAAGTAAGCTTTCAAAAGCTTAGTAAGCCATATACAAATAAACTTGTCATATACAACATTTATAACCATTTCATTTACAAGATCTTTAACATATCTCACTAGCATATTCATATTTTTCCTTAGCTCAATTGTATCTAACCATTTGCTTGACAACAAATCACATCATCATGGATCTCATTAGATCATAACACATTATTACATATGTAACATCCTGGAAAGGGCCTATGCATTTTCGGTTTAATTGTACGAAGTGACATGTTTTATGTACTAAGAATAAATTTTGAATATTTTTGGAAACCCGGAAATGAATGAAAATAATTTGGAAATGAACATTTTTGGAAACCTGAAAATGTATGGACATGATTTAGAAATGATTCAAAAGAGGAAAGTGAACATTTCTGGAAACTTGGAAATGTAAGGAAATGTCAAGTTTACAGAGCCGAACGAAAATTTTTGGAAACTTAGAAATGACTTAGAAATGTCGAGTTTTAAAGTTTAAAAGAGGAAATTAAGGCAAGGTGTCCTTAAAAGAAAAAGTTGGTGAAATTTGACACACAAACAGGCTTGGAAAAGTGGCCTGAAGATGTCACTTAGGGCCTATGGAAATGGCGCCACATGCAAGGTGGTGGGCCTGAGTTCGAGTCACTTGGGAAGCAAATAAAGGAAGTTTTGTTTTTGCTTCCAGAAGCCTGAGGTGGACGGCACAAGCCTTCTAGAAAGGAGGAGTTTTATTCTCTTTAATATTCGATTAATAAGGTGATAAAAAAGGGATTTAATTTAGATTATTTTTGAAGAGATAATAATGGATTATTCTCTAATTATTTTAAATTAAGGAGATAAAGCTATCAAATAAAGAAGAGTGGTGGCCAAGTAAGGGATTCTGAGTAGTAGTTTCGGCTATAAAAGGAAAAGAATAGGGCTACTCATCAATTTTTCTTCCTCCTCTTCTCTCTACCGAATTTCTGAGTGCTCTATTCTCTTCTCTTCTCTTTTTCTTTTGTCAAGCCGAATCTATAGTCCACCATTGTCAAAATTCTCAAGTTTTCTTTTCTTCCTATTTCTTCTTACCAATCCATTCAAAAGCCGAATCTTGGAAGGGCTTCAAGCATAGGTGCTGTTGATTTCTTCAAAGGTAAGAACAAGTTTGATTTCCATTCTTTTCTTTTAGATTAGCTGAGAGATAATCTAACCCCATACATATTATGGTTGCCGAATATGGAAGGATCTTTTGGGATTATCAGAGTAGTCGACTAAAAGGAGGAGTATTCGGGATTTCTAAGATTAAGGTAAGACATGTGAATATTCGGCCAAATGCCTTGATTTATGTTTCGATGATGATTAAGATTAAGTCTAACGTAAGGTTTTAGGGGTTTCGACCTTCCTAAGGAAACAAGGAATAGTTTCGGGATTTGTTGGTGTTCCAATCGGCAACAAGGTAAGAATACTAATCCTACTAGGATTTGGAATTTTGGCCGAATGGCTTTTTATTAAGGTAATAAGTGATCAATCAATGTAGGGATTAAGGATCTAAGCATTAGATCAAGCTTTTTGGGATCTCAAGGAAATTTTAAGCGAATCAGGTGTGTACCACACAATATTATAATACGTTTTATGGCATGTTTAATTAAAATATGTGTTATTAAGAATATGAAAGTGGCTAAGGTACCATGTTATGGTACTAAGTACTCAGGTACGTTTCCTACTTCTACTAGGAATATGAAAAATATTATTAGTAACATGAGAATATGACAAGAATGTGAACTCTGGCATATTTATGCATATTATTATATGGGGCATATGGGTATGTTTGAAAAGGGAAGTGAATATGGTGACCTAAGACCACGAACACGGTGACCTAAGACCGTGGTATCTGAAAAGTGGTGACCTAAGACCACAGTAATCTGAACGTGGTGACCTAAGACCGCAAATTGGTGTGTAGCGGAAGGAGGATCGACTTAGTAGTCCCCACGGTGTGATTGGCAGGTACGGGGGTGTGTAGCGGATGGACAATTAGGTTTGGGTTTGGGAATGCATCATAACTTGTATACCTTGTTCTGAATGTGTAAATCTTGTATGCCTAATCCTATTATGATTTAGTGTCGTGTACATATTGAGTCTGTTTGACTCACCCCGTTGTGGGACCATGTTTCAGGTGTTGAACAGTGATGGACAGGGACGGCAGAACTTGTGGTGGCCATGCTCAACATGAAGTTTTTATTTTTATGGACTATTAATTTTTAAGTACTCCGAATTATTTGGATTTATTTGATGTAATAAGGCCATAAGGCCATAGTGCACTATTTTATTTCTGTTTATTGTTTAACTACGTTACAAACTTTATTAAGCTAAAGTTTTAAGAAATTTATTTTAAATGTACTCTAAATGTTTTATTCTTAAAAATATAATGGGTTTCCAATATAAAAAAATGAATTCGTTTTCATCATAAGCCCAACCCAAACGATATTTTTTTTAAATCACACAAGTTTTCCCTAAGAAACAAAAGAACTTTGAATCGGTTTACTTGAGGAACATACCAAATCTGGTCAAAGCTCGTGGGCCGGGTTTGGGGTGTTTCAGTTTGGTATCAGAGCCCAGTTTTAAAACTCTCGGCCTGTGGGCTAAGGCCTAAAACGTTTTCCAATCGAGCCAAATGAGTTTTTATGGAAGTATTTCTGAAAATAAGCAGGTTTTCTGGCATGGCACCTAAGTCTCCGACCCGCAGTCCACCAGGTAAGTACTTCTATCCACTTGTGTGATTTATTGAATGATCTGTAGAAGGGTAGAAATGGAACATAGAATAGTATGATAGGTACTTGAACCCTAGGATTAGTTTACCCCAACTATTACATAAGACTTAATGCCTAATTAAACAAACCTACGGCTAAGTCGCCGAGTTAGGGTGTGGCAACCCCTGTGCACATGTCTAGGGTTGGATCCTAAGAGCACAGTACTTAGCGATCCCTAGTGACTCACCTCCTCTTCGCAGGAATCCTACCTGGTGCATAGCTACGGTTCACCCTAACCAAGAGGACTCAGTCACAGGCTAAACGCAATAACTAAAACCCGAAAGGGAACTAGCCGTATTTTTATAAAAACCCTAGTTTTAAAACTCTTAAAATTACCCTTTTAATTTGTGAGAACTATTTTTTCTAAAAAATTTCCGATTTATAAAAAATTACCTAAATACCACTGGTTGTGAAATTACAAAAATGCCCTTGGTTTATAAAATGTCCAAACTACTCATAGTTTTATCAAAATTTCCTTACTTTACGACAAGTCCAAAAACCCTAATTTCCAAAATATCAAAATACCTTGATTTTGAAAAATTACTGAATTACCCCTGACTTACCAAAATTTCCAGAATGACCCCGATTTTTGAAATTTCTGCAACACCGCTGATTTGGAAAAAAAAATTCAAGATAACGTCGAGTTTTTGTCAATTTTGAAATATCGTTGATTTGTAAGGATTTTCAAATTGACCCTGATTTATTACCAAAATACCCTATAAGACGAATGACGAAATTACCCCTGGGTTGGGAAAGGACTAAAATGACCATAGAAGTGTAGTAAATGTATATGTCTCTGTTTATGAACGTGAATGTGACTCTCTGAACTAGATTAGTGAACTTGAACTGAAACTTTGTTTGATCGAGAGAACTACTTCTAAATATCTCTTTTTCATAAAATCGTTCACGGTTAATAAGTGGAACAAAAATTCTGATGCATAAAACTTTTTAATCAGATTAAATCGCGACGTTAGAAATGAGTTCTAGGGGACGTGAACTTAGAGATTGTGCCTAGGAAGTATGATGGTTCTATTAAGATTAGAGTGCGCAGCATAAGCGTAGTGCGGTGAGTTAGACTGTACGATTGTTCGATTAGTAAGTAATTTCGAGGATGAAATTATTTTAAGGGGGTAGAACTGTAACATCCTGGAAAGGGCCTATGAATTTTCGGTTTAATTGTATGAAGTGACATGTTTTATGTACTAAGAATAAATTTTGAATATTTTTGGAAACCCGGAAATGAATGAAAATGATTTGGAAATGAACATTTTTGGAAACCTGAAAATGTATGGACATGATTTAGAAATGATTCAAAAGAGGAAAGTGAATATTTCTGGAAACTTGGAAATGTAAGGAAATGTCAAGTTTACAGAGCCGAACGAAATTTTTTGGAAACTTAGAAATGACTTAGAAATGTCGAGTTTTAAAGTTTAAAATAGGAAATTAAGGCAAGGTGGCCTTAAAAGAAAAAGTTGGTGAAATTTGACACACAAACAGGCTTGGAAAAGTGGCCTGAAGATGTCACTTAGGGCCTATGGAAATGGCGCCACATGCAAGGTGATAGGCCTGAGTTCGAGTCACTTGGGAAGCAAATAAAGGAAGTTTTATTTTTGCTTCCAGAAGCCTGAGGTGGATGGCACAAGCCTTCTAGAGAGGAGGAGTTTTATTCTCTTTAATATTTGATTAATAAGGTGATAAATAAGGGATTTAATTTGGATTATTTTTGAAGAGATAATAAAGGATTATTCTCTAATTATTTTAAATTAAGGAGATAAAGCTATCAAATAAAAAACAGTGGTGGCCAAGTAAGGGATTCTGAGTAGTAGTTTCAGCTATAAAAGGAAGAGAATAGGGCTACTCATCAATTTTTCTTCCTCCTCTTCTCTCTGCCGAATTTCTGAGTGCTCTCTTCTCTTCTCTTCTCTTTTTCTTTTGTCAAGTCGAATCTATAGTCCACCATTCTCAAAATTCTCAAGTTTTCTTTTCTTCCTATTTCTTCTTACCAATCCATTCAAAAGCCGAATCTTAGAAGGGCTTCAAGCATAGGTGCTGTTGATTTCTTCAAAGGTAAGAACAAGTTTGATTTCCATTCTTTTCTTTTAGATCACCCGAGAGATAATCTAACCCCATACATATTATGGTTGCCGAATATGGAAGGATCTTTTGAGATTATCAAAGTAGTCGACTCAAAGGAGGAGTATTCGGGATTTCTAAGATTAAGGTAAGACATGTGAATATTCAGCCAAAGGCCTTGATTTATGTTTCGATGATTAAGATTAAGTCTAACGTAAGGTTTTAGGGATTTCGACATTCCTAGGGAAACAAGGAACAGTTTCGGGATTTGTGGTATTCCAATCAGCAACAAGGTAAGAATACTAATCCTACTAGGATTTGGAATTTTGGCCGAATGGCTTTTTATTAAGGCAATAAGTGATAAATCAATGTAGGGATTAAGGATATAAGCATTAGATCAAGCTTTTCGGGATCTCAAGGAAATTTTAAGTGAATCAGGTGTGTACCCCACACTATTTTATAATATGTTTTATGGCATGTTTAATTAAAATATGTGTTATTAAGAATATGAAAGTGGCTAAGGTACCATGTTATGGTACTAAGTACTCAGGTACATTTCCTACTTCTGCTAGGAATATGAAAAATGTTGTTAGTAACATGAGAATATGATAAGAATGTGAACTCTGGCATATTTATGCATATTATTATTATATGGGGCATATGGGTATGTTTGAAAGGTGAAGTGAATGTGGTGACCTAAGACCACGAACACGGTGACCTAAGACCGTGATATCTGAAAAGTGGTGACCTAAGACCACGAATGCGGTGACCTAAGACCGCAAATTGGTGTGTAGCGAAAGGAGGGTCGACTTAGTAGTCCCCACGGTGTGGTTGGCAGGTACGGGGGTGTGTAGCGGATGGACAATTAGGTTTGGGTTTGGGAATGCATCATAACTTGTATACCTTGTTCTGAATGTGTAACTCTTGTATGCCTAATCCTATTATGATTTAGTGTCGTGTACACATTGAGTCTGTTTGACTCACCCCGTTGTGGGACCATGTTTGGTGTTGAACAGTTGATGGACCGGGCGGCGAACTTGTGGTGGCCATGCTCAACATGAAGTTTTTATTTTTATGGACTATTAATTTTTAAGTACTCCGAATTATTTGGATTTATTTGATGTAATAAGGCCATAAGGCCATAGTGCACTATTTTATTTCTGTTTATTATTTAACTATGTTACAAACTTTATTAAGCTAAAGTTTTAAGAAATTTATTTAAATGTACTCTAAATGTTTTATTCTTAAAATTATAAAGGGTTTCCAATATAAAAAAACGAATTCGTTTTCATCATAAGCCCAACCCAAACAATATTTTTTTTTAAATCACACAAGTTTTCCCTAAGAAACAAAAGAACTTTGAACCGGTTTACTTGAGGAACATACCAAATCTGGTCAAAGCTCGTGGGCCGGGTTTGGGGTGTTTCAATATATACCACATTTTGTCTCATCAAATCTATGCACATCTCTCACTTTTGCAAGTTCACATATACTTACTTTCATACTAAAACATAGTATACATTTCAAACGTACCTGAATCGGTTTTACATTTCACATAATCTTTCATTTCTCAGAATTGGCAGTTGAACCGTTCGGAATCAAATAGGATACTCAGATAACTCAGAATACTCATACAATGCCAACGTCCCAAACGTCTTACATGTAATCAAATATCGACGCCAACGTCCCAGACGTGGTCTTACACGATATGAATCCTATCTATTTCTAAGGTTCGTATGGGACTTTTTGAACATTGACACATTGTCGATACTTCCTTGATTTTCACATATATACCTTCCAAAAATATTCATCACAATTCAATATTATATGAACATGAGTAAATCAACTTAAATACATTTATTTGTATATAGACTCACCTCGTACAGTTATAAACGGACATGAACGACTACTCGATCACTTTTAACTTTCCTCGATATAAATCTGTTTTCTTTGGTTCTTAATCTATACATATTCAAATTTAACCCATTTATTCACCAAATCATTCAATTTAATCCAAAAACACATATTTAAGGATTTTACAGATTAGCCCTCACATTTTCACATTTTGACATTTTAGTCCTTATTTCACAAAACCACAAAATACACATAATTGCTTTGTACCCATGCTTAGCCGAATAATCATCATGATCATACAAGTCCATACATTTCATTTATTTCACATTTTAGTCCCTCAAAATATTATTTTCACAATTTGGTCCTAATTACTCAAATTCATCAAAAATCTAAAGACAAAACATGTTAATCTAACACATATATTTCATATTTCATCATCAAATATCACAAAGCTTAAACATTCATCAATGACACATCTCATAATCTTCATCAAATACCAAAATTAAGGCATGGGCTTTATAATATACTAAGCAACAATCTCAAAAACGTAGAAATTATCAAAAATTGAAACCAAAACATACCTTAATTTTGCTTGAACATAGCCGAAACCTAGCTATCCTTTTTCTTTTCTTTCAATTTTCGGTTGGATGAACACACATAATGGCTTAATTATAAGCTTTTGTTATAATAATAATAACCTTATTAAATCATTTACTAATTTAGCCTTTTAATTAACATATAAAATTTATATACATTAAGGCCATTTATGCCCATTATCATACATAATGGTTTAATTACTTCATAAGGCCACTACATTTACAATGACATAGCACATTGATACTTTTAACACATGGCATGTTAATTTTGCATTTTATACGATTAAATCCTTATATTAAATTAAGCACACAAACGGATAAATTAAATCCCGAAACATTCGCACATGCTTAATCACATATTGTAAACACAGAAAATAATATTAAAAAATTTTTCTGACTCAGATTTGAGGTCCCGAAACCACTATTCCGAGTAGGGTCTAAACCGGACTATTACAAAACATGCACTGATTAAGTATCATGTAAATTAATTACAATTTCAATCTGTTTGAATAATTAATTCATTAGTTACCTTACAATTGTATTGCAAGAATAACTTAGTCATGGTTTTACTTAATCAAACATCTTACCGAGGCCTATAACAACACAAACACAATTTTAATAAATTAAGTAGACGAAATGCAATCAACCTAACATGAATTAAATTTAAGCCATATTAATTAAATTAAACATATCAACATCGCAAATATTCATTGACATATTCATCATAACAACAACAAAATTAAAAGGACAGGGAACAAGAATCAAATCTGGTGTTTCTCGGAGGCTTGACTAGTTTGCTCCACTCTTCCTTCTCTGCTTGTTCTTGTCGAAGCAAGGCTTCTATGAACACTTGAATGCTACTCCAAATGGTGGTTGACTGAATCTTTTTCAGGAGGTGAAATCGACAAGGGGATAGGGGAAGGAAATGAAGAAAAATGGAAGGGAATGAAGAGAGAAAAATGAAAGAGAAGTGAAGAGATGAGAAGAGTTGAGATGTGTTTGAAGTGAGTAGAAAAGGGGGGTATTTATAGTTTGAGATGGCTTCTGAAATTAGAAAAAATCAGTATCCATAGAGTCCCCCTATGGCCAGCCACACATGTGGCAAGTTTGAAGAATTCAAACTTACTATTTTAAGGTAGGGCGAATTTAGAAAGGCACAAATAGTGGAGAGGTTTGAATGCAATTTGAAGGAGTCTTCAAGGGCCATTTTGAAAGTTAAATAATCAGCCAAAAAAGCTGATTGGGTCAGCATGTGAGATGGTTTTAGGCTGCCCAGTGCGTGGTTGGATCGGTTTTCTCAGTTTAGCTCAACTAGGCTACTTTTCATAATTAATTAATAATAATTTATTTAACCCATATCAAATTTGATTAAAATTAAAATTAATTATATTATGAATTAATACACATAATTTGGACCGTCTTAAGCTGAAAAATTTATTCTCCTTGATGCTTCAAATTTGCTTCACGATTTTGTGCTTCTAGTAGTGTTTGTCGAGACATTTTTCGCCATTTGTGCGAATCTTTCAAAAATGATCAAAATTAACCAAAATTTATTATAAAATTAAGTAAAATTAAACATGTTAATAATTTAAGTAAAATTTAATTATTTTATAATAAATAAGTATTTTTCGACAAGAATTTTACAAAAATTTCATGAATTTGAGTTAAAAAGGGCATGAAGAGTGTGCATATTTTCGTGTTTCCAGACACAACCAAAGGTCTTGGCTTAAGCAAATGTATCTCTACCGTTACTTTTCCCACAAATATTTAAGAAGAATGAGCATGACCACAGTATCAACAGTTCCTGGACACACTGATGGAACTGTAGAGCAACATTCCTTTAGTAGACGCTCTGGTACAAATTTCGAGTTATGGGAAATTTATTGAAGACCTCTTGTCCAAGTAGAAGATGTAACATCCCGAAATTGGGCCTAGTAGGATTGGGCCCATTGGTCCTTGGGCGTAGGAGTGTTTAAAATTTTTGAGAATAAGAGAATGACATTATTTCAAGTTGGACTTACTAAGAAGGTAATTTTGGAAAGTTACAGGGTTTCTATGAAGTCTCGAGTTCAAGTTAGGCTATAGGTAAAGTTTTGTGTTTATGCTCTTAAGGGGGAAAAGGTAAATGGCATAATGCATGCGATTGGTGTGTTGGCGGGGTGGGTTGACTTGATCCCCACAGGTGTGTTGGTTGGTATGGGTGATGTGTAGCGGATGGATCATTAGGTTGGTTTAGGATTGCATTACATTCAGTTGATTCATTTGATATATTCTATTTTGTAAATGGGCTTCGGCCCAAGTTATTGTTATATGGGCTCAGGCCCAAATTTTTGCTAAATGGATCCAAGCCCAGTGGACAACGGTAAGGGGATTATACACTGAGTTCTTGTAACTCGCTCTCTTTCATTCTTAACCCTTGTAGGTAATGCTCAGTGATGTGGACTTAGGTCATGGATGAATTGATTTGAACTTTAGAATTTCTATTTACGTTACTTTATTACTTTCACTATTTTGAGTTTTAAGTTGTAATAAGGCCTCTGGACTATTTTTATTTTTGCTTTATGGTTGGGAATGTTTTTATTATTTTCCTTTAATTGTTTAAAAAGGGAATTTTCTAAAAACTTAAAGCTCACTATCTCGATTTTTGACTCATAAAACGATCTTTCAAAAATAATTGTATTTTATCAAATATTTACAAATAAAAACTTGTTTACTTAAACAGAACCAAGTAACGCTTATTTTAGTAAGAATCACATGATGCTTTACATTTTCCTCATGATTTTTAAAGTTCAAAAGTTCGGTTTTCGATACATCAATCAACTTCTCGAAATTTGTATTTTATCGAATAGTTATAAATCAAACTTGCTTTCTTAACTATATTATACTAATGTCATTCGTTAGTACATACATAAGTTCTCAAAACATTTTCTTCATGTGACATACTAAATCCGCTCATAACGCTTGGGTCGGGTTTGGGGTGTTACATTTTATGGTATCAGAGCCCAGTTTCAAAACTCAGTTGTGGTTTGGGTTTAAAAGCATTTTCCAAAACTGTTTAAAATTTTAATTTATAAATGCATGTTCTAAAGGAAGTATGGCACCACGGGTATCCGGCACCAAGTCAAGTAAGTATGTGTTTTTAATTTATGATTATTGTGTTAGTACTGTGGCAAGAAAATTCCCCAAAATAGAATACTCTACAACTTTTAGTTTTAGGAGCTGAATTTATAGAGATTGAGACTATAGGATACGTTTTGCGAAAATGACTTTACTTCCTATACTCCATAAAGCATTATTTAGTAAACAGTGAAATAGCATAATGATTCATAAAACTCATAATTAAGATTATATCGACTTAGTGAACATGAGCACTAGAAGATGTGGACGCGGTAGAAGTGGACTTGCTAGAGGCCGAGGTACTAGGACTAGATCCTCATCATCGGGGCGTGTTTTCGAAAGGGAGGTGTTGGCATCGCCAGTAACTAAGATGGGGACTCATGACCGAGCTGGGGTTGTCGAGCTGACTCAGATAAGTTAAGGAGGTATTGGAGAAGGTTAAAGGAATTCGTGAAGCACTTCAAGTTGGGAGTGTGGACTGCAAGAAAAAAAGAGATCGTGATTCTCTAGGGTCACAGTCTCGTTCTGTGAAGCATGTCAAGGCACGACCAAACTTTTCGGCTTGTGATTTTTGCAAGAGGCGTCATTCGGGGGAATGCTGGAGGAGGTCAGGAGCTTGCTTGAGATGTGGATCTAAGGAGCATAAGGCTCGGGATTGTTTCATCACCATCAAGTTAGGTATGTTTTGGTTGGATTTGATGATTGAATTTTAGGTATAAGTGGTAGATAACTGCTTGCTTCTGTGGTTAGATATGTGTGTGAAAGAGGATTCAAGATTTTGTTAAAAGTACAATAGTGTTATTAAGATTAGAGTACGCAGCGAAAGCATAGTGGTGTGAGTTGAGCGGTGCGTTTAGTAGTAGGATGGAAAATTTCGAGGATGAAATTTCTTTAAGGAGGGTAGAATTGTAACATCCCAAAATTGGGCCTTGGGCATAGGAGTGTTTAAAATTTTTGAGAATAAGAGAATGACATTATTTCAAGTTGGACTTACTAAGAAGGTAATTTTGGAAAGTTACGGGGTTTCTATGAAGTCTCGGGTTCAAGTTAGGCTATAGGTAAATTTTTTTGTTTATGCTCTTAAGGGGGTAAAGGTAAATGGCATCAAGACTTAAGGAAATAAGTTTGCATTTTGTTAACACAATGAGTCTATTGGTAAAGAGGCAAGTGGTGTGTGGAGTGTACTAACGGTCTAAGGTTCAAATCCCACCTAGTGTAAATATTTTGGAATAAAATTTTTGTGTTATATGGTAAGTGTCGGCCAAGGCTTAAATATGGAAAGTAAGACTTTTTAATTATGGTATGATGGCTAAGGAAAGAAGGAAAGGATGAAGGTAAGGAAAGGAATCAAAAGAAAAAGGCAAGATAAGGGAGCATGTTGGCCTTTTTCATGGGTGATGTTTTGAAAAGATTTTGTTAGTCAATGTTCGTCTTTTTGGTAAAGATGAATATAAGATTTTGGTTAGGGAATGGGGGAAGCCGAATTTTCTTGGGTCATTTTGCAAAGCTTTGTGCATGATAAGGTTTTGGTTCTTTTAGCATTTTGGGTACTCTTCTTTGACAACATCTTTTTCTTCCCTTTTCATTTTGGCCTAAACACCTAGTGCATTTGTTTATCTTACTCCTTTGTTCTTCCTTAACCCTCAAATCATTTTTGGCTCATCTTCTTTTGAAAATCGAATCTAGTAAGCACTCCTTCTCCACTTTTCTTTTCTTTCTTTTCTTCTTCACAAAATACTTCAAGTCTTCTTTCTTCTTCCTCTCAAATCCATATCCTCCATAGCTGAATATTATTGCTCATTTTTCCTCCATAGCCAAAACCTTCATCTCTTCTTTATCATTTTTCCTAAATTGGATTGACACTCTTTTCTTCGATTAAATCGGTAAGTGAATTCTTTTCTATGTTCATATTCTTTCTTTCTAGCCAAATAGGTATTTATCACTATTCGGTTGTAAATCTCGATCTTAACTGAAATTCTGTTATCTTCCACTCCTTCATGTCTTAATCACCCTACTTGTCATAGTGTTCTAAGTGGGAGGCCGTGTATCGTTCTAGCCCTAAGTCAAACGGTAGAAATTGGATCCAATATCGATAAGGTAAGGGATCCTTCATGGATTATTTGAAATCGTTCTGTATTCGTTTAAGTTATTTTCATGATAATAGTGGTTGTGACTAACCTATTATGTTTTAGGGACTAAGTCGCTCGATCGACCGACTTGTTGATCATACGATATAGTGGGTCAACGAAGAGTGGTTCTTTAGGAAATCAATAAGGTGTGTAATCCCGTACCCTTCCAAATACATGGATGAAATGGTGTGTAATCTCATGCCTCTTTGAATGTTACATGAAATATTCTTTGATTCAGTATAAATATCGAAGAAAATCGAGAATCGACATTTGTGACCACTTGGGCGTGCGTATGTTCGTAGTAGTAACCATATTTCGCAATAAAATAGTTTTGGGCAGCAGCAGTGATGTGATTTAGAAAAATCATGGAAAATAGGAGAAAAGGAATTAGAAAGTGAATAAGATATTGAATTAAATCTTACTGTGTCTATTTTGATATGGAAGACATGGAGAAGGAAAAGGAATTTTATATTCTGAGATATCTAAATTTTAGTGAGATTGGTTTTGAATGACTTTGTGGTTCCCTGATCTGTCTTAGAAAAATCATTTAAAATTTTACAAAGTGAATTATGAGTTATAATTTATATTTATAGATCCCTTAATGAGCCTATTTTCAATAGAAACAAGTGGGAGCAGCATATGAAAACTGCACAGTGAGATATTTGATTTTTGGGTAAGAGAGGTCAAAATCGTTGGAGAATGAAACAAGGGAAATTTTAAGGAATAAACTGTACTAAATGGCTAAGCCAAAAATTCTGGAAAAATTGTAGCTAGAAGATATTTGAGTCTAGTTTCAAGGAAAATTTACGGATTTAGATTTCGAGATTCCTAATTCGAGTTATAGTCAAT
Organism: Gossypium bickii; assembly: GCA_025503065.1. Classification (NCBI taxonomy): domain Eukaryota; kingdom Viridiplantae; phylum Streptophyta; class Magnoliopsida; order Malvales; family Malvaceae; genus Gossypium; species Gossypium bickii. The sequence goes on along the minus strand of CP106717.1, from coordinate 43,541,852 downwards.
TTGGTCTATATGACGCAGATGGACAATTTCGATTTTTTATGCCCCAAACTAGTAGTTAAGCCTGGTTTGCAAAATTTACCAAAATACCCTTGGAGGGTAAATTACCGAAATACCCCTGGGTTGCGAGATTACCGAATTATCCTTAGTGGGTAGAACTTCTGATTTACGAAAATGCCCTTATGGGCCGAATTTTGGAAATGCCCCTAATGGGTCGAATTGTTATATTGCCTTAATGGGCTGAATTGTTATATTGCCTTAATGGGCTGAATTGTTATATTGCCTTAATGGGCTGAATTGTTATATTGCCCCTAATGGGCCGATTTGATATATTGCCTAAATGGGCCGAATTGTTATATTGCCTTAAAGGGCCGATTTGATAGACTGCCTTAATGGGCCGATTTTGCAAAGTGTTAATGGGCCAAATTGTTTGTAATGGATCTCTTAGATATTAATTGCTGTTTATATTTGTAATATCATTTACTATGTATGTTACATATGCATAATTTTGCATGGGATGGGAAAATGTTGAAGAGAAGTAATTCAGGTGGCACTGCTACAAATTTGATTGATAATTTGATACGCTATGATTCTGGTGGCTTGACCACAATTAAATTTGTTATAAATGGCATAATGCCTGCGATTGGTGTGTTGGCGGGGTGGGTTGACTTGATCCCCACAGGTGTGTTTGTTGGTACGGGTGGTGTGTAGCGAATGGATCATTAGGTTGGTTTGGGATTACATTACATTCATTTGATTCATTTGATATATTCTGTTTTGTAAATGGGCTTCGGCCCAAGTTATTGTTATATGGGCTCAGGCCCAAATATTCTCTAAACAGGTTCAAGCCCAATGGACAAGGGTAAGGGGATTATACACTGAGTTCTTGTAACTCACACCTTTTCTTTCTTAACCCTTGTAGGTAATGCTCAGTGACGTGGACTTGGGCCATGGATGACTCGATGGGGGCCATACTTCAAAAACGGTGTTCTTGAACTTTAGAATTTCTATTTACGTTACTTTATTACTTCTACTATTTCGGGTTTTAAGTTGTAATAAGGCCTCTGGACTATTTTTATTTTTGCTTAATGGTTGGGAATGTTTTTATTATTTTCCTTAAATTGTTTAAAAAGAGAATTTTCTAAAAACTTAAATAATGGTTTCCAAAATTGATTAATAAATGGATTTTATAGCAAACTTTTACAAATGATTTAACTCGGATTTTCTTTCAAATTATCTGCGACATTTCAAAAGTCACAATTTTAAAGCTCACTATCTCGATTTTCGACTCATAAAACAATCTTTCAAAAATAGCTGTATTTTATCAAATATTTACAAATAAAAAACTTGTTTACTTAAACAGAACCAAGTAACGCTTATTTTAGTAAGAATCACATGATGCTTTACGTTTTCCTCATGGTTTTTAAAGTTCAAAAGTTCGGTTTCTGATACATCAATCAACTTCTCGAAATTTGTATTTTATTGAATAGTTATAAATCAAACTTGCTTTCTTAACTGTATTATATTAATGTCATTCGTTAGTACATACATAAGTTCTCAAAACATTTTCTTCATGTGACATACCAAATTCGCTCATAACGCGTGGGTCGGGTTTGGGGTGTTACATAAGAAGCTCATTAATATTGAAACTATTGCACTCACAGAAGGTTATAGTGCTATTTTTGACAAACAAGTTGCCCCCAAAGTTGAAAGATCCTGGGAGCTTTACCATCCTATGTTCAATTAGCAATCATTATTTGGGTAAGGTTTTATGCGGCCTGGGAGTGATCGTAGCTGTCGAGTCTTAAATTTTTTAAAAAAAGAATGATCGAACATGGAAACTAACTCTGACAATGACTTAAGGCAAGTGCACCTATTGAACAATAGTATAGCTTAGGCAAGACCGGATTGTCGAACCCAAAGGAACTAAAAGTACTAATACTAACTTTCTTTTTATTATCTAGCCTAAAATAAGTGAAGTTGTTGTTTAATCTAATTTTAATTAACTACTAAGCTAAAGATGCAAAGACAAAAAGAATGAATTGGGGAAATACTGTTGGAAAAACTCAGTTGATTAAGACGATACCCTTAGGAAGAATCCACCAAGACTTCACTTGTTATCTAACACTGAACCAGACGATTTATTCACTTGACTTGATCCGTAAGATTACCTAATTTATATTAAACCCTCTCTCGAGGCGAATAACGTCTAACCCTAGGTTGATTAATTGAAATATCTTTCTAATTAAAACCCTTAGAATCGCATTAACTCGATCTATGGACTCCCATATTAGGTTTCACCTTAATCCGACAAAATCTCGTCACCCTATCTCTAGGCTTGCGATCAACTCCGCTTAATTATGCTAGATCTACTCTTAGGCAGGGACTTTTGCTTCACCACCTAAGCATATTATACTTGAATCAATATCCCGGAAATATTAACACAAGAGTTAAGCGCACATAATTAAGAACAAATCAAGTATTTATCATATAGTTAAGTAAACAATAACAATGTCCGTCTTAGGTTTCATTCCCTTCAGGTATCTTAAAGGTTTAGTTCATAACTATAAAAGAAAACATCTCAGAAGAAAAGATAAAACAAAACATAAGAATTCCCTAAAACCCCCTGAAGGAATTGAAGGAGAGATCTGTCGTCTTGAGTAGAATCTCGGCTTCTTAAGATGGACCAACTGGCTATCTTCGAGTGATTTCCACAAATCTCACCTTTTTGGCTCGGCTCCTTGGCCTAGCTCACTGCCCTCTTTCAGGTAATACTTAGGGGGTTTATATAGGCTTTTGAAATAGGTTCCTTTGCCCTTAAGTATCCTTTTTCGAGTAGAATTGCTTTTCTCCATGAAGGGACACGGCCATGGCACACGCCCGTGTGAATCGTCTTTAGGCCGTGTTCGGATTTCTTTAATGAGGCACGGCCGTGTGAATCAGGATCAGACCGTGTTCTAGTTTATCAGGGAGGCACGGCCGTGTGGGCTCAAAGCCAGGCCATGTCAATTTCCTCTTTGGCCCAATTTGGTTCGTTTTAGGCCCGTTTCTCATTCTTTCTATCCTCCGGTGCTTTCTTTAGTATAAGACATGAAAAGAAAGGATTAGGAGCACCTTTTTACATATCTCAAGTGATAAATCATGCAAAAGTATGCTAAACATGGGATTAAAATATGTTACTTTTACGATTTATCACATACCCTCACACTTATGCTTTTGCTTGTCCTCAAGCAAAATTCTCAACTTACAATTAAAACGAACTTTCCATGATTCATAATATTTATCAATCCTATTTTATCATAACCCAAAGATAATTTATACATGGATAATCCAACTCAAAGAGCCCTAAAGATTCAACCACATCAAAGTCATATATTTATAGCATGAAAACATAGGCGTTTCCCTTTACCTGAATAATTACCTCTGATTCGAAATCGACAAGATTTAACATCCTCACTTAAAGATTCACTCAAATCACTCAAAGTGTTGAAGGTTCAAAATTAAGCACTCAAAAGTCGAACATGAAAAGTTAATCCCATAGGCTTGCCTGAAAATCAAATCTCCACCACTGTAAAATGAGATGATACACAAATCAAAAGGTCTTTACAGGGTTGTAAAGGGCTTTGGTTAAGGGTATGGGTAAAGGCTGAATTAGAAGGTTAGAATCGAGATTGACCAGATAAATTACCTAACTAGAAAAATGAACTAATCTTAAATAATTACATCAATTGAAAACTAATAATACGAATCATAATACTCTAGCATGAGCTTTTTTTTCAACATTTAGGATTTAAATATATAAGCTCAATTACATAGAACAAATATTAAATATACTTCGTGTTTTTTTTAGAACAAATCAAGTAATTAAAGGATAAATTTAACTACAGAAATAATATAATTAGGCAACTAATCAATTCAAATCTTGATTATAAGGGTAGTCAAAAGGAATGGTGATAACAAATACAAAGGGGTTTGGGTTAATATTAATGGGTGAGTCAATAAAAATGTTGTTAGGATCAAAGGGGTTCACTAGGGGTTAATTATGAAGGTAGGCTTTTGAGTGGAGTAAGTGGGTTAAATACCTAGGTGCCTTTATCATCTGGGTATATCAAATCATAGATGTGGTCTCAACATGTATAATCAAGGCAAGTTCTAGAATAACAGTTCAATGTTGACACACTCATAATCAATAAAGTGAGCAAGAAAAAGAATATATGCTTTATATGGCCCAAAATCTCACAAAAATTATGGGTGTTTTGATCAACCTCGTAAATTTCAAATTTCAAGATAACATTCAGATTCAGGTAGACAAGCTAAAAGTTTTAATTTTGAAAAATTAGACTTATCATGCTTGATTCTCTAGTATTCTTTAAATTTAGTCATCAATGCACAATTAATTATGGCTTGCCCAAAAACATATCAATAACAATCTTAAATCATCAGAAATTTCATCCTAATTAGTAATATGAGGAAATTGCTTTAAGAACAAGACATAATTTAGGTATTTGAGAATAATGCAGAAAGTTAGGCATTTTCACGAAATAACTATTCACCCCCCACACTTAAGATGTACATTGCCCTCAATGTACAAAGATAGATAAGCAATTTAAGAGAGAGGGCTAAGTGAAACTTCCTGAATTTGGATGGTTTCCTGGAGTTGGAAGTCAATAGGGGTTGTTTTTGCTACCGAGCTCTGCACTAGATGAAGAAATTTGGGAGCTCATAGAGAATTAGCCAGGAGTTATCAAGACACATTTAAAATAAACTAAATATATAAATAAAGACAAGAAAGATAAAGAGAGAAAATAAAAATGTAATTAAACTAAGTCTAACAGGTAAAGGGGTTTGAGAATCCTTATTGGTAGATGGTTCACGAGGTGGGTGTGACTTCTAAGGCTATGGAGGTGTTGGCGGTGGCAGAAGTGGCGTGATTCTCAGGTAGCCTTTAGAACCTGAGGGCTGCAGTGGTGGTGGTCGTGGTTCCTAAGGTGTGATTCCCTAGCAGCCTTTAGAACTTGACACTAAGAAACTAAAATAAACTAAACTAAATTAAGCATAAGATTATCAAAGAGACGGAAAATAAAGGAGAAGATAAAAGTGAAACAAAAGATAAATGGTCTCAAAGACCCTTGGCTTGTTGTTTGGATGAAGCGGCCGGCATGAACTTATGTATATCGGTCTCTATGAGGGAGACTGTGCTTGGATCCTTCCACTTCTTTGACATGGATATGTGTAGCTCAAGAGGTTGGAGACTTGTTATGGAGAGGGGAGAAATATGAGAAAAAAGGAAGAAGAAAAGAGGTGGAAAGTGGATGAGAAGAATGGGGAGGTAGGTTAGGTTTAAATAGAGTTTTGGATTCTGATGCTTTCCCATGCCCATGGACCGAGGGCGTGTTAGTTCACACGGCCGCTTCGCACGGCCGTGTGTTTAGGCGTGTTGATTAACCCACGCTTGTTTTATAGATTGCCACGCCCGTTTGTGAGAAGTTAGTGTCGACCACAGTCGCGTTGCACGGCTGTGGCACTTTGTCAGTGCCTATGGTGGGGTGGTTGGGTCCGTGATTTCAAAAATTAGTTGGGACTGATTCATACCGCCGCTACTATTTTAGTACGAAGATTCTATACTTCCACACGATTATGGCCACGGCCGTGTGCAAGACCATGTGGTCTGGAAATCAGCACTTTTGGTTAGTTTACACTAGATGTTCAGAAAAAAGAAAAGAAAATCAAATAAAATGAAAGAAAAATGTGAAAATGAATTAGTTAGTGCTTGGGTTGCCTTCCGAGAAGCTCTCGTTTATAGTCTTAAGCTAGACTTTCCTCGTATTTGCCAAAGATCAGGGAGGTTTAAAGGTTTGGATATCTTCCTTCATGCTTACAGTTCTATTTTCTTGATAATGTTTAAGTCGAGAAGCGTTTACCTTAAAAGTGTCAAATGTTGAATTGCTTACCTCGACTGTTCTGTATGGGAAGATATTGTGTACCTTAAGATGGATTTCCTTATTCGTGTTTAGGTCTGGTGTGGTGATGTGAGGATCTGCTTTATCTAATAGTACCTGGTCTTCTATTTTGAAGTGATTTGTTGTTCCTGTGAGCTCTTCTGGGGGCTCCTTCGGTTTTACTTCGTGTGGTTCCTATTCTTCTTTAAAGTGTGTCTCTTCTAAATTGTTGACCTTAATGCTTCGTTTCTCACATAATTCTTCTTTGTTGGCATGGGGTCTATGATCCGGCTTAGGTTTGTAATCCTGTGGTGTTTCATGTGGTGAAAGTTGAACAACTTGGTTATCAACTGAATTTACTTTCTCACCTTCGTCAATTGTTGTCCTGGCTGAGTCAAGAGCTTGTAAACTGATCGATTCGTCACCTACACGAAGTATGAGTTCTCCTGTACCCACATCAATTTTTGTTCTAGCAGTTGCTAAAAAGGGTTTTCCTAAAGTTAGGGGGAATCAAATTATCCTCATCCATGTCTAAGACAACAAAATCTACTGGGAAAACAAATTTATCGATTTTTACACGAACATCTTCGATAATACCCCTAGGAATTCTAACAGTTTTATCAGCTAATTGAATACTCATCCTAGTTTGCTTTGGTTTCCCTAGACCTAGTTGTTTAAACATTTTATAAGGCATGACATTTATACTTGCCCCTAAATCAGCTAAGGCATTATCAACAGTTAGTCTACCAATTAAACATGGAATTGTAAAACTCCCTGGATCTTTTACCTTTTGCGGTAGTCTATTCTGTAACATTACATAGCATACTACATTTAACTCCACATGTGGATCCTCGTCTAACTTACGCTTGTTCGTCAAGAGTTGTTTTAAAAATTTCCTCGAATATGGCATCTCTGAAAGAGCTTCAAGAAGAGGTAAGTTAATATGTAATTTCTTTAAAAGTTTAAGAAACTTACCAAATTGTTCCTCTGTATCGTCTCTCTTCATTGCTTCGGGATAAGTTATGCGGCGTTGGTATTCTTCGATTACCGGTTTGGGCTTTTCTTGTGTTACCTTAGCTTTACCTTCTTCTTCCTCATTTTCTTGTATTGGATTGGGTGGATCTAACCCTATGCTATCATGAGCTGTGATGGCTTGGATTTGCTCCTTTGGGTTAATCTCAGTGTTTCTTGGTAGACGCCCTTGTGGTCATTCGGAAATCTCTGATCGAATTTCAGAAACTATCTTAGTAAGTTGTCCGACTAACTTAGTAAGTCCTCCAACTTGGCTCTCAATCCCTTTGATCGATGCTTGTTGATTATCGAGCATTATCTCAGTTTTTTGGAGACGGTTCTCTGTGGCTGCCATGAATTTTGTCAGCATCTCTTCGAGGTTTGGCCTCTTTTCATGTGGATAGGGCTGATTTTGGAAATTTTTAGGAAGTTGTTGTCTTTGATTTCCTTGATTCCCTTAACCTCCCCATGAAAAATTTGGGTGGTTCCTCTAACCTGGATTACAATTATTACTATAAGGGTTATTATTAGAGCTGAAACTATTACCTACATAGTTCATATGTTCGCTTTCTGTGCTCGGTTGGTAGAATGGGTACCCAGGATTCGCCACGGCTCCACTTGCATCGCACTGCATTACTGGATGTACCTGCGAAGAACACAAACTATCAAGCTTTTTATTCATCATCTCCATCTGTGTTGATATAATGTTTACTGCATCGAGGTTGTAAACACCGGCTGATTTTGTTGGTTTTGTCGTTGTAACTTGCCACTGACAATTATTCAGTGACATCTCTTCAATAAACTCGTAGGCTACTTCAGGAGTTTTATTGTTCAGGGTTCCACTGGCGGCTGAGTCAATTAGTTGCTTCGTTGGGGGGTTTACGCCGTTATAGAAAGTTTGGACTTAGAGCAACAAAGGTAAACCATGGTGCGGGCACATTCTCAAGAGATCCTTGTATCTCTCCCATGCATCGTATAATGTCTCTCAATCTATCTACACAAAACAAGAGATATCATTCTATAATTTGGCCGTTTTAGCCGGTGGGAAATATTTTAATAAAAATTTTTTGGTCATTTGATCCCATGTAGTGATTGACCCTCGTGGTAACGAGTTTAACCACTGTTTGGCTTTATTCCTTAATGAAAAGGGAAATAACCGAAGACGTATGGCATCATCAGAAACGCCATTTATTTTGAAGGTATCACAAATTCTAAAAAATTAGCTATATGAGTATTTGGGTCTTCGTCCTGCAAACCATCAAATTGAACGAATTGTTGAATCATTTGTATAGTGTTAGGCTTTAGTTCAAAATTATTAGCAGCTATAGCAGGCCTAACAATGCTGGATTCTGCTCCTGTTAAATAAGGTTTAGCATAATCTACATAGTACGTGGAGCGTTATTTTCTACCACATCTTATGGTGGTGGATTGTTCTCGTCCATCCCTTCAATAGGATTGGATCTGTTTTCTCGCTCTTCTTCTGTGTAATTCAGTGCTCGCCTAATTTCTCTGCGATTCCTTCGAGCGGTAGCTTCAATATCACTGTCGTATACTAGTGGTCCTCTCGGGTTCCTCCTAGTTATAAACTAGAGATACCTATTAAGAAAAGAAAGAAATAAAATTTAGCAAAATTAGAAATTAATCTAAAAATAAAAGTAATTTTCAGAAAATAAAAAAAATTGGCTAAAGTAATAAAAATAGAGCTTTCTTAATATTTTAGTTCCCTGACAACGGCGCCAAAAACTTGATCATAGCTATTGAGTCTTAAAATTTATAAAAAAAGAATGATCGAACCTGGAAACTAAATCTGACAACGACTTAAGGCAAGTGCACCTATCGAACAGTAGTTTAGCTTAGGCAAGACCGGATTGTTGAACCCAAAGGAACTAAAAGTACTAATACTAACTTTCTCTTTATTATCTAGCCTAAAATAAGTGAAGTTATTGTTTAATCTAATTTTAATTAACTACCAAGCTAAAGATGCAAAGACAAAAAGAGTGTATTGGGGAAATACTGTTGGAAAAACTCAGTTGATTAAGACGATACCCTTAGGAAGAATCCACCTAGACTTCACTTGTTATCTAACACTGAACCAGACGATTGATTCACTTAACTTGATCCGTAAGATTCCCTAATTTATATTAAACCCTCTCTTGAGGCGAATAACGTCTAACCTAGGTTGATTAATTGAAATCTCTTTCTAGTTAAAACCCCTAGAATAACATTAACTCGATCTATGGACTCCCATATTAGGTTTCACCATAATCCGGCAAAATCTCGTCACACTATCTCGACGTGTGCGATCAACTCGGCTTAATTATGCTAGATCTACTCTTAGGTAGGGACTTTTGCTCCACCACCTAAGCACATTATACTTGAATCAATATCCAGAAAATATTAACACAAGAGTTAAGCACACATAATTAAGAACAAATCAAGTATCTATCATATAGTTCATAAAACAATAACAAGATCCGTCTTAGGTTTCATCCCCTTCAGGTATCTGAAGGGTTTAGTTCATAACTATAAAAGAAAACATCTCAGAAGAAAAGATTAAAAAAAAAACATAAGAAATCCCTAAAACCCCTTGAAAGAATTGAAGGAGAGATCTGCCGTCTTGATAGAATTTTGGCTTCTTAAAATGGAACAACTGGCTATCTTCGAGTGATTTCCATTGTAACATCCTTAAACAGGGGCTATTATATTTGAATTATTGCATGTGAATGGCTTGGTTGTGATGTTAATTAAGGTGTCTTAGGGTCTGGGTATGAGCCAAGGGAAGGCCCGAGCTATAGGAAAATTTTTTTTTTGAGCTTTGGATAAGGGGAGCTGTAGTGGCTAGGTGTTAAGAGTGTATGTGGTAAGTTTTAACACAAGAGAACCTGTGGTAAAGTGGCAAGGAGGCGCCACTTAGAGCCTTGAGGAGTGACGCCACAAGCAAGGGAAGGGAGATGAGGTTCGACTTGCAGGAATCCCTCTTTGGGAATTTCTTTTTGATGCCAGAGAGGGGAAGAGTTGTGCTCAGTTGGAACTCTGGTGGATAGCTGTGGATCAAGTCAACAATTCAAATTGGGTGGAAGAGAGAAAATTTAGGAGTGCGAGCAATTCAAACTCGTTTGAACGAGTGGTCAGGAGGGACTTGAAGTGTTGGCCGAAATTTGAACTGTGGGAGGAGGAGTAATCGATTGAAAGACTTTGGAGAAGTGCCGAATTGCCATAGTCAATCTAGGTGGACATTTTCGGCTAGTCATACCTTAGTGCACCTTGTTGAAGCAAAAGTCGAAACCTCTTAAGCACTTGTCGACTTTCCCTCTGAAGCAACAAGCCAAATTTTCCATTGAACCATTTGAGTTTCTCTCTTATTCCCTTTGAAACCAAAACACTTTTCTCTCAAAACCTCATTTCATTTTGCTCTCTATTCTTATTTGGTTTGGCCGAATCTCTCTTAATCTTCTTTCTCAAGCCATAGCCGAATTCATCTTGATCATTCCATCACCATTGCCGAAACCTTAAGAACCGAAACCCCATTCATCGTTCATCTATTTGCTTTCTATGTTCATCTTGGTTGCTTAGCCAACCCCCTTAGTGGCTTATTCTCTTGCCGAAACCTCTCTACTATTCTCTTCTTGTTCTAACCCTTTGGCCGAATATCAACCAGTGTAGATCTCTCTTTTTTCTTCTTCTCTCGTTGGTTGGTGGATCGACTTCGGTTTTTGGAGTAGGTAAGTTTGTTATGGTCAAATCTCTCCTATCTTCACTTTTCTTTCTCTATCGACTCATTTGGAACAAAAGCCGAAGTTTGGCATTTGTTGTCATGATTCTTATTCGTCTATAAAATCGAATTCTCCTAGTTCCATAATCGTTCTTCGGGTGTTGTAACAGTGGTTCGTGGTCATCTACTCTCTACAAATCGGTTGCGTTAAGGACTGTGGTAAGGATACATGTCGATTCAACCCTTCTCTTATTTATTTGAAAACCCGAAGGCTATTAGTTTATGTTGTTTAGTTTTGGCCGATTGTAGGGGAAGGCTTAATCTCGCATACCTCGGGTTGTGCCTAGTGCTGGAAGGGTGTTAAGGTGAGAGTGTTTATTTTATGCGTTAACTCTTTTGGGATATCTTGGTTCAGCCGAATGGCTTCTTGCTAATGATTTTGGTTTTGGCCGAATATAGGAAGGGTGTGTCTTGTGCGTTAGATCTTAATTACGGGGTTCGGTAGTCTCGTTAGTAACTAGTTGTGTATCTCTTACACACTTCATAATCTATGTAAATATGTTAATAACTTAAATAGTGTTAAATGTCGAAAACTATGTGGATTTCTATATGGTACCCTTAGGGGTTTGAGCAAGGACTCCAGGTAAGTCCATTTAGATGAGTTAATGATATTTGATCTATGATAAATTATACATGTTATGTTTCGATATGTGTTAAATGATTAAGCATGTTGGCATGTTATGTATAAGCATATGCATTACTGTGGGTGTTATGAGAGGAGGGGGAAGATATGATATCAGTGACTTTGGGTCACCAGCGGTTTGGCACCACCAGTGGTTTGGTACCACATTTGATATTCGTGACTTTGGGTCACCAGTGGTTTGGCACCACATTGGATTTAGCGACTCGTCCCAGTGGCTTAGCATCACAGTAGGTTCGCCCCACATTTTATAAAAAGGGATTGTCGCTAGTGATTTGGTATCACAAAGTGGGTTGGCCCCACATATGGATTATTCATGACTTTGGGCCACCAGTGGTTTGGTACCACATGAGGTAGGAAAAGGAGTTGTGGATGGCTAGGTTTAGGTTGCATGATATATTTGCTTGATTATGATTTGTGTAAGAATGTTGCTATAATTGGGAGGAGGAATTACGCACTGAGTCTGGGTGACTCACCTCTTCCCTTATCTTTTTCAGGTGACTAGTAGATCGCGGATGAGGAGCCGGGTGGACTCGAGGTGGCCATGCGAAATTGCTTTTGGTTTTACATCAACTTACCGATTTGGGTACTTTGTTTTAATTTGGTTTTGTTTGGGTTGTAATAAGGCCACTTATTTTATATTTTCAGGATTATTTTATCTGCTTTAAGTTTTATCAAATATTGCTTAAGTAACCTACTTGATCTTTTTTAATAACCTGATAATCAATGTTTTCTAAATTGAACAACTCGACGAGTTTTCTAAACCTTATCATCGGGTAAGGATTAATGAGTGGTATAACAATGGGCTTAAACTTTCTTTTAAATTAAGTTACCTAAAATCAAATGTTTTAGAAATGGTTACCAACTTTACATCTAAACAAAATCGGGTTTTTCCTAAAATCACACGGTTTAAAAGTTAGATAACAATGCGCAACTTTTCTCAAAGAGTCTCTCCCCTACGTTTAAACAATTTGTAAACATCCAACATATTTTTTTTCAAATAACATCTCTTCAAATCAAATTTTCAACTTGATTTAGTTAAACTGTTTTACCCTGTGACATGCCGGACTCAGTCGTAGTGTATTGACCGGGTTGGGGTGTTAATCCACAAATCTGACCTTTTCGGCTCGGCTCCTTGGCCTAGCTCACCGTCCTCTTTAGGTAATACTCAGGGGGTTCGTATAGGCTTTTGAAATAGGTTTCTTTGCCCCTAAGTATCCTTTTCCGAGTAGAATTGCTTTTCTCCATGACAGGGACATGGCCATGGCACACGCCCTGTGAATCGCTTTTAGGCCGTGTTTGAATTTCTTTAATGAGGCACGGCCGTGTGAATCGGGATCAAGCCGTGTTCTAGTTTACCAGGGAGGCACGGCCGTGTTGATTTCCTCTTTGGACCAATTTGGTCTGTTTTAGGCCCGTTTCTCATTCTTTCTATCCTCCGGTGCTTTCCTGAGTATAAGACATGAAAAGAAAGGATTAAGAGCACCTTTTTACATAACTCAAGTGATAAATCATCCAAAAGTATGCTAAATGTGGGATTAAAATATGTTACTTTTACGGTTTATCAGGGAGCTAACATTGATCTAATGCCATTATCTACTTTCTGAAAGTTGGGAATTGGTCACATGAAATCTACTGTAGTGATATTATAACTAGTTGGTCGATCCTTGGCTAAACCTGAATGGCAAATCAAAGATGTCTTAGTTCATGTGGATAAATTTGTTTTTCCATATGATTTTATCATACTTGACTGCGAGGCAAACAAGGAGGTTCCCATAACCTTGGGACGACCAGTTTTAGCAACCTGACGAACTCTTATTGATGTTTACAAAGGTGAACTAAACATGCGACTTAAAGATAAGCAAGTCACCTTTAGTGTTTTTGAATCTATTCAATGCAAGGACAAAGAAGAATGCCTTATTGTCGATGTGCTAGATGATCTAATTAAGGAAGAATTCAATGACCAAAGCACAATACTTTCTGAAATGTTTGCAGTGATATCTGATGCCGAGTCCTTATTCAATTGTGACAACATGGTTGAAGCTAATAATCTTGAACTTAAGCATAGATGGCAGATGGAATCCTTAGACCTAACCAATAGAACAACCCCAATTTTCAAACCATCTATTGAAGAAGCTCCTACTCTGGAATTGAAACCACTACCTCCTCATCTTAAATATGTCTTTCTGGGTGATCACAATACTCTCCCAGCTATTGTCTCTGCAACATTGGATGTAATTCAAGAAGAGAAATTGTTCCATATTCTCAAGCAATATAAATGTAACATCCTGGAAATGGGCCTATGCATTTTTTATTTAATTATACGAAATGGCATGTCTTATGTGTTATGAATGTATGGAGAACATTTCTGGAAACTTGGAAATGTAAGGAAATGCTTCAGAAATGTTAAGTTTCAAAAGAGGAAAGTAAACATTTTTGGAAAATTGGAAATGTAAGGAAATGTATTGTCTTGGAAATGTAAGGAAATGTCTTGTCTTGGAAATGTAAGGAAATGTCTTGGAAATGTAAGGAAATGACTTGGAAATGTAAGGAAATGTCTTGTCTTGGAAATGTAAGGAAATGTCTTGGAAATGTAAGGAAATATCTTGTCTTGGAAATGTAAGGAAATACCTTAGAAATGTTAAGTTTTAAAGTATTAAAAGAGGGACATAAAGCAAGGTAGTCTTAAGAGAAAATGTATGTGAAATATGACATACAAATAGCCTTAGTAAAATGGCTACAAGGCGCCACATAAGGGCCTAGCAAGTGACGCCACATACATAGGCAAATGGGCCAAGGATCGAGTCGCATGGGAAGCAAATAAAAGAATTTTATTTTTGCTACAAGGAGCAGAGAGGTGGACGGCATTAAGGGTCTTAAAAGAGGAGTTTTATTCTTTTTAAATTTCGGCAAATAGATAGATAATGATGGATTATTATTGGTATTTTTAATTAAGGGATAAGAGATAATTAAAGGATTATTTCTATTAATTTTAAACAAAGTGATAAAGATAAAGAAGAAGTGATGGCCAAGTAAGGGACTTTGAGTTTAATAATTTTGGCTAAGTAAGGATAGTTACTGAATTATCTTTTATTTTAGGTGATAATTAAAGAGATAAAGCTATCAAAATAGAAGAGTGATGGCCAAGTAAAGGAGTCTTGGCCTAGTAATTTCGGCAATAGGAGGAAAAGAGAAGCCATTCTGTATTATTTTCTTTTCTTGAAAGTCTCTGCCGAATTCTCAAGCAAAAACTCCTCTCTTCTCTTTTATTTTTGCCAAGCCGAAAACACCTTGTGTTATAGCCGAATCCTCCATCTTTATTCTTCTTTCTCTTTTCTTTCTAAATCCATTCAAAAGCCGTATAAGCCTTTTTAAGGTCAGTGTCGATTATTCAAGAAAGTGAAATCAAGTTCTTTCCAACCTAAAGCCGAATATCTCAAGTGGCATCAAGAGGAAGTGCTGTCGACTTCCACAAATAGGGTAAGGGCGGATTATTGTCTTGATCATTCCTTTTCTTTATAGCCGAATGTTAGAAACTAACCTTAAAAATCTTGGCCAAAACTTTGGAAAAAGGTTTCGGGATTTGCTAGTTGTCGATTTCAAGGGGAGTATCTTTCGGGATTCGTCCAAGTCAACTATTTTGGGATTTAAGGATCAAGGTAAGACAATAAGTATTCGGCCTTAGGCCATTTTTTATTGAGATTTAATGTTAGAAATTGATCTAACATGTGGCTATAGGGATTTCGACATACACCTAAGACAAGAGATCAATTCCGAGATTTAAGATTTGGAAGGTAAGTACATATGTACATTCGGCCAAAGCCTAGTTTAGTATTTGATTTGTTTCTTAAATGTTTAAAAGCCAGAAACTAACCAAGTTAATGGATTTAATGTTGGCCGATTGAAGGAAGGTATAGCACAAAGTTTTTGGGATTTGATTTATAGTGAAATCGGCACCAAGGTAAGAATTCAATGACAATAATCCTAATGGGATTTGGTTTTATGGCCGAATGGTTTTTAGTAAATTACTATATGTTGGCCGAACATAGGAACAAAAGATCTAGGACGCTAGATCGAGATATTCGAAATTTGGAGTGAATTCGCTAAGCTAATCAGGTGTGTACCCCACACTAACTTTTAATAAGATTTATGGCAATATTTAATATGTGTATGTTTATAAGAATGTGAATATGGCTAAGGTACCATGTCATGGTACAAAAGTACTCAGGTACGTTTCCTACTCCTACTAGGAATATGAATATATGTTATGACTCATATGTGAACAGTGATAAGAATGTGAAATTAGGCATGTTAATGCATAATATGTATGATATAGGGCATATGGGTTATATGAAAAGGGGAAGTGAATGTGGTGACCTAAGACCACGATATCTAAATGTGGTGACCTAAGCCCACGATATCTGAATGTGGTGACTTCGGTCACAATTATTTAATCTGGTGGCTATGCCACGAATATTTATAAGGGCGATGAGCACATCGACTGCAGCGACTGCCTTCGATGGTGTGTAGCGGATGGAGGGTTGACTTAGTAGTCCCCACGGTGTGCAGGATGGTACGGGTGATGTGTAGCGGATGGCATATAGGTCTGGGTTCGGGTTGCATCATATGTTTATATCTGATATATGAATGTGTATGTAATATGATAATGTATGCCTGAATTTATTAAATCTTAGTGTTGGTTACACATTGAGTCTATTTGACTCACCTCGTTGGGGAACTTTTTCTTTCAGGTGACGATCAGTAATGGACCGAGTTCGGCAGAAGCTTAGGGATGGCCATGCTCAGCAAGAAATTCATTTTATTTGGACTACTTTATTTTAAGTACTTTGGTTTTACTTTTGGGATTTATTTGATGTAATAAGGCCATAGTTGAATTACTTTAATTTTTCTTTTAATTACTATGTACGAATTTTTATCAAGTGAAGTTTAAGTAGATTTATTTTAAAACAAAGCCTAAACGTTTTGTCACCTAAAGTAAAGGATTTTAATTTTATGAAATAAACTTGTTTTCAACTCAAGCCCAACCCAACACAATCTTCCTTTCAAAACACACAAGTTTTTCCTAAGTAACAAAAGAATTTTTAACCGGTTTACTTCGAGGAACATACCAGATCCGGTCCAGGCTCGTGGGCCGGGTATGGGGTGTTTCAATAAACGAGCTATTGCTTTGAGTATTGCCAATATTCAAGGTATTAGTCCTTCTTTTTGCATGCATAAGATCAAGTTGGAAGATGAAGGAAAGCAATCAATTGAATAGCAAAGAAGATTAAATGATAAGATGAAGGAAGTTGTCAAGAAGGAAATCATAAAATGGCTTGATGCTGGAATTATTTACCGGATTTCTGATAGCAATTGGGTGAGTCCAGTGCAATGCGTACCTAAAAAGAGTGGCATCACTATGGTTCCCAATGATAAGGACGAATTAATTCCTACACATATTCCCACGAGATGGCGAGTTTGTATGGATTATCGCAAATTGAATGTGGCCATAAAGAAGGATCACTTCCCACTTCCTTTTCTTGACCAAATGCTAGATTAGCTTGCTAGAAAGGCCTATTATTGCTTTTTTAAACGGCTATTTTGGGTACAATCAAATTGCTATTGTACTGGAGGATCGGGAGAAAACAAACTTCACCTACCCCTTTGGTACTTTTGCTTTTCGTTGTATGCCTTTCAGTCTTTGCAACGCGTCAACCACATTTCAAAGCTGCATGATGGAAATATTCTCAGATATGATCGAAGACTCTTTAGAGGTTTTTATGGATGATTTCACAATCTATGGGAATGATTTTGATCATTACGCTGACAATTTGGATAAAGTATTGAAGCGATGTGAGGACACACATCTTATCCTAAATTGGGAAAAATGTCATTTCGTGGAAACTAAAGGCATTCTATTAGGACATTGCATCTCTAGTCAAGGCATTCGTGTAGACAAAGCTAAGGTGGAAAATTGAGAAATTACCTCCACCAAAAAAATATGAAAGTTATTCGCAGTTTTCTTAGACATGTGGGGTTTTATCGAAGGTTTATTAGAGATTTTTCAAAAATTACAAAGCCCTTATGCTCATTGCTGGAACAGAATAAAAAATTCTTCTTTAATGATGCATGTCTGGATGCCTTTATTCAGTTAAAAAAGTAGCTAGTGAATGCACCCATTATCATTGCACCAAATTGGTATCAACCTTTTGAAGTTATGTGCGATACAAGCGACTTTGTTGTGGGTGCAAATCTAGGAAAAACATTTCACGCCATCTATTATGCTAGCAAAACTCTTACAGAGGCTCAATTCAATTATACCACCATAGAGAAAGCATTGCTGGCTGTAGTCTTTGCTTTCGGCAAGTTTTGTTCCTATCTTGTCGATGCAAAGGTTACTGTTTTCACTGATCACTCAGCATTGAGATATCTCTTTGCGAAAAAGAACACCAAACCAAGATTGATATGTTGGATGTTACTGTTGCAAGAATTTGATATCGAGATAAAAGACTGCAAGGGTTCAAAGAATCAAGTTGCAAACCATTTGTCTTGATTGGAAGTTGGCAGCAAAGATGAAAACATACTTCAAATTGTCGATGCATTCCCATATGAGAAGTTATTTATTGTAGATGCAACTCCTTGGTATGTGGATTTTGTTAATTATCTATTATGTGGAAAACTCCCATTGGGTGTCACAGGCCATAAAAAAAGATTTCTTCATGACGTAGTGAAGTATCATTGGAACGAGCCGTATTTATTCAAGGTATGCAATGATAACATCATTCGACGTTGTGTTCTAGAAGAGGAGATGCTTTCTATCCTGAAGCATTGTCATGACGCTCCTTATGGAGTTCATTTCGGTGGTATAAGAACTGCTATTAAAGTTCTCCAATCAGGATTCTACTGGCCTTCATTATTTAAGGATGCCCACAATTTTGTGAATCAATGTGATAGGTGTCAACACACCTGTTCTATATCCTGACGAAATGAACTGTTACCATAGCCAATTATGGAGGTTGAATTATTCGATGTTTGTGGTATGGACTTTATGGGACCATTTCCAAGTTCATCTGGAAATCTTTATATATTAGTAGCTGTTGACTACGTCTCGAAGTGGGTTGAAGCTGTTGCAATTCCAATGGATGATGCAAAGACAATGCTTTGGCACACCAGAGGCATTGATTAGTGATCAGGGTAGAAACTTTCATTGCAACCAAGTGGCAACCGCACTCAAAGATATAGAGTTAATCATAGAATGGCCTCTACTTATCATCTGCAAACTAAAAGGCAAGCTAAAGTGTCAAATCGACAAATTAAAACCATACTTGAGAAGGTTGTGAACCCTTCGAGCAAATATTGGTCTTCTAGACTGGATGACGCTTTATGGGCATTACGAATAACATACAAAACTCTATTAGGGATGTCGCTGTAGCAATTGGTTTTTGGGAAAGCATGTCACTTGCCAGTTGAAAAGGAACACAAAGCATTGTGGGCATTTAAGCAAGTGAACATGGACTATAAAGTTGCTGGAAAGAAAATGTTGTTAGATATCATTGAACTGGAGGAGATTAGGTGAAATCCCTATGAAAATGCTGCAATTTACAAGGAAAAGACCAAATGATGGCATGACATAATTATTTTGAAGCGATAATTTATAGCAGGTCAGCAAGTTTTATTATTTAATTCTAGATTGAAACTGCACTTGGGTAAATTGTGCTCACGTTGGTTTGGCCTTTCGAAATTGTTGAAGTATTTCCTCATGGTGCAGTCACAATCAAAGATTTGCATGATGGACACCAATTCAAAGTGAATGGTCAATGATTGAAATATTAGCTTGGGAAAATTGATTAAAAGGAGGCAAAGACCATTAAATTGGCCGAACAATCTTAATTTTTTTCTTTCTGCAATTTATTACTAGGTAATTTTATTTTATTTTTGCTTCTGTTCAAAATTGTTTTTTCATTTTTATTTTTATTTTTGCAAAATAATTAGGTACAATTGTCGATGCACTTGGGCTTTCTTGTCGACGCACTTGGGCTTTCTTGTCATTTCTCACTCAGCATGAATGAGGGAAGATTAGAAATTTCAATTCCCACCGTTTGTTCAAAACTCACCTAGCCATTTGATTTGTCTGAGTGGGTACAATTCTCATTGGACAAAATTGCTAATTGCGCTGCAAGGCAAACTGGAATTTTGGTTTTCCCATCATTCGTGATGCTACTATGCTAGCAGAAAGGGATCGTGCCCCGTGATTATGATGAAGTCTTGAAAAATTAGGGCCCGATCAATGAAGCATCTATTGAAAGAATGGCACGTGGCAAAGGTACCCCAACAATGAAGGAGGCAGAGACTAGTAAGACAAAGAAGGGCAAAAATAAGGCAGAGACCAAGGGAATGAACCTGATTGTAGAGACATCATTTTTACGCAAAATGAAGGATACTGAGAAGTTGGCCAATTCCATCAGGAATAAGCAGAACAGGCTTGTCGTGACAATAGAGGATATGAACAGATCACAAAATTTGTTCTACGCTTATAGCAGAGCCTATAACAACTCTTTTGTAGCCGTATTACGTTAGTTAAGCATGACCCCACTCCTAGAATTTCAGTGTTCCCACTGATTATCCGGGAGTATGAACCGTCCTCCGATGAAGATGACCTAGAGGACCGAGACAGATTAGTGGAATCCCTTCCCATTGTGCACGTCTCTGATGTTGAGCAAGAAGAAGACTCAAGGGATGTTGAAGAGTGCATGCGACGGATTGATAGCCTGGTCAAGGGTGACTACATTGCTGGTCAAGAAGCACCTGCTGTAGAAGAGAAAGAAGAAACATCGTGCAACCACATTGATGGTCGAGGAAAACTGAGTTAGTTTATTTTAAGTTTTAGCTGTAGTATTCATGCATTGCATGTAGCTATAATTTTCATATTTTTTTGTGTGCACATTGTCGTTGAATTTTTATTATCATTGCATTTTAATTTTAGTGCATTAGGGACAATGCAAACTTTAAGTTTGGGGAAACGCATATGGGTTTCAGGAATACACCCATATGTCAATTTTTTTTGAAGCATGCAAGGTTTATTTGTGGTTTATGCAAATGTGTTTGAAATTTTTTGTTACATTCGATTCTTAATTATTGAATCATGTGAACTATCAATGAATGAGTTGGATAAATTTGACTGAATGTTGTATCTTCAATTCTTTAATGAATGATTTAGGTTGCATTAGTAATAGATGACTAATAGCATTCCTTGAATTTCGAATGAATCTGCCTTTTACAACTACTCAAATCTATATATAGTTATGAATAAGAGACACTCCAAGGTGGGTGTATTGTGAAATGTTAAAGGGGGAACACTCTAATGCAAGTGTTAGAAAAATGAATTTAGCGCCAAAGGTCGTCACTGCACGAGCGTGTTTCGATGCAATTATGTACTCCCTGGGGGTTTGTTGCACTCCATCGTTACTTCTCAGGAACAAGGGTACAGTAATTCAACAGTTTCCCTTGTTCACAAAAAAAAAAAGGAGATAGAAACATATACTGTACAATAAATGTTGTATTGGTAGATAGAATTTAGGATTTAAAGTATGATACTGGTTTTAATGAAGTTGCAATCTTATTCATTCATACTGATGTATTGTCGATGCAATATTTTGTCATTTGAATGTGACTCATTCATTGGGATTTTAAGTGATTCAAGTTGCTAGAATGATCATTTGCCTTAGTGAATTCTTATGTAGCCTTGCTAGTTTCTGTTTTACTTGAGGACAAGTAAAAACTAAAGTTTGGGGGTGTGATAGTACTAGAAAGAACATATGTTTTCTCCCTACTTATTGGTTAATTTCTTCCCATTTAGTTATCTTTAGAACATATTTTAGCATTTTAAGTTTAGTAATTTACATTTTATAACTCACTGGATCTTAGCTTATTTATCCTTAATTTTCTCATGTTTTCGTACTGATATCGCTGCATGAGTATTTTCAGATTGCGCCTAAAATTGTCGTCGCAGTTGGCAACTGTCTAGATAGGAACAAATTACATAAGCTGTCAATGCTGGTACAACTAACTTGTACGTACAAAGGCAGCATGATTCTGATGAAAGGACACCTGGGTTATTTGGGAAGAAAGATAAATATTCACATAAAAAATAGGGGAGAGCTTTATGGATTATCTTCTTCAACCTAACTTTCGAAGCTTTTGGCTATGGTAGCTTAAGTCTCATACGGGTGGACCGAAGTGAAGGTGATGCAGACCAGCTTCAGACGAGGAACCCTGAGTGCGACATAAGAGGGAATAGAGAAATTCAAGTCGAGTTGTCTAAGAATAGTATTCTCCACTTGTTTCTTTTATTTTTCTTTCCCAAATGCTGGTGATTACTTTCTATTTCATGTTAATACAGAAGTACACATGATTTCTAGGTTAAATGTTATTTTATTCAATCTTGCTTCTACTATTTAATCTTTGGGGTTGAATTGTTTTTAGCATGGAAGTGTTATTGCGGTCATTGACATTGGAAGGTGCAGCGACAGTTCAAGCTAACAAGCATGACAACAGAAGTTGCTTGAGGATTAGAGGAATTTAATCCACTTGTTCTTAATAGTGCTCCATTTCCATAATTGGAAAGTGCGGTTAATGTGCATGTTTAAGTCTTAGATTAAATATAGAATTTAAACTTGGTAAGATATTCATTACAAATTATTGCATCGACAGTCACCTATCCTTTTATACCTTGTGAGCACTTAGTATTCTGCAGAAGACTCATGTTGAGGGTTCTAGTTTATCATTATCATATTTTATCTTATTGTTTTCAAATTATTGCTTCGACACCTACTCTCACAATTTATCTCGTCTCTTTCCAGTTATTGCACTGACATTGATAACAAAAGACAACCATCCTCGTGGGATCGTTATCCAACAGGCTCATATCTGTCTACTATACTTGCATCGATAGTGTACGCTTGCACATTATTGCTATGACATTAAATAGCCGATGAATGTGCCAAACAATAGTGATTATATTGTACTCATAATGTGAATATTCAGTGAAAAGTGCAGAAAAATGGTAAGTAATAAGTTTTTTTAATAACAGATATTTTGGCCTTGTGATCCTTAAGACCTTTGGATATAGTTGGCATGCTATAGGATTTGTTTTTGGGGCATTGAGGCCCAAGACAGATTTGGAAAGATAAAGGAATGTGAGCTAAGCTCCATTCATCGGGATATGTTTGCTGTGTTGGACAGTGCTAGCTATAAGCTACACTTTTGGGATATGTTCAACCCTAAGAGTCATTTGGTGCGTTGGAGATCCGCATATAACACCATTAACCCGAAACTGTCACCGAAATAGGGTTAAGAGGCATTACCAAACAATCAGAACATTTCACCTTCATTATACAACACATAGTCAATCATCGTTAAAACGTATCGCAACATAATCATATAGTCCCTAATTGAGGTCTACGAGACCTTAAACACGTGTTAGAAAGAGGTCGGGACTAAACCGAACACTTATGAAAATTTTCAAAAACTTAAAGATTTTTCAACACTGTAGAGGTCATACGCCCATGCGGTTAGGCCATGTGCCTCACACGGCTACCAGACATGCCCATGTGTCCAGGCCGTGCCAAAACAGGGCATACATACTAACTTGTCCACACGGCCACCAGACACGCCCGTGTGCCATGGTCGTGTGAAATTAAAGCTAGCTACTGACTCGGTCACACGGCCACCAGGCACGCCCGTGTGCCACGGCCATGTAACCTACCCAAGCATACTTTGAAGTGGCCCTTGAGCCACACGACAGAGACACACACCCATGTCCCTTGGCCGTGTATGCTAAATAGGCCATTTGCAAGGCCAAAATGCCACCCACAATTGGGTCATACCTACAAACACATACAAGCTTATTTTCACACACAATTTGGAAACCAAATACATGTCAAATGATCAGCATATCATCCCATCCAATCTCATTTCTAATCATGTAAACTTATATACCAAATTGCACAACTAAAACACATGCATAGCCAAGCATGATTCATTCACAATATCACTAGTTCACAATGGCATCAATCCATCACTAAGCTTACCATTCATAAGACATTTTCATTGCCATCAAGCCATACCAAAACATACTTCATATACCATAATCATTCATGCATGTTACCAACATTTATCTAGCCACATCACATGGCTATTGACACATCTCAAACATGTTTCATAACAACTAGTCTATACATGCCACATTCAAATATACACATCTTCAAAAGTACCAAAATAGATTGTCGATAGTGTGATAGAGATGCTGACGATCCCCAGATCAGAGCTAGCTTTACTGACACTGTAAAACAGAGAAATAAATCCTACAGTAAGCTTTCAAAAGCTTAGTAACTTCGTAATACAACACATACTACTCAATAATACCACATCAAATTATATTTATACCATCACATAGATAAAGGCACAACTAGGCACATTATCAATCTCAACCACATACTCAAATATCTATTCATTCAACTCCTAGAACTATCATCAACCACATAGGTTCAAACATACCTTGATGAACACATAGTTACTCATCATTCATCCTACTCAATTGCTCGATATTACATCTCCTTCAACTTTTTCTATTCTTTTAATTTATTCGTACACTTAGTGCCAGCTTCATAACCGAAACATAATCATCATCGCACACTTAGTGCCTATAGGTTAAACCAAACTATATCTGTATCGCACACACAGTGCCAAATCAATAAGCCGAAGCTTCTATCTTTTCGTACACATAGTGCTAATCATCTCTGTCTCGTTTCTAATTTCCCACACTTAGTGCCATCTAATTCAATTCCGCACATAGCATTTCTAATCTCTTAGTTATATATAATTTCATTTAATTCACATCACATAGACATAAATTAACAACTAGTATTACATCCGAACTTACCTCGACGTCGAAATACTGAAACGGTCGTTTAATCGAGCACTTTGTCTTTACCTCGATCTCGATCCAAACTTCTCCTTTCTTGGCCTATAAACATTCAAATTCAACTCATCCAATCACCAATTCATTCAATTTAATCCGCACACACATATTTAGGGCATTTTACAAAATAGCCCTCACATTTTCACATTTCGACACTTTAGTCCCAAATTCACAAAATCACAAAATACACATAATTTCTACTCACACAAGCTTAGCCGGATTCTTCCCATGCTAATACTAGCCCACACATTTCATTTATTTCACATATTAGTCTTTCAATTTACACTTTTTTCAATTTATCCCAAATTACTCAATTTCACTAAAAATTCAAAGACAAAACATGTTCATCCTTCACATATCTTCCATATTTCACTATAAAACATGTTCATCCTTCACATATCTTCCATATTTCACTATAAAACATGTTCATCCTTCACATATCTTCCATATTTCACTATCAACTAACACATAGCTCAAGCATTCATCAATGGCATATCTCAAAATCACCATCAATTTCTAAAATAAAAGTATGGGCTAGCTAGAGCACAAAGCAACATTTACGAAAACGTGGAAATTGTCAAAAACCGATCTCAATACCTTAAATCAAGCTTAACCGTAGCCGAATATTCAAGGCTTTTCTTGCTCTTTTTTCTAATTTTGGCACCAAGAAGATGAGCATGGTTTCATCTTTCTTTTGTTTTATCATAAAAGCTTTAATAATTCATTTACCAATATACCCTTATAATATAACATATAAACTTTTATTATACTATTATTCTAGTCCATTGCCACCCACTATCCCTAATAATGGGCTATTTGCATCATAAAACCTCCAAATTATAAAGACAACAATCAACACACAGCTTTTGCATTTTACGCGACTAGGTCCTTTTTACTAATTAAGCACTCGAACCACAAAATTTTCACACAGACTTAATCACATATTATAAACACAGAAAATAATATTAAAATATTTTTTCGACCTCGAATTTGTGGTCTTGAAACCATTGTTTCGACTAGGGTCTAAACTTGGCTGTTACACCATGTATCTCGATATGTGGTGATAGAGCCAACTTATATGTTTTATAGCTAAAGTGTCAAATTACCAGTAAATGTGATTATGTATAATGTGATATATTCTTAAATGGTTATATGATTCCTATGTAAAAGAACCAATGAATAATGCATGACTAAGTATAATGTGATGCTAAAGTTGAAACTGATGTAAGTGTGTTAATGGTTGCTTCGTTAATGCATGATGACATGTTTGTGTGGCAGTTATTTTGATCATTCACTGATCTTGTTAAGCTCACCCACTCATTTTTAAACCATTGCAGATTAGTTGTGCTTCGGTGTGAGCAGTGTGGTTGTCGTGTGTGAAATGCAATACGATTTGTGCAAGTATACATGTCGATTCAAGTGATAAAGTGATGAGTGAGTATCGTTCCCATAAGAATCAGATTGAGGCACAAAGTTGGTCAAGTTATTTTAATAAAGTCGGGTTAATGCTATGCAAAATGATTGAATAAAATGTTATGGTAAAACTAAGGTACATATACAATGATGAGTAATGTATGGAATTAGTAAATAACTAAAAATGCTATGGCAAAGGTGATAGTAGGAATGTAATGGAAAATATGAGAGTGATTGCAGTTTATAAATAAATAACTACTAAATATGTTCTAGCAAAGATACTTCGGAAAAGAATAAAGATATAGTGTCTATGATATTTATGCAGTAGGTTGAGATTATTTAGAATCAACCTTCATTATCGATAATGCCATGGCAAAATCTTGATTAACTTAATATGCAAAAGAGTCATAAAGTGGTTTTTCTCTTCTTTTCACAAAACCTCAAGCTATTGTCCTTGCTCATATAGGGTCTTACTACAACAACCTGTGTAGTGCTTTATGTATGATGCAAGAATCATTTGAATGCTTTCTCATGCCATCCAATATTAGATAACTTAATCTAACCTTTTTCATATTAAATTAACTTAACAAGAATAATATGCCATCGACTATTCCTAAAAATTGCAAGTAAACAAATGAATGGGTAGCAAGATAATCAGATTTATACCATGAAAATTAAAAACAGTTGGAAAATATAATTGCAAACCATTACCATCGTTTACAACCAAATAAATTCACAAGAGAGCACTAAGGAAATAACGAAAGAACGTCGGGAGAACAACTTCATTTGTTTCACACTTTAGCAGCATAGTGCCTGTGTTAGCCAAGGGGATGACTTCCTCTTTCAATCGAACCCTCTTACTCTTGCCTTAGGATCTTCTCGTCTTATTATTCTTTGTCTTGTTCTCTTGAGGTCTCCTCCATTGGACTTTTATAAGCAAATGTACTAAGGTTTAGCCAATAGCCCGGGATTATCTTCTCTTTTTTAGATTTTCATTTTTGGTTTAAAATCCCTTCCTTTAAGATAGGTGGTTATCAAATCATTATCTCATGATCTTTTTCTTCTTTTTAAATTCTTTTTCTACGATAAAACCAACATCTCGTGATTTATCGTCTCCTCTTTTCTAGGCAAATTTTTTTGGTACAAAAACAGTTGGGCTGAAACTGGTATGTATTGAGTGTTGACTCAGTCTTCCTCCCGAAATTGCGAATTGCCATGGCATAAAAGTCAGAAAATTGTCCACCCTTTTGCCCTGGTAAACCTTCACTCCTTTATTTCTTGTTCCTCATCTAGCACCTACAAATCCACCAAACACAGCCCTTCCACAAGCAACTAATGGTTAAGGAAAAATACTAATGACATGTCCTAAAGTGCATTATTCTTGGCAATATATTCCTTTAATAAATCTTCATTGGAAGTAGAAGACGATGCTTGACCGTATTGAGTATTTTTTCCTCGGCATCTGTTGAACATAACCTGGCGGTGCATTGTTGACATTCTGTATTGCGGCATTGTTGAAATTTCCTGTATCTTGATTATTCCAACTAAAATTCGGATGTTGCCTCCACCTTGAATTGCAAGTGTTGGAATCGGGGTTATTATTCCAATTTGAATTACCCATGTAGTACATTGACGCTAGGTTTGATGGGCATTTGTCAAACACATGGTTTCACCATAATAAACACACGACAGCTTGGCTGATTTCATCTCCTGGACTGATGTTAGATTTCTCATTATTTTAATAATATTAGTTAAAGAGGATACCTGGGTTGCTAATGACGTGATTGCATCAAGCTCCCTGGTGCCAACAACTCTCTTGCTTATCCCAGCTCTTATCGTTGGGTATTGATAATCGTTGTTCGCAATCTTTTCCAAGATCTCATATGCTTTATTGTAAGATTTATTCAACAGAGTACCATTGGCCGAGGCATCAACTACCATTCTCATATACGCATTCAACCCATTGTAAAATATCTCCATTTGAGTCCAGTGTTGGAATCCATGCATTGGGCAGTTCCGAATTAAATCTTTGAATCTTCCCCAAGCTTCATATAATGTTTCATCTTTTAATTTATGAAAAGATGTAATATCATTTCTCAACTTGGCATTCATAGTTGGTGGGTTATACCATAGCAAAAATATCTAGCTAAGATCATTCCATGCTGCCACTATTCCCGACGGCAAAACATTCAGCCATGCTCTTGTACGATCTCTCAAAGAATATGAGAATAGCTTAAGTCTCAAAGTGTCTTCAAGAACACCCTGTTGTTTGAATAAGTCATAGACTTTTAGAAAATTTCTTAAATGTAGTTGCGGGTCTTCAGTGGGTAAACCACCAAATTGCTGATAGTTTATAACATTTGGAACATTACTGGTTCCAAGTCGAATTGTTGAGCTTGTATAGTCGATCTTACAATTGCTGGATTCAAGTCATCTAGCATAGGGACAACATGATCTCTGATTGGCATGTCTCAATCATCCACTACATTCCCCATGTGAGGATTCTCATTGTGATCATTTGGATTAACATTGAGATTATTCTTATTTCCAGCCATTTTTTTCAATTCTATTCTCTTTCTTCACAAAGCTCTGTCAATCTCTGGATCAAAAAGGTATTCTATGTTAGCAAGAATGTCTCTTCTCATGCACTAATGGTAAACCTATAAAACGTAAATTAAACTAAATTAAATAAAACTACTAAGTAAAATAGCCAAACCAAATTTCACCAAATTGCTGATCCTCAGCAATGGAGCCAAAAACGTTTCACGTGTGAAATGATATGCGATATTTGCAGGTATACATGTCGGTTCAAGTAATAAAGTGATGAGTGAGTATCGTTCTCATGAGGATCGGATTGAGGCACAAAGTTGGTCAAGTTATTTTAATAAAGTCTGGTTAATGCTATGTCAAAATGATTGAATGAAATGTTATGGCCAAACTAAGGTAAATATGCAATGATGAGTAATATATGAAATTAGTAATTATCTAAAAATTCAATGGCAAAGGTGATAGTAGGATTGTAATGGCAAATATAAGAGTGATATGCAAATATTTTATAAATAAATAACTACTAAATATGTTCTGGCAAAGATACTTTGGCAAAAAATAAAGATATAGTGCCTATGATATTTATGCGGTTGGTTGGGATTATTAAGAATCAACCTTCACTATCGGTAATGCCATGGAAAAATCTTGATTAACTTAATGTGCAAAAGATTCCTAAAGTGGTTTGTCTCTTTTGACGACAAAACTTCATGTATTGTCCTTGCTAATATAGGGTCTTACTACAGCAGCCTATGTAATTCTTCCTGTATGATACAAGCATCATTCGAATGCTTGCTTATGCCATTCAATATTAGTTAAGTTAATCTAACCTTTTCTGTATTAAATTAACTTAACAAGAATAGTATGCCATCGACTATTCCTAAGGATTGTACTTAAACTATTGAATGGGTATCAAGATAATCAGGTCTATACAATGAAAATTAAAAACAGTGACGTATCATCAAAATAATCCCAACCCGATGAGACTTAACTCATCGGTTCGAAAATATAATTCTAAACCATTACCATTGTTTACAACCAAATAAGTTCACAAGAGAGCACTAAGGAAATAATGGATGAACATCGAGAGAACAACTTCCGTTGGTCCACATGTTAGTAGCACAGTGCCCTGTGTTAGCCAAGAAGATGACTTCCTCTTTCAATCGAAGCCTCTTACTCTTGCCTTTGGTATCTTTGTAACATCCTAGATTAGGGGTTATGCGTTCGTGCCTAATTCATGAGTTAGTAGGTTTTGGCAATGTTGGAAGTGTATTAAGGGTTTTTAGAATTCTAGGATGGAAGAAGAAAGCTTTGGAAAATTATTGGTTTTAAGTAAAAGGGAGCTAGGTAAATGAGGCTTTAAAAGAAACTCCGTGTGAAGCATGACACAAGGAACCATGTGGTAAAATGGCATGTTTTATGAATTATGAATGTGTTATGTGAATTCTAGAAATAAGGAAATGTATGGAAATGCAAGGAAATGTAATGAAATGTATGGAAATGTATGGAAATGTAAGGAAATGTAAGGAAATATATGAAAATGTATGGAAATGTAAGGAAATGTAAGGAAATGTGAGGAAATGTATGGAAATGTAAGGAAATGCAAGGAAATGTAAGGAAATGTCTTGTCTTGGAAATGTAGGGAAATGTCCTGAAAATGTAAAGGAATAAAGAGGAAAGTGTACATTTATCGAAACTAGGAAAACGATTTAGAAATGATTCAAAAAAGGAAAGTGAACATTTCTGGAAACTTGGAAATGTAAGGAAATGTCAAGTTTAAAGAGCCGAACGAAAATTTTTGGAAACTTGGAAATGAAAAGAAATGTCAAGTTTTAAAGTTTAAAAGAGGAAATTAAGGCAAGGTGGCCTTAAAAGAAAAAGTATGTGAAATTTGACACACAAATGGGCTTGGAAAAGTGGCCTGAAGATGCCACTTAGGGCCTCTGGAAATGGCGCCACATACAGGGGTAGTGGGCCAAGGTCCGAACTGCAGGGGAAGCAAAATAAAAGTTTTATTTTGATACAAGGATGGACAGAGGTGGACGGCACATGGGTTATAATTTAGGAGCTTTTATTCTTTTATTTTTAAGAGATAAATAGTGGATAAATAAGGGAAAAATAATGGATTTATTTATCATTATTTTCAAGAGATAATTGTTGGATTACATTCTTTTAATTTGAATAAAGAGATAAATGAGGAATTAATCTTTAATTAGGAAAACAAGGGAGAAGTGATGGCCAAGTAAGGGACTTTGAGTTTAATAATTTTGGCTAAGTAAGAATAGTTGCTGAATTATCTTTTATTTTAGTGATAATTAAAGAGATAAAGATATTAAAATAGAAGAGTGATGGCCAAGTAAGGGATTCTAAGTTAGTAATTTCGGCCATAAAAGGAAAAGAGAGGCCATTCTGCATTATTTTCTGTTCTTTGAAAGCCTCTGCCGAATTCTCTTCACCAAATCTTCTTCTTCTTTTATTTTTGCCAAGCCGAAATACCTTGTGTTCTAGCCGAATCCTCCATCTTTATTCTTCCTTCTCTTTTCTTTCTAATCCCTCCAAAAGCCAAAAGTTGTGAGATCATCATCAAGCCATAGCGGAATCTCTGATGGTTGAAGTGAGGGTGCAATCGATTTCTTCAAGTAAGGGTAAGATCTCATTCGGTTTCATCATTTTTCTTTTAAGAATTGCCGAAATCTAGGACTAACCCCATTAATATCTTGTTACCAAAACTTTGAAGAGATCTTTCGGGATTTACTAACTGTCGACTACAAGGAGGAAGGTTTCGGGATTTCTAAGATTAAGATAAGACATATGTATATTCGGCCAAAGGCCATGTTTTATGTTTTAATGGTTAGATTAAATCTAACGCAAGGTTATAGGAATTTTGACATTCCTAGGAAAACAAGGATCAATTTCGGGATTTGTTGGTGTCCCAATCGGCAACAAGGTAAGTTTAAGAATACTAATCCTACTAGGATTTGGATTTATGGCCGAATGGCTTTTTATTAAATTAGTAAGTGATTAATCAAATGTAGGGATTAAGGAATTAAGCGGTAGATCATATTTCGAAATCTCAAGGAATTTGCTAAGCGAATCAGGTGTGTACCCCACACTACTTTATAATATGTATTATGGCTATGTTTATTAATATATGTGTTATTAAGTATATGAAAGTGGCTAAAGTACCATGATATGGTACTAAGTACTCAGGTACGTTTCCTACTTCTACTAGGATTACGAAATATGTTATATTTAACATGTGAAAAGTGACATGAATGTGAGTTTAAGTATGATATCCATAATATGAATAATATGGGGCATTCGGGTTATATGAGAAAGGGGAAGTGAATGTGGTGACTTCGGTCTCACTATCTGAATGTGGTGACTTCGATCACATTATCTGAATGTGGTGACTTTGGTCACATTATCTGAATGTGTTAACTTCGGTTACATTATCTGAATGTGGTGTCTCATGACACAATTATCTGGTGGCTATGCCACGAATTTATATGGGCGATGAGCACCTCGACTGCAGCGACTGCCTTCGATGGTGTGTAGCGGAAGGAGGTTGACTTAGTAGTCCCCACGGTCTGACTGGCAGGTACAGGGGTGTGTAGCGGATGGACTATTAGGTTTGGGTTTGGGAATGCATCATAACTTGTATTTTATGTTTTGAATGTGTAACTATTGTATGCCTGATTCTATTATGATTTAGTGTCGTGTACACATTGAGTCTGTTTGACTCACCCTGCTTGTGAGACCATGTTTGGTGATGAACAAAGTGATGGACCGGACTAGCGGTACTTGTGGTGGCCATGCTCAACATGAAGTTTATGTTGAATTTATTTTAGTACTTTGAAATATTTTGGAAACTATTTGATGTAATAAGGCCATAAGGCCATGATGAACGATTTTATTTCTACTTGTTGTTTTATTGTGTTACAAATTTTGATTAAGTTAAAGACTAAGTATTTTATTTTAAAATATACTCTATATGTTTTATCACTTAATATTAAAAAGGGGTTTTCTAATATAAAAATCCAGTTTGTTTTCAACACAAGCCCAACCCAAACAATATTTTTTTTTAATTACACAAGTTTTTCTCTAAGTAACAAAAGAATTTGAAACCGGTTTACTTGAGGAACATACCAGATCCGATTCAGGCTCGTGGGCCGGGTTTGGGGTGTTTCAGTTTGGTATCAGAGCCTGAGGGTTAAGGCCCAAAACGTTTTCAAAGCGAGCCCAAATAAGTTTTATGAAAACATTATTTTGAAATAAGCAGGTTTCTGGCATGGCACCTAAGTCTCTGACCCGCAGTCCACTAGGTAAGTATCCCTATCTATTATGTGATTTATATTATAATTTGTAGAAGGGTAGAAATGGAACGTAGATTAGAATATTAAGTATGTGAATCCTAGGACTAGTCTACTCAAACACAAGTGCATAAGACTTAAGAACCATTAAACCAACCTATGATTAAGTCGCGAGCTAGGTGTGTGGTAATCAAGTGCGCATGTCTAGGAGTGGATTCATGAAGAGCTTGGTATTTAAGCGGTCTTAGCGACTCACCTCCTCTTTACTCGAATCCTACCTGGTGCGTAGTAACCGTTCACCCTACCCAAGAGGACTTAGTCATCGGCTAAAAAAACAATAACTAAAACCCGAAAGGGAACTAGCCGTGTTTTTATAAAAACCCTAGTTTTAAAGCTCTTAAAATTTCCTTTTTAATTTGTGAGAACTATTTTTACAAAAATTTTCGAAAAAAAAATTTTTGATTTATGAAATTACAAAAATACCCCTAGTGGTAAATTACAAAAAATACCCTTGGTTTATGAAATTCCCAAAATACCCACAGTTCTTATCAAGATTTCATTACTTTATAAATGTTCAAAAACCCTAATTTGCAAATTATCAAAATATCTTGATTTTGGAAAATTTTGAAATCGCCCCTGACGTACAAAATTACCAAAAATAACCCTGATTTCCAAAATTTTTTGCAACATCACTGTTTCGGAAAGTACAATTCTCAAAAAGAACCCTCAAAGTTTTGCAACTTTTGAAATATCACTGATTTACTAGATTTTACAAATTTACCCCGATTTGTGAAAAATTACCAAAATACCCCCGAGGTCCAAAATTACCGAAAGGCCCCGGGATTTCAAAATTACTAAAATACCCTTATTGACAAAATCACCAAGGAACCTTATTTTGACAAATTATGAAAATACCCCTGTAGGACAAATTACGAAAATACCCCTGGGTAGTGGAAAAACAACAACAATGAAAACTACAACATTTCTCTGAATGAACGAAAGTTCATAATTGGTTGAGGAATGTGAACGTGACTTTCTAAATAGTGAACTTCAGCTGAGAACTTTGTTTGATCGAAAGAACCACTTTTAAACATCTCTTTTCACAAAACTGTTCGCGGTTAATCATTGAAACAAAAGTACTAATGTATAAAACTCTTAAATCAGATTAAATCACGACGTTAGAAAATGAGTTCTAATGGATGTGAACTTAGAGATTGTGCCTAGAAGGTATGATGGCTCTATTAAGATCAGAGTGCGCAGCGTAAGCATAGTGCGGTGAGAAGGATTGTACGACTGTTAGTAAGTAATTTCGAGGACGAAATTACTTTTAAGGAGGGTAGAACTGTAACATTCTAGATTAGGGGTTATGCGTTCGTGCCTAATTCATGAGTTAGTAGGTTTTGGCAGTGTTGGAAGTGTATTAAGGGTTTTTAGAATTCTAGGATGGAAGAATAAAGCTTTGGAAAATTATTGGTTTTTAAGTAAAAAGGGGAGCTAGGTAAATGAGGGTTTAAAAGAAACTCCATGTGAAGCATGACACAAGGAACCATGTGGTAAAATGGCATGTTTTATGAATTATGAATGTGTTATGTGAATTCTAGAAATAAGGAAATGTATGGAAATGTAAGGAAATGTAAGGAAATGTATGGAAATGTATGGAAATGTAAGGAAATGTAAGGAAATGTGAGGAAATGTATGGAAATGTAAGGAAATGCAAGGAAATGTAAGGAAATGTCTTGTCTTGGAAATGTAGGGAAATGTCCTGAAAATATAAAGGAATAAAGAGGAAAGTGAACATGTATGGAAACTAGGAAAAGGATTTAGAAATGATTCAAAAAAGGAAAGTGAACATTTCTAGAAACTTGGAAATGTAAGGAAATGTCAAGTTTAAAGAGCCGAACGAAAATTTTTGGAAACTTGGAAATGAAAAGAAATGTCAAGTTTTAAAGTTTAAAAGAGGAAATTAAGGCAAGGTGGCCTTAAAAGAAAAAGTATGTGAAATTTGACACACAAACGGGCTTGGAAAAGTTGCCTGAAGATGCCACTTAGGGCCTCTGGAAATGGCGCCACATACAGGGGTAGTGGGCCAAGGTTCGAGCTGCAGGGGAAGCAAAATAAAAGTTTTATTTTGTTACAAGGGTGGACAGAGGTGGACGGCACATGGGTTATAATTTAGGAGCTTTTGTTCTTTTATTTTTAAGAGATAAATAGCGGATAAATAAGGGATAAATAATGGATTTATTTATCATTATTTTCAACAGATAATTATTGGATTAAATTCTTTTAATTTGAATAAAGAGATAAATGAGGAATTAATCTTTAATTAGGAAAACAAGGGAGAAGTGATGGCCAAGTAAGGGACTTTAAGTTTAATAATTTCGGCTAAGTAAGGATAGTTGCTGAATTATCTTTTATTTTAGTGATAATTAAAGAGATAAAGCTATTAAAATAGAAGAGTGATGGCAAAGTAAGGGATTCTAAGTAATTTCGGCTATAAAAGGAAAAGAGAGGCCATTCTGTATTATTTTCTGTTCTTTGAATGCCTCTGCCGAATTCGTTTCACCAAATCTTCTTCTTCCTTCTCTTTTCTTTCTAATCCCTCCAAAAGCCGAAAGTTGTGAGATCATCATCTAGCCATAGCGGAATCTCTGAAGGTTGAAGTGAGGGTGCAATCGATTTCTTCAAGTAAGGGTAAGATCTCATTTGGTTTCATCCTTTTTCTTTTAAGAATTGCCGAAATCTAGGACTAACCCCATTAATATCTTGTTACCGAAACTTTGAAGAGATCTTTCGGGATTTACTAACTGTCGACTACAAGAAGGAAGTTTCGGGATTTCTAAGATTAAGGTAAGACATATGTATATTCGGCCAAAGGCCATGTTTTATGTTTTAATGGTTAGATTAAGTCTAACTCAAGGTTATAGGAATTTTGACATTCCTTGGAAAACAAGGATCAATTTCGGGATTTGTTAGTGTCCCAATCGGCAACAAGGTAAGTTTAAGAATACTAATCCTACTAGGATTTGGATTTATGGCTGAATGGCTTTTTATTAAATTAGTAAGTGATTAATCAAATGTAGGGATTAAGGTATTAAGCGGTAGATCAGATTTCGAAATCTCAAGGAATTTGCTAAGCGAATCAGGTGTGTACCCCACACTTCTTTATAATATGTATTATGGCTATGTTTATTAATATATGTGTTATTAAGTATATGAAAGTGGCTAAAGTACCATGATATGGTACTAAGTACTCAGGTACGTTTCCTACTTCTACTAGGGTTACAAAATATGTTATATTTAACATGTGAAAAGTGACATGAATGTGAGTTTAAGTATGATATGCATAATATGAATAATATGGGGCATTCGGGTTATATGAGAAAGGGGAAGTGAATGTGGTGACTTCGGTCTCACTATCTGAATGTGGTGACTTCGATCACATTATCTGAATGTGGTGACTTCGGTCACATTATCTGAATGTGGTAACTTTGGTTACATTATTTGAATGTGGTGTCTCATGACACAATTATCTGGTGGCTATGCCACGAATTTATATGGGCGATGAGCACGTCGACTGCAGCGACTGCCTTCGATGGTGTATAGCGGAAGGAGGTTGACTTAGTAGTCCCCACTGGCCCGACCGCGAGTGCGGGGTGTGTGTAGAGATGGACAATTAGGTTTGGGTTTGGGAATGCATCATAACTTGTATTTTATGTTTTGAATGTGTAACTATTGTATGCCTGATTCTATTATGATTTAGTGTCGTGTACACATTGAGTCTGTTTGACTCACCCCGTTGTGAGACCATGTTTCAGGTGATGAACAGTGATGGACCGGGACGGCAGTACTTGTGGTGGCCATGCTCAACATGAAGTTTATGTTGAATTTATTTTAGTACTTTGAAATACTTTGGAAACTATTTGATGTAATAAGGCCATAAGGCCATGATGAACGATTTTATTTCTACTTGTTGTTTTATTGTGTTACAAATTTTGATTAAGTTAAAGACTAAGTATTTTATTTTAAAATATACTCTATATGTTTTATCACTTAATATTAAAAAGGGGTTTTCTAATATAAAAATCCAGTTTGTTTTCAACACAAGCCCAACCCAAACAATATTTTTTTTTAATCACACAAGTTTTTCTCTAAGTAACAAAAGAATTTGAAACCGGTTTACATGAGGAACATACCAGATTCAGTTCAGGCTCGTGGGCCGGGTTTGGGGTGTTTCAATCTTCCTAGCTTGTTGTTCTCTATCTTGATTTGTTGAGGTCTCCTTTATTGGCCTTCTATAAAAAAGTGTACTAGGTTTAGCCAACAACCCAAGATTGTCTTTTCTCTTTTTTAGGTTTTCTTTTTTGGTTTAAAATCCTTTCCTTTAATATAGGTGGTTATCAGCACATTATCTCATGATCTGTTTCCTCTTTTTAAAATTCTTTTACTAAGATAAACATCAACAGCTCATAATTTATCATTTCCTCTTTTCTAGGCAGATTTTTTCTAGTACAAATACAGTTGGGCTGAAACTAGTATGCGATGAATGTTGACTCGGTCTTTATCTCGGAATCGTAGATTGCCATGGCATACAAGTCGGGAAATTGTCCACCCTTTTGCCCCGGTAAACCTTCACTCCTTTATTTCTTGTTCCTCATCCTGCACTTGCAAATCCACCAAACACAACCCTTTCACAAGCAATTAAAAGTAAAAAATAACATTTAAACACAATCCAAGCTCCTAATGCAATGATTAAGGAAACATACTAATGAAATGTCCCAAAGTGCAACTAAATGTACTTAAGTACAGGCAATTAGCTAGGTCTAAAGGCATGAAATATAACTCTTTTCAAAAGTTATCAGTGGTTCCAAGGGAGTGATCCAAACAAGACTTTAGCATTATTTTGTAGGTGTTTATTTATTCGTTTGTGTTTTGGGGAAATAAAGGCAATGTGGTAGACTTTTTGCTAGTTTTTGCCATGATATTTAAGATGCCTTCATTACTTTATTGCTTTAGATTTTATGGACATTGCTATTGATATTTTGATTTCTTGCTCAAGCATATCTATGATGTTGTGAACTGCTAATATGGATGTTTTGACAATGGTGTGATGAGGTATTAGTTATATGTTGATTAGTTTATGGTTAGAATGGATTATGTGACTTATTATGCTATATTTTTGTTGTTTGGAGCAGAGGGATTGATATCAGGTTTTAAAAATGGTACATCCATGATTTTTGAAAGTGCAGGAAGTCAGTAACATAATTTGGTATCGATACCATATCACGAGTATCGATGCTCGAGGTAAGGTAATCGATACTTTATGAAAGGTACCGATAATTTTTGAGATTTGATGTAACATCCCGAAATTGGGCCTAGTAGGATTGGGCCCAATGGGCCTTGGGCGTAGGAATGTTTAAAATTTTTGAAAACGACATTATTTCATGTTGGACTTATTAGGAAGGTGATTTTAGAAAGTTATGGGGTTCTATGAAGTTCCGGGTTCAAGTTGGGCCTTAGTAAAATTTTGGGTTTAAGCCTATTAAGGAGAGATAGTAAGTGGCATCAAGGCTTATGGAAATAAAAGAGTAAATTGCTAGCATAAATGAGCTATTGGTAAGAAGGATATGATGCCACATAAAGTAGCTTGAGGGAAGAAGTTCAAATCCCATTGTGTGCAAAGTTTGACTATTATTTTTGTACTCTTTCCTTAAGTGTCGGCCAAGCATGCATATATGGCAAGGTGGACTTTTTATTTTTGGCAAGATGGCTAAGGAGAATAGGAAAGAATGAAGGTGAGGAAAGAAATCAATAAAAGGGGGAAAGTAGGGGGAACAAGTGGCCTTTTTCAAGGGAAATGTTATGGAAAGTATGGTTGGCTAATTTTGACCATTTTGATCATAAATGTGGACGGTTTTGTGTGTTAGTAGGGATAGCCGAATTTTGTCTTTGGCAATTGGTAAAAATTTTGGTATTGTTTTGGCCAAAATTCTCTCCAAACTTTCTCCTCCTTGCCGAATTTTCAAGCCTTGAGTGTGCATATTTTCTTTCTTTCTTTCTTCTTGCCGAATGTACCTAAGCCATTGAGACCATATTGCTCTCTTTTCTTTTTACAAAATTTTTCCAAACACCTTTCTTCTTCCTCTCAAATCAATATTTTTCATAACTGAATATTAATGTTTGTTTTTACCCCATAGCTGAATATCATTGTTCATTTTCCCTTATAGCCGAATCTTCCACCTCATCCATATTTTCTTCTCAACCGTATTACTACTCATACTTTGATCAATCGGTAAGTGATTCATTTCAACATTTAATTTTTTCTTCCTCTTAGTGCCAAATCTACGCCTTGGTGTGGGATGGCCATATTGATCGAGACCATTACTTTGTTCTACTTTCTCAATCGAGATCCTTTTTCCCTTTTGTAGTATTCTAACGGGAAGTGGAAAATCATTCTAGCCTTAAGTCGAATGGAGAAATTGGATCCAATATTAATAAGGTAAGGAGTTCTTATGGATTATTGATATTATTCAATATTCGATTGGTTGCTAACGGAGTAGTAATTTGAAATAATCGACTATATGTTTTAAAGACAAATCACTCGATATATTCTACCTTCGGACATAGTGGTAAGTGATTCAAGTGTAAATGATACGAAATCTGTTGGAAATCCGAGGCTAACTTTTGGTTGGTATTGTTCTAGGTCATCGACGAGTGGTTCGTTAGGAAATCAAAATCAAGTGTGTAATCCCGTACCTTCCGTATACATATCTGAAATGGTGTGTAATCTCACACTTCTTTGAATGTTTATATGAAATATCCCGTGAGTCTGTCAAAATACCGATGAAAACTAAAAATCGGCATCCGTGATCACTCAGGCGTGCGTATGATAGTAGTGGTAATCATATTTTGTATTAAAACAATTTCGGTTAGAAGCAGTGATGTGTTTTTGAAAAATCACGAAAAATAGGACAAAGGGAATTAGAAAGTGACTAAGATATCAAATTAAATCTTACTGTGTGTACTTTAATATGGAAGAAATGGAGAAGGAAAAGGAATTTTATATTCTGAGATATGTTAATTTTAGTGAGACTGGTTCTGATTGACTTCGTGGTTCCATGATCTGTTTTGGAAAATCATATAAAATTTTAAAAAGTGAATTATGGATTATAATTTATATGTATGGATTACTTAGTGAGCCTATTTTCATTAGAAACAAGTGGGAGCAATATATGAAAACCGTACAGTGAGATACTTGAAATTAAGGTAAGAGAGGTCAGGATCGTTGGACAGTGAAACGGGGGAAATTTTAAGGAACAAACTGTACTAAATGGTGAAGCCAAAAATTCTGGAAAAATTGTAATAAGAATATATATGAGTTTAGCTTCAAGGAAAATTTATGGATTTAGATTTCAAGATTTCTAACTCAAGTTATAGTCAATTTAGTCAGTACGACGCAGATGGACAGTTTTAAATTGTTATGCCCAAATTAGTAGTTAAGTTTGGATTGCGAAATTACCGAATTACCCTTAGTGGGTAAATTACCGAATTACGAAATTGCCATTATGGGCCGAATTATGGAAATGCCCCTAAAGGGCCGAAATACAAAATTGCTTATGGGCCGAATGGACATACTGATTAATGGGCCAATATGATCTTTTGCTAAATGGGCCAATCTGATATTTTGCTAAGTGGGCCAATCTGATATTTTACTAAATGGGCCAAATCTAATATTTCCCTTAATGGGCCTTTTTGATTAATTGAGATAATGGGCCATAATTTTGTAATAAAAATCCGAATAAATTACTGTTGTTATATTGTGATTTGTTATGCATTTTATACATGATTTTGCATGGGATGGGATAATATTGAAAAGAAGTTCTGGTGGCTCTGCCACATATTTTGGTGGCTCTGCCACAAATTTGTATAGTGGCAATGCCATGTAAATTCTGTTACTCTGGTGGTTTGTCTACAACTAAATTTACTATAAATGGCTAAATGCCTGTGTTTGGTGTGTTGGTGGGGTGGGTTGACTGATGATCACCCACATGTGTGTTGGTTGGTATGGGTGGTGTGTAGCGGTGGATTATTAGGATTGGTTTGGGAATTGCATTTCATACACATGTTATATTTGATACATTATTGTTATTGTAAATGGTCTTAGGCCCAAAATATTGCTAAATGGGTTCCGGCCCAATGGATATTGTAAGGGAATTTTACACTGAGTTCTTGTAACTCACCCCCTTTTCTCTTAACCCTTGTAGGTAATGCTTGATGATATGGACTTGGGCTATGGATGACTCGAGGGAGGCCATACTTCATAAATGGTTTATTTGGACTTTAGACTTCTTTCTCGTTTATTTTATTACTTTACTATTTTGGGTTAAATGTTGTAATAAGGCCTCTGGACTATTTTTATTTTGCTTTATAGTTGGGATGTTTTTATTATTTTACTTAAATTGTTTAAAAAGGGAATTTTCTGAAAACTTAAATAATGGTTTCCAAAATCGAATAATAAATGAATTTTCAAAATAAACTTTTACAAATATTTTTAACACGGATATTTTCTCTCGAACTATTAAGGCTTTTTTCAAAAGACTCGGATTCTTTTTCAAATTTTTAACGTCATTTTCAAAAGTCACGGTTTTGTAAGATCATTTAGTTCAAATTTATCGATTTATGGATCAAATCTTCGAGGTTAGTAGTATTTTATCAAATCAAACTTGTTTTCTTGATTTTAACAAAGCAATATATTTTTTTTAGTATGAATAAAAAGGGTTTAACATGTTTTGCTCGTGTGACATGCCAAATCCGCTCATAACGCATGGGCCGGGTTTGGGGTGTTACATTTGATTTTAAACAAGAAACAAAATGTTGTTTTAGTATCGATTGTCCAAGCAATATCGATACCATTTGAGAGAAATATTGATACATTTGATTCAGTATCGATACCTACGTGAATAATTCAGAATTTTTGTTTAGTGTTCTAAAAGCATGTCTAATTCTCATTTTAAGTTCACTTGATGAATGTTTAGTATGTTTTAATGATATTCAGAATATGTATGACTTAGAAATTCTTACAAATGATAAAATTGAAGGTGTTTTCTTAATAATGAGATCAATTTTAATGCGTATGATATGTTACAGTGGTGTGGCATACTAATATTTAGGCTCGTCGACTGGGCCGAGTATAGGGTGTTATAGGAGAGCAGCTTAACATAAGCACCTCATGTAGTGCAATAATTTCTAAACAGATGCCCCTAAAACTAAAAGACCTAGGAGTTTTACAATACTTATAGAGTTAGGCGATATCCACTTTAGGAAGGCTTTGTGTGACTTAGGAGCAAGTATTAATTTAATCCCTTATCTATATATGAAAAACTTGGGTTGAGGAAGCTCAAAAATACACAAATTACACTACAATTAGTCAATAGGTCTTTAGTACAATCAAAGGGAGTACTTGAAAATGTGTTGATTAAAGTGTGAAGCTTTATAATCCTGGTGGACTTCGTAATATTATATTTTGATGAGAACCATGAAACACCCAATATATTAGGTAGATAGTTTTTAGCAACGTCAAGGTCTACCATTGTAACAACCCATTATCGATGAGATCAGAATAGTGATTTCGTGACCACAAATTCGAGCCCAAAAATAAAATTTTATTTTATTTTATGGTTGGTATTATGATAGGAAGGTCACGTAAAAATTTTGATACGAAAATTTTATCGATTGTATGGTTAATTAGGTAAAGGACTAAATTGCATAAAATGTGAATGTTGAATTCTAGTAGCTATATGGATTAAATAGCTATGGAATTCAAAACTTGAAGTCCTGATATGGTAATTATACCATTAAGAAAAGTATGTAGATTTTTCTTGGTGACTCATCCATGGAAAAATTAGAAATGACTAGGGACTAAATTGAAAATCAACAAAATTAAAAGATGATAGAAAAATAAAAATAAATTATCATCTTTTGTATTCATCTTTTTCCCCAATTTTTCTATGAAAACCCTAAGAGAGAGGAAGAGAACTTTTCAAGCTTAGAAAGGTATGAAATCAAGTCCCATTTTTAATGATTTTTGTATTTTTAAAATCGGGATTGCCTAATCTTTTTATTTATGGGATTTATTTGAAAAGATAACAAAGTGTAAAAAAAACTTTGTCATGGATGTAAATGCTGGAAATTTGAAATTTATGGTAGAAAATGAAAGATAGTTGATAGATAAACAACTTTTACAAAGCAATTTTTCATGGAAACTTGATTTAGGGACTACAATGAAAAGGTGGTAAAACCCATGGAAAATTATGAAATTTGTTAAATATGTGTGATGTAAAAATTGTTATTAAATCTTGGTTAGGCTTGGAAAGAGGACTAGATTGCATGAATTTCATTTTCCGAGCCTAGGGACGAAATTGGAATTTTTGAAAAGAGTAAGGGAAAATTAGTAATTTTGCCTAGGATGTAGTAGAATGCAAATGTATGTAAAATGTGATAAGTTAATAATTAAATTTGCTTATATAGACCCGGAAAGACCACCTACGAAATTAGATCGACGGAAAAAAAGTTTTGGATTAGTTTGGAATTCAAACCCGAATAATTGTCAAGGTAAGTTCGTGTAACTTAAATTGGTATGGTAATATGTTTGAATTGAATTTTGTGATTTTGATAATTTATGTGGTGATATACATAATGAAATAATTATAAGTTGGAAATATTGATAATATATCACGTCCCGGTTGAATATTGAAATTCAATGGATTATGGTGATTTCTTGAAATAGGTATAATATGGCAAAGGTTACAAATAGCAGCTAGCCCGGATGGGTAATCATGAATTTAAGCCTCTCGAGCATATGTTATAGATTGGGTTTAGCCCAGACAAGTAACCTTAATTAAGCTCTTTAGAGTACAGGTCACTAATAGGATTTAGCCTGGACTGGCAATCCTAAATGACTCTTGTGAAGTTGGTTGAAAATCGGGATTTAGCCTGGACTAGTAATCCTGTTGTAAAATATGTGGCTCTAGAGTGTGTCTTCGGACTTATGTCCAATAGGTAATAGTGAATACGAATTGACAGATAATTCATATGTATACCTTAAATACATCACTCGAATGTCCATCGAAATCTCATTAGTTCAACAAGAAAGACTCTCGAAATATGGATAGGTGGAATTAATAGAAGTTTGTATATAATGAGCTCATTTATGTTTACTTGATATTTATATGATGTTATGTGACTAACTTGTTTGATTAAGTGTATATGTTTAGGTGAACTACCTATAATAGATGAAGTGTATGTTTATGTATGCTAGTTTGAATAGTTATAACTGGTAAGTTTATTTCCCAATATACGAACTTACTAAGCATGAAAATGCTTACCCCATTTAATTTTCTCTTGTTTTATAGTGCTCGTAAGCTTGCGAAG
Source organism: Gossypium bickii (assembly GCA_025503065.1). NCBI lineage: Eukaryota > Viridiplantae > Streptophyta > Magnoliopsida > Malvales > Malvaceae > Gossypium > Gossypium bickii. The sequence goes on along the minus strand of CP106717.1, from coordinate 43,497,817 downwards.
GTTGGAGGACCAGTCAGAGCATAATCACACTATCCACTATCTCCATTTTGGTATATTTAGAAATCTCATTTTGGTATAATGGAATGTATAAGCGTTGTTAGTTAAATGATGACTTGTAAGTGATGTTTTGTAATCTAGCCATTGGAATGGCTAGTAATGATTTATTTGGGATGTTTGTAAGTTATCTCATGTACAATGTTTATGTGTTAAATGTGGATGTATAAAGTATGTTTATCTTGAATATGCACTAAAAGTATGATTATAAACATGAATGGCATGTGATATTATGCCATGTTTATCTTGAATATGCACTAAAAGTATGATTATAAACATGAATGGCATGTGATATTATGCCATGATAGGTGTTAGTTGAGACTTGGTTTTAATGCTTGAGCTGGCTGGTATATTCATGCAAGTATTGGTGTAGGTTGTTGGCAAAAAATGGGGAGGAAATGAAGTTAAGAAATGGCTTCATTTTGTCCACATAGGTAGACACACGAGCGTGTGTCTAAGCCGTGTGTGACACACGGCCGAGTCCATGGGCGTGTAGCCAGGCCGTGTGTCCCCTGCACCTTAAACTCAAGAAAATAGAATGCTCAGAATTGAGCACACGGGCAAAGTAACAGCCCGATTTAGACCCTAGTCAGAACAGTGGTTTCGGGACCACAAATTCAAGGGCGTAAAAATATTTTATTATTATTTTTAGTGTTTACAATATGTGATAAAGCATGTGTGAAAATTCTGTGTGAAAATTTTATTGTTTGTGTGTCAATTTGCGAAAAAGGGCTTAATTGCGTAAAATGTAAAAGCTATGAGCTAGTAGTTAAAAGTACTTAATTGTCATGTATTATTAAATGAAAGGTCCTTATGTTGTAAATGGACCATTGGTATAATGAATGGACATATTTGGACATGAGTTAGTTGAATTTTAAATGGAAATAGTAAGGTTAAATTGGTAAAATGACAAACAAGTTAATGATTAATTAAACAAAGCCAAAATAATCCTTCATTCATCTTGTTCTTGCTGAAAATACTTAGGAAAAAGAAAAGAAAAAGAGTCTTAGGGTTCGACACTAATATTGGCTAATAGTGGTATGATTTTTAATCCATTTTTGATGATTTCTATGTTTTTGTGATTGTTGCTTTGTGTTCAAGCTAGCCTATGCCCTAATTTTTGAATTTGTTGGTGATTTTGTAAGATGCCATTGATGAATTTTTGAGCTTTGTGATAGTTAATGATGAATAATGAATAATTGTTGATAGATTTTAATGTTTTGTAAAGTGATTTTTTACAGAAATGCCAAAAATGGATTAAATTGTGAAATGTAAACATTGAAGGACTAAAATGAGAAATAAATGAAATATGTGGGCCTGTATGAGCTAGGGGAAAATTCGGCTAAGCAAGTATAAAATGAAATTATGAGTTTTTTTTTTTTTTTATGAAATAGGGACTAAAATGTCAAAATGTGAAAATGTGAGAGCTAAAATGTAAAATGTAACACCCCAAACCAGGTCTATGCGTTAAGACGAGATTTGGTTTGTCACACTGATCGAACATCCATTTACTTCTCTAACGATTTAAGTAAAACAGTACTACAAAACCTTTTGGAAATGAAGTTTAATAAAAAAAAATTTAGTACAATGATTTAAAATTGATGATTTAAGAAAATACTTGTTTTCAATCTTATAATTTGTAATATAGTGGCCAAAACCTTAAAATAGTTTTAGAAAAAATTTTGAACGAATTTAAAAGAGTAATTTAGGTGTTCAAAATGTTATAAAACATAATATTTTAAGAAAACTTTAAAAATTTAACATAAGCCCATATTGAAAGTCTTAAATAAAATTAAATCCATCCGCACAATAAAATCCATAAAAACATAATTAGAGGCCTTATTACATCAACCCAAAATAGTAATTAAAATAAGTAACTTAAATAAATTTCATAGTTTATAAAACCCATGCTTGTAGTATGGCCTCCACCAAGTCATCTCCGGCCCAAGTCCACATCAATTTCCATTACCTGAAATGGATAATAAAACGGGGTGAGTTACAAAGAACTCAGTGTGTAACTCACTTACCATCTTTATTGGGCCAGACCATCGAGGCATTTATTTGGGCTTCAGCCCAATTACACATTTCAACAATATAAACTGAAATAAATATATAAAATGCATGTAAAATGAATTTCCCAAACCAAGCCTAATTTCCATCCGCTACACACCCCCATAGCAACCAACACACCTGTGGGGATCAAGTCAACCCACCCCGCCAAACACACCAATCGTAGGCATTTAGCCTTTTAAAATAATATTGTAGTGCACTACCGAACTAGATTGTGACATAGTCACCGAACTAGAGGCATTAAGCCAAAATTTGTGGCAGAGCCACAGAACTAGATACGTGGCCACAGGCCATTCTTCTCTCCATCAAATCCCATCCCATGCACTTATGTATGAATAACAAACTCTAATCATAACATGATTTATCAAGTAATCCATATTATAGATAAGTCTATAATTTAACCTTTCATTTGGGCCTATTAGCAATATAGTATCTAGCCTATTTAGCAATCTAGAGATCTTTGGCTCATTTATCGAACTAGAATATTTTTGGCCCATTTATCGAACTAGAATATTTTTGGCCCATTTATCGAACTAGAATATTTTTGGCCCATTTTTCTATATATCGGTCTAGCAGTTTTATGATCCAAATTATCGATCTAGCAATTTTTCGTAAAAACTTAGCAATCTAGCGATTTTTCGTAAATTTCTCGGTTTTTACCGTTTTCATGCATTTACACAAAAGTTCTAGTTACTACAAAATTTCCAATTTGGTCATCTTTATGATTTATCAAAATACTTACGATTTGATAATTAACCCGAGAGATAAGTGTGAAGTTACACACCTGGTTATTGTGAGAACTAGACTTTCCCGCTCGTCAACACCTATACGTATCACGATAATTAGAACACTATAATTTATTAATAAAACCGATCTAAAAATATCGATCTAAAATTTTACCCTCGGATCTTCGAACTACTTCTACTTGCGGTTTCTCCCCGATTGATGATTCGTTAACCGAAGCAAATCCACGAACAAATAATGGTTCGAGTGCGAACTACTTCAAACAATTGATTTTCCTCGGTTGAGCGTCCGCAACCCGGTGGAAAATCTCGGATTCCCGAAATAGCCCTTTGCTTATACTTAGGGGGATTAACGGTACCACCCTTCTTCCGAACACTATACACGGCCCGTTTCTTCCCTATCTTGATTGTCTTCAATGACAAAAGATCGTTAGCACGTCCTAATAATATATACCGATTATAACTAAAGGTTTTAAGAACGAGATTTCCCTTACCACAAATATTCTTGTTCCACAAGGAGAATCGATCCAAGCGTTCTATGACACACACGACCACTTGAATTCCGATCTTCCGTTATCGCACTAAAGTATAACAAAATAAACGTTAATAGAATGAACGTTTATTTTGATCTAAGAAAACCTTCATACCACCATCAATATTCGGCCATGACTACTACTAACTAACGAAATTAAGAAGAATTCTTACCCTTTTGTCCACGGTTGAAAAGAAAAGGATTGAAAATGATGTCTTTAAGTGATGGAAGATTCGGCTATGACTCACTAACATTCGGCCATGGAGAAAAACAATGGAGAAAAGGATGAGTGAAAAGAAATAAAATATGAGAGAAGAGATGATAATGAAGATTCGGTTTTCAATGTGAAGAAAAGAGAAAGAAAAAGATGTATTGGAGAGCAAGGTACATTCGGCAATGGAGAAAGAAAACAAAAAGAGAGAAATGGTCTTTTTGGTACTAGCAAATTCAGCACTAAGAAGAGGCACAAGAGAATATTCAAAAGATGAACAAAAATGACCAAATGGTCAAAAGAATTAGGCTTCACCAAATGCACAAATTCGGCCAAGGGAGAAAAGTTGAGAAAGGATCGCAAAACTTTGCACATATGCTAAGAATGACCAAAAAGAGACTTCAAATCCTAGCTAAACTAACACCAAAATTCGGCTTCCCCCCTAGACCATATTGCCGTCCATATGCATGGTCAAATGGCCATAATTTTGTTTCCAAAACATTTTCCTTGATACTTGCCCTATGTCACCATATCTTTCCAAATTTTTCTTGATTCCCTACCATAAATTCACTCTTACCTTATTCCTTTGATATACTAACCAAAAATAACAAAGTCAACACTTACCATATATGTGCTTGGCCGACACATTCTAGGAAAACCAAAAATAAAAGCCATCTAATTGCTATTTAAGGGTTTCGAACCACTCCCCTCATGCTATAACCCATGCGCCAACACCACCTTGCTATTATTCATCTTATGCTACATTTTTGACACTTAAATTTATTTAAGTATCAATGCCACTTGATCCACTTCCATAAATTCTCAAAATTAAAAATTATTCCGTCCCCGAATAATTCTATGCTCTTCTTCAAGGGTATACTAAACCCGAAAAGAAGTAAGAAATTTTCCTACATAAGCTAAACACCAAAACATGCAATAAATCGATACTTAAATTTTAGGGTGTTACAACTCTACCCTCCTTAAAGAAAATTTCGTCCTCGAAATTTACCTGATTGAAAGAGGTGAGGGTATTGTTGCCGAATTGCATCCTCAGGCTCCCACGTAACTTCCTCCACTCTGTGATTACGCCATAAAACTTTGACCAACGGCACGGTTTTCTTCCTTAGCACCTTAACATCTCGATCTAAGATTTCCACTGGTTCCTCTTCAAAAGACAAGTCTAAATTCAACTCCACTTCTTCTACCGGTACTATGTGCGAAGGATCCGATCTATAGCGCCTCAGCATAGAAACATGAAAAACATTATGAATCTGACTCAACTCCGGAGGTAATTCGATCTGATAGGCCACTGGACCAACACGCTTCACCACACAATATGGTCCAATGTATCTAGGACTTAATTTGCCCTTCTTCCCAAATCTGAAAATCTTCTTCCAAGGTGAGACTTTTAAGAAAACTTGATCGCCCACATCATACTCAATGTCCTTACGCTTCAGATCTGCGTACGACTTCCGTCTATCCGAAGCTTCCTTTAACCGTGCTCGAATGACTTTCACTTTTCATCCGTCTCAGAGATCATCTCAGGTCTTAACATCTGTCGTTCGCCCAATTCAGTCCAACAAATAGGAGAACGACACCTACGACCATATAATGCCTCGTAGGGTGCCATCTGAATACTAACCTGATAGCTATTGTTGTAATCAAATTCTGCCAGCGGTAGAAAATCCTTCCAACTACCTTTGAAGTCAATTACGCATCCCCTTAACATGTCTTCCAGAATCTGAATTACTCTTTCTGATTGACCATTTGACTGAGGATGAAAAGCCGTACTGAAGTTTAGCTTTGTTCCCAGAGCTTCATGCAAAGCTTTCCAAAACCGCGATGTAAACCTAGGATCCCTATCCGATATAATAGACACGGGTACCCCATGCAACCTCACGATTTCGGATACGTACAGCTTAGCCAACTTCTGTAACGAGTAATCCGTACGAACTGGTAGGAAATGAGCAGTCTTCGTCAAACGATCAACAATTACCCAAACAGAATTTTTCTTAGTAGGTGTTAAAGGTAACCCACTAACAAAATCCATTGTTATCCGCTCCCATTTCCAAAGAGGAATCTTTATCGGTTTGTAATAAACTCGACGGCAATTGATGCTCGCCATCACTTGCTGACAGGTTAAACATTTTCCCACAAATTCAGAAATTTCACGCTTCAACCCTGGCCACCAATACTGTTCACGAAGATCCCGATACATCTTATTTCCTCCGGGATGCATAGCATAAGGGCTACTATGCGCCTTCCGTAAAATCATCTGTCTCAGATCCGAGTCCTTAGGCATACAAACTCTTCTACGAAAACACAATACACCCTCTATTCCACCATTTTCAACTTGTTGAAATAAAAGTCCCAAATTCTTGTCTGATCTCTGTTTTTCCTTGATTTGTTCTAACCACAAAGGCTTCACCTGAAGTTCCGCTATCAGACTACCATCCTCGTATAAACTCAAATGGGCAAACATTGCTCTCAAATCAGATACCACCTTACGACTTAACACGTCTGCTACTACATTAGCTTTTCCCGGATGATACTCAATTAAGAAATCATAGTCCTTTAACAGCTCCACCCATCTTCGTTGTCTCAAGTTTAATTCCTTCTGAGTAAGAAGATACTTAAGACTCTTGTGATACATATAGATGATAGACTTTTCACCATAAAGGTAATGCCTCCAGATCTTTAGAGCAAACACTACCGCAGCTAGCTCCAAATCATGAGTAGGGTAGTTTACTTCGTGCGGTCTCAGCTGACGAGAAGCATAAGCCACCACTTTCCCACTTTGCATCAATACACATCCTAAACCCGTATGTGACGCATCGCAGTAAACTATAAACTCTTTTTCGACCTCAGGCTGAATCAAAACTGGCGCTTCCATCAAAATCTTCTTCAATTTCTCGAAACTTTCTTGTTGTTTATCGGTCCATACATACGGTACTCCCTTCCGAAATAGCCTAGTTAACGGTGCAGCAATCAACGAAAACCCCTCAACAAAGCGTCTATAATAACCAGCCAAACCCAAGAAACTTCGAATCTCAGCTACTGACTTTGGTGGTTTCCAATCCAATACAGCCTCAATCTTCCGAGGATCCACCCTTATTCCTTCGGCTGATACTACATGACCCAAGAAAGTCACTTCCCTTAACCAAAATTCACATTTACTGAATTTGGCATACAATTGATTATCTCGAAGCAACTGCAATACAATTCGCAAATGCGAGTCATGCTCTTCTTCATTCCTTGAATATACCAAAATGTCATCTATGAATACTACCACAACCCGGTTCATCATATCCATAAATGCAGCTGGTGCATTGGTCAACCCAAACGGCATCACCAAAAACTTATAATGTCCATAACGAGTTCGGAAGGCCGTCTTGTGAATATCCGCTTCTTTCACCTTAAGTTGGTGATAGCCCAATCTCAAATCAATTTTGGAGAATACTGAAGCTCCCTTCAATTGATCAAACAGGTCATCAATTCTCGGCAGAGGGTACCGATTCTTGATCGTCAATTTATTCAATTGCCTGTAGTCAATACACATACGCATCGACCCATCTTTCTTCTTAACAAACAAAACCGGTGCTCCCTACGGAGACACACTCGGTCGAATAAAACCCCGATCTAGCAATTCTTAAATTTGAGCTTTAAGCTCCGACAACTCCTTCGGTGCCATTCTATAAGGAGCAATGGACACTTTGGAGCGTTCGAGCAAAAGCTCAATACCAAATTCCACTTCCGATCCGGAGGTACACCGAAGTTCTTCTGAAATACATCCAAAAATTCCTTCACTGTTCTCACATCTTCCACTGATAACTCTTTGGCATCTAAAGCACTAATAAATGCTAAAAATGCTCCATACCCTTTTCGCACCAACTTTTCTGCCTTTAGCGCAGATATCACATTTTCCAAGTAATTCCTTCGCTCGCCTATCATAATTATCTCCTTATCCTCCACGGTTCTTATTGACATTCGCTTTTCAGCACAATCCAATTTTGCCCGGTGCTTAACCAACCAATCCATGCCCAAAATGATATCGAATTCACCGAAAGGCAACTCCATCAGATTCGCCAGAAATATTTCTCCTTGAACTTCTAAGGGCACATCTCTAAACAGTTTATTTACCAACACCGACTGTCCTAAAGGACTAATTACCTTCATCTCACTATCGCAAATTTTCGATTCTAAATTCAAGTTGCCAGATATGGTGCTAGCAACATAAGAGTGGGTAGAACCAATATCTATTAAAGCAATAACAGGTACATCAAAGATGAAGAACGTACCAGTTATCACATCAGGTGCATTGCCCTCCTCGCGGCGATCGCATAAAACCAATCTTGGCTGTCTTGCATCCGTGTTACCTCTAGGACCATTGCCTCGACCAGCGCACCCTGACCACGTCCACCCATTACCACCACGACACGGTCCACGACCTGTCTGGGTGGTTGCTGAATTCCTCTTGCTGGTGGTGCATCAGTATTACGAGCTTCCTGAGTTGTATCCATTCGTCGAGGGCAATTCTTATATTGATGATCCATCGACCCGCATTTATAGCAAGCACCCGTTTTCCTCCAGCACTCTCCAGAATGTTGTTTTCCACAATCGATGCGATCCTCGACTCGATTAATGACTCTGAGCGTTCTACCTTGAGCTGGCTCATCATTTCGAGGCCTCTTCAGAAACCTTTTTGAAGAACCCGAATACTTCATATCTCTCTTGCCTCTAGCTCGTTCCCGATTCTGATGTTCCGAATTCTTAGCCTCTTCGGCTATCTTGGCCTTTTCCACAAGTGTGGCAAAAGTTCTAACTTGTTGTGGGGCTATAGAACCCACAACTCATCATTCAAGCCATCCTCAAAGCGTACACAACGCTCATGATCTGTTGCCACTATTGTTCGAGAATAGCGACTCAAGCGTAAAAACTCAGCTTCATACGCTGCCACCGTCTTATTTCCTTGAACCAGATTCAAGAATTCCTTCCTTCGGGCATCCACATAACTTGTTCCCACATATTTCCCTTGAAAGGAAACTTTGAAGAATTCCCAATTGACTAATGCAGCTTCAGTGCCTTCTCGGACAGTAAGCCACCATTGGTATGCTTCGTCCCTTAACAAAGACATCGCTCCTCTTAGTTTTTGTTCCACAGTGCACTCAAGATTGTCCATAATTCGCTCCACTGCCTCGAGCCAGTATTCAGCAACGTTTGGAGCTACACCAGAAACACCTCTGAAAACCTCAGCACCACTTGATTTCAATCGTTCCGATATTGACCCACGAGCTGTTGGTCCAGTTCTGGTTCCAACGACCCTTTCAAGGACTCGCAGCATTGCTCGTGTCACAGCATTATCTTCATCCATATGGTCATGTGATCCCGTCTCACTTTCGAGTGACGCAGGGGCATCCATTTCCGGCATATGATCCGGTGCTTCAGTTGCGCCCCTAACACCTCGTCCTCTACCACGGCCACGTCACCGCGTCCACGACCACGTCCTCTAGTGCTCATGACGACTAATTCGATTTAATCTGATTAAGAGTTTTATGAATCAGAATACTATTTCAGTGTTTATTAACGATGTTTTATGATATGAAAGAGATAAATTTGTTTTCACAACCATATCCTATTGTCTCAATCTCTACGGTTTTCAACACCTAAAACTAGAAGTTCTAGAGTGTCTCTATGATCATCTCACAATAATAATAAATAATCAAGATACAGATACTTACTTGACTTGGCGCAGGATGCTCATGGTGCCATACTACCTTTAAATCAAAAAGTCTAAAATTTTGAATTGTTTTTCAAACAAATATCATTGTTGAACCCAAACCACAGCCGAGTTTTGAAACTAGCTCTGATACCATTAAATGTAACACCCCAAACCAGGTCTATGCGTTAAGACGAGATTTGGTTTGTCACACTGATCGAACATCCATTTACTTCTCTAACGATTTAAGTAAAACAGTACTACAAAACCTTTTGGAAATGAAGTTTAATAAAAAAAGTTTAGTACAATGATTTAAAATTGATGATTTAAGAAAATACTTGTTTTCAATCTTATAAATTGTAATATAGTTTCCAAAACCTTAACATAGTTTTAAAAAAAAATTTGAACGAATTTAAAAGAGTAATTTAGGTGTTCAAAATGTTATAAAACATAATATTTTAAGAAAACTTTAAAAATTTAACATAAGCCCATATTGAAAGTCTTAAATAAAATTAAATCCATCCACACAATAAAATCCATAAAAACATAATTAGAGGCCTTATTACATCAACCCAAAATAGTAATTAAAATAAGTAACTTAAATAAAGTTCATAGTTTATAAAACCCATGCTTGTAGTATGGCCTCCACCAAGTCATCTCCGGCCCAAGTCCACATCAATTTCCATTACCTGAAATGGATAATAAAACGGGGTGAGTTACAAAGAACTCAGTGTGTAACTCACTTACCATCTTTATTGGGCCAGACCATCGAGGAATTTATTTGGGCTTCAGCCCAATTACACATTTCAACAATATAAACTGAAATAAATATAAAAAATGCATGTAAAATGAATTTCCCAAACCAAGCCTAATTTCCATCCGCTACACACCCCCGTACCAACCAACACACTTGTGGGGATCAAGTCAACCACCCCGCCAAACAAACCAATCCTAGGCATTTAGCCTTTTAAAATAATATTGTAGTGCACTACCGAACTAGATTGTGACATAGTCATCGAACTAGAGGCATTAAGCCAAAATTTGTGGTAGAGCCACCGAACTAGATACGTGGCCACAGGCCTTTCTTCTCTCCATCAAATCCCATCCCATGCACTTTTGTATGAATAACAAACTTTAATCATAACATGATTTATCAAGTAATCCATATTATAGATAAGTCTATAATTTAACCTTTCATTTGGGCCTATTAGCAATATAGTATCTAGCCCATTTAGCAATCTAGAGATCTTTGGCTCATTTATCGAACTAGAATATTTTTGGCCCATTTATCGAACTAGAATATTTTTGGCCCATTTATCAAACTAGAATATTTTTGGCCCATTTTTATATATACCGATCTAGCAGTTTTATGATCCAAATTATCGATCTAGCAGTTTTTTCGTAAAAACTTAGCAATCTAGCGATTTTTTGTAAATTTCTCGGTTTTTACCGTTTTCATGCATTTACACAAAAGTTCTAGTTACTACAAAATTTCTGATTTGGTCATCTTTACGATTTATCAAAATACTTTCCCGCTCGTCAACACCTATACGTATCACGATAATTAGAACACTATAATTTATTAATAAAATCGATCTAAAAATATCGATCTAAAATTTTACCCTCGGATCTTCGAACTACTTCTACTTGCGGTTTCTCCCCGATTGATGATTCGTTAACCGAAGCAAATCCACGAACAAATAATGGTTTGGGAGTACGAACTACTTCAAACAATTGATTTTCCTCGGTTGGCGTCCATGCAACCCTGGGAAAATCTCTGATTCTGAAATAGCCCTTTGCTTATACTTAGGGGGATTAACGGTACCACCCTTCTTCCGAACACTATACACGACCCGTTTCTTCCCTATCTTGATTGTCTTCAATGACAAAAGATCGTTAGCACGTCCTAATAATATATATCGATTATGACTAAAGGTTTTAAGAACGAGATTTCCTTACCACAAATATTCTTGTTCCACAAGGAGAATCGATCCAAGCGTTCTATGTCACACACGACCACTTGAATTCTGATCTTCCGTTATCGCACTAAAGTATAACAAAATAAACGTTAATAGAATGAACGTTTATTTTGATCTAAGAAAACCTTCATACAACCATCAATATTAGGCCATGACTACTACTGACTAATGAAATTAAAAAGAATTCTTACCCTTTTGTCCACGATTGAAAAGAAAAGGATTGAAAATGATGTCTTTAAGTGATGGAGGATTCGGCTATGACTCACTAACATTCGGCCATGGAGAAAAACAATGGAGAAAAGGATGAGTGAAAAGAAATAAAATATGAGAGAAGAGATGATAATGAAGATTCGGTTTTCAAAGAGAAGAAAAGAGAAAGAAAAAGATGTATTGGAGAGCAAGGTACATTCGGCAATGGAGAAAGAAAACAAAAAGAGAGAAATGGTCTTTTTGGTACTAGCAAATTTGGCACTAAGAAGAGGCACAAGAGAATATTCAAAAGATGAACAAAAATGACCAAATGGTCAAAAGAATTAGGCTTCACCAAATGCACAAATTCGGCCAAGGGAGAAAAGTTGAGAAAGGATTGCAAAACTTTGCACATATGCTAAGAATGACCAAAAAGAGACTTCAAATCCTAGCCAAACTAACACCAAAATTCAGCTGCCCCCCTAGACCATATTGCCGTCCATATGCATGGTCAAATGGCCATAATTTTGTTTCCAAAACATTTTCCTTGATACTTGCCTTATGTCACCATATCTTTCCAAATTTTTCTTGATTCCCTACCATAAATTCACTCTTACCTTATTCCTTTGATATACTACCCAAAAATAACAAAGTCAACACTTACCATATATGTGCTTGGCCGACACATGCTAGGAAAACCAAAAATAAAAGCCATCTAATTGCTATTTAAGGGTTTTGAACCACTCCCCTCATGCTATAACCCATGCGCCAACACCACCTTGCTATTATTCATCTTATGCTACATTTTTGACACTTAAATTTATTTAAGTATCAATGCCACTTGATCCACTTCCATAAATTCTCAAAATTAAAAATTATTCCGTCCCCGAATAATTCTATGCTCTTCTTCAAGGGTATACTAAACCCGAAAAGAAGTAAGAAATTTTCCTACATAAGCTAAACACCAAAACATGCAATAAATCTATACTTAAATTTTAGGGTGTTACATAAAATGCTTTAATATGTGTTGTGGATTGTTTTGGATGAAAATATAATTGAATGAGTTGAGTTTAATATTATATAGATCAAGAAAAGAGAGATTCAGATCGAGATCGAGGCAAAGACAAAGTGCTTGATTAATTGACTAGTGTTGTTATATCTACGTCTGAGGTAAGTTCATGTATAATACAAATTGTTGAAACAATGTTCCTTTGTTACGAAATGAACAGAAATGTGGTTGTTGAGTTAGTTATACAATATGTGAGTTTGAAGAGGTGTGGCACTAAGTGTGCGTAATTATAATGGTTACTATAATGAGTTGCACTAAGTGTGCGAGATAAAGAAATGCATCGACTACATTAGTTGGCACTGTGTGTGCAATACTGAAACATCTTCTGTTTAAAGTGATGGAACTAAGTGCGATACTATTGTAGCTTCGGCTAATTAAAATGGCACTGAATGTGCAAAATCATTAAATGTTTAAAGAGATTCGAGCGAATTATGACAATAAGCATTGAGTGGTAAATGTGGTTGGAAAATACATGATGATATAGGTATGTACAGAACCTATGTAGTTGATGATATTGTGTATGAGATAAAGGAATGATTATGTGAGTGAATGATGAAAAAGAGATGGTTTGAGTAGCATTAAAAATGTTTGTACTTGATGGTATAGATGTGGTGTGGATGTGAACAATTAGCTTTGGGTAAGATTGAGTATTATTGTGAAATTGAACCATGTGATAGTTAATTTTTGTACACTGAACTTGAATTGTTGAATTAATTGTGTTATATTACGAACTTACTAAGCTTTAAAGCTTACTGTGTGAAATCTTTCTCTGTTTTATAGTATCATTAAAGCTAGCTCAGATCCGAGGATCGTCAGCAACTCTATCACACTATCGGACATCTATTTTGGTACTTTTGGAAATTGTATCTTTAGTATATGGCATGTATAGGCTAGAAACTATGGAATGTTTTGATATGTATAGATTTTTCCATGTGATATGGCTTGATAGTTTAATGACTTTAGTATATGTTTTGGATATGTGAATATTGAATGGTTAGAATGTGTATATGTGGTTTTATAGGAAGAATCATTATGTTATGTTTTAATGAAATGGAATTGGTATGTTTCATGCATGAATTGGTATATGAGAAGAGTGAATGAAATGTAGTTTCTTGAAGTTGTAATTGAGCATGTAGGTTGACTCAAATTTGGGAGGCAATTTGGCCTTGTAAATGGCCTATAATTGTCCACACGGGTGAGCACACTGGCATGTGACTCGCTTGTGTCCAATACTGGTTGTATTTGAAATAAGTCAGACATGCACACGGACAAGACACACGGGCGTGTCACAAGCCGTGTGAATCAAGTCAGTGTTGCCCATGGGTCAAGCACATAGGCATGTCTTCAGACGTGTAGACAAGTCAGTATGTATGCCCTGTTTCGCCACGGCTTAGATACACGGGTGTGTCTGATGCCATATGAGGCACACGGCTTGCCCACACGGGCGTGTAACCTCTGTAACTTTGAAAAATGTTTAATTTTGGAAAAGTTTTGTATGTGCTCGGTTTAGTCCCGACCCTTTCCAATGCATGTTTAAGGTCTTGTAGACCTTTTAAAGAGACTCTATGTATATGATTTGCTATGATATGATGATAGCATATTTATGTTTGTGAAATGATTGTAAAATTTCTATTATGACCGGTAACACTTCTTAACCCTACACCAGCGATGGTTACGGGTTAGGGGTGTTACATTTTATTGGTATTAGAGCTACGGTTTAGTCGATTCTAGGACTAATGTAGTGTGTGGCAGTCTAGCTATACATCCTATATATATGCCTGTGATAGTGTGATGATTCCTGACAGTTAAAAATGTGTTTTCATATAGTAAATGTATCCCGAACGAGCAGTAGCTGACAATGTCGAAAGTAATACGCCTGCTCTCGCTCAAGGGATAGCGTCAGCTGAATCTAGGCCGATTGCTAGTCTTCATAAGGTAGAGGCAAAGCAAGCCTTCTTCCAAAAGATGAATGAGTGGTTTACGGAGTTCGTTCGAACGAACCCGGCTACTCAACAACGTTCATCCTGCAAGTTCCTGTAGTGCCACAAGTTACAGATCCAATCCAATTGAGTAAACCTCCAGTGGACAAAATTCGTAAATATAGGGCTGAAGAGTTCAGGGCCACAGTTGATGATGATGATGAGCGAGCTAAATTCTAGCTTTAGAATACCATTAGAGTGTTTGATGAATTATCATGTACTCCTGATGAATGCCTTAAATGTGTTGTTTTATTGTTGAGAGATACAACATATCATTGGTGTAAAACATTAACATCTGTGGTTCCGAGAGAAAGAATCACTTGGGATTTCTTCCAAACTGAATTCCGGAAGAATATCAGCCAACAGTTTATAGATCAGAAATGTAAAGCGTTCCTTGAGCTGAAATGGGTCGTATGTCTGTTACGGAATATGAGCGGGAATTTGTGAGATTGAGTCAGTATGCGCGAGAATGTGTTTCGACAGAAACTACTATGTGTAAATGATTTATTGAAGGATTGAATGAAGATATCAAACTTCTAGTCGGAATTCTTGATTTGAATGGATTTGTGGTATTGGTTGAAAGAGCCTGTAAAGCTGAGGAGCTTAGTAAAGAAAAGAAGAAAGTAGATTTAGAAGCTAGAGATGAAAGAAAAAGGTCGATGAGTAAGTCGTATCATTCTTCATCAAATATATTTAGAGATGCAACCAATTGCTCAAATGCTTCATTTGGATATTTGAGTAAAGGTCGTGTGAAACAAAATACTGGTCCTAAAATTCAAGATCCAATAGAATCAAGTGTTGGAAGTGTCAGAAGTAATAAGCCTGAGTGTAGACAATGTGGAAGACGTCATATTGGTGAATGCTAGGGCAAATATAATAATAGAGTTTGTTATAAATGTGGATCACTAGATCACTTCATTCGAGATTGCCCGGAATTGGTTGAGAAAGATAATGCTCAGAGTGCGAGGCCGAGTAACACGGCAGCTAGGGGTAGACCACCTAGAAATACAAGAATTGTGAGTGGTAGTCAGAGAGGAACAACGGATATAGCTGTGAGATCTGAGGCGAGAGCACCTGCTCGAGCCTACACTATTCGCGCTCCAGAAGAAGCGTCATTTCCAGACGTCATTACTGGTAATTTTACTATTTTTGATACTGATGTGATTGCTTTGATAGATCCAGGATCTACTCATTCATATGTGTGTGTGAACTTAGTATCTAGTAAGACTCTGCCTGTTGAGTCTACTGAGTTTGTAATTAGAGTATCGAACCCCTTCGACAAACGTATTCTGGTTGACAATGTGTCCAAGAATTGTTCGTTGATGTTTCGAGATAATTGTTTTCTGGCTAATCTAATGTTGCAACACTTTGATGAATTTGATATAATTTTGGGTATGGATTGGCTAACTTTGCATAATGCTATTGTGAATTGCAAACGGAAGGGTATTGAATTCAGAATTCAGAATAGTGAGATAGTTCGAATTGAATCTAGTGATTTGAATGGTTACCAGCTGTAATATCTTCGATGAAAGCTTTGAATTATGTGAAAAAGGATGTGAAGCTTATCTTGCATATGTGATAGATACAAAAGTGACAGAAAAGAAAGTTAAATCTGTACATGTGGTTTGTAAGTTCCCTGATGTGTTTCCTGAAGAACTACCGGGATTACCTCCAATACGAGAAGTTGAGTTCGGCATAGAATTAATTCTGGGGATGACTCCTATCTCAATAGCTCTATATAGAATGACACCAATAGAATTGAAGTCTCAGTTACAAGAGTTGACCAATAGAGGATTTGGTCGACCAAGTTTCTCGCCCTGGGGTGCTCCTGTGTTGTTTATGAAAAAGAAAAATGGTACTATGAGGATGTGTATTGACTACTGACAATTGAATAAAGTGATGATAAAGAATAAGTACCCTCTACCGTGAATTGATGATTTGTTTGATCAGTTAAAAGGAGCTACAATGTTTTCGAAAATAGATTTGAGATCGAGATATTATCAGTTGAGAGTCAAAGAATCAGATGTGCCGAAAACTACTTTCAGAATGAGGTACGGACATTATGAATTTTTAGTTATGCCTTTCAGACTAACAAATGCTCCTGCAGTATTTATGGATTTGATGAACTGGATATTTAGACCGTATTTGGATCGATTTTTCGTTGTGTTTATTGACGATATTTTGATTTATTCTCGTGATGAAATGCAACATGCTGAACATTTGAGAATCGTGTTACAGACGTTGGGTGATAAACAATTGTATGAAAAGTTTAATAAATGTGACTTCTTATTGCGTGAGGTTGGTTTTCTGGGACATATAGTGTCAACTGAGGGGATACGAGTTGATCTGAACAAGATTTCAGCAATTTTAGATTGGAAACCTCCGAGAAATGTGCCTGAATTCTCAGTTTTCTAGGACTAGTGGGATATTATAGACGGTTTGTGAAAGGCTTCTGGATGATTGCAACTCTGTTGACTAAACTGCTACAGAAAGATGTTAAATTTGAGTGGACAGAAAAGTGTCAGCAGAGTTTTGAACAGTTGAAAGTATTGTTGACAGAGGCACCAATGTTAGTTCAACCTGAACTGGGTAAAGAATTTATAGTTTACAGTGATGCGTCGTTGAATGGTTTAGGCTATGTGTTAATGCAAGAAGGTAACGTCATAGCTTACACTTCGAGACAATTAAAATCGCATGAAAAGAATTACTCGACACACGAACTTGAATTAGCAGCTATTGTATTTGCTTTGAAGATCTGGTGTCACTATTTATTTGGTGAGATGTGTCACATTTTTACTGATCACAAGAGTTCGAAATATCTGATGACTCAGAAAGAATTGAATTTGCGACAGCAGAGATGGTTATAATAGCTAAAAGACTATGAATTAGTGATTGATTATCATCTGGGGAAAGCTAATGTTGTTGCTGATGCTTTGAGCCGAAAGTCTTTATTTGCTTTACAAGCAATGAGTAATCAGATAGATTTGTATGATGATGGTTCAGTTTTGGCTGAGTTGAAAGTGAGGCCAATGTTTATATGACAGATTTGTAATGCCCAGAAAATTGATGCTGAGATGATGGCAAAACGAGCCCAGTGTGGTTTGAATTCTGATTCAGAATTTTGAGTTGATGGTGATGGTTGTTTAAGATTCTGAGATCAGATTTGTATTCTGAGAAATTCAGAGTTAAATCAGTTGATTTTGAATGAGGCTTATAGTAGTCGTTTGTCTATTCATCCGGGAAGTACAAAAATGTACAATGATCTGACACAGTTTTATTGGTGGCATGGTATGAAATGGGATATCTCAGAATTTATTTTGAGATGTTTAGTTTGCAAGCAAATCAAAGCTGAACATCAGGTTCCATCCAGTTTGTTACAATCGATCATGATTCCTGAGTGGAAATGGGAGAGAATCAAGATGGACTTTGTATCGGGATTGCCCTTATCTCCGAGAAAGAAAGATGCAATATGGCTGATAGTTGACAGATTAACAAAATCAACTCATTCTATTCCAGTGAGAATAGATTATTCACATGATAAGTTAGCTAAATTGTACATTTCCGAGATTGTGAGATTGCACGGGGTACCATTAACCATTATGTATGCCAGAGATCCGAGGTTTACTTCCCGATTTTGGAAGAAACAGTGGAATGATGGAAATGTGCAAGTGTACACAATCGCAACAAGTAATATAGTGACAAGTACATGTCGAGTTATCGTACCTATAGGGACTGTAAAAGAATTATTTATGAAATTAAACACTTTGGTGAAGGAAAAATATTTGGATTTGGGAAATGATTAAAAACTAGAAAACAAAACAAAATAAAATAAAATAAAGTTCTAATGCACGATTTCAAAAGCTGATTTTAATCAAGATGGTATAATTGTGTTGGATTAATTATATTTCCTTACCTTAGAATTATTAAACTTATGCTTATACTTGTTACGAATAAATCAAGGCAACTCGGTAATTTGCTAACTTATGAACATATTTAAAAACCCAAAATCCATTCATCTGTTGTACATATTCTTATGTCAATTCGACCGATAAAATAGATTTATAGGGTAAACATGTTATTGCACATACATACTTCTTAAATTAAACAATCTCTCGCATATTCCTATATCGATTCAAACAATTAATTCAACCTAATAAGCATATAAAAAACTATGTGAGGTAACAAAGTATCCTTACCTTGAAACAGTTTAATCACAATAATCTTGCAAGTTATGCAAGGCATATGTATCGCCAAATACAATGCTAATCTAATCTTCAGCTACCTTAGAAGAATTAAACATGCACCGATTAAATCATGTCCATTAATTACAATTTCAATGCGTTTAAATAATTAATTCTTTAGTTATCTAAACAATTATAATGCTAGAATAACTTAGGCATGATTTTACTTAATCAAGCATTTTACCGAGGCCTATAACAGCATAAACATAAATTTTACAAATCAAGAGGACGAAATGCAATCAATCCAACACGAATTAAATTCAAGCTAAGCTGATTAAATTAACCATTCCAACAACAAAAATTAAAGAGATAGGGAACAAGAATCAAATCCGGTGGTTTTTCGTGGCTTGACTAGGTTACTTCGTTCCTCCTTCTTTGTTGTCCTTGCCGATCAAGGCTGCTATGAACACTCAATTATTGCTCCAAAATGGCTGAAGAATAGCCCTTTCCCAAGAGGAGAAATCGGCACAAGAGCAAGGAACTTTTAATGGGAAAATGAGAGAAAAAGTGAGAGAGGAGATAAGAGTTGTAAGAGAAAAAATGTGGATGAGGGATGCGTTGAATGGGCAGCAAAGGGGGTTTATATAGCTAAGGATGGCTGCTAACAATAGCCAATTTCAGCAGCCAAAGAGCCCCCCCTCATGGCCAGCCATCCTACATGGCAAAGTTGAGACTTTCAACTTTGCTAAAATTAGCCTGGGGCAAATCCGTAAAGCCTTAATTTAAGGTGGGGTTTGAATGCAATTTGGAAGTCTTCCAAGGTCCTTTTTGCAAGCTCATTTAATCAGATAAAATGCTTATTTGGGTCAGCATTTGAACGGTTCTGGGCTGCCCAATTGATGGCTAGTTCGGTTCAACTGGGCCCTTTTTCCATAATTAATTAAAATTAATTTATTTAGTCCAAATTAAATTGGGAATAAATTAAAATTAATTATATTATAAATAAATACACATATTTGGACCATCTTAGGCTGGAAATTATTTTCCTTGTTACTTCAAATTGCTTCTCGATTCTGTTCTTCTAACGGTGTCTGCCGGGTCAATTTTCGCCCTTTGTACGAATCTGTCAAAAATAATCAAAATTAACTAAAAATAATTGTAAAATTGACTAAAAATTAACATGTTCAAAATTTTAATACAATTTAATTATTTTATAAAAATTAATTGTTTTATGACAAAAATTCTATCAAAAATGCATGATTTTAAGTAAAATTAGGTTGAAAAAGTATATAAATCTTTGTGTTTCTACACCCCAAAACTTAAATCATTGCCCATCCCAAGTAATGCACAAATTTCGAAAAGAATTTCTCGGAAACACTTTTGAAAAACTCCTTCAGAACAACTTTTTTCTTAAAATTATGAATTTAATATACTTAGGCTCAAAATTAAGAAATTTGATCATTATGCTACTTAAGTATACATATCGTTCAAATTACATCCAACAACTATTATAATAGCAAAATTAGACTAAATGCCTCTTTAACAATGACATGTTAACCTTTACCAATTTGATTTTTTTTATTCCCTTATTCAAGACTAAGCTGCAATCATTAAGTTTAACTTATGTCTTCATATGTTGATCTTAGCAATTTATCTCTGTAACACCCCAAACCTAGACCAGAAGTTAGGCCCGAATCCGAGAATGTCACATCAAAGGCATGATTCAAAACAATTTTGCTCAGTTAAAGTTTAAGGCCGAAAAGCCCAAAAATCCTTGACCATCTTATTAAGTAATGATAAAAGCCCATTTTATTATTTTAAGTATTTCGGAAACCAAGTTTAAACATAAGAAATTTACTCAGGTTTAATAACTAACTTGATAGTTAAAACAATAATAACAAAACTAAAAATCTAAAGTCAAATCGGAGTATAAGGCCTTTTTACATCCAATGAAAATAAAGCAAGTAAAACTATGTCTTTTAAAACAAATAAATAAAAGTTTAAACATCTTATAGTGTGGCCATCTCCGAGTCCTCTCCCATGTCGAGCCATTTATTGAGGATCACCTGAAACATTAAATAAAGGGTATGAGTTTCAAAACTCAGTGTGTACAACCCCTGGCACTCAATTCAAAATACAATTATCACATTGGCCTGAGCCCAATCAAAATCGGTGGTCTTGGGCCTTAGCCCACAATGACCTCATATCATATCATATCATATCATAACATATCATATGCAAAACAAGGTAATGCAAAACCCTCCCCAAAAATCCATCCGCTACACACCATTTCCCTTCCAACCCTACACACCTGTGGGGATTTCTAAATGGACCCACCTATCTTCTACTCACTAAAGGTAGCACTCATAGCGGCACTACTCAACATTGCAGCAAAGCTGCTAATCATATAATGGGCTTAAAGCCACAGGTGGATCCATGGTCATCAAGCGACTATGCAATCCTCAAATCTTCCTCCGTACCATAATTCCCACCCATATGCATCCTAATCAGAATATCATATGAATGCAACATGCACATGAGTAACATCCATAAAACTCATACTCATCACATAGGGGTATTTTCGTCACTTCACAACCCAAGGAAATTTTTGTAAATCTACTCTACAGGGGTATTTAGGTAAATTTGCAAAATAGAGGTACTTTGGAAATTTTGTAAATCGGGGATGTTTTGGTAATTCTACAAACCAAGGGTATTCTGGTAATTCCACAATTTGGGGCTATTTTAGTGATTTTATAGATCTAATAATGTTTTGGTAATTTTCAAACTAAGGGTATTTTGGTTATTTTCAAACCAGAGGTATTTTAGTAATTTCACAAATCTAGGGGTACTTGGTCCCTCTCGGGTTTTAGTTATGAACTTTGGCCCATTAACAAGTCCTTGCGGCTAAAGTGAATAGACGCTGTGCACCAGGTAGAATTCTAGAGAAGAGGAGGTGGGCCGCTAGGGCTGCTTAAGTACCAAGCTCTCCCTTGTTCCAATCCTAGACATGCATATGTCCGTTACCACACTCTAACCTAGCGACTTGTCTACAGACATGTTTAATTATTAAAGAGTCTTATGCGGTTTAAAAGTAGTTCAGTACTAAGCCTAAAGTCCATAAAACCCTAGCATACTAGTCTACGTCCCCATAAAGCCCATCAATCCATTTCACGTTCATATAACCCATAATGGCCACACCACATTTTTATGGCCTACTAGGCCCAAATCTCAATCATATGACCCATTAGGCCCAAAAAAATCCAAATCACGTAACATGTATGCTTAACCCAATTCATATAATCAAATTAATCTATTTCATCAAACTTAGCCTCAGGGCCCACCGCGCCCACTTAGTCATTTTCGGCTTTTCGACTTTTCGGCATTGCTAATTTCGTGTGTGCATAGGGTTTGTACACACCTGGTTATCGCGACGTGCTATTCTATCCTTAGCCTTGAACCTACAACTAACCAACCTTCAATCAACCACTCATACTTAATCAAATATTTACCCAAAAGCCGAAACCTTACAGTAACCTTACCATGTGCCACCGGGTTCTAATAGCCCTTCCTTAGCTACTATTCACGAATATCCCTAGATCTGCACCCAAACATATATCATCAAAATCAAGTGACTCATTTCTCACATGAGTCACCCCTATAAGCCATACCTACATTCGGCCATTCACTTAATCCACCATCGAGTTGAGTACACTTACCCTTGCTAACGATCCTACCACGCTTGCGATCTTTGAACCTTATCCTTGTTATCACAGAGTTAACGATAGGACAGTTAGATAGCCTTTTGGCTTTTAGCAAAATGTACAAAAGAGATTAACCGAATACTTACCAAATCTCTTTTGATCCTGCGGCCTAAATTCGGCTTTTGAGATTAGTATGGTGACAGAGACAATTTGGCACCAATAGGGAGAAGAAGAGGAGAAGTGATCGGCTAGAATTAAAGGTGAACAAGAGAATGAATTTAAGAAGAGAAGGTATGAGGTATTCAGTAGAGAGAAAACCAAAATTTCGGCAAAGGAATGATGGTTTTTTTCAGCAAATGAAATAATTCGGCTAAGAGGGAGAAAAAGAAATGTAATGGAACCTAGGGAACCTCTCAATAGAATTCGGCACCTCCTTTTATAGCCAATAGCCGAATCCTACCTTCCCCCATTGTGCAATTCGGCACCAACTCTTCCCACCTCTCATCTCCTAATTTTTCTCCATGATATCTCCCTTATCTCATCCGAAATTCCCTCCTTTATTAGCTCGCAAGACCAATTCAAACAATTCAACAAAAGAGTCCAAATTCCACTAAGCCAAATAAACACTCCAAAAACACCTTACCACTACTCGAACCTTGGACCTCTTCACGCCACCTTGTAGCTCCCCTAGTGACGCCACCTTGCCACTGGACCACAAGCCCATTTGTGTCATATTTTCTCTTACTCTACTTAAGAGGCCTAAAGCCTGAGACTAGGGTCCAGTTAGAGCAAGAAAATTAAAATTTTCCCTATGGTCTCCTGTAACACCCCAAACCCGGCCCATTCACACCGACCGAATTTAGAATGCCACTGCGAAACACTTTCAAAAATATTCTTACTTAATAGTGAAAACTGTGGAAAAATTTGTTTCCTTTAATAAAACATTTTCGTGACTTGAAATATTCTAAGTAAATATTGAAGTTTGTTGTAAAAATATCGGATTCAAACTTTACTTGAGAAAATAAAACCATTTGCAATCAACATTTAAATTGTCCATCCATAATAGAGCATAATAATAAAGATGCTTAATAAGAGTACTTAAGTACTTTAATGGGGCTTTTTACATTAAACACTTAATCAGAATAATGAAAATGTAGATACTTAATTAATCAAAATATCCTTTTTCATGAGAATCCGCTTCCGCATGGCCACCTTTGTATCCACTCCGACCCGGTCCAAAATCACGATCACCTGAAAGGTTTAGAAAAATTGGGTGAGTCACCAAGACTCAGTGCATAGTTAGTACACATGTCTCCACATATGGGCTTGGCCCATATCCACACAGTCCATACACATGAATATACAACTATGAATCCCATATCCACATAGTCCATACATATGAATATACAATTATGAAGCCTATATCCACATAGTCCATACACATGAATATACAATTATGAAGCCCATATCCACATAGTCCATACACATGAATATACAATTATGAAGCCCATATCCACATAGTCCATACACATGAATATACAACTATGAAGCCCATATCCACATAGTACATACACATGAATATACAATTATGAAGCCTATATCCACATAGTCCATACACATTTTTATTATTTTCATCAATAATCATTTATTAATGCAAATCACTGGGAGGTTAATACCATAACCACTAACCTGATTATTCGATCACCCCCTTGGGTATCCATCATCTTAACCCTAATTTCGACTAACATGCACAACATATACATTTACATAAAACAACACATACAACACGTATAACAAACAAAAGAAACAGTGCGATAACTACGCACCTGACTATAGCGAGATCCTGATCTATCGAATCTTGTCCTACTTGTCCCAAAACTTGTCCTACTGCTGTCGATTTGCCTTTATAACCAAAGTTAAAAATCGGTTAGCCACTTAAATACCAAAATGGCCTAAGGCCGAATAGTACCACCACTTACCTTGAGCACTTCAATTCCCGAAAGACTCCTTTGTGCTCCTTAACACTAGCTACACACAAAAAGAGCATATCACTATAGCCTTATACACATTCGGCCACCCCTAAAACCAAGGTCAACATTCGATTATTATCAAAGCCCAAAATATAGCCTATGGCCGAAAGTCATACTTCCTTACCATGCTTATTTCGATCCCAAAACACCACTTGTTCCTGTCGATTTGCTCCCAAAGTTATCAAAATTCCTACTAAAACATTGTTAGAATCGGCTAATACCCACATCTATGAATAATGGCCCTTGGTTGCCGAATACTACAACCCATTCACCTTAATCTCCACAAATCCCAAAAGCTTCTCTTTAAACGTTCCTTCACATTGGCTACCTTCACAAAAACACATATCATGCCATAAGCATAATCGGCCATCCTTAAACCAAGGCTTAATCCTTGATTCGGTACACTTAAAAGTAAGAGGATCTAAACCGGTTGCTAGGATAGAAAACACTTACCCTTGTACGCTGCTTTGAAGTGACTAAGGAAGAGTAGGTTTCGGCTAATCCACAAGAAGTATTCTAGCTTCTAAAACTTGTAACAAAAGAAGAAGAATGAAGCTCGCTTGAGATTCGGCTATGACTCCTAATTGATGAGCAGACATTCGGCCATGGATCAACATAGAGGATTTGGCTTTTGTCAACAATGCGAGTAAAGATTGGTCTTGGGAAAGCTAGCAAATAGGAAGAAAAAGAATAAAATACAAATAGCCTTAAAGCTCTTTAAAGTTTCGGTCACAAACAAAAGAGAATGGAAGCTGAAACTAGATAGCTTTTTTCTCAAAAAGAAAATGGCAGAAAAAGAGAGAAAGGAGAACAAAATTCGGCATACACACTAAGCATACTTCAAAGCCGAAAATGCCACCCCAATAAGCCCTATATTCAGCCACCACCCTTAGTAACCTTGGAAAGGGAAGAAGAAAAATTTTAGAAGAAATTCGGCACCTTCAACAGCCCCCAAAATCGACCAAGCAAGCTCCCAAGAGAAAGCTCATTCGGCCATGCATCACATTGGAGGGAAACAAAACCAAAATTTAAGAATTTTGGCCATGCTTTTTGCTAAACACAAGGCCGACTAACTCCCATGCTTCCCACGGCCATGCTCTCCTTTTTGCTAAATTCTAACATCAATTACCAAAATCACAATGTTTAATCATTCCCCCATACTATACCATTTCCTATACATAATATAATAATAACCTATCATCCTTCAAATAAAAAAATAATAAAGCAATAAGATAAAATGCCTAGCCCATACTCCATCAGTATAGAAAAAAAAATATAAAAAAAATGCAGCATACATTAAATGCCCATGCAGCACCAGCTTCTCTCACGCCGGACCAAAAGAAAAACAACCCCCAGGTGCGCCTCCAAAGTCTCGAACCCGAGACCTGAGGAAGCATCTCCTCACCTTCTGCCACTCGACCATTGCGCATTTCATGCCAATAAACGCATCGAAATTCTTTTAAACTATCATTCGTTGGCTCCTTATGCTTTAGCGCTAAAAGCAAAATAAAATGCCTCAAGTGCGACCCCCAGGACTCGAACACAAGTCCTCCTAGCCGTAGCTTTCAAGCAACGTCCTTAGCCACTCGGCCACTTTGAATTTCATGACATAAACGCACCGCGATTTCGTTTTAACCCTTTCTTCTTGAGCTTTCCTGAGCCTTAACGCTAATCAAAAATAAAAACACTTGCGCGCCTCCATCAGGGCTCGAACGCCCGACCTCTAAGCCATAACTACCCCTCGCGCTCTTAGCCACTTTACAGCTGGTTTGTTGGTGTTACAAACCCGCCACAATTTAATATAAAGCCTCCTTCAAAGCAGCGCCATTTTGCAAAATAAAATGCTTATGCCACGCCCAAGACTCGAACTCCTGACCTGATTGTGGCGTCATTCCCAAGCTTTAAGTGGCGCATGGAAACCACTTTACCAGGGCAATTCATATGTCATGACATGCCAAAAAATATTTCTTTAAGGCCTTCTTGCCTTGTTACACCTTTTTTAACCCAAAATTCCAAAAATTTCCAAAATACTCCCTTTTAATCCGAGAGTTTTAAAAACCCCTAAAACACATTCAAACCACTCTTAAGGCCCACTAACACTTGAGTTATGCTCCAAACGCACAATCCCTATTTCAGGATATTACATCTCCCCTATGTCTAAGGCTTCAAATAATCCCGATAATACCTTAAAATTAATATTCTAAGTGCTACACATGCATACTAACTTCAATGCACAGAAATTAGGGTTTAGGAATTTTTGGGGCGTTACAATCCAATAGGCCCAAATCTACTAGGCCCAAATTTCGGGGCGTTACACTCTCCACTAATATAGGTAGCATAGAAACTTGAATCAATAGGTCTTTATTAAGGTTGTAACGTGGCTAGGCTATGGGTAAGTAGAAGATAGATAAATTTTGGCTTAAAAAACCTAGACTCAGCATAAAATCGAAACTTCTAGATTTTTATCTTTGATATACCAACTTTCACATGCTCTTTTGTACATCTATTTTCTTTTGAGTACATGTGTTTTTTCAATTCAAATACGAGCACTTGCTTCATGTACTACAGTTTTCGAGCAATTGATGCTTCTTTTCCATTCCCCCAAACTTATTTTCAAACGATATTCTGAATAGTACTGAGTCTAGTGTTGGGACAATTTTAAAGATAATAAAGAGAAAAGTGATGGCTAAATATTGCAAAGGTCCAAATAAAACTAGGCCATATAATCTCAAAGTTGGGTTTTAAAGGATAATTTTATCATGGTCGGTTTGAAAGGCTCAATCGGTCCAAACAATAATTGCCTAAATCATTTTCAATATTTCATGCTTCCTAGGATTTTGCCTCAAGAAATTACTAAGTCAATTCTAAAGACTTAAACTTTCATGCATTCCTAAATTTTTCGTAGGGAACTAAAAACATTTTATGGTACGAATTTGCATGCTTTATTAGAAATACATTTATATCATTATTAAGCTAATATAATAACTTATTGAAATAATAGAACTTTATTAATACTGAAGTTTAGCATACTTAACAAAATTTCAAATTATTGAACAAAATATATCCTAATCATAATTAAAAGAAAATTTTATTTTGAGTGGAATTAATTCAAATTTTCGGTCCCCCTACTTAAAGTGAACAATGTCCTCATTGTTTAAAGTGAATAGATACTATACACCAAGTAGGATTTTAGAAAAGAGGAGGTGATTCAAATTGACTGCTTAAGTACCAAGCTCTCTCTAAATCCAATCCTAGACATGTATATACCTATTGCCACACTTTAGCCTTTGTGACTTGTTCAGATTTTATTCATGATTCCTATCTCTTGTTTTATTGTGCAAAAATAAAAATTCCTAATTAACCTAATCCTAAAATAAAATAAAAATAAAATAAAGTTGAGGCCCTCCCTTTTTTATTTGTTTGTCGATCCTTCCGAATTCGGCTCATCTTTTGATCCATCATTATTGCCTTTGCATGAATCACTTTGCTCCCTCTTCGATAATTGGAAAACTCAAGCACAAAAATAAATGGGTCATTATAAATTTTCCTAAGGTCACTTATCATCGAGTCATCCCTTATTTTTGAGTATCTTCAGCAGGCTTGTTGCTGCGATTGCATGCATTGCATTAAGTCCATCAGCTTTGACAGCTCGTCAGGAAAATCTGCGCTAGGCGGTGGAGCTCCAAACATTGAGGTTTTTATATCAGGTTTAGCTTCTGGTTCCATTGATTTTACCTCATTAGGGACTTAAGTTGATTGCTCTGGTGGGATATCTGTGGGGTCATCTTCTACTTCTTTAGGATCCTCACTTTCTTCAACTCGTTGCTGTAGAACAGAATCTCCAGCTACTTGGTAGAGATCCCAATCGGTGATTGTGCCCTGACTATATCCTATCTTCTTTATGTTCGCAAGAATTTTTTCTTTTAAGCACAGAATTGTTATCGTAAAGGGGAAATAGGCTGGGCCAGAACGTCACAATTTCTCAATTCTCTTAGGATGATTTTGCCCACATCAATGGTCTTTCTAGTTAGAATCGAGTATAATAGGACCATTCGCTCTAACAAGATTTTAGTCCCATGCGAACTAGGCATATGGCTGAAACGGATGAAATAAAACCATACCTTCGCAAGTGGTGTCAAATATTCTTTTCGACACGTGTGGATTCCTTGCTTTGACACAGTCTAGTTAGAACCTGGAATTGTGAGTTCCTCGAGAATTTCTTGCAAATTTTCAGGCTTAATATTGCTCAACAAAGAAGAAAATTCATCGTTTTTGAAATCAGGTAATTCAAAGGACTCATTAATAGCATTTGAATTTATTGGTACCTTGATTCCGCGAACTGAAACTTTGGTCAATTCGCTTGAGGTTAAGTTCGCATAGAATTCACAAACTAGTTCCTCATCCACACTTGGTCTCTTTTCACAAAACAATTTCCAATTGAGGGCTTCAGCAACTTGACGAATACGTGCCATAAAGTCTCTGTAGTTGCTTTCCTTCAATGTGAAGCCTTTCTCTGGATGCATATGTTGATTTTTGAAGATACTTTTGTATCTTACTTTGGCTTCTTCACAGTGGAACTTATTTTGCGTTTCATCGATTTGGGCGGAGCCATAAGTTCTCTTGCGAGGCATGATTAACCTGAACATAAAATGGGAAAACTTATTTTCTCAAAAATTTAATTAATAAAATTTATTAATAATTCAATGATTTGAAAAATTAAATAATTGAATAAATTTAAATTCAAGAGAAAATTCGGTCTTACCACCCTTTTTTAAGAACTCCTAAAAAAAATAATTAGAAGCAAAAGAGGTCAATTTTAAGGTAGGTTGGAGGATTTGGCTAAGGATGGGTGAAGGTGTGTGTCGTAGAAGTGTTGGAAGACTGCTAGGTGTGTGGGTGGATGGGTGCGTAAGCGCAAAGAATGCGCAAGCAGGGTTGCGTTGCGCAGCATAGCGGCAGCGATCACGAGACCTTCGAAGTAGGCTTCGATGCCTTTGGGACGTGCGCGAGTGTGGCGCCACAGAGCGAGCGACACACGACTGAGCAATCTGTTGAAATGGGGGCGGCGGGCGTGCGGCGTGCTAAGGCTGCTAACCAAGCAATGTGCGATTGAGGCTTGTGACACTTGAGGGATTTGGTACTTTAGGGTTTTAAGTGATGAATAAATGGGGGGAAGTAAGGGCGGAATTTATAGTGGGAGAAGTAGGAATTAGAATAGAATTCTTAGAGAAATTTAATAATTTAAATATTCTAAGTCTAGTCCTACTCAAAGTTAACAACAATTAATAATAGATATATGTATATGAAATTATCAATTGCTATTAAATTATTAAAACAAGAATAAAATATGATTAAAAGTAAACTAATCCTAATTCTATGCTAAGTTGATAAAAATTAGTATATAAATTATAAGAGATATAATTTATATATTAAAGTTTATCATATTTATATAAATATATATATTAAGTAAAAATATTTATTTTAGATGCTTTTTGGAAATATTTACAAAAAGAGGCACCTAGTTTATATTATTTACAAAATCAACAACCAAATTTTTTAAATAATTTAATTAAGTCCCTAGACTTAATGAAAATTTGAAATTGAGTTGTAACTTAAAAATTGGATCCCCTTTTATTTGACAAATAAAAAATTTATTTTGTCATTCAAGGAATAATTTCTCAGAAAAATATGTAAAATCAATTCCCCAGAAGATTGGAGGGGTCACAAGTGGTCCTGCTTAAGTTCCAATCTCCTAGACAGAATTTATTTAAACATAATAAACCTGAAAATATACCCTAAATAATTTATTAAAAACAAGAAAATTTAAATATCTGATAAACTGAACAAGATTTGATCACGTTCAGGTTTTGCTCTGTAGTAATGTTTCAAACACTGAGCATTGATTTGAAAATTGCCTCCCTTACCTTGGAGTTCAACAACTCCATATGGATAGATGCGATGAATCGTAAATGGATCGGACCAACGTGATTTTAACTTACCTGGGAAGAAATTTAATCTGGAATTAAATAACAAGACTTGCTGACCTGCTTCAAATTCTCTAACTCGAATGTGCTTGTCATGCTATTTCTTGAGTCTTTCTTTGAGTAATTTGGCATTTTTGTATGAGAACATCTGGAATTCCTCTAGCTCATTGAGTTGGAGCATCCGTTTCTCTCTAGCAAGCTTAAGATCCAAGTTGAGTCGTCGAAGAGCCCAGTAAGCTTTATGCTCTAACTCCAGAGGTAGATGACAGGCTTTCCCAAAGTCCAACCTGTAGGGTGACATTCCTAAAGGTGTCTTGTATGATGTTCTGTAAGCCCATAAAGCATCATCTAGTATCTTGGACCAATCTCCTCAGTTCGGGCAAACTACCTTCTCAAGTATGCCTTTGATCTCCTTGTTTGCTAGCTCAACTTGCCCATTTGTCTGCGGATGGTAAGCTGTAGCAACCTTATGTTCCACTCCATGTTTATCTAACAACCATTTTAACCACTTGTTCACGAAATGGGTCCATTCATCACTGATAATAACTCTTGGGGTTCCAATCCTTGTGAACACGTGTTTCTGCAAGAACTTCATCACAACCTTAGCATCGTTCATCGAATAAGCTTCAGTCTCGACCCACTTGGACACATAATCTACTGCTACCAATATGTACCTGTGACCAAAAGACGGAGGGAAAGGACCAAGAAAGTCAATACCCCAAACATCGAACAATTCTACCACAATGATATTTGTTCGAGGCATCTCGTTTCTGTTGGTGACATTTCCAACCCTCTGACATCTATCACAACTCTTTACATAAGAGTATGCATCCTTGAATGGTGTGGGCCAAAAGAATCTGGCTTGTAATACTTTGGCCGTAGTGCGATTACTTCCGAAGTGTCCCCTACTCGTAGCTGAGTGACAGTGGTATAAAATCTTCAGTATTTCATCTTCTGCCACACATCTCCTGATCATCTGATCTACACACTTTTAAACAAAAATGGCTCTTCCCAGAAATAGTACTTCACATCATGGAGAAACTTTTTCCTTTATTGATATGTTTTATCAATCGGGATCAAACCACAAGCTAAATAGTTAGCAATATCAACAAACCAAGGAATATTATGTACATGATTTACCTTCAGTATGTGTTCATCTAGAAATGTCTCTTGAATCGGTACAAGTGGAGAATTTCCCTCTTGCGGCTCCAATCTGGACAAGTGACCTGCTACTTGGTTTTCTATTCCCTTTCGATCTTGAATTTGTAGATCGAACTCTTGAAGTATAAGAACCCACCTGATCAATCTCAGCTTAGCATTTTTCTTGGCTAGTAAATATTTAATTGTCGAGTGGTCCGTATAAACAGTCACTTTGGTACCTATAAGATAAGATCAAAACTTGCTAAAAGCAGATACAATAGCAAGTAACTCTTTTTTTGTTACCATATAATTCAGTTGTGCTCCTGTTAGAGTCTGACTTGCGTAGTAGACGCGGTGAAGAACTTTTTTCCTTCGCTGGCCCATGACAGCTCCAATTGCAAAGTCACTTGCGTCACACATCAATTCGAATGGCAGATCTCGGTCTGGTGTGACGATGATGGGTGCCGTAACTAATCGATTCTTCAACTCTTTGAATGCTTTTAAACATTCATCATCAGACTTGAATGTCGCGTCTTTCTCCAATAATTTGCACAAAGGTTTTGCAATTTTGGAGAAGTCTTTGATAAATCTACGATAAAAATTGGCGTGGCCTAAGTGACTTCTAACACCCTTGCAGATGTTGGAGGTAAGAGTTTCTCAATAACATTTACCTTTGCTTTGTCTACCTCGATTCCATGTCTCGATATCCGATGCCCTGGAACAATCCCTTCTTGTACCATGAAATGGCACTTTTCCCAGTTGAGTACTAGGTTTGTTTCTTCACATCATCTTAGTGCCTTAGCTAGACTGGCTAAACAATCATCATAAGTGTCTCAAAATACTGAAAAGTCATCCATAAATACTTCCAGACACTTCTCAACCATGTCAATAAAAATTGACATCATACATTTTTGAAATGTGACAGGTGCATTACATAAACCAAATGGCATGCGTCTAAATACAAACGTAGCGTACGGGCAGGTGAATGTCATCTTGTTCTAATCTTTCGGTGCTACTGTAATCTGATTATACCCTGAGTATCCATCGAGAAAACAATAATAGTCTCGCCCCGCGAGTCTATCAAGCATCTGGTCTAAGAATGACAAAGGAAAGTGATCTTTCATGGTCACCTTGTTTAGCTTTCGATAATCGATGCAAATTCTCCATCCGGTAATTGTTCTGGTTGGTATCAACTCATTATTCTCGTTCTTAACGACCGTGATACCTCCTTTCTTCGGCATGCACTGGACTGGACTTACCCATGAACTGTCTGAGATGGGGTAAATTATACCCGCATCCAAAACCACTTGATAATTTCCTTCTTTACTACATCCTTCATGATGGGGTTCAGTCTCTGTTGTCCATCAATCGTTCCTCTCTCGCCATCTTCTAATATGATCTTGTGCATGCATACAGATGGGCTAATACCACGAATATTGGCTACGATCCATCTGATAGCCTTCTTGAATTGTTTCAAGAATATGATTAGTTTTTATTCTTATTCAGTAGTTAATTCTACTGAAACAATCATAGGCAGAGTAGAAGCGTTACCTAAATAAACATATTTTAAGTGTGTAGGTAATACCTTGAGTTCTAACTTAGGTGGCTCCTCTATTGATGCTTTTGGCTGGGTGTAATCCCTTTTCTCTAACTCCAAAGATTCAAAACGAGGTTGCAGATTAAATCCTTTTTGATTTGCTTCTAGCAGAGCTAAGTATTCATTCTCCTCTTTATCATTTGGAGGGTCTGATGTCAGAATTTATTCCAACGGATCCTCAACATAGTTGAGTTCCTTCTCTACTATTAATTCCTCTAAGTCAGATACTGCAGAACAATCATCAATTGTGTCAGGAAATTGCATTGACTTAAAAACATTAAACGTTACCTGATCATCCTGAACACGCATAGTCAGCTCACCCTTCTGCACATGAATAAGGGTCCTTCCAGTTGCTAAGAATGGTCTTCCTAGGATAATTGGTACTTCTTTGTCTGCTTCAAAGTCTAGAATTACAAAGTCAGCAGGAAAGATAAATTTATCTACACGTACCAATACATATTCAATTTTTTCTTCTGGATGCGCTAAGGATCGATCTGCTAGTTGAAGTGTAACTGTAGTAGGTCTAACTTCACCTATCCCCAACATTCTAAATATTGACATAGGTATCAAGTTAATGCTCGCAACTAACTCACATAATGCCTTACCACAATAGGTTGCTTCAATATTGTACGGTATAGTAAAACATCCAGGATCCTTCAATTTTAGGGGTAGTTTTTCCTGAATATATGCACTGCCTTCCTTCGTTAGGGCTACCGTTTTAAATTCTCCAAGTCTTCATTTCTTATATATGATATCTTTCATAAACTTGGCATAATTCAGCATCTGCTCAAGTGTTTCAACCAACGGGATGTTGATGTGAAGTTGCTTAAGTACGTCAAGGAACTTCTTGAATTGAATCTCCTGACTCTGCTTCTGAAGTCTCTTAGGGTAGGGTGGTGATGGTTTCTTTACTGGAACTGGTAACAGTTGATTCGTCTTCTGTGGTAATTCTGCATCTAACGGAGTTATTAGTTGATCAAATTTAGCTGGTTCTGAGGTTACCTTATCGGGTTTTATAGGTTCTGGTTCTTGTGAAACTGGAATTTCAACACTCGGTTGAACTTCCTCTGAGTCTTAAGCCTGCTCGATAACAGCCTGGTTTAGACCCTAGTCAGAACAGTGGTTTTGAGACCACAAATCTGAGGTCAAAAAAAAATATTTTAAAATTATTTTTGATGTTTATAATGTGTGATTGAGCCTGTGTGAAAGTTTCATGTGAAAATTTTATTGATTGCGTGTTGAATTGTGAAATAAAGGACTTAATCGCATAAAGTGTAAAAGTTGTGTACTGATTTATAAGTACCTAAGTGTTATTGCCTTTTTAATATGGAGGCCTTATGAGGCAATTAAGCCAATATTTAGTTAGTGGATGGCAAAGGACAAGTATGCCCTTAATGAATATAAGTTTCTTATATTAATTGAAAGGTTAATATAGTAAATAGATTAATAATATGATTATTAAACAAAATAAAGTCTAAAATGTAATGAGCACATCTTTGTCCACTGAAAACACAAAAGAAAAGAAGGAAGAAAAGCTTTGTTACGTTCGGCTATTATAAGTTTTAATTCAAGGTATGTTTTTGTGATCGTTGCTTTGTGCTCTAGCCAACCCATGCTTTAATTTTAGAATTTTATGGTGATTTTGAGATATGTAATTGATGAACATGTAAGCTTTGTGATGTTAGTTGGTGATATATGAAAGCTTTATGTTGGGCTAACATAGTTTGTATTTGAATTTTTGGTGAAATTGAGTATTTTAGGCTAAATTGAGAAAAGTATAAATTGGAGGATTAAAATGTGAAATAAATGAAATGTGTGGGCTTGTATTAGCATGGGAAGAATTCGGCTAAGCTTGTGTCAGTAGAAATTTGGTGTATTTTGTGATTTTGTGAATTAGGGACTAAAGTGTCAAAATTTAAAAATGTAAGGGTTATTTTGTAAAATGCCTTAAATATGTGTGTGTGGACTAAATTGAATGAATTGGTGATTGAATGAATTGAATTTAAATGTGTATAAACTAAGAGAGGAAAATTTCAGGTCGAGACCAAGGCAAAGACAAAGTGCTCGATTAATTGACCATTTCGGTATTTCGACGTCCGAGGTAAGTTCGGACATAGTACGTGTATTTAACTATGTTTAATGTTATGAGATGAATGGTATGATATTATTGAATTGTGAATGCTATGTGAGGGCTCAAGTTATATAGGCTTGATAAATCATAATTTACACATATTTTAACCCCGTGCTTGGCTTATTTTTGGATGAATTTTCATTAGGTTTGATGAATTCGATGCTCCTAATCCCTTAATTTCATGATTTATACTCAGGAGAGCTTAGGGAGTCAAAAAGATCAAGAAACAGGCTGTACTATTGTCCACAGGCATATCACACCTTCGTGTGTGGCAAGCAAAATCGAGCACGACCGAAGGAGTCCACCACGGGCGTGTCACACGGGCGTGTCCCTGTCGACCCCAAGATTAATTCTATTCAAAATAGGATACTTGTGGGCCAAGAAAGGCGTTCCAAAGCCTATATAAACACCCTAAGTGGCAACCTAAAAGGGGATGTCGAGGAGACGCAGAGTAGAAGGCAGAAAATACTCGTAAACAGCCATCGGGAGCAGCTTAGGACAAGGATCTCCATCAAAACTAAAGATCTCCTATCAATTTGTCTTGAAATTTTTGGGTTTTCTTATGTTTTGTTGTTTTCTTTATTCTAAGATATTTTCCTTTATCAATATGAACTAAATTCCCTAAATACCTAAGGGGATGAAACCTAAGACAGTTCTTATTATTATTTGATTTATAAGATAAATACTTGTTCTTATTCTTAATTGTGAGTTCTTATTCTTGTTTTAATAATTTAGGTTATTGATTCAAGTCGAATGTGCTTCTTGTTTTAATAATTCAGGTTATTGATTCAAGTCAAATGTGCTTATTCAGTGGAGCAAAAGTCCCTGTTTAAGAGTAGATCAACACAATTAAGTGGAGTTGATTGAAACCCTAGAAATTGGGCGACATAAATCTGCCAGATTAGAGTAAAATCTAATAAGGGAATTCATAGATCGAGTTAATGCGACAATAGGGCTTTTAATTAGAAAGAGATTTTAGTTAATCAACCTAGAGTTAGTTGTTTTTAGTCTTGAAAGAGATATTAACATAAATCAGGGATTTCTATGGATTAAGTCAAGTGAATAAATCATATGAATCAAAAGTAATAAGTGAAGTCTAGGTGGATTCTTCCTTAGGTATTGCCTATCTCATATAACATTGTCTTAAAGTATTTTCTCAATCCTTTCTCTGTCGTATTTTTAATTAAGTTTTAGTTTAAAAGAAATCATCCCATTTCTTAGGCTAGATAATAAAAAGATAGTAATTACTAGTAATTTTAATCCTTGAGGATACAATATTCCGGACTCACCACAACTATACTATTGTTCGTTAGGTGCGCTTACCTTTATTGGGATCATAGTTAGTTTCGAGACCATCAAGTTTTTGGCGCTGTTGTCGGGGACTAAGCTTTTAGGAACACTAAATTTCTATTACTTTAGCCATTTTATTTATTTGCAATTTATTTTTATTTTAACTTTGCTAATTTTTCTTTTATTTGCTTCTGGCAGGTAATTTTAGTTTATGACTAGAAGAAACCCGTCATGTAACATCCAAAATTTAGGGGCTTCGCATTTACTTCATATCTATGTGTTTGGTATACTTTGTATGATTGTTTGAGTATGTTTGGGGTCTCAGGGAAGCTCGGGGTTAAGTCTGAGCCTTAGTGAAAATTTTTTATTCTAAGCATTTTAGAGGAGAGTTAGTTGAGCCAGGCTTTAGGGGATCAAAATTTTGTGGTTGTTGACACAATGGAAGAGTTGGTGTAGTGGCAAGGAGGCGCCACCTTGTGAGCTTGGAAGTTGCGTCAGAGGGGAGTTAAAAGGGGGAAGGATTTCAAGTAGCATGGATAATATTTTGGAGTTTTATTTTGCGCCTGGAGAGGTAAGTGGTGGATTCGGCAAGGGCACTTAAGGGGGGAGTGTTGAAGCGGTCAAACATTTCGAATGGATGGTGGAGAGTGATCAAGGGAGTTTGAATTATTCAAACTTGTTTGAATAGGTGGAGGAGAGGGAATCAAGGCATGTTGTAAGGGGACGGCATGGGGGATTGGGGTGAGTTGATTGTTAGTCGAATTTTGGAAGGTGTAGGGAGGGGGTGAGAACTTCGGTTGGGTGGGGAGTAGGTGCCGAAAGTGTGTGATATAGTCACTTATAGGTTTAATGAATGTTCTTTTCGGCATTTGTTGGTAGTGCATTAAAAGCAATTTGGTCCATTCTTCCTATAGGTAAGTCGAAATATCTTTTCCTCTTGTTAGCATTTTCTTTGTGCCGTGTAAGCCTTGTTGCATTTCCTAAAGCGGAATCCTCTACCATTCTTCTCTCATTTTTCCACCTTCACTTAGTTGCTTCATAAATCGAACCTCAACTCTCTCTTCCTCTCTTTTACACTTTCGTAACCTGAAGTGATTACTTCACCTTCAAAAGCCGAAACAATCATTTTCTTCTTGTGGCCGAATGCTTCCCATTTGTTGAACCATAACCGAATCTTCTAACCATCTCTACTCCTTCTTTTTCTTCTTCTATTCGTTTATTTCTCAAGCCCCATCTCTTGGTCGAATTCTCTCTATTCTTTTCTTTCTTTCTTTTTTTCGATTCTTACCTCATTTGATCTAGACGAAACCTACTCCCATTTCATCTTTTTGGTTTTCCACTTGTTTTCTATTCTTCTAAGCTGAACTTCTTTTGTGTGGTGATTTCTTTCCATTCTTAATTTGCTAGAGGAACTATCGTCACTCTTCTCTTTCCAATCTTCTCAGTCGGATTCTTTGTGGTAGTGGTAAGGGTCCTCCTTCTCTATGAATCTTTCTCTTCTCTCTTTTTGGTTTGCCAAAACCAAAAACATTAACTTTGTTTCTTGGGTTTTGGCCGTACATATGAAGGGCTTGGCTTAGTGTTTCTTTTGCTTTTAGCCAACGTAAAGGGGGTTAGGGATCTTTCAATTTCGATCAACCAGGGTAAGAAATTCATAACATTCGGCCGAAGGCCACTTCTTTTAACCACAGGTTTGAAAGGCCGAATCTAATGTGGGAGTCTATAGGGACTTTGACGATCTTTTACCTCAAGTGTAGAACCTTCGGGTTCTGTCAATTTCGGTAAGGATTTATTCGTTCAAAGTATTTATTTTCCGCTATTATCTTATCCAACATTTTAATCGGGTCTTCTGACCAAGATCATATTTTATGGAATCGAGTACCAGTCAAGTAAAGGAAGGGGTTGGACACGTAGTCCCTACCCCTAAATTCAAGAAGCGAGCAATTTCAGCGGTTCGGGATTGGCCACCGGGTTGTGGGTCAGCGTCTGAAAAGGACAAGCAGATCGCTGTGATCTCTTCGAGTGAGGACGTTAGGGAGATCGATAGTTTAGTTCTTCAAGTTTACAGGTGTGTAATTATCACACTATTCCTTTAACTTTATATATGTATGGGTTATGCTTGAAAGCCGAGAATAG
Source organism: Gossypium bickii (assembly GCA_025503065.1). Classification (NCBI taxonomy): domain Eukaryota; kingdom Viridiplantae; phylum Streptophyta; class Magnoliopsida; order Malvales; family Malvaceae; genus Gossypium; species Gossypium bickii. The sequence goes on along the minus strand of CP106717.1, from coordinate 43,459,085 downwards.
CGGCAGTGATGAGTGAGTTACCTATGTTGGGTAACCTAAAAACTAGGTTAATATTCTACTTTTGTTAATAATCATGGATAATCTACTTGTGGATGTATGTTGAGTATGATATATATATGTCATATCATGTTGACAATCTTTTATATTATGTTGCATGTGCATGGGATATTGGGTTATAAATGATATAAAAGGGGAAGTGTATACATATTGGTGACTTTGTCACAGTTAATGATGGCATGGAGCCTCATTGTGGATATGGTGATTTAATCACGTGTGGAATTAGTGGCTAGACCACTTATGTGGACTTTGAGCAGTGTGTCTGTCAGCATGACTGCCAAAGAGGTGTGTAGTGAATGGAGGGTTGATTTTAGAAATCCCCAGGTGTGTATGAGGATGGATGTACAGAGCGGTGTGTAGAGGATGGAATACTTGGTTGGGTTGGGCTATCATATTTGTTATTTGTGCATGATATGATAACTCGATGATGATTTGAGGCTCAAGCCCACTTGTGGAATTTTGTGGAATAATTGCACGCTGAGTCTGGTGACTCACCCTATTTTCTTAACACAATGCAGGTAGCTCATGATCCGTTGGACTGGGTTAGGCTAGACTCAAGGTGGCCATTCGAGGGTTTACTTATTAAACTTTATTTTGAACTATTAGTTGCTATCGTCGTTTGTGATACTTTTGATATGTAATAAGGCCACTTCGAACTTGGGTAAATTTTGGATTTTAAGTTTAATTTTGGTTATTCATTAGTTATATTTATTAAATGGAACACTTTTTCATAACTTAAAAGTTATAATCAAAGGTTTTCTCGCGAACCCGGTAAAGCACTTTCCTATGAAAAGAAAGATTTTTGTTAAATAATTCATAACCGAGAGATAGTTAAGTTTTTCTCCAAATTTGACTTTCAAATTTTTTTTATCTATCAAGAGATCTTCAAAACTTATAATTTATTTCAAACCCTATCTCCTAGTGACATGCTAGATCCGATCGTGGTGCTTGGGCCGTGTTTGGGGTGTTACAATTTGGTATCAGAGTCCAAATTTTAAAAACTTGTCCTTGGGTTTTGGGACCACAACATTTTCAAATTATGTGTTTAAGTTAGTCTAAAAAAAATTTATATGAAATGGTCTTTTGGAAGAATGGCAGTCGAGTTCCCAGCCCAGGTCCACTAGGTAAGTTTTCTGTTTGTTAAATAAATTGCATAAGGTGGTTATATGGTGTATTGTTGTGGATGTTAGAATTTAGAATACTTACTGTAGAGACGGAAACCTTTAGGAATGTATGTGTTTTACGAAGGAACTAGTTAAAATTCTGTGTCATAAAACAACTCGTTAATAAACAAGTGGAAAGATATGCTGACTCATTAAATTTATAATCAGAGTAAGGCGGAGTGATAGCTATGAGTGGTAGAGGACTTGGACGTGTTATACGTGGCTGTGGAAGGGGCCGGGGTGCTGAAGCTAAATTCTCGGAAGCAAGAAAGGAGCCTGAGGGTGAAGTGCCAGCGTCACCTGTGGCGGAAGTAGGATCGCAAGACAGAACTTGGGGGGATGATGCCCTATCGCAAGCAATGCTGCGTGTGTTGGAGCGTGTGGCCGGGGCAAGCACTAGAACAGCAGCTCAGAAGTCCATCCCCGAGCGACTCTGAGCAAATGGAGCCAAAATGTTTAGGGGTATCTCTAGAGTAGCTCTAAACGTGGCTGAGTATTGGCTGGAGGCAGTCGAGAGAATTATGGATGACTTGGACTGCACAGCTGAAGAGAAGCTAAAGGGCGCGGTTTCTCTACTTCGGGATGAGGCCTATCAGCGCTGACTCACCGTTAGAGAGGGTACTCTAGCAGACCGAGTAGATTGGGATTTCTTTAAGATGAAGTTCCAAGGGAAGTACGTTGGGGCTAGTTACGTGGATACTCAGAGGAAGGCATTCCTGAATTTAGTTCAAGGGGATAAGTCAGTAGCTTAGTATGAGGCAGAATTTCTACGGTTAAGTCGGTACGCCCGAGGGATAGTTGCAACCGACTAGAGCGCTGTGTGAGATTCGAAGATGGGCTGCAAGATGAGCTGCGAGTGCTGATAGCTCCTCAGCGGGAGAGAGACTTTGCCATTTTGGTGGAAAAAGCTAAGATAGCTGAGGAGGTAAATCGAACTGAGAAGTAAAATAGGGATAAGGACAGAGGACGGAATAAGAGGAGTTATGGACCGTCAGGATCATCGGGAGGTTTTCAGAAAAGGCTTAGGGTTGATGGGCCTATTCGTGTTACAACACTGGCTGCAGTTGGGCAATTTTGACAGTGTGCTCATTGCGGGAGGTCACATGCAGGAGAGTGCTGGGGAAGAAATAAGGAGTGCTTCAGGTGTGGGTCAAAGGATCATCTGATTAAGGATTGTCCACAAGACATAACCCGGGCTCGGATGGTAGGTCAGGGGTATATGCAGCCAGGAAGGGGTGGTCAACAGATGTCAAGAGGTCGTGGTCTGAACCGATGAGGGAATGGTTTTGGTCGGGGTCATGGAGCACTGGGCAGAGGTACAGGGGGTACTGAGGCAAGACAGCCTGTGTTAGTTTATGCGGACAGGCGTCGTGAAGAGGGGGATGCACCAGGTGTTATAACGGGTACGTTTCTCATTTTTGGGTTACCCTTTACTGCACTAATTGATGTTGGGTCGACTCATTCCTATGTTGCTAGTATGGTGTCTGGAACTTTGAATATGAACCCTGAAACTGCCTCTAGGGAGATGACTGTACTTAGTCTTTTAGGGCAATCAGTAGTGGTAAATAAACTCTTATGAAGTGTGCCTTTAGAATTTCAAAGTCAGTTTTCCCGGCTGATTTGATGGGATTACCATTTGGGGAATTTGATTTGATCTTAGGCATGGGTTGGTTAGTAAGGTATCGTGCAAACTTAGATTGTGCTACTAAGCGCGTGATGATAAGGACTCCCGAGGATGATGAAATCTTGGTGATAGGTGAGAGGAGAGACTACATGTCTAATGTTGTGTCTGCTCTTAAGGCAAAAAGAATGGTGAGGAAAGGGTGCGTAGCTTTCTTAAATTTTGTCAGTGCCTTGGATGAAAAGGAAGTGACCGTGGAGGAGGTTAGAATAGTAAAGGAATTTGCAGATGTTTTTTCGGAAGAGCTTCCAGGGTTGCCTCTGGATCGCGAGGTGGAGTTTGAAATCGAGCTTCTACCAGGTACGGCTCTGGTGTCCATCGCCCCTTATATGATGGCACCGAAGGTGCTGGTTGAACTTAAAGCTCAAATCCAGGAGCTATTAGATCGTGGTTTCATTCGACCTAGTGTGTCTCCATGGAGAGCACCGGTGTTATTTGTAAAGAAGAAAGACGGATCTATGCGTATGTGCATTGATTACCGCCAGTTGAATAAGCAGACGATTAAGAAGAAGTACCGCTGCCGAGGATAGACAATCTATTTGATCAGCTCAAAGGGGCTTTGGTCTTTTCGAAGATAGATTTGAGGTCAGGATATCACCAGCTTAAGGTAAAGGAAGCAGACGGCTTTTCAGACTCGCTACAGGCACTATGAATTCTTGGTAATGCTGTTTGGGTTGACAAACACACCAGCCGCGTTCATGGACATGATGAATCGGTTTTTTCAACCCTATTTGGACCAATTTGTAGTAGTGTTCATAGATGACATTTTAGCATACTCCAAGACAGAAGAGAAGCATGATTCGCATGTTCGGGTAGTTCTACAGATTTTAAGGGAGAAAAAATTGTACGCCAAATTTAGCAAGTGCGAATTTTGGTTAAGGGAAGTTACCTTTCTGGGTCATGTGGTATCTGCAGAAGGGATAAGAGTTGATCCTCGGAAGATCGAGGCGGTCTGTGGTAGAGATCCGAAGTTTCTTGGGATTAGCAAGTTACTACAGAAGGTTTGTCGAGGGTTTTTTCTCAATTGCGGCACCCTTGACTAAGTTGTTGAGGAAGGAGGTACCTTTTGTGTGGACGGACAAGCAGCAAGAGAGTTTCAAGAAGTTAAAAAGGATTTTAACTGAGGCTCCGGTTTTAATTCAGCCTGAGGCTGGGAAAGATTTCGCAGTGCATTGTGATGCTTCTCACACGGGGTTAGGTTGTGTGCTAATGCAGGAGGGGAAGGTTGTTGCCTATGCGTCTCGGCAATTAAGACCGCATGAGATTAACTATCCCACGCATGATTTGGAATTGGCTGTGGTGGTTTTCGCTTTAAAAGTGTGGAGACATTATTTGTATGGAGAGAAGTCTATTATCTACACCGACCATAAGAGTTTAAAATATAGAAGGAGCTGAACTTGAGGCAGCGAAGGTGGGTAGAACTGTTGAAGGATTATGACTGCTCGATTGAATATCATATGGGTAAGGCAAATGTGGTGGCAGATGCGTTAAACCAAAAGGTAATATCAGATTTGAGAGCGATGTTCGCTCATCTTAGTCTATACGACGACGGGAGTTTATTAGCTGAGCTGCAAGTGAAGCCGACATGGGTAAGTCCAGTCAAAGAGAAACAGTTATCAGATGATGTCCTGAGTGCTGGACTTCTGCAAGTACAGGATGGTGGAATAGAAGACTACCGATTGAACAACGATGGAGTTTTGTGTTTCCGTAGGAAGGTTTGCATGCCGAAGGATGTGGAGTTGAGGCAAATGATTCTTCAAGAAGCGCATAGTAGCCCTTACGCTATGCATCCTAGAGGAAGTAAGATGTATCGAGATCTGCGTGAACAGTTTTGGTGGCCTAGATTGAAGTGAGAAGTAACGGAATTTGTGGTAAAGTGTTTAACGTGTCAGTAGGTCAAAGCCGAACACCAGTTGCCTTCAGGGTTGTTACAACCGTTGAAGACTCCACAGTGGAAATGGGAGAGAATCACTATGGACTTTGTTAGTAGGCTACCTCTTATGCCTACTAAAAAAGACTCAGTATGGGTGATCGTGGACCGGTTGACAAAATCTGCTCATTTCATACCTGTTCGTGTCAACTATTCTCTTCAAAGGTTGGCTAAGCTGTATGTGTCAGAAATTATGGTGTTGCATGGGTACCAGTGTCGATCATATCAGATAGGGACCCTAGATTTACGTCGCGATTCTAGAGGGTATTGCATCAGGCTTTGGGCACAAGGCTAGACTTTAGCACGGCATTTTATCTATAGACAGATGGCCAGTCTGAAAGGGTAATTCAGGTTTTGGGGGACATGTTGAAGGGATATGTCATCGTTTTCAGAGGCAATTGGGAAGAATTTTTACCGTTGGCAGAGTTCGCGTACAACAACAGCTACTAAGCTAGCATTCAGATGGCGCCGTATGAAGCGTTGTATGGGCAGAAGTGTTGCACTCCCATTTTTTGGATGGAATTGGGTGAACGCCATATCTTGGGTCCAGAAATGGTTGCAGAAACAGAGGAGAAGGTTAAGTTAATTCAAACTCGACTAAAGGAAGCATCGGACAGACAGAAATCGTATGCGGATCTGAAATGAAAGGAGGTAGAATTTGCAGTAGGTGATCGGGTCTTCTTGAAAGTTTCACCATGGAAGAAGGTGATGAGATTTGGACGTAAGGGTAAGCTAAGTCCTAGACTTATAGGGCCTTATTGGGTTTTGAAACGGGTGGGACCAGTAGCGTACCAGTTGGAGTTGCCTTCAGAGTTGAAGCAGATGCAAGATGTGTTCTACGTTTCGATGCTGAGACGTTACCATTCAGATCCGTCTCACATGGAGCCAGTCGAGGAAGTTGAAATCAGGCCAGACTTGTCTTATGAGGAGGAACCAATCCAGATTTTGGAACGAGACATCAAGGTGCTACGAAGAAAATCAGATCCTTTGGTCAAAGTTTTGTGGCGGGACCATGGTTTGGAAGAAGCGTCATGGGAGCCAGAAGAGGCGATGCGACAGCAATACCCTCATCTCTTTTGATCAGGTAATTTTGAGGCCGAAATTTCTTTAAGGGGGTAGAACTGTAACATCTAGAATTTAAGGGCTTCGCATTTACTTCGTATTTATGTGTTTGGTATGCTTTGTATGATTGTTTGAGTGTGTTTGGGGTCTCAGGGAAGCTCGGGGTTAAGTCTGAGCCTTAGTGAAAAATTTTGATTCTAAGCATTTTAGGGGAGAGCTAGTTGAGCCAGGCTTTAGGGGATTAAATTTTGTGGTTGTTGACACAAGCGAAGAGTTGGTGTAGTGGCAAGGAGGCGCCACCTTGTGAGCTTGGAAGTTGCGTCAGAGGGGAGTTACAAGGGGAAAGGAGTTCGAGTAGCATGGATAACATTTTGGATTTTTATTTTGCGCCTGGAGAGCTAAGTGGTGGATTCGGCAAGGGCACTTAAGGGGGGGAGTGTTGAAGGGGTCAAATAATTCGAATGCATGGTGGAGAGTGATCAAGGGAGTTTGAATTATTCAAACTTGTTTGAATAGGTAGAAGAGAGGGAATCAAGGCATATTGCAAGGGGACGGCATGGGGGATTGGGGTGAGTTGATTGTTAGCCGAATTTTGAAAGGTGTAGGGAGGGGGTGAGAATTTCGGTTGGATGGGGAGTAGGTGCCAAAAGTGTGTGATATAGTCACTTATAGGTTTAATGAATGTTCTTTTCGGCATTTGTTGGTAGTGCATTAAAAGCAATTTGGTCCATTCTTCCTCTAGGTAAGCCGAAATATCTTTTCCTCTTATTAGCATTTTCTTTGTGCCGTGTAAGCCTTGTTGCATTTCCTAGAGCCGAATCCTCTACCATTCTTCTCTCATTTTTCCACCTTCGCTTAGTTGCTTTATAAACCGAACCTCAACTCTCTCTTCCTCTCTTTTACACTTTCATAACCTGAAATGATTACTTCACCTTCAAAAGCCGAAACAATCCTTTTCTTCTTATGGCCGAATATGCTTCCCATTTGTTGAACCATAGCCGAATCTTCTAACTATCTCCACTCCTTCTTTTTCTTCTTCTATTGGCTTATTTCTCAAGCCCCATCTCTTGGCCGAATTCTCTCTATTATTTTCTTTCTTTTTTTTTTTTTTAGTTCTCACCTCATTTGATCTAGAAGAAACCTACTCCCATTTCATCTCTTTGGTTTTCCTCTCGTTTTCTATTCTCCTAATTCGAACTTCTTTTGTGTGGTGATTTCTGTCCGTTGTTAATTTGCTAGAGGAACTGTCGTCACTCTTCTCTTTCCAATCTTCTCAGTTGGATTCTTCGTGGTAGTGGTAAGGGTCCTCTTTCGCTATGAATCTTTCTCTTCACTCTTTTTGGTTTGCCGAAACCAAAAATATTAACTTTGTTTCTTAGGTTTTGCCTGTACATATGAAGGGATTGGCTTCGTTTCTTTTTTGCTTTTAGCAAACGTAAAGGGGGTTTCAATCAACCAGGGTAAGAGGTTCATAACATTCGGCCGAAGTCCACTTCTTTTAACCACAAGTTTGAAAGGCCGAATCTAATGTTGGAGTATGTAGGGACTCTGACGATTTTTTACCTCAAGTGTAGAACCTCTGGGTTCTGTCCATTTTGGTAAGGATTTATTCGTTCAAAGTATTTATTTTCCGCTATTATCTTATCCAACGTTTTAACCGGGTCTTCTGACCAAGATCATATTTTATGGAATCGAGTATCAGTCAAGTAAAGGAAGGGGTTGGACACGTAGTCTTTACCCATAAATTCAAGAAGCGAGCAGTTCCAGCGGTTCGGGATTGGCCACTGGGTTGAGGGCCAGTGTCTGAAAAGGACAAGCAGATCGCTGTGATATCTTCGAGTGAGGACGTTAGTGAGATTGATAGTTTAGTTCTTCAAGTTTACAGGTGTGTAATTATCACACTATTCCCTTAACTTTATATATGTATGGGTTATGCTTGAAAGCCGAGAATAGCGGCAGTGATGAGTGAGTTACCTATGTTGGGTAACAGGAAAACCAGGTTAGTATACTACTTTTGTTAATAATCGTGGATAATCTTCTTGTGGATGCATGTTGAGTATGATGTATATATATATGTCATATCATGTTGACAATCTTTTATATTATGTTGCATGTGCATGGGATATTGGGTTATAAATGATATAAAAGGGGAAGTGTATGCATATTGGTGACTTTGTCACGGTTAATGATGGCATGGAGCCTCATTGTGGATATGGTGATTTAATCACGTGTGGAATTAGTGGCTAGACCACTTATGTGGACTTTGAGCAGTGTGTCTGTCAGCATGACTGCCAAAGAGGTGTGTAGTGGATGGAGGGTTGATTGTAGAAATCCCCAGGTGTGTATGGGGATGGATGTACGGAGCGGTGTGTAGAGGATGGAATAATAGGTTGGGTTGGGCTATCATATTTGTTATTTGTGCATGATATGATAACTCGATGATGATTTGGGGCTCAAGCCCACTTGTGGAATTTTGTGGAATAATTGCACACTGAGTCTGGTGACTCACCCTATTTTCTTAACACAATGCAGGTAGCTCATGATCCGTTGGACTGGGTTGTGCTGGACTCAAGGTGACCATTCGAGGGTTTACTTATTAAATTTTTTTGAACTATTAGTTCTATCTTCGTTTGTAATACTTTTGATTTGTAATAAGGCCATTTCGAACTTGGGTAAATTTTGGATTTTAATTTTAATTTTGGTTATTCGTTAGTTATAATTATTAAATGGAACACTTTTTCATAACTTAAAAGTTATAATCAAAGGTTTTCTCGTGAACCTGGTAAAGCACATTTCTTATGAGAAGAAAGATTTTTGTTAAATAATTCATAATCGAGAGATAGTTAAGTTTTTCAAACGAACGCCTAATCGCTAGGCAAGCTAAACATCTTTCTAACTTAACTAATGGGTTTTCTCCAAATTTGACTTTCAAATTTTGTTTTGTTTTTTTTATCTATCAAGAAATCTTCAAAACTTATAATTTATTTCAAACCCTATTTCATAGTGATATGCCAGATCCGATCGTGGTGTTTGGGCCAGGTTTGGGGTGTTACACGTCAGGACCCTTGACTTTTGACAGTGAGATGGACCATACCGTTCGTAGAAACTGAAGAGAAATATGGCGAAGCCTACAATACATAGAAGAAGAGCAAGAAGACGAAACCAATACTACTGAAGAGATGGCTGATAATAATCTGCCACCTCCTGTGGTTGCCGCAAACCCAGTGAATCCAAATCTTGCTCCTCGTACTATGTATGATTATGCCAAACCTAATTTAACAGGAACTGAATCAAATATTGTTAGACCTGATATTGCTGCAAATAATTTTGAACTGAAACCTAACACTATACAGATGATTCAGCGATTTGTTCAGTTTGATGGTTTGCAGGATAAGGATCCAAACAATCACTTGGCGAATTTTCTGGAATTCTGCAACACTTTCAAAATTAATTGCATTTCTGATGATGCCATTCACCTTCGGTTGTTTCCCTTCTCATTGAGAAACAAAGCAAAACAGTGGTTGAACTCGTTACCACGAGGATCAATCACTACATGGGACCAAATGACCAAAAAAATTTTACTTAAATATTTTCCGCCGGCTAAAATGGCTAAGTTGAGGAATGATATTTCTTTGTTTGGGTAGATTGATTTAGAAGCACTCTGCGATGCATGGGAGAGAGGATCTACTAAGAAGATCCCCTCACCATGGGTTACCTTTGTGGCTACAGGTTTAAACCTTTTACAATGGTGTGAACCCCTCAACTGGGTAGTTGATTGATTTAGCCAGCCTCAACTATATGAGTTTATAGAGGAGATGGCACTGAATAACTATTAGTGGCAAGTTATGTGGATGAAGCCAACAAAAGCCGCCAGTGTTTTCAACCTCGACGCAGTGACCATGCTATCAAACCAGGTAGAACTTTTAAGTAAAAAGATTGATGGTTTGTGTGGTTCTTCGCAGGTACATCCAGTTATGCAGTGCGATACGAATGGAGGAGGAATGAGTAATAAGAATACCCATCCTACAACCCTGGCATAGAAAGCGAATAGATGAACTATATGGGTAATAATTCTAGACCCCAAAATAACCTTTATAGTAACACTTACAATCCAGGTTGGGGGAACCACCCAAACTCCTCGTGGGGTGGCCAAGGAAAATAGAGACAACAACCCCCTCCAAGCTTTCAACAGCAACCCTACCCACAAGAGAAAAAGATGAACCTTGAGGAGATGCTAACAAAATTTAACGTAGTGTCAGAAACCCGTTTCCAAAACATCGAAACAGCACTCAAAAATTAGCAAGCATCGATTCAAGGGCTCGAGAACCAATTAGGACAACTTGCTAAGCTCATATCTGAATGACCACAAGGCAGCTTGTCGAGCAACACTGAAACTAACCCAAAGGAGCAAATTCATGCCATTACTGCTCACGATAGTGAAGGGTTAGATGAACCAAAATTGAGGCAAGAGAATGTTATAGAACAAGGTAAGGTTAAGATAAGCCCTGAAAAACCAAAACTGGTAAGTACAGAATACCAACCTCGTGTGCCATATCCCAATGCGATAAAAAAAGACCGCACAGATGAACAATTCCGTAAATTTCTTAAACTCTTAAAAAAAATTACATATTAACTTACCATTTATTGAAGCTCTTTCGCAGATGCCTAATTCAAAAAAAAATTAAAAGAACTTTTGACAAGCAAACGAAAGCTAGACGAGGCGTCGCATGTGGAGCTAAATGCAGCATGCTCAGCAATCTTACAAAATAGACTACCACAAAAGTTAAAAGATCCAGGGAGTTTTACGATTCCTTGCTTAATTGGTATTTTATCTGTTAATAAAGCTTTAGCAAATTTAGGGGAAAGTATAAATGTTATGCCTTATAAAATGTTTAAACAGCTAGATCTTGGGAAACCCAAACAAACTAGGATGAGCATTCAATTGGCTGATAAAACTATTAGATTTCCTAGGGGTATAATCGAAGATGTACTAGTAAAAATTTATAAATTCATATTCTCATTAGACTTTGTTGTTTTAGACATAGATGTTCCTTTAATTTTAGGAAGACCACTTTTAGCAACTGCTAAAACTAAAATTGATGTTGGTACAGGTGAACTCACACTTAGTGTAGGTGACAAAACGATCACTATTCAGGCTCTTGACACAGCTAGGACATCGAGTAATAAAGTTGAGAACATAAATTCTATTAATGACCATTCGGTTCAACCTTTTTTTCAGGAAGCACCACGAAATTACACAGCTGAGCCATATCCTAGACCTCGTGCCAACAAAGAAATAACTTATGAGGAGTGAAGGCTTTAGATCGATGAACTAGACGAGTGGAAGAAACATGTCAATGAGAAACCAAGAAAACACGATGAACCAAAGTGACTTCATAACAAGCTTAAAGATGGGCCAAAACTATTTAAGATCTGAGATCATGTATTATTGGATAAAACTGACCCTTGAATCGCCACTTCAGACCTTAATACAAACAAAGAGATCCCTTTTAAGGTACTCAATGTCTTTCCATACGGAACAGTCGAGGTTACTAATCCTAAGTTTGGCACTTTTAAGGTAAACACTACTCGACTCAAACTGAATATTAATAATAGAATTGATGGCAGGAGAGAGGAGTTTCAATTCCTCAAACACCATGATTATGCGAATGAAGGGTAAGCCTAGCTTAAGACTTTAAACGAGCATTACTAACTTCACTAATGTCATATTTTTGATTTTTAGCACCTAACTCAAAACTAACCAAATTAATAAAGCGTAGGTTTCTCTATCCACACGGCCTTGGACATGAGCGTGGCCGTGGCCGTGTGGACACCACGAATAGGCACATCAGCGTGGCAGAGACCGTGCGAATCAAGGACGAAAAGTCCCCAACCCATGCGCATCGATAAAAGGCCATGGCTATACGATACGGCCATGGTCACACTGAGAAAGTAACACGGGTGTGCGACACGCCCGTGTCCCTAGGCCGTGGTTAACACTGATTAATCAACATGGGTGTGGAAACCTCTACACATGCGTGGGAAAAACAAACGATGCACTACACGGTCATGCGATACGACCGTGTGACCTAACACGCCTATAGTACACGGGCGTGGGCAGCAACCAGGTGCCTTGATATCTATTTAAACCCCCTTCTTCTCACTTTATCCCCAAATTCTTCTTCTCCAAAACCCTAGCCACCACACCCCTTCCTTTTTCTATTATCTTTCTCTTTTCATTTTCTTTTCCCCCTTTCCCTCATTCTTTCTTTACACCACCATCACTATGTCAAAGAAGCGAAAGGACTCTAGCATAGTCTCCCCGTGCGAGACCAATCTATATAAGTTCATGCCGACCGCTTCATCTACTCGACAAAACAAGGACCTTTGAGTCCATTTTGTTTTTCTTTGTCTTTTATTTTCATTTTTAAATTCTGTCCCTTTATCTTTCTTGTCTTTAATTTATATTATTATATTTTAATTTCTTTAATTTAGGTTCAAAGGGCTACTAAGGAACAGCCACACCACCCGCAGTATCCACCTCCGCTTTCACCTCTGCCCAACTTTACCATTTCTTTTCCTTGACTCCATCCAAAATTCAGGAAGTTCACTTCTCTCCCTATCTTATGATTTTCTATTGTCGATATCTATTTTTGTACATTGAGGATAATGTACATCTTAAGTGTGGAGAGGTGTTAATAATACTGAATTATGCATTGTTCTTAAGTAATTTTCTCATATTACTATTAGAAGTAAACTTCTATTGATTTATGATTTTCATTGATATGTTTCGGATGAAGTCATAGGTAATTGTGCATTGATGATTTAAACTTTACGACATTAGAGAAACAAGCATGATAAGTTTATTTTCCGTATTAAAAATTTGTTAGGTTGTTTTCCTAAATTTAAATATTACCTTGAAGTTTGAAATATGCAAAAATTACATCAAAAACCATAAATTTTGTGAGATTTTGAGCCTTTAAGAGCATACCTTTTCTTCCTCGCTTTAATGGTTATGAGTGTGTCAATATTGATTTGTTATTATAGAACTTGCTTCGATTATGCATGTCGAGACCACACTTTTAATTTGTTATACTGAGATGATAAAGGCACTTAGGTTTTAACCCACTTATTCCACTAAAAAGCCTACCCTCATAATTAACCCTAGTGAACCCTTTTTTAGCCTAATAAACCATTTCTGGACCAACCCATTAATATTAACCCAAAACCAAATTTTTACTTCTCCTCCTTTGGCTCCCTTTATGTCGAGATTTGATTTGATTAGTTGCCTGACTATTTTCTTTATTTCAATTGATAAATACTTACCTATTATTGTATGTTCTTATTCTTAAAAAAAATTGGAAATTTAGTCATTATTAGTGTTATGGGCTTAAACCGTTAATTTCATATCTTTAGAAGAAGCTCGTGTTGTTTAGTGATAAGTTTTCAATCAATATAATTATTCAGTATTAGTTATTTTTCTAGTTAGGTAAATGGTCAATGTAATCTCGATTCTAACCCTCTAATTTAGCCTTTATCCACACCTTAACCCAAGCCCCGTTACAACCCTTTAAAAGACCTTTTGATTTGTGTATCATCTCAGTTTTTAGTGGTGGAGATTTGATTTTCATGCAAGCTTATGGCATTAACTTTTCATGTTTGACCTTTTGAGTGCTTAATCTGAACCTTAAACACTTTGAGTGATTTGAGTGAATCCTTAGTGAGGATGTCAATTCTTGTGGGTTTTGAATCAGAGGTAATTATTTAAGTAAGGGGAAATACCTATGTTTTTGTGCTATAAAAATTTATGACTTAGATTGTTTGAATCTTTAGGACCTTTTAGTTAAATTATCAATGTATAAATTACCTATGAATTGTGATGGAACATTATTGATGAGAATTATGAATTGCGAGAGTAATTTTAATTGTGAGTTGAGGATTTTGCTTGAGGACAAGCAAATGCTTCAGTGGGGGGATATTTGATAAACCATAATTTACACATATTTTAACCCCATGCTTGGCTTATTTTTGGATGAATTTTCATTATATTTGATGAATCCGATGCTCCTAATCCCTTAATTTCATGATTTATACTCAAGAGAGCTTAGGGAGTTGAAAAAATCAAGAAAGGGGCCAAAATGGGACAAAATGGGCTACATAAGAAATCACACGGCCTGGACTATTGTCCACGGGTAAATCACACGGCTATGTGTGGCGAGTAGAATTGAGCACGGACGAATGAGACCACTCCGGGCGTGTCCCTGTTGACCCCAAGATTAATTCTATTCGAAATAGGATACTTGTGGGCGAATAAAGGCGTTCCAAAGCCTATATAAACACCCTAAGGGACAACCTAAAAGGGGACGTCGAGGAGACGCCGAGTAGAAGGCAGAAAATACTCGAAGACAGCCATCGGGAGTAGCTTAGGAGAAGGATCTCCATCAAAACTGAAGATCTCCTATCAATTTCTCTTGAAGTTTTTAGGTTTTCTTATGTTTTGTTGTTTTCTTTATTCTAAGATGTTTTCCTTTATCAATATGAACTAAATTCCCTAAATACCTAAGGGGATGAAACTTAAGATAGATATTATTATTTGATTTATAAGATAAATAATTGTTGTTATTCTTAATTGTTTGTTCGTATTCTTGTTTTAATAATTCAGGTTATTGATTCAAGTCGAATGTGCTTGTTCAGTGGAGCAAAAGTCCATGTTTAAGAGTAGATCAACACAATTAAGCGTAGTTGATTGCAACCCTAGAAATACGGCGACATAAATCTGCTGGATTAGATTCAAATCTAATAAGGGAATTCATAGATCGAGTTAATGCAACAATAGGGTTTTAATTAGAGAAAGATTTCAATTAATCAACCTAGAGTTAGTTGTTTTTAGTCTTGAAAGAGATATTAACATAAATCAGGTATTTCTACGGATTAAGTCAAGTGAATAAATCATATGAATCAAAAGTAATAAGTGAAGTCTAGGTGGATTCTTCCTTAGTTAATGCCTATTTCATATAAAGTTGTCTTAAAGTATTTTCTCAATTCTTTCTCTATCGTATTTTTAATTATGTTTTAGTTTAAAAGAAATCATCCCAATTCTTAGGCTAGATAATAGAAAGATAGTAATTACTAGTAATTTTAGTCCTTGAGGATACGATATTTCGGACTCGCCACAACTATACTACTGTTCGATAGGTGTGCTTTATTGTGATCATAGTTAGTTTCGAGACCATCAATGGGCACTAAGTGTGCGTATTCAGAAATATGATCGAGATGATTAGCACTGTGTGTGTGAAATAAAATAAGCTTCGACTTTGTGGTTGGCACTATGTGTGCGATACTGATTTAAGATCGGTTTGATATAGATGCACTAAGTGTGCGATATTAATTAAGCTTTGGCTAATGATTTGGGCACTAAGTGTGCGATTGAACCGAAGAAGTGATGGAAGTTGATCAAAATGAAATATTGAGTATTGAGTAGCATAAGTGATCGACAATTAAGTGCTGGCTAAGGTATGTTCAGAACCTATGTGGTTGTTGAAACTATGAATAAGTTTATGGAAGGTTAACTGAACATATTAGCTTTGGATGGTATGGTATACATGATTGTGAATTAATCTATGTGATGGTTTGTTTTGGTATAATATATTATGTTACAAACTTACTAAGCTTTTGAAAGCTTACTGTGTGATTTGTTTCTTTGTTTTACAGTGTTAGCAAAGCTACCTCAGATCCGGGGATCGTCAGCATTTCTATCACATTATCGGCAATCTATTTTGGTACCTTTGAAGATGTGTATATTTGAATATGGCATGTATAGGCTAGTTGTTTTGAAATACATTTGAGATGTGTAAATAGCCATGTGATGTGGCTAGATAAATGTTGGAATTATGCATATGTGGATTTGGTATGTGAAGTATGTTTTGGTATGTTTTGATGGCAAAGAAAATGTCTTATAAATGGTAAGTTTAGTGATGGATTAATGTTATTAGGATTTAGTGATATTATGGATGAATCATGCTTACTAATGCATGTGTTTTAGTTGTGCAATTTGGTATATAAATTGAGATGATTAGGGAATGATATTGGATGGAATTATATGTTGATCATTTGACATGAATGTGGTTGCCAAATTGTGTGTGAAAATATGCTTAAATGTGCTTGTAAGGTTGACCCTTGTGTGGGTGGCAAATTGGCCTTGTAAATGGCCTATTTTGCATACATGGTCAAGGGACACAGGCATATGTCTCTACCGTGTGGTTCAAGGACAACTTCGAAGTGTGTCTGGGCAGATTACACGATCGTGGCACACGGGCGTGCCTAGTGGCCGTGTGATGAAGTCAGTAGCTAGCTTAATTTCACATGGCCATAGCACACGGGCGTGTTTGGTGGCTGTGTGGACAAGTCAGTATGTATGCTTTGTTTTGGCACGGTCTGGACATATGGGCGTGTTTGGTAGTCGTGCGCGGTACACGGCATGCCTACATGGGCATGTGACTTCTGCAGTATTCAACAATGTTTGAATTTCTGAAAATTATTGTATGTGCTCAGTTTAGTCCCGACCTCTTTCTAACACGTGTTTAAGGTCTCATAGACCTTGTTAAGGGACTATATGCTCGTATTTGAATATGTTTTATTGATGATTGACTTTTTGTCATAAAATGGATGTAAATGTTCGATTGTTTGGTAATGCCTCTTAACCCTATTTCGGCGACGGTTTCGGGTTAGGGGTGTTACATGCTCCTTTTCAGCTTCAATGGTATTGGGCTCTACCGTCTTTCCACTCCTTAATGTCAGCACTTTGCAGTACTCCTTTCCCGGATATCTCAAATTTTCCGTATCACTAGGTAAGGTACCCTGTGTCGGTTCCTAAGTTTAGTTGCAAGTTGGCCCATTTGGTTTTCTAGATTCTTCAATGTAGCTACTTGGCTTTGGATTAAGGCAGCATTCTTTGCCATGTATACCTTCAGGAAACTCTCCAAGCTATTGGATGCTTCAGCTTGAACTGGTTTCTGAACTTGTTGAGGGAAACTAGGCAGCTAGGTTGGTCTGGTTGCATGTAAGTGTTACTGGTTCCAGCCCCTTGGTTACTCCAGGAAAAATTCGGGTGGTTTCTCCACGATGGGTTATAAAAAGTGGATTGCAGCCCTTGCCTTCCTCAGTTTTGGTTTTGATTACCCATGTAGTATACAGATTCTGGGTTCGACAGACATTCTTCAAACAAATGTCCTTCCCCACAATAGACACGGGCTATATTCTCAAATTGATTAGGCGGTTGTGTTGCAAAACTATTAGACCCATTAGTAGTAAGATTTTTAAGCATTGAGGATATTGATGATACCTGATATGCGAGTGAAGTAAGAGCGTCAGCTTCATGTATTCCAGCAACTTGTCTTCCTCACGCTGCTCGACTGATTGGCCATTGATAGTTGTTGTTGGCGATCCTCTCGATAATTTCATAAGCCTCATTACAAGACTTAGAAAGTAGAGCACCATTAGCAGAAGCGTCCATTACCATCCTCATGTGAGCATTGAGACCATTGTAAAACGTCTCAAGTTGGATGCAATGTGGAATTCCATAATGAGGGCACTCTCGTAATAACTCTTTAAATCTTTCCCATGCCTCATAAATGGATTCCTCATCCATTTGTTGGAAGGCAGTGATCTCGTTCCTCAACTTAGCATTATTGCTAGGCAGGAAATACTTCATAAGAGATCTCTCTGCTAACTCTTGCCATGTGGAAATTGAGTTCTGTGGCAATGAGTTCAACCAGGCTCGAGCTCTGTCCCTTAGCGGATATGGGAACAATTTCAATCGTAATGCATTTTCGAGTACTCCGGCTTATTTAAAAGAGTCGTTCACCTCCATGAATAGTCTCAAGTATTGGTGAGGGTCTTCGGTAGGCATTCCACTAAATTGGACCACTTTCTGGAGCATCTGGAACATGACTGGCTTTAGCTCAAATTGTTGTGCCTCGATTTCGGGTCTTCTAATACCCGGATTAAGATCATTGAACACTGGCACGGCATGTTGTCTTAAGGCTCTATCCCTATCATCAGCAATAAGGATAGGATTTTGAGCCAGGTTTGCTCCATTTTCTTGATTCATATTCTTGAAATTTATCTCTTCAGTCCTCATTTGATCCGCTTGTCTTCTACATTTTCGAAAGGTTCGTTCTATCTCAGGGTCTACAAGGAGTAAATCGATAATTTGGTCAATACTCATAAACACCTGAACTATTCACAGAACAATTAATTAAGTTAAAAATTAAACAAAAAATTAAACCAAAATGTAAGACTAACAAATTCACAAATAATGGCTTTTGAAAAAAAGTCCTCAGCAACAGCGCCAAAAACTTGGAACAATCGCAACAAGTAATTAAGTGACAAGTAAATGTCGAGTTATCATACCCACAGGGACTGTAAAAGAATTATTTATGAAAGTAATTTAAACACTTTGGTGAAGGCAAAATATTTGGATTTGAGAAATGATTAAAAACTAGAAAACAAAATAAAATAAAATAAAATAAAGTTCTAATGAACGATTTCAATAGTTGATTTTATTCAAGATGATATAATTGTGTTGGATGAATTATATTTCCTTACCTTAGAATTATTATACTTATGCTTATACTTGTTACGAATAAATCACGGCAACTCGATAATTTGCTAACTTATGAACATATTTACAAATAAAAAATCCATTCATCTCTTGTACATATTCCTATGTCAATTCGACCGAAAAAACAGATTTATAAAGGTAAACATGTTATTGCACATACATACTTCTTAAAATAAACAATCTCTCGCATATTCCTATGTCGATTCAAATGATTAATTCAACCTAATAAGCATATAAAAGACTATGTGAGGTAACAAAGTATCCTTACCTTGAAATAGTTTAATCACAATAATCTTGCAAGTTATGCAAGGCATATGTACCGCCAAATACAATGCTAATCTAATCTTCAACTGCCTTAGAAGAATTAAACATGCACTGATTAAGTACTGTGTCCATAAATTACAATTTTAATGCGTTTAAATAATTAATTCTTTAGTTATCTAAACAATAATAATGCCAAAATAACTTAGGCATGATTTTACTTAATCAAGCATTTTACCACTGAAGAAGACCTGTTTCCCAAGAGGAGAAATCGGCACAAGAGCAAGGAACTTTGAATGGGAAAATGAGAGAAAAAGTGAGAGAGGAGAGAGGAGTTGTCAGAGAAGAGATGTGAATGAGGGATGCTTTGAATGGGTAGCAAAAGGGGGTTTATATAGCAGAGTATCGATGCTAAAAATAGCAAATTTCAGCAGCCAAAGAGCCCCCTCATGGCATGGCAAAGTTGAGACTTTCAACTTTCTTAAAATTAGCCTGGGGCAAATCCGTAAAGCCTTAATTTAAGGTGGGGTTTGAATACAATTTGGAAGTTTTCCAAGGGCCTCTTTGCAAGCTCATTTGATCAGCTAAAATGCTGATTTGTGTCAGCATTTGAACGCAGTTCTGGCTTTTGCCCAATTGGTGGTCGTTTCAGTTCAATCAAGCATTTTTCCATAATTAATTAAAATTTATTTCTTTAGCCCAAATTAAATTGGGAATAAATTAAAATTAATTATATTATGAATTAATACACATATTTGGACCATCTTAGGCTGGAAATTATTTTTCCTTGTTACTTCGAATTGCTTCTCGGTTCTATTCTTCTAACGGTGTCTGTCGGGTAAATTTTCGCCCTTTGTACGAATCTGTCAAAAATAATCAAAATTCACTAAAAATAATTGTAAAATTGACTAAAACTTAACATGTTCAAAATTTTATGACAATTTAATTGTTTTATGACAAAAATTCTATCAAAAATGCATGATTTTAAGTAAAATTAGGTATGAAAAAGTATATAAATCTTTGTGTTTCCAAACAGCAAGAGGCTTTAGGTATGAAGCTGCATTTCAGTACTGCATGTGATTGCCCCTACTAAAGTTGAGATTCAGTCTGATCTATCGTATAACGAAGAACCAATTCGATATCTGGCACGTGAGATCAAAGAGTTGAGAAATAAGAAAATTTCTTTAGTGAAAGTGTTGTGGCACAAACACGGAGTTGAAGAGGCTACGTGGGAGCCTGAAGATGTTATGAGAGAGAAATATCCAAATCTATTCACTGGTAAGATTTTCGGGGACGAAAATCCCTAATGGGGGATAGTTGCAACAGCCCGGTTTAGACCCTAGTCAGAACAGTGGTTTCAGGACCATAAATTCAAGGTCAGAAAAATATTTTATTATTATTTTTAGTGTGTACAGTATGTGATTAAGCATGTGTGAAAATTCTGTGTGAAAATTTTATTGTTTGCGTGTCAATTTGCGAAAAAGGACTTAATCGCCTAAAATGTAAAAGTTATGTGCTAGTAGTTAAAAGTGCTTAATTTTCATGTCTTATTACATGAAAGGTCTTTATGTTGTAAATGTACCATTAGTATAATGAATGGACATAGTTGGACATGAGTTAGTGGAATTTTAAATTGAAACATTAAGGTTAAATTCGTAAAATGAGAAATAAGTTAATGATTAATTAAACAAAGCCAAAATAATGTTTCATTCATCTTGTGTTTGCCAAAAATGCTAAGGAAAAAAGAGAAGACAAAGAGTCTTGGGGTTCGGCACTAATCTTGGCTAACTGAGGTATGATTTTTGATCCGTTTTTGATGATTTCTACGTTTTTATGACCATTGCTTTGTGTTCTAGCTAGCCCATGCCCTAATTTTTGAATTTGTTGGTGATTTTGTAAGATTTCATTGATGAATGTTTGAGCTTTGTGATAGTTGATGATGAATAATGAATAATTGTTGATAGATTTTAATGTTTTCTAAAGTGATTTTTGACAAAAATGTCAAAAATGGATTAAATTGTGAAATGTGTAAATTGAAGGACTAAAATGTGAAATAAATGAAATATTTGCGCTTGTATGAGCTAGGGGAAAATTCAGCTAAGCATGTATAAAATGAAATTATGAGTAATTTTTTATTTTATAAAATAGGGACTAAAATGTCAAGATGTGAATATGTGAGGGCTAAAATGTAAAATGCTTTAACTATGTGTTGTGGATTGTTTTGGACAAAAATGTGATTGAATGAGTTGATTTTAATATTATATAGATCAAAAGAGAGATTCGGATCGAGATAGAGGCAAAGACAAAGTGCTCGATTGATCGACTAGTGTTGTTATTTCTATGTCTAAGGTAAGTTCGTGTATAATACAAATTGTTTAAACAATGTTCCTTTGTTACGAAATGAATAGAAATGTGGTTGTTGAGTTAGTAATGCAATATGTGAGTTTGAAGAGGTGTGGCACTAAGTGTGCGTAATTATAATGGTTACTATGATGAGTTGCACTAAGTGTGCGAGATAAAGAAATGCATCGACTACATTAGTTGATACTGTGTGTGCGGTACCAAGACATCTTTGGTTTAAAATGATGGCACTAAGTGTGCAATACTATTGTAGCTTCGGCTAATTAAAATGGCACTGAGTGTGCGAAATCATTGAATGTTTAAAGAGATTCAAGCGAATTATGACAATGAGCATTGAGTGGTAAATGTGGTCGGAAAATACGTGATGATACAGGTATGTACAGAACCTATGTGGTTGATGATATTGTGTGTGAGATAAAGGGATTATTACATGAGTGAAGGATGAAAAAGAGATGGTTTTAGTAGCATTAAAAATGTTTGCACTTGATGGAATAGATGTGGTGTGGATGTGAACAATTAGCTTTGGGTAAGATTGAGTATTATTGTGAAATTAAACCATGTGATAGTTAATTTTTGTATATTGAACTTGAATTGTTGAATTAATTGTGTAATATTACGAACTTACTAAGCTTTAAAGCTTACTGTGTGAAATCTTCTCTGTTTTACAGTATCATTAAAGCTAGCTCAGATCCGGGGATCGTCAGTGACTCTGTCACACTGTCGGACTTCTACTTTGGAACTTTTAAAAGTTGTATCTTTAGAATACGGCATGTATATGCTAGAAATTAAGGAATGTTTTGAGATATAGATTTTTCCATGTGATTTGGCTTGATAGTTTAATGACTTTAGTATATGTTTTGGATATGTGAATATTGAATGGTTAGAATGTGTATATGTGGTTTTATGTGAAGAATCATTATGTTATATTTTAATGAAATGGAATTGGTATGTTTCATGCATGAATTGGTATATGAGAAGAGTGGATGAAATGTAGTTTCTTGAAGTTGTAATTGAGCATGTAGGTTGACTCAAATTCGGGAGGCAATTTGGCCTTGTAAATGGCCTATAATTGTCCACACGAGTGAGCACACGGGCGTATGACTCGCCTGTGTCCAATACTAGTTGTATTCGAAATAAGTCAGACTCGTACACGGTCAAGACACACGATCGTGTGACAAGCCATGTGAATCAACTCAGTGTTGCCTATGGGTCAAGCACACGGGCGTGTGGAAAAGTTAGTATGTATGCCTTGTTTCGCCACGGCTGAGATACACGGGTATGTCTGATGTTGTGTGAGGCACACGGCCTACCCACACGGGCGTGTGACCTCTATAACTTTGAAAAATGTTTAATTTTCAAAAAAGTTCTGTATGTGCTCGGTTTAGTCCCGACCCTTTCCCAATGCATGTTTAAGGTCTTGTAGACCTTTTAAAAGAGAGTCTATGTATATGGTTTGCTATGATATGATGATAGTGTATTTATGTTTGTGAAATGATTGTAAAAGTTCCGTTATGTCCGGTAACACTTCTTAACCTTAGACCGGTAATGGTTACAGGTTAGGGGTGTTACAGGCAGAGACACGGGCGTGTGTCTCAGCCGTGTGGGAGACACGGCCTAGAACATGGGCGTGTGTCTTGGCTGTGTGAAACCTGCACCTAATTTGAATTAAATTATCCACACGGCCTATCACAGGATGTGTGGCATGGCCATGTGGCATAAGTCAGAGAGTGCCATAAATCAGACACGACCTATAGCAGTGGCGCGTCCCAGGGTCACACGGGCATGTCCTTTGGACCACACGGGGTGTGAGCCTTGCAACTTAGAAAAATTTTGTAATTTTGTGAAAATTTCTTATAAGTTTCGATTAAGTTCTGATTCAATTCTAATACTCGTTTTGGGCCTCGAGGGCCCATTCAAGGGACAATAAGGAAAAATTTTGAGTATGAATGGTATTTTAATACAAATTGCATGCGAATGTTTTGTGAACCACGGTTGTGCTCTGTGACCTTATTCATGCAACGGATACGGGTTAGGGGTATTATAACCATTGATTTGGATAATAAAAATTAACAATGAGGATCAATCATGTGACCGCAATTTTCTGATGTGGTCACTAACAGAATGAGGTAAATAGGGAAAATTATGGAAGAAATGTTTTGAAATATTTGTAAAAATCCCTAACTACTTTGAGCTAAGAAAGGTGTTTTCTGTAATCAGTACAGTTAGAAAGAGAAAATTCAAATAGCGGGATAAACGGAGGAAGGTGGAGTGGCACGATGGACACTGGATGAATATTGACAAAAATAGAAACAAAGGAACATCCATGTGTACCCAAATAGAGCTGACGGATGAATCCGGCAGCAAGACTTAATAATTTTCGAACTGAATTAATTTTTTATGTAAATTATTGTATTATTAAGAGTAGTGTAGAATTTAATTTCATTTAAACTTATTAAAATTTTGCACCAAACACTTTGAAAATTGAAATGAGGGGTCGAAATAGAGTCAGTGTTACACCACGACACCTCTGTGTTACAACATTGAAAATATATACAAAGAATTGAGCACAGTAGCCCGATGTCACAACATAGAACCTTTGTGTGGCGACATAGAAGTCAGTATACCTCAGAATAAAAAAATTCAGAGTGCGTTGCGACATCGGTATCCTGCCAGGGGTGTCTCAACATGGACTATTCTTTGTTTTCCTTTGTTCCCAGCCCGAACCGCATTTTCTTTGATCTATAATATCACATTTAGTCTATTTATTAGTCACATTATTCAATATGATCCAAAAATCATATTATGGTAAAATTACGTTTTTGCCCCTAAAGTTTCACATATTTACACTTTTGCCCCTAGGCTAAACGATCTTCATTCAATTTCTTTGTATTTTAAACCTAGACAAACCATTTTAATAACTACAACAGCCTGCAATTTCCACTAATTCACAGTTTTATGATAATTTTTATAACTTTTCCAAATTAGTCCTTTTTAGCATCTTTACCGAAAATCACTTAGTATAAGTCATTTGTCTAACCATAAACATGCATAATCTACCTTTAAACATCAAAATACACACATATTCATCATGGATCAAAACCCTAGACTTCAACCATATCTCAAAATATTGGTAGAAATAGATAGATCTTGTACGAGGATTTAAAAAAACGTAAAAATCATTAAAAACGGGGCTAGAACGGACTTACAATCGAGCTTGGAAGCTTGAAAAACCCTAGCCATGGTTTCTCCATGCAAGTTTCGGCCATGGGTTGAAGACGAACAAAAATTTGGCTTTTAATTTTGTTTTTAATTACTAAATGACCAGAATGCCCTAACTTAAAAATATTCTATTCCACCTATTTCATGTCCATTTTTGTCCAACAAATTAACCAATGGTCTAATTATCATTTAAGAACCTAAACTTTAAATTTTCATAACAATTGGACACCTCTAACATGTAGAACTCAACGTTTCATTTTTTATAATTTAGTCCTTTTGACTAAAATGAGGGCCCAAACGTTGAAATTTTTGAATGAAATTTTCACGAAATCATTTCGTGAAATCGTAGACCATAAAAATGTAATAAAAATAATTTTTTTCCTCATCGGATTTGTGGTCCCGAAACCACTGTTCTGACTAGGCCCAAAATCAAGTCGTTCCAGAACTAATCCTCTTATGGGGGGTTAGTGAGTGGAAGTGGGATTAACTGATTGCTATATAGGGTTTTTTTAACAGATCGGTTGTTTAGGAGAGGAATAACTTAAACACTAAGCTTGACAACCCTAGGAAGTCGCTTAGGTGGGAATTAACCCAAAATTGGTATGGCCTATCCGTGAACACCTTAGCCCCGAACCGATCTGAGCTGTGAGGTCAAGGAATAAGTAGTTCTTGTTGACTCATTAGTTTAGTGGAAGATCAAGAGATCTTGCTAGAATAATGACTAGTTGATTAACTAGAAACCTGAAATAGGAATTTGTAACACCCCAAACCCGGTCCAAACACCACGACCGAATCTGGTATGTTACGAGGGAAAACGTATTTGAAAATTTTGAGGTTGTACTAGTTAGACTTGATAAAACTTTGTTTCTTTTCGAAAACGAGTTGTTGAATATTGTTACTAGAACATTCAGTCTTAGAAAAATTTTTGGTTTCAAGTTTGAATCCGATTGTTTTTCATTCAATTATAAAAACGGTGTGATACCCGATGGTATAGTTCAAAAACATATCGCTTTGTTGGTTTGAAAACGTCGTCTTTCCAAATTTTAATAAAATTAAATGCCAAGTTATTTTCATTCTGACATATTAAAACCCAACGTAAAGCATAAACATTATAAAGCACATCTTAAAAAGGCTTTTACAAATCCAAGATAAAACCCAAATAAAAGTAAATAAACTAAAGTACCCAAATGCAATAATCTGAGCAAAGCTTTTATTAGAGCATGGCATGTGCACCCCGAGTCCATCCCGGCTCCAAGTCCGCGTCTCACGAGTCACCCGAAATGTCAAAGGAGAGGGTGAGTCGAGTGACTCAGTGTGTAAATCCCGCTCCCGAAAAACCACATGCTAACACACATCATACAAAGCAACATAATTAATGCAACCCGATCCTAACCATCCATATCACCTTTTCTACCCCGTGTGGTACCAAACCACCGTGACGTATAGTCACAATGTGTTACCAAAACACCGGTGTCCCAAAGACACATTATCCATCAATGTGGTCCCAAACCACCGTGTGTCCCAAAGACACAATTGTGCTACCAAAGCACCGTGACCAAAGTCACAAATCCAATGATGATGGGGCCAACCCATCGTGTGTTACCAAAACACTAGCGCAGACGATCCCATATCTCAAGTGGGGCCAACCCACGGTGGTCAAACCACGGGGACAAGTCGCAATGAGGTGCCAAACCTCTCGTGTCCCAAAGACACAATGTGCTACCAAAGCACCGGTGACCGTAGTCACAAATCTCGTGATGGGGCCAACCCATCGTGTGTTACCAAAACACAAGCGTCAATCCCGTATAATCATCTCAGGGGCCAACCCACCGTGGTGCCGAGCCACTGGGACGACGCCGAGGTACCAAACCTCTGGAGGTGCCAAACCTCTGTGACCCAAAGTCACAAAGTGTGCTACCAAAGCACCGGTGCTCGTCGGCCTAAAATATCACCGCTCCTCCTCTCATATCACCCATCAACATACCATACTCATGTAATCATGCATCTCATGCAAGTCATGCATATTATGCCAACATACCAAGCATTATCTCTCATAGCATACATACAAAACATAGGTCATGATATTATTCTTCATTAATAGTACTCATAATAGAAACAGACTTACCCGAATCGTCCACATACCCTATTTGGGTATCCCATCCATCATCATAATCGTTATAATTTTTAACAGCAAACAGTTTATTAATAATCTTACTAAGTATCGATGTGTTAGTTACACACACGATAATCGAGCCTAGAAATCCTCGACCCAAAGCGATCTAAGTCCTCGATTGCTAACTCCTTATACTAGCGAATGATTTGATTTCCAACCAAACCCCGAACCAATAGTGGTTCCCTTTGACAATCGGCCTTCACCTCGAAATAGAATCATTAATCACTAATTAACTTGACTCAATGAAATAAAGGAATCAACTAATAGTATTGACCCTTACCAAAACTTACCCCTCTTGGCTAATCAGAAAACGAAGGCTCCACTTGACTACCTCCAATATCCAAAGGCCCTAAACAAGAAGATAACCAATGATCAATTCCTTCCAACCAAAGCCGATCATAGACTTTGAACCAATCGCAAACAACATAGCACTTAGAGAATCGAAGAATGGCCATTCGGCCAAACACTTACCCCAACACCAACAAAGATTCGGCCAACACCACCCTAGGAGAGAACCTCAAGAGATTCGGCCAAGGGAGACTACTAGGAGAAGGGAAATATTCGGCAATCACCAAGGGAGGGTTCGGCTAGTATCTTAAAAGTGAAGCAAAAGAAAGACGTGTTCAAGAAGAAGAAGAGAATCGGCCAAGGTCTTGAGAAGAGAAGAAAATGGAAAAGAGATAGGTGCTTTTCGGTTTTGGAGAAGAAAGAAATGGAGAAAGTATTTGGAACAGGAGGTTTCGGCTACAATGTTTAAGCAAGGAAGAAGAAAATGAATATGACAAAGGATGATAGAAGTTTCGGTTTACTTAACTGAAAGAAAAGGGAGAGAGAGAGCATACGGCTACCAAAATAATTGAGAGAAAACAAAGCACAAAATCAACAAAGTTGCCTGGACTTTCGGTTTGTGAAAGAAATGATGGAGAACTCACTTGGAATTTCGGTTTTAACAAATGAAGAAAATTGAGAGAAAAACCTTGGTAAAATTTCGGCTAACCGAACCAAAATGGACACTTTTGCTTACCAAAAAGAAGACCGAAAATGTACCCAAAACCAAAGTACATTCGGCCTCCCCCCTTTCCTACACTAAGCCGTCCACTCCCCCACTCCAAACACCCACAAAATCGGCCAAAATCCCACCAAACACCACTCCTCACATTTCAAACGTGTGGACCAAGTCTTCCTCCTACAATTACTCTCCACCCAACATTTGAACTTTTGACTTGGTCCAAGCTAGAGTTTCACTAGCCTTCTACCTCTCCTCCATGCCGTCCCAAAAAGAAGTAAAAAGGAGAACTCTGCAGCTCGAACGCTGGACCTCCCTCTCCTGAAGATGACGCCACATCAAGCTCCCCCATGTGGCGCATGCTTTGCCACTCCACCAGCCCTCTTTTGTGCTCGAAACACAACATAAAATACACATCCTCGGCTCCATCGGTTCCTTGACTTAACACCCAAAAACAAAAATTTTCCCAAACACTCAGGCATACACCTAGCCTACAATTAAGCCCCTAAAACACCAAAATAGCAACACAGCACACCAAACACATGCAATATCATGCAACACAAAATAGCCCCTAACCCGGGATATTACGGTTCTACCCTCCTTAAAATAATTTCGGCCTCGAATTACAGTCAAAAGTTGCGGGTATTGCTTTGTCTCATCGCATCCTCGGGTTCCACGTGGCTTCCTCCACACCATGATTCCGCCAAAGTACCTTAACCAAAGGCACAGACTTTCTACGTAGAACCTTGACATCTCGATCTAGAATCTGTACTGGTTCCTCCTCTATGGACAAATCTGGATTTACCCCGATCTCCTCCACTGCTACTACATGCGATGGATCTGAACGATACCTCCGAAGCATCGAAACGTGAAAAACATCGTGAATCTGACTAAGCTCTGCTGGCAACTCAAGCTGATACGCCACTGGTCCAACTCGTCTCAATACCTTATATGGCCCAATGAATCTCGGACTAAGCTTACCTTTTCTGCCAAACCTCAGCACCTTCTTCCAAGGCGAGACCTTTAAGAAGACCCGATCTCCCACAGCGAACTCTATATCTCTTCGCTTAAGATCGGCATAAGACTTTTGCCGATCCGAAGCTTCCTTCAAACGAGCCTGAATCAACCTAACCTTGTCCTCGGTCTCAGCAACCAACTCAGGTCCCAACAACTGACGTTCTCCTAACTCTGTCCAACATGTAGGTGAGCGACACTTCCTACCATACAGCGCCTCATATGGTGCCATCTTGATGCTCGCTTGGTAACTATTATTGTAGGCGAATTCGGCTAACGGCAGAAACTCTTCCCAACTGCCCCTGAAGTCCAGAACACAACCTCTCAGCATGTCTTCTAAAATCTGAATGACCCTTTCTGACTGCCCGCCGATCATGCGGGTGAAAAGCCGTCTTTGAAATCTAAGCGCACTCCAGGAGCTCGATGCAACGCTCTCCAGAACCTCGACGTAAACCTGGGATCCCTATCTGAGATTATCGAAACTGGAACACCGTGTAGCCTTACTATCTCTGACACATAAAGCTTCGCCAATCTCTGAAGTGAATAGTCCACTCACCGGAATGAAATGGGCCGACTTGGTCGACGGTCCACAATAACCCAAATCGAATCTTTCTTGCTTGGCGTGGCGGTAACCCACCGACGAAATCCATAGTTATCCTTTCCCACTTCCACCGAGGAATTTTCACAGTCAAGCAAACTCGACGGCGAATCGATGTTCTCGCCTTGACTCACGACAAGTCGGACACTTCCCAACAAACTCTGTCACTTCTTTCTTCAAGCCGTGCCACCAAAATCGCTTTTTAAGATCCCTATACATCTTGCTACCTCCGGGATGCATAGCATAAGGATCATGTGTGCGTCTGAAGAATCTTCTCGCTCACTCAACATCTTTAGGCATACAAGCCTTCCCTTGAAAACACAGAACCTCATCACTAGACAAGTCAGAATCTCTCAAACCACCATTCTGTACTTGCAACCTTCGCGCACTCGTAACCTCGTCCTCTAATCAAGCTTTCTCTCTCGATCGCTCAACCCAAGTAGGCTTAACTCGCAGCTCTGCGAGAATACTCCCGCCGCCATACAAACTTAAATGGGCAAACATCGCTCTTAAGTCCGAAACAACCCTACGGCTCAACGCGTCGCCACCACGTTAGCCTTGCCCGGATGATATTCAATCGAACGATCGTAGTCTTTCAAAGAATCTCGAACCCATCTGCGCTGCCTCAAATTCAGATCTTTCTGAGTCAATAGATACTTCAGACTCTTATGATCTGTGTAGACTATTGATCTCTCACCGTACAAGTAGTGCCTCCAGATTTTTAGAGCGAAGACTACGGCTGCTAGTTCTAAATCGTGCGTCGGATAGTTGACCTCGTGTGGCCTCAGCTGCCGAGAAGCGTAAGCCACCACCTTACCCTCCTGCATCAGCACACAACCCAATCCCGTATGTGATGCGTCGCAGTAGACCGTGTATTCCTTACCAGCCTCAGGTTGAATTAAAACAGGAGCCTCAGTCAAGATCTTCTTCAACTTATCAAAACTCTCCTGCTGTTTCTCAGTCCAAACAAACGGAACTCCCTTCCTTAACAGCTTAGTCATCGGTGCTGCAATTAATGAGAACCCCTCCACAAATCTTCGGTAGTATCCTGCCAAACCGTGAAACTCCGATCTCGTGATCGACCTAGGAGGCTTCCAATCCAAAACCGCCTCAACCTTCCGAGGATCTACTCTAATCCCCACCAAAACTACATGACCCAAAAACGTCCCTTCACTAAGCCAGAACTCGCACTTACCGAACTTAGCATAGAGTTGCTTCTCCTCAAAATTTGCAACACCACTCTTAAGTGTGCATCATGCTCTTCTTCCGACCTTGAGTAAACCAAGATGTCGTCAATAAAAACCACGACGAAACGCGGTCCGGATCTCACTGAAACACCCTATTCATCATATCCATAAAAGTCACGCCGGGCGTTAGTCAACCCGAACGGCATTACCAGAATTCGTAGTGCGCGTGCATCGAGTCCAAACGCTGTCTTATGGATATCCGCTTCCTTAACTTTCAACCGATGGTACCTGGACCTCAAATCGATCTTGAAAAACACCACCGATGCACCTTTGGTGATCAAACAAGTCATCTATCCGTGGTAACGGATACTTGTTTTTAATCGTCGACTTATTCGGTTAGCGTGTCGATACACATCCGCATCGAGCCGCCCTTCTTCTTGACGAATAATACCGCGCTCCCACGGCGAAAACACTTGGCCTAATGAAGCCTCGATCCAACAGCTCCGAATGAGCCCTTAAGCTCCACCAATTCCTTTGGTGCCATCCTATATGGAGCAATAGACACTTTGCGCGATCCACGGTAGCGATCTATCCCAAACTCTACCTCACGATCCGGTGGCAAACCCTAGCTCCTCTAGAAACACATCCACAAATTCCTTAACAAAGATGCGAACCTTCTCAACAGCGGACTCTTTAGCCTCCATAGCATACAAATGAACCACATACGCTTCACACTCCTTCCCGACCATCTTTACAGACTTTTAGTGCCGATACCACATTGGATAAGTAATCTCTCCTATTACCTATCATAATCACTTCATCTCCTTATCCGTCGATAGAACCATGCGCTTAGCGCAATCCACCTTGGCCCGGTACTTCACCACCCGGTCCATCCGAGAATCGGTCGAACTCCCCAAACGGCGGTTCCATCGGATCAAGAAGAAAAATGACCCCTTGGAGTTCTAGGGGTACATCCTTATACAACTTATCTACCACTACTGAGTGACCTGAGGGCTAAATGCACAATCATCCGTCTGTAAGCGATTCAGATCTAAGTCCATGGTCTCAACTATACTACTAGCAACATACGAATCGGGAACCCAAGTCAATTAAAGCGGATAGGAGAACCAAAAATCAAAAACGTCATGGTGATTACGTCCGGCAGCGTCGCCCTCTCGCGCGCCTAACTGCGCATACACCAAACCAGTGTGTCGCGTGCCTCGTAACCACCCGCACCTCTCGCCTCGCGGTGCTCCACGACCTCGACCAAATCCATTACCACCTCGCCATTACCACGGCCCCTCGTGGTGGCGGTCCATTACCTCTCGAATCGACATTACGGCCACGACTCTCGGGCAATCCACGCCATCCTACGCGGACGGTCCCCTAATGCGATGATCCGAGAACCACACTCGAAGCAACCTTTTCCACCACCCAACAACCACCCCAATGAGTTTTCCCACACCGACACATCATCGCGGCGGTCCCCGCCTAGCAAAGAACGAACCTAGCGCATCGATTCGCCGCCACTCGGTCTAGCCTCTCTTCTCGCGGATTGCCAGACGATCCCGAAGACCCAAAGCTCCTCTTAAGCCTACTCCTGTCCATGCTCTCTGTCTTACCGACTCCTTAACACCTTCGGCTACCTTAGCCTTCTCGACTAAGACAAAGAAACTCGCTCTCTGCCGAGGAGCAATCAAGAACCTCAACTCGTCTCGCAGACCATCCTCGAAACGAACACACCTCTCATGCTCGTGGCTACAATGCCCCGGCATACCTACTCACTTTCAGAACTCACCTCATCAAAGAATGCAGATTTACTCCCCTGAACAAGCCTCAGAAATGCCTTTCGCTGGGAGTCGATGTAACTAGCCCCGATGTATTTCTTTTGATATGCAGCTCTAAAATAATCCCATGTCAGATCCTCAGCTGCCACACTGTCCCGAACCGTGAGCCACCATTGATATGACTCATCCCGAAGAAGTGATACGATGCCCTTAAGCTTCTCCTCAGCAGAAAGGTCCAGATCATCCATGATCCGCTCAGTTGCCTCCAGCCAATATTCAGCAGTGCTAGGAGCAACACCCGATACACCTCGGAAAAATTCGGCCCTTTTAGCCCGGAGTCTCTCAGGAATAGATTTCCTAACTCCCGCACCACCACTTACACCAGCTACCCTTTCCAACACCCGCAAAGATCGCTGTGACACCGCATCGCCTCGGTCGATCTTGGAACTCACCACCTCCACCGGTGGCGGGCAAGCATCTCATTTTCGACCCTTGACCGGATCCTACGGGTTCGTAAACCGTCATCCTACCTCGACCTCGACCACGAGTATTACGGCCACGTCCACCTCGAGTACTCATGACTAAACGATCTACGGTTCTGATTAAGAAGATTTTTATGCATTAGTATCGTTCCACTTTCTTAACCGCAAAGAAATTTTATGGATGGAGTTTAATCAGGAGTTCTTTCGAGCAACCAAGGTTTCAATCTTCTATCCTACTCACGCAAAAGAGGTCATACATCCATTCCTTAACCCTTTCCATACCTATTCACTCATCAGACATTGCTGCCCATTCTAGCCCAAGGGTATTTTCGTCATTTTCCCTACAGGGTATTTTCGTAATAAAAGATATTTTAAACTTTCAGAAAAACCTGGTCAATTTGAAATTCCAAAATTTGAGAGTGTTCTTTGAAAATTTTATAAAATACTTTGTTTTGGAAACCAGGGGTATTTTAGTAATTTTCACAAACTGAGGGCGTTTTCGTAAATTTCCAAAATCAAAATTTTTGATTGATATTTTGTAAAACAGAGTATTTGAATTTCGTAACATTTTTGAAATTTTGGCAAAAATCATTGAGTTGCTATAAACCGAGGGCTTTTTAGTAAATTTACCCCTAAGGGCTTTTTTGTAATTTTCCATAAATCAGGTTTTTCAAGAAAATTGTTGTAAATGTGACATTTTCGGTTTTGAAAGAGTTTATTGCGAAAAGTGTGAAAACATTAGGGTTGTTGTTGTATTTTCGAAAACATAGCTAATTCCCTTTTCGGGTTTTAGTTGTTAGGTTAAGTCTATGACCGAGCCTTCTTGGTCAGGGTGAACTCGAGCTACGCACCAGGTGGGATACCTGCGAAGAGGAGGTGAGTCACGAGGACTGCTTAAATACCAAGCTCTTCCGATCCTCTCCTAGACATGCGTGACGGAGTTACCACACCCTAGCCCCGTGGGTGAGTCATAGATTGGTTTAGTGCTTTAAGTCTTATGCTTTAGTTCAAGTGTTTGAGTGATCTAATCCTAGGGTTCAAGTCCTATAAATCTAACTACGTTCCATATCACCTACCCATCTACAAATAATAATTCACAGAAGAGTTTAGGATTACTTACCTGGGCGAACTGGTGCCGGAGACTCGGTGCCATGCCTTGTAAACCATGTATTCAATCCCAAAACACTTAAAACGAACTTTTGAAAACAATTTGGGCCTCAAGCCCACAGCCGAGCTTTTGAACTTAGCTCTGATACCACAATTGTAACACCCCAAACCCGGTCCAAACACCACGACCGAATCTGGTATGTTACGAGGGAAAACGTATTTGAAAATTTTGAGGTTGTACTAGTTAGACTTGATAAAACTTTGTTTCTTTTCGAAAACGAGTTGTTGAATATTGTTACTAGAACATTCAGTCTTAGAAAAATTTTTGGTTCCAAGTTTGAATCCGATTGTTTTTCATTCAATTATAAAAACGGTGTGATACCCGATGGTATAGTTCAAAAACATATCGCTTTGTTGGTTTGAAAACGCGTCGTCTTTCCAAATTTTAATAAAATTCGCACTCAAGTTATTTTCATAGCATAAACATATTAAAACCCAACGTAAAGCATAAACATTATAAAGCACATCTTAAAAAGGCTTTTACAAATCCAAGATAAAACCCAAATAAAAGTAAATAAACTAAAGTACCCAAATGCAATAATCTGAGCAAAGCTTTTATTAGAGCATGGCATGTGCACCCCGAGTCCATCCCGGCTCCAAGTCCGCGTCTACGAGTCACCTGAAATGTCAAAGGAGAGGGTGAGTCGAGTGACTCAGTGTGTAAATCCCGCTCCCGAAAAACCACATGCTAACACACATCATACAAAGCAACATAATTAATGCAACCCGATCCTAACCATCCATATCACCTTTTCTACCCCGTGTGGTACCAAACCACTGGTGACGTATAGTCACAATGTGTTACCAAAACACTGGTGTCCCAAAGACACATTATCCATCAATGTGGTCCCAAACCACTGGTGTCCCAAAGACACAATTGTGCTACCAAAGCACTGGCGACCGAAGTCACAAATCCAATGATGATGGGGCCAACCCATCGTGTGTTACCAAAACACTAGCAGACGATCCCATATCTCAAGTGGGGCCAACCCACGGTGGTCAAACCACAGGGACAAGTCGCAATGAGGTGCCAAACCTCTGGTGTCCCAAAGACACAATGTGCTACCAAAGCACCGTGACCGTAGTCACAAATCGGTGATGGGGCCAACCCATCGTGTGTTTACCAAAACACCGGCGTCAATCCCAGATAATCATCTGTGGGGCCAACCCACTCGTGGTGCTTGAGCCATCTGGGACGAGCCGAGGTACCAAACCTCTGGAGGTGCCAAACCTCTGGTGACCCAAAGTCACAAAGTGTGCTACCAAAGCACCGGTGCTCACGGACAAAATATCACCGCTCCCTCCTCTCATATCACCCATCAACATACCATACTCATGTAATCATGCATCTCATGCAAGTCATGCATATTATGCCAACATACCAAGCATTATCTCTCATAGCATACATACAAAACATAGGTCATGATATTATACTTCATTAATAGTACTCATAATAGAACAGACTTACCCGAATCGTCCACATACCCTATTTGGGTATCCCATTGTCCATCATCTTCATTATAATTTTTAACAGGCAAACAGGTTTATTAATAATCTTACTAAGTATCAGTGTGTTAGTTACACACCTGATAATACGAGCCTAGAAATCCTGACCCAAAGCGATCTAAGTCCCTCGATTGCTAACTCCTTATACTAGCGAATGATTTGATTTCCAACCAAACCCCGAACCAATAGTGGTTCCTTTTTGACAATCGGCCTTCACCTCGAAATAGAATCATTAATCACTAATTAACTTGACTCAATGAAATAAAGGAATCAACTAATAGTATTGACCCTTACCAAAACTTACCCTCTTGGCTAATCGAAAGCGAAGGCTCCACTTGACTACCTCCAATATCCAAAGGCCCTAAACAAGAAGATAACCAATGATCAATTCCTTCCAACCAAAGCCGATCATAGACTTTGAACCAATCGCAAAACAACATAGCACTTAGAGAATCGAAGAATGGCCATTCGGCCAAACACTTACCCCAACACCAACAAAGATTCGGCCAACACCACCCTAGGAGAGAACCTCAAGAGATTCGGCCAAGGGAGACTACTAGGAGAAGGGAAATATTCGGCAATCACCAAGGGAGGGTTCGGCTAGTATCTTAAAAGTGAAGCAAAAGAAAGACGTGTTCAAGAAGAAGAAGAGAATCGGCCAAGGTCTTGAGAAGAGAAGAAAATGGAAAAGAGATAGGTGCTTTTCGGTTTTGGAGAAGAAAGAAATGGAGAAAGTATTTGGAACAGGAGGTTTCGGCTACAATGTTTAAGCAAGGAAGAAGAAAATGAATATGACAAAGGATGATAGAAGTTTCGGTTTACTTAACTGAAAGAAAAGGGAGAGAGAGAGCATACGGCTACCAAAATAATTGAGAGAAAACAAAGCACAAAATCAACAAAGTTGCCTGGACTTTCGGTTTGTGAAAGAAATGATGGAGAACTCACTTGGAATTTCGGTTTTAACAAATGAAGAAAATTGAGAGAAAACCTTGGTAAAATTTATTCTAACCGAACCAAAATGGACACTTTTGCTTACCAAAAAGAAGACCGAAAATGTACCCAAAACCAAAGTACATTCGGCCTCCCCCCTTTCCTACACTAAGCCGTCCACTCCCCCACTCCAAACACCCACAAAATCGGCCAAAATCCCACCAAACACTCCACTCCTCACATTTCAAACGTGTGGACCAAGTCTTCCTCCTACAATTACTCTCCACCCAACATTTGAACTTTTGACTTGGTCCAAGCTAGAGTTTCACTAGCCTTCTACCTCTCCTCCATGCCGTCCCAAAAGAAGTAAAAGGAGAACTCTGCAGCTCGAGCATTTGGACCTCCTCTCCGAAGATGACGCCACATCAAGCTCCCCATGTGGCGCATGCTTTGCCACTCCACCACCAGCTCCTCTTTTGTGCTCGAAACACAACATAAAATACACATCCTCACTCCATCGGTTCCTTGACTTAACACCCAAAAACAAAAATTTTCCCAAACACTCAGGCATACACCTAGCCTACAATTAAGCCCCTAAAACACCGAAATAGCAACACAGCACACCAAACACATGCAATATCATGCAACACAAAATAGCCCCTAACCCGGGATATTACAGAATTAGTTATGACCACCGAAGCGATCTAATCACCCATGCCTAGATTTGGTTAAGTTTAGGTTTCAGTATTCAAAGTTCTTTTTATTTATGCAATTTTTATATCTTTATTATAAAAATCTAAAATCCTTTATTTATGTTTAATCGTAATATGATTTATTTATAGTACTAATCAGATCTATATTCATTTAAGTTAAAATTAATTTAGTATTAGCCTTCTTTAGGTACGATCCTCGGAGTACTCACCTATTTCGTTGTAAAAACTATATTGCAACCTGACATGTATGCTTGTGGATGCCACCTCAATTCCATTCATTTAGTTGCAGATTTACACTTTGGACATTAGTATGTCCAGAAGCAGTCAACTGCCTTCCAATGGGGTTGACCTTGATTTGATTAACATATGTTTACTAATCCAAAAGTATAACATATACCAGGCCTTATGCATATTTTTGTATACATAAGGCTTCCTAATTTTCTAGAGTAAGGAACTTTTTCCATTTTATTCTTTTCTTGTGGAGTTTTGGGCCACATTATTTTGCTTTAGCTTTCACCTCCTGCAATAAGAGTATCGATTAGCTTGTAGTCTTGTATTCTAAATTGTTCAAAGAATTTTTTAAAGCATAACTTGTGGAAAAGAGCTATTATCCTTTTAGAACAATCTCGAGTAATCTTTAATCTAAGAATCTAAGTCACTTCACCTATTTCTTGCATTCAAAAATTAGAGGGCAACTGGCTTTTTACCATTACTATATACTCTTTATCATTTATAGCAAATAGCATGTCATCCACATAAAGTGACAAGATTATAAACTTGTGAATGCCTCTTTTGACATACTCACAGTGGTCTTAATCAATCATAGTAAAATCATATGAAATGATAGCTTGATGGAATCTCACATATCACTGTCTAGAAGATTGTTTAAGACCATAAATAGGTCTCAGTTACATGACACTTTGTGCTCTTAACTTTTGCAAATAAAATTTACAAGTTGTTTCATATAGATTTCTTCTTCATGTTCTCTATTTAGAGAAGTATCTTTTACAGTCATTTGATACAACTCCAAATTTAAACTTGCTACTAATTCCAATATTAAATGTATAGAGGTAAATCTCATAACATGAGAGAAAATCTCTTCATAGACAATTCCCTTTTGTAGGGATACCTTTCGTTACAAGGAATGCCTTGTATCTCTCATTTGTACTAACATATTTATGTTTAATTTTGAAAACCAATTTTTTCTTCATCTCTTTATGTCCCATTGGTAGGTCAACCAATTCCCAAACATTGTTTGATCTTATTAACTCCATTTCTTCTTCCATTACTTCCATACATTTATCTTTTGCATAAAAAGAAAAGCTTCTACCACATTTTTAAGTTATTCTTCATCTTGTGGAGTAATTATGAAAGTTTCTCCCTCTATGTCAAAACAACATCGAGGTATTTGTCCATGATAACTATGGATAACTTAAGGTTTTTGTGAAACAATTTCTCATCTCTTGTTAGGCTCCCACTTGGATGAGATAGCATATTACATTTTCAGGAAAAAAAGTAGCAATCGATTTGAACAAATCAAATCATTAAGGTATTTTATCTCATAGAGAGAAAAATCTTATTTACTCTCACATATGTGAAAAAAATCATTTTCTAGAAATATGACATCTTGATACTCAAACTCAGTGACACTCCCACTTTATTATTCCCCTTTACACATATCCCTTTGAATGTCCTGAGTATTTTACAAATATACTATTTTTACCTCTTGGAACTAATTTTTCATGCTGGTGAGGAGACTCAATCTCATGGTCTTATATTACTAAGATTGGGTTTTTCTACCAATCAAAAATTTATAGGGAGCCGGTACAACAGATTTGGAGTGTACTTATTTCAATATTGAGGCAGCTATCGTTAAAGCATCACCCCAAAAGGTAATGGGAAAATTTGCTTATGCCATCATAGGCTTGACCATTTCTAAAAATTTTTTGTTCCTTCTTTCTGCAACATCATTTTTTATGAAGTTCCAAGAATGCTTAGATGCCTATCTATCCCTTTTTCATCACACAAGTTCCTAAACTGATCGAAAAAATATTCATGTCCTTAGTCAATCATTGATGCTTTTACATTTTTATCTAGTTAACTTTCCATTAAAGTAACATATTTCCTAAAACATTATAATGCTTCAAACTTATGGGAAATCAAATAGACAAAACCGAAGCATGTATAGTCATTTAAAAATGATGAAATATACTCCTCCACTTCATGCCCTAACATTCATTGGGCCACAAATATCATAATGTGTTAATTCTAAAGGTAATTTGGCTTGAGTTCCTTTACCGAATGGTTTTCTTTTCAAATTTCTAGCTAGACAATTTTCACATGTAGCTAGGGGTATTTGAATGATTAACCGAACTAAACTAGAATTAACCGAAATAATCAAAATTTTTAATCATGTAATTGTTTAAGAACCAAAATTTTGTAACCTCCCCGACCTAGTCTAGACGTTAAACCCGAAT
The DNA here is from genome assembly GCA_025503065.1 of Gossypium bickii. Taxonomy (NCBI): domain Eukaryota; kingdom Viridiplantae; phylum Streptophyta; class Magnoliopsida; order Malvales; family Malvaceae; genus Gossypium; species Gossypium bickii. The sequence goes on along the minus strand of CP106717.1, from coordinate 43,419,689 downwards.
CCGAAAGCTACATCAGCCACCGAGATGGCCTAACAGGGTTACCGGAGTTTTTTGAAAACAGTTATTTTAAAACATTTGTTTAATTTGGTAAAAACTTAATTTAAATGTCGGTTATTATTCTTTAGGGTTCTAGTTATCTTCTAGCAGCGGAAAAGATGGTATTTAAGTGCTTTTTAAAACCGAGGTTCAAACATTTTATGTAATAATCATAGCCTAATATCTTAAATGTTCAAATTAAATGTCATGCATAATAAAAATAAACCTAAGTCTTAATTGCCATGGAAAAATATAAATAAAACATTACAATCTTTGAATAATAAAATAAATCAAAAGATTAAGCCTAAAGTAACTGAAAATAAAATGGATTATGCCAAGACCCTCATGATGCTATGCCCACGTCCTAACCAGTAGGTTATCTATAACCAGGATGAAATTAAAGGGGGAATGAGCTTTAACGCTCAATGTGAGTCCATTTACAAAAAATCAATGCGACAATCATTAGGACACATTTAATAACATTGCATAGAATAATCAAAGATAACAATTTGGTTCATAATATTAGTTTTTCAATGTAACACCCCTCACCTGTATTAAACGCTGGGATAGGGTTACGGAGTATTACCGGACTTATAAATCAATTAAACTTTCATTTCATAAACATTTTCATAATTCATGCAATTAACATTCAAATTCAATCATAATGTCCCTAATACGAGCTTACGAGGCTCAAAACATGCTTTAGGAGTGGTTCGGGACTAAACCGATAACTTTGGAAACTTTTAAAACATTTAAGAAATTTTTCTCAAAACAAGGGACACATGCCCGTGTGGCTCGGCCGTGTGTCTCACACGGCCAACAGACACACCCGTGTCACAAGCCGTATGGACATTTGAAATGGGAGCACATGGCTGTGTCCCAGTCCATGGCTGACCTCATGTAACTCTTTGACTTGGGTCACACGGCCAACACACACGCCTGTGTGGCTAGCCCGTGTGCCCTAAAAATGACCATACATGCCCGTATGCTAGGCCATGTATTAGGTCGTGCAAAACCTGTAGGGTATACTGAATTATGCCACACGACCAAGTCACACGCCCGTGTGTGAGGCTGTGTGGAGCATACTGACTTGGTTTCAATTTCAACACCAGGGGACACACGACCGTGTAACATAATCGTGTGTCACACACTGCTGAGACACACGCCTGTGTCTCTTCCCGTGTGGAGAAAAATATGCTATTTACCAAGCCATTTTGCCACCCAAATCTTTAAATACCTACATTAACCCAATTGGCACAAAACAAGGCACATATAGACATTTAACTACTCTCAATCAAGCATCATTTATACTATCTCAATTCCAACAACTAGCATGCTTATAATCTCATCGTTTCCTCATTCAAATCATACCAATTATTCCTTTTCCAAACATACATCATCATGTACCAATCCACAAGCACATAGCTTCTTAATTATCAACCATTTGACATCTATAATACTACCTATCAATAACATTTCAAAATCAACCTCCATCACATAACATAAGCCATATGCACACTTATATATATACATAACCAAACTAACCAAGTTAAGCCAAACCTCATGGCTATATATACAAACCAAAACATAATCATTCACAAGCCATTTTAAATGGCAAAACTCACTACCAAAATACATATCACAATGACCATAATCCTCTATACATGCCATATGACCAAACCATAAGCTCAAAAATACCAAAGTGATGGTTGGATAGTGTGACGTAGTCTCTGACGATCCCCGAATCCAAGCTAGTTTTGAAATCACTATAAAACATGGAAAAATAAAAAAAGTAAGCTTTATAACTTAGTAAGCTCGAATGAAATAAACTCAACTCATCATAAATACACAAATCATCAATTTGAACATACTAACATATAATTCATGATAATTAACAAACCTTTCACATGCTTAGTCATATGCTTATATATAAACTTCTTAACTTCTTTGATTTAAAGCTTATATGATTCATGTACATACCTGTACCAATTCGTAACGAACTCATACCTATTTGAAATACTGTTGATTACACGAAATCTCGCACACTAAGTGCCAATACATAGCCGAAGCTATTTTAATCTCGCACACTAAGTGTAATTCATAGCTGAAGCTATCTTGATCTCGCACACTAAGTGCCATTCATAGCCGAAGCTATCTCGATCTCGCAAACTAAGTTCCATACATAGCCGAATCATCGTCAAACATGATTGTAGTCTCGTGTACACAATTTATGCAATATCAAAGCATTTAAAGCATAATTATAATAATGCTTATTACATACGAACTTACCTCGGATGTAAAAATGATGGCACGAGTCGATTAGTCCAGACCTTTATTTTTTCCTCAATCTAGATCCTAGTTTTTCCTTTTTTGATAATTGAACACCAAAGTGACTGAATGCTTCAAACCCTAAAATGACTTCTCCCCTCTTCAATTTTAGAGATTAGAAAGAAAGATAAACAAAATTTGGACTTTGGTTTTACTTATTATTAATTTTATTACTAAATTACTTATTTAACCTTGGCTATTAATACTAAAAACACTTAATCTCATGTCCACCTTTGTCCATTTAATTAAACAATAGTATAATAGCCACATAAATCCCTCAACTATATAATTCCATAACCATCTAGTACATTTTACTATTAGAACATCAATTTTGCACTTTACGCGATTTAGTCCTTTTTATCAAATTGACCAATCAAAAGATAAAATTCCTTAGCGAAATTTTCACACAAACATATTATCATGCTATAGACATTAAAATAATAAAATAATTATTTCGACCTCAGATTTGTGGTCCTGAAGCCACTGTTCTAATTTAACTAAAAATGGGTTGTTACATTTCAAATGCAGCCATCACTGATAAATCAGAAATCACAATAGCAGTGTCTAGGATAACCAAATCATTAAAGCTGCCACAATAATGATATTCTGTAATGCCCCAAATTTGGGCCTAGTAGAATTGGGCCTATTTGGCTTTGGGTCTCAGGAAAATCCTGAAACTCTAAGTTTTTGTGCACTGAAGTTGGTATGTACAAGTAGCACTTAGAATATTAATTTTAAGGTATTATCGGGATTATTTGAAGTCTTAAAGATAGGGAAGACCATAGGGAAACTTTTATTTTCTTCCTTTGTGGTCCCTAGTCTTAGGCATTAGGCCCCTTAAGCAGATTAAGGGGAGAATAAGACACAAATGGGCTTGTGGTCCAGTGGCAAGGTGGCGTCACTTAGGGAGCTATAAGGTGGCGTGTTGTCAGCTAAGGAGGTCCAAGGTTCGAGCATTAGGAGTGGTATTTTTGGAGTGTTTTATTTTGCATAGGTGGACGGCCAGAGTTGTGTTGAATATGATCTCTTGTGTTGGAGTGTTTGAATGGTAAGGGGAACTGATAATGGAGGGAAATTCGGATAAGGCTAAGGTGTTATCAGGGAGAAAAGTTAGGAGCTGAGAAGTGTGAAGAGTTGGTGCCATTTTGGGAAGTGGAGAGTGTATAAATTCAGCTTAGGAGGGTAGATGAGTGCTGTTTTTGGGTCTTTTATGGGGTATTACGAATTTTCATTGTGGCTTTCGGTATTTGGAGAGTTTTGCAAATAGGTCAGTCTTTCTTTTCTTTACCGAATTCCTTTGAAAGGTTCCTTGGGTCTTCTATTAATTTTCTTTTCTCCCCCTCGTTCTGTTTCTCCCATTTCCGAATTCATCCATTGCCGAAAAACCATCATTCCTTTTTGCCGAAATCCCTATTGGTGTTGCATTCTTCTTCTTTCTCTGAAAGCCGAGTACTCCCTTATAATCGAATAGCCCTATCTTTTTGCCGATTCCTTGTTATTTTTCCTCCATCATAAATCGGTTACTGTTATCTACTCTTAATCAAGTTTTAAAATCCAGATCTCGTTAAGTAGCTATCTAGGCCGCAGGATCGATAAATGATTTGGTAAGTATTCGGTTAACCTCTCTTGTACGTTTTACTAAAAGCCGAGAGGCTATCTAACTGTCCTGTCGTTAACTCTGTGATAACAAGATAAGGTTCAAAGATCACAAGCGTGGTAGGATCGTTAGCAAGGGTAAGTGTACTCAACTCGATTATGGTTTAAGTGAATGGCCGAATGTGTGTATGATCTACAGGGGTGACTTGTGTGGATTATGAGTCACTCAGATTTTGATGGTGTATGTGTGAGTGCAGATCTAGGGGATACTCCTGATTAGTAGCTAAGGAAGGGCTATTAGAACCCGGTGGCACACGGTAAGGTTACTGCAAGGCTTCAACTTTTGGTAGATATTTTGATTAAGTATTGGTGATTGATTGAAGGTTGGTTGGTTGTAGGATCAAGGCTGAGGATAGAATAGTGCATCGCAGTAACCAGGTGTGTACAAACACTACACACACACGAAATCGACAATGCCAAAAATTTGAAAAGCTGAAAGTGGCTAAATGGGCCCGGTGGACTCTGAGGCTAAGTTTGATAAAATGGTTTGATTTAATTATATGAATTGGGTTAAGCAAGCATGTTACTTGATCTGAAATTCTTTTAGGCCTAATGGGCCATATGACTAAGACTTAGGCCTAGTGGGCCATAAAGATGTGATGTGGCCATTATAGGTTATATGAACGTGAAATGGGTTTGATGGACTTTATGGGGACGTAGACTAGTATGCTAGGGTTTTATGGACTTTAGACTTAGTACTGAACAACTCTTAAACCGCATAAGACTTTCTAATAATTAAACATGTCCGTGGACAAGTCACTAGGTTAGAGTATGGTAACGGGCATATACATGTCTAGGATTGGATCTAGGGAGAGCTTGGTACTTAAGTGGCCCTAGCGGACCACCTCCTCTTTTTTGGAATCCTACCTGGTGCATAGGTCTATTCACTTTAGCCACAAGGACTTGTTAATGGGCCAAAGTTCATAACTAAAACTCGAGAGGGACCAAATACCCTAGATTTGTAAAATTACTAAAATACCCTTGATTTGAAATTGCCAAAATACCCTTGGTTTGAAAAATCACTAAGATTGCCCCAAATTGTGAAATTACCAAGATACCCTTAAGTTGCAGAATTACCAAAACATCCCTGATTTACAAAATTTCCAAAGTACCTCTGATTTGCAATACCTAGATACCCCTATAAAGTAGATTTACGGAAATACCTTTAGGTTGTTAAATGACAAAAATACCCCTATGATGAGTATGAGTTTTATGGATGTTACTCATGTGCATGTTGCATTCATATGATATTTTGCTTAGGATGCATATGGGTGGGAATTATGGTACGAAGAAAGATTTGAGGATCACATAGTTGCTTGACGACTGTGGATCCACCGGTGGCTTTAAGCCCAATATATGATTAGCAGCTTTGCTGCAACATTGGTTAGTGCCGCTGTGAGTGCTACCTTTAGTGTGTAGAGGATAGGTGGGTCGATTTAGAAATCCCCACAGGTGTGTTGGGTTGGAAGGGAAATGGTGTGTGTAGCGGATGGATTTTTAGGAGGGTTTTGCATTACCTTGTCTTGCATATGATATGATATGATATGATATGAGGTCATTATGGGTTAAGGCCCAAGACCACCGATTTCGATAAGGCTTAGGCCCAATGTGAATTTTTGTATGTTGATTTGATTGCCAAAGGTTGTACAGACTGAGTTTCAAAACTCACACCCTTTATTTAATGTTTCAGGTAATCCTCAGTAAACGGCTCGACGTGGGAGATGACTCGGAGATGGCCACAGTACAAGATGTTTATCTTTTTATTTTTTATTTATTTGTTTCAAAGGTCATGGTTTTAGTTGCTTTACTTTCGTTGGATGTAATAAGGCCTTATACTTTGATTTGTTTTTAAATTTTGGGTTTTGATGTTTTAACTGTTTACTTAATGATTAAACTTAAGTAAATTTCTTCTGCTTAAACTTGGTTTCTGAAATACTTAAAGCTATAAAATGGGCTTTTATCATTACTTAACAAGACTCATGGCTTTTGGGCTTTTGGGACCTAAAATTTAACTTAGCAAAATCGTTTTGGAATATACCTTTGATGTGACACGCCAAATTCGGGCCTAACTTCTAGGCCTGGTCTGGGGTGTTACATATTCCATGCATATATATAGATTCACGCATATGTATCATAACATAATTTTCAGAATAGTATAGACATGATTTATATGATTCCATATAGGTTCGGGTTTTAAACAGAATAATTCCTACCCCACCGCTACACACCACCGTAGGAGTTCCCCAGAACTCCTTTACCTTTACGCCACTTTATGGATAAACCACTACTTGTTTGCAAATAATGTAACATCCTAAAATTTAGGAATTTAGGTTTTACATTTACATCATGCGTTAGGCTAGTTAAGAATGTTAATTGTGTATGTTTAGGGGTCCTAAGAAGGCTTGGGGTTGAGTTGGGCCCTAGAAAAATTTTTGTGTTTAAGCACTTTAAGGAGAGAAGGTAAGTGGTGTCTAGACTTAAGGAAATAAGTATGTATTTTGCTAGCACAAGAGGAGCTAGTAGTAGAGTGGTGTGGCGTCTCATGAAGGGGCTTAAGGGTTGGAGTTCGAATCCCACCTTTTGCAAAATTTTTAGATTATTTTGTGTTTTCTTTCCAAAGTGTCGGCCGTGGCTATAAATAAGAAAAGGAAGACTTTCTAATGACGGAAAGAAGACTAAGGAATATGGTAAGGAGGAAAGCAAGGGAAAATAAAGAAATAAATAAAGGAAAGGGATAAGGAAGGGGAACATGTTGGCCGATTTTGTGGAAGGTGTTTGGGAAAGAATTGTTTTTTGGTCAACCTTGATCTTTTTGGTAAAGAGATGCACGGTTTTGGTAGGGGGAATGAGGAGCCGAATTTCCTATAGCTTTTTACAAAGTTTTGTGCATCAGAGGTATTTTTCTCTTTTTGAACATTTTTGTGCTTCTTTTTCAATTTTTTTACCTTTGTTGCCAAATCACTCACCTCCTTTTTGCTCATTTTCCCTTTGTTAGCCGAAACTACGTGGCACACTTTTTCCATCTCTCCTTTTCTTTTTCACCATTTCTTCAACCCTTCTCTCTTCTTCTTTAACCAATATTTTGATGGCCGAATCTTGCTTGATCCTTTCTCTCTAAATAGCCGAAACTTTAATCACATAATTTCTTCTTCTTTCTTGCATTTTGGGCATTTCTTTTTGACCAAATCAGTAACTGATCTCTTTCTCTTCTTTTCAATTTTCTTTTCTTCATGGCCGAATATGTGCCCTTATTTTTGGTTGGTTCTCTAAGCCGAAAGCATCATTCTCTCTACTACTCCCTCTTATCGTGATTATTTCTTTTTCGTAGTGTTCTAGTGGGTGGCCGAATATTCCATCCTCACCGATTCATTTCTAGCCTTAAGCCCAATCTGTGGAAGTTAGATCTATTATTGTCAATGTAAGGGATTTCTTCAAGGTTCATCTTGATATCTCTCAATACTTGGTTATTCCATTAAAACGGAATGATAGATTTGACTAATCGATTTTTATAGGGATTAAATCGCTCATTTTTCTCTACTCGTTGGTCCTACGGAAGTAATGGTAAGCCGAATCCTATCCCTAAACAACTACTTTCACTCATCATAGTATTTTCTAACCGAGACTTTTTCAATGGAGGCGAGTGGTGGTGATTTTAAAAGAAAATCGATAGGAGAGAAAAAAGGGAGTGGATTTGCGATTCCTACTCCCAAGTTCAAACGTAGAGCGGTATCGGCAGTTCGGGATTTTCCACCGGGTTATGGACCATCATCCGGTGAGAATAGGCAAATCGTGGTCGTTCACGGTACTAAGGGTAAGCATTTTTAGATCATTGATTTAGATTTGGATTAAGAAAATCTCTCTTGTTAGTTAATCGAATGTTATGGTGTCATAGGTGCCGACGATTAAGAAAGTTTAGTCCTTACCGTAATCAGGTGTGTAATCTCACACCAAAATCCCGTTGATTTATGATTCACCATTGTGTTGGACGAATAGATCGTTGTTGTTTACAAGTCTAATAATCGTAATATAGTGCGAATCAAGCAATTGGCTTAAACAACATTATTTCTAAAATCTGTTAAAATCGGTATAAATTTGTAAATTACCAAAATGCCCCTATGGGTCGATTTACTAAAATGCCCCTATGGGCTGATTTACGAAAATGCCCCTATGGGCCGATTTACGAAAATGCCCCTATGGGTTGATTTTCCAAAATGCCCTTATAGGCCGATTTACCAAAATGCCCTTATAGGCCGATTTACGAAAATGCCCCTATGAGCCGATTTACCAAAATACAACCGTATGGGTAGAATTACGACAATGCCACTATGGGCCAATTTGCTAGAATGCCTTAGTGGGCCGATCTATCAAAGTGTTATAATGAGCCGATTCACTGTAATAATTTACTAGATAAATGGTTGTTATTTACATGTGAATATTTTATTATGTATGTGGCATTTTTACATATTGCATGGGATGGGAAAAATTGTATGGAGAGCAGTGTAGCCTGGTGGCATAGCCACAAATTGTACATTATTATGTTTACTTATGATTTCAGTGGCATGGCCAAAATAATAATATATTATAGCAGCTCGACTGCAATTTGGTATGAGCAGCGGGGTGGGTTGACCTGATCCCTACAGGTGTGATTGGCTGGTCGGGGGTGTGATGGATGGATGAGTTGGGTTGCATACATTTGCTTCATTTAAATATTGCTATGTATATGGGCTTCGGTCCAAGACGATGCTATACGGGTCCAGGCCCAGTGGATAACGGTAAGGGGATTATGCACTGAGTTCTTGTAACTCACCCCTTTCTTTCTTAATCCTTGCAGGTAATGCTCCGTAATGAGGACTTGGGCCCATGGATGACTCGGTGGAGGCCATACTTTGGAAATGATATTTTCAACTATTAGTAAACTATTTTTCCGCTTTATTTCACTACTTTTACTATTTTGGGTTTTAAAGTTGTAATAAGGCCTCTGTGATGTTTTTTTTTTTATGTTTAGTCATACTTATTATCTTGCTTGAATTGTTTTAAATGGGGATTTTCTAAAATCATAAATAACGGTTTTGCAAAATCGATTAACAAATGGATTTCATAACAAACTTATACAAATAATTTAACTCGAAAATTTTCTTTTGAATTATCAACAATATTTTCAAAAGTCACGGTTTTAAAAAGATCATTAGTTCAATTATCGATTCTTCAATCAACCTTTCAAGATTAGTGGTATTTTTATCAAATATTTCTAATCAAATTTGTTTTCTTAACTATGACCAAATAACACCTACTGTTAGCAAGAATCACAAGTTCCTTGTACATTTTCTTCATGTGACATGTCAGATCCGGTCTTACCGTATGGGCCGGGTTTAGGGTGTTACATTTTATAGTATTAGAGCCCGGTTGCAAAACTCGGCTGTGGTTTGGGTTTAAAAATATTTTCAAAAATTTCTTGAAATTTCATTTATAAATACATGTTTTTGTTTCTATTTTATGATTATTGTGGTATGACTATAGAAATACTCTAGAACTTTTAGCTTTAGGAGCTGAAACTATAGAGATTGAGACTTTGGGATACGTTTTGCGAAAACAACTTTACTTCTTATACTCCATAAAACATTGTTTAATAAACACTGAAATAGCATACTGATTCATAAGACTCTTAATTAGATTAAATCGATATTAGTAATCATGAGCGCTAGAGGACGTGACGCGGTAGACGTGGCCGTGGTAGAGGCCGAGGTGCTAGAGTTGTATCTGAGGCATCGGGATATATGCCGAAAATGGATGCACTTGCACCACCTGTGACTGAAGCTGGGTCACACGATCGAATAAGAGAGGACGACGCTCTGTCCCAAGCAATGTTGCGAGTTCTGGAAAGAGTTGCTGGGGCAAGAACTGGGTCGATAGCTCGTGGGTCGGTATCAAAACGAATCAGATCGAATGGGGTTGAAGTTTTTAGGGGTATTTTAGGTGTTGCCCCAAGTGTAGCGGAGTATTGGCTAGAGGCGGTGGAGCAGATTATGGACGACCTGGATTGCACCGCTGAGCAGAAGCTGAAAGGGTTGGTGTCACTTCTGAGAGACGAGGCGTATCAGTGGTGACTCACTGTTCCGGAAAGCACTCAGACTGATCATATTACCTGCGAATTCTTTAAGATCGCATTTCAAGGAACATATGTCGGGGCTAGCTATGTGGATGCTCGGAGGAAGGAATTTCTGAATTTGGTCCAAGGAGGTAAATCTGTGGCAGCATACGAGGCGAAGTTTTTGCGTCTAAGTCGGTATGCTCAGGGAATAGTGCCGACTATGAACACTGTGTGTGTTTTGAGGATGGATTGCGTGATGAATTACGGGTACTGATAATCCCACAGAATGAGAGGAATTTTGCTACACTGGTGGAAAAAGCTAAGATTGCTGAAGAAGTAAAACACTCGGAACAGCAAAACCAAGATAAGGATAGGGACAGGAACAAGAGAGACTCTTGGTACTCAAGTCTTACTAGAGGGTTTCAGAAAAGGCCCAGAAGTGAGGAGCCAGCTCGAGTAAGAGTTCAAGCTACCACCAATCAGTTACAGCCTTGTGTGGATAATGGAAAACTTCACTAGGGTGAATGCTGGAAGAGAACTGGTGGTTGTTTCAGATGTGGATCCAAAGACCATCGATTTATGGATTGCCCTCAAGAGCCTGCTCAGACTCAGGTAGTTCGTAACAGATTTGCGTAGCCAGCAGGAGGCGCACAGCAGCCGCCGAGAGGCCGTGGGCCAGGTCGAGGTGGTAATGGCGTAAGACGAGGTTAGGTTGCACCGGGCAAAGGTACAAGTATTAGGGGTAACATGGAGGTGAGACAGCCAGGTTTTGTCTATCGGTCAGACTTCGAGAAGATGGTGATACACCTGATGTCATAACCGATACGTTCTTCATATCTGATGTACCTTTTACCACTTTGATAGACATTGGATCTACCCATTCGTATGTTGCATGTGCTGTGTCTGGAACTTTGAATATTAGATCTAAGATTTCTGCTAGAGAAACAACTGTGATTAGCCCTTTAGGACAGTCGGAGGTAGTAAATAAGTTGTTTAGGGATGTGCCTTTAGAAGTTCAGGGGGAAGTATTTTTGGCGGATTTGATGGAACTGCCATTCGGCGAGTTCAATCTTATTTTGGGCATGGACTAGCTAGTTAAACACCGTGCGAACTTAGACTGTGCTGCAAAGCAGATGGTACTAAGGACTTCAGAGGATAAGGAAGTGATAATGATAGGTGAAAGAAGAAATTATATGTCTAATATGGTATCAGCTTTAAAGGCAGAAAAGTTGGTGCGAAAGGGGTGTGGAGCGTTCTTGGCCTTTATCAGTGCTTTGGATGCCAAAGAGTTATCGGTAGAGAGTGTTAGAACGGTGAAAGAGTTTTCAGACGTCTTTCCCGAGGAGCTTTCACGATTGCGTCCGGATCGGGAAGTGGAGTTTGGTATTAAGCTGTTGCCAGGAACGGCTCTGGTGTCCATTGCTCCTTATAGAATGGCACCGAAGGAGCTTGTGGAACTTAAAGCTCAAATTCAGGAGTTGTTGGATCATTGATTTATTCGACCAAGTGTGTCACCGTGGGAAGCACCGATTTTTTTGTTAAGTAAAAGGATGGGTCGATGCGTATGTGCATCGATTATAGACAATTGAATAAGTTGACGATCAAGAACAAGTACCCATTACCGAGGATCGATGATCTATTCAATCAGCTATGAGGAGCTTCGGTTTTCTCGAAGATAGACTTGAGATCAGGGTATCACCAGTTAAAAGTCAAGGAGGTAGATATTCACAAAACTGCATTGCAAACTCGTTATGGGCATTACGAGTTCTTGGTAATGCCGTTTGGGTTGACTAATGCACCAGTTGCATTTATGGCCATGATGAATCGGGTCTTCCAACCCTATCTAGACCAGTTTGTGGTGGTGTTCATAGATGACATCTTGGTGTATTCAAAGACAGAAAAGGAGCATGATTTGCATCTACGGGTTGTATTGCAGATATTAAGGGAGAAGCAACTGTATGCCAAATTCAGTAAGTGTGAATTTTGGCTAAGGGAAGTGGCCAAATTCAGTAAGTGTGAATTTTGGGGCATGTGGTGTCTACTGAACGAATTAGAGTTGATCCTCGGAAGGTCGAGGTTGTATTGGATTGGAAGCCACCGAAGTCAGAGGTAGAAATTTAGAGTTTTCTAGGTTTGGCTGGGTATTACAGGCGGTTCGTTGAGGGGTTTTCGTTGATTGCTGCACCCCTAACTAAGTGTTGCGTAAGGGAATACCATTTATATGGGCAGATAAGCAGCAAGAGAGCTTTGAGAAATTGAAGAAGATTTTGACAGAAGCGCCGGTATTGATTCAACCTGAGGCTGGTAAGGAGTTTATTGCTTATTGTGATGCATCACACACGGGCTTAGGATGTGTGTTGATGCAAGGGGGAAAGTTGTAGCTTACGCATCTCGTCAATTAAGGCCGCATGAGATAAACTATCCCACTCACGATCTAGAGTTAACTGCAGTGGTGTTTGCTCTGAAGATTTGGAGACACTATCTGTACGGGGAGAAGTCGATTATCTATACGGATCATAGGAGTCTGAAGTACCTCCTTACCCAGAAGGAGTTGAACTTAAGACAGCGGAGGTGGATAGAACTATTGAAAGATTATGACTTCTCAATCGAGTATCATCCAGGAAAAGCTAATCTAGTGGCAGATGCGTTGAGTCGTAAGGTGATATCAGATTTGAGAGTGATGTTCGCTCATCTCAGCCTTCATGAAGATGGTAGCTTGTTAGTTGAACTTCAGGTGAAACATGCGTGGGTAAGTCAGATTAAGGAAAAGCAGTTGTTAGATGAAGTGTTGGGTTCTCGACTTCAGCAAGTGGAAGGTGGTGAGATAGGGGATTTTGGATTAAATAGTGATGGAGTATTGTGTTTCTGTGGAAGAGTGTGTATGCCCAAGGATTCGGAATTGAGGCAGTTGATTCTGCGTGAGGCGCACAATAGCCTATATGCTATGCACCTCGGGGGAAACAAAATGTATCAAGACCTTCATGAACAGTATTAGTGGCGAGAGTTAAAAAGGGAGGTTATTGACTTCGTGAGCAAGTGCTTGACATGTCGACAGGTGAAGGCAGAACATCAATTGCCTTCAGGGTTGCTTCAACCGGTGAAAATTCTACTATGGAAATGGGAAAGGATAACGATGGACTTTGTTAGTGGGTTACCTTTAACGCCTACTAAGAAAGATTCAGTATGGGTGATAGTGGATCGGTTAACAAAGTCTACTCATTTGTTGCCTGTTTGTACGGATTATTCATTGCAAAAGTTGGCCAAGTTGTATGCAGCAGAAGTTGTGAGGTTGCATGAGGTACTAGTGTCGATTATATCGGACAGGGATCCTAGGTTTACATCACGGTTTTGGAAGGGTCTACATGAAGCTTTGGGTACAAGGCTAAATTTCAGCACGGTGTTTCATCTACAGACTGATGGTCAGTCGGAGAGAGTAATCCAGATTCTAGAAGACATGTTAAGAGGCTATGTGATCGACTTCAGGGGTAGTTGGGAAGATTTTCTACCATTGGCAGAGTTTGCATATAACAATAGCTATCAATCCAGTATCCAGATAGCACCCTACGAGGCGTTGTATGGTCGTAGGTGTCGTACCCCTACTTGCTGGACTGAGCTAGGGGAACGACAATCTGTGGGTCCTGAGTTGATCTTGGAGACGGAGGAAAAAGTTAAGGTAATATAGGCTCGATTAAAAGAAGCTTCAGACAGACAGAAATCATACGCGGATCTGAAGCGTAAGGATATAGAGTTCTCTGTGGGAGAGCAGGTCTTTTCGAAGGTCTCACCTTAGAAAAGGATCTTAAGATTTGGATGGAAGGGCAAGTTGAGCCTTAGGTTTATCGGACCTTACCGTGTATTGAAGCGTGTTGGGCCAGTGGCGTATCGGCTTGAGCTACCTCCGGAGTTAAGTCAGATACATAGCATATTCCATGTCTCGAAGTTAAGGCGTTATCGTTAGGATCCGTCTCTTGTTATGCCAGTGGAGGAAATTGAGCTAAAACCTGACTTGTCTTTTGAAGAAGAGCCAGTGCAGATTTTTGATAGGGATATTAAGGTGATGAGAAGGAAGTTGGTTCCGTTAGTCAAAGTATTATGGCGTAATCACGGGATAGAGGAAACGACATGGGAGCCAGAGGACACGATCCGACAATAATACCCTCATCTCTTTTAATCAGGTAAATTTTGAGGCCGAAATTTCTTTAAGGGGGTAGAATTGTAACATCCTGAAATTCGGGAATTTATGTTTTACATTTACATCATGCATTAGGCTAGTTAAGAATGCTAATTGTGTATGTTTAGGGGTTCTTAGAAGGCTTGGGATTGAGTTGGGCCCTAGAAAAATTTTTGTGTTTAAGCACTTTAAGGAGAGAAGGTAAGTAGTGTCTAGACTTAAGGAAATAAGTATGCATTTTGCTAGCACAAGAGGAGCTAGTAGCAGAGTGGTGTGGCGTCTCATGAAGGGGCTTAAGGGGTAGAGTTCGAATCCCACCTTTTGCAAAACTTTTGGATTATTTTGTGTTTTCTTTCTAAAGTGTCGGCCATGGCTATAAATAAGGAAAGGAAGACTTTCTAATGATGGAAAGAAGACTAAGGAATATGGTAAGGAGGAAAGCAAGGGACAAACAAGGAAAGAAATAAAGGAAAGGGATAAGGGAGGGGAACATGTTGGCCGATTTTGTGGAAGGTGTTTGGGAAAGAATTTTTTTTTTGGTCAACCTTGATCTTTTTGGTAAAGAGATGCACGGTTTTGGTAGGGGGAATGAGGAGCTGAATTTCCTATAGCTTTTTACAAAGTTTTGTGCATGAGAGGTATTTTTCTCTTTTTGAACATTTTTGTGTTTCTTTTTCAACTTTTTTACCTTTGTTGCCGAATCATTCACCTCCTTTTTGCTCATTTTCCCTTTGTTATCCAAAACTACCTAGCACTCTTTTTCCATCTCTCCTTTTCTTTTTCACCATTTCTTCAACCCTTCTCTCTTCTTCTTTAACCAATATTTTGATGGCCGAATCTTGCTTGATCCTTTCCCTCTAAATAGCTGAAACTTTAATCACATTTTTTGTTCTTCCTTCTTGCATTTTGGGCATTTTTTTTTTGACCGAATCGTTCAGTGATCTCTTTCTCTTCTTTTCAATTTTCTTTTTTTCATGGCCAAATATGTGCCCTTTTTTTTTGGTTCTCTAAACCGAAAGCATCATTCTCTCTACTTCTCCCTCTTATCGTGATTATTTCATTTTCGTAGTGTTCTAGTGGGTGGCCGAATATTCCATCCTTGCTGATTCATTTCTAGCCTTAATCCCAATCGGTGGAAGTTAGATCTATTATTGTCAAGGTAAGGGATTTCTTCAAGGTTCATCTCGATATCTCTCAATACTTGGTTATTCCATTAAAACAAAATGATAGATTTGACTAATCGATTTTTATAGGGATTAAATCGCTCGTTTTTCCCTACTCCTTGGTCCTACGGAAATAGTGGTAAGCCGAATCCTATCCTTAAACAACTACTTTCACTCATCATAGTATTTTCTAACCGAGACTTTTCAATGGAGGCGAGTGGTAGTAATTTTAAAAGAAAATCGATAGGAGAGCAAAAAAGGAGTGGATTTGCGATTCCTACTCCCAAGTTCAAACGTAGGGCGGTATCGGCAGTTTAGGATTTTTCACCGGGTTGTGGACCATCATCCGGTGAGAATAGGCAAATCGTGGTCATTCACGATACTAAGGGTAAGCATTTTTAGATCGTTGATTTAGATTTGGATTAAGAAAATCTCTCTTGTTAGTTAATCGAATGTTATGGTGTCATAGGTGCCGACGATCAAAAATGTTTAGTCCTTATCATAATCAGGTGTGAAATCTCACACCAAAATCCTGTTGATTTATGATTCACCATTGTGTTGGACGAATAGATCGTTGTTGTTTACAAGTCTAACAATCGTAATATAGCCTGAATCGAGCAATTGTCTTAAACAACATTATTTCTAAAATCTGTTAAAATCGGTATAAATTTATAAATTACAAAAATGCCCCTATGGGCTGATTTACGAAAATACCCTATGGGTCGATTTACAAAAATGCCCCTATGGGTCGATTTACCAAAATGCCCCTATGGGCCGATTTACCAAAATTCCCCTAGGCCGATTTACGAAAATGCCCCTATGGGCCGATTTGCTAGAATGCCTTAGTGGGCCGATCTATCAAAGTGTTATAATGAGCTAATTCACTGTAACCAGATAAATGGTTGTTATTTACATGTGAATATTTTATTATGTATGTGGCATTTTTACATATTGAATGGGTGGGAAAAATTGTATGTGGAGCAGTGTAGCCTGGTGGCATAGCCACAAATTGTACATTATTATGTTTACTTATGATTTCAGTGGCATGGCCACAATAATAATATATTATAGCAGCTCGACTGCAATTTGGTGTGAGCGGCGGGGTGGGTTGACTTGATCCCCACACGTGCGATTGGCTGGTCGGGGGTGTGATGGATGGACGGATTGGTTGGGTTGCATACATTTGCCACATTTAAATATTGCTATGTAAATGGGCTTCGGTCCAAGACGATGCTATACGGTTTCAGGCCCAGTGGATGACGGTAAGGGGATTTTGCACTGAGTTCTTGTAACTCACCCCCCTTCTTTCTAAATCCTTGCAGGTAATGCTCCGTAATGAGGACTTGGGCCCATGGATGACTCGGTGGAGACCATACTTTGGAAATAATATTTTCAAATATTAGTAAACTACTTTTTCGCTTTATTTCACTACTTTTACTATTTTGGGTTTTAAAGTTGTAATAAGGCCTCTGGGATATTTTTTTTTATGTTATGTCGTACTTATTATCTTGCTTGAATTGTTTTAAATGGGGATTTTCTAAAATCATAAATAACGGTTTTGCAAAATCGATTAACAAATGGATTTCATAACAAACTTATACAAATAATTGAACTCGGAAATTTTCTTTCGAATTATCAACAATATTTTCAAAAGTCACGGTTTTAAAAAGATCATTAGTTCAATTATCGATTCTTCAACAACCTTTCAAGATTAGTGGTATTTTTATTAGATATTTCTAATCAATTTTTTTCTTAACTATGACCAAATAACACCTACTATTAGCAAGAATCACAAGTTCCTTGTACGATTTCTTCATGTGACATGTCAGATCCGGTCTTACCGTATGGGCCGGGTTTGGGGTGTTACAGATAACAACTATCATTTTGGTTGTGGACACACAATAAGTCCTTACAGTTGGAATCCTCCTTTGGCTGTGGGTTCACAACAAAAGTTATGCAGATATAACCTATTTTTTGGTTGTAGATTCTACAACATAAACTCGTCATTGGAATCGCCCTTTACTATGGATTCACAGCAGTATCTACAGATGAAATCTGCCATTTGGTTGTGAATACATAGCTGTTTGTAGTTAAGAACTTCCGCGTGGCTATGCTCTGTACTTGCCATTTTAATTGCAGACTAACTATTTATTCTTCCTTTGTACACATCAAGCCACCCCATGCATTGCATTTAAGGAGTAATAAATAATTTATCGCATTGTCAATCAGTAGCAATTCAAGCTTTTCATGTATTCAATATTGATAATAATATAGGGCATGCCATCCATACGATCACATGTATATAAATACAAAGGTAATATATACTATTCATAATTCATGCAAATTTTCATAAATATAATTGAATATCGCATCAATTCGATCAATCATAGATTCTAGCATATCTCATATTATCAAGGACCTATTTGCATAATTTAATTCACTAAAATTAGTACGAAACTATTCAAGGACTAAATTGATCAAAACATAAAATTTTGGGTCAAAACTATAAATTTTAAGTTACAAGGGACACATAGTCGTGTCATGTGTACACGGTCGTGTGTGGATAGGGTACACGGTCGTGTGTGAGGCTGTGTGGGGGTCATAGGTCGTGTGAAAGTCAAACATCCTAGGGTTTCAGGGGTGGCATGGCCATGTATGGGGGTTGTTAGTCCATACGAACGTCCCACACGCCCGTGTGGTTGGTCGTGTGGTCTAGGCTATGCTCGATTTTGGCTCAATTTTCTCATAAAAGAACACACACCTGAATCTGGGATCTTCAATGTCACTTCTTGCGATCAAATCTAGTCTAGGGTACCTAAATCGAGTCCTTAAAATGAAATTTATGCAAGAATTAATAACGGGTTTCAAGATTTGTCAAGCTTGTCAAAAGATTCGGTGAAAAATCGAGAAAGATTGTTTAATTGATCACAAAATTATTGTTAGATATAAAATCTATAAAGATTCAAGAGCAAACTTCAGGATTTAAGGCACACTTACCACTTTTTGGCAAGAATTAAGAATGTTTCTAGTGGTGATTATGAATCCGGTTAAAAAAGGACTTGAATTGGAAATAGATTTTGATTCAGGAAGCAAAAATAATGTTCAACAATGGAATAAAATTATGATGTAAAGAAAAGAGAGAGAGAAAAATAATAAATAGAAAGACGGAGAGAAAATGCTATTAGGATTTGAAAAGAGAAAATTGAAATTTTGGTTAGGGAAAGAAGATAAAAAGATGATAGAATTCTAATTCTATTGGAATTTTGAGAAACAGGTAAGAAATAAATTCTAATTAAGAAATAATTGGATCAATTACTAGGGTTTGTAAACCCTAGGGGCGTCACTTGTAATTTCCCCAAGTTTTTGTCGAATTTGAAATTAAAATGAATGGAGGAGGATCGAATATTGGGTTCTCAAAGGGTACCAATGCCTTATCCATTGGGCTACTACCATTTCTTTTTGTTTAATATTTTACACTTAATTTTACATATTTTAATTTTTGGAGTGGGGAAGAAAGGATTTGAACTTGAGTTAATTGGGAAGAAAACTAGTGTGCTAACCATTACGCCTAAGCTACCTCAAATAATATTTTTTTTAGTGTGTCTTTTATCTTAGGTTACTGAAAATAAAAGGAAAATAAATGAGGGAAGGAAGCTTGACCGCCAAGCCTAAGACTCATTTCTTAATTTTATTTCTTAATTGTATATATTTATTTCGGGCTCAACTTTCCTATTCTTTATTAGCTTATACATTTACTCAATTTTTTATTAACTTATTTAACTTTATAGTTTTGAACACATTCCTATTTTAGTTTACATCAAATAATTAATACTAATAGTCAAGTCTCTTTATTAATATTTTAATTCATTTTACCCCTTTTCAAATTAGGTCCTACCTCAATTAAAACACACTATTTTCAAATTGAACCTCGTAATCAGTTTCATTTTAGATTAATTAATATAATAATACCTGATTATACTATTATAATAATTTAATTTAATTTATTTATTTTTACCTTAATTTTGATATTTGTTTCAACACCATGATTTAATAACCCGATTCTTCTAACCCCCTATATTTTAAGGCGTTACAATTTTTCAAAAAAAAACTTATTCGAAGCAAAATATTTCAGTTACTTTAGTCTATTAACCCAATTAACCGAAATTTATATGTTTTTATTTTTTCGGTTAAAACAAGTATAAAACATATCAAACAAAAATAAATTGATAATGTTCATTTGACCGAATTAAAACTACATATAATTTTTATTATTAATTATTAAGTTCAGTTAATTCGGTTAATTCGTTTAATTACCTGATTTTGAACCGAATTAATTGATAACCGAACTTTCAGAAAATCATTAATCAACCTCCGACCGAATTATATCGGTTAACTGATCGATTAACCGAATTAGATCAGTTTGGTTCAGTTAATTTGATTTTAACCGAAATTTGAACAACCCTACATATTCCTAGATTAATTTCTTTTTTGATAGGGCCTAATAATCCTTCTTAAGCGAACCTATTTATTCTATGTTGTCCGATATAACATATTTAGCATGCCCAATATTCAAATCTACATTTGCATTATTAGAATATGTAACTAGTGAATAACTATAAGTAGCATTATTACTACATGACATGTAGTCAATATCCAATACAATAAACCATTCAGCTAATAACCAAATCCATAATAAGTTTTCCTTTAAAAAAATCCACACCAATACTAGAGAAAATCGATTTAAACCATAATTAAGAATAACTATTACTGAGACCAAATTTTGTCATATACTGGGAGCAAATAACACATCATGTAGGATCCTAATTGTAGCTTTCAATTGCCTTGATTTCAACCCTTGTATTGTTGCCTTCTAAATTCATTTAGTTCTTAATAAGATTTGATGGAAATCCACAAACATATTTTGGTCTTCAGCTACATTGTTTGTGGCTCCTATGTCTTCTTTGGCTCAGTGCACTCACGAGAAAAGTGACCCTTCTTGTATAGTTAAAGCACTTAACTTTAGTTGTGTTGTAAGACCCCAAACCCAGCCCGAACACCACGACCAGATCTGGTATGCCACTAAGGAATTTTACAAAACATGTCACATTTTGAAAAATATTTTTCTTCATATTAACATCTTATTCGGGAAAATGAATGGTTGAATAATTTTTGAAAGATATGAATTTTCATTTGCATGCCTTTATGAATTAAAAGCCGAATTTTAATACATGCCTTAACTTAATTAAAACGT
Source organism: Gossypium bickii (assembly GCA_025503065.1). Taxonomy (NCBI): domain Eukaryota; kingdom Viridiplantae; phylum Streptophyta; class Magnoliopsida; order Malvales; family Malvaceae; genus Gossypium; species Gossypium bickii. Next base: position 43,398,996 of record CP106717.1, on the reverse strand, counting down.
AAAATCTAAATGTCTAGTAATAAAACCCAACATAAAACCTAAAATAAATATGAGTCTAGTGGCCCATGACCTTATTACAATGGAATTTAAAACCCATTAATTAAAGATATTAAAAATAAAACTTCCAAGTAAAGTCTTCTGCTGGATTTAATTACACTCTCGCATGGCCACCTTGCGCTCCTCTCCAGCCCGGTCTGATGCACTAGGTGCTACCTGAAAATGTTGAATAATAGGGTGAGTCGCGAGACTCAGTGTGCAACCCTTGTGCACCATTAGATTGGGCCTTAACCCACAGATTAGAATATAGAACATAATATAGTAGATAACATACATAAAACCCAACCCAATCCTAGGTTTCCAACCGCTACACACCACCCTTACCTGCCAATCACACCATTGGGGATTTCTACAATGAACCCACACCGCTACACACCATCGATGGCAGTCATGCTACAGTTAGCTGCTCATCGTCAAAGTCGTGACAAAGTCACCAGGCTGAAATGGCAAAAGCCACCAGAAACAGAGTTGTGACAGAGTCACCAGGCTGAAATGGCATAAGCCACCAGAACAGATCACTTCCCCTTTCATATATATATATAAATATTAGCAATCAGTCTAATGGTGTGACAGGGTATAGCAGATTTATTACATATATATATAAATATTAGCAATCAGTCTAACGGTGTGAGAAGTTACACACCTGATGTCGCGTAGTACTATACTCTTAGTCAATATCCTTGCTATCCAGATCTACAACCCTTAGTCTAAAACCTTGCCCAAAAGCTGGAAGAATACGAAGATTTGGGCTCCCTTACGTTCGGCCAAGGGTTAGCAAATCCCAAATTTTACACGTTAAAAACAATAGATCTCCTTACCTTGAAATCTCGAAAGTAACACGATTCGTGTGTTACTGAACTCTGACTTAGAGATCTAAGCAAATAAATCCCCCCTTCAAACCCCGAAATGCCGCAAAAGAAAACAAAACATTAGATCCGTATAGCCATTCGGCTATGGCCTCCAAAAGCCGAAAAAAAATCAAAAGAAAACCCAACTTGTTACTTACCCTACAGAGAATTTCAGCTATCCCTTGTAGAAAGATTCGGCAACTGTAGAAGATTTAGAGATCTAGGAGTTTTGGCTTTTTAAGGAAATCCCAGAAAGATGATCTGACGTGGTTTTCGGCTTTTGGAAGATCTGAGTAGAGTGTTTCGACTTTGGCTTAGAAAGAAAGTAAAAAGAAATCAAGAGAAGGCTTAAAGATTTCGGCTAAAATATTTCAAAGAGATCTTACCAATCTTGATATGATGATTCGGCTAGAAGGAAGTTTCAAAGAAAAAGAAAGAAAAGGTGAGTGAGGTGGTGATTTTCGGCTTTTGGAAGGGAAAAGATGAAAAAAGAAAACAATTAAGATGGCCTTCAAATTTTTGGCACGGGAAGAGAAGAAATAGTAGGGTTCTACTGCCAGATTTGATTAGCTATCCCCCCTATTTATAGAAATTTCGGCACTTACCTAACCTTGCAGATAAATCCTATCTTTTCTCCTTTATCTTAATCTACTAACTCATCTAAAAGAGACTTAATTATCTCTAACTCCTCCCTCCTTTATCAGCATATTATCCACATATTTTAAACATTAAAATCTCTAAGTTTTAGCCTTGTGCCGTCCCCCATTAGTCCCCTTATAAGTGCCGAATTTGGCCCAACTTTATGGGCTCCAAACGGCCACAAATTGGGCCTCTCCCCTTGCCTATTGACGCCACCTACAGCTCTCCCCTTATTGCGCCCCTTGCTACTGGGCCTCTAGCCCAATTTGCCATTTAAGCTATAGCTACAATATTTTAAGCCCTAGAGTGTCTAAACAGAATATTTAGTCAAAGCCTCGGCTCAATCCTTGAGCCCAATTACACCTCTAATTCTCAAATTAACACATTAAACATGTCTACACATTAAACGCATAGGCCCAAAAATTCAGGATGTTACAGTTCTACCCCCTTAAAGAAATTTCGTCCTTGAAACTTCCAACTAACTATTAATCGTACTCCCCAAGTCTCACCACTATGCTTTCGCTGCGCACTCTAATTTAATAATATATAAACATTGCACGCATACAGTTCATATACCCAAAAGTATAGCATCCACATAAAACATACCTGACTTAATGGTGATTGAACAATCCCGAGCCTTATGCTCCTCAGACCCGCATCTTAAACATGTTCCTGACTTCCTCCAACATTCACCCGGATGACGCCTTCTGCAATATTTGCAAACCTGGAAGTTTGGACGTACCTTGACATGCTTCACAGAACGAGACTGCAACCCTAGAAAGCTACGATCTTTTTTTTTTCTTACAGTCCACGCACCCAACCCGAAGTGTTTCACCGATTTTTTTAACCTCCTTCAGTACCTCCCTAACTAGCTGAGCCAGCACATCAGTCCTAACACTTCCACGGCCTCAGCCGCGGCCTCTTCTTCCTCGTCTAGCGCTCATCGTTGATTCTAGTATTATTTGAATTATAACTTTTATGAATTATTTATTCTTTCCACTGATTATCCACAAACAGTCTTATGAGAAGTAGTTTTAAAGAGGGATTCTTTTGAATTCGAACCTATCTACAGTTTCAGTTTCAAGTTTACCTCCTAATTCCAGGAAGCACACACATTCAATCATCAAACATCAGCATACAAATAACATCCACAAACCTACATTCATCATGTAGGGGTATCTTCGTCATTTCACTACCCAGGGGTTTTCCGTAGTTTTGCCCTATAGGGTATTTTTCCAAAATAAAGTATCTTGGTTTTTTTTTTACAGATCAGGGATATTTTGGTTATTTTACAAATCAGGGGTAATTTAGTAATGTTACAAATCAGGAATATTTTGGGAAATTTTTATAAATCAGGGGTATTTTCAAAAATTTTACAAAACTAAGGTTTTTTTTAAGGAGAAATTTCGTTGACTTTGTAAATTAGGGTATATTTGCAAATCATGGGTATCTTAGTATTTTTTTTCAAAATAAGAGTATTTTAGCAATTTTGTAAAAATAAGGTGGCTGGTCCCTTTCAGGTTTTAAGTATAGATTTTGGCCCGTTAACAAATCCTCGTGACTAAGGTGAACAGTCACTATGCACCAGGTAGGATTCCAGCGAAGAGGAGGTGAGTCACTAGGACTGCTTAAGTACCAGGCTCTTCCGGATCCAATCCTAGACATGCGCATGCCTGTTGCCACACCCTAGTCTTGCGACTCGTTCACGGGTTTGTTTAGTGAAATTAAGTCTTATAAGTTTTAAGGAGTTGTTTCAGCTAAGCCTAAAGTCCATCAAGTTCTAATCTAAGTAGTCTACGTCACAGAAAACCCATCAAGCCCACATTTATATATCACACAATGGTTCAGAATACTTACCTGGCGAACTTGGGCCGGAGACGCAGGTGCCATGCCGAGAAAACCATCTTGTATTATTAATAAGCATGCATGTTTCCAAAACCCATCTTTAGAAAACATTTTGAGCCACAAAACCCCCAAAGTCGAGTTTTAAACGGGGCTCTGATACCAATTTGTAACACCCCAAACCCAGCCCAAACACCACGACAGGATCTGGTATGTCACTAAGGAATTTTATAAAACATGTCACATTTTGGAAAATATTTTGAATAATTCGTAAAAGATATAAATTTTCATTTAAATGCCTTTATAAATTAAAAGCCGAATTTTAATACATGCCTTAACTTAATTAAAACGTAAAATCTAAATGTCTAGTAATAAAACCCAACATAAAACCCAAAATAAATATGAGTCAAGTGGCTCATGGCCTTATTACAATGGAATTTAAAACCCATTAATTAAAGATATTAAAAATAAAACTTCCAAGTAAAGTCTTCTGCTAGATTTAATTACTCTCTCGCATGGCCACCTTGCGTCTCCAGCCCGGTCCGATGCACTAGGTGCTACCTGAAAATGTTGAATAATAGGGTGAGTCACGAGACTCAGTGTACACCCTTGTGCACCATCAGATTGGGCCTTAACCCACAGATCAGAATATAGAACATAATATAGTAGATAACATACATAAAACCCAACCCAATCCTAGGTTTCCAACCGCTACACACCACCCTTACCTGCCAATCACACCATTGGGGATTTCTACAATGAACCTACACCACTACACACCTTCGATGGCAATCATGCTGCAGTTAGCTGCTCATCGTCAAAGTCGTGACAGAGTCACCAGGCTGAAATGGCAAAAGCCACCAGAAACAGAGTTGTGACAGAGTTACCAGGCTGAAATGGCATAAGCCACCGCAATGCATCACTTCCCTTTCATCAATCACCCAACCCCAAGCATATATAAAAATCGACATATAAAACATATCGTTTTTAACAGAAACATTCACTGATGAATGGCAGAAATCACTAACATGATATTTAGCCTTTACCCTTCTCGGGTTTCCAAACGTTATGCCGGGATTTCGGCATTTAACAGAGTATAGCAGATTTATTGCATATATATAAATATTAGCAATCAGTGTAATGGTGTGAGAAGTTACACACCTGATATCGCGTAGTACTATACTTTTAGTCAATATCCTTGCTATCCGGATCTACAACCCTTAGTCTAAAACCTTGCTCAAAAGCCGAAAGAATACGAAGATTTGGGCTCCCCTACATTCGACTAAGGGTTAGCAAATCCCGAATTTTACACGTTAAAAACAATAGATCTCCTTACCTTGAAATCTCGAAAGTAACACGATTCATGTGTTACTGAACTCTGACTTAGAGATCTAAGCAAATGAATCCCCCCTTCAAATCCCGGAATGCCGCAAAAGAAAAAAAAAACATTAGGTCTGTATAGCCATTCAGCTATGGCCTCCAAAAGTCGGAAAAGAATCAAAAGAAAACCTAACTTGTTACTTACCCTACAGAGAATTTTGGCTATCCCTTGTAGAATGATTCGGCAACTGTGGAAGATTTAGAGATCTAGGAGTTTCGGCTTTTTAAGGAAATCTCAAAAAGATGATCTGACGTGGTTTTCGGCTTTTGGAAGATCTGAGTAGAGTGTTTCGACTTTGGCTTAGAAAGAAAGTAAAATGAAATCAAGAGAAGGCTTAATGATTTCGACTAAAATATTTGAAAGAGATGAGAAAGAAATTGTCAGAGATCTTACCAATCTTGATATGTTGATTCGGCTAGAAGGAGGTTTCAAAGAAAAAGAAAGAAAAGGTGAGGGAGGTGGTGATTTTCGGCTTTTGGAAGGGAAAAGATGAGAAAATAAAACAAGTTAGATGGCCTTCAAATTTTCGGCAGGAAGAGAAGAAATAGTTGGGTTCTAATGCCAGAATTGATTAGCTATCCCCCCTATTTATAGAAATTTCGGCACTTACCTAACCTTGCAGATAAATCCTATCTTTTCTCCTTTATCTTAATCTACTAACTCATCTAAAAGAGACTTAATTATCTCTAACTCCTCCCTCCTTTATCAGCATATTATCCACATATTTTAAACATTAAAATCCCTAAGTTTTAGCCTTGTGCCGTCCCCCATTAGTCCCCTTATAAGTGCTAAATTTGGCCCAACTTTATAGGCTCCAAACGGCCACAAATTGGGCCTCTCCCCTTGCCTATTGACGCCACCTACAGCTCTCCCCTTATTGTGCCCCTTGCTACTGGGCTACTAGCCCAATTTGCCATTTAAGCTATAGCTACAATATTTTAAGCCCTAGAGTGTCTAAATAGAATATTTAGTCAAAGCCTCGGCTCAATCCTTGAGCCCAATTGCACCTCTAATTCTCAAATTAACACATTAAACATGTCTACACATTAAACGCATAGGCCCAAAAATTCAGGATGTTACATGTGTTCTTCGCGTTTCTGAATGTCTAGGAAGACTTCCTTTTTCCTTGAAAACTAACCTTTGTCTTATTAAAAGTTTTTTCCATATACCCACTTTATGGTTTGCACTTAGTACTTGAAGCTGCAATGGAACTTGTTCCCACCATATTCACATCAATATTAGATTAGTTACCTCAGTATGATCTTCTTCCAGCTGAAGATGTTGAGAAGTATCAGTGTCTTGATGTTCTTATGGTTGGTAAAGTGCATTTTCATATGCTCTCAACCCTGAGGTAAGAATCAAATAAGTATTTGAACCTATAGTTCATTAGGCAAAGTGTGACCGAAATCTTTCAACTCAACTATTATGTTTGACATTTCTCTTACATGTTGCCTCATATTATGATTAGGCTTTTTCTAGTAAGTTGCCTAAGTTTAGTGACCGAGGTACCACCAAACTTTATCTTAAGAGCAGTCCACCTTTCTTTTATAACTCATGCTTCCTAAATTCATGCATAATTTCATTATCCATACTATTTAGCAACGTAATCTAGGCATCATAAACCTCTCAACCCCTTCAATGTTGGGTCATGTTCCCATTTTTAGGCTCTTTTAAGACATTGTTCAAAACCTTATGAACCTTTTGGATGTCTAATACATACTGGATTTCATACACTAGATTTCAAATTTTTTTTTATTTAGCTTTTCACGGTTGCTAAGCTTAGCAACTATACTTTTCAAAGAAGTTGTCAACTCAAAACAAGATTGTTCTACATAGAGGCATTATGCACTTATTAATTCCTAACATACATATTTTTTTAATTTATTTGGTCACAATCCATATAGTATGGAACCAAAAGTTCACTTAGTTTCATAATTAAATTCCATATCAATATATTTAGTTATCACTAATTTATTTTATTGTGCAAAACTTCTGTTTTTAAAGATAACAAATGCCTTAGAACTCCCACTCAATGCAAATTTACTCATAATCTTGAATTTTTACCATAATTATTTGTTTATGTAAAAATATATATAGTAAAATGTACATATTTAAAACAAGGTTCATAGACATATATTTAAAAAAAAAATGTCTAACAACATGCTTAAAACCCACACATAATTTTTCATAAAAGAAATAAAAGTTTCCTAATATTTCATGGATCAAGATAGAATCTAAATATAACAAATATTAATAATTAATCTCCTCATAAATTAACAATAAGGATTTGATAAAATCTTTTGGTAGTTTGATATTCAAATTAGACATCCATAGAGTGCCAATAATTTTGTGATTTCTGTTTTGGGTGGTGGAGCTAGTAGTGAAGGTCGTGTCAGCCTTAATCCGATCTTAATATATGTTTTCCTGGCTCTGATGCTAATGTGAACATTTACTAATTGTAATTATCATGCAAGATTATTGCAGAATTATATAAAATTAGAAAACATATTAAGTCTTCATAAAGCATTGGGACAAAAAAAAATCTGTCTTTTTTATTATTTTTGTTTGATGTGAGTGAGAGACCACACCTCTCTTATTTTTGTTTTATTTGCACAACTAAATGCATTTGTCAATTTAATTATTTGAATTCAAAAACTAAAATTAACTGCCATTAATGACAATGTGTAAAAAAAAAATTACAACAGGTGTCCATTATGAATGTTGAAATCCAACACTTTCATATTAGCTCCTTCATAATTCTAATTTTATCGAAATTTATTCTTTCATTTTTATTTTTTTATTTCAATAGTATTTTCTTAAAGATTTTCTTTATGATTTTATTCGCAAACCGATAAAACTAAATATAAACACACCTGAATTTTAAGTTTATGAATATAGTCCAAGTTTGATTGATATTTTCTTAGTTTACACATTCATGACCAACTCTTTAAATTTTTTAGAGAGTGTTCGCCATAAGCAAAAACATGAAACAATCAAAACTAGCTACTTCATATAGAGTTCACCAAGGTTGCTACAAAGTGATAGGGTTGTCGAACTGTGCAGAATGCGAACCCTAACAATTGGCGAATTGGTACCTATGAACCCTTAATTTTTTTATACACAAAATAAGGAGAGACCTTGTGAGACGTGTTCGCAGGATATAAACACATAGGGTCATTCGTGAAGACCTACCTTCTTTAAGGAAACTTACCCCATGAAAGACTTAGGATGGGCGAGCTAAGCAAGTGTACGAATACCAATAACAATTATCTTATGGGGTGAATTGTTCCCTATAAGCACAAGTCCACCTTCAGCTGAACTATATGTGTAGAACCAGTACGTGTTGGCAAAAATATGATAGGAGCACCCTGAATCTAAGATCCACTCAGACGTATGCTTAGACCTTTCAGTCGTGGACGCCAGCAATAAGTCATCACCTTTGTCCTTGAATACACTAGCATCAACTACCTTAGCTTTCTGTTTCCCTTTCTTGTTGTTTTTGGCAACCCTTTTGTTTTTATTTTGTAGTTTATAACATTCTACCTTAATGTGACCTAACTTTTTGTAGTAGCCACAGGTCTTGTCTTGGTTCATTGACCTCGATTTTCAACCTAGATCTTCTCTGACTCAAATTGAAACACCCCAAACCCGGCCCACAAGCCCCGACCAGATCAGGCATGCTCCTTGAGTAAAACTCGTATTTGAAATTTCGGAAAAATATGTTGTCTCGAGAAAAATAGATTTGAATTATGGTCTTGTTGAAATAAACCGTGTCGTTATATAAGTTTTAAACCTCATTAAAACGTTATCTTCATGATTTTAAGAAAAATTATAAGTTAAAAGAAAAACCAAATTTAGAGCTTATTATTATGTTGGAAACCAAAGGTGTTTAGGTGTCAAAACAGTTTAAGTTGTTTTTCAAAAAAAATAACTAATCATTTAGTTGATATTGATTGTATCAAAATAAATATAAAAACACATAAATAAAATAGTATCTGGGGTAATACTAGCTCCTGCTACCCGCTCTAGAACTCGCAAAGATAGCTGCGATCTTTGCATCATCTCCTCGCATCGCTCCTCGAATTCCGCCCTACAACCGGTGGCGAGTGCCTCATTTTCTAACCCCGACTGGACCAATCCGTTCCGACACAATCATTCTGCCTCTGCCGCGCCCACGGCGGCCCCGTTCGCTAGAACTCATGTCTACTGTCGCGATTTATCTGTTTTTACAAAAATTTTATGTATTAGAATCTTTTCACTTTCTTGTTTAAGAAGAATTTTATGCAGAGAGTTTTTAATCAGTAGTTTTTTTCTCGTAGAAGTACACATATACCAAGGGTCCATGTCTCTATAGTATAGTGTCCCTAGATTTATCGGCTAAAGTATCATAAATCATCATACTCAAATAAATTTATCAACAAAAGAACTTACCTGGCGGACCTGGGTCGAGAACTCGGGTGCCATACTTCCATAAAACCATTTTAACCCAAAAATTTAAGAAATCCCATTTTGGCTCAAATTTTGAGAACGTTGTGGGCTTCAAAACCCAAGGCCGAATGTTTAAAACCTGGCTCTGATACCAAGTTGAAACATCCCAAACCTGGCCCACAAGCCCGACCGGATCTGGCATGCTCCTTGAGTAAAACTCGTATTTGAAATTTCAGAAAAATATATTGTCACGAGAAAAATAAATTTGACTTATGTTCTTGTTGAAATAAACCGTGTCGTTATATAAGTTTTAAACCTCATTAAAACGTTATCTTCATGATTTTAAGAAAAATTATAAGTTAAAAGAAAAACCAAATTTAGCGCTTATTATTATGTTGGAAACCACAAGTGTTTAGGTGTCAAAACAGTTTAAGTTGTTTTTCAAAAAAAAATAACTAATCATTTAGTTGATATTGATTGTATCAAAATAAATATAAAAACACATAAATAAAACAGTTATAAAGTGGCCTTATTACAACGGAACAATACCCAAAATAAATCCCAAAATAATGAAAGAAACGTAATGAGTTTAATTAAAATGAAACCCGAAATGCTGAGTTGAGCATGGCCACCACGTAGTCCTCGCTGGCCCGGTCCAAATCACTAAGTATCACCTGCAAAAGATATCCCACGAAGGGTGAGTCTACAGACTCAATGTGTAACAATACACTAAAAGCCCAAATCGATCATAGCCTTAATAATAACATTTTGGCAAAGCCCATTTATACATATTCGGCCATAAGCCCATACATAGCATAATGAATCATAAACCACATGAACATATCAAGTGAAATGCAAACCCGAGCCCACCTAATTATCCATCCTCTACACACCACCCGTACCTGCCAATCACACCGTGGGGATTACTAAATCGACCCTCCATTCGCTACACACCATCGAAGGCAGTCGCTGCAATCAACTGCACATTGCCCTTATAATCGTGGCAAGGCCACCAGATAATTGTGACAGAGTCAACGGATTCATAATGTGTGACATAAGTCACCGGATACAGAATATGTGACATAAGTCACCGAATAATGTGGTAAAAACCACCGGAACACTTCCCCTTTATCAATATCACCCATATGCCCATTCAACATACACATTTTTATGATTTTATGCAATATACCCCAAAGTCATAACGATATCGTACATATTTCATATCCATGCTTATAACATCATTAACTGAGTATTAAGGGGGTAACATACCTGATTGCACTGTACCACTGAATGGTACCCTTAGCCATGTTTCCCTATTTCATAATCACACATGTTACATATTAACGCTATTAATCTATCAGGAAATTAATGCAGAGTTACACACCTGATAAAAACGAGAACTACACTCTCGATCTTACTGACACTTCCGTTAGCAGGGATAACAGTGAACTACTTATCCCTTTCCGACGCTGGCCCACACCCCGGTGGCCAATCACGTACTGCAGAAACTGAGCGTTTCTTCAACTTAAGGGTAGGCACTACCCCTTTCTCCCCTTTACTGGTACTCGCATCCATCGAATTAACACTTACTCAGAATAATAGGTTAATCGTTAATGTTATAGTCTAAATATATCGAATCTAAACTCATTTAGTACCCTTACCGAAATGAACTTGAATCCCGAAGGCTTCTGCTTACTTTCCAACTTGCTGAAATCCCTATACACTCAAGTTAGATTCGGCTTCAACATATAAATACCTATAGGAATGGCCCTTGGCCGAATATTAACCCCTTACCTTAAGTAGTCGATCCCAAGAGATCCTTATCGCTTCCCTCCTTTGGCTACACACGAAAGAAACACAAAATCAAGGCCCTATTAAGGTTCGGCCATCCTAAAAACCAAGGCAGACCATTCGATTCCGTCCACCAAAGAAGATGAGGTAAAAACTGATTGCTAAGAGGAGGGTACTTACCACTAGCGCTTGCTTGAAGAGACTAAAAGAAAGTAGTTGACGGTGCCACTCTTATAGATTCGGCCTAAAGGATTTGCGAAATAGAAGAGAGAATGAGGGCCTACAAGATTTGGCTAAGACTCCCAAATGGAGATGGGATATTCGGCTATCACAAGAATAGGTATAAAATTGAGGTTGAGAGAAAGAAAAGAAGTATAGAAGAAGGCTAGAAGAATTCGACAATGGTGAGAGCGAGAAGGGTGCTTCGGCTTTAGCAAAAGAAAAGAGAAGTGTGAGTTTTAAGGTGTTACGGCAATGGTGAGAGGTTTCGGCTTTGTTGAAAATGAGAGGGTAGGTTTCGGTTTTTAGGGAGTGAGTGAAGAAGAAATAAGATGAGAAAGAAGAAAGAAAAAGATGCACAAATGGTTCTAAACTTTCGGCTTTTGGTCAAGAGAGAAAAAAGGTGCAAATTTCGGCAAGAAACAAAGATGAAAAGAAAGTTTCGAAAGGAAAAAATTTGCACACACTCACCCTATTTCGGCACTCTACTAGAGAAAGAAGAGAGAACCGAAAAAGAACACCTAACCCCCTTAAGAAAATTCGGCTACTCCCCCCTACCGACATGGCCGAAATGGTCATCAAAGAAATCCCTTGGCCAGCCAACTCTCATCCTCTCCACCTTTTTCTCCAAATTTTCCTCTTCTCCCCTCATTCAAAAATATTTGAACGAGCCAACCCTTATCTTCCTCTCCTAGCCGAATTTCAAATGCATTTTACTAAATCAAATACTCATCCACTTAGTGTCCCAGTGCCGTCCAACTCTCCTCTTGCCTGACTCAAAAAGCAACTCCAAAAATGCTCCCCTTGTTGCTCGAACCTAAGCCCCGTTTCGCTGATTGTGGCGTCACTTTCCAAGGCCCTAAGTGGCGCCTCCCTTGCCACTTTGCCAGCTGGTTTCTTGTGTCAAACTCCACATACAAATTTTCTTAAGGTCAAAGTCCGTTAGCTCTCCTTTAAGACTTAAAATCCAATATTTTACTATGGCATTCACCTACATTTTAGGGTTCCTGAAACCCCCAAAACACATTCAAACCACACATAGGCATGCTACCACATACATTTAAGTTAAAATGCATAACCCTTAAATCCCGGGTATTACACAAATCCTTAGACTGTTACCTTCCTCTTGTAACCAAAATCAAGGCTTGCCCATCTAACTTGCTCTTCAAACTTATCTCGTTGTTGAATCTATCCTTGCTTAATAAGTCTCTCTTCACTTCCTTAAATGAGAGTTTCTCTCTACCATAATTTAGGTTCTTCCTAAAAGTTTTATATGAAAGGAGCAAAGAACACAACAATAACATAGTATGATCTTCATCGTCTATATTCGCCTCGACATTCTTTAGGTCATTCAAGAGAGTAACAAATTCACTGATTTGAGCGCTAATATACTCACATTTGGCCATATAGAACGTGTATAAGCACTATTTCAACACCAACCAATTTTCCAGTGACTTTGTCATGAAAATGGATTCTAATTTCTTCCATAAAGTGGATGTCATTTTCTCCATAAGCACCTCCTGCAACACATTGTTTATAAGACATAACTGAATTACAGATAGAGCCTTTTCATCAAGCTCTTCCCATTTTGACTAGGTTTAGTTTTTCGGGCTTATGCCTGATAACGACCCTTTTTAAGCCATTCTAAACTAGAATTGTCATCATTTGAATTAGCCATAAATTGAAATTTGCGATCCCATCAAACTTCTTAATATTAAATATCATTGTTGCCATCTCTAAATGGTTTCATTGTGGAATCCTAACCAAGCTTTGATACCAGTTTGTTGAGGATATACTCGTATAAGCAACGAATAAGAACGAGAAGAGAGAAGAAAATTGGGCACACAAATATTTACATGGAAAAACTCCTCCAATGAAGAGGATAAAAAAACCATGGGCAAAGAAAACTTCACTAGTCGGTAAACCAACAAAGAGTACAAGATGGAAAATTAAAGCAAAACCTTTAACTCGAAAAACAAAGCTCTCTTAAAACTCTCTCGAAGAATTAATCTTTTCTTCTTATTTTTCCTCATTATTTCTAGGATTACTGTAACACCCTCAACCTAATCCATTATGTCGAATCTAAATCTTGGGTATTTCCAAACGAATACATAAAAAAACTTAATCTACTTAAACAAGTTACAATTAAATTTCACCTTCTTAGTTATAGATTTCAAACTAAATTACCTAAGTATATACAATAAGAAAACATAACTACCATACATGATAATTTAATTACAATGATATCTAAATTGAAATCGTAGTCTATTGCAAATATCCAAAAGTACGGGTTTCTATTGATAAGTACTTTATTCGAACATACCAAGTTCACACCCTTATTCACCATACATTTTCAATATTAACCCATTACTTCTCTTTATCCCTTCAATTTGTTATTTTCGATTGTGTTTTTGTAAAACCCCCAGACCCGTCCTAGACATTCTGGTCGAATCCAGTGATGTCACATCAAAGGGATAATTCCAAAACAACTTTGTTTAGTTAAATTTATGTTCAGTAGGAAATTTGCCTAGTTAAAAACTTAAGTTTAAGATTTAGAAACCCAAAATATTTGCAACTTGCTAAGTTATGATGAAAGCCCATGTTTTAAGAAAATGTCCATATGTTATAGTTATTTCCAAAACCATGTTAAACTTTAGAAATTTATTTAAGTTTAATAATTAGGCAGTTGAAACAATAATAAAACTACAAGGTAAAGTCAAATTGTAGATACAAGGCCTTATTACATCCCAATGAAAATAAAGTAATTAAAATAAAGTCATTCGAAACTAATTAAAACTACTAAGTAGCTTGCACTGTGGCCACCTCCGAGTCCTCTTCCATGTCGAGCCGTCAACTGAGAGTCACCTGAAACATTAAATAAAAGGGTGTGAGTTTTGAAACTCAGTGTGTACAACCCTTGGTAATCTAACCAACATGCAATTATCACATTGGGCTTAAGCCCTATCAAAATCGGTGGTCTTAGGCCTTAGCCCACAATGACCTCATATCACATCAGTATCACACGAATGCAATGCTCCCATCCCAAATCTAACCCTGCACTCCATTTCCCTTCCAACCCTACACTCCTATGGGGATATAAATATCAACCCACCCATCCCTACACTCTAAATGTAGCACCAACAGCGGCACTACTCAAACGTTGCAGCAAGGCTGCTAAGCATATAATGGGCTTAAAGCTACCGGTGGATCCACGGTCGTCAAGCGACTATGCGATCCTCATATATCTTCCTCTGTATCATCAAACCCACCCAAGTGCAACATATATCTCATGAACGCAACATACACGTTTTCACACATTAAGCACATAGGGGTATTTATGTCATTTCAGTACCCAGGGGTATTTTTGTAACTCTACCCTATAGGGGTATTTTCGTAATTTCCTTCATCTCGGGTTTTAGTTATGAACTTTGGCCCATCAACAAGTCCTTGCAGCTAAAGTGAACAGACACTATGCACCAGGTAGGATCCTAAAGAAGAGGAGGTGGGTCACTAGGACCGCTTAAGTACCAAGCTCTCCCTAGATCTAATCCTAGACATGCATATGTCCATTGCCACACACTAACCTAGGGACTTGTCCATAGACATGTTTGATTATTAAATTAAGTTTTATGCTATTTAAGAATTTATCAGAACTAGGCCTAGAGTCCATTAAAACCCTAGCAGGCATTTCTAAAATCCCATAAGGCCCACTAAGCCCAATCATGTCCATATAGCCCATTAAGACTAATCATGTTTATGTAGCCCATTAGGCCCGATCGTAATCAATTCATACAACCATCTATATTAATCCATCATTCAATTTCACATACCAACTCTTACCGATTTGGGCCCACGAGCTCGGCAAGCCCATTTAGCCCTTCTGGCTCGGTCGACCAAATAGTGGCCTGAGATCATGAGATAGCTCTTTTGATCCCAGTAATCATATTGGTGTTCCTACACAAATGTTCGCACGCTCGTGTGGTTGCCGATACCAACCTTCTGGCTTTTCGGCTTTTAGGCATTTCGATTTTTTTCGGGATTTCAGCTTTTGTCGATTTGTCATGTGTGAAGTGTATGTACACACCTGGTTAATGCGACGTGCTACACTATCCCCAGCCTTGAAACTACAACCACTACCGATCTCTAATCAATCACACACTTAACCACAATATTTACCCAAAAATCGAAGCCTTACCATAACCTTACCGTGTCCCACTATTCACGAATATCCCCTAGATCTGCACCCACACATATACTATCAAAAATCAAGTGACTCATATTCCACACAAGTCACCTCTTTAAGCCACACTTACATTCGGCCACTTACTAATCCACAATTGAGACGAGTACACTTACCACTTGCTAGTGATCCTTACCACGCTTGCGATCTTTGAACCCTACCCTTGTTAAAACAAGGTTAAGGACAAGAAAGAGTTAGATAGCCCTCTGGCTGTTACCAAAACACACTAAAGGAGGTTGACTAAGTACTTACCAAATCCAACCTTTGATCCTGCGGCCTAGATAGCTACTGAACGAGATCCGGCTTTTAAAACTTGATTAAGAGTAGATAACAACAACTAAGTTTTTTATGGAGGAAAAACAACAAGGAATCGGCAAAAAGATAGGGCTATTTCATTATAAGGGAGTATTCGGCTTTCAGAGAAAGAAGAAGAACGCAACACCAATAGGGATTTCAGCAAAAAGGAATGATGGTTTTTCGGCAATGGAAGAAACAGAATGAGGGGGAGAAAAGAAATGTAATGGAAAACCTAAGGAACCTTTCAAAGGAATTCGGCACCTCCTTTTTATAGCCAAAAGTCGAAACTACCTTTCCCCAAAGTCCCATTCGGCACCAACACATTCACACCTCAATCCCCTATCTTTTCTCTATTATCTTTACCTTAAATTTCTCTCCTGGACACTCCCTTCTAGAGTCCACTCTAGCGCCACTATCTTCCTTCCATGTGCAAAAAAAGTAAAGCCCCTAAATTCACCACTCTTAAGCCTCGAACCTTGGACCTCTTCACCTGACAGTAATGCCGCCTTATAGCTCTTCAAGTGGCGCCACCTTGCCACTGGGCCATAGGCCCAATTGTGTCCTATTTCCTCTTAATCTGTTTAAGAGGCCTAATACCTGAGACTAGGGTCCCACTAAGGTAAAAATTAAATTTTTCCCTAAGGTCTTCCCTATCCCCAAGACTTCAAATAACCCTGGTAATACCTTAAAATTAATATTCTAAGTGCTACTTATACATACCAACTTCATTGCACAAAATTTAGAGTTTCAGGATTTTGGGACGTTACAACTCTACCCCTCTAAAAAAAATTTCAGCCTCGAAATTTACCTGATTGAAACAAGTGAGGGTATTGTCATCACATTTCCTCCTCAGATTCCCAAGTAGCCTCCTCAGCATTATGGTTACGCCAAAGCACTTTGACCAAAGGGACAAACTTCATTCTTAGCACCTTAACATCTTGGTCAATTGATTGAACTGGCTCCTCTTCAAAAGTTAGGTCTGGTCTAACCTCAATCTCTTCGACTGTCACGACATGAGAAGGGTTTGAGCGATAACGCCTTAGCATTGAGACATGGAACACATCGTGTATTTGGCTCAGTTCAGAAGGCAATTCCAGCTAATAGGCAACTGGCCCAATTCGCTTCAACACCCAATATGGCCCAATGAATCTAGGGCTTAACTTGCCCTTCCGACCAAACCTTAACACCTTCTTCCAAGGGGAAACCATGAGAAAAACCAAGTCCCCCACCACATACTCAATCTCTTTCAGTTTGAGGTCAGCATATGACTTTTGCCTATCTGTCGCCTCCTTCAACCGATCCAGAATCAACTTTACCTTATCTTCGGTGTCTGCTACAAACTCTGGACCTAATACTCGCCGCTCAACCAACTCAGTCCAACAAGTCGGGTACGACATCTTCGCCCATATAATGCTTCATATAGTGCCATCCCAATACTTGCCTGCTAACTATTGTTATATGCAAATTCAGCTAACGGCAAGTAATCCTCCCAACTACCTCGAAACTCAATTACACACCTCTCAGCATATCCTCCAAAACTTGAATTACCCTCTCCGATCGACCATCGATGCGAGGTGAAATGTCAGACTAAAATCCAACCTCGTACCCAGTGCTTCATGCAGCTTCTTTCAAAAGCGAGACGTAAAATGAGGGTCTCTATCAGATATAATAGAGACCGGAACCCCATGAAATCTTATAATCTCTGCCACAGACAGCTCTGCCAGCTTCTATAATGAGTAGTTGGTGCGGACCGGTATAAAATGGAAAGAATTAGTTAACTGATCCACAATAACCCACACAGAGTCCTTCTTAGCAGGCGTCAAGGGTAGCCCACTAACGAAATCCATAGTAACCCGCTCCCACTTCCGTAGTGGGATCTTAATTGGCTGAAGTAACCCTGATGGTAGCTGATGTTCTGCTTTCACTTGCTGACATACCAAACATTTGCCCACAAACTCTGTAACCTCGCGTTTCAATCCCAGCCACCAATAAAGCTCTCGTAAATCCGGATACATATTGTTACCTCCAGGGTGCATAGCATAGGAACTACTATGCGCTTTCCGCAGTATAGACTTCCTTAGCTATTCGTCCCTTGGCACACAAATTCTACCACGGAAGCACAACAACCCATCACTATTTAACCCAAAATCTGTCATTTCCCCATTCTCAATTTGCTTGAATTGAGAACCCAGAGTTTCATCCAATGACTGTTTAACTTTAATCTGCTCAACCCACAGTGGCTTCACTTGCAACTCGGCTAACAAACTCCCGTCATCATACAAACTCAACTGAGCAGACATCGCCTTCAAGTCTAACATAGCCCTACGGCTTAGGCATCAGACACCACATTTGCTTTGCCCGAGTGATATTCGATTGTGCAATCATAATCCTTTAACAGCTTAATTCATTTGCGCTGCCTCAAGTTCAACTCCTTCTGAGTTAAGAGGTACTTCAGAATCTTATGATCCATATAGATGGTGCACTTCTCTCCATATAAATAATACCTTAAGTGCGAATACCACTGCTGCCAACTCCAAATCATGGATTGGGTAATTCCCCTCGTGAGCCTTAAGCTGGCGTGACACATATGCAATCACCTTCCCTCCTACATCAAAATACAGCCCAAGCCTACATGTGACGTATCGCTATAAGCCGTAAACTCCTTCCCAGGCTCCAACTGAATCAAAACAAAGGCCTCCGCTAAAACCTTCTTAAGCTTCTCAAAGCTTTCTTGCTATTTATGAGCCCATACAAACGACACCCCTTTCCGTAGCAGCTTGGTCAAGGGTGGCGATTAGGGAGAACCCTTCAACAAACCGCCTATAGTACCCTGCCAGGCCTAGAAAACTCTAAATTTCTGACAGCATCTTAGGTCATTTCCAATCCAACACTGCTTCCACCTTCTGAGGATAAACTCTAATGCCCTCAGCTGAGACCACATGCCCTAAGAAAGTGACTTCCCTTAGCCAGAATTCGCACTTGCTAAACTTAGCATAAAGTTGCTTCTCCCTTAGAATCTGCAAAACAATCCTTAAGTGTGCATCATGATCATCCTCCGTTCTCGAGTATACTAAGATGTCATCTATGAAAACTACTACGAACTGTCTAGATACGGTTAAAAAACCCAGTTCATAAGATCCATAAAAGCAGCAAAAGGCATCACCAAAAACTTGTAATGTCCATAACGAGTTCTGAAAGTTGTCTTATACACATCTGCTTCCTTAACCCTCAGTTGATGGTACCCTAAACGTAAGTCAATCTTCGAGAAAACTGAGGCTACCCTAAATTGATCGAAAAGGTCATCTATCCTAGGCAGAGGGTACTTATTCTTAATGGTTAACTTGTTTAAATGCCGATAATCAATGCACATCCTCATGGACCCATCCTTCTTCTTCACGAATAATACCGGTGCTCCCCATGGAGACACACTTGGTCTAATAAATCTGCGGTCCAATAACTTCTGAATTTGGGCCTTCAACTCAACCAGCTCCTTCGGTGCCATCCTATAAGTTGCAATGGACACCAGAGCCGTACCAGGTAACAATTCGACTTCAAACTCCACCTCTCAATTGGGAGGTAACCCAGGCAATTCCTCCGGAAAAACAACAGGCAATTCTTTTACTGTTCTCAAATCCTTAACAGTAAAACTCTTAGATTCCATATCATTAATATAGGCTAAGTAAGCTTCACAGCACTTCCTCACCAACTTCTCTACCCTTAAAGCTGAAATCACATTCGACAAGTGATCACGTCGTTCCCCGATCACTACTACTTCATCACCTTCCACGGTTCTTAACACCATCCTCTTCGCAGCACAATCCAAAGTTGTCTGGTGCCTTGTCAACCAATCCATGCCTAAGATGAGGTCGAACTCGCCAAATGGTAATTCTATCAAGTCTGCTAAGAAAGTAACTCCTTGAACTACCAATGGTACATTCTTAAACAACTTACTAACTTTCACCGACTGCCCTAAAGAACTTAACACAGTCATTTCATTCGTAATGGTTTCAAACTCATCCCCCACAGTTTCAATCCTATTGCATGCAATGTATGAATGTGTTGACCCCACATCAATTAGCGCAATATAAGGTAGCTCACGAATAGTAACGCATGCTGTTATCACATCCGTGCATCTCCTTCCTCTCTGTGACGAGCAGCATAGACTAAAGCTAGCTGCCTCACCTCTACCTGTTCTGCACCTCTGCCAGATGCTCCACGTCATCGTCCTACGCCATTGCCTCCTCTGGCTTGTCCACGGCCCCTTGGTGGTTGTTGGTCACCCCTCTGCGACTGAAAATTGCCTCTGCCATCGACTTGCACCTGATCTGGCCTTCTCAGGCACTCTCTAATCATATGTTCCATAGATCCTATTGCATGCAATGTATGAATGTGTTGACCCCACATCAATTAGCGCAATATAAGGTAGCTCACGAATAAGTAACGTACCCGTTATCACATTTGGTGCATCTCCTTCCTCTCTGCGACGAGCAGCATAGACTAAAGCTAGCTGCCTCACCTCTACCTGTTCTGCACCTCTGCCAGATGCTCCACGTCGTCGTCCTACGCCATTGCCTCCTCTGGCTTGTCCACAGCCCCTTGGTGGTTGTTGGTCACCCCTCTGCGACTGAAAATTGCCTCTGCCATCGACTTGCACCTGATCTGGCCTTCTCGGGCACTCTCTAATCATATGTTCCATAGATTCGCAGCTCAAACAAGCTCCTATTCTCCTTCAACCTTCGCTCGTATGCCCTTTTCCACATACAGCACAAGGTGGTATCCCGATAATAGCAGCAGCAATAGGGGCCCCAGCTCTAACTGGCCCATTCACTCTGGCCCTCCTCGTAGGCCTCTATACAGCCCCCATAGCTTCCCTGTTCCGTTTGTTCTTGCCCTTCTCCTTCTCTCGGTTGAGGCACTCCGTGCGCTTTACTTCTTCCGCTATCTTTGCTTTCTCCACCAAGACCGCAAAGTCCCACTCCCTCTGTGGAGCTATAAGTACCCTAAGGTTGTCTCTTAACCCATCCTCGAACTGTACGCATCTCTCATACTCTGTTGTGACTATTCCTTTGGCATATTGACTAAGGCGTAGAAACTCAGCCTCATACTTTGCTACCGACTTATCTCCCTAAGTCAAACTCAAAAACTCCTTCTTTCGGGCATCCACATAGCCCGCTCCAAATGTACCTCCCCTAAAATGTCGATTTGAAGAACTCCCAAGTGATCTACTCCGGTTGGTTGCCCTCATTTACGGTCAACCACCACTGATAAGCTTCCTCCGTAAGTAAAGATATCACCCCTTTCAACTTTTGTTCCGCCGTGCAGTCCAGGTCGTCCATTATTCTTTCCGTAGCTTTCGACCAGTACTCCGCCACATTCGGGGCCACCCTAACTACTCCTTTGAAAATCTCCACCCCATTAGCTCGGAGCTGCTTCGCGATCAACCCACGACTTCTCGTACCATTATTGGGCCCAGTGACCCTTTCTAAAATCCTTAACATGGCCTGCGATACTGCATCCTCTATAGCGGCAGCCCATTCATATGGTCCCATTTCAGCTACTGCTGAGGCCGGAGCCTCCTCTACTCCAACACTGGGCATATGGCCCCACGCCGACGACCCAGTGCTAACACTTTCACGGCTTCTGCCACGACCTCTTGCACCTCTTCTAGCGCTTATTTCGCAGCCCGAGCTTTGCAACTGGGCTCTAATACCACTAAATGTAACACCCCCAGACCCGGCCCAGACATTATGGTTGAATCCAATGATGTCACATTAAAAGGATAATTCCAAAACAACTTTGTTTAGTTAAATTTATGTTCAGTAGGAAATTTGCATAGTTAAAAACTTAAGTTTAAGATTTAGAAACCCAAAATCCTTGAAACTTGTTAAGTTATGATGAAAGCCCATGTTCTAAGAAAACGTCCATATATTATAGTTATTTTGAAAACCATGTTGAACTTTAGAAATTTATTTAACTTTAATAATTAGGCAGTTGAAACAATATTAAAACTACAAGCTAAAGTCAAATTGGAGATACAAGGCCTTATAACATCCCAATGAAAATAAAGTAATTAAAATAAAGTCATTTGAAACTAATTCAAACTTCTAAGTAGCTTGCAGTGTGGCCACCTTCGAGTCCTCTTCCATGTCCAGTCGTCTATGAGATTCACCTGAAACATTAAATAAAAGGGTGTGAGTTTCAAAACATAGTGTGTACGACCCTTAGTAATCTAACCAACATGCGATTATCACATTGGGCCTAAGCCCTATCAAAATCGGTGGTCTTGGGCCTTAGCCTTCAATGACCTCATATCACATCAGTATCACACGAATGCAATGCTCCCATCCCAAATCCAACCCTGCATTCCATTTCCCTCCAAACCCTACACTCCTGTAGGGATATAAATATCAACCCACCCATCCCTACACTCTAAAGGTAGCACCAACAGTGGCACTACTCAAACATTGCAGCAAGGCTGCTAAGCATATAATGGGCTTAAAGCCACCGGTGGATCCACGATCGTCAAGCGACTATCCGATCCTCACATATCTTCCTCCGTATCATGAAACCCACCGAAGTGCAACATATATCTCATGAATGCAACATACACATTTTCACTCATTAAGCACCTAGGGGTATTTAAGTCATTTCACTACCCAGGGGTATTTTTGTAACTCTACCCTACACGGGTATTTTCGTAATTTCTTTCAACTCGGGTTTTAGTTATGAACTTTGGCCCATCAACAAGTCCTTGCGGCTAAAGTGAACAGACACTATGCACCAGGTAGGTTCCCAGAGAAGAGGAGGTGGATCACTAGGACTACTTAAGTACCAAGCTCTCCTTAGATCCAATCCTAGACATGCATATGTCCATTGCCACACTCTAACCTAGCGACTTGTCTACAGACATGTTTGATTATTAAATTAAGTTTTATGCTATTTAAGAATTTATCAGAACTAGGCCTAGATTCCATTAAAACCTTAGCATGCATTTCTAAAATCCCATAAGGCCCACTAAGCCCAATCATGTCTATATAGCCCATTAAGCCCAATCATGTTTATGTAGCCCATTAGGCCCAATCATAATCAATTCATACAACAATCCATATCAATCTATCATTCAATTTCATATGCCAACTCTTGTCGATTTGGGTCCACGAGCTCGGCAGGCCCATTCAGCCCCGTTTGGCCCAGAAGGCCAAATAGTGGCCCAAGACCATGAGATTGCTCTCTTAGACCCGATAATCATATCGGTGTTCCACACGAATGTTTACACGCTCGTGTGGTTGCCGGTGCCAACCTTCTGGCTTTTCGGCATTTCAATTTTTTTCGGGATTTTGGCTTTTGCCGATTTATCATCTGTGAAGTGTATGTGCACACCTGGTTAATGTGACGTGCTACACTATCCCCAGCCTTGAACCTACAACCAATACCAATCTCCAATCAATCACACACTTAACCATAACCTTACCATAACCTTACTGTGTACCACCAGTTCTAGTAGCCCTTCATTAGCTACTATTCATGAATATCCTCTAGATCTGCACCCACACATATACTATCAAAAATCAAGTGACTCATATTCCACACAAGTCACCTCGTTAAGCAACACCTTAAATTCGGCCACTTACTAATCCACAATTGAGACGAGTACACTTACCACTTGCTAGCGATCCTTGCCAAGCTTGAGATCTTTAAACCCTACCCTTGTTAATACAAGGTCAACGACAAGAAAAAGTTAGATAGCCCTTCGGTTTTTACCAAACACACTAAAGAGGTTGACTAAGTACTTACCGAATCCAACCTTTGATCCTACGGCCTAGATAGCTACTGAACGAGATCTGGCTTTTAAAACTTGATTAAGAGTAGATAACAGCAACTGATTTTTGATGGAGGAAAAACAACAAGGAATCAGTAAAAAAAAATAGGGCTATTCGATTATAAGGGAGTATTCAGCTTTCAGAGAAAGAAGAAGAACACAACACCAATAGGGATTTCAGCAAAAAGGAATTATGGTTTTTTGGTAATGGAAGAATTTGGTAACGGAAGAAACAGAATGAGGGAGAGAAAAGAAATGTAATGGAAAACCCAAGGAACCTTTCAAAGGAATTCGGCACCCCTTTTTATAGCCAAAAGCCCTATTCGGCACCAACACATCCACACCTCAATCCCCTATTTTTTCTCTATTATCTTTACCTTAAATTTCTCTCCTGGACACTCCCTTCTAGAGTCCACTCTAGCACCACTACCTTCCTTCCATGTGCAAAAAATAAAGCCCCTAAATTCACCACTCTTAAGCCTCAAACCTTGGACCTCTTCACCTAACAGTAACGCCGCCTTATAGCTCCCCAAGTGGCGCCACCTTGCCACTGGACCACAGGCCCAATTGTGTCCTATTTCCCCTTAATCTGTTTAAGAGGCCTAATACCTGAGACTAGGGTCCCACTAAGGCAAAAATTAAAATTTTCCCTATGGTCTTCCCTATCCCTAATACTTCAAATAACCCTGGTAATACCTTAAATATTTTAAGTGCTACTTATACATACAAACTTCAGTGCACAGAATTTAAAGTTTCGAGATTTTGGGGCGTTACAGTTTTAGTCTTATGAAATAGTTTTCCATATAAGTCCTTAGATACATTTCATCCTTATTGATTTCACTGATTATGTTTAAGAGCCATACAGAACTTGCCACAAGTTAAACTCATTAGAATATGCCACGAAGGCCTTATCGTGGTACACCACAAAAAACATCCTTCAAAGTTCTTCATTGAGAGTCATATTAAGACACGCCATAAGAGCATTCCACTCAGAGTAGACCACAAAGGCTATCCTTACAGGATTCGCCATAGAGGTTATCCCTTCATAATTTCCCACTAAGGCTATTCTCTCAGAGTCGGCACAAATGCTATTCTTTTAGATCTCACCACAAAGGTCTTTCTTTCCTTACGTGTTTACGATATAGATTTGCCTAAACTCACGTTTTGTAAGGTTTGCCATCATCATCCTATGACACACAGAGAACCTCACTAGGTAATCATTTCCCTTTAGTTCCTTTTCAGAAGGCGTTATTGTCATGGCTTAATATACATGTAAGGTTACCAATCCAAGCTAAACCTTTAAAATGACAACAGATTGGCAGTCCAGGCTAAATCTGTGTCACATGTATCTTCGAGTCCACAACAAATCCTGGAGCTTAGTTTCAAAACATATTTACTTATAGACACTTCGTACATCAAACCAAACTAAGCCTAGTCTTCTTAATCCACAATAACAAATCAATATAACACACATCTCATAACATACATTTCAAACATTCAGAAACAATCATGCTTCAACTTACAATACTCATGCATCATTCAACAAATGCTTGAACTCATCAGACTCTGTACCAGATTTACACATTATTTTTAGGAATATTCACTTAATCATAGACATCCTTTAGGAATGTAACACTCTATACCCGAGATTGATGCTAGGACTAGATACGAGGCATTACCATGCTTAAACTAACTTAAACCTGTACTTACGGGCTGTAAAATTTTGAACCAACTTAAAACTTTTCTTTCTTGATCATAACATGCATATTATGGGCCTACGAGGCCTTTAACAATTATCCAAACTCTTTTGGACACTTCATCTAACACTCAACCGGGAAGCAGGGCTTACACGCCCATGTTACTCAGAGACACGCCAGTGTACCCATAGACACGCCTATGTCTACAACCGTGGGAGGTTGCTGACTTTATTCACACGGCCTTGACACACCCGTGTCTACCAACCGTGTGAAGCTACTGACTTCAACCACACGGCCTGGGCACACGCCCATGCTGTGAACATGTATCTTACACGGTCTTTGCACACGGCCGTGTAAAACGACCGTGGTCTAGTTTTATTTAAAATATTAAGGTGCAGGGTTAACACGGTCTATACATACGCCCGTGTGTCTAACATTGTAGGCAACTAGAGGCTATTTACCAAGCCCTTTGCCTCCCTGAATTTAAGATCAACCCAATTCAAAACAATATAATTCATTAATAACATATTTTCATGAATAATACTACGTACTTCATTGATATCTATATACAAACAACTTAAACAAGTTTGGCCAACCCCTTAGCCATATACAAAAGAATAATAAACTTGATAGCCTATACAATGGCATTACGCAAAACATGCTCTCAAAATGAATGATCTTATACATGCCATACTTAGTAATATAATTTGGCTATACCAAAACAAAGGTCGATAGTGTGCTACGAGCTCCGACTCTAATGATCCACAAATTAGCTTGGCGGAACTACATAAAAAGAAACAATCAAAGACGTAAGCATTTAGCTTAATAAGTTTGCATGTATAACACATAATAAATAAACTTGCTTCAGATAAACCATTTGTCATAATAATGGTATCATTATCTCATTTATAAAGCTTACTTACTCATACATGATTCTTACTTGTCTCATGGTACTTACTAATCTCATACTTGTAAGGTAATGAGGTACCTGTATCACTTGATCACATTGATCAGCATACTTAAACATAATAATAATGTATTCTAACTCATCATTCATAACATGAATAGTATTCAATTTCAACTTGGTAATAACTATACTTTCTTAACATTCCTGTTTTCACATTTTAGCTTACTCATTTGCCCGATGAATTTCTATGAATTACCGAGAATACTAGATCTCTTGTCATGTACTTCATGCCAATGCCATACTTAGATATGGACTTATATGCAAGATCTCTTCTTGAATCAATGCCAAGCTTGCCTTGGTCTTACATGATAACTTATTCGATGCCAAGCTTGAGTCCTTAGACGTACATGATAACTTGATCAATGCCAAGCTTAAGTCCTTGGGCTTACATGATAACTTGTTCAATGCCAAGCTTGGGTCCTTGGGCTTACATGATAAATTGTTCAATGCCAAGCTTGGGTCCTTGGGCTTACATGATAACTTGTTCAATGCCAAGCCTGGGTCCTTGGGCTTACATGATAACTTGTTCAATGCCAAGCATGGGTCCTTGGGCTTACATGATAACTTGTTCAGTGCCAAGCTTGAGTCCTTGGGCTTACATGACAACTTGCTTAATTGCCGATGCCATGCCTTGGCTTGGTCTTATACGGACTTTCTTATCTCATGAAATGGACCGTATCTCCCAGGTAATTCATCTTCAATCGGGACTTTCTCTTGTTTAATCTTATTGACTGCTTTGTTTAACATAACATTAAACCATTCATGATAATAATGTATATTATACTAAACAATTAAATCATAAAATCATAAAGCTTAGAACTCATACAAACTTACCTCAATATACAAAATGTATGTAGTTACGCAATTTAGTCCTTGACTTTGTTCTTGCCTCGGTTCCGATCCGGGCTTCGTTTTTCTTGATATATAATCATAAATAGATCATTTAATAATCATATTGACTAAATTGACACATAACTCATACTTTGGAAAAATTACTAATTTGCCCCTATACTTTCTCATATTTGCACTTTTGCCCCTAGGCTCGCAAAAATGATTTTCATGCAGCTTTCTTAAACATCATGCTTAGCTGAATCATTTTCTCTACTATAGTAATCATAAAATCTCTCTATTTCCAATAGGTATGACCAATTTTGTAACTTTTTACAAAATGGTCCATACTATCATTTTTCATGAAATTCATTAAGAAAAAGATGTTTATCTAACATCAAACTCTCATAAACTCCCATAAAACATCATTTAGCATGCATGTCATTAATGGTAAATTTTTGAACATGCATCTTAGCTCATTTAATATCTAAAAATAGCTAATTCATAATATGAGAACTTCGAAAATACGAAGAATATCAAAAACGGGACTAAGATGAACTTACTAGCAAGCTTGAAAAAATGAAGAACCCTAGCTATGGTGTCTCCATTTTTCTAAGAAGAACAAGGAAGAAGATGAGTGAATTTTTCTCATCTTTTTCCTATTTTAATCACTTATTAGGCAAATGACCAAAATGCCCTTCTTCTTAAAAATTTCTATTACACGATCTCAAGGCCAATTTTGTCCAAAATTATATTTTTGGAAAAATTACTATTTAAGGACTTCTAATTACTATTCTAAAGTTATTTCATACAAAAAGCTTCTAGAAAATCCTATTTTGCAACTTTTGCAATTTAGTCCTCTTGGACAATCCACCACAATTTAATAAAATTGCTTCATGAAACATTCATACTAGCATGCAAGCATGGCATAAACTTTTAAAACTCATAAATTCACCTCGAATTTGTGGTCTCACACCACTATTTCGACTAGGCCCGAAATCAAGCTGTTACAATTCTCCCTCACTTAGGGATTTTCGTTCTCAAAAATCTTACCTACAAAAAGGTTTGGATACTGGTTTCTCATATTCTCTTCTGTTTCCCACTTAGCTTCCTCTATCCCATGTCTTTGCCACAATACTTTCACTAAGGCAATACTTTTATTTCTCAATTGCTTGACTTCCCGAGCCAAAATTTTGACTGGCTCTTCACTGTAAGTAATTTTGGGATGAATCTCTATCTCTGATGGGGTAATCACATGTGAAGGGTCTAATCTGTAGCATCGCAACATTGACACGTGAAACACATCATGTATCTTTTCTAATTCTGATGGCAAAGCCAAACGATAAGCTACCGGCTTGACTCTCTCAATAATATCATAAGGTCCAATGAAACGCGGGCTTAACTTGCCTTTTCGACCAAACCTGAGGACTTTTCTCTATGGTGACACTTTCAAGAAAACTTTATCCCCGACTTGATACTCTATCTCTTTTCTTTTTAAATCCGAATAGGATTTCTGTCTATCTGATGCAGCTTTCGAGCATTCTCATATCACTTTAACTTTCTTTACAGCTTCTCTAACCAAATCAACCCTTTGAATTTTGTCTTTTTTAAGTTCAGTCCAAAATAAAGGCGTTCTGCACTTACGCCCATATAAAGCCTCATAAGGCGCCATCTTTAAGCTTGACTAAAAACTATTGTTGTAGGCAAATTCTATCAATGGCAGAAACTTTTCCGAACTGCCTTTGAAACACCCCACACCCGGCCCACGAGCCTGGACCGAATCTGGTACGTTCCTTGAGTAAACCGGTTTCAAAGTTCTTTGTTACTTAGAGAAAATTTGTGTAGTTTTTAGAAAAACATTGTTTTGGGTCGGGCTTAGGTTGGAAACCCATTTATTTTAATTAGAAATCATTTAATTACAGTGACAAAACAATTTTAGAGTCTATTTTTAAAATAAATTAAATTAAACTTTAATCAAAATAATTCGGAACATGATAATTAAAAATAAACAGAAATAAAGAAATCCAACTTGGGCCTTATGGCCTTATTACATTAAACAAAACCCAAATTTAAAATTAAAGTACTTAGTAAAAATAAAAGTTTGAATCTTTAAATTTCTCCTTGCTATGCATGGCCACCTTTAGCCCCTGTCGACCCGGTCCATTATTGCTCATCACCTGAAAAATATTTCCCACAACGGGGTGAGTCAAACTGACTCAATGCATAACCAACACTACAATTTAAGAAATCAAGGCATACCGAACATAACATGTTCATACATTAATTCAAAATAATGATGCAATCCCAACCCAAAACCTAGATGCCATCCGCTACACACCCCGTACACGCCAAACACACCGTGGGGACTACTAAGTCGACCCTCCTTCCGCTACACACCAAATTGCGGGCTTAAGTCACCGTGATCTCGTAGTCTTAGGTCACCACTTTTCGATTCATCGTGGTCTTAGGTCACCACTTTTCAGACATCGTGGTCTTAAGTCACCACTTTTCACTTCCCCTCTCAATATACAACCATATGCCCCATATATTAGTAAACATAATATACCAGAGTTCACAATCGTATAAAATTCTCATGTTACGAATAACATATTTCATATTCCTAGTAGAAGTAGGAAACGTACCTGAGTACTTTTGTACCACATTTGGGTACTTAGCCATATTCTCATTCATATATATACTCATAGATTAAAATATTGCCATGTGACATATTAAAAGATAGTTGGGATTACACACCTGATTCGCTTAATGAAGTCCTTGAAATCCCGAAGAAAACTGATTTACAGATTTAGATCTCAAATCCTACATAAATTAATCACTTACTATTTAAAAGACCATTCGGCCATTGTTCCAAATACTAATAGGATTAGTATTACTTACCTTGTTGCCGAATTGATTTTAAGAATCAAATGTCGGATCTTGGTATTCCTCCCTTGTGAATTCGGCTAAACATTATATTACTCCATAGGTTAGTTTTCGGCTTCTGATAATAAATCCAAACATTTAAAATAGGCCTTGGCCGAATATCTTAAACACATACCTTGTGATTCCAAATCCCAAAAAGTAACCCTTGGCTATGGAGATGTCGAAATCCCTACACACATATGTTAGATCTTATTTCCAAATCACATAATAAACTTAATCAAATGGCTTTTGGCCTGAACCATGTTTTTCTTACCTTAAATCCTTGAATCCCGAAACTCTCTTCTTGATTAGCCGAAATTCCTTAGATCTGAAATCTCAAAATTCCTCCTTCAATATTCGGCCAAAAGACAACCAAAAGGATCAGTTCCTAAATCTAGGTTGAAAGCGATTGAACAATCAAGAATCCATTGTTCTTACCTTAACACCACAGTCGACGGCACCCTTGATTGAAGTCAAGAGAGATTTGGCTATGGAGACTTAGACAGAGATCAAAGTGGTTTCAGCTTTTGTGATGAAGAAAAAGAAGAAGAAAAGATGGATTTTTGCTTAAGGAAAATTTCGGCAGAGAGGGGGAGAGAGCTAGGGAATTTTCGGGCAACACTTAGAAAAGATGAAAGAATAGCCTCAATTTTCCTTCTTTAGCCGAAATTATCAAAAAGAGAGTCCCTTACTTGGCCACTACTCTTCATATGTGATAATATTATCCTTATTTAAATTAAAAAGATTTAATCCATCATTTATCTCTCCAAAATAATCCAATTTAAAAATCCTTTATTTATCACCTTTTAATCAAATATTTATGAGAATAAAACACCTCATATGTGCCGTCCACCTCAGTCTTCTGGAAGCAAAAAATAAAACCTTCGTTATTTGCTTCCCAAGTGACTCGAACTCAGGCCCATTCCTCCTGCATATGGCGCCATATAGGCCCTAAGTGGCATCTTCAGGCCACTTTTCCAAGCCTGTTTGTGTGTCAAATTCCACCAACTTTTTCTTTTAAGGCCACCTTGCCTTAATTTCCTATTTTAAACTTTAAAACTCGACATTTCTAAGTCATTTCTAAGTTTCCTAAAATTTTCGATCGGCTCTGTAAACTTGCCATTTTCTTACATTTCCAAGTTTCCAGAAATGTTCACTTTCCATTTTTGAATCATTTCCTTACATTTCCTAGTTTCCAAAAATGTTCATGTCTACGCATTTCTAGGTTTCCAAAAATGTTCATGTCTATGCATTTCTAGCTTTCCAAAAATGTTCATGTCCATGCATTTCTAGGTTTCCAAAAATGTTCATTTCGATTTCATTTTCATACATTTCTGAGTTTCCCAAAAATATCAAGAATTTATTCATAGTGCTTAAGACAGGTTATTTCGTACACTTAAACCGAAAATGCATAGGCCCTTTTCAGGATGTTACAGTTCTACCCCCTTAAAATAATTTCGTCCTCAAAATTTCCTAACTAAAATAATTGAGGGTATTGTTGTCGTATTGCCTCTTCTGGTTCCCACGAAGCTTCCTCCGATCCATGATTGCGCCATAACACTTTGACTAGAGGAACTGACTTTCTCCGTAGCACTTTCACGTCACGTTCCAATATCCGAATCGGCTCTTCCTCATATGATAAGTCTGGCCTTAGCTCTACCTCTTCAACTGGTACCACATGAGACGGATCCGATCGGTAACGACGTAGCATGGATACATGGAATACGTCATGCATCTGTTCAACTCTGGTGGCAACTCCAATTGGTATGCCACTGGCCCAACTCGCTTCAGTACTCGATAGGGCCCTATAAACCTTGGGCTTAACTTCCCTTTGCGACCGAACCTCATAACCTTTTTCCAAGGTGAGACTTTCAGAAACACTTGGTCTCCCACTTCAAACTTTATTTCCTTCCGCTTAAGGTCTGCGTACGACTTCTGCCTATCAGAGGCTTCCTCTAACCTTGCCCGAATTATCTCAACCTTCTCTTCAGTTTCTGCCACTAACTCCGGACCTAACACTCGACGTTCTCCTAACTCAGTCCAACAAGTATGAGTTTGACACTTTCGACCATATAATGCTTCATATGGTGCCAACCGAATGCTAGCCTGATAGCTATTGTTGTAGGCGAACTCAGCTAAAGGCAAGTAATCTTCCCAATTTCCTCGGAAATCCATCACACAGCCTCTCAGCATATCCTCCAACACATGTATAACTCGTTCAGACTGCCCGTCTGATTATGGATGAAAAGCCGTAGTGAAGTCTAACTTAGTGCCTAAAGCTTGATAAAGTGCCTTCCAAAATCGAGACGTAAACCTTGGGTCCCTATCGGAGATGATTGATACCGGTACTCCATGTAACCTCACGATTTCCGCCACATATAACTTAGCCAATTTCTGAAAAGAATAGTCAACTCTTACTGGGATGAAGTGCGCGGACTTGGTCAAACGGTCCACTATCACCTACACCGAGTCCTTCTTAGTAGGCGTAAGGGGAAGCCCACTAATGAAGTCCATGTTAATTCTCTCCCACTTCCATTGTGGAATTTCGATCGGTTGAAGCAATTCCGATGGGACTTGGTGTTCAGCCTTAACTTGCTGACACGTCAAACATTTCCCCACAAATTCAGTCACTTCTCGTTTAAGATCAGACCACCAAAATTGTTTCCTTAAATCTCTATACAGCTTAATACCTCCGGGATGCATAGCATAAGGGCTACCATGCGCTTCCCGAAGAATCCTTTGTCTCAACTCCTTGTCCCTCGGCATACAAACTTTTCCTTTGTAGCACAATACTCCATCATCATTGACGCCATAATCCTTTACTTCTCCGTTCTGCACTTGCTGTAACTTAGCACTTAAGTCCTTATCAGCCAACTGTCCTTCTTTCACCTCATTCAGCCATGTGGGCTTGACTTGTAATTCTGCCAACAGGCTTCCATCATCATACAAACTCAAGTGTGCAAACATAGCTCTTAGATCTGACACAACCTTCTGACTTAGGGCATCAGCTACTACATTCACCTTGCCCGGATGATATTCTATCGAACAATCGTAGTCTTTCAACAATTCCACCCGCCTTTGTTGCCTCAAGTTCAACTCCTTCTGAGTCAGCAAGTACTTAAGACTTTTGTGGTCTGTGTAGATAACTGACCTTTCTCCATAAAGGTAGTGCCTCCAAACCTTAAGAGCGAAAACCACTGCTTCTAGTTCCAAGTCATGGGTTGGGTAATTAACCTCATGCGGCCTTAACTGCTGGGACGCATAAGCGACTACTTTTCCTTCTTGCATTAGCACACAGCCTAATCCCGTATGCGAAGTGTCACAATACACCACAAAATCTTTTCCTGCTTCCGGCTAAATTAACACTGAAGCTTCCGTTACCACCTTTTTAAGCTTTTCAAAGCTCTTCTACTGCTTATTAGTTCATTCAAAGGGTACTTCCTTCCTTAGCAACTTTGTCAAAGGCGCGGCTATTGACAAGAACCCTTCTATGAACCTTCTGTAATAGCCTGTCAAGCCTAAAAAACTTTGGATCTCAGCCACGGACCTAGGTGTTTTTCAATCTAACACCGCTTCGATCTTCCTAGGGTCCACTCTTATTCCCTCTGCGGATACCACATGTCCTAAAAATGCCACCTCCTTAAGCCAAAATTCACACTTGCTAAATTAGGCATAAAGCTTCTTTTCCCTTAATACTTCCAACACCACTCGGAGATGCTCATCATGCTCCTCTTCCGACTTAGAGTACACCAAGATATCATCGATGAATACAACGACGAACCTATCCAAGTAGGGTTGGAAAACTCGGTTCATCATATCCATGAACGCGGCTGGAGCGTCCGTCAACCCAAACGGCATCACCACAAACTCAAAATGGCCGTATCTTGTCCTAAAAGCGGTCTTATGGATATCAGCCTCCTTCACCTTCAACTGATGATAACCCAACCTTAAGTCGATCTTTGAAAACACTGCAGCCCCCTTGAGCTGATCGAATAAGTCATCGATCCTTGGCAAAGGATACTTGTTCTTAATGGTCAGCTTATTCAACTGACGATAATCTATGAACATACGCATAGTTTCGTCCTTCTTCTTAACAAACAGGACCGGTGCTCCCCATGGAGACACACTGGGTCGGATGAACCCACGATCCAACAACTCTTGGATTTGAGCCTTGAGCTCAACCAACTCCTTTGGCGCTATTCGGTATGGAACAATTGACATAGGAGCTGTTCCCGGTAGCAAATCTATTCCAAATTCCACCTCCTTATCTGGGGGTATTCCTGGTAATTCCTTCGGAAATACATCCTCAAAGTTCCTTACAGTTCTAACTCCACGGACGCCTTCTTCTTTCCCACCTAATGCACTTACGAAGGCTAAGAATGCCTTGCACCCTTTCTTAACCATCTGCTCATCATGTTACGAATAACATATTTCATATTCCTAGTAGAAGTAGGAAACGTACCTGAGTACTTTTGTACCACATTTGGGTACTTAGCCATATTCTCATTCATATATATACTCATAGATTAAAATATTGCCATGTGACATATTAAAATATAGTGGGGATTACACACCTGATTCGCTTAATGAAGTCCTTGAAATCCCAAGAAAAGCTGATTTCTGATTTAGATCTCAAATCCTACATAAATTAATCACTTACTATTTAAAAGACCATTCGGCCATTATTCCAAATACTAATAGGATTAGTATTACTTACCTTGTTGCCGAATTGATTTTAAGAATCAAATGCCGGATCTTGGTATTCCTCCCTTGTGAATTCGGCTAAACATTATATTACTCCATAGGTTAGTTTTCGGCTTCTGATAATAAATCCAAACATTTAAAATAGGCCTTGGTCGAATATCTTAAACACATACCTTGTGATTCCAAATCCCAAAAAGTAACCCTTGGCTATGGAGATGTCGAAATCCCTACACACATATGTTAGATCTGATTTCCAAATCACCTAATAAACTTAATCAAATGGCTTTTGGCCTGAACCATGTTTTTCTTACCTTAAATCCTTGAATCCCAAACTCTCTTCTTGAGTAGTCGAAATTCCTTAGATCCAAATCCCGAATTCCTCCTTCAATATTCGGCCAAAAGACAACCAAAAGGATCGGTTCTAAAATCTATGTTGAAAGCGATTGAACAATCAAGAAACCATTGTTCTTACCTTAACACCACAATGACGGCACCCTTGATTGAAGTCACAGAGATTCAAGCTATGGAGACTTAGACAGAGATCAAAGTGGTTTCGGTTTTGACATGAAGAAAAAAAGAAGAAGAAAAGATGGATTTTTGCTTAAGGAAAATTTCGACGAGAGAGGGGAGAGAGCTAGGAATTTTCTAACAACACTTAGAAAAGATGAAAGAATAGCTTCAATTTTCCTCCTTTGTATAAATTATCAAAAAGAGAGTCCCTTACTTGGCCACTACTCTTCATATGTGATAATATTATCCTTATTTAAATTAAAAAGATTTAATCCATCATTTATCTCTCAAAAATAATCCAATTTAAAAATCCTTTATTTATCACCTTTTAATCAAATATTTATGAGAATAAAACACCTCTTATGTGCCGTCCCACCTCGGTCTTACTGAAGCAAAAATAAAACCTTAGTTATTTGCTTCCCAAGTGACTCGAACTCAGGCCCATTCCTCCTGCATATGGTGCCATTTCCATAGGCCCTAAGTGGCATCTTCAGGCCACTTTTCCAAGCCTGTTTGTGTGTCAAACTCCACCAACTTTTTTCTTTTAAGGCCACCTTGCCTTAATTTCCTATTTTAAACTTTAAAACTCGACATTTCTAAGTCATTTCTAAGTTTCCTAAAATTTTCGATCGGCTCTGTAAACTTGCCATTTTCTTACATTTCCAAGTTTCCAGAAATGTTCACTTTCCATTTTTGAATCATTTCCTTACATTTCCTAGTTTCCAAAAATGTTCATGTCTACGCATTTCTAGGTTTCCAAAAATGTTCATGTCTATGCATTTCTAGCTTTCCAAAAATGTTCATGTCCATGCATTTCTAGGTTTCCAAAAATGTTCATTTCCATTTCATTTTCATACATTTCTGAGTTTCCCAAAAATATCAAGAATTTATTCATAGTGCTTAAGACAGGTTATTTCGTACACTTAAACCGAAAATGCATAGGCCCTTTCCAGGATGTTACAGCCTTGAAATTCAAGAACACAATACCGGAGCATATCCTCTAGTATTTGAATTACTCTTTCTGACTGTCCTTCAGTTTGAGGATGAAAAGCTGTGCTAAAGTTTAACTTTGTACCCAAGGCTTCCTGCAACTTCTTCCAGAATCTGGATGTGAATCTCGGATCTATATCCGATATGATCAATAAGGGAATTCCGTGAAGCCTTACTATTTCGAAAACATACAAGTTTGCCAACTTGTCAAGTGCGTAATCCACTCGTACGGGTATAAAATGGGCTGACTTAGTGGGTCTATCAACTACAACCCATATAGCATCTTTCTTGCTTGGTGACATCGGTAAACCCGTTACAAAATCCATAGTAATACAGTCCCATTTCCACTCGGGAAGAAAGAGGGGCTGAAGTAAACCAGAAGGTACTTGATGTTTAGCCTTTACTTGCTAGCAAATCATGCACTTGGAAACAAACTCTGAAATATCTTTCTTCATTTTCTGCCACTAATACAGTTGCTTCAAGTCATTATACATCTTCGTACTACCCGGATGTACAGATAAACACCCGTTCTGTGCCTCGTGCAAAATTCTCTGAATAGCTCTTCTTTTCTCGGTACACAAACCCGATCTCTAAACATCAAATATCCATCAGAATCAATTTGAAAGTCGGATTTAACATCTGACTCGCACTGAGCTCTCTTGACTTGCAATTCGTCATCTTCTTTCTGAGCCTCAAAGATCTCTTGAAGAAATATTGGTCTAGCTCTCAACTCAGGTAGAACAGAATCATCGTCAGATAAGGTCATCCGCAAATTCATTGCCCCTAATGCAAAAAGGGTCTTCCTGCTTAAAGCATCGGCGACCACATTCGTCTTTCTTGGATGGTAGTCAATGATCAACTCATAGTCTTTTATCAACTCTAACCATCTTCGTTGCCTTAAGTTCAACTCTTTCTGTGTCATCAAGTACTTCAGACTTTTGTGGTCAGTAAAAATTCGACATTTTTCACCATATAAATGGTGTCTCCAAATCTTCAAAGCAAAGACTATGGCATCCGACTCTAAATCATGCATCGGATAATTCTTTGCATGAGGCTTCAACTGTCTAGAGGCATAAGCAATCACTTTGCCTTCTTGCATGAGTACACAGCCTAATCCATTTAAGGATGCATCACTGTAAATTATGAATTCTTTCCTCGACTCGGGTTGTACTAAAACTGGAGCTTCCGTCAACATTGTCTTTAGTTTCTCAAAACTTTGTTGGCATCATTCTATCCATTCGAACTTCACATTTTTCTGTAACAATTTAGTCATTGGGGTTGCAATCACAAAAAACTCCTTGATGAATCATCTGTAATAGCCGGCTAGGCCTAGAAAACTTCTAATCTCAGAAATGTTCTTTGGTGGCTTCCAGTCCATTATGGCTGAGATCTTTTTTGGATCTACTCGAACTCCATCTTTCGAGACAATATGTCCCAAAAATCCCACTTTCTTGAGCCAAAATTCACGTTTACTGAACTTGGCATACAACTGATTCTCTTGTAGAATCTATAAGACTATCTGTTAGTGCTCAGTATGCTCATTCTCATCTCGAGAATAAATCAGTATGTCGTCAATAAAAACTAATATGAACTTATCAAGGTATGGTCTAAAGATGCAGTTCATTAAGTCCATAAATACCGCAGGAGCATTGGTCAACCCAAACGGCATGACTAAAAATTCATAATGCCCATACCTCGTTCGAAAAGCAGACTTGGATACATCTGAATCTTTCACTCTCAGCTGGTAGTACCCCGATCTCAAGTCTATTTTAGAGAACACAGCAGCTCCTTTTAATTGATCGAACAAATCGTCGATCCTAGGCAATGGATACTTGTTCTTTACTGTCACTTTATTAAGCTGACGGTAATCGATGCATAATCTCATGGTGCCATCTTTCTTTTTCACAAACAAAACTGGAGCACCCCATGGTGAACAACTTGATCTTGCAAAACCTTTATCTGTCAACTCTTGCAATTGTGTCTTTAGTTCTTTCAACTTTGTTGGAGCCATTCTGTAAGGAGTAATGGATATAGGTACAGTACCAGAGGTTAACTCAGTGCTGAACTCTACCTCTCTAACTGGTGGTAGTCCCGGTTATTGCTCAGGGAAAACATCCATATACTCACATATTATTGGCACTGACTCAATCTTCAGCTCTGTTTCTTTATCATTCATCACAAAGGCTAGATATGATTCATACCCTTTTCTTAAACATCTTTGTGCTGTCATATTAGAAATCATTTCCGGTAATCCATCATGTTTCTCTGATTCTATATGAAGAATATCTCCATTTTCACATCTCATCTCAATGTATTTCTTCCCATAATTTACAATCACATCATGAGTAGTCAACCAATCCATACCAAGAATGAGGTGAAATTCGTCAAATGGTAACAACATAAGATTTGCTTTAAAGCAATTACCTCTAATCGTTAGTGGACAATTTTTACAAACTTTATCAACTAACACACTCATGCCTAAAGGATTAAACACTTTAATCATAAATTCTATAGTATCAATAGGCATACTCAATCCGGATACTAATTTCATACAAATGTAAGAGTGTGTGGATCCGGGATCTATTAAAGCAATAACTTTGGTATTGTAAAGAGAAAAGGTACCCGTAATAACATCAGGGGAAGATGCCTCTTCCCGAGTGCGAATGGCATAAGTCCTTGCAGGCGCTCTACCCTCGGGTCTCACGGCCTGCTCTCTGCGGTTACCTCTTCCGCTTGTCCCACTTCCGGGGTTTCTTTACGATCTTCCTCGGACCACACTCCCAGATCTCGGGTTCTGAGTTCTCTCTTCTTTCGTCATCTCTGGGCAATCTTTTATGAAATGGTCTAGGGATCCATATCTAAACATGCATTTCTATGTGCTCGATATTCACCAAGATGACGTCTGCCACACTGTGGGCACTCGGGTCTGTCAAATCGAATGTTCCCCACACTAGCGACTGAAGTAGTCTGTGCTCTATTCCCTGAATATTGTTTACTCTTGTCTTTCTTTGAAAACCCAGTGGAAGTAGCTGATCAAGTAATCTCTTGACTTATTGGATGAAGATTGGAATGACTTATTCCACTGTCTTTTTCTAGAGTCACAGGACTCCATTTCAGACTTTCTCTTCTCTTTTACTAGTTCATCGGCTTTACAAGCTCTCTCCACTAGTACAATGAATTCCTTCAATTCTAGGACAGCAACAAACAACTTGATATCATCATTTAATCCATCCTCGATTCTTTTACTCATAATGGCCTCAGTGGATACACATTCACGAGCGTACTTGCTGAGTCGTACAAACTCTCGCTCGTAATCTGTCACTGACATTTTGCCTTGCTTCAGCTCTAGGAATTCCTTCCTCTTCTGGTCTACAAACCTTTGGCTGATATACTTTTTCTTGAACTCTTCTTGGAAGAATTCCCATGTGACCTTTTCGCTTGGTACCACCGACACAAGGGTGTTCCACCATTGGCAAGCAGAGTCTCTTAAAAGAGAGATCACACACTTCATACATTCTTTAGGGGTGTATGACAGTTCCTTAAATACCCTGATGGTGTTTTCTAAGCAGAATTCAGTTCTTTCCAGATCAACATCTTTTCTAGCCCAAAATTCTTCCGCTCCATGCTTCTTGATCCTATCAATTGGAAGTTTATCACCTCTTACCACCTCTACTACTTGAGGGGCTATAGGAGTAGGTTATGGAACAGGCGGGGGTGGAGGGGGTTGTACATTCGGGTTCGCACGAACGAACTCCATATACCATGTATTCATCATGTGGAGGAAGGCTTCTCTAGCCCCTTTCTCCTCCTTCTTGACTCACCGTAGTGGGTCTATTCTCATTCTTATTAGGCACCATCCCTTCTGCGGGAGCTGGTGCGTTACTTTCTACATTATCCGCCACAGCTCTACCGGGATCCATCACTATAGGAGTCATCACACTATCATCATAAGAACATTCCTACATATGGCATGTCTAACTATACTCGTGCTCATGCTACGTTAGTTCTAGAACCGACTAAATTGTAGCTCTGATACCACTAAATGTAACACCATATATTCAGGATCGATGCTAGGACTAGATACGAGGCATTACCATGCTTAAACTCACTCAAACCTATACTTACGGGCTGTAAAATTTTGAACCAACTTAAAACTTTTCTTTCTTGATCATAACATGCATATTATGGGCCTACGAGGCCTTTAACAATTATTCGAACTCTTTTGGACACTTCATCTAACACTCAACTGGGAAGCAGGGTTCACACGCCCATGTTACTCAGAGACACGCCCGTGTACCCATAGACACGCCCATGTCTACAACCGCGGGAGGTTACTGACTTTATTCACACGGCCTTAACACGCAAGTGTCTACCAACCATGTGAAGCTACTGACTTCAACCACACAGCCTGGGCACACACCCATGCTGTGAACGTGTATCTTACACGGTCCTTACACACGACCGTGGTCTAATTTTATTTAAAACATTAAGGTGCAGGGTTAACACGGTCGATACACACGCCCGTGTGTCTAACCGTGAAGGCAACTAGAGGCTATTTACCCAGCCCTTTGCCTCTCTGAAATTAAGATCAAACCAACTCAAAACAATACAATTCATTAATAACATATTTTCATGAATAATACTACATATTTCATTAATATATATATACAAACAACTTAAACAAGTTTGGCCAACCCCTTAGCCATATACAAAAGAATAATAAACTTGATAGCCTATACAATGGCATTACGCAAAACATGTTCTCAAAATGAATGATTCCTATACATGCCATACTTAGTAATATAATTTGGCTATACCAAAACAAAGGTCGATAGTGTGCTACGAGCTCCGACTCCAATGATCCACAAATTAGCTTGGCGGGACTACATAGAAAGAAACAATCAAAGATGTAAGCATTTAGCTTAATAAGTTTGCATGTATAACACATAATAAATAAACTTGCTTCAGATAAACCATTTTTCATAAGAATGGTATCATTATCTCATTTATAAAGCCTACTTACTCATACATGATTCTTACTTGTCTCATGGTACTTACTAATCTCATACTTGTAAGGTAACGAGGTACCTGTATCACTTGATCACATTGATCAGGATACTTAAACATAATAATAATGTATTCTAACTCATCATTCACAACATGAATAATATTCAATTTCAACTTGGTAATAGCTACACTTTCTTAACATTCCTGTTTTCACATTTTAGCTTACTCATTTGCCCAATGAATTTCTATGAATTACCGAGAATACTAGATCTCTTGCCATGTACTTCATGCCAATGCCATACTTAGATATGGACTTATATGGAAGATCTCTTCTTGAATCAATACCAAGCTTGCCTTGGTCTTACATGATAACTTATTCAATGCCAAGCTTGAGTCCTTGGACTTACATGATAACTTGCTTGATAACTTGATCAATGCCAAGCTTAAGTCCTTAGGCTTACATGATAACTTGTTCAATGCCAAGCTTGGGTCCTTCGACTTACATGATAACTTGTTCAATGCCAAGCTTGGGTCCTTGGGCTTACATGATAACTTGTTCAATGCCAAGTTTGGGTCCTTGGGCTTACATGATAACTTGTTAAATGCCAAGCTTGGGTCCTTGGGCTTACATGACAACTTGCTTAGTTGCCGATGCCATGCCTTGGCTTGGTCTTATACGGACTTTCTTATCTCATGTAATGAACCGTATCTTCCGGATAATTCATCTTCAATCGGGGCTTTCTCTTGTTTAATCTTATTGACTGCTTTGTTTAACATAACATTAAACCATTCATGATAATAATGTATATTATACTAAACAATAAAATCATAAAATCATAAAGCTTAGAACTCATACAAACTTACCTCAATATACAAAATGTATGTAGTTACGCAATTTAGTCCTTGACTTTGTTCTTGCCTCGGTTCTGATCCGGGCTTCGTTTTTCTTGATCTATAATCATAAATATTCATTTAATAATCATATTGACTAAATTGACTCATAACTCATACTTTGGAAAAATTACTAATTTGCCCCTATACTTTCTCATATTTGCACTTTTGCCCCTAGGTCGCAAAAATGATTTTCATGCAACTTTCTTAAACATCATGCTTAGCTGAATCATTTTCTCTACTATAGTAATCATCAATTCTCTCTATTTCCAGTAGGTATGACCAATTTTATAACTTTTTACAAAATGGTTCATACTATCCTTTTTCATGAAATTCATTAAGAAAAAGATGTTTATCTAGCATCAAACTCTCATAAACTCCCATAAAAAATCATTTAGCATGCATGTCATTCATGGATAAATTTTTGAGCATGCATCTTAGCTCATTTAATAGCTAAAAATAGCTAATTCATAATACGAGAACTTCGAAAATACGAAGAATATCAAAAACGGGACTAAGATGAACTTACTAGCAAGCTTGGAAAAATGAAGAACCCTAGCTATGGTGTCTCCACTTTTCGGCAGCAACAATGAAGAAGATGAGTGAATTTTTCTCATCTTTTTCCTATTTTAATCACTTATTATGCAAATAACCAAAATGCCCTTCTTATTAAAAATTTCTATTACACGATCTCAAGGCCAATTTTGTCCAAAATTATATTTTTGGAAAAATTACTATTTAAGGACTTCTAATTACTATTCTAAAGCTATTTCATACAAAAAGCTTCTAGAAAATCTTATTTTGTAACTTTTGCAATTTAGTCCTTTTGGACCAATCCACCATAATTTAATAAAATTGCTTCATGAAGCATTCATACTAGCATGCAAGCATGGCATAAACTTTTAAAACTCATAAATTCACCTCGAATTCATGGTCTCGCACCACTATTCCGACTAGGCCCTAAATCGGGCTGTTACAAGGAATCACTTACCTTACCTACTATACCTTTCGTGATCTCGGCATCACCTGTCAATTTGTTCCACAGACATCAAGGTAAGAATAATACCACACAAGAGCCAATTAAAAGACTCACCTGACAACCAAAAATAGTAGCTTGAACTCCACATCCAACATTCAACAAGGAACTGCAACAACGACTTCTTATAAAACATAGCAACACCATTAAAACTCATTCATATAACCTTTACAATCATCTTAAACCCAGATAACACTCATACAATGTAACACCCCTAACCAGTATCCGTCGCCGGACTAGGGTTGAGTGGCATTACTACACTAACTCAATTTCGAAATAGACTTCAGTTGGATTTAAGTATAAACAATACAATCATTTCCATAATATGATATTACAACCAATAAAAAAATAAATAATTTAAAATTATTTTTTTAAAAGTATGATGAATTTTACTACCGTCCAATTTACACACAGATGTTTGAATCACATAATCTACACATTCACGATATATATATACACATATAATTATAATTGATCCATAACTCAACTTACACCAGATTATAACATTATGTCGGGTATCAACCGAAGCCATACACATAAACTAAGTCTTATTTATAATGTTATAATACATATGCATATTAATCAATCGAAACATTTTACGATTTAATAATTAACTACATGTAACAACATATTAATCTTACACCTAGGCCGAATATGCTAATGCTCCTTTCATTCAAATTTGTATTTTATCAACTAAGAGACATATTTATTTCTTATCATTAATAATGACATTCGAATATTTCTTATCTATTAATCACCCATTCTCATAAATATGAAAATATATACTAGATTAAGCTATATATTTCATAAAATTTACTATTCCATAACACGTCTGATGTTGAAAGTGGTTATTATAAACAATTAACTAGTTACAAATAAATAAGGAATAGACATACTATTATAAAACAATGCGCATGTGTGGCCATCTTATGATAAAAATATAATTATTACATAATCACATAGCCAAATCAATTATCATAGCATTATTAAATTCTTGGTAAACATATCAAAGATATGCTATTTCACATATGGTCAAACGCATGTCTTACTCAACCATCACTAGTAAAACAAAACCAACGAGTACACACAAATTCATATTAATCGCGATCACGCATATATCATAAAAATGGCAAACATGACTCACTTATAAACCAAAATCTAAAACTAAATTTTTCTAAAAACATCACCTAGCATATATATGTATATATATATAAATGGTGTATATATATATATCGAAAGCACCTCCCATATGTAATTTAGGCCATGATCAAATTTAAAACATCCATTTACATTATGAGCAAGCTATAAAAATTTCAAAATATAGCAACGATACATAACCAAGAAAATAGCCATGTTCGCATCTGGCTATATTTATATACAAAATTAAACATCATATGTTTCAATACTTAGCCTAACCTATACATGCCTTCAAAATCATAACCAAAATTTAAAGTACCAAAAAGGAGGCGATAGTGTGGATGACTTTCTTGACGATCCCTCTCGAGCTCGTAGCTTAATCAAAATCTATAAAACAAAGGAGAACATTTCACACTAGTAAGCTTACTAGCTTAGTAAGTCCTAAATTCATGATAATACAACATTTAAACATTAAACATTTAAATTGAAATAATTCAACTTGTACGTTTGTACTCACATTTACTTTCAAATCACAATTTCATACCTATATAACGTATAAAATTTATAGAATAATTTCTTTTTAACCGAATG
Source organism: Gossypium bickii (assembly GCA_025503065.1). Lineage (NCBI taxonomy): Eukaryota > Viridiplantae > Streptophyta > Magnoliopsida > Malvales > Malvaceae > Gossypium > Gossypium bickii. The sequence goes on along the minus strand of CP106717.1, from coordinate 43,354,155 downwards.
CTTATAAACAAAATATTTACTCATAATCCAACCTTCCACAACCAAAATGTCCTCATGTAACCATATGTAGAAACATTCATATACTTAAAGTTCAATTTTTATAATATAGCATCAAATACACAACAATCCATGTGGCCGAATATACCTAGTCTTGTATCCACATATTAGAAGACCAAAGCCACAATTTTCATATCATTCATTAGTAAAACCGAGAACACATATTATAACCATATTTATATGTATATAAATTTCATTTGTAACACATACAATTTGTAATAGATAATCAATTACTTGCTTACCTTACTTTGAATATGTAAGAAGTTAATTCCTACTTGACATGCTTACTCAGAGCCAAGAACTCAACAAATTAGCTTTAATTCGCCTTGAACACAAATTCGGTTCCTCTTTTGTAAAACACATCACCGGCATCAAGCTCAAGCAGCGTAAAGCCCGATAAGTAACACACCGCATAAGGCACGCTAGGCGTAAAAGCCCGAGTCATACCAATACGATTAAACATCCCAACACACTTCATAACTATTTTATACATATGTCCAATTTAATTGGGCTATCTCACATTAAACCAACAAAACCATTATATCCTTAGACAATCCAACAATTCACATCACATAACCAACTTTAATCATCAACCTAGTATACCTATATACATTCGGCCATGATATAAATGGGTACTAAAATTCATCAAAGTTTTTTTTTTATTTTTTTCTTTTATTTTTTTTTCTATTTAAGATGATCAAAATAAATTCTTTGACATGCCTTAGCTAAAGGACTTACCTGGCACTTTCATTTACCTTTATTAGGTATTTTGGTCCTTGAAGAAATAAAAAAAAACAATAACTCACACACCCAGTGCTCGGTAAATAAATCCTTTCCTCAACTACATAAATATATATATATTCACTATCCATATTTTCTATGCCCCAACAAAACATCTATTAATCGTAGTTCATGCTCCCATCTTAACCCACCATATTCGGCAACCATCAATACATATACAACTATAATTATATATCAAAGTTAACTCTGCTTCATTATGGATTTCCATCACATTCATTGACATATAATATAAAAGCCAAATCGTCAATTTCAATACAACCATAATCCTTCTCTATTTATTTCCATATATACAATCTCTAAATATAAATATACATATATGCGCATACCTATATTAAACCCAAAATAAATTAAACTTACATATTAGTATATATATATCTATATATATATACATATCATTAGCTCATTCAACTTATGATTAATAATATAGATAAAAGAAAATTTAATTTCTCCAATTGCTTATAACTTACATCTAAGTCGATAATTTTGAATTATATATATATAAATCCTCATTTTCAATTTCCAAAGATCAATTACATTCCATTTTCACGTATACTATACCTTGATACATATACAATTATTTAATCCACCCAATTAGTTCAAGCTTACATATATAAATATGCATTTTAATCTCATTTCGAATATAATAAAATATTCCCCATACCACATTCGGCTTTATACAATTAAGTCTATTATTTCACTTTAGCATGTACAATTAAATATTGAATAAAATTTGTATCAATCCAATTGCTTACAAACTTACCTCGGAAGTCGATGCATAAAGCTTCCCGATTAATCGTTCAATTTCACCTTCCCCCGATCTAAACTCTTTTCTTTATGATCTTGATCTAAATATATTCAAATCAACTCCTTCATCACTTTTTCTCATTAAATTGATCCTTAAACACATAATTTAATAAGTTACTTAATTTACCCCCGACTTTTACAATGTTTACAAATAAGTCCTTATAGTTCAAAACACAAAATATCTAGAATTTGACCATATCAATTAAGGGCCGAATATTTATAGCCCTCCTATCAGCTCAATTCTTCCATTTTTGTTGATATTTAGTCCCTCCAAAATTCTTCTTTTTACAAAATCACCCTTATACCAAAATCTATTAAAAGTTCTAAAGGAAATCTTATTAATCTAACTTATATATAACATATACTATCATTAATCATACAAACACCCAAATTTCGTCCATGGCAACACTTTAAACATAGAACCAAAATAAAAATTCGAATATGGGCTAGCAAATATACATGTCAACCACTTAAAAAAAATGTTAAAATTTACAAAAATTAAGCTTAACCACTAACCTTATTAGAACATGCAAAATGCCGAAATGTGGAGAGCTTGAAAAATTAAGCTTAACCACTAACCTTATTAGAACATGCAAAATGCCGAAATGTGGAGAGCTTGAATCCTTCCTTTCTCCTTTTATTTTCGGTGATATCAAAATGAAGATGATGATGGGGAAAGAGAGAATGAATTTAAAACACATTTCTTTTATTTTCTAAAATAAACACTTATTATAATATACTTAAACTAAAATAATGCACCCATTATACATATAAAATTGTTTCTCCTAGCATGCTTGCCGTCCACATCATGAGATTTGGGTTAATTGACATGCAAATTCATTCTTTCAAACAACACTTCAATTAAACCCCTTTAATTTAATGAATGCTACTTTTTTACCACTTATGTAATTTGGTCCTTTTCCTTAAAATAAACATACCAACAGTCAAATAATTTCACGAAATTTTAACACATGCTCAATCATACATATTTAACACGAAAAATAATATTAATTTATTTTTCCGACTAGAACTCGTGGTCCCGAAATCACATTTCTGATCAGGCTAAAATCGAGTTGTTCCCAAGTGGGATTTTATTATAATTTAGTATTAAATTATAAAACAATTATAATATAATCTTTAACATATAAAATAATACTTAAAAACATGTTATAGGACCACATTGCCGTCCACTATGACTTAAAATGGTTATATTACCCTTTAAGGACTTCACTAAAATAAAGCCACATCGATCTAACCATAAGTCAAATTAAAAGGCCACTTTTACCCGTTACGCGATCTAGCCCTTTTTAACTAATTGAGCACACAAACATTTAAATTTTTATACGAAACTTTCACACCCATTAATTCACATATAACTGACTCAAATTATAATATTAAAATATTTCTCGGACTCAGATTCATGGTCCCGAAACACCGTTCCGATTTGGGTCAAATTTGGACTGTTACATACAAAGTCTTACTTATTCATTTTACTGTTCATGCACTCTTACAGACTTGATCTTTCATAACTTTAACATGCAGGGTCATAAAACTTACCTTATCACGGAGTAACCACTAATAAATCCAAAATTTCAACTTCAACTTAAAGGAGAAAGAAATACTATAACACCCCTTACCCATTTTCAATGCTGGAACTGGGTACGAAACATTATCGGACTTATCTTGCTTGAACATACAACCTTGGGCTATCAAATTTCATTCCAACTTAAAACTTCTCATTTACAATCATAACATCCTTATTATGGGCCTACGGGGCCTTAAATGTACAAACGGAGGGTCTCGAAATCAAACCAGAAACTTTTGTGTACTTAGAAAAATTTTACCTTAACAGGGCCACACGCCAGTGTGAAATTGGACACGCCAGTATGGGCAGGCCGTGTAGTCACACACGCTCATGTCCCTAGCCCGTGTGGAATTTAATTTCATTTCGAACCTACAGGGGTTTTCACACGGCCAGACACACGCCCATGTCTTTGGCCCGTGTCCTCCACATGGCCTAGACACGCCCGTGTCCTCACCCATGTGTAAAAACCTGGGTATTCTATTTATGACGTCAGCAACCTCATAAGGGGCACACGGCCTAGGCACACACCCGTGTGTCTAACACGTGGTTGACACTGAATTGCCACACGAACATGCAATGGACACACAGCCCAGTCACATGCCCATGGGACTGACCGTGTGTCACACACAGCCTAGACACACGCCCGTGTGCCTACCCGTGTGGACAAGAACTAGGCTATTTGCCAAGCTCTTTTTATCACTCTAACTCATACAACATCAATCACATTCAACCATTAACCAAGCAGGCCAATCATGCATTACACATATTAATGAATAACCTCATCTTTCCATATATTAATAATGATGAGCCATTAAATATGGCTATTTACAAAGGAGTTCATCTCTGAAAGAGCCAACACACTTGACCAAAATAACATAACATTTCACTAAGTCTAGCCCCTATACATGCAATACTCAAAATACTAAGTCTAAATATACCGAGATGAACTGATAGTGTGAGTGGTCTTCTGATTATCTTCCTATCCCGAGCTAGCTCTTTAACATTATAAAATAAGGTAAAGGAAAGGGAGTAAGCTTTAAGCTTAGTAAGTTTACATGCAAAAAATAAGCATCCTATGATAAGCTAATCCATCAATAACATTACATACTAAGCAAGAACAATACACATTTCCATAATCATGCTTACTCATTTCAACTCTTTCCACATTCCAACCATATATCAATTATATTGCTCACATTTACTTGTACACATTCCCTGAACTCATCATCACAAAGCAATATGAAACATTTACTTAAACAATTTCTCAATGAACCCCTCAGATTAATACTAAGTACCAGCGGTTTCACACACAGCCCACCACTAATCATTAATAGGGTGGTATCGCGCATAGCCCGCCAAATGATCATATAAACGATGGTATCGCACACAGCCCATCATGAATAAGTAATAAGGTGGTATCGCAAATAGCCCACCGAAAAGGATAATTACGGTGGTATCGCACATAGCCCACCAAAAAGGATAATTACGGTGGTATCCCACATAGTCCACCAAATAATTATTACGGATATTTTTTCGCACTTACATATCTATTTCGAGGTTCATACGAGACATACTCATTATTTATCAATTTCAATCAATCTCAATCATAATTGATCCGATTCATATGATGCACCAATAAGTAACAACATATGTATTAAAGATGTATCGTTTACAAAGAAATTTACGTCGGTGCAAAACGCGTTAATCGGCGACTTAGTCCGTAACCTTGCCTTTTCCTCAGTCAAGGTTGTTTCCGCGCTCTTCTTGATCTATAATAATAAAATTTACTCATTCAATCACTTTATATCTCATGATACATCAAAATTCCTACTTAAGCAAAAATGACCATTTTGCCTTTATACTTTTGGCAAAATTACGATTTTACCCCTAGGCTCGTAAATCATTTTTCATCACATTTTCTCATTAAACAAGCCTAGCTGAACATTTATTTCTCTTACAACAACTCACAAAACAAATTATTTCATGCATTTATTACACAATTATAACCTTTACAAATAAGTCCTATTAAGGTGTTTTCACGGTAACACCTTTCACACAAGTTGTTCCTTAACTCATTAACATTCATTTACTTCCATAAAAACTCAGCAAACAACATAAACACTCTCATGTAAAGTCCTTAAACTTTCAACCATTTTGCAAAATAGTCCCCTCATTAGCTAGCTTAAGCTTTTGGGGTTCCAAAAGTACAAAATTTTCAAGAACTACCTCTAAAATCACTTACTTGCTAGAGGATATGTTGGCTAAAAGTTTGAGCTTCAAAACCTCTAATTTCCCTTCAATTTTCGGTGGAAAAGAAGCATGAATAGTGAAAGATGATATCTCTTCATTTATCTTATTTTATTCATTTTTTTATCACCTAATTTCACCAAATTTTGTCCAAAATTTAATGCCCTTGTCTCCTTGTCTCATTGGCCGGCCAACACACCCTTAATGGCCTAATTGCACTTTAAGGACCTACAATTTAATATTCCATGGCTATTAGACACCTCTACCTTGTATAATAGAACTTTCGCACTTTATCCAATTTAATCCTTTTTTTTCACAATTAAGCATACAATTGCTAAAATTAAAGCACCAAAATTTTCATACATCCTTATAAACATGCTATAACATATAAAATAATATCAAAATAATTTTCTTCAACCTCAGATTAGCGGTCTCAAAACCACTGTTCTGACTAGCCCCAAAATCGAGTTGTTATAACTCTCCCCCCTTTAGAGATTTTCGTCCCCAAAAATTTTATCGGTAAAAAGGTTTGGGTACTTTTCCCTCATGGCTTCTTCTAGCTCCCACGTAGCCTCTTCCACATCGTGTTTTTGCCATAACACTTTTACTAAGGCTGTGTTCTTATTCCTCAACTGTTTAACCTCTCGAGCCAATATCTTAATTGGTTCCTCTTCAAAAGTCATGTCTGGTCGTATCTCAATTTCTGTTGGAAGAATCACATGTGAAGGATCAGAACGATATTGCCGCAACATCAATACATGAAACACGTTGTGTATTCTCTTTAATTCTGTCGGCAAAACCAACGGTAAGCTATTGGTCCAACCCTCTTAATAACTTCATACCGTCCTACGAATCACGGACTCAATTTACCCTTTAGACTTGTCACCCACTTGAAACTCGATTTCTTTCCTTTTTAAATTCGCGTATGACTTTTTTCGATCTGAAGCAACTTTCAGACTATCACAGATCACTTTCACTTTTTCTTCAGTCTCTTTAACTAAATCGACTCCGAGAATTTTCTTCTCACTCAGCTCGGTCCAATACAAGGGAGTCCGACACTTGCGACCATATAAAGCTTCGTACGGTGCCATCCGTATACTCGACTGATAACTGTTGTTATAGGCAAACTCAACCAAAGGTAGATATTTTTCCCAACTACCTTCGAACTCTAACACACAGCATCAGAGCATATCCTCAAGAACTTGAATTACTCTTTCGGATTGGCCATCGGTTTGAGGATGGGATGCTGTACTAAAATTCAATGTTGTATCTAAGGCTTCTTACAACTTCTTCCAAAACCTCGAAGTAAATCTCGGATCTCTATCTGAGATAATAGATATAGGTACCCCATGCAATCTTACCACCTCAGCAATATACAGGTCGGCCAACTTATCAAGTGAGTAATCCACACGCACCGGTATAAAGTGAGCCAACTTTGTTAATCTATCAATAATAACCCACACAACATCTTTCTTTCTCAGAGTCATAGGTAACCTCGTTACAAAATGTAACAGCCTGATTTAGGGGCTAGTCAGAACAGTGGTCTTGGGACCACTAATCCAGGGTTGGAGAAAATTATTTTAATGTTATTTTATGATTTATAACATGATTATAAAGGTGCATAAAAATTTTGGTGCTTTAGTTTTAGCGATTTCATGCTTAATCGCGAAAAAGGACTAAATCGCATAAAGTGTGAAAGTCCTATTTTATTTGCTAGAGGTGCCAAATAGCCATAGAATATTAAATTGGAGGTCCTTAATGTGTAAATAGGCCATGGGGAAGTGATGGTCTCCCATAGGGGGGCAAAGAAAGGACTTTGTCATATGGTTAGGTGGAAATCTGGTGATAAAAATTGATTTTTATCATATAATAAAAAAAAGAAAAAGAAAAATACCATCTTTTCTCTCCATCTTCTCCACTAAAAATTAGCAGCAAAATGGGGGTTGAGAACTCAAAAATTTCAGCCAAGCTTTCCTCCCTACAACTAAGTGATTTTTGTAGCCTTTTTTGAAATTTTTTGTACTTTTGGAACCCCTAAAGCTTAAGCTAGCTAATGAAAGGACTATTCTTCCAAATGGTTTAGAGTCTAGGGTTTTTCCATGATAGAAATTATGTTGTTTGCTGAAATTTTATGGAAGAAAATAAGTCTTAGTTGTTAAATAGACAACTTTGTGAAGAGTGTTTCCATGAAAACACCTAAAGGGACTTTTTTGTAAAGGTTGTGAAATAGGTGGAAAATGTGGGTAAAAGTTGAAATCTTGGGTTGCTTTAAGAGGGAATGTGAATCGGCTAGGCTTGATTAAGAAGGAAATTTGATGAAAATCGATATACGAGCCTAGTGGCAAAATGGTAATTTTGTAAAAGTAGAAATTTTAAGATGTATTGATTAGTGTGGTGATTAAACGAGTAAATTTTATTGTGATAGATCAAAGAAAATGAGATTCGGACCTAGAATGGGGAAAATGAGAGAAATTGACGAATAGGTTCTTTTTTACCCTTTCGTATCGAGGTAAGTTCATGTGCAAATAATGCAACTTTAAGTGAAGTATTTAATATTTCAATGTTGTATGAAATGTACATTGTCTTTATGAAAAATATTAATTACGATGTTGACGAGAAATCAAGAAATGAAAATCTTCAATTGAACTTTAAGAATGGATAGAATGCAAATACTATGATACTAAGGTTATTAAGGTTCCGTGTAAGACCATATTTGGAATATGGCCTCGGTGTGAGATTTCGTATAAAACCATGTCAGGGACATGGCATCGATATGATATTTCATGTAAGACCATATCGGGGATATGGTGTTGATGTGATACCGTATGTATGAGACTCAAGAGTATCTTGTAGCATTTGGAGTGATTCAAAATGTACGTTGAAAATAAGGAAGTATGTGGATATGTCATGAGTAGTACAGGTATGTACCCAGAACTCATATGAAGTGAACTCGTTATATGATGAATCCATAGTAAGTATATGGGTATATGATGCATTCTTTATTGCATATGTTTTACTCATTAATGCATTGCGTGAATGCGAATGAATATCGTAGAGGTCTATTAAACATGATAGAGACTAAGGAAATCCTCGAATGAACATTCGAAATAGGAAAATGGGTGCGGATAAATATCCATGAATGTGTATTAAATGGTGGGTTGTGTGCGATACCACCTTATATTTGTTAACGATGGGCTGTGTGTGATACCATCGTGTTTAGTATTAATGGTGTGTTGTATACGATACCACCTTATTACTTGTTAACGATGGGCCGTGTGGGGTACCATCGTGTTTAGTATTGATGGTGGGCTGTGTGTGATACCACCTTATTATTTGTTAACGATGGGCTATGTGCGATACCATCATATTTAGTATTAATGGTGGGCTATGTGCGATACCACCTTATTATTTGTTAACAATGGGCTATGTGCTATACCATCGTGTTTAGTATTAATGGTGTGCTGTGTGCGATACCACCTTATTATTTGTTAACAGTGGGCTGTGGGTGATACCATCGTGTTTAGTATTAATGGTGGGCTGTGTGCGATACCATATTATTAATTATTAAATGGTGGGCTGTGTACGAAACCACCTAGTATTTATTATTATTTCAAGATGCTATCGAAAAGCTTGTCTAAGTGGAATTACATGTCGCTTTGTGGTAATAAATGCAGTGTATAAGTGCAAGTAAAGGTGAACAATGTTTTATGATATGTGTTTGCAATATGTGAAGGTTTGGAATGAGTAAGAATTATGGATGATTGAGTGGGTAACCATGAGTTTAATTGTAAATCTCATTATAATACCTTTGTGGTTGAGTAAATAAATGAACGACAGTAGTTGATTAATATTTGCTTATGAACTTACTAAGTGTTATCATTTACTCCTCTTCCTTTCTTATCTCTTATAGGTTAACTTAACTAGCTCAGGTTGGAGATTGCCGGAGATGCTTTCACACTATCAAGCAGTTATTTGGGTATAGTTTTCAAGTCTTCTTGAGATATGGCATGTATAGGAATCTTATCTTTTGATTAATTAAGTCATAGTTAATGTAGCGAAATGTGTTGGCTTAAAACGGTTGATGGATCGATTGTGTATAGCCACGAATGATGGCTTATGTCGGTTATAGTTATGCTAGTGCTAGCACTCTCTTGTGTATGCGAAGCTAGTATGATTATCATGGATTAAATGTGAAATTAATTATTATAAATGATGATATGAGAATGATATGTGATGTTGCATGAATGTGTGGATGTGAGGGTATCTTGATGGCTTGGAAAATAGCCTAGAATTTGTCCACACGGGTAGACACACAGGTGTGTGTCTAGGCCGTGTGTGACACACGGTCATCCCCATGGGTGTGTGGTTAGGTCGTGTGTCCCCTACAGGTTAGTTTTACAAGTCAGTATGCTCAGTAGTAAACACACGAGCAGAGACACGACCGTCTGTCTCAACCGTGTGGGAGGCACGGCCATGGACATGGGCGTGTGCTCAGGTCGTGCGAAGTCTACACTTGAATTTGAAATTTAATTCACCACACGGTCGAAAGACACGGGCGTATGACTGGCTGTGTGATGCAAGTCAGTGTCGACCACGGGTGTGGAACATGGGCGTGTGTTATGTCACACGGGCGTGTGGACTGTTTGAGAAAATTTGATAAGGTCTTCCAGAAAGCTTCAAAAGAGTTCGATTTGATCCCGAACTATTCCCAAAGCATGATTCAGGTCTTATAGACATGTTCATGAGGTATTTATAAAAGTTTTAAATTTGGAAGAAGATTTAAATCTTAGAGTTGTAGGATTGTTTATGTATAAGCCTAGTAATGCCTCGTACCCTATTCCAGCATTGAATACGAGTAAGGGGTGTTACATTTAATGGTATCAGAGCTATGGTTTAGTCGATTCTCAAACTAACCTAGCATATGAGAGAGTTGAGCTATACATGCCATATTACTACTCATGATTGTGTGATATCTCCCGACTCTAACGAACTGTTTTGTCAAGATAGAGATGATTCCCAACCGAGCTATTTTTGATAATGCTGAAAATGATAATGAGATAATTGAAGTGTACTTATGATGTGACGAAATTCAGAAAGGTATGGATAGAAGTTCATGAAATGTGTGTAATAAGGTATAAAATGAGATAATCATAAGTCCAGAAATGTGAAAATGTGGAATGAAATGAAAGTTATATAGTGATACGCTCATCCATGTCGGTCTGACATGCATACGGTGTTATATGCTCAACGTATTTGATTAAGTGAATATGATGAGTAAACTTACCCAATGAACGGGATATGTGTGTATTTAGATTTGTTTGAATAATATACAATGTTTTGTTTTATGACTCTGTTATGATGCCATTAATATTATAATAGCATGTGAATTGAGTTGGACGATCAAATTAAGTACAATGCAGGAGATGAGTACGACCGACCAGTAATAAATTGACAAATAAGACCATAGTTGGACCATGGCAGTACATGTGATCCCATATAAGACCATGTTTTGGACATGGCGTTGTCATCGGTACATGATCCCATGTAAGACCATATCTGGGATATGGCATCGCATCAACATGTGTTTCTATGTAAGACCATATCTGGGATATGGCATTGGTATCGATATGAGATTTCATGTAAGACCAGAGCGAGACTATGGCATCATAATGGCATGTAAGATTATAACTGTGCTATGATATTGTGATACGAGGAAGACCATAGTTGGACTATGGAAATCAAGTAATCGACGTACTCAGGCCCGTAAGACGTTCTTTAATTTGACAAGTGATAGTAAGAGAAATTAGAATTGAATGTTGGGTAGTTAATTAGATATCAATACAGAGCTCGGGTAAGTAAAATCACTGTTTGAAATTATGGGTGAAAGAAAACATTTATAATCTGAATAAGAGTGAAAATTCACTTGGAGTGAGTTGTATGATTATGATAATATTTTATTAATGATGAATGCTAAGGTGTATGTGTGTAAGTTTGAAAGTTAGAGGCTTTGCGACCTCACCCCCTTACCAGTGTTGATTTGGTAATGAAATTTTACGAGAGTCGAGTTGAATAAATTCACAAGTGTGAGACTAAAGAGTTCAGTGGTGAAACGATTAGTAATGCATACAAAGATGAGAATAGTTTAGAAAGTGGAAACAATTCTAGGAAGAATACCAAAATGTTTTAAAGATTACACCGATGATACAATGTCATGAATAAAGAAAAAGTTAGTCTCGACTATTCGACCCAAATTGAGTATGAAATCTAAAGTATGTAATTACCGAAATCTTCCCAAATCGATGTTCATTAGTAAATGGAATAATAAAGGGATTATGATGACGAAAATAGTCAGAGAAACAATGTTCGAACTATAAAAGTGTTTAAGGATGACAATCATGGTTGAATAGATTGTAATGATCTCTTTGATTATTCCATATAGATATTTACTCCCCTTCTGGGGTTGTGTGGTTGTTCATTTTTATGGAATTATGATCATGTGAGAATGTTAGCTGACTGTAAAATTATACGAAATCGCTGTCGATTTGGTTGGTTCGTGATCGGCATTTCTTATGTTTCTACTGGTCATGGTTTATCTACAAAATGTATTCTTCAGCATGTGATAACTATGTTTACTATGGTTGTGCTTTTAGTTTGATTATAGAAGAGTGATGATTCTAGTATTTGGATACCTTTAATTTTCATATAAGAAGTTAATAATGACAACGGTATAAGTGGTGAATTTGTACGATGGATCCTTCAGATAAGTCAATTAAAGTCAATGCACTCAATTGAGATACCCTTGTTACTCCGAGCTAAGGCGATAGTAAAGGTTTTTGGTTATCATAACAAGAGAATTTAAAGAGATTGTGTGTTTGAACTACATCCTAAGTATGAAGAAAAGAGTATTTTGATATGTTATTATTTGATAGTTGAAGTTAATCCAGTTGCTTTTGTTTAAGTAGATTGATTTGTTGAAATATGATTCGAGATATATATTTTTTAAGCATGCCTCAACGAAGAGGATAAATTTTGTGTATTCACGATTATGATGGCGGATAATCTAAATGAGGAAAGTAGATCCTAGAAAGCATAATACAGAGATATGCCTATTGAAATATTCTAACTGAATGATGTTAATTACAAGTTAAAGTAGTTCTGGTCGAAAAGTTATAGCAATTATGAAAATTTGAATGGTCTATTGCATGTTAGCGAAGTTGAAAATAATTGAAGGTATTATTAACCAAAAGTTCTAGTTCTGAGTTCAGTTTGAACTGGGAAAGGAATTGATGGTTTTCAGTGATGTGCTAATGATCAAATTGGGACATGTCTTAATACCCGAATGTAAAGAGGTAGTTTGCGTCTTTAGATGGTTAAGGTTACATAAAAAAAAAAAAAGAATTGTTTGACTGGTAATTTAGAGACGATTATTTTTATGTCGGTGTTTTGAATTCGATAATATAGTACGATCTATGGAAAATGTCTTGTGTTTCCTGAATCCTGATGAGTTAAAGTACCAAATGTTGTAGAAAAACTTGAATGTAAAACAGTGATAATGACTTGAGTCATTACAAGAGTATGTGTAGTTATTGAGTTAACTTTTGGGAAACAGATATAGTACAGATATCTGGATAGAAAACCTTCGTTTAATTGATAAAAGCTCAGAAGTGAGATAGTGAATGGTAATCTAAATGAGTTCAGAATGGGTTTATTTTTTATGTTAAAATTTCAGGTCAGATATGATTTCTATTATTATTGTTATCTCGAGATAGAGTTTGCGTATTGATGAATCCAGAACTTATGCAGAGGATTCAGTACGAGGCTTAGTGGTAGCACATCTGTTCATCCAAGAATAATAAAGTGAGTAGCTATATAAGTAGATGTTATGGTGATTGAGTGTATATGTATATCACAATATTCTTGAGTTTATAAGCTGAATTTCAAGAGCATTCAGGATCGTTACAGTCAGTGAAGATTCTAGGGAGAAATTGAGTTGATAATACTACAAATTTTGATTTTGGACTGTTATAATCCTCAAAAAGAAAGATATCATTTGCATTGTGGTAAATTTTTTGATAAAGATATGTATGATCATTTTAGCATGAGCAGAAATATTATTTGACAGATTACTAAGTATATGTGTTTCAAAAAGAGAGTGGTTTAGATTTTAAAGATGTACTTCACCATTGTGTACTAAAGTTTAAACGTCATTAGCAAGAGATATACGAGGTTAAGTTGATTTGTAATTCTGAAAAGTTAGTGGAAATGTTTCATGAAAGTTGAAAGCAACTTCTTCTGGTAAGATTTTCGAGGACGAAAATCCCTAAGGGGAGAATTGTAACAGCCTGATTTAGGGGCTAGTCAGAACAGTGGTCTCGGGAACACTAATCCGGGGTCAGAGAAAATTATTTTAATGTTATTTTATGAGTTATAACATGATTATAAAAGTGCATGAAAATTTTGGTGCTTTAATTTTAGTGATTTCATGCTTAATCACGAAAAAGGACTAAATCACATAAAGTGCGAAAGTTCTATTTTATTTGCTAGAGGTGCCAAATAGCCATAGAATATTAAATTGGAGGTCCTTAATGTGCAAATAGGCCATGGGGAAGTGATGGTCGGCCATAGGGGGGCAAAGAAAGAATTTGTCATATGGTTAGGTGGAAATTTGGTGATAAAAATTGATTTCTATCATATAATAAAAAAAAGAAAAATACCATCTTTTCTCTCCATCTTCTCCACAGAAAATTATCAGTAAAATGGGGGTTGAGAACTCAAAAATTTTAGCCAAGCTTTCCTCTTTACAAGTAAGTGATTTTGGTGGCCTTTCTTGAAATTTTTTGTACTTTTGGAACCCCCAAAGCTTAAGCTGGCTAATGAGGGGACTATTTTGCAAAATGGTTTAGAGTCTAGGGTTTTTCCATGAGAGCAATTATGTTGTTTGCTGAAATTTTATGGAAGAAAATAAGTCTTAGTTGTTAAATACACAACTTCTGTGAAGGGTGTTTTCATGAAAACACCTAAAGGGACCTTTTTGTAAAGGTTGTGAAATAGGTGGTAAATGTGAGTAAAAGTTGAAATCTTGGGTTACTATAAGAGGGAACGTGAATCAGCTAGGCTAGATTCAGAAGGAAATTTGATGAAAATCGATATACGAGCCTAAGGGCAAAATTATAATTTTGCCAAAGTCTAAGGGAAAAATTATAATTTTGCCAAAGTAGAAATTTTAAGATGTATCGATTAGTGTGGTAATTAATGAGTAAATTTTATTGTTATAGATCAAAGAAAATGAGATTCGGACCTAGAACGGGAAAAATGAGAGAAATTGACAAATAGGTTCCTTTTTACCTTTTCGGTATCGAGGTAAGTTCGTGTGCAAATAATGCAACCAAATAATGCAAATTTAAGTGAAGTATTTACTATTTTGGTGTTGTATGAATTGTATATTATCTTTATGAAAAATATTAATTACGTTGTTGACGAGAAGTCAAGAAATGAAAATCTTCAATTGAGCTTTACGAATGGATAGAAAGCAAATACTATGATACTAAGGTTATTAAGGTTCCGTGTAATACCATATTTGAAATATGGCCTCGGTGTGAGATTTCATATAAGACCATGCCAGGGACATGGCACCGATATGATATTTCATGTAAGACCGTATCGGGGATATGGTGTTGATGCGATACCGTATGTATGGGACTCAAGAGTATCTTGTAGCATTTGGAGCGATTCAACAGGTATGTTGAAAATAAGGAAGTACGTGGATATGTCATGAGTGGTACAGGTATGTACCTAGAACTCATATAAAGTGAACTCGTTATATGATGAATCTATGGTAAGGATATGGGTAAATGATGCATTCTTTATTGCATATGTTTTACTCATTAATGCATTGCGTGAATACGAGTGAATATCGTAGAGGTCCATTGAACATGATAGAGAGTAAGGAAATCCTCAGATGAACATTCGAAATAGGAAAATGGGTGCGGATAAATATCCGTGAATGTGTATTCAATGGTGGGCTGTGTGCGATACCATCGTGTTTAGTATTAATGGTGGGCTATGTGCGATACCACATTATTATTTGTTAACGATGGGCTGTGTGCGATACCATCGAGTTTAGTATTAATGGTGGGTTGTGTGCGATACCACCTTATTATTTGTTAACGATGGGTTGTGTGTGATACCATCGTGTTTAGTATTGATGGTGGGTTGTGTGCTATACCACCTTATTATTTGTTAACGATGGGTTGTGTGCGATACCATCATGTTTAGTATTAATGGTGGGCTGTGTGCGATACCACCTTATTATTTGTTAACAATGGGCTGTGTGCTATACCATTGTGTTTAGCATTAATGGTGGGCTGTGTGCGATACCACCTTATTATTTGTTAACGATGGGTTGTGTGCAATACCATCGTGTTTAGTATTAATGGTGTGCTGTGTGCGATACCACCTTATTATTTCTTAATGATGGGCTCTGTACGATACCATCGTGTTTAGTATTAATGGTGGGTTGTGTGCGAAACCATTGAGTATTTATTATTATTTCAAGGTGCTGTCGAAAAGCTTGTCTAAGTGGAATTACATGTCGCTTTGTGGTAATAAATGCAGGGTATAAGTGCAAGTAAAGGTGAATAATGTTTTATGATATGTGTTTGCAATATGTGAAGGTTTGGAATGAGTAAGTATTATGGATGATTGAGTGGGTAACCATGAGTTTAATTGTAAATCTCATTATAATACCTTTGTGGTTGAGTAAATAAATGAACGACAGTAGTTGATTAATATTTGCTTATGACCTTACTAAGCGTTATCGCTTACTCCTCTTCCTTTCTCATCTCTTATAGGTTAACTTAACTAGCTCGGGTTGGAGATCGTCGAAGATGCTTTCACACTATCGAGCAATTGTTTGGGTATAGTTTTCAAGTCTTCTTGAGATATGGCATATATAGGAATCTTATCTTTTGATTAATTAAGTCATAGTTAATGTAGCAAAATGTGTTGGCTTAAAACGGTTGATGGATCAATTGTGTATAGCCACGAATGATGGCTTATGTCGATTATAGTTATGCTAGTGCTAGTGCTCTCTTGTGTATGCGAAGCTAGTATGATTATCATGGATTAAATGTGAAATTAAGTATTATAAATGATGATATGAGAATGATATGTGATGTTGCATGAATGTGTGGATGTGAGGGTAGCAAGATGGCTTGGAAAATAACTTAGAATTTTTCCACATGAGTAGACACACGGGCGTGTGTCTAGGCTATGTGTGACACACGGTCAGCCCCATGGGTGTGTGGTTAGGCCGTGTATCCCCTGCAGGTTAGTTTTACAAGTTAGTATGCTCAATAGTAAACACACGGGCAGAGACACGGCCGTGTGCCTCAGCCGTGTGGGAGGCACAACCATGGACATGGGCGTGTGCTCAGGCCGTACGAAGTCTACACCTGAACTTGAAATTTAATTTGCCACACGGTCAAAGGACACGGGCATGTGACTGGCCGTGTGATGCAAGTCGGTGTTGACCACGGGTGTGGAACATGGGCGTGTGTTATGTCACACGGGCGTGTCCCTTCTTCCACATGGGCATGTGGACTGTTTGAGAAAATTTTATAAGTTCTTCCAGAAAGCTTCAAAATAGTTTGATTTGATCCCGAACCATTCCCAAAGCATGATTCAGGTCTTGTAGACATGTTCATGAGGTGTTAGTAAAAGTTTTAAATTTGGAAGGAGAGTTAAATCTCAAAGTTGTAGGATTGTTTGCGCATAAGCCTAGTAATGCCTCATACCCTATTCCGGCGTTGAATACGGGTAAGGGGTGTTACACAAAATCCATGGTGATTCAATCCCTTTTCCACTCAGGAACCATAACTGGCTGAAGTAATCCTGAAGTTACTTGATGCTCGGCTTTCACTTACTGACAGATTAAACATTTTGTAACAAACTCGGAGATGTCTCTTTTCATACCCGGCCACCAATACAACTTCTTCAAATCATTGTACATTTTTGTGCTGCCCGGATGTACTGACAAACAACCACAGTGTGCTTCATGTAAAACCTTCCGGATTAACTCATCATCCTTTGGTACACAAACTCGGTCATGAAACATCAAACAACAATCTGAACTAACCTGAAAATCAGAGTCATTCCCCGATTCATACTAAGCTCTCTTAGCTTGCATCTCACTATCATTCTTTTGAGCTTCACATATCTGCTAAATAAATAATGGTCTAGCCCTCAAATCGGCCAATATAGCACCATCATCTGACAACGCTAAGCTCGTACTCATAGCTCTCAAAGCATATAGATATTTTATGCTCAAGGCATCCGCAACCACATTCGCTTTTCCCAGATGGTAATCAATTACTAACTCATAATCCTTCAATAATTTGAACCACTGCCGTTGTCACAAATTCAATTCCTTTAGGTCCATCAAGTACTTCAAAATCTTGTGATCGGTAAAGATTCAGCACTTCTCACCATATAAATAATGTCGCCAAATCTTCAAAGCAAAAACGATCATAGCCAACTCCAAATCATGAGTCAGATAATTTTTCTCATGTGGTTTTAGCTGTTTCGAGGCGTAAGCTACTACCTTACCCTCTTGCATCAACACACAGCCAAGACTATTTAATGACACATCACTGTAGACTACAAACTCTTTCCCTGACTAAGGTTGTACTAAAACCGACGCCTCAGTCAACAATGCTTTCAATCTCTCGAAACACTGTTGGCATTTCTCAGTCCACTCAAACTTAACATCTTTATGCAACAGTTTCGTCATCGAGGTTGCAATCATGGAGAACCCTTTTACGAACTGTATGTAATACCCTGCTAAACCCAAAAAGGTTCTAATTTCTGAGACATTCCTTAACGGTTTCCACTCTACAATAGCCGAGATCTTACTCGGATCAACTCTAATGCCATCACCCGACACAATGTGTACTAAAAATCCGACCTCTTGGAGCCAAAACTCACTCTTGCTGAATTGAGCATACAACTACTTGTCTCTTAAATTCTGTAAAACAATTCTCAGATGCTCTACATGCTCATTCTCATCTCGAGAATATATTAATATGTCGTCTATAAAAACAACCACATATTTATCCAAATACGGTCGGAAGATACGGTTATTAAATCCATAAAAATCGTAGGAGCATTCGTTAAGCCAAATGGCATGACAAGAAACTCATAATGGCCATACCTAGTCTAAAATGCAATTTTCGGCACATTTTGCTCCTTAACCCTTAACTGGTAGAGAACATCGTGGCTCCCTTCAATTGATCAGATAAATCATCTATCCCTGGTAAAGGATACTTATTCATCACCGTCACCTTGTTGAGTTGTATGTAATATATACATAATCTCATCAACCCGTCTTTCTTCTTCACAAAAAGTATCGGAGCACCCCACAGTGAATAGCTCAGTCTTGCAAAACCTTTGTCCGTTAACTTTTGTAACACCCTTTACCCGTTTCCGAAGCCGGAATAGGGTACGAGGTGTTGCCGAACTTAAAATTTCTTGAACATGTAAAATCGGGTCATAAAATTTCGTCAAATTTAAAACTTTTCTACCACATGCATTTTGTTCCTTATAAGGGCTTATAAAGCTCAAAACATCCTTTAGGATGGTTCGGGACTAAACCGAGAACTTTGAAAACTTTTGGAAAAATTTAGAAAATTTTGTCAAAACATAGGATACACGCCCATGTGGTCTGGGACATGCCCATGTCCTTAACCCGTGTAACTCTTTGTTTATGATGTCATCATCAAAATAGGGTCACACGGCCTTGGCACACGCCCATTCCCTTAGACCGTGTTTGTCACATAGCTGAGACACATGGCCGTGTCTCTGCCCGTGTGGCCTGGAAGTTGGCTATTTTCCAAGCCAATTCCCTAGATAAAACACAAACTCTCTTGTATCTATTTCATCAACATGTATCATGCTAAAATTGGACATTCGAATATCCAATTTTGCATACACATTCCCATACACATCGTCATTCATGAAATCATTTGTAAACCACATCCACAACATCTCAATTATGCAATTACCACCTACATGAATAACCACATCATAGGCGTATAACAACCATCAATATTGGCCATCTCCAAATAACCTTAATCAAAATGAACATTTATTAAATAAGGGCCAACATTTTAGGCCATAAAATATATGACATATATGAAAAAACGACCAAGCCTACTATACATGCCATAACCCAAAAATTAATGTATCTAGATATACCAAGTGTTCCAATTGATAGTGTGAGCGAATCTCCGACGTCCACCGATCCCTGAGCTAACTTGGCGATACTACAAGGCAAGGGAAAAGAGAGGGGAAGTAAGCATAATGCTTAGTAAGTTCATATGCAAATAATAAGAAATTAATAAACTTGTGTGGATAAATCCTCACAATAATTTCTTAAGATGATATAATCATTATATCACATGCTTACACCTTATTACTGATGTTCACATTAATCTGTCTACTTGAGTCACTGTCACTAAATTATTTATTTCTCGAGCTACAGAGCTCCGAATGAAGAACCATTAATTTTCCCTAAAACTAGACTGACATAAATTCTTACCATAGAAATTTCAGAATTTTTGGTCTAGCCAATTAGTACAGTTTATTCATTAAGTTTACCCCTGTTTCGAGGTCCAACATTTCTGACACTTTTTCACTACAAATCAATTTTCTCCTCTTATAAAATTCATATAATGTTCTTGTTTATTTCAATTGAAAATAGACTTATTAAGGATTTCAAAAATATGAATTATACTTCATAATTATTTTTGTACAATTTTTACTAATTTTCCAAAGTTGGAATAGGGGATTCCGAAACTCGTTACGACCCTGTCTAACTAAAATTCAAATATCTCATAATTCACACTTCTTTTGCTTACTCTGTTTCTTTTATAAAAAAATATACTCATTAAGCTTTAATTTCATATCTCACCTAGCCTTTAATTCAATTTCCACCATTTTTCATGATTTTTCAAAGTTATACTAATGCTGTTGCCCACAACTGTTTTAATGTCAATTTCACTATTCATTAATTCTTTGTGTTCACCTTCATCTATACACACTTACACCAAAGCATATTATAACTTGGCACATAACAACCAAGTGATCATAGACACATCTTACTCATTTGCATCCTTATCAATAATGCATCATAACCCAAGCACATTATTTATGAGTTTCGTATACATACTTGTGCTTAGTCATAATACTCACATATCCTACTCTTACTTATTTTGAGCATACTCCTTGAATTTCCCATTGAACTACTTGTAATATTAGGGATGTTGGGATATCTTGTACACCTAGTAGGATGCCAATGTCATATCCCAGATATGGTCTTACATGGGATCACATATTGGTGCCGATGCCAAGTCCCAAACATGGTCTTACACTGGCATTCATCTCGAGCCAATGCCATGTCCCAGACATGGTCTTATACTGACTCTCCTCTGTCTGTGCTGATGCCATGTCCCTGACATGGTCTTATACTAACACAACTTGAGGCCAATGCCATGTCCCAGACATGGTCTTACACTGGCACACCCATTGCCATGGTCCAACCATGGTCTTTTCCGTCAATTCATCATGAATCATAGTACGAATGTACTTGACCCTGCATTTCTCACGATTGATCCTTTAATCCAATCTCATACTTGCATAAAGTCATGATTATATAACAAACATATATAAAATAATACATCATCTCAATTCAAATTTAATAATCGTTCACTATAGACTAACCATATGAACTTACCTCGACGCGAATCGATCATTTTGATTGACATTTCCCCATACTTGGTCCAAATCTCGATTTCTTTGATCTAAAATGTCACATTTCACTAAATTATCACTCACATTACTCTTTTTAATACAAAAATCATACTACGAAAAATTTACAATTATGCCCCTAAACTTTCTCATAATTACGATTTTTCCCCTAGGCTCGTAATATGATTTTTATTCAATTTCTATAAAATTCAAGGTCAGCCGAACCTTTTTCTCTTCCAAAGCAACCTCAAATTCTTATTATTTCACACTTTTAGGAGCATTTACAACTTTTACTAATTAACCCGTTTTAACCATTTTCAACGAAAATTACTTAGCAAAAATCATTCTCCTAACCTCGTGCATCCTTATTCTACCATTAAACATCAAAATGCACAAATATCTAGCATGGGTCAATTTTTAAACTTCATTTTTCATGCAAATAAATGGTAAAAATAGAAAGGTTAAACTTCTAATATCTCAAAAATACGAAGGACATTAAAAACGAGGCTCAAATGCACTTACAATTGAGCTTTGAAAAAGCTTGAAATTATTCATTAATTGTATTAAAAAGTATACTTATTTATAATTATTAACTACTATAAATGCTTCTCAACCATACTTATTTATAATTATTAACTACTATAAATGCTTCTCAACTAAAACAATCGATTTGATATTAAATGTAATGAAACTTTAAATTTTATGGCTAATACATAGAATAATTCTATATAAATTTTCAATTTTAAATGTTTAACTTTTTAATTGAATTTATGTAAAAATAACTTTATAAATTTATCTTATCAGCAGTTAGTTTTATATTTTAAGGTTTCGTGTTTATGTGTATATATAATTATTTAATTTTTATATTTTATATTTTATATTTTATATTTCTATCATTTAAAATGTATAATATATATAAAAAAAATATTATTACAAAATAATTTGATATTTTTCGTTAATATATATATATCAACATGTGCATAACACAAGATAATATATTATTTAGTATATACAATAGGAGTAGTCAAAAGGGTTCTCCAAGTTGGAGTTCGGAATTTAATATTAATAATGACTTAAATAACATAAATCATTTATCATTACACCAATACTAATTGACCATGATATATTTGTAGTAAAGAATTTAGGTAACCGAAGATTTGATTATTTCAATATCAAAATATTAAGTTTATAAATTTATAAAAAAAATTATCGATTTAATCAGAAGTAAAAAAAGTACTTATGTTAAATTTTTAGTTAACATCATTTTCGATTTCTATCTTTCAATAACCTCTACCCTTCCCTTTATTACCACAAAATTACAAATTCATCATTTTTAAATGTATGCTCGTATCAATTTCTTTTATAATTAAACGTAAAGATGAAATTATTAGAAATTGGAATTACTACACCACATAATACTCATATAATTTTTTTGATTGGCTAAAAAATAAAATGGTCACTTAAAAGGAAATTTATCCAAAAAAGGAAAGAAACTAACAAGGCAGAAAAATCCAACTCGAACGCTGCAAAAGCGAACAGTGACATAAAATAAAAGCTGTCGGTAAGACCGTTGACGGTCTTTTACTCTTTACAGCATAATTAAAGTAGTAATTAATAAGTAAATAAAAGAGCTATGATCCCCTGCTCCAAACTTATATCAGTTCAGGTGATTTAATCAATGAGTTCTATCCAACGGCCTTGATTTTCTCGAAGGAACCCCATCTAAACCCACATCAGATTTGGTAGTTTCAATTTGGGTCAACATTAGGGTTTGGTTTAAAATTGATATATTTTTAAATAAAAGTTAAAGCTGTTTATATATAATATAACGAAAAACACACTTATATTTAAGATGGCAAAATTTTCTAAGGCTGCCATCTTATTTTAAGATCAAGATTAAAAAAAATTATTAATATAATTAAACTCTGCATAAATTATTAATATGATAAAATTATTTTAAAGAGTAAACACGTGGAAATCCTATCGAAAGAAAAAAAAAAAACCTAGGTGGAATTAAAGAGGTGACATAAATTGAGTTGATGCGCAACCAATCTCAAAATCCAAGTGTATTAAATTAGATATGCTCTAGGTATGGTTCCACACAAGGCAGGTTTAGATAAAGTAAATTTAAGGGTTAATATAATTTTTAGCCATCAACTTGGCAATCAAGCTTGGTTTGTTTTTACTTTAATAATTAGATTCATTTTGGTCTTTAATATATATTTTATTAAGATTTTTTTGATGTAATTAGTGTTATTGAAATAGGATTGGATCAATTGGTCAAACTAATTGGATTGAGAATCTATCAATATATCATCCGAACTAAAAAATTGAATCAACTGAATTAAAAACGGCTTGAAATTTGGTAAAAATTAAATATCGAGACAAAAATCTTGAACATGTTGAATTAGTTTAATGAATTTTTTATTCTTTTATATATTTTTATAAATTTTTAATTAATTAATTAATTATTATTGGTCTAACGCTCAAACTGATCAAATTGATTGAATCAACTAATGATCTGACTTATTCAATCACTAATCTGGTTATTAAAGCATTAGATGTGATACTCTGAAATATTAAATGGATGTAATATTTTGAAATTGTGTTATATCATCATTTGAAAATTATATAATTTTTTAACCTTCATGTGATGATATGGTAAAATATTAGAATACCACACTATTAAAATTTTATATTTTTTAAGTTTAGAATTAAAATGGACCTAATTATCAAATTAAAATGATAAAATTATATATATATATATATATATATATATAAACACTAAGTAAATCTAATTGCGAAGCCTAGAGACTAAAAATTCTATTATCAAAAATTTATTTTGTAAGAAAGCTTAACCATTCTGTGGAGTTGAGGTATAGATAAATAATATTGGAAAGTGAGCGCTGTGGTAATTGACTCGGTGAGAGGGGGTGAAAATGTCAAGGAAGGTCTTATCATTTGTGTTTGCCCTTAAAATATAAAATTACTATTTTTAACTGTTTAAATTATTAGTTAATATATAATAAAATTATACTTTAATTCCTAAAAATATAAAATTTTAGTTTAAATCATTAAAATTTATTAAATTATAAATTAATAAAATTATTAAATTTCATTTTAGCTCCAATAAAAATATATAACTTAATTTCTACTTTCTAAAAAAAATTGGTTTCATGCACTACTGGTTGCGCTTAGAATCTAAACTTGTCCAAGGGCTGAATAGTCCCTAGGATCGGGATTAGATAAGGATTTTCTCACCTTTAGTCAGCTCGAATTCAAAATTTTAAATAATAAAAATTATTTTTAAAATTTAAATTCAATTATAAATTTATATATAATATCAATTAAAGAAATAATTTTAATATTTTATTTTTTGTATAGTGAAATGAGCTTTCTAGTCGGACCGGATCAGCTCGAAAACGAGCATAGACTTGACTTTTTTTTTTTAAATAAAATTTTAACCCAACTCATAAATAACTCTAATTGAGACTAGTTGAATATCTCTTAAAAAGGGGATGATTGGCTTAAGTAAAGTATAACTACTAGAGGAGAACGGAGTGGGTGATATATTCACAAAGATTCCTACGACTTCGACTTCAAAACATAAAAAGTTGTTTGAGTTAATATTTAATTTTTTTAAAAGTTATTATTTATTTAAATTTAATTATAAAAATATGTAAATAATATAAAAAAATATTTTTAAAATTTTTAATCTTTAATTAAATAATGTCAAATCGAATAAAAATCGAATTATATTCTTTTAAGGGTAATTATAATTTGAGCTAAATTATTCTTTAAAAAAAAAAGTGAACAGTTAATCAAGAGACCGGTTGAAACTATTTGTTTTTTTTTTTTTTTTTTTTGGTTTAAAGGAAGGGAATGGATATCCCTGCATGTTTCATTCTTTTTGAAACAGATGTACATTAAAGAAAAAGAAAGATTGTGTGTGGAAGCAGGATCTTTTATTCTTTTGGGGACCCAATCAGGGGAATGAATATCCCTGCTTCCTGTTTCTAACCAACGTCACTATTTCCCGGTACAATTACAATCTCCATTCTCTTTCTTTCTTACTTAAAGAAAAAGTTAATTTTTGAAAATATTTTTTGCGTTTAATAATTAAAATTTTCTTAATTCATTTTGGGTCATTGCAATTTTATTTGACTTAGGAGTTAGACATTTAGTTTTAGGGTATTTATTGGCTGAAATAATTAGTGATTAGAACCTCATAGGTTTGAGATAGAATTTATCAAATCTAAGAGGAATTTGTATATTCATTTAAAAAATAATCATAATCACCATAGACAAAGATTACCCCATGAGACAGTATCTTTCTTTAAGCCTTTAATTCAGGTCATGATTGAGAGTTTCATACCCGACATGCCAGTGAAAAACTTGGGCCCCACTTTATGTAAGATTTGAATCAAAATTTCGCTCATTAGTTGCACTCATCATTATCATCAGTTAAATGTATAGAATTCATTTATAAGTTGAACAAACTATCTTTATATTCTCTAAAAAAAATATAAAATATTTAATAGATTATTAGTACAAATAGGATTAAGTGATGATTTCTGTTTTATATGAAATAGTATAACATTAAAAAATAAATATATATAAAAAATTTGAGATGTATGGTGTTTTTTTTAAAATTTTACTTGTAAAGTTAAAAAAAAAATTGTATTATTAATGTACTAAATATTAACTCATTTATATATTATTTTTGTTTTTTTACCGTATGATATACGAGGAGTTGATTGTATATATTAATTAAAATATATTATTTCAAATTTTAACAATTTTAATGAATAATATTAGAAAAATTAAAAAAAAACTTCTTTTAAATTGTTAAGGTTAAATAACGACAATATTGCGTGAAATTTTAAAAATTGTAAAATAATAATTATATCAATGAAAAATCATGCAATAATATTTAAACACAATCATTTAAAACCCTAATTAAGAATTTAAGGATTTTTAAAAACTTTTAATTTTTCTTAATGCCTATAAAACTACAACAATAAAATTAGAGGTTGGTTGTATTTGAATTTATATTTGACAGTTTAATTTTAAAAAGGTTTGATTAAAACTTAAAATAATGTTTTCAAGCTAACCTATAAGAAAAATTTTGTTAAAAACAAATTTTACAAACAAAACATCAATTAATAAAATAAAATTTTTAAATTTGTTATGTTAATAAACTTTTATGTCAAGAAACCTTTGAATTCAAAATTATGAGAAAATATTTTATACAGGAGTTTTTAGACTCTACAAGCAAGGTTAGAGGATTGATAAGTGTCCTTTAGGAGTATAATAAAATATTAAAAAATAAATATTTTAAAAAATACGTATGCTAAATTTGTAGGTCAAATAAATTATGCTAATAAATGCTAAATATATTATACTAATAAGTATTAAATCTTCTAGAAAGAAAATATATTTCGTTTAACTTGACTTGCAAGAAATCTCTTAGAATTTGGGTCACACAACTCTAACAATCTTCACCTTGACATGAATTCTCCCAACGCCATCTATGCCAAAGCCCGTCATGAGCCTATCTTGAACTATGTAGGGAATTAACTAAGTCGAACCTATGCTTAGAAGCTGGAAGACTTCTAGCCTTTGACTTGTGCACTGCCAAAAATCAAAACTAACCTAGGTCTGATTGTCATAAATATAGTGTCCTAACTTTTCAAAACCTACACCCAAAAGAGAACCGCTCTTCAACAAAACAATCATACATTTTCCCTCCTATGAACAAATTGCCTCCGCTCCAAACAAGTTAACTTCGACTCCATAATGGACGAGGGACGTTTGGTTTCACTGGTAATTGTAGAACCTTCCAGAATATAAAGACTGCCAGTCCTTTTACCTTCTAACAAAACGAAAGCCCCATGAGACAACTCAATAACTCTCGACTCGATGTTGATTCTGTAACCTTTTGAGTTTAAAATACTCAAGGAGATGAGATTCTTTTGTAAATCAAGTACATACATGACATCTAAAGTGTCCTAATCGTCCCATCATGTAAACTAATTTTAACAGTACCAATACCAATTACCTTACTGGATGAATCGTTTCCCATGCGCACAACTCCACCTTCAACCAAACTGTATGTGGAGAATCGTTCTCTGTTGGGACACATGTGGAAAGAACACCCTGAATTTAGGATCCACTCAGATGTAAGCTTGAAGCTATTGCTCTTTGACACTAACAAGAAATCATCACCCGTTTCATCAGCCAAATTCACCAGCTGTGTAACAGCTCGATTTTGGGGCTAGTTGGAATAGTGGTTTCGGGACCAAAAATCTGACATAGAAAATTTTGTTTTTATTACATTTCTACGGTCTATACTTTTATGAAATGATTTTGTGAAAATATCGTTCGAAAATTTTGACGTTTGAGCACTTAATTTAGCAAAAAGGACTAAATTGTAAAAAGTGCAAAAGTTGAGTTCCACATGCTAGAGGTGTCTAATTGCTATGAAGTTTTAAATTGAAGGTCCTTAGATGGTAATTAGACCATTTGTTAAGATAGTGGACAAAAATGGACATGGTGAGATAAAATTTCAAAGTTTTAAGTGAAGGGCATTTTGGTCATTTGGTAAATAAAAGAATAAAAAGGGAAAATCAAGCAAAAAATTTGTCCATATTCTCCCCCAAGTGCCGAAATTTAGAAGGTCACCATGGCTAGGGTTTGCTCAACTTCCAAGCTTGATTGTAAGTACATCCTAGCCCCGTTTTTAATGCTCTTTATGTTTTTGAAGTCATTATCACTTGATCTACCTATTTCTATCATTAATTTAAGGAATAATCAAGGCCTAGGGTTTGAACCATGCTGGATATTTGTGTATTTTGATGCCTAATGGTATATTATTCATGTCTGATGTGTGATAAATAACTTTTGCTAGGTGGTTTTTGATGAAAATGTCAAAAAGACCTATTTGTAAAAAGATTATAAAATGTGTGTAAAAGTGTGATTAATTGAAAAATATTGACTGCTATAAGTATAAAAGAGGATCAGCTAGGCTTGGGAATTGAAGAAATTAAATAGATTTCATTTTTTGAGCCTAGGGGAAAAAATGTAAATACGTCAAAGTTTAGGGGCAAAAATGTAAATTTTCCATAGTGTGATTTTCGGATCGAATTGAGCAATGTGATAATTAAATAAGTTAATTTTTCTATTATAGATCAAGAAAGATGAGGTTCAGACCTTGATCGGGGGAAAAACAACATTATTGACGATTAGGTCCATTTCTGCTATTTTTGTACCGAGGTAAGTTCGTATGTAAATAATGCATTATTATTTATGCTTTAATTGTGTAATTATTGTATGAATTATGATTTACTCTTTGAATGAATTCGAAAAAGTTCGACAAGCGAGAAGAAAAAATCCCGGTTGAACCTTAAGAATTATTAGGATACAAATGTCATAACATTAGGGTTAATTGAGATTACTTGTAAGACCATATCTGGGATATGGCATCAATATGAGATTTCGTGTAAGACCATAAGTGATGACTTCAATAGTTGATAATTCATTTTCTAAATGGCCATTTGATATTGGCTAATATTGGTTAAGTATATATATATATATGATGATGTTTTCATGAATGTGGGAAATTGCATGGTTTGAGGTGCTAAGTATATGATGTTTGTATGTGATAAATGATAGCATGTAAATGATATGTGGATGCCTTGTGTATGGCTGATTGGGTTGATATGCTTGGATTGGTGCTATGTTTTGTTGTGGAGGTTGGTGTATGGAAGGGTGGAAAAAAGGCTTAGTAAATAGCCTTATATTTGTCCACACGGGTAGACACACGGGCGTGTGTCTAGGCCGTCTGCGACACACGGTCTGCCCCACGGGCATGCGTTTCGGCCGTGTGTCCCTTGCACCTTAATTTTTGCAAAATAGGATGCTCAATAAAGAGCACACGGGTAGAGACACGGGCGTGTGTCTCAGCCGTGTGGATGATACAGCCTCGAACATGGGCGTGTGCCCTGGCCGTGTGAAGTCTGCACCTATTTTATGAAAATTTATGAAAATTTAATCGATCACATGGCCTAAGCATACAGGCGCGTGACTTGGCCGCGTGACCTTAATTTGATGATGACGTCATAAAAAGAATGCTCCTTAATTTGAACACGGCCTGAAACACGGGCTTGTCTTAGGGTCACACGGGTGTGTCCCAAATCCACATGAGCGTGTGACCCCTTTTTCATGAAAAAATTTCTAAGTTTTCCAAAAGTTTCCAAAGTTCTCGGTTTAGTCCCGAACCACTTTCGATGCATGTTTTGGGCCTTGTAGGCTCATTTTAGGGACGATATGAATGTTTTTGAAAAGTTTTAAATTTGAGTGGAAATTCATGTCTCGGTTTTGAATGTTTGCTTGTGAATAAGTATGGTAATGCATCATACCCTATTCCGATGTCGAATACGGGTAAGAGGTGTTACATTTAGCGGTATCAGAGCTACAATTTAGTCGATTCTCGGACTAACGTAACGTGTGTAAGAGTTTAGCTATACATGCCATAAATGAACTGTGATAATGTGATGACTCTTGACAACTTTAAATTGTGTTTTCATATAGTAATGGATCCCAATCGAGCTAAGGTTGATGAAGTCGAAAGTAATGTGCTGGCTCCTGCTCAAGGGGCAGTGCCATCTGATAGTAGACCTCCTACGATTAGTCAAGGAGAAGAAGGCAGGGAAGCCTTTCTCTATATGATGAATGAGTGGTATACAGAATTTGTTCAAACAAATCCGAATGCCCAACCTTCTCCAGCCCCACCCATTCCTTGACCGATTCCAATAGCCCTACAAGGTATGGACTTTGTAAGAATGAATAAGCCCCCAGTTGATAAGATCCGGAAGCATGGGGCTGAAGATTTTAGAGCTAATGTGGATGATGATCCCGAGAGAGCCGGGTTTTGGTTTAAAAACTCCATCAGGGTATTTGATGAGTTGTCCTACACACCAGATGAATGTTTAAAGTGTGCTATCTCGCTTCTGAGAGATTCTACATACCATTGGTGGAATACACTTGTATCTGTAGTTCCGAGAGAAAGGGTCACCTAGGACTTCTTTCAATAGGAGTTCCAAAAGAAGTATATTAGCCAACAGTTCATCGACCAGAAACGTAAAGAATTTCTTGAGCTAAAACAGGGTCGTATGATAGTGGCCAAATATGACCAAGAATTTGTCAGATTGAGCAAATACGCTCGAGAGTGTGTTTCTACAGAGTCTATTATGGACAAAAGATTTGAGGATGGATTGAATGAAGATATTCATGTGTTAGTCGGGATTTTAGAGCTGAAAGAGTTTGTGGTATTGGTTGAATGGACTTGTAAGGTTGAATAATTGAACAAAGAGAATAGGAAATCTGATCTTGAAGCTAAAGACTCGAGGAAAAGATCGATGAGTAAGTTATTTCCATCTCAGTCTAAGAAATCGAAAGAGATATATTCCCCTTCGAATGTTTTAGTGGTGTATTCATGTAAAGATCATGAGAAACAACATTCGAGTTTTAAATCTCAAGCTACTTCGATGGCAAGTGTGGGTAACGTAAAGTCTAACAGACCCGGATGTTAACAATATGGAAGAAGACATCCCGATGAGTATAGGATGAATGACCAGGCTTGTTTCAAGTGTAGCTCTCAAGAGCACTTTATCTGAGATTGTCCTGAAATGGTTGAGAAGGAAAAATTTCAAAGTGTGAGGCTGAGTAATACTGCTAATAGAGGTAGGCCACCAAGAAATACTGGAAATGGAGCCAGTAGTAAAAGTGTGACGAAGGATACAACTATGATATCCGAAGCTCGAGCACCTGCTAGAGCATATGCCATCCGTGCTCGCGAAGAAGCAACATCTCCCGATGTTATCACTGGTACTTTTTCTCTCTATAAGACTAATGTAGTTGCATTGATCGATCCTGGATCGACGCATTCTTATGTATGTCTGAAATTGGTAGCTAGTAAGAGCTTGCGTGTTGAGTTTACTGAGTTTGTGATTAGAGAGTCAAACCCCTTAGGCAAACATGTTTTAGTTGATAGAGTTTGCAAGAATTGTCCCTTGATGATTCGAGGTCACTGTTTTCCGGCTAATTTAATGCTGTTGCCATTTGATAAATTCAATGTTATTTTGGGTATGGATTGGTTAACATTGCATGATGCCGTAGTGAACTGTAAAAGAAAGATTATTGAACTGAAATGTTGAAATGGTGAAATTCTTCGGATCAATTCAGATGAGTCGTGTAACACCCCTTACTCGTGTCCGACGTCGGGACAAGATACGAGGCATTACCAGAATTAAACATAAACATTTATACAAAACCGGGCTATAAAATTTCATTCAATTTAAAATTCACTCATTCACATGCAAATCGTCCCTTATATGGGCCCACGAGGCCCAAAACAATCGTTGGAAACTATTCAGGACTAAACCGAGAACTTAGGAAACTTTCAGAAGACTTAAAACATATTTCATCAAAATAGGGGTCACACGCCCGTGTGGCTTGGGACACGCCCGTGTGGGTAGGCCGTGTGGTCAAACACGCCCAAGTCCTTAACCCGTGTAACTCTCTGTTTATGACATCATCAACAAAATAAGGTCACACGGCCAAGTCACACGCCCGTGTGCTTAGGCCGTGTGGTGAATTAAATTCTTAAAAATAAATGCAGACTTCACACGCCCCGAGCACACGCCCATGTCTCGGGGCGGTGTCCTTCACACGGCTGAGACACACAGCCGTGTCTCTACCCGTGTGGCTAAGAAAATGGATATTTACCAAACCATTTGGCACCTTTATTTGCATACTTAAACAAAACTTCAATGGCATCTTTCATGGCATAACTGAGCACTTAAACATCATCAAATAAGTCATGATCCTAACAAATTCATATAATCTTATTCATGCATAAGACACCATACTTTGCCTAGCTTAAACTTATCAAACTTTCATGCCATGATTATCATCAACACACCCTCAATCCATCCGTACCAAACACTCATAACCACAACACATGAAACCTTTAGTATAAGCACACACATATAAATAGGAATTACAACTCATTAACCACTATGAGCCACATCTCATGGCCATATACAAAATGAATCACATAAGCATTATGAACTAACACATTTGGCCAAATCAAATGACACATACACAATTGACTAAGTCCCTATACATGCCATTAACTTAAAGGGTTTTGTGTTCATTTATACCCAACATGATAGCTTGATAGTGTGATAGCATCTCCGACGATCTTCAACTCGAGTTAGCATAAAACCCTATAAGATATGAGAAAGGAAGGGGAGTAAGCTACAAAGCTTAGTAAGTACATATGACAATTGATTACCATGCTTTTAACAATCCTTATTATAAGCTCTCAAGATAATGCCATTACTATTGCATAAAATTTCACATTTCATTTATGTTCATCTTGAGCTGTCTACTCAAGTTACCGTCACTAAATTATTTTTATCCGGAGCTACGGAACTTCAAATTAAGATCTGCTAATTTTCCTTGAAACTAGACTCACATATCTTCTTACCATAGGATTTCCAAAATATTTTGTTCAGCCAATCAGTGCAGTTTATTCTTTAAAATCTCCCCTGTTTCACTGTCCAACAGTTCTGACCCCTCTTCACTAAAAAATTATTTTCTCATTGTACAAAACTCAAATAATGTTATCGTTTGTTTATCTTGAAAATAGAGTCATCGAGAAATTTGAGTATATAAATTTTATCCCTTGACTATTTTTGTAAAAGTTTTAATGAATTTCTCAAGTCAAAAAAGGGAATTCCAAAATCATTCTAACTTGGTCTTACAAAAATTCAAATATATCAGAATATGAGATTCTTTTGCTTGCACCGTTTCTTTTACATGAAAATAGGCTCAATAAGATTTAATTTCATATCCTCTAATTTGATTTCCACCATTTTTTGTGAATTTTTCAAAGTGATATAGCTACTACTGTCTAAACTGTTTTATTGCTAAATTTACTCTATCATGTTTTTTTTGTACTAATTCTCATTTACACACATATAAAACCAAAATATACCCATGTTCAGCCATTCCAGTAACTAATCATTATCAAATATTTATAAGCCATTCATTGGCCAATTTAATCTATACATCAACAACAAAGACTTGAACATATCATTTCTCAATTTAATTTGGCCTAAAAGCCTCACACATGATCATCATCAAATCTTATCATGTATCCATTCATCATGAATGTAGATCACTAATCACAATGTTATCAATATTTCACAAGTATAACTTATTCATGTACATTCTTCTCAAGAATTCATCATATACCAAATTCACTTCACGTGAGTTCTATGTACATACATGTACTACTCGTAAACATAGTCACTTACTTTCTCATTTTTAACGTACCCATTGAACCACTCGGAATGCTAAAAGATACTCGGGAATCTCATACATATAGTACCATATCAATGCCATATCCTCAATATGTTCTTTCATGAAGCATCATATCGACGCCATGTCCATAATATGGTCTTATACGAAATCACATACCGAACTCATTTCTCATGAATTTCGCATATGTACCTGTATTACTCCATCACATAACTTTAGCCGTTTTTTCATCTTTAACAAAAACTTTAATTTCTTACCCCATTGAACCACTTGGAATATCTAAGGATACTTAGAAATTGTCATGCATGTAGTAAGATGCCAATGCCATATCCCAGATATGGTCTTACATGGGATCACATGTCAATGCCATGTCCCAGACATGGTCTTACACGATTTCATATTGAAGCCAGGTCCCAGACGTGGTCTTACAAGGAATCACTATTCGATGCCAATGCCATATCCCAGATATAGTCTTACACGAGATGTTAATTTGGTGTCGAGGCCATATCCTAGATATGGTCTTATACGAGACCTCAGTAACCTTAGTGTCATGACATTTGTATTCTATCCATTCCTAAGGTTTAATCGGGGATTTTCATTCTTTGACATTTCATCAAAATTATCATTAATCAATTTCATAGAGACAATATACAATTTATGTAACATCAGAATATTAAAATACATAACATAAGGTTATATTATTTACACACGAACTTACCTCGATACCAAAATGGTTAAAAGTGACCTAATCGTCAATTTCTCTCTTTTCCTGCATTCTAGGTCCGAACCTCGTTTTATTTGATCTATAACATCACATTTAGCTTGCTTATTAGTCACATTATTCATTGTGACCCAAAAATCATACTAGGGCAAAAAATATGTTTTTGCCCTTAAACTTTGTCATATTTACACTTTTCCCCTAGGCTCGTAAAACTATTTTTATTCGATATCCTTGTATTTTAGGCCTAGCCGAACCATTTTCATAACTATAGCTGTCCACAATTTGCATTCATTCCCACATTTTCATACATTTTTCAACTTTTTACAAATTAGTCCCTTTTTGCAATTTCATCAAAAATCACTTGGTAAAAGTCATTTACTACACACTGAGCATTCATATTCTACCATTAGACATTAAAGCACATGCATGTCATCATGGATAAATTTTTAAACACAAATCCTAGCTCAAAATAATGGTAGAAATAGCTAAACCGAGTTATGGGGATCTCAAAAATGTAAAGAACATTAAAACCGGGGCTTGGGTGCACTTACTATTGAGCTTGGAAGCTTGAAAACCCTAGCCATGGCTTCTCCCATGCTAAATCCGGCCAAGGAAGAAGATGGACAAAGGTTTTTGGCTTCTATTTTGTCTTTTAGTCCATTTAATTACCAAATTACCAAAATGCCCCTAACTTAAAAATATCCTACTTCACTTATCTCATGTCCATTTTTGTCCAACTATTTAACCAATGGTATAATTACCATTTAAGGACCTCCAATTTAAAATTTCATAGAAATTGGCCACTTCTAACATGTGAAACTCAACTTTTGCATTATTTACAATTTAGTCATTTTGACTAAATTGAGTGCCCAACCGTCAAAATTTTTGAAAAAAATTTTCACAGATTCTTTTTGTGAAATCGTAGACCATAAAAATATAATAAAAATAAGATTTTTCCTCATCAAATTTGTGGCCCCAAAACCACTGTTCCGACTAGGCCCAAAATTGAGTTGTTACAAGTCGGGTGAGTTACCTGTTATGATTTCTTCGATGGCTGCCCAAAGTTATGTAAGAAAAGGCTGTGAAACTTACCTTTCTTATGTGTTGAATACAAAAGAATTTGAATTGAAAGTTGAATCAGTGCGGATAGTTTGTGAATATCCAGAGGTGTTCTCGGAAGAGTTACCTAGGTTACCTCTAGTTAGAGAAATTGAGTTTGGTACTGACTTAGTACCAGAGACCTCGGCGATATCTATTGCTCCGTATAGAATGGCTCCGACTAAATTGAAAAAGTTAAAGACTCAGTTGCAAGAGTTGATAGATAAAGGTTTTGCGAAACCAAGTTATTCTCCCTGGGGTGCTCTAGTGTTGTTCGTAAAGAAGAAAGACGGGATTATGAGACTTTGTATAGATTACCGACAACTCAATAAGGTAACTATTAAGGAAAAGTATCATTTTCCGAGGATTGATGATTTATTTGACCAACTGAAAGGAGCGACAATGTTCTCGAAAATAGATTTGAGATTTGGTTACTATCACTTGAGAGTAAAAGAGTCAAATGTGCCGAAAATCGCTTTCAGAACAAGATACGGACACTATGAATTTCTTGTCATGCCTTTTGGACTAACGAATACTCCTGCAGTTTTTAAGGACCTAATGAATCGAATCTTTAGACTGTATTTGGACAAGTTTGTAGTTGTTTTTATTGATGACATACTGATTTATTCTCGTAATAAGTCCGAGCATGCCGAACACTTAAGAACTCTTTTGCAGACTTTGAGAGATAAGAAGTTGTATGCTAAGTTCAGTAAAAGTGAGTTTTGGCTCCAAGAAGTTGGATTTTTAGGACTCAGGTGATGGTATTCAGATTGATCCAAGTAAGATTTTGGCAATTGTTGATTGGAAATCGCCAAGGAATACATCTGAAGTTAGAAGCTTTTTGGGCTTAGCTAGTTATTACCGATGTTTTGTCAAAGGATTTTCAGTGATTGCTACTCCAATGACCAAGTTGTTCCAAAAAGATGTTAAATTTGTATGATCCAAAAAATGTCAGCAAAGTTTTGAGAAGTTGAAAGCTTTATTGACTGAGGCACCAGTTTTAGTGCAACCTGAACTGGGAAAGGAGTTTGTGATTTATAGCGACGCGTCACTGAATGGATTAGGATGCATGTTGATGCAAGAGGGCAAAGTGATAGCCTATGCCTTGAGACAATTGAAGCCACATTAGAAGAATTACTCAACGCATGGTTTGAAATTACCCGCTATTGTGTTTGCTCTAAAAATTTAGAGACATCAGTCGTACGGTGAGAAATGCTATGTTTTTACTGATCACAAGAGTTTGAAGTATTTGATGACTCAAAAAGATTTAAATTTGCGGCAACGAAGATGGCTTGAGTTATTGAAAGACTATGAGTTGGTCATTGATTATCACCCGGGTAAGGTGAATGTAGTTGCAGATGCCTTGAGTAAGAAATCTTTATTTGCCTTGAGGGCAATGAACACGAGGTTAACATTGTCTGATAATAATTTGATTATAGCTGAGTTGAGAGCTAGATCGTTATTTCTTTAGCAAATTTGTGAAGCTCAAAAATGTAATCGTGATTTACAAGCCAAGAGAGATCATAGTGAATCGGTTAGTGATTCAGAATTTCATGTCAGATCCGATGATTATTTGATGTTCTGAGGTAGAGTTTGTGTATTGAAAAATGATGAACTTATTCAGAAAATCCTTCATTAGGCGTATAATGGTTGTTTATTTATGCATCTGGGTAGTACGAAAATGTCTAATGATTTGAAGAAATTGTATTGGTGGTCTGGTATGAAAAGAGATATCTTTGAATTTGTTTTGATATGTTTTATTTGTCAACAAGTAAAAGCCGAACACCAAGTACCTTCAAGTTTACTTCAGTCAGTGATGGTACCCAAATGGAAATGGGACAGAATTACGATGGATTTCGTAATTGGATTACCTCTGACTTCGAAAAAGAAAGATACCATTTGGGTCGTTGTTGGTAGATTGATGAAATTGGCCCATTTTATTTTGATACGTACTGATTATTCGCTTGATAAGCTAGCTGAGCTGTACATTTCTAAGATAGTAAGATTGCACGGGGTGCCCACTTCGATTATTTTGGATAGAGATTCGAGGTTCACTTCGAGATTTTAAAAGAAACTACAAGAGGCTTTGGGTACGAAATTGAATTTTAGTACTGCATTTCATCCACAGACTGACGATCAATCTGAAAGGGTAATTCAGAACTTGAAGAAATGATTCGATGCTGTGTTCTAGAATTTGAGGGTAGTTGGGAAAAATATCTACCATTGGTTGAATTTACCTATAACAACAGCCATTAGTTGAGTATAAAAATGGCACCTTATGAGGCATTATATGGCTGCAAGTGTCGAACACCTTTGTATTGGACTGAGCTTAACAAGAAACAGATTCACGGGGTTGACTTGGTTAAGGAAATCGAAGAAAAAGTAAAGGTAATCTGAGATTGCTTGAAAGCCGCTTCAGATCGACAAAGTCGTATGCATACTTGAAAAGAAAAGAGATCGAATTTCAGGTCGGTGACAAAGTCTTTCTGAAAGTATCTCCGTGGAAGAAGATTCTAAGATTTGGCCGTAAAGGTAAGTTGAGTCCACGTTTCATTGGGCCGTATGAAGTTATTGAAAGAATAAGGCCAGTGGTATATCTGTTAGTT
The DNA here is from genome assembly GCA_025503065.1 of Gossypium bickii. Taxonomy (NCBI): domain Eukaryota; kingdom Viridiplantae; phylum Streptophyta; class Magnoliopsida; order Malvales; family Malvaceae; genus Gossypium; species Gossypium bickii. The sequence goes on along the minus strand of CP106717.1, from coordinate 43,316,042 downwards.
TTACCGATAGAGTTGGAAAGAATCAATAATGTATTTCATGTGTCTATGCTGCGACGTTATCGATCAGACCCTTCACATGTGATTTCTTCGACAGAGGTTAAGATTCGACCTGATATGACTTATGGTGAAGAACCGATCAAGATTTTGGCTCGGGAAGTTAAACAGTTAATAAATAAGAGTATAGCCCTAGTGAAATTTTTATGGCAACGACACGGAGTCGAAGAGGCTACGTGGGAACCTGTGGAAGCTATGCAAAAACAGTACTCAAACCTATTCCCTGGTAAGATTTTCAGGGACAAAAATCCCTAAGGGGGAAGAATTGTAATAGCCCGAGTTTGGGGCTAATCGGAACAGTGGTTTTGGGACCACAAATTCAACATAGAAATTTTTTTTTTATTACATTTCTATGGTCTACAGTTTTATGAAATGATTTCGTGAAAATTTCGTTTGAATATATTGATGTTTGAGCACTTAATTTAGCAAAAAGGACTAAATTTTAAAAAGTGCAAAAGTTGAGTTCCACATGCTAGAGGTGTCTAAAGGTCCTTAGATGGTAATTAGACCATTTGTTAAGATAGTGGACAAAAATGGACATGGTGAGATAAAATTTCAAAGTTTTAAGTTAAGGGCATTTTGGTTATTTGGTAAATAAAAGAACAAAAAGGGAAAATCAAGCAAAAATTTTGTCCATCTTCTCCCCTAAGTGCCAAAATTTAGAAGGTCACCATAGCTAGGTTTTGCTCAACTTCCAAGCTTGATTGTAAGTACATCCTAGCCCCGTTTTTAATGCTCTTTATGTTTTTGAAGTCGTTATCACTCGATCTACCTATTTCTATCACTAATTTAAGGAATAATCAAGGTCTAGGGTTTGAACCATGTTGGATATTTGTGTATTTTGATGTCTAATGGTAGATTATGCATGTTTGATGTGTGATAAACAACTTTTGCTAGGTGGTTTTTGATGAAAATGTCAAAAGGACCTATTTGTAAAAAGATCATAAAATGTGTGTAAAAGTTTGATTAAATGAAAAATATGGACTGCTCTAGGCTTGGGAATCAAAGAAATTGAATAGATTTCATTTTTCGAGCCTAGGGGCAAAAATGTAAATATGTCAAAGTGTAGGGGAAAGAATATAAATACGTCAAAGTTTGTTGACATCTCTGAATGGGTTGATATATGAAAATTGAACTAGCTTTTATACCACTTGTTGGGGGTCGACCTGTTTAAGCAACGAACAAGTAAAAAATAGCAGAAGAAATTGATAAATTGAACACACAAATTTAACGTGGAAAAACCCTTCCAAAGAGGATAAAAAACTACGAGCAAAGGTAATTTTACTATAATGGCAAAAGAATGAAGTGTACAAACCCAAAACTTGAAAACAAAGAATCCTCAAAATGTAAACGCAAAATTCTCTAAAAGTGATATGAATTTTAATATTTGATTGGTGTGTTTTCTATGGTTGTAAAAGAGCCTATTTATAGGCTAAATTTGTAGGTCAAATAAATTATGCTAATAAATGCTAAATATATTATACTAATAAATAATGAATCTTCTAGAAAGAAAATATATATTTTTTAACTTGACTTGTAAGCAAGTTCTTAGAATTTGAGTCACACAACTCTAACATACTACACATTAGTTACAATACTTAATCTAGTATTTTTTTTTAAAAAATAAATAGCCTTTATAGTTTGTCTTGTCAAGATAGTTCCTGTTTATCAAATAACCCAAAAATTGTATGCCTTTAATTAAAACAACAATAAATTGAAACAAACTTTTATTAGCCAAGTATCAATTACATAAATATTTTAAACATCCACTAGCATACATCTTTGGATTACTTGAAACACCCATCCTTATAACATGTTATATATATCTTTAGAGGTAATCCTTCAGTTAATGGATCAACAAACATAAGTTTAGTACTAATATTTTCAATTGACACTTCTTATTTTTGGACTCTTTCTCTAACAATTGAGTATTTTAGATCCATGTGTTTAGATCCACTTGGGTACTTAACATTTTTAGAAAAGAAACCAACTGCAGTATTATCACAATATATTTTTAATGGCTTGGCAATTGAGTCATCTACACAAAGTCCTAAGCTAAAATTTTGCAACCATAAAGCATTACTCGAGGATTTAAAATAAGCTATAAACTTAGCCTCCATTGTGGATGAAGCAATAATAGATTGCTTTATACTTTTCAATGAGATTCCCCTACCTGCTAGCATAAATATAAACCTAAAAGTTAACTTTAAGGTGTTGAGGCAACCACTTTAATCTGAATCTGAGTATCCGACAACCTTTAATTTTTCTAATCTTCTATATGTGAGCATGTAATATTCCAACAACATAACTAATATTCAGCCTAATGCATGTTTGAGCATACATTAAGCTTCCAACAACTGATGCATAGGTGATTCTCTTCATATGTTCCCTTTCTAAGTCATTCCTTGGGCATTGTTTATTACTTAATTTGTCACCCTTTTGAATGGATGCAACATTAGTTGAGCACAATTGCTTGTTAAATTTCTCTAGAACTCGATTAATATATCCTTTCTAAGACAAACCTAACAATCCTCAAGATTGATCCCTAAAAATCTCGATGATAATGACATAGTTTGCCTCACCCATATCAACCATCTGGATGTTCTTTGTGAGATATTCCTTGGTTTGATGTAATAAACCAAGATCACTACTAGCTAGCAAAATGTCATCCACATACAATATTAAAAATATAAATTTGCTGCCACTAACTTTAAGATATATGCATTGGTTAACAATGTTTTCCTTAAACCTAAAAGATGTAATGGTATCATTATATTTTATATACCATTGTCTATAAGCTTATTTAAGACCATAAATGGATTTCTTCCAAGCTAAATGTTCTTTTCCTTTCCTTACGAACCCTTCAAGTTGTTCCAAGTAGATATCTTCATCCAAATTCCCAGTTAGAAAAATAGTTTTCACATCCAGTTGATGTAACTCCAAGTTAAAATGAGCTACAAGTGCCATGATAATTCTAAGAGAATCTTTCTTAGAAACCAAAGAGAACGTTTCTTTATAATCAATGCCTTCTTTTTTAGTGAAACCTTTTCCCACTAGTCTATCTTTAAATAAATTGGTGTTACATTTAATATTGCGCCTGGTCTTATAGAACCATTTATACTCGATATTTTTACAATTAGGAGGTAACTCAATAAGATCCCAAACACCATTATGGTCCATTGGCATCAACTCTTCATTCATAGCCTCAATCCATTTATAAAAATCATCACTTTCCATGGCTTATGAAAATGAAACTTGATATTTCTTTATCCCAATATCAAAATCAAATTTTTGTAGATACACCAAATAATGATTATAAATTGCAACTATTCATTCTGTTTGAGATCTTCTCAAAGTTAAAGGTTGTGATGTTTCTGCAACATTTTCAATGACTTTTTCTTGGAATAGTGAATCATTTTCATTTTGTTGATCATTTATCTCAACTTATTGTAACAGCCCGATTTTGGGGCTAGTCAGAATAGTAGTTTCGAGACCACTAAGGTTGAGGAAAATTATTTTGATATTATTTTATGTGTTATGGCATTAATATATGGCTATATGAAAAATTTTGTGCTTTAATTTTAACGATTGCATGCTTAACTGTGAAAAAGGACTAAATCGCATAAAGTGCGAAAGTTCCATTATTCATGGTAGAGGTGTCTAATAGCCATAGAATATTAATTGGAGGTTCTTAATGTGGGATTAGGCCAATTGGGAGGTGTTGGCTGGCCATAGAGGCTAGGGAGATAAGGGCATTAAATTTTTGGTCAAATTTGGTGAAATTAGGTGATGAAAAGATGAATAAAATAAGATAAAAAGAAAAGCTATCATCTTTCACTATTCACCCTCCTTCTTCCACTAAAAATTGAAGAGGAAAATTAAATTTTTGGGGTTACTTTTAGCTAAGCTATCTCCTTGCAAGTAAGTGATTTTAATGATTATTTTTGAGGATTTTTGTACTTTTGGAGTCCCCAAAGCTTAAGCTAGCTAATGATGGGACTAATTTGTTAAATGGTTGAAAGTTTAGGGATTTGTCATGAGAGAGTTTATGTTGTTAGCTGAGTTTTTATGGAAGAAAATGAATGTTAGTGAGATGAGAAACAACTTTTGTGAAAGGTGTTAGCATGAAAACACCTAAATAGGACTTGAATGCAAATATTGAAATTGTGTAATAAATGCATGAAATAATTGGAATTATGAGTTGTTGTATGAGTAATAAATGTTCAGCTAGGCTTTTTGTGAATAATGATTCACGAGTCTAAGGGAAAAATCGTAATTTTGCCAACGTACAAGGGAAAAACGGTCATTTTTTGCCTAAGTGGAGATTATGGTGTATTATGATGATAAAATGATTGAATGAGTTAATTTTTATTGTTATAAACAAAGAAGAGCGTGGAATCAACCTTGACCGAGGAAAAGGCAAGGTTACGGAATAGACCGCTGATTAACGCATTTTGCACCGAGGTAAGTTTATGTGTAAACGACGCATCTTAGATACACATGTAATTTCTTATTGGTGCATTGTATGATTGAGAACACTTACAATTTAAATGGATGGAAATTTGGTAGAAAGTGAATAAGCTCCGTATGAACGTTGAAATAAATATGTAGGTATGGAATATTATCCGTAGTAAATAATGGTGGGCTATGTGCGATACCACTTTAATTATTTTTATTGGTGGGCTATGTACGATACCACATTATCACTTATTCACGATGGGCTGTGTGTGATACCATCGTTAGTATTATTATTTGGTGGACTAAGTGTGATACCATTTATAATATTCTTGTTGGTGGGCTATGTGCGATACCACCCTGTTATTAATAAATGGTGGGCTAAGTGCGATACCACCGAGTGTTTGGTATTACTAAGAGTGGGTTATTGTGTAATTATGATGTGTTGCTTCATGTGGTCATGTGGTGATCAAGTGCAGGAATCTATGTTAAATGATAAGAACATTTGGTTGTGGTATTTTGGATTGTGGTAAGAGATGAATGAGTAAGCATGATCTTGGATTGTGAAATGCTATTTATTGATTAGCACATGTTATGATGTTCATTGTTTACTTGTAAACTTACTAAGTGTAAAGCTTACTCCCTTTCTTTTCCCTTGTTTTATAGTGTCAAAGAGCCAAGTCGGGATACGAAGACAATTGGAATACCACCCGCACTACTAGCTCATCTCGGTATATCTAGAATTAGCATTTTAAGTATGGCATGTATAGGGGCTAGACTAGGTAAATTGTTTTGTTATTTTGGCCAAGGATGTATTGGCTCCCTTAAGGATGAATTCTTTTGTACATGGCCATAGTTAATGGCTCAATACTATTAATCAATGAAAAGATGAGATTATTCATGATTGTGTAGGGTATATGATTGGGTTGTTTGGTTGTGAATTATGCTTGAGTGAGTTAGGGTGATGAAAGAGCTTGGCAAATGGCCTTATTCTTGTCCACATGAGTAGGTACACGGGCGTGTGTTTAGATCATGTGTGACACACGATCAATTGCATGGGTGTGTGACCAGGCCGTGTGTCTCCTTGCATGTTAGAATTGCAAGTCAGTAAGCTTAGTAGTAAACACACGGGCAGAGACACGGCTGTGTGTCTCAACCGTGTGAGAGGCACGGCCAAAGGCATGGGCGTGTGCCTAGGCCGTGTGAAGTCTGCACCTGAATTTAGGAATTTAATTCAACACATGGTCTAAGGGCACGGGTTTGTGCCTTGGCCGTGTGACCACAGTGAGGTGATGATGTCATAAACAAAATGCCAAGGTTTTGGCACACGGGCTGAGACACGGGCGTGTCGAGGCCATATGATGGACACAGGCTAGGGACACGGGTGTGTGTCCAGCCGTGTGAAATAAGTCAGTGTCCACCACGGGTGTGGGACATGGGCGTGTGTGACCACACGGCCTGCCCACACGGGCGTGTCCCATTTCAGGCCCCTGTTTAGGTAAAATTTTTCTAACTGTGTAAAAGTTTCCAATTTATTTCTGAAACCTTTGGGAAGTATTTTTAGGGCCTTGTAAGCCCATTATAAGAAGGTTAGATAGGAGAATGGTGAAGTTTTAATTTGGAATAGATTTTGATAACCCAAAGTTGTATGACCATGTGAGTCAAGTATGGTAATGCCTCGTACCCAGCTCCAGCGTAGAATACGGGTAAGGGGTGTTACACTTACTGTGAATGTTGAGGGACAACAACGTCCTGAGGTAAAAAAGGTGTTGTGATATCCACTCTGATTTCCTCAAGTTCTACCTTTTAAGGTTCATTACTCCCACTAACTTCGCCATTTTCTAAGAATTTGGCTTTACTGGTTTCTACTATTCTCTTACTATGGTTAGGATAATAAAATTTGTACCTTTTGGATTTATTTGTATAAGTAATAAAAACCTAGATATTGTCCTTGAATCTACTTTATCATGTAGGTTGTCGATTCTAGCTTCTATTGGATAACCTCATACATGTAAATGTCTCAAACTAGATTTCCTACTGGTCCAAAACTCAAAGTAGTTGACGGGGTTGCCTTACTAGGAACTCTGTTCAATATATACATTTCAATTTTTAAGGCTTTACCTACAAAGAAATAGGTATAGTGGAATAACTCAACATGCTCTAAACCATTTCTATAAGAGTACAATTACGCCTTTTAGCAACACCATTTTATTGTGGCATACCTGGCATTGTATATTGAGCATGAATGCCACACATTTCTTGGAATTTGGAAAATAAGCCAACATTTTGTATTAATTCATCATATCTACCATAATACTCACCACATCGATCTGATCTCACAACTTCAACCTTTTTATCTAATTTTCTCTAGACTTTTATTATGTAAACCTTAAGGATGTCAATAGCTTGAGACTTTTCTTTCATTAAATATACATAATGAGATAGTTCATATATGAATGTGATAAAGTACTTGATAAACCGTAAAAGTAACATATTTTAAGCCCACATTTAGTATGCTTTTGGATGATTTATCCCTCGATTTATGTAAAAAGGTGCTCTTAATCCTTTCTTTTCATGTCTTATACCCAGGAAAGCACCCGAGGATGAAAAGAACATAAAACGGGCCCAAAACAGAGTAAAAGGGCCAATTCACGAAATCGACACGGCCTAGACCCCGATAATCACGACCGTGCCTCATTAAAAGTCCAAACACGGCCTGGCCACGATTCACACGGGTGTGTGCCATGGCCGTGCCTCTGTCGCTGGAAGGAGAAATTTCATTCGGGAAAGGATACTTTGAGGCAAAGAAATACATTCCAAAGCCTATTCAAACACCCTAGCAGGAATTCTACTTAAATTAGGAAACTTAGGGGCCAAGTAAGGCATCACAAAGTCTATATAAACACCCAAGGGGGCAACTTGAAGGGGAGCTCGGCAGAAGTCGAAACTGGAGCGAAAGCTAGGCCAAGGAGCCAAGTTGAGAAGGTCAAAGTTTGGGAGTAACACGAGGATAGCCAGTTGATTCATCCCAAGAAGCCAGAATTATACTCAAGACGGCGGAATTCTCCTTCAATCCCATCAGGAAGTTTTAGGATTTTTCTTATGTTTTGTTTTATCTTTTCTCTTGTGATGTTTTCTTTTTACATTATGAACTAAACCCCTCAGATACCTGAAGGGGGATGAAACCTAGACAGATTTTATTATTTGATTTTTAAGTTATATGATAAATTACTTAGTTTGTTCTTAATTATGTTTCTTAATCCAAATCCAATGTGCTTAGGTAGAGGAGGAATAGACCCTGCCTAAGAGTAGATCTAACATAACTAAGCGGAGTTGATCGGGCGCCTAGAGGTAGGGTTATGAGATTTTGCCAGATTAGGGTGAAACCTAATATGGGAATCCATTGATCGATTTACTACTTTCCTAGGGGGTTATTATAAGTGAACGAGAGTTCCACTAATTAACCTAGGATTAGACATTATTTGCTTCGAGAGAGGGTTTAACATAGGTTAGGGAGTCTCACGGGTCATGCTAAGTAAAAGAAATCATATAATTTAAGATTAGATAATAAGAGAAGTCTAGGTGAATTCTTCCCGAAGGTATCATAAAAATCGACTGAGTCTTTTTCAAATTATCCCCAAATTCATCTTTTTGTCTTTGTTTCCTTAGTTTAGTTGTTGTTAATTTAGTTTAAAAGCAAACCTTTATATTAGTTAGGTTAAATAATAAAAAGTAAGTGAGTATTAATACTTTTAGTTCCTTTGGGTTCGATATCCGGTCTTGCCTAAGCTATACTACTGTTCGATAGGTACACTTGCCTTAATAGCATTGTCAGAGTTAGTCTCCAGTTTTGATCATTCTTTTATAAATTTTAAAGCTCTGATTTTACAGCGATCAGTACTTTTCTCCAGTTAAACAAGGAGTAGCAAATGGTTCACAAATGTTTGTATGTATAATCTCAAGAAGCTTTTTACTTCTTGTGACACCTTTCTTTGTATGTTAGGTTTGTTTTCCTTTATTGCAATCCAAGCATGCTTGAAACTCAGTGAAGTCTACATTTTGCAAAACTCTATCATTCACCAATCTTTCAATCCTTTCCTTAAAGATGTGCTTTAGCCTTCTGTGCCACAAGAATGAATAATGTTCATTTATTAATCCATGTTTTGAACCAACATTTAAATGAAATGTCACTAAAGCTTGTGAAAGTTAATGGTTTAAAGAAAATTTATATAAATTGTCACATAAAATACCAGAACGAACTATTATTGAATTAAACATTAAACTTAATTTATTATAACCAAAAGTACTTGAATATCCAACAACATCTAATTTGGATAAATAAATTAAATTTCTAGATATCGAAGGTACATAAAAAGTGTTTTGATGATCCATCTGATATTTAGTCTCTAAGATTAAGCAATAGGTACTGAGAACTATAACTTTCACTTTGAGACGGTTTCCCATATAGGTGAATTTTTCACTTTCCTTCAGTTTCCTAGTTGTAAGTGTTGGAACAATTTGGTTTGAAAACGATTTTCTTGCACAACGAAAAATAAAAATTTTGAAAATGAATCTAGTTTGCGATATTTATAGCAATAAATCAATTACTGAATTTGCACATGTGTTTTCGGCTAGACGGATCCTTGTTGTTCATGTCTTTCAAACTAACGACCTTTTCACTATTCTCGTACCACGAACTTCTTCGAGTGTAGGCTCAAATGATTCAACTCAAACATAGAACCAGAAATAGTTTTTTTTTTGTTTAAATGTGAAAATAAAAAATCTTTTCTCAAATAGAAACAGTTAGAAATTATTATTCCAAAAAATAAATTTAATAATTGAGAATAAATTCTCTCTATTTTCAAGCAGAGTAACAATATCTTAAAGTTTTGCAAATAGCTCTACTGATGCCATCTATTTATAGGAAGAAGTAGAACCCTAGCTAGTAAAGTCTTTGTAATCGGGTTCGCAAGGTTGTCCTTGGATACAACCTTGACTACATTCACAATTTCATCTGCAACTGCCTTTCTTATCTTATGATACTTTCGATCAATATGTTTTGCACTCTTGTGGTTTCTCGTCTCCTTGGTATTAGCTATTGCCACACTATTGTCACAATATAGTGTGATAGATTTTCCCATACTAGGAACGACTTTAAGGTCCATAAGGAACTTTTGAAGCCATATTTCTTTTTTGGTAGCCCCAGAAGTAGTCACATATTTGACCTTCATAATGAAGTCAGTACTACAACTCTACTTTACACTTCTCTACACAATAGACCTACCACCTAGGACAAAAGCACAGCCTGATGTCGATTTCCTTAAATTCCAACACATTTGGAAGTCAAAATCTATATATCTGATAAGAGTAAGATCTCCTCTAGAATACACAAGCATATAATCCCTCATTCTCTATAAATACTTGAGTATATGCTTAACTGCTTGTTAGTGTCTTTGATAAACCGTAAATATAACATATTTCAACCCTGTATTTAGCTTACTTTTGGATGATTTATCCCTTGATTTATGTAAAAAGGTGCTTATAATCCTTTCTTTTCATGTCTTATACCCAGGAAAGCACCCGAGGATGAAAAGAACGTAAAATGGGCCCAAAACGGAGTAAATGGGCCATATCACGAAATCGACACGGCCTGGCCAAAAGACCACAAGCCGTGCCTTGTTAAGCATCTAGAAGACGGCCTCTCCCCCCTGATTTACACGGCCGTGCCTCATTAAAGAATCCAAACACGGCCTGAAGTCGATCCACACGGGCGTGCTACATGGCCGTGCCTCTGTCGTCAGAATGAGTAATTTCAGTCGGAAAAAGATACTTAGGGAGAAAGAATCGCATTCCAAAGAGCTTATATATATCCCCTAAGTGCCACATTTGAGGAGGAGGCGAGCTAGGCTAAGGAGCCAAGCCGGAAAGGTCAGAGTTGTGGGAATTGCTTGAAGTTAGCCAGTTGATCCATCCCAAGAAGCCGGAATCATACTCAAGACGGCAGAATTCTCCTTCAATTCCTTCAGGGAGTTTTAGGAATTTCTTATGTTTTGTTTTATCTTTTCTCTTGGGATGTTTTCTTTCTTAGTTATGAACTAAACCCCTCAGATACCTGAAGGGGATGAAACCCAGATGAATCTTGTTATTTGATTTTTGAATTTTATGATAAATACTTAGTTTGTTCTTAATTATGCATGCTTAATCCAAATCTGATGTGCTTAGGTGGAGGAGGAATAGACCCTACTTAAGAGTAGATCTAGCATAATTAAGCGGAGTTGATCGAACGCCTAGAGATAGGGTTACGAGATTTTACTGGATTAGGGTGAAACCTAATATGGGTATCCATAGATCGATTTACTGCTATTCTAGGGGGTTATTATAAAAGAACGAGAGTTCCACGAAACCGACAAAATCAACAGGAGCCTTCAACATAGACACAGTAACCATGCTATCAACACAAATGGAGATAATGAATAAAAAGCTTGACAGTTTGTGTTCTTCACAAGTACATCCAGTGATGCAGTGTGATGCAAGTGGAACTGTAGCGAATTCTGAGTACCCACCCTACCAACCAGAAGCAGAGAGCGAACAGATGAACTATATAGGTAACAATTTCAGATCCAATAATAATCCATATAGTAATACTTACAATCCAGGTTGGAGGAACCACCCAAAATATTCATGGAGAGGCCAGGGAAATCAAGGTAATCAAAGGCAACAAAACTTCCAAAATTAGCTCTATTCACAAGAGAAGAAACCAACTCTTGAAGAGATACTGGCATGATTTTCAGCAATTAGTGAAAAACGTATCCAAGAAACTGAGAGAACAATCAAAAGTAACGAGAGCCGAATCGGGGAAATCACTAATGTAGTCGAACGACTCGCAAAGCTCATGTCAGAACGACCGCAAGGACGTCTACCAAGCGACACCAAGATTAATCCAAAAGAGCAAATTCAAGCCATAATAGTTCAGGAAAATACAGAGATAGACGAACCCATCCCACAACAAGAAACCAAGGAAGAAAAAGGTAAAGTAGAGGTAACACAGGAAAGGCCAAAACCGGTAATCAAAGAGTACCAACCTCGCATTCCTTATCCTGAAGCATTAAAAAGAGACGATTCAGAAGAGCAGTTTGGTAAGTTTCTTAAACTTTTAAAGAAATTACACATTAACTTACCTCTTCTTGAAGCTCTTTTTCAGATGCCAGACTTGAGGAAATTTTTAAGACAGCTCTTGATAAACAAACGCAAATTAGACGAAGAGCCACACATTGAACTCAACGCAAAGTGATCAGCAATTCTACAAAATAGACTACCACAGAAATTAAAAGATCTAGGGAGTTTTACAATTCCATGTTTAATTGGTAGTTTAACTATTGATAATGAGTTAGCTGATTTAGGGGCAAGTATAAATGTCATGCCTTATACATTGTTTATGTAACAGTCTGGTTTATACCCTAGTCAGAACAGTGGTTTCGAGACCACAAATTCACGTCTGAATATTATTTTAATATTAATTTCTGTGCTGTTGATGTGTGATTGAGCATGTGGTAAATTTCCGTGAGCTACTTTGTCTGTCTGTGTGTTTAATTTGATAAAAGGATTAAATTGCATTGAAGGCAAAATTTGTATGCTTTAAGAAAATACACCTATTTGATGTGGCTTTTTAAGGTAGAGGCCTTAGGATGTTATAAATCCATTCATACGATAATGGATGATGAAATGACATAATGACATGGTGTTATTTTGTTTTTTTTTTTTGATATATGGATGGGTAAATTAGTAATTTGAGAAATAAAATATGAATAAACAAAAAATTAAGGCTAAAATGCTATCATCTTTATGCTTCATCACCGAAAATAAGAACAAAGAAGAAGGATTTGAATTCTTTTTACATTCGACTCATATTTGGGCTAGATTAAGGTAAGCTTTGACTTCGATTTTTGATAATTTCTACATTTTTGTAATCGTTGCTTCGTCTACTATCAAACCCATGTTTCAATTTTGTGTATTGGTGATGTTTACAAGTTATGCCATTGATGCTATGTTGAGTTTTGTGATGCTTTAAGGTGTTAAATGATAAATTGGTAGTAGATGAATATGTTTTGTTCTTGAAGTTTTGATGAATTTAGCTAAATAGGGCTAAATTGAGAAAATGTTATTTTGGAGGACTAAATTGTCATTTTAATGAAAAGTATGGGCTTGTGTGATGTATATATGTATTCGACCAAGCTTGTGTATAAGTGGATTTTGTGAATTTGATGTTTTGAGAAAAATAGACTAAATTGATTAAGTGTACAGATGTGAGGGCTAATTTGTAAATTGCCCTAAATATGTGTCTTTGGATTGAATTGAATGAATTAGTGAATAAATGGGTTAATTCTGAATATGTTTAGGTCAAGAACCGAGGAAAACGGATTTAGATCGCGAGAAAGCGAAAGTTATCGAGTAGCCATTTTCTATTTCGATAAACCGAATCCGAGGTAAGTCACTATACAAATAAATGAATATGTATGCAATTGTAATTGTTCATATGTTAAATGATGATAATGAATGCTTATGAGAAATTTTGTAATTGAATTCCGAGATAAGTTTGGTATATTGACTAAGTCTGAGAAGCCTCGTACGAACCTTGACATAGGTATCAGTTCTGTTTTATCATGTAAGACCATGTCTGGGACGTTGGCATTGATTTGAGATTCGTGTAAGACCCTATCTGGGACAGTGGCATTGACATCTGATTATGTGTAAGACCACGTCTGGGATGTTGGCAACAATATAAACTTTATGTCTAAGACCACATCTGGGACGTTGGCATCATTATGACACTTACGAGTAAGACCATGTCTGGGACATCGGCATCGTTTTGATTCGTATAAGACCCTGTCTGGGACAGTGGCATCGATATCCGAGTGCATGTAAGACCTCGTTTGGGACGTTGGCACTGTACGATTATTCTGAACTTTCTGAGTATTCCAATGGAGTTATTACTATTCAACGGGCAAGTCTATGATAATAATTGCAAATCCGAGCTATGAACAAATATGTGTTAGTAAATTCGATTCAGGTATGTTGATTATACACTAGTTGTGTATACAAGGTAAGCATCAATATGATCTTACTATGATGCTATGAATATGGAATTGATAATATGTTGTATAAGGTTTTGGTGAAATGAGATATGTGTTTATATGATCTTTGAATTGGGAATATGGCTAATGTGGTCAAAAGTGTATGAATCAAAGCAAATATATACATTTTATGCTAAGTTGTTGTATATTGACTTACTAAGCTTTTGGAAAGCTTACTCTGTGTGTGTTTAATCTGTTTTATAGGTCGTCAAAGCTACTGAAGGCTCGGGATCGTCAAGGATCATCATCATACTACTAATATCATTTTGGTACACCTTGGATATGTACATAGCTAGATATGGCATGTATAGGCTAGTTCTTGTGATGATTTGTAAAGTGAACTTAGCTATGTGATTTGGCTAGTTATGTTTTGGTACTATGCTTAGTTGAATGTGATATGTGAAGTTGTTATGATATGATTAGTTGATATATGGAATGGTTATGAGATGGTAAGTATATAGACAAATGGTGCATAGGTATAATTGAGTTTTAATAATGCAAATTGGTATGTTTAGTATTGGTTTTGAATGTATATATTGAATGAAAATTTAATGTATAGTTGTGAATATCTTAGTGATCAAATGTGCATGATTTGGATGGCTATTTGTATGTCTTTGGTTGCCATATATGCTTGATATGTGTTGGTAAATGATGCTTATAGGTATGAACCTTTTTAGTTGGCATTTTGGCCTTTTAAATGGCCTATAATGTCACACGGTTGTGGCACACGAGCGTGCCTTAGACCGTGGGTAAATTGACAGGATGCAGCCTAAAATCACACGGCCTCGACACGGGCGTGTCACCTGGCCGTGGTGTACAAGTCAATAGCTAGCATAAAAATACACGGCCTCGGCACGGGCGTGCTTGGTGGCCGTGGAGGGGAAGTCAGTATATGGCCTAAAAGTACACGGCCATGGCACACGGGCGTGCCTAATGACCGTGTTGGTAATCAGTATAACCATGGATGGTTACAGGGGGGTGTATAGAAACCGTGGAGGGTGCACGGTCTCCTCCCACGGGCATGTCTCCCCTGTATTTTAGAAAAGTTTCAAATTTTCAAGGAATTTCGTATGTGTTTCAGTTTAGTCCCGACTCAATTTATAAGCATGTTTAAGGTCTCGAGGACCTGATTAAGGGACATTATGTCTGAGAATGATGATTGAAGGTATGATATTGTCTGTGAATGTTTCCGATCTGTCCGGTAACACTCCTAACCTTAATTTGGCGACGGACTCGGGATAGGGGTGTTACAGTTTAAACGACTAGGTCTAAGGAAGCCCAAACAAACTAAGATGAGTATTCAATTAGCTGATAAAAACTGTTAGAATTCTTAGGGGCATTATCAAAGACGTTCTGGTAAAAATTGATAAATTTGGTTTTTCGGTAGACTTTGTTATCTTAGACATGGATGAGGATAATTCAATCCCCTTAATTTTAGGAAGACCCTTTCTAGCAACTACCAAGACTAAAATTGATGTTGCCACAGGAGAACTCATACTTTGTGTAGGCAAGGAAATAGCCACGCTTCAAGCTCTCGATTCAGCCAGGGCATCGAATGACCAAGGGAAGAAAGAAAAATCTATTGATAACCATTCGATTAACCCTTCTTTCTAGGAAGCACCAGAAAAGGGCACAATTAAACCTGATCTTGAATACAACGCCAGCAAAAGAATAGATCCTGAGGAACAAAAGGTTCAACTCGATGAATTAGACGAGTGGAAAACACACTTCAAGGAAAAATTAGGGATACAAGAAACAGAGCCAAAACCACTCTATGAGATAGGCAAGTCCAAAAGTGAAGATCAGGTATTATTAAACCTACGATTATCTCCTATGGACCCTGACACAAACAAAGAAATTCTTTTTAAAGTAATCGATGTTCTTCCACATAAGACAGTCGAGGTAAGCAATCCCAATTTTGATGCTCTCAAAATAAATGCCACTCGACCTGAACCACACAATGAACATCAAACGGATACTATGAGGAAAGATGTTCAAACCTTCAAACCTCCCTAATTTTTTCAAACACAAGGAAAGTCTAGCTGAAGACTATAAACTAGCGCTTCTCGGGAGGCAACCCGAGTACTAACCTCACTTGTTTTGCATTATTTTCATATTACTTTATTTTTCCTCTTTATTTTTCTTTTTAAACTAACCAGAAGTGCAGTTTTCCAGGCCACACAGCCTTACACACGGCCGTGTGGACCACCGGAACCACCACACTAACAGAGTAGAGGCCGTGCAATTCAGTCCAACCACCTCCCACGTCACGAATCCAACCACCCTCCCCATGGGCACCGACAAATCAGCATGGCCGTGCCCCATAACCGTGTGAAGCTACTGACTTATCGAGCACAGGAAAGACACGCCCGTGCGTCCCAACCTTGCCAACATACTGACTTCACAAACACGGGCATGGGGGGCTGAAACACGGGCATGGGAAACCAAAACACACCAACACATGGCCGTGCAAGGCGGCTGTGTAAATCGAAATGGGCTTGGACCACGGCCGTGGGGATGTGCCAGAATTCAACACTATTTAAACCCCATAGCTTTTTCCTTTACCCCCTAACTTCCTCTATCCTCTTTCTCTTTAAAAAATTCTCTATTTTACTTAGAAAAAGTGTTCAGACTCTTTAGCCAAGCAAGAACCATGCCGATCGCTTCATCCAAACAACAGGGCAAGGGTCTTTGAGACCATTTAGTTTCTATTTTTCATTTCTCTTTCCTTTCATTCTCCTTTTCTTTAACAATCTTATGTTTGATTTAGTTTAACTTAATTTAGTTTCTTAGTGTCAAGTTCGCCAGGCTGCTTGGGAATCATGCTGACCACCACGATAACCACGCCACTTCCGCCACTACCGGCACCTCCCCAGCCTTAGAAGTCACACCCATCTCGCGAACCATCCAACAATAAGGACTCTTCGGTCCATTTATCTTTTATTTTCATTTAGTTTACATTTTTGTTTCCTCTTTCTTTATCTTTCTTATTTTTAATTATATACTTAGTTTATTTTAATTAAGTCTGAATAAATCCTGGCCACTTCTCAGTGCGCTACCTAATTTCTTCATCTAGCGCAGGTTCGTCATTAAGACCAACCATCACCACCACCAAAGACACTCCTCCGGAAAAAATCCAAAACTCAGGGAGTAATTCTTTTCCCTTCTCTTTTGATTTATCCCTTAAATGTTATTATCTATCTTTGTACATTGAGGGCAATGTACATCTTAAGTGTTGGGGGGGTGAATAGTTATTCTGAGAAAATGCCTAACTTTTTTTCATTATTCTCAAACCCTGAGGATAAAAATGCCTAACTTTCTGCATTGTTCTCAAATCCCTGAATTTTAATCTTGTTTTAAAATAAATTTCTCATATTACTAATTAAGATGAAATTTCTGATGGTTTATGATTTTTATTAACATGTTTTTGAATAAGTCATAGTTAATTGTGCATTGATGATTAAATTTGAAGAATACTTAGGAATCAAGCATGATAAGTCTAATTTTCTAAAATTTAAAATTTTAGATTGTTAACCTGGATTTGAATGTTATCTTGAAGTTTGAGATTTACAAGGTTGATGTCAAAAACACCCATAATTTTTGTGAGATTTTGAGCCTTATAGAGCATAATTCTTTTTCGTGCTCACTTTATTGATTACGAATGTGTCAACTATGAACTATTATTCTAGAACTTGCCTTGATTATATATGTCAAGACCACAATTATGATTTGATATACCGAGATGATAAAGGCACCTAGGTTTTAACCCACTTAATCCACTAAAAAGCCTACCTCCACAATTAACCCCTAGTGAGCCCCGTTGAGCCTAACAATCTTTTATTGACTCACCCACTAATATTAACCCAAAAACCCTTTGTATTTGTTATCACACTTCTTTTTGACTACCCTTTAATAGAGATATGATTTGATTAGTTACCTAAGTTTTTATGAATTATTATTATTTGAAGTTGTCTTTACTTAGTTCATTCTTAAAAAGAAAATCAAAGTATATTCAATATTAGTATTATGAAGAGTGAGCTTATACAAGTTAAAAGTCTAATTATCAAAAGAAAAAAAAAGCTCGTATTAGTAGGATTATTATTTTCAGTTGATGTAACTATTATCTTAGAAATTTTTAGGTAGGTAACTTATCAATTCAGTCTCGATTCTAACCTTCTAATTTCAGCATTTATCCACACCTTTAACCCTAGCCCCGTTACAACCCTAACAAAGACCTTTTGATATGTTTTCCATATCATTTTACAGCGGTGGAGATTTGATTTTCAGGCAAGCCTATGGGATTAACTTTTCAGGTTCGACTTATGAGTGCTTAATTTTGACCATTAAACACTTTTTGGGTGATTTGAGTGAATATTTTGTGAGGATATCAATCGTTGTCAGTTTTGAATTAAAGGTAATTATTTACATGAAGGGAAACACCTATGTTTTCATGCTACAAAAATATTACTTATCTTGTTTGAATCTTCAGGACTCTTTGAATAGAATTATCCAAGTATAAATTATCTATGAATTAGGATAAGACACTGTTGATAGGAATTATGAATCATGGAAAGTTCGTTTTAATTGTAAGTTGAGAATTTTGCTTGAGGACAAGCAAAATATTAAGTGTGGGGGTATTTGATAAACCGTAAATATAACATATTTTAACCTCGCATTTAGCTTACTTTTGGATGATTTATCCCTTGATTTATGTAAAAAGGTGCTTTTAATCCTTTCTTTTCATGTCTTATACCCAGGAAAGCACCCGAGGATGAGAAGAACTAAAACGGGCCCAAAACAAAGTAAATGGGCCATATCACGAAATCGACACGGCCTGGCCAAAAGACCACACGGCCATGCCTTGTTGAGCATCTAGAACACGGCCTCTCCCCCTGATTTACACGGCCGTGCCTCATTAAAGAATCTGAACTCGGCCTGAAGTCGATCCATACGGGTGTGCTACATGGCCGTGCCTCTATCATCAGAATGAGTAATTTCAGTTGGAAAAGGATACTTAGGGAGAAAGAATCGCATTCTAAAGAGCCTATATATATCCCCTAAGTGCCATCTTTGAGGAGGAGGTGAGCTAGGCCAAGGAGCCAAGCTGGAAAGGTCAGAGTTGTGGGAATTGCTTGAAGTTAGCCAGTTGATCCATCCTAAGAAGCCAGAATCATACTCAAGACGGCGGAATTCTCCTTCAATTCCTTCAGGGAGTTTTAGGAATTTCTTATGTTTTGTTTTATGTTTTCTCTTGAGATGTTTTCTTTCTTAGTTATGAACTAAACCCCTCAGATACCTGAAGAGGATGAAACCTAGATGAATCTTGTTATTTGATTTTTGAATTTTATGATAAATACTTAGTTTGTTCTTAATTATGCATGCTAAATCCAAATCTGATGTGCTTAGGTGGAGGAGGAATAGACCCTACTTAAGAGTAGATCTAGAATAATTAAGCGAAGTTGATCGAACGCCTAGAGATAGGGTTACGAGATTTTACTGGATTAGGGTGAAACCTAATATGGGAATCCATAGATCGATTTACTGCTATTCTAGGGGGTTATTATAAGAGAACGAGAGTTTCACTAATTAACCTAGGGTTAGACGTTATTTGCCTCAAGTGAGGGTTTAGCATAGGTTAGGGAGTCCAACGGATCAAGCTAAGTAAATAAATCATATGATTCAGGGTTAAATAACGAGTGAAGTCTAGGTGGATTCTTCTGAGGGTATCGTCGTAATCAATTGAGTTTTTCTTCAAGTTATTTCCCAATTCGTTCATTTTGTCTTAGTGTTCTTAGTCTAGTTGTCGTTAATTTAGATTAAAACAAACTTCACTCTATTTTTAAGGCTAAATAATAAAGAGAAAGTTAGTATTAACACTTTTGGTTCCTTTAGGTTCGATAATCTGATCTTGCCTAAGCTATACTACTATTCGATAGGTACACTTGCCTTTAATCGTTGTCAGAGTTAGCTTTCAGGTTCGATCATTCTTTTATAAATTTTTAAAGCTCTGATTTCAGCGATCAGTCTTGGTACTGGATTCCTCTGATATTGACTTACTAATCCCACTGTAAATCAGATATTTGGGCGTGTGCACAATATAGCATACATGAGACTTCCTACTACCGAAGCATAATGAGCCTATCTCATGTTACAATTCGTATGGATTTTTTGAGGCTACCTTAGTTGGCACATCATTTAGAATATGACAAGTCATTTGTACCGCATATCCCTCAAAAGAGATTGGCAGTTTCAAATAACTTAACATCGAATGAACCATTTCTAATAGCATCAATTCCTTGTCTCTGCCACGTCATTCTGTTATGGAGTGCCTGATGTGGTTAATTGGGATAGAATCTCATTCTCTTTGGGGTACCCCAAGAACTCATCTGATAGATATTCCCCACCTCGATCAGACCTAAGTGTCTTTATGGGTAAACCTAGTTGTTTCTCCGCTTCCGTACGAAACTCTTTGAACTTATCAAAGTTATCACTCTTGCGATGCATTAGATACACATACCGATATCTGGACTAATCATCAATAAAGGTTACATAATCATACGTTAGTGTACACAAGTTCTAGGGTTTCAAAGCCTTCATTCCTTCGCTTAGTCATGTTACCTTTCAAACAAGATCCACATTGGAGAATATCAACTTCTTTAAGCTAACTTAAAGTTTCATCCTTCACAAATTAATGAAATTAACAATAGACCTATGCTAGCTGAATTACCATAATGCCCCTAGCAGCCCATAATTTTTATTTATTTTACATTTTAACCACTAACTTTACACATTTATTAATTTAATCCCTATTTTGCATTTTCACTAAAATTCACTTCATAAAACTTGTTTAACTAACATCAAATATTCATAATCTATCATTAAACATCAAAATACTCATATATTCATCAATGGCATCATTCAAAATCTTTAACAGTTTTGCAAATTAGTCCCTGGGCTAGCTAGTACTAGTTGCAACTATCACAAAAACATAGAAATAATTAAAAACTGAGTCAAAATCACTTACTAATTACTCATGCAATTGCCGAAACCTAAAATAGCATCCATGACTTCTTCTTTCCTCTTATTTTCAGCTATAGGATGAAGATGACACCAAAATTATAATTTTTGTTTTATTTATTATGACATTATTAACTAATTACAAATTTAACCTTAATTATAAACCATTTAAATCATCCATTTAATGTCCAAATATGTCCACTCATGTGTCAAATGGTCAAATTACAACAAAAGGACCTCTAAATTAAGATTCCATAGCTATTGAATACCTTTAGCTAATGGAACTCCACTTTTAGACTTTACGTGATTTAGTCCTTTTTATCAAATTTACCATTTAAACGATAAAATTTTTCACGAAATTTTCACACATACATGCTATCATGATGTAAACATTAAAATATAACAAAATAAATATTTTGACTTCGGATTTGTGGTCCTGAAACCACTTTTTCGATTTGACCAAAAATGGGTTATTACAACTATCCCCCCTTAGGGATTTTTGTCCCTAAAAATCTTACTAGTGAAAAGGTTAGGGTACTATTTTCTTATAGCTTCCTTGGGCTCCCACGTATCCTCTTCGACACCATGACGTTGCCACAAAACTTTCACTAAAGCTATGCATTTATTTCTCAATTCTTTAACCTCTCAAGCTAGAATTCTAATCGGTTCTTCGTTATACATCATATCAGGTTGAATTTCAATCTCTAACGGAAAAATTACATGTGATGGATCAGATCTATATCGGCGCAACATCGACACATGGAATACGTTACGAATCTTTTCTAACTCTGATGGTAAGGCTAATCGATATATACTGGCCCTATTCGTTCAGTAATCTCATATGACCCGATGAATCGTGGACCGAATTTGCCATTGCGACCGAAACGGAGTATTTTCTTCCATAGAGATACTTTCAGAAACACCTTTTCACCGATCTGAAATTCAGTATCTTTTTGTTTCAAACAGTCGCGAATTACTTTCACTTTCTGTTTGTTTTCTCTAACCAAGTCAACCCAGTGAATCTATTTTTCCCTAAGTTCAGACCAATACAATGGTGTTCGACATTTACGACCATACAATGCTTCATACGGTGCCATCTTTATACTCGATTGGAAACTGTTATAATACGCAAATTCAACCAGCGGCAAATATTTCTCCCAATTTCCTTCGAACTCTAAAACACAGCATTTGAGCATATCTTCGAGAATCTAAATTACTCTATTAGACTGACCGTCGATTTGCGGATGAAAAGCTGTACTGAAATTCAACTTCGTACCCAAAGTTTCTTACAGTTTCTTCCAAAATCGCGATGTAATCCTTGGATCTCTATCCGAAATAATCGAAAGTGGCCCCCTGTGCAATCTAACGATCTAAAAAATGTACAACTCAGCCAATTTATTAAGCGAAAAATCAGTATGTACTGGGATGAAATGTGCTGATTTTGTCAGTCGATCAACGACAACCCAAATTGTATCTTTCTTTTTTGGAGATAGGGGTAATCCAGATACAAAATCCATCGTCACTCTATCCCATTTACATTCCGATATCATGACAGGCTGAAGCAAACCTGAAGGCATTTGATGCTCAGCTTTCACTTGTTGACAAACTAAACATCTCGATACAAACTCTGAAATGTTTCATACCCAACCACCAATATAATTGTTTCAAATCATTTTACAATTTGGTACTCACCGGGTGAACAAATAAATAACCATTATGTGCTTCGTGCAGAATTTTTTGAATAAGCTCAGAATTTCTCGGTACACAGATTTTGTTTGGGAACATTAAACAATCATCGGCTCCGATTTGGTACTCTGAATCACTAGTCGACTCATTTTGCACTCTTTTAACTTGCAATTCACCATCACATTTCTAAGCTTCGCAAATTTGCTGAAGAAATAACGGTCTCATTTTCAAATCAGCTACAATCGAACTATCATCAGACAAAGATAATTGTGTGCTCATTGCACGTAAAGAAAATAATGACTTTCTGCCCAGAGCATCAGCAACTACATTTGCTTTCCCTGGGTGATAATCAATTACTAGCTCATCGTCTTTCAATAATTCAAGCCATCTTCGTTGTCGTAAGTTCAAGTCTTTCTGAGTCATTAAATATTTCAAGCTCTTGTGATCTGTATAAATGTGGCATTTTTCACCAAACAAGTGATGTCGCCAAATCTTTAATGCGAACACTATTGCAACCAACTGTAAATCGTGCGTCGGGTAATTCTTTTCATGCGGCTTCAACTGTCTAGAAGCATAAGATATAACTTTGCCTTCCTGCATCAATACACAACCCAGACCGTTCAACGATGCATCACTGAAAATTATGAATCTTTACCCAACTTAGGTTGCACTAACACTGGTGCCTTTTTCAATAACGCTTTCAACTGTTCGAAACTTTATTGACACTTCTCAGACCATTCAAACTTTACATATTTCTGAAGTAATCGAGCCAACTATGTTGTAATCATAGAAAATCCTTTCATAAAACGTCGATAATAGCCAGCTAGTCCTAGAAAACTTCAAACTTCAGATACATTTCTCGGAGGTTTCCAATCTATAATTGCAGAGATCTTGCTCGGGTCAACTTTAATACCTACGGCTTAAATGATATGTCCCAGAAATCCAACCTCTCAGAGCCAAAACTCACATTTACTGAACTTTGCAAATAATTTCTTATCTCTCAAGGTTTGCAATACAATCCTCAAGTGCTCAGCATGCTCAGACTCATCACGTGAATAGATCAGAATGTCGTCAATGAACACAACAACGAATCTATCTAAATACGGTTTGAAAATCTGATTCATCAAATCCATAAAAATGGTAGGAGCATTAGTCAATCCAAAAGGAATAACAGGGAATTCATAATGTCCGTACCTCATTCTGAACGCAGTTTCTGGCACATCTGAGTCTTTAACTCGTAACTGATAATAACCAGATCTGAAATCAATCTTTGAAAACACTGTTGCAACTTTCAACTGATCAAATAGATCCTCAATTCTTGGTAGAGGATATTTATTCTTGATTGTCACTTTGTTGAGTTGTCGATATCCTATACACATTCTCATAGAACCATTCTTTTTGTTTACAAACAACACTGGTGCACCCCAGGGTGAGAATCTTGGTCATGCGAATCCTCTATCAGTTAATTCTTGCAACTGAGCTTTCAGCTCTTTTAACTTTGTCAGAGCCATTTTGTACGGAGCTATCGATATCAGTGAAGTTCCCGGTACTAAATCAATAGCAAATTCAACCTCTCTGATCGGTGGCAAACCTGGTAACTCTTTTAGAAACACATCTGAATACTCGCAAACAACTGGTACTGATTCAATCTTTGTTTCTGACACTTTTGTATCAAGTACATATGCAAGAAATGCATTGCATCCCATTTTCACATATTTCTGAGCTAACATCGACGAAATTACAGTTCGTAAACCCTTCAAATCATTTGATTTGATTCGGAGAGTTTCATTATTCTGACATTTCAACTTAATGGTTTTTCATCTACAATTTACTACTGCATCATGCAATGCCAACCAGTCCATACCCAGAATAACATCAAACTCATCAAACGACAACAATATCAAATCAGCCATAAATTAGTAATCCCGAGTCATTAATGGAAAACTCTTGCAAACTTTGTCAACCAGGACATATTTGCCTAAGGGGTTCGACACTTTTATAACAAATTCAATAGAATCAACAAGTAAATTCTTACTAGACACTAAATTCACACATATATATATATGAAAGAGTTGATCCGAGATCTATCAATGCAACTACATCAGTGTCATAAAGAGAGAATGTACCAGTAATAATATCTAGAGATGACGTTTCTTTGTGAGCGCGAATAGCATAAGTTCTGGAAGGCGCTCTAGCCTCGTATCTCACAGCAGTATCTCGTGTCACACCTTTACCACCACTCACATTTCCAACATTACGGGGTGGTCTTCCTCTCACAGTTGTGTTGCTTGATCTTACATTCTGAGATTTATCTTTCTCATCTAACTCAGGACAATCTCGAATGAAATGTTCGTGCGAGCCACATCTAAAATAGGCTTTGTCATTCATTTTACACTCTTCGAAATGTCATTTTCCACATCATCCACATTCAGGCTTATTCGATCTAACATTTCCCACACTTGCCACTGACATAGCTAGAGTTTTTGAACCCATAAATTGCTTCCCACGATCTCTATTAGAGTACTCCACTAATGCATTTGATCGACTATACGAATCTCGGGATTTCTTTGATGAAGAGTGATAGAGTTTATTCACATATCTCTTTCTCAAATCTCTAGCTTCATAATCAGCTTTCTCTTTTCTTTGCCCAGTTCCTCAGCTTTGCAAGCATGCTCAACTAACATAATGAATTCTTTTAAATCCAATATCCCGACCAAAATTTTAATATCTTCATTCAAACCGTCAACAAACCGCTTGCACATAATCTTTTCGGTAGAAACACACTCCTGAGCATACTTACTCAACCATACAAATTCTCTTTCGTATTCGGTTACAGTCATGCGACCTTGTTTCAGTTCTAAAAACTCTTTATTCTTTTGATCTAGAAATCTTTGACTTATGTACTTTTTTCTGAACTCGATCTGAAAGAACTGCCAAGTGACCCTCTCTCTCGGCACCACAGATATTAATGTATTCCACCACTGGTATGCAGTGTCTCTCAAAAGGGATATAGCACACTTTAAACATTCGGCCAGTGTGCAGGAAAGTTCATCAAACACTCGGATCATATTTTCAAACCAAAACTCTGCTTTCTCAGGATCATCATCAACATTAGCCCTGAATTCTTCAGCTCTATGTTTACGAATTTTATTGACTAGCGACTTGTTCAATCGTACGGGATTAATAACTTGAGCAACTACGGGAATTGGTTGAGGATTTGGCATGGGTGGGATTTGTCTGGACATAATGGGTGAACCACTCGTTTCATCATTTGGAAAAAGGCTTCTTTAGCCTCACCTCCGTGACTACTCGACACGAGACTAGATTCAGAAGGTGCTATCCTTTGAGCGGGAGCTGGAGCATTACTCTCAACATCATCTGCTATAGCTCGTTCGGGATCCATACTATACGAAACCATAATTTATAATGTCAGGATTCATCACACTATCATAGGTTATATATATGGCATGTATAGCTAGACTCTCACACACGCTATGTTAGTCCTAAAATCGACTAAACCGTAACTCTAATACTAATGAATGTAACACC
Source organism: Gossypium bickii (assembly GCA_025503065.1). Classification (NCBI taxonomy): domain Eukaryota; kingdom Viridiplantae; phylum Streptophyta; class Magnoliopsida; order Malvales; family Malvaceae; genus Gossypium; species Gossypium bickii. The sequence continues at coordinate 43,290,150 of CP106717.1, read as the reverse complement.
CCTCACCTGTATTCAACACTAGAATAGGGTTAAAGAGCATTACTGGACTTACTGTAACACTCCAAACCTGGCCCAAAAGTTAGGACCGAATCTGGCGTGTCACATTGAAGTGTTTTTTGAAAACCATGTTTTCATTGAAAACCCTCCTTAATATTTAAAAACTAAAGTCTCAGTTTATGTTTGTTCAATTTGAAAATGTTGTTCATTGAAAAGTTAATCACTTTTAAAAATGTTATTAACTTCGTTAAAAATCTCTTTTAGTTGCGAAAGCTAATTTAAGGTAAAGAAGTTTAAAATGTATGTTTTTAAAATTAGTAATTTAGTTGAAAACTCATCTACGTCTAACAGATATAAAACGTAACAAAATCCCAAATTCAGAATTAAATCCAGAGAGGCCTTATTATAGAAATTAAAAACCCAAAATGGAATTTAAAAGATATATAAAGTCTAAAGCATAACAGTCGTAGTCGTGTGGTCACCACCGAATCCCTCGCAGCACCGATCTTGCTAACGCTGAGGATTACTTGCACAGTTAAAATGGGGTGAGTTTATGAAAACTCAGTGTGTAATCCCCTTACTAGAGCAACAGTCAGTATACATAAACAGAAACTGAAACAGTCTAGGCTAAAGCCCTTTATCCGTAACAGTACGTCCAGTTCAGAGCATACGTGGGCCAAGCCCACTACAACATCATTTGGGTCACAGCCCATAACAGAATCAATTGGGCCTAGCCCAAACCAATAACAGAACGAGTGGCCTCAGCCTAGTACAATGTCAGATCTCATAAATAGTTATGCAACAGTATGAGGATGCATCCCACCCCAATCCAGCCAACGCACCACCCGTACCAACCTACACTTATGTGGGGATAAAATTGACCCACCTAGCCAACACACCAAGCTTAGCACCGTTGCAGCACTAAGTCAACAGAACGGCCCGGCGTCATAGACAGAACGACTAAAAGCCATAAACATCGCAACAACGCTGCCAGTTAACAGAACGACTAAAAGCCATAAATAGAATGGTTATAAACCATAATCAGGATGGCACAAAGCTATCAGTAACTATAATAAGTTTGGCACATAGCCATCAGTGACGGTAATATAATTAGCACACAGCCACGAGTAATTATGATCGACACAGAGTCATTAGTATATATGTTAGGCACATAGCCACAGGTAAATACGATTGGCACAAAGCCATAATCAAGATGGCACAGAGCCATATTTAGGTTAACACAGAGCCAAAATCAGATTACGCGGCTTTAAGTCATTCGTCGGTCCACAGTCGTGTCATGCGACCTGTGTGACCCTATCAGAACTTCTTCCGTATCAGTGTCCCAACCCCATACAATATGTCATGTATGTCATGCTCAATCATTACACGTGTATGCAAAATGGCCATGCTCAGTAACAATTATTTAGACATATTAAAAGCATATCAATCATACAACCACCGTCAAGTCAGTTAAAACACAGTCATACAATCCTAGTCAAATCAGTCAAATTCATAATCTAAGTCAGTCATTTAGCCACAAGGGCAAAACAATCATTTACCCTCCAAGGGCATTTAGGTAATTTCAAAAATCAAGGATATTTTAGTAATTTCACAATTCGAGGGTAGTTCGATAATTTCACAAATTAGGGTATTTCGATAATTTCATAATCTGAGGGTATTTTGATAATTTTACAATTCGAGGGTATTTCGATAAATTTACAAATTAGGGGTATTTCAGTAATTTCAAAAATTGAGGGTATTTCAGTAATTTCACAAATTGGGGGTATTTTGACAATTTGACAATTCGAGGGTATTTTGGTAATTTTATAAATCAGGGGTATTTCGATAATTTTATAATCTGAGGGTATTTCGATAATTTTACAAATCGGGGCTTAACGACCCAACAGAAGGTCCACCATCGCCTCGAGCGACTTAAGTAACCCAAACAGATACAACAGTGTAAATGGGCCTAAGGCCCATTATTCGGCCTAAGTGGGCCCACACGCTCGTGTGGCCCATTTAGCCTAGAAATAGCCACAGTTATGCAAATGTCACAGTCCAAATAACACTTACCACATCACATACATTTTATCTGTGTGGGCTCACACAGCCCATTTCGGCCCAATGAGGCCCAGAATAGCCCAAGACCACAAGAGCGCTCGTGGTGGCCTCTACAGACTAATGCCCATGTTCGTGGGCTCAGTTGACCACACGCACAATCGGACGCTCGTGTGGCATCATACGCCATATTTTTGGCTTTTCGGCATTTTTTCGATCTACAGTCATAGTAGTGTAAACAACACATACTTTTGGCTTTTCAGCCGATCATCGAATACCGCATACAAATACACACTTGTTTGCGAAACTAGCTAAGATCCACGCTCTCCGAATCCTATAATCAACCAAAATATCATATCAGATTTACAAGCAATAAAGTTAATAACTGTCCAAGCCCAAAACGACAATCCATACTTACCTTGACTGATCGCTAATCGGTTTATTTCCCTTAGATCACAGGCTAGAGTTGATCATACTCCTCTTTGACGATTAACTACATTACAAATACAACCTATCAACCATGATCGGCTAAAACCATGGTTTAGCTCACATTAGTCTAAAGGGGGTAAACACAACCCTTCCCCCAAAACGGGGAAAGTAACATTCGGCCAACCACTTGAGAAATTACAAACCTTCAACTTTACCTTTGATCGCGAGATGAGCGAACGGTATGCACTCCTCGTGGAATTCTATGAACCAAATGCACTACCAAGCATAAGGAGGGAAAGAGAATCAGCCAACAGAGAACATAAAAGAAAAGAGCATATGATTAAGAAGGGAGTTTGGACATATCGAAGGAATAGAAAAACAAGAAGAAATCTAGTAACTCACCGTTTGCTAAAGCCACTCCCAAACCAGAATTGATCAAAGAAGAAGGAGATAGAAATCGGTAACAGAATCAAGGCACCGGAGGGGAGGAGAGATAAAAAACAATCGATCAAGAAAATCATTAACTAAAAGTCGACAGACAAAATGGAGAGATAAGAGAAACAGAAAAGGTTCAGGGAGAAGGGAAGAAGAAGATTGACAGACCAAAATCGAAAAAGAAGAGGGGGAAAAGAGAATGATATATTCGGCAGTAAAGGACAATTCCCCAAATGGTTAATTACCCCAACCCAAAGTAGTGCACTCAAACTCCCAATCCCGAAATTTTAAGTAGTCCCCACTCTAATTCAGCGCAATACGCCCATTACACACCAAATTCCTTATTTTTCTCCCCAAAATCCTCAACCAATAACCCCCTTATCCTAATCCCCCAAAACCCTCCTAAAATCACTCCATAAATCCCTCAAAGACCAATTCGAACTCCCCAACAACTCCCTCTAAGACCAAGTCAACAACCACCCAGGAGAGTTTTAATCCAACTCTACCTCTCTCACCTCATGGAAATAAAATAAAATCCCTTTACATCCCATGCGATTCGAACTCAAGATCCCCTTGCCACCATAATGACGCCACTACCACTGGATCACCAACCTTTCTTGTGTATGATTTCCCCAACAATATTCTTAAAGCCTACTTACTTACATCCAGGGTTTTATTCACCTAAAACCAAAATTTTCCTAAAGCCCAGGTTTGAACCCAAGACTTCTTCAATACTTCTTAGGACCCTTAACCACCAAAGCTGTAATGCCCTGAATTCGAGCCTAGTAGTTTTGGGCCTATTAGATTGTAACGCCCTAAAAATTCTAAAACCCTAATTTTTGTTCATTGAAGTTAGTATGTATGTGTAGCACTTAGAATATTAATTTTAAGGTATTATCAGGATTATTTGAAGACTTAGAGATAGGGGAGACCATCGGGAAAAATTTATTTTTCTTACTTTAGTGGACCCTAGTCTTAGGCATTAGGCCTCTTAACCAAAGTAAGAGAAAATAGGAAACAAATGGGCTTGTGGTCCTGTGGCAAGGTGGCGTCACTAGGGGAGCTACAAGGTGGTGTGTTTGTCAGTTAAGGAGGTCCAAGGTTCGAGTAGTGGTAAGGTGTTTTTGGAGTGATTATTTTGCATAGTGGACGGCCAGAGTTGTGTGAAATTCAGTCTCTTTTGTTTAAGTGTTTGAATTGGTCTTGTGAGCTGATAAAAGAGGGAATTTCGGTTGAGATAAGGGAGATATCATGGAGGAAAATTAGGAGATGAGAGGTGGGAAGAGTTGATGCTGAATTGGACTGTGGCTGAAGGTAGGATTCGACTATTGAATATAAAAGGAGGTGCCGAATTCCTTTAAGAGGTTCCGTGGGTTCCATTACATTTCTTTTTCCCCCTTAGCCAAATTCTTCCATTTGTCGAAAAAAGAACCCATCATTCCTTTAGCGAAATTTTCATTTTCTCTCTAGCCGAATTCCCCATACCTTCTCTTCATAAATTCCTTCTCTTGTTCACCTTTAGTTCTAGCCGATCACTTCTCTTCTTCTTCTCCCTATTGGTACCGAATTGTCTCTGTCACCATACTAATCTCAAAAAGCTGAATTTTGGTAGCAGGATCGAAAGTAGATTTGGTAAGTGTACAGTTAACCTCTCTTGTACGATTTTTTAAAAGTCAAAAGGCTATCTAACTGACCTATCGTTAACTCTGTGGTAACAAGGATAAGGTTCAAAGATCGCAAGCGTGGTAGAATCGTTAGCAAAGGTAAGTGTACTCGTCTCAGTTATGGATTAATGGATGGCTGAATGTAGGGGTGACTTATGTGAAAAATGAGTCACTCGATTTTGATGATATATGTTTGGGTGCAGATCTAGGGATATTCGTGAATAGTAGCTAAGGAAGGGCTACTAGAATGTGTGGCACATGGTAAGGTTACGATGAGGTTTCGGTTTTTGATAAAATTTGTATTAAGCCAAGATTAATCGTTAAGTGGTGACGATTGTAGGTTCGTGATTAAGGGGTTTACAACACGCATTGTAACCAGGTGTGGACAAACACTATGCACACACGAAATCGGCAATACCGAAAAGCAGAAAAGCCGAAAGTGTCTAAATGGGCCCGGTGAGCCCTGAGGCTAAGTTTGATGAAATGGATTAATTTGATTATATGAATTGGGTTAAGCATACATGTTCCATGATCTGGATTTGTTTTGGGCCTAATGGGTCATATGATTGAGAGTTGGGCCTAGTGGGCCATAAAAATGTGATGTGGCCATTATGGGTTATATGAACGAGAAATGGGTTGATGGGCTTTATGGGGACGTAGACTAGTATGCTAGGGTTTTATGGACTTTAGGCGTAGTACTGAACAACTCTTAAACTGCATAAGACTTTCTAATAATTAAACATATCCATGGACAAGTCACTAGGTTAGAGTGTGGTAACAGGCATATGCATGTCTAGGATTAGGTCTAGGGAGAGCTTGGTACTTAAGCGGCGCTAGTGGTCCACCTCCTTTTCTTTAGAATCCTACCTGGTGCATAGTGTCTATTCACTTTAGCCGCAAGGACTTGTTAATGGGCCAAAGTTCATAACTAAAACCCGAAAGGGATCAAATAGCCCCAGATTTGTAAAATTATTAAAATACCCCTTATTTGAAAATAACTAAAATACCCTTAGTTTGAAAATTACCAAAACATCCTTAGATTTGCAAAATCACTAAAATAGCCCCAAATTGTGAAATTACCAGAATACCCTTGGTTTGCAGAATTACCAAAACATCCCTGATTCACAAAATTCCCAAGGTACCTCTGTTTTGCAAAATTACCTAAATACCCCTATAGAGTAAATTTCTTACGTTTAAACTTGGTTTTCGAAGTACTTAAAATTATAAAATAGGGTTTTATCATTACTTAACAAGACTCAGGGATTTTGGGCTTTTGGGCCTTCAAATTTTTAATTAGCAAAATCGTTTGAATTATGCCTTTGATGTGACATTCCCGAATTCGGCCATAATGTCTGGGCCGGGTCTGGGGTTGTTACAAAAGCAGACATACTTTTATTTTATTCACATGCACAACAAAATTCCAATTCCTTCGGCACGCGAAGCCCATTTCTTCTAGGCTCAAAATTCGAGGCGTTACACTTACAACTCAATTATACATACTATTAGCATACATTTCATCAATTCAAACATTTGTCAATCAACCTCAAAAAATATGTCCCTAATACGAGCTTACGAGGCCCTATTCATGCATTAGAAGTGGTTCAGGACTAAATCGGTAACATTTAAAACAATTTGAGCACTTAGAAAATTTTTCTCCAAAACAGGGGACACAAGCCCGTGTGACCAGGCCGTGTGTCTCACACGACCACCAGACACGTCCGTGTCATAGGCCGTGTGGACATTTGAAATGGGATCACATGGTCGTGTCCCAGCCTGTGACCTACCTCGTGTCCAAACAAGTGAGCTTACTGACTTGGGTCACACGGCTAACCATACGCCTGTGTGTCTAGCTCGTGTGCCCTTCGAAGTGGCCACACATGCCCGTGTGCCAGGCTGTGCCAAACCTGTAGGATATAATGACTTATGCAACATGGCCAAGTGACACGCTCGTGTGCTAGGCTGTGTGCCAATTAAGGGGTATATTGACTTGTGCCACATGGCTGATCACACACCTGTGTGTGAGACCGTGTGGAGCATACTGACTTCATTTCAATTTCAACACCAAGGGACACACGACTATGTAACATGTCTATGTGTCACACACGACTGACACACAAGCCCGTGTCTCTGCCCGTTTGGACAAAAATAGACTATTGACCAAGCCATTTTGCCACCCATTTTACACATACCTAAACAAGCTCAAATAGTTCCATTTTAAGACACAAATAAGTAGCCAAAAGTCATCAACCAAAGTTCAAATCATACCAATTTTTTACCATCAATATAAATCACAAATATACCACAATTTGCCATATAATTTTATACCTAATTCACATATACCATTCAATTAACTAAACCATTCCAAACGTGCAATATCCATTCAACCTCAATCACTCATTATAGGTCAATTATCTAACTCAAAATAATACCATTTGCACATTTATAAACAACATCAAACTCACCATCACAAGCCAACTCAAATGGCCTAAATTCATGTTCATCAAACATACCAAAATGACTCAAGCCTATACATGCCATATACCATATACACACACTTAAAAAGTACCAAAATAGATGTTCGATAGTGCGACGAAGTCCTTGACGATCCTCGAATTTGAGCTAGCTTCGTAGAACTATAAAATCAAACAAAGTAAGCTATAAAGCTTAGTAAGTTCGTATGTAAATATGAAATAATCTCAACAATCATTAACACTTCAGAATGGATAACATAATTAGCATTTAAAGCATCATTGAATGAGCTAACATAATGTTTAACCATATCGTAACTCATAAGTCCTCAACTTCTTCTAACTCGTTACTAGAATAGTTTACTGTACATACCAATCCTGATACATATCTATTTACCACCAACTCTCTTACCAAATCACTTCAAGCTTTTAAATGTTTATGATACAAATATTTCAATTTTTTGATGCCATAGTCCAACTATGGTCTTACACATACGTTGCCAAGGCCCTGCCGTGGTCTTACATTCACAAGCCATAACTCAGTTATGGTTTTATTATCTGATTTGCCATAGCCAAGCTATGGTCTTATTCAGCAACTCGTCCACTTAAACTGTACATTTAAATTAAGTTCTACACATTTAACCATAGGATAAATACAATCTCAATACCATCCATCCATTGAATAAATATACGTTTAAGTTCAAATATATGAACTTATCTCGTGTACGGAAATGACGAAATGGATCGACTATTCAATTACTTTGCTTTTCCCCCGATTTAAGTCTGAATTCCTCTTTTCTTGATCTATAAGTAATCAAAATAAACTAATTTATTCTTCTATTTGTTCAATTCAATCTAAAACACACATTAGGGCTATTTTACACATTTGCCCCTAAACTTTCACATTTTTACAATTTGGTCCTTACTTCATAAATTCACAAATTAATGAAATTCACAATAGACCTATGCTATCCGAATTACCATAATGCCCCTAACAACCCATAATTTTCATTTATTTCACATCTTAACCACTAACATTACACATTTCTCAATTTAATCCCCATTTTGCATTTTCACTAAAAATCACTTAATAAAACTTGTTTAACTAACATCAATGTAACATCCCAAACCCGGCCTATACGTTATCGTCGAATCTAGCGATGTCACATTGAAGTGTCTTTCGAAAACAGAGTTTCATTGGAAAAACCCGTTCCATTATTAAATCTCGTTTTTAATCTTAAGGAAAAATTTAAGGTAAACGGTTCATTTAAAACTCGAGTTGTTTTTAGCAGAATATTAATCATATTGGTTTGTTATTATTATTTAAAACAATGTTTGATGCGGAAGCTTTTACCGAATGTTACAAAAACGTGGTGTTTTGAAAAACATTTATCTTTTGAAAATTCGCGTCCTACTTCTTTCAGATATGAATTAAATAAGTAAAATCTGAAACTAAAAGTTAAAATTTAAAGAGGCCTTATTACATAACAAAAAACCAAATTAAATTTATTTGAATTAAACTCAAATATAAAAGCAGGTGCAGTTGCGTGGCCATCTCCGTATCCTTCGCAGCACCAATCTGCCTAAGACCGGGGATTACCTGCACAGATAAATAGAGGGTGAGTTTACGAAAAATCTGTGTGTAACCCCATGTAAGTAAATAAACAATGCAATTACAATCTGGGCCCAAGCCCAAATCAATAACAATTTTAGTTGGGCCTTAGCCCATTACAGTACCAGTATTAGTGTGGGCCTTAGCCCATAACAATTTTAATATCAGTGTGGGCCTTAGCCCATTCAGTGAGAGTAACAGTTTAGGCATGCAATCAGAATCCTACCCATCTAGCCTCTACACTCCACTCCGTCCGGCCTAACACTTCATGTGGGGATAAAATCACCCACCCAACCTTACACTCCAAAAATTAGCACCGGTTGTGGCACTAAAAAGTATTTGTTGAAGGGCTGCCAGTACAGTACACTTCCTCCAATCATAGTAATCCCATCCCCATGACACATATCATACATGGATGCAACATATATATATATCGTGGCATGCTTATATCCAGTCATACATAACATAAGGCATACAGCCAATTAATATCATAGGGGCATAACAGTCATTTTATTATAAGGGCATAATAGTCATTTTATACCATAGGGGCATTACAGTCATTTTATCAGTTTGGTGTCTAGGTATACTTACCGACCCATCAGTAGGTCCACAATCGTCTTGGGCAACCCATGCAACCTTAACAGTCAAACAGTGAAAATAGGCCCAAGGGCCATAATGCGGGTCCACACGCTCGTGTGGCCTACATAGCCCAGAATTGGTCTCGGCCATGTAAATTACATAGCTTGGCCCAATAATTTCCACACGTTCGTGTGATTTACTCGTGTGGGGCCCACAAGCCTATTGGGCCCACACGGCCTATTCAGGCCCAACGTTGCCCAAAACGACCTAAGACCACAAAATTGCTCACGATGGCCTCAACAGTCTAACGCCCACGTTTTATGCATTCGGTTTACCACACAAGCGATCGCACGCTCGTGTAGCGTCGATTGTCATACTTTTTTCATGTTTTGTTAGTTTACGATTTGTGCAGTGTTTACACACCTTGTTTCGATTCGTCACAAACAATCTCTCAAGCACTCACCCACCTACATTTGGTCCTACTTTACAGTTACCAAGAAACCCAAAATCAACAATCCATTCATAGAATAAAGTAGCGTTACCTTCAATCAAACCACTGTGATTCCCACAAATCTTAGTCTCTAGTGATTGATTAGGAGTTCCCCGAATCCTTCCTTAACTTCCGTACAATTGCTATCAGTTACCACTTAAGGCAGAAGAAGAAAGGGAATAATGATTTGTCTATAGCACTTACCGAAAGAGAGCAAGAGAACCGAATAGTAGAAGGATTCGACACTAGTACAGTCCCTCACCCTCGATTTAAAGCTGTCAAAAACAGTTAAACAAACCCCACTTAAGTAACTCAAAAGCTGAAACTTCTAGTGCCCTACTCACTTACCCAAAAGAAAGGAGCAAAGTCAATCAGTAGAGGAAGAGGAATGGTTCCGACAGTGATCAGAATTGGGAAATCACCAGCACAAAACTTGAGGGAGAGGAAGAAGAGAAACAATTTAAGGGAGAAGAGGTTTCAGTAGAGGGAAAAGAAATAAATGAAAAGGGAAAGATGGTATCTTTGGCCACTAAAAGAATTACTTGAGAAAAGAACAAAAGGCAAGGAGAGGAAGAGTGTGCATTCGACCAACAGCAGAAAAAAGAGAAAAGAGGAGATGACCATAAGAGAAAAGGTATATTCGGCCAAAGAAAAGGTTGTCAAAAGTGTAACAGAAGAATATGCAAACACCTCTACCACATTCGGCTTCAAGCAAAAGAGAGAAAAACACCAATGCGAAAAACCCGAAACGAGGAGTATACCAATTGAGTGGTATACCACTCTGGCCGAAATTGTTGAGTGCCTAGAGTCCCAATTCGGCACAACACTCCCTCTCCCATTACCCCTTGATTTTCTCCTAAAATCCCTCTTCAAACCTCTCCATCTGATCACACCTCCCCTCAACCACTCAATTTGAATTCTTCTCAACTAGTTCAGTGTTCAGTCAACCACAACACCTCCCACGACACAGCAGCAAAATAAATCCTCCCTTGTCTCCACCAATATTCCAACCTCAGTCCTCCAGCATAGGTAACACGCCACTTACCCCCTAGACCAACAGGCTTTTTATGTCCTGCTTTACCCATAATTATTTAAAAGCCTACTAACAATATGCAAGGGTTTATTCCTTAAAAATAAAACTTTTTGCACAAGCCCAGGCTTGAACCCAAAACTTCTTAGACACACCCAAATCACTTAACCCCTAAGACAAGCAGATATTTGTGCTACAAACATACAAAAGTAATTACCTAGATTTTGGGGCATTACAACTCTACCCCCTAAAAGAAAACTTTGGCCTCGAAATTTACCTATCGTAGCCAGAATTCACACGTGCTAAACTTAGTGTATAATTGTTTGTCCCTCAGAGTCTGCAAAACAACTCAGAGATGTGCATCATGTTCATCCTCAGTTCTCAAATACACCAAGATGTCATCTATAAAAACCACTACGAACTGATCGAAATAAGGTTGGAACCCTCGTTTCATCAGATCCATAAAAGCTGCTGGTGCATTCGTCAGTCCAAATGACATCACAAGGAACTCATAATGACCATAACTAGTCCTGAACGCTGTCTTGTGAACATAAGCCTCTTTGACTCTCAGTTGATGGTACCCTGATCGGAGATCAATCTTAGAGAAGACAGAAGCTCCTCGAAACTGGTCGAATAGATCATCAATCCTTGGCAGGGGGTCTTCATTCTTAATAGTCAATTTATTCAGTTGCCGGTAGTCGATGCACATACGCATGGGTCCATCCTTCTTTTTCACAAATAACATCGGTGCTCCCCATAGAGACACACTAGGGCGGATGAACCCTCGATCCTGTAACTCTTGAATCTAAGCCTTAAGCTCCACTAGCTCATTCGGTGCCATTCCATAGGGAGCGATGGACACCGGAGTTGTACCCAATATGAGCTCAATTTCAAATTTAACTTAATGGTTTGGGGGTAATTCGGTAGTCATCGGGACCAGAAAACCTCTGACTGTTCTGATATCTTTAACAGACGGAGCCTTAGAATCAACACTAGTGATGTAGGCTAAATACGCCTCACAACCCTTATGAACCAACTTCTCGACCCTCAGGGCAGAAATCACATTTGACAAATAATTCTGACGTTCCCATATTACCACCACTTTATCACCCTCCATAGTTTTTAGAACCACCCGTTCAGCAGCACAATCCAAATTCACTTGATGCTTAACTAGCCAATCAATGCCCAGTATTAAGTCGAATTCACCAAAAGGTAGTTCCATTAAGTCTGCCAAAAAGATGGTTCCTTGCACTTCCAAAAGTACATCTCTGAACCATTTGTTTACTTTAACTGACTGCCCTAAAGAACTCAATACAGTAACCTCACTCGGAGTGGTTTCAACCATTAAACCTAAGGTCTCTGACACTGAGCATGCTATATATGAATGCGTAGACCCAACAACAATTAGTGCAGTATAAGGTACATTATAGATAAAGAACGTACCAGTAATAACATCTGGGGCGTCTCCGCCCTCTCGGTGACGTGCAGCATAAACCAGAGCTAGCTGCCTTGCCTCAGTATGACCCACACCTTTGCCCAGTGCTCCACAACCATAACCCATACCATTTCCATCTCTGGCCTGACCACGGCCTCTCGGTGGTCTCTTGAACACTTTACTCGTGGTGAAAGACTCACCCAAGCCGATAACTTGCCGATCTCGGTCTCTATGGACAATCTCTAATACGGTGCTCTAATGATCTGTATCTCAAACATGCCCTAATCCTTTTCCAGCACTCGCCCTGATGGCGTCTACCATAGTCAACACATGGCTGCGGTCCAATAGCAGCAATAGAGGCCCTAACTCTGACTGGCCCATCCCCTCTGGCCTTTTTATTCAGCCTCTGAACAGAACTTGAGGGCTTCGAATCCCTCTTATTCCTACCCTTTTCTCTGTTCAAATGCTCAGTACGCTTCACCTCCTCGGCGATCTTCGCTTTATCTACCAATGTGGAAAAATCTCGCTCCTTCTGTAAAGCTATCAAACTCTCAGACTATCCCTAAAGCCGTCCTCAAAATGAACACACCCCTCATAATTAGTTGCCACCATCCCATATGCATAGCGACTTAATCGCAAAAATTTAGCTTCATATTCAGCCACTGATTTATCCCTCTGAGTCAAATTTAGAAATTTCCTTCTTCGAGCATCCACATAGCTAGCGCCCATATACTTCCGTTGAAAAGCAGTCTTGAATAATTCCCATGTCAATCAGTCAGCCTGAGTACCCTCTTTAACCGTAAGCCACCACTGATAGGCTTCATCTCGTTACAATGACACGACTCTTTATAGTTTCTGTTTGGGGGTGCAATTGAGGTCATCCATGATCCTCTTTGTGGCCTCAATACAATACTCAGTCACGCTAGAGGCAACTCTAGTAATACCCCTAAAAATCTCATCCCCATTAGACTGGAGTCATTCTATCATCGACCCACGGCCTACAGTACTAGTATTGGGCCTAGCGACCCTCTCCAGAATTCGCAACATAGCTTGGGACAATGGATCGTCCCCAGCCGCTCGATCGTGAGGTCCAATCTCAATCACAGGTAAAGTTGGTGCCTCTCTAGCTTCAGCGTTAGGAATGTGGCCCGATGACGAAGACCCAGCCCGAGCACCTCTATAGCCTCCGCCACGGCCTCTTGTACCCCTTCCACGAGTACCTCTGGTGCTCATTATCTATTTGCGTATTATCTGTTTTTAACAATTTTCTGCATCAGTTTACAGTTCCAGTGTTGATTAATAGATATCTTATGGAAAGTAATATCAATATTTAAGAGTTTGTTTTCGCAGGACGCAGACTTACTACAGTTTCAGTTTTTCCTAACCAGAATATTTCAGTACAGTTTACTACTTATAATAGTCCCAATATTTTCCCTTTAAACAAACAGAGGTTTTAGAGGACTTACAATATCGGCGCCAGAAATTCTGTGTACCACACATCAGTAAAATTTTTTCAAAATACTTCCAAATTGCTTGGAACAGTTCTTTTTGAACATTCTGAGTTTTTAGAAGAAACCCAAAAACTACAGTCGAGTTTTGAAACCTGGCTCTAATACCACTAAATTAACACCCCAAACACGGCCTAGACGTTATGGCCGAATCTGGCAATGTCACATTGAAGTGTCTTTCGAAAACATACTTTCATTGGAAAAACTCGTTCCATTATTAAACCTCGTTTGTGATCTTAATGGAAAATTAAGGGTATCCGATTCATTTAAAACTTGAGTTGTTTTTAGCAGAATATTAATCATATTGGTTTGTTATTATTATTATTTAAAACAATGTTTGATGCGAAAGCTTTTATCGAATGTTGCAAAAACGTTGCGTTTTGAAAAACATTTATCTTTTGAAAATCTACGTCCTACTTCTTTCAGATATGAATTAAATAAGTAAAATCCGATATTAAAAGATCAAATTTAAAGAGGCCTTATTACATAACAAAAAACCAAATTAAATTTATTGGAATTAAACTCAAATATAAGAGCAGGTGCGGTTGTGTGGCCACCTCCGAATCCCTCGCAGCACCGATTTGCCTAAGACTTGGGATTACCTGTACAGATAAACAGAGAGGTGAGTTTAAAAAAACTCAATGTGTAACCCCATGTGTAACACCCCAAACCCGGCCCAAACATTACTACCGAATTTGGTATGTTACAGAGGAAAACTCTTTGTAAAATCTCTTTAACCGATTTAATTTTTAGTGAAAACACCTCGTTTTTAATTATCTTGTCAAAAACATTAAGGTGTATGAAGAAAACATTACTTAGTGTTGTTTTAAAAATATATTAAATCAGGTTATTCTGAGAACCCAAATGTACCCGATGGCACAATAAAACATTTTGCGTTTGATTTTGAGAAAACATGTGTAATCACTTTAAAGTCATTAAATTGTTTAAATAAATTATCCAAACATGTAAAATAATAAAAATGCAATCTTAGGAGGCCTTATTACAACTTGAACAAATAAATCCAAAACAAAACAAAAACAACTCAAAGTTCATTTAGTTCACATTGTCACTGCATGGCCACCTCGAGTCCATCTGGCTCCTCATCCGCGATCTACGTGTCACCTGAAAAATGTTAAAGGAGAAGGTGAGCCACCAAGACTCAATGTGTAACCCTTCCCCCGGTTTAATGCCACATCATACACAATTTATAATGAATAATCATGCACTAAGTTTAACATGCACCCATCCTAGCCATCCAAACGCCTTTCTCTACCCCGTGTGGTACCAAACCACTGGTGGTGCCAAACCACTGGTGACTTAAAGTCACGATATCCATCATATTGTGGTGCCAAACCACTGGTGGGGCCAACCCACGTGTGATACCAAATCACTGGCGTCAATCCCATAATATAAATCGTGGGGCCAACCCACTGTGGTGCTAAGCCACCGGGGGCGAGGCGCTATGAGGTGCCAAACCTCTGGAGGTGCCAAACCTCTGGTGACCGAAGTCACCAAATGTGGTACCAAACCACTGGTGTCCGTCGACACGAATATCACTTCCCCCTCCACTCATATATCCCACATCAATCCATGATATTTAACAGAAATCATGCCAACATGCTTATTTAGCAACATACACTGGATTTATCATTAACCAAATATTTAAGTCACATATACCAAATATGTCATGCTTCCCAAAAGCATCATAAAGAACTCATAACGACAAGGACTTACCTGAATCCTTGCTTATACCATTATGGTATTAAATCCGAATCTACACAATCTGATTAAGCATACGCATAACACTTAGCACATTAAATAGTTATAAAGTGTGTATGTACACACACGATGCCAACGATAGCTCTAAATCCCAAGAAACCAATCGGCCACACAAGATTCCCTTGCCTGTATTTCGGCCATTACCCAAAGTTAGTACCAAGGCCATTCGGCCAAACCAAAATAATCTCAAGGGGTTATCATTTGAAACCCGAGACCTTACTAACACGCCTTTGAATACTAGCCACCACACACCAAGTGTTTTACGCTTCCCTATAATCGGCAATCACATGTTAATAGCCTTGACTTTTTAATCACTAAATAAATAAAATAGGTCCTTACCACCACTTACCAAGACCGATTGACAGAGAATGGAGGCTTGGATCGAATATCTCAAAATCCCGGGCACCTAAACAGAATCGATTTCAAAATAGGTGATTAGCACCCTTGCTAACAAGTGTCTGAAAATCGCTCTTACCATCATCAAAGTCGACAAAGAAAGGGGAGGGGAAAGAATAGGTATTCGCCCTAGAGCATTTACCTTCTTCAATCGATTGACAAAGAAAATCTGAAGAGATCTATCCCACTTTACTATTCGGCCAACGAGAGTTTAACAGGAAGAAAAGAAATTTCGGCAGAGAGGTAGGGTGTAGGTTCGGCTATGGTTGATGACAATCAAGGCTTGGCTTTGAGTGAAAAGAGGAAGAAAAAGAGAGGGAAAGAGGGTAGGTGATTCGGCCAAGGATCAAAAAGAAGAAAAGAGGTAAATGGCAATGGTGTTTCGGCTTTGAGAGAGAATGAAAAAGAAAGAACAAAAGAGATGAAATGCTAGCCGAATTTGTGAAGTAATTCACTAGGAAAATTCGGCCTTCCCCCCTATATAAATCCCTTGCCGTCCACTCCTCTCCAAGGAGTTCAAATTTCGGCCAACTCCTTCAATTACTCTCGGCCAATTGTTTGAAAATATTCAAAATAATTTGAATAAATCAAATGCCTATATTTTCTCCTTAGAATTAATCAAATAAAATCCAATTAAAAACATTATTATCCTTATTATCCTGAAATCAAAATTGAGCCTTTTTCTCTCTCCCTTTGCCGTCCAAAATAAAGAGCAAAAAGGGGAATTCCGTGACTCGAACATAGGCTCCCCTTGCTCCCTTGATGGCGTCAACTCTATCACCTATGTGGCCTCCCTTTTGCCACTTTTCCAAGTCCTTTTTAATGTCAAAAGTTCCTCTTTTTAACCTTGTAACCCCTACTTACTAAGGCTCCTATCTTTAAAGCTTACAATTAAAATTTTCTTCTATTCAGCCTGCTCAAGACCCCTAATTAGGTCTTATTACACCACAAATAATATCACATGCAATTCAAACACAAGAAAAATAATTCAATCACAAATAACCCCTATTTTAGGATGTTACAGTTCTACCCCCTTAAAATAATTTCGGCCTCGAAATTACCTGATCAGAAGAGGTGGGGGTATTGCTGCCGCATCACATCCTCGGGTTCCCACGTAACTTCCTCTGCACCATGGTTTTGCCATAGCACTTTCACCAAAGGTACTGACTTCCTACACAGAACCTTGACATCTCGATCTAAGATCTGAACTAGTTCTTCCTCGAAAGATAAGTCTGAGTTTACCTCAATCTTAGCCACTGGCACAACGTGTGATGGATCTGACCGATACCGTCTAAGCATTGACACATGAAAGACGTCATGAATCTGACTTAACTCTGCTGGCAGCTCGAGCTGATAAGCTACCGGTCCCACTCGCTTCACTACTATATATGGGCCGATGAACCTTGGGCTTAGCTTCCTTTTTCGCCCAAATCTTAATACCTTTTTCCAAGGCGACACCTTCAGAAAGACTTTATCTCCTACTGCATATTCCATTTCCTTGCGCTTAAGATCAGCGTAAGACTTCTGCCTATCTGCCGCTTTCTTGAGACGAGCCCGAATAACCTTAACTTTATCTTCAGTTTCTGTTACTAACTCTGGACCCAAAATTTGTCGTTCTCCCAACTCCGTCCAACACGTAGGAGTTCAGCACTTTTGTCCATATAGTGCTTCATATGGAGCCATCTGAATACTCACTTGATAACTATTGTTATATACGAATTCCGCCAACGGTAGATACTCATCCCAACTACCATTGAAATCCAAAATGCATCCTCTTAGCATATCTTCTAGAATCTGTATGACCCTTTCCGACTGTCCGTCAGACTGAGGATAGAATGTTGTACTGAAATCCAATCGTGTACCCAGAGCCTGATGCAATACTTTCCAGAACCTTGACGTGAACCTCGAATCCCTATCTGAGATGATCGATACTGGCACACCATGTAACCTTACTATCTCCGCCACATACAGTTTTGCTAGCCTCTGAAGAGAATAATCCACTCTCACCGGTATGAAGTGAGCTGATTTAGTCAGATGGTCCACAATCACCCACACTGCGTCCTTCTTGCTGGGCGTGAGGGGTAGCCCACTGACAAAGTCCATGGTGATCCTTTCCCACTTCTATTGAGGAATCTTCACTGGTTGAAGTAACCCTGATGGCAACTGATGTTCAGCCTTCACCTGCTGACACGTCAAACACCTACCCACAAATTTAGTTACCTCACGCTTCAACCCTAGCCACCAGAACTGTTTCCGCAAATCTCTATACATCTTGCAACCTCCAGGATGCATAGCGTATGGGCTGCTATGTGCATCTTGAAGAATTCTTTGTCTCAACTCCACATCCTTCGACACACAAGCTCGTCCTTGGAAACATAATACTCCATCACTAGACAAACTATGCCCTTCCAAACCACCATCTTGAACTTGCAACCTCCGTGCATTCAAACTATCATCTACTAATTGCTTTTCCTTAATCTCCTCGATCCAAGTTGGCTTAACTTGCAGCTCTGCCAAAAGACTTCCATCGTCGTATAGACTGAGGTGAGCAAACATCGCTCTTAAGTCTGTCACGACCTTCCGGCTCAATGCATCAGCAACCACGTTAGCCCTACCCGGATGGTACTCAATTGAACAGTCGTAGTCCTTTAACAGCTCAACCCATCGACGTTGCCTTAAATTCAGATCCCTCTGAGTCAAAAGATACCTCAAACTTTTGTGATCCGTATAGACTATCGACTTCTCCCCGTACAAGTAATGCCTCCATATCTTCAAAGCGAAGACTACTGCCGCTAACTCTAAGTCGTGAGTTGGATAGTTAACCTCATGTGGTCTTAGCTGACGGGATGCATAGGCCACTACCTTCCCTTCTTGCATCAACACACATCCCAAACGAAAGATGGGATGCGTCCACGATGAAAGTAAAAACAACCTCTCTGCCTCAGTCGTACTGCGAAGCTGGAGCTTAGTGAAATCTTCCTTAACTAATCAAAACTATCCTGTTGCTTCTCCGACCATACAAATGGAACTCCCTTCCTTAGTATTTTAGTTAACGGTGCTGCGATTAAAGAGAATCCCTCCACAAATCTTCGATAGTACCCTGTTAGACCCGAGAAACTTGAATTTACGCCACGACCTAAGCGCTTTCAATCCAATACCGCTTCAACCTTGCGAGGGTCCACTCTAATCCCTTCCGCCAACACTACGTGACCTAAGAAAGCCACTTCCCTAAGCCAAAATTCGTACTTACTGAATTTGGCATATAACTGCTTTTCCCTCAATACTTGTAGCACTATATGCAGATGCACATCATGCTCCTCCTCCGTCTTTGAGTAAACCAATATGTCGTCTATAAACACCACGACAAATTGATCCAAGTATTGTTGAAACACCCTATTCATTAAGTCCATGACTGCTGCTGGTGCGTTGGTCAACCCAAACGGCATTACCAAAAACTCGTAATGCCCATACCTTGTACGGAATGCCGTCTTGTGAACATCAACCTCCTTTACTTTAAGTTGATGATAACCCAACCTAAGATCTATCTTTGAGAACACCGATGCACCTTTCAGTTGGTCAAACAAGTCATCAATCCAAGGCAACGGATACTTGTTTTTGACTGTTAACTTATTTAACTAACGGTAGTCGATACACATCCGCATTGAACCGTCTTTTTTCTTGACAAACAACACAGGTGCTCCCCACGGAGATATACTTGGTCGAATAAACCCTCTATCCAAGAGCTCTTGAATTTGAGCCTTCAGCTCCACCAATTCTTTTGGTGCCATTCAGTACGGTGCTATAACACAGGTGCCGTTCCGGGTAACAAGTCTATACCGAATTCAACTTCTCGATCTGGAGGCAGAACCGGGAGTTCCTCTGGAAACACATCAGCGAATTCCCCCTACCGTTCGGACCTTCTCAACTGCTGACTCCTTAGCCTCCAAGGCACATATATGAACCACATATGCTTCACAGCCCTTCCTGACCATCTTCTCTGCCTTCAACGCGGACACCACATTGGATAGGTAATCCCTTCTATTACCTATCATGACCACTTCATCACCTTCAGCCATCTTAAGAACCATGCGCTTAGCAGCGCAATCCAATCTTGCCTGATACTTAACCAACCAGTCCATTCCAAGGATCAAATCGAACTCCCCAAACGGCAGTTCCATCAGATCAGCCACAAACACTACCCCTTGGAGTTCTAGGGGTACGTCTCTATATAGCTTGTTTACAACTACAGAGTGACCTAAAGGGCTAATTACTGTCATCTCCCTAGAAGTAGTCTCAAAGTCTAGGTTCATAGTCTCTACCACACTACTAGCAACGTATGAATGCGTCGAACCCACATCAATTAATGCAACATATGGAATACCAAAAATTAGGAACGTACCGGTTATGACGTCCGGTGCGTCACCCTCCTCGCGACACCTCGCTGCGTAGACTAAACAAGGTTTGCCTTGCTTCTGTGTTGCCTGCACCTCTGCCCGGAGTACCGCGACCTCAGTTAGAACCATTACCTCCCCTACCATTACCACGACCCCTCTGTGGTGGTCCTACATTTCTAACCTGAGCACGGTTCTGACCCTCTGGCTGAGTCTTAGCTAACTTCCGAGGACAGTCCCTTACACGGTGATCCAAAGATCCACATTCAAAACATCCCCTTTCACCGGTCCAACATCCTCCCCAATGTGACTTCCCACAGCGATTACACTGAGCCGGCCTCTGATTGGTAGCCATGGGCCCCCCTGTCTGATTCGGCCCACTCTGCCTAGCCCTCTTTTGTGCATTACTACCTGATCCAAATGACCCAAAGCCTCTTTTCTGCTTGTTCCTATCATAATTACGTCTCACGGACTCCTTGACCCTTCGGCTACCTTAGCCTTTTCCACGAGCAACAAAAACTCACACTCCTGCTGTGGAGCAATCAGTAACCTTAAATCATCCCTAAGTCTGTCTTCAAAGCGGACACAACGATCATGCTCAGTTGACACAATTTACCGAGCATAGCGGCTCAGCCTTAAGAACTCTGCCTCATACTTAGATATCGACTTATTTCCTTGTACCAATCCCAGAAAGGCTTTCCTCTGAGCATCAGTGTAGCTGGTGCCCACATACTTCTTCTAATAAGCAGCTTTGAAGTACTCCCAAGTAAGATCATCTGCCGTAGCACTATCCCGAACCGTGAGCCACCACTGATATGACTCATCCTTTAGAAGCGACACCGCTCCTTTCAGCTTCTCCTCGTTCGTCAGGTCGAGATCGTCCATGATCCTCTCCCTCGATTCCAACCAATATTCCGCTGCACTGGGTGCCACTCCCGATACACCCCGGAATACCTCAGCTCCGTTGGATCGGAGTCGCTCGGGAACAGATTTTCGAGCTCCCATTCCTCCACTAGCCCCAGCCACCATCTCAAGGACTCACAACACAACTTGTGATACTGCCTCACCCCCAATCTGATCCTTCTCCTCAGCTCCAAAAGTTGGGGTGGTGGTGGCGGAGGTACCTCATTCTCCGATCCCTGACCCGACCTAACGGGTTCTGACACGGTCATCCTGCCCCTACCTCGTCCACGACGTCCACGTCCTCTAGAGCTCATTCTAACTATTGCGCTTTTAATCTGATTAATAAATTTTTATGGATTAGTTCTTGTTCCACTTGGTTATCCACGGAGAAATTTTATGAAAAGAGTTTAATAGAGATTCTTTCGAGCAATCAAGTTTAAGTCCTCTATCCTAGTTCACACAGAGAAGCACATCCATTCCCTAATACCTTTCATTCTTATTTACTCTTCAGGCATTTCTGTCCGTTTCTATCCCAGGGGTATTTTCGTCATTTTCCTACAGGGGTATTTTCGTAATAATTCCAAGAAATTTTAAAACTTTAATAAATCAAGACATTTTGAAATTTCCCAAGACTGGAGGGTATTTTCGAAAATTTTGCAAATTAAAGGTATAGCAGAAATTTTGGAAACTAGGGGTATTTTGGTAATTTTGTCAATCAGGGGTAATTTTGTAAACTTCCAAAGTCAGGGTATTGTTTTGAAATACAGAATTATGGATACTTTTGCAAAGTAAGAGAATTTTATTAAAATCGGGGTAATATGGTAATTTTAGAAATCAAGGGCATTTTTGTAATTTTGCCACTAGGGCATTTTGGTAATTTCGTAAGTCGAAAATATTTTGAAATTTTCCAAAAATAATTTTGTCCTACTATTTAAAAGGGTACTTTAGTGATTTTAAAACTAGAGTTTCCATAAAACATGGCTAATCCCTTTCGGGTTTTATTTAGCGTGTTTAGCCTATGACCGAGTCCTCTTGGTTAGGGTGAACCAAAGCTACGCAACAGGTAGGATTCCTGCGAAGAGGAGGTGAGTCACGAGGACTGCTTAAGTACCAAGCTCTTTCGGATCCAATCCTAGACATGCGCACCAGGGTTACCACACCCTAACTCGGGGACTTGGTCTTAGGTTTGTTTAATTAGGCTTTTAAAGTCTTATGTACTTTGTTGGGGTAAACTAGTCCTAGGGTTAAGCACTTATCATACTATCTACGTTCCATACCTACCCTTCTACAGATAATAATCCACACAAAAAGTTAGAGGTACTTACCTGGGCGGATTGGTGCCAAAGACTCGGTGCCATGCTGTTCAAAACCAAAAATATTTCAAAAAGGCCTACCAAAAACATTTTGGCCTTGGACCCCACAGCCGAGTTTTGAACTGGGCTCTGATACCAATTTTGTAACACCCCAAACCCGGCCCAAACATTACGACCGAATTTGGTATGTTACAGAGGAAAACTCTTTGTAAAATCTCTTTAACCGATTTAATTTTTGGTGAAAACACCTCGTTTTTAATTATCTTGTCAAAAACTTTAAGGTGTATGAAGAAAACATTACTTAGTGTTGTTTTAAAAATATATTAAATCAGGTTGTTACAGAACCTAAATGTACCCGATGGCACAATAAAACATTTTGCGTTTGATTTTGAGAAAACATGTGTAATCACTTTAAAGTCATTAAATGGTTTAAATAAATTATCCAAACATGTAAAATAATAAAAATGCAATCTTAGGAGGCCTTATTACAACTTGAACAAATAAATCCAAAATAAAACAAAAACAACTCAAAGTTCATTTAGTTCACATTGTCACTGCATGGCCACCTCGAGTCCATCCGGCTCCTCATCCGCGATCTACGTGTCACCTGAAAAATTTTAAAGGA
Source organism: Gossypium bickii (assembly GCA_025503065.1). NCBI lineage: Eukaryota > Viridiplantae > Streptophyta > Magnoliopsida > Malvales > Malvaceae > Gossypium > Gossypium bickii. The sequence continues at coordinate 43,267,038 of CP106717.1, read as the reverse complement.
GAAGGTGAGCCACCAAGACTCAATGTGTAACCCTTCCCCCGGTTTAATGCCACATCATACACAATTTATAACGAATAATCATGCACTAAGTTTAACATGCACCATCCTAGCCATCCAAACGCCTTTCTCTACCCCGTGTGGTACCAAACCACTGGTGGTGCCAAACCACTGGTGACTTAAAGTCACGATATCCATCATATTGTGGTGCCAAACCACTGGTGGGGCCAACCCACGTGTGATACCAAATCACTGGCGTCAATCCCATAATATAAATCGTGGGGCCAACCCACTGTGGTGCTAAGCCACTGGGACGAGACGCTATGAGGTGCCAAACCTCTGGAGGTGCCAAACCTCTGGTGACCAAAGTCACCAAATGTGGTACCAAACCACTGGTGTCTGTCGACACGAATATCACTTCCCTCTCCACTCATATATCCCACATCAATCCATGATATTTAACAGAAATCATGCCAACATGCTTATTTAGCAACATACACTGGATTTACCATTAACCAAATATTTAAGTCACATATACCAAATATGTCATGCTTCCCAAAAGCATCATAAAGAACTCATAACGACAAGGACTTACCTGAATCCTTGCTTATACCATTATGGTATTAAATCCGAATCTACACAATCTGATTAAGCATACGCATAACACTTAGCACATTAAATAGTTATAAAGTGTGTATGTACACACCTGATGCCAACGATAGCTCTAAATCCCGAAGAAACCAATCGGCCACACAAGATTCCCTTGCCCTGTATTCGGCCATTACCCAAAGTTAGTACCAAGGCCATTCGGCCAAACCAAAATAATCTCAAGGGGTTATCATTTGAAACCCGAGACCTTACCAACACGCCTTTGAATACTAGCCACCACACAGTGTGTTTCGCTTCCCTATAATTGGCAATCACATGTTAATAGCCTTCGGCTTTTTAATCACTAAATAAATAAAATAGGTCCTACCACCACTTACCAAGACCGATTGACAGAGAATGGAGGCTTGGATCGAATACCTCAAAATCCCGGCACCTAAAAGAATCGGTTTCAAAACAGTGATTAGCACCCTTGCTAACAAGTGCCTAAATCGGCTCTTACCATCATCAAAGTCGACAAAGAAAGGGGAGGGGAAAGAATAGGTATTCAGCCTAGAGCATTTACCTTCTTCAATCGATTGACAAAGAAAATCTGAAGAGATCTATCCCACTTTACTATTCAGCCAACGAGAGTTTAACAGGAAGAAAAGAAATTTCGGTAGAGAGGTAGGGTGTAGGTTCGGCTATGGTTGATGACAATCAGGGCTTGGCTTTGAGTGAAAAGAGGAAGAAAAAGAGAGGGAAAGAGGGTAGGTGATTCGGCCAAGGATCAAAAAGAAGAAAAGAGGTAGATGGCAATGGTGTTTCGGCTTTGAGAGAGAATGAAAAAGAAAGAACAAAAGAGATGAAATGCTAGCCGAATTTGTGAAGTAATTCACTAGGAAAATTCGGCCTTCCCCCTACATAGCTCCCTTGCCATCCACTCCTCTCCAAGGAGTTCAAATTTCGGCCAACTCCTTCAATTACTCTCGGCCAATTGTTTGAAAATATTCAAAATAATTTGAATAAATCAAATGCCTATATTTTCTCCTTAGAATTAATCAAATAAAATCCAATTAAAAACATTATTATCCTTATTATCCTGAAATCAAAATTGAGCCTTTTTCTCTCTCCCTTTGCAGTCCAAAATAAAGAGCAAAAAGGGGAATTCATGACTTCGAACATAGGCTCCCCTTGCTCCCTTGATGGCGTCAACTCTATCACCTAAGTGGCCTCCTTTTTGCCACTTTTCCAAGTCCTTTTTAATGTAAAATGTTCCCTCTTTTAACCTTGTAACCCTTACTTACTAAGGCTCCCTATCTTTAAAGCTTACAATTAAAATTTTCTTCTATTAGAGAGCTGCTCAAGACCCTAATTAGGTCTTATTACACCACAAATAATATCACCGCAATTCAAACACTAGAAAAATAATTCAATCACAAATAACCCCTATTTTAGGATGTTACACCATGTAAGTAAATAGCCAATGCAATTACGGTCTGGGCCTAAGCCCAAATCAATAATAGTTCAGTTCAGTTGGGCCTTAGCCCATTACAGTATCAGTATCAGTGTGGGCCTTAGCCCATAACAATTTCAGTATCAGTGTGGGCCTTAGCCTATTTTAATGATAGTAACAATTTAGGCATGCAATTAGAATCCTACCCATCCAACCTCTACACTCCACTCTGTCCAGCCTAAAACTCCATGTGGGGAAAAAATCACCCACCCAACCTTACACTCCAAAAATTAGCACCGATTGCGACACTAAACAGTATTTGCAGCAGGGCTACCACTACAGTACACTTCCTTCAATCATAATAATCCCATCCTCATGCAACATATCATACATGGATGCAACATATATATATATATCGTGGCATGCTCATATCCAGTCATACATAACATAAGGCATACAGTCAATTAATATCATAGGGGCATAACAGTCATTTTACCATAGGGGCATAACAGTCATTTTATACCATAGGGGCATAACAGTCATTTTATCAGTTTGGGGTCTAGGTATACTTACTGACCAATCAGTAGGTCCACAATCGTCTCAGGTGACACGTGCAACGTTAACAGTCAAATAGTAAAAATGGGCCTAAGGCCCATAATGCGGGCTCATGTGGGCCCACACGCTTGTGTGGCCCAAATAGCCCAGAATGGGTCTCGACCATGTAAATTACATAGCTTGGCCAAATAATCTCCACACATTCGTGTGATTTGTTTGTGTGGGGCCCACAAGCCCGTTGGGCCCACATGGCCCATTCAGGCCTAACGTGGCCCAAAACAGCCTAAGACCACTAAATCGCTCATAGTGGCGTCAACAGTCTAACGCCCATGTTTTATGCGCTTGGTTTACCACACGAGCGAACGCACGCTCGTCTAGCGCCGATTGTCATGCTTTTTCAGCTTTTGTCGATATTCAATTTGGGTAGTGTTTACACACATAGTTTCAATTCGTCGCAAACAGTCGCTCAAGCACTCACCAACCTACATTTGGTTAATCAAACACCACCATCAGTCCTACTTTATAGTTAACAAGAAACCCGAAATCAACAATCCATTCATAGAATAAAGTGCCGTTACCTTCAATTGAACCACTGTGATTCCCACGAATCTTAGTCTCTAGCGATTGATTAGGAGTTCCCTGAATCCTTCCTTAATTGCCATACAATTGCTATCAGTTACCACTTAAGGCAGAAGAAGAAAGGAATAATGATTCGTCTATAGCACTTACCGAAAGAGAGCAAGAGTACCGAATAGTGGAAGGATTCGACACTAGCACAGTCCCTCACCCTCGATTTAAAGCTATCAAAAACAGTTAAACAAACCCCATTTAAGTAACTCAAAAGCTGAAACTTCAAGTGCCATACTTACTTACTGAAAAGAAAGGAGCAAAGTCAATCAGTAGAGGCAGAGGAATGGTTTCAGTAGTGATCAAAATTGGGAAATCGCCAGCACAAAACTTGAGAGAGAGGAAGAAGAGAAACAATTTAAGGGAGAAGAGGTTTCGATAGAGGGAAAAGAAACAAATGAAAAGGGAAAGAAGGTATATTCGGCCACTAGAAGAATTACTTGAGAAGAGTACAAGAAGAGGCAAGGAGAGGAAGAGGGTGCATTCGGCCAACAGTAGGAAAAAAGAGAGAAGAGGAGATGACCATAATAGAAAAGGTATATTCGGCCAAAGAAAAGGTTGTCAATAGTGTAATAGAAGAATATGCAAACACCCCTATGACATTCGAATTCAAGGAAAAGAGAGAAAAACATCAATACGAAAAGCCCGAAATGAGGAGTACACCAACTGAGGGATATACCACTCTGGCCGAAATTGTTGAGTGCCCACAGTCCCAATTCGGCACAACACTCCCTCTCCCCTTATCCCTTGATTTTATCCTAAAATCCCTCCTTAAACCTCCATCTGATCACACCTCCCCTAAACCACTCAATTTTAATTCTTCTCAACCATTTCAGTGTTTCAGTCAAACTATAACACCTCCCACGGCACAGCAGCACAATAAATACTCCGTTGCCTCCACCAAGATTTGAACCTCAGTCCTCTGGCATAGGTAACACGCCACTTACCCCCTAGACCTGCAGGCTTTTTATGTCCTGCTTTAACCATAATCATTTAAAAGCCTACTAACAATAGGCAAGGGTTTATTCCCTAAAAATAAAACTTTTTGCACAAGCCCAGGCTTGAACCCAGGACTTCTTAGACACTCCCAAACACACCCAAACCACTTAACCCCTGAGACAGGTAGATATCTGTCCTACAAACATACAAAAATAATTACCTAGATTTTGGGGCATTACAACCAAATATTCATAATCTATTATTAAACATCAAAATACTCATATATTTATCAATGGCATCATTCAAAATCTTTAACAATTTTGCAAATTAGTCCATGGGCTACTAGTACTAGTTGCAACGATCACAAAAACATAAAAATAATTAAAAAACGAGTCAAAATCACTTACTAATTACTCATGCAATTGCCGAAACATAAAATAGCATCCATGGCTTCTTCTTTCCTCTTATTTTCAGCTATAGGATGAAGATGACACCAAAATTATAATTTTTGTTTTATTTATTATGACATTATTAATTAATTACAAATTTAACCTTAATTATAAACCATTTAAATCATCCATTTAATGTCCAAATATGTCCATTCATGTGTCAAATGGTCAAATTACAACATAAGGACCTCTAAATAAGATTTCATAGCTATTAAATACCTTTAGCTAATCGAACTCCACTTTTACACTTTACTCGATTTAGTCCTTTTTATCAAATTGACTATCTAAACGATAAAATTTCTTCACGAAATTTAGACACATACATGCTATCATGCTGTAAATATTAAAATAATAGTAAAATAATTATTTCGACTTTGAATTTGTTGCCCCAAAACCACAGTTCTGATTTACCAAAAATGAGTTGCTATAGCAAATGTTTGAAAACTTTTCGCAACATTACAATATGCATTAAGACGATGCATGCGTCTTACATCAAACTTTGAAAACATTTGTAAGTCATTACAAAGATAATTCCTACACCTATTGAATCAAGTCGTCATGGGGTGATCATGATCAACTAGTAAGAACATGAGTTTCCATCCAATTAGTACATGAACCTAATTCCTTAGACATTCACACGTACTAATAATCATGTAATCTTGACCATTATTCTAACTTAAGTAGAGCTATGTGATGAGTTACTTAACTAGAATATCTTGAGTGTATAACCATCAACTCAACACCTATCGCATCATACACAACAAATAAGTCATTGTGGGATAATCTCACTGAGTAGCATGCTATGACTAGCTGTCCTCTTTAAAGACAAAACTTCTTGAAATATTGCATAATAATATCTACCACAAAGACTAGTCCAACTATCATACGATCACAATAGAGTTTCACTTACTTTCAGGAAATCTCCTTAGTGAGGTCCACATGACAATCCTACTGTGGGATAGTTAAATTGACATGCCATCACAAGAAACCATTGATTGAGGATGTAGGTCTTGTTTAGGGACCTTCTCACACTCAACATTTTAAAAACATGGAAGGTTTTTAATTTTTGGTTTCAATCATGAATGATCAATATATGCATGAAAAGTGCATGTGGCATTCTTCCCTAAACTATATGGCATGCTTATCATACATTTGCATGAACATACATTCGCAGTAATATAAATATCATCACGCTTATCTCGTAAATAAAAGAATAAAATATAAATTACTCTTACTAGCCAAAGTTTTTACTATTCCATCCTAGAAAAATAAAATAAAATAAAATAAAAAAATGTAACTTACAAAATTCACCCCAAAGCATACTTTGGGTCTTTAATTTTGCCACCACAAACTTTTGCTACGGTACTAGTTCATGTTTCTGTCGTTGTCTTTTTATCGCCGTTTCCATGTTGTCGCCACCCTTGAGCATCGTCAGACTGCTACCAACCACCATCGGCCATCGAAAGCCTACTCCTATCAGACCACCATTTGTAGAACACTATTTTGGCTGGGTTAGCTTTGCGTCATCTCATTTGACCAGTATACATCTCGGTTCTCGGAAAAAAAAATACAAAATTCCTATGTTTGTTTTTGGCTCATATATTTTATTATAAAATAAATAATATAATAAAAATCTGCTTGGAGATGATAGTCCACTTACATGCTCGAGAAAATAATAAATTACAATTAATTTTCTAAGAATCAGAATTTTGGCAAAATTACATTATCATACATAATAATAAAATAATATCATACTTTCATTCGCATACTATAATAGCTCGATTTTTGGTCTAATCGGAACAGTGGTTTCGGGACCACAGATCCGACGCAATAAAATTCATTTTTATGATCTAAAGTTTTATGGAATGATTTTGTGAAATTTTCGTTTGAAAATTTTGATGTTTGGGCACTTAATTTAGTTAAAAAGACTGAATTGCAAAAGGTACAAAATGTGTGTTCTAGAAGCTAGACGTGTCTAATTGCTATGAAATTTTAAATTGGAGGATCTTAAATGGTAATTAGACCATTATACTTTAGTATGGACAAAAATGGACATGGCTAGGTGAAATATCATTTGGTCTTTTGGTAAGTAAAGACAAAATTAACTAAATAAAAGATGTTCATCTTCATCAAATTAGTCCCTTAGCCGAATTTCAAGGGGTCTCCATAGCTAAGGTTTTGGCCAAGCTTCCAAGTTTGATTGTAAGCCCGTCTTTGTCCCGTTTTTGATGATTTTTATGTTTTTGTGAATGTTGTAAATTGATTTAGCTATTTCAAGGACTAATTTGAAAGAAAATCAAAGTATAAAATTTTACCCATGTTAGATATTTGTGTATTTTGATGTCTAATGGTAGACTATGCAAGTTTGATTTTGAATAAACAACATTTACTAAGTGATTTTTGATGAAAAAAACCTAAAAGGACCTATTTGTAAAAATTGTAAAATATGTAGTAGAAGTATGATTTTATGAAAAATGTAGGCTATTATAAATATGAAAAGGGTTCAGCTAGGCTTGGGTTTTAAAGAAATTGACTATATTTCATTTTACGAGCCTAGGGACTAAAATGTAATATGTCAAAAGTTTAAGGGAAAAATGTAATTTTTCCATAATATGATTTTTGGGCTAAATTGAATAATGTAAGTATTGAATGAGTTAAATTTTGTATTATAGAACAAGGAAAACAAGGTTCGGACCTTGATCGGGGGAAAAATAAAGTGTTTGACGATTAGGTCCAATTCTACTATTTTTGTATCGAGGTAAGTTCATATGTAAATAATGCATTATTATATTTATGTTTTAAATGCTTTAATATTGTAAGAATTGTGATTGACTCTTTGGAAGTATTCGACAAAGTTTCGACAAACGAGAAATCCCGGTTGAACCATAGGAATAGAATAGGACACGAGTGACATGTCACTAGGAACCCATGTGTATATGCGATTATGTGATCCGGGTGCTGGTCTTGTACGTCCTACCAGTGGCTGGGTAGTCCGGCATGTGTTGCGGATACCTGACAGCTTGTGTGAGCAGTACTGTGTAGCTACGTCTTGACTGACAGCTTGTGTGAGCAGGCCCGTGAATAGCTCGAAAGCGAGCCTATATGTATTATGAGATATGAGGTAGCTTTAGCTACATCTATGGCACTTATGTGCAAGATTTTCGAGTATCCGTTAATATTCCAAGTGTTCAACGGGAATGTCAAGTCTGTGAAAGAATATGGCTATGATGCGAGTTGGTACAAGAATGTACGTAAAACTCATAAGTGATGAGCTCGATATGTGATGAACCCTTGATAAGGTGGTGATTGAGTAAGTTATGATTATAAGATCTTAATAACATTCATGCTAATTTTATCATGTAAATTGTATGTTAAATGTGTGGTTATGATTGTAACAGCACGATTTTAGCGAAATTGGAACAGTGGTTTCGGAACCACAAATTCGAGGTCGTAAAATTATTTTTATATTATTTTATGTGTTTAAAACATGTGAATAAATATGTGTGAAAGTTTTATGAAATAATTTTATCAATTGGATGTTTAATTTGATAAAAGGATTTAATCGCGTAAAATGTAAAAGTAGCATGTTATAAGTTAAAGTGCTTATTTCCTTTGATTAATTAAATATGAGGTCCTTATGTTGTGATTTGACCATTGAATATTTGAGTGGACAAAGATGGGCAACCATTATGTGTTTTGTTATTTAATAATAAAGGTTAATTAGGTAATTTAGTAATAATAGTTAAATAAATAAAACAAAATATAAAAAAATAATCATGCATGTTCATTTTTTGGCCGAATATTGAGAAGAATAAGAAGCCATGGAAGCTCACCTAGGTTTGGTGTAACAACTCGGTTTTAGCTAAATCGGAACAGTGGTTTTGAAACCACAAATCTGAGGTTGTAAAATAATTTTAATATTATTTTTGGTATTTATAGCATGTTATTTGATATGTGTGAAAATTTCGTGATTTAATTTTACCGTTTGTGTGCTGAATTTGATAAAAGGACTAAATCACGTAAAATGCAAAAGTAGCATGCTATAAGTTAAGAGTGTCTAATTGCTATGGTTTATGAAATGAAAGGTCCTTATGATGATATTAGACCATGGACAGTGGGAATGGACATAAATGGCCATCCATTATATGTTATTATATGTTTTTATTAAAGGTTAATAATGTAAATTAGTTAATAAGTTATATTAGATAAAATAAAACATAAAATTTATTTTATCATCATCTTCCACCACCGAATATAGAGAAAAGAAACAGCCATAGAAGCTTCATTAAGTTTGGCCATTGCATGATTTATTAGGTATGCGTTTTGAGCTCGATTTTTGATAATTTTTATGTTTTTGAGATCGTTGTTTCGTATACTAGCTAGCCCATGCTTTAATTTTTGGATTTGATGATGAATTTGTGATTTTCCATTGTTGATAGCTTGATGTTTTTGTTGTTTGATGATGAAAAGTAAATATTTATTATTAGATTATCATAGTTTATTAAGTGATTTTTGATAAAAAAATGCTTTTTAAGGACTAAATTGTGAAATTTGTAAATTGAAGGGTCAAAATATGAAATAAATGAAATTAATGGGCTGCTAGGGACCTAAGGAAAATTCGGGCTAACATGAGCATGTTGAAATTTTGTGCATTTTGAGTTATTTTGAAATAGGGACTAAATTGAGAAAATGTGAAATGTTAGAGGCTAAAGTGCAAAATGCCCATTTATGTGTTTTTGGGTGAAATTGAATGAATATGTAATTAAATAAGTTAAATTTAAATTGATTTAGATAAAGAAAGGAAGAAATCGGATTTGGATCGAGGGAAGTCGAAAGTTGTTGAATAGTCGTTCGGATTCGTTCGTTTTCGTACGAGGTAAGTTCATAAGTAATTAAATGTTCCTAAATTCAAATGTATATATATTATATATAGCTGAAATTGAATTGTATGTATTAAAAAATATGTTGCTGAATTGATTTGAGCATTGGTTGATCAGTTTCGTGCATGAATTGATTTAATTATGAAGTCGTAAGCCCCGAACGAACCTTAAGAAATGTATCGAATACTGATGTCATGACATAAGGCTTTCGAGATGTGATTTCGTGTAAGCCATGTTTGGGACATTGGCATCGAAATGAGATTATGTGTAAGACCATGTCTGGGACATTGGCATTATATATGATTCGTTTAAGACCCTGTTTGGGACAGTGGCATCGATATGTGTTAACATGTAAGACCATATTTAGGATATAGCATTGTATGAGCTTTATATGATTTCCGTGTATCCCTAACAATTGCATACGATTCATCGGGCAATGTCAAATCGTGACCGAAGGTGAATTTGATCTAAATAATACAGGTACGTATGAGGTCTATATGTTTATTGAAAAATAAGGTAAGTAGAGTTAATTGTTGTGGTAATATGGATTATATGAGAGAAGTGATGGTATATGTGTAAAAAATTAGCTAAAATTTGGCCTATTCGAATTGTGTTATATGTGTTCTTGTGATGAATTATTTGCTTATGGCTTACTAAGCTTTCAAATCTTAATTTGTGCATTCTTTCTCTGTTTTATAAATATATAAAGCTAGCTTTGAGCTCGAGGATCATCAAGGATCATCGTCACACTATCGACCATTATTCGGTACTTTTGAAGGTTGAAACTAAGACATATGGCATGTATAGGCTAGTTTTGTTATGGTTAGTTTTGAATTGTTTATAAATAGCCATGCGAAGATGGCTTGATAATGATGTTCAATATGATGTATTTTCGGTCATGATATAAGCTCATGGTGAGTATGTTGCATGGTATATATGTATAGTGTGTTCGGTTATATGATTCGGCTTGAATAATGATTAGTTGATGGATGTGTTTTTGATATAATGCATATGTTTCTATAAGCTAAGTATGTATAAGTGATTGCTTGTGAAAATGGTCATTTGGTACGGTATTTAGTGGCAAAAGATGACTATGTTTTATGGATGTTTGGTCGGTCATTTGAGCAAGTATAATATGTCTAGTTAATAATGTTAATTAACTATGAAATGGTATAACCTATTGAGGCTAAATTTGATGATCGAATAGATAGCTAATTTATTGGTTGGGAATATGTATTTTTGGGCATGATAATTAGTCTACGAATTAAGTGTACTTTGATTTGTTATTTGTGTTCAAAAAATGTTTAATGTGGCTTTAGTGTAATGCGCATGAGTGGGCAATAATTATAATTGTATTTGGTTATTAAGTGATACTTGTTTAGGTGTTATATATATGTATGACTATAAAGATGTGTGGATAGTTTAACTTAGATTAATGTGTGAATGTGCAAAATATACGAATTGGTTTGTTCATTAAATAGTTAATAGAGTGGGATAATTATGGCTTGGTATTTGAGATTAGAAATGACTTTTGTTTTTAGGATGATATGCGTATAATATGAAAGCATTAAAATTATAGTTGGCCATGATGTAATGTTAACTATAGTCTTATATGTTAATGAATATTATGCCATGAGATATGGTCGGTATGGATTAGAATGCAGTTGTGTATAGATAAGCAAAATGGTATGTTTAGTATTTAGTTAAAGTGATGAAATTGTACTAAAGGGAGTATTAATGCATGTTTGGTACATGAGATGCAAAATGTTGGTTAATGATTTAGTCAATGCATGCTATGAAATTTGATGGTCATAAGGTTTGAATTATGTATTTATAAAGCATACGTAGTATGGTTTTGATGCAATTAATTGGTTTGAAAATTTGATTATATCCATGATATTGATACGGTTGATTTTTGAAGCATGGTTAGTATATGTAATATGATTAATAATGCATGTTAAATTTTAATTGGTTATGTGCTATATATATATATACGAAGTTGACCTGTATGAATAAGAGGATGGTTATTAACTTGAGTCTGGAAAAATTTTGTAAAGGAAAATATATCACTTTATGCATGAATAGTAATGAATGACTGTTCTGAACTATATTTTGATTGGTAATGCCTTGCAACCCTAATCCGGTAATGGATATGGGTGAGGGGTGTTACATTCAGCCTAGCATAAATAAAAATGTAAGTGATTTTGAGTTTGATTTTTGATAATTTTTACGTTTTTGAGATCGTTGCTTCGTATTCTAGTTAGCCCATGCCCTAATTTTTAGATTGGTTGATGAATTTGTGATTTACCATTGTTGATAGCTTGATGTTTTTGTTGTTTGATGATGAAAAATGAATATTTGTTGTTAGATTATCATAGTTTATTAAGTGATTTTTGATAAAAATGCTTATTAAGGACTAAATTCTGAAATTTGTAAATTGAGGGGGTCAAAATGTGAAATAAATGTAATTAATGGGCTGCTGGTGACTTAAGGAATATTCAGCCAAATAGGGGTTAAATGAAATTTTGAGTATTTTGTGTTGTTTTCACATAGGGACTAATTTGTAAAAATGTGAAAAGTTAGGGGCTAAAATGCAAAATTCCCATTTTTGTGTTTTTGGATGAAATTGAATTAATATGTCATTAAATTAGTTACATTTGAATTGATTTAGATCAAGAAAGGAAGAAATCGGATCTAGATCGGAGGAAGTCAAAAGTTATTAAATACTCGTTCCGATCCATTCGTTTTCGAACGAGGTAAGTTCATAAGTAAAAAAATGTTCTTAAATTCAAATGTATATATTATATGTTGCTAGATTGAATTATAAATAAATATATATAAGTTGCCGAATTTAATTGAGCACTGGAGGACTTGTTTCAAGCTTGAATTGATTGAATTACGACGTCCAAAAGCCCCTTACGAACCATAGGAATAGTGTAGGATACGTATGTCATGACATTAGGACTTCCGAGGTGTGAATTCGTGTAAGACCATGTCTGGGACAATGGCATTGATACGAGATTACGTGTAAGACCATATCTGGGACATTGGCATCGTATTGATTCGTGTAAGACCCTGTCTGGGATAGAGGCATCGATTTGTGATAACATGTAAGACCATATCTGGGATATGGCATTGTATGTGATATATGTGTTCCTGAGTATCCTTAACTTCTAAATGGTTCAACGAGCAATATCAAAATGAGATCGAATGTGGATTTGAGCTAAATGATTCAGGTACGTATGAAGTTTATATGTTCATTTAAAAAATGGTAAGTGAAGTTACTTAATGTAGTAATATGAATTATATGTGAAAAGTGATTGTATATGTGTATGTGATTAGCTAAATTTGGCATATTCGAATTGAATTATATATGTTCTTGTGATGAACTATTTGCTTATGGCTTACTAAGCTTTCAAAGCTTACTTTGTACATTCTTTTTCTGTTTTATAGATATATAAAGCTAGCTCGAGTTCAGGGATCGTCAAGGATCATCGTCACACTATCTATCGCTAATTTGGTATTTTGAAAGCTTGAACTTTGACATATGGCATGTATAGGCTAGTTTTGATATGTCTGGTTTTGAAATTCATGTGTATATATAGCCATGCGAAAATGGCTTGATCATGATGTTAATTATGATGTATATTCGGTCATGTTATAAGCTCTTTTGGGAAGTATGTTTCATGGTATATATGTGTGGTGTATTTGGTTATATGATTCGGCATTGAGTAATGATTTAGTTGATGGATGTGTTTTTGGATATAATGTATATGTTCCTTTAAGCTAAGTTATTAATATATTGGTGATTGTATATTGGTTGGTTATTTTGGTACAACCTTTAAATGGTAAATAATGACAATGTATTAGGTATATTTTGTTAGCTAAATGAATAGCCATAAAGTGACAAGTTGACATTTATATTTAGTTATGAAATGGTATATTTAACTTAAGATTTAATGATGGAATTGGTATGGCTTTTGTGGTTAATTTTGATAGCCTAATAGGTGAGAAATGAATTAGTTGTGTACCTGTAATTTTGACATGATTCTAGCATATAAATTTGGGTATGTTTTGATTCAGTAATTATGCTTACAAATGGCTTATAAGATGGTTGAATATATGATGGTCAGACATATTATTTATCTTGCGAATTAGGTATGATATGACTTGACATTTGTATTCAAAAAATGGTCCATATTGATATGGTAAATGCGCATGAATTTGTAATGTATAAGAAGTAAATTTAGCCATGTCGTAATGTTAGCTACTTTCTATTGTGCTAATGAATAATATGTCATGTGATATGGTGTGGTATGGTTTAATAAGTGAATGTGCAGAAATATGAAAAAATGGTACATTTAGTATTTAGTTAAAGGAATGAATTTGCACTAATGGATGTTTTAAGGTAAGCTCAATATATGAAATGAAATATGCTTGTTTATAATTTAGGTTTTCGATTGCCATGTAATTGTTGGACATATGGTTCGAATGTTGTAATTATAAAGCATGCGAATATGACTTTGATGTAAAATCGTTAGTTCGAAAAGCTGGAATAGACAAATGATATAGAAATGGTTAAATTTTGAAGCATAATTAGTATAAGTGAAATGGTTGAGTTTTGGAGTATAGTTTGTATGTGACATTTGATTAATAAAGCATGATTGATTTAGGTTGGCTATATGCTTCATATATGCGACATTGGTTTTTGTGAATTGTGGCTATTCAAGTTTGGAAGTGTTTATAAGAAGTTGATATAACTTTACGCTTGAATTGTATTAAATGACTATTCGGAGCTGTGTTTTTGATTGGTAATGCCTCGTTACCCTAATCCGGCGATGGATACGGGTTAGGGATGTTACAAGGATGCTTATTATTTGCATAGGAACTTACTAAGCTTATATAGCTTACTCCCCTTTCTTTTTCTTTTCTTATAGTATCACTAAGCTAGCTCGGGGTTTGGAGATCGTCTAAGATCCATACACATTATCATCAATTATTTTGATATCAATGAATTCAACATTTTGAGTTATGGCATGTATAGGGGACTTGGTAATTTTGTTATGTGTCATAATTGATTTGGCCAAATGTGTTGGCTTATGTTGGTTAGAAGTTCATTTTGTATAAGGCCATTTGAAATTGGCTAACATTGGTATAAGCATATTCATATGATGGTATAAGTATATTCATATGATGATGCCTTTCATGAATGTGGAAACTTGCATGATTTGAGTTGAAAAGTTATGTGATGTTTATGTATGAGAGATGTTAGCATATGAATGATTTGTTGATATCTTGGTTGTGGATGATTTGGTTGCATGTATAAACTTGAATTGGTGCTATGTTATGTTATGTGGGTGTGTGCATTAAAGGGGTGGAAAATGGTTTGGTAAATAGCCTTATTTTGTCCACACGGGTAGACACACGGGCATGTGTCTAGGCCTTGTATGACACACGGCTTGCCCCATGGGCATGTGTATCGGCCGTGTGTCCCCTACACCTTAATTATTGCAAAATAGAATGTCCGGAATTTAGCACACGGGCAGAGACACGGGCGTGTGTCTCAGCCGTATGTGTTAGACGGCTTAGAACACGGGCGTGTGTCTTGGTCGTGTGAAACCTACACTTAGTACGAATTTAATTAAATAAGCATACGACCTAGTATACAAGCGTGTGGCATGGCCTAGTACACACGTGTGTGGCACGGGCGTGTGGTAAAAGTCAGAGAGCACCCTAAATCAAATACGGTCTGAAGCACGGGCGTGTCCCAGGGTCACACGGGCGTGTCCCTTGGACCAGAAGGGCGTGTGAGCCCTGCAGTTAGCAAAAAAAGTTCTAAGTTTTGTAAAAACTTCCTGAGTTCTCGGTTTAGTCCTGAACCACTTCCAGTGCGTGCTTTGGGCTTCGTAGGCTCGTATTAGAGACTTTATTATTGAATGTGGATAATTTTAATTTGGACGCAAAATTTATGTCTCAGAATTGTGTGAATGCTTGTGTTGTAAGTCTAGTAATGCCTCGTACCCTGTTTTGGCGTTGAATATAGGTACAGTTGTTACATTTAGTGGTATTAGAGCTATGGTTTATTCAATTCTCGGACTACTGTAGTGTGTGTAAGAGTCTAGCTATACATGCCATATATGAACTGTGATAGTGTGATGACTCCTAACAATTTTAAATTGTGTTTTCATATAGTAAATGGATCCCGACCGAGATGTAGCTGATAAAGTAGAAAGTAATGCACCGGCTCCCGCTCAAGGGGCAGCGCCATCTGAAAGTAGACCTCTCATGGTTAGTCAGGGAGGAGGAGAAGGGCCCAGGGAAGCCTTCCTCCATATGATGAACCAGTGGTATTTGGAGTTTGTTCGACCAAATCTGAATGCTTAACATCCTCCATCCCCTCCTTATCCCCAACCGATTTTCGTAGCTCCTCAAGGTGTGGAATTGGTAAGACTGAATAAGTCTCCGATTGATAAGATTCAAAAGCAAGGGGTTGAGGAATTCAGGGCTAATGTGGATGATGACCCCGAGAGAAGCGAGTTCTGGCTTGAGAATACTATCAGGGTATTTGATAAGTTATCATGTACACCTAAAGAATGCTTGAAATGTGCTATATCATTATTGAGGGATACAACATATCACTGGTGGAAGACACTAGTATCTGTGGTACTGAGAGAGAGGGTTACATGAGAATTCTTTCAAGAGGAATTCTGAAAGAAATACATTAGTCAGCGGTTCATCGATTAGAAACGTAAAGAATTTCTTGAGCTAAAACATGGTCGAATGTTAGTGATAGAGTATGAGTGAGAATTTGTTAGGCTCAATAAGTATGCCCGAGAGTCTTGAGAAATAATTTGTTAGGCTCAGTAAGTATGCCTGAGAGTGTGTTTCCTCCGAGGCTATTATGTGTAAAAGGTTCAAAGATGGACTGAATGAATACATCCAACTATTAGTTGGAATCTTGGAACTAAAAGAATTTGTTGTATTGGTTGAACGAGCTTGCAAAGCCGAAGAGCTAAGCAAAAAGAAAAGAAAGGCCGAGAGTGAGGTTAGAGATACAAGAAAAAGGCCGATGAGTAAGTCATTTCAATCTTAATCAAAGAAATCCAGAGAAATGTATTCTCGTTCAAATGTTTCAGCTGGGTATTTGCACAGAGACCGCGGGAAGCAATATTCGGGTTTTAAATCTCAAGCCATTTCAATGTTAAGCATGGGTAATGTTAGGTCTAACAGACCTAAATGTCAGCATTGCGTAAGAAGATATCTCAGCGAGTGTAA
The DNA here is from genome assembly GCA_025503065.1 of Gossypium bickii. Lineage (NCBI taxonomy): Eukaryota > Viridiplantae > Streptophyta > Magnoliopsida > Malvales > Malvaceae > Gossypium > Gossypium bickii. The sequence continues at coordinate 43,250,275 of CP106717.1, read as the reverse complement.
GATGAATGACCGAGCTTGTTTCAAGTGTGGTTCTCAAGAGAATTTTATTCGAGATTGCCCTGAGATGGCTGAGAAAGAACAATTTTCAAGTGCAAGGCCTAGTAATACTACCAATAGGGGTAGGTCACCGAGAAATACTGGGAATAGAACTAGTAGAAAGGTGTGACGAAGGATTTAGCTGTGAGATCTGAAGCTAGATCACCTGCTAGAGCTTATGCCATATGTGCTCGTGAGGATGCGTCATCTCCTAATGTGATTACTGGTACATTTTCTCTTTATGATACTAATGGTATTGCATTAATCGATCCTAGATCTACTCATTCCTATGTTTCTGTGAATTTGGTATCTAGTAAGAGATTGCCTGTTGAGTTTATAGAGTTTGTGATTAAAGTGTCAAACCCCTTAGGCAAATATGTGCTAGTTGATAAAGTTTGCAAGAATTGTCCTTTGATGATTCGAGGTCACTATTTTCCAACTGACTTAATGTTGTTGCCATTTGATGAATTCGATGTTATTTTGGGTATGGGCTAGTTGATACTGCATGATGCCATAGTAAATTGTAGATTGAAAATTATTGAATTGAAATGTGAAAATGGTGAGGTTCTTCGAGTTGAACCCGATGAATCAAGTGAATTGCCTATTGTGATTTCGTCTATAGCTGCTCAAAGATACATAAGAAAAGGTTGTGAAGCTTATCTTGCTTATGTGTTGAATACAAAGATGTCTAAACTGAAACTTGAATCAGTACCGGTAGTTTGTGAATATCCAGATGTTTTTCTTGAAGAGTTGCCTGGTTTGCCACCGATTAGAGAAGTTGAGTTTAGTATTGATTTAGTGCTAGGGACTTCACCGATATCAATTGCTCCATATAGAATAGCTCTAACTGAATTGAGAGATAAGAAATTGTTTGCTAAGTTCAGAAAAAGTGAGTTTTGGCTCCGAGAAGTCGGATTTTTGGGACATATTGTTTCAGGAGATGGTATTCGGGTTGATTTGAGTAAGATTTCGGCAATTATTGATTGGAAGCTGCCGAGAAATGTATCAAAGGTTAGGAGATTTTTAGGCTTAGCCGGCTATTATCGGCGATTTGTTAAAGGTTTTTCGATAGTCGCTACTCCTATGACTAAGCTGTTGCAAAAAAGATGTTATATTCGAATGCTCTGAAAATTGTCAGGAAAGCTTTGAGAAGTTGAAAGCATTATTCACTGAGGAGCCAGTTTTAGTGCAACCTAAACCAGGAAAAGAATTTGTGATTTATAGTGATGCGTCACTGAATGGATTAGGATGTGTGTTGATGCAAGAGGGCAAGGTGATAGCCTATGCCTCGAGATAGTTGAAACAGCACGAAAAGAATTATCCGACGCACGATTTGGAATTGGCTACCATTGTGTTTTCTCTAAAGATTTAGCGACACCATTTATTCGGGGAGAAGTGCCATATCTATACCGGCCACAAGAGCTTGAAGTATTTGATGACTCAAAAGGATTTGAACTTGCGACAACGGAGATGGCTTGAGTTACTAAAAGATTATGAGTTGATAATTGTCTACCATCTCGGAAAGGCAAATGTAGTCGCAGACGCTTTAAGCAGGAAGTCCTTGTTTGCCTTGAGAGCTATTAATACGAGGATGATTTTATCTGAAGATAGTTCGATTCTAGCTGAGTTGAGATCTAGACCGGTATTCCTTCAGCAAATTTGTGAAGCTCATAAAAGTGATAGTGAATTTTAAGCTAAAAGAGATCAGTGTGAATCGGATAGTGATTCAGAATTTTGAATCGATTCAGATGATTGTTTTATGTTTCGAAATAGGGTATGTGTACCGAAAAATGATGAACTTATTCAGAAAATTCTTCATCAGGTGCATAATGGTTATTTATTTATTCATTTGGGTAGTACGAAAATGTATAATGATTTGAAGAAATTGTATTGGTGGTCAGGTATGAAACGAGATATTTCAGAGTTTGGTTTGAGATATTTTATTTGTTAACAAGTAAAAGCCGAACACCAAGTACCTTTGGGTTTACTTTAGCCAATGATGGTACCTGAATGGAAATGGGATAAAATTACGATGGATTTCGTAACTGGATTACCTCTGACTCCGAAAAAGAAAGATGCTGTTCGGGTCGTTATTGATAGATTGACGAAATCGGCTCATTTTGTTCCGGTACGTACCGACTATTCACTTGATAAGCTCGCTGATTTGTACATTGCTGAAATTTTTAGATTGTACAGGGTACCTATTTCTATTATTTCGGATAGAGATCTGAGGTTTACATCGCATTTTTGGAAAAAGTTGCAATAAGCTTTGGGTATGAAATTGAATTTTAGTTCAAGGTTTGGGGGTAATCCAGGTAGTTCATCGGAAAAAACATCCGGAAAATCTCTGACTGTTCTGATATCTTTAACCTCAGAATCAACACCACTGATGTAGGCTAAATATGCCCCACAACCCTTATGAACCAACTTTTCGGCCCTCAGGGAAGAAATCACATTTGAAAAATAATTCCGATGTTCCCCTATTACCACCACTTCATCACCCTCCACATTTTTTAGTACCACCTATTTAGCAGCACAATCTAAATTCTCTTGATGCTTAACCAGCCAATCCATGCCCAGTATTAAGTCGAATTTACCAAAAGGTAGTTCCATTAAGTCCACCAAAAAGATGGTTCCTTACACCTCCAAAGGTACATATCTAAACAATTTGTTTACTTTAACTAACTACCCTAAATGACTCAACACAGTAACCTCACTCGCAGTGGTTTCAACCATTAAACCCAAAGTCTCAGACACTGAGCATGCTATGTACGAATGCGTAGACCCAACATCAACCAGTCCAGTATAAGGTACATTATAGATAAAGAACGTACCAGTAATAACATCTGGGGTGTCTATGTCCTCTCGGCAATATGCAGCATAAACCAGAGCTGGCTGCCTCGCCTCAGTATGACCCGCACCTCTGCCTGGTGCTCCACGATCACAGCCCATACCATTTCCATCTCTGGCCTGACCATAGCCTCTCGGTGGCTGCTGAACACTTCTCTATGGCTGAACAGTACCCCAACCAGTAACTTGCATCTGATCAGGCCTCCGTGGATAATCTCTAACGGTGCTCTAATGATCCGCATCTCAAACATGCCCCAATCCTTTTCCAGAACTCGCCCTAATGGCGTCTACCTCAGTCAACACATTGCTGTGGTCCAGTAGCCGCAATAGGGGCCCTATCTCTGATCAGCTATCCACTCTGGCCTTTTTATTCAGCCTCTGAACGGAACTTGAGGGCTCCGAATCCCTCTTATTCCTACCCTTTTGATAGTGTATGTCAGAGTCTTAAAAATTTATAAAAAGAATGATCAAGCCTAAAAGCTAACTATGACAATGACTTGAGGTAAGTGCACCTATCGAATAGTAGTATAGCTTAGTGGCAAGACTGGATTGTCGAACCCAAAGGAACCAAAAGTACTAATACTAACTTTCTTTTTATTATTTATCTTAGAAATTAAAAGATTTATTAAATAATCTAAAATTAACTAACTATTAAGCTAAAGATACTAAGATAGAGAATGAATTGGGAAAATACTTGTGGGACAAACCAATTGATTAAGACAATACCTGAGGAAGAATCCACCTAGACTTCACTTGTTATTTAACTTTGAACCAGACGATTTATTCACTTGACTTGATCTGTAGGATTCCCTAATTTATATTAATACCTCTTTCGAGGATACTAACGTCTAACCCTAGGTTGATTAATTGAAATCTCTTTCTAATTAAAACCCCAAGAATTGTATTAACTCGATCTATGGACTCCCATATTAGGTTTGACCCTAATCCGGCAGATTTTCATCATCCTATTTCTAGGGTTGCGATCAACTCTGCTTAATTATGCTAGATCAGCTCTTAAGCAGGGACTTTGCCTACACTGCCTAAACACATCAATACTTGAATCAATATCCTGAAATATCAAAGCAAGAATAAAGAATACATAATTAAGAACAAATCAAGTATTTATCATATGGTTTAGAAAACAATAACAAGATCCATCTTAGGTTTCATCCCCTTCAGGTATTTAAGAGGTTTAGTTCATAATGATAAAAGAATACATCTCAGAAGAAAATATAAAACAAAACATAAGAAAAACCCTAAAACCCCCTGAAGGAATTGAAGAGAAGATCCTCTATCTTAAGTATAACTTCGGCTTTTTGAGATGAATCAACTGGCTTTCTTCGAGTAAATCCCAGAATTCTGGCCTCTCTGGCTCGGCTCTTCGAGTAAATCCCTGGACTCCCCTTGAAGGTTGGCCTCTAGGGTGTTTATATAGGCTTTTGGAATGGCTTTCTTTGCCTCTAAGTACCCTAATCAAAATGAAACTCTTCTTTGTCACATCAGGGACACGCCCATAGCGCACGCTTGTGTGAATCGTGGCCAGGCCGTGTTCTAGACTATTAAGGAGGCATGGCCGTGTGGTCTTGGGCCCAAGCCGTGTCGATTTTGTGCTTTGGCCCATTTGGTCTGTTTTAGGCCCATTTCTCCTTCTTTTCATCCTCTGGTGCTCTCTTAAGTATAAAACATAAAAATAAAGGATTAAGAGCACCAAATTCCTCAATTCAAGGCTTAAATCATCCAAAATTGTGTTAAATCTGGGATTAAAATATTTTCATATTACGGTTTATCACCTTTTCTCTGTTCAGACGCTCAGTACGCTTCACCTCCTTGGCGATCTTTGCCTTATCTACCAATGAGGAAAAATCTCGCTCCCTCTATGGAGCTATCAAAACTCTCAGACTATCCTTGAGGCCGTCCTCGAAACGAACACACTGCTCATAATCAGTTGCCACCATCCCACATGCATAGCGGCTTAATTGCAAAAATTCAGCTTCATATTCAGCCACTGATTTATCCCCCTGAGTCAGATATAGAAATTCCCTCCTCTGGGAATACACATAACTAGGCCCCACATACTTCCCTTGGATAGCAGTCTTGTAGAATTCCCAAGTCAATCGGTCAGCCTGAGTACCCTCTTTAACTGTAAGTCACCACTGATAGGCTTCATCTCGTAATAATGACACTGCACCTTTTAGTTTCTGCTCAAGGGTGCAGTCAATGTCATCCATGATCCTCTCTGTGGCCTCAATCCAATATTTCGCCACGCTAGGGGCAACTCCAGTAATACCCTTAAAAATCTCAGCCCCATTAGACCGGAGTCATTCTGTCACCAGCCCACAACCCACAGTACCAGTATTGGGCCCAGCAACCCTCTCCAGAAATCGTAACATAGCTTGGGACAATACGTAGTTCCCAGTCGCTCAATCGTGAAACCCAGTCTCAGTCACAGGTGAAGCTGGTGCCTCTCTAGCTTCAGCGTTAGGCATGTGGCCTGATGACGAAGATCCAGCCCAAGCACCTCTACGGCCTCCGCTACAGCCTCTTGTACCCCTTCCACGAGTACCTCTGGTGCTCATTATCTATTTACATATAATCTATTTTTAACAATTTTATGTATCGGTTTACAGTTCCAATGTTAATTAATAGATATCTTATGGAAAGTAATATCAGTATTTAAGAATTTTATTTTCGCAGAACTCAGTCTTACTACAGTTTCAGTTTTCCCTAACCAGAATATTTCAGTACAGTCTACTACTTATAATAGTCTCCATATTTTCACTTTAAACAAACAGAGGTTTTAGAGGACTTACAATATCGTTGCCGGAGATTCGGTGTACCACACATCAGTAAAAATATTTCAAAATACTTCCAAATTGCATGGAACAGCTCTTTTTTTAAAATTCTGAGTTTTTAGAAGAACCCAAAAACCACAGCCGAGTTTTGCAACCTGGCTTTGATACCACTAAATGTAACACCCCAAACCCGGTCTAGACATTATGGCCAAACTTGGTGGTATCACATTGAAGTGTTTTTCGAAAACATAGTTTCTTTGGAAAATCCATTCTATTTGTTTATGATCTTAACGAGAAATCTTAGGGTATCTTTTTCTTTTGAAACTCAAGTTATTTTTAGTAGGACATTGATCATATTAGTTTGTTACTATACTTTAAAACCATGTTTGATGTGGAAGCTTTTATAGTAAGTTACGAAAACGTGGTGTTTTGAAAAACAATTATCTTTTGGAAAAAAAAATCGCGTCCTACTACTACTTAGATGTGAATTAAAATAAGTAAAATCCCCAAATTAAAAGTTAAAATTTAAAGAGGCCTTATTACATAACAAATTCCCAATTAAATTTAGTGGAAATAAAACTAAAATATAAAGCAAGTGTGGTTGTGTGGCCACCTCCGGATCCCTCGCAGCATCGATCCTCCTAAGATTGGGGATTACCTTTACAGATAAACAGAGGGGTGAGTTTATGAAAACTCAGTGTGTAATCCCATGTAAGTAAATAGAAAATGCAATTACAGTCTGGGCCTAAGCCCAATCAATAACAATTCAGTTCAGTTGGGCTTTAGCCCATTAAAGTATCAGTATCAGTGTGTGCCTTAACCCATTTCAGTGACAATAACAGTTTAGGCATGCAATCAGAAATCCTACCCATCTAGCCTTTACAGTCTACTCCGTCCATCCCAACACTCCATGTGGGGATAAAATCACCCACCCATCCCTACACTCCAAAAATTAGTACTGCCATGTTGCGACAAATAAAGATGTGCGGGTCGCCAAATTGCACGATCTGATACTTCCTCCAATCATAATTATCCCATCCCCATGCAACATATCATACATTGATGCAACATATATATATATTGTGGCATGCTCGTATACAGTCATACATAACATAAGGCATATAGTCAATGAATATCATAAGGGCATAAAAGTCATTTTACCATAGGGGCATAATAGTCATTTTATCAGTTTAGTTCTGGGTATACTTACCGACCCATCAGTAGGTCCACAGTCATCTCAGGCGATCCGTGCAACCTTAACAGTCAAACAGTAAAATTGAACCCAAGGTCCATAATGCGGGCCTATGTGGGCCCACGAGCCCGTGTAGCCCACATAGCCCAGAATTAGCCTCGGCCATGTTAATTACACAGCTTGGCCCAATAATCTGTACACGTTTGTGTGATTTACCCGTGTAAGGCCCACAAGCCTGTTGGGCCCACACGGCCCATTTTGGCCCAAAGTGGCCCCAAATGGCCTAAAACCATGAAATCGCTCATGGTGGCCTCAACAGTCTGACGCCCACGTTTTATGCGTTTGGTTTACCACACGAGCGAGCGCACGCTCGTGTAGTGTCAATTGTCATGTTTTTCTGGCTTTTGCCGGTTTACGATTTGACAGTGTTTATGCACCTGGTTTCGGTTTGTCATGAAGAGACGCTCAAGCACTCACCAACCTTCAATCGAACCACTGTGATTCCCACGAATCTTAGCTTCTAGCGATTGATTAGGAGTTCCCTGAATCCTCCCTTAACTGCTATACAATTGTTATCAGTTATCACTTAAGGCAGAAGAAGAAAGGGAGTAATGATTCGTTTATAATACATACCAAAAGAGAGCAAGAGAACCGAATAATGGAAGGATTCAGCACTAGCACAGCCCCTCACCTTCGATTTAAAGCTATCAAAAACAGTTAAACAAACCCCACTTTAGTAACTCAAAAGCGAAAACTTCAAGTGCCATACTCACTTACCAAAAAGAAAGGAGCAAAGTCAATCGACAGAGGAAGAGGAATGGTTTTGGCAGTGACCAGAATTGGAAATCGGTATGATAACACTTGAGGGAGAGAAATAAGAGAATTGGTTTAGGGGAGAAGAGGTTTCGATAGATAGAAAAGAAAAAATCAAAAGGAAAAAAGGTATATTCGGCCACTAGAAGAATTACTTGAGAAAAGAGCAAGAAGAGACAATTGAGAGGGACTTTATTCGGCCAAAGAGAGGTTGCCAGAATAGGAAAGATGGTAGAAAAAAGAATATGCCAAAATCTCTTACCATATTCGGCCTCTAAAGCAAAAAGAGAAAAAAACACCAAAGGGAAAAAAATGAGGTATACCACTCTTGGCCGAATTCTTGAGTGCCTAGAGTCCACTTTCGGCACAATATTCCCTCTCCCCTCATCCCTTGATTTTCTCCTAAAATCCCTCCTCAAACCTCTCCATCTGATCACACCTCCCCTCAACCACTCAATTTGAATTCCTCTCAACCACCAAACTACAACTCCCCCATGGCACAGCAGCAAAATAATACTCCCTTACTTCCACTAAGATTCAAACCTCAGTCAACTGGCATAGATAACACGCCACTTACCCCCTAGACCAGCAGGCTTTTTATGTCTTGCTTTACCCACAATAATTTAAAAGCCTACTAAATATAGGTAAGAGTTTATTCCCTAAAAATAAAACTTTTTGCAAGCCCAGGCTCAAACCCAGGACTTCTCAAACACTCCCAAACACACCCAAATCACTTAACAACTGAAGCAAACATGTATTTATTTTACAAAAAATACAAAAATAAATACCTAGGTTTTGGTGTGTTACAGAAAGAGTAATTCAGATTCTTGAAGATATGCTCCGATGTTGTGTTCTAGAATTCGAAGGTAGTTGGGAAAAATATCTACCACTAGTCGAATTTGCCTATAACAACAGTTTTCAATAGAGTATAAAGATGGAACTGTATGTGGCATTGTATGGATGCAAGTGTTAAACTCTATTGTATTGGACAGAGCTTAGTGAGAAACAAATTCATGGGGTTGACTTGGTTAGAGAAACCAAAGAAAAAGTAAAGGTAATTCGTGACTGTTTGAAAGCCGCTTCAGATCGACAGAGATCCAACGCGGATTTGAAAAGAAAAGAGATTGAGTTTCAAGTTAAAGTATTTGTGAAATTATCTTCGTGGAAGAAAATTCTGAGATTTGGTCGCAAAGGAAAGTTGAGTCCTCGTTTCATTTGGGCCGTATGAGGTTATTGAAAGAATAGGGCTAATGGAATACCAGTTAGTTTTGCCGATAGAGTTGGAAAGGATTCACAATATATTTCATGTGTCGATGTTACGACGTTATCAATCAGACCCTTCGCATGGGATTTCTCCTACAGAGGTTGAGAGTTGACCAGACATGACTTATAGTGAGGAACCGATAAAGATTTTGGCTCAAGAAGTCAAACAGTTGAGAAATAAATGTATAGCTCTAGTGAAAGTTTTATGGCAACGACATGGGGTCGGAGAGGCTACGTGGGAACCTGTGGAAGCTATGAGGAAATGATAAACCGTAAAAGTAACATATTTTAATCCCTCATTTAGTATGCTTTTGGATGATTTAAGCCTTTAATTATATAATTTGGTGCTCTTAATCCTTTATTTTCATGTTTTATACCCAGGAGAGCACCGAATGATGAAAAGAATAGAAAACAGGCCCAAAATAGAGTAAATGGGCCATATCACGAGATCCACACGGCTTGGGCCTAAGACCACACGGCCGTGCCTCATTCAACAGGTTCGAACACAGCCTAGCCACGACTTATACGGGCGTGCGCCATGGGCGTGTCCCTGCCGTAAGAAAGAGAAGTTTCACTCGGATTAGGATACTTAGGGGCAGGGAAACATATTCAGAAGCTTATATAAACACCCTAAGTATGACCAAAAAGGGGGGAACCCAAGGCTTTAGTTAGGGGGCATCTAGCTAGGCCAAAGAGGGTAGATTTGTGGAGATTTACTCGAAGATAGCCAGTTGATTCATCTGAAGAAGCCAGAATTATACTCAAGATGGAGGATCTCTCCTTCGATTCCTTCAGGGGGTTTTAGAGATTTCTTATGTTTTGATTTATATTTTCTTTTGAGATGTATTATTTTATTATTATTCTGAACTAAACCATCAGATACATGAGGGGGATGAAACCTAAGATGAATCTTGTCATTGGTTGATGAACTATATGATAAATATTTGACTTGTTCTTAATTATGTGTTCTTAATTCTTGTGTTGATATTTTCTGGATATTTACGACAGTGATATTGAAGGTACCGTTAGTAGAAATCACAGAGAAATAAGACGAAGCTTAAACTACATAGAAGAAAAGCAAGAAGCCGAAATAAATACCACCAAAGAGATGGCTGAGAATAATCTGCCACCTCCATAGATGGCCGAACATCATGCTCCACGCACTATGTAAGATTATGCTAAACCTAGTTTAACAGTAACTTAGTCTAGTATTCTTAGGCCTATTATTGCTGTATATAATTTTGAACTGAAACCTAACACTATACAGATGATACAACGGTTTGTTCAGTTTGATGGTTTGAGGGATGAGGATCCTAACACACACTTAGCGAATTTTCTAGAATTCTGTAATACCTTCAAGATAAATGGTGTTTCTGATGATGCCATCCGTCTTCGGTTATTTCCCTTTTCTCCGAGTAATAAAGCCAACCTTACGGACACAAGTGGAGAAGTGGCAAATCCTGGGTACCCACCTTATGGACACGGCATGGAGAGTTAACAAATGAACTATATGGGTAACACTTTCCGATCTAACAATAACCCTTATAGTAATACTTATAATCCAGGTTGGAAGAACCACCCCAATTTCTCATGGGGTGGTCAAGGAAATCAAAGGCAACAACCATTCCAAAACTTCCAACAACAGCCCTACCCACAGGAAAAGAAGCCGAACCTTGAAGAAATGCTGGAAAAATTCATGGTAGCCAGAGAAACACGTTTCCAGAATACAAAAACAAAACTTGAGGCATTAGTACAGGAGTTTAAGGATCAACTCGGGCAACTCACTAAGTTAGTTTTTGAAACACCATCAGAAAGCCTACCTGGGGAAAAAGAGTAGGTACAGACAGTGATGCTAAGAAGTGGAAGGGAGTTAATCGAAATGAAGAAAGAGGTACCACATGAAACTGATAAGATAAAGATAACCCTGACCCGTGAGGAAATTAAACCAACAATCCCATATTCAGCAAGGTTGAAGAAAGACCGCTTAGACGCACAATATGGTAAATTTCTTGACCTTTTCAAACAACTACATATTAACTTACCTTTTGTTGAAGCCATTTCGCAGATGCCAACATATGCAAAATTTTTAATAGAGCTTCTAACAAATAAGAGGAAGTTCGAGGAAATTTCAACAGTGGAACTTAATGAAGAATACTCAGCTATCATCCAAAACAAGCTGCCAACCAAATTGAAAGATCCAGGAAGTTTCACTACTCCTTGTTTAATTGGTAGTTTGAGCATAGAGAAAGCATTAGCTGATTTAGGTGCCAGTATCAATCTAATGCCTTATAGAATGTTTAAGCAACTTGGTCTCGGGGAACCAAAACCCACTAGGATGAGTATTCAGTTAGCTGACAGATCTGTTAAGTATCCTAGGGGAATTATCAGAGATGTTCTGGTAAAAGTAGATAAATTTATATTTCCTGTTGATTTTGTTGTGCTTGACATGAATGAGGACGTAGAGGTACCTTTAATTTTGGGACGAACCTTTCTAGCTATTGCTAGGGCTGTCATTGATGTTAGTGATGGTAAACTTGCACTAAGGGTAGGCGATGAGGAAATTGTGTTCTAAATTTATTATGCCATGCGATATTATAGAGAACAAGATGATTCTTGTTACTTTGTTGATGCCACTGATCAAATCTTTCAAGAGTCTTTGCAGGAAATCATACACATTGACACAATAGAACTGTGTCATTCACAAGGAGAGGATATAGATGACGATATCGATGAAATAAATCCTAATACTTCATCATCTAGACAGATGAAAATAGAGGATATTGAAATCAATGATGAATAAAATCAGAAATCCTCTGTTGATGAACCGCCCAAATTAGAATTAAAACAATTGCCAAAACATTTAGAATACGCTTTCCTAGGGGATAATTCTACGCTACCAGTAATCATCTCTTCAGAACTAGGACCCAAAGAAAAAGAAGATTTGCTAAAGGTACTAAGGAAACATAAAAGAGCCATAGCATGGAAAATGTCTGATATTAAAGGAATAAGCCCATCATTCTGTGTAACACCCTTTTCTCCAATAGCCACATTCCAATTTTCCATGCATAAATATATGTATCATGATAACATATCACTCAAAACAAATATACATCACATGCCATCACATTTTTATACATTCATCAATAATCAATTATTATTGCAAATCACTGAAAGGTTAATATCATAACCACTAACCTGATTATTCGATCACTCACTTTGGTATCCATACTTTAGCCTTTATTTCGGCTAACATGCACAACATATACATTTACATAAAATAACACACACAACACATATAACAAGCGAGAGAAACGGTCACGATAACTACGCTTTTTGACTATAGCGAGATTCGATTTATCGATTCTAACAAAGTCTAAAATCCCGAAAGCTTCTGTTACTTCTATCGTTTTGCCCCTAGAACACATAACCAAAATCGGTCACACTTAATACCAATAATATGGCCTTAGGCCGAATACCATGAGTCATTTACCTTGAGCACTTCAATTCCCGAAAGAGTCATTTGTGCTCCTTAACACTTGCTTATTTCGATCCCGAAACACCATTTGTTCCTGTCGAGTTGCTCCCGAAGTTATCAAAATTCCTTGATGTTCAAAATTCCGGGAGCTCCCTTAAAGTTCCTTCCTTCAACACAAGATTCGACAATAGTGATAATATTCGGCTAACAACGAGAGTAAAGACTGGTCTTTGGGAAGATGATGATTCGGCTAAGCTAACAAGTAGGAAGAAAAAGAATAAAAAATACAAATGGTCTTAAAGCTCTTTAAGGTTTCGGTCACAAACAAAAGAGAGTGTAAGCCGAAACTAGATAGCTTTTTTTTTCTCAAAAAGAAAATGGCAGAAAAAGAGAGAAAGGAGAACAGAATTCGGTACACACACTAGCATACTTCAAAGCCAAAAATGCCACCCTAAGAAGCCCTATTTCAGCCATGCACAAAGTGGGAAGAAAGAAATTTTGAATATCACAGATGATAAATTCAGCCAAGACAAAAAGGAAGAAGAAGAAAAACAAAAACAAGGCAAAGGCCACCTCCCTAGCTAATCAAAACTGAGAATGAAGGCTCCTAGGTAGACCACATTCGGCCATGCTCAAGTGGGAGGGAAAACAAGACAAAACCATGCATTTTGGCCATGCTTTTCCCAAGCTCAAGGCTGACCAAAAAGCTCCCAAGTCCAAAGCTTCATTCGGTCAAGACAATTTGGAAATGAAATAAAAACCAAAGCATGAAATTTGGCCATGCTTTTCTTTTTACTAAAACCAAGGCCGGCCATAGATTTGCAACTCCAATGCTGCACATGTTTCCTTCTCCAAAGCCAAGACCCATCCTTGCATACTAATAATAATAATAATAATAATAATAATTTATAAACTATTCCGTCATTCTAAGCAAACAAAAATAATAATAAAAACAATGGTTCATTCCCATGCTCCTGCAGCTAAATAATAAAAACAATAAATAAAAGATTAAAGCTACATACTTCAAAAAAATTAAAATAATAAAACAATAATAAAAATAGCACAAGCAGCAGCTCCTTATGCTGCATGCGTGTATGGGCCATGCACCCTTTCCCACGCAGGCCAAAATAAAACAAGGCCAAGCTGCAGCCCCTAGGTCTCGAACCCGAGACCTGGAGAGAAACTTCCAAACTTCCTGCCATTCTGCTACTAAGACTTTCATGCTATATCTCGCCGCAAAATTCTTTTAAACCTTCATTCACAGGCATCCCTTGCTTGACGCAAAAACAGAATAAAACGAAATCGAGCGTTGCCTTCTGGACTCGAACGCGAGTCCTCCAAGTCGTATCTTTCCAACAGTGTCCTTAGCCACTCGGCCACTTTGAATTTTATGACAATATTGCGGCACAAATTTCTTTTAATTTATGCTTCGCTGGCTCCCTTACCTTAACGCCAGGAGCCAAAATAAAACATTTGCGCGCTGCCATCAGGACTCGAACACGAGTCCTCGCGAAGCTCTTCTGCTGCTAGCGTCCTTGCCACCTCGCCCAGGCGCCATTTTGTGACATAATTCTGCCCCGATTTCTTTTAAAGCCTTCCTTAATGTAGCGCCAACTTGCAAAATAAAATGTTTATGCGCCCCCATGCTACTCGAACCCCTGACCTGTTTTGGCGCCGAACCAAAGCCTTAAGTGGTACTCGAAAACCACTTTACCAGGGCATTTTATATGCCACAACTTTACAAATTTATTCTTAAGGCCTCCTTCCATACTCTCCTCTTTTAACCCAAAATTTTCAAAAATTTTCAAAATACTCCCTTTTTATCCTCGAGCTTTAAGAACTCCAAAAACACATCAAAACCACTCTTGAGGCCCACTAACACTTGAGTTATTTTCCAAACTCGGAACCCCTATTTCGGGATATTACATTCTGTACCCACAAAATTTTAATGGAAGATGAGTATAAACCGTGTGTGCAACCTCAGAGACATTTGAACCCCAATATGAAAGAAGTTGTCAAAGCTGAGGTAATTAAACTTCTAGATGTAGGAATAATTTATCGTATTTCTGATAGTACGTGGGTAAGTCCTGTGTAGGTAGTTCCAAAGAAATGAGGCATGACTGTTGTAGCCAACGAAAAGAATGAATTAATTCCTACAAGAACAGTCATAGGTTGGAGAATCTGTATTGACTACAGGAAGCTTAACGACGCCACCAGAAAAGACCACTTCCCCTTGCCCTTTATTGATCAGATGTTAGAAAGATTATCTGGGCATATGTACTACTGCTTTTTGGACGGACTCTCTGGCTATTTCCAAATCCCAATGGCTCTTGAAGATCAAGAAAAGATAACATTTACATGTCCATACTGTATGTTTGCTTATCATAGAATGCCTTTTGGATTATGTAATGCTCCTGCTACTTTTCAGCGCTATATGTTGGCGATCTTTGATGAACTTGTGGAAGACATTATGGAGGTATTTATGGATGACTTCTCTGTATTCGGTAATTCTTTCCACCTTTGCCTTAAAAATTTAGAACGAGTTTTAATAAGATGTGAGGAAACAAATCTTGTCTTGAATTGGGTAAAATGTCACTTTATGGTTAGAGAAGGGGTTGTATTAGGACATAAGATTTTTAGTAAAGGGATTGAGGTAGATAAAGCAAAGATTGAATCCATAGAAAAATTACCCCATCCTAGTTCAGTTAAGGCTATTAGAAGCCTTTTAGGACATGCTGGATTTTATAGATGATTCATTAAAGATTTCTCTAAAATAGCCAAGCCTTTAACAAAATTACTAGAAAAAAATGTTCCTTTCAATTTTGATCAGGAATGTTTAGATGCATTTAATATCCTCACGGATAAACTAATAAATGCTCCGATTATAATTGCACCTGATTGAAATTTACCCTTTGAACTAAAGTGTGATACTAGTGATTTTGTAGTAGGTGCAGTTTTGGGACAACGAAAAGACAAGCATTTTCAGCCAATTTATTATGCTAGTAGAACATTGATGCTCGCATAAGAAAACTACACCGCCACAGAGAAAGAATTACTAGCTATAGTTTTTGCATTTGACAAATTTAGACAGTATTTGATATTATCTAAAGTTGTCATTTACACTGACCATTCAGCTCTTCGTTATCTCCTAACTAAATCTGATGCAAAACCTCGACTCATTCGATGGATCTTACTCTTACAAGAATTTGATTTGGAAATTCAGGATAAGAAGGGAGCTAAAAATCTTGCAGCAAATCACCTCTCTAGGCTTAAGAACCCACATATTGAAGAGCTCGATAAAAGTGAGATAAACGATTCGTTCCCTGAGGAATAACTCTTTTCTATAACCAACTTCGAGGTACCGTGGTTTGCAGATATTATGAATTATTTAGCTGCTAACATCTTACCAAAAAGGTTAACACCATCAAAAGAAACGATTCTTTACTGATGCGAAGAACTATTTTTGGGAGGATCCCTTTCTTTTCCGCATATGTGCAGATCAAGTAATTCGGAGATGCGTTACAAAGACGGAAGCAAGTAAGATCCTAGAACACTGCCTTTCAGGACCTTCAGGAGGACATTATAGTGGGATTAAGACAACACATAAAATGCTCAAATCAGGATTTTATTGGCCAACTCTTTTTAAAGATGCCAAAAGGTATGCCGCTTCGTGTGATAAATGCCAAAGAACAGGTAATATTTCTAAACGCGATGAAATGCCTCAGACATATATGTTATCATGTGAGATATCCTATGTATGGGGTATTAACTTTATTGGTCCGTTCCCTAGCTCATTTGAAAATAAATACATCTTAGTAGCAGTAGATTACATGTCAAAATGGGTGAAAGCCCAAGCTTTACCTACTAACAATGCTAGAGCTGTAGTAAAGTTCCTTAAGAAACTTTTCTCTCATTTTGGAACACCCAGAGCGATCATCAGTGATAGGGGTACTCACTTTTGCAATACTCAATTTGATAAAGTCTTAAGAAAATATGGAGTACACCACAGAATAGCTACCCCTTATCATCCTCAAACCAGTGGGCAAGTGGAAGTAGCAAATCGAGAGCTTAAGTGAATCTCAGAAAAAATAGTTGAATCAAACAGGAAAGATTGGGCAGTAAAAGTAGATGACACTTTATGGGCCTATAGAACAACATTTAAAACCCCTTTGGGAACATCCCTATACAAACTTGTCTACGAAAAAAGTTGTCATCTACCATTTGAGTTAGAGCATAAAGCATACTGGGCTATAAAATTCTTGAATTACGATCTTAAAACCACAGGTGAAAAGAGAATGATGCAGTTGAACAAATTAGATGAATGGTGAGCTGAGGCTTACGGAAACTCATGACTATATAAGGAGGCAACAAAACGATGCCATGATGCTCGATTAAAACAATCAAAGCAATTTGAAGTAGGAGACTTGGTCCTGCTGTACAATTCAAGACTCAAACTATTTCCTAGAAAGTTGAAATCAAGGTGGTCAGGCCCATTCGTGATCAAAACTATTTTTCCTTACGGCACAGTCGAGGTAACCCATCCAACTCAAGGAACATTCAAGGTAAATGGCCATCGACTGAAAATTTATAATGGTGAAGATTTCAAAGAATTAAGAGAGGAGTTTCAGCTCCGTGAACCTTCTTTTAGAAATGAAAACAGGGTGAGTCTAGCTTAAGACTTTAAACGAGCGCTTCTTGGGAGGCAACCCGAGCACTGACTTCACTAACCCCATTAATTTTCATATGTTTAATTTTCTTTTTCTTTTTTAGCACCTAACCCAAACTAACCAATACAGTGAAACGCAGGTTTCCCCACCACACGGCCTTGCACATGGGCGTGCTCGTGGCCATGTTGACGCCATGGGATGAAAAACGGGCGTGCCGGTAGACGTGTGATATGAAGAAGAAAATTTTACACGGGCTACGATAATAAAACCACAACCGTATGATAAAACCATGGTCTATCCTGAGTAAACCAGCACGGGCATGAGCCACGCCCGTGCCTACCAATCGTGTGCAACACTGATAACATGAACATAGGCATGGCAACCTTAGCATGGGTATGGGAGAAGCAAACATAATAATACACGACCTATGTGCACGGGCATGGGAAACATCAAGAATGCGCCCAAATTCAAAAATCAAAAAAAACACGGGCTAAATAAAAGAAACACGGGCGTGGCACCTGCCCTTGCCCCCTTCCCTATTTAAATAATGTAGCCCCCATTTTCCCTAAAACTCTCCCCCAAACTCCCAACCCTAGCTGTCTTCCTTAAACCTCTATACCCCACTCTGGCCACCATCAAAAAAACCTACAACCTTGACTTTCCCGAGTCTTTATACCCCTCCCTCTTTCCCGAGTCCACACCTGTGTTAACAGATTACACGCCCGCCCAAAGGTCTCCCACCGCCGTGTTTTTAGATCAAGTTCTAAAAGTTTTTAGAGTTATGCTTAAGGCCTCGTAGGTCTATAACAGATATGAATAGAGTAAGAAAGAGAAGTTTTTAAGTTAGAATGAAATTTTTACAGCCCGTAAGTGTATGTTAAGTGTGTTCAAGCATGGTCATGTATTGTATCCAGTCTTTGCATCGGTCTTATGTACGGGGTGTTACATTTAGTGGTATCAGAGCTACGATTTAGTCGATTCTAGGACTAGCGTAGCACGAGCATGAGTCTAGCTATACATATCATATGTAAGAATATTTTTATAATGATAGTATGACAACTCCTAACTACTTAAATTATGTTTATACATATAGTAAATCGATCCCGAAGGAGTTGTGGTGGATGATGTAGAAAGTAATATGCCGGCTCCTGCAGAAGGGACGGTACCGAATGAGAATGAGAATAGACCCACTACGGTGAGTCAAGGAGGAGGAGAAAAGGCTAGAGAAGCCTTCCTCCACCTGATGAATACATGGTATACGGAGTTCGTTCGTACGAATCCGACTGCACAACCCCCTCCACCCCCACCTGTTCCACAACGTATCCCTATAGCCTCTCAAGTAGTACAGGTGGTAAAAGGAGATAAACCTCCAATTGATAGGATCAAGAAACATGGGGCAGAAGAATTTTGGGCCAGAAAAGATGATGATCTAGAAAGAGCTGAATTCTGGTTAGAAAATACCATACGGGTATTTAATGAATTATCGTGCACGACTGAAGAATGCATGAAATGTGTAGTCTCTCTTTTAAGAGACTCTGTTTACCAATGGTGGAACATCCTTGTGTTAGTGGTACCGAGGGAAAAGATCATATAATAATTTTTCCAAGAAGAGTTCAAGAAAAAGTACATCAGTCAAAGATTTGTGGATTAGAAAAGAAAAGAATTTCTAGAGTTAAAGCAAGGTAAGATGTTTTTAACTGACTATGAGCGTGAGTTTGTGCGACTCAGTAAGTACGCTCGCGAATGTGTGTCCACTGAGGCCATCATGAGTAAAAGATTTGAAGATAGGTTGAACGTGGACATCAAACTGTTTGTTGCTATCCTAGAACTGAAGGAATTTGTTGTACTAGTGGAAAGGGCTTGTAAAGCTGAAGAAATAGTAAAAGAGAAGAAGAAATCTGAAATGGAGTCTCGTGACTCTAGAAAGAGACAATGGAATAAGTCATTCCAATCTTCGTCTAAGAAGTTAAGAGATTTCCCTACCCGATCGGCTACTTCCACTGGGTTTTCAAGGAAGGACAAGAGTAAGTAACATTCAGGGAGTAAAGCACATACTACTTCAGTTGCAAGCAATGGGAATATTAGATCTGACAGACCTAAATGCCCACAGTGTGGCAAACGTCATCTTGGAGAATGCCAAGCACATGAAAATGTATGTTTTAGATGTGGTTCCCAAGACCACTATATAAAAGATTGTCCAGAGATGATGAAAGAAGAGAGAGCTCAGAACCCGAGATTTGGGAGTATGGTCCGAGGAAGACCGCAGAGAAACCCGGGAAGTGGGACAAGTGGAAGAGGTAACCCTCGAGAGCAGGCCGCGAGACCTAAAGGTAGAGCGCCTGCAAGGACTTATGCCATTCGCACTCGCGAAGAGGCATCTTCTCATGATGTTATTACGGGTACCTTTTCTCTTTTTGATACCAAAGTTATTGCTTTAATAGATCCCGGATCCACCCACTCTTACATTTGCATGAAATTAGTATCCGATTTGAGTATGCCTATAGATTCTACAGAATTTATAATCAAAGTGTCTAATCCTTTAGGCAAGAGTGTGTTAGTTGATAAAATTTGTAAAGATTGCCCATTAATGATTAGAGATCATTGCTTAAAAGAAAATCTTATGTTGTTACCATTCGATGAGTTTGACCTCATTCTTGGAATGGACTGGTTGACTGCCCATGATGTATTTATTAATTGTGGAAAGAAGAAGTACATTGAGATGAGATGTGAGAATGGGGATATTCTTCATGTATCATCAGATAAACAAGGTAGATTGCCGGTAATGATTTCTCACATGATAGCGCAGAGATATTTAAGAAATGGGTATGAGGCATTTTTGGCCTTTGTGATGAATGACAAAGAAACAGAGTTAAAGATTGAGTCAGTGCCGATAGTATGTGAGTACCTGGATGTTTTTCCTGATGAATTGCCAGGATTACTACCAGTTAGAGAGGTTGAATTCAGTATTGAGCTAGCTCCCGGTACTGTACCGATATCCATTACTCTATACAGAATGGCTCCTACAGAGTTGAAATAGCTAAAGTCACAGTTGCAAGAGTTGACAGATAAAGGCTTTGCAGGATCAAGTTGTTCATCATGGGGTGCTCCGGTTTTATTTGTGAAAAAGAAAGATGGCACCATGAGATTGTGCATAGATTACCGTCAACTCAATAAAGTGACAGTAAAGAACAAGTACCCATTGCCTAGAATCGATGATTTGTTCGATCAATTGGAAGGAGCCACTATGTTCTCCAAAATAGACTTGAGATCAGGGTACTACCAGTTGAGAGTGAAAGATTCAGATGTATCCAAGACTGCTTTTCGAACAAGATATGGGCATTATGAATTTTTAGTCATGCCCTTTGGGTTCACCAATGCTCCCGCGGTATTCATGGATTTAATGAACCGCATCTTTAGACCATACCTTAACAAGTTTGTAGTCATTTTTATTAACGACATACAGATTTATTCTCGAGATGAGAATTAGCATGTTGAGCATCTACGAGCAGTTTTACAGACTCTTCGAGAAAATCAGTTGTATGCCAAATTCAGTAAAAGTGAATTTTGGCTCAAGGAAGTAGGATTTCTTGGACATGTTGTCTCAAGAGATGGAGTCCGAGTAGATCCAAGTAAGATTTCGGCCATAATAGACTGGAAGCCACCTAAGAACATTCTGAGATTAGAAGTTTTCTAGGCCTAGTTGGCTATTATAGACGATTTGTCAAGGGGTTTTCCATGATTGCAACCCCGATGACTAAATTGTTACAGAAAAATGTGAAGTTTGAGTGGACAGAACGATGCCAGCAAAGGTTTGAGAAGTTGAAAGCAATGTTGACAGAAGCTCCAGTTTTAGTACAACCTGAGACAGGAAAAGAGTTTGTGATTTACAGTGATGCATCCTTAATTGGATTGGGCTGTGTACTCATGCAAGAAGGCAAGGTAATTGCTTATGCCACAAGACAATTGAAGCCTCATGAGAAGAATTATCCAACACATGATCTAGAATTGGCTGCTATAGTCTTCGCTTTGAAGATTCAGAGACACCATTTATATGGTGAAAGATGTCAGATTTTTATTGATCACAAAAGTCTGAAGTACTTGATAACACAGAAAGATTTGAACTGAAGACAACGAAGATGGTTAGAGTTGATAAAAGACTATGAATTGGTCATTGACTACCATCCAGGAAAGGTGAATGTGGTCGTTTAAGTAGAAAGTCCCTATTTGCCTTAAGAGTAATGAATATCTTTATCCGATGATGGTTCTATTTTAGCTGAGTTGAGAGCTAGACCAATGTTTCTTCACGAGATCTTGGAAGCTCAGAAAGAAGATAGTGAATTACAAGTCAAGAGAGCTCATTGTGAATCTGATGTTGAATTTGACTTTCAAATTAATTCTGATGGATATTTGATGTTTAAGGATAGAGTTTGTGTACCGAGAAAAGAGGAGCTTATTTAGAAAATTTTGTTTGAAGCACATAACGGATGTTTGTCTGTACATCCAGAAAGTACAAAGATGTATAATGATTTAAAGCAACAGTATTAGTGGCCGAAAATGAAGAAAGATATTTTAGAGTTTGTTTCCAAGTGCATGATTTGTCAGCAAGTAAAGGCTGAACACCAAGTACCTTCGGGTTTACTTTAGCCCATTTTGGTTCCCGAGTGGAAATAGGACCGTATCACCATGGATTTTGTAACGGGTTTACCGTTGTCACCAAGTAAGAAGGATGCTATATGGGTTGTAGTTGATAGACTTACGAAGTCAGCCCATTTCATACTAGTACGAGTGGATTACTCCCTCGACAAGTTGGCAAACTTGTATGTTTCAGAAATAGTAAGGCTTCACAGAGTTCCTTCATCGATTATATCGGATAGAGATCCGAGATTCACATCCAGATTTTGGAAGAAGCTGCAAGAAGTCCTGGGTACAAGATTGAGTTTTAGCATAACTTTTCATCCTCAAACTGATGGTCAGTCAGAGAGGTTAATTCAAGTACTCGAAGATATGCTCAAATGTTGTATTTGAGAATTTCAAGGCAGTTGGGAAAAGTTTCTCCCATTGATAGAATTTGCCTACAATAATAGTTTTCAGTCGAGTTTAAAGATAGCGCCTTATGAGGCTCTATATGGACGCAAGTGCAGAACACATTTGTTTTGGACTGAACTCAAGGAAAACCAAATTCACGGGGTTGATTTGGTTAAAGAACCTGAAGAGAAAGTGAAAGTGATATGAGAATGTTTAAAAGCTACATCAGACAAATAGAAATCCTATTCGGATTTAAAGAGAAAAGAGATAGAGTACCAAGTCGGGGATAAAGTTTCCTTGAAAGTGTCACCATGGAGAAAAGTTCTCAGATTTGGCTGGAAAGGCAAGTTAAGTCCACGTTTCATCGGACCTTATAAGATTATCGAGAGAGTTGGGTTGGTAGCTTACCATTTGGCCTTACCATCAGAATTAGAAAAGATACATGATGTGTTGCACGTGTCAATGTTGCGACGCTATAGATCAGATCCTTCACATGTAATTACCTCGTCAGAAATAGAGATTCATCCCGACATGACTTATGGTGAAGAACCAGTCAAGATTTTAGCTCGAGAAGTCAAGCAGTTGAGAAATAAAAGTATTGCCATAGTGAAAGTATTGTGGCAAAGACATGGGATAGAATAAGCTACATGATGAACCGAAGAGAATATGAGAAACCAGTATCCAAACCTTTTTGCTGGTAAGATTTTCGAGGACAAAAATCCCTAAGGGGGGAGAATTGTAACAGTCCGATTTATGGCCTAGTCGGAATAGTGGTGCGAGGCCACGAATCCAAGGTGAATTTATGAGTTTTTAAAGTTTATGTTATGATTGCATGCTAGTATGAAAGTTCCATGAAGCAATTGTGCTAAATTGAGGTTGAATGGTCCAAAAATGACTAAATTACAAAAGTTGCAAAATATGAGTTTCTAGAAGTTTTTTTGTATGAAATAGCTTTAGAATATAAATTAGAAGTCCTTAAGTAGTAATTTGCCCAAATTATAATTTTTGGACAAAAATGGAAATGAGTTAGTAAAATAGAAATTTTATTAAGATAAGGATATTTTGGTCATTTACTTATTAAATGATTAAAATAGGAAAAAGATAAAAAAATCATTCATCTTCTTCCTTGTGGGTGCCGAAATTTTGAGGAACCCCGTAGCTAGGGTTTGTTCATCTTTCAAGCTTGCTAGTAAGTTCATTTGAGTCGCGTTTTTAATATTCTTCGTATTTTCGAAGTTCTCGTATTATGAATTAGCTATTTTTAGCTATAAAATGAGCTAAGGTGCATGATCAAAAATCTACCCATGAATGATATGCATGTTAAATGATGTTTTGTGGAAGTTTATAAGAGTTTGATGTTGGATAAACATCTTTTCCTTAATGAATTTCATGAAAAATGATAGTATGGATCAATTTGTAAAAGTTATGAAATTAGTCATACACACTAGAAATAGTGAGAATTGATGATTGTTATAGTAGAGAAAATGAATCAGCTAAGCATGAAGTTTAAGAAAGTTGAATGAAACTCATTTTATGAGCCTAGGGGCAATAGTGTAAATATGAGAAAGTATAGGGGCAAAATAGTAATTTTGCCAAAATATGAGTAATGAGTCAATTTAGTCAACGTGAGTATTAAATGATCCATTTATGATTATAGATTAAGAAAAATGAAGCCCGGATCAAAACCGAGGCAAGAACAAAGTCGAGGACTAAAATGCATATCTACATACATCTTGTATTTTGAGGTAAGTTTGTATGATTTCTAAGCTTTATGATTTATATCATTGAATTCCTTAATATAATTTACACTATTTTCATGAATTGTTTAATGTTATGTTCAACCAAGAAATCAATGAGATTAAGTATAAGCAAGTCCCGATTGAAGATGAATTTCCCAGGATACTCGATCTACCACAATATGAGAGCTAGTGTAAGACCATGTTTGGAACATGGCATCGGCAATTGAACAAGTTATCATGTAAGTCCAAGGCAAGCTTGGCACTGAACAAGTTATTATGTAAGTCTAAGGCAAGCTTGGCATTGAACAAGTTATCATGTAAGTCCAAGGCAAGCTTGGCATTGAACAAGTTATCATGTAAGTCCAAGGCAAGCTTGGCATTGGACAAGTTATCATGTAAGTCCAAGGCAAGCTTGGCATTGAACAAGGAATCATGTAAGTCCAAGGCAAGCCTGGCATTAAACAAGGTATCATGTAAGTCCAAGGCAAGCTTGGCATTAAAAAGCTATCAAGAGAAAGACTTCATATAAGTCCATGTCAAGACATGGCCTTGAAACCAAGATGAGATTTTCCATGTAAGACCATATCTAGGATATGGCTTTGGCATCAAATTATGTGGGTCGAGATTTAGTATCCTCGGTTATTCGCAGAAATTCATCGAGCAAATGAGTAATGTTAAAAAAAATGAAATGGTAAGAGGCTAAGAAAGCAAAGCTATTATCAAGTTGATATTAAGTATTACTAATGTTATGAATGATGAAATAGAGAGTCATGAAAAATTATGCTGATCAATGTGATCAAGTGATACAGGTACCATGTTTACCTTACAAGTAAGAGAACATTAAGTATCATGAGACATGTAAGAATCATGATGAGTAAGTAAGCTCTATAGCTAAAATTATGATATTATTGTTATGTGAAGTGGTTTTTATTTAACAAGTATATTATATGCGCTTTATATGCAAACTTACTAAGCTAAATGCTTACGTCTTTAATTCTTTCTTTCTATGTAGTCCCGCCAAGCTGACTTGTGGATTGTTGGAGTCGGAGCTTGTAGCACACTATCAATCTTCATTTTGGTATAGCCAAATTATTTTACTAAGTATGGCATGTATAGGAAGCATTCATTTTGAGAACATGTTTTAAGAAGGGCCATTGTATAGGCTATTAAACAATTATTCTTTTGTATATGGATAAGTGTTTGGCCAAAATTTACTATATGTATGTTGTTAAATTCAATGAAGCATGTGGAATAGTTCATGAAATGTATTGTGTTGATCTTGATTTCAGGGTGGCAAATGGCTTGGTAAATAGCCTCTAAGTGCCCACACGGTTAGACGCACGGGCGTGTGTCTAGGCCGTGTGTACCCTGCACCCTATTATTATTAGTCAGAATAGGCAATGGGTAAATCCCACGGCCGTGTGCATGAGCCGTGTAAGACACACGGTTTGGGCATGGGCATGTGCCCAGACCGTGCGGATCAAGTCAGTAGCTCCTCACGGTTGGAAGACACGGACGTGTCAAGGCCGTGTGGATCAAGTCAGTAACTCCCCACGGTTGGAAGACATGGGTGTGTTAAGGGATACACGGGCGTGTCCCAAGTCACATGGGGGTGTGACCCCTGTTTCTGAGAGAGGTTTTCGATCAAGTTCCGAAAGTTTTTAGAGTTATGCTTAAGGCCTCGTAGGTCTATAATATATATGAATAGATTAAGAAAGAGAATTTTTTAAGTCAGAACGAAATTTTTACAGCTCGTAAGTGTATGTTAAGTGTGTTCAAGCATGGAAATGTCTCGTATCCAGTCTTTGCATCAGTCTGGGGTATGGGGTGTTACAATCCAATTCCGATTCAGAGGCATCGTACGAGAATTGAATGAACTACGATTTGTGGCCGCATTGGGACTTTATAACGATGAATTCATGGTGGAACACGATCTCTCGGAGCTGTCTCGCCATATCCACAAAAGCCCCGCAAGATGTTGGTACAACATAGCTCATAACAAGAACGAGTATGACCCTAGCCGCTCCAAAACGACGGCCCTTGTCCCACCCCTGAGGTACGTACACGCATTTTTAGCTCATACACTGATAGGTCAACGAGAGAGTACCGATGTCGTCAACACTCACGATGCTTACTTCCTATGGTGCATGGCGGGCGAGTACGTTTTCGAGTTGGCCTATTTCTTAGCTCGCGCCACTCAACACCAGACGGAGAATCCAATGAGAGTAGTCATCTCTATGGGGCCCTACATCACACGTTTGGCTAGATATTTTGGTCTCCTCAATACCGACGCTCAAACCTTCTCCCTTACACTGATAGGTCAGATGACGCCACAGGGCATCCAAACAATGTTACACATGCGGATGATTCAACGTCCACGAGGGACAGACCCCCCAATATCGGCTAGCACCCATCACCGACGGGGAGGAGCCTGAGGACGTTACTAAAGATGTTCCTCCACCACAGGAAGCACCACAACAGAGCCATCGAATAGTTCATTCGACTGTTTCACTCTCAGACATTTCTGCACGTCTCACTCAGTTCAAGCAATACTATATGCAGCAATTCAATAACACCACTCGAAGATTCGACAGCATTGATGCGACGCTTCAGCAGATCTGTCATCACCTTCATATCTCATCGCCACCACCACCTCGAGACCCAGTTGATGCAGAGGACTTCTGAGTCCTTTTCTTTTTCTTTTTATGTTTATTTTTATTTTTATTTTTATTATTTTTAATTTCTTTCCCTCTATCCTTATTTCTACTCTTATTTATGTTGATTCTATTTTAGTTTATTATCTAAAAGACTTGAAAGTTTCATTAGTACTACTGATCTCACTTCATCACCGGCTATCTAATCCTAAGTCTCCATAATGACATCCATTCATTAAATTTAATTGATGACTTCGCAGATTAAATCGATTTAATGCACCACTCAAGGAACAAAAATATCACTTATACCTAGTCATCACATTCGTCATGGAATACCCTCCAAGGATTTCATCCATAATTCAGGAAGTTTCACTTCTCTCCCTATCTTTTGATTATTCTATTGCTATTATCTGTCCTTGTACATTGAGGACAATGTACATCTTAAGTGTGGGGGGTTTGTAACACCCCTATCCCGAGTCCGTCACCAGATTAGGGTTAGGAGCGTTACCAGACAGATTGGAAAACATTTGCAGAAATTCATCCATTCGTACATCATTCTCAAGCATAGTGTCCCTTAAACGGGTCCACGAGACCTTAATCGTGCTTAGAAGTCGAGTCGGGACTAAACTGAAACACATATGAAATTCCATGAAAATTTGAAACTTTTCTAAAATACAGGGGAGACACGCCCGTGGAAGGAGACCGTGTGCCCTCATGGCTTTTAGACACCCCCGTGTGTCCATCCGTGTCTATATACTGACTATATCACTACGGTCACTAGGCACGCCTGTGTGCCATGGCCGTGTGCTACTAGGTATATACTGACTTCCCTACCAAGGCCACTAAGCATGCCCGTGTGCCATGGCCGTGTGCTCTTAGCTAGCTACTGACTTGCACACCACGGCTAGCTGACACGCCCGTGTCGAGGCCGTGTACTACTAATCTACATCCTGTCAATTTTCCCATTGTCTTAGGCACGCCCGTGTGCCACAACCATGTGACGTTATAGGCCATTCACAAGGCCAAAATGCCACTTACAAGGGTCAAACCTATAAGCATCATATAGCATCCCATTTCAATCACCTATGACCATCAAAATATACCAAATAGCCATCCCAAATCATGCATATTTAATAACTAGGGAAATCACACAATGATACATTTCATATCCATTCCATCAATACAATCAAAACCAATTCCAAACATACCAATTTATATATCAACTAATCATTACCAAAACAAATTCATATATCATATTCATAATGCATATTACCAAAACATAACTAGCCAAATCACATGGCTAAGTTCACATAACAATTTATACCAAAATACTAGCCTATACATGCCATATCTAGCTTTATACATTTTCAAAAGGGTACCAAAATAAGTTTAGTAGTGTGATGACGATCCTTGATGGTCCCGAGCCTTCAGTAGCTTTGACGACCTATAAAACAGATTAAACACACACAGAGTAAGCTTTCCAAAAGCTTAGTATGTCAATACACAAACAAACTAGATATGTAAAGCATGTAAACATATAACCACATTGGCACATTTTTTCTATAGGTCAATTACTCACATTTATACTTTGATTCATAGTCTTGGCCAAATTGCCACATTTATCAATTCAAGAATCATAGACACATAGTTTTTCATATATGCTTTCAAGTGACATATTTCCAATCCATCATAGTAAAACACATAGTCACTTGCCTTATATATACACATTTGGTGTATAATCAACGTACCTGAATCGGACATTCATTTACTTAATCTATCAAAACTCGAATTCGTCATTCGTATTTTAGACTTGCCCGTTGAAACATATGAAATCCAGTAGGGTACTTCAAAAGCTCGGAATAGTAGTACAATGCCATCGTCCCAGACGAGATCTTACATGTACTCAGATATTGATGCCACTGTCTCGGACAGGGTCTTATACAAATCCGAATGATGCTAATGTCCCAGACATGGTCTTACACGTAAAGATCATAATGATACCAATGTCCTAGACGTGGTCTTATGCGTAAAGCTTATATTGATGCCAACGTCCCAGACGTGGTCTTATACATAATCAGATATCGATGCCACTGTTCCAGACAGGGTCTTACACGAATCTCAAATCAATGCCAACGTCCCAGACGTGGTCTTACATGACAAACAAAACAAATATCTATGTCATGACTTAACCAATCCTCTCTATTCCTAGGTTTGTACGGGGCTTTTCGCACTTAGTCACTATATTGAACTTATCTCAATATTCAAATACATGACCTATCAGAAGCATTCATTATCATCATTAATCATATGAACATTTACAATTGCATACATATACAATTATTTGTATAGTGACTTACCTCGGATTCTGTTTATCGAAATGAAAACGGCTACTCGTTTACTTTCGCTTTCCCGTGATCTAAATCTGTTTTGTTCGGTTTTTGATCTAAACATATTCAGAATTAACCCTTTTATTCACTATTTCATTCAATTCAATCCATACACATATATTTTGGGCTGTTTACAAATTAACCCTCATATTTGCACACTTTATCAATTTACTCCAATTTTCTCAAAACACCAAATTCACAAACTTTGTTCACACATAAGCATAGCCGAACCTCCCTAGAGACTATATAAGTCCAAATATTTCATCAAATTCACATATTAGTCCTCCAAAATAATATTTTCACAATTTAGCCCTATTTAGCTAAATTCATTAAAACTTCATGAACAAAACATGTTCATCTAGCTCATATCTTTCATTTAACACCAAAAATCATCAAAAAGCTTATCAAATCATCTATGGCATATTACAAAAACATCATCAATTCATTAAATTGAAACATGGGTTTGATAGCTCTCGAAGCAACGATTGCAAAAACGTAGAATTTATCATAAACCGAAGACAAAACTCATCTTAATCAAAGCTTGAAATGGCCGAACCTAGCTTAAGGTTTTTCTCCTTTATCTTTCTTTAATTTTCAGCTAACCAAGATAATAATATGGCCATTTTCATGTTTTTCTTAAGCATATAATCATTTATTAGAAAAAGACATTTTTAACCTTTAAAACAAATATAACAAAACATATAATTCAAGGTTATTTTTTACCATAACCACCCACTAGCATAATAATTTCTTATTTTCCATATATGGCCATCACTTTAAAAAGACACAACACATTAGTACATCAACATATGGCATACAACTTTAAAATTTAATGCAAATAAATCCGTTGCTCAAATTAAACACACAAACAGACAAATTCATTTACGAAAATTTACCACATGCTAAACCACATATCAACGGCACAGAATATAATGTTAAAATATTATACGGACTCAGATTTGTGGTCCCGAAACCACTGTTCTGACTAGGGTATAAATCGGACTGTTACAATTCTCCCTTTTAGGGATTTTTGTCCCCGAAAATCTTACCGTTAAACAGATTCGGATATTGTTGTCTTATCGAATCTTCAGGCTCCCACGTAGCCTCTTCTACCCCTTATTGATTCCATAGTACTTTCACTAACGGAATTTTCTTATTTCTTAACTCTTTCACTTTACAAGCTAAGATACATATCTGTTCCTTTTCATATGTCATATCATTTCAGATTTCAATTTCAGATGGGGCAATCACATGTGACGGATCAGATTGATATCTATGAAGCATCGAAACATGAAATACGTTGTGTATCTTTTCTAGCTCAGAGGGTAACTTTAATCTATATGCAATAGGCCCGACACGTTCAATGATCTCATAAGGTCCGATGAACCTCTGACTTAATTTGCCTTTATGTCCGAATCGAAGCACTTTCTTCCACGGAGACACTTTCAAAAATACTTTGTCACCGATTTCAAATTCTATATCTTTACGTTTCAAGTCTGCGTAAGACTTCTGACAATCAGATGCTGCTTTCAAGCAATCTCGGATCTGTTTCACTTTCTATTCTGAATCTTTTATCAAATCAACCCCGTGTAGCTTATTTTCACTGAGCTCAGTCCAATATAGAGGTGTACGACATTTACGTCCATACAAAGCTTCATAAGGTGCCATTTTGATACTTGACTGAAAATTGTTATTATACGCAAATTCGATCAGTGGCAGATACTGTTCCCACGAACCATGAAACTCTAGTACACAGCATCTTAACATGTCTTCCAGAATCTGAATAGTCTGTTCGGACTGACCATCAGTTTGTGGATGGAAAGCTATACTGAAGTGTAATTTCGTTCCCAAAACTTCTTGTAATTTCTTCCAGAATCTCGACGTAAACCTCGGATCTCTATCTGACACAATAGATAGTGGCACCCCGTGCAATTTCACAATTTCAGCAATATAAAGCGCAGCTAATCTCTCAAGTGAGTAGTCAGACCTTACCGGAATGAAATGAGCAGATTTAGTTAATCGGTCAACTACGACCCATATTGCATCTTTCTTTTTCAAAGTAAAAAATGTCTCGTTTCATACCAGACCACCAGTAGTGTCGTTTCAAATCCTGATACATTTTCGTGCTTCCCGGATGAACAGATAGACGACTGTTATGAGCTTCATTTGAGATCAACTGAATCAACTCTGGATTTGTCGGAACACAGATACGATCCCGGAATCTCAAACAATCATCAACAATTTGAAATTCAGATTCAAAATTTACTTCACACTGAGTCGTTTCGCTAGCAACTCATAATCAAATTTTTGAGCATTATATATCTGTTGTAGAAATAATGGTTTTGCTTTTAATTAAGCTAACACAGAACCAGCATTCAAAGCACGTAATGCAAAGAATAATTTTCTACTCAAAGCATCTACAACAACATTTGCTTTACCCGGATGATACTCTATCACAAGCTCATAATCATTTAACAGCTCTAACTATCTTCTTCGATGCAGGTTCAAATCTTTCTGAGTCATCAGATATTTCAGACTTTTATGATCTGAAAACACGTGACATTTCTCACCATACAGATAACGATGCCAAATGTTTAGCACAAACACAATCGCAGCTAACTCAAGGTCGTGCGTTGGATAATTCTTTTCATGAGGCTTCAACCGTCTCGAGGCATAAGCTACCACTTTGCCTTCCTGCATCAAAACACATCCCAGACCATTTAACGAAGCATCACTGAACACAACAAATTCTTTACCCGATTCTGGCTGTACTAACACTAGAGCTTCTGTTAACAGAGTTTTCAACCAATCAAAACTTTTCTGACATTTATCCGACCATTCAAATCTAACATCTTTCTGAAGTAATCTAGTCATTGGAGTAGCTATTATCAAAAATCCTTTCACAAATCTGCGGTAATAACCAGCCAAACCCAGAAAACTGTGGAGTTCAGATACATTTCTCAGAGATTTCCAATTCAAAATAGCAGAAATCTTGCTCGGATCAACTCAAATCCCAGATGCTGACACAATATGTCCCAGAAAACTAACCTCATGCAACCAGAATTCACATTTGCTGAATTTCGCATACAATTGCTTTTCTCTCAACGTTTGCAAAACAACTTTCAAATGTTTAGCATGTTCAGCCTCATCACACGAATAAATCAAAGTGTCATCAATGAATACGACAACATATCGATCTAGATACGGTCTGAAAATTCTGTTCATTAGATCCATAAAAACAGTAGGAGCATTGGTTAGTCCAAATGGCATAACTAAAAATTCGTAATGCCCGTACCTTGTTCTGAAAGCAGTCTTCGGAATGTCTGAATCTTTAACTCTCAATTGATAATATCCTGATCTCAGGTCAATCTTGGAAAACACAATAGCTCCTTTCAACTGATCAAACAAATCATCAATTCTGGGCAACGGGTATTTATTCTTTATTGTCACCTTATTCAACTGACGATAATCAATGCACATTCTCATCGTGCCATCTTTCTTTTTCACAAACAAAACAGGAGCTCCCCAAGGCGAGAAGCTCGGTCTAACGAAACCTCTATCAGTCAATTCTTGCAACTGTGACTTTAATTCTTTCATCTCAGTGGGTGCCATTCTATATGGAGCTATCAAAATCGGTGCAGTACCAGGCAACAATTCAATACCAAACTCAACTTCTCGAATTGGAGGTAAACCCGATAACTCTTCAGGAAATACATCAGAAAACTCACAGACAACAGGCACTGACTCAATCTTCCTTTCAGACATTTTCAAATCAATCACATAAGTGAAATATGCCTCATAACCCTTATTCAAAAAACTCTGAGCTTTCAAAATAGATATCACAGCAGGCAATCTATTTAAATCATTCGACTCAACATGTACAATCTCATCATTCAGACATTTCAAATCTATAGTCTTTCTTTTGCAGTTCACAACAGTATCATGCATAAATAACCAGTCCATACCCAGAATAATATTGAATTCATCAAATGGCAAGAGCATTAGATCAGCAGGGAAATAGATATCTCGAAACATTAACGGACAGTTCTTGCATACTTTGTCAAAGAGGACACATTTACCTAAGGGGTTCGATACTTTTATAGCAAACTCAATAGACTCTACAGCCAAAGTCTTGCTGAATACTAAATTCATGCATATATATATATATGAATGTGTAGAACCAGGGTCTATTAAAGCAATCACAGAAGTATCATAAAGGGTAAAAGTACCCGTTATAACATATGGCGATGAAGCTTCCTCTTGAGCTCGGATAGCATACGCTATGGCTGGCACTCTAGCTTCGAATTTGACAATGTTGTCTCTCGTAGTTCTCTGACTACAACTAACATTTCTGACACTCTTTGATGGCCTACCTCTCACAGGTGCATTCTCAGATCTCAAATTCTGAATAGTCTCTGGTTCGTCAGACTCAGGGAAATCACGTATAAAATGATCACGCGATTCACATCTAAAGCAAGCTCTGTCGTTTAATCTACAGCTTCTCGGATGGCTTTTTCCACAATCTTTACATTCAGGTCTCTCGGATCGAACATTACCAACACTGGCCACTGAAGTTGCTGGAGTTTTAGAACTTATTTGCGGTCTTGATTGATTTCTATTCTGATGTCCCATGTTATCTCTGAAACGACTTTGATTATCTCTGAATCTTTTCGGAGCAGACAGAAATGATCTACTCTGAAATCTCTTTCTCACATCTCGGGCTTCAGATTCAGCTTTTCTTTTATCTTTCTCTAGTGCCTCAGCTTTACATGCTCTGTCAATGAGTACAACAAACTCTTTTATTTCTAAAATCCCAACTAACAGATGAATGTCTTCAATATGGCCATCTTCGAACCTTTTGCACATTATAGCTTCTGATGATACACATTCTTGGGCATACTGACTCAGTCTGACAAATTCTCGTTCATATTCTAAAACAGACATATTGCCCTGCTTTAGTTCCAGAAATTCCTTTCGTTTCTGATCAACAAATCTCTTACTAATATATTTCTTCCGGAACTCAATCTGAAAGAAGTCCCATGTAACTTGCTCTTTTGGAACCACAGAAATTAGAGTTTTCCACCATTGATAAGCTGCATCTTGAAGTAATGATACAACACATTTTATACATTCTTCTGGAGTCAAAGACATTTCATCGAATACCCAGATAGTATTTTCAATCCAGAACTTGGCCTTTTCAGCATCATCATCTTTAGTAGCTCGAAATTCTTCGGCCCTATACTTACGGATCTTGTCAACAGGAGGCTTATTCAATAGATTCGAATGTATAACTGGTGGCACAACTGTAGTTTGAGGGGGATTAACCGGGGATGGAGGTTGCGAAACAGTCGGGTTATTCTTAACAAACTGAGTGAACCACTCACTCATCATCTGGAAGAAAGCTTGTTTAGCTTCTCCCTCTTGACCGCTCGTAGCCGGTCTCGATCCAAAGGCGCTGTCCCTTGTACGTGAGTAGTGCATTACTTTTTACGTAGTCAGCTACGGCTCTTTCGGGATCCATTACTATACGAAAATCACATTTTATACGTCAAATTCATCATACTATCACAATTCAGATATATGGCATGTATAGCTAGACTCTGACACGCTACGTTAGTCCGAGAATCGGCTAAACCGTAGCTCTGATACCAATCAAATGTAACACCCCTATCCCGAGTCCATCACCGAATTAGGGTTAGGAGCGTTACCAGACAGATCGAAAAAATATTTGTAGAAATTCATCCATTCATACATCATTTTCAAGCATAGTGTCTCTTAAACGGGACCTTGAGACCTTAATCATGCTTAGAAGTCGAGTCGGGACTAAACTGAAACACATATGAAATTCCATGAAAATTTGAAACTTTTCTAAAATACAGGGGAGACACGCCCGTGGGAGGAGACCGTGTGCCCTCCACGGCTTTTAGACACCCCCATGTGTCCATCCGTGTTTATATACTGACTATATCACCACGGTCACTAGACACGCCCGTGTGCCATGGCCGTGTGCTACTAGGCCATATACTGACTTCCCTACCACGGCCACTAAGCATGTCCGTGTACCATGGCCTTCTGCTCTTAGCTAGCTACTGACTTGCACACCACGGCCAGCTGGCACGCCCGTGTCGAGGCCATGTACTACTAAGCTACATCCTATCAATTTTCCCATGGTCTTAGGCACGCCTGTGTGCCACAACTGTGTGACATTATAGGCCATTCACAAGGCCAAAATGCCACCTACAAGGGTTAAACCTATAAGCATCATATAACATCCCATTTCAATCACCTATGACCATCAAAATATACCAAATAGCCATCCCAAATCGTGCATATTTGATAACTAGGAAATCACACAATGATACATTTCATATCCATTCCATCAATACAATCAAAACCAATTCCAAACATACCAATTTATATATCAACTAATCTTTACCAAAACAAATTCACATATCATATTCATAATGCATATTACCAAAACATAACTAGCCAAATCACATGGCTAAGTTTACATAACAATTTATACCAAAATACTAGCATATACATGCCAT
The DNA here is from genome assembly GCA_025503065.1 of Gossypium bickii. Classification (NCBI taxonomy): domain Eukaryota; kingdom Viridiplantae; phylum Streptophyta; class Magnoliopsida; order Malvales; family Malvaceae; genus Gossypium; species Gossypium bickii. Next base: position 43,214,831 of record CP106717.1, on the reverse strand, counting down.
ATCTAGCTTTATACATTTTCAAAAGGGTACCAAAATAAGTTTAGTAGTGTGATGACGATCCTTGATGGTCCCGAGCCTTTAGTAGCTTTGACGACCTATAAAACAGATTAAACACACACAGAGTAAGCTTTCCAAAAGCTTAGTATGTCAATACACAAACAAACTTGATATGTAAAACATGTAAACATATAACCACATTGGCACATTTCTTCTATAAGGTAAATTTCTCACATTTATACTTTGATTCATATTCTTGGCCAAATTGCCACATTTATCAGTTCAAGAAACATAGACACATAGTTTTTTATATATGCTTTCATGTGACATATTTCCGACCCATCATAGTAAAACACATAGTCACTTACCTTATATACACATTTGGTGTATAATCAACGTACCTGAAGCGGACATTCATTTACTTAATCTATCAAAACTCGAATTCGTCATTCGTATTTTAGACTTGCCCGTTGAAACATATGAAATCCAGTAGGATACTTCAAAAGCTCAGAATAGTAGTACAATGCCATCATCCCAGACAAGGTCTTACATGTACTCAGATATCGGTGCCACTGTGCCAGGTAGGGTCTTATACGAATCCGAACGATGCCAATGTCCCAGACATGGTCTTACACGTAAAGATCATAATGATGCCAACGTCCCATACGTGGTCTTATACGTAAAGCTTATATTGATGCCAATGTCCCAGACATGGTCTTATACATAATCAAATATCGATGCCACTGTCCTAGACAGGGTCTTACACGAATCTGAAATCAATGCCAACGTCCCAGATGTGGTCTTACATGACGAACAGAACAGATATCTATGTCATGACTTAACCAATCCTCTCTATTCCTAGGTTCGTACGGGCTTCTCGGACTTAGTCACTATATTGAACTTATGTCGGAATTCAAATACATGACCTCTCATAAGCATTCATTATCATCATTAATCATATAACAGTCACTATATTAAACTTATCTCGGAATTCAAATACATGACCTCTCATAAGCATTCATTATCATCATTAACCATGTGAACATTTACAATTGCATACATATACATTTATTTGTATAGTGACTTACCTTGGATTCGATTTATCGTAATGAAAACAGCTACTCGTTTACTTTCGCTTTCCCGCGATCTAAATCTGTTTTGTTCGATTCTTGATCTAAACATATTCAGAATTAACCCTTTTATTCACTATTTCATTCAATTCAATCCATACACATATATTTTGGGCTATTTACAAATTAACCCTCATATTTGCACACTTTATCAATTTAGTCCAATTTTCTCAAAAAATCAAATTCACAAACTTTGTTCACACATAAGCATAGCCGAACCTCCCTAGAGACTATATAAGTCCAAATATTTCATAAAATTCACAAATTAGTCCTCCAAAATAATATTTTCACAATTTAGCCCTATTTAGCTAAATTCATTAAAACTTCATGAACAAAACATGTTCATCTAGCTCATAGCTTTCATTTAACACCAAAAATCATCAAAAAGCTTATCAAATCATCTATGGCATATTACAAAAACATTATCGATTCATTAAATTGAAACATGGGTTTGATAGCTCTCGAAGCAACGATTGCAAAAACATAGAATTTATCAAAAACTGAAGACAAAACTCAGCTTAATCAAAGCTTGAAATGGCCGAACCTAGCTTAAGGTTTTTCTCCTTTTTCTTTCTTTGATTTTCAGCTAACCAAAATGATAATATGGCCATTTTCATGTCTTTTCTTAAGCATATAATCATTTATTACAAAAAGACATTTTTAACCTTTAAAACAAATATAACAAAACATATAATTCAAGGTTATTTTTGACCATAACCACCCACTAGCATAATAATGGCTTATTTTCCATATAAGGCCATCACTTTAAAAAGCCACAACACATTAGTACATCAACATATGGCATACAACTTTAAAATTTAATGCAAATAAATCCTTTGCTCAAATTAAACACACAAACAGACAAATTCATTTACGAAAATTTACCACTTGATAAACCACATATCAACGGGACAGAATATAATGTTAAAATATTATACGGACTCGGATTTGTGGTCTCAAAACCACTGTTCCAACTAGGGTATAAATCGGGCTGTTACATTGTTAACTATAGTATCATTTGAAAATCCCTGAATTATGCCTTATTCTTTAAGTAATTTTATCATATTATGATTAGAATGAAAATTCCTTTGATTTATGATTTTTATTGATATGTTTTACAGTAAGTCATTGATAATTGTGTATTGATGATTAAAAGGATACTAGAGAATCAAGCATGATGAGTCTATTTTTCAAAAATTAAAAAATTTGTTAGGTTGTCTACCTGAATCTAATTATTACCTTGAAGTTTGAAATTTAAGAGGTTGATATTAAATACCCATAATTTTTGTGAGATTTTGAGCCTTTTAGAGCATACATTCCTTCTTGCTCACTTTATTTATTGTGAGTGTGTCAACATCGATTTGTTATTCTAGAACTTGCATCGATTATACTTGTCGAGACCACACCTTTGATTTGATATACAGAGATGATAAAGGCACCTAGGTTTTAACCCGCTTACTCCACTAAAAGCCTACCTTCATAATTAACCCCGAGTGAACCCCGTTTAATCTTAACAACCCTTTTGATTGACTCACCCACTAATATTAACCCCAAACCCTTTGTATTTGTTATCACCATCCTTCTTGACTACCCTTATATTGAGATTTGATTTGATCAGTTGCCTGACTATGATCATTATTTCAGTAGTGGAATTCATACATTATTATTTGACTTGTTCTTAAAAAAAAGCTCGTGTCATTAGTATTAGTAGTACAAATTTTCATTTGATGTAATTATTTATTATTAGTTCATGTTTCTAGTTAGGTAATTTATCAGGTCAATCTCGATTCTAACCTTTTAATTCAGCCTTTATCCACACCTTTGACCCAAGCCCTGTTACAACCCTGTTAAATACCTTTTAATTTATGTATCATCTCATATTATAGTGGTGGAGATTTGATTTTCATGCAAGCCTATGGGATTAACTCTTCATGTTTGACTTTTGAGTGCTTAATTCTGAACCTTAAACATTTCGAGTGGTTTGAGTGAATCTTTATTGAGGATGTCAACCATTGTCGGTTTTGAATCAGAGGTAATTATTCAGGTAAGGGGAAACACCTATGTTTTCATACTATAAAAACTATGACTTTGATTGTTCAAATCTTTAGGACTCTTTGAGTTAAATTATCAATGTATGAATTATCTTTGAATTATGATGAAACATTATTGATGAACATTATAAATCAAGGAAGTTCGTTTTAATTGTGAGTTGGGAATTTTGCTTGAGGACAAGCAAAAGCTTCAGTGTGGGGATATTTGATAAAACATAAAAGTAACATATTTTAATCCCACATTTAGCATGCTTTTGGATGATTTAAGCCTTTAATTATATAATTTGGTGCTCTTAATCCTTTGTTTTCATGTTTTATACCTAGGAGAGCACAGGATGATGAAAAGAACGAAAAATGGGCCCAAAACAGAGTAAATGGGCCACATCACGAAATCCATACGGCCTGGGCCCAAGACTACGCGGCCGTGCCTCATTCAACAGGTTCGAACACGACCTGGCCACGACTTACACGGGCGTGTGCCATGGGCGTGTCCCTACCATAAGAAAGAGAAGTTTCACTTGGATTAGGATACTTAGGGGTAAAGAAACATATTCAGAAGCCTATATGAACACCTTAAGTATGACCAAAAAGGGGGGAACCCAAAGCTTTAGTCCGGGGGCATCCAGCTAGGCCAAAGAGGGAAAATTTGCGGAGATTTACTCGAAGATAGCCAGTTGATTCATCTCAAGCCAAAATTATACTCAAGACGGAGGATCTCTCCTTCAATTTTTTTAGGGGGGTTTAGGGATTTCTTATATTTTGTTGTATATTTTCTTTTGAGATGTATTATTTTATTATTTTGAACTAAACCCTTAGATACTTGAAGGGGGTGAAACCTAAGATGAATCTTGTTATCAGTTGCTGAACTATATGATAAATATTTGAATTATTCTTAATTATGTGTTCTTAATTCTTGTGTTGATATTTCTGAGATATTAATTCAAGTGTGATGTGCTTAGGTGGAGGAGCAGAAGTCCCTGCCTAAGAGTAGATCTAGCATAATTAAGCAGAGTTGATTGCATGCCTAGAGATAGGGTGACGAGATTTTGCCGGATTAGGGTGAAACCTAATATGGGAGTTCATAGATCGAGTTAATGCAATTCTAGGGGTTTTAATTAGAAAGAGATTTCAATTAATCAACCTAGGGTTAGACATTAGTCACCTCGGGAGAGGGATTAATATAACTTAGGGAATCTTACGGATCAAGTCAAATGAATAAATCGTCTGGTTCAGAGTTAGATAGCAAGTGAAGTCTAGGTGGATTCTTCCTTGGGTATCATCTTAATCAATTGGTTTTTTCCTCAAAGTTATTTTCCCACTTTCATTCTTCTTTGTCTTAGAGTCTTTAGTTTAGTTGTTAGTTAATTTTAGATTAGATAAAAATTCATTTAATTCGTAGGCTAAATAATAAAAAGAGAGTTAGTATTAGTACTTTTGGTTCCTTTGGGTTCGACATTCCGGTCTTACCTTAACTATACTATTGCTCGATAGGTGCGCTGGCATCAAATCGTTGTCATAGTTAGTTTCTAGGTTCGATCATTCTTTATATAAATTTTAAGACTTTGACATCGCATAAAACAATGATCAGGAAACAGTACCCAAACCTATTTAGGGAGGAGAGTTGTAACTGCCCGATTTTGGGTCTAGTCAGAACAGTGGTTTTGGGACAACAAATCCGAAGCAGTAAAATTCATTTTTATGGTCTACATTTTTATGGAATGATTTCGTGAAAAATTTGTTCGAAATTTTTGATGTTTGGGCACTCAATTTAGTTAAAAGAACTAAATTGCAAAAGGTACAAAATGTGTGTTCTAGAAGCTGGAGGTGTCTAATTGCTATGAAATTTTAAACTGGAGGTCTTTAAATGGTAATTAGACCATTATACTTTGGTGTAGACAAAAATGGACATGGCTAGGTGAAATATCAAAGATATGCATTAAGGGCATTTTGGTCTTTTGGTAAGCAAAGATAAAATTAACTAAATAAAATATGTTCATCTTCATCAAATTAGTCTCTTAACCGATTTTGAAGGGGTCTGTAACACCCCGAAAATTCGGCCTAGGAGAATTGGGGCTATTGGGCCTTGAGCAAAGGAGCTTTTTAAAATTTTTAGGAATGTGAGAACAACATTATTTCAAGTTGGACCTGCTAGAAAGGTGATTTTGGAAGGTTACGGGGTTTCTATAAAGTCCTGGGTTCAAGTTAGGCCATAGGAAAAATTTTGGTTTTGGGCACTTTAGTGGGGAGAGTTACTGGAAGTAGGACTTAAGTATAATTGGGTGTGTTTAGGAGACACAAGTGGAGTGTGTGGTGTAGTGGCTGTAGCGTCATTGGCAGAGCAAGGGGGGAAGGAGTTCAATTCCCTTGGCAAGCTTTTAAAGGTATTTATTTTATGTCTTGGAAGAGGAGGTAGCTGAGTTTGGGTCAAATTCTACTAAGGGAGTTGGAGACTTGATCAGTTGGTTCAAATGGATGTTGGAGAGAAAAGTTAGGAGGAAAAGGAGGAGAAAATCGTGGAGATAGAGGAGAGGGGAGGTGTTGGCCGAATGTGGGAGTGTGGGGGGTTTGAGAGTTTCGGCTAGAGGTTGGTTTTGGAGAAACAAATTCGGCATTTTGGTGTAGGGAGCATAAATCGAAACTTTGGTGTGCCATTGGGTTGTTTTTTTTTTTTTTTTCCTGGTGCATTTCGGGTCTTTTTCTCCTAAAGTCTTCTTTGCCGAATTGTCAGCTTCTCTCTCTCCCTCTTTTTCCCATTTTGTATTCATGCATTTTTCTTTGCTTGTTACCTAAACACCAGTGAGCCAAAACTCTTCCTTTCATCTCTCTTCATCTAGTATTTTCTACTTTCCTCTCACCTTTTCTCTCTTGTGTTTCACAATAGCCGAAATCCCTATGCTTCTAGTCTTTGTAACACCTCAAACCCGGCCCATGCGTTATGACCGGATCTGACATGTCACATGAGGAAAACATGTTAAGTCCTTTTTATTCGTTCAAAAATAGGTATTTATTTGTTAAAATAAAGAAAACAAGTTTGATATGAAATATTTGATAAAATTTTACTAATTTCGAAGATTGATTGATAAACTGATAAATTTGAACTAGTGATTTTTCAAACCGAGTCTTTTGAAAATATTGATAATAATTCAAGAGAAAACTTCCGAGTTAAAATATTTGTAAAAGTTTATTATGAAATCCATTTGTGAATTCATTTTAGAAAAATTTATTTAAGTTTCTAGAAAAATCCCAATTAAATTAATTTGAGCGAGATATAAGTACGTCAAACATAAAGCAAAAATAAAAATAAATCCAGAGGCCTTATTACGTCATAAAACTCAAAATAGTAAAAGTAATAAGTAAACAAAATAGAAACCTAAAGTCCAATAAAAACCATTTCTGAAGTATGGCCCCCACCGAGTCATCCATGGCCCAAGTCCACGTTACTGAACATTACCTACAAGGGTTAAGGAAACGGGGTGAGTTACTAGAACTCAGTGTATAATCCCCTTACCGTTGTCCACTGGGCTTGAACCCATATTTCAATATCTTTGGCCTAAGCCCAATTACATATCAGAATTTATAAACATTTATAAGCAAAGTATGCAACCCAACCCATCCATCCAACGCACCCCCGTACCAACCATCACACCTGTGGGGATCAAGTCAACCCACCCCGCCATCACACCAAAACGCAGGCAATTTGCCATTTAATAAAATCTATTATGGCCAAGCCACCAATATCATGTGTAAACATTATAATAAACAGTTTATTGTGGCAATGCCACCAGGCTACACTTTTCTTCCACATTTTTCCCAACCCATGCAATATATGAAAATGCAACAACATAATAAAATGTTCGCATATAAATAGCAACCATTTATCAAGTAATTTATTACAACGACTAGGCCCATTTAAGCAAAAATAGTCGGCCCATTAAGGCATTCCAACATAACGGCACATTAGGGGCATTTCCGTAATTTGGCCTATGAGGGCATTTTGGTAATTCGGCCCATGAGGGCATTTTCAAAATTCAGCCCGTGAGGGCATTTTCGTAATTTTAACATTCTTAATGCCGATTTTGTCAAATCTTTCAAAATAGTATAATTTAAACATATTCCTCGTTTTATGCCAATTTTATGATTTTAGCCTTATAATGATAGCAATCTACTTATTCGTCATGTTACCGAATCATAAACCTACGGAATTACGGTGTGAGATTACACACCTGGTTACGGTAAGTACTAGGCCTTCTTGATCGTCGACACCTAAGATATCATAACACTCGATTAATTGACATACATGATTTTATTAATCTAACTCTAAAATAAACGATCTAAAGTGTTTACCCTTATAATCGTGTATGACCACGACTTGTCTATTTTCACCGGATGATGGTCCACAACCCGGTGGAAAATCCCAAACCGTCGATACCGCCCTTCGTTTGAATTTAGGAGTAGGAATCGCTAATCCACTCCTTTTGTGATTTCCAAACGCTTTCCCTTTCGATTTGGTACCGCTTGCCTCCATTGAATAAAATCTTAGTCAAAACGATATTACGTTGATATGAAATGATTGACTAAGGAAAAAGGTCGGCTTACCACTATTTTCGTATGATCAACGAGTGTATAAATCGAGCGATTTAGTCCCTAAAAATATAACCGATTAGTCAATCACTATTTCGATAACAACTTAAACGAATAAAGAACGATTTCATATAATCCATGAAGAACGCCTTACCTTATTGATATTGGATCCGATTTCCACCGTTTGACATAGGGCTAGAATGATACACGACCACCCATTTGGAACACTACGAAAAAGAGGGTGATTCAGATAGGAAGGAGTGGAAGGTAACACCATTTCAGTTAAAATCAAGATTCACAATGAAATAGTGATAAATACCTATTCGGCTAGAAGGAAAATGATATGAAAATAGAAAAAGAATCTCTTACCGATTAAATCAAAGAAAAGAGTGTCAACTCGAATGAGAAAGAAATTGCAAATGAGAGATTATGGATTGAAAGGTTTGGCTATGGAGGAAAAATGAACAAGAACAATTTCAGCTATGAGAGTATGGATTAGAGAAGAAGAAAGAAGGCTTGAAAAATTTTGTGAAAAAGAAAAAGAAAAGTGGAGAAGGAGTGTTTAACTAGTTTCGATTTTCAAGAGAAGATGAGTGAAAATAATTGGTCACAATGGCTAGGTATTTTCAGCAAGACAAGAAAGAAAAGAAAAATGCTCACTATTGTCTTGAAGTTGCGGTAATGAGAGGAGAAGTTGGAGGAATGAACACAAAGGATGCCAAAAGGAATTAGGCCTAACAAGCACCAAAACTATCAAAATGCTCCTAGCGAAATTCAGCTACCCTCTTCCTTTACCAAAACCGTGTATACCTTGACAATAAGGTCAAAAATTGGCCAACAAAGCTTTCCAAAACACTCTCCAAAAATCGGCCAACATATCCCCCTTCTTGTTCCTTTTCTTTCATTTCTTTCCTTACCCTTATTCTTACCTTATTTCGTTAGCCACCTGTCCAAACTTAAAAAGTCCACCTTGCCTTAAATACCACATTGGCCGACACTTAGGGAAAGAACACAAAAAAAAGTCAAAATTTTATACCAAGTGGGATTCGAAACTCTTCCCTAAAGCCCCTTCATGTGACGCCTCATCCTCTTTACCAAATGCTCATTTATGTTAGCAATTTACTCACTTATTTCCATAAGCTTTGATGCCACTTACTATCTCTCCTTAAAGTGCTAAAACACAAATTTTTTACTAAGGCCCAATTAAACCCCGGGCCTTCTTAGGACCTTAAAATATACACAATTAATAATTTAACTAGCCTCACAAAAGATATCATGCAACACTTAAAATTCTAAATTTTGGGATGTTACAGTCATGGTTTGGCTTATTTCTTTTTCATCATTAGATTTTTCATTTCGGTCTAACACCATAGCCGAACGTGAACCTTTTGCTTTGGTTGCTAAGTGCCGAATTGTTCCATAGTGATCCTCAGTTTCTTTGTTTGGTTGCTAAATCTCTTCTCCCATTCGACTTATCTCTAATCTAAGGTAATGGTTGTTTCTTTCTCTACTTTCTTTTCTTTTCTCTCTTGATTCTCTTCAAAAGCCGAAACTCTTTTCTGACTTTTGTGGCTAGACCAAATCCATTCTTCCTTAATACTTCATCTGTCGTTCCCTATTTGGTCAAGCCAAATTAATCTTTTCTCTTCCTTTCCAGTTGATTATCGTTTCTGAGGGTTGTGAGTGTTCAACTCCTGATTGCCTCAGAATCTGTTCTTGTCGAATCTGAGGGTAAGTAGTGCTATTGGTATTGTGAGTTTCTCTTTATTACTGAATGTGGGTGGTTGATAACCCCTTTATGTTTTGATACATCAATGGTGATAGGAACCCGTGGGTGTTAGTCAAGGGGTAGGGCTGAGCGGTTTGGTGCATCGAAGGAGGTTTTTTTTGTGGTAAGTGATGGTAATGATTATTCGGACTCAAGCCTTGGTTATGTTTTATTAGTGATGAGACTAATAGTTAGAGATGAATTGATTTGTAGGTGTGTAATCTCAGAAGTTTCAATCTAAGCGTGAAACAGGTGTGTAATCTCATGCCCATTTCGATGATGAATGCTTGTGGTACTTTGAGAATCGGCCAAAAGTCGAAAAACTGACAACTGTGACCACTCAAGCGTGCGAGCGCTCGTAGTGGTAACTGAAACACAAGTAATGGAGGTAAGCCATAGAGGGTGTCGCGAGCACTCTCGCAAAACTGAGGCTGTAGAGGGCCAAATCGAGCCGAAACAGGCCAAATGGGCCCAATGGACTATCCGGCCCACATGGGCGAAATTGATGGAAAACTGTCAAAGGATGAATGCGGTTGCGAAATTTGAAAATCTGAGACCGAAACCATGCGAAATGGGTCACACGAGTGTGTGGGCCCATTTGGGCTTGAAGTGGATTTTAGGCCCAATAGTTCCGTAGAGACCCAAAAAGGGTCATGTGTCGCTCGGTGCGATAGTAGGCTTTCGGAAAAGCCGTTAAGTGATAAAATTACCAAAATACCTCTGGAAGGTAAATTACCAAAATACCCCTAAAGGTAAATTACCGAAATACCCATAGAGGGAAAATTACTGAAACACCCCTAGAAGATAAATTATCGAAATACCCTTGGTGGGTAAATTACTGAAATACCTTTGGTAGGTAAATTACTGAAATACCCTCGATGGGTAAAATTACTGTTATACCCTTAAGGGCTGATTAGTATGATTGTGTGTATTCTGTTTAACTGGTTATGATGGTAATTTATTTCATACATCATTTTGATATGTGCTTTGCATACATGACATTCTGCATGGGATTGGGATATTGATGATCGGAGGATGTTATTCTGGTGGCTCTGCCACATTCTCTGTAGTGGCCATGCCACGTATATTCAGTTATTCTAGTGGCTCCGCCACAAATTTTGTGATTAGTAGCTTGTCTACCATATTGGTGTGTAGGGCTGGGTGGGTTAACTTGATCCCCACAGGTGTGTAAGGCTGGTACGGGAGTGTGTAGCGGATGGATTGTTGGGTTCGGTTGCATACTCTGTTTGCACTATCATGTTTATAGGGCTAATACCCAGTCTGTCACCGAATAGGGCTTTGGCCCAATCTGCTTCTGTATGGGCTCGGGCCCAGTTAATGACCGTTTAGGGGATTACACACTGGGTTCTCGTAACTAACCCCTTTTGCTTTATCCTTGCAGGTGATCCCTAGCGTTAGAGGATTCGGAGCTGCGGAGGACTCTGGGGTGGCCATACGTCGGAGTATTCATCACGAACTTTAGTAAATTTCATTTTTGCTTTATTTTAAGGTTATTTTTAATTTGGGTTTGGTTTTTTTTTTTTAATAAGGCCATTGGGCTTAATTTTCTTTTAAACTTTCATTTCAGTTATAATCAAACTATAAATGATTTAACTCAGGGTTTTCTTAAATAGTTAATAACTGTTTTCAAAATATCACAATATCGCAATTCATTGAATCTGATTTCTGTTATAAATAAAGTTTTTGAGAATAATAATAATAACATTTTTTCAAGAAGACCATAAAAGCAAATATGAATTTCACAAACAACAAAGCTTGATGTTTCAAAAAGGATACGAACTTTTAACGAATAAGCTATTTTTAAACAATCCTTCTATGTGACATGCTAGATCCAGTCATAACGTCTAGGCCAGGTTTGGGGTGTTACAGGGTCTCCATAGCTAGGGTTTTGGCCAAGCTTCCAAGCTCGATTGTAAGATCGCCTTTGTCCTGTTTTTGATGATTTTTTACTTTTTTGTGAATGTTGTAACTTGATTTAGCTATTTCAAGGACTAATTTGAAAGAAAATCAAAGTCTAAAATTTTACCCATGTTAGATATTTTTGTATTTTGATGTCTAATGGTAGATTATGCAAGTTTGATGTTGGATAAACAACATTTACTAAGTGATTTTCGAGCCTATATGCATTATGAGATATGAGACAACTTTACTACATATATGGCACTTATGTGCAAGATTTTCGAGTATCCGTTAATATTCTGAGTTTTCAATGGTAATGTCAAGGTTGTGAAAGAATATGGCTATGATGCAAGTTGGTACAGGTATGTATATAAAACTCATAAGTAATGAGCTCGATATGTGATAAACCCTTGGTAAGGTGGTGATTGAGTAAGTTATGATTATAAGATTTTAATAACATTCATGCTAATTTTTATCATGTAAATTGTATGTTAAATGTGTGGTTATGATGCTTCTTATTTGCATAGGAACTTACTAAGCTATATAGCTTACTCCCCTTTCTTTTCCTGGGTTCGGAGATCGTCAGAGATCCATACACACTATCAACAATTATTTTGGTATCAATGAATTCAACATTTTGAGTTATGGCATGTATAGGGGACTTGGTCATTTTGTTATGTGTCATAATTGATTTGGCCAAATGTGTTGGCTTATGTTGGTTAGAAGTTCATTTTGTATAAGGCCATTTGAAATTGGCTAAAATTGGTATAAGTATATTCATATGATGATGCCTTTTATGAATGTGGAAACTTGCATGATTTTAGTTGATAAGTTATGTTATGTTTATGTATGATAGATGTTAGCATGTGAATGATGTGTTGATATCTTGGTTGTGGATGATTTGTTTGTATGTATAAACTTGAATTGGTGCTATGTTATGTTATGTAGGTGTGTGCATTAATGGGGTGGAAAAGGGTTTGGTAAATAACCTTATTTTGTCCACACGGGTAGACACACGGGCATGTGTCTAGGATGTGTATGACACACGGCTTGCCCCATGGGCGTGTGTATCAGCCGTGTGTCCCCTGTAACTTAATTGTTACAAAATAGAATGTCCAGAATTTAGCACACAGGTGTCTTGCTTGTGTGAAACTTGCACTTAATTCGAATTAAATTAAATAAGCACACGGCCTAGTACACGGTCGTGTGGCACAAGTCAAAGAGAACCCTAAATCGAACACAGTCTGAAGCACGGGCGTGTCCTAGGGTCACACCGGCGTGTCCCTTGGACCACAGGGGCATGTGAGCCCTACAGTTAGCAAATTTTTTTAAGTTTTGTAAAAAATTTCTTGAGTTCTCAAATTAGTCCTGAACCACTTCCAATGCACATTTGGGGCCTCAAAGGCTCGTATTAGGGACTTTATGATTGAATGTGGATAATTTTTATTTGGACCCAAAATGTATGTCTTACAATTGTGTGAATGCTTGTGTTGTAAGTCCAGTAATGCCTCGTATCCTATTCTGGTGTTGAATACGGGTAAGAGGTGTTACACATACATTCTCCTAAAAATGTATACAATTACAATAATGACACATCTTATCAAATATAATCATATATGAAGAAGAAAGAGAATTTCAGTCTTGGTTTATATATACTATAAACATAGCACAACCTAACACTTTAATAACAATTGTTGAAAAAAATCCGGTTCGAAAACGATTTTCTTGCGTAACAGAAAATAAAAGTTTTAAAAATCGAGCTAACTTATAATATTTATAGCAATAAACCAATTACCGAATTCACACTTGTATTTTTGATTAGATGGATCCTTGTTGTTCCTGGCTTTCAACTAAACGTCCTACTCTGCTATTCTCGTACCACGAACTGCTTCGAGTGTGGGCTTGAATGATTCAAATCAAACACAGAGCCATAAATAGTTTTCTTTTTTTAAGTGAAAAAAAATCTCTTCTCAAATAGAAACCAACATAAATTTTTATTCTAAAAAATAAATTTAATAATTGAGAATAAATTCTCTTATTTTCGGGCAGAATAACAATACCTTAAAGTTTTGTAAATAGCCTTACTGGTGCCATCTATTTATAGGAAGAAGAAGTAGAATCCTTGTTAAATTGTAGAAGTTTATTTCAACTAGAAAAACAAACACCTAGTCTAACTTGGAGTATAGGGTGCGACAACCCTAGTTAACAATACTAGAGTTTGTCGTCCTCTTCATTAACATGAGAGGCTTTCGGGCCTCTCCCATTTTGGGTCTAATTACAAGTACTTCCTGGACTTTTAACCCAATATTCTTTAATTCGATCCAACCAGATATATGTTTTTCTATTTCCCAAAATAAACATCTTAATATTTTTCCAATTTAATAATCTTCTCAACTCAATTCTAATTCATGACGACTTTACCGTAAAATAATCTATGAGAAAATATACTTAATATTTATACATTCATTGGTTCCCAATGACCAAATGATTTATTTTCATTATCAAACTTCATTTAATTCAAAAAACATAAATTAAATTTCATTTTTCATTTTCATTTTGGAGAAAACCACATTCATTTCCAAATGGTTTTATTTCTCCATTTTCATTTTGGAGTAAACCATAATAATTTTCATTTTTTCCCATTTCTCCATTTACACCATTTTTGTTCATTTGATACAACATGCATTTCATTTATGGTTTCATCAAGCTAGTGGAGGTACCAATTGGACCATATTCGAATCAAGTTCCAGCTTTTCGCCTATTAATTATAAACTCATTTAGTCATGAAGTCTCCAGTATAGTATCATGACTGAGCTCTCCCTAATGACATACCATTATGAAAGCCACTTGACCAGTGCTCGTCTAATGGCCTTGTCATAGTTGTGTTACCCTCATAGGGTATCTTTCATCTCTTTGTGATAATTTTCGTTCTCCCAATATAATCCTATTTTATCTTATAGTAACTGTTACGTCTTCCTTCATGAAAAGTCAATTGCTATCAAATAGTAATCAAATCATTAATCACAAAGACAAATGATTCGTGACCACGTTTACTTTTCTTCAGCCATGTAATACTAATGAGAGGATATCATTTACCCATGTCTCGGGCTATGAATTCCACTATAGTGAATGACGCTACATACTGTAGAAGTATATACCAACACACCATCTTTTGATTCCTTAAATATTTGAACTCAGACTTTTACTTACATCAATGTATACGAGTCACACATACATAGTCCGTCATACATTTAGGATTTAACTATGCCACACTATGAACGTCCGGAAACACGAAAATTTACGTGTTTTTACATGCCCTTTTTAACTTAAAATCATGCTATTTCGGTTAAATTCTTGTCAAAAAATAATTAAATATTATAAAATAATTAAATTGTGTTAAAAATATGAACATGATGAATTTTAATTAAATTTATAGTTAATTTTGATTAATTTTGACTATTTTCGATAGATTCACACAAAAAGCGAAAATTGGCTCGGCAAACACTGCTCGAAGAATAAACTCGAGAAGCAATTTGAAGTGTCGAGGCAAATTTATTTCCAGCCCAAGACGGTCCGATTATGAATATTAAATCATAATATAATTAATTTTAATTTATTCCCAATTTAATTTGGGCTGAATAAATTATTATTAATCAATTATGGAAAAAGGGTCCAGTTAAACCGCACTGGTTGAACCGAATTCAGTGAACCGAACCAGCCACCAATTACGCTTCCCAGAATCATCCATATGCTGACCCAAATCATCTTATTAGTTGCTTAATTAAGCTTGCAAAGAAGCCCTTGAAGACTTGTCAAAATTGCATTCAACCCCCTCCACAATAAGTGGCTTTGTAGATTTGCCCCAAGCCATATTTAGCAAAGTTGAAGCCATCAAATTTGCCACATAGATGGCCAGCCAAGGGGGGTCTCTTTGGTTGATGGAATTTTCTATTTTTAGCAGCCACAATCTGCTATAAAAGCCACCACTTGCTGATCATTCAAGGCATCCCTCATTTCTCATTCACTCTCTCATTCCCCTTTTTCTCTTGTGTCGATTTCTCCCCTTGGGAAAGGGGTCTTCTTCAGCCATCATTAAGTAGCAATTAGAGTGCTCATAAGCCACCTTCATAGCCAAGGACAACGGAGGACGAAGAACGGAGCAATCAGTTAAGCCACGGAGAAACACCAGATTTGCTTCTTGTTCCCTATCTCTTTAAATTTCGTTGTTGTTTTGACAAACATGTTTATGAATATTTATGCTATTGGAATGGTTAATTTAATCAGCTTAGCTTGAATTGAATTCGTGTTGGGTTGATTGCATTTCATTCTTTTAAATTATTAAAATTGTGTTTATGCTGTTATAGGCATCGGTAAAATGCTTGATTAAGTAAAATCATGCCTAAGTTATTCTAGCATTATAATTGTTTAGGTAACTAAAGAATTAATTATTGAAAGACACTGAAATTGTAATTAATGGACATAGTAGTTAATCAGTGCATGTTTAATTCTTCTAAGGTAGCTGAAGATTAGATTAGCATTGTATTTGGTGATACATATGCCTTGCATAACTTGCAAGATTTTTGTGATTAAATTGTTTCAAGGTAAGGATACTTTGTTACCTCACATAGTCTTTTATATGCTTATTAGGTTGAGTTATTAGGAATATGCGACAGATTGTTTAATTTAATAAGTATGTATGTCCAATAACATGTTTACCTTTATAAATCTGTTTAATCGGTCGAATTGATATAGGAATATGTACAAGAGATGAATGGATTATTGATTTGTAAATATGTTCATAAGTTAGCAAATTACCAAGTTGCCGTGATTTATTCGTAACAAGTATAAGCATAAGTTTAATAATTCTAAGTCAAGAAATGTAATTAATCCAACACAATTATATCACCTTGATTAAAATCGGCTTTTGAAATCATGCACATACTTACTCACCTTTCATGCTTATACAAAGCACACATATCAACGTACATGAAACGAATGTACAACTCACATAGTCATTCATTTCTCGAACTTGCCCATTGAACCGTTCGAAACTAAATAGGATACTCAAAGTGCTCAGAATAGTCATACATTGCCAACGTCCCAGACGTGGTCATACATGTAACCAAATATCAATGCCACTATCCCAGACAGGGTCTTACACGAACCAATACGATTCCAAAGCCCCAGACATGGTCTTACACATAAATCTCATATCGAAGCCAACGTCCCAGACGTGGTCTTACACAAAATCTCGAATCAATGCCATCGTCCCAGACATGGTCTTACCTGATATCACATAATGGACACCTATGTCATGGCATATACCATCCTATCTATCCCTAGGTTCAAACGGGACTTCTCGGACATTATCAACTTGTTGATATAAACCTATCCTCGGATTTCACATACATTCCTTCTCAATGGATATTCATAGCAATTCAACTTTCATATGTGTACAAATAATTCAATTCAAATACATTTATTTTTATATCGACTTACCTCGAATTCGGATAAACGGAAACGAACTCGGCTACTGAATCACTTTCGACTTTCTGCGATCTAAATCCGCTTTCTTCGGTTCTTGATCTCTACATAATTCAAATTTAACTCATTTATACACTAATTCATTCACTTCAATCCAAAAACACATATTTAGGGAAATTTACAATTTAGCCCTCACATTTTTACATTTTAGTCCCTATTTCATAAAATCACAAAATACACATAATTTGCTTGTATCCATGCTTAGCCAAATTCTCTATAGGTACCTAGCAACCCATATTTTTCATTTATTTCACAACTTAGTCCCTCATAATTTTATTTTCACAATTAAGTCCAAAATACTCAAATTTATCAAAAATTCAAAGACAAGCTATGTTAATCAAACACATATCTTTCATAATTCACCATCAAACATCACAAAACTCATGTGTTCATCAATGGTTCATTTCAAAATATTCATCAATTCTCAAAATTGAAGCATGGGTTTTGAAGAACACGAAGCAACGATTGCAAAAACGTAGAAATTATCAAAAACCGAAGCCAAACATACCTTGAATCAAGCTTATACTTAGCCGAAGCCTAGGTATTCTTCTTTCTTCAATTTCTTTGCTAATTTTCGGCACAAAAGATGATAACCATCCTATTTTCATGCTTTTGTTTCATTAAAAACATATTATTATGTTATTTACTACTTTAACCTTTTCATAAACATATAAACATATAAACATTAAGGGCATACTTGTCCTTTGTCATCCACTAACTTCATTAATGGGCGAATTACCTTATAAGGCCCCCACATTTAAAAGCCACATCAATTTGGCCATTAATCAAATAGAAAGATACTTTTACGATTTACGCGATTTAGTCTTTTGCTCAAATTAAGCACACAAACAGACAAATTAACTTACGAAACTTTCACACATGCTGAATCACATATTGAAAACACATAAAATAATATTTAAAATATTTTTTTGACTCGGATTTGTGGTCCCGAAACTACTATTCCGACTAGGGTATAAGCTAGGCTGTTACATTATCAACACATACCAAGACATCCTCGATCTTTCCTTCTGGGTATGTTGAAGATTGATCCTTCAAAGCCTTTTCTTCTTAGGTAGAAATTCCTTCAAAGCTTTTGCATAGTTCAACATTTGCTTAAAAGCTTCCACCAACAGAATGTTGATACGTAGCTATTTCAATATATCCAACATTCTCTTAAATTGAGTATCATGTTGTTATTTATGTTGCTGAGTCTTTGAGGATATGAAGGTTGTGGAACATTGGCTTGGACTAGACAACTCTTCCAAGGCAATATGTCTATATCTAACAAAGGGATTAGCTTATGAAAAT
This sequence comes from Gossypium bickii, assembly GCA_025503065.1. Classification (NCBI taxonomy): domain Eukaryota; kingdom Viridiplantae; phylum Streptophyta; class Magnoliopsida; order Malvales; family Malvaceae; genus Gossypium; species Gossypium bickii. The sequence continues at coordinate 43,196,532 of CP106717.1, read as the reverse complement.
TCACTAGTTTAGATTTTACCTCTTTAGATTTTGTAGAATCGGGCTTCTCTAGTGTAGGAATTTCAACTATTGGTTGATTTTTCTCTTTTTTGAGAGGTTCATCTTCAACCTCAACTTCCTTCGCAATTTTTCACTTTTCATTAACCATTTAGACCTATGAACTCTAGTGAACAGATCTGGATACACGGGGTTACTACACCACACCGAATTGCTTATGTGAGTAGTAACTGCACCATACCAAGGCACGGAAGTGTGAAGGCCGTAAGTGATCATTCGTGTAACCGTACAGCAATATGTCCCTTTACCACACCAGGGTCTCCATAAATACATATAAAACTTGATGATTCGCAACAAATGGCGGATCCTAGTATTATCTGTAATGACCTCCATATAATAAATTATCTTATACAAGTGCCCATATAACCTTATTGGCATTCCAATCATATCCTATCCTTTACTATGTTTACTTGGGCATCTTTAATACAAAACCATTTATTAACAATTTAGTCCATATCTCACCTTTTGTACCAAATCGCAAACAATTCAAATTACAACCAAACATACACATATTCATAATTAAAATACATAATAATTTAAATTACCTGGAAAGACAACAATAAACGATACTTTAAGGACTAATCAATAATTTTTGCTTTTCCTCGATTATCTTTGGTTTGGTTCAATTCTCGATCTATACAATAATTCAATTCAATTTATCAATATCAAAATATTTATAACATCCCATAATATGCATAAACCAGCTCAATTTCATATTTCAAATGTCCTTGAAGTTTTTCATTTTATTCAATTTCGTCCCTAAAACTGAAATAATAATATCTTTCAATTTTGAGCTTCGATTTAGAAACTGATCTCAATCACATCCTTCGATTTAGAAATTTCACATCAATTTCACAATTTATACACTTTAGTTCTTATGTTCAAAAACTAACTATTAAACATAACAACTTAGTCCTTTTTCACATTTAAGTTCAAAATCTAACAATTTAACACCAATTTCTTCAAGAATTCATCAATGGCAACTTTCAAAAAATTTAACAATTTTAGAAATTGGTACATCGGCTAGCTAAATCAAGCTCCCGTGACCTCAAGAACATAAAAATTACAAGAAATGAAGTTGAAATTACCTACTAATCAAAGGGTCGAATGTGAAGAAGCTTGAAACCCTTTTCTTTCTTTAGGTTTCAGTGAAGAAGATGAATAGCAGAAAAGAAAATGGCTTTTGTTTCTTTGTCTTTTATATTTTGATTACTAATTAATTAATCTTAATTAATTTTATTAAACTTTAGTTAATAAAATCATAAGTATGATTAGCCAAAGTTTAGTGGATTTTAGCTTATCCACCACCATATAGAAAATTGATAAATTTGAAAACTTTAATCAATTTGTCATTTTAATCCTTTAGTTATTTAAAAATCTATAGCATTAAGATTTTTACAATTTAGTATTTATACCTCAATTAACTAGCAATTCGAGAAAAATACTGGACCAAACTTTAATATATTTATATAATAGTCTTGTAAATATTAAATATTAACATTTACGGACTTATTTTACAAAAATGGGGTTCCGGAACCCCCATTTTCTACACCACCAGAAATTGAGTTGTTATAACATCACGACAATTGTTAAACTAAGCTTTACATGAAAAATAATTTTGATATAACAAATATTGTAACATCCCAAAAAGTTAGGGGTTGTAAATTTTTCATAATTGCATGTTGTGCTTGCTCAGCGGGTTATTTGAGTGTATTTAGGGGTTGTAGGGAGGCTTGGGTTCGAGTCTGAGCCCTGGAAAAATTTTGGTTTTTGGCTCTTTAGTGGAGGGGGCTGGTTGAGGTTGGACTTAATTGCGGGTGTTTTGCGACAAGTTAGCCAAGTGGCAAGGTGGCTAGTGGCGTGGATTATGTTACAATGGGGCTTGGGTTCGAAACCCCTTGCCTGCAGAATGTGATTATTTTTGCTCAGGAGAAGACAAGAGGTTGTGTTGGAACCAAAAACTGATGGAGAAGTATTTGAATTGGTCAAGGTTGGGTGAATTTGAGTGGGAGGTGGAGAGTAAATTAAGGAGGGATTCATGGAGAAAATCGTGTGATTCAAGTGAAAGAAGTGTTGGCCGAATGGAGAAAATCGACGATAGCATCTCGGGTCATTTTCTCCTTAATTCTTCTTTTGTCGATTTCTCAACTCCTCTTTTTCTCTTCTTCTCACTTTCTGTAACATCCCGGAATTGGGCCTAGTAGGATTGGGCGCATTGGGCCTTGGGCGTAGGAGTGTTTAAAAATTTGAGAACAAGAGAATGACATTATTTCAAGTTGGACTTATTAGGAAGGTGATTTTAGAAAGTTACGGGGTTCTATGAAGTTTAGGGTTCAAGTTGGGCCTTAGTAAAATTTTGTGTTTAAGCCTATTAAGGAGAGATAGTAAGTGGCATCAAGGTTTATGGAAATAAAGAGTAAATTGCTAGCATAAATGAGCAATTGGTAAAGAGGATATGATGCCACATGAAAGACTTTAAGGGAAGAGATTCGAATCCCTTTGTGTGCAATTTTTTACTTTTATTTTTGCATTCCTTCCTTCGTGTCGACCAAGGTATATATATATGGCAAGGTTGACTTCTTTATTTTTGGTATGGTGGCTAAAGGAATTAAGGAAAGGTTGAGGTTAGGGAAAGGAATCAAAAGGATAAGGCAAGTAAGGGGAACAAGTGGCTTATTTTGTGGAGATTATTTTGGAAAGTGTGGTTGGCCAAATGTTGACCAATATTGTAATGCATGTGGACGATTTTGGGGGTAGATAGGTAGCTGAATTTTTACTTTGGCATTTGGAAAGGTCTTGGTATTGTTTTGGCCAAAAATCCTATTTGTAACTTTTGAGTCATCTTCTCCTAGTTAGCTATTCTTTTTGCCGAAACCTACTAGCACAATAGTGCATTTTTCTTCTCTTTTGAATGGTCACATATCCATCTTTTGTCCATCTTCCTTGATAGCTGAAACTTCAAGTTGATTGTAAGCAAATTATTTTTCTTTCTTCTTGCCGAATATACCTAAGCCATGGAGACCATATTGCTCTCTTTTCTTTTTACAAAATTTTCCAAACACCTTTCTTCTTCCTCTCAAATCAATAATTTTCATAACCAAAATTAATGTTTCTTTTTCATTTTCCCTTATAGTCGAATCTTCCATCTCATCCATATTTTCTTCTTAACCGTATTACTACTCATACTTTGATCAATCGGTAAGTGATTCATTTCAACATTTTATTTTTTTCCTCTTAGTGCCGAATCTATGCCTTGGTGTGGGATGGCCATATTTGATCGAGACCATCACTTTGTTCTACTTTCTCAATCGAGATCATTTTTCCCTTTTGTAGTATTCTAACGGGAAGCCGAACATCATTCAAGCCTTAAGTCGAATGGAGAAATCGGATCCAATATTAATAAGGTAAGGAGTTCTTATGGATTATTGATATTATTCAATATTTCATTGGTTGCTAACGGAGTAATAATTTGAAATAATCGACTATATGTTTTAGGGACAAATCACTCGATATATTCTACCTTCAGACATAGTGATAAGTGATTCAAGTGTAAGTGATACGAAATATTTTGGAAATCCAAGGCTAATTTTTGGTTGGTATTGTTCTAGGTCATCGACGAGGGGTTCGTTAGGAAATCAAAATCAGGTGTGTAATCCCATACCTTTCTGAATACATGTTTGAAATGGTGTGTAATCTCACATCTCTCTGAGGTTTGTATGATATGTTTTGTGATTCGGTCAAAATACCGAATAAAATCAGAAATCGGCATACGTGATCACTCGGGAGTGCGTATGATCGTAGTGGTAATCGTATTTTGTAATAAAACAGTTTCGATTAGAAGCAGTGATGTGTTTTTGAAAAATCATGAAAAATAGGATAAAGGGAATTAGAAAGTGAATAAGATATTGAATTAAATCTTATTGTGTCAATTTTGATAAGGAAGGAATGGATAAGGAAAAGGAATTCTATATTCTGAGATATGATAATTTTAGTGAGACTTGTTCTGATTGACTTCGTGGTTCCCTGATCTGTTTTGGAAAAATCATATAAAATTGTACAAAGTGAATTATGAGTTATAATTTATATGTATGGATTTCTTAGTGAGCCTATTTTCATTAGAAATAATTGGGAGCAATATATGAAAACTGTACGCTGAGATATTTGAAATTAAGGTAAGAGAGGTCAGAATTGTTGGACAGTGAAACAAGGGAAATTTTTAAGGAATAAACTGTACTAGATGGTTAAGCCAAAATTTCTGGAAATATTGTAGTAAGAAGATATATGAGTCTAGTTTCAAGGAAAATTTATGGATTTAGATTTCGAGATTTTTACTCAAGTTATAGTCAATTTAGTCAGTACAATGCAGATGGACAGTTTTAAATTGTTATGCCCAAATTAGTAGTTAAGTCTGTATTGTGAAATTACCGAATTACCCTTAGTGGGTAAATTACCGAATTACAAAATTACCCTTACGGGCCGAATTATGGAAATGCCCCTAAAGGGCCAAAATACGAAATTGCTTATGGGTTGAATGGACATATTGATTAATGGGCCAATATGATATTTTGCTAAAAGGGCCAATATGATATTTTGTTAAATGGGCCAATCTGATATTTTGCTAAATGGGCCAATCTGATATTTTGCTAAGTGGGCCAATCTGATATTTTGCTAAATGGGCCAAATCTGATATTTTGCTTAATGGGCCTTTTTGATTAATTGAGATAATAGGCCATAATTTTGTAATAAATATTCGAATAAATTACTGTTGTTATATTGTGATTTGTTATGCATTATATACATGATTTTGCATGGGATGGGATAATGATGAAGAGAAGTTCTGGTAGCTCTGTTACATAATTCTGGTGGCTCTGCCACAAATCTGTAAAGTGGCAAGGCCACGTAAATTCTGTTAATCTGGTGGTTTGTCCAAAATTATATTTGATATAAATGGCTTAATGCCTGCGATTGGTGTGCTGGCGGGGTGGGTTGACTAAAGATCCCCACAGGTGTGTTGGTTGGTATAGGTGGTGTGTAGCAGATGGACTATTAGGATTGGTTTGGGAATTGCATTCCATACACATGTTATATTTGATACATTATTGTTATTGTAAATGGGCTTAGGCTCAAAATATTTCCAATTGGGTTCCGGCCCAATGGATAACGGTAAGGGGATTTCACACTGAGTTCTTATAACTCACCCCCCTTTTCATAACCCTTGTAGGTAATGCTTGATTGTATGGACTTGGGCTATGGATGACTCGAGGAAGGCCATACTTCAGAAATGGTTTATTTGGACTTTAGACTTCTTTCACGTTTATTTTATTACTTTACTATTTTGGGTTAAATGTTGTAATAAGGCCTCTGGACTATTTTGATTTTGCTTTATGGTTGGGATGTTTTTATTATTTTTCTTAAATTGTTTAAAAAGGGAATTTTCTGAAATCTTAAATAATGGTTTCCAAAATCGAATAAGAAATGAATTTTCAAAATAAACTTTTACAAATACTTTAACTCGGATATTTTCTCTCGAACTATTAACGCTATTGTCAAAAGACTCGGACTGTCTTTCGAATTTTTAACGTCGTTTTCAAAAGTCACGGTTTATAAATTCTCTAGTTCAAATTTATCGATTTATCAATCAATCTTCGAGGTTAGTAGAAATTTTATCAAATATTTCAAATCAAACTTATTTTCTTGATTTTAACAAATCAAGACCTATTTTAGTACGAATAAAAAGGATTCAACATGTTTTGCTCGTGTGACATACCAAATCCGCTCGTAACGCATGGGCTGGGTTTGGGGTGTGACACTTTGCACATATTCTTCTTTGCTTGTTATTAGCCTAAAAACTAGGTAGGCCGAATCACTACTCCCTTCCCATCTCTTTGCACACCTTGTTGTTTCTTTTCCTTTACTCTTAAATCGAAAGCTTACACTACTTCTTCTTTCGATTTCTCTGTTAGTCGAACATAAACTCTCTTAAACCTTGATTTTTCTTTGTTGGCCGAATACCCCATCAAATTATAACCCATTCTTTTCCGTTCGTCTTTAGTGGTTCTTGTTGGTTAGGTCGAACACTCTTCATTGTCTAGACTAGCCATTTTCGATTTCACTTTTGGCAAGGGGGAATAGTTGAACACCTTTCGGTCCTATCTTTCCTGGTAAGTTGATTTCAATAAGAGTTTGCTAACAATCGGTTTGAGTAGGTTGTGGTACCCTTCGTGCTTTGTTTCGGGAATTACTTTGTGTTGAGATGATGGTGGTTACCTTTGTCTAACAAGTGTTGTTTTCAATCCAGATTCTAGACAAGGCGTGGATTTGGGTCTGAGTTGCGATCGTTGAGTGATTAAGGAACACTCTCGTTCAGGCAAGGTAAGGAGGATATATTGAAATGTATACGTTAAGAAGATGATTATTTTAGCAGTCAAAGGCTAACAAAAGTTTTGATAGTAATAGGTTGGTGTCCACGAATTCAAGAAGCAATTCAGTGATTAAGATGTGTAATCTCACACTTTTACATGTGTTATTATGTGTTGTTATGATAGTCGGCTGAAAGATGAAATACCGAAAAGCCGGAGTGCCAACAACTAAGAACACACGAGCGCGCGAGTGCTTGTAGTGATAAACTAAGCCGCTAATGATGGCGATAGACTGTGGAGAGTGTCGCGAACACTCTTATGAAACTGAGGCCATATCGTGCCTTGTTGAGCCGAAGTGGGATAAGTGGGCCCAATGGGTTAACGGGCCCACATAAGTGAAATTGATGGTGAGTACTAGATGGTTGCTGCAACTACAAAGTCTGTAAAATTGAGACTGAAAATGAGTTGCTCGTGTGGCCCCGTTTGGGCCAGAATTTGATTTTAGGCCCAAATACACCGCAGTAACCCAAAAGGGAATCTGTGTCACTCGAAGCGACAATGGGCCTTCAGAAAGGCTGTTAGTTGATAAATTACCGAAATACTCTTAGTGGTAAATTACCGAAATACCCTTAGTGGGTAAATTACCGAAATACCCTCGATGAGTAAATTACCGAAATACCCTCAAGGGTTGAAAATTACTGTTATACCCTTAAGTGACAAAATGACCATTATACCCTTGATGGTAGTTAAATATCGTGTATATGATTTTGCATATATCTGTTTATAGTTGTAATACACTGCATTCATATCATGTTGCATGGGTTGGGTTTGATGATTGGAGAAAGTACCGCTTTAGTGGCTCTGCCACATACCGTTCGAGTGGTATCGCCACATACCGTTTTAGTGGCTCAGCCACATATACTGTAATTAGCAGCTTGAATGCAATATTGGAAAGTTTTGGCTGGGTGGATTGACATGGTCCCTACATGGTGTGTTGGTTGGTACAGGTGGAGGGTTAGTAGGCTGGATAGGTTTGGGGTGGGCACATATCCACTTGCATTGAGATGATTTGGGGCTTAGGCCCAGCTTGTTACTGAATAGGGCTTAGGTTCAGCAGACACTGTATGGGCTCAGGCCCAGACTATGACCGTTATAGGGGATTACACACTGAGTTCTTGTAACGCACCCCTTCCTATTAACTATGCAGGTAATCCCCAGCGTTAGAGGATTTGAAACTGTAGAGGACTCGGAGGTGGCCATATGTCGGATTTGCTTCTTAACGAAACTTGGTAATTTTTTATTTAGTTTATTTTATATTATTTTGGGATTAATATTTTATGTAATAAGGCCTTTGATATTTTTTTTAAAAACTTTCATTTGGTAATTCTTTTGGTTATGAATTGTTAAACGGTTAAACACGGGTTTTTTAAAACAATAATTATTGTTTTCAAAATATCATGTTTCCGCAACTACTTATGTCAGACTTCTGCAAACAAACAAAGTTTTCGAAAATAATAACATCTTTGCAAGCATATAACTTGAGCCAATCATGTTTTGTAAGCAACGGAATTGAGACTTTTAAAAGGATACAAAGTTTTTTAACTGAGGAGGGGTTTTATTGAACATGTAGCTTTTAAACAACCTTTGATGTGACATGCTAGATCCGACCATAACGTCTAGGCTAGGTTTGGGGTGTTACATTTAATGGTATTAGAGTCAGGTTGCAAAACTTGGCTGTAGAACGGGTTTGAAAATTTTTCCAAATCTGTTTAAACTTTGGTTTAGAAAAAGTGATAGTGTTACTGGAAGTATGACACACCTAGTCTCCAGCACCAAATCTGTAAGTTTCCTGACCTTATACTTTGTTCTATAAGTCTCTTGACCTTATACTTTGTTATATGCTATAACGACTGTACTGAAAAACTACTAGGGGTAGTAGTATACTGAACTCTTTAGTTAGGTAAACTGAGACTATAGGAGACTGAAACTATAGTAAACTCAATCTGCGAAAACTCCTCATATTACTGTTCTTTCATAAAACATTTGTTAATAATTACATGAACTATAAGCTGATTCATAAAACTCTTAAGCAGATTAATACATTACATCGATATGAGTACAAGAGGTCGCGGAAGGGGTACACGTGGTCGTAGTAGATGCCGAGGTGCTAGGGCTGGATCCTCATCGTCAGGGCATATGCCTGAAAGGGAAGTACCGGCATCGCCAATGACTGAGACGGGGTCTCATGACCGAGCCGGTGGGGATGATGCTATGTCTCAATGACTGAGACGGGGTCTCATGACCGAGCCGGTGGGGATGATGCTATGTTTCAAGCGATGCTATGGGTGTTAGAAAGGGTTGCTGGAGCGAGTACTGGGTCGATGGCTCGAGGGTCAATTTTTGAGCGACTTCGATCAAACGAGGCCAAAATCTTTAGAGGCATTTCTGGTAGCCCCCAATGTAGCAGAATATTGGTTAGAGGCGGTAGAACAAATCATGGATGATCTGGAATGCATAGTGGAACAGAAACTGAAATGAGTAGTGTGTTTACTGCGGGATGAGGCACATCAATGGTGGCTTACCGTGAGGGAAGGTACGCAGGCTGACCGTGTAACATGGGATTTCTTTAAGACAGCCTTCCAAGGAAAGTATGTTGAGGCAAGTTATGTGGATGCCCGGAGAAAAGAGTTTCTGAATTTGGTTCAGGTGAGTAAGTCTGTAGCGGAATATGAGGCAGAATTCCTACAATTGAGCCTGTATGCTCGGGGCATCATCGCGACTGAGTATGAGCATTGTGTGCGGTTTAAGGATGATTTTCAGGATTAGTTGCGGGTACTGATAGCCCCACAGAGGGAAAGAGACTTCGCTCTTCTAGAAGAGAAGGCTAAGATTGCCGAGGATGTGAAACGCTCTAAGCGTCAAAACTGTGAGTAGGAAAGGGGTAGGAATAAGAGAGATTTTGGGCCTTCAAGTTCTTCATATGGATTTCATAAGAGGCCTAGGTTTGATGGGCCAGCCTAAGTTGGGATTCCAGTTGCTGTTAGTCGACCGTAAACATGCGTTGAGTGCGAGAGACTTCATTCGGGAGAATGTTGGAGAAGAACTAGGGGGTGGTTCAGGTGTGGGTCCAAGGATCATCAGTTCAGAAACTATCCTCGAGAGCCTGTTCGCATGCAAGCAGCCAGTCAGGATTATGTGTAGCCTGAGAGAGGTGATCAGTAGCCACCAAGAGGTTGTGGTCCACCCAGAGGAGGAAATGGGTTAGGACGAGGTCGTGGAGCATCGGGCAGAGGTGTTGGTAATACAGAGGTGAGACAGCCAGGGTTGGTTTATACTGCTCGACATCGAGAGGATGGCGACGCACCTGACATGATAACTGGTACGTTCCTCATTCTTAATGTACCATGTGTTGCTTTAATTGATACTGGGTCGACGCACTCGTATGTTGCATGTACTGTGTCTGGAACTTTGGGTATAAAAATTGAACTTGCTGATAGAGAAATGTCGGTGATTAGTCCTTTAAGATAGTCTGTTGTAGTGAATAAGTTGTTTAGGGATATGCCTTTAGAGGTTCAAGGGGTTGTATTTCCGGCAGACTTGATGGAACTGTCGTTTGGCGAGTTTGATCTCATTCTGGGCATGGATTGGTTAGTGAAACACCGTGCGAATTTGGATTGTGCTTCCAAGCGTAAGGTATTGAAGTCTTCAGAGGATGAGGAAGTGGTTGTGATAGGGGAGCGAAGGGATTACCTAACCAATGTAATCTCAGCATTAAGGGCCAAGAAGCTGGTTCGTAAAGGTTGCGAGGAATTCCTTGCTTTTGTCAGCACATTTGTTGTTAATGGACCGTCTGTTGAGAATGTCAGAACCATAAAGGAATTTCCAGATGTATTCCCTGAAGAGCTTCAGGGGTTGCCTCCAAGCCGCGAGGTTGAATTCGGTATTGAGCTTTTACCGGGAACGGCTCCGGTGTCCATCGCCCCTTATAGGATGGCACTGAAGGAGCTAGTAGAATTAAAGGCTCAGATCCAAGAGCTTCTGGATCGAGGATTCATTCGACTGAGTGTGTCTCCGTGGGGAGCACCGGTATTGTTCGTAGAGAAGTAAGGATGGGTCAATGCGCATGTGTATTGACTACCTTCAGTTGAACAAGTTAACAATTAAGAACAAGTATCCGCTACCAATGATAGATGATCTGTTTGATCAGCTGCAAGGAGCTTTGGTTTTCTCTAAGATAGATCTAAGGTCGAGGTACCATCAGTTAAGGGTTAAGGAGGCAAATGTGTTCAAGACAGCGTTCAGAACTCGTTATGGACATTACGAGTTCTTGGTCATGCCGTTTGGGTTAACGAATGCACCAGCTGCTTTCATGGATATGATGAACCGGGTCTTCCAACCCTATCTAGACCAGTTTGTGGTGGTGTTTATAGATGATATTTTGTATTATTCAAGAACCAAGGAGGAGCATGATTCACATCTTCGGGTTGTTTTGCAAATATTGAGAGAAAAACAACTTTATACCAAATTTAGCAAGTGCGAGTTCTGGCTGAAGGAAGTGACATTTTTGGGTCATGTCATGTCTACCGAGGGGATTAAGGTTGATCCTCTGAAAGTTGAGGCTGTATTGGATTGGAAGCCAGCAAAGTCAATATCAGAGATTTGAAGTTTTTTGGGTCTGGCCAGGTACTACAGAAGGTTTGTTGAGGGTTTTCATTGATTGCTGCACCCCTAACTAAGCTACTGTGTAAGGGGGTATCGTTTGTTTGGACTGATAAACAGCAGGAGAGTTTTGAGAAGTTAAAAAAGATTCTAACTGAAGCTCTGGTATTAATACAGCCAGAGGCTGGAAAAGAATTTGCTGTCTATTGTGATGCGTCGTACACAGGTCTAGGATGTGTGCTGATGCAAGAGGGTAAAGTGATAGCTTATGCGTCCTATCAGCTTAGGCCGCACGAGGTGAACTACCCCACTCATGACTTAGAATCAGCTGCGGTGGTGTTCGTACTAAAGATATGGAGACATTATTTGTATGGGTAAAAGTCGATCATTTACACCGACCACAAGAGTCTTAAGTACCTCCTTAACTAAAAAGAGTTGAATCTTAGGCAACGAAGATGGATAGAGTTGCTGAAGGATTATGATTGCTCGATTGAGTATCATCTGGGAAAAGCTAACGTGGTGGCAGATGCACTGAGTCGTAAGGTGGTATCTGATCTAAGAGCAATGTTTACTCGTCTCAGTCTATTTGAGGATGGTAGCTTGTTGGCAGAACTGCAAGAAAAATCGACTTGTGTTAGTTAGATTAAAGAGAAGCACGTGTTGGATGAGTCATTGATTTCTCATTTCCAACAGGTGAAGAATGGAGAGACTGTGGATTTTGAGCTGAATAGTGAAGGAGTATTATGTTTCCGTGGAAGAGTTTGTGTACCGAGGGACTTTTAGTTAAGATAATCGATTGTGCGAGAGGCGCATAGTAGCCCATACGCTATGCATCCTGATGGAAACAAGTTATACCAAGATCTACGTGAACTGTATTGGTGGCCAGGACTTAACCATGAGATGACTGATTTTGTAAGTAACTGTTTGACATGCCAACAAGTGAAGGTTGAGCATCAACTACCTTTGGGACTGCTGCAACCTGTTAAAATTCCACTCTGGAAGTGGGAGAGGGTAACCATGGACTTTGTTAGTGGGCTACCCCTGACGCCTACTAAGAAAGATTCGGTATGGGTCATTGTTGATCGACTGACTAAATCTGCTCACTTCATACCAGTTCGCATCGATTACTCATTGCAGAAATTGGCAAAGTTGTATGTGGCAGAGATTGTAAGGTTGCATGAGGTACTGGTGTCTATCATCTCGGACAGGGTAGTCTTACATGAAGCTCTGGGTACAAGATTAGATTTCAGTACAGCATTCCATCCACAGACTGATGGTCAGTCGAAAAGGGTAACTCAGATTTTGGAAGACATGTTAAGGAGCTGTGTGATTGATTTCAAAGGTAGTTGGGAAGATTATTTACCATTGGCAGAATTTTCCTACAACAACAATTACCAATCTAGTATTCAAATGGCACCATATGGGGCATTATACGGTCGTAGGTGTCGTACCCCTCCTTGTTGGACAGAATTGGGTGAACAGCGACTATTGGGTCCAAAGTTAATTTCTGAAACTGAGGAGAAAGTGAATTTGATATGGGATCGGTTAAAAGAAGCATCTAATAGGTAAAAGTCGTATGCTGACTTAAAACATAAAGAAATAGAGTTCTCTATGAGGGATTATGTCTTCTTGAAGGTCTCACCGTGGAAAAAGATTTTGCAATTTGGATGGAAGGGCAAGTTGAGCCCTAGATTCATCAGACCTTACCAGGTCTTAAAACGTTTTGGACTGGTCGCCTATCAGCTTGAGCTGCCTCCTAAGTTAAACCATATACATGATGTATTCCATGTCTCTATGCTGAGGCACTACCATTCTGATCCTTCTCATGTAGCGCTAGTGGAGAAGATCAAAGTAAGACCCGACCTGACATTTGAAGGAAATTTGTTCCATTAGTCAAGGTGCTGTGGCGTAATCACGGTTCATAGGAAGCCACGTGGGAGCCTAAGGAGGCAATGCGACATTAATACCCTCATATCTTTTGATTAGGTAAATTTCGAGGCTAAAATTTCTTTAAGGGGGTAGAACTGTAAGATCCCAAAAAGTTAGGGGTTGTAAATGTCTGCATAATTGCATGTTGTGCTTGCTCAGCGGGTTATTTGAGTGTATTTAGTGGTTCTAGGGAGGCTTAAGTTCGAGTCTGAGCCCTAGAAAAATTTTGGTTTTTGGCTCTTTAGTGGAGGGGGCTGGTTGAGGTTGGACTTAAGTTTGTTGAGGGTGTTTTGCTAACACAAGTTGGCCAAGTGGCAAGGTGGCTAGTGCGTGGATTATGTTACAAGGGGGCTTGGGTTCGAAACCCCTTGCATGCAAAATGTGATTATTTTTGCTCAAGAGAAGACAAGAGGTTGTGTTGCAATCAAATACTGATGGAGAAGTATTTGAATTGGTCAAGGTTGTTGGGTGAATTTGAATAGGAGGTGGAGAGTAAATTAAAGAGGGATTTATGGAAAAAATGGGGGATTCAAGTGGGGGAAGTGTTGGCCGAATGTTGGGGTCTAGCTAAGGGAAATTTTGGCTGAGAGGGTGTTTTAGTAGCATTTTCGGTATTGAGAGTTGAGAGTGTGTCGTTTCTCTAGTTTCCTTTTGAGAGAATTTGCATTTTGGGTCTTTCGACGATAGCATCTCGGGTCATTTTCTCCTCAATTCTTCTTTTGCCGATCTCTCAACTCCTCTTTTTCTCTTATACTCACTTTCCTCATATTCTTCTTCGCTTGTTATTAGCCTAAACTCTAGGTAGGCCGAATCACTAGTCCCTTCCCATCTCTTTGCACACTTTGTTGTTTCTTTTCCTTTAATTTTAAACCGAAAGCTTGCACTACTTCTTCTTTCGATTTCTCCGTTAGCCGAACATAAACTCTCTGAAACCTTGATTTTTCTTTGCTAGCTGAATACCCCATCATATTATAACCCATTCTTTTCCGTTTGTCTTCAGTGGTTCTTGTTGGTTAGGCCAAACACTCTTCATTGTTTAGACTAGCCATTTTCGATTTCACTTTTTGCAAGGGGGAATAGTTAAACACCTTTCGGTTGTATCTTTCCTGGTAAGTCGATTTCCGTAAGAGTTTGCTAACAATCAGTTTGGGTAGGTTGTAGTACCCTTCGTGCTTTGTTTCGAGAATCACTTTGTGTTGAGATGATGGTGGTTACCTTTGTCTAACAAGTGTTATTTTCAATCCAGATCCTAGACGAGGCGTGGATTTGGGTCTGAGTTGTGATCGTCGAGTAATTAAGGAACACTCTCGTTCAGGCAAGGTAAGGAGGATATATTGAAATGTATACGTTAAAAAGAGGATTATTTTAGCAGTCAGAGGCTAACAAAAGTTTTGATGATAATAGGTTGGTGTCCACGAATTCAAAAAGTAATTCAGTGATTAAGGTGTATAATCTCACACTTTTACATGTGTTATTATGTGTTGTTCTGATAGTCGGCTAAAAGCGAAAATACCGAAAAGCTAGAATACTGGCAGCTAAGAACACTCGAGCGTGCAAGCGCTTGTAGTGATAAACTGAGCCACTAATGATGGCGATAAATTGTGGAGAGTGACGCGAACACTCTCGTGAAATTGAGGCCGTATCGGGCCTTGTTGAGCTGAAGTGGGCTAAGTGGGCCCAATGGGTTAACGGGCCCACATAAGTGAAATCGATGGTGAGTACCGGATAGTTGCTGCGAATGCGAAGTATGCAAAATCGAGACCAAAAATGTGTTGAGCAGGCCACACGAGCGTGTGGGCCTGTTCGGGCCAAAATTGTATTTTAGGCCCAAATACAAAATAGTAACCGAAAAGGGAACCTTTGTCGCTCGAAGCGACAGTGGGCCTTCAGAAAGGATATTAGTTGATGAATTACTGAAATACCCTTAGTGTTAAATTACCGAAATAACCATAGTGGGTAAATTATCGAAATACCCTTAGTGGGTAAATTATCGAAATACCCCCAAGGGGTGAAAATTACCGAAATGCCCTCCAAGGGGTGAAAATTACCATTATACCCCTAAGTGACAAAATGACCGTTATACCCTTGATGGTAGTTAAATATCGTGTACGTGATTTTGCATATATCTGTTTATAGTTGTAATATATTGCATTCAAATCATGTTGCATGGGTTGGGTTTGGTGATTGGAGGAAGTACCGTTTTAGTGGCTCTGCCACATACCATTCTGGTGGCTCTACCACATACTATTCGAGTGGCATCGCCACATGCCGTTTTAGTGGCTTAGCCACATATACTATAACTAGCAGGTTGACTGCAATATTGGAGAGTTTTGGCTGGATGGGTTGACATAGTCCCCACATGGTGTGTTGGTTGGTACGGGTGGAGAGTTAGTAGGCTAGATAGGTTTGGGGTGGGCACATATCCACTTGCATTGGGATGATTTGGGGCTTAGGCCTAGCTTGTTATCGACTAGAGCTTGGGCCCAGACCGACACCGTATGGGCTCAGGACCAGACTATGACCGTTAGAGGGGATTAGACACTGAGTTCTTGTAACTCACCCCTTCCTTTTAACCGTGCAGGTAATCCCCAGCGTTAGAGGATTTGGAGCTGTGGAGGACTCAGAGGTGGCCATACGTCGGATTTGCTTCTTAAAGAAACTTAATAATGTTGGATTTAGTTTATTTTATATTATTTTTGGGATTAATATTTTATGTAATAAGGCCTTTGGGATTTTCTTTTTAAACTTTCATTTGGTAATTTTATTGGTTATGAATTGTTAAACGGTTAAACACGGGTTTTTAAAACAATAATTATTGTTTTCAAAATATCATGTTTCCGCAACTACTTAAGTCAGACTTCTGCAAACCAACAAAGTTTTCGAAAATAATAACATCTTTGCAAGCATATAACTTGAGCCAATCATGTTTTGTAAGCATCGAAATTCAGAGTTTTAAAAGGTTACAAAGTTTTTTAACTGAGGAGGGGTTTTATTGAACGCGTAGCTTTTAAACAACCTTTGATGTGACATGCTAGATCCGGCCATAACATCTAGGCCGAGTTTGGGGTGTTACAAATATTATGTTTTGAATAAAAATCATTTTGAAACAATAATTGGAAAAAAGTATATCTCGAATGATATCTTAAAAAAAGAAATTTAACTTATACTTAGAAATTTTCAAAGCCAAATTAGTTAAAACAAAGTCTTAAACATTTTCCAAATAAGTTAAAATTGCTTCATGCCAAAAAGTATTGATAAATTTTAGATGAGTGTTGATAGATTCAAAAATATATTAATACATTTTTTGATATAGAAGCGAAAATGACATTTTGTACTCCAAAATGTTTACCAAGTATCGATCTGGTATCGATAAAGTTATTTAAGTATCAATAGAATTGCATATTTATCAATACATTCTTTAATATTGATACTAAATTCGAATTCTAATTTCCAAATGATTCATTAAGTATAAATACAATATCGATAACTTTTTTCTTGTATCGATAAAGTTATTTTGGTATCGATAGTGTTGGTTCCAACAATCACCAAATTAGGCATTAAATGCTATTGGTATCGACACTATTAGAAAAATATCAATACCTGTTGTAGTAGGAGAAATTAATGCACTGGTATGTTAATCACCAATGACTCTTTTCAGTATCCCAATAACCACAATGGTTGAAAATCAATTGAAGGGAATAAATACCAACTTCTAAAGGTTCTACAATAACAAGTGAGAGTATACAAGCTTAAAGATAAATCAAGCAACCTTTGTGCTCAATTTTTCCATACTTTTCTTACATACAATTGTGAGCTTCATTGTTTTTCTATCAACCCAAGTTTTTTTTCTTTGTAATTGTGTTTAATTGGTAAACACTTTGATATTGTATGGGTTATTTCTTTGTTTTTTTTTATTTGTTTCTCATTTAGAGGATTTAAGTTTTAAGATTTATGTAGAAATCTTAAGGGAGTTGTAAGGTTAAACCTTGCCCTCAAAGGTTGATCAAATTAGTAAATTAGGGAAAATCTTTAATTGTGGAAAGCTAAGGTAGTAGAGTAAGCAATTGGGGTCAAACCACTGTAATTTGCTTTATCAATTGTCTTCTATTCTTTCATTGCTTCCACCAAAATTTTAAAAAGATCAATTCACCCCCTATTGGCTATTTCGATTGAATTTTTGATCTATTATTAAGCTAACAATTGGTATCAGAGTTAGTCTATAAAAGACGCTTTAACAACATAGAAAACATCCTCAAGAAAGCTCTTCAAATACTCAACTCAATCCACAAGATGACGTCTACAAAAATTTTAGTCTTTCTTGGAGAATCCCACCTCCGTATTTCTATGATGCCAACTATTCATATTGGAAGAGTAGAATGATGCAATTCATACAAGCCAATAATCTCGTCGTATGAGATATCATCATGGACGAATTCCTCTTAAACAAGCAGGAGAGCTTTTAGTTCCAAAGAGCAAAAAGGAATGGAATGAGAAAGATACAATGGGCATTCAATTGAATGTCAAGTCCATGCATACGTTATTTGTAACAACCCAAACCGGCCTAGACAATATGGCCACATTCGGAAGTGTCACGATGTAACAGTCTTGTTTAGACCCTAGTCAGAATAGTGGTTTTGGGACCACAAATCTTAGTTAGAAAAATATTTTAATAATATTTTTTGTGTCTGCAGTATATGATTAAGCATGTGTAAAATTTTCGTGAATTAATTTTGTCAATTGTGTGCTTTATTTGAGAAAAGGATTAAATCACATAAAATGTAAAAGTAGCATTCTATTTGATTAGGTAGCTAATTGATGTGTCTTCTTAGGTATGAGGCCTTATGTTGTAAATTGGCCATTTAACAATGTAGTGGATGGTTATGGACATGTGATACATGGTTTTCTAATTAATTTCATTAAGGTTATTACAGTAAAATGTATATTAATGTTATTATAACAAAAATAAAGACAACATGGTGGCCATTTTAATGGTGTTCATCCACCGAAAATAAGAAAAAGAAGCAAGGGTTTTGAAAAGTAAAAATTAAGGTATGTTTTTGACTCAGTTTTTGATAATTTATATGCTTTCGTAATCGTTGCTTCGTGTTCTTCAAAACCCATGCTTTAATTTTATGAATTGATGAAAGTTTTGAAATTTTCCAATGATGAGCACATGCGTTTTGTGATGTTTGATGGTGAAAAATGAAATATATGTGTTAGATTAACATGTTTTATCTTTGGATTTTTAGTGAATTTGAGTATTTTGGACTTAATTGTGAAAATAATGAAGGACTAAATTGTGAAATAAATAAAAAATATGGGCTGCTAGGGACCTATAGAGAATTCGGCTAAGCATGGGTACAAGCAAATTATGTGTATTTTGTGATTTTGTGAAATAGGGACTAAAATGTTAAAATGTGAAAATATGAGGGCTAATTTGTAAATTGCCCTAAATATGTGTTTTTGGATTGAATTGAATGATTTAGTGAATAAATGGATTAAATTTGAATATGTATAGATCGAGAACCGAAGAAAACAGATTCAGATCGCGGAAAGTCGAAAGTAATTGAATAGCCGAATTTGTTTGTTTACTCAAATCCGAGGTAAGTCTATATACAAATAAATATATTTACATTGATATATGTATGTTCATATGAAAAATTTGTCATGATGAATGTATATGAGATGATGAGTACATGAAAACTGAGGAAGAATCCATAGTATAACAAAGTCCGAGAAGCTCCGTACGAACCTAGGGATAGATAGGATTATATATTTTATGACATAGGTTTTCGATATGTGAGATCATGTAAGACCACATCTGGGACATTGGCGTTGATTCGAGATTTTGTGAAAGACCACGTGTGAGATGTTGGCATCGATATGAGATTTACGTGTAAGACCATGTCTGGGACATTGACATCGTATTTGATTTGTGTAAGACACTGTCTAGGAAAGTGGCATCGATATCTGAGTACATATAAGACCATGTTTGGGACGTTGGCATTGTATGATTATTCTGAGTACTATGAATGTCCTATTTAATTCCGAACGGTTCAACGGGCAAGTTTGAGGAATAGAAGTCTGTGAGAAATGTATAAATGATTCAGGTACGTTTGAAAGGTACACAATGAATGTGTATGAAAGGTAAGTGTATATATAAGCTTATAAAACTGAATATGTGAATAGAATTGATGAGATAATATGTGATACATGCTTGAATGAGCTATGAGTAAAGTGATACTTTGAGCTATGGAATTTGGGTAAGTAATGTCTAAACAAATCAGCCAAAGAATAAGTGATGAATTTGCAAATGAGAAACATTAATGTTATTGTATCAATGTGGCTATGTGCATTTTATGCTAAGTTTATTTGTATATGGCTTACTAAGTTTTTGAAAGCTTACATAGCATGTGTTTGCTCTGTTTTATAGATCATCAAAGCTACTGAAGGCTCGTGGAATCATCGAGAATCGTCATCACACTACTCAATCTTATTTTGGTACCCTTTTGAAAATATTTATATACCAAAGTATGGCATGTATAGGCTAGTTACCTCGAGATATGTTTGAAATATGTGGATAGCCATGTGATATGGCTAGTTAAATGGTTGTGTAATAAATAAAGAGTCATGCTATATGATGCTTGGTTTTGGTATAATCCCATGGTTATGAAATGGTCAAGGTAATGGTAAGCTTATTGATGCAAAGTGAGTATATGTGTTTGATGAATGATGGTTATGGTGAAGTGGTAAGTTGTGGATGAATCATGCGTGGTTTATTTGTGAATCAGATGAGCAATTTGTTATATAATTTGGTATGCTTAGAAATGAGATTGAATGGGATGATATGATGACCATTTGGTGTGTTTTTGGTTGGCAATTGGGTTTAGAAATGTACTTGTTTGTGCTTGTAGGGATGACCCAAAGTGTGGGTGGCATTTTGGCCTTAAAAATGGCCTATAATTGCCCACATGATTGAGCAAACAGACGTGTGGCTCGACCGTGTCCTTCGAGGTTGAAATTCAAAACAAGTCAGAATCAACCATGGGCAAGACACACAGGCGTGTGGCTGGCCGTGTGGATAAAGTCAGTAGCGACCACAGGTGTGGCACACGGGCGTGTCTCAGGCCGTGTGGACAAGTCAGTATGTATGCCCTGTTTTGACACGGCTTAGACACACGGGCGTGTCTAAAGGCGTGTGAAGCACACGGGCATGTGACCTCTGTAACTTTGAAAATTTTTTAAATTTTTGAGAATTTTCGTATGTGTTCAGTTTAGTCCCGGCCCTATTTTCAAGCATGTTTAAGGTCTCGAAGACTTGTTTAAGAGACTCTTTGATGTGATTTGTTGAATTATGTTTTGAAATGTTCGTAAAATTTTCTGATTGTATGGTAATGCCTCTTAACCCTAGACCGGCGATGGTTACAGGTTAGGGGTCTTACATTTGGTTGGTATTAGAGCCAAGTTTAGTCAATTCTCGGACTAATGTAGCGTGTGAGAGTCTAGCTATACATGCCATATTTATGAAATGTGATAGTGTGATGAATCCTGACGTTTAAAATGTGTTTCCCTATAGTAATGGAAACCAAAAGAGTCGTAGTTGACGATGTTGAAAGCAATGCACCTTCTCCCACTCAAGGGACAGTGTCTTCCGATTCGAGACTGACTACTAGCGGTCAAGAGGGAGAAGCTAAACAAGCTTTCTTCCAAATGATGAACGAGTGGTTCACTCAGTATATGAGAAATAATCCAGCTGTTTCACAACCTTTGCCCCCGCCTAAACCCCCTTAGACCCTAGTTGTGCCTCCGATTATAAGTGTAAATCTGTTCAATAAACCTCCAGTCGACAAAATTCGTAAATACGGGGCTGAAGAGTTCAAGGCCAATAGTGATGATGATGTTGAGAAAGCCGAGTTTTAGTTAGAGAACACAATCCGAGTATTCAATGAGATGTCATTGAGTCATGAAAAGTGTAAAAAATGTGTTGTTTCCTTGCTACAAGACACAGCCTATCAGTGGTGCAAGACCTTGATTTCCGTTATTCTAAAAGAACGGGTCACAAGGGATTTCTTTCAGACTGAGTTTTGGAAGAAATACATCAGTCAGAGATTTATTGACCAGATTCGAAAAGAATTCCTAGAATTGAAACAGGGTCGTATATCCGTCATTGAGTATGAGAGAGTTCATGAGATTAAGTCAGTATGCTCAGGAATTTGTATCATCCGTGGCAATAATGTGCAAAAGATTTGAAGATGGCCTCAATGAAGATATTCGTTTCCTTGTTGGGATTCTGGAAATAAAAGAGTTTGTTGTGCTTGTTGATCGAGCGTGTAAAGCTGAGGCACTTGGGAAAGACAAAAGAAAACTAAGTCTGAAGTTAGAGATGCGAGAAAGAGGTTTTCGAGCAAATCATTTCAGTCTACTTCAAAGAAATTTAGAGACGAGCATAGCCGTTCCAGAACTAATGTGGGACATTCAAATCCGAAAGATCTAGCTAGATCACAATCGAATTCTAAAGCTACAGCTACATCGATAGCTAGTGTGGGAAATGTCTGATCCGAACGACCTGAATGTAAGCACTGCGGTAAAAGGCATCCAGGTAGTTGTAGATTGAATGATCGAGCTTGTTTTAGATGTGGATCGTTAAATCATTTAATCCGAGATTGCCCAGAGTCTGTTGAGTAAGAGATTGTTCAGAATCCGAGATCTGATAATGTTCCAGTGAGAGGTAGACCTTCCCGAAATGCAAGAAATGTCAATGGTAGTTAGAGAACTACGAAAGACATTGTTGCAAGATCTAAAACTAGAGCGCCTGCCAGAGCATATGCCATCTGAGCTCGTGAAGAAGCTTCATCTCTAAATGTTATAACAGGTACATTTACTCTTTATGATACTTTTTGTGATTGCATTAATAGACCCAGGTTCTACACATTCGTATATATGCATGAACTTAGCATCCAGTAAGACTTTGCCTATAGAGTCTACTGAGTTTGTTATAAAAGTATTGAACCCCTTAGGTAAAAGTGTCCTGGTTGATAAAGTATGTAAGAACTGCCCATTAATGTTTCGAGATGTTTATTTTCTGGCTAATCTGATGCTATTACCCTTTGATGAGTTTGACATAATTTTGGGTATGGATTGGTTGACACTACATGATGCTGTTGTGAATTGTAAAAGAAAGATTATTGATTTGAGATGTCAGAATGATGAAATAGTTCGGGTTGAGTCTAATGACTTGACTGGGTTACCTGCTGTGTTGAAAGCTCAGAATTATTTGAGAAAGGGTTATGAAGCTTATTTTGCTTATGTGATTGACTCAAAAGTAACTAAAAGGAAAGTTGAATCAGTGCCAGTTGTTTGTGAATTCCCTGATGTGTTTCCTGAAGAATTGTCGGGATTACCTCTAATACGTGAAGTTGAATTTGGTATTGATCTATTACCGGGAACAACTCCTATTTGATGGTTCCATATAGAATGGCACCAACAGAGTTGAAAGAGTTAAAGTCGAAATTGCAAGAGTTGACTGACAAAGGGTTTGCAAGATCGAGATACTCACCTTGGGGTGCTCTTATTCTGTTTGTGAAAAAGAAAGATGGCACGATGAGAATGTGCATTGATTATCATCAGTTGAACAAGGTGACTATAAAGAATAAATATCCTCTGCCTAGAATCGATGATTTGTTTGATCAATTAAAAGGAGCCACTGTGTTTTCAAAGATAGATCTGAGATCGGGGTTTTATCAGTTGCGAGTAAAAGATTCAGATATTCCAAAAACTGCTTTCAGAACGAGGTACAGGCATTATGAGTTTTTAGTTATGCCTTTCAGACTAACAAAAGCTCCTACTGTTTTTATGGATTTGATGAACAGAATTTTCAGACTGTACCTAGATCGATTTGTTGTTGTATTCATTGACGACATCTAGATTTATTTGCGTGATGAAACTGAGCATGCCGAGCATCTGAGAAATGTGTTGCAAACTCTGCAAGTTAAACAATTGTATGCAAAGTTCAGTAAATGTGAATTCTGGTTGCGAGAAGTTAGTTTTCTAGGACATATTGTATCAGCATCTGGAATACGAGTTGAACCGAGTAAGATTTCTACTATTCTCTAATAGAAACCTTCGAAGAATGTGTTTGAAGTCTGTAGCTTTCTGGGACTCGCTGGTTATTATTGTCGATTTGTAAAAGGATTTTCGATGATAGCTACTCTGTTGACTAGATTGCTTCAGAAAGATGTGAGATTTGAATGGTCCAATAAATGTCAAAAAAGCTTTGATCAGCTGAAAACTTTGTTGATCAAGCTCCGCTTTTGGTACAAATTAAATCGTAAAGAATTCGTGATTTATAGTGATGCTTCATTGAATGGTCTGGGATGTGTTTTGATGTAGGAAGGCAAAGTTATAGCTTATGCCTCGAGACAATTGAAGCCGCATGAAAAGAACTATCCGACACAAGATCATGAGCTAGCTGCGATTGTGTTTGTGTTAAAGATTTGGCGCCATTATTTTTTCAGTGAGAAATGCCATGTGTTTTCAGATCATAAAAGTTTGAACTATCTGATGACTCAATAGACTTGAATCTGTGTTAGAGAAGATGGTTAGAGCTGTTGAAAGATTACGAGCTTGTGATAAATTATCATCCGGGTAAAGAAAATGTTGTTGTCGATGCATTGAGTAAAGTTATTGTTTGCACTACAAGCGATGAATGCTCATTTAGACTTTTTTGATGATGGTTTAGTTTTGGCTGAAATGAAAGCGAAACCATTGTTTTTACAATAGATATGTGATGCTCAGAAACTTGATAATAAAGTGATAGCAAAACGAGCTCAGTGTGATTCGAACTTTGACTTCGAATTTTGAATTGATGATGATAGCTGTTTGATATTTTGAGATCGGATTTGTGTTCCGAGGAACACAGACTTAATTCAACTAATTTTGAATGAAGCTCATAATAGTTGCTTATTTGTTCATCCGAGAAGTACAAAGATTTATCATGATTTGAAGTAACACTATTGGTGGTCTGGTATGAAAAGAGATATTTCTGATTTTGTTTCGAAATGTTTAGTCTGTCGGCAAGTTAAAGCTGAACATCAAGTTCCATCTGGTTTGTTACAATTGATAATGATTCCTGAATGGAAATGGGACAGAGTGACAATGGATTTCGTTTCTGGGTTACCTTTGACTCTGAGAAAGAGAGATGCAATTTGGGTCGTAGTTGATCGGTTGACGAAATCTGCCTATTTTAATCCGGTACGATCTGATTACTCACTTGATTAGTTAGTTGAGCTGTATATTTCTGAGATTGTGAGATTGCACGGGGTGCTATTGTCTATTGTGTCAGATAGAGATCCGAGATTTACATCACAATTCTGGAAGAAACTGTAAGAAGCTTTAGGCACGAAATTGTATCTTAGTATAGCTTTTCACCCGCAAATAGATGGCTAGTCTGAGCGGATCATTCAGATACTCGAGGATATGTTGAGATGTTGCATTCTTGAGTTTAATGGTACATGGGAACAATATTTGCCATTGATTGAATTTGCATGTAATAATAGTTTTCAGTCGAGCATCAAAATGGCACCTTATGAAGCTTTGTATAGATGCAAATGTCAAACACCTCTGTATTGGGCTGAGCTCAGCGAAAGTAAGATACACGAGGTCGATTTGATAAAAGACACTGAACAAAAAGTGAAATTGATCCGTGATAGTTTGAAAGCAGCATTTGATCGTCAGAAGTCCTATACGGACTTGGAAAGAAAAGATATTGAGTTTGATATCGTTGACAAAGTGTTCTTGAAAGTGTCTCCATGGAAAAAAAGTACTCAGATTCAGACGTAAAGGAAAATTGAGTCCAAGATTCATAAGGTCGTATGAGATTATCGAACGTGTTGGACCTATTGTGTAGAGATTGTTGTTGCCCACAGAATTAGAAAAGATACATAATGTATTTCATGTGTCAATGCTTCGTCGATATAGATCCGATCCATCACATGTGATTCCTCCGTCTGAGATTGAAATTCAATCTGATATGACTTACGAAGAAGAGTCGATCCATCGTCCCTTATAGGATGGCACCAAAGGAGCTGGTAGAGTTAAAAGCTCAGATCCAAGAGCTGCTGGATCGAGGATTCATTCGACCTAGTGTGTTTCCATGGGAAGCACCAATATTGTTCGTAAAGAAGAAGGATGGGTCCATGCGCATGTGCATTGATTATCTGTAACTTAATAAACTGACTATCAAAAATAAGTATCCCTTGTCGAGAATTGACGATCTATTTGATCAGCTACGAGGAGATTCAGTTTTCTCCAAAATAGATCTTTGTTCTGGGTACCATCAGTTAAGGGTTAAAGAGGATGATGTGTATAAGACTGTGTTTAGGACTCGTTATAGTCACTACGAGTTCCTAGTGATGCCGTTTGGACTGATGAATGCACCAGCTACTTTCATGGATCTGATGAACCAGTTTGTGGTAGTATTTATAGATGATATCTTGGTGTATTCAAGAACTGAGGATGAACATGATGCACATCTCCGAATTGTTCTATAGATTTTAAGGTAGAAACAACTGTACGCTAAGTTCAACAAGTGTGAGTTTTGGCTGCGAAAAGTGACATTTCTTGGTTACGTGGTATCTGCCGAGGGGATTAGTGTGGATCGTCGAAAAATTGAAGCCGTACTGGATTGGAAACCACCTAAGACCGTCTCTAAGATTTGAAGCTTTCGGGGTCTGGCAAGGTATTATAGACGTTTTGTTGAGGGGTTTTCCTTTACTGCTCCACCTTTGAGTAAGTTGTTGCGTCAAGGGGTACCGTTTAACTGGATTGATAAGCAGCAAGAAAGTTTTGAGAAACTAAAGAAAGTTCTGACTGAGGCCCCTATCTTTATACAGCCAGAGTCTGGGAAGAAATTTACTGTCTACAGTGATGTATCACATATTGGATTAGGTTGTGTGCTGATGTAGGAGGGTAAGGTGGTTGCTTATGCGTCTCGTCTGCTTAAGCTTCACGAGGCGAATTACCCAACTCATGACTTGGAGTTAGCTGCGGTGGAAGTCGCACTGAAAATTTGGAGGCATTATTTATACGATGAGAAGTGTATTATCTACACAGATCACAAGAGCCTCAAGTACCTCCTCACTTAGAAGTAGCTGAATCTTAGGCAGCGAAGATGGATGGAGCTGCTTAAGGATTACGACTGCTTGATTGTGTATCACCCTGGTAAGGCTAACGTGGTAGTTGACTCATTGAACCGTAGGGCAGTATCTAATTTGAGAGAAATGTTTGCTCGTCTTAGCTTGTATGATGATGGTAGCTTGTTAGCTGAGCTTCAAGTGAGACCGACATGGACTCAGCAAATTAAGGGGAAACAGTTACTAGATGAGCCATTGGTTTCTCGTTTCTAACAAGTTGAGAATGGAAAGACTGCAGATTTTGGGTTGAATGGTGAGGGAGTACTGTGTTTCCGTGAGAGAGTCTGTGTACCAAGGGATTCTGATCTAAAGCAGTCTATAATGCGATAGGCGTATTGTAGTCCATACGCTAAGCATCCTGGCGGAAACAAGTTATATTGAGATCTGTGTGAGCTATTCTGGTGCCTAAGACTGAAACGTAAAGTTACTGATTTTTTGGGTAAATGCTTGACGTGCCAGCAAGTTAAAGCTGAGCATCAAATGCCTTCAGGGTTACTGCAGCCAGTTAAGATTCCACTTTGGAAGTGTGAGAGAGTAACCAAGGATTTTGTGAGTGGGCTGCCCTTAACACCTACTAAGAAGGATTCGGTATGGGCCATTGTAGACAGGTTGACTAAATCTGCCCATTTTATACTAGTCTGCACTGATTACTCGTTGTAGAAGCTGTCAAAGTTACCAGTTTTCATCATATTTGACAGAGACCCTCGATTCACATCTTGATTCTGGAAGAAATTACACGAGGCTTTTGGTACTTGGTTGGACTTCAGTACTGCGTTCCATCCTGAGACAGATGGTCAGTCAAAGAGGGTGGTTCAGATACTGGAGGAAATGTTAAGAAGTTGTATCATTGATTTCCGAGGCAGCTGGGAAGACTATTTGCCACTAGCAGAGTTCGCATATAATAACAGCTATCAGTCCAGTATTCAAATGGCACCATACGAGGCGTTGTATGTTCGTAGGTGTCTACTCCTACATGTTGGACTGAGCTGGGCGAGCGGCGAGTTTTAGGGCCAGAGTTAGTCTCTGATACCGAAGAAAAGGTAAAATTGATTCAAGACCGGTTGAAGAAAGCGTCTGATATGTAAAAGTCTTATGTAAATCTTAAATGCTAAGAGATTGAGTATTCCGTGGCAGACTTTGTATTTCTTAAGGTCTCTCCATGGAAAAAGATACTGAGGTTTGGGAGAAAGGGTAAGCTTAGCCCTAGGTTCATTGGGCCTTACGTATACTGAAGTGTGTGGGACCAGTCGCTATCAACTTGAGTTGCCTCCAGAGTTAGACCGGATTCACGATATGTTCCATGTCTCCATGCTGAGGCGTTATCACTCTGATCCCACACATATAGTACTAGTCGAGGAGATCGAAGTTAGGCCAGATCTAACCTTCGATGAAGAACCAATACAGATATTGGACCATGAGGTTAAGGTACTAAGGAAAAAATCGACCCCACTGGATAAAGTGCTTTGGTGAAATCACGATACCGAGGAATCCACGTGGGAACCTGATGAGGCGATGCAACAACAATATCCTCACCTATTGTAACCAGGAAAATTTCGAGGCCGAAATTTCTTTTAGGGGGTAGAATTGTAACGCCCCAAAAATTCATTTTTGATTTTATGTGTTTTGACTTGAATTATGGACTGTTTGAGTGGTTTAGGAGTAGTTGAGATTCTCTGAGAAGCTCTGGGTTTGAGCTTTGTCATTAGTAAAAATTTGTTTTTCATAATTAAAGGGGTTGAGCATTAGCATGTAGGCTTTATAAATAACAGTACGGGAAAGAAGACACAAATGAGCTGATGGCTTAGTGGTGATGGAGTGAAATGGCTAATGTGAGAGATTGGGTTCGAATCCCTTGGCATGCAAAGGAGTATTTATTTTATATCCTTGTGGTATGAGAGGTAGAGTTTGACTGAAACTCTGTTGAGGTGGTTGTGGAATTGGTCAAGGGAGAAGATCAAGGGATATGATAATGTTGGTCAGGTTATGGAGGACATTTAGAAGGAGAAGATCAAGGAAATTCAAATGTTGGTGTGGTGTAGCCAAACAGGGAGTCTTGGGCATGCAAATTCGGCTAGAAGGATTTTAAGTGTTTTTCTCTGCTCTTTGTTCGGTTTTGGGCATTTTGTGTTGTTTTTAGATGTGCCAAATTGTGACTTTTTTCAACATTTAGCACCGTTTTCTTTTATTTTCCTTTTCGAGTAGCTGAATATTGCATTTTGAGTATTTTTCCTTTCGAGTTTTGTTCTGTCCATTCTATTGCTGACTCCTCCTCTTCACAATCTAGTTGAGTTGTTCTCTTTCTCAACTTTTCTTTCCTCTTACTGTTTAACTAAGCTTTTTTCGAATTGCTAGTTGCTTTCACCCTCTTCTACTTATTATTTCTTCTTGATCGAATATAGCTTCATCCCTCCCTCTCTATTTGATTTTCTTTTGGTTCCTTTTCTAGTCGAATTCTCTCTTCATCTTTTTGCTTCATTCCCTTTTTCTGTTTTTTTCTGATATACTCATATTATTTAAGCTGAATACCCTTCATCTTTTTAGCTAGCCATTTTCGGTTACTCTGTTATTACGGGATTGGCCGAGTACTCTTCTGTTCTACTATTGTTTTGCTATTTCGATTTTTATAAGATTTCCTGACAATCAGTAAGGATTTAAGTTATGTTTCCTTTCATTCATCTAAGCTGAATATTTTTCCTTTTACTTTTGGGTTCCGATTTATGATTCCTTCCTTATTTCTAGGGTTTCCTCAAGGAGTGGTGGTGTACAAGTGGTTTTGAAGCAACCATATCCTTTTTCCTCAACTATTCAATTAAGGTTATATGCTACCTCATTTTCTAGGGTTAAGTTGAATGTTGTCTTTATGTTGATGAGATAGTAGTTGATCCTATCTAACAAGATCTGTTTATAATTCGGATTCTCGACAAGGCGTGTGATCAATTTTGGGTTAGCGATCTTAGAGGATTAAGCCACCCTCATTCAATCAAGGTAAGGTGGTGTATTTTGGGCTAAATGTTAAGAAATGGTTAACTTGAATCATCAGTTAATTAACTGAAGGTCTTGTTGACTGTAGGTTCAGTACACGTGGGATTCTTCGTGCGTCACGCTAAACAGGTGTGTAGTCACACTATCTCCTCTGCAAATCGGCAAAAGTCGAAACCTCGACATATGAGGCCTCACGAGCGTGCGATCGCTCGTGTGGTAAACTGAGCCTACAATCATGGGCGATAGATTGTAGAGGCCACCAAGAGCATTCTCGTGCTTTTGGGTCATTATGGGCCTCGTTTGGCTGAAATGGGCTGTGTGGGCCCAATAGGCTCGTGGGGCCCACACGAAATAAATCCACAATAAGTGGCAAATACTGGACTGGGCTATATCGTTCGCATAGCCGTGACTAAATTTGGGCTAAATGGGCCACACGAGCGTGTGGGCCCACTTGGGTCGAATATTGGGCTTTGGGCCCATTTACACCGTTTTGACCATATATGTTATTTGTGTCAATCTAGGCGACTGTAGACCTTCGGAAAGGTCGTCTAATGCACCAAGAGCCTTAGAGGTAGGTTGACTGATGAATGTATATTATTTGTGTGACTTATTGAGTAGGACATTTTGCGTACACGAAATCTTTATGACATGGCATACTACATGGGGTTGGGATTCTGATATGGAGGTAGCATCGCATCGTGGTGGCTCTGCCACAATCATCGCATCGTGGCTCGCCACAATTATCACATCGATGGCTCGCCACAATCATCGTACTAGTGGCTTCGCCACATATACTGTTATTGGCAGCTCTGCTACATTCTTATTACTGGTAACTATGCTGCAATATTGGTGTGTTAGCTGGGTAGGTCGATTTTATCCCCACATGGTGTGTTGGTTCGATTGGGGTGGGTTACATATGTGCACCATATTGATAATGTATTGGGCTTAGGCCCACATTGATTACTGTAATGGGCTAAGGCCCACAATGTATTATTCTATCGAATAGGGCTCGTGCCCGCATCATTCTCGTCGATGGGGATTACACACTGAGTTCTTGTAACTCACCCTTTTCTTTTAATTGGGCAGGTAATCCCCAACCTTAGATGATTTGGAGCTACGAGGGACTCCGAGGTCGCCACACGTTCGCTAATATTTTATTTTAGACCTAGTTATTTAAATCTTTATATTGGGTTGATATTTATGTAATAAGTCTTCTTGTGATTTTAATTTCTTTTAATTGGATTTAATTTCTTATTTTGAAACTGTCAAACTGATACAAATAAGTTTTCAAAAACAACAACTATTTTAAAAGACAAATACACATTTTCAAACTCGAGAAATGACATTAATTGAAGTAGCTTTCGCGGGTTTTTAAACTAAGAAACCAAAAGTAACAAACATAGCAAAAATTAAAAAAATGGTTTTCTCTTAACAAAGCCTGATTTTGAAAAACAATTTGATGTGACACGTCAGATACGGTCGTAACATCTAGGCCGGGTTTGGGGTGTTACAAGCCCTTATAATTTCACACTTTAGCATTTTAGTCCTTATTTCAAAATACATCAAATTAACAAAATCCAATTTAATCCATGCTTAGTCGAATTACCATAGCGCCCCTAGCAGCCCATATTTCACATTTATTTCACATTTCAACACAAAGTTTTCACATTTCTCAATTAAATTCCAAAAATGCATTTTTTTCACTCAAAATCACTTTAGAAAATATGTATATCAATTGTCAAACACTTAGTTTTCATCATCAAACATCACAAAAGCTCATAAAATCAGCAATGGCATGATAAACCGTAAAAGTAACATATTTTAGGCCCACATTTAGTATACTTTTGGATGATTTAAGCTTTGATTTATGTAATTTGGTGCCCTTAATCCTTTGTTTTCATGTTGTATACTCAGGACAGCACCCAATGAAGAAAAGAATGAGAAACGGGCCTAAAACAGACCAAATTGGGCCAAGAGAGAAATCGACACGGCATGACCCAAAGACCACAGGCCTGCCTCATTAAAAGTCTGAACACGGCCTGGCCCAAAAACCACACGGCCGTGCCTCATTCAACAAGACCGAACACAGCCTGGCCACGATTCACACGAGCGTGTACCATGGCCATGTCCCTGTCGCTAGAAAGAGCAATTTCATTCGATTTTGGATGCTTGGAGGCAAAGAAACGTATTCCAAAGCCTATTCAAACACCCTAATAGGAATACCACTCAGATTTGGATACTTAGGGACCAAGTAAGGCATCTCAAAGTCTATATAAACAACCAAGGGAGTAACTTGCAAGGGGAGTTCGGCAGAAGCCTTCTGCCAGGTCGTTTGTCGGGGCGGTTAGCTAGGCCAAGGAGCCAAGCCGAAAGGGACAGATTTTTGGGAATAACTCGAAGATAGCCAGTTGATCCATCTCAAGAAGCCGAAATTCTACTCAAGACGGCGGATCTCTCCTACAATTCCTTCAGGGAGTTTTAGGGATTTCTTATATTTTGTTTTATCTTTTCTCTTGAGATGTTTTCTTTATTTGTTCTGAACTAAACCCTTCAGATACCTGAAGGGGATGAAACCTATGATGAATCTTGTTATTGTTTTCTGAATTATATGATAAATACTTAGTTTGTTCTTAATTATGCATACCTAATCCAAATCTAATATGGTGACGTGGAGGAGTAATAGACCCTGCTTAAGAGTAGATCTAACATAATTAAGCGGAGTTGATTGAACGTGTAACACCCCAAACCCGGCCCATTCACTCCGACCGAATTTGGAATGCCACTGCGGAACACGTTCAAAAAATATCCTTACTTAGAAGTAAAACCGATAAAATTTGTTGAGTTTAATAAAACATTTTCGTGACTTGAAATATTCTAAGTAAAAGCTAAATTATTATGACAACACGGGATTCCAAACTTTATTGTACATACTCACGGAAATAAAATCATTTGCAATAAGCATTTTAAATTGTCCATCCATAATAGAGCATAATAATAAAGATACTTAATAAAAGAACTCAAATACTTTAGTGGGCCTTCTTACAATACATACTTAATCAAAATACTCAAAATATAGGCACTTAATTCATTAAACAAGAGATTCCTTTGCATGAAAAATCCGCTTTTGCATGGCGACCTTTGTATCCGCTCCAACCCGGTCCAAGCTTTATACGCCACCGAAAGGTTAAAATAAAAAAATTGAGTGAGTCACCAAGACTCGATTGCATAGTTAGTACACATGTCCTCACATATGGGCTTATCCCATATCCACACACCCATATACATGAATATGCAATTATGAATGTACAATTATGAATATGCAATTATGAAGCTCAACCCATATAGTGATCCACACATCTTATCTTGGCGGACTTATCAAGCTCAAGGTCGTGGTTAAGCCACCGATCACATAGTGATCCACATATTAATCACAATTCCCATATATATGTATATATATATATAAACCATGGCAACATACTATTCAAAACAATACACATCACATGTCATCACATTATTTTACATTCATCGATAATCATTTATAATCGAAAAGTTAATACAAGATAACCACTAACCCGATTATTCAATCACCCACCACGTATCCATCATCATAGCTTTTATTTCGACTAACATGCTCAATATACATACATTTACATGAAATAATACATACAACACATATAACAAGCAAGAGAACAAAGTCATGATAACTACGCACTGATTATAGCGAGATTCTGATCTACCGAATCTAATATCAACTAAAATCCCGAACTTGTCCTATTGCTATCGATTAGCCTCTAAACCATTATGAACAGAAACGGTTAGCCATTTAATCACCAAAAAAAAATGGCCTAAGGTTGAATGCTATTAGCTATTTACCTCACTGAAACTCGAGAACTCATACTAGATCTTTGAGTAGTCGAAAACCCTACATAAACCATGTGTTAAAATCGGCTATCACGATATTCCAATAATATGGCCTAAGGCCAAATACCATGAGTCATTTACCTAGCTTATTACGATCTCGGAACACCACTTGTTCCTGTCGATTAGCTCCTAAAGGTATCGAAAGTCCTACTAAAATATTGTCAGAATCGGCTAATACATGAACAAAGGCCCTTGGCCGAAATGTACATAATGCTTACCTAGCCTTTCCAAGTCTCAAAAGATTTGTTTGCTTTGGTAGTTACCAATATTCTTGTATAGCCGAAACCAATAGGCTCCTTTAATGCTCTTAACACTAGCTACACAAAAGAATACTTATAAAAGCTTAATGCACATTTGGCCCTCCTTAGAAATCAAGGTTTAACCATTGATTTTGGCACTTTAATGGAAAGAAATCCAAACCGATTGTTAGGATAGAACTTACTTACCAAAACGATCGAGGAGATTACAACCATGTAGTCGATAGCACCATAAATAGAGATTCGGCTATGGTTCAAATGGTAACGAAACATGCGGCTAACGACAAGGCAGGCAATATTTGCTAGCCGAAACACTCTCTAGCTTCTTCAAGACCGAAGCTCAAACTTGCTCTTTCTTTCTCTCTCTCGGTCAAGAACAAAAAGGAAAGAAAAGGAAGCAAACCAAAGCAATGGCCACCTCCCTTGCTACTTGAAAACCGATTATGCTAGACCCTAAAGCAAAACTCTAATCGGCCATCCACGAAAATGGGGGGGGGGAAGGAAAAACAAAAGAAGCATTCGGCCATGCTTTTCTTTGCCATCATCAAGGCCGACCAACAAGGTCCCTAGGAGCTCCATTCGGCCATGTTTTTGCAACCCCAAGGCTGCCCATACTTCCAATGGCCATGCTTCCCACTTTTGCTAATTTCTAACCCCAAAAACAATAAAATATACTACATAAAAATGTAGCCCATCACCCTATCAATAATAAAAATAAAACTAAATAATACCCATACCTCACCATTTCCTATACATAATATAATAATAATCCATCATTCTTCAATAAAATAAATAATAAAATAAATAATAAAAACAAGCAAAGAACTCTTATGTCGCATGCGTGCATGCCTCATGCAAAGACCAAATTTCTCACGCACTGCCAAAAGAAAAACAAACCCCAGTGCGCTTACAAAGTCTCGAACCCGAGACCTGAGGGGGTTTCTCCTCACCTTCTGCCACTCGACCATTGCACGTTTCATGCCAATATCGCGTCACATTTTCTTTTAAACTATACTTCACTGGCTTCCTCACCTTAACGCCAGGAGCCAAAATAAAAACACTCGCATACCATCATCGACTCGAACACCCGACCTCGAGAAGCTCTCCTGCTGCTAACGTCCTAGCCACTCAGCCAAGACCTCCATTTGTGACAGGAATCACCTTGATTTTCTTTTAAAGCCTCCTTAGACGCGCGCCTCATTAATGCAAAAACATGATTTCTCCCTTTTTGCTTCGCTTGCAACTTGAACCTCCTCCCTTCTTGTGCAGCCCTCCAAGGCCCTTAAAGCAAATACTTCAAGCCACTTTACTACTACCTCGGACTTTCATGTCCAAAACCTTCCAAAATTTTTACTTAAGGCCTCCTTCACCCAATTTTCACCTTTAACCCAAATTTTTCAAAAATTTCCAAAACACTCCCTTTTTATCCTCGAGCTTTAAGAACCCCTAAAACACACCCAAACCAATCTTAAGGCCTACTAACATTAGGGTTATGCTCCAAACGCACAACCCCTAATTTAGGGTGTTACAATTCTACCCCCTTAAAAATAATTTCGTCCTCAAAATTACTTACTAACGAACATCCGTACATTTCAATTCACCATATATCAATCACATATACCCGATTATACACATAAGCAAACATATCCAACCTCTTACACATTTAGCATTTTCACATATGGCCAATTCTCCATAAGTATATTCAAGCTTAAATTCCAATATATATATATATCATACACATCAATTGTAAGATCAATTGCACATATTAAAAGTCTTACCGAAGCTTCAACTATATCACATCTTACTTAATTCCAAATGGGAATATACTAACTTATCTCATTTCTTGCAAATATGAAAGACTTGTACTTATCCGAGCATTTAGCTTCTTGTAATAAACACGTTTCAACTTGTAAGTGATTCATGAATTCTCTATTGTAACACATCACCAAGATTAAGCTCCGCTAGGCATCAAAG
This sequence comes from Gossypium bickii, assembly GCA_025503065.1. Taxonomy (NCBI): domain Eukaryota; kingdom Viridiplantae; phylum Streptophyta; class Magnoliopsida; order Malvales; family Malvaceae; genus Gossypium; species Gossypium bickii. The sequence continues at coordinate 43,161,204 of CP106717.1, read as the reverse complement.
CTCGAAACACACACTGGCATTAAGCCTGCTAGGCATCAAAGCCTGAAATACACACTCAAATTAAGCTCGCTAGGCATCGAGCTCTGAAATACACACCGGCATTAAGCCTGCTAGGTATTAAAGCCTGAAATACAATTCACCAACACAGACAAGGCTGCTAGGCCAAAAGCCCAAATACGATATTATCACTATCTCAATCACATTACAAGTCACCAAAATTATAAAACCATACATAATTCATATCACTTGTACTTATCAATTCAATTAAAAATTCAATAACATTTCATGATAGAATGTCTATCCACATTTGGCTTTCACTATATTTATAACCAGGATTCCATAATTCAGCATGTATTCAAAGTTATAACTAATATTAACGATATTTAACTGCTTATAGACTTACACTTAAAACATTCTCAATTCCGGTTCCAACCCTCGCCGACATGATATTTTCCACACTGAGCACACGGACGGTCCCGTTATCCCATAGCTGGCTTAGTCACATGAGCAAAACTTTCAACCCTCGGTCTTTTCCGAAGACTCTCAGATAATTTAGACAATCCAAAATTTCTCCTATACCGGTTCCTATCCTTATCTCTGTTTTATCTTATTGAGTCCTTAATCCTTTCAGTTACCTTAGCTTTTTCGACTAACACAGTAAATCCTCGTTCCTGTTGAAGAGCTATCAACAGTCTCAGGCCATCCCTTAATCCGTCCTTAAACCGGACACATCGTTCATGTTTCGTAGCCACTACTCCTCGAGCATATCGGCTTAACCTTAGGAATTCAGCCTCGTATTTCGCTATGGACTTGTTCCGTTGAACCAGTCCCAAAAACACCTTCCTCTGAGCATCAATGTAATAAGTATCGACATATTTCTTCTAGTATGCCATCTTGACATACTCCCAGGTAAGGTCCTCAGCTGTGACACTATCCCGAACCGTGAGCCACCATTGATACACCTCGTCGTGAAGTAGTGCCATCATTCCTTTCATTTTTCCTCAAGGCTCAGATCGAGCTCATCCATAACTCGCTTGGTTGCTTCCAACCAATATTCACCGCATCTTGAGTGCTACACACGATACACCACTTTAACAATTCCACTCCATTGGATTGAAGTCACTCGGGAACAAATTTTTGAGCTCTCATATTTCCTCCCTCTCCAGCCACCATCTCCAAAACTCGCAAAGACCACTGTGAAACAAAGATCATCCTCGCTCGATCTTGCCGCCATTACCAAAGGTCGTGGTGGAGGTGGTACCTCATTATCGCACCCTTGACCCGATCTAACGGGTTCCAATACGGTCATTTTACCCCGACCACGTCATTTGGAACTCATCTCTTATCGCGCAATCTGACTTAGAAAGTTTTATGCATTAGAAATTTGTTCCATTGATTATCCACGAACAATTTTATGGAATAAAGTATTTAGAAGTGGTTCTTTCGATCGCACATAGGTTCAGTTCAAGTTCGCTATTCTAATTCAGAGAGTCACATACACGTTCATAAGCAAGGACACATTCATTCACTACACCTCTATGGTCATTTCAGTCCTCAAGTCTTATGCACTTATTTTTGAGTAGACTAGTCCTAGGGTTCGATAGCCCTAATTTTCTAATTTACAAGCCCAATTATGCCATACAGTTCACATATTCAACATACCTCAATAGTCAGAGGTACTTACCAGGTGGATTTCGGGTCAGAGGTACAGGTGTCATGCCAGAACAAGCCCAAAATATAAGTTCACATTTTGAAAAGCCCACTTTTGAAAACTGCTTTCGAGCCCAAAACCTCAAAGCCTAGTTTTGAACCGTACTCTGATACCAAAATGTAACACACCAAACCTGGCCCATTCACTCCGACCGAATTTGGAATGCCACTACGGAACACGTTCGAAAAATATCCTTACTTAGAAGTAAAATCGATAAAATTTGTTGAGTTTAATAAAACATTTTCGTTACTTGAAATATTCTAAGTAAAAGCTAAATTACTATGACAACACGGATTCCAAACTTTATTGTACATACTCACCGGAAATAAAATCATTTGCAATAAGCATTTTAAATTGTCCATCCATAATAGAGCATAATAATAAAGATACTTAATAAAAGAACCAAATACTTTAGTGGGCCTTCTTACAATACATACTTAATCAAAATATCAAAATATAGGCACTTAATTCAAGACACACAAGAGATTCCTTTGCATGAAAAATCCGCTTTTGCATGGCCACCTTTGTATCCGCTCCAACCCGGGCCTAAGCTTTATACGCCACACGAAAAGGTTAAAATAAAAATTTGAGTGAGTCACCAAGACTCAATTACATAGTTAGTACACATGTCCTCACATATGGGCTTATCCCATATCCACACATCCATATACATGAATATGCAATTATGAATGTACAATTATGAATATGCAATTATGAAGCTCAACCCATATAGTGATCCACACATCTTGTCTTGGCAGACTTACTGCTCAAGGCCGTGGCTAAGCCACCGATCACATAGTGATCCACATATTAATCACAATTCCCATATATATGTATATATATATATAAACCATGGCAACATGCTATTCAAAATAATACACATCACATGTCATCACATTATTTTACATTCATCGATAATCATTTATAATCGAAAAGTTAATACAGTAACCACTAACCTGATTATTCAATCACCCACCACGGGTATCCATCATCATAGCTTTTATTTCGACTAACATGCTCAATATACATACATTTACATGAAATAATACATACAACACATATAACAAGCAAGAGAACAGTGCGATAACTACACATCTGATTATAGCGAGATTCTGATCTATCGAATCTAATATCAACTAAAATCCCGAACTTGTCCTATTGCTGTCGATTAGCCTCTAAACCATCATGAACAGAAACGGTTAGCCATTTAATCACCAAAAAAAATGGCCTAAGGTTGAATGCTATTAGCTATTTACCTCACTGAAACCCGAGAACTCATACTAGATCTTTGAGTAGTCGAAAACCCTACATAAACCATGTGTTAAAATCGGCTATCACAATATTCCAATAATATGGCCTAAGGCTGAATACCATGTGTCATTTACCTAGCTTATTACGATCCCAGAACACCACTTGTTCCTGTCGATTAGCTCCCAAAGGTATCGAAAGTCGTACTAAAATATTGTCAGAATCGGCTAATACATGAACAAAGGCCCTTGGCCGAAATGTACATAATGCTTACTTAGCCTTTCCAAGTCTCAAAAGATTTATTTGCTTTGGTAGTTACCAATATTCTTGTATAGCCGAAACCAATAGGCTCCTTTAACGCTTCTTAACACTAGCTACACAAAAGAATACTTATAAAAGCTTAATGCACATTCGGCCCTCCTTAGAAATCAAGGTTTAACCATTGATTTTGGCACTTTAATGGAAAGAAATCCAAACCGATTGTTAGGATAGAACTTACTTACCAAAACGATCGAGGAGATTACAACCATGTAGTCGATAGCACCATAAATAGAGATTTGGCTATGGTTCAAATGGTAATGAAACATGCGACTAACGACAAGGCAGGCAATATTTGCTAGCCGAAACACTCTCTAGCTTCTTCAAGACCGAAGCTCAAACTTGCTCTTTCTTTCTCTCTCTCGGTCAAGAATAAAAAGGAAAGAAAAGGAAGCAAAACAAAGCAATGGCCACCTCCCTTGCTACTTGAAAACCGATCATGCTAGACCCTAAAGCAAAACTCCAATCGGCCATCCACGAAAATGGGGGGGGGAAAGGAAAAACAAAAGAAGCATTCGGCCATGCTTTTCTTTGCCATCATCAAGGCCGACCAACAAGGTCCCTAGGAGCTCCATTCGGCCATGTTTTTGCAACCCCAAGGCTGCCCATGCTTCCAACGGCCATGCTTCCCACTTTTGCTAATTTCTAACCCCAAAAACAATAAAATATACTACATAAAAATGTAGCCCATCACCCTATCAATAATAAAAATAAAACTAAATAATACCCATACCTCACCATTTCCTATACATAATATAATAATAATCCATCATTCTTCAATAAAAATAATAATAAAATAAATAATAAAAACAAGCAGCAACTTTTATGCTACATGCGTGCATGCCTCATGCAAAGACCAAATTTCTCACGTCAGACCAAAGAAAAAGAAACCCCAAGGTGCGCCTACAAAGTCTCGAACCCGAGACCTGAGGGGGTTTCTCCTCACCTTCTGCCACTCGACCATTGCACGTTTCACGCCAATATCGCGTCACATTTTCTTTTAAACTATACTTCGCTGGCTTCCTCACCTTAACGCCAGGAGCCAAAATAAAAACACTCGCGCGCTACCATCAGGACTCAAACACCCGACCTCGAGAAGCTCTCCTGCTGCTAACGTCCTAGCCACTCGGCCAAGACCTCCATTTGTGGCAGGAATCACCTTGATTTTCTTTTAAAGCCTCCTTAGCCGCGCGCCTCATTAATGCAAAAACATAATTTCTCCCTTGTTGCTTCCCTTGCAACTTGAACCTCCTCCCTTCTTGTGCAGGCCTCCAAAGCCCTTAAAGCAGCGCCCCAAGCCACTTTACTACCTGGACTTTCATGTTCAAAATCTTTCAAAAATTTTACTTAAGGCCTCCTTCACCCAATTTTCACCTTTAACCCAAAATTTTCAAAAATTTCCAAAACACTCCCTTTTTATCCTCTAGCTTTAAGAACCCCTAAAACACACCCAAACCAATCTTAAGGCCTACTAACACTAGGGTTATGCTCCAAACGCACAACCCCTAATTTAGGGTGTTACAGAACGCCTAAAGATAGGGTTACGAGATTTTGCTGGATTAGGGTGAAACCTAATATAGGAATCCATAGATCGATTTACTGCTATTCTAGGGGGTTATTATAAGAGAACGAGAGTTCCACTAATTAACCTAGGGTTAGATGTTATTCGCCTCGAGAGAGGTTTAATATACGTTAGGGAGTCTCACGGATCAAGCTAAGTAAATAAATCATATGATTCAGGGTTAGATAACAAATAAAGTCTAGGTGGATTCTTCCTTAGGGTATTGTCGTGATCAATTGAGTTTTTCTTCAAGTTATTTCCCAATTCGTTCTTTTCGTCTCTTGTCCTTAGCTTAGTCATCGTTAACTTAGATTAAAACAACTTCACTTTATTTTTAAGGCTAAATAATAAAAAGAAAGTTAGTATTAATACTTTTAGTTCCTTTGGGTTCGGCAATCCAGTCTTGCCTAAGCTATACTACTGTTCGATAGGTACACTTGCCTTTAATCGTTGTCAGAGTTAATTTCCAGGTTCGATCATTCTCTTTTATAAATTTTAAAACTCGACAAAACAACGATCAAGTTTTTGGCGTCGTTGCCGGGGAACTAAAATATTAAGAAAGCTCTATTTTTATTAATTTAGCCATTTTTTTATTGCAATTTTTTATTATTAATTTTATTTTTACTTTGCTAATTTTTATTTGCTTTGACAGGAAATTTTAGTTTATAAAGGAGATTGCACTAAATAACTATCAGTGGCAAGTTATGAGGACAACGCCAACAGAAGCCACCAGTGTCTCCAACCTCGACGTGGTCACCAGGTTATCTAACCAGCTAAAGATGATGAATAAAAAGATTGGTGGTTTGTATAGTTTCTCGTAGGTACACCCAGTAATGCAATATGACTCGAATCTAGGAGGAGTACCGAATCCAGAGTACCCACCATACGGATATGGCATGGAAAATGAGCAAGCTCACTATACGGGTAACTATTCTATACCACAACATAATTTTTGTAATGACACTTATAATGCAAGTTGGAGGTACCATCCCAATTTCTCGTGGGATGATCAAAATAGCCAAGTAATGGAACTTCACCCAGATTTTCAGCAAACACCTTACCAACAGGAAGAGGAGTCAAACCTTCAAGAGATGCTGACAAAATTCATGGCAGCCACAGAAACCCATTTTCAAAAAAATGAAACAACGCTCGATAATCAACAATCATCAATCAAAGGGATCGAGAGCCAAGTTGGGGAACTTACTAAGTCAGGTAGACAACTTACTAAGATAGTTTATGAAATTCGATCAGAGATTTCCGAACAACTACAAGAAAGCTTTCCAAGCAACACTGAAACTAACCCAAAAGAGCAGATTCAAGCTTTAACAGCTCATGATAATGAAAGGTTAGTGGAATCTAACCCAAAACAAGATACTGTGGTAAGTGAAGGTAAGATTGAGGTGAGCCATGAATTACCAAAATCAGCAATTACAGAGTACCAACCTCGTATACAATATTCCGAAGCAATGAAGAAGGACAACACAGAGGAATAGTTTGGTAAGTTTCTTAAACTGTTAAAGAAATTACATATTAACTTACCGTTTCTCAAAGCTCTTTCACAGATACCCGATTATAGAAAATTTTTAAAAGAGCTGTTGACAAACAAACGGAAGCTAGATGAGGCATCGCATGTGGAGCTCAACGCAATGTGCTTAGCAATTCTACAAAATAAATTGCCACAAAAATTAAAAGATCCAAGGAGTTTTACAAATCCATGTTTAATTGGTAGTTTATCTATTGATAATGCTTTAGCTGATTTAGGGCCAAGAGTCAATGTTATGCCTTATAAAATGTTTAAACAACTAGGTGTAGGGAAACACAGGAAAACTAGGATGAGCATTCAATTAACTGATAAATCTATCAGAATTCCTAGGGGTATAATAGAAAATGTTCTAATCAAAATTGATAAATTCGTATTCCCAGTAGACTTTGTCATTTTAGACATGGATGAGGACAATTCGATTCCTTTAATTTTAGGAAGACCCTTTCTAGCAATTGCCAGGGCTAAAATTGATGTTCGTACAGGAGAACTCATTCTCCGTATAGGTGATGAATCAATCAGTCTACAAGCTCTTGACTCGGCTAGAACATCGACTGATGAAGGTGAGAAAGTAAATTCAGTTGATAACAAATTTGTTCAACTTTCATCACAGGAAACACCACGAAGCCACAAACCTAAGCCAAATCATAGACCTCGTGCCCATGAAGAAGAATTATATGAGGAACGAAGCCTTAAGATCGATAAACTAGAAGAATGGAAGACACACTTTAAAGAGAAACCAAAACCGCACGAAGAAAAACTGAAGGAACCCCAAGACAAGCCGATAGGAACAACAAATCACTTCAAAATAGGGGATCAAGTATTGTTGAATAAGGAAGACCCTAGAATCACCAATTCAGACCACAAGGCAAACAAGGAAATCACTTTTGAGGTACTTAATGTCTTCCTATACAGCACAGTCGAGGTAAAAAATCCTCAATCCATCACTTTTGAGGTAAACACTACTCGACTTAAACTCTATATCCATAACCAAATTGATCGCATGAGAAAGGACTTTTACCTCCTCAAACCACCATGACCATACGAATAAGAGGTAAGTCTAGCTCAAGACTTTAAACGAGCGCTTCTCGGGAGGCAATCCGAGCACTAACCCCACTAATTTTTACATTTTTATTTTTATTTACTTTTATTTTTCCTTTTAGCACCTAACCATAAACTAACCAAAGTACAGATTTCCATACCACACGGCCGTGGCCGTGGCCGTGTAGGCACGACAGGAAGGAACACGGGCGTGGAAGGCATCTTTATTCAAACCCCATTCTTCCTGTCCTTTTCCCGATAATGTTCTTCTTTCATTATTCACTTTAATTTTCCTTATTTTTATATTTATATTTATATTTATATTTATATTTATATTTATATTTATTTTTTATTATTTTTTATTTTTATTTTCTTCTTATTCTTCATGCTTAGCTTAGGATACAATAAAATCGTACCAGCTACTTCGAGGACTCAATTTCAAACGCTTCAAGGCGCTACCCCACATTCATCTCCAACATATATTTCCACCTCCTCCAAGGATCTCATCCATAATTCAGGAAGTTTCCCTTCTCCCCCTATCTTATGATTTTATTACTATATTGCTATTATTTATCTTTATACATTGAGGACAATGTACATCTTAAGTGTGGGGTGTTAACTATAGTATTATTTGAAAATCCCTGAATTAAGTCATGTTCTAAAGTAAGTTTCTCATATTATGATTGAATGAAATTTCCTTTTATTTATGATTTTTATTGATGTGTTTTGGATTAAGTCATTGATAATTGTGCATTGATGATTAAATTTGAAGGATACTAGAGAATCAAGCATGATAAGTCTATTTTTCAAAAATTAAAAATTTTTGTAGGTTGTCTACCTGAATTTGATTATTACTTTGAAGTTTAAAATTTACGAGGTTGACATCAAAAACCCATAATTGTTTGAGAGATTTTGAGCCTTACAGAGCATATATTCTTTTTCTTGCTCACCTTATTGATTATGAGTGTGTCAACATTGATTTGTTATTCTAGAACTTGCATTGACTATACATGTCAAGACCACACTTTTGATTTGATATACAGAGATGATAAAGGCACTTAGGATTTAACCCACTTACACCACTAAAAAGCCTACCCTCATAATTAACCCCTAGTGAACCCCGTTTAATCCTAATAACCCTTTTTATTGACTCGCCCACTAATATTAACCCAAAACCCTTTGTATTTTTTATCACCATTCCTTTTTAACTACCCTTCTATCAAGATTTGATTTGATTAGTTACCTAATTTTATTATTTCAGTAGTTGAATTCATCCTTTATTATTGATTTGTTCTTAAAAAAATGAAGTATATTCATTATTAGTTCTATGGTAGATGAGCTTATGCATGTAAATTTCAAGTCTTGAAGAAAAAGCTCGTATTAGAGTATTAGTATTACAACTTTTCATTTGATGCAATTACTTATCATCAATTCGTGTTTCTAGTTAGGTAATTTGTCATGTCAATCTCGATTCTAACCTTCTAATTCAGCCTTTATCCATACCCTAAACCTAAGCCCCGTTACAACCCTGCTAAAGACCTTTTGATTTGTGTATCATCTCATTTTACAGTGGCGGAGATTTGATTTTCATGCAAGCCTATGGGATTAACTTTTCATGTTCGACTTATTGAGTGCTTAATTTTGAACCTTAAAACACTTTGAGTGATTTGAGTGAATCTTTAGTGAGAATGTCAACTCTTGTCAATTTTGAATCAGAGGTAACTATTCAGGTAAAGGGAAACGCCTATGTTTTCATGCTATAAATGTATGACTTTGATTGTTTGAATCTTTAAGACTCTCTGAGTTGAGTTATCCATGTATGAATTATCTTTGAATTATGATAAAATATGATTGATGAATTTTATGAATCAAGCAAGTTTGTTTTAATTGTAAGTTGAGAATTTTTCTTGAGGACAAGCAAAAGCTTAAGTGTAGGGGTATTTGATAAACCGTAAAAGTAACATATTTTAGGCCCGTATTTAGTACGCTTTTGGATGATTTAAGCCTTAATTTATGTAATTTGGTGCTCTTAATCCTTTGTTTTCATGTTGTATACTCAGGAAAGCACCCAAGGATGAAAAGAACGAGAAACGTGCCTAAAACAGACCAAATTGGACCAAGAGAGAAATCGACACGACCTGACCCAAAGACAACACGGCCGTGCCTTATTAAAAGTCCAAACACGACCTGGTCCAAAGACCACACGGTCGTGCCTCATTCAACAAGACCGAACACGGCCTGGCCACGATTCACACGAGCGTGTGCCATGGCCGTGCCCCTGTCGCTGGAAAGAGCAATTTCATTCAATTTTGGATACTTGGAGGCAAAGAAACATATTCCAAAGCCTATTCAAACACCCTAATAGGAATACCACTCAGATTTGGATACTTAGGGACCAAGTAAGGCATCTCAAAGTCTATATAAACAACCAAGAGAGTAACTTGCAATGGGAGTTTGGTAGAAGCCTTCTGCCTGGGCTTTTGTCGGGGCTGTTAGCTAGCCAAGGAGCCAAGCCAAAAGGGTCAGATTTGTGGGAATAACTCGAAGATAGCTAGTTGATCCATCTCAAGAAGTCGGAATTCTACTCAAGACGGCGGATCTCTCCTACAATTCCTTCAGGGAGTTTTAGGGATTTCTTATGTTTTGTTTTATCTTTTCTCTTGAGATGTTTTCTTTATTTATTATGAACTAAACCCTTCAGATACCTGAAGAGGATGAAACCTATGATGAATCTTGTTATTGTTTTCTTAATTATATGATAAATACTTAGTTTGTTCTTAATTATGCATACTTAATCCAAATCTAATGTGCTCAGGTGGAGGCGAAATAGACCCTGCTTAAGAGTAGATCTAGCATAATTAAGCAGAGTTGATTGAACGCCTAGAGATAGGGTTACGAGATTTTGAGGGATTAGGGTGAAACCTAATATGGGAATCCATAGATCGATTTACTGCTATTCTAGGGGGTTATTATAAGAGAACGAGAGTTCCACTAATTAACCTGGGGTTAGACATTATTCGCCTCGAGAGAGGGTTTAATATACGTTAGGGAGTCTCACGGATCAAGCTAAGTAAATAAATCATATGATTCAGGGTTAGATAACAAGTGAAGTCTAGGTGGATTCTTCCTGAGGGTATCGTCGTGATTAATTGAGTTTTTCTTCAAGTTATTTCCCAATTCGTTCGTTTCGTCTCTTGTGCTTAGCTTAGTCGTCGTTAACTTAGATTAAAGCAACTTCACTTTATTTTTAAGGCCAAATAATAAAAAGAAAGTTAGTATTAATACTTTTAGTTCCTTTAGGTTTGACAATCCGGTCTTGCCTAAGCTATACTATTGTTCGATAGGCACACTTGCCTTTAATCGTTGTCAGAGTTAGTTTCCAGGTTCGATCATTCTCTTTTATAAATTTTAAAACTCGACAAAACAACGATCATGGCATAACTCAAAATCATCATTAATTTCATGAATTAGAACATGGGCTAGCTAGTACTCAAGGGAACGATCACAAAAACGTAGAAATCATTAAAAACTGAGCTGGTAAATACCGAACCCTAAAAACAACTTCTCTGGCTTTCTTTTCTTTTGATTTTTGGCTAAGGATGATAAAAGATGATAGAAAATTGATTTTATTTTAATAATATTAACTTAATAACCAAATTACTATTTTATCCATTAATTAAAACATTATAAAATCATTCATTTAATGGCCATTTTGTCAAATTTCACTATCAATGGTCTAATATCAACATAAGGACCTTTCATTTAATAAGCCATGGCAATTAAGCACTTTTAACTACTAGCATACAGCTTTTACATTTTACGTGATTAGATCCTTTTTCTCAAATTAGCACACAATCGATAAAATTTTCACATAGAACTTTCACACATACTTTATCATATGCCATAAACATAAAAAATAATATTAAATTATTTCTTTAACCTCGGATTTGTGGTTCCAAAACCACTATTTCGACTATGGTCTAAATCGGGCTGTTACATATAATACCATTTATAAAAGCAATTATCGAAAGTTCGTAACACGAGTCAAGTCCCAATAGGGACTTGGGTTATATTAATAGATATTCAGGTTAGAAAGGGGGAGTTTTTCTTCTTCATTCTTTACGAAGTACTTTTGTCTAAATCTTAAAGAATCTAAAGTATTTCTTTCTCCCTTAAGCTAGAGTTGGAGATTTAGATCTCTATCAGTGGTTACTTTATGTCAATGTAAGTTTCATGGCTTTCAATGTTATGTTATGAAAGATTAGGTCTGTAAGAGTGCATTCACAATAAGATGAAGAAGTAAGGCTTGGTTTGAGGATTGTTTGGGTTTCAGATGATGGTAAATGTTGTAGGAATGGGTTTTAATGGTGTTCTTTTGTTCTATAAGTACTGGTTGCTACAGTTTCTTGTTGGATCTAAAGTTTGAGTTGAAACACCCCACACCCGGCCCACGAGCCTGGACCGGATCTGGTATGTTCCTCGAAGTAAACCGGTTAAAAATCCTTTTGTTCCTTCGGAAAATAGTGTGTTTTTAAAAGAAATATTGTTTTGGGTTGGGCTCGAGTTGAAAACAAATTTATTTTATATTGAAACCCATTTAATTTCAAGTGACAAAACATATAGAATACATTTAAAGTAAATTACTTAATCTTTAACTTAATAAAAATTTCGTAACATAATAAATAAAAACAGAAATAAAATAGTGCACTATGGCCTTATGGCCTTATTACATCAAATAAATCCAAATAATTTGGAGTACTTAAAAATTAATAGTCCATAAAAATAAAAACTTCATGTTGAGCATGGCCACCACAAGTTCTGCCATCCCGGTCTATTACTGTTCATCACCTGAAACATGGTCCCACAACGGGGTGAGTCAACAGACTCAATGTGTACACAACACTAAATCATAATAGAATTAGGCATAACAAATATTACACATTCATATCATAGCATACAAATTATGATGCATTCCCTAACCCAAACCTAATAAGCCATCCGCTACACTCACCCGTACCAACCTGTACACCGTGGGGACTACTAAGTCGACCCTCCTTCTGCTACACTCCATATCGCGGTCTTAGGTCACTGCATTTGTGGTCTTAGGTCACCACATTCAGATATCGCGGTCTTAGGTCACCGTATTCAAATTACTATGGTCTTAGGTCACCACATTTAGATACCACAGTCTTAGGTCACCATGTTCGTGGTCTTAGGTCAATTCACTTCCCCTTTCAATAACCCATATGCCCCATTTTGTAATATGCATTAATATGCCAAAGTTCACATTCTTATTCTCATGTTACAAATTACATATTTCATATTCCTAGTAGGAGTAGGAAACGTACCTGAGTACTTTGTACCACATTATGGTACCTTAGCCATATTCACATTCTTAATATCACATATATTAATTAAACCTAACCATAAAACATATTATGAAATAGTGTGGGGTACACACCTGATTAGCTTAACGAATTCCTTGAAATCCCGAAAAATCGATCTATCGCTTTAGATCCTAAATCCTTACATTTGGCCACATTTAGTATTTTAGGAAAAAGCCTATTCGGCTAATTTAATCAAATCCCGAAGGATTATCGTATCCACTTTCTTACCTTGCTGCCGATTTGATAATTAATCAAATCCCGAAAACTTGTATTCTTCCCCTTTGAAATCGGCTAATCACTAGATCCATTGAATCGGTTAGTTTTCGGCTTAAAACACATAAAAATAGGTCTAACTACTAAAATAGGCCTTGGCCGAATATTCATAGTCACTTACCTTAAGGATCTTAAATCCCAAAATTATCCCATGGTTATAGCTTCTGTCGAAATCCCTAAAACAACATGTTAGATCAACTTCTAACCTTTAATCACAATCAATGGCCCTTGCCCGAATGACTTACCTTGATGGTCAAATCCCAAAGATCTTTTCCTTTATAGTCTACTATGGCAAAAATCCCGAAAGAATCCTTCCAAATTTCGGCAAATAAGAATATTGATGGGATTAGTCCTAGATTTCGACAAATCTAAAAGAATAAAAATCAAAACTTGTTCTTACCCTTTCTTGGAGAAATCGACAGCACCTATGCTTGAAGCCCTCAAAGATTCGGCTTTTGATGGATTGGAAAGAAAAGAAATTGGCTAATGGTGATATCTTGAATTTTCGGCTTTGGCTAACAAAAGAAGAACAAATGCTCTAGGAAATTCGGCAGAGAGAAGGGTTGGGAGAAAGAATGATGAATGGCCCTCTTTTCCTTATATAGCCGAATTTACTAACTTAGAATCCCTTACTTGGCCATCACTCTTCTATTTTGATAGCTCTATCTCTTTAATTATCTCCTAAAATAAAAGATAATTCAGAAACTATCCTTACTCATTAAAATTATTAAACTCAAAGTCCCTTACTTGGCCATCACTTCTCCCTTATTTTCCTAATTAAAGAATAATTCCTTATTTATCTCTTGAAAATAATCTAAAATAAATCCATTATTTATCACTTATTTATCCACTATTTATCTCTTAAAAATAAAAGAATAAAAGCTCCTAAATTATAGCCTTGTGCCGTCCACCTCACTTCTTCTGGAAGCAAAATAAAATTTCTTTTATTTGCTTTCCCTGTGACTCGAACTAAGGCCCAATCCCCTTGCATGTGGCACCATTTCCAGAGGCCCTAAGTGGCATCTCCAGCCACTTTTCCAAGCCTGCTTATGTCAAATTTCACATACTTTTTCTCTTAAGGCCACCTGCCTTAATTTCCTCTTTAAACTTTAAAACTCGACATTTCTAAGTCATTTCTAAGTTTCCAAAAATTTTCGTTTCTCTCTTTAAACTTGCCAGTTCCTTACATTTTCAAGTTTCCAGAAATGTTCACTTTCCTCTTTTGAATCATTTCTAAATCACTTCCTTACATTTCCAAGTTTCCAAAAATGTTCACTTTCCTCTTTTAAACCTAACATTTCCATACATTTCCAGGTTTCCAAAAATGTTCACTTTCCTCTTTAAACCTAACATTTCCATACATTTCGTGTTTCCAAAAATGTTCAAGATATATTCATAACACATAAGACATGTCATTTCAAATGCTTAAACCGAAAATGCATAGGCCCTTTTCTGGATGTTACAGTTCTACCCCCTTAAAATAATTTTGTCCTCGAAATTACTTACTAACGAACAAATGTACGGTCTAACTCACCCCACTACGCTATTGCTGCGTACTCTGATCTTAAAGAACTATCATACTTTCTAGGCACATTCTCTAGGTTCACATCCAAAGTTTCAAACAGTTCACTTGTAACATAAGAATGAACTATCTCTAAAACAATAAATAGTACTCCAAAACAAGGAACTTAACCGCTATCATATCCTTGGTTGTCTCACATCCGAACCTTCAAAGACTCTCTTCGGGTGTTCCATGACCATTTCCTCCATGGTTTAAACCACAAACCTTCGCGTTGCGAGGGCAATTCTTAACCAAATGAGCCTTAGACTTACATCTAAAACATTCCCCGTCTCAGTTCCAACACTCGCCAACATGATACCTTCCACACTGAGCACACGGACGGTCCGGATTTTTAGTAGTTGGCTTAAAAACACGAATGCAATTTTCAACCTTCTGTCTTTTCTCAAGACTCTTAGACGATTCTCGACGGTCCAAGACTCCTTTTATCCCGTCCCACGACGACCACGTCCCTAGAACTCATTTTCTAATGTCGCGATTTAATCTGATTTAAGAGTTTTATACATTAGTACTTTTGTTTCACTCGATTAACATGAAACGTTTTATGAAAAGAGATGTTTAAAAGTGGTTCTTTCGATCAAACAAAGTTCTCACCAAGTTCAAGTTCACTATTCGAGAAAGTCATGTTCACATTCATCAACCAATTATGAACTTTCGTTCATTCGAGAAATGTTGTAGTTTTCATTGTTGTTGTTTCTCCACTACCCAGGGGTATTTTCGTAATTTTGTCTTACAGGGGTATTTTCGTAATTTTTCAAAAGAAAAAGTTCCTTGATGATTCTGTTATAAAGTATTTTTGAATTTTTAAATTCTCGGGGTATTTTGGTAAATTTCAAATCCGAGGGTATTTCGGTAATTTTGAATCTCGGGGGTATTTTGGTAATAAACCAAGGTAAATTTGTAAAATTTAACAAATCAGGGATATTTCAAAAGTTGCAAAACTTTGAGGGTTCTTTTTGAGAATTGTTCTTTCCAAAACGGTGATGTTGCAAAAAAAATTTTTGGAAATGAGGATCATTTTGGTAATTTTTTGTAAGTTAGGGGCAATTTTGTAATTTTCCAAAATCAAGGTTTTTTTGATAATTTGCAAATTAGGGTTTTTAGACTTGTTATGAAGTAAGGAAATTTTGATAAGAATTGTGGGTATTTTGGGAATTTCATAAACCAAGGGCATTTTTGTAATTTTACCACTAGGGGGTATTTTTGTAATTTTACAAACCAAAAATTTTTCGGAACAATTTTGTAAAATTAGTTCTCACAAATTAAAAAGGTAATTTTAGGAGTTTTAAAACTAGGGTTTTTAAGAAAAACACGGCTAGTTCCCTTTCGGTTTTAGTTATTGTGTTTAGCCTGTGACCGAGTCCTCTTGGTTAGGGTGAACCGAAGCTACGCACCAGGTAGGATTCCAGCGAAGAGGAGGTGAGTCACTAGGACTCCTTAAGTACCAGGCTCTTCCGTATCCAATCCTAGACATGCGCACAAGGGTTACCACATCCTAGACAGCCTGGACCGGATCTGGTATGTTCAAGTGACAAAACATATAAAATACATTTAAAGTAAATTACTTAATCTTTAACTTAATAAAAATTTCGTAACATAATAAATAAAAACAGAAATAAAATAGTGCACTATGGCCTTATGGCCTTATTACATCAAATAAATCCAAATAATTCGGAGTACTTAAAAATTAATAGTCCATAAAAATAAAAACTTCATGTTGAGCATGGCCACCACAAATTCTGCCGTCCCGGTCCATTACTGTTCATCACCTGAAACATTGTCCCACAACGGGGTGAGTCAACATGCTCAATGTGTACACAACAATAAATCATAATAGAATCAGGCATAACAAATATTACACATTCATATCATAGCATACAAATTATGATGCATTCCCATACCCAAACCTAATAAGCCATCCGCTACACTCCCGCACTACAACTTGCATACACGTGTGGGACTACTAAGTCGACCCTCCTTCCGCTACACTCCATATCGCGGTCTTAGGTCACCGCATTTGTGGTATTAGGTCACCACATTCGAGATATCGCGGTCTTAGGTCACCACATTCGACATCGTGGTCTTAGGTCACCACATTCGGATACCACTTGTCTTAGGTCACCGTGTTCGTGGTCTTAGGTCACCACATTCACTTCCCCTTTCAATAACCCATATGTCTCATTTTGTAATATGCATTAATATGCCAAAGTTCACATTCTTATTCTCATGTTACAAATAACATATTTCATATTCCTAGTAGGAGTAGGAAACGTACCTGAGTACTTTGTACCACATTATGGTACCTTAGCCATATTCACATTCTTAATATCACATATATTAATTAAACCTAGCCATAAAACATATTATGAAATAGTGTGGGGTACACACCCGATTAGCTTAACGAATTCCTTAAAATCCCGAAAAACCGATCTATCGCTTTAGATCCTAAATCCTTACATTTGGCCACATTTAGTGTTTTAGGAAAAAGCCTACTCAAGGCTAATTTAATCAAATCCCAAGGATTATCGTAGCCACTTTCTTACCTTCTTTGCGCGATTTGATAATTAATCAAATCCCAAAACTTGTATTCTTCCCCTTTGAAATCGGCTAATCACTAGATCCCTTGAATCGGTTAGTTTTCGGCTTAAAACACATAAAAATAGATCTAACTACTAAAATAGGCCTTGGCCGAATATTCATAGTCACTTACCTTAAGGATCTTAAATTCTGAAATTATCCTTTGGTTATAGCTTCTGTCGAAATCCCTAAAACCACATGTTAGATCAACTTCTAACCTTTAATCACAATCAATGGCCCTTGCCCGAATGACTTACCTTGATGGTCAAATCCCAAGATCTTTTCCTTTATAGTCGACTATGGCAAAAATCCCAAAGAATCCTTCCAAATTTCTAAGAAATAAGAATATTGATGGGATTAGTCCTAGATTTTGACAAATCTAAAAGAATAGAATCAAAACTTGTTCTTACCCTTTCTTGGAGAAATCGACAGCACCTATGCTTGAAGCCCTCAAAGATTCGGCTTTTGATGGATTGGAAAGAAAAGAAATTGGCTAATGGTGATATCTTTAATTTTCGGCTTTGGCTAACAAAAGAAGAAGAACAAATGCTCTAGGAAATTCGGCAGAGAGAAGGGTTGAGAGAAAGAATGATAAATGGCCCTCTTTTCCTTATATAGCAGAATTTACTAACTTAGAATCCTTTACTTGGCCATCACTCTTCTATTTTGATAGCTTTATCTCTTTAATTATCTCCTAAAATAAAAGATAATTCAGCAACTATCCTTACTTAGCCGAAATTATTAAACTCAAAGTCCCTTACTTGGCCATCACTTCTCCCTTATTTTCCTAATTAAAGAATAATTCCTCATTTATCTCTTGAAAATAATCTAAAATAAATCCATTATTTATCCCTTATTTATCCAATATTTATCTCTTAAAAATAAAAGAATAAAAGCTCCTAAATTATAGCCTTATGCCGTCCACCTCACTTCTTTTGGAAGCAAAATAAAATTTCTTTTATTTGCTTTCCCTGTGACTCGAACTAAGGCCCAATCCCCTTGCATGTGGCACCATTTCCAGAGGCCCTAAGTGGCATCTCCAGGCCACTTTTCCAAGCCTGTTTGCGTGTCAAATTTCACATACTTTTTCTCTTAAGTCCACCTGGCCTTAATTTCCTCTTTTAAACTTTAAAACTCGACATTTCTAAGTCATTTCTAAGTTTCCAGAAATTTTCGTTTCTCTCTTTAAACTTGCCATCTCCTTACATTTCCAAGTTTCCAGAAATGTTCAATTTCCTCTTTTGAATCATTTCTAAATCACTTCCTTACATTTCCAAGTTTCCAAAAATGTTCACTTTCCTCTTTTAAACCTAACATTTCCATACATTTCCAGGTTTCCAAAAATGTTCACTTTCCTCTTTTAAACCTAACATTTCCATACATTTCCAGGTTTCCAAAAATGTTCAAGATATATTCATAACACATAAGACATGTCATTTCGTACAGTTAAACCGAAAATGCATAGGCCCTTTTCAGGATGTTACATGAGTTGCTACTTGTGGTTGTCAGGTGAGTCTCTATGCTGACTCTTGCATGTGCACTATTCATACAAAGAGATATGTAGGATACTAACTGAAATATAAGGCTGAGATCATGAAAGGTATGCTTATGTATGTATGCTTGGAATGTGTATAGTAAGTGCATGAAGGGTCTACAAAGTGAGTCTAAGGCATTCGTGCATGAAGAGGCTATAAAATGGGTCTGTGTCTATTCTCTGTGGAGTTGTCAAAAAGGGTCTGTCGAGACTTAAAACATGAACTCTAAAATGGAAAGTTCTTGGCCATGGCTCTCACAAAAAGGAACTAAAGGATGATTATTACCCAATGAGGTTCCCTGCATGTCTTAAGACAATGATGGGCAAACCTCACGTAACATATGTTTAAACAAATCCATATCATAAACACGCCATGAACGAAAAGCCTTTATGGCGAATTATGAAAGGATCACTTTAGTCGTGTGCTCTATCTGATAATCAAAATGATGTATTTTGCTAAGTCTATATGACGTGAACTATCAGGAATATCTAGTAAGCTATGAATTTGAATGTCTATCTTAATGGTACATGAGTAAGTTCTAGTAGTTCTGTAACAAGTATAACTAAGACAAGGTATTGATATACTCTAGAATAAGAGTTGAATAAAGTCTTAAGGGTTCTTCATGAAAAGGGGATATTTATATGTATGACAAGAAGGGCATTTTCTATGACGATATGTAAGTATGAAAAATAAAGGGTATCGTATCTTCTTCAAAATTTATTCCAATTGTAACAGCCCGAATTTGGGCCTAATCAAAAAAAAAAATGGTTTCGAGACCACAAATCTGACATAGCAAAGTTCATTTTTATTATATTTTTATGGTCTATAGTTTCACGAAATGATTTCGTAAAAATTTTGTTCGAAAATTTTGACGTTTGGGCACTCAATTTAGTCAAAAGGACTAAATTGTCAAAAGTGTAAAAGTTGAATTCTACATGTTAGAGGTGCTAATTGCTATGGGATTTTAAATTAGAGGTCCTTATATGATAATTAGACCATTTCTTAAGATAGTGGACAAAAATGGACATGGTGAGTTAAAATTTTAAAGTTTGGCAAAAAGGGTATTTTGGTCATTTGGTTAATAAAAGAATAAAAAGGGAAAATAAAGCCAAAATTTGCTCATCTTTCTTCTACCTTGGCCGAATTTCATAAGGGCTCTTTGCCAATTTTCAAGCTTGATAGTAAATGCATCCTTGCCCCGTTTTTAATGCTCTTTACATTTTTGAAGTCCTCGTAACCCGATTTACCTATTTCTACCATTATTTTGAAGTAGGGTTCATGTTTAAAAATTTACCCATGTGTGATATGCATGTATTTTGATGTTTTATGGAATATATTGTTTGTTTAAGTTGTGATAAATAACTTTTACTAAGTGATTTTTAGTGAAAATGTATAAAAAGGACTTATTTGTAAAAAGTGTAAAATGGGTAGTAGAAAATCTGATTTGATGAAAATTGTGGGCTGTTAAGAGCATGATTTAGGTTTGACTAGGCTTGGCATTCAAGGAAAATGGATACATTTCATTTTACGAGCCTAGGGACAAAAATGTAAATATGTCAAAGTTTAGAGGCAAAAGTGTAATTTTTCCATAATAGGATTTTGGACTAAATTGAGTAATGTGGATAATAAATAAGTTAAATTTGTTATTATAGATCAAGAAAGACGAGGTCCAGGCCTGGATCAAGGGAAAAACAAGATTATTGACGATTAGGTCCATTTCTGCTATTTTTATACCGAGGTAAGTTCGTATGTAAATAATGCATTATTATTTATGCCTTAATTGTGTTATATTGTATGAATTGTGATTTACTCTTTGAATGAATTCGACAAAGTTCGACAAGCGAGAAAAAATCTCGGTTTAACCTTAGGAATTGTTAGGATACAAATGTCATGTAACACCCTAAACCCGACCTAGAAGCTAGGCCTGAATCTGGCATGTCACATTGAAGTGTTTTTTGAAAACCTTGTTTTCATTGAAAACCCTCCTTAATATTTAAAAACTAAAGTCTCAGTTTGTGCTTGTTCAATTTCAAAACGTGGTTCATTGAAAATTTAATCACTTTTAAAAACGTTATTAACTTCGTTAAAAATCTCTTTTCGTTGCGGAAGCTAATTTAAGGTAAAGAAGTTTAAAATGTATGTTTTTAAAAACAGTAATTGGGTTGAAAACTCGTCTACATCTAACAGATATAAAATGTAACAAAATCCCAAATTCATAATTAAATCTAGAGAGGCATTATTACAGAAATTAAAACCAAAAACGGAAGTCAAAACATATATAAAGTCCAAAACATAAAAGTCGCAGTCGTGTGGTCACCTCTGAGTCCCTTGCAGTACCGATCCTCCTAACGCTAGCGATTACCTGCACAATTAAAAACGAGGTGAGTTTACGAAAACTCAGTGTGTTATCCCCTTACTAGAGTAACAATCGATATTGTAAACAGAAACTGAAATAAACGATGCAGGCCAAAGCCCTTTAACAATAAAGATGCAATCTAGTTTAGAGCATACGTGAGCCAAAACCCACTATGATATCATTTAGGTCATAGCCCATAACTGAATCAATTGGGCCCAGCCCAAACCAATACAAAATGAGTGGCTCTAGGCCCAGTACAATGACAAATCTCATAAACAGATATGCAACAGTATGAGGATGCATCCCACCCCGGTCCAGTCAACACACCATCCGTACCAACCCTACACTTACGTAGGGATAAAATCGACCCACCTAGCCAACACACCAAGCTTAGCACCGGTTGCGGCACTAAGTCAACAAAACGGCTTGAGGTCGTGGACAGAACGGCTAAAAGCCATAAACATCGCAGTAATGCTGCCAGTTAACAGAGCGGCTAAAAGCCATAAATAGAATGGTTATAATCCATAATCAGGAAGGCACAGAGCCATAATTAGGATGGCACAGAACTGTAATAAGTTTGGCACATAGCCAGCAGCTACGGTAATATAATTGGCACACAGCCACGGGTATCGACACAGAGTCATCAATATATATGTTAGGCACATAGCCACGAGTAAATACGATTGGCACAATGCCATAATCAAGATGGCATAGAGCCAAAATCAGATTGCGCGGCTTTAAGCTGTCCGTCGGTCCACAATCATCTTATGCGACCCGTGTGACCTTAACAGATCAATACTGGATCCACATTCATCTCATGAGACCCATGCGACCCTATCAGAACTTCCTCCGTATCAATGTCCCAACCTCATGTAATATGTCGTGTATGTCTTGCTCAATCATTACACGTGTATGCAAAATGGCCATGCTCAGTAACAGTCATTTAAACATATATTAAAAGCATATCAGTCACACGACCACAGTCAAGTCAGTTAAATTCATAGTCATACAATCCTAGTCAAATCAGTCAAATTCATAATCTAAGTCAGTCATTTACCCACAAGGGTAAAACAGTCATTTACCCTCCAAGGGCATTTAGGAAATTTTGCAAATCGGGGGTATTTTAGTAATTTCACAAATCGAGGGTATTTCGATAATTTCACAAGTTAGGGGTATTTTGGTAATTTCATAATTCAAGGGTATTTAGGTAATTTTATAAATCGGGGGTATTTCTGTAATTTTACAAATTTGGGGTATTTCAATAATTTTACAAATTGGGGGTAATTCGATAATTTTACAAATTGAGGGTAATTTGGTAATTTTAAAAATTAGGGGTATTTCGGTAATTTCACAATATGAGGGTATTTCGATAATTTTACAATCTAAGGTTATTTCGGTAATTTTACAAATCCAAGGCTTAACGACCCAACAGAAGGTCCACTGTCTCCTCGAGTGACTTAAGTCACAACATGCTCTTGTGGCCCATTTAGCCCAGAAACAGCCATAGTTATGCAAACGTCACAGTCCAAACAACACTTACCACATCACATACATTTTATCCGTATGGGCCAACACGACCCATTTCGACCCAACAAGGCTCAGAACAGCCCAAGACCACAAAAGCGCTCGTGGTGGCCTCTACAGACTAATGCCCATGTTCATAGGCTTGGTTCACCACACGTACGATTGCCCGCTCGTGTGGCATCATACACCATATTTCTGGCTTTTTAGTATTTTTTCGATCTACATACTTTCAGCTTTTCAGTCGGTCATCGAATACCATATACAAATACACACACTTTATCGGCTTTCCCGCCAACTATCGAATACAGGGTACTGTTACACACCTGTTCGCGAAACTAGCTAAGATTCATGCTCTCTGAATCCTATAATCAACCAAAATATCATATCAGATTTACAAACAATAAGGTTAATAACTGTCCAAGCCCAAAATGACAATCCATACTTAGCTTGATTGATCGTTAATAGGTTTTTTTATTTCCCTTAGATATCAGGCTAGAGTTGATCACACTCCTCTTAGATGATTAACTGCATTACAAGTACAACCTATCAACCACGATGGTCGAAAACCATGGTTTAGCACACATTAGTCTAAAGGAAGTACACGCGACCCTTCCCCCAAAAAGGGGAAACTAACATTCGGCCAACCACTTGAGAAATTACTAGCCTTCAACTTTTACCTTTGATTGCAAGATGAGCAAACGGTTTGCACTCCTCGTGGAATTCTATAAACCGAAGGCACTACCAAGCATAAAGAGAGAAGGAGAATCGGCCAACAAAGAACATAAAAGAAAAGAGCATTCTTTAAGAAAGGAGTTTGGACATATCGAAGGAATAGAAAAAAATAAGAAGAAATCTAGTAACTCACCATTTGCTAAAGCCACTCCCAAACCAAAATTGATCAAAGAAGAAGAAGATAGAAATCGATAATAGAATCAAGACACTGGAGGGGAGGAGAGATAAAAAACAATCGATCAAGAAGATCATTAACTAAAAGCCGACAGACAAAATAGAGAGATGAGAGAAACAGAAAAGGTTCGGCAAGAAGGGAAGAAGAAGATTGACAGACCAAAATTAAAAAAGAAGAGGGGAAAAGAGAATGATATATTCAGCAGTAAAGGACAATCTCCAAATAGTCAATTACCCCAACCCAAAATAGTGCACTCAAACTCCCAATCCCAAAATTCTGAGTAGTTCCCACTCAAATTCGGCACAATACACCTATTACACACCAAATGCCTTCTTTTTCTCCCCAAAATCCTTAACCAACAACCCCCTTATCCAAATCCCCCAAAACCCTCCTAAAATCACTCCATAAATCCCTCAAAGACCAATTTGAACTCCCCAACAACTTCATCCAAGACCAAGTCAACAACCACCCCAGGAGAGTTTTAATCCAACTCTACCTCTCTCACCTCATGGAAATAAAATAAAATCCCTTTGCATCCCATGCGATTCGAACTCAAGATCCCCTTGTCACTATAATGATGCCACTACCACTAGATCACCAACCCTTCTTGTGTCATGATTTCCCCAACAATATTCTTAAAGCCTACTTCCTTATATCAAGGCTCCTTTAAGAGAAAACATAAAATTTTGCTAAAGCCCAGGTTTGAACCCAGGAATTCTCCAACACTTCCAAACACTCCTAATCACTTAACCACTAAAGCAACAACCAATTTGTGATATTTCTTGCACACATAAACTTTTATGTACAGTCTCCTAGCGGCTCCCACACACAAGGCCCAATTCTACTAGGCCTAAATACAGGATGTTACATGTCATGAGATTAGGGTTAGTTGAGATTACGTGTAAGACCATATCTGGGATATGGCATCGATATGAGATTTCAAGTGGTTCAACGGGAAACTTAAAGGAAAAGTTTAAGTTGTGAAAGACTATGGTATGATGTGAAAGATTATGGTAAGTTGCAAGTTGGTACAGGTATGCACATAAAACCCATGTTTAGTGAGCTTGATATGTGATGAAACCTTGGATTGGTTCGATTGAGTAAGTTATGAAGTTAATATTTTAATAACATCTATGCTAAGCTTGATTATGAATTCACAATGACATTTATGTTAATTTACTTTATGTTGAATATATGTTAAAGTGTGCATGATGCTTATTATTTGCATAGGAACTTACTAAGCTTTAAAGCTTACTCCCTTTCTATTTCTTTTGTATTATAGTGTTACCAAGCCAGCTCGGGGATCGAAGACGGTCAGAGATTCATTCACACTATCAAATTATCATTTTGGGTACTTATGATTTCAATATTTTAAGTTATGGCATGTATAGGGACTTGGTATTTTTGTTATGTGTCATAATTGATTTGGCCATAAGTGATGGCTCCAATAGTTGATAATTCATTTGTTTGATATTGGCTAATATTGATTAAGTATATATACATATGATGATGTTTTCATGAATGTGGGAAATTGCATGGTTTGAGATGCTAAGTATGTGATGTTTGTATGTGATAAATGATAGCATGTAAATGATAGCATGTATGGCTGATTAGGTTGAAAGTATATGCTTGGATTGGTGCTATGTTTTTTTGTGTAGGTTGTTGCATGGAATGGTGGCAAAAAGGCTTGGTAAATAACCTTATATTTGTCCACATGGGTAGACACACAGGCATGTATCTAGGCCGTGTGCGACACACGGTCTACCCCACCGGCATGTGTTTCGGCCGTGTGTCCCCTGTACCTTAATTGTTGCAAAATAAAATGTTCAGTAATGAGCACATGGGCAGAGACACAGGCATGTGTCTCAGCCGAGTGGACAGCACAGCCTCGAACACAGGTGTGTGCCCTGGCCGTGTGAAGTCTACACCTATTTTGTGAAAACATATAAAAATTTAATCGATCACATAGCCTAAACACATGGGCATGTGACTTGACCGTGTGACCTCAATTTGATATTGATGTCATAAACAGAATGTTCCCTACTTGGAACACAGCCTGAAGCACGGGCGTGCTTCAGGGTCACACGGGACTGTCCCGAACCTACACAGGCATGTGACCCCTTTTCATGAAAATTTTTCCAAGTTTTCCAAAAGTTTCCAAAGTTCTCGGTTTAGTCCCGAACCACTTTCGATGCATGTTTTGGGATCCTGATATAGCATGACATAGAGTTCATCTGAATGTTATTCGTAGTGAATTATCAGTATGAGTATGTGAACATAATTGAATCAGGGTATGTTCGAGTGTAAACCTGTAACATCCTTAAATAGGGGCTCGTATGTTTGAATTAGTTGCATGTGAATGGCTTGATTGTGATGTTAATTAAGGTGTCTTAGGGTCTAGGTATGAGCCAAGGGTAGGCCCGAACTATAGGAAAAATTTTATTTTTGAGCAATGGATAAGAGAAGCTGTAGTGGCTAGGTGTTAAGAGTATTATGTGGTAAGTTTTAGCACAAGAGAACCTGTGGTAAAGTGGCAAGGAGGCGCCACTTAGAGCATTGAGGAGTGACGCCACAAGAAGGGGAAGGGAGCTAAGGTTTGAGCTGCAGGAATCCCTCTTTGGTATTAATAACATGTTATAATAATTGATATCCAAGTATATGAATAATGGTACCTATGGTTATATGATGACACATTGGGTTTTAAAGATCGGATTACGAACGAATATTTTGATCATAAATATGTGGGTAAGGAGAAACTTTCCTATCAATTTCATACTTAGTTACATGGATATGAAATTGAAAGCTTGATAATAAAAATGAGCATAAGTATAAGTTGAGTTGTAGAAATTGAATTGTTAGTGTTTGAATGTTATATTTTTATGAAATTAGGACTTACTAAGCTAGCGAGCTTATCGTGTGAAATGTTTCTCTGCTTTATAGATTAGGCAAGCTACAAGCTCGTCGGGATCGCTCGGAAGGTCGCCACACTATCAATCTACATTTTGGTACTCTTTCATTTTGGTTTTAATCGAAGGCATGTATAGGGAAGACTTAGTCTTTGTTGATGAACTCTTAAGGTTTATGTATGTAATAGCCATGCGAATATGGCTAAATTTTTAGTAAGTTGATGTTGGGTTTCGATATGTACGTTGGTTCATGATGGCAAGGTTTATGCTTTCTTAATCAAAGTTTAATCATTTTGTTAAGGAAATGTTTATATACGAAATGAATCCTTGAATTAGGAATGTAGGTAGGTTCGGTTAGAAGCTAGTCTTTCATAAAATGCAACAAAACAGCTTGTAGTAACAGCAGTGATGTGAGTTAGAAAAATCACCACAAATAGGGTATATTGAATTAAAAGGTGAATGAGATATGGAATTAAACCTTATTGTGTCTATTTTTACATGAAAGAAACAGAGTAGGAAAAAGATTTATATATTATGAGATAATTCAGTTTTAGTGAGACCTGCTCCGAATGAATTCGTGAGTCACTGTTCTGTTTTGGAAAAATTTCCATAAATTGTAAAAAAAATAATTAAGAAGCATGGTTTATATGTGTAGAACCCTTAATAAATCTATTTTTCATTGGTATAAACAATAACATCATAGGAAATTTGTGCAATGAGATAACTGCATTTTTGTAGGGACAGGTCAGAATTGTCAAGCAGTGTAATAAGGGTAACTTTGATGAATAAACTGTGCTAATTGGCTACATGAAAAATTCTGGAAAAATTTTGGTGAATAGTTATATGAGTCTAGTTTCAAGGAAAATTTACGGATCTAAATTTTGAGTTTTGTAACTCGAGTTATGGTCGATTTAGTCAGCGTGATGCAGTTGGACAGCTTTAAAAATTTTTACTTCCCGAGTTAATGGTCAAGTCTAGTATTGCCACGTGCACCGACTCCTAAAGGGTTTCGGGTAAGGGGTGTTACATTTGATTGGTATCGAGCTTACGGTTTAGTCGATTCTAGGACTACCGTAGCGCGTGTGAGTCTAGCTATACATGCCTTTATTATATGTTGATAGTGTGGTGACTTCTCGACCACTCAACTTTGTTTTATATAGTAAATGGACACCGATCCCGAAAGAGTTATAGCCGATGATGTGGAGAGCGTGGCGCCCGACCGCACTCCATGGATCAACCAGATGATAGACTCTCGACCTGTTTCGGGTAGCCACGAAGGAGAAACTAAACAAGCCTTTTATCGGATGATGAATGAGTGGTTTTCCCAATTTATTCAAAATAACCGCCTGCACTTCCAACCTCCACCCCAGAATAATCTAACTCGATTCCTTCACTCCCCCAATGATAGGTCCGATGAGATCTAGCAGACCCCAGCTGATAAAATCCAAAAATATGGGGCCAAGAATTTAAAGCTAATGACGATGATGACGCCGAGAGAGCCGAAATGTGGCTTGATAACACTATTCGGTACTTGATGAGTCGTCTTGTACTCCGGATGAATGCTTGAAGTGTACTATATCCTTATCATGGACACCGCATATCGCTGGTGGAATACACTAGTATCGCAAGCTTCCGAAAGAAAAAGTGACATGGGATTTCTTCCGCAATGAATTCCGCAAGAAATATATCACCAAAGATTCATTGATCAAAAACGAAAAGAATTCCTTGAAATTTGAAACAAGGACGAATGACCGTGACGGAATATGAACGAAAATTTGTCGACTCAAAGTAGATATGCTAGAGAGTGTGTTTCTTCCGAAGCTATTATGTGTAAAAGATTTGAAGATGGCCTCAATGAAGATATAAAGATGTTCGTTGGCATTCTTGAAATTCAAGAGTTTGTGACTTTAGTTGAAAGAGCTTGCAAAGTCAAGAGCTCTGAACGAGAAAAGAAAGGCCGAGGCTCAAGCTAGAGACATTCGTAAAAGATCTTCTGCAAAGTCTTTCATTCCACGACCAAGAAGCCCGAGAGACGACTACAAACCGACGAAAAGCTAATACAGATCCACCTAGACGGGATCGACCTCCTATGAGCTCCCGAGCTACCTCGATAGCCAGTGTTGGTAATGTTCCACAAAATAGAGTTGAGTGCAAGCATTGTGGGAAATGGCACTCAGGGAGTTGTAGATTTCATGATCGGTCTTGCTATAAATGTGGATCATCGCACCATTTTATTAGAGAGTGTCCGGTTAGCCGACTGCATCATCCCCGCAACACTAAAGCCGAGCAACGTGTCAATGCGAGTAGACCACCCGCATATTCGTGCAATGTAGGTGGTAGTCAAAGGAACGAAGAACACCACAGATCGATCTGAGGCTAGAGCTCCGGCTAGAGCATATGCTGCGCGAGCTAGAGAGGATGCTTCCTCCCCCGACGTCATTACCGGTACTTTCACTCTTTATGATACTACTGTGATTGCACTAATTGATCCCGGTTCGACTCATTCTTATGTGTGTGAAACTTTAAAATTCGCAAGACTCATTAGTTGAGTCTACCGAGTTTGTGATTCGTGTGTCCAACCCTTTGGGTAGATGTGTGCTTGTTAATAAAGTGTGTAGAGGTTGCCCGTTGATGATTCGAGATTATTGCTTCCCGGCTGATTTAATGTTGTTGCCCTTTGACGAATTTGATATAATCTTGGGTATAGATTGGTTAACTTCGCACGAGGCAGTAGTGGATTGTAAAAGAAAGCTTATTGATTTGAAATGTCGAAACGGTGAGACCATCAGAATTAAATCTCGTGACATAAATGGGTTGCCTACAAAGAATATCTTCAATGTTAGCCCGAAAGTATGTGAAAAAAGGGTGTGAAGCTTATTTGGCCTATGTAATCGGATAATAAAATGTCCGAGAAACAAATTGAATCAAGATCGGTTGTGTGTGAATACCTCGATGTGTTTCTGAGGAACTACCGGGTTTACCTCATGCGAGAGATTGAGTTCGGCATTGAGTTAGTGCCGCACGACTCGATTTCGATAGCTCCGTCCGAATGGCACCTCATCGAATTAAAAGAATTGAAAGCGCAGATTGCAAGAGTTGACAGATAGGGTTTTGCACGACCGAGTTTCTCTCTTTGGGCCGCACCGGGTGTTATTTGTGAAAAAGAAAGATGGGACTATGCGAATGTGTATTGACTACCGCAACTAAATAAGGTAACTATAAAGAATAAGTACCAAGTTACCTCGGATTGATGATTTATTTGATCACTTGAAGGGGGCTTCAAAGTGTTTCAAAAATAGATTTGAGAACGGGCTATTATCAATTACGAGTCGAGATTTAGATGTGCCAAAGATCGCATTTCGCACGCAGGTACGGACATTATGAGTTTTTGGTTATGCCTTTTGGACTCACTAATGCACTGCTTTGCTTTTATGGATCTAATGAACCGGTCTTCCGGCGCTTTTTGGATCAGTTTGTAGTAGTGTTTATTGATGATATATTGATCTATTCCGTATGAAACGGAACATGCTGAGCATTTGAGATTAGTACTACAAACTTTGAGAGATCAACGATTGTTGCAAAGTTCGATAAGTGTGAAATCTGGATGAATGAGGTCGGCTTCTTGGGTCATGTTGTTTCAAAGGTCGTATATTCGGGTGGATCCAAATAAATTAACAAATATATACTTGATTGGAGACCACCAAAGAATGTTTCGAGATCCGAAGTTTCCTAGGCCTCATGGATATTATAGACGATTTGTAAAAGGTTTTTCTCAGAATAGCTACACCTTTGACGAAACTACTACGAAAGATGTCAAGTTTGAGTGGTCGAGAGAAGTGTCGAGAAAAGTTTGGAGCGCTTGAAAGCCCTTTTGACCAAGCCCCAGTGTTAACTCACTGAATCGGGTAAAGAATTTATTATTTTTAGCGATGCTTCCTTGAATGGATTGGGTTGTGTTTTAATGCAAGAAGGCAAGGTGATAGCCTACGCTTGAGACAATTGAAGCCGCATGAGAAAAATTATCCAACTCATGATTTGGAGTTGGCAGCCATTGTGTTCGCATTAAAAATTTGGCGTCACTACTTATTTGGCGAAAAATGTCATATTTATTCAGATCACAAAAGTTTGAAGTATTTGATGACTCAGAAAGACTTGAACTTGAGACAACGTAGATGGTTAGAATTGCTGAAAGACTATGAATTAGTTATTGACTACCATCCGGGAAAGCTAATGTTGTTGCGCGGATGCGTTAAGTCGAAAATCATTATTTGCTCTTCGTGCATTGAACGCACGGGTGGCTATATCTGATGATGGTTCGATCATAGCCGAATTACAAGCAAGGCCGATGTTCATTCAGCAGATTTGTGATGCACAGAAAGTTGACGAAAAGTTGATTTCTATTCGGATTCAGTGTGAAAATGGTATAGAATCAAATTTTCAGATTGATGCAAATGATTGTTTGAGTTACAAAAGTCGATTGTGTATTCATAAGAACTCAGATTTGATACAGATGATTCTAAGGGAGGCCCATAATGGTCGAATGTCGATACACCCGGGTAGCACGAAAATGTATAACGATTTGAAACAGTTCTATTGGTGGCCTGGCATGAAACGGGATATATCTGAATTTGTTTCCAAGTGCTTAATCTGTCAACAAGTGAAAGCTGAGTATCAAGTACCGTCCGGATTACTTCAACCAATCATGATACCCGAATGGAAATGGGATAGAATTACAATGGATTTTGTATCTGGTCTTCCTATGACACCGAGTAAGAAAGATGCCGTATGGGTTATCGTTGATAGACCGACTAAATCACTCATTTTGTGCCTGAGACGCACTCGATTATTCACTTGATAAACTTGCCGAATTGTATGTGTCGCAGATTGTAAGGTTGCACGGTGTGCCGAGTTCCATTGTTTCTGATAGGGACCCAAGATTCACATCGCGGTTTTGGAAGAAATTGCAAGATGCTTTAGGTACTAAACTTTATTTTAGTATGACCTTCCATCCGCAAAACATTTCGGTCCATCGGAGCTAACTATTTTGATACTTGAGGACATGTTGAGGTGTTGCGTTCTCGAGTTTGAAGGTGCGTGGGAGCGATACCTACCTTTGATTGAATTTGCTTACAATAATAGTTTCCAATCTAGCATAAAAATGGTGCCTTATGAAGCTTTATATGGTCGAAAATGTCGCACACCGTTGTATTGGACTGAACTCAGCGAAAACAAGATACACGGGGTTGATTGGATTAAAGAAACAGAACAGAAGGTGGTACTTATTAGAAATAACTTGAAAGCCGCTTGATCGTCGAAGTCCTATGCCGATTTGAAGTGTAAGGATATTGAATTTCGTGTCGGAGATCGGGTGTTCTTGAAAGTTTCTCCTTGGAAGAAAATACTTGATTCTATCGAGAAAGGTAAGTTAAGTCCGAGATTTATTGGACCGTACGAAGTCATTGAACGTATTGGACCGGTTGCTTATAGATTAAGATTGCCCTCCGAGTTAGAAAAGATACACAAATGCTTCGCAAATATAGATCGGATCCGTCCCATGTGATTTCACCGTCGAGATTGAAATTAGATCTCGATTTGACATATGATGAGGAACCGATCCGTATCTTAGCCCGGAGATAAAAGAGTTGAGAAATAAAAGAATTCCATTAGTAAAAGTTTTATGGAATCGTCACGGGGTTGAAGAGGCTACGTGGGAGCCTCAAGAGACAATGAGGCAACAATATCCGAACTTATTTAATGGTAAGATTTTCGGGACGACGAAAATCCTTAAAGGGGGAGTTGTAATGCACCAATTTTGACCCAAATCGGAACGGTGGTTTCGGGACCATGAATCCGAGCCCGAGAGATATTTTAATATTATATTTTGTGTTTGTTACATGTGATTTAGTGAGTGTGAAAATTTCAGTAGAAAAATTTAGTCGTTTAAGTGCTCAATTTGATAAAAAGGATTTAATCGAGAAAAGCGCAAAAGTTGCATGCTAAAGTGAAGGGTACTAAATTGATTGTGGCTTTTTAAGTGGGTGTACCAAAGGGCAATTAGCCCATTCACCATAGTAAGGGACGGCAATGGGCTTTTATAAGTCCAAATTATATGTTAAATTAGCCTATTATATGTTATGTTGATATATTAGTAAATAAGGTATATTAAATGTGTTATTATAACATAAAATAATAAAGTTAAGTGGGAAGAAAGAGAACATCACATTGTTCATCTTCTTGGTCGAATGTTTGAGGAGAAAAACTCCATTTTTGGAGCTTGAAGTTTCGCAACTTAAGGCTTGATTTGGGGTAGGTATTTTACTTAGTTTTTGATAAATTTTACGTTTTTGAGATCGTTGTTTCGTGTATTACCCGACCCATGTCTAAATTTTTGAAAATACTATGTATATAGGATTCGGCCATTAACATGTTTGGATAGTTTTGATGTTTGATGATTTTAAATTAAATGTATGTTAAAGATTTACAAGTTTTGTATTGGAATTTTTGGTAATTTTGAGTATATAGGGCTAAATTGAAAAGAATAAATTTGTGAAGGATTAAAATGTCAAATAAATGAAATGCATGGACACCTATGACTATAATGAAGATTCGCCCAAGCTAGGATGTTGGAAAATTTTGCATATTTTGTGTTATGTGCAAATGGGACTAAATTGTAAAAATGGGAAACATTAGGGGCAAAATGGTAAATTGTCCATTTGGGTGTTTTGGGACTAAATTGAGATGAAATGAGATTAAATGAGCTAAATTCTAATGTGTTTTAGATCAAGAGCAAAGAAAGACCGAATTAGACCGGGAAAGACGGAAGGTTCTCGAATAGCCGATTCGCACGGAC
Organism: Gossypium bickii; assembly: GCA_025503065.1. Lineage (NCBI taxonomy): Eukaryota > Viridiplantae > Streptophyta > Magnoliopsida > Malvales > Malvaceae > Gossypium > Gossypium bickii. Next base: position 43,127,891 of record CP106717.1, on the reverse strand, counting down.
TATCGACAACCGAGGTAAGTCCTTTAGTTAAATCATGTCAAAGAATTAATTATGGTTGTCTTGACTATTAAAAATTTATGAATGTTAATATCCAATTACATCATGGCCGAATGTATATTGACATATTGGTTGATGATTTATGTTGAGTATGTGATGGAAATTATTTTGGCTAATGCAAGGTGAATAAGTAAGTTCTTGAGCTACTTTATATTTAAAGATCATTTACATATCTAGTAAATGATAAAATTTGTATAAGCTTGGTGTAAAACCATGAGTTGGCTGATTGTGATAATGATGGATTGGATTGATTTCAAATTTATTTAATGCAATGGGAATAAATGTATATGATTCGATATGTATAGTGAAATGTGAAAAGCATGTAAAAATATTCTGACATTCGGGCTTCGAGCCTAGCAGGCCTCATGCCGGTGACATAATCGGGCTTTATGCCTAGCGTGCCTTGTGCCGTGTTATTTATCTGGCTTTATTGCCTAGCGTGCCTTGTGCTTGGGTGTTATTTATCGGGCTTTTATGCCTAGCGTGCCTTGTGCCTGTTATTATTCGGGCTTCTACGCCTAGCGTGCTTGATGCCTAGTGATGTGCTTTACAAAATAGAAACCAAATTTTATGTTCAAGGCGAATTAAAGCAAATATATCGAGTTAACGGCTCAGTGAGTATGTAAAGTAGGAATGAGTTTCTTACTTAATTAAGATAAGGTAAACTAGTGATTCAATGATTATTACCAATGGTATGTATTTCTCGGTTCTATTGATAAATGATGTGGTATCGTGACTTTGGCCATTTAATATGTAAATATATAAGACTAGGTGTATTCGGCCACAAGGGTAGTTGTATAATTAATAACATGTTATAATAATTGATATCCAAGTATATGAATAATGGTACCTATGGTTATATGATGACACATTGGGTTTTAAAGATCGGATTACTGAACGAATATTTTGATCATAAATATGTGGGTAAGGAGAAACTTTCCTATCAATTTCATACTTAGTTACATGGATATGAAATTGAAAGCTTGATAATAAAAATGAGCATAAGTATAAGTTGAGTTGTAGAAATTGAATTGTTAGTGTTTGAATGTTATATTTTTATGAAATTAGGACTTACTAAGCTAGCGAGCTTATCGTGTGAAATGTTTCCTCTGTTTTATAGATTAGGCAAGCTACAAGCTCGTCGGGATCGTTCGGAAGGTCGCCCACACTATCAATCTACATTTTGGTACTCTTTCATTTTGGTTTTAATCGAAGGCATGTATAGGGAAGACTTAGTCTTTGTTGATGAACTCTTAAGGTTTATGTATGTAATAGCCATGCGAATATGGCTAAATTTTTAGTAAGTTGATGTTGGGTTTCGATATGTACGTTGGTTCATGATGGCAAGGTTTATGCTTTCTTAATCAAAGTTTAATCATTTTGTTAAGGAAATGTTTATATACGAAATGAATCCTTGAATTAGGAATGTAGGTAGGTTCGGTTAGAAGCTAGTCTTTCATAAAATGCAACAAAACAGCTTGTAGTAACAGCAGTGATGTGAGTTAGAAAAATCACCAAAAATAGGGTATATTGAATTAAAAGGTGAATAAGATATGGAATTAAACCTTATTGTGTCTATTTTTACATGAAAGAAACAGAGTAGGCAAAAGATTTATATATTATGAGATAATTCAGTTTTAGTCAGACCTGCTCTGAATGAATTCGTGAGTCACTGTTCTGTTTTGGAAAAATTGCCATAAATTGTACAAAAATAATTAAGAAGCATGGTTTAGATGTGTAGAACCCTTAATGAATCTATTTTTCATTGGTATAAACAAGAACATCATAGGAAATTTGTGCAATGAGATAACTGCATTTTTGTATGGACAGGTCAGAATTGTCAAGCAGTATAATAAGGGTAACTTTGATGAATAAACTGTACTAATTGGCTACATGAAAAATTCTGGAAAAATTATGGTGAATAGTTATATGAGTATAGTTTCAAGGAAAATTTACGGATCTAAATTTTGAGTTTTGTAACTCGAGTTATGGTCGATTTAGTCAGCATGACGCAGTTGGACAGCTTTAAAAATTTTTACTTCCCGAGTTAATGGTCAAGTCTAGTAATGCCACGTACCCGACTCCGGCAAGGGTTTCGGGTAAGGGGTGTTACATAACAGATTTAAAAGAAATGAGCAATTGTAAATTGTTTTTGTTAAAAGTCTTGTATCGTCTAGTAACACCCAAAATCCAAACCCAGTGAATCGAGTCGGGTTGATGGAGTTACATGTATAATTTACTTTCAAAGGTTTGTGAAGGTCATGAAAAGCAACTTGGGTTGCTTAAGAGTGAAAAATCTCATTCTAACAAAGTTTTTCCAACAAGGTTTGAGAGAAGAGAAAATTCAGAACAAAACTTTGCTAAATATAGCTTTAATACTATAAACATAGAGGTCCTTTTAAAACTCATAAGGGAAATTTAGTTAGAAGTGTATAAGTCCATCAAGGACTCAGTACTACTCAATAAGGATATCCTTTCATAATGGATACTTAAAGGGACTAAAATATTGGAAACTATTATTTATGGACCAAAAAGAATTTAGGTACCTGATTTGTCGCAATTCAATGTAGTAGATTAAACTAGTGTTTACATTTAAGGAGCTTGAATACAAGCATTTTTGTTATGTTTTGATTTAGTTTCTTTAGTTTAGTTTACATTCAATAAAATGTGCACATCGAGTCTTTTATTAACCTTAAAGGTTGAATGAGGCCTAAGAGGGAGCCAATGTACTTTTTGAATGTGCACGGGGACTATTAGAGGGCAATTCGGATCAATATTGGATGCTATGTCGCAACATGAGGGATCCGATGTCGTAGCATAGAGAGTAGAATAGAGAAAGAGAGAAACTACCCTCAATGTCATGACACAGGCTGAAGTGTCACAACATACCCCTGAAGATGGCTACAGAGGGACATGTTGGTTGTTACGTCGCGATACAAGTTTTAGTATGTCGCGACATCAACTCTATGACGAGATTAAAACACGAGGTAGGGGCATTTTGGTCTCCACAATTGAACCTAAAGCTCAAGAACGTCAACTACCCTAGGGCTATGGACAACGACTAACTGAAGGTTATAAATAGATCTCTCTGACACACATTATAGAAAACCATTCCATTAGCTTAGATTCTTTCTTTAGGTTTAGATTTGTTCTCTTGCTTTCTTAGGTTTTTGTAATTTTAAGCTTCATTTGTTTACTTGTAAAAGCTTTTCCAGTGTTTGTTTGGCTGAAAATAATTTCCTAAGGTAAAACCTATTACAAAACACGAGAAAAGAAACGTTTATTCTAGGAAAAGAAGCCTCATCCCCTTTCCCTTCCCCTTCCATTTCCTCCATCCTCGACACCCCGATATTCTGCTTGCTATCAACCAACAACGGTTTTTAACACTAGACACTGGCGTTCATCTTTGATTTTCCCCATCTTCGCCTTTCGTTGTCTAAATCTGCACTACACCACCAGCCAGCGACGACGTTCATCTTCCTCTCTCGAAGGTAAGAATGAAAAAAAAAAAAGAAATATGTGATTGTTTTTGTTTATTTCTGTACTTATTGGGGAAGGGCTGTGATTTATTCAAAAAAAAAAAATGAACCCTTTGGGAAACTGGCTTTGCTAATATTCTTTGAAACCCAGCCTGGATTCCCAAAACTAGTAACAATATAATAATGGGAAAAGAAATGCCCTTTAGTACCATGTCTTTAATTTGACTATTACAGAAAATTGATATGAGAAAGAGTGAGAGAGATATGGAGAAAGATTTGTGTTTGAATCCAACCTTAACAATTTACCGATTAATGGCAGAGACAGTGTTATTTCTTGTTTCTGATGAGTCTGCTTATATCAACGGCCAAAACTTGGTTGTTGATGGAGGATTTACTGTGGTTACTTACAATCTTTCAACATTTACCGGTTAATGGTTGTGGAAGCCAATTTTTTATATAATTCTTTGTAACATTTATCAGTAAAGTTTCTTGAACTTGCGAGTCCAACCTTTTTACCAGTACATTCTATGCGCATTTTCCCTATAATCTTATTCTGTAGTGCCTTTTGAAATGTTTTTATATTTTATACTTGACAAATGAATAAGTCTTGTCTGCCATTATCTCTATACCTCTTATTTTTTCTCCCAATTGTTCAGCCCTAAAGTTCATAGTATAGGAACATGCATCAAAGGAACTCTCTAAAGTAACTTTTGATACATCAAAGTTCGTAGTAAAGCCCTTTGGGAAACTGGCTTTACTAATATTCTTTGTAAACCCAGCCTGGATTCCAAAAGCTAGTAACAATGTAGTAATGGGCAAAGTAATGCCCTTTAGCTTCATGTCTTTAATTTGACTATTGTAGAAAATTGATATGAGAAAGAGTGAGAGAGATATGGAGAAAGATTTGGGTTTAAATCCAACCTTAACAACACTCCCATGAATTTGCACTACCAACCTTTTATCTCCAATCCTTTCACAAACAAGCAACAGAGTGATAAAAGTAACCATATTAGGATTAGTAGGCAAGTTTTGTTTGTTGAGGATTATACTTTAATTTCCTTCTGTTTTTTTCTTTTTCTTTTTCTTTTTTTTTTTTTGCATATTTTGCTTTAGTTTTGGTTTTGTCTATAAACAGAGATAGATATATGCATGCATGCATGTATGTATGTATGTATGTATGTATATATGTATGTTCAGTAAAAAAGAACCTTCAAACTCCATGTTTTATTGGAGATTTTAGTGAAGGTGTCTCAGCTGACTTTGGGTTATCTCTGTTATTGAAGCTTACAAAATCTCCAGAATCATTTATGACTTCATTTTAGAAGAGTCCAAGTCTGGGCAAGTTGTGTGTCAAACCTGAAGATTGAATTTTGTAGATGTTCAAATCATAAGCACCCATTCAAGCATTTATAGCAAAAAATTAAGTAAAAATTGTTGTTAAGGAGAGCTTTGAAGATTCATCATATTAACTTCTGTACGCACTTTGAATGAAGTTTTAGCTTTTCTTATCGATAATCAAGAGAGTACGACGCTTTGTTATATAGTTATTGTCTTCAAATTTTCCAAGTAATAAAGCTAAGTCATATAATTTTAGTTTACTTCATGCATATTTAAGTTTGAGACTTTGACATAATGATAATATCAATGTTTGATTTGAAATGACTTGAGGGAAGAGTTGATTACTGTAGCTGAAGTTGCATTGTTTCTCCCTCATAACAAAGTGTAAGAAGATGACGAGTTATTTTACAATTGTGTTCAGGAAATAATATTGATGCCTTGAATCTGTCCTGACATTTATTCGCATGCTTTTCACTAGGTAACACGGTCTCAGCTGCATCTTTTTGTTTTGTTTTGTTACTTGAATTGTAAACATTGTTCTTGTTGGTTCCGAATATTATCAAAATTCAAGACTTATGATCCATGTCTAAGTGTTATTTAATAGTCTACTTCCAATTGTTTTTTCAGTTTCTGTTTGTTTTAAAACCTTTTGTTTTATCGAAGAAAATCAATTTGAACACTTTGTTGCAATGTTGTTATTTCAGGTAGCTTAGGAGTTCCAAATATTTTTCCAAAGTTGTGTTTCGGGAAAGTAGGAGTTGATAATTCAAAGCTGAATAATGTTAGAATTTGTATAAGGCAAAGACCATTGCGATATACCTCCCTCATTAGACATTTGGAGAAGGTATTCAGCATAGGTTTGAGGCAATCTGTTTGGTTTCTAATATAGTGCTTTAGAAACCTAGGGTAAATAACTTTTTCTAATATAGTGCTCACAATTATAAATTTGTTTGATAATTGTTGTTTGAGACTGATAAACCATAATATATACATATTTTAATCCTACATTTAGCATACTTTCGGATGATTTATTCCCTGAATTGTGGAATTTGGTGCTCCTAATCCTTTAATTTCATGTTTTATACTTAGGAGAGCACTGGACGATGAAAAGAATGAGAAACGGGCCAAAAACGGAGTAAATGGGCCAAAGTTCAAAAAGCACATGGCCTGGGCCTAAGCCACACGACCGTGCCTCCATTAGCAGACCCAACCACGGCCTGGCCTCGACTTACACGGGCGTGTCCCTGCCGCAACCTGTTTTAATTTCACTCGGATTAAGATACTTAGGGGCGAAGAAAGACATTCTGAAAGCCTATATAAACACCCTAAGTGCGACCTATGAGAGGCGTCCAGTTAGGCCGAAGAGCCAAGCCAGAGAGGCCAAAATTGTGGGATTTACTCGAAGAAAGCCAGTTGATTCATCTCAAGAAGCCGGGGTTATACTTAAGACGGAGGATCTTCCCTTCAAATTCCTTTAGGGGGTTTTAGGGTTTTTCTTATGTTTTGTTTTATATTTTCTTCTGAGATGTATTCTTTTATGATTATGAACTAAACCCCTCTAATACATGAGGGGGATGAAACCTAGGACGGATCTTGTTATTATTTTCTGAACTATATGATAAATACTTGATTTGTTCTTAATTTTTACTTTGATATTTCAGGATATTGATTCAAGTATTGATGTGCTTAGGCAGTGGAGCAAAAGTCCCTGTTTAAGAGTAGATCTAGCATAATTAAGCGGAGTTGATCGCAACCCTAGAAATAGGATGACGAAAATTTGCCAGATTAGGGTCAAACCTAATATGGGAGTCCATAGAACGAGTTAATGCAATTCTAGGGGTTTTAATTAGAAAGATATTTCAATTAATCAACCTAGAGTTAGACGTTAGTAGCCTCGAAAGAGGTATTAATATAAATTAGTGAATCCTACAGATCAAGTCAAGTGAATAAATCGTCTGGTTCAGAGTTAGATAATAAGTGAAGTCTAGGTGGATTCTTCCTCAGGTATTGTCTTAATCAATTGGTCTTTCCCACAAGTATTTTCCCAAATTCATTCTCTTTGTCTTAGCATCCTTAGCTTAGTGGTTAGTTAATTTTAGAATAAATAACAATTCTCTTAATTCTTAGGCTAAATAATAAAAAGAAGGCTAGTATTAGTAATTTTGGTTCTTTTGGGTTCGACAATCCGGTCTTGCCACTAAACTATACTACTGTTTGATAAGTGCGCTTGCCTCAATCGTTGTCACAGTTAGTTTCTAGGCTCGATCATTCATTATATAAATTTTTAAGACTTTGACACACGATTAGAGACAATCTGTTTGGTTTCTTGTCCATAACCATGATGCTTTTTTTCGTTTTCCGTTTTTTTTTGGAGGGGGATATTTGAAAGGGGAAAAAAAAAGAAAAAAAAGTGAAGAGCTTTTTAACTATTTTCTAAAATGAAAATAAAAGCACCCATCCATGGTGGATGAAAGCAAATTATAATCCACTCAAAGAAACAAAAAACAAAACCACCAAACGAACAATGAAACCAAGTATACCAAAAACATAAGTCATTAAAATTTTAAAATTTTGTTGTAAGAAGCTAGTTTATATTATAGATAGATAGATATAAATAATGTCAAAATTTTTAGTTAGAGATAATAGATAAAAAAACAAAAGATACTTTTGACCTAAGAAATTTATTAACTATCATCATTATAATATAACAATAATGTTAAATTTTTAGAGATATTTAATTGAATAAAAAATAAAAAAGAAGATAATTTTGATCCTATTTATTTCTCTTACATTCCGCTATTACTTAAGTCATTCCTCGACAAAGAAAAAAGAAAAGCAAATGGATGATGCTGGATTCAATGAAGAAGGGAGCTAAAAGTCCAGTCTTTATTACATACATGTAATTTTGATTTTTATATTATATAAATACACTCACTTTTTCTCCATCTCACATGAAAATTTTGCCACTTCCATCCATGGTGGATGTACTCACATGTCAATAAAAGTACTTTGGATATTATAATCCCTATTAACTGCCATAAATTTTAAATGGCATGATCTAGTAAGTAACAGCTAATGTTAAATGGTAGTTATTGTAGCTCAAAACATAATTCAACTTTTTAGTTTAATTCAAGGATTAAATTGAATCGATATACTATACTAAGTATTTTTATCGTTAATATAGATTATTTTTTTTTTTTGATCATTCCTATTCCATTGTTCCTTTACAATATGAAATCATTTTAACTTCATTATAGATGTCCAAAAAAAAAAAGTAGGGAAAGAAATACAAAGGCAAAGCTTAAAAAGCTGGATGGAGGTCACACTGGTGAGACCTCTGGTAACCAATTGAACAGGTTCAACCAGTTGGACCTTCCAATTTAATAAAAATAATTTACAATATTAAATAAGAATTAAATATAATAGATATTTAGTAGAAATATGAATTTTGCGTAATAGTATAGTATAGATTCAAAGGGTTAAAGATCCAAATCTCATAGCATAAAATAAATTTAAAAATTAAGTTTAAAACCAGTTTAAATCCTTAATAAGTATTTAAATTCAAATTTCGTTATGCCATTTCTTTAAGTTAGATCAAATTATTATTAATTTTAAGATTAATTGCACATTGATCTGTAATAATTGCATATTAATTAGTAAATTTTTGTGTGATCCTATGGCAAGCTTGCTTCTTTTTTGTAGTGATCAAATATTTGTGTGGCATTATTTTGTGTAGATGGATCGTAATCAAGATCAAAATGCAATTGTCAAAGTCGTGGCTTCAGTTTTAGCTTTTGGGGCTCTTTGGATTAAAAAATTTAAAACTAGGAAGAAAATTGCTTCTCACCCTCCTATGAATTGAGATTATGAAAGAGAAAATTATATTAACAGTATTTTATATAGTAGTGACCAACATTGTATTGATGTAATAAGGATCAGAGTGATTGCCTTTTTTTTTTTAAATTTGTGTGATATTCTTAGTAGGAATAATTTGTTACAATCAACTAAATCGGTGAATATTAGGGAGCAAGTAGTTATATTTTTACGTATAATTGGTCATAATGTAAGATTTCGACTGATTGGATCTAGATATTATAGATCAATTGAGACAATTCACCGTTACTTTAGGGTTGTATTGAGAGCTAATTTGAAATTGTATAAACTAGTTATTAGATTACCTAATTAGTCAACTCCTAGTGAAATCAGAAACAATCCAAGTTTAACAGCCGATTTTTCAGTTAAACCAGAACAGTGGTTTTGGGACCACAGATCCGACCCGAAATATAGTTTATTTTTATTTTATTATATGGTCGTAATATGACAGACGTGGCATGTGAAAATTTTGACATGAAAATTTTATTGATTTAGTGCCTAATTACGAGAAAGACTAAATCGCATAAAATGTGAAAATTGAATTCTAGTAGCTATAAGGATCAGATAGCTATGAAATTCAAAACTAGAGGTCCTTATATGGTAACTAGATCATTAAGAAAAGTATGTAGATTTTTCTTGGGGACTCATCCATGGAATTATAGAAAAAGATCAAGAACTAAATTGGTAATAGTAAAAATTTAAGTAGTTAAAAGATGATAAAATAAAATATCATCTTATTATTGTCTTCCTCAACCTAAAATTTTATGGAAACCATAGGAGAGAGAGGGGAAACTTTCAAGGCTTAATTGGGTAAGTTCTTTTGTCTCGTTTTTAATAATTTTAGTATTTTTGAAACCGGGATAGCTTAATCTCTCTATTTGAGGGATTAATTTGAAAAGTTATTAAAGTATGAAAATGGGTCATGGATGTATAATGCTGGAAATTAGAAATTTATGGTAGATAAACAACTTTTACAAAGTGATTAGGGTTTAGCCTAGACTGGTAATCCTAATCGAGCTACTTCGAGATTACGTTATATAAAGGATTTAGTCTGGACTGGTAATCTTGTTACACGATATGTGGCTCGAGAGTGTGTTCCTTGGTTGAGTTCCCTAAGGGGTACTCTTGAATAAGAAATTGACGGATTACAGAATTGTACCCTTTGAGTGAACTACTTGAGCATCCATAAAAATTCAATGATTCAATGGGCTTGTATCTCTTGACTTGGCTTAAAAATCTTTTATAGTGCTCGGAAGCTCGTGAAAGTTGGAAGATCAGTGGAGCATCGTCACACTATCAACTAGCATTTTGGGTATATTTAGTGAAATCATTTTGGGTATAATGGCATGTATAGGACAACTTGGCCATTAGTGGCTTAAAAATGTTATTTTGTAACCTAGCCATTGGAATGGCTAGTATTGGTTCATTTTGGTATGACTAAGTAGATTCCTATTATGATATACATATATACACATGTGTTATGTTAAAAATATTTGATCAATGTTGGGAACGCCTAAGTTAAACTAAGGTCAGGTTGTGATCATGCATGCTTGTAGTGATATGCCTTGTAAATAATAGAAATTTCCAAATTGGAATGCTTGAATTGGATGGTATTAGATGTATGTTTCAAATGCAGGTCTTGGGTGAAAGTTTGGGTAAGAAATGAAGCTAGAAATGGCTTCATTTTGTCCACACGTGCAGACACACGGGTGTGTGTCTAGACTGTGTGTGACACATGGCCTCGTAACGCAGGTATGTAGTTAGGCTGTGTGTCCCCTGCACCTTAGTTTTAGGAAATAGAATGCTCAAAATGGGCAGACAGGCAGAGACACGGGCATGTGTCTTAGCTGTGTGTGCCACATGGGCGTGTGTCTTGGCCGTGTGAAACCTACACCTAATTCGAATTAAATTAATTAACCACACGGCCTAGCACACGGGCGTGTGGCATACCTGTGTGGCGCAAGTTAGAGAGCACCCTAAATCAAACATGGCCTATAGCAAGGGCGTGTTCTAGGGTCATACGGGCGTATCCCTTAGACCAAACGGGTGTGTAACGCCCTAAAAGCTAGGGGTTGTAACTTTTGCTTAATTTTATGTTGTGCTTGCTCAGTTGGTTATTTGAGTGTATTTGGGGGTCCTAAGGAGGCCTGGGATCGAGTTTGAGCCTGGAAAAATTTTAGTTTTTGGCTCTTTAGTGGAGAAGGCTGTTGCTAGTAGGGCTTAAGTATAATTATGTGCATTTAGGAGGCACAAGATAAGCATGTGGAAAGGTGGCTATGGCGTCAATGAGAGAGCAATGAGGGAAGCGGTTCGAATCCCTCAGTTTACAAATTGGAGGCTTTTATTTTGTGACAGGTGAGTGGAGAAAGTAGAGTTCAGATCAAACTCTTCAAGGGGAGTTGGAGACTTGGTCAAATAATTCAAATGGATGGAGGGAGCAATGGTAGGAGGAAAAAGAGGAGAAAATCAAAGAAGTGAGGTGTGTGGGAGTGTTGGCCGAATTTGAGAGTGTGGCTAAGTGAGGAATTCGGCTAGGGGGTGACATTTGGAAGCAATTTCTGCAATTTGGGTGTGAGAGCAAAACTGAAATTCCTTTGTGTTGTGCTATTTTCTTTTCATTTCGAGTCTTTTTCTGAAGTGATGTTTTAGGTATTGTTCTATCATTCAGATTTTCTTTCTAGAGTGACATTTCGAGTTTTCATTTGCTGCCTTTCTTCTTTTTGACCTCTGCGAATTCAGTTCTATTCTTCTACTCTTTCTCATTCCTTTGTTGTGGCCATTCATTAAACTGTAAAGCCTCTCTTCTTCCACTTTCTTTTCTTCGCTTCATCATTATTTTGCAGTTGCTGCTCTTTGCTACTGAACCTCTCTTCTCTATTCAGTTTTTCTCTAGTTGAAGGTAATGTTTTCTCTTCCTCTTGTTTCCCTCTCTTTACATAGCTAAAGATGAAACACTTAACATTGACTCCTTGTTGTCTAGGCCAAATCTACTCACCTTTTTCCATCTCGAATCCTGTTGTTAGACAACTGTCGATTGTTGTCGTTCGTTGGTGTTGGTAAGAGTTGAGTAATGCAAAAACTCTCTTAATTTGTTGTTAGTTAGAATTCTTGTGACTGCAAGATTAAACTTCTGTCTCTTTCTCCTCTGTGGGGGGCGAATGTTGGATAATTACTAACACTTTTTCTTTATGCTCATCAAATATTGCTAAGGACTTGGTTTTCGTAGCCAAGGGATAGAGCCGATTACTATTACACAGTAGGAGGTCGCGGTTCTGGTAAGTGAAGTTAGTCTAGTAGGGTGTTTTAATATTTAGGGTTATCAAAGGTTGAGACTAACTAGTGGCAAATCATTACCATAGGTGTCTTAGAAGCGGTTGAAACCACAACTCGTAATCAAGGTGTGTAATCTCACACCTCTGCTTATTTTGTGAATGTTTGAACTGTGAACCGACTAAAAGTCGAAATCCTGAAAAGATAAATTATCGGCATCTAAAATCACTCAAGTGTGCAAGCACTCTAGTGATAAACTGAGCCACAAACATTGACGATAGACCTTTGGGAGTGCCACGATCTTTTTCGTGGGCTTAGGCCGTAATGGGCCTTGTTGAGCCGTAGTGGGCCCAGTGGGCCCAGTGGGCTAATGGGCCTACAGGGGCAAAATCTATGGTGAGTACCGGGTGACTGATGTGGCTGCGAAGTCTGTAGAACCAAGACCAAAAATGGGTTTGTTGGGCCACACGAGCATGTGGGCCCATTTGGGCTATCTAAGGCCCAATTGCACCGTTTTGACCAGAAATGGAAACCGTGTTACTCGAGGCGACAGTAGGCCTTTAAAAAGGTCGTTGTAGGGGTAAAATTACCGAATTACCCTTGATGGTTAAGTTACTGAAATACCCTTGGTGGGTATATTACTGAAATACCCTTGGTGGGTATATTATCGTAATACCCCCGAGGGGCAAAATTACCGTTTCCCAAATGGTCGTTTTACCCTTAGTGATAGGGTCACTGATGTATGAGTAGTAACTGTATGATTGATGTTGATGATGATGCACTGCTTACATGATTTAATTATGACATGGCATACTGCATGGGTTGGGTTATGGATTTGGAGGAAGCTCTGTACTGGTGGCTCTGCCACGTTATACTGATTTAGTGGCTTTGGCACGTTATACTGATTTAGTGGCTTAGCCATGTATACTATTATTAGTAGCGAGTCTGCGTTATTGGTATGCCGGTTGGGTGGGTTGACTTGGTCCCCACAGGTGTGCTGGTTGGGTGGGTTGACTTGGTCCCCACAGGTGTGTTGGTTGTACGAATGGTATGTTGGTTGTACTGGATTGGGTACATGTTTGTTTTTCATATCATAGGGCTTCGGCCCAGACTGTTACTAAATAGGGCTTAGGCCCAGATTGATACTGTATGGGCTTGGGCCCAAACTGTGGGTGTAATAAGGGGATTACACACTGAGTTCTCGTAACTCACCCTTTTCTCTTTAACTGTGCAGGTAATCCCCAGCCTTAGAGGATTTGGTGCTGCGAGGGACTCGGAGGTGGCCACACGTCCTGTATGTTCTTGGGGTTAATTTAGCTACGTTATTTTTACTTTACTTTACTTTAATTTTTGGGTTAATAATTTTTGTAATAAGGCTATTTGAATTGTTTTTAACTTTTATTTGGTGTTTCTTTACAAACTGCTAATTTATTAAAAATCGGTTTTAAAACAATAATTACTATTTTTTCAAATATCACGTTTCTGCAACTGTTTAACCCAAACTTCCCTAATAGAAAAGGGTTTTAAAAACTAAATAATAGATGCATAATAATATTTTTGAAAAGGAATGATTTTGAGTAAAACTTGTTTTGTTAATACGCAACGAAAATCAGGATTTTTGAATGATAGAAAGTTTTTATTCGTAGATGAGCTTTCCAACGAACACAAAGTTTTCAAACAACATCTAATGTGGCACGCTAGATCTGGTCATAACGTCTACACCGGGTGTGGGGTGTTACAGGGCGTGTGAGTCCTGCATCTTAGAAAAATTTTGTAATTTTGTGAAAAATTCTTAGAGGTTCCGATCAAGTCCTGATTTGATTTTAATGCTCGTATTAGGCCTCGAGGGCCTGATCAAAGAACATTTTGGATGATCTCGGTAAATAAATAGTAAATTTTTGTAGTTTAATGGAAAAATGTTTTGAATGTTTGGTAACGCTCTGAAACCCTATTCTAGTAACCTGTTCGGGTTAGTGGTGTTACATCTAGTGGTATCAGAGCTACGGTTTAGCCGATTCTCAGATTTGACGTAGCAAGCACGAGTTTAGCTATACATGCCATTATATAAATTGTGATAGTGTGATGACTGCTGATCATTTTAAATGTGTTTTTCATATAGTAATGTCATTCGACCGAGCTAGAGCTGAATCCGAGAAAGCTGAGAGCAATGCTTCAGCTTTAGTACAAAGAGTTGTGTTTGCGTCTGGTAGTGAAATGCCCGTGTCTGAGGGCCTAAGTGAGGAGGCAAAACAAGCCTTCTTTCAAATGATGAATGAATGGTTTACCCAGTATTTAAGAAGAAACCCTGTTGCACGACGACCTCCCCCACCTGCTCCCCAACCGATTCCTAAGGTACCATAGGGTGCCGAACCTGTTAGAATTGGTAAGCCTCCGATAGATAATATCTGCAAGCATGGGGCGGAAGAATTTAGAGCTACCGCAGATGATGATCCAGAAAGGGCTGAGTTTTGGCTAAAAAATACTATCCGGGTTTTTGATGAACTATCCTGCACACCTGTTGAATGTCTGAAATGTACAGTATCTCTACTGAAAGATACAGCTTATCATTGGTGGAAAACCATCACTTTAATAGTACTGAGGGAGAATGTCACATGGGAATTTTCCAAGCTGAATTCAAGAAGAAGTATGCGAGTCATAGATTTATGGATCAGAAAAAGAAAAAGTTTCTAGAGCTCAAATAAGGAAACATGACTGTATCTAAATACGAAGGAGAATTTGTTTGGTTGAGCAAGTATGCCAGAGAATAGGTTTTAACCGAGGCTAAAATGTGTAAACGCTTTAAAGAGGGCCTAAATGAATATATCAAGTTATTGATTAGAATTCTTGAAATAAGGGAATTTGCGGTGTTAGCCGATCAAGCCCAAAAAGCTGAGGAACTGAGTAAGGAAAAGAAACAAGTCGAAAGAGAGGCTCGGGTTTCAGGAAAAAGAACTATGAGTAAGTCACAATCATTTGCTTCTAAGAAATTAAAGAGGTAATATGATCATGTTACTACCTCTACGGGGTATTTTGGAAGAGAGCGGGGCTCTCGACGTTTTAACCTAAGGTCTTCATCTCCATCTGTAACCAGGTGGGTAGTGTTGGTAATCCCAAACCGAAATGTAAACATTGTAACAAATTTCATCATGGGGAATGTCGGTCTAGAAGTGGAGCTTGTTTCGGATATGGTTCACTTGACCATTTTCTCAGGGATTGTCCCGAAAGAGTTGAAAAAGAAATAGAACCAGCTCTAAAGTCGAGCAATCCTATTGCGAGAGGTAGACCACAACATCACCCAGGTAATTTTAGTGGTAGTCGAGGTACTACCAAAGATACGACAATTAAATCTGAGGCACGAGCACTTGCAAGGACATATGCTATTCGTGCTAGAGAAGATGCATCTACACCAGACGTTATTACTGGTACATTTTCTTTAATTGATACTGATATTACTGCATTGATTAATCTTGGTTCCACACATTCATATATGTACGAACTTAGTGACTGTTAAAAATTTACCTATTGAATTCATTGAATTTGTGGTTAAAGTTTCAAACCCCCTAGGCCAATGTGTTATGGTGAATAAAGTTTGTAAGAACTGTCCATTGATGGTAAAATGATATTGCTTTTTGGATGACTTGATGTTATTGCCATTTGATGAATTTCATGTGATTTTGGGAATTGATTGGTTAACCTGATATGATGCAGGTAAATTGTAAGCAGAAATATATTGTACTGAAATGTGAGAATGATGAATTGATTCGTGTTGAATATGATAACCTGGATAGATTACCGAATGTGATTTCAGTAATAGCGGCATAGAAATATGTCCGAAAGGGTTATGATGCTTACCTTGCATATGTGTTGGATACTAAAGTGTCTGAGTTAAAGATTCAATCAGTACTAGTCGTATGTGAATTTCCTGATGTATTCCCAGAAGAATTACCTGGTTTACCACTAGATAGAGAAGTGGAATTCTCTATAGATCTTGTTCCGGGAACGACACCGATATCTATAGCACCTTACAGAATGACTCTTACAGAATTGAAAGAGCTGAAGGTACAATTACAGGAGTTGATTGACAGAGGTTTTGCTCGACCTAGTTTCTCACCTTGGGGTGTACCGGTCCTATTTGTAAAGAAGAAGGATGGATCGTTGAGGCTATGTATTGATTACAGACAGCTCAACAAAGTCACAATAAAGAACTAGTATGTATTACCACGTATTGATGACTTATTTGACTAGTTGAAATGTGCCACTGTATTTTTGAAGATTGATATCCATTCTGGCTATTATCAATTACGGGTAAAAGAATCTTATGTGCCTCAGATAGCTTTTAGAACCAGGTATGGACACTATGAGTTTCTTGTGATGCCATTCGGCTTGACAAATGCACCTGCATTTTTTATGGATTTGATGAATAGGATTTTCAGTCTGTATTTCAATAGGTTTGTGGTGGTATTTATAGATTATATTTTTGTTTACTCCCGAGATGAAAATGAACATGCTGAGCTGATAAATCATAATATATACATATTTTAATCCCACATTTAGCATACTTTTGGATGATTTATCCCTTGAATTGTGGAATTTGATGCTCTTAATCTTTTAATTTCATGTTTTATACTTAAGAGAGCATAAGAGGATAAAAAGAATGAGAAACGGGCCAAAAACGGAGAAAATAGGCCAAAGTAAGAAATCAACACAGCCTGGAGTTCACCACACAGTCGTGCCACTTTAGCAGACTCGAACACGGCCGTGGGCTCGATTCACACGGGCGTGTCCCTACCGAAATAAGGATGAATTCTATTCGGAATAGGATACTTATGGGACAAGTAAGGCATCCCGAAAGCCTATATAAACACCTTAGAGGGCAACCTAAAAGGGGAGTTCGATAAAAGGCCTCTGTTAGGGCTTTTGACAGGAGCAAAGCTGAAGAGGGCTGAAATCAGGGAATTACTCGAAGAAAGTCAGTTGATCCATCTCAGAAGCTGGAATCATACTCAAGACTGAAGAATTTCCCTTCAATTTCCTTCAGGGGGTTTTAGGGTTTTCTTTATGTTTTGTTACTTAATTTCTTCCGAGATATATTATTTTATAAGTATGAACTAAACCCCTCAAATACCTGAGGGGGAATGAAACCTAAGATGGATCTTGTTATTGTTTTCTGAATTGTATGATAAATACTTGATTTGTTCTTAATTGTGAATTCTTAATTCTTGCTTTAATATTTCAGGATATTGATTCAAGTATTGATGTGCTTATCCAGAGGAGCAAAAGTCTCTATTTAAGAGTAGATCTAGCATAATTAAGCAGAGTTGATCGCACTCCTAGAGATAGGAAGACAAAAATCTGCTGGATTAGGGTCAAACCTAATATGGGAATCCATAAATCGAGTTAATGCAACACTAGGGTTTTTAATTAGAAAGAGATTTCAATTAATCAACCTAGGGTTAGATGTTAATAGCCTCGAGAAAGGTATTAATATAAATTAGGGAATACTACGGTTCAAGTCAAGTGAATAAATAGTCTAGTTCAGAGTTAAATAACAAGTGAAGTCTAGGTGGATTCTTCCTCGGGTATTGTCTTAATCAATTGGTTTTTTCAAAAGTCTTTTCTCAATTCATTCTCTGTGTTTTGGCATCCTTAGCTTAGGAATTAGTTAGATAAACATTAATCACTTTTATTTTTAGGCTAGATAATAAAAAGAAAGTCAGTACTAGTACTTTTGGTTTCCTTAGGTTCGACATTTCAGTCTTGCCAATAAGCTACACTACTGTTCGATAAGTGCGCTTGCCTCAATCGTGGTGATAGTTAGTTTCTAGGCTTGATCATTCATTATATAAATATTAAGACTTTCAGACTACGATAATGAGTATTTGAGAATAGTGTTGCAAACCCTGAGAGAGAAACAACTATATGCCAAATTCAATAAATGTGAATTTTGGCTACGGAAAGTTAGTTTTCTTGGGCATATAATATCTGCTGAAGGTGTTAGAGTAAACCCGAATAAAATTTGAGCCATTGTTAATTGGAAGCCACCAAAGAATGTGTCTGAAGTCCGAAGCTTTCTGGGTCTAGCTGGTGACTATCGGATATTTGTAAAAAGTTTCTGAATGATAGCTTCTCTAATGACTCATTTACTATAGAAAGATGTAAAGTTCGAATGGACTGATAAATGTCAGCAGAGTTTTGACAAATTAAAAGCTTTATTGACAGAAGCTCCGGTGTTAGTTCAGCCAGAATTGGGTAAAGAATTTGTAATTTACAGTGATGTGCCATTACATGGTTTAGGTTGTGTTTTGATGCAAGATGGTAAAATAGTAGCTTATGCCTCACGACAGCTAAAGCCACATAAAAAGAACTACCCGACACATGACATTGAATTGGCAGGCATAGTGTTTGCACTGAAAATCTGGCGTCATTACTTATTTGGTGAAAAATGTCACATATTCACTTATCATAAAAGTCTGAAATATTTAATGTCATAGAAAGATTTGAATTTGAAACAGTGCAGATTGCTTGAGTTATTGAAAGATTATGATCTTGTTATTGACTACCATCCGAGAAAGGCCAATGTAGTGGCATATGCTTTGAGCAGAAAATCCCTGTATGCTTGACGAGCAATGAATACTCGATTGTCATTTTCAGATGATGGTTCAATCCTTGTTGAGTTAAAAGCTAGACCAGTGTTTTTACAGCAAATTTTTGAAGCCTAGAAAAATGATAGCAAGTTGTATGCAAGACGCATACAAAGTGAATTGACTCCTGACTCAGAATTTCAGATCGGGATTGATGGTTGTTTGTTAATCAGAAGCAGAGTATGTGTACTGAAAAGTTCAAACCTGATACAGAAGATTTTGAATGAAGCTCATAATGCTAACATGTCTATGCATCCTGGTAGTAATAAAATGTATAATGATCTGAAAAAGATGTACTGGTGGCCGAGAATGAAACATGATATTTCTGAGTTTGTATCTAAATGTTTGATATGTCAGTAAGTAAAATTTGAACATCAGCTGCCTTCTGGACTATTACAGCCAGTTACGATACCAGAATGGAAATAGGAAATAATTATTATGGATTTTGTATCAAGATTACCCCTGTCTCCAAAGAAGAAAGATGCCATTTGGGTAATTGTTGATTGGTTGACAAAGTATGCACACTTTAATCCAGTATGTATGGATTATTCCTTGGAGAGATTGGCTGATTTATATGTTTCTGAGATTGTTAGATTGCATGGAATGCTTGTCTTCATCATTTCAAATAGAGATCCTCGATTTACATCTCGATTCTGGAGTAAGTTACAAGAAGCTCTGGGTACTCAGTTACACTTTAGCACTGTAATTTCATCCCCAAACAGATGGTCAATATGAACGGGTAATACAGATCTTGGAAGATATGCTTCGGTGTTGTGTACTTGAGTTTGAAGGTAACTGGGAAAGGTTTTTGCCTTTGGTTGAATTTGCTTATAATAACAGTTATTAGTCTAGTATTAAAATGGCATCGTATGAAGCCTTGTATGGTCATAAATGTAGGACTCCATTACACTGGACAGAACTCAGTGAGAAAAAGTTACACGAAGTTGACTTGGTTCGAGAGATCGAGGAAAAAGTGAAGGTAATTCGAGATAGCTTGAAAGCAGCCTTGGATCGGCAAAAGTCTTATGATAATTTGAAAAGAAAAGAGATAGAATTTCAGGTTGGTGACAAAGTATTCTTGAAAGTGTCGCCTTGGAAGAAAGCACTTCGGTTTGGTCGTAAAGGGAAATTGAGTCCACTGTTCATTGAACCATATGAGATTACAGAAAGAATTGGACTGATTGCATATTAGTTAGCTTTACCACTAGAGCTTGATTGGATTCATAATGTTTTTCATGTGTCTATGCTACGACGGTATCCATCCGACCCTTCACATGTTATCTCTCCGACAGAGGTAGAGATTCAGCTAGATATGACATATGGTGAGGAACCAACCAAAATCTTATCTCGGGAAACAAAACAGTTAAGAAATAAAAAAGTAGCTTTGGTAAAAGTTCATTGGCAACGACACGGTATAGAAGAGGCTACCTGGGAGCCGAAGGAAACTATGAGGAAGTAATACCCAAATTTTTTTACTAGTAAGATTTTCGAGGGCGAAAATCCCTAAAGGGGGAGTGTTGTAACAGCCTATTTTTCAGTGAAATCAGAACAGTGGTTTCGAGACCATAGATCCGACTTGAAATATAATTTATTTTTATTATATTATATGGTCCGTAATATGATAGATGTGACATGTGAAAATTTTGACATGAAAATTTTATCGATTTAGTGCCTAATTACGAGAAGGACTAAATCGCATAAAATGTGAAAGTTGAATTCTAGTAGCTAAAAGGATCAAATAGATATGGAATTTAAAACTACAGGTCCTTATATGGTAATTAGACCATTAATAAAAGTATGTAGATTTTTCATGGTGGTTCATCCATGGAATTATAGAAAAAGGTCAATGACTAAATTGGAAACAGGAAAAATTTAATTAATTAAAAGATGATAAAAGAAAATATCATCTTATTATTGTCATATTCAACCTAAAATTTTATGGAAACCCTAGGAGAGAGAGGGGAAACTTTCAAGGCTTAATTAGGTAAGTTCTCTTGTCTCGTTTTTAATAATTTTAGTATTTTTGAAACCTGGATAGCTCAATCTCTCTATTTGAGGGATTAATTTGAAAAGTTATTAAAGTATGAAAATGGGTCATGGATGTATAATGATGGAAATTAGAAATTTATGGTAGATAAACAACTTTTACAAAATGATTTTTTATGAAAACTTGAGTTAGGGACTAAAATGTAAAATTGTGAAATTGCAAGAAAAATTCTAAAATTTTATGTATACATTTGTTATAAATTTTGTAAGGGGGCTTGTCTTAGGCTTGGAATAGGGAGTAATTTGCACAAGTTTTATTTTTCGAGCTTAGGGACAATCAAAATTTATGGACAAAATGGTAATTTTTCCTAGGACGTAAATTGAGTCCAGTTAAATATGAAATGTATGAAATTGATAGTTAAATTCATTTATATAGATCCAGAAAACACAAACTCGAGGCTAGATCAAAGAAAAGAAAAGATTTCAGATTAGTAGATTATTACGCAAACAAGTGTCGAGGTAAGTTCGTGTAATTTAATCGGACATGTAATTATGTTAATTGAATGTTGTGTTTGTATGTAATGTGATTTATGTTAGTGTGCTTTACTTGTATGCTATGATGGAAAATTTGCTACATGCTTGAAATGGTGATAAAGAGTTAGTCTCGATTGGATGTTGAATTCGAATGATTATATGCACTTTTTCGAAACTAATAAGGTCCTGTATTTGTTACGGACAAGATTTAGCTCGGACGAGTAATCCCATTGACCTTGTTATACAAAGGATTTAGCCCGGATGGGTAATCCTAATATAATTTCTCTCGAGTATCCATTATGATTAGGGTTTAGCCTGGACTGGTAATCCTATTACACGATATGTGGCTCGAGAGTGTGTTCCTTGGTTGAGCGCCCTAAGGGGTACCCTTGAATAAGAAATTGATGGATTACGGAACTGTACACTTCGAGTGTACTACTTGAGCATCCATCGGAATTCAATGATTCAATGGGCTTGTATCTCTTATCTTGACATGAAAATCTTGAGATGTAATGATAATGACTTGAAAGAACATTGTATGATGAGCTCACTTATTTTTACTTGACAGGTTTGTAAGTGTTGTGATTAACATGTTTGATTGAAGGCATGTGCTTAGGAAACTTGGTTAATGAATGGAAAACATGATGATGTGTTATTAAATTTAATAACAGGGTTGGTAAGTTTAGTTTTTGTTATACGAACTTACTAAGCATGTAATGCTTACTTCGTTTATTTTTCCCTTATTTTATAGTGCTCAGAAGCTCGTGAAGGTTGGAAGATCACTGGAGCATTGTCACACTATCAACTAGCATTTTGGGCATATTTAGTGAAATCATTTTGGGTATAATGGCATGTATAAGACAACTTGGCCAGTAGTGGCTTAAAAATGTTATTTTATAACCTAGCCATTGGAATGGCTAGTATTGGTTCATTTTGGTATGACTAAGTATATTATTATGATATACATATTTACACATGTGTTATGTTAAAAATATGTGATCAATGTTGGGAACGCTTATGTTAAACTAAGGTAAGGTTGTGGTCATGTATGCTTGTAGTGATATGCCTTGTGAATCATAGAAATTGCCCAATTTGAATGCTTGAATTGGTAGGTATTGGATGCGTGTTTCAAGTGTAGGTCTTCGGTGAAATTATAGGTGAGAAATGAAACTAGAAATGGATTCATTTTGTCCACACGGGAAGACATATGTGCATGTGTCTAGACCGTGTGTGACACACAGCCTCGTAACACGGGCATGTAGTTAGGTCGTGTGTCCCCTGCACCTTAATTTTGAGAAACAAAATGCTTAGAATTGGGCACATGGGCAGAGACATGGGCATGTGTCTTAGCTGTGTGTGCCACACAGCCTAGAACACGGGGCGTATGTCTTATCCGTGTGAAACTTGCACCTAATTGGAATTAATTTAATTAACCACACGGCCTAGCACATGGGCGTATGGCATGGCCGTGTGGTGCAAGTCAGAAAGCACCCTAAATCGAACATGTCCTGTAGCATGGGCTTATTCCAGGGTCACACGGGCGTGCCCCTTGGACCACGCGGGCATGTGAGTCGTACACCTTAAAAAAATTTTATAATTTTGTGAAATATTATTAGAGGTTCCGATTAAGTCCCGATTTGATTCTAATGCTCTTATTGGGCCTTGAAGGCCTGATCAAGGGACATTCTGGATGATCTCGGTAAATGAGTAGTAAATTTTCATAGTTTAATGGAAAAATGTTCTGAATGTTTTGGTAGTGCTCTGAAACCCTATTTAGGCGACGGGTTTGGGTTAGGGGTGTTACACCAAGGTTTTATCCTTATTTTAAAGATTGTATTGGAGCATTAGGTGGAACTCATGTTCGTGCATACATTCCACTTAGCATTCAAGGAAGATTTTGTAGCCGAAAAGGGGGACGACACAAAATGTATTGGCTGCCATTATATTTGATTTGAAATTTTCCTATGTTTTAACTGGTTGGGAAGATAGTGCACATGATTCTCATATTTTAAGTGATGCACTTTCATGCCCAAGAGGATTAAGAATTTTGGAAGGTAAGAATTAACATTAAATAGAAAATAATTCAAGTAAGCTCATAATTTATTAGTAATAATTATGTTTTCTAAAAGTGTAAGTAAATATTATCTTACTGATGCTGGATACGGTATTCGAAATGGATATATTACCCTATATCACGGTGTCCGATATCATTTAAAAGAGTTTAGTGCTCAGGGGCCAGAAAATGCAAAGGAACTCTTTAATCTTCGTCATTCATCATTGCGAATCACTAATGAACATGGTTTTGGGATTTTGAAGAAACAGTTTCGTGTGTTAGATGCTAAACCATTTTGGAATTTTCAAACTCAAGTAGATATAGTTTTGGCTTGTTGTGTCATTCATAATCATATAATGGGAGTTGATCCTAGTGATTTACTTAATCAAGGATTATACGAGGAGCTTGATTCTGATTTGATAATACCAACTCTTACAGAGCGAGAAGAATGAGAATGGTCTACTAAAGAGAGAGGAAATTGCACAAACTATGTAGACTGATTATATGGCTAGAAATATTAGTTAGGTTTAGGGCTTATGGTTATTGTTTCTATGTTATGTATGTTTTAGTATTAAAATTGTTTTTTTTAATGTTGGTTGGATAATGATATTGAAATTAATTTATTGGATTTTGAAGTTATTATGCTTCAAATTTGTTAAATATTGAATTTATTATGTTTTAAGCTTGTTGGATATTGAAATGATTGACAATGACAGTTATTAATGTAGAATGGGTAAAAGCAACAAAAAGGGACATCCAAGCAATTTAGGTGGACAAAACCGATGGAACATCTTGAGAGGAAATAAGCATTCTAACACTTTCAAAGCAGTTTCTATTAATCGAGTTGCCGTAGCTATTTCTAAAAGATTTCAAGTACAATGAGATGTGAAGCGTGTGGAAAATCATTTGAGGATTGTAAAAAAATCAGCGGCAGATTATATGCACAATTCGGGCTGAAAGTGGTTTTGGATGGGATGATAACATGAAAATGATCACGTGTGATAAAGCGACATATGGTGCAGCAGTGATGGTAATATATGTATATATATGTTAAGTATATTTCAATTGTTTTTTACTTGGTATTCTAATTGTGTATAATATCTAACAGGCACACAAGAATTATGAACCATTTTTGAATAAAAGCATTTATCATTATGATGAAATGGCTTTGGTTGTTGGCAAAGATATGGCAACAGTGTAACATCCCGAAATTGGGCCTAGGAGAATTGAGCCCAATGGGCCTTAGGCGTAGTAGCGTTTAAATTTTTGGAGAACAAGAGATCGGCTTAAATGCTAGTTAGACCTATTGGATAAGTGATTTTGGAAGGTTAGAGGGCTTCTATGAAGTCCCGGGATTAAATATTGGCTTTGGGGAAATTTTGGTTTTGGGTGAAAAAAACCCTGGAAGTTGGCAGATAGGCCTTAAGAATAAAATATGAAGGAAAATGACACAAGTGGAGTGTGTGGTGTAGTGGCAAAGTGACACCACTTAGGGGGCGAGGGAGTGACGCCACAAGGAAGGAAGGAGGTCCAAGGTTCAAGTCTTGGCTTTTGCATTTTGGTTTCTTTTTACTTGGATCTTAGAATTTGGGCCATAGTTTATATTTAGTTGCGCATGGTTTAAGACACAAGAGGAGCTTGTGGCCAAGTGGTTAGCGGCATAGATTATGTTGCAAGGGAGCACAGGTTCGAATCTCATGAGAAGCAAGGAGTAGTATTTATTTTGCGTGCAGACGGTAAGAGTTTCAGTTGAATTTAAACTCTCACGTGAAGGGGGATCCCATATCGAAAGACACAAAGAATGAAGGTGAAGAGCTAGCTATATAAGGAGCATCCTAGGAGGAGAGTAAACACATCTTGGAGGGCGTTTGGGCACAAGAGTGGTCGGAGCGCGGCAAATGCCGAAGTGCCGATCACGGCAATAGTAGCCACACGAGCGTGCGAGCGCATGTGTGGGGCTTCGACGCGATAGTTGAGGCCTTCAGTAGTATTCTTGTGGGTTGGGCTGCTTGAGCCACGATGGGCCGAAGTGGGCCCAATGGGCCCGTGGGCCCATATGAGTAAATTGTGTGATTGTTTAGTATATGTTGAACTAGACTAGGCGGAACTTATATACGTGGCTAGATTTGTGCTAGGTGGGCCACACGAGCATGTGGGCCCGGATGGGCCAAAATCGGGTTTTAGGCCCAATCGTCCGGTAGACCGGAAATGGTAGTTCAGTCGCTAGTGGTGACATTAGGCCTTCAGAAAGGCCATTGCAGGTGTGAATTTACGAAAATGCCCTTGGTAGGTAAAATTACGGTTATACCCTTAGAGGTTGATTAGCATGATTATGTTGTTTAGTTTTGGCCGATTGTAGGGGAAGGCTTGATCTCGCATATCTCGGGTCGTGGCTAGTGCTCGAAAAGTGTTAAGGAAGGGGGATCTAGTGCATTAGATCTTGATCTACGGGATTTGATAGTCGCGTTAGTAACCAGATGTGTAAACTTACACACTCTATTACTTAGTAATATGTTTTAATAACCTAAATATGATAAAGCTGAAACAGTGTGGATGTTGATATGATTTCTTTAGTACCTTCAGTCGTCCCTATACCTGTCATGTTCCTTGGATTATTTACCCTATGGGTATGAGCAGGGATTCGGGTAAGTCTGTTTCGATATGAGTTCTGCTATTCGATATGTATGATATTGTGATTTATGACATATATGTATTATGATTCGTAATAAAGCATGATGACATGATTTGCATGATTTACATGAGTATGGCATGATAATGGGTGATATGAGAGGAAGGGAAGTTGATATCCGTGTCTTTTGGGACACGGAGGTTTGGCACCTCCAAAGGTTTGGTACTACTGATTGATTTAGTGACTTTGGGTCACCGGAGGTTTGGCACCTCATAGCGACTTGTCCCAGTGGCTTAGTACCACAGTGGGTTGGCCCCACAGTTGACATATTGGGATCGTCGCCAGTGATTTGGTATCACACGTGGGTTAGCCCCACACTTGGATATTGATATTTTGTGACTTTGGGTCACCGAGGTTTGGCACCTCATAGCGACTTGTCCCAAAGTGGCTTAGCACCACAATGGGTTGGCCACACGATTGATATTACGGATTGTCACGAGTGATTTGGTATCGCACGTGGGTTGGCCCCACAGATGGATTATTCGTGACTTTGGGTCACCAAAGTGGTTTGGCACCACATTATTGGATATCGTGACTTTGGGTCACCAAATGGTTTGGCACCACCAAAGGGTTTGGTACCACACGGGGTAGAAAAAGGAGTTTGGATGGTTAAGTGTTGGGGTTTGCATGATTTGTATGTTTTATCAATGATCCGTGTAAGTACTTGAATTATCGGGTTAGGGATTTATACATCGAGTCTTGGTGACTCACCCTTCCCTTATATTTTGCGGATGAGGCATAGATCGTGGATATGGAGCCGGGAGGAGTCGAGGTGGCCATACATGTTGGTTTCGGTTTTGACTATAAAATACCTTCTCGCTTTTATTTATTTTCTTTAAATTTGGTATGATTTTTGTAATAAGGCACTGGTCGTTATTTTGGGTTTTGGTTATTTGATTTACTTGATGTTGTTATGCATGTGATTAGAACTTGTTTGCTTAATTAACCAAGTAAATACAAATGTTTTCAAAACTATACCTCTTCTGGTTTTCCAAACGTTACAAGATAATAAAGGTAACTTGGATGTTTTTATAAACTCTCATTTTCAAATCACTTTAAAGGCAAATGGTTCTAAACTTGATTTTTCTTATCGCGTTTAGTTTTAACAAGTGTCCAATGTTTTCTAAAATCGGCAATCACAAATGGGTTTTTACTCACGAGTTTTCCAAGTATTACTACAACTCCTAAAACAAACTCAGCATCAATTATTACTAAGTTTTCTAAACCCTAAAACAAAACAGAGTCTTCTTTAAACATTTTCGACAAACTTATGATTTCAAGATGTTTTCACTCCGTAACATGCCAGATTCGGTCGTAACGTTTAGGCCGGGTTTGGGGTGTTACAATTGTGGTATCAGAGCCAAGTTCAACAGCTCGACTGTGGGATCGAGGCCCAAAAATGTTTTCAAATGGGTTATAAAAGTTTTTACGGAAAGGTGTAGGTTGAAAAGCTTGGCACCGAGTCTCCGGCACCAATCCCCCCAGGTAAGTACCCCTAACTGATGTTTGCATATGATCCTGATGATGTATGATATGAATGAATAGTGATAATAGGCTACCCTAGAGACTGAAACCTATAGGACTTTGTGAACTCACGAAAACAAAACTCTGTAATAAGAACTATTCATAAGATTGTGCCTTAATACACAGTGGAATAAAGACTGACGCATAAAACTTTTAAATCAGATAAGTCGAGACATTAGCATAGAGTTGGGAGCGTATGAAATATTAAATCTGCTTTTAATTGCTAGGTGTTTTTGAGTATGGGTAGGAGTTTTAAATTCTAGTTAAAAGTATATTAGTTTTATTAAGATCAGAGTGCGCAAAGAAGAGCGTAGTATGGTAGGTTAGGATGAGCATTTGTTGTTAGCCGGAAATTTCGAGGACAAAATTTCTTTAAGGAGGGTAGATTTGTAACATCCTGAAATTGGGCCTGGGAGAATTGAGCCCAATGGGCCTTAGGCGTAGTAGCGTTTAAATTTTTGGAGAACAAGATATCGGCTTAAATGCTAGTTAGACCTATTGGATAAGTGATTTTGGAAGGTTAGAGGGCTTCTATGAAGTCCCGGGATCAAATATTGGCTTTGGGGAAATTTTCGTTTTGGATGGAAAAAACCCTGGAAATTGGTAGATAGGCCTTAAGAATAAAATATGAAGGAAAATGACACAAGTGGAGTGTGTGGTGTAGTGGCAAAGTGACACCACTTAGGGGGCGAGGGAGTGACGCCACAAGGAAGGAAGGAGGTCCAAGGTTCAAGTCTTGGCTTTTGCATTTTGGTTTCTTTTTACTTGGATCTTAGAATTTGGGCCATAGTTTATATTTAGTTGTGCATGGTTTAAGACACAAGAGGAGCTTGTGGCCAAGTGGTTAGCGGCGTGGATTATGTTGCAAGGGAGCCTGGGTTCGAATCTGATGAGAAGCAAGGGAGTATTTATTTTGCGGGGTCTAGACGGTAAGAGTTTGATTGAATCTAAACTCTCTTGTGAAGGATCCCACATCAGAAAGACACAAAGAATGAAGGTGAAGAGCTAGCTATATAAGGAGCATCCTAGGAGGAGAGTAAACACATCTTGGAGGGCGTTTGGGCACAAGAGTAGTCGGAGCGCGGATTAGTCCCAGAGTCCTATCAGGTGTGTAACTCTCTCTACTCTAGCTGTAGAGCGGCAAATGTCGAAGTGCCGATCACGGCAATAGTAGCCACACGAGCGTGCGAGCGCATGTGTGGGGCTTCGACGCGATAGTTGAGGCCTTCAGTAGTATTCTTGTGGGTTGGGCTGCTTGAGCCACGATGGGCCGAAGTGGGCCCAATGGGCCCGTGGGCCCATATGAGTAAATTGTGTGATTGTTTAGTATATGTTGAACTAGACTAGGCGAAACTTATATACGTGGCTAGATTTGTTCTAGGTGGGCCACACGAGCATGTAGGCTCGGATGGGCCGAAATCGGGTTTTAGGCCCAATCGTCCGGTAGACCGGAAATGGTAGTTCAGTCGCTAGTGGTGACATTAGGCCTTCGGAAAGGCCATTGCAGGTGTGAATTTACGAAAATGCCCTTGGTAGGTAAAATTACGGTTATACCCTTAGAGGTTGATTAGCATGATTATGTTGTTTAGTTTTGGCCGATTGTAGGGGAAGGCTTGATCTCGCATATCTCGGGTTGTGGCTAGTGCTCGAAAAGTGTTAAGGAAGGGGGATCTAGTGCGTTAGATCTTGATCTACGGGATTTGATAGTCGCGTTAGTAACCAGGTGTGTAAACTTACACACTCTATTACTTAGTAATATGTTTTAATAACTCGAATATGATAAAGTCAAACAGATGTGGATGTTGATATGATACCCTATGGGTATGAGCGAGGATTCGGGTAAGTCCGCTTTGATATGAGTTCGCTATTCGATATGTATGATATTGTGATTTATGACATATATCTATTATGATTCGTAATAAAGCATGATGACATGATTTGCATGATTTGCATGAGTATGGCATGATAATGGGTGATATGAGAGGAGGGGGAAGTTGATATCCGTGTCTTTGGGACACCGAGAGGTTTGGCACCTCCAGGTGGTTTGGTACCACGCATTGATTTAGTGACTTTGGGTTACTGGAGGTATGGCACCTCATAGCGACTTGTCCCGGTGGCTTAGTACCACGATGGGTTGGTCCCACGCTTGACATATTGGATCGTCGCTAGTGATTTGGTATCACACGCGTGGTTGGCCCCACACTTGATATTGATATTTTGTGACTTTGGGTCACCGAGGTTTGGCACCTCATAGCGACTTGTCCCGGTGGCTTAGCACCACGCTGGGTTGGCCCCACATTGATATTACGGGATTGTCGCCAAAGATTTGGTATCACACGTGGGTTGGCCCCACAGATGGATTATTCGTGACTTTAGGTCACCAGTGGTTTGGCACCACATTATTGGATATCGTGACTTTGGGTCACCAGTGGTTTGGCACCACCAGTGGTTTGGTACCACAAGGGGTAGAAAAAGGAGTTTCGGATGGTTAGGTTATGGGGTTTGCATGATTTGCATGTTTTATCAATGATCTGTGTAAGTGCTTGAATTATCGGGTTGGGGATTTATACACTGAGTCTTGGTGACTCACCCCTTCCCTTATATTTTGCAGATGAGGCATAGATCGTGGATATGGAGCCGGGGAGGAGTCGAGGTGGCCATGCATGTTGGTTTCGGGTTTTGACTATAAAATACCTTCTTAGTTTTATTTATTTTCTTTAAATTTGGTATGATTTTTGTAATAAGGCCGCTGGTTGTTATTTTGGGTTTTGGTTATTTGGTTTACTTCTGATGTTGTTATGCATGTGATTAGAACTTGTTTGCTTAATTAACTGTTAAATACAGCATTTTCAAAACTATACCTCTTCGGGTTTTCCAAACGTTACAAGATAATAAAGGTAACTTGGATGTTTTTATAAACTCTCATTTTCAAATCACTTTAAAGGCAAATGGTTCTAAACTTGATTTTTCTTATCGCGTTTAGTTTTAACAAGTGTCCAATGTTTTCTAAAATCGGCAATCACAAATGGGTTTTTACTCACGAGTTTTCCAAGTATTACTACAACTCCTAAAACAAACTCAGCATCAATTATTACTAAGTTTTCTAAACCCTAAAACAAAACAGAGTCTTCTTTAAACATTTTCGACAAACTTATGATTTCAAGATGTTTTCACTCCGTAACATGCCAGATTCGGTCGTAACGTTTAGGCCGGGTTTGGGGTGTTACAAACAGGGAGTTTTGCCATAACATTAGCTGACATAGATTTGGATGATGGTAACTAAGATTCAGTGCTTATAGACTGCGACAATGAAGAGATTGAGGAGGTAATAGCAAAAGTATCTTCATCTGGCACATCTAAAATTAAAAGAAAAATGCTCAAGAAAGTGTCGTTGATTAACAAATTAAATTTGTGAGTGATAAACTTGGCAAAATTGCTAATGCTTTGGAACAATTTATTGTGGATAAGATACCACATCTTTACGAAGAAGTGATGCCGGTGGAGGTAGAAGGATTTGTTGATGACTTCTTTTGTAGTGTGTTTGATTATCTTGTGGGTCATGAATCCGATGCCAAAGCTTTTTTAATTAAAAGTAAGAAGCATAGAAAAAATTGGCTTCAAAAATTTTCTCAAGGTTGAAGATATTGATACTTAAATGTGGTGTAATATTAGTTATGCACTTAGACAATGTTGTTGTTATCATGCGGTGTACTACAAATTATGCACTTGGATAATATTATTAATTTCTAGTATTAATTGTGGTTTCGAAGCTAATTTATAATTATTCAAGCTTTGTTTTTTATTTTTTATAACCCAATTAGGAATAATTTATTTGCTTTGGTAGTTTTCAATTTATGACGGTTAATATTCTAGCTTAATAATTGAGTATTATTATATATTTAATTTAATTATTTGTAAATAAATAAATCATTGCAATATATGTAAAAATAATGTAAAAAATAAATTTATTAATATATATAAAATAAATTCAATTAAACAATTAAAAGATAATAAATTCTCAAATTTATGTCTGTTTCATTTAAAACAGCTTTTATGAAATATTTTCAGGAAATCTGCTAAACAACAGAAAATATTTTACACAGATTCATCCAAACACCAGAAAAGTAAATCATTTCCAGAAAAGTAAATCCTTTTCCAGAAATCATTTTCTGGAAAATATTTTACTGGCAAACAAATAGAGCCTTAGTTTATTTGTTTCCTTCAAGAGATTTGATTGTAAAGGAGATAAATTTTTGTGGATTTGCTCTATTCATCAATATTAATCAGGTTTTCTTAAACTCTCTATTTCAATTCATTCCCTATGATTAATTTTTCCATTCTTTCCAAGTTTATGGAAGCCATGAGGAACTAATCCTTCTACGAGAGATTAACAAGTGGAAGCGTGATCTTTTAACTGTTTTGTAGGGTTAAAAACCCTTAGGCCTGACAACCCTTAGGCCTGACAACTAATCAATTGTTTGAAAAAGGAAGAACGTTTAACAACCCTTAGGCCTGACAACCCTGGGAAGTTATCAAGGTATGAATTAACCCAAAATTGGTATTGCCCATTCGTGAACACCTTTACCCCAAGCTAGTCTGGATTGTGAGGTCAGAAGACACGTTGTTCTTGCTGACTTGTTATGATAGTGGAAGATCGAAATATCCTGTTAAGGTGGCGACTAGTTGGTTGACGAAGAACCCGAGACAACAGTTAATTAGGATTAAGAAAGCGAGCTGATGACCCATCCTCAGATTTGATTCACTTTATCTATCTCTATCTCTTGCAATTTTAATTCTTTTTTCATGTTATTTTATTTTATTATTTTACAATGGCTAAACATATTTCTTATTTTACTCTCGTACTATAACCGACTTAAAGTATTATTTAGATCTTTAATTGTTTAGGTTAAGATTTATTTAGTACTTGCCTCCTTAGGGTACGATCCTCGGAGTACTCACCTACTTTGTTGTAAAATCTATATTACAACTCGACCCGCATACTTGCAGATACTGCCTCATAACTCTATTTTATTGCAGTATTCACACTCTAGATGTTAGTACGTCTGGAGGCAGTCAGTACCAAAAATAAAAAATTAATTCTATGTTTATAGAAAAATGAGTATTGCTTCAAGGTGTGCAATTCAAGCACAAACTCATAGTACCTTTATAGTGAATGCTTAAGGCACATGACCATTGACAAGAGCAGAATTGAAGCCAAAAAGTGGAGGAGAAGTTAGAAACATTTATTTCAAGTTACAACCTAAGAGCCTTTTTCAACATCTTATCTTTCTTTTATTCCATGATTGCCTATACGGATCTACTAGATATATAGACTTTAATTTCATACATTCGTTCGTTACCGATCCACTTGCTATAATTCATTTAACCTGTAACACCCCTAACCCGTATCCGTCGTCAGATTAGGGTTATAAGCATTACTAAACCAAACACAAGTCAATTCATTTCCATCAGTATTAATACTGGGTAAAATGCATTCCACTTTTTACTATCATGAATAAAATGTATATCCCAACTAATCCCAACTCATCAACATGCATATCATGCATAATATTCATTCACCTTACCAATATCTACTTACATTCACTAAGCAAGTCACTACTTGGGTAGCCATGAATAATGCAATGGCCGAATAATTATATGTCACTCAACCAAACATTCATCTTTAAATCATTATTAGACATATATCCCATCTAATGTCAAATCATTTATTTACATAACACAAATAATACCATTAACCAATATACTCATTCCACAATCTTTCCAACTACAATTATAAGATCCAAATCAATTCATTCATTTCATAATTGCTTATCAAAGTCGGCATTTATCAATATACTTATATATATATTTGATGAATACGCCTTCTCTAATTATTTAATCATAGATTAAGCCATTTGTATCACATAGCCGAACTTCTAACATTACCCAATGAGGTAATTTAAAATAAAAATAAGACATTTCCAAATGTCTACAATTAATACACCTAAATTTTTACTCTCTCCTATATCACCTATAGTATGCACATGCACAAATTTCAATTTTTAACATCTACATCTAACCACATTGATGCATTGCATTAAACATATCGAGACAAATTATTATCATCTCAATGTCATATTTGTATATACATATACCATATTCAATCCATCACTAAATTCTCAATTAGTATACAATATATCAAAATCGAATATCCACATCATTAACACCATGACCAACATTTCATATCATACACATACGAATAGCATATAGACAACTGTCAACCAAATTTCATTATAACCATATTTAAAAATTCTGTTTATGTACTCAACTATCACACATAGCATAGTATTGAATAAACTTTCAAAATAAGTGTATATTAAATTCAAACATACGTAATAATGATAATAAATTCAAACATGACTAAACTCTACTTAAACAGAAAAGCTTAGCCATTTTCGCATGGCTTTATACTTATACACAACATTTAAAACATCTTAAAAGTGACATAGCCTATACATGCCATAATTATCAAAAGTCTCGTATTTAAAGAGATACCAAGATTGGTGATTGTGTAATGAGCTTCCAAAATGATCCCAAGTACGAGCCAAGCATCCAAAAAGAAATATACAATGCAAAACAACCGAGAAACAAGTAAGCTTTTACAGTTTAGTAAGATTTAAACAACTCATACACATATCTAAGCTTATTAACAATTTGCATTCATCATGTCCCCACTAAATTACCCAATTTTCACGGTAAACTTCAAAGCAATATATATATACACTTATACTTATTTCTATATACCACCATTCTATACAGTATAGTGAATATATGAATCTTCTACTTATTGAAGCTCATACTCATATTCCAAGTTACCAAAATTTCAAGGTAATAAGTATAGCACATACCTCAAAATGTGGAGAAGTGGTGGCCAAGTAAGGGACTCTAAGTTAGTAATTTCGGCTACTAGAGGAAAAGAGGGCCATTCATTCTTTCTTTCAACTCTCTCTCTGCCGAAATTCTCTAGCAAATCTCGCCTCTCTTCTCTTAATTTTTTGCCAAGCCGAAAACTCAAGGACTCATTGCCGAACCCTTCATCTTTCTCTTCTCACCTTTTCGGTTCCATTCTACTTAGGCCGAATCTCTCCCTCCCAAAGGTTCCTCTTTGCCGAAATTCTTAGATCAAAATACCTTAGTTGCCGAACCTTTGTAATTTACATCTCTTTTCTCCATCAAGCCTCAAAGCCGAATACTTCTGTGGTGATAAACATAGGTGCTGTCGATTTCCTCAGTGAAGGTAAGATCCAATTCGGTTTTCATTCTTTTTCTATTAGGCTTATCGAAACCTGAGATCTAATCTCTACTGTCGCTCCATGGCCGACTACTTAAAGGAAGTTTCGGGATTTAGGCGTTGTTGACTTCAAGAAGGGATATTTCGGGATTTCAAATCATAAGGTAAGTACATGTGTTTATTCGGCCAAGGGCTATGTAATGGTTATTTAAATGCTAGAAGTGGAATCTAACAGGTATCCTATAGGTTTCGACATCTCCATAGCCAAGGGATACTTTCGAGATTTGGAAATCGCAAGGTAAGTGCTTAAGTACAATCGGCCAAGGCCATGCTTGGTATTCTAGATCTATTTCTTATTTGTTTAAAAAGCCGAAAACTAACTAGTTAGGAGTTTTGGTGGCTAGCCGATTACAAGGGTGTGCATCACAAAGTGTTCGGGACTTGATTCTTAAGTCAATTGGCAGCAAGGTAGGTTTTAAGTGTACTAATCCTATTGGGATTTGGTCTTATAGCCGAATAGGCTCTTTGCTAACATATTAAGGTTGGCCGAATGTAGGGATTTAAGATCTAAGGCATTAGATCAAGCTTTTCGAGAAATCAGTGACTCAATAAGAATATCAGGTGTGTACCCTACACTAATCTTAATAGATTTATGGCTTAAACTTGATATATGTATTAATATGAAAGTGTAAGAATGTGGCTAAGGTACCATGTTATGGTACAAAGTACTCAGGTACGTTTTCTACTCCTACTAGGATTATGAAATATGTTATATTTAAATGTGATAAGTGATAAGAATGTGAAATTTGGCATGTAATGCATAACATGTATGATATGGGGCATATGGGTTATTGAAAAGGGGAAGTGAATGTGGTGACCTAAGACCACGATATCTGAATGTGGTGACCTAAGACCACAATATCTGAATGCGGTGACCTAAGACCACGATATCTGAACGTGGTGACCTAAGACCACGATATCTGAATGTGGTGACCTAAGACCACGAATATTTATAAGGGCGATGAGCACGTCGACTGCAGCGACTGCCTTCGATGGTGTGTAGCGGATGGAGGGTTGACTTAGTAGTCCCCACGGTGTGCAGGTTGGTACGGGTGATGTGTAGCGGATGGCATCTAGGTTTGGGTTCGGATTGCATCATTATTTTTATCTCATTATATGTATTGATATGCTTATGTAAGCCTGAATTTTTAACTTTAGTGTTGGTTACACATTGAGTCTGTTGACTCACCCCGTTGTGGGAACATGTTTCAGGTGATGAACAGTGATGGACCGGGACAGCAGAACTTGTGGTGGCCATG
The DNA here is from genome assembly GCA_025503065.1 of Gossypium bickii. NCBI lineage: Eukaryota > Viridiplantae > Streptophyta > Magnoliopsida > Malvales > Malvaceae > Gossypium > Gossypium bickii. Next base: position 43,091,837 of record CP106717.1, on the reverse strand, counting down.
CTCACTTTGAGTTTTATTTTATTTGGACATTTTATTTCATTTAGGTACCTTATAATTATTTAGGTTTGTTTTGATGTAATAAGGCCATCGTTGAATTATTTCATTGTTTCATTATGTTTACAAATTTTTATTAAGTTAAAGGTTAAGTAATTTATTCTAAATGTACTTTATATGTTTTATCACCTAAAATTTCAAAAGGGTTTTTACTATAAAACGATTTTTGTTTTCTTCTCTCAAGCCCAACCCAAAACAATATTTCTTTTAAAACACACTATTTTTCAAGGTACAAAAGGATTTTTAACCGATTTACACCGAAAAACATACCGAGATCCTGGCCAAGGCTCGTGGGCGGTGTGGGTGTGTTTCAGGGCTTGGTATCGAGCCCGCTTTGGACTCTCGACCGAGATTTTAAGGCCCAAAACATTTTCAAAGCGAGCCCAAATGAGTTTTATGAAAATATTTTATGAAGTAAGCAGTTTTGGCATGGCACCCAAGTCTCCGACCCGCAGTCCACCAGGTAAGTACTTCTATCCATTTGTGTGATTTATTGAATGATCTGTATAAGGGTAGAAATGGAATGGAACGTAGATTAGAATGATAAGTACTTGAACCCTAGGATTAGTTTTCCCCAACACTTACATAAGACTTAAGTGCCTAACTAAACAACCCTATGGCTAAGTCGCGAGAGTTAGGTGTAGTAACCCCGTGCGCATGTCTAGGATTGGATCCGTAAGAGCACAGTACTTAAGCAGTCCAAGTGACTCACCTCCTCTTCGCTGGAATCCTACCTGGTGCGTAGCTTCGGTTCACCCTAACCAAGAGGACTGGGACATAGGCTAAACCCAATAACTAAAACCCGAAAAGGGACTAGCCATGTTTTTATGGAAACCCTAGTTTTAAAATCCCCAAATTTACCTCTTTAAATAGTAACAAAAACTTATTTTTAAAAAATTTTTAAAATATTCTCAATTTACAAAAAATTACCAAAATGCCCCTAGTGGCGAAATTACAAAAATACCCCTGGTTTCTAAAATTACCATACTACCCCGATCTCAATAAAATTTTCCTTATTTTATAAAATGACCAAAAAAAAAAATTAGATCACAAAATATCAAAATATCTTGATTTTGGAAAATTACGAAATTCCCCCTAACGTACAAAATTACCAAAATGACCCTAATTCCCAAAATTTTTGCAACACCACCATTTTGGAAATCAAATTCTCAAAAAAAATAACCCTAAAGTTTTGTAAAATCTGCAATACCCCTGATTTATTGAGCTTTACAAATTTACCCTGGTTTATTACCAAAATACCCCTGAATTTCAAAATTATCGAAATGCCCTCGAATTTCAAAATTTCCAAAAATACCCTGGGAATGCAAAATTATCAAAATACCCTTATTGACAAAATCACCAAGGAACCTTATTTTGAAAAATTACGAAAAATATCCTCAGAGGACAAATTACGAAATTACCCCAGGTAGTGGAAAAACAACAACAATGAAAACTACAACATCTCTCTGAATGAACAAAAGTTCATAATTAGTTGATGAATGTGAACGTGACTTTCTGAATAGTGAACTTGAGCTGAGAACTTTGTTTGATCGAAAGAACCACTTTTAAACATCTCTTTTCATAAAACTGTTCGCGGTTAATAAGTGAAACAAGGACTAATTCATAAAACCTTTTAATCAGATCATGACAATAGAAATGAGTTCTAGAGGACGTGGCCGTTGTGGACGCGGTAGAGGAAGAATGAATGTGTCAGAACCCGTAAGATCGGGTCAGGGGTCTGACAATAAGGTACCACCGCCACCACCATCCCCACCACCGTTGGTGTTGAGCGACAAAGCTCGGGCGGGGATGATCTTTGTCGCGCAGCTCTCTGCTGCGAGTTCTTGAGTTGGTGGTGGTGCAGAGGAAATTCGTGAGCTCTAAGTCGGTGCACCGAGCGACTTCGTACAACGAGTGAGTGTGTTCCGTGGAGTGTCGAGAGTGGCACCCAAAGGTCACCGAGTATTGGTTGGAATCAATTGAGCGGATTATGGATGAACTAGATCTGACCCCTGAGGAGAAGCTGAAAGGAATGGTAGCATTCCTACACGATGAAGCATACCAATGGTGGCTCACAGTTCGTGATGGTACCACAGCTGAGGATCTGACGTGGGACTATGTTAAGAGGGCTTATCAGAAGAAGTATGTCGGTACCCGGTATACTAATAAGCAAAGGAAGGCATTTATAGGGCTGGTTCAATGGAACAAGTCTGTGGCAGAGTATGAAGCTAAGTTTCTGAGGCTGAGCCGTTATGCCCGAAGAGTGGTGGCTGCGGAGCATGAACGGTGTGTCCAATTTGAGGACGGTTTGAGGGATGATTAAAGGTTGTTGATAGCCCCACATCAGGAACGGGAATTTTTCGCGTTAGTGGAAAAGGCTAAGGTAGCCGAGGGAATCAAGGACTCGGTAAAGCAGAGCTCTGATAGGAATAGGCCCAAGAGGGGTTATGGGTCGTCAGGACCATCTAGGAGTGTGCAAAAAAGGCCCAGAGTTGGTGGGCTGCGAGGTCGGCAAGTTGGTGCAGGAGGGCAGTATCGTCCTTGTGATCAGTGTGGGAAGAGACACTTAGGAGAGTGTTGGAAGAGGACAGGAGGATGTTTCAGGTGTGGGTCCAAGGACCATATGATTAAGGATTGTTCAATGAAACCGGAGGGAAGTCGGCCAGCAGCTCAGAACATTAATTAGGCTGGTAGAGGTGGACAGCAGCCTCAACATGGTCGTGGTCCGAATAATAGAGGTAATGGTGCTGGCAGAGGACGTGGAACACCAAGCAGAGGAGCTGCTAACACTGAGGCAAGGCAACTGGGTTTGGTTTATGCAGTTCACCAGAGGGAGGATAGAGATGCACCGGACGTTATAACCGGTACGTTCCTTATTCATGGCAAGCCTTATTTTGCTCTTATTGATGTGGGCTCGACCCATTCATATGTTGCATGTAGTATAGTGGAAATACTAGGCCTAGACTCTGAACTTTCTGATAGGGAGATGACTGTAGTAAGCCCATTAGGCCAAACTGTAGTGGTGGATAAGATCTTTCGGAGTGTACCCCTAGAAATTCGGGGGAGTGAACTTTCTGGTGACTTAATGGAGTTACCCTTCGAGAATTTGACCTCATACTTGGTATGGATTGGTTAGTAGAGCACCGGCCGTGTTGGATTGTGCGGCTAAATGAATGGAACTAAGAACCCCGAGGGTGAGGTGGTTATCATGATAGGAGAAAGAAGGAACTACTTGTCTAATGTAGTTTTCGCACTAAAGGTGAAAGGATGGTTCTGGAAGGGTGCAAAGCGTTTCTAGCCTTCGTAAGTGCGTTAGATGGAAAGGAAGAAGGTGTCGATGAAAGTCGAATGTGAAGGGGACTTCGTGGATGTGCTCCCGCATGAATTACCAAGAATACCCCGAGATAGGGAGGTGGAATTTGGAATAGATTTGCTACAGTGCATACTCTCCCGTGTCAATTGCCCCGTCTGAATGGCACCAAAGGAGTTGGTGGAGCTCAAGGCCTAGATTCAAGAATTGCTGGATCGTGGGTTCATCCGACCCAGTGTGTCTCCGTGGGGAGCACCGGTCCTGTTTGTGAAAAAGAAGGATGGAACTATGCGAATGTGCATAGACTATCGTCAGTTGAATAAACTGACCATTAAGAACAAGTATCCTTTGCCAAGGATAGACGACTTGTTCGATCAGCTAAAGGAGGCAGCTGTGTTTTCAAAGATAGATCTACGGTCGGGATATCATCAGTTGAAAGTGAAGGAGGCAGATATCCATAAGATAGCCTTTAGGACAAGATACGGCCATTATGAGTTTGTAGTAATGTCGTTTGGGTTGACGAACGCACCAGTCGCGTTCATGGATATGATGAACTAGGTTTTCTAACCCTACTTGGATAGGTTCGTCGTGTTTATCGATGACATCCTTGTGTATTCGAAGTCAGAGGAAGAGCATGATGAGCACCTACGGATAGTGTTACAAGTATTAAAGGAGAAAAAGCTCTATGCCAAATTCAGCAAGTGTGAATTTTGGCTTAAGGAGGTGGCATTCTTAGGACATGTGGTATCCGCAGAGGGAGTAAGGGTGGATCCTAGGAAGATCGAAGCAGTGTTGGATTGGAAACTACCTAGGTCCGTGGCTGAGATCCGTAGTTTCTTGGGTTTGGCAGGCTATTACAGAAGGTTTGTGGAGGGATTTTCATCGATAGCCGCATCTTTGACAAAGCTGCTAAGGAAGGAAGTACCTTTTGAATGGACAGATAAGCAACAGGAGAGCTTTGAGAAGCTTAAGAAGGTCTTGACGGAAGCTCCAGTTCTGATTCATCCTGAGGCAGGAAAGGATTTTGTGGTGTACTGTGACGCTTTGCATACGGGATTAGGCTGTGTTCTAATGCAAGATGGAAAAGTAGTTGCGTATGCGTCTCGACAACTAAGGCCTCATGAGGTTAACTACCCAACTCATGACTTGGAATTGGTGGCAGTGGTTTTCGCTCTTAAGGTGTGGAGGCATTACCTTTATGGAGAAAAGTCGATAATCTACACAGACCACAAGAGTCTTAAGTATTTGTTGACTCAAAAAGAGTTGAACTTGAGGCAGCGAAGGTGGGTGGAGTTACTGAAGGGTTATGATTGTTCGATCGAGTATCACCCAGGTAGGGCAAACGTGGTAGCAGACGCTCTAAGTCGGAAGGTAGTGTCGGATCTGAGGGCGATGTTCGCACACTTAAGTTTGTATGATGATGGAAGTCTGCTGGCAGAATTGCAAGTCAAACCCACGTGGTTGAATGAGGTAAAGGAAAGTCAATTGTTGGATGAGGACTTAAGTGCTAAGCTATAGGAAGTACAGAACGGAGAGTTAGAAGATTACGGTGTTAACGATGAGGGAGTATTGTGCTTCAAGGGAAAGGTCTGTATGCCAAAGGACGAGGAGTTAAGACAAAGGATTCTTCGGGAGGTGCATAGTAGCCCTTATGCTATGCATCCCAGAGGCACTAAGTTGTACAGGGATCTAAGGGAACAGTTTTGGTGGCCTGATCTTAAGCGGGAAGTTACTGAATTCGTAGGAAAATGTCTGACGTGTCAGCAAGTTAAGGCTGAACACCAAGTTCCATCGGGTTTACTTCAACCAATCGAGATTCCACAATGGAAGTGGGAAAGAATCACCATGGACTTCGTTAGTGGGCTTCCCCTTACGCCTACTAAGAAGGTTTTGGTGTGGGTAATAGTGGATCGTTTGACCAAGTCCGCGCATTTCATTCCGGTTAGAGTGGATTATTCTCTTCAGAAGTTGGCCAAGTTATATGTGGCAGAAATTGTGAGGTTACATGGAGTGCCGGTGTCAATCATTTCAGATAGAGACCCCAGATTTACGTCTCGGTTTTGGAGGGCACTTCATCAAGCTTTAGGTACTAAGTTGGATTTCACTACGGCCTTTCATCCACAGTCGGATGGGCAATTTGAACGGGTAATTCAGGTGTTAGAGGATATGCTGAGGGGCTGTGTGATGGATTTACGAGGAAGTTGGGAGGACTATTTGCCTTTAGCAGAGTTCGCCTACAGCAATAGCTACCAAGCTAGTATTCGGATGGCACCGTACGAAGCATTGTATGGTCGAAGGTGTCGGACTCCTATGTGTTGGACGAAATTGGGAGAACGTCGAGTTTTGGGTCCAGAGTTAGTAGCAAAATCCGAAGAGAAAGTGGAGATAATTCGAGCACGGTTGAATGAAGCATCTGATCGGCAAAACTCGTACGCAGATCTCAAATGAAAAGAGATAGAATTTGATGTGGGAGATCAAGTATTTCTCAAGATTTCGCCTTGGAATAAGGTGATGAGATTTGGTCGAAAAGGGAAGTTAAGCCCAAGGTTTATAGGGCCCTATCGAGTGTTGAAGCGAGTTGGACCAGTGGCATATCAGTTAGAATTGCCACCGGAGTTGAAGCAGATGCACGACGTATTCCATGTATCCATGCTACGTCGTTACCGATCAGATCCATCTCATGTGGTACCAGTGGAAGAAGTGGAGCTAAGGCCAGACTATCCTATGAGGAAGAGCCGATTCAGTTCTTGGAACGAGACGTGAAGGTATTACGGAGGAAGTCAGTTCCCCTAGTCAAAGTGTTGTGGCGCAATCATGGATCGGAGGAAGCTTCGTGGGAGCCAGAAGAGGCAATGCGACAGCAATGCCCCCATGTATTTTAGCCAGGCAATTTCGAGGACGAAATTATTTTAAAGGGGGTAGAACTGTAACATCCTGAAAATAGGCCTATGTATTTTGATTTAATTATACAAAATGACATGCCTTATGCGTTATGAATGTATTGTGAACATTTTTGGAAACTTGGAAATGTAAGGAAATGTTTCAGAAATGTTAACTTTCAAAAGAGGAAAGTAAACATTTTTGGAAGCTTGGAAATGTAAGGAAATGTTTCAGAAATGTTAAGTTTCAAAAAAGGAAAGTAAACATTTTTGGAAACTTGGAAATTTAAGGAAATGCTAAGTTGAAAAGAGGAAACTAAAACAAGGTGGCCTTAATAAAATTTGTAGGTAAAACATGACATGAAATTGGGCTTGGAAGAATGGCTACAAGGCGCCACTTAAGGGCCTAGCAAGTGACGCCACATACAGGTGCAAATGGTCTTGAGTTCGAGTCACTTAGGAAGAAAAATAAAATTTTTATTTTTGCTACAATGAGCAGAGAGGTGGATGGCATTAAGGCTTTTAAAAGAGGAGTTTTATTCTCTTTCAATTTCAGCTAAATAGAAGATAAATAATTGATTTATTTTAGATTATTTTCAAGAGATATAAATGAGGATTTATTCTTTAATTTTTTTTTTTTTAAATTAAAGAGATAAAGCTATCAAAATGTGGAGAAGTGGTGGCCAAGTAAGGGACTCTAAGTTAGTAATTTCGGCTACTAGAGGAAAAGAGGGCCATTCATTCTTTCTTTCAACTCTCTCTCTGCCGAAATTCTCTAGCAAATCTCTCCTCTCTTCTCTTAATTTTTTATCAAGCCGAAAACTCAAGGACTCATTGCCGAAACCTTCATCTTTCTCTTCTCACCTTTTCGGTTCCATTCTACTTAGGCTGAATCTCTCCCTCCCAAAGGTTCCTCTTTGCCGAAATTCTTAGATCAAAATACCTTAGTTACCGAACCTTTGTAAGTTACATCTCTTTTCTCCATCAAGCCTCAAAGCCGAATACTTTTGTGGTGATAAACATAGGTGCTGTCGATTTCTTTAGTGAAGGTAAGATCCAATTCGGTTTTCATTCCTTTTCTATTAGGCTTATCGAAACCTGAGATCTAATCTCTACTGTCGCTCCATGGCTGACTACTTGAAGGAAGTTTCGAGATTTAGGCGTTGTTGACTTCAAGAAGGGATATTTCGGGATTTCAAATCATAAAGTAAGTACATGTGTTTATTCGGCGAAGGGCTATGTAATGGTGATTTAAATGTTAGAAGTGGAATCTAACAGGTATCCTGTAGGTTTCGACATCTCCATAGCCAAGGGATACTTTCGAGATATGGAAATCGCAAGGTAAGTGCCTAAGTACAATCGGCCAAGGCCATGCTTGGTATTCTAGATCTATTTCTTATTTGTTTAAAAAGCCGAAAACTAACTAGTTAGGAGTTTTGGTGGCTAGCCAATTACAAGGTGTGCATCACAAAGTGTTCGGGACTTGATTCTTAAGTCAATCGGCAGCAAGGTAGGTTTTAAGTGTACTAATCCTATTGGGATTTGGTCTTATAGCCGAATAGGCTCTTTGCTAACATATTAAGGTTGGCCGAATGTAGGGATTTAAGATCTAAGGCATTAGATCAAGCTTTTCGAGAAATCAGTGACTCAATAAGAATATCAGGTGTGTACCCTACACTAATCTTAATAGATTTATGGCTTAAACTTGATATATGTATTAATATGAAAGTGTAAGAATGTGGCTAAGGTACCATGTTATGGTACAAAGTACTCAGGTACGTTTTCTACTCCTACTAGGATTATGAAATATGTTATATTTAACATGTGATAAGTGATAAGAATGTGAAATTTGGCATGTAATGCATAACATGTATGATATGGGGCATATGGGTTATTGAAAAGGGGAAGTGAATGTGGTGACCTAAGACCACGATATCTGAATGTGGTGACCTAAGACCACAATATCTGAATGCGGTGACCTAAGACCACGATATCTGAACGTGGTGACCTAAGACCACGATATCTGAATGTGGTGACCTAAGACCACGAATATTTATAAGGGCGATGAGCATGTCAACTGCAGCGACTGCCTTCGATGGTGTGTAGCGAATGGAGGGTTGACTTAGTATTCCCCACGGTGTGCAGGTTGGTACGGGTGATGTGTAGCGGATGGCATCTAGGTTTGGGTTCGGATTGCATCATTATTTTTATCTGTTATATGTATTGATATGCTTATGTAAGCCTGAATTTTTAACTTTAGTGTTGGTTACACATTGAGTCTGTTGACTCACCCCGTTGTGGGAACATGTTTCAGGTGATGAACAGTGATGGACCGGGACGGCAGAACTTGTGGTGGCCATGCTCAGCCTGAAGTTTTATTTTATTTGGACATTTTATTTCATTTAGGTACCTTATAATTATTTAGGTTTGTTTTGATGTAATAAGGCCATTGTTGAATTATTTCATTGTTTCATTATGTTTACAAATTTTTATTAAGTTAAAGGTTAAGTAATTTATTCTAAATGTACTTTATATGTTTTATCAACTAAAATTTCAAAAGGGTTTTTACTATAAAACGATTTTTGTTTTCTTCTCAAGCCCAACCCAAAACAATATTTCTTTTAAAACACACTATTTTCCGAAGGTACAAAAGGATTTTTAACCGGTTTACACCGAGAAACATACCAGATCCGGTCAAGGCTCGTGGGCCGGGTGTGGGGTGTTTCAATTTCTCTTAGCATATCATTCACAAGTAATTGAAATATCACTCCACTGTATCACGTGTAATTACTTACAGTAAAATATAACTTAAATGTTCTCTATCCCGAGCTATATCACATTCGGCCATCTTATTTATCAAGCATCCAAACAATCCAATCGAGATCCATGAAATTCGAACTTAATACGCCCCACACCCAATTTCATAATTAATAATTTCATGCCCTTTTCTAGCAATTCGATTCAAACTAATAATAACATTGCATTCGGTCAAAATTAATCCAACTTCATAACACATTCAAACATTATATATATATGACATACTTATCTTCTAATAGAAGGAGTTGCATTGTAATATAAGATTCAATTCAACTCGGTTTCTTAAATCTTACCTCGGATGGAATGGATAGAACTTCTCGATCACTCGTTCAACCTAGCTTTTCTTTTATCCAACCCTTTTTCCTTAGAAACTTGATCTAAACAAATTTAAATTTGAACTCATTCAATACAATTCTATTCGATTTAGCCATAAATGAATAAGGGACAAATTATCCATTCGTCCTTGATATTTCACACATTAAACAATTAATACAAAAATTGTTACTCATTCGAAACATGTCCATTTATGCATAAATGAGCTAAGGCTGATTGCTCCTTGAGCTCCTTAAAGCCTTAATATACAGTTCAATTTGATCCTAACCGTAATTACCAAATTTCTCCTTTTATCCCAAGAATTTACCCATTTTACAAATAGTCTCCAAAGCTTAAAATACAAAACATATAAAATTTGAATTAATCCTTTAAGGACCAAATCTTCCTTATCCTCCTACAAGTCTATACCATTCACTTATTTAACATTTTACACCCTCTATTTTGAGTTTTCATGAATTAAGTCCTCATACTCCATTCATTTAAAATCTCCGAACCAATACACACTAATCTCATACATATGCATACCATTTTACCATGAAACTCAACAAGACAAGATTATCCATCCATGGTCGATTCCTTAGCATGCTTTATACTCTAAATTTTTCACATGGGCTTGATAGTATTTAAGCTAACTAACCCGAAAATGTATAAATTACAAGAAATCAAACTCAATTACTAACCTCAAGGTATCATGCAATGACCGAATATGGAGAGCCAAAATTTTCCCTTTTTCCCTTGTTAAGTTTCAGCAAGAAGAAAACAAAGATGGAAGATGAAATTTTTTTTCTATCATCTTTTTGTGTTTTTATTATTTTAATCATATAAAAATATTAACATCACCCCACTTACTAAATCAAATAATAAAATAACTATTAAATCATCATAATGCCGTCCACTCATTTCATTTTGGGACAATTTACCATGCAAATACCTTCACGCAAAAGAACAATTCAATTAAGCCCTCCCAATCTCACAATAGTTATCTTTCATGCTTATTCCATTTTAATCCTTCATTGAAAAAAATAATTCATTAAAACACCCAAATTAACCTACGATATTATAACATATGCTTAATCACACAACATTGATATCAAAATAATAAATAAAACATTTGTATAATTCGGATTCGTGGCCCTGAAACCATCGTTCCAATTTGGGTCGTAATTGGGCTGTTACAACTCCCCCTTAAGAAATTTTCGTCCCCGAAAAACTTAACCGTGAATAAATGCGTGGTAGCGTTCTTTCACTGATTCTTCAGTTTCCCAAGTTGCTTCCTCAATCCCGTGCTTATACCATAATACTTTAACCAATGATATCTTTTTATTTCGCAGCTTTTTCACTTCACAAGCTAAGATACGAATCGATTCTTCCTCATAAGTCAAATCGGGCTGGATTTCAATCTCTGAAGGACTGATCACATGAGAAGGATCGGATCGATATCGTCAAAGCATCAATACATGAAAGACATTGTGAATCTTGTCCAACTCAGATGGTAACATAAGTCTATACGCGACCGGACCAGTCCGCTCAATAACTTCATACGGCCCAATGAATCGCGGACTCAGCTTTCCTTTACGACCAAATCTCATTATCTTTTTCCACGGTGATACTTTTAAGAACACTTGATCACCTATCTGAAACTTAATGTCCTTACATTTTAAATCTACATAAGACTTTTGACGATTTGATGCCACTTTCAAACTATCACGAATTACTGTCACTTTCTGTTCAGTTTCCTTAATCAAGTCAACCCCGTGTATCTTGTTTTCTCTGAGCTCGGTCCAGTACAACGGCGTACGACATTTACGACTGTACAGAGCTTCGTAGGGTGCCATTTTGATACAAGACTGAAAGCTGTTGTTATACGCAAATTTAATCAAAGGCAAGTATCGTTCCCACGTACCCTTAAACTCAAGAACGTAACATCTTAACATGTCCTCGAGTATTTGGATAACACGCTCGGATTAACCATCCGACTGAGGGTGAAAAGCGGTACTAAAGTGCAGATTAGTACCTAAAGCATCTTGTAGTTTTTTCCAAAACCGCGATGTAAACCTTGGGTCTTTGTCCGAAATAATAGAAATAGGTACTTCGTGTAACCGTACGATCTGGGATACATACAACTCAACCAACTTATCAAGTGAGAAATCCGTACGTACCAGAATAAAATGAGCCGATTTCGTCAATCTATCTACGATAACCCAAATAGAATCTTTCTTGCTTGGCTTCAAAGGCAAACCCGAAATGAAATCTATTGTAACACGTTGCCACTTCTACTCTGGTATCATGATCGGCTGAAGTAGTCTCGATGGCACTTGATGCTCAGCTTTCACTTGTTGGCACGCCAAACACTTTGACACATACTCTGAGATGTCATGTTTCATACCGTGCCACCAATAATGCTGTTTTAGATCGTTATACATCTTTGAGCTGCTCGGATGAATCAACAGTCTACCACTATGAGCTTCATCACAGATCATTCGAATCAATTCTGGATTTTTAGGCACACACATTCGACTCTTGAATCGTAAACATCTTTCCATATCTATCTGAAAATCTGAATCCGTATCCGAACCACAATGACTTCTTTTTGCCTTTAAATCATCACCTAATTCTTGAGCTTCTCTGATCTGTTGCACAAAAAATGGTTTCACCTTTAATTCTGCAATGATCACACCATCATCGGACATAGTTAAATCCACATTCATTGCGCGAAGAGCAAATAATGATTTTCGAATAAGTGCATCAGCAACTACATTAGCCTTTCCCGGGTGATAATCAATCACGAGCTCGTAATCTTTCAATAATTCTAACCATGATCGCTGTCTAAAGTTTAGATCTTTTTGACTTATTAAATACTTCAGACTCTTATGATCCGAAAAGACGTGGCATTTCTCCCCGAAAAGATAGTGACGCCAAATCTTCAAAGTAAAAACTATAGCGGCTAACTCAAGGTTGTGCGTCGGATAATTCTTCTCATGCGGTTTCAACTGTCTCGAGGCATAGGCTACGACTTTACCCTCCTGCATCAATACACAACTGAGTCCATTTAAAGATGCATCACTAAAAATAACGGACTCTTTACCCGACTCTGGCTGAACAAGTACCAGAGCTTCCGTCAACAAAGTTTTCAGTTGATCAAAACTCTTCTGACACCTTTCTGACCAGTCTAACTTTACATCCTTCTGTAATAGTTTTGTCATCGGGGATGCTATCATAGAAAACCCTTTCATGAAACGTCTAAAATACCTGGCCAATCCCAGAAAGCTACGAACCTCAGGAACATTCCGTGGGGGCTTCCAACCCAGTATAGCCGAAATTTTACTCGGGTCAACCCGAATACCCGATGCTGAAATGACATGCCCTAAAAAGCTGACTTCTTTCAACCAAAACTCACATTTACTGAATTTCGCAAATAATTTATTATCCCGTAAAATCTGCAACACCAACCTCAAATGCTCAACATGTTCGGTTTCGTCAGGGGAGTAGATCAGTATGTCATCTATGAATACAACCACAAACTGATCTAAATACGGTCTGAATACACGATTCATCAAGTCCATGAAAACAGCAGGGGTATTAGTGAGCCCAAACGGCATCACTAAATATTCATAGTGACCATATCTCATCCGAAAAGTAGTCTTTGGTATATTTGACTCCCTAACTCGTAGCTGATAATATCCCAATCTCAAATCAATCTTTGAGAACACTGAAGCTCCTTTGAGTTGATCGAATAAATCATCAATACGTGGCAATGGGTATTTGTTCTTTACAGTCACCTTATTGAGCTGTCGATAGTCAACACACATTCTCAAGGTTCTGTCTTTCTTTTTCACAAATAATACGGGCGCACCCCAGGAGAGAAACTCGGTTTGGCAAAGCCTTTATCCATCAATTCTTGTAACTGAGCTTTCAATTCTTTTAACTCAGTCGATGCCATTCTGTACGGAGCTATCAAAATTGGGGTGGTTCCTGGCACTAGCTCGATCCCGACAATTCCTCCGGAAATACGTCTGAATACTCACAAACAACTGGCACAGATTCAATCTTCTTTTCTGATACTTTGCTGTCAATCACATATGCAAGATAAGCTTCACAACCCTTTCTCAAATACTACCGAGCCAACATTAATGATATCATAGTTGGTAACCCATTTAAATCTGCAAATTCAACCCGAAGTACCTCGTTATTCTGACACCTCAAATTAATGGTCTTTCATCTGCAATTTACTACTGCATCGTGTACGATTGACCAATCCATACCGAGGATGATATCAAACTCATCAAATGGTAATAGCATCAAATTGGCTGGAAAATACGAGTCTCGAATCATTAAAGGACAATTCTTGCATACCCTATCAACGAGCACACATCGACCAAGGGGGTTCGAAACCTGAATCACAAATTTAGTAGACTCAACAGGTAGAGTCTTACTGGATATTAATGTCTCGTATACATATGAATGAGTTGAACCAGGGTCAATCAAAGCAATTACATTAGAATCAAAGAGGGTGAAAATACCGACAATAACATCCGGGGATGAGGCCTCCTCTCTAGCACGGATAGCGTAAGCTCTAGCCAGTACACGAGTGTCTGATCGAACAACCGCATCTGTAGTCCCTCTCTGTGCACCACTCCTACTTCTCCCAAAACGAGATGATCTGCCTCTAGCTGTAGCGCCGCTCGGTCTCGCACTCTGAGCAGTCCCTTTTCCAACAGTCTTTGGGCAATCTCGAATGAAATGATCATGCGAGCCACACTTGTAACAAGTGCGAGCAACGGATTCACCCCAACACTCCCCGAAATGTTGTCTGCCACACTACTGACACTCAGGTTTACTCGATCTCTCATTATCAACACTAGCAACCGATGTAGCCCGAGAACTCACCGGTGGTCGTTCTCGTATAGAAATCCCGGTGTTAGGTTTTGATCGGCTACCGTCACTCTTGAACTTATTTGTTATCGTTTGTGAATGTTTACCCGTCGATCTCTTCCGAAACTCTCTAGATTCAAGCTCAACTTTTCGTTTTTCTTTGCCCAGTTCTTTCGCTTTACAATCTCTTTCAACCAACACGACGAACTCGTTAATTTCAAGAATGCCAACCAGAAGTGATATATCTTCATTTAATCCGTCTTCAAATCTCTGGCACATAACAGCCTCTGATGAAACACACCCGTGAGCGTAGCGACTGAGTCACACAAACTTGCACTCGTATTCGGATACGATCATACGACCCTGTTTGAGCTCGAGAAATTCTTTACGCTTAGAGTCAATAAAGCGCTAGCTTATATACTTCTTATGGAATTCTATCTGGAAGAAGTCCTAAGTAACCCTTTCTTTTGGAACAACCGACACGAGTGTATTCCACCAATAATAAGTAGAATCTCGTAATAATGATATGGCACACTTCAAGCACTCATCAGGTGTGCAGGACAGTTCGTCGAAAACACGAACAGTATTATCAAGCCAAAATTTGGCTCGCTCTGCATCATCGTTATCCTCCGCTCTAAATTCCTGAGCCCCGTGCTTCCTAATGCGATCAACCGGAGGTTTAATTACTCTTTCAAGGTTGGTAACAAGAGGTAGCACCGGTACTATAGGGGGTACATTAGGATTTTGGGATGGTTGAATAGCTGGATTGGTTCGTACGTAATGATTGAACCAGTCGTTCATCATACTATAGAAGGCATTTCTAGCCACCTCATCAGGATTGCTCGCAGCTGGTCGATATTCTTCTAGCGTAGTCCCTTGCGCGGGAACGGGCGCTACACTCTCGACATCATCAGCTACGGCTCGCTCAGAATTGGGATCCATTTTTATAGGAAAGAAAATAAACACATTTCACCGTTAGAAGTCATCACACTATCACATTATAACTATGGCATGTATGGCTAGACTCACATGCGCTACGTTAGTCCGAGAATCAACTAAACCGTAGCTCTGATACCAATCAAATGTAACACCCCTAACCCGTATCTGTCGTTGGGTTAGGGTTATGGGCATTACTAAACCAAACACAAGTCAATTCATTTCCATCAGTACTAATACTTGGTAAAATGCATTCCACTTTTTACTATCATGAATAAAATGTATATTCCAGCTAATCCCAACTCATCAACATGCATATCATGCATAATATTCATTCACCTTACCAATATCTACTTACATTCACTAAGCAAGTCACTACTTGGGTAGCCATGTATAATGCAATGGCCAAATAATTATATGCCACTCAACCAAACATTCATCTTTAAATCATTATTAGACATATATCCCATCTAATGTCAAATCATTTATTTACATAACACAAATAATACCATTAACTAATATACTCATTCCACAATCTTTCCAACTACAATTATAAGATCCAAATCAATCATTCATTTCATAATTGCTTATCAAAGTCCGTATTTATCAATATACTTATATATATATATTTGATGAATACACCTTCTCTAATTATTTAATCACCGATTAAGCCATTTGTATCACATAGCCGAACATCTAACATTACCCAATGAGGTAATTTAAAACAAAAAATAAGACATTTTCGAATGTCTACAATTAATACACCTATATTTTTACTCTCTCCTATATCACCTATAGTATGCACATGCACAAATTTCAATTTATAACATCTACATCTAATCACATTGATGCATTGAATTAAACATATCGAGACAAATTATTATCATCTCAATGTCATATTTGTATATACATATACCATATTCAATCCATCACTAAATTCTCAATTAGTATATAATATATCAAAATTGAATATCCACATCATTAACACCATGACCAACATTTCATATCATACACATACGAATAGCATATAGACAACTGTCGACCAAATTGCATTATAACCATATTTAAAAATTTAGTTTATGTACTCAACTATCACACATAGCATAGTATTGAATAAACTTTCAAAATAAGCTTATACTAAATTCAAAATATGTAATAATGATAATAAAATCAAACATGACTAAACTACACTTAAACACAAAAGCTTAGCCATTTCCGCATGGCTTTATACATATACACAACATTTAAAACATCTCAAAAGTGACATAGCCAATACATGCCATAATTCTCAAAAGTCTCATATTTAAAGAGATACCAAGATCGGTGATTGTGTAATGAGCTTCCAAAATGATCCCAAGTACGAGCCAAGCATCCAAAAAGAAATCTACAATGCAAAACAACCAAGAAACAAGTAAGCTTTTACAACTTAGTAAGATTTAAACAACTCATACACATATCTTAGCTTATTAACGATTTGCATTCATCATGTCCTCACTGAATTACCCAATTTTCACGGTAAACTTCAAAGCAATATATATACACTTATACTTATTTCTGTATACCACCATTCTATATAGTATACTGAATATATGAATCTTCTACTTATTGAAGCTCATACTCACATTCCAAGTTACCAAAATTTCAAGGTAATAAGTATAGCACATACCTCAAGTTTACTTACCCCTTTTGTTTAACCATTTGCGCATAACTATTGATATGACACCCGTACCGTATTCACCCATTTGTTGAAGAAAAAGAAGATTTAGTATCGTATCGCTCACAAAGAGCCGTTACTTACATCCCTCGTAACGTATCGCTCACTAAGAGCCGTTACTAACATTTCTCTTAGCATATCATTCACAAGTAATTGAAATATCACTCCACTGTATCACATGTAATTACTTACAGTGAAATATAACTTAAATGTTCTCTATCCCGAGCTATATCACATTCGGCCATCTTATTTATCAAGCATCCAAACAATCCAATCGAGATGAATGAAATTCAAACTTAATACTCCCCACACCCGATTTCATAATTAGCAATTTCATGCCCTTTTCTAGCAATTCGGTTCAAACTAATAATAACATTGCATTCAGCCAAAATTAATCCAACTTCATAACACATTCAAACATTATATATATATGACATACTTATCTTCTAATAGAAGGAGTTGCATTGTAATATAAGATTCAATTCAACTCGGTTTCTTAAATCTTACCTCGGATGGAATGGATAGAACTTCTCGATCACTCGCTCAACCTAGCTTTTCCTTTATCCAACCCTTTTTCCTTAGAAACTTGATCTAAACAAATTTAAATTTGAACTCATTCAATACAATTTTATTCGATTTAGCCATAAACGAATAAGGGACAAATTATCCATTCGTTCTTGATATTTCACTCATTAAACAATTAATACAAAAATTGTTACTCATTCGAAACATGTCCATTTATGCATAAATGAGCTAAGGCCGATTACTCCTTGAGCTTCTTAAAGCCTTAATATACATTTCAATTTGATCCTAACCGTAATTACCAAATTTCCCCTTTTATCCCAAGAATTTACCCATTTTACAAATTAGTCCCCAAAGCTTAATATAGAAAACATATAAAATTTGAATTAATCCTTTAAGGACCGAATCTTTCTTATCCTCTTACAAGTCTATACCATTCACTTATTTAACATTTTACACCCTCCATTTTGAGTTTTCATGAATTAAGTCCTCATACTCCATTCATTTAAAATCTCCTATCCTATACACACTAATCTCATACATATGCATACCATTTTACCATCAAACTCAACAACACAAGATTATCCATCCATGGCCGAATCCTTAGCATGCTTTATACTCTAAATTTTTCACATGGGCTTGATAGTATTTAAGCTAACTAACCCAAAAATGTATAAATTACAAGAAATCAAACTCAATTACTAACATCAAGGTAGCATGCAATGACCAAATATGGAGAGCCAAATTTTTCCCTTTTCCCTTGTGAAGTTTCGGCAAGAAGAAAACAAAGATGGAAGATGAAATTTTTTTCTATCATCTTTTTGTGTTTTTATTATTTTAATCATATAAAAATATTAACATCACCCCAGTTACTAAATCAAATAATAAAATAACTATGAAATCATCATAACGCCACCCACTCATTTCATTTTGGGACAATTTACCATGCAAATACCTTCATGCAAAAGAACAATGTAACTTCTTGAAAATGGGCCTATGCATTTTTGATTTAATGAAATGACATGTCTTATGTGTTATAAATGTATTACGAACATTTTTGGAAACCTGGAAATGTAAGGAAATGTCATGTCTTGGAAATGTAAGGAAATGTCTTGGAAATGTAAGGAAATGTCATGTCTTGGAAATGTAAGGAAATGTCTTGGAAATGTAAGGAAACGTCTTAGAAATGTAAGGAAATACTTAAGAAATGTTAAGTTAAAGTTTAAAAGAGGGACATGAAGCAAGGTGGTCTTAAGAGAAAATGTAGGGAAAATTTGACACACAAATGGGCATGGAAAAGTGGCTTGGAGGTGCCACTTAAGGCCTCTGTAAGTGACGCCACATGCAGGGGAGATTGGGCCAAGGTTTGAGCTGTAGAGGAAGCAAAATAAAAGTTTTATTTTGCTGCAAGGATGGACAGAGGTGGACGGCACATAGGCTAAATTTTAGGAGTTTTATCCCTTTTTATTTTATTTAAGGATAAAAGATGATAAATGAGGAATTATTCTTTAATTGGGAAAATAAGGGAGAAGTGATGGCCAAGTAAGGGACTTTGAGTTTAATAATTTCGGCTAAGTAAGGATAGTTGCTGAATTATCTTTTATTTTAGGTGATAATTAAAGAGATAAAGCTATCAAAATAGAAGAGTGATGACCAAGTAAGGGATTCTAAGTTAGTAATTTCGGCTACTAAAGGAAAAGAGGGCCATTCATTCTTTCTTTCAACTCTCTCTCAGCCGAAATTCTCTTGTCATCTTCCTCAAATTCTTTTCTGACAAAATCACAAGTTTCCTCTCATCCTTTATTCTTTCTTCTTCTTCTTTTCTTTCCAATCCATCAGAAGTCGAAATCCCAAAGAAAACCCTAGCCAATTATTCAAGGAAATCGAAATTTGGTGATACACATCTAAGCCATAGCCGAATATTTTCGTAGATCAAAGGGTGTTGCCGATTTCTATATAAAAGGGAAAACTTCGAGATTTTGTGACTGTCGACTACAAGGAGGAAGGTTTCGGGATTTCTAAGATTCAAGGGTTTTCGACAACAGTAAGGAAGCAAGGATTCAATTTGGGACTTGATTCTTAAGTCAATCAGCAACAAGGGATTAAGGATCTAAGCGGTAGATCAGATTACGAGATCTCAAGGAATTTGCTAAGCGAATCAGGTGTGTACCCCACACTAATTCTTAATAAGTTTTATGGCTATGTCTAATTAAAATATGTGATATTAAGAATAAGAAAGTGGCTAAGGTACCATGTTATGGTACTAAGTACTCATGTACGTTTCCTACTCCTACTAGGAATATGAAATATGTTATTTGAAACATGAGAATAAGAATGTGAACTTTGGCATATTAATGCATATTACAAAATGGGGCATATGGGTTATTGAAAGGGGAAGTGAATGTGGTGACCTAAGACCACGAACACGGTGACCTAAGACCGTGGTATCTGAATGTGGTGACCTAAGACCACGGTGATCTGAATGCGGTGACCTAAGACCGCGATATCTGAATGTGGTGACCTAAGACCACAAATGCGGTGACCTAAGACCGAGATATGGAGTGTAGCGAAGGAAGGAAGGTCGACTTAGTAGTCCCCACGGTGTGCAAGGTGTTGGTACGGGGAGTGTAGCGGATGGCTTATTAGGTTTGGGTTTGGGAATGCATCATAATTTGTATGCTATGATATGAATGTGTAATATTTGTTATGCCCGATTCTATTATGATTTAGTGTTGTGTACACATTGAGTCTGTTGGCTCACCCCGTTGAGGACCATGTTTCGTGATGATGAGCAAAGAATGGACCGGGACGCGAGAACTTGTGGTGGCCATGCTCAACATGAAGTTTTTATTTTTATGGACTATTAATTTTTAAGTACTCCGAATTATTTAGATTTACTTGATGTAATAAGGCCATAAGGCCATAGTGCACTATTTTATTTCTGTTTTTATTTATTATGTTACAAAATTTTTATTAAGTTAAAGATTAAGTAATTTACTTTAAATGTATTCTATATGTTTTATCACCTAAAATTTAAAAGGGTTTTCATTATAAAACGATTTTGTTTTCTACTCGAGCCCAACCTAAAACAATATTTCTTTCAAAACACACTATTTTCCCAAAGTTACAAAAGAACTTTGAACCGGTTTACTTGAGGAACATACCAAATTTAGACAAAGCTCGTGGGCCGGGTTTGGGGTATTTCAGTTTGGTATCAGAGCCCGTTTCAAACTCTCGGCCTAAGGGTTAAGGCCCAAAACGTTTTCAAATCGAGACCAAGTAAGTTTTATGAAAATATTTTTTGGAAATAGGCAGGTTTTTCTTGCATGGCACCTAAGTCTCCGACCCGCAGTCCACCAGGTAAGTAGTTCTAACTACTGAAGTGAATTGTGAATGTGAATTCTATAAGTATGAAGGGAACGTAGATTAGTGAACTAGGATCTATTGAACCCTAGGACTAGTCTACTCAAACACAAGTACATAAGACTTAAGGATCACTAAACAAACCTGTGACTAAGTCGTCGAGCTAGGGTGTGGCAACTGTTGTGTGCATGTCTAGGAGTGGATTCAGAAAGAGCTTGGTATTTAAGCAGTCCTAGCGACTCACCTCCTCTTTACTCGAATCCTACCTGGTGCGTAGCTACGATTCACCCTAACCAAGAGGACTTACTCACGGGCTAAACCCGATAATTAAAACCCAAAAGGGACTAGCCATGCAGTTTTATAAAACTCCTAGTTTTAAAATCCCTAAATTAGCCTTTTAATTGTAGTAAAAGATTATTGTGAAAATTTTTCCAAAATATCTCTGATTTATGAAATTACAAAAATGCCCCTAGTGGTAAAATTACCAAAATACCCTTGATTTATAAAATGTCCAACTACCTAACAAATTTACCAAAATTTCATTATTTTATAAACGTTCAAAAACCCTAATTCGCAAAATATCAAAATACTTTGATTTTGGAAAATTACAAAATTGCCCCTAACTTGCAAATTACCAAAATGACCCTAATTTCTAAAATTTTTGCAACATCACCATTTTGGAAAACAAATTCTCAAAAAGGAACCCCCAAGTTTTGCAAATTTTGAAATACCCCGGAATTATTAAGCTTTACAAATTACCCTGGCTTATTACGGAAATACCCTCGAGTTATAAAATTACCGAAGTACCCCCGAATTTAAAAATTTCCAAAAATACCCCTAAAAATACAAAATTACCAAAATACCCTTATTGACAAAATCACCAAGGAACCTTATTTTGAAAAATTATGAAAATACCCCTGTAGGACAAATTACAAAAATACCCCTGGGATAGAAATAAGGCAAAGAGTGATCGAATATTGAATGTGGGTGGTAGATACCACTGAATAAATATGTCTATGTTAATGAATGAATGTGCCTCTATTGAGGAATGAATGTGTCTCTGTTGATGAATGTGAATGTGATTCTCTGAATTAGGACAGAAAACTTGAACTGAAACTTTGTGTGATCGAAAGAACTACTTCTAAATATCTTTATTTCATAAAACTGTTCGCGGTTAATAAGTGGAACAAAATTTTGATGCATAAAACTTTTTAATCAGATTAAATCGCGGTGTTAGAAATGAGTTCTAGGGGACGTGAACTTAGAGATTGTGCGTAGGAAGTATGATGGTTCTATTAAGATTAGAGTGCGCAGCATAAGCGTAGTGTGGTGAGTAGGAATGCAGTTAGCCAAGTAATTTCGAGGACGAAATTGTTTTTAAGGGGGGTAGAACTGTAACATCCTGAAAATGGGCCTATGCATTTTTGATTTAATGAAATGACATGTCTTATGTGTTATATATGTATTATGAACATTTTTGGAAACCTGGAAATGTAAGGAAATGTCATGTCTTGGAAATGTAAGGAAATGTCTTGGAAATGTAAGGAAATGTCATGTCTTGGAAATGTAAGGAAATGTCTTGGAAATGTAAGGAAATGTCTTAGAAATGTAAGGAAATGCTTAAGAAATGTTAAGTTAAAGTTTAAAAGAAGGGCATGAAGCAAGGTGGTCTTAAGAGAAAATGTAGGGAAAATTTGACACACAAATGGGCATGGAAAAGTGGCTTGGAGGTGCCACTTAAGGCCTCTGTAAGTGACGCCACATGCAAGGGAGATTGGGCCAAGGTTCAAGCTGTAGGCGAAGCAAAATAAAAGTTTTATTTTGCTGCAACGATGGACAGAGGTGGACGACACATAGGCTATATTTTAGGAGTTTTATCCCTTTTATTTTATTTAAGGATAAAAGATGATAAATGAGGAATTATTCTTTAATTAGGAAAATAAGGGAGAAGTGATGGCCAAGTAAGGGACTTTGAGTTTAATAATTTCGGCTAAGTAAGGATAGTTACTGAATTATCTTTTATTTTAGGTGATAATTAAAGAGATAAAGCTATCAAAATAGAAGAGTGATGACCAAGTAAGGGATTCTAAGTTAGTAATTTCGGCAACTAAAGGAAAAGAGGGCCATTCATTCTTTCTTTCAACTCTCTCTCTGCCGAAATTCTCTTGTCATCTTCCCCAAATTCTTTTCTGACAAAATGACAAGTTTCCTCTCATCCTTTATTCTTTTTGCTTCTTTTTTTCTTTCCAATCGATCAGAAGTCGAAACCCCAAAGAAAACCCTAGCCAATTATTCAAGGAAACTGAAATTTGGTGATACACATCTAAGCCATAGCCGAATATTTTCGTAGATCAAAGGGTGTTGCCGATTTCTATATAAAAGGGAAAACTTCGAGATTTTGTGACTGTCGACTACAAGGAGGAAGGTTTCGGAATTTTTAAGATTCAAGGGTTTTCGACAACAGTAAGGAAGCAAGGATTCAATTCGGGACTTGATTCTTAAGTCAATCAGCAACAAGGGATTAAGGATCTAAGCGGTAGATCAGATTACGAGATCTCAAGGAATTTGCTAAGCGAATCAGGTGTGTACCCCACACTAATTCTTAATAAGTTTTATGGCTATGTCTAATTAAAATATGTGATTTTAAGAATAAGAAAGTGGCTAAGGTACTATGTTATGGTACTAAGTACTCATGTACGTTTCCTACTCCTACTAGGAATATGAAATATGTTATTTGAAACATGAGAATAAGAATGTGAACTTTGGCATATTAATGCATATTACAAAATGAGGCATATGGGTTATTGAAAGGGGAAGTGAATGTGGTGACCTAAGACCACGAACACGGTGACCTAAGACCGTGGTATCTGAATATGGTGACCTAAGACCACAGTAATCTGAATGCGGTGACCTAAGACCGCGATATCTGAATGTGGTGACCTAAGACCACAAATGCGGTGACCTAAGATCGCGATATGGAGTGTAGTGGAAGGAGGGTCGACTTAGTAGTCCCCACAAAGGTACAAAAGTTGGTACGGGGGAGTGTAACGGATGGCTTATTAGGTTTGGGTTTGGGAATGCATCATAATTTGTATGCTATGATATGAATGTGTAATATTTGTTATGCCTGATTCTATTATGATTTAGTGTTGTGTACACATTGAGTCTGTTGACTCACCCCCCGTTGAGGACCATGTTTCAGTGATGAACAAGAATGGGCCGGGACGACAGCGAGAACTTGTGGTGGCCATGCTCAACATGAAGTTTTTATTTTTATGGACTATTAATTTTTAAGTACTCCGAATTATTTGGATTTACTTAATGTAATAAGGCCATAAGGCCATAGTGCACTATTTTATTTCTGTTTTTATTTATTATGTTACGAAATTTTTATTAAGTTAAAGATTAAGTAATTTACTTCAAATGTATTCTATATGTTTTATCACCTAAACTTTAAAAGGGTTTTCGTTATAAAATTATTTTGTTTTCTACTCGAGCCCAACCCAAAACAATATTTCTTTCAAAACACACTATTTTCCCAAAGTAACAAAAGAACTTTGAACCAGTTTACCTGAGGAACATACCAAATCTGGTCAAAGCTCGTGGGCCGGATTTGGGGTGTTTCAAACAATTCAATTAAGCCCTCCCAATCTCACAATAGTTATCTTTCATGCTTATTCCATTTTAATCCTTCACTGAAAAAAATAATTCATTAAAACACCCGAATTAACCTACGATATTATAACATATGCTGAATCACACAACATTGATATCAAAATAATAAATAAAACATTTGTATAATTTGGATTCGTGGCCCCAAAACCTCCGTGTAACATCCTGAATTTAGGGCTCTGCATTTAGTATGTTTTTGTGTGTATGTTATGCTCCGTGTGCTAATTTGGTATGTTTGGGGGTCTAGGAAAGGCTCGGGGTTAGACTTGGGCTTTGATGAAAATTTTGTTTTAAACGCTTTAGGGGGGAACTAGCTGAGGTAGGACTTAGGAATTAATATTGGTATTTGATGACACAAATAAGGATGTGGTAAAGTGGCTTGGAGACACCACTTAAAGTGCTTAGAAGTGGCGTCACAAGGGAGAAGCAGCAGGGAGTAGGTTCGAGTCTCGTAAGCCTCACTTAGGTGCTTTAATTTTTGCATTCAGGGAGCTAAGGTGGTGGTTTCGGTAGGGACTCTCCAAGGTGGTTGGTTGATTGATTCAAATCGTTTGAATCAGTGGCCATGAGGTGTTTGTGGAAGAAGACTTGGTCAAATTATTTCAGAGGGATGATAGGGAGTGAATGTAGGAGGGAATTAAGAAATGTGGCCATGAAAGAAAGAGCTGGCCGAATGGGAAGTCTTGGGGTGAAGGGTGTTGCGGCTAGTTGCTTTAATGAAGGGGCCAAAATTTTAGTGGAGTGTTGAGCTTTCTACTTAGTTGCATTCGATTTTAGGGGTTAGCATAGTGTTGAGGTGTTGTGCCGAAATTGCTAAGCTTGGTATCGATTTTGTGAGTAGGGTGGTGTTCTAAGTGTCATTTCGGGTCTCCTTAATTTCTGTGAACTTGTGCCGAACCTCCTAGCTTTTCTCCTCCACTTTTTCCATTCATTTGTGTGTTAGCCAAAATTGACTTCCCCAATCTCTTCTTTTCACATCCTCTCCTTCACATTAACACCATAGCTGAAACTTTCTCTTTTTCTTCAACATTCTTTTTACTTCTTTCTTCACCAATCGAGTTCTCTTCTCATTCGTTAACTCGGTTTTCTCCTCTTGTGCAAGTAGCTGAATCTCTCCTCACCATATCATACAATTTGTTTTCTCTCATAGCCGAATCTCCTCTCCTATCGATTTTTGTGTTAGTGAAGGTAAGGTGTTCACTTTTATTAAGTATGTTCTGCTATCTCTTTTCTTTCTTCTCTCTTTTCTCCTAAAGAAATTACAAACATCTATCTCTTAACTTCTTTCTTTTAGGCCGAATCTGAATACTCCTCTTCACGTTGGAATCGTGTTGTTCTTTCATGAAAGCCGAAGCTCTTGTTAGCAGTAGCCGAATCATCTTGGTAAGTGGCCATGGCCGAATGGAGGGGAAAGGTGGAAGCCCTCAGTTATTACTCATTAAAGCCGAAAGGCTGTTTCTTTATTATATTAGTACATCGACTCTAACTCATGATTTTGTTTAAGGACTCAGCCTAGTAACCAACCTTCAGGTATAGAGAAGAAGTGTTATTCTTGGAACTTATTCGGTTTCATAAGCCAATCTTCTACAAGTTTGGTTTTCACTGATCGAGGTAAGCAGTTTCCTTTCATCGTGTGCATATCTTTCTTTTCTCTACTCTCATTGCGTTAATCTAGTTTTCTGATCAAAGACCCTTACCATGGATGCAAGTGTGGGTCAATCTAGAGAAGGGAGCAAACCCCTAGTTTCGGCTCCTAAATTTAAAAAGTGAGCAGTGTCTGCGGTACGAGATTGGCCACCGGGTTGTGGACTGACTTCAGAACAGAGTAGTAGGCAAATAACCGTCGTTTCGGTTAACAAAAGTGTCGACAGAGAAAGCATAGTGTTGCGTGGTACCAGGTGTGTACTACTCACACGCCTTCATTTCTGTTGTTATTATGTTATTAACAAAAAGGGGCTAAAAGTCGAAATAATTGATATGATAGAGTAAATACCCTTACAGGTAAAGGTTGAAGATGCCGGGTAACTTCTTTGACACTGCTATTACTGTTAATATGTCGTATGTATATTTTGATGTTAGTCACGTATGAAATATAATCTGTATATGCTGATATATTGCATGGCATCGACCCATATTGTGCACAATGAAAAGAGCATGGGCTCGGGGTTGATTGATGGAGGAGGGAGAACCAGTGACTACGGTCACGAGTGGTCTAAGTACCACGGTGATTAAAACCACGGATAAACTGATGAGTGACTATTGTCACGAGTGGTCAAGTACCACGGTGGTTAATACCACGATTGCTTATATAAGTGACTTGTCTCGGTGGTCTATGACCACAGCGGGTTGGCCCCACGTTTGCTTAATTGCTAGAGATCGTCAGATGGACTATGACCACGGTGGTTTGGCCCCACTACTATATTACAGTGACTTTGTCACGAGTGACTACGGTCACGAGTGGTCTAGGACCACGGTGGTTACGAACCACAGTGGCACAATGCCACGGGAGTTTTGGATGGAGAGCTGATTTGGGATGGTTGCATTGCATGCATATAACATGAGCTGCATTGAGTGGGCTAAGGCCCAATTTGCGATACATGGGGAAATGTACACACTGAGTCTCGATGACTCAGCCCTATGCTAATTTTGCAGGTGATCAGTAGATGGCGGGTTTTGGGCCGAGACGGACTCGAGGTGGCCATGCATTGCGGTTTCTTTAGTAAACTCAAGCTTTATCTTTAAATTATTTTATTTTGGGATTTTGGATTTGTAATAAGGCTGCTTAAACTTTAATTTGGGATTTGTTTATACGTTGATTTTATTCGTACTACGAATCATTGACAAACAAGGTTTTTCCTAAGAGCATAACAAAAAGTTTTCCAAATTTATGACAAACGGACATTAAGCAGTTAGCAGATAACACTTGGAATTTTTCTTAACATTTCATATGTTATTTACAAAAGAAATCAAGCACCTTTAAAA
The DNA here is from genome assembly GCA_025503065.1 of Gossypium bickii. NCBI lineage: Eukaryota > Viridiplantae > Streptophyta > Magnoliopsida > Malvales > Malvaceae > Gossypium > Gossypium bickii. The sequence goes on along the minus strand of CP106717.1, from coordinate 43,064,383 downwards.
TTCATTTTAAATTGTCACCTTTCAAATATTCCTCTAACTTCGGTTTTGACAAAATTAAGCCTTTTTTTAGCATTCAACTGATTTAGTTAATTAAAAAAATATTTTTGGTTATAATGGCAAGGTTGGTATTAACAAAACAGATTTGATAAACAAGTAAGCATTTAAACGGATTTCTCTAAACGGATTTCACAAATTCACGAGGTTTCCAAAGTTTTCCAATCTACTCCTTCTGTAGCAATCCAAATTTGGTCGTAACATTTTGACCGGGTTTGGGGTGTTATAATTTTGGTATCAGAGCCTAGGTTTCAAACACTCGACCGTGGATATGGGGGTTTAAAATGTTTTAGAAGATGGTTAGGAATTGATTTAGAAATATATATGTTGTTGGAAGCATGGCACTCGAGTCTCCGGCACCAAATCCACACGGTAAGTCTTCTGACTTTTTGATTTTTGTGCATACAGTGAATATGATATGTTGTGACTGTTTATGTTAAGGAATACAACTTTAGAGACTGAAACCTTAGCTGTGCATGAAATAGCGAGAACTGTTAAAAATACTATTTCCATAAAATTGCTCTGTAATAAACAGTGGAAGAAAACACTAACTCATAAAACTCTTAATCAGATTAAATCGCGTTAGTTATAATGAGTACTAGAGGATGCGGACGCGGTGTACGAGGCCGTGGAAGAGGCCGAGATGTTGAGGCTGAACCTTCAGAATCTGGGCATGGACCGAAAAGTAAAGTACCAGTATCGCCAGTTGCAGGGGCAGAATTTCAAGACCAAACCGGTGGAGACGATGCTGTGTCTTAGGCTATGTTACGTGTTCTGGAGAGAGTGGCTGGAGCGACTCAGGGCTAATGGGGCGAAAATGTTTAGCGGCATTTCTGGCGTGGCTCCTAATGTAGCCGAGTACTGGTTAGAAGCAGTGGAACGAATTGTGGATGATCTGGACTGCACTGCAGAGGAAAAACTTAAAGGAGTGGTGTCTCTTCTCCAAGACGAGGCTTATTAATGGTGGCTCACAGTTAGAGATCGTACGGCTGCAGATCGCATTACCTGGAACTTCTTTAAGTCTGCGTTCTAGGGAAAATATATTGGGTTAAGTTATGTGGATGCTCAACGTAAGGCATTTCTAAACTTGGTACAGGGGAGTAAGTCGGTGGGCAAGTATGAGGCGGAATTCTTGCGCCTAAGCCGGTACACTCGTGGTATTGTGTCTACAGATCATGAGCGTTGTGTTCGATTTGAGGATTGCCTGATGGATGAGTTGCGAGTATTAATAGCTCCGCAATGAGAAAGGGAGTTCGCTATTCTGGTTGAGAAGGCTAAGATAGCCGAGGAGGCGAAGCGTTCAGAAAGATGGAGTCAGGATAGGGAAAAGGGTAGAAGTAAAAGAAGTTTTGGATCATGAAGACCTACTGGGAATTTTCAAAAGAACCTAGGTTGGATGGGCTGGGTCAAGCTGGGAGGCCCGCTGTTACTGGTAGGCTTCCGCAATATGCTACGTGAGGGAAGTTTCATTTTGGGAAATGTTGGGTAAGAAGTAATGGATGCTTCAGATGTGGGGCAGTAGATCATCGGGTGAAGGACTATCCGCAAAAGCCAAATAAAGTGCGACCCGCAAGTCAGAACTATGTTCAGCCTGGTAGAGGTGGTCAGCAACCACAGAGAGGCCGTGGTTCGGCCAGGGAAGGTTATGGTTTTGGTCGTGGACACGGAGCACTGGGCAGAAGTGCTGGGAATACAAATGCAAGGCAACCTGGGTTAGTTTATGCTGCTAGACGCTGAGAGGAGGGCGATACACCGGATGTCATAACCGGGACGTTCTTCATTTATGGACTGCCTTTTACTGCACTGATTGATATTAGATCAACGCATTCTTATATTGCTAATACTGTATCTGGAACTCTGAACATAGACTGTGAGACTGCTTCTAAGGAGATGACTGTACTTAGCCCTTTAGGACAATCTATAGTTGTGAATAAACTCTTTAGGGATATACCTCTAGAAGTACAAGGGATAGTTTTCTCGGTTGATCTAATGGAACTGCCGTTCGGGGAGTTCGATTTAATCTTGGGTATGGACTGGCTAGTGAAGTATCGAGCAAACTTGGATTGTGCTACCAAGCACATGGTGTTAAGGACTTCTGAGGATGATGAGGTGGTGGTAATAGGTGAAAGGAGAAAATACTTGTCTAATGTAGTGTCTGCTTTAAAGGCTAGGTGAATGGTGAGGAAAGGATGCGAGGCTTTCTTAACGTATGTTTGTGTGCTGGAGGACAAGGAGTTGACTTTAGGGGATGTCAGAACGGTGAGGGAATTTCCTGATGTTTTTCCAGAAGAGCTTCCAGGGATACCTCCAGATCGAGAGGTAGAGTTCGAGATTGATCTTTTTCCTGGAACAGCGCTAGTGTCTATTGCTCCATATAGAATGACGCCGAAGGAGTTGGTGGAACTGAAAGCCCAAATTCAGAAGCTATTAGATCGGGGTTTTATTCGACCCAGTGTGTCACCTTGGGGAGCGCCGGTGTTATTTGTTAAAAAGAATAATGGATCAATGCGGATGTGCATTGACTATAGACAGTTGAACAAGTTGACGATTAAGAATAACTACCCGCTACCTAGAATTGATGACCTGTTCGATCAGTTGCGAGGTGCTTCAGTCTTTTTAAAGATAGACTTGAGGTCAGGGTATCACCAACTTAAGGTCAAAGAGGCAGATATTTATAAGACAGCTTTTCGAATTCGTTATGGTCACTACGAGTTCTTGGTTATGCCGTTTGGGTTGACCAAATACCAGCAGCGTTTATGGATATGATGAACCGGGTATTCCAACCCTATCTGGACCGGTTTGTTATGGTATTTATATATGATATCTTGGTTTATTCAAGATTAGAAAAGGAGCATGATTCTCATCTTCGGGTGGTTTTACAAATTCTGAGGGAAAAACAGTTGTATGCCAAATTCAATAAGTGTAAATTCTGGCTGAAGGAAGTTACCTTCTTGGGTCATGTTGTGTCTGCTGAGGGGATTAGGGTTGACCTACGAAAAATTGAAGCTGTGTGGGATTGGAAACCGCCTAAGCCTGTGGCAGAAATTCAGAGTTTTCTTGGTCTGGCTGGGTATTACAGGAGGTTTGTTGAGACGTTTTCATCAATTGCTGCACCATTAACCAAGTTGCTACGGAAAGGGATACCGTTTGTCTGGTCAGATAAACAGCAGGAAAGTTTCAAGAAGCTGAAGAGGATTTTAACTGAAGCTCCTGTGTTAATTCAGCCTGAGGCTGGGAAGGAGTTTGTTGTCTATTGCGATGCATCGCAGACAGGATTGGGATGTGTGTTGATACTAAAAGGGAAGGTGGTGGCATATGCATCGCGGCAATTGAGACCGCATGAAGTGAATTACCCCACGCATGATCTGGAATTGGCAGCAGTAGTGTTTGCTTTGAAGATCTGGAGACATTATTTATATGGGGAGAAGTCTGTTATTTATATGGACCATAAGAGCTTGAAGTATCTCCTTACCCAAAAAGAGTTGAATTTAAGGCAGCAACGTTGGGTGGAGTTATTGAAGGACTATGATTGCTCGATTGAATACCACCCGGGTAAAGCTAATGTAGTGGCAGACGCATTGAGTCGTAAAGTGATATCGAACTTGAGGGCAATGTTCACCCATCTCAGCTTGTATGATGATGGAAGTGTGTTAGCGGAATTGCAAGTGAAGCCTTCTTGGGTCAGTTAGATTAAAGAGAAGCAATTGCCTGACGAATTGCTAAACTCAAAACTTCAGTTAGTGGCAAATGGTAAGACAGAAGATTTTAGTGTGAACAGTAATGGGATACTGTGTTTTCGAAAGAAAGCTTGTATGCTGAAGGATTCTGAATTGAGGCAAAAGATTCAATAGGAAACGCATAGTAGCCCATACGCTATACATCCTAGTGGAAGCAAGATGTATAGGGATCTGCAAGAACAGTTTTGGTGGCCGGGTCTGAAGCAAGAAGTGACTGAGTATGTGGGTAAATGCTTGATGTGCCAGCAAGTGACGGCGGAACACCAAGTGCCTTCAGGGTTGCTACAGCCAGCGAAGATACCACTTTGGAAGTAGGAGAGGATAACGACGGATTTTGTGAGTGGGCTACCCCTTACACCTACGAAGAAAGATTCAGTATGGGTAATTGTGGATCGGTTGACGAAAACTTCTCACTTTATACCGGTTCGGGTTGATTATTCATTGTAGAAGTTAGCCAAACTTTATGTGGCAGAGGTTGTGAGGCTGTATGGGATACCTGTGTCTATCATATCAGACAGAGACCCCAGGTTTACTTTGAGGTTCTGGAAGGCGTTGCATCAGGCATTGGGCACAAGATTGGATTTCAGCACAATGTTTCATCCGCAGACTGATGGTCAGTCCGAGAGGGTAATTCAAATCCTGAAAGATATGTTGAGGGGTTGTGTCATTGACTTCAGGGGTAGTTGGGAGGAGTTTCTACCGTTGGTAGAATTCACATACAACAACAGCTACCAGTCTAGTATTTAGACGGCGCCCTATGAAACGTTTTATGGACGGAAGTGTCATACTTCGACTTGTTGGACAGAGTTGGCGAGCGTCAGATGTTGGGACCAGAATTAGTTACAGAGACAGAGGAGAAAGTTAAGTTGATTCGAACTCGGTTGAAAGAGGCTTCTGACAGGCAGAAATCTTATGCAGATCTTAAGCGTAAAGACATAGAATTTGCAGTAGGTGATCGGGTTTTCTTAAAGATTTCACCGTGGAAGAAAGTTCTAAGGTAAAATTAGATTTATCTTTTGAGGAGAAACCGGTTCAAATCATAGATCGAGATAGTAAGTTATTGCGGAGAAAGACGGTTCCATTGGTTAAGGTATTATGGAGGAATCACGGTTCAAAGGAAGCCACGTGGGAGCCAGAGGATGTGATGCGGCAATAGTACCATTATCTCTTTTCTCTAGGTAAATTTCGAGTCCGAAATTTCTTTTAGGGGTAGAACTGTAACATCCTGAATTTGGGACTCTGCATTTAGTATGTTTCTGTGTGTATGCTATGCTCCGTGTGCTAATTTGGTGTGTTTGGGGTCCAAGAAAGGCTCGGGGTTAGGCCTGGGCTTTGATGAAAATTTTGTTTTAAGCGCTTTAGGGGGGAACTAGCTGAGGTAGGACTTAGGAATTAATATTGGTATTTGATGACACAAATAAGGATGTGGTAAACTGGCTTGGAGACGCCACTTAGAGTGCTTAGAAGTAGCGTCACAAGGGAGAAGCAGCAGAGAGCAGGTTCGAGTCTCGTAAGCCTCACTTAGGTGCTTTAATTTTTGCATTCAGGGAGCTAAGGTGGTGGTTTCAGCAGGGACTCTCTAAGAGGTTGGTTGACTGATTCAAATCATTTGAATCAGTGGCCATGAGGTGTTTGTGGAGGAAGACTTGGTCAAATTATTTCAGAGGGATGATAGGGAGTGAATGTAGGAGGGAATTAAGGAATGTGGCCATGAAAGAAGGAGCTGGCCGAATGGGGAGTCTTGGGGGTAGGGGTGTTGCGGCTAGTTGCTTGAAAGGAGGTGCTGAAATTTTGGTGGAGTGTTGAGCTTTCTACTTAGGTGCATTCAATTTTAGGGGTTAGCATAGTGTTGAGGTGTTATGCTGAAATTGCTAAGCTTGGTATCGGTTTTGTGAGTAGGGTGGCGTTTTAAGTGTCATTTCGGGTCTCCTTAGTTTCTGTGTACTTGTGCCGAACCTCTTAGCTTTTCTCCTCCACTTTTCCCTTTCATTTGTGTGTTAGCCAAAATTGACTTCCCCGTTCTCTTCTTTTCACATCCTCTCCTTCACATTAACGCCATAGCTGAAACTCTCTCTTTTTCTTCAACATTCTTTTTACTTCTTTCTTCACCAACCGAGTTCCCTTCTCATTCGTTAACTCGATTTTCTCCTCTTGTGCGAGTAGCTGAATCTCTCCTCACCATATCATACAATTTGTTTTCTCTCATAGCCGAATCTCCTCTCTTATCGGTTTTTATGTTAGTGAAGGTAAGGTGTTCACTTTCATTAAGTATGTTCTCCTATCTCTTTTCTTTCTTCTCTCTTTTCTTCTAAAGAAATTACAAACATCTATCTCTTAACTTCTTTCTTTTAGGCCGAATCTGAATACTCCTCTTCACGTTGGAATCGTGTTGTTCTTTCATGAAAGCCGAAGCTCTTGTTAGCAGTAGCCGAATCACCTTGGTAAATGGCCATGGCCGAATGGAGGGGAAGGGTGGAAGCCTTCATTCATTACTCATTAAAGCCAAAAGGCAGTTTCTTTATTATATTATTACATCGGCTCTAACTCATGATTTGTTTAAGGACTCAGCCTAGTAACCAACCTTCAGGTTTAGAGAAGAAGTGTTATTCTTGGAACTTATTCGGTTTCATAGGCCAATCTTCCAGAAGTTCAATTTTCGCTGATCGAGGTAAGAAGTTTCCTTTCATCTTGTGCATATCCTTTCTTTTCTCTATTCTCGTTGCGTTAATCTAGTTTTCTGATCAAAGACCCTTACCATGGATACAAGTGTGGGTCAATCTAGAGAAGGGAGCGAACCCCTAGTTTTGGCTCCTAAGTTTAAAAAGCGAGCAGTGTCTGCAGTACGAGATTGGCCACCGGTTGTAGACCGGCTTCAGAATAGAGTAGTAGGCAAATAGCCGTCGTTTCGGTTAACGAAAGTGTCGACATAGAAAGCATAGTTTTACGTGTTACCAGGTGTGTACTACTCACACGCCTTCATTTCTGTTGTTATTATGTTATTAACAAAAAGGGGCGAAAAGCCGAAATAATTGATATGATAGAGTAAATACCCTTACGGGTAAAGGTTGGAGATGCCGGGTAAGTTCTTCGACACTGCTATTACTGTTAATATATCGTATGTATATTTTGATGTTAGTCACGTATGAAATATAATCTGTATATGTTGATATATTTCATGGCATCCACCCATATTGTGTACAATGAAAAGAGCATGGGCTCGGGGTTGATTGATGGAGGAGGGAGAATCAGTGACTACGGTCACGAGTGGTCTAAGTACCACGGTGGTTAAAACCATGGATAAACTGATGAGTGACTATTGTCACGAGTGGTCAAGTACCACGGTGGTTAATACCACGATTGCTTATATTAGTGACTTGTCTCGGTGGTCTATGACCACAGTGGGTTGGCCCCACGTTTGCTTAATTGCTAGAGATCGTCACGGTGGTCTAGGACCACGGTGGTTACGAACCACAGTGGCATAATGTGACGGGAGTTTTGGATGGAGAGCTGATCTGGGATGGGTTGCATTGCATGCACATAACATGAGCTGCATTGAGTGGGCTAAGGCCCAATTTGCGATACATGGGGAAATGTACACACTGAGTCTTGATGACTCAGCCCTTTGCTAATTTTGCAGGTGATCAGTAGATGGCAGGTTTTGGGCTGAGACGGACTCGAGGTGGCCATGCATTGCGGTTTCTTTAGTAAACTCAAACTTTAACTTTAAATTATTTTATTTTGGGATTTTGGATTTGTAATAAGGCTGCTTAAACTTTAATTTGGGATTTGTTTATACGTTGATTTTATTCGTACTACGAATCATTGACAAACTAGGTTTTTCCTAAGAACATAACAAAAGGTTTTCCAAATTTACGACAAATGGACATTAAGCAGTTAACAAATAACACTTGGAATTTTTCTTAACATTTCAGATGTTATTTACAAAAGAAATTAAGCACCTTTAAAATTCATTTTAAATTGTCACCTTTCAAATATTCCTCTAAGTTCGGTTTTGACAAAATTAAGCCTGTTTTTAGCATTCAACTGATTTAGTTAATTAAAAAAATATTTTTGGCTATAATGGCAAGGTTGGTATTAACAAAACAGATTTGATAAACAAGTAAGCTTTTAAATGGATTTCTCTAAACAGATTTCACAAATTCGCGAGGTTTCCAAAGTTTTCCAATCTACTCGTTCTGTAGCAATCCAAATTTGGTCGTAACATTTTGACTGAGTTTGGGGTGTTACACACTGTTCTGGTTTGGGTCGTAATTGGGCTATTACATAACCCTACACCATGTTTACGTATGCATAAGAGGGGCTTTTTCATTTGGTGACAACTCCAAATGACTTATTGAAGGAATTGACTCTATTGGTAAAAACTATTCAATCATTATTGAAAATGTTTTGTATGTCATTGATCTTAAGCATAATCTATGGAGTATCCGCCACTTGCTTCTTCATCCTTTCCACCGCAACCATCATCGTTCTCTGCTGGTACTCTTGCCACACTTGATGCTATTCAATCATTACGAGAGGACTTTAGAGGTTTAGACTCTAGGGTGTCTAGGTTGGAAGATAACATGGGCTCTAGGTTGTCATCTTTGGAGGATTAATTAGCTTAGTTTATGGCTAATTTTCCTCCACCATCGCCTCATCCTTAGGAGGATTGGGATAGGTGTTGCATATTCATACATTTTCATGTGCATCATAAGGTCATTTTAATTTGTTTCCTATGACTTTGTTTATTTAAACTAAATGTTTATTTTGGTATATTGAGGTACTTTGATGTTTAATCTTATGTTAGTTCCTATTTCTTATTTGTTTCATCTTATTGAACTAATGGTTTGTATCTCTCTCTCTCTCTTAAGCTTTACATGTTTTATTTTGATATAACAAAAAGGAAGAGAAGAGTAAGGCAAATTTAATTTCGGTTAATGATTGCAAATTTAATTTCGGTTAATGATTAATATTGTGCTTGTGCCAATTGTAAATTTAGTGACCAAAATTTTCAAAATGTATTTAACTAAAATTGAATGACCAATTTATAAACGAATGCCAAATTTTGATAATGAACAACAATTTTTCTAAGCCTTAAATTGAAAATGATTTTTAGAAAATGGGAGCAAACTTATTTAAAACAAAATTTACCAAAATGTTTTGTTATATCAAAAAGAGGAGATTGTTAAACTAAGCTTTACTTGGAAAATAAATTTAATATAACAAATATTATGTTTTGAATAAAAATCATTTTAAAACAATACTTGGCAAAAAGTTGATCACAAATGACGACTTAAAAGAAAGAAATTTATTTTATACTTAGAAATTTTTTCAAAGCCAAGTTCGTTAAAACAAAGTCTTAGACATTTTTCAAACAGGTTAAAATTGCTCCAGGCAAAAAAGTATTGATCCAATATCGATACTTTTTGTTAACTACCGATAAATTTCAAATGAGTATCGATAGATTCACAAATTTATCGATACATTTTTTGGTATCAATGTGAAAATGACGTTCTGTTTTCCAAAACGTTTACCAAGTATCAATATGGTATTGCTACATTTTGCTTGGTATTGATAAAGTTATTTAAGTATTGATAGAAGTAAACTTTTATAAATACATTCTTAAATATTGATACTAATTTGGCATTCTAACTTCCAAAGTATTCATTAAGTATCGATAAGGTACTGATACCTTTTGTTTGTATCAATAAAGTTTTTTTGGTATCAATAGTGTTTGTTCTAATGGTCACTAAACTAGGCATTAAATGCTATTGGTACTGATACTTTTAGAAAAATATCGATACCTGTTGTTGTAGGTCAAATTAATGCACTGTTATTTTCATCCCCAATGGCTTTATTCAATATCCTAATAACCACAATGGTTGGAAATCAATTGAAGGGTATAAATACCAACTTCTAAAGGTTCTACAACAACAAGTGAGAGTATTCAAGCTTAAAGATCAATCAAACAACATTTGTGCTTAATTTTTCCATACTTTTCTTACATACACTTGTGAGCTTCATTGTTTTTCTATCAGCTCGAGTGTTTTTCTTTGTAATTGTGATTGATTGGCAAACACTTTAATCTTGTAAGGGTTGTATCTTTATTTGCTTATATTTGTTTCTCTTTGAGAGGGTTTGAGTCTTAAGGGAGTTGTAAGGTTAAACTTTATCCTCAAAGGTTGATCAAATTAGTAAATTTTGGAAAATCCTTAGTTGTAGAAAGCGAAGGTAGTGGAGTAGTTAATTAGGGTCGAACCACTATAAATCTCTATGTCAATTGTCTCTTATTCTTTCATTGCTTCCTCCAAAATTTTAAAAAGGCAAATTCACGCACTCTCTTGGATATTTCAATTGAGTTTTCGATCCATTATCGACTTAACAACAATAATGACAACAACGAACATGAGCATCGACAATGCGGACAACATCCAAATACTCATCAATTTAATGAACCAAGAATATTAATTGAATAGCTTAAGGCGTGTTGGACATTGTTCTTACGGGTATTTTGTTGTATAATGTATCCCCTAGGATTCAACAAACTCTTCTGTTAGCCAAAGGGTAACATAGAACAAGGAAGAACAAACCAATTAAACAATCATCTAAAATTGAAAACAAAAGTTGGTAAGGTAAAACAATTCACAGGTTGAGTGATTCTAAAGTGCACTCATGCCTGGTATTTATAGAAGTTTTACTAGCTAAAAATAGAAATGATAAATGTATTGAATTAACTAGAAATAGTTTGAAAATGGTTCAATAAATTTGAACTTGACTAAAAATAACTTCAATCAATTATTCTACTTTTAGCTGGACTAAATATAGATGTTAGTAGTTAAGAAGTTTAGTTTTCTTGGATGTTAAAAAAATCAATAAAAAAAAAAGTCTAAAAGAAATTGCCTCAAATGTACATTACAATAACTTTTTAGGCCTAATGCACGAGCCTACCCTCTCGACTTAATTTTTACTAATCCAATGAAGTATAATAATTTATAAACAAGAATTTGAAGACCTTTTAAAAGATCTCAACTTTTTCAACATTTATACGTATTTGAACGAGAGCCAATTAACTAATTAAATTTAAAGTTAAAAACTTTTTTTAGTGAAACAATTTAGACAACTTTCTACGGCTTCATAAGTATCACATATTTGCATTTTTCAAAAGTCATTTTTAAAGTTTTCAATTAAACATAATTACTTTAGTGTACTCTACTTTTCAAGAAAATAAAAATAAAAATAACTTGTATTTCCTAAAACCAAATAAACCTTAACTATCCCAACAATTAACTTCGAATGAAATGTAATATTCTAATGAAAATAAACCAATTTTCACATAGTAAATAACTATCCTTACACCAAACCTCCCATATGTTTTTCTTTACCTTGAGATTTTTCGTTTCTCACTAAAATTTTTAAATAGGTTAATCTAAATATTAAATAGAAATATATAAAAAAAGATGTGGTTGAAGAAGAGGTACATTCCCTAGTGATGAGCACATGGGGCCTTCTTTTAACGGTTCAGTGTGCTCTTCCAAATAATTAAAATAAATAAATTTGGTTTTCCAATACACTGCCTTGTTTAAAGATACTTACGGTTTAAAGACCAAAAAATTTAACTCCTAAGACATTCAAGAGTCGCAACAAAGAAAATGATAATCTAGAAAATTATTTAACGCTAATCTCAAGTAACCTATGGCTTCAATCATAATTTTAGGGTTATTTTCCCTTTTTATAAGGAGAATTACAGTAAAGATTATAAAAATTCAATTCATATATAAAAATATTAAATGTGATCTTTAAAAGATCAATTGAGTTAAACGAAATTGGAGTTGAATTATACTTTTCTTTGAATCAATTGAGCTGATTTTTATTTTTATTTATAATTCTTTCTTTAATTGATTTTTGTCAATAAATTTTTATTTGATGACAAAAATATTATATTATATTATATTATATAAAAGTTCGAACTAATTTTAATTTTATCTACAATTAGAGATGAAGTTGTAATAAAATTGATATTAAATAATTCGTCATTTATCATTAATTTACTTGTGTTTCACTCCATCAATGCCATAGTTGAATTAATTTAGGACTTTTTTAGTTCAATCCTTAACAATTTTATCTTCAATCAAAATGATTGTAATTTTATTATAAAAATGTATGGGTAGAGACAAAGATTGTCTCAAAATTGATATTAAGTAATGCAATTCATTTACCGTTAATTTCACTTGTGTTTCAGTTCATCAATATCATTGTTGAATTAACTTAGGACTTTTGATGAATTTTTGGAGGGTATAATCGAAATTTTGAAGGAACTTTGGGTCAATTTAGAGTTTATTCGTAATTTTTACTAGGCTCAATTGGAAGTTTACCTGTAGGGGTGAGCAAAACTCGATTCGATTCGAAAAAATCGAAAAAAAATTCGAATTTCGAATTATTCGAATCGAGTTAATCGAGTTAATCGAATCAACTCGAATTTTGAGTTTCGAATTTCGAGTTCGAATCGAGTTGAATTTTCGAATTCGAATAACTCGAATAATTCGAATAAACCCAATATAAATTATATATTTTTTTATTTTTTTAAAAATTTTGGGCCTTTACCGACCTATTTCCTCCCAAACCCGTCACACTCAGCCAGCCCCCATTTTTTTTTCCCCAAATTCTCCCAACCCGATTCTTACCCCCCAAATCAAACCCCAAGCAGCCGAGCCCTAGCTTTTCTTCTCGTCTTCTCCAGACTCCAATCGATTGCTGCAGATTCTTCCTCTTCTCCAATTGTGCATCTCCAATCCCCCAATTTAATTTTTTTTCTTCTCTATTCCGACTCTCAAAGTTTTGCCTTTCTCTGGTAAGTGGTAAGTTGTTTTCTACTCTTCAATTCCGAGTTTCTCTTCCTCCTGCTTTTACTTTCGGATTGAAACATAATGTGATGACAATGCTTTTCAGATTCTTTCTGCTTACTTTTTACATTGTTACTGTTAGAACTCATTCTTTGTTTATTTTTTTAGTGTCTTAATTTATTTTTTTTAGCTTCGGATTTAATCTTGTTGTGTTGGGACCTTTGTAGGTTTATTTTTTTAGTTTCTTGACTGACCCAAGCCTCTCAACTTCATCCATACGACACCTTAGATACCTTAGTTTCTTTGTTTATTTTTTTAGTTTCTTTTATATTATGCATAAAGCTCCAATGGCACGCTTGCTTTGGTTACGTATAGGGAATAGCAGAAATTTGAACCCATAATCTTACTAATATATGCATTGCAGTCATCAATTGAGTATTTGAGTTTGTGCTTCTATTAATTTCCACTGAAATGCTTGTTCTGTATTTTCCCTGTTCATTTTTTCTTCTAGGGGTTTCCAAAATATCATTAACTCGGGTGCCTGTCTTTTGTTCTAGTTAGTTGTTTGTTGATACAAGGAAATAACATGGTCTAAATTAAATATAACCATGTTCTTTCTGCAAATTCTTCATGTTGTTGTTGTAGGGGCTTTTCATGTAATATGGTCTTTTGATTTGCTGCAAATTTATGTGAATGTTTCTAGGCCTAAAATGAATATTGTTGTTCTTCATATTGCTGCTGTTCATAATTAGAGGCATTAGGCATGGGTAGTAGAAAAAGGCTCAAAGGCCATATATTTCAATAAGAAATATTTAGATGATAATGTTATTTCAGTTTGAGTTAATACTCATTGTAGCATTAGTTTGAGTTAATATTTAGGCTCAAAGGCTCAAAGGCCATATAAATTTTAATTTATAAAATAAGCTTTTGTGTTATTTATATTAGTAAGCATAATTTAACTAACACTTTTGTTTTTAAATTTGCTAGACTTGTCAAAAATACCTGAAGATCAAGAAGGTAATATACTTAGCATTAGTTTATAAAGTTAAATGTTTATTTAATTTTTTTTTTGCGAACATTTTTATCATTTAACTAACTCATTCAATACTTTTACTAGATGTTTCAAGATTATCAATGCCAACGGTGTTTGAAGCACAAGAAGAAACTTAAACTATTCTATAATGGTTTTGAACCGATGTGTTATTATTATTAGTTTGGTTTGGTTTGTTATTGTTGTTGTTTTAATTTAATTTTAGGTTGATGTTGTGTTGCTTTTGTTTATTCACGTGTTTACTTCAATTTTTTGTTGTATGATCATGTTTAAAAACTTTAAAGAATTTTTTTTTGAAAAATTACATAAAAATAAAAAACACTAAAGTCATTTTTTTTAAAACTTAACTCGAACAAATATATTCGATTCGATTCGATTCGAATTTTGTCTAACTCGACTCGATTCGAAAAAATTTCAAATTAGGTTAGGATGATAAAATACGATTCGAAAACTCGATTAACTCAAAAATTTTCGATTCGATTCGATTCGATCGAATGCTCACCCCTATTTACATGATTTGAATTTGTCTGAGAATCTACTAATAATAAATTAAAAAATTTCTCCTTTGGGACCCAAAATGATTATTATGAGTTTTTTTCTGTGACATCTCGAGAAGAGAAAGAAAAAAAAATATAAAAAATACGATTAATTATATTAGTCATCACCTGATTATTAATAATTTTCTCAACTATAAAAGGTTGTAAAATAGTCATTCAACTATTAATAAATTTCTTTTTTTTTTTTTTGTGTACCAGATATGAAAGTTATAAAATAGTCCCTCAACTATTCAATTTTGTCTTTTTTGGTGATAAAAAACAAAAGTGAATAATTGAATAATATTTTGTAACTTTTTATAATTAAATGACAAAAAAGCTATAAATTATTGAGTGACCAATAATTTTTTTTAATTATTAGATAACTGCTAATATAATTTAGTAAAAAAAATAAGGGGACCTTTAGTACTTTAATTTGAATTCTCATTCCTCAACAAAAATATATTTTATGTAATAAATGAATAAGCATGAAATAAAAGCTGAAAAAGGTTATAATTAAAGTTAAAAAAAAAAATGCAAAGAATCAAATACTTTTTCGGCTCACTCCATGAACATATGACAGAAGAAAATCCACAATCTTAATTAATTAATAAATTTAGGTCAATATATTTTAATGAATTAGAATTTGATTTTATTTTTTAAAAATAAATGAATAGTTAATCTAATTATTAATAAACAAGAAATACTTAAATCTAAACTGCTAAATTTTATTAATTCATTGTATATATAAATTATTAAACCAATAATTTTTATGTGAATATTTTAAAGCTAAAATTTTATGATTTTATTCCATTGGACTTAATTTTGATATTTGGTAAAATTAAAATAATGTAAAATAAAAGAATGAAAATTTTAATTAGGGCAATAAATTTAAATTATTATTTAGATTACTGAATCTACCGTCTGTTGAGCAACCATTTTCATCCTTTTTGGGTAACCTATTTATGACTCTCTTTTTTCTCCCTTTCTCTATAATAATTGTCTTATTTTATTTTATTTATTGATAAGGATATCTCCAACATCTATTTCACTCATTACTTAATTAAAAATACAGATTAGCTGCCAAGGACGTTAAATGCAGTAGGCAAGCAAAGCTTTCATAGTACTACCTTTTAATGTGAAATGTAAATATGTAGATATATGCATTTGATTACCTTAAGGAAATAATGCTTTATAATAGATAAAACTTAGCTTTTTTTTTTTTTTTAAAAAACTTGGGAACACGAGGGAGATACGAATTTCCATATGAATTTTTTATATTTTTAGTTATTTAATCATGATTCATGGAAAAAAAAAAAATAGAGCAAAAAAAAATTATATGATCATGATTCACAATTAATATGCAGGACGCACTATCCACGTAACTAATCAAATTGAGTTTTTTTTATATATATATATATATAAAAAAATTGCAAAAGAGACGTAAATTGAGGACAAAGTCACAAAGATATGGATTGCATATGCGTTAAAATTCTTGTGGGACTTAAGATATTACTTTTTAAGTTTGGGTTTCCTTAATTTTTAATTTACAGGTAAATTACAATATTAGATACTAAATTATAAATAAATTTTCATTTTGACTAAAAAATTATAATTTAACTATTGAATTATTTAAAAATTTTTAATTAAATAATTGGGGTATTAAAATAGATGCTATATGATTTTTTTCTATTTGCACTTTCTGCACTAATTAAAAGCTCTTTTCCCATTTTTTTCTACAATTGAAGTTTTTTTTTAATGAACTATCTTTGGATGTCATAAATCTACGAACCAAAATTAAAACAACATTTTTCTCTGATCTCCAATATTGACTGTCAGACCGACTTGAATTTAAATTATATTCTTCTACTCATAGATGAATATTGATTTACCGTACCGATCATCGAATTGTCACTTGGAACTCGTTGGTAAAACTTAAAAAAACACAAAAAAAAAAATAACAGCCTAGTAACTTAGGTAAATACTTTTGAATAGTTCAGTGACTTAAATGAAAATTTTCAAATAATTTAATCACCAAATTGTAACTTCTTTTAGTTAAGTGACCAAAATAAAAATTTACCAATAAATAATTTACCTTTGATTTATTTGTTAGTAGCCATTTTCTTATACCTGCGAGAAATCCTATTAATTTCTTATTTCTTTTTCATTGGGTCTTTAACTCATCTAACCATTATTTTGGCAAATTTTTGGAAAAAATTTGAACAAATAAATTAAAAGAGAGAAGGCAAGAAAGGGAGAAAGAAGGAATAGACTTAGAGAGGTAAATGCTTGTGGAGGAGTCTGTTTTCCATTAGTGTAATACCTTAGGCTTTTAGGAGTACCCCATAGATTAGTCTTTTTCGAATACTGATGGACAGCAAATTGGTGCAGTGGTCAAACATTTGGTTGGATTTACCAAAATATATACGCTTTGGTGTAAGAAAAAAAACAATCATTATTTTGAGAGAATAGAGGGCACTGATTATGTATATTGTAATGTGATAATATATACATTTCTTAGTAAAGCAGTAAACCATCACAATCGAATGATTATGATTAAATTGAATCGATAGTTTCGATTAGTTGATTTTGTACAACCATTCTTGATAAATGGTATTTAATATATCTAAGTTTGGATTCTCAATATGTTTGCTATTTTTACTCACGATTTTATCTTACCCATAATATAGTTCAATATATATATATATTTGTAATAGTTGAATTTTTTATAGATTGAATCATATCATTAGCAAATTAGTTGGGAATGATATATTTTATTTAAAATTT
The DNA here is from genome assembly GCA_025503065.1 of Gossypium bickii. Lineage (NCBI taxonomy): Eukaryota > Viridiplantae > Streptophyta > Magnoliopsida > Malvales > Malvaceae > Gossypium > Gossypium bickii. Next base: position 43,047,381 of record CP106717.1, on the reverse strand, counting down.
TAATAATTTAACAGCAAATTGTGATGATATCATGATTTAAATAAATTTTTAACATACAAAAATAATCTAAAACAATTTTTAGTAAAAAGGACTAAAATGAACTTAATATAGATATTTTGGGTAAAGTGATTAATTTTTTCGATGGAAATAAAAATCTAAACAAGTTTTCAGGCTCCCATGTGATGCAATATTACTATAAAATTCACCTAAACCTAAGGCGAGGGATATCGCTTTTCCTCATAACATGAAGCAATGATGAAATCATATACATTTGGATAAAGCAGCAGCAGAAGATGGCTTATTCCAAAGATAAAATCATTCTAATTACCAGCTCATCCTTTTACCAGTGTTTTTTTAATATGTAAAATTTTGGTTGGAATCATATTTTAATTTTCAGAGCCAAAGATCATGCATCCATCATATGAGTCAAAATGATTCATTTCTTTTATATTCCTTGACATTCGGTGACTGTCTGCAACCAATTAGGCCCTAAATATTCTGGGATGCTTATAGATAGGCTTATATTAAAGCAAATATCCATAAAAACACCAAGAAAAAGTTTGAGTTTGGACCACAAGTAGTTAACGATGTGTAGGTTTGAATGGGGTTGTTTTTCTTTTCAAGCTTAGTGCTCTTAGATCCATTAATTTATGGCCCAATTTGAGGGACTAGGCTGACCTTCATGTTTATTCTAATGGGATGAAACTGGTTTGGGATCATCATGGCATTTAAGAATCTGGTTGTTCAAACTTGAATTTGATGATTCTTTGTTAGTATACTACGTAGTTAATTATCAGTGATTTTATGTTTTGGTTATTCATTTTAAAATTTTATTATTTTAGTTTATAATGTTATTAACATTTGATATTTTGATCACTTTTTTATTAAATTATTAATAAAATGTTAACATGATTATCATTTATTAATATAATAATAAATTTAACTTTTTATTGTTTATATATATTCTATTAATCCGATTTTAATTTTAAAAATTCAATCATTTAAATATCAATTCTACACGTTCTATCAATTGAATCTTAATCTTTAAAAACCTTAAAAGATAAAAATTACAAAAAAACATAAAAACTTTAAAACATAAAAAATTATTTTTCAATAAATATACATAATGTTACCTTGTATCAAACAAGGCTCGCTCTCCTCCCAAAGAGCTCAAAGCGCAAGGGAAACTTATTAACCCTTCGTTTATTTTGAAATTAAAGTATTAATATACAAACTATAAAATTTTTAAATGGGGGATAAGTCATTGACTGAGAGTGAAAGATGATTTCTGTGAGTTTATAATTATATTTAGACTTTGCACAATGTATGATCCCCATTGAGATTGAGACCCAAGAATAAAATTCAATTGTGTAGTTTCCTTCTTCAATCGTTTGCTACTTCACATCCATCTAAAGTTAATTAAAGCAATGGAAAAAAAATTGAACACTTTTGATAAATGATTGTGTATTTTGGGCATCCCTAAAAAAATTTTTAATTTTTATATATTTTTAAAATTTTTAGCAATAGATATGTTATACAACCTTTTCCGTGCTTGTACGAGCCTACAAATGTTCTAAAGTTAACTCGAGATTGAACGAGGATTAATTTGTAAAAGTTATAAAACTTCAGGTTGACATCGCGATGTGAGGGGGTTCCTCGTCGCTACGTAACATGTAACACCCCTAACTCGGCCCAGTCGCTGGGCTCGTGTTATGGGATGATACTTTTGTTATCAGAGCAAACCACTTTTAATTCTCAATAACAATTCATTCATTCATCGATTCTGATCATAAATGCATGAACATCACAGTATATAAGCAAAACCAAAACTTAGTCGAGCTAACAAAGCTCTTAAGTTGACCCAAGCATGAATAAGGACCAAACTGCAAAGTTTTCAAAGTTTGAGCATTGGTATCGATTCCCAGGTCAGGTACTGATACCATTTTTAGCTTTGATGTTTCTAAAATCAAGTTAATATACACAAGTATCGATACTTGGAATAAGGTGACGATACCTCTATTTGGAAGTATCAATACCAAATTAGGTATCGATACTGTTTTGGTATTTTTTTCATTTTCAAAAATTTAGACACAAGTCAATTCGTATTGATACCTTTATAAAATATCGATATTTGGGATTAAGTATCGATACTCTATAATGGTATCGATACCAAATTGACATTATGTCATTTTAAAATCTTGTTCATTTGATAAAGTTGGGATTAAGTATGTTTCTAAAGTTTTTCATTAAGGGTATTTTAGTAATTTGGTAATTAAAATGAATTAAAAAGAAAAAATCAAGCCAAAATTTGTCCATCTTCTTCCTCATGGCCGAATTTTATAAGGGGAAACCATGGCTAGGGTTTTGGCCACTTTGAAGCTCGATTGTAAGTCTGTTCTTGCCCCGTTTTTCATGATTTTTACGTTTTTGAAATCCTCGTAACATGATCTATCTATTACTACCACTAATTTAAGAAATGATCAAGGTCTAGGGTTTGACCCATATTAGACATGTGTGTATTTTGATGTTTGATGGTAGAAAATACATGTTTGTTGTTTGTTAAATGACTTTTGCTAAGTGATTTTCGGTAAAAATGTGAAAAAGGACCTATTTGTAAAAGTTATAAAATATGCTGTAACAATGTGAATAAATGAAAATTTTGTGCTTTTCTAAGTATGAAAATGGTTCGGCTAGGCTTGGGTTTTGAATAAATTCATTAAATAATGTCAAAAGTTTAGGGGAAAAAATGTAATTTTTGCCATAATGTGGTTTTTGGACTGATTTGAATAGTAAAATGATTAAATAAGTTAAATGTGATGTTATAGATCAAGAAAAACAAGATTCGGGATTAGAACAGGGGAAAAACAAGTATTTGACGGTTAGGTAATTTTTTTCGTTTCTATACCGAGGTAAGTTCGTATGTTTAATAAGCATTAAATTATATGTGTATAAATGTTTAATTGATATAATTGTGGTAAATGCTACATTATTGAAATGAAATGTGAACGCAATTGAGTACGATACTACGGAAATGACCGACAGAGATTCGATACAACGAAAGTCCCGGTTGAACATTAGGAATAGATAGGATACAAATGTCATGACATTAGGGTTACTGTGATTATGTGTAAGACCATATCTAGGATATGACATCGATATGAGACTTCGTGTAAGACCATAACTGGGCTATTGGCATCGATGCAAGATTTCATGTAAGACTATATCTAGGATATGACATGTAACAGCCCGATTTAAGGCCAAAACAGAACAGTGGTTTCGAAAACCACAAATCTGAAGTAAAAAATTTGTTGCGATTAAGTTTTAAAGTTTATAGTGTGATAGAATGATTGTGTAAAATTTTCGTTAAGAAATTTTATCGATTGGGTGTCCAATTTGATAATTAGGACTAAATTGCAATATGTGAAAAATGTGAGTTCTAGAAGCTAAGGTACTTATTTGAAATGATTTTTTAAAGTGGAGGTCCTTAAATGGCAATTAGACCATTATATTTTAATTTGGACAAAAATGGACAAGGATTGATAAAATACTAAAGTTTTCAATGAAGAGCATTTTGGTCATTTGGGAATTAAAAGAAATAAAAAGGGAAAATAGGCCAAAAACATGTTCATCTTCTTCATGTGTTGGCTGAATGTTGCTATGGACACCATGGCTAGGGTTTTCAAGCTTTCAAGCTCAATAGTAAGTGCATCCAAGCCCCGTTTTTAATGTTCTTTATATTTTTGAGATCCCCGTAACTCAGTTTAGTTATTTCTACCATTATTTTGAGCTAGGGTTTGTGTTTAAAAATTTACCCATGGATGACATGCATGTTTTTTGATGTCTAATGGTAGAATATGAATGCTCGGTATGTAATAAACGACTTTTACTAAGTGATCTTCATTAAAACCTTTAGTATTTTATCTATCCTTGTCCATTTTTGTCCAAATTAAAATATAATGGTCTAATTTCCATTTAAGGACCTCCACTTTAAAAACTCATTTCAAATAAGTACATTAGCTTCTAGAACTCACATTTTTCACATATTGCAATTTAGTCCTAATTATCAAATTAGACACCCAATCGATAAAATTTCTTAACGGAAATTTCACACAATCATTCTATCACACTATAAACTTTAAAACTTAATCGCAATAAATTTTTTACTTCAGATTTGTGGTTTTTGAAACCACTGTTCCGTTTTGGCCTTAAATCGGGCTGTTACATGCCATATCCTAGATATAGTCTTACATGAAATCTTGTATCGATGCCAATAGCCCAGTTATGGTCTTACACGAAGTCTCATATCGATGTCATATCCCAGATATGGTCTTACACATAATCACAGTAACCCTAATGTCATGACATTTGTATCCTATCTATTACTAATGTTCAACCGGGACTTTTGTTGTATCGAATCTCTATCGGTCATTTCCATAGTATCGTACTCAATTGCATTCACATTTCATTTCAATAATGTAGCATTTACCACAATTATATCAATTAAGCATTTATACACATATAATTTAATGCTTATTAAACATACGAACTTACCTCGGCATAGAAACGACAAAAATTACCTAACCGTCAAATACTTCTTTTTCCTCTGTTCTAATCCCGAATCTTGTTTTTCTTGATCTATAACATCACATTTAACTTATTTAATCATTTTACTATTCAAATTAGTCCAAAAACCACATTATGGCAAAAATTACATTTTTCCCCTAAACTTTTGGGTTTTCAAAAACCACAAATCCGAAGTAAAAAATTTATTGCGATTAAGTTTTAAAGTTTATAGTGTGATAGACTGATTGTGTAAAATTTTCGTTAAGAAATTTTATCGATTGGGTGTCCAATTTGATAATTAGGACTAAATTGCAATATGTGAAAAATGTGAGTTCTAGAAGCTAAGGTACTTATTTGAAATGATTTTTTAAAATGGAGGTCCTTAAATGGCAATTAGACCATTATATTCTAATTTGGACAAAAATGGACAAGGATGGATAAAATACTAAAGGTTTTAATGAAGAGTATTTTGGTCATTTGGTAATTAAAAGAAATAAAAAGGGAAAATAGGCCAAAAACATGTTCATCTTCTTCAAGCTCAATAGTAAGTGCATCCAAGCCCCGTTTTTAATGTTCTTTACATTTTTGAGATCCCCGTATCTCAGTTTAGTTATTTCTACCATTATTTTGAGCTAGGGTTTGTGTTTAAAAATTTACCCGTGGATGACATGCATGTTTTTTGATGTCTAATGGTAGAATATGAATGCTCGGTATGTAATAAACGACTTTTACTAAGTGATTTTCGATGAAATCGCATAAAAGAACTAGTTTGTAAAAAAGTTGAAAAATGTATGAAAATGTGTGAATGAAAGCAAATTGTGGACTGCTATATTTATGAAAATGGTTCGTCTAGGCCTAAAATACAAGGAAATAATAAAAATAATTTTACGAGCCTAGGGAAAAAGTGTAAATATGACAAATATTAGGGGTAAAAATGTAATTTTTCCATAATATGATTCTTGGACTGAATTGAATAGTATAATAACTTAATAAGTCAAATGTGATATTTTCGATAAAGAAAAAATGAGTTTCAAAATTAGAACTGGGGAAAGATGAATATTGGATGACTCGGTCCCTTTTACCATTTTAAGTCGAGGTAAGTTTATATGTAAATGATATATCCTTTTTATTTATGTTTTTACATATTAATGTATTATGTGAAATGTGATTGAATATTATTGATATTTATTAAAATGATGAAAAGTGAGGAAATTCCAGGATGAGCCTTCGGAATAGAAAAAGGATACGGATGAAAACTGTATATGTGATTATTGGTGGGCTGTGTGCAATACAACTATATTTATTATTATTGGTGGGCTGTGTGCGATACCACCGTGTATCCGGTATTATTCCGAAATGTTCATCGGGAAAATTTGACTAAGTGAAATTACGTGTGACAATGTGGTGACAAGTGCAGGGTTATAAGTGCATGTAATTGTGAGCAATGTCTATGATATGTATTTGGAATGTGAATATGTGACAATTAAATGGAGGTATATGTATGTATACACTCATGAGCAATGTGCTCGATGTATGATCGAATTTTGGTAAGAATGTAAACGAGTAAGTATTACCTATGAGAATGACATTGTGATTATAAGTCCATGCTTATGATGTGCGAATATGTGGTAAATGTGATTGATGATCATGTGTGAGGCTTTTAGGCCAAATTAAATTGAGAAATGATATGTTTAAGTCTTTGTTGTTGATGTATAGGTTAAATTGGCCAATGAATGACTTGTAAATATTTGATATTGACTATTTATTGGAATGGCTAACCATGTATATACTTTGGTGTTATATGTGTGTAAATGAAAATTAATATAAAGAAAACATGAAAGAGTAAAATTAGTGATAAACCGTAATTATAACATATTTTAATCCCGCATTTAGCTTAATTTTGGATGATTTATCCCTTGATTTATATAAAAAAGTGCTTGTAATCCTTTCTTTTCATGTCTTATACCCAGGAAAGCACCCGAGGATGAAAAGAACATAAAACGGGCCCAAAACGGAGTAAATGGGCGATATCACGAAATCGACACGGCCTGGACTTAAGCCCACACGGCCGTTCCATGCCAAACATCTAGCCTATATATATCCCCTAAGTGCCACCTTTGAGAGGGCGTCAAAGCTAGGCCAAGGAGCCAAGCTGAGAAGGTCAGAGTTAGGGAATAACGCGAGAATAACCAGTTGATGCATCCCAAGAAGTCGGAGTTATACTCAAGACGGCGGAATTCTCCTTCAATTCCTTTAGGGGGTTTTAGGGTTTTCTTATGTTTTATTTTATCTTTTCTCTTGTGATGTTCTTTTTATTCATTATGAACTAAACCCTTCAGATACTTGAAGGGGATGAAACCTAGATGAATTTTGTTATTTGATTTCTAAGTTATATGATAATTACTTAGTTTGTTCTTATTTATGTTGCTTAATCCAAATCTATTGTGCTTAGGTGGAGGAGGAATAGACCCTGCCTAAGAGTAGATCTAACATAATTAAGCGGAGTTGATCGAACGCCTAGAGATAGGGTTACGAGATATTGCTGGATTAGGGTGAAACGTAATATGGGAGTCCATTGATCGATTTACTACTATCCTAGGGGGTTATTATAAGCGAACGAGAGTTCCACTAATTAACCTAGGGTTAGACGTTATTCGCCTCAAGAGAGGGTTTAATATAGGTTAGGGAGTCTTACGGATCAAGCTATGTAAAAGAAATCATATAATTTAGGGTTAGATAACAAGTGAAGTCTAGGTGGATTCTTCTTGAGGGTATCGTCGTAATCAACTGAGTTTTCCTTCAAAGTTATTTTCCTATTCGTCCTTTTTGTTTTTGTGTCCTTAGTTTAGTCTTCGCCAATATAGTTTAAAGCAATTTCACTCTATTTTTAAGGCTAAATAATAAAAAGAAAGTGAGTATTAGTACTCTTAGTTCCTTTGGGTTCGATATCCGGTCTTGCCTAAGCTATACTACTGTTCGATAGGTACACTTGCCTTTAATCGTTGTCAAAGTTAGTTTCCAGGTTCGATCACATTCTTTATAAATTTTAAAACTCTGATTTACAGCAATCAAGTTTTTGGCGCCGTTGCCGGAGAACTAAAATATTAAGAAAACTCTATTTTTATTACTTTAGCCATTATATTTATTCAGCAATTTATTTTGTTTTTAGTTTAATTTTTAGTTTTGCTAATTTTTCTTTCTTTCTTTTCTTTCTAGGTACCTCTAGTTTATGACTAGAAGGAACCCGAGAGGACCTTTGGTATACGACAGTGATACTGAAGCTACCGCTCGAAGGAATCGTCGGGAAACCAGGCAAGCCCTAGATTACACAGAAAGGGAAGAAGAAGACAGATCCAATCCTACTGAAGGGATGGACGAATACAACCCACCACCACCTAATGTGGGAGAAAATAATGCTCCACGTAGAATGTTTGATTATGCTAAACCATAGTTAACAGGAGCAGAATCGAGTATTGTTAGGCCTATTATAACTGCTAATAATTTTGAATTAAAGCCTAACACAGTACAAATGATTCAACAGTTTGTTCAATTTGATGGTTTGCAGGATGAAGATCCAAACATGTATATAGCTAACTTTTTAGAGTTCTGTGATACCTTCAAAATAAATGGCGTTTCTAATGATGCCATACGTCTTCAGTTATTTCCTTTTTCATTAAGAAATAAAGCTAAACAATGGTTAAACTCATTACAACGAGGGTCAATCACCACATGGGATCAGATGACCGAAAAATTTTTAATGAAATATTTTCCACCGGCCAAAACGGCCAAATTAAGGAATGATATCTCTTCTTTTGTGCAGATGGATTTAGAAACACTATACGATGCATGGGAGAGATTTAAAGATCTCTTGAGGAGGCGCCCACACCATGGCTTACCCTTGTAGCTACAAGTCTGAACATTCTATAATGGTGTAAACACCTCAACGAGGCAACTAATTGATTCAGCAGCCGGTGGAACCCTGAATAATAAAACTCCAAAAGCAGCCTACGAGTTCATTGAGGAGATGTCATTAAACAATTATCAGTGGAAAGCTTCAAGAACCAAACCGACAAAATCAGCAGGATTTTTCAATGTCGATGCCACGACCATGCTATCAACGTAGCTTGAGATGATGAATAAAAAGCTTGATAGTTTGTGTTCTTCCCAGGTACATCCAGTCATGTAGTGCGACACAAGTGGAACAGTGGCGAATCCTGAGTACCCACCCTACCAACCGGAAGCAGAAAGCGATCAGATGAACTATATAGGTAATAATTTTCGATCCAATAATAATCCCTATAGTAACACTTACAATCTAGGTTGGAGGAACCACCCAAATTTTTCATGGAGAGGTCAAGGCAATCAAGGAAATCAAAGGCAACAACCTCCTCAAAACTTCCGAAAGCAACCCTATCCACAAGAAAAGAAACCAACCCATGAGGAGGAGCTAACAAAATCGACAAACACAGAATAATGCCTACAAGATATTGTGAGAATAATCAAAAGCAACGAGAGCCAAATTGGGGAAATCACTAAGTCAGTAAAGGAAGTTACTAATGCAGTCAAACGACTCGTACAACTCATGTCAGAACGACAACAAGGATGTCTACCAAGTAACACCGAGATTAATCCAAAGGAGCAAATTCAAGCCATAGCAGCTCAGGAAAATGTAGAGATAGACGAACCCATCTCGCAACAAGAAGACATGGTAGTCAAAGGTAAAGTAGAGGTGACACAAGAAAAGCAAAAACCGGTAATCAAAGAATACCAACCTTGCATTCCTTATCCCGAAGTGTTAAAAAGAGACGATTCAGAAGAACAGTTTGGTAAGTTTCTTAAACTTTTAAAGAAATTACACATTAACTTACCTCTTCTTGAAGCTCTTTTTTAGATCTAGACGCGAGGAAATTTTTAAGACAGCTCTTGACAAACAAACGCAAATTAGACAAAGAGCCACACATTGAACTCAACGCAAAGTGCTCAGCAATTCTACAAAATAGACTACCGCAGAAATTAAAAGACCCAGGGAGTTTTACAATTCCATGTTTCATTGGTAGTCTAAATATTGATAATGCGTTAGCTGATCTAGGGGCAAGCATAAATGTCATGCCTTATTCACTATTTAAATGACTAGGTCTAGGGAAGCCCAAGCAAACTAGGATGAGTATTCAACTAGCTGATAAAACTGTTAGAATTCCTAGGGGCATTATTGAAGACGTTCTCGTAAAAATTGATAAATTTGTTTTCCTAGTAGACTTTGTTGTTTTAGACATGGATGAGGATAATTTAATTCCCTTAATTTTAGGAAGACCTTTTCTTACAACTGCCAAAACTAAAATTGATGTTGCCACAGGCGAGCTCATACTTTGTATAGGAGACGACTCAATTAGTCTTCAAGCCCTCGATTCAACCAGGTCATTAAAGAACAAAGGTAAGAAGGAAAATTCTTTTGATAACCATCCAATTACACCTTATTTTCAGGAACCACCAGAAAAAGGAACGATTGAACCGGATCCTCAGTTTAGTGCCAACAAAGAAATAACTCATGAGGGCCAAAAAATTCAATCCAATGACTTAGACGAGTGGAAAATGCACATCAAGGAGAAACCAAGGTCACACGAGGAACAAAGCTTTAGGGTCGAAAAATTAGAAGAGCAACAGACACACGTCAATGAAGAGAAAGATCCACACGAAGTAAAACCAGAGGAACTACCAGAAGAGCTCGTGGGGACTTCAAATCACTTTAAAATAGGAGACCAGGTACTGTTAGACAAAGCCGATCCTTACATCACCATAACAGACCTGAAGGTAAAGGGAAAACTTTTTTTTAAGGTACACGATATCTTCCCACAAGGAATAGTCAAGGTAAGCAATTCGATATTCGACAATTTTAAGGTAAACGCTTCTCGACTTCAACTTTGTCAAGAGAATAAAACCATAAGCATGAGGGAAGATATTCAAACCTTTAAACCTCCCTAAAATTTTCAAATAAAAGTAAAGTCTAGCTTAAGACTATAAACGAACGCTTCTCAAGAGGCAACCCGATACTTTTTTTTACATTTGTTTTTATTTTTTCTTTTTCTTTTTTCCTTTTTCTTCTTCTTTTTAAACTAACCAAAAACGTAGGTTTTCCAGGTCACACGGCCTTACACACGACCGTGTCCGTGGCCGTGTGGACCACCTAAACCGCCATACTAATAGGGCAGAGGCCGTGCAATTCAGTCCAACCACCCCCAAATGTCACGGATCCAACCACCCTCTCCACGGGCACCGACAGAAGGGGCACGAATGTGCCCTTCAACCGTGTAAAGCTACTGACTTCCACACCACGGGCAAAACACGCCCGTGCTTACAAATCGTGGGAAGCTACTGACTTAACAAACACGAGCGTGGGATCCAAAGCACGGGCATAGGGTCACAATACACCCAGAGAAACGGCCGTGCGAGGCGACCGTGTAAATCGACACACCTTCGTACCATGGCCGTGAGGAAGCACCGCCTTTGAACCTCTATTTAAACCCCTCAACTCTTCCCCTTCCCTTCATCTGATTTCACCCCTATTTTATTTGCTTTTCACTCTCCTCCATCTCAGATTCTTCACTTACTAAGACTCTAGACCCTTGAGCAAGCCAACACCATGCCGAAAAAGTGGAAGAAGCCAAGCATAGGTTCCTTAAAGAACGATCAACATGAGTTCATGCCGGCAGCTTCGTCTCAACACCAAGCCAAGGGTCTTTGAGACCAATTAGTTTTTATTTTTACCTTCTCTTTTACTTCAATTTCTTTCCCTTCTCCTTTATTCTCCTTATCTAAGTTTCTCTACTGCTATTTTCGTTTAATTTTCTTTGAGTTTCTTAGTGTCAGGTTCGCCAGGTTGTTTAGGAATCACATAGACCACCACGATAATCTCTTCACTCCCGCCACCGCCATCACATCCCCAACCTTAGTGTTGATTCCCACCTTGCGAACCATCCTTCAATAAGGACTTCACAGTCCATTAATATTTTGTTTCCATTTTAGTTTTCTTCTTAGTCTCCTTTCTTTTAGTTTGTTTTTCTTTAATTTTATATTTAGTTTATTTTTATTAGGTCTTAATAAATCCTGGCTACTTCTCAGAGCGCTACCCAATTTCTTCATCTAGCACAGGTTCGTCATCAAGACCGACCATTACCACCACCAAAGACACTCCTCCAAGAAAACATCCAAAACTCAGGGAGTAATTCTTTCCCCTTCTCCTTTGATTTACCCCTTAAATGTTATTATCTTTCTTTGTACATTGAGGGCAATGTACATCTTAAGTGTGGGGGGTGAATAGTTATTTCGAGAAAATGCCTAACTTTCTGCGTTATTCTCAAATCCTTGAATTTAATCTTGTTTTAAAGTAAAATGGTCATATTACTAATTAAGATGAAATTTCTGATGATTTGTGATTTCTATTGACATGTTTTAGAATAAGTCATAGTTAATTGTACATTGATAATTAATTTGAAGATTACTAGAGAATCAAGTATGATAAGTCTAATTTTTAAAATTCAAACAAAATTTTGCTAGGTTGTTGATCTAAATTTGAATATTACCTTGAAATTTGAAATTTACAAGGATGATGTCAAAACACCCATAATTTTTGTGAGATTTTGAACCTTATAAAGCATATATTCTTTTTCTTGCTCACTTTATTGATTATGAGTGTGTCAACATTGAAATGTTATTCTAGAACTTGCCTCGTTTATACATGTCAAGACCACAGTTAGGATTTGATATACTGGGATGATAAAGGCACCTAAGTTTTAACCCACTTACACCACTAAAAAGCCTACCCGCATAATTAACCCCTAGTGAACCCCGTTGATTCTAACAACCCTTTTTATTGACTCACCCACTAATTTTAAACCCAAAACCCTTTGTATTTGTTATCATCCTTCTTTTTGACTACCCTTTAATCGAGATATGATTTGAGTAGTTACCTAAGTTTTTATGAATTATTATTATTTGAAGTTGTAATTACGTAGTTTGTTCTTAAAAAAAATTGAAGTAGTCAATATTAGTAAGTCTAAAAAGCGAGCTTACATAATCAAAGTTTATTTCCAAAAGAAAAGCTCGTATTAGTAGAATTATTTTCAGTTGATGTAATTGTTATCTTAAAAATTCTTGGGTGGGTAACTTATCAATTCAATCTTGATTCTAACCCTCTAATTTCAGCCTTTTATCCACACCTTTAACCTTAGCCCCGTTTCAACCCTAACAAAGACCTTTTGATTTGTTTGTCATCTCATATTACAGTGCTGGAGATTTGATTTTCAGGCAAGCCTATGGGATTAACTTTTCAGGTTCGACTTATGAGTGCTTAATTTTGACCCTTAAACACTTTTTGAGTGATTTGCATGAATTTTTTGTGAGGATGTCAATCCTTGTAGGTTTTGGATTGAAAAGGTAATTATTTAGATGAAGGGAGACACCTATGTTTTTCAAAGTACAAACTCATGACTTATCTTGTTTGAATCTTTAGGACTCTTTGAGTTAAATTAACCATGTATAAATTATCTATGAATTATGATAAGGCATTGTTGATAGGAATTATGAATCATGGAAAGTTCGTTTTAATTGTAAGTTGAGAATTTTGCTTGAGGACAAGCAAAAGCTTAAGTATGGGGGTATTTGATAAACCGTAATTATAACATATTTTAAACCCGTATTTAGCTTAATTTTGGATGATTTATCCCTTAATTTATATAAAAGGGCGCTTGTAATCCTTTCTTTTCATGTCTTATACCCAGGAAAGCACCTGAGGATGAAAAGAACATAAAACGGGCCCAAAACGGAGTAAATGGGCCATATCACGAAATCGACACGGCCGAGACTTAAGTCCACATGGCCGTGCCATGCCAAACATCTAGCACATGGCCTCTTTCCCGATCCACACGGTCGTGCCTCAAGTTAGAAATCTGAATACGGCCTGGAGTTGATCCACAAGGGCGTGCTACATGGCCGTGCCTCTGTCATCAGAATGAGCAATTTAAGCCAGAAAAGGATACTTAGGGAGAAAGAATCACATTCCAAAAGCCTATATATATCCCCTAAGTACCACCTTTGAGAGGGCGTCAAAGCTAGGCCAAGGAGCCAAGCCGAGAAGGTCAGAGTTAGGGAATAACGTGAGGATAGCCAGTTGATCCATCCCAAGAAGCCGGAGTTATACTCAAGACGGCGAAATTCTCCTTCAATTCCTTCAGAAGGTTTTAGGGTTTTCTTATATTTTGTTTTATCTTTTCTCTTGTGATGTTCTTTTTATTCATTATGAACTAAACCCTTCAGATACCTGAAGGGGATGAAACCTAGATGAATTTTGTTATTTGATTTCTAAGTTATATGATAATTACTTAGTCTGTTCTTATTTATGTTGCTTAATCCAAATCTATTGTGCTTAGGTGGATGAGGAATAGACCTTGCCTAAGAGTAGATCTAACATAATTAAGCGGAGTTGATCGAATGCCTAGAGATAGGGTTACGAGATATTGCTGGATTAGGGTGAAACCTAATATGGGAGTCCATTGATCGATTTACTGTTATCCTAGGGGGTTATTATAAGAGAACGAGAGTTCCACTAATTAACCTAGGGTTAGACGATATTCGCCTCAAGAGAGGGTTTAATATAGGTTAGAGAGTCTTATGGATCAAGCTAAGTAAAAGAAATCATATAATTTAGGGTTAGATAACAAGTGAAATCTAGGTGGATTCTTCCTGAGGGTATCATTATAATCAACTGAGTTTTCCTTCAAAGTTATTTTCCTATTCATCCTTTTTGTCTTTGTGTCCTTAGTTTAGTCTTCGTCAATATAGTTTAAAGCAACTTCACTATATTTTTAAGGCTAAATAATAAAAAGAAAGTTAGTATTAGTACTCTTGGTTCCTTTGGATTCGATATCCGGTCTTGCCTAAGCTATACTACTGTTCGATAGGTACACTTGCCTTTAATCGTTGTCAGAGTTAGTTTCCAGGTTCGATCACATTCTTTATAAATTTTAAAACTCTAATTTACAGCGATCAATTAGCAATAAAATAGTTTTGACAGTAGCAGTTGTATGACTTTGAAAAATCACCAAAATATCGTGGAAATGGAATTAGAGGTTGAATGAGATATAAAATTAAAGCTTATTGAGTCTATTTCTACATAAAAGAAACAGAATAAACAAAAGAATTTCATATGGGGAGATATTTGGATTTTAATGAGACAGGGTCAAAATGATTTCGGAATCCCCTGTTCTGACTTGGGAAATTCATTAAATATTGTACAAAATAATCATGAGACAAAATTTATATTTTTGAATTTCTTAATGAGTCTATTTTCAAGAGAAACAAGCAGAAACATCATTCGAGTTCTGTACAACAGGATAATAAAGTTTTAGTGAAGAGGGTCGAAACTGTCAGACAGCGAAATAGGGGAGACTTTAAAGAATAAATTGTACTGATTGGATGAGCCAAAAATTCTAGAAATTTTATGGTAATAACATATATAAGACTACTTTTAGGGAAAATTAGCAGATCTTAATTTGGAGTTCCATAGCTCCAGATAAAAATAATTTAATGACTATAACTCAAGTAAATAGCTCAAGATGAACATAAATGAATTGTGAAATTTTATGCAATAATGATGGTATTATCTTGAGAGCTCATAATGAGTATTGTTAAAGGTATGATAATCAATTTTTTATTATTTACATACGTACTTACTAAGCTTTATAGCTTACTCCGTTGTTTTCCTGTTTATAATGTACTCAGGTTAGCTCGGGTTGGAAATCGCCGGAGAACCTATCACACTATCAAGCTTACAATTTAGGTATCGACGATTTTATAATTAAGGTTATGCCATGTATAGGGAACTTGGTCATGTGTATATGTTAATATGAGCTTTCCTAGAATAATGTCCCATGATATTCAAAGTTCATTGTTGTATAAGGCCGTTTAATGTGGTCAATAAATTGGTTATGCTATAAACTCATGATGATACATTCCATGGTTGAGTAAATTGTATGCTATGACTTGTTACGTATGTGTGGTGGATGTTTTGATAGCTTTAATATGTCATGAAATGTGTCATTCAAGTTATACTCAAGTAAGAGTATGATAGGGTAGAAATTGGCTTGGAAAATAGCCAACTTCTTAACCACACAGGTAGAGACACGACCGTGTTTCTCAGCTGTGTGGAGGACACGGTCTAGCACACAGATGTGTGACTTAGTCGTGTAATCCAAAACGAATGATGACGTCATAAACAGAGAGTTACATGGGTGGAGGACACGAGCGTGTCTTGGGCCACACTGTAACAGTCCGGTTTAGACCCTAGTTGGAACAGTGGTTTCAGGACCACAAATCTGAGTTAGAATAAAATTTTAATATTATTTTCTGTGCCTATGATACATGATTAAGCATGTGTGAAAGTTTCATGAATTAATTTGTCCGTTTTTGTGTTTAATTTGATAAAAGGATTAAATTGCATTAAATGCAAAACTAGCATGATATTTGTAGAAGTGCCTATTTGATATGGCTTTTAAAAGTAGTGGCCTTATGAGGCAATTAAGCCATTATCTAGTTAATGGATGGTTAATGGAAAAAAATGGCCTTATGGTATAATAGTTTATTTAGTATATTAAAAGGTTAACTTTGTAAAATGGTTAATAAAGTATTTATAATAAAACAAAGCTTAAAATAAGCCATTATCATCCTTCATCTTGCCGAATTATCAAGGAAAAAGAAATAAAATAAAGCTTCTTAGGGTTTGGCCATTGAAGAACTAGATTAAGGTATGTTTTGTTTCGATTTTTGATAATGTCTACGTTTTTGTAATCGTTGCTTTGTGTACTTCAAAACCCATGCTTCAATTTTGTGAATTGATAAATATTTTGTAATGTGCCATTGATGAACATGTGATTGTTTGGATGTTTGATGAAAAATATGGACTTGTATAGTCTCTAGGAAATTTCGGCTATGCATGTGTGAATAAATTTTGTATATTTGATGTTTTGAGAAAAATGGTCTAAATTGATAAAATATGCAAATGTAAGGGCTAAATTGTAAATTTCCATAAATAAGAGTATTTGGATTGAATTGGATGAACTAGTGAATAAAAGGGTTAAATTTGAATATGTATAGATCAAGAACCGATGAAAATAGACTTTAGATCGCGGGAAAATAAAAGTAATCGAATAACCGAATTCGATCGAATATTCAAATCCGAGGTAAGTCGATGTACAAATAAATGCATTTGAGTTGAATTATTTGTGTATATATGAAATTTGAATTGCTATGAATATCCATTAAGATGGAATGTATGTGAAATCCGAGTTTACAAATAAATCGACAAGTTAACAGTGTCCAAGAAGTCCCGTCTGAACCTAGGGTTAGATAGGATAGTATATGTCATGACATAGGTGTCTGTTATGTGATATCATGTAAGACTACGTCTGGGACGTTGGCGTGATTCGAGATTTTGTATAAGACCACGTCGGGGACATTGGCATCGAGATGAGATTTACGTGTAAGACCATGTCTAGGACATTGGCATCGTATTGATTCATGTAAGACCCTATCTGGGACAGCGACATCGATATTTGAGTACATGTAAGACCTCGTCTGGGATGTTGGCATTGTACGACTATTCTAAGCACTTTGAGTATCCTATTTGATCCCGAACGGTTCAATGGGCAAGTCCGAGAAATGAATGACTATGTGAATTGTACATCCATTTCAGGTACGTCGATACATATGCTTTGTATAAGGATGAAAGGTGAGTAAGTTTGTGCATTGATGCAAAGAAACATTTGAGATATATGTATGTTTAAGTTATGAGAAAATGAGATACTTGAGATAAGAGGAATTTGTAAGCATTGGCAAACCAAGTGAGCCAAAGAGATTATTTCTTTGCTTGAAAAGATGATATGTTAATGAATCCAAATAGCTATGCTTATTAATGATTTATGTTGAGTTTATTTGTATATGGCTTACTGAGCTTTTGGAAAGCTTACTTTGTGTGTGTTTGTTCTGTTTTATAGATCGTCAAAGCTACTAAAGGCTCGGGACCGTCGAGGATCGTCATCACACTACTCAAACTTGTTTTGGTACTTTCAAAATGTGTATATAGCTAAATATGGCATGTATAAGCTAGTCATTTTGGTATATGTGTGAGATGTAAATAGCCATGTTATGTGGCTAGATAAATGTTGGTAATATGCATAAGTGATTATGGTATATGATGTTGGTTTTGGTATGATTATATGTCTATGAAATGGTCAAAATTGTGGTAAGCAAATTGATGCTATATGAGCACATATGTGTGATCAATGAAGTGATTATATGTATGGTAAGATGTGAATGTACCATGCATGGTTATATATGTGAATTGGTTGTGCAAACTAGTATACTAGTTGGCATGAATAGAAATGAGATTGAATGAGATGATATGTTGTTCATTTGATATGATTTTGGTTGCCAATGCTTGTTTGAGATTGTAGGAATGACCCAAGTGTGGGTGGCAATTTGGCCTTGAAAATGGCCTATATTTTCCCACAAGGTTGAGCACACGGGCGTGTGGCTTGACCGTGTCCCTCGTGGTTGAAATTCAAAACAAGTCAGGATCGACCATAGGTTGGACACACGAGCATGTGACTAGCCGTGTGGTGAAGTCAGTAGCCACCACGGGTGAGACACACGGGCGTGTCTACGGCCATGTGGACAAGTCAGTATGTATGCCTTGTTTTGACACGGCTTAGACACACGGGCGTATTGAGGCCGTGGGAGGCACACGGCCTGCCCACACGGGTGTGTGACCTCTGTAACTTGGAAAATTTTTAAATTTCAGAGAAATTTCATATATGTTCGGTTTAGTCTCGACCCTATTCTAAAGCATGATTAAGGTCTCGTTGACCTTTAAAAGGGACACTTTGATTGCGTTTAATGAATTGTATTATGAAATATCCATAAAAGTTTTCGATCTGTCCAGCGACAGCTTTAACTATATACCAGGGATGGTTACGGGTTAGGGGTGTTACATTTGATTGGTATCAGAGCTATGGTTTAGTTGATTCTCGAACTAATGTAGCGTGTAAGAGTCTAGTTATACATGCCATATATCTGAACTGTGATAGTGTGAGGAATTCTGACATGTAAAATGTGATTTTTGTATAGTAATAGATCCCGAAAGAGCCGTGGCTGACGATGTAGAAAGTAATGCACCTGCTCCCGCTCAAGGAACAGCGCCATCTAATTCGATATCGGCTATGAGCGGTCAAGAGGGAGAAGCTAAACAAGCTTTCTTCCAAATGATGAGTGAGTGGTTCACTCAATTTGTGAGAAATAATCCGACTATTTCACAACCTCCGCCCCTGTGTAATCTCCCTCAGGTAATGGGTATAAATCTATTAAATAAGCCTTCGATTGACAAAATCTGTAAGTATGGAGCTAAAGAGTTCAGGGCCACCAGTGATGATGATGCTGAAAAATTTGAGTTTTGGTTAGAGAACACTATCCGGGTATTTGATGAGATGTCATTGACTCCGAAAGAATGCATAAAATGCTTTGTATCTTTGTTACGAGACGCAGCCTATCAGTGGTGGAAAACTTTGATTTCTGTTGTTTCGAAAGAGCGAGTCACAGAGGATTTTTTTCAGTCTGAATTCCAAAAGCAATATATCAGTCAGAGATTCATAGATCAGAAACAAAAGGAATTTCTAGACTTGAAATAGGGCCGAATGTCTGTCACTGAATACGAACGAGAATTCATGAGATTGAGTCAGTATGCTTGGGAATGTATATCGTCTGAAGCTATAATGTGTAAGTGATTTGAAGATGGCCTTAATGAAGACATTCGTTTGTTAGTCAGAATTCTGGAAATAAAAGAGTTTGTTGTGCTTGTTGATCGAGCGTGCAAAGCTGAGCCACTCGGGAAAGATAAAAGAAATGCTGAGTCTGAAGCTAGAGATGTGAGAAAGAGATTTCCAGGTAAATCATTTTAGTCTGCTTCAAAGAAATTTAGAGATGAACAAAGTCATTCGATAATTAATGTGGGACATTCTAGTAGAGATCGAGCTAGATCACAGTTGAGCTCTAAAGCTCCAGTAACATCGATGGCTAGTGTTGGAAATGTCAGATTTGAGTGACCTAAATGTAAGAACTTTGGTAAAGACATCTGAGAAGCTGTAGATTGAAGGATCGAGCTTGCTTCAGATGTGGATCATTAGATCATTTTATTCGTGATTTCCCAGAGTCTATTGAGCAAGAAATTTCCAGAATCTGAGATTCTATAATGCTCCAGTGAGAGGTAGACCTTCCCAAAATGTAAGAAATGTCAGTGGTAGTCAGAGAACTACGAGAGATACTGTTGCGAGATCTGAAGCTAGAGCACCTGCCAGAGCGTATGCCATCCGAGCTCGGGAGGAAGCTTCATCTCTAGATGTTATAATGGGTACATTTACACTTTATGGTACTTTTGTGATTACATTGATAGACCCTGGTTCTACTCATTCGTATATATGCATGAACTTAGTATCCAGTGAGTCTTTGCCTATAGACTCTACTGAGTTTGTTATAATAGTATCGAACCCCTTAGGTAAAAGTGTCCTGGTTGACAAAGTATGCAAGAACTATCTGTTAATGTTTTGGGATATCTGTTTTTTCTACTGATCTGATGCTATTACCATTTGTTGAGTTTGATATCATTCTGGGTATGGTCTAGTTGACATTACATGATGCTGTTGTGAACTGTAAAAGAAAGACTATTGATTTGAGATGTCCTAATGATAAAATAGTTCGGGTTGAGTCTAATGATTTGAATGGATTGTCTACTGTGATATTTGTATTGAAAGCTCAAAGATATGTGAAAAAGGGATATGAGGCATATTCTGCTTATGTGATTGATTCAAAAGTATCTGAAAAGAAAGTTGAATCAGTGCCAGTTGTTTGTGAGTTTTCTGATGTATTCCCTGAAGAATTGTCAGGATTGCCTCCTGTAACAGTCCGGTTTAGACCCTAGTCAAAACAGTGGTTTTGGGACCACAAATCTGAGTCAGAAAAATATTTTTATATTATTTTTCGTGCCTATGATATGTGATTAAGCATGTGTTAAAGTTCTGTGAATTAATTTTTTCATTTGCATGCTTAATTTGAGAAAATAATTAAATTGCATTAAATGCAAAACTAGCATGATATTTGTAAAAGTGCCTATTTGATGTGGGTTTGTTATGTGAAGTACTTAATAGGCAATTAGCCCATTAATAAGGTTAGTGGGTGGCAAAGGACAAGTATGCCCTTAATGTATGTTTGTTTTAAATATTAATTGAAAGGTTAATAAGGTAAATAGATTAATATATAAGTCATAATAAGATAAAGCATAATAGATGGCCTTTATCATCTTTTTTGTACCGAAATTGAAGAAAAGAACAGAAAGAATATTAAGATAGGTTATTCGGCCATTAAAGGGTTCAATTCAAGGTATGTTTTGCTTCGGTTTTTGATAATTTCTATGTTTTTGCAATTGTTGCTTCATAAACATTGAAACCCATGTTTTACTTTTGAGAATTGATGATGTTTATGAGATGATCCATTGATGAAATGATGAGCTTTTTTATGAGTATTGGTGTTAAATGAAAGATATGTGTTTAATGAACATGTTTTGTTCTTGAATTTTTGGTGAATTTAGCTAATTAGGGCTAAATCGTGAAAATAATATTTTAAAGGACTAAATTGTGAATTTGATGGAAAATATGGACTTGTATGATCCCTATGGAATTTTGGGTATGCATGTGTGTGAATAAATTTTGTATATTTGATGTTTTGAGAAAAATAGACTAAATTGATAAAATGTGCAAATGTGAGGGCTAATTTCTAAATTGCCTTAAATATGTGTATTTGGATTGAATTGAATGTTTTGGTAAATAAATGGATTAACTTTGAATATGTATAGATAAAAAACCAAAGAAAACAGACTTAGATCGCGGGAAAACGAAAATAGTCGAATAACTGAATCCGATCGAATATCCAAATCAGAGGTAAGTCGATATACAAATAAAAGTATTTTAATTGAATTATTTGTATATATATATATATAATGCAAATTGCTATGAATATTCATTGAGATGGAATGTATATGGAATCTGGGTTTATATATATATCGACAAGCTATTAGTGTCCGAGAAGTCCCGTTTGAACCTAGGGATAGATAGGATAGTATATGTCATGACATGGGTGTCCATTATGTGATACATGTAAGACCACGTCTGGGATGATGGCATTGATTCGAGATCTCGTGTATGACCACGTCTGGGATGTTGGCATCGATATGAGATTTACGTGTAAGACCATGTCTGGGGCGTTGGCATCGTATTCGATTCGTGTAAGACCCTATTTGGGACACTGCCATCGATATCTGATTACATGTTAGACCACGTCTAGGACTTTGGCATTGTACGACTATTCCAAGCATTCTGAGAATCCTATTAGATTCTGAATAGTTCAACAGGCAAGTCCGAGAAACGAACGACCATGTGATTTGTGTATCTGTTTCAGGTATGTTTGATATGTACACTATGTATGTATGGAAGGTAAGTGTCTATATGAACTTACTAAAGTGAATATATGTGTATTGAAATGATGGGATAAAATGTGATTATAAGCTTGAATGAGCTATGTGTATATGTCGTATTTGAGTTGAAGAATGTGGCAAGTTATGGCTAAGCAAATGAGCCAAAGAATATGTGATGAATTTGCAATGAGAAACATTGATATCATTGAATCAATATGGTTATGTACACTTTATGATAAATTTATTTGTATATGGTTTACTAAGCTTTTGAAAGCTTACTCTGTGTGTGTTTGCTCTGTTTTATAGATCGTCAAAGCTACTGAAGGCTCAGGAACCGTCGAGGATCGCCATCACACTATTCAAACTTGTTTTGGTACTTTGAAAATGTGTATATAACTAAATATGGCATGTATAGGCTAGTCATTTTGATATAAGTTTGAAGATATGAAATTAGCCATGTGATGTGACTAGTTAAATTTTGATAATATGCATTTGTGAATGTGGTATATGATGTTGGTTTTGGTATGTTCTGATGTCTGTGAAATGGTCAAAATTGTAATAAGCAAATGGATGCTATATGAGTACATATGTGTGATCAATGAAATAGTTATATGATAGTAAATTGTGATTAAATCATGCTTAGTTATACATGTGTTTTGGTTGTGCAAATTGGCATGATTGAAGATGAGATTGAATGAGATAATATATGGATCATTTGACATGTATTTGGTTGCCAAATTATATGTGAGAATAGGCTTGTATGTGCCTGTAGGTATGATGCAAGTATGGGTGGCATTTGGCATTGCTAATGGCCTGTTTTGCATACACTGTCAAGGGATATGGGTGTGTGTCTCTGCCGTGTGGCTCTAGGGCCACTTCAAAGTCTGCCTAGGCAGGTTACACGGCCGTGGCACACGGGCATGCCTGGTGTCCGTGTGACCAAAACAGTAGCTAGCCTAATTTCACACGGCCATGGCACACGGGCGTGTTTGGCGACCGTGTGGATAAGTCAGTATGCATGCCCTGTTTTGGCACGGCCTGGACACATGGGCGTGTCTGGTAGTCGCGGGAGGCACACGGCCTGCTCACACTGGCACGTGACCTCTGCAACTTTGAAAAAGTTTTAAATTTCTGAGAATTTCTGTATGTATTCGGCTTAGTCCCGGCCCTATTCTAAAGCATGTTTGAGGTCTCGTGGACCTACTTAAGGGACACTTCGATGTGATTGACTTAGCTATGATCTGAGATATATGTAAAAGTTTTCGATCTGTCCAGTAACGCCTTTAACTCTATACCGGTGATGGTTATGGGTTAGGGGTGTTACATTTGATTGGTATCAGAGCTACAGTTTAGCCGATTTTTGGACAACATAGGCCTGTGAGAGTCTAGCTATACATGCCATATATCTGAACTGTGATAGTGTGATGAATCCTGATGTGTAAAATGTGATTTTCTTATAGTAATGGATCCTGAAAGAGTCATAGCTGACAATTTAGAAAGCAATGCGCCTGCTCCCGCTCAAGGGACAGCGCCCTCTGATTCGAGACCGACTACGAGCAGTCAAGAGGGAGAAGCTAAGCAAGCTTTCTTCTAGATAATGAGTGAGTGGTTCACTCAATTCGTAAGAAATAATCTGACTATTTCACAACCTCTTCCCCCATCTAATATTCCTCAGACATTAGTTGTGCCTCCGATAATAGGTATAAATCTGTTGAATAAGCCTCCGATCAACAAAATCCACAAGTATGAAGCTGAAGAGTTCAGGGCTACCAGTGAAGACGATGTCGAGAAAGCCGAGTTTTGGCTAGAAAACACTATCCGGTTATTTGATGAGGTGTTTTTGACTCCGGAAGAAAGTATTAAATGTGCTGTATCTTTGTTACGAGACGCGAACTATCAGTGGTTGAAAACTTTGATTTCTGTTGTTCCGAAAGAGCGCTTCACATGGGATTTCTTTCGGATTGAGTTCTGGAAGAAATTTATCAGTCAGAGATTTATAGATCAGAAATGAAAGGAATTTCTTGACTTGGAACAGGGCCGAATGTCTGTCACTGAATGTGAACGAGAATTCATGAGATTGATTCTGTATGGTTGGGAATGTGTATCATCTGAAGCAATAATGTGTAAGGGATTTAAAGATGGCTTTAATGAAGATAACCGCTTGCTAGTCGAGATTTTGGAGATAAAAGAGTTTGTTGTGCTTATTGATCAAGCGTGCGAAGCTGAGGCACTCGGGAAAGATAAAGAAAAAGCTGAGTTTGAAGCTAGAGATGTGAGAAAGAGATTTCCAGGTAAATCATTTTAGTCCGTTTCAAAGAAATTCAGAGATTACAAAGTCGTTCGAGAGTTAATGTGGGACATTCTAGTAGAGACCGAGCTAAATTACAGTTGAACTCTAAAGCTCCGGCAATTTCAATGGCAAGGGTGGGAAATGTACAATCCGAGTGACCTAAATGTAAACATTATGGAAAAAGGCATTCGGGAAGTTTGTTGATCATTAGATCATTTCATCTGTGATTGCCTAGAGTTTGTTGAGCCAGAGATTGTTCAGAATCTGAGATCTGATAATACTCCAGTGAGAGTTAGACCTTCGCGAAATGTAAGAAATGTTGGTGGCAGTCAGAGAACTACGAGAGATACTGTTGCAAGATCTGAAGCTAGAGCACCTGCTAGAGTATATGCTATCTGAGCTCGGGAGTAAGCTTCATCTCTAGATGTTATAACGGGTACATTTACACTTTATGATACTTCTGTGATTGCATTGATAGACCCTAGTGTTACTCATTCGTATATATGCATGAATTTAGTATCTAGTAAGACTTTGCCTGTAGAATCTACTAAGTTTGTTATAAAAGTATCGAACCCCTTGGGTAAAAGTATCCTGGTTGACAAAGTATGCAAGAACTGTTCGTTAATGTTTCGAGATATATGTTTTCCTACTGATCTGATGCTATTGCCATTTGATGAGTTTGATATCATTCTAGGTATGGACTGGTTGACATTACATGATGCTGTTGTGAATTATAAAAGAAAGACTATTGATTTGATATTCCAAATGATAAAATAGTTTGGATTGAGTCTAGTGAATTGAACGAATTGCCTGCTGTGATATCTGTGTTGAAAGCTCAAAGTTATGTGAAAAAGGGTTACGAAGCTTATTTTGCTTATGTAATTGATTCAAAAGTGTTTGAAAAGAAAGTTGAATCGGTGCCAGTTGTTTGTGAGTTTTCTGATGCCCTGAAGAATTGCCAGGATTGCCTCTGATACGTGAAGTTGAATTTGGTATTGATCTGTTGCCTGGTACGACACCAATTTCGATAGCTCCGTATAGAATGGCACCAACAGAGTTGAAAGAGTTAAAGTCACAGTTACAAGAGTTGACTGACAGAGGGTTCGCTAGACCGAGTTTCTCGCCTTGGGGTGCTCCTGTTCTGTTTGTGAAAAAGAAAGATAGCACGGTGAGAATTTCCATTGACTATCGTCAGTTGAACAAAGTGACAATAAAGAACAAATATCCGTTGCCTAGAATTGACGACTTGTTTGATCAACTAAAATGAGCCACTGTATTTTCAAAGATAGTTCTGAGATCGGGGTACTATCAATTGAGAGTAAAAGACTCAGACATTCCAAAAACTGCTTTCAGAACGAGGTGCGGGTGTTACGAGTTTTGAGTTATGCCTTTTGGACTAACGAATGCACCTGCTATTTTTATGGAATAGAATTTTCAGACCGTACCTAGATCGATTTGTTGTTGTACTCATTGACGACATTTTGATTTATTCACGAGTTTAAACTAAACATGCTGAACATCTGAGAATTGTGTTGCAAACTCTGAGAGAAAAACAATTGTATTCAATAAATGTGAATTCCGGTTACGTGAAGTCAGCTTTCTGGGACATATTGTATCGGCCTCTGGAATACGAGTTGATCCGAGTAAAATTTCTGCTATTCTGGATTGGAAACCTCTGAGAAATGTTTCTAAAGTTCGTAGTTTTCTGGGACTTGCTGGATATTATCGAAGGTTCGTAAAAGGCTTTTCGATGATAACTACTCCGTTGACTAGATTATTTCAGAAAGATGTGAGATATGAATGGTCCGATAAATGTCAGAGAAATTTTGATCGATTGAAAACTCTGTTAACTGAAGCTCCAATTTTGGTACAACCAGAATCGGGTAAAGAATTTGTGATATACACTGATGATTCTTTAAACGGTCTGGGATGTGTTCTGATGTAAAAAGGTAAAGTTATAGCTTATGCCTCGGGACAACTAAAGCAGCATGAAAAGAATTATCTGACACACGACCTTGAGCTAGCTGCGATTGTATTCGCATTAAAGATTTAGCGACATTATCTATTTGGTGAAAAATGCCACGTGTTTTCAGATCAGAAAAGTCTGAAATATCTGATGACTCAGAAAGATTTGAATCTGCGACAAAGAAGATGGTTAGAGCTGTTGAAAGACTATGAGCTTGTGATAGACTATCATCCGGGTGAAGCAAATGTCACTGCCGATGCATTAAGTAGGAAATCATTATTTGTATTACGTGTTATGAATACCCAATTAGATCTATTTGATCATAGTTCAGTGACAGCTGGATTGAAAGTGAAATCGTTGTTTTTACGACAGGTACGTGAAGCTCAAAAAACTGATAATGAAATGATAGCGAAACGAGACATATCTGACTTTGTGTCAAAATGTTTAGTCTGTCAGCAAGTTAAGGCTGAACATCAGGTTCCATCTGGTTTGTTACAACCTATTCTGATTCCCGAATGGAAATGGGATAGAGTAACAATGGATTTTCTTTCTGGATTGCCTCTGACTCCGAGAAAGAAAGATGCAATTTGGGTTGTAGTTTATCGATTGATGAAATCTGCCCATTTTATTCCGGTACGATCTAATTTCTCACTTGATAGATTAGCTAAGCTTTATATTTCTAATACTGTAAGATTGCATGGGATACCGTTGTCTATTGTGTCTGATAGAGATCCGAGGTTTACATCAAGGTTCTGGAAGAAATTACAAGAAGCTTTAGGCACGAAATTGCATTTCAGTACTGTTTTTCATCTGCAAACGGATGGTCAGTCTAAACGGATTATTCAGATTCTCGAGGACATGTTGAGATGCTGCATTCTTGAGCTTAACGGTACGTGGGAATAGCACTTACCACTGGTTGAATTTGCATATAATAATAGTTTTTAGTTAAGCATTAAAATGGCACCTTACGAGGCTTTGTACGGGCGCAAATGCCGAACACCTATGTATTGGACTGAGCTCAGTAAAAATAAGATACACGGGGTCGATTTGATAAAAGATATAGAACAGAAAGTGAGAGTGATCCGTAATAGTCTGAAAGCAGCGTCTGATCGTTAGAAATACTATGCAAATTTCAAAAGAAAAGACATTGAATTTGAAATCGGTGACAAAGTGTTCTTGAAAGTGTCTCCATGGAAGAAAGTACTCCGATTCGGACGTAAAAGCAAGTTGAGTCCAAGATTTATTGGGCCGTATAAAATTATCGAGCGTGTTGGGCCAGTTGCGTACAAATTGTTGTTGCCACTTGAGCTAGAGAGGATTCATAATTTATTTCATGTATCGATGCTTAGATGATACAGATCTGATCCGTCACATGTGATTACTCCGTCTGAGATTGAAATTCGATTTGATATGACATACGAGAAAGAACCTATCTGTATCTTAGCTCGTGAAGTGAAAGAATTGAGAAATAAGAAAATTCCATTAGTGAAAGTGTTGTGGCACCGAAACGGAGTGGAAGAGGCTACGTGGGAGCCTGAAGATTCAATGAGACAGCAATATCCAAATATGTTTAACGGTAAGATTTTTGGGGACGAAAATCCCTAAGGGGGGAGAATTGTAACAGTCTGGTTTAGACCCTAGTCGAAACAGTGATTTCGAGACCACTAATCCGAGTCAAAAAATATTTTTATATTATTTTTCGTGCCTATGATATGTGATTAAGCATGTGTTAAATGTCTGTGAATTAATTTGTTCGTCTGCATGCTTAATTTAAGAAAAGGATTAAATTGCATTATATGAAAAACTAGCATGATATTTGTAAAAGTGCCTATTTGATGTGACTTTGTTATGTGAAGTCCTTAATAGGCAATTAGCCTATTAATAAGGTTAGTGGTTGGCAAAGGACAAGTATACTCTTAATGTATGTTTGTTTTAAATATTAATTGAAAGGTTAATAAGGTAAGTAGATAATATATATGTTATAATAAGATAAAGCATAATAGATGGCCTTTATCATCTTTTTTGTGCCGAAATTGAAGAAAAGAAAAGAAAGAATATTAAGCTAGGTTATTCGGCCATTGAAGGGTTCAATTCAAGGTATGTTTTGCTTCAATTTTTGATAATTTCTACGTTTTTACAATCGCTGCTTCGTAAACTTTGAAACCCATGTTTTAATTTTGAGAATTGATGATGTTTATGAGATGTGCCATTGATGAAATGATGAGCTTTGGGATGAGTATTGGTGTTAAATGAAAGATATGTGTTTAATGAACATGTTTTATTCTTGAATTTTTGGTGAATTTAGCTAATTAGGTCTAAATCGTGAAAATAATATTTTGGACTAAATTGTGAATTTGATGGAAAATATGGACTTGTATGATCCCTAGGGAATTTTGGCTATGCATGTGTGTGAATAAATTTTATATATTTGATGTTTTGAGAAAAATGGACTAAATTGATAAAATGTGCAAATGTGAGGGCTAATTTGTAATTTGCCCTAAATATGTGTATTTGGATTGAATTGAATGTTTTGGTAAATAAACGGATTAAATTTGAATATGTATAGATCAAGAACCAATGAAAAAAGGACTTACATCGCGGGAAAACGAAAGTAGTCGAATAACCGAATCCAATCAAATATCCGAATCCGAGGTAAGTCGATATGCAAATAAATGTATTTGGATTGAATTATTTGTATATATATATGAAATGTAAATTGCTATGAATATTCATAGAGATGGAATGTATATGGAATCCGGGTTTTTATATATATCGACAAGCTATTAGTGTCGGAGAAGTCCCGTTTGAACTTAGGGATAGATAGGATAGTATATGTCATGACATGGGTGTCCGTTATGTGATACATGTAAGACCACGTCTGTGAGGATGGCATTGATTCGATATCTCATGTAAGACCACGTCTGGGATATTGGCATCGATATGAGATTTATGTGTAAGACTATGTCTGGGACATTGGCATCGTATTCGATTCGTGTAAGACCCTGTCTGGGATAGTGGCATCGATATCTGGTTACATGTAAGGCCACGTCTGGGACGTTGGCATTGTACGACTATTCTGAGCATTCTGAGTATCCTATTAGATTCCGAACGGTTCAACAGGCAAGTCCGAGAAACAAACGACTATGTGATTTGTGTATCTGTTTCAGGTACGTTTGATATGTACACTGTGTATGTATGGAAGGTAAGTGTCTATATGAACTTACTAAAGTGAATATGTATGTATTGAAATGATGGGATAAAATGTGATTATAAGCTTGAATGAGCTATGTGTATATGTTGGATTTGACTTGAAGAATGTGGCAAGTTATGGCTAAGCAAATGAGCCAAAGAATATGTGATGAATTTTCAATGAGAAACATTAATATTATTGAATTAGTATGGTTATGTACACTTTATGATAAATTTATTTGTATATGGCTTACTAAGCTTTTGAAAGCTTACTCTGTGTGTGTTTGCTCTGTTTTATAGATCGTCAAAGCTACTGAAGGCTCACGGACCATCGAGGATCGTCATCACACTAATCAAACTTGTTTTGGTACTTTGAAGATATGTATATAACTAAATATGGCATGTATAGGCTAGCCATTTTGATATAAGTTTGAAGATATGAAATTAGCCATGTGATGTGACTAGTTACATTTTGATAATATGCATTTGTGAATGTGGTATATGATGTTGGTTTTGGCATGTTCTAATGTCTACGAAATGGTCAAAATTGTAGTAAGCAAATGGATGCTATATGAGTACATATGTGTGATCAATGAAATAGCTATATGATAGTAAATTGTGATTGAATCATGCTTAGTTATACATGTGTTTTGGTTGTGCAAATTGGCATGATTGAAGATGAGACTGAATGAGATAATATGTGGATCATTTGACATGTATTTGGTTTCCAAATTGTATGTGAGAATAGGCTTGTATGTGCTTGTAGGTATGACCCAAGTGTGGGTGGCATTTGGCCTTGCAAATGACCTATTTTGCATACACGGTCAAGGGACACAGGCGTGTGTCTCTGCCGTATGGCTCAAGGGCCATTTCGAAGTGTGCCTGGGCAGGTTACACGGTCGTGGCACAAGGGCGTGCCTGGTGTCAGTGTGACCAAGACAGTAACTAGCCTAATTTCACACGGCCATGGCACACGGGCGTGTTTTGTTGCAGTGTGGATAAGTCAGTATGCATGCCCTTCTTTAGCACAGCCTGGACACATGGTCGTGTCTGGTAGCCGTGAGAAGCACATGGCCTGCCTACGCAGGCGTGGGACCTTTGTAGCTTTGAAAAAGTTTTAAATTTTTGATATTTTCTGTATGTGTTTGGCTTAGTCCCGGCCCTATTCTAAAGCATGCTGAGGTCTTGTGGACCTACTTAAGGGACACTTTGATGTGATTGACCTAGCTATGATATGAGATATGTGTAAAAGTTTTC
This sequence comes from Gossypium bickii, assembly GCA_025503065.1. NCBI lineage: Eukaryota > Viridiplantae > Streptophyta > Magnoliopsida > Malvales > Malvaceae > Gossypium > Gossypium bickii. The sequence continues at coordinate 43,016,550 of CP106717.1, read as the reverse complement.
GATCTGTCCGGTAATGCCTTTAACTCTATACCGGCGATGGTTACGGGTTTGGGGTGTTTCACCTTTGATACGTGAAGTTGAGTTTGGTATTGATCTATTACCTGGTACGGCACCTATTTCAATAGCTCCATATAGAATGGCACCAATAGAGTTGAAAGAGTTAAAGTCGCAGTTGCAAGTGTTAACTGACAGTGGGTTTGCGAGACCGAGTTTCTCACATTGGGATGCTCCTGTTCTGTTTGTGAAAAAGAAAGATGACACGATGAGAATGTGCATTGACTATCGTTAGTTTAACAAAGTGACCATAAAGAACAAATATCCGTTGCCCAAGATTGACGATTTGTTTGATAAGCTAAAAAGAGCCACTGTGTTTTCTAAGATTGATCTAAGATCAGGATACTACTAGTTGAGAGTGAAAGATTTAGACATTCTGAAAACTGCTTTCAACACGAGGTACGAGCATTATGAGTTATTAGTTATGCCTTTCGAACTAACGAATGATTCTGCTATTTTTATGGATCTCATGAACAGAATCTTCAGACTGTACCTAGATCGATTTGTTGATGTATTCATTGATGATATTTTGATTTATTCTCGAGATGAAATTAAACATACTGAACATCTAAGAATCATGTTGCAAACTCTGCGGGATAAGCTATTGTATGCAAAGTTCAGTAAATGTGAATTCTGGTTGTGTGAAGTTAGTTTTGTAGGACATATTGTATTGGCCTTTGGAATACGAGTTGATCCGAGTAAGATTTCTGCTATTCTAGAATGGAAACCTCCGAAGAATGTATTTGAAGTTCGTAGCTTTCTAGGACTTGCTGGTTATTATCGCTGATTTGTAAAAAGCTTCTCGATGATAGCTACTCCTTTGACTAGATTACTTCAGAAAGATGTGAGGTATAAATGGTCTGCTAAACGTCAAAAAAGCTTTTATCTATTGAAAACTCTATTGACTGAAGCTCCAGTTTTGGTACAACCAAAATCGGGTAAAGAATTTGTGATATACAGTGATGCTTCGTTGAATGGTCTAGGATGCGTGCTGATGCAAAAAGGCAAAGTTATAGCTTATGCCTCGAGACAACTAAAGCGTCATGAATAGAATTATCTGACACACGACTTTGAGCTAGCTGCGATTGTATTCGCAATAAAGATTTGGCGTCATTATCTTTTTGGTGAGAAATGTCACGTGTTTTCAGATTATAAAAGTTTGAAGTATTTGATGACTTAGAAAGATTTGAATCTACGACAGAGAAGATGGTTAGAGTTATTAAAAGATTACGAGCATATGATAGATTATCACCCGGGTAAAGCAAATGTTGTTGCAGATGCACTGAGTCAGAAATCACTATTTGCATTACTTGCAATGAATGCTCAATTAGATCTGTCTGATGATAGTTCAGTGATTGCTGAATTGAAAGCAAAGCCATTGTTCATACAACAAATAAGTGAAGCTCAGAAAGTTGATAATGAAATGTTAAAGAAAAGAACTCAGTGTGGTATGAATTCTGATTTCGAATTACGAGTGGATGATATTGGAGATTCCGAGACTGAATTTGTGTTTCGAGAAACTCAGAATTGATTAAGTTGATTTTGAATAAAGCTCATAACAGTCGTTTATCTATTCATCCGGGAAGTACAAAGATGTATCAGGATTTGAAGCAACACTATTGGTGGTCTGGTATGAAACGAGACATTTCTGACTTTGTTTTGAAATGTTTAGTCTGTCAGCAAGTTAAAGCTGAACATCAGGTTCCATCTGGTTTGTTGTAACCAATTCTGATTCCCGAGTGGAAATTGGATAGAGTGACGATGGACTTTGTTTCTGGATTGCATTTGACTCCGAGAAAGAAATATGTAATATGGGTCGTAGTTGATCGATTAACAAAATCTGCCCATTTTATTTTGATACGATCTGATTACTCACTTGATAATTAGCTGAGCTTTACATTTCTGATATTGTGAGACTGCACGGAGTGCCATTGTCTATTATGCCAGATAGAGATCCGAGGTTTACATCGTGATTCTGGAAGAAATTGCAAGAAGCTTTAGGTACTAAATTGTATTTTAGTACAGCATTTCATCCACAAACGGATGGTCAGTCTGAACGGATTATTCAGATTCTCGAGGATATGTTGAGATGCTGCATTCTTGAGTTTAACGGTACATGGGAACAGTACTTACCACTGATTGAATTTGCATATAATAATAGTTTTCAGTCGAGCATCAAAATGGCACCTTATGAAGCTTTATACGGACGTAAATGTCGAACACCTCTGTATTGGACTGAGCTCAGTGAAAATAAGCTACACGGGGTTGATCTGATAAAAGACACTGAACAAAAAGTGAAAGTGATCCGTGATAGTCCGAAATCCTATGCGGACTTGAAACGAAAAGAGATTGAATTTGAAATTAGTGACAAAGTGTGTTTGAAAGTGTCTCCGTGGAAGAAAGTACTCCGATTTGGACGTAAAGGCAAATTGAGTCCGAGGTTCATCGGGCCATATGAAATTATCAAATGTGTTGGACCAGTTGCGTACAGATTGTTGTTACCACCTGAGCTAGAGAAGATTCATAATGCATTTCATGTATCAATCCTTAGACGATACAGATCTGATCCGTTACATGCGATTTCTCCGTCTGAGATGGAAATCCGGTCTGATATGACATACGAGGAGGAACTGATCCGTATCTTAGCTCGTGAAGTGAAAGAGTTGGGAAATAAGAAAATTGCATTAGTGAAAGTGTTGTGGCATCGACACGGAGTGGAAGAGGCTATGTGGGAGCATGAAGATTCAATGAGATAGCAATATTCGAATCTGTTTAACAGTAAGATTTTCGGGGACGAAAATCTCTAAGGGGGAGAATTGTAACAGTCCGGTTTAGACCCTAGTCGAAACAATGGTTTTAGGACCACAAATCCGAGTTAGAATAAAATTTTAATATTATTTTCTGTGCCTATGATACGTGATTAAGCATGTGTGAAAGTTTCGTGAATTAATTTTTCCGTTTGTGTGTTTAATTTGAGAAAAGTATTAAATTGCATTAAATGCAAAACTAGCATGATATTTGTAAAAGTGCCTATTTGATTGGGCTTTTAAAAGTAGTGGCCTTATGAGGCAATTAAGCCATTATCTAGTTAATGGATGGTTAATGGAGAAAAATGTCCTTATGGTATAAAAGTTTAATTAGTATATTAAAAGGCTAATTTTGTAAACTGGTTAATAAAGTATTTATAATAAAAACAAAGCTTAAAATAAGCCATTATCATCCTTCATCTTGCCGAATTATCAAGGAAAAAGAACGAAAATAAAGTTTCTTAGGGTTCAGCCATTGAAGAACTAGATTCAGGTATGTTTTGTTTCGGTTTTTGATAATGTCTATATTTTTGTAATCGTTGCTTTGTGTACTTCAAAACCCATTCGTCAATTTTGTGAATTGATGAATACTTTGTAATGTGCCATTGATGAACATGTGAGTTTTTGGATGTTTGATGAAAAATATGGACTTGTATGGTCCCTAGGGAATTTCGGCTATGCATGTGTGTGAATAAATTTTGTATATTTGATGTTTTGAGAAAAATGGACTAAATTGATAAAATTTGCAAATGTGAGGGGTAATTTGTAAATTGCCCTAAATATGTGTATTTGGATTGAAATGGATGAATTAGTGAATAAAAGGGTTAAATTTGAATATGTATAGATCAAGAACCGAAGAAAACAGACTTAGATCGCGGGAAAATGAAAGTAGTCGAATAACCGAATTCGACTGTATATTCGAATTCGAGGTAAGTCGATATACAAATAAATGCATTTGAGTTGAATTATTTGTGTATCCATTGAGATGGAATGTATGTGAAATACGAGTTTACAAATAAGTTGACAAGTTAACAGTGTCCGAGAAGTCCCGTTTGAACCTAAGGATAGATAGGATAGTATATGTCATGACATAGGTGTCCGTTATGTGATATCACATAAGACCGCATCCGGGACGTTGGCGTTGATTCGAGATTTAGTGTAAGACCATGTCTGGGACGTTGGCATCGAGATGAGATTTACGTGTAAGACCCTATCTGGGACAGCGGCATCGATATTTGAGTACATGTAAGACCTCGTCTGGGACTTTGGCTTTGTATGACTATTCTGAGCACTCTGAGTATACTATGTGATTCCGAATGGTTCAACGGGCAATTCCGAGAAATGAATGACTTTGACAATTGTACATTCGTTTCAGGTACGTCGATACATATGCTTTCTATAAGCATGAAAGGTGAGTAAGTATGTGCATTAATGCAAAGAAACATTTGAGATATATGTATGTTTGAGATATGAGCAAATGAGATACTTGAGATAAGATGAATTGGTAAGCATTGGCAAACCAAGAGAGCCAAAGAGATTATTTATGTCCTTGAAAAGATGATATGTTAATGAATTCAAATAACTATGCTTATGAATGATTTATGTTGAGTTTATTTGTATATGACTTACTAAGCTTTTGGAAATCTTACTTTGTGTGTTGTTGTTCTATTTTATAGATCGTCAAAGCTACTGAAGGCTTGGGACCGTCGAGGATCGTCATCACACTACTCAAACTTTTTTTGGTACTTTGAAAATGTGTATATAGCTAAATATGGCATGTGTAAGCTAGTCATTTTTGGTATATGTGTGAGATGTAAATAGCCATGTGATGTGGCTAGATAAATGTTGGTAATATGCATGAGTGATCATGGTATATGATGTTCATTTTAGTATGATTATATGTCTATGAAATGGTGAAAATGGTGGTAAGCAAATTGATGCTATATGAGCACATATGTGTGATCAATGAAGTGATTATATGTAACACCACACACTCGAGACCGTTGCCGGAGTCGAGCACGAGGCGTTATTTAACTTATCTTACTACTTCGGGTATAGAAAATAATAATTTATTTCATCATTCACAATAAATCTATCTAGTTGCGCAACAGTCATTAATTTAATTATAACTTAAGTCACAAAACTCAAAATTTAGATCTGTAAATTGTTCCTGAAACTAGACTCATATATCTTCTCATCATAAAATTTTCAGAATTTTTGGTTTGGGCAATTAGTACAGTTTATTCATTAAAGTCTCCTCTATTTCACAGTCTAACGGTTCTGACCACTCTTCACTAAAAATCAATTTTCTCATTGTTGAATTTTTATATGTTGTTCATACTTATTTCTACTGAAAGTAGACTCACTAAAGAATCTAGAAATATAAGTTATAACTCATAGGTATTTTTTAAAATTTTAAATGTTTTTCTAAAGTCTAAATAGGGGACTTCGAATATCATTCTGACCCTGTCTCACTAAAATTCAAATATCACAGAATATAGAATTCCTTTGCTTACACTGTTTCTGTAACACCCTATACCCGAGACCGATGCTAGGACTAGATACGAGGCATTACCATGCTTAAACTCACTTAAACCTATACTTACGGGCTGTAAAATTTTGAACCAACTTAAAACTTTTCTTTCTTGATCATAACATGCATATTATGGGCCTACGAGGCCTTTAACAATTATTTGAATTCTTTTGGACACTTCATCTAACACTCAACTGGGAAGCAGGGTTCACACGCCCATGTTACTCAGAGACATGCTCATGTACCCATAGACACGCCCATGTCTACAACCGTGGGAGGTTACTGACTTTATTCACACGGCCTTGACACGCCCGTGTCTACCAACTGTGTGAAGCTACTGATTTCAACCACACGGCCTGGGCACACGCCCATGCTTTGAACGTGTATCTTACACAGTCCTTACACACGACCGTGTAAAATGACCATGGTATAATTTTATTTAAAACATTAAGGTGCCGGGTTAACATGGTCTATACACACGCCCGTGTGTCTAATCGTGTAGGCAACTAGAGGCTATTTACCAAGCCCTTTGCCTCCCTGAAATTAAGATCAACCCAACTCAAAACAATACAATTCATTATTAACATATTTTCATGAATAATACTACGTATTTCATTGATATCTATATACAAACAACTTAAACAAGTTTGGCCAACCCCTTAGCCATACACAAAAGAATAATAAACTTGATAGCCTATACAATGGCATTATGCAAAACATGTTCTCAAAATGAATGATTCCTATACATGCCATACTTATTAATATAATTTGGCTATACCAAAACAAAGGTCGATAGTGTGCTACGAGCTCCAACTCCAATGATCCACAAATTAGCTTAGCAAGACTACATAGAAAGAAACAATCAAAGACGTAAGCATTTAGCTTAATAAGTTTGCATGTATACACATAATAAATAAACTCGCTTCAGATAAACCATCTGTCATAAGAATGGTATCATTATCTCATCTATAAAGCTTACTTACTCATACATGATTCTTACTTGTCTCATGGTACTTACTAATCTCATACTTGTAAGGTAACGAGGTACCTATATCACTTGATCACATTGGTCAGCATACTTAAACATAATAATAATGTATTCTAACTCATCATTCATAACATGAATAATATTCAATTTCAACTTGGTAATAGCTATACTTTCTCAACATTCCTGTTTTCACATTTTAGCTTACTCATTTGCCCGATGAATTTCTATGAATTACCGAGAATACTAGATCTCTTGCCATGTACTTCATGCCAATGCCATACTTAGATATGGACTTATATGGAAGATCTCTTCTTGAATCAATGCCAAGCTTGCCTTTATCTTACATGATAACTTATTCAATGCCAAGCTTGAGTCCTTAGACTTATATGATAACTTGCTTGATAACTTGATCAATGCCAAGCTTGAGTCCTTGGGCTTACATGATAACTTGTTCAATGCCAAGCTTGGGTCCTTGGGCTTACATGATAACTTGTTTATTTTCCGATGCCATGCCTTGGCTTGGTCTTATACGGACTTTCTTATCTCATGTAATGGGCCTTATATCCCGGGTAATTTATCTTCAATAGGGACTTTCTCTTGTTTAATCTTATTGACTGCTTTGTTTAACATAACATTAAACTATTCATGATAACAATGTATATTATACTAAACAATTAAATGATAAAATCATAAAGCTTAGAACCCATACAAACTTACCTCAATATACAAAATGTATGTAGTTATGCAATTTAGTCCTCGACTTTGTTCTTGCTTCGGTACCGATTCGGGCTTCGTTTTTCTTGATCTATAATCATAAATAGATCATTTAATAATCATATTGACAAAATTGACTCATAACTCATACTTTGGCAAAATTACTAATTTGCCCCTATACTTTCACATATTTGCACTTTTGCCCCTAGGCTCGAAAAAATGATTTTCATGCAACTTTTTTGAACATCATGCTTAGCTGAATCATTTTCTCTACTATAGTAATCATCAATTCTCTCTATTTCCAATAGGTATGACCAATTTTATAACTTTTTACAAAATGGTCCATACTATCATTTTTCATGAAATTCATTAAGAAAAAGATGTTTATCTAACATCAAACTCTCATAAACTCCCATAAAACATCATTTAGCATGCATGTCATTCATGGCTAAATTTTTGGACATGCAACTTAGCTCATTTAATAGCTAAAAATAGCTAATTCATAATACGAGAACTTCAAAAATACGAAGAATATCAAAAAACGGGACTAAGATGAACTTACTAGCAAGCTTGAAAAAATGAAGAACCCTAGCTATGGTGTATCCAATTTTTCGGCAGCAACAAGGAAGAAGATGAGTGAATTTTTCTCATCTTTTTCCTATTTTAATCACTTATTAGGCAAATGACCAAAATGCCCTTCCTCTTAAAAATTTCTATTACACCATCTCAAGGCCAATTTTGTCTAAAATTATATTTTTGGAAAAATTACTATTTAAGGACTTCTAATTACTATTCTAAAGCTATTTCATACAAAAAGCTTCTAGAAAATCCTATTTTGCAACTTTTGCAATTTAGTCCTTTTGGACCAATCCACCACAATTTAATAAAATTGCTTCATGAAACATTCATACTAGCATGCAAGCATGGCATAAACTTTTAAAACTCATAAATGCACCTCGAATTCGTGGTCTCGCACCACTATTCCGACTAGGCCCTAAATCGGGCTGTTATAATTCTCCCCCACTTAGGGATTTTCGTCCTCGATAATCTTACCAACAAAAAGATTTGGATATTGGTTTCTCATATTCTCTTCTGTTTGCCACGTAGCTTCCTCTATCCCATGTCTTTGCCACAATACTTTCACTAACGCAATACTTTTATTTCTCAATTGCTTGACTTCCCGAGCCAAAATTTTGACTGGCTCTTCACTGTAAGTCATGTCGGGATGAATCTCTATCTCTGATGGGGTAATCACATGTGAAGGGTCTGATCTGTAGCGTTGCAACATTGACACGTGAAACACATCATGTATCTTCTTTAATTCTGATGGCAAAGCCAAACGATAAGCTACCGGCCCGACTCTCTCAATAATCTCATAAGGTCCAATAAAACGCAAGCTTAACTTTCCTTTACGACCAAATCTGAGGACTTTTCTCCATGGTGACACTTTCAAGAAAACTTTATCACTGACTTGATACTCTATCTCTTTTCTTTTTAAATCTGAATAGGATTTCTGCCTATCTGATGCAGCTTTCAAACATTCTCGTATCACTTTAACTTTCTCTACAGCTTCTCTAGCCAAATCAACCCTGTGGATTTGGTCTTCTTTAAGTTCAGTCCAAAATAAAGGCGTTCTGCACTTACGCTGATATAAAGCCTCATAAAGTGCCATCTTTAAGCTTGACTGAAAACTATTGTTGTAGGCAAATTCTATCAATGGGAGAAACTTTTCCCAACTGCCTTGAAATTCAAGAACACAACACTGGAGCATATCCTCTAGTATTTGAATTACTCTTTCTGACTGTTCGTCAGTTTGAGGATGAAAAGCCGTGCTAAAGTTTAACTTTGTACCCAAGACTTTCTATCGCTTCTTCCAGAATCTGGATGTGAATCTCAGATCTCTATTCGAGATGATCGATAAGGGAATTCCGTGAAGCCTTACTATTTCGAAAACGTACAAGTTTGCCAACTTTTCAAGTGAGTAATCCACTCGTACGGGTATAAAATGGGCTGACTTAGTGAGTCTATCAACTACAACCCATATAGCATCTTTCTTGCTTGGTGCCATCGGTAAACCCGTTACAAAATCCATAGTAATACGGTCCCATTTCCACTCGAGAACCAAGATGGGCTGAAGTAAACCAGATGGTACTTGATGTTCAGCCTTTACTTGCTGGCAAATCATGCACTTGGAAACAAACTCTGAAATATCTTTCTTCATTTTCGGCCACCAATACAGTTGCTTCAAGTCATTATGTAATATCCCGGGTTAGGGGGTTATTTTATTGTTGCATAAAATGACATGTGTTGGTGTGCTATGTTGCTGATTCTATGTTTTAAGGGGCTTAGTTGTGAGCTAGAAGTAAGCTTGAAATAGATGGAAAATTTTAGTTTTTAAGCTAAGGTATGAGGAGCAGAGGTAGTCAGGGCTTAAGAGTTTTAATTGGCAAGAGTTATCACAAAAGGGAGCTGGTGTAGTGGCAAGCTAGGCGCCACTAAGGCTTTGTGTGGGTAACGCCTAATGCAAGGGTGTAGGCCTTGTGTTCGAGTCATGAGTGGCCACTTTTTGGCACTCATTTTGACAAAGATGGAGGAGAGGAGTTTGTGGCGGTTCAAACTCGCCTAAGACTAAGTCTTCCCATTTGAATGATAGGTGGAGAGTGAGTTTAGGAGGTTGACTAGTTCAACCATTTTGAATTAGTGGAGGTGAGCAATTGGTGGGATTATGGCCGAATTTTAGGGGAGGTTGGAGGGGGAGTGACGGCTTGGTATGGGGGGGTGGGAGTGTGCCGAATTTCATTTAGGTTACTTGGTGCATTTTCGGTCACTTTTTGGTGTCAAACAAAGTTTTCTTTTGTCAAAATTCTCATTCTTTTCTTCTTGGAAAATCGAAAGTTCAAAGCTCCCATGTACCGAATTTGTTTTGCCTTTTGAGGGGGTGTGGCTGAAAGTACTCAAGCATCTTCACTTCCCTTCCTTCTTCAATCGTGTAAACCAAAGATAGTTCTCTTTTTCTCTCACATTTTTCTTTTCTTGTTTGGCTTTTGAAAACACCTTAGCCAAAAACTATTTTCTCCAACACACCTTCTCTAAACCGAAAATACTTTCATTCTATCCACTTCTTTTCTTCTTAATATCCCACTCGCTAAAATTCCATTCTCATCTCACAAATTTTTATTCTCTTTTTCTCTCTTAAAGCCGAACCTAAGGGTGTTGAACACCTATAAGCGAATCCTTTTCTTTCTTTTGAAGCCTTGGCGAAACTCCCTCTCTTTTTAGAAGTGCCGTGGTGACCGAATATTAGTGAAGGGGATTTTGTTGATCGATCCTTGGTGTTGGGTAAGTGATAGATATATTATTGTTAGTCCAATCTTATGATTTCGATTAAGTCAAAGGTGATTTGTGATTAACTATTTTGATAGGGTGCCGATTGTTGAAGGAGGAACCATTGTTGGGTCGGGTTGGTACGAAACCAAAGGTGTGCAAGGTGAGGGTTATTCGATAGAACCTTTTGGTTTAAATGGCTATAGCCGAATGGTCTTAATGCCTAACCCCTATGTTGGCCGAATGTTATAGGAGCCAGATAATCGAGGGACTTAGATCGTTTCGTTGGGATCTTTAGACTCGTATATACCAGGTGTGTAAACTAACACACTGATACTTAGTAATGTTGTTAATAAACACGCTTTTCGTTAAAAAAACCATAGCAGTGTGATGGATAATTGGATACCCAAATGGGGTATGTGTACGGATCCGGGTAAGTCTATCTTATTATGAGTTCTATTGTGATACCGTGATATTATGATTTATGCTATGTATGTTATAAGATGCATTATGGGGCATGTTGGCATGTATTACATGATTTGCATCGATATGACATAATGGGTGATTTGAGAGGAGGGGGATATGATATCCGTGTCTTTGGGACACTGTGACTTTGGGTCACCGAGGTTTGGCACCTCCAAAGGTTTTGGTACCACAGATTGACTATTGTGTCTTTGGGACACCGAGAGGTTTGGCACCTCGGCGTCTCGTCCCAGTGGCTTAGTACCACGCGGTGGGTTGGCCCCACAGCTTGATTATACGGATTGACGCTAGTGATTTGGTATCACACGATGGGTTGGCCCCATCATCGGATTTGTGATCGCGGTCACCGTGGTTTGGTACCACATGTGTCTTTGGGACACCGAGGTTTGGCACCTCATTGCGACTCGCCCCACGTGGTTTGACACCACCGTGGGTTGGCCCCACATGTGAGATACGGGATTGTCGCTAGTGATTTGGTATCACGCGATGGGTTGGCCCCATCATTGGATTATTCGTGACTTTGGGTCACCAGTGGTTTGGTACCACAATATGGATATCGTGACTTTGGGTCACCAGTGGTTTGGCACCACCAGTGGTTTGGTACCACACGGGGTAGAAAAGGTGATACGGATGGTTAGGATCGGGTTGCATTAATTATGTTGCTATGTATGATGCGTGTTAGCATGTTGTTTTATCGGGAGCGGGATTTATGCACTGAGTCATTCGACTCACCCTCTCCTTTGACGTTTCAGGTGACACGTAGGCGGACATGGAGCCGGGATGGACTCGGGGTGCACATGCCAAGCTTTAATAAAAGTTTTGCTCAGACTATTCAATTTGGGTACTTTAGCTTATCTACTTTATTTGGGTTTTAATTTGGATTTGTAAAAGGCCTTTGATTTATGTTTTGTGATGGTTATGTTTTAATTAGATTTTCATATGCCTTAACAAAATAATTTGGTATGAACTTTACTAAAATTTGGAAAGACAATGATTTCAAAATTATACCGCAATGTGTTTTAAACTATACCATCGGGTATCACACTATGTTTTGATATAAAGTAAACTCAAATGATTTCCAAATCAAACTCGATTTTCTATTAAGTTCAAAAAAATGCTTTAAGTAATACTAAGAAACTATTGAATTCCTAATGGAATAAACTCGTTTTAACTACACATTTTGATTTCAAATACACCATTTGATTTCAAACAAGTCTACTCAAATTTTCTTCAAATACATTATGTTTTCACCCAGCTTTTAAGTGAAAAAAAAAAAAAATCTAACCTCTCAAATACGTTTTCCCCGTAACATACCAGATTCGGACGTGGTGTCTTGTCCGGGTTTGGGGTGTTACACATTATACTTCTTAGTACTACCCGGATGTACAGATAAACACCCATTATGTGCCTCGTGCAAAATTCTCTGAATAAGCTCTTCTTTTCTCGGTACACAAACCCAATCTCTAAACAACAAATATCCATCAGAATCAATCCGAAAGTCACATTTAACATCTGACTCGCACTGAGCTCTCTTGACTTTCAATTCGTCATCTTCTTTCTGAGCCTCAAAGATCTCTTGAAGAAACATTGGTCTAGCTCTCAACTTAGCTAGAACAGAATCATCATCGGATAAGGTCATCCGAAAATTCATTGCCCTTAATGCAAAAAGGGTCTTCCTGCTCAAAGCATCGACGACCACATTCGCCTTTCCTGGATGGTAGTCAATGATCAACTCATAGTCTTTTATCAACTCTAACCATCTCCGTTGCCTTAAGTTCAACTCTTTCTGCGTCATCAAGTACTTCAGACTTTTGTGGTCAGTAAAAATTTGACATTTTTCACCGTATAAATGGTGTCTCCAAATCTTCAAAGCAAAGACTATGGACATCTAACTCTAAATCATGCGTCGGATAATTCTTTTCATGAGGCTTCAACTGTCTGGAGGCATAAGCAATCACTTTGACTTCTTGCATGAGTACACAGCCTAATCCATTTAAGGATGCATCACTGTAAATTATGAAATCTTTTCCTGACTCAGGTTGTACTAAAACTGGAGCTTCCGTCAACATTGTCTTTAGTTTCTCAAAACTTTGTTGGCATCATTCTGTCCATTCGAACTTCACATTTTTCTGTAACAATTTAGTCATTAGGGTTGCAATCATGGAAAACCCCTTGACGAATCGTCTGTAATAGCTGGCTAGGCCTTGAAAACTTCTAATCTTAGAAATGTTCTTTGGTAGCTTCCATCTGAAATGGCTGAGATCTTATTTGGATCTACTCGAACTCCATCTTTTGAGACAATATGTCCCAAAAATCCTAGTTCCTTGAGCCAAAATTCACTTTTACTGAACTCGGCATACAACTGATTCTCTCATAGAATCTATAAGACTGTCTATAAGTGCTCAGCATGCTCATTCTCGTCTCGAGAATAAATCAGTATGTCATCAATAAAAACGACTACGAACTTATCAAGGTATGGTCTAAAGATGCGGTTCATTAAGTTCATAAATACTGCAGGAGCATTGGTCAACCCAAAGGGCATGACTAAAAATTCATAATGCCCATACCTCGTTCGAAAAGCAGTCTTGGATACATCTGAATCTTTCACTCTCAGCTGTTAGTACCCCGATATCAAGTTTATTTTGGAGAACACAGTAGCTCCTTTCAATTGATCGAACAAATCGTCGATCCTAGGCAATGGATACTTGTTCTTTACTGTCACTTTATTAAGCTGACAGTAATCGATGCATAATCTCATGGTGCCATCTTTCTTTTTCACAAACAAAACCGGAGCACCCCATGGTGAACAACTTGATCTTGCAAAACCTTTGTCTGTCAACTCTTGCAACTGTGTCTTTAGTTCTTTCAACTCTGTTGGAGCTTTTGTAAGCAGTAATGGATATAGGTACAATACCAGGGGCTAACTCAATGCTGAACTCTACCTCTCTAACTGGTGGTAGTCCCGGTAATTGCTCAGGAAAAACATCCATATACTCACATACTATTGGCACTGACTCAATCTTCAGCTCTGTTTCTTTATCGTTCATCACAAAGGCTAGATATGATTCATACCCTTTTCTTAAACATCTCTGTGCTGTTATATTAGAAATCATTTCTGGTAATCCATCATGTTTCTCTGATTCTATATGAAGAATATCTCCATTTTCACATATCATCTCAATGTATTTCTTCTCACAATTTACAATCACATCATGAGTAGTCAACCAATCCATACCAAGAATGAGGTCAAATTCATCAAATGGTAACAGCATAAGATTTGCTTTAAAGCAATGACCTCTAATCATTAGTGGACAATCTTTACAAACTTTATCAACTAACTCGCTCATGCCTAAAGGATTAGACACTTTAATCATAAATTCTGTAGTATCAATAGGCATACTCAATCTGGATACTAATTTCATACAAATGTAAGAGTGTGTGGATCCGGGATCTATTTTAGCAATAACTTTGTATTGTAAAGAGAAAAGGTACTCGTAATAACATCAGGGGAAGATGCCTCTTCGCGAGCGTGAATGGCATAAGTCCTTGCAGGCGCTCTTCCCTCGGGTCTCACGGCTTGCTCTCTGGGGTTACCTCTTCCGCTTGTCCCACTTCCTGGGTTTCTTTGCGGTCTTCCTCGGACCACACTCCCAGATATCGGGTTCTGAGTTCTCTCTTCTTTCGTCATCTCTGGGCAATCTTTTATGAAATGGTCTGGGGATCCACACCTAAAACATGCATTTCTATGTGCTCGACATTCAGCAAGATAACGTCTGCCACACTGTGGGCACTCGGGTCTGTCAAATTGAATGTTCCCCACACTAGCGACTAAAGTAGTCTGTGCTCTATTCCCTGAATACTGTTTACTCTTGTCTTTCTTTGAAAACCCAGTGGAAGTAGCCGGTCGAGTAGGGAAATCTCTTGACTTCTTAGACGAAGATTGGAATGACTTATTCCACTGTCTTTTTCTAGAGTCACGGGACTCCATTTCAGACTTTCTTTCTCTTTTACTAGTTCTTCGGCTTTACAAGCTCTCTCCACTAGTACAACGAATTCCTTCAATTCTAGGACAGCAACAAACAACTTGATATCATTATTTAATCCATCCTCGAATCTTTTACTCATAATGGCCTTAGTGGATACACATTCATGAGCGTACTTACTGAGTCGTACAAACTCTCGCTCGTAATCGGTCACTGACATTTTGCCTTGCTTCAGCTCTAGGAATTCCTTCCTCTTCTGGTCTACAAACCTTTGGCTGATATACTTTTTCTTGAACTCTTCTTGGAAGAATTCCCATGTGACCTTTTCCCTTGGTACCACTGACACAAGGGTGTTCCACCATTGGTAAGCAGAGTCTCTTAAAAGAGAGATCACACACTTCATACATTCTTCAGGGGTGCATGACAGTTCATTAAATACCCTGATGGTGTTTTCTAACCAGAATTCAGCTCTTTTCAGATCATCATCTTTTCTAGCCTGGAATTCTTCCGCCCCACGCTTCCTGATCCTATCAATTGGAGGTTTATCACCTCTTACCACCTCTACTACTTGAGGGGCTAAAGGAGCAGGTTGTGGAACAGGCGGGGGTGGAGGGGGTTGTACATTCGGGTTCAGACGAACAAACTTCATATACCATGTATTCATCATGTGGAGGAATGCTTCTCTAGCCCCTTCTCCTCCTTCTTGACTCACCATAGTGGGTCTATTCTCATTCTCATTTGGCACCGTCCCTTTTGTGGGAGCTGGTGCATTACTTTCTACATCATCTGCCACAGCTCTATCGGGATCCAACACTATATGTATAAACATAATTCAAATCATTAGGAGTGGTCACACTATCATCATAAGAACATTCCTACGTATGGCATGTCTAACTATACTCGTGCTCATGCTACGTTAGTCCTAAAACCGACTAAACCGTAGATCTAATACCACTAAATGTAACACCCTTACCCGAGGTCGATGCTCGGACTAGATACGAGGCATTACCATGCTTAAACTCACTTAAACCTGTACTTACGGGCTGTAAAATTTTGAACCAACTTAAAACTTTTCTTTCTTGATCATAACATGCATATTATGGGCCTACGAGGCCTTTATCAATTATCCGAACTCTTTTGGACACTTCATCTAACACTCAACTGGGAAGCAGGGTTCACACGCCCATGTTACTCAGAGACACCCCCGTGTACCCATAGACACGCCCATGTCTACAACCGTGGGAGGTTACTGACTTTATTCACACGGCCTTGACACGCCCGTGTCTACCAACCGTGTGAAGCTACTGACTTCAACCACACGGCCTGGGCACACGCCCATGCTTTGAATGTGTATCTTACACGGTCCTTACACACGGCCGTGTAAAATGACCGTGGTATAATTTTATTTAAAACATTAAGGTGTAGGGTTAACACGGTCTATGCACACGCCCGTGTGTCTAACCATGTAGGCAACCAGGGGCTATTTACCAAGCCCTTTGCCTCCCTGAAATTAAGATCAACCCAACTCAAAACAATACAATTCATTATTAACATATTTTCATGAATAATACTATGTATTTCATTGATATCTATATACAAACAACTTAAACAAGTTTGGCTAACCCCTTAGCCATATACAAAAGAATAATAAACTTGATAGCCTATACAATGGCATTATGCAAAACATGTTCTCAAAATGAATGATTCCTATACATGCCATACTTAGTAATGTAATTTGGCTATTCCAAAACAAAGGTCGATAGTGTGCTACGAGCTCCGACTCCAATGATCCACAAATTAGCTTGGCGGGACTACATAGAAAGAAACAATCAAAGACGTAAGCATTTAGCTTAATAAGTTTGCATGTATAACACATAATAAATAAACTTGCTTCAGATAAACCATTTGTCATAAGAATGGTATCATTATCTCATCTATAAAGCTTACTTACTCATACATGATTCTTACTTGTCTCATGGTACTTACTAATCTCATACTCGTAAGGTAACGAGGTACCTGTATCACTTGATCACACTGATGAACATACTTAAACATAATAATAATGTACTCTAACTCATCATTCATAACATGAATAATCTTCAATTTCAACTTGGTAATAGCTATACTTTCTTAACATTCCTGTTTTCACATTTTAGCTTACGCATTTGCCCGATGAATTTCTATGAATTATCGAGAATACTAGATCTCTTACCATGTACTTCATGCCAATGCCATACTTAGATATGGACTTATATGGAAGATCTCTTCTTGAATCAATGCCAAGCTTGCCTTTGTCTTACAGGATAACTTATTCAATTCCAAGCTTGAGTCCTTAGACTTACATGATAACTTGCTTGATAACTTGATCAATGCCAAGCTTGAGTCCTTGGGCTTACATGATAACTTGTTCAATGCCAAGCTTGGGTCCTTGGGCTTACATGATAACTTGTTTAATTGCCGATGCCATGCCTTGGCTTGGTCTTATACGGACTTTCTTATCTCATGTAATGGACCGTATCTCCCGGGTAATTCATCTTCAATCGGGACTTTCTCTTGTTTAATCTTATTGACTGCTTTGTTTAACATAACATTAAACTATTCATGATAATAATGTATATTATACTAAACAATTAAATGATAAAATCATAAAACTTAGAACTCATACAAACTTACCTCAATATACAAAATGTATGTAGTTACGCAATTTAGTCCTCGACTTTGTTCTTGCCTCGGTACCGATTCGGGCTTCGTTTTTCTTGATCTATAATCATAAATAGATCATTTAATAATCATATTGACTAAATTGACTCATAACTCATACTTTGGAAAAATTACTAATTTGCCCCTATACTTTCACATATTTGCACTTTTGCCCCTAGGCTCGAAAAAATGATTTTCATGCAACTTTCTTAAACATCATGCTTAGCTGAATCATTTTCTCTACTATAGTAATCATCAATTCTCTCTATTTCCAATAGCTATGACCAATTTTATAACTTTTTACAAAATGGTCCATACTATCATTTTTCATGAAATTCATTAAGAAAAAGATGTTTATCTAACATCAAACTCTCATAAACTCCCATAAAACATCAAATTCATTAAGAAATTCAATTATACCTGAATACACACGTCATCTCATATTCACTGTAATTTATTATTAATCCCGTTGAACACTCGGAATAAACACGGATACGTAGAGAATTAGCACATAAGTGCCACACTGATATGTAGCCGAAGCTACCACTGTAATGTAGCCGAAGCTACCACTGTAATGTAGCCGAAGCTACCACTAATCAATAACATTGGAAATGTCCACGGGCCTGCTCACACAAGCTATCAGGTGTCTGCAACATATGCTAGATCACCCAGCACCCGGGACTCACTGTAACACTGTAACACTGGTCTCTAGTGATATATTACTTGTATTCACTTCTATTCCTAAGATCAACTGGGAGTTTACTCTTAACACTTATTTTAAACACTTTATCACTTGAATAATTCATGAACAATTTTCTTTCCACATTCAATATTAATTCACATATCAAATATAATCCACAATTTATAAAAATATATTGCTATTATTTACACATAACTTACCTCGGATGAAAAACGACTATTTTCGTAAATTAGTCGATAACCTTCTCTTTTCCTCGATCACCTTCACTATTCTTTCTTTCTTGTTTATGCAGCTTGGAAGCTTGAAACAAACCCTACCTATGGAGAACCCTTGAAATTTCGTCCTAATGAAGATGATGAACATATTTTACCATCTTTTTCCCTTTTAATTTCTTTTTAGTACCAAATGACTAAAATGCCCTTCATTAAAACTTTAGTTATTTTTATCTATGTATGTCTATTTTTGTCCATGGAAATATAATGGTCTAATTACCATTTAAGGACTCTTACTTCAAACCCCCATTACAATCAAGTACTCTATGAATTAGAACCCCTATTTAGCAACCTTTGCAAACAAGTCCTAATAGGTAATTTAAGCATGCAATATACTCTAACACATGTATTTAATCACTCGATAAATCATAATAATTAATCGTAATAAACTTTTATATCTCAGATTCGTGGTTTCGTAACCACTGTTCCGATTAGGCCCTATTTCGAGCTATCACAATTCTCCCCCTTTAAGGATTTTCGTCCCCGAAAATCTTACTAGTGAATAAGTTAGGATACTGTTCCCTCATAGCCTCCTCAGTTTCCCATGTTACCTCTTCCACTCCATGTCGTTGCCATAACACTTTCACTAAAGCAATTTCTTTGTTTCTCAACTATTTCACTTCTCGTGCTAAGATTCAAATCAGCTCTTCTTCGTATGTCATATCAGATCGAATTTCCACTTCAGTTGGTGAAATCACATGCGATGGGTCCCATCGATATCGCCTCAACATAGAAGCATGAAAAACATTATGAATTCTTTCTAATTTTGATGGTAAAGACAATCAATAAGCCACTGGACCGATTCTTTCTATCACTTCATACGGACCAATAAATTTTGGACTTAATTTACCTTTACGGCCAAATCTCAAAATTTTCTTCCATGGAGACACTTTCAAAAATACTTTATCACCCACTTGAAATTCAATCTCTTTTCTTTTCAATTCCGCATACGACTTCTGTCGATCCGATGCAGCTTTCAAACAATCACGGATTATCTTCACTTTTTCTTCGGTTTCTTTTACCAAATCAACTCAATGTAATCGATTTTCTTTAAGTTCAGTCCAGTATAATGGAGTCCGACACTTTCATCCATACAGCGCTTCATAAGGTGCCATTTCTATGCTCGATTGATAACTATTATTATATGCAAATTCCACCAAAGGTAGATATCTTTCCCAATTACCTTCAAATTCCAATACACAACATCTCAACATGTCTTCGAGTACTTAAATTACTCTTTCAGACTGTCCATCAGTTTGGGGATGGAATGTTGTACTAAAATTCAATTTAGTACCTAATGCCTCTTGTAAGTTCTTCCAAAACCTTGAAGTAAACCATGAATCTCGATCAGATATAATAGACATAGGCACACCATGTAATCAGACTATTTCAACAATATACAATTCTACTAACTTGTCAAGTGAAAAATTCATTCGCACAGGAATGAAATGAGCCGACTTAGTTAATCGATCAACTATCCCCCAAATTGAGTCTTTCTTTTTCGGTAACAATGGTAATCCCTACACAAAATCCATAGTAATTCTTTCCCATTTCCATTCCAGCATAGTAATTGGCTGGAGTAATCCCAAAGGCACCTGATGTTCTGCTTTGACCTGTTGACATATTAGACATTTTGATACAAACTCAGAAATATCACGTTTCATACCTAGCCACTAGTACATCTTCTTCATCTCGAGAATAAACCAAAATATCATCAATGAATACTACTACAAATCTATCTAAGTACGGTCTGAATATTTGGTTCATCAAATCCATGAATACTACTGGTGCATTAGTTAACCCAAACGGCATAACCAGAAACTCATAATGCCCATCCCTGGTTCTGAAAGCAGTCTTTGGCACATCTGACTCTTTAACCCTCAATTGGTAATTTCCGATCTCAAATAAATTTTGGAAAACACAGCGGTATCCTTTAACTGATCAAACAAATCATCTATTCGAGGCAATGGATACTTAATTTTCATTGTCACTTTGTTAAGTTGACGATAATCAATACATTATCTCAATATCCCATCCTTTTTCTTCACAAATAGCACCGGAGCACCCCACAGGGAGTAACTTGGTCTCACAAATCCTTTATCAGCCAACTCTTGTAATTGCACTTTTAATTCTTTCAGTTCAGTTGGTGCCATTCTGTAGGGAGCAATCGATATTGGAATAGTACCGGGCATTACTTCAATACCAAATTCTACTTTTCTAACCGGAGGCAAACTTGGCAACTCTTTCGGAAACACATCTAAATATTCACATACCACCGGCACTGATTCGATCTTTATTTCAGACACTTTTGTATAGAACACATAAGCAAGATATGCTTCACAACCATTTTTTAAACATTTTAAGATGTCAAGAGTCGTCACACTATCAATATTCAATTATGGCATGTACAAGTAATCTATTACACTCACTACATTTGTCTGAGAATTGACTAAATCGTAGCTCTGATACCAATAAATGTAACACCACACACTCAAGACCGTTGCCGGAGTCAAGCACGAGGCGTTATTTAACTTATCTTACTACTTCGAGTATAAAAAAATAATTTATTTCATCATTCATAATAAATCTCTCCATTTGCGCAACATTCATTAATTTGATTATAACTCGAGTTACAAAACTAGAAATTTAGATCCGTAAATTTTCCCTAAAACTAGACTCATATATCTTCTCACCATAAAATTTTTAGACTTTTTGGTTTGGCCAATTAGTACAGTTTATTCATTAAAGTCTCCCCTATTTCACAGTCCAACGGTTCACTAAAAATCAATTTTCTCATTGTAAAATTTTTATATGTTGTTTCTACTTATTTATACTGAAAGTAGACTCAAGACACTGAAAGTAGACTCAAGACATATAAATTATAACTCATAATCATTTTTGTACAATTTTAAATGCTTTTCTAAAGTCTAAATAGGGGACTTCAAATACCATTCTGACTCTGTCTCACTAGAATTCAAATATCATAGAATATAGAATTCCTTTACTTACACTGTTTCTCTCATATGAAAGTAGACACAATAAGCTTTAATTCTATTTCTTATTCACTTTTTAATTCTATTTCTCCTATTTTTGGTGATTTCTCAAAGTCACGTTACTGTTGTTGTCCAAAAACTATTTCATTACAAATTTTTTACTTTTTCATACTTTCTTTGTAGTAAACATCACTTAGGTATACATACAAAATAATTCGATCCCTATACATGCCATAACTTAAAACATTTCAAAAGCATTTATATACCAAAGTAAAGGCTTGATAGTGTGATACGAGGCTCTGACGATCTCCTATCCAAGTAAGTTCAACACACTATAAAACAAAGGAAAGGAAAAGAAGGAGTAAGCTACTAATAGCTTAGTAAGTTACATGTAAACAATAAGCACTCAATCAATAATTAACATTTTCACATTCAATTAATTAATATCCTTCTTAGCAAATTTAATCACTTAGACATGTACAATCTTACAGTTCACTTGCACATATATTTAAGTACTTAATCATTATCACGTATGCTCATTCTTTCAATTATACCTGCATACACACTTCATCTCATATTCACTTTAATTTATTATTAAACCTGTTGAACACTCGAAATATACACGGATACGTAGAGAGTTACCACATAAGTGCCACACTGATATGTAGCCGAAGCTACCACTGATATGTAGCAGAAACTACCACTGTAATGTAGCTGTAGCTACCACTGTAATGTAGCCGAAGCTACCACTGATCAATAACACTGGAAATGTCCACGGGCCGCTACACACAAGTCGCCAAAGCGCCTACAACACATGCTAGATCACCCAGCCCCCAGGACTCACTGTAACACTATAACACTAGTCTCTAGTGATATATCACTTGTATCCACTTCTATTCCTAAATTCAACCGGGAATTTACTCTTAACACTTATTTTAAACACTTTATCACTTGAATAATTCATGAACAATTTTCCTTCCACATTTAATATTAATTCACACATCAAATATAATTCACAATTTATAAAAATATATTGCTATTATTTACACATAACTTACCTCGGATGCAAAATGACTATTTGCATAAATTAGTCGTGAAACACCCCTTACCCGAGTTCTACGCCAGAATCGAGCCCGAGTCGTTACCATAATAAAACCACTTGATCGCCACTTAGGCTCATCGTGACTACTCTCTTACGTCACCTCAACAACCTTAATCTCGACTTACGAGGCCTCACTCATACACACGAGGGCTCCCGAGACTATATCGGAACTTTTTCCATTCTTATAAATTTTCTCTTTTGTATAGGGTTAACACGCCCGTGCAAGACTAGACACGCCCGTGCATAGACCCACATGCCCATGCTCCACAACCGTGGTGAATACTGACTACATACACACGGCCTCAAAGCCTGGTCACACGCCCGTGTGGCTAGCCCGTGGCCAACACTGACTAAACTAACACGGCCTATGCACACGCCCATGTGGCTAGTCCGTGGTCTATTTTGACTTAAAATGTTAACATGTAGAGGACACACGGCCAAGTCACACGCCTGTGGGCTGACCGTGTGTCACACATGGTCTAGACACACGCCCGTGTGTCTATCTACATGGACAAAAACAAAGCTATGTGCTAAGTTCCTTTCACCCCTCTAGCATACACAATATGCATTCATTCAGCACATTCATAATCAACTCAAATTGAAGTGCAATCTCACATAGATAACTACAATCTTTTCATAAAATAAGGTAGCCAACTACTATGGCATTATACAAAATAGACTATCCATCTAAAGGCCAACACATTTTAGTCATTTACAACAAAATTCACTAACTTGTCTAGCCTCTATACATGCCATATACAAAACATTGAGTCTTATGTACCAGAGTGTGCTGATAATGTGGAAGATCTTCCAATTGATCCTCGTATCTCAATTCAACACTTTTACTCTATAAGATAAGGGAAAAGAAAGGGAGTAAGCTTTGAGCTTAGTAAGTTTACACATAAACAATTAAGCATCATAGTATAAGCTAAACAACAATTAGCATCATACTAACATATAATGTACATCACGAGTCACATACTCATAACCATTGAAATGCACCCCTGCATTCAATATCACATTTACAGAATATACAACTCAACATCATTTCTCAATAATTCATCCACACTGCTAATTAACTCAATAATATAACTACACAGCAAAATAACTCAATAATATAACCACACAGCTAATCCGCGCAGCTAATCCACACAGCTAATTTCTTGATGGTTTCGCACTTAGCCCACTATAATCAATTAATAAGGTAGTATCGCACTTAGCCCACCACAAAGGTATTCATAATGGTTTCGCACATAGCCCACTAGACGATATACCTAACGATAGCATCGCACTTAGCCCACCATTTAGCATTCTCACTACACATTTACATATCTACTTACTTAACCATACATCCATTCACAAATTCTACCACATTCATCCCACATAGGTTCTCAATCATTCTCAATCATGCTACACACTAGCTAGCATTGAAATTGTAAGTATGAATGCATTGTTTAAGCATGGACTTACCTCGATACTCAAAAGTATAGAAATATGCAATTTAGTCCACCATCTTGCTCTTGCCTCGGTTTAGATCCGGGCTTCGTCTTTCTTGATCTATAATGAATAAATCAGCTTATTCAATACACACATTGACTAAATTGACACTTATCTCGTACTTTGGCAAAATTACCATTTTGCCCCTGATCTTTCTCAAAATTACACTTTTTCCCCAGGGCTCGTAAAGTGATTTTTATTCAACTTTCTAGCCTGTCATGCTTAGCCAAATCACTTACTCAACTAAAGCATTCACCAATTCTCACTAAATCACACATGTATGACTAAACTTAAAACTTTCACAAACTAGTCCCTACATGCATTTTCATGGAAAATCACTTAACAAAAGATGTTTCTACTACATCAAGCTTTCATAATCTTCCATAAAACATCATACATGGAAAAAATTTTGAACATTCAATATAGCTCATCAAATAGCTAAAAATAGCTTATTCATACAACTAGGACTTCAAAAATACGAAGAATATCAAAAACGGGGCTTGAATGCACTTACTAGCAAGCTTGAAAAATTTGAAGAACCCTAACAATGGCTCTTGAAAATTTCGGCAGCCTTGGAGAAGAAGATGAATGAATTTTGTCATCTTTTCTACCATTTTAATCATTTAATTGCCAAATGACCAAAATGCCCTTTTTGATAAACTTCCTATTTTAACTCATCCATGCCCAAATTTGTCCAAAAATTAGAATTTGGGTAAATTTCTATTTAAGGACCTGTAATATATATTCTAAAGCCATTTCACACAAATAGCTTCTAGAATCTCACATTTTGTAACTTTTGCAATTTAGTCCTTTTGGACAATTCAATCAAAATTTCACAAAATTGCTTTATGAATCTTTCACACTAACATGCAAACATAGCATAAATCTCAAAAACTCATACATATACCTCAGATTTGTGGTTTCGCACCACTATTTCGACTAGGCCCTAAATCGGGATGTTACGAGTCGATAACCTTCTCTTTTCCCCGACCACCTTCAATATTCATTCTTTCTTGATTATGGAGCTTGGAAGCTTGAAACAAATCCTAGTTCTGGAGAACCCTTGAAATTTCTTCCTAATGAAGAAGATGGACATATTTTGCCATCTTTTTCCCTTTTAATTTCTTTTTAATACCAAATGACTAAAACGCATTTCATTAAAACTTTAGTTATTTTGATCTATGTATGTCCATTTTTGTCCATGGAAATATATAATTACCATTTAAGGACTCCTACTTTAAACCCCCATTACAATCAAGTACTCTATGAATTAGATTCCTTATTTAGCAACTTTTGCAAACAAGTCCTAATAGGCAATTTAAGCATGCAATCAATAAAATTTCTTATCGATACTCTATCACATGTATTTAATCACTCGGTAAATCATAATAATTAATCGTAATAAACTTTTATATCTCGAATTCGTTGTTTCTCAACCACTGTTTCAATTAAGCCCTATTTCGAGCTATCACATTATATGTATGGTAAGATGTGAATGTACCATGCATGGTTATATATGTGAATTGGTTGTGCAAATTAGTATACTAGTTGGCATGAACAGAAATGAGATTGAATGAGATGATATGTTTTTCATTTGACATGATTTTGGTTGCCAATTGTGTATGGAATAATGCTTGTTTGAGATTGTAGGAATGACCCAAGTGTGGGTGGCAATTTTGCCTTGAAAATGGCCTATATTTGCCCACACGATTGAGTAAACAGGCGTGTGGCTCGACCGAGTCCCTCGTGGTTGAAATTGAAAACAAGTCAGGATCGACCATGGGTTGGACACACGGGTGTGTGACTGACCGTGTGGTGAAGTTAGTAGCGACCAAGGGTAAGACACATGGGCGTGTCCACGGCCATGTGGGCAAGTCAGTATGTATGCCCTGTTTTGACATGACTTAGACTCACGGGCGTATTGAGGCTGTGGGAGGCAAACGGCCTGCCCACACGGGCGTGTGACCTCTGTAACTTGGAAAATTTTTAAATTTCTGAGAAATTTCATATATGTTTAGTTTAGTCCCGATCCTATTCTAATGCATGATTAAGGTCTCGTTGACCTATAAACAGGACACTTTGATTGCGTTTGATGAATTGTTTTATGAAATGTCTGTAAAAATTTTCGATCTCTCAGGTGATGCCTTTAACTCTATACTAGCGATAGTTACTGGTTAGGGGTGTTACACACACGGGCGGGTGTAACCACATGGCCTGCCCACACGAGCGTGTGACTCTCTAAAACAAAGAAATTTTCTAATGTTCCAATAGTTTTAAAAGTTTTCGGTTTAGTCTCGAATCGCTCCCAAAGTATGTTTTGGGCCTCGTAGGCCCATTTTAGGGACTTGATGATATAAGATAAAAGTTTTAAATTTTAAATGAAAATTTATGCCTTGAATTTATTCAGTTGCAAGTGTTATTGTCCGGTAACGCCTTGTGCCCTATTTCAGCGTTAAACACGGGTAAGGGGTGTTACATTTAGTGGTATCAGAGCTATTGTTTAGTCGGTTCTCAGACTAACCTAGCATGAGTAAGAGTCTTGCTATACATGGCATATGTGGACCGTGATAGTGTGATATCTCTTGGATCTAACAAAATTGTTTTGTTGAGACAGAGGTGCTTTCCAACCGAGCTATTTTCTAAAATGCTGACATTGACACTGAGATGTTTGAAAATGTGTTTGTGATCAGTTGAAATGTGGTAAGGTATAAAAAAGAGTTCATAATATGTATGTGATGATGTATAAAATGAAATAACCATAATTTGAGAATTTTTGGTACAATGTTGCTGTCCTGGTTGAATGTCGTATTTCGATGAATTATGGTGATTTTATACAATGGATAAAATGTTATAAATGTTGAGAAGTTATGAAAAAGGAATTAAATGTGTAAACTGAGTAGAACGCTAGAAACGAGTACTTTCATTTAGAGACATGTGATGGATTGACGATAAAGACCATGGGTTGACCATGGCAGCATGTGAAAAATGTGACTATGTGATTTCCGTATAAGACCATAGCTGGGCTATGGCTTCAGTGTGTAATATGTGTATATGTGAAAGACCATAGTTGAACTATGATATTGTGCAAAACGAAGTACCCAATTTTGTAAGACGTTCTCTAATTTGACTAAGAGTAGTAAATGAAAGTGTACGAGGATTTAAAGGATAAACTTGTAGTGAACATGAAATTGAGCTTGAATGAATGATTTTATTAAAGAAATATTATGTATGGCAGGATATGATAGTAAATTAAATGTTGTAAATGGATACTTAAAGTTCAATAATTGATGTATGAAACTAATATGGGAAAGTGAAACCAAATGAAGGTTTATATTATGACAAGCATTCATGTTTGTTTGGCATTCACATGATATAATGTGCCTAACTTGTGTGATTAGGTGAATGCGATATGAAAAGTTTTCGGAATTTATGGAATGTATATATAAACACGTCTGTTCGAATAAGATAATCGAAAAATTTGTGTAACATGAATATGTGTGTTAAATTACCTAAAACAACTAGTGTGTTATGATGAAATTTTTTGAGATTTATGTTGAATGAACTCACAAATGAGAGACTAAAGAATTTAGTAGCGGATCAACTATTATGATGGCTAGATAAAAGAATGAGTCGATAAGTAAGGATAGGACTAAAAGATATATTCAAACATTTTGAAGATCATTCGGATTATGCAAGGCTAAGGTTAAATAAGTCAACTTCGATGAAACAAAACATACAGGTATAATACCTAAAGAATGTACTAACTGGAAGTTTTTCTGAGTTGGTTTATGATAGTGGATGGAATAATATAAACCTAATGATGACAGAATTAGACAGTGAGATAATGTTTGAATTGTATCGATAACTAAGTGCAGTGATTATAGTTGAGTAACCTACCTTAGTACCTTTTGGGTATATTATGTGTTCGATAAATCTCAGAGGTATATGAGGTTATTTATTTTCAAGTAAAACTTTTATTGCAAGAGGTACGATAGCTAAGGATACAGGTAGGAGAAGGCATTGTTGACCTGTTTGGATTATGTTCGGCATTTTTCTATCTTTCATTTGTATTTCATTTCTTTTATTAAAGAAAAGATGATGATAGAATTTGTGTGATGGTGGTATCCGGTTCCTACTAGTCATTGTTCTGTTTAGTGTACTAGAAGATTGTGCTGCTTCTATTACAATTTGTTGTAGTGTGGATGAGTGATGTTTATTTCGAAATTACTTTGAGACCTCGTTGAGGTATTTATCATTTGGCATGAGTTGTGTTCTTAAATTTTGATATAGTTTTATAGCTGGAATATTATTTATCTATACAGTTGAAATGTTGACTTTATTTTGGCATTTTGATTTTAAAAATATCCGATGGTTATGGCTTTATCAAAGTTCAACATTGTGATGATTAGTAAGGGAAGACGGTTTGGATATGCACCGTCCTTCCTAGTTGTAATTGAGTTGACTTTGGCAAATGTGAAAATAAAAAAAATATTAATGTTAATGAAGTGGTGTAATGGAGGGGGAACATCGCGCTTGAGAAGCCTAATTAGTGGTATTACTTGTTAGTAAAGTTAAAAACAGTTGAAACATGATTAACAGAATCACCAATTCTAATTTAGCCTGAGTCGAGAAAAAGGTTTATGTTTTTCAGTTAAGTATTCTTTCATGACCTGGGTATAAATAGTACTAAAATATAAAGTGATGGTTCATATTTTTATACAGTTAATACCACATTAAAAGAGAACTGTTCGACTAGTGATTTAGAGACGGTCACTTTTATGTTCATATTGAGAATTTTGTGATATCGTTTATTCGACTAAAGGTGTCACATGTTCTTTGATTTCAAGGATTAAAGTAACGAATGTTATAGAAAGATCTGAAGTTAAGATAGTGTTAAAGACCCTAGCTATTGGAAGATCGCTAGTACTGATTAATTTATTTTTGGAAAAGCTGATATAATTATAGATGTTGAATGGAAGAATGTTTGTTTTTGTTCTAAATGGGTTATACGATTAACCTTAATTAATGAGGATCTAATTTTAGCTATATTGAAAGTTAACGCAATGTTTTTTTTCCTTACGGGTTAGAGAGGTTCAGGAATGTGTTAGTAAATGAAATTTGCGTAAAAATGAATCCAGAACTTATGTAGAAGTTTTCGTATGAGGCTTAGAAATAGCACGTCTATTTATTCAAGGGCAGTGAGGTGAGCATTGATATGTAGTAGGTGTTCTAGTGATTGAGTATGTACCACGATATTTTTAAATTGATGTTTAGATGTCTATTTGTTAGAAAGTAAGACTAACATCAAAAGCACTCAGGACTATTGTAGTCAGTGATAATACTGGTGTACTACAGATAGAATCACTATAGATTTCATATCGGATTACCTCCATGCCTGAAATGAATGATGTTGCTAGAATATTGATCGTACAGATAGAATCACTATAGATTTCATATCGGGATTACCTCCATCCCTGAAATGGATGATGTTGCTAGAATGTTGATTGTTTGATGAAATCTACATGAATGTTTCAATAGGTAACGAGTTCTTATTTGACAGATCAACTAAGTATATGTGTTCCTAAGAGAATAATTTAGGTCTTTGACAATATGCTCTGGCATTGTGTGCTAAATTTCAATGGTTATTGGAAAGAGATATATGAAGCTAAATCGATTTGTGATTCTGAGAAATTAGTGAAAGCGTTTCATGAGAATTGGAAACAACTTCTTCTGGTAAGATTTTCGGGGACAAAAACCCCTATAGGGGGGAGATGGCATTGGTATGGTACTGTATGTACGAGATTCCCGAGTGTCCTTTAGTATTCCAAATGGTTCAACGGGAAATTCAACTGGTATGTCAAAGGAGAGAAATAATATGTAAGTAATATGAATTGGTACTAGTATGTACGTAAAGTTTATAAGCATTGACTTCATGAAATTGTGAGTTCATGATTTCCATAGTGATGTTTTTGTGAAAACCTTGTGATTATTGGTCAATACTTGTGATGTATGAATTACATGGTAAATTCGGTTGACGATTATGTGTTTGGATTTTAGGCTAAATTGAGTTATGATATAGCATGTTTTATTCACACAAATTGTATTTTATCATATATGAGAAAAAGGGAAGATTGGCATAATTGCCTATTAAAAAGGTTATGGAAGTATAGGAAGATAAAAGATCAGGAAATTGAAATATGTTAAAGTATATGCTTGAAATGTAAAACTCATAATTAATGTCCATGGTTATTATGAAGTTTGAAATGATTTGTATTATTGTAATCTGTTACAAAGAAGAGATTATGGTTGTTAGGCTAATGCCAAGATATGTTAAATTATGCTTATAAGTTGATAGAGTAAACATTATGACTGAATGAAAATTATAACTGTGAGCTTTATAGCAATTTGTATTATCTTGTGTTTAAATTGTTGAACTTGATAAAAGATTTGTAATAGTTGCTTATTATTTTCGTACGGACTTAGTAAGCTATATAGCTTACCCCCCTTATTTTCCCATATCTTATAGGGTTATTAAGCTAGCTCGGGTTGGAGATCACCGGAGATCCTATCACACTATCAAGCTATCATTTTGGGTATAAATGAATTCAAGCATTTTAGGTCTATGGCATGTATAGGGACTAAGCCAATTTGTTATGTGTGTCATTATTAATTTGGCCATATGTGTTAGCTTGTAATTGTTAATGCTTCATCTTATATATAGCCATGAATGATGGCTTATGTTGATCATAAGTTTATTCATATGTTAATGCCCTCTTCTGAATGTGAAATTAGTATGTTTTAAACAGGCTAAGTATGATGTTTTAAGAATGATAAATAATGGTATAAGAATGACATGTTATTGTCTTGTTTGTGGTTGTTTGATTGCATTTATATGCTTAAAATTGTGTCATGTGATGTTGTGTAGATGTGTGCAAGTGAGGGTGGCTAAATGGCTTGGTAAATAGCCTTGTTTTTGTCCACACGGGTAGACACACGGGTGTGTGTCTAGGTCGCATGTGACACACGGTCTGCCCCACGGTCATGTGTACCGGCCGTGTGTACCCAGCACTTTAATTTGGAAAAACAAAATGTCCAGGATTGAGCATACGGGTAGAGACACGGAGCTCAGTGCCTCTCTGGATATGTGTTTACCTCTAGTGTGATTCGTTTAGCTTTTTTTTCTGTCTCATGCGCCAGTATCATTATTGTAACAGCCCATTTCTCAGCGGTGTCAAAAATAGTGATTTTCGAGCCATAAATCCGATGACTAAGTTTGTAAATATTTTCATGTAAAATTTACGCGCCAAATATGGGTTTAAAAAGGTTTTTGATATGGTAATTTATGTTATATGAATGATTAATTAGGTTCAAGTGGTATGACCCTAAAGTTAAGTGGTTTTAAAAAATAAGGTATCGAGACCTCATTTCTGTAAGTCAAGCCGTAAATATTTTTATAAATACTTACCGAATGTTATTAAGGTTGTATTAAAGTTTCGTTAAGAAATTTTAACGTTTAGATAGTTAATTAAGGAAAAGGGACTAAATCGTAAAGGATACAAAAGTTAATTGCTATAGTTTTAAAATGTAAAAAGGACCAAAACGGTAATTAAACCATGGTCAAAGATTCCAAGCGGTGGTGACTTGATTAAATCCACTAGCTTTTAGTTTATTTCCTCTTTTAGTCCTAATTAGTTTAGGATTAAATTGTAAATAAGTTTATTTAGTTAGAATTTAATTTAATTGAAGGACAAATTGTGCAATTAAACCTTCCTTAGATGGTAATTATGCCATATATTTATGTGGTGGACAATTATGGACATGTGTTAGTGATATTATAAGTGTATTTTAAAGGTTAATGCTGTAAATTAGTAATTATGTTAATGAAAAATAAAAGATAATAAAATGTAAAAAGCTATCATCTTCTTTACTTATGCAAGAGAATCGAAAACACCATTTTTAAAGGAGAAACAAGGGTCCTTCCATTTAAAAGGTAAACTTTGCCCGTTTCCAATAATTTTTATATTTTTGAGATCGTTGCAATTAGGTCCAGCTAGCCCGTACCTTCGTTTTTGAAACTGTTAAAGCTTTTGAATGTTACCATTGATGAATCTTTGTGATTTTAGATATTAAATGATGAATTTGAAGTATTAGTTGTTACTTATAAGTGATTTTGACGAATTTATCGATTAGGAGCTAAATTATTGCCAATAGTAATAGTACAAGGACTTGATGTGAAATTGTTGCAAAAATAGGCTGAAATGGAAGTATTAATATTTAGCTGGTATAAATTTTCAATAAAAATAGTTATTTTGCATGTTTTAGGCCCAAGGACTAAATTGAATAAAAGTAAAATGTTGGGGGCAATTTTGTAAAAATGTCAAAAAGTCTAAATTGCATAAAGGTGAATTATTTTTAATATATAAATTAATGAATTGAATGAAATTATTAATTTATATCAAGAACGAGTGGAAAATTGATGAGAAGAGAAAATTACCAAATAGCCCTTGTACTTTGACATTTATGCAATTTATCCATGTAAGTTCTATGATCTATAATCATTTAAATGTTGATTAAATTGACTGTTTAATGTACTGTTCTAATGTAAATGAATCAATATATAGATGTTATGTATTATTATGCAAATTATCATGTAAACAAACGATGGAAATTCAATGACATTTTGAAAACTATCGAGCCCTGTTTGAACCTTAAGAATATATAGGATACAAAAGACATGTCATTACAGTTTTCATGTTTCGGGTGGTGGTCCTGAATGTTCTACTGATGGCCGAGGTCCGACATTTGTTGCAGATACGCATCAGCATGTGTGAGTAATATGTGTAGCTTACATTCCGACTGTCAGCTTGTGTGAGTAGACCCAGGTTATCATGTTTAGGGTGCTGGTCCTGAATGTCCTACTCATGGTTGAGTTTCGGCATTTGTTACGGATACTCGTCAGCTTGTGTGAGCGACATCGTGTAGCTATATTCCGATCGTCAGCTTGTGTGAGCAGACTCATTTATGCCTTGAGTGAGCAATGATGAAAAGGAATGGTTTTGACCATATGTTTAGCACACTCTATGTGAAATTTCTCGCGTATCTGATATTATTTCTAAGTGGTTCAATGGGCAAGGGATGAAATGGTAAGTATTCAAATGACTTATGTTATGAAAACAATGAAAAGGAATGAAAAGAAAAGGTACAATGAAAGTATGTCTATGTTCAAGAAATTGATGATTTCAAGTGATGTTGTTCATGTTTAATGACTTATCTTATGTTAATTCAAGTGAGTTATGAATTGATGTTGCTGTTGATGATGCTTAGGCTTGTGCCAAGCTATTGGTTGGATTGTATTATGTTTAATTTTAAAGTTATGCATTGAAATGGTAAGTGTCCAAATGGAAATATGCTTATGTTCATGAAAAGGTGGTAAGAATCAAAGTATGTATTTTCTAATGAAATGATTTATCATATGGTTGATGTTTATGCTCATGTCTTGTATTATGCAAATGAAACAGGCAAGAAAAGGTAATGAAATGGTAAATTCAAAGTTAAGATGTAACGTGCTGAAAAAGTGATTGATGAGTTGAATGATGTACTTATATGAGAAATTTAAGTATGCTGTGGATGAATTTACCTAGTTCATGAATAAATATAATAATTAGTGAAATGATATTGTTATTTAAGTTTATGTTAAGTAAATGAAATGGAAAGTAAGTAAATGGAATGGTAAGAAAGTAAATGGAGTGGTACATAGTTTATGAAAAGGTTAATGATGGTATAATAGGTCTTATAAATCCTATGATGTTAGAAATGAAAAATTGTAACACCCCAAACCCGGCCCACGAGTCTTGACCGGATCTATGTGTCACTGCGGAAGACGTTTGAAAAGTATTTTTACTGATAGTAAAACATACAATTTTGTATGCCTTTGGAAAAATATTGTGTGTTTAAAAGCCCATTAAAAATTTAGTTATTACAAATTCCCGAATTAAAACATTTACACATATATATTTTGAATAAATAAGTTGCTAAAAATAAAATCATTTGCATACAGTAATTTAATTAAATCAAAAACATAATAACAAGTATTATAAGGCCCTTATTACAACCAATACTTAAACAAAGTACTTAATATTAAAATGCATAAAATAATAAAAACATCTTCTTCTGCATGGGCCACCTCATATCCTCTCCAACCCGGTCCGAGCATCATGCATCACCTGTAAGGGTTAATAAAATATTGGGTGAGTCAAACAGACTCAGTGCATAGTGATTACACATGTCTCCACATATGGGCTTGGCCCATATCCACACAGTCCATACCCATAAATATGCAATTATGACCCAACCCAACCTAAGTCCATCCATTACACCTACCTTAGCAGACTCCCTGCCCAAGGCCGTGGCTAATCCACCTCCGATCACATAGTGATCCACATATCTTACCTAGGCAGACTTGCTGCTCAAGGCCGTGGCTGAGCCACCGATCCCATAGGGATCCCACACATCAATCACCCCAAATGATGCACACACTATCGACCGCGAGATGGGCACCTAGCCAACACCTCCTTGATGAAGCACATAGCTAACATCAAGCGCTAATGTAACACAAGGTGACATTAGACCACGTATATAAATATGTACACCCTGGTCCTCCAACATTCATATCCCAAGCCCTCATGCACATATATATATATCATGATAAAACATCATTTAATAAAAGATATACAACATGCTCATCTCCATTTCACATAGTCATCAGTAATCATTTAGTAACATAAAACACTGACCTTGTTAATCGATTACCCATCAGGGGTATCCACCATTTTTAGCCCTTATTTCGGCTATCATTCATAACATAGCACATATACATTTTAATATATTTAAATTAATCCAAAAGACAGTGCGATAACTACGCACCTGATTATTTAGTGAAATCCCAATCTATTTGGATCTAACACAATCTAGAATCCCGAAACTCTTTATTTCTGTCGATTTACCTTGAATGCTTTAAATCCCGAGAGTCTCCTTATCCTTGTCGATTAGCCCCTAAACTATCATGGACAGAACCGGTCACCATTTAAAACTCATAAAATGGCCTATGGCCAAATGTTATCAATCACTTACCTTAATGTTCCATGACCCGATAGATCTTTTTTAAAGCTCCTTAGCGTCGACTACACACAAAAGAACACATAATCATGGCTTAAAAATATTTGGCCATCCCTAGGCCTATCCTCATGATTTCGGCACACTAGCAAAAAGAACACAAAACCGAATGATAATGAAAGAACTTACCACTACACGTTGAAGAGAATAGAAGATCACAAGCACGTAGTCGACAGCCCCTCCAAAAAAGATTCGACTATGGTGTTTCGGCACTTTTAATAATAGAGAAATAGAGTAGAAAAATGAGGCTTTAAGGTTCAGCTATGATTCTAATTGCAAATGAGGTATTCGGCCATATAGGAAAAAGTTGTAGAATTTGGAATTGAAAGAAAATAATGAAGAAAAGAAAAAGGTAGGAGAATTTCGGCCAAAAAGATGATCACTCCCTAAAAAAAAAATTTCAGCACTTAATCCCTCTAATTGACCGAAACTTATCAACCCAAGAACCCCCCAATCGGCCACTACCTCTCCCCCTTATCACATCCCAAAATTCTCTCCAATATTATCTTTTTATCACCCACTTAAAATAAAATAAGCCTTATTTATCCCTTATCACACATTCAAAATAAATAAAATAAATACCACCTTTTATCTATTATCACCTCTTCAATAATTAATAAAAATAATAAAAGTAATTAAAAATATTGTTTATCACACACTTTCCGCCGGATTTAAAAATAAAGCCTCCAGCTTATCTTCATCCAATTTAGAGCCCACATGCTGTCCACCACCTTTCCAATCTGCCACAAAATAAAAATAAAATAAAACACCACCTTGTGCTGCCAATAAGCCTCGAACCCGAGACCTGCTAGCACCCATGCTATAGGTAGCGCCCTCCCACGCCACTCTACTGCTGTTCTCTTTGTGTCATAAACTCCCCCCATATTCTTTTAAAGCCTCATTCCCTAGCTCCCTTGTCTCGACGCCAAAACCAAAAATAAAATGCACCCTTTGCAGCCCCCATGATTCGAACCCCCATGCTTAAGGCGTCCCCCAAAGCCTTTAAGTGGCGCATGGAAGCCACTTTACCAAGGCGTTTCTTGTGTCCAAAAATGCCGAAAATTATTCTTAAGGCCTCCTTAGCCCACTTCCCCTTTTACACTTAAACAAAAATAAAATTTCTCTTATAGCTCGGGCCTTCCCCTAGCTTATAACTAGCACCTAAAATACCACAATTAACACCATGATGACCACACTTATGCAAAATAATTTAATAAAATTTTACCCCTATTTCAGGATATTACAAAAATATATGTGATATTGATGGACTTGCTCATTTATGGGTTGATGTGTATGGTTTGATAAATCTTGTAGCATTGGTATAGGTTTATATTTGCCCATAAAGTTCATTATTGAAGTGAAATGTTATGTTTAAGTTTATACGAGTGTACTAAGCATTCATTGCTTACATAGTTATCTTTCCTATACTTTACAGATTATCAGAAGCTCGATCGGTTTGGAAGCTCGTGAGAGATCAATCACACTATTTAGCGATTATATCGGTAGATTTTGATATTTTGGTTAAGGTTATAATGGCATGTATAGGTAGACTTCTGTTTAATGATCTAGTTATTATGTTTGGCTTGTATATGTTATTATAGTTGATGTACTTATGGTACTTGAATGCCTTGATGGTTGGTGTTATTATGGCTAAGTTGATGTGTGTTTTGAATGATTAATTTGGCATGGAATTAAGCTAGATATATATGGATGAGTTATGGTTAAATATGTTTAAGTTTTGGTATATGTGTTTGAGATGCATTGATAAGTTATATTGACATAGTATAAGCCAAGTATGGTATGTTTTGAAATGTTAGCAATGTGATCAAATTTGCATATGTGTAGTTAAGTTGAATGCTTGCTTTTGAGGTGCCTTATATAACATATTGGTTGAATGGGATTTGGTCATTTGAATTGGTCATATTATGTATCTTCTGGTATGTTTATGATACCCATATGTAATATCCGGGATTTGGGGCCTCTGCATTTATCTTGCTTCTGTGTGTCTGGTATGCTATGTGTATTGTTTGAGTGTGTTTGGGGTCCTGGGAAGGCTCGGGGTTAAGCTGAAGTCTAGGCTAAAATTTTCTTTTTAGGCACTTTAGGGGAGAGCTAGCTGAAGTAGGCCTTAAGAGTATTTAATTGTGATTGGAGGACACAAGAAAGTCAGTGGAAAAGTGGCAAGGTGACGCCACATAGAGTGCTAGTAGGTGACGCCACAGGGGAGCATGAGGGAGCAGGTTCAAGTCACATAGTTCTCATTTTGAGAATTCTTTTTGGCGTCAAGGGGAGTAGAGGTAGAGTTCAGCTAGGGCACTTTAGGAGGGGAGAGTGGACTGAGTCAAATCATTCAAATGTGTTGTTGAGAGAAGAAATAGGAGGTTGAAGCATTCAAACTTTTTCGAATGAGTGATCAGGAGCTAATTAAGGAGGAAAATAAGGGGTTAGCAAGTGATGAAGGTGGTGGCCGAATTTCAAATGCTTGGAGGGAATGTAGGAATCGGTTTTGGCTTGTTATAGGTGTGCCAAAAGTCTAGAGGTCTTAGGCTTGACATTTGTGCTTTTCGGTCAGTAGGTGTGAGTGCCGAATTTGCTGAGCCAACTTTTTTTTGTCTCTTCTTTTGCTCTTTAGCCGAATTGGTAAAGACTATTGATGCATCTTTATTTTTCTTCTTCACTTTCTCCTTTCACCAAAGAATTCTAAAGCCGTAACATTTTCTAGCCTCTACTGAATCGTTCCTCCTCTCTACTCATACTGTTAAACTTCATAGTCGAAAGCACCCCACCGATTTTTTCTTTGATCATTCCTTTATTCTTTTCTTCTCTACTTTCCTGCAAAAGCCGAAACCTTATTCATCTTCTCTTCTTCTTCTTGACCGAATCCTCCATTACTCTTATTCATCTTTTTTTGATTCCACCCTATTTAGCCGAAACATACATTGTTCATATTCCTTCTGTATTTCTTCTTAGCCATTTGAATGAGGGGCCTTGTCTTCGCGTCTTCCGGTATCTGGCCATCGATTGAAGAGGGGCATAAGGGGCAATCGGTTTCTGTTGAATTAAGGTAAGGGGGGACACTGTCAACTTTTTCCTTTTTGTTCTTTCGGTTTCTGGTAGCCAAAGCTGAATGGCTAATTGGCCTGGTGATCTACTGTTGTGTTTACACTCTCTTGTCTTTTCTTTTCTCTTCGGGGGCACCTATTCCGGGAAATCTTGGTTAGCCGAATAAATCTAACTCCAAGTCGAGGAATCAACCGAATCTTATCTCTTCATTCGAGATCTCAAGGTAGGGGTTTTCTCTTTAGTTATTCGATGGGGTATTCCTTTCGTTATTCACATCTTAACCCAATGTTACATTAAGCGATGATTGTTCCAATATAGTATCTTTTGACCAAGATCGTTCATGGACTCAAATGCCAGCAAGTCTAAGGAAGGGGTTGGACCCATAGCCCCAGTCTCAAAGTTCAAGAAGCGCGCGGTGTCTGCTGTTGGAGACTGGCCACCGGGTTGTGGACCAACTTCAGAACAGAGTAGTAGGTAGATAGCAGTCGTTTCTGCTATCGATAGTGTCGATGTAAAGAGTGTTATTTTGCGTGTTATCAGGTGTGTAAAATCTCATACACTTTATTTAATCGTAATATTAATTGTATGGGCTGAAAAGCCGAAAAAGCCTGTGATGACAGTCGTGATACCTTTGTGGGTAGTATCATTCTTGCATGTATAGATATATGTGGTAATCTACTACCTTGTTGATAGCATGTTGCATTCATCCTGACATGTATGTTATGCATGGGATAGGGATATGATGTTAAAGGGAAGTGCTTGATTATGAGGTCACATAGTGATCGGTGGCTAAGCCACAATATATTATTGAGGTCACATAATGATCGGTGGCTAAGCCACGTTATATTATGAGGTCACATGGTGATCGGTGTTATAACTGACAGCATGACTGTCAAAGTGGCGTGTAGCGGATGAAAGGTTGATTGTAGAAATCCCCACGGTGTGATTGGCTGGTATGGGTTGGCGTGTAGAGGATGGAAAAATTAGGTTTGGGCCGGGACATGATGCATTCATTTATTTTTATGCCATCTTGAGTGGGCTAAGGCCCGATATGCCATTGTGGGCCTTGAGTCGATTATGTGTTATAGGGGATTTACACACTGAGTCTCGGTGACTCACCCCTTTTGCTTAACTTTTCAGGTAATCAGTACATCGTGGATATGGGAGCCGAGGCGGACTCGTGGAGGCCATAAAGACTTTACTTTTCGTAGACTTTTCCTGCTTTACTTTAATTTTAATTGGGGATTTTATTTGTGTAATAAGGCCTTTCTAAATTAATATTTGGGTTTTATTTTATTTATTTACTGTTTAATTAACTTTGACACTATGCAAACTTAATCACGAAATTAAAAATGGGGTTTTCAAAATATGGTGTAACTCAAAACATACGTTTTCTTTCAAGTATCACCAAGTCTAACGAATATCTGATTAACTGAAAGTTGAAATTTTCCCTACACTACCAAACCACTATTTTCAAGACATCGCTTTAATCGAAAAGTTTTCAAATCTACAATTTTCCTAAATTGAACAAGTTTTTGTTTTTACTTCACCCTGTAACATACCAGATTTGGTCGTAACGTTTAGGCCGGGTTTGGGGTGTTACACCATATGAGCAAAATGTTTTTAGGTACAAGCCTGAAAGGGGTGATGGAAATGACTTGATTTTGAACAATTTCATGTCCACACGGCCTAAGACACGGGCGTGTGTCCAGCCGTGTGTGGCACACGGCTATGCGACATGATTGTGTGTCCCTTGTAGGTTTTAAAGGTTGCACTTCGAATGTTACACAGCCTAGCACATGGCCTAGCACACGGGCGTGTGAGGCCATTTCAAGTGTTACATGGCCTGACATACGGGCATGTGGCTTGGCCGTGTGACCCAAGTTAGAGAGTTACATGGGCACGGATACGGGCTGGGACACAGTCGTGTGTCCCTACATCAAAAGCCACATGTCTTGAGACACAAGCGTGTGTCTTAGCCGTGTGACCCCTACAGTTTGATTTTTTTTCTAACGCTTTCCTCAATGTTTCATTTCTAAAGTGTTTCTAAGCCCTCGGGGCTCGAATAAGGGACGGAATACATGTGTATGAATGGATTATGCTATGATTATTGTAATGTTTGGATATGAATGTTTTTAGGTTACGTTTATTTAGTAATACTCCATAATCCTATTCTAGCGACGGATACGGGTTAGGGGTGTTACAGTTGCAGTATCTAATCTCATCGCCACCGCTATTTTTACACTAACCATAGGTAAACACACCACCCATCCAAAAGGGCACTTAATGATTGTCCTTACTTTGGATGTTTTAAGTAGTTAATGCTTTTTGGATGGCTTAAATAACATTTAATGCTTGAACTTGGCACCTTTTATTAATTTGGTATCTAAACGTTTTTTTACCCAATTTTGCACCTAAACTTGTCAAATATTATACAAAACATCCTAAACGCTAACAGTATTAGTTTTTATTTGAGGGGACAAACTAGCTAATGTATGACCAATAAGTGACAAATGGTAACAAATTAAAAGGTAGAAATGATTACATTTATTTGGAGCTTCTTATGTTTCACTAAACAATATGCTCAAATTTTACTTTTCATTGGGGTTGAGATTATTTTGACTATAAATGGCAAGAATGGTTCTCATGGGGTTGCATGCATATCCTAATCTTCATAAAACCCTTAATTGCACAAAATATCATTAGTATTAAATGAAAATTG
This sequence comes from Gossypium bickii, assembly GCA_025503065.1. Classification (NCBI taxonomy): domain Eukaryota; kingdom Viridiplantae; phylum Streptophyta; class Magnoliopsida; order Malvales; family Malvaceae; genus Gossypium; species Gossypium bickii. Next base: position 42,975,443 of record CP106717.1, on the reverse strand, counting down.
TGTTAAAAAATAAATTAATATTGAATAAGAAGACAAGAGTTTTAAAAATCCCAAAATAAAATAAATTCATTATTTTAAATTAATAAAATAAATAAATAAAAATAAAAGTAATTGAACATCTAAATTATTTTTCTTTCATTATCAATGTTAGTTCAACAAACTGGTATCAAGAGCTTTTCGAGTTGCTTGTCTCGATCATGGTAATGGTGCCATTGAAGTATAATATTCCATTATTTTAACAGTCCGATTTTGGGGCTAGTCTGAACAGTGGTTTCGAAACCACTAATCCGACGCCGAAGAAATTATTTTAAATATTATTTATGTGTTATAGCATGATTATATGAGTGCAAGAAAATTTTAGTGATTTCTTGCTTAATTTCGAAAAAAGACTAAATCGCATAAAGTGCGTAAGTTTTGTTCTACAAACTAAAGGTGTTAAATAGCTATAAAACCTTAAATTGGAGGTCCTTAATGTGCAACTAGACCCTTAAAAGAGTGATGGTCGACCGTAGGGGACAAAAAAATGAAAATTGGTCAAAGTTGGTGGCATTAGGTGACTTAATTGATGAAATAAAATAAAATAATGAGAAGAAAAGATATCACCTTTCATCTTTCTTCTCTCCACCGATTTTCCCCAAGAAAACAACCATGGAAGCTTGAAAATTTTCAGCAGCTTACAGCCCTTGCAAGTAAGTGATTTTGGTGGTTGTTTTTGACAATTTTTGTACTTTTGGAACCCCTATAGCTTAATCTAGCTAATGAGTAGACTATTTTGCCAAATGGTTGAAAGTCTAAGGTTTTACCATGTGAGTATTCATGTTGTTTGCTAAAATTTTATGGATGAAAATGAATAGGTTGTTAAATAAACAACTTTTGTTAAGTGATTTTCATGAAAACACTTAAAAAGGGCCTTTTTGTAAAGGTTATAGAATAGGTGGTAAATGTGTGAAATAATTGAATTTGTGAGTTGCTATAAGCTTAAAAAAGGTTTGGCTAGGCTTGGGTAGTGAAGAAATTTGATGAAAATCATTTTACGAGCCCAGGGGCAAATTTGTAACATCTCAAAATTGGGCCTAGTAGGATTGGGGCCAATGGGCCTTGGGCGTAGGAGTGTTTAAAAATTTTTTTAAGAACAAGAGAACGGCACTATTTCAAGTTGGACTTATTAGGAAGGTGATTTTGGAAAGTTACGAGGTTTCTAGGAAGTTCCGAGTTCAAGTTAGACTATAGGTAATTTTTTGTATTTGAGCACTTAAGGGGAGAAGGCAAGTGGCATCAAGACTTAAGGAAATAAGTGTGCATTTTGCTAGGACAAGGAGTCTATTGATAAAGGTGGAAAGTGGCGTGTGGAGTGTACTAATGGTCTGAGGTTCGAATCCCATCTATTGCATTTTGGATTAATTTTTGTGCTTCACTTCCATGTGTCGGTCTAGGCTAATTACCCAAAATAATTTAAAAGCCTACTAACTATAGGCAATGGTTTATTCCCTAAAAACAAAACTTTTTGCGCAAGCCTAGGCTTGAACCCAGGACTTCTCATACACTCCTAAACACACCCAAATCACTTAACCCCTAAGACAGGTAGATAGTTGTGCTTCAAACATACAAAAATAATTACCTAGATTTTAGGACGTTACAAGGGTTCTTTCTTGGTTTATATTCAGAAGAACAGTTCGGTAAGTTTCTTAAACTTTTAAAGAAATTACATATTAACTTACCTCTTTTTGAAGCTCTCCTTCAGATGTCAGACTCGAGGAAATTTTGAAGACAGCTCTTGATAAAAAAATGCAAATTAGATGAAGAGCCATACATGGAACTCAACGCAAAGTGCTCAGCAATTCTACAAAACAGACTACCGCAGAATCAAAATGATCCAGGGAGTTTTACAATTCCATGTTTAATTGGTAGTTTAACTATTGATAATGCGTTAGCTGATTTAGGGGCAAGTATAAATGTCATGCCTTATACATTGTTTAAACGACTAGGTCTAGGAAAACCCAAACAAACTAGGATGAGTATTCAATTAGCCGATAAATCTGTTAGAATTCCTAGGGGTATTATCGAAGATGTTCTTGTCAAAATCAATAAATCCGTTTTCCCAGTAGACTTTGTTGTCTTAGACATGGATGAGAACAATTCGATCCCTTTAATTTTAAGAAGACCTTTTCTAGCAACTACCAAGACTAAAATTGATGTTGCCACAGGAGAACTCATACCTTTTGTAGGTAATGAGGTAGTCACTATTCAAGCTCTCGATTCAACCAGGACATCGAATAGCCAAGGTAAGAAAGAAAAATCCATTGATAACCATTAGGTTAACCCTTCTTTTCAGGAAGCACCAGAAAAGGGCACGATTGAACCTGATCTTGATACAGTGCCAACAAAGAAATAAATCATGAGGAACAAAGGATTCAACCCGATGATTTAGACGAGTGGAAAATGCACTTCAAGGAAAAAGTAGGGATACAAGAAACAGAGTCAAAACCACTCTACGAGATAGGCAAGTCCAAAAGTGAAGATCAGGTATTGTTAGACCTACGACTATCTCCTCCAGACCCTGACACAAACAAAGAAATCCTTTTTAAGGTAATCAATGTTCTTCAACACAAGACAGTTGAGGTAAGCAATCCTAATTTTGATACTCTTAAAGTAAATGCTACTCGACCTAAACCATACAACAAACGTTATACGGATAATATGAGGGAAGATATTCAAACCTTTAAACCTCCTTGAATTTTTCAAACACGAGGAAAGTCTAGCTTAAGACTATAAATGAGCACTTCTCGGGAGGCAACCCGAGCACTAACCTTACTAATTTTTTGCATTTATCTTCATTCTACATTATTTTCCTTTTTCTTTTCTCTTTTAATCCAACAAGAAGTGTAGATTTCCAGGCCACACGGCCTGGCACACGGCAGTGTTCGTGACCATGTGGACCACTAGAATCTTGGTACGTACATGGCAGGGGAAGTAAAAATTAGAGTCAACCAATTTTTGAGTCACAGATCCAACCACTCCCCCACGGGCACCGACAAAGTGGCACGCCCGTGCCCCACAACCGTATGAAGCTACTGACTTACCAAACACCGGTTGAACACCCCGTGCCTTCAACCCATGCTAATATGCTGACTTCTCAAAAACGGGCGTGGTGTGCGGAAGAACAGGCATTGAGAGCCAACACGCATAGGCACACGGCCATGCGAAGTGGACGTGTGAATCGACACACCCTAGGGCTTCGGGCGTGGGAACATGCCAAATTTGAACCTTTATTTAAACCCCACAGCCATTCCCCTTCTTCCCATCTAATTTCATCTTACTTTCCCTTTTTCCCCTTCTTCCTCTCAGACTTTTCACTCCATTTACTAAAACTCTGGATCCTTGAACCATCACACAACATGTCAAAGAAGCGTAAAAGGCCAAACTCCTTAAAGGAGGATGATTTACATGAGTTCATGCCGGCAGCTTCACCCAACCAACAGGCCAATGGTCTTTGAGACCATTTAGTTTCTATTTTTCATTTATCTTTCCTTTCATTCTCCTTTTCTTTAACAATCTTCTGCTTAATTTAGTTTAACTTAATGTAGTTTCTTAGTGTTGGGTTCACCATGCTGCTTGGGAATCACGCCAACCACCACATAACCACGCCACTTCTGCCACCGCCAGCACCTCACCAGCCTTAGAGGTCACACCCACCTCACGAACCATCCAACAATAAAGACTCTTTGGTCCATTTATCCTTTATTTTCATTTCGTTTACATTTTTGTTTCCACTTTCTTTATCTTTCTTATCTTTAATTATATATTTAGTTTATTTTAAGTAGGTCTTAATAATTCCTGGCTACTTCTCAGAGTGCTACCCAATTTCTTCATCTAGCGCAGGTTCGTCATCCAGACCGACCATCACCACCACCAAAGACACTCCTCCGGTAAAACATCCATAATTCAGGGAGTAATTCGATCCTCTTCTCTTTTCATTTATCCCTTAAATGTCATATCTATTTTGGTACATTGAGGACAATATACATCTTAAGCGTGAGGGGTGAATAATTATTTTGAGAAAATGCCTAACTTTCTGCATTATTCTCAAACCCTGAGGATAGAAATGCCAAACTTTTTGCATCATTCTCAAATCCCTGATTTAGTCTCATTTTTGAGCAAATTTGTCATATTACTAATTAGGATGAAATTTCTGATGATTTATGATTTTTGTTGATGCGTTTTTAAATAAGTTAATTGTGCATTGATAATTGAATTTAAAGAATACTACAGAATCAAGCATGATAAGTCTAATTTTCAAAATATTAAAATTTTTAGGTTGTTAACCTGAATTTGAATGTTATCTTGAAGTTTGAAATTTACAAGGATGACATCAAAAACGCACATAATTTTTGTGAGATTTTGAGCCTTATAGATCATACATTCTTTTTCATGCTCACTTTTATTGATTGGGTGTGTCAACTATGAACTGTTATTCTAGAATTTGCCTTCATTATACATGTCAAGACCACAGTTATGATTTGATATACCGAGATGATAAAGGCACCTAGGTTTTTACCCACTTACACCACTAAAAAGCCTACCCTCATAATTAACCCCTAGTGAACCCCGTTGATCTTAACAGCCCTTTTCATTGACTCACCTACTAATAAACCGAAACCCTTTGTATTTGTTATCACCCTTCCTTTTAACTACCCCTTCATCGAGATATGATTTGATTAGTTACCTAAGTTTTTATTATGAGTTGAAGTTGTCTTTATTAGTTTGTTCTTAAAAAAAATCAAAGTATATTCAGTATTAGTATTATGAAGAGTGAGCTTATACAGTTAAAGTCAAATTATCAAAAGAAAAAGCTCGTATCAGTAGATTTGTTATTATTTTCGGTTGATGCAATTATTGTCTCAGAAATGCTTAGATAGGTGCTTGTCAATTCAATCTCGATTCTAACCTTCTAATTTGGCCTTTACCCACACCTTTAAACCCTAGCCCCGTTACAACCCTAAGAAAGACCTTTTGATCTGTTTATCATCTCATTTTACAGTAGTGGAGATTTGATTTTCAGGCAAGCCTATGGGATTAACTTTTCATGTTTGACTTATTGAGTGCGTAAATTTGAACCTTAAACACTTTTTGAGTGATTTGAGTGAATCTTTTGTGAGGATGTTAATCCTTGTAGATTTTGAATTAAAGGTAATTATTTAGATGAAGGGAAACACCTATGTTTTCGTGCTACAAATGTATGACTTATCTTGTTTGAATCTTTAGGACTCTTTGAGTTTGAATTATCCATGTATAAATTATCTATGAATTAGAATAAGGCAATGTCAATAGGAATTGTGAATCATGAAAAGTTCGTTTTAATTGTAAGTTGAGAATTTTGCTTGAGGACAAGCAAAAGCTTAAGTGTGGCGGTATTTTAATCCCACATGTAGTACGCTTTTGGATGGTTTATCCCTCGATTTATGTAAAAAGGTGCTTTTAATCCTTTCTTTTCATGTCTTATACCCAGGAAAGCACCTGAGGATGAAAAGAACATAAAACGGGCTCAAAACAAAGTAATTGGGCCTTAACATAGAATCGACAAGGCCTGGCCCTAATCCCACACGGTCGTGCCTTGCCGATCACCCAGAGCACAGCCTGACCCTTGACTTACACGGTCGTGCCCCAAAGTAGAAATCTAAACACGGCTTGAAGTCGATCCACACGGGCGTGTGCCATGGCCGTGCCCCTGTCGCTGGAATAAGCCATTTCAGTCGGAAAAGGATACTTAGGGAGAAAGAATTGCATTCCAAAAAGCCTATATATATCCCCTAAGTGCCACCATTGAGAGGGCGTCGAGCTAGGCCAATGACCAGGCCGGAAAGGTAAGAATTGTGGGAATCGCTCGAAGTTAGCCAGTTGATCCATCCCAAGAAGCCGAAATTATACTCAAGACGGTGGAACTCTCCTTCAATTCCTTCAGGGGGTTTTAGGGATTTCTTATGTTTTGTTTTATCTTTTCTCTTGAGATGTTTTCTTTATTCATTATGAACTAAACCCTCGTGACACCAAAGGGGATGAAACCTAGATGAATGTTGTTATTTGATTTCTGAATTATATGATAATTACTTAGTTTGTTCTTAATTATGTTGCTTAATCCAAATCTGATGTGCTTAGGTGGAGGAGGAATAGACCGTGCTTAAGAGTAGATCTAGCATAATAAAGCGGAGTTGATCGAACGCCTAGAGATAGGGTTACGAGATTTTATCAGATCAGGGTGAAACCTAATATGGGAATCCATAGATCGATTTACTACTATTCTAGGGGATTATTATAAGAGAATGAGAGTTCCACTAATTAACCTAGGGTTAGACGTTATTCACCTTGAGAGAGGGTTTAATATACGTTAGAGAGTCCTACGGATCAAGCTAAGTAAATAAATCATATGATTCAGGGTTAGATAACAAGTGAAGTCTAGGTGGATTCTTCTTGAGGGTATCGTCGTGATCAATTGAGTTTTTCTTCAAGTTATTTCCCAATTCGTTCTTTTTGTCTTTGTCCTTAGCTTAGTCGTCATTAATTTAGATTGAAACAACTTCATTTTATTTTTAAGGCTAAATATTAAAAAGAAAGTTACTATTAATACTTTTAGTTCCTCTGGCTTCGACAATCTGGTCTTGCCTAAGCTATACTATTGTTCGATAGGTACACTTGCCTTTAATTGTTGTCAGAGTTAGTTTCCAAGTTCGATCATTCTCTTTTATGAATTTTAAAGCTTTGATTTCAGTGATCAAGTTTTTGGCGCCGTTGCGGGAGAACTAAAATATTAAGAAAACTCTATTGTTATTACTTTAGCCATTATTTTATTTTTTTCGCAATTTATTTTTGTTTTTAGGTTAAATTCTAATTTTGCTAATTTTTCTTCTCTTTTCTTTTTATGTACCTCTAGTTTATGACTAGAAGGAACCCGAGAGGACCTTTAGTATATGACAGTGATATTGAAGCAACCGCTCGTAGGAATCGCTGAGAAAATAGGCGAGCCCTAAAATACACAGAGGAAAATCAAGAAGGCAGGTTCAATCCTACTGAAAGGATGGACGAGACTATTCCACAACCCCATGATGTGGGGGAACGCAACACTCCACGTACTATGTTTGATTATGATAAACCACATTTAAAAGGAGCAGAATCAAGTATTGTTAGGCCTGGTATAGCTGCTAACAATTTTGAATTAAAGCCTAACACAATACAAATGATTCAACAATTTGTTCAATTTGATGGGTTACAAGACGAAGATCCAAATACTCATATAGCTAACTTTTTAGAGTTCTATGATACCTTCAAAATAAATGGCATTTCTGATGATGCCATACGTCTTCGGTTATTTCTATTTTCATTAATGAATAAAGCCAAACAGTGGTTAAACTCGTTACCACGAGGGTCAATCACTACATGGAACAAATGACTGAAAAATTTTTATTAAAATATTTTCCACAGGCCAAGATGGCCAAATTAAGGAATGATATCTCTTTTTTTGTGCAGATGGATTTAGAGACATTATACGACGTATGGGAGAGATACAAGGATCTCTTGAGAAGGTGTCCACACCATGGTTTACCCCTATGGCTCCAACTCCAAACATTATATAATGGTGTAAACCCCTCAACGAGGCAACTAATCGACTCAGCCGCTGGTGGAACCCTGAACAACAAAACTCCTGAAGCAGTGTACGAGCTCATTAAAGAGTTGTCACTAAATAATTATCAGTGGCAAGTTACAAGGACAAAACCGATGAAATCAGTCGGAGCTTTCAACATAGACACAATAACCATGCTATCAACACAGATGGAGATGATGAATAAAAAGATTGATAGATTCTGTTCTTCGCAGGTACATCCAGTCATGCAGTGCAACACAAGTAGAACAGTGGCAAATCTTGAGTACCCCCTACCAACCGGAAGTAGAGAGCGAACAGATGAACTATATAGGTAACAATTTCAGATCCAAATATAATCCATATAGTAATACTTATAATCTTGGTTGGAGGAACCACCCAAATTTTTCATGGGGAGGTCCTGGAAATCAAGGAAATCAAAGGCAACAACCTCCTCAGAATTTCCAAAATCAGCCCTATCCACAAGAGAAGAAACCAACCCTTGAGGAGATGCTGAAAAGTTCTCGGCAGACACAGAAAACGTTTTCAGGAAACTGAGACAACAATTAAAAGCAACGAGAGCCGAATTGGGGAAATTACTAAGTCAGTCAAAGAAGTTACCAATGTAGTCGAACGAATCACAAAGCTAATATCAGAACGACCGTAAGGACGTCTACCAAGCAACACTGAGATTAATCCAAAGGAGCAAATTCAAGCCATAGCAGCTCAGGAAAATGCAGAGGTAGACGAACCCATCTCATAACAAGAAACCAAGGAAGAAGAAGATAAAAATCGAGGTAACACAAGAAAAGCCAAAACCGGTAATCAGAGAATACCAACCTCGCATTCCTTATCCCGAAGCATTAAAAAGAGACGATTCAGAAGAACAGTTCGGTAAGTTTCTTAAACTTTTAAAGAAATTACATATTAACTTACCTCTTCTTGAAGCTCTCTTTAAGATGCCAGACTCGAGGAAATTTTTAAGATAGCTCTTGACAAACAAACGCAAATTAGACGAAGAGCCACACGTGGAACTCAACGAAAAGTGCTCAGCAATTCTACAAAATAGACTACCGCAGAAGCAAAAAGATCCAGGGAGTTTTACAGTTCCATGTTTAATTGGTAGTTTAACTATTGATAATGCAGCTGATTTAGGGGGAAAGTATAAATGTCATGCCTTATACATTGTTTAAATGACTAGATCTAGGGAAACCCAAACAAACTAGGATAAGTATTCAATTAGCTGATAAAGCTATTAGAATTCCAAGGGGTACTATCGAAGATGTTCTTGTCAAAATCGATAAATTTATTTTCCCAGTAGACTTTGTTGTCTTAGACATGGATGAGGACAATTCGATCCCTTTAATTTTAGGAAGACCTTTTCTAGCAACTACCAAGACTAAAATTGATGTTACCACAGGAGAACTCATACTTTGTGTAGGTAATGAGGTAGTCACTTTGCAAGCTCTCGATTCAACCAGGACATCGAATAGCCAAGGTAAGAAAGAAAAATCCATTGATAACCATTCATTAACCCTTCTTTTCAGGAAGCACCTAAAAAGGGCACGATTGAACCTGATCTTGAATACAGTGCCAACAAAGAAATAGATCATGACGAACAAAGGATTGAACCCGATGAATTAGACGTGTGGAAAACGCACTTCAAGGAAAAAGTAGGGATATAAGAAACAGAGTCAAAACCACTCTACGAGATAGGCAAGTCCAAAAGAGAAGATCAGGTATTGTTGGACCTACGACTATCTCCTCCGGACCCTGACACAAACAAAGAAATCCTTTTTAAGGTAATCAATGTCCTTCAACACAAGAAAGTCGAGGTAAGCAATCCTAATTTTGATGCTCTTAAAGTAAATGCTACTCGACCTAAACCATACAACGAACATAAAACGGATAATATGAGGGAAGCTATTCAAACCTTTAAACCTCCCTGAATTTTTCAAACACGAGGAAAGTATAGCTTAAGACTACAAACGAGCGCTTCTTAGGAGGCAACCTGATCACAAACCTCACTGATTTATTGCATTTATTTTCATTTTACATTATTTTACTTTATCGTTTCTGTTTTAATCCAACAAGAAGTGTAGATTTCTAGGCCACACGGTCGTGTTCCTGACCGTGTGGACCACCAGAATCTTGGTACGTACATGGCAGGGGAAGTACAAATCAGACTCAACCAATTTTTGAGTCACGGATCCAACCACTCCCCCACGGGCACCAACAAAGTGGCACGCCCGTGCCCCACAACCATGTGAAGCTACTAACTTACCAAACACGGGTAGAGCACGCCCGTTTGTAGTCTCGAAAACGGGCGTGGTGTGCAGAAGAATGGGCGTTGAGAGCCAACACGCATAGGTACACGGCTGTGCGAAGTGGACGTGTGAATCGACACACCATAGGGCCACGGGCGTGGGAACATGCCAAATTTGAACCTCTATTTAAACCCCACAGCCCTTCCCCTACTTCCCATCAAATTTCATCTTACTTTCCCTTTTTCCCCTTCTTCCTCTCAGACATTTCACTCCATTTACTAAAACTCTAGATCCTTGAACCATCACACAACATGTCAAAGAAGTATAAAATGCCAAACTCCTTAACGGAGGATGATTTACATGAGTTCATGCTGGCAGCTTCATCCAACCAACAAAGCAGGTGAATAAGAGTATGCACAAAGATCAATCATGAGATGGTTGTAATAACATACTTTATTTACCATATTTATTAATATAAAGCATTGTCATTATTATTTCAGCTTTTTCTATCCGTATACAAATAAACTGCTTTATAATAATGTCCTCGAGAATAATATGATTATTCTTAAAAGATCCTTAGTCGAGTATTATTGTTGACTAGGACAACAATAATGCATTAAGACTAACATGTAGTTGATTGATGATAAAGAGTTGTCATTGATGTGGATTGTCAAAATCAATGCATGAATATGTATGTTAGAGAACAACATATTGATTGACCTGCTATGAGTATATGTTTATCGGATTATTATGTAATTGTCACAACATTACTCATAGTGATTAATATGTATATGATCCTCGACTTGAGACAATTATTATCTCAACATCGTGAGTTGTATATTTTGATACAATCAAACGTATAATCGAATTGGTTGTTCTATAAAGGCCGATGTTGGATATACCACAATCTATGTAGAGGATATGGTTGATCAATATAGATAAGTCCCTCCTACATAATGGGAGTAATATCTTAGGCCACTTGATTGAGTGAGACTAGAAATGCATGGCCATGCTCAAATAAGTTGACATGAGATGTCATACTAATTTGTATATCATAGTCTACTCAAGATATCAAGAAACATGGGATGGACTATACAAGTGTGACTATTCCATGACTTGTGTCCATTCCAGATAAAAGGACTTAAGGATTAATGTATGAAAGGTTAATCACGAAAAGGTTATGTCGAATCATGACTTCTTGTAACTTAGGTAGCAATGATGCATTGCTAGATGCCACTCATTGTCCGTGATAATAGAATCGCTTCTAGTATTATCGCTAACGCTGCAAGAACCTGCAGTGGTCACACCCTATGGTTGAAATGAACTAATAAAATATAATTGGTATTGTTTTTGTTTGTCACATGAATTAAATTAATTAAAGAATTAATTTAATTGGGTAATCAAATATTGAACATATTATATGCAAGGATGTTGTACACATAATGACAACATAATTCTATTAATATATGAATTTGATTCATATATAAATTTAAATAAATATAGTTTATCAAAATCCTTATTATAATTAATGTAATTATAATTTTCTGATATAATTAATGTAATTATATTTTCTGCTAAAAACTTTATTGTATTTATTTAATCTTATGATACATTCAAGAGATACCAATTATAAATGGGTATTAAAAGGATACCAAATAATGGGCCCAATGAAAAGATACCCATTATAAAAGGCCCAATTAAAAGGATACCCATTATAAAAGGTATTTAAAAGAGGCAAAGCTTATGTGAAAAACCTAATAGATTGTTTGTTAGGTCTAGCAACTCACAAACAACCCCTCCGTAAAAGTTTTGGAGATTTCTTCCGCTCATAGTCAAACCGGTGGATCACGTGAGAGGCCGACATCGAAAAGGTTGTGGCTTGATTCGACAAGAGATCAAAACTCTTGTTGCCAAGGTGTCGCGCTTCACTCGTGATTGAAGTTTTTGGTAAATTTCAAACCTTTATTTCACCCCGATTCGCTCCTCACACATGGATCCATGGTTTGGATCACGGATCTAATTTTATTCTCACGCGCCATGGGGTTTCTGCCCAACAAAGGGTATCGAGCCACTTGTGTGATACTTAACTCGGGTTTAAATACTTGGGTGATGCAATTGTATGAGATGCATGTTTTGATCTTATTGTATTTTCGATTGTTTAAATCGCTTAAGCATAACCTCGATAATCGTTCTTTCGATAACCGATTAAATGTTAATCATGGTGTTGTGGCTTATTCAATTTTATGTTATTATTGTTAACAAATCCGTAATGATGCGACGATGGTATTTACAATTTCCAAGAAGAGTTAATCGCTAGTGGAACAAGGGTTGTTCCGATATGAAACCTCAAGGATTAAAATCCTAAAAACACGATTCTCGTTGATAAAAGTTATCAAATCGTGAGGATTCATTTGACCGATATGCGGTTAGACGACAGTGGGGCTCCGCCCGCACTGCAAGCCATATCTTCAGGGCTCCGCCCGCACTCCCAACTCCTACCATGATATCCCATCTCTTATTTTGGGATGGGGATGAGAGGCGCCTCGCCGCCGCGCCTTCTACCCGCTTCCTCCGACCGCCTCACCCTCATCTTCTTATTATAGTATATTTTGTTAATAAAAGACATTTATAAACTTGATGGGCCACAAAAAGGTTGAAAGGATATTTTATAATTCACCTTAAAAAAAAAAAAAAAAAAACATTGAATTATGTATGCTATTTTTGACATGCACGGTGTTTGAAATGCATAGTTATAGCCCAATGACCCATTCGAGAAAAAGGTTGTATTTTTTAAAAAAAAAAAAAATACTACCATGTCGTGCCTTACTATTATTCTCTTGTATTTCTTTCTCATCTTATTCCTCGTATGTAAAACGAAGTTTCAGATATTGTAATTTGGAAAAGTTGTCAGGCCAAACAAGAAGGAAGGTGGGACAATGATTGTGAATGATAGCTTGTGAAATGGCTTACACCTTTAGGGTTCCTTTGGTTCTCCCATTGGCTTGGGTTGAACCACCTTAGATTATGGGCTATAACTATTGCATTTATTTATTGCTTTATTTATTCATGTATGAGATGCTATGGATGTCTAAAGCATGCCAATTTTAATATATTAAAATTTGATAATAATAAACCCTATTAATTGATGAGATCGATTAGAAGACTAAATGGGCTAAAGTAGACCATAATTGGTGAGATGCAACAACCTTAATAAAATCCTCTATTAAAATATTAAGTCAATATGGCCTTCCAATTTTGCCCTCGTTAAGGCCTCGATCAATACTATGTAGGTTCTGCCAAAGCGAAGTACTAGTATTTATCTTGGTTAAACGCGAAGAATAAACAAGTGATATTCGCTGGTTTAAAAATTGGTTAATGGCTTAACTAGGTTACTCTAATAGGATTAGAAACCTAGAGGCAAGTAAATTGGATAAATCATAAGATGATTAGAACAAGAGTTGTTCACCAAATATTAGGAGTTACATATGATGTAATTAGCAAATGTTGCTTACCTAAATAACCATAATCTTAAGAGTAAAGCCAAAGTCGACTTAAGAGGTGGTGAAATATGGATCCTTAACCTACTAGAAATACTTTTGAGAAAGTTTTTCCAAATTAATATACGAGGTTATTAATTTTGAAATAAAATAGTGGGAATATCATTTAATAAAGTCTTTTAAATGATTGATATAAAATGGTAAATTTACTCACATGCATATTTAATTGTTGTAGATATATTATGGTCGCAAACACTAGTACACTCTCATTGCGATCGGTCCTTGAGAAGGACAAATTGAATGGTTTGAATTTTCTTGATTGGTTCCAGAATTTGAGGATTGTCCTTAAACAAGAACGGAAATTATATGTCATTGAACAACCACTTCCTAATGAACCACCCGCTAATGCCTCGAGGATCGATAGAGATGCTTACAAGAAGTATCTCGATGACATGATAGATGTTGGATGTCTTATGCTTGCCACTATGAATCTCGAACTTCGTAAGCAACATGAGGACATGGTTGCTTATGATATGATCGAGCACCGAAAGAACTTTATCGTGACAAGCACGGCAAGAGAGGTTTGATATCTCTAAGGCCCTATTCCAATGTAAGTTGGTCAAGGAAGCCCAAGAGGACCTCATGTCCTTAAGATGATTGGCTATATTGAAAGCCCGCCTAAGCTTGGGTTTCCATTGAGCCAAGAGTTGGCCATCGATGTTATTTTACAATCGCTGTTTGATAGCTACAGCCTGCTTTTGTCCTCAATTTCAATATGAATGAAATTGACAAAACTCTACCACAATTGCTCAAGATGTTACGAATCAAAGGCAACTTGAAAAAGGTTGGACCCAAGCCCATACCGATGGTCCGTAATAACAAGGGCAAGGGAAAGGCCAAAGTTCAAACAAAGCCCAAGGGCAAAGGTAAGCCCAAATTTGGAAAAGGAAAGGTCGCACCGAAACCTAAAGGTGGGGTGTCTAAGGAAGGAAATCTGCTTTCATTGTGGTGTGACCGACATTGAAACGAAACTCGCCCCGCCTATCTTGAAGAAGTCAAGAAGGCTAAAGCAAGCGGAATGTCCGCTTCAGTATTTATGTTATTGATATTAATTTATCAACTACTACTTCTTGGGTATTAGATACTGGTTGTGGTTCTCATATTTGTACTTCATGTGTGACTACAAAGGAGTAGGACTTTGGCTAGAGGAGATGTGGACTCACGAGTTGGAAATGGAGCAAAAGTTGTCGCATTAGTCATGGGAACATATACTTTATCTTTGCCCAAAGGACTTGATTTATGTTTAGAGGATTGTTATTTTGTGCCCAGCTTGACTAAAAACATTATTTCAATTTCTTGTTTAGACAAAATTGGTTTTGAGATAATTATTAAGAATAATTGTTGTTCATTTTATCTCAATAATGTTTTCTATGGTTCACAATTGATTAATGGCCTCTATATTTTAGATCAAACGAATCCCATTTACAACATAAATACTAAAAGATCTAAAATAAATGACTCAAATCAAACTTATCTTTGGCATTGTCGTTTGGGCCACATATAGTGAGAAACGATCTCCAAACTCCATAGAGATGGTCTCTTGAATTCATTTGTTTTTGAACAATTTGAAGTATGTGAATCTTGCTTATTGGGAAAATGACTAAATCTCCTTTTTCTCGAAAAGGTGAACGAGCTAGTGATTTATTGGGCCTAATACATTCTCGATGTATGTGACCAATAAATACACAGCCGCAGGTGGATTTCACTACTTCATTACTTTCACCGATGATTTCAGTGATATGGGTATGTTTATCTCATGCGCCATAAGTCCGAGTCCCTTGAAAAGTTCAAAGAATTTAAAAATGAAGTACAAAATCAACTAGGCAAAACTATCAAGTCACTTTGATCCGATCGAGGTGGAGTATTTGAGCCTAGAGTTTGATGATCTTTTGAAAGAATGTGGGATTGTCTCACAACTTACTCCTCCCGGTACTCCTCAATGGAATGGAGTATCCGAGAGAAGAAATCGAACTTTGTTAGACATGGTTCGATCCATGATGAGTCATGCCGATCTACCGACTTCCTTTTGGGGACATGCACTTGAGATCGCTGCGCTTTCACACTAAATCGTGTTCCATCTAAATCGGTTCAAAAGACGCCATATGAGATGTGGACCGGGAAACGCCCTAGTATGTCTTTTATGAAAATTTGGGGTTGTGAAGCTTATGTTAAACGCCGACGCCTACTAAGCTTGAACCCAAATCAAAGGTGTATTTTTGTGGGATATCCAAAAGAAACCAAAGGATATTATTTTTTAATCCCACCGAGAACAAAATTTTTGTTGCTCTGACCGTGTCTTCCTAGAGAAAGAATTTACTTCTAGAAAAGGAAGTGGAGAAAGATTGAACTTGAAGAAATTCAAGAATCACAAGATACCACCGAACCGTAGATTGAACAAAACCAAATTCCACAAGAAATTGAGGAACAAACAATCGCTATAGAAACACAACCACCGCGCAGATCTTTAAGAGAACGCCGCACACCGAGAGATATGGATTTCTCATTACAACGCATGGTGACATTCTTCTTATAGATCAAGATGAGCCTAGACTTATCAAGAAGCGGTGATGAGCCCAGACTCGAGAAATGGCTTGAGGCCATGAGATCTCGAGATGGATTCCATGTATGAAAACCAAGTATGGACTTTGATTGACCCACCCGGCGGGTTAAACCTATAGGGTGTAAATGGGTTTTCAAAAAGAAAATAGACATGGATGGTAATGTACAAACATACAAAGGGCGATTAGTCGCTAAAGGTTTTCGCCAAATTCATGGTGTTGACTATGATGAAACCTTTTCTCCTCGTAGCTATGTTTAAATCCATCAGATCTTGCTCGCCATACCGCATTTTTATGATTATGAAATCGCAGATGGACGCCAAAACAAATTTTCCTTAACGGAAACTTGAAGAGGATGTGTATATGACACAACCTCAAGGTTTTGTAAATCCAAAGGATGCTAGAAAGATATGTAAGCTACAAAGATCCATTTATGGATTAAAGCAAGCTTCTCGGTTGGAATATTCGCTTTAACGATGCAATCAAAGAGTTTGGTTTTATCAAAAATGAAGATGAGCTATGTGTTTACAAGAAAGTTAGTGGGAGCACTATCACATTCTTGGTACTATATGTGGATGACATACTTATCATGGGAAATGACATACCTACCTTGCAGCCTATTAAGACTTGGTTAAGAAGTTGTTTTTCTATGAAGGACTTGGGCGGCTTTCACTTATATATTAGAGTCAAGATCTATAGAGATAGATCAAGACGACTACTAGGTCTAAGCCAAAGCACATACATAGATAAAGTAATCAAAAGGTTCAAGATGGAAGAATCTAAAAGAGGATTCCTACCTATAGAGACATGGTATTTCACTCTCGAAGGAAATGTGTCCTTCAACTCCACAAGAGAGAGAACGATGAGTAAAATTCCATATGCTTCCGCTATTGGATCTATCATGTATGCTATGTTATGTACCCGCCCGCATGTCTCGTATGCCTTAAGTATGACGAGCAGTGTATCAAGTAGATCCCTGAAGGTCACCGACCATTACCAAGAGTATCCTTAAGTACTTAAGAAGAACTAAGGATACGCTCCTATTATATGGAGGTGAGGAAGAGTTAAGTGTAAAAGGTTACACTGATGCCACCTTCCAAACCGACAAGGATGATTCTCGATCGCAATCGTGTTTTGTGTTTTGCCTTAATGGTGGTGCCGTGAGTCGGAAGAGTTCAAAGCAAAGTACAAAGAGTTTATTCTACAACAGAGGTCGAGTATATTGCAAACCAGGAGGCAAAGAAAAGAAGCGCTTTGGATCAAGAAGTTCATTATCGACTAGGGGTTGTGCCTAGCATATCGATGCTATAGAACTCCGATGTGATAACAATGGAGCCATTGCACAAGCTAAAGAACCCGTGATCTCACCAAATGATCCAAACATATACTTAGGCGCTACCATCTTATTCGAGAGATTATCGATCGAGGAGATGTAGAGATATGCAGAGTACCTTCGATGATAACATCGCCGATCCTCGACTCAAGCCTCCGACACACAGCCAGGCATGATCGCACACACTAAGTCGCTTGGTATTAGATATATGAGTGATTGGTCTTAGTGCTAGTGGGAGATTGTAAGAGTATGCACAAAGATCAATCATGAGATGGTTGTAATAACATACTTTATTTACCATATTTATTAATATAAAGCATTGTCATTATTATTTCAGCTTTTTCTATCCGTATATACAAATAAACTGCTTTTATAATAATGTCCCGAGAATAATATGATTATTCTTAAAAGATCCTTAGTCGAGTATTATTGTTGACTAGACAACAATAATGCATTAAGACTAACATGTAGTTGATTGATGATAAAGAGTTGTCATTGATGTGGATTGTCAAAATCAATGCATGAATATGTATGTTAGAGAACAACATATTGATTGACCCAAGCATGAGTATGTTTATCGGATTATTATGTAATTGTCACAACATTACTCATAGTGATTAATATGTATATGATCCTCGACTTGAGACAATTATTATCTCAACATCGTGAGTTGTATATTTTGATACAAATCAAACGTATAATCGTAATTGGTTGTTCTATAAAGGCCGATGTTGGATATACCACAATCTATGTAGAGGATATGGTTGATCAATATAGATAAGTCCCTCCTACATAATGGGAGTAATATCTTAGGCCACTTGATTGAGTGAGACTAGAAATGCATGGCCATGCTCAAATAAGTTGACATGAGATGTCATACTAATTTGTATATCATAGTCTACTCAAGATATCAAGAAACATGGGATGGACTATACAAGTGTGACTATTCCATGACTTGTGTCCATTCCGTAGATAAAGGACTTAAGGATTAATGTATGAAAGGTTAATCACGAAAAGGTTATGTCGAATCATGACTTCTTGTAACTTAGGTAGCAATGATGCATTGCTAGATGCCACTCATTGTCCGTGATAATAGAATCGCTCTAGTATTATCGCTTAACGCTGCAAGAACCTACAGTGGTCACACCCTATGGTTGAAATGAACTAATAAAATATAATTGGTATTGTTTTTGGTTGTCACATGAATTAAATTAATTAAAGAATTAATTTAATTGGGTAATCAAATATTGAACATATTATATGTACAAGGATGTTGTACACATAATGACAACATAATTCTATTAATATATGAATTTGATTCATATATAAATTTAAATAAATATAGTTTATCAAAAATCCTTATTATAATTAATGTAATTATAATTTTCTGATATAATTAATGTAATTATATTTTCTGTTAAAAACTTTATTGTATTTATTTAATCTTATGATACATTCAAGAGATACCAATTATAAATGGGTATTAAAAGGATACCAAATAATGGGCCCAATGAAAAGATACCCATTATAAAAGGCCCAATTAAAAGGATACCCATTATAAAAGGTATTTAAAAGAGGCAAAGCTTATGTGAAAAACCTAATAGATTGTTTGTTAGGTCTAGCAAATTGCCAAGCAAACAACCCTCCGTAAAAGTTTTGGAGATTTCTTCCGCTCATAGTCAAACCGGTGGATCACGTAGAGGCCGACATCGAAAAGGTTGTGGCTTGATTCGACAAGAGATCAAAACTCTTGTTGCCAAGGTGTCGCTGCCTACTCGATTGAAGTTTTTGGTAAATTTCAAACCTTTATTTCACCCCGATTCGCTTCCTCACACATGGATCCATGGTTTGGATCACGGATCTAATTTTATTCTCACGCGCCATGGGGTTTCTGCGTTCCAACATTGCATGATTCTCAAATCCCTGATTTAGTCTCGTTTTTGAGCAAATTTGTCATAATACTAATTAGGATAAAATTTCTGATGATTTATGATTTTTGTTGATCTGTTTCTGAATAAGTTATAGTTAATTGTGCATTGATAATTGAATTTAAAGAATACTACAGAATCAAGCATGATAAGTCTAATTTTTAAAATATTATAATTTTTAGGTTGTTAACCAGAATTTGAATGTTATCTTGAAGTTTGAAATTTACGAGGATGACGTCAAAAACACCCATAATTTTTGTGATATTTTGAGCCTTATAGAGCATACATTCTTTTTCATGCTCACTTTTATTGATTATGAGTGTGTCAACTATGAACTGTTATTCTAGAACTTGCCTTGATTATACATGTCAAGACCACAGTTATGATTTGATATACCGAGATGATAAAGGCACCTAGGTTTTTACCCACTTACACCACTAAAAAGCCTACCCTCATAATTAACCCCTGATGAACCCCGTTGATCTTAACAACCCTTTTCATTGACTCACCTACTAATAAACCAAAACCCTTTGTATTTGTTATCACCCTTCCTTTTAACTACCCCTTAACCGATATATGATTTGATTAGTTACATAAGCTTTTATTATGAGTTTAAGCTGTCTTTATTAGTTTGTTCTTAAAAAAAAAATCAAAGTATATTCAGTATTAGTATAATGAAGAGTGAGCTTATACAGTTAAAGTCAAATTATCAAAAGAAAAAGCTCGTATCAATAGGTTTATTATTATTTTCAGTTGATGTAATTATTGCCTCAGAAATTCTTGGGTAGGTTCTTGTCAATTCAATCTTGATTCTAACCTTCTAATTTAGCCTTTATCCACACCTTTAAACCCTAGCCCCGTTACAACCCTAACAAAGACCTTTTGATCTGTTTATCATCTCATTTTACAGTGGTGGAGATTTGATTTTTAGGCAAGCCTATGGGATTAACCTTTCATGTTCGACTTATTGAGTGCTTAAATTTGAACCTTAAACATTTTTTGAGTGATTTGAGTGAATCTTTTGTGATGATGTCAATCCTTGTAGATTTTGAATTAAAGGTAATTATTTAGATGAAGGGGAAACACCTATGATTTCGTGCTACAAATGTATGACTTATCTTATTTGAATCTTTAGGACTCTTTTAGTTTGAATTATCCATGTATAAATTATCTATGAATTAGAATAAGGCATTGTCAATAGGAATTGTGAATCATGGAAAGTTCGTTTTAATTGTAAGTTGAGAATTTTGCTTGAGGACAAGCAAAGGCTTAAGTGTGGGGGTCATTTATAAACTACAATTATAACATATTTTAGTCCCACATTTAGTACGGTTTTGGATGATTTATCCCTCGATTTATGTAAAAAGGTGCTTTTAATCCTCTCTTTTCATGTCTTATACCCAGTAAAGCACTCAAGGATGAAAAGAACATAAAACGGGCCCAAAAAGGAGTAATTGGGCCTTAGCACAGGATTGACACGGCCTGGCCCTAATCCCACACGGCTATGCCTCGTTGATCACCTAGAGCCCGGCCTGACCCTCGACTTACACAGCCGTGCCTCAAAGGAGAAATCCGAACACGGCTTGAAGTTGACCCACACGGGCGTGTGCCATGGCCGTGCCCCTGTCGTTGGAATGAGCAATTTCAGTCGAAAAAGGATACTTAGGGAGAAAGAATCGCATTCCAAGAGCCTATATATATATCCCTAAATGCCACCATTGGGAGGGCATCGAGCTAGGCCAAGGAGCCAAGCCGGAAAGGTCAGAATTATGGGAATCACTCGAAGTTAGCTAGTTGATCCATCCCAAGAAGCCGGAATTATACTCAAGACGGCAGAATTCTCCTTCAATTCTTTTAGGGAGTTTTAGGGATTTCTTATGTTTTGTTTTATCTTTTCTCTTGAGATGTTTTCTTTATTTATTATGAACTAAACCCCTCAGATACCTGAAGTCTAGGTGGATTCTTCCTGAGTGTATCGTCATGATCAATTGAGTTTTTCTTCAAGTTATTTCCCAATTCGTTCTTTTTGTCTTTGTCCTTAGCTTAGTCATCATTAATTTAGATTGAAACAACTTCACGTTATTTTTAAGGCTAAATAATAAAAAAAAGTTAGTATTAATACTTTTAGTTCCTTTTGGTTCGACAATCTGGTCTTGCCTAAGCTACACTACTGTTCGATAGGTACACTTGCCTTTAATCATCGTCAGAGTTAGTTTCCAGGTTCGATCATTCTCTTTTATAAATTTTAAAGCTCTGATTTCAGCAATCAAGTACTAATTATATCTTTCTGTGTTTAGGTTAAAATTGATCTAGCACTTGCCTCCCTTGGTACGATCCTCAAAGTATTCACCTACTTTTTATAACTATATTACAAATAAACTCGTATACTTACAGATATCGCCTCTCATATTTATATTTTTTATTGTAGTATTCACACTCTGGATGTTAGTACGTCCGGAGGTGATCAGCTGCCACAATTGTCTTGTTTCTGATCCGTAGTGTTATACTCTTATCTTTAAGATACTTCGTCTCCTCAAACCCTTATAAAAAAACACAAAATTTATTAGTAACTCCCAAATAAATGGCCCAGTAGTCTATTGAGCCGTCCACTAAAAAAGCTTCTATCATAAAGAGTATCATCCCTTTGCCCTTACTGGCCAGGTATTCCTTCCACTCTTTACAGTTCGTCTTGAAGTGCCCTTTCCTACCACAGAAGAAACATTTACGCTTATATAAGTCTTTAGGCATTTTGGTTCTCTTCCTTTCCATTTGTGGTGGCACAAAAACCTTAGCCTTACCTTTCTTAGCGTGTTTTCCTTTCCTTTTTGAGGAAGAAGCAACAACTATATTTGCTTCTGCTCTTTAGACCGACTGACCATCATCTAGCATCAACTTATAGGATTGTAATTCCTTCATAGTTGTGTGAGCATTAGGTTTTTGTTGCCAAGGTTATATGTGGCCCGAAAAACCAACAAAATCCTTGGACAAGCTCTTAAACACCATCTCAATTTGAGTGTTCTGGTCTAAATTGCCCTCATTTTCCACAACCTCGACAACATATCCCATATAAGTTATCATATGTTGTTTAACAAAAGTACTGGGCTTTTTTTAGGCATTCATTGTAACACCCCAAACCCAGCTCATACGTCACAACGAGATCTGGTATGCTACGGGTTTAATGTCAAAAGCTTTACTTGAAATGGTTTTGGAAAACTTAGTTGTTTTGTAGTTATTTATTCAATAGGTGGCACTTGTAGAAAATCTTTATAATTTATCTTTCCGAATAAGGGTTATTTAAATATGGCTTTTAAAAAAAAACCCATGTTATTTATTTTAAACATAGGTCTTTGATAATGAATAACTAAAGAAAAACACAAACATAAACCTAAACATTAACATATGTCAACTTTTAACCTAAGCTATGGGGCCTTATTACATCAAATAATTCCAAACTTAAAACTTAAAATAAAACGGATAATATAAAAACAAATAACTTGATGGCCCCTCGAGTCCGTCTCGGCTCCCATGTCCACGATCTACTGCTCATCTGAAAGAGTAGAGAAAAATGAAAGCGTGAGTCACCAAGACTCAGTGTATAAATCCTGAACACACTGACCTGATGCCCACAAACACATTATGGGCCTTGGCCCATACATAGAGGCAACAATCATAATTACATGACAAACAATAAATGATGAATAGCCCAACCCATCCTAGAATTCCATCCTCTACACACCAACCCGTACCAACCATCACACCTTGGGGATTTCTAAAATCAACCCTCCATCTGCTACACACTATAACGACAGTCGTACTGCCTATTCCTATTATTCAGGAATCATTAAACGTGGCATAGCTACCGATCACTATGTGACCTAACATTTGAATTTGTGGTTTAACCACCGATCACCACGTGACCTATCATGCACTTCCCCTTCATTATCATAATCCCACCCCATGCATCCGAACATAAAGAAAACATCATACAGGCTTTCATATATTTCGATACACATAGAGATTTTTATGATTATGTACCTGGCATCCTTGCCTAACCCTTTTATGGTTTTATTCGACTGTCTACATAACCATTTCCGGATTTTTAGCCCATAAAACATAAGTTACAGTTAAAGAGTGTGTTAAAGATCTACACACCTGATTATCGTTAGAACGAGACCCTCTAAATCAACGCTATCCGTAGCCAACACCGCTGCTATCTGCCTAAGTTGTTGTTCAGAAGCCGGTCCACAACCAGGTGGCCAATCCCGAACGGCAGACACAACGCGCTTCTTAAACTTAGGGATCCTCTCCTTTGCCTGATCCATATTTAATTCCATCACAAGTCATTTTCAGAACTACTATCACAACATAAGGTCATTAATCCTCATCATAGAGTTAAGATCCCACATACGATAAACTAATTCTAATGAAAATCTAGGGAAAACCACCTTACCTTAAAATCAAGAAATTAAAGACTAGTGATTTCCGGCTTTTAAGTCTAAACGAACAGGTTTCCTTCAAATCCCGAAATGCCGCCCAAACGTAGAAAAAGAGGTAATATTAGCCTTAATCGACAGCCTTAACAAGCAAGTGGCCATTCGGTCTTGTCTTTTAAAAACCGAAAGAGAAATTGAAGAGATAGGAAAATCGGCACTCACCTTAACACAAAGAATTCGACTACCCCTTAGAGATTCCGGCCTTTTGAGAAGCTCAGAAGAGAAGATAATAAGACGAAATCTAAGTAGTTTCAGCTTTTAGTTGAAGAAATCGGCAAAAGAATAGGGAGTATTTGGCTATAGAGATAAGAAGAGAGTTCAGGGTTTCGGCTTTTGAAAGAAAACATGTTGAGGAGATTGGGAAGTTTCGGCTTTTGAAGAAATCAAAAGAAGAGAAATTTCAGAGGAATACTGAGAATTTCGGCACAGGGAAAGAAGAAAAGATTAGGGTTCCAAATGCTGGAATTGATGAGCTATCCCCCCTATTTATAGTAATTTCGGCACTTACCTATCAAAAATCGAAAGTGCCCATTCTGATAACTAAGAATTAATCAAATAAAAAGGGAAAATTTGGCACCCTTTTGCCATAAAGAAACCGACTTCTTCCTCCTCGAGGTGATGGAATTTCGGCCAACACCTAGCCTTGCAGATAGCTCCTATCTTTTCTCCTTTTATCCTGCATATTATCAACTATAATATCTACATTATCCCATCCACATAAATCCTCCTATTTTTTAGCCTTGTTGCCATCCACTCCACCGAACCCTAATGCCGAACATTAGCTAACTTAAATTAAAAGAATTGGGCTCCTTGAAACTTAAATTTGGGCCCCTTACTCCCTTCTGTGGCGTCACCTCTTTGCTCCTAAGTGGCGCCACTGACCACTGGGCCACAAACCCATTTTGATATTTTAAACACAGATATCACCTTTTAAACCCTATAGTGCCCAAACAAAAATTTAACCAAGGCCTTGACCATATCCTGAGCCCAATTTGGATCCCTAACAGTTAAATTAACACATTAAACATATCCCACACTAAACGCATAGGCCTATTAATTCAGGATGTTACAGTTCTACCCCCTTAAAGAAATTTCGTCCTCGAAATTTCCAACTAACTAACGGTCACACATCCCAACCTACCAGACTACGCTCTTGCTGCGCACTCTGATCTTAATAACACTATATACTTTTAACTAGAATTTAGAACTCCTACACATACTCAAAAACACCTAGCCATTAAAGCAGACAAATATTTCATATGCAACCAACTCTCTATCTGAACATCACATCCAAACCAAACAGACAGAATAGATACCAGAAATACAGCATATAACAAAGCAAAGTATCAGGAAACTTATAGTGTGGATTGGTGCCGGAGAATCGGGTGCCATACTTCCAGAAAATAGATATATATTTTTCTAAACCATTTTCTAAACCAACTTTTGAAAATATTTTTGGACCTCATACCCACAGCCGAGTTTTTAAACCTAGGCTCTGATACCAAAATGTAACACCCCAAACCCGGCCCATACGTCAGGACTAGATCTGGTATGCTACGGGTTTAATGTCAAAAGCTTTACTTGAAATGGTTTTGGAAAACATAGTCGTTTTTGTAGTTATTTATTAAATAGGTGGCACTTGTAGAAAATCTTTATAATTTATCTTTCCAAACAAGGGTTATTTAAATATGGTTTTTTTAAAAAAACCCATGTTATTTATTTTAAACATAAGTCTTTGATCATGAATAAATAAAGAAAAACATAAACATAAACCTAAACATTAACATTAACATATGTCAACTTTTAACCTAAGCTATGGGGCCTTATTACATCAAATAATTCCAAACTTAAAACTTAAAATAAAACAGATAATATAAAAACAAATAACTTGATGGCCCATCGAGTCCATCTCAGCTCCCATATCCACGATCTACTGCTCATCTGAAAGAGTAGAGAAAAATGAAAGTGTGAGTCACCAAGACTCAGTGAATAAATCCCTAACACACTAACCTGATGCCCACAAACACATTATGGGCCTTGGCCCATACATAGAGGCAACAATCATAATTACATGACAAACAATAAATGATGAATAGCCCAACCCGTCCTAGAATTCCATCCTCTACATATCAACCCGTACCAACCATCACACCTTAGAGATTTCTAAAATCAACCCTCCATCCGCTACACACCATAACGACAGCCATACTGCCTATTCCTATTAATCAGGAATCATTAAACGTGGCATAGCCACCGATCACTATGTGACCTAACATTTGAATTTGTGGTTTAACCACCTATCACCAAGTGACCTATGATGCACTTCCCCTTCATTATCATAATCCCACCCATGCATACACATATAAAGAAAACATCATACAGGCTTTCATATATTTTGATACACATAGAGATTTCTATGATTACGTACCTGGCATCCTTGTCTAACCTTTTTAGGGTTTTATTCGACTGTCTACATAACCATTTCTGGCTTTTTAGCCCATAGAACATAAGTAACAATTAAAGAGTGTGTTAAAGATCTACACACCTGATCACCGTTAGAACGGGACCCTCTAAATTGACGCTATCTGTAGCCAACACTGCCGCTATATGCCTAAGTTGTTGTTCAGAAGCCGATCCACAACCAAGTGGCCAATCCCGAACGGCAGACACAACGCGCTTCTTAAACTTAGGGATCCTCTCCTTTGCCTGATCCATATTTAATTCTATCACAAGTCATTGTCAGAACTACTATCACAACATAAGGTCATTAATCTTCATCATAGAGTTAAGATCCCACATACGATAAACGAGTTCTAATGAAAATCTAGGGAAAACCACCTTACCTTAAAATCCAGAAATTAAAGACTAGCGATTTTTGGCTTTTAAGTCTAAACGAACAGGTTTCCTTCAAATCCCAGAATGCTGCCCAAACGCAGAAAGAGAGGTAATATTAGCCTTAATCGACAACCTTAACAAGCAAGTGGCCATTCGACCTTGTCTCTTAAAAATCGAAAGAGAACTTGAAGAGATAAGAAAATCGGTACTCACCTTAACACAAAGAATTTGACTACCCCTTAGAGATTTCAGCTTTTTGAGAAGATTAGAAGAGAAGATAAGAAGAAGAAATCTAAGTAGTTTCAGCTTTTAGTTGAAGAAATCGGTAAAAGAATAGGGAGCATTCGGCTATGGAGATGAGAAGAGAATTCAGGGTTTCGACTTTTGAAAGAAAAGATGTTGAGGCGATTGGGAGGTTTCGGCTTTTGAAAAAATCAAAAGAAAAGAAAATTCAGAGGAATACTGAGAATTTCGGCACAGGGAAAGAAGAAAAGATTAGGGTTCCAAATGCCGGAATTGATGAGCTATCCCCCCTATTTATAGAAATTTTGGCACTTACCTATCAAAAACCGAAAGTGCCCTTTCTGATAACTAAGAATTAATCAAATAAAAAGGGAAAATTTGGCACCCCTTTACCATAAAGAAACCGATTTCTTCCTCCTCGTGGTGATGGAATTTTGGCCAACACCTAGCCTTGCAGATAGCTCCTATTTTTTCTCCTTTTATCTTCCATATTATCAACTATAATATCTACATTATCCCATTCACATAAATCCTCCTATTTTTGAGCCTTGTTGCCGTCCACTCCATCTAACCCTAATGCCGAACATTAGCTAACTTAAATTAAAAGAATTGGACTCCTTGAAACTTAAATTTGGGCCCCTTACTCCCTTGTGTGGTGTCACTTCCTTGCTCCCTAAGTGCGCCACTAACCAGTGGGCCACAAGCCCATTTTGATATTTTAAGCACAGATACCACCTTTTAAACCCTATAGTGCCCACACAAAAATTTAACCAAGGCCTTGACCACATCCTGAGCCCAATTTGGATCCCTAAAAGTTAAATTAACACATTAAACATATCCACACACTAAACGCATAGGCCCATTAATTCAAGATGTTACAGTTCTACCCCCTTAAAGAAATTTCGTCCTCGAAATTTCCAACTAACTAACAGTCACACGTCCCAACCTACCACACTACCCTCTTGCTGCGCACTCTGATCTTAATAACACTATATACTTTTTACTAGAATTTAGAACTCCTACACATGCTCAAAAACACCTAGCCATTAAAGCAGACAAATATTTCATATGCAACCAATTCTATATCTGAACATCACATCCAAACCAAACATATAGAATAGATACCAGAAATACAGCATATAACACAGCAAAGTATCAGGAAACTTACAGTGTGGATTGGTGCCGGAGACTCGGGTGCCATACTTCCAGAAAATTGATATATATTTTTCTAAACCATTTTCCAAACCAACTTTTGAAAATATTTTTGGACCTCATACCCACAGCCGAGTTTTTGAACCTAGGCTCTGATACCAACATGTAACACCCTAAACCCGGCCCATACATCATGACTAGATTTGGTATGCTATGGGTTTAATGTCAAAAGCTTTACTTGAAATGGTTTTGGAAAACATAGTCATTTTTGTAGTTATTTATTCAATAGGTGGCACTTGTAGAAAATCTTTATAATTTATCTTTCCGAATAAGGGTTATTTAAATATGGCTTTTAAAAAAAAAAACCCATGTTATTTATTTTAAACATAAGTCTTTGATAATGAATAAATAAAGGAAAACATAAACATAAACCTAAACGTTAACATATGTCAACTTTTAACCTAAGCTATGGGGCCTTATTACATCAAATAATTCCAAACTTAAAACTTAAAATAAAACGGATAATATAAAAACAAATAACTTGATGGCCCATCGAGTCTGTCTTGGCTCCCATGTCCACGATCTACTGCTCATCTGAAAGAGTAGAGAAAAATGAAAGCGTGAGTCACCAAGACTCAGTGTATAAATCCTGAACACACTGACCTGATGCCCACAAATACATTATGGGCCTTGGCCCATACATAGAGCCAACAATCATAATTACATGACAAATAATAAATGATGAATAGCCCAACCCATCCTAGAATTCCATCCTCTAAACACCAACTCGTACCAAGATTCACACCTTGGGGATTTCTACAATCAACCTTCCATCCGCTACACACCATAACGACAGCCATGCTGCCTATTCCTATTAATCAGGAGTCATTAAACGTGGCATAGCCATCGATCACTATGTGACCTAACATTTGAATTTGTGGTTTAACCACCGATCACCAAGTGACCTATCATGCAGTACCCCTTCATTATCATAATCCCACCCCATGCATACACACATAAAGAAAACATCATACAGGCTTTCATATATTTCGATACACATAGAGATTTCTATGATTACGTACCTGGCATCCTTGCCTAACCCTTTTAGGGTTTTATTAATTGTGTACACAGCCACTTTCCGGCTTTTTAGCCCATAAAACATAAGTTACAGTTAAAGAGTGTGTTAGAGATCTACACACCTGATTACCGTTAGAACGAGACCCTCTAAATCGATGCTATCCGTAGCCAACACCACCGCTATCTGCCTAAGCTGTTGTTCAGAAGTCGGTCCACAACCAGGTGGCCAATCCCGAACGGCAGACACAGCGTGCTTCTTAAACTTAGGGATCCTCTCCTTTTCTTGATCCATATTTAATTCCATCACAAGTCCTTGTCAGAACTACTATCACAACATAAGGTCATTAATCCTCATCATAGAGTTAAGGTCCCACATACAATAAATGAGTTCTAACGAAAATCTAGGGAAAACCACCTTACCTAAAATCTCAAAATTACAGATTAGCGATTTTCGGCTTTTAAGTCTAAACAAATAGGTTTCCTTCAAATCCCGAAATGCTGCCCAAACGCAGAAAGAGAGGTAATATTAGCCTTAATCGACAGCCTTAACAAGCAAGTGGCCATTCGGCCTTGTCTCTTAAAAACTGAAAGAGAAATTTAAGAGATACGAAAATCGGCAGTCACCTTAACACAAAGAATTCAACTGCCCCTTAGAGATTTCGGTGTTTTAAGAAGGTCAGAAGAGAAGATAATAAGAAGAAATATAAGTAGTTTCGACTTTTAGTTGGAGAAATTGGCTAAAGAATATGGAGTATTCGGCTATGGAGATGAGAAGAGAGTTCAGGGTTTTGGCTTTTGAAAGAAAAGATGTTGAGGAGATTGGGAGGTTTTGGCTTTTGAAGAAATCAAAAGAAAAGAAATTTCAGAGGAAGACTGAGAATTTCGGCACAGGGAAAGAAGAAAAGATTAGGGTTCCAAATGCCGAAATTGATGAGCTATCCCCCTATTTATAGAAATTTCAGCACTTGCCTATCAAAAATCAAAAGTGCCCTTTCTGATAACTAAGAATGAAGCAAATAAAAAGGGAAAATTCGGCACCCCTTTGCCATAAAGAAACCGATTTCTTCCCTCCGCGAGGTGATGGAATTTCAGCCAACACCTAGCCTTACAGATAGCTCCTATCTTTTCTCCTTTTATCTTCCATATTATCAACTATAATATCTACATTATCCCATTCACATAAATCCTCCTATTTTTAAGCCTTGTTGCCGTCCACTCCATCTAACCCTAATGCCGAACATTAGCTAACTTAAATTAAAAGAATTGGGCTCCTTGAAACTTAAATTTGGGCCCCTTACTCCCTTGTGTGGCATCACCTCCTTGCTCCCTAAGTGGCGCCACTGACCACTGGGCGACAAGCCCATTTTGATATTTTAAACACAGATACCACCTTTTAAACCCTATAGTGCCTAAATAAAAATTTAACCAAGCCTTGACCACATCCTGAGCCCAATTTGGATCCCTAACAGTTAAATTAACACATTAAACATATCCACACACTAAACGCATAGGCCCATTAATTTAGGATGTTACATTCATCAAGCTCGTTATAGCAGACTGTCGATCCAAGGTAGCTTGGCCTCCGAACATGTCTTCTAGCTTATCCAGAAATGATTCGGTAGTCTTATTACTCTTTAGTTACTTATATAGGGTGCTAGTCATGCTTGCCATCATATATCAATGAGTTATCTCATCATACTTCTCCGAACGTTTTTTAGCCTCAACTTGAGTAGCCGGAGGACACTTATTATCAAGATCTATTTTAAGTTTCTTACAGCTCAAGATAACTATCAGGTTCTTTTTCCATTTCTTATTGTTATTTTCGTTCATTTTGTTTTCAGTGAGTATGTTCAATAATGGAGTTGGTGCCATTTTTGGACAAAATATAAAACATTCTTTTATTATTATCTTTGTACTAGGCAAATGTTTGAAAAGATTTTGTAAAATTACGATATGCATTGAGATGATGCACATTAAACCTTGAAAACATTTGTAACCCGTTACAACGATAATTCTTACACCAATTGAATCAAACCATCGCAGTGTGATCATGATCAACTAGTAAGAATATGGATTTCTATCCATTTAGTACATGAACCTAATTTTTTAAGCATTCACACGTACTAATAATCATGTAACACTTAGAGCACATGAGGAGTTACTTAACTGGAAGATCTTGAGTGTATAACCATCAACTCAACACCCATTACATCATACACCTGGCATGCTTATCTCATTTCTGCATGAACATACATTCGTAGTCATATAATTATCATCATGCTTATCTCATAAAATTAAAAGCATAAAATTAAATGACTTTAACTAGCCAAAGTTTTCATGATTTCATCTCGGAAAAAAAACTTGCAAAATTACAAAATTCACCCCAAAGCATACTTTGGGTATTTAATTTTGCCACCACAGACTTCTGTTGCGGTACCAGTTCACGTTTCTTCGTCACCATCTTTCCATCACCATTTTCGTGTTGCCATCGTCACTGGCCACCGTCGGGCTGCCGTTAAACCACCACTGGCCACTTTCGGACCACCATCGGCCATCGTCAATTTGGATGGGTTGGGTTTGCTTCACCTCGATTGGTTTGGATGTGTCATTTTTTTCGGGTTTCGTCTGGAAAAATTAGGCTACAAAATTCCTATGTTCGTTTTTGACTATCATGTTTTATTGTAAATAAAAAATTACATAAAACCCTGTGTGTAGTTGATGGTTCATGATCTAAAATATACATGCTCGAGATAATAATGAATTATGTTTAAATTTCTATGAATCACAACTTTAGCAAAATTACTTTATCATCCATAATAAAAAAATAATATCATACAGTCATTCGCATATATTCTCCTAAACATACATACAATTATGAAAATATCATAACTCATCAAATATAATCATACATGAAGAATATATTTAATAGGAGAAAAGCTTGAACTTAATTATAAATCATTTGAGCCTCAATTGCATATGTCCAATCGATCCCTCTGCTAGTTTGTTGAAACCAAAAATGAATTGCAAGTTGAATCAAATGAATAGAAATGAATAGAAAGGGTTAAAATAAAGAAATGGGGAACATTTGGAAATGGTTATGGTTTTCTCCAAAATGAAATTGGAGAAATGAAATCATTTGGAAATGATACAGTTTTCTCCAAAATGAAAATAAAAATGGAGAAATGGAATCATTTGGAAGTGAACGTGGTTTTCTCTTAAATCAAAATGAAAATGATTTGGAAATGGATTTATTTTTTTCGAATTAAATAAAGTTCGAAAATGGAAATAAATCATTTTATCATAGTGAATTAATGAATATAGAATTATTAAATATATTTTATCATATTATTTTACGATAAAGTCATCATGATTTTAACGAAATTAGAATTTGGTTGAGAAGATTATTTAATTGGAATAAATATTGAGATGTTTATTTTGGGAAATAGAAAAAAAATTAGGTTGGATTGAATTATAAAGTATTGGATTAAAAGTCAAGGAAGTATTTATAATTGGACCCGATATGGGAGAGGCCCAAAATCCCCTCATGTTAATGAGGGCTAGTATTATTGACTAGGTTTGTTGCCTCCTATACTCCTAGATAGACTAGAAGTTCATTTTTCTAGTTGAAATAAACCTCTACGATTCAACAAATGCTCTACATCCTCTTCCTATAAATAGATGGCACTAGTAGGGCTATTTGCACAACTTTAATATATTTTTACTCTACCAAAAAATAAAGAAAATTTATTCTCAACTATTAAATCTATTTTTCGGAATAACAATTATATCGGTTTCTATTTGAGAAGAGATTTTTTGTTTTCGCACTTAAACAAAGAAAACTATTTCTAGTTTTGTATTTTGATTCATATCGTCTGAGCCCACATTCGAAGCAACTTGTGGTATGAGAATAGAGTAGAAGGCCATTTAGTTGAAAGTCGAAAATGGCAAGGATCCATCTATCCGAAAATGCAAACACAAATGCAAATTCGGTAATTGGTTTATTGCTATAAATATCACAAACAGGCTTGATTTTAAAAAATTTAATTTTCTGCTGTGTAAGAAAACCGAATTCGAACCGGACTTTTTCCAACACAACTTACTAATTAAACTAGGAGAGAGAGATAGGCTAATATGGTGTGCCTCCCCTCATATATATTATGATGGGGATTTGGGTATCTCTTGTATTGGGTCCAATTATATGTGTTTCTTAGACTTTTAACCTGACACTTTATAATTTAATTAAACCTGGTACATGTTTTTCTATTTCTCAAAATAGACATTGTTTATTAAATTATTTTTAATTAATTAAATTTTCAATTAAATAAATTTTCTCAACTTAATTCTAATTCCATGAGAATCATGATAATTTTACCGCAAAAAAAATCTATGAGGAATATTTTATTTCTACATTCAATAGATTTTATAATGACCAGTTAATTTGATTCCATTTTTCAAACTTCAATTATTTAATTAAATAATAATTTAGAAAATCATAAATTAATTATCACGTCATTTGCATACTTTGTGATAAAACCACATTTAATTCCAAATGTTACACATTTATCTAACTTTATCATTTTTATCCATTTATGTTCATTTGATTCAACATGCAATTCATTTTTGGCTTCAACGAGCTAGCCAATGGACCAATTGGACATATGTGATTAGGCTTAAATGATTTATAATTAAGTTCCAGGTTTTTTTCCTATTAATTATAAACTAATTTATTCACAAAGTCATTCCACTATAGTATCGTGACTGAGTTCTCCCCAATACATATCGTTACGAAAGCTGCTCGATTGGTACTCATCCAATGACCTTGTCATAAATATGTTACCCTCATTTGGATATCCTTAATCTCTTTGAAATAAATTTGTTCTCCCAATATGATCCTATTTGTTTTCCCATGGTAACCATTACATCTTCCTTCATGAAAAGTCAATATCTATCATATAGTAATTAAGTCATTCATCACAAAGACAAATGACCTGTGGTCACGTTTTCTTTTCATCTATCATATAATTCCAACTAGAGGGTACAATTTAACCATGTCTAGGGCTATGAACTCGGCTATTGTGTATGATGCTACGTACTACAGAAGTCGTATACCCAACGCACCAACTTCTAGTTCCTTATCTATTTGAACTTAGGCTTTTAGTTACATCAAAGTATACGAGTCACACATACATAGTCTATCATCCACTCAGGATTTAGGTATGCCACATTATGAATGTCACAAGTGAACAAATCCATAAATGGATTCAAGATCTATTCTTATTGGGTTTAGTCTGACATACTGTCAGTCTAGCTAATCACATCTATGTCTCTATCTTCTGGGAGTCATCCACTCAAATGCCTAAGGCAAAGCATCTCCCTAATTGGACTAGATAGATGATATATTAGTCTTTCAATTGATTTTCTCATTTTCAATTACACTAATTACATGTTTAGGTTCATCTACTAATATAAGTTATCTTTTCGTATTACGATCCGACCACGCATGTAACACCCTAAACTCGTAT
The DNA here is from genome assembly GCA_025503065.1 of Gossypium bickii. Classification (NCBI taxonomy): domain Eukaryota; kingdom Viridiplantae; phylum Streptophyta; class Magnoliopsida; order Malvales; family Malvaceae; genus Gossypium; species Gossypium bickii. Next base: position 42,940,848 of record CP106717.1, on the reverse strand, counting down.
CCACCGTCAGACTAGGGTTACAAGGTACTACCAGAAGAATTATAACACTTAAACAACCATTACTCACACATCAGCATATAATCAATAACACAAAGTACCTTTAGAAGGTCTACTAGACCTTAAACATGCTTTAGAAGTGGTTCAGGACTGAATCGATCACATGCAAAAACTTTGCAAAACTTAAGACATGCATCAGGAGTACATGATATGTAACAGCCCAATTTAGGGGATAGTCTGAACAGTGATCTCAGGATCACTAATCCGAGATTTCAAAAATTTATTTTTTTATGTGATTTTATGAGTTAATATATGATTGTATAGGTACATCAGAATTTTGGTATTTTAATTCTAGCAATTTCATGTTTAATCGCGAAAAAGGACTAAATTGCATAAAGTACGAAAGTTCCATTCTATAAGCTAAAGATATCAAATAGCCATAGATTGATAATTGGAGGTCTTTAAAAGGCAATTAGACCTCCAATACATGCTTGGCCGGCCATAGACTAGCTTAGTAGAAAAATTTGTCAATGTTGGTCAAAGTTGGTGATGGTTGGTGGACTAAATTGATAGTTTAATATTAAAATAAAGAAAAGATGATGTCCATCTTTCTTATTCATCTCTTCCACCGAAATTTGCAAGCAAAATAGGGGTTGAAAGCTTCAAAAGTTTTAGCATACTCGTCTCTTCTCTAATCAAGAAATGCGAAGCCCAGATCGAAACCAAGGCAAGAACAAAGTCGAGGACTAACTCACATCTCTACATATATTTTGAATACTGAGGTAAGTTTGTATGAATTAAAGATTTACATGTATTCTCATTCAATTACGTATTACATTGTATACTATAAATTATTTCTATGAAGTTAAATTATTGATATTATGATGAGAAAAATAAACGAGAATATGTATGAGAAGGTCCCGGTTGAAGTCTCGGAATAATGAGGATTCTAATATCACAACATGAGACAAGGAATGTTCGTGTAAAACCATGTCAAGTCATGGCATCGACATAAGGCAAGGATGTCATGTAAGTCTATGACAAGTCATGGCATTGAAAGATTATTATAAGGCAAAGGTCCTATGTAAGCTCAAGCCAAGGCTTGGCATTGGTGAATTCATAAGGCAAAGATGTCATTTAAGCCCATGTCAAGACATGGCATTGATAAGTTTCATAAGGCAAGGATACCACGTAAGACCATGTCAAGACATGGCAATGGTAAGTTTCTTTAAGAAACACACAAGGAAAGTCTCGTATAAGACCATGTCTGGGTGATCGTGTCTGAAAGTCTTAATATTTATATAATGAATGATTGAGCCTAGAAGTTAACTATAACAATGATTTAGGCAAGCGCACCTATCATTTGGTAGTATAGCTATCGCAAGACCGGAAATATCTTATCCTCAAGTGATTATTTGGATCTTCATCCTGTAAATCATCAAACTGAACAAACTGCTGTATCATCTAAATTGTGTTAGGTTTCAGTTCAAAATTATTTGCAGCAATAGCAGGTCTAACAATACTCGACTCAGTTCTTGTTAAATTAGGTTTATCATAATCATACATAGTACAAGGAGCATGATTTTCGTCCACCACCGGAGGTAGCAGATTATTATCAGCCATCTCTTCGGTAGTATTAGTCTCGTTCCCTTGTTCTGCTTCTATGTATTGTAAGCTTTGCCTTATTTCTCTTTTGTTTCTGCGAATGGTACCTTCTATATCGCTATCAAAAATCAAGGGTCCTGATGGGTTCCTTCTAGTCATAAACTAGAAAAACCTATCAGAAGCAGAGAAAGGAAAATAAAAATTAGAAAAATAAAAATAAATAAATAAATAAAAATAACGGCTAAAGTAATAAAAATCAAGTGTTACTAATATCTTAGTCCCCGGCAACGGGGCCAAAAACTTAATCGTGTCTGAAAGTCTTAATATTTATATAATGAATGATCGAGCCTAGAAGTTAACTATGACAACGATTGAGGCAAGTGCACCTATCGTTTGGTAGTATAGCTATGGTAAGACCGAAAATATCGTATCCTCAAAGACCAAGAGTAATAGTAATTACTATCTTTTTTATTATTTAGCCTAAGAATTAAGGGAGTCGTTGTTTAATCTAAAACTAACTAATTACTAAGCTAAAGATGCTAAGACACAGAGAATGAATTGGGGAAATACTTTTGGAAAACCAATTGATTAAGACAATACCTGAGGAAGAATCCACCTAGACTTCACTTGTTATTTAACTCTAAACCAGGCGATTTATAAACTTGACTTGATCCGTAGGATTCCCTAATTTATACTAAGACCTCTCTCGAGGCTACTAACTTCTAATCTTAGGTTGATTAATTGAAATCTCTTTCTAAATAAAACCCCTAGAATTGCATTAACTTGATCTATGGATTCCCATATTAGGTTTGACCCTAATCTGGCAGATTTTTGTTGTCGTATCTCTAGGAGTGTGATCAACTTCGCTTAACTATGCTAGATCTACTCTTAAATAGGGACTTTTGCTTAACTGCTTAAGCACATCAATACTTGAATCAATATCCTAAAATATCAAAGCAAGAATTAAGAATACATAATTAAGAACAAATCAAGTATTCATATAGTTCAGAAAACAATAACTGGATCCGTATTAGGTTTCATTACCTAGGTATTTAAGGGGTTTAGTTCAAGTTTATAAAAGAATACATCTTAGAAGAAAGTATAAAATAAAACATAATAAAAACCCTAAAACCCCTGAAGGAAATTGAAGGGAAGATCTTCTGTCTTGAGTATAATTCTGGATTCTTGAGATGGATTAACTGGCTGTCTTCGAGTAAATACCACAATTCAGCCCTCTTTGGCTTGGCTCCTCGGCCTACCTGAACGCCCCCTTTTAGGTTTCCCTCTAGGGTGTGTATAAAGGCTTTTGGAATATCTTTCCTTTCCTCTAAATACCCTTTTTCGAGTAGAATTAAAACAGGTCACGTCAGGGACACGCCCGTGTGGCACACTCGTGTAAATCGAGTCTAGGCCGTGTTCGGATCTGCTAAAGAGGCACAGCAGTGTGGATTTCTCCAAGTCATGTGGATTTCATACTTTGGCCCATTTTCTCTGTTTTTGGCCCGTTTCTCGTTGTTTTTATCCTCCGATGCTCTCCTAAGTATAAAACATGAAATTAAAAGATTAAGAGCATCAAATTCCAATTTTCAAGGGATAAATCATCCAAAAGTATGCCAAATGTGGGATTAAAATATGTACATACTACGGTTATCAAATACCCCCACACTTAAGCATTTTCTTGTCCTCAAGCAAAATTCTCAACTCACAATTAAAATGAACTTCCTCAATTCATAATATTAATCAATAGTGTTTCATCTTAATTCATAGATAATTTATACATTGATAATTTAAGTAGAAGGGTCCTAAAGATTCAAACAGCCAAAGTCATATTTTTTATAGCTCGAAAACATATGTGTTCCCCTTTACCTAAATAATTACCTCTGATTTGAAACTGACAAGAATTGGCATCCTCACTAAAGATTCACTCAAATCACTCAAAAGTGTTTAAGGTTCAAATTAAGCACTCAAAAGTTAAACATGAAAAGTTAATCCCATAGGCTTGCATGAAAATCAAATCTCCACCACTATAAAATGAGATAATACACAAATCAAAAGGTCTTTAAAAAGGGTTGTAATAGGGCTCAGGTTAAAGGTGTGGATAAACACTAAATTAAAGGGTTAGAATCGGGATTGAATTAACAAATAAAAATAAAAAAAGAATAAAAATAAAAGGACTCAAAAGGTCCTCATCGCCAGAGTGATCTCGACGTGGTGGTGGCAGCAATATGTGAAAAAGCTAATAATATCAACCACGGCCGCCTCGTACGGTCATGTGGATTTATATCAGCCCATCTTCTTTAGGTAGTTTTAACCACGGCCGTGGCGTTTAGTCGAAGCCTGTGTCTTGGGGAAAATTTTTGTCCTGTTTCTGTACGATCTCCGCCACGCCCATGTACCTATTCGTGGTGTCCACACGGCCACGGCCACGCCCGTGTGCAAGGCCGTGTAGTATGGAAATCTGGTTGGTTAGTTTGTAGTTAGATGCTGAAAGTAAAAATGAAAATAAAAAATATGAAAATTAATTAGGTTAGTGCTCAGTTTGCCTCCCAATAAGCGATCGTTTATAATCTCAAGCTAGACTTAATTTTCATTAGCACATTCATGGTGGTTTGAGGAGTTGAAACTCCTCAACCCTGCTATCAGTTCTAAGATTACTATATAGTTCGAGTCGAATAGCGTTTACCTTAAAAGTGCCAAAATTGAGATTGGTTACCTCGACTGTTCCATGTGGGAAGATATTCAGTACCTCAAAAGGTATTTCTTCATTTGTATCAAGGTCTAAAGTGGCGATCCGAGGGTCTATTTTATTCAACAATAACTAATCTCCGATCTTAAATTTGTTTGTCCCACGGAATGACATTGGTTTTGCTTCGTGTATTCTTAATTTCTCCTTGAAATGTGTCTTCCACTCGTCTAGTTCATCGATCCGAAGCATTCGTTCCTCATGAGTTATTTCCTTTTTGGCATGGGGTCTAGGATCTGGCTCAGGTGTGTAGTTCCATGGTGCTTCCTGAAAAGAAGGTTTAACCGAATGGTCATTAATAGAATTTATTTTCTCAACTTGGTTGCTTGATGTCCTAGCCGAGTGAAGAGCCTGAAGAGTGATCGTTTCGTCACCTACACGAAGTATGAGTTCTTCTGTACCAACATCAATTTTAGTTCTAGTAGTTGCTAAAAAGGGTCTTCCTAAAATTAAAGGAATAGTATTGTCCTTATCCATGTCTAAAACGACAAAGTCTACCGGGAATGTGAAGTTGTCAATTTTCACAAGTACATCTTCAGTTATACCCCTAGGAATTCTAATAGTTTTATCAGCTAATTGAATGCTCATCCTAGTTTGTTTGGGTTTCCCTAGCCTTAGCTGTTTAAACATTTTATAAGGCATAACATTGATGCCTACCCCTAAATCAGCTAAAGCATTATCAACAGATAAACTACCAATTAAGCATGGAATTGTAAAACTCCCTGGATCTTTTAATTTTCGTGGTAGTTTATTTTATAGAATTGCTGAGCACACTGCGTTTAGTTCCACATGCAATTCTTCGTCTAACTTCCGTTTGTTTGTCAAAAGCTCTTTTAAAAACTTCCTTGAATCTGGCATCTACGAAAGAGCTTTAAGAAACGGTAAGTTAATATGTAATTTCTTTAAAAGTTTAATAAATTTACCGAATTGTTCATCTGTGTTGTCTTTCCTTATCGCATTGGGATGGCACACAAGGTTGGTATTCTTTAATTACCGGTTTTGGTTTTCCATGGCTTACCTCAACCTTACCTTCCTCTACCATATTCTTTTGCCTTAATTTGGGCTCATCTAATCCTTCACTATCATGAGCTGTTATGGCTTGAAGTTGCTCCTTTGGGTTTGTTTCTGTGTTACTTGGCAAGCTACCTTGTGGTCGTTCTGAGATCAACTTAGCAAGCTATCCTAATTGGTTCTCGATCCCTTGAATCAATGCTTGTTGATTTTTAAGTGTTGTCTTGGTGTTTTGGAAATGAGTTTCTGACACCGCGATGAATTTTGTCAGTATCTCTTCAAGGTTCTGCTTCTTTTCTTGTGGGTAGGTTTATTGTTGGAAGCCTTGGAGGGGTTGTTGTCTTTGGTTTCCTTGACCACCCCATGAGAAATTGGGGTGGTTCCTCCAACCTGGATTGTAAGACTTACTATAAGTGTTATTTTGAGGTCTAGAATTATTACCGATATAGTGAACTTGCTCGTTTTCAATGCTCGGGTTGTAAGGTGGATATTCTGTAATGCTCATCCTTCCTCCATTCATCTCGCACTGCATAGCTGGATGTACCTACGGAGAACCACATAAACCATCAATCTTTTTCTTTAATATCTCTACCTGATTTGATTGTATGGTTACTGCGTCGAGGTTGAAAACACTGGCGGCTTTTTTTGGCCTTGTCCTCATGACTTGCCACTGATAGTTATTCAGTGACATCTCTTCAATGAATTCATAGGAAGCCTCAAGTGTTTTGTTATTCAGGGTTCCGTCGGTGGCTGAATCAATCAACTGCCTAGTTGAGGGATTCACACCGTTATAAAAGGTTTGGACTTGTAACCACAAGGGTAACCCATGGTGTGGGCACCTTCTCAAAAGATCCTTGTATCTTTCCCATGCATCGTAAAGTGTCTCTAAATCCATCTGCACAAAATAAGAGATACCATTCCTCAACTTAGCCGTTTTAGCAGGCGAAAAATAGTTTAACAAAAATTTTTCGGTCATTTGTTCTTATGTAGTGATTGATCCTCGTGGTAACGAGTTCAACCACTGTTTAGCTTTGTTTCTTAATGAAAAGGGAAACAGCCGAAGACAAATGCCATCATCAGAAATGCCATTTATTTTGAAAATATCTCAAAATTCTAGGAAATTCGCCAAGTGATTATTTGGATCTTCATCCTGCAAACCATCAAACGGAACAAACTGCTGTATCATCTAAATTGTGTTAGGTTTCAGTTCAAAATTATTTGCAGCAATAGCAGGTCTAACAATACTTGACACACTTCTTGTTAAATTAGGTTTAGTGTAATCATACATAGTACGAGGAGCATGATTTTTGGCCACCACCGGAGGTAGCCGATTATTATCAGCCATCTCTTCGGTAGTATTAGTTTCGTTCCCTTTCTCTTCTTCTATGTATTGTAAGCTTTGCCTTATTTCTCTTCTGTTTCTGCTAACGGTACCTTCTATATCGCTGTCAAAAATCAAGTGTCCTGACAGTTCGTTCTAGTCATAAACTAGAGAAACCTATCAAAAGCAAAGAAAGGAAAATAAAAATTAGAAAAATAAAAATAAATAAATAAATGAAAATAATGGCTAAAGTAATAAAAATCAAGTGTTCCTAATATTTCAGTCCCCGGCAACGGGGCCAAAAACTTGATCGTGTCTGAAAGTCTTAATATTTATATAATGAATGATCGAGCCTAGAAGTTAACTATGACAACGATTGAGGCAAGCGCACCTTTCGTCTGGTAGTATAGCTATGGCAAGACCGGAAATATCGTATCCTCAAGGACCAAGAGTAATAGTAATTACTATCTTTTTTATTATTTAGCCTAAGAATTATGGAAGTCATTGTTTAATCTAAAACTAACTAATTACTAAGCTAAAGATGCTAAGACACAGAGATTGAATTGGGGAAATACTTTTGGAAAACCAATTGATTAAGACAATACCCGAGGAAGAATCCACCTATACTTCACTTGTTATTTAACTCTGAACCAGACGATTTATTCACTTGACTTGATCCATAGGATTCCCTAATTTATATTAATACCTCTCTCGAGGCTACTAACGTCTAATCCAAGGTTGATTAATTGAAATCTCTTTCTAAATAAAACCCTTAGAATTGCATTAACTCGATCTATGGATTCCCATATCAGCTTTGACCCTAATCCGGCAGATTTTCGTCGTCCTATCTCTAGGAGTGCGATCAACTCTGCTTAACTATGCTAGATCTACTCTTAAACAGGGACTTTTTCTCCACTGCTTAAGCACATCAATACTTGAATCAATATCCTGAAATATCAAAGAAAGAATTAAGAACACAGAATTAAGAATAAATCAAGTATTCATATAGTTCAGATATGGCCTAGATATGGCCGATGCTGTCCCTTCAGCGGGAATAGGCGCGTTACTCTCTACATCATCAGTAACTGCTCGATCGGGATCCATTACTATATGAAAACACATTTTTATCTGTCGGAATTCATCACACTATCACAATTTCATATATGGCATGTATAGCTAGACTCACACATGCTACGTTAGTCCGAAAATCAATTAAACTGTAGCTCTGATACCAATAAAATGTAACACCCCTAACTCAAAATCATCGCCAGGATAGAGTTAAGAGGTATTATCGAACAATCAGAACATTTCATATCCATTTCACGACACAAAGTCAATTATCATTACAACATATCACAAGATAATCATTTAGTCTCTTAATGAGGTCCACGAGACCTTAAACACATTCTAGAAAGGGGTCGGGATTAAACCAAACACTTACGGAAGTTTTTTGAATTTCAAGCATTCTTTAATATTGTTAAGGTCACACACCCATGCAATTAGGCCGTGCGCCTCACACGATCACAAGATACACCCATTTGTCCAGGCCGTGCCAAAACAGAGTATGTACTTTGACTTCTCTACACGTCCACTAGGCACGCCTGTGTGCTAAGGCCGTGTACTCTTAGGCAATATACTAACTTATTCATACGGCTACTAGGCACGTCCATGTACCGCGGTCGTGCATACTTGGGCTAGCTACTGACTTTATCCCACAGTCACTAGGCATGCTCGTGTGCCATAACTGTGTAAACTAAACAGACCATTTGCAAGGCCAATTTGCCACCCACGTAAGGGTCAAACCTACAAGCACATTTAAGCATAATTCCACACACAATTTGGCAACCAATTTCATGTCAAGTGATCAACATATCATATCATCCAATCTCATTTCTAACCATGTCAACTTATATACCAAATTGCACAACTATAATACATGCATAACCTAGAATGATTCATCCACAAGATCTCTAGATCACAAAGACATCAATCCATCGCTAAACTTACCATTCACAATAATTTATTAATACCATCAAAACACATCAAAACATACTTCATATACCAAATCCACATATGAGTATTGCCAACATTTATCTAGCCACATCTCATGGCTAATTACACATCTCAAACATATTTTAAAACAACTAGCCTATACATGCCATATTCACATATTCACATCCTCTAAGGTACCAAAATAAATTGCCGATAGTGTGATTGAGATGCTGACGATCCCCAAATCCGAGCTAGCTTTATCAACACTGCAAAGTAGAGAAACAAATCACGCAGTAAGCTTTCAAAGCTTAGTAATTTTGAAATACAATACATACAACTCAATAATACCAAATCACTTGTAATTAAACCATCACTTAGATAAGTGCACAATTATGCCCATTATTAATCTAAACCATATGTTCTAGTATCTAGTCATTCAACTTTTAAATATATCATCAACCACATAGGTTCAAAAGTACCTTGATCAGCACATAGTTACTCACCATTCATGCTACTCAGTAACTTGATATTATCTCTCGTTCAATTTCATCCTCTGATTTATTCACACACTTAGTGCCAATTTCATAACTGCAACAAAGTTTTCATCGCACACTTAGTGCCAATATATTTAACCGAACTTATATCGGTATCGCACACACAGTGCCAATTCAATAAGTCGGAGCTTCTATCTTTTCGTACACACAGTGCTAATCATCTCTGTCTCGTTTCTAATTTCGCACACTTAGTGCCTTCTAATTCAATTCCGTACACAGCATTTCTAAACTCATAGTTATATCTATATATATTCATTCAATTCACATCACATAGATATAGTTTACAACTAGTATTATATCCGAACTTACCTTGGTCCTCGAAACACCGAAATGGTCGATTAATCAAGCACTTTATATTTGCCTCAATCTCGACCTGAACCTCTCATTTATTGGTCTTAATTTTACTTGTGTATGGCAGAAACCTAGCTTGACCTATCCATTTCTTTTCTTTGCTAATTTCAACTAATATAGGATGAACTAAAGCCATTTTCTATTCTTATGTTTTATTATAAACATATTAATATACATTTTACCATATTAACCTTTCTATTATTATTCCATTCCCATTATCTAAAGGTTTTTATGTCCATCCACCATCCACTAAATATATAATGGTTTAATTGTCTCATAAGGCCTCCACATTATAAAGACAAGAACAATTAAACACTTAGCAATCAGCACACAACATTTACACTTTATGTGATTGAATTATTTTTCATAATTTGACACACAGTCAATAAAATTACCACACACAATTTTCACACAGGCTATATCACATGCAATAAACATCAAAAATAATTCCAAAATATTTTTTCGACCTCAGATTTGTGGTCTTGAAACCACTGTTCTGACTAGGGTCTAAACCGGGCTATTACAAGGCGTATCTTACTTTTTTGATGAATGCTAAGAAATCGAATTAAAGATTGAGGCAGTGTCGATAGTGTGTGAGTACTCAGATGTTTTTCCTAAAGAATTTCCAGGATTGCCTTTGATTAGAGAGGTTAAGTTCGGTATTGATTAGCTCCCGATACTGTACCGGTATCAATTGCTCCTGATAGGATGGCTCTAACTGAGTTGAAAGAATTAAAACCACAGTTGCAAGATTTAACGGACAAAGTTTTCGCTAGGTCGAGTTGTTCTCCATGGGGTGCCCCAGTATTATTTGTGAAAAAGAAAGATGGTTCTATGAGATTTTGCATAGACTACCAACAGCTTAACAAAGTAACAATAAAGAACAAGTATCCATTGCCAAGAATCGACGATTTGTTCGATCAACTAAAGGGAGCCACTATGTTCTCCAAGATAGATTTGAGGTCAGGATACTATTAGTTAAGAGTAAAGAACTCTAATGTGCCGAAGACTACTTTTCGAACGAGGTATGGGCACTATGAATCTTTAGTTATGCTCTTCGGTTTGACAAATGCTCCTGCGGTGTTCATAGATTTAATGAACCGCATTTTTGACCATACCTAGACAAGTTTGTTGTTGTTTTTATTGATGATATACTGATATATTCCCAGGATGAGAGGGAGCATGCCGAGCACTTTAGGACAATTCTACAAAATTTACGGGATAATCAGTTGTACGCCAAGTTTAGCAAAAGTGAGTTTTGGCTTAAAGAGGTTGGATTTCTGGGACATATTTTCTCGGGAGATGGAGTCTAAGTTGACCCAAGTTGACCACCGAAAAATGCATCTGAAGTTAGAAGTTTTCTAGGCCTAACTGGCTACTACAGGTGGTTCGTCAAGGGGTTTTCCATGATAGCGACCCCAATGACAAAATTGTTACAGAAAAATGTAAAGTTTGACTGGACGGAAAAATGCCAACAAAGTTTTGAGAAATTGAAGGCAATGTTGACAGAGGCTCCAATCCTAGTACAACCTGAGTCGGGAAAAGCATTTGTGATTTACAGCGATGCTTCCTTAAACGGATTAGGCTGTGTACTTATGCAAGAAGGCCAGGTGATAGCATATTCCTCTAGACAGCTAAAGCCTTATGAGAAGAACTATTCGATGCATGGCATGGAATTGGCTGCTATAATTTTTGCACTGAAGATTTGGAGACACCATTTGTATGGTGAAATATATCGGATATTTACCGACCAGAAAAGTTTAAAGTACTTGATGACTCAAAAGGAATTGAACTTGAGGCGGCGAAGATGGTTAGAGTTAATAAACGGTTATGAGTTGGTTATTGATTACCATCCGGGGAAGGCGAATGTAGTCGCCGATGCTTTTAGTAGAAAATCCCTATTTGCATTGAGGGCTTTGAATATGCGGGTGACCTTGATAGAAGATGGTTCTATTCTAGCTGAGTTGAAGGCTAGACTGGTGTTTCTTCAAGAGAGCTATGAAGCTCAGAGTGGTGACAGTGACTTACAAGTCAAGAGAGCTCAGTGCGAGTCAGGCGTTGAGTCTGATTTTTGGGTTAATTTTGATGGATATCTGATGTTCAGAAACATAATTTGTGTACCGAGAAATGATAAACTTATTCAAAAGATTTTGCATGAGGCACATAGCGGATGTTTAACTATACATTTGGGTAGCACCAAGATGTATAATGACTTGAAGCAACAGTATTGGTGGCCAAATATGAATAAGGATATTTTAGAGTTTGTGTCAAAATGCTTAACTTTTTAGCAAGTAAAGGCTGAGCACCAAGTACCTTCAGGCCTGCTTCAGACTATTATGGTTTTAGAGTGGAAATGGGACTGTATTGCTATGGACTTTGTAACGGGTTTACTGTTGACACCAAACAAGAAAGATGTTGTATGGGTTGTAGTCGATAGACTTACGAAGTCAGCCCATTTTATACCTGTGCTAGTTGACGACTCACTTGAGAAGTTGGCAAGCTGGTATGTTTCAGAGATAGTAAGGCTTCATGGAGTGACCTTGACTATTATATCGGATAGGGATTCGAGATTCGCATCTAGATTTTGGAGAAAGTTGCAGGAGGCTTTGGGTACAAAGTTGAGTTTTAGTACAGCCTTCCATCCCCAGACCGTCTATAACAGTCCAGTTTATACCATAGTCAGAAAAGTGGTTTCGGGACCACAAATTCGAGCCCGTATAATATTTTAATATTATTTTCTGTGACTATGATGTGTGAATATGCATGTGCTAAAGTTTCATAAGTTAATTCATCCACATGTGTGTTTAATTTAAACAAAGGACTGAATTGCATTATATACAAATTAACATGCTACATGAAAAGGTACTTAATTGTCATGTCTTTATAAGTATGAGGATTTTATGTGGCAATTAAGCCATTTGCTTGTAAGTGGACGGTTAAGGTAAAAAAAGATCTTGATTTATATGTTATATATGTTTTTATTATAAGGATAATTTGGTAATAAGGTTAATAATATAATTGTTAATAAAATAAAGCATGAAAATGGAACATTCATTCATGCATTCTCCACTGAAAATACAAAGGAAAGAAAGGTTTTGAAGCTTTCTAACATTCGGCATTCATTAAGCAAAATTAAGATCAAGAACTGAAGAAAACAGATTTAGATCGCGGGAAAGCGAAAGTAACCGAGTAGCAGTTTCCGTTTCTATTAAATTGAATCTGAGGTAAGTCATTATGCAAATAAATGTATTCGTATTGAATTATGTATATTCTTATGACTATTGTTATCGATGAATACTTATGATATAATCTGTTCATGAATTTTGAGATAAGGATTGCTTAGTGACCATATCCGAGAAGTCCCGTACGAACCTAGGAATAGATAGGATTAGCTATGTCATGACATAGGTATTTGTTCTGGTTTTATCATGTAAGACCACGTCTGGGACGTTGGCGTTGATTTGAGATTTCGTGTAAGACCTCATCTGGGACGTAGGCATCGATATGTGCATTACGTGTAAGACCACGTCTGGGACATTGGTAACGATATGATCTTTACGTGTAAGACCATGTCTAGGACATCGGCATCGTATTGATTCGCGTAAGACCCTGTCTGGGACAGTGGCATCGATATCCAATTACATGTAAGACCTAGTCTGGGACGTTGGCATTGTACGACTATTTCAAGCTTTCTGAGTATCCTACTAGATTCCTTATGGTTCGACGGGCAAGTCTGTGATACGAAATGGCCATGTAAATAGTGAATTCGTTTCAGGTACGTTGATTCATACACTAAGTGTATATATAAGGTAAGTTCCTATGTGATCTTACTATGATGATTATGTATACTTGGATAATAATATGAGATGTGATAGTAAGCATGAAAGAGCTTTGTATATATGAGACTTTTAAATTGTTGAACGTGGCAAATATGGCCAAGTACAGGGACCAAAGTATACATCTGATAATTTTCTAAGTGATTTAGATGTGCCAATGTATCTATGAGTATATATGCCTTCTATGCTAAGTTTGTTTGTATTATGACGTACTAAGCTTTTGGAAAGCTTACTCCGTGTGTGCGTTTTCTTTATTTTATAGGTCGCCAACGCTATTGAAGGCTCGGGACCGTCAAGGATCGTCATCACACTATTCAATTTGTTTATGGTACATGTTGGATATATATTTCGCTAGATATGGCATGCATAGGCTAGTCTTTTGTATTTGTAAATGAAGTGAATTTAGGCATGTGATTTGGCTAGTTATATGTTGGTTTTATGTTTAAATGAATGTGATATATGAAGTATACCTTGGTATGGTTGAAGCACATGAATTGATCAAGTTTTGGGTAAGCATTTGGGTGAATTATACTTGATATATATCTGTTTTGGTCTTGGAAGTTGGCATGGTTGAAATGGATATTGAATGTTTGGATTGAATGGTTATTTTGGTTGTCTAGCATGCATGAAATGTGTTGGTAAATATTGCTTGTAGGTAAGACCCAAGTGGGTGGCATTTTGGCCTTGAAATTGGCCTATAATGTCACACTGTTGTGGCACACGGGCGTGCCTAGTGACCGTGGGGCTAAGTCAGTAGCTAGCATAAGAGTACACAGCCTTGGCACATGGACGTGCCTAGTAGCCGTGTGATTTTTGACAGGATCGACCACAGCCAAAGTACACAGGCGTGCTTGGTGGCCGTGCAGCAAAAGTCAGTTTCGACCACGGGGAGGACACACAGATGTGTCTAGCAACCGTGGGAGGCACACGGCATGCCCACAAAGGCATGTAACCCCTAAAACTTAAAAAAGTTTTAAATTTCTGAAAATGTCTGTATGTGTTTCGATTTAGTCCCGACCCCATTTATAAGCATGTTTTAGGTCTCGTTGATCGCAATAAGGGACACTATGATTGTATTCGATGTGCTACTTGATGAATTGTCTAGTTAAGTTTTCGATCAGTTAGGTAACGCTCTTAACCCATTCTGGCGACGGACACAGGATAGGGGTGTTACACTGTCTGTCAGTCGGAAAGATTAATACAAGTACTTGAGGATATGCTTTGGTGCTGTGTTCTTGAATTTCAAGGTAGTTGGGAAAGGTACCTTCCATTTGTAGAATTTGCCTACAATAATAGTTTTCAATCAAGTTTAAAGATGGCGCCTTATGAGGCCTTATACGGGCATAAGTGCCGGATGCCTTCATACTGGATTGAACTCGACGAAAACCAGATTCACGGGGTTGATTTGGTTAGAGAAACTGAGGAAAAGGTGAAGGCAATTCGAGATTATTTAAAGGCTACTTCTGATAGACAAAAATCTTACTCGGATTTAAAAAGGAAAGAGATCCAGTATCAAGTTGGTGATAAGGTTTTCTTGAAAGTGTCGCTATGGAAGAAAGTACTTAGATTTGGCCAGAAAGGCAAGTTGAGTCCGCATTTTATCGGATCATATGAGATCACTGAGAGGATTGGGCCGGTAGCCTATCGGTTGGCTTTGTCGTCTGAGTTAGAGAAGATTCATGACGTGTTTCATGTGTTTATGTTATGCCGTTCAAACCCTTCACATGTCATAGTACCTACAAAGGTAGAGAAACAACCGGACTTGACTTATAGTGAAGAGCCGTATAGAATTTTGGCGCGAGAGGTCAAGTTGTGAAGAGCCGGACTATGATTGTATTCGATATGATACTTGATGAATTGTCTGATTAAGTTTCTGATCTGTCAGTTAACGCTCTTAACCCATTCCAGCGATGGACATGGGTTAGGGGTGTTACATTTGGTTGGTATCAGCGCTACGGTTTGCCGATTCTCGGACTAACGTAGCATGTCAGAGTCTAGCTATACATTCCATATATCTGAACTGTGATAGTGTGATGAATCCTGACGTGTAAAAATTTGATTTTCGTATAGTAATGGATCCCGAAAGAGCTGTAGCTGACGACGTAGAAAGTAATGCACCTGCCCCCACGCAAGGGACAACCCCCTCTAATTCGAGACTGGCTACGAGCGTACAAGAGGGAGAAGCTAAACAAGCTTTCTTCCAGATGATGAGTGAGTGGTTTACTCAATTTGTAAAGAATAACCCGACTGTTTCACAACCCCCGCCCCCGGTTAATCCCCCTCAGACATCCGATATACCTCTGACTGCAAATCTAAATTCATGGAATAAGCCTCCAGTTGACAAGATTCGCAAGTATGGGGCTGAAGAGTTCCGAGCTACTAATGATGATGATGCTGAAAAAGCTGAGTTGTGGTTAGAAAACATGATCCGGGTATTTGATGAGATTTCTTTGACTCCAAAAGAATGTATAAAGTGTGTTGTATCATTACTTCAAGATGTAGGTTATCAATGGTGGAAAACTTTGATTTCTATTTTTCCGAAAGAACGAGTTACATGGGACTTCTTTCAGAGCAAGTTTTGGAAAAAATATATCAGTGAGAGATTCATGGATCAGAAACGAAAAAAATTTCTGGAACTAAAATAGGGCCGAATCATTATTTCAGAATATGAACGAGAGTTCGTAAGACTGAGTCAGTATGCTCGGGAATATGTATCATCTAAAGCAATAATGTGCAAAAGGTTTGAAAATGGTCTTAACGAAGACATTCATTTGTTAGTCGGGACTTTAGAAATAAAAGAGTTCGTAGTACTCGTTGATAGAGTGTGCAAAGCTGAGGCACTTGGGAAAGATAAAAGAAAAGTTGAGTTTGTAGCCTAAGATACGGGAAAAAGATTTCCGAGCAAATCATTCCAGTCATCTTCGAAGAGATTCAGAGATAATCAAAGTCGTTCAAGAAAAAATGTGGGACATTTGAATAGAAATCGAGCTAGATCACAAATGAGCTCCAAAACTCCAGCAACTTTAGTAGTGGGTATTGGTAATGTTCGATTCAAGAAACCTGAATGTAAGCATTGTGGAAAATGACATTCGGGAAGTTGTAGACTTAATGACAAAGCTTGCTTCAGATGTGGATCACTTGACCATTTTATCTGTGATTGCCCTGAGTCTGTCGAGCGAGAGACTGTTCAAAATCTGAGATCTGATAATGCACCTGTGAGAGGTAGACCTTCGAAGAATGTAAGAAATGTCAGTGGTATTCAGAGAACTATGAGAGACAATGTTGCCAGATCTGAAGCTAGAGCGCCTACGAGAGCGTATGCTATTCGAGCTCAAGAGGAAGCTTCATCTCTAGATGTTATAACAGGTACTTTTACACTTTATGATACTTCTGTGATTGCATTGATATGCCCTAGTTCTACGCATTCGTATATATGCAATAATTTAGTATTCAGTAAAATTTTGCCAATAGAGTCTACTGAGTTTGCTATAAAAGTATCGAACTCCTTAGGTAAAAGTGTCCTTGTTGACAAAGTATACAAGAACTGTCCGTTAATATTTCGAGATATCTGTTTCCCTGCTGATCTGATGCTTTTGCCATTTGATGAGTTCGATATCATTCTAGGTATGGACTGGTTGACTTTGCATGATGCTGTTGTAAATTGTAAAAAAAAAAGACTATTGATTTGAGATGTCCAAATGATGAGATAGTACGAGTTGAGTCTAATGATTTGAATGGATTACCTACTGTGATATCTGTTTTGAAAGCTCAAAGTTATGTGAAAAAGGGTTATGACACATATTTCGCTTATGTCATTGATTCGAAAGTGTCTGAGAAGAAAGTTGAATCAGTGCCTATTATTTGTGAGTATTCTGATGTGTTCCCAGGAGAGTTATCGGGTTTACCTCCGATTCGTGAAGTTGAATTTAGTATTGATTTACTGCCTGGTACTACACCTATATCGATAGCTCCGTATAGAATGGCATCAATAGAGTTAAAAGAGTTAAAGTCACAGTTACAAGAATTGACAGATAGAAGGTTTGCTAGACCGAGTTTCTCGCCTTGGGGTGCTCCTGTTCTATTTGTGAAAAAGAAAGATGGCACGATAAGGATGTGTATCAATTACCGTCAGTTGAATAAGGTGACAATAAAGAATAAATATCTGTTGCCCCGAATAGACAATTTATTTGATCAGTTACAAGGAGTTACTGTATTTTCTAAGATTGATCTGAGATCGGGATACTACAAGTGAAGAGTTAAAGATTCAGACATTTCGAAGACTGCTTTCAGAATGAGGTACGGGCATTATGAGTTTTTAGTTATGCCATTTGGACTAACCAATGCTCCTGCTGTCTTTACGGATCTGATGAACAGAATTTTCAGACCGTACCTAAATCGATTTATTGAGGTGTTCATATATGACATCTTGATTTATTCACATGACGAAAATGGGCATGCTGAACATTTGAAAATTGTGTTACAAACTTTAAGAGAAAAATAATTGTATGCGAAATTTAGAAAATGTGAATTCTGGTTACACGAGGTTAGTTTTCTGGGACATATTGTGTCATCTTCTGGAATCCAAGTGGATCCGAGTAAGATTTTTGCTGTTCTGAATTGGAAACCTCCGAGAAATGTATCTGAAGTCCATAGTTTTCTGGGTTTAGCTGGTTATTATCGTCGATTTGTAAAAGGATTTTCAGTGATAGCTACTCCGTTGACTAGATTACTTTAGAAAGATGTTAGATTTGACTTGTTGAATAAATGCCAGAAAAGTTTTGATCAGTTGAAAACTCTGTTAACAGAAGCTCCAGTGTTAGTACAACCAGAATCGGGTAAAGAATTTGTTATATACAGTGATGCTTCGTTAAATGGTCTCGGATGTGTTTTGATGCAGGAAGGCAAAGTTGTAGCTTATGCCTCGAGACAATTGAAGCCTCATGAAAAGAATTATCCGACACACGACCTTGAGCTAGCTGCGATTGTGTTTGCACTTAAGATTTGGCACCATTATCTGTACGGTGAGAAATGTCATGTGTTTTCAGATCATAAATGTCTAAAATATCTACTTAGAAAGATTTGAACCTGCGTCAAAGAAGATGGTTAGAGCTGTTAAAAGATTATAAAGCTTGTGATAGATTATCATCCAGGTAAAGCGAACGTTGTTGCTATGCGTTGAGTAGAAAATTATTGTGTGCACTACGTGCTTTGAATGCTCAGTTAAATTTGTCTGATGATAGTTCTGTGTTAGCTGAGTTAAAAGCGAAACCATTGTTTATATAGCAGATATGTGATGCTCAAAAATCAGATAATGAATTATTAGCGAAACGAGTTCTGTGTGATTCGAATTTTGAATCTGAATTTTGGGTTGTTGATGATTGCTTGAGTTTTTGAGGTCGTATTTATGTTTCGATAAATCCGGAGTTGATTCAGTTGATTTTAAGTGAAGCACATAACAGTCCTTTATTTGTTCATCCAGGAAGTACAAAGATGTACCATGATCTGAAGCAACACTATTGGTGGTCTGGTATGAAACGAGACATTTCTGACTTTGTTTCGAAATGCTTAATCTATCAACAAGTGAAAGCGAACATCAAGTTTCGTCTGGTTTGCTATAGCCAATTCTGATTCCTGAATGGAAATGGGATAGAGTGACAATGGATTTTGTTTCTAGTTTGCCTCAGACTCCGAGAAAGAAAGATACGATTTGGGTCATAGTTGACCGATTGACAAAATCTGCCCATTTTGTTTCGGTAAGATCTGACTATTCACTTGATAGATTAGCTGAACTTTATATTTCTGAGATTGTTAGATTGCACGGGGTGCCACTATCCATTGTGTCAGATAGGGATCTAAGGTTTACATCGAGGTCCTGGAAGAAATTACAAGAAGCTTTAGGCACGACACTGTATTTCAGTACAGCTTTTCATCTGCAAACAGATGGTCAATCTGAGCGGATCATTCAGATTCTCAAAGATATGTTAAGATGTTGTATACTTGAGTTTAACGGTAAGTGGGAACAGTATTTGCCATTGATTGAATTTGCATAAAATAATAGTTTTCAGTCGGTATCAAAATGGCACCTTATGAAGCTTTGTACGGACGTAAATGTCGTACACCTCTATATTAGACTAAGCTCAGTGAAAATAAGCTACATGAGGTTGATTTGATAAAAGATTCAGAACAAAAAGTGAAACTGATCTGAGATTGTTTGAAAGCAGCATCTTATCATCAGAAGTCTTATACAGACTTGAAACGAAAAGATATAGAATTTGAGATTAGTGCCAAAGTATTTCTGAAAGTGTCTCCATAGAAGAAAGTACTCCGATTCAGACGTAAAGGCAAATTAAGTCTGAGGTTCATCGGACCGTTTGAGATCATTGAACGTGTTGGGCCTGTGGCATATAGGTTAAGGTTGCCCTCTGAGCTAGAAAAGATACACAATGTATTTCATGTTTCAATGCTCCGTAGATATCGATCCGATCCGTCACATGTGATTGCCCCATCTAAAATTGAAATCCGATCAGATATGGCATATGAAGAGGAACCGATCCGTATCTTAGCTCGTAAAGTGAAAGAGTTGAGAAACAAGAAAATTCTGTTAGTGGAAGTAGTATGGAATCGAAACGGAATAGAATAAGCTACGTGGGAGCCTGAAGATTCAATGAGACAGCAATATCCGAATCCATTTAACGATAAGATTTTCGGGGAAAAAAATCCATAGGGGAAGAATTGTAACAGTCTAGTTTATACCCTAGTCGAAACAGTGGTTTTGGAACCACAAATCCAAGCTCGTATAATGTTTTAATATTATTTTCTGTGACTATGATGTGTGAATATGCATGTGCTAAAGTTTCGTAAGTTAATTCGTCCATCAGTGTGTTTAATTTGAGCAAAGGACTAAATTGCATTGATATACAAATTAGCATCCTAAATGAAAAGGTACTTAATTGTCATGTCTTTATAAGTATGAGGATTTGATGTGGCAATTAAGCCATATGAGGATTTTATGTGGCAATTAAGCCATTAGCTTGTAAGTGGACGGTTAAGGTAAAAAAAGACCTTGATTTATATGTTATATATGTTTTTATTATAAGGATAATTTGGTAATAAGGTTAATAATATAATTGTTAATAAAATAACACATGAAAATGGAACATTCATTCATGCATTCTCCACTAAAAATACAAAGGAAAGAAATGTTTTGAAGCTTTCTAAGATTCGACATTCATTAAGAAAAATTAAGATCAAGAACCAAAGGAAACGGATTTAGATCGTGAGAAAGCGAAAGTAATCGAGTAGTCGTTTTCGTTTCTGTTAAATCGAATCTGAGGTAAGTCATTATGCAAATAAACATATTCGTATTAAATTATGTATATTCTTATGACTATTGTTATCGATGAATACTTATGATATAATTTGTTCATGAATTTTGAGATAAGGATTACTTAGTGACCATATATGAGAAGTCCCGTACGAACCTAGGAATAGATAGGATTAGCTATGTCATGACATAGGTATTTGTTCTGTTTTTATCATGTAAGACCACGTCTGGGAAGTTGGCGTTGATTTGAGATTTCATGTAAGACCTCGTCTGGGGCGTAGGCATCGATATGAGCATTACGTGTAAGACCACGTCTGGGACGTTGGCATCGATATGATCTTTACGTGTAAGACCATGTCTAGCATCGATATGATCTTTACGTGTAAGATCATGTCTGAGACATCGGTATCATATTGATTCGTGTAAAACCCTGTCTGGGACAGTGGCATCGATATTTGATTACCTGTAAGACCTCGTCTGGGACATTGGCATTGTACGACTATTCTGAGCTTTCTGAGTATCCTACTAGATTCCTTACGGTTCAACGGGTAAGTCTGTGATACGAAATGGCCATTTAAGTAGTGAATCCATTTCAAGTAAGTTGATTCGTACACCAAATGTATATATAAGGTAAGTTCCTATGTGATTTTACTATGATGATTATGTGTATTTGGATAACAATATGAGATATGATAGTAAGCATGAAAGAGATTTGTATATATGAGACTTTTGAATTGTTGAATGTGGCAAATATGGCCAAGTACATGGACCAAAGTATACATGTGATAATTTGCTAACTGATTTAGATGTGCCAATGTATCTATGAGTATATATGCCTTCTATGCTGAGTTTGTTTGTATTA
Source organism: Gossypium bickii (assembly GCA_025503065.1). Taxonomy (NCBI): domain Eukaryota; kingdom Viridiplantae; phylum Streptophyta; class Magnoliopsida; order Malvales; family Malvaceae; genus Gossypium; species Gossypium bickii. Next base: position 42,919,252 of record CP106717.1, on the reverse strand, counting down.
TGACTTACAAAGATTTTGGAAAGCTTACTCCGTGTGTGCCTTTTCTCTGTTTTATAGGTCGTCAAAGTTACTGAAGGCTCGGGACCGTCAAGGATCATCATCACACTATTCAACTTTTTTATGGTACATGTTGGATATATATATATTTTGCTAGATATGGCATGCATAGGATAGTCTTTTGTGTTTGTAAATGAAGTGAATTTAGCCATGTGATTTGGCTAGTTATATGTTGGTATTATGTTTAAATGAATGTGATATATGAAGTATACCTTGGTATGGTTGAAGCACATGAATTGGTCAAGTTTTGGGTAAGCATTTGGATGAATTATACTTGATATACATAAGTTTTTGGTCTTGGAAGTTGGCATGGTTGAAATGGATATTGAATGTTTAGATTAAATGGTTATTTTGGTCGCCTAGTATGCATGAGATGTGTTCGTAAATATTGCTTGTAGCTAAGACCCAAGTGGGTGGCATTTTGGCCTTGAAAATGGCCTATAATGTCACACGGTTGTGGCACATGGGCGTGCCTAGTGACCATGGGTCTAAGTCAGTAGGTAGCATATGAGTACACGGGGCTTGGCACACAGACGTGCCTAGTAGCCGTGTGATTTTTGACAGGATCGACCACAGCCAAAGTACACGGGCGTGCTTGGTGGCCGTGGAGGAATGGTCAATTTTGACCACGGGGAGGACACACGGGTGTGTCTAGCAGCTGTGGGAGGCACACGACATGCCCATACGGGCGTGTAATCCCTGAAACTTAGAAAAGGTTTAAATTTTTGAGAATGTCTGTATGTGTTTCGATTTAGTCCCGACCCAATTTATAAGCATGTTTTAGGTCTCGTTGATCGCAATAAGGACACTGTGATTGTATTCGATGTGATACTTGATGAATTGTCTGATTACATTTCCGATCTGTCAGGTAACGCTCTTAACCCATTCCGGCGACAGACACGGGATAGGGTGTTACACCGTCGGTCAGTCAGAAAGATTAATACAAGTACTCGAGGATATGCTTCGGTGCTGTGTTCTTGAGTTTCAAGATAGTTGGGAAAAGTACCTTCCATTGGTAGAATTTGCCTACAATAATAGTTTTCAATCAAGTTTAAAGATGGCGCCTTATGAGGCCTTATACGGACACAAGTGCCAAATGCCTTTGTACTGGATTGAACTCAACGAAAACCAGATTCACGGGGTTGTTTTGGTTAGAGAAATTGAGGAAAAGGTGAAGGCAATTCGAGATTGTTTAAAGGCTGCTTCTGATAGACAAAAATCTTACTCAGATTTAAAAAGGAAAGAGATCCAGTATCAAGTTGGTGATAAGGTATTCTTGAATGAGTCGCCATGGAAGAAAGTACTTAGATTTGGCCGGAAAGGCAAGTTGAGTCTACGTTTTATCGGACCATATGAGATCACTGAGAGAATTGGGCCAGTAGCCTATCGGTTGGCTTTTTCGTCTGAGTTAGAGAAGATTCATGACGTGTTTCATGTGTCTATGTTATGCCGATACCATTCAGACCCTTCACATGTCATAGTACCAACAAAGGTAGGGATACAACCGGACTTGACTCATGGTAAAGAGCCGGTTAGAATTTTGGCGTGAGAGGTCAAACAGTTAAGAAATAAAGGAATAGCCCTAGTGAAAGTTCTATGGGAAAGACACGAGATAAAAGAGGCTACACGGGAGCCTAAGGAAACGATGAGAAACCAATACCTTAATCTTTTCACCGGTAAGATTTTTAGGGATGAAAATTCCTAAGGGGGGAGAATTGTAACAGCCCGATTTAGGGTCTAGTCGGAACAGTGATCTCGGGATCACTAATTCAAGATTTGAGAAATTTATTTTTTATGTGATTTTATGAATTAGTATATGATTGTATAGGTACATGAGAATTTTGGTATTTTAATTCTAATGATTTCATGTTTAATCGCGAAAAAGGACTAAATCGCATAAAGTGCGGAACTTCCATTCTATAAGCTAAAGGTATCAAATAGCCATAGATTGATAATTAAAGGTATTTAAAAGGCAATTAGACCTCCAATACATGCTTGGCCGGCCATAGACTAGCTTAGGAGACAAATTTGTCAATGTTGGTGAAAGTTAGTGATGGTAAGTGGACTAAATTGATAGTTTAATATTAAAATAAAGAAAAGATGATGTTCATCTTTCTTGTTCATCTCTTCCACTGAAATTTGCAAGCAAAATAGGGGTTGAAATCTTCAAAAATTTCAGCATACTTATCTCTTCTCTAATCAAGAAACGTGAAGCCCAGATCGAAACCGAGGCAAGAACAAAGTCGAGGACTAACTCACATCTTTACATATATTTTGAACACCAAGGTAAGTTTGTATGAATTAAAGATTTACATGTATTCTCATTCAATTACTTATTAGGTTGTATAATGTACATTTTTTCTACAAAGTTAAATTATTGATATTATGATAAGAAAAGTAAACAAGATTATGTATGAGAAGGTCCCGGTTGAAGTCTCGGAATAAGGAGGATACTAATATCACAACATGAGACAAGGAAAGTTCGTGTAAGACAATGTCAAGACATGGCATTGACATAAGGCAAGGATATCATGTAAGTCCATGACAAGTCATGGCATTGAAAGATTATTATGAGGCAAAGGTCCCATGTAAGCCCAAGCTAAGGCTTCGCATTGGTAAATTCATAAGGCAAAGATGTCATGTATGCCCATGTCAAGGCATGGCATTGATAAGTTTCATATGGCAAGGATACTACATAAGACCATGTCAAGACGTGGCAATGGTAAGTTTCTTTAAGAAACACACAAGGAAGGTCTCGTATAAGACCATGTCTGGGACATGGCATCGACACCGAATTAAGGGATGCCACGTAAGACCATATCTGGGATATGGCATTGGCATCATGAGGCGATCCCATGTAAGACCATGTTAGGGACATGGCCTTGGCATTGAGATACATGTTTGATGAGATTAAGTAACCTCAATTATTTCGGGAAATTCATCGGGCAAAAGAGCCAAGTATGAAAGAGGTAACAAGAAAGCTAAGCAAATAGAGTTGGTAATAAGCTAAGTTGTTCAAAGTTGATAAAGAGTTTCATTCAAGTTAAGAAAGATGAAGATTGAATTTATGTTGTATTAGCAAAATATACTAATTTATGTGATTAAGTGATACAGGTTCAATGAGTACATTGCGAGTATGTAATTATTATGTATCATGTAATGAGTATAAATAAGTATGAGTAAGTAAGCCCAAGCACTTGAAACTCAAGTTGTATTTATTCTCTTGATGGATGAGTTATATTAAGTAAATATAATTATTATATGAATTTCATGCAAACTTACTAAGCTATATGCTTATTTCTTTCGTTTCTTCCATTCCTTGTAGTTAAGCCAAGCTAAATAGGGGATCATAAATGTCAGAGCTCAGATCACACTATCGGCCACTATTTTGGTATAGAAAAGTTAATTAATTATGAGTATGGCATGTATAAGTGTTTGACCATTTTGTCATGTCAAATTGTGAGCTAAAAGCTTAGTTAGTTAGATTATGCATTTCTATTGTATATGGCCATTAGAAATTGGTCGATATTTCTTAATTTATATACCTTTTCATGATGATAATTTATGCATTCAAGTTACTATAATGGATGGAATAGTTGAGTTGTTTGAGATAGTATAAGTGTGATTATGTTTCAGGGTGGCAATTGGCTTGGAAAATATCATATAATTGCCCATACGGGTAGAAACACAAGCGTGTGTCTAGGCCGTGTGTGACACACGGTCAGCCCCATGGGCGTACGCCCAAGCCGTGTGAAATCTGCAAATTAATTGTGAAGTTTAATTCAACACACGGGCTAGGGACAAGGGAGTGTGCCTTGGCCGTGTGACCATAGTGAGTTGATGACGTCATAATTAAAGAGCTCCACGGGTAGAGGACACTAGCTTGTCAAGGCCGTGTGAAGGACACAGGTTATAGACACGGGCGTATTGTAACAGTCCGATTTAGACCCTAGTCGGAACAGTGGTTTCGGGACCATAAATTCGAGTCAGTAAAATATTTTAATATTATTTTCTGTGCCTTTAATATGTGATTAAGCACGTGTTAAAGTTCCATAAGTTAATTTGTCTGTCTGTGTGCTTAATTTGATAAAAGGAGTAAATTGCATTGAATGCAAGATTTGCATGCTTTATGAAAAGACACCTATTTGAGATGGCTTTTAAATACGAAGACCTTATGAGGCAATTATGCCAATATTTAGATAGTGTATGGATAAAGGACATTAATGCCCTTAATGTTAACATGTATATATGTTTAATAAAAGGTTAGTATAGTAAATAGATTAATAATATGATTATTAATCAAACAAAAGGCTAAAAATAAGCCATAATGCTCACCCATCTAGCTGATTCTTGAAAGAAAAAGAAGAAAGAAAAACTAGTTTGGGCATCCGGCCATTTCTAAGCTCAATTCAAGGTATGTTTGATTTCGGTTTTTGGTAATTTCTATGTTTTTCAATAGTTGGTTCGTAATCTTTGAAACCCATGTTGTAATTTCAAGAATTGATTATGTTTATTAGATGTGTCATTGATGAAATGGTGAGCTTTGTGATGAGTATTTGTGCTAAATGAAAAATATGTGTTTAATGAACATGTTTTGTTCTTGAATTTTTGATGAATTTAGCTAATTAGGGCTAAATTGTTAAACTGATATTTTGGAGTGATAAATTGTGAATTTGATGAAAAATATGGACTTGTATGGTCCTTAGGGAGTTTCGGCTATGCATGTGTGTGAACAAATTTTGCATATTTAATGTTTTGAGAAAAATAGACTAAATTGATAAAATGTGCAAATGTGAAGGCTAAGTTGCAAATAGCCCTAAAAGTGTGATTTAAGATTAAATTGAATGTGTTGGTAAATAAAAGGGTTAAATTTGAATATGTATAGATCAAGAATCGAAGAAAACGGACTTAGATCGCGGGAAAGCGAAAGTAGTTGAATAATCGTGTCTGATCGAATCTCCGAATTCGAGGTAAGTCGATATACAAATAAATGTATTTGTATTGAATTATTTGAGTATATATGATAATTGAATTGCTATGATTATCCATTGAGATGGAATGTATGTGAAATCTGAATTGGCTATTAAGTCGACAAGTTGTTAAAGTTCGAGAAGTCTCGTGTGAACCTAGGAATAGATAGGATTGCATATGTCATGACTTAGGTGTCCGATTTTTAATATCATGTAAGAACACGTCTGGGACGTTGGCATTGATTTGAGATTTCATGTAAGGCCACGTCTGGCATCGATATGAGATTTACGTATAATACCATGTCTGGGACATTTGCATCGCATTGATTCGTGTAAGACCCTATCTGGGACAGTGGCATCGATATCTGACTACATGTAAGACCACGTCTGAGACGTTGGCATTGTACGACTATTCTTAGCATTCTGAGTATCCTATTAAATTTCGAACGGTTCAACGGGGAAGTCCGAGATAAGAACGACTATGTGATTTGTATATCCATTTCAAGTACGTTTGATATGTACACTAAGTGCGTATAAAAGGTAAGTGTCTATATGAACTTACTAAGATATATATATATGTTTAGTGAAATGATGAGATGAATAGTGAATATTTATGCTTAAATGAGCTAGGTGTACATGTGATATTTGAGTTGAAGAAAGTGGTAAGATATGGCTAAGCAAATGAGCCAAAGAATATATGTGATGAAATTTCTATGAGATCCATTAATGTCATTGTATCAATATGGTTATGTGCATTTTCATGCTAAGTTTATTTGTATATGGCTTACTAAGCTTTTATAGATCGTCAAAGCTACTAAAGGCTCAGGGACCGTCGAGGATTGTCATCACACTACTCAAACTTGTTTTGGTACCTTTGAAATGTGTATATAGCTAAATATGGCATGTATAGGCTAGTCATTTTGGATTATGATTGAAATGTGTATAAATAGACATGAGATGTGGCTAGATAAAAGTTGGTAACATGCTTAAGTGAATATGATACATGATATATGTTTTGGTATGGTTTGATAGCAAATGAAATGGTCAAGACTATAGTAAGCATATGGATGTATTATGAGTATGTATATTTGATAAATGAAATGGTTATATAATAGGTAAATGTGGATGAATCATACTTGAATATATATGTGTTTTAGCTTTGCAAATTGGCATGATTGGAAATGAGATTGAATGTGGAGAATTGTAGATTATTTTGACATGTCTTTGGATATTAGTTATGCATGAAATGAATTGGTATGTTGCTTATAGAGATGACGCTAGTGTAGGTGGCATTTTGGCCTTGCAAATGGCCTGTTTTGTCTACACGGCCATGGCACACGGGCATGCCTGGTGGTCGTGTGAATAAGTTAGTAGCTAGCTTAACTTTACACGGCCATGGCACACGGGCGTGTCTAGTGGCCTTGTGGATAAGTTAGTATATATGCTCTGTTTTTGCACGGCCAAGACACATGGGTGTGTCTGGTAGCCGTGGGAGGCACACGGCCTGCCCACACGGACGTGTGATCTCTGTAACTTAGAAAGTTTTAAATTTTCCGGTGTAACATCTTGCATTAGGGGTCGTTTGCCATGCGATTATTTTATTATGGGTTTTCTTGATTAAATGCACATATTATGGTTTAGCCAAAATCCCGAGTTAGTCGGGTATAGGGTTAAGAAGGTTCCTTAAGTGCTTGGGATGAAAGGGGCTAAGTGTATAAGTATTATTATTGTTTGGGGCGAATATTGACACAAAGGAATGGCTGGCGGAGTGGTTAGGACGCCACCAAAATGTTAGAAGATGCGGCAAGGCAAGGGTTCGAATCGTATGGGTGGAAGTTTTATTTTGGCGCGAAGGAGAACTTAATGAGAAGGCTTTAAGAATAATGTTGGCAAGCTTATTGCACAAATGAACCCCTTGGCGGTGGCTAAGGGCGCTACTGGAAGGGTCATGGATGAGGTCGCGCGTTCGAATCCTAGGGATAAGCGCAGTGCGAGTTTTTATTTTTGTTTTCGTTTAGCGTTGTGAGCGGAGGAGTGATCAAAAGGATTTGTGATGGGTACATGTCACAAATAATGCCTTGGCCGAGTGGTCAGGCGCGATATTGCTCAGTCTCTCGGTTCGAAACCCACTGCAGCGCAGATTGGGTATTTCGTTTTTGGCCTCTGGCATTAAATGCGTAGGAGAGCCAAGTGATGGAAGCTTAAAAAGGAAATTCCGACGCAATTGTAACAGATATGGCGCAGTAGCAGAATGGTCAGAGGCATGGGCAGTCTCCCCGTGTCTCGGTTCGAGACCGCAACCGCATAGAAGGAATTTTTAATTTTGGCCTTTGATCGGCAGAATGCAAATGGCACTGCATGTGGGCGACGCATGCACAAGGCATGCTGCCATGGCTGTGCCGAAATTATGGGCATTTAGTGTTATTATTTTATCTTATCATTTATTTTATTTATAAGGCATGGGTAAAATTCTCTTATTTTATTAAGAGCATGGGCATTATATTCCTTGGGTTGCTTACTTTATGTATATTAGATGTATGGGCAAATTTTCTTTAATTTATTTGTTGAAAATAGAGAGAATATTATGGGAAATAATGCTTATTTTTTTGGGGATTGAAATTTAGAAAAGGTGGAGTTGTTGGCCAGCCATAAGGTTTGGCAAAAGTTTAGCATGGCCGAAACTCTTGGTGCTTCCTACTTCATTTTGTGCTAGCCGAATAGGGGAAATATGAGAGGCTTGACACTCTCGGTTTGAAGGTGTTTTAGACAAGAAAGAAGCTTGGCCAAATTTCTTCAGCATAACTTGGTTTCTTCCCTTTGTGCATGGCCGAGTGAAGGAGGGTCGAAAGGCTTGGATAATCGGTTTCTTTTGGCAAAGAGGTGCCTAGGCTTTGAGTTGTCTTCTTCCTTTTCAAATTATCCATGGCCAAAATAGGGACATCGCTAGGAACATGTACATTCGGCTTTGAGTAGAGTAAGAGAGTGCCGAAATTTCCTTGGCCTTGTTCTCCTTCCTTTCAACTTGTTCTTGGCCAAAACTCATGACATCGTTTTGTTTTCTTTACTTTGTGAAGGCCGAATATTTTGGTAAGTATTTCTCAATTTCCGATTTCTTACATTACTTGGAAGTGTCGAAAACATGAGCTAAGATTCTTGTAAGGATCGGCCGAAAGGGGGGGTATAGGCCATATTAAATTGTAAATGTTTGCTTGTGTAGCCGACACCAAGGAGCACTTTGGATTTTGATTCTTCGGAGGATCTCAACAAGTCAAACAATAACTTGGGATTTCGGTAAGCTTAGAAATAGTTAAGAATTTCGGCCAAAGGCCATTCTTGGTATTCTTGAGTAACCGATTTATGCACTATGTTTTTAGGAGGGGACAAATCGGCCAAGAAATCTGAAGTTCGAGTTTTCTATCACGTTGGTTCGTGTTAATAAAGGTTCGGCCTAGAGCCCTATTTTGGTTATGTTATGACCAATAACTTTGGACTTGTTAGTTAATCAAATGAGACTCTTTAATGATAGCTATTAATGGCCGAATAATAGGAGCTATACGAGGACAAGTTCGGGACTTTTATAATATCACGTAGATCCGAGATTTCTTTTTAGACCTCCGATCAAATAGGTGTGTAAGCTCTTACACACTTTATTAGTATAAACTGTTATTTGATAATATTATAACCTCTCATGTGGTAACTTTGCCTAGTGGGCATAAGCTTGGTTTTCTGCAAGTCCCCTATTACTCAATTTACGATATATATGTTGTATATGCCATCATATCTTTGTGAAATGCTATGCTATATACGATTGCATGATATATGAGATCATGATACTTGTGATGTGAGCATGATGATGGTGGGATTGATGAGAGGGAGTAATATTCGTGTCGACGGACACCAGTGTTTTGGTAACACATTGTGACTATGGTCACCAGAGGTTTGGTACCTCCAGAGGTTTGGCACCTCATAGCGTCTCGTCCCTGTGGCTTAGTGCCACCGTGGGTTGGCCCCACATTTGAGATACGGGATCGACGCCAGTGATTTGGTATCACACGATGGGTTGGCCCCATCATTTGATTGTGACTTCGGTTCCCCAGTGGTTTGGCACCACCAGTGGTTTTGGCACCACACGTATTGACGGATATCGTGACTATAAGTCACCAGTGGTTTGGCACCACCAGTGGTTTGGTACCACACGGGGTAGAAAAGGAGCATGGATGGCTAGGTTGGGTTGCATAATTGCATGTCATACTAATATTTTGTGTATGAGTGTTATTTCCGGGTTGGGGATTTATACACTGAGTCTTGGTGACTCACCCCTTCCCATATCATCTTGCAGGTGAGTAGAGCGCGGATGCGAGCCGAGAGAGCTCTCGAGGCGGCCATGTTGGTTTTGTGGACTTCAAATTTTATTTTGCCCGTTTTAAGTTTATTATTCACTACAATTCGATTGGGTTGTAATATGGCGCTTATTATTATTATTTTGGATGGTTAGGTAGTTGTTTTTACTTTATTATATAACCGATGAACTTACGAAACGGTTATGCAAATCGGTTAAAAGTAACGTTTCAAAAATAAGTACTCGTGCACGTTTTTTCAAAAATGTTACCATCGGATAACGAAATTTTCTAAGCTATTGATCACTCTATTGTTCTAAAATTTAAATGGTCAAATGGTTTTAAAGGAAGAAAGGATTTTCAACTCAATCGGATTTACCAAATCAACCCACTTGAGTTTTTACGAACACCGTTTTATACCCTTAACAAAATTTTTTTAAATTTCTACTATTAATCCAAACCTTTCAAACTTCTTTTTATTCCGTGACATACCAGATCCGGTCATGGCTTGTGGGCCGGGTTTGGGGTATTACAAGTTGGTATCAGAGCCAGGTTCAAAACTCGGCTGTGAGGGCCCAATGCCTAAAAATATTTTTCTAGATAGGCTTTTGAAAACCTCTATGAAAATGGTTTTGGTTGAACAACATGGCGTCGAGTCTCCGGCACCGATCCGCTCTTGTAAGTATCTCTAATCTATGTGTGAATGATTATCTGTAAAGGGGTAGAAATGGGACGTAGATAGTATGAAAAGTGTGTGAACTTTAGGACTAGTTTACCCCAACAATTGCATAAGATTTTAATTGCCTTAATAAACAAACCTATGACTAAGTCGCCGAGTTAGGGTGTGGAAATCCTTGTACGCATGTCTAGGATTGGATCCGGAAGAGCTTGGTATTTAAGCGATCCTAGTGACTCACCTCCTCTTCGCGGGAATCCTACCTGGTGCGTAGCTTCGGTTCACCCTAACCGTGAGGACTTGTTCGTGGGCTAAACCCTATTATTAAAACCCGAAAAGGAATTAGCCGCGTTTTGATAAAAACCCTAGTTTTAAAGACTTCCCTCAAACTTGTAAGATTTATATTACAAAATTCTCTTGATATAGGGACATTTTAAAATACCCTTAGTGGTAAATTACAAAAATACCCCTAGTTTTAAAATCTACTAAGCTACCCCAAAATTTTAACAAATTTTTCTTATTTTACCATACCCAAAATCCCTAATTTGCAAAATATCAAAAATGTCGTGATTTTGAAAAAATTACTTAAATTGCCCCTAATCATAAATTACCAAAATAACCTCGATTTTTAAAGTTTTTGCAACACTACTAATTTGGGAAGACAATTTCTCAAAAAGAACCCCAAGTTTTGCAAATTTTTAAGTTTCCTTGATTTATCAAGATTTACAAACTTACTTTGTTTTATTACCAAAATACCCCACAGTAGGTAAATGACGAAAATACCTGGGTTAGGAATTGGACAAAGAGGGTGATGGAATAAGTGGAAGTGTATCTTGAATTACAATGAAGACTTGAAACTTGTTTGATCGAAAGAACAACTTCTTAACTTCGCCCATAAAATTCTTTGCTAATAATCGCGAATATTGGCTAATTCATAAAACTTTTAAAATAGATTGCGCTTATAAGAAATGAGCTCTAGAGGTCACGGCCGTCGGGGACGCGGTAGAGGACGGATGGCCATGACAGAACCGCTTAGTCGGGCCGTGGATCGGATAATGAGATACCACCTCCACCACCACCCCCAACTTTTGGTAATGGACAACGAGATCGAGACGGGGTGAGTCGATATCGCAGCTATCTTTGCGTGTTTTAGAAATGATGGTGAGATCGTATAGAGTACAGAGCTCGGAAGTGCAGATCTGAGCGCTTCGATCCAACAGAGTGAAGTATTTCGGGTGTGTCGTGTCGCACCCAAAGATGTAATGAATATTGGTTAGAATCGACCGAGAGGATCATGGACGATCTTGATTTAACAAATGAGGAGAAGCTGAAAGGAGCAGTATCGCTTCTAAAAGATGAGTCATACCAGTGGTGGCTCACGGTTCGAGACGGTGCTACAGCAAACGACCTTACTTGGGAATACTTCAAAGCTACTTATCAGAAGAAGTATGTGGGCACCGCTGCACCGATACTCGGAGAAAGCTTTTAGGATTAGTACAAGGAAATAAGTCGGTATCTGAGTATGAGGCAGAATTTCTGAGGCTGAGTCGCTATGCTCGGGGAGTTGTGTCAATTGAGCATGATCGTTGCGTCCGTTTTGAAGACGGACTTAGGGATGATTTAAGGTTGTTGATTGCTCCACAGCAGGTGCGTGAATTTGCCGTTTTGGTAGAAAAGGCTAAGGTAGCCAAAAGGGTCAGGGAGTCTGTGAGGCAGAACTATGATAGGAGCAAGCAGAAAAGAGGTGTTGGGTCGTCTGGTTAGGGAAATAATGCACAAAAGAGGGCCAGACAGAGTGGGCCAAATCAGGCTGGAAGGCCCATGGATTCTAATCAGAGACCGGCTCAGTGTAATCATTGTGGGAAGTCACATTGGGGAGGTTGTTGGACCGGTGAGAGGGGTTACTTTGAATGTGGATCTTTGGATCATCGTGTAAGGGATTGTCCTCGGAAGATGGCAAGGAATCAGCCAGAGGGTCAGAATCGTGCTCCAGCAAGGAATGTGGGACCACCGCAGAGGGGTCGTGGTAATGGTAGAGGAGGCAATGGTCCTAATCGAGGTCACGGAATTCAGGGCAGAGGTGCAGGCAACACAGAGGCTAGGCAGCCTGGCTTAGTCTACGCAGCGAGGCATCGCGAGGAGGGTGACGCACCGGATGTCATCACCGGTACATTCCTAATTTTTGGTCTTCCATATGTTGCATTAATTGATGTGGGTTCGACGCATTCATACATTGCTAGTAGTGTGGTAGAGACTTTGAACTTGGATTTTGAGACTGCTTCTAGGGAGATGACTGTAATTAGCCCTCTAGGACACTCTGTGGTAGTGAACAAGCTATATAGAGATATACCCCTAGAACTCCAAGGGGTAGTGTTTGTGGCTGATCTGATGGAACTGCCCTAATTCTTGGAATGGACTGGCTGGTTAAGTATCAGGCAAGGTTGGATTGCGCTGCTAAGCGCATGGTTCTAAAGACGGCTGAGGGTGATGAAGTGGTCATGATAGGTAACAGAAGAGACTATCTATCCAATGTAGTGTCTGCCTTGAAGGCCGAGAAAATGATCAGAAAAGGGTATGAGGCCTTGTTGGTTCGAATTTATACCTTGGAGGCTAAGGAGTCAGCAGTTGAGAAGGTCCGAACCTGTAAGGAATTCACTGATGTGTTTCCGAAGAACTCCCAGGTCTGCCTCCAGATCGGGAAGTTGAGTTCGGTATAGACTTGTTGCCCGGAACGGCGCCTGTGTCCATAGCACCCTACCGAATGGCACCAAAGGAGTTGGTGGAGCTGAAGGCTCAAATTCAGGAACTCTTGGATAGAGGGTTCATTCGACCTAGTATATCTCCGTGGGGAGCACCTGTGTTGTTTGTTAAGAAGAAAGACGGGTCAATGCGGATGTGTATCGACTACCGTCAGCTAAACAAGTTGACGATCAAAAACAGGTATCCGTTGCCTCGGATTGATGACCTGTTTGATCAACTGAAGGGTGCATCGGTATTCTCGAAGATAGATCTTAGGTCGGGCTATCATCAACTTAAGGTAAAGGAGGTCGATGTGCGAAGACGACATTTCGTATCCCGTATGGGCATTACGAGTTCTTAGTGATGCCGTTTTGGGTTGACCAACGCGCGGCAGCGTTCATGGACTTAATGAATAGGGTGTTTCAAAGAATACTTAGATCAATTTGTCGTGGTGTTTATAGACGACATATTGGTTTACTCAAAGACGGAGGAGGAGCATGATAGGCATTTGCGCATAGTTCTACAAGTCTTTGAGGAGGAGCGGTTGTATGCCAAATTCGATGAAGTGCGACTGCTTAGAGAGTGACCTTCTTGGGTCACGTGGTGTCACCGAAGGGATTAGAGTGGACCCCGCAAGGTTGAAGCGGTGTTGGACCGAAACCACCTAGGGCATGTGGCGGAAATTCGAAGTTTTCTGGTCAGGCCGCCGTATTATCGAAGATTTGTGGAAGGATTCTCCTTAATCGCAAAGCACCGCTGACTAAACTATTAAGGAAAGGAGTCCCATTTGTTTGGTCGAGAAACAACAAAGAAAGTTTTGATAAGCTAAGAAAGATTCGGCGGAAGCTCCAGGTGTTGGTACAAACTGAGGCGGGAAATTGTTCACGCTTTATTGTGATGCGTCCCATAATGGTTTGGGATGTGTGTTGATGCAGAAAAAGGAAGGTAGTGGCCTATGCATCCCGTCCGGCTAAGACCGAATGAGGTTAACTATCCGACTCATGACTTGGAGTTAGCGGCGGTAGTCTTTGCTTTGAAAATATGGAGGCACTACTTATATGGGGAGAAATCGATAGTCTACACGGATCATAAAAGTTTGAGGTATCTCTTGACTCGTAAGGACTTGAATCGAGGCAAATACGATGGATTGAACTGTTGAAGGACTACGATCGCTCAATTGAGTACCATCCAGCAAGGCTAACGTGGTGGTGCGATGCGTTGAGCCGAAAGGTCGTGGATGGACTTAAGGGCGATATTTGCTTGTCTCGATCTATACGATGATGGGAGTCTTTTAGCGAGAGCGCAAGTTAAGCCAACTTGGATCGAGGAGATAAAGAAAAAGCAATTAGGGGATGACGGTTTTAAATGCGCGAAGGTTGCAAGTTCAAGATGGCGGTTTGGAAGGGTATAGTTTGACCGATGATGGTGTGTTGTGCTTTCAAGAGGCGGCCTTATGCTGCCGAATGATGTGGGCTTGAGGCAAGGAATTCTTCAGATGCACATAGTAGCCCATACGCTATGCATCCCGGAGGTAGCAAGATGTATGGAGATTTACTGAGCGATTCTAGGGCGGGGTTGAAGCGTGAGGTGACTGAATTTGTGGGAAGGTGTCTCACGTGTCAGCGAGTAAAGGCTGAACATCAGTTGCCATCAGGGTTACTTCAACCCGTGAAGATTCCTCAGTGGAAATGGGAGAGGATCACTATGGACTTCGTCAGTGGGCTACCCCTCACGCCCAAGAGAAGGGACGCAGCTTGGGTGATTGTGGACCGTCGACCAAGTCGGCTCACTTCATACCGGTAACGGTGGATTACTCGCTCCAGAAGTTAGCTAAGTTGTACGTGGCAGAGATAGTGAGGTTGCATGGCGTGCCAGTATCGATCATCTCAGACAGAGACCCCAGATTTACGTCGAGGTTTTGGAGAGCACTACATCAGGCTTTGGGTACACGGTTGGATTTCAGTATAGCATTCCATCCACAGTCTGACGGGCAGTCGGAAAGAGTTATTTAGATTTTGGAGGACATGTTAAGAGGTTGCGTTTTGGACTTCAGAGGTAGTTGGGAAGAATTTTTGCCATTAGCTGAGTTCGCATACAACAACAGTTATCAGGCAAGCATTAAGATGGCACCATATGAAGCATTGTATGGTAGGAGGTGTCGCACACCCACTTGTTGGACGAGAGTTGGGTGAGCGAGCGGATGTTAGGACCGAAATTGGTTGCGGCCGAGGATAAGTTGAAGAAGATCCAAGCTCGGTTGAAAGAAGCCTCGGACAGCAAAAGTCTTATCTTGATCTCAAGCGGAGGGACATAGAATTTGCCGTAGGAGACGAAGTTTTTACAAGGTCTCACCATGGAAGAAAGTGTTACGATTTGGGAAGAAGGGCAAAATTAAGTCCAAGGTTCATTGGACCGCTTAAGGTGTTGAGACGAGTGGGACCAGGTGGCTTATCACCGAAAGTTACTGCGCAGAATCGAGTCGATTCATGATGTGTTCCATGTCTCCATGCTTAGACGCTATCGTTCTGATCCATCACACGTCTTGGCAGTTGAAGAAGTTGAGGTGAGTCCAGATTTGACGATGGAAGAGGAACCTGTGCAGATCCTAGATCGGGATGTGAAAGTTTTGCGTAGGAAGTCAGTTCCTTTAGTGAAGGTCCTATGGCGGAATCATGGCGTGGAGGAAGCTACGTGGGAGCCCGAGGATGCGATGCGGCAGCAATACCCCCAACTCTTCTGACCCAGGTAATTTCGGGGACGAAATTATTTTAAGGGGGGTAGCACTGTAACATCTTGCATTAGGGGTCGTTTGCCATGCGATTATTTTATTGTGGGTTTTCTTGATTAAATGCACATATTATGGTTTAGCCAAAATCCCGAGTTAGTCGGGTATAGGGTTAAGAAGGTTCCTTAAGTGCTTGGGATGAAAGGGGCTAAGTGTATAAGTATTATTATTGTTTGGGGCGAATATTGACACAAAGGAATGGCTGGCGGAGTGGTTAAGACGCCACCAAAATGTTAGAAGATGTGGCAAGGCAAGGGTTCGAATCGCATGGGTGGAAGTTTTATTTTGGCGCGAAGGAGAACTTAATGAGAAGGCTTTAAGAATAATGTTGGCAAGCTTATTGCACAAATGAACCCCTTGGCCAGGTGGCTAAGGGGCGCTGCTGGAAGGGCTGCAGGATGAGGTCGCGCGTTCGAATCCTAGGGATAGCGCAGGTGCAGGTTTTTATTTTTGTTTTTGTTAAGCGTTGTGAGCGGAGGAGTGATCAAAAGGATTTGTGATGGGTACATGTCACAAATAATGCCTTGGCCGAGTGGCTGGGGCGTGATATTGCTCCAGGTCTCGGGTTCGAAACCCCTGGGCAGCAGTTGGGTATTTTGTTTTTGGCGTCTGGCATTAAATGCGTGGGAGAGCCAAGTGATGGAAGCTTAAAAAGGAAATTCCGACGCAATTGTAACAGATATGGCGCAGTAGCAGAATGGTCAGAGGCATGGGCAGTCTCCCCCAGGTCTCGGGTTTGAGGCCTGGCAACTGCATAGAAGGAATTTTTTTAATTTTGGCCTTTGATTGGCAGAATGCAAATGGCACCCTGCATGTGGCGCACGCATGCACAAGACATGCTGCCATGGCTGTGCCGAAATTATGGGCATTTAGTGTTATTATTTTATCTTATCATTTATTTTATTTATAAGGCATGGGTAAAATTCTCTTATTTTATTAAGAGCATGGGCATTATATTCCTTGGGTTGCTTACTTTATGTATATTAGATGTATGGGCAAATTTTCTTTAATTTATTTGTTGAAAATAGAGAGAATATTATGGGAAATAATGCTTATTTTTTGGGGATTGAAATTTAGAAAAGGTGGAGTTGTTGGTAGGCCATAAGGTTTGGCAAAAGTTTAGCATGGCCAAAAACTCTTAGTGCTTCCTACTTCATTTTGTGCTAGCCGAATAGGGGAAATATGAGAGGCTTGACACTCTCGGTTTGAAGGTGTTTTAGACAAGAAAGAAGCTTGGCCAAATTTCTTCAGCATAACTTGGTTTCTTCCTTTTGTGCATGGCCGAGTGAAGGAGGGTTGAAAGGCTTGGATAATCGGTTTCTTTTGGCAAAGAGGTGCCTAGGCTTTGAGTTGTCTTCTTCCTTTTCAAATTATCCATGGCCAAAATAGGGACATCGCTAGGAACATGTACATTCGGCTTTGAGTAGAGTAAGAGAGTGCCGAAATTTCCTTGGCCTTGTTCTCCTTCCTTTCAACTTGTTCTTGGCCAAAACTCATGACATCGTTTTGTTTTCTTTACTTTGTGAAGGCCGAATATTTTGGTAAGTATTTCTCAATTTCTGATTTCTTACATTACTTGGAAGTGTCGAAAACATGAGCTAAGATTCTTGTAAGGATCGGCCGAAAAGGGGGGGTATAGGCCATATTAAATTGTAAATGTTTGCTTGTGTAGCCGACACCAAGGAGCACTTTGGATTTTGATTCTTCGGAGGATCTCAACAAGTCAAACAATAACTTGGGATTTCGGTAAGCTTAGAAATAGTTAAGAATTTTGGCCAAAGGCTATTCTTGGTATTCTTGAGTAACCAATTTATGCACTATGTTTTTAGGAGGGGACAAATCGGCCAAGAAATCAAGTTCGAGTTGAGTTTTCTATCACGTTGGTTCGTGTTAATAAAGGTTCGGCCTAGAGCCCTATTTTGGTTATGTTATGACCAATAACTTTGGACTTGTCAGTTAATCAAATGAGACTCTTTAATGATAGCTATTAATGGCCGAATAATAGGAGCTATACGAGGACAAGTTCGGGACTTTTATAATATCACGTAGATCCGAGATTTCTTTTTAGACCTCCGATCAAATAGGTGTGTAAGCTCTTACACACTTTATTAGTATAAACTGTTATTTGATAATATTATAACCTCTCATGTGGTAACTTTGCCTAGTGGGCATAAGCTTGGTTTTCGGGTAAGTCCCCTATTACTCAATTTACGATATATGTTGTATATGCCATCATATGCTGTGAAATGCTATGCTATATACGATTGCATGATATATGAGATCATGATACTTGTGATGTGAGCATGATGATGGTGGGATTGATGAGAGGGAGTAATATTCGTGTCGGCAGACACCGTGTTTTGGTAACACATTGTGACTACGGTCACCGAGGTTTGGTACCTCGGAGGTTTGGCACCTCATAGCGTCTCGTCCCCCGTGGCTTAGTGCCACCGTGGGTTGGCCCCACATTTGAGATACGGGATCGACGCCGGTGATTTGGTATCACACGATGGGTTGGCCCCATCATTTGATTGTGACTTCGGTCACCGGTGGTTTTAGCACCACCAGTGGTTTGGCACCACACGTATTGACGGATATCGTGACTATAAGTCACCGGTGGTTTGGCACCACCAAAGGGTTTGGTACCACACGGGGGTAGAAAAGGAGCATGGATGGCTAGGTTGGGTTGCATAATTGCATGTCATACTAATATCTTGTGTATGAGTGTTATTTTTCGGGTTGGGGATTTATACATCGAGTCTTGGTGACTCACCCTTCCCATATCATCTTGCGGTGAGAGTAGAGCGCGGATGCGAGCCGAGGAGAGCTCGAGGCGGCCATGTTGGTTTTGTGGACTTGAAATTTTATTTTGCCCCGTTTTAAGTTTATTATTCACTACAATTCGATTGGGTTGTAATATGGCCGCTTATTATTATTATTTTGGATGGTTAGGTAGTTGTTTTTACTTTATTATATAACTGATGAACTTACGAACGGTTATGCAAATCGGTTAAAAGTAACGTTTCAAAAATAAGTACTCGTACGCGTTTTCAAAAATGTTACCATCGGGTAACGAAATTTTCTAAGCTATTGATCACTCTATTGTTCTAAAATTTAAATGGTCAAATGGTTTTAAAGGAAGAAAGGATTTTCAACTCAATCGGATTTACCAAATCAACCCACTTGAGTTTTTACGAACACCGTTTTATACCCTTAACAAAATTTCTTTTTAAATTTCTACTATTAATCCAAACCTTTCAAACTTCTTTTTATTCCGTGACATACCAGATCCGGTCATGGCTTGTGGGCCGGGTTTGGGGTGTTACATCCGGGAAATTCCATATATGTTTAGTTTAGTCTCGACCCTATTTTAAAGCATGATTAAGGTCTGGTTAACCTATAAAAGGGACACTTTGATTGTGATTGAGATTGATAAATTGTATTATGAAATGTCTGTAAAAGTTTTCGATCTGTCCAGTAGCGCCTATAACCCTAATCTGGCGACGGATACGGATTAGGGGTGTTACATTTTATTGGTATCAGAGCTACGATTTAACCTATTCTCGGACTAACGTAGCATGTGAGAGTCTAGCTATACATGCCATATATCTGAATTGTGATAGTGTGATGAATCCTGACATGTAAAATGTGACTTTCGTATAGTAATGGATCCCGAAAGAGCCGTAGATGACGATGTAGAAAGCAATGCGCCTACTCCCGCATAAGGGACAACGCCATCTTATTCGAGACCAACTACGAGCGGTCAAGAGGGAGAAGCTAAACAAGCTTTCTTCCAAATGATGAGTGAGTGGTTCACTCAGTTCGTAAGAAATAATCCAACTATTTTACAACCTCTGCCCCCGCTTAATCCCTTCAAACATCTGCTATGCCTCCGATTACGAATCTGATTCTGTTGAATAAGCCTCTGGTTGACAAAATCCGCAAGTATGGGGCTGAAGAGTTCAGGGCTACTAGTGATGATGATGCCGAAAAAGCCAAATTTTGGCTAGAGAACACAATTCGGGTATTTGATGAAATGTCACTAAGTCTCGAAGAATGCATAGAGTGTGTTGTTTCTTTGTTATGAGATGCGTCTTATCAGTGGTGGAAGACTTTGATCTCTGTGGTTTCAAAGGAACGGGTTACTTCGAATTTCTTCTGGTCTGAGTTTAGAAAGAAATACATTAGTCAGAGATTCATTGATCAGAAACAGAAAGGATTTCTAGAATTGAAACAGGGCCGTATGTCTGCCACTGAATACGAACGAGAGTTTGGGAGGTTAAGTCAATATGCCCGAGAATGTGTATCATCGGAAACAATAATGTGTAAGAGATTTGAAGATGGCCTTAATGAGGATATCCGCTTGCTAGTCGGGATTTAGAGATAAAAGAGTTTGCTGTGCTAGTTGATCGAGCATGTAAAGTCGAGGCACTTGGGAAAGATAAATGAAAAGCTAATTTTGAAGCTAGAGATGTGAAGAGATTTCCGAGCAAACCATTTCAGTTTGCTTCTAAGAAATTCAGAGATGAATACAGCCGTTCTAGGACTAATGTGGGACATTCTAGTAGAGATCGAGCTAGATCACAGTTGAGCTCCAAAGCTCCAGCAACTTCAATAGCAAGTGTTAGAAATGTTCGATCCGAGAGACCCGAGTGTAAGCATTATGGTAAAAGACATCCGGGAAGTTGTAGATTAAATGATCGAGTTTGCTTCAGATGTGGATCGTTAGATCATTTTATTAGTGATTGCCCAGAGTCTGTTGATCTAGAGATTGTTCAGAATCCAAAATCTGATAATGCTCCAACGAGAGGTAGACCTTCTCGTAATTCAAGGAATGTCAGTGGTAGTCAGAGGACTACAAAAGACACTATTGTGAGATCTAAGGCTAGAGCACCTGCTAGAGTGTATGCCATCCGAGCTCGTGAGGAAGCTTAATCTTTAGATGTTATTACGGGTACATTTACTCTTTATGATACTTCTATGATTGCATTGATAAACCCTGGTTCTACTCATTCATATAAACGCACGAACTTAGTATCCAGTAAGACTTTGCCTGTAGAGTCTATTGAGTTTTTTATAGAAGTATCGAACCCCTTAGGTAAAAGTGTCATGATTGACAAAATATGCAAGAACTGTCCGTTAATGTTTCGAGATATTTATTTTCCTTCTGGTCTGATGCTATTACCATTTGATGAATTTGATATCATTCTGGGTATGGATTGGTTGACATTACATGATGCTGTTGTGAACTGTAAAAGAAATATTATTGATTTGAGATGTCCAAATGATGAAATAGTTCGTATTGATTCTAATGATCTGAATGAGTTACCAGTTGTGATATCTGTATTGAAAGCTCAGAGTTATATGAAAAAGGGTTACGAAGCTTATTTTACTTATGTTATTGATTCGAAAATGTCTAAAAAGAAAGATGAATCAGTGCCAGTTGTTAGTGAGTTTTCTGATGTATTCCCTGAAGAATTACTGGGATTACCTCCGATACGTGAAGTTGAATTTGGTATTGATCTGTTGCCTGGTACGACTCACAGTTGCAAGAATTGACTGACAAAGGGTTTGCAAGAACGAGTTTCTCGCATTGGGGTGCTCCTGTTCTGTTTGTGAAAAAGAAAGACAGCACAATGAGAATGTGCATTGACTATTGACAGTTGAACATAGTGACTATAAAGAACAAATATCCGTTGCCCAGGATTGACGATTTATTTGATCAGCTAAAAGGAGCCACTATGTTTTCTAAAATTTATCTGAGATCAGGATACTATCAGTTGAGAGTGAATGATTCAGACATTCTGAAAACGGCTTTCAGAACAAGGTACGGGCATTATGAGTTTTTAGTTATGCCTTTTGGACTAACGACTGCTCCTGCTATTTTTATGGATCTGATGAACAGAATTTTTAGACCGTACCTAGATCTATTTGTTGTTGTATTCATAGAGACATTTTGATTTATTCACGGGATGAAACTGAACTTGCTGAACATTTGAGAATTGTGTTGCAAACTCTGGGAGAAAAACAATTGTATGTGAAATTCAGCAAATGTGTATTCTGGTTGAAAGAAGTTAGTTTTTTGGGACATATTGTATCAGTTTCTAGAATACGAGTTGATCCGAGTTAGATTTCTGCTATTCTGGATTAGAAACCTCCGAAGAATGTGACTGAAGTCCGTAGTTTTCTGGGACTTGCCGATTTTTATCGAAGATTCGTAAAAGGTTTTTCGATGATTACAGCTCCGTTAACTAAATTGTTTCAGAAAGATGTGAGATTCGAATGGTCCAATAAATGTTAGAAAAGATTTGATTAGTTGAAAGCCCTTTTGACTAAAGCTCCAGTTTTGGTACAGCCAGAGCCAGGCAAAGAGTTTGTGATTTACAGTGATGCTTCATTGAATGGTTTGGGATGCGTACTGATGCAAGAAGGCAAAGTTATAGCTTATGCCTCGAGACAATTGAAGTCGAATGAAAAGAATTATCCGACACACGACCTTGAGATAGATTCGATTGTATTCGCATTAAAGATTTGGCGCCATTATCTGTGCGGTGAGAAATGTCATGTGTTTTCATATCATAAAAGTCTGAAATATCTGATGACCCAGAAAGATTTGAATCTGCGTCAGAGAAGATGGTTAGAACTGTTGAAAGACTACGAACTTGTGATAGACTATCATCCAGGTAAAGCAAATGTTGTTGCTGATGCGCTGAGTAGGAAATCATTATTTACATTACGTGCTTTGAATGCTCAATTAGATCTGTCTGATGATAGTTCGGTGATAGCTGAATTGAAAGCAAAACCATTGTTTTTACAGTAGATATGTGATACTCAGAAAGTTGATAATGAAATAATAGCGAAACGAGCTCAGTGTGATTCGAACCTTGATTCTGAATTTTGAATTAATGCTGATGATTATTTGAGATTTCAAAATTGAGTTTGTGTTCTGAGAAACTCAGAGTTTACTCAGTTGATTTTAAATAAAGCACATAACAGTCATCTATCTGTTCATCCAGGAAGTACAAAGATGTATCACGATCTGAAGCAACATTATTGGTGGTCTGGTATGAAAAGAGACATTTCTAACTTTATTTCGAAATGTTTAATCTTTCAACAATTTAAGGCTGAACATTAGGTTCCATTTGGTTTGTTACAACTGATTCTAATTCCGAGTGGAAATGGGATAGAGTGACAATGGATTTTGTTTCTGGACTGCCTTTGACTCCGAGAAAGAAAGATACAATTTGGGTCGTGGTTGATCGATTGATGAAATCTTCCCATTTTAATCCAGTACGATCTGATATTGTGAGATTGCACGGAGTGCCATTGTCTATTATGTAAGATAGAGATCCGAGATTTACATCATGATTTTGGAAGAACTTGCAAGAAGCTTTAGGCACGAAATTGCATTTTAGTACCGCTTTTTATCCAAAAACCTGATGGTCAATCTGAGAGAATTATTTAGATTCTCAAGGATATGTTGAGATGTTGGATTCTTAAGTTTAACGGTACATGGGAATAGTACTTACCACTGATTGAATTTGCATACAATCATAGTTTTCAGTCGAGTATCAAAATGGCACCATATGAAGCATTGTATGGACGTAAATGTCGAACACCTCTGTATTGGATCGAGCTTAGTGAAAATAAGATACACGGGGTCGATTTGATAAAAGACACTGAATAGAAAGTGAGAGTGATCCGTGATAATTTAAAAGTAGCGTCTGATCATCAGAAGTCCTATGCAGACTTGAAAAGAAAGGACATTGAATTTGAAATCGGTGACAGTTTTCTTAAAAGTATCCCCGTAGAAGAAAGTACTCCAATTTGGACGTAAAGGCAAGTTAAGTCCGAGGTCCATCGGACCGTATGAAATCATTGAGCATGTTGGACCTGTTGCGTACAGATTCTTGTTGCTGCTAGAGCTAGAGAAGATTCATAATGTATTTCATGTATTGATGCTTAGATGATATAGATCTGATCCGTCACATGTGATTACTCTGTCTGAGATTAAAATTTGATCTGTTATGACATACGAGGAGGAACCTATCCGTATCTTAAGTCTTGAAGTGAAAGAGTTGAGAAACAAGAAAATTTTGTTAGTGAAAATATTGTGGCATCGACACAGAGTAGAAGAGGCTACGTGGGAGCCTAAAGATTCAATGAAACAACAATATCCGAATCTGTTTAACAGTAAGATTTTTGGGGATGAAAATCCCTAAAGGGGGAGAATTGTAACAGTCCGGTTTAAACCCTAGTCGGAACAGTGGTTTCGGGACCACAAATCTGAGTCAATAGAATATTTTAATATTATTTTCTGTGCCTTTAATATGTGATTAAGCATGTGTTAAAGTTCCATAAGTTAATTTGTCTGTCTGTGTGCTTAATTTGATAAAACGATTAAATTGCATTGAATGCAAAATTTGCATGCTTTATGAAAAGACAGCTATTTGAGATGGCTTTTAAATAAGGAGGCCTTATGAGGCAATTATGCCAATATTTAGATAGTGGATGGATAAATAGATTAATAATATGATTATTAATCAAACAAAAGGCTAAAAATAAGCCATAATGCTTATCCATCTAGCTGATTCTTGAAAGAAAAATAAGAAAGAAAAACTAGCTAGGGAATTCGGCCATTTCTAAGCTCAATTCAAGATATGTTTGATTTCAATTTTTGATAATTTCTATGTTTTTACAATCGTTGCTTCGTAATCTTTGAAACCCATGTTGTAATTTGAAGAATTGATGATGTTTATTAGATGTGCCATTGATGAAATGGTGAGCTTTGTGATGAGTATTCAGTTACAAGGTAAGTAATACAAATCCTAGTTGTATTTGGAAAAATGGCCGAATGGTCTTTTAAATAGTAAGTGATTAACTTATGTAGGATTTGAGATCTAAATCTGTAATCGGTTTTCTTCGGGATTCAAGGACTTCGTTAAACGAATCAGGTGTGTACTCCACACTATTTTTGTAATATGAATTATGGTTGCATATAATAAAATATATGTTAATAGAAATATGAGCATGGCTAAAGTACCATGATATGGTACTAAGTACTCAGGTACGTTTCCTACTTCTACTAGGAATATGAAAAATGTTATTCGTAACATGAGAATATGATAAGAATTTGAACTATGGTATATTATGCATATTAATGGGGCATTTGGTTGTATATTGAAAGGGAAGTGAAAAGTGGTGATTTAAGACCACGATGTCTGAAAAGTGGTGACTTACGACCACCGTAAATCTGAAAAGTGGTGATCCAAGACCACGATGTCTGAAAAGTGGTTTCCTAAAACCACAGATGCGGAGCCTTAAGCCCGCAAATTGGTGTGTAGTGGAAGGAGGGTCGACTTAGTAGTCCCCACGGTGTGTTTGGCAGGTACGGGGTTGTGTAGCGGATGGACAATTAGGTTTGGGTTTGGGAATGCATCATAACTTGTATTTCATGTTTGAATGTATAACTACTGTATGCCTGATTCCATTACGATTTAGTGTCATGTACACATTGAGTCTGTTTGACTCACCCTGTTGGGGAAATATTTTTTTTAGGTGATGAGCAACAACGGACCGGATCGGCAAGAGCTAAAGGTGGCCATGCATCGCAAGGAGAAATTTAAAGATTTGGACTTTTATTCTATTTTTACTAAGTACTTTAATTTTATTTTTGGGTTTTAATTGATGTAATAAGGCCATAAGGCCCAGGTTGGATTTCTTTATTTCTGTTTAAATTTTTAATTTACTATGTTACGAACTACCTTTGATTAAAGTTCAAGTAAGAATTATTTCTTTGAAAATAAACCCTAGATTGTTTTGTCACCATAATTAAATAATTTCTAAGCAAAATAAATGGGTTTCCAACTTAAGCCCAACCCAAAACGATATTTTTCTAAAAATTTCACAAATTTTCTATAAGTAACAAAGAATTTGAAACCGGTTTACTTAAGGAACATACCGGGTGTGGGGTGTTTCATAATTAAGAAAAAGTCAAATATTTATCATATAGTTCAGCACACGATAACAAGATTCACCTTAGGTTTCATCCCCCTCAGGTATCTAAGGGTTTAGCTCATAACAATAAAGGAAAATCTCAAAAGAAAAGATAAAACAAGACATAAGAAATCCATAAAACCCCCTGAAGGAATTGAATGAGAGATCCTCCGTCTTGAGTATAACTTCAGCTTCTTGAGATGGATCAACTGGCTATCTTCGAGTAATTCTCCACAATTCTACCTTCTCTCGCCTAACCGGATAGCCCTTGACTAAGGCCTTGGGTTCCCCCTTTTCTGGTCATACTTAGGGTGTTTATATAGGCTTTTGAATATGTTTCTTTGCCCCTAAGTATCCAAATCCGAGTGAAACTCTTCTTTCCTGTGACAGGGACACGCCCATGGCACACGCCTGTGTAAGTCGTGGCCAGGCCGTGTTCGAGCTTGTTAAATGAGGCACGACCGTGTGGTCTTGGGCCTAGGCCATGTGGATTTCGTGATATGACCCTTTTACTCCATTTTGGGCCCGTTTCTCGTTCTTTTCATCATTCGGTGATCTTCTGAGTATAAAACATGAAAATAAAGGATTAAAAGCACCAAATTGCATAATTCAAGGCTTAAATCATCCAAAAGCATGCTAAATGTGGGCTTAAAATATGTTACTTTTATGGTTTATCAAATCCGAATTGGCTATTAAGTCGACAAATTGTTAAAGTTTGAGAAGTCCCATGTGAACCTAGGAATAGATATGATTGTATATGTCATGACTTAGGTGTCCAATTTGTGATATCATGTAAGACCACGTCTGGGAAGTTGGCATTGATTTGAGATGTTGTGCAAGACCACGTCTAGGAAGTTGGCACTGTTATGAGATTTACATATAAGACCATGTCTGGGACATTGGCATCGTATTGATTCGTGTAATACCCTATCTGGGACAGTGGCAGCGATCTCTGACTACATGTAAGACCATGTCTGAGACGTTGGCATTGTATGACTATTCTGAGCATTCTGAGTATCCTATTAAATTCTGAACGGTTCAACGAGCAAGTCTGAGATACGAATGACTATGTGATTTTTTGTTTCAGGTACGTTTGATATGTACATTAAGTGTGTATGAAAGGTAAGTGTCTATATGAACTTACTAAGATATATATATGTGTGTAATGAAATGATGAGATGAATAGTGAATTGATAAACCATAATTTACACATATTTTGACCCCATGCTTAGCTTACCTTTGGATGAATTTAGATTGATTTTGATGAATTCGATGCTCCTAATCTCTTAATTTCATGTTTTATACTCAGGAGAGCCTAGGGAGTCGAAAACAACAAGAAACGGGCCAAAAAGGGACAAAATGGGCCTACACGGCCTGGACCACTACACACTAGTGGACCACACGCCTGTGTGTGACAAGCAGGATCGAACACGGCCTGGACTATCAACCACGGGCATGTCACACGGGTGTGTCCCTACCGAGACTAGGTTGAATTCTATTCGGAATTGGATACTTGTGGGCCAAGTAATGCATCTCAAAGCCTATATAAACACCCTAGGGGGCAACCTAAAGGGGGAGGTCGACAAGACGTCAAATAGACGCCGAGTAGAAGGAGAAAATACTCCAAGACAGCCATCGAGAACAGCTTAGGAGAAGGATCTCCATCAAGACTGAGGATCTCCCATCAAGTTCTTTAAAAGTTTTTGGGTTTTCTTATGTTTTGTTGTTTTCCCAATTCTAATATGTTTCCCTTTATTAGTATGAACTAAATCCCTTAAATACAAGACAGATGTTATTATTATTTGATTTATGAGATAAATACTTGTGTTTATTCTTAATTGTGAGTTCTTATTCTTGTTTGATAATTCAAGTTATTGATTCAAGTCGAATGTGCTTATTCAGTGGATCAAAATTCCCTGTCTAAGAGTAGATTAACACAATTAAGCGGAGTTGATTGCAACCCTAGAAATAGGGCGACAAAAATCTACCGGATTAGGGTCAAACCTAATAAGAGAATCCAGAGATTGAGTTAATGCGACGATAGGGGTTTTAATTAGAAAGAGGTTTCAATAAATCAACCGAGAGTCAGTTGTTTTTAGTCTTGAAAGAAATATTAACATAAATCAGGGATTTCTACAGATTAAGTTAAGTGAATAAATCGCATGAATCAAAAGTAATAAGTGAAGTCTAGGTGGATTCTTCCTTAGGTATTGCCTATCTCATATAAGTTGTCCAAAAGTATTTTCCCAATTTACTCTTTGTCACGTTCATAGTTAGTTAATTTTAGATTAAAAAATAAATCCCCTTAATTGTTAGGCTAGATAACAAAGAGATAGTTAATACTAATACTCTTGGTCCTTAAGGATACGATATTCCAGACTCATCACAGCTATACTACTGTTCGATAGGTGAGCTTGCCTTATCGAAATTATAGTTAGTTTCGAGCCCATCATGAATATATGCTTAAATGAGCTCTGTGTATATGTGATATTTGAGTTGAAGAATGTGGTAAAATATGGCTAAGCAAATGAGCCAAAGAATACATGTGATGAATTTGCTATGAGAACCATTAATGTCATTGTATCAATATGGTTATGTGCATTTTCATGCTAAGTTTATTTGTATAAGGCTTACTAAGCTTTTGAAAGCTTACTCTGTGTGTGTTTGCTCTGTTTTATAGATCGTCAAAGCTACTGAAGGCTCGGGGACCGTCGAGGATTGTCATCACACTACTCAAACTTGTTTTGGTACCTTTGAAATGTGTATATAGCTAAATATGGCATGTATAGGCTAGTCATTTTAGATTATGATTGAAATGTGTATAAATAGCCATGAGATGTGGCTAGATAAAGGTTGGTAATATGCTTGAGTGAATATGATACGTGATATATGTTTTGGTATGGTTTGATAGCAAATGAAATGGTCAAGACTATGGTAAGCATATGAATGCATTTTGAGTATGTATATTTGATCAATGAAATGGTTATCTGATAGGTAAATGTGGGTGAATCATACTTGAATATATATGTGTTTTATCTTTGCAAATTGGCATGATTGGAAATGAGATTGAATGTGGAGAATTGTAGATTATTTTGACATGTCTTTGGAT
Source organism: Gossypium bickii (assembly GCA_025503065.1). Taxonomy (NCBI): domain Eukaryota; kingdom Viridiplantae; phylum Streptophyta; class Magnoliopsida; order Malvales; family Malvaceae; genus Gossypium; species Gossypium bickii. The sequence continues at coordinate 42,890,583 of CP106717.1, read as the reverse complement.
ATTAATTTTGCATGAAATGAATCGGTATGTTGCTTGTAGATATGACCCTAGTGTAGGTGGCATTTTGGCCTTGCAAATGGCCAGTTTTGCCTACACGGCCATGGCACATGGGCGTGCCTGGTGGCTGTGTGAATAAGTCAGTAGCTAGCCTAACTTTACACGGCCATGGCACACGTGCGTGTCTGGTGGCCGTGTGGATAAGTCAGTATATATGCTTTGTTTTAGCACAGCCAAGACACATGGGTGTGTTTGGTAGCCGTGGGAGGCACACGGCCTGCCCACACGGGCGTGCGATCTCTGTAACTTAGAAAAGTTTTAAATTTCCATAGAAATTCCATATGTGTTCGGTTTAGTCCCGACCCTATTTTAAAGCATGATTAAGGTCTTGATGTCCTATAAAAGGGACACTTTGATTGTGATTGGTAAATTGTATTATGAAATGTTTGTAAAAGTTTCTGATTTGTCCAGTAGCGCCTATAACCCTAATTCGATGACGGGTACGGGTTAAGGGTGTTACACGTGTACTCAACCCTGTGAGGTAAGTCAGTGTCGACCACGGGTGTCGAACACGGACATGTCTTTGGGGCATACGGGCGTGTCCCTTGGATAACACGGGCGTGTGGCCCCTGTTTAGACAAAATTTTTCAAGAAACGCAAAAGTTTCCGGTTGAGTCCCAAAACCTTCCGGAAGTATGTTTAAGGCCTCGCATGCCCATGAAATATATGTTATTAGTAAGAAAGAAAGGTTTTAAGTTGTAACGAAAATTTATAACCGATATCACAAGTTCAAGTAAAGTTAAGTACAGTAATGCCTCGTATCCGGTTCTGGCGTCGGACCTGGGTAAGGGGTGTTACATAATAATTCATCAAAAACTCTAATGGTATTCTCAAGCTAGAATTTAGCTTCCTCGGCATCATCATCAACTGTGGCCCTGAGCTCTTCGGCCCCATACTTACAAATCTTATCAACTAGAGTTTTACTCAATTGAATCAGGTATATAACTTGTGGCACTACAAGAACTTGTGGGGCTTGAGGTTGTTGAGCAGCCAGATTCGTTAGAACGAACTCCGTGAACCACTCACTCATCATTTCGAAGAAGGTTTGCTTTGCCTTTCCCTCGTGACTACTACCAATCGGCCTAGATTCAGCTGGTGTTGTCCCTTGCGTGGGGGCAAGCACATTACTCTCAACATCATCAGCTACAGCTCGATCGGGATCCATTTTCTATACGAAAAAACATTTTTAGCTATCAGGAATCATCACACTATTGCAGATATATATATAGCATATATAGCTAGACTTTCACACACTACGATAGTCCTAAAGTCAACAAAACCGTAGCTTTGATACCAATAAAATGTAACACCCCTAACCCGTATCCATCGTCGGACTAGGGTTACGAGCTATTATCGGTAGAATTGAGAAATTAATATATTTTTTAAATTAATTTTTTAGTTTTATTTTGGAAAATAGAAAAACATGTATTGGGTCAGATTGAATTAGAAAGTGTTGGGTTAAAAGTCTAGGAAATACTTATAATTGGACTCGATACGGTAGACGCCCAAAAGCCCCTCAAGCTAGTACTAGGGATGACAAACCCTAGTATATTTAACTAGGGTTTTCACCCCTCTCTCTCCTAGTTAGACAAGTATTTGTTTTCTATTGAAATACACTTTTACTAATTCAACAAAGCTTTCACTTCTTCTCTGTATAAATAGATGGCGCTGGTTTGTTAGAAAGTAGTGGAAATGTATTTTCTAGAATAAATTTTATTTTCTAAGAATTACAATTTTATTAGCTTGTATTAAAGAGAGGATTTTACTTTTCCACTAAAACTAAAGTAAATAAATTTTCGTTCTTTGTTTGATTTGAATTCGTTCGAGCCCAAACTTGAAGCAGTTCATGGTATGAGAATAACGGAAAAGGTTATTTGGTTGAAAGTTGGGAACAATAAGGACCTGTCTAGCCGAAAACACAAGTATCATTTTAGAAAAGCTTTATTGCTATAAATATCACAAACCAGCTCGGTTTTCAAAATTCTAATTTTTTGCTATGCAAGAATACCGTTTTCGAACCAGATTGTTTTTCAAAAAATTGATACCAAAACAAGCTCTTCTTGATTTGTAATTTTGATAAGATGTTACATTCTTGTAATTATATGCATGTTTAAGGGAATGTATGTTAATGAATGTATGATATTATTTTATTATATATGATAAAGTACTTTTAGCAAACTTTGATTCCTAGAAAATAAAATGTAATTATTATTCATTTTTGGGTATTTATAATTAGGTCGTGGACTATCATCTAGGTTGTCTTATATGGACATGTGAAGGTTGTCTTATGCTGATCATCTAGGTCTACAAGGATCTGATTGTATCTATCAAGAAAACAATATGTAACGACCCGAATTTGGGCATAGTAGAATTGGGCTTTTTGGGCCTTGACCAGGGGAACATTTAATATTTTTGGGAACAAGAGAACGACACTAATGCAAGTTGGACCTATCAGGTGAGTGACTTTGAAGGTTAAGGGGCTTCTATGAAGTCCCAAGATCAAACTTGGGCTTTAGGAAAATTTTGGTTTTAGGTGAGTAAAACCCTAGAAGTTAGTAAGTAGGCTTTAAGAATAAAATGTGGAGAAAAATGACACAAAAAGGAGTTTTGGTCTAGTGGCAAATGGCGCCACATAGGAGACAAGGGAATGACGCCACATAAGGAAGTAAGGGGTCCAAGGTTCAAGTCTTGGCGCTTGCATTTCATTTTGATTTATTTTTAAGTGAACTTAGACTTTGGCCCATAGACTTATATTTAGTTGCGCATGATTTTAGTCACAAGAGGAGCTTGTGGCCTAGTGGCTAGTGGCGTGGATTAAGTTACAAGGGACCCTGAGTTCGAATCACATTGCAAGCAAAAAGGGATATTTATTTTGCTAAGTTTGGCCCATTGTGGCCCAAGCAGCATCAACCCACAAGAATAATCATGGTGGCCTCGACTATCGCATCAAAGCTCCCACACGTTCGCTCGTACACTCGTGTGGTTACCATCGCCGTGTGACCAGACTTTTGGCATTTGCCACTCTACAGCTAGAGTAGTGCGAAATACACACCTGATAGGAGTCTAAAGCTAATCCGTGCTCCGAATGCTCCTATGCCCAAACGTCCACCAAGGTATGCTTCATCTCCTCATAGACAGTTCTCCATTTATAGCCAGCTTCTCACCTTCTCTCTTTGTAGCTTTCCGATGTGGATCCTTCCTTTAGTAGAGTTTAAATCCAACACAACCCTGGCCACCCAATCCGCAAAATAAATACTCCCTTACTTGTCATGAGATTCGAACTCAGGCTCCCCTGTAGCATAATCCACGCTGCTAGCCACTTTACCAAGTAGCTCCTTATTGTCTTAAAACATGCGCAACTAAATATAAGTCTATGGCTAAAGTCTAAAGTCCATTTAAAAAGAAAATCAAAATGCAAGCACCAAGACTTGAACCTTGGACCCCTTGCTTTCTTGTGGCGTCATTCCCTTGTCTCTTATGTGGTGGCATTTGCCACTAGACCACAATTCGTTTTGTGTCATTTTTCTCCACATTTTATTCTTTAAGCCTACTTACTAACTCCCAGGGTTTTACTCACCTAAAACCAAAATTTTCCTAAAGCCCAAGTTTGATCCCGGGACTTCATAGAAACCCGGTAACCTTCCAAAATCACATACCTAATAGATCAAACTTGCATTAATGCCGTTCCCATATTCTCAAAAAACTTTAAAATGCTCCTACGCTCGGGCCCAATAGGTCCAATTCTACTAGGCCCAAATTCGGGGCATTACAACCACATTATGAATGTCACAAGTGAACAAATCCATAAATGGATTCAAGATCTATTCTTCTTGGGTTCAGTCCGACATACTGTCAGTCTAGCTAATCACATCTATGTGTCTATCTTCTGGGAGTCATCTGCTCCAATGCCCAAGGCAAAGCATCTCCCTAATTGGACTTGATAGATGACATATAAGTCTTTCAATTGGTTTTCTCATTTTCGATTACACTAAGGACATGTTTACATTCATCTACGATCTGACCACGCAATACCGTTTAGTATTAGTTAAACATTAAACAACCAATGAGCTAATATTGGCTTCTATTTTTCTTTACAAGCAAAAATCACATGAGAACAATATATAAAGGGTATTAATGTAATTCACGAATAATTTTATTAATCAATCTGTTCAAAAAAGTTCCAAGTGTACAAACAAATCTAGTACACTTAGGGCATCAAATCCATCAATCCTCCCATTGGCATTACATGATATATGAAAAGTAAACATGACCACAGGTCATTCTTCTTTTTGATGAATGACTTAATTACTATTTAATAGTAATTTACTTTTCATGAAGAAAAATGTAATGGTTACCATAAGATAAAATAGGAGAATATTGGGAGACCGGATCTATCCCAAAGAGATTAATGATATCCTATGAGGGTAACACAATTATGACAAGGTCACTAGACAAGCATTGATCGAGTTGCTTTCATAAATGTATGTCATTAAGGAGAGCTCATTCATGTTTCTATAATGGAATGAGTTTATTACTAAATGAGTTTATAATCAATAGGCGAAAAGTCGAAACTTAATTATAAATCATTTAACCCCTAATCACATATGTCCAATCAATCCTCTACTAACTCGTTCAAACCGGAAATGAATTTCATGTTGAATCAAATTAGCAGAAATGAGTAGAAATGGTAAAGTTAGAGAAATGGGAAACCTTCATAAATGAATATGGTTTTCTCTAAATGGAAATGACCTAAAAATTAATTTATGATTTTTCAAATAAATAATTAATTAATTGATGTTCGAAAATGGAATTAAAATAATTGGTCATAGTGAATCTGTTGAATGTAGAAATATTAAATATATTTTCTCATAGATTCTTTTACGGTAAAATTTCAATGATTTTAACAGAACTAGAATTGAGTTGACAAGATTATTTAATTGAGAAATTAATATATTTTTTAAATTATTTTTTTAGTTTTATTTTGGAAAATAAAAAAAACATTATTGGGTTGGATTGAATTATAAAGTGTTGGGTTAAAAGTCTAGGAAGTACTTATAATTTGACTCGATACGGTAGACGCCCAAAAACCCCTCAAGCTAATACTAGGGATGACAAACCCTAGTATATTTAACTGGGGTTTTCGCCCCTCTCTCTCTCTCCTAGTTAGACTAGGAATTTTTTTCTATTGAAATACACTTTTACTAATTCAACAAAGGTTTCACTTCTTCTCCCTATAAATAGATGGCGCTGGTAGGGCTAAACCCGAGTTTTTAAGATATTGTTGTTCTGCTAGAAAGTAGTGGAAACATATTTTCTAAAATAAATTTTAGTTTCTAAGATTTACAATTTTATAAGCTTGTATTAAAGAGAGAATTTTACTTTTCCACTAAAACTAAAGTAAATAATTTTTTATTCTGTGTTTGATTAGAATTTGTTTGAGCCCAAACTTGAAGCAGTTCATGGTATGAGAATAGCGGAAAAGGTTATTTGGTTGAAAGTTGGGAACAAGAAGGATCCGTCAAGCCGTAACACAAGTATCGTTTTGGAAAAGGTTTATTGTTATAAATATCATAAACTAGCTCGGTTTTCAAAATTTTAAATTTTTTGCTATGCAAGAATACCGTTTTTGAACCAGATTATTTTTCCAACAATTGGTATCAAAACCAGGATGTGTTATGTTTATAGTATAAATCGATACAAAATTTTCTCTCTTCTTCATGTGTAATTTTGATAAGATGTTACATTCTTGTAATTAGATGCATGTTTAGGGGAATGTATGTGAATGAATGTATGATATTATTTTATTATATATGATAAAGTACTTTTACCAAAGTTTGATTCCTAGAAAATAAAATGTAATTATTATTCATTTTCGGGTATGTACAATTAGGTCGTGGACTATCACCTCCACGTAGGATTTTATTTTATCATCTCTACGAATGATTTTATTTTATTATTTTTCTCTAACAATTTACAAAGAGGTTTGGAGATTTTAGAGAAATCCTTAATGAATCTCCTATAAAACCTAGCATGTCCCAGAAAACTCCTAATGCCCTTCACAGAAACTAGAGGTAGGAGTTCCTAGATAGCATCTATCTTTGCCTTGTTATACCTTGCCTTGTAATTCTATGTCCCAAAATAATGTCTTCTCTCACTATGAAATGGCATCTCTCCCTATTGAGAATGAAGTTCATCTCTTCGCATCATTTGAGCACTTTGGCCAAATTATATAAACAGTTGTCATAAGTGTCTCCAAACATAGAAAAATCATCCATAAGCACTTCCAAAAAAATTTCAACCATGTCAGTGAAATATAGCCATCATACACCGCTGAAAAGTTGCTAGTGTGTTATATAAACCGAAAGGCATACACCTGAAAGCAAACATACCGTATGTACATGTAAAGGTTGTCTTATGCTGATCTTCTAGGTCTACAAGGATCTGATTGTATCCTGAGTATCTATCAAGAAAACAATAGTAATCATGCCCTACAAGTCTATCTAACATTTTATCTAAAAATTGCAATGGGAAAAGATCTTTCCAAATTGCCTTATTCATCTTACGGTAATCAATACAAATCCTTCAACCTGTAACTGTTCTTGATAGAATTAGCTCATTATTTGCATTATTTACAACTGTGATGTCACTTTTCTTCTGTACACATTAGGCTAGACTCACCCAAGAGTGATCTGAGATAGGGTAAATGATTCTCGCATCTAACCACTTGATGATCTCCTTCTTTACTACCTCTTTCATGATGGTGTGTAACATTCTTTGGCCATCAATAGTGCCTTTTTCACCATCTTCCAAGATGATTGTGCATGCAAATTGTAACCTCCTAAACCTGACCTAAATATTATGGTTGAATTGGGAAGGCTACATTGGACACCTTAGTGTCAATCCTACCCTAACGATAGTTAAAAGCCTTAAAGTACTCTTGTAATAGTCTAGATTAGACCGTAGTTGAAATAGTGGTTTCAGGACCACAAATCTGAGTCAGAAAAATATTTTAAATATTATTTTCTATGTCTGCAGTATGTGGTTAAGCATATGTTAAAGTTTCGTAAGTTAATTTGCCTGTTTGTGTGCTTAATTTGAGCAAATGACTAAATCGCGTAAATCGTAAAAGTAGCTTTCTATTTGATTAATGGCCAAATTTATGTGGCTTTTAAATGTGAGGGCCTTATAAGGTAATTAGCCCATTAATGAAGTTAGTGGATGATAAATGACAAGTATGCTCTTAATGTTTATATGTTTATTAAAAGGTTAATGTAGTAAATAACATAATAATATGTTTTTAATGAAACAGAAGCATGAAAATAGGATGGTTATCATCTTTTGTGCCGAAAATTAGGAAAGAAAAAGAAGAAAGAAGAACACCTAGGTTTCGGCTAAGTATAAGCTTGATTCAAGGTATGTTTGACTTTGGTTTTTGATAATTTCTATGTAACATCCCAAACCCGGTCAACACACCACGACCGAATCTGGCATGTTACAGAGTGAAAACATTTTGAAAACACAAGTTGGTTGGAAAATTTTCATGAAAACTCTTTTTGGCGTTTAAAAAAATGAGGTTGGACTTGATTTATAGTTGTTTTAAAACTTGGGAATAACCCATAGTTGAAAATCCCTTTTTGTTAATTCAGATTTTAGAAAACATCTAATACTTAATAAAAACTTCATGTGATGAGTATGATTGAGTTAAAACCGTTTGCTTTTGAAGTTGTTCGAAAATTTAAGTTATAAAAGCATCCAAGTTACCTTATTATTTTGTGAACTTTGTTACCCGGTGGTAACGTTTTTAAAAACCCGAAAGAGTTATATTTTTTAAAACATTACTTTTTAACCGGTTAATTTAACAAGTCCATAAATCCGATAGATGAATAATATAATCAAAATAAAAGAAAATAATAAAACCCAAAATAATACTTAGCGGCCTTATTACAAACCCAAACCAAAATTTAAAGAAATTTAATAAAAACAAAATAGCAGTTTAAAGTCAAAACCAAATTAAGATGCATGGCCACCTCGAGTCTTCCTCGGCTCCATATCCGCGATCTATGCCGCATCTGCAAAATATAAGGGAAAGGGGTGAGTCACCAAGACTCAATGTATAAATCCCCAACCCGAGCATTCAAGCATTTACACAGATCATCAGTATAACATGCAGATTATGCAACCCAGAACCTAGCCATCCAATCTCCTTTAACTGCCCCGTGTGGTCAAAACCACTGGTGACCGAAGTCACAAATATATCGGTGTGGTCAAAACCACTGGTGACCGTAGTCACAAATCAAGTGATGGGGCCAACCCATCGTGTGGTCAAAACCACTGATGACAATCCTGTAATATATCATGTGGGGCCAACCCACTGTGGTACCAAACCACTGGGACGAGTCACAATATCCATATGTGGTCAAAACCACTGGTGACCGTAGTCACAAATATCAATAGTGTGGTCAAAACCACTGGTGGTCAAAACCAATGGGACTTAGTCACAAATCATATCAATAGTGTGGTCAAAACCACTGGTTACCGTTGTCACAAATCAACTGATGGGGCCAACCCATCTTGTGGTCAAAACCACTGGTGACAGTCCAAATAAATCATCCCCCTCCTCTGATCAATCCCATCATCATCATGCTCATATCATACGTGTCATAATATCATGTATCATGCATTTAAGGCATAGCATAGCATTTAACAAATCACGATGATGTATAATAAAAATCACATAACAGGGGACTTACCCGGAATCCAAGCTCATGCCCTCAAGGCAAGTCGCTAATACCAATGGTTATACAGTAACATAATAAGCATCGTTATACTAATAAAGTGTGTAAGAGTTTACACACCTGACTCTACGTATATCTAGTGAAAAATCCCGAAGCTACGCAATACTACGAGATCTCAAAACGTATACCCTCACTGCCCCTACAATCGGCCAATGCTTAGTTAGTAATCAAAAGCCCTATTCGGCTTAACTAGAAATCCCGAAAATGTGCTGCAAGGAGGTAGTACTTTACCTTAATGTCGATTTGGTTTCCTACCAAATCCCGAAGCCACCCAATGAACACTCTTGCAATCGGCCACACACTGCTGCACATAAACAATTAGCCTTCGGCTTTTGAACGAATGAGAAATAGATCCAAATGTTAAGGCCTTACCTAAATCAATCACCAATCCCGGAGATTCACTGCGTTAGGCTGTACTTCCCCCTACAATCGATTTCGTCATTCCACTTAGAGTCCAAAGGCCATTCGGCCATAATCATAAATCCAAAAGAGTCTGTCAACACCTTACCTTAATGACGGATTCAACTTGTAAACACCAAGGATCGGCACCCCAGTAGGTATTAGGAATTTCGGCTTCCTTCTAAGAACAAGAACAGAGTTTTTAATACTTAGATCTAACATGGAAAATAAGACGGAAGGAAAATAAGTTTCGATCATTACCCAAATCGGTCAAGAGAAGAAGAGGATATTACCTACCCAGAGATTCGGCCACAACCCCAAAAGCAAACTTAATTTTGGCACTTAAGATGATGAAGGGAAATCGCAAAAAGAGAAAGAAAGCACACTAAGAATTTTCGGCCAAGAAGAGAACAACACCAAGGGTTTGGCAAAGAGAAAGGAAAACTTTCGGCACAAGAGGATTTGGAAGAGAGAAGAAAGGATGTCGAATTAGGGAGGGTTGTTGGTTTCACCTTTGAACAAAATAGAAATAGATGAAGAAGGCACAAGGTGATTCGACAAGGAGGAGACTAGCAACAAGTGAACCGAACAAAACAAGAACAAAAAGGGCTACTTGGGTTTCGGCTTTTACAAAGAAAAGCAAAGGTGTTCGGCCAAGCACCAATAATGCCGAATAGAGAAAAGAGAGATTGAGAGGGTGCAAATTGAGGTTTCGATTTTTGCTATAGCCAAAGGGAGAAAAGAATGAATCCAAGTGGGGAGGTTCGGCAACCAAAAAGGGAGTGAAAGTGAAACTCAACTTGCCAAAAATGAAAGTAAGGCTCACACCCTACGGCACCTATAGCTAAACCCCCCTTTTCCAAACGGCACAACCCTCTTCTCAAACTTCAAACCTGAATGCTCCCACTCCATAGTCCAAAAATTCGGCTAACACAACCTAATTCATTCAAACACTTGCCGCCCCCTCCATCCCTCCTTGAATTACTCCCATCCACTCATTCAAACAAATTTGAATGAGTCCAGCAGCTAAAATCTCTCTGCTCCACACATTTTGAATTTGTCAGCTTAATCCCTATCCCCCCAATAGAGTCCCACCTGAGTACTCCACCTCCCTTTCCTTGGCGTCAAAAATTAATGAGCAGGGAGGGATTTCTGCAGCTCGAACCAAGGTCCTCCTTGCTCCCTGTGGCGTCACCTCCTCCAAGCCTTAAGTGGCGCCTCCTGGCCACTTTACCAAGGCACTTCTTGTGTCTAAAACCTCAAACGAATTCTCTTAACCCCTATCTCACCTAACTCCTTCCTCTTAAGCATTAAAACAAAAATTTTGGCCATGACCCAGGACTAACCCGAGGTCATGGCTAAGCCCCAAAACATACCAAACAAACACAATACCCATACTATCACATGTAAACACATGCAAGATGCAGAGACCCCGATTTAAGGGTGTTATAGTTCTACCCCCCTTAAAAATAATTTCGGCCTCGAAATTACCTGGTTAAAAGAGTTGAGGGTATTGCTGCCGCATCGCCTCCTCTGGTTCCCACGTGGCCTCTTCCGTTCCATGATTCTGCCATAATACCTTCACCAAGGGCACTGACTTCTTATGCAGAACCTTGACGTCCCGATCCAAGATTCGTACTGGTTCCTCCTCGAAAGACAAATCAGGACTCACTTCTATCTTCTCAATTGGTACAACATGTGACGGATCTGATCGATAGCGCCTGAGCATTGAAACATGAAAGACATCATGAATCTGACTTAACTCTGCGGGTAACTCGAGCTGATAAGTTACCGGTCCCCCTCGCTGCATCACTGTATATGGTCCGATGAACCTAGGGCTTAGCTTGCCCTTCCGACCAAATCTCAACACTTTCTTCCAGGGCGATACCTTCAGAAAAACTTTATCACGCACTGCATACTCAATATCCCTACGCTTAAGATCAGCGTAAGACTTCTGCCTGTCTGACGCTTCCTTAAGACGAGCCCAAATCACCTTAACCTTATCCTCTGTTTCTGCCACTAACTTTGGACCCAACAACCGTTGTTCACCTAGTTCTGTCCAACACGTAGGAGTACGAGATTTTCGTCCATATAGCGCCTCGTATGGTGCCATTTGAATACTCGCTTGATAACTATTGTTATAAGCGAACTCTACCAATGGAAGATACTCCTCCCAACTACCACTAAAATCCAGAACACAGCCCCTTAACATGTCCTCCAGAATCTGAATTACCCTCTCAGACTGCGGATGAAAAGCCGTGCTGAAATCCAATTTGGGATCCCTGTCCAAAACCTGATGCAAATACCGTGCTGAAATCCTCTAGAATCTGAAATCCAAAGCCTAATGCAAAGCTTTCCAAAACCTCGACGTGAACCTGGGATCCCTGTCCGAAATAATTGACACAGGCACTCCATGCAACCGCACTATCTCTGCCACTTACAACTTGGCTAATTTCTGAAGCGAATAATCAACCCTCACCGATATAAAATGAGCCGACATAGTCAAATGATCCACTATTACCCATACTAAGTCCTTCTTACTAGGCGTAAGGGGAAGTCCACTGACGAAATCCATCGTAATCCTTTCCCACTTCTACTGTGCAACAACCATGATGGCCACTGATGCTCAGCCTTAACCTGCTGGCATGTCAGACATTTGCCCACAAACTCTGTTACTTCACGCTTAAGACCTGGCCACCAGAACTGCTTCCTCAAATCACGGTACATCTTGCTGCCTCCAGGATGCATAGCATATGGGCTGCTATGAGCTTCCTGAAGAATCCGCTGTCTCAATTCGACATCCTTAGGCATACATGCCTTCTCTTGGAAACACAGTACTCCACCACTATCCAAGCTGTAACCTTCGGATTCACCATTCTGCACTTGCAGCCTTCGAGCACTCAACACCTCATCTGTCAACTGCCTCTCCTTAACCTGATTAAGCCAAGATGGCTTGACCTGCAATTCTGGCAAGAGGCTCCCATCATCATAAAGACTAAGGTAAGCAAACATCGCTCGCAAGTCCGCTACCACCTTACGACTCAACGCATCAGCTACTACGTTAGCCTTACACGGATGGTACTCAATCAAATAGTCGTAATCTTTCAACAAGTCGATCCACCTTCGCTGCCTCAAATTTAAATCCTTTTGAGTCAAAAGATATTTCAGACTCTTGTGATCCATGTAGACTATCGACTTCTCTCCGTACAAATAATGCCTCCAAATCTTCAAGGCGAAAACCACTGCAGCTAATTCCAGGTCATGTGTCGGATAGTTACCTTCATGAGGCCTCAACTGCCGAGATGCATATGCAACCACTTTTCCATCTTGCATTAGCACACACCCTAAACCAGTATGCAATGCATCACAATAAACCGTGAATTCCTTCCCTGCCTCAGGCTGAATGAAAATTGGAGCTTCAGTCAGAATCTTCTTCAACTTGTCAAAACTCTGCTGTTGTTTCTCCGTCCAAACAAACGGAACCCCTTTCCTCAATAACTTAGTCAAAGGCACTGCGATTAAAGAGAAACCCTCTATGAACCTTCTGTAGTATCCTGCCAAACCCAGAAAACTTCGAATCTCTGCCACCGACTTGGGTGGTTTCCAATCCAATACTGCCTCAATCTTACGAGGATCCACTCTAATCCACTCAGCTGATACCACATGACACAAGAAAGTTACCTCTTTAAGCTACAACTCACACTTACTAAACTTGGCGTATAACTGCTTCTCCCTCAGAATTTGTAGAACCACCCGGAGGTGCGTGTCATGTTCCTCCTCAAATTTCGAGTACACCAAGATGTCGTCTATGAACACTACAACAAATCGATCCAGATACTGCTGAAACACCCGATTCATCATGTCAATGAATGCCGCCGGTGCGTTGGTCAAACCAAAAGGCAATACCAGAAACTCGTAGTGCCCATACCGAGTACGGAATGCCGTCTTATAAATATCAGCCTCTTTCACTTTGACCTGATGATACCCCGACCTAAGGTCAATCTTAGAGAAAACCGATGCACCCTTGAGTTGATCAAACAAGTCGTCAATCCTAGGCAACGGATACTTGTTCTTGATTGTCAACTTGTTTAGCTGTCGGTAGTCTATGCACATCTGCATCGCCCCATCCTTCTTAACAAAAAGCACTGGAGCTCCCCAAGGTGATACATTTGGTTGGATGAAACCTCTGTCCAACAACTCCTGAATTTGGGCCTTTAACTCCACCAATTATTTCGGCGCCGTCCTATATGGAGCAATAGACATTGGCGCAGTTCCGGGTAACAAGTCTATACCAAACACAACCTCGCGATTAGGAGGTATACCCGGGGGTTCCTCTGGAAAAACATCAGTAAATTCACCTACGGTTCGGACGATCTTCACAGCTGCATCCTTAGCTTCCAGACCACATACATGCACCAAAAATGCTTCACACCCCTTCCTAACCATTTTCTCAGCCTTCAGTGAAAAACCACATTGGATGGGTAATATCTCCTATTACTTATCATCACCACCTCGTCACCTTCCATGGTCTTCAACACCATGCGCTTAGCTGCACAATCCAAGCTAGCTTGATACTCAACTAGCCAATCCATCTCGAGAATCAGATCGAACTCCCCAAACGATAGTTCCATTAAGTCAGCCAGAAACACGACCCCTTGAAGTTCTAGGGGTACATCTCTATATAGTTTACTTACTTCTACAGAGTGACCTAGAGGGCCTATCACAGTCATCTTCCTAGAAGTAACTCAGAGTCTAAGTTCAGAGATTCCACTATGCTACTAGCAACATACGAGTGCATCGAACCAACATCAATTAAAGCATTATAAGGTACTCCAAAAATTAAGAACGTACCGGTTATAACATCCGGTGCGTCGCCCCCCTCTCGACACCTCGCAGCGTAGACCAACCCAGGCTGTCTCGCCTCTGTACCACCTGCACCTCTGCCCGGTGCTCCACGGGCTCTACCAGAGCCATTACTTCCTCTACCTGAACCACGACCCCTCTGTGGCTGCTGATTATCCCTCCTAAATCGTATACGCTTCTGTTTCCTCGATCGCAGCCTAGCTGATCTCTGTGGACAATCTCTAACTCGATGCCCCATCGAGCCACACTCAAAGCATCCCCTGTTACCAGTCCAACACTCTCCCGTGTGAGACTTTCCATACCGAGCACACCGCGGCGGCCACTGAGTATTGGTAGTAGCAGGCCTAGCAGCTTGATTTGGCCCACTATATTTAACCCTTTTCTGCTAATTCCCAGAAAATCCAGATGATCCAGAACTTCTCTTATTCCAACCCTTATCTTGATTCCGCTTCACAGACTGTCTTACCCCTTTAGCAACCTTAGCTTTCTCCACTAGAACGGCAAACTCTCATTCCTGCTGTCGGGCAATTATCATCCGCAGCTTATCTCTCAGCCCATCCTCAAACCTGACACAGCGCTCATGCTCGGTACCCACAATGCCCCGAGCATACCTACTTAACCGAAGGAATTCCGCCTCATATTCCGCTACAGTCTTATTACCTTGGACCAAGTTCAAGAAAGCTCTGCGCTGCACATCAACATAGCTAGCTCCTATGTATTTCCTCTGATAAGCTGCCCTAAAGAACTCCCAAGTGAGGTCATCTGCCATCGCTCCATCCTTAATAGTGAGCCACCACTGATATGACTCATCTCTCAGCAGAGATACTATCCCTTTCAGCTTCTCCTCAGCTGAAAAATCCAGGTCATCCATGGTGCGTTCCGTCGCCTCCAACCAATATTCTGCTGTACTAGGTGCCACACCGGACACACATCTGAATATATCTGCACCATTAGCCTTGAGTCGCTCGGTCACAGATTTTCGAGCTCCAGTTCCAACTCCTGCACTCGTAACCCTTTCCAATACTCGTAGCACAGCCTGCAACACTGCATCATTACCACCCGTCTGATCCTGATATTCCGCGCCCACAGCTGGCGGCGGCGGTACCTCATTCTCTAATACATGTCCGGACCCTACTGGTTCCGAGACCGTCATCCTACCCCTACCTCGTCCACGAGTGTTACGCCCACGTCCACGTGTACTCATATCTACCGATATATTCAAGCTGATTAAAAGTTTTATGCGTTAGACTTTTATTCCACTACCTATTAAAGCACAGTCTTATGGAAAGTTTTAATAGAAGATTGTTTCGCGAGTACACATCATCCTATGGTTCATGTCTCTAAAGTTGTTCCTACTACTACTCAGTCACTCCATCATCATATCCACATAATCATATCATCACAAGAAATAGTTCAGGGTACTTACCTGGGCGGATTGGTGCCGGAGACTCGGTGCCATGCTTTCACCACTGTACTTTTTCCATAAAAGCCTTTTATAACACATTTTAAAACATTTTTGGGCCTCGGCCCACGGCCGAGCTATTGAATCTGGCTTTGATACCACAATTGTAACACCCCAAACCCAGTTAACACACCACGACCGAATCTGGCATGTTACAGAGTGAAAACATTTTGAAAACACAAGTTGGTTGGAAAATTTTCATGAAAACTCTTTTTGGCGTTTAAAAAAATGAGTTTGGACTTGATTTATAGTTGTTTTAAAACTTGGGAATAACCCATAGTTGAAAATCCCTTTTTGCTAATTTAGATTTTAGAAAACATCTGATACTTAATAAAAACTGCATGTGATGAGTATGATTGAGTTAAAACCGTTTGCTTTTGAAGTTGTTCAAAAATTTAAGTTATAAAAGCATCCAAGTTACCTTATTATTTTGTGAACTTTGTTACTCGATGGTAACGTTTTTAAAAACCCAAAAGAGTTATATTTTTGAAAACATTACTTTTTAACCGGTTAATTTAACAAGTCCATAAATCCGATAGATGAATAATATCATCAAAATAAAAGCAAATAATAAAACCCAAAATAATACTTAGCGGCCTTATTACAAACCCAAACCAAAATTTAAAGAAATTTAATAAAAACAAAATAGCAGTTTAAAATCAAAACCAAATTAAGATGCATGGTCACCTCGAGTCTTCCTCGGCTCCATATCCGCGATCTATGCCTCATCTGCAAAACATAAGGGAAAGGGGTGAGTCACCAAGACTCAGTGTATAAATCCCTAACCCGAGCATTCAAACACTTACACAGATCATCAGTACAACATGCAGATTATGCAACCCAGAACCTAGCCATCTAATCTCCTTTAACTACCCCGTGTGGTCAAAACCACTGGTGACTGAAGTCACAAATATATCGGTGTGGTCAAAACCACTGGTGACCGTAGTCACAAATCAAGTGATGGGGCCAACCCATCGTGTGGTCAAAACCACTGATGACAATCCCGTAATATATGATGTGGGGCCAATGAACTGTGGTACCAAACCACTGGGACGAGTCACAATATCCATATATGGTCAAAACCACTGGTGACCATAGTCACAAATATCAATAGTGTGGTCAAAACCACTGGTGGTCAAAACCACTGGGACTTAGTCACAAATCATATCAATAGTGTGGTCAAAACCACTGGTTACCGTTGTCACAAATCAACCGATGGGCCAACCCCATCTTGTGGTCAAAACCACTCGTGTGATACCAAATAAATCATCCCCCTCCTCTCATCAATCCCATCATCATCATGCTCATATCATACGTGTCATAATATCATGTATCATGCATTTAAGTCATAGCATAGCATTTAACAAATCACGATGATGTATAATAAAAATCACATAAAAGGGGACTTACCCGGAATCCAAGCTCGTGCCCTCAAGGCAAGTCGCTAATACCAATGGTTATACAGTAACATAATAAGCATCGTTATACTAATAAAGTGTGTAAGAGTTTACACACCTGACTCTACGTATATCTAGTGAGAAATCCCGAAGCTGTGCAATACTACGAGATCCCAAAATGTATACCCTTACTGCTCCTACAATCGGCCAATGCTTAGTTAGTAATTAAAAGCCCTATTCGGCTTAACTAGAAATCTCGAAAATGTGCTGCAAGAAGGTAGTACTTTACCTTAATGCCGATTTGGTTTCCTACCAAATCCCGAAGCCACCCAATGAACCCTCTTGCAATCGGCCACACACTGCTGCACATAAACAATTAGCCTTCGGCTTTTGAACGAATGAGAAATAGATCCAAACGTTAAGGCCTTACCTAAATCAATCACCAATCTCGGAGATTCACTGCGTTAGGCTGTACTTCACCCTACAATCGATTTCGTCATTCCACTTAGAGTCCAAAGGCCATTCGGCCATAATCATAAATCCAAAAGAGTCTGTCAACACCTTACCTTAATGACGGATTCAGCTTGTAAACACCAAGGATCGGTACCCCCTATAGGTATTAGGAATTTCGGCTTCCTTCTAATAACAAGAACAGAGTTTTTAATACTTAGATCTAGCATGGAAAATAAGACGGAAGGAAAATGAGTTTCGGTCATTACCCAAATCGATCAAGAGAAGAAGAGGATATTACCTACCCAGAGATTCAGCCACAACCCCAAAAGCAAACTTGATTTTGACACTTAAGATGATGAAGAGAAATCGCAAAAAGAGAAAGAAAGCACACTAAAAGTATTCTGCCAAGAAGAGAACAACACTAAGGGTTCGGCAAAGAGAAAGGAAAACTTTCGGCACAAGAGGATTTGGAAGAGAGAAGAAAGGATGTCAAATTAGGGAGGGTTGTTGGTTTCACCTTTGAACAAAATAGAAATAGATGAAGAAGGCACAAGGTGATTCGACAAGGAGGAGACTAGCAACAAGTGAACCGAACAAAACAAGAACAAAAAGGGCTACTTGGGTTTCGGCTTTTACAAAGAAAAGTAAAGGTGGTTCGGCTAAGCACCAATAATACCGAATAGAGAAAAGAGAGATTGAGAGGGTGCAAATTAAGGTTTCGATTCTTGCTATAGCCAAAGGGAGAGAAGAATGAATCCAAGTGGGGAGGTTCGGCTACCAAAAAGGGAGTGAAAGTGAAACTCAACTTGCCGAAACTGAAAGTAAGGCTCACACCCCAGGCACCTATAGCTAAACCCCCTTTTCCAAATGGCACAACCCCCTTCTCAAACATCAAACCCGAATGCTCCCACTCCATAGTCCAAAAATTTGGCTAACACAACCTAATTCATTCAAACAATTGCCGCCCCCTCCATCCCTCCTTGAATTACTCCCATCCACTCATTCAAACAAATTTGAATGAGTCTAGCAACTAAAATCTCTCTGCTCCACACATTTTGAATTTGTCAGCTTAATCCCTATCCCCCCAACAGAGTCCCACCTGAGTACTCTACCTCCCTTTCCTTGGCGTCAAAAATTAATGAGCAGGGAGGGATTTCTGCAGCTCGAACCAAGGTCCTCCTTGCTCTCTGTGGCGTCACCTCCTCCAAGCCTTAAGTGGCGCCTCCTGGCCACTTTACCAAGGCACTTCTTGTGTCTAAAACCTCAAACGAATTCTCTTAACCCCTATCTCACCTAACTCCTTCCTCTTAAGCATTAAAACAAAAATTTTGGCCATGACCCAAGACTAACCCGAGGTCATGGCTAAGCCCTAAAACATACCAAACAAACACAATACCCATACTATCACATGCAAACACATGCAAGATGTAGAGACCCCAATTTAAGGATGTTACATTCTACATTTTTGCAATCGTTGCTTCGTATTCTTCAAAACCCATGCTTTAACTTTGAGAATTGATGAATATTTTGAAATGTTCCATTGATGAACACATGAGTTTTGTGATGTTTGATGGTGAATTATGAAAGATATATGTTTGATTAACATAGCTTGTCTTTGAATTTTTTATGAATTTGAGTATTTTGGACTTAATTGTGAAAATAAAATTATGAGGGAGTAAATTGTGAAATAAATGAAAATATAGGTTGCTAGGGACCTATAGATAATTTGGCTAAGCATGGGTACAAGCAAATTATTTGTATTTTTTAATTTTGTGAAATAGGGACTAAAATGTCAAAATGTGAAAATGTAAGGGCTAAATTATAAATTGCCCTAAATATGTGTTTTTGGGTTGACGTGAATGAATTAGTGAATAAATGAGTTAAATTTGAATATGTATAGATCAAGAACTGAAGAAAGCAGATTTAGATTGTGGAAAGTCGAAAGTGATTGAGTAATCGAGTTCGCTTTTGTTTATCCGAATCTGAGGTAAGTCGGTATACAAATAAATGTATTTGAATTGAATTATTTGTACACATATGAAAGTTGAATTGCTATGAATATCCATTGAGAAGGAATGTATGTGAAATCCGAGGATAGGTTTATATCGACAAGTTGATAATATCCGAGAAGTCTCGTTTGAACCTAAGGATAGATTGGATGGTATATGTCACGACATAAGTGTTCGTTATGTGATATCATGTAAGACCACGTCTGGGACGATGGCATTGATTCGAGATTTCATGTAAGACCACGTCTGGGACGTTGGCTTTGATATGAGATTTATGTGTAAGACCATGTCTAGGACATTGGCATCGTATTGATTCGTGTAAGACCCTGTTTGGGACAGTGGCATCAATATTTGGTTACATGTAAGACCACGTCTGGGACGTTGGCATTGTACGACTATATCGAGCACTCTGAGTATCCTATTTAGTTCCGAATAGTTCAACGGGCAAGTCCGAGAAATGGATGACTATGTGCATTGTACATCTATTTCAGGTACGTTGATATGTACGCTTTGTATAAGCATGAAAGCTGAGTAAGTATGTGCATTGTTGCAAAGGAATAAATGAGATATGTGTGTGTTTAAGATATAAGCAAATGAGATTCTTGAGATATGATGTGTTGGTAAGTAATGGCTAAATAATGAGCTAAGGATGATATTATGAATTTGCAAATGAGAATTATAAATGTCATTGCATCTATGTCGCTATATGCATTTTATACTAAGTTGATTTGTATATGGCTTACTAAGCTTTTGGAAAGCTTACTCTGTGTATATGTTTACTCTATTTTATAGATCGTCAAAGCTACTGAAGGCTCGGGAACCGTCGAGGATCATTCATCATCACATTATCAAACTCAACTTTGGTACTTTTGAATGTGTATATAGCTAAATAATGGCATGTATAGGCTAGCTATTTTGGAGTATGTTTGAGATATGTATATATGTAGCCATGTGATATGGCTAGATAAGTGATTGTATTTTGTATGTGATGCTATGCTATATGATGTTGGTTTTGGAATAATCTCATGCTTATGAAATGGTCAAGGTTATGGTAAGCATATGGATGCAATATGAGTATGTATGTTTGATTAATGAAATGGTTATATGAAAGGTAAGATGTGGATGTACCATGCTTGGTTGTACATGTGTTTTAGTTGTGCAATTTGGTATATAAGTTAGCATGATTATAGATGAGATTGAATGGGATGATAATTTGATCTTATGACATGATTTTGCTTGCCAATTGCGTATGGATTAATGCTTATTTAAGCTTGTAAGGATGACCTTTGTGTGGGTGGCAATTTGGCCTTGAAAATGGCCTATAATTGTCCACACGGTTGAGCATACGGGCATATGGCTCGACCGTGTCCCTCATGGTTGAAATTCAAAACAAGTCAGGATCAACCACGGGTTGGTCACATGGGCATGTGACTGGCCGTGTGGTGCAAGCCAGTAGCGGCCACGGGTGAGGCATACGGGCGTGTCCATGGCCATGTGGAAAAGTCAGTATGTATGCCTTGTTTTGACACGGCTTAGACACACGGGCCTGTCTGAGGCCGTGTGAGGCATACGGCTTGCCCACACGGGTGTGTGACCTCTGTAACTTAGAAAATTTTTAAATTTCTGAGAATTTTCGTATGTGTTCAGTTTAGTTCCAGCCCTATTCTAAAGCATGTTTAAGGTCATGTTGACCTATTAAAGGGACTCTTTGATTGCATTTGATGTAAAATAACATGAAATGTCTGTAAAAGATTCTGATTGTCTGGTAATGCCTCTTAACCCTAAACCGGCATGGATACGGGTTAGAGGTGTTACAACTCCTTTTTATAAAACTATGGTTTCTATTATTAGCTTTGTAAAACGTCTATTTACTTAGTCCAACTATGCTTAGGTCAAATTAACGGATTAGGTGAATTTTTGTAAAAGCTTACAGACGGTGTTGCCTTTGAAAAATCATTTTCTTATCTTCTTAGCAGCGAAATGTACAATTACTAGTCAAATTATTAATTTAGTCATACATCATGTGTAACGCCCCAAATTTGGGCCTAGAAGGAATGGGCCTTGAGCGTGGAATCAGCTAGGAGACTGCACATAAATATTTATGTGTGCAAGAAAATGACACAAATTGCTTGTTTGCTTTAGTGGCTAAGTGATTTAGGAAGAGTTGGGACTATTGGAGAAGTCCTGGGGTTTAAACCTGGGCTTTAGGAAAATTTTTTATTTTTCCTCTTAAGTCAACCTTGGCCTTAGCTTGAAGGCCCTATAAATATTTTTGGTTAAATCATGACATAAGGAGTCTACTGGTAAAGGTGGAAAGTGGTGTGTAGAGTGCACTAGTGGTCTGAGGTTCGAGGGTTGGTGCAGCATAAGGCGCTTGTATTTTGCAACTAGGATGACTAGAGTTTGTGTTGTAGTGGAAGTCTGATGGATGTGAGCAGTTTGATTTGGTCATTAAGGGATTTTAGGAACAAATCACGGAGAGGATTATGGAGAGATTTGTGGAGATAATCAAGGAATTCAAAACTTGGACAGTTGTAGCCGATTGGGGAAGCTTGTGTATGCAAATTTGACTAGGGGTCTCCTTTGTGTGCATTTTCGACAATTTGAGAGCATTTTGGGATATTATTGTGGTGCCAGTTTCGAGTTTTGGGTGTTGTGACAACTAGTCTTGGATTTTCTGAGTGCCGAATTTTCCTACTTTCGCCTCTTTTGCGATTTCGTGCTCTACCTTACTGATCAAATTGCTTTTGGGCATTTTCTTTGCTTATTTCTTTAAGTTGAACCTTGTCTCTCTATTCTCACAATCAAAGTTGACTACACTATTATTCTTTCCATCTTTATTCACCTTTCTTCTCCTCTCAATAACTCTTGGTATTGGTCGAACCTAACATCTCTCTTATTCCTTGAACTCTTTTCCCCCTCTTTAATACTAAGCCGACTACTCCTTGGTAGTTTGGTTTCGGTTTTACAAGACATCAAAGAAATCAGTTGGCATTTGTATGTTCCTTCTCTAGTTCGCTATTATTCTAGGTATTACCGAGGGGTAAAAGGTGCAAGTATTCTCGAGTTGTCAGAACCCTGTCTCTCAATATTTGACTAAGGTATTTTCGACAACTTTTTTTTGGGTATAGGCCAATTACTCATACTTTCTGGAAGTGTTATGTATAAGGTCTTGGGCTACATTATAATCGGTTCTATCTATCTATCTGTCGTGTGTGCAGATAAGACCAGGATACGTGTGGTTGATTTTAGCCACGGTCTAAGTATATTTGGCCATACTCCATTTGGTCAAGGTAAGCAGAAGTATTGTTTTGGGATTAGATGACTATGAGCACTGTTAAGTAAGAGACTAACTGAAAGTTCGAATCAATGTAGATTGGTGCCAAGAGGAGTTTCGTTAGCTTTCGCGAAAAAGGTGTGTAATCACATTATCATTTCTATGAGTACGCAAAAGCCGAAAAATCAAAAAGCCGAAACTTCAGTATTCGAGGCCGAATATTGGGCCTTGGGCCCATTTACACCGTTATGATCGTAATGCCCTGTAGGGTAAAATGATCGTAATACCCCTGTAGGGTAAAATGACCGTAATGCCCCTATAAGATAAATTGACCGTAATGCCCCTGTAGGGTAAATTGACCGGATGCCTTTATAGGGTAAATAGACCGTAATGCCCCTATAAGGTAAATTGACCGTAATACCCCTGTAGGGTAAAATGACTGTAATGCCCTTGTAGGGTAAATGACTATTTTGCCCCTCGAGGGTGAATGACTGACTTGTGCTATGATTCGACTGATTTGACTGTGATTGTATGACTATGATTTGATTGACTTAAATGTTAATGATATGACTGATTTTGAGCATGGCATACTGCATACACGACATACTGCATGGGGTTGGGATTGTTTATTGGAGGAAGTGATTGATATGTGAGGGTCACACGCGCAACACAACTGTGGACCCACCGATGGCTTTAAGCCTATTATGTGATTGGCAGCTCTATTGCATTATTTGTTAGTGTCGCAACCGGTCCTACATAAGAAGTATAGGGATGGTTGGGTCGATTTAATCCCCACAAGAGTGTAGGGTTGGACAAGAGACGGAGTGTAGGGTTGGAATAGGTATTTATGCATTCCATATACTGATTCTGATATTGAGATGGGCTTAGGCCTAGATAGATGTGATATGTGACAATTGATATGGGCTAACACCCAACCGAGGCTGATGGGGGCTAAGGCTCAATTGCCACCGTTGCTGTAATAGGCTAAGGCCCACCACACCTTTCATATCTTGTTAAAGGGCTTAGCCCCGCATCGATTCTATTTATTTCAGATAATCGATTGCTTTCTTTAATAAGGGGATTACACACTGAGTTTTCATAAACTCACCCCGTTTTTAACCTTTCAAGTGATCCCCAACGTTAGACGGTTCGGAGCTGTGAAGGACTCGGAGAGGGCCATACAACTGCACAAGTTTTATTCTGTTTCGTTCATTTACTTAAGAAAGAGCTTGTTGATTCGGATTGTAATAAGGCCTCTATAATTTTTGGATTTTAAATTTGGGATTTTATTTGATTGTAATTTATATCTGCTAGAAGTAGAACACAATTTTCCAAAACAATAACTATTTTCTAACACTACGTTTTCGCAACTCAATTTTTAAATATCACGTTTTCGTAAATCATTTGTTTTAAGTTAAGCTTCCGCAACAAATAAGGTTTTAAAGGTACTAACGTTTTAAAAGGGAATAACTTTTTAATAAACCCTGATTTAAAATAAACAAACGCAAACTGAGGTTTTGTACATGTTTTAAATGGCAAGAAGTTTAAAATTTCAAGAAGGGTTTTCAATGAAAACATTGTTTTCGAAAAACACTTCAATGTGACAAACGAGATTCGGCCATAACGTCTAGGTCAGGTTTGGGGTGTTACATTTAGTGGTATCAGAGTCAAGTTGTGAAACTTGGTTGTGGAATGGGTTTTCAATTTTTTGGATTTCAAGAGGTTGTTTTCGAATATGTGAAGTGTTTTGAGATATTTATTCTGAAAAGTGCGGCACACCGAGTCTCCGACGCCGAATCTGTAAGTTTTCTGAATACTTTTGTCTGTTTAGAAATTGAAATATGATAAGTTAGGAAATACTGTGACTACTTTATAAATTAGACTATACCACTGTAGATAGAGCAAACTGAAACTATAGGGGACTGAAATTGTAGTGAAACTTCGATCTGCATTAAACTCTTAGTACTTATAAAATGCGAATAGATAATGGGCACAAGAGATACACGCGAACGTGGTTCAAGTGGCTGTAATAATGTTTTCAAATCAGAGTGCGCAGAGGGAGCGTGGTTGTGAAATTTGTGTTGAGACTATTCTGATAGTTGGAAATTTCGGGGACGAAATTTCTTTAAGGAGGGGTGAATTGTAACGCCCCAAATTTGGGCCTAGAAGGAATGGGCCTTGAGCGTGGGATCGACTAGGAGACTGTACATAAATACTTATGTGTGTAAGAAAATGACACAAATTGCTTGTTTGTTTTAGTGGCTAAGTGATTTAGGAAGAGTTATGAGTGTTGGAGAAGTCCTGGGTTCAAACCTGGGCTTTAGCAAAATTTTTTATTTTTCCTCTTAAGTGAACCTTGGCCTTAGCTTGAAGGCCTTATAAATATTTTTGGTGAAATCATGACACAAGGGGTCTGCCGGTAAAGGCGGTAAGTGGCGTGTGGAGTGTACTAATGGTCTGAGGTTCGAGTGTTGGAGCAGCATAGGGGGCTTTTATTTTGCAGCTAGGACGGCAAGAGTTTGTGTCGCGGTGGAAGTCTGATGGATGAGAGGAGTTTAAAATGGTCATAGAGGGATTTTAGGAACAAATCATGAGAGGATTATGGAGAGATTTGTAGAGATAATCAAGTAATTCAAAACTTGGACAGTTGTAGCCGATTGGGGAAGCTTGCATATGCAAATTCGGCTAGGGGTCTCCTTTGTGTGCATTTTTGGCAATTTGAAAGCATTTTGGGATATTATTGTGGTGCCAGTTTCGATTTTTGGGTGTTGTGACAACTAGTCTTTGTTTTCCTGAGTGCCAAATTTTCCTACTTTCTCCTCTTTTGCAATTTCGTGTTCTGCCTTGTTGATCAAATTACTTTTGGGCATTTTCTTTGCTTATTTCTTTAAGCCGAACCTTGTCTCTCTATTCTCACAATCAAATTTGACTATAATATTATTCTTTCCATCTTTATTCACTTTTCTTTTCCTCTCAATAACTCTTGGTATTGGTCGAACTTAACATCTGTCTTGTTCCTTGAACTCTTTTTCCCCTCTTCAATACTAAGCCGACTACTCCTTGGTAGTTTGGTTTCGGTTTTACAAGACTTTAGAGAAATCAGTTGGCATTTGTATGTTCCTTCTTTAGTTCGCTATTATTCCAGGTATTACCGAGGGGTGAAAGGTGCAAGTGTTCTCGAGTTGTCGGAACCTTGTCTCCCAATATTTGATTAAGGTATTTTCGACACCTTGTTTTTGGGTATAGGCCAAGTACTCATACTTTCTGGAAGTGTTATGTATAAGGTCTTGGGCTACATTATAATCGGTTCCATCTATCTATCTTTCGGGAGTGCAGTTAAGCGCCAGGATACGTGTGGTTGATTCTAGCCACGATCTAAGTATATTTGGCCATACTCCATTTGGTCAAGGTAAGCAAGAGTACTGTTTGGGGATTAGATAACTATGAGCACTGTTAAGTAAGAGGCTAACTGAAAGTTCGAATCAATGTAGATTGGTGCCAAGAGGAGTTTCGCCAGCTTTCATGAAAAAGGTGTGTAATCACATTATCGTTTGTATGAGTACGCAAAAGCCGAAAAACCAAAAAGCCGAAACTTTGGCATTCGAGGCCTCATGAGCGTGCGATCGCTCATGTGGTAAATCGAGTCCACAAATCATGTGTGATAGATTGTAGAGGCCACTACGAGTGTTCCTGTGATTTTGGGCCTCGTTTGGATGAAATGGGTCGTTGGGCCCCGTAACAGACCGAATTTGACCCTAATCGGAATGGTGGTTTCGGGACCACGAATCCGAGTCCAAGAAATATTTTAATATTATATTTTGTGTTTATTTTAAATGAATTAATGTGTGTGAAAGTTTCGTAGAAAAATTTAATCGTTTGTGAGTTTAATTTTAAAAAAAGGATCAAATAGCTTAAGTGGAAAAAGTAGTGTGCTTGAATTAAGAACGTAAATTGAATAGCTTTGAGCAAGTGAGGACTTGCATGTCAAATAGACCAAAATTTTTGGTAGTGGACGGTAATGATGGAAAGATATGAAATAAATAATTATATTAAGTGAGTGGATTCTTAAATAAATAAAGAAAATGATTGTGGTTAAATAAAATAAGAAAAGAAAATACATGTTTTCTATTATCTTTTTATTTTTATTTTCGCTCATCTTCCTCGTCTCTGTTTCTCACAAAACAAAGAAAAGAAGAAGAAGCCATTTTAATCTCCATGGCCGGACCTTGCATGTGTCTTTAAGGTGAGGTATCAAGCTCCAATTTTGATAATTTTTGTAGGGTAATGTTAGTAGTCTTGAATACTACCAGCTTCATGTGCAAATTTTGAGCTTAAAGCTTCCCCTGGATTCAGCCATTAGTTAGAATTATGTCTTATTCGTGTTTGGTGAAGAAATCTTAATCTTGGTTAGTATATTAACATGTTATTTAAGGGAAAAAAGTATGTGTTATGGCTTAGATATTTTGGAAATAATCGGTTGGAAATTTAATGGCTTAAATGAATGGTTTTGTGAATTTAAGAGGTGAGGTATAAGGTTCGGCTCTTATGGGAATTAGTCAAAAGTCCATGAGAAATTGTGATTTTGTTTAGGGATTTAATTACAAAGAAACCGAAAGCAAGGGGGTAAATTGCAATTATATGATTTTGTAAATATGGATGGGAATGACTTATTGTAGTAATGAAAAATGAAATTATATTAAAGATGGAATTGTATGAATTCTTTTTGTAATCAAGGGTATTCGGCCATGGGGAAATTGATTTGTAAAATAGTATAATTTGTTGTGAACGGTATGTTTGGGACTTAATTGAATCGGGTGTGTAATTATAGGGGTAAATTAGTAAGAATTATAAAACCTTGCAATTGAATTGAATTGATTTGAGATAAAATTAATTGGAAATTATTTGAACAAACCTTATTTGATATTTCATAGATCAGGAACAAAAAGAGAAGGAGCTAGATCGGGGAAAGGCTAAGGTGAACGAATAGCCGAAAATTTCGAATCTATCGACTTCTAAGATAAGTCCTTAAGCAAATTTATGTCGATGAATTATTTACGAAAGTAGTACATGATAAAATTTGGAATTTAAGGCATGAAAATATATGTAGGCCGAACGTGGGGTATGAAATTGTAGTAAATTTGTTTGTTGAATATGATGTGAATAATTAAGTTCGGTTTAACATGTAATTGTAAAATAAAGTATACGAGATGGATGTGATTTTAGCATTAAGTAATGTGTATGGGAATGTTGATTGGGTTGATATTCGGGCTTTAAGCCTAGCAAGCCTCGTGCCGGTGTTATTTATCGGGCTTTGAGCCTAGCAAGCCTTGTGCCGATGTTACATATCAGGCTTTGATGCCTAGCAGGCTTAATGCCGATGATGCATATTAAATGGAGAAACCATATATTATTCGAGGTGAAATATAGTTAATGTATCGAGTTGAAAGCTCAGGTAAGAATAAGCCCCTTTATATCTACCGGGAGTAAGGTAAGTTGTGTTTAATAATACTTGAGTTGAGATAATATGATAAGAATGGTGTTATGTGTAATTGAGCTTACAATCGACGTGTATGAATATTATGTGTAAGATATTGAGTGTGGTAACATAGTTGATGTGACAGTTGTACTTATATGACTTGGAACATGTGATCCATGTAAGGTATATTTACTTTGTAATTCGACAAAATACAAGATTATGGTAACGAAGTGCAATTATTTAGGTTAGCGAACTGTTAGTATTCGGCCTTGTAAAAATTCACATATTGAAATGTTTATATTCAATGTTATGGGTTTAAAGATTAAAAGGTTTAAGTGTTTGAATGTTGTATTATCATTTGCTTGGGACTTACTAAGCTAGTAAGCTTACTCTGTATGTGTTTACTTTACTGTTTTATCGATTGTTGATTCAGCTACGGGCTCAGAGGATCGTCGTAGAAGTTGACCACACTATCATCCCTTTTGGTACTTTTAAGCTAGTTATTTTTTGAATCAAATGCATGTATAGGCTGGCTAAACATTGGAATGAAGTTATGTTTATATGTGTATAAAATAGCCATGCGAAAATGGCTTAAACATATATTATAAGTTTGGTTTTATTTGTTCTTGACAATGTGGCTGAAGTGTTTGGTTATGGTTGTTTCTTTACTTTAATCTTATGCTTTCTATATGACTGTTTGATTGTAAAACTAACGTTTGTATTAAACTAGTCAGGTAGTTTGGCATTTAAGGTAATCTTCGCATATATAAGTCAAGGTAGATATATGCTAGTTGAGCTTTAGTCGGGATTTATATAAGTGTGAAAATTTCAATCAATTTGCTAAGTGGGAATTATATGAGTAATGCATGTATGTGTATTTGGCCAAACCTAGGTGATAATGGCAAATGTAGTTAACATGCTTAATGAATTATTTGTTTAGGCTCATATCGAATATAGAAGATGTGTATAACTATGGTTTATAAATTTTATAACGTTAAATCTTTTAATATATATATATATGTGTGTGTATGTGTGTGTGTGTTGCATGAAATCTGAATTGATAAGTGATAATGTTGTAGTATACACTGTATAGTCATTTTTAAGTTCATCGATGATTATGTTGTATACGACTTGGATTAATGTATCAAGTATGTGTTACACTTGTAAAATTTGTTGTATTATTATTATTAAAGCATTTGATAAAGATGAGCGGTTAAGTTTCAATCGAGTGAATTGAAGTGTTTAACTTACATGGTACTACCCGTAACCCTAGTTCGGCAACGAACACGGGTTAAGGGTGTTACATTTAATTGGTATCAGAGCTTACAATTTAGTCGATTCTAGGACTACCGTAGTACGTGAAAGTCTAGCTATACATGCCTTTATTGTATATATGATAGTTAGGTGACTTCTGACATTTCAAACTCTGTTTTATATAGTAAATGGAATCCGATCCCGACAGAGCCGTAGCAGATGATGTAGAGAGTGTAGCGCTTGATCGCGTACGCGGATCAGCACCGGTAGACTCTCGACTAGCTTCGGGTAGGCATGAGGGGGAGGCTAAACAAGCCTTCTACAAAATGATGAACGAATGGTTTACCCAGTATATCCAGACTAACCCGGCTGTACAACAACCTCCACCCCTGAATAATCCAACTCCGGTACCTTCAGCACCTCTGATGATAGATCCGATGAGATCTAGTAGGCCTTCGGTTGATAAAATCAGGAAACAGGGGCCCGGAGAATTTAAAGCTCATGATGACGACGATGCAGAACGAGCTGAGATGTGGCTCGATAACACTATTCGGGTACTTGATGAGCTATCCTGCACTCTTGATGAATGTCTGGAATGTGCTATATCGCTACTTCGGGACACTGCATATCACTGGTGGAATACTCTAGTACCTGTGGTTCCTAAAGAAAAGGTGACTTAGGACTTCTTCCAGATCGAGTTCTATAAGAAATATATCAGTCAGAGGTTCATTGATTAGAAACGAAAAGAATTTTTAGAACTAAAACAGGGTCGTATGACTGTAACGGAATATGAGTGGAAGTTTGTTAGATTGAGCCGATATGCCCGGGAGTGTGTATCAACTGAGGCCATTATGTGCAAAAGATTCAAAGACGGTCTGAATGAGGATATAAAGTTGCTTGTTGGCATTCTTGAAATCAAAGAGTTTGTGGTACTAGTCGAGCGAGCTTGCAAAGCTGAAGAGCTTAGAAAAGAGAAAAAAAAAAGCTGAAATAGAAGCTAGAGACACTCGTAAAAGATCATCGAGTAAGACTTTCCATTCAGTGCCTAAGAAATTCAGAGATGAAACCAGTCGACATAAGGTTACTTCAGACTTCTCTAGACGAGATCGACCTTCTGCGGGTTCTCGAGCTACCTCGATGGCCAGTGTTGGTAATGTTCAGCAAAATCGGGTTGAGTACAAGCACTGTGGTAAATGGCATTCTGGGAGTTGTAGATTTCGTGATCGGTCCTACTTTAAATGTGGATCGTCAGATCATTTTATCAGAGAGTACCCGATGCTAGCCGACCAAAATATGGCTCAGAATTCAAGACCGAGCAACATTTCAGTACGAGGCAGACCACCTCGACATTTGGGAAATGTAGGTGGTAGTCAGAAAGGAGCTAGGGACACTGCAGTTCGATCAGAGGCTCGAGCACCTGTTAGAGCATATGCTATGCGTACCAAAGAGGATGCTTCTTCCCCAGATGTTATCACCGGTACTTTCACCCTTTATGATACCACTGTGATTGCATCGATTGATCCTGGTTCGACTCATTCATATGTGCTTTAAACTTTAGTATCTAGTAAGACTCTTCCTGTTGAGTCTACTGAGTTTGTGATCCGTGTGTCCAACCCCTTTGGTAGATATGTTTTTGTTGATAAAGTGTATAAAGGTTGCCCTTTGATGATTCAAGATTCCTGCTTTCCAGCTTATATATTGTTGTTACCTTTCCGAAGTCCAGCCGGTAAGTACCTCTGACTATTGAGGTAATATATGAATTAAATAAAGCTATGAATTAAGTGAATGAAACCATATGTTTAAGCATATGATTAGTTTTATTCGATTTGATGATATGAATATATGTATGATATGGAAATGCGAAATTCATATCCATGTCAAAGTTTATATGTGCATCTGTCTATATGGTAATTGAATGTGAGATTATGACTAAAGAAATGTGAATTGTATAAATGTATTATGATAGTATGTGTTCGGTCAAATGAAATTTCTATTGATATCGAGTATGAAAGATGATTTTGGATAAGAAAACGGATGTTCGTTAGTAAGTTTATAAGCAAAAAGACATACTAATTTTTATAGAATGTGAAGTATACAAGTAGAAATAAATATATGAATTTTTATTTGACTTAGCCAAATGTATAAATGTTTATAAGATTTGGGAACAAGTTCGATTCAATAGAGATAGGATGTTTGAAAAGCTTCGTGTAAACCTTAAAGATTAGTTAAGATTTTAGATATATGAATTATGAATAAGATGACTTTGTATCAGTGATAACAGGCTTTATGCCTAGCAGGCTTTGTGCCGGTGTATAATATCAGGCTTTATGCCTAGCAGGCTTTGTGCCGGTGTATAATATCAGGCTTTATGCCTAGCAAGCTTTGTACCGGTGTATAATATCAGGCTGTATGCCTAGCAGGCTCTGTGCCGGTGTATTACATTATGCTTTATGTCTAGAAAATTTTACGTGAGCAACGGTAAAAATAATCAAATGTGCTAAATAAGTTAAAATGAACATGTATGTAACAATTTATTTCCTTTTTAGAAATAAGGTAAGTTAGTATATTTCCATTTGAAGTAAGTAAGATGTGATATAGTTGAAGCTTCGGTAAGTATTTTAATATGTGCCATTGATCCTACCATTGATGTGTGTGATTTATATACAATGGAATTTAAGCTTGAATATGCTTATGGAGAATTGACCATATGTGAAAATGCTAAATGTGAAAGAGGTTGGATATGTTTGCATATGTGTATAATTGGGTATATATATGATTGATATATGGTGAATTGAAATGTAAATGTGCATTCGATTAGTAGGTATTTCAAATGTGAACCTTTAACGTGTTTATAGGGATATATATATATGGATATATATATATCTTTGGCCAAAATAAGGTCTATGGGATATTAAACATGTCAATGATCAATGTGTGTTTGGAAATGTTATAATTTATGTGTAGATAAATGTTTGGTAGTTAAATTTCATATGTATGGTTTGTTTATACATTAATAAATTATCAATGCCATTGAGGTAATCTGAATAGTGAATGTGTGTGGCAAATACCACTGAATGAATATGTTGAGGAATGAATATGTCTCTTTTTATGAGCATGAATGTGACTCTGATTTAGAATAGCGAACTTGAAATGAACCTTGATTGATCGATAGAACCACTTTTAAATATTTCTTTTCATAGAATTTGGTCGCGGATAATCAGTGGAACAAATTTCTAATGCATAAAACTTTTTAAGTCAGTTTTCGCGATAAGAGATGAATTTTAGAGGACATGGTCGAGGCAAAATGGCCGTATAGGAACCCGTTAGATCGGGTCAAGGGTCTGATAATGAGGTAGTTCGTGTTGTATGCTAACGAAGTGTATGAAATTTTGAATACGAATCTTGAAATAACATTTAAGGAATGTGTTAGTTTGGGTAAGATCAGAGTCGCAAAGATAAGCACAATCATGGTGAATTGAAATATATGAATTTCTCGGTAGTAAGTAATTTCGAGGACGAAATTATTTTTAAGGGGGGTAGAATTGTAATATCTTGAAATAGGAGTTGTGCGTTTGGAGCATAACTCAAGTGTTAGTGGGCCTTAAGAGTGGTTTGAATGTGTTTTAGGGGTTTTTAAAACTCTCGGATTAAAAGGGAGTATTTTGGAAATTTTTGGAATTTTGGGTTAAAAAGGGTAACAAGGAAAGGAGGCCTTAAAGGAACATTTTGGCAGGCTATGGCATAAGAATCGCCTTGGCAGAGTGGCTTCGATGCGCCACTTAAGGCTTGGAATCAACGCCACCACAGGTCCGGAGTTCGAGTCTTAGGCGCGGCATAAGTTGTGTTTTATTTTGAGAAATGGTGCTAGATTGAAGGAGGCTTTAAATTAACTTGTGGCGGGATTTTGACATTAACGAACCAGCAGTAAGGTGGTTTGGACGCTGCAGCAAGGGAACTTCAAGAGGGCTCAAGTTTGAGCCTTGTTGACAGCAGTGAGTGCGTTTTATTCTTTTTTTGGTCTGGCGCATAAGCAAGGGGAGCTAAGGAATAAGGGTTTAAAGTAAATTTCGACGCGTTTGTTGGCATGAAATGAACATTGGCCAAGTGGTTGGGACGCTTGCTGCCAGGGGAGCTTCTCGAGGACTCGTGTTCGAGTCTTAGGGGTCGCGCTTAAGGCGTTTTATTTTTGCTTTTAGCGCTTAAGCTTAAGGAGCCAGCGAAGGATAGTTTAAAGGAATGTAGCGATGAGTTATGGCATGAAAGGCGCGTTAGAAGAGTGGCTCGAAGCTTGGGGGATTCTCTCCAGGTCTCGGGTTCGAGACCTGGGGGCAGCACTTGGGGGTTTGTTTTTTTTTTTTAGGCCAGCGTGAGGAGCTTAATGGCCTGTGCATGGGCTTAAATTTAGATGAAGGCATGTTGCTTTTATTTTTTATTTCTCTGCTGCAAGTATGGGATTAAAAGATGGGGTTGTTTATTTTATTGTGTTTTATATTTTTAATGCATGGAAGATGGGTTGGTGATGGGGAGTTAATAAACAATGATTTTTGTTTTATTTCAATGGTGATGGGGAAATTTTTAATCAATGTTTTATTGTTTTGGTGATGAAAAGTTTCAAGAAGGATGGGGGAGAAGCTTGGTCGGCCGAGTGTTAGCAAAAGCATGGCCGAATTCACTTAGTCATTTTTCCTTCCTTTTTCCATTTTGTTCGAATTTCCTTAACTTGTTTTGGTTCCTTTCTAAAATGTTCATGGCCGAAATTCATGAATGGTCTTTCTTTTCTTCACCTTGTGCATGGCCGATTGTGGAGCTCCTTAGGGACCCTCATACTCGGTTTTGAGGTTGGCAAGGGTGGTGCCGAATGCTTGATTTGTTCTTTTCTTCCTTTCTTTTCAATTTGGTCTTAGCCGAAATGGGGAGACTAGGAGTTTGAGTATCGGTTTTGAAGGAGCTAGAAAGTTTTCTTTCATTTTTGTTAGCCGCACGTTTCATTACCATCTAAACCATAGCCGAACCACATAGCCTCATTCGTCACTCTTTTTCTCTCCATTATTATAGTGCCGAAACTCCATAGCCGAATCTTCATTGAAGGTGCTGTCGACTATGTGTTTGTGATCTCTTCAAGCGATAGTGGTAAGTGTAAGTTCTCTCCTAGCAATCGGTTTGGATTTCTTTCCATTAAAGTGCCAAAATCAATGGTTAAACCTTGATTTCTAAGGAGGGCCGAATATGCATTAAGCTTTTATAAGTGTTCTTTTGTGTAGCCAGTGTTAGGGCTTTAAAAAGGAGTCTTTAGGGTTCGACTATTCATGATAAATGGTAAGTATAACATTCGGCCAAGGGCCATTGTTCATAGATGTGGGTATTAGCCGATTCTAACAATGTTTTAGTAGGAATTTTGATAACTTCGGGAGCAAATCGACAGGAACAAGTGGTGTTTCGGGATCGAAATAAGCAAGGTAAGGAAGTATGACTTTCGGCCATAGGCTATATTTTGGGCTTTGATAATAACCGAATGTTGACCTTGGTTTTAAGGGTGGCCGAATGTGTATAAGGCTATAGTGATGTGCTCTTTTTGTGTGTAGCTAGTATTAAGGAGCACAAAGGAGTCTTTCGGGAATTGAAGTGCTCAACGTAAGTGGTGGTGCTATTCGGCCTTAGGCCATTTTGGTATTTAAGTGGCTAATCGATTTTTAATTTTGGATATAAAGGCAAATTGACAGCAATAGGACAAGTTTCGGGACTTTAGATTTTGTTAGATTCTATAGATCAGGATCTCGCTATAGTCAAAAAGTGTAGTTATCGACTTTGTTTTTTGTTTGTTATATGTGTTGTATGTGTTATTTTATGTAAATGTATATGTTGTGCATGTTAGCCGAAATTAGGGTTAAGATGATGGATACCCAAGGGGGTGATCGAATAATCAGGTTAGTGGTTATGGTATTAACCTTTCAGTGATTTGCGATAGTAAATGATTATTGATGAATGTATAAAACTGTGTATGGACTATGTGGATATCATAATTGTATATTCATGTGTATGGACTATGTGGATATGGGCTTCATAATTGTATATTCATGTGTATGGACTATGTGGATATGGGCTTCATAATTGTATATACATGTGTATGGACTATGTGGATATGGGCTTCATAATTGTATATTCATGTGTATGGACTATGTGGATATGGGCTAAGCCCATATGTGAGGACATGTGTACTAACTATGCACTGAGTCTTGGTGACTCACCCAATTTTTCTAAACTTTTCAGGTGATCGTGATTTTTGGACTGGGTCGGAGTGGATACAAAGATGGCCATGAGGAAGCGGATTCTCATGCAAAAAGGATATTTTGATTAATTAAGTATCTACATTTTCATTATTCTGATTAAATGTTTAATGTAAAAAGGCCCATTAAAGTATTTAAGTACTTTTATTAAGCATCTTTATTATTATGCTCTATTATGGATGGACAATTTAAATGTTGATTGCAAATGGCTTTATTGTCTCAAGTAAAGTTTGAATCTGATATTTTTACAACAAACTTCAATTTTTACTTAGAATATTTCAAGTCATGAAAATGTTTTATTAAAGGAAACAAATTTTTCCACAATTTTTACTATTAAGTAAGAATATTTTTGAAAGTGTTCCGCAGTGGCATTCCAAATTCGGTCGGCATGAATAGGCCGGGTTTGGGGTGTTACATTTTGAATGTGTAATTCTTGTATGCCTGATTCTATTATGATTAAGTGTCATTTACACATTGAGTCTGTTTGACTCACCCCGTTGTGGGATTATTTTCAGGTGACGATCAGTAATGGACCGGGCTCGGCAGAAGCTTAGGGATGGCCATGCATAGCAAAGAATTTAATTAATGTGGATTTTTATTTTTATCAAGTACTTAAACTTATAGTTTGGGGAATTATTTGATGTAATAAGGCCATAAGGCCATAGTTGGTTTTCTTTAATTCTTTTACTCTTATTTATTATGTTTACAAATTATTATTTATGGATTCAAGTAAATTTATTTTGAAATAAACCCTAAATGTTTATCACCTTAAATAAATGGATTTCAATGTAAGATAAATTGGTTTTCAATAAAAGCCCAACCCAAACAATATTTTTTAAAAATCGCACAAATTTTCTCTAAGTAACAAAAGAATTTGAAATCGGTTTACTTGAGGAACATACCAAATCTGGTCAAAGCTCGTGGGCCGGGTTTGGGGTGTTTCAACAATAAGTCATTCCCATCCATATTTACAAAATCGCATAATTGCAATTTACCCCGCCTTGCTTTTGGTTTCCTTGTAATTAAATCCATAAACAAAATCATAATTTCTCATGAATTTTTGACTAATTCCCATAAGAGCCGAACCTTATACCTCACCTCCTAAATTCACAAAACCAATCATTTAAGCCATTAAATTTCCAACCGATTATTTCCAAAATATCTAAGCCATAATATATACTTATTTCCCTTAAATAACATGTTAATATACTAACCAAGATTAAGATTTCTTCACCAAACATGTTAATACATAATTCTTACTAATGGCCGAATCTAGGGGAAGCTTTAAGCTCAAAATTTGCACATGAAGTTGGTAGTATTCAAGACTACTAGCATTACCCTACAAAAATTATCAAAATTGGAGCTTGATACCCCACCTTAAAGACACATGTAAGGTCCGGCCATGGAGATTAAAATGGCTTCTTCTTCTTTTCTTTATTTCGTGAGAAAGAGACTTGTTTATGCTATATATTGGTTCCTTGAAGTTTGATGTAGGTGTGCTTAAGGTTGGGTGGCAAATTGGCTTGGTAAATAGCCTATCTTTGTCCACACAGACAGAGACACGGGCGTGTGTCTTAGCCGTGTGCGATACACAGTCATGTACACGGTCGTGTGTCCCCTTGTGCTGAAATTAAAATCAAGTCAGTGTACCCTACAGGTTTGGCATGACCTAGAATACGACCTGACACACAGGCATGTATGGCCATTTTTAGGGCACACGGGTGTGAGTGTTGGCTGTGTAACCCAAGTTAGAGAGTTACACGAGGTCGAACACGAGCTAGGAAATGGCCATGTGCTTTCATTTCGAATGTCCGCACGGCCTGTGACATGGGTGTGTTTGTTGGCCGCGTGAGACACATGGGCATGTGTCCCCTGTTTTGAGAAAAAAATTGTATAAGTGCTTAAAAAGTTTTTGAAGTTATCGATTTAGTCTCGAACCACTTTTAATGCATATTTATGGCATCGTAGGCTCGTATTAGGGATAATATGGATGTGTTGATTTATATTTGAATGAAATTTGGAACTGTGTGAGTAAATGTATGTGTAAATGTGTTATAAGTTCAGTAATGCTCTGAAACCCTATTTTAGTGTTGAATACGGGTAAGGGGTGTTACAGTCTTACTGATGGATGAGGTCCTACATTTGTTGCAGATACTCCATAGCTCGTGTGACCAACATCGTGTAGCTTATGTTCCGACCCATAGCAATGATGTAAAGGAAAGGTTACGGCCATATGTTTAAGCATACTTCGTGTGAGCTTTCCCAAGTATTCGATGATATTCTAGATGGTTCAACGG
This sequence comes from Gossypium bickii, assembly GCA_025503065.1. NCBI lineage: Eukaryota > Viridiplantae > Streptophyta > Magnoliopsida > Malvales > Malvaceae > Gossypium > Gossypium bickii. The sequence continues at coordinate 42,852,560 of CP106717.1, read as the reverse complement.
GCAAGAAAATGGATTTCAATGGTAAGTTCACAAATGGAATTATGCATATGCTTATTGAAAAGGATTTATGAATCAAATGATGTATTTTCTGATGAAAATGACTTATCATGTTGTTAATCCAAATGAGTTATGTATAAATGCACTAACTTGTGTACTGGTGATGATGTTAAGCTTGTACAATGTAATAACCCGTTTTCAGTAAAATCAGAACAGTGGTTTTGGGACCACAAATTTGAGTCAGGAAGAAAATTTACTTTAATATTATTGTATCAACTGCATCATGAAAGGAAAGATGTATGAAAAATTTCGATAAGAAAATTTTGCCGATTTCATGTTTAATTATACAAAAGGACCAAATTGCATAAATTGCAAAAGATGAGTTCTAGTAGCTATAGGTATTAAATAGCTATGGAATTCAAAATTTGAGGTCCTTATATGGTAATTAGACCATTAAGAAAAGTTAGTAGATATTTATGATGATTCATCCATGGAAATTAAAGAAAAGAAAATGACTAAATTGGAAATGTAACACCCTTACCCGTGTTCAACGTCGGAACAGGGTATGAGGCATTACTGGACAAGAACACTTGCAACTGAACAAATTCAAGGCATAAATTTTTGTTTAAATTTTAAAACTTTTATATTATATCACCAAGTCCCTAAAATGGGCCTTGTGCTTTGGGAGCGATTCAAGACTAAACCGAGAACTTTTAAAACTATTGGAACATTTAGAAAAATTCCTTGTTTTGAAGAGTCACATACCAGTGGGCAGGCCATGTCCTCCACACGGCTGAGACACACAACCGTGTCTCTACCTGTGTGGCCAAGAAGTTGGCTATTTTTCAAGCCAATTTCTACCTTATCATGCCCATACTTGAGTATAACTTGAATGACACATTTCATGACATATTAAAGCTACCAAAACATCCACCACACACACGTAACAAGTCATAGCATACAATTTACTCAACCATGGAATGCATCATCATGAGCTTATAGCATAACCAATTTATTGGCCACATTAAATGACCTTATTAAACAATGAACTCTGAATATCATGGGTCATTATTTTAGGAAAACTCATTGTAACATATACACATGACCAAGTTCCCTATACATTCCATAACCCTAAGTATAAAATCATCGATACCTAAATTGTAAGCTTGATAGTGTGATAGGTTCTCTAGCGACTTCCAACCCGAGCTAACTTGAGTACATTATAAACATAGAAAACAACAGAGTAAGCTATAAAGCTTAGTAAGTACGTATGTAAATAATAAAGAATTGATTACCATGCTTTTAACATCCTCATTGTAAAGCCCCGAATTTGGGCCTAGTAGAATTGGGCCTATTGGGCTTTGGGCTTTGGGTATCAGAAAATTTTTAAGTGAGCGAGAAAATGGCAATTGGCATGTGGGCTTTGAGGATTAATGAAAATTGACACTGAGTTTCAAAACTCACACCCTTTTATTTAATGTTTCAGGTGACCCTCAGTAGACGGCTCGACGTGGAAGAGGACTCGGAGGTGGCCACACTGCAAGCTACTTAGAAGTTTTTAATTATTTTTGAATGACTTTATTTTAATTACTTTATTTTCATTGGGATGTAATAAGGCCTTGTATCTCCAATTTGACTTTACATTTGGGTTTTATTATTGTTTCAACTTACTAATTATTAAACTTAAATAAATTTCTGAAGTTTAACATGGTTGTCGAAATAACTATAACATATGGACGTTTTCTTAAAATATTGGCTTTCATCATAACTTAACAATTTGCAAGGATTTTGGGTTTCTAAATCTTAAACTTAAGTTTTTAACTGTGCAAATTTCCTACTGAACATAAATTTAAGTAAACAAAGTCATTTTGGAATTATCCCTTTCATGTGACATCACCAGATTCAGCCATAACATCTGGGCCGAGTCTGGGGGTGTTACATTTAGTGATATCAGAGCTCGGTTGCAAAGCTCGGGCTATGAAATGGGCCTTAGATTTTGGGTTTTTAAAACAAGTAGACTAAAAAGTTTTTGCAGGATTTTGGAAGTGTGGTTCACCGAGCCCTCGACATCGAGCCAAGTAAGTTTTTCTATTATTACACTTGTTTAAATTACTGAACTGTATTTAGATATTGGGCTACTTTAAACAATAGGTTCTTAGAGACTAAAGCTCGTAGGAAACTTAAGCCTGAAGTGGATTTACAACTGCGAAACAACTTTTAAATTGTTACTTGCATAAGACACGTGCTTTAAACAGCGGAACTATGAATTAATTTCATAAAATTTTGATAATACGAGAATCAACGATGAGTGCTAGAAGAGGTCCAAGGGGTCGCGGCAGAGGCCATGGAAGTATTAGGGCAGGATCATCAGCATCGGGCCACACATCTGCTGGGGAGGTACTGGCTTCACCAGAGCATGAGATGGTCCAGGAGACAGAGGTCAGAGTGAGGCCACCAACCTCGAGTAGCAGTAATCCAGAATTCATTACTGATATGTTGACACAGCTAGTAAGGAAGGTATCGGAGGAGGTTAAAGAAATTGGTGAAACACTTCAGGTTAGGTGCATAGACTGTAAGAAAAAAAGAGATCGCAGTTCTCTAGGACTGCTATCTCGTTTTGTGAAGCATGTTAAGGTAGGTCCAAACTTTTGGGCTTGCAAATATTGCAGAAGGCATCATCCTGGTGAATGCTGGAGGAAGTCGGGAGTGTGTTTCATATGCAGGTCTGAGGAGCATCAGGCTCGGGATTGTTCAATCACCATTAAGTCGGGTATGTTTTGTGTGGATACGATATTTTGGGTATAGAAACTGTACGCATGCAATGTTTATCTGCTCTAGTGGGTAGGTTTTTTTTTTGGGTAACTGTAAAGGGTTCAATTAGAGTTAAAGTGTGTTAGCGTTATTAAAATCAGAGTGCGCAGCGAAAGCATAGTGGTGTGACTTGAGCGGTGCAATTAATAGTTAGTTGAAAATTTCGAGGATGAAATTTCTTTAAGGGAGGTAGAATTGTAACGCCCCGAATTTGGGCCTAGTAGAATTGGGCCTATTGGGTATATTTATAAGTGAGCGAGAAAATGACAATTGGCATGTGGGCTTTGAGGGTTAATGAATTTGGAGTGTCTAGAGGTGTTGGAGATGTCCTGGGATCAAGTAAGGGTATAGGAAAAATTTTGGATTAAGCCCCAAGGGAACTGTGATTTCAGTTAGTAGGCCTTTTAAATAAATGAAGAAAAATGACACAAAAGAGCTTCTGGTGGTGTGGCAAAATGGCCCCACTTAGGGAGCAGGAACGTGGCATCATTAGCAGGCAAGGGAGTCCAAGGTTCGAGTAGTGGCATGGTATTTTATTGGAGTGTTTATTTTGCAGATTGGAAGGCCACAGTTTATGTTGGATTTGAACTCTTGCATTGGAGAGTTTGAATTGGTCTTGTGAGATGGTTGTGGAGGAAATTTAGGATGAGATTGAGGAGTTATCAGGAAGAAAAGTTAGGAGCTGAGAAGTGTGAAGAATTGGTGCCGAATGGGACTTTGGGGGAACGTAGTTTTGGCTTTTGGCTATAAAAGGGGGTGCCAAATTCCTTTGAGAGGTTCCTAGGGTTTTCCATTACTTTTCTTTTCTCCCCCTCATTTTGTTTCTTCCTTTGCCGAATTCTTCCATTGCCGAAAAACCATCATTCCTTTTTGTCGAAATCCCTATTGGTGTTGCATTCTTCTTCTTTCTCTGAAAGCCGAATATTCCCTTATAATCGAATAGCCCTATCTTTTTGCCGATTCCTTGTTATTTTTCCTCCATCACAAATCGGTTGTTGTTATCTACTCTTAATCAAGTTTTAAAAGCCGAATCTCGTTCAGTAGCTATCTAGGCCGTAAAATCAAAGGTTGGATTCGGTAAGTACCTAGGCAACCTCCTTTAGTGTGTTTTGGTAAAAGCTGGAGGGCTATCTAACTCTTTCTTGTCGTTAACCTTGTATTAACAAGGGTAGGGTTCAAAGATCGCAAGCATGGTAAGGATCGCTAGCAAGTGGTAAGTGTACTCGTCTCAATTGTGGATTAGTAAGTGGCTGAATGTAAGTGTGGTTTAAAGAGGTGACTTGTGTGGAATATGAGTCACTTGATTTTTGATAGTATATGTGTGGGTGCAGATCTAGGGGATATTCGTGAATAGTAACTAATGAAGGGCTACTAGAACTGGTGGCACACGGTAAGGTTATGGTAAGGCTTTGGGTTTTTGGGTAAATATTATGGTTAAGTCTGTGATTGATTGGAGATTTGTATTGGTTGTAGGTTCAAGGCTGGGGATAGTGTAGCACGTCGCATTAACCCGGTATGTACATACACTTCACACACGACAAATCGGCAAAAGCCAAAATCTCAAAAAAATGGAATGCCGAAAAGCTGAAAGGTTGGCGCCGGCAACCACATGAGCATGCGAACATTCGTGTGGGAACAACGATACGATTACCGAGGCCAAGAGAGCGATCTCATAGTCTTAGGCCACTATTTGGTTGACCGGGCCAGACAGGGTTAAATGGGCCTACCGAGCTCGTGGGCCCAAATCGGCAAGATTTGATATGTGAAATTGAATGATAGATTGATATGGATGGCTGTATGATTTGATTATGTTAGTGCCTAATGGGCTACATAAACATGATTGGGCTTAATGGGCTATATGGACATGATCGACCTTAGTGGGCCTTATGTGATTTTAGAAATGCATGTTAGGGTTTTAATGAACTCTAGGCCTAGTTCTGATAAATTCTTAAATAGCATAAAACTTAATTTAATAATCAAATATGTCTGTGGACAAGTCGTTAGGTTAGAGTGTTGCAATGGACATATGCATGTCTAGGATTGGATCTAGGGAGAGCTTGGTACTTAAGCGGTCCTAGTGACCCACCTCCTCTTCTCTGGGATCCTACCTAGTGCATAGTGTCTGTTCACTTTAGCCGCAAGGACTTATTGATGGGCCAAAGTTCATAACTATAACCTGAGATGAAAAAAATTACGAAAATACCCCTATAGGGTAGAATTACAAAATGCCCTTGGGTAGTGAAATGACTAAAATACCCCTAGGTGCTTAATGTGTGAAAATGCGTATGTTGCATTCATCAGATATATGTTGCACTTGGGTGGGTTTGATGATACGGAGGAAGATATGTGAGGATTGCATAGTCACTTGATGACCGTGGATCCACCGGTGGCTTTAAGCGCATTATATGCTTAGCAGCCTTACTACAACGTTTGAGTAGTTTCGTTGTTGGTGCTACCTTTGGAGTGTAGGGATGGGTGGGTTGATATTTATATCCCCACAAGAGTGTAAGGTTGGAAGGGAAATGGTGTTCAGGGTTGGATCTGGGATGGAAGCATTGCATTCATGTGATACTGATGTGGTATGAGGTCATTGTGGGCTAAGGCCCAAGACCATCGATTTTGATAGGGCTTAGGCCCAATGTGATAATTGCATGTTGATTAGATTACCAAGGGTCGTACACACTGAGTTTTAAAACTCTCACTCTTTTATTTAATGTTTCAGGTGACCCGCAGTAGACGGCTCGACATGGAAGAGGACTCGGAGGTGGCCTCATTGCAAGCTACTTAGAAGTTTTTAATTAGTTTTGAATGACTTTATTTTAATTACTTTATTTTCGTTGGGATGTAATAAGGCCTTGTATCTCCAATTTGACTTTACATTTGGGTTTTATTATTGTTTCAACTTGCTAATTATTAAACTTACATAAATTTCTAAAGTTTAACATGGTTGTCGAAATAACTATAACATATGGACGTTTTCTTAAATCATGGGCTTTCATCATAACTTAAGAAGTTGCAAGGATTTTGGGTTTCTAAATCTTAAACTTAAGTTTTTAACTGTGCAAATTTCCTACTGAACATAAATTTAACTAAACAAAGTCATTTTGGAATTATCCCTTTGATGTGATATCACCATATTCGGCCATAACGTCTGGGCCGGGTCTGGGGGTGTTGCACTCATTATAAGCTCTCAAGATAATACCATCATTATTGCATAAAATTTCACAATTCATTTATGTTCATCTTGAGCTGTTTACTCGAGTTACAATCACTAAATTATTTTTATCTAGAGTTACAGAACTCCAAATTAAGATCTGCAAATTTTACCTGAAACTAGACTTACATATATTCTTACCATAAAATTTCCAGAATTTTTGGTTGAACCAATCAATACAGTTTATTCTTTAAATTCACCATTGTTTTGCTATCTGACAGTTCCGACCCCTCTTCACTAAAAATTAATTATATCACTGTACAGAACTCAAATGATGTTTCCCTTTGTTACTCCTGAGAATAGACTCATTAAGAAATTCAATCATATAAATTTTATCCCATGATTATTTTTGTACAATTTTTAATGAAATTCCCAAATCAGAACAGGGGATTCCAAAATCATTCTGACCCTGTCTCACTAAAATCTAAATATCTCAGCATATGATTTTTTTTTTTTTGCTTATTCTGTTTCTTTTATGTAGAAATAGACTTAATAAGAATTAATTTCATATCTCATTCAACCTATAATTCAATTTCCATCATTTTTTGGTGATTTTTCAAAGTCACACAACTGCTGCTGTCCAAACTATTTTATTGCTAATTTTACTCTTTTATGGTTAGCCATTCCAATAACTAGTCATTATCAAATATTTACAAGCCATTCATTGGCCAATTTAACCTATACATCAACAACAAAGACTTGAACATATCATTTATCAATTTAATTTGGCCTAAAAGCCTCACACATGATCATCAATAACATTTACCACATATTCATACATCATAAGCATGAACTTATAATCACAAGGTCATTCTCAATGGTATAACTTACTCGTTTACATTCTTACCAAAATTCGATCACATACCGAGCACATTGCTCATGAGTGTATACATATATAAACCTATACTTGATCGTCACATATTCACATTCATTTGCACTTTAGTCATTTTCCCGTTGAACACATCGGAATATTTCATATATATGTAGCCGAAGCTAACTCTTATCACATTTCACATATATGCTCGTTCTCGAGCTATTCACATTTACATTATCGGGTCTGCTCGCACAAGCTGTCGATCATACGTAACTACTCAGTGCTGTTCACACAAGCAGTTAAGTATCCGGGACACGTCAGATTACCCAGCCACTGGTAGAACTTATAAGACAAGGACCCGAATCACTTAACATTCACGGGTCTGCTCACACAAGCTATCGGTCAGACGTAGCTACACAAAGTCTCGCTCACACAAGTCAAGTTAGGTATCTCGCAACATATGCAAAGCTACCTAGCCATCGGTACACATACAAGACCAAAGACTTGACATCACATAATCACATAACACACATAGGCTCGTTCTCAAGCTATTCACATTTACATTCTCGGGTCTGCTCACACAAGCTGTCGGTCATACATAACTACTCGGTGCTGCTCACACAAGTTGTCAGGTATCCGTAATATACCGAAATACCCAGCCACTGGTAGGACGTACTAGACCAGCACCCGGATTCACTTAGTCACAATTTCACATAGTTTTCACATTGTCACACTATGCCATGGTTCGTCCATGGTCTTTTCTGTCAAATTATCATTTAGCTCTGAACAGAATAATTCAACCCTAACTTTACTTGTTCGAACATTAGTTTCCAATATTCAACAAATAATACGAGTAATTTCAAAAATTATTCATCAATCTAACAAATAAACATTAATGTTTACCATACGAACTTACATCGACTTAAAATGGCGAAAGGGACCGAGTCGTCCAATATTCGTGTTTCCCTCGTTCTAAGTCCAAAACTCGTTTTTCTTTATCTAAAATATCACATTTGACTTATTAAGTTATTATAATATTCAATTCTGTCCAAAAATCATATTATGGAAAAATTACATTTTACCCCTAAACTTTGTCATATTTACACTTTTGCCCCTAGGCTCGTAAAAAGATTTTTATTCAATTTTCTTGTATTTTAGGCCTAGCCAAACCATTTTCATAACTATAGTAGTCCACAATTTGCATTCATTCACACATTTTCATACATTTTTTCAACTTTTGACAAACTAGTCCTTTTATGCGATTTCATCGAAAATCACTTAGTAAAAGTCGTTTATTACACACTGAGCATTCATATTCTACCGTTAGACATCAAAACATATGCATGTCATCCATGGGTAAATTTTTAAACACAAACCCTAGCTCAAAATAATGGTAGAAATAGCTAAATCGAGTTACGGGGATCTCAAAAATGTAATGAACATTAAAAATGGGGCTTGGATGCACTTACTATTGAGCTTGAAAGCTTGGAAAACCCTAGCCATGGTTTCCCCCTTGTGAAATTCAGCCATGGGGTTGAACATGGACAAAATTTGGCTTTTAATTTTGTTTTTAATTCATTTTAATAACTAAATGACAAAAATGCTCTTACTGAAAAACTTTGGAAACATGCCTAACCATATCCATTTTTGTCCACCAACTTAAAAAATGGTCTAATTACCATATAAGGACCTCCAATTTAAAATTTCATAATAATTGGACAACTCTAGCATGTAAAACTCAACTTTTGCACTTTTTACAATTTAGTTCTTTTGACTAAATTGAGTGCCCAAACTTTAAAATTTTCAAACGAAATTTTCACGAAATCATTTGTGTAATCGTAGACCATAAAAATTTAATAAAATTAAATTTTTCCTAGTCAAATTTGTGGTCCAAAAACCACTGTTCCGACTAGGCCCAAAATCAGGTTATTATAGGAAAGTTGAAAAATTAAAGGTGATAATTATATTAAAAAAATCATATTATTATCATCTTCTTCCCCAATTTTCTATGAAAACCCTAGGAAAGAGAAAGAAAATCAAGTAAGCCTAATTGGGTAAGTAATCTTGCCTCGTTTTTAGTAATTTTTATATTTTCGAGATCGAAATAACTTAATCTAGCTATTTTGGGGATTAATTTTCAAAGTTATTAAAGTATTAAAGCTTTTCCATGGATGAAAATGCTAAAATTTTGAAATTTATGGTAGAAAATGAAAGGTTGTTGATAGATAAACAACTTTTGTAAAGGAAATTTTGATGAAGTTGTGATTTTAGGGACTAAATTGTAAAGATGTAAAATTCATGGAAAATTTCTAATTTGTGTGAAATACATGAGCTGTAAATGTTACATGAAAAATTCTGCTTGTAACGCCCCGAATTTGGGCCTAGTAGATTTGGGCCTATTGGGCCTTGGGCATGGGAGCGTTTAAAATTTTTGAGAACAAGAGAACGGCACTAATGCAAGTTGGACCTATTAGGTGAGTGACTTTGGAAGGTCAAGGGGCTTCCATGAAGTCCCGGGATCAAACCTGGGCTTTAGGAAAAAATTTATTTTTAGGTGAGTAAAACCGTGAGAGTTAGTAGGTAGGCTTTAAGAATAAAATGTGGAGAAAAATGACATAAAAGGAGTTGTAGTCTGGTGGCAAATGGCACCGCATGGGAGACAAGGAAGTGACGCCACACAAGGAAGCAAGGGGTCCAAGGTTCAAGTCTTAGCGCTTGCATTTCATTTTGATTTCTTTTTAAATGAACTTAAAGTTTGGCCATAGATTTATATTTAGTTGCGCATGTTTTAAGACAAAAAGGAACTAGTTGGTAAAGTGGCTAGCGGCGTGGATTATGTTATAAGGGAGCCTGAGTTCGAATCCCATTGCAAGCAAAAAGGGATATTTATTTCGCTAAGTTGGGACGGCAAGTGGTTGTGATGGATTTAAACTCTGCTGAAGGAGGGACCCCACATCGGGAAGCTAGCAAGAGGGAAGTGTTGGAACGCCGGAACCCATGGCGCAGCAGAATAAAATTAGATCCGACGATCCAAATCAGGAATCCATGTGTGAGGAACGAATCGGGGTGAAATAAAGGTTTCAAAATTACCAAAACTTAAATCGAGTAGATCGCGACGCCTTGGCAACAAGAGTTTTGATCTCTTCATCGAATCAAGCCACAACCTTTTCCGATGTCGGCCTCTACGTGATCCACCCGGTTTGACTATGAACGGAAGAAATCTCCAAAACTATTTTGAGGTTTATTTGCTTGACTACCGCTAGACCTAACAAGCAATCTATTAGGTTTTTCCTTAAGCTTTGTCTCTTTTAAATACCTTTTATATTGGGTATCCTTTTAATTAGGCCTTTTATAATGGGTATCTTTTCATTGGGCCCATTATTTGGTATCCTTTTAATACCCTTTTATAATTGGTATCTCTTGAATGTTAAATAAATACAATAAAGTTTTTAACCAAAAATTATAATTACATTAATTATATCCAAAAATTATAATTACATTAATTATAATAAGGATTTGATAAACTATATTTATTTAAATTTATATATGAATCAAATTCATATATTAATAGAATTATGTTGTCATTATGTGTACAACATCCTTGTACATATAATATGTTCAATATTTGATTGCCCAATTAAATTAATTCTTTAATTAATTTAATTCATGTGACAACCAAAAACAATACCAATTATATTTTATACCGTTCATTTAAACCATAGGGTGTGACCACAGTAGGTTCTTGCAACGTTAGCGAGTAATAATAGAGCGATTCTAATGTCACAAACAATGAGTGGCATCTAGCAATGCATCATTGCTACCTAAGTTACAAGAAGTCATGATTCCACATAACTTTTTTTTTTGTGATTAACCTTTCATGCATTAATCCTTAAGTCCTTTATCTCTGGAATGGACACAAGTCATAGAATAGTCACACTTGTATAGTCCATCCCATGTTTCTTGATATCTTGAGTAGACTATGATATACAAATTAGTATGACATCTCATGTCAACTTATTTGAGCATGGCCATGCATTTCTAGTCTCACTCAATCAAGTGGCCTAAGATATTACTCCCATTATGTAGGAGGGACTTATCCTATATTGATCAACCATATCCTCTACATAGATTGTGGTATATCCAACATCGACCTTTATAGAACAACCGATTCTGATTATGCGTTTGATCAGATCAAAATATACAACTCACGATGTTGAGATTAATAATTATCTCAAGTCCGAGGATCATATACATATTAATCACTATGAGTAATGTTGTGACAATTACATAATAATCCAATAAACATACTCATAACGGGTCAATCCAATATGTTGTTCTCTAACACACATATTCATGCATTGATTTTGACAATCCACATCAATGACAACTCTTTATCATCAATCAACTACATGGTAGTCTTAATGCATTACTGTTGTCCTAGTCAACACATCAATGACAACTCTTTATCATCAATCAACTACATGTTAGTCTTAATGCATTCTTGTTGTCCTAGTCAACAATAATACTCGACTAAGGATCTTTTAAAAATAATCATATTATTCTCGTGACATTATTATAAAAACAGCAGTTTATTTGTATACACGATAGAAAAACCGAAATAATAATGACAACGCTTTATATTAATAAATATGGTAAATAAAGTATGTTATTACAACCATCTCATGATTGATCTTTGGGCATACTCTTACAATCTCCCACTAGCACTAAGACCAATCACTCATATATCTAATACCAAGCGACTTAGTGTGATGATCATGCTTCTTGCGTGTTAGAGGCTTGGTCGTGGATCAAATGATGTTATCATCCAAGGTATCAGCGCATATTTCTACATCTCCTCGATCGATAATCTCTCGAATAAGATGGTAGCGCCTAAGTATATGTTTGGATCATTGGTGAGATCTCGGTTCTTTAGCTTGTGCAATAGCTCCATTGTTATCACATCGGAGTTCTATAGCATCCGATATGCTAGGCACAACCCCTAGTCCAAGAATGAACTTTTTGATCCAAATCGCTTCCTTTGCTACCTCACCGGGCAATATACTCACCTCTGTTGTAGAATCACCATCGTACTTTGCTTTGAACTTTTCCACTCACAAACCACCATTAAGGCAAAACACAAAACCCGATTGCGATCGAGAATCGTCCTTGTCGGTTTGGAAGTCGCATCAGTGTAACCTTTTACACTTAACTCTTCCTCACCTCCATATAATAGGAACGTATCCTTAGTTCTTCTTAAGTACTTAAGGATACTCTTGGATCGTGGTCTAGTGACCTTCACCGGATCTACTTGATACCGCTCGTCATACTTAAGGCATACGAGACATCCGGGCGGGTACATAACATAGCATACATGATAGATCCAATAGCGGAAGCATATGGAATTTTACTCATACGTTCTCTCTTGTGGAGTTGAAGGACACATTTCCTTCGAGAGTGAAATACCATGTCTCATAGGTAGGAATCCTCTTTTAGATTCTTCCATACTCGAACCTTTTGATTACTTTATCTATGTATGTACTTTGGCTTAGACCTAGTAGTCGTCTTGATCTATCTCTATAGATCTTGACTCCTAAGATATAAGTGGCTTCACCCAAGTCCTTCATAGAAAAACAACTTCTTAACCAAGTCTTAATAGATTGCAAGGTAGGTATGTCATTTCCCATGATAAGTATGTCATCCACATATAGTACCAAGAATGTTATAGTGCTCCCACTAACTTTCTTGTAAACACATGGTTCATCTTCATTTTTATAAAACCAAACTCTTTGATTGCATCATTAAAACGAAGATTCCAACTTCGAGAAGCTTGTTTAATCCATAAATGGATCTTTGTAGCTTACATATCTTTCTAGCATCCTTTGGATTTACAAAACCTTCAGGTTGTGTCATGTGCACATCCTCTTCAAGTTTCCGTTAAGGAAAGTCGTTTTGACGTCCATCCGCTGATTTCATAATCATGAAATGCAAATATGGCGAGCAAGATCTGATGGATTTAAACATAGCTACAGGAGAAAAGGTTTCATCATAGTCAACACCATGAATTTGGCGAAAACCTTTAGCGACTAATCGCCTTTGTATGTTTGTACATTACCATCCATGTCTGTTTTCTTTTTGAAACCCACTTGCACCCTATAGGTTTAACCCCTTCTGGATGGGTCAATCAAGGTCCATACTTGGTTTTCATACATGGAATCCATCTCGGATCTCATGGCCTCAAGCCATTTCTCGAGAATCTGGGCTTGTCACCGCTTCTTGATAAGTCCTAGGCTCATCTTTATCTATAAGAAGAACGTCACCATGCTTTGTAATGAGAAATCCATATCTCTGTGTGCACCACGCTCTCTCTTAAAGATCTGTGTGGTGGTTGTGTTTCTACAAAGCAGCTTATTTGTTCCTCAATTTCTTGTGGAATTTGTTTGTTGTTCAATCTCTGGTTCATGGTATCTTGTGATTCTCGAATTTCTTCAAGTTCAATCTTTCTCCCACTTCCTTTTCTAGAAGTAAATTCTCTCTCTAGGAAAACACCATCCGAGCAACAAATGTTTTGTTCTCGGTGGGATTAAAGAAATAATATCCTTTGGTTTCTTTTGGATACCCCACAAAATTACACCTTTCGATTTGGGTTCAAGCTTAGTAGGCGTCGACGTTTAACATAAGCTTCACGACCCCCAATTTTCATAAAAGACATACTAGGGCGTTTCCCACCCACATCTCATATGGCGTCTTTTGAACCGATTTAGATGGAACTCGATTTAGTGTGAAAGCAAATTGCCTCAAGTGCATGTCCCCAAAAAGAAGTCGGTAGATCAACATGACTCATCATGGATCGAACCATGTCTAACAAAGTTCGATTTCTTCTCTCGAGATACTCCATTCCATTGAGGAGTACCAGGAGGAGTAAGTTGTGAGACAATCCCACATTCTTTCAAAAGATCATCAAACTCTAGGCTCAAATATTCTCCACCTCGATCAGATCAAAGTGACTTGATAGTTTTGCCTAGTTGATTTTGTACTTCATTTTTGAATTCCTTGAACTTTTCAAGGGACTCAGACTTATGGCGCATGAGATAAACATACCCATATCTACTGAAATCATCAATGAAAGTAATGAAGTAGTGAAATCCACCTCTAGCTTGTGTATTTATTGGTCCGCATACATCGTAATGTATTAGGTCTAATAAATCAATAGCTCGCTTCACTTTTACCAGTAAAAGGAGATTTAGTCATTTTTCCCAATAAGCAAGATTCACATACTTCAAATTGTTCAAAAACAAATGAATTCAAGAGACCATCTTTATGGAGTTTGGATATGCGTTTCTCACTTATGTGGCCCAAACGACAATGCCAAAGATAAGTTTGATTTGAGTCATTTATTTTAGATCTTTTAGTATTTATGTTGTAAATGGGATTCATTTGATCTAAAATATAGAGGCCATTAATTAATTGTGCCGAACCATAGAAAACATTATTGAGATAAAATGAACAACAATTATTCTTAATAATTATCTCAAAACCAATTTTGTCTAAACAAGAAATTGAAATAATGTTTTTAGTCAAACTGGGCACAAAATAACAATCCTCTAAAACATAAATCAAGTCCACTAGGCAAAGATAAAGTATATGTTCCCACAGCTTAATGCAAAGCAACTTTTGCTCCATTTCCAACTCGTAGGTCCACATCTCCTCTAGCCGAGTCCTACTCCTTTGTAGTCCCATGCATGTAAGTACAAATATGAGAACCACAACCAGTATCTAATACCCAAGAAGTAGTAGTTGATAAATTAATATCAATAACATAAATACCAAGCGGACATTCCGCTTGCTTTAGCCTTCTTGACTTCTTCAAGATAGACAGTATAGATTCTGTTTCCAATGTCCAAATACACCACAATGAAAATAGCTTTCCTTCCTTAGACACCCCACCTTTAGGTTTCAAGTGCACCTTTCCTTTTCCAAATTTGGGCTTACCTTTTCCCTTGGGCTTTGTTTGAACTTTGGCCTTTCCTTGCCCTTGTTATTACGGACCATCGGTATGGGCTTGGGTCCAACCTTTTTCAAGTTGCCTTCAGATTCGTAACATCTTGAGCAATTGTGGTAGAGTCTTGTCAATTTCATTCATATTGAAATTGAGGACAAACCGGGCAGTAGCTATCTGGAAACGATTGTAAAATAACATCAGTGGCCAACTCTTGGCTCAATGGAAACCCAAGCTTAGATAGGCTTTCAATATAGCCAATCATCTTAAGGACATGAGGTCCTACTGGGCTTTCTTCAGCCAACTTACATTGGAATAGGGCTTTAGAGATATCAAACCTCTCTTGTCGTGCTTGCCCTCGATAAAGTTCTTTCAGTGCTCGATCATATCATAAGCAACCATGTCCTCATGTTGCTTCGGTTCGAGATTCATAGTGGCAAGCATAAGACATCCAACATCTATCATGTCATCGAGATACTTCTTGTAAGCGTCTCTATCAGCCCTCGAGGCATTAGTGGGTGGTTCATTAGGAAGTGGTTGTTCAATGACATATAATTTCCGTTCTTGTTTAAGGACAATCCTCAAGTTACTGGAACCAATCAAGAAAATTCAAACCATTCAATTTGTCCTTCTCAAGGACCGATCATGAATGAGAGTGTGCTAGTGTTTGCAGCCATAATATATCTACAACAATTAAATATGCATGTGAGTAAATTTACCAATTTTATATCAATCATTAAAAAGACTTCATTAAATGATATTCCTACTATTTTATTTCAAAATTAATAACCCTCGTATATTAATTTGGAAAAACTTTCTCAAAAGTATTTCTAGTAGGTTAAGGATCCATATTTCACCACCTCTTAAGTCACTTTGGCTTTACTCTTAAGATTATGGTTATTTAGGTAAGCAACATTTGCTAATTACATCATATGTAACTCCTAATATTTGGTGAACAACTCATGTTCTAATCATCTTATGATTTATCCAATTCACTTGCCTCTAGGTTTCTAATCCTATTAGAGTAACTTAGTTAAGTCATTAACCAATTTTTAACCAAATAATATCACTTGTTTATTCTTCATGTTTAACCAAGATAAATACTAGTACTTTGCTTTGGCGTAACCTACATAGTATTGATCGAGGCTTTAACGAGGCAAAATTGGAAGGCCATGTTGACTTAATATTTTAATAGAGGGATTTTATTAAGATTGTTCCATCTCACCAATTATGGACTACATTAGTCCATTTAGTCTTTTAATTGATCTCGGGGTTTTATTATTATCAAGTTTTAATATATATAATTGGCATGCTTTAGACATCCATAGCATCTCATACATGAATAAATAAAGCAATAAATAAATGCAATAGTTATAGCCCATAAACTAAGGTGGTTCAACCCAAGCCAATGGGAAAACCAAAAAGAAACCTAAAGGTGTAAGCCAATTCACAAGCTATCATTCTCAATCATTGTCCCACCTTCCTTCTCGTTTGGCCCATAGCAACTCTTGCAAATTACAATATGCAGAAACTCGTTTTACATACGAGGGAATAAGATGAGAAGAGAAATACAATAGAATAGTAGTAAGGCACGACACACGCAGCCGTATTTAAAAAAATACAACCTTTTATCGAATGTGTCATTGGCTATAACTATGCATTTCAAACACCGTGCATGTCAAAAATAGCATACATAATTCTATATATATATATATATATATATATATATTTAAGGTGAATTATAAAATATCCTTTCAACCTTTTGTGGCCCATCAAGTTTATAAATTTCTTTTATTAACAAATTTTTGCGAGGTCCGAGGATGTCGGAGGAAGCGGGCGAAGGCCCGCGCCAAGCCATCTCTCGATCCTCATCCGAGGATGAGGTGCGGGGCGAGTCCTCGCGTCATAGACTGTGTGCGAACGAAGAGAGCCCGCATTACGAATCGCATACCCTACCAAATGAAACCTCACGATTTGATAACTTTTTATCAACGAATCGTGTTTTTAGGATTTTAATCCTTGAGGTTTCATATCGGAACAACCCTTGTTCCATTAGCGATTAACACTTATCGGAAACTATAAATACCTCAGTCACATTATTACGGATTTGTTAATAATTAACAAGAATAACATAAAATCAAGTAGGCCACAAAACCATGATTAACATTTAATCAATTACCGAAAGGAACAGTTTATCGAGTTATGCTTAAACGATTTAAACAATCGAAAATACAATAAGATCAAAACATGAATCTCATACAATTGCATCACCCAAGTATTTAAACCCGAGTTCGTATCACACAAGTGGCTCTGATACCACTGTTGGAACGCCGGATCCCATGGCGCAGCAGAATAAAATTAGATCCGCGATCCAAATCGAGAATCCATGTGTGAGAACGAATCGGTGAAATAAAGGTTTCAAAATTACCAAAACTTAAATCGAGTAGAGAGCGGCGCCTTGGCAACAAGAGTTTTGATCTCTCGTCGAATCAAGCCACAACCTTTTCCGATGTCGGCCTCTACATGATCCACCCGGTTTGACTATGAACGGAAGAAATCTCCAAAACTATTTTGGAGGTTTATTTGCTTGACGGCTGCTAGACCTAACAAGCAATCTATTAGGGTTTTTCCTTAAGCTTTGTCTCTTTTATATACCTTTTATATTGGGTATCCTTTTAATTGGGCCTTTTATAATGGGTATCTTTTTCATTGGGCCCATTATTTGGTATCCTTTTAATACCCTTTTATAATTGGTATCTCTTGAATGTTAAATAAATACAATAAAGTTTTTAACCGAAAATTATAATTACATTAATTATATCCGAAAATTATAATTACATTAATTATAATAAGGATTTCGGTAAACTATATTTATTTAAATTTATATATGAATCAAATTCATATATTAATAGAATTATGTTGTCATTATGTGTACAACATCCTTGTACATATAATATGTTCAATATTTGATTGCCCAATTAAATTAATTCTTTAATTAATTTAATTCATGTGACAACCAAAAAACAATACCAATTATATTTTATTCCGCTCATTTAAACCATAGGGTGTGACCTGTAGGTTCTTGCAACGTTAGCGATAATAATAGAGCGATTCTAATGTCACAAACAATGAGTGGCATCTAGCAATGCATCATTGCTACCTAAGTTACAAGAAGTCATGATTCCACATAACTTTTTTTGTGATTAACCTTTCATGCATTAATCCTTAAGTCCTTTATCTCCTAATGGACACAAGTCATGGAATAGTCACACTTGTATAGTCCATCCCATGTTTCTTGATATCTTGAGTAGACTATGATATACAAATTAGTATGACATCTCATGTCAACTTATTTGAGCATGGCCATGCATTTCTAGTCTCACTCAATCAAGTGGCCTAAGATATTACTCCCATTATGTAGGAGGGACTTATCCTATATTGATCAACCATATCCTCTACATAGATTGTGGTATATCCAACATCACCTTTATAGAACAACCCGATTCACGGTTATGCGTTTGATCAGATCAAAATATACAACTCACGATGTTGAGATTAATAATTATCTCAAGTCCGAGGATCATATACATATTAATCACTATGAGTAATGTTGTGACAATTACATAATAATCCAATAAACATACTCATAACGGGTCAATCCAATATGTTGTTCTCTAACACACATATTCATGCATTGATTTTGACAATCCACATCAATGACAACTCTTTATCATCAATCAACTACATGTTAGTCTTAATGCATTACTGTTGTCCTAGTCAACAATAATACTCGACTAAGGATCTTTTTAAAAAATAATCATATTATTCTCAGGACATTATTATAAAACAGTTTATTTGTATACACAGATAGAAAAACTGAAATAATAATGACAACGCTTTATATTAATAAATATGGTAAATAAAGTATGTTATTACAACCATCTCATGATTGATCTTTGGGCATACTCTTACAGGAAGGTGAGAGGCTGGCTTTAAATAGAGCAATTTATGAGGAGAGTAAGCATACTTGGGTTGGCGTTTGGGCATAGGAGTGTTCGGAACGCGGATCAACTCCAGATTCTTATCAGGTGTGTATTTTGAACTACACTAGCTGTAGAGCGGCAAATGCCGAAATGCCAGTCACACAGTGATGGTAGCCACACGAGTGCGCGAGCGCATGTGTGAGAGCTTCGACGTGATAGTTGAGGCCCTCAGGAGTGTTCTCATGGGTTTAGGCTGCCTTGGGCCGAGTGGGCCCAATGGGCCCGTAGGCCCATATGAATAAATTGTATAATTGTGTAATAGATATTGTATTGGACTATGTGAATCTCATATCTGTGGCTAGATTTGGGCTAATGGGCCACACGAGCGTGTGGGCCCATTTGGGCTAAGAATGGGCCCTAGGCCCATTCGCATCACTATCTCTGTTTAGAATACTTTGGTTTAACTGGGCAAATCGCAGTTGATCACTCTAGTGCAAGTGACGGCGCTCGTGATTATTTAGTACTCTACGTGATAAGGTGGGTATCTGTATACATTGTTCTGATTGTTAATCGGTTAAAAAGTCGAAGGTGCATATATTGTATTATCTTGACTATTGATCGGTGTTATATCGAAGAGCTGAAATACCAGCGAGCGATGCCATACAAGCGTGCGATCGCGCGTGTGGTGAACCGAGCTCACGGAGCGTGAGCGTGTGATGAGAAAGGCCACCATAAGCGAATTCATGGGCTTGGGCTGTAGTGGGTCACTTGGGCTGGAATGGGCTTCGACGGGCCCAATGGGCCGTAGGGCCCGCAAATGCAAGTTAGACTGTTTAATGGGAAGTGGATAGGCTTATCATGTCGCGCACATGACTTAGGTGTTTTGGGCCGCGTAAGGCTGAAAGGGGTCCGTGTGGGCCCAATGGGCTTGTGGGCCCACACAAATGAAATGTCTGTGATGTGACAAGTTATTGATTTGGGCTGTGCCGTCACAGAGCCGTGGTTACTTCTAGGCTAAATAGGCCACATGAGTGTGTGGGCCCACTTGGGCAGCGTAATGGGCCTCAGGCCCATTTTCACTGTTAAGTCGAATTAAGTTTCTTAAGTCCCTCGAGGCAACTGTAGACCTTCTAGGAGGTCTTAAAATTACAAAAATACCCTCAAACGGTAAAATTACAAAAATACCCCTGATTTGGAAAATCACTGAAATACCCCTGATTTATAAAATTACCGAAACACCTCTGATTTATGAAATTACTAAAAAACCCTTGATTTACAAATTACTGAAATACCTTTGATTTACAAATTACTAAAATACCCTTGGTTTACAAATTACTGAAATACCCTTGGTTTACAAATTACTCAAATACCCTTGGTTTATAAATTACTGAAATACCCCTAATTTGGGAAATTACCGAAATACCCTCAATTTGTAAAATTACCGAAATACTATTATATTGCAAAATTACCAGAATACCCTTAATTTGTGAAAGTATCGAAATACACTCAGTTTACGAAATTACCAAAATACCCCTATAGGGTAGAATTACTGAGTTACCCTTGTAGGGTAGAATTACTGAATTACCCCTGTAGGATAGAGTTACTGAAATACCCCTATTGGGTAGAATTATCGAAATACCCCTATGTGGTAAGATTACCGAAATACCCTTATAGGGTGAGATAAATGTTTTGCCCTTGTGGGTAAATGACTAACTTGTGCTATGATTTGACTGATTTGACTGTGATCACATGACTGTATTTTACTGATTTGAGTGTGGTCATGTGACTGATACGTTTCTAATATGTGTTGAAATGACTATTAATAAGCATGGTCATTTTACATACACGTGTAATGATTGAGCATGACATACACGACATATTGCATGGGGTTGGGACTTTTGTATTTTGGAGGAAGTACTGTATTGGTGTCCATGCCACGATTTACTGATTTAGTGGCTCTGCCACGTATACTGATTCTGATGGCTCAGCCACGTTAACTGTTACTGGCAGCTTTTCTGCGTTATTATTAGCAGTTAGACTGTGTTATCGGTGTGCTGGCTGGGTGGGTTCACTTGGTCCCCACAAGGTGTGTTGGTTGGTACGGGTGGTGTGTGGCTAGATCGGGGTGGGATGCATCCTCATACTGTTGCATATCTATTTATGAGATCTGTCACTGTACTGTGCTTAGGCCACTTGCTCTGATGTTGGTTAGGCTAGGCCCAATTGATTCTGTTATGGGTTGTGACCCAAAGGACATTGTAGTGGGCTTTGACTCACGTATGCTTTGAACTGACTGTACTGTTACTCTAAAAGGTCTTTGGCCCAAACTATTTCAGTTTTTATTTCTGTATACTGACTGTTACTCTAGTAAGGGGATTACACACTGGGTTTTCATAAAGTTACCCCGTTTTTAACTGTGTAGGTAATCCCCAGTCTTAGAGGATTTGGAGCTGCAAGGGACTCGGTGGTGGTCACACATCAAATATGCTTTAAAGTTAAACTTAGCAACTTTATTTCATTTTATTTTAATTCATTGGGTTAATAATTTTGTAATAAGGCCTCTTTATTTTTAACTTATTATTTATTATATTTATTTATGATTTTTTTTTACTGCTAAAAGTGGAATACGATTTCCAAAACGGTAATTGTTTTTAAAACACTACGTTTTTGTAACGTTTTCAAACTGCTTCTGCAACTCTATTTCTAAACATCATATTTTCAGAAATTGTTTATTTCAAATATGCTTCCGCAACAGATAAGGTTTTAAAGGTAATTACGTTTTCAAGTAGATAACAATTGGTTAAGTGTTTTGAGTTTTAACAAAGAGGCTTTAATTCTCAAACAAGTTTTTATCACACAAGATGGTTTTGAAAAAGACTTCCATGTGACATGCCAGATTCAGGCCTAACTTTTAGGCTGGGTTTGGGGTGTTACACAACTAGGCTTGGATTAAGGATTAAATTGCATGAATTTCATTTTTTGAGCTTAGGGACGAAATTGGGTTAATGAAAAGTATAGGGGCAAAATGGTACTTTTACCTAAGATGTGAATTAGATTGATTTGAATGTGAAATGTAATAAATTGATGATTTATTTTATTTATATAGATTTGGAAATACCAAATAAGGAGTTAGATCAAGGAAAAGAAAAATTTTTAGATTAGTAGATTCTTATATACGAACAAGTATCGAGGTAAGTTCGTGTAACTAAATTGTGTTCATTTATATGTTTGAATTAAATGTTGTATATATGAATTGTGTAATTGTTAATGTTAATGTCATGTATATGTGAAATTGACTGAATATCCGATAATGCCTGATAAGTGTTTAATTCCATTTGAACAAATGAAAATCGATGGATATGAATTTACTGTATTAGTTGTAGTCCTGCATATCTTGTGGGCACACCATAGCTCAAAAGAGCATCCTGATTATTCGCGCTCTCGAGCTTCCTGTTATATGGTTCTTGGTAGCTTCCCATTATAGCTCTTCGAAACATTCCGATAGGTTGTGATCTTACATTTGGTGTGTCTTATGAACATCACGATTATAGTCTCTTCGTGAGCTTTCTATTAAATTGGATCTTTGTGAGCTTCCCAATAGTGCTCGGTTGAACTTCTCGATGTATGGCTATCCGGAGCTCCCATTATATGGCTCTTTGTGAGCTTCCCGATACGATTTTTTGTGAACTTCTTAATTATGGCTCATATGAGTTTCCCATTATATAGCTTGAATAAGCTTCCCGATATGGCTCTTTGTGAGCTTCCTATTATATCAATCGAGAGAAGGCTTCCTGATTATGTGCTATAATGAGCACCTCATATATGAATTGACGGATCATTGGTATGTGCACTTTGCGTGTACTACTGGTGTATCCATCTATATTTCAATGATTCAATGGACAAAACTCTTGATATGAGAAAATGTAAGAATTAAAGGAATTATATCTTAAATATCCTTGAAATACCTGGAAATGGCTATATGATAAGCTCATCTCTGATTTCTTGATATTCATGTAAATTTTATGACTAACTAGTTTGATGAGAGCATGTGTCTAGGTAAATGGCCGCAATGTTTTGGATGCATGTTTGTATACTTACTTTAAATGAATATGATTGGTAAGTTAAATTCTTGTTATACGAGCTTACTAAGCTTTAAATGCTTACTCTCTTCATTTTCTCTATTTTATAGTAATTGGAAGCTAGTAAAGGTTGGAACGGCTCGGAGCAAGATCACACTATCCTACAGTTCACTTTGGTATAAATAAGAAAACTACTTTTAGTATAATGGTATGTATAGGCTAAAATAGATCAAATGATGAAATATTTTGGTTGTAACTAGCCATTGATATGCCTAGTGTTATGCATATTTTGATGTAATTATATAAGATTATAACATATTTAATGTGTGATGAAATGGTTATATGGTGGAGAGTATATAAACCTATTGATGAATGATTTTGAATTAGTATATTTGATAAAATTTGTCTATGAACATAAGTGTGAAATTGGTAAGTTTAAATACTTGAACATATGAGTTAGTCTGACATGCATAAGATTGGTTTTGGTTTGGTTTTAATGTCTTGAATTGGTTGGTAAATGTATTCAAATGTTGTTGTAGGTTGATGATGAATTTGGGTGAGAAAAGTGGCCTTAAAAATGGTCTATTTTCGTCCATACGGGTAAACACAAGGGCGTGTTTCTCAATCATGTGTGACGCACGGCCATGCATACAGGCATGTAGCTTGGTCGTATGTCCCTTACATATTAAAAATTGAGAAACAGAATGCTCAGAACTGATCACACAGGCAGAGACACAAGTGTGTGTCTCAGCCGTGTGAAACACAAAGCCTAACACAGAGGCATGTGTCTTGGCCGTGTAAAACCTGCACTTAATTTTTAAAAAATTAATTATCCACGGATCTAGCACACGGGCGTGTGACTGGCCGTGTGACCCAAGTTAGAGAGTTACACTGGCATGGACACAGGTTGGGACATGGCCGTGTGCCTCACATCGAGTGCCCACATGGCTTGGGACACAGGTGTATCACTTGGCCGTGTGAGCCACACGGCCTAGTCACACGGGCGTGTGACCCCTGTACTTAACAAAAATTTTGGAATTTCGTGAAATATTATCTGAGTACCCAGTTTATTCCCGACTCATTTCTAATGCATGTTTTGGACCTCGAAGGTTCATATAAGGGATTTTATGATTGATTTCTAATATGAATATTGTATGAAGTGGAATATATGTTATTTGATTTGTAATTTTTTGTAATGCTCTGTAGGCCTATTCTGGCAACGGATTCGGGTTAAGGGTGTTACATGCCAAGCTTGTAGTTTGGATAAAATTATGTTATACTTATTATTATGCATTGAAATGGTAAGTTGTTTCATTTTCTTTGAACTTACTAAGCAGTATGTGCTTACATAGTTTTCTTTCCTATGTTTTATAGATTATCGGAAGCTTGATCGGTTCGGAAGATCGTTGGAGAACTATCTCACTATCCATCATAAATATCGGTAGTTTTTGATGTTTTGGCCAAGGTTATAATGACATGTATAGATGGACTTATAATGATGTTTAGTTGAATGCTTAGATGAAGACTTGGTATGTATAAGTTGTTTGGTTTGATACACTTGATGCCTTACTAGTTTGTGTCAATGTGGCTATGTTGTTACATGTTTGAATGGCTCAAGTGGTATGTGTTAAGTTGGCTTGATTTTGGTTAAGATAAGTCATGTTTTGGGAATGTATTGAGTTAGATGTTGATGATTGAAATGTAGTAACATATACATGTGTAGGTAAGTTTTTGATGAATGTATTTGAGGTGCCTTGAATAGCATATTGGTTGGTTGATTTAGGACTTTTGAATTGGTCATTATGTGTATGCTTTGGTATGGTTTTGATGTCTTGATTATGTGTATAAAAGGCCTATAGGTGTATGCATGAATTGGTGTTGGAAATGGCTTTATTTTGGGAAATTTTATGTCCACACAGCCGTGTGACTCAACAGTGTGTAACACACGGCTTGGCAACATGACCGACTGTCTCCTATAGGTTCCTTTGTGTGCAAGTCAGTTAGTTACACGGTCTGAGACATGGGCGTGTGTCTCTGCTGTGTGAGACACACTACCTAGCCACACGGCCATGTGACCCCTGTAGTCAAATTTTTCTAACTTTTTCTTAGACTTTCCAAATGTTTCCAATTCAGTCCTGAATTGTTTCTAAGGCCTCAAGGGCTCAATTTAGATACGATATGTTTTTGAATGAATGTTTTATATTATGTTTTAGAAGAAGTATGAAATGTATGTTTTAATGTTTCATTTATAGGATAATGCTCCGTAACCCTATTCCGGCAATGGATACAGGTTAGCAGTGTTACATTATGTATGAGATTATGTGACACATTGTATATGCATTGAATTGGGATTTTGTTGTTGACGGAGGAGTTTTGTGGAGTACCGGTGACACATTAAGTCCGCATTATTCGTAGTCAGTACACTACACTTGGAGTACCAAGGGGAATAGCGATTTATCGCATTTTTATTGGCAACTTGTTTGCATTGTTACTGGCAGAATTTTCTGTATACTGTTATCAATGGTTTTAACCACAATGGGCTTGAGCCCATAACATTTTAGAGTTCGGATGAAGGGTTCTGGGCAATTAGTGGTGTGTAGCGGATGGTATGGGTAAGAACCTTTTTGCATTGCATCATGCTCACGACATATTTGAATATTATTGATTTATGATATGTGTTGTATTGAATGAAATTGAAATTAATGATTGTTACTCTAATGAATAATGTCCCATGCTCATACACCGTTTGACATCAATTTGATAATGATTATGTAATGATATGAAATTCCTATGATGGTTCTGTTATCTTCTGTTAATGATAATATGTTTCACTGTATTTGATGTTTTTGTCTATTTAAATAACTGTTCGACTCACACTGAGCTTTTCATAAGCTCACCCCAATAGTGTTTAACTTTTTAGGTAAACCTCGAAATTAGGACTAGACTCGGTATTCAGAGAATCACCTAGACTCGGTATTCAGAGAATCACCTTGGACCTCAGATTATTTTTTAATAAGTATTAATCGGTCTATCTTGGTTTTGGTTTTTAATTTTTAATGACTTCTGGTTCGTGGCTTTGTAACTTTTCTTCTGGGATTTTTGCATGCATGGATTACTTAAGCATAATAACCGGATAATGCATGATATTGAGCTTAAGTAAAATTTGATATTGTTCCCTAGATTCCGCTGCATTGCAAAGGAACTGTTTTTGAAAAACAAATCGATAAGGCAACTAAGTTTCCAAAATGACTTGAAAATTGGTTTTTCTGTTGCATTAGTTTAACATCTATTTTTTTAAAGAAGAGCGACAAGCAAACGGTTTTTCTAAAACAACATTATCAAAAATCAAATGAATTCTAAGTATACACGGCCTAATGAATGAATGGTTTTAAGCTAACTCAAAGTACAACTATGATTTTCTCTAAAATGAGTTTATTTAAGGTCTTCAAAAGTAATGAAAGTTAGCTTATTCATTTCGGTGGCTAATGTAGCCTTCTCAATCTAGCGATAATGTCTAGGCTAGGTTTGGGAGGCTACAATAGAATTGTAATATCCTGGGTTAGGGGCTATTTTTGTTATGGCATGTTTTGCATATGTTGGTATGCTATGTTGCTGTTTGTGTAGTTTCGGGACTTAATTGTAGGCTAGGTGTATGCCTGAGTGTATGGGAAAATTTTGGTTTTTGGGTGTTAAGTCAGGGGAGCTGATGGAGCTGAGGGATGTGTATTTTATTTGGTATTTTGTTTCACAAAAATAAGGCTAGCAAAGTGGCAAAGCATGTGCCACTTGGAGCTGAGTGTGGCGTCATCTACAAGGGAAGGTGGCCTTGTGTTCGAGCCATGAGTGGACACTTTTGGCACTCATTTTGATGGCATGGAGGGAGGAGTTTGTGGCGGTTCAAACTCGCCTAAGACTTGGTCAAATGAGGGATTGGTAGGTGGAGAGTGAAAGTAGGAGTTTGACTTGTTTAAACTATTTTGAACTAGTGGCTTGGAGTGAGTGGGAGGATATGGCCGAATTTTTGGGGGAGTTTTGGGGAGTGGCGGGTTGGTAGGTGTTGGAGTAGGGGACGGCTTGGTATGGGGGAGTGGGTAGCCGAAATTCATTTTGGCATTTTGGCATTAATTCGGTCACTTTTGGTTTCAAACCTTTTTCCTCTTTTGTTGTCAATAGTAGCTGAATTTCTCCAAGTAAGTTCTCATTTTCTTCCTTTTCAAAACCGAAAGCTTAAGCAATTTCACCTTTCCAAAATTGCTTTGTTTCCCCTTGACTTTTATTGGTAGCCGAAACCCATCCTCCAAATCTCTCTCTCCATTTCTTCTTTCTTTCAAAACCGTAAGTACTCTCCCTTTACCCATTTTTGTTTTCCTTCTATCTTAACACTTTTGAGCCGAATCTTCCTTCAATTGTTGGCCGAATATCAACCCCCTTCTGTACACCTTTCTCTTGTGTTTCTTCTTTGGGATAAGCCGAATTCTTTCTTCATCTTGTTCTAAAAGTTGGCCGAACCTCTCCTCTCCTAGAAGGCCTAGGTTGGTCGAATGTTGGGTGTTGGTAAGTGCAAGGCCGAATGGCCATATCTCCCTCTTTTGGTTCTTTATTGGTTGTGTTCTGGTTAAGGGCCGATTATGGTCAGTTTGGAAGGGTGTTAACCTTTTGGATTATCATCTTGTGTTAGGGTCTTGGATATCGAAAAGTAGCCAAGAAGAACCGTCGACTCGTTGAACCGATTGGTAAGTATAGTAAGGGGTAAGTGATTGGTTGTTGTTAGTTTAATCTTCTGGTTTCGATTAAGTCATGAATGATAAAAGGATTAATCATCATTCTTTTCAAGGTGGAGGCCGATTATCTTAGAAGGGCCATTGTGGTTCGGGTTTGGTAGGAAACCAAACCAATAGCAAGGTAAGGGTTCAACGCTAACTCTTGTGGTTCATTTGGTTATGGCCGAATGGTCTTAGTGCCTAACCCCTATGTTGGCCGATTGTAGGAGCTAGTCATCAAGGGCCTTAGACTGCTTTCGTTGGGATTCTAGACTCGTAGTTATCGGTGTGTAAACTAACACACTTCTGCTTAGTAATATGATTGATAACCCGTGTGTGATGATTAGAGAAACAAAGGATGTTTGATATGATACCCTAATGGGTATGATCTTTGACTCGGGTAAGTCAAGATTATTATTATGAGTTTAATGATGATCCATATGTTACCATGGATCGTGGATATATGTGACACGGGATATGAGATTAGACATAATAGCATGAGATGCATGATTGTATGATATGCATGATTACATGAGTATGGTATGTTGATGGGTGATACGAGTGGAGGAGCGGTGGGTATTTTGTCTTTGACGAGCACCGGTGTTTTGGTAACACAACTTTGTGACTTTGGGTCACGGAGGTTTGGCACCTCCGGAGGTTTGGTACCTCGCGTCTCGTCCCTCGTGGTTAACACCACCGTGGGTTAGCCCCACTTGTGAGATATACGGATTGACGCCAAGTGATTTGGTATCACACGATGGGTTGGCCCTATCACCGATTTGTGACTACGGTCACCGTGCTTTGGTAGCACATTGTGTCTTTGGGACACCAGAGGTTTGGCACCTCATTGCGACTTGTCCCTGTGGTTTGACCACCGTGGGTTAGCCCCACTTGAGATATGGGATCGTCTGCTAGTGATTGGGTATCACACGATGGGTTGGCCCCATCATCATTGGATTTGTGACTTCGGTCACCAGTGCTTTGGTAGCACAATTGTGTCTTTGGGACACCAGTGGTTTGGTACCACATTGACGGATATTGTGTCTTTGGGACACCAGTGTTTTGGTAACACATTGTGACTATATGTCACCGGTGGTTTGGCACCACCAAAGGGTTTGGTACCACACGGGGTAGAAAAGGCGATATGGATGGTTAGGATCGGGTTGCATTAATTATGTTGCTATGTATGATGTGTGTTAGCATGTTGTTTCTTCGGGAGCGGGATTTACACACTGAGTCACTCGACTCACCCTCTCCTTTAACATTTCGTAACTCGTGAGAC
The DNA here is from genome assembly GCA_025503065.1 of Gossypium bickii. Lineage (NCBI taxonomy): Eukaryota > Viridiplantae > Streptophyta > Magnoliopsida > Malvales > Malvaceae > Gossypium > Gossypium bickii. Next base: position 42,823,624 of record CP106717.1, on the reverse strand, counting down.
GCGCGACTTGGAGCCGGATGGACTCGGGTGCACATGCCATGCTTTAATAAAAGTTTTGCTCTGATCATTGCATTTGGGTACTTTAGCTTATTTACTTTTATTTGGGTTTTATCTTGGATTTGTAAAAGGCCTTCTAAGATGTGCTTTATGATATTTATGCTTTACGTTAGATTTTGATATCTTTGTAACAAAATAACTTGGTGCAATTTTTATTAAAATTTGGAAAGGCCACGTTTTCAAACCAACAAAGCGATATGTTTTTGACTATACCATCGGGTATCACACCGATTTTATAATTGAATGAAACTCAATTGGATCCAAACTGGAAACCAAAATTTTTACTAAGACTGAATGTTCTAGTAACGATATTAAACAACTTGTTTTCTAAAAGGAACAAAGTTTTATCAAATCTATCTAGTGCAACCTCGAAATTTTCAAACACGTTTTCCCCGTAACATACCAGATTCGGCCGTGGTGTTTGGACCGGGTTTGGGGTGTTACAATTGTGGTATCAGAGCCAAGTTCAAAAGCTCGGCTGTGGGTTTGAGGCCCAAACTGTTTTCAAAAGTCTGTTTTAAATGTTTTGGGTTAAAGACATGGCATGGTTTACAAGGCATGGCACCGAGTCTCCCACCAGCCGCCTGTAAGTAGTTCTAAACTCTTCGTGAATTACTATTTGTAGAGGGGTAGGTGATATGGAACGTAGATAGATTTATAGGACTTGAACCTAGGGATTAGGTCACTCAAACACTCGAACTAAAGCATAAGACTTAAAGCACTAAACCAATCTATGACTCACCCACGGGGCTAGGGTGTGTGGTAACTCCGATGCGCATGTCTAGGAGAGGATCCTAAGAGCTTGGTATTTAAGCGATCCTCGTGACTCACCTCCTCTTCGCAGTATCCCACCGTGCGTGAGCTCGAGTTCACCCCGACCAAGAAGGCTCGGTCATAGACTTAACCTAACGACTAAAACCCGAAAAGGAAATTAGCCATGTTTTCAAAATACAACAACAACCCTAATGTTTTCAAACTTTTTGCAATAAACACTTTCAAAACTGAGAATGTCACTTTTACAACGAATTTCTCGATTTGTAAAAAATTACAAAAATGCCCTTAGGGTAAATTTACTAAAATGCCCCTGGTTTATAAAATCTCGAACTCAATAAATTTGTACTGAAATTCAAACACTCTGCTTTACAAAATATCAATCGAAAATTTTGATTTTGGAAATTTACGAAAACGCCCTCACTCTGTGAAAATTACTAAAATACCCTTGGTTTCCAAAACGAAGTATTTTACAAAATTTTCAAAGAACACTCTCAAATTTTTGAAATTCCAAAGTGACCGGTTTTACTAAAAGTTTTAAAATATCTTTTTATTACAAACAAAATACCTTCTCGTAGGAAAATGACGAAAATACCTCAAGTTAGAAATGGGCAAAGAATGTCCAAGAGTGAATAGGTATGGAAAGGGTTAAGGAATGGATGTATGACCTCTTTTGGGTGAATAGGATAGAAGATTGAAACCTTGGTTGCTCGAAAGAACCCCTGATTAAACTCCATCCATAAAATTTCTTTGCGGTTAAGAAAGTGGTACAATACTAATGCATAAAAATCTTCTTAATCGTAGACGTAGATCGTTTAGTCATGAGTACTCGGGGTGGACGTGGCCGTAATACTCGTGGTGGTCGAGGTCGAGGTAGGATGACGATTCAAACCCGTAGGATCCGGTCAAGGGTCAAAAATGAGATACTGCTCCGCCACCACCGGAGGTGGTGAGTTCCAAGATCGACCGATGATGATGCGATTCACACGCGATCTCTGCGGGTGTTGGAAAGAGTAGCTGGTGTAGGGGTGGTGCGGGAGTTAGGAAATCTGCTCTCGAGCGACTCGCTAATGGGGCCGAATTTTTCCGAGGTGTATCGGGTGTTGCTCCTAGCACCGCTGCTTGAATATTGGCTTGGAGGCAACCGAAATGGATCATGGATGATCCGGACTTGACGTGAAGAGAAGTCAAGGGCATCGTGACGCTTTTTCGGATGAGTCATATCGCTGGTGGCTCACGGTTCGGATACAGTGTGGCAAACCGAGGATCCGACATGGGATTATTTCAGAGCCGCATATCAAAAGAAATACATCGGGGGCTAGTTACATCGACTCCAAATAAAGGCATTTCGAGGCTTGTTCAGGGGAGTAAATCATTCTTGAGTCGAGTACGAGGCCGAGTTCCCGGCCGAGTAGGTATGCCAGGGGCATTGTAGCCACCGAGCATGAGGTGTGTTCGTTTCGAGGATGGTCTGCGAGACGAGTTGAGGTCGCTGATTGCTCCACAGCCAGGCCGAGTTTGCCGCCTTAGTTGAGAAGGCTAAGGTAGCCGAGGGTGTTAAAGAGTCGGTAAGACAGAGCATGGACAGGAGTAGGCTTAAGAGGAGCTTTGGGTCTTCGGATCGCCCGTAATCCGCGAGAGAGGGCTAGACCGAGTGGGCGTAATCGATCGCTAGGTTTGTTCTTCGCTAGCGTGGACCGCCGCAGTGTAATCAGTGTGGGAAATCTCATTGGGGTGGTTGTTGGACTGGTGGAAAAGGTTGCTTCGAGTGTGGATCTCTGGATCATCGCATTAGGGACTGTCCGCGTAGAATGGCCAGGATTCATCCGAGAGTCGTACCGTGTCGGGCTCGAGGTAATGGACCGCCACCACAGAGGGGCCGTGGTAATGGCAGAGGTGGTAATGGATTTGGTCGAGGTCGTGGAGCACCGGGCAGAGGTGCGGGTAGTTCTGATGCCAGACAGCCTGGATTGGTGTATGCTGCGAGGCGCCGAGAGGAGGGCGACGCACCGGACGTTATCACCGGTACGTTTTTAATTTTTGGTTCTCCCTATACTGCTTTAATTGACTTGGGTTCCACGCATTCGTATGTTGCTAGTAGTATAGTTGAGACCATGGACTTAGACTCAGAAACTGCTTCTAGACGGATGATCGTATTTAGCCCTCTAGTCACTCAGTAGTCGTAGATAAGCTGTATAAGGATGTACCCCTAGAACTCCAAGGGGTAGTTTTTGCTGCTGATCTGATGGAACTGCCGTTTGGGGAGTTCGATCTAATTCTTGGAATGGACTGGTTGGTTAAGTACCAGGCCAAGGTGGATTGCGCGGCTAAGCGCATGGTTCTATCGACGGATAAGGGAGATGAAGTGATTATGATAGGTAATAGGAGAGATTACTTATCCAATGTGGTGTCGGCATTAAAAGTCAGAAAGATGGTCGGGAAGGGTCGTGTGCGTATGTGGTTCATGTGTATGCCTTGGAGGCTAAAGAGTCCACTTTGCTGAGAAGGTTCGCATCGTTAAGGAATTTGTTGATGTGTTTCCGCAGGAGCTTCCGAGTTTGCCACCGGATCGTGAGGTAGAGTTTAGGATAGATCTGCTACCGTGGATCGCGCCAAAGTCTATTGCTCCATATAGGATGGCGCCAAAGGAATTGGTGGAGCTTAAGGCTCGATTCGTGAGCCGTTGGATCGAGGCTTCATTAGGCCAAGTGTTTCACCGTGGGAGCGCGCGGTATTATTCGCCAAGAAGAAGGACGGTGCGATGCGGATGTGTATCGATTACGCTAAACCGAATAAGTCGACGATTAAAAACAAGTATCCGCTACCACGGATAGATGACTTGTTTGATCACCAAAGGTGCATCGGTGTTTTCAAGATCGATTTGAGGTCCGGGTACCATCGGTTGAAAGTTAAGGAAGCGGATATCCATAAGACAAATGCGTTTGACTCGATGCGACGCACTACGAATTCTCGTAATGCCGTTCGGGTTGACTAACGCTCCGGCAGCCTTTTATGGATATGATGAATAGGGTGTTTCAAAGATGCTCTGGACCGCTTCGTCGTGGTTTTTATTGGCGACATCTTGGTTTACTCAAGGTCGGAAGAAGAGCATGATGCACACTTGAGAGTGGTGTTGCAAATTTTGAGGAGAAGCAACTCTATGCTAAGTTCGGTAAGTGCGAGTTCGGCTTAGTGAAGTGACGCTTTTGGGTCATGTAGTATCACCGGGGATTAGAGTAGATCCTCGGAAGGTTGAGGCGATTCGACCGAAAGCCTCCTAAGTCATATCGAGATTCGAGTTTCCGGGTTTAGCAGATACTACCAAGATTCGTGAGGGGGTTTTTCGTTGATTGCGCGCCCGGCGACTAAGCTCGCGTAAGGAAGGGAGTTCCGTTCGTGTGGACCGAGAAACAATGGGGAGAGTTTTGATAAGTTAAAGAAGATCTTGACCGAGGCTCTGCTTTAATTCAACCCGAGGTCGGTAAGGAATTCACAGCATGTGTCGCGATGCATCACATACGGGATTGGGTTGTGTCTTGATGCGGGAGGGTAAGGTTGTGGCTTACGCTTCTCGGCACCGAGGCCACACACGAGGGCAACTATCCGACGCACGATTTAGAGTGGCGGCACCGTAGTCTTCGCCTAAAAATCAAGGCATTACTTGTACGGTGAGAGATCAATAGTCTACACGATCATAAGAGTCCAAAGTATCTATTGACTCGTAAGGATCCGAATTTGAGGCAAAGATAGATGGGTTGAATTGCTCAAGGACTACGATCGCTCGATTGAATATCATCCGGCAAGGCTAACGTGGTGGCGACGCGCGTTGAGCCGTAGGGGTTGTTTCGGACTTAAGAACGATGTTTGCCCATTTGAGTTTGTATGACGACGGGAGTATTCTCGCAGAGCCGCAGTTAAGCCTACTTGGGTTGAGCGGATCAAAGAGAAACAGTTGGAGGATGAGGTTCGAGTGCGCGAAGGTTACAAGTGCGTAATGGTGGTTTGGAGGGTTACAAACTTGTCTAGTGATGAGGTTCTGTGTTTTTCAAGGGAAGGCTTGTATGCCTAAAGATGTTGAGTCGAGGCGAGAAGATTCTTCAGACGCACATAGCAGCCCTTATGCTATGCATCCCGGAGGTAGTAAGATGTATAGGGATCTTAGAGAGCGCTTTTGGGTGGCTTTGGCTTGAAGAAAGAGGTGACAGAGTTTGTTGGGAAGTGTCCGACTTGTCGAGGGTCAAGGTGAACATCGCCATCGTCGTGGTTGCTTCACTGTGAAAATCCCTCGATGGAAATGGGAAAAGATAACTATGGATTTCGCTCGGTGGTTTACCGCTTCGCCAAGCAAGAAAGATTCAGGCTTGGGTTATCGTGGACCGTCGACTAAGTCGGCCCATTTCATTCAGGTGAGAGTGGACTATTCACTTCGAGGTTGGCGGCTTTATGTGTCGAGATAGTAAGGTCACGGTGTACCGGGCTTTGATAATCTCGGATAGGGATCCCGTGTTTACGTCGAGGTTCCTGAGAGCGTTGCATCAGCTTTGGGTACGCGTTTGATTTCAAAGACTTTTCACCCGCAAATCGACGGGCGATGAGTAAAGGGTTATTCAGATCTTGGAAGACATGTTGAGAGGTTGTGTTCTGGACTTCAGGGGCAGTTGGGAAGAGTTTCTGCCGTTAGCCGAGTTCGCCTATAACAACAAACTACCAAGCAAGCATCAAAATGGCACCATATGAGGCGTCAGATGGTAGGAAGTGTCGCTCACCTACATGTTGGACAGAGTTAGGTGAACGCCGCTTGTTGGGACCCGAGTTGGTTGCTTTGAGACCGAGGACAAGGTTAAGTTGATTCATCCTCGTTTGAAGGAAGCTTCGGACCGGAAAAAGTCTTATGCCGATCTTAAGCGAAGAGATATAGAGTTCGCTGTGGGAGATCAGGTTTTCTTAAAGGTCTCGCCTTGGAAAAAGGTGCTGAGGTTTGGCAGAAAAGGCAAGCTAAGTCCGAGGTTTATTGGGCCGTATAAGGTGTTGAGACGAGTTGGACCAGCTGGCGTGACGCCTTGAGTTGCCAATGCCGAGCTTAGCCGATTCACGATGTTTTTCACGCCGTCGATGCTTCGACGGTGCATCGTCGAATCCATCACATGTAGTAGCGGTGGAGGAGATCGAGGTAAATCCAGATTTGACTATGGAAGAGGAACCTGTGCAGATTCTTGATCGGGATGTGAAGGTCCTGCGTAGGAAGTCTGTGCCTCTGGTTAAGGTACTTTGGCGGAACCATGGCGTGGAAGAAGCCACGTGGGAACCCGAGGATATGATGAGACGGCAATACCCGCAACTCTTTTGACCAGGTAATTTCGAGGCCGAAATTATTCTTAAGGGGGGTAGAACTGTAATATCCCGGGTTAGGGGCTATTTTTGTTATGGCATGTTTTGCATATGTTGGTATGCTATGTTGCTGTTTGTGTAGTTTCGGGACTTAATTGTAGGCTAGGTGTATGCCTGAGTGTATGGGAAAATTTTGGTTTTTGGGTGTTAAGTCGTGAGCCGATGGAGCCGAGGATGTGTATTTTATTTGGTATTTTGTTTCACAAAAATAAGGCTAGCAAAGTGGCAAAGCATGTGCCACTTGGAGCTGAGTGTGGCGTCATCTACAAGGGGAAGGTGGCCTTGTGTTCGAGTCATGAGTGGACACTTTTTGGCACTCATTTTGACGGCATGGAGGAAGGAGTTTGTGGCAGTTCAAACTCTGCCTAAGACTTGGTCAAATGAGGGATTGGTAGGTGGAGAGTGAAAGTAGGAGTTTGAATTGTTCAAACTATTTTGAACTAGTGGCTTGGAGTGAGTGGGGATATGGCCGAATTTTTGGGGAGTTTTGGGGAGTGGCGGGTTGGTAGGTGTTGGAGTAGGGGACGGCTTGGTATGGGGGAGTGGGTAGCCGAAATTCATTTTGGCATTTTGGCATTTTGGCATTAATTCGGTCACTTTTGGTTTCAAACCTTTTTCCTCTTTTGTTGTCAATAGTAGCCGAATTTCTCCAAGTAAGTTCTCATTTTCTTCCTTTTCAAAACCGAAAAGCTTAAGCAATTTCACCTTTCCAAAATTGCTTTGTTTCCCTTGACTTTTATTGGTAGCCAAACCCATCCTCCAAATCTCTCTCTCATTTCTTCTTTCTTTCAAAACCGTAAGTACTCTCCCTTTACCCATTTTTGTTTTCCTTCTATCTTAACACTTTTGAGCCGAATCTTCCTTCCATTGTTGGCCGAATATCAACCCCCTTCTGTACATCTTTCTCTTGTGTTTCTTCTTTGGGATAAGCTGAATTCTTTCTTCATCTTGTTCTAAAAGTTGGCCGAACCTCTCCTCTCCTAGAAGGCCTAGGTTGGTCGAATGTTGGGTGTTGGTAAGTGCAAGGCCGAATGGCCATATCTCCCTCTTTTGGTTCTTTATTGGTTGTGTTCTGGTTAAGGGCCGATTATGGTCTGTTTGAAAGGGTGTTAACCTTTTGGATTATCATCTTGTGTTAGGGTCTTGGATATCGAAAAGTAGCCAAGAAGAACCGTCGACTCGTTGAACCGATTGGTAAGTATAGCAAGGGGTAAGTGATTGGTTGTTGTTAGTTTAATCTTCTGGTTTCGATTAAGTCATGAATGATAAAAGGATTAACTGTCATTCTTTTCAAGGTGGAGGCCGATTGTCTTAGAAGGGCCATTGTGGTTCGGGTTTGGTAGGAAACCAAACCAATAGCAAGGTAAGGGTTCAACGCTAACTCTTGTGGTTCATTTGGTTATGGCCGAATGGTCTTAGTGCCTAACCCCTATGTTGGCCGATTGTAGGAGCTAGTCATCAAGGGGCCTTAGACTGTTTTCGTTGGGATTCTAGACTCGTAGTTATCAGGTGTGTAAACTAACACACTTCCGTTTAGTAATATGATTGATAACCTATGTGATGATTAGAGAAACAGTGATGTTTGATATGATACCCTAATGGGTATGATGCTGGACTCGGGTAAGTCAGTATTATTATTATGAGTTTAATGATGATCTATATGTTACCATGACCGTGGATATATGTGACACGGGATATGAGATTAGACATAATAGCATGAGATGCATGATTGTATGATATGCATGATTACATGAGTATGGTATGTTGATGGGTGATACGAGTGGAGGGAGCAGTGGTATTTTGTGCTGACGAGCACCAGTGTTTTGGTAACACAACTTTGTGACTTTGGGTCACCAGAGGTTTGGCACCTCCAGAGGTTTGGTACCTCAGCGTCTCGTCCCTGTGGTTAACACCACCGTGGGTTAGCCCCACTTGTGAGATACGGGATTGACGCCAGTGATTTGGTATCACACGATGGGTTGGCCCCATCACCAGATTTGTGACTACGGTCACCAGTGCTTTGGTAGCACATTGTGTCTTTGGGACACCAAAGGTTTGGCACCTCATTGCGACTTGTCCCCGTGGTTTGACCACCGTGGGTTGGCCCCACTTGAGATATGGGATCGCCCGCTAGTGATTTGGTATCACACGATGGGTTGGCCCCATCATCATTGGATTTGTGACTTCTGGCCACCAAAGTGCTTTGGTAGCACAATTGTGTCTTTGGGACACTAGTGGTTTGGTACCACATTGACGGATATTGTGTCTTTGGGACACCAGTGTTTTGGTAACACATTGTGACTATATGTCACCGGTGGTTTGGCACCACCAAAGGGGTTTGGTACCACACGGGGTAGAAAAGGCGATATGGATGGTTAGGATCGGGTTGCATTAATTATGTTGCTATGTATGATGTGTGTTAGCATGTTGTTTCTTCTTCTGAGCGGGATTTACACATCGAGTCACTCGACTCACCCTCTCCTTTAACATTTCGTAACTCGTAGACGCGACTTGGAGCCGGGATGGACTCGGGGTGCACATGCCATGCTTTAATAAAAGTTTTGCTCAGATCATTGCATTTGGGTACTTTAGCTTATTTACTTTTATTTGGGTTTTATCTTGGATTTGTAAAAGGCCTTCTAAGATGTGCTTTATGATATTTATGCTTTACGTTAGATTTTGATATGTCAGAACAAAATAACTTGGTACAATTTTTATTAAAATTTGGAAAGGCCACGTTTTCAAACCAACAAAGCGATATGTTTTTGACTATACCATCGGGTATCACACCGATTTTATAATTGAATGAAACTCAATTGGATCCAAACTGGAAACCAAAATTTTTACTAAGACTGAATGTTCTAGTAACGATATTAAACAACTTGTTTTCTAAAAGGAACAAAGTTTTATCAAATCTATCTAGTGCAACCTCGAAATTTTCAAACACGTTTTCCCTGTAACATACCAGATTCGGCCGTGGTGTTTGGACCGGGTTTGGGGTGTTACAAGAATTGTGAAACACATCATGCATTTTTCTGAGTTTCAAAGGTAACACCGATCCGTAAATCACTAAACTCATTCTCTCGATAATTTCATACAGCCTTATGACTCTTGGACTAAGCTTTGCTTCTCTGCTAAATCGTAACACTTTCTTTTAGCAGAAGACTTTTAATATTTTTGTTTTACATTTTCATATGACTTCTGGTGGTCTAAAGTAGATTTTAAATAATCTCAAATAAACTAAACCTTTTCTTTTGTTTCATATAACAAATCAACTTTTTCCAGTTTCTTATCATTCAATTTTGTTTACTACAAAGAAATTTGTTATTTACATTTGCATAAAGTCTCCTAATGCTATTCTATTACTTCATTGATAACAATTATTATAAGTAGTATTAAGTTTGATGGAACTAACCATTTCGCTATAAACTCCAAAATCTCTCGACACACATCAACAGTCTCAAAAATAAATATTCCTATAATTATCCTAACTAAACACTTAAGTTTGATAATTTTCAACTAGTTTTTGTTTACCTAACCGTTCTGGATCATATTTCACAATTCGTGAATTCCTTGTAAAATACTAGTTCAGTCCTATGTTTAAATTATTCTTTTGAAAACTTAGAATTATTTCAAAATACTTTATTATCGTCAAAAAACATTTAGTAATACATGAATATTTGGGGAAAATTCTCTTAATAAATCAAATTATTGCTTTTAATCTCTTTAAAGAGGAAATTTGCAATATGAATTTTAAAATGTTAATTACAACAATATAAATGTAAATAATTTACAGCGGACTTAAGAGTACTTAGAAAACTCTATGTTTGAATTTATTTAAAATCAGGTAAAACCATTAAAGTTGTAAAAACAATAACTAAAATGTTTAAAAGTTCATCGATTTTGCATGCATAGCAGTTATTGTATCAAAATTATAAATAAAAAAAAATAGTCCAATGTCCAATGTGCAAAAACAAACCCAAAGAGTTTATAAAGTATTTTATTAAAATTAAATCCGAGAGACTCCTCCAAATGTTGCATCCAAGTCCTATACACGAGCATTATCTGAAAAGTTTATGAAAAGTAGAGGGGTAAGCTAATAAGCTCAATGTGAGTTTTATATCAAGATAAATATAAAATATCATTTAAAACATATCAAAGTTATTTTTAAACACATATTAATCAAATATGTAAACTTTTATGCACGTGATAATGTCGATGCAAATTTTTCATAAAAATGATTATGCATAATTTTTCAAAACATCCTACCCATCACTGCTACACACCAAAAGGAGTTCCCCAGAACTCATCCATCCATAACACACTAGCACATATGTGGACAAAGCCACCAAATTTACAGACAACATGCTGATACACATAGTTGTGATCAAGCCACCAAAATCACAAGCAAGGTGTCGAAACACATTTGTGGGTAAACCACCAATATTTGCAGACTATTCCATTGTCACATCCCAAAAATTGGGTTAGTAGAAATTGGGTTAATGAATCGAGAGTGGTCATTTCCAAATTTTTTTAGTGATTGAGTAGTGGTGGAGCTGTCCTTGATGATTTGTAACACCCCAAACCCGGTCAACACACCACGACCGAATCTGGCATGTCACAGGAAGAAAACATTTTGAAGAAAACAAGTTACCTGTTAAGTTTCAGTGAAAAACTATTGGTTGTTTTATGTTTGCAAAAATTAGGTGCATGTTTAGTTAGGTTGCTTGAAATCTCGAAAAAGTTCTTTAAAACTCCTTTGTCGATCTGTCCAATAGAAAACGTTTATGTTAATTAATCTTAGTTTATTTAGAAATCGTTTGAATTGAGTGTGAAAACTTAAGTTGGAAATCATTTGAGTTGTCGTTATTATCAAATGAATTGTATTACCCGATGGTAAAGTTTTGAAAACCATTGCGTATTGTAGTTTAGAAAACCTTATGTTCAAGTTATTAGATCAGCCAAGTAATTTACTTTGCCAAATTTGAAATCAAATCTAAAACATATAAAATAATCTAAAAACATAAGTTAAAAGCCCTTATTACGAACCCCAAATAATAAAAAGAAACGAAATATAAAATGAATACCCAAATCAAAGTCCATGTAAAATCCGAATGTATTTTAATGTATGGCCACCTCGAGTCCATCCGGCTCCTCATCCGCGATCTACGAGTCACCTGAAAAGATAAGGGAGTCACCAAGACTCAGTGCATAAACCCCCTCTCGGTTAATGAAACAGGCTTACACAAATCATAACCAAGCAATATATCATGCACCCAAACCTAACCATCCATAACTCTGTTTCTACCCCGTGTGGTACCAAACCACTGGTGGTGCCAAACCACTGGTGACCTAAAGTCACGATATCAAATAATAATGTGGTGCCAAACCACTGATGACCCAAAGTCATGAATAATTCATCTGTGGTGCCAACCCACGTTGTGATACCAAATCACTGGCGACAATCCCGTCATATCAAATGTGGGGCCAACCCACTGTGGTGCTAAGCCACTGGGACGAGTCGCTATGAGGTGCCAAACCTCTAGTGACCCGAAGTCACAAAATATCCATAATCCAAGTGTAGGGCCAACCCACGTGTGATACCAAATCACTGGAAACAATCCCGATATATCAACTGTGGGGCCACCCTCTGTGGTGCTAAGCCACTGGGACGAGTCGCTATGAGGTGCCAAACCTCTAGTGACCCAAAGTCACGGATATCAAACTTCCCCCTCCTCTCATATCACCCATCACAATTCAATGCTTATGCAAATCATGCCGTCATGCTTTATTATGAATCATATAGCAAATATATCTTAGATCATGGTATTAAGCATCATATAGCAAAATCATATCGAAATGACTTACCCGAATCCTTGCTCATACCCATAAGGTATCATATCAAGATCTACACAGATTTCGGCTTTTAACATATTTAGGTTATTAATATATTTACCAAGTTATAAAGTGTGTAAGTTACACACCTGTTACTAACGCAACCACTGAATCCCAAAGACCCAATCTACTGCACTAGATCCCGCCCTTTGTCCTATATTCGGCCAAACCCAAAATCAGTAACAAGGCCATTCGGCCACACTAACAAATCCTGAAGGGTTAACGCATGGAACCCCAAACCTTACCTTGATGCTCTTTGAATACTAACCACTACCCAAAGTATGTGAGATTGAACCTTCCCCTACAATCGGCAATCATCAAAACTCATTTTCAATAGCCTTCGGCTTTTCAAACAACTAAAAGAATGATTAAACTAATATGGATCCTTACCACTGCCTTATCGAATTTGATTATCAGAGAATAGAGGGCTCAGATCTACTGCTTCAAAATCCTGGAGATCCTTAAAAGAAATCGGTTCCCAATAATGATTAACAATACTATCAACAAATGCCGGATTTAGGCTTTTGCCTACACATGTCGACAGAGAAAAAGAGAAAGTAAGAATGGAGTTTCGACCAAGAACACTTACCCTTCTTCAAAAACGAACAGAGAAGAGCCCAAAGAAGATTTACCCTTGTTTGATATTCAGCCAAAATAAACTAGAAGAAAGAAAGGAGATTCGGCTATGGTTGATTGTAGACAAACAAATGGGATTTGGCTAGAGTGGAAGAAGATAAAGGAAAAGAAAGTGAAAAGGGAGAGAGACGATTCGGCAAGTGGAATGAAGAAGAAAGAGATTCGGCACAAGGTCTTGAGAAAAGAAAAAGATGAAGGGGAAGGGGAGGTTTTCAGTTTTGAGCAAGAATGGAAGAAAGAAAAAAGAGAGAGAGATGGGAGAGTAGAGGATTCGGCCAACCACTGAGAAGAAGAAAAAGAAATACAATAAAATTAAAGAAACTTAGAGGGGCATTCGGCTTGGTACCCCCAACAGAATTCGACAGGTGCAAAAACAAAAGGAATTTCGGCTTTTCTTCAATATGGTGCACTAGGGAGAAATCGGCGCACTCAAAGGGTTTACTTTCGGCTTTTGATTCACAAAGTGCACAAGGATCTAGCCTAACCGAAAATGCAATCTAGGCACCTAAGGAATTCGGCACTCTCCCCTCTAGACTCCCAACCGATTACTCCTCTACAAACAGGAGTTCAAATTTTGGCAACTGCTTCAAGCTACTCCTGGCCACAAATTCAAATGAGTTTGAATTAGTCAAGTTCCTAAATTTTCTCCTTGCCACCAATTCAAATTAATTTGGCTCATTCCAAGCTTATCTGACAGAGTTTGTGCTGAGCACAACTCCTCCCCCTTGGCATAAAAATGCATAGCAGAAAATGGGATTTTTGTTGCTCGAACCTGAGCTCTCCCTTCCCTGCATGTGGCGTCACCCTCAAGGCCCTAAGTGGCGCCTCCTTGCCACTTTACCAAGCCCATTCTTGTGTTTAAATTCCCCACAAATTACACTTAACCCCTGGCTCCTTCAGCTCTCTTTAACTAAAACTTAAAAACAAAAATTTCCCACAGCTCAGGCCTACCCTTGGCTTATACTTAGACCTTAGAACATCTCAATTTAATAACACAACAATCCAAACTTGTGCAAAACAATTCAAACACAAAACCCCTACTTAAGGATGTTACATGATTAGTGTTCGAATCCTTTCCTCTCATTATTTTTTATATGGTGCAATTTTGCTTCCAACCTTAGAAAAGGTCACATCCTATGTTTTAATTATTTTATTGCAAAAATGAAAATAAGGAAGTCAGTGGTAGAGTGGTTAGGAGCTTTAATTAATTTCTCTAGGTCCTAGGCTTAAGTTTCTTCACCAACACATTTTTATTTAATTTTTGTGGTTTTTCCCAAGTGCTTAAAGCCCCTTTTCCATCCAACCTGATACAAACTCGTTCTCGTGATTTGATTCGAGTTGTTTGTTTGCCCGATCGCAAAATTAAGAAGCATGAATTGATGTTTTTGAAGTAGGTTGTAAAAGAGCAAGTTGGCTGGAAAACAAGAAAATGTTTTTAAATGTTTAAAGATATAAGAAAGGTTTCGGTTTCAAGGCTAAAGATAGAACCAATATTTTAGACAGCATTGAACCAAATCTTATAGTAGCTCGAAATGGAGTTGATAGCTAATCATGACCCACTATCTATGGAAGATAGGAACCAACGATAAAAGGTTGAACGCCACACTTTGGAAAAGTGATGAGTTTAGAAAATGACAGGATTGACACCAAAAGAAAGTCTTGATAAGTCAATGGAGTTAAGAGAGAACAAAGGGAGTTGAACACTGACCAATATCATATAATTTTTAAAATGATTAAAATTTTTATCCAAAATAATGCCTTCTTACAACCTATTTATAGGCACTATTATGACTATTCGAATGCCTATTTGTGACCTTTCACCTTTCAACAATTAATTAAGGTTATTACAAGCTTTAATTTCATTTTTAACTCATTTAGAAAATCTAATGGTCACGTCTCTTCATTTGATCCTGGTGTAGATGAAAAGGCATGACTCTATCCATTAATGAAGACTTAATGTGTTCTTATTGTGCTTAGGTGATGTCCCTTCAGCTCCCTTGTAACCAAATCATAAAGCTTGTGTAACTTCCTCTTTTAATGGCATCATAATGAAAGATAAAGACACCAAAAGCTGATCAGACTTGAAGAGTCATTCTTAGGGCCTGTCCTGCAATACTTAAAAAAAGCACTTATGGCTCCAAAAGTACTTTTTGAAGAAAAGCTGTACTGAACACGTTGCTTTTGGCTAAAAATTTTAGCTTTTCAGAAGTGCTTTTCAAAAGCACTTATGAGAAGGAGAAGCTAAAATTTTTAGCTTTTCCTCTCCCAAAAGCACATTTAGTGCTTAATTACTTTTTCACTCCTCCAATAACATAGTACTTTCCCTTTTTTTTTTCTTGGTGCTTAATTATAAATGTGTTAAAATCATTAATTAAAAATGAAAAAATTATTTTTTAAAATACTAATTGTAAATATTTAATGGTTATATTTAAATATTTAAAATATAGTTTATATATTCTAATTAAATTTTATAAATAATTAATATTTATTGCTTAAAAATATTTAAAATTTATATTTCATATAGTAAAATAATAACAAGTTATAATAATTTTTTTATATTTTTACTAAAATATAATAATATTAACTAATTTAAATATTATTTAAATGTATATTTGTTGCTTGATAATAACATGTCTAAACTGGACATTTTATTTATCAAAAGCACTTTTTGACAGCAATGCTAAACACTCAAATTTTAAACTAAACATTTCAAAAACACTTCTCAAAAGCACTTTTTAAAAGAATTGCCAAACTAGCGCTTGGTCCATTTGAAAAGCCACCATAATGAGCTTTGAGTGGTTCAATATCCATGATAAACGTTCCCTTAATGCACCAACAAATAAGTGACCAAATGCACACTCTTTTATGCCAAAACTGAACAGCCATTTGAATGTGACAGCATTTGATTCTTTTTGGCAAACGAACAGCCCTATTGTAGCTTTAAAATATGTGACCAACTTTTTGGACTTTCCTACAACAAATTATTGAACACACAATTAATTTATTTAAGAAAGATTAAACACACTATAACTTATGCATTAAAAAGTAATAGCCAAATTAAATAACAAACTTATATAAACAAACTCAAACATATTTAACAACTAAGATAATTAAATGCATGGTTTAAGATGTAAACTAAATGAACAAATGAGTTACTTAATGCATGACTTAATTTAATGATGCAAACTTTAACTAACATGGGAGTTACATAATGCATGTCATAATTTATGATGCAAACTTAAGTAACATGATGTCTTAATCTGGACACATTGAAATGATGTACTAAATAACACGTAATAATAGACTTAAGACACATTAAAGACTCAAACTAGAATTAACTAAAATAACTAAAATGGATAAACATCCTTATTTTCCAGCAACCACATTAACAAACTGAAATTAAAGCTTCATTGCACTTGGGCCCCTCATGCTTGGGCCAATTTCGATGTCGTCGAATTGTATCATGACATGATGTGGCCAGGATCACATCATTCCCTCCCTCTTGAAAATGATTTGTCCTCAAATTGGGCAATTTGCTCGCGAAAAATCTTTCAAGATCACGAACCCCTTTGCCCATGAACCTGATAAAGTCGCTTTCAAAAACTTGAGAATCACAAATGGTTCGAAAAGAAAGAAGGTTATTTGCATGCCTTCCCTCTTTAGAAGGGTACCGTTTCAAATTGTCACCGACACATGAATGAAACAAATTAGTGACATTATGAATTATAAGCACAAAATAACTTTTCTGTTTCCTAATAAAAAATGGAGTTCATACACCAATGCCAAAATAAAAATTATAAGTTGGTCTTACCTTTTCAGAAAGAATCAATAGTTTCATCGATGGCAACAAACCATAGTCACAAAGCATTGGAAAGTTATAATCTTGGAAAAAAAATTCCATGGCTCAAATCCCTTGAACAATAATATAGAACAATAATCTCTGGATCAAAAATAGAGTTTTCTTTTACCATTTCAACCTGACTCGAAAATTTCATGGCCTGTAACATAAAAGGAACATGAAGCAATTGTAAGTTATAATCATGCAAAACATGCTCGAATCCTTTAAACCATAATATAAAACAATCTCCGAGATCAAAGATTTGATTTTGATTTTGACTTTGTGAGTCATCAGAATTCACATATTTTATTTTCATATTTAAAGTCAAAACATCAAACAAGCAAAAATTGTTCACATATTTATTCACATAAAATTTAGGATTCTTGATTTTTCTTAATGATGAACCAAAATAAAAAACTCCAGGTTTGAACACACGATTTTGTTCACTCGTTCCAAAATGCAGCAAGAGTTTCTTTTTCACCAATAATTCACACATGCTAAATGAACAAGATTTAGGCATACACACGTTCAAACAACCAGTCCTCTCAAATGTCATTCGACTCAAAAATTTAGAGAATTCACATTACCATCACAATCAAACAGATTAAGCATTTTATGTGAAAACTCTTTATCACACACGATCAAATTTTGTATACGTTGATTTAATCTAACGTCATCAGTAGACTTACCAACAATACTCATCATAAGAAAAACTCTTCATGCCACTACTTGAAACGAAATCATCAACAACAATCAGAGAATGACAATTAACCAAACCAAAGTGAGGAGATCTTTCGAAAACTAAGTCAACGGTAATTTTATCAAACATTCAAGTTGGATTGTTCTGATTCAATTGCTAAAGATTCCTCACCTTGCTTACCTTTAAGCACTTGTGGATTAATTTCATTTTTGAACTAACCTTTCTCAATCAATCAGAATCGTCCCTCATCGGGAAGGTATTTAAGTTGGAACTTGTCAACGGAATCTTTAGAGACCTGAAAAGAAGAAAATTCACAAGGCAAACTCGCATGTAGGTTAGTTAGGACATTCTTCACATTTTCTTCATCACTTTCTTCTTTTTCACTTTCTTTTTCAACCTTATTTTCAAACTCTCTTTCTTTTTCCACAGTCTCTTTTATTTTTGAAAATGCACTTTCACTCTTTTTTTCCTCTTTTTCATCCTCAATATCCTTTTCAAAGTTCTTTTCTTGCTCGCACTCTTTTTCTTGCTCTTTTCGTTCAAACTCTCTTTTTCTTTCAATTTCTTTTATTTTTCGCTCATTTTCTCTCATTAACAACTCTTGCCTTTCTTTTTTTCTGATTTCTTTTTCTCTCATTCTTTCATTTCAAGATGGGGTTAACATGTAAGAATCAGAACGAGAAGAATTTCATTGGGTAAAAGTGGAAGGATTTACATTTGAGATACGATCAACTCTTCATGAGTGAATCTCCGTGGATGGGAACTTTAAGGCAGTCGAAGGGATGATTGTGCCTTTTCATGTGTTACCTTGAAAGGCTTCAAACTCGTAGCTGGCTTTATTTCAACTCGAATTTCTCGTCATATAAGAATCACGATATGGATATCTTTTAAATTTATCATTGGACGTTTGTCTCCTTGACGATGTTGTTTTCGTCCTTTGACTTGGAGAAATTCGCTCCCTAGGCCCTCAGTTTCTTTGGCCTTATCATCGTTTGCTTCGGTTTGACACTTGATCGCTCTCCATGTCACTAGGATCATAGAGATCGTCTTGATTGAGCCTCGGTCATCCTTGTTCCCTTCTCAAATTTTGGGGCATTCTTTCTCACTGGAACCGTTCTTCAAGTTGGTCTATTCGCTCTTGCATGGGTTCTAGTTCACTTCGGAGCATCCTTCCAAGCTCGCGAATGAGTGCTTGTTGTGCCAAGTCAGGTACTCATCCACCGACCGCAACGTTTCTAATAGGATGTAAACCTCTGCCTTCCACAGGATTTGTTTCTGGACTTCTTGACATGGTATTTACTCTCAACAAAACTCACAATTTCCCTTAAAAAGAAACTTACTCTCTAATGGCTTTTACTCACTCGAGTGACCTCACACACTCTTTCCTTTTTCCACTCAAGTTTGCTTCTCTATGTTTTCAATTGACTTCCTTAAACGAATTAGCAATCTTTGTAGAGTCAGCTTCACAATTAATATAAGGACGGAAGTAGTTGTTGGAACGAAAAGGTATGCTAGAAACAACATGAGATGGATTAAAGTGTGGCCAAATTTGGCTAGGTGAAAAATGAAGTAGAATTGGGCAGCGAAGACACTTCCAAGCTAGCTTCTCTCTCTTTTTTTTATAACGAAACTAGAACTCCCTTTAGTACTTCTAATTTGAAAATTACAAATTGATGCTGAATTTTTTTGAATTTGAAAATTACAAATTGATGCTGAATTTTTTTGACTAATTACACCTCGAGAGTGATAAAAATGATGATACTTAATTTTAACTAGCTCTGATACCAAATATTACGAACTCATTCTCGTGATTTGATTCGAGTCATTTGTTTACCCGATTGTAAAATTAAGAAGTATGAATTGACGCTTTCGAAGTAGGTTGTAAAAGAGCAAGTTGGCTAGAAAACAAGAAAATGGTTTTAAGTGTTTAAAGATATAAGAAAGGTTTCAGTTTCAAGGCTAAAGATAAAACCAAAATTATAGACAATATTGACCCAAATCTTATAGTAGCTAGAAATGGAGTTGATAGCTAATCGTGACCCACTATCTATGGAAGATAGGAACCAACGATATAAGGTTGAACGCCACACTTTGGAAAAGTGTCAGAAAATGACAAGATTGATGCTGTAAGAAAGTCTTTATAAATCAATGGAGTCAAGAGAGAACAAAAGGAGTTGAACACTCACCAATATCATATAGTTCATAAAATGATGAGAAGTTTTCTCCAAAATAATGTCTTCTTACAATCTATTTATAGGCACTATTATGATCATTCAAATGCCTATTTGTGACCTTTCACCTTTCAACAATTAACTAAGGTTATTACGAGCTTTAATTTCGTTTTTAACTCATGTAAGAAATCCAATGGTCATGTCCCTTCATTTGATCCTAGTGTAGATGAAAAGGCATGACTCTATCCATTAATGAAGACTTAATGTGTTCTTATTATGCTTAGTTGATGTCTCTTCAGCTCCCTTATAACCGAATCATAAAGCTTGTGTAACTTTCTCTTTTAATGGAGTCATAAAGAAAGATAAAGACTCCAAAAGCTGATCAAACTTGAAGAGTCACTCTTGGTCCATTTGAAAAGCCACCATAATGAGCTTTGAGTGCTTCAATATCCACGAAAAATGTTCTCTTAATGCACCAGCAAATAAGTGACGAAATGCACACTCTTTTATGCAAAACTGAACAACCATTTGAATGTGATTGTAACACCCCAAACCTGGCCCAAACACCACGACCGGATCTGGCATGTCACTAAGAAGATTTAGTAAAACATGTCGCATTTTTGGAAAAATATTTTTCCTGATTTCCACATTTTATTCGGGAAAATAAATGGTTGAATAATTCATAAAAGATATGAATTTTCATTTAAATGCCTTTATGAATTAAAAACCAAAATTTAATACATGCCTTAACTTAATTAAATCGTAAAATCTAAGTGTCTAGTAATAATAAAAGCCCAAAACAAACAAAAATATAAAGCTAGTGGCCCGTGGCCTTATTACAATGAAATATAAAACCTACTAACTGAAAATATTAAAAATTAATAAACTTGTAATGTCTTTTGCTGAATCAAAATAATCTCTTGAATAGCCACCTTGCGTTCCTTTCCAGCCCGGTATGATGCACTAGGTGCTACCTGTAAGATGTTAAATAATGGGGTGAGTCGCGAGACTCAGTGTGCAACCCTCGTGCACCATCAGATTGGGCCTTAGCCCACAGAACAGAATAACAGAATATTATACAATAGAAATTATGCAAAGCCCAACCCAATCCTAGGTTTCCATCCGCTACACACCACCATTACCTGCCAATCACACCATTGGGGATTTCTACAATCAACCCACACCGCTACACACCATCGATGGCAGTCATGCTGCAGATAGCTGCTTATCGTCAGATCATGGCAATAGCCACTACAACAGATCATGGCATTAGCCACTACAATAGATCATGGCATTAGCCACTACAACAGATCATGGCAAAAGCCACTACGACAGATCATGGCATTAGCCACTACAACAGAACACTTCCCCTTTCATCAATTACCCAACCCATGCATACATATAAAACATATCACCTCAACAGAAACATTCACTTTAGAATGACAGAGATCACTAACCTGGTGATTCGCCTTTACCCTTCTCGGGTTTTCAACAGCCATGCCGGTATTTCAGCATTTAACAGAATATACAGAATATAACAGGTTTATATGCATACTAATCAAGCAATCTAAATGGTGTGAGAGTGTTACACACCTGATAACATGTAGTACTACTCTCTATGTCGATACCCTCACTAATCAGGTCTACTGTCCTTTGTCTACAACTTTGCTCAAAAGTCGGAAGAACGTGAAGATAAGGCTTCTCCTATTTTCGGCCAAGGTTAGTGTTTTACCCGAATTATATGCTTAAGTTAACAGATCTCCTTACCTTGAAATCCATAAAGTGATACGATCCAAGGGCTACTGAACTCTGGCTTAGAAATCTAAGCAATTGAATCCCCTTCAAATCCTGGAATGTTGTAAACGATAGAAAACACCCGATTAGTTAACCATATAGCCATTCGGCTAAGATCTCTGAAAACCAAAAAAGAATTCACAAATCAACAATTACCTCTACAGATGTTTTTGGCTACCCCCTTGCAGAAAGATTCAGCAATCCCAGAAGAAGATCGAAGCGTAGAAGAGTATAGATCTAGGAATTTCGGCTTTTAAGAAAATCCTGAAAAGATGAACTAGATGTGTTTTTCGGCTTTTAGAAGAATTGAATGAGGAGTTTCAGCTTTTAGTGAATGGGAGAAGAATAACAATAGGGATCAGAAGATTCGGCTATTTCAAAGAAAAAGAAAGAAAAGGTGAGGAAGGTGGTGATTTTCGGCTTTTAGAAGAGATCCCCTAAAAGGAAGTTTCAAAGAAAAAGAAAGAAAAGGTGAGGAAGGTGATGATTTTTGGCTTTTGGAAGAGAAAAGATGAGAAAAGAAAACAAATGAGATGGTCTTCAAATTTTTGACATAGGAAGAGAGGAAAAAAATAGGGTTCCAAATGCCAGAATTGATGAGCTATCCCCCCTATTTATAGAAATTTAGGCACCTACCTATCAAAACCCGAAAGTGACCTTTTTGATAACTAAAAATTAAGAAAATAAAAGGGGAAAATTCGGCACCCCTTTGCCCTATCAGAAACTGATTCCTCCTCCCCTTCAGAGTTAAAATTTCGGCCACCACCTAGCCTTGCAGATAAATCCTATCTTTTCTCCTTTATCTTAATCTATCCACATCTCCAGAAGAAACCTAGACAGCACCAACTCTTCTTTCTTTTATCAACACATTATCCACCTTATTATCTCATTAAATAATTCCTATTTTCAAGCTATATTGCCGTCCAACCTACTTCTCCTTTAAGTGCCGAAAATGGCCCAATTACATGGGCTACATGCGGCCAAAACTTGGGATTCCTCCTTTGCCATTGACGCCAACTCTCTTCCCTTTTAGTGGTGCCATTTTGCCACTGGGCCACAAGACCAGTATGTCATTTAAACTACCAAGACTTTATTTTACGCCCTAGAGTATCTAAACAGAATATTTAATCAAGGCCTCGACCATATCCTGAGCCCAATTTGGACCCCTAACACTTAAATTAACACATTAAACATATTCACCCATCAAACGCATAGGCCCAAAAATTCAGGATGTTACAGTGATAACATTTGATTCTTCTTGGCAAACGAACAGCCCTATTGTAGCTTTAAAATATGTGACCAATGTAACATCCTAAAATTAGGGGTCTGGCATTTTTACACTATTATATGTGTTGAGCTTGTTTAGCTTGTTATTTGGGTGTGATTGGGGGTCCTAGGGAGGCTCAGGTTCGGGTCCAAGCCCTGGGAAAATTTTGATTTTAGGCACTTTAGGGGAGAGGAATGTTGGAAGCAAGGCTTAAGGGAATTTGTATGTGTTTTTCTAACACAAGTGAGCATTTGGCAAGGTGGTGGTGGCGTCAATATGGAAGCATGGTAGGATGGGGTTCGAATCTCACAGGAGCCAAAACAAAGGTTTTATTTTGTACTAAGTGGGTGGAAGAAGTAGAGTTCAGTTAGAACTCTGCAAGGGGGAGTGGAGACTCAGTCAAATCGGTTTGAATGGAAGGTGGAGAGCAATGTGGGGAGGAAATTAAGGAGAGAATCAAGGGATAGGGGTTAGAGGTGGTAATGGCCAAATATGGGGAAGTGGATGGGGGAGTTTCAATCAAAAAGGATTGGTCATTTTGAAGGGTGCATTCGGTTTGGCGAAGTGTGTGCCGAATTTTCCTGGTGTCGTTTCGGAAAGAGAGCAATTGTCTTTTGAGTTTATTGTGACGTTTTAGGTTATTTTCCTTCCTTGGTGAATATCTGCCGAATTCTCTTGTGGTCTTTCTTTCACTCTCAACTCTTTTTCATTTTTTTTCTTCTTGCTCTTTTATTTCTCCTTACCGAAATTTCTCTTAAGCCCTCTCTCTACTTCTTAGACTTCTTTTCTACACTTCCTCTCCATAACCGAATACGACTCTTTTATTTTGCTACCAAGTGCCGAGTGGTTTCATCTATTATTCGTTGTTGCTAGTCATTATTGCCGAATCATCCTTCCATCCGGGTTCTCTCAGAGTGAAGGTGCTGGTTTCTTTTCTACTGTCCTCTTCCTTTCTCTCGTTGCTTTGTTAAAACCAAAATCCTAACTCCATCTATTTGTGCCTAGGCCGATTTTATTAAGGATCAACCTTATCTTCTTCTCTATTCATTCAACATTCAGGTTCGAGAAGTATTTGGTAGGTGAAGCTATGTTCGAATAGGGGGTTGGCAATTCTTGTATTATGTTATGAGTTTCTTAGGGCCGAATAGCCTTTTCTTTGGGGACTTGGAGCAACTTTGCTAACTTATGATTTTTGTTAGGGACCCAATTTCGTAATCAAAGGGAGTGACCAACGTTTTAGCAAAGCAGGGAGTTGTCGTCGTTGTTGGTAAGTATGGTGGATTGTTTTATCAATCTTAATTCTGGGAGTATCATGGATTAAGACTAACTGTTAGCCAATTATGACCTCAGGTGTTCGGCAAGTATCGAGTACCGCAAACTATAAACAGGTGTGTAATCTCACACCCATCTTGATGATTCCATGTGATGTTTTGTGAATCGACCAAAAGCCGAAAAGCCGACAACTATGACTACTCGAGCATACGAACTCTCATGGTGGTAAACTGAGACATGAATGATAATGATGGATCGTTGAGAATATCACGAGCACTCTCGTGAAACTAAGGCTGTAACGGGCCTAAGCAAACTGAAACAGGCTAAATGGGCCCAATGGGCTTACGAGCCCACATGGGCAAAATCGATGGGGAAATACCGAAGATTGATGCGACTACGTAGCTTGTGAATCTGAGACCGAAAATGTGTCACATGGGCCACACGAGTGTGTGGGCCAGTTTGGGCCTGAAATGGATTTCAGGCCCAATAGTACTGTAGAGATCCAAAAAGGGGTCCCGAGTCGCTCGGGGTGACAGTAGGCCTTCGGAAAGGTCATAAAATGTCAAAATTATCAAAATACCCTTGGAGGGTAAATTACCGAAATACCCCTGCATTGCAAAATTACCAAAATACCCCTGGAGGGTAAATTACCGAAATACTCTTGACGGGTAAATTACTGAAATACCCTTGATGTGTAAATTACTGAAATACCCTTGGTAGGTAAAATTACTGTTATACCCTTAGAGGTAGACTTAGTATGATTGTGTATATTGTGTTTGACTGCCATGACGGTACATTTTTGCATACACTTAATTTTATTTCACGACATCTTGCATGGGGTTGGGATTTTGTAATTAGAGGAAGTGATTGATCTGTTAGGGTCACACGGGTCGCCCGAGACGACTGTAGACGCATCAATTTGTTTGTTAGGGTCGGCTGGGTCGCCCGAGACGACTGTGGACTTACCAACGGCTTTAAGCTGCTTATATTTTGGCAGCTTGGCTGCGTTCTTGGTGTGTAAGGCTGGGTGGGTTGACTTGGTCCCCATAGAAGTGTAGGGTTGGTACGGGTGGTGTGATGGTTGGATTAGGTTGGGCTACATTTGTGTTGCATTACCATGACTGTGGGGCTTAGGCTCACACTGATACTGTATGGGCTTGGGCCCAGACTGTGTTTATAGCTGGGATTACACACTGAGTTCTAGTAACTCACCCCCTTTATTTTAACTGTACAGGTAATCCCCAGCCGTAGAGGATTTGGAGATGTGAGAGACTCGGAGGTGGCCACTTGTTCCGCACGTTTTAAGGGTGAACTAAGTATTTTAATTTTGGATTGTTTTACTTTAATTATTGGGTTTTATATTTGCTGTAATAAGGCCATTGGAACTATTTTAACTTTTATTCGGATTTTCTTTAAATACTGCAAATTTAGTCAAGCACGAAGTTTTCAAAACAATAAATAACTATTTTCAAACCACTCTTTTTCGTAAATGATAAGATCAAATTCTTTGCAATCAACTCAGTTTTATTAAACAAGACAACGCATGCATTTTTTAAAGAATAATAAAATAAGCAAATCCCTCTTTGGGCTTAAGTGAGGAGAAACGAAATTTTGAACTTATAAACGTGTTTTTAAACAATATGTTTTCCAAACAACCACGTGGTTTGAATCATCACCTGATGTAGTACACTAGATCTGGTCGTAACGTTTAGGCCGGGTTTGGGTTGTTACAACCAACCTTTTGGACTTTCCTACAACAAATTATTGAACACAAAATTAATTTATTTAAGAAAACTTAGACACACTATAACTTATGCATTAAAAAGTAACAGCTAAATTAAATAACATACTTATATAAACAAACTCAAACATATTTAACAACTAAGATGCTTAAATGCATGGTTTAAGATGTAAACTAAATGAACAAATGAGTTACTTAATTTAATGAAGCAAACTTTAACTAACATGGGAGTTACATAATGCATGTCATAATTTATGATGCAAACTTAAGTAACATGATGTCTTAATCTGGACACATTAAAATGTTGTAGTAAATAACACACAGTAATAGACTTAAGACACATTAAAGACTCAAACTAGAATTAACTAAAATAACAAAAATGGATAAACATCCTTATTTTCCAGCAACCACATTAACAAACTGGAATTAAAGCTTCATTTTGCACTTGGGCCCCTCGTGCTTGGGAAAATTCCAATGTCGTCGAATTGTATCATGACATGATGCAGCCGGGATCGCATCACAACCATTCTTGCCATAGTGGGGGGAAGATTGTTTCCTTTTCTTTTGGTCAACCTACCTTATTTTTGGAGACCATGATCCCCTTTTCACTTCTTTGTCCCCCTAACATACGGTTCTCTCCATTTTTTCCATATGAATGATTCATTGACTTGTTGACCTCAACTCTCTCCATCCATCCTATCACTCTCCTCCTCTCATTGTCACACCACCATATAGTCCTCCCCATTCTTTCCATTTTCTCTTTTCTCTCTCTTTCGTTTAACCTTCAACCTCCTATTTTTTGCTATATTTTCTTTCTCCTCCGCCGATTTCTTATATTTTCATCACCATCACTTCGCCATCGAACCACCATATGACACCTCTCTCTTTTCATTTTTCCTCCAATGTCGCACCTAGCACCGCCCTCCACCACCATGGCAACCACCAGGCAACACCACTTATTTTATTCAATTTATTTTCTCTTCTCCATTGAGTGAGTGATTGAACCCATATCCTCTTTTCTTTCTCCACTGCCAGACCATCGTTGCTACTGTCGTAGCACCACTGCCAACTGTTGTGATTTCTCCCTAATTTCTTCTTCATTTTCAACCTTCATTATTCTTTTTTTACCCATCCAAAATTCTACACTTTTTATTTTTAATTAATTATTAATCCTAAACTTTTTCATGGACTTATTTTCAAAAATAATCCTCCTCTTTAGATCATTCTTTCTCTCCATTTCGTGATCAAAATGATCCATCGATCCTCTTGTTTGAACCAAGATAGTGTAAGTTTAAAAGGTGAGTAGAAATATTTCTCTCCTTCCTACTTTTTCTCTTGGCCAAATACTCTTAAGAGCTATAGTGAATTATTTTTCTCGTGTTTTAACACCTCGTATGTCATGTTTATTGAAGGGCCGATCGACTCCAACCTGGGAGACCATTAACGTTGGAATCAAAATCACTAACCCGAGTGATTATTTTTAAGGGTAAGTGTTAATGGAAATCGATACTAACTATTGTATCAACCTTAATAACGATCGTCATTAACGTAAGATCTCCAATTGTTGTTGAATAGGTAATGTAATTGTTATATCCAAGTGTGGCCATTCTTAGAGAGTTATTGCACATCAGATCTATGATCAAGTGTGTGTTTTAACACTAAACAAAAATAAATCTATATTATATATTGTTAAAATTATTATTATGTTTGATAAGGATACTTTATGTATCTATAATGAGAGATAAAATTCATCAATGTGGACTATTTCAAGTAAGTGATTCCAAACTGTATATGTTGTGAAAAGCATGTTGTGTGATCTTGATAATTATTATTGATATGAAAAGTATCAAAATCTCATTCTCATGTTATGTGATCTTATGACATATGTGATTTTTGTATGATTTATAAAATAGGAAATTTGATACCATGTGTATATATGTGATCTTAAAAGCTGCATTGTTTTATGAAATGTGCATTGGCATGATCTTACCTAATATAAGTGTGAAATATTGAATTATATGAAATTGGTACGATTATTAACACTGTATAATGTATATGTTTATATGTTTGTGATTGAGTTCATGTTAATCTCGCACTGGACTTTAAAAGCTCACCCCCTTAGTGTTTTAACCTTTCACGTAACACTCATACATAGGACTTGGATTTGACATTCGGTGGAACCTCTCGGAGGATTTTGTCTTATGGATATTAATGGATTTTAAAACTATTTGGATTTTGGTTTGTGGACTGTGGATTTTACTTTAATTTTGGGTTGTGATTTATTTTTAGAATTCTAGAACTATCATACACGCATATAAATTATGAGATTTCAAGTATTTTTTATTTTGGAATTTTATCTAATTTATTTGCATTTTTACTTGAGTTTTAAACAAAATAATAACTTGTAAATGTTCTAAATAGTTTTATCAAAATTCACTACGAAGTTCTTTATAATAATCAATTTTTAATGATATTGAAATTTTTTTTGTTTTAAATAACTTAAAATAATATTTCAAAAAATTGTCACCTTTTTCAAGTAAGCATGTTTTATTAAGAATTTTTCAAAGAAATAAAATTAGTCGACCTTTAAATTTTTAAGTTTTCTTAAAGCAACTAAAACCTAGTTTTTTTCAATAAGCAAATAATTTTGAGCGTCGTTAATGTAACTTCCAAGATTCGATCATAACGTCTAGGCCGAGTTTTGGGTGTTATAGCCATATCTTCCTCTGGCATTGTGATGCGACCCTAGCTCGGGAAGCTACCGCCAAACCCATTGAGCTGCCACAAGGACCTATAAATCGGTGTCGTGTTAAGAGGTTCCAAGATGCGTTAGCAAGCTCTGTCAATCGAGCTTGGGGAGAGCAAGTAGCCAAAACCATTGATCATGCTTGGACCAGCTCAATAGGCATCGTTTGCAGCTTATTGCAAGCTGAACTCTAGCTCACTTAGCTCATTTTAGCTCTTTTAGTTGCTAGAATAAATTATAGTTAATTTAGTTTAAGCTATTTAATTAATTTAGCTATGTGTTAAATGTGTTTTTAAGCTATTTAATTTGTCTAAATATTTTTGGCATTAATAGGTTTAAGTCCTTTAATTTGTCTAAATTACTATAGCAATTTAAGTTGTCTTTAGCTCATTTAATTTGTCTTAGTCCCTACAACTATTTAAAATGTCCTAAGCTAAGACAACTTAATTAGGCTCATTGAAGGTGCCGTAACCGAATTTTAATGTTTGTTTGTAGGTGACCATTCAGCTGGAATTAGCTAGGTACATGGACGATATTAAAGTGAGTTTTAAGCTGGAATTAATTTTGGTAGCTCATTTCTCTTCCCCAAAGAGGTTGTTCGTGTATTGCAAAGGACAATGAGGTGTTCACACTAAACTTCAGCTCCTACATTCCTTTCACACCTAGGGGCTATTCAAAATCACCCTTTCACACCTAGTGGCTGATTGCATCCCAATGTTCACACCATGGTCTGTTTGTATGCCCAAAAAAGTCATCAATGTTGCTGGTGTTTATTCGGCTGCCCAAGGGAGAATTTAAATCTGGCTTTAAACTCTTTGGCTATTTAAAAATGAATCCTTTCAGCCTAAGCATTCAGCTTATTAAATCAGCTGAATTGGAACATTAAATCATGCTGATGGTTGGCATCACCTAGGCCTAGAAGATTTCAATAGTGACTAAGTTTATTTCAGCTCATTAACAGCTCATTTAAGCTTAATTCATGTGACTATTCGGCTAGGCCATGCTTATGTCTATAAATAATTTGTAATTAGATTATTTTAGGGACTTTTGCGAAATTTATGTTAAAATTGAAGCTTGTGAGATTTCCAAGTCTCCTTGTTCTCTTCGAGACTGAATTGACTTATCAAGTTGTCTTGTGGAGTCATTCTTTCCTTTGTTAAACCGAACTTATCACCTTTTGGTGTGGCGTTCATATACCTTTGGTTCCTATCACTTTTGATAGCAGGTCAAGGATCTTGTTGTTTTTCCTAAACCGAAACCACCTAAGTGCCTTATTAAGATTCGGGTCAACAATCCTCTTTATTGTTGGCTCATTCTTTGGCCTTAGTCAAATTATCTATCCATTTCTTTAACTATCTCGCACCCTTTATTTTGAATCCATAAGCCTTTTCTTGTCAGCCTATTTTTGCCAATATCTAACTTAACTCGAAACAAACCCATCCTTACTCAAATTCACGATTGGGCAATAAATACGACTCGTGTCATCTATGATTGTGCTCATATCATTTGGTATCAAAGCTAGTTGAATTGGAGTAATAATCAACGTTCTCGACACGACGGTATTATAATTCCAAAAAAAAAAATTGAAATTAAAAAAAAGAAGAAAATTCGTGAATTCAAAGTGTTTTGTTGTAATTAGCATATTGTAATTAAAAAGTTTAAAATTATAAAAAAAAAGTGATCAATTTCTATTGTTGCCGAGCTTTAAAAGTTTTGTTTGCTGCTCGAGTTAGTCTCATTGTTTCCTTCTACTATTCGGCCATACCTTAATCATCCTATTTGGTTATTTTTTTAGCCTACCTATTAATCCTAACATCATTCCTACCCTAAACCGACAACTATTTGCAAACCGACCCACATTGACTGCTTCTAATTCTAAATAGTCCCTTTGAGAACTTAGAGAGGAGGATTTAGTGGAAAAAGGCACGAGGCTTGTGAGCACATTCGAGTGTAGAAAAAGCCAACTTAGTGTGATTTTTTTTTTTGTGAGAAAATTTGTGAGGTTTGTTGTGAGTATCTAAAATGTCACGAAGTCTGGAAAGAAATCCAAACGAGGGAGGCAGACTCCGTCCTGTAAGAAACGTTGGAGGAGGCGTGCCAGATCTCACCCTTCAAGCGCTCATGCAAGAAATGGATCGGTTATTTAATCAAAATCTCGAACCAATCAAAGATCGCTTATTTCGAGTTGAAACACGAGAACAACGAGAGGCAACTCCGAAAGTTGTAGACAAGGACGTGGGCATCCAATCCAATACCCCTATGAAGTGAGTGATCAAGAAAGTGACCATTCATCTGCTCAAAGTGTACATTAATGAGGCCAACAAAATTGGGGCCCTAGAGATCAAAACCGTCCCGATGACAACCTCAAGAATATTAAGATGACAATCCCTTCGTTCCAAGGAATGAACAACCTCGGAGCTTACTTGGAGTGGGAAAAGAAGATCAAGCTAGTCTTTGAATGCTATAATTATTCGAAGAGCAAAAAGGTAAAGCTTGCAACGATCGAGTTCTCGAATTATGCCATTATTTGGTGGGACCAACTCATGACGAGCCGAAGATGAAATGGTGAAAGGCCCATCTCTAATTGGGCTAAAATTAAATTTGTCATGCGCAAACAGTTCATCCCTTCTTACTACCACCAAGATCTTTATCAAAGAATCCAAAGCCTTACCCAAGGCAATAGAAGCTTTGAAGACTATTACAAGGAAATGGAGATAGCCATGATCCGGGCTGACATCGAGGAGGATCGAGAGGAGACTATGGCCAGATTCCTTGCTGGCCTAAACCGTGACATCGCCAACATATTTGAATTACAACACTATGTTGAAATGATGGACATAGTCTACATGGCGATAAAAGTCAAAAAACAACTCAAATAGAAAGGAGTTAGTCATTCATACACCAATCCCTCCACTAACAAATGGAGCCAAGGAGTCAACAAACCCCTTGTTCGAACAAAGGAGCCGATTGTAACGGCTAAATCCAATCAGCCCATTGGCGAGTCAAGTCAGAATAAAAATGAGCTGGTGCCAAATTGCACGAGAGACATCAAATGTATCAAGTGTCAAGGCTAAGGGCACATAGCTAGCCAATGTCCCAATCGGTGAGTTATCGTTGTAAGGGCGAACGACGAAATCAAAACTGAGGAGGAAATCAAAATTGAGCCCGATGCGCCAACCGATGAAAATGAAAATTTAGAGTATCCGGTTGAAGGAGAAATCCTTATGGTGAAGCAAAGTCTTAGCATCCAAAGTACTGAAACCGAACAGCAATGGGGGAATATTTTTCACCCCTGATGCCACATCCAAGGCAAGGCGTGTAGTATGGTCATTGATGGCGGAAGCTGGACTAATGTCGCCAGTAGCATGCTGGTGGAAAAGCTCGAATTAGCCACGACCAAGCACCCAACTACGTACAAGTTGTAAGGGTTAAATGACAGTGGCGAGCTTAAAGTAACAAAACAAGCCGTGGTAGCATTTTCCATCGGGAAGTACCAAGAAGAAGTTGTGTGCGATGTGGTGCCCATGCACGCGGGACATCACCTTTTGGGGTGTCCATGGTAGTTCAATAAGCGCGTGATCCATGACGGTTACACAAATCGATATACCTTCAAGCACTTAAGCAAAAATGTAACCTTAGCCCCACTTACCCCAAAACAAATATACCAAGATCAATTGAAATTGAAAGAATCTGTAGAGAAAGCAAAAGCAAAAGAACAAGAAAAAAAGATTGAAAAAGAAAAAGAAAAGAAAAACAAGAAAAAGAAAGAAAAAAGAGAGAGTGTAGAGGTAAAATCACGAGAGGAAAAAGAAAGTCAAAAAGAAAACGAGAGTGGTAAAATGAGCATATTTGCAAGGAAAAGAGAAGTAAGGAAGTCTTTGTTGATGCGCCAGCCTGTGCTTGTATTACAAGGAATGTTTATTTGTTGCTAACGAACTTGATAACTCTTTGCCTTCTTCTGTTGTTTCTTTGCTTCAAGAATTTGAGGACGTTTTCCTAGAAGAAGTGCCTAGTGGGTTGCTTTTTCTCTGAGGCATCAAACACCAAATATACTCTATTCCTGGAGCTACAAGTCTGAATCGACTGACTTACTGAAGCAACCCTGAGGAAAATAAGGAGTTGCAACGACAAGTACCAGACTTAATGGAGAAAGGATACATTTGGGAGAGTTTAAGTCCGTGCACGAGGCCCATTTTGTTGGTGCCCAAAAAGAATGGTTCGTAGAGGATGTGCATGGATTGTCGAGCCATCAACAAAATTACCATCAAGTACCGTCATCCCATTCCTAGGCTCGATGATATGTTAGATGAGCTCAGTGGCACTAAATTGTTCTCTAAGATCAATTTGAAAAACGGTTATCACCAAATACATATATGGGAGGGGGATGAGTGGAAGACGACGTTTAAAACCAAATATGGTTTGTATAAGTGGCTAGTGATGCCATTCAGCCTCACCAATGCCTTGAGTACTTTCATGAGGTTGATGAACCACGTTTTGTGAGCTTTCATTGGTCATTTTTGTATAGTTTATTTTGATGACATTTTAATTTATAGTAAATCCTTTTCTGATCACCTTGAACATTTGCATGCTTTTTTGGAGGTTTTACAAAAGGAAGTGTTGTATGCGAACCTTAAGAAATGTAGCTTTTGTACTGAGAAAGTCATTTTTCTAGGTTTCACTGTAAGTACGGGTGGCCTCAAGGTGGATTAAGACAAGATTAAAGCAATACAAGAATGGCCTCGTCTGACCAACATCAGCCAAGTAAGAAGCTTTCACGGCCTTGCAAGCTTCTATAGGAGATTTGTGCCAAACTTCAGCACCCTTGCTACCCTATTATCGATATTATCAAAAAGAATTCTCCTTTTTTTTTTGGTCTAATGAACAAGAAGTTGCTTTTGTTAAGATTAAAGATTGTTTAA
Organism: Gossypium bickii; assembly: GCA_025503065.1. Classification (NCBI taxonomy): domain Eukaryota; kingdom Viridiplantae; phylum Streptophyta; class Magnoliopsida; order Malvales; family Malvaceae; genus Gossypium; species Gossypium bickii. The sequence goes on along the minus strand of CP106717.1, from coordinate 42,790,429 downwards.
CTAACGCTCCACTTCTGTGTTTACCTGATTTTAACAAAACCTTCAAGCTGGAATGTGATGCCTCTGGCATAGGTATAGGTGCGGTTTTAACACAAGATGGGCATTCGGTGGCCTACTTCAGCGAGAAGGTAAACAAGGCTATGCTCAACTACCCCACCTACAACAAGGAAATGTACGCTTTGATACGTGCCTTAGAAATATGGCAGCCTACCTTTGGCCGAAAGAGTTCGTTATACACACGGACCACGAAGCCTTGAAGCACTTGAGAGGGAAAACCAAGCTCAACAAATGTCACGCCAAATGGGTTGAATTCTTAGAATCCTTTCCATATGTGATTAAATACAAGCAAGGTAGGGAAAATATCATAGTGGATGCACTATCGTGTAGGTATGCTCTTATAAACTGTTTGGATGTTAAATTACTTGGTTTCACTTATTTGAAGGATTTATATGATAATTACTCTGATTTTGGAGAAATTTACAAGTTATGTGTGCAAGGTGCATATGATAGGTATTTTCGGCAAGACATATTTTTTTTTCGAGAAAACAAGCTGTGTATACCCCAAGGATCAACTAGAGACGTGTTGATTCATGAAACACATAACGGGGGTTTAATGGGTCACTTCGGCATAGCCAAGACTTTGATTGTAGTTCAAAAACAGTTCTATTGGCCGAAATGAAACGAGACGTGGCTAAAGTGTGCGAGTGTTGTATTGCTTGCAAAAAGGCAAAATCAAGAATTCAGCCACATGGACTTTACACTCCGTTGCCGATTCCAGAAGCACCATGGATGGACATTTCCGTGGATTTCATTCTAGGGCTTCCTAGAACAAAGAATGGAAAAGACTCGGTGTTTTTTGTAGTAGAAATATTTTCAAAAATGCCTTATTTTATTGCGTGTAATAAAACTGACGACACTATAAATATTGCTAATTTATTTTTTAGAGAGATCGTGCGGCTGCATAATGTTCTTAGGACCATCGTTTCGGATCAAGACACTAAGTTCCTTAGCTATTTTTGGAGGACCTTGAGGGGCAATCTTGGCACCAAAGTGAGGTTCTCAACAACGTACCATCCCCAAACCGACGGCCAAATGAAGGTCATTAATAGAGATTTGTCAACACTATTACGGGCAATTATTCGAAAGAATTTAAAGACTTGAGAAGAGTGTCTACCCCACATCGAATTCGCATACAACCAATCAGTGCACTCGGCTACCAAGTATTCACCATTTCAGGTAGTGTATGGTTTAAATCCCTTAACTCCATTGGATTTGTTGCCTGTACCTTCTGACCAGTTGGTGCATGTAGACGAAAAGAAAAAGGCAGAATTTGTGAAACAATTACATCAATGAGTTAGGGACAATATTGAAAGAAGAATCGAGCAATATGCTTGTAAATTCAACAAGGGACGTAAACGAGTGACGTTCGAACCCGATGACTGGGTCTGGATTCACATGCGCAAGGAGAGATTCCCAACTCAAAGACAGTCCAAACTCTTGCCAAGGGGAGATAGTCCTTTCCAAATATTGGAAAGGATTAACAATAACGACTATAAACTAGACTTACCTGGTGAGTATGGGGTTAGTGCTACTTTTAACGTTTTTGATTTATCCCTTTTTGATGTAGGTGACAATTTGGGGACAAATCGCCTCGAAGAGGGGGGGATGATGCGACCCTAGCTTGGGATGCTACCGCCGAATCCATTAAGCTGTCACAAGGACCTATAACTCAGTCTCGTGCTATGAGGTTCCAAGATGCGTTAGCAAGCTATGTCGATCGAGCTTGGGGAGAGCAAGTAGGAGGATTCACTGGTCATGCTTGGACTAGCTCAATAAGCGTCGCTTGCAACTTATAGCAAGCTGAACTCTAGCTCACTTAGCTCATTTTAGCTCATTTTAGCTCATTTTAGCTCTTTTAGTTTAAGCTATTTAATTAGTTTAGCTAAGTGTTAAATGTGTTTTTAAGTTATTTAATTTGTCTAAATATTTTCGACACTAATAGGTTTAAGTCATTTAATTTATCTAAATTACTACAACAATTTAAGTTGTATTTAGCTCATTTAATTTGTAACACCCCAAACTCGGCCTAGAAGCTACGCCCAAATCCGGCGTGTCACATTGAAGTGTTTTTCAAAACCCAGGTTTCCATTGAACAACCCTTCTTACAATTAAAACCTGTTGCCATTTAAAACCTCAAATTTTGTTGCTTGTTTTTAAAACGGGGTTTATTAAAAGTCATTATCTTGTAACATGCTATTACCTTTAAAACCTTATTTGTTGCGGAAGCTTAATTTGAAACAGTTGCGAAAACATGATATTCTGAAAAACAATTGTTGTTTTGGTGTTCTACTTCTAGCAATTATAAACCTAAAAATAAGATTCCAAATTTAAAACCCAGAAATTAGAAAGGCCTTATTACAACGCAAAATTAATAAATAAGGTAAATAAAATCCAAAGCAAGTTTAAATGTGTGGCAACCTCCAAGTCCCTCGTAGCTTCGAACCGTCTATGTATGGGGATTACCTACACAGTTAAACAATTGGGTGAGTTTTCAAAAACTCAATGTGCACCCTAAATAAAAATAACGATCAATCAGAACAGTTTGGGCCTGGGCCCATCTCAGAAGTAGTGTCCAACTGGGCCTAAGCCCATTACAGAACAGATGCAGTGAGGCCTTAGCCCTAAACAGAATAGAATCAGAATAATCAAGCATGCAAAAACCCTATCCATCCAGTCTCTACACACCAGGTCCGTCCAACCATACACACCATGTGGGGATATAGTATCAACCCACCCATCCGTACAGCCATCAGAAATATACAGCAGTGTTAATAGAACAGAATATTTCCTCCGCTTGATTCACCACACGCACGATTGTACGCTCGTGTGGCATCATATGCCATATTTCTGGCTTTTCAGCATTTTGCCTATCTACAATCAGAGCAGTGTAAACAACACATACTATTGGCTTTTCAGTCGATCATCGAATACCGCATACAAATACACACAGTCTATCGGATTTCTCGCTGACTATCGAATACAGGGTACTGTTACACACCTGTTTGCATAACTAGCTAAGATCCACGCTCTCTGAATCCTATAATCAACCAAAATATCATATCAGATTTACAACCAATAAGGTTAATAACTGTCCAAGCCCAAAACGACAATCCATACTTACCTTGACTGATCGCTAATTGATTTATTTCCCTTAGATCATAGGCTAGAGTTGATCATATTCCTCTTTGATGATTAACTGCATTACAAATACAACCTATCAACCACGATGGTCTAAAACCATGGTTTAGCATACAACAATCTAAAGGAAGTACACGCAACCCTTCCCCCAAAAAGGGGAAAGTAACATTCGGCCAACCACTTGAGAAATTACAAGCCTTCAACTTTTACCTTTGATCGCGAGATGAGTGAACGGTTTGCACTCCTCATGGAATTCTATGAACCGAAGGCACTACCAAGCATAAGGAGCGAAAGAGAATCGAGCAACAGAGAACATAAAACAAAAGAGCATACGTTTATGAAAGGAGTTTGGACATATCGAAGGAATAGAAAAAAAACAAGAAGAAATCTAGTAACTCACTGTTTACTAAAGCTACTCCCAAACAGGAACTGATTAAAGAAGAAGAAGATAGAAATCGTAACAGAACCAAGACACTGGAGGGGAGGAGAGATAAAAAATAATCGTTCAAGAAAATCATTAACTAAAAGCCAACAGACAAAACGGAGAGATGTGAGAAACAGAAAAGGTTCGGCAAGAAGGGAAGAAGAAGATTGACAGACCAAAATCAAAAAAGAAGAGGGGGAAAAGAGAATGATATATTCTACAGTAAAGGAAAATTACCCAACAACTTCATCCAAGACCAATTCAACAACCACCCCAAGAGAGTTTTAATCCAACTCTACCTCTCTCACCTCATGGAAATAAAATAAAATCCCTTTCCATCCCATGTGATTCGAGCTCAAGATCCCCTTGCCACCATAATGATGCCACTACCACTGGATCACCAACCTTTCTTGTGTCATGATTTCCCCAACAATATTCTTAAAGCCTACTTACTTACATCCAGGGTTTTATTCACCTAAAACCAAAATTTTTCAAAAGCCCAGGTTTGAACCCAGTACTTTTTAGACACTCCCAAACACTGCTAAATCACTTAACCACTGAAGTAGACAGTCAATTGTGTTATTCACATGCACAACTAAATTCCAATTCCTCTGGCACGTGAAGCCCATTTTTTCTAGGCCCAAATTCTGGGGTGTTACATAATTTGTCTTATTCCTACAGCTATTTAAAATGTCCTAAGCTAAGACAACTTAATTAGGCTTATTGAAGGTGCCTTAACCGAATTTCAATGTTTGTTTATAGGTGACCATTTAGTTGGAATTAGCTAGGTACATGGACGGCATTAAAGGGAGTTTTAAGCTGGAATTAATTTTGGCTGCTCATTTCTCTTCCCCAAAGAGGCTGTTCGTGTATTGCAAGGGACAATGAGGTGTTCACACTAGTTTATTCAGCTCCTACATTCCTTTCACACCTAGGGGCTATTCAAAATCACCCTTTCACACCTAGTGGCTGATTGCATCCCAATGTTCACACCATGGTCTGTTTGTGTGCCCAAAAAAGTCATCAATGTTGCTGGTGTTTATTCGGCTGACCAAAGGAGAATTTAAAGCTGACTTTAAACTTTTTGGCTATTTAAAAATGAATCCTTTCAGCCTAAGCATTCAGCTCATTAAATCAGCTGAATTGGAACACTAAATCATGTTGATGGTTGGCGTCACCTAGGCCTAGAGGATTTAAATAGCTTGTGCTTAGTGACTAAGTTTATTTCAGCTCATTAACAGCTCATTTAAATTCAATTCATATGACTATTTGGCTAGGCCATGCTTATGTCTATAAATACTTTGTAATTTGATTGTTTTAGGGACTTTAGCCAAATTTATGTAAAAATTGAAGCTTGGGATATTTCCAATGCTCCTTGTTCTCTTCGAGACTGAATTGACTTATCAAGTTGTCTTGTGGCGTCATTCTTTCCTTTGTTAAACTGAACTTATCACCTTTTGGTGTGACTTTCATATACGTTTGTTTCTTATCACCTTTGATAGCGGGTCAAGGTTCTTGTTGTTTTTCCTAAACTGAAACCACATAAGTGCCTTATTAAGACTCAAGTCAACAATCCTCTTTATTGTTGGTTCTTTTTTTGGCCTTAGCCGAATTATCTATCCATTTCTTTAACTATCTCGCACCCTTTATTTTGAATCCATAAACCTTTTCTTGTCAGCCTACTTTTGCAAATATCTAACTTAACTCGAAACAAACCCATCCTTACTCAAATTCACGATTGGGAAATAAATACGACTCGTGTCATCTACAATTGAGCTCGTATCACATTGTAGGTACTACAGGAAGTGCTACAACAGGAGATAAAGGAATTTATGGTGTTGGGAGCCCCTTCTTGAGTTTATGCTGCTTTAATTGTGCGTGTTCACTTTCTTCAGTATCTTAGGTGTTTTCGTCCACCCTGGGTCTCTTTTGAACATTCTTCATATATGTTTTTCTCATAGGAGCAGCAATAGCTCTTTCCTTTACATGGGCCTCACGCAAGAGAGTTGTGATAGTCATAGTTGGTGCTCGATTGGGAGTGCTACTGTAACACCCCTAACCCATATCCATCGCCAAAATAGGGTTACGGGAATGCTACAAGTTAATAGAAATAAATAGGAAAAATCATGATCATTACAATATAAATTTTCAAATACCATAAATTAATTGAATTACAACAATAACTTACATTTACGAGGCTTAAATCGAGCTTTAGGGACTAAAAAATTAATCTTAAAACCCTTACGGACTAGTTTTGAATAAATCAGGAAATTTCAGGAAAATATGAAAATTTCAAAAACATGGGACACACGGCCTTGTCCTAGCCCGTGTCTTAAACCATGTAACTCATTGACTTAGTTCTCACAATTGTGTCGTAAGCCGTATGTTAGGCCATGTAACTTTCTGAGTTGAGACACACGGCCGTGTCGTAGACCGTGTATGGCACACGGTCGTGTGGTAGCCCATGTCTCAGGCCGTGTGCACCTAAATGAACTTTAAACATCAAGTTTACCATTTCAAGATTTCTTGGACACTAAGAAATCCATTTGCCAGCCATTAGACCTATTCAAATGCCATTAATATGCTCAAATCATGCTAATTCATCCATCTTATTTGCCTAACCAATATGGTACCCTCAATGGTACCACAAGTATACACACTCATACAACAATATAAATCATCAACCAAAAACATACCAATTCACACCACTTAAACTTCTAATCAATATGCCTATCATATGCACCTTAATTCACAACAATTCAATATAACCTATTAGTTATATATATGCTAAAAGTTTGAAACAAAGACATCTTCTATCATTCATTACTCATAATAAGATATCAACTAAATATTTACCAATTGAACATCAAAATTGTAACAACCCGGTTTAGACCTTAGTCAGAATAGTGGTTTCGGAACCACAAATCTGAGGTCAAAAATTATTTTAATATTATTTTTCGTGTTTACAGCATGCTATGTGATATGTGAGAAAGTTTCGTAAACTAATTTTTTGTAAACTAATTTGATCGATTGAGTGCTCAATTTGATAAAAGGGACTTAATCGCATAAAATGCAAAAGTGTTGTTCCCTTTGTTAAAGTAATTATTTGTTATGTTTTATTAAAGGAAAAGTCCTTATATTGTAAATTGACCATTGAATATTTGAGTGGACAAATATGGACAACCATTAAGTGTTTTAATTATGTTTTATTAAAGGACATTTTGGTAATTAAATAAATAATGGTTAGTTTAATAAACCAAAATGATGATTTTGTTCATCTTTCATTCATTTTGCCGAAAATAAAAAGAAAGGAGAAGCCATGGATGAGTTTTTAGGGTTCGGCCATTGTTGAGTTCAATTAGTTAAGTTTTCGAGCTCGATTTTTTATGATTTTTATGTTTTTGAAATCGTTGCCTTATATCCTAGCTAACCCATGCTTCAATTTTTGAATCTAATGATGACTTTGAGAGTTTCCATTATTTAATCTACGTGTTCTTTGATGCTTGATGATGAAATATGAATATTTGCTAATAGTTTTACAAGTTTTATAAAGTGATTTTGAGTGAAAATGTAATTTTTCGACTAATTTGTGAAATGTGTAAAATATGAGGTTGAAATGTGAAATAAATGAAAAATATGGGTTGCTAAGGGCACTTTGGTAATTCGGCTAGCATGGGTATTTAAGTAATTTTGTGAATTTTGTGTATTTGTGTAACAAAGACTAAAGTGCATAAATGTGAAACTTTAGGGGATAATGTGTAAAAAATGCCCAATTGAGTGTTTTGGATGAAATTGAATGATTGGATAAATAAATAAGTTTAATTTTGAACATATCTAGATAAAAAAAAGCAGAATTCGGATCTAGATCGAGGGAAAACTAAAGTTATCGACAAATCGACCTAATTCGTCGTTTCAACAAACGAGGTAAGTTCGTATGTTAGTAAACGTTATGAAATTGTGTTATAAGTGCTTATTATTTATGAAGTTGAACTCAATGCTAAATGGTTATACAAATAAATGTATTATGATTAAGTTATATATGTTTTTATGATATTGAATTGTTTGAGAAGCAGAATATGTTAATACAAGGAAGTATCGACAGTGTTACGACATTCGAAAACCACGTACGAACTATAGAAATAAAATAGGATACATATGTCATGACATAGGATTCCGAGATGTGATACGTGTAAGACCATGTATTAGACATTGGCATCGATATGAGATTACGTGTAAGACCATGTCTGGGACATTGGCATAGTATATTATAACACCCCAAAATTTCTAATTTTATTATTGTGAAAATATGATACAAATATCTGTCAGCTTTAGTGATTATGTGTTCTGGGAGTGTTTGGGAGGTCCCAAGTTCAAGCCTTCGCTTGGGCAAATTTTGTTATTTTCAATAAATTAGGCCTTACTCTTGTTCAGTAGGTTTTGTTTGATTGTTGGTAAAAATATATCAGAATGGGCCTGCTGGTCTAGTGGTTAAGTGGAGTGTTAGTGTGTGGAAGGTCCTGTGTTCGAGTCCCTGCGCAAGCAGGGGAATTAATTTTTGTTTGAGGCGTGTGGCGTGGTGGAGTTCAAATTAAACTAGACTGCTGAGTAGTTGTGTTTTAGTGGGTTAATAGGGAGTGTTTTTAGGAGATAATTGGGGAGACGCTATCAAAATAATATTTTCTTCTTATCAGTTTTTTATTTTTTTTCCCAACAAATTTTCTGACGTTAGACTTTTGTTTCTCTACCGTTTCTTCTCCCTTCTTGTTCACTTTTGGTTTTTCTTCCCCTTTGGCCAAATCTTGTTTCTTCTCTTTCCCTTCTCTTTTCGTTTTATTGATCGGTTCATCTCTTGCTCTATAGCCAAAATTCTCTTATCTTTTCCCTACTCTTTTAGTTTCTCTATTTTTTTTTTTTGCGAGTCATCTCTTTGGGTGCAACTTTCAACTTCATCTATTTCGATAAGTGGAATTTTTCCCCTTAGTTATCGTATTTCGATTAGGCAATTAACAAAGGGTTCGTTTTATTCTCGTTTAGGTGCTGTTCAAAGGTTTTAAGCGGATATTCCAGTGTGTGGAGACGACTGGTTATCATATTCATCGCGGTAAGTTTTCAAATCATCGTTGGTTTAATTTCTCGAGTTTTATGTTGGGGATATTTGGTTGATTGACGAATTAAGTGATTAATCTTAAGATATGTTGGTCGATTTTTAGGTTATGGAGGCTTAGGAGTGCTTACGCATTAGAAACGATACCAGGTGTGTACCTGAAATGCATAAAACGAGATTCAACGAAAAGCCAAAATTGCTTACTGTCAAGAAATAAGAGAAATAAGAGAAAATGATGTGAAAAATTGTAGAGAAATGAAATAAGGGTGTTATAAACTTGGAAAGCAACATTTTGCACTAAAATAGTTTTGCACAACAGAAGTAGTCTAACTTTGAAAAATCATCAAAAATAGTGGGAATTTAGTTAGAGGTTGTGTAACATCCGAGATTTATGGCTTATGCATTAATGCTAAATTGTATGAAGTAGCATGCCTATGTGTGTTCTGATTGTGTTGTATGAATTTTGTGAACCTTAGAATGTAGGAAAAATGCCTTAGAAAATATTAAGTTTTAAGTTTAAAAGAGGAAGCTAGGCAGAGGAGGCCTTAAGAGAAATTGTAGGGAAAATTAGACACAAAAATCAGCTTGTTAAAGTAGCTTGGAGGCACCACTTAGGGCCTCAGTCTGTGACGCCACAAGCAGGGTGCAAGGGCCTAGGTTCGAGTAACGTGGGAAGCAAATAAAAGAGTTTTATTTTGCTGTAAGGTTGAGCAGTGGTGGACGGCAATGGGGCACTAAGGGATGAGTTATGATGTGGTCTAATCCTTTTAAAATTTCGGCTAAAGTAAAGGATAATTGATGATTTATTTGAATTATTTTGAATAAGCTAAAAAAAGAGAGAAAATAGGAGAAAAGGAAGGGATGAGATAGGGCGAAGGAGTTGGCCGGCCTAGGGACTCAATTGAAGAGATTTTCGGCCAAGTATAGTAAGGGGGATAGCCGAATTTCATTTAGCAATTTTAGCCTCCCTTTTCATTTACTCTTTTCTCTCCAAAGTTTTTCTCTTCTTTTTCTTTTATTTGTTCTAGCCGAAATCCTCTTCTCCACCATTGCCGTAACCCCTAAAGCTTCATACCCCTCCTTTTGTGTCTATTGTTGAAGCCGAATCCATAACTCCTTGCTATCCAATCAAAAGCCGAATATACAAAGTGACTTTTAGCCGATTCCTTCACTAGATCAAAAGCCAAAAATTGGTGATCAACGTCAAGCCTATAGCCGAATCTATCAGGAGGTGTCAGGCAGGAGTACTATCAATTTCAATAGTAAGGGTGAGATCAACTGCTATTCGATCTTCAATCCTTTTCTTTTAGCCAAACTTAAGAACTAATTCCATTATTGTTTTAGCCGAAAGTTGGAATCTAACCTCTTTAATATTCTTTGGCCGAAACTTTGAAGGATCTTTCGGGACTTGGTAGTTGTCGACTACAAGGAGGAGATCATCCTGGATCTCAAAATCTAAGGTAAGCCAGAGTCATCTTAGGCCGAAGGCCATTAATGGTGTTCATTAAGTATTGAAATCAGATCTGACATAGTGCTTGTAGGGATTTTGATAGATACCAAAGACAAGTGATATTTTCGGGATTTAAAATCGCAAGGTAAGTGAATCTGACATTCGACCAAGGCCATACTTAGTATTTCTAATCTATTTCGTATTTATTCAAAAAGCCGAAGCTAACCAGTTAGGTGACTTAGTGTCTAGCCGATTGCAAGAGGGAGCATCACAATGTTTCAGGATTTGGTTAGTAGTCAAATCGACAGCAAGGAACTAGAGATCTAAAGCATCAGATCAGGCTTTTCGGGATTTGAGTGAACTCGTTAAGTAAACCAGGTGTGTATCCCTATACTAAGTCTTAAAATATTTATGGTACTATGTTAATGCATGTGTCAATAATAATGTGAAAAGTGGTCAAAGGTACCATTCAATGGTACAAAGGTACTCAGGTTACTCTCCGAAACTTTGTTAACAAGTATTATGAACCTTGAATGTGGCATAAATAAGAATTGGTTAAGAATGTGGAATAAGACGTAAGACGTGATATTTGCATGATTTGTATGACATGGGGCATATGGGTGATTATGAAAGGGGAAGTGATCTGGTGGTTTTTACCACAAATCTGGTGACTTCGGTCACATAATCTGAATGTGGTGACTTACGTCACAAAATATATTATCTGGTGGCTATGCCACGAATTTATAAGGGCGATGAGCAAGTCGTGCGCACAAGCGCCGCTTCCGATGATGTGTAGCAGATAGAGGGTCGACTTAGTAGTCCCCACGGTGTGATGGTTGGTACGGGTGATGTGTAGCGGATGGTTATCTAGGTATGGGTTCGGGTTTGCATCATTATGTCTATCTGTTATATATATATGTATGATATGATATGATATGCCTGAATCGTTGGGACTTAGTGTTGGTTATACACACTGAGTCGATTTGACTCACCCCGTTGTGGGATCTTTTTCAGGTGACACTTAGTAATGGACCGGGTCGGCAGGAACTTGGTGGTGGCCATGCTCAGCTCAGTGAACATTTATTTTGAAACTTTATGTTTTAAGTTTGGATTTATTCGGGTTTTGTTTTTGATGTAATAAGGCCATAAGTATTAAACTGTTTTATGCTTGCTTTTATTTGTTTTTATCACGATATTATTATTGTTAAATCAAAGGTTATCTAATTTGTTTTTGAAATAAATCTTCAAATGTTTTGACACCCTAAAACAAATGATTGTCAATATAAGGTAAACTCTAAAACAACTCGATATTTCTTTAATTTAAAATTTGAAACTTAGAAATAAAGTTTTATAAAAACCTAGATTTCAAGAATAAACTCATTTTCAACTCGAGCCCAACACAAAATAAATTTTCTTTCAAAACCACTCAGATTTTCCAAAGTAACAAACGAATTTTGAATCGTTTTACTCAAGGAACATACCGGATCCGGTCAAGGCTCGTGGGCCGGGTTTGGGGTGTTTCAGGTTGAATAAAATGTGAAATTAAATTTTATTAAGTCTAGTTTTTCATGAAAGAAACAGTGTAACCAATGGTATTGTAAATCATGAGATATAATAAATTTTGTGAGACAAAGTCAGAATGATTTCGGGTTCCCCTGTTCTGACTTAGGAAAATCATCAAAAATTGTAAAAAAAATAATTAAGGGCTTATATTTATATGTTTAAATCTTTAATGAGTCTATTTTCAAGATAAACAAACGAAAACATCATCTAAATTTCGTACTAAGAGACAAATAATTTTTAGTAAGCAAAGGATGAAGCTATCAAACAACAGAATAGGGATAACTTTAAAGATTTTAGTGTACTTATTTGATAAGCTATAAATTCTGAAAATTTTATGGTAGAAAGGTATTTGAGTCTAGTTTCAAAAACATCAAGTGGATCTTAATTTGGAATTTTGTAAGCTCAAGATATAAATAATTTAGTGATAATGACTCAAGTAGACAGCTTTGAGTGAACATATATGTAAATAGTGAAAACATAAATGAACATTGAGCTAGCATGGATTACTTTAAAAATGGATCACACAGCCAAGGCTAATTAACCCGAGTGGGCTACAAGGGCGTGTGGGCGTACACAAACAGATCACATGGGCATGTGGGCCCATTTTTACCGAAATGTTTTTAAGGTTGCACGGGTTGCCCAAGTCGACTATAAACCTACTGTAGGGTCGGTAAGCGCTACTTAGACCCCTAAATGTGTGAAATTGACTGAATGATATCTATACTGGGCATGTTAATATCTGAACTGAGTATATGTACTGAAATTGCATAATATCATGTCATCCATTGTGTGTTGCATTGCATTGGGTTGGGGGTTGTTATTCGGAGGGAGTGTACTGAAAGGCTTTAAGCCTAATTTACTGGCAGCTCAGCTGCAAACTATTGTAATGTGTCGCATTCGGTACTACTTGGAGTGTAGGGATAGGTGGGTTGATTATATCCCCACATTGTGTGTAGGGTTGGACGGAGGTGGTGTGTAGAGGCTGGTTGGGTAGGATTTTGCTACTGCATAACTATTACTACTACTGATACTATGATGGGCTAAGGCCCAAACTATCACTGATACTGAAAAGGGCTTAGGCCCAAGACTGTTAAACTATGCACTATGAATACTGATTATTTATTTGTTTCTGCAAGATTACACACTAAGTTTACGTAAACTCACCCTTTTTGTTTAATGTGCATAGGAAATCCCCAGACTTAGACGGATCGGTGCGACGGAGGACTCAGCGATGACCACAGTAATTTTTAGACTTCATGGTTTTCAATTTACGATTTATGATTTGATTATTATTGATTATTTGGGTTGTAAGTTAAGGACCCTCGGGACTTTGGTTTTAAATATGGGTTTTTCTTTATTTATTTTTGTAGCACCCCAAACCCGGCCCATGCGTTAAGGCCAGATCTGACATGTCACATGAGAAAAATACCACTAAGTCCTTTTATTTGTACATAAATAGATTTAGATTTAAAATCAATTAAAACAAACTCCCATAAAAAATTTTTTTGATAAAGTATTATTGAATAAAAGATTGATAAATCGATAAATTTGAGATATAAAAGAAAATCTTATAAACCGTGACTTTGAAAATATCGTTAATAGTTCGAGAAGATATAAAAGAATTTGTAAATAGTTTTCAAAAAGTGTTGATGAAAATTTTAAGAGAAAATTTCCGAGTTAAAAATATATTTATGAAAGTTTGTTATGAAACCCTTTTTGTATATCCATTTTTGAAAGACATTTATTTAAGTTTTTATAAAAATCTCAAGTTGAAGTATTTAGAGCAAATTATAAATTCGTCAAACAATAAACAAAACAAAAATTAATCTAGAAGCCTTATTAAAACCTTAACGCAAAATAATAAAGTACTTAAACATACTAAAAAGAAATCCACATTCCAAATTAAACCGTTTTTGTAGTATGGCCTCCACCGAGTCATCCATGGCCTAAGTCTCCATCACTGATCATTACCTAAAAGGGGGTAAGGAAAACGGTGTAAGTTAATAGAACTCAGTGTATAACCCCCTTACCGTTGTCCACTGGGCCTAAATCCCATTAAGCAATAATTTGGGCGTAAGCCCATTTACAATAATAATAATGTATCAATTATATCATGTGTATGAAATGCAATTCCAAAACCAAACCTAGTAATCCATCCGTTACACACCACCCGTACCAACCAACACACCTGTGGGGATCAAGTCAACCCACCCCGCCAACACACCAATCGCAGGCATTAAGCCATTTATAACAAATATAATTGTGGACAAGCCACCAGAATAACATAATTTACGTGGCATTGCCACTATACAGATTTGTGGTAGGGCCACCAAAATATCTGGCAGAGCCACCAGAACTTCTCTTCAATAATATCCCATCCCATGCAAAATCATGTATATAATGCATAACAATTCATGATTTTTACAATATAACAACAGTAATTTATTTGGATATTCATTATAAAAATACAGCCCATTAAGCAAAATATCAGATTGGCCCATTTAGCAAAATATCAGATCAGCCCATTTAGCAAAATATCGAATCGGCCCATTTAGCAAACTATCATATCGGCCCATTTAGCAAAATATCAGATCAACCCATTTATCAATATGTCCATTCGGCCTTTAAGGCAGTATGTCAACTCGACCCATTAAGCAATTTCGTATTTCGGCCCTTTAGGGGTATTTTCACAATTTGCACAATGATACAACCAATTTCGTCAATTTTATCAAAATAATATATCTTAGGCCAATTTTTTTTTCCGATTTACGCCCTATTATGATTTTAGTCATAGCGATTTGTTTCCGATTACACACACCTGATTACGGTAAGCACTAAGCTTTCTTAATCGTCGACACCTAAAATATTATAACGCTTGATTAGTCAACATACGCAAGTTATTAATCAACTCTAAAATGAACGATCTACGGTGCTTACCCTTGGAATCGCGAATGACCACAATTTGTCGGTTTTTCTCGGATGACGGACCACAACCCGGTGGAAAATCCCAAACCGTTGATACTGCCCTTCGTTTGAATTTAGGAGTAGAGATCGCTAATCCGCTCCTTTTGAGATCTCCACTAGACTTTCCTTTCGAATCGGTACCACAAGCCTCCATTCGATTAGATCTTATATAGAACGATATTATGATAAAATATGGATTGTCAAAGGGTAAAGATCGGCTTACCACTACTCTTGAGTGATCAACGGTTGGATAGATCGAGCGGTTTAATCCCTATAATTATAATCGGTTAATCATTACTATTCCAATAACATCTTAACAAATAAAGAACGATTTTATAAAATCCTTGAAGAACTCCTTACCTTGAAGATTTTTAAGACCGATTCCCAACAATTATTCGATAACTTCGGAAGAATCAAAGTTTCGGCCTTCCACTATATCACTATGAAGAAGAAAATGATCTCGAATGAGAGAGAATAAGGTGATGGTCTCGGTCAGTATGACTATCCCAAACCAAAGCATAAATTCGATCATAAGATAAAGAAAAATAAAATGTTGTAAAGAACACTTACCGATTGATCAAGAAATGAGTGATAAATGAAAAAGAAAGAATAATGAAGCGATGAAACGTTTCGGCTATGGAGGGAAAATGGGCAAAATATTCGGCTATGGCGATAAGGATTAGAAAAGAAGAAATGCTTGAAGAATTTTGTGAAAAAGAAAAGAAAGAAGAAGAAAGATGTTTGACTAGCTTCGGTTTTTCAAGAAAAGATGAGTGAACAACTTTTGGTCTCCAAGGTTTGGGTACATTCGGCAACAAGAAGAAAGAAAAGAAGAGAATAAGCTCACTAATGGCTTGTAATTTCGGCACAAAGCAAAAGAAGAGATTTGGAGCAAACACAAAATAGAGTAAAAATAGATTTTTGGCCTAACAAACACCAAAATTCTATCAAAAGTCAAAGGAGAAATCCGGCTACCCCTCTCCCATACCAAAACCGTCCGCATTCATAACCATAATGGTCAAAAATTGGCCAACCACACTTTCCATAACACTTCCCTTGAAAACGGCCACATGTTCCCCTTACTTGCCCTTTTTCTTTTGATTCCTTACCTTACCTTCCCACTTTCCTTATTTCCTTAGCCACCTTGCCAAAATTAAAAAGTCCAACTTGCCTTATATACATCTTGGCCAACACTTAGGGAAAGTATAAAAAAATAGTCAAAATTTTTGTACCAAATGGGATTCGAACCTCCTCCCTCAATGCCTTTCATGTGACGCCATATCCTCTTTACCATAAGCTTATTTATGCTAGAAATTTACCCATTTATTTCTATAAGCCTTGAAGCTACTTACCATCTCTCCTTAATAGACTTAAACAGAAAATTTTTACTAGGGCCCAAATAAACCCCGAGCCTTCTCATAACCCCTAAACATGCACAATTAATAATTTAACTAGCATATCACCAAAAATAATGCAACACATAAAATTCCAAATTTTAGGATGTTACAATTCTACCCCCCTTAAAGAAAATTTCGTCCTCGAAATTTACCTGATTAAAAGAGGTGAGAATATTGCTGTCGAATCATGTCCTCAGGCTCCCACGTAGCTTCCTCCGCTCTGTGATTGTGCCATAATACTTTGACTAACGGTACCGACTTCCTTCTCAGCACCTTAATGTCCTGATCTAAAATTCGCACTGGCTCCTATTCGAAAGACAAGTCAGGTCTTATCTCAACTTCTTCTACTGGTACTATATGAGACGGATCCGATCGATAATGCCTTAACATTGAGACATGAAATACACTATTTATCTAACTCAACTCCGGAGGTAACTCAAGCTGATAAGCTACTGGCCCAACACGTTTCAATACCCGGTACAGTCCGATGAACCTAGGGCTCAACTTGCCCTTCATTCCAAATCTGAAGATCTTCTTCCAAGGTGAGACCTTCAGAAAGACTTGATCTCCTACCGCAAACTCAATATCCTTACACTTCAGATCCGCATACGATTTTTGTCCATCTGAAGATTCCTTTAATCGTGCCCGAATTACCTTTACTTTTTCCTCCGTCTCTGAAATCAGCTTAGGACCCAATAACTGTCGCTCCCCCAATTCGGCCCAACAAGTAGGAGTACGACACCTACGACCATACAATGCCTCGTAGGGTGCCATCTGGATGCTGGATTGATAGCTATTGTTATATGCAAACTCTGCCAACGGTAAGAAATCCTCCCAA
This sequence comes from Gossypium bickii, assembly GCA_025503065.1. Taxonomy (NCBI): domain Eukaryota; kingdom Viridiplantae; phylum Streptophyta; class Magnoliopsida; order Malvales; family Malvaceae; genus Gossypium; species Gossypium bickii. Next base: position 42,773,491 of record CP106717.1, on the reverse strand, counting down.
CTACCCCTGAAGTCAATCACATAGCCCCTTAACATGTCTTCCAGAATCTAGATTACTCTCTCCAACTGACCATCTGTCTAAGGATGAAATGCTGTGCTAAAATTTAACTTTATTCCCAAAGCTTCATGTAAGGCTTTCCAAAACCGTGATGTAAACCTAGGGTCACTGTCCGAAATAATAGACACTGGTACCCCATGTAACCTCACAATATCTGCTACGTACAACTTGGCCAACTTCTACAATGATTAATCCGTAAGAACAAGTAGGAATAGAGCAATCTTCGTCAACCGATCCACTATTACCCAAACGGAATCTTTCTTAGTAGGCGATAAGGGTAACCCACTAACAAAGTCCATCGTCATCTGTTCCCACTTCCATAATGGAATCTTCACTGGTTGTAGCAATCCCGACAGTAATTGATGTTCTGCCTTCACCTGCTAACATGTTAAGCACCTATTCACAAAATCGGTAACGTCCCGTTTCAACTCTGACCACCAATACTGCTCACGGAGGTCTCGATACATTTTATTTCCCCTGGGGTGAGTAGTATACGGGCTACTATGCGCCTCACGCAGAATCATTTGCCTCAAATTCGAATCTTTGGGCATACATATTCTTCCACGGAAACACAATACTCCATCACTATTCAATCCAAAATCCCCTATTACACCACCTTCCACTTCCTGAAGTAAGGAACCCAACCTTTCATCTAATAACTTCTTTTCCTTAATATGGCTTACCCACATAGGCTTTACTTGAAGTTCGGCTAGCAGACTACCATCTTCATACAAGCTGAGATGAGCGAACATCGCTCTCAAATCCGATATCACCTTACAAATCAACGCATCTGCCATCACGCTAGCCTTTCCGGGATGATACTCGATTGAGAAGTCATAATCCTTCAACAGTTCTATCCACCTCCACTATCTTAAGTCCAACTCCTTTTGGGTAAGGAGGTACTTTAGACTCTTATGATCCGTATAGATGATCGACTACTCATTGTACAGGTAGTGTCTCTAAATCTTCAAAGCAAACACCACTACAGCCAACTCCAAATCATGAGTGGGATAATTCACCTCGTGCGGCCTTAACTGACGAGATGCATAAACCACCACTTTTCCACTTTGCATCAACACACATCCCAAGCCTGTGTGTGACGCATCACAGTAAACAATAAACTCTTTTCCAGCCTCAGGTTGAATCAATATTGGCGCCTCCGTCAGAATCTTCTTTAATTTCTCAAAGCTTTCTTGTTGCTGATCTAACCACACAAATGGTACTCCCTTGCGCAACAGTTTAGTTAGGGGTGCAACAATCAAAGAAAACCCCTCAACGAAACGCTTGTAATAACCAGCCAACCCCAATAAACTCTAAATTTCAGCCACTGACTTCGGTGGTTTCCAATCCAGCACAGCCTCTACCTTCCGAGGATCAATTCTAATTCCTCCGGTAGACACAACATGTCCCAAAAAGGTCACTTCCTTCAGCCAAAATTCACACTTACTGAATTTGGCATAAAGTTGCTTTTCCCGTAATATCTGCAATACTACCTGTAGATGTGAATCATGCTCTTCTTCATTCTTCAAGTACACCAAGATGTCATCTATGAACACCACCACAAACCGGTCTAAATAGGGTTGGAAGACACGGTTTATCATGTCAATAAATGCAGCTAGTGCATTAGTTAACCCAAACGGCATCATCAAGAACTCATAATGCCCATAACGAGTTTGAAACGCCGTCTTATGAATATCTGCCTCCTTGACTTTAAGTTAGTGATAACTCGATCTCAAATCTAAGTTCGAGAAAACTGAAACTCCTCGCAGTTGATCAAACAGATCGTCGATTCTCGGTAACGGATACCTATTCTTGATCGTCAACTTATTCAACTGCCTATAATTGATGCACATACGCATCGACCCATCCTTCTACTTAATGAACAAGACCGGCGCTCCCCATGGTGACACACTCGGTCGAATGAATCCCCGATCCAACAACTCCTGAATTTGAGCTTTAAACTCTGCCAACTCCTTCGGCACCATTCTATAAGGAGCAATGGACACCGGCGCCATTCTTGGCAATAACTCAATACCAAAACTCAACCTCCCGATCCGGAGGCAATCCAAGAAGTTCCTCGAGAAAGACGTCCATAAAATATTTCACTGTTCTAACACCTTCCACCATAATTCCTTGGCATCCAACGCACTAATGAAGGCTAGGAATGCTCCACACCCTTTTCGCACCAACTTTTCTGCCTTTAAAGTAGATACCACATTTGATAGATAATTTCTTCTTTCACCTATCATCATCACTTCCTTATCCTCCGAAGTTCTTAGTATCATCTATTTTGCAGCACAATCCAAGTTTGCACGGTGTTTCACCAACCAGTCCATGCCCAAAATAAGGTCGAACTCGCCGAATGGCAGGTCCATCAAATCCGCCAAAAATGTCTCTCCCTGAATTTCTAGGGGCACATCTCTAAAAAATTTATTTACTATCACAGACTGTCCTAAAGGACTAATTACTGTAATCTCTCTAGCAGTAATCTCCAATCTAATGTTCAGATTTCTAGATACAGCACTAGCAACATACGAATGGGTGGATCCGATATCTATCAAAGCAGTAACAGGTACATCAGATATGAAGAACGTATCGGTTATCACATCAGGTGCATCGCCAGCCTCTCGGCGTATGACTGCATAAACCAACCCTAGCTGCCTCGCCTCCGCATTATCCCTATAACCAGTACCCCTACCCGGTGCACCCTGACCTCGTCCTATGCCATTACCACCCCGACCTAGCCCACGGCCTCTCGGTGGCTGCTGAACGCCTCTAGCTGGCTGTGCATCATAGTTACGAGCATCCTGAGTCTGAGCAGTCTGTCGAGGGCAATTTTTTAGCTGATGGTCCTTGGAACCACATTTGAAACAACCACTGGTTCTCTTCCAGCATTCACCCGGGTGTCATTTTTTGCAATCTGCACATGGCTGTATCTGATTGGTAGCAGCTGGTACTCTAGCTCGAGCTGGCTCATCATTCCTGGGCCTCTTCTAAAACCCTCTAGCAGGACCTGAGTACTTAAAGTCCCTCTTGCTCTTGCCTCTAATGTTTTCTCAGTTTTGCCGCTTTGAGTGCTTAGCCTCTTCAGCTATCTTCGCTTTCTCTACCAGTGTGGAAAAATTCCTTTCTTGTTGTGGGGCTATTAGTACCCGCAACTCATCACTCAACCCGTCCTCAAAACACACGCAGGGTTCGTAGTTAGTTGGCACTCTACCCCGGGCATAACGACTCAGACGCAGAAATTCAACCTCGTAAGCTGCCACAGTCTTACCTCATAGGGCCAGATCTAGGAATTCCTTCCTTCGGGCATCCACATAGCTAGCCCCGACATACTTTCCTTGGAATGCAGTTTTGAAGAAATCCCAAGTAACACCATCGACCTGAGTGCCTTCCCGAATAGTGAGTCACCATTGATACGCCTCATCTCTCAACAAGGACACAGCTCCCCTCAGTTTCTGCTCGGTGGTGCAATCCAAATCATCCATGATCTGCTCCACTGCCTCGAGCCAATACTCCGCTACATTTGGGGCTACACCCGAGATATCCCTAAAAACCTCAGCACCATTTGATCTGAGTCGTTCCAAAATTGACCCACGAGCTGCTGGCCCAGTTCTAGCCCCAGCAACCCTTTCCAAGACTCACAACATTGCTTGGGACAGAGCGATGTCCTCCCTCATACGATCATGTGATCTAGTTTTAGTCACGGGTGACGCAGGTGCATCCATTTCCAGTATATGTCCCGACGCTTCAGACGCAACTCTAGCACCACGGCCTCTACCACAGCCACATTTACCGCGTCCACGTCCTCTAGTGCTCATATTGACTAATTCAATTTAATCTGATTAAAAGTCTTATGAATCAGCATACTATTTCGGTGTTTATTAAACAATGTTTTATAAAATATAAGAAGTAAAGTCGTTTTCGTAAACGCATCCTATAGTCTCAATCTTTATAGTTTCAATACCTAAAACTAAAAGTTCTAGAGTATTCCTACAGTCATATCATAATTATTATAATCATATAATAATAACATACACTTACTTGACTTGGTGCCGAAAACCCGTGGTGCCATACTCCTTTTAAAACAAGCGTTTAAAAATTTAAAACAACTTTTTAAAAAAATGTTTTTGAACCCAAACCACAGCCGAGTTTTGAACTGGGCTCTGATACCATAAAATGTAACACCCCAAACCCGACCCATATGTTAAGGCCAGATCTGACATGCCACATGAGAAAAACACCACTAAGTCCTTTTATTTGTACATAAATAGATTTAAATTTAAAATCAATTAAAACAAACTCCCATAAAAATATTTTGATAAAGTATTATTGAATAAAAGATCGATAAATTGATAAATTTGAGATATAAAAGAAAATCTTATAAACCGTGACTTTGTAAATATTGTTAATAGTTCGAGAAGTTTAAAAGAATTTGAAAATAGTTTTCGAAAAGTGTTGATGAAAATTTTCAGAGAAAATTTCCGAGTTAAAAATATATTAATGAAAGTTTATTATCAAACCCTTTTTGTATATCCATTTTAGAAAGACGTTTATTTAAGTTTTTATAAAAATCTTAAGTTGAAGTATTTAGAGCAAATAATAAATTCATCAAACAATAAACAAAACAAAAATTAATCCAGAGGCCTTATTACAACCTTAATGCAAAATAGTAAAGTAATTAAATGTACTAAAAAGAAATCCAAATTCCAAATTTGGTAGTCTGGCCTCCACCGAGTCATCCATGGCCCAAGTCTCCATCACTGATCATTACCTAAAGAAGGTAAGGAAAACGGGGTGAGCTACTAGAACTCAGTGAATAACCCCCTTACTGTTGTCCACTGGGCCTAAATCCCATTAAGCAATAATTTGGGCCTAAGCCCATTTACAATAATAATAATGTATCAATTATATCATGTGTATGAAATGCAATTCCCAAACCAAACCTAGTAATCCATCCGCTACACACCACCTGTACCAACCAATACACCTGTGGGGATCAAGTCAACCCACCCCGCCAACACACCAATCCAGGCATTAAGCCATTTATAACAAATATAATTGTGGGCAAGCCGCCAGAATAACATAATTTACGTGGCATTGCCACTATACAAATTAGTGGCAGAGCCACCAAAATATGTGGCAGAGCCACTAGAACTTCTCTTCAATAATATCCCATTCCATGCAAAATCATGTATATAATGCATAACAATTCATGATTTTTTACAATATAACAACAGTAATTTATTCGGATATTCATTATAAAAGTACAGCCCATTAAGCAAAATATCAGATTGGCCCATTTAGCAAAATATCAGATCGACCCATTTAGCAAAATATCAGATCGGCTCATTTAGTAAAATATTGAATCGGCCCATTTAGCAAAATATCATATCGACCCATTTAGCAAAATATCAGATCAGCCCATTTAGCAAAATATCGGATCGGCCCATTTATCAATATGTCTATTCGGCCCTTAAGGCAGTATGTCAACTCGACCCATTAAGCAATTTGCACAATGATACTACCAATTTCGTCAATTTTATCAAAATAATATATCTTAGGCCAATTTTTTCTGATTTATGCCCTATTACGATTTTAGTCATAGCGATTTGTTTCCGATACTATATCTACCTCAAACCCACGAAAAACGGTGTGAGATTACACACCTGATTACAGTAAGCACTAAGCTTTCTTGATCGTCGACACCTAAAATATTATAACGCTTGATTAGTCGACATACGCGATTTATTAATCAACTCTAAAATGAACGATCTACGTTGCTTTTCCTTGGAATCGTGAATGACCACGATTTGTCAGTTTTCCCCGGATGGCGGTCCACAACCTGGTGGAAATTCCCAAACTGCCAATACTGCCCTTCGTTTGAATTTAGGAGTAGAGATCGCTAATCCGCTCCTTTTGAGATCTCCACTCGACCTTCCTTTCGAATCGGTACCACAAGCCTCTATTCGATTAGATCTTATATAGATCAATATTAGGATAAAATATGGATTGTCAAAGGGTAAAGATCGGCTTACCACTAATTTTGAGTGATCAATGATTGGATAGATCGAGTGGTTTAATCCCTATAATTATAATCGGTTAATCATTACTATTCCAATAACATCTTAACGAATAAAGAATGATTTTATAGAATCCTTGAAGAACTCCTTACCTTGAAGATTTTTAGGACCGATTCCCAACAATTATACGATAACTTTGGAAGAATCAAAGTTTCGGCCTTCCACTATATCACTACAAAGAAGAAAATGATCTCGAATGAGAGAGAATAAGGTGATGGTCTCGGTCAGTATGACCATTCCAAACCAAAGCATAAATTCAGTCATAAGATAAAGAAAAATAAAATGTTAGAAAGAACAATTATCAATTGATCAAGAAATGAGTGATAACTCGAATGAAAAAGAAAGAATAATGAAGAGATGAAAGGTTTCGGCTATGGAGGAAAAATGGGCAAAATATTCGACTATGGTGATAAGGATTAGAAAAGAAGAAATGCTTGAAGAATTTTGTGAAAAAGAAAAGAAAAAAGAAGAAAGATGTTTGACTAGCTTCGATTTTTCAAGAAAAAATGAGTAAACAAATTTTGGTCTCCATGGTTTGGGTACATTCAAAAACAAGAAGAAAGAAAAGAAGAGAATATGCTCACTAATGGCTTGTAATTTCGGCACAAAGCAAAAGAAGAGATTTGGAGAGAACACAAAATAGTGCAAGAATAGATTTTTGGCCTAACAAACACCAAAATTCTATCAAAAGGCAAATGAGAAATTCAGCTACCCCTCTCCCATACCAAAATCGTCCACATTCATGACCATAATGGTCAAAAATTGGCCAACCACACTTTCCATAACACTTCCCTTGAAAAAGGCCACATGTTCCCCTTACTTGCCCTTTTTCTTTTCATTCCTTACCTTACCTTCCCCCTTTCCTTATTTCCTTAGCCACTTTGCCAAAATTAAAAAGTCCAACTTGCCTTATATACATCTTGGCTGACACTTAGGGAAAGTATACAAAAAATAGTCAAAATTTTTGTACCAAATGGGATTCGAACCTCCTCCCTCAATGCCTTTCATGTGACGCCATATCCTCTTTACCATAAGCTCATTTATGCTAGAAATCTACTCATTTATTTCTATAAGCCTTGAAGCTACTTACCATCTCTCCTTAATAGACTTAAACATAAAATTTTTACTAGGGCCCAAATAAACCCCGAGCCTTCTCATAACCCCTAAACATGCACAATTAATAATTTAACTAGCATATCACCAAAAATAATGCAACACATAAAATTCCAAATTTTAGGATGTTACAATTTTACTTTATTGATTTATACTTGCTGGTCGTAGGAAATTTGGTTTTCAAAAGTTAAAGCAATTTCTAAATGCATAATCACCTAGACTGTTTTATTAAAGCTTCCGCAATGAGGGATGTTTCAAAACAAATGTTTTAAATAAATAAACACAATTTCCTAAGTTCTAACAATGGTTTACTAAAGATAGTAACATGAAATGTTTTCATCGTAACAACAAGGTTTCAAAAACACTATCGTGTGACATTTCTAGATACAGCCATAATGTCTAGGCCGAGTTTGGGGTGTCACATATATGATTTCGTGTAAGACCTTGTCTGGGACAATGGCATCGATATATGATAACATGTAAGACCATATCTGGGATATGGCATTGTATGAGCTTTTTGAGCTTTCCGAGTATCCTTATCAATTCCAAATGGTTCAACGGGCAAAGTCGAGAAGTAAATGACTATACGAATGAGTTATATGATTCAGGTATGATAGATGCTATATGAATCTTGAGAATGAAAGGTGAGCATGAATATAAGTAATGATATATGATTCATATGAGAATGATATGTAATTAAATATGTTATTTCCCAAAATGTGCTCATTTGGATATATGGAAGTGAGAATTGAATGTTATATGAGAATCGAATTGAATAAGCTTGTGAAAGCTAAATTTAGTAAGTAAGTATATTATTGAATGGTGATGATTTAATACGAAATCATGTTATAAACTTGACATAAGTTGTGTTTTGGCATGTGAGATAGCATATTATGCTTATGATATTGAATTGAAATTATTTGTTATGTTAAGTTTATTAAGATACGAGCTTACTAAGCTTTATAGCTTACTTTGTGTTGTTTTTCTATGTTTTATAGTGATTCAGATGCTCGCTCGGGTTGGAAGTCGACGGAGATCACATCACACTTTCTGGCTAATGATTTCGATATTTATACCCTTTATGACTTTGTTATATGGCATGTATAGGCTATGGTATTTGATATTATGGTTGGAAATGTATTTGGTCATTTGAAATGGTTGATTATGAATGTGGTAGTAAAATTTCGTAATATTGGCAATTGATGCCTATGTGTTTGATGTATTTTTTTTAGCCATGAGATTTGGCCAATTATTAATGTAAAGCTTATTGTGAAGTTGCCATGTAGATTGGCTTGAGATGTGAGAACGGTATGTGTTATATGATGTTTATATATTTCCTTGTACTTAGGCATGCTTGATATGAAGTTGGTGATGTCATAGGGTTGTGTTTTTGGCTAATAGACATATGGTGGATTATAGCTTGGTTTTATAATGATGAGTTGGTTGAAATATAGTCATGTCTTGTTGTGATAATTGACTAAGTAAAAGGCATAAATTTGAATGATGAATTGGAAGTGTTTGTAATGGCATGAAATGAGTATGAGTTAAAGTCATGATCATGTTGGTTTGATACATGTTTAGGTAAATGAAATGATTGTATTGGCATATCTTGAATTATGCATAAATTGAGACCGTTTTGGTTGCCAATTGGGTTTAAAAATTGTACCATTTGCTCTTGTGTAGGTGTTGGAAAGTTAGATGGAAAATGTTGCTTAAACCAAGCATATTTTCGTGCCACACAACTGAGCACATAGGCGTGTGACTCAATCGTGTGACCTCTACACTTTAATTAATTAAGACAGTCAGTTACACGGTATAGACACACAGGCATGTCTATTGGTCATGTATAGCACACGGGCTGGCACACGGGAGTGTGGTCAGCCATGTGGCCAAGTCAGTATGTATGCCCTATTTTCACACCGCCTGAGACATGGGCGTGTCTGGTGGCCATGTGAGGCACACGGCCTATTTACACGGGCATGTGACCTTTATATGCATGAAAAATTTTAAAGTTTTCTCAAAGTTTTCAAATATGATTGATTTAGTCCCGACCACTTCTAAGCATGTTTTAAGGCCTCGATGAGCCTCTTAATGGACGATATGACTGTGTTTGATGTTGATTATGTGATAGTGAATTATGAATAAGAATTATGTGTTATAAGCTGAGTTTTGATCGGTAATACCTCGTAGCCCTATTTCGACGACGAACATGGGTTTAAGGGTGTTACAAAAATCATTGTAATGATGCTTATGTTTTCAACTTACATTTAGGCACACTTTGTATGTAACACCCCAAACCCGGCCTAGAAGTTAGGCCCGAATCCGGAATGTCACATTAAAGGCCCAATTTCAATACGATTTTGCTAATTAACAGTTTAAGGCCCAAAACCTTTGTATCTTGTTAAGTTACGTTGAAAAGCCCATATTTTAGAAAACATTCATAGGTTAAGTTATTTTGAAAACCATGCTAACTTTAGAAATTTTATGAAATTTATTAAGCGGATAGTTGAAACAATAATAATAAAACCCCAAATCTAAAGTCAATTAAGAGTTACATGGCTTACAATCCAATGAAAAAACAAAGTATTTAAAATAAGTTTATTTGAACAAAATAAAACACTTGATCAGCTTATAGTTGGCCACCTCCGAGTCCTCTCCCACGTCGAGCCGTCTATTCAGGATCACCTGAAACATTAAATAAAAGGAAGTGAGTTGGAAAACTCAGTGTGTACAACCCTTGGCAATCAAATCACATACAAATATTTACACTGGGCCTAAGCCCTATCCAAATCGGTGGTCTTGGGCCTTAGCCCACAATGACCCCATATCATATCAAATCATATTGTATCATATACAAACAAGATAATGCAAAACCCTCCCCAAAAATTCATCCGCTACACACACCATCTCCCTTCCAACCATAACACACCTGTGGGGATTTCTAAATCAACCCACCCATCCTCTACACACCAAAGGTAGCCCGATTGCGGTACTACCTAACGTTGTAGCAAAGCTGCTAATCATATAATGGGCTTAAAGCAACCGGTGGATCCATGGCCATACGACTATGCGATCCTCAAATCTTCCTCCATACCATAATTCCCACCCATATGCATCCTAAGCAGAATATCATATGAATGCATCACACACAGAAGTAACATCCATAAACTCATATTTGTCACAGAGGGGTATTTTCCTCATTTCCCTACCCAAGGGTATTTTCGTAATTCTACCCTATAGGGGTATTTTGGTAATTTGGAAAAATAGAGGTAACTTGGTAATTTTGCAAAACAGTGGTATTCTGGTACTTGTAATATCCCGAAATAGGGGTTGCGAGTTTGGAAAATAACTCGAGTGTTAGTGGGCTCAAGAGTGATTTTAATGTGTTATTAGAGTTCCTAAAGCCCGAGGATAAAATGGGAGCATTTTGGAAATTTTGAAAATTTTTGGGCTAAAAGGGAAATTTGGGCAAGGAAGGCCTTAAGTATAAATTTTGTAAGTTTGTGGCACATAAGATGCCCTAGTAAAGTGGTCGTTGTGTGCCACTTAAAGTTTGGCTTGGGCGCTAGCGTCGGGGGATCGAGCAACACTGGGCGCGGCATAAGCGTTTTGTTTTTGGAAAATGGCATTACTTTAAAGGAGGTTTTAAAAGAATTTTCGAAGCACAAATAGACATGAAAGTCCAGGTGGCAGAGTGGCTAAGAGCGTGAGGTGATGTTGCGGCCGAAAGGTCCCGAGTTCGAGTCTGAAGGCTGCGTTTTATCTTGTTTTTGCGTCGAAGCAAGCGCATGCAAGTAAGGGTTAAAAGGATTTACGATGCGATTGTTAGCATAAAATTCCACGATGAGCCGAGTGGTTAAAGACCTTGCTTGAGATCCGCGGATAGGGGAACTCGCGTTCGAGTCCCATTAGGGGCGCGTGGAAACTTTAATTTTTGCTTGGCACTAGAGTAAAGGAGAATTAGCGAAGAATGGTTTAAAATAATTTTCGAAGCAGTATTGGCAAGAAAGACTCAGTAGCAAAATGGTCAAGCTTGGAGAAGCTTTCTCAGTCTCGGGTTCGAGACACAGGGCAAAGAGCATGGTTTTCCTTTTGATAACGTGAAAGAGCCGCATGGGCATTAAATGCTGCAGCAAGCATGCACTGCATGCATGCATTGCTTGTTTTTTTTTTTTAAAAGAACATGGAGCCTTATTCTTTATTTTATTGTTACTTATTTTATTATGATGAGGTATGGGAAATTATTATCATTATTATTTTAGTTTATCAATGGTGTTGAGCATGCTATTAAATAAAGAATTTTCTTATTTTTATGATGTATGGGAAATGTTGTAGTATGGGTTATATTTTAGTTAGTGATGGGAAATAGTTTTGTTAGTATGTGAGGTAATGGGAGAAGAATAAACAATATTGAATTTAGCAAAAAGAAAGGCATGTGCGGCATTGGAATTTCAAAAGAATGGCCGGCCTTGGTTTTGTGTTGCAAAGAAGCATAGCCGAATGCTTCTTTTTGCTTTTCCTTTTCCCCGTTTTCCTGGTTGACCGATGGGAGCTGGCTTGAGGGTCTAGCATGGTCGATTTTTGAGTAATAAGGGAGGTGGCCATTGATTTCTTTTGTTTTTCTCTTCTTTCTTTTTGTTCTTGACCAAGAGAGAGAGAGAGAGGAGAGGAGCAAGCTTTCACAATCGGTTTTGATGAATGCTTGGAGGAGTGCCGAATTTCTTTGCCTTGCCTTCTTCCTTCCTACATGTTTGCATGGCCGGTTTTGAGTTAACCGAAGTCCTCCACCTTTAAACACCATTGCCGAATCTCTCAGGGATCAAAGAGACTTTTGGATGTTAACTTTTCAAACGGTTTTGAAGGTGTGTCGACTACGTATTTGTGACCTCTTCGATTGTTTTGGTAAGTATTTCTCTAAGTGATTGGTTCGGGTTCTTATCTTATTCTTTAGTAAGCCGAAATCAGTATTTGGCCTTGGTATTTGGGATTGGCTGAATCTTATTAAGGCCTTGTTTTTATATTTCGTTTTTGTATAGTATGAGGAGATAGCCGTAAAGGAGTAAGGGTTCTCTGGGGATTTGATACAGCAAGGTAAGGAAGTATTATTTTGGGCTAAAGGCTATAATTTGAGTTTTTATGATAAACAATGTTGACCTTGGTTCTAGGGATGGCCGAATGTGCTTAAGGCTAAATGATGTGCTCTGTTGGTGTGAAATTAGTGTTAAGAAGCACAAAGGAGTCTTTCGGGAATTTAAGTGCTCAAGGTAAGGGTGTGGTATTCGGCCTAAGGCCATGTTATTGATATTAAGTGTGACCGATTTCGGTTATGTGTTCTAGGGACTAATCGATAGAAGTAACAGAAGCTTTCGGGACTTTAGTTGATGTTAAAGTCGATAAATCGAATATCGCTTTAATCAGGTGCGTAGTTATCGCACTGTTCATTTGCTTAATATATGTATTGTAAGTATTGTTTTATGTAAATGTATGAGTTGTGCATGTTAGCCGAAATAAAAGCAAACAGTATGGATACTAAGGTAAGTGATCGAATAATCAAGTTAGTGATTACGATATAAACCTGTCAGTGATTTGCGAGAAAAAGTGATTATTGATGTTTGTAAAATAAAGTGATGACATATTGTTCTGAATATCATGTGACCATGATGGATAAAATATACATATTTGTTTCGCACAAAATGTTGTTATGGTACATATACGTACGCATGAGACTTGTGATGTGACTATTGGAGAAAAGGTGTACACTATGTGAGTGTTCTAATGCTAGCCTCGTGCTACATTCGTGATTATTGATTAGTGAACCTATTGATATGTGAGATTTCTATGGGATCGGTGGCTTAGTCACGACCTTAAGAAATAATGTGCAAAAAGAAAGATATGTGGATCACTTTATGGATTGGACTTCGTAATTGTATATTTGTAATCATATTTATAATATTGTGTATTCATGATGGCATGTTTACAATTGTATGTTATATATATACATTTGGATTGTGCGGATATGGGCCAAGCCCATATGTGAGGACATGTGTTTTAACTATGCCTTCGAGTCTTGGTGACTCACTCTATATTTATTAAACCTTTCAGGTGGCGCGTAAAGCTTGGACCGGGTCAGAGAGGATACAAGGGTGGCCATGCCAAAGTGGATTTTCATGCAAAGGAATCTCTTGTTTAATGATTTAAATATTTACATTATCCGTATTTTGATTAAGTTTGTATTGTAATAAGGCCCACTAAAGTATTTCAGTCCATTTATTAAGTATCGTTATTGTTATGCCCTAATATGAAAGGTTGATTGCAAACGGTTTTATGTCCTCGAGCAAAGCTCGAATCTGATATTTTTATAATAAACTTCGATTTTCACTTAAAATATTTCAAGTCACGAAAATGTTTTATTAAAGGAACAAAATTTTCATCGGTTTTTTACTATTAAGTAAGAATATTTTTTGAAAGTATTCCGCGGTGACATTCAAATTCGGCCGGAGTAAATGGGCCGGGTTTGGGGTGTTACATTTTGGTATCAGAGCATGGTTCAAAACTCGGCTTTGAGGTTTTGGGCCCGAAAATAGTTTTCGAAAGTGGGCTTTTCAAAATGTGAACTTTTATTTTGGGCTTGTTCTGGCATGGCACTGTGATTTCAGCCCAAAGTCCACACAGTAAGTACCTCTGACTATTGAGGTATATTTAATATGTGAACTATATGGCATAATTGGGCTTGTAGATTAGAAAATTTGGGCTATCGAACCCTAAGACTAGTCTATTCAAAAAAACTAATGCATAAGACTTGAGAACTGAAATGACCCTAGAGGTGTAGTGAATGAATGTGTCTTGCTTATGAATGTGTGTGTGACTCTCTGAATAAGAAGTAGCGAACTTGAACCGAACCTATGTGTGATCGAAACAACCACTTCTAAATACTTTATTCCATAAAATTGTTCGCGAATAATCAGTGGAACAAATTTCTAATGCATAAAACTTTTAAGTTGGATTGTGCGATAAGAGATAAGTCCTAGAGGACATGATCGAGGCAAAATGGCCGTACCGGGACTCGTTAGATCGGGTCAAGGGTTGATAATAAGGTATCACCTCCACCACCAGCCCTTGATAATAAGTAGCAAGATCAAACAAGAAATAATGCTGTATCGCGTTGTAAGTTTTAGAGATGGTGGTTGGAGAGAGAGGAAATATGAGAACTCGAAAATTATTCCCGAGCGACTTTGAACCAATGGAGCGGATTTGTTCTGTGATATATCAAGTGCGTGGCACTCAAGATGCGGTTGAATAATGGTTGGAAATAACCAAGTGAGTTATGGATGAGCTGGTTTTGAGCCCCGAGGAAAAAGTGAAAGAAATAATGATGCTACTTGCGACGAGGCATATTAATGGTGGCTCACGGTTCGAGATAGTGTAACAAAATGGAGGACCCCACTCGAGAGTATGTCAAGATGACATCCCGAATAATAAGTATGTCAAGACCTATTACACTCGATGCTCGAGGCGTGTGTTTTTGGGACTAGTTCAATGGAACAAGTCCATAGCGAAATACAAGGCTAATTCCTAAAGTTAAGCCAATATGCTCAAGGAGTAGTGGCTACGAAACATGAACGATTATTATGCGGTTTAAGGATCGGATTAAGAGATTTTGAGACCGTTGATAGTTTCTCAACAGGAATGGAAATTTGCTATGTTAGTTAAAAAGGTTAAGATAGATGAAGAGATTAAGAACCCGATGAGATAAAACCGAGATAAGGATATGAACTGTGATAGAAGAAATTTTGAATTGTCTAAATTATCTGAAGGTCTTCGAAAAAGACCGAGGCTTGAAAGTTTTGCTAGTGTGACTAAACCAACTATGATAAATCGGGACCGTTCGTGTGCTCAGTGTGGAAAATATCATGTCGGCAAGTGTCGGAACCAAAATTTTGAAAATGTTTTAAAGTATAAGTCTATAAGCAATTGAATATTGTTAAGGTTAGTTATAACCTTGTGTACATGTTGGAATTCTGGTTATAAATATAGTGAAAGCCGACTGTGGATAGATTTTCTATCATGAAGTATTATTGAGGTGATAAATACAAGTGATGTGAATTATATATGGTTTATAATTTTGGTCCGCTTGTAATGTGATTCAGATGATGATAATCTCGTATTTCGGGCTTTCAGCCTAGCAGGCCTTGTGCCGGTGCATTGTATTTCGGGCTTTCAGCCTAGCAGGCCTTGTGCCGGTGTATTATATTTCAGGCTTTGATGCCTAGCAGGCCTTGTGCCGGTGTATTATTTCAGGCTTTCAGCCTAGCAGGCCTTGTGCCGGTGTATATTTCAGGCTTTGATGCCTAGCAGGCTTAATGCCGGTGATGTGTTATAATAGAGATTTCATGAATCACTTACAAGATGGAACATGTTTATTACCATAAGCTAAATGCTCGGATAAGTGCAAGTCTTTCGTACTTGCAAGGAATAAGGAAAGTTGGTATATTCCCATTTGAACTAAGTAAGATGTGGTATAGTTCAAGCTTCGATAAGAATGTTAATATGTGCCATTGATCTTACCATTGATGTGTATGACATCCGTAATGGAATTTATGCTTGAATGTGCTTATGAAAAAGTGGCCATAAGTGAAAATGCTAAATGTGAAAGAGGTTGAAATGTGTTTGCATTTGTGTATAATTGAGTATATGATTGATATATGGTGAATGGAAATGTGCGGATATTTGTTCATAAGTAATTTCGAGGACGAAATTATTTTTAAGAGGGGTAGAATTGTATTATCCCGAAATAGGGGTTGCGAGTTTGGAAAATAACTTGAGTGTTAGTGGGCTCAAGAGTGATTTTAATGTGTTATTAGAGTTCCTAAAGCCCGAGGATAAAATGGGAGCATTTTGGAAATTTTGAAAATTTTTGGGCTAAAAGGGAAATTTGGGCAAGGAAGGCCTTAAGTATAAATTTTGTAAGTTTGTGGCACATAAGATGCCCTAGTAAAGTGGTCGTTGTGTGCCACTTAAAGTTTGGCTTGGGCGCTAAGGTGTCGTGGATCGAGCAACACCGGGCGCGGCATAAGCGTTTTGTTTTTGGAAAATGGCGTTGCTTTAAAGGAGGTTTTAAAAGAATTTTCGAAGCACAAATGGACATGAAAGTCCGTGTGGCGAGTGGCTAAGAGCGTGAGGTGATGTTGCGCGCGAAAGGTCCCGAGTTCGAGTCCCGAAGGCTGCGTTTTATCTTGTTTTTGCGTCGAGGCAAAGGGTGCATGCAAGTAAGGGTTAAAAGGATTTACGATGCGATTGTTAGCATAAAATTCACAAAGATGGCCAGTGGTTAAAGACCTTGCTTGAGATCCATGGATAGGGAACTCGCGTTCGAGTCCCATTAGGGCGCGCGAAAAACTTAATTTTTGCTTGGCGCTAGAGTAAAGGAGAATTAGCGAAGAATGGTTTAAAATAATTTTCAAGCGATGTTGGCAACAAAGACTCGATAGTAAAATGGCTAAAGCTTGGAGAAGCTTTCTCCGTGTCTCGGGTTCGAGACACAGGGCGCGAGCATGGTTTTCCTTTTTGATAACGTGAAAGAGTCAGATGGGCATTAAATGCTCAAGCGAAGCAAGCATGCACGCAGCGTGCATGCATCTTAGTTGTTTTATTTTTTTAAAAGAACATGGAGCCTTATTCTTTATTTTATTGTTACTTATTTTATTATGATGAGGTATGGGAAATTATTAGTATTATTATTTTAGTTTATCAATGGTGTTGAGCATGCTATTAAATAAAGAATTTTCTTATTTTTATGATGTATGGGAAATGTTGTAGTATGGGTTATATTTTAGTTAGTGATGGGAAATAGTTTTGTTAGTATGTGAGGTAATGGGAGAAGAATAAACAATATTGAATTTAGCAAAAAGAAAGGCATGTACGGCATTGGAATTTCAAAAGAATGGCCGGCCTTGGTTTTGTGTTGCAAAGAAGCATAGCCGAATGCTTTTTTTGCTTTTCCTTTTCCCCATTTTCGTGGTTAATCGATAGGAGCTGGCTTGAGGGTCTAGCATGGTCGGTTTTTGAGTAATAAGGGAGGTGGCCATTGATTTCTTTTGTTTTTCTCTTCTTTCTTTTTGTTCTTGACCAAGAGAGAGAGAGAGAGAAGGAGAGGGAGCAAGCTTTCACAATCAGTTTTTGATGAATGCTTGGAGGAGTGCCGAATTTCTTTGCCTTGCCTTCTTCCTTCCTACATGTTTGCATGGCCGATTTTGAGTTAACCGAAGCCCTCCACCTTTAAACACCATTGTCGAATCTCTCAGGGATCAAAGAGACTTTTGGATGCTAACTTTTCAAACGGTTTTGAAGGTGTGTCGACTATGTGTTTGTGACCTCTTCGATTGTTTTGGTAAGTATTTCTCTAAGTGATTGGTTCGGGTTCTTATCTTATTCTTTAGTACGCCGAAATCAGTATTTGGCCTTGGTATTTGGGATTGGCCGAATCTTATTAAGGCCTTGTTTTTATATTTCGTTTTTGTATAGTATGAGGAGATAGCCGTAAAGGAGTAAGGGTTCTCTCGGGATTTGATACAGCAAGGTAAGGAAGTATTATTTTGGGCTAAAGGCTATAATTTGAGTTTTTATGATAAACAATGTTGACCTTGGTTCTAGGGATGGCCGAATGTGCTTAAGGCTAAATGATGTGCTCTGTTGGTGTGAAATTAGTGTTAAGAAGCACAAAGGAGTCTTTCGGGAATTTAAGTGCTCAAGGTAAGGGTGTGGTATTCGGCCTAAGGCCATGTTATTGATATTAAGTGTGACCGATTTCGGTTATGTGTTCTAGGGACTAATCGATAGAAGTAACAGAAGCTTTCGGGACTTTAGTTGATGTTAAAGTCGATAAATCGAATATCGCTTTAATCAGGTGCGTAGTTATCGCACTGTTCATTTGCTTAATATATGTATTGTAAGTATTGTTTTATGTAAATGTATGAGTTGTGCATGTTAGCCGAAATAAAAGCAAACAGTATGGATACTAAGGTAAGTGATCAAATAATCAAGTTAGTGATTACGATATAAACCTGTCAGTGATTTGCGAGAAAAAGTGATTTTGATGTTTGTAAAATAAAGTGATGACATATTGTTCTGAATATCATGTGACCATGATGGATAAAATATACATATTTGTTTCACACGAAATGTTGTTATGGTACATATACGTACGCATGAGACTTGTGATGTGACTATTGGAGAAAAGGTGTACACTATGTGAGTGTTCTAATGCTAGCCTCGTGGTACATTCGTGATTATTGATTAGTGAACCTATTGATATGTGAGATTTCTATGGGATCGGTGGCTTAGTCACGACCTTAAGAAATAATGTGCAAAAAGAAAGATATGTGGATCACTTTGTGGATTGGACTTCGTAATTGTATATTTGTAATCATATTTATAATATTGTGTATTCATGATGGCATGTTTACAATTGTATGTTATATATATACATTAGGATTGTGCGGATATGGGCCAAGCTCATATGTGAGGACATGTGTTTTAACTATGCACTGAGTCTTGGTGACTCACTCTATATTTATTAAACCTTTCAGGTGGCGCGTAAAGCTTGGACCGGGTCAGAGAGGATACAAGGGTGGCCATGCCAAAGTGGATTTTCATGCAAAGGAATCTCTTGTTTAATGATTTAAATATTTACATTATCCGTATTTTGATTAAGTTTGTATTGTAATAAGGCCCACTAAAGTATTTCAGTCCATTTATTAAGTATCGTTATTGTTATGCCCTAATATGAAAGGTTGATTGCAAACGGTTTTATGTCCTCGAGCAAAGCTCGAATCTGATATTTTTATATTAAACTTCGATTTTCACTTAAAATATTACAAGTCACGAAAATGTTTTATTAAAGGAACAAAATTTTCATCGGTTTTTTTACTGTTAAGTAAGAATATTTTTCGAAAGTATTCCGCGGTGACATTCAAATTCGGCCGGAGTAAATGGGCTGGGTTTGGGGTGTTACAGTACTTGCACAAAACAGAGGTATTTGGGTACTTGCACAAAACAGAGGTATTTCGGTGCTTGCACAAAACATGGGTATTTTGGTAATTTAAAAATATAAGGCTATCATAGTAATTTTTCAAATATAAGGGTATTTTAGTAATTTTATAAATATAAGGGTATTTGGTCCCTCTCGGGTTTTAGTTATGGACTTTGGCCCACCAACAAGTCCTTGCGGCTAAAGTGAACAGACACTACGCTCCAAGTAGGATTCCAGAGAAGAGGAGGTGGGCCACTAGGACCGCTTAAGTACCAAGCTCTCCCTAGATCCAATCCTAGACATGCGTATGCCCGTTGCCACACCCTAACCCAGTGATTTGGTCATGGACATGTTTAATTAGATTAAGTCTTATGAAATTTCAGAGTTGTTTAAACTAGGCCTAAAGTCCATAAACCCTAGCATACTTGCCTACGTCCCCATAAAGCCCATCAAACCCAAATTACATCCTTATGGCCCACTAGGCCCAAATCACATCCTTATGGCCTGTTAAGCCCAAAACAATTCCAGATCATGCATTATGCTTGACAGAATCAATTCATACGCCAAACCAAACAAACTCATCAAATCTAGCCTTAGGGCCCACCGGGCCCATATAGCCACTTTTGGCTTTTTGGCTTTTCAGCATTGCCGAAATCGTGTGTGTAGTGTTTGTACACACTTGGTATCCACGCGCACTGCAAACCCCTTAGTCACAAACCTACAATCGACATGACTAATGATTAACCAAGGCTTTAACACATACTTATCAAAAACCAAAACCTCATCGTACCCTTACGGTGTGCCTTACGTTCTAGTAGCCCTTCTTTTGCTACTATTGGCGATTATCCTCTAGATCTGTAGCCAAACACCTTTATCGTCAAAACCAAGTGATCCATATTGATCATAAATCATCCCTACGAGCTATATTAGATTTGGCCATTTACTAAACCATGACTGAGTCGAGAACACTTGTCACAATGTTAGCAACCCTTACCTACCACACTTGCGATTGTCGAGCCTTGCCCTTGTTAATACAGGTTAATGACAAGAATTGGGTTAGATAGCCCTTCAACTTTTAACAAAACTCGCTAAAAGATAAACTAAGCACTTACTAAAATTCTCCTTTGATCCCGTGGCTCAAGTCCAGCTTTTGAGACTAGTAAGGTTACAGAGGCAATTCGGCAACACTAGGGAGAATAAGAAAAGAGGTGATTCGGCTAGAACCAAGTGGTGAACCAAAAAAGAAATTTGAGAAGGAAGAGTATGAAGGATTCAGCAAGGAGGGATGATAGAATTTTGGGCAATGGAGGGAATTTGACTTAGCAAAATTTCGGCAAAAAGGGAGAAACCGTTTGAGGGGGAGAATAAAACTAGAGAATGCTCAAAGAACCTTTTAGCATTCGGCCCTTCTCCTTTTAATGCCATAGGCCGAACACTCCCCTCCCTTAGAGTCCCATTCAGCACCATCACATCCTTACTCCCCAACTTCTAACTTATCTCCCTTATCTTCACCTTAAATTTCTCTCCTGAACACTCCCTTCCAGAGTCCCCTCCAACGCCAACTCCTTCTGTCCAGGCACAAAATCAAAACTCCTTAATTCTCCCCTCTTTAGGCCTTGAACCGTGGACCTCCTTAACTGACAAACACGCCACTTCATAGCTCCTAAATGACGCCACTTTCCACTGGAGCACAAGCCCATTTGTGTCCTCTCTTCTCTTAATCTACTTATGAGGCCTCATGCATGAGATTAAGGACCACTAAGCAAGAAAAAGTGAATTTTTCCTATGATCACCCCTATCTCTAAGGCTTCAAATAATCCCGATACTACCTTAATATTATTATTCTAAGTGCTACACATACATATTAACTTCCATGCATAGAAATTAGGGTTTCGAGATTTTTGGGGCGTTATATTGTATATATACATACCAAAACAAAAGTAATGACAAAACAAGCCTATTACATGCCATATAATCCAAAATAAACGTTCAAAAACTATCGAAATCGGATGCATAGTGTGACTTGAGTGCTAATCTTATCATCCAACCTTCAAAAGTATCTACAAGAAACAGAAATTAACAAAAGTAAGCTTATTGAAGCTTAGTAAGTTCGACGGACAGAAATAATGAATCTTACCAATATAAATATAACAATCAAATAAAAAATGATTCAACAACACATGTATCCTGTTATCCACAATTGCAAACTGATAAATTGCATATTTCAATTCAAAGCTTAAATAATAATCTTCGAGAAAACATACATATCCACGATGGAGTCAATTCAAGATGCCAAGTATATTTCATGCCATTCAAAGTCATTAACAAGTTATAATATAATAATTTACGACCTGATGAATGACTTACAGATACGAGTAAACAAATAGTCCAACTAAAACACGTCAAACACTCATGAGAGCTAATCCAACCAATAACACGCCTCAATACTAAGTGTCTAGCCCATAGGCTATACAGCTGCCCCCATAACAAGCCAAAACAGGATAGTGTAACACGAGAGTTTGCAAAAAATGCTGAAACTTGGTATACTCAGAAAGAATATAAAAAGCACGCCACATTAATCTCCACTCCTACCCTACATAACACACCATCATTCAATTGTACTCTATCTCTCGTTCATCCGGCCCAAGTACTGAAATTCAATGACATTTTTCAAACAAATTTACATCATCAGTAGAACAATTAATATCCACTATTTCATATCATATCATCATACAGTTCATATAGACATTAAAATACAAACTGAATGAACTTACAAGACTAATTTGCGGTAACGGTCCAAAATAGCTCAATCAATGATTGACGTTGTGTCAGTTCATTATTTTCATTTTCAATTGCACACATCAATATAATTCAAAAATTATACAATTAAGGAATATAATATATTTAAAAATGTACTAAATTTAAACCGTACGAACTTTTCAGACTAAATTGGAGCAACGGCAAAGTACAGGGGCTATTTGGTAATTTTTTCCTTTCCTCGATTTTCCACTCGTTCTTGATCTAAAATAATAACTCCATTCAATTTAGTAATTCTAACAAAAAAAAAATTAATTCAGTTTACACAATTAAGTCTTTTTGACATTTTTACAAATTTGCCCCCAACATTTTACTTTTATACAATTTAGTCCCTAAGTAAAAAATATGCAATTTAACCATTTTTATTTAAAACCCACCTTGACCATTTATTCAAAGGTCTCCATAAAGCCCCTATTTGTAATTATTACACACCAAGTACAAGTAATTTTACCACTTTAACAAATAGTCCTTAAACGTTAGAATCATCAAAAACTACTTTACAAAATAGTCCTAACTAACAACAAAACTCAATAATCTTTCATAAAACTTCATGAATAACTTAAACTCACTGAAAAACTCAATTATCCCTTCCAAAATGACTTTGTTAAGTTAAAAAACTTAAGTTTAAGATTTGGAAACCCAAAATCCTTGCACTTTGTTAAGTTATGTTGAAAGCCCATGTTAAAAGAAAATGTCTATAAGTTATAGTTATTTCGAAAACCATGTTAAACTTTAGAAATTTATTTAAGTTTAATCATTAAACAGTTGAAACAATAATAACCCAAAGGTAAAGTCAAGTTGGAGAAACCAGGCCTTATTACATCCCAATAAAAATAAAGTAATTAAATTAAAGTCATTCGAAGCTAAATTAAAAACTTCTAAGTAGCTTGCAGTGTGGCCATCTCCGAGTCCTCTCCCACGTCGAGCCGTCTACTGAGAGTTACCTGAAACATTAAATAAAAGGGTGTGAGTTTCGAAACTCAGTGTGTACAACCCTTGGTCATCCAATCAACATGCAATTATCACATTGGGCCTAAGCCCTATCAAAATCGGTGGTCTTGGGCCTTAGCCCATAATTACCTCATATCACATCCGTATCACATGAATGCAATGCTCCTATCCCAAATCCAACTCTGCACTCCATTTCCCTTCCAACCCTACACTCCTGTGGGGATATAAATATCAACCCACCCATCCCTACACTCTAAAGGTAGCACCAACAGCGACACTACTCAAATGTTGTAGCAAGGCTGCTAAGCATATAATGGGCTTAAAGTCACCGGTGGATCCACCGTCGTCAAGCGACTATGCGATCCTCACATATCTTCCTCTGTATCATCAAACCCAAGTGTAACATATATCTCATGAATGCAACATACACATTTTCACACATTAAGCACCTAGGGGTATTTTAGTCATTTCACTACCTAGGGGTATTTTTGTAAATCCACCCTATAGGGATATTTTTGTAATTTCTTTCATCTCGGGTTTTAGTTATGAACTTTGGCCCATCAAGAAGTCCTTGCGGCTAAAGTGAACAGACACTATACACCAGGTACGATCCCAGAGAAGAGGAGGTGAGTCATTAAGACCGCTTAAGTACCAAGCTCCCCCTAGATCCAATCCTAGACATGCATTGAAACACCCCACACCCAGCCCACGAGCCTGGACCGAATCTGGTATGTTCCTTGAGTAAACCAGTTTCAAAGTTCTTTGCTACTTAGAGAAAATTTGTGTAATTTTTAGAAAAACATCGTTTTGGGTCGGGCTTAGGTTGGAAACCAATTTATTTTAATTAGAAATCATTTAATTACGGTGACAAAACAATTTTAGAGTCTATTTTAAAATTAAATTAAATTAAACTTTAATCAAAATAATTCGGAACATGATAATTAAAAATAAACAGAAATAAAGAAATCCAACTTGGGCCTTATGGCCTTATTACATCAAACAAAACCCAAATTTAAAATTAAAGTACTTAGTAAAAATAAAAGTCCGAATCTTTAAATTTCTCCTTGCTATGGATGGCCACCTTTAGCCCCTGCCGACCCGGTCCATTATTGCTCATCACCTGAAAAATATTTCCCACAACGGGGTGAGTCAAACTGACTCAATGTGTAACCAACACTACAATTTAATAAATCAATGCATACCAAACATAACATGTTCATACATTAATTCAAAATAATGATGCAATCCCGAACCCAAAACCTAGATGCCATCCGCTACACACCCCCGTACCTGCCAAACACACTGTGGGGACTACTAAGTCGACCCTCCTTCCGCTACACACCAAATTGCGGGCTTAAGTCACCGCATCAGTGGTCTTAGGTCACCACTTTTCAGATTACTGTGGTCTTAGGTCACCACTTTTCAGATTACTGTGGTCTTAAGTCACCACTTTTCACTTCCCCTTTCAATATACAACCATATGCCCCATATATTAATAAGCATAATATACCAGAGTTCACAATCGTATAAAATTCTCATGTTACGAAAAACATTTTCATATTTCTAGTAGAAGTAGGAAACGTACCTGAGTACTTTTGTACCACATTTGGGTACTTAGCCATATTCTCATTCATATATATACTCATAGATTAAAATATTGCCATGTGACATATTAAAAGATAGTGGGGATTACACACCTGATTCGCTTAATGAAGTCCTTGAAATCCCAAAGAAAACTAATTTACAGATTTAGATCTCAAATCCTACATAAATTAATCACTTACTATTTAAAAGACCATTCGGCCATTATTCCAAATACTAATAGGATTAGTATTACTTACCTTGTTGCCAAATTGATTTTAAGAATCAAATGCCGGATCTTGGTATTCCTCCCTTGTGAATTCGGCTAAACATTATATTACTCCATAGGTTAGTTTGCGGCTTCTGACAATAAATCCAAACATTTAAAATAGGCCTTGGCCGAATATCTTAAACACATACCTTGTGATTCCAAATCCCAAAAAGTAACCCTTGGCTATGGAGATGTCGAAATCCCTACACACATATGTTAGATCTGATTTCCAAATCACCTAATAAACTTAATCAAATGGCTTTTGGCCTAAACCATGTTTTTCTTACCTTAAATCCTTGAATCTCGAAACTCTCTTCTTGAGTAGCCGAAATTCCTTAGATCTGAAATCCCGGAATTCCTCCTTCAATATTCGGCCAAAAGACAACCAAAAGGATCAGTTCCTAAATCTAGGTTGAAAGCGATTGAACAATCAAGAATCCATTGTTCTTACCTTAACACCACAGTCGACGGCACCCTTGATTGAAGTCACAGAGATTCGGCTATGGAGACTTAGACAGAGATCAAAGTGGTTTCAGTTTTGACAATAGAAGAAAAAGAAGAAGAAAAGATAGATTTTTGCTTAAGGAAAATTTCGGCAGAGAGGGGGAGAGAGCTAGGGAATTTTTGGCAACACTTAGAAAAGATGAAAGAATAGCCTCAATTTTCCTCCTTTAGCCGAAATTATCAACAAGAGAGTCCCTTACTTGGCCACTACTCTTCATCTGTGATAGTATTATCCTTATTTAAATTAAAAAGATTTAATCCATCATTTATCTCTCCAAAATAATCCAATTTAAAAATCCTTTATTTATCACCTTTTAATCAAATATTTATGAGAATAAAGCACCTCCTATGTGCCGTCCACCTCAGTCTTCTGGAAGCAAAAAATAAAACCTTCGTTATTTGCTTCCCAAGTGACTCGAACTCAGGCCCATTCCTCCTGCATATGGCGCCATTTCCATAGGCCCTAAGTGGCATCTTCAGGCCACTTTTCCAAGCCTGTTTGTGTGTCAAATTCCACCAACTTTTTCTTTTAAGGCCACCTTGCCTTAATTTCCTATTTTAAACTTTAAAACTCGACATTTCTAAGTCATTTCTAAGTTTCCTAAAATTTTCGATCGGCTCTGTAAACTTGCCATTTTCTTACATTTCTAAGTTTTCAGAAATGTTCACTTTCCATTTTTGAATCATTTCCCTACATTTCCTAGTTTCCAAAAATGTTCATGTCTACGTATTTCTAGGTTTCCAAAAATGTTCATGTCTATGCATTTCTAGGTTTCCAAAAATGTTCATGTCCATGCATTTCTAGGTTTCCAAAAATGTTCATTTCCATTTCATTTTCATTCATTTCTGAGTTTCCCAAAAATATCAAGAATTTATTCATAGTGCTTAAGACAGGTTATTTCGTACACTTAAACCGAAAATGCATAGGCCCTTTCCAGGATGTTACAGTTCTACCCCCTTAAAATAATTTCGTCCTCGAAATTTCCTAACTAAAATAATTGAGGGTATTGTTGTCGCATTGCCTCTTCTGGTTCCCACGAAGCTTCCTCCGATCCATGATTGAGCCATAACACTTTGACTAGAGGAACTGACTTCCTCCGTAGCAATTTCACGTCACGTTCCAATATCCGAATCGGCTCTTCCTCGTAGGATAAGTCTGGCCTTAGCTCCACCTCTTCAACTGGTACCACATGAGACGGATCCGATCGGTAACGACGTAGCATGGATACATGGAATACGTCATGCATCTGTTGCAACTCTGGTGGCAACTCCAATTGGTATGCCATCGCCCAACTCGCTTCGCCTGCTCGATAGGGCCCTATAAACCTTGGGCTTAACTTCCCTTTGCGACTGAACCTCATAACCTTTTTCCAAGGTGAGACTTTCAGAAACACTTGGTCTCCCACTTCAAACTCTATTTCCTTCCGCTTCAGGTCTGCATACGACTTCTGGCTATCAGAGGCTTCCTTCAACCTTGCCCGAATTATCTCAACCTTCTCTTCAGTTTCTGCCACTAACTCCGGACCTAACACTCGACGTTCTCCTAACTCAGTCCAACAAGTAGGAGTTCGACACTTCTGACCATATAATGCTTCATATGGTGCCATCCGAATGCTAGCCTGATAGTTGTTGTTGTAGGCGAACTCAGCTAAAGGCAAGTAATCTTCCCAACTTCCTCGGAAATCCATCACACAGCCTCTCAGCATATCCTCCAACACTTGTATAACTCGTTCAGACAGCCCGTCTGATTGTGGATGAAAAGCCGTAGTGAAGTCTAACTTAGTGCCTAAAGCTTCATGAAGTGCCTTCCAAAATCGAGACGTAAACCTTGGGTCCCTATCGGAGATGATTGATACCGGTACTCCATGTAACCTCACGATTTCCTCCACATATAACTAAGCCAATTTCTGAAGAGAATAGTCAACTCTTAC
Source organism: Gossypium bickii (assembly GCA_025503065.1). NCBI lineage: Eukaryota > Viridiplantae > Streptophyta > Magnoliopsida > Malvales > Malvaceae > Gossypium > Gossypium bickii. The sequence goes on along the minus strand of CP106717.1, from coordinate 42,746,155 downwards.
TGGGATGGAGTGCGCGGACTTGGTCAAATGGTCCACTATCACCCATACCGAGTCCTTCTTAGTAGGCGTAAGGGGAAGCCCACTAATGAAATCCATGGTAATTCTCTCCCACTTCCATTGTGGAATTTCGATCGGTTGAAGCAAACCCCATGGGACTTGGTGTTCAGCCTTAACTTGCTGACACGTCATACATTTCCCCACAAATTCAGTCACTTCTCGTTTAAGATCAGACCACCAAAATTGTTCCCTTAAATCTCTATACAGCTTAATACCTCTGGGATGCATAGCATAAGGGCTACCATGCGCTTCCCGAAGAATCCTTTGTCTCAACCCCTTGTCCATCGGCATACAAACTTTTCCTTTGTAGCACAATACTCCATCATCATTGACGCCATAATCCTTTACTTCTCCGTTTTGTACTTGCTGTAACTTAGCACTTAAGTCCTTATCAGCCAACTGTCCCTCTTTCACCTCATTCAGCCATGTGGGCTTGACTTGTAATTCTGCCAATAGGCTTCCATCATCATACAAACTCAAGTGTGCGAACATAGCTCTTAGATCCGACACAACCTTTTGATTTAGGGCATCAGCTACTACATTCGCCTTGCCTGGATGATATTCTATCGAACAATCGTAGTCTTTCAACAATTCCACCCACCTTCGTTGCCTCAAGTTCAACTCCTTCTGAGTCAGCAAGTACTTAATACTTTTGTGGTCTGTGTAGATAACTGACCTTTCTCTATAAAGGTAGTGCCTCCAAACCTTAAGAGCGAAAACCACTGCTGCTAGTTCCAAGTCATGGGTTGGGTAATTAACCTCATGCGGCTTTAACTGCCGGGACGCATAAGCGACTACTTTTCCTTCTTACATTAGAACACAGCCTAATCCCGTATGCGAAGCGTCACAATACACCACAAAATCTTTTCCTGCTTCCGGCTGAATTAACACTGGAGCTTCCGTTAACGCCTTTTTAAGCTTTTCAAAGCTCTCCTGCTGCTTATTAGTCCATTCAAAGGGTACTTCCTTCCTTAGCAACTTTGTCAAAGGCGCGGCTATTGACGAGAACCCTTCCACGAACTTTCTGTAATAGCCTGCCAAGCCTAAAAACTTGAATCTCACCACGGACCTAGGTGGTTTCAATCCAACACCGCTTCGATCTTCCTAGGGTCCACTCTTATTCCCTCTGCGGATACCACATGTCCTAAAAATGCCACCTCCTTAAGCCAAAATTCACACTTGCTGAATTTGGCATAAAGCTTCTTCTCTCTTAATACTTCCAACACCACTCGGAGATGCTCATCATGCTCCTCTTCCGACTTAGAGTACACCAAAATATCATCGATGAATACAACGATGAACCTATCCAAGTAAGGTTGGAAAACTCGGTTCATCATATCCATGAACGCGGCTGGAGCGTTTGTCAACCCAAACGGCATCACCAAAAACTCAAAATGGTCGTATCTTGTCCTAAAAGCGGTCTTATGGATATCAGCCTCCTTCACCTTCAACTGATGATAACCCGACCTTAAGTCGATCTTTGAAAACACTGTGGCCCCCTTCAGCTGATCGAACAAGTCATTGATCCTTGGCAAAGGATACTTGTTCTTAATGGTCAGCTTATTCAACTGACGGTAATCTATGCACATACGCATAGTTCCGTCCTTCTTCTTAACAAACAGACCGGTGCTCCCCATGGAGACACACTGGATCGGATGAACCCACGATCCAACAACTCTTGGATTTGAGCCTTGAGCTCAACCAACTCCTTTGGCGCCATTCGGTATGGAGCAATTAACACAGGAGCTGTTCCCGGTAGCAAATTTATTCCAAATTCCACCTCCCTATCTGGGGGTATTCCTGGTAATTCCTCCGGAAATACATCCTCAAAGTTCCTTACATTCTAACTCCACGGATGCCTTCTTCTTTCCCACCTAATGCACTTATGAAGGCTAAGAATGCCTTGCACCCTTTCTTAACCATCTTCTCAGCCTTCAGCGCCGAAACTACGTTAGACAAGTAGTTCCTCCTTTCTCCAACCATTACTACTACTTCATCCTTCGGGGTTCTTAGTTCCATACGCTTAGCTGCACAATCCAACACGGCTCGGTGCTCTACTAGCCAATCCATTCTGAATATAAGTTCAAACTCTCCAAAAGGTAATTCCATTAAGTCAGCCTGAAAGTTCACTCCCTGAATCTCTAGGGGTACATTCCGAAAAATCTTATCGATCATCACTGTTTGGCCTAATGGGCTTACTACAGTCATCTGCCTATCAAAAAGTTCAGAGTCTAGGCCTAGTGTTTCTACTACACTACATGCAACATATGAATGGGTCGAGCCCACATCAATTAGAGCAAAATAGGGCTTGTCAAAAATAAAGAACGTACCGGTTATAACATTCGGCGCGTCTCCATCCTCCCTCTGGCAAACCGCATAAACCAAACCTGGTTGCCTTGCCTCAGCATTAGCAGCACCGCGGCCCTATGTTCCACGGCCTCTGCCAGCACCATTACCTCTGTTGCTCGAACCATGACCTCGTTGAGGCTGCGGTCCTCCTCTATCCGCCTAACTAACATTCTGAGTTGTCGGTCGGCTTTCGTCTAAGTTCTTAGGGCATTTCTTAACCACATGGTCCTTGGACCCACACCTAAAACATCCTCCTGTTCTCCTCCAACACTCTCCCAAGTGCTTCTTTCCACACACATCACAAGGTCGATACCGCCCTTCTGATCCAGCTTGCTGACCTCGCGGCCCATCAACTCTAAGCCTCTTATGAACCTTTCCAGATGACCCAAAACTTCTCTTGGGCCTATTTCTATCCATAGCCTGCTTTGTAGAATCCTTGATTCCCTCGGCCACCTTGGCCTTTTCTACCAAAGCAGAGAATTCCCGCTCCTGATGCGGTGCTATCAACAGTCTCAGATCATCCCTTAGCCCGTCCTCAAAACGGACACAACGCTCATGCTCAGTCGCCACGACACCTCGAGCGTACCGGCTCAACCTCAGGAATTCAGCCTCATATTCTGCAACCGACTTGTTTCCTTGGATCAGCCCCAGAAAAGCTTTCCTTTGCTCATCAATGTACCTGGTTCCCACATACTTCTTTTGGTACGCTTCCTTCACGTACTCCCAGGGCAGATCCTCAGCCGTGGCACCATCCCGCACAATTAACCACCATTGATACGCTTCATCGCGTAACAGTGCCACCATTCCCTTTAACTTTTCTTCAGGGGTCAGATCAAGCTCATCCATGATGCGCTCCGTTGCTTCCAACCAGTACTCACCAGATCTTGGGTGCTACTCGAACACTCCCGAAACATCTCGGCTCCATTAGCTCGGAGCCGTTCAGTACGATTTTCGGTGCGAATTTCCTCCCGCACTCACCACCAATTCCAAAACTCGTAGTACGACTGCGACACAAAGATCTTCCCCGTCCGAGCTTGCTTTGCTCAAAGACCACACACCCGGGTGGTGGTGGCGGTGGTATCTCATTGTCAGACCCTTGTCCCGATCTAACGGGTTCTGACACAGTCATCCTTCTTCTACCTCGTCCATGACGACCACGTCCTCTAGAGCTCATTTCTAACGTCGAGGTCTGATTAAAAAGTTTTATGATTTAGTCATTGTTCCACTTATTTACCCGCGAAGGAGTTTTATGAAAAAGGATTTAGGAGTGGTTCTTTCGTATTCATACAAGCATATAGTCTTTCCATTCATTCATCCATCAAACAAGTATGAACTTTCGTTCATTCAGAGAAACGTTGTAGTTCTCATTGTTATTGTTTTTCCACTACCCAGGGGTATTTTCGTAATTTGTCCTACAGGGGCATTTTTCGAAAATTTTCGAAATAAGAAGTTCTTCGGTGATTCTGTCAAAAGTATTTTGGTAATTTCAAAGCCCCGGATAATTTGGAAAATTTTTTTGAAATCCAGGGGTATTTCGATAATTTTTGACCTTAGGGGTATTTTGGTAATTTTCCACAAACCGGGGTAAATTTGTAAAATGTAATAAGTCAGGGATATTTCAAAAGTTGTAAAACTTTGAGGGTTCTTTTTGAGAATTTTACTTTTCAAAACGATGATGTTGCAAAAATTTTGGAAATCAGGGTCATTTTGGTAATTTTGTAAGTTAGGGGAAATTTTGAAATTTTTCAAAATCAAGGTATTTTTGATGGTTTACAAATTAGGGTTTGTGAATGTTTATAAAATAATGAAGTTTGGCAAAACCGTTGAGAAGCTTGACATTTTGTGAATCAAGGGCATTTTGGTAATTTTACCACTAAGGGCTTTTTTGTAATTTTCACAAATCAGAAATTTTTCAAAAAATTTTGTAAAGATGGTTTTCACAAATTTAAAAGAAAGTTTTAAGAATTTAAAACTAGGGTTTGTTGTTTTGTTCTCTTTTTTTTTATAAAGCAAAACGGCTAGTTCCCTTTTTGGGTTTTAGTCATTATGTTCAGCCTATGACCGAGCCCTCTTGGTCGTAGGTGAACCAAAGCTACGCACTGGTAGGATTCGAGTGGAGAGGAGGTGAGTCACGCGGATCGCTTAAATACCAAGCTCCCACCAAAAACCATTCCTAGACATGCGCACGCAGGTTGCCACACCACCGAGCCCTCTGGGTTAGGGGTGAACCGGCTATGCACCAAGTAGGATTCTCGCGAAGAGGAGGTGAGTCACTAGGATCGCTTAAATACTGTGCTCTTCTCGATCCAATCCTGAGACATGCGTCATGTGGGTACCACACTCTAGCTCATGACTTACCCATAGGTTTGTTTAGTGCATTAAGTCTTATGTGTTTGTGTTTGAGTAGACTAGTCCTAGGGTTCCATATTCCTATCATACTATTCTACGTTCCATGCCCTTTCTACCCTTATTCAATTCATAAATCACATAATCACACATAGAGTTAGGGGTACTTACCTGGTGGACTGCGGGTCGGAGACTTAGGTGCCATGCCAGAAAACCTCTTTATTTCATAAAATCCTTTCAAAAACTTACTTGGCTCGATTTGAAAACATTTTGGGCCTTAGCCCAAAGGCCGAGAGTTTAAAAACTGGGCTCTGATACCAAACTGAAACACCCCACACCTGGCCCACGAGCCTGGACCGAATCTGGTATGTTCCTTGAGTAAACCGGTTTCAAAGTTCTTTGTTACTTAGAGAAAATTTGTGTAATTTTTAGAAAAACATCATTTTGGGTCTGGCTTAGGTTGGAAACCCATTTATTTTAATTAGAAATCATTTAATTACGGTGACAAAACAATTTTAGAGTCTATTTTTAAAATAAATTAAATTAAACTTTAATCAAAAATAATTCGGAACATGATAATTAAAAATAAACAGAAATAAAGAAATCCAACTTGGGCCTTATGGCCTTATTACATCAAACAAAACCCAAATTTAAAATTAAAGTACTTAGTAAAAATAAAAGTCCGAATCTTTAACTTTCTCATTGCTATGCATGGCCATCTTTAACCCCTGCCGACCCGATCCATTATTGCTCATCACCTGAAAAATATTTCCCACAACGGGGTGAGTCAAACTGACTCAATGTGTAACCAACACTACAATTTAATAAATCAAGGCATACCGAACATAACATGTTCATACATTAATTCAAAATAATGATGCAATCCCGAACCCAAAACCTAGATGCCATCCGCTACACACCCCTGTACTTGCCAAACACACCGTAGGGACTACTAAGTCGACCCTCCTTCCGCTACACACCAACTTGCGGGCTTAAGTCACCGCATCTGTGGTCTTAGGTCACCACTTTTTAGATTACTGTGGTCTTAGGTCACCACTTTTTAGATTACTGTGGTCTTAAGTCACCACTTTTCACTTCCCCTTTCAATATACAGCCATATGCCCTATATATTAATAAGCATAATATACCAGAGTTCACAATCGTATAAAATTCTCATGTTACGAATAACATATTTCATATTCCTAGTAGAAGTAGGAAACGTGCACTGAGTACTTTTGTACCACATTTCTAGGTATTTAGCCATATTCTCATTCATATATATACTCATAGATTAAAATATTGCCATGTGACATATTAAAAGATAGTGGGGATTACACACTGATTCGCTTAATGAAGTCCTTGAAATCCCAAGAAAACTGATTCTGATTTAGATCTCAAATCCTACATAAATTAATCACTTACTATTTAAAAGACCATTCGGCCATTATTCCAAATACTAATAGGATTAGTATTGCTTACCTTATTGCCGAATTGATTTTAAGAATCAAATGTTTGGATCTTGGTATTCCTCCTTGTGAATTCAAATAAACATTATATTACTCCATAGGTTAGTTTTATTCGATAATAAATCCAAACATTTAAAATAGGCCTTGGCCGAATATCTTAAACACATACCTTGTGATTCCAAATCCCAAAAAGTAACCTCACTATGGAGATGTCGAAATCCCTACACACATATGTTAGATCCGATTTCCAAATCACCTAATAAACTTAATCAAATGGCTTTTGGCCTGAACCATGTTTTTCTTACCTTAAATCCTTGAATCTCGAAACTCTTTTCTTGAGTAGCCGAAATTCCTTAGATCTAAAATCCCGGAATTCCTCCTTCAATATTCGGCCAAAAGGCAACCAAAAGGATCAGTTCCTAAATCTAGGTTGAAAGCGATTGAACAATCAAGAATCCATTGTTCTTACCTTAACACCACAGTCGACGGCACCCTTGATTGAAGTCACAAAGATTCGGCTATGGAGACTTAGACAGAGATCAAAGTGGTTTTGGTTTTGACAGTAGAAGAAAAAGAAGAAGAAAAGATGGATTTTTGCTTAAGGAATATTTCGGCAGAGAGGGGGAGAGAGCTAGGGAATTTTCGACAACACTTAGAAAAGATGAAAGAATAGCCTCAATTTTCCTCCTTTAGCCGAAATTATCAAAAGAGAGTCCCTTACTTGGCCACTACTCTTCATATGTGATAATATTATCCTTATTTAAATTAAAAAGATTTAATCCATCATTTATCTCTCCAAAATAATCCAATTTAAAAATCCTTTATTTATCACCTTTTAATCAAATATTATGAAAATAAAACACCTCCTATGTGCCGTCCACCTCAGTCTTCGGGAAGCAAAAAATAAAACCTTCATTATTTGCTTCCCAAGTGACTCGAACTCAGGCCCATTCCTCCTTCATATGGTGCCATTTCCATAGGCCCTAAGTGGCATCTTCAGGCCACTTTTCCAAACCTGTTTGTGTGTCAAATTCAACCAACTTTTTCTTTTAAGGCCACCTTGCCTTAATTTCCTATTTTAAACTTTAAAACTAGACATTTCTAAGTCATTTCTAAGTTTCCTAAAATTTTCGATCGGCTCTGTAAACTTGCCATTTTCTTACATATCCAAGTTTCCAGAAATGTTCACTTTCCATTTTTGAATCATTTCCTTACATTTCCTAGTTTCCAAAAATGTTCCTGTCTACGCATTTCTAGGTTTCCAAAAATGTTCATGTCTATGCATTTCTAGGTTTCCAAAAATGTTCATGTCCATGCGTTTCTAGGTTTCCAAAAATGTTCATGTCCATGCATTTCTAGGTTTCCAAAAATGCTCATTTCCATTTCATTTTCATACATTTCTGAGTTTCCCAAAAATATCAAGAATTTATTCATAGTGCTTAAGACAGGTTATTTCGTACACTTAAACCGAAAATGCATAGGCCCTTTACAGGATGTTACATGCATATGTCCATTGCCACACTCTAACCTAGCGACTTGTCCACAAACATGTTTGATTATTAAATTAAGTTTTATGCTATTTAAGAATTTACCAGAACTAGGCCCAGAGTCCATTTAAACCCCAGCATGCATTTCTAAAATCCCATTAGGCCCACTAAGCCTAATCATGTCCATATAGCCCATTAAGCCCAATCATGTTTATGTAGCCCATTAGGCCTGATCATAATCAAATAATACAACCATCCATATCATTCCATCATTCAATTTCACATCTCAACTCTTGCTGATTTGGGCCCACGAACTCAGGAGGCCCATTTAGCTCCGTCTGGCCTGGAAATGACATGTCTTATATGTTATGAACATTTTTGGAAGCCTGGAAATGTATGGAAATGTTAGGTTTAAAAGAGGAAAGTGAACATTTTTGGAAACACTGGAAATGTATGGAAATGTTAGGTTTAAAAGAGGAAAGTGAACATTTTTGGAAACTTGGAAATGTAAGGAAGTGATTTAGAAATGATTCAAAAGAGGAAAGTGAACATTTCTGGAAACTTGGAAATGTAAGGAAATGTCAAGTTTAAAGAGGCAAACGAAAATTTTTGGACACTTAGAAATGACTTAGAAATGTCGAGTTTTAAAGTTTAAAAGAGGAAATTAAGGCAAGATGGCCTTAAGAGAAAAAGTATGTGAAATTTGACACACAAACAGGCTTGGAAAAGTGGCCTGGAGATGCCACTTAGGGCCCCTGGAAATGGCGCCACATACAAGGGTATTGGGCCTAAGTTCGAGTCACAGGGAAAGCAAATAAAAGAAATTTTATTTTGCTTCCAGAAGAAGTGAGGTGGACGGCACAAGGCTATAATTTAGGAGCCTTTATTCTTTTATTTTTAAGAGATAAATAGTGGATAAATAAGGGATAAATAATAGAATTATTTTAGATTATTTTCAAGAGATAAATGAGGAATTATTCTTTAATTAGGAAAATAAGGGAGAAGTGATGGCCAAGTAAGGGACTTTGAGTTTAATAATTTCAGCTAAGTAAGGATAGTTGCTGAATTATCTTTTATTTTAGGAGATAATTAAAGAGATAAAGCTATCAAAATAGAAGAGTGATGGCCAAGTAAGGGATTCTAAGTTAGTAAATTCGGCTATATAAGGAAAAGAGGGCCATTCATCATTCTTTCACAACCCTTCTCTCTCACGAATTTCCTAGAGCATTTGTTCTTCTTCTTTTTGTTAGCCAAAGCCGAAAATTCAAGATATCACCATTAGCCAATTTCTTTTCTTTCCAATCCATCAAAAGCCGAATCTTTGAGGGGCTTCAAGCATAGGTGCTGTCAATTTCTTAAAGAAATGGTAAGAACAAGTTTTGATTTCTATTCTTTTCTTTTAGATTTGTCGAAATCTAGGACTAATCCCATCAATATTCTTATTTGTCGAAATTTGGAAGGATTCTTTCAGGATCTTTGCCATAGTCGACTATAAATGAAAAGATCTTCAGGATTTGACCAACAAGGTAAGTCATATCTGACATTCGGCCAAGGGCCATTGATTGTGATTAAAGGTTAGAAGTTGATCTAACATGTGGGTTTAGGGATTTCGACAAAAACTATAACCAAGGGATAATTTCGGGATTTAAGTTCCTTAAGGTAAGTGACTATGAATATTTGGCCAAGGCCTATTTTATAGTTAGATCTATTTTTATGTGTTTTAAGCCGAAAACTAACCGATTCAAGGGATCTAGTGATTAGTCGATTTCAATGGGGAAGAATACAAGTTTTCGGGATTTGATTAATTATCAAATCGACAGCAAGGTAAGAAAGTGGATACGATAATCCTTCAGGATTTGATTAAATTAGCCGAATAGGCTTTTTCCTAAAATACTAAATGTGGCCAAATGTAGGGATTTAGGATCTAAAGCGATAGATCGGTTTTTCGGGATTTCAAGGAATTCGTTAAGCTAATCAGGTGTGTACCCTACACTAATCTTAATAGATTTATGGCTTAAACTTGATATATGTATTAATATGAAAGTGTAAGAATGTGGCTTAGGTACCATGTTATGGTACAAAGTACTCAGGTACGTTTCCTACTCCTACTAGGATTTTGAAATATGTTATATTTAACATGTGATAAGTGATAAGAATGTGAAATTTGGCATGTTAATGCATAATATGTATGATATGGGGCATATGGGTTATTGAAAGGGGAAGTGAATGTGGCGACCTAAGACCACGAACACGGTGACCTAAGACCGTGGTATCTGAATGTGGTGACCTAAGACCACAGTAATCTGAATGCGGTGACCTAAGACCGCGATAACTGAATGTGGTGACCTAAGACCACAAATGCGGTGACCTAAGACCGCGATATGGAGTGTAGCAGAAGGAGGGTCGACTTAGTAGTCCCCACGGTGTGCACAAAGTTGGTACGGGGGAGTGTAGCGGATGGCTTATTAGATTTGGGTTTGGGAATGCATCATAATTTGTATGCTATGATATGAATGTGTAATATTTGTTATGCTTGATTCTATTATGATTTAGTGTTGTGTACACATTGTGTAACACCCCAAACCCGGTCCAAACACCACGACCGAATCTGGTATGTTACGAGGGAAACGTATTTGAAAATCTCGAATTTGTACTAAATAGATTTGCTAAAACTTTGTTTCTTTTGCGAAAAACAAGTTGTTGAATATTGTTACTAAAACATTTAGACTTAGTAAAATTTGCGATCAAGTTTGAAAAACCATTGATTTTCATATGCTTATAAAATCAGTGCGATACCCGATGGTATAGTTTAAAAACACTTTGCGTTATAATTTGAAATCATTATCTTTCCAAGTTTTAGTAAACTTCATACCAACTTATTTGTTAAGGCATATTACAATCAAACTCAAAACATAATATCAAAAGGCAGAATTTAAAGGCTTTTTACAAATCCTGAAATAAACCCAACTGAAAGTAAATTACTAAAATACCCAAAGCATAATATCTGAGTAAAACTTTTATTCCGCATGGCATGAGCACCTCGAGTCCATCCCGGCTCCAAGTCCGCGTCTACGAGTCACCTGAAATGTCAAAGGAGAGGGTGAGTCGAATGACTCAGTGTGTAAACCCCGCTCCCGATAAAACAACATGCTAACACACATCATACATAGCAACATAATTAATGCAACCCGATCCTAACCATCCATACACCTTTTCTACCCCGTGTGGTACCAAACCACTGGTGACATACAGTCACGATGTGTTACCAAAACACTGATGTCCCAAAGACATAATATCCGTCAATGTGGTCCCAAACCACTGGTGTCCCAAAGACACAATTGTGCTACCAAAGCACTGGTGACCGAAGTCACAAATCCAACGATGATGGGGCCAACCCATCGTGTGTTACCAAAACACTAGCAGACAATCCCATATCTCAAGTGGGGCCAACCCACGGTGGTCAAACCACAGGGACAAGTCGCAATGAGGTGCCAAACCTCTGGTGTCCCAAAGACACAATGTGCTACCAAAGCACTGGTGACCGTAGTCACAAATCTGGTGATGGGGCCAACCCATCGTGTGTTACCAAAACATCGGCGCCAATCCCAGATATAATCATCTGTGGGGCAACCCATCGTGGTACCGAGCCACGGGACGAGACGCCGAGGTACCAAACCTCTGGAGGTGCCAAACCTCTGTGACCCAAAGTCACAAAGTGTGCTACCAAAGCACCGGTGCTCACAAGACAAAATCACACTCGCTCCCCTCATCTCATATCACCCATCAACATACCATACTCATGTAATCATGCATCTCATGCAAATCATGCATATTATGCCAACATACCAAACATCATAGCATACATACAAAACATAGGTCATGATATTATACCTCATTATTAGTACTCATAACAGAACAGACTTACCCGAATCGTCCACGTACCCCATTTGGGTATTCACTTGTCCATCATACTGTTATAGTTTTAACAGGCAAATCGGTTTATTATTAAAAATATTACTAAGTATCAAGGTGTTAGTTACACACCTGATAACTACGAGTCTAGAAATCCCAACGAGAACGAATGCTAAGTCCCTCGAATCTGACTCCTATAACAATCGGCCAACACAGGGGTTAGGCATCCATAGCATTCGGCCAAAGCTATCAAACCAAAGGGCTTACTTTTAAACTCCTACCTTCAATAGATTTGGTTTCCTCCCAAATCCGAACCAACAGTGGTTCTTTTGCCAATCGGTCAAGTCCCTAACAACAAACAGTTAGTCCTTTGTCTTAATCGAACTGAAAGAATAACACAAGCCCATACTTACCACCACCTACCAATCGGTTAACAAAGGTGAAGGCTCTTCTCGGCTACTTTTCAACGTCCAAAGACCCTAACATAAGATGATTATCAAAAGCTTAATATCCTTCCAACCACAACCAATCATAAGCTTTTAATCCAACCAATTTCAATATAGAACTAGAGAAAATAGACATGGCCATTCGGCCAAACACTTACCCCCAACACCAACCAAGATTCGGCCAACGCTACACTAGGAGAAAAGAATTCGGCTTTAGGTGTCAAGGAGAGAAAAAGATTGTAGATGGGTAGAGTTTCGGCACAAAGAACAATCAAAGAAAACGGCTAAAGAGTTTTGAAGCAGGAAGAGAATAAAAGATGGATAGAGAGAGTACTTACGGTTTTTTGAAAGAAAAAGGATTGATGAAAGTGTTTTGAAGGCTAGAGTTTCGGCTAACAAGATGTTAATAGGAGAAGAAATTATGAGACCCCTTGAGTAAAGGTTTCAGCTCAATCCACATGAAAGAAAGAAGAAAGAATGGGGAGTAGCATTCTGGCTAGCAAGCAAGGAGAGTTAGAAGAAAATAAGCAAACTTTCTAAGACAAAGCACATGGACTTTCGGTTTCAAGAAGAAGAAGAGAAAATAAAAAAAATGCCAATAAGGTTTCGGTTGGCTATTGACAAGAAGAAGACTTTCGGCTTAGGCAAACAATGACCGAAAATGCCTAAGAGAAAAACCAAAAGTGCAAAAATGCATTTCGGCTAGCACTTTCCCCCACTAAGCCGTCACTCCCCCATTCCCCACTCCCTCAAATTCGGCCTCAATCCCCACAATTACTCACCTCCACTAATTCAAAAAGGTTGAATTAGTCAACCTCCTAAACTCACTCCCCACCTAGCATTCAAATGGGAAGACTTAGTCTTAGGCAGAGTTTGAACTGCCACAAACTCTTCCTCCATGCCGTCCAAAAAGAAGCCAAAAGGAGAACTCTGCAGCTTGAACACTGGACCTCCCTCTCCTGAAGATGATGCCACATCAAGCTCCCCCATGTGGCGCATGCTTTGCCACTCCACCAGCTCCTCTTTTTGTGCAATAGAATTCCATTTTATTTTCTTAAACCCTAACTCTATCAGCTCCCTTCACTTAACACCCAAAAACTAAAATTTTCCTACCTACTCAGACATACACTTAGCCTATAATTAAGCCCCTAAAACACCGAAATAGCAACACAACACACCAACACATGCAATATCATGCAACACCAAATAGCCCCTAACCCGGGATATTACACATTGAGTCTGTTGACTCACCCCGTTGAGGGACCATGTTTCAGGTAATGAACAGTAATGGACCGGGACGGCAGGACTTGTGGTGGCCATGCTCAACATGAAGTTTTTATTTTTATGGACTATTCATTTTGAAGTACTCCGAATTATTTGGATTTATTTGATGTAATAAGGCCCTAAGGCCATAGTGCACTATTTTATTTCTATTTTTATTTATTATGTTACGAAATTTTTATTAAGTTAAAGATTAAGTAATTTATTTTAAATGTATTCTATATGTTTTATCACCTAAAATTTAAAAGGGTTTTCATTATAAAATGATTTTGTTTTCTACTCGAGCCCAACCCACAAACAGACTTTCTTTCAAAACACACTATTTTCCCAAAGTACAAAAGAACTTTGAACGGTTTACTTGAGGAACATACCACATCTGGTCAAAGCTCGTGGGCCGAGTTTGGGGTGTTTCAGGCCTGGTCAACCAAACAGTGGTCCGAGACCATGAGATTGCTCTCTTGGCCCCTGTAATCGCATCGGTGTTCCAACCTTTTAGCTTTTCAGCATTTCGATTTTTCAGGATTTTGGCTTTTGTCGATTTATCATGTGTGAAGTGTATGTACACACTTGGTTAATGCAGCGTGCTACACTATCCCCAGCCTTGAACCTACAACCAATACCAATCAACAATCAATCACACACTTAACAACAATATTTACCCAAAAACCGAAGCCTTACCATAACTTTACCGTGTGCCACCAGTTCTAGTAGCCCTTCCGTAGCTACTATTCACTCAGATCTGCACCCACACATATACTATCAACAATCAAGTGACTCATATTCCACACAAGTCACCTCTATAAGCCATACTTACATTCGGCCACCCACTAATCCACAACTGAGACGAGTACATTTACCACCTTCTAACGATCTTTACCACTCCTGCGATCTTTGAACCCTACCCTTGTTAATACAAGGTTAACGACAAGGAGAAGTTAGATAGCCCTTCGGATTTTAACAAAACACACTAAGGAGGTTGACTGAGTACTTACCGAGTCCCACCTTTGATCCTATAGCCTAGATAGCTACTGAAAGAGATTCGGCTTTTAACACTTAATTAAGAGTAGATAACTACAACTGATTTGTGATGGAGGAAAAACAAAAGGAGTCGGCAAAAAGATAGGGCTATTCGATTATAAGGGAGTATTTGGCTTTCAGAGAAAGAAGAAGAACGCAACACCAATAAGGATTTTGGCAAAAAAGAATGATGGTTTTTTGGCAATGGAAGAATTCGGCAACAGAAGAAACAAAATAAGGGGGAGAAAAGAAAAGTAATTGAAAACCCAAGGAACCTTTCAAAGGAATTTGGCACCCCCCTTTTATAGCCAAAAGCTGAAACTACCTTCCCTCAAAGTCCCATTTGGCACCAATTCTTCATACTTCTCAGCTCCTAACTTTTTTACCTGATAACTCCTCAATCTCATCCTAAATTTCCTCCACAATCCATGACCAATTCAAACTCTCCAATGCAAGAGTTCAAATCCAACACAAACTCTGGTCGTCCAATCTGCAAAATAAACACTCCAATAAAATACCATGCCACTACTTGAACCTTGGACTCCCTTGCCTACTAAAGACGCCACCTCCCTGCTCCCTAAGTGGCTCCACTTTGCCACTACACCACAAGCTCTTTTGTATCATTTTTCTTCTTCATTTATTTAAAAGGCCTACTAACTGAAGTCATAGTTCCCTTGGGGCTTAAACCAAAATTTTTCCTATACCCTTACTTGATCCCAAGACATCTTCAACACCCCTAGGCACTCCAAATTCATTAACCCTCAAAGCTCATATGCCAATTGTCATTTTCTCCCTCACTTAAAAATTTTTTGAGACCCAAAGCCCAAAGCCCAATAGGCCCAATTCTACTAAGCCCAAATGCGGGGCGTTACAAGATCCTTGTAAACTCTAATCTATATTCTAGTAGCTTTTACCACATTTGTACTTACAAATAATACTAATCCCAAGTATTTGTTAATTAATTTAGTGAATTTTGCTTAAACATCGATAATGGACATGAATTTATAAAAATATACAAATTTGTGCTTTATTACATGAATTTTGTGCATAAATTAAACTATTTAATGTTATTTATTAATGTGTTATATTTAATTGTGCAATGGGACAATGAAGTTGATTTAATAAATAGCTTATTATAAAGTTGCATGAACATGAGCTATTTATTTCCTATGTTGGACGGAAACACCATGCTAAATGTGTCAACAAGGTGTTATTTTGACCCAGTTAAAATGATGCTACATGGTGGACAAATATGATTATTTAATGGGTAATAGAACTGTTCAATAAAGGGTGTCAAGCTCAAATTTGGCACAAGCATGTTGGCTTCCCAAAAATCTATTTTGGGATAATTACGGAAGGTCCTTACATTTGGAGAATCATTGGAAATCAGCATACAAAGATTGCCTCTAAAACTGTCCAACCCATGCTTAAATTTAGCATGATTCTATATGCTCAAATAAAGGAACCATCATCCACCTTCTTCCACAAAATGTGGTAGGCCAAGCAATGGAGAAAATAAAGGGATCCCAATCCCTATTTTTAGTAAACTCTACAATCTACTTCAAGTATAAATACCCCCACTCATTCCCCATTTCCCTCATCCCTGCATCCTTCATTCTTCATATCTTACAATCACAATTCATTCTCTTATTTCCTCTTTTCATTTCCATGCATAGCATCATATATTTTCTTTCTTAGCCAGAAACTTTGATAAGATTATCTCTTGCTCGGCCACCATGAGGAGTCATTAGCAATGGAGCAACACAAGGATCAGAAGAAAAGATCTTCAATTAGAGTTCACGAGACTACTGATTCGATAGAGTTTATTCTTCCTTTACTTTGTTGTTTTGATTTTAATCATGTTTGCAATGTGGTTTATTATCTTGTCATCAACAATGGTATCTTAATTATGTTTAGCTAGGATGACTGAATTTATTTAATGAAGTTTGTTTAAATCATGACTATAGTGTTTGTGCCTCAGTCAATCATGTTTTCAATTAAACTCAAGTATGTATTTCATTCATAAGTGATTGGATGCATTAGAATTAGCTGAGCGATCCTAACGAGACGGTGACTAGTGGACACAATAATTGAAATGTGGATACTTAATTTAGATCCTAACTTAACTAAATTAAAGTTCCATAATAACTTTAACGAGCTCTATTATCTTGCATAGTTTTTACGTTTATGTGATTAAACTGTTTCAAAGCTAACCTATTCCTATAACTTCACAAGAATCCTAAGAAACCCTTAGTTTAATATGATAAGTAAAATGCATGTTTTACTAAGTAAAAGATTTCAAAAAAGTTAATTTGGTTTCCAAACTCATGAAAGATCGAGTTGCCATGGAATAATTTTTGAACACTGTTAAGCATGATAAAAATAAGATAAGTTGAATGATGTAATTATCCTGGCCTATTCATGTTATTGATAGTTGAAGTTTTTGTTTTTGCTAAATTCATTCATACATTTCATTTCATACTTCACATTTAGTTTAAATTGAATTAGGGATCAATCTTGCATTTAGATAATTTAATTTAGTTAATTACCCATCACTGAAGATATTGTGTTTTTATCATCAAATTGTTAACTTTAATTTTACAATGTATTGATTAACATACACAGTCCCTGTGGAGACGATAACCCTTTTACTTACTTATTACTTGATAACAACTGTGTGTAACACCCCTAACCCGTATCCATCGTTAGATTAGGGTTACGAGGCATTACCAATCAAAAACATAGCTCCGAACAGTCATTTAATACAATTCAAGCATAAAGTTATATTAACTTCTTATAAACACTTCCAAACTTGAATAGCCACAATTCACAAAAACCAAGGTCACATATATGAATCATATAGCCAACCAAAATCAATCATGCTTTATTAATCAAATATCATATACAAACTATACTCCATAACTCAACCATTTCACTTATACTAATTGTGCTTCAAAATTTAACCATTTCCATATCATTTATCTATTCCATCTTTTCGAACTAGCGATTATAATCAAAGCTATATTCGCATGCTGTAACACCCCAAAACTAGTCAATATGCTACTACCAAATCTGGTATGCTATAGGAAAGGTAGTTTTGAAAACATGTAACGGAATATCGTATTTTGTAAAAACTTTTTGAATAGTTTCTATTAAAATTTTGCTAGAGAATATCTTACCAACTACTTATTAAAACAACTAGGAGTTGAAAACGGGCTTGTTTTGTCAAAGCCGAACTTAGAAAAATTCCAGAAATGTGACAGTTGGAAACAATGTTGCAGTTTTAATTGTACCTCCAAATTAATTACTTAGTTAATCGCAAACAATCTTTTGTTAACACTTTGAAAACTATTTGTTTATGTTTTTAATTTTAAAAAAAACTCCATATTTGACAGTTTATAAAATGTATAATATCAACATTAAAACCATACCCAAATTAAAGTTATAGCGGCCTTATTACATAATAAAATCCCGAATTAAAATAAGTTCAAAATAAAGGAACGTAGTTTACGAGAGAAATAGTAACCCATGGCCACCTTGAGTCCGCCCCGGCTCCAAACTCACTATCTAGTGATTACATGCAAAATTTAGCAGAGGGGTGGGTCACAGAGACTCAGTGTGTAAATCCCCTGATAACGCAATATGAGGCCTTAAGCCCACAGATGCAGGTTGGGCTATAGCCCACTCAATATAGCATATAACAAATGTATGCAATGCAGCCCAACCCAACCTAGTATTTCCATCCTATAGGTCACCTGAATCATCCAAACACCCATGGCATTATGCCACTGTGGTTCTTGACCACCGTGGTCCCAGACCACTTGTGACAAAGTCACTAAAATATTTAACCGTGGGGCCAACCCACTATGGTCTCAGACCACCGTGACGATCTCTGATAAGTTTATGTATACGTGGGGCCAATCCACGTGGTCTTAGACCACCGAGACAAGTCACTGGTATATGTATACGTGGTTTCAAACCACTGTGGTTCTTAGACCACCGTGACAATAGTCACTGGTTCACACTTCCCCTTTCATTCAATCTCAAGCCCATGCTCATTTTATCATACTAAAAATGAATGCAAACATACTCTCAATGTGTAACAGATAATTATTTCATGCATGCATATAATCGAAAGTATTATCACAGCAGGACGTACCCGGTGTCTCCAACCTTACCCACGAGGGTATCTTGACTATCATCACAGTCGTTTCGATTTTCATCCAACACAGTTAATAACACAAATAGTAAAGAAGCGTGTGAGTGTTGCACACCTGATAACGCTCAAAACTAAACTCTCCACGTGACGCTCTCACTAGCAGGATAACAGCTATTTGTCTATCCCAGGCAGATGTTGGCTCCCTACCACAGCCCGGCGAAAAGTCTCAAACTGCCGACACCGCATGACTTTTAAACTTAGGAGCAGAGACCACAACCCCGCTCCCCTCAGGCTCCTTAGCTGCACCCTCCTTGGATCGACTAGCACTCATATTCATGGTAAGAGTCTTGATCAGAAAACTAGGTTAAGGCAACAAAAAAGAACGAAAGGATAGATACCAAATCAAAAGAAGCTTCTTACCTTGATGAATGAAAATCGAACACTAGAAGGTTAGCTTACGAAACTGAATGAGTCCCTAGATAGCATCAAGTTAGAACCGATTCCCAAAACAGAATAAAGGAAATGACCTTTTGGCCAAACCAAACGAGAAAGGACCCCTTACTATCCATTCGGCCAACATCCATACTTACCAGAGACCTCCCAATGCAGGCTAAACGAAAAAGAGAAGATGAGAATAAGCCCTTCTACAATCGGCCAATGTCCTAAAAGAAGCGAGTCAGAAAGTTCGGTTAGCAAAACAATGAGAGAAAAGGTAAAGAATGAAAAGAAATAGAGAAAGAAGAACCCTTACCGAATAATAAGGAAATGCCGATTGAAAAGGCTAGAATGGTGTGCTTGCACTTCAACAGATTCGGCCTACGAAGAAGAAACAGTGTAAGACTATCGGCTCTTAGGGGCAAAGAAGATAGAAAGAAAAAAGAGCAAACTGCTGACAGGGAGATCAAGAAGACTTTACCTTTCCACTAGCAAATACCAAACGCAGAGAAAAGAAACGGTTCGGCCCTCTCCCAAACGAACATCTACAAGGATATATGGTGGCTATCTAACAGAGAAAAGAGAAGAGTTAGGGAGTAGAAGAGGATTCGGCTTGCAAAAGAAATGAGTAGATAAGAGAAAAGGAGAAGTAAAGATGAAGAACAAGGTTCAACTATAAAGAAGAAACAAATAGCAAAGAGGGTGGGAAAAGAAAGGAAGAAAGAATGCACCAATGACCTCTTTGATATTCGGCTATTACGAAAGAGACAAGAAGGAGAAGAAATAAAGTAAAGGTGTTGCGGTTTTGGTAGAGAAGAAATGTACCAAAGTGACTAAAATGCAAAAGAAAGGGAAGATGGTTTCGGTACTATTCTACTTTCAAAAGACACTTTGAAATTTGGCACATTTACACACTTATGACTGAAATGCTCACCCAAATTGCCTATGTAGCTAAGTGAAATTTCGGCACACTCACACACACTCACCAATCGAAAATGCACCCACCAAAGACCCCTACATTTGGATAACCTCTTCCCCCCTACCAACTCCCACGATTTCCTCCCCCATTCCCTCCACTGAACACTCCTCAACTCTCATTTGAAATCCCACAACAACCTTGACCCATTCAAACCTCCTACAACTCCTCTTGTCCATCCATTCAAAATACTTAACTCATTCAACTCCCACTCATCAGAGTCCAAGTCGAAAGCTACCACCACTCCATCCTGATGTCATCCCCTGCACCTTAAGTGGCGTCACTTTGCCACCATACCACACTCCTTTTTGTGTCAACAAACACAAGAAAATACCCCTTAAGGCCTACTTCAAACAGCTCTCCCCTAAAGTGCCTAAAAGCGAAATTTTTACCAAGGCCCCAGCTTGACCCCGAACCTTTCTAAAACCCCAAAACACACCAAAATAACAAGCAGAACAAGCCAAACACACAGAAGAACATAAAATGCAGAACCCCTAATTCCAGGATGTTACACATGCTTTATAATTACAATATTCAAACCATATGTCCAACAATTACATGGCAATCGAAAACCTAAATTATAAACAAGCATATTTCATTTCATATATTGAGCTTACCTTAAAACATCCATTAGTGCAAATTCATTCCTTTAACTAAAGACTAAATGTACCATTTTTGCATATTTGTGCACATTCACTTATTAAACCATATCACCCCATATCATACGGCATAATATTCATTAGCACAATAGAAAGTAGCTAACATTTCAACATGGCTAAATTTACTTCTTATAATTTACAAATTCATGTGCATTTACCATATCAATATGGACCATTTTTGAATACAAATGTCAAGTCATATCATACTTAATTTGCAAGATAAATAATATGTCTGACCATCATATGTTCAACCATCCTATAAGCCATTTCTAAGCATAATTACTGAATCAAAACATACAAAAATTTATATGCTAGAATCATGTCAAAATTACAAGTACACAACTAATTCATTTCTCACCTATTCGGCTATCAAAATTAACCACAAAAGTTATACCAATTCCACCATTAAATCTTAAGTTAAATATACCATTTCATAATTGAATATAAATGTCAACTTCTCACTTTATGACTATCCATTTAGCTAACAAAAATATACCTAATACATTGTCATTATTTACCATTTAAAGGCTGTACCAAAATAACCAACCAATATACAATCACCAATATATTCATAACTTAGCTTATAGGAACATATACATTATAGCAAAAACACATCCATCAACTAAATCATTACTCAATACCGAATCATATAACCAAATACACCACACATATATACCATGAAACATACTTCCCAAAAGAGCTTATAACATGACCGAATATACATCATAATTAACATCATGATCAAGCCATTTTCGCATGGTTCTATATATACACAAATTTCAAAACCAAACATATCAAGCTAGCCTATACATACCATATGTCAAAGTTCAAGCTTTCAAAATACCAAATTAGCGATAGATAGTGTGACGATGATCCTTGACGACCCTCGAACTCGAGCTAGCTTTATATATCTATAAAACAAAAAAAGAATGCATAAAACAAGCCTTGAAAACTTAGTAAGCCATAAGCAAATAGTTCATCACAAGAACATATATAATGCAATTCGAATATGCCAAATTTAGCTAATCTCATACACATATACAATCACTTTTCTCATATAATTCATATTACTACATTAAGTAACTTCACTTACCGTATTTTAAATGAACATATAAATTTCATATGTACCTGAATCATTTAGCTCAAATTCACATTCGGTCTCGTTTTGATATTGCCCATTGAACCATTCAGAATCGTTAAGGATACTCTGAAACACATACATCACATACAATGCCATATCCCAAATATGGTCTTACATGTTATCACATATCGATGCCTCTGTCCCAAACAAGGTCTTACACGAATCATATACGACGCCAATGTCCCAGACATGGTCTTACACGTAATCTCATATCGATGCCAATGTACCAGACATGGTCTTACACAAATTCATGCTTTGGAAGTCCTAATGACATGACATACATATCCTATACTATTTCTATGGTTCGTACGAGGCTTTCGGACGTCGTAATTCAATCAATTCAAGCTT
The DNA here is from genome assembly GCA_025503065.1 of Gossypium bickii. Classification (NCBI taxonomy): domain Eukaryota; kingdom Viridiplantae; phylum Streptophyta; class Magnoliopsida; order Malvales; family Malvaceae; genus Gossypium; species Gossypium bickii. The sequence continues at coordinate 42,724,076 of CP106717.1, read as the reverse complement.
GAAACAAGTCCTCCAATGCTCAATTAAATTTGGCAACATATATATATAAATTTATTTATAATTCAATTCAGCAACATATAATATATACATTTGAATTTAAGAACATTTTTTTACTTATGAATTTACCTCGTTCGGAAACAAACGGATCGGAACGACTATTCAACAACTTTCGACTTCCCCCGATCTAGATTCGATTTCTTCCTTTCTTGATCTAAATCAATTCAAATTTGACTTATTTAATGACATATTTATTCAATTTCATCCAAAAACACATAAATGGGCATTTTACATTTTAGCCCCTAACTTTTCATATTTTTACAATTTAGTCCCTATGTCAAAACAACACAAAATACTCAAAATTTCATTTAACCCCTCTTTGGCCGAATATTCCTTAGGTCACTAGCAGCCCATTAACTTCATTTATTTCACATTTTGACCTTCTCAATTTACAAATTTCACAATTTAGTCCTTAATAAGCATTTTTATCAAACATTTCTTAATAAACTATGATAATCTAACAAAAAATATTTATTTTTCATCATCAAACAACAAAAACATCAAACTATCAACAATGGTAAATCATAAATTCATCAATCAATCCAAAAATTAGGGCATGGGCTAGCTAGAGTACGAAGCAACGATCTCAAAAAATGTAAAAATTATCAAAAACCGAACTCAAAATTACTTACATTTTTAATTATGGAAAGTCGAACCTAAGTGAGCTTCCATGGCTTCTTTTTCTTCTTAATATTCGTCCAAAAGATGAACATGCATGATTTTTTTTGTCTTGTTTTTTTATTTAACTATTATTACTAAATTACCTAATTAACCTTTATAATTAAATAACAAAACACATAATGGTTGTCCATCTTTGTCCACTCAAATATTCAATGGTCAAATCACAACATAAGAACCTCACATTTAATTAATCAAAACAAATAAGCACTTTAACTTATAGCATGCTACTTTTACATTTTATGCGATTAAATCCTTTTATCAAATTAAACAACCAATCGATAAATTTATTTCACGAAACTTTTGCACATATTAATTCACATGTTGTAAACACATAAAATAATATAAAAGTAATTTTACGACCTCAGATTTGTGGTTCCAAAACCACTATTTCGATTTAGCTATAACCGAGCTGTTACAACTTTCCCCCTTATGGGTTTTCGTCCAAGAAAATCTTACCAGTGAATAGGTTCGGGTATTGCTCTCTTATAGCATCCTCAGTTTCCCACTTAGCTTCTTCAACCCCGTGTCGATGCCATAAGACTTTCATTAATGCAATTTTCTTATTTCTCAGTTCTTTGACCATGTGAGCTAAAATTCTGATCGGTTCTTTGTTGTATGTCATATCGGATTGAATCTAAATCTCAGAAGGGGAAATCACATTCGAGGGATCTGATCTATATCGTCAAAGCATCAATACGTGAAATACATTATAAATCTTTTCTAACTCAGGTGGCAACGACAATCTATAAGCAACTGGCTCGATACGCTCGATAATTTCATACATCCCGATGAATCTCAAACTTGACTTGCCTTTCTGCCAAATCTAAGTATTTTCTTACACGGAGACACTTTTAAAAACACTCTATCTCCAATCTGAAACTCAATATCTTTTCGTTTCAAGTCTACGTATGATTTTTGACAATCTGACGCTGCTTTTAGACTATCACGAATCGTTTTCACATTCTATTCAGTTTATTTAATCAAATCGACCGCGTGAATCATATTCTCGCTGAGCTCAATCTAGTACAAAGGTGTTCGGCATTTGCGACCGTACAAAGCTTTGCAAGATGTCATTTTTATACTCGATTGAAAGCTATTATTATATAAAAAATTCAATCAATGGCAAGTATCGTTCCGACGTACCTTCAAACCTAATAATGCGACATCTCAACATATCCTCGAGTATCTAAATAATTCGATCGAATTGACCATCCGTCTGTGGGTGAAAAGCAATATTGAAGTGCAGCTTTGTACCTAATGCATCTTGCTGTTTCTTCCAAAACTGCGATGTGAACCTTAGATCTCTATCCGAAACAATAGAAATAGGTACTCCATGCAATCTCACAACCTGAGATGTAACACCCCAAACCCAGCCTAGACGTTATGATCGGATCTAGCATGTCACATAGAAGGGTTGTTTAAAAAGTAAGCGTTCGTTGAAAATGTTTGCATCTTTTTTGAAAATCCGAGTTACGTTGGTTGTTTATTAAGAACCTGGTTTACTCAGTGTCCATTTTAGAAAAGTTGTAATTAACTTGAGAACTGCTTTTGTTAGGAAAATCGATTTTGAATATTTGCGGTAACGTGATATTTTAGAAAACGATTGTTAATGTTTTAAAAAAACACTGTTTTTGTAAGTTTAACCGTTACAATTGAAAGGTTAAAAGAAAAATATACCAATGGCCTTATTACAAAATATCAACCCAAAAATAAATAATCTTAAATATAAAGTAAAAATGGAATTTACTAAGTTTGAGAGAAATCTCCTTTGTATGGCCACCACTTAGTCCTTCACGGCTCCAAATCCTCTATTGGCGGGGATTACCTGTGAGATTAAAGAAAAGGGGTGAATTACGAGAACTTAGTGTGTAATCCCCTAAATGACATTAACTGGGCCCGAGCCCATAAGACATTAATCTGGGCCTAGGCCTTATAATCATGGTAGTGCAAATGAAGTAGTGCAACCCAACCCAATCCAACCAACACACCCCCGTACCAGCCAATTACACCTGTGGGGATCAAGTCAACCCACCTCGCCAATCACACCAATATTGCAGAGTAGCTGCTAATCACAATATTTGTGGCCGAGCCACCAGAGTCATAATTATGTATATATATAAATATATTGTGGCTATGCCACCAACTACATCTAAGCTTCAATCATTAACTCGCTTTCATGCAGCATGATAAAATGCAATATACATATCAACATATACAAGTGTAATGTAAACATAAAATAGTTACTTAACAACACTAAGGGTAAAACGGTCATTCAACCCATTAAGGGTATTTTTGTAATTTCGTAACCCGGGGTATTTCAGTAATTTACCCTCCAAAGGTATTTTGGTAATTTCGCAACCTAGGGGTATTTTAGTAATTTACCCTCCAAGGGTATTTTGGTAATTTACGCATTCAATGAACTTTCTAAAGGCCTACTGTCGCCTCGAGCGACACAAAACTCTTTTTAAGCCACTACGGAGTTAATGGGCCTAAGTCCACCTTAGGCCCAATGGGGACCACACGCACGTGTGGCCCATTTCGCACGAGTTTGGTCTCAAATTTGCAGAATTTACAATCGGGCCTATCATTTGTTACAAATCCATCAGTTCTGCCCAAGTGGGCCGGTTAGCCCGTTAAGCCCATTTAGCCCGATTCGGCCCGATTAGGCCCGTTTTAGCCTCAGTATCGCGAGAGTGTTCGTGACACTCTCAATGACTTAGCGTCAGGATTCGTATCTTGATTTACCACGATGAGCATTCGCACGCTCGAGTAGTCACCATTCCTGGCTTTTCGATTTTTGGCTGTTTTATAGATCATCAGAAACAACCATTAAAGTAGGTGTGAGATTACACACCTGATCACGTATAGTACTATACACTCACGATCACCATCACCTAAATCAAATATAACGCACAATTATCACCATTAACAAAAGAATTGAAATATCTTTAATCTAACTCCTAACTACGAGATTACTAACACTTGCCTTCACTAGATCGAGCAACCACAATTTGCCTATCTAAACCAGATGTCGATGCCCTTTCACATCCTGTCGGAAAGTCCCGAACCGCTGACACCCTACGCTGCTTAAACTTTGGAGCAAGGGTCGCGAGCGCCAATCTCCTATCACTCCTCAAGTGCCCCCACAGATTCAGTCAATTGAGCCCCAATGAGTTTCGGCCCTCACCAAATAGAACACAAGTGTCTCAAGTTGGAGAAGAGTGAATAGATTCGGCCTTTGATCAGAGGAGAGACCGACTGGAAAGAAAGATTCAGCACAAGTAGTAAGATACAAGAATCCAAAAAGAAATAGGTTGGCTATCACCTTATGAAGAGAGCAGTAGTGGATCAAAGAGAGAATGGGGGTGGTAGAGGATTCGGCTATTAACCAAAGAAAAAAAGAGAAATCGATTCCAATGGGAGAAAAGAGGAGATTCGGCTTTTTGGAGAAAAAGGGTAGAAAAGAAATGGAGATGAAAAGAGGAAGAAAAGGGATTGACAAGTAAGGAAAATGTGACCAAAATGACCCAAAAATGCTAAGTGAAAAATAATACCCGAAATGTAAAAATGTAAAGAAATTACTAATGTAACAGTCCGATTTACACCCTCGTTGAAACAATGGTTTCGGGACCACAAATCTTAGTCCGTATAATATTTTAATATTATTTTTGTGTCTTTGATAAGTGATTAAGCATGTGGTAAAGTTTCGTAAGTTAATTTGTCCGTCTGTGTGTTTAATTTGACAAAAGGATGGAATTGCATTAAATATGAAAGTTGCTTGCTATTTGTTAAAGTATCAATGTGTTGTGGCTTTGTTAAGGTGGAGGCCTTATGTTGTTATTATACCAAATTATAGATAGTGGATGGATAAAAGTCTTAAATGCCCATATTGTATAATTGTTTTAATTATATGAATGAAGGCTATTTTGGTAATTGAGTTATTAACATTAGATTAATGAAACAAAAGATGAGTGTTCATCTTTTATTTCTCTTCTTTTGACCGAAAAACACAAAGAAAAAGAAAGTTTTGAAGCCTAGCATATTCAGCTACTTACAAGCCAAATTCAAGGTAAGTTTTTAGTCGGTTTTCGATCATTTCTACGTTTTTGCAATCGTTACTTTGAGAGCTACAAAACCCATGTATTAATTTTGTGAATTGATGATGTTTGTGAGATATGCCATTGATGATATGTTGAGCTTTCTGTTGATTTATGGTGTTAAATGAAAGATTTGAGCTAGGTGAACATGTATTGTTCTTGAATTTTTGGTGAATTTAGCTAAATAGGGCTAAATTGAGAAAATAGCAATTTGAGGGACTAAATTGCAAATTTGATGGAAAATATGGGCTTGTATGATATATATGTGCATTCAGCTAAGCTTGGATGTGTGATGATTTTGTGAATTTAATGTTTTGAGAAAAATGGACTAAATTGATAAATTGTGCAAATATGAGGGTTAATTTGCAAATAGCCCTAAATATATCTGTATGGATTGAATTGAATGAATTAGTGAATAAAATGGGTTAATTTTGAATATGTTTAGATCAAGAATCGAGGAAAACAGACTTAGATCGCGGGAAAACAAAAGTGACTGAGTAGCCGTTTCCATTCCGATAGATCGAATCTGAGGTAAGTCACTATGCAAATAAACGTACTTGTATGAATTTGTAAATGCTCATATGACTAATAATGATAATGAATGTTTATGAGATGTTGTGCATATGAATTACGAGATAAGGTTGATATAGCGACAATGTCTGAGAAGTCCCGTTTGAACCTAGGAATAGATAAGATTAGCTATGTCATGACATAGGTATCTGTTCTGTTTTATCATGTAAGACCACATCTGGGACATTGGCGTTGATTTGAGATTTCGTGTAAGACCACATCTGGGATGTTGGCATTGATATGAGTTTTACGTGTAAGACCACATCTGGGACATTGGCATCGATCTGAGCTTTACGTGTAAGACCATGTCTGGGACATCGGCATCGTATTAATTCGTGTAAAACCCTGTCCGAGACAGTGGCATCGATATTCGAGTGTAGGTAAGACCTCGTCTGGGACGTTGGCATTGTACTACTATTCCAAGCTTCTTGAGTATCTTACAAGATTCCTTACGGTTCAAAGGACAAGTCTGTAATCTGAATGGCTATGTACATAGAGAATCTATTTCAAATATGTTGATTTATACACCAAGGGTGTATATATGGTAAGTATCTACATGATCTTACTATGATGAGTATGTATATTGGGATAACAATATGATATGTGAAAATAAGCATGAAAGAGCTTTGTATTTGTAAGACTTTTTAGTTGATGAATGTGGCAAATATGGCCAAGTACATGAATCCAAGTATATATGAGATAATTTATTAAGTGGTTTAGATGTGCCAATGTATCGATGAGTATGTATATGCCTTATTTGCTAAGTTTGTTTGCATTATGACTTACTAAGCTTTTTGAAAGCGTACTCCGTGTGTGTGATTTCTCTGTTTTATAGGTCGTCAAAGCTACTAAAGGCTCGGGACTGTCAAGGATCGTCATCACACTAATCAACTTGTTTTTGGTACATTTTGGAAATATATTTTGCTAGATGTGGCATGTATAGGCTAGTCTTTTGTATTTGTAAATGAAATGAATTTAGCCATGTGTTTTGGCTAGTTATATGTTGGTATTTTGCTTAAAGGAATTTGTAAAGTGTGAACCATATTTTGGCATGGTAGATGATCCATGAAATTGTTAGGTTTTAAGTTAGTAAATGAATGAAATATGCTTGTGATGAGATGAATTATAGTCTTGTAATTTGACATGTTTGGAACTAGTTTTGAATACATGAATTGGTTGGTTAAATTGGTATGCTCCTGCTTGACAAATGTGCATGAAATGAGTTGGTAATTCTTGCTTGTAGGTATGACCCAAGTGGTGGCATTTTGGCCATGAAAATGGGCTATAATGTCACACGGTCGTGGCACACACAGGCGTGCCTAGTTAGATACATACATTTAGGAGTCATTATGATAACCATTAGAGCGTTATTCGTAAGAGGTCATGATGTTCCTATTTTAGCAAAGATTATTAGACAAAAGATTTGAAAATCCAATAAAAGCACTTATTGGAGGAATTCAGTCTAATTTACACACACAAGCGTTATAGGATTTAAAGTTAAACCAAATTACTTTATTTCCATAATGCACCTCTCTAATAGAAGAGTGTCTCTCGCTTTAGAATTCGATAAAAAATTCTCGATATTAGTGATTTAGCGAGAAGATCTAGCAATAAGTTGGACTTCCATTAATGAATATACTAATACAAAGAGAGGTTGAAATAAAGGAAATAAATAATAAAATTATTGAGCTTTTGAGCCCAATAAATTTACAAATGTAAATTCAACCAAATTATTACATTTAAAAGATTTATCAATTCCAAAAGACTGGATAATTGATAATACTAATAGAGCTAGTACTTCTAAACCAGTAAGTACTATAGAATATATGTGTAACATCCCCAAACCCGGCCCATTCACTACGACCGAATCTGGTTATGTTAGTGCGGAAAACGGTTGAAAAACTTTTGCCTTGGAATAAACATGGAAATATTCTAACTTTTAAATATAGGGTTTATTGGGAAAAGTATAAGTAAATCTTTTGTTGTTATAAAATATTATAAAAAGCCCAAAATTAAACTTTAATGAATATATATGACTAATTTTGAATAAATAAGTTGTCAAAATAAATTCGCTTCCACTGAGTAATTTAATATAATCCAAACATAATTTAAAATAATAATTAAATAATTCCCAGAGTAAATAAAAATCAAAAGGGCCTTATTACATATTCTATTTTAAAACAAATACTTAAAGTAAGCCCAAAACGTTTAATCTCTTCTTCTGCATGGGCCACCTTGTGTCCTCTCCGAACCCGATCCAACTACGCCACACTGAAATGGTTAATGAAAAGGGTGAGTCCACCGACTCGATGCATAATCAAAACACATATTTCCATCCGTATGGGCTTGGCCCATACCCACACAGCCATCGAAACAAATCATGCAAGAATGCATCTCAGCCCAACCCATTGTCCAACCGTGACACCAACCTTAGCAGACTCCCCATCTAAGGCCGTGGGAAACTCCCCACCGATCACATAGTGATCCAAAATCCTTACCTTGGCAACTCACTGCTCAAGGCCGTGGGGTGCCACCGATCAACCAATCGTGATCCCGGTATCAAAATCCGTCTACGGTGATGCACATAGCCATCAACCGCCGAGATGGGCACCGAGCCACACCTACCTTGAGGTAGCACAAAGCTAACCATCAAGCGCTAATGTAGCCGGAGCTATCATTAGACCACGTACATCTTGTGTACTCTTCCTCCTTCATCGAATCAAGCCCAAATCCCATGTATGCATGCATAAGTTCAACCTGTCAGATTAACAAAAGAGTAAGCATCACATGTGGATTATCATATCATGCATATATCATAAATAACTCACCATTCAAGCCACTATAATCGGCCATCACATATCACGCATATGTAAACACATTTAACAAACCAAAGACCGAAGAAATAGTGCGTTGATTACGCACCTTAATACTTGTAGTTCTACGCTTTCGATCCCTAAGCTATCGCTCAAAGAAACAACAGCTGTAACACCCCAAACCCGGACAAGACACCACGTCCGAATCTGGTATGTTACGGGGAAACATGTTTTTGAGAAGTTAAATTTTTCGTTTAAAAGCCGAGTGAAAACGCAGTGTATTTTGGAAGACAATTTAAGTAGACTTGTTTGAAATCAGATGGTGTATTTGAAACCCGGAGATTTTGAAAACTTAACCAGAATGTGTGGTTAAAACGAGTTTAAACCGTTTAAAACCTTAATAGTTTCTTAGTGTTACTTCAAACATTTTTGAACTGAGGAGAAATACGAGTTCGATTTGGAAATCATTTGAATTCGTCTAGTATAAAGACTTAGCGTGATACCCGATGGTATAGTTTAGAAACACTTTGCGTTATAATTTTGAAATCATTATCTTTCCAAGTTTTAGTAGAAATCATACCAACTTATTTTGTTAAGGCATATTAAAATTTAAACATAAACAGCATAAAACATAAATTAAAAGGCCTTTTACAAATCCAATATAAAACCCAAGTGAGAGTAAATAACTAAAGTACCCAAATTCAATAGTCCAAGCAACACTTTTATTATAGCATGGCATGTGCACCCCGAGTCCATCCCGGCTCCAAGTCCGCGTCTACGAGTCACCTGAAATGTCAAAGGAGAGGGTGAGTCGAGTGACTCAGTGTGTATATCCCACTCCCGAAGAAACAACATGCTAACACACATCATACATAGCAACATAATTAATGCAACCCGATCCTAACCATCCATATCGCCTTTTCTACCCCGTGTGGTACCAAACCACTCGTGGTGCCAAACCACCGTGACGTATAGTCACAATGTGTTACTAAAACACCGGTGTCCCAAAGACACAATATCCATCAATGTGGTACCAAACCACTTTGGTGTCCCAAAGACACAATTGTGCTACCAAAGCACCGTGACCAAGTCACAAATCCAATGATGGGGCCAACCCATTGTGTGATACCAAATCACTAGCAGACGATCCCATATCTCAAGTGGGGCCAACCCACGGTGGTCAAACCACGTGGACGAGTCGCAATGAGGTGCCAAACCTCGTGTCCCAAAGACACGATGTGCTACCAAAGCACCGGTGACCGTAGTCACAAATGCGGTGATGGGGCCAACCCATCGTGTGTTACCAAAACACCGGCGTCAATCCCGTATAATCATCGGTGGGGCCAACCCATCGTGGTGAGAGCCACTGGGGGCGAGACGCCGAGGTACCAAACCTCTGGAGGTGCCAAACCTCTGGTGACCCAAAGTCACAAAGTGTGCTACCAAAGCACCGGTGCTCGTCGGCCTGAAAGTATCTCTCGCTCCTCCACTCAGTATCACCCATTAGCATACGGACTCATGTAACCATGCATATCATACAAATCGTGCATATCATGCTAAAATGTTTAACATCATATCCCATATCATACATCCATAATCATGGTATCATGCGATCATCGGTAACCTTGTAACAATACTTGACTTACGAGTCCAAGATCATACCCAAAAGGGTATCATATCAATCCATCAAACTGCCATGATTTTAATAGGCAAACAGGTTCAATAACAATATCACTAAATATGGGTGTGTTAGTTACACACCTGATAATACGAGTCTAAAATCCCAATCGAAACGATCTAAGGCCCTCGAGTACTGACTCCTACAATCGGCCAAACATAGGGGTTAGGCATCTAAAACATTCGGCCATCACCATTTAGACCAACAAGGGTTTGTCGAATCACCCTTACCTTGCTATTGATTTGATTCCTTACCAAATCCGAACCAAGCAGTGATTCTTCTTCCAACAATCGGCACTCTAATAAACAAATAGCTAATCACCAATCACCTTTATCTAAACGAGAACTAAAAGAATGGACTAACAACAATACCAACCCTTACCACACTTACCAATCGGTTCAAAGAGTCGAAGGCTCTTCCTGGCTACTTTACGATATCCAAGACCCTATCACAAAATGATAATCCAAAAAGGTTAACACCCTTCCAAACTGACCATAATCGGCCCTTAACCAAACCATAACCAACAAAGAACCAAAAGAGGGAGATATGGCCATTCGGCCTTGCACTTACCAACACCCAATATTCGGCCAACTAGGACTTCTAGGAGGGAACCACAAGAGATTCGGCCAAGGCTTGCAAAGAAAGAAAAAGGAATCGGTTTTAAGTGTTTATCACCTTTAATGTTCGGCTTGAGTGGAGGAGAAAGAAAAGAAGTGTGAGAAGAATGTAGTTTCGGCAATGGCAATTTGAGAAAGAGAAAAGTGAGTGAAATGGAAGTAGTTTCGGTTTGCCAAAGGAAGAAATGAAGAGAGAGTCTTGAAGGATGGGTTTCGGCTAACTATGACAAGAGAAGAAAAGAAGAAAATGAGAGAACTCTCTTTTGAAATTCGGCTTAACAAAGAGTATTGAGAAAACAACATAAAAATTCTAAAAGCCTTAAGGAGGTTTTGATTTTCGGTTTACAAAGAAAGAAAAACGAAAACAAAAGCACTAGAGAATTCGGCTACTAATGTCAAAATGGGAAGACACTAGCTTACTAACCCCTTGACCAAAACAACAAAAATTCAAAAAGAAATTCGGCCTAGCCTTCCCACTCACTTACCAAAACCGTCCACCCTCTCCCCCAACTCCCAAAAATTCGGCCATATCCCCCCATTCACTCCACTCCACACATTTCAAATGTGTGGACCAAGTCACACTCCACTATTTACTCTCCACCATCCAAATCACCACTTGACCAAGTCCAAGGAGGAATTTGAACTCCCTCCAACTCCTCCCTCCTATGCCGTCCAAAAATGTAGTCAAAATGGGGAATTTCGCAGCTCGAACTCAAGACATCTCCCCCTTGCAGATGACGCCAAACTCAAAGTCCATGTGGCGTCCCTCTTGCCACCTTGCCAAGGGCTCTTTTGTGCAATAAAATTCCAAAGTAAATTTAAGATCCCCTGCTACCTTAGCTCCTTAAACCTTAGCTCAAAAACTAAAAATTTTCTACCTACTCAAAGCTTACTTCTAGCCTACAATTAAGCCCCAATACAACACAAACAACAACGCAGCATACCAAACACATGCAAAACATGCAACAACAAAATAACCCCTAACCCGGGATATTACAGTTCTACCCCCCTTAAAATAATTTCGGCCTCGAAATTACCTGGTCAAAAGAGTTGCGGGTATTGCTGCCTCATCATATCCTCGGGTTCCCACGTGGCTTCTTCCACGCCATGGTTCCGCCAAAGTACCTTAACCAAAGGCACAGACTTCCTACGCAGAACCTTCACATCCCGATCAAGAATCTGCACAGGTTCCTCTTCCATAGTCAAATCTGGATTTACCTCGATCTCCTCCACTGCTACTACATGTGATGGATCTGAACGATCCGCCGAAGCATCGACACGTGAAAAACATCGTGAATCTGGCTAAGCTCGCCGCAACTCAAGCGATACGCCACTGGTCCAACTCGCCTCAATACCTTATACGGCCCAATAAACCTCGGACTTAGCTTGCCTTTTCTGCCAAACCTCAGCACCTTCTTCCAAGGCGAGACCTTTAAGAAGACCCGATCTCCCACAGCGAACTTTATATCCCTTCGCTTAAGATCGGCATAAGACTTTTGCCGGTCCGAAGCTTCCTTCAAACGAGCCTGGATCAACCTAACCTTGTCCTCGGTCTCAAAGAACCAACTCGGGTCCCAACAACCGACGTTCACCTAATTACGTCCAACATGTAGGTGAGCGACACTTCCTACTACCATACAAATACTCATATGGTGCCATTTTGATGCTTGCTTGGTAGTCATTGTTATAGGCGAACTTCGGCTAACGGCAGAAACTCTTCCCAACCGCCTCAAGTCCGAACACAACCTCTCAAAGATGTCCTCTAAAATCTGAATAACCCTTTCGATTGACCGTCGATCATGGGTGAAAAGCCGTCTTTGAAATCCAAACGAGTACCCGAGCTTGATGCGCGGTGCTTTCCGAACCTTGACGTAAACCTAGGATCCCTATCCGAGATTATCGAAACTAGCACACCGTGCAACCTCACTATCTTTGACACATAAAGCTTCGCCAATCTCTCAAGTGAATAGTCCAATCTCACCGAATGAAATGGGCCGACTTAGTCGACGGTCCATAATAACCCAAATCAATCTTTCTTGCTTGGCGTAGCGATAAACCACCGACGAAATCCATAGTTATCCTTTCCCATTTCCACCGAGGGATTTTCACAGTCAAGCAAACCCGACAAGAATCGATGTTCACTTTTGACTGGCGACAAGTCGGACATTTCCCAACAAACTCTGTCACCTCTTTCTTCAAGCCAGCCACCAAAATCGCTCTCTAAGATCCTATACATCTTACTACTTCCGGGATGCATAGCATAAGGATCGCTATGTGCATCTTGAAGAATCTTCGCCTCGACTCAACGTCTTTAGGCATACAAGCCTTACCTTGAAAACACGTAACCTCGCCGCTAGACAAGTCAGAACCCTCCAAACCACCATTCTCGCACTTGTAACCTTCGCAAGCTTTCGTAACCTCATCCTCCAATCGCTTTCTCTTTGATCTGCTCAACCCAAGTAGGCTTGACCTGCAGCTCTGCCAGAATACTCCCGTCGTCATACAAACTCAAATGGGCAAACATCGCTCTTAAGTCCGAAACAACCCTACGGCTCAACACGTCCGCCACCACGTTAGCCTTGCGGATGATATTCAATCGAACAGATCGTAGTCCTTGAGCAACTCAACCCATCTACGCGCCTCAAATTCAGATCCTTCCGAGTCGAAGATACTTCGACTCTTATGATCCGTGTAGACTATTGATCTCTCACCGCATAAGTAATGCCTCCAGATTTTTAGAGCGAAGACTACGGTTGCTACCGCTAGCTCTAAATCGTATGCGTCGGATAGTTGACCTCGTGTGGCCTCACCGCCGAGAAGCGTAAGCCACAACCTTACCCTCGCGCATCAAAAGACACAACCCAATCCCGTATGTGATGCGTCGCGAAAGACAATCAGTAAATTCCTTACCACCTCGAAGTTGAATTAAAGCAGAGCCTCTGTCAAGATCTTCTTCAACTTATCAAAACTCTCCTGCTGCTTCTCGGTCCACGAACGGAACTCCCTTCCTTAATGACTTAGTCATCCGGTCTTTGCAATTAACGAGAAACCTCAACAAATCTTGGTAGTATCTGCCAAACCCAGGAAACTCCGAATCTCAGCGACTGACTTAGGAGGCTTCCAATCCAAAACCGCCTCAACCTTCCGAGGATCTACTCTAATCCCCCCAGCTGATACTACATGACCCAAAAACGTCACTTCACTAAGCCAGAACTCGCACTTACTGAACTTAGCATAGAGTTGCTTCTCCCTCAAAATTTGCAACACCACTCTCAAGTGTGCATCATGCTCCTCTTAAGCCTACTCCTGTCCCATGCTCTGTCTTACCGACTCTTTAACACCCTCGGCTACCTTAGCCTTCTCAACTAAGACAAGAAACTCGCGCTCCTGCCGTGGAGCAATCGCACCTCAACTCGTCTCGCACCATCCTCGAAGCGAACACACCTCTCATGCTCGGTGGCTACAATGCCCCGGCATACCTACTCGGCCAGAACTCACCGGACCTCGACTCGACCATGATTTACTCCCGAACAAGCCTCGAAATGCCTTTCACTGGTCGATGTAACTCGCCCGATGTATTTCTTTTGATATGCAACTCTGAAATAATCCCATGTCAAATCTTCTCGCGCCACACTATCCCGAACCGTGAGCCACCACCGATATGACTCATCCCGAAGAAGCGTCACGATGCCCTTCACTTCTCTTCACACCACAAGTCCAGATCATCCATGATCCGCTCGGTTGCCTCCACCCCAATATTCAAGCAGATGCTAGGAGCAACACCCGATACACCTCGGAAAAATTCGGGCCCGTTAGCCCTGAGTCGCGCCAGAATGATTTCCTAACTCCCGCACCACCACCTACACCAGCTACTCTTTCCAACACCCGCAAAGATCGCCTGCGCGACAATCGCATCGTCTCGATCGATCTTGGAACTCACCACCTCCGGGTTGGTGGCGGGCAAAGATCTCATTTTCGACCCTTGACCAGATCCTACGGGTTCAGAAACTGTCATCCTACCTCGACCTCGACCACGAGTATTACGGCCACGTCCACCTCGAGTACTCATGACTAAACGATCTACGTTTCTGATTAAGAAGATTTTTATGCATTAGTATCGTTCCACTTTCTTAACCGCAAAGAAATTTTATGGATGGAGTTTAATCAGGGGTTCTTTCGAGCAACCAAGGTTTCAATCTTCTATCCTATTCACCCAAAAGAGGTCATACATCCATTCCTTAACCCTTTCCCAACCTATTCACTCTTCGGACATTGCTGCCCATTCTAGCCCAAGGGTATTTTTCGTCATTTTCCTACAGGTATTTTTTTTGTAATAAAAGATATTTTAAAACTTTCATAAAACCTGGTCACTTTGGAATTCCAAAATTTGAGAGTGTTCTTTGAAAATTTTGTAAAATACTTCGTTTTGGAAACGTGGTATTTTAGTAATTTTCACAGATCGAGAGCGTTTCAGAAATTTCCAAAATCAAAATTTTCGATTGATATTTTGTAAAACAGAGTGTTTGAATTTCATTACAAATTTATTGAGTTCGAGATTTTATAAACCAGGGCATTTTAGTAAATTTACCCTAAGGGCATTTTTGTAATTTTTTTACAAATCGAGAAATTCGTTGTAAAAGTGACATTCTCGCTTTTGAAAGAGTTTATTGCAAAAAGTTTGAAAACATTAGGGTTGTTGTTGTATTTTTCAAAACATGGCTAATTCCCTTTTTGGGTTTTAGTCGTTAGGTTAAGTCTATGACCGAGCCTTCTTGGTCGGGGTGAACTCGAGCTACGCACCGGTGGGATACTGCGAAGAGGAGGTGAGTCACGAGGACTCGCTTAAATACCAAGCTCTTCCTGATCCTTTCCTGACATGCGTGTGAGTTACCACACCCAGCCCCGTGGTTGAGTCATAGATTGGTTTAGTGCTTTAAGTCTTATGCTTTAGTTCGAGTGTTTGAGTGACCTATTCCTGTGGGTTCAAGTCCTATAAATCTATCTACGCCATATCACCTACCCTTCTACAAATAGTAATTCACGTAAGAGTTTAGAACTACTTACACAGGCGGCTGGTGCAGGAGACTCGGTGCCATGCCTTGTAAACCATGCCATGTCTTTAACCCAAAACATTTAAAATGACTTTTGAAAGCAGGCTTGGGCCTCGGCCCCCACCAGAAAGCTTTTGAACTTGGCTCGATACCACAATTGTAACACCCCAAACCCTGGACAAGACACCACGTGCCTGAATCTGGTATGTTACGGGAAACATGTTTTTGAGAAGTTAAATTTTTCGCTTAAAAGCCGAGTGAAAAAGCGCAGTGTATTTTGGAAGACAATTTAAGTAGACTTGTTTGAAATCAGATGGTGTATTTGAAACCCGGAGATTTTGAAAACTTAACCAGAATGTGTGGTTAAAACGAGTTTAAACCGTTTAAAACCTTAATAGTTTCTTAGTGTTACTTCAAACATTTTTGAACTGAGGAGAAATACGAGTTCGATTTGGAAATCATTTGAATTCGTCTAGTATAAAGACTTAGCGTGATACCCGATGGTATAGTTTAGAAACACTTTGCGTTATAATTTTGAAATCATTATCTTTCCAAGTTTTAGTAGAAATCATACCAACTTATTTTGTTAAGGCATATTAAAATTTAAACATAAACAGCATAAAACATAAATTAAAAGGACTTTTACAAATCCAATATAAAACCCAAGTGAGAGTAAATAACTAAAGTACCCAAATTCAATAGTCCAAGCAACACTTTTATTATAGCATGGCATGTGCACCCCGAGTCCATCCTTACCAAGTCCGCGTCTACGAGTCACCAAATGTCAAAGGAGAGGGTGAGTCGAGTGACTCAATGTGTATATCCGCTCCCGAAGAAACAACATGCTAACACACATCATACATAGCAACATAATTAATGCAACCCGATCCTAACCATCCATATCGCCTTTTCTACCCCGTGTGGTACCAAACCACCGGTGGTGCCAAACCACCGGTGACGATAGTCACAATGTGTTACCAAAACACCGGTGTCCCAAAGACACAATATCCATCAATGTGGTACCAAACCACTGGTGTCCCAAAGACACAATTGTGCTACCAAAGCACTGGTGACCGAAGTCACAAATCCAATGATGGGGCCAACCCATCGTGTGATACCAAATCACTAGCAGACGATCCCATATCTCAAGTGGGGCCAACCTGTAACACCCGGATTTAGGGGCTATGCATGTTGGGTATAATTCAAGTTCTAGTAGGTCTTAGGTATGCTTGGATGTGTTTCGGAGGTCTAAAGAATGCTCGGATTAAAGGGGGAGGCTGTGGAAAAATTTGGATTTTTAAGTGTTAAAAGGGGAGCTTGGCTATAGGTGACTTAAGAAAATTATTTGGGGGAAATGGACATAAGAATTGGGCTGGTAAAGTGGCAAGGGAGACGCCACTAAGAGCTTGGCAAAGTGACCCCTCAGGTGCAAGGGGGGGCCGAATGCTATAAATAGGGGTGTACTCTTCATTTGTTCATTTTTTTTTCTTCCACCCTTTTCCTCTTGTGTTTTCTCTCCTTGCTTAAAAAATTACTTCACTATTTTCCCTTTGGCCAAAAACTTCAAGGTCATATAGTTATCTTCTTCTCCTCATTTCTTTTGAGCCAAAACCACTCCATTTTATCCTCAAACCTTTATCCTCTTTTCTATTGCCGTAACCCCTATCCCTTTTCATCCATTTTCCTTCAAGCCGAACCCTTACTTCCTTGGTGGTGGCCGATTCTTGTTAGAGGAAGGGTAGTGGTTAGCAAGGTAAGGGTGAGTTAGTTTTCTTTGTGCTATAGTTTTTGTCTTGGCCGAATGGCCTAAGTGTTCATTGTTTTTATGCCAAGGCCGATTGTAGGGGAGAAGAGCCTATCGCTAGGAACCTTTCGTAAGTCCGTTAGTCTGCGGGTACAGAAGCAGAAGTGGCGTTTCGGGTTTTGGCATCATTTAGGTGCGTAATCAACGCACTGATTCTCGGTTTTATGCTTGCTAACGTTTATACATGAGTAAGATTATGACATTGAAGTTAATGATGTATATTTATAAATATATGATGTGGTAATGATATGAGATGTATGCTCCTATTATATGATTTGATAAGATGCTTTATCACATGTGCATGGGATTCGGGTTAATCGAGGAAGGAAGGGAGTACACCTTGGTGTACGTGGTCTAGTGTTAGCCGGGCTACACTAGCGCTTGATGGGTTCTTTGTGTGCATCATCAAGGGAGATGTTGGCTTGGTGCCCATCTCGGCGGTTGATTGCTATGTGCATCACCGTAGACAGATTACGATATTTGGATCACGATTGGTTGATCGGTGGCTCAGCCACGGCCTTGAGCGGTGAGTTGTCAAGGTAAGGATTTTGGATCACGAAGTGGTCAGTGGTGGTTTATCCACGGCCTTGGGCAGGGAGTCTGCTAAGGTTGGTGTTACGGTTGGAGTGGGTTGGGCTGAGATGCATATGTGCATGACTTGCTATGTGAATGGTTTGATATGGGGCCGAGCCCATACGCGGGAAATCTGTGTTTTGATTATGCACTGAGTCAGTGGACTCACTCTATCATTAACCATTTCAGGTGACGCTTAGAATCGGACCAGGGATCGGAGAGGACACATGGTGGCCCATGTAGAAAGAAGAATTCAAATCTTTTAAGTTTATTTACATGAAGTATTTGGGTTTAAATGTTGATGTAATAAGGCCCCTTTGACTTTTTCATTTATTTTGGGAATTGCTTTATTATTATTTTAAATAATGGTTTGATTATTTTGAATACTATGTGCAAACGACTTAGTTTTTTTTAGCCATCTATTCACTCAACAAATTTATAAACTAAACAAGTGTTTTAAAATGGACATTTCTATTTACTATCAAAGTCTAAAAGTATCTTTTTAAAGTACACGGGTTTTACCAGAAAGATAGTGGATTTTCGTGTTTTAAATTCTAAGTAAAGAAAAAATATTTTCGCTAACATAACCGTTTCGGTCGTGGTGTATTGTCCGGTTTGGGGATGTTACACAACCCACTGTGGTCAAACCACGTGGGACGAGTCGCAATGAGGTGCCAAACCTCTGGTGTCCCAAAGACACGATGTGCTACCAAAGCACTCGTGACCGTAGTCACAAATCGGTGATGGGGCCAACCCATCGTGTGTTACCAAAACACCGGCGTCAATCCCGTATAATCATTGGTGGGGCC
Source organism: Gossypium bickii (assembly GCA_025503065.1). Taxonomy (NCBI): domain Eukaryota; kingdom Viridiplantae; phylum Streptophyta; class Magnoliopsida; order Malvales; family Malvaceae; genus Gossypium; species Gossypium bickii. The sequence goes on along the minus strand of CP106717.1, from coordinate 42,705,326 downwards.
AACCCATCGTGGTGTTGAGCCAGCCACCGGGCGAGACGCCGAGGTACCAAACCTCTGGAGGTGCCAAACCTCTGGTGACCCAAAGTCACAAAGTGTGCTACCAAAGCACCGGTGCTCGCAAGACAAAGTATCTCTGCTCCTCCACTCGTATCACCCATTAGCATACCGCACTCATGTAACCATGCATATCATACAAATCGTGCATATCATGCTAAAATGTTTAACATCATATCCCATATCATACATCCATAATCATGGTATCATGCGTGATCATCGGTAACCTTGTAACAATAATCGATGACTTACCCGAGTCCAAGATCATACCCAAAAGGGTATCATATCAATCCATCAAACCGCCATGATTTTAATAGGCAAACAAAGTTCAATAACAATATCACTAAATATGGGTGTGTTAGTTACACACACGATAATCTGAGTCTAAAATCCCAATCGAAACGATCTAAGGCCCTCCAAGATCGACTCCTACAATCGGCCAAACATAGGGTTAGGCATCTAAAACATTCGGCCATCACCATTTAGACCAACAAGGGTTTGTCGAATCACCCTTACCTTGCTATTGATTTGATTCCTTACCAAATCCGAATCAAGCGATGATTCTTCTTCCAACAATCGGCACTCTAATAAACAAATAGCTAATCACCAATCACCTTTATCTAAACGAGAACTAAAAGAATGGACTAACAACAATACCAACCCTTACCACACTTACCAATCGGTTCAAAGAGTCGAAGGCTCTTCCTGGCTACTTTACGATATCCAAGACCCTATCACAAAATGATAATCCAAAAGGTTAACACCCTTCCAAACTGACCATAATCGGCCCTTAACCAAACCATAACCAACAAAGAACCAAAAGAGGAGATATGGCCATTCGACCTTGCACTTACCAACACCCAATATTCGGCCAACTAGGACTTCTAGGAGGGAACCACAAGAGATTCGGCCAAGGCTTGCAAAGAAAGAAAAAGGAATCGGTTTTAAGTGTTTATCACCTTTAATGTTCGGCTTGAGTGGAGGAGAAAGAAAAGAAGTGTGAGAAGAATGTAGTTTCGGCAATGGCAATTTGAGAAAGAGAAAAGTGAGTGAAATGGAAGTAGTTTCGGTTTGCCAAAGGAAGAAATGAAGAGAGAGTCTTGAAGGATGGGTTTCGGCTAACTATGACAAGAGAAGAAAAGAAGAAAATGAGAGAACTCTCTTTTGAAATTCGGCTTAACAAAGAGTATTGAGAAAACAACATAAAAATTCGGCAAGCCTTAAGGAGGTTTTGATTTTCGGTTTACAAAGAAAGAAAAACGAAAACAAAAGCACTAGAGAATTCGGCTACTAATGTCAAAATGGGAAGACACTAGCTTACTAACCCCTTGACCAAAACAACAAAAATTCAAAAAGAAATTCGGCCTAGCCTTCCCACTCACTTACCAAAACCGTCCACCCTCTCCCCCAACTCCCAAAAATTCGGCCATATCCCCCCATTCACTCCACTCCACACATTTCAAATGTGTGGACCAAGTCACACTCCACTATTTACTCTCCACCATCCAAATCACCACTTGACCAAGTCCAAGGAGGAATTTGAACTCCCTCCAACTCCTCCCTCCTATGCCGTCCAAAAATGTAGTCAAAATGGGGAATTTCGCAGCTCGAACTCAAGACATCTCCCCCTTGCAGATGACGCCAAACTCAAAGTCCATGTGGCGTCCCTCTTGCCACCTTGCCAAGGGCTCTTTTGTGCAATAAAATTCCAAAGTAAATTTAAGATCCCCTGCTACCTTAGCTCCTTAAACCTTAGCTCAAAAACTAAAAATTTTCTACCTACTCAGGCTTACTTCTAGCCTACAATTAAGCCCCAATACAACACAAACAACAACGCAGCATACCAAACACATGCAAAACATGCAACAACAAAATAACCCCTAACCCGGGATATTACAGTTCTACCCCCCTTAAAATAATTTCGGCCTCGAAATTACCTGGTCAAAAGAGTTGCGGGTATTGCTGCCTCATCATATCCTCGGGTTCCCACGTGGCTTCTTCCACGCCATGGTTCCGCCAAAGTACCTTAACCAAAGGCACAGACTTCCTACGCAGAACCTTCACATCCCGATCAAGAATCTGCACAGGTTCCTCTTCCATAGTCAAATCTGGATTTACCTCGATCTCCTCCACTGCTACTACATGTGATGGATCTGAACGATCCGCCGAAGCATCGACACGTGAAAAACATCGTGAATCTGGCTAAGCTCCGCTGGCAACTCAAGCTGATACGCCACTGGTCCAACTCGCCTCAATACCTTATACGGCCCAATAAACCTCGGACTTAGCTTGCCTTTTTCGCCAAACCTCAAGACCTTTCTTCCAAGGCGAGACCTTTAAGAAGACCCGATCTCCCACAGCGAACTTTATATCCCTTCGCTTAAGATCGGCATAAGACTTTTGCCGGTCCGAAGCTTCCTTCAAACGAGCCTGGATCAACCTAACCTTGTCCTCGGTCTCAGCAACCAACTCGGGTCCCAACAACTGACGTTCACCTAATTCGTCCCAACATGTAGGTGGCGACACTTCCCTACCATACAAATACCCTCATATGGTGCCATTTTGATGCTTGCTTGGTAGCGTTGTTATTATAGGCGAACTCGGCTAACGGCGAAAACTCTTCCCAAGCGCCTCAAGTCCCCACACAACCTCTCAGCATGTCCTCTAAAATCTGAATAACCCTTTCTGATTGACCGTCAGACTGCGGGTGAAAAGCCGTGCTGAAATCCAAACGAGTACCCAGAGCTTGATGCAGTGCTTTCCAGAACCTTGACGTAAACCTAGGATCCCTATCCGAGATTATCGAAACTAGCACACCGTGCAACCTCACTATCTTTGACACATAAAGCTTCGCCAATCTCTGAAGTGAATAGTCCAATCTCACCGGAATGAAATGGGCCGACTTAGTCAGACGGTCCATAATAACCCAAACTGAATCTTTCTTGCTTGGCGTAAGCGGTAAACCACTGACGAAATCCATAGTTATCCTTTCCCATTTCCATCGAGGATTTTCACAGTGAAGCAAACCCGACGATGAATCGATGTTCACCTTGACTCTGTGACAAGTCAGACATTTCCCAACAAACTCTGTCACCTCTTTCTTCAAGCCAGGCCACCAAAACTGCTCTCTAAGATCCCTATACATCTTACTACTTCCAGGATGCATAGCATAAGGACTGCTATGTGCATCTTGAAGAATCTTCTGCCTCAGCTCAACGTCTTTAGGCATACAAGCCTTACCTTGAAAACACAGAACCTCGTCGCTAGACAAGCTGTAACCCTCCAAACCACCATTCTGCACTTGTAACCTTCGCGCACTCAGAACCTCATCCTCCAACTGTTTCTCTTTGATCTGCTCAACCCAAGTAGGCTTGACTGCGGCTCTGCGCCGATACTCCGTCGTCATACAAACTCAAATGGGCAAACATCGCTCTTAAGTCCGAAACAACCCTACGGCTCAACACGTCGCCGCCACCACGTTAGCCTTGCCCGATGATATTCAATCGAATGATCGTAGTCCTTGAGCAACTCAACCCATCTACGCCGCCTCAAATTCGGATCCTTCGAGTCGGAAGATACTTGGACTCTTATGATGCATGTAGACTATTGATCTCTCACCGTACAAGTAATGCCTCCAGTTTTTAGAGCGAAGACTACGGTGCTAGCTCTAAATCGTCGCGCCGGATAGTTGACCTCGTGTGGCCTCACCGCCGAGAAGCGTAAGCCACAACCTTACCCTATCGCATCGGCACACAACCCAATCCCGTATGTGATGCGTCGCGATGCTGCTAAAATTCTTACCACCTCGGGTTGAATTAAAACAGGAGCCTCTGTCAAGATCTTCTTCAACTTATCAAAACTCTCCTGCTGTTTCTCAGTCCACACGAACGGAACTCCCTTCCTTAACAGCTTAGTCATCGGTGCTGCAATTAACGAGAAACCCTCAACAAATCTTCGGTAGTATCCTGCCAAACCCAGGAAACTCCGAATCTCAGCGACTGACTTAGGAGGCTTCCAATCCAAAACCGCCTCAACCTTCCGAGGATCTACTCTAATCCCCCCAGCTGATACTACATGACCCAAAAACGTCACTTCACTAAGCCAGAACTCGCACTTACTGAACTTAGCATAGAGTTGCTTCTCCCTCAAAATTTGCAACACCACTCTCAAGTGTGCATCATGCTCCTCTTAAGCCTACTCCTGTCCATGCTCTGTCTTACCGACTCTTTAACACCCTCGGCTACCTTAGCCTTCTCAACTAAGACAGCAAACTCGCGCTCCTGCTGTGGGAGCAATCGCGACCTCAACTTCTCTCGCGAGACCATCCTCGAAACGAACACACCTCTCATGCTCGATGGCTACAATGCCCCGGCATACCTACTCACTTCAGAACTCGACCTCGTACTCGACCATGATTTACTCCCCTGAACAAGCCTCAGAAATGCCTTTCGCTGGGAGTCGATGTAACTCGCCCCGATGTATTTCTTTTGATATGCAGCTCTGAAATAATCCCATGTCAAATCTTCATGCGCTGCCACACTATCCCGAACCGTGAGCCACCACTGATATGACTCATCCCGAAGAAGCGTCGATGCCCTTCCGGCTTCTCTTCACCGTCAAGTCGGATCATCCATGATCCGCTCAGTTGCCTCCAGCCAATATTCAGCAGTGCTAGGAGCAACACCCGATACACCTCGGAAAAATTCGGCCCCGTTAGCCCGGAGTCGCTCAGGAACAGATTTCCTAACTCCTGCACCACCACCTACACCAGCTACTCTTTCCAACACCCGCGGCGTAAATGCGTGACACCGCATCGCATCGTCTCGATCGATCTTGGAACTCACCACCTCCGGTTGGTGGCGGGCAAGCATCTCATTTTCTGACCCTTGACCAGATCCTACGGGTTCAGAAACTGTCATCCTACCTCGACCTCGACCACGAGTATTACGGCCACGTCCACCTCGAGTACTCATGACTAAACGATCTACGTTTCTGATTAAGAAGATTTTTATGCATTAGTATCGTTCCACTTTCTTAACCGCAAAGAAATTTTATGGATGGAGTTTAATCAGGGGTTCTTTCGAGCAACCAAGGTTTCAATCTTCTATCCTATTCACCCAAAAGAGGTCATACATCCATTCCTTAACCCTTTCCCAACCTATTCACTCTTCGGACATTGCTGCCCATTCTAGCCCAAGGGTATTTTCGTCATTTTCCCTACAGGGTATTTTTTTGTAATAAAAGATATTTTAAAACTTTCATAAAACCGGTCACTTTGGAATTCCAAAATTTGAGAGTGTTCTTTGAAAATTTTGTAAAATACTTCGTTTGGAAACCGAGGGTATTTTAGTAATTTTCACAGTCGAGAGCGTTTTTAAGTAAATTTCCAAAATCAAAATTTTCGATTGATATTTTGTAAAACAGAGTGTTTGAATTTCGTACAAATTTATTGAGTTCGAGATTTTATAAACCGGGGCATTTTAGTAAATTTACCCACAAGGGCATTTTTGTAATTTTTTTACAAATCGAGAAATTCGTTGTAAAAGTGACATTCTCGATTTTGAAAGAGTTTATTGCAAAAAGTTTGAAAACATTAGGGTTGTTGTTGTATTTTTTTTCAAAACATGGCTAATTCCTTTTTGGGTTTTAGTCGTTAGGTTAAGTCTATGACCGAGCCTTCTTGGTCGGGGTGAACTCGAGCTACGCACGGTGGGATACTGCGAAGAGGAGGTGAGTCACGAGGATCGCTTAAATACCAAGCTCTTCCGGGATCCTTTCCTAGACATGCGTCTGAGTTACCCACACCCTAGCCCCGTGGTGAGTCATAGATTGGTTTAGTGCTTTAAGTCTTATGCTTTAGTTCGAGTGTTTGAGTGACCTATTCCTGGGTTCAAGTCCTATAAATCTATCTACGTTCCATATCACCTACCCTTCTACAAATAGTAATTCACGAAGAGTTTAGAACTACTTACAGGCGAATCAAGTGCTCTCGGTGCCATGCCTTGTAAACCATGCCATGTCTTTAACCCAAAACATTTAAAATGACTTTTGAAAGCAGTTTGGGCCTCGGGCCCACAAATGAGCTTTTGAACTTGGCTCGATACCACAATTGTAACACCCCAAACCCTGACAAGACACCACGTCCCGAATGCGGTATGTTACGGGAAACATGTTTTTGAGAAGTTAAATTTTTCGTTTAAAAGCCGAGTGAAAACGCGATGTATTTTGGAAGACAATTTAAGTAGACTTGTTTGAAATCGGATGGTGTATTTGAAACCCGAGATTTTGAAAACTTAACTGAATGTGTGGTTAAAACGAGTTTAAACCGTTTAAAACCTTAATAGTTTCTTAGTGTTACTTCAAACATTTTTGAACCGAGGAGAAATACGAGTTCGATTTGGAAATCATTTGAATTAAATCTAGTATAAAGACTTAGCGTGATACCCGATGGTATAGTTTAGAAACACTTTGCGTTATAATTTTGAAATCATTATCTTTCCAAGTTTTAGTAGAAATCATACCAACTTATTTTGTTAAGGCATATTAAAATTTAAACATAAACAGCATAAAACATAAATTAAAAGGACTTTTACAAATCCAATATAAAACCCAAGTGAGAGTAAATAACTAAAGTACCCAAATTCAATAGTCCAAGCAACACTTTTATTATAGCATGGCATGTGCACCCCGAGTCCATCCCGGCTCCAAGTCCGCGTCTACGAGTCACCTGAAATGTCAAAGGAGAGGGTGAGTCGAGTGACTCAGTGTGTATATCCCGCTCCCGAAGAAACAACATGCTAACACACATCATACATAGCAACATAATTAATGCAACCCGATCCTAACCATCCATATCGCCTTTTCTACCCCGTGTGGTACCAAACCACTGGTGGTGCCAAACCACTGGTGACGTATAGTCACAATGTGTTACCAAAACACTGGTGTCCCAAAGACACAATATCCATCAATGTGGTACCAAACCACTGGTGTCCCAAAGACACAATTGTGCTACCAAAGCACTGGTGACCGAAGTCACAAATCCAATGATGGGGCCAACCCATCGTGTGATACCAAATCACTAGCAGACGATCCCATATCTCAAGTGGGGCCAACCTGTAACACCCGGATTTAGGGGCTATGCATGTTGGGTATAATTCAAGTTCTAGTAGGTCTTAGGTATGCTTGGATGTGTTTCGGAGGTCTAAAGAATGCTCGGATTAAAGGGGGAGGCTGTGGAAAAATTTGGATTTTTAAGTGTTAAAAGGGGAGCTTGGCTATAGGTGACTTAAGAAAATTATTTGGGGGAAATGGACATAAGAATTGGGCTGGTAAAGTGGCAAGGGAGACGCCACTAAGAGCTTGGCAAAGTGACCCCTCAGGTGCAAGGGGGGGCCGAATGCTATAAATAGGGGTGTACTCTTCATTTGTTCATTTTTTTTTCTTCCACCCTTTTCCTCTTGTGTTTTCTCTCCTTGCCGAAAATTACTTCACTATTTTCCCTTTGGCCGAAACTTCAAGGTCATATAGTTATCTTCTTCTCCTCATTTCTTTTGAGCCAAAACCACTCCATTTTATCCCTCAAACCTTTATCCTCTTTTCTATTGCCGTAACCCCTATCCCTTTTCATCCATTTTCCTTCAAGCCGAACCCTTACTTCCTTGGTGGTGGCCGATTCTTGTTAGAGGAAGGGTAGTGGTTAGCAAGGTAAGGGTGAGTTAGTTTTCTTTGTGCTATAGTTTTTGTCTTGGCCGAATGGCTAAGTGTTCATTGTTTTTATGCCAAGGCCGATTGTAGGGAGAAGAGCCTATCGCTAGGAACCTTTCGTAAGTCCGTTAGTCTGCTGTAGTGAGAAGCGAAGTGGCGTTTGGGTTTTGGCATCATTTAGGTGCGTAATCAACGACCGATTCTCGGTTTTATGCTTGCTAACGTTTATACATGAGTAAGATTATGACATTGAAGTTAATGATGTATATTTATAAATATATGATGTGGTAATGATATGAGATGTATGCTCCTATTATATGATTTGATAAGATGCTTTATCACATGTGCATGGGATTCGGGTTAATCGAGGAAGGAAGGAGTACACCTTGGTGTACGTGGTCTAGTGTTAACCGGGCTACACTAGCGCTTGATGGGTTCTTTGTGTGCATCATCAAGGAGATGTTGGCTTGGTGCCCATCTCGGCGGTTGATTGCTATGTGCATCACCGTAGACAGATTACGATATTTGGATCACGATTGGTTGATCGGTGGCTCAGCCACGGCCTTGAGCGGTGAGTTGTCAAGGTAAGGATTTTGGATCACGAAGTGGTGAGTGGTGGTTTATCCACGGCCTTGGGCGAGTCCGCTAAGGTTGGTGTTACGGTTGGAGTGGGTTGGGGTGAGATGCATATGTGCATGACTTGCTATGTGAATGGTTTGATATGGGCCGAGCCCATACGCGGAAAATCGTGTTTTGATTATGCACCGAGTCGGTGGACTCACTCTATCATTAACCATTTCGGTGACGCTTAGAATCGGACCAGGGATCGGAGAGGACACATGGTGGCCCATGTAGAAAGAAGAATTCAAATCTTTTAAGTTTATTTACATGAAGTATTTGGGTTTAAATGTTGATGTAATAAGGCCCCTTTGACTTTTTCATTTATTTTGGGAATTGCTTTATTATTATTTTAAATAATGGTTTGATTATTTTGAATACTATGTGCAAACGACTTAGTTTTTTTTAGCCATCTATTCACTCAACAAATTTATAAACTAAACAAGTGTTTTAAAATGGACATTTCTATTTACTATCAAAGTCTAAAAGTATCTTTTTAAAGTACACGGGTTTTACCAGAAAGATAGTGGATTTTCGTGTTTTAAATTCTAAGTAAAGAAAAAAATATTTTCGCTAACATAACCAGATTCGGTCGTGGTGTATTGTCCGGGTTTGGGGATGTTACACAACCCACGGTGGTCAAACCACAGGGACGAGTCGCAATGAGGTGCCAAACCTCTGGTGTCCCAAAGACACGATGTGCTACCAAAGCACTGGTGACCGTAGTCACAAATCTGGTGATGGGGCCAACCCATCGTGTGTTACCAAAACACTGGCGTCAATCCCGTATAATCATTGGTGGGGCCAACCCACTTGTGGTACTTGAGCCAGCGGGGGCGAGACGCCGAGGTACCAAACCTCTGGAGGTGCCAAACCTCTGGTGACCCAAAGTCACAAAGTGTGCTACCAAAGCACTGGTGCTCGTCAGCACAAAGTATCTCTGCTCCCTCCACTCGTATCACCCATTAGCATACCAGACTCATGTAACCATGCATATCATACAAATCGTGCATATCATGCTAAAATGTTTAACATCATATCCCATATCATACATCCATAATCATGGTATCATGCGATCATCGATAACCTTGTAACAATCTTGACTTACCCGAGTCAAGATCATACCCAAAAGGGTATCATATCAATCCATCAAACGCCATGATTTTAATAGGCAAACAAAGGTTCAATAACAATATCACTAAATATGGGTGTGTTAGTTACACACACGATAATACGAGTCTAAAATCCCAATCGAAACGATCTAAGGCCCTCAAATCTTGACTCTCTACAATCGGCCAAACATAGGGTTAGGCATCTAAAACATTCGGCCATCACCATTTAGACCAACAAGGGTTTGTCGAATCACCCTTACCTTGCTATTGATTTGATTCCTTACCAAATCCGAATCAAGCAGTGATTCTTCTTCCAACAATCGGCACTCTAATAAACAAATAGCTAATCACCAATCACCTTTATCTAAACGAGAACTAAAAGAATGGACTAACAACAATACCAACCCTTACCACACTTACCAATCGGTTCAAAGAGTCGAAGGCTCTTCCCGCTACTTTACGATATCCAAGACCCTATCACAAAATGATAATCCAAAAAGGTTAACACCCTTCCAAACTGACCATAATCGGCCCTTAACCAAACCATAACCAACAAAGAACCAAAAGAGGGAGATATGGCCATTCGGCCTTGCACTTACCAACACCCAATATTCGGCCAACTAGGACTTCTAGGAGGGAACCACAAGAGATTCGGCCAAGGCTTGCAAAGAAAGAAAAAGGAATCGGTTTTAAGTGTTTATCACCTTTAATGTTCGGCTTGAGTGGAGGAGAAAGAAAAGAAGTGTGAGAAGAATGTAGTTTCGGCAATGGCAATTTGAGAAAGAGAAAAGGGAGTGAAATGGAAGTAGTTTCGGTTTGCCAAAGGAAGAAATGAAGAGAGAGTCTTGAAGGATGGGTTTCGGCTAACTATGACAAGAGAAGAAAAGAAGAAAATGAGAGAACTCTCTTTTGAAATTCGGCTTAACAAAGAGTATTGAGAAAACAACATAAAAATTCGGCAAGCCTTAAGGAGGTTTTGATTTTCGGTTTACAAAGAAAGAAAAACGAAAAACAAAGCACTAGAGAATTCGGCTACTAATGTCAAAATGGGAAGACACTAGCTTACTAACCCCTTGACCGAAACAACAAAAATTCAAAAAGAAATTCGGCCTAGCCTTCCCACTCACTTACCAAAACCGTCCACCCTCTCCCCCAACTCCCAAAAATTCGGCCATATCCCCCCATTCACTCCACTCCACACATTTCAAATGTGTGGACCAAGTCACACTCCACTATTTACTCTCCACCATCCAAATCACCACTTGACCAAGTCCAAGGAGGAATTTGAACTCCTCCAACTCCTCCCTCCTATGCCGTCCAAAATGTAGTCAAAATGGGAATTTCATGACTCGAACTCAAGACATCTCCCCCTTGCAGATGACGCCAAACTCAAAGTCCATGTGGCGTCCCTCTTGCCACCTTGCCAAGGGCTCTTTTGTGCAATAAAATTCCAAAGTAAATTTAAGATCCCCTGCTACCTTAGCTCCTTAAACCTTAGCTCAAAAACTAAAAATTTTCTACCTACTCAGGCTTACTTCTAGCCTACAATTAAGCCCCAATACAACACAAACAACAACGCAGCATACCAAACACATGCAAAACATGCAACAACAAAATAACCCCTAACCCGGGATATTACAACAGCTATCTGCCTATAGCTATCTCCTGTTGCTGGCCCACACCCCGGTGGCCAATCCCGAACTGTCGAGACAGCCCTCTTCTTGAACTTCGGGATAGGGACCTTCCCTTGCCCTCCTTGGTAGTCGTTGCCTCCATCAAAAGCTTAAGCAGTAAAGTTAACCTTACAAATCACAACCTAAATATTTAATCTTAATAAATATTTCTTACCAACTCAACTTGAATTCCGAACACTACTTACTGCAACTGCTGACTAAACGACCTTGCTAACCACTCCCTATTGCTCAAACTAGAAACGGTCACCACAAGAAAGTATGGTTTGGCTTTGCAAAACTAGAAGACAAAGAAGTGGGTGCTAGGGTGCTTCAAAAGGTGTTGCGACAATCAGAGAAGTGAGGAGAGTTTATGGTCTAGCAACGAGTGAAATGGATAAGAAAAATGGAAGGAGAAAGGGACTTGAAGTTTCGGCTCAGATGAATAAGTGAGAGAGAGAGAGACGTTTTGGTGTGGTTGAGGTATGAGGAGGAAATGAAAATGGAGACTAAAAGGAAAGGCTAAAATTCGGCAAGGGAGAGAAAGCCAAAATGGTGAATGCAAAGAAATGAGCACCTCCCCCCTATTTATACTATTCGGCCAAGCTCCAAGCTCCCAAAAAAAAATCCTAAAATCTCTCCTAAAACACCTCCCTTCCATCCATTCAAAATAATTTGAATGGGTCAAACTTACCTAGCCAAATTTAAAAAGAAAAGACCAAGTCTTCCTCCACCTTTTTAGCATCCAAAACCGTCCACCACCACACCAAGATGACGCAAAAAAACAATGCCCATCTATCGCTCTTGCGAATCGAACTGAGCCCCTTCCCCCTGCAAATGGCGTCACCTTCCAAGCTCTAGAGTGGTGCCTCCTTGCCACTCTGCCACACCAATCTTTGTGCCAAAACTCCACCAAAAATTCTCTTAAGGCCCCCTCCATCCAAACTCCCCCTTTTAGCCCCTAAAACTAAAAATTTACCAAAGCAACCTACCACCACCTAGGGTTCTCAGGACCCCTAAAACTTACCCAAACACACACTGAAGTGTGCCAACACCCGAGCTAAGCACCAAAAATCTATCCCCTAAAACCAGGGTGTTACAATTCTACCCTCCTTAAAATAATTTCGTCCCCGAAATTACTTGTCTAAACTAACAGTCCAATTCCTCCCACTACGCTATGGTCACGCACTCTGATCTCCAAGAGCTAACATACTTTACGAGCAACAAAACAAATAAATCACCAAAAGCGCCTCTACCACGTCCACAAGTCTCGCGACCACGCCCCTAGAACTCATATCTAGCGCCTCGATTCAGTCTGTTTAGAAAGTTTTATGCATTAGAAATTATTGTTTCACTGTTATAACCACGAGCAATTTTATGCAATGAAGTTTCCGAGAGCAGTTCTTTCGAGCAATCAAGTTTCCTTCCCTACCCAGGGGTAAATTCGTCATTGTTCCTAAAGAGGGGTATTTTGGTAATAACTCAGAGTCAATTTTGAAAATAGTTTTCCAACTTCAAAATTTACAAAATCTCAGGGGTCGTCCTGAAAATTTTGTTTCTCAAACAAAGTGTGTTGCAAAAATTCCAAAAAGTAGGGTCATTTTCGTAATTTTGGAAATCATGGGCATTTTCGTAAATTCTCCAAATCGGAATATCACAATATTTTATAAAATAGATTTTTTTTTTGAATATTTAGCATAATAGGAATATTTCAGTAAAAGTCGAGAAAAATCTGAAAATTTAGAAACCAGGGGCGTTTTGGTAATTTTATCAACTGAGGGTATTTTCATAAATTCTCACAACCCAGAATATTCTAATATTTTGAAAACTCGGATTTTAGTATTTTGCAAAGTAAAGAGCATTTTATAAAAAAAAAATTTGAGGGTAGTACGGTAATTTTATAACACAGGGGCATTTTTGTAATTTTACCACTAGGGGCATTTTGGTAATTTTATAAATCGAAAACGTCCTTCAAAAATCAAATTTAGGGTTTCACAAACCAAAGGGGTAAAGTTGAAAATACTAAAACAGGGAATTTTAAAACAATCAGGCCAAATCCCTTTCGGGTTTTAATAATTGATTTTGCCTATGAACAAGCCCTTTTGGTTAAGGTGAACCGAAGCTACGCACCAGGTAGGATTCCTGCGAAGAGGAGGTGAGTCACGAGGATAGCTAAGTACCAAGCTCTTCCGGATCCTATCCTGAACATGCGCACCAAAGGTTACCACACCTTAACTCGGCGACTTACTTCACGAGTTTTGTTTAAGAGTTTTAAGTTTTATGCATATGTTTGAGTAGACTAATCCTAAGGTCCAATAGCCCTAAAACTAATCTACGAGCCCAAATAAACCTATAATAATACACATAAACAAAACACTTCAAAAGTTCGAAGTACCTACAGCGGACTTGAATTGGAGAGACACACAGTGCCATGCCGAATAACTCAAAAATATTGTTTATAAAAGCCCACATTTCAAAAGCCCATTTTGAAAAGCAAGTTTGAACCCAAAACCCTCAAAGCCGAGTTTTGAACTCCGCTCGATACAAATCGTAACATCCCCAAACCCGGCCCATTCACTACTGAATCAATCTGGTTATGTTAGTGCGAAAACGGTTGAAAAACTTTTGCCTTGGAATAAACATGGAAATATTCTAACTTTTAAATATAGGGTTTATTGGGAAAAGTATAAGTAAATCTTTTGTTGTTGTAAAATATTATAAAAAGCCCAAAATTAAACTTTAATGAATATATATGACTAATTTTGAATAAATAAGTTGTCAAAATAAATTCGCTTCCACTGAGTAATTTAATATAATCCAAACATAATTTAAAATAATAATTAAATAATTCTCAGAGTAAATAAAAATCAAAAGGGCCTTATTACATATTCTATTTTAAAACAAATACTTAAAGTAAGCCCAAAACGTTTAATCTCTTCTTCTGCATGGGCCACCTTGTGTCCTCTCCGAACCCGATCCAACTACGCGTCACCTGAAATGGTTAATGAAAAGGGTGAGTCCACCGACTCGACTGCATAATCAAAACACATATTTCCATCCGTATGGGCTTGGCCCATACCCACACAGCCATCGAAACAAATCATGCAAGAATGCATCTCAGCCCAACCCATTGTCCAACCGTGACACCAACCTTAGCAGACTCCCCGTCTAAGGCCGTGGGAAACTCCCCACCGATCATATAGTGATCCAAAATCCTTACCTTGGCAACTCACTGCTCAAGGCCGTGGCTGAGCCACCGATCAACCAATCGTGATCCTGGTATCAAAATCCGTCTACGGTGATGCACATAGCCATCAACCGCCGAGATGGGCACCGAGCCACACCTCCCTTGAGGTAGCACAAAGCTAACCATCAAGCGCTAATGTAGCCGGAGCTATCATTAGACCACGTACATCTTGTGTACTCTTCCTCCTTCATCGAATCAAGCCCAAATCCCATGTATGCATGCATAAGTTCAACATGTCAGATTAACAAAAGAGTAAGCATCACATGTGGATTATCATATCATGCATATATCATAAATAACTCACCATTCAAGCCACTATAATCGGCCATCACATATCACGCATATGTAAACACATTTAACAAACCAAAGACCGGAGAAATAGTGCGTTGATTACGCACCTTAATACTTGTAGTTCTACGCTTTCGATCCCTAAGCTATCGCTCAAAGAAACAACAGCTATCTGCCTATAGCTATCTCCTGTTGCTGGCCCACACCCCGGTGGCCAATCCCGAACTGCCGAGACAGCCCTCTTCTTGAACTTCGGGATAGGGACCTTCCCTTGCCCTCCTTGACTGGTCGTTGCCTCCATCAAAAGCTTAAACAGGTAACAGGTTAACCTTACAAATCACAACCTAAATATTTAATCTTAATAAATATTTCTTACCAACTCAACTTGAATTCCGAACGCTACTTACTGCAACTGCTGACTAAACGACCTTGCTAACCACTCCCTATTGCTCAAACTAGAAACGGTCACCACAAGAAAGTATGGTTTGGCTTTGCAAAACTAGAAGACAAAGAAGTGGGTGCTAGGGTGCTTCAAAAGGTGTTGCGGCAATCAGAGAAGTGAGGAGAGTTTATGGTCTAGCAACGAGTGAAATGGATAAGAAAAATGGAAGGAGAAAGGGACTTGAAGTTTCGGCTCAGATGAATAAGTGTGAGAGAGAGAGACATTTTGGTGTGGTTGAGGTATGAGGAGGAAATGAAAATGGAGACTAAAAGGAAAGGCTAAAATTCGGCAAGGGAGAGAAAGCCAAAATGGTGAATGCAAAGAAATGAGCACCTCCCCCCTATTTATACTATTCGGCCAAGCTCCAAGCTCCCAAAAAAAAATCCTAAAATCTCTCCTAAAACACCTCCCTTCCATCCATTCAAAATAATTTGAATGGGTCAAACTTACTGACCAAATTTAAAAGAAAAGACCAAGTCTTCCTCCACCTTTTTAGCATCCAAAAACCGTCCACCACCCCACCAAGATGACGCAAAAACAATGCCCATCTGCTGCTCTTATGAATCGAACCTGAGCCCCTTCCCCCTGCAAATGGCGTCACCTTCCAAGCTCTAGAGTGGTGCCTCCTTGCCACTCTGCCACACCAATCTTTGTGCCAAAACTCCACCAAAAATTCTCTTAAGGCCCCCTCCATCCAAACTCCCCCTTTTAGCCCCTAAAACTAAAAATTTACCAAAGCAACCTACCACCACCTAGGGTTCTCAGGACCCCTAAAACTTACCCAAACACACACTGAAGTGTGCCAACACCCGAGCTAAGCACCAAAAATCTATCCCCTAAAACCAGGGTGTTAGAATATGTCATCTGGTGATAAATTATATTTCAAAAATAATTTGATTACCAATACAGATGATAATTTAGTATTTCCTTCTTGTTCTCAACCAGAGGAAGAAGAAGATAATATAAGTACATCTACACCGATAGGTATGAAAACAGTTCGTATTCCTATCTTCCCTACTACACCAAGTAGAAATTCTATTTCTAGAAACACTAGAATGGAAGATATACAATACTCTGTGGAAAGTATAATAAATTTCAATAAATACATTGAAATTACATTACATGATAAAGACTATAAAAATATTCTTTACATGCACTATTAGATCTGAGGAGCTACAACCGGTAGTTGCAAAAGAAATGCTATTCCAAAAGAATTCTCGGATACACTGTAAAAAGAAAATAAGTATTAATGGAATAAATGGTAGAAAAACTACAATTTATTATAAGGCAAAAAAATGTACCAATCTACATAAACAATGTTATATTTATAATTCCAAAATTATTATGTTTACGATATGTATGGAGACATATTATTAGGTAATAATTTTCTAAATCAATATTTACCTTTTATTGTTAATAAGAAATCGGTTATATTATCTATAGAAAACAATTCTATAGAAATACCATTAGTAAATTATAAACCTGATTTTACTAATGTTTGATTTTCTTAGCAGGCCTTATGGATAGAGGTAAACAACCTCTAAATGAAAATGATGGATGGAGAAGCGTCCCATAAAAAACCCAACAAGGGAAAATCACCAATGAGTCCTAAACAAGGATTTATTCTTTACGCACTGCAAAAGTAATTCCTAAACAAGGATTTATGGTTTGCACCTACACAGGTACAATTTTATCCTAAACAAGGATATTATTTACCATATCCATTGGTAAACCAACCAATTGGATCACATTCACCAACACCGGTGGATTATTCTCAATTTTCTCAAAAGCCTTATACCGATTCCGAAATTTTCAAATATACAGAAGATTTGTTGAAAAAACAACAAACCTCACGAGTTCTCGAATCTAAAGGATTTTTATAATCCAGCTTACCCCAGAATATTACCATTTCATAAACAAGATATGGAAAAACCATATTTTGGAACAAAGAGCTAGTTTCGAAAAGGCTCTTTTGATTCTCGAAATTCTTAGTTGAAAAAACAAGCGAAGAAAAATCTGAAGAATTATTATTAAAAAGTATATTATACAGAGATTGGGACGATGTCCTAATTGAATATATGGAGATTAAGGAGATAAACAATCTTCTTGATATATTTCAATATTTTATTGATAAGGGGAGAAACACTCCTATTATTAATAAGATGTTTAGAAAATGTCTATATAACAAGTGTAGACAAATTTTACCCTCGAAATATTTTCAAAAATAAAAGGAGCCATTTGCAAACAAAGAAGCTCTATTTTTAGAAAAATTTTCTCGAATATTTTACTCAAGCTTATATTTTTGTAAATGATATAGGAGAAAAAACTCCTGCTATCAAATTTCGTTTAAATCATGAGCCGTTCGATATAACAAGTATTGAATGGGGATTTCTTAAAGAAATAACAGTCCAAAATCTCTCTTTTGATTTATTAAAAGATTTTCCAGCAATAGTCAAATCTCGGCCATCAAACTTTGTAAATATAGACGATTTTGTCTATTATTTCCATATTGAGATAAACAGTCTCATTGGTATTACTGAGGAAGAAAAATTTCATCAGCCTTATCAGATTTGGAATATTAATACTATGTTTTCGGAAAAAGCCACGAAAGCAAAAAAAGAAGATCCGAGCATTTATCAAAAATCATTGATGAGTGCTATAATAATTTCAACAAGTATCAAGTCCAAGCGAGAATTGATCTTATGAGCATGGCTCGACACCTTCTCCATCAAGACACCTATATGTTTTGGACCGATGGAAGAAGAATTCTAGCTTACGACACCGGAAAAACCGGGAAGAAAGTAATGAAGAAGCCATTTAGTTATTAACACAAATAGCGGAAATGGAAATCGGAGATTATCCGTTAGCGGAAATCAGAAACATGGGAAAGCCGGAATACACGAAGACCTTCACGAATCCTTACACTGGATGAAATCGAAGAGATGAATCTTAGAAACATCCAAGAAGGATAAACACGTGGAAGAATGATGTCCAAAAAGGAGATGCATTCAATTTTGGCGGTGACTTAAAAGAAGGCAACCACCAAAAGACAAAGATGATGTCATGCATGATGGAAGCAACCATTTAATGCAATTGAAACATGGAAGCAACCATGACGGCAACCACTATTCAAGGAAGCTACGTGGAAACAACCAAAAGCGTCCTTATCAAGATAATGTTAGAGGAAGCTACGTGGAAAAAGCCAACATAGCATCCACCAATTAAAGAAAGCTACTTGGAAGCCACCAAGAAGTCGACAATTAATGTGTCCTTATCGGGATACTATTCGAACTCAATTGTAATTAAATTAGAATTTATTTTTTATTCTTATCCGAACAATTATTTCAGATTTCAAATGTAACTAGATTCTAGTTTAGAATTTTTGGTTATAAATAGGCATTCATGTAAGCCTTGAAAGTTATCGAGTTTTAGTTATCGAGTTTTAGTTATCTTTCATCGAGTTTTAGTTAGAAAATTTGTAAACTATCTGATACCAATTACCGGGGGGGGAGGTATGTGCAAGCGGAAGGGATTCTAATATCGTAGAATAATATTTCACAAGAAGAATGATAGTTTACAAATTTTCTAACTAAAACTCGATGAAAGATAACTAAAACTCGATAACTAAAACTCGATCCTAAAACTCGATCCTAAAACTCGATCCTAAAACTCGATGCCTTTCAAGGCTTACATGAATGCCTATTTATAACCAAAAATTCTAAACTAGAATCTAGTTACATTTGAAATCTGAAATAATTGTTCGGATAAGAATAAAAAATAAACTCTAATTTAATTACAATTGAGTTCCGAATAGTATCCTGATAAGGACACATTAATTGTCAGCTTCTTGGTGGCTTCCAAGTAGCTTTCTTTAATTGGTGGATGCTATGTTGGCTTTTTCCACGTAGCTTCCTCTAACATTATCTTGATAAGGACGCTTTTGGTTGTTTCCACGTAGCTTCCTTGAATAGTGGTTGCCGTCATGGTTGCTTCCATGTTTCAATTGCATTAAATGGTTGCTTCCATCATGCATGACATCATCTTTGTCTTTTGGTGGTTGCCTTCTTTTTAAGTCACCGCCAAAATTGAATGCATCTCCTTTTGGACATCATTCTTCCACGTGTTTATCCTTCTTGGATGTTTCTAAGATTCATCTCTTCGATTTCATCCGGTGTAAGGATTACGTGAAGGTACTTTGGTGTATTCGGCTTTTCCCATGTTTCTGATTTCATTGCTAACGGATAATCTCCGATTTCCATTTCTACTATTTGTGTTAATAACGAAATGGCTTCTTCATTACTTTCTTCCCGGTTTTTCGGTGTCGTAAGCTAGAATTCTTCTTCCATCGGTCCAAAACATATAGGTGTCTTCTTTGGAGAAGGTGTCGAGCTATGCTCATAAGATCAATTCTGCTTGGACTTGATACTTGTTGAAATTATTATAGCACTCATCAATGATTTTTGATAAATGCTCTGGATCTTCTTTTCTTTCGCTTTCGTGGCTTTTTCCGAAAAACATAGTATTAATATTCCAAATCGATAAGGTGATGAAATTTTTCTTCCTCAAAGAATACCAATGAGATCATTTTATCTCAATATGGAAATAATAGACAAAATCGTCTATATTTACAAAGTTTGATAGCCGAGATTTGACTATTGTGGAAAATCTTTTAATAAATCAAAAGAGAGATTTTGGATCGTTATTTCTTTAACAAATCCCCATTCAATACTTGTTATATCGAACGGCTCATGATTTAAACGAAATTTGATAGCGAGTTTTTTTCTCCTATATCATTTACAAAAATATAAGCTTGAGTAAAATATTCGAAAAAATTTTTCTAAAAATAGAGCTTCTTTGTTTGCAAATGGCTCCTTTTATTTTTGAAAATATTTACGAGGGTAAAATTTGTCTACACTTGTTATATAGACATTTTCTAAACATCTTAATAATAGGAGTGTTTCTCCCTTTATCAATAAAATATTGAAATATATCAAGAAGATTGTTTATCTCCTTAATCTCCATATATTCAATTAGGACATCGTCCCATCTCAGTATAATATACTTTTTAATAATAATTCTTGATTTTCTTTCGATTGTTTTTTCAACTAAGAATTACGAGAATTGGGAAAGAGCCTTTCTAAAACTAGCTCTTTGTTCCAAAATATGGTTTTTCCATATCTTGTTTATGAAATGGTAATATTCTGGGGTAAGCTTTGGATTATAAAAATCCTTTAGATTCGAGAACTCGAGAGGTTTGTTGTTTTTTCAACAAATCTTCTCAGATATTTGAAAATTTCGAATTGGTATAAGGCTTTTGAGAAAATTGAGAATAATCCACGGTGTTGGTGAATGTGATCCAATTGGTTGGTTTACCAATGGATATGGTAAATAATATCCTTGTTTAGGATAAAATTGTACTGTGTAGGTGCAAAGAATAAATCCTTGTTTAGGACTCATTGGTGATTTTCCTTGTTGGGTTTTTTATGGACGATTCTCCATCCATCATTTTCATTTAGAGGTTGTTTACCTCTATCCATAAGGCTCATAAGAAAATCAGCAATCATATTATTAGTACCTTTTATGTATATTACTTCAAAATTAAATTGGCATAATTCATTATACCATCTAATTCTTCTAGATAATTGTTTCTAAACTTTTGTTAGTAAGAAACTGTTTAATGACTTGATTATCGGTTTTAATAATAAAATTTTCTCGTGTGCTAAATATATTAGGAATTTTTTATTCCTTTTTGATTGCTAATAATTCTTTTTCATAAATAGCATAATTAATTTCGTTTGGTTTAAACTTTCCAGAACTATATCCACATATTAATTCTTTATTATCTATTGTTTTAGCTTTTAATACACATCCCCAATTTCTTTCTGAGGCATCTGTTTCTAGAATTAATTTATCACCTTGTTTAGGTAAATATACTTTAGGGATATAATTTATTTCAGACTTTATTTGTTTAATTATGTCTGAATCTTTTATAGACCATTCAAAAGGTTTGTCCTTTTTGAGTTTGTCATATAATTCATCTAATTTTTTAGATAAGTTAGGAAAGAAATTTCTGCCATAATTAACAATTCCTAAAAATTGTTGAAGTTGTTTTTTATCAACAATTTTTTCAGGGAATTCTTTTATTTTAACAATAATATGATCTTGGAGTTTAAGACCATCAGATGATAGTATTAATCCTAAGAATTCTATTTCAGTTTTTTCTAATTCTATTTTCTTAGGGCTCAATATTATTCGATGTTTTATAAATTCTCTAGCTATAATATTTAGATGTTTTCTATGATTTTCCAATGTTTCTGAAAAAATTAGAATATCATCTATATATACAACACAAAATTTTTTATATTTTTTAAATATAGAGTCCATCCATCTTTGGAAGACCTGAGGTGCATTACAAAGTCCAAATGGCATTACTCTCCATTGGTAATGACCATTAGGTGCAATCAAGGTCATTGTTAGTGGTTTAGATTCTTCATTAACATGATTTGCGGAAGCTTCGACTTACAGTCAAATTTACTAAAATATTTTGCTTGTTTAGCTTGATTTATTAAAACTTCCTTTCTTGGAATAAAATATCCATCAAAAATAGTATTTTGATTTAATCTTTTATAATTTATGACCATTCTAGCTTTTCCTCTTTTTATTTCTGCATGATTTCGTACCATGAAAGCAGGACTAGAATGTGGACTAGTAGTTTCTTCTATTAGTCCTTTATCTAGTAATTCCTTGATTTGTGTATCAAATTCATCTATATCTTGTTTAGTATAGATCATAGGTTTTACTCTAATAATTTTATTGGGGTTTTCCAATTCTATGGTACAATATCTAGGACTATTTTTCCATAATTTTAATGGTTCTTCACTAAAATTATTTTCTAATATCTTAAACAACCAGTGATTGGTATCTAGTTGTTTTATTTGTTCTTTCTTAGGAGGTGTAAAGTCCTGATCACATATATATTTATGATTTTCTACTAAGGGTACTTCTACCGAAGTATTTTCAGTAGTTAGTACAATAAGATTTTTATCAATAGAAAATGGTAGATGTTGATATATAAAATTATTTCCTAATAGTATATCCCCATGCATATCATGAAAACATAATAATTTAGGAATTACGAATCTAACATTGTTTATGTAGATTGGTATATTTTTAGCTTTAAAAGGATTAAGGTTTCAATACCATTGACTCCAACACTCTAATAGGATTTTTCATAAGTTCCCATTTTTCCGATGGAATCGCATTTTCTCTATGACTCATTGGTTGTAGCTCCAGTATCTAATAAAGCATTTAAAGAGTATGTTTTATATTCTCTAAATTGAAATATAATTTCTATATAAGTATAATATTTTCTTGATTGGAAATGTGAAAAGGTAATAATATCCTTTTTTCCAATTTTTATTTGTTGAATTATTGGTTTTTCTAAATGAACTGGGTTTAGTTCAATTAGATATTTATTTTCCCAATACTTCTTTGGTTTGATTTTATCATAAGGATCTTGTTTATCAATTTCCTTAGGTTTAGAATTTCATATTCATATGGATCTGGTGGTTCAATATCCATAGGTTCGGGAAGTTCTATATTTTCTTCCTTTGAAGTTTTTTCTTTATAGAAATTATTACCAATAATCTTAATATCTATATCCATATTATTAGAACTACTACTACTTTTTATATTTTCAGAATAACTATTATTACTATCATCAATTATATTATAATCTAACATATAATGATAATTATATCTTTTAAACAAATCTTTATGTTTTTCATAAAGTTCTTCTATTAATTTTAGATATTCAACTCTTTCATAACTATCTTCCGTTTTAGAAAATTGGGTTTTCCAATGTTCTATTAAAGTTTTGTAAGAGTCAAAATCATATTTTTCTTGTTTTTATCTTTTTCTCTTTTTCTTTTGTTTTTGTTTTTATTATTATTATTAGTTGAAGATTCATCCAGAAGACTCATCCTCATCCGACAAAGCTAAAATATAATTACTATTACCGTAATATAAAGGTCCTAAATCGATTCTATATTATTATTATTAATAACTTTGATCGAGTTTATTATTAACATCGGATAATAACTCTTTAGATTTGCTATTCAAATCTAAGTCCGTTACTTCTCCCAAACTATCTACTTTTTCTTCTACTTTACTAACCTTAGTATATAATTTATTAAAGTATATAGACGTCATATCTATTAAACTATTGATACCTTTACTAAGAGCCGAAATATTATTTTCATTCTTAGAGTCTATATGCATAGTATGATTACAAGTTTTATCTTTATATAAACAATCCATTTTTTCCATGATGTTATCCCCGGTACCTAAGACCGTGCGTGTCTATCGTCTTCAAAACGCCTACAACGTCCCACTCGGACTCAACGGCAACACGAAGACAAACGGCGGATATATGGGTTTTGAGACAACGGTAGTGAAACAAACAGAATCGAAAAATAAAGATAGAAACTTACAATGATAACTACGATATGAAAACTCCGAAATCGTTACTCTGGGCTCCTCGATACCAATTACCAGGGTATGTGCAAGCGGAAGGATTCTAATATCGTGAAAAATATTTCACAAGAAGAAAGATAGTTTACAAATTTTCTAACTAAAACTCGATGAAAGATAACTAAAACTCGATAACTAAAACTCGATCCTAAAACTCGATCCTAAAACTCGATCCTAAAACTCGATCCTAAAACTCGATGCCTTTCAAGGCTTACATGAATGCCTATTTATAACCAAAAATTCTAAACTAGAATCTAGTTACATTTGAAATCCGAAATAATTGTTCGGATAAGAATAAAAAATAAACTCTAATTTAATTACAATTGAGTTCTGAATAGTATCCTGATAAGGACACATTAATTGTCAGCTTCTTGGTGGCTTCCAAGTAGCTTTCTTTAATTGGTGGATGCTATGTTGGCTTTTTCCACGTAGCTTCCTCTAACATTATCTTGATAAGGACGCTTTTGGTTGTTTCCACGTAGCTTCCTTGAATAGTGGTTGCCGTCATGGTTGCTTCCATGTTTCAATTGCATTAAATGGTTGCTTCCATCATGCATGACATCATCTTTGTCTTTTGGTGGTTGCCTTCTTTTTAAGTCACCGCCAAAATTGAATGCATCTCCTTTTTGGACATCATTCTTCCACGTGTTTAACCTTCTTGGATGTTTCTAAGATTCATCTCTTCGATTTCATCCAGGTGTAAGGATTCTGGTGAAGGTACTGGTGTATTCCAGCTTTCCCATGTTTCTCGGATTTCCGCTACTAACGGATAATCTCCGATTTCCATTTCCGCTATTTGTGTTAATAACGAAATGGCTTCTTCATTACTTTCTTCCCGGTTTTTGGTGTCGTAAGCTAAAATTCTTCTTCCATCGGTCCAAAACATATAGGTGTCTTGATGGAGAAGGTGTCGAGCCATGCTCATAAGATCAATTCCTGCTTGGACTTGATACTTGTTGAAATTATTATAGCACTCATCAATGATTTTTGATAAATGCTCTGGATCTTCTTTTTGCTGCTTTCAGGGCTTTTCCGGAAAACATAGTATTAATATTCCAAATCGATAAGGTGATGAAATTTTTCTTCCTCAAAGAATACCAATGAGATCGCTTTATCTCAATATGGAAATAATAGACAAAATCGTCTATATTTATAAAGTTTATAGCCGAGAGATTTGACTATTCTTTGGAAAATCTTTTAATAAATCAAAAGAGATTTTTTGGATTGTTATTTCTTTAACAAATCCCCATTCAATACTTGTTATTTCGAACGGCTCATGATTTAAACGAAATTTGATAGCGAGTTTTTTCTCCTATATCATTTACAAAAATATAAGCTTGAGTAAAATATTGAGAAAATTTTTCTAAAAATAGAGCTTCTTTGTTTGCAAATGACTCCTTTTATTTTTGAAAATATTTACGAGGGTAAAATTTGTCTACACTTGTTATATAGACATTTTCTAAACATCTTATTAATAATTGGAGTGTTTCTCCCTTTATCAATAAAATATTGAAATATATCAAGAAGATTGTAAGTTTCAGATTACTATTACCGTAATATAAAGGTCCTAAATCTGATTCTATATTATTATTATTAATAACCTGATCGAGTTTATTATTAACATCGGATAATAACTCTTTAGATTTGCTATTCAAATCTAAGTCCGTTACTTCTCCCAAACTATCTACTTTTTCTTCTACTTTACTAACCTTAGTATATAATTTATTAAAATATATAGACGTCATATCTATTAAACTATTGATACCTTTACTAAGAGCCGAAATATTATTTTCATTCTTAGAGTCTATATGCATAGTATGATTACAAGTTTTATCTTTATATAAACAATCCATTTTTTCCATGATGTTATCCCTGGTACCTAAGACCGTCTGTGTCTATACGTCTTCAAAACGCCTACAACGTCCCACTCGGACTCAACGGTAACACGAAGACAAACGACAGATATATGGCTTTTGAGACAACAACCGTGAAACAAACAGAACTGAGAAATAAAGATAGAAACTTACAATGATAACTACGATATGAAAACTCCAGAAATCGTTACTCCGGGGCTCCTCTGATACCAATTACCGGGGGAGGAGGTATGTACAAGCGGAAGGGATTCTAATATCGTAGAATAATATTTCACAAGAAGAAAGATAGTTTACAAATTTTCTAACTAAAACTCGATGAAAGATAACTAAAACTCGATAACTAAAACTCGATCCTAAAACTCGATCCTAAAACTCGATAACTAAAACTCGATGCCTTTCAAGGCTTACATGAATGCCTATTTATAACCAAAAATTCTAAACTAGAATCTAGTTACATTTGAAATCCGAAATAATTGTTCGGATAAGAATAAAAAATAAACTCTAATTTAATTACAATTGAGTTCCGAATAGTATCCTGATAAGGACACATTAATTGTCAGCTTCTTGGTGGCTTCCAAGTAGCTTTCTTTAATTGGTGGATGCTATGTTGGCTTTTTCCACGTAGCTTCCTCTAACATTATCTTGATAAGGACGCTTTTGGTTATTTCCACGTAGCTTCCTTGAATAGTGGTTGCCGTCATGGTTGGTTGCTTCCATGTTTCAATTGCATTAAATGGTTGCTTCCATCATGCATGACATCATCTTTGTCTTTTGGTGGTTGCCTTCTTTTTAAGTCACCGCCAAAATTGAATGCATCTCCTTTTTGGACATCATTCTTCCACGTGTTTATCCTTCTTGGATGTTTCTAAGATTCATCTCTTCGATTTCATCCAGGTGTAAGGATTCAGGTGAAGGTCTTGGTGTATTCCAAACTTTCCCATGTTTCTCGGTTTCATTGCTAACGGATAATCTCCGATTTCCATTTCCGCTATTTGTGTTAATAACAAAATGGCTTCTTCATTACTTTCTTCCGGTTTTTTCGGTTGTCGTAAGCTAAATTCTTCTTCCATCGGTCCAAAACATATAGGTGTCTTGATGGAGAAGGTGTCGAGCCATGCTCATAAGATCAATTCTGCTTGGACTTGATACTTGTTGAAATTATTATAGCACTCATCAATGATTTTTGATAAATGCTCTGGATCTTCTTTTCTTTGCTTTCGGGGCTTTTCCGAAAACATAGTATTAATATTCCAAATCGATAAAGTGATGAAATTTTTCTTCCTCAAAGAATACCAATGAGACTGTTTATCTCAATATGGAAATAATAGACAAAATCGTCTATATTTACAAAGTTTGATAACCGAGATTTGACTATTCTTTGGAAAATCTTTTAATAAATCAAAAGAGAGATTTTGGATCATTATTTCTTTAACAAATCCCCATTCAATACTTGTTATTTGAACGGCTCATGATTTAAACGAAATTTGATAGCGGAGTTTTTTCTCCTATATCATTTACAAAAATATAAGCTTGAGGAAAATATTCGAAAAATTTTTCTAAAAATAGAGCTTCTTTGTTTGCAAATGGCTCCTTTTATTTTTGAAAATATTTACGAGGTAAAATTTGTCTACACTTGTTATATAGACATTTTCTAAACATCTTATTAATGATAGGAGTGTTTCTCCCTTTATCAATAAAATATTGAAATATATCAAGAAGATTGTTTATCTCCTTAATCTCCATATATTCAATTAGGACATCGTCCCAATCTCTCGTATAATATACTTTTTAATAATAATTCTTGATTTTTCTTGATTGTTTTTTCAACTAAAAATTACGAGAATTGGGTAAAGCCTTTACTGAAACTAGCTCTTTGTTCCAAAATATGGTTTTCCATATATTGTTTATGAAATGGTAATATTAAGAGGGTAAGCTGGATTATAAAAATCCTTTAGATTCGAGAACTCGAGAGGTTTGTTGTTTTTTCAACAAATCTTTTGTATATTTGAAAATTTGGAATCGGTATAAGGCTTTTGAGAAAATTGAGAATAATCCACGGTGTTGGTGAATGTTATCCAATTGGTTGGTTTACCAATGGATATGGTAAATAATATCCTTGTTTAGGATAAAATTGTACTGTGTAGAGTGCGACCATAAATCCTTGTTTAGGAATTACTTTTGCAGTGCGACAATAAATCCTTGTTTAGGACTCATTGGTGATTTTCCCTTGTTGGGTTTTTATGGGCGATTCTCCATCCATCATTTTCATTTAGAGGTTGTTTACCTCTATCCATAAGGCTTTGCTAAGAAAATCAAACATTAGTAAAATCAGGTTTATAATTTACTAATGGTATTTCTATAGAATTGTTTTCTATAGATAATATAACCGATTTCTTATTAACAATAAAAGGTAAATATTGATTTAGAAAATTATTACCTAATAATATGTCTCCATACATATCAGGTAAACATAATAATTGTAATATCCCGGGTTAGGGGGTTATTTTATTGTTGCATAAAATGACATGTGTTGGTGTGCTATGTTGCTGATTCTATGTTTTAAGGGGCTTAGTTGTGAGCTAGAAGTAAGCCGAAATAGATGGAAAATTTTAGTTTTTAAGCTAAGGTATGAGGAGCAGAGGTAGCTGGGGCTTAAGAGTTTTAATTGGCAAGAGTTATCACAAAAAGGGAGCTGGTGTAGTGGCAAGCTAGGCGCCACTAAGGCTTTGTGTGGGTAACGCCTAATGCAAGGGTGTAGGCCTTGTGTTCGAGCTGCGGAGTGGCCACTTTTTGGCACTCATTTTGACGGCATGGAGGGAGGAGTTTGTGGCAGTTCAAACTCTGCCTAAGACTAAGTCTTCCCATTTGAATGATAGGTGGAGAGTGAGTTTAGGAGGTTGACTAGTTCAACCATTTTGAATTAGTGGAGGTGAGCAATCGGTGGGATTATGGCCAAATTTTAGGGGAGGTTGGAGGGGGAGTGACGGCTTGGTATGGGGGAGTGGGAGTGTGCCGAATTTCATTTAGGTTACTTGGTGCATTTTCGGTCACTTTTTGGTGTCAAACAAAGTTTTCTTTTTGTCAAAATTCTCATTCTTTTCTTCTTGGAAAACCGAAAGTTCAAAGCTCCCATGTACCGAATTTGTTTTGCCTTTTGAGGGGTGTGGCGAAAGTACTCAAGCATCTTCACTTCCTTCCTTCTTCAATCGTGTAAACCAAAGATAGTTCTCTTTTTCTCTCACATTTTCTTTTCTTGTTTGGCTTTTGAAAACACCTTAGCCAAACTATTTTCTCCAACACACCTTCTCTAAACTGAAAATACTTTCATTCTATCCACTTCTTTTCTTCTTAATATCCCACCGCCGAAATTCCATTCTCATCTCACAAATTTTTATTCTCTTTTTCTCTCTTAAAGCCGAAACCCTAAGGGTGTTGAACACCTATAAGCCGAATCCTTTTCTTTCTTTTGAAGCCTTGGCGAAACTCCCTCTCTCTTTTAGAAGTGCTGTGGTGATCGAATATTAGTGAAGGGGATTTTGTTGATCGATCCTTGGTGTTGGGTAAGTGATAGATATATTATTGTTAGTCCAATCTTATGATTTCGATTAAGTCAAAGGTGATTTGTGATTAACTATTTTGATAGGGTGCCGATTGTTGAAGGAGGAACCATTGTTGGGTCGGGTTGATACGAAACCAAAGGTGTGCAAGGTGAGGTTATTCGATAGAACCTTTTTGGTTTAAATGGCTATAGCCGAATGGTCTTAATGCCTAACCCCTATGTTGGCGAATGTTATAGGAGCCGGATAATCGAGGACTTAGATCGTTTCGTTGGGATCTTTAGACTCAGATATACGGTGTGTAAACTAACACACTTTGATACTTAGTAATGTTGTTAATAAACACCGTTGCTGTTAAAAACCATAGCGATGTGATGGATAATTGGATACCCAAATGGGGTATGTGTACGGATCCGGGTAAGTCTATCTTATTATGAGTTCTATTGTGATACCGTGATATTATGATTTATGCTATGTATGTTATAAGATGCATTATGGGGCATGTTGGCATGTATTACATGATTTGCATCGATATGACATAATGGGTGATTTGAGAGGAGGGGGATATGATATCCGTGTCTTTGGGACACTGTGACTTTGGATCACCAGAGGTTTGGCACCTCCAGTGGTTTGGTACCACAGATTGACTATTGTGTCTTTGGGACACCAGAGGTTTGGCACCTCAGCGTCTCGTCCCAGTGGCTTAGTACCACGGTGGGTTGGCCCCACAGTTGATTATACGGGATTGACGCTAGTGATTTGGTATCACACGATGGGTTGGCCCCATCATCAGATTTGTGACTGCGGTCACCAGTGGTTTGGTACCACATGTGTCTTTGGGACACCAGAGGTTTGGCACCTCATTACGACTCGTCCCTGTGGTTTGACACCACCGTGGGTTGGCCCCACATGTGATCTGGGATTGTCGCTAGTGATTTGGTCATCACGCGATGGGTTGGCCCCATCATTGGATTATTCGTGACTTTGGGTCACCAAAGGTTTGGTACCACAATATGGATATCGTGACTTTGGGTCACCGGTGGTTTGGCACCACCAAAGGGTTTGGTACCACACGGGTAGAAAAGGTGATACGGATGGTTAGGATCGGGTTGCATTAATTATGTTGCTATGTATGATGCGTGTTAGCATGTTGTTTTATCGGGAGCGGGATTTATGCATCGAGTCATTCGACTCACCCTCTCCTTTGACGTTTGGGTGACTCGTGAGGCGGACATGGAGCCGGATGGACTCGGGGTGCACATGCCATGCTTTAATAAAAGTTTTGCTCAGACTATTCAATTTGGGTACTTTAGCTTATCTACTTTATTTGGGTTTTAATTTGGATTTGTAAAAGGCCTTTGATTTATGTTTTGTGATGGTTATGTTTTAATTAGATTTTCATATGCCTTAACAAAATAATTTGGTATGAACTTTACTAAAATTTGGAAAGACAATGATTTCAAAATTATACCGCAATGTGTTTTAAACTATACCATCGGGTATCACACTATGTTTTGATATAAAGTAAACTCAAATGATTTCCAAATCAAACTCGATTTTCTATTAAGTTCAAAAAAATGCTTTAAGTAATACTAAGAAACTATTGAATTCCTAATGGAATGAACTCGTTTTAACTACACATTTTGATTTCAAATACACCATTTGATTTCAAACAAGTCTACTCAAATTTTCTTCAAATACATTATGTTTTCACCCAGCTTTTAAGTGAAAAAAAAAATCTAACCACTCAAATACGTTTTCCCCGTAACATACCAGATTTGGACGTGGTGTCTTGTCCGGGTTTGGGGTGTTACAATTGTGGTATCAGAGCCAAGTTCAAAAGCTCGGCTGTGGGCCTGAGGCCCAAAATGTTTTCAAAGGTTTGTTTTGGGTTAAATACATGGTATGGTTCATAAGGCATGGCACCGAGTCTCCGGCACCAGTTCGCCCAGGTAAGTAGTTCTGAACTTTTTCGTGAATTACTATTTATAGAAGGGTAGGTGGTATGGAACGTAGATAGATCTATAGGACTTGAACCCTAGGGTTAGGTTACTCAAACATCCAAACCAACCATAAGACTTAAAGCACTAAACCAATCTATGACTTAGTCGCTGAGTTAGGGTGTGGTAACTCCGGTACGCATGTCTAGGAAAGGATCCGGAAGAGCTTGGTATTTAAGCAGTCCTCGTGACTCACCTCCTCTTTGCAGTATCCCACAGTGCGTGTGAGCTCGAGTTCACCACGACCAAGAAGGCTCGAGTCATAGGCTTAACCGAATGACTAAAACCCGAAAGGAACTAGCCATATTTTCAAAAAGAATGAAACAACAACAACCCTAATGTTTTCAAACTTTTGCAATAAACTCTTTCAAAACCGAGAATGTCACTTTTACAACAATTTTCTCAAAAAGCCCGATTTGTGGGAAGTTACAAAAATGCCCTTAGGGGTAAAACTTACTAAAATGTCCTCGGTTCATAAAATATCAACTCAATGATTTACTAAAATTCCAATGATGACACAAAATTCAAAAACACTTTTTACAAAATATCAATCGAAAATTTTGATTTTGGAAATTTACTGAAAATGCCTCGGTTGTGAAAATTACCAAAATACCCCGGTTTCCAAAAAGATGTTATAACTCTAAATTTTACAAAATCTTACTCAAACACCCTCCAATTTTTGGGAATTTCAAAGTGACCGATTTCTCTGAAAGTTTTAAAATTTCTTTTGTTACTGAAAATACCTGTAGGAAAATGACGAAAATACCCTGCAGGATAGAAATGGGCGTAAATGTCCAAGAGCGAATAGGTATGGGAAGTATTAAGGAATGGATGCAGGAACTCCTTTGTGTGAACTAGGGTAGCAGATTGAAACCTTGTTTGCTCGAAAGAATCCCTGATTAAAGCTATATCCATAAAATTTCTTCGCGAATAAGAAAGTGGAACGATACTAATGCATAAAAATTTTCTTAATCAGATACGTAGAACGTTTAGTCATGAGTACTCGAGGCGGGCATGGTCGTAATACTCGTGGTCGAGGTCGGGGAAGGATGACGAGTTTACGAACCGTAGGATCCAGTCGAAGTCGAAAATGAGATACCGGTTCCGCCACCAGTTGGAGGTGGTGAGTTCCAAGATCAGACTGGGGATGACGCAGTGTCGCAGGCGATGCTGCGAGTGTTGGAAAGGGTAGCCGGAATAGGTGGTGGCGCAGGAGTTAGGAAATCTGTGCCTGAGCGACTCCGGGCAAATGGGGCCGAATTCTTTCGAGGTGTATCTGGTGTTGCTCCTAGCACTGCTGAATATTGGCTGGAGGCAACTGAGCGAATCATGGATGATCTGGATTTAACGGCTGAAGAGAAGCTGAAGGGCATCGTATCGCTTCTCCTGGATGAGTCATACCAGTGGTGGCTCACGGTTCGGGATAGTGTGGCAACGGAGGATTTGACATGGGATTATTTTAGGGCTGCGTATCAGAGAAAGTACATTGGAGCTAGTTATATTGACTCTCAGCGAAAGGCATTTTTGAGGCTAGTTCAGGGGAGTAAAACTGTTTCTGAGTACGAGGCTGAGTTCTTGAAGCTGAGTAGGTATGCTAGGGGCATTGTGGCCACTGAACATGAGCGGTGTGTTCGTTTCGAGGATGGTCTGAGAGATGAATTGAGACTGCTGATTGCTCCACAGCAGGAGCGCGAGTTTGCCGTCCTAGTTGAGAAGGCCAAGGTGGCCGAGGGTGTTAAGGAATCGGTGAGGCAAAACCTAGATAGGAACCGTCATAAGAGGAGTTTTGGATCTTCTGGACCGTTGGGTAATCCCCAGAAGAGGGCTAGACCGAGTGGGCCGAACCGATCCGTAGTAGGCTGTTCTTTGTGTCGAGGGTGACCGCCGCTATGTAATCGCTGTGGAAAATCTCATTGGGAGGTTCTTTGGACCGGAGGAAAGGGTTGCTTTTGAGTGTGGGTCTCTAGATCACCGTGTGAGGGACCGTCCCGCGTAAGTTGGCCGTGATTCGATCGGAGAGTCGTAAATGTCGATTCGGGGTAATAAACCGCCACCGCAGAGGGGGTCGTGGTAATGGCGAGCGCGTAATGGTTTTGGTCGAGGCCGTGGAGCACCGCGCAGGTGCGGGTAGTTCCGAGGCACGACGGCTGGGTTGGTGTATCTTTGCGAGGCACCGAGAGGCGGCGACGGCACGGGCGTCATCACCGCATGCGTTTTTGATTTTTGGTTCTCCTATCTTTGCTTTTTAATTGATTTGGGTTCCACGCATTCTTATTTTGCTAGTAGTATAGTTGAGACCATGGACTTAGACTCAGAGACTACTTCTAGACAGATGACTGTACTTAGCCCTCTAGGTCACTCTGTAGTGGTAGATAAGCTGTTTAGAGATGTACCCCTAGAACTCCAAGGGGTAGTGTTTACTGCTGATCTGATGGAACTGCCGTTTGGGGAGTTCGATCTGATTCTTGGGATGGACTGGTTGGTCAAGTACCAGGCGAGGTTGGATTGCGCGGCCAAGCGTATGGTTCTTAAGACGGTTGAGGGTGATGAGGTGGCTATGATAGGTAATAGGAGAGATTACCTATCTAATGTGGTATCTGCTCTGAAAGCTGAGAAGATGGTCAGGAAGGGCTGTGAAGCGTATGTGGTTCATGTGTATGCCTTGGAGGCTAAAGAGTCTGCTGTAAAGAAGGTTCGAACTGTTAGGGAGTTTGCTGATGTGTTTCCTGAGGAGCTTCCGGGTTTGCCGCCGGATCGCGAGGTATAGTTCGGGATAGATCTGTTACCCGGGACTGCGCCAGTGTCTATTAGCCCGTATAGGATGGCGCCAAAGGAATTGGTGGAGCTTAAGGCTCAGATCCAGGAGTTATTGGACGAGGTTTTATCAGGCCAAGTGTGTCGCCGTGCGCTCTTTTGTTAAGAAGAAAGATGGGGCGATGCGGATGTGCATAGACTACCGCTTGATTGAATAAGCTGACGATCAAAAATAAGTATCCGTTGCCACGTATAGACGACTTGTTCGATCAGCTGAAGGGTGCTGCGGTATTTTCGAAGATTGACTTGAGGTCTGGGTATCACCAGTTAAAGGTTAAGGAGACGGATATCCATAAAACAGCGTTTCGGACTCGGTATGGGCACTACGGATTTTTGGTAATGCCGTTCGGGTTAACTAACGCGCCGACAGCATTCATGGATATGATGAATAGGGTGTTTCAAAGATGATCTGGATCGGTTAAATCGTGGTTTTCATAGACGATATCTTGGTGTACTCGAGGACAGAAGAAGAGCATGATGCGCACTTGAGAGAGGTGTTGCAGATTTTGAGGGAAAAGCAGCTTTATGCTAAGTTTAGTAAGTGCGAGTTTTGGCTTAGAGAAGTGACTTTCTTGGGTCATGTAGTGTCGGCTGAAGGAATTCGAGTAGATCCTCGTAAGATTGAGGCAGTTTTGGGTTGGAAGCCGCCTAGGTCAGTGGCTGAGATTCGGAGTTTTCTGGGTTTGGCCGGATACTACCGAAGGTTTGTTGAGGTTTCTCGTTGATAGCGCGCGCCAATGACCAAGTTCTTTGAGAAAAGAAGTTTCATTTGTTTGGGTGAGAAACAGCAGAAAGCTTCGATAAGTTAAAGAAGATTTTGACCGAGGCTCGGTTTTGATTCAACTTTGAGGTTTGGTAAAGAATTCACATATATTGCGATGCATCACATACGGGCTTGGGTTGTGTCTTTGATGCGAGAAGGTAAGGTTGTGGCTTACGCTTCGACACCGAGGCCACATGAGGTCAATTATCCGACGCACGATTTGGAGCTAGCGGTACGTAGTCTTCGCCTTAAAGATTTGGAGGCACTACTTGTACGGAGAGAGATCGATAGTCTACGAGATCATAAGAGTCCAAGTATCTACCGACTCGGAAGGATTTGAATTTGAGACAGCCGAGATGGGTTGAGTTCTTTGAAAGATTACGATCGCTCGATTGAATATCATCCGGCAAGGCTAACGTGGTGGCAGACGCGTTGAGCCGTAAGGTTGTTTCGGACTTAAGAGCTTTGTTTGCCCATTTGAATTTGTATGACGACGGAAGTATTCTCGCGGAGCTGCGTTAAGCCTACTTGGGTTGAGCGGATCGTAGAGAAACAAACTAGAGGATGAGGTTACGAGTGCGCAGAGGTTACAAGTGCGAATAAATGGTGGTTTGGAGGGTTACTGATTTGTCTAGTGATGAGGTTCTGTGTTTTCAAAGGTAAAGCGT
Organism: Gossypium bickii; assembly: GCA_025503065.1. Lineage (NCBI taxonomy): Eukaryota > Viridiplantae > Streptophyta > Magnoliopsida > Malvales > Malvaceae > Gossypium > Gossypium bickii. The sequence goes on along the minus strand of CP106717.1, from coordinate 42,669,983 downwards.
GTATGCCTAAGGATGTTGAGCTGAGGCAAAAGATTCTTCAGGATGCACATAGCAGTCCTCATGCTATGCATCCCGGAGGTAGCAAGATGTATAAGGATCTTAGAGAGCGATTTTGGTGGCCTGGTTTGAAGAGAGAGTGACAGAGTTTGTAGGAAATGTCCGACATGTCAGTGAGTCTAGGCCGAACATCGATTGCTTGTCGCTGTGGTTGCTTCACTGTGAAGATTCCTCGATGGAAGTGGGAAAGGATAACCATGGATTTCGTCGATGGAGTTATTATCGCTTGCGCCAAGCAAGAAAGATTCGGTTTGAGTCGTTGTGGACCGTCTCGACTAAGTCACTCATTTCATTCCAAAGGAGAGTGGATTATTCACTTGAGAGGTTGGCAAAGCTTTATGTGTCGAGAGATAGTGAGGCTGCACGGTGTACGGGTTTTCGATTATCTCGGATCGGGATCCCGATTTACGTCGAGGTTTTGGAGAGCATTGCATCGGGCTCTGGTACGCTGCGTTTGGATTTCAAAGACGACTTTTCACCCGCAGATGATGACGGACGATCGGAGAGGTTATTCGGATCTTGGAGGATATGCCGAGAGGTTGTGTTCGGATTTGAGGTAGTTGGGAGGAGTTTCTACCGTTAGCGGAGTTTGCCTATAACAATAGTTACCAAGCAAGCATTAAGATGGCTCCATACGAGGCGTTATGCAGCGAGAAGTGTCGCTCGCCACTCGTGTTGGACTGAATTAGGTGAACGCCGTCGTTGTTGGGACCCGAGTTGGTTGCGAGACCAAGAAGAAAGGTTAGGTTGATTCGGGCTCGATTAAAGGAAAGCTTCAGGCGGCAGAAGGCATATGCCGACCTTAAGAGGAGAGATATAGAATTCGCCGTGGGGACCGGGTTTTCTTAAAGGTCTCACCATGGAAGAAGGTGTTGAGATTTGGAAAGAAAGGCAAGCTAAGTCCGAGGTTCATTGGGCCGTATAAGGTGTTGAGACGAGTAGGACCAGTAGCGTATCAACTTGAGTTACCAGCAGAGCTAAGTCAGATTCACGACGTATTTCACGTGTCGATGCTTCGGCGTTATCGTTCGGATCCGTCGCATGTTGTGGCAGTGGAAGAGATCGAGGTAAACCCAGATTTGACTATGGAAGAGGAACCTGTGCAGATTCTAGATCGGGATGTGAAGGTTCTGCGCAGAAAGTCTGTACCTTTGGTTAAGGTACTTTGGCGGAGTCATGGAGTGGAAGAGGCCACGTGGGAACCCGAGGAGATGGTGAGACAGCAATACCCGCAACTCTTTTGACCAGGTAATTTCGAGGCCGAAATTATTTTAAGGGGGTAGAACTGTAATATCCCGGGTTAGGGGGTTATTTTATTGTTGCATAAAATGACATGTGTTGGTGTGCTATGTTGCTGATTCTATGTTTTAAGGGGCTTAATTGTGAGCTAGAAGTGTTTAGGAATAGATGGAAAATTTTAGTTTTTAAGCTAAGGTATGAGGAGCAGAGGTAGTGGGGCTTAAGAGTTTTAATTGGCAAGAGTTATCACAAAAGGAGCTGGTGTAGTGGCAAGCTAGGCGCCACTAAGGCTTTGTGTGGGTAACGCCTAATGCAAGTGTAGGCCTTGTGTTCGAGCCATGGTGGCCACTTTTTGGCACTCATTTTGACTGGCATGGAGGAGGAGGAGTTTGTGGCGGTTCAAACTCGCCTAAGACTAAGTCTTCCCATTTGAATGATAGGTGGAGAGTGAGTTTAGGAGGTTGACTAGTTCAACCATTTTGAATTAGTGGAGGTGAGCAATCGGTGGGATTATGGCCGAATTTTAGGGGAGGTTGGAGGGGGAGTGACGGCTTGGTATGGGGGAGTGGGAGTGTGCCGAATTTCATTTAGGTTACTTGGTGCATTTTCGGTCACTTTTTGGTGTCAAACAAAGTTTTCTTTTTGTCAAAATTCTCATTCTTTTCTTCTTGGAAAACCGAAAGTTCAAAGCTCCCATGTACCGAATTTGTTTTGCCTTTTGAGGGGGTGTGGCCGAAAGTACTCAAGCATCTTCACTTCCCTTCCTTCTTCAACCAAAGATAGTTCTCTTTTTCTCTCACATTTTTCTTTTCTTGTTTGGCTTTTGAAAACACCTTAGCCGAAACTATTTTCTCCAACACACCTTCTCTAAACTGAAAATACTTTCATTCTATCCACTTCTTTTCTTCTTAATATCCCACTGCCGAAATTCCATTCTCATCTCACAAATTTTTATTCTCTTTTTTCTCTCTTAAAGCCGAACCTAAGGGTGTTGAACACCTATAAGCCGAATCCTTTTCTTTCTTTTGAAGTCTTGGCCGAAACTCCCCTCTCTCTTTTAGAAGTGCCGTGGTGACCGAATATTAGTGAAGGGGGATTTTGTTGATCGATCCTTGGTGTTGGGTAAGTGATAGATATATTATTGTTAGTCCAATCTTATGATTTCGATTAAGTCAAAGGTGATTTGTGATTAACTATTTTGATAGGGTGCCGATTGTTGAAGGAGGAACCATTGTTGGGTCGGGTTGGTACGAAACCAAAGGTGTGCAAGGTGAGGGTTATTCGATAGAACCTTTTGGTTTAAATGGCTATAGCCGAATGGTCTTAATGCCTAACCCCTATGTTGGCCGAATGTTATAGGAGCCAGATAATCGAGGGACTTAGATCGTTTCGTTGGGATCTTTAGACTCGTATATACCAGGTGTGTAAACTAACACACTGATACTTAGTAATGTTGTTAATAAACCTCCTTGCCTATTAAAAACCATAGCAGTGTGATGGATAATTGGATACCCAAATGGGGTATGTGTACGGATCCAGGTAAGTCTATCTTATTATGAGTTCTATTGTGATACCGTGATATTATGATTTATGCTATGTATGTTATAAGATGCATTATGGGGCATGTTGGCATGTATTACATGATTTGCATCGATATGACATAATGGGTGATTTGAGAGGAGGGGGATATGATATCCGTGTCTTTGGGACACTGTGACTTTGGGTCACCAGAGGTTTGGCACCTCCAGTGGTTTGGTACCACAGATTGACTATTGTGTCTTTGGGACACCAGAGGTTTGGCACCTCATCGTCTCGTCCCAGTGGCTTAGTACCACGGTGGGTTGGCCCCACAGTTGATTATACGGGATTGACGCTAGTGATTTGGTATCACACGATCGGTTGGCCCCATCATCGGATTTGTGATCGGTCACCCGGTGGTTTGGTACCACATGTGTCTTTGGGACACCGAGGTTTGGCACCTCATTGCGACTCGCCCCCACGTGGTTTGACACCACCACAGGTTGGCCCCACATGTGAGATACGGGATTGTCGCTAGTGATTTGGTAGCACGCGATGGGTTGGCCCCATCATTGGATTATTCGTGACTTTGGGTCACCAGTGGTTTGGTACCACAATATGGATATCGTGACTTTGGGTCACCAGTGGTTTGGCACCACCAGTGGTTTGGTACCACACGGGGTAGAAAAGGTGATACAGATGGTTAGGATCGGGTTGCATTAATTATGTTGCTATGTATGATGCGTGTTAGCATGTTGTTTTATCGGGAGCGGGATTTATGCACTGAGTCATTTGACTCACCCTCTCCTTTGACGTTTCAGGTGACTCGTAGGCGGACATGGAGCCGGGATGGACTCGGGGTGACATGCCATGCTTTAATAAAAGTTTTGCTCAGACTATTCAATTTGGGTACTTTAGCTTATCTACTTTATTTGGGTTTTAATTTGGATTTGTAAAAGGCCTTTGATTTATGTTTTGTGATGGTTATGTTTTAATTAGATTTTCATATGCCTTAACAAAATAATTTGGTATGAACTTTACTAAAATTTGGAAAGACAATGATTTCAAAATTATACCGCAATGTGTTTTAAACTATACCATCGGGTATCACACTATGTTTTGATATAAAGTAAACTCAAATGATTTCCAAATCAAACTCGATTTTCTATTAAGTTCAAAAAAATGCTTTAAGTAATACTAAGAAACTATTGAATTCCTAATGGAATGAACTCGTTTTAACTACACATTTTGATTTCAAATACACCATTTGATTTCAAACAAGTCTACTCAAATTTTCTTCAAATACATTATGTTTTCACCCAGCTTTTAAGTGAAAAAAAAAAATCTAACCTCTCAAATACGTTTTCCCCGTAACATACCAGATTCGGACGTGGTGTCTTGTCCGGGTTTGGGGTGTTACAATAATTTTGGAATTATAAATCTAACATTGTTTATGTAGATTGGTATATTTTTTGCCTTATAATAAATTGTAGTTTTTCTACCATTTATTCCATTAATACTTATTTTCTTTTTACAGTGTATCCGAATTCTTTTGGAATAGCATTTCTTTTGCAACTACTTTGTTGTAGCTCCTGTATCTAATAGTGCATGTAAAGAATATTTTTTATAGTCTTTATCATGTAATGTAATTTCAATGTTTTTATTGAAATTTATTATACTTTCCACAGAGTATTGTATATCTTCCATTCTAGTGTTTCTAGAAATAGAATTTCTACTTGGTGTAGTAGGGAAGATAGGAATATGAACTGTTTTCATACCTATCGGTGTAGATGTACTTATATTATCTTCTTCTTCCTCTGGTTGAGAACAAGAAGGAAATACTAAATTATCATCTGTATTGGTAATCAAATTATTTTTGAAATATAATTTATCACCAGATGACATATATTCTATAGTACTTACTGGTTTAGAAGTACTAGCTCTATTAGTATTATCAATTATCCAGTTTTTTGGAATTGATAAATCTTTTAAATGTAATAATTTCGGTTGAATTTCATGTAAATTTATTGGGCTCAAAAGCTCAATAATTTTATTATTTATTTCCTTTATTTCAACCTCTCTCATTGTATTAGTATATTCATTAATGGAAGTCCAACTTATTGCTAGATCTTCTACTAAATCACTAATATCGTAATTTTTGTCAAATTCTAAGGCGTAGACACTCTTCTATTAGAGGTCTGTTATGGAAATAAAGTAATTTGGTTTAACTTTAAATCCTATAACGCTTTGTGTAAATTAGACTCAATTCCTCCAATAAGTGCTTTTATTGGATTTTCAAATCTTTTGTCTAATAATACCGCTAAAATAGGAACATCATGACCTCTCGAATAACGCTCTAATGGTTATCATAATGACTCCTAAATGTATGTATCTAACTTGAGGATAGTTTTTCTAATCCTTTTATTTTTCTTTAGTAAATAAAGGGATTTCTCATTAATCCGCCTTTTGTATCTTTAGCTACTTTGATACCACTAATTTTTCTATGTGTCTTTTTGACCATATTTTAAACTTAGAAATTTTATATATTTCTTCTTTAGAAATATGATTTTTATTAATTTTTTCAATTATATCATCGTAAAAGTCAATTTCTTCTCCGATTATATTTCCTAGCTTAATATCATGTTGTTCGAATTAGGAATGTCTTCTAATTGTTTATTAGAACTATTTCCCAACATAAAGATATATTCATCGAGAATCAGATTAGACTCTGTTTACGATAATAACTCATATAATATTTCAAGAGGATTTATTTCCTCACTAAAGCAAATTTCTAAATCTTGTTCTTCAAGATTTTTAATCATTTTTCTAGCGTTTTTGCCTTTGTTAGGACAAAATGTTGCTATATGACCTTCTTCACACAAATAAAAACATTTACATATTTGTTTTTAGTATTTTTAGAAGTTTTTCTTCTAACGAATTTTTTTTTTTTATTATTATTATTAGCATAATTTTTATTTCCTGGTTTCCATTTAGCTAATTTATATTTTTATATTTTTATAGGTTTTTGGTCGTATAGAACTACAATCAAATTCCCATTCTCCTTCTAACATTTTTGTACAATATCTATGGCTTAATTTATTTTTGACTTGTTTAGCCGCTTTACTTTGTAAGCAATGTAATGTAATTCTTTCTTTAGCAAAATTAATTCTATTACCTATTGTATCTATATCTCCTATTTCTTTATTATCATTACTATGTTTTATAATGAAAGAAGCATATTTGTTTATGCAAATTTCATCCCAAGGTGGGGGTAGCTTATGAAAATATTGATTTCTCCAAAAGTCTATACTTTCATTTTTTAACTTTTGATATTCTTGCAAAACTTTTTAGAGAATTCTTCTAAATATCTAATATCGCATAATTTTAATTTTGACAAGGTATAGCCGATTGACTATCCCGGTCTTTTTATTAGTATAACCACAAAATTCTATTTTTAGAATTGAGGTTAATCCTTTTAATAAATCTTTAGGAGAACTTATTTGATTAATAAGTTGTCCTTTTTGTTCTCTTCCTTTCTCGATTCTTCCAATGTCTCGAGAAATTGTAGAACATCTCCTTGAAAAGTTCCAACAAAATAGTTTAAAAACTTTTCTTTTGACTGCATCTGCATCGTTGTTATTTACAACAATAGTCATGGATTGTGCCCATCATCTATGGTTTTTTCATAGTCGACAAAGGAATATTTGTTAAGTCTAAATATATTCCTCCTTGAGCAACATTTCTTTTGTTAAGGTCTCCTACACTATAAGGTATAGGTGTAGGTTGACTAGTTTCTCCCCGTGTTTCCAGTTTTATATCATTAGTAGCTATATTTTCTATTTTATCACCTAATATTCTTGTTGTGTTTTCAACAATTTCGTGATTTTTATTAATAGATCTTAGACCATCATCTGTTTGAAGGTTTGAGTCTAATTTTCTTTTACCATGAAGATCTTTTTTATCTATTTCCCAAGTTTTAGATGTTATATAATCATCCGATCTGTTGGTTCAAGATCCATTGGTTCGAAATTTCTATATTTTCTTCTGTTGAAGTGTTTTCCTCATCAGAATTATGACTCGTAACATTAATATTTTCATCTGAATTATCAGAACTACTAGTATTGTCATTATATTCTAACTAAAACTCGATGAAAGATAACTAAAACTCGATAACTAAAACTCGATCCTAAAACTCGATCCTAAAACTCGATCCTAAAACTTGATGCCTTTCAAGGCTTACATGAATGCCTATTTATAACCAAAAATTCTAAACTAGAATCTAGTTACATTTGAAATCCGAAATAATTGTTCGGATAAGAATAAAAAATAAACTCTAATTTAATTACAATTGGGTTCCGAATAGTATCCTGATAAGGACACATTAATTGTCAGCTTCTTGGTGGCTTCCAAGTAGCTTTCTTTAATTGGTGGATGCTATGTTGGCTTTTTCCACGTAGCTTCCTCTAACATTATCTTGATAAGGACGCTTTTGGTTGTTTCCACGTAGCTTCCTTGAATAGTGGTTGCCGTCATGGTTGCTTCCATGTTTCAATTGCATTAAATGGTTGCTTCCATCATGCATGACATCATCTTTGTCTTTTGGTGGTTGCCTTCTTTTTAAGTCACCGCCAAAATTGAATGCATCTCCTTTTTGGACATCATTCTTCCACGTGTTTATCCTTCTTGGATGTTTCTAAGATTCATCTCTTCGATTTCATCCAGGTGTAAGGATTCAGTGAAGGTCTTGGTGTATTCCAAATTTTCCCATGTTTCTGGATTTACCGCTAACGGATAATCTCCGATTTCCATTTCCGCTATTTGTGTTAATAACGAAATGGCTTCTTCATTACTTTCTTCCCGGTTTTTCCGGTGTCTAATCTAGAATTCTTCTTCCATCGGTCCAAAACATATAGGTGTCTTGATGGAGAAGGTGTCGAAACCATGCTCATAAGATCAATTCTGCTTGGACTTGATACTTGTTGAAATTATTATAGCACTCATCAATGATTTTTGATAAATGCTCGGATCTTCTTTTCTTTCTTTCTGGGCTTTTCCCGGAAAACATAGTATTAATATTCCAAATCGATAAGGTGATGAAATTTTTCTTCCTCAGCAATACCAATGAGACTGTTTATCTCAATATGGAAATAATAGACAAAATCGTCTATATTTACAAAGTTTGATAGCCGAGATTTGACTATTGCTGGAAAATCTTTTAATAAATCAAAAGAGAGATTTTGGACTGTTATTTCTTTAACAAATCCCCATTCAATACTTGTTATTTCGAACGGCTCATGATTTAAACGAAATTTGATAGCAGGAGTTTTTTCTCCTATATCATTTACAAAAATATAAGCTTGAGTAAAATATTCAAAAAAAATTTCTAAAAATAGAGCTTGCTGTTTGCAAATGGCTCCTTTTATTTTTGAAAATATTTCTGAGGGTAAAATTTGTCTACACTTGTTATATAGACATTTTCTAAACATCTTATTAATAATAGGAGTGTTTCTCCCTTTATCAATAAAATATTGAAATATATCAAGAAGATTGTTTATCTCCTTAATCTCCATATATTCAATTAGGACATCGTCCCAATCTCTGTATAATATACTTTTTAATAATAATTCTTCAGATTTTTCTTCAGTTGTTTTTTCAACTAAGAATTTGAGAATTGGTAGAGCCTTTCAAAACTAGCTCTTTGTTCCAAAATATGGTTTTTCCATATCTTGTTTATGAAATGGTAATATTCTGGGGTAAGCTTTGGATTATAAAAATCCTTTAGATTCGAGAACTCGAGAGGTTTGTTGTTTTTTCAACAAATCTTACAGATATTTGAAAATTTCTGAATCGGTATAAGGCTTTTGAGAAAATTGAGAATAATCCACCAGTGTTGGTGAATGTGATCCAATTGGTTGGTTTACCAATGGATATGGTAAATAATATCCTTGTTTAGGATAAAATTGTACCTGTGTAGGTGCAGCCATAAATCCTTGTTTAGGAATTACTTTTGCAAAGTGCAAAGAATAAATCCTTGTTTAGGACTCATTGGTGATTTTCCTTGTTGGGTTTTTTATGACGATTCTCCATCCATCATTTTCATTTAGAGGTTGTTTACCTCTATCCATAAGGCCTCAAGTAAGAAAATCAAACATTAGTAAAATCGGGTTTATAATTTACTAATGGTATTTCTATAGAATTGTTTTCTATAGATAATATAACCGATTTCTTATTAACAATAAAAGGTAAATATTGATTTAGAAAATTATTACCTAATAATATGTCTCCATACATATCAGGTAAACATAATAATTGTAATATCCCCGGTTAGGGGGTTATTTTATTGTTGCATAAAATGACATGTGTTGGTGTGCTATGTTGCTGATTCTATGTTATAAGGGGGCTTAGTTGTGAGCTAGAAGTAAGTTTTAATAGATGGAAAATTTTAGTTTTTAAGCTAAGGTATGAGGAGCCGAGGTAGCTGGGGCTTAAGAGTTTTAATTGGCAAGAGTTATCACAAAAAGGGAGCTGGTGTAGTGGCAAGCTAGGCGCCACTAAGGCTTTGTGTGGGTAACGCCTAATGCAAGGGTGTAGGCCTTGTGTTCGAGCTACGGAGTGGCCACTTTTTGGCACTCATTTTCACGGCATGGAGGGAGGAGTTTGTGGCAGTTCAAACTCTGCCTAAGACTAAGTCTTCCCATTTGAATGATAGGTGGAGAGTGAGCTTAGGAGGTTGACTAGTTCAACCATTTTGAATTAGTGGAGGTGAGCAATCAGTGGGATTATGGCCGAATTTTAGGGGAGGTTGGAGGGGGAGTGACGGCTTGGTATGGGGGAGTGGGAGTGTGCCGAATTTCATTTAGGTTACTTGGTGCATTTTCGGTCACTTTTTGGTGTCAAACAAAGTTTTCTTTTTGTCAAAATTCTCATTCTTTTCTTCTTGGAAAACCGAAAGTTCAAAGCTCCCATGTACCGAATTTGTTTTGCCTTTTGAGGGGGTGTGGCCGAAAGTACTCAAGCATCTTCACTTCCCTTCCTTCTTCAATCGTGTAAACCAAAGATAGTTCTCTTTTTCTCTCACATTTTTCTTTTCTTGTTTGGCTTTTGAAAACACCTTAGCCGAAACTATTTTCTCCAACACACCTTCTCTAAACTGAAAATACTTTCATTCTATCCACTTCTTTTCTTCTTAATATCCCACTGCCGAAATTCCATTCTTATCTCACAAATTTTTATTCTCTTTTTTCTCTCTTAAAGCCGAACCTAAGGGTGTTGAACACCTATAAGCCGAATCCTTTTCTTTCTTTTGAAGCCTTGGCCGAAACTCCCCTCTCTCTTTTAGAAGTGCCGTGGTGACCGAATATTAGTGAAGGGGGATTTTGTTGATCGATCCTTGGTGTTGGGTAAGTGATAGATATATTATTGTTAGTCCAATCTTATGATTTCGATTAAGTCAAAGGTGATTTGTGATTAACTATTTTGATAGGGTGCCGATTGTTGAAGGAGGAACCATTGTTGGGTCGGGTTGGTACGAAACCAAAGGTGTGCAAGGTAAGGGTTATTCGATAGAACCTTTTGGTTTAAATGGCTATAGCCGAATGGTCTTAATGCCTAACCCCTATGTTGGCCGAATGTTATAGGAGCCAGATAATCGAGGGACTTAGATCGTTTCGTTGGGATCTTTAGACTCGTATATACCAGGTGTGTAAACTAACACACTGATACTTAGTAATGTTGTTAATAAACCTGCTTGCCTGTTAAAAACCATAGCAGTGTGATGGATAATTGGATACCCAAATGGGGTATGTGTACGGATCCGGGTAAGTCTATCTTATTATGAGTTCTATTGTGATACTGTGATATTATGATTTATGCTATGTATGTTATAAGATGCATTATGGGGCATGTTGGCATGTGTTACATGATTTGCATCGATATGACATAATGGGTGATTTGAGAGGAGGGGGATATGATATTCGTGTCTTTGGGACACTGTGACTTTGGGTCACCAGAGGTTTGGCACCTCCAGTGGTTTGGTACCACAGATTGACTATTGTGTCTTTGGGACACCAGAGGTTTGGCACCTCAGCGTCTCGTCCCAGTGGCTTAGTACCACGGTGGGTTGGCCCCACAGTTGATTATACGGGATTGACGCTAGTGATTTGGTATCACACGATGGGTTGGCCCCATCATCGGATTTGTGATCATGCGGTCACACGGTGGTTTGGTACCACATGTGTCTTTGGGACACCGTGAGGTTTGGCACCTCATTGCGACTCGTCCTCGTGGTTTGACACCACCACAGGTTGGCCCCACATGTGAGATACGGGATTGTCGCTAGTGATTTGGTATCACGCGATGGGTTGGCCCCATCATTGGATTATTCGTGACTTTGGGTCACCAGTGGTTTGGTACCACAATATGGATATCGTGACTTTGGGTCACCAGTGGTTTGGCACCACCAAATGGTTTGGTACCACACGGGGTAGAAAAGGTGATCTGACGATGGTTAGGATCGGGTTGCATTAATTATGTTGCTATGTATGATGCGTGTTAGCATGTTGTTTTATCAGAGCGGGATTTATGCATTGAGTCATTTGACTCACCCTCTCCTTTGACGTTTCAGGTGACTCGTAGGCGGACATGGAGCCGGGATGGACTCGGGGTGCACATGCCATGGTTTAATAAAAGTTTTGCTCAGACTATTCAATTTGGGTACTTTAGCTTATCTACTTTATTTGGGTTTTAATTTGGATTTGTAAAAGGCCTTTGATTTATGTTTTGTGATGGTTATGTTTTAATTAGATTTTCATATGCCTTAACAAAATAATTTGGTATGAACTTTACTAAAATTTGGAAAGACAATGATTTCAAAATTATACCGCAATGTGTTTTAAACTATACCATCGGGTATCACACTATGTTTTGATATAAAGTAAACTCAAATGATTTCCAAATCAAACTCGATTTTCTATTAAGTTCAAAAAAATGCTTTAAGTAATACTAAGAAACTATTGAATTCCTAATGGAATGAACTCGTTTTAACTACACATTTTGATTTCAAATACACCATTTGATTTCAAACAAGTCTACTCAAATTTTCTTCAAATACATTATGTTTTCACCCAGCTTTTAAGTGAAAAAAAAAAAAATCTAACCTCTCAAATACGTTTTCCCCGTAACATACCAGATTCGGACGTGGTGTCTTGTCCGGGTTTGGGGTGTTACAATAATTTTGGAATTATAAATCTAACATTGTTTATGTAGATTGGTATATTTTTTGCCTTATAATAAATTGTAGTTTTTCTACCATTTATTCCATTAATACTTATTTTCTTTTTACAGTATCCGAAATTCTTTTGGAATAGCATTTCTTTTTGAACTCTTGGTTGTAGCTCCTGTATCTAATAGTGCATGTAAAGAATATTTTTATAGTCTTTATCATGTAATGTAATTTCAATGTATTTATTGAAATTTATTATACATTCCACAGTATTGTATATCTTCCATTCTAGTGTTTCTAGAAATAGAATTTCTACTTGGTGTAGTAGGGAAGATAGGAATATGAATCTGCTTTTCATACCTATCTCTGTAGATGTACTTATATTATCTTCTTCTTCCTCTGGTTGAGAACAAGAAGGAAATACTAAATTATCATCCATTGGTAATCAAATTATTTTTGAAATATAATTTATCACCGGATGACATATATTCTATAGTACTTCTTGGTTTAGAAGTACTAGCTCTATTAGTATTATCAATTATCCAGATCTTTTGGAATTGATAAATCTTTTAAATGTAATAATTTGGTTGAATTTCATTTGTAAATTTATTGGGCTCAAAAGCTCAATAATTTTATTATTTATTTCCTTTATTTCAACCTCTCATTGTATTAGTATATTCATTAATGGAAGTCCAACTTATTGCTAGATCTTCGCTAAATCACTAATATCGTAATTTTTTTGTCCAAATTCTAAAGCGAGACACTCTTCTATTGAGGGGTCTGCATTATGGAAATAAAGTAATTTGGTTTAACTTTAAATCCTATAACGCCTGTGTGTAAATTAGACTGAATTCCTCCAATAAGTGCTTTTATTGGATTTTCAAATCTTTTGTCTAATAATATCAAGTAAAATAGGAACATCATGACCTCTTACGAATAACGCTCTAATGGTTATCATAATGACTCCTAAATGTATGTATCTAACTTGAGGATAGTTTTTCTAATCCTTTTTATTTTTCTTTAGTAAATAAAGGGATTTACATTAATCCGCCTTTTGTATCTTTAGCGCATCAGATTACCACTAATTTTTTCTATGTGTCTTTTTGACCATATTTTAAACTTAGAAATTTTATATATTTCTTCTTTAGAAATATGATTTTTATTAATTTTTTCAATTATATCATCGTAAAAGTCAATTTCTTCTCCGATTATATTTCCTAGCTTAATATCCTGTTGTTCAGAATTAGGAATGTCTTCTAATTGTTTATCAGGTAAACATAATAATTTTGGAATTATAAATCTAACATTGTTTATGTAGATTGGTATAATTTTTGCCTTATAATAAATTGTAGTTTTTCTACCATTTATTCCATTAATACTTATTTTCTTTTTACAGTATCCGAATTCTTTTGGAATAGCATTTCTTTTGCAACTCTTTGTTGTAGCTCCTCAGTATCTAATAGTGCATGTAAAGAATATTTTTATAGTCTTTATCATGTAATGTAATTTCAATGTATTTATTGAAATTTATTATACTTTCCTCAGTAGTATTGTATATCTTCCATTCTAGTGTTTCTAGAAATAGAATTTCTACTTGGTGTAGTAGGGAAGATAGGAATATGAACTGTTTTCATACCTATCGGTGTAGATGTACTTATATTATCTTCTTCTTCCTCTGGTTGAGAACAAGAAGGAAATACTAAATTATCATCTGTATTGGTAATCAAATTATTTTTGAAATATAATTTATCACCAGATGACATATATTCTATAGTACTTACTGGTTTAGAAGTACTAGCTCTATTAGTATTATCAATTATCCAGTCTTTTGGAATTGATAAATCTTTTAAATGTAATAATTTCGGTTGAATTTACATTTGTAAATTTATTGGGCTCAAAAGCTCAATAATTTTATTATTTATTTCCTTTATTTCAACCTCTCACGTATTAGTATATTCATTAATGGAAGTCCAACTTATTGCTAGATCTTCTGCTAAATCACTAATATCAGAATTTTTTGTCTGAATTCTAAGGCAGAGACACTCTTCTATTAGAGGGTCTGTTATGGAAATAAAGTAATTTGGTTTAACTTTAAATCCTATAACGCCTGTGTGTAAATTAGACTGAATTCCTCCAATAAGTGCTTTTATTGGATTTTCAAATCTTTTGTCTAATAATACTGCTAAAATAGGAACATCATGACCTCTTCTGAATAACGCTCTAATGGTTATCATAATGACTCCTAAATGTATGTATCTAACTTGAGGATAGTTTTTTCTCATCCTTTTTATTTTTTCTTTAGTAAATAAAGGGATTTCTGTTAATCCGCCTTTTGTATCTTTAGCGACTGTATTACCACTAATTTTTTCTATGTGTCTTTTTGACCATATTTTAAACTTAGAAATTTTATATATTTCTTCTCTAGAAATATGATTTTTATTAATTTTTTCAATTATATCATCAGAAAAGTCAATTTCTTCTCCGATTATATTTCCTAGCTTAATATCCTGTTGTTCAGAATTAGAACTATTTCCCAACATAAAGATATATTCATCAGAATCTGTATTAGACTCTGTTTCTGATAATAACTCATATAATATTTCAAGAGGGATTTATTTCCTCACTAAAGCAAATTTCTAAATCTTGTTCTTCAAGATTTTTAATCATTTTTCTAGCGTTTTTGCCTTTGTTAGGACAAAATGTTGCTATATGACCTTCTTCGTCACAAATAAAACATTTACATATTTGTTTTTAGTATTTTTAGAAGTTTTTCTTCTAAACGAATTTTTTCTTTTTATTATTATTATTAGCATAATTTTTATTTCCTGTTTCCATTTAGCTAATTTATATTTTTATGTTTTTATAGGTTTTGGTCGTATAGAACTACAACCAAATTCCCATTCTCCTTCTAACATTTTTGTACAATATCTATGGCTTAATTTATTTTTGACTTGTTTAGCCTTTACTTTGTAAGCAATGTAATGAATTCTTTCTTTAGCAAAATTAATTCTATTACCTATTGTATCTATATCTCCTATTTCTTTATTATCATTACTATGTTTTATAATGAAAGAAGCATATTTGTTTATGCAAATTTCATCCCAAGGTGGGGGTAGCTTATGAAAATATTGATTTCTCCAAAAGTCTATACTTTCATTTTTAACTTTTGATATTCTTGCAGAAACTTTTTAGAGAATTCTTCTAAATATCGATATCGCATAATTTTAATTTTGACAAGGTATAGCCGGATTGACTATCCTGGTCTTTTTATTAGTATAACCACAAAATTCTATTTTTAGAATTGAGGTTAATCCTTTTAATAAAACTTTAGGAGAACTTATTTGATTAATAAGTTGTCCTTTTTGTTCTCTTCCTTTCTCGATTCTTCCCAAATATTCGAGAAATTGTAGAACATCTCCTTGAAAAGTTCCAACAAAATAGTTTAAAAACTTTTCTTTTGACCAGCATGCTTCGTTGTTATTTACAACAATAGTCATGGATTGTGCCCAGATCATCTATGGTTTTTCATAGTCGGACAAAGGAATATTTGTTAAGTCTAAATATATTCCTCCTTGAGCAACATTTCTTTTGTTAAGGTCTCCTACACTATAAGGTATAGGTGTAGGTTGACTAGTTTCTCCCGGTGTTTCCAGCTTTATATCATTAGTAGCTATATTTTCTATTTTATCACCTAATATTCTTGTTGTGTTTTCAACAATTTCGTGATTTTTATTAATAGATCTTAGACCATCATCTGCTTTGAAGGTTTGAGTCTAATTTTCTTTTACCATGAAGATCTTTTTATCTATTTCCCAAGGTTTAGATGTTATATAATCATCCGGATCCTGTTGGTTCATATCCATTGGTTCGGGAATTTCTATATTTTCTTCTCATTGAAGTGTTTTCCTCATCGTAATTATGACTCGTAACATTAATATTTTCATCCGAATTATCGAACTACTAGTATTGTCATTATATTCTAACATATAATGATAATTATATCTTTTAAACAAATCTTTATGTTTTTCATAAAGTTCTTCTATTAATTTTAGATATTCAACTCTTTCATAACTATCTTCCGTTTTAGAAAATTGGGTTTTCCAATGTTCTATTAAAGTTTTGTAAGAGTCAAAATCATATTTTTCTTGTTTTTATCTTTTTCTCTTTTTTCTTTTGTTTTTTGTTTTTATTATTATTATTATTAGTTGAAGATTCATCCAAGACTCATCCTCATCCGACAAAGCTAAAATATAATTACTATTACCGTAATATAAAGGTCCTAAATCGATTCTATATTATTATTATTAATAACCTGATCGAGTTTATTATTAACATCGGATAATAACTCTTTAGATTTGCTATTCAAATCTAAGTCCGTTACTTCTCCCAAAGTATCTACTTTTTCTTCTACTTTACTAACCTTAGTATATAATTTATTAAAATATATAGACGTCATATCTATTAAACTATTGATACCTTTACTAAGAGCCAAAATATTATTTTCATTCTTAGAGTCTATATGCATAGTATGATTACAAGTTTTATCTTTATATAAACAATCCATTTTTTCCATGATGTTATCCCTGGTACCTAAGACCGTCTGTGTCTATACGTCTTCAAAACGCCTACAAGTCCCACTCGGACTCAACGGCAACACGAAGACAAACGATAGATATATGGGTTTTGAGACAACAACCGTGTGAAACAAACAGAATCGAGAAATAAAGATAGAAACTTACAATGATAACTACGATATGAAAACTCCGTAAATCGTTACTCAGGGCTCCTCTCGATACCACCACTGGGAGGTATGTGCAAGCGGAAGGGATTCTAATATCGTAGAATAATATTTCACAAGAAGAAAGATAGTTTACAAATTTTCTAACTAAAACTCGATGAAAGATAACTAAAACTCGATAACTAAAACTCGATCCTAAAACTCGATCCTAAAACTCGATGCCTTTCAAGGCTTACATTGTAACATCCCAAAAACGGGGCTATTTGGAATTAAATTATTTTTCTTATGTAGAAACTGATGCGATATTATTTATGGAATAATAGTGATTAATTTAAGGCTTTGAGTATGCACGGTTTAGTAGAAAATTTTAATTTGGAACTTTAAAAAAAAAAAAAAAAAAAAAGGGGAGCTTGGCTTGGGAGGGCTTAAGAAATTTATTTGGAAAATTGTGGCATAAGAAAGACTTTGGTACAAGTGGCGTGGGGCGCCTAAGAGTTTGCTAGGGGCCTTGGGTTCGATTCGTGGAAGAAGCAAGGGGGAAATATTTTTCATTTTGGGTTGGGCGTTAGGCCTAGAAAGGCCTTTTAATTAAATTAGGAGGGCTTATTGACGTGAAAATGGGTTGGCTAAGTGGCTGGTGTGTGCTACTTAGGTGTTGGAGGTTGTTGGGCGCATGTTCGAGCTCTTTGAAGCAAACGTTTTGCCTTTTAATTTTTGGGTAAACGGCTTGGGGAGGTGTTATAAATAAATGATGGGGAAAAATGGCAAGAAAGGCGGGCTAGGAGAGATGGTCTGGGCGCTTAAAGGAGCTGCTGCTGCTTGGGGACACTGGTTCGAACCCCAGGAGCTGCATTTTGAATTTTTTTATTGTTTATTCCTTTTTATGTTCTTTGGCGTGAATGGGTTCTTTGGACTCTCAATTTAATTTGGAGTGGGGTGGATAATATTAATTTATCTTATTGTTATCTTGAAGAGGTGATAAACAAATAGGATTAAATGGAATTATTATGTGATTATTATTTTAAGTATTCAAATTCAATTTGAATTGCTTCAATGTGTGGCCTAGAATTATTTTAGGTAGTAAAGGGATTTTTAAACACTGTGGCCGGCGAGCTAAATGGGGGGGTGTCGAATGCTATAAAAACACCCATTGACCACTTTGTTTTGTTTTTCCATTTTGCTTAGCCGAAAATCCTAACCCCCTTTTCCTTCTTATTTTTTTTTCTTTTATTTTTCCATTACTCTCAAACCCCTTTAGCCGAATCATCTACTCCATTGTACCTTTTTTTTTTTCTTCTTTTTCTCACTAAAAGTCCAGCCTTGATTAGTTATAAAATCAATCATAGCCGAATTTAATCCCTATCAAAGTGCCGAAATCCCTTTTCTTTATATTAAACTCTACTTGGCCGAATATTGTGCAAGAGAAGGTGGCTTTTTTTAGTCAATTCTAAAAGGTGAGGGTCTTAGGCCGAATGCTTATGTTTTCTTCCCATCATGTCGACTTTGGTAAAAGGTAAGTATGGGTTCGGAAAATGTTAATTAAGGGTGCTAACTACAGATTAAACCGAATTGGTTGTAGGATCTTCGGGGTTGGAAGCAAGCAAGTGAGTTCGTCAATGTTTGACAATCAATTTTCGAGGCACTTTGAGGGTGGTGTTTAGTACTCAAAAACGGGTAGGACAAGTAGATCTGTGGTGACCAACGTCTCTTATCGGGATTTAGAACATCCAAGGGTGACAGGTGTGTACATACACACTTATAGCAATTAATAGATCGTATTAAGTATATGTTGTTTGTAAATCTGCTTGACGTAGATACGGATTTAGTACCTTAAATGGTACAAGCGAGGATACGGGTAAGTCCCTGATTGATTATGAGATTATTATGATGCTTTTGGGAAGCATGGTTTTTTAATACATGTGATAAATATATGAACTCTGTTATAACTGTTGATATGGGTTGATGAGTGGAGGGGGCAGTGATATTGTGCCGACGGGCACCAGTGTTTTGGTAACACACTGTGACTACGGTCACCAGAGGTTTGGTACCTCCAGAGGTTTGGCACCTCATAGCGACTTGTCCCTGTGGTTAATACCACCGTGGGTTGGCCCCACTTGAGATATGGGATCGTCGGCCAGTGATTTGGTATCACACGATGGGTTGGCCCCATCACCCGATTTGTGTCTACGGACACCAGTGCTTTGGTAGCACATCGTGACTAAATGTCACCAGTGGTTTGGCACCACCAAAGGGTTTGGTACCACAACGGGGTAGACAAAGTGGCGTATGGCTGGCTAGGTGGGGACACTTAATATTTTGCGTAATTAATTGTTATATGTTGTGTATGAAAGTGTTTAACACCGGGGGAAGGGTTACATACTGAGTCTTGGTGACTCACCTTCTCCTTTACATTTTTCAGGTGACACGTAGATCGCGGATGTGGAGCCGAGTGGACTCGAGGTGGCCATGCAGTGAATTTAAACCGAATGGATTTTGGATTTAGTTATTTTAATCTTTAGTTGATTTTATTTTGAATGTAATAAGGCCTCCTAACACTTTAGCTATGTTGTTTTTTTTATATTGCTGAATAATTTGCTTAAACTATTTTTATTAATATTACATTGAATGAACACGTTTTCTCGAAGTAAACGAAAATGTTTTACCGTGCCGTCGGGCACATTTAAAACTCTAAAATAACTTGACCCAATTGATTTCCAAATTTAATCTAAGTAAGGTTTTATTAAGTCCACTAAAAAGAAGGGTTTTCAAAATTTAAGTTGGTTTCAAAAAGAGACTTTCAAAAATATTTTTCCCTGTAACAAACTGGATTCGGCCATAGTGTTTGGGCCGGGTTTGGGTCGTTACAAAATTGGTATCAGAGCCCAGTTCAAAGCTCGGCTGTGGGGGCCCAAGGCCCAAAAATGTTTTCGAAGGCCTTATAAAATGATTTTTGGATTTTGGACAGCATGGCCCGAGTCTCCGGCACCGATCCGCCCAGGTAAGTACTTCTGAACCTCTTGGTGAATTATATTCTGTAGAAGGGTAGGAAGTATGGAACGTAGATAGACTTATAGGACTTGAACTCTAGGATTAGATTACTCAAACACATGAACCAAACATAAGACATTAAAGAACTAAACTAATCTACGACTTAGCCGTGTGAGCTAGGGTGTGGTAACCCCCATGACGCATGTCGAGGATTGGATCCCAAGAGCACGGTATTTAAGCGATCAGTGTGACTCACCTCCTCTTCGCAGTATCCTACAGTGCGTAGCTTCTGTTCACCCTAACTCGGAGGCTCTCGGTGGTGTGGCAACCTCATGCGCATGTCTAGTAAGGTCGGTGAGAGCTTGGTATTTAAGCGGTCCGCGTGACCCACCTCCTCTTCACTCGAATCCTGCACAGTGCGTAGCCTTGGTTCACCCCGAACAAGATGGCTCGGTCATAGGCTAAACCTAATGACTAAAACCCGAAAGGGAACTAGCCATGTTTTCAAAAAGAACGAAACAACAACAACCCTAATGTTTCAAAATTTTTACAATGACTCTTTTTAAATCTGAGGACATAATTTTTTTTCAAGGTTTTCTTCGAAAAACTCAAATGTGTGGAAAATTACAAAAATGCCCTTAGGGGTAAAATTACTAAAACGCCCCTGACTCATAAAATATCAGTTCAATGGTTTTGCTCAAAAAAAAAATTTCAACTACTTTACAAATATCCAACAACTTAGTTTTGAAAATCAACACTGAAATATTTTGGTTTTAGAAAATTACGAAAACGCCCTCAATTTGTGAAAATTACCGAAATGACCCTGATCTTTGGAAAACTTTACCAACATCACTATTTGGAAAGGAAAACTCTCAAAAAGGACCCTCAAAGTTTTACAACTGTCGAAAATATCCCTAATTTATCAAAATGACAAAATTGCCCCTGATTGACAAAATTACCAAAATACCCCTGGTTTCAAAACGATTACAATTTTACAAATTTTCATAAATATCCTCCAGTTTTGGGAATTTCAAAATGACCTACTTTACTAAAGTTTTAAAATTTCTTTTATTACGAAAATACCCCGGTAGGGAAAATGACGAAAATACCCCTGGGTTAGAAATGGGCAGAAATGTCCGAAGAGTGAATAGGGATGGAAAGCATTAAGGAATGGATGCATGAACTCTTTGTGTGAACTAGGATAGAAGACTGAAACCTTGTTTGCTCGAAAGAATCCCTAATTAAATTTTGTTCATAAAATTTCTTCGTGAATAAGAAAGTGAAACAAATGCTAACACATAAAATTTTCTTAATCAGATTAAAAGCGCGATAGATAGAATGAGTTCTAGAGGATGTGGACGTCGTGGACGCGGTAGGGGTAGGATGACTATGTCTGAACCCGTCAGGTCGGGTCAAGGTTCTGAAAACGAGGTACCACCGCCACCACCACCTCCTACTTTCAGGGCTGAGGAGCAGGACCAGACCGGTGGTGAGGCTGTGTCGCAAGTCGCTTCTGAGTTTTGGAGATGGTGGCCGGGTGGGTGGGAATTTGGGAGCTCGAAAGTCTGTTCCCGAGCGAATTCGGTCTAACGGGGCTGAGGTATTCCGTGGTGTCTCAGGAGTGGCACCCAGTGCCGCAGAATATTGGCTGGAATCTACGGAAAGGGTCATGGATGATCTCGACCTGACTGAGGAGGAGAAGCTGAAAGGGGCGGTGTCGCTTCTAAAGGATGAAGCGTACAGTGGTGGTGATCGTCCGGGATGGAGCCGCGGCTGATGATCTCACGTGGGACTACTTTAAAACGGCCTTTCAGAAGAAGTATGTGGGCACTAGTTACACTGATGCTCAAAGGAAAGCCTTCCTAGGTCTAGTGCAAGGAACTAAGTCGGTGGCCGAGTACGAGGCGGAGTTTTTAAGGCTGAGTAGGTATGCTAGAGGCATCGTGGCTACTGAACATGAGCGCTCTGTCCGCTTTGAGGACGGGCTTAGAGATGATTTGAGGCTGCTGATTGCTCCGCAGCAGGTTCGTGAGTTTTCGTCTCTGGTAGAAAAGGCTAAGGTAGCCGAAGGGATCAAGGAGACTGTAAGACAGAAGCATGATAGGAACAACCAGAAGAGAGGCTTTGGATCGCCTGGATCGGGCAGTAATGTAGAGAAGAGGGCTAGATTTGGGGAATCAGAAAGAACCACAAAGCCTGCTCAGTGGCCACCTCAGTGTGTTAGATGCGGGAAATCCCACTCGGGAGAATGTTTAGCAGGAAGTAGAGGGTGCTTTGAATGTGGATCGTTGGATCACCATGTAAGGGACTGTCCTCGAAAGTTAGCTAAGAATCAACCAGAGGGACAGAACCGTGCTCAGGGCAGAAATGTTGGACCACCACAGAGGGGTCAAGGTGCAGCTAGAGGTGATGGAAATGGTAACGGGCGTGGCCGAGGTACTGAAGGTGCAGAGGCGAGGCAACCAAGGTTGGTGTATGCAGTTGGCCATCGCGAGGAGGAAGATGTGCCAGATACGACAACGGGTATGTTCCTTATTTCTGGAATACCCTTAATTGCTTTGATTATTGTAGAGTTTTCTTGTTTTACTAGGGAAGTGCCTGAAACCTTGGTTGTGAACTTAGAGATTGTGCCTAGGAAGTAGGATAGTTCTATTAGGATCAGAATGCGTAGCATAAGCGTAGCATGGTGAGTTAGATGTCACGACTATTCGTTAGAAAGTAATTTCGAGGACGAAATTATTTTAAGGGGTAGAATCAGAACATCCCAAAAACGGGGCTATTTGGAATTAAATTATTTTTCTTATGTAGAAACGATGCGATATTATTTATGGAATAATAGTGATTAATTTAAGGCTTTGAGTATGCACGGTTTAGTAGAAAATTTTAATTTGGAACTTAAAAAAAAAAAAAAAAAAAAAAAAGGGAGCTTGGCTTGGGAGGGCTTAAGAAATTTATTTGGAAAATTGTGGCATAAGAAAGACTTTGGTACAAGTGGCGTGGGCGCGCTAAGAGTTTGCTAGGGGCCTTGGGTTCGATTCGTGGAAGAAGCAAGGGGAAATATTTTTCATTTTGGGTTGGGCGTTAGGCCTAGAAAGGCCTTTTAATTAAATTAGGAGGGCTTATTGACGTGAAAATGGGTTGGCTAAGTGGCTGGTGTGTGCTACTTAGGCGTTGGAGGTTGTTGGGCGCATGTTCGAGCTGCTTTGAAGCAGTCTGCTTTGCCTTTTAATTTTTGGGTAAACGGCCTGGGGAGGTGTTATAAATAAATGATGGGGAAAAATGGCATGAAAGGCGGGCTAGGAGAGATGGTCTGGGCGCTTAAAGGAGCTGCTGCTGCTTGGGGACGCTGGTTCGAACCCCAGGAGCTGCATTTTGAATTTTTTTATTGTTTATTCCTTTTTATGCTGCTGGCGTGAATGGGTTCATTTTGGACTCTCAATTTCGGCTGGAGTGGGGTGGATAATATTAATTTATCTTATTGTTATCTTGAAGAGGTGATAAACAAATAGGATTAAATGGAATTATTATGTGATTATTATTTTAAGTATTCAAATTCAATTTGAATTGCTTCAATGTGTGGCCTAGAATTATTTTAGGTAGTAAAGGAATTTTTAAACATCGTGTAGTGGCGAGCTAAATGGGGGGGTGTCGAATGCTATAAAAACACCCATTGACCACTTTGTTTTGTTTTTCCATTTTGCTTAGCCGAAAATCCTAACCCCCTTTTCCTTCTTATTTTTTTTCTTTTATTTTTCCATTACTCTCAAACCCCTTTAGCCGAATCATCTACTCCATTGTACCTTTTTTTTTTCTTTTTCTCACTAAAAGTCCAAATTTGATTAGTTATAAAATCAATCATAGCCGAATTTAATCCCTATCAAAGTGCCAAATCCCTTTTCTTTATATTAAACTCTACTTGGCCGAATATTGTGCAAGAGAAGGTGGCTTTCTTTAGTCAATTCTAAAAGGTGAGGGTCTTAGGCCGAATGCTTATGTTTTCTTCCCATCATGTCGACTTTGGTAAAAGGTAAGTATGGGTTCGGCAAATGTTAATTAAGGGTGCTAACTACAGATTAAACCGAATTGGTTGTAGGATCTTCGGGGTTGGAAGCAAGCAAGTGAGTTCGTCAACATTTGACAATCAATTTTCGAGGCACTTTGAGGGTGGTGTTTAGTACTCAAAAACGGGTAGGACAAGTAGATCTGTGGTGACCAACGTCTCTTTTCGGGATTTAGAACATCCAAGGGTGACAGGTGTGTACATACACACTTATAGCAATTAATAGATCGTATTAAGTATATGTTGTTTGTAAATCTGCTTGACGTAGATACGGATTTAGTACCTTAAATGGTACAAGCGAGGATACGGGTAAGTCCCTGATTGATTATGAGATTATTATGATGCTTTTGGGAAGCATGGTTTTTTTAATACATGTGATAAATATATGAACTCTGTTATAACTGTTGATATGGGTTGATGAGTGGAGGGGGCAGTGATATTGTGCCGACGGGCACCAGTGTTTTGGTAACACACTGTGACTACGGTCACCAGAGGTTTGGTACCTCGGAGGTTTGGCACCTCATAGCGACTTGTCCTCGTGGTTAATACCACCGTGGGTTGGCCCCACTTGAGATATGGGATCGTCCGCCAAAGATTTGGTATCACACGATGGGTTGGCCCCATCACCCGATTTGTGTCTACGGACACCGTTGCTTTGGTAGCACATCGTGACTAAATGTCACCAAAGGGTTTGGCACCACCAGTGGTTTGGTACCACAACAGGGTAGACAGTGGCGTATGGCTGGCTAGGTGGGGACACTTAATATTTTGCGTAATTAATTGTTATATGTTGTGTATGAAAGTGTTTAACACCGGGGGAAGGGTTACATACTGAGTCTTGGTGACTCACCTTCTCTTTTACATTTTTCAGGTGACACGTAGATCGCGGATGTGGAGCCGAGTGGACTCGAGGTGGTCATGCAGTGAATTTAAACCGAATGGATTTTGGATTTAGTTATTTTAATCTTTAGTTGATTTTATTTTGAATGTAATAAGGCCTCCTAACACTTTAGCTATGTTGTTTTTTTTATATTGCTGAATAATTTGCTTAAACTATTTTTATTAATATTACATTGAATGAACACATTTTCTCGAAGTAAACGAAAATGTTTTACATATCATCACACATTTAAAACTCTAAAATAACTTGACCCAATTGATTTCCAAATTTAATCTAAGTAAGGTTTTATTAAGTCCACTAAAAAGAAGGGTTTTCAAAATTTAAGTTGGTTTCAAAAAGAGACTTTCAAAAATATTTTTCCCTGTAACAAACTGGATTCGGCCATAGTGTTTGGGCCGGGTTTGGGTCGTTACATACATGAATGCCTATTTATAACCAAAAATTCTAAACTAGAATCTAGTTACATTTGAAATCCGAAATAATTGTTCGGATAAGAATAAAAAATAAATTCTAATTTAATTACAATTGAGTTCCGAATAGTATCCTGATAAGGACACATTAATTGTCAGCTTCTTGGTGGCTTCCAAGTAGCTTTCTTTAATTGGTGGATGCTATGTTGGCTTTTTCCACGTAGCTTCCTCTAACATTATCTTGATAAGGACGCTTTTGGTTGTTTCCACGTAGCTTCCTTGAATAGTGGTTGCCGTCATGGTTGCTTCCATGTTTCAATTGCATTAAATTGTTGCTTCCATCATGCATGACATCATCTTTGTCTTTTGGTGGTTGCCTCCTTTTTAAGTCACCGCCAAAATTGAATGCATCTCCTTTTTGGACATCATTCTTCCACGTGTTTATCCTTCTTGGATGTTTCTAAGATTCATCTCTTCGATTTCATCCAGGTGTAAGGATTCTGGTGAAGGTACTGGTGTATTCCAGCTTTCCCATGTTTCTCGGATTTCCGTTGCTAACGGATAATCTCCGATTTCCATTTCCGCTATTTGTGTTAATAACGAAATGGCTTCTTCATTACTTTCTTCCCGGTTTTTTGATGTCGTAGCTAGAATTCTTCTTCCATCGGTCCAAAACATATAGGTGTCTTGATGGAGAAGGTGTCGAGCCATGCTCATAAGATCAATTCCTGCTTGGACTTGATACTTGTTGAAATTATTATAGCACTCATCAATGATTTTTGATAAATGCTCTGGATCTTCTTTTCGCTTTCGTGGCTTTTCCGAAAAAACATAGTATTAATATTCCAAATCTGATAAGGCTGATGAAATTTTTCTTCCTCAGCAATACCAATGAGACTGTTTATCTCAATATGGAAATAATAGACAAAATCGTCTATATTTACAAAGTTTGATAGCCGAGATTTGACTATTGCTGGAAAATCTTTTAATAAATCAAAAGAGAGATTTTGGATCGTTATTTCTTTAACAAATCGCCATTCAATACTTGTTATATCGAACGGCTCATGATTTAAACGAAATTTGATAGCAGAGTTTTTCTCCTATATCATTTACAAAAATATAAGCTTGAGTAAAATATTCGAAAATTTTCTAAAAATAGAGCTTGCTGTTTGCAAATGGCTCCTTTTATTTTTGAAAATATTTTTGAGGGTAAAATTTGTCTACACTTGTTATATAGACATTTTCTAAACATCTTATTAATAATAGGAGTGTTTCTCCCTTTATCAATAAAATATTGAAATATATCAAGAAGATTGTTTATCTCCTTAATCTCCATATATTCAATTAGGACATCGTCCCAATCTCTGTATAATATACTTTTTATGTAATATCCCGGGTTAGGGGGCTATTCTGTTGTGACTTTGTTTGCATGTTATTGGATCGTTATGTTGTCGTTTGTGTGATTTCGGGGCTTAGTTATGAGCTAGAAGTAAGCCGGAATAGGTGGGAAAATTTTAGTTTTTGAGCTAAGGTATGAGGAGCAGAGGTAGCTGGGGCTTAAGAGTTTTAATTGGCAAGAGTTATCACAAAAAGGGAGCTGGTGTAGTGGCAAGCTAGACGCCACTAAGGCTTTGTGTGGGTAACGCCTAATGCAAGGGTGTAGGCCTTGTGTTCGAGCTGCGGAGTGGCCACTTTTTCGCACTCATTTTGACGGCATGGAGGGAGAAGTTTGTGGCAGTTCAAACTCTGCCTAAGACTAAGTCTTCCCATTTTAATGATAGGTGGAGAGTGAGTTTAGGAGGTTGACTAGTTCAACCATTTTGAATTAGTGGAGGTGAGCAATTGGTGGGGTTATGGCCGAATTTTATTTCGGTCACATTTGGTAAAAAGCAAAAGTTCCCTTTTCATTCTTGTAGCCGAATTTTCTCCAAGGTTTCTTCTCATTTTCTTCACTTCTTGAAACCAAAAATCCAAGTGAGTGACTTCATCTTTACTTTTTGCAAACCGAAAGTTTTCAACCATCTCTTTCCCTCTTTCATTGGTGTAGGCCGAATGCTCTCTCTCACCTATTTCTTTTGTTCATTGTGTTGAGCCGAAACCCCACCTCTCCAAAACCGTTTGTCCACTTCTTTTCTTGCTAGCCGAAACTCTATTCTCTAAGAACACATCTTCTTTTTCTTTCATTGACAAGCCGAAAGTACCCTCCCTTATCCATCTTTATTCCTCTTCTTTTCTTTAAGCTCAATTGCCGATTTCCCCATTTCTTCCCACCTCTATTTTTCCTTCTTTTTCTTTCAAGGCCGAAAATAAGAGTGATAAACCCCCTAGCCGAATCTTTTGTTTGATTGTGGTGCAAAGTGTGGACCGAACCTATCTTCTCCCCTAGTGGTGTCTTGGCCGAATATTTGGTTGGTGTTGGTAAGTGCTAGGCCGAATGACCATTTCTTCCCTCTCTAGCGCTTAATCGGTTTTGGTTGGATTAATAGCCGATTCTAGGCATGTGGTGAAGGTGTGATCTCTTATGATTGAACCGATTGTGTGATAGGGCAATCAGGGATTTCCAAGCAGTCGGGTGGAGCCTTCTCCCTTTGTTAACCAATTTGGTAAGTAATGGTGAGATATCGTTCATGGTTTATTCGTGTAATTTCGATTAAGTCAAGGGTGACAAAGGATTAACCATTCTCTTTTTTTTAAGGTGTAGCCGATTGTTGCTAAAGGAGGAACCATTGTGGTTCGGGTTTGGTAGGAAACCAAATGTGTGCAAGGTAAGGGTTCAAACGCTAACCTTTTTGGGTTTCTCTGAGTTGGCCGAATGGTCTTAGTGACTAACTCCTTGTTTGGCCGATTCTAGGAGCAAGGCATTCGAGAGATCTAGACGGGTTCTTTGTGATTAAGATCTTCGTTATTTCAGGTGTGTAAACTAACACACTGAAACTTAGTAATATTGTTAATAAACCTGTTTACCTGTTAAAAATCATAACAGTGTGATGGATAATTGGATACCCAAATGGGGTATGTGTACGGATCCGGGTAAGTCTATCTTATTACGAGTTCTATTGCGATACCTGTGATGTATGATTTATGCTATGTATGCTATGAGATGCATTTTGGGGCATGTTGGCATGTATTACATGATGTGCATCGATATGACATGTTGGGTGATTTGAGAGGAGGGGGATTTGATATCCGTGTCTTTGGGACACTGTGACTTTGGGTCACCAGAGGTTTGGCACCTCCAGTGGTTTGGTACCACAGATTGACTATTGTGACTTTGGGTCACCAGAGGTTTGGCACCTCAGCGTCTCGTCCCAGTGGCTTAGTACCACGGTGGGTTGGCCCCACAGTTGATTATACGGGATTGACGCCAGTGATTTGGTATCACACGATGGGTTGGCCCCATCATCAGATTGTGACTACGGTCACCAGTGGTTTGGTACCACATTGTGTCTTTGGGACACCAGAGGTTTGGCACCTCATTGCGACTCGTCCCTGTGGTTTGACACCATCGTGGGTTGACCCCACTTGTGAGATACGGGATTGTCGCTAGTGATTTGGTATCACGCGATGGGTTGGCCCCATCATCGGATTATTCGTGACTTTGGGTCACCAGTGGTTTGGCACCACCAGTGGTTTGGTACCACACGGGGTAGAAAAGGAGATACGGATGGTTAGGATCGGGTTGCATTAATTGTGTTGCTATGTATGATGTGTGTTAGCATTTTGTTTAATCGGGAGCAGGATTTACGCACTGAGTCATTCGACTCACCCTCTCCTTTGACATTTCAGGTGACATTTAGACGCGGACATGGAGCCGGGATGGACTCGGGGTGCTCATGCCATGCTTAATAAAGTTTTACTCAGACTCTATCATTTGGGTACTTTAGTTTAATTACCTCCATTTGGATTTTATTTGGATTGTAAAAAGGGTCTTTATGGTTATGTTTACTTTACTTATGCTTGATTAGATTTTCAACATGCTTTAATAAATTATTGGGTTAATTTGCTAAAACTTGAAAAGGACAACGATTTCAAACCAATAAAATGATATGTTTTCAACTATACCATCGGGTATCATACAATGTTTTGATATTAAGTAAACTCCAATGATGTTCAAATCAAATTTTTACTAAGTCTAAATGTTTTAGTAACGATATTAGACAACTTGTTTTTTTTCTCTAATCGGAACAAAGTCTTATCAAATCTATTAAGTGCAAACTCGGAACTTTCAAACTCGTTTTCCCCGTAACATACCGGATTCGGTCGTGGTGTGGTTGACCGGGTTTGGGGTGTTACAATTGTGGTATCAGAGCCAAGTTCAAAAGCTCTACTGTGGGCACGAGGCCCAAACCGCTTTTCAAAAAGTTTGTTTTAAGTGTTTTGGGGTTAAATGCATGGTTTATAAGGCATGGCACCGAGTCTCCGGCACCAGTTCGCCCAGGTAAGTAGTTCTAAACTCTTTTGTGAATTACTATTTGTAGAAGGGTAGGTGGTATGGAACGTAGATAGATCTATAGGACTCAAAACCCTAGGGTTAGATTACTCAAACATCCAAACCAACCATAAGACTTAAAGAACTAAACCAATCTATGACTTAGTTCTTGAGTTAGGTGTGTGTGGTAACTCCAGTGCATGTCTAGGAGAGGATCCTAAGAGCCCAGTATTTAAGCGGTCCTCGTGAGTCACCTCCTCTTCGCAGTATTCCACACCGGCGTAGCTTTTGGTTCACTACCGACCAAGAAGGCTCGGTCATAGGCTTAACATAATGACTAAAACCCGAAAAGGGAACTAGCCATATTTTCGAAAAAGGATGAATCAACAACCCTAATGTTTTCAAACTTTTGCAATAAACTCTTTAAAACTGAGAATGTCACTTTTACAACAATTTTCTCGAAAAACCTAATTTGTGGGAAATTACAAAAATGCCCTTAGGGGTAAACTTACTAAAATGCCCTCGGTTCATAAAATATCAACTCAATGGTTATGTCAAAATTCCAATGATGTTACAAACTTCAAAAACCTGCTTTGCAAAATATCAATCGAAAATTTTGATTTTGGGAAAATTACGACAACGCCCTCAGTTTGTGAAAATTACTAAAATACCCCTGGTTTCCTAAAACGAAGTATTTTACAAAATTTTCAAAAACACCCTCCAGTTATGGGAATTTTACATGTTTTATGAAAGTTTTTACAACCTTTTTGATCACGAAAAAATACCTCTCAGAGGAAAATGACGAAAATACCTGGGGATAGAAATGGGCGAAATGTCCAAAGAGCGAATAGGTATGGAAAGAATTAGGGAATGGATGCATGAACTCCTTTGTGTGAACTAGGATAGCAGATTGAAACCTTGTTTGCTCGAAAGAATCCCTGATTAAAGCTATATCCATAAAATTTCTCCGCGAATAAGAAAGTGGAACAATACTAATGCATAAAAATTTTCTTAATCAGATACGTAGAGCATTTAGTCATGAGTACTCGAGGCGGGCGTGGTCGTAATACTCGTGGTCGAGGTCGGGGTAGGATGACAGTTTCTGAACCCGTAGGATCTGGTCAAGGGTCAGAAAGTGAGATACCGCACCATCACCGGAGGTGGTGGTGAGTTTCGAGATTAGGCCGAGGATGACGCAGTTGTCACGAAGCGATCTGCGAGTTTTGGAAAGGGTAGCCGGATAGGCGGAGGAGGAGCTCGCAAATCGTGGCTCTGGCGACTCCGAGCAAACGCGGCTGAATTCTTTTGAGGTGTTTCGTGTTGCTCCCAAAGATCGCCGAATATTATTGGAGGCGGCGGCGAGGCGGATCATGGATGATCTGGACCTATCTCGCCGAGGAGAAGCTTAAGGGGATTGTATCGCTTCTTCGGGATGAGTCATACCAGGTGGTGGCTCACGGTTCGACAATGTGGCGAGAGGATCGACATGGGATTATTTTAGGCGCGTGCGAGAAAAAAGTACGTTGGAGCTAGCTACATCGATGCACAAATGAAGGCATTCTTGAGGCTTGTTCGGGGAGTAAGTCCGTCTCTGAGTGCAGGTGAGTTCTTGAAGCTTAGTCGGTATGCTAGGGGTATTGTGGCGGCGAACACGAGAGGTGTGTTCGTTTGAGGATGGTCCGAGAGACGAGTGAGATCGCTGATTGCTCCACGCGGCCAGAACGTGAGTTTGCTGTCCTGGTTGAGAAGGCCAAGGTGGCCGAGGGTGTTAAGGAATCGGTGAGGCAAAACCTGGACAGGAACCGTCATAAGAGGAGTTTTGGATCTTACGGATCGCCGGGTAATCCCCGAGAAGAGGGCTAGACCGAGTGGGCCAAACCAGTCCGTAGGCTCGTTCTTTGTGTCGTGGACCGCCGCTATGTAATCGCTGTGGAAAATCTCATTGGGGAGGTTGCTGGACTGGAGGAAAGGGCTGTTTTGAGTGTGGTTCTCTAGATCACCGTGTGAGGGACTGTCCGCATAAGTTGGCTAGGATTCACTCCGAGAATCAGGGTCGTAATCAGTTCCGGGGTAATGGACCGCCACCGCAGAGGGGTCGTGGTAATGGATTTGGTCGAGGCCGTGGAGCACCGGGCAGAGGTGCGGGTAGTTCTGAGGCACGACAGCCTGGTTTGGTGTATCTTTGGCGAGGCGCCGAGAGAGGCGACGCACCGGACGTCATCACCGGTACGTTTTTTGATTTTTGGTTCTCCCTATACTGCTTTGATTGATTTGGGTTCCACGCATTCTTATGTTGCTAGTAGTATAGTTGAGACCATGGACTTAGACTCGAGACTACTTCTAGACAGATGACCGTATTTTAGCCTCAGGGTCACTCTGTAGTAGTAGATAAATAAAGCATTTAGAGATGTACCCTAGAACTCCAAGGGGTAGTGTTTGTGGTCGATCTCGATGGAACCGCCGCTTGGGAGTTCGATCTGATTCTTGGGATGGATCGTTGGTTAAGTACCAGGCCAAGGTGGATTGCGCGGCTAAGCGCATGGTTTTAACGACGGATAAGGGTGATGAGGTGATTATGATAGGTAATAGGAGAGATTACTTATCCAATGTGGTATCTGCATTAAAAGCGGTAAAGATGGTCAGGAAGGGATGTGAAGCGTATGTGGTGCATGTGTATGCCTTGGAGGCTAAGGAGTCTCATTGTAGAGAAGGTGCGAACAGCTTAAGGAATTTGTGGATGTGTTTCAGAGGAGCTCCCGGGTTTACCACCGGACCGTGAGGTAGAATTCGAATAGATCTGCTACCGGATCACGCCAGGTGTCTATTGCTCCATATAGGATGGCGCCAAAGGAATCGGTGGAGCTTAAGGCTCGGTTCGTGGAGTTGTTGGACCGAGGCTTCATCGTGCCAAGTGTTTCACCTTGGGAGCGCCGGTACTCTTCGTCAAGAAGAAGGACGATGACGATGCGGATGTGTATAGACTACACGCCAACCGAATAAGTGACGATTAAAAACAAGTATCCGCTTACCACGGATAGATGACTTGTTTGATCACCGGCGGAATGCGCTCAGTATTTTCAAAGATCGATCCGAGGTCCGGTACCATCGGTTGAAAGTTAAGGAAGCGGATATCCATAAGACAAATTTGGACTCGATGCGGACGCACTACGAATTCTCGGTAATGCCGTCGGGCCGACTGACTAACGCTCCGCGACTTTTATGGATATGATGAATAGAGTGTTTCAAAGAATATCCGGACCGCTTTAAATCCGTGGTTTTTATTGACGATATCTTGGTATATTCAAGGTCGGAAGAAGAGCATGATGCACACTTGAGAGTGGTGTTGCGATTTTGAGGAGAAGCAACTTTATGCTAAATTCGTAAGTGCGAGTTCGCTTAGGGAAGTGACGCTTTGGGTCATGTAGTATCACCGAGGGGATTAGAGTAGATCCTCGGAAGGTTGAGGCGATTCTAGATTGGAAACCCCTAAGTCGCGTGGCGGAGATTCAAGTTTTCGGGTTTGGCAGATACTACCGAAGGTTTGTAGAGGTTTCTCGTTGATAGCAAAGACCGGATGGCTAAGTCATTAAGGAAAGGAGTTCCGTTCGTTTGGGCTGAGAAACAGCAGGAAAGCTTCGACAAGCTTAAGAAGATGTTGACTGAGGCTCCGGTCTTAATTCAACCTGAGGCTGGTAAGGAATTCACAGTATATTGCGATGCATCACATACGGGCTTGGGTTGTGTGCTGATGCAGGAAGGGAAGGTTGTGGCTTACGCTTCTCGACAGCTGAGGCCACATGAGGTCAACTATCCGACGCACGACTTGGAGCTAGCAGCTGTAGTCTTCGCTCTGAAGATTTGGAGGCACTACTTGTACGGTGAGAGATCAATAGTTTACACAGATCATAAGAGTCTGAAGTATCTCTTGACTCAGAAGGATCTGAATTTGAGGCAGCGTAGATGGGTTGAATTGCTCAAGGATTATGACTGCTCGATCGAGTATCATCCGGGCAAGGCTAACGTGGTGGCAGACGCGTTGAGCCGTAAGGTTGTTTCGGACTTAAGAACGATGTTTGCCCACTTGATTTTGTATGACGATGGGAGTATTCTGGCAGAGTTGCAAGTTAAGCCTACTTGGGTTGGGCAGATCAGAGAGAAACAGTTAGAGGATGAGATTCTGAGTGCGCGAAGGTTACAGGTGCAAGATGGTGGTTTGGAGGGTTTCAGTTTGTCTAGTGATGGGGTGCTGTGTTTCCAAGGGAAAGCTTGTATGCCTAAGGACGTTGAGCTGAGGCGGATGATTCTTCAGGACGCACATAGCAGCCTTCATGCTATGCATCCTGGAAGTAGCAAGATGTATAGAGACCTTAAAGAGCAGTTCTGGTGGCCGGGTTTGAAGAAAGAGGTGACCGAGTTTGTTGGTAAGTGTCTGACTTGTCAACAGGTCAAGGCTGAACATCAGTTGCCGTCAGGGTTGCTTCAGCCAGTGAAGATTCCTCAATGGAAGTGGGAGAGAATAACTATGGATTTCGTCAGTGGTCTACCGCTTACGCCAAGCAAGAAAGATTCGGTTTGGGTTATCGTGGACCGTCTGACTAAGTCAGCCCATTTCATTCCAGTCAGAGTGGATTATTCACTTCAGAGGTTGGCGAAGCTCTATGTGTCAGAGATAGTGAGGCTGCATGGGGTACCAGTTTCGATTATCTCGGATAGGGATCCCAGGTTTACGTCGAGGTTTTAGAGAGCATTGCATCAGGCTCTGGGTACTCGTTTAGATTTCAAAGACAGACTTTTCACCCGCAATGGCAAGCGGCGATGGAAAAGTTATTCAGATCTTAGAGGATATGCTGAGAGGTTGTGTTCTAGATTTCAGAGGTAGTTGGGAGGAGTTTCTACCGTTAGCGGAGTTTGCCTATAATAATAGTTACCAAGCAAGCATTAAGATGGCTCCATACGAGGCGTTGTACGGCAGGAAGTGTCGCTCACCTACGTGTTGGACAGAGTTAGGTGAACGTCAGTTGTTGGGACCCGAGTTGGTTGCTGAGACCGAGGACAAGGTTAGGTTGATTCAGGCTCGATTAAAGGAAGCTTGGCATCGCGTAAGTCATATGCCGACCTTAAGAGGAGAGATATAGAATTCGCTGTGGGGGACCAGGTTTTCTTAAAGGTCTCGCCATGGAAGAAGGTGCTGAGGTTCGGCAGAAAAGGCAAGTTAAGTCCGAGGTTTATTGGGCCGTATAAGGTGTTGAGACGAGTAGGACCAGTAGCGTATCAGCTTGAGTTGCCAGCAGAGCTAAGTCAGATTCACGACGTCTTTCACGTGTCGATGCTTCGGCGTTATCGTTCGGATCCGTCGCATATTGTGGCAGTGGAAGAGATCGAGATAAACCCAGATTTGACTATGGAAGAGGAACTCAATGCGGATTCTAGATCGGGATGTGAAGGTTCTGCGCGAAAAGTCTGTGCCTTTGGTTAAGGTACTTTGGCGGAATCATGGAGTGGAAGAGGCCACGCGTGGGAACCCGAGGAGATGATGAGACAAAGAATACCCGCAACTCTTTTGACTGTAAATTTCGAGGCCGAAATTATTTTAAGGGGGGTAGAACTGTAATATCCCGGGTTAGGGGCTATTCTGTTGTGACTTTGTTTGCATGTTATTGGATCGTTATGTTGTCGTTTGTGTGATTTTGGGGCTTAGTTATGAGCTAGAAGTGTTTTAATAGGTGGGAAAATTTTAGTTTTTGAGCTAAGGTATGAGGAGCAGAGGTAGCTGGGCTTAAGAGTTTTAATTGGCAAGAGTTATCACAAAAGGGAGCTGGTGTAGTGGCAAGCTAGACGCCACTAAGGCTTTGTGTGGGTAACGCCTAATGCAAGGGTGTAGGCCTTGTGTTCGAGTCATGAGTCGCCACTTTTTGGCACTCATTTTGACGGCATGGAGGAGGAGTTTGTGGCGCTTCAAACTCGCCTAAGACTAAGTCTTCCCATTTTAATGATAGGTGGAGAGTGAGTTTAGGAGGTTGACTAGTTCAACCATTTTGAATTAGTGGAGGTGAGCAATTGGTGGGGTTATGGTCGAATTTTATTTCGGTCACATTTGGTAAAAAGCAAAAGTTCCTTTTTCATTCTTGTAGCCGAATTTTCTCCAAGGTTTCTTCTCATTTTCTTCACTTCTTGAAACCAAAAATCCAAGTGAGTGACTTCATCTTTACTTTTGCAAACCGAAAGTTTTCAACCATCTCTTTCCCTCTTTCATTGGTGTAGGCGAATGCTCCTTTCACCTATTTCTTTTGTTCATTGTGTTGAGCCAAATCCCACCTCTCCAAAACCGTTTGTCCACTTCTTTTCTTGCTAAGTAAAACTCTATTCTCTAAGAACACATCTTCTTTTTTTTCATTGACAAGTCGAAAGTACCCTCCCTTATCCATCTTTATTCCTCTTCTTTCTTTAAGCTCAATTGCCGATTTCCCCATTTCTTCCCACCTCTATTTTTCCTTCTTTTTCTTTCAAGGCCGAAAATAAGAGTGATAAACCCCTAGCCGAATCTTTTGTTTGATTGTGGTGCAAAGTGTGGACCGAACCTATCTTCTCCCCTAGTGGTGTCTTGGCCGATATTTGGTTGGTGTTGGTGTTGGTAAGTGCTAGGCGAATGACCATTTCTTCCCTCTCTAGCGCTTAATCGGTTTTGGTTGGATTAATAGCCGATTCTAGGCATGTGGTGAAGGTGTGATCTCTTATGATTGAACCGATTGTGTGATAGGGCAATCAGGGATTTCCAAGCAGTCGGGTGAAGCCTTCTCCCTTTGTTAACCAATTTGGTAAGTAATGGTGAGATATCGTTCATGGTTTATTCGTGTAATTTCGATTAAGTCAAGGGTGACAAAGGATTAACCATTCTCTTTTTTTTTAAGGTGTAGCCGATTGTTGCTAAAGGAGGAACCATTGTGGTTCGGGTTTGGTAGGAAACCAAACCATTTGTCTACACTTGTTATATAGACATTTTCTAAACATCTTATTAATAATAGGAGTGTTTCTCCCTTTATCAATAAAATATTGAAATATATCAAGAAGATTGTTTATCTCCTTAATCTCCATATATTCAATTAGGACATCGTCCCAATCTCTGTATAATATACTTTTTAATAATAATTCTTGATTTTCTTGCTTGTTTTTTCAACTAAGAATTTTCGAGAATTGGGTAAAGAGCCTTTCAAAACTAGCTCTTTGTTCCAAAATATGGTTTTTCCATATCTTGTTTATGAAATGGTAATATTCTGGGTAAGCTCGGATTATAAAAATCCTTTAGATTCGAGAACTCGAGGTTTGTTGCTTTTTCAACAAATCTTACGATATTTGAAAATTTCGAATCGGTATAAGGCTTTTGAGAAAATTGAGAATAATCCACGGTGTTGGTGAATGTGATCCAATTGGTTGGTTTACCAATGGATATGGTAAATAATATCCTTGTTTAGGATAAAATTGTACCTGTGTAGGTGCAGCCATAAATCCTTGTTTAGGAATTACTTTTGCAGGTGCAACAATAAATCCTTGTTTAGGACTCATTGGTGATTTTCCCTTGTTGGGTTTTTTATGGACAGCTTCTCCATCCATCATTTTCATTTAGAGGTTGTTTACCTCTATCCATAAGGCCTGCTAAGAAAATCAAAACATTAGTAAAATCAGGTTTATAATTTACTAATGGTATTTCTATAGAATTGTTTTCTATAGATAATATAACCGATTTCTTATTAACAATAAAAGGTAAATATTGATTTAGAAAATTATTACCTAATAATATGTCTCCATACATATCAGTAAAACATAATAATTTTGGAATTATAAATCTAACATTGTTTATGTAGATTGGTATATTTTTTTGCCTTATAATAAATTGTAGTTTTTCTACCATTTATTACATTAATACTTATTTTCTTTTTACAGTATCCGTAATTCTTTTGGAATAGCATTTCTTTTGCAACTCATGGTTGTAGCTCTCAGATCTAATAGTGCATGTAAAGAATATTTTTATAGTCTTTATCATGTAATGTAATTTCAATGTATTTATTGAAATTTATTATACTTTCCATGAGTATTGTATATCTTCCATTCTAGTGTTTCTAGAAATAGAATTTCTACTTGGTGTAGTAGGGAAGATAGGAATATGAATCGCTTTCATACCTATCGGTGTAGATGTACTTATATTATCTTCTTCTTCCTCTGGTTGTGTAACATCCCAAAATTGGGCCTAGGAGAATTGAGCCCAATGGGCCTTAGGCGTAGTAGCGTTTAAATTTTCAGAGAATAAGAGATCGGCTTAAATGCAAGTTAGACTTATTAGATAAGTGATTTTGGAAGATTAGAGGGCTTCTATGAAGTCCCGGGATCAAATATTGGCTTTGGGGAAATTTTGGTTTTAGGTGAAAAAACCACGGAAGTTGGCGAGATAGGCCTTAAGAATAAAATATGGAGAAAAATGACACAAGTGGAGTGTGTGGTGTAGTGGCAAAGTGATGCCACTTAAGAGATAAGGGGATGACGCCACAAGGAAGGAAGGAGGTCCAAGGTTCAAGTCTTGGCTTTTGCATTTTGGTTTCTTTTTGCTTGGACCTTAGAATTTGGCCCATAGTTTATATTTAGTTGCGCATGGTTTAAGACACAAGAGGAGCTTGTGGCCAAGTGGTTAGCGGCGTGTATTATGTTGCAAGGAGCCTGGGTTCGAATCTCATGAGAAACAAGGGAGTATTTATTTTATGATTGGACGGCAAGAGTTTCATTGAATTTAAACTCTCATCGACGTAAGGGATCCCACATCGGAAAGACACAAAGAATGAAGGTGAAGAGCTAGCTATATAAGGAGCATCCTAGGAGGAGAGTAAACACATCTTGGAGGCGTTTGGGCACAAGAGTGGTCTGAGCGCGGATTAGCCCCAGAGTCCTATCGGTGTGTAACTCTTTCTACTCTAGTTGTAGAGCGGCAAAATGCCGAAATGCCTGCTACACGGCATTAGTAGCCACACGAGCGCGCGGCGCATGTGTGGGGCATCGACGCGATAGTTGAGGCCATCGTGAGTATTCTTCGTGGGTTGGGTTTGCTGGGCCTCCTCGATGGGCGAAGTGGGCCCAATGGGCCCGTGGGCCCATATGAGTAAATTGCATGATTGGTTAGTATATGTTGAACTAGACTAGGTGGAACTTATATACGTGGCTAGATTTGTGCTAGGTGGGCCACACGAGCATGTGGGCCCGGATGGGCCGAAATTGAATTTTAGGCCCAATCGTCCGATACGACCGGAAATGGTAGCTGAGTCGCTAGTGGCGACATTAGGCCTTCGGAAAGGCCATTTCAGTTGTGAATTTACGAAAATACCCTTAGTAGGTAAAATTACGATTATACCCTTAGAGGTTGATTAGCATGATTATGTTGTTTAGTTTTGGCCGATTGTAGGGGAAGGCTTGATCTCGCATATCTCGAGTTGTGGCTAGTGCTCGAAAAGTGTTAAGGAAGGGGGATCTAGTGTGTTAGATCTTGATCTCCGGGATTTGATAGTCGTATTAGTAACCAGGTGTGTAAACTTACACACTGATTTCCTAGTAATATGTTATTAATAACCTGCTTTGTATAAAGTGAGACAATATGGTTGATGGAATTGGTACCCAAATGGGGTATGTGTACGGATCCG
Source organism: Gossypium bickii (assembly GCA_025503065.1). NCBI lineage: Eukaryota > Viridiplantae > Streptophyta > Magnoliopsida > Malvales > Malvaceae > Gossypium > Gossypium bickii. The sequence continues at coordinate 42,630,746 of CP106717.1, read as the reverse complement.
GGTAAGTTTATGTTATTACCAGTTCGATTGTCGATACTTGTGACATTATGATTTATGTTATGTATGCTATGAGATGTGTCATGGGCATGTTGGCATGTATTACATGATTTGCATCGATATGACATATTGGGTAATATGAGAGGATGGGGATATGATATCCGTGTCTTTGGGACACTGTGACTTTGGGTCACCAGAGGTTTGGCACCTCCAGAGGTTTGGCACCTCAGCGTCTCGTCCCCGTGGTTTCGCACCACAGTGGGTTGGCCCCACAAGGCGGTATTGAGGGATTGACGCCAGTGATTTGGTATCACATGATGGGTTGGCCCCATCACCCGATTATTGTGACTTCGGTCACCAGTGGTTTGGTACCACATTTGTGTCTTTGGGACACCAGAGGTTTGGCACCTCATTGCGACTCGTCCCTGTGGTTGGACACCACCGTGGGTTGGCCCCACTTGAGAGATACGGGATTGTCGCTAGTGATTTGGTATCACACGATGGGTTGGCCCCATCATCGGATTTGTGACTTCGGTCACCAAAGTGATTTTTGGTATCACAAACGTGTCTTTGGGACACCAAAGTGGTTTGGCACCACATTGACGGATATCGTGTCTTTGGGACACCAGTGTTTTGGTAACACATTGTGACTATATGTCACCGGTGGTTTGGCACCACCAAAGGTGGTTTGGTACCACACGGGGTAGAAAAGGTGTATGGATGGCTAGGATTGGGTGCATATTGATTGGATGCATGATGGTTATGTTTATGTTGCATATGATATTTTGCTAATCCGGGAAAAAGGGTGGCACATCGAGTCTTGGTGACTCACCTTTTTCCTTTAACCATTTTCGTGTATTGCATAAGGTCGGACCGGATCGGAGAGGACAAGGTGGCCTATGCCAAGATGATGATTTAATATTTTATGTTTGGTTTTGATATAAGTACTTTATTTGAATTATTGGGTTGTAATAAAGGCCATTTTATTATTTGGTATTACTTGATTATGGTTTTGTTATTTTAAATTCTTATTAACTCAAAAATGTTTTCACACAACAAAAGAAATTACATGAGTTTTAAGTAAGAGGAATTCGCTTTACTCACATATCCGATATAGTTTTCAAAATTGAATTCTTTCATGCTTTATGCTAAGTTAACGAGGTTTTTCAACCGTCTTTCCGCAATAACATAACCAGATTCGGGCCGTAGTGAATGGGCCGGGTTTGGGGATGTTACGATTTAATATCGAGCCAGCCAAAACTCGGCTTTGAGGGTTTTGGGCCCAAAACACTTTAAAAAAAAAAAGGGGCTTTTCAAAATATGGGCTTTTAAGAAACTTTTCAGTTATTCGCATGGCACTGTACCTCCGACCAAAGTCCACCAGTAAGTACTTCGACTTTCTTGAAGTGATTTGTTTGTATGAATTGATTTATATGTGAATATTATGGGCTTTTATGGGAACGCAGATTAGTGAACTAGGATCTGTTGAACCCTAGGACTAGTCTACTTAAACACATGCATAAGACTTAAGGCTACTAAACAAACCTCGTGAAGTAAGTCACCGAAAGTTAAGGTGTGGTAACCATCAGACGCATGTCGAGGATTGGTATTCAGTGAAGAGCTTGGTATTTAAGCGATCCTAGCGACTCACCTCCTCTTTACGCGAATCCTACCTGGTGTGTAGCTACGGTTCACCTTAACCAAGAAGACTTGTTCATAGGCTAAACCAAGTATTAAAACCCGAAAGGGATTAGCCTTACTATTTTAAAACCCCTAGTTTTAAAATTTTCAAACTTACCCCTTTGGGTTGTAAACCCTAAATCTGATTTTGAAAGACGTTTTCTCGATTTACCAAAATTTCCAAAATGCCCCTAGTGGCAAAATTACAAAAATGCCCTTGTATTGTAAAATTACGGTACTACCCTCAACTTCATTAAAATGATTTTACTTTGCAAAATACCAAAATCTCAAAATTTCAAAATGTTAAGATACCCTGGTATGGGGAAATTACAAAAATACCCCTGTGTTAAAAATTACTAAAATGCCCCTGACTTTCAAGATTTTCGGTTTAACTCCAATTTTAATAAAATTTCCCTACTTTGCAAAAGTATACAAAAATGCTATTTTCAAGATACCCTGATTTGAAAATTTACAAAATTACCCCTGATGAACAAAATTACCGAAATGCCCTTGGTTTCTAAATTTTCATAATTCCCTCGATTTTTACTAAAATGTTCTTAGATTATGAAAATATCAAAAACTTTTGTTTTACAAATATCGAGATATCCTGATTTGGGAAACTTACGAAAATACCTTTAACTTCCAAAATTACTGAAATAACCCCGATTTCTGAAATTTTTGCAACACATCCGTTTGAAAAACAAATTTTTCAAGATGACCCCCGAGATTTTGTAAACTTTGAAATATCTTTAATTTGAAAACTATTTTCAAATTGACCCTGAGTTATTACCGAAATACCCTTATAGGAAAATGTCGAAATTACCCCTGGGTTGGGAGTGCTCAAGAAAGTGACATGGATGAATGAATGTGTCTTTAGTGCAGTATGTGAATGTTTGAATTAGAACAGAGAACTTGAGATGAAACTTTGATTGCTCGAAAGAGCGACTTCCAACTTCTGCTCATAAAATTTGCTCGTGGATAAAACAAAGGAACCAAATTTCTAATGCATAAAACTTTTAATCGATTAAATCGCGACGCTAGATATGAGTTCTAGGGGACTTGGTTGTCGCGACGTGGGCAAGGTGGAACGACAACTTTATTAAGATCGAGTGCGCAAGCAAGAGCGTAGTGTGGTAGGTTAGGATGCACGATCAAGTTAGTTAGTTGGAAATTTCGAGGACGAAATTTCTTTAAGGAGGGTAGATTTGTAACATCCCAAAATTGGCCTAGGAGAATTGAGCCCAATGGGCCTTAGGCGTAGTAGCGTTTAAATTTTCAGAGAATAAGAGATCGGCTTAAATGCAAGTTAGACTTATTAGATAAGTGATTTTGGAAGATTGTAGGCTTCTATGAAGTCCCGGGATCAAATATTGGCTTTGGGAAAATTTTGGTTTTAGGTGAAAAAAAACCCGAAGTTGGCAGATAGGCCTTAAGAATAAAATATGGAGAAAAATGACACAAGTGGAGTGTGTGGTGTAGTGGCAAAGTGATGCCACTTAAGAGATAAGGGATGACGCCACAAGGAAGGAAGGAGGTCCAAGGTTCAAGTCTTGGCTTTTGCATTTTGGTTTCTTTTTGCTTGGACCTTAGAATTTGGCCCATAGTTTATATTTAGTTGCGCATGGTTTAAGACACAAGAGGAGGTTGTGGCCAAGTGGTTAGCACGTGTATTATGTTGCAAGGAGCCAGGTTCGAATCTCATGAGAAGCAAGGGAGTATTTATTTTATGGATTGGACGGCAAGAGTTTCATTGAATTTAAACTCTCTCGACGAAGGGATCCCACATCGGAAAGACACAAAGAATGAAGGTGAAGAGCTAGCTATATAAGGAGCATCCTAGGAGGAGAGTAAACACATCTTGGAGGCGTTTGGGCACAAGAGTGGTCGGAGCGCGATTAGCCCCGAGTCCTATCGTGTGTGTAACTCTCTCTACTCTAGTTGTAGAGCGGCAAAATGCCGAAATGCTTGGTTACACGGCATTAGTAGCCACACGAGCGCATGAGCGCATGTGTGGGGCTTCGACGCGATAGTTGAGGCCATCAGTAGTATTCTCGTGGGTTGGGGCTGTTTGGGCCTCGATGGGCCCGTGGGCCCATATGAGTAAATTGCATGATTGGTTTGTATATGTTGAACTAGACTAGGTGGAACTTATATACGTGGCTAGATTTGTGCTAGGTGGGCCTCACGAGCATGTGGGCCCGGATGGGCCGAAATTGAATTTTAGGCCCAATCGTCCGGTGCGACCGGAAATGGTAGCTGAGTCGCTAGTGGCGACATTAGGCCTTCGGAAAGGCCATTTCAGTTGTGAATTTACGAAAATACCCTTAGTAGGTAAAATTACGATTATACCCTTAGAGGTTGATTAGCATGATTATGTTGTTTAGTTTTGGCCGATTGTAGGGGAAGGCTTGATCTCGCATATCTCGAGTTGTGGCTAGTGCTCGAAAAGTGTTAAGGAAGGGGGATCTAGTGCGTTAGATCTTGATCTCCGGGATTTGATAGTCGTATTAGTAACCAGGTGTGTAAACTAACACACTGATTTCCTAGTAATATGTTATTAATAACCTGCTTTGTATAAAGAGAGACAATATGGTTGATGGAATTGGTACCCAAATGGGGTATGTGTACGGATCCGGGTAAGTCTATGTTATTACCAGTTCGATTGTCGATACTTGTGACATTATGATTTATGTTATGTATGCTATGAGATGTGTCATGGGCATGTTGGCATGTATTACATGATTTGCATCGATATGACATATTGGGTAATATGAGAGGAGGGGGATATGATATCCGTGTCTTTGGGACACTGTGACTTTGGGTCACCGTGAGGTTTGGCACCTCCAGAGGTTTGGCACCTCGCCGTCCTCGTCCCCGTGGTTTCGCACCACGCTGGGTTGGCCCCACAAGGCGGTATTGAGGGATTGACGCCAATGATTTGGTATCACACGATGGGTTGGCCCCATCACTCGATTATTGTGACTTCGGTCACCAGTGGTTTGGTACCACATTTGTGTCTTTGGGACACCGAGAGGTTTGGCACCTCATTGCGACTCGTCCCGTGGTTGGACACCACCGTGGGTTGGCCCCACTTGAGATACGGGATTGTCGCTAGTGATTTGGTATCACACGATGGGTTGGCCCCATCATCGGATTTGTGACTTCGGTCACCAAAGTGATTTGGTATCACAAACGTGTCTTTGGGACACCAAAGTGGTTTGGCACCACATTGACGGATATCGTGTCTTTGGGACACCAAAGTTTTTGGTAACACATTGTGACTATATGTCACCGGTGGTTTGGCACCACCGGTGGTTTGGTACCACACGGGGTAGAAAAGGTGTATGGATGGTTAGGATTGGGTGCATATTGATTGGATGCATGATGGTTATGTTTATGTTGCATATGATATTTTGCTAATCCGGGAAAAAGGGTGGCACACTCGAGTCTTGGTGACTCACCTTTTTCCTTTAACCATTTTCGTGTATTGCATAAGGTTGGGCCGGGATCGGAGAGGACAAGGTGGCCTATGCCAAGATGATGATTTAATATTTTATGTTTGGTTTTGATATAAGTACTTTATTTGAATTATTGGGTTGTAATAAAGGCCATTTTATTATTTGGTATTACTTGATTATGGTTTTGTTATTTTAAATTCTTATTAACTCAAAAATGTTTTCACACAACAAAAGAAATTACATGAGTTTTAAGTAAGAGGAATTCGTTTTACTCACATATCTGATATAGTTTTCAAAATTGAATTCTTTCATGCTTTATGCTAAGTTAACGAGGTTTTTCAACCGTCTTTCCGCAATAACATAACCCGTTCTCTGGCCGTAGTGAATGGGCCTGGTTGGGGATGTTACAGGTTGAGAACAAGAAGGAAATACTAAATTATCATCTGTATTGGTAATCATATTATTTTTGAAATATAATTTATCACCAGATGACATATATTCTATAGTACTTACTGGTTTAGAAGTACTAGCTCTATTAGTATTATCAATTATCCAGTCTTTTGGAATTGATAAATCTTTTAAATGTAATAATATTGGTTGAATTTCTGTTGTAAATTTATTGGGCTCAAAAAGCTCAATAATTTTATTATTTATTTCCTTTATTTCAACCTCTCATTGTATTAGTATATTCATTAATGGAAGTCCAACTTATTGCTAGATCTTCGCTAAATCACTAATATCGTAATTTTTGTCCGAATTCTAAGGCGAGAGACACTCTTCTATTAGAGGGTCTCATTATGGAAATAAAGTAATTTGGTTTAACTTTAAATCCTATAACGCTGTGTGTAAATTAGACTGAATTCCTCCAATAAGTGCTTTTATTGGATTTTCAAATCTTTTGTCTAATAATATCGCTAAAATAGGAACATCATGACCTCTTCTCAATAACGCCTAATGGTTATCATAATGACTCCTAAATGTATGTATCTAACTTGAGGATAGTTTTTTCTAATCCTTTTTATTTTTCTTTAGTAAATAAAGGGATTTCATTAATCCGCCTTTTGTATCTTTAAGCATCAGATTACCACTAATTTTTTTTTCTATGTGTCATTTTGACCATATTTTAAACTTAGAAATTTTATATATTTTTTCTTTAGAAATATGATTTTTATTAATTTTTTCAATTATATCATCGTAAAAGTCAATTTCTTCTCCGATTATATTTCCTAGCTTAATATCCTGGTTGTTCAATTAGAACTATTTCCCAACATAAAGATATATTCATCAAAATTTGTATTAGACTCTGTTTCTGATAATAACTCATATAATATTTCAAAGAGGATTTATTTCCTCACTAAAGCAAATTTCTAAATCTTGTTCTTCAAGATTTTTAATCATTTTTCTAGCGTTTTTGCCTTTGTTAGGACAAAATGTTGCTATATGACCTTCTTCACACAAATAAAACATTTACATATTTGTTTTTTAGTATTTTTAGAAGTTTTTCTTCTAACGAATTTTTTCTTTTTATTATTATTATTAGCATAATTTTTATTTACTGGTTTCCATTTAGCTAATTTATATTTTTATGTTTTTATAGGTTTTGGTCGTATAGAACTACAACCAAATTCCCATTCTCCTTCTAACATTTTTGTACAATATCTATGGCTTAATTTATTTTTGACTTGTTTAGCCGCTTTACTTTGTAAGCAATGTAACAGAATTCTTTCTTTAGCAAAATTAATTCTATTACCTATTGTATCTATATCTCCTATTTCTTTATTATCATTACTATGTTTTATAATGAAAGAAGCATATTTGTTTATGCAAATTTCATCCCAAGGTGGGGGTAGCTTATGAAAATATTGATTTCTCCAAAAGTCTATACTTTCATTTTTTAACTTTTGATATTCTTGCAGAAACTTTTTAGAGAATTCTTCTAAATATCTAATATCGCATAATTTTAATTTTGACAAGGTATAGCTGGATTGACTATCCTGGTCTTTTTTATTAGTATAACCACAAAATTATATTTTTAGAATTGAGGTTAATCCTTTTAATAAATCTTTAGGAGAACTTATTTGATTAATAAGTTGTCCTTTTTGTTCTCTTCCTTTCTCAGATTCTTCCCAAATATCGAGAAATTGTAGAACATCTCCTTGAAAAGTTCCAACAAAATAGTTTAAAAACTTTTCTTTTGACCGCATCAGATTCTCGTTGTTATTTACAACAATAGTCATGGATTGTGCCCAGATCATCTATGGTTTTTTCATAGTCGACACAAAGAATATTTGTTAAGTCTAAATATATTCCTCCTTGAGCAACATTTCTTTTGTTAAGGTCTCCTACACTATAAGGTATAGGTGTAGGTTGACTAGTTTCTCCCGGTGTTTCCAGCTTTTATATCATTAGTAGCTATATTTTCTATTTTATCACCTAATATTCTTGTTGTGTTTTCAACAATTTCGTGATTTTTATTAATAGATCTTAGACCATCATCCGCTTTGAAGGTTTGAGTCTAATTTTTTTACCATGAAGATCTTTTTATCTATTTCCCAAGGTTTAGATGTTATATAATCATCCGGATCTGTTGGTTCAATATCCATTGGTTCGGGAATTTCTATATTTTCTTCTCATTGAAGTGTTTTCCTCATCGTAATTATGACTCGTAACATTAATATTTTCATCCGAATTATCGAACTACTAGTATTGTCATTATATTCTAACATATAATGATAATTATATCTTTTAAACAAATCTTTATGTTTTTCATAAAGTTCTTCTATTAACTTTAGATATTCAACTCTTTCATAACTATCTTCCGCTTTAGAAAATTGGGTTTTCCAATGTTCTATTAAAGTTTTGTAAGAGTTAAAATCATATTTTTCTTGTTTTTATCTTTTCTCTTTTTCTTTTGTTTTTGTTTTTATTATTATTATTATTAGTTGAAGATTCATCCAAGACTCATCCTCATCCGACAAAGCTAAAATATAATTACTATTACCGTAATATTAAGGTCCTAAATCGATTCTATATTATTATTAATAACCCGATCGAGTTTATTATTAACATCGGATAATAACTCTTTAGATTTGCTATTCAAATCTAAGTCCATTACTTCTCCCAAACTATCTACTTTTTCTTCTACTTTACTAACCTTAGTATATAATTTATTAAAATATATAGACGTCATATCTATTAAACTATTGATACCTTTACTAAGAGCCAAATATTATTTTCATTCTTAGAGTCTATATGCATAGTATGATTACAAGTTTTATCTTTATATAAACAATCCATTTTTTCCATGATGTTATCCCCGGTACCTAAGACCGTCTCAGGTCTCATATCGTCTTCAAAACGCCTACAACGTCCCACTCCTGACTCAACGGCAACACGAAGACAAACGATGATATATGGGGTTTTAGACAACAACCGTGAAACAAACAGAATCGAGAAATAAAGATAGAAACTTACAATGATAACTACGATATGAAAACTCCGTAAATCGTTATTCGGGCCGCCTGATACCACCATTAATGGGGAGGTATGTGCAAGCGGAAGGATTCTAATATCGTAGAATAATATTTCACAAGAAGAAAGATAGTTTACAAATTTTTTAACTAAAACTCGATGAAAGATAACTAAAACTCGATAACTAAAACTCGATCCTAAAACTCGATCCTAAAACTCGATCCTAAAACCCGATCCTAAAACTCGATGCCTTTCAAGGCTTACATGAATGCCTATTTATAACCAAAAATTCTAAACTAGAATCTAGTTACATTTGAAATCCGAAATAATTGTTCGGATAAGAATAAAAAATAAACTCTAATTTAATTACAATTGAGTTCCGAATAGTATCCTGATAAGGACACATTAATTGTCAGCTTCTTGGTGGCTTCCAAGTAGCTTTCTTTAATTGGTGGATGCTATGTTGGCTCTTTCCACGTAGCTTCCTCTAACATTATCTTGATAAGGACGCTTTTGGTTGTTTCCACGTAGCTTCCTTGAATAGTGGTTGCCGTCATGGTTGCTTCCATGTTTCAATTGCATTAAATGGTTGTAGTTCTATACGACCAAAAACCTATAAAAAACATAAAAAATATAAATTAGCTAAATGGAAACCAGGAAATAAAAATTATGCTAATAATAATAATAAAAAGAAAAAATTCGTTAGAAGAAAAACTTCTAAAAATACCAAAAAACAAATATGTAAATGTTTTATTTGTGAGGAAGAAGGTCATATAGCAACATTTTGTCCTAACAAAGGCAAAAACGCTAGAAAAATGATTAAAAATCTTGAAGAACAAGATTTAGAAATTTGCTTTAGTGAGGAAATAAATCCTACTGAAATATTATATGAGTTATTATCAGAAACAGAGTCTAATACAGATTCTGATGAATATATCTTTATGTTGGGAAATAGTTCTAATAAACAATTAGAAGACATTCCTAATTCTCGAACAACAGATATTAAGCTAGGAAATATAATCGGAGAAGAAATTGACTTTTCCGATGATATAATTGAAAAAATTAATAAAAATCATATTTCTAAAGAAGAAATATATAAAATTTCTAAGTTTAAAATATGGTCAAAAAGACACATAGAAAAATTAGTGGTAATACAAATGCTTAAAGATACAAAAGGCGATTAACAAATCCCTTTATTTACTAAAGAAAAATAAAAAGGATTAGAAAAACTATCCTCAAGTTAGATACATACATTTAGGAGTCATTATGATAACCATTAGAGCGTTATTCGTAAGAGGTCATGATGTTCCTATTTTAGCAAAGATTATTAGACAAAAGATTTGAAAATCCAATAAAAGCACTTACTCGGAGGAATTCACTCTAATTTACACACAGCATTATAGGATTTAAAGTTAAACCAAATTACTTTATTTCCATAATGCACTCTCTAATAGAAGAGTGTCTCTCGCTTTAGAATTGCACAAAAAATTCGATATTAGTGATTTAGCGAAGATCTAGCAATAAGTTGGACTTACATTAATGAATATACTAATACAACAGAGGTTGAAATAAAGGAAATAAATAATAAAATTATTGAGCTTTTGAGCCCAATAAATTTACAAATGAAATTCAACCGAAATTATTACATTTAAAAGATTTATCAATTCCAAAAGACTGGATAATTGATAATACTAATAGAGCTAGTACTTCTAAACCAAGTAAGTACTATAGAATATATGTCATCCGTGATAAATTATATTTCAAAAATAATTTGACTACCAATACAGATGATAATTTAGTATTTCCTTCTTGTTCTCAACTGAGGAAGAAGAAGATAATATAAGTACATCTACACCGATAGGTATGAAAATGAGCTTCATATTCCTATCTTCCCTACTACATCAAGTAGAAATTCTATTTCTAGAAACACTAGAATGGAAGATATACAATACTCATGGAAAGTATAATAAATTTCAATAAATACATTGAAATTACATTACATGATAAAGACTATAAAAAATATTCTTTACATGCACTATTAGATACAGGAGCTACAACCAGTAGTTGCAAAAGAAATGCTATTCCAAAAGAATTCTGGATACCTGTAAAAAAGAAAATAAGTATTAATGGAATAAATGGTAGAAAAACTACAATTTATTATAAGGCAAAAAATATACCAATCTACATAAACAATGTTAGATTTATAATTCCAAAATTATTATGTTTACCTGATATGTATGGAGACATATTATTAGGTAATAATTTTCTAAATCAATATTTACCTTTTATTGTTAATAAGAAATCGGTTATATTATCTATAGAAAACAATTCTATAGAAATACCATTAGTAAATTATAAACCTGATTTTACTAATGTTTGATTTTCTTAGCAGGCCTTATGGATAGAGGTAAACAACCTCTAAATGAAAATGATGGATGGAGAATCATCCATAAAAACCTAACAAGGGAAAATCACCAATGAGTCCTAAACAAGGATTTATTGTCAAGCACTGCAAAAGTAATTCCTAAACAAGGATTTATGGCTGCACCTACACAGGTACAATTTTATCCTAAACAAGGATATTATTTACCATATCCATTGGTAAACCAACCAATTGGATCACATTCACCAACACCGGTGGATTATTCTCAATTTTCTCAAAAGCCTTATACCGATTCCGAAATTTTCAAATATACAGAAGATTTGTTGAAAAAACAACAAACCTCTCGAGTTCTCGAATCTAAAGGATTTTTATAATCCAAAGCTTACCCCTGAATATTACCATTTCATAAACAAGATATGGAAAAACCATATTTTGGAACAAAGAGCTAGTTTCGTAAAGGCTCTTTTAATTCTCGAATTTTTAGTTGAAAAAAAAGCGAAGAAAAATCAAGAATTATTATTAAAAGTATATTATCTGAGAGATTGGGACGATGTCCTAATTGAATATATCGAGATTAAGGAGATAAACAATCTTCTTGATATATTTCAATATTTTATTGATAAAGGGAGAAACACTCCTATTATTAATAAGATGTTTAGAAAATGTCTATATAACAAGTGTAGACAAATTTTACCCTCAGAAATATTTTCAAAAATAAAAGGAGCCATTTGCAAAATAAAGAAGCTCTATTTTTTAGAAAAATTTCGAATATTTACTCAAGCTTATATTTTTGTAAATGATATAGGAGAAAAAACTCCTGCTATCAAATTTCGTTTAAATCATGAGCCGTTCGATATAACAAGTATTGAATGGGGATTTGTTAAAGAAATAACAGTCCAAAATCTCTCTTTTGATTTATTAAAAGATTTTCCAGCAAATAGTCAAATCTAGGCTATCAAACTTTGTAAATATAGACGATTTTGTCTATTATTTCATATATTGAGATAAACAGTCTCATTGGTATTGCCGAGGAAAAAATTTCATCGCTTTATCGCATTTGGAATATTAATACTATGTTTTCTCGAAAAGCCACAAAGCGAAAGAAAGAAGATCCGAGCATTTATCAAAATCATTGATGAGTGCTATAATAATTTCAACAAGTATCAAGTCAAGCGGAATTGATCTTATGAGCATGGCTCGACACCTTCTCCATCAAGACACCTATATGTTTTGGACCGATGGAAGAAGAATTCTAGCAGCTTACGACACGAAAAAACCGGGAAGAAAGTAATGAAGAAGCCATTTCGTTATTAACACAAATAGCGAAAATGGAAATCGAGATTATCCGTTAGCAGCGAAACCGAGAAACATGGGAAAGCCGAATACGCCAAGATTTTCACGTAATCCTTACACCGATGAAATCGAAGAGATGAATCTTAGAAACATCCAAGAAGGATAAACACGTGGAAGAATGATGTCCAAAAGGAGATGCATTCAATTTTGGCGGTGACTTAAAAGAAGGCAACCACCAAAAGACAAAGATGATGTCATGCATGATGGAAGCAACCATGTAATGCAATTGAAACATGGAAGCAACCATGACGGCAACCACTATTCAAGGAAGCTACGTGGAAACAACCAAAAGCGTCCTTATCAAGATAATGTTAGAGGAAGCTACGTGGAAAAAGCCAACATAGCATCCACCAATTAAAGAAAGCTACTTGGAAGCCACCAAGAAGTCGACAATTAATGTGTCTTATCGGGATACTATTCGAACTCAATTGTAATTAAATTAGAGTTTATTTTTATTCTTATCAGAACAATTATTTTCGATTTCAAATGTAACTAGATTCTAGTTTAGAATTTTTGGTTATAAATAGGCATTCATGTAAGCCTTGAAAGGCATCGAGTTTTAGGATCGAGTTTTAGTTATCGAGTTTTAGTTATCTTTCATCGAGTTTTAGTTAGAAAATATTTCACAAGAAGAAAGATAGTTTGCAAATTTTCTAACTAATACTCGATGAAAGATAACTAAAACTCGATAACTAAAACTCGATCCTAAAACTCGATCCTAAAACTCGATCCTAAAACTCGATGCCCTTCAAGGCTTACATGAATGCCTATTTATAACCAAAAATTCTAAACTAGAATCTAGTTACATTTGAAATCCGAAATAATTGTTTGGATAAGAATAAAAAATAAACTCTAATTTAATTACAATTGAGTTCCGAATAGTATCCTGATAAGGACACATTAATTGTCAGCTTCTTGGTGGCTTCCAAGTAGCTTTCTTTAATTGGTGGATGCTATGTTGGCTTTTTCCACGTAGCTTCCTCTAACATTATCTTGATAAGGACGCTTTTGGTTGTTTCCACGTAGCTTCCTTGAATAGTGGTTGCCGTCATGGTTGCTTCTATGTTTCAATTGCATTAAATGGTTGCTTCCATCATGCATGACATCATCTTTGTCTTTGGTGGTTGCCTTCTTTTAAGTCACCGCCAAAATTGAATGCATCTCCTTTTGGACATCATTCTTCCACGTGTTTATCCTTCTTGGATGTTTCTAAGATTCATCTCTTCGATTTCATCCAGTGTAAGGATTCTCGTGAAGGTAATCGTGTATTCCAAATTTTCCCATGTTTCTGATTTCACGCTAACTGATAATCTCCGATTTCCATTTCCGCTATTTGTGTTAATAACGAAATGGCTTCTTCATTGCTTTCTTCCCGGTTTTTTCCTGTCGTAAGCTAGAATTCTTCTTCCATCGGTCCAAAACATATAGGTGTCTTGATGGAGAAGGTGTCGAACCATGCTCATAAGATCAATTCTGCTGACTTGATACTTGTTGAAATTATTATAGCACTCATCAATGATTTTTGATAAATGCTCGATCTTCTTTTTGTCGCTTCCAGGCTTTTTCTGAAACATAGTATTTATATTCCAAATCGATAAGGTCGATGAAATTTTTCTTCCTCAAAGAATACCAATGAGACTCATTTATCTCAATATGGAAATAATAGACAAAATCGCCTATATTTACAAAGTTTGATAGCCGAGATTTGACTATCATCGAAAATCTTTTAATAAATCAAAAGAGAGATTTTGGACTTATTTTTCTTTAACAAATCCTCATTCAATACTTGTTATATCGAACGCTCATGATTTAAACGAAATTTGATAGTAGGAGTTTTTCTCCTATATCATTTATAAAAATATAAGCTTGAGTAAAATATTCGTAAAATTTTTCTAAAAATAGAGCTTGTTGCTTGCAAATGGCTCTTTTTTTTTTGAAAATATTTCGAGGGTAAAATTTGTCTACACTTGTTATATAGACATTTTCTAAACATCTTATTAATAATAGGAGTGTTTCTCCCTTTATCAATAAAATATTGAAATATATCAAGAAGATTGTTTATCTCCTTAATCTCCATATATTCAATTAGGACATCGTCCCAATCTCTGTATAATATACTTTTTAATAATAATTCTTCAGATTTTTCTTCAGTTGTTTTTTCAACTAAGAATTCTGAGATGTAACATCCCAAAAATGGGGTTATTTGAAATTTAGTTATTTTTTTCCTGTAAGAACTATTGTGGTATTATTTATGGAATAATAGAGCCTAATTTAAGGCTTTGAGTTGGCACGGTTTAATGGAAAAATTCAGTTTTAACTTAAAAAGGTAAGGAGCCTTAGCAGAGGGGTGTTAAAAGAATAAGTGGGGATAATTTGACACTAAATAAGCCTTGGAAAAGTGGCAAAAGGGAGGCCACTTAAGTGCTTGGAGTTGACGCCACAATGCACAAGGGAGAGCTTGTGTTCGAGTCGCGAAGTTTCTCTTTTTGCACTATATATGGGACGGCACAAGGGGAGAGAATTTCTCTCCTTAAATTCTTTTTATTTTGGATAATAAGGGTGTAATTTATTATCATGGGATAATCAAGTATTTTAAAGGGATATTATTTGGATATTAAGGATATTGCATGGATTAATAAGAGATTATTATGATTTAATTCAAAATTATTTGAATTAAAATGAATGAGTGGTCAGGAGCAATTGGGGAAGTTTGATGAATTTTGAACTCCTCATGAGAAGGAGTGGACGGCAAGCTTGATAGGGGGGCCGAATGCCTATAAAAGCATCAGTTGGCCCCCTTGCTTCTCTTTTTGTCATTCTTGCCGCTTGCCGAAATTCCTAGCCCATCATTCTTCATTCTCTTTTATTTTTTTTTCCATCCCCTCAAACTCTCTAGCCGAACCCCTCTTCCACCTTCACCATCTTTTCTTCTTCTTCCACACTAGCCGAACCTATACTTCAACCTTTGCCAAAATCCCTTTTCTTCTTGTTAAACTCTCCCTAGCCGAATACACTTCATATCCTTGTGCCGAAACCTCTTCTCTGATCTCCTGATTACTTCTTTAATAGCTTTGGCCGAATATCAAAGTGGTTAGATCCCATCAAGGTATTATCGATGGCTTGATTTGGAAAAGGTGAGTAGCCATAGCCAACACTATTCTTCTCTTTTCTCTTATTTGGGGTTTAAAATTTGGCATAAGCTAATGATGGGCTAATCTTGTTGGTTGAAGCCGATATCACTTAAGTACTTCGGGATCGGGAAGTAGTCGACTCAAACTCTTCCTCTCTAGTAAACGGTTTTGGTAAGTGTTAGTAAGATCTATTTTAGTAAGTTATTAAGTGGTGATTAAAAGCCAAGGCTATTAATCAGATCGATTAACCAATTACTTGGTAAAGCGGATCTGCGCCTCGAGTGCCGTGGTTCGTAACAAAAAGCAAAGGTAAGGATTCGGGACCATAACTAACCCTCCTGGATTTGTTTTGGTTGGTCGAATAGGCCATAATACTAATCCTAAAAGTTGGCCGAATATAGGTGCTTTGATAGATCTAGGTGGCCACTCTCTTTTGGGACTTAGATTACCTCATAGGGTGACAAAAAGTGTACATACACCTTTGTAACTTATTAAATTATGTTAAGTAATGTGATTGCTAACGTGATGTATGTAGCAATGGTTTGAATACCATAACGGTATACGGGGTAACCCGTAAGTACTGCTCATACGATTTGCTATTTGATGCTTTTGGGAAGCATGTTGTGATAATACATTTGATAAATCTGTATGATTATTGCCGATGTGGGTTGATTGAGTGGAGGGGGCAAAGGTAATCGCGTCGACGGGCACCGTGTTTTGGTAACACACCGTGACTACTTGGCCACCAGAGGTTTGGTACCTCCGCAGGTTTGGCACCTCGCAGAGCGACTTATCCCCGTGGTTAATACCACCATGGGTTGGCCCCACTTGAGATATGGGATCGCCTCGCCGGTGATTTGGTATCACACGATGGGTTGGCCCCATCACCCGATTTGTGTCTACGGACACCAAAGGCTTTGGTAGCACATCGTGACTATATGTCACCGGTGGTTTGGCACCACCAAAGGGTTTGGTACCACAACGGGGTAGACAAAGTATGCATTTGGTAGCTAGGTTGGGACACATGATAACTTGCATAATTAATTTGTTATATGTTGTGTATGAATATGTTTAAACCGGGAAGGGTTACATATCGAGTCTTGGTGACTCACCTTCTCCTTTACATTTTTCAGTAACGAGTAGATCGCGGATGTGGAGTCAATGACTCGAGGTGGCCATGCAAAGAATTTAAACCAATGGATTTTGGCTTTAGTTATTTTAATCTTTAGTTGATTTTATTTTGAATGTAATAAGGCCTCCTAATACTTTAGCTTTGTTGTTTTTTTATATTGTTGAATAATTTGCTTAAACTATTTTTACCAATATTACACTGAATGAACACGTTTTCTCAAAGTAAACGAAAATGTTTTACCGTGCTGTCGGGCAACATTTAAAACTCTAAAACAACTTGACCCAAATGATTTCCAAATTTAATCTAAGTAAGGTTTTATTAAGTCCACTAAAAAGAAGGGTTTTCAAAATTTAAGTTGGTTTCAAAAAGGAACTTCAAAAATGTTTTCACCAGAATGGACTGATTTGGCCATAGCGTTTGGGCCGGGTTTGGTTGTTACAAAATTGGTATCGAGCCAGGCTCAAAGCTCATACTGGGGCCCAAGGCCCAAAAATGTTTTAGAAGGCCTTATAAAATGATTTTTGGATTTTGGACAGCATGGCCCGAGTCTCCGGCACCGATCCGCCCAGGTAAGTACTTCTGAACCTCTTGGTGAATTATATTCTGTAGAAGGGTAGGAAGTATGGAACGTAGATAGACTTATAGGACTTGAACCCTAGGATTAGATTACTCAAACACATGAACCGAACATAAGACATTAAAGAACTAAACCAATCTATGACTTAGCCAAGTGAGCTAGGGTGTGGTAACCCCAGACGCATGTCGAGGATTGGATCCTAAGAGCCTCGGTATTTAAGCGATCAGTGTGACTCACCTCCTCCTCTTCGCAGTATCCTACCCACAGTGCGTAGCTTCGGCTTCACCCTAACTCGCAGGCTCTCAGTGGTGTGGCAACCTCAGCATGCGCATGTCTAGAAAGGTTCGGTGAGAGCTTGGTATTTAAGCGGTCCGCGTGACCCACCTCCTCTTCACTCGAATCCCGCTCAGTGCGTAGCTTTGGTTCGCCCCGACCAAGAGGGCTCTCATCATAGGCTAAACCTAATGACTAAAACCCGAAAGGGAATTAGCCATGTTTTCAAACAGAACTAAACAACAACAACTCAAATGTTTTCAAACCTCTTGCAACAACTCTTTCAAATCGAAAACCTCATATTTGCAACGTTTTCCTAGAAAAACTCAAATTTTTGGAAAATTACAAAAATGCCTTAGTGGTAAAATTACTAAAACGCCCCGACTCATAAAATATCCGTTCAATGGTTTTGCTCAAAATTTCACTACTTTACAAATATCCAACAACTTAGTTTTGAAAATCAACACCAAAAATTTTGGTTTTAGAAAATTACTAAAACGCCTCAATTTGTGAAAATTAATGAAATGACTCGATTTTTTGGAAAACTTTACCAACATCACTATTTGAAAAGGAAAACTTTCAGAAAGGACCTCAAAGTTTTACAACCATCGAAAATATCCCCGATTTATCAAAATGACAAAATTGCCCTCGATTGACAAAATTACCAAAATACCCTGGTTTCAAAACGATTACGATTTTACAAATTTTTATAAATATCCTCAAGTTTTGGGAATTTCAAAATGACCTACTTTACTAAAGTTTTAAAATTTCTTTATTTACTTAAAATACCCTCTGTAGGGGAAAATGACGAAAATACCCCTAGGTTAGAAATGGGCGTAAATGTCCAAGAGTGAATAGGTATGGAAAGCATTAAGGAATGGATGCATGAACTCTTTGTGTGAACTAGGATAGAAGATCAAACCTTGTCTGCGCTCGAAAGAACCCCTAATTAAATCCTGTTCATAAAATTTCTTCGCGAATAAGAAAGTGAAACAAATGCTAACACATAAAATTTTCTTAATCGATTAAAGCGCAGATAGATAGAATGAGTTCTAGAGGACGTGGACGCCGTGGACGCGGTAGGGGTAGAATGACGCGGTCCGAACCCGCCAGTCGTCAAGGTTCGGAAAACGAGGTACCACCGCCACCACCACCTCCTACTTTCGTGGTGAGGCGAGCGACCGCATCGGCAGTGGCCGTGGTCGCAAGTCGCTTTTCTGCGAGTGTTGGAGATGGTGGCCGGGGCGGTGGGGAATTTGGGAGCTCGGAAGTCCGCTCCCGAGCGAATTCGGTCTAACGGGCCGAGGTATTCCGTGGTGTCTCGTGAGTGGCGCCGATGCCGCAGAATATTGGTTGGAATCTACGGAAGGGGTTATGGATGATCTCGACCGACCGAGGAGGAGAAGTCGAAAGGCGCGTGCCGCTTCTAAAGGATGAAGCGTATCAGCTGGTGGTGACGGTCCGGGATGGAGCCGCGGTGATGATCTCACGTGGGACTACTTTAAGACGGCCTTCGTAAGAAGTATGTGGGCACTAGTTACACCGATGCTCAAAGGAAAGCCTTCCTAGGTCTAGTGCAAGGAACTAAGTCGGTGGCCGAGTATGAGGTCGAGTTTTTAAGGCTAAGTAGGTATGCCGGAGGAATCATAGCCACCGAACATGAACGCTGTGGTCCGCTTTGAGGATCGGCTCGTAGATGATCCGAGATTACTAATTGCCCCGCAAAGAAAGTTCGGGAGTTCTCATCTCTTGTGGAGAAAGCCAAGGTGGCCGAAGGGGTTAAGGAGGTCATAAGGCAAAACTATAGCAAGAATAACCGAAAAGAGGATTTGGGTCACCGGATCGGGTAGCACTAATGCTCGAGAGCGGGCTAGGCGAGTGGGCCAAATCGCACCAGTAGGCCCACGACTACTAATCAAAGGTCGACTCGATTGGCAAACCGTGGGAAAAACCCATTGGGAGGTTGTTGGACCGGTAACAAAGGTTGTTTTGAGTGTGGGTCTTTGGAGCATCGGGTAAGGGGACTCGTCTCAAAAGCGCAAACAAGGATCACCCGTAAGGTCGAAATCGCGCTCGTAGCAGAATGTTGGACCACCACGGAGGGGGTCGGGGTAATGGCGGAGAAACAATGGTTTCAACCGAGGTCGTGGAACTCGTGGCCGAGGTTCGGGTAACACTGAGGCTAGGCGGCTGGCTTAGTCTATACAATGAGGCGCGTGAGAGGAGGAGACGACCGGACGTCATAACCGTGACGCTTTCTAATATTTGGTTTAGCTTATGTTGCATTGATTGATGTGGGTTCGACGACTTTTCGTATATTGCTAGTAGTGTGGTAGGAACTATGGACCTAGACTCGAGACTACTCTTAGGAAGATGACTGTGCTAAGCCCCCTAGGACACTCTGTAGTAGTAGACAAACTTTATAAAGAGGTACCCTAGAACTCCAAGGGGTCGATTTGTAGCCGATCTCGATGGAACTACCTTTCTGGAGAGTTTGATTTGATCCTTGGAATGGATTGGCTAGTTAAGTATCGGGCGACTTTGGATTGCGCTGCTAAGCGCATGGTGCTTAAGACGGTGAGGGTGATGAAGTGGTTATGATAGGATGATAGAAGGAATTACCTATCCATGTGGTGTCGGCCTTGAAGGCCGAAAGGATGGTTAAGAAAGGTTGTGAGGCATATTTGGTTCTGGATCCGTGCTTTGGAAGCTAAGGAGTCGATGGTTGAGGTTCGAACGGTTGGGGAATTTGTTGACATATTCCGGAAGAACTTCCGTGTCCGCCTCCGATCGGAAGTTGAATTCGGTATTGACTTGCTACCCGAACGGCACTGTGTCTATAGCACCATACCGAATGGCACCAAAGGAATTGGTGGAGCTGAAGGCCCAAATTCAGGAGCTCTTGGATAGAGGGTTCATTCGACCAAGCATATCTCCGTGGGGAGCGCCTGTGTTGTTCGTCAAGAAGAAGGACGGTTCAATGCGGATGTGCATCGACTACCGTCAGTTAAACAAGTTAACGATCAAAAACAAGTATCCGTTGCCTCGGATCGATGACTTGTTTGACCAACTGAAGGGTGCCGCGATGTTTTCAAAGATAGACCTTAGGTCTCCGCTACCATCAATTGAAGGTAAAGGAGGTTGATGTTCACAAGACGGCATTCAGAACTCGGTATGGACATTACGAGTTTCTGGTGATGCCATTTGGGTTGACCAACGCGCCGGCAGCGTTTATGGACTTGATGAATAGGGTGTTCTAGCAATACTTAGACCAATTCGTCGTAGTGTTCATAGACGATATATTAGTCTATTCTAAGACGGAGAAAGAGCATGACAAGCATTTACGAATGGTGTTGCAAGTACTAAGGAGAAGCGATTATATGCCAAATTCAGTAAGTGTGAATTTTGGCTAAGGGAAGTAGCTTTCTTAGGACATGTAGTATCGGCGGAAGGAATTAGAGTAGACCCTCGTAAGATTGAAGCGGTATTGGATTGGAAACCGCCTAGGTCAGTGGCGGAGATCCGGTTTTCTCGGGTTTAGCGGGTACTATCGGAGGTTTGTGGAAGGGTTTTCTCGATCGCAGACCGCTGACGGCTTACTAAGAAAAGGAGTCCCATTTGTATGGTCGGAGAAGCGAGAGGAAAGCTTCGATAAGCTAAGGAAAATTTTGACTAAGCTCCGATTTTGGTGCAAATGCCAGTAGTAGGAAGTTGTTCACCGCTTATTGTGATGCGTCTCATACTGGTTTGGGATGTGTCTTGATCAGAGGGGGGAGGTAGTAGCCTATGCATCACGGCGCTTAAGGCCACACGAATCGAACTATCCAACGCACGACTTAGAGTTAGCAGCAGCTTGTCTTCGCTCAAAAATATGGAGACACTATCTTTATGGGGAGAAGTCGATAGTTTACACGGATCACAAGAGTTTGAGGTATCTCTTGACTCGGAAGATCTTAACTTGAGACAAATGTCGGTGGATCGAACTTTTAAAGGACTACGATTGTTCGATCGAGTATCATCCGGCAAGGCCAACGTGGTAGCCGACGCGCGAGCCTAAGGTGGTGACGGACTTAAGAGCAATGTTTGCTCGGTTGAGTTTATATGATGATGGAAGCCTCTTAGCGTAACTTCAAGTTAAGCCGACGTGGATGAAGGAAGTTAAGGAAAAACAATTAGTGGATGAAGGGTTGAATGCTAAGAGAGCACAAGTTCAGGATGGTGGTTTGGAAGGATATAACCTGTCTAGTGATGGAGTGTTATGCTTTCAAGGGCGAACGTGTATGCCAAGGGATGTGGAGTTGAGGCAAAAGATTCTCCAGGATGCACATAGCAGCCCCTACGCTATGCATCCGGGAGGAAGCAAGATGTATAGAGATCTTAGAGAGCGCTTTTGGTGGCCCAAGCTAAAGCGTGAGGTGACAGAGTTTGTTGGTAAGTGTTTGACTTGTCAACAAGTTAAGGCTGAACATCGCTGCCATCGTGGTTGCTTCACCAAAGAAGATTCCCCAATGGAAGTGGGAACGGATAACTATGGATTTCGTTAGTGGGTTACCCCTTACGCCCAGTAAGAAAGACGCGGTTTGGGTAATAGTAGACCGGTTAACTAAGTCGGCTCACTTCATACCGGTGAGGATGGATTTCTCTCTTCAAAAGCTAGCTAAGCTGTACGTCTCGGAGATAGTAAGATTGCATGGGGTTCCAACATCAATCATCTCGGATAGGGATCCTGTGTTCACGCTCAAGGTTTTGGAAAGCCTTGCATCAAGCTATGGGCACACGATTGGATTTTAGTACCGCTTTCCATCCACAAATCGACGGACAATCGGAAAGGGTGATACAGATCTTGGAGGATATGTTAAGAGGTTGTGTCTTGGATTTTCGTGGTAGTTGGGAGGAATTTCTACCATTAGCGGAGTTCGCCTACAACAACAGCTACCAGGCAAGTATCCAGATGGCTCCGTATGAGGCAATCATGATGGACTAAGTGTCGTACTCGACATGTTGGACGTAATTAGGCGAACGATGATTTTGGGTCCGTGAGTTGGTGACAGAGAGACGGAGGATAAAGTCAAGGTGATTCGGTCTCGCCTTAAGGAAGCATCGGATAGGCAAAAATCCTATGCGGATTTAAAACGCAAGGAGATGGAGTATCTTTGTGGGAGACAAAGTTTTTCAAAAGTGTCGCCTTGGAAAAGGGTGTTAAGATTTGGACGGAAAGGGAAGCTAAGCCCAAGGTTTATCGGGCCATATCACGGTGATTAAGCGAGTAGGACCGTAGCCTACCAGATTGAGTTACCTACGAATCGAACTGCATCCATGATGTCTTTCACGTATCAATCTTTGAGACGGTATCGGTCGAGACCTTTCGCACGTTGTGCCAAAGGCGCGTCGAGGTGAATTCAGATTTATCTTTCAAGAGGAACCGATTCGGATCTTAGACCGAGATGAGAAAGTTCTACGTAGGAAGTCGTCGCCCTTGGTGAAGGTCTTTGTGGCGGAAACCATGGTATAGAGGAAGCTACGTGGGAACCCGAGGATGTAATGAGCCAACAATACCCCACCTTTTCTAGTTAAGTAATTTCGGGACGAAATTTATTTTAAGGGGGTAGAATTGTAACATCCCAAAAATGGGGTTATTTGAAATTTAGTTATTTTTTCCCCAGTAAGAACTATTGTGGTATTATTTATGGAATAATAGAGCCTAATTTAAGGCTTTGAGTTGGCTCATTTAATGGAAAATTCAGCTTTTAACTTAAAAGGTAAGGAGCCTTAGCAGAGGGGTGTTAAAAGAATAAGTGGGGATAATTTGACACTAAATAAGCCTTGGAAAAGTGGCAAAAGGAGGCCACTTAAGTGCTTGGAGTTGACGCCACAATGCACAAGGGAGAGCTTGTGTTCGAGTCGCAAGTTTCTCTTTTTGCACTATATATGGATGGCACAAGGGAGAGAATTTCTCTCCTTAAATTCTTTTTATTTTGGATAATAAGGGTGTAATTTATTATCATGGGATAATCAAGTATTTTAAAGGGATATTATTTGGATATTAAGGATATTGCATGGATTAATAAGAGATTATTATGATTTAATTCAAAATTATTTGAATTAAAATGAATGAGTGGTCGTGAGCAATTGGGGAAGTTTGATGAATTTTGAACTCCTCATGAGAAGGAGTGGACTGGCAAGCTTGATAGGGGGCGAATGCCTATAAAAGCATCGGTTGGCCCCTTGCTTCTCTTTTTTGTCATTCTTGCTACTTGCCAAAATTCCTAGCCCTCATTCTTCATTCTCTTTTATTTTTTTTTCCATCCTCAAACTCTCTAGCCAACCCCTCTTCCACCTTCACCATCTTTTCTTCTTCTTCCACACTAGCCGAACCTATACTTCAACCTTTGCCAAAATCCCTTTTCTTCTTGTTAAACTCTCCTAGCCGAATACACTTCATATCCTTGTGCCAAACCTCTTCTCCGATCTCCGATTACTTCTTTAATAGCTTTGGCCGAATATCAAAGTGGTTAGATCCCATCAAGGTATTATCGACAGTTGATTTGGAAAAGGTGAGTAGCCATAGCCGAACACTATTCTTCTCTTTTCTCTTATTTGGGGTTTAAAATTTGGCATAAGCTAATGATGGGCTAATCTTGTTGGTTGAAGCCGATATCACTTAAGTACTTCGGGATCGAAGTAGTCGACTCAAACTCGTCCTCTCTAGTAAACGGTTTTGGTAAGTGTTAGTAAGATCTATTTTAGTAAGTTATTAAGTGGTGATTAAAAGCCAAGGCTATTAATCTATGTCGATTAACCAATTACTTGGTAAAGCGTATCTGTGCCTCGAGTGCCGTGGTTCGTAACAAAAAGCAAAGGTAAGGATTCGGGACCATAACTAACCCTCTCGATTTGTTTTGGTTGGCCGAATAGGCCATAATACTAATCCTAAAAGTTGGCCGAATATAGGTGCTTGATAGATCTAGGTGGCCGACTCCTCTTTTTGGGACTTAGATTACTCAGTGGGTGACAGTGTGTACATACACACCTTGTAACTTATTAAATTATGTTAAGTAATGTGATTGCTAACGTGATGTGTGTAGCAATGGTTTGAATACCATAACGGTATACGGGGTAACGGTAAAGTACTGCTTCATACGATTTGCTATTTGATGCTTTTGGGAAGCATGTTGTGATAATACATTTGATAAATCTGTATGATTATTGCCGATGTGGGTTGATTGAGTGGAGGGGGTGTAATCGTGCCGACGGGCACCGATGTTTTGGTAACACACTCGTGACTACGGTCACCGTGAGGTTTGGTACCTCCAGAGGTTTGGCACCTCGATGAGCGACTTATCCTCGTGGTTAATACCACCGTGGGTTGGCCCCACTTGAGATATGGGATCGTGCGCGGTGATTTGGTATCACACGATGGGTTGGCCCCATCACCCGATTTGTGTCTACGGACACCTGCTTTGGTAGCACATCGTGACTATATGTCACCAAAGTGGTTTGGCACCACCGGTGGTTTGGTACCACAACGGGTAGACAAAGGGCGTATGGTCGCTAGGTTGGGACATATGATAACTTGCATAATTAATTTGTTATATGTTGTGTATGAATATGTTTAAACCGGGAAGGGTTACATCTCGAGTCTTGGTGACTCACCTTCTCCTTTACATTTTTCGTGTAACGAGTAGATCGCGGATGTGGAGCCAGGTGACTCGAGGTAGCCATGCAATGAATTTAAACCAATGGATTTCGGCTTTAGTTATTTTAATCTTTAGTTGATTTTATTTTGAATGTAATAAGGCCTCCTAATACTTTAGCTTTGTTGTTTTTTTATATTGCTGAATAATTTGCTTAAACTATTTTTACCAATATTACATTGAATGAACACGTTTTCTCAAAGTAAACGAAAATGTTTTACCGTCTTTGTCGGGCAACATTTAAAACTCTAAAACAACTTGACCCAAATGATTTCCAAATTTAATCTAAGTAAGGTTTTATTAAGTCCACTAAAAAGAAGGGTTTTCAAAATTTAAGTTGGTTTCAAAAGGAACTTCAAAAATGTTTTCACCAGAATGGACACTTATTCTACATAGCGTTTGGGCCGGGTTTGGGTTGTTACATGAGAATTGGGTAAGAGCCTTTCTGAAACTAGCTCTTTGTTCCAAAATATGGTTTTTCCATATCTTGTTTATGAAATGGTAATATTCTGGGGGTAAGCCTGGATTATAAAAATCCTTTAGATTCGAGAACTCAGAGGTTTGTTGTTTTTTTCAACAAATCTTCTGTATATTTGAAAATTTCGGAATCGGTATAAGGCTTTTGAGAAAATTGAGAATAATCCACCGGTGTTGGTGAATGTGATCCAATTGGTTGGTTTACCAATGGATATGGTAAATAATATCTTTGTTTAGGATAAAATTGTACCTGTGTAGGTGCAGCAATAAATCCTTGTTTAGGACTCATTGGTGATTTTCCCTTGTTGGGTTTTTTATGGACAGTTCTCCATCCATCATTTTCATTTAGAGGTTGTTTACCTCTATCCATAAGGCCTGCTAAGAAAATCAGCAATCATATTATTAGTACCTTTTATGTATATTACTTCAAAATTAAATTGGCATAATTCATTATACCATCTAATTCTTCTAGGTAATCTTGTTTCTAAACTTTTGTTAGTAAGAAAGCTGCTTAATGTACTTGATTATCGGTTTTAATAATAAAATTTTCTCAAAAGCTAAATATATTAGGAATTTTTTTATTCCTTTTTGATTACTAATAATTCTTTTCATAAATAGCATAATTAATTTCGTTTGGTTTAAACTTTCCAACTATATCCACATATTAATTCTTTGTTATCGATTGTTTTAGCTTTTAATACACATCCCCAATTTCTTTCTCGAGGCATCTGTTTCTAGAATTAATTTATCACCTTGTTTAGGTAAATATACTTTAGGGATATAATTTATTTCAGACTTTATTTGTTTAATTATGTCTCAATCTTTTATAGACCATTCAAAAGGTTTGTCCTTTTGAGTTTGTCATATAATTCATCTAATTTTTAGATAAGTTAGGAAAGAAATTTCTGCCATAATTAACAATTCCTAAAAATTGTTGAAGTTGTTTTTATCAACAATTTTTTCAGGAATTCTTTTATTTTAACAATAATATGATCTTGGAGTTTAAGACCATCGATGATAGTATTAATCCTAAGAATTCTATTTCAGCTTTTTCTAATTCTATTTTCTTAGGGCTCAATATTATTCCATGTTTTATAAATTCTCTAGCTATAATATTTAGATGTTTTCTATGATTTTCCAGTGTTTACAAAAAAATTAGAATATCATCTATATATACAACACAAAATTTTTATATTTTTAAATATAGTGTCCATCCATCTTTGGAAGACCTGAGGTGCATTACAAAGTCCAAATGGCATTACTCTCCATTGGTAATGACCATTAGGTGCAATCAAGGTCATTAGTGGTTTTAGATTCTTCATTATTAACATGATTTGCCGTAAGCCCGACTTACACAGTCAAATTTACTAAAATATTTTGCTTGTTTAGCTTGATTTATTAAAACTTCCTTTCTTGAATAAAATATCCATCAAAAATAGTATTTTGATTTAATCTTTTATAATTTATGACCATTCTAGCTTTTCCTCTTTTTATTTCTCGCATGATTTCTTACCATGAAAGCAGGACTAGAATGTGGACTAGTAGTTTCTTCTATTAGTCCTTTATCTAGTAATTCCTTGATTTGTGTATCAAATTCATCTATATCTTGTTTAGTATAGATCATAGGTTTTACTCTAATAATTTTATTGGGGTTTTCCAATTTTATGGTACAATATCTAGGACTATTTTTCCATAATTTTAATGGTTCTTCACTAAAATTATTTTCTAATATCTTAAACAACCAAAGTGATTGGTATCTAGTTGTTTTATTTGTTCTTTCTTAGGAGGTGTAAAGTCCTGATCACATATATATTTATGATTTTCTACTAAGGGTACTTCTACCGAAGTATTTTCAGTAGTTAGTACAATAAGATTTTTATCAATAGAAAATGGTAGATGTTGATATATAAAATTATTTCCTAATAGTATATCCCCATGCATATCATGAAAACATAATAATTTAGGAATTACGAATCTAACATTGTTTATGTAGATTGGTATATTTTTAGCTTTAAAAGGATTAAGGTTTCAATACCATTGACTCCAACAGCTTCTAATAGGATTTTTCATAAGTTCCCATTTTTCTAATGGAATCGCATTTTCTCTACAGCTACTGGTTGTAGCTCCAGTATCTAATAAAGCATTTAAAGAGTATGTTTTATATTCTCTAAATTGAAATATAATTTCTATATAAGTATAATATTTTCTTGATTGGAAATGTGAAAATGTAATAATATCCTTTTTTCCAATTTTTATTTGTTGAATTATTGGTTTTTTCTAAATGAACTGGGTTTAGTTCAATTAGATATTTATTTTCCCAATACTTCTTTGGTTTGATTTTATCATAAGGATCTTGTTTATCAATTTCCTTAGGTTTAGGAATTTCATATTCATATGGATCTGGTGGTTCAATATCCATAGGTTCGGGAAGTTCTATATTTTCTTCCTTTGAAGTTTTTTCTTTATAGAAATTATTACCAATAATCTTAATATCTATATCCATATTATTAGAACTACTACTATTTATATTTTCAGAATAACTATTATTACTATCATCAATTATATTATAATCTAACATATAATGATAATTATATCTTTTAAACAAATATTTATGTTTTTCATAAAGTTCTTCTATTAATTTTAGATATTCAACTCTTTCATAACTATCTTCCGTTTTAGAAAATTGGGTTTTCCAATGTTCTATTAAAGTTTTGTAAGAGTCAAAATCATATTTTTCTTGTTTTTTATATTTTTCTCTTTTTTCTTTTGTTTTTTGTTTATTATTATTATTATTAGTTGAAGATTCATCCGAAGACTCATCCTCATCTGACAAAGCTAAAATATAATTACTATTACCGTAATATAAAGGTCCTAAATCTGATTCTATATTATTATTATTAATAACCTGATCGAGTTTATTATTAACATCGGATAATAACTCTTTAGATTTGCTATTCAAATCTAAGTCCGTTACTTCTCCCAAACTATCTACTTTTTCTTCTACTTTACTAACCTTAGTATATAATTTATTAAAATATATAGACGTCATATCTATTAAACTATTGATACCTTTACTAAGAGCCGAAATATTATTTTCATTCTTAGAGTCTATATGCATAGTATGATTACAAGTTTTATCTTTATATAAACAATCCATTTTTTCCATGATGTTATCCCTGGTACCTAAGACCGTCTGTGTCTATACGTCTTCAAAACGCCTACAACGTCCCACTCGGACTCAACGGCAACACGAAGACAAACGACAGATATATGGGTTTTGAGAAAACAACCGTGAAACAAACAGAACTGAGAAATAAAGATAGAAACTTACAATGATAACTACGATATGAAAACTCCAGAAATCGTTACTCCGGGGCTCCTCTGATACCAATTACCGGGGGCGGGAGGTATGTGCAAGCGGAAGGGATTCTAATATCGTAGAATAATATTTCACAAGAAGAAAGATAGTTTACAAATTTTCTAACTAAAACTCGATGAAAGATAACTAAAACTCGATAACTAAAACTCGATCCTAAAACTCGATCCTAAAACTCGATGCCTTTCAAGGCTTACATGAATGCCTATTTATAACCAAAAATTCTAAACTAGAATCTAGTTACATTTGAAATCTGAAATAATTGTTCGGATAAGAATAAAAAATAAATTCTAATTTAATTACAATCGAGTTCCGAATAGTATCCTGATAAGGACACATTAATTGTCAGCTTCTTGGTGGCTTCCAAGTAGCTTTCTTTAATTGGTGGATGCTATGTTGGCTTTTTCCACGTAGCTTCCTCTAACATTATCTTGATAAGGACGCTTTTGGTTGTTTCCACGTAGCTTCCTTGAATAGTGGTTGCCGTCATGGTTGCTTCCATGTTTCAATTGCATTAAATGGTTGCTTCCATCATGCATGACATCATCTTTGTCTTTTGGTGGTTGCCTTCTTTTTAAGTCACCGCCAAAATTGAATGCATCTCCTTTTTGGACATCATTCTTCCACGTGTTTATCCTTCTTGGATGTTTCTAAGATTCATCTCTTCGATTTCATCCAGGTGTAAGGATTCTGGTGAAGGTACTGGTGTATTCCAGCTTTCCCATGTTTCTCGGATTTCCACTGCTAACGGATAATCTCCGATTTCTATTTTCGCTATTTGTGTTAATAACGAAATGGCTTCTTCATTACTTTCTTCCCGGTTTTTTCCGGTGTCGTAAGCTAGAATTCTTCTTCCATCGGTCCAAAACATATAGGTGTCTTGATGGAGAAGGTGTCGAGCCATGCTCATAAGATCAATTCCTGCTTGGACTTGATACTTGTTGAAATTATTATAGCACTCATCAATGATTTTTGATAAATGCTCTGGATCTTCTTTTGCTGCTTTCAGGCTTTTCCAGAAAACATAGTATTAATATTCCAAATCGATAAGGTGATGAAATTTTTCTTCCTCAAAGAATACCAATGAGATCATTTATCTCAATATGGAAATAATAGACAAAATCATCTATATTTACAAAGTTTGATAGCCGAGATTTGACTATTGCTTTGAAAAATCTTTTAATAAATCAAAAGAGAGATTTTGGATCGTTATTTCTTTAACAAATCCCCATTCAATACTTGTTATATCGAATGGCTCATGATTTAAACGAAATTTGATAGCAGGAGTTTTTCTCCTATATCATTTACAAAAATATAAGCTTGAGTAAAATATTCGAAAATTTTTCTAAAAATAGAGCTTGTCTTTGTTTGCAAATGGCTCCTTTTATTTTTGAAAATATTTACGAGGTAAAATTTGTCTACACTTGTTATATAGACATTTTCTAAACATCTTATTAATAATAGGAGTGTTTCTCCTTTATCAATAAAATATTGAAATATATCAAGAAGATTGTTTATCTCCTTAATCTCCATATATTCAATTAGGACATCGTCCCAATCTCTGTATAATATACTTTTTAATAATAATTCTTCAGATTTTTCTTCAGTTGTTTTTTCAACTAAGAAAATCAAACATTAGTAAAATCAGGTTTATAATTTACTAATGGTATTTCTATAGAATTGTTTTCTATAGATAATATAACCGATTTCTTATTAACAATAAAAGGTAAATATTGATTTAGAAAATTATTACCTAATAATATGTCTCCATACATATCAGGTAAACATAATAATTTTGGAATTATAAATCTAACATTGTTTATGTAGATTGGTATATTTTTTGCCTTATAATAAATTGTAGTTTTTCTACCATTTATTCCATTATAACTTATTTTCTTTTTACAGTATCCGAATTCTTTTGGAATAGCATTTCTTTTGCAACTCTTTGGTTGTAGCTCACCTGTATCTAATAGTGCATGTAAAGAATATTTTTATAGTCTTTATCATGTAATGTAATTTCAATGTATTTATTGAAATTTATTATACTTTCCACAGAGTATTGTATATCTTCCATTCTAGTGTTTCTAGAAATAGAATTTCTACTTGGTGTAGTAGGGAAGATAGGAATATGAATCTGCTTTTCATTCCTATCGGTGTAGATGTACTTATATTATCTTCTTCTTCCTCTGGTTGAGAACAAGAAGGAAATACTAAATTATCATCTGTATTGGTAATCAAATTATTTTTGAAATATAATTTATCACCGATGACATATATTCTATAGTACTTACTGGTTTAGAAGTACTAGCTCTATTAGTATTATCAATTATCCAGTCTTTTGGAATTGATAAATCTTTTAAATGTAATAATTTCGGTTGAATTTACATTTGTAAGTTTATTGGGCTCAAAAGCTCAATAATTTTATTATTTATTTCCTTTATTTCAACCTCTCTCACTATTAGTATATTCATTAATGTAAGTCCAACTTATTGCTAGATCTTCTGCTAAATCACTAATATCAGAATTTTTTGTCTGAATTCTAAGGCAGAGACACTCTTCTATTAGAGGGTCTGTTATGGAAATAAAGTAATTTGGTTTAACTTTAAATCCTATAACGCCTGTGTGTAAATTAGACTGAATTCCTCCAATAAGTGCTTTTATTGGATTTTCAAATCTTTTGTCTAATAATATCAAGTAAAATAGGAACATCATGACCTCTTCTGAATAACGCTCTAATGGTTATCATAATGACTCCTAAATGTATGTATCTAACTTGAGGATAGTTTTTTCTAATCCTTTTTATTTTTTCTTTAGTAAATAAAGGGATTTCTGTTAATCCGCCTTTTGTATCTTTAGCGACTGTATTACCACTAATTTTTTCTATGTGTCTTTTTGACCATATTTTAAACTTAGAAATTTTATATATTTCTTCTTTAGAAATATGATTTTTATTAATTTTTTCAATTATATCATCAGAAAAGTCAATTTCTTCTCCGATTATATTTCCTAGCTTAATATCCTGTTGTTTAGAATTAGGAATGTCTTCTAATTGTTTATTAGAACTATTTCCCAACATAAAGATATATTCATCGAATCAGATTAGACTCATTTACGATAATAACTCATATAATATTTCAGTAGGATTTATTTCCTCACTAAAGCAAATTTCTAAATCTTGTTCTTCAAGATTTTTAATCATTATTCTAGCGTTTTTGCCTTTGTTAGGACAAAATGTTGCTATATGACCTTCTTCGTCACAAATAAAACATTTACATATTTGTTTTTAGTATTTTTAGAAGTTTTTCTTCTAACTAATTTTTCTTTTTATTATTATTATTAGCATAATTTTTATTTCTGGTTTCCATTTAGCTAATTTATATTTTTATATTTTTTATAGGTTTTTGGTCGTATAGAACTACAACCAAATTCCCATTCTCCTTCTAACATTTTTGTACAATATCTATGGCTTAATTTATTTTTGACTTGTTTAGCCGCTTTACTTTGTAAGCAATGTAACAGAATTCTTTCTTTAGCAAAATTAATTCCATTACCTATTGTATCTATATCTCCTATTTCTTTATTATCATTACTATGTTTTATAATGAAAGAAGCATATTTGTTTATGCAAATTTCATCCCAAGGTGGGGGTAGCTTATGAAAATATTGATTTCTCCAAAAGTCTATACTTTCATTTTTTAACTTTTGATATTCTTGCAGAAACTTTTTAGAGAATTCTTCTAAATATCTAATATCGCATAATTTTAATTTTGACAAGGTATAGCTGGATTGACTATCCTCGGTCTTTTTATTAGTATAACCACAAAATTCTATTTTTAGAATTGAGGTTAATCCTTTTAATAAATCTTTAGGAGAACTTATTTGATTAATAAGTTGTCCTTTTTGTTCTCTTCCTTTCTCGATTCTTCCCAAATATTCGAGAAATTGTAGAACATCTCCTTGAAAAGTTCCAACAAAATAGTTTAAAAACTTTTCTTTTGACTGCATCTTATCGTTGTTATTTACAACAATAGTCATGGATTGTGCCCAGCATCTATGGGTTTTTCATAGTCCAGACAAAGGAATATTTGTTAAGTCTAAATATATTCCTCCTTGAGCAACATTTCTTTTGTTAAGGTCTCCTACACTATAAGGTATAGGTGTAGGTTGACTAGTTTCTCCCGGTGTTTCCAGCTTTATATCATTAGTAGCTATATTTTCTATTTTATCACCTAATATTCTTGTTGTGTTTTCAACAATTTCGTGATTTTTATTAATAGATCTTAGACCATCATCTGTTTGAAGGTTTGAGTCTAATTTTTTTACCATGAAGATCTTTTTATCTATTTCCCAAGGTTTAGATGTTATATAATCATCCGGATCTGTTGGTTCAATATCCATTGGTTCGGGAATTTCTATATTTTCTTACATTGAAGTGTTTTCCTCATCGAATTATGACTCGTAACATTAATATTTTCATCCAATTATCGTAACTACTAGTATTGTCATTATATTCTAACATATAATGATAATTATATCTTTTAAACAAATCTTTATGTTTTTCATAAAGTTCTTCTATTAACTTTAGATATTCAACTCTTTCATAACTATCTTCCGCTTTAGAAAAAATTGGGTTTTCCAATGTTCTATTAAAGTTTTGTAAGAGTTAAAATCATATTTTTCTTGTTTTTATCTTTTTCTCTTTTTCTTTTGTTTTTTTTTTTTATTATTATTATTATTAGTTGAAGATTCATCCAAGACTCATCCTCATCCGACAAAGCTAAAATATAATTACTATTACCGTAATATAAAGGTCCTAAATCGATTCTATATTATTATTATTAATAACTTTGATCGAGTTTATTATTAACATCGGATAATAACTCTTTAGATTTGCTATTCAAATCTAAGTCCGTTACTTCTCCCAAACTATCTACTTTTTCTTCTACTTTACTAACCTTAGTATATAATTTATTAAAATATATAGACGTCATATCTATTAAACTATTGATACCTTTACTAAGAGCCGAAATATTATTTTCATTCTTAGAGTCTATATGCATAGTATGATTACAAGTTTTATATAAATTTTTTCCATGATGTTATCCCTGATACCTAAGACCGTCTGTGTCTATACGTCTTCAAAACGCCTACAACGTCCCACTCGGACTCAACGGCAACACGAAGACAAACGACAGATATATGGGTTTTGAGACAACAACCGTGAAACAAACAGAACTGAGAAATGAAGATAGAAACTTACAATGATAACTACGATATGAAAACTCCAGAAATCGTTACTCCGGGGCTCCTCTTATACCAATTACCGGGGGGGAGGTATGTGCAAGCGGAAGGGATTCTAATATCGTAGAATAATATTTCACAAGAAGAAAGATAGTTTACAAATTTTCTAACTAAAACTCGATGAAAGATAACTGAAACTCGATAACTAAAACTCGATCCTAAAACTCGATCCTAAAACTCGATGCCTTTCAAGGCTTACATGAATGCCTATTTATAACCAAAAATTCTAAACTAGAATCTAGTTACATTTGAAATCCGAAATAATTGTTCGGATAAGAATAAAAAATAAATTCTAATTTAATTACAATTGAGTTCCGAATAGTATCCTGATAAGGACACATTAATTGTCAGCTTCTTGGTGGCTTCCAAGTAGCTTTCTTTAATTGGTGGATGCTATGTTGGCTTTTTCCACGTAGCTTCCTCTAACATTATCTTGATAAGGACGCTTTTGGTTGTTTCCACGTAGCTTCCTTGAATAGTGGTTGCCGTCATGGTTGCTTCCATGTTTCAATTGCATTAAATGGTTGCTTCCATCATGCATGACATCATCTTTGTCTTTTGGTGGTTGCCTTCTTTTTAAGTCACCGCCAAAATTGAATACATCTCCTTTTTGGACATCATTCTTCCACGTGTTTATCCTTCTTGGATGTTTCTAAGATTCATCTCTTCGATTTCATCCAGGTGTAAGGATTCTGGTGAAGGTACTGGCGTATTCCAGCTTTCCCATGTTTCTCGGATTTCTGCTAACGGATAATCTCCGATTTCCATTTCCGCTATTTGTGTTAATAACGAAATGGCTTCTTCATTACTTTCTTCCCGGTTTTTTCCTGTCGTAAGCTAAATTCTTCTTCCATCGGTCCAAAACATATAGGTGTCTTGATGGAGAAGGTGTCGAGCCATGCTCATAAGATCAATTCCTCGCTTGGACTTGATACTTGTTGAAATTATTATAGCACTCATCAATGATTTTTGATAAATGCTCGGATCTTCTTTTGTCGCTTTCGTAGGGCTTTCCTAAAAAACATAGTATTAATATTCCAAATCGATAAGGTCGATGAAATTTTTCTTCCTCAAAGAATACCAATGAGACTGCTTTATCTCAATATGGAAATAATAGACAAAATCGTCTATATTTACAAAGTTTGATAGCCGAGATTTGACTATTATTTGGAAATCTTTTAATAAATCAAAAGAGAGATTTTGGATCGTTATTTCTTTAACAAATCCCCATTCAATACTTGTTATATCGAACGGCTCATGATTTAAACGAAATTTGATAGCAGGAGTTTTTTCTCCTATATCATTTACAAAAATATAAGCTTGAGTAAAATATTCAGAAAATCTTTCTAAAAATAGAGCTTGCTATTTGCAAATGGCTCCTTTTATTTTTGAAAATATTTCTGAGGGTAAAATTTGTCTACACTTGTTATATAGACATTTTCTAAACATCTTATTAATAATAGGAGTGTTTCTCCTTTATCAATAAAATATTGAAATATATCAAGAAGATTGTTTATCTCCTTAATCTCCATATATTCAATTAGGACATCGTCCCAATCTCTGTATAATATACTTTTTAATAATAATTCTTGATTTTTCTTCTTGATTTGTTTTTTCAACTAAGATCTCTCGAGAATTGGGTAAGAGCCTTTACAAAACTAGCTCTTTGTTCCAAAATATGGTTTTTCCATATCTTGTTTATGAAATGGTAATATTCTGGGGTAAGCTCGGATTATAAAAATCCTTTAGATTCGAGAACTCGGAGGTTTGTTGTTTTCTCAACAAATCTTCTCTGTATATTTGAAAATTTCGAAATCGGTATAAGGCTTTTGAGAAAATTGAGAATAATCCACGGTGTTGGTGAATGTGATCCAATTGGTTGGTTTACCAATGGATATGGTAAATAATATCCTTGTTTAGGATAAAATTGTACTGTGTAGGTGCAAATGCATAAATCCTTGTTTAGGAATTACTTTTGCCGGTGCAGCAATAAATCCTTGTTTAGGACTCATTGGTGATTTTCCCTTGTTGGGTTTTTTATGGACGCTTCTCCATCCATCATTTTCATTTAGAGGTTGTTTACCTCTATCCATAAGGCTCATAAGAAAATCAAACATTAGTAAAATCAGTTTTATAATTTACTAATGGTATTTCTATAGAATTGTTTTCTATAGATAATATAACCGATTTCTTATTAAC
Source organism: Gossypium bickii (assembly GCA_025503065.1). Taxonomy (NCBI): domain Eukaryota; kingdom Viridiplantae; phylum Streptophyta; class Magnoliopsida; order Malvales; family Malvaceae; genus Gossypium; species Gossypium bickii. The sequence goes on along the minus strand of CP106717.1, from coordinate 42,594,244 downwards.
AATAAAAGGTAAATATTGATTTAGAAAATTATTACCTAATAATATGTCTCCATACATATCAGGTAAACATAATAATTTTGGAATTATAAATCTAACATTGTTTATGTAGATTGGTATATTTTTTGCCTTATAATAAATTGTAGTTTTTCTACCATTTATTCCATTAATACTTATTTTCTTTTTTACAGGTATCCAGAATTCTTTTGGAATAGCATTTCTTTTGCAACTACTGGTTGTAGCTCCTGTATCTAATAGTGCATTTAAAGAGTATGTTTTATATTCTCTAAATTGAAATATAATTTCTATATAAGTATAATATTTTCTTGATTGGAAATGTGAAAAGGTAATAATATCCTTTTTTCCAATTTTTATTTGTTGAATTATTGGTTTTTCTAAATGAACTGGGTTTAGTTCAATTAGATATTTATTTTCCCAATACTTCTTTGGTTTGATTTTATCATAAGTATCTTGTTTATCAATTTCCTTAGGTTTAGGAATTTCATATTCATATGGATCTGGTGGTTGAATATCCATAGGTTCGGGAAGTTCTATATTTTCTTCCGTTGAAGTTTTTTCTTTATAGAAATTATTACCAATAATCTTAATATCTATATCCATATTATTAGAACTACTTGTAACACCCTGGTTTAGGGGCTATGCATGTTGGGTATAATTCAAGTTCTAGTAGGTTTTGGGTATGCTTTGATGTGTTTGGAAGGTGTTAAGAATGTTCAGATTCAAGGGGAAGACTTTAGAAAATTTTGGATTTTTATGTACTAAAAGGGGAGCTTGGTGATAGGTGTCTTAAGAGAATTATTTAAGAGTTTTTGACACAAAGATTGGGCTGGTAAAGTGGCAAGGGAGACGCCACTAGGTGCTTGGCAAAGTGACGCCTCAGGTGCAAGGGGAGGGGCCAGTGTTCGAGCTGCGAAGGCAGCACTTTGGCCTTTATTTTTGGCGTCAGAGAGGTAAGAAGCTGGGTGGCTTTTGGATGCTTAAAAGATGGAGAAAGACTTGGTCTTTCCTTTTAAATTCGGCTAGGAGTGAGGTTTGACTCATTCAAACCTTTTTGAATGAGTGGCTAGGAGAAGAGTGGGTGGTTTTATTTTTTTTGAATTTATTTGAAGGGTTGGTGTAGAGTATTTTTAGGAGAGAATCAAGGGTTTGAGTGGAGGAAGAGGAGTGGGATGGCTAGGGGGTTTGGAGGGGTAACCAACTTCTATTTAAAGGGTGTGAGCTTCCTTCTTGCCAAAACTTTAGCTCTCTTTTCTTGTAGCCCTCACTTTTCCTTCCCATATGCTAAAACACCTCTTTTCCCTCACCAAAACTCCCCTTGGCCGAAACTTCAAGCCACCTTTCCTCCCATTCTCTTTTTATCTTCTTTGTTCCTAAACCGAAATCCCTCTCCTTTCTTGGCAATCGTTTGAAAACCAACAGCCTCCCATTTGTTCTTCAAAGCCGAATAGCCTCTGGCCGAATCTCCTTGTGCCGATTTCAGTAGTATGGTAAGGTCTCTCTCTTTGATTTAAATCTTTTATTCTTGTTTTGGCTAGCCGAAACCTTGAAGTTAATCTTGTATTTTTGACCAAACCCATTCAAGGCCTTGGATCCGTGACTCTTCTTGGAAGCCAGCGGTAGGGAGGTAGCTGTGGGGTCTTCAGGTTTTAAGGGTGTGTCGGAAGAGTTTTGGTCAAATAGTATTTCGGGTTTTGATCGGTTGTGCTATTAAGGTGCGTAATCATCGCACTATTTCTGCTTGATTGTTAACGCTTAAAACCTGTATAATGTGTGTAGTAGCCGTTATAATGGCTTAAGTGATGTGAACCGATGATGGTAAGATTGATCATTATATATATTCTATATATAATTGATGTGGTATTGATTAATAATAAATACTCATTTTACATGATACTCTTGCATGATTTATTGACACATGGGCATGGGATTGGATTGAAGAAGGAGGAAATGTACACTAGTTGTAATGTGGTCTAATGATAGCTCCGCTACATTAGCGCTTGATGGCTAGCTTCGTGCTACCTCAAGGAGATGATGGCTAGGTGCCCATCTCTGGCGGTTGATGGCTATGTGCATCACCGTAGGCGGTTTACGATATTGGATCACTAGGGTTGATCGGTGGCTCACCACGGCCTTGAGCAAATGAGCTTGCCAAGGTAAGATGTTATGGATCACTATGTGATCGGTGGGGAGTTTCCCACGGCCTTAGGCGGGGAGTCTGCTAAGGTTGGTGTCACGGTTGGACAATGGGTTGGGCTGAGATGCATTCTTGCATGATTTGTTTCGATAGCTGAGTGGGTATGGGCCAAGCCCATACGGATGGAAATATGTGTTGTGGTTATGCACTGAGTCAGTGGACTCACTCTTTCATTAACCATTTCAGTGTGGCGTAGTTGGATCGGGTTCGGAGAGGACACATGGTGGCCTATGCGAGAAGAAGAGATTAAACGTTTTAGGCTTACTTTAAGTATTTGTTTTAAAATAGAATATGTAAAAAGGCCCTTTTGATTTTTATTTACTCTGGAAATTATTTAATTATTATTTTAAATTATGTTTGGATTATATTAAATTACTAAGTGGAAACGAATTTATTTTGACAACTTATTTATTCAAAATTAGTCTTATATGTTCATTAAAGTTTACTTTTGGGCATTTTATAATATTTATATGATATCAAAGTTTTTCTCATACAATATTAAATAAACATGGATTTTCAAAAGTTAGTAAGTTTTTTTTTCTAAATTTTTTTTAAGTTAAATAGATTTTCCACCGTCTTTTTCGCACTAACATAACCGTATTCTCATCGTAGTGAATGGGCCGGGTTTGGGGATGTTACGATTTAATATCGAGCCGGTTCAAAACTCGGCTTTGAGGTTTTGGGCAGCAAACGATTTTCAAAATGGGCTTTTGAAATGTGGGTTTTTATAAACAATATTTTTCAGGTTATTCTGGCATGGCACTTGTGTCTCCGACCCGAAGTCCACCAGGTAAGTACTTCGGACTTTCTCTTTCTTGAAGTGAATTGCTTACATGAATTGATTTGGGCTTAGTTTGGGCTCGTAGATTAGAAAGTTAGGACTATTGGACCCTAGGACTAGGCTACTCAAACATGTGCATAAAACTTAAATCTCTTAAACAAACTCGTGAAGTAAGTCGCCAGTTAAGGTGTGGTAACCCCCAGACGCATGTCTAGGAGTGGAACCTAAGAGCCTGGTATTTAAGCAAATCCAGTGTGACTCACCTCCTCTTCGCAGTATCCTACAGTGCGTAGCTACTGGTTCACCTTAACCAAGAGGACTTGTTCATGGGCTAAACCGATTATTAAAACCCGAAAGGGATTTGGCCGGATTGTTTTAAAACCCCTGTTTTAAAATTTTCAACTTTACCCCTTTGGTTTGTGAAACCCTAAATTTGATTTTGGAGGGACGTTTTTATTTACAAAATTACCAAAATGCCCCTAGTGGCAAAATTACTAAAATACCTTTGTGTTATAAAATTTCCGTACTACCCTCAACTTTTTGATAAAATGATTTTTACTTTACAAACTACCAAAATTTTGCGGTTTGAAATATTCGAGATACCTGGTTTGTGAAAATTTACGAAAATACCCCAGTCCATAAAATTACCAAAATACCCACAGTTTCTAAATCTTGATTTCTCTCGATCTTTTACGGAAATATTCCTATTTCACTAAATATCAGAAAATTCTATTTTATGTTGTGATATTTCGATTTTGAGAATTTACGAAAATGCCCTTAACGTCCCCAATTACTGAAATAACCCCGATTTCTGAAGTTTTTGCAACACATCTGGTTTGAAAAACAATTTTTTCCAAGATGACCCCTGAGATTTTGTAAACTTTGAAATATCTTTAATTTGAAAACTATTTTCAAATTGACCCTGAGTTATTACCGAAATACCCTTATAGGAAAATGACGAAATTACCCCTGGGTAGGAAGTGGAACTTGATTGTTCGAAAGAACTACTCTCGGAAACTTTATTGCATAAAAATTGCTCGTGGATAAAACAGTGGAACAAGAATTTCTAATCCATAAAACTTTCTAAACAGAGTAAATCGAGGCGCTAGATATGAGTTCTAGGGGGCGTGGTCGCAGTACTCGTGGACGTGGTAGAGGCAGGATGTCAGTATCGGAACCGGTTGGGTCACGCCATGGGTCAGAGAGCGATGCACCGCCACCAGTTGTTGAGGTTGAACAGCAGGACCAGACTGGGGGAGACGATGTAGTGTCACAAGCTGTGTTGCGAGTGCTCGAACGAGTGGCAGGAGCCAATGTGGGCAATAGGAATCGGAAGTCAGTGCCCGAAAGGCTTAGGGCGAATGGAGCCGAGGTTTTTAGAGGAGTGTCTGGGGTAGCTCCAAACGTGGCAGAGTATTGGCTTGAGGCTGTTGAAAGGATTATGGACGACTTAGACTTAACTGCTGAGGAGAAGCTTAAGGGTGTTGTTTCGTTGCTACGGGATGAAGCCTACCAGTGGTGGCTCATCATTAAGAAAGTACCGCGGATCGAGTGGATCAGGTTACTTTAAGATCAAGTTTGAAGGGAAGTATGTCGGAGCGAGCTATGTGGATGCTCAGAGGAAGGCATTCCTCAACTTGGTGCAAGGTGACAAGTCAATAGCGGAGTACGAAGCTGAGTTTCTGCGTTTGAGCCGGTATGCTCGGGGCATCGTGGCAACGGATTATGAGAGATGCGCCGATTTGAAGATGGTCTCATGGATGAGTTGCGAGTTTTGATTGCTCCGCATCGTGAAAGAGACTTTGCCGCTTTTAGTGGAGAAAGCTCGAATAGCCGAGGAGGTCAAGAAGGTGAGAGGCTCAATAGAGAAAGGAACCGTGATAAGAGAAGTGTTGGATCACCGAAATGTTTGAGAGGGTTCGTAAAAGACCGAGGGTTGAGACTCTGCTCATATTGCTAAGCCACCGCCGGAAATCCGGATCGTCGTCCGTGTGCTCAATGTGGAAGGTACCATGTTGGCGAGTCTTTGGAATCGTGTTCGGAATGTTTTAGATGCAAGTCCAAGACTCATCTGATTAAGGATTGTCCCTGAATCCAAATAGGACTCGGACGTAAGGTCAAGGTTATATGCAACCAGCAGAGGTGGTCGCAGCGGCGAGAGGTCGTGGTTCGAACCATGGAGGAAATGGTTCCGACGAGGTCGTGGAGCGATGAGACCGCGTAATGGTGGCACCGAGGCAAGACAAACAGTGTCCGGTTTATGCGGTCCGTCGGAGAGAGGATAATGATGTGCCTGATGTGTCAGCTGGTAAGTTTCTTAAGCCTGGAATATTCTGTATGGTTTTGTTCGCTATAGTGGCAGTTTGTTATGTTGCTTATAAAAGTACCTAGAACCTTGAGTATGATTGATGCAGTGTCTGGAAATATGTTAGATCTTTAAGATCAGAGTGCGCAGCTATAGCATAGTGAGGTGAATTAAGGTGTACGACCGTTAGCCTAACCAAGTAATTTCGAGGACGAAATTTATTTGTTAGGAGGGTAGAATTGTAACACCCTGGTTTAGGGGCTATGCATGTTGGGTATAATTCAAGTTCTAGTAGGTTTTGGGTATGCTTTGATGTGTTTGGAAGGTGTTAAGAATGTTCAGATTCAAGGGGAAGACTTTAGAAAATTTTGGATTTTTACGTACTAAAAAGGGGGCTTGGTGATGGGTGTCTTAAGAGAATTATTTAAGAGTTTTTGACACAAAGATTGGGCTGGTAAAGTGGCAAGGGAGACGCCACTAGGTGCTTGGCAAAGTGACGCCTCAGGTGCAAGGGGAGGGGCCAGTGTTCGAGCTACGAAGGAGCACTTTGGCCTTTATTTTTGGCGTCAGAGAGGTAAGAAGCTGGGTGGCTTTTGGATGCTTAAAAGATGGAGAAAGACTTGGTCTTTCCTTTTAAATTCGGCTAGGAGTGAGGTTTGACTCAGTCAAACCTTTTTGAATGAGTGGCTAGGAGAAGAGTGGGTGGTTTTATTTTTTTGAATTTATTTGAAGGGTTGGTGTAGAGTATTTTTAGGAGAGAATCAAGGGTTTGAGTGGAGGAAGAGGAGTGGGACGGCTAGGGGGTTTGGAGGGGTAACCAACTTCTATTTAAAGGGTGTGAGCTTCCTTCTTGCCAAAACTTTAGCTCTCTTTTCTTGTAGCCCTCACTTTTCCTTCCCATATGCTAAAACACCTCTTTTCCCTCACCAAAACTCCCCTTGGCCGAAACTTCAAGCCACCTTTCCTCCCATTCTCTTTTTATCTTCTTTGTTCCTAAACCGAAATCCCTCTCCTTTCTTGGCAATCGTTTGAAACCCAACAGCCTCCCATTTGTTCTTCAAAGCCGAATAGCCTCTGGCCGAATCTCCTTGTGCCGATTTCAGTAGTATGGTAAGGTCTCTCTCTTTGATTTAAATCTTTTATTCTTGTTTTGGCTAGCCGAAACCTTGAAGTTAATCTTGTATTTTTGACCAAACCCATTCAAGGCCTTGGATCCGTGACTCTTCTTGGAAGCCAGCGGTAGGGAGGTAGCTGTGGGGTCTTCAGGTTTTAAGGGTGTGTCGGAAGAGTTTTGGTCAAATAGTATTTCGGGTTTTGATCGGTTGTGCTATTAAGGTGCGTAATCATCGCACTATTTCTCGATTGATTGTTAACGTTTAAAACCTGTGTATAATGTGTGGTAGCCGGTTATAATGGCTTAAGTGATGTGAACCGATGATGGTAAGATTGACTGTTATATATATTCTATATATAATTGATGTGGTATTGATTAATAATAAATACTCATTTTACATGATACTCTTGCATGATTTATTGACACATGGGCATGGGATTGGATTGAAGAAGGAGGAAATGTACACTAGTTGTACGTGGTCTAATGATAGCTCCGGCTACATTAGCGCTTGATGGCTAGCTTCGTGCTACCTCAAGGGAGATGATGGCTAGGTGCCCATCTCGGCGGTTGATGGCTATGTGCATCACCGTAGACGGTTTACGATATTGGATCACTAGGGTTGATCGGTGGCTCAGCCACGGCCTTGAGCAGCGAGCTTGCCAAGGTAAGATGTTATGGATCACTATGTGATCGGTGGGGAGTTTCCCACGGCCTTAGGCGGGGAGTCTGCTAACGTTGGTGTCACGGTTGGACAATGGGTTGGGCTGAGATGCATTCTTGCATGATTTGTTTCGATGGCTGAGTGGGTATGGGCCAAGCCCATACGGATGGAAATATGTGTTGTGGTTATGCACTGAGTCAGTGGACTCACTCTTTCATTAACCATTTCAGGTGACGCGTAGTTGGATCGGGTTCGGAGAGGACACATGGTGGCCCATGCAGAAGAAGAGATTAAACGTTTTAGGCTTACTTTAAGTATTTGTTTTAAAATAGAATATGTAAAAAGGCCCTTTTGATTTTTATTTACTCTGGAAATTATTTAATTATTATTTTAAATTATGTTTGGATTATATTAAATTACTAAGTGGAAACGAATTTATTTTGACAACTTATTTATTCAAAATTAGTCTTATATGTTCATTAAAGTTTACTTTTGGGCATTTTATAATATTTATATGATATCAAAGTTTTTCTCATACAATATTAAATAAACATGGATTTTCAAAAGTTAGTAAGTTTTTTTTTTCTAAATTTTTTTTAAGTTAAATAGATTTTCCACCGTCTTTTTCACACTAACATAACCAGATTCGGTCGTAGTGAATGGGCCGGGTTTGGGGATGTTACACTACTACTACTTTTTATATTTTCAGAATAACTATTATTACTATCATCAATTATATTATAATCTAACATATAATGATAATTATATCTTTTAAACAAATCTTAATGTTTTTCATAAAGTTCTTCTATTAATTTTAGATATTCAACTCTTTCATAACTATCTTCCGTTTTAGAAAATTGGGTTTTCCAATGTTCTATTAAAGTTTTGTAAGAGTCAAAATCATATTTTTCTTGTTTTTTATCTTTTTCTCTTTTTTCTTTTGTTTTTTGTTTTTTATTATTATTATTATTAGTTGAAGATTCATCCGAAGACTCATCCTCATCCGACAAAGCTAAAATATAATTACTATTACCGTAATATAAAGGTCCTAAATCGATTCTATATTATTATTATTAATAACTTTGATCGAGTTTATTATTAACATCGGATAATAACTCTTTAGATTTGCTATTCAAATCTAAGTCTCATACTTCTCCCAAACTATCTACTTTTTCTTCTACTTTACTAACCTTAGTATATAATTTATTAAAATATATAGACGCCATATCTATTAAACTATTGATACCTTTACTAAGAGCCAAAATATTATTTTCATTCTTAGAGTCTATATGCATAGTATGATTACAAGTTTTATCTTTATATAAACAATCCATTTTTTCCATGATGTTATCCCTGGTACCTAAGACCGTCTGTGTCTATACGTCTTCAAAACGCCTACAACGTCCCACTCGGACTCAACGGCAACACGAAGACAAACGATAGATATATGGGTTTTGAGACAACAACCGTGAAACAAACAGAACTAAGAAATAAAGATAGAAACTTACAATGATAACTACGATATGAAAACTCCGTAAATCGTTACTCTCGGCCTCTCTCGATACCACCATTACCTGGGGGAGGTATGTGCAAGCGGAAGGGATTCTAATATCGTAGAATAATATTTCACAAGAAGAAAGATAGTTTACAAATTTTCTAACTAAAACTCGATGAAAGATAACTAAAACTCGATAACTAAAACTCGATCCTAAAACTCGATCCTAAAACTCGATGCCTTTCAAGGCTTACATGAATGCCTATTTATAACCAAAAATTCTAAACTAGAATCTAGTTACATTTGAAATCCGAAATAATTGTTCTGGATAAGAATAAAAATAAACTCTAATTTAATTACAATTGAGTTCGAATAGTATCCTAATAAGGACACATTAATTGTCGACTTTCTTGGTGGCTTCCAAGTAGCTTTCTTTAATTGGTGGATGCTATGTTGGCTTTTTCCACGTAGCTTCCTCTAACATTATCTTGATAAGGGCGCTTTTGGTTGTTTCCACGTAGCTTCCTTGAATAGTGGTTGCCGTCATGGTTGCTTCCATGTTTCAATTGCATTAAATGGTTGCTTCCATCATGCATGATATCATCTTTGTCTTTTGGTGGTTGCCTTCTTTTTAAGTCACCGCCAAAATTGAATGCATCTCCTTTTTGGACATCATTCTTCCACGTGTTTATCCTTCTTGGATGTTTCTAAGATTCATCTCTTCGATTTCATCCGTGTAAGGATTCTGTGAAGGTCTTGGTGTATTCCAATTTCCCATGTTTCTGGATTTCGCGCTAACGGATAATCTCCGATTTCCATTTCGCTATTTTGTGTTAATAACGAAATGGCTTCTTCATTACTTTCTTCCCGTTTTTTCCTGTCGTAAGCTAGAATTCTTCTTCCATCGGTCCAAAACATATAGGTGTCTTGATGGAGAAGGTGTCGAAATATACTCATAAGATCAATTCTGCTTGGACTTGATACTTGTTGAAATTATTATAGCACTCATCAATGATTTTTGATAAATGCTCGATCTTCTTTTGTCGCTTTCGTGGCTTTTCCTAAAACATAGTATTAATATTCCAAATCGATAAGGTCGATGAAATTTTTCTTCCTCAAGAATACCAATGAGACTGCTTTATCTCAATATGGAAATAATAGACAAAATCGTCTATATTTACAAAGTTTGATAGCCGAGATTTGACTATTGCTTTGGAAAATCTTTTAATAAATCAAAAGAGAGATTTTGGATCGTTATTTCTTTAACAAATCCCCATTCAATACTTGTTATATCGAACGGCTCATGATTTAAACGAAATTTGATAGCAGGAGTTTTTCTCCTATATCATTTACAAAAATATAAGCTTGAGTAAAATATTCGAAAAATTTTTCTAAAAATAGAGCTTGCTTTGTTTGCAAATGGCTCGTTTATTTTTGAAAATATTTCGAGGGTAAAATTTGTCTACACTTGTTATATAGACATTTTCTAAACATCTTATTAATAATAGGAGTGTTTCTCCTTTATCAATAAAATATTGAAATATATCAAGAAGATTGTTTATCTCCTTAATCTCGATATATTCAATTAGGACATCGTCCCAATCTCTCAGATAATATACTTTTTAATAATAATTCTTCGATTTTTCTTCGCTTGTTTTTTCAACTAAGAATTACGAGAATTGGGTAAGAGCCTTTCTGAAACTAGCTCTTTGTTCCAAAATATGGTTTTTCCATATCTTGTTTATGAAATGGTAATATTCTGGGGGTAAGCCTGGATTATAAAAATCCTTTAGATTCGAGAACTCGGAGGTTTGTTGTTTTTTCAACAAATCTTACAGATATTTGAAAATTTCGGAATCGGTATAAGGCTTTTGAGAAAATTGAGAATAATCCACCGGTGTTGGTGAATGTGATCCAATTGGTTGGTTTACCAATGGATATGGTAAATAATATCCTTGTTTAGGATAAAATTGTACTGTGTAGGTGCAAATGCATAAATCCTTGTTTAGGAATTACTTTTGCAAAAAGTAATAAATCCTTGTTTAGGACTCATTGGTGATTTTCCCTTGTTGGGTTTTTTTGGACAGCTTCTCCATCCATCATTTTCATTTAGAGGTTGTTTACCTCTATCCATAAGGCTCATAAGAAAATCAAACATTAGTAAAATCAGTTTTATAATTTACTAATGGTATTTCTATAGAATTGTTTTCTATAGATAATATAACCGATTTCTTACTAACAATAAAAGGTAAATATTGATTTAGAAAATTATTACCTAATAATATGTCTCCATACATATCGTAAACATAATAATTTTGGAATTATAAATCTAACATTGTTTATGTAGATTGGTATATTTTTTTTGCCTTATAATAAATTGTAGTTTTTCTACCATTTATTCCATTAATACTTATTTTCTTTTTACAGTATCCGTAATTCTTTTGGAATAGCATTTCTTTTGCAACTACTGGTTGTAGCTCCTGTATCTAATAGTGCATTTAAAGAGTATGTTTTATAGTCTTTATCATGTAATGTAATTTCAATGTATTTATTGAAATTTATTATACTTTCCACATAGTATTGTATATCTTCCATTCTAGTGTTTCTAGAAATAGAATTTCTACTTGGTGTAGTAGGGAAGATAGGAATATGAACTGCTTTCATACCTATCGGTGTAGATGTACTTATATTATCTTCTTCTTCCTCTCTGGTTGAGAACAAGAAGGAAATACTAAATTATCATCTGTATTGGTAATCAAATTATTTTTGAAATATAATTTATCACCAGATGACATATATTCTATAGTACTTACTGGTTTAGAAGTACTAGCTCTATTAGTATTATCAATTATCCAGTCTTTTGGAATTGATAAATCTTTTAAATGTAATAATTTCGGTTGAATTTACATTTGTAAATTTATTGGGCTCAAAAGCTCAATAATTTTATTATTTATTTCCTTTATTTCAACCTCTCATTGTATTAGTATATTCATTAATGGAAGTCCAACTTATTGCTAGATCTTCTCGCTAAATAAATAATATCGAATTTTTGTCCAATTCTAAGGCAGAGACACTTTCTATTAGAGGTCTCATTATGGAAATAAAGTAATTTGGTTTAACTTTAAATCCTATAACGCTTTGTGTGTAAAATTAGATCAAATTCCTCCAATAAGTGCTTTTATTGGATTTTCAAATCTTTTGTCTAATAATACTGCTAAAATAGGAACATCATGACCTCTTCTCGAATAACGCTCTAATGGTTATCATAATGACTCCTAAATGTATGTATCTAACTTGAGGATAGTTTTTCTAATCCTTTTTATTTTTCTTTAGTAAATAAAGGGATTTCATTAATCCGCCTTTTGTATCTTTAGCATCAGATACCACTAATTTTTTTTTCTATGTGTCTTTTTGACCATATTTTAAACTTAGAAATTTTATATATTTCTTCTTTAGAAATATGATTTTTATTAATTTTTTCAATTATATCATCAGAAAAGTCAATTTTTTCTCCGATTATATTTCCTAGCTTAATATCCTGTTGTTCAGAATTAGAACTATTTCCCAACATAAAGATATATTCATCAGAATCTGTATTAGACTCTGTTTCTGATAATAACTCATATAATATTTCAGTAGGATTTATTTCCTCACTAAAGCAAATTTCTAAATCTTGTTCTTCAAGATTTTTAATCATTTTTCTAGCGTTTTTGCCTTTGTTAGGACAAAATGTTGCTATATGACCTTCTTCGTCACAAATAAAACATTTACATATTTGTTTTTTAGTATTTTTAGAAGTTTTTCTTCTAACAAATTTTTTCTTTTTATTATTATTAGCATAATTTTTATTTCCTGGTTTCCATTTAGCTAATTTATATTTTTTATGTTTTTTATAGGTTTTTGGTCGTATAGAACTACAACCAAATTCCCATTCTCCTTCTAACATTTTTGTACAATATCTATGGCTTAATTTATTTTTGACTTGTTTAGCCGCTTTACTTTGTAAGCAATGTAATGTAATTCTTTCTTTAGCAAAATTAATTCTATTACCTATTGTATCTATATCTCCTATTTCTTTATTATCATTACTATGTTTTATAATGAAAGAAGCATATTTGTTTATGCAAATTTCATCCCAAGGTGGGGGTAGCTTATGAAAATATTGATTTCTCCAAAAGTCTATACTTTCATTTTTTAACTTTTGATATTCTTGCAGAAACTTTTTAGAGAATTCTTCTAAATATCTAATATCGCATAATTTTAATTTTGACAAGGTATAGCTGGATTGACTATCCTGGTCTTTTTTATTAGTATAACCACAAAATTCTATTTTTAGAATTGAGGTTAATCCTTTTAATAAATCTTTAGGAGAACTTATTTGATTAATAAGTTGTCCTTTTTGTTCTCTTCCTTTCTCATTCTTCCCAAATACCGAGAAATTGTAGAACATCTCCTTGAAAAGTTCCAACAAAATAGTTTAAAAACTTTTCTTTTGACCAGACTGTACTGTTGTTATTTACAACAATAGTCATGGATTGTGCCCAGCCATCTATGGTTTTTTCATAGTCAGACAAAGGAATATTTGTTAAGTCTAAATATATTCCTCCTTGAGCAACATTTCTTTTGTTAAGGTCTCCTACACTATAAGGTATAGGTGTAGGTTGACTAGTTTCTCCCGGGTGTTTCCAGCTTTTATATCATTAGTAGCTATATTTTCTATTTTATCACCTAATATTCTTGTTGTGTTTTCAACAATTTCGTGATTTTTATTAATAGATCTTAGACCATCATCTGTTTGAAGGTTTGAGTCTAATTTTCTTTTACCATGAAGATCTTTTTATCTATTTCCCAAGGTTTAGATGTTATATAATCATCCGGATCTGTTGGTTCATATCCATTGGTTCGGGAATTTCTATATTTTCTTCTCATTGAAGTGTTTTCCTCATCGTAATTATGACTCGTAACATTAATATTTTCATCCAATTATCGAACTACTAGTATTGTCATTATATTCTAACATATAATGATAATTATATCTTTAAAACAAATCTTTATGTTTTTATAAAGTTCTTCTATTAATTTTAGATATTCAACTCTTTCATAACTATCTTCCGTTTTAGAAAATTGGGTTTTCTAATGTTCTATTAAAGTTTTGTAAGAGTTAAAATCATATTTTTCTTGTTTTTTATCTTTTTCTCTTTTTTCTTTTGTTTTTTGTTTTTTATTATGATTATTATTAGTTGAAGATTCATCCAAAGACTCATCCTCATCTGACAAAGCTAAAATATAATTACTATTACCGTAATATAAAGGTCCTGAATCTGATTCTATATTATTATTATTAATAACCTGATCGAGTTTATTATTAACATCGGATAATAACTCTTTAGATTTGCTATTCAAATCTAAGTCCGTTACTTCTCCCAAACTATCTACTTTTTCTTCTACTTTACTAACCTTAGTATATAATTTATTAAAATATATAGACGTCATATCTATTAAAATATTGATACCTTTACTAAGAGCCGAAATATTATTTTCATTCTTAGAGTCTATATGCATAGTATGATTACAAGTTTTATCTTTATATAAACAATCCATTTTTTCCATGATGTTATCCCCGGTACCTAAAGACCGCTCAGGTCTATATCGTCTTCAAAACGCCTACAACGTCCCACTCGGACTCAACGGCAACACGAAGACAAACGATGGATATATGGGTTTTGAGACAACAACCGTGAAACAAACAGAATCGAGAAATAAAGATAGAAACTTACAATGATAACTACGATATGAAAACTCCGTAAATCGTTATCTCGGCCGCTTCGATACCAATTACACTGGGGAGGTATGTGCAAGCGGAAGGGATTCTAATATCGTAGAATAATATTTCACAAGAAGAAAGATAGTTTACAAATTTTCTAACTAAAACTCGATGAAAGATAACTAAAACTCGATAACTAAAACTCGATTCTAAAACTCGATCCTAAAACTCGATCCTAAAACTCGATCCTAAAACCCGATCCTAAAACTCGATGCCTTTCAAGGCTTACATGAATGCCTATTTATAACCAAAAATTCTAAACTAGAATCTAGTTACATTTGAAATCGAAAATAATTGTTCTTGGATAAGAATAAAAATAAACTCTAATTTAATTACAATTGAGTTCCGAATAGTATCCTGATAAGGACACATTAATTGTCAGCTTCTTGGTGGCTTCCAAGTAGCTTTCTTTAATTGGTGGATGCTATGTTGGCTTTTTCCACGTAGCTTCCTCTAACATTATCTTGATAAGGACGCTTTTGGTTGTTTCCACGTAGCTTCCTTGAATAGTGTTGCTTGCATTATGGTTGCTTCCATGTTTCAATTGCATTAAATGGTTGTAGTTCTATACGACCAAAAACCTATAAAAGACATAAAAAATATAAATTAGCTAAATGGAAACCAGGAAATAAAAATTATGCTAATAATAATAATAAAAAGAAAAAATTCGTTAGAAGAAAAACTTCTAAAAATACTAAAAAACAAATATGTAAATGTTTTATTTGTGACGAAGAAGGTCATATAGCAACATTTTGTCCTAGCAAAGGCAAAAACGCTAGAAAAGTGATTAAAAATCTTGAAGAACAAGATTTAGAAATTTGCTTTAGTGAGGAAATAAATCCTACTTGAAATATTATATGAGTTATTATCGTAAATGAGTCTAATACTGATTCTCGATGAATATATCTTTATGTTGGGAAATAGTTCTAATATACAATTAGAAGACATTCCTAATTCTCAACAACGAGATATTAAGCTAGGAAATATAATCGGAGAAGAAATTGACTTTTCTCGATGATATAATTGAAAAAATTAATAAAAATCATATTTCTAAAGAAGAAATATATAAAATTTCTAAGTTTAAAATATGGTCAAAAAGACACATAGAAAAATTAGTGGTAATACAATGCTAAAGATACAAAAGGCGGATTAACAGTAAATCCCTTTATTTACTAAAGAAAAATAAAAAGGATTAGAAAAACTATCCTCAAGTTAGATACATACATTTAGGAGTCATTATGATAACCATTAGAGCGTTATTCGAAGAGGTCATGATGTTCCTATTTTAGCAAAGATTATTAGACAAAAGATTTGAAAATCCAATAAAAGCACTTACTGGAGGAATTCAATCTAATTTACACACAGCATTATAGGATTTAAAGTTAAACCAAATTACTTTATTTCCATAATGCACCTCTAATAGAAGAGTGTCTCTGCTTTAGAATTCGGACAAAAAATTCGATATATTAGTGATTTAGCGTAAGATCTAGCAATAAGTTGGACTTCCATTAATGAATATACTAATACAAAGAGAGGTTGAAATAAAGGAAATAAATAATAAAATTATTGAGCTTTTGAGCCCAATAAATTTACAAATGTAAATTCAACCAAATTATTACATTTAAAAGATTTATCAATTCCAAAAGACTGGATAATTGATAATACTAATAGAGCTAGTACTTCTAAACCAGTAAGTACTATAGAATATATGTCATCTGGTGATAAATTATATTTCAAAAATAATTTGATTACCAATACAGATGATAATTTAGTATTTCCTTCTTGTTCTCAACCAGAGGAAGAAGAAGATAATATAAGTACATCTACACCGATAGGTATGAAAACAGTTCATATTCCTATCTTCCCTACTACACCAAGTAGAAATTCTATTTCTAGAAACACTAGAATGGAAGATATACAATACTCATGGAAAGTATAATAAATTTCAATAAATACATTGAAATTACATTACATGATAAATACTATAAAAATATTCTTTACATGCACTATTAGATACAGGAGCTACAACCGAAGAGTTGCAAAAGAAATGCTATTCCAAAAGAATTCGGATACTGTAAAAAGAAAATAAGTATTAATGGAATAAATGGTAGAAAAACTACAATTTATTATAAGGCAAAAATATACCAATCTACATAAACAATGTTAGATTTATAATTCCAAAATTATTATGTTTACTGATATGTATGGAGACATATTATTAGGTAATAATTTTCTAAATCAATATTTACCTTTTATTGTTAATAAGAAATCGGTTATATTATCTATAGAAAACAATTCTATAGAAATACCATTAGTAAATTATAAACCTGATTTTACTAATGTTTGATTTTCTTAGCAGGCCTTATGGATAGAGGTAAACAACCTCTAAATGAAAATGATGGATGGAGAATCATTCCGTAAAAAACCCAACAAGGGAAAATCACCAATGAGTCCTAAACAAGGATTTATTGTTGCACCTGCAAAAGTAATTCCTAAACAAGGATTTATGGCTGCACCTACACAGGTACAATTTTATCCTAAACAAGGATATTATTTACCATATCCATTGGTAAACCAACCAATTGGATCACATTCACCAACACCGTGGATTATTCTCAATTTTCTCAAAAGCCTTATACCGATTCCAAATTTTCAAATATACGTAAGATTTGTTGAAAAACAACAAACCTCCGAGTTCTCGAATCTAAAGAATTTTTATAATCCGGCTTACCCTCTAATATTACCATTTCATAAACAAGATATGGAAAAACCATATTTTGGAACAAAGAGCTAGTTTCGAAAAGGCTTTACCCAATTCTCGTAATTCTTAGTTGAAAAAACAATCAAGAAAAATCAAGAATTATTATTAAAAAGTATATTATACAGAGATTGGGACGATGTCCTAATTGAATATATGGAGATTAAGGAGATAAACAATCTTCTTGATATATTTCAATATTTTATTGATAAAGGGAGAAACACTCCTATTATTAATAAGATGTTTAGAAAATGTCTATATAACAAGTGTAGACAAATTTTACCTCGTAAATATTTTCAAAAATAAAAGGAGCCATTTGCAAACAAAGAAGCTCTATTTTTAGAAAAATTTTCTACGAATATTTTACTCAAGCTTATATTTTTGTAAATGATATAGGAGAAAAACTCCTGCTATCAAATTTCGTTTAAATCATGAGCCGCTCGATATAACAAGTATTGAATGGGGATTTGTTAAAGAAATAATACCAAAATCTCTCTTTTGATTTATTAAAAGATTTTCCAAAGAATAGTCAAATCTCGGCTATCAAACTTTGTAAATATAGACGATTTTGTCTATTATTTCCATATTGAGATAAATAGCCTCTCATTGGTATTGTTGAGAAGAAAATTTCATCACCTTTTATCGATTTGGAATATTAATACTATGTTTTCCTGAAAAGCCCCAAAGCAAAGAAAAGAAGATCCGAGCATTTATCAAAAATCATTGATGAGTGCTATAATAATTTCAACAAGTATCAAGTCCAAGCAGAATTGATCTTATGGGCATGGCTCGACACCTTCTCCATCAAGACACCTATATGTTTTGGACCGATGGAAGAAGAATTCTAGCTTAGGACACCGGAAAAAACCGGGAAGAAAGTAATGAAGAAGCCATTTCGTTATTAACACAAATAGCGGAAATGGAAATCGGAGATTATCCGTTAGCAATGAAATCCGAGAAACATGGGAAAGCCGAATACACCAAAGATTTTCACTGTAATCCTTACACTGGATGAAATCGAAGAGATGAATCTTAGAAACATCCTGTAATATCCCGGGTTGGGGGCTATTTTGTGTTGCATGATATTGCATGGGTTTTGTGTGTTGTGTTGCTATTTCGGTGTTTTAGGGGCTTAATTGTAGCCTAGGTGTGTGCCTGAGTGTATGGAAAAATTTTGGTTTTTGGGTGTTAAGTCAGGGGAGCGGATGGAGCTGAGGGATGTGTATTTTATGTTGTGTTTCTGAGCACAAAAGAGGAGCTGGTGGAGTGGCAAAGCATGCGCCACATGGGGGAGCTTGATGTGGCGTCATCTCCAGGAGAGGGAGGTCCAGTGTTCGAACTGCAGAGTTCTCCTTTTGGCTCCTTTTTGGACGGCATGGAGGAAGAAGTAGAAGACAAGTGAAATTCTACTTGGACTTGGTCTTCAATTTCAAATGAAAGGGGGAGAGCAAATTGTGGAGGAAGACTTGGTCCACTCATTTGAAATGAGTGGTGGAGAGCCTTTGGAGGGATTTTGGCCGAATTTGGGGGAGTGTGGAGTGGGAGAATGACGGCTTGGTAAGGGAAGGTGTGTGTGCCGAAAATGCATTTGGCATTTTTGGTGATTTCGGCCACTCTTTGTCAAAAGCAATTCTTCTATTTTCTTTTGGAAACCGAAACTAGCACCCATTCTTTTCATACTCTCTTCCTTTCTTCTCTTGAAACCTTAGTAGCCGAAACCTCATTTGTTTCTTCTAATTCTTCTTCCTTGAACCCGAAAGCCCAAGCAACACATGCCGAATTTGCTTCATTCTTGATTAGTTCTCTTAATAGCCGAATGCCCTTTTGTGTCACCATTTTACTTGCTTTCATTTCTTTTCTTCTTGTGACCCTTTTGGCCGAATATCAACCCCTTTTCTATTCATTTTCCTCTTGTGTTCTCTTCTTTTGGGTGAAGCCGAATCCTCCTGCAACTTGTGGCCGATTTCTCTTCTTTTCTTAAACCACACTCCTTTGTTTTGTTTTCAAGGCTGATAGCCGAAATCCCCCTGGTGTTGTCGAAATCTCCTTCTTTCTTTTTGCTCTCATTGTAGCCGAATATCTTCTCTTCTCCTAGTAGTCTCCCTTGGCCGAATCTTTGGTGGTTCTCTCCTAGTGTGGTTAGCCGAATCTTTGTTGGTAAGTAAGGGGTAAGTGATTGGTTGTTGTTAGTTTGATCTTCTGGTTTCGATTAAGGCATGAATGATAAAGGATTAACTGTTATTCTTTTCAAGGTGAAGGCTGAGTGTCTTAGAAGGCCATTGTGGTTCGGATTTGGTAGGAAACCAAATCACCTTCAAGGTAAGGGTTCGACATTAACCCCTTTGATTAAGTGTCCTTGGCCGAATGTCTTAGTGCCTAACCCCTAATGTTTGACCGATTATAGGATCTTGTAATCGAGGGGCTTAGATCGCTCTCGTGGGATTTTGGACTCGTGATCACCAGTGTGTAACTAACACACCGATACTTAGTAAGATTATTAATAAACCTATTTGCATGTTAAAAGTTATAACAAAGTGATGGACAATGGGATACCCAAATAGGGTATGTGTACGATTCGTGTAAGTCTGTTTCTATTATGAGTGCTATTAATGAAGTATAATATCATGACTTATGTTTTGTATGTATGCTATGAGAGATAATGCTTGGTATGTTGGCATAATATGCATGACTTGCATGAGATGCATGATTACATGAGTATGAGATGGATGGGTGATACGAGAGGAGGGAGCAGTGATATATATTGTGCTGACGAGCACCAAAGTGCTTTGTAGCAGCACACTTTGTGACTTTGGGTCACCAGAGGTTTGGCACCTCCAGAGGTTTGGTACCTCAACGTCTCGTCCCAGTGGCTCAGTACCACAGTGGGTTGGCCCCACAGATGATTATACGGGATTGACGCCAGTGTTTTGGTAACACACGATGGGTTGGCCCCATCACCAGATTTGTGACTACGGTCACCAGTGCTTTGGTAGCACATTGTGTCTTTGGGACACCAGAGGTTTGGCACCTCATTGCGACTTGTCCCTGTGGTTTGACCACCGTGGGTTGGCCCCACTTGAGATATGGGATCGCCTCGCTAGTGTTTTGGTAACACACGATGGGTTGGCCCCATCATCAGATTTGTGACTACGGTCACCAGTGCTTTGGTAGCACATTGTGTCTTTGGGACACCAGTGGTTTGGGACCACATCGATGGATAATGTGTCTTTGGGACACCAGTGTTTTGGTAACACATTGTGACTATACGTCACCAGTGGTTTGGCACCACCAGTGGTTTGGTACCACACGGGGTAGAAAAGGTGTATGGATGGTTAGGATCGGGTTGCATTAATTATGTTGCTATGTATGATGTGTGTTAGCATGTTGTTTTATCGGGAGCGGGGTTTACACACTGAGTCACTCGACTCACCCTCTCCTTTGACATTTCAGGTGACTCGTAGACGCGGACTTGGAGCCGGGATGGACTCGGGGTGCACATGCCATGCTCTAATAAAAGTTTTGCTCAGTTTATTGCATTTGGGTACTTTAGTTTATTTATTTTTATTTGGGTTTATCTTGGATTTGTAAAAGCTTTCTAAAATGTGCTTTATATGTTTATATTTTTACATTAGATTTTAATATGCTGTAACGAAAATAACTTGGTGCGAATTTTGATTAAAATTTGGAAAGACGACGTTTTCAAACCAACAAAGCGATATGTTTTTGAACTATACCATCGGGTATCACACCGTTTTTATAATTGAATGAAAAACAATCGGATTCAAACTTGAAACCAAAAATTTTTCTAAGACTGAATGTTCTGGTAACAATGTTCAACAACTCGTTTTCGAAAAGAAACAAAGTTTTATCAAGTCTACTAGTACAACCTCAAAGTTTTCAAATACGTTTTCCCTCGTAACATACCAGATTCGGTCGTGGTGTTTGGACCGGGTTTGGGGTGTTACACATCCAAGAAGGATAAACACGTGGAAGAATGATGTCCAAAAAGGAGATGCATTCAATTTTGGCGGTGACTTAAAAAGAAGGCAACCACCAAAAGACAAAGATGATGTCATGCATGATGGAAGCAACCATTTAATGCAATTGAAACATGGAAGCAACCATAACGGCAACCACTATTCAAGGAAGCTACGTGGAAACAACCAAAAGCGTCCTTATCAAGATAATGTTAGAGGAAGCTACGTGGAAAAAGCCAACATAGCATCCACCAATTAAAGAAAGCTACTTGGAACACACCAAGAAGCTGACAATTAATGTGTCCTTATCAGGATACTATTCGAACTCAATTGTAATTAAATTAGAGTTTATTTTCTATTCTTATCCGAACAATTATTTCGATTTCAAATGTAACTAGATTCTAGTTTAGAATTTTTGGTTATAAATAGGCATTCATGTAAGCCTTGAAAGGCATCGAGTTTTAGGATCGAGTTTTAGGATCGAGTTTTAGGATCGAGTTTTAGTTATCGAGTTTTAGTTATCTTTCATCGAGTTTTAGTTAGAAAATTTGTAAACTATCTTTCTTCTTGTGAAATATTATTCTACGATATTAGAATCCCTTCCGCTTGCACATACCTCCCCACCGATAATTGGTATCGAGAGCCCCTGAGTAACGATTTACGGAGTTTTCATATCGTAGTTATCATTGTAAGTTTCTATCTTTATTTCTCGCCTCTGTTTGTTTCACGGTTGTTGTCTCAAAACCCATATATCCGCTGCTTGTCTTCGTGTTGCCGTTGAGTCCGAGTGGGACGTTGTAGGTGTTTTGAAGACGTATGAGACACAGACGCAGTCTTAGGTAGGTACCGGGGATAACATCATGGAAAAAATGGATTGTTTATATAAAGATAAAACTTGTAATCATACTATGCATATAGACTCTAAGAATGAAAATAATATTTCGGCTCTTAGTAAAGGTATCAATAGTTTAATAGATATGACGCCTATATATTTTAATAAATTATATACTAAGGTTAGTAAAGTAGAAGAAAAAGTAGATAGTTTGGGAGAAGTAACTGACTTAGATTTGAATAGCAAATCTAAAGAGTTATTATCCGATGTTAATAATAAACTCTATCAAAGTTATTAATAATAATAATATAGAATCGATTTAGAACCTTTATATTACTGGTAATAGTAATTATATTTTAGCTTTGTCAGATGAGGATGAGTCTTCGGATGAATCTTCAACTAATAATAATAATAATAATAAAACAAAAAACAAAAGAAAAAAGAGAAAAAGATAAAAAACAAGAAAAATATGATTTTAACTCTTACAAAACTTTAATAGAACATTGGAAAACCCAATTTTCTAAAACGGAGATAGTTATGAAAGAGTTGAATATCTAAAATTAATAGAAGAACTTTATGAAAAACATAAAGATTTGTTTAAAAGATATAATTATCATTATATGTTAGAATATAATGACAATACTAGTAGTTCTGATAATTCAGATGAAAATATTAATGTTACGAGTCATAATTACGATGAGGAAAACACTTCAAATGAAGAAAATATAGAAATTCCCAACCAATGGATCTTGAACCAACAGATCCGGATGATTATATAACATCTAAACCTTGGGAAATAGATAAAAAGATCTTCATGGTAAAAGAAAATTAGACTCAAACCTTCAAACAGATGATGGTCTAAGATCTATTAATAAAAATCACGAAATTGTTGAAAACACAACAAGAATATTAGGTGATAAAATAGAAAATATAGCTACTAATGATATAAAACTGAAACACCAGGGAGAAACTAGTCAACCTACACCTATACCTTATAGTGTAGGAGACCTTAACAAAAGAAATGTTGCTCAAGGAGGAATATATTTAGACTTAACAAATATTCCTTTGTCCGACTATGAAAAAAACCATAGATGGTCAAGCACAATCCATGACTATTGTTGTAAATAACAACAAGATGCAAATGCCGGTCAAAAGAAAAGTTTTTAAACTATTTTGTTGGAACTTTTCAAGGAGATGTTCTACAATTTCTCGAATACTGGGAAGAATCTGAGAAAGGAAGAGAACAAAAGGACAACTTATTAATCAAATAAGTTCTCCTAAAGATTTATTAAAAGGATTAACCTCAATTCTAAAAATAGAATTTTGTGGTTATACTAATAAAAAGACCGAGGATAGTCAATCCAAATATACCTTGTCAAAATTAAAATTATGCGATATTAGATATTTAGAAGAATTCTCTAAAAGTTTCTGCAAGAATATCAAAAGTTAAAAATGAAAGTATAGACTTTTGGAGAAATCAATATTTTCATAAGCTACCCCACCTTGGGATGAAATTTGCATCAACAAATATGCTTCTTTCATTATAAAACATAGTAATGATAATAAAGAAATAGGAGATATAGATACAATAGGTAATAGAATTAATTTTGCTAAAGAAAGAATTCATTACATTGCTTACAAAGTAAAGCGGCTAAACAAGTCAAAAATAAATTAAGCCATAGATATTGTACAAAAATGTTAGAAGGAGAATGGGAATTTGGTTGTAGTTCTATATACGACCAAAAACTATAAAAAACATAAAAAATATAAATTAGCTAAATGGAAACCAGAAATAAAAATTATGCTAATAATAATAAAAAGAAAAAATTCGTTAGAAGAAAAACTTCTAAAAATACTAAAAAACAAATATGTAAATGTTTTATTTGTGACGAAGAAGGTCATATAGCAACATTTTGTCCTAACAAAGGCAAAAACGCTAGAAAAATGATTAAAAATCTTGAAGAACAAGATTTAGAAATTTGCTTTAGTGAGGAAATAAATCCTCTTTGAAATATTATATGAGTTATTATCGTAAAAGCAGTCTAATACTGATTCTCGATGAATATATCTTTATGTTGGGAAATAGTTCTAATAAACAATTAGAAGACATTCCTAATTCTGAACAATAGGATATTAAGCTAGGAAATATAATCGGAGAAGAAATTGACTTTTCTGATAATATAATTGAAAAAATTAATAAAAATCATATTTCTAAAGAAGAAATATATAAAATTTCTAAGTTTAAAATATGGTCAAAAAGACACATAGAAAAAATTAGTGGTAATACAGTCGCCAAAGATACAAAAGGCGGATTAACAGAATCCTTTATTTACTAAAGAAAAATAAAAAGGATTAGAAAAACTATCCTCAAGTTAGATACATACATTTAGGAGTCATTATGATAACCATTAGAGCGTTATTCAGAAGAGGTCATGATGTTCCTATTTTAGCAGTATTATTAGACAAAAGATTTGAAAATCCAATAAAAGCACTTATTGGAGGAATTCAGTCTAATTTACACACAAAGTGTTATAGGATTTAAAGTTAAACCAAATTACTTTATTTCCATAATAGACCCTCTAATAGAAGAGTGTCTCTCGCTTAGAATTCGGACAAAAATTTGATATTAGTGATTTAGCGGAAGATCTAGCAATAAGTTGGACTTCCATTAATGAATATACTAATACAAAGAGAGGTTGAAATAAAGGAAATAAATAATAAAATTATTGAGCTTTTTGAGCCCAATAAATTTACAACATGAAATTCAACCGAAATTATTACATTTAAAAGATTTATCAATTCCAAAAGACTGGATAATTGATAATACTAATAGAGCTAGTACTTCTAAACCATGAAGTACTATAGAATATATGTCATCCGGTGATAAATTATATTTCAAAAATAATTTGATTACCAATACAGATGATAATTTAGTATTTCCTTCTTGTTCTCAACCGGAGGAAGAAGAAGATAATATAAGTACATCTACACCGATAGGTATGAAAAATAGTTCATATTCCTATCTTCCCTACTACACCAAGTAGAAATTCTATTTCTAGAAACACTAGAATGGAAGATATACAATACTGTGTGGAAAGTATAATAAATTTCAATAAATACATTGAAATTACATTACATGATAAAGACTATAAAAATATTCTTTACATGCACTATTAGATACAGGAGCTACAACCAGTAGTTGCAAAAGAAATGCTATTCCAAAAGAATTCTGGATACCTGTAAAAAAGAAAATAAGTTATAATGGAATAAATGGTAGAAAAACTACAATTTATTATAAGGCAAAAAATATACCAATCTACATAAACAATGTTAGATTTATAATTCCAAAATTATTATGTTTACCTGATATGTATGGAGACATATTATTAGGTAATAATTTTCTAAATCAATATTTACCTTTTATTGTTAATAAGAAATCGGTTATATTATCTATAGAAAACAATTCTATAGAAATACCATTAGTAAATTATAAACCTGATTTTACTAATGCTTGATTTTCTTAGCAGGCCTTATGGATAGAGGTAAACAACCTCTAAATGAAAATGATGGATGGAGAACTGTCCATAAAAAACCCAACAAGGGAAAATCACCAATGAGTCCTAAACAAGGATTTATTGCTGCACCTGCAAAAGTAATTCCTAAACAAGGATTTATGGCTGCACCTACACAGGTACAATTTTATCCTAAACAAGGATATTATTTACCATATCCATTGGTAAACCAACCAATTGAATCACATTCACCAACACCGGTGGATTATTCTCAATTTTCTCAAAAGCCTTATACCGATTCCGAAATTTTCAAATATACAGAAGATTTGTTGAAAAAACAACAAACCTCTGAGTTCTCGAATCTAAAGGATTTTTATAATCCAGGCTTACCCCCAGAATATTACCATTTCATAAACAAGATATGGAAAAACCATATTTTGGAACAAAGAGCTAGTTTGAAAGGCTTACCCAATTCTCGAATTCTTAGTTGAAAAAACAATCAAGAAAAATCAAGAATTACTATTAAAAAGTATATTATACGAGATTGGGACAATGTCCTAATTGAATATATGGAGATTAAGGAGATAAACAATCTTCTTGATATATTTCAATATTTTATTGATAAAGGGAGAAACACTCCTATTATTAATAAGATGTTTAGAAAATGTCTATATAACAAGTGTAGACAAATTTTACCCTCAGAAATATTTTCAAAAATAAAAGGAGCCATTTGCAAATAGCAAGCTCTATTTTTAGAAAAATTTTCTGAATATTTTACTCAAGCTTATATTTTTGTAAATGATATAGGAGAAAAACTCCTCTGCTATCAAATTTCGTTTAAATCATGAGCCGTTCGATATAACAAGTATTGAATGGGGATTTGTTAAAGAAATAACAGTCCAAAATCTCTCTTTTGATTTATTAAAAGATTTTCCAACGCAATAGTCAAATCTCGGCTATCAAACTTTGTAAATATAGACGATTTTGTCTATTATTTCCATATTGAGATAAATAAGTCTCATTGGTATTGCTTGAGGAAGAAAAATTTCATCACTTTATATCGATTTGGAATATTAATACTATGTTTTCCTGGAAAAGCCCCGAAAGCAAAGAAAAGAAGATCCGAGCATTTATCAAAAATCATTGATGAGTGCTATAATAATTTCAACAAGTATCAAGTCCAAGCAGAATTGATCTTATGAGCATGGCTCGACACCTTCTCCATCAAGACACCTATATGTTTTGGACCGATGGAAGAAGAATTCTAGCTTAGGACACCGAAAAACGGGAAGAAAGTAATGAAGAAGCCATTTCGTTATTAACACAAATAGCGGAAATGGAAATCGAGATTATCCGTTAGCAATGAAATCAGAGAAACATGGGAAAATTTGAATACACCAAGACCTTCACTGAAATCCTTACACTGGATGAAATCGAAGAGATGAATCTTAGAAACATCCAAGAAGGATAAACACGTGGAAGAATGATGTCCAAAAGGAGATGCATTCAATTTTGGCGGTGACTTAAAAGAAGGCAACCACCAAAAGACAAAGATGATGTCATGCATGATGGAAGCAACCATTTAATGCAATTGAAACATGGAAGCAACCATGACGGCAACCACTATTCAAGGAAGCTACGTGGAAACAACCAAAAGCGTCCTTATCAAGATAATGTTAGAGGAAGCTACGTGGAAAAAGCCAACATAGCATCCACCAATTAAAGAAAGCTACTTGGAAGCCACCAAGAAGCTGACAATTAATGTGTCCTTATCAGAGATACTATTCGAACTCAATTGTAATTAAATTAGAGTTTATTTTTATTCTTATCCAACAATTATTTCGGATTTCAAATGTAACTAGATTCTAGTTTAGAATTTTTGGTTATAAATAGGCATTCATGTAAGCCTTGAAAGGCATCGAGTTTTAGGATCGAGTTTTAGGATCGAGTTTTAGGATCGAGTTTTAGTTATCGAGTTTTAGTTATCTTTTATCGGAAGGGATTCTAATATCGTAGAATAATATTTCACAAGAAGAAAGATAGTTTACAAATTTTCTAACTAAAACTCGATGAAAGATAACTAAAACTCGATAACTAAAACTCGATCCTAAAACTCGATCCTAAAACTCGATACCTTTCAAGGCTTACATGAATGCCTATTTATAACCAAAAATTCTAAACTAGAATCTAGTTACATTTGAAATCGAAATAATTGTTCTGATAAGAATAAAAATAAACTCTAATTTAATTACAATTGAGTTCCGAATAATAGTATCCTGATATAAGGACACATTAATTGTCGACTTTCTTGGTGGCTTCCAAGTAGCTTTCTTTAATTGGTGGATGCTATGTTGGCTTTTTCCACGTAGCTTCCTCTAACATTATCTTGATAAGGACGCTTTTGGTTGTTTCCACGTAGCTTCCTTGAATAGTGGTTGCCGTCATGGTTGCTTCCATGTTTCAATTGCATTAAATGGTTGCTTCCATCATGCATGACATCATCTTTGTCTTTTGGTGGTTGCCTTCTTTTAAGTCACCGCCAAAATTGAATGCATCTCCTTTTGGACATCATTCTTCCACGTGTTTATCCTTCTTGGATGTTTCTAAGATTCATCTCTTCGATTTCATCCAGTGTAAGGATTCTCAGTGAAGGTACCGTGTATTCCACTTTTCCCATGTTTCTGATTCACCGCTAACTGATAATCTCCGATTTCCATTTCCGCTATTTGTGTTAATAACGAAATGGCTTCTTCATTGCTTTCTTCCCGTTTTTTCCATGTGTCGTAAGCTAGAATTCTTCTTCCATCGGTCCAAAACATATAGGTGTCTTGATGGAGAAGGTGTCGAACCATGCTCATAAGATCAATTCCTCGCTTGACTTGATACTTGTTGAAATTATTATAGCACTCATCAATGATTTTTGATAAATGCTCGATCTTCTTTTGTCGCTTTCGTATTTTTCCGAAAACATAGTATTTATATTCCAAATGCGATAAGGTCGATGAAATTTTTCTTCTTCAAAGAATACCAATGAGATCGTTTATCTCAATATGGAAATAATAGACAAAATCGTCTATATTTACAAAGTTTGATAGCCGAGATTTGACTATCGCTGAAAATCTTTTAATAAATCAAAAGAGAGATTTTGGACATTATTTCTTTAACAAATCCTATTCAATACTTGTTATATCGAACGACTCACGATTTAAACGAAATTTGATAGCAGGAGTTTTTTTTCCTATATCATTTACAAAAATATAAGCTTGAGTAAAATATTCGTAAAATTTTTCTAAAAATAGAGCTTCTTGCTTGCAAATGGCTCTTTTATTTTTGAAAATATTTCTGAGGGTAAAATTTGTCTACACTTGTTATATAGACATTTTCTAAACATCTTATTAATAATAGGAGTGTTTCTCCTTTATCAATAAAATATTGAAATATATCAAGAAGATTGTTTATCTCCTTAATCTCCATATATTCAATTAGGACATCGTCCCAATCTCTGATATAATATACTTTTTAATAATAATTCTTCGATTTTTCTTCATTTGTTTTTTCAACTAAGAATTTCGAGAATTGCAAGAGCCTTTCAAACTAGCTTTTTGTTCCAAAATATGGTTTTTCCATATCTTGTTTATGAAATGGTAATATTCTAGGGGTAAGCTCTGGATTATAAAAATCCTTTAGATTCGAGAACTCGAGAGGTTTGTTGTTTTTTCAACAAATCTTCAGATATTTGAAAATTTCTAATCGGTATATAAGGCTTTTGAGAAAATTGAGAATAATCCACCTGTTGTTGTGAATGTGATCCAATTGGTTGCTTTACCAATGGATATGGTAAATAATATCCTTGTTTAGATAAAATTGTACTGTGTAGGTGCAAAGAATAAATCCTTGTTTAGACTCATTGGTGATTTTCCTTGTTGGGTTTTTTTATGACATTCTCCATCCATCATTTTCATTTAGAGGTTGTTTACCTCTATCCATAAGGCCCAAGCTAAGAAAATCAGCAATCATATTATTAGTACCTTTTATGTATATTACTTCAAAATTAAATTGGCATAATTCATTATACCATCTAATTCTTCTAGGTAATCAAGTTTCTAAACTTTTGTTAGTAAGAAACTGCTTAATGACTTGATTATCGGTTTTAATAATAAAATTTTCTAAAAGCTAAATATATTAGGAATTTTTTATTCCTTTTTGATTGCTAATAATTCTTTTTCATAAATAGCATAATTAATTTCGTTTGGTTTAAACTTTCCGAACTATATCCACATATTAATTCTTTGTTATCGCTTGTTTTAGCTTTTAATACACATCCCCAATTTCTTTACGAGGCATCTGCTTTCTAGAATTAATTTATCACCTTGTTTAGGTAAATATACTTTAGGGATATAATTTATTTCAGACTTTATTTGTTTAATTATGTCTGAATCTTTTATAGACCATTCAAAAGGTTTGTCCTTTTGAGTTTGTCATATAATTCATCTAATTTTTAGATAAGTTAGGAAAGAAATTTACGCCATAATTAACAATTCCTAAAAATTGTTGAAGTTGTTTTTATCAACAATTTTTTCAGGAATTCTTTTATTTTAACAATAATATGATCTTGGAGTTTAAGACCATCATATGATAGTATTAATCCTAAGAATTCTATTTCAGTTTTTTCTAATTCTATTTTCTTAGGGCTCAATATTATTCCATGTTTTATAAATTCTCTAGCTATAATATTTAGATGTTTTCTATGATTTTCCAGTGTTTCTGAAAAAATTAGAATATCTTCTATATATACAACACAAAATTTTTTATATTTTTTAAATATAGAGTCCATCTCAATATGTACTCAAACCCGACCAAACGCTATGGCCAAACCGGTCTCATTAACGGTGAAAATATTTTTGACGTTCCTTTTTGAAAACCAACTCAAAGTTTTGAAAACCCTTCATTTATTTGAATTTGCGAAAACCATACTTAGTTTTAATTGAAAATTAAAAACAAGTCAAGTTATTATAAAAATTACTAATGTGCCCGATGGCTCGATAAAAACGTTTGCGAGTTTAGTTTAGAAAACTCTTTCATCTCATTTCATAAAGAGATAATTAAAACAATTATTCAAGCGTAGAATAAAATAAAAATGAAATACTAGGAGGCCTTATTACATAAAAAAAAATTTAAATCCACAATCCCATGATAATTAAATTGAAATTCAAAGGCTGTTAAAAATTTAACTCCAACGGCATGGCCACCTCGAGTCATCCGGCTCCACATCCGCGATCTACTCGTTACTGAAAAATGTAAAGGAGAAGGTGAGTCACCAAGACTCGAGATGTAACCCTTCCCCGATTTAAGTAGTTTCATACACAACATGTAACAATTAATGTGCATAATATCAAGTACCCATCCTAGCCAACCATACGCCCTTTGTCTACCCTGTTGTGGTACCAAACCACCGGTGGTGCCAAACCACCGTGACATATAGTCACAATGTGCTACCAAAGCACCGGTGTCCGTAGACACAAATCGGGTGATGGGGCCAACCCATCGTGTGATACCAAATCACCGCGCATTTATCCCATATCTCAAGTGGGGCCCAACCCACGGTGGTATTAACCATAGGGACAAGTCGCTATGAGGTACCAAACCTCTGGAGGTACCAAACCTCTGGTGACCGTAGTCACGGTGTGTTACCAAAACACTGGTGCCCGCTTCGGCACGAATTTATCGCCCCTCCACTCAATCAACCCACATAGGCAATAATCATACACAGATTTATCAAATGTATTATCACAACATGCTTCCCAAAAGCATCAAATAGCAAATCATATGCACAGTACTTACTTGGTTACCCCAGTATACCGTTATGGTATTCAAGCCATTGCTACATACATCAAATTAGCAATCACATTACTTATACAGATTTAATAAGTTAAATGGTGTGTATGTACACACTGTTACCACGATAGTCTTAAATCCCAAGATAATCAATCGGCCACACTCTAAGTCCTTGCCCCTATATTCGCCAACTATCAAGGTTAGTGTTATGGACCATTCGGCCAAACCAAATAATTTAAAGGGGTCATACTTTGTACCCAATCCTTACCCAAATCACTTTGAGTACTAGCCTTAGCGTCCGAATCGCGAATCTGGTTTACAACTACACTTGGTCAATTAATAACACTAATAACCATAGCCTTCGGCTTTTAAACACTAATATAAGCCTTACCTATACTTACCAAATTCCGCTTTGTCGGCCGAATGCAAGATCTCGATCTCACTTTGCTTTGAGATCCCGAAGTCCTTGGTGAAATCGGCTTCAATAGAAAGGTTAGCCAACCATTAGTACTTGCCAACTTTCGGCTTTTTCCTTAAACCCAAATCGGCCGAACATTAGAGATACAGGAAAAATGACATTCGGCTATAGCCACTCACCTTTACTTAATCACCCGCCAACAGTTCACTTGAAGAGGTCCAACCACCTTGATATTCGGCCAAAAGAGGTTCCAAATGAGAGAAGAGGATTTCGGTTCTACAAGGGAGTATAGGAGAATAGGGGTCTTAGTTTACGAATAAAGGAGCTATGGAGATGCGGAGGATTCGGCCAAGGAGTTTTATGAAAGAAAGAAAATAAAGAGAAACGAGGAGGAGGAAGAAATTCGGCAGCTGCAGAAAAAGTCTAAAAGAAAAACCAAGGTGATGGCTAGGGGTTTATAAAGGATTTCGGCACCCCCTAGTAGCCTTGCCGTCCACTCCTCCTTGTCCAAGGAGTTCAAAATTTCAAAAACTCTCCAAGTCACTCTTGGCCACACATTTCAATTAATTCAAATAATTTGAATTAATCACTTAATAATCCCTTTTAATCAAATAATAACCTTGATTATCCTATGAAATTATCATATATCTTTCATTATCTAAAGGATTAAGCAAATTAAAACCAATTTAAAGTGCTTAAATTATCCCTTAATAATAATAATAAAAAAAACCCATTATTATCCAAAATAAAAATAAAAAGAATTAAAGGAGAGAAAACTCCCCACATGTGCCGTCCATCCATAATGCAAAAAGAGGATCCTTGTGACTCAAACAAGGCTCTCCCTTCCTCTTGATGTGGCGTCACATGCTAGCTCTCTAAGTGGGCTTCTTTTGCCACTTTACCAAGGGCTTCTTAGTGCCAAATTACTTCCATTTATTCTTATAACACCCACTCGCTAAGGCTCCCTACCTTTAGAATTAAAATTGAAATTTTCTACCAAACCGAGCCAACTCGAAGCCTTAAATCAAGCTCTATTATTCCATAAATAATATCACAAGATTCTTACATAATAGAAATAATGAAATTCCAAATAACCCCTTTTTGGGATGTTACAGTTCTACCCCCTTAAAAATAAATTTCGTCCCGAAATTACCTAACTAGAAAAGGTGGGGTCTGGCTGCCTCATCACATCCTCGAGTTCCCACGTAGCTTCCTCTGCATGTACCATGGTTCCGCCACAATACCTTCACCAGGGCACTCGACTTCTTACGTAAAACCTTCACATCTCGGTCTAAGATCCGAATCGGTTCCTCTTCAAACGATAAATCAATTCACCTCGATTTACATTCGCGGTACTACGTGCGATGGGTCCGACCGATATCGTCTCGAAGATTGATACGTGAAAGACATCATGGATCTGGTTTAGTTCGGTAGACAACTCAAGCCGGTGCGCCATCGTCCAACACGCTTAATCACCGCATATGGCCCGATGAATCTTGGGCTTAGCTTCCCTTCCGTCCAAATCTTATCACCTTTTTCCAAGGTGACACTTTCGAAAAAACCTTGTCTCCCACAAAGATACTCCATCTCCTTGCATTTTAAATCGAAGATAGGATTTTTGCCTATCCGATGCTTCCTTAAGACGAGACCGAATCACCTTGACTTTATCCTCCGCTCTCATCACCAACTCTGGACCCAAAATCTATCGTTCGCCTAATTCCGTCCAACACGTCGGAGTACGACATTTTCGCCCATACAATGCTTCGTATGGTGCCATCTGGATACTTGCCTGATAGCTGTTGTTGTAGGCGAATTCTGCTAACGGTAGAAATTCCTCCCAACTACCTCGAAAATCTAAGACACACCCCCTTAACATATCCTCTAAGATCTGTATCACCCTTTCCGATTGTCCGTCCGATTGTGGGTGGAAAGCTGTACTGAAATCCAACCGGGTACCCAAAGCTTGATGTAGCGCTTTCCAAAACCTTGACGTGAATCTGGGATCCCTATCCGAAATGATCGACACTGGAACACCATGTAACCTTACTATTTCTGCCACATACAACTTTGCGAGCTTCTGAAGCGAGAAATCCACCCTCACTGGTATGAAGTGAGCTGACTTAGTCAGACGATCCACTATCACTCAAATTGCGTCTTTCTTGCTGGGCGTGAGGGGTAGCCCACTAACAAAATCCATAGTTATCCGTTCCCACTTCCATTGGGGAATCTTCACTGGCTGAAGCAACCCTGACGGCAGCTGATGTTCAGCCTTGACCTGTTGACAAGTCAGACACCTGCCAACAAACTCTATTACTTCACGTTTTAACCCGGGCCACCAGAATTGCTCCTTGAGATCCCTATACATCTTGCTGCCTCCAGGATGCATAGCGTAAGGGCTGCTATGTGCATCCTGGAGAATTTTCTGCCTTAACTCCACATCCTTCGGCATACAAGCCCGCCCTTGAAAGCATAATACTCCATCCATAGACAGATTGTATCCTTCCAATCCACCATTCTGAACTTGTACCCTCTTAGCATTCAACCCTTCATCCACTAACTGTTTGTCTCTAACCTCCTCGATCCATATTGGCTTAACTTGAAGTTCCGCTAAGAGACTTCCATCACCATATAGACTTAACCGAGCAAATATTGCTCTTAAGTCCGTCACAACCTTCCGGCTCAACGCGTCTGCTACCACGTTGGCCTTGCCCGGATGATACTCAATGGAACAATCATAGTCCTTCAAAAGTTCGATCCATCGACGCTGTCTCAAGTTTAGATCCTTCTGAGTTAAGAGATATCTCAAACTCTTGTGATCTGTATAAACTATCGACTTCTCCCCATAAAGATAGTGTCTCCATATTTTCAGAGCGAAGACAACTGCTGCTAACTCTAAGTCGTGCGTTGGATAGTTCAATTCATGAGGTCTTAACTGACATGATGCATAGGCTACTACCTTCCCCTCCTACATCAGCACACATCCCAAACCAGTATGGGACGCATCACAATAAACGGTGAACAACTTCCCCCTCCGCAGCACCAAAATCGGAGCTTAGTCAAAATTTTCCTTAGTTTATCGAAGCTTTCTTGCTTTGCTTCTCCGACCATACAAATGGGACTCCTTTTCTTAGTAGCCGTCAGCGGTCTTGCGATCGAGAGAAAATCCTTCTACAAATCTCCGATAGTACCCCGCTAGCCCCGAAAACTTGGTTTCCGCCACACTCGACCTAGGCGGTTTCCAATCCAATACCGCTTCAATCTTGCGAGGTCCACTCTAATCCCTTCCGCCGACACTACGTGACCTAGAAAGCTATTTCCCTTAGCCAAAATTCGCACTTACTCGAATTTGGCATATAACTACTTCTCCCTTAGTACTTGCAACACTATTCGCAAATGTTTGTCATGCTCTTCTTCCGTCCTAGAGTAAACCAAGATGTCGTCAATGAATACCACGACGAATTGGTCTAGGTACTGCTGAAATACTCTGTTCATCAAGTCCATAAAGGCGCCGCGTGCGTTGGTCAACCCGAATGGCATTACGAAACTTCGTAATGTCCATACCGAGTTCGAATGCCGTCTTGTGGACATCAACTTCCTTTACCTTTAGTTGTTGGTAGCCCGACCTAAGGTCTATCTTTGAAAACACCGCGGCACCCTTCAGTTGGTCAAACAAGTCATCGATCCGAGGCAACGGATACTTGTTCTTGATCGTTAACTTGTTCAACTGGCGGTAGTCGATGCACATTCGCATGGACCCGTCCTTCTTCTTGACAAATAGCACAGGTGCTCCCCATGGGGATATGCTTGGTCGAATAAACCCTCTATCCAAGAGCTCCTGAATTTGGGCCTTCAGCTCCACCAATTCCTTTGGTGCCATTCGGTATGGTACTATAGACACAGGTGCCGTTCCGGGTAGCAAATCAATCTTCGAATTCAACTTCCCGATCCGAGGCGGACACGGAAGTTCTTCCGAATCGTCGCCAAAAATTCCCGACCGTTCGAACCTCAACTACTGACTCCTTAGCTTCCAAAGCACAGATCTGAACCAAATATGCCTCGCAACCTTTCTTGACCATCCTTTCGGCCTTCAAGGCCGACACCATATTGGATAGGTAATTCCTTCTATCACCTATCATAACCACTTCATCATCCTCAGCCGTCTTAAGCACCATGCGCTTAGCCGCGCAATCCAAATTCGCCTGATACTTAACCAACCAGTCCATTCCAAGGATCAAATCGAACTCTCCGAAAGGTAGTTCCATCGGATCGGCTACAAATCGACCCCTTGGAGTTCTAGGGTACATCTCTATAAAGTTTGTCTACTACTACAGAGTGTCCTGGGGGGCTTAGCACGATCATCTTCCTAAGAGTAGTCTCGAGTCTAGGTCCATAGTTCCTACCACACTACTAGCAATGTAATGCGAGTGCGTCGAACCCACATCAATTAATGCAACATAAGGTAAACCAAATATTAGAAACGTCACTGGTTATGACGTCCGGTGCGTCTCCTCCTCGCGACGCCTCATTTGCATAGACTAAGCCAGCCGCTTAGCCTAGCTCAGTTACCCGATCCTCTCGCCTCGAGTTCCACGGCCTCTATTCGGACCATTTCCTCCTCGACCATTCCCGTGACCCTCTCAGTGGTCCCATATTTACATCTTGAGTGCGGTTACGCTTCTTCCGGTGATTCTTAGCTAGTTTCCGGGGCAATCTCGACACGATGCTCCAAAGACCCACATTCAAAACAACCTCTACCACCGGTCCAACAACTTCCCCCAATGGGTTTTCCCACGGTGGTTACACCGAGTCGGCCTCTCGATTAGTAATCGTGGGCCTACCGGTCTGATTTGGCCCACTCTGCCTAGCCCTTTTTGGCGCACTATTACCACCTGATCCCGCCGACCCAAAACCTCTCTTTTGGTTATTCTTACTATAGTTTTGTCTCACAGTCTCCTTAATCCCTTCGGCCACCTTGGCCTTCTCCACTAGGGGCGAGAACTCACGAACTCCTTCTGGGGGCAATTATTAATCTCGGATCATCTCTCGAGTCCGTCCTCAAAACGGACACAATACGCTCATGTGTTCGGTGGCTACGATTCCTCGGCATACCTACTCAACCTTAAAAACTCCGCCTCATACTCGGCCACCGACTTAGTTCCTTGCACTAGACCTAGGAAGGCTTTCCTTTGACCATCAGTGTAACTAGTGCCCACATATTTCTTCTGAAAGGCCGTTTTAAAGTAGTCCCACGTGAGATCCTCACCATGGCTCCATCCCGGGACTATCGGCCACCACTGCACGCTTCATCCTTTAGAAGCGACACCGCCTTCTTTCGACTTTTCCTCCTCGGTCGGTCGAGATCATCCATGACCCTTTCCGTAGATTCCAAACCAATATTCTCATGCACTGGTGCCACTCTCGAGACACCACGGAATACCTCGGCCCCGTTAGACCAAATTCGCTCGGGAACGGACTTCCGAGCTCCCAAATTCCCACCAAAGCACCGGCACTATCTCCAAAACTCGCCAAAGCGACTTGCGACACGGCCTCACCACCGGTGCCGTCCTGCGCTCTCACCACGAAAGTAGGAGGTGGTGGTGGCGGTGGTACCTCGTTTCTGAACCTTGACGACTGACGGGTTCGGACACCGTCATCCTACCCTACCGCGTCCACGGCGTCCACGTCCTCTAGAACTCATTCTATCTATCGCGCTTTTATCGATTAAGAAAATTTTATGTGTTAGCATTTGTTTCACTTTCTTATTCGCGAAGAAATTTTATGAACAGAATTTTAATTAGGGATTCTTTCGAGCAAACAAGGTTTCAGTCTTCTATCCTAGTTCACACAAAGAGTTCATGCATCCATTCCTTAATGCTTTCC
Source organism: Gossypium bickii (assembly GCA_025503065.1). Taxonomy (NCBI): domain Eukaryota; kingdom Viridiplantae; phylum Streptophyta; class Magnoliopsida; order Malvales; family Malvaceae; genus Gossypium; species Gossypium bickii. The sequence continues at coordinate 42,556,640 of CP106717.1, read as the reverse complement.
ATACCTATTCACTCTTCGGACACTTCTGCCCATTTCTAACCCAGGGGTATTTTCGTCATTTTCCTACAGGTATTTTTAAGTAATAAAAGAAATTTTAAAACTTTAGTAAAGTAGGTCACTTTGAAATTCCCAAAAGCTGGAGGATATTAATGAAAATTTGTAAAATTGTAATCGTTTTGAAATCAGGGGTATTTTGGTAACTTTGTCAATCAGGGGCAATTTTGTCATTTTGATAAATCAGGAATATTTTCGACATTTGTAAAACTTTGAGGGTCCTTTTTGAAAGTTTTCCTTTTCAAATAGTGATGTTGGTAAAGTTCTCCAAAGATCGAGGTCATTTCGGTAATTTTCACAAATTGAGGCGTTTTCAGTAATTTTCTAAAACCAAAATATTTCAGGTGTTGATTTTCAAAACTAAGTTGTTGGATATTTGTAAAGTAGTTGAAATTTTTGAGCAAAACCATTGAACTGATATTTTATGAGTCGTATGTTTTAGTAATTTTACCCCAAGGGCATTTTTGTAATTTTCCACACATTTGAGTTTTTCAAGAAAACCTTGTAAAAATGATGTCCTCATTTAAAAAGAGTCATTGTAAAAATTTTGAAACATTAGGGTTGTTGTTGTTTCGTTCTTTTTGAAAACATGGCTAGTTCCCTTTCGGGTTTTAGTCATTAGGTTTAGCCTTATGACCGAGCCATCTTGATCGGGGTGAACCAAGGCTACGCACTGCAGCGAGGATCGAGTGAAGAGGGAGGTGGGTCACGCAGACCGCTTAAATACCAAGCTCTCACCGAACCTTTCTAGACATGCGCGCAGGTTGCCACACCACCGAGCCCTCCGAGTTAGGGTGAACCGAGGCTACGCACCGGTGGGATACTGCGAAGAGGAGAGTCGATCCACAGATCGCTTAAATACCAGTGCTCCTCGGATCAATCCTCGACATGCGTCTGAGGGTTACCACACCCTAGCTCACCGCTAAGTCATAGATTGGTTTAGTTCTTTAATGTCTTATGTTTGGTTCAAGTGTTTGAGTAATCTAATCCTAGGGTTCAAGTCCTATAAGTCTATCTACGTTCCATACTTCCTACCCTTCTACAGAATATAATTCACCAAGAGGTTCAGAAGTACTTACCTGAGCGGATCGGTGCCGGAGACTCGGGCCATGCTGTTCAAAATCCAAAAATTATTTCATAAGGCCTTTTAAAACATTTTTGGGCCTTGGGCCCCACAAGGAGCTTTGAACTGGCTCGATACCAGTCAGTGAATAGACCCAAACCCGACCCAAACGCTATGGCGAATGCAGTGCATTACGGTGAAAATATTTTTGACGTTCCTTTTTGAAAACCAACTCAAAGTTTTGAAAACCCTTCATTTATTTGAAGTTGCGAAAACCATACTTAGTTTTAATTGAAAATTAAAAACAAGTCAAGTTATTATAAAATTACTAATGTGCCCGATGGCTCGATAAAAACGTTTATGCAGTTTAGTTTAGAAAACCCTTTCATCTCATTTCATAAAGAGATAATTAAAACAATTATTCAAGCGTAGAATAAAATAAAAATGAAATACTAGGAGGCCTTATTACATAAAAAAAAATTTAAATCCACAATCCCATGATAATTAAATTGAAATTCAAAGGTCATTAAAAATTTAACTCCAACGGCATGGCACCTCGAGTCACCCGGCTCCACATCCGCGATCTACTCGTTACTGAAAAATGTAAAGGAGAAGGTGAGTCACCAAGACTCAGTATGTAACCCTTCCCCCGATTTAAGTAGTTTCATACACAACATGTAACAATTAATGTGCATAATATCAAGTACCCATCCTAGCCAACCATACGCCACTGCCTCACCCCGTTGTGGTACCAAAACAACGGTGGTGCCAAACCACCGGTGACATATAGTCACAATGTGCTACCAAAGCACCGGTGTCCGTGAGACACAAATCGGGTGATGGGGCCAACCCATCGTGTGATACCAAATCACCGCGACGATCCCATATCTCAAGTGGGGCCAACCCACGGTGGTATTAACCACGGGGACAAGTCGCTATGAGGTACCAAACCTCTGGAGGTACCAAACCTCTCGGTGACCGTAGTCACGGTGTGTTACCAAAACATCGGTGCCCGTCGGCGCGAATTCTTGCCCCCTCCACTCAATCAACCCACATAGGCAATAATCATACAGATTTATCAAATGTATTATCACAACATGCTTCCCAAAAGCATCAAATAGCAAATCATATGCACAGTACTTACTTGGTTACCCCAGTATACCGTTATGGTATTCAAGCCATTGCTACATACATCAAATTAGCAATCACATTACTTAGCATGATTTAATAAGTTAAATGGTGTGTATGTACACACACATTACCACGATAGTCTTAAATCCCGAAGATAATCAATCGGCCACACTCTAAGTCCTTGCCCCTATATTCGGCCAACTATCAAGGTTAGTGTTATGGACCATTCGGCCAAACCAAATAATTTAAAGGGGTCATACTTTGTACCCCAATCCTTACCCAAATCACTTTGAGTACTAGCCTTAGCGTCCAATCGCGAATCTGGTTTACAACTACACTTGGTCAATTAATAACACTAATAACCATAGCCTTCGGCTTTTAAACACCAATATAAGCCTTACCTATACTTACCAAATTCCGTTTGTCAGCGAATGCAAGATCTGATCTCATGCTTTGAGATCCCGGAGTCCTTGGTGAAATCGGCTTCAATTGAAAGGTTAACCAACCATTAGTACTTGCCAACTTTGACTTTTCCTTAAACCCAAATCGTAGAACATTAGAGATACGGGAAAAATGACATTCGGCTATAGCCACTCACCTTTACTTAATCACCCGCCAACAGTTCACTTGAAGAGGTCCAACCACCTTGATATTCGGCCAAAAGAGGTTCCAAATGAGAGAAGAGGATTTCGGTTTTACAAGGGAGTATAGGAGAATAGGGGTCTTAGTTTACGAATAAAGGAGCTATAGAGATGTGGAGGATTCGGCCAAGGAGTTTTATGAAAGAAAGAAAATAAAAAGAAACGAGGAGGAGGAAGAAATTCGGCTGCTGCAGAAAAAGTCTAAAAGAAAAACCAAGGTGATGGCTAGGGGTTTATAAAGGATTTCGGCACCCCCTAGTAGCCTTGCCGTCCACTCCTCCTTGTTCAAGGAGTTCAAAATTTTGGCAAACTCTCCAAGTCACTCTTGGCCACACATTTCAATTAATTCAAATAATTTGAATTAATCACTTAATAATCCCTTTTAATCAAATAATAACCTTGATTATCCTATGAAATTATCATATATCTTTCATTATCTAAAGGATTAAGCAAATTAAAACCAATTTAAAGTGCTTAAATTATCCCTTAATAATAATAATAAAAACCCCATTATTATCCAAAATAAAAATAAAAAGAATTAAAGGAGAGAAAACTCCCACATGTGCCGTCCATCCATAATGCAAAAAGAGGATCCTTGTGACTCAAACCAAGGCTCTCCCTTCCTCTTGATGTGGCGTCACATGCTAGCTCTCTAAGTGGGCTTCTTTTGCCACTTTACCAAGGGCTTTTAGTGCCAAATTACTTCCATTTATTCTTATAACACCCACTCGCTAAGGCTCCTACCTTTAGAATTAAAATTGAAATTTTCTACCAAACCGAGCCAACTCAAAGCCTTAAATCAAGCTCTATTATTCCATAAATAATATCACAAAGTGATTCTTACATAATAGAAATAATGAATTTCCAAATAACCCCTTTTTGGAATGTTACACCATCCATCTTTGGAAGACACGAGGTGCATTACAAAGTCCAAATGGCATTACTCTCCATTGGTAATGACCATTAGGTGCAATCAAGGTCATTAGTGGTTTAGATTCTTCATTAACATGATTTGCGGTAAGCTTGACTTACAGATCAAATTTACTAAAATATTTTGCTTGTTTAGCTTGATTTATTAAAACTTCCTTTCTTGGAATAAAATATCCATCAAAAATAGTATTTTGATTTAATCTTTTATAATTTATGACCATTCTAGCTTTTCCTCTTTTTATTTCTGCATGATTTCTTACCATGAAAGCAGGACTAGAATGTGGACTAGTAGTTTCTTCTATTAGTCCTTTATCTAGTAATTCCTTGATTTGTGTATCAAATTCATCTATATCTTGTTTAGTATAGATCATAGGTTTTACTTTAAAAATTTTATTGGGGTTTTCCAATTTTATGGTACAATATCTAGGACTATTTTTCCATAATTTTAATGGTTCTTCACTAAAATTATTTTCTAATATCTTAAACAACCAGTGATTGGTATCTAGTTGTTTTATTTGTTCTTTCTTAGGAGGTGTAAAGTCCTGATCACATATATATTTATGATTTTCTACTAAGGGTACTTCTACCGAAGTATTTTCAGTAGTTAGTACAATAAGATTTTTATCAATAGAAAATGGTAGATGTTGATGTATAAAATTATTTCCTAATAGTATATCCCCATGCATATTGTAACACCCCAAACCCGGACAAGACACCACGTCCGAATCTGGTATGTTACGGGAAAAACAGTTTTGAGAGGTTAAATTTTTCGTTTAAAAGCTGGGTGAAAATATAGTGTATTTGAAGGAAAATTTGAGTAGACTTGTTTGAAATCGGATGGTGTATTTGAAACCCAGAAATTTTGGAAACTTATCTGAAGTATGTGGAAAAACGAGTTCATTTCATTCAAAACTCCACAGTTCCTTAGTGTTGCTTAAAACATTTTAACTTAGCAGAAAATCGAGTTTGATTTGAAAATCGTTTGAGTTTACTTAATATCGAAACATAGTATAATACCCGATGGTATAATTGAAAACACATTGCGTTAAAATTTTGAAATCCTTGTCTTTCCAAGTTTTAGTAAAGTTCATTCCAAGTTACTTTGTTAAGGCATATTAAAAATCAACTTAAAACATAAACAACATAAACAACATAAAACATAATTTTAAAGGCCTTTTACAAATCCAAATTAAAACCCAAATAAAAGTAAATAAACTAAGTACCCAAAATATAAAGTCTGAGCAACACTTTATTAAGCATGGCATGAGCACCCCGAGTCCATCCCGGCTCCATGTCCGCGTCTACGAGTCACCTGAAATGTCAAAGGAGAGGGTGAGTCGAATGACTCAGTGCATAAATCCCGCTCCCGATAAAACAACATGCTAACACACATCATACATAGCAACATGATTAATGCAACCCGATCCTAACCATTCGTATCTCCTGTTCTACCCCGTGTGGTACCAAACCACTGGTGGTGCCAAACCACTGGTGACCCAAAGTCACGAATAATCCAATGATGGGGCCAACCCATCTCGTGATACCAAATCACTAGCGACAATCCCGTATCTCTCAAGTGGGGCCAACCCACGGTGGTGTCAAACCACGGGGGACGAGTCGCAATGAGGTGCCAAACCTCGGTGTCCCAAAGACACAATGTGGTACCTAACCACCGGTGACCGCATGATCACAAAATCCGATGATGGGGCCAACCCATCGTGTGATACCAAATCACCGGCGTCAATCCAGTATAATCAATCGTGGGGGCCAACCCACCGTGGTGCTAAGCCACGGGACGAGACGCCGAGGTGCCAAACCTCGGTGACCCAAAGTCACAAAATATCACTGTGGTACCAAACCACCGGAGGTGCCAAACCTCTGGTGTCCCAAAGACACGGTGTCCCAAAGACACGGATATCATCATCCCCCACTCTCATATCACCCATACATGTCATACTAACTCATGTACCATATACAATCATGTAACTCATACTAGCATGCCCAATATTGTAATCTCAATACATACATATCATAAAACATGCTATTAAATGTATCAATCAATAGAACTACACGAACTTACCCGAATCCATGATCATACCCAAAAAGGGTACCATATCCATCCATCAATCTGTCTTAATTTGTTAATCAATCAGGTTTATCATATATTACTAGATATAAAGTGTGTTAGTATACACACCTGGTAAAATACGAGTCTAAAATCCCAACGAAACGATCTAAGTCCCTCGATTACTAGCTCCTACAATCGGCCAAAACATAGGGGTTAGGCATCTACAACATTCGGCCAATGCTAACAAACCAATAGGAGTTAATGCTACCTCTTTACCTTTATGCCTGATTTGGTTTCCTACCAAATCTCGAATCAAGCAGTGATTCCTTCTTCCAACAATCGGCACCCTAAAAGAGAATGGTTACACTTTAATAATCTTGACTTAATCGAAACCAAAGAGTATATTGAAGAATCAGCCCCTTACCACTACTTACTAAACAATTGACAGAAGAAAACGGCTCCTCTTGCTTGCTTTGAAACCTTTGAGGTCCTATACTGAAGAGATTAACAACGATTAACTCACTTCAATCCACAACCATCGTAGGCTTTAATCCAATCGAAATCAATCATAGAACTAGAGAAAAACATGACCATACGGCCAAACACTTACCCAACACCAAATATTCGGCCAAAAATAGGACTTCTAGCAGAAGGAAAATATTCGGCTAAGTTGACAACAAAAGAAAGAAGAAAACGGCACTAGGTGTTTAACACCTCTATTTTCGGTTTTAAGAAAAACAATGTGAAATGGAAGCAGAGTTTCGGCAAGAGATGAGAAAGATGAATGAAGAAATTCGGCTCACAAACAAACAAAAAGAAAGAAAATGAAAAGGAGGATATTCGGCTCAAGTACTTCAAGAAATGAGAGAGAAGATAATTGGAAATTCGGCTAAGAGGCAATATGAATTCGGCACTAGTGTATTAGGAGAAAAGAAACGAAAATATGATAAGAAAAGGTATTAGTTTCTAAGCAATCAAAGTTTCAAAAAGAGAAAAGGATGTTGGAGAAGAGAGAGTTTCGGTTTTTAGCACAATTGAACAAAAGAAGAAGAAATGGGAAAATCTCTTGAAGTTTCGGGTTGCTTTTTGACAAAAGAAAGGAAAAGAAAAGATGCTTCACAATTGCTTTTGGCCAAAAATACACAAAATGAGAAGTGCATTTCGGCACACCTTACTTCCCACTACCAAACCGTCCACACCCCCACTCCAACACCCCACAAATTCGGCCAAAAATCCCTCCATTCACTCACCACCACTCCTTCAAACTTGCATGACCAAGTCTCCCTCCTACAAATGCTCTCCACCCTTCATTTGAAAGGTATGACTTGGTCCAAGGTAGAATTTCACTAGCCTTCTACCTCTCCTCCATGCCGTCCCAAAATGGGGACTTTGCAGCTTGAACTCTGGACCTCCACCCTATGAAAATGACGCCACACCTAGCTCCCGAAGTAACGCATGCTTGCCACCTTGCCAGCTCCTCTTTTGTGCAACAAAACAACAATTAAAATTCTTAAACCCCAGCTTCCTCAGCTTCCTTCACTTAGCACCCAAAAACCAAAATTTTCCTACCTACTCAGGCACACTCCTAGCCCACAATTAAGCCCCGACACAACACAAACAACAACATAGCACACTAAACACATGCAAGACATAACACAACAAAATAGCCCCCTAACCCGGGATATTACAGTTCTACCCCCCTTAAAAATAATTTCAGCCTCGAAATTACCTGGTCAAAAGAGTTGCGGGTATTGCTGTCTCATCATATCCTCGGGTTCCCACGTAGCTTCTTCTACGCCATGATTCCGCCAAAGTACCTTAACCAAAGGCACAGACTTCCTACGCAGAACCTTCACATCCCGATCCAAAATCTGCACAGGTTCTTCTTCCACAGTCAAATCTGGATTTACCTCGATCTCTTCCACTGCTACCACATGCGACGGATCTGAACGGTAACGCCGAAGCATCGAAACGTGAAAAACGTCGTGAATCTGACTTAGCTCTGCTGGCAACTCAAGCTGATATGCTACTGGTCCCACTCGTCTCAGTACCTTATATGGCCCAATAAACCTCGGACTTAGCTTGCCTTTCTTTCCGAATCTCAACACCTTCTTCCAAGGCGAGACCTTCAGGAAAACTCGATCCCCTACCGCAAACTCTATATCTCTTCGCTTAAGATCGGCATAAGACTTCTGCCGGTCCGAAGCTTCCTTCAACCGAGTCTGAATCAACTTAACCTTGTCTTCTGTCTCAGCAACCAACTCTGGTCCCAACAACTGACGTTCACCCAACTCTCGTCCAACACGTAGGTGAGCGACACTTCCTACCATACAACGCCTCATACGGTGCCATCTTGATGCTTGCTTGGTAACTGTTGTTGTAGGCAAACTCAGCTAATGGTAGAAACTCCTCCCAACTGCCTCTGAAATCCAGAACACAACCTCTCAGCATATCTTCTAAGATCTGAATAACCCTTTCCGACTGCCCGTCAGACTGCGGGTGAAAAGCCGTGCTGAAATCCAACCGAGTACCCAGAGCCTGATGCAATGCTTTCCGAAACCTTGACGTAAATCGGGATCCCTATCCGAGATTATCGAAACTGCACACCATGCAACCTCACTATCTCTCGACACATACGCCGCCAACTTCAAGTGAATAATCGATTTCACCAGGGATAAAGTGAGCTGATTTAGTCGACGATCCACCACTACCCAAATCCGAATCCTTCTTGCTTCGCGTAAGTGTAAACCACCGACAAAATCCATGGTTATCCTTTCCCACTTCCATCGAGGAATCTTCACAGTGAAGCAAACAAACGGCAAGCGATGCTCGGCCTTGACCTGTGACAAGTCGACACTTCCCAACAAACTCTGTCACCTCTTTCTTCAAGCCGAGCCACCAAAATCGCTCTCCTAAGATCCTTATACATCTTGCTACCTCCGGGATGCATAGCATAAGGATCACTATAAAGCGTCTGAAGAATCTTTTGCCTTAGCTCAACATCTTTAGGCATACAAGCCTTACCTTGGAAACACAGAACCTCATCACTAGACAAGTCAGTAACCCTCCAAACCACCATCCTCGCACTTGTACCCTTCAGCGCTTTCGTAACCTCATCCTCTAACTCGTTCTCTCGATCTGCTCAACCCAAGTAGGCTTAACCTGCAGCTCTGCCAGAATACTTCCGTCGTCGTACAAACTCAAGTGGGCAAACATCGCTCTTAAGTCTGAAACTACCTTACGGCTCAACGCGTCTGCCACCACGTTAGCCTTCCCCGGATGATACTCAATCGAGCAGTCGTAATCTTTCAGCAACTCAACCTACCTACGCTGCCTCAAATTCAAATCCTTCTGAGTCAGGAGATACTTTAGACTCTTATGATCCGTGTAGACTATTGATCTCTCTCCGTACAAGTAGTGCCTCCAAATCTTTAAGGCGAAGATGTAACACCCCTTACTCGAGACCATCGCCGGAATTAAGTAAGAGGCATTACTAGACTTGACTACTAGTTCAACACACGAAAATCTTAAAGCTGTCAAACTGCGTTGTGCCGCTTAATTTGGCTATAACTCGAGTTATAGAGTTCGAAATTCCGATCCGTAAATTTTCCTTGAAAGTAGACTCATATATCTATTCACCATAATTTTTCTAGAATTTTTCATGTGACCAATTAGTACAGTTTATTCTTCAAAGTTACCCTTATTACACTGCTGGACAGTTCTGACCTATCCTTATAAAACTGCAGTTATCTGATTGCACAATTTTCCAATGGTGTTCTTATTTATACCAATGAAAAATAGACTCATTTAGGATTCTACACATATAAACCATGATTCCTAATTATTTTTGTACAATTTTTGACAATTTTTCCAAAACAGGACAGTGACTCACGAATTCATTCAGAACAGGTTTCGTTCAAACTTAATTATCTCATAAGGTATAAATCTTTTTCCTACTCTATTTCTTTTATGTAAAAGTAGACACACTAAGGTTCAAATTCATAACTCACTCGTCTCCAAATTCATTATACCCTATTTTTGGTGATTTTCCTAACTCGCGTCACTGCTGCTGCTACAAGCTGTTTTATTTCATTCTTAAAAATAACTAGCTCCTACCCGAACCTCCTTACTTCAAAATTTCAAGGATTCAATTTATATTCAAACATTTCCTTAGTAAAACGATTAACTTGTTTAGGAATGCATGGACAATGCCATCATGAACCAACTTACATCAAAACACCCAACGTATTTAACAAAATTTTAGCCACTTTCGCATGGCTATTCTTTTTAGTGTTTACATGAGAACCGTAAAATTTCCTCAAACAAACCAAGCCTATCCTATACATGCCTTCTATTAAAGACCAACCCAAAATGAAGGAGTACCCAAAAAGTAGGTTGATAGTGTGAGCGACTTCCCAACGATCCCGGTGAGCTTGTGGCTTGCTCTAATCTATAAAACAGAGGAAACATCTCAAACGAGTAAGCTTACTAGCTTAGTAAGTCCCAACTCATTTAAATTGAAACATTTAATTATTTATGAAGATGAAACAGTCCACATATGGCATTCTACGTAAACAACTAAGTAAATAGTTTACACAAGGCCAAATATTAATAATTGAAACCTACTTTCATAGCAGCTTATACATGCAAATCAATTGTCCCATAATAGCATGTTCTAAGCTCGACTTCCGTCAATTACATTCATCAATAACAATTTGGCACAAGTAATATTTAACATAACATACCTCACATACTTACCCGAACCATATTCGTGACAAATTTAGTTCTAAATTGTCTTGACAAGGATTAAACTCCTCTTAGGTAAATTTCATCACCTAGGCATCAAGCTGCTAGGCGTAAAAGCTTGAAAAGTAACACCAGCGCAAGGCACGCTGGGCGGCGTAAAGCCCGATAGGTAACACCGCACGAGGGCTGCGCTAGGCATAAAAGCCCGATAGATAACACCGCACGCGAGGCACGCTGGGCATAAAAGCCCGATAGATAACACCGCACGAGGCACGCTAGGCATAAAAGCCCGATGTCAAAATATCTTTACATGCTTTTCACATTTTCACTATACATATCGAATCATATACCTTTATTACCATTGCATTTAATAAATTTGAAATCAATCAAATCCATCACTATCACAATCGACCAACTCATGGTTTTATACCAAGCTTATACAATTTATATCATTCACTAGATATGTAAAGAATCTTTAGATGTAAGGTAACTCAAAACTTACTTATTCACCTTGCATTAGCCAAAACAATTTCCATCATATTCTCAACTTAAATCATCAACCAATATGTCAATGTACATTCGGCCATGATGTAATTAGGCGTTAGTATTCATAAATTTTTAATAGTCAAGATAACCATAATTTACTCTTTGACATGATTTAACTAAAGGACTTACCTCGGTTGTCGATAAGCGTGCAAATCGGCTACTCGATAATCTTTGTTTTTCCTCGATCTTGATCTTTTGTTCCCGATCTAATTTGGTTCAATTTTAACCAATTAACCACACGTCCATTCAATTCAAGAACAAAATCATAAAATACAAAATTTCAAGACATAACAATGTGCATTCGGCATACATCCCCTACTTTGTTCAAGTGCATTCAAATTATTAGGGAACACTTTGGTAGTAATTTCCTTGATGTGTTTTAGCTTACATCTTATCTTCTCATCTAGCCGTACCTTAATTTAATATAATTACACATATACAATCAAATACGTTAACTCAATTTCATTTTTCCCTTATGGCCGAATATACTAGTTCCATACCCATACATTTTCTTTCAACATACAACCAAGAAACAAGCTAACAACCACATCTAATTCAAGCATTTAACTAATCTAATTTAACCTATTGAACACCACAATAAAATTTCAATCCACTTGGGTTTCTTCTCCATGGCCGAATGGCCCTTAGGTGCCTAAGATTCTCTATACTCTTCCATCAATCAAACTTACCCCCTTGCACTAGTTTACTTCAAGTAATCAAGTTTTAAACTTAGTTCACCCAATAACTTAACATCACATATAACAATCTTATATGGTAAATTTCATTATAAGAGAATGACCTAACAACAAAGCACATGAAGAAACATTTTCATAAATATTCATCCCATTATTCGCCAATTAGTAGGATACCCTCAAGCCAATCAACATAATCTTCTTAAACATGCTCAAGATACTTCTTCTCAAGTTGTCTAAGTTCATTTATACAACAAAGTACAAACTCTCATCCATGGCCGAATTTCTCATGTTTGAGATCAGCCATTTTCTACTTGTTTTTCCCTAATGATCAAAGAAATCAACACAAATCTAAGGGTAGGTTATCAAGCTAAGATTCAACTCTTACCTTGATTCCCACATGCATGGCCGAATCTTATCTTACTCAACTTAACAAATTTTTGCTTGTTTCCAAAGAGAATAAATCAAGAAATCAAGCCACATCAAGATAAATTATTAAGGTGAAGTTCAAACTCTTACCTATACTAACACATGCAAGGCAGTAGATTGAAGAAGATGAAAGTTCTTCCTTCTTCTTGATGGTGATTTCGGGTGGATGTTGAATAAGGAAGAAGAAAGAAATTTTTCTTTTTCTTTTCTTTTTGTTTAAAACAATATTCACCCATTTAGCATGCTTATGACAATATAATACTTTAAAATTATAAAATGCATAGAAAGCATATTATTCTAGCATGCTTGCCGTCCACCTTATTTAATTATGGGGGATTTGACATGCAAATCCCCATGTTTTATAGACAATTCACTTAGCTCCCTTTTTAGTAATGCCCACTACATTGGTCCTTTTTGCAATTTAGACCTTTTTAACAAATTAAACACTCAAATAGCTAAAATTTTCTCTACTGAAATTTTCACACTCACTAAAACACTCATAACAAACACAATACCTACTATTATAATATCTCTTAGGCTCGGATTCGTGGTCCCAAAACCACTGTTCCGATTAGGGTCAAAATTGGTCCGTTACAACTCTCCCCCCCTTTAGGATTTTCGTCCCAAAAATCTTACCGTTAAAAAGGTTCGGATATTGTTGCTTCATTGACTCTTCAGGCTCCCACGTAGCCTCTTCAACTCCGTGACGATTCCATAGAATCTTTACTAATGGAATTCTTTTATTTCTTAACTCTTTGGTTTCCCGAGCCAAGATACGGATCGGTTCCTCATCATAGGTCAAGTCCGATCGAATTTCAATCTCTGATGGGGTGATCACATGGGACGGATCCGATCTGTATTTGCGAAGCATCGAAACATGAAATACATTGTGTATCTTTTCTAACTCGGAGGGCAATCTTAATCTATAAGCAACCGGTCCAATACGTTCAATAACTTCGTACGGTCCGATAAATCTCGGACTCAACTTGCCTTTCTGACCGAATCGGAGTATTTTCTTCCACGGAGAAACTTTTAAGAATACCCGATCTCCGACCTGAAATTCAATGTCCTTGCGTTTTAGATCGGCATAGGACTTTTGACGATCCGAAGCAGCTTTCAAATTACTCCGAATAACGACCACCTTCTGTTCTGTTTCTTTAATCCAATCAACCCCGTGTATCTTGTTCTCACTGAGCTCAGTCCAATACAATGGTGTGCGACATTTTCGACCATATAAGGCTTCATAAGGTGCCATTTTTATGCTAGATTGAAAGCTATTATTGTAAGCAAACTCAATCGGGGGGTAGGTATCGTTCCCACGCACCCTTCGAACTCGAGAACGCAACACCTCAACATGTCCTCAAGTGTCAAAATAGTTACTTCGGGTGACCGTGCATTTGCGGATGAAAGGTCAGAATAAAATGTAGTTTAGTACCTAATGCCTCTTGCAACTTCTTCCGAATCGCGAGGTAAATCTTGGGTCTCTATCTCAAACAATGGAACTTCGGTACACCGTGCAATCTTACAATCTGCGACACATACAATTCGGCGAGTTTGTCAAGTGAATAGTCGGTGCGTCTCGGCACACAAAATGAGCTGATTTAGTCAATCTATCAACGATAACCCAAGCGGCATCTTTCTTACTCGGTGTCATAGGAAGACCGGATACAAAATCCATAGTAATTCTATCCCATTTCCATTCGGGTATCATAATCGGTGAAGTAATCCGGAAGGTACTTGGTGCTCGGCTTTCACTTGTTGATGATTAAGCATTTGGAGACAAACTCGGATATGTCCCGCTTTCATGCCGGGCCACCAATAAAACTGCTTCAAATCGTTATACATTTTTGTGCTACCCGGGTGTATCGACATTCGGCCATTATGGGCCTCACTCAGAATCATCTGTATCAGATCTGAGTTTGTTGGAACACACAATCGATTTTTATACTTCAAACGACCATTTGCATCTATCTCGAAGTCCGATTACGTAGCGTTCTCACACCAAACCGAATAGCTACTAACTTTTAAATCGACTTTACGTGCCTCGCAAATTTGCTGAATAAACATCGGCCTTGTTTGTAGCTCGGCTATGATCGAACCATCCTCAGACATCGTCATCCGTGCGTTTAATGCACGCAGAGCAAATAATGATTTTCGACTCAACGCATCCGCAACAACACATTAGCCTTCCCGGATGGTAGTCAATCACTAATTCGTAGTCTTTCACAATTCTAACCATCGGCGTTGTCTCAAATTTAGATCTTTCTGTGTCATTAAATATTTTAGACTTTTGTGATCTGAGTAAACATGACATTTTTCGCCGAATAAATAGTGACGCCAAATTTTCAATGCAAACACAATGGCTGCCAACTCCAGATCGTGAGTTGGATAATTTTTTTCATGTGGCTTCAATTGTCTTGAAGCGTAGGCTATCACCTTGCCTTCTTGCATTAGAACACAACCCAACCCACTTAAAGATGCATCACTAAAAATAATGAATTCTTTACCCGATTCAGGCTGAGTCAACACTGGAGCCTCGGTTAAAAGGGCTTTCAACCGCTTCTCGAAACTCTTACGGCATTTTTCGACCATTCATATTTGACATCCTTCGTAGTAGCCTCGTCAAAGGTACACTATCACGGAAAAACCTTTTACAAATCGCCTATAATATCCCGCGAGGCCTAGGAAACTTCTGATCTCGAAACATTCTTTGGTGGTTTCCACTCGAGTATGGTCGCTATTTTGTTTGGATCCACCCGAATTCGACACACCAAAACCACATGTCCCAAGAAGTGACTTCGTTCAACCAAAACTCACACTTACCGAATTTTGCATATAAGCGATGATCTCTCAAGGTTTGTAGTACTACTCTCAAGTGCTCAACGTGTTCCGCTTCACTTTTGGAGTAGACCAATATATCATCGATAAACACTACTACAAACCGATCCAAAACCGTCGGAAGACCCGGTTCATGAGATCCATAAAAGCGGCAGTGCATTGGTAAGCCCAAAAGGCATAACCAAAAACTCATAATGCGTACCTCGTTCGAAATGCCGTCTTTGGCACATCGGAATCTCGACTCGTAATTGGTAATAGCCCGATCTCAAATCTATTTTGAAACTCACTGCGACCCCTTTAACCGATCAAATAAATCATCGATCCGAGGTAATTGGGTATTTATTCTTTATGGTCACTTATTTAGTTGCCGTGTCGATACACATTCGCATTGTCCCATCTTTCTTCTTCACAAATAAATAAGACCGTGCTCCCCACGGAGAAAAACTTCGGTCGTGCGAAACCCCTCTCTGTCAATTCTTGCAATTGCACTTTCAATTCTTTTAATTCGGTGAGCGCCATTCGATGCGGAGCTATCGAAATTGGGGTCGCATCCGTAAGCACTAATTCAATGCCGAACTCAATCTCTCGTCTTGAGGGTAAGCCCGTAGTTCTTCAGAAACACATCGGTGTATTCACATACAATCGTACCGATTCCATTTGTTTCTCGGACGGTTTATTATCCAAATTACATAAGCCAAATAGGCCTCACACCCTTTCTCACATACTTTTGGGCTACCACCGAGGATATCACTGTAGGCAACTCATTTACATCACCGGATTTTATTTTGACTGTCTCGCGCCGTTTGGCATTTCAATTTAATAAGCTTTCTTTTACAATCCACCACCGCCTCATGTGAAGTTAACCAATCCATACCCAAGATTATATCAAATTCATCGAAGGGCAACAACATTAAGTCACCGAAAGCAATAGTCTCGTACCATCAACGGGCAACCTCTACACACTTTATCTACAAGCACACATCTACCCAAAGGGTTGGACACACAATTACGAACTCGGTAGACTCAACTAGCGTGAGTCTTACCAAATTTTAAAGTTTCACAAACATAAGAATGAGTCGAACCAGGGATCAATTAATGCAATCACAGTAGTATCAAAAAGAGTGAAAGTACCGGTGATGACGTCGGGGGAGGAAGCATCCTCTCTAGCTCGCGCAGCATATGCCCTAGCCGGAGCTCTAGCCTCGGATCGACCTGTAGCATTCGTCGTTCCTTTCTGGCTACCACCTGTATTGCCCGAATGTCTGGGTGGTCTGCCCCGCATTGGCACGTTGCTCGGTGTAGTACTCTAAACTACATTCTGCTCAGCTAATTTCGGACACTCTCTGATAAAATGACCTGACGATCCACACTTATAGCAAGTCCGATCATGGAATCTACAACTCCCTGAGTGCCATTTCCCACAATGCTTGCATTCAACTCTAGTTTGTGGAACGTTACCAACACTGGCTATCGAGGTAGCTCGGGAGCTCATAGGAGGTCGATCCCGTCTAGGCGGATCTGTAGTAGTTTTCTGTCATTTTGTAGTCATCTGCTGGGCTTCTTGCTCGTGGGATGGAAGACTTTGCCCGAAGACCTCTTTCGGATATCTCTGGCTTCGGTATCGGCCTTTCTTTTCTCCTTCCCGAGCTCTTCAGCTTTGCAAGCTCTCTCAACTAAAGTTACAAATTCTTGGATTTCAAGAACGCCAACAAACATCTTTATATCTTCATTTAGGCCGTCTTGAATCTTTTACACATAATGGCTTCAGTAGAGACACACTCTCTAGCATAACGGTGAGCGACAAATTTTCTTTCATACTCAGTTCTGATCATTCGTCCTTGTTTGACTCAAGGAACTCTTTTAGTTTTGATCAATAAATCTTTGGCTAATATACTTCTTGCGAATTCGGTTTGGAAGAAATCCCATGTCACTTTTTCTTTCGGAACCACTTGATACTAGTGTATTCCACCAGTGATATGCGATGTCCGTAGTAAGGATATAGTACACTTCAAGCATTCATCCGAGTACAAGATAGCTCACCAAGTACCGAATAGTGTTATCAAGCCACATTTCGGCTCTCTCGGCATCATCATCGTCATTAGCTTTAAATTCTTCGCCCCATATTTTGAATTTTGTCAATCGGGGCCTACTAGATCTCATTGGATCTATCACTTTGGGGAGCTAGAGGTTCGGAGTTGGATTATTCGGGGTGGAGGTTGGGGTATATTCGGGTTATTCTCGGATAAATTGGGCAAACCAATCATTCATCATCCGATAAAAGGCTTGCTTTGTTTCTCCTTCGTGGCTACCCGAACAGGTCGAGAGTCTATCGGCGCTGATCCGTGGTGCGGTCGAGCGCCACGCTCTCCACATCATCGACCACGACTCTTTCTCGCTCGAGTCCATTTGCTATATAAAACAAAATTCAGTGTCGAAGTCACCACACTATCAACATATAACCACGAGGCATGTATAGCTAGACTCACACGCGCCACGGTAGTCCTAGAATCGACTAAACTGTAAGCTCGATACCAATCAAATGTAACACCCTTTACACTCGAGACCATCGCGGAATTAAGTAAGAGGCATTACTAGACTTGACTACTAGTTCAACACACGAAAATCTTAAAGCTGTCAAACTGCGTTGTGCCGCTTAATTTGGCTATAACTCGAGTTATAGAGTTCGAAATTCCGATCCGTAAATTTTCCTTGAAAGTAGACTCATATATCTATTCACCATAATTTTTCTAGAATTTTTCATGTGACCAATTAGTACAGTTTATTCTTCAAAGTTACCCTTATTACACTGCTGGACAGTTCTGACCTATCCTTATAAAACTGCAGTTATCTGATTGCACAATTTTCCAATGGTGTTCTTATTTATACCAATGAAAAATAGACTCATTTAGGATTCTACACATATAAACCATGATTCCTAATTATTTTTGTACAATTTTTGACAATTTTTTCCAAAACAGGACAGTGACTCACGAATTCATTCAGAACAGGTTTCGTTCAAACTTAATTATCTCATAAGGTATAAATCTTTTTCCTACTCTATTTCTTTTATGTAAAAGTAGACACACTAAGGTTCAAATTCATAACTCACTCGTCTCCAAATTCATTATACCCTATTTTTGGTGATTTTCCTAACTCGCGTCACTGCTGCTGCTACAAGCTGTTTTATTTCATTCTTAAAAATAACTAGCTCCTACCCGAACCTCCTTACTTCAAAATTTCAAGGATTCAATTTATATTCAAACATTTCCTTAGTAAAACGATTAACTTGTTTAGGAATGCATGGACAATGCCATCATGAACCAACTTACATCAAAACACCCAACGTATTTAACAAAATTTTAGCCACTTTCGCATGGCTATTCTTTTTAGTGTTTACATGAGAACCGTAAAATTTCCTCAAACAAACCAAGCCTATCCTATACATGCCTTCTATTAAAGACCAACCCAAAATGAAGGAGTACCCAAAAAGTAGGTTGATAGTGTGAGCGACTTCCCAACGATCCCGGTGAGCTTGTGGCTTGCTCTAATCTATAAAGCAGAGAAAACATCTCAAGCGAGTAAGCTTACTAGCTTAGTAAGTCCCAACTCATTTAAATTGAAACATTTAATTATTTATGAAGATGAAACAGTCCACATATGGCATTCTACGTAAACAACTAAGTAAATAGTTTACACAAGGCCAAATATTAATAATTGAAACCTACTTTCATAGCGATTATACATGCAAATCAATTGTCCCATAATAGCATGTTCTAAGCTCGACTTCCGTCAAATTACATTCATCAATAACAATTTGGCACAAGTAATATTTAACATAACATACCTCACATACTTACCCGAACCATATTCGTGACAATTTAGTTCTAAATTGTCTTGACAAGGATTAAACTCCTCTTAGGTAAATTTCATCACCGCATCAAGCACGCTAGGCGTAAAGCCTGAAAAGTAACACCGGCGCAAGGCACGCTGGGCGTAAAGCCCGATAGGTAACACCGCACGAGGCACGCTAGGCATAAAAGCCCGATAGATAACACGAATACACGAGGCACGCTGGGCATAAAAGCCCGATAGATAACACCGCACGAGGCACGCTAGGCATAAAAGCCCGAATGTCAAAATATCTTTACATGCTTTTCACATTTTCACTATACATATCGAATCATATACCTTTATTACCATTGCATTTAATAAATTTGAAATCAATCAAATCCATCACTATCACAATCGACCAACTCATGGTTTTATACCAAGCTTATACAATTTATATCATTCACTAGATATGTAAAGAATCTTTAGATGTAAGGTAACTCAAAAACTTACTTATTCACCTTGCATTAGCCAAAACAATTTCCATCATATTCTCAACTTAAATCATCAACCAATATGTCAATGTACATTCGGCCATGATGTAATTAGACGTTAGTATTCATAAATTTTTAATAGTCAAGATAACCATAATTTACTCTTTGACATGATTTAACTAAAGGACTTACCTCAGTTGTCGATAAGCCGTGCAAATCGGCTACTCGATAATCTTTGTTTTTCCTCGATCTTGATCTTTTTGTTCCCGATCTAATTTGGTTCAATTTTAACCAATTAACCACACGTCCATTCAATTCAAGAACAAAATCATAAAATACAAAATTTCAAGACATAACAATGTGCATTCGGCATACATCCCCTACTTTGTTCAAGTGCATTCAAATTATTAGGGAACACTTTGGTAGTAATTTCCTTGATGTGTTTTAGCTTACATCTTATCTTCTCATCTAGCCGCACCTTAATTTAATATAATTACACATATACAATCAAATACGTTAACTCAATTTCATTTTCCCTTATGGCCGAATATACTAGTTCCATACCCATACATTTTCTTTCAACATACAACCAAGAAACAAGCTAACAACCACATCTAATTCAAGCATTTAACTAATCTAATTTAACCTATTGAACACCACAATAAAATTTCAATCCACTTGGGTTTCTTCTCCATGGCGAATGGCCCTTAGGTGCCTAAGATTCTCTATACTCTTCCATCAATCAAACTTACCCCCTTGCACTAGTTTACTTCAAGTAATCAAGTTTTAAACTTAGTTCACCCAATAACTTAACATCACATATAACAATCTTATATGGTAAATTTCATTATAAGAGAATGACCTAACAACAAAGCACATGAAGAAACATTTTCATAAATATTCATCCCATTATTCGGCCAATTAGTAGGATACCCTCAAGCCAATCAACATAATCTTCTTAAACATGCTCAAGATACTTCTTCTCAAGTTGTCTAAGTTCATTTATACAACAAAGTACAAACTCTCATCCATGGCGAATTCCTCATGTTTGAGATCAGCCATTTTCTACTTGTTTTTCCCTAATGATCAAAGAAATCAACACAAATCTAAGGGTAGGTTATCAAGCTAAGATTCAACTCTTACCTTGATTCCCACATGCATGGCCGAATCTTATCTTACTCAACTTAACAAATTTTTGCTTGTTTCCAAAGAGAATAAATCAAGAAATCAAGCCACATCAAGATAAATTATTAAGGTGAAGTTCAAACTCTTACCTATACTAACACATGCAAGGGCCGATTGAAGAAGATGAAAGTTCTTCCTTCTTCTTGATGGTGATTTCGGGTGGATGTTGAATAAGGAAGAAGAAAGAAATTTTTCTTTTTCTTTTCTTTTTGTTTAAAACAATATTCACCCATTTAGCATGCTTATGACAATATAATACTTTAAAATTATAAAATGCATAGAAAGCATATTATTCTAGCATGCTTGCCGTCCACCTTATTTAATTATGGGGGATTTGACATGCAAATCCCCATGTTTTATAGACAATTCACTTAGCTCCCTTTTTAGTAATACCCACTACATTGGTCCTTTTTGCAATTTAGACCTTTTTAACAAATTAAACACTCAAATAGCTAAAATTTTCTACGAAATTTTCACACTCACTAAAACACTCATAACAAACACAATACCTACTATTATAATATCTCTTAGGCTCGGATTCGTGGTCCCGAAACCACTGTTCCGATTAGGGTCAAAATTGGTCCGTTACAGAAGACTACAGCCGCTAGCTCCAAATCGTGCGTCGGATAATTGACCTCATGTGGCCTTAGCTGTCGAGAAGCGTAAGCCACAACCCTACCTTCTTGCATCAGCACACAACCCAAGCCCGTATGTGATGCATCGCAATAGATCGTGTATTCCTTACCCGACCAAAGTTGAATTAAAACTGGAGCCTCAGTCAAGATCTTCTTTAACTTATCGAAGCTTTCCTGTTATTTCTCAGTCCATACAAACGGAACTTCTTTCCTCAGCAACTTGGTCATCGGCGCTGCTATTAACGAGAAACCCTCAACAAACCTTCGGTAGTATCCGGCCAAACCTGAGAAAACTCGAATCTCGACCACCGACCTAGGCGGCTTCCAATCCAAAATCGCCTCAATCTTATGAGGATCTACCCGATCCTCACCACCACTACATGACCCAAGAAAGTCACCTCCTCAACCGAACTCGCACTTACCGAACTTAGCGTGAGTCGCTTTTCCTCGAGTTTGCGGCACCACCTCAAGTGCGCATCATGCTCTTCTCTCTGTCTTTGAGTACACTAAGATGTCGTCTATGAAAACCACGACGAACGATCCGATCCTTTGCATGAAACACCCTATTCATCATATCCATAAACTCTGTGCGGTGCGTTAGTCAACCCGAACGGCATTACGAGTAAATTGTAGTGCCCATACCGAGTCCGAAACGCTTTGTTTTATGGATATCGACCACCTTAACCTTTAATCGGTGATACCTGGACCTCAAGTCAATCTTGAAAATCTTTGCGGCACCGCCCGGTGATCAAACAAGTCATCTATCCGTGGCAACGGATACTTGTTTTTAATCGTCAGCTTGTTCAACTGGCGGTAGTCTATGCACATCCGCATCGTACCATCTTTCTTCTTAACAAAGAGTACCGGCGCACCCCATGGCGAAACACTTGGCCTGATAAAACCCCGATCCAATAACTCCTGGATCTGAGCCTTAAGCTCCACCAATTCCTTTGGCGCCATCCTATACGGAGTAATAGACACTGGCGCAGTCCCGGGTAACAGATCTATCCCGAACTCTACCTCGCGATCCGGCGGCAACCCAGGAAGCTCCTCAGGAAACACATCAGCAAACTCCCTAACAGTACGAACCTTCTCTACAGCAGACTCTTTAGCCTCCAAGGCATACACATGAACTACATACGCTTCGCAGCCCTTCCTGACCATCTTCTCCGCTTTCAGAGCAGATACCACATTTGATAAGTAATCTCTCCTATTACCTATCATAGCCACTTCATCACCCTCCACCGTCTTAAGAACCATGTGCTTGGCCGCGCAATCCAACCTCGCCTGGTACTTGACCAACCAGTCCATCCCAAGAATCAGATCGAACTCCCCAAACGGCAGTTCCATCAGATCGGCAGCGAACACTACCCCTTGGAGTTCTAGGGGTACATCTCTAAATAGCTTATCTACTACTACAGAGTGACCTAAAGGGCTAATCACAGTCATCTGCCTAGAAGATATCTCAGAGTCTAAATCCATGGTCTCTACTATACTACTGGCAACATAAGAGTGCGTTGAACCCACATCAATCAAAGCAGTATAAGGAGAACCAAAGATCAAAAATACCGGTTATGACGTCTGGTGCGTCGCCCTCCTCTCGGCGCCTCGCTGCATACACTAATCCAGGCTGTCTGGCATCAGAACCACCCGCACCTCTGCCCGGTGCTCCACGGCCTCGACCAAAACCATTACCGCCTCTACCATTACCCCGACCCCTCTGCGGTGGCGGTCCATTACCTCTGAATCGACATTACGGCCGACTCTCGATCGAATCTCGCCAACTTACGCGGGCGATCCCTCACGGTGCTGCTCGAGAGAACCACACTCGAAGCAACCTTTTCCTCCAGTCCAGCAGCCACCCCAATGAGATTTCCCACACTGATTGCACTGCGGCGGTCCCTGCCTAGCAGCAACAAACCTAGCAGGCCGATTCGGCCCACTCGGTCTAGCCCTCTTCTGCGGATTACCCGACGATCCAGAAGACCCAAAGCTCCTCTTATGCCTATTTCTGTCCATACCCTGCCTCACTGACTCCTTAACACCCTCGGCTACCTTAGCCTTCTCAACTAAGACAGCAAACTCGCGCTCCTGCTGTGGAGCAATCAGCAGTCTCAACTCATCTCGCAGACCATCCTCGAAACGAACACACCTCTCATGCTCAGTGGCTACAATACCCCTGGCATACCTACTCAGCTTCAAGAACTCAGCCTCGTACTCGAAAAAGCAGTTTACTCCCGAACAAGCCTCGAAAATGCCTTTACATTGAGAGTCAATATAACTAGCTCCAATGTACTTTTTCTCGATATGCGACCACGAAATAATCCCATGTCGGATCCTCTGCTTTGCCACATCTTTGTCCCGAACCGTGAGCCACCACCGGTATGACTCATCCCGGAAGCGATACTATGTCCTTCAGCTTCTCTTGACCAGTCAAGTCCGGATCATCCATGATCCGCTCCGTTGCCTCCAACCAATACTCGGCGATCTTTGGGAGCAACACCGAAACACCTCGAAAGAATTCGGCCCGTTTGCGGAGTCGCTCGAGCCGCAATTTCCTAATTCTGCGCCACCACCTATCTGACCGCTACCCTTTCCAACACTCGCGCGCATCGCTGCGACAACTGCGTCATCCCCACCGATCTTGGAACTCACCACCTCCACCGGTGGTGGAACCGGTACCTCATTTTCTGAACCCTGACCAGATCCTACGGGCTCAGAAACTGTCATCCTACCCCTACCTCTACCACGAGTATTACGACCACGTCCGCCTCGAGTGCTCATGACTAATATCTCTACGTATCTGTTTTAGGAGTTTTATGCATCAGTATTTATTCCACTGTTTTAAAGCAAGTCTTATGAATATTTAAGGAGATTTGTTCTCACAAGTTCACAGAATCCTATCAGTTTCAATCTCTAAAGTAGAATACTATTGCTATTCATCAAATCATATCACATCCAACCAAATCACAAGTAATAGTACGGGGTACTTACCTGGGCGAACTGGTGCCGGAGGCTCGGTGCCATGCCTTCCAAACCATACTTTGAAACAAAAGACTATCAAAACAAACTTTTAAAACATTTTTGGGCCTCGGGCCCACAGTCGAGCCTTTGAACTTAGCTCTGATACCACAATTGTAACACCCCAAACCCGGACAAGACACCACGTCCGAATCTGGTATGTTACGGGAAAAACAGTTTTGAGAGGTTAAATTTTTCGTTTAAAAGCTGGGTGAAAATATAGTGTATTTGAAGGAAAATTTGAGTAGACTTGTTTGAAATCGGATGGTGTATTTGAAACCCAGAAATTTTGGAAACTTATCTGAAGTATGTGGAAAAACGAGTTCATTTCATTCAAAACTCCACAGTTCCTTAGTGTTGCTTAAAACATTTTAACTTAGCAGAAAATCGAGTTTGATTTGAAAATTGTTTGAGTTTACTTAATATCGAAACATAGTATAATACCCGATGGTATAATTGAAAACACATTGCGTTAAAATTTTGAAATCCTTGTCTTTCCAAGTTTTAGTAAAGTTCATTCCAAGTTACTTTGTTAAGGCATATTAAAAATCAACTTAAAACATAAACAACATAAAACATAATTTTAAAGGCCTTTTACAAATCCAAATTAAAACCCAAATAAAAGTAAATAAACTAAGTACCCAAAATATAAAGTCTGAGCAACACTTTATTAAGCATGGCATGAGCACCCCGAGTCCATCCCGGCTCCATGTCCGCGTCTACGAGTCACCTGAAATGTCAAAGGAGAGGGTGAGTCGAATGACTCAGTGCATAAATCCCGCTCCCGATAAAACAACATGCTAACACACATCATACATAGCAACATGATTAATGCAACCCGATCCTAACCATCCGTATCTCCTGTTCTACCCCGTGTGGTACCAAACCACTGGTGGTGCCAAACCACCGTGACCCAAAGTCACGATATCCATAAGTGTGGTGCCAAACCACTGGTGACCCAAAGTCACGAATAATCCAATGATGGGGCCAACCCATCTCGTGATACCAAATCACTAGCGACAATCCCGTATCTCTCAAGTGGGGCCAACCCACGGTGGTGTCAAACCACAGGGACGAGTCGCAATGAGGTGCCAAACCTCTGGTGTCCCAAAGACACAATGTGGTACCTAACCACTGGTGACCGCAGTCACAAATCCGATGATGGGGCCAACCCATCGTGTGATACCAAATCACTGGCGTCAATCCCGTATAATCAACTGTGGGGCCAACCCACCGTGGTGCTAAGCCACTGGGGCGAGACGCGAGAGGTGCCAAACCTCGGTGACCCAAAGTCACAAAATATCAACTGTGGTACCAAACCACTTTGAGGTGCCAAACCTCTGGTGTCCCAAAGATACAGTGTCCCAAAGACACGGATATCATCATCCCCCTCCACTCATATCACCCATACATGTCATACTAACTCATGTACCATATACAATTATGTAACTCATACTAGCATGCCCAATATTGTAATCTCAATGCATACATATCATAAAACATGCTATTAAATGTATCAATCAATAGAACTACACGAACTTACCCGAATCCATGATCATACCCAAAAAGGGTACCATATCCATCCATCAATCTGTCTTAATTTGTTAATCAATCAGGTTTATCATATATTACTAGATATAAAGTGTGTTAGTTTACACACCTGGTAAAATACAAGTCTAAAATCCCAACGAAACGATCTAAGTCCCTCGATTACTAGCTCCTACAATCGGCCAAAACATAGGGGTTAGGCATCTACAACATTCGGCCAATGCTAACAAACCAATAGGAGTTAATGCTACCTCTTTACCTTTATGCCTGATTTGGTTTCCTACCAAATCTCGAATCAAGCAGTGATTCCTTCTTCCAACAATCGGCACCCTAAAAGAGAATGGTTACACTTTAATAATCTTGACTTAATCGAAACCAAAGAGTATATTGAAGAACTAGCCCCTTACCACTACTTACTAAACAATTGACAGAAGAAAACGGCTCCTCTTGCTTGCTTTGAAACCTTTGAGGTCCTATACTGAAGAGATTAACAACGATTAACTCACTTCAATCCACAACCATCGTAGGCTTTAATCCAATCGAAATCAATCATAGAACTAGAGAAAAACATGACCATACGGCCAAACACTTACCCAACACCAAATATTCGGCCAAAAATAGGACTTCTAGCAGAAGGAAAATATTCGGCTAAGTTGACAACAAAAGAAAGAAGAAAACGGCACTAGGTGTTTAACACCTCTATTTTCGGTTTTGAGAAAAACAATGTGAAATGGAAGCGAGTTTTCGGCAAGAGATGAGAAAGATGAATGAAGAAATTCGGCTCACAAACAAACAAAAGAAAGAAAATGAAAAGGAGGATATTCGGCTCAAGTACTTCAAGAAATGAGAGAGAAGATAATTGGAAATTCGGCTAAGAGGCAATATGAATTCGGCACTAGTGTATTAGGAGAAAAGAAACGAAAATATGATAACAAAAGGTATTAGTTTCGGCAATCAAATTTTCAAAAAGAGAGAAAGGATGTTGGAGAAGAGAGAGTTTCGGTTTTTAGCACAATTGAACAAAAGAAGAAGAAATGGGAAAATCTCTTGAAGTTTCGGGTTGCTTTTTGACAAAAGAAAGGAAAAGAAAAGATGCTTCACAATTGCTTTTGGCCGAAAATACACAAAATGAGAAGTGCATTTTGGCACACCTTACTTCCCACTACCAAACCGTCCACACCCCCACTCCAACACCCCACAAATTCGGCCAAAAATCCCTCCATTCACTCACCACCACTCCTTCAAACTTGCATGACCAAGTCTCCCTCCTACAAATGCTCTCCACCCTTCATTTGAAAGGTATGACTTGGTCCAAGGTAGAATTTCACTAGCCTTCTACCTCTCCTCCATGCCGTCCCAAAATGGAAACCAAAATGGGGACTTTGCAGCTTGAACTCTGGACCTCCACCCCATGAAAATGACGCCACACCTAGCTCCCCAAGTAACGCATGCTTGCCACCTTGCCAGCTCCTCTTTTGTGCAACAAAACAACAATTAAAATTCTTAAACCCCAGCTTCCTCAGCTTCCTTCACTTAGCACCCAAAAACCAAAATTTTCCTACCTACTCAGGCACACTCCTAACCCACAATTAAGCCCCGACACAACACAAACAACAACATAGCACACTAAACACATGCAAGACATAGCACAACAAAATAGCCCCCTAACCCGGGATATTACACATATCATGAAAACATAATAATTTAGGAATTAAGAATCTAACATTGTTTATGTAGATTGGTATATTTTTAGCTTTAAAAAGGATTAAGGTTTCAATACCATCGACTCCAACAGCTCTAATAGGATTTTTCATAAGTTCCCATTTTTCTGATGGAATCGCATTTTCTCTCTGACTCTTCGTTTGTAGCTCCAAAGATCTAATAAAGCATTTAAAGAGTATGTTTTATATTCTCTAAATTGAAATATAATTTCTATATAAGTATAATATTTTCTTGATTGGAAATGTGAAAAGGTAATAATATCCTTTTTTCCAATTTTTATTTGTTGAATTATTGGTTTTTCTAAATGAACTGGGTTTAGTTCAATTAGATATTTATTTTCCCAATACTTCTTTGGTTTGATTTTATCATAAGGATCTTGTTTATCAATTTCCTTAGGTTTAGAATTTCATATTCATATGGATCTGGTGGTTCAATATCCATAGGTTAGGAAGTTCTATATTTTCTTCCTTTGAAATTTTTCTTTATAGAAATTATTACCAATAATCTTAATATCTATATCCATATTATTAGAACTACTACTACTTTTTATATTTTCAGAGTAACTATTATTACTATCATCAATTATATTATAATCTAACATATAATGATAATTATATCTCTTAAACAAATCTTTATGTTTTTCATAAAGTTCTTCTATTAATTTTAGATATTCAACTCTTTCATAACTATCTTCCGTTTTAGAAAATTGGGTTTTCCAATGTTCTATTAAAGTTTTGTAAGAGTCAAAATCATATTTTTCTTGTTTTTTATATTTTCTCTTTTTTCTTTTGTTTTTTTTTTTTTTATTATTATTATTAGTTGAAGATTCATCCGAAGACTCATCCTCATCTGACAAAGCTAAAATATAATTACTATTACCGTAATATAAAGGTCCTAAATCGATTCTATATTATTATTATTAATAACTTTGATCGAGTTTATTATTAACATCGGATAATAACTCTTTAGATTTGCTATTCAAATCTAAGTCTCATTACTTCTCCCAAACTATCTACTTTTTCTTCTACTTTACTAACCTTAGTATATAATTTATTAAAATATATAGACGTCATATCTATTAAACTATTGATACCTTTACTAAGAGCAAAATATTATTTTCATTCTTAGAGTCTATATGCATAGTATGATTACAAGTTTTATCTTTATATAAACAATCCATTTTTTCCATGATGTTATCCTGGTACCTAAGACCGTCATGTGTACTCATATCGTCTTCTTCAACGCCTACAACGTCCCACTCGGACTCAACGGCAACACGAAGACAAACGACATGATATATGGGTTTTGAGACAACAACCGTGAAACAAACAGAATCGAGAAATAAAGATAGAAACTTACAATGATAACTACGATATGAAAACTCCGTAAATCGTTACTCAGGGCTCCTCGATACCAATTCAGGGGCGGGAGGTATGTGCAAAAGCGGAAGGGATTCTAATATCGTAGAATAATATTTCACAAGAAGAAAGATAGTTTACAAATTTTCTAACTAAAACTCGATGAAAGATAACTAAAACTCGATAACTAAAACTCGATCCTAAAACTCGATCCTAAAACTCGATCCTAAAACTCGATAACTAAAACTCGATCCTAAAACTCGATGCCTTTCAAGGCTTACATGAATGCCTATTTATAACCAAAAATTCTAAACTAGAATCTAGTTACATTTGAAATCCGAAATAATTGTTCGGATAAGAATAAAAAATAAACTCTAATTTAATTACAATTGAGTTCCGAATAGTATCCTGATGAGGACACATTAATTGTCAGCTTCTTGGTGGCTTCCAAGTAGCTTTCTTTAATTGGTGGATGCTATGTTGGCTTTTTCCACGTAGCTTCCTCTAACATTATCTTGATAAGGACGCTTTTGGTTGTTTCCACGTAGCTTCCTTGAATAGTGGTTGCCGTCATGGTTGCTTCCATGTTTCAATTGCATTAAATGGTTGCTTCCATCATGCATGACATCATCTTTGTCTTTTGGTGGTTGCCTTCTTTTTAAGTCACCGCCAAAATTGAATGCATCTCCTTTTTGGACATCATTCTTCCACGTGTTTATCCTTCTTGGATGTTTCTAAGATTCATCTCTTCGATTTCATCCAGGTGTAAGGATTCTGGTGAAGGTACTGGTGTATTCCACCTTTCCCATGTTTCTCAGATTTCCGCTGCTAACGGATAATCTCCAATTTCCATTTCCGCTATTTGTGTTAATAATGAAATGGCTTCTTCATTACTTTCTTCCCGATTTTTTTCGGTGTCGTAAGCTAGAATTCTTCTTCCATCGGTCCAAAACATATAGGTGTCTTGATGGAGAAGGTGTCGAGCCATGCTCATAAGATCAATTCCTGCTTGGACTTGATACTTGTTGAAATTATTATAGCACTCATCAATGATTTTTGATAAATGCTCTGGATCTTCTTTTGCTGCTTTCAGGGCTTTTCCGGAAAACATAGTATTAATATTCCAAATCTGATAAGGCTGATGAAATTTTTCTTCCTCAGTAATACCAATGAGACTATTTATCTCAATATGGAAATAATAGACAAAATCGTCTATATTTACAAAGTTTGATAATAGAGATTTGACTATTGTTTGGAAAATCTTTTAATAAATCAAAAGAGAGATTTTGGATCGTTATTTCTTTAACAAATCCCCATTCAATACTTGTTATATCGAACGGCTCATGATTTAAACGAAATTTGATAGCGAGGAGTTTTTCTCCTATATCATTTACAAAAATATAAGCTTGAGTAAAATATTGAAAAATTTTTCTAAAAATAGAGCTTCTTTGTTTGCAAATGGCTCCTTTTATTTTTGAAAATATTTACGAGGGTAAAATTTGTCTACACTTGTTATATAGACATTTTCTAAACATCTTATTAATAATAGGAGTGTTTCTCCTTTATCAATAAAATATTGAAATATATCAAGAAGATTGTTTATCTCCTTAATCTCCATATATTCAATTAGGACATCGTCCCATGTATAATATACTTTTTAATAATAATTCTTGATTTTTCTTGATTTTTTTTCAACTAAGAATTACGAGAATTGGGTAAAGCCTTTACGAAACTAGCTCTTTGTTCCAAAATATGGTTTTTCCATATCTTGTTTATGAAATGGTAATATTCTGGGGTAAGCTCGGATTATAAAAATCCTTTAGATTCGAGAACTCAGAGGTTTGTTGTTTTTTCAACAAATCTTCTATATATTTGAAAATTTCGGAATCGGTATAAGGCTTTTGAGAAAATTGAGAATAATCCACCGGTGTTGGTGAATGTGATCCAATTGGTTGGTTTACCAATGGATATGGTAAATAATATCCTTGTTTAGGATAAAATTGTACCTGTGTAGGTGCAGCCATAAATCCTTGTTTAGGAATTACTTTTGCGTGTGCGACAATAAATCCTTGTTTAGGACTCATTGGTGATTTTCCCTTGTTTGGTTTTTTTATGGATGAGTTCTCCATCCATCATTTTCATTTAGAGGTTGTTTACCTCTATCCATAAGGCTTTGCTAAGAAAATCAAACATTAGTAAAATCAGGTTTATAATTTACTAATGGTATTTCTATAGAATTGTTTTCTATAGATAATATAACCGATTTCTTATTAACAATAAAAGGTAAATATTGATTTAGAAAATTATGACCTAATAATATGTCTCCATACATATCAATTAAACATAATAATTTTGGAATTATAAATCTAACATTGTTTATGTAGATTGGTATATTTTTGCCTTATAATAAATTGTAGTTTTTCTACCATTTATTCCATTAATACTTATTTTCTTTTTACAGTATCCGAAATTCTTTTGGAATAGCATTTCTTTTGCAACTCACCGTTTGTAGCTCCTGTATCTAATAGTGCATGTAAAGAATATTTTTATAGTCTTTATCATGTAATGTAATTTCAATGTATTTATTGAAATATATTATACTTTCCACACAGTATTGTATATCTTCCATTCTAGTGTTTCTAGAAATAGAATTTCTACTTGGTGTAGTAGGGAAGATAGGAATATGAACTGTTTTCATACCTATCGGTGTAGATGTACTTATATTATCTTCTTCTTCCTCTGGTTGAGAACAAGAAGGAAATACTAAATTATCATCTGTATTGGTAATCAAATTATTTTTGAAATATAATTTATCACCAGATGACATATATTCTATAGTACTTACTGGTTTAGAAGTACTAGCTCTATTAGTATTATCAATTATCCAGTCTTTTGGAATTGATAAATCTTTTAAATGTAATAATTTCGGTTGAATTTCTGTTGTAAATTTATTGGGCTCAAAAAGCTCAATAATTTTATTATTTATTTCCTTTATTTCAACCTCTGCTGTATTAGTATATTCATTAATGGTTGTTGTCTCAAAACCCATATATCTGTCGTTTGTCTTCGTGTTGCCGTTGAGTCCGAGTGGGACGTTGTAGGCGTTTTGAAGACGCATAGACACAGACGGTCTTAGGTACCAGGGATAACATCATGGAAAAAATGGATTGTTTATATAAAGATAAAACTTGTAATCATACTATGCATATAGACTCTAAGAATGAAAATAATATTTCGGCTCTTAGTAAAGGTATCAATAGTTTAATAGATATGACGTCTATATATTTTAATAAATTATATACTAAGGTTAGTAAAGTAGAAGAAAAAGTAGATAGTTTGGGAGAAGTAACGGACTTAGATTTGAATAGCAAATCTAAAGAGTTATTATCCGATGTTAATAATAAACTCGATCAAAGTTATTAATAATAATAATATAGAATCGATTTAGGACCTTTATATTACTGTAATAGTAATTATATTTTAGCTTTGTCAGATGAAGATGAGTCTTCGGATGAATCTTCAACTAATAATAATAATAATAATAAACAAAAAACAAAAGAAAAAAGAGAAAAAGATAAAAAACAAGAAAAATATGATTTTGACTCTTACAAAACTTTAATAGAACATTGGAAAACCCAATTTTCTAAAACGGAAGATAGTTATGAAAGAGTTGAATATCTAAAATTAATAGAAGAACTTTATGAAAAACATAAAGATTTGTTTAAAAGATATAATTATCATTATATGTTAGAATATAATGACAATACTAGTAGTTCTGATAATTCAGATGAAAATATTAATGTTACGAGTCATAATTCTGATGAGGAAAACACTTCAACAGAAGAAAATATAGAAATTCCCGAACCAATGGATACTGAACCAACAGATCCAGATGATTATATAACATCTAAACCTTGGGAAATAGATAAAAAAGATCTTCATGGTAAAAGAAAATTAGACTCAAACCTTCAAACAGATGATGGTCTAAGATCTATTAATAAAAATCACGAAATTGTTGAAAACACAACAAGAATATTAGGTGATAAAATAGAAAATATAGCTACTAATGATATAAAACTGGAAACACCAGGAGAAACTAGTCAACCTACACCTATACCTTATAGTGTAGGAGACCTTAACAAAAGAAATGTTGCTCAAGGAGGAATATATTTAGACTTAACAAATATTCCTTTGTCTGACTATGAAAAAACCATAGATGATCAGGCACAATCCATGACTATTGTTGTAAATAACAACGATACCGGTCAAAAGAAAGAAAAGTTTTAAACTATTTTGTTGGAACATTTCAAGGAGATGTTCTACAATTTCTCGAGATACTAAAGAATCTGAGAAAGGAAGAGAACAAAAAAGGACAACTTATTAATCAAATAAGTTCTCCTAAAGATTTATTAAAAGGATTAACCTCAATTCTAAAAATAGAATTTTGTGGTTATACTAATAAAAAATACCAGGATAGTCAATCCAGCTATACCTTGTCAAAATTAAAATTATGCGATATTAGATATTTAGAAGAATTCTCTAAAAAGTTTCTGCAAGAATATCAAAAGTTAAAAAATGAAAGTATAGACTTTTGGAGAAATCAATATTTTCATAAGCTACCCCCACCTTGGGATGAAATTTGCATAAACAAATATGCTTCTTTCATTATAAAACATAGTAATGATAATAAAGAAATAGGAGATATAGATACAATAGGTAATAGAATTAATTTTGCTAAAGAAAGAATTCTGTTACATTGCTTACAAAGTAAAGCGGCTAAACAAGTCAAAAATAAATTAAGCCATAGATATTGTACAAAAATGTTAGAAGGAGAATGGGAATTTGGTTGTAGTTCTATACGACCAAAAACCTATAAAAAACATAAAAAATATAAATTAGCTAAATGGAAACCAGGAAATAAAAATTATGCTAATAATAATAATAAAAAGAAAAAATTCGTTAGAAGAAAAACTTCTAAAAATACTAAAAAACAAATATGTAAATGTTTTATTTGTGACGAAGAAGGTCATATAGCAACATTTTGTCCTAACAAAGGCAAAAACGCTAGAAAAATGATTAAAAATCTTGAAGAACAAGATTTAGAAATTTGCTTTAGTGAGGAAATAAATCCTCTTTGAAATATTATATGAGTTATTATCGAAAATGTGTGTCTAATCTGATTACGATGAATATATCTTTATGTTGGGAAATAGTTCTAATAAACAATTAGAAGACATTCCTAATTCTGAACAACAGGATATTAAGCTAGGAAATATAATCGGAGAAGAAATTGACTTTTCTGATGATATAATTGAAAAAATTAATAAAAATCATATTTCTAAAGAAGAAATATATAAAATTTCTAAGTTTAAAATATGGTCAAAAAGACACATAGAAAAATAAGCGTATCTGATACAATGCTAAAGATACAAAAGGCGGATTAACGAGAAATCCCTTTATTTACTAAAGAAAAATAAAAGGATTAGAAAAAACTATCCTCAAGTTAGATACATACATTTAGGAGTCATTATGATAACCATTAGAGCGTTATTCAGAAGAGGTCATGATGTTCCTATTTTAGCAGTATTATTAGACAAAAGATTTGAAAATCCAATAAAAGCACTTATTGGAGGAATTCAGTCTAATTTACACACAGGCGTTATAGGATTTAAAGTTAAACCAAATTACTTTATTTCCATAACAGACCCTCTAATAGAAGAGTGTCTCTGCCTTAGAATTGGACAAAAAATTACGATATTAGTGATTTAGCAGAAGATCTAGCAATAAGTTGGACTTCCATTAATGAATATACTAATACAGCAGAGGTTGAAATAAAGGAAATAAATAATAAAATTATTGAGCTTTTTGAGCCCAATAAATTTACAACAGAAATTCAACCGAAATTATTACATTTAAAAGATTTATCAATTCCAAAAGACTGGATAATTGATAATACTAATAGAGCTAGTACTTCTAAACCAGTAAGTACTATAGAATATATGTCATCTGGTGATAAATTATATTTCAAAAATAATTTGATTACCAATACAGATGATAATTTAGTATTTCCTTCTTGTTCTCAACCAGAGGAAGAAGAAGATAATATAAGTACATCTACACCGATAGGTATGAAAACAGTTCATATTCCTATCTTCCCTACTACACCAAGTAGAAATTCTATTTCTAGAAACACTAGAATGGAAGATATACAATACTCTGTGGAAAGTATAATAAATTTCAATAAATACATTGAAATTACATTACATGATAAAGACTATAAAAAATATTCTTTACATGCACTATTAGATCTGAGGAGCTACAACCAGTAGTTGCAAAAGAAATGCTATTCCAAAAGAATTCTCGATACCTGTAAAAAAGAAAATAAGTTATAATGGAATAAATGGTAGAAAAACTACAATTTATTATAAGGCAAAAAATATACCAATCTACATAAACAATGTTAGATTTATAATTCCAAAATTATTATGTTTACCTGATATGTATGGAGACATATTATTAGGTAATAATTTTCTAAATCAATATTTACCTTTTATTGTTAATAAGAAATCGGTTATATTATCTATAGAAAACAATTCTATAGAAATACCATTAGTAAATTATAAACCTGATTTTACTAATGTTTGATTTTCTTAGCAGGCCTTATGGATAGAGGTAAACAACCTCTAAATGAAAATGATGGATGGAGAACTGTCCATAAAAAAACCCAACAAGGGAAAATCACCAATGAGTCCTAAACAAGGATTTATTGCTGCACCTGCAAAAGTAATTCCTAAACAAGGATTTATGGCTGCACCTACACAGGTACAATTTTATCCTAAACAAGGATATTATTTACCATATCCATTGGTAAACCAACCAATTGGATCACATTCACCAACACCGGTGGATTATTCTCAATTTTCTCAAAAGCCTTATACTGATTCCGAAATTCTCAAATATACTGAAAGATTTGTTGAAAAACAACAAACCTCTCGAGTTCTCGAATCTAAAGGATTTTTATAATCCGAAGCTTACCCCAGAATGTTACCATTTCATAAACAAGATATGGAAAAACCATATTTTGGAACAAAGAGCTAGTTTGAGAAAGGCTCTTTACCCAATTCTCGATATTCTTAGTTGAAAAAACAAGCAAAGAAAAATCAAGAATTATTATTAAAAAGTATATTATACAGAGATTGGGACGATGTCCTAATTGAATATATGGAGATTAATGAGATAAACAATCTTCTTGATATATTTCAATATTTTATTGATAAAGGGAGAAACACTCCTATTATTAATAAGATGTTTAGAAAATGTCTATATAACAAGTGTAGACAAATTTTACCCTCGAAATATTTTCAAAAATAAAAGGAGCCATTTGCAAACAAAGAAGCTCTATTTTTAGAAAAATTTTCAATATTTTACTCAAGCTTATATTTTTGTAAATGATATAGGAGAAAAAACTCCTGCTATCAAATTTCGTTTTAAATCATGAGCCGTTCGATATAACAAGTATTGAATGGGGATTTGTTAAAGAAATAACACCAAAATCTCTCTTTTGATTTATTAAAAGATTTTCCAAAAATAGTCAAATCTCGGCTATCAAACTTTGTAAATATAGACGATTTTGTCTATTATTTCCATATTGAGATAAGCGATCTCATTGGTATTCTTTGAGGAAGAAAAATTTCATCACCTTATCAGATTTGGAATATTAATACTATGTTTTTTCCTGAAAAGCCCTGAAAGCGACAAAAAGAAGATCGAGCATTTATCAAAAATCATTGATGAGTGCTATAATAATTTCAACAAGTATCAAGTCCAAGCGAGAATTGATCTTATGAGCATGGCTCGACACCTTCTCCATCAAGACACCTATATGTTTTGGACCGATGGAAGAAGAATTCTAGCTTATGACACCGAAAAACCGGGAAGAAAGTAATGAAGAAGCCATTTAGTTAGTAACACAAATAGCGGAAATGGAAATCGGAGATTATCCGTTAGCAAATAAAATCAGAAACATGGGAAAAATTTGGAATACACGGTGATTTTCACGAATCCTTACACTGGATGAAATCGAAGAGATGAATCTTAGAAACATCCAAGAAGGATAAACACGTGGAAGAATGATGTCCAAAAAGGAGATGCATTCAATTTTGGCGGTGACTTAAAAAGAAGGCAACCACCAAAAGACAAAGATGATGTCATGCATGATGGAAGCGACCATTTAATGCAATTGAAACATGGAAGCAACCATGACGGCAACCACTATTCAAGGAAGCTACGTGGAAACAACCAAAAGCGTCCTTATCAAGATATTGTTAGAGGAAGCTACGTGGAAAAAGCCAACATAGCATCCACCAATTAAAGAAAGCTACTTGGAAGCCACCAAGAAGCTGACAATTAATGTGTCCTTATCAGGATACTATTCGGAACTCAATTGTAATTAAATTAGAGTTTATTTTTTATTCTTATCCGAACAATTATTTCGGATTTCAAATGTAACTAGATTCTAGTTTAGAATTTTTGGTTATAAATAGGCATTCATGTAAGCCTTGAAAGGCATCGAGTTTTAGGATCGTGTTTTAGGATCGAGTTTTAGTTATCGAGTTTTAGTTATCGAGTTTTAGTTATCTTTCATCGAGTTTTAGTTAGAAAATTTGTAAACTATCTTTCTTCTTGTGAAATATTATTCTACGATATTAGAATCCCTTCCGCTTGCACATACCTCCCCCCCGGTAATTGGTATCAGAGGAGCCCCGGAGTAACGATTTCTGGAGTTTTCATATCATAGTTATCATTGTAAGTTTCTATCTTTATTTCTCAGTTCTGTTTGTTTCACGGTTGTTGTCTCAAAACCCATATATCATCGTTTGTCTTCGTGTTGCCGTTGAGTCCGAGTGGGGCGTTGTAGGCGTTTTGAAGACGATATATACCTGACGGTCTTAGGTACCGGGGATAACATCATGGAAAAAATGGATTGTTTATATAAAGATAAAACTTGTAATCATACTATGCATATAGACTCTAAGAATGAAAATAATATTTCGGCTCTTTGCAAAGGTATCAATAGTTTAATAGATATGACGTCTATATATTTTAATAAATTATATACTAAGGTTAGTAAAGTAGAAGAAAAAGTAGATAGTTTGGGAGAAGTAACGGACTTAGATTTGAATAGCAAATCTAAAGAGTTATTATCCGATGTTAATAATAAACTCGATCAGGTTATTAATAATAATAATATAGAATCAGATTTAGGACCTTTATATTACGGTAATAGTAATTATATTTTAGCTTTGTCAGATGAGGATGAGTCTTCGGATGAATCTTCAACTAATAATAATAATAATAAAAAACAAAAAACAAAAGAAAAAAGAGAAAAAGATAAAAAAACAAGAAAAATATGATTTTGACTCTTACAAAACTTTAATAGAACATTGGAAAACCCAATTTTCTAAAACGGAAGATAGTTATGAAAGAGTTGAATATCTAAAATTAATAGAAGAACTTTATGAAAAACATAAAGATTTGTTTAAAAGATATAATTATCATTATATGTTAGAATATAATGACAATACTAGTAGTTCTGATAATTCAGATGAAAATATTAATGTTACGAGTCATAATTACGATGAGGAAAACACTTCAATGAAGAAGAAAATATAGAAATTCCCGAACCAATGGATATCTTGAACCAACAGATCCGGATGATTATATAACATCTAAACCTTGGGAAATAGATAAAAAGATCTTCATGGTAAAAGAAAATTAGACTCAAACCTTCAAACAGATGATGGTCTAAGATCTATTAATAAAAATCACGAAATTGTTGAAAACACAACAAGAATATTAGGTGATAAAATAGAAAATATAGCTACTAATAATATAAAACTGGAAACACCGGAGAAACTAGTCAACCTACACCTATACCTTATAGTGTAGGAGACCTTAACAAAAGAAATGTTGCTCAAGGAGGAATATATTTAGACTTAACAAATATTCCTTTGTCTGACTATGAAAAAACCATAGATGATCAGGCACAATCCATGACTATTGTTGTAAATAACAACAAGATGCAGATCTGGTCAAAAGAAAAGTTTTAAACTATTTTGTTGGAACTTTTCAAGGAGATGTTCTACAATTTCTCGAATATTGGGAAGAATCGAGAAAGAAGAGAACAAAAAGGACAACTTATTAATCAAATAAGTTCTCCTAAAGATTTATTAAAAGGATTAACCTCAATTCTAAAAATAGAATTTTGTGGTTATACTAATAAAAAATACCAGGATAGTCAATCCAGCTATACCTTGTCAAAATTAAAATTATGCGATATTAGATATTTAGAAGAATTCTCTAAAAAGTTTCTGCAAGAATATCAAAAGTTAAAAAATGAAAGTATAGACTTTTGGAGAAATCAATATTTTCATAAGCTACCCCCACCTTGGGATGAAATTTGCATAAACAAATATGCTTCTTTCATTATAAAACATAGTAATGATAATAAAGAAATAGGAGATATAGATACAATAGGTAATAGAATTAATTTTGCTAAAGAAAGAATTCTATTACATTGCTTACAAAGTAAAGCGGCTAAACAAGTCAAAAATAAATTAAGCCATAGATATTGTACAAAAATGTTAGAAGGAGAATGGGAATTTGGTTGTAGTTCTATACGACCAAAAACCTATAAAAAACATAAAAAATATAAATTAGCTAAATGGAAACCAGGAAATAAAAATTATGCTAATAATAATAATAATATGAAAAAATTCGTTAGAAGAAAAACTTCTAAAAATACTAAAAAACAAATATGTAAATGTTTTATTTGTGACGAAGAAGGTCATATAGCAACATTTTGTCCTAACAAAGGCAAAAACGCTAGAAAAATGATTAAAAATCTTGAAGAACAAGATTTAGAAATTTGCTTTAGTGAGGAAATAAATCCTCTTTGAAATATTATATGAGTTATTATCGAAAATGAGTCTAATACTGATTACGATGAATATATCTTTATGTTGGGAAATAGTTCTAATAAACAATTAGAAGACATTCCTAATTACGAACAACGAGATATTAAGCTAGGAAATATAATCGGAGAAGAAATTGACTTTTACTGATGATATAATTGAAAAAATTAATAAAAATCATATTTCTAAAGAAGAAATATATAAAATTTCTAAGTTTAAAATATGGTCAAAAAGACACATAGAAAAAATTAGTGGTAATACATCGCTAAAAGATACAAAGGCGGATTAACAAAATCCCTTTATTTACTAAAGAAAAATAAAAAGGATTAGAAAAACTATCCTCAAGTTAGATACATACATTTAGGAGTCATTATGATAACCATTAGAGCGTTATTCGAAGAGGTCATGATGTTCCTATTTTAGCAATATTATTAGACAAAAGATTTGAAAATCCAATAAAAGCACTTATTGGAGGAATTCATCTAATTTACACACAGAGCGTTATAGGATTTAAAGTTAAACCAAATTACTTTATTTCCATAATGCCCTCTAATAGAAGAGTGTCTCTCGCCTTAGAATTGAGACAAAAAATTACGATATTAGTGATTTAGCGTAAGATCTAGCAATAAGTTGGACTTCCATTAATGAATATACTAATACAAAGAGAGGTTGAAATAAAGGAAATAAATAATAAAATTATTGAGCTTTTGAGCCCAATAAATTTACAAATGAAATTCAACCAAAATTATTACATTTAAAAGATTTATCAATTCCAAAAGACTGGATAATTGATAATACTAATAGAGCTAGTACTTCTAAACCAATAAGTACTATAGAATATATGTCATCCGGTGATAAATTATATTTCAAAAATAATTTGATTACCAATACAGATGATAATTTAGTATTTCCTTCTTGTTCTCAACCTGGAGGAAGAAGAAGATAATATAAGTACATCTACACCGATAGGTATGAAAATGCAGATTCATATTCCTATCTTCCCTACTACACCAAGTAGAAATTCTATTTCTAGAAACACTAGAATGGAAGATATACAATACTCTGTGGAAAGTATAATAAATTTCAATAAATACATTGAAATTACATTACATGATAAAGACTATAAAAATATTCTTTACATGCACTATTAGATACAGAGGAGCTACAACCAGATGAGTTGCAAAAGAAATGCTATTCCAAAAGAATTCGGATACACAGAAAAAGAAAATAAGTATTAATGGAATAAATGGTAGAAAAACTACAATTTATTATAAGGCAAAAAATATACCAATCTACATAAAAATGTTAGATTTATAATTCCAAAATTATTATGTTTACACGATATGTATGGAGACATATTATTAGGTAATAATTTTCTAAATCAATATTTACCTTTTATTGTTAATAAGAAATCGGTTATATTATCTATAGAAAACAATTCTATAGAAATACCATTAGTAAATTATAAACTGATTTTACTAATGTTTGATTTTCTTAGCAGTGCCTTATGGATAGAGGTAAACAACCTCTAAATGAAAATGATGGATGGAGAATCATCCATAAAAAACCCAACAAGGGAAAATCACCAATGAGTCCTAAACAAGGATTTATTGCTTTTTTTGCAAAAGTAATTCCTAAACAAGGATTTATGGTCGCACCTACACAGTACAATTTTATCCTAAACAAGGATATTATTTACCATATCCATTGGTAAACCAACCAATTGGATCACATTCACCAACACCGGTGGATTATTCTCAATTTTCTCAAAAGCCTTATACTGATTCCGGAAATTCTCAAATATACGTAAGATTTGTTGAAAAAACAACAAACCTCCGAGTTCTCGAATCTAAAGGATTTTTATAATCCGTGCTTACCCCCTGAATATTACCATTTCATAAACAAGATATGGAAAAACCATATTTTGGAACAAAGAGCTAGTTTGAAAGGCTCTTACCCAATTCTCGTAATTCTTAGTTGAAAAAACAATCAAGAAAAATCAAGAATTATTATTAAAAAGTATATTATACAGAGATTGGGACGATGTCCTAATTGAATATATGGAGATTAAGGAGATAAACAATCTTCTTGATATATTTCAATATTTTATTGATAAAGGAGAAACACTCCTATTATTAATAAGATGTTTAGAAAATGTCTATATAACAAGTGTAGACAAATTTTACCTCGAAATATTTTCAAAAATAAAAGGAGCCATTTGCAAACAAAGAAGCTCTATTTTTAGAAAAATTTTCTCATATTTTACTCAAGCTTATATTTTTGTAAATGATATAGGAGAAAAAACTCCTGCTATCAAATTTCGTTTAAATCATGAGCCGTTCGATATAACAAGTATTGAATGGGATTTGTTAAAGAAATAACGATCCAAAATCTCTCTTTTGATTTATTAAAAGATTTTCCAAGAATAGTCAAATCTCGGCTATCAAACTTTGTAAATATAGACGATTTTGTCTATTATTTCCATATTGAGATAAATAGTCTCATTGGTATTGTTTGAGGAAGAAAAATTTCATCACTTTATCGATTTGGAATATTAATACTATGTTTTCCTGGAAAAGCCCCGAAAGCGACAAAAAGAAGATCCAGAGCATTTATCAAAAATCATTGATGAGTGCTATAATAATTTCAACAAGTATCAAGTCCAAGCGAGAATTGATCTTATGAGCATGGCTCGACACCTTCTCCATCAAGACACCTATATGTTTTGGACCGATGGAAGAAGAATTCTAGCTTCGACACCGGAAAAACCGGGAAGAAAGTAATGAAGAAGCCATTTCGTTATTAACACAAATAGCGGAAATGGAAATCGGAGATTATCCGTTAGCGTGAAATCCGAGAAACATGGGAAAGCTGGAATACACCAGTACCTTCACCAGAATCCTTACATCTGGATGAAATCGAAGAGATGAATCTTAGAAACATCCAAGAAGGATAAACACGTGGAAGAATGATGTCCAAAAAGGAGATGCATTCAATTTTGGCGGTGACTTAAAAAGAAGGCAACCACCAAAAGACAAAGATGATGTCATGCATGATGGAAGCAACCATTTAATGCAATTGAAACATGGAAGCAACCATGACGGCAACCACTATTCAAGGAAGCTACGTGGAAACAACCAAAAGCGTCCTTATCAAGATAATGTTAGAGGAAGCTACGTGGAAAAAGCCAACATAGCATCCACCAATTAAAGAAAGCTACTTGGAAGCCACCAAGAAGTCGACAATTAATGTGTCCTTATCGGGATACTATTCGAACTCAATTGTAATTAAATTAGAGTTTATTTTTATTCTTATCCGAACAATTATTTCGGTTTCAAATGAAATCGATTCTAGTTTAGAATTTTTGGTTATAAATAGGCATTCATGTAAGCCTTGAAAGGCATCGAGTTTTAGTTATCGAGTTTTAGTTATCTTTAATCGAGTTTTAGTTAGAAAATTTGTAAACTATCTTTCTTCTTGTGAAATATTATTCTACGATATTAGAATCCTTCCGCTTGCACATACCTCCCCCAGAATTGGTATCGAGGAGCCCCGAGTAACGATTTCTGGAGTTTTCATATCGTAGTTATCATTGTAAGTTTCTATCTTTATTTCTCAGTTCTGTTTGTTTCACGGTTGTTGTCTCAAAACCCATATATCTGTCATTTGTCTTCGTGTTGCCGTTGAGTCCGAGTGGGACGTTGTAGGCGTTTTGAAGACGATATGACACTGATTTGGTCTTAGGTACCGGGGATAACATCATGGAAAAAATGGATTGTTTATATAAAGATAAAACTTGTAATCATACTATGCATATAG
This sequence comes from Gossypium bickii, assembly GCA_025503065.1. NCBI lineage: Eukaryota > Viridiplantae > Streptophyta > Magnoliopsida > Malvales > Malvaceae > Gossypium > Gossypium bickii. The sequence goes on along the minus strand of CP106717.1, from coordinate 42,512,919 downwards.
ACTCTAAGAATGAAAATAATATTTCGGCTCTTAGTAAAGGTATCAATAGTTTAATAGATGTGACGTCTATATATTTTAATAAATTATATACTAAGGTTAGTAAAGTAGAAGAAAAAGTAGATAGTTTGGGAGAAGTAACGGACTTAGATTTGAATAGCAAATCTAAAGAGTTATTATCCGATGTTAATAATAAACTCGATCAGGTTATTAATAATAATAATATAGAATCAGATTTAGGACCTTTATATTACGGTAATAGTAATTATATTTTAGCTTTGTCAGATGAGGATGAGTCTTCGGATGAATCTTCAACTAATAATAATAATAATAAAAACAAAAACAAAAGAAAAAAGAGAAAAAGATAAAAAACAAGAAAAATATGATTTTGACTCTTACAAAACTTTAATAGAACATTGGAAAACCCAATTTTCTAAAACGGAAGATAGTTATGAAAGAGTTGAATATCTAAAATTAATAGAAGAACTTTATGAAAAACATAAAGATTTGTTTAAAAGAAATAATTATCATTATATGTTAGAATATAATGACAATACTAGTAGTTCTGATAATTCAGATGAAAATATTAATGTTACGAGTCATAATTCTGATGAGGAAAACACTTCAACAGAAGAAAATATAGAAATTCCCGAACCAATGGATACTGAACCAACAGATCCAGATGATTATATAACATCTAAACCTTGGGAAATAGATAAAAAAGATCTTCATGGTAAAAGAAAATTAGACTCAAACCTTCAAACAGATGATGGTCTAAGATCTATTAATAAAAATCACGAAATTGTTGAAAACACAACAAGAATATTAGGTGATAAAATAGAAAATATAGCTACTAATGATATAAAACTGGAAACACCAGGAGAAACTAGTCAACCTACACCTATACCTTATAGTGTAGGAGACCTTAACAAAAGAAATGTTGCTCAAGGAGGAATATATTTAGACTTAACAAATATTCCTTTGTCTGACTATGAAAAAACCATAGATGACTGGGCACAATCCATGACTATTGTTGTAAATAACAACAGTACAGTCTGGTCAAAAGAAAAGTTTTTAAACTATTTTGTTGGAACTTTTCAAGGAGATGTTCTACAATTTCTCAGACGCTGGGAAGAATCTGAGAAAGGAAGAGAACAAAAAGGACAACTTATTAATCAAATAAGTTCTCCTAAAGATTTATTAAAAGGATTAACCTCAATTCTAAAAATAGAATTTTGTGGTTATACTAATAAAAATACCGAGATAGTCAATCCAAATATACCTTGTCAAAATTAAAATTATGCGATATTAGATATTTAGAAGAATTCTCTAAAAAGTTTCTGCAAGAATATCAAAAGTTAAAAAATGAAAGTATAGACTTTTGGAGAAATCAATATTTTCATAAGCTACCCCCACCTTGGGATGAAATTTGCATAAACAAATATGCTTCTTTCATTATAAAACATAGTAATGATAATAAAGAAATAGGAGATATAGATACAATAGGTAATAGAATTAATTTTGCTAAAGAAAGAATTGCATTACATTGCTTAAAAAGTAAAGCGGCTAAACAAGTCAAAAATAAATTAAGCCATAGATATTGTACAAAAATGTTAGAAGGAGAATGGGAATTTGGTTGTAGTTCTATACGACCAAAAACCTATAAAAACATAAAAATATAAATTAGCTAAATGGAAACCAGAAATAAAAATTATGCTAATAATAATAATAAAAAGAAAAAATTCGTTAGAAGAAAAACTTCTAAAAATACTAAAAAACAAATATGTAAATGTTTTATTTGTGACGAAGAAGGTCATATAGCAACATTTTGTCCTAACAAAGGCAAAAAAGCTAGAAAAATGATTAAAAATCTTGAAGAACAAGATTTAGAAATTTGCTTTAGTGAGGAAATAAATCCTACTGAAATATTATATGAGTTATTATCAGAAACAGTGTCTATGTAATATCCCGGGTTAGGGGTTAATTTTATTGTTGCATAAAATGACATGTGGGTGTGCTATGTTGCTGATTCTATGTTTTATGGGCTTGGTTGTGAGCTAGAAGTAAGCCCGAGTGTTAGGAAAAATTTTCGTTTTTAGGCTTAAGTGTAAGGAGCTAGGGTAGCTGGGGATCTTAAATTAATTTTGGAATTTTATAGCACAAAAAAAGGAGCTGGTGTAGTGGCAAGCTTGACGCCACTAATGTAACGACCCAAACCCGGCCCAAATGCTATGGCCGAATCTGGTCCGTTACAGTGAACACATTTTTGAAGTTCCTTTTTGAAACCAACTTAAATTTTGAAAACCCTTCTTTTTAGTGGACTTAATAAAACCTTACTTAGATTAAATTTGGAAATCATTTGGGTCAAGTTGTTTTAGAGTTTTAAATGTGCCCGACGGCACGGTAAAACATTTTCGTTTACTTTGAGAAAACGTGTTCATTCAATGTAATATTGGTAAAAATAGTTTAAGCAAATTATTCAAAGAATATAAAAAAAAAAACAACAAAGCTAAAGTATTAGGAGGCCTTATTACATTCAAAATAAAATCAACTAAAGATTAAAATAACTAAAGCCAAAATCCATTCGGTTTAAATTCACTGCATGGCCACCTCGAGTCAGCCAGGCTCCACATCCGCGATCTACTCGTTACCTGAAAAATGTAAAGGAGAAGGTCAGTCACCAAGACTCAGTATGTAACCCTTCCCCCGGTTTAAACATATTCATACACAACATATAACAAATTAATTATGCAAGTTATCATGTGTCCCAACCTAGCCAGCCATACGCCACTATCTACCCCGTTGTGGTACCAAACCACTGGTGGTGCCAAACCACTGGTGACATATAGTCACGATGTGCTACCAAAGCACTGGTGTCCGTAGACACAAATCGGGTGATGGGGCCAACCCATCGTGTGATACCAAATCACCGCGACGATCCCATATCTCAAGTGGGGCCAACCCACGGTGGTATTAACCACAGGGACAAGTCGCTATGAGGTACCAAACCTCTGGAGGTACCAAACCTCTGGTGACCGTAGTCACGGTGTGTTACCAAAACACTGGTGCCCGTCGGCACGAATACACTGCCCCCTCCACTCATCAATCCCACAACAGATAAACATATATATGTTTCATGCCATCACATTCTTAAATTTCATGTGTCAATACATCATGCTTACCAAAAGCATCAAATAGCAAATTCATAATAACAGGTACTTACCTGAGTCGCCACTTATACCGAGTTGGTATTAATTCCAATGCTACATAAATCAAAATGAGCATTCACAATATTAAGCACATTTAATATATCATATGGTGTGTATGTACACACCTGTCACCACGATAGCCTTAGATCCCGAAGTTAATCAATCGGCCACACTCTAAGTCCTTGCCCCTATATTCGGCCAACTGTCAATGTTAGTACCCAAAGGCCTATTCAGCCAAATCCAAAATTTAAGAGGGTTCACTTATGGATCCCAAAACCTTACCCGCGTGTCTTGAGTACTAGCCTTTTATTTCACCACCCTAAAATCGGCACTTAACCAAGTTAGTAGCCTTCGGCTTAAACGAATATTAGCTAAATTCATAGATCCTTACCATTACTTAACCCCAAAATCGATTGCTATAGGTTTGGAGGATTCAACCTATCGCGTGGAGATCCCGAAGTCCTAGGTAAAATCGGCTTCAACCAACAAGATTAACCCATCATTAGCTTATGCCGAATTTCGGCTTTTCCTTAAGTCCAAATCGATAGATCATAAGAGTGAACACTAAACATTCGGTTAGAACCCCTTACCTTCTCAACCGATTGGAAAGAAAGTCCCGAAACATCCTGTACCACCTTTGGTATTCGGCCAAAGTGCCTCCAAGTAAGAGAAAAGACTTTCGGCACTGCAAGGGGGGTGTATTTGGCCAAGGAAAAATAATGGAAGAAGGGGATGAAGTTTCATAATAAGAAGTGAATGTTCGCCAAAGAAAGAAAAGAAGAAGAGGGACTTGAGGATGGAATTTCGGCAAAAGAGGGACAAAGATTGGAGTTTTGGAACCTTGGAACACGTTGTAAAAATAACAAAGTTTCTCTCTAAAGAATTCGGCTATGCTCAATAGTGAAGAAAAGGAAAATAGGATGATAGCTAGGAGCCTTAAATAGAATTCGGCCCCCTAGTTGCCTTGCCTTACCGCCCACTTCTATTACCCAAAGAGTTCAAACTCCATTAATCTCCTTGAATTGCTCTTGGCCACTCATTCATTTTAATTCAAATAATTTTGAATTAATCACCTAATAATCCCTTTTAATTTAAATAATATCCTTGATGAAATTATCATATATCTTGTATTATCAAAAGGTTTAAGCAAATTAAAACTAATTTAAAATGCTTAAATTATCCCTTAATAATAATAATAAAAACCCTTTATTATCCAAAATAAAAAGAATTAAAGGAGAGAAAACTCTCCACAAGTGCCGCCCATCCATAATGCAAAAGGAGGATCCTTGTGACTCAACCAAGGCTCTCCTTCCCTTAATGTGGCGTCACATGCTAGCTCTTAAGTGGGCTTCTTTTTGCCACTTTACCAAGGGCTTTTTAGTGTCAAATTATCCCCACTTATTCTTTTAACACCCTTACGCTAAGGCTCCTTACCTTTTAAGTTTAAAAACTAAATTTTCTTTTAAACCGAGCCAACTCAAAGCCTTAAATTAAACTCTCTTATTCCATAAATAATATTTCATGGTTCATACATAAGGCAATAATGAAATTTCAAATAGCCCCGTTTTGGGATGTTACGCTTCTACCCTTTAAAATAAATTTCGTCCCCAAAATTACTTAACTAGAAAAGGTGGGGGTATTGTTTGCATTACATCCTCGGGTTCCCACGTAGCTTCCTCTGTACCATGGTTCCGCCACAAAGACCTTCACCAAGGGCACCGACTTCCTACGTAGAACCTTCACATCTCGGTCTAAGATCTCGAATCGGTTCTTCCTCAAACGATAAATCCGGATTCACCTCGATTTACGCCCGCTTCGGCACTACGTGCGATGGGTCCGACCGAACACCGCCTCAAAGCGTTGATATGTGAAAGACATCATGGATCTGGTTCGATTCGCCGTAGTAACTCAAGCTGGTAGGCTACCGGTCCTACTCGCTTAATCACCGTATATGGCCCGATAAACCTTGGGCTTAGCTTCCCTTTCGTCCAAATCTTAACACCTTTTTTCCAAGGCGACACTTTCGAAAAAACCTTGTCTCCCACAAAGATACTCCATCTCCTTGCGTTTTAAATCGGCGATAGGATTTTTGCCTATCCGATGCTTCCTTAAGACGAGACCAATCACCTTGACTTTATCCTCCGTCTCTGCATCACCAACTCGGACCCAAAATCATGCGTTCGCCTAATTCTCGCCCAACATGTCGAGTCACGACACTTCCGTCCATCTGAAGGCCTCATACGGAGCCATCCGGATACTTGCACAGTAGCCGTTGTTGTAGGCGAACTCCGCTAATGGTAGAAATTCCTCCCAACTACCACGAAAATCCAAGACACAACCTCTTAACATATCCTCCAAGATCTCAGATCACCCTTTCCAATTGTCCGTCGATCGTGGATGGAAAGCGGTACTAAAATCCAATCGTGTGCCCATAGCTTGATGCAAGGCTTTCCAAAACTTTGACGTGAACTCAGGATCCCTATCCGAGATGATTGATGTTGAAACACCATGCAATCTTACTATCTCCGAGACGTGCATGACTTAGCTAGCTTTTGAAGAGAGAAATCCATCCTCACCGTATGAAGTGAGCCGACTTAGTTAACCGGTCTACTATTACCCAAACCGCGTCTTTTTCTTATCGGGCGTAAGGGGTAGCCCACTAACGAAATCCATAGTGATCCGCTCCCACTTCCATTGGGAATCTTCACCGGTGAAGCAACCACGACGGCAATCGATGTTCAGCCTTAACTTGTTGACAAGTTAGACACTTACCAACAAACTCTGTTACTTCACGCTTTAACCCGCCACCGTAATTGCTCTTTGAGATCCTCGTACATCTTGTCGCCTCCGGATGCATAGCGTAGGGGCTACTATGTGCATCATGAAGAATCTTCTGCCTCAACCCCACATCATTTGGCATACACGCTCGCCCTTGAAAGCACAATACTCCATCACTCGACAGGTTATATCCTTCCAAACCACCCTCCTGAACTTGTGCTCTCTTAGCGTTCAACCCTTCATCCACTGACTGTTTTTCCTTAACCTCCTCGATCCATGTCGGCTTAACTTAAAGTTCCGCCAAGAGACTTCCATCATCATATAGACTTAACCGAGCAAACATTGCTCTCAAGTCCGTCACAACCTTCCGGCTCAATGCGTCAGCCACCACGTTGGCCTTGCCCGGATGATACTCGATCGAACAATCATAATCCTTCAAAAGTTCGATCCACCGACGTTGTCTCAGGTTTAGATCCTTCTGAGTTAGGAGATACCTCAAACTCTTGTGATCTGTATAAACTATCGACTTCTCCCCATAAAGATAGTGTCTCCATATTTTCAGAGCGAAGACAACTGCTGCTAACTCTAAGTCGTGCGTTGGATAGTTCAGTTCGTGTGGCCTTAACTGTCGTGATGCATAGGCTACTACCTTCCCCTCCCGCATCAAAGACACATCCCAAACCAAAGATGAGACGCATCACAATAAACGGTGAACAACTTCCCCGCTTTTGGTCAGACCAAAATCGAGCTTCCGTCAAAATTTTTCTTTAGCTTATCGAAGCTTTCTGCTACTTCTCGACCATACAAATGGGACTCCTTTTCTTAGTAGCTTCACAATCAACGGTCTTGCGATTAGAGAAAACCCTTCCACAAACCTCCGATAGTACCCCGCTAGACCCGTAAAAAACTTCGGATCTCCGCCATCGACCTAGGCGGTTTCCAATCCAATACCGCTTCAATCTTACGAGGTCTACTCTAATTCCTTCCGCCGATACCACATGTCCTAAGAAAGCTACTTTCCTTAGCCAAAATTCACACTTACTCGAATTTGGCATATAATCGCTTCTCCCTTAGTACTTGCAACACTATTCGTAAAAGCTTGTCATGTTCTCCTTCCGTCTTAGAATAGACTAATATATCGCCTCTATGAACACTACGACGAATTGGTCTAAGTATTGCCGAACACCCTATTCATCAAGTCCATAAACGCCGCCGCGCGTTGGTCAACCCAAATGGCATCACCGAAACTCGTAATGTCCATACCGAGTTCGAATGCCGCCTTGTGAACATCAACCTCCTTTACCTTCAATTCATGGTAGCCCGACCTAAGGTCTATCTTTGAAAACACCGCGGCACTCTTCGCCATTGGTCAAACAAGTCATCGATCCGAGGCAACGGATACTTGTTTTTGATCGTTAACTTGTTTAATCGACGGTAGTCGATGCACATCCGCATTGAACCGCCCTTCTTCTTGACGAACAACACAGCGCTCCCCACGAGAGATATGCTTGGTCGAATGAACCCTCTATCCAAGAGCTCTGAATTTGAGCCTTCACCCTCCACCAATTCCTTTGGTGCCATTCGGTATGGTGCTATAGACACGCGTGCCGCCCGGGTAGCAAGTCAATACCGAATTCAACTTCCGATCCGGAGGCGGACACGGAAGTTCTTCCGAAATACGTCGAAGAAATTCCCCAACCGCTCGAACCTCAACTACTGACTCCTTAGCTTCCAAAGCACAGATCCGAACCAAAAATGCCTCGCAACCTTTCTTAACCATCCTTTCGGCCTTCAAGGCCGACCCCACATTGGATAGGTAATTCCTTCTATCACCTATCATAACCACTTCATCACCCTCAGCCGTCTTAAGCACCATGCGCTTAGCCGCGCAATCCAAATTCGCCTAATACTTAACTAGCCAATCCATTCCAAGGATCAAATCGAACTCTCCGAAAGGTAGTTCCATCAGATCGGCTACAAATACGACCCCTTGGAGTTCTAGGGGTACATCTCTATAAAGTTTGTCTACTACTACAGAGTGTCCTAGGGGGCTTAGCACAGTCATCTTCCTAAGAGTAGTCTTAGAGTCTAGGTCCATAGTTCCTACCACACTACTAGCAATGTACGAGTGCGTCGAACCCACATCAATTAATGCAACATAAGGTAAACCAAATATTAGAAACGCATCGCATGACGTCCGGTGCGCGTCTCCTCTCTCGCGACGCCTCGCCGCATAGACTAAGCCGAGCTACCTAGCCTCTCGTGTTACCCGAACCTCTCGCTTTGAGTTCCACGACCTCGGTTGAAACCATTGTTTCTCTCGCCATTACCCCCGACCCTCTCTGTGGTGGTCCAACATTTCGCCTGAGTGCGATTCTCGCCTTCCGGCGATCCTTAGTCGCTTTTGAGGATGGGTCCCTTACCCGATGCTCCAAAGACCCACACTCAAAACAACCTTTGTTACCGGACCAACAACCTTCCCAATGGGTTTTTCCACAATGGTTGCAGACCGAGTCGGCCTTTGATTAGTAGTCGTGGGCCTCTGCTGGCCCGATTTGGCCCACTCGCCTAGCCGCTTCGAGCATTAGTGCTACCCGATCCAAATGACCCAAATCCTCTTTTCTCGGTTATTCTTGCTATAGTTTTGCCTTACAGCCTCCTTAACCCCTTCGGCCACCTTGGCCTTCTCCACAAGAGATGAGAACTCACGCACCGCTTTGGGGGCAATTAGTAATCTCGGATCATCTCTCGAGCCCGTCCTCAAAGCGGACACACGGCGCTCATGTTCGGTGGCTACGATTCCTCCGGCATACCTACTCACTTTTAAAAACTCCGCCTCATACTCGGCCCACCGACTTAGTTCCTTGCACTAGACCTAGGAAGGCTTTCCTTTGAGCATCGGTGTAACTAGTGCCCACATACTTCTTCCGAAAGGTCGCTTTAAAGTAGTCCCACGTGAGATCATCACCGCGGCTCCATCCCGATCACACCACCACCACCGGTACGCTTCATCCTCCTTTAGAAGACACACCGCCTTTCACTTTCTCCTCCTCGGTCAGTCGAGATCATCCATAACCCTTTCCGTAGATTCCAACCAATATTCTCATGCAAGCGGCGCCACTCCCGAGACACCACGGAATACCTCGGCCCGTTAGGACCGATTCGCTCGGGAATGGACTTCCGAGCTCCCAAATTCCCACCAGCCCCGCCACCATCTCCAACACTCGCAAAAGCGACTTGCGACACAACCTCACCACCGGCCGGTCCCGCAGTCTCGCTCGCCACCACGAAAGTAGGAGGTGGTGGTGGCGGTGGTACCTCGTTTTTCGAACCTTGACTGACTGACGGGTTCGGACACCGTCATCCTACCCCTACCGCGGCGTCCACGACGTCCACGTCCCTCTAGAACTCATTCTATCTCATCGCTTTAACTGATTAAGAGAATTTTATGTGTTAGCATTTGTTTCATTTTCTTATTCACGAAGAAATTTTATGAACAGAGAATTTAATTAGTGATTCTTTCGAGCAACCAAGGTTTTAGTTTTCTATCCTAGTTCACACAAAAGAGTTCGTGCATCCATTCCCTAATACTTTCCCTACCTACTCGCTTCTTGACATTTCGCCATTTTTAACCTGTGGTATTTTCGTCATTTTTCCTACAGGGGGTATTTTCAGTAATAAAGGAAATTTTAAAACTCTGCTAAAACATGTCATTTCAAATTCCCAAACTGGAGGATATTTATGAAAATTTGTAAAATTGTAATCGTTTTGAAACCAGGTATTTTGGTAATTTTGTCAATCAAGGGCAATTTTGTCATTTTGATAAATCGTGATATTTTCGACAGCTTGTAAAACTTTGAGGTCCTTTCTGAAAAGTTTTCCTTTTCAAATAGTGATGTTGGTAAAGTTTTCCAAAGATTAGGGTCATTTCTGTAATTTTCACAAATTGAGGCGTTTTAGTAATTTTCTAAAACCAAAATATCTCAAAGGTTGATTTTCAAAACTAAGTTGTTGGATACTTGTAAAGTAGTTGAAATTTTGAGCAAAACCATTGAACTGATATTTTATGAGTCGTTGGCGTTTTAGTAATTTTACCCTAAGGGCATTTTTTGTAATTTTCCAAAAATTTGAGTTTTTCTAGGAAAACGTTGCAAATATGAGGTTTTTCTGATTTGAAAGAGTTGTTGCAAGAGGTTTGAAAACATTTGAGTTGTTGTTGTTTCGTTCTGTTTTGAAAACATGGCTAATTCCCTTTCGGTTTTAGTCATTAGGTTTAGCCTATGACCGAGCCCTCTTGGTCGTAGGACCAAAGCTACGCACTGTGCACACGATTCGAGTGAAGAGGAGGTGGGTCACGCGGACCGCTTAAATACCAAGCTCTCATCGAACCTTTCTAGACATGCGCATGCAGGTTGCCACACCACCGAGCCCTCTGAGTTAGGGTGAACCGAAAGCTACGCACTGGGTAGGATACTGCGAAGAGGAGGTGAGTCACACTGATCGCTTAAATACCAGTGCTCTTCCTGATCCACTCCTAGACATGCGTATAGGGGTTACCACACCCTAGCTCACTGGCTAAGTCATAGATTGGTTTAGTTCTTTAATGTCTTATGTTGGTTTCATGTGTTTGAGTAATCTAATCCTAGGGTTCAAGTCCTATAAGTCTATCTACGTTCCATACTTCCTACCCTTCTACAGAAAATAATTCACAAAGAAGTTCAGATGTACTTACCTGGGCGGATCGGTGCCGGAGACTCGGGCCATGCTGTTCAAAATCCAAAAATCATTTTATAAGGCCTTTTAAATCATTTTTGGGCCTTAGGCCCCCACAACCGAGCTTTGAACTGGGCTCTGATACCAATTTTGCAACGACCCAAACCCGGCCCAAACGCTATGGCCGAATCTGTCCGTTATGTTCTGATGAAAACATTTTTGAAGTTCCTTTTGAAACCAACTTAAATTTTGAAAACCCTTCTTTTAGTGGACTTAATAAAACCTTACTTAGATTAAATTTGGAAATCATTTGGGTCAAGTTGTTTTAGAGTTTTAAATGTGCCCGACGGCACGGTAAAACATTTTCGTTTACTTTGAGAAAACGTGTTCATTCAATGTAATATTGGTAAAAATAGTTTAAGCAAATTATTCAGCAATATAAAAAAAAAAACAACAAAGCTAAAGTATTAGGAGGCCTTATTACATTCAAAATAAAATCAACTAAAGATTAAAATAACTAAAGCCAAAATCCATTCGGCTTAAATTCACTGCATGGCCACCTCGAGTCAGCCCGGCTCCACATCCGCGATCTACTCGTTACCTGAAAAATGTAAAGGAGAAGGTGAGTCACCAAGACTCAGTATGTAACCCTTCCCCCGGTTTAAACATATTCATACACAACATATAACAAATTAATTATGCAAGTTATCATGTGTCCCAACCTAGCCACCATACGCCATCGCTTTCTCTTACGTTGTGGTACCAAACCACTGGTGGTGCCAAACCACTGGTGACATATAGTCACGATGTGCTACCAAAGCACTGGTGTCCGTAGACACAAATCGGGTGATGGGGCCAACCTATCGTGTGATACCAAATCACTGGCAGACGATCCCATATCTCAAGTGGGGCCAACCCACGGTGGTATTAACCACAGGGACAAGTCGCTATGAGGTACCAACCCTCTGGAGGTACCAAACCTCTGGTGACCAGTAGTCACGGTGTTTTACCAAAACACTTGGTGCCCGCTCACACGAATACACTTTGCCCCTCCACTCATCAATCCCACAACAGATAAACATATATATGTTTCATGCCATCACATTCTTAAATTTCATGTGTCAATACATCATGCTTACCAAAAGCATCAAATAGCAAATTCATAATAACAGGTACTTACCTGAGTCGCCACTTATACCGAGTTGGTATTAATTCCAATGCTACATAAATCAAAATGAGCATTCACAATATTAAGCACAAGCAATATATCATATGGTGTGTATGTACACACCTGTCACCACGATAGCCTTAGATCCCGAAGTTAATCAATCGGCCACACTCTAAGTCCTTGCCCCTATATTCGGCCAACTGTCAATGTTAGTACCCAAAGGCCTATTCGGCCAAATCCAAAATTTAAGAGGGTTCACTTATGGATCCCAAAACCTTACCCGCGTGTCTTGAGTACTAGCCTTTTATTTCACCACCCTAAAATCGGCACTTAACCAACTTAGTAGCCTTCACTTAAACGAATATTAGCTAAATTCATAGATCCTTACCATTACTTACCCCCAAATCGATTGCTATAGGTTTGGAGGATTCAACCTATCGCGTGGAGATCCCGAAGTCCTAGGTAAAATCGGCTTCAACCAACAAGATTAACCCATCATTAGCTTATGCCGAATTTCGGCTTTTCCTTAAGTCCAAATCGATAGATCATAAGAGTGAACACTAAACATTCGGTTAGAACCCCTTACCTTCTCAACCGATTGGAAAGAAAGTCCCGAAACGTCCTGTACCACCTTTGGTATTCGGCCAAAGTGCCTCCAAGTAAGAGAAAAGACTTTCGGCCTTTGCGCAAGGGGGTGTATTTGGCCAAGGAAAAATAATGGAAGAAGGGGATGAAGTTTCGGTAATAAGAAGTGAATGTTCGGCCAAAAAAAGAAAAGAAAAAGAGGACTTGAGGATGGAATTTCAAGGCAAAAGAGGGACAAAGATTGGAGTTTTGGAACCTTGGAACACGTTGTAAAAATAACAAAGTTTCTCTCTAAAGAATTCGGCTATGCTCAATAGTGAAGAAAAGGAAAATAGGATGATAGCTAGGAGCCTTAAATAGAATTCGGCCCCCCCTAGTTGCCTTGCCGTCTACTTCTATTACCCAAAGAGTTCAAACTCCATTAATCTCCTTGAATTGCTCTTGGCCACTCATTCATTTTAATTCAAATAATTTTGAATTAATCACCTAATAATCCCTTTTAATTTAAATAATATCCTTGATGAAATTATCATATATCTTGTATTATCAAAAGGTTTAAGCAAATTAAAACTAATTTAAAATGCTTAAATTATCCCTTAATAATAATAATAATAACCCCTTTATTATCCAAAATAAAAAGAATTAAAGGAGAGAAAAACTCTCCACAAGTGCCGTCCATCCATAATGCAAAAAGGAGGGATCCTTGTGACTCGAACCAAGGCACTCCCTTCCCTTAATGTGGCGTCACATGCTAGCTCTTAAGTGGGCTTCTTTTGCCACTTTACCAAGGGCTTTTTAGTGTCAAATTATCCCCACTTATTCTTTTAACACCCTTCTGCTAAGGCTCCTTACCTTTTAAGTTTAAAAACTAAATTTTCTTTTAAACCGAGCCAACTTAAAGCCTTAAATTAAACTCTCTTATTCCATAAATAATATTTCAGTAGTTCATACATAAGGCAATAATGAAATTTCAAATAGCCCCGTTTTTGGGATGTTACAACTAAGGCTTGGTGTGGGTAACGCCTAATGCAAGGGGGTAGGCCTTGTGTTCGAGCTGCGGAGTGGCCCTTTTTGGCTTCATTTTTGGACGGCATAGGAGGGAAGAGTTGGATGAAGTTCAAATTCCCCTTGGACTTGGTCAAATGGTGGCTTGGTGGGTGGAGAGTGATTGTAGGAGTAAGACTTGGTAAACTCATTTGAAATGAGTGGTTGGGAGCTTTTGAGGGGATGTGGCCGAATTTTTGGGGGAGTTGGAGGGGGAAGTGGACGGCTTGGTGGGTGGTGTTAGTTGCTGAAATTCACTTAGGCAATTTTGGGTGCATATTTCGGCCAAAAAGAAAATTGGTAAGCTAAATTTCCCTCTTTGTCAAACAACCGAATTCCAAGAGAGTTTCTCCATCTTTTCTTTTGCAAACCGAAAGTCTAAGCCCCTAGTTGCCGTTTCTCACTCTCCTTTTCTCTCAAAATTCTTTGGGCAAGCCGAATGCTTCTTCCACTCTTTTTCTCTTTTTTTCATTTGTGTAAGCCGAAACTTACTTCCCTCTTCTCACACTTTTCTTTTTCTTCTTGAAACCCTCTTAGCCGAAAGTCCATTCTCCTCTCTTCTCAACTCTCTTTGCTTCTTAAATCTCCATTAGCCGAAACTTCAACCTCCAAGATACTCTCTCCATCCCTTTTACTTGCAAACCGAAAACACCTCCTTTTTTCTGTTCCTATCTTTTTGGTTGTTAGCCGAATATTTCCCCTCTCCTAGAAGTCCTAGTTTGGCCGAGTATTGGGTGTTGGGGTCTGTGGATATTGAAAGTAACCAAGAGGAGTTTCTACTCTATTAACCGATTGGTAAGCAGTGGTTGTGGGGTTGGCCGATTGTCAAAGGGAATCACTGCTTGATTCAGATTTGGTAGGAAACCAAATCAGGTGAAGGAGTCAGATTCGAGGGACTTAGATTGTTTCGTTGGGATCTTTAGACTCGTATATACCAGGTGTGTAAACTAACACACTGATTCTTAGTAATGTTATTAATAAATCTATTTGCCTGTTAAAACTCATAACAGTGTGATGGATAATTGGATACCCAAATGGGGTATGTGTACGCGATTCTGTAAGTTCATGTTATTACCAGTTCGATTGTTGATACCTGTGACATTATGATTTATGTTATGTATGCTATGAGATGCATGATGGGCATGTTGGCATGTATTAAATGATCTGCATCAATATGACATATTGGGTAATTTGAGAGGAGGGGGATTGGATATCCGTGTCTTTGGGACACTCGTGACTTTGGGTCACCGAGGTTTGGCACCTCCAAAGGTGGTTTGGGACCACGAGATGATTTTGTGACTTCTGGTCACCGTGATTTGGTATCACATGTGTCTTTGGGACACCAGAGGTTTGGCACCTCGGCGTCTCGTCCCAGTGGCTTAGTACCACGGTGGGTTGGCCCCACGATTGATTATACGGATTGACGCCGGTGATTTGGTATCACACGATGGGTTGGCCCCATCATCGGATTTGTGACTTCGGTCACCGTGGTTTGGTACCACATGTGTCTTTGGGACACCGGAGGTTTGGCACCTCATTGCGACTCGTCCCCGTGGTTTGACACCACCGCAGTGGTTGACCCCACTTGAGATATGGGATCGCTCGCTAGTGATTTGGTATCACGCGATGGGTTGGCCCCATCACCGGATTATTCGTGACTTTGGGTCACCAAAGGTTTGGCACCACACTTATGGATATCGTGACTTTGGGTCACCGGTGGTTTTGGCACCACCACGGTGGTTTGATACCACACGGTAGAAAAGGAGATACGGATAGTTAGGATCGGGTTGCATTAATTGTGTTGCTATGTATGATGTGTGTTAGCATGTTGTTTTATTGGGAGCGGGATTTATACACTGAGTCATTCGACTCACCCTCTCCTTTGACATTTCAGTGACACTTAGACGCGACATGGGCCCGGATGGACTCGGGGTGCTCATGCCATGCTTAATAAAGTGTTACTCAGACTCTATCATTTGGGTACTTTAGTTTAATTACTTCCATATGGGTTTTATTTTAGATTGTAAAAGGGCCTTTATGGTCATGTTTTACTTTACCTATGCTTGATTTGATTTTCAACATGCTTTAATAAATTAATTGGGTTAATTTGCTAACACTTGGAAAGACAACGATTTCAAACCAACAAAACGATATGTTTTCAACTATACCGTCGGGTATCATACAATGTCTTGGTACTAAGTAAACTCCAATGATGTTCAAATCAAATTTTTACTAAGTCTAAATGTTTTAGTAACGATATTAAATAACTTGTTTTTTTTTAAAACAGAACAAAGTTTATCAAATCTATTATGTGGAGACTCGAAACATTCAAACATGTTTTCCCCGTAACATACCAGATTCGGTCGTGGTGTTTGACCGGGTTTGGGGTGTTACAATTGTGGTATCAGAGCCAAGTTCAAAGGCTCGGCTGTGGGCCCGAGGCCCAAAATGTTTTCAAAAGATCGTTTTAAGTGTTTGTTTTGAAAGTATGATTTGAAAGGCATGGCACCGAGTCTCCGGCACCAGTTCGCCCAGGTAAGTAGTTCTAAACTCTTTTGTGAATTACTATTTGTAGAAGGGTAGGTGGTATGGAACGTAGATAGATTTATAGGACTTGAACCCTAGAATTAGATTACTCAAACACTCAAACCAAAACATAAGACTTAAAGAACTAAACCAATCTATGACTTAGTCACGGAGTTAGGGTGTGGTAACCTCTGTACGCATGTCTAAGAGAGGATCCGGAAGAGCTTGGTATTTAAGCAGTCCTCGTGACTCACCTCCTCTTCGCAGGTATCCCACCTGGTGCGTAGCTTTGGTTCACCCTGACCAAGAAGGCTCGGTCATAGGTTTAACATAATGACTAAAACCCGAAAAGGGAACTAGCCATATTTTCGAAAAAGGATGAAACAACAACCCTAATGTTTTCAAACTTTTGCAATAAACTCTTTAAAATTGAGAATGTCACTTTTACAACAATTTTCTCGAAAAAACCTGATTTGTGGGAAATTACAAAAATGCCCTTAGGGGTAAACTTACTAAAGTGCCCTCGGTTCATAAAATATCAACTCAATGGTTTTGTCAAAATTCCAATGATGTTACAAACTTCAAAAACCTGCTTTGCAAAATATCAATCAAAAATTTTGATTTTGGAAATTTACAAAAACGCCCTCAATTTGTGAAAATTACTAAAATACCCCTGGTTTCCCAAAACGAAGTATTTTACAAAATTTTCAAAAACACCCTCAGCTTATGGGAATTTTACATGTTTTATGAAAGTTCTTACAACCTTTTGATCACGAAAATACCACAGTGGGAAATGACGAAAATACCCACGGGATAGAAATGGGCGAAATGTCCAAAGAGCGAATAGGTATGGAAAGAATTAGGGAATGGATGCATGAACTCCTTTGTGTGAATTAGGATAGAAGATTGAAACCTTGGTTGCTCGAAAGAACCCCTGATTAAACTCCATCCATAAAAATTTCTTTTGAGGTTAAGAAAGTGGAACGATACTAATGCATAAAAATCTTCTTAATCAGAAACGTAGAGCGTTTAGTCATGAGTACTCGAGGTGGACGTGGTCGTAATACTCGTGGTCGAGGTCGAGGTAGGATGACGGTTTAACCCGTAGGATCCGGTCGAAGTCGAAAAAGTGAGATACCGCACCACCACCGGAGGTGGTGAGTTTCGAGATCGGGGCCGGGATGACGCAGCGTGTCACGAGCGATCTTTGCGAGTTTTGGAAAGGGTAGTTGGGATAGGCGGAGGAGGAGCTCGCAAATCTGTGCCTGAGCGACTCCGAGCAAACGGGGCTAAATTCTTTCGAGGTGTTTCTGGTGTTGCTCTCAGCACTGCTGAATATTGGCTGGAGGCAACAGAGCGGATCATGGATGATCTGGACCTTTCTGCTGAGGAGAAGCTTAAGGGGATTGTATCGCTTCTTCGGGATGAGTCATATCAATGGTGGCTCACGGTTCGGATGCAGATGTGGCGCGAGAGAGATCCGACATGGGATTATTTCAGGGCTGCATATCAGAAAAAGTACATTGGAGCTAGTTATATTGACTCCCAGTGAAAGGCATTTCTGAGGCTTGTTCAGGGGAGTAAATCTGCTTTCGTCGGGTGAGTTCTTGAAGCTGAGTAGGTATGCCAGAGGCATTGTGGCCACTAAACACGAGAGGTGTGTTCGTTTCGAGGATGGTCTGAGAGACGAGTTGAGACTGCTGATTGCTCCACAGCAGGAGCGTGAGTTCGCTGTCTTGGTTGAGAAGGCCAAGGTGGCCGAGGGTGTTAAGGAATCGGTGAGGTAAAACCTGGATAGGAACCGTCATAAGAGGAGTTTTGGATCTTCTGGATCGTCGGGTAATCCCCAGAAGAGGGCTAGACCGAGTGGGCGAACCACGGGGTAGGCACATTCTTTGCTGTCGAGGACCGCCGCTATGTAATCGCTGTGGAAAAATCTTATTGGGAGGTTCTTTGACCGGTGGAGAAGAATCGCTTTTGAGTGTGGTTCTCTAGATCACCGTGTGAGGGACTGTCCGCGTAAGTTGGCTAGGATTCGGTCCGAGAATCGGGGTCGTAATCAGTTCCGGGGTAATGGACCGCCACCACGGAGGGTCGTGGTAATGGCGAGAGGTGGTAATGGATTTGGTCGAGGCCGTGGAGCACCGGGCGAGTGCGGGTAGTTACGAGGCACGACGGCTGGGTTGGTGTATCTTTGCAAAGCGCCGAGAGAGGGCGACGCGCCGGACGTCATCACCGATGACGTTTTTGATTTTTGGTTCTCCCTATACTGCTTTGATTGATTTGGGTTCCACGCATTCTTATGTTGCTAGTAGTATAGTTGAGACCATGGACTTAGACTCAGAGACTACTTCTAGACAGATGACTGTACTTAGCCCTCTAGGTCACTCCGTAGTCGTAGATAAGCTGTTTAGAGATGTACCCCTAGAACTCCAAGGGGTAGTACTTGCTGCTGATCTGATGGAACTGCCATTTGGGGAGTTCGATCTGATTCTTGGGATGGACTGGTTGGTTAAGTACCAGGCCAAGGTGGATTGCGCGGCTAAGCGCATGGTTTTAACGACGGATAAGGGTGATGAGGTGATTATGATAGGTAATAGGAGAGATTACTTATCCAATGTGGTATCTGCATTAAAAGCTGTAAAGATGGTCAGGAAGGGCTGTAAAGCGTATGTGGTTCATGTGTATGCCTTGGAGGCTAAGGAGTCTGTCGTAGTGAAGGTGCGAACGGTTAAGGAATTTGTGGATGTGTTTCCGGAGGAGCTCCGGGTTTGCCACCGATCGTGAGAGGAAGAGTTCGGGATAGATCTGCATTCACGGAATCTGCGCCGGTGTCTATTGCTCCATATAGGATGGCGCCAAAGGAATTGGTGGAGCTTAAGGCTCGATTCGTGAGGCGTTGGATCGGGGCTTCATCGGGCCAAGTGTTTCACCTTGGGAGCGCCGTACTCTTCGTCAAGAAGAAGGGCGATGCGATGCGGATGTGTATAGACTACCGCCAATCAATAAGCCGACGATTAAAAACAAGTATCCGTTACCACGGATAGATGACTTGTTTGATCACCAAGAAGGGTGCGTCTGTATTTTCAAAGATCGATTTGAGGTCTGGGTACCATCAGTTGAAAGTTAAGGAAGCGGATATCCATAAGACAGCGTTTCGGACTCGGTACGGGTACTACGAATTCCTCGTAATGCCGTTCGGGCTGACTAACGCTCCGGCAGCTTTTATGGATATGATGAATAGGGTGTTTCAGCAATATCTAGACCGTTTCGTTGTGGTTTTTATTGACAATATCTTGGTATATTCAAGGTCAGAAGAAGAGCATGATGCACACTTGAGAGTGGTGTTGCAGATCCTGAGGGAGAAGCAACTTTACGCTAAGTTTAGTAAGTGCGAGTTCTGGCTTTGGGAAGTGACGTTTTTGGGTCATGTAGTATCAGCTGAAGGGATTAGAGTAGATCCTCGGAAAGTTAAGGCAGTTCTAGATTGGAAACCCCCTAAGTCAGTGGCGGAGATTCGAAGTTTTCTGGGTTTGGCAGGATACTACCGAAGGTTTGTAGAGGGTTTCTCGTTGATAGCGACCGGCGACTAAGCTTTGTTAAGGAAAGGAGTTCCGTTCGTTTGGGTGAGAAATAGCGGAAAGCTTCGACAAGCTTAAGAAGATTTTGACTGAGGCTCCGGTCTTAATTCAACCTGAGGCTGGTAAGGAATTCACAGTATATTACGATGCATCACATACGGGCTTGGGTTGTGTGCTGATGCAGGAAGGTAAGGTTGTGGCTTACGCTTCTCGACAGCTGAGGCCACATGAGGTCAACTATCCGACGCACGACTTGGAGCTAGCAGCTGTAGTCTTCGCTCTGAAGATTTGGAGGCACTACTTGTACGGTGAGAGATCAATAGTCTACACAGATCATAAGAGTCCGAAGTATCTCTTGACTCGAAGGATCTGAATTTGAGCGGCGTAGATGGGTTGAGTTGCTCAAGGATTACGATGCTCGATCGAGTATCATCCGGCAAGGCTAACGTGGTGGCGACGCGTTGAGCCGTAAGGTTGTTTCAAACTTAAGAGCGATGTTTGCCCATTTGAGTCTGTATGACGACGGGAGTATTCTGGCGGAGCTACAAGTTAAGCCTACTTGGGTTGAGCGGTCGAGAGAAAGCAGATTAGAGGACGATGTTACGAGTGCGCCGAAGGTTACAAGTGCGAGATGGTGGTTTGGAGGGTTACTGACTTGTCTAGTGAGGAGATTCTGTGTTTCCAAGGTAAGACTTGTATGCCTAAGGACGTTGGTAGAGCGATTAATTCTTCAGAGCGCATTACATAGCGATCCTTATGCTATGCATCCATGTAGGTAGTAAGATGTATAGGGATCTCGAGAGCGATTACGGTGGCGGTGCAAGAGAGAGGTGACGAGTTTGTTGGGAAGTGTCGACTTGTCGCCAGGTCAAGGCTGAACATCGATTGCCGGCGTGGTTGCTTCACTGTAAAGATTCCTCGGTGGAAATGGGAAAGGATAACCATGGACTTCGTCGATGGAGTTACCGCTTCGCCAAGCAAGAAAGATTCGATTTGGGTTGTTGTGGACCGTCTAACTAAGTCACTCATTTCATTCCAGTGAGTGGATTATTCACTTGAGGTTGGCAAAGCTGTATGTGTGCGAGATTGTGAGGTTGCACGGTGTGTTTGGTTTCGATCATCTCGGATAGGGATCCCGATTTACGTCAAGGTTACGAGAGCGTTGCATCAAGCTCTGGGGTACTCGTTTGGATTTCAAAGACGGCTTTTCACTGCAAATCGACGGTCAATCGGAAAGGGTTATTCGGATCTTAGAAGATATCTTTGAGAGGTTGTGTTCTGGACTTCAGGGTAGTTGGGAGGAGTTTCTGCCGTTAGCTAAGTTCGCCTACAACAACAGTTACCAAGCAAGCATCAAGATGGCACCGTATGAGGCATTGTATGGTAGGAAGTGTCGCTCACCTACGTGTTGGACGGAGTTGGGTGAACGTCAGTTGTTGGGACCCGAGTTGGTTCTTGAGAGGCGAGGACAAGGTTAAGTTGATTCAGGCTCGATTGAAGGAAGCTTCGGACCGGCAGAAGTCTTATGCCGATCTTAAGCGGAGAGACATAGAGTTTGCTGTGGGGGATCAAGTTTTTCTGAAGGTCTCACCTTGGAAGAAGGTGTTAAGGTTCGGGAAGAAAGGCAAGCTATGTCCGAGGTTTATTGGGCCGTATAAGGTTCTGAGACGAGTGGGACTAGTAGCGTATCAGCTTGAGCTGCCAGCAGAGTTGAGTCAGATTCACGACGTATTTCACGTGTCGATGCTTCGGCATTATCGTTTAGACCCATCACATGTGGTAGCAGTGGAAGAGATCGAGGTAAATCCAGATATGACCATAGAGGAAGATCCAGTGCAGATTCTTGATCGGGAGGTGAAGGTTCTGCGTAAGAAGTCTGTGCCTTTGGTTAAGGTACTTTGGCGAAATCATGGCGTGGAGGAAGCCACGTGGGAACCCGAGGATGCGATGAGACAGCAATACCCGCAACTCTTCTGACCAGGTAATTTCGAGGTCAAAATTATTTTTAAGGGGGATAGAACTGTAATATCCCGGGTTAGGGGTTAATTTTATTGTTGCATAAAATGACATGTGGGTGTGCTATGTTGCTGATTCTATGTTTTATGGGCTTGGTTGTGAGCTAGAAGTAAGCCAGAGTGTTAGGAAAAATTTTAGTTTTAGGCTTAAGTGTAAGGAGCTAGGGTAGCTGGGGATCTTAAATTAATTTTGGAATTTTATAGCACAAAAAAAGGAGCTGGTGTAGTGGCAAGCTTGACGCCACTAAGGCTTGGTGTGGGTAACGCCTAATGCAAGGGGGTAGGCCTTGTGTTCGAGCTGCGGAGTGGCCCTTTTTGGCTTCATTTTTGGACGGCATAGGAGGGAAGAGTTGGATGAAGTTCAAATTCCCCTTGGACTTGGTCAAATGGTGGCTTGGTGGGTGGAGAGTGATTGTAGGAGTAAGACTTGGTAAACTCATTTGAAATGAGTGGTTGGGAGCTTTTGAGGGGATGTGGCCGAATTTTTGGGGGAGTTGGAGGAAGTGGGCGGCTTGGTGGGTGGTGTTAGTTCTTTGAAATTCACTTAGGCAATTTTGGGTGCATATTTCGGCCAAAAAGAAAATTGGTAAGCTAAATTTCCCTCTTTGTCAAACAACCGAATTCCAAGAGAGTTTCTCCATCTTTTCTTTTGCAAACCGAAAGTCTAAGCCCCTAGTTGCCGTTTCTCTCTCCTTTTCTCTCAAAATTCTTTGGGCAAGCCGAATGCTTCTTCCACTATTTTTCTCTTTTTTTTCATTTGTGTAAGCCAAAACTTACTTCCCTCTTCTCACACTTTTCTTTTTCTTCTTGAAACCCTTTTAGCCGAAAGTCCATTCTCCTCTCTTCTCAACTCTCATTGCTTCTTAAATCTCCATTAGCCGAAACTTCAACCTCCAAGATACTCTCTCCATCCCTTTTACTTGCAAACCGAAATCACCTCCTTTTTTCAGTTCCTATCTTTTTGGTTGTTAGCCGAATATTTCCCCTCTCCTAGAAGTCCTAGTTTGGCGAGTATTGGGTGTTGGGAGTGCGTGGATATTGAAAGTAACCAAGAGGAGTTTCTACTCTATTAACCAATTGGTAGCGATGGTTGTGGGGTTGGCCGATTGTCAAAGGAATCATCGCTTGATTCAGATTTGGTAGGAAACCAAATCAGTGAAGGAGTCGGTCGAGGACTTAGATTGTTTCGTTGGGATCTTTAGACTCGTATATACAAGGTGTGTAAACTAACACACTGATTCTTAGTAATGTTATTAATAAACCTATTTGCCTGTTAAAACTCATAACAGTGTGATGGATAATTAGATACCCAAATGGGGTATGTGTATGGATTCGGGTAAGTTCATGTTATTACCAGTTCGATTGTTGATACACAATGACATTATGATTTATGTTATGTATGCTATGAGATGCATGATGGGCATGTTGGCATGTATTGAATGATCTGCATCAATATGACATATTGGGTAATTTGAGAGGAGGGGGATTGGATATCCGTGTCTTTGGGACACTGTGACTTTGGGTCACCAGAGGTTTGGCACCTCCAGTGGTTTGGGACCACAGATGATTTTGTGACTTTGGTCACCAGTGATTTGGTATCACATGTGTCTTTGGGACACCAGAGGTTTGGCACCTCGGCGTCTCGCGTCCAGTGGCTTAGTACCACGGTGGGTTGGCCCCCACGATTGATTATACGGGATTGACGCCAGTGATTTGGTATCACACGATGGGTTGGCCCCATCATCGGATTTGTGACTTCGGTCACCAGTGGTTTGGTACCACATGTGTCTTTGGGACACCAGAGGTTTGGCACCTCATTGCGACTCGTCCCTGTGGTTTGACACCACCGTGGGTTGACCCCACTTGAGATATGGGATCGTCTGCTAGTGATTTGGTATCACGCGATGGGTTGGCCCCATCACCGGATTATTCGTGACTTTGGGTCACGGTGGTTTGGCACCGCACTTATGGATATCGTGACTTTGGGTCACCAGTGGTTTGGCACCACCAGTGGTTTGGTACCACACGGGGTAGAAAAGGAGATACGGATGGTTAGGATCGGGTTGCATTAATTGTGTTGCTATGTATGATGTGTGTTAGCATGTTGTTTTATTGGGAGCGGGATTTATACACTGAGTCATTCGACTCACCCTCTCCTTTGACATTTCAGGTGACACTTAGACGCGGACATGGAGCCGGGATGGACTCGGGGTGCTCATGCCATGCTTAATAAAGTGTTACTCAGACTCTATCATTTGGGTACTTTAGTTTAATTACTTCCATATGGGTTTTATTTTAGATTGTAAAAGGGCCTTTATGGTCATGTTTTACTTTACCTATGCTTGATTTGATTTTCAACATGCTTTAATAAATTAATTGGGTTATTTGCTAACACTTGGAAAGACAACGATTTCAAACCAACAAAACGATATGTTTTCAACTATACCATCGGGTATCATACAATGTCTTGGTACTAAGTAAACTCCAATGATGTTCAAATCAAATTTTTACTAAGTCTAAATGTTTTAGTAACGATATTAAATAACTTGTTTTTTTTTTTAAAACAGAACAAAGTTTATCAAATCTATTATGTGGAGACTCGAAACATTCAAACATGTTTTCCCCGTAACATACCAGATTCGGTCATAGTGTTTGACCGGGTTTGGGGTGTTACAGTCTAATACAGATTCTGATGAATATATCTTTATGTTGGGAAATAGTTCTAATAAACAATTAGAAGACATTCCTAATTCTGAACAACAGGATATTAAGCTAGGAAATATAATCGGAGAAGAAATTGACTTTTCTGATGATATAATTGAAAAAATTAATAAAAATCATATTTCTAAAGAAGAAATATATAAAATTTCTAAGTTTAAAATATGGTCAAAAAGACACATAGAAAAATTAGTGGTAATACTGATCATAAAGATACAAAAGGCGGATTAACAAAATCCCTTTATTTACTAAAGAAAAATAAAAAGGATTAGAAAAACTATCCTCAAGTTAGATACATACATTTAGGAGTCATTATGATAACCATTAGAGCGTTATTCGGAAAGAGGTCATGATGTTCCTATTTTAGCAGATATTATTAGACAAAAGATTTGAAAATCCAATAAAAGCACTTATTGGAGGAATTCACTAATTTACACACGAGCGTTATAGGATTTAAAGTTAAACCAAATTACTTTTTTCCATAACATACCTCTAATAGAAGAGTGTCTACGCTTTAGAATTGGACAAAAATTACGATATTAGTGATTTAGCGAAGATCTAGCAATAAGTTGGACTTCCATTAATGAATATACTAATATAGCAGAGGTTGAAATAAAGGAAATAAATAATAAAATTATTGAGCTTTTGAGCCCAATAAATTTACAAATGAAATTCAACCAAATTATTACATTTAAAAGATTTATCAATTCCAAAAGACTGGATAATTGATAATACTAATAGAGCTAGTACTTCTAAACCAGATAAAAGTACTATAGAATATATGTCATCTGGTGATAAATTATATTTCAAAAATAATTTGATTACCAATACAGAGATGATAATTTAGTATTTCCTTCTTGTTCTCAACTGGAGGAAGAAAGAAGATAATATAAGTACATCTACACCGATAGGTATGAAAACAGTTCATATTCCTATCTTCCTACTACACCAAGTAGAAATTCTATTTCTAGAAACACTAGAATGGAAGATATACAATACTCTGGAAAGTATAATAAATTTCAATAAATACATTGAAATTACATTACATGATAAAGACTATAAAAAATATTCTTTACATGCACTATTAGATCTGAGGAGCTACAACCAAGAGTGGTTGCAAAAGAAATGCTATTCCAAAAGAATTACGGATACCAGAAAAAGAAAATAAGTATTAATGGAATAAATGGTAGAAAAACTACAATTTTTATAAGGCAAAAATATACCAATCTACATAAAAATGTTAGATTTATAATTCCAAAATTATTATGTTTACATATGTATGGAGACATATTATTAGGTAATAATTTTCTAAATCAATATTTACCTTTTATTGTTAATAAGAAATCGGTTATATTATCTATAGAAAACAATTCTATAGAAATACCATTAGTAAATTATAAACTGATTTTACTAATGTTTGATTTTCTTAAGCGAGCCTTATGGATAGAGGTAAACAACCTCTAAATGAAAATGATGGATGGAGAAGCTGTCCATAAAAAAACCCAACAAGGGAAAATCACCAATGAGTCCTAAACAAGGATTTATTGCTTTGCACTGCAAAAGTAATTCCTAAACAAGGATTTATGGTTTGCACCTACACAGTACAATTTTATCCTAAACAAGGATATTATTTACCATATCCATTAGTAAACCAACCAATTGGATCACATTCACCAACACCGTGGATTATTCTCAATTTTCTCAAAAGCCTTATACTGATTCCGAAATTCTCAAATATCTGAAAGATTTGTTGAAAAAACAACAAACCTCTGAATTCTCGAATCTAAAGGATTTTTATAATCCAGAGCTTACCCCTGAATATTACCATTTCATAAACAAGATATGGAAAAACCATATTTTGGAACAAAGAGCTAGTTTGAGAAAGGCTCTTTTGAATTCTCGAAATTCTTAGTTGAAAAAACAATGAAGAAAAATCAAGAATTATTATTAAAAAGTATATTATACTGAGAGATTGGGGCGATGTCCTAATTGAATATATGGAGATTAAGGAGATAAACAATCTTCTTGATATATTTCAATATTTTATTGATAAAGGGAGAAACACTCCTATTATTAATAAGATGTTTAGAAAATGTCTATATAACAAGTGTAGACAAATTTACCCTCGAAATATTTTCAAAAATAAAAGGAGCCATTTGCAAACAAAGAAGCTCTATTTTTAGAAAAATTTTACGAATATTTTACTCAAGCTTATATTTTTGTAAATGATATAGGAGAAAAAACTCCTGCTATCAAATTTCGTTTAAATCATGAGCCGTTCGATATAACAAGTATTGAATGGGGATTTGTTAAAGAAATAACGATCAAAAATCTCTCTTTTGATTTATTAAAAGATTTTCCAAAGAATAGTCAAATCTCGGCTATCAAACTTTGTAAATATAGACGATTTTGTCTATTATTTCCATATTGAGATAAGCAGTCTCATTGGTATTCTTTGAGGAAGAAAAATTTCATCGACCTTATCGATTTGGAATATTAATACTATGTTTTCCTGAAAAGCCCGAAAGCGACAAAAAAGAAGATCCAGAGCATTTATCAAAAATCATTGATGAGTGCTATAATAATTTCAACAAGTATCAAGTCCAAGCAGGAATTGATCTTATGGGCATGGCTCGACACCTTCTCCATCAAGACACCTATATGTTTTGGACCGATGGAAGAAGAATTCTAGCTTAGGACACCGGAAAAAACCGGGAAGAAAGTAATGAAGAAGCCATTTCGTTATTAACACAAATAGCGGAAATGGAAATCGGAGATTATCCGTTAGCAGCGGAAATCCGAGAAACATGGGAAAGCTGGAATACACCAGTACCTTCACCAGAATCCTTACACCTGGATGAAATCGAAGAGATGAATCTTAGAAACATCCTGTAATATCCCGGGTTGGGGGCTATTTTGTGTTGCATGATATTGCATGGGTTTTGTGTGTTGTGTTGCTATTTCGGTGTTTTAGGGGCTTAATTGTAGCCTAGGTGTGTGCACGAGTGTATGGAAAAATTTTGGTTTTTGGTGTTAAGTCGGGAGCGGATGGAGCCGAGGATGTGTATTTTATGTTGTGTTTCTCGAGCACAAAAGAGGAGCTGGTGGAGTGGCAAAGCATGCGCCACATGGGGAGCTTGATGTGGCGTCATCTCCGGGAGAGGAGGTCCAGTGTTCGAACTGCAGTTCTCCTTTTGGCTCCTTTTTGGACGGCATGGAGGAAGAAGTAGAAGACAAGTGAAATTCTACTTGGACTTGGTCTTCAATTTCAAATGAAAGGGGAGAGCAAATTGTGGAGGAAGACTTGGTCCACTCATTTGAAATGAGTGGTGGAGAGCCTTTGGAGGATTTTGGCGAATTTGGGGAGTGTGGAGTGGGAGAATGACGGCTTGGTAAGGGAAGGTGTGTGTGCAGAAAATGCATTTGGCATTTTTGGTGATTTCGACCACTCTTTGTCAAAAGCAATTCTTCTATTTTCTTTTGGAAACCAGAAACTAGCACCCATTCTTTTCATACTCTCTTCCTTTCTTCTCTTGAAACCTTAGTAGCCAAAACCTCATTTGTTTCTTCTAATTCTTCTTCCTTGAACCCGAAAGCCCAAGCAACACATGCCGAATTTGCTTCATTCTTGATTAGTTCTCTTAATAGCCGAATGCCCTTTTGTGTCACCATTTTACTTGCTTTCATTTCTTTTCTTCTTGTGACCCTTTTGGCCGAATATCAACCCCTTTTCTATTCATTTTCCTCTTGTGTTCTCTCCTTTTGGGTGAAGCCAATCCTCCCGCAACTTGTGGCGATTTCTCTTCTTTTCTTAAACCACACTCCTTTGTTTTGTTTTCAAGGCTGATAGCCGAAATCCCCCTGGTGTTGTCGAAATCTCCTTCTTTCTTTTTGCTCTCATTGTAGCCGAATATCTTCTCTTCTCCTAGTAGTCTCCCTTGGCCGAATCTTTGGTGGTTCTCTCCTAGTGTGGTTAGCCAAATCTTTGTTGGTAAGTAAGGGGTAAGTGATTGGTTGTTGTTAGTTTGATTTTCTCGGTTTCGATTAAGGCATGAATGATAAAGGATTAAGCATTATTCTTTTCAAGGTGAAGGCTGAGTGTCTTAGAAGGCCATTGTGGTTCGGATTTGGTAGGAAACCAAATCACCTTCAAGGTAAGGGTTCGACATTAACCCCTTTGATTAAGTGTCCTTGGCCGAATGTCTTAGTGCCTAACCCCTAATGTTTGACCGATTATAGGATCTTGTAATCGAGGGGCTTAGATCGTTCTCGTGGGATTTTGGACTCGTGATCACGGTGTGTAACTAACACACTGATACTTAGTAAGATTATTAATAAACCTATTTGCATGTTAAAAGTTATAACAGTGTGATGGACAATGGGATACCCAAATAGGGTATGTATACGATTCGGGTAAGTCTGTTCTATTATGAGTGCTATTAATGAAGTATAATATCATGACTTATGTTTTGTATGTATGCTATGAGAGATAATGCTTGGTATGTTGGCATAATATGCATGACTTGCATGAGATGCATGATTACATGAGTATGAGATGGATGGGTGATACGAGAGGAGGAGCGATGATATATATTGTCTTGACGAGCACCAAAGGTGCTTGTAGCACACTTTGTGACTTTGGGTCACGGAGGTTTGGCACCTCCAGAGGTTTGGTACCTCAGCGTCTCGTCCCAGTGGCTCAGTACCACAGAGTGGGTTGGCCCTGAGATGATTATACTGGGATTGACGCCAAATGTTTTGGTAACACACGATGGGTTGGCCCCATCACCCGATTTGTGACTACGGTCACCGGTGCTTTAGTAGCACATTGTGTCTTTGGGACACCGAGGTTTGGCACCTCATTGCGACTAGTCCCCGTGGTTTGACCACCGTGGGTTGGCCCCACTTGAGATATATGGGATCGTCTGCGCTAGTGTTTTGGTAACACACGATGGGTTGGCCCTATCATCGATTTGTGACTACGGTCACCGGTGCTTTGGTAGCACATTGTGTCTTTGGGACACGGTGGTTTGGGACCACATCGATGGATAATGTGTCTTTGGGACACCAGGTGTTTTAGTAACACATTGTGACTATCGTCACCGTGGTTTGGCACCACCGGTGGTTTGGTACCACACAGGGTAGAAAAGGTGTATGGATGGTTAGGATCGGGTTGCATTAATTATGTTGCTATGTATGATGTGTGTTAGCATGTTGTTTTATCGGGAGCGGGGTTTACACATTTGAGTCACTCGACTCACCCTCTCCTTTGACATTTCAGTGACTCGTGAGACGCGGACTTGGGCCGGGATGGACTCGGGGTGCACATGCCATGCTCTAATAAAAGTTTTGCTCGATTTATTGCATTTGGGTACTTTAGTTTATTTATTTTTATTTGGGTTTATCTTGGATTTGTAAAAGCTTTCTAAAATGTGCTTTATGATGTTTATATTTTTACATTAGATTTTAATATCTTTATGTGAAAATAACTTGGTGCGAATTTTGATTAAAATTTGGAAAGACGACGTTTTCAAACCAACAAAGCGATATGTTTTGAACTATACCATCGGGTATCACACCGTTTTTATAATTGAATGAAAAACAATCGGATTCAAACTTGAAACCAAAAATTTTTCTAAGATCAATGTTCTGTAACAATGTTCAACAACTCGTTTTGAAAAGAAACAAAGTTTTATCAAGTCTACTAGTACAACCTCAAAGTTTTCAAATCGTTTTCCTCGTAACATACCGGATTCGGTCGTGGTGTTTTTGGACCGGGTTTGGGGTGTTACACATCCAAGAAGGATAAACACGTGGAAGAATGATGTCCAAAAAGGAGATGCATTCAATTTTGGCGGTGACTTAAAAAGAAGGCAACCACCAAAAGACAAAGATGATGTCATGCATGATGGAAGCAACCATTTAATGCAATTGAAACATGGAAGCAACCATAACGGCAACCACTATTCAAGGAAGCTACGTGGAAACAACCAAAAGCGTCCTTATCAAGATAATGTTAGAGGAAGCTACGTGGAAAAAGCCAACATAGCATCCACCAATTAAAGAAAGCTACTTGGAACACACCAAGAAGCTGACAATTAATGTGTCCTTATCAGGATACTATTCGGAACTCAATTGTAATTAAATTAGAGTTTATTTTCTATTCTTATCCGAACAATTATTTCGGATTTCAAATGTAACTAGATTCTAGTTTAGAATTTTTGGTTATAAATAGGCATTCATGTAAGCCTTGAAAGGCATCGAGTTTTAGGATCGAGTTTTAGGATCGAGTTTTAGGATCGAGTTTTAGTTATCGAGTTTTAGTTATCTTTCATCGAGTTTTAGTTAGAAAATTTGTAAACTATCTTTCTTCTTGTGAAATATTATTCTACGATATTAGAATCCCTTCCGCTTGCACATACCTCCCCCCCGATAATTGGTATCAGAGGAGCCCCGGAGTAACGATTTCTGGAGTTTTCATATCGTAGTTATCATTGTAAGTTTCTATCTTTATTTCTCAGTTCTGTTTGTTTCACGGTTGTTGTCTCAAAACCCATATATCTGTCGTTTGTCTTCGTGTTGCCGTTGAGTCCGAGTGGGACGTTGTAGGCGTTTTGAAGACGTATAGACACAGACGGTCTTAGGTACCAGGGATAACATCATGGAAAAAATGGATTGTTTATATAAAGATAAAACTTGTAATCATACTATGCATATAGACTCTAAGAATGAAAATAATATTTCGGCTCTTAGTAAAGGTATCAATAGTTTAATAGATATGACGTCTATATATTTTAATAAATTATATACTAAGGTTAGTAAAGTAGAAGAAAAAGTAGATAGTTTGGGAGAAGTAACGGACTTAGATTTGAATAGCAAATCTAAAGAGTTATTATCCGATGTTAATAATAAACTCTATCAGGTTATTAATAATAATAATATAGAATCAGATTTAGAACCTTTATATTACGGTAATAGTAATTATATTTTAGCTTTGTCAGATGAGGATGAGTCTTCGGATGAATCTTCAACTAATAATAATAATAATAATAATAAAACAAAAAACAAAAGAAAAAAGAGAAAAAGATAAAAAACAAGAAAAATATGATTTTAACTCTTACAAAACTTTAATAGAACATTGGAAAACCCAATTTTCTAAAACGGAAGATAGTTATGAAAGAGTTGAATATCTAAAATTAATAGAAGAACTTTATGAAAAACATAAAGATTTGTTTAAAAGATATAATTATCATTATATGTTAGAATATAATGACAATACTAGTAGTTCTGATAATTCAGATGAAAATATTAATGTTACGAGTCATAATTCTGATGAGGAAAACACTTCAACAGAAGAAAATATAGAAATTCCCGAACCAATGGATATCTGAACCAACAGATCCGGATGATTATATAACATCTAAACCTTGGGAAATAGATAAAAAGATCTTCATGGTAAAAGAAAATTAGACTCAAACCTTCAAACGGATGATGGTCTAAGATCTATTAATAAAAATCACGAAATTGTTGAAAACACAACAAGAATATTAGGTGATAAAATAGAAAATATAGCTACTAATGATATAAAAAATGAAACACCAGGAGAAACTAGTCAACCTACACCTATACCTTATAGTGTAGGAGACCTTAACAAAAGAAATGTTGCTCAAGGAGGAATATATTTAGACTTAACAAATATTCCTTTGTCCGACTATGAAAAAACCATAGATGGTCAAGCACAATCCATGACTATTGTTGTAAATAACAACAATACTGATCAGTCAAAAGAAAAGTTTTTAAACTATTTTGTTGGAACTTTTCAAGGAGATGTTCTACAATTTCTCGACATTTGGGAAGAATCTGAGAAAGGAAGAGAACAAAAAGGACAACTTATTAATCAAATAAGTTCTCCTAAAGATTTATTAAAAGGATTAACCTCAATTCTAAAAATAGAATTTTGTGGTTATACTAATAAAAAAGACCAGGATAGTCAATCCAGCTATACCTTGTCAAAATTAAAATTATGCGATATTAGATATTTAGAAGAATTCTCTAAAAAGTTTCTGCAAGAATATCAAAAGTTAAAAAATGAAAGTATAGACTTTTGGAGAAATCAATATTTTCATAAGCTACCCCCACCTTGGGATGAAATTTGCATAAACAAATATGCTTCTTTCATTATAAAACATAGTAATGATAATAAAGAAATAGGAGATATAGATACAATAGGTAATAGAATTAATTTTGCTAAAGAAAGAATTACATTACATTGCTTACAAAGTAAAGCGGCTAAACAAGTCAAAAATAAATTAAGCCATAGATATTGTACAAAAATGTTAGAAGGAGAATGGGAATTTGGTTGTAGTTCTATACGACCAAAACCTATAAAAACATAAAAAATATAAATTAGCTAAATGGAAACCAGAAATAAAAATTATGCTAATAATAATAAAAAGAAAAATTTGTTAGAAGAAAAACTTCTAAAAATACTAAAAACAAATATGTAAATGTTTTATTTGTGACGAAGAAGGTCATATAGCAACATTTTGTCCTAACAAAGGCAAAAACGCTAGAAAAATGATTAAAAATCTTGAAGAACAAGATTTAGAAATTTGCTTTAGTGAGGAAATAAATCCTCTTGAAATATTATATGAGTTATTATCGAAAAGAGTCTAATCTGATTCTCGATGAATATATCTTTATGTTGGGAAATAGTTCTAATAAACAATTAGAAGACATTCCTAATTCTCGAACAATAGGATATTAAGCTAGGAAATATAATCGGAGAAGAAATTGACTTTTACGATAATATAATTGAAAAAATTAATAAAAATCATATTTCTAAAGAAGAAATATATAAAATTTCTAAGTTTAAAATATGGTCAAAAAGACACATAGAAAAAATTAGTGGTAATACAGTCGCCAAAGATACAAAAGGCGGATTAACAGAAATCCCTTTATTTACTAAAGAAAAAATAAAAAGGATTAGAAAAAACTATCCTCAAGTTAGATACATACATTTAGGAGTCATTATGATAACCATTAGAGCGTTATTCGTAAGAGGTCATGATGTTCCTATTTTAGCAAATTATTAGACAAAAGATTTGAAAATCCAATAAAAGCACTTATTGGAGGAATTCATCTAATTTATTTACACACAAAGCGTTATAGGATTTAAAGTTAAACCAAATTACTTTATTTCCATAATAGACCCTCTAATAGAAGAGTGTCTCTGCCTTAGAATTCAGACAAAAAATTCTGATATTAGTGATTTAGCAGAAGATCTAGCAATAAGTTGGACTTCCATTAATGAATATACTAATACAGCAGAGGTTGAAATAAAGGAAATAAATAATAAAATTATTGAGCTTTTTGAGCCCAATAAATTTACAACAGAAATTCAACCGAAATTATTACATTTAAAAGATTTATCAATTCCAAAAGACTGGATAATTGATAATACTAATAGAGCTAGTACTTCTAAACCAGTTAAGTACTATAGAATATATGTCATCCGGTGATAAATTATATTTCAAAAATAATTTGATTACCAATACAGATGATAATTTAGTATTTCCTTCTTGTTCTCAACCTTGGAGGAAGAAGAAGATAATATAAGTACATCTACACCGATAGGTATGAAAACAGATTCATATTCCTATCTTCCTACTACACCAAGTAGAAATTCTATTTCTAGAAACACTAGAATGGAAGATATACAATACTCTGTGGAAAGTATAATAAATTTCAATAAATACATTGAAATTACATTACATGATAAAGACTATAAAAATATTCTTTACATGCACTATTAGATCTGAGGAGCTACAACCAATGAGTTGCAAAAGAAATGCTATTCCAAAAGAATTCGGATACACATAAAAAAGAAAATAAGTTATAATGGAATAAATGGTAGAAAAACTACAATTTATTATAAGGCAAAAAATATACCAATCTACATAAACAATGTTAGATTTATAATTCCAAAATTATTATGTTTACGATATGTATGGAGACATATTATTAGGTAATAATTTTCTAAATCAATATTTACCTTTTATTGTTAATAAGAAATCGGTTATATTATCTATAGAAAACAATTCTATAGAAATACCATTAGTAAATTATAAACTGATTTTACTAATGCTTGATTTTCTTAGCAGGCCTTATGGATAGAGGTAAACAACCTCTAAATGAAAATGATGGATGGAGAAGCTCATCCATAAAAAACCCAACAAGGAAAA
Organism: Gossypium bickii; assembly: GCA_025503065.1. Taxonomy (NCBI): domain Eukaryota; kingdom Viridiplantae; phylum Streptophyta; class Magnoliopsida; order Malvales; family Malvaceae; genus Gossypium; species Gossypium bickii. The sequence continues at coordinate 42,478,341 of CP106717.1, read as the reverse complement.
ATCACCAATGAGTCCTAAACAAGGATTTATTGCTTTTTTTGCAAAAGTAATTCCTAAACAAGGATTTATGGTTTGCACCTACACAGTACAATTTTATCCTAAACAAGGATATTATTTACCATATCCATTGGTAAACCAACCAATTGAATCACATTCACCAACACCGGTGGATTATTCTCAATTTTCTCAAAAGCCTTATACCGATTCCAAAATTCTCAAATATCTGTAAGATTTGTTGAAAAAACAACAAACCTCTGAGTTCTCGAATCTAAAGGATTTTTATAATCCGAGCTTACCCCAGAATATTACCATTTCATAAACAAGATATGGAAAAACCATATTTTGGAACAAAGAGCTAGTTTGAAAGGCTCTTACCCAATTCTCGAAATTCTTAGTTGAAAAAACAATCAAGAAAAATCAAGAATTACTATTAAAAAGTATATTATACTGAGATTGGGACAATGTCCTAATTGAATATATGGAGATTAAGGAGATAAACAATCTTCTTGATATATTTCAATATTTTATTGATAAAGGGAGAAACACTCCTATTATTAATAAGATGTTTAGAAAATGTCTATATAACAAGTGTAGACAAATTTTACCCTCGAAATATTTTCAAAAATAACAGAGCCATTTGCAAACAAAGAAGCTCTATTTTTAGAAAAATTTTCTCAATATTTTACTCAAGCTTATATTTTTGTAAATGATATAGGAGAAAAAACTCCTGCTATCAAATTTCGTTTAAATCATGAGCCGTTCGATATAACAAGTATTGAATGGGGATTTGTTAAAGAAATAACAGTCCAAAATCTCTCTTTTGATTTATTAAAAGATTTTCCAAAGAATAGTCAAATCTCGGCTATCAAACTTTGTAAATATAGACGATTTTGTCTATTATTTCCATATTGAGATAAACAGTCTCATTGGTATTGCTGAGGAAGAAAAATTTCATCAGCCTTATCAGATTTGGAATATTAATACTATGTTTTCTGGAAAAGCCACGAAAGCGACAAAAAGAAGATCCGAGCATTTATCAAAAATCATTGATGAGTGCTATAATAATTTCAACAAGTATCAAGTCCAAGCAGAATTGATCTTATGAGCATGGCTTCGACACCTTCTCCATCAAGACACCTATATGTTTTGGACAGATGGAAGAAGAATTCTAGCTTACGACACGAGAAAAAGCGGGAAGAAAGTAATGAAGAAGCCATTTAGTTATTAACACAAATAGCGGAAATGGAAATCGGAGATTATCCGTTAGCGTAAAATCAGAAACATGGGAAAGCTGGAATACACCAAGATTTTTCACGAGAATCCTTACACTGGATGAAATCGAAGAGTTGAATCTTAGAAACAGCCAAGAAGGATAAACACGTGGAAGAATGATGTCCAAAAAGGAGATGCATTCAATTTTGGCGGTGACTTAAAAAGAAGGCAACCACCAAAAGACAAAGATGATGTCATGCATGATGGAAGCAACCATTTAATGCAATTGAAACATGGAAGCAACCATGGCGGCAACCACTATTCAAGGAAGCTACGTGGAAACAACCAAAAGCGTCCTTATCAAGATAATGTTAGAGGAAGCTACGTGGAAAAAGCCAACATAGCATCCACCAATTAAAGAAAGCTACTTGGAAGCCACCAAGAAGCTGACAATTAATGTGTCCTTATCAGGATACTATTCGGAACTCAATTGTAATTAAATTAGAGTTTATTTTTATTCTTATCCTAACAATTATTTCGGTTTCAAATGTAACTAGATTCTAGTTTAGAATTTTTGGTTATAAATAGGCATTCATGTAAGCCTTGAAAGGCATCGAGTTTTAGGATCGAGTTTTAGGATCGAGTTTTAGGATCGAGTTTTAGTTATCGAGTTTTAGTTATCTTTCATCGAGTTTTAGTTAGAAAATTTGTAAACTATCTTTCTTCTTGTGAAATATTATTCTACGATATTAGAATCCCTTCCCCCTCATCTGACAAAGCTAAAATATAATTACTATTACCGTAATATAAAGGTCCTAAATCTGATTCTATATTATTATTATTAATAACCTGATCGAGTTTATTATTAACATCGGATAATAACTCTTTAGATTTGCTATTCAAATCTAAGTCTGTTACTTCTCCCAAACTATCTACTTTTTCTTCTACTTTACTAACCTTAGTATATAATTTATTAAAATATATAGACGTCATATCTATTAAACTATTGATACCTTTACTAAGAGCCGAAATATTATTTTCATTCTTAGAGTCTATATGCATAGTATGATTACAAGTTTTATCTTTATATAAACAATCCATTTTTTCCATGATGTTATCCCTGGTACCTAAGACCGTCTATGTCTATACGTCTTCAAAACGCCTACAACGTCCCACTCGGACTCAACGGCAACACGAAGACAAACGACAGATATATGGGGTTTGAGACAACAACCGTGAAACAAACAGAACTGAGAAATAAAGATAGAAACTTACAATGATAACTACGATATGAAAACTCCAGAAATCGTTACTCCGAGGCTCCTGTAATATCCCGGGTTAGGGGCTATTTGGTGTTGCATGATATCGCATGTGTTTGGTGTGCTGTGTTGCCATTTCGGTGTTTTAGGGGTTTAATTATAGGCTAAGTGTATGCCTGAGTAGGTAGGAAAAATTTTAGTTTTTGGCCTTAGGTGTGGGGAGCTGATAGAGTTGGGGGCTTAAGAAAATAAAATGGGATTTTATTGCACAAATGAGGAGCTAGCAAAGTGGCAGAGCTTGCGCCACTTGGAGTTTGGTGTGGCGTCATCTGCAAGGGGGAGTGGAGGTCCAGTGTTCGAGCTGCAGAGTACTCCTTTTTATTTCTTTTTGGGATGGCATAGGGGGAGAGTTGTATGTAGTTTAAATGCTACTTTGGACCAAGTCAAATGGTTTAAAAGAGGGGTGGAGAGTGAATTTAGGAAGGAGACTTATTCAAAATATTTGAATGAGTGAATGGGAGCTATTTGGGGGATATGGCCGAATATTTGGGGGAGTTGGAGGGGGGAAATGGACGGCATAGTGGGGTGAGTTGGTAGCCGAAATTCTTTTGGCATTTTTCTTAGCATTTTCGGTCACAAACTCTTTTGGTAAGCCAATTTTCTTTTAGTCAAAAGCTAGCAAAAACTTCAAGATTTCTTCTCTCTTTCTCCTATTAACCGATTGTGCAAGTAACTATTTGCCAAAAATTCTTTTCATCTCTTGTTTGGTAGTAGCCGAATTCCTTCAAGTAAGTCCTCATTTTCTTCCTTTTCAAAACCAAAGCTTAAGCAATTTCACCTTGCCGAAATTTCTTTGTTTCCCCTTGACTCTTACTAGTAGCCGAAACCCATCCTCCAAAGCTCTCCCTCCATTTCTTATTTCTTTCAAACCGTAAGTACTTGTCCCCATCCATTTTCTATTTTCTTCCATTTCAAAAGCTCTTGAGCAGAATTCTCCATTTCTTTTCTCCTTTCTTTTTGTGCCAAAACTCTACTCATCACAATCTTTTTCTCTCCTTTACACTAAAGCCGAATCTAAGGATATTAAAACACCGGCCGAATTCTTTTCTCCTTTTGTTGAAGCCTTGACCGAATCTCTTCTCTTCCCTGGTGTTGGGTTGGCCGAATATTGGTGTTGGGTGTTGGTAAGTGCAGGGCCGAATGGCCATCTCCCTTCTCCCTTACACTTTGTTGATGTGGGTTTGCTTAAAGGCCGAATATGGTTATTTTTGGAAGGGTATTAACCTCTTTGTTATAGGTCATTGGGATTTTGGATACAATCAAGTGGAGCCTTCGTTTCGATTAGCCAGGAGGGGTAAGTTTTGGTAAGGGTTCGATATTAATCCCTTTGGTTATTGGTTGATAGCCGAATGTTGTAAGTGCCTAATCCTAGGTTGGCCGATTGTTTTAGGGGCTTGACAACCGAGGGACATAGATCGTTCGTAGGGATTTCTAGGCTCGTATAATCAGGTGTGTATACTAACACACTTATATTTAGTAATATTATTAATAAACCTGTATGCCTATTAAAATTATGGCAGTTGATGGATTGATATGATACCCATTTGGGTATGAGCTTGGATTCGGGTAAGTTATTACTAATATCATTATGAGTTACTAATGATTTATATGATATCATGGCTGTGGGTATATGTGACATGAAATATAGCATGAGATGCATGATTATATGATATGCATGATTACATGAGTATGGCATATTGATGGGTATTACGAGTTGAGGAAGCGATGATGTTTTGTCTTGACGAGCACCAGTGCTTTGGTAGCACACTTTGTGACTTTGGGTCACGAGGTTTGGCACCTCCGCAGGTTTGGTACCTCGGCGTCTCGTCCCAGTGGCTCGGTACCACGATGGGTTGGCCCCACGATGATTATACGGGATTGCGCCGATGTTTTGGTAACACACGATGGGTTGGCCCCATCACCGATTTGTGACTACGGTCACGGTGCTTTGGTAGCACATTGTGTCTTTGGGACACCAGGTGGTTTTGGCACCACGTTGCGACTTGTCCCTGTGGTTTGACCACCGTGGGTTGGCCCCACTTGAGATACGGGATCGTCTCTGCTAGTGTTTTGGTAACACACGATGGGTTGGCCCCATCATCATTGGATTGTGACTTGATCCACCGATGCTTTGGTAGCACAACCGTGTCTTTGGGACACCGGTGGTTTGGGACCACATTGACGGATATTATGTCTTTGGGACATCGGTGTTTTGGTAACACATCGTGACGGTATGTCACCAGTGGTTTGGTACCACACGGTAGAAAGGAGTATGGATGGTTAGGATCGGGTTGCATTAATCATGTTGCTTTGTATTATGTGTGTTAGCATGTGGTTTTATCGGGGCGGGATTTACACACTGAGTCACTCGACTCACCCTCTCCTTTGACATTTCAGTGACTCGTGAGACGCGACATGGAGCCGGGATGGACTCGAGTGCGCATGCCATGCTCTAATAAAAAGTTTACTCACCATTTGCATTTGAGTACTTTAATTTATTTAATTTTGTTTGGGTTTTATTTCGGACTTGTAAAAAGCCTTTAAATTATGCCTTTTATTATTATGTTTTAAGTTTAATTTTAATATGCCTTAACAGACTAATTGGGTTAAATTGCTAAAACATGACACAACAACGATTTTAAAACTTTAACGATATGTTTTCAACTATACCATCGGGTGTCACAATCGCTTTTTATAAACCAATAAAAATCAATTGTTTTCTAACGTGGAATCAAACTTTTACTAAGTTTAAATGTTTTAGTAACAACATTAAAACAACTTGTTTCAGGAAGGAACAAATTTTTATCAAGTCTTTTTGGTACAAACTCGAAATTTTCAAACTCGTTTTCCCTCGTAACATACCAGATTCGGTCGTGGTGTTTGGGTGGGTTTGGGGTGTTACAATTGTGGTATCGAGCTAAGTTCAAAAGCTCTACTGTGGGCTTGAGGCCCAAACTGCTTTCAAAAGTTTGTTTTAAGTGTTTTGGGATCGGATACATGGTTTACAAGGCATGGCACCGAGTCTCCGGCACCAGTTCGCCCAGGTAAGTAATTCTAATTCTTCTGTGAATTTCTATTTGTAGAAGGGTAGGTGATATGGAACGTAGTTAGATTTATAGGACTTGAACCCTAGGATTAGATTACTCAAACACTTGAATCAAGCATAAGACTTAAAGCACTAAACCAATCGTGACTCACCCACGGGGCTAGGGTGTGGTAACTCCTGTGCGCATGTCTAGGAGAGGATCCTAAGAGCTTGGTATTTAAGCGATCCTCGTGACTCACCTCCTCTTCGCAGTATCCCACCCGGTGCGTAGCTCGAGTTCACCTCGACCAAGAAGGCTCGACCATGACTTAACCTAACGTTTAAAACCCGAAAAGGGAATTAGCTATGTTTTCAAAAATACAACGACAACCCTAATGTTTTCAAAACTTTTGCAATACACTCTTTCAAAACCGAAAATGTCACATTTACAACGTTTTTCTGGAAAACCCTGATTTATGGAAAATTACAAAAATGCCCTTAGGGGTAAATTTACTAAAATGCCCTTGGTTTATAAAATAGCAACTCAATGATTTTGCCCCAAAATTTCAATGATGTTATGAAATTCAAACACTCTATTTTACAAAATATCAATCAAAATTTTGATTTTGGAAAATTTACGAAAACGCCCTCAGTTTGTGAAAATTACTAAAATACCCCTGGTTTCCAAAACGAAGTATTTTACAAAATTTTTCAAAGAACACTCTCAAATTTCTGGAATTTCAAATTGACCAGTTTTACGAAAGTTTTAAAATATCTTTTCTTACGAAAATACCCTGTAGGGAAAATGACGAAAATACCCTTGGGCTAGAATGGGCAGCAATGTCCGGAGAGTGAATAGGTATGGAAAGGGTTAAGGAATGTATGTATAATCTCTTTTGGGTGAATAGGATAGAAGACTGGAACCTTGATTGCTCGAAAGAACCCCTGAATAAACTCCATTCATAAAATTTCTTTGCGATTAAGAAAGTGGAACGATATAATGCATAAAAATCTTTTTAATCGTAAACGCGTAGATCGTTAGACATGAGCACTCGAGGCGACGTGGTCGTAATACTCGTGGTAGAGGTAGGGGGTAGAATGACGGTTTCGAGCCCGTAGGATCCGGCGGGGTTCGAAAAATGAGATGCTTGCCCGCCACCACCACCGGAGGTGGTGAGTTCCAAGATCGAGCCGAGATGACGCAGATGTCACAGCGCGTCTTCGCGGTGTTGGAAAGAGTAGCCGGTGTAAGTGGTGGTGCGGGAGTTAAGAAATCGCTCTCTGAGCGACTTCGGCTAATGGGGCCGAGTTTTTCCGAGGTGTTTGGTGTTGCTCCTAGCAGATCGCTTGAATATTGGCTAGAGGCAACCGAAATGGATCATGGACGATCCGGACTTGACGATCGAGGAGAAACTTAAGGGGATTGTATCGCTTCTCCGGATGAGTCATATCGGTGGTGGCTCACGGTTCGGACAACAATGTGGCGGTGAGGATCTGACATGGGATTATTTCGAGTCGCATACCAAAAGAAGTACATCGGGGCTAGCTACATCGACTCCAAATGAAAGGCATTTCCGAGGCTTGTTCAGGGGTAAATCATGGCTTGAGTACGAGGCCGAGTTCTGGTTGCCGAGTAGGTATGCCGAGGGCATTGTAGCCACCGAGCATGAGAGGTGTGTTCGTTTCGAGGATGGTCTCATGAGAGAGACGTTGTTGAGGTCGCTGATTGCTCCACAACAGCAGGAGCGAGTTCGCCGTCTTAGTTGAGAAGGCTAAGGTAGCCGAAGGTGTTAAGGAGTCGGTAAGACAGAACATGGACAGAGTAGGCTTAAGAGGAGCTTTGGGTCTTGGGATCGCCGGGTAACCCGCGAGAGAGGGCTAGACCGAGTGGGCGTAATCGATCCCGCTAGATTTGGTGCTTGCTAGGCGGGGGCCCGCCGCAGCGGTAATCGGTGTGGGAAATCTCATTGGGGTGGTTGTTGGACCGGTGGTAAAGGGTGCTTTGAGTGTGGTTCTCGGATCATCGCATCGTGGATTGTCCGCGTGGGATGGCGAGGATTCATCGAGAGTCGGGCCGTGTCGGTTCAGAGGTAATGGACCGCCACCACGAGGGGCCGTGGTAATGGCGGAGGTGGTAATGGATTTGGTAGAGGTCGTGGAGCACCGGCGAGGTGCGGGTAGTTCGAGAGCACGGCCGGCTGATGCGTGTATGCAGCGCCAGGCGCGCCGCGAGAGAGCGACGCACCGGACGTAATCACCGGTGACGCTTTTGATTTTTGGTTCTCCTATACTTGCTTTAATTGACTTGGGTTCCACGCATTCGTATGTTGCTAGTAGTATAGTTGAGACTATGGACTTAGACTCGAGATATCTTCTAGGCGGATGACCGTATTTAGCCCTCTAGGTCACTCAGTAGTGGTAGATAAGTTGTATAAGGATGTACCCTAGAACTCCAAGGGGTCATTTTTGTTCTTGATCCGATGGAACCGCCGCTTGAGGAGTTCGATCCGATTCTCGGGATGGGACCGGCCGGTGAAGTACCGTGGCCAAAGTGGATTGCGCGCTGCTAAGCGCATGGTTCTATCGACGGATAAGGGGATGAAGTGATTATGATAGGTAATAGGAGAGATTATTTATCAAATGTGGTATCCGCTGAAAGTCAGAAAGATGGTCGGGGAAGAATTTGTGAAGCGTATGTGGTTCATGTGTATGCCTTAGAGGCTAAGGAGTCTCGCCGTTGAGAAGGTTCGTGCATCATTAAGGAATTTGTTGATGTGTTTCAGAGGAGCTTCCGGTTTTGCCACCCGATCGTGAGGTAGAGTTTGGGATAGATCTCGCTACCGGGATCGCGCCGGTGTCTATTGCTCCATATAGGATGGCACCGGCGGAATTGGTGGAGCTTAAGGCTCGATTCGTGAGCTGTTGGATCGAGGCTTCATTAGGCCAAGTGTTTCGCCGTGGGGAGCGCCGGTTTTATTCGTCAAAGAAGAAAGACGGTTCGATGCGGATGTGTATCGACTCACGCTAACCGAATAAGTGACGATTAAAAACAAGTATCCGTTACCACGGATAGATGACTTGTTTGATCACCGTGAAAGGTGCATCGGTATTTTCAAGATCGATTTGAGGTCCGGTACCATCGGTTGAAAGTTAAGGAAGCGGATATCCATAAGACAAATAAGTTTGGACTCGATGCGGGCACTACGAATTCTGGTAATGCCGTTCGGGTTGACTAACGCTCCGGCAGCTTTATGGATATGATGAATAGGGTGTTTCAAAGATGATCTGGACCGCTTCGTTGTGGTTTTTATTGACGACATCTTGGTTTACTCAAGGTCGGAAGAAGAGCATGATGCACACTTAAGAGTGGTGTTGCAAGTTTTGAGGGAGAAGCAACTCTATGCTAAGTTCAGTAAGTGCGAGTTCTGGCTTAGTGAAGTGACGTTTTTGGGTCATGTAGTATCACCGAGGGATTAGAGTAGATCCTCGAAAGGTTGAGGCGGTTTTGGATTGGAAGCCTCCTAAGTCGATCGTTTGAGATTCGGAGTTTCGGTTTGGCGATACTACCAAGATTTGTTGAGGGTTTCTCGTTAATTGCGACCCGATGACTAAGCCGTTGAGGAAGGGAGTTCCGTTCGTTTGGGTGAGAGAAGCGCAGGAGAGTTTTGACAAGTTGAAGAAGATCTTGACTGAGGCTCCTGTCTTAATTCAACCTGAGGCTGGTAAGGAATTCACAGTGTACTGCGATGCATCACACACGGGCTTGGGTTGTGTCTTTGCAGCGAGGGTAAGGTTGTGGCTTACGCTTCTCACCGAGGCCACCACACGAAGTCAATTATCCGACGCCTTACGACTTGGAGTTAGCAAACGTAGTCTTCGCTCTAAAAATCTGGAGGCACTACTTATGCGGGAGAAGTCAATAGTCTACACGGATCATAAGAGTTTGAAGTATCTATTGACTCGTAAGGATCTCAATTTGAGGCGGCGTAGATGGGTTGAGTTGCTCAAGGACTACGACTGTTCGATCGAGTATCATCCGGGCAAGGCTAACGTGGTGGCAGACGCGTTGAGCCGTAGGGTTGTTTCGGACTTAAGAGCGATGTTTGCCCATTTAAGTTTGTACGATGACGGGAGTATTTTGGCAGAGCTGCAGGTTAAGCCTACTTGGGTTGAGCAGATCAAAGAGAAACAGTTGGAGGATGAGGTGCTGAGTGCGCGAAGGTTACAAGTGCAGAATGGTGGTTTGGAGGGTTACAGCTTGTCCTGTGATGAGGTTCTGTGTTTTCAAGGGAAGGCTTGTATGCCTAAAGATGTTGAGCTGAGGCAGAAGATTCTTCAGGACGCACATAGCAGTCCTTATGCTATGCATCCTGGAGGTAGCAAGATGTATAGGGATCTTAGAGAGCAGTTTTGGTGGCCTGGTTTGAAGAAAGAGGTGACAGAGTTTGTTGGAAAATGTCTGACTTGTCGTAGTCAGTCAAGGCCAACATCGATTCTTGTCGGGTTTGCTTCAGCCTGTGAAAATTTCCTCAGTGGAAGTGGGAAAGAATAACTATGGATTTCGTCAGTGGTTTACCGCTCACGCCAAGCAAGAAAGATTCAGTTTGGGTTATCGTGGACCGTCTGACTAAGTCGGCCCATTTCATTCCGGTGAGAGTGGACTATTCACTTCAGAGATTGGCGGAGCTTTATGTGTCAGAGATAGTGAGGCTACACGGTGTTCCAGTTTCGATTATCTCGGATAGGGATCCCAGGTTTACATCGAGGTTCTGGAGAGCGTTGCATCAAGCTCTGGGTACTCGTTGATTTTCAAACGGCTTTTCACCGCATCGGCCGACGGCAATGTAGCGGTTATTCGGATCTTGGAAGACATGTTGAGAGGTTGTGTTCGATTTCGAGGCGCTTGGGATGAGTTTCGCCGCTGGCGAGTTCGCCTATAACAACGATTACCAAGCAAGCATCAAGATGGCTCCGTATGAGGCGTTGTATGGCGCGAAAAGTGTCGCTCACCTACATGTTGGGTGAGTTAGGTGAACGCCGCTTGTTGGGACTGAGTTGGTTCTTTGAGACGAGAAGAAGACAAGGTAAAGTTGATTCGAGCTCGTTTGAAGGAAGCTTGACCGGCAAAGTCTTATGCCGATCTTAAGCGAAGAGATATAGAGTTCATTTGTAGGAGATCGGGTTTTCTTAAAGGTCTCGCCTTGGAAGAAGGTGCTTTGAGGTTTGGCGAAAAAGGCAAGCTAAGCCCGAGGTTTATTGGGCCGTATAAGGTATTGAGACGAGTTGGACGATGGCGTATCGCCTTGAGTTGCCGCCAGAGCTTAGCCGATTCACGATGTTTTTCACGTTTCGATGCTTCGGAGGTACCGTTCAGATCCATCGCATGTTGTGGCAGTGGAAGAGATCGAGGTAAATCCAGATATGACCATAGAGGAAGAACCTGTGCAGATTCTTGATCGGGATGTCAAGGTTCTACGTAGGAAGTCTGTGCCTTTGGTTAAGGTACTTTGGCGGAATCATGGTGTGGAGGAAGCCACGTGGGAACCCGAGGATACGATGAGACAGCAATACCCGCAACTCTTTTGACCAGGTAATTTCGAGGCCAAATTATTTTTAAGAAGGTAGAACTTGTAATATCCCGGGTTAGGGGCTATTTGGTGTTGCATGATATGCATGTGTTTGGTGTCTTTGTGTTGCCATTTCGGTGTTTTAGGGGTTTAATTATAGGCTAAGTGTATGCACGAGTAGGTAGGAAAAATTTTAGTTTTGGCCTTAGGTGTGGGGAGTGATAGAGTTGGGGGCTTAAGAAAATAAAATGGGATTTTATTGCACAAATGAGGAGCTAGCAAAGTGGCAGAGCTTGCGCCACTTGGAGTTTGGTGTGGCGTCATCCAGCAAGGGGGAGTGGAGGTCCAGTGTTCGAGCCACAGAGTACTCCTTTTATTTCTTTTGGGACGGCATAGGGGAGAGTTGTATGTAGTTTAAATGCTACTTTGGACCAAGTCAAATGGTTTAAAAGAGGGTGGAGAGTGAATTTAGGAAGGAGACTTATTCAAAATATTTGAATGAGTGAATGGGAGCTATTTGGGGATATGGGCCGAAATATTTGGGGAGTTGGAGGGGGAAATGGACGGCATAGTGGGGTGAGTTGGTAGCCAAATTCTTTTGGCATTTTTCTTAGCATTTTCGGTCACAAACTCTTTTGGTAAGCCAATTTTCTTTTAGTCAAAAGCTAGCAAAAACTTCAAGATTTCTTCTCTCTTTCTCCTATTAACCGATTGTGCAAGTAACTATTTGCCAAAAATTCTTTTCATCTCTTGTTTGGTAGTAGCCAGAATTCCTTCAAGTAAGTCCTCATTTTCTTCCTTTTCAAAACCGAAAGCTTAAGCAATTTCACCTTGCCGAAATTTCTTTGTTTCCCTTGACTCTTACTAGTAGCCAAAACCCATCCTCCAAAGCTCTCCCTCCATTTCTTATTTCTTTCAAACCGTAAGTACTTGTCCCCATCCATTTTCTATTTTCTTCCATTTCAAAAGCTCTTGAGCCGAATTCTCCATTTCTTTTCTCCTTTCTTTTTGTGCCAAACTCTACTCATCACAATCTTTTTCTCTCCTTACACTAAAAGCCGAATCTAAGGATATTAAAACACCGCCGAATTCTTTTCTCCTTTTTTTGAAGCCTTGACCGAATCTCTTCTCTTCCCCAGTGTTGGGTTGGTAGAATATTGGTGTTGGGTGTTGGTAAGTGCAGGTCGAATGGCCATCTCCTTCTCCCTTACACTTTGTTGATGTGGGTTTGCTTAAAGGCCGAATATGGTTATTTTTGGAAGGGTATTAACCTCTTTGTTATAGGTCATTGGGATTTTGGATACAATCAAGTGGAGCCTTCGTTTCTGATTAGCCGGGAGGGGTAAGTTTTGGTAAGGGTTCGATATTAATCCCTTTGGTTATTGGTTGATAGCCGAATGTTGTAAGTGCCTAATCCTAGGTTGGCCGATTGTTTTAGGGGCTTGACAACCGGACATATAGATCGTTCGTAGGGATTTCTAGGCTCAGATAATCGTGTGTGTATACTAACACACTTATATTTAGTAATATTATTAATAAACTGTATGCCTATTAAAATTATGGCGATTGATGGATTGATATGATACCCATTTGGGTATGAGCTTGGATTCGGGTAAGTTATTACTAATATCATTATGAGTTACTAATGATTTATATGATATCATGGTGTGTGGTATATGTGACATGAAATATAGCATGAGATGCATGATTATATGATATGCATGATTACATGAGTATGGCATATTGATGGGTATTACGAGTTGAGGAAGCGATGATGTTTTGTCTTGACGAGCACCGGTGCTTTGGTAGCACACTTTGTGACTTTGGGTCACCAGAGGTTTGGCACCTCCAGAGGTTTGGTACCTCGTCTCGTCCCGTGGCTCAAGCACCACGATGGGTTGGCCCCACGAGATGATTATACGGGATTGACGCCATGTTTTGGTAACACACGATGGGTTGGCCCCATCACACGATTTGTGACTACGGTCACCACGTGCTTTGGTAGCACATTGTGTCTTTGGGACACCAAAGGGTTTGGCACCACGTTGCGACTTGTCCTCGTGGTTTGACCACCGTGGGTTGGCCCCACTTGAGATACGGGATCGTCTGCTAGTGTTTTGGTAACACACGATGGGTTGGCCCCATCATCATTGGATTGTGACTTCGGTCACCAAAGTGCTTTAATAGCACAACTGTGTCTTTGGGACACCAGGTGGTTTGGGACCACATTGACGGATATTATGTCTTTGGGACATCGGTGTTTTGGTAACACATCGTGATTTGGTATGTCACCAGGTGGTTTTAGTACCACACGGGTAGAAAGGAGTATGGATGGTTAGGATCGGGTTGCATTAATCATGTTGCTTTGTATTATGTGTGTTAGCATGTGGTTTATTCGGGAGCGGGATTTACACACTGAGTCACTCGACTCACCCTCTCCTTTGACATTTCAGGTGACTCGTAGACGCGGACATGGAGCCGGGATGGACTCGGGGTGCGCATGCCATGCTCTAATAAAAAGTTTACTCAGCCATTTGCATTTGAGTACTTTAATTTATTTAATTTTGTTTGGGTTTTATTTCGGACTTGTAAAAAGCCTTTAAATTATGCCTTTTATTATTATGTTTTAAGTTTAATTTTAATATGCCTTAACAGACTAATTGGGTTAAATTGCTAAAACATGACACAACAACGATTTTAAAACTTTAACGATATGTTTTCAACTATACCATCGGGTGTCACACTGTTTTTATAAACCAATAAAAATCAATTGTTTTCTAACGTGGAATCAAACTTTTACTAAGTTTAAATGTTTTAGTAACAACATTAAAACAACTTGTTTCAGGAAGGAACAAATTTTTATCAAGTCTTTTTGGTACAAACTCGAAATTTTCAAACTCGTTTTCCCTCGTAACATACCAGATTCGGTCGTGGTGTTTGGACCGGGTTTGGGGTGTTACACTCCTCTGATACCAATTACCGGGGGGGAGGTATGTGCAAGCGGAAGGGATTCTAATATCGTAGAATAATATTTCACAAGAAGAAAGATAGTTTACAAATTTTCTAACTAAAACTCGATGAAAGATAACTAAAACTCTGTAATATCCCGGGTTAGGGGCTATTTTGTTGTTGCAGGATATTGCATGAGTTAGTATGCTGTGTTGCTATTTCTATGTTTTAAGGGCTTAGTTGTAGGCTAGGAGTATGCCTGAGGGAATGGGAAAAATTTAGTTTTTGAGCCTTAGGTGTAGGGACCTGAAAGAGTTGGGGTTTAAGAAAATAATTTGGAGTTTTATTGCACAAAAAGAGGAGCTGGCAAGATGGCAAGGCATGCGCTACTTGGGAGCTTGGTGTGGCGTCAAATGCATGGGGTGGAGGTCTTGTGTTCAAGCCGCAAAGACCTCACTTTTTGGTTCATTTTTGGACGGCATAGGAGGGAAGAGTTGGATGAAGTTTAAATTCCTCCTTGGACTTGGTCAAATGGTGGCTTGGTGGGTGGAGAGTGAAAGTAGGAGGAGACTTGTTCAAACTATTTTGAACTTGTGGCTTGGAGTGGTTGTGGGGATTTGGCCGAATGTTAGGGAGAGTTGTGGAGAGGGTGGCGGTTTTGGGAAGTGGGGAGTGGGAATGCCGAATTTTCCTTTTGGAATTTTGTGCATATTCGGCCATTAGGAGTCAAACCAAATTCTTTCTTGTTGACAAACCAAAGCCGAATTTCCAAAGAGCTTCTTCACATTTTCTTTTCTCAAACCGGAAACTTCAAACAAAATTTACTTTGCCTCTTCTTAATTTTGTGCTTGTAGCCGAATATTCTCCTCCATTTCTTCTTCTTTTGTCTTTTGGGGTAAAACCGAAAGTGGTGTTCATTTGGTAGCCGAAATATTATTCCTTCAATACCATCTCCTCTTCTCAAACTTTCTTCTTCTTTCTGAAACATTGTGAGCCGAAACCTCATTCCAAAACACCTTCTTCATTTCCTCTTTTGGCAAACCGAAACTCCACCCTCCTATACATTTTCTTTTCTTCTTCTTTTCTTCCCATTCTTGTTGTTGGCCGAATATTAACCCCATTCTTTTGCACTCCTTTTCTTTCTTTCACTCTGATCGAATTTTGGTTGTTGAATAAACCACTTGGCCGAATCCTCTTTTCTTTCTAGTCTAAGCCTTGACCGAATACTGTTGGTGTTGGTTAAGTGTTTGGCCGATTCTAGGAGCAAGGAGTTTAAAGGATTGTAGATCGTTTCTGTGGGATTAAAGCCTTTGTTATTTCAGGTGTGTAAACTAACACACTGATACCTAGTAATGTTTTTAATAAACCTGTTTGCCTGTTAAAAACCATAACAGTATGATGGTTAATTGGATACCCAAATGGGGTATGTGTACAGATCCGGGTAAGTCTACTTTATTACAAGTTATATTATGGATACCTTGGATATTATGATCTATGCTATATATATGCCATGAGATGCAATGTTGGGCATGTTTGCATGAGTTACATGATTTGCATATTGGGCATGAGTCAGTATGACATGTATGGGTGATATGAGTGGAGGGGGATGATGATATCCGTGTCTTTGGGACACCAGAGGTTTGGCACCTCCAGTGGTTTGGTACCACAGATGATATTTTGTGACTTTGGGTCACCAGTGGTTTGGTACCACATTGTGTCTTTGGGACACCAGAGGTTTGGCACCTCATTGCGACTCGTCCCTGTGGTTTGACACCACCGTGGGTTGGCCCCACTTGAGAGATACGGGATTGTCGCTAGTGATTTGGTATCACGAGATGGGTTGGCCCCATCATTGGATTATTCGTGACTTTGGGTCACCAGTGGTTTGGCACCACACTTATGGATATCGTGACTTTGGGTCACCAGTGGTTTAGCACCACCGGTGGTTTGGTACCACACGGGTAGAAACAGGGAGATACGGATGGTTAGGATCGGGTTGCATTAATCATGTTGCTATGTATGATGTGTGTTAGCATGTTGTTTTATCAGGAGCGGGATTTATGCACTGAGTCATTCGACTCACCCTCTCCTTTGACGTTTCAGGTGACTCGTAGACGCGGACATGGAGCCGGGATGGACTCGGGGTGCACATGCCATGCTTTAATGAAAGTTTTGCTCAGACTATTCAATTTGGGTACTTTAGCTATCTACTTTATTTGGGTTTTAATTTGGATTTGTAAAAGGCCTTTGATTTATGTTTTATGATGTTTATGTTTTAATTAGATTTTCATATGCCTTAACAGAATAATTTGGTATGAATTTTACTAAAATTTGGAGAGACAATGATTTCAAAATTATAACGCAATGTGTTTTAAACTATACCATCGGGTATCACACTATGCTTTGATATAAGGTAAACTCAAATGATTTTCAAACCAAACATTATTTTCTACTAAGTCAAAATTGTTTTAAGTAACACTAAGAAACTAATGAAGTTTTAAATGAACTCAACTCGTTTTTAACTACGCACTTGGGTTAAGCCTTTCAAAATTTCCGGGTTTCAACTACACCATCCGATTTCAAGCAAGTCTACCCAACGTTTCTTCAAATACACCATGTTTTCACCCAGCTTTTAAACGAAAAATCTAAACCTCTCAAGTACGTTTCCCGTAACATACCAGATTCGGATGTGGTGTCTTGTCCGGGTTTGGGGTGTTACAAACTCGATAACTAAAACTCGATCCTAAAACTCGATCCTAAAACTCGATCCTAAAACTCGATGCCTTTCAAGGCTTACATGAATGCCTATTTATAACCAAAAATTCTAAACTAGAATCTAGTTACATTTGAAATCCGAAATAATTGTTCGGATAAGAATAAAAAATAAACTCTAATTTAATTACAATTGAGTTCCGAATAGTATCCTGATAAGAAAAAATTTGTTAGAAGAAAAACTTCTAAAAATACTAAAAAACAAATATGTAAATGTTTTATTTGTGACGAAGAAGGTCATATAGCAACATTTTGTCCTAACAAAGGCAAAAACGCTAGAAAAATGATTAAAAATCTTGAAGAACAAGATTTAGAAATTTGCTTCAGTGAGGAAATAAATCCTACTGAAATATTATATGAGTTATTATCGTAAAAGCAGTCTAATACTGATTACGATGAATATATCTTTATGTTGGGAAATAGTTCTAATAAACAATTAGAAGACATTCCTAATTCAACAACGAGATATTAAGCTAGGAAATATAATCGGAGAAGAAATTGACTTTTCTCGATGATATAATTGAAAAATTAATAAAAATCATATTTCTAAAGAAGAAATATATAAAATTTCTAAGTTTAAAATATGGTCAAAAAGACACATAGAAAAAATTAGTAGTATCTGATCGCTAAAGATACAAAAGCGGATTAACAGAAATCCCTTTATTTACTAAAGAAAAAATAAAAAGGATTAGAAAAAACTATCCTCAAGTTAGATACATACATTTAGGAGTCATTATGATAACCATTAGAGCGTTATTCAGAAGAGGTCATGATGTTCCTATTTTAGCAGTATTATTAGACAAAAGATTTGAAAATCCAATAAAAGCACTTATTGGAGGAATTCATCTAATTTACACACACAGCGTTATAGGATTTAAAGTTAAACCAAATTACTTTATTTCCATAATGGACCTGTAATAGAAGAGTGTCTCTACCTTAGAATTCGGACAAAAATTTACGATATTAGTGATTTAGCGAGAAGATCTAGCAATAAGTTGGACTTCCATTAATGAATATACTAATACAAACAGAGAGGTTGAAATAAAGGAAATAAATAATAAAATTATTGAGCTTTTTGAGCCCAATAAATTTACAAATGTAAATTCAACCAAAATTATTACATTTAAAAGATTTATCAATTCCAAAAGATCTGGATAATTGATAATACTAATAGAGCTAGTACTTCTAAACCATTAAGTACTATAGAATATATGTCATCACAGGTGATAAATTATATTTCAAAAATAATTTGATTACCAATACAGATGATAATTTAGTATTTCCTTCTTGTTCTCAACCAGAGGAAGAAGAAGATAATATAAGTACATCTACACCGATAGGTATGAAAACAGATTCATATTCCTATCTTCCCTACTACACCAAGTAGAAATTCTATTTCTAGAAACACTAGAATGGAAGATGTACAATACTCTGTGGAAAGTATAATAAATTTCAATAAATACATTGAAATTACATTACATGATAAAGACTATAAAAATATTCTTTACATGCACTATTAGATCTGAGAGCTACAACTAGTAGTTGCAAAGAAATGCTATTCCAAAAGAATTACGGATACACAGTAAAAAGAAAATAAGTATTAATGGAATAAATGGTAGAAAAACTACAATTTATTATAAGGCAAAAATATACCAATCTACATAAACAATGTTAGATTTATAATTCCAAAATTATTATGTTTACGATATGTATGGAGACATATTATTAGGTAATAATTTTCTAAATCAATATTTACCTTTTATTGTTAATAAGAAATCGGTTATATTATCTATAGAAAACAATTCTATAGAAATACCATTAGTAAATTATAAACTGATTTTACTAATGTTTGATTTTCTTAGCAGGCCTTATGGATAGAGGTAAACAACCTCTAAATGAAAATGATGGATGGAGAACTGTCCATAAAAAACCCAACAAGGGAAAATCACCAATGAGTCCTAAACAAGGATTTATTGTTTTTTGCTGCAAAAGTAATTCCTAAACAAGGATTTATGGTTGCACTTTCACAGTACAATTTTATCCTAAACAAGGATATTATTTACCATATCCATTGGTAAACCAACCAATTGGATCACATCCACCAACACCGTGGATTATTCTCAATTTTCTCAAAAGCCTTATACCGATTCCGAAATTTTCAAATATACAGAAGATTTGTTGAAAAAACGACAAACCTCTGAGTTCTCGAATCTAAAGGATTTTTATAATCCAGGCTTACCCCCAGAATATTACCATTTCATAAACAAGATATGGAAAAACCATATTTTGGAACAAAGAGCTAGTTTGAAAAGGCTCTTACCCAATTCTCGAAATTCTTAGTTGAAAAAACAATCAAGAAAAATCAAGAATTATTATTAAAAAGTATATTATACTGAGAGATTGGGATCAGAACATCCCCAAACCCGGCCCATTCACTACGAATCGAATCTGGTTATGTTATTGCGGAAAGACGGTTGAAAAACCTCGTTAACTTAGCATAAAGCATGAAAGAATTCAATTTTAAAAACTATATCAGATATGTGAGTAAAACGAATTCCTCTTACGTAAAACTCATGTAATTTCTTTTGTTGTGTGAAAACATTTTTGAGTTAATAAGAATTTAAAATAACAAAACCATAATCAAGTAATACCAAATAATAAAATGGCCTTTATTACAACCCAATAATTCAAATAAAGTACTTATATCAAAACCAAACATAAAATATTAAATCATCATCTTGGCATAGGCCACCTTGTCCTCTCAGATCCTGGTCCAAATTTTTATGCAATACACGAAAATGGTTAAAGGAAAAAGGTGAGTCACCAAGACTCGAGTGTGCCACCCTTTTTCCTGATTAGCAAAATATCATATGCAACATAAACATAACCATCATGCATCCAATCAATATGCACCCAATCCTAACCATCCATACACCTTTTCTACCCCGTGTGGTACCAAACCACTGGTGGTGCCAAACCACTGGTGACATATAGTCACAATGTGTTACCAAAACACCGGGTGTCCCAAAGACACGATATCCGTCAATGTGGTGCCAAACCACCGGTGTCCCAAAGACACGCTTTGTGATACCAAATCACCGGTGACCGAAGTCACAAATCCGATGATGGGGCCAACCCATCGTGTGATACCAAATCACTAGCGACAATCCCGTATCTCTTAAGTGGGGCCAACCCACGGTGGTGTCCAACCACAGGGACGAGTCGCATTGAGGTGCCAAACCTCTGGTGTCCCAAAGACACAAATGTGGTACCAAACCACTGGTGACCGAAGTCACAATAATCGGGTGATGGGGCCAACCCATCGTGTGATACCAAATCACTGGCGTCAATCCCTCAATACCGCCTTGTGGGGCCAACCCAACGTGGTGCGAAACCACGGGGGCGAGGCGAGAGGTGCCAAACCTCTGGAGGTGCCAAACCTCTGGTGACCCAAAGTCACAAAGTTGTGTTACCAAAACACTGGTGCTCGTCAGCACAAAATATCACTGGCCCCTCCTCTCATATCACCCATCATTATACCAACTCATGTATAGTATTCAAATCATGCAAACATGTTTAACGTTGCATCTCATAGCACATACATCATAAACCATGACATCATGTATCAATAATAAAGACTCATAATGAAACGGACTTACACGAATCCGTGCACATACCCCATAGGGTATCATATCACTCAACCATCTTTTTTTGATTTTACCAATCAATCGGTTTATCAAACATATACAAAGCAAGAAGTGTGTTAGTTTACACACACGTTACTAATACGACTATCAAATCCCGGAGATCAAGATCTAACGCACTAGATCCCCTTCCTTAACACTTTTGAGCACTAGCCACAACTCGAGATATGCGAGATCAAGCCTTCCCTACAATCACCAAAACTAAACAACATAATCATGCTAATCAACCTCTAAGGGTATAATCGTAATTTTACCTACTAAGGGTATTTTCAGTAAATTCACAACCTGAAATGTCCTTTCAGAGGCCTAATGTCACCACTAGCGACTCATTACCATTTCCTAGGTCATCTGGGATGATTGGGCCTAAAACCCGATTTCGGCCCATCCGGCCCACATGCTCTTGTGGCCCACCTAGCACAAATCTAGCCACGTATATAACTTCCACCTAGTCTAGTTCAACATATACTAACCAATCATGCAATTTACTCATATAGGCCCACGGCCCCATTGGGCCCACCCGGCCCATCGAGGCCCAAGCACCCCAACCCACGAGAATACTCACGATGGCCTCAACTATCGCGTGAAGCCCCACACATGCGCTCGCACGCTCGTGTGGCTACTAATGCCGTGGTAACCGGCATTTCGGCATTTTGCCGCTCTACAACTAGAGTAGAGAGAGTTACACACCGATAGGACTCTGGGGCTAATCCGCGCTCAGACCACTCTTGTGCCCAAACGCCTCCAAGATGTGTTTACTCTCCTCCTCCTAGGATGCTCCTTATATAGCTAGCTCTTCACCTTCATTCTTTGTGTCTTTCCGATGTGGGATCCCTTCGTCGTGAGAGTTTAAATTCAACTGAAACTCTTGCCGTCCAATCCATAAAATAAATACTCCTTTGCTTCTCATGAGATTCGAACCTGTGCTCCTTGTAGCATAATCCACGCTGCTAACCACTTGGCCACAAGCTCCTCTTGTGTCTTAAACCATGCGCAACTAAATATAAACTATGGGCCAAATTCTAAGGTCCAAGCAAAAAGAAACCAAAATGCAAAAGCCAAGACTTGAACCTTGGACCTCCTTCCTTCCCTTGTGGCGTCATTCCTTGTCTCTTATGTGGCGTCACTTTTCCACTACACCACACACTCCACTTGTGTCATTTTTCTCCATATTTTACTCTTAAGGCCTATCTGCCAACTTCCGGGTTTTTTTCACCTAAAACCAAAATTTCCCCAAAGCCAATATTTGATCCCGAGGACTTCATGAAGCCTCTCAATCTTCCAAAATCACTTATCTAATAAGTCTAACTTGCATTTAAGCCGATCTCTTATTCTCTGAAAATTTAAACGCTACTACGCCTAAGGCCCATTGGGCTCAATTCTCCCAGAGCCCAATTTTGGGACGTTACAAATCTACCCTCCTTAAAGAAATTTAGCGTCCTCGAAATTTCCAACTAACTAACAATCGCGCATCCTAACCTACCACACTACGCTCTTGCTGCGCGCACTCGATCTTAATAAAGTTTGTCATTCCACCTTGACCACGTCCGCGACAACCACGTCCCCTAGTAACTCATATCTAGCGTCGCGATTTAATCGATTAAAAGTTTTATGCATTAGAAATTTTGTTCCACTTGTTTTATCCACGAGCAAATTTTATAAATGTTTTCGGAAGTCGTTCTTTCGAGCAATCAAAGTTTCATCTCAAGTTCTCTGTTCTAATTCAAACATTCACATACTTCTCTAAAGACACATCCATTCATCCATGTCACTTTCTTGAGCATTCCCAACCTGGGGTAATTTCGACATTTTCCTATAAGGGTATTTCTGGTAATAACTTCGAGGTCAATTTGAAAATAGTTTTCAAATTAAAGATATTTCAAAGTTTACAAAATCTCGGGGTCATCTTGAAAAATTTGTTTTTCAAACCGGATGTGTTGCAAAATTTTGAAAATCGGGGTTATTTCAAAGTAAGTTTGGAAGTTAAAGGTATTTTAAGTAAGTTTCCCAAATCAGGATATCTCGATATTTGTAAAGCAAAAGTTTTGATATTTTCATAATCTAAGAACATTTTAGTAAAAATCGAGGAATTATGAAAATTTAGAAACCAAGGGCATTTCGGTAATTTTGTTCATCGGGGTAATTTTGTAAATTTTCAAATCGGGTATCTTGAAAATAGCATTTTTGTATACTTTTGCAAAGTAGGAAATTTTATTAAAATTGGAGTTAAACCGAAAAATCTTGAAAGTCGAGGGCATTTTAGTAATTTTTAACACGGGGGTTTTTGTAATTTCCCCATACCAGGTATCTTAACATTTTGAAATTTCGAGATTTTGGTATTTTGCAAAGTAAAATCATTTTAATGTTTGAGGGTAGTACCGTAATTTTACAATACAAGGGCATTTTTGTAATTTTGCCACTAGGGGCATTTTGGAAATTTTGGTAAATCGAGAAAACGTCTTTCAAAATCGATTTAGGGTTTACAACCCAAAGGGGTAAGTTTGAAAATTTTAAAACTAGGGTTTTAAAACAAGCAGTGAGCTAATCCCTTTCGGGTTTTAATACTTGGTTTAGCCTATGAACAAGTCTTCTTGGTTAAGGTGAACCGTAGCTACACACCGGGTAGGATTCGCGTAAAGAGGAGGTGAGTCGCTAGGGTCGCTTAAATACCAAGCTCTTCATCAATACCAATCCTCGACATGCGTGCGATGGTTACCACACCTTAACTCGGTGACTTACTTCACGGTTTGTTTAGTAGCCTTAAGTCTTATGCATGTGTTTAAGTAGACTAGTCCTGGGGTTCAACAGATCCTAGTTCACTAATCTACGTTCCCATAAAAGCCCATAATATTCACATATAAATCAATTCATACAAACAAATCACTTCAAGAAAGTCCAAGTACTTACAGTGGACTTGGGTCGAGAGTACAGTGCCATGCGAAATAACTTTGAAAAGTTTCTTAAAAGCCCTTATTTTGAAAAGCCCTTTTTTTTTTTTTTAAGTGTTTTGGGGCCCAAAACCCTCAAAGCCGAGTTTTGAACACAGCTCGATACCAAATCAGTAACATCCCCAAACCCCTACCCATTCACTACGACCAGAATCTGGTTATGTTATTGCGGAAAGACGGTTGAAAAACCTCGTTAACTTAGCATAAAGCATGAAAGAATTCAATTTTAAAAACTATATCAGATATGTGAGTAAAACGAATTCCTCTTACGTAAAACTCATGTAATTTCTTTTGTTGTGTGAAAACATTTTTGAGTTAATAAGAATTTAAAATAACAAAACCATAATCAAGTAATACCAAATAATAAAATGGCCTTTATTACAACCCAATAATTCAAATAAAGTACTTATATCAAAACCAAACATAAAATATTAAATCATCATCTTCGGCATAGGCCACCTTGTCCTCTCCGATCCTACCAGCACTAGTGCCCCGGATCCCATCAGAACACCGTAGTTAAGCGTGCTTGGGCGAGAGTAGTGCTAGGATGGGTGACCTCCTGGGAAGTCCTCGTGTTGTACCCCTCGAATACCTGGTGGACTTCGGGTCGGAGGTACAGGTGCCATGCCAGAATAACCTGAAAAGTTTCTTAAAAGCCCATATTTTGAAAAGCCCCTTTTTTTTTTAAAAGTGTTTTTGGGCCCAAAACCCTCAAAGCCGAGTTTTGAACCTGGCTCTGATACCAAATCAGAACATCCCCAAACCCGCCCATTCACTACTGGCCAAATCTGGTTTATGTTATTGCGGAAAGAAAGGTTGAAAAACCTCGTTAACTTAGCATAAAGCATGAAAGAATTCAATTTTAAAAACTATATCAGATATGTGAGTAAAACGAATTCCTCTTACGTAAAACTCATGTAATTTCTTTTGTTGTGTGAAAACATTTTTGAGTTAATAAGAATTTAAAATAACAAAACCATAATCAAGTAATACCAAATAATAAAATGGCCTTTATTACAACCCAATAATTCAAATAAAGTACTTATATCAAAACCAAACATAAAATATTAAATCATCATCTTCGGCATAGGCCCACCTTGTCCTCTCCGATCCTACCAAAGACTAGTGCCGGATCCCATCGAACAATCGTAGTTAAGCGTGCTTGGCGAGAGTAGTGCTAGGATGGGTGACCTCTGGGAAGTCCTCGTGTTGTACCCCTCGAATACCGTGGACTTGGGTCTGAGAGTGCAGTGCCATGCCGTAATAACTTGAAAAGTTTCTTAAAAGCCCATATTTTGAAAAGCCCTTTTTTTAAAAGTGTTTTTGGGCCCAAAACCCTCAAAGCCGAGTTTTGAACACGGCTCGATATTAAATCAGTAACATCCCCAAACCCGGCCCATTCACTACGACCAGAATAAGTTTATGTTATTGCGGAAAGACGGTTGAAAAACCTCGTTAACTTAGCATAAAGCATGAAAGAATTCAATTTTAAAAACTATATCAGATATGTGAGTAAAACGAATTCCTCTTACGTAAAACTCATGTAATTTCTTTTGTTGTGTGAAAACATTTTTGAGTTAATAAGAATTTAAAATAACAAAACCATAATCAAGTAATACCAAATAATAAAATGGCCTTTATTACAACCCAATAATTCAAATAAAGTACTTATATCAAAACCAAACATAAAATATTAAATCATCATCTTGGCATAGGCCACCTTGTCCTCTCAGATCCTGGTCCACCTTATGCAATACACGAAAATGGTTAAAGGAAAAAGGTGAGTCACCAAGACTCGATGTGCCACCCTTTTTCCCGGATTAGCAAAATATCATATGCAACATAAACATAACCATCATGCATCCAATCAATATGCACCCAATCCTAACCATCCATACACCTTTTCTACCCCGTGTGGTACCAAACCACTGGTGGTGCCAAACCACCGGTGACATATAGTCACAATGTGTTACCAAAACACCGTGTCCCAAAGACACGATATCCGTCAATGTGGTGCCAAACCACTTTGGTGTCCCAAAGACACGCGTTGTGATACCAAATCACTTTGGTGACCAAGTCACAAATCCGATGATGGGGCCAACCCATCGTGTGATACCAAAATCACTAGCGACAATCCCGTATCTCTTAAGTGGGGCCAACCCACGGTGGTGTCCAACCACGGGGGACGAGTCGCAATGAGGTGCCAAACCTCTCGGTGTCCCAAAGACACAAATGTGGTACCAAACCACCGGTGACCAAGTCACAATAATCGGGTGATGGGGCCAACCCATCGTGTGATACCAAATCACCGGCGTCAATCCTCAATACCGCCTTGTGGGGCCAACCCATCGTGGTGCGAAACCACGGGGGCGAGACGAGCTGAGGTGCCAAACCTCTGGAGGTGCCAAACCTCTGGTGACCCAAAGTCACAAAGTTGTGTTACCAAAACACTGGTGCTCGTCAGCACAAAATATCACTGCCCCCTCCTCTCATATCACCCATCATTATACCAACTCATGTATAGTATTCAAATCATGCAAACATGTTTAACGTTGCATCTCATAGCACATACATCATAAATCATGACATCATGTATCAATAACAATACTACTCATAATGAAACGGACTTACACGAATCCGCGTGCACATACCCCATAGGGTATCATATCACTCAACCATCTTGTTTTCGATTTTACCAATCAATCAGTTTATCAAACATATACAAAGCAAGAAGTGTGTTAGTTTACACACACAGTTTACTAATACGACTATCAAATCCCGAGATCAAGATCTAACGCACTAGATCCCCCTTCCTTAACACTTTTCGAGCACTAGCCACAACTCGAGATATGCGAGATCAAGCCTTCCCCTACAATCGGCCAAAACTAAACAACATAATCATGCTAATCAACCTCTAAAGGGTATAATCGTAATTTTACCTACTAAGGGTATTTTTTCGTAAATTCACAACCCAAATGTCCTTTCCAAGGCCTAATGTCACCACTAGCGACTCATTTACCATTTCCAGGTCATACTGGGACGATTGGGCCTAAAACCCGATTTCGGCCCATCCGGGCCCACATGCTCGTGTGGCCCACCTAGCACAAATCTAGCCACGTATATAACTTCCACCTAGTCTAGTTCAACATATACTAACCAATCATGCAATTTACTCATATAGGCCCACGGCCCCATTGGGCCCACTTCTACCCATCGAGGCCCAAGCAACCAACCCACGAGAATACTACGATGGCCTTAACTATCGCGTCGAAGCCCCACATGCGCGCGCGCGCTCGTGTGGCTACTAATGCCGTGTAACCAAGCATTTCGGCATTTTGCCGCTCTACAACTAGAGTAGAGAGAGTTACACACCTGATAGGACTCTGGGGCTAATCCGCGCTCCGACCACTCTTGTGCCCAAACGCCCTCCAAGATGTGTTTACTCTCCTCCTAGGATGCTCCTTATATAGCTAGCTCTTCACCTTCATTCTTTGTGTCTTTCCGATGTGGGATCCTTCGTAGTAGAGTTTAAATTCAATCAAACTCTTGCCAGTCCAATCCATAAAATAAATACTCCTTGCTTCTCATGAGATTCGAACCCAGGCTCCTTGTAGCATAATCCACGCTGCTAACCACTTGGCCACAAGCTCCTCTTGTGTCTTAAACCATGCGCAACTAAATATAAACTATGGGCCAAATTCTAAGGTCCAAGCAAAAAGAAACCAAAATGCAAAAGCCAAGACTTGAACCTCCTTCCTTCCCTTGTGGCGTCATTCCCTTGTCTCTTATGTGGCGTCACTTTGCCACTACACCACACACTCCACTTGTGTCATTTTTCTCCATATTTTATTCTTAAGGCCTATCTGCCAACTTCTAGGGTTTTTTTTTCACCTAAAACCAAAATTTCCCCAAAGCCAATATTTGATCCCGGGACTTCATAGAAGCCCTCTAATCTTCCAAAATCACTTATCTAATAAGTCTAACTTGCATTTAAGCCGATCTCTCATTCTCTGAAAATTTAAACGCTACTACGCCTAAGGCCCATTGGGCTCAATTCTCCCAGGCCCAATTTTGGGACGTTACAGGGACGATGTCCTAATTGAATATATGGAGATTAAGGAGATAAACAATCTTCTTGATATATTTCAATATTTTATTGATAAAGGGAGAAACACTCCTATTATTAATAAGATGTTTAGAAAATGTCTATATAACAAGTGTAGACAAATTTTACCCTCGAAAATATTTTCAAAAATAAAAGGAGCCATTTGCAAACAAAGAAGCTCTATTTTTAGAAAAATTTTCTCGAATATTTTACTCAAGCTTATATTTTTGTAAATGATATAGGAGAAAAAACTCCTGCTATCAAATTTCGTTTAAATCATGAGCCTTTCGATATAACAAGTATTGAATGGGGATTTGTTAAAGAAATAACAGTCCAAAATCTCTCTTTTGATTTATTAAAAGATTTTCCAACAATAGTCAAATCTCGGCTATCAAACTTTGTAAATATAGACGATTTTGTCTATTATTTCCATATTGAGATAAACAGTCTCATTGGTATTGCTGAGGAAGAAAAATTTCATCAGCCTTATCAGTTTGGAATATTAATACTATGTTTTCCTAAAAGCCCCAAAAGCGACAAAAGAAGATCCAGAGCATTTATCAAAAATCATTGATGAGTGCTATAATAATTTCAATAAGTATCAAGTCCAAGCAGGAATTGATCTTATGAGCATGGCTCGACACCTTCTCCATCAAGACACCTATATGTTTTGGACCGATGGAAGAAGAATTCTAGCTTACGACACCGGAAAAAATCGGGAAGAAAGTAATGAAGAAGCCATTTCGTTATTAACACAAATAGCGGAAATGGAAATCGGAGATTATCCGTTAGCAATGTGAAATCAGAAACATGGGAAAGCTGGAATACACCAAACCTTCACGAATCCTTACACCTGGATGAAATCGAAGAGATGAATCTTAGAAACATCCAAGAAGGATAAACACGTGGAAGAATGATGTCCAAAAAGGAGATGCATTCAATTTTGGCGGTGACTTAAAAAGAAGGCAACCACCAAAAGACAAAGATGATGTCATGCATGATGGAAGCAACCATTTAATGCAATTGAAACATGGAAGCAACCATGACGGCAACCACTATTCAAGGAAGCTACGTGGAAACAACCAAAAGCGTCCTTATCAAGATAATGTTAGAGGAAGCTACGTGGAAAAAGCCAACATAGCATCCACCAATTAAAGAAAGCTACTTGGAAGCCACCAAGAAGCTGACAATTAATGTGTCCTTATCAGGATACTATTCGAAACTCAATTGTAATTAAATTAGAGTTTATTTTTATTCTTATCCAGAACAATTATTTCGGTTTCAAATGTAACTAGATTCTAGTTTAGAATTTTTGGTTATAAATAGGCATTCATGTAAGCCTCGAAAGGCATCGAGTTTTAGGATCGAGTTTTAGGATCGAGTTTTAGGAGCGAGTTTTAGGATCGAGTTTTAGTTATCGAGTTTTAGTTATCTTTCATCGAGTTTTAGTTAGAAAATTTGTAAACTATCTTTCTTCTTGTGAAATATTATTCTACGATATTAGAATCCCTTCCGCTTGCACATACCAGAATCCTTACACCTGGATGAAATCGAAGAGATGAATCTTAGAAACATCCAAGAAGTATAAACACGTGGAAGAATGATGTCCAAAAAGGAGATGCATTCAATTTTGGCGGTGACTTAAAAAGAAGGCAACCACCAAAAGACAAAGATGATGTCATGCATGATGGAAGCAACCATTTAATGCAATTGAAACATGGAAGCAACCATGACGGCAACCACTATTCAAGGAAGCTACGTGGAAACAACCAAAAGCGTCCTTATCAAGATAATGTTAGAGGAAGCTACGTGGAAAAATCCAACATAGCATCCACCAATTAAAGAAAGCTACTTGGAAGCCACCAAGAAGCTGACAATTAATGTGTCCTTATCCGGATACTATTCGGAACTCAATTGTAATTAAATTAGAGTTTATTTTTATTCTTATCCTAACAATTATTTCGGTTCAAATGTAACTAGATTCTAGTTTATAATTTTTGGTTATAAATAGGCATTCATGTAAGCCTTGAAAGGCATCGAGTTTTAGGATCGAGTTTTAGGATCGAGTTTTAGGATCGAGTTTTAGGATCGAGTTTTAGGATCGAGTTCTAGTTATCGAGTTTTAGTTATCTTTCATCGAGTTTTAGTTAGAAAATTTGTAAACTATCTTTCTTCTTGTGAAATATTATTCTACGATATTAGAATCCCTTCCGCTTGCACATACCTCCCCCCGGTAATTGGTATCAGAGGAGCCCCGGAGTAACGATTTCTGGAGTTTTCATATCGTAGTTATCATTGTAAGTTTCTATCTTTATTTCTCAGTTCTGTTTGTTTCACGGTTGTTGTCTCAAAACCCATATATCTGTCGTTTGTCTTCGTGTTGCCGTTGAGTCCGAGTGGGACGTTGTAGGCGTTTTGAAGACGTATAGACACAGACGGTCTTAGGTACCAGGGATAACATCATGGAAAAAATGGATTGTTTATATAAAGATAAAACTTGTAATCATACTATGCATATAGACTCTAAGAATGAAAATAATATTTCGGCTCTTAGTAAAGGTATCAATAGTTTAATAGATATGACGTCTATATATTTTAATAAATTATATACTAAGGTTAGTAAAGTAGAAGAAAAAGTAGATAGTTTGGGAGAAGTAACGGACTTAGATTTGAATAGCAAATCTAAAGAGTTATTATCCGATGTTAATAATAAACTCGATCAAGTTATTAATAATAATAATATAGAATCAGATTTAGGACCTTTATATTACGGTAATAGTAATTATATTTTAGCTTTGTCAGATGAGGATGAGTCTTCGGATGAATCTTCAACTAATAATAATAATAATAAAAAACAAAAAACAAAAGAAAAAAGAGAAAAAGATAAAAAACAAGAAAAATATGATTTTGACTCTTACAAAACTTTAATAGAACATTGGAAAACCCAATTTTCTAAAACGGAAGATAGTTATGAAAGAATATCTAAAATTAATAGAAGAACTTTATGAAAAACATAAAGATTTGTTTAAAAGAAATAATTATCATTATATGTTAGAATATAATGACAATACTAGTAGTTCTGATAATTCAGATGAAAATATTAATGTTACGAGTCATAATTCTGATGAGGAAAACACTTCAACAGAAGAAAATATAGAAATTCCCGAACCAATGGATACTGAACCAACAGATCCAGATGATTATATAACATCTAAACCTTGGGAAATAGATAAAAAAGATCTTCATGGTAAAAGAAAATTAGACTCAAACCTTCAAACAGATGATGGTCTAAGATCTATTAATAAAAATCACGAAATTGTTGAAAACACAACAAGAATATTAGGTGATAAAATAGAAAATATAGCTACTAATGATATAAAACTGGAAACACCAGGAGAAACTAGTCAACCTACACCTATACCTTATAGTGTAGGAGACCTTAACAAAAGAAATGTTGCTCAAGGAGGAATATATTTAGACTTAACAAATATTCCTTTGTCCGACTATGAAAAAACCATAGATGATGATCACACAATCCATGACTATTGTTGTAAATAACAACAAGATGCTGATCTGTCAAAAGAAAAGTTTTTAAACTATTTTGTTGGAACTTTTCAAGGAGATGTTCTACAATTTCTCGAATATTGGGAAGAATGCGAGAAAGGAAGAGAACAAAAAGGACAACTTATTAATCAAATAAGTTCTCCTAAAGATTTATTAAAAGGATTAACCTCAATTCTAAAAATAGAATTTTGTGGTTATACAAATAAAAAATACCAGGATAGTCAATCCAGCTATACCTTGTCAAAATTAAAATTATGCGATATTAGATATTTAGAAGAATTCTCTAAAAGTTTCTGCAAGAATATCAAAAGTTAAAAAATGAAAGTATAGACTTTTGGAGAAATCAATATTTTCATAAGCTACCCCCACCTTGGGATGAAATTTGCATAAACAAATATGCTTCTTTCATTATAAAACATAGTAATGATAATAAAGAAATAGGAGATATAGATACAATAGGTAATAGAATTAATTTTGCTAAAGAAAGAATTCATTACATTGCTTACAAAGTAAAGCGGCTAAACAAGTCAAAAATAAATTAAGCCATAGATATTGTACAAAAATGTTAGAAGGAGAATGGGAATTTGGTTGTAGTTCTATACGACCAAAAACCTATAAAAATATAAAAATATAAATTAGCTAAATGGAAACCAGAAATAAAAATTATGCTAATAATAATAATAAAAAAAAAAAAAATTCGTTAGAAGAAAAACTTCTAAAAATACTAAAAACAAATATGTAAATGTTTTATTTGTGACGAAGAAGGTCATATAGCAACATTTTGTCCTAACAAAGGCAAAAACGCTAGAGAAAATGATTAAAAATCTTGAAGAACAAGATTTAGAAATTTGCTTTAGTGAGGAAATAAATCCTCTTTGAAATATTATATGAGTTATTATCGAAAATGAGTCTAATATAGATTCGATGAATATATCTTTATGTTGGGAAATAGTTCTAATAAACAATTAGAAGACATTCCTAATTCTGAACAACAGGATATTAAGCTAGGAAATATAATCGGAGAAGAAATTGACTTTTACGATGATATAATTGAAAAAATTAATAAAAATCATATTTTTAAAGAAGAAATATATAAAATTTCTAAGTTTAAAATATGGTCAAAAAGACACATAGAAAAAATTAGCGGTAATACAGTCGCTAAAGATACAAAAGGCGGATTAACAGAAATCCCTTTATTTACTAAAGAAAAAATAAAAAGGATTAGAAAAACTATCCTCAAGTTAGATACATACATTTAGGAGTCATTATGATAACCATTAGAGCGTTATTCGAAAGAGGTCATGATGTTCCTATTTTAGCAAAGTATTATTAGACAAAAGATTTGAAAATCCAATAAAAGCACTTATTGGAGGAATTCAATCTAATTTACACACAGGCGTTATAGGATTTAAAGTTAAACCAAATTACTTTATTTCCATAACAGACCCTCTAATAGAAGAGTGTCTCTACCTTAGAATTGGACAAAAAATTACGATATTAGTGATTTAGCGTAAGATCTAGCAATAAGTTGGACTTCCATTAATGAATATACTAATACAAAGAGAGGTTGAAATAAAGGAAATAAATAATAAAATTATTGAGCTTTTTGAGCCCAATAAATTTACAAATGTAAATTCAACCAAAATTATTACATTTAAAAGATTTATCAATTCCAAAAGACTGGATAATTGATAATACTAATAAAGCTAGTACTTCTAAACCAAGTAAGTACTATAGAATATATGTCATCCGGTGATAAATTATATTTCAAAAATAATTTGATTACCAATACAGATGATAATTTAGTATTTCCTTCTTGTTCTCAACCAGAGGAAGAAGAAGATAATATAAGTACATCTACACCGATAGGTATGAAAACAGTTCATATTCCTATCTTCCCTACTACACCAAGTAGAAATTCTATTTCTAGAAACACTAGAATGGAAGATGTACAATACTCATGGAAAGTATAATAAATTTCAATAAATACATTGAAATTACATTACATGATAAAGACTATAAAAATTATTCTTTACATGCACTATTAGATACAGAGAGCTACAACCAAAGTTGCAAAAGAAATGCTATTCCAAAAGAATTCGGATACACAGAAAAAGAAAATAAGTATTAATGGAATAAATGGTAGAAAAACTACAATTTATTATAAGGCAAAAAATATACCAATCTACATAAACAATGTTAGATTTATAATTCCAAAATTATTATGTTTACCTGATATGTATGGAGACATATTATTAGGTAATAATTTTCTAAATCAATATTTACCTTTTATTGTTAATAAGAAATCGGTTATATTATCTATAGAAAACAATTCTATAGAAATACCATTAGTAAATTATAAACCTGATTTTACTAATGTTTGATTTTCTTAGCAGGCCTTATGGATAGAGGTAAACAACCTCTAAATGAAAAAATGATGGATGGAGAATCTGTCCATAAAAAACCCAACAAGGGAAAATCACCAATGAGTCCTAAACAAGGATTTATTGCTGCACCTGCAAAAGTAATTCCTAAACAAGGATTTATGGTTGCACCTACACAGGTACAATTTTATCCTAAACAAGGATATTATTTACCATATCCATTGGTAAACCAACCAATTGGATCACATTCACCAACACCGTGGATTATTCTCAATTTTCTCAAAAGCCTTATCTACAGATTCCGAAATTCTCAAATATACGTAAGATTTGTTGAAAAAACAACAAACCTCTCGAGTTCTCGAATCTAAAGGATTTTTATAATCCAAAGCTTACCCCCTGCAATATTACCATTTCATAAACAAGATATGGAAAAACCATATTTTGGAACAAAGAGCTAGTTTCGAAAGGTTCTTACCCAATTCTCGAAATTCTTAGTTGAAAAAACAATCAAGAAAAATCAAGAATTATTATTAAAAAGTATATTATACAGAGATTGGGACGATGTCCTAATTGAATATATGGAGATTAAGGAGATAAACAATCTTCTTGATATATTTCAATATTTTATTGATAAAGGGAGAAACACTCCTATTATTAATAAGATGTTTAGAAAATGTCTATATAACAAGTGTAGACAAATTTTACCCTCGAAATATTTTCAAAAATAAAAGGAGCCATTTGCAAACAAAGAAGCTCTATTTTTAGAAAAATTTTCTGAATATTTTACTCAAGCTTATATTTTTGTAAATGATATAGGAGAAAAACTCCTGCTATCAAATTTCGTTTAAATCATGAGCCGTTCGATATAACAAGTATTGAATGGGGATTTGTTAAAGAAATAACGATCCAAAATCTCTCTTTGATTTATTAAAAGATTTTCCAAAGAATAGTCAAATCTCGGCTATCAAACTTTGTAAATATAGACGATTTTGTCTATTATTTCCATATTGAGATAAACAGTCTCATTGGTATTGCTGAGGAAGAAAAATTTCATCAGCCTTATCAGATTTGGAATATTAATACTATGTTTTTCTGGAAAGCCCAAAGCGACAAAAAGAAGATCCAGAGCATTTATCAAAAATCATTGATGAGTGCTATAATAATTTCAACAAGTATCAAGTCCAAGCAGGAATTGATCTTATGAGCATGGCTCGACACCTTCTCCATCAAGACACCTATATGTTTTGGACCAATGGAAGAAGAATTCTAGCTTACGACACCGGAAAAAACCGGGAAGAAATTAATGAAGAAGCCATTTCGTTATTATCACAAATAGCGGAAATGGAAATCGGAGATTATCCGTTAGCAGCGGAAATTCGAGAAACATGGGAAAGCTGGAATACACCAGTACCTTCACCAGAATCCTTACACCTGGATGAAATCGAAGAGATGAATCTTAGAAACATCCAAGAAGGATAAACACGTGGAATAATGATGTCCAAAAAGGAGATGTATTCAATTTTGGCGGTGACTTAAAAAGAAGGCAACCACCAAAAGACAAAGATGATGTCATGCATGATGGAAGCAACCATTTAATGCAATTGAAACATGGAAGCAACCATGACGGCAACCACTATTCAAGGAAGCTACAAGGAAACAACCAAAAGCGTCCTTATCAAGATAATGTTAGAGGAAGCTACGTGGAAAAAGCCAACATAGCATCCA
This sequence comes from Gossypium bickii, assembly GCA_025503065.1. Lineage (NCBI taxonomy): Eukaryota > Viridiplantae > Streptophyta > Magnoliopsida > Malvales > Malvaceae > Gossypium > Gossypium bickii. The sequence goes on along the minus strand of CP106717.1, from coordinate 42,443,070 downwards.
CCAATTAGAGAAAGCTACTTGGAAGCCACCAAGAAGCTGACAATTAATGTGTCCTTATCGGATATACTATTCTAACTCAATTGTAATTAAATTAGAGTTTATTTTTTTTATTCTTATCCGAACAATTATTTTGGATTTCAAATGTAACTAGATTCTAGTTTAGAATTTTTGGTTCTAAATAGGCATTCATGTAAGCCTTGAAAGGCATCGAGTTTTAGTTATCGAGTTTTAGGATCGAGTTTTAGGATCGAGTTTTAGTTGAAAAAACAACTGAAGAAAAATCTGAAGAATTATTATTAAAAAGTATATTATACTGTAGATCGGGACGATGTCCTAATTGAATATATGGAGATTAAGGAGATAAACAATCTTCTTGATATATTTCAATATTTTATTGATAAAGGAGAAACACTCCTATTATTAATAAGATGTTTAGAAAATGTCTATATAACAAGTGTAGACAAATTTTACCCTCGTAAATATTTTCAAAAATAAAAGGAGCCATTTGCAAACAAAGAAGCTCTATTTTTAGAAAAATTTTCTGAATATTTTACTCAAGCTTATATTTTTGTAAATGATATAGGAGAAAAACTCCTGCTATCAAATTTCGTTTAAATCATGAGCCGTTCGATATAACAAGTATTGAATGGGGATTTGTTAAAGAAATAACAGTCAAAATCTCTCTTTTGATTTATTAAAAGATTTTCCAAAATAGTCAAATCTCGGCTATCAAACTTTGTAAATATAGACGATTTTGTCTATTATTTCCATATTGAGATAAATGAGTCTCATTGGTATTGCTTGAGGAAGAAAAATTTCATCACCTTATCGAGTTTGGAATATTAATACTATGTTTTCGAAAAAAAGCCCCGAAAGCGACAAAAAAGAAGATCCAGAGCATTTATCAAAAATCATTGATGAGTGCTATAATAATTTCAACAAGTATCAAGTCCAAGCGAGAATTGATCTTATGAGCATGGCTCGACACCTTCTCCATCAAGACACCTATATGTTTTGGACCGATGGAAGAAGAATTCTAGCTTACGACAACCGAAAACCGGGAAGAAAGTAATGAAGAAGCCATTTCGTTATTAACACAAATAGCGGAAATGGAAATCGGAGATTATCCGTAGCAATGTAAATCCGAGAAACATGGGACACCGGAATACACCAAGATTTTCACTGAATCCTTACACTGGATGAAATCGAAAAGATGAATCTTAGAAACATCCAAGAAGGATAAACACGAGGAAGAATGATGTCCAAAAAGGAGATGCATTCAATTTTGGCGGTGACTTAAAAAGAAGGCAACCACCAAAAGACAAAGATGATGTCATGCATGATGGAAGCAACCATTTAATGCAATTGAAACATGGAAGCAACCATGACGGCAACCACTATTCAAGGAAGCTACGTGGAAACAACCAAAAGCGTCCTTATCAAGATAATGTTAGAGGAAGCTACGTGGAAAAAGCCAACATAGCATCCACCAATTAAAGAAAGCTACTTGGAAGCCACCAAGAAGCTGACAATTAATGTGTCCTTATCAGATACTATTCGAACTCAATTGTAATTAAATTAGAGTTTATTTTTTATTCTTATCCAACAATTATTTCGGATTTCAAATGTAACTAGATTCTAGTTTACAATTTTTGGTTATAAATAGGCATTCATGTAAGCCTTGAAAGGCATCGAGTTTTAGGATCGAGTTTTAGGAGATAAACAATCTTCTTGATATATTTCAATATTTTATTGATAAAGGGAGAAACACTCCTATTATTAATAAGATGTTTAGAAAATGTCTATATAACAAGTGTAAACAAATTTTACCCTCAGAAATATTTTCAAAAATAAAAGGAGCCATTTGCAAACAGCAAGCTCTATTTTTAGAAAAAATTTTCTGAATATTTTACTCAAGCTTATATTTTACTCGAGCCATGCTCATAAGATCAATTCCTGCTTGGACTTGATACTTGTTGAAATTATTATAGCACTCATCAATGATTTTTGATAAATGCTCTGGATCTTCTTTTTTGTCGCTTTCGTGGCTTTTCTCGAAAATAGTATTAATATTCCAAATCTGATAAGGCTGATGAAATTTTTCTTCCTCAGCAATACCAATGAGACTGTTTATCTCAATATGGAAATAATAGACAAAATCGTCTATATTTACAAAGTTTGATAGCCGAGATTTGACTATTGCTGGAAAATCTTTTAATAAATCAAAAGAGAGATTTTGGACTGTTATTTCTTTAACAAATCCCCATTCAATACTTGTTATATCGAACGGCTCATGATTTAAACGAAATTTGATAGCAGGAGTTTTTTCTCCTATATCATTTACAAAAATATAAGCTTGAGTAAAATATTCAGAAAATTTTTCTAAAAATAGAGCTTGCTGTTTGCAAATGGCTCCTTTTATTTTTGAAAATATTTCTGAGGGTAAAATTTGTCTACACTTGTTATATAGACATTTTCTAAACATCTTATTAATAATAGGAGTGTTTCTCCCTTTATCAATAAAATATTGAAATATATCAAGAAGATTGTTTATCTCCTTAATCTCCATATATTCAATTAGGACATCGTCCCAATCTCTGTATAATATACTTTTTAATAATAATTCTTCAGATTTTTCTTCAGTTGTTTTTTCAACTAAGAATTCTGAGAATTGGGTAAGAGCCTTTCTGAAACTAGCTCTTTGTTCCAAAATATGGTTTTTCCATATCTTGTTTATGAAATGGTAATATTCTGGGGTAAGCTTTGGATTATAAAAATCCTTTAGATTCGAGAACTCGAGGTTTGTTGTTTTTTCAACAAAACTTACGTATATTGAAAATTTTTAATCGGTATAAGGCTTTTGAGAAAATTGGGAATAATCCACCGGTGTTGGTGAATGTGATCCAATTGGTTGGTTTACCAATGGATATGGTAAATAATATCCTTGTTTAGGATAAAATTGTACCTGTGTAGGTGCAGCCATAAATCCTTGTTTAGGAATTACTTTTGCAGTGCAGAATAAATCCTTGTTTAGGACTCATTGGTGATTTTCCTTGTTGGGTTTTTATGGGGATGCTTCTCCATCCATCATTTTCATTTAGAGGTTGTTTACCTCATCCATAAGGCCTTTGCTAAGAAAATCAGCAAATCATATTATTAGTACCTTTTATGTATATTACTTCAAAATTAAATTGGCATAATTCATTATACCATCTAATTCTTCTAGGTAATCGTTTCTAAACTTTTGTTAGTAAGAAACCGCTTAATGACTTGATTATCGGTTTTAATAATAAAATTTTCTCAGTGCTAAATATATTAGGAATTTTTTATTCCTTTTTGATTACTAATAATTCTTTTCATAAATAGCATAATTAATTTCGTTTGGTTTAAACTTTCCAGAACTATATCCACATATTAATTCTTTGTTATCAGTTGTTTTAGCTTTTAATACACATCCCCAATTTCTTTCTGAGGCATCTGTTTCTAGAATTAATTTATCACCTTGTTTAGGTAAATATACTTTAGGGATATAATTTATTTCAGACTTTATTTGTTTAATTATGTCTGAATCTTTTATAGACCATTCAAAAGGTTTGTCCTTTTTGAGTTTGTCATATAATTCATCTAATTTTTTAGATAAGTTAGGAAAGAAATTTCTGCCATAATTAACAATTCCTAAAAATTGTTGAAGTTGTTTTTTATCAACAATTTTTTCAGGGAATTCTTTTATTTTAACAATAATATGATCTTGGAGTTTAAGACCATCAGATGATAGTATTAATCCTAAGAATTCTATTTCAGTTTTTTCTAATTCTATTTTCTTAGGGCTCAATATTATTCCATGTTTTATAAATTCTCTAGCTACAATATTTAGATGTTTTCTATGATTTTTCCAAAGTTTTTCAAAAAAATTAGAATATCATCTATATATACAACACAAAATTTTTATATTTTTAAATATAGAGTCCATCCATCTTTGGAAGACACGAGGTGCATTACAAAGTCCAAATGGCATTACTCTCCATTGGTAATGACCATTAGGTGCAATCAAGGTCATTTATTAGTGGTTTAGATTCTTCATTAACATGATTTGCGTAAGCCCGACTTACAGTCAAATTTACTAAAATATTTTGCTTGTTTAGCTTGATTTATTAAAACTTCCTTTCTTGAATAAAATATCCATCAAAAATAGTATTTTGATTTAATCTTTTATAATTTATGACCATTCTAGCTTTTCCTCTTTTTATTTCTGCATGATTTCTTACCATGAAAGCAGGACTAGAATGTGGACTAGTAGTTTCTTCTATTAGTCCTTTATCTAGTAATTCCTTGATTTGTGTATCAAATTCATCTATATCTTGTTTAGTATAGATCATAGGTTTTACTCTAATAATTTTATTGGGGTTTTCCAATTTTATGGTACAATATCTAGGACTATTTTTCCATAATTTTAATGGTTCTTCACTAAAATTATTTTCTAATATCTTAAACAACCAGTGATTGGTATCTAGTTGTTTTATTTGTTCTTTCTTAGGAGGTGTAAAGTCCTGCTCACATATATATTTATGATTTTCTACTAAGGGTACTTCTACCGAAGTATTTTCAGTAGTTAATACAATAAGATTTTTATCAATAGAAAATGGTAGATGTTGATATATAAAATTATTTCCTAATAGTATATCCCCATGCATATCATGAAAACATAATAATTTAGGAATTACGAATCTAACATTGTTTATGTAGATTGGTATATTATTAGCTTTAAAAAGGATTAAGGTTTCAATACCATTGACTCCAACAGCTCTAATAGGATTTTTTCATAAGTTCCCATTTTTCTGATGGAATCGCATTTTCTCTACAACTCATCAGGTTGTAGCTCCAATATATCTAATAAAGCATTTAAAGAGTATGTTTTATATTCTCTAAATTGAAATATAATTTCTATATAAGTATAATATTTTCTTGATTGGAAATGTGAAAAGGTAATAATATCCTTTTTCCAATTTTTATTTGTTCAATTATTGGTTTTTCTAAATGAACTGGGTTTAGTTCAATTAGATATTTATTTTCCCAATACTTCTTTGGTTTGATTTTATCATAAGGATCTTGTTTATCAATTTCCTTAGGTTTAGGAATTTCATATTCATATGGATCTGGTGGTTCAATATCCATAGGTTCTGGAAGTTCTATATTTTCTTCCTTTGAAGTTTTTTCTTTATAGAAATTATTACCAATAATCTTAATATCTATATCCATATTATTAGAACTACTACTACTTTTTATATTTTCAGAATAACTATTATTACTATCATCAATTATATTATAATCTAACATATAATGATAATTATATCTTTTAAACAAATCTTTATGTTTTTCATAAAGTTCTTCTATTAATTTTAGATATTCAACTCTTTCATAACTATCTTCCGTTTTAGAAAATTGGGTTTTCCAATGTTCTATTAAAGTTTTGTAAGAGTCAAAATCATATTTTTCTTGTTTTCTATATTTTTCTCTTTTTTCTTTTGTTTTTTTGTTTTTTATTATTATTATTAGTTGAAGATTCATCCGAAGACTCATCCTTATCTGACAAAGCTAAAATATAATTACTATTACCGTAATATAAAGGTCCTAAATCTGATTCTATATTATTATTATTAATAACCTGATCGAGTTTATTATTAACATCAGATAATAACTCTTTAGATTTGCTATTCAAATCTAAGTCTGTTACTTCTCCCAAACTATCTACTTTTTCTTCTACTTTACTAACCTTAGTATATAATTTATTAAAATATATAGACGTCATATCTATTAAACTATTGATACTGTAACACCCTGGTTTTAGGGGTTATGCATCTAGTGCATATCTCAGGTGTTGGTAGGCTTCTTGTGTGCTTGGGCAAGTTTTAGGGGGTTTGGAGAACCCTGGAAGCTAGGGAAGGCTTTAGGGAATTTTTGATTTTTAGTGGGTAAAGAAGGGAGCTTGGCTTTTGGGGGTTTTAAAAGAATATTCAGGTGGTTTGTGTCACATAAGATGGGCTAGCAAAGTGGCAGGTGAGGCGCCACTAAGGGCTTGTGTGTGTGGCGTCAATTGCAGGAAGGAAAGGTTAGGGGTTCAAGCTGCGGAGTGGCCACCTTTTTGCTTTCTTTTTGACGCCAAGGAGGAGAGTTTGTAGGCGGTTCAAACTCGCCTTGGACTTAGTCAAGTGCTCAAATGGACGGCAAAGGAGTGGATGGTGGGATTTGACTAATTCAAATGCATTTGAATTAGTGGCTTGGAGAGTTTCTAGGTGGTGGCCGTTTGGTGGAGTCTTCAGAGTGGGGGTGTGTGGCCGATTTTTGGAGGTGTGTTTGGAGGAGAATGTCGTTTTTCTTAAGCATTTGTGGGTGATTTTCGCCAGCCTTAGGAAGGGTACCAAAGCCGATTTTCTAAAAGCAAACTCTCTCTCATTTTTTTCACTTTTTGAAGCCGAAACTTTGTGTGGCCAAATGTTCTCCTCTATTTCTTTTTCTTTGTTCATTTATGCTAAGCCGAAATAGCCATTCTCTCCTCCACATATCTTGTGCTATTTTTTCTCTTTTTTATGCCGAAACATACCTTGTCTACCTAGGCCGAACTCTTTAATTGCTTTCTTCTCATTTCTCTTGAGCCGAAACTCTCTTAACTTGCTCTCTCACACTTTCTTTTTCTCCTCTCAAACCCATTGCCGTAACCTCCATTTCTTCTCATCTACATTCTTTCTTTCTCTTTTCTCACAAAGCCGAAAATAGGAGTGTTAAAGCATCTAAAGCCGAACCCTCTTTCTTATGACTAAGGTGTTGGCCAAATCTTCTTTTGTCTTTTAGTTTTGTACTTGGTCGATTGTTAGGAGGGGTGTAGTTTGCTTTTGGGGCTTTGTTTCCAATCGTTAGAGAAGGTAAAAAGGTAAGGCCGAATGCCCTATGGACTATCCTCTGTTCTCTGTCGACATCTTCAAGGGTAAGAGTGGATTTTTGGCATTTGTTTGGAAGGATATTAATCTCTTATTTGGTGATTATTTCGTTATAGGGTCTCCGGATTTTGGTGGCGATCAAGTGAAGCAATTATCCTTGGGTAAGTAATTGGTAGGTGGTGGTAAGAGGTTGGATGTTGGTTTATCTTTTAGTTTCGGTTTGTGAGATTAATTGTGTAACACCCCAAACCCGGTCTATGCGTTTAGACGAGATTTGGTTTGTCACACCAAACATATTTTCGTTTCTTTTCAAGATTTACGATAAATTAATGCTACAAAAACTTTTGAAAATCGAGTTTAATAAAAATTTAGTACGAGGATTTGAAATTTTGGTGTTTCAAGAAAAAAATAATTGTTTGAAAACTTAACGTCAAAATATAATTGTCAAAATCTTAAGATAATAAACTTTGAAGAAATTTAAAATAATTTATAATGTCCAAAAATTTTGTTATAAAACCAATGTTCTTAAGAAAACTTAGTAAATATAAGATAAAACCATATTAAGAGTTTAGAAATAAAATTTAAACCATCCACATAATAAAATCCATAAAACATACTTAGAGGCCTTATTACATCAAACCAATAATAGTAATTAAAATAAAAACTTAAATAAAGTCATAGTTCATAAAACCCAAGTTCGTAGTATGGCCTCCACCAAGTCATCTCCGGCCCAAGTCCACGTCAATTTCCATTACCTGAAATGGTTAATAAAAATTTGGGTGAGTTACAAAGAACTCAGTGTGCAATTTACTTACCACCATTTTTGGGCGGATCATCAAGATATCATACTTGGGCTTGAGCCCATTTACAGGATTCAACCATACATCATAAAATAACATAAATAAAAAAATGCATGTAAAATGAATTTCCCAAACCAACCTAGTATCCATCCGCTATCACCCCCGTACAAACCAACACACCTGTGGGGATCAAGTCAACCCACCCCGCCAAACACACCAAACATGGGCTTAAAGCCCTTAAATAATTTTGTAGTGCACTCATCAACTAGATTGTGACATTGTCACCGAACTAGAGGCATTGAGCCGAATTTGTGGCAGAGCCACCGAACTAGAGGCATTGAGCCGAATTTGTGGCAGAGCCACCGAACTAGATATTTGGCAACTGGCCATTCTTCTCTTCATATATCCCACCCATGCAATTATGCGTGTATAACAAAATATAATCATATAACAGATTTTCAATTAATCCATAACATCGGTGGGTTTATCATTAATCATTTCATTAGGCCCATATAAATAAATAATTTAGTAATTTGCCCATTTAACAGTTTAGTGGGCTTTGGCCCGTTTTTCGAACTAAAGTATTTTGGCCCAATTTATCGAACTAGAGTATTTTGGCCCAATTTATCGAACTAGAGTATTTTGGCCCTATTTATCGAACTAGAGTATTTTGGCCCAATTTATCGAACTAGAGTATTTTTACATATTTCTCGGTTTTAACCGTTTGCATGCATTTTCACAAAGGTATCAATTACTATAAAATTTCCGGATTTACCATTTTCACGATTTTATCGCAATACTTATGATTAGAAAATCTAACCCGAAAATGAGTGTGAATTTACACACCTGGTTATGGAGAGAACTAAACTTTCCCGATCTTCAACACCTATACGTATTGCGTTAATTAAACACTATAATCTATAATGAAACCGATCTAAATATAGCGATCTAGAAATTTACCCTCGGATTTCCGTAAAACTTCTACTTGCGATTTCCCTCCGATTGATGGTTCGCTAACCGAATCGAATCCACGAACAAATAATGGTTCAGAGTACGAACGACTTCAACAATTGATTTTCCTCGGTTGAACGTCCGCAACCCGGTGGAAAATCCCGATTCTCCGAAATAGTCCTTTGCTTGTACTTAGGGGAATAATGTAACCTCCTTCTTCCGAAGGCTAAACACCGCCCTTTTCTTCCCTATTTTGAATGTCTTCAAAGGCAAAGAACATTAATCTAATGATATCGAAAAATTTATAAAGTTTAAAAGATGTGATTTCCTTACCACGAGAATCGATTCCTACGCTTTGTCACCCACAACTTCTTGATTCCAACTTTCCGTTATCGCACTAAAGTTTAACAAAATAAACGTTAATAAAATAAACGTTTATTTTGATCCAAATAATGCCTTCAAGCCAACATTAATATTCGGCACTAACCACTAATAACTAATCGAAACGAAAAGAACTCTTACCTATATTCCACGTCGAAAAGAAAGGATTTGAGAATAGTATGAATTTAAGGAGGATTCGGCTATGAAAGATTAAAGAGAAAAGGAAATAATTTGGTTTATGAACACCTTAGCATTCGGCCATGAGAGAAATATTGGAGAGAAATATTGATTGATAAGGAATAAAAATAAGAAAATGGAGATGATGATGAATTCGATTTTCAAAGAAAATAAAAGAGAAAGAAAGAGAGGAGGTTAGAATCAAGACACATTTGGCAATGAAGAAAAGAGAGAAAAGAAAGGAATGGTCATTTGATGTAGGTGATTTCGGCACTAATGAGAATAAGGCACAAAAAGAATACCAATTGATGTGCAAAAATGACCAAATGGTCAAAAATTAGCAAGGCTTACCAATGCTCAAATTCGGCCAAAGGGAGAAAAGGTTGAGAGAATTTTCAAAACTTGCACAAAACAAAAAAAATGACCAAAACAAAAACTAAAACTCTAGCCAAAACTATCACCAAAATTCGGCTCCCCCCTATAGCCATATTGCCGTCCAAGTACATGGTCTTTAGGCCAAGATATTGTTTCCAAAAATTCTTCCTTGATTCATGCCTCATATCTTCACATTTTCCTTATTCTTTTGATACCCTTCCTTAAGTTCAAAATTTCCTTATTCCTTTGATATTTTAACCAAAAATAACAAGTCAACACCTTCCATAAAAGCTCTTGGCCGACACTTGCTATATTGGTGCATAAAAATTCAAAATAAAATTCACGTAGATGCTAAACATGGGATTCGAACCTTCAACCTCATGCACAAGCTCATGCGCCATCACCACTTGTCCAATAACTCATCTTATGCTTCACTTTGACACTTAAATTAATTTATGTGTCAATGCCACTTAGTCTATTTCCATAAATTCTCAAAATCAATATTATTCCATCTTAATAAAATTTCTAATTCTTCTTCAGGACTATACTAACCACGAAAATTAATAAGAAAAAATTTACTTCATAATCTAAACACCAAAATACGAAATAAATTGATACTCGGATTTTTCCTAAAGCCCAATTCCCAATTGGCCCAATCCTACTAGGCCCAATTTTGGGATGTTACAAATTGCTTATGTTTTAGGGGTAGGCCGATTGCCAGAGGAACCATTGTTGGTTCCGGTTTTGGTAGGAAACCAAACCTATAGCAAGGTAAGGGATCAAGGTTAATCTTTTTGTTGGTTATAGCCGAATGGTATGAGTGCTAATGCTTGGTTGGCTGATTGTTTTAGGAGCAAGAGGATCAAGGGTCTTAGATCAATTCTTTGGTTAAGGCTTGCAGGTGTGTTCAAACACACTTCTTGTTAATAAATATGTTACTATTTGGTGTGTACATTTACACTGCTATGCTATGTGATTTTATATGAATTGTGTGTTATGTGGATCCATAGTAAGGTGGATGAGATATCATTGAGGTATGAGGCAAAGGGTCAGGTAAGTCCCTGTTATAATGCTTTTGGTAAGCATAATGTATCTGGCTTGTGATATATTGATTGGTTGATGATTAAACCTATGTGCGTTACTAAACATTCATGAGGTTATATTTTGACACACGTGCATGATTGATGTGGGTTGTACGAGTGGAGGGGGCAGTGATATTTTGTGCTGACGAGCACCAGTGTTTTGGTAACACAACTTTGTGACTTTGGGTCACCAGAGGTTTGGCACCTCCAGAGGTTTGGCACCTCAAATGTCCTCGCCCCCGTGGTTTCGCACCACGCGGTGGGCCCCCCAAGGCGGTATTGAGGGATTGACGCCAGTGATTTGGTATCACACGATGGGTTGGCCCCATCACCCGATTATTGTGACTTCGGTCACCAGTGGTTTGGTACCACATTTGTGTCTTTGGGACACCAGAGGTTTGGCACCTCATTGCGACTCGTCCCTGTGGTTAGACACCACCGTGGGTTGGCCCCACTTGAGAGATACGGGATTGTCGCTAGTGATTTGGTATCACACGATGGGTTGGCCCCATCATCGGATTTGTGACTTCGGTCACCAGTGATTTGGTATCACAAACGTGTCTTTGGGACACCAGTGGTTTGGCACCACATTGACGGATATCGTGTCTTTGAGACACCAGTGTTTTGGTAACACATTGTGACTATATGTCACCAGTGGTTTGGCACCACCAGTGGTTTGGTACCACACGGGGTAGAAAAGGTGTATGGATTAGGATTGGGTGCATATTGATTGGATGCATGATGGTTATGTTTATGTTGCATATGATATTTTGCTAATCCGGGAAAAAGGGTGGCACACTGAGTCTTGGTAACTCACCTTTTTCCTTTAACCATTTTCGTGTATTGCATAAGGTTTGGGACCGGATCGGAGAGGACAAGGTGGCTCTATGCCAAGATGATGATTTAATATTTTATGTTTGGTTTTGATATAAGTACTTTATTTGAATTATTGGGTTGTAATAAAGGCCATTTTATTATTTGGTATTACTTGATTATGGTTTTGTTATTTTAAATTCTTATTAACTCAAAAATGTTTTCACACAACAAAAGAAATTACATGAGTTTTAAGTAAGAGGAATTCGTTTTACTCACATATCTGATATAGTTTTCAAAATTGAATTCTTTCATGCTTTATGCTAAGTTAACGAGGTTTTTCAACCGTCTTTCCGCAATAACATAACCAGATTCGGTCGTAGTGAATGGGCCGGGTTTGGGGATGTTACAGTTTGGTATCAGAGCCCGGTTCAAAACTTGACTTTGAGGGTTTGGGCCCGAAAATAGTTTTCAAAATGGGTTTTTTGAAATGTGGGCTTTTATAAAAAGATTTCAGGTTATTCCGGCATGGCACCTGTGTCTCCGGCCCGAGTCCGCCAAGTAAGTACTTCGAACTTTTGAAGTGTTTTGTTTATGTGTATTATTATGGGTTTATTTGGGCTCGTAGATTAGTTTTTAGGGCTATTGGACCTTAGGATTAGTCTACTCAAACACATGCATAAGACTTAAAGCTCTTAAACAAACCTGTGAAGTAAGTTGCCGAGTTAAGGTGTGGCAACCTGGTGCGCATGTCTAGGATTGGATCCAGAAGAGCTAGGTACTTAAGCAGTCCTCGTGACTCACCTCCTCTTCGCGGGATTCCTACCTGGTGCGTAGCTACGGTTCACCTTAACCAAGAGGACTTGTTCATAGGCTAAACCGATTATTAAAACCCGAAAGGGAATTAGCCTTGCTGTTTCCTAAAATTCCCTGTTTTAAAATTTTCAACGTTACCCCTTTGGGTTGTAAAACTCTAAATCAGATTTTGAAAGATGTTTTCTCGGTTTACAAAATTACCAAAATGCCCTAGGAAAAAAAATTTTTACAAAAATACCCCTGTTTTGTAAAATTACCATTCTACCCTCAACTTTTGATAAAATGATTTTACTTTACAAAATACCAAAATTTTGTGGGTTCGAAATATTCAGATACTCTGGTTTGCGAAAATTTACGAAAATACCCCCGGTTGATAAAATTACCAAAGTGCCCCTGGTTTCTAAATTTTCAGATTTCTCTCGATTTTTGCCAAAATATTTTTATTCGGCCAAATGTTAGAGAAACTCATTTTGTGAAATATTGTGAAATTACGATTTGAGTAATTACAAAAATGCCCCTGATTTCCAAAATCACAAAAATAACCCCGATTTCTGAAATTCTTGCAACACACTTTGTTTGAAAAACAAATTTTTCCAAGATGACCCCTGAGATTTTGTAAACTTTGAGGATTGGAAATCTATTTTCAAAATTTGACCCTGAGTTGTTACCGAAATACTCCTTTAGGAAAAAAAAAAGACGAAATTACCCCTGGGTAGGAAAGGAAACTTGATTGCTCGAAAGAATTACTCTTGAAAACTTCTTTGCATAAAATTGTTCGTGGATAATAGTGGAACCCAATTTCTAATGCATAAAATTTCTAATCAGATTAAATCGAGGCGATAGAGATGAGTTCTAGGGGGCGTGGTCGTATTTCTCGAGGACGTGGTAGAGGTAGGATGGCAGTCTCGGAACCGGTTGGGTCAGAAAGTGTTGTGCCATCACCACCGTGGAGGCGAGCGATGAGGATCGAGACAGAGGAGAGACGACTCAAAGATCGCAAGCTATGCTGCGGGTACTCGAGCGAGTGGCAGGAGCCAATGTGGTCAGTGGTATCGCTATTTTCGTGGAAGAAGCTCCAATAGCTGATGAAGTCAAAAGAGCTGAGGGGCAGAATGGAGTTAGAGGAAAGAACCGTGATGAGAGGAGCTTGGGATCGCCAGAATCGTTTGAGAGGTCTCAGAAGAGACCGAGGGGCGAGGCATTTGCTCGTGTTTCTAAGCCAACTGCTGGGAATCCAGATCGTCCATGTGCTCAGTGCGGAAGGTATCACGTGGGCGAGTGTTGGAATCGTGTTCGAGAGTGTTTCAGATGCCAGTCCAAGTCTCATTTGGTTAAGCATTGTCCCCTGGATCTGAAAAGGACTCGGACAGTGGGTCACGGTTCTGTGCAGCCTGACAGAGGTGGTCAGCAAGCGATGAGAGGTCGTGGTCAGAACCATGAAGGGAATGGTTCTGGTTGGGGTCGTGAAGCTGCGGTTCGTCGAAAGAAGGATAATGATGTGCCGGATGTGTCAGCGGGTAACCTTCTTTTGGTTGGATATTCTTTGTTGCGTTGTTCGTTTTGGTGGCTGCTTGTTTGTTGTTGCTAGTAAGTATTTAAGAACTTGTGGTATAGACTTAGAAAGTACGCCTAGAAAGATGCTAGTTCTTGGAGATCAGAGTGCGCAGCGATAGCGTAGTGTGGGAATTAGTCTATGGACCGTTAGTCTAGCCAAGTAATTTCGAGGACGAAATTATTTTAAGGGGGGTAGCATTGTAACACCCTGGTTTTAGGGGTTATGCATCTAGTGCATATCTCAGGTGTTGGTAGGCTTCTTGTGTGCTTGGGCAAGTTTTAGGGGGTTTGGAGAACCCTGGAAGCTAGGGAAGGCTTTAGGGAATTTTTGATTTTTAGTGGGTAAAGAAGGGAGCTTAGCTTTTGGGGGTTTTAAAAGAATATTCAGGTGGTTTGTGTCACATAAGATGGGCTAGCAAAGTGGCAGGTGAGGCGCCACTAAGGGCTTGTGTGTGTGGCGTCATTTGCTGAAAGGAAAGGTCTGGGGTTCAAGTCATGCGGAGTGGCCACCTTTTTGCTTTCTTTTTGACGCCAAGGAGGGGAGAGTTTGTAGGCGGGTTCAAACTCGCTTGACTTAGTCAAGTGCTCAAATGGACGGCAAGGAGTGGATGGTGGGATTTGACTAATTCAAATGCATTTGAATTAGTGGCTTGGAGAGTTTCTAGGTGGTGGCCGTTTGGTGGAGTCTTCAAGTGGGGGTGTGTGGCCGATTTTTGAAGGTGTTTTAGGAGGAGAATGCCGTTTTTCTTAAGCATTTGTGGGTGATTTTCGGCCGCCTTAGGAAGGGTACCATGTTTCCATTTTCTAAAAGCAAACTCTCTCTCATTTTTTTCACTTTTTGAAGCCGAAACTTTGTGTGGCCGAATGTTCTCCTCTATTTCTTTTTCTTTGTTCATTTATGCTAAGCCGAAATAGCCATTCTCTCCTCCACATATCTTGTTGTAACATCCCCAAACCCGGCCCATTCACTACGACCGAATCTGGTTATGTTAGTGAAAATATTTTTCTTTACTTAGGATTTAAAACATGAAAATTTACTATCTTTTGTAACCAAGTTCTTTTGAAAACGTAGCCATAACTTAATTGAGATAAATTGTCTAAATCAGCTGTAGTGATTAAATAAAGCCCATTTGGAAATCAAGTTGTTGAAACAATTTGTCTTCACATGGTAATTTAATATAAACCAACCATAGGTTAAAATAATAAAATAGTTCCCGAAATGATAATTAAATAATTTCCAAAGTAAATAAAAAAATAAATAAAAAGCCCTTATTACACAAAGTTTAAACCCAAATACTTCAAATATAAATAAGCTTTAAAAGTATTTAAACTTCTCTTCTGCATGGGCCACCATGTGTCTTCTCCGATCCCTGGTCTAATCTACGTGTCACCAAATGGTTAGAAAATAATTGGGTGAGTCCACCGACTCGGTCATGTAATCAACACACAGACTTCCACATGTATGGGCTTGGCCCATACCCACACAAACCGTCGAAATGATCATGCAAGAATGCATTTTAGCCCCACCTAATATCCAACCGGACACCAACCTTAGCGGGCTCCTCGCCCAAGGCCGTGGCTAACCCACCACCGATCACATCGTGATCCATAAACCTTACCTTGGCAATTGGCCGCTCAAGGCCGTGGTGAGCCACCGATCAACCAAAGTGATCCCAATTTCAGATCCGCCTACGGTGATGCACATAGCCATCAACCGCCGAGATGGGCACCGAGCCAACATCTCCTTTGAGGTAGCACAAAGCTAACCATCAAACGCTAATGTAGCTTTGAGCCAACATTAGACCATGTACACCATGTGTACACTCCTTCCTTCATCAATCCAATCCACCTCCCATGTATGTAGAAATGCAACATGTCGATCATATTATAACATAAGAGTGGACATCACATGTTAATTATCATACCATAAATATATCATAAGTAACTTACCATTCAAGCCATTATAATCGGTAAACACGTTAGCAAACCAAAACCACGTGAATAGTGCGATGATTACGCACCTTATTACTAGCACAACATCCACACTCCCAAAACGCTACCTTAATGCTTTGACTAACCGACACTCGAAAGATTTCCCGCGATAGGCTCTTCTCCCCTACAATCGGCCTTGGCATAAAACAATAAACACTTAGGGCCATTCGGCCAAGACAAGAAACTATAGCACAGGGAAACTAACACACCCTTACCTTGCTAACCACTCCCTTTACTCTAATGAGAATCGCCACCACCAAGGAAGTAGGGTTCGGCAATGGATAAGGAGAGATTCGGCTAAAGCATTAAGAAGAGAAAAGGAAGAGAGGCTATGGGTGTTCGGCTTAGGCTAAATGAAAAAGGGGTTAAGGGTTTCGGCCTAAGCAACAATTTGGGAAACAAGAAGAGGTTCTCTCCTGCTTACAAGTTCGGCAACAAAAAAGAAAATAAAATAACATAAAAAAAAAAATTCGGCACAAGGAGGATGAGAGAAGGAACTTTCGGCAAAAGCAATAAGGAGAGGAAAAAAAACGTTTCAAAAGGGTGTCCCCCTATTTATAGGATTCGGCCAACACCTACCCACAAGCATAAAACCGAAAATGCCCACCATACACTCCCAAAACCGGCCACTACTTAACTCCCCTCCAAATCCCATATTTCTCTCCCCTTTTTCCTCCCTAACACTCATTCAAAAAGGTTTGAATGAGTCAAACCTCTTCCTAGCCGAAATTTAAAAACAAAGACCAAGTCTTCTCCATCTTTTAAGCATCCAAAAGCCACCCAGCTTCTTACCTCTCTGACGCCAAAAAAATAAAGGCCAAAGTGCTACCTTTGCGAATCGAACCTGAGCCCCTTCTCCTTGCAAATGGCGTCACTTCTCCATGCTCTAAGTGGCGCCTCATTGCCACTCTGCCAAGCTACTCTTAGTGCTAAAATTCCACCAAAAATTCTCTTAAGGCCCCCTCTGTCCAAGCTCCCCTTTTTAACCCCTAAAACTAAAAATTTTCCAAAACGTTCCCCCACTACCTAGGGTTCTCCGGACCCCTAAAACTAACCCAACCACACACTGAAGTGTGCCAACACCTGAGCTAAGCACCAAAAATCTAACCCCCTAAAACCAGGGTGTTACAATTCTACCCTCCTTAAAATAATTTCGTCCCCGAAATTACTTGTCTAAACTAACAGTCCAATTCCTCCCACTACGCTATGGCTGCGCACTCTGATCTCTAAAGAGCTAACATACCTTTAGGCATAGGTTCTAAGTTCATACTCAAAGTTCCACATACTTTACGACCAACAAAACAACCAACCATCCAAATGAACAAAACAACCGAGAATATTCCAAACATAAGATACTTACCCGCTGACATATCAGGCACATCATTATCCTCTCTCCGACGGACCGCATAAACCGACACTGGCCGTTTTGCCTCAGAGCCACCATTACCGCGGTCATCGCTCCCACGACCTCGACCTCGGCCGGAACCATTTCCTCCATGGTTCGGACCACGACCTCTCGTCGCCTGCTGACCACCTCTGCCTGGTTGCACATAACCTTGACCCACTATCCGAGTCTCATTCGGATCCTGGGGACAATCCTTAACCAGATGAGTCTTAGACTTGCATCTAAAACATTCTCGAACACGATTCCAGCACTCACCAACATGGTACCTTCCACACTGAGCACACGGACGATCTGGATTTCCGGTTGCTGGCTTAGCAATATGAACAGGAGTCTCAACCCTCGGTCTTTTATGAACCCTCTCAACCGTTTCTGGCGATCTAACACTTCTCTTATCACGGTTCCTTTCTCTATTGTGCCTCTCAGCCTTCTTGACCTCCTCAGCTATTCGGGCTTTCTCCACTAAAACGGCGAAGTCTCTTTCCTGATGCGGAGCAATCAAAACTCGTAGCTCATCCCGCACCATCTTCAAATCGACACATCTCTCATAATGCTGCCACGATGCCCCGAGCATACCGGCTCAAACGCAAAAATTCAACTTCAGACTCGCTATTGACTTACTACCTTGCACCGCATTAAGAACGCCTTCCTCTGAAAGCGCCCACATAGCTCGCTCCGACATACTTCCCTTCAAACTTAATCTTGAAGTAACCCCAATCCACTCGATCCGCAGGGTACTTTCTTAACAAAGAGCCACCACCGGTAGGCCTCATCTCGCAATAATGAAACAACACCCTTAAGCTTCTCCTCGCAGCTTAAGTCTAAGTCGCCCATAATCCTTTCAATAGCCTCAAGCCAATACTCGCCACGTTCGAGCTACCCTGCACACTCCTCTCGAAAACCTCGGCCCCATTCGCCTAAGCCTTTCGCACGATTTCCGAGTCCTATTGCCCACATTGGCTCCTACCACTGCTCGAGCACCCGCGAGACGACTTGTGACACTCACGCCGTCTCCTCCACCGATCCTGCTGCTCAACCTCAACCGCCGGGTGGCGGTGCATCGCCTCGACCCATGGCGAGACCCAACCGGTTCCGATCTGAGACATCCTACCTCTACCACGCCCACGAGTATTGCGACCACGCCCCCCTAGAACTCATATCTAGCGCCTCGACTTAATCTGTTTAGAAAGTTTTATGGATTAGAAATTCTTGTTCCACTATTTTATCCACGAGCAATTTTATGCAATGAAGTTTCCGAGAGTAGTTCATTCGAGCAATCAAGTTTCCTTCCCTACCCAGGGGTAAATTCGTCATTGTTCCTAAAGAGGGGTATTTTGGTAATAACTCAGAGTCAATTTTGGAAATAGTTTTCCAACTTCAAAATTTACAAAATCTCAGGGGTCGTCTTGAAAATTTTGTTTTTCACACAAAGTGTGTTGCCAAATTTCAGAAAACAGGGTTATTTTTGAAATTTTGGAAATTAGGGGCATTTTCGTAATTTTCCCAAATCGGAATATCACAATATTTCACAAAATAAGACTTTCGGATACTTGATAAAATAGGAATATTCTCATAAAAGTCGAAAGAAATTTGAAAATTTAGAAACCAAGGGCGTTTTGGTAATTTTATCAACCAGGGGTATTTTTGTAAATTCTCACAAACCAGAGTATCTTAATATTTTGAAATTCCAAGCTTTTGATATTTTACAAAGTAAAAAAAAAATCATTTTATCACAAGTTGAGGGTAGTACGGTAATTTTATAACACAAGGGTATTTTTGTAATTTGCCACTAGGGGCATTTTGGGAATTTATAAATCGACAACCGTCCTTCAAAGTCAGATTTAGGGTTTATAGACCAAAGGGTAAAGTTGAAAATTAAAACGAAGGGTTTCAAAACAAAGAAGACTAATTCCCTTTCGGGTTTTAATAATCGCTTTAGCCTATGAACAAGTCCTCTTGGTTAAAGCGAAACCGGTTACTCGCACTGCAGGTAGGATTCTGCGAAGAGGAGGTGAGTCACGAGGATCGCTAAGTACCTAGCTCTTCCGATCCAATCCTGACATGCGCACTAAGGTTACCACGCCTTAACTCGCGACTTACTTCACAGTTTGTTTAAGAGTTTTAAGTTTTATGCATATGTTTGAGTAGACTAATCCTAAGGTCCAATAGCCCTAAAACTAATCTACGAGCCCAAATAAACCCATAATAATACACATAAACAAAACACTTCAAAAGTTCAAGTACTTACTCAGCGGACTCGGGCCGAGACACAAAGTGCCATGCCGAATAACTGAAAACCTTTTATAAAAGCCCACATTCCAAAAACCCATTTTGAAAATCTGTTTGGACCCAAAACCCTCAAAGCCGAGTTTTGAACCTGCTCGATATTAATCAGTAACATCCCCAAACCCGCCCATTCACTACGACCAGATCTCGGTTATGTTAGTGAAAATATTTTTCTTTACTTAGGATTTAAAACATGAAAATTTACTATCTTTTGTAACCAAGTTCTTTTGAAAACGTAGCCATAACTTAATTGAGATAAATTGTCTAAATCAGCTGTAGTGATTAAATAAAGCCCATTTGGAAATCAAGTTGTTGAAACAATTTGTCTTCACATGGTAATTTAATATAAACCAACCATAGGTTAAAATAATAATAAAATAGTTCCCAAATGATAATTAAATAATTTCCAAAGTAAATAAAAAAATAAATAAAAAGCCCTTATTACACAAAGTTTAAACCCAAATACTTCAAATATAAATAAGCTTTAAAAGTATTTAAACTTCTCTTCCTGCATGGGCCACCATGTGTCTTCTCCGATCCCGGTCCAATCTACGTGTCACCCAAATGGTTAGAAAATAATTGGGTGAGTCCACTAACTCAAAGTCACGTAATCAACACACAGACTTCCACATGTATGGGCTTGGCCCATACCCACACAAACCGTCGAAAATGGATCATGCAAGAATGCATTTTAGCCCCACCTAATATCCAACCGGGACACCAACCTTAGCAGACTCCCTGCCCAAGGCCGTGGCTAACCCACCACTGATCACATCGTGATCCATAAACCTTACCTTGGCAATTCGCTGCTCAAGGCCGTGGCTGAGCCACCGATCAACCAAAGTGATCCCAATTTCAGACCGTCTACGGTGATGCACATAGCCATCAACCGCCGAGATGGGCACCGAGCCAACATCTCCCTTGAGGTAGCACAAAGCTAACCATCAAGCGCTAATGTAGCCTGAGCCAACATTAGACCATGTACACCATGTGTACACTCCTTCCTTCATCAATCCAATCCACCTCCCATGTATGTAGAAATGCAACATGTCAGATCATATTATAACATAAGAGTGGACATCACATGTTAATTATCATACCATAAATATATCATAAGTAACTTACCATTCAAGCCATTATAATCGGTAAACACGTTAGCAAACCAAAACCACAGGAATAGTGCGATGATTACGCACCTTATTACTAGCACAACAGTCCACTCCCAAAACGCTACCTTAATGCTGACTAACCGACACTCGAAAGATTTCCCGCGATAGGCTCTTCTCCCCTACAATCGGCCTTGGCATAAAACAATAAACACTTAGGGCCATTCGGCCAAGACAAGAAACTATAGCACAGGAAACTAACACACCCTTACCTTGCTAACCACTCCCTTTGCTCTAATGAGAATCGCCACCACCAAGGAAGTAGGGTTGGCAATGGATAAGGAGAGATTCGGCTAAAGCATTAAGAAGAGAAAAGGAAGAGAGGCTATGGGTGTTCGGCTTAGGCTAAATGAAAAAGGGGTTAAGGGTTTCGGCCTAAGCAACAATTTGGGAAACAAGAAGAGGTTCTCTCCTGCTTACAAGTTCGGCAACAAAAAAGAAAATAAAATAACATAAAAAAAAAATTCGGCACAAGGGGGATGAGAGAAGGAACTTTCGGCAAAAGCAATAAGGAGAGGAAAAAAAAATGTTTCAAAAGGGTGTCCCCCTATTTATAGGATTCGGCCAACACCTACCCACAAGCATAAAACCGAAAATGCCCTCCATACACTCCCAAAACCGGCCACTACTTAACTCCCCTCCAAATCCCATATTTCTCTCCCCTTTTTCCTCCCTAACACTCATTCAAAAAGGTTTGAATGAGTCAAACCTCTTCCTAGCCGAAATTTAAAAACAAAGACCAAGTCTTCTCCATCTTTTAAGCATCCAAAAGCCACCCAGCTTCTTACCTCTCTGACGCCAAAAAAATAAAGGCCAAAGTGCTGCCTTTGCGAATCGAACCTGAGCCCCTTCTCCTTGCAAAAGGCGTCACTTCTCCATGCTCTAAGTGGCGCCTCATTGCCACTCTGCCAAGCTACTCTTAGTGCTAAAATTCCACCAAAAATTCTCTTAAGGCCCCCTCTGTCCAAGCTCCCCTTTTTAACCCCTAAAACTAAAAATTTTCCAAAACGTTCCCCCACTACCTAGGGTTCTCCGGACCCCTAAAACTAACCCAACCACACACTGAAGTGTGCCAACACCCGAGCTAAGCACCAAAAATCTAACCCCCTAAAACCAGGGTGTTACACTTGTGCTATTTTTTCTCTTTTTTTATGCCGAAACATACCTTGTCTACCTAGGCCGAACTCTTTAATTGCTTTCTTCTCATTTCTCTTGAGCTGAAACTCTCTTAACTTGCTCTCTCACACTTTCTTTTTCTCCTCTCAAACCCATTGTCGTAACCTCCATTTCTTCTCATCTACATTCTTTCTTTCTCTTTTCTCACAAAGCCGAAAATAGGAGTGTTAAAGCATCTAAAGCCGAATCCTCTTTCTTATGACTAAGGTGTTGGCCAAATCTTCTTTTGTCTTTTAGTTTTGTACTTGGTCGATTGTTAGGAGGGGTGTAGTTTGCTTTTGGGGCTTTGTTTCCAATTGTTGGAGAAGGTAAAAAGGTAAGGCCGAATGCCCTATGGACTACCCTCTGTTCTCTGTCGACATCTTCAAGGGTAAGAGTGGATTTTTGGCATTTGTTTGGAAGGATATTAATCTCTTATTTGGTGATTATTTCGTTATAGGGTCTCCAGATTTTGGTGGCGATCAAGTGAAGCAATTATCCTTGGGTAAGCAATTGGTAGGTGGTGGTAAGAGGTTGGATGTTGGTTTATCTTTTAGTTTCGGTTTGTGAGATTAATTACTTATGTTTTAGGGGTAGGCCGATTGCCAGAGGAACCATTGTTGGTTCCGGTTTTGGTAGGAAACCAAACCTATAGCAAGGTAAGGGATCAAGGTTAATCTTTTTGTTGGTTATAGCCAATGGTATGAGTGCTAATGCTTGGTTGGCTGATTGTTTTAGGAGCAAGAGGATCAAGGGTCTTAGATCAATTCTTTGGTTAAGGCTTGCAGGTGTGTTCAAACACATTTCTTGTTAATAAATATGTTACTATTTGGTGTGTACATTTACACTGCTATGCTATGTGATTTTATATGAATTGTGTGTTATGTGGATCCATAGTAAGGTGGATGAGATATCATTGAGGTATGAGGCAAAGGGTCGTAAGTCCTCGTTATAATGCTTTTGGTAAGCATAATGTATCCGCTTTGTGATATATTGATTGGTTGATGATTAAACCTATATGCGCGTACTAAACATTCATGAGGTTATATTTTGACACACGTGCATGATTGATGTGGGTTGTACGAGTGGAGGGGCGGTGATATTTTTTGTGCCGACGAGCACCAAGTGTTTTGGTAACACAACTTTGTGACTTTGGGTCACGAGGTTTGGCACCTCAGAGGTTTGCACCTCAAAGATCTCGCGTCCCGTGGTTTCGCACCACGATGGGTTGGCCCCACAAGGCGGTATTGAGGATTGACGCCGTGATTTGGTATCACACGATGGGTTGGCCCCATCACCCGATTATTGTAACCGGTCACGGTGTGGGTCCGGTACCACATTTGTGTCTTTGGGACACCGGAGGTTTGGCACCTCATTGCGACTCGTCCCCGTGGTTGGACACCAACGCGGGTTGGCCCCACTTGAGAGATACGGGATTGTCGCTAGTGATTTGGTATCACACGATGGGTTGGCCCCATCATCGAATTTGTGACTTCGGTCACCAGTGATTTGGTATCACAAACGTGTCTTTGGGACACCAGTGGTTTGGCACCACATTGACGGATATCGTGTCTTTGGGACACCAGTGTTTTGGTAACACATTGTGACTATATGTCACCGGTGGTTTGGCACCACCAAAGTGGTTTGGTACCACACGGGGTAGAAAAGGTGTATGGATGGTTAGGATTGGGTGCATATTGATTGGATGCATGATGGTTATGTTTATGTTGCATATGATATTTTGCTAATCCGGGAAAAAGGGTGGCACACTGAGTCTTGGTGACTCACCTTTTTCCTTTAACCATTTTCAGGTATTGCATAAGGCTGGACCGGGATCGGAGAGGACAAGGTGGCCTATGCCGAAGATGATGATTTAATATTTTATGTTTGGTTTTGATATAAGTACTTTATTTGAATTATTGGGTTGTAATAAAGGCCATTTTATTATTTGGTATTACTTGATTATGGTTTTGTTATTTTAAATTCTTATTAACTCAAAAATGTTTTCACACAACAAAAGAAATTACATGAGTTTTAAGTAAGAGGAATTCGTTTTACTCACATATCTGATATAGTTTTCAAAATTGAATTCTTTCATGCTTTATGCTAAGTTAACGAGGTTTTTCAACCGTCTTTCCGCAATAACATAACCAGATTCGGTCGTAGTGAATGGGCCGGGTTTGGGGATGTTATAGTTTGGTATCAGAGCCCGGTTCAAAACTTGACTTTGAGGGTTTGGGCCCGAAAATAGTTTTCAAAATGGGTTTTTTGAAATGTGGGCTTTTATAAAAAGATTTCAGGTTATTCCGGCATGGCACCTGTGTCTCCGGCCCGAGTCCGCCAGGTAAGTACTTCGAACTTTTGAAGTGTTTTGTTTATGTGTATTATTATGGGTTTATTTGGGCTCGTAGATTAGTTTTTAGGGCTATTGGACCTTAGGATTAGTCTACTCAAACACATGCATAAGACTTAAAGCTCTTAAACAAACCTGTGAAGTAAGTTGCCGAGTTAAGGTGTGGCAACCTGGTGCGCATGTCTAGGATTGGATCCAGAAGAGCTAGGTACTCAACCGTCTTTCCGCAATATCATAACCAGATTCGGTCGTAGTGAATGGGCCGGGTTTGGGGATGTTACAGATACCTTTACTAAGAGCCGAAATATTATTTTCATTCTTAGAGTCTATATGCATAGTATGATTACAAGTTTTATCTTTATATAAACAATCCATTTTTTCCATGATGTTATCCCCGGTACCTAAGACCGCTCAGGTCTCATATCGTCTTCAAAACGCCTACAACGTCCCACTCGGACTCAACGGCAACACGAAGACAAACGCATGATATATGGGTTTTGAGACAACAACCGTGAAACAAACAGAACTGAGAAATAAAGATAGAAACTTACAATGATAACTACGATATGAAAACTCCAGAAATCGTTACTCCGGGGCTCCTCTGATACCAATTACCGGGGGCGGGAGGTATGTGCAAGCGGAAGGGATTCTAATACCGTAGAATAATATTTCACAAGAAGAAAGATAGTTTACAAATTTTCTAACTAAAACTCGATGAAAGATAACTAAAACTCGATAACTAAAACTCGATCCTAAAACTCGATCCTAAAACTCGATCCTAAAACTCGATCCTAAAATTCGATAACTAAAACTCGATCCTAAAACTCGATGCCTTTCAAGGCTTACATGAATGCCTATTTATAACCAAAAATTCTAAACTAGAATCTAGTTACATTTGAAATCCAAATAATTGTTCTGGATAAGAATAAAAATAAACTCTAATTTAATTACAATTGAGTTCCGAATAGTATCCTGATAAGGACACATTAATTGTCAGCTTCTTGGTGGCTTCCAAGTAGCTTTCTTTAATTGGTGGATGCTATGTTGGCTTTTTCCACGTAGCTTCCTCTAACATTATCTTGATAAGGACGCTTTTGGTTGTTTCCACGTAGCTTTCTTGAATAGTGGTTGCCGTCATGGTTGCTTCCATGTTTCAATTGCATTAAATGGTTGCTTCCATCATGCATGGCATCATCTTTGTCTTTTGGTGGTTGCCTTCTTTTTAAGTCACCGCCAAAATTGAATGCATCTCCTTTTGGACATCATTCTTCCACGTGTTTATCCTTCTTGGATGTTTCTAAGATTCATCTCTTCGATTTCATCCAGTGTAAGGATTCTCGTGAAGGTAATCTTGGTGTATTCCAAATTTTCCCATGTTTCTCGATTTCATTGCTAACGGATAATCTCCGATTTCCATTTCCGCTATTTGTGTTAATAACGAAATGGCTTCTTCATTACTTTCTTCCGGTTTTTTCGATGTCGTAAGCTAGAATTCTTCTTCCATCGGTCCAAAACATATAGGTGTCTTGATGGAGAAGGTGTCGAGCCATGCTCATAAGATCAATTCTGCTTGGACTTGATACTTGTTGAAATTATTATAGCACTCATCAATGATTTTTGATAAATGCTCGGATCTTCTTTTGTCGCTTTCGGGGCTTTTCCGGGAAAACATAATATTAATATTCCAAATCGATAAGGTGATGAAATTTTTCTTCCTCAAAGAATACCAATGAGACTGCTTATCTCAATATGGAAATAATAGACAAAATCGTCTATATTTACAAAGTTTGATAGCCGAGATTTGACTATTGTTTGGAAAATCTTTTAATAAATCAAAAGAGAGGTTTTGGTCATTATTTCTTTAACAAATCCCCATTCAATACTTGTTATATCGAACGGCTCATGATTTAAACGAAATTTGATAGCAGGAGTTTTTTCTCCTATATCATTTACAAAAATATAAGCTTGAGTAAAATATTCGTAAAATTTTTCTAAAAATAGAGCTTGCTTGTTTGCAAATGGCTCCTTTTATTTTTGAAAATATTTACGAGGGTAAAATTTGTCTACACTTGTTATATAGACATTTTCTAAACATCTTATTAATAATAGGAGTGTTTCTCCCTTTATCAATAAAATATTGAAATATATCAAGAAGATTGTTTATCTCCTTAATCTCCATATATTCAATTAGGACATCGTCCCAATCTCTGTATAATATACTTTTTAATAATAATTATTCAGATTTTTCTTCATTGTTTTTTCAACTAAGAATTACGAGAATTGGTAAGAGCCTTTCTCAAACTAGCTCTTTGTTCCAAAATATGATTTTTCCATATCTTGTTTATGAAATGGTAATATTCTGGGGTAAACTCGGATTATAAAAATCCTTTAGATTCGAGAACTCGAGAGGTTTGTTGTTTTTTCAACAAATCTTCTCAGATATTTGAAAATTTCGGAATCAGATATAAGGCTTTTGAGAAAATTGAGAATAATCTACCGGTGTTGGTGAATGTGATCCAATTGGTTGGTTTACCAATGGATATGGTAAATAATATCCTTGTTTAGGATAAAATTGTACTGTGTTGGTGCAAACCATAAATCCTTGTTTAGGAATTACTTTTGCAGTGCAAAGAATAAATCCTTGTTTAGGACTCATTGGTGATTTTCCTTGTTGGGTTTTTTATGGGCGCTTCTCCATCCATCATTTTCATTTAGAGGTTGTTTACCTCTATCCATAAGGCCTTGCTAAGAAAATCAAGAATCATATTATTAGTACCTTTTATGTATATTACTTCAAAATTAAATTGGCATAATTCATTATACCATCTAATTCTTCTAGTAATTGTTTCTAAACTTTTGTTAGTAAGAAACCGTTTAATGTACTTGATTATCGGTTTTAATAATAAAATTTTCTCAGTGCTAAATATATTAGGAATTTTTTATTCCTTTTTGATTGCTAATAATTCTTTTTCATAAATAGCATAATTAATTTCGTTTGGTTTAAACTTTCCAGAACTATATCCACATATTAATTCTTTGTTATCAGTTGTTTTAGCTTTTAATACGCATCCCCAATTTCTTTCTCGAGGCATCTGCTTCTAGAATTAATTTATCACCTTGTTTAGGTAAATATACTTTAGGGATATAATTTATTTGAGACTTTATTTGTTTAATTATGTCTCAATCTTTTATAGACCATTCAAAAGGTTTGTCCTTTTGAGTTTGTCATATAATTCATCTAATTTTTAGATAAGTTAGGAAAGAAATTTCGCCATAATTAACAATTCCTAAAAATTGTTGAAGTTGTTTTTATCAACAATTTTTTCAGGAATTCTTTTATTTTAACAATAATATGATCTTGGAGTTTAAGACCATCGATGATAGTATTAATCCTAAGAATTCTATTTCAGCTTTTTCTAATTCTATTTTCTTAGGGCTCAATATTATTCCATGTTTTATAAATTCTCTAGCTATAATATTTAGATGTTTTCTATGATTTTCCAGTGTTTCTGAAAAATTAGAATATCATCTATATATACAACACAAAATTTTTATATTTTTAAATATAGAGTCCATCCATCTTTGGAAGACTCGAGGTGCATTACAAAGTCCAAATGGCATTACTCTCCATTGGTAATGACCATTAGGTGCAATCAAGGTCATTAGTGGTTTAGATTCTTCATTAACATGATTTGCTTGGAAGCTTCGACATACAGTCAAATTTACTAAAATATTTTGCTTGTTTAGCTTGATTTATTAAATCTTCCTTTCTTGAATAAAATATCCATCAAAAATAGTATTTTGATTTAATCTTTTATAATTTATGACCATTCTAGCTTTTCCTCTTTTTATTTCTCGCATGATTTCTTACCATGAAAGCGGGACTAGAATGTGGACTAGTAGTTTCTTCTATTAGTCCTTTATCTAGTAATTCCTTGATTTGTGTATCAAATTCATCTATATCTTGTTTAGTATAGATCATAGGTTTTACTCTAATAATTTTATTGGGGTTTTCCAATTTTATGGTACAATATCTAGGACTATTTTTCCATAATTTTAATGGTTCTTCACTAAAATTATTTTCTAATATCTTAAACAACCAAAGATTGGTATCTAGTTGTTTTATTTGTTCTTTCTTAGGAGGTGTAAAGTCCTGCTCACATATATATTTATGATTTTCTACTAAGGGTACTTCTACCGAAGTATTTTCAGTAGTTAGTACAATAAGATTTTTATCAATAGAAAATGGTAGATGTTGATATATAAAATTATTTCCTAATAGTATATCCCCATGCATATCATGAAAACATAATAATTTAGGAATTACGAATCTAACATTGTTTATGTAGATTGGTATATTTTTAGCTTTAAAAAGGATTAAGGTTTCAATACCATTGACTCCAACAGCTCTAATAGGATTTTTCATAAGTTCCCATTTTTCTGATGGAATCGCATTTTCTCTACAGCTACTGGTTGTAGCTCCAGTATCTAATAAAACATTTAAAGAGTATGTTTTATATTCTCTAAATTGAAATATAATTTCTATATAAGTATAATAATTTCTTGATTGGAAATGTGAAAAGGTAATAATATCCTTTTTTCCAATTTTTATTTGTTGAATTATTGGTTTTTCTAAATGAACTGGGTTTAGTTCAATTAGATATTTATTTTCCCAATACTTCTTTGGTTTCATTTTATCATAAGGATCTTGTTTATCAATTTCCTTAGGTTTAGGAATTTCATATTCATATGGATCTGGTGGTTCAATATCCATAGGTTCGGAAGTTCTATATTTTCTTCCTTTGAAGTTTTTCTTTATAGAAATTATTACCAATAATCTTAATATCTATATCCATATTATTAGAACTACTACTACTTTTTATATTTTCGAATAACTATTATTACTATCATCAATTATATTATAATCTAACATATAATGATAATTATATCTTTTAAACAAATCTTTATGTTTTTCATAAAGTTCTTCTATTAATTTTAGATATTCAACTCTTTCATAACTATCTTCCGCTTTAGAAAATTGGGTTTTCCAATGTTCTATTAAAGTTTTGTAAGAGTCAAAATCATATTTTTCTTGTTTTTTATATTTTTCTTTTTTTTTTTGTTTTTGTTTTTATTATTATTATTAGTTGAAGATTCATCCAAGACTCATCCTCATCCGACAAAGCTAAAATATAATTACTATTACCGTAATATAAAGGTCCTAAATCTGATTCTATATTATTATTATTAATAACCTTGATCGAGTTTATTATTAACATCGGATAATAACTCTTTAGATTTGCTATTCAAATCTAAGTCTCATTACTTCTCCCAAACTATCTACTTTTTCTTCTACTTTACTAACCTTAGTATATAATTTATTAAAATATATAGACGCGTCATATCTATTAAACTATTGATACCTTTACTAAGAGCCAAAATATTATTTTCATTCTTAGAGTCTATATGCATAGTATGATTACAAGTTTTATCTTTATATAAACAATCCATTTTTTCCATGATGTTATCCTCGGTACCTAAGACCGCTCAGTGTCTATACGTCTTCAAAACGCCTACAACGTCCCACTCGGACTCAACGGCAACACGAAGACAAACGATGATATATGGGTTTTGAGACAACAACCGTAAACAAACAGAATCGAGAAATAAAGATAGAAACTTACAATGATAACTACGATATGAAAACTCCGTAAATCGTTACTCGGGGCTCCTCGATACCAATTCCACGGGGAGGTATGTGCAAGCGGAAGGGATTCTAATATCGTAGAATAATATTTCACAAGAAGAAAGATAGTTTACAAACTTTCTAACTAAAACTCGATGAAAGATAACTAAAACTCGATAACTAAAACTCGATCCTAAAACTCGATCCTAAAACTCGATCCTAAAACTCGATCCTAAAACTCGATCCTAAAACTCGATGCCTTTCAAGGCTTACATGAATGCCTATTTATAACCAAAAATTCTAAACTAGAATCTAGTTACATTTGAAATCCGAAATAATTGTTCAGATAAGAATAAAAAATAAACTCTAATTTAATTACAATTGAGTTCCAATAGTATCCCCGATAAGGACACATTAATTGTCAGCTTCTTGGTGGCTTCCAAGTAGCTTTCTTTAATTGGTGGATGCTATGTTGGCTTTTTCCACGTAGCTTCCTCTAACATTATCTTGATAAGGACGCTTTTGGTTGTTTCCACGTAGCTTCCTTGTATAGTGGTTGCCGTCATGGTTGCTTCCATGTTTCAATTGCATTAAATGGTTGCTTCCATCATGCATGACATCATCTTTGTCTTTTGGTGGTTGCCTTCTTTTTAAGTCACCGCCAAAATTGAATGCATCTCCTTTTTGGACATCATTCTTCCACGTGTTTATCCTTCTTGGATGTTTCTAAGATTCATCTCTTCGATTTCATCCAGGTGTAAGGATTCTGGTGAAGGTACTGGTGTATTCCAGCTTTCCCATGTTTCTCGGATTTCCGCTGCTAACGGATAATCTCCGATTTCCATTTCCGCTATTTGTGTTAGTAACGAAATGGCTTCTTCATTACTTTCTTCCCGGTTTTTTCCGGTGTCGTAAGCTAGAATTCTTCTTCCATCGGTCCAAAACATATAGGTGTCTTGATGGAGAAGGTGTCGAGCCATGCTCATAAGATCAATTCCTGCTTGGACTTGATACTTGTTGAAATTATTATAGCACTCATCAATGATTTTTGATAAATGCTCGGATCTTCTTTTGTTTGCTTTCGGGGCTTTTCCTAAAAACATAGTATTAATATTCCAAATCGATAAGGTCGATGAAATTTTTCTTCCTCAAAGAATACCAATGAGATCGCTTTTATCTCAATATGGAAATAATAGACAAAATCGTCTATATTTACAAAGTTTGATAGCCGAGATTTGACTATTGTTTTGGAAAATCTTTTAATAAATCAAAAGAGAGATTTTGGACTCATATTTCTTTAACAAATCCCCATTCAATACTTGTTATATCGAACGGCTCATGATTTAAACGAAATTTGATAGCAGGAGTTTTTTCTCCTATATCATTTACAAAAATATAAGCTTGAGTAAAATATTCGAAAAATTTTTCTAAAAATAGAGCTTGTTTGTTTGCAAATGGCTCCTTTTATTTTTGAAAATATTTACGAGGTAAAATTTGTCTACACTTGTTATATAGACATTTTCTAAACATCTTATTAATGATAGGAGTGTTTCTCCTTTATCAATAAAATATTAAAATATATCAAGAAGATTGTTTATCTCCTTAATCTCCATATATTCAATTCGGACATCGTCCCAATCTCTGTATAATATACTTTTTAATAATAATTCTTCGATTTTTCTTGATTGTTTTTTCAACTAAGAATTACGAGAATTGGGTAAGAGCCTTTCAAACTAGCTCTTTGTTCCAAAATATGGTTTTTCCATATCTTGTTTATGAAATGGTAATATTCTGGGGTAAGCTCGGATTATAAAAATCCTTTAGATTCGAGAACTCGAGAGGTTTGTTGTTTTTTCAACAAATCTTCACGTATTTGAAAATTTCGAATCGGTATAAGGCTTTTGAGAAAATTGAGAATAATCCACCTATGTTGGTGAATGTGATCCAATTGGTTGGTTTACCAATGGATATGGTAAATAATATCCTTGTTTAGGATAAAATTGTACTGTGTAGGTGCAAACCATAAATCCTTGTTTAGGAATTACTTTTGCAGTGCGATAATAAATCCTTGTTTAGGACTCATTGGTGATTTTCCTTGTTGGGTTTTTTTGGGACAGCTTCTCCATCCATCATTTTCATTTAGAGGTTGTTTACCTCTATCCATAAGGCCTCGCTAAGAAAATCAAACATTAGTAAAATCAGTTTATAATTTACTAATGGTATTCCTATAGAATTGTTTTCTATAGATAATATAACCGATTTCTTATTAACAATAAAAGGTAAATATTGATTTAGAAAATTTTTACCTAATAATATGTCTCCATACATATCAGTGTAAACATAATAATTTTGGAATTATAAATCTAACATTGTTTATGTAGATTGGTATATTTTTGCCTTATAATAAATTGTAGTTTTTCTACCATTTATTCCATTAATACTTATTTTCTTTTTACAGTATCCGAATTCTTTTGGAATAGCATTTCTTTTGCAACCACCGTTTGTAGCTCCTGTATCTA
Organism: Gossypium bickii; assembly: GCA_025503065.1. Taxonomy (NCBI): domain Eukaryota; kingdom Viridiplantae; phylum Streptophyta; class Magnoliopsida; order Malvales; family Malvaceae; genus Gossypium; species Gossypium bickii. The sequence continues at coordinate 42,410,630 of CP106717.1, read as the reverse complement.
ATAGTGCATGTAAAGAATATTTTTATAGTCTTTATCATGTAATGTAATTTCAATGTATTTATTGAAATTTATTATACTTTCCACAGAGTATTGTATATCTTCCATTCTAGTGTTTCTAGAAATAGAATTTCTACTTGGTGTAGTAGGAAGATAGGAATATGAATCGCTTTCATACCTATCGGTGTAGATGTACTTATATTATCTTCTTCTTCCTCCTCGTTTGAGAACAAGAAGGAAATACTAAATTATCATCTGTATTGGTAATCAAATTATTTTTGAAATATAATTTATCACCAGATGACATATATTCTATAGTACTTCTTGGTTTAGAAGTACTAGCTCTATTAGTATTATCAATTATCCAGTCTTTTGGAATTGATAAATCTCTTAAATGTAATAATTTCGGTTGAATTTACATTGTAAATTTATTGGGCTCAAAAAGCTCAATAATTTTATTATTTATTTCCTTTATTTCAACCTCTCTTTGTATTAGTATATTCATTAATGGAAGTCCAACTTATTGCTAGATCTTCCGCTAAATCACTAATATCGAAATTTTTGTCCAATTCTAAGGCGAGAGACACTCTTCTATTAGAGGGTCTCATTATGGAAATAAAGTAATTTGGTTTAACTTTAAATCCTATAACGCTTGTGTGTAAATTAGACTGAATTCCTCCAATAAGTGCTTTTATTGGATTTTCAAATCTTTTGTCTAATAATATCATAAAATAGGAACATCATGACCTCTTCTCAATAACGCTCTAATGGTTATCATAATGACTCCTAAATGTATGTATCTAACTTGAGGATAGTTTTTCTAATCCTTTTTATTTTTCTTTAGTAAATAAAGGGATTTCATTAATCCGCTTTTGTATCTTTAGCGATCAGATTACAGCTAATTTTTCTATGTGTCTTTTTGACCATATTTTAAACTTAGAAATTTTATATATTTCTTCTTTAGAAATATGATTTTTATTAATTTTTTCAATTATATCATCGTAAAAGTCAATTTCTTCTCCGATTATATTTCCTAGCTTAATATCCTCGTTGTTCGAAATTAGGAATGTCTTCTAATTGTTTATTAGAACTATTTCCCAACATAAAGATATATTCATCGTAATCAGTATTAGACTCTGCTTTACGATAATAACTCATATAATATTTCAAGAGGATTTATTTCCTCACTAAAGCAAATTCTAAATCTTGTTCTTCAAGATTTTTAATCATTTTTCTAGCGTTTTGCCTTTGTTAGGACAAAATGTTGCTATATGACCTTCTTCGTCACAAATAAAACATTTACATATTTGTTTTTAGTATTTTTAGAAGTTTTTCTTCTAACGAATTTTTCTTTTTATTATTATTATTAGCATAATTTTTATTTCCTGGTTTCCATTTAGCTAATTTATATTTTTATGTTTTTTATAGGTTTTTGGTCGTATAGAACTACAACCAAATTCTCATTCTCCTTCTAACATTTTTGTACAATATCTATGGCTTAATTTATTTTTGACTTGTTTAGCCGCTTTACTTTGTAAGCAATGTAATGTAATTCTTTCTTTAGCAAAATTAATTCTATTACCTATTGTATCTATATCTCCTATTTCTTTATTATCATTACTATGTTTTATAATGAAAGAAGCATATTTGTTTATGCAAATTTCATCCCAAGGTGGGGGTAGCTTATGAAAATATTGATTTCTCCAAAAGTCTATACTTTCATTTTTTTAACTTTTGATATTCTTGCGAAACTTTTTAGAGAATTCTTCTAAATATCTAATATCGCATAATTTTAATTTTGACAAGGTATAGCCGGATTGACTATCCTGGTCTTTTTATTAGTATAACCACAAAATTCTATTTTTAGAATTGAGGTTAATCCTTTTAATAAATCTTTAGGAGAACTTATTTGATTAATAAGTTGTCATTTTTGTTCTCTTCCTTTCTCGATTCTTCCCAAATATTCGAGAAATTGTAGAACATCTCCTTGAAAAGTTCCAACAAAATAGTTTAAAAACTTTTCTTTTGACCAGATCAGCATCTTTGTGTTATTTACAACAATAGTCATGGATTGTGCCCATCATCTATGGTTTTTTCATAGTCGATACAAAGGAATATTTGTTAAGTCTAAATATATTCCTCCTTGAGCAACATTTCTTTTGTTAAGGTCTCCTACACTATAAGGTATAGGTGTAGGTTGACTAGTTTCTCCTAGTGTTTCCAGTTTTATATCATTAGTAGCTATATTTTCTATTTTATCACCTAATATTCTTGTTGTGTTTTCAACAATTTCGTGATTTTTATTAATAGATCTTAGACCATCATCTGTTTGAAGGTTTGAGTCTAATTTTCTTTTACCATGAAGATCTTTTTTATCTATTTCCCAAGGTTTATGTAACATCCCCAAACCCGGCCCATTCACTATGACCGAATCTGGTTATGTTATTGCGGAAAGACGGTTGAAAAACCTCGTTAACTTAGCATAAAGCATGAAAGAATTCAATTTTGAAAACTATATCAGATATGTGAGTAAAACGAATTCCTCTTACTTAAAACTCATGTAATTTCTTTTGTTGTGTGAAAACATTTTTGAGTTAATAAGAATTTAAAATAACAAAACCATAATCAAGTAATACCAAATAATAAAATGGCCTTTATTACAACCCAATAATTCAAATAAAGTACTTATATCAAAACCAAACATAAAATATTAAATCATCATCTTCGGCATAGGCCACCTTGTCCTCTCCGATCCCTGGTCCAAATTTTATGCAATATCTCGAAAATGGTTAAAGGAAAAAGGTGAGTCACCAAGACTCAAGTGTGCCACCCTTTTTCCCGGATTAGCAAAATATCATATGCAACATAAACATAACCATCATGCATCCAATCAATATGCACCCAATCCTAACCATCCATACACCTTTTCTACCCCGTGTGGTACCAAACCACTTTGTGGTGCCAAACCACCGTGACATATAGTCACAATGTGTTACCAAAACACCGTGTCCCAAAGACACGATATCCGTCAATGTGGTGCCAAACCACCGGTGTCCCAAAGACACGCTTTGTGATACCAAATCACCGGTGACCGAAGTCACAAATCCGATGATGGGGCCAACCCATCGTGTGATACCAAATCACTAGCGACAATCCCGTATCTCTCAAGTGGGGCCAACCCACGGTGGTGTCCAACCACGGGACGAGTCGCAATGAGGTGCCAAACCTCCGGTGTCCCAAAGACACAAATGTGGTACCAAACCACCGGTGACCGAAGTCACAATAATCGGGTGATGGGGCCAACCATCGTCGTGATACCAAATCACCGCGTCAAATCCTCAATACCGCCTTGTGGGGCCAACCCATTGTGGTGCGAAACCACGGGGACGAGACGCCGAGGTGCCAAACCTCCGAGGTGCCAAACCTCTGGTGACCCAAAGTCACAAAGTTGTGTTACCAAAACACCGGTGCTCGTCGGACAAAAATATCACCGCCTCCTCCTCTCATATCACCCATCATTATACCAACTCATGTATAGTATTCAAATCATGCAAACATGTTTAACGTTGTATCTCATAGCACATACATCATAAATCATGACATCATGTATCAATAACATGTACTCATAATGAAATGGACTTACTCAATCCGTGCACATACCCCATAGGGTATCATATCACTCAACCATACTGCTTCGATTTTACCAATCAATCGCTTTATCAAACATATACAAAGCAAGAAGTGTGTTAGTTTACACACACGGTTACTAATACGACTATCAAATCCCGAGATCAAGATCTAACGCACTAGATCCCCTTCCTTAACACTTTTCGAGCACTAGCCACAACTCGAGATATGCGAGATCAAGCCTTCCCCTACAATCGGCCAAAACTAAACAACATAATCATGCTAATCAACCTCTGAGGGTATAATCGTAATTTTACCTACTAAGGGTATTTTCAGTAAATTCACAACCGAAATGGCATTTCCGAAGGCCTAATGTCACCACTAGCGACTCACTACCATTTCCGATCATATCGGACGATTGGGCCTAAAACCCGATTTCCCATCATCCGCCCACATGCTCGTGTGGCCCACCTAGCACAAATCTAGCCACGTATATAACTTCCACCTAGTCTAGTTCAACATATACTAACCAATCATGCAATTTACTCATATAGGCCCACGGGCCATTGGGCCCACTTCGCCCATCGAGGCCCAAGCAAAATTTCCAACCCACGAGAATACTACTAATGGCCTCAACTATCGCGTCCGGCCCCACACATGCGCCGCGCGCGCTCGTGTGGCTACTAATGCCGTAACCGGCATTTCGGCATTTTGCCGCTTACAACTAGAGTAGAGAGAGTTACACACCGATAGACTCTGGGCTAATCCAAGCGCCAGACCACTCTTGTGCCCAAACGCCTCCAAGATGTGTTTACTCTCCTCCTAGGATGCTCCTTATATAGCTAGCTCTTCACCTTCATTCTTTGTGTCTTTCTCGATGTGGGATCCCTTCACAAGAGTGAGTTTAAATTCAATCAAACTCTTGCCGTCCAATCCAAAAATAAATACTCCTCCTTGCTTCTCATGAGATTCGAACCTGTGCTCCTTGCAACATAATCCACGCCGCTAGCCACTTGGCCACAAGCTCCTCTTGTGTCTTAAACCATGCGCAACTAAATATAAACTATGGGCCAAATTCTAAGGTCCAAGCAAAAAGAAACCAAAATGCAAAAGCCAAGACTTGAACCTTGGACCTCCTTCCTTCCCTGTGGCGTCATCCCCTTATCTCTTAAGTGGCATCACTTTGCCACTACACCACACACTCCACTTGTGTTATTTTTCTCCATATTTTATTCTTAAGGCCTATCTCGCCAACTTCCGTGGTTTTTCACCTAAAACCAAAATTTCCCCAAAGCCAATATTTGATCTCGGGACTTCATGAAGCCCTCTAATCTTCCAAAATCACTTATCTAATAAGTCTAACTTGCATTTAAGCCGATCTCTTATTCTCAAAAAATTTAAACGCTACTACGCCTAAGGCCCATTGGGCTCAATTCTCCTAGGCCCAATTTTGGGATGTTACAGTTTAGATGTTATATAATCATCCTGATCTGTTGGTTCAAAGATCCATTGGTTCGGGAATTTCTATATTTTCTTACATTGAAGTGTTTTCCTCATCGTAATTATGACTCGTAACATTAATATTTTCATCCAATTATCGTAACTACTAGTATTGTCATTATATTCTAACATATAATGATAATTATATCTTTTAAACAAATCTTTATGTTTTTCATAAAGTTCTTCTATTAATTTTAGATATTCAACTCTTTCATAACTATCTTCCGCTTTAGAAAATTGGGTTTTCCAATGTTCTATTAAAGTTTTGTAAGAGTCAAAATCATATTTTTCTTGTTTTTATATTTTTCTCTTTTTCTTTTGTTTTTGTTTTTTTTATTATTATTATTAGTTGAAGATTCATCCAAGACTCATCCTCATCCGACAAAGCTAAAATATAATTACTATTACCGTAATATAAAGGTCCTAAATCGATTCTATATTATTATTATTAATAACCCATCGAGTTTATTATTAACATCGGATAATAACTCTTTAGATTTGCTATTCAAATCTAAGTCTCATTTTCTCCCAAACTATCTACTTTTTCTTCTACTTTACTAACCTTAGTATATAATTTATTAAAATATATAGACGTCATATCTATTAAACTATTGATACCTTTACTAAGAGCCGAAATATTATTTTCATTCTTAGAGTCTATATGCATAGTATGATTACAAGTTTTATCTTTATATAAACAATCCATTTTTTCCATGATGTTATCCCTGGTACCTAAGACCGTCTGTGTCTATACGTCTTCAAAACGCCTACAACGTCCCACTCGGACTCAACGGCAACACGAAGACAAACGACAGATATATGGGTTTTGAGACAACAACCGTGAAACAAACAGAACTGAGAAATAAAGATAGAAACTTACAATGATAACTACGATATGAAAACTCCAGAAATCGTTACTCCGGGGCTCCTCTGATACCAATTACCGGGGGGGAGGTATGTGCAAGCGGAAGGGATTCTAATATCGTAGAATAATATTTCACAAGAAGAAAGATAGTTTACAAACTTTCTAACTAAAACTCGATGAAAGATAACTAAAACTCGATAACTAAAACTCGATCCTAAAACTCGATCCTAAAACTCGATCCTAAAACTCGATCCTAAAACTCGATCCTAAAACTCGATGCCTTTCAAGGCTTACATGAATGCCTATTTATAACCAAAAATTCTAAACTAGAATCTAGTTACATTTGAAATCCGAAATAATTGTTCGGATAAGAATAAAAAATAAACTCTAATTTAATTACAATTGAGTTCCGAATAGTATCCTGATAAGGACACATTAATTGTCAGCTTCTTGGTGGCTTCCAAGTAGCTTTCTTTAATTGGTGGATGCTATGTTGGCTTTTTCCACGTAGCTTCCTCTAACATTATCTTGATAAGGACGCTTTTGGTTGTTTCCACGTAGCTTCCTTGAATAGTGGTTGCCGTCATGGTTGCTTCCATGTTTCAATTGCATTAAATGGTTGCTTCCATCATGCATGACATCATCTTTGTCTTTTGGTGGTTGCCTTCTTTTTAAGTCACCGCCAAAATTGAATGCATCTCCTTTTGGACATCATTCTTCCACGTGTTTATCCTTCTTGGATGTTTCTAAGATTCATCTCTTCGATTTCATCCAGTGTAAGGATTCTCGGTGAAGGTAATCGTGTATTCCAAATTTCCCATGTTTCTGGATTTACACTTGCTAACTGATAATCTCCGATTTCCATTTCCGCTATTTGTGTTAGTAACGAAATGGCTTCTTCATTACTTTCTTCCCGGTTTTTCCGGTGTCGTAAGCTAGAATTCTTCTTCCATCGGTCCAAAACATATAGGTGTCTTGATGGAGAAGGTGTCGAAACCATGCTCATAAGATCAATTCTGCGCTGGACTTGATACTTGTTGAAATTATTATAGCACTCATCAATGATTTTTGATAAATGCTCGATCTTCTTTTTGTCGCTTTCGGGGCTTTTCCGAAAAAGTAGTATTAATATTCCAAATCTGATAAGGTGATGAAATTTTTCTTCCTCAAAGAATACCAATGAGATCATTTTATCTCAATATGGAAATAATAGACAAAATCGTCTATATTTACAAAGTTTGATAGCCGAGATTTGACTATCACTGGAAAATCTTTTAATAAATCAAAAGAGAGATTTTGGACTTTGTTATTTCTTTAACAAATCCCCATTCAATACTTGTTATATCGAACGGCTCATGATTTAAACGAAATTTGATAGCAGGAGTTTTTTCTCCTATATCATTTACAAAAATATAAGCTTGAGTAAAATATTCGAAAAATTTTTCTAAAAATAGAGCTTGTTTGTTTGCAAATGGCTCCTTTTATTTTTGAAAATATTTCTCGAGGTAAAATTTGTCTACACTTGTTATATAGACATTTTCTAAACATCTTATTAATAATAGGAGTGTTTCTCCTTTATCAATAAAATATTGAAATATATCAAGAAGATTGTTTATCTCCTTATCTCCATATATTCAATTAGGACATCGTCCCAATCTATGTATAATATACTTTTTAATAATAATTCTTGATTTTTCTTCATTTGTTTTTTCAACTAAGAATTACGAGAATTGGGTAAGAGCCTTTAAAACTAGCTCTTTGTTCCAAAATATGGTTTTTCCATATCTTGTTTATGAAATGGTAATATTCTGGGTAAGCTCGATTATAAAAATCCTTTAGATTCGAGAACTCGAGAGGTTTGTTGTTTTTTCAACAAATCTTACGTATATTTGAAAATTTCGAAATCGGTATAAGGCTTTTGAGAAAATTGAGAATAATCCACGGTGTTGGTGAATGTGATCCAATTGGTTGGTTTACCAATGGATATGGTAAATAATATCCTTGTTTAGGATAAAATTGTACTGTGTAGTAGTGCAACCATAAATCCTTGTTTAGGAATTACTTTTGCAGTGCAAAGAATAAATCCTTGTTTAGGACTCATTGGTGATTTTCCTTGTTGCGCTTTTTTGGGGCAGTTCTCCTTCCATCATTTTCATTTAGAGGTTGTTTACCTCTATCCATAAGGCCTCATAAGAAAATCAAACATTAGTAAAATTAGGTTTATAATTTACTAATGGTATTTCTATAGAATTGTTTTCTAAAGATGATATAACCGATTTCTTATTAACAATAAAAGGTAAATATTGATTTAGAAAATTATTACCTAATAATATGTCTCCATACATATCAGGTAAACATAATAATTTTGGAATTATAAATCTAACATTGTTTATGTAGATTGGTATATTTTTTGTGTAACGGACCAATTTTGACCCTAATCGGAACAGTGGTTTCGGGACCACGAATCCGAGCCTAAGAGATATTATAATAGTAGGTATTGTGTTTGTTATGAGTGTTTTAGTGAGTGTGAAAATTTCGTAGAAAATTTTAGCTATTTGAGTGTTTAATTTGTTAAAAAGGTCTAAATTGCAAAAAGGACCAATGTAGTGGGCATTACTAAAAAGGGAGCTAAGTGAATTGTCTATAAAACATGGGGATTTGCATGTCAAATCCCCCATAATTAAATAAGGTGGACGGCAAGCATGCTAGAATAATATGCTTTCTATGCATTTTATAATTTTAAAGTATTATATTGTCATAAGCATGCTAAATGGGTGAATATTGTTTTAAACAAAAGAAAAGAAAAAGAAAAATTTCTTTCTTCTTCCTTATTCAACATCCACCCGAAATCACCATCAAGAAGAAGGAAGAACTTTCATCTTCTTCAATCGGCCCCTGCATGTGTTAGTATAGGTAAGAGTTTGAACTTCACCTTAATAATTTATCTTGATGTGGCTTGATTTCTTGATTTATTCTCTTTGGAAACAAGCAAAAATTTGTTAAGTTGAGTAAGATAAGATTCGACCATGCATGTGGGAATCAAGGTAAGAGTTGAATCTTAGCTTGATAACCTACCCTTAGATTTGTGTTGATTTCTTTGATCATTAGGGAAAAACAAGTAGAAAATGGTTGATCTCAACCATGAGGAATTCGACCATGGATGAGAGTTTGTACTTTGTTGTATAAATGAACTTAGACAACTTGAGAAGAAGTATCTTGAGCATGTTTAAGAAGATTATGTTGATTGGCTTGAGGGTATCCTACTAATTGGCGAATAATGGGATGAATATTTATGAAAATGTTTCTTCATGTGCTTTGTTGTTAGGTCATTCTCTTATAATGAAATTTACCATATAAGATTGTTATATGTGATGTTAAGTTATTGGGTGAACTAAGTTTAAAACTTGATTACTTGAAGTAAACTAGTGCAAGGGGGTAAGTTTGATTGATGGAAGAGTATAGAGAATCTTAGGCACCTAAGGGCCATTCGGCCATGGAGAAGAAACCCAAGTGGATTGAAATTTTATTGTGGTGTTCAATAGGTTAAATTAGATTAGTTAAATGCTTGAATTAGATGTGGTTGTTAGCTTGTTTCTTGGTTGTATGTTGAAAGAAAATGTATGGGTATGGAACTAGTATATTCGGCCATAAGGGAAAATGAAATTGAGTTAACGTATTTGATTGTATATGTGTAATTATATTAAATTAAGGTACGGCTAGATGAGAAGATAAGATGTAAGCTAAAACACATCAAGGAAATTACTACCAAAGTGTTCCCTAATAATTTGAATGCACTTGAACAAAGTAGGGGATGTATGTCGAATGCACATTGTTATGTCTTGAAATTTTGTATTTTATGATTTTGTTCTTGAATTGAATGGACGTGTGGTTAATTGGTTAAAATTGAACCAAATTAGATCGGGAACAAAAAGATCAAGATCGAGGAAAAACAAAGATTATCGAGTAGCCGATTTGCACGGCTTATCGACAACTGAGGTAAGTCCTTTAGTTAAATCATGTCAAAGAGTAAATTATGGTTATCTTGACTATTAAAAATTTATGAATACTAACGCCTAATTACATCATGGCCGAATGTACATTGACATATTGGTTGATGATTTAAGTTGAGAATATGATGGAAATTGTTTTGGCTAATGCAAGGTGAATAAGTAAGTTTTTGAGTTACCTTACATCTAAAGATTCTTTACATATCTAGTGAATGATATAAATTGTATAAGCTTGGTATAAAACCATGAGTTGGTCGATTGTGATAGTGATGGATTTGATTGATTTCAAATTTATTAAATGCAATGGTAATAAAGGTATATGATTCGATATGTATAGTGAAAATGTGAAAAGCATGTAAAGATATTTTGACATTCGGGCTTTTATGCCTAGCGTGCCTCGTGCGGTGTTATCTATCGGGCTTTTATGCCTAGCGGGCCTCGTGCGGTGTTATCTATCGGGCTTTTATGCCTAGCAGCGTGCCTCGTGCGGTGTTACCTATCGGGCTTTACGCCTAGCGTGCCTTGCGCCGGTGTTACTTTTTTCGTGCTTTTACGCCTAGCGTGCTTGATGCCTGGTGATGAAATTTACCTAAGAGGAGTTTAATCCTTGTCAAGACAATTTAGAACTAAATTGTCACGAATATGGTTCGGGTAAGTATGTGAGGTATGTTATGTTAAATATTACTTGTGCCAAATTGTTATTGATGAATGTAATTTGACTAAGTCGAGCTTAGAACATGCTATTATGGGACAATTGATTTGCATGTATAATCATATGAAAGTAGGTTTCAATTATTAATATTTGGCCTTGTGTAAACTATTTACTTAGTTGTTTACGTAGAATGCCATATGTGGACTGTTTCATCTTCATAAATAATTAAATGTTTCAATTTAAATGAGTTGGGACTTACTAAGCTAGTAAGCTTACTCGCTTGAGATGTTTCCTCTGCTTTATAGATTAGGAGCAAGCCACAAGCTCACCGGGATCGTTAGGAAGTCGCTCACACTATCAACCTACTTTTTGGGTACTCCTTCATTTTGGGTTGGTCTTTAATAGAAGGCATGTATAGGATAGGCTTGGTTTGTTTGAGGAAATTTTACGGTTCTCATGTAAACACTAAAAAGAATAGCCATGCGAAAGTGGCTAAAATTTTGTTAAGTACGTTGGGTGTTTTGATGTAAGTTGGTTCATGATGGCATTGTCCATGCATTCCTAAACAAGTTAATCGTTTTACTAAGGAAATGTTTGAATATAAATTGAATCCTTGAAATTTTGAAGTAAGGAGGTTCGGGTAGGAGCTAGTTATTTTTAAGAATGAAATAAAACAGCTTGTAGCAGCAGCAGTGACGCGAGTTAGGAAAATCACCAAAAATAGGGTATAATGAATTTGGAGACGAGTGAGTTATGAATTTGAACCTTAGTGTGTCTACTTTTACATAAAAGAAATAGAGTAGGAAAAAGATTTATACCTTATGAGATAATTAAGTTTGAACGAAACCTGTTCTGAATGAATTCGTGAGTCACTGTCCTGTTTTGGAAAAATTGTCAAAAATTGTACAAAAATAATTAGGAATCATGGTTTATATGTGTAGAATCCTAAATGAGTCTATTTTTCATTGGTATAAATAAGAACACCATTGGAAAATTGTGCAATCAGATAACTGCAGTTTTATAAGGATAGGTCAGAACTGTCCAGCAGTGTAATAAGGGTAACTTTGAAGAATAAACTGTACTAATTGGTCACATAAAAAATTCTAGAAAAATTTTGGTGAATAGATATATGAGTCTACTTTCAAGGAAAATTTACGGATCGGAATTTCGAACTCTATAACTCGAGTTATAGCCAAATTAAGCGGCACAACGCAGTTTGACAGCTTTAAGATTTTCGTGTGTTGAACTAGTAGTCAAGTCTAGTAATGCCTCTTACTTAATTCCTACGATGGTCTCGAGTAAGGGTGTGTACATTTGATTGGTATCGAGCTTACGGTTTAGTCGATTCTAGGACTACCGTGGCGCGCGTGTGAGTCTAGCTATACATGCCCGTGGTTATATGTTGATAGTGTGGTGACTTCTGACAGCCTGAATTTTGTTTTATATAGCAAATGGACTCTGAGCCAGAAAGAGCTGTGGCTGATGATGTGGAGAGCGTGGCACCTGACCGTACCCACGGATCAGCGCCGATAGACTCTCGACCTGTTTCGGTAGCCACGAAGGAGAAACAAAGCAAGCCTTTTATCGGATGATGAATGATTGGTTTGCCCAATTTATCCGTAATAACCCGAATATACCCCAACCTCCACCCCGAATAATCCAACTCCGGATCCTCTAGCTCCCCAAAGGATAGATCCAATGAGATCTAGTAGGCCCCAGCTTGACAAAATTCAAAATATGGGGGCCAAGAATTTAAAGCTAATGACGATGATGATGCTGAGAGAGCCGAAATGTGGCTTGATAACACTATTCGGGTACTTGGTGAGCTATCTTGTACTCCGGATGAATGCTTGAAGTGTACTATATCCTTACTACGGGACACTGCATATCACTGGTGGAATACACTAGTATCAGTGGTTCCGAAAGAAAAAGTGACATGGGATTTCTTCCAAACTGAATTCCGCAAGAAGTATATTAGCCAAAGATTTATTGATCAAAAACGAAAAGAGTTCCTTGAGCTGAAACAAGGACGAATGACTGTAACAGAGTATGAAAGAAAATTTGTCAGGCTCAGCCGTTATGCTAGAGAGTGTGTCTCTCTACTGAAGCCATTATGTGTAAAAGATTCAAGACGGCCTAAATGAAGATATAAAGATGTTTGTTGGCGTTCTTGAAATCCAAGAATTTGTAACTTTAGTTGAGAGAGCTTGCAAAGTCAAGAGCTCGGAAAGGAGAAAAGAAAGGCCGATACCGAAGCCAGAGATATCCGAAAGAGGTCTTCGGGCAAAGTCTTCCATCCCACGAGCAAGAAGCCCAGAGATGACTACAGCCGACAGAAAACTACTACAGATCCGCCTAGACGGGATCGACCTCCTATGAGCTCCCGAGCTACCTCGATAGCTGCTGTTGGTAACGCCCACAAACTAGAGTTGAATGCAAGCATTGTGGGAAATGGCACTCAGGGAGTTGTAGATTCCATGATCGGACTTGCTATAAGTGTGGATCGTCGGTCATTTTATCCAGAGAGTGTCCGAAATTAGCCGAAAGCGGTAATGCGCCTTGAGTACTACACCGAGCAACGTGCCAATGCGCGCGGACCACCCGCACATTCGGGCAATGCAGGTGGTAGCCAGAAAGAACCACGAATGCTACAGTCGATCCCAGGCTAGAGCGCCGGCTAGGGGACATGTTCGCGCGAGCTAGAAAAGGATGCTTTCTCCCCCGACGTCATCACCGGTACTTTCACTCTTTTTGATACTACTCGTGATTGCATTAATTGATCCCGGGTTCGACTCATTCTTATGTTTGTGAAACTTTAAAATTTGGTAAGACTCGCTAGTTGAGTCTACCGAGTTCGTAATTGTGTGTCCAACCCTTTGGGTAGATGTGTGCTTGTAGATAAAGTGTGTAGAGGTTGCCCGTTGATGGTACGAGACTATTGCTTTCAAATGACTTAATGTTGTTGCCCTTCGATGAATTTGATATAATCTTGGGTATGGATTGGTTAACTTCACATGAGGCGGTGGTGGATTGTAAAAGAAAGCTTATTAAATTGAAATGCCAAACGGCGAGACAGTCAAAATAAAATCCGGTGATGTAAATGAGTTGCCTACAGTGATATCCTCGGTGGTAGCCCAAAAGTATGTGAGAAAGGGGTGTGAGGCCTATTTGGCTTATGTACTGGATAATAAACTGTCCGAGAAACAAATGGAATCGGTACCGATTGTATGTGAATACACCGATGTGTTTCTGAAGAACTACCGGCTTACCCTCAAAGACGAGATTGAGTTCGGCATTGAATTAGTGCGATCGATGCCCCCCCAATTTCGATAGCTCGCACCGAATGGCGCCTCGAATTAAAAGAATTGAAAGCGCATGCTTGCATGAATTGACAGAGAGGGGTTTCGCACGACCGAAGTTTTTCTCCGTGGGGAGCACCATCTTATTTGTGAAGAAGAAAGATGGGACAATGCGAATGTGTATCGACTACAGCAACTAAATAAAGTGACCATAAAGAATAAATACCCGCTTACCTCGGATCGATGATTTATTTGATCGGTTAAAGAGGGGTGCAGTGTGTTTTGAAATAGATTTGAGATCGGGCTATTACCAATTACGAGTCGAGATTCCGATGTGCCAAAGACGGCATTTGAACGAGGTACGGGCATTATGAGTTTTTGGTTATGCCTTTTGGGCTTACCAATGCACTGCGCCGCTTTTATGGATCTCATGAACCGGGTCTTCCGACGGTTTTGGATCGGTTTGTAGTAGTGTTTATCGATGATATATTGGTCTACTCCAAAAGTGAAGCGGAACACGTTGAGCACTTGAGAGTAGTACTACAAACCTTGAGAGATCATCGCTTATATGCAAAATTCGATAAGTGTGAGTTTTGGTTGAACGGGTCGACTTCTTGGGACATGTGGTTTCGGTGTCGAGAATCGGGTGGATCCAAACAAAATAGCAACCATACTCGAGTGGAAACCACCAAAGAATGTTTCGAGATCCGAAGTTTCCTAGGCCTCATGGGATATTATAGGCGATTTGTAAAAGGTTTTTCCGTGATAGCTGCACCTTTGACGAGGCTACTACTGATGGATGTCAAATATGAATGGTCGAAAATGCCGTAAGAGTTTCGAGCGGTTGAAAGCCCTTTAACCGAGGCTCCAGTGTTGACTCAGCCTGAATCGGGTAAAGAATTCATTATTTTTAGTGATGCATCTTTAAGTGGGTTGGGTTGTGTTCTAATGCAAGAAGGCAAGGTGATAGCCTACGCTTCAAGACAATTGAAGCCACATGAAAAAAATTATCCAACTCACGATCTGGAGTTGGCAGCCATTGTGTTTGCATTGAAAATTTGGCGTCACTATTTATTCGGCGAAAAATGTCATGTTTACTCAGATCACAAAAGTCTAAAATATTTAATGACACAGAAAGATCTAAATTTGAGACAACGCCGATGGTTAGAATTGCTGAAAGACTACGAATTAGTGATTGACTACCATCCGGGGAAGGCTAATGTTGTTGCGGATGCGTTGAGTCGAAAATCATTATTTGCTCTGCGTGCATTAAACGCACGGATGACGATGTCTGAGGATGGTTCGATCATAGCCGAGCTACAAACAAGGCCGATGTTTATTCAACAAATTTGCGAGGCACAGAAAGTCGACGAAAAGTTAGTAGCTATTCGGGTTCAGTGTGAGAACGCTACGAATCGGACTTCCGGATAGATGCAAATGGTCGCTTGAAGTATAAAAATCGATTGTGTGTTCCAACAAACTCGATCGATACTGAGATGATTCTCGAGTGAGGCCCATAATGGCCGAATGTCGATACACCCGGTAGCACAAAAATGTATAACGATTTGAAGCGCTTTTATTGGTGGCGGCATGAAACGGACATATCCGAGTTTGTCTCCAAATGCTTAATCATTCAACAAGTGAAAGTCGAGCACCGTGTACCTTCCGGATTACTTCAAATTGATTATGATACCCGAATGGAAATGGGATAGAATTACTATGGATTTTGTATCCGGTCTTCCTATGACACCGAGTAAGAAAGATGCCATTTGGGTTATCGTTGATAGATTGACTAAATCAGCTCATTTTGTGCCGCAGATGCACGACTATTCACTTGACAAACTCGCTAATTGTATGTGTCGCAGATTGTAAGATTGCACGGTGTACCGAGTTCCATTGTTTCAGATAGAGACCCAAGATTTACCTCGCGATTCTCGGAAGAAGTTGCAAGAGGCATTAGGTACTAAACTACATTTTAGTACAACCTTTCATCCGCAAAAGCAGACGGTCGATCACGAGCAAACTATTTTGACACTTGAGGACATGTTGAGGTGTTGCGTTCTCGAGTTCGAAGTGCGTGGGAACGATACCTACCCTCGATTGAGTTTGCTTACAATAATAGCTTTCAATCTAGCATAAAAATGGCACCTTATGAAGCCTTATATGGTCGAAAATGTCGCACACCATTGTATTGGACCGAGCTCGGTGAGAACAAGATACACGGGGTGATTGGATTAAAGAAAGCGAATGTAAGGTGGTCGTTATTCGAGTAATTTGAAAGCTCGCGGATCGTCAAAAGTCCTATGCCGATCTAAAACGCAAGGACATTGAATTTCGTGTCGGAGATCGGGTATTCTTAAAAGTTTCTCCGTGGAAGAAAATACTCCGATTCGGTCGAAAGGCAAGTTGAGTCCGAGATTTATCGGACCGCACGGGTTATTGAACGTATTGGACCGGTTGCTTATAGATTAAGATTGCCCTCCGAGTTAGAAAAGATACACAATGTATTTCATGTTTCGATGCTTCGCAAAATACAGATCGGATCCGTCCCATGTGATCACCCCATCGAGAGATTGAAATTGATCGGACTTGACCTATGATGAGGAACCGATCCGTATCTTGGCTCGGAAACCAAAGAGTTAAGAAATAAAAGAATTCCATTAGTAAAGATTCTATGGAATCGTCACGAGTTGAAGAGGCTACGTGGGAGCACTGAAGAGTCAATGAAGCAACAATATCCGAACCTTTTTAACGGTAAGATTTTCGGGGACGAAAATCCTAAAGGGGGGAGAGTTGTAACGGACCAATTTTGACCCTAATCGAACATAGTGGTTTGGGACCACGAATCCGAGCCTAAGAGATATTATAATAGTAGGTATTGTGTTTGTTATGAGTGTTTTAGTGAGTGTGAAAATTTCAGTAGAAAATTTTAGCTATTTGAGTGTTTAATTTGTTAAAAAGGTCTAAATTGCAAAAAGGACCAATGTAGTGGGCATTACTAAAAGGGAGCTAAGCGAATTGTCTATAAAACATGGGGATTTGCATGTCAAATCCCCATAATTAAATAAGGTGGACTGCAAAGCATGCTAGAATAATATGCTTTCTATGCATTTTATAATTTTAAAGTATTATATTGTCATAAGCATGCTAAATGGGTGAATATTGTTTTAAACAAAAGAAAAGAAAAGAAAAATTTCTTTCTTCTTCCTTATTCAACATCCACCCGAAATCACCATCAAGAAGAAGGAAGAACTTTCATCTTCTTCAATCGGCCTTGCATGTGTTAGTATAGGTAAGAGTTTGAACTTCACCTTAATAATTTATCTTGATGTGGCTTGATTTCTTGATTTATTCTCTTTGGAAACAAGCAAAAATTTGTTGAGTTGAGTAAGATAAGATTCGCCATGCATGCATGTGGGAATCAAGGTAAGAGTTGAATCTTAGCTTGATAACCTACCCTTAGATTTGTGTTGATTTCTTTGATCATTAGGGAAAAACAAGTAGAAAATGGTTGATCTCAAACATGAGGAATTCGGCCATGGATGAGAGTTTGTACTTTGTTGTATAAATGAACTTAGACAACTTGAGAAGAAGTATCTTGAGCATGTTTAAGAAGATTATGTTGATTGGCTTGAGGGTATCCTACTAATTGGCGAATAATGGGATGAATATTTATGAAAATGTTTCTTCATGTGCTTTGTTGTTAGGTCATTCTCTTATAATGAAATTTACCATATAAGATTGTTATATGTGATGTTAAGTTATTGGGTGAACTAAGTTTAAAACTTGATTACTTGAAGTAAACTAGTGCAAGGGGGTAAGTTTGATTGATGGAAGAGTATAGAGAATCTTAGGCACCTAAGGGCCATTCGGCCATGGAGAAGAAACCCAAGTGGATTGAAATTTTATTGTGGTGTTCAATAGGTTAAATTAGATTAGTTAAATGCTTGAATTAGATGTGGTTGTTAGCTTGTTTCTTGGTTGTATGTTGAAAGAAAATGTATGGGTATGGAACTAGTATATTCGGCCATAAGGGAAAATGAAATTGAGTTAACGTATTTGATTGTATATGTGTAATTATATTAAATTAAGGTACGGCTAGATGAGAAGATAAGATGTAAGCTAAAACACATCAAGGAAATTACTACCAAAGTGTTCCCTAATAATTTGAATGCACTTGAACAAAGTAGGGATGTATGCCGAATGCACATTGTTATGTCTTGAAATTTTGTATTTTATGATTTTGTTCTTGAATTGAATGGACGTGTGGTTAATTGGTTAAAATTGAACCAAATTAGATCGGAAACAAAAGATCAAGATCGAGGAAAAACAAAGATTATCGAGTAGCCGATTTGCACGCTTATCGACAAGCGAGGTAAGTCCTTTAGTTAAATCATGTCAAAGAGTAAATTATGGTTATCTTGACTATTAAAAATTTATGAATACTAACGTCTAATTACATCATGGCCGAATGTACATTGACATATTGGTTGATGATTTAAGTTGAGAATATGATGGAAATTGTTTTGGCTAATGCAAGGTGAATAAGTAAGTTTTTGAGTTACCTTACATCTAAAGATTCTTTACATATCTAGTGAATGATATAAATTGTATAAGCTTGGTATAAAACCATGAGTTGGTCGATTGTGATAGTGATGGATTTGATTGATTTCAAATTTATTAAATGCAATGGTAATAAAGGTATATGATTCGATATGTATAGTGAAAATGTGAAAAGCATGTAAAGATATTTTGACATTCGGGCTTTTATGCCTAGCAGGCCTCGTGCCGGTGTTATCTATCGGGCTTTTATGCCTAGCAGGCCTCGTGCCGGTGTTATCTATCGGGCTTTTATGCCTAGCAGGCCTCGTGCCGGTGTTACCTATCGGGCTTTACGCCTAGCAGGCCTTGCGCCGGTGTTACTTTTCAGGCTTTTACGCCTAGCAGGCTTGATGCCGGTGATGAAATTTACCTAAGAGGAGTTTAATCCTTGTCAAGACAATTTAGAACTAAATTGTCACGAATATGGTTCGGGTAAGTATGTGAGGTATGTTATGTTAAATATTACTTGTGCCAAATTGTTATTGATGAATGTAATTTGACTAAGTCGAGCTTAGAACATGCTATTATGGGACAATTGATTTGCATGTATAACTGCTATGAAAGTAGGTTTCGAATTATTAATATTTGGCCTTGTGTAAACTATTTACTTAGTTGTTTACGTAGAATGCCATATGTGGACTGTTTCATCTTCATAAATAATTAAATGTTTCAATTTAAATGAGTTGGGACTTACTAAGCTAGTAAGCTTACTCGCTTGAGATGTTTCTCTGCTTTATAGATTAGGAGCAAGCCACAAGCTCACCGGATCGTTGGGAAGTCGCTCACACTATCAACCTACTTTTTGGGTACTCCTTCATTTTGGGTTGGTCTTTAATAGAAGGCATGTATAGGATAGGCTTGGTTTGTTTGAGGAAATTTTACGGTTCTCATGTAAACACTAAAAAGAATAGCCATGCGAAAGTGGCTAAAATTTTGTTAAGTACGTTGGGTGTTTTGATGTAAGTTGGTTCATGATGGCATTGTCCATGCATTCCTAAACAAGTTAATCGTTTTACTAAGGAAATGTTTGAATATAAATTGAATCCTTGAAATTTTGAAGTAAGGAGGTTCGGGTAGGAGCTAGTTATTTTTAAGAATGAAATAAAACAGCTTGTAGCAGCAGCAGTGACGCGAGTTAGGAAAATCACCAAAAATAGGGTATAATGAATTTGGAGACGAGTGAGTTATGAATTTGAACCTTAGTGTGTCTACTTTTACATAAAAGAAATAGAGTAGGAAAAAGATTTATACCTTATGAGATAATTAAGTTTGAACGAAACCTGTTCTGAATGAATTCGTGAGTCACTGTCCTGTTTTGGAAAAATTGTCAAAAATTGTACAAAAATAATTAGGAATCATGGTTTATATGTGTAGAATCCTAAATGAGTCTATTTTTCATTGGTATAAATAAGAACACCATTGGAAAATTGTGCAATCAGATAACTGCAGTTTTATAAGGATAGGTCAGAACTGTCCAGCAGTGTAATAAGGGTAACTTTGAAGAATAAACTGTACTAATTGGTCACATGAAAAATTCTAGAAAAATTATGGTGAATAGATATATGAGTCTACTTTCAAGGAAAATTTACGGATCGGAATTTCGAACTCTATAACTCGAGTTATAGCCAAATTAAGCGGCACAACGCAGTTTGACAGCTTTAAGATTTTCGTGTGTTGAACTAGTAGTCAAGTCTAGTAATGCCTCTTACTTAATTCCGGCGATGGTCTCGAGTAAGGGTGTTACATTTTGCCTTATAATAAATTGTAGTTTTTCTACCATTTATTCCATTAATACTTATTTTCTTTTTTACAGGTATCCAGAATTCTTTTGGAATAGCATTTCTTTTGCAACTACTGGTTGTAGCTCTTGTATCTAATAGTGCATGTAAAGAATATTTTTTATAGTCTTTATCATGTAATGTAATTTCAATGTATTTATTGAAATTTATTATACTTTCCACAGAGTATTGTATATCTTCCATTCTAGTGTTTCTAGAAATAGAATTTCTACTTGGTGTAGTAGGGAAGATAGGAATATGAACTGTTTTCATACCTATCATGCAGATGTACTTATATTATCTTCTTCTTCCTCTGGTTGAGAACAAGAAGGAAATATTAAATTATCATCTGTATTGGTAATCAAATTATTTTTGAAA
The DNA here is from genome assembly GCA_025503065.1 of Gossypium bickii. Taxonomy (NCBI): domain Eukaryota; kingdom Viridiplantae; phylum Streptophyta; class Magnoliopsida; order Malvales; family Malvaceae; genus Gossypium; species Gossypium bickii. Next base: position 42,389,925 of record CP106717.1, on the reverse strand, counting down.
TATAATTTATCACCAGATGACATATATTCTATAGTACTTACTGGTTTAGAAGTACTAGCTCTATTAGTATTATCAATTATCCATTTTTTGGAATTGATAAATCTTTTAAATGTAATAATTTCGGTTGAATTTCATTGTAAATTTATTGGGCTCAAAAAGCTCAATAATTTTATTATTTATTTCCTTTATTTCAACCTCTGCTGTATTAGTATATTCATTAATGGAAGTCCAACTTATTGCTAGATCTTCTGCTAAATCACTAATATCAGAATTTTTTGTCCAATTCTAAGGCGAGAGACACTCTTCTATTAGAGGGTCTCATTATGGAAATAAAGTAATTTGGTTTAACTTTAAATCCTATAACGCTCGTGTGTAAATTAGACTGAATTCCTCCAATAAGTGCTTTTATTGGATTTTCAAATCTTTTGTCTAATAATATCGCTAAAATAGGAACATCATGACCTCTTCCTCGAATAACGCTCTAATGGTTATCATAATGACTCCTAAATGTATGTATCTAACTTGAGGATAGTTTTTTCTAATCCTTTTTATTTTTTCTTTAGTAAATAAAGGGATTTCTGTTAATCCGCTTTTGTATCTTTAGCGATCAGATATTACGCTAATTTTTTCTATGTGTCTTTTTGACCATATTTTAAACTTAGAAATTTTATATATTTCTTCTTTAGAAATATGATTTTTATTAATTTTTTCAATTATATCATCGAAAAAGTCAATTTCTTCTCCGATTATATTTCCTAGCTTAATATCCTGTTTGTTCGTAATTAGGAATGTCTTCTAATTGTTTATTAGAACTATTTCCCAACATAAAGATATATTCATCGAATCAGTATTAGACTCTTTTTTGATAATAACTCATATAATATTTCAAAGAGGATTTATTTCCTCACTAAAGCAAATTTCTAAATCTTGTTCTTCAAGATTTTTAATCATTTTTCTAGCGTTTTTGCCTTTGTTAGGACAAAATGTTGCTATATGACCTTCTTCACACAAATAAAACATTTACATATTTGTTTTTAGTATTTTTAGAAGTTTTTCTTCTAACGAATTTTTCTTTTTATTATTATTATTAGCATAATTTTTATTTCTGGTTTCCATTTAGCTAATTTATATTTTTATGTTTTTTATAGGTTTTTGGTCGTATAGAACTACAACCAAATTCCCATTCTCCTTCTAACATTTTTGTACAATATCTATGGCTTAATTTATTTTTGACTTGTTTAGCCGCTTTACTTTGTAAGCAATGTAATGTAATTCTTTCTTTAGCAAAATTAATTCTATTACCTATTGTATCTATATCTCCTATTTCTTTATTATCATTACTATGTTTTATAATGAAAGAAGCATATTTGTTTATGCAAATTTCATCCCAAGGTGGGGGTAGCTTATGAAAATATTGATTTCTCCAAAAGTCTATACTTTCATTTTTAACTTTTGATATTCTTGCAGAAACTTTTTAGAGAATTCTTCTAAATATCTAATATCGCATAATTTTAATTTTGACAAGGTATAGCTGGATTGACTATCCTGGTCTTTTTTATTAGTATAACCACAAAATTCTATTTTTAGAATTGAGGTTAATCCTTTTAATAAATCTTTAGGAGAACTTATTTGATTAATAAGTTGTCCTTTTTGTTCTCTTCCTTTCTCAGATTCTTCCCAGCGTCTGAGAAATTGTAGAACATCTCCTTGAAAAGTTCCAACAAAATAGTTTAAAAGCTTTTCTTTTGACTGCATCATCTTCATTGTTATTACAACAATTACCGGGGGGGAGGTATGTGCAAGCGGAAGGGATTCTAATATCGTAGAATAATATTTCACAAGAAGAAAGATAGTTTACAAATTTTCTAACTAAAACTCGATGAAAGATAACTAAAACTCGATAACTAAAACTCGATCCTAAAACTCGATCCTAAAACTCGATCCTAAAACTCGATCCTAAAACTCGATGCCTTTCAAGGCTTACATGAATGCCTATTTATAACCAAAAATTCTAAACTAGAATCTAGTTACATTTGAAATCCGAAATAATTGTTCGGATAAGAATAAAAAGTAAACTCTAATTTAATTACAATTGAGTTTCGAATAGTATCCTGATAAGGACACATTAATTGTCAGGTTCTTGGTGGCTTCCAAGTAGCTTTCTTTAATTGGTGGATGCTATGTTGGCTTTTTCCACGTAGCTTCCTCTAACATTATCTTGATAAGGACGCTTTTGGTTGTTTCCACGTAGTTTCCTTGAATAGTGGCTGCCGTCATGGTTGCTTCCATGTTTCAATTGCATTAAATGGTTGCTTCCATCATGCATGACATCATCTTTGTCTTTTGGTGGTTGCCTTCTTTTTAAGTCACCGCCAAAATTGAATGCATCTCCTTTTTGGACATCATTCTTCCACGTGTTTATCCTTCTTGGATGTTTCTAAGATTCATCTCTTCGATTTCATCCAGGTGTAAGGATTCTGGTGAAGGTACTGGTGTATTCCAGCTTTCCCATGTTTCTCGGATTTTCGCTGCTAACGGATAATCTCCGATTTCCATTTCCGCTATTTGTGTTACTAACGAAATGGCTTCTTCATTACTTTCTTCCCGATTTTTTCCGGTGTCGTAAGCTAGAATTCTTCTTCCATCGGTCCAAAACATATAGGTGTCTTGATGGAGAAGGTGTCGAGCCATGTCATAAGATCAATTCCTGCTTGGACTTGATACTTGTTGAAATTATTATAGCACTCATCAATGATTTTTGATAAATGCTCTGGATCTTCTTTTGCTGCTTTCAGGGCTTTTCCGGAAAACATAGTATTAATATTCCAAATCTGATAAGGCTGATGAAATTTTTCTTCCTCAGCAATACCAATGAGACTGTTTATCTCAATATGGAAATAATAGACAAAATCGTCTATATTTACAAAGTTTGATAGCCGAGATTTGACTATTATTTGGAAAATCTTTTAATAAATCAAAAGAGAGATTTTGGACTGTTATTTCTTTAACAAATCCCCATTCAATACTTGTTATATCGAACGGCTCATGATTTAAACGAAATTTGATAGTAGGAGTTTTTTCTCCTATATCATTTACAAAAATATAAGCTTGAGTAAAATATTCGTAAAATTTTTCTAAAAATAGAGCTTCTTTGTTTGCAAATGGCTCCTTTTATTTTTGAAAATATTTCGAGGGTAAAATTTGTCTACACTTGTTATATAGACATTTTCTAAACATCTTATTAATAATAGGAGTGTTTCTCCCTTTATCAATAAAATATTGAAATATATCAAGAAGATTGTTTATCTCCTTATCTCCATATATTCAATTAGGACATCGTCCCAATCTCTGTATAATATACTTTTTAATAATAATTCTTCAAATTTTTCTTCAGTTGCTTTTTCAACTAAGAATTCTGTGAATTGGGTAAGAGCCTTTCTGAAACTAGCTCTTTGTTCCAAAATATGGTTTTTCCATATCTTGTTTATGAAATGGTAATATTCTGGGGGTAAGCCTGGATTATAAAAATCCTTTAGATTCGAGAACTCAAAGGTTTGTTGTTTTTTCAACAAATCTTCTGTATATTTGAAAATTTCGGAATCGGTATAAGGCTTTTGAGAAAATTGAGAATAATCCACCGGTGTTGGTGAATGTGATCCAATTGGTTGGTTTACCAATGGATATGGTAAATAATATCCTTGTTTAGGATAAAATTGTACCTGTGTAGGTGCAGCCATAAATCCTTGTTTAGGAATTACTTTTGCAGGTGCAGCAATAAATCCTTGTTTAGGACTCATTGGTGATTTTCCCTTGTTGCGCTTTTTATATGGACGCTTCTCCATCCATCATTTTCATTTAGAGGTTGTTTACCTCTATCCATAAGGCTCATAAGAAAATCAAACATTAGCAAAATCGTGGTTTATAATTTACTAATGGTATTTCTATAGAATTGTTTTCTATAGATAATATAACCGATTTCTTATTAACAATAAAAGGTAAATATTGATTTAGAAAATTATTACCTAATAATATGTCTCCATACATATCAGGTAAACATAATAATTTTGGAATTATAAATCTAACATTGTTTATGTAGATTGGTATATTTTTTGCCTTATAATAAATTGTAGTTTTTCTACCATTTATTCCATTAATACTTATTTTCTTTTTTACAGGTATCCAGAATTCTTTTGGAATAGTATTTCTTTTGCAACTACTGGTTGTAGCTCCTGTATCTAATAGTGCATGTAAAGAATATTTTTTATAGTCTTTGTAACATCCCAAAATTGGGCCTAGGAGAATTGAGCCCAATGGGCCTTAGGCGTAGTAGCGTTTAAATTTTCAGAGAATAAGAGATCGGCTTAAATGCAAGTTAGACTTATTAGATAAGTGATTTTGGAAGATTAGAGGGCTTCTATGAAGTCCCGGGATCAAATATTGGCTTTGGGGAAATTTTGGTTTTAGGTGAAAAAAAACCCTGGAAGTTGGCAGATAGGCCTTAAGAATAAAATATGGAGAAAAATGACACAAGTGGAGTGTGTGGTGTAGTGGCAAAGTGACGCCACATAAGAGACAAGGGAGTGACACCACAATGAAGGAAGGAGGTCCAAGGTTCAAGTCTTGGCTTTTGCATTTTGGTTTCTTTTTGCTTGGACCTTAGAATTTGGCCCATAGTTTATATTTAGTTGCGCATGGTTTAAGACACAAGAGGAGCTTGTGGCCAAGTGGTTAGCGGCGTGTATTATGTTGCAAGGAGCCCAGGTTCGAATCTCATGAGAAGCAAGGGAGTATTTATTTTGCGGATGATTGACTGCAAGAGTTTCAGCTTGAATTTAAACTCTCACGACGGAAGGATCCCACATCCGAAAGACACAAAGAATGAAGGTGAAGAGCTAGCTATATAAGGAGCATCCTAGGAGGAGAGTAAACACATCTTGGAGGCGTTTGGGCACAAGAGTGGTCGGAGCGCGATTAGCCCCAGTCCTATCGGTGTGTAACTCTCTCTACTAGTTGTAGAGCGGCAAAATGCCGAAATGCCGGCACTACGGCATTAGTAGCCACACGAGCGTGCGGCGCATGTGTGGGGCTTCACGACGCGATAGTTGAGGCCATCGCAGTAGTATTCTCGTGGGTTGGGGCTGCTTGGGCCTCGATGGGCCGAAGTGGGCCCAATGGGCCCGTGGGCCTATATGAGTAAATTGCATGATTGGTTAGTATATGTTGAACTAGACTAGGTGGAAGTTATAGATTTGTGCTAGGTGGGCCACACGAGCATGTGTGGGCCCTGATGGGCCAAAATCGGGTTTTAGGCCCAATCGTCCCAGATGACCTGTAAATGGTAGCCGAGTCGCTAGTGGTGACATTAGGCCTTCGAAAAGGCCATTTCAGTTGTGAATTTACTGAAAATACCCTTAATAGGTAAAATTACGATTATACCCTTAGAGGTTGATTAGCATGATTATGTTGTTTAGTTTTGGCCGATTGTAGGGGAAGGCTTGATCTCGCATATCTCGAGTTGTGGCTAGTGCTCGAAAAGTGTTAAGGAAGGGGATCTAGTGCGTTAGATCTTGATCTCCTGGATTTGATAGTCGTATTAGTAACCAGTGTGTAAACTAACACACTTCTTGCTTTGTATATGTTTGATAAACTGATTGATTGGTAAAATCGAAACAAAGATGGTTGAGTGATATGATACCCTATGGGGTATGTGCACGGATTCGTAAGTCCGTTTCATTATGAGTACTTATTATTGATACATGATGTCATGATTTATGATGTATGTGCTATGAGATGCAACGTTAAACATGTTTGCATGATTTGAATACTATACATGAGTTGGTATAATGATGGGTGATATGAGAGGAGGGCGGTGATATTTTGTGTCTTGACGCACCACCGTTGTTTTGGTAACACAACTTTGTGACTTTGGGTCACCAGAGGTTTGGCACCTCCTCGAGGTTTGGCACCTCGCGCCTCGTCCCCGTGGTTTCGCACCACGCTGGGTTGGCCCCACAAGCGCGGTATTGAGGATTGACGCCAAAGTGATTTGGTATCACACGATGGGTTGGCCCCATCACCCGATTATTGTGACTTCGGTCACCACCGTGGTTTGGTACCACATTTGTGTCTTTGGGACACCGAGAGGTTTGGCACCTCATTGCGACTCGTCCCCGTGGTTGGACACCACCGGGGTTGGCCCCACTTGAGAGATACGGGATTGTCGCTAGTGATTTGGTATCACACGATGGGTTGGCCCCATCATCGGATTTGTGTCTTTGGGACACCAAAGTGGTTTGGCACCACATTGACGGATATCGTGTCTTTGGGACACCAAGTGTTTTGGTAACACATTGTGACTATATGTCACCAGTGGTTTGGCACCACCAAAGGGTTTGGTACCACACGGGGTAGAAAAGGTGTATGGATGGTTAGGATTGGGTGCATATTGATTGGATGCATGATGGTTATGTTTATGTTGCATATGATATTTTGCTAATCCGGAAAAGGGTGGCACACCGAGTCTTGGTGACTCACCTTTTCCTTTAACCATTTTCGTGTATTGCATAAGGTCGACCGGATCGGAGAGGACAAGGTGGCCTATGCCAAGATGATGATTTAATATTTTATGTTTGGTTTTGATATAAGTACTTTATTTGAATTATTGGGATGTAATAAAGGCCATTTTATTATTTTGGGTATTACTTTAATTATGGGTTATTTTAAATTAAATTGCTATGTGAAAATGATTTATGGTTTGCAACCTATTTATTCAAATTGGATATTATAAACTGAAGTTTCATAAATGAATGAGTTTAATAACAAAGTTTTAGTCGAAAGATTCGGTTTCCAAAACTCGATAAACTACGATGTTTTATTTTAAGTTAACAAGCTTTTCAACCGTCTTTCCGCAATAACATAACCAGATTCGGTCGTAGTGAATGGGCCGGGTTTGGGGATGTTACATTCTTTATCATGTAATGTAATTTCAATGTATTTATTGAAATTTATTATACTTTCCACAGAGTATTGTATATCTTCCATTCTAGTGTTTCTAGAAATAGAATTTCTACTTGGTGTAGTAGGGAAGATAGGAATATGAACTGTTTTCATACCTATCGGTGTAGATGTACTTATATTATCTTCTTCTTCCTCTGGTTGAGAACAAGAAGGAAATACTAAATTATCATCTGTATTGGTAATCAAATTATTTTTGAAATATAATTTATCACCAGATGACATATATTCTATAGTACTTACTGGTTTAGAAGTACTAGCTCTATTAGTATTATCAATTATCCAGTCTTTTGGAATTGATAAATCTTTTAAATGTAATAATTTCGGTTGAATTTACATTTGTAAATTTATTGGGCTCAAAAAGCTCAATAATTTTATTATTTATTTCCTTTATTTCAACCTCTGCTGTATTAGTATATTCATTAATGGAAGTCCAACTTATTGCTAGATCTTCTGCTAAATCACTAATATCAGAATTTTTTGTCTGAATTCTAAGGCAGAGACACTCTTCTATTAGAGGTCTGATTATGGAAATAAAGTAATTTGGTTTAACTTTAAATCCTATAACGCCTGTGTGTAAATTAGACTCGAATTCCTCCAATAAGTGCTTTTATTGGATTTTCAAATCTTTTGTCTAATAATATCATAAAAATAGGAACATCATGACCTCTTCTCGAATAACGCTCTAATGGTTATCATAATGACTCCTAAATGTATGTATCTAACTTGAGGATAGTTTTTCTAATCCTTTTTATTTTTCTTTAGTAAATAAAGGGATTTCTCATTAATCCGCTTTTTGTATCTTTAGCGATCAGATTACAGCTAATTTTTCTATGTGTCTTTTTGACCATATTTTAAACTTAGAAATTTTATATATTTCTTCTTTAGAAATATGATTTTTATTAATTTTTTCAATTATATCATCAGAAAAGTCAATTTCTTCTCCGATTATATTTCCTAGCTTAATATCCTGTTGTTCAGAATTAGGAATGTCTTCTAATTGTTTATTAGAACTATTTCCCAACATAAAGATATATTCATCAGAATCTGTATTAGACTCTGTTTCTGATAATAACTCATATAATATTTCAGTAGGATTTATTTCCTCACTAAAGCAAATTTCTAAATCTTGTTCTTCAAGATTTTTAATCATTTTTCTAGCGTTTTTGCCTTTGTTAGGACAAAATGTTGCTATATGACCTTCTTCACACAAATAAAACATTTACATATTTGTTTTTAGTATTTTTAGAAGTTTTTCTTCTAACGAATTTTTTCTTTTTATTATTATTATTAGCATAATTTTTATTTCCTGGTTTCCATTTAGCTAATTTATATTTTTTATGTTTTTTATAGGTTTTTGGTCGTATAGAACTACAACCAAATTCCCATTCTCCTTCTAACATTTTTGTACAATATCATTGTAAGTTTCTATCTTTATTTCTCAGTTCTGTTTGTTTCACGGTTGTTCACTCAAAACCCATATATCTGTCGTTTGTCTTCGTGTTGCCGTTGAGTCCGAGTGGGGCGTTGTAGGCGTTTTGAAGACGTATAGACACTGATTTGGTCTTAGGTACCAGGGATAACATCATGGAAAAAATGGATTGTTTATATAAAGATAAAACTTGTAATCATACTATGCATATAGACTCGAAGAATGAAAATAATATTTCGGCTCTTAGTAAAGGTATCAATAGTTTAATAGATATGACGTCTATATATTTTAATAAATTATATACTAAGGTTAGTAAAGTAGAAGAAAAAGTAGATAGTTTGGGAGAAGTAACGGACTTAGATTTGAATAGCAAATCTAAAGAGTTATTATCCGATGTTAATAATAAACTCGATCAAAGTTATTAATAATAATAATATAGAATCGATTTAGGACCTTTATATTACGGTAATAGTAATTATATTTTAGCTTTGTCGGATGAGGATGAGTCTTGGATGAATCTTCAACTAATAATAATAACAATAAAAACAAAAACAAAAAAAAAAAAATGAGAAAAATATAAAAACAAGAAAAATATGATTTTGACTCTTACAAAACTTTAATAGAACATTGGAAAACCCAATTTTCTAAAACGGAAGATAGTTATGAAAGAGTTGAATATCTAAAATTAATAGAAGAACTTTATGAAAAACATAAAGATTTGTTTAAAAGATATAATTATCATTATATGTTAGAATATAATGACAATACTAGTAGTTCTGATAATTCAGATGAAAATATTAATGTTACGAGTCATAATTCTGATGAGGAAAACACTTCAATGTAAGAAAATATAGAAATTCCCAACCAATGGATACTGAACCAACAGATCCAGATGATTATATAACATCTAAACCTTGGGAAATAGATAAAAAAAGATCTTCATGGTAAAAGAAAATTAGACTCAAACCTTCAAACAGATGATGGTCTAAGATCTATTAATAAAAATCACGAAATTGTTGAAAACACAACAAGAATATTAGGTGATAAAATAGAAAATATAGCTACTAATGATATAAAACTGAAACACCAGAGAGAAACTAGTCAACCTACACCTATACCTTATAGTGTAGGAGACCTTAACAAAAGAAATGTTGCTCAAGGAGGAATATATTTAGACTTAACAAATATTCCTTTGTCTGACTATGAAAAAACCATAGATGACTGGGCACAATCCATGACTATTGTTGTAAATAACAACAATGATACCGGTCAAAAGAAAAGTTTTTAAACTATTTTGTTGGAACTTTTCAAGGAGATGTTCTACAATTTCTCGAGATTTACTGGGAAGAATCTGAGAAAGGAAGAGAACAAAAAGGACAACTTATTAATCAAATAAGTTCTCCTAAAGATTTATTAAAAGGATTAACCTCAATTCTAAAAATAGAATTTTGTGGTTATACTAATAAAAAAGACCAGATAGTCAATCCAAATTATACCTTGTCAAAATTAAAATTATGCGGTATTAGATATTTAGAAGAATTCTCTAAAAAGTTTCTGCAAGAATATCAAAAGTTAAAAAATGAAAGTATAGATTTTTGGAGAAATCAATATTTTCATAAGCTACCCCCACCTTGGGATGAAATTTGCATAAACAAATATGCTTCTTTCATTATAAAACATAGTAATGATAATAAAGAAATAGGAGATATAGATACAATAGGTAATAGAATTAATTTTGCTAAAGAAAGAATTCTGTTACATTGCTTACAAAGTAAAGCGGCTAAACAAGTCAAAAATAAATTAAGCCATAGATATTGTACAAAAATGTTAGAAGGAGAATGGGAATTTGGTTGTAGTTCTATACGACCAAAAACCTATAAAAAACATAAAAAATATAAATTAGCTAAATGGAAACCAGGAAATAAAAATTATGCTAATAATAATAAAAAGAAAAAATTCGTTAGAAGAAAAACTTCTAAAAATACTAAAAAACAAATATGTAAATGTTTTATTTGTGACGAAGAAGGTCATATAGCAACATTTTGTCCTAACAAAGGCAAAAACGCTAGAAAAATGATTAAAAATCTTGAAGAACAAGATTTAGAAATTTGCTTTAGTGAGGAAATAAATCCTACTGAAATATTATATGAGTTATTATCAGAAACAGAGTCTAATACAGATTCTGATGAATATATCTTTATGTTGGGAAATAGTTCTAATAAACAATTAGAAGACATTCCTAATTCTCGAACAACGAGATATTAAGCTAGGAAATATAATCGGAGAAAGAAATTGACTTTTCTAATGATATAATTGAAAAAATTAATAAAAATCATATTTCTAAAGAAGAAATATATAAAATTTCTAAGTTTAAAATATGGTCAAAAGACACATAGAAAAATTAGCGTGTAATATCATGCTAAAGATACAAAAGGCGGATTAACAGAAATCCCTTTATTTACTAAAGAAAAAATAAAAAGGATTAGAAAAAACTATCCTCAAGTTAGATACATACATTTAGGAGTCATTATGATAACCATTAGAGCGTTATTCGTAAGAGGTCATGATGTTCCTATTTTAGCATATTATTAGACAAAAGATTTGAAAATCCAATAAAAGCACTTATTGGAGGAATTCAGTCTAATTTACACACAAAAGCGTTATAGGATTTAAAGTTAAACCAAATTACTTTATTTCCATAATGCACTCTCTAATAGAAGAGTGTCTCTCGCTTTAGAATTCGGACAAAAAATTGATATTAGTGATTTAGCGTAAGATCTAGCAATAAGTTGGACTTCCATTAATGAATATACTAATACAAAGAGAGGTTGAAATAAAGGAAATAAATAATAAAATTATTGAGCTTTTGAGCCCAATAAATTTACAAATGTAAATTCAACCGAAATTATTACATTTAAAAGATTTATCAATTCCAAAAGACTGGATAATTGATAATACTAATAGAGCTAGTACTTCTAAACCAGTAAGTACTATAGAATATATGTCATCCGGTGATAAATTATATTTCAAAAATAATTTGATTACCAATACAGATGATAATTTAGTATTTCCTTCTTGTTCTCAACCGAGGAAGAAAAGATAATATAAGTACATCTACACCGATAGGTATGAAAACAGATTCATATTCCTATCTTCCCTACTACACCAAGTAGAAATTCTATTTCTAGAAACACTAGAATGGAAGATATACAATACTCTGTGGAAAGTATAATAAATTTCAATAAATACATTGAAATTACATTACATGATAAAGACTATAAAAAATATTCTTTACATGCACTATTAGATACAGGAGCTACAACCAGTAGTTGCAAAAGAAATGCTATTCCAAAAGAATTCTGGATACCTGTAAAAAAGAAAATAAGTATTAATGGAATAAATGTTAGAAAAACTACAATTTATTATAAGGCAAAAAATATACCAATCTACATAAACAATGTTAGATTTATAATTCCAAAATTATTATGTTTACCTGATATGTATGGAGACATATTATTAGGTAAAAATTTTCTAAATCAATATTTACCTTTTATTGTTAATAAGAAATCGGTTATATTATCTATAGAAAACAATTCTATAGAAATACCATTAGTAAATTATAAACCTGATTTTACTAATGTTTGATTTTCTTAGCAGGCCTTATGGATAGAGGTAAATAACCTCTAAATGAAAATGATGGATGGAGAACTGTCCATAAAAAACCCAACAAGGGAAAATTGTAACATCCCAAAAACGGGGCTATTTGGAATTAAATTATTTTTCTTATGTAGAAACTGATGCGATATTATTTATGGAATAATAGTGATTAATTTAAGGCTTTGAGTATGCACGGTTTAGTAGAAAATTTTAATTTGGAACTTTAAAAAAAAAAAAAAAGGGGGAGCTTGGCTTGGGAGGGCTTAAGAAATTTATTTGGAAAATTGTGGCATAAGAAAGACTTTGGTACAAGTGGCGTGGGGCGCCTAAGAGTTTGCTAGGGGCCTTGGGTTCGATTCGTGGAAGAAGCAAGGGGGAAATATTTTTCATTTTGGGTTGGGCATTAGGCCTAGAAAGGCCTTTTAATTAAATTAGGAGGGCTTATTGACGTGAAAATGGGTTGGCTAAGTGGCTTGTGTGTGCTACTTAGGCGTTGGAGGTTGTTGGGCGCATGTTCGAGCTGCTGAAGCAGCGTTTTGCCTTTTTAATTTTTGGGTAAACGGCCTGGGGAGGTGTTATAAATAAATGATGGGGAAAAATGGCATGAAAGGCGGCTAGGAGAGATGGTCCAGGCGCTTAAAGGAGCTGCTGCACGCTTGGGGACGCTGGTTCGAACCCAGTGCTTTGCATTTTGAATTTTTTTATTGTTTATTCCTTTTTATGTTCTTTGGCGTGAATGGGTTCATTTTGGACTCTCAATTTAATACTGGAGTGGGGTGGATAATATTAATTTATCTTATTGTTATCTTGAAGAGGTGATAAACAAATAGGATTAAATGGAATTATTATGTGATTATTATTTTAAGTATTCAAATTCAATTTGAATTGCTTCAATGTGTGGCCTAGAATTATTTTAGGTAGTAAAGGAATTTTTAAACATCATGTCATGAGCTAAATGGGGGTGTCGAATGCTATAAAAACACCCATTGACCACTTTGTTTTGTTTTTCCATTTTGCTTAGCCAAAAATCCTAACCCCCTTTTCCTTCTTATTTTTTTCTTTTATTTTTCCATTACTCTCAAACCCCTTTAGCCAATCATCTACTCCATTGTACCTTTTTTTTTTTCTTTTTTTCTCACTAAAAGTCCAAATTTGATTAGTTATAAAATCAATCATAGCCGAATTTAATCCCTATCAAAGTGCCGAAATCACTTTTCTTTATATTAAACTCTACTTGGCCGAATATTGTGCAAGAGAAGGTGGCTTTCTTTAGTCAATTCTAAAAGGATCTTCGGGGTTGGAAGCAAGCAAGTGAGTTCGTCAACGTTTGACAATCAATTTTCGAGGCACTTTGAGGGTGGTGTTTAGTACTCAAAAAAGCGGGTAGGACAAGTAGATCCGTGGTGACCAACGCCTCTTTTCGGGATTTAGAACATCCAAGGGTGACAGTGTGTACATACACACTTATAGCAATTAATAGATCGTATTAAGTATATGTTGTTTGTAAATCTGCTTGACGTAGATACGGATTTAGTACCTTAAATGGTACAAGCGAGGATACGGGTAAGTCCCGATTGATTATGAGATTATTATGATGCTTTTGGGAAGCATGGTTTTTTAATACATGTGATAAATATATGAACTCATTATAATCATGATATGGGTTGATGAGTGGAGGGGGCGATGATATTGTGCCGACGGGCACCAAGTGTTTTGGTAACACACCTTGTGACTACGGTCACCGTGAGGTTTGGTACCTCCAGGGTTTGGCACCTCATAGCGACTTGTCCCCGTGGTTAATACCACCGTGGGTTGGCCCCACTTGAGATATGGGATCGTCCGCCAAGTGATTTGGTATCACACGATGGGTTGGCCCCATCACCGATTTGTGTCAACGGACACCGTGCTGCTTTGGTAGCACATCGTGACTAAATGTCACCGGTGGTTTGGCACCACCAAAGGGTTTGGTACCACAACGGGGTAGACAAAGTGCGTATGGTCGGCTAGGTGGGGACACTTAATATTTTGCGTAATTAATTGTTATATGTTGTGTATGAAAGTGTTTAACACCGGGGAAGGGTTACATACTTAGTCTTGGTGACTCACCTTCTCCTTTACATTTTTCAGTGACACGTAGATCGCGGATGTGGGCCGAGTGGACTCGAGGTGGCCATGCAAAGAATTTAAATCGAATGGATTTTGGATTTAGTTATTTTAATCTTTAGTTGATTTTATTTTGAATGTAATAAGGCCTCCTAACACTTTAGCTATGTTGTTTTTTTATATTGCTTTGAATAATTTGCTTAAACTATTTTTATTAATATTACATTGAATGAACACGTTTTCTCGAAGTAAACGAAAATGTTTTACCGTGTCATTAGTCGGGCACATTTAAAACTCTAAAATAACTTGACCCAATTGATTTCCAAATTTAATCTAAGTAAGGTTTTATTAAGTCCACTAAAAAGAAGGGTTTTCAAAATTTAAGTTGGTTTCAAAAAGAGACTTTCAAAAATATTTTTCCCTATAACAAACTGGATTCGGCCATAGTGTTTGGGCCGGGTTTGGGTCGTTACAAAATTGGTATCAGAGCCCAGTTCAAAGCTCTCATACCAGGGCCCAAGGCCTAAAAATGTTTTCGAAGGCCTTATAAAATGATTTTTAGATTTTGGACAGCATGGCCCGAGTCTCCGGCACCGATCCGCCCAGGTAAGTACTTCTGAACCTCTTGGTGAATTATATTCTGTAGAAGGGTAGGAAGTATGGAACGTAGATAGACTTATAGGACTTGAACTCTAGGATTAGATTACTCAAACACATGAACCAAACATAAGACATTAAAGAACTAAACCAATCTACGACTTAGCCAAAGAGCTAGGGTGTGGTAACCCCAGACGCATGTCGAGGATTGGATCCTAAGAGCCCGGTATTTAAGCGATCCAGTGTGACTCACCTCCTCTTCGCAGTATCCTACATGGTGCGTAGCTTCGGTTCACCCTAACTCAGAGGGCTCAGTGGTGTGGCAACCTCTGTGCGCATGTCTAGAAAGGTCGGTGAGAGCTTGGTATTTAAGTGGTCCGCGTGACCCACCTCCTCTTCACTCGAATCCTGCCTGGTGCGTAGCCTTGGTTCACCCCGAACAAGATGGCTCTCAGGTCATAAAGCTAAACCTAATGACTAAAACCCAAAAGGAACTAGCCATGTTTTCAAAAAGAACGAAACAACAACCCTAATGTTTCAAAATTTTTACAATGACTCTTTTTAAATCTGAGGACATCATTTTTTTTCAAGGTTTTCTTCGAAAAACTCAAATGTGTGGAAAATTACAAAAATGCCCTTAGGGGTAAAATTACTAAAGCGCCCCTGACTCATAAAATATCATTTCAATGGTTTTGCTCAAAAAAAAAATTTCAACTACTTTACAAATATCCAACAACTTAGTTTTGAAAATCAACACTGAAATATTTTGGTTTTAGAAAATTACGAAAACGCCCTCAATTTGTGAAAATTACCGAAATGACCCTGATCTTTGGAAAACTTTACCAACATCACTATTTGGAAAGGAAAACTCTCAAAAAGGACCCTCAAAGTTTTACAACTGTCGAAAATATCCCTAATTTATCGAAATGACAAAATTGCCCCGATTGACAAAATTACCAAAATACCCCCAGTTTCAAAATGATTACAATTTTACAAATTTTCATAAATATCCTCCAGCTTTGGGAATTTCAAAATGACCTACTTTACTAAAGTTTTAAAATTTCTTTTATTACGAAAATACCTTAGTAGGGAAAATGACGAAAATACCCTCGGTTAGAAATGGCGTAAATGTCCAAGAGTGAATAGGGATGGAAAGCATTAAGGAATGGATGCATGAACTCTTTGTGTGAACTAGGATAGAAGATCAAAACCTTGTTTGCTCGAAAGAATCCCTAATTAAATTCTGCTCATAAAATTTCTTCGTGAATAAGAAAGTGAAACAAATGCTAACACAAAATTTTCTTAATCGAGTTAAAAGCGCGATAGATAGAATGAGTTCTAGAGGACGTGGACGCCGTGGACGCCAGTAGGGGGGTAGGATGATCGTGTGCAAACCCGCCAGTCGGGTCAAGGTTCTGAAACGAGGTACCACCGCCACCACCACCTCCTACTTTCGTATGGTGAGGAGCGCGACCGCACCGGTGGTGAGGCCGTGGTCGCAAGTCGCTTTCACGAGTTTTGGAGATGGTGGCCGGGCCGGTGGGAATTTGGGAGCTCGTAAGTCCGCTCCCGAGCGCGAATCTCGGTCTAACGGGCCGAGGTATTCCGTGGTGTCTCGGGAGTGGCACCCAAAGGCCGCAGAATATTACCGGAATCTACGGAAAGGGTCATGGATGATCTCGACCGACCGAGGAGGAGAAGTCGAAAGGGGCGGTGTCGCTTCTAAAGGATGAAGCGTACTGGTGGTGGTCGATCGTCCGGGATGGAGCCGCGGTGATGATCTCACGTGGGACTACTTTAAAACGGCCTTCGTAAGAAGTATGTGGGCACTAGTTACACCGATGCTCAAAGGAAAGCCTTCCTAGGTCTAGTGCAAGGAACTAAGTCGGTGGCCGAGTATGAGGCGGAGTTTTTAAGGTCGAGTAGGTATGCTAGAGGCATCGTGGCTACCGAACATGAGCGTTGTGTCCGCTTTGAGGACGGGCTTAGAGATGATTTGAGGTCACTGATTGCTCATGCAGCAGTTCGTGAGTTTTCGCCTCTGGTAGAAAAGGCTAAGGTAGCCGGGGATCAAGGAGATCGTAAGACGTAGCATGATAGGAACAACCGTAAGAGAGGCTTTGGATCCCCGGATCGGGCAAGAACGCGGAGAAGAGGGCTAGATTTGGGGAATCGTAAAGAACCACAAAGCTCGCCCGCGGGCCACCTCAAAGGTGTTAGATGCGGGAAATCCCACTCGGGAGAATGTTTAGCAGGAAGTAGAGGGTGCTTTGAATGTGGATCGTTGGATCACCGTGTAAGGGACTGTCCTCGAAAGTTAGCTAAGAATCAACCGGAGGACGTAACCGTGCTCGTGGCGAAATGTTGGACCACCACGAGAGGGTCAAGGTGCAGCTAGAGGTGATGGAAATGGTAACGGGCGTGGCCGAGGTACTGAAGGTGCAGAGGCGAGGCAACCAAGGTTGGTGTATGCAGTTGGCCGTCGCGAGGAGGAAGATGTGCCAGATGCGACAACGGGTATGTTCCTTATTTCTGGAATACCCTTAATTGCTTTGATTATTGTAGAGTTTTCTTGTTTTACTAGGGAAGTGCCTGAAACCTTGGTTGTGAACTTAGAGCTTGTGCCTAGGAAGTAGGATAGTTCTATTAGGATCGAATGCGTAGCATAAGCATAGCACGGTGAGTTAGATGTACGACTATTCGTTAGAAAGTAATTTCGAGGACGAAATTATTTTAAGGGGGTAGAACTGTAACATCCCAAAAACGGGGCTATTTGGAATTAAATTATTTTTCTTATGTAGAAACTGATGCGATATTATTTATGGAATAATAGTGATTAATTTAAGGCTTTGAGTATGCACTAGTTTAGTAGAAAATTTTAATTTGGAACTTTAAAAAAAAAAAAAAGGGGAGCTTGGCTTGGGAGGGCTTAAGAAATTTATTTGGAAAATTGTGGCATAAGAAAGACTTTGGTACAAGTGGCGTGGGGCGCCTAAGAGTTTGCTAGGGGCCTTGGGTTCGATTCGTGGAAGAAGCAAGGGGGAAATATTTTTCATTTTGGGTTGGGCGTTAGGCCTAGAAAGGCCTTGTAATTAAATTAGGAGGGCTTATTGACGTGAAAATGGGTTGGCTAAGTGGTGGTGTGTGCTACTTAGCGTTGGAGGTTGTTGGGCGCATGTTCGAGCCGCTTTGAGCAGCGTTTTGCCTTTTAATTTTTGGGTAAACGGCCCGGGAGGTGTTATAAATAAATGATGGGGAAAAATGGCATGAAAGGAGGGCTAGGAGAGATGGTCTCAGGCGCTTAAAGGAGCTGCTTTGCTTTGGGGACGCTTGGTTCGAACCCCAGTGAGCCGCATTTTGAATTTTTTTATTGTTTATTCCTTTTTATCTGTCTTTGGCGTGAATGGGTTCATTTTGGACTCTCAATTTAATTGAGTGGGGTGGATAATATTAATTTATCTTATTGTTATCTTGAAGAGGTGATAAACAAATAGGATTAAATGGAATTATTATGTGATTATTATTTTAAGTATTCAAATTCAATTTGAATTGCTTCAATGTGTGGCCTAGAATTATTTTAGGTAGTAAAGGAATTTTTAAACACTGTGGTCATGAGCTAAATGGGGGTGTCGAATGCTATAAAAACACCCATTGACCACTTTGTTTGTTTGTTTTTCCATTTTGCTTAGCCGAAAATCCTAACCCCCTTTTCCTTCTTATTTTTTTTTTCTTTTATTTTTCCATTACTCTCAAACCCCTTTAGCCGAATCATCTACTCCATTGTACCTTTTTTTTTTCTTTTTTTCACTAAAAAGTCCAGCCTTGATTAGTTATAAAATCAATCATAGCCAATTTAATCCCTATCAAAGTGCCAAATCCCTTTTCTTTATATTAAACTCTACTTGGCTGAATATTGTGCAAGAGAAGGTGGCTTTCTTTAGTCAATTCTAAAAGGATCTTCGGGGTTGGAAGCAAGCAAGTGAGTTCGTCAATGTTTGACAATCAATTTTCGAGGCACTTTGAGGGTGGTGTTTAGTACTCAAAAACGGGTAGGACAAGTAGATCTGTGGTGACCAACGCCTCTTTTCGATTTAGAACATCCAAGGGTGACAGTGTGTACACACACACTATAGCAATTAATAGATCGTATTAAGTATATGTTGTTTGTAAATCGCTTGACGTAGATACTGGATTTAGTACCTTAAATGGTACAAGCGAGGATACGGTAAGTCCTCGATTGATTATGAGATTATTATGATGCTTTTGGGAAGCATGGTTTTTTTAATACATGTGATAAATATATGAACTCTGTTATAACTGTTGATATGGGTTGATGAGTGGAGGGGGTAGTGATATTGTGCCGACGGGCACCGTTGTTTTGGTAACACACTCGTGACTACGGTCACCGAGAGGTTTGGTACCTCCGAGGTTTGGCACCTCATAGCGACTTGTCCTCGTGGTTAATACCACCGTGGGTTGGCCCCACTTGAGATATGGGATCGTCCGCCGCTGATTTGGTATCACACGATGGGTTGGCCCCATCACCCGATTTGTGTCTACGGACACCATGCTTTGGTAGCACATCATGACTAAATGTCACCAAAGGGTTTGGCACCACCAAAGTGGTTTGGTACCACAACGGGGTAGACAAAGGCGTATGGTCGGCTAGGTGGGGACACTTAATATTTTGCGTAATTAATTGTTATATGTTGTGTATGAAAGTGTTTAACACCGGGGGAAGGGTTACATACTGAGTCTTGGTGACTCACCTTCTCCTTTACATTTTTCAGGTGACACGTAGATCGCGGATGTGGAGCCGAGTGGACTCGAGGTGGCCATGCAAAGGAATTTAAATCGAATGGATTTTGGATTTAGTTATTTTAATCTTTAGTTGATTTTATTTTGAATGTAATAAGGCCTCCTAACACTTTAGCTATGTTGTTTTTTTTTATATTGCTGAATAATTTGCTTAAACTATTTTTATTAATATTACATTGAATGAACACGTTTTCTCGAAGTAAACGAAAATGTTTTATCGTGTCGTCAGGCACATTTAAAACTCTCTAAAATAACTTGACCCAATTGATTTCCAAATTTAATCTAAGTAAGGTTTTATTAAGTCCACTAAAAAGAAGGGTTTTCAAAATTTAAGTTGGTTTCAAAAAGAGACTTTCAAAAATATTTTTCCCTGTAACAAACTGGATTCGGCCATAGTGTTTGGGCCGGGTTTGGGTCGTTACAAAAATCACCAATGAGTCCTAAACAAGGATTTATTGCTGCACCTGCAAAAGTAATTCCTAAACAAGGATTTATGGCTGCACCTACACAGTACAAATTTTATCCTAAACAAGGATATTATTTACCATATCCATTGGTAAACCAACCAATTGGATCACATTCACCAACACCGTGGATTATTCTCAATTTTCTCAAAAGCCTTATACCGATTCCGAAATTTTCAAATATACGTAAGATTTGTTGAAAAAACAACAAACCTCTCGAGTTCTCGAATCTAAAGGATTTTTATAATCCAAAGCTTACCCCTTTAATATTACCATTTCATAAACAAGATATGGAAAAACCATATTTTGGAACAAAGAGCTAGTTTCGTAAAGGCTCTTTTACCCAATTCTCGTAATTCTTAGTTGAAAAAACAATCAAGAAAAATCTAAAGAATTATTATTAAAAAGTATATTATACAGAGATTGGGACGATGTCCTAATTGAATATATGGAGATTAAGGAGATAAACAATCTTCTTGATATATTTCAATATTTTATTGATAAAGGGAGAAACACTCCTATTATTAATAAGATGTTTAGAAAATGTCTATATAACAAGTGTAGACAAATTTTACCCTCAGAAATATTTTCAAAAATAAAAGGAGCCATTTGCAAACAAAGAAAGCTCTATTTTTAGAAAAATTTTCAATATTTTACTCAAGCTTATATTTTTGTAAATGATATAGGAGAAAAACTCCTGCTATCAAATTTCCTTTAAATCATGAGCCGTTCGATATAACAAGTATTGAATGGGGATTTGTTAAAGAAATAATAGTCCAAAATCTCTTTTTGATTTATTAAAAGATTTTCCAAAGAATAGTCAAATCTCTATATCAAACTTTGTAAATATAGACGATTTTGTCTATTATTTCCATATTGAGATAAATAGTCTCATTGGTATTGCCGAGAGGAAGAAAAATTTCATCACCTTATCGATTTGGAATATTAATACTATGTTTTCCTAAAAGCCCCGAAAGCAAAGAAAAGAAGATCCAGAGCATTTATCAAAAATCATTGATGAGTGCTATAATAATTTCAACAAGTATCAAGTCCAAGCAGGAATTGATCTTATGAGCATGGCTCGACACCTTCTCCATCAAGACACCTATATGTTTTGGACCGATGGAACAAGAATTCTAGCTTACGACACCGGAAAAAATCGGGAAGAATGTAATATCCCGGGTTAGGGGCTATTTTGTTGTTGCATGATATTGCATGAGTTGGTATGCTGTGTTGCTATTTCTATGTTTTAAGGGCTTAGTTGTAGGCTAGGAGTATGCCTGAGGGAATGGGAAAAATTTAGTTTTTGAGCCTTAGGTGTAGGGAGCTGAAAGAGTTGGGGTTTAAGGAAATAATTTGGAGTTTTATTGCACAAAAGAGGAGCTGGCAAGATGGCAAGGCATGCGCTACTTGGGAGCTTGGTGTGGCGTCAAATGCATGGGGTGGAGGTCTAGTGTTCGAGCTGCAAAGTCCCCATTTTTGCATTCTTTTTGGACGGCATAGAAGGGAAGAGTTGGATGTAGTTCAAATTCCACTTTGGACCAAGTCAAACTATTCAAATGTTAGGTGGAGAGTAATTGTAGGAGGAAGACTTGGTCATGGGTGTTTGAATGTGAGGATGTGAGTGCATGGGGGGATTTGGCCGAATTTTAGGGGAGGTTGGAGGGGGAGTGACGGTTTGGTGAGTATGGGAATGGGGAGTGCCGAAAATTCAATTGGCTTTTCTTTTATTTTTTTTTCGGTCACTTTTGTGTCAAACAAATTCTCTCTTTTTGTCATTGGTAGCCGAATTCTCAAGTAAGTATTCTCTTGTAATTTTCTCTTGAAACCGAAAGACCCAAACCTCTCTAAAGCTTGCCGAAAGTTGCCTTATTTTTCCTTGTATTTTCCTTGTTAGCCGAATGCACTCTTGCATTTTTCTCTTTTTCTTTCTTCACTTGCATAAACCGAAACTAGTATTCTCTTTGCTCATATTTCATTCTTTTCTCTTTTGAAACACTAGTGCTCGAAACTTACCTTGCCCCTAAACCAAAATCTTCATTCATCCATTCCATTTCTTTCTTCTCAAAACCGAAAAGCACCTATCTCTTTTCCATTTTCTTCTCTTCTCAAGACTTTGGCCGATTCTCTTTTCTTTCAGAACACATAATTCTTTTGCTTACTCTAGCCGAATCTCTTTTCTCTTCCATTAGTCTTCAACTTAGCCGAATATCTCCCTTCTCCTAGTGGTTGTAGTGGCGAATATCGTGAGAGTGTTGGGATCTTGCTTCAATCGTTTGGGAATTTGGTAAGTGATGGGCCAATGGCCATTTCCCTTCTTCTTTTTATTGCCGATGTTGGTTGATTAAGAGCCGAATGTGGCCTTGTTGTTGAGAGTTAATCTTTGGTTTTGAAACTGATTTCACTATAGGTCATTCGGATTTTGGATACAAACAAGTGGAGCCTTCGTCCTTTGATTAGCCATTTAGGGTAAGTTTTGGTAAGGGCCAGTTCTGTTAGTTGATTCTTTTATCTCGTTAAGCCAAGATAATTAAGGATTAATGGTTCTTCTTATTAGGTGGTGGCCGATTGTCAAAGGGACCATTAGTTGGTTCGGGTTTGGTAGGAAACCAAACGTTTGCAAGGTAAGGGTTATTTGACAAACCCTTTTGGATTAAATGGTTGTGGCCGAATGGTCTTAGTGCCTAACTCCTATTTGGCCGATTGTAGGAGCCAGTAATCAAGGAGACTTAGATCGTTTCTTTTGGTATTAGGGATTGCGCTTAAAATCATGACAGTATGATGGATTATTGGATACCCAAATGGGGTATGTGCATGAATCCGGGTAAGTTCAATTACTATGAGTTCTATTGATGGTATGTGCTATCATAGTTATTGATGTATGTGATGTGATGTTAAACCCAATGGCATGAGTGCATGATTTACATGATTTGCATCGATATGATATGTATGGGTGATATGAGAGGAGGGGGATATGATATCCGTGTCTTTGGGACACCTGTGTCTTTGGGACACCGCAGGTTTGGCACCTCCAAAGGGTTTAGTACCACGATGATATTTTGTGACTTTGGGTCACCAGAGGTTTGGCACCTCAAATGTCTCATCCCAGTGGCTTAGCACCACGGTGGGTTGGCCCCACGCTTGATTATACGGGATTGACGCCATGATTTGGTATCACACGATGGGTTGGCCCCATCATCGGATTTGTGATCATGCGGTCACCAAAGTGGTTAGGTACCACATTGTGTCTTTGGGACACCGAGGTTTGGCACCTCATTGCGACTGCGTCCCTCGTGGTTTGACACCACCGTGGGTTGGCCTCACTTGAGAGATACGGGATTGCCGCTAGTGATTTGGTATCACGAGATGGGTTGGCCCCATCATTGGATTATTCGTGACTTTGGGTCACCAAAGTGGTTTGGCACCACACTTATGGATATCGTGACTTTGGGTCACCAGGTGGTTTGGCACCACCAAAGGGTTTGGTACCACACGGGGTAGAACAGAGATACGGATGGTTAGGATCGGGTTGCATTAATCATGTTGCTATGTATGATGTGTGTTAGCATGTTGTTTTATTGGGAGCGGATTTATGCATCGAGTCATTCGACTCACCCTCTCCTTTGACATTTCAGTGACTCGTGACGCGACATGGAGCCGGATGGACTCGGTGCTTATGCCATGCTGAATAAAGTTTTACTCGGACTCTATAATTTGGGTATTTTAGTTTATTTACTTACTTGGGTTTATTTTGGATTTGTAAAAGGCCTTTAAAATTATGTTTTATGTTGTTTATGTTTTAAGTTGGTTTTAATATGCCTTAACAAATTAACTTGGTAAGAATTTTACTAAAATTTGGAAAGACAATGACTTCAAAACTATAACGGAATGTGTTTTCAACTATACCATCGGGTATCACACAATGTTCTGATATTAAGTAAACTCAAATGATTTTCAAATCAACCTCGATTTTCCTACTAAGTCAAAGATGTTTTAAGTAACATCAAGGAACTGCTTGAATCATTAAATGAAATCAACTCGCTTTTAACTACACACTATGAGTTAGTTTCCAAAATTTCTGGGTCTTCAAACACACCATCCGATTTCAAACAAGTTTACTCAAATTTTCTACTAATACACTATGTTTCCACCCAGCTTTTAAACGAAAAATCTAACCTCTCAAAAACATTTTTCCCCGTAGCATACCAGATTCGGACGTGATGTCTTGTCCGGGTTTGGGGTGTTACAAAGAAAGTAATGAAGAAGCCATTTCGTTATTAACACAAATAGCGGAAATGGAAATCGGAGATTATCCGTTAGCAGCGGAAATCCGAGAAACATGGGAAAGCTAGAATACACCAGTACCTTCACCAGAATCCTTACACCTGGATGAAATCGAAGAGATGAATCTTAGAAACATCCAAGAAGGATAAACACGTGGAAGAATGATGTCCAAAAAGGAGATGCATTCAATTTTGGCGGTGACTTAAAAAGAAGGCAACCACCAAAAGACAAAGATGATGTCATGCATGATGGAAGCAACCATTTAATGCAATTGAAACATGGAAGCAACCATGACGGCAACCACTATTCAAGGAAGCTACATGGAAACAACCAAAAGCGTCCTTATCAAGATAATGTTAGAGGAAGCTACGTGGAAAAAGCCAACATAGCATCCACCAATTAAAGAAAGCTACTTGGAAGCCACCAAGAAGCTGACAATTAATGTGTCCTTATCAGGATACTATTCGGAACTCAATTGTAATTAAATTAGAGTTTATTTTTTATTCTTATCCGAACAATTATTTCAGATTTCAAATGTAACTAGATTCTAGTTTAGAATTTTTGGTTATAAATAGGCATTCATGTAAGCCTTGAAAGGCATCGAGTTTTAGGATCGAGTTTTAGTTATCGAGTTTTAGTTATCTTTCATCGAGTTTTAGTTAGAAAATTTGTAAACTATCTTTCTTCTTGTGAAATATTATTCTACGATATTAGAATCCCTTCCGCTTGCACATACCTCCCCCCCGGTAATTGGTATCAGAGGAGCCCCGGAGTAACGATTTCTGGAGTTTTCATATCGTAGTTATCATTGTAAGTTTCTATCTTTATTTCTCGCCTGCTTGTTTCACGGTTGTTGTCTCAAAACCCATATATCCGCTTGTTGTCTTCGTGTTGCCGTTGAGTCCGAGTGGGACGTTGTAGGCGCGAAAGACGATATGAACACTGAGCGGTCTTAGGTACCGTGGATAACATCATGGAAAAAATGGATTGTTTATATAAAGATAAAACTTGTAATCATACTATGCATATAGACTCTAAGAATGAAAATAATATTTCGGCTCTTAGTAAAGGTATCAATAGTTTAATAGATATGACGTCTATATATTTTAATAAATTATATACTAAGGTTAGTAAAGTAGAAGAAAAAGTAGATAGTTTGGGAGAAGTAACGGACTTAGATTTGAATAGCAAATCTAAAGAGTTATTATCCGATGTTAATAATAAACTCGATCAGGTTATTAATAATAATAATATAGAATTAGATTTATGACCTTTATATTACGGTAATAGTAATTATATTTTAGCTTTGTCGGATGAGGATGAGTCTTCGGATGAATCTTCAACTAATAATAATAATAATAAAAAACAAAAAACAAAAGAAAAAAGAGAAAAATATAAAAAACAAGAAAAATATGATTTTGACTCTTACAAAACTTTAATAGAACATTGGAAAACCCAATTTTCTAAAACGGAAGATAGTTATGAAAGAGTTGAATATCTAAAATTAATAAAAGAACTTTATGAAAAACATAAAGATTTGTTTAAAAGATATAATTATCATTATATGTTAGATTATAATATAATTGATGATAGTAATAATAGTTATTCTGAAAATATAAAAAGTAGTAGTAGTTCTAATAATATGGATATAGATATTAAGATTATTGGTAATAATTTCTATAAAGAAAAAACTTCAAAGGAAGAAAATATAGAACTTCCCAACCTATGGATATTGAACCCCCTGCATCCATATGAATATGAAATTCCTAAACCTAAGGAAATTGATAAACAAGATCCTTATGATAAAATCAAACCAAAGAAGTATTGGGAAAATAAATATCTAATTGAACTAAACCTACTTCATTTAGAAAAACCAATAATTCAACAAATAAAAATTGGAAAAAAGGATATTATTACCTTTTCACATTTCCAATCAAGAAAATATTATACTTATATAGAAATTATATTTCAATTTAGAGAATATAAAACATACTCTTTAAATGCTTTATTAGATACTGGAGCTACAACCAAAGAGTCAGAGAGAAAATGCGATTCCATCGTAAAAATGGGAACTTATGAAAAATCCTATTGAAAGTTGTTGGAGTCAATGGTATTGAAACCTTAATCCTTTTTAAAGCTAAAAATATACCAATCTACATAAACAATGTTAGATTTATAATTCCAAAATTATTATGTTTACCTGATATGTATGGAGACATATTATTAGGTAATAATTTTCTAAATCAATATTTACCTTTTATTGTTAATAAGAAATCGGTTATATTATCTATAGAAAACAATTCTATAGAAATACCATTAGTAAATTATAAACCTGATTTTACTAATGTTTGATTTTCTTAGCAGGCCTTATGGATAGAGGTAAACAACCTCTAAATGAAAATGATGGATGGAGAACTGCTCATAAAAAAAACCAACAAGGGAAAATCACCAATGAGTCCTAAACAAGGATTTATTGTCGCACTGCAAAAAAAGTAATTCCTAAACAGGATTTATGGTCGCACCTTCACAGTACAATTTTATCCTAAACAAGGATATTATTTACCATATCCATTGGTAAACCAACCAATTGGATCACATTCACCAACACCGTGGATTATTCTCAATTTTCTCAAAAGCCTTATACCGATTCCAAAATTTTCAAATATACGTAAGATTTGTTGAAAAACAACAAACCTCTCGAGTTCTCGAATCTAAAGGATTTTTATAATCCAGTGCTTACCCCCGCATATTACCATTTCATAAACAAGATATGGAAAAACCATATTTTGGAACAAAGAGCTAGTTTCGTAAAGGTTTTTACCCAATTCTCGTAATTCTTAGTTGAAAAAACAATCAAGAAAAATCAAGAATTATTATTAAAAGTATATTATACAGAGATTGGGACGATGTCCTAATTGAATATATGGAGATTAAGGAGATAAACAATCTTCTTGATATATTTCAATATTTTATTGATAAAGGAGAAACACTCCTATTATTAATAAGATGTTTAGAAAATGTCCAGAATATCCCAAGTTAGGGGCTATTTTGTGTGTTGCATGAAATTGCATGTGTTTGGTGTCTTTGTGTTGCTATTTCGGTGTTTTAGGGGCTTAATGGTAGGCTAGGTGTGTGCCTCGAGTAGGTAGGAAAATTTTAGTTTTGGGTGTTAAGTGAAGGGAGCCGAGGAAGTCTGGGGTTTAAGAAAGTAAATTGTGGGTTCATAGCACGTAGAGAAGTCTTGCCGCAAAGTGGTGAGCAAGGTGCCACTAGGTGTTGAAGGTGGCGCTTTTTGCTAGGGAGGGGATGTCCCGAGTTCGAGTCATGAAACCCCATTTTGGTTGCTTTTGGGACGGCATGGAGAAGAGGCGTAAGGCAAGTGAAACTCTAACTTGGACTTAGTCAAGTGATGGGTTGGTTGGTGGAGAGTGAAAGTAGGAGGGAGAATTGTTCAAACTATTTTGAACTTGTGGCTTAGAGTGATGGGGGGATCATGGCGAATTTTTGGAGAGTTTGGGGGAGGAAGTGACGGCTTGGGAAGGGGTTGTGTGTGTGCCGAAATTCATTTTGGAATTTTGGTACACTTTCTGATCACATTTTGTTAGCCGAAATTCAACAAAGTTCTCATTCTTTCTTCTTAGAAAAAAACTCTTCTTGCCAAATTTTGCTTTGCTTCCTTTGTTTGGTGTGACCGAATGCTCTCCCCTATACCTTCTTCTCCTCCTTTTCCATTTTGTTGAGCCGAAACTTGACCTCTAAAACATTTTCTCCATCTTCTTTATTGCTCAAACCGAAAAAGTGCAACCTCTATCCATCGTTGGTTTCTTTCTTCTTTCCCTCTCAAACCCCATTGCCAGTAACCTCATTTCTCTTCACTAGACTCTCTTTTCTTCTCATACAAAGCCGAAAGTAGAGGTGTTAAACACTTAAGCCGAACCCTTCTCATCCGTTGACCGATTCCTTCTCATCTTTTAGACCATATTTCCTCTGTTGTACTTCTCGAGTCTAAGCCGAATACCTCCTTCCCTTGGTGTTTTGTTGGCCGAATCTTTTCTCCTTTTTGATCAAAGTGCCGACCTAACTCATCCCTTCTCTCGGTGGTTGTAGTGACCGAATATCGATGGGGTATTGGAGGCCTTGTTTCAATCGGTTGGAATTTGGGTAAGTGGTTGGCCGAATGGCCATCCCTTTTCTCTCTAGTGCTATGACGATTTTGGTTGATGAAAGGAAATAACCTCTTATTTTGGGACTTAATGCTTGATAGGGCATTCGGGATTCAAGGAGTCAACAAAGCCTTCTCTCAAGGACTCGATCGATTGGTAGGTAGTGATTGTGGTGAGTGATTGGTATTGGCATTGGTCGTCCAATCTTTTGATTTTGAGTTGGTCAAAGTTATTAAGGTTTAATTGTTCCTTTTCAAAGTGTAGCCAATTGTTGGAAGGAAAGCCTTGGTGGTTCGGGTTTGATAAAGAATCAAACCAATAGCAAGGTAAGGGTTCGATATTAAACCATTGGTTGATTGGTGTTGGCCGAATGTCTTAGTGCCTAACCCCTAATGTTTGGCCGATTGTAGGAGTCTATACTCGAGGGGCTTAGCTTTCGTTCTCGTTGGGATTTCTAGGCTCGTAGTTACTGTGTGTGTAAACTACACACTAATACTTGGTAATGTTGTTAATTAAACTCGCTTTGCCTCATTAAAACTATAACAAAGATGATGGATGATGGGATACCCAAATGGGGTATATGTACGGATCCGGTAAGTCTATTTTATTACCAAAGACTATTATGGATACTTTGGGTATGATGATCTATGCTATATATGTATATGCTATGAGATGCTATGTTGGGCATGGTTGCATGAGTTACATGAATTGCATATTGCACATGAGTCAATTATGTCATGTATGGGTGACATGAGAGGAGGGAGCAAAGTGATATTTGTGCCGACGAGCACCAAAGCTTTTGGTAGCACAACTTTGTGACTTTGGGTCACCAGAGGTTTGGCACCTCCAGAGGTTTGGTACCTCAAACGTCTCGTCCCAGCTGGCTCAGCACCACAAAGGGGTTGGCCCCACGTGATGATTATCTGGATTGACGCCGTTGTTTTGGTAACACACGATGGGTTGGCCCCATCACCGATTTGTGACTACACGGCCACCAAAGGCTTTGGTAGCACACTGTGTCTTTGGGACACCGTGAGGTTTGGCACCTCATTGCGACTTGTCCCCGTGGTTTGACCACCGTGGGTTGGCCCCACTTGAGATATGGGATTGTCTCGCTAGTGTTTTGGTAACACACGATGGGTTGGGCCCCATCATCGCTGGATTTGTGACTTCGGTCACCAAAGCTTTGGTAGCACAATTGTGTCTTTGGGACACCAAAGGTTTTGGGACCACATTGACGGATATTATGTCTTTGGGACATCAGTTTGGTATCGAGCCCTGCTCAAAACTCTGCTTTGAGGGTTTTGGGCCCAAAACACTTTTTTTAAAAAAAAAAGGGCTTTTCAAAATATGGGCTTTTAAGAAACTTTTCAGTTTATTCGGCATGGCACTGTACCTCAGGCAAAAGTCCACTGTAAGTACTTCCTGACTTTCTTGAAGTGATTTGTTTGTATGAATTGATTTATATGTGAATATTATGGGCTTTTATGGGAACGTAGATTAGTGAACTAGGATCCATTGAACCCTAGGACTAGTCTACTTAAACACATGCATAAGACTTAAGGCTACTAAACAAACCTCAGTGAAGTAAGTCACCGAGTTAAGGTGTGGTAACCATCAGACGCATGTCGAGGATTGGTATTCGATGAAGAGCTTGGTATTTAAGCAATCCTAGCGACTCACCTCCTCTTTACGCGAATCCTACCTGGTGTGTAGCTACGGTTCACCTTAACCATGAAGACTTGTTCATAGGCTAAACCAAGTATTAAAACCCGAAAAGGGAATTAGCCATGTTTTCGAAAATACAACAACAACCCTAATGTTTTCAAACTTTTTGCAATAAACTCTTTCAAAACTGAGAATGTCACATTTACAACAATTTTCTCGAAAAACCTGATTTATAGAAAATTACAAAAATGCCCTTAGGGGTAAATTTACTAAAATGCCCTCGGTTTATAAAATAGCAACTCAATGATTTTGCCCCAAAATTTCAATGATGTTACGAAATTCAAACATTCTGTTTTACAAAATATCCATCGAAAATTTTTATTTTGGAAAATTTACGAAAATGCCCTCAGTTTGTGAAAATTACTAAAATACCCCTGGTTTCCAAAACGAAGTATTTTTCAAAATTTTCAAAGAACACTCTCAAATTTTTGGAATTTCAAATTGACCGGTTTTTACGAAAGTTTAAAATATCTTTATTACGAAAATACCCTGTAGGGAAAATGACGAAAATACCCTTGGGCTAGAAATGGGCAGCAATGTCTGAAGAGTGAATAGGTATGGAAAGGGTTAAGGAATGAATGTATAATCTCTTTTGGGTGAATAGGATAGAAGACTGAAACCTTGGTTGCTCGAAAGAACCCCTGATTAAACTCTATCCATAAAATTTCTTTGCGGTTAAGAAAGTGGAACGATACTAATGCATAAAAATCTTTTTAATCAGAAACGTAGATCGTTAGACATGAGCACTCGAGGCGGACGTGGTCGTAATACTCGTGGTAGAGGTAGGGTAGAATGACGGTTTCGAACCCGTAGGATCCGTCAAGGGTCGAAAAATGAGATGCCGCCCGCCACCAAATAGAGGTGGTGAGTTCCGAGATCGATCGAGACGATGCAAAGGTCACAGCGATCTTTGCGGGGTGTTGGAAAGGGTAGCCGGAGTAAGTGGTGGTGCGGGAGTTAGGAAATCTGCTCTGAGAGACTCGCCTAATGGGGCCGAATTCTTCCGAGGTGTATCGGTGTTGCTCCTAGCACCGCCGAGTATTGGCTGGAGGCAACGGAGCGGATCATGGACGATCCGGACTTGACGATCGAGGAGAAGTTGAAGGGCATCGACGCTTCTTCGGGATGAGTCATATCAATGGTGGCTCACGGTTCGGGACAAAGTGGCGGTGAGGATCCGACATGGGATTATTTCAGAGCCGCATATCAAAAGAAGTACATCGGGGCTAGTTACATCGACTCAAATGAAAGGCATTTCGAGGCTCGCTCGGGGAGTAAATCATTCTTGAGTACGAGGTGAGTTCCCGGAGTAGTAGGTATGCCGAGGGCATTGTAGCCACCGAGCATGAGAGGTGTGTTCGCTTCGAGGACGGGCTTCGACGAGTTGAGGTCGCGATTGCTCCTCGCCAGGCGCGAGTTTGCTTTGTCTTAGTTGAGAAGGCTAAGGTAGCCGAGGTGTTAAGGAGTCGATAAGACGAGCATGGACAGGAGTAGGCTTAAGAGGAGCTTTGGGTCTTCGGGATCGCCCGCAATCCGCGAGGAGGGCTAGACCGAGTGGGCGAAATCGATCCGCTAGGTTTGTTGCCGCTAGGCGAGGACCGCCACACAGGTAATCGATGTGGGAAATCTCATTGGGGTGGTTGTTGGACGGGTGGAAAAGGTTGCTTCGAGTGTGGTTCTCGGATCATCGCATTAGGGACCCGCCCTCGTAGGATGGCCGTTCGATTCACCGTCGAGTCGTACGTGTCGGGCCTGAGGTAATGGACCACCACCACGCAGGGGCCGTGGTAATGACAGAGGTGGTAATGGATTTGGTCGAGGTCGTGGAGCACCGGCGCAGAGGTGCGGTGTAGTTCGGAGGCACGATGTACTGGTGCAGTGTATGCGACTAGGCGCCGAGGAGGGCGGCGCGCACCTGACGTAATCACCGATGCGTTTTTGATTTTTGGTTCTCCTATACCGCTTTAATTGACTTGGGTTCCACGCGTTCGTATGTTGCTAGTAGTATAGTTGAGACCATGGACTTAGACTCGAGATATCTTCTAGGCGGATGACCGCATTTAGCCCTCTAGGTCACTCAGTAGTGGTAGATAAGTTGTATAAGGATGTACCCCTAGAACTCCAAGGGGTAGTTTTGCCGCCGATCCGATGGAACCGCCGTTTGAGGAGTTCGATCCGATTCTCTGGATGGACCGTTGGTTAAGTATCGTGCCAAGGTGGATTGCGCGCTAAAGCGCATGGTTCTATCGACGGTTAAGGAGATGAAGTGAGTATGATAGGTAATAGGAGAGATTACTAATCCAATGTGGTGTCGGCATTAAAAGTCAGAAAGATGGTCGGGAAGGGTCGTGAAGCGTATGTGGTTCATGTGTATGCCTTGGAGGCTAAGGAGTCCATTGTTGAGAAGGTTCGTCATCATTAAGGAATTTGTGGATGTGTTTCAGAGGAGCTTCCGGGTTTGCCACCCGATCGTGAGGTAGAGTTTGGGATAGATCTGCTACCGTGGACGGCGCCAAAGGTTATCGCTCCATATAGGATGGCACCAAAGAGTTGGTGGAGCTTAAGGCTCGATTCGTGAGTTGTTGGATCGAGGCTTCATTAGGCCAAGTGTTTCACCGTGGGGCGCGCGGTGTTATTCGTCAAGAAGAAGGGACGGTTCGATGCGGATGTGTATCGATTACGCTTGCCCGAATAAGTGACGATTAAAAACAAGTATCCGCTACTACCGCGGATAGATGACTTGTTTGATCACCGAAGGTGCATCGGTGTTTTCAAGATCGATTTGAGGTCCGGGTACCATCGGTTGAAAGTTAAGGAAGCGGATATCCATAAGACGGCGTTTTGACTCGATGCACGCACACTACGAATTCTGTAATGCCGTTCGGGTTGACTAACGCTCGGCGACTTTTATGGATATGATGAATAGGGTGTTTCAAAGAAAGATCTGGATCGTTTCGTTGTGGTTTTTATTGACGACATCTTGGTTTACTCAAGGTCGGAAAAAGAGCATGATGCACACTTAAGAGTGGTGTTGCAAGTTTTGAGGGAGAAGCAACTCTATGCTAAGTTCAGTAAGTGTGAGTTCTGGCTTAGTGAAGTGACGTTTTTGGGCCACGTAGTATCAGCTGAGGGGATTAGAGTAGATCCTCGGAAGGTTGAGGCGGTTTTGGATTGGAAGCCTCCTAAGTCAGTCGCTGAGATTCGGAGTTTCCTGGGTTTGGCGAGATACTATCGAAGGTTTGTTGAGGGTTTCTCGTTAATTGCAAACACCGGCGATGACTAAGTCATTATGGAAGGGAGTTCCGTTCGTTTGGACTGAGAAACAGCAGGAGAGTTTTGATAAGTTGAAGAAGATCTTGACTGAGGCTCCGGTTCTAATTCAGCCTGAGGCGGGTAAGGAATTCACCGTGTACTGCGACGCATCACACACGGGCTTGGGTTGTGTGTTGATGCAGGAGGGTAAGGTTGTGGCTTACGCTTCTCGGCAGCTGAGGCCACACGAGGTCAACTATCCGACGCACGATTTAGAGCTGGCAGCTGTAGTCTTCGCTCTAAAAATCTGGAGGCACTACTTGTACGGGGAGAAGTCAATCGTCTACACAGATCATAAGAGTTTGAAGTATCTACTGACTCAGAAGGATCTGAATTTGAGGCAGCGTAGATGGGTTGAGTTGCTCAAGGACTACGACTGTTCGATTGAATATCATCCGGGCAAGGCTAACGTAGTGGCAGACGCGTTGAGCCGTAGGGTTGTTTCAGACTTAAGAGCTTTGTTTGCCCATTTAAGTTTGTTTGACGACGGGAGTATTCTGGCAGAGCTGCAAGTTAAGCCTACTTGGGTTGAGCAGATCAAAGAGAAACAGTTGGAGGATGAGGTTCTGAGTGCGCGAAGGTTACAAGTGCAGAATGGTGGTTTGGAGGGTTACAGCTTGTCTAGTGAAGAAGTTCTGTGTTTTCAAGGTAAGGCTTGTATGCCTAAAGATGTTGAGCTGAGGCAGAGGATTCTTCAGGACGCACATAGCAGTCCTTATGCTATGCATCCTGGAGGTAGCAAAATGTATAGGGATCTTAAGGAGCAGTTTTGGTGGCCTGGCTTGAAGAAAGAAGTGACGGAGTTTGTTGGGAAGTGTCTGACTTGTCAACAGGTCAAAGCGGAACATCAGTTACCGTCGGGTTTGCTTCAGCCTGTGAAAATCCCTCAGTGGAAATGGGAAAGGATAACTATGGATTTCGTCAGTGGTTTACCGCTTACGCCAAGCAAGAAAGATTCAGTTTGGGTTATTGTGGATCGTCTGACTAAGTCGGCCCATTTCATTCCGGTGAGAGTGGACTATTCACTTCAAAGATTGGCGAAGCTTTATGTGTCAGAGATAGTAAGGCTACACGGTGTTCCAGTTTCGATAATCTCGCATGAGGATCCGAGGTTCACGTCAAGGTTACGAGAGCATTGCATCGTGCTCGGCACGCGCGCTTGGATTTCAAAGACGGCTTTTCACCCGCATGATCGGCGACGCGCATCGTAAAGGGTCATTCGGATCTTAGAAGACATGCTGAGAGGTTGTGTTCTGGACTTCCGGGGCAGTTGGGAAGAGTTTCTGCCGTTAGCCGAGTTCGCCTATAACAACAGTTACCAAGCAAGCATCAAGATGGCACCATATGAGGCGCTGTATGGTAGGAAGTGTCGCTCACCTACTTGTTGGACGAGTTAGGTGAACGCCGCTTGTTGGGACCCGAGTTGGTGGTCGAGACAGAGAAGACAAGGTTAAGTTGATCCGAGCTCGTTTGAAGGAAGCTTGGCATCAAAAAAGTCTTATGCCGATCTTAAGCGAAGGGATATAGAGTTCACGCGTGAGATCGTGTCTTCTTAAAGGTCTCACCTTGGAAGAAGGTCTTGAGGTTTGCGCGAAAAAGGCAAGCTAAGTCCGAGGTTTATTGGGCCGTATAAGGTATTGAGACGAGTTGGACCAATGGCGTGATCGCCTTGAGTTGCCGCAGAGCTTAGTCGATTCACGATGTTTTTCACGTTTGATGCTTGGAGGTACCGCTCGGATCCATCGCATGTAGTAGCGATGGAGAGATCGAGGTAAATCGGATATGACCATAGAGGAAGAACCAGTGCAGATTCTTGATCGGGATGTGAAGGTTCTACGTAGGAAGTCTGTGCCTTTGGTTAAGGTTCTTTGGCGGAATCATGGCGTGGAGGAAGCCACGTGGGAACCCGAGGATACGATGAGACAAAGCAATACCGCAACTCTTTTGACCGTAATTTCGAGGCCGAAATTATTCTTAAGGGGGGTAGAACTGTAATATCCCGGGTTAGGGGCTATTTTGTGTTGCATGAAATTGCATGTGTTTGGTGTGCTGTGTTGCTATTTCGGTGTTTTAGGGGCTTAATGGTAGGCTAGGTGTGTGCCTGAGTAGGTAGTAAAATTTTAGTTTTTGGGTGTTAAGTGAAGGGAGCTGAGGAAGCTGGGGTTTAAGAAAGTAAATTGTGGGTTCATAGCACAGAGAGAAGTGCTGGCAAAGTGGCTGAGCAAGGTGCCACTAGGTGTTGAAGGTGGCGTCTTTTGCTAGGGAGGGGATGTCCTGAGTTCGAGCTGCGAAACCCCCATTTTTGTTGCTTTTTGGGACGGCATGGAGAAGAGGCAGAAGGCAAGTGAAACTCTAACTTGGACTTAGTCAAGTGATGGGTTGGTTGGTGGAGAGTGAAAGTAGGAGGAGAATTGTTCAAACTATTTTGAACTTGTGGCTTAGAGTGATGGGGGATCATGGCGAATTTTTGGAGAGTTTGGGGGAGGAAGTGACGGCTTGGGATGGGGTTGTGTGTGTGCCGAAATTCATTTTGGAATTTTGGTACACTTTCGGTCACATTTTGTTAGCCGAAATTCAACAAAGTTCTCATTCTTTCTTCTTAGAAAAAAACTCTTCTTGCCAAATTTTGCTTTGCTTCCTTTGTTTGGTGTGACCGAATGCTCTCCCTATACCTTCTTCTCCTTTTCCATTTTGTTGAGCCAAACTTGACCTCTAAAACATTTTCTCCATCTTCTTTATTGCTCAAAACCGAAAGTGCAACCTCTATCCATCGTTGGTTTCTTTCTTCTTTTCCTCTCAAACCCCATTGCAGTAACCTCATTTCTCTTGACTAGACTCTCTTTTCTTCTCATACAAAGCCGAAAGTAGAGGTGTTAAACACTTAAGTTTGAACCCTTCTCATCTGTTGACCGATTCCTTCTCATCTTTTAAACCATATTTCCTCTGTTGTACTTCCGAGTCTAAGCCGAATACCTCCCTTCCTTGGTGTTTTGTTGGCCGAATCTTTTCTCCTTTTTGATCAAAGTGCTGACCGAACTCATCCCTTCTCTCAGTGGTTGTAGTGACCGAATATCAGTGGGGTATTGGAGGCCTTGTTTCAATCGGTTGGAATTTGGGTAAGTGGTTGGCCGAATGGCCATCCCTTTTTCTCTCTAGTGCTATGACGATTTTGGTTGATGAAAGGAAATAACCTCTTATTTTGGGACTTAATGCTTGATAGGGCATTCGGGATTCAAGGAGTCAACAAAGCCTTCTCTCAAGGACTCGATCGATTGGTAGGTAGTGATTGTGGTGAGTGATTGGTATTGGCATTGGTCGTCCAATCTTTTGATTTTGAGTTGGTCAAAGTTATTAAGGTTTAATTGTTCCTTTTCAAAGTGTAGCCAATTGTTGGAAGGAAAGCCTTGGTGGTTCGGGTTTGATAAAGAATCAAACCAATAGCAAGGTAAGGGTTCGATATTAAACCATTGGTTGATTGGTGTTGGCCGAATGTCTTAGTGCCTAACCCCTAATGTTTGGCCGATTGTAGGAGTCTATACTCGAGGGGCTTAGCTTTCGTTCTCGTTGGGATTTCTAGGCTCGTAGTTACCAGGTGTGTAAACTAACACACTAATACTTGGTAATGTTGTTAATTAAACCTGTTTGCCTGTTAAAAACTATAACAGTATGATGGATGATGGGATACCCAAATGGGGTATATGTACGGATCCGGGTAAGTCTATTTTATTACCAGTACTATTATGGATACTTTGGGTATGATGATCTATGCTATATATGTATATGCTATGAGATGCTATGTTGGGCATGGTTGCATGAGTTACATGAATTGCATATTGCACATGAGTCGATATGTCATGTATGGGTGACATGAGAGGAGGGAGCGAGGATATTTGTGCCGACGAGCACCGTTGCTTTGGTAGCACAACTTTGTGACTTTGGGTCACGGAGAGGTTTGGCACCTCCAGAGGTTTGGTACCTCAGCGTCTCGTCCCAGTGGCTCAATTACCACGATGGGTTGGCCCCACGATGATTATACTGGGATTGACGCCAAATGTTTTGGTAACACACGATGGGTTGGCCCCATCACCGCATTTGTGACTACGGTCACCAAAGGTGCTTTGGTAGCACACTGCTGTGTCTTTGGGACACGGAGGTTTGGCACCTCATTGCGACTTGTCCTCGTGGTTTGACCACCGTGGGTTGGCCCCACTTGAGATATGGGATTGTCTCGCTAGTGTTTTGGTAACACACGATGGGTTGGCCCCATCATCGTTGGATTTGTGACTTCGGTCACCAGTGCTTTTGGTAGCACAATTGTGTCTTTGGGACACCAAAGGTTTGGGACCACATTGACGGATATTATGTCTTTGGGACATCGGTGTTTTGGTAACACATCGTGGATCGGATGTCACCAAAGGGTTTGGTACCACACGGGTAGAAAAGGTGTATGGATGGTTAGGATCGGGTTGCATTAATTATGTTGCTATGTATGATGTGTGTTAGCATGTTGTTTTATCGGAGCGGGTTTACACATCGAGTCACTCGACTCACCCTCTCCTTTGACATTTCAGTGACTCGTGAGACGCGGACTTGGGCCGGATGGACTCGGGGTGCACATGCCATGCTCTAATAAAAGCTTTGCTCAGTTTATTGCATTTGGGTACTTTAGTTTATTTATTTTTATTTGGGTTTATCTTGGATTTGTAAAAGCCTTTTTAAGATGTGCTTTATACTGTTTATGTTTTACATTGGATTTTAATATGCTGTAACGAAAATAACTTGGTATGAACTTTAGTAAAATTTGGAAAGACGACGTTTTACATTGTTTTAATATGTTTTAATATGTTTTAATATGTTTTAAACTTTAGTAAAATTTTAATATGTTTTACATTGTTTTCAAACCAACAAAGCGATATGTTTTTGAACTATACCATCGGGTATCACACCGTTTTCATAATTGGATGAAAAACAATCGGATTCAAACTTGAAACCAAAAATTTTTCTAAGACTTAATGTTCTAGTAACAATATTCAACAACCCGTTTTCAAAAAGAAACAAAGTTTTATCAAGTCTATTTAGTACAAATTCGAAATTTTCAAAATACGTTTTCCCTCGTAACATACCAGATTCGGTCATGGTGTTTGGACCGGGTTTGGGGTGTTACAATGTCTATATAACAAGTGTAGACAAATTTTACCCTCAGAAATATTTTCAAAAATAAAAGGAGCCATTTGCAAACAGCAAGCTCTATTTTTAGAAAAATTTTCTGAATATTTTACTCAAGCTTATATTTTTGTAAATGATATAGGAGAAAAAACTCCTGCTATCAAATTTCGTTTAAATCATGAGCCGTTCGATATAACAAGTATTGAATGGGGATTTGTTAAAGAAATAACAGTCCAAAATCTCTCTTTTGATTTATAAAAAGATTTTCCAGCAATAGTCAAATCTCGGCTATAAAACTTTGTAAATATAGACGATTTTGTCTATTATTTCCATATTGAGATAAACAGTCTCATTGGTATTGCTGAGGAAGAAAAATTTCATCAGCCTTATCAGATTTGGAATATTAATACTATGTTTTCCTAAAAGCCCAAAGCGAAGAAAAGAAGATCCAGAGCATTTATCAAAAATCATTGATGAGTGCTATAATAATTTCAACAAGTATCAAGTCCAAGCAGGAATTGATCTTATGAGCATGGCTCGACACCTTCTCCATCAAGACACCTATATGTTTTGGACCGATGGAAGAAGAATTCTAGCTTACGACACCGGAAAAAACCGGGAAGAAAGTAATGAAGAAGCCATTTCGTTATTAACACAAATAGCGGAAATGGAAATCGAGATTATCCGTTAGCAATGAAATCCGAGAAACATGGGAAAGCCGGAATACACCAAGATTTCACGAATCCTTACACTGGATGAAATCGAAGAGATGAATCTTAGAAACATCCAAGAAGGATAAACACGTGGAAGAATGATGTCCAAAAAGGAGATGCATTCAATTTTGGCGGTGACTTAAAAAGAAGGCAACCACCAAAAGACAAAGATGATGTCATGCATGATGGAAGCAACCATTTAATGCAATTGAAACATGGAAGCAACCATGACGGCAACCACTATTCAAGGAAGCTACGTGGAAACAACCAAAAGCGTCCTTATCAAGATAATGTTAGAGGAAGCTACGTGGAAAAAGCCAACATAGCATCCACCAATTAAAGAAAGCTACTTGGAAGCCACCAAGAAGCTGACAATTAATGTGTCCTTATCAGGATACTATTCGGAACTCAATTGTAATTAAATTAGAGTTTATTTTTATTCTTATCCAACAATTATTTGGATTTCAAATGTAACTAGATTCTAGTTTAGAATTTTTGGTTATAAATAGGCATTCATGTAAGCCTTGAAAGGCATCGAGTTTTAGGATCGAGTTTTAGGATCGAGTTTTAGTTATCGAGTTTTAGGATCGAGTTTTAGTTATCGAGTTTTAGTTATCTTTCATCGAGTTTTAGTTAGAAAATTTGTAAACTATCTTTCTTCTTGTGAAATATTATTCTACGATATTAGAATCCTTTCGCTTGCACATACCTCCCCGGTAATTGCACATACCGCTTGATTGGTGGTATCGAGGAGCCCCGAGTAACGATTTACGGAGTTTTCATATCGTAGTTATCATTGTAAGTTTCTATCTTTATTTCTCGATTACTTTTTGTTTCACGGTTGTTGTCTCAAAACCCATATATCATCGTTTGTCTTCGTGTTGCCGTTGAGTCCGAGTGGGGCGTTGTAGGCGTTTTGAAGACGATAGACACTGAGCGGTCTTAGGTACCAGGATAACATCATGGAAAAAATGGATTGTTTATATAAAGATAAAACTTGTAATCATACTATGCATATAGACTCTAAGAATGAAAATAATATTTCTGGCTCTTAGTAAAGGTATCAATAGTTTAATAGATATGACGTCTATATATTTTAATAAATTATATACTAAGGTTAGTAAAGTAGAAGAAAAAAAGTAGATAGTTTGGGAGAAGTAACAGACTTAGATTTGAATAGCAAATCTAAAGAGTTATTATCCGATGTTAATAATAAACTCGATCAGGTTATTAATAATAATAATATAGAATCGATTTAGGACCTTTATATTACTGGTAATAGTAATTATATTTTAGCTTTGTCAGATGAGGATGAGTCTTCGGATGAATCTTCAACTAATAATAATAATAATAAAAAACAAAAAACAAAAGAAAAAAGATAAAAAGATAAAAAACAAGAAAAATATGATTTTGACTCTTACAAAACTTTAATAGAACATTGGAAAACCCAATTTTCTAAAACGGAAGATAGTTATGAAAGAGTTGAATATCTAAAATTAATAGAAGAACTTTATGAAAAACATAAAGATTTGTTTAAAAGATATAATTATCATTATATGTTAGATTATAATATAATTGATGATAGTAATAATAGTTATTCTGAAAATATAAAAAGTAGTAGTAGTTCTAATAATATGGATATAGATATTAAGATTATTGGTAATAATTTCTATAAAGAAAAAACTTTAAAGGAAGAAAATATAGAACTTCCCGAACCTATGGATATTGAACCACCAGATCCATATGAATATGAAATTCCTAAACCTAAGGAAATTGATAAACAAGATCCTTATGATAAAATCAAACCAAAGAAGTATTGGGAACATAAATATCTAATTGAACTAAACCCAGTTCATTTAGAAAAACCAATAATTCAACAAATAAAAATTGGAAAAAAGGATATTATTACCTTTTCACATTTCCAATCAAGAAAATATTATACTTATATAGAAATTATATTTCAATTTAGAGAATATAAAACATACTCTTTAAATGTTTTATTAGATACTGGAGCTACAACCAATGAGTCAGAGAGAAAATGCGATTCCATCGTAAAAATGGGAACTTATGAAAAATCCTATTAGAGCTGTTGGAGTCAATGGTATTGAAAACCTTAATCCTTTTAAAGCTAAAAATATACCAATCTACATAAACAATGTTAGATTCAGTAATTCCTAAATTATTATGTTTTCATGATATGCATGGGGATATACTATTAGGAAATAATTTTATATATCAACATCTACCATTTTCTATTGATAAAAATCTTATTGTACTAACTCATCAAAATACTTGGTGAGAAGTACCCTTAGTAGAAAATCATAAATATATATGTGATCAGACTTTACACCTCCTAAGAAAGAACAAATAAAACAACTAGATACCAATCACTGGTTGTTTAAGATATTAGAAAATAATTTTAGTGAAGAACCATTAAAATTATGGAAAAATAGTCCTAGATATTGTACCATAAAATTGGAAAACCCCAATAAAATTATTAGAGTAAAACCTATGATCTATACTAAACAAGATATAGATGAATTTGATACACAAATCAAGGAATTACTAGATAAAGGACTAATAGAAGAAACTACTAGTCCACATTCTAGTCCCGCTTTCATGGTAAGAAATCATGCGAAAAATAAAAAGAGGAAAAGCTAGAATGGTCATAAATTATAAAAGACTAAATCAAAATACTATTTTTGATGGATATTTTATTCAAGAAAGGAAGTTTTAATAAATCAAGCTAAACAAGCAAAATATTTTAGTAAATTTGATCAGAAGTCGGCTTACAGTAAATCATGTTAATGTAAGAATCTAAACCACTAACAAACCTTGATTGCACCTAATGGTCATTACCAATGGAGAGTAATGCCATTTGGACTTTGTAATGCACCTCGTGTCTTCCAAAGATGGATGGACTCTATATTTAAAAAATAAAAAAATTTTGTGTTGTATATATAGATGATATTCTAATTTTTTCGAAACACTGGAAAATCATAGAAAACATCTAAATATTATAGCTAGAGAATTTATAAAACATGGAATAATATTGAGCCCTAAGAAAATAGAATTAGAAAAAGCAAAATAGAATTCTTAGGATTAATACTATCATCCGATGGTCTTAAACTCCAAGATCATATTATTGTTAAAATAAAAGAATTCCTGAAAAAATTGTTGATAAAAACAACTTCAACAATTTTTAGGAATTGTTAATTATGGCGAAATTTCTTTCCTAACTTATCTAAAAATTAGATGAATTATATGACAAACTCAAAAGGACAAACCTTTTGAATGGTCTATAAAAGATTCGCACATAATTAAACAAATAAAGTCTGAAATAAATTATATCCCTAAAGTATATTTACCTAAACAAGGTGATAAATTAATTCTAGAAACAGATGCCTCGAGAAAGAAATTGGGGATGTGTATTAAAAGCTAAAACAACCGATAACAAAGAATTAATATGTGGATATAGTTCTGGAAAGTTTAAACCAAACGAAATTAATTATGCTATTTATGAAAAAGAATTATTAGCAATCAAAAAGGAATAAAAAAATTCCTAATATATTTAGCACTGAAAAATTTTATTATTAAAACCGATAATCAAGTCATTAAACAGTTTCTTACTAACAAAAGTTTAGAAACAAGATTACCTAGAAGAATTAGATGGTATAATGAATTATGCCAATTTAATTTTGAAGTAATATACATAAAAGGTACTAATAATATGATTGCTGATTTTCTTAGCAGGGCCTTATGGATAGAGGTAAACAACCTCTAAATGAAAATGATGGATGGAGAATCTGTCCATAAAAACCCAACAAGGGAAAATCACCAATGAGTCCTAAACAAGGATTTATTGCTTTGCACTGCAAAAAGTAACTCCTAAACAAGGATTTATGGTCGCACCTACACAGTACAATTTTATCCTAAACAAGGATATTATTTACCATATCCATTGGTAAACCAACCAATTGGATCACATTCACCAACACCGTGGATTATTCTCAATTTTCTCAAAAGCCTTATACCGATTCCGAAATTTTCAAATATACGTAAGATTTGTTGAAAAAACAACAAACCTCTGAGTTCTCGAATCTAAAGGA
Organism: Gossypium bickii; assembly: GCA_025503065.1. Taxonomy (NCBI): domain Eukaryota; kingdom Viridiplantae; phylum Streptophyta; class Magnoliopsida; order Malvales; family Malvaceae; genus Gossypium; species Gossypium bickii. Next base: position 42,346,365 of record CP106717.1, on the reverse strand, counting down.
TTTTTATAATCCAAAGCTTACCCTGAATATTACCATTTCATAAACAAGATATGGAAAAACCATATTTTGGAACAAAGAGCTAGTTTCGTAAAGGTCTTACCCAATTCTCGAAATTCTTAGTTGAAAAAACAACTGAAGAAAAATCTGAAGAATTATTATTAAAAAGTATATTATACAGAGATTGGGACGATGTCCTAATTGAATATATGGAGATTAAGGAGATAAACAATCTTCTTGATATATTTCAATATTTTATTGATAAAGGGAGAAACACTCCTATTATTAATAAGATGTTTAGAAAATGTCTATATAACAAGTGTAGACAAATTTTACCTCGAAATATTTTCAAAAATAAAAGGAGCCATTTGCAAACAAAGAAGCTCTATTTTTAGAAAAATTTTCTGAATATTTTACTCAAGCTTATATTTTTGTAAATGATATAGGAGAAAAAACTCCTGCTATCAAATTTCGTTTAAATCATGAGCCGTTCGATATAACAAGTATTGAATGGGGATTTGTTAAAGAAATAACGATCCAAAATCTCTCTTTTGATTTATAAAAGATTTTCCAAAGAATAGTCAAATCTCGGCTATAAAACTTTGTAAATATAGACGATTTTGTCTATTATTTCCATATTGAGATAAATGATCTCATTGGTATTCTTTGAGGAAGAAAAATTTCATCACTTTTATCGATTTGGAATATTAATACTATGTTTTCCTGAAAAGCCCGAAAGCGACAAAAGAAGATCCGCAGCATTTATCAAAAATCATTGATGAGTGCTATAATAATTTCAACAAGTATCAAGTCCAAGCGAGAATTGATCTTATGAGCATGGTTTCGACACCTTCTCCATCAAGGCACCTATATGTTTTGGACCGATGGAAGAAGAATTCTAGCTTACGACACCGGAAAAACCGGGAAGAAAGTAATGAAGAAGCCATTTCGTTATTAACACAAATAGCGGAAATGGAAATCGGAGATTATCCGTTAGCAAAATGAAATCCGAGAAACATGGGAAAGCTGGAATACACCAAGATTTCACGAGAATCCTTACACTGGATGAAATCGAAGAGATGAATCTTAGAAACATCCAAGAAGGATAAACACGTGGAAGAATGATGTCCAAAAGGAGATGCATTCAATTTTGGCGGTGACTTAAAAAGAAGGCAACCACCAAAAGACAAAGATGATGTCATGCATGATGGAAGCAACCATTTAATGCAATTGAAACATGGAAGCAACCATGACGGCAACCACTATTCAAGGAAGCTACGTGGAAACAACCAAAAGCGTCCTTATCAAGATAATGTTAGAGGAAGCTACGTGGAAAAAGCCAACATAGCATCCACCAATTAAAGAAAGCTACTTGGAAGCCACCAAGAAGTCGACAATTAATGTGTCCTTATCGAGGATACTATTCGAACTCAATTGTAATTAAATTAGAGTTTATTTTTATTCTTATCCAGAACAATTATTTCGGTTTCAAATGTAACTAGATTCTAGTTTAGAATTTTTGGTTATAAATAGGCATTCATGTAAGCCTTGAAAGGCATCGAGTTTTAGGATCGAGTTTTAGGATCGAGTTTTAGTTATCGAGTTTTAGGATCGAGTTTTAGTTATCGAGTTTTAGTTATCTTTCATCGAGTTTTAGTTAGAAAATTTGTAAACTATCTTTCTTCTTGTGAAATATTATTCTACGATATTAGAATCCCTTCCGCTTGCACATACCTCCCCCCCGGTAATTGCACATACCGCCCCCGGTAATTGGTATCAGAGGAGCCCCGGAGTAACGATTTCTGGAGTTTTCATATCGTAGTTATCATTGTAAGTTTCTATCTTTATTTCTCAGTTCTGTTTGTTTCACGGTTGTTGTCTCAAAACCCATATATCATCGTTTGTCTTCGTGTTGCCGTTGAGTCCGAGTGGGGCGTTGTAGGCGTTTTGAAGACGATATAGACCTGACGGTCTTAGGTACCAGGGATAACATCATGGAAAAAATGGATTGTTTATATAAAGATAAAACTTGTAATCATACTATGCATATAGACTCTAAGAATGAAAATAATATTTCGGCTCTTAGTAAAGGTATCAATAGTTTAATAGATATGATGTCTATATATTTTAATAAATTATATACTAAGGTTAGTAAAGTAGAAGAAAAAGTAGATAGTTTGGGAGAAGTAACAGACTTAGATTTGAATAGCAAATCTAAAGAGTTATTATCCGATGTTAATAATAAACTCGATCAGGTTATTAATAATAATAATATAGAATCAGATTTAGGACCTTTATATTACGGTAATAGTAATTATATTTTAGCTTTGTCAGATGAGGATGAGTCTTCGGATGAATCTTCAACTAATAATAATAATAATAATAAACAAAAAACAAAAGAAAAAAGAGAAAAAGATAAAAAACAAGAAAAATATGATTTTGACTCTTACAAAACTTTAATAGAACATTGGAAAACCCAATTTTCTAAAACGGAAGATAGTTATGAAAGAGTTGAATATCTAAAATTAATAGAAGAACTTTATGAAAAACATAAAGATTTGTTTAAAAGATATAATTATCATTATATGTTAGATTATAATATAATTGATGATAGTAATAATAGTTATTCTGAAAATATAAAAAGTAGTAGTAGTTCTAATAATATGGATATAGATATTAAGATTATTGGTAATAATTTCTATAAAGAAAAAACTTCAAAGGAAGAAAATATAGAACTTCCCGAACCTATGGATATTGAACCACCAGATCCATATGAATATGAAATTCCTAAACCTAAGGAAATTGATAAACAAGATCCTTATGATAAAATCAAACCAAAGAAGTATTGGGAACATAAATATCTAATTGAACTAAACCCAGTTCATTTAGAAAAACCAATAATTCAACAAATAAAAATTGGAAAAAAGGATATTATTACCTTTTCACATTTCCAATCAAGAAAATATTATACTTATATAGAAATTATATTTCAATTTAGAGAATATAAAACATACTCTTTAAATGTTTTATTAGATAATGAGCTACAACCATGAGAGTCAGAGAGAAAATGCGATTCCATCAGAAAAATGGGAACTTATGAAAAATCCTATTAGAGCTGTTGGAGTCAATGGTATTGAAACCTTAATCCTTTTTAAAGCTAAAAATATACCAATCTACATAAACAATGTTAGATTCGTAATTCCTAAATTATTATGTTTTCATGATATGCATGGGGATATACTATTAGGAAATAATTTTATATATCAACATCTACCATTTTCTATTGATAAAAATCTTATTGTACTAACTCATCAAAAATACTTGGTAGAAGTACCCTTAGTAGAAAATCATAAATATATATGTGATCAGGACTTTACACCTCCTAAGAAAGAACAAATAAAACAATTAGATACCAATCATCTGGTTGTTTAAGATATTAGAAAATAATTTTAGTGAAGAACCATTAAAATTATGGAAAAATAGTCCTAGATATTGTACCATAAAATTGGAAAACCCCAATAAAATTATTAGAGTAAAACCTATGATCTATACTAAACAAGATATAGATGAATTTGATACACAAATCAAGGAATTACTAGATAAAGGACTAATAGAAGAAACTACTAGTCCACATTCTAGTCCTGCTTTCATGGTAAGAAATCATGCGAAAATAAAAAGAGGAAAAGCTAGAATGGTCATAAATTATAAAAGACTAAATCAAAATACTATTTTTGATGGATATTTTATTCAAGAAAGGAAGTTTTAATAAATCAAGCTAAACAAGCAAAATATTTTAGTAAATTTGATCTGTAAGTCGAAGCTTCAGTAAATCATGTTAACGTAAGAATCTAAACCACTAACAGACCTTGATTGCACCTAATGGTCATTACCAATGGAGAGTAATGCCATTTGGACTTTGTAATGCACCTCGTGTCTTCCAAAGATGGATGGACTCTATATTTAAAAAATATAAAAATTTTGTGTTGTATATATAGATGATATTCTAATTTTTTCAGAAAACACTTGGAAAATCATAGAAAACATCTAAATATTATAGCTAGAGAATTTATAAAACATGGAATAATATTGAGCCCTAAGAAAATAGAATTAGAAAAAAGCTGAATAGAATTCTTAGGATTAATACTATCATCCGATGGTCTTAAACTCCAAGATCATATTATTGTTAAAATAAAAGAATTCCTGAAAAAATTGTTGATAAAAAACAACTTCAACAATTTTTAGGAATTGTTAATTATGGCGAAATTTCTTTCCTAACTTATCTAAAAATTAGATGAATTATATGACAAACTCAAAAGGACAAACCTTTTGAATGGTCTATAAAAGATTCGACATAATTAAACAAATAAAGACTGAAATAAATTATATCCCTAAAGTATATTTACCTAAACAAGGTGATAAATTAATTCTAGAAACAGATGCCTCGAGAAAGAAATTGGGGATGTGTATTAAAAGCTAAAACAACCGATAACAAAGAATTAATATGTGGATATAGTTCTGAAAGTTTAAACCAAACGAAATTAATTATGCTATTTATGAAAAAGAATTATTAGCAATCAAAAAGGAATAAAAAATTCCTAATATATTTAGCACCAGAAAAATTTTATTATTAAAACCGATAATCAAGTCATTAAACAGTTTCTTACTAACAAAAGTTTAGAAACAAGACCTAGAAGAATTAGATGGTATAATGAATTATGCCAATTTAATTTTGAAGTAATATACATAAAAGGTACTAATAATATGATTGCTGATTTTCTTAGCAGGGCCTTATGGATAGAGGTAAACAACCTCTAAATGAAAATGATGGATGGAGAATCATCCATAAAAAACCCAACAAGGGAAAATCACCAATGAGTCCTAAACAAGGATTTATTGTTTACTTTTGCAAAAGTAACTCCTAAACAAGGATTTATGGTCGCACCTACACAGTACAATTTTATCCTAAACAAGGATATTATTTACCATATCCATTGGTAAACCAACCAATTGGATCACATTCACCAACACCGTGGATTATTCTCAATTTTCTCAAAAGCCTTATACCGATTCCGAAATTTTCAAATATACGTAAAGATTTGTTGAAAAAACAACAAACCTCTCGAAGTTCTCGAATCTAAAGGATTTTTATAATCCAGAGCTTACCCCAGAATATTACCATTTCATAAACAAGATATGGAAAAACCATATTTTGGAACAAAGAGCTAGTTTCAGAAAGGCTCTTACCTAATTCTCGAAATTCTTAGTTGAAAAAACAATCAAGAAAAATCAAAGAATTATTATTAAAAAGTATATTATACAGAGATTGGGACGATGTCCTAATTGAATATATGGAGATTAAGGAGATAAACAATCTTCTTGATATATTTCAATATTTTATTGATAAAGGAGAAACACTCCTATTATTAATAAGATGTTTAGAAAATGTCTATATAACAAGTGTAGACAAATTTTACCCTCGAAATATTTTCAAAAATAAAAGGAGCCATTTGCAAACAAAGAAGCTCTATTTTTAGAAAAATTTTCTCGAATATTTTACTCAAGCTTATATTTTTGTAAATGATATAGGAGAAAAAACTCCTGCTATCAAATTTCGTTTAAATCATGAGCCGTTCGATATAACAAGTATTGAATGGGGATTTGTTAAAGAAATAACAGTCCAAAATCTCTCTTTTGATTTATTAAAAGATTTTCCAGCAATAGTCAAATCTCGGCTATAAAACTTTGTAAATATAGACGATTTTGTCTATTATTTCCATATTGAGATAAACAGATCTCATTGGTATTCTTGAGGAAGAAAAATTTCATCACTTTATCAGATTTGGAATATTAATACTATGTTTTCCTAAAAAGCCACAAGCGAAGAAAAGAAGATCCAGAGCATTTATCAAAAATCATTGATGAGTGCTATAATAATTTCAACAAGTATCAAGTCCAAGCAGGAATTGATCTTATGAGCATGGCTCGACACCTTCTCCATCAAGACACCTATATGTTTTGGACCGATGGAAGAAGAATTCTAGCTTACGACACCGGAAAAAACCGGGAAGAAAGTAATGAAGAAGCCATTTCGTTATTAACACAAATAGCGGAAATGGAAATCGGAGATTATCCGTTAGCGCGAAATCAGAAACATGGGAAAGCTGAATACACCAAGATTTTCACTGAGAATCCTTACACCTGGATGAAATCGAAGAGATGAATCTTAGAAACATCCAAGAAGGATAAACACGTGGAAGAATGATGTCCAAAAAGGAGATGCATTCAATTTTGGCGGTGACTTAAAAAGAAGGCAACCACCAAAAGACAAAGATGATGTCATGCATGATGGAAGCAACCATTTAATGCAATTGAAACATGGAAGCAACCATGACGGCAACCACTATTCAAGGAAGCTACGTGGAAACAACCAAAAGCGTCCTTATCAAGATAATGTTAGAGGAAGCTACGTGGAAAAAGCCAACATAGCATCCACCAATTAAAGAAAGCTACTTGGAAGCCACCAGAAGTCGACAATTAATGTGTCCTTATCAGGATACTATTCGGAACTCAATTGTAATTAAATTAGAGTTTATTTTTTATTCTTATCCAAACAATTATTTCGGATTTCAAATGTAACTAGATTCTAGTTTAGAATTTTTGGTTATAAATAGGCATTCATGTAAGCCTTGAAAGGCATCGAGTTTTAGGATCGAGTTTTAGGATCGAGTTTTAGTTATCGAGTTTTAGTTATCTTTCATCGAGTTTTAGTTATAAAATTTGTAAACTATCTTTCTTCTTGTGAAATATTATTCTACGACATTAGAATCCCTTCCGCTTGCACATACCTCCCCCCCGGTAATTGGTATCAGAGGAGCCCCGGAGTAACGATTTCTGGAGTTTTCATATCGTAGTTATCATTGTAAGTTTCTATCTTTATTTCTCAGTTCTGTTTGTTTCACGGTTGTTGTCTCAAAACCCATATATCTGTCGTTTGTCTTCGTGTTGCCGTTGAGTCCGAGTGGGACATTGTAGGCGTTTTGAAGACGATATAGACACTGATTTGTCTTAGGTACCGGGGATACCATCATGGAAAAAATGGATTGTTTATATAAAGATAAAACTTGTAATCATACTATGCATATAGACTCTAAGAATGAAAATAATATTTCTATCTTAGTAAAGGTATCAATAGTTTAATAGATATGACGTCTATATATTTTAATAAATTATATACTAAGGTTAGTAAAGTAGAAGAAAAAGTAGATAGTTTGGGAGAAATGAATGCACTTAGATTTGAATAGCAAATCTAAAGAGTTATTATCCGATGTTAATAATAAACTCGATCAGTTATTAATAATAATAATATAGAATCGATTTAGGACCTTTATATTACGGTAATAGTAATTATATTTTAGCTTTGTCGGATGAGGATGAGTCTTGGATGAATCTTCAACTAATAATAATAATAATAAAAACAAAAACAAAAGAAAAAAAAGAGAAAAATATAAAAACAAGAAAAATATGATTTTGACTCTTACAAAACTTTAATAGAACATTGGAAAACACAATTTTCTAAAACGGAAGATAGTTATGAAAGAGTTGAATATCTAACATTAATAGAAGAACTTTATGAAAAACATAAAGATTTGTTTAAAAGATATAATTATCATTATATGTTAGATTATAATATAATTGATGATAGTAATAATAGTTATTCTGAAAATATAAAAAGTAGTAGTAGTTCTAATAATATGGATATAGATATTAAGATTATTGGTAATAATTTCTGTAACAACCCTAACCCGGCCCAAACACTATGGCCGAATCTGGTTCGTTACAGGAAAAATATTCTTGAGAAGCCTTGTTGAAAACCAACTTAAGTTTTAAAAAGTCTTTATTTTAGTGGGCTTGCCAAACCGTACTTAGATTTTTAATTTGAAAAATAGGTTAAGTCGAGTTAATATAAAATTATAAGTGTGCCCGATGGCACGATGAAAATAATTTCCGTTTCAACTTGGAAAACATGTGATTTTGATCTAATACTAATAAAAGTAGTTTAACAGAGAATCTAACATACGAAAATAACAGAATGAGATGTCAGGAGGCCTTATTACAATCCAAATAAAATATACTGGAAATAAAATATCAAAACTTAAAATCAAAGTTCATTTAATTTAAATCCACTGCATGGCCACCTCGAGTCCACCCGGCTCCACATCCGCGATCTACGTGTCACCTGAAAAATGTAAAGGAGAAGATGAGTCACCAAGACTCAGTATGTAACCCTTCCCCCGGTTTAAACATGTTCATACACAACATATAGCAAATTAATTATGCAAGTCATCATGTGTCCCAACCTAGCCAGCCATACGCCACTGTCTACCCCGTTGTGGTACCAAACCACTGGTGGTGCCAAACCACTGGTGACATATAGTCACGATGTGCTACCAAAGCACTGGTGTCCGCAGACACAGATCGGGTGATGGGGCCAACCCATCGTGTGATACCAAATCACTGGCAGACGATCCCATATCTCAAGTGGGGCCAACCCACGGTGGTGTTAACCATAGGGACAAGTCGCTTTGAGGTACCAAACCTCTGGAGGTACCAAACCTCTGGTGACCGTAGTCACAGTGTGTTACCAAAACACTGGTGCCCGTCGGCACGAATACACTGCCCCCTCCACTCAATCAACCCACATAGTCAACAGTCACATATAGATTTATCATATGTATTATCACAAACATGCTTCCCAAAAGCATAAAATAGCAAATCATATGCACAGTACTTACACCGTTTTACCAGATATACCGTTATGGTATTCAAGCCATTGCTACATACATCAAGTTAGCAATCACATTACTTAGCATAATTTAATAAGTTAAATGGTGTGTATGTACACACACGATATCGATGGTAGTCCTAAATCCCGAAGAAGGCGTTGGTCACCACAGATCCAATTGTCCTATATTCGGCCAAATCCATGGATTAGTCTTATGGCCTATTCGGCCTAATTACCTTATTAGGGAGGGGATCCTTGTGAACCCGAGATCTTACCTTAAAACCCTTTGCTACTATCCACCGTGCTTGGTACTCAAATCTGCTATACCCAAAATAATCGGTCACAAAGCAATGTTAATAGCCTTCGGCTTTAATCACTTAAAGAATAAACTATTGCCATAGATCCCTTACCCTTACTTACCAAAGTCGAATGCTAAAGGTTAGAAACTCGGGTTGACTGCTTCACCAACCTGGAGTACCTAAGAGAGACCGTTTACCAAAACGTTTTAGAAGCCTTACTTACCATTGCCGAAATTGGCACTTCCCTTTATAGAAATCGGCAGCATATAGAGAAAAGAAAACCATAGATATTCGGCCAAACTCACCTTCACAATCGAGAGGAATCCTAAAGCCTCAATGCCTCTGTGATATTCGGCCAAAGGGTGTTATTTAGGGAAGAAGAGAAATTTCGGCCACTGAGATAGGAATAGGTTCGATTGGAGAGAAGAAAAATGAAGAGAAGTGAAGAGTGGGAGTTTCACCAAAAATATGAGAGAAGAGAGGAGTTTAAAAAAAAAAGAAAGAAAAGGGATGCAATGCTTAGCCGAAATTGTGAAGACAAAAATATGCTAAGGGAATTCGGCTACTTGTAAAAAGGTCTAAAAGAAGATTCAAGGTGGTAGAGGGGGGTTTATAAAGAATTCGGCACTCCCCCTCCCATTGCTTGCCGTCCACTCTTCATAGGAAGAGTTTGAATTTCGGCAAACCCCCTTAATTTGCTCTCTCACCAATTATTTGATTTAATTCAAATAATTTTGAACACCCAAAATAATCAAATATTAATCCCTTTAATAATCCTTGATTATCTTAATATCCTTATAATAAAATCCCTTTAAAAGCTCATATTATCTCTAAATAATAATAAATAAAAGAGTTTAAAGAGAGGAAGACTCTCCCCCCTCTGTGCCGTCCCTTTAAAGAGCAAAAAGAGAAAATGTTGTGACTCGAACCAAGGCTCTCCTTGCTCCCCCTTGTGGCGTCACATGTAGCTCCTAAGTGGCCCTCTCCTTGCCACTTTTCCAAGCTGATTTTTGTGTTATCAATCCCTCATTTATTCTTATAACACCCACTTGCTAAGGCTCCCTGCCCTTAAAATTAAAATTGAAATTTTCTACCAAACCGATCCAACTCAAAGCCTTAAATTAAACATTATTATTTCGTAAATAATGTCACAATAGTTCATACATGGGAAAAATAGTTAAATTCCAAATAACCCCATTTTTGGGATGTTACAGTTCTACCCCCCTTAAAATAAATTTCGTCCTCGAAATTCCTTGATCAAAAGAGGTGGGGGTATTGCTGCCGTATCGCATCCTCGGGCTCCCACGTAGCTTCTTCCACACCATGGTTCCGCCATAGCACCTTCACTAAGGGCACTGACTTCCTACGTAGAACCTTCACATCTCGGTCTAAGATCTGAACTGGTTCCTCCTCAAACGATAAATCTGAATTCACCTCGATTTCTGCCACTGGCACTACGTGCGATGGGTCTGACCGATACCGTCTCAGCATTGATACATGAAAGACATCATGGATCTAGTTCAGTTCGGCCGGTAACTCAAGCTGGTACGCCACTGGTCCAACACGCTTAATCACCGTATATGGCCCGATGAACCTTGGGCTTAGCTTCCCTTTTCGTCCAAATCTTAACACCTTTTTCCAAGGTGACACCTTCAGAAAAACCTTGTCTCCTACCACATACTCCATTTCCTTACGTTTAAGATCAGCATAGGATTTCTGCCTATCCGATGCTTCCTTAAGACGAGACCGAATCACCTTAACTTTATCCTCTGTCTCTCACTACCAACTCGGACCCAAAATCATGCGTTCACCTAATTCCGTCCAACATGTCCTGAGTACGACATTTTCGTCCCATCTGATTGCCTCATACGGAGCCACCAATGCTCGCTTGATAACCATTGTTATAAGCGAATTCTCGCTAACGGTAGAAATTCCTCCCAACTAACCCAAAATCCAAGACACATCCTCTTAATATATCCTCCAAAATCAGATCACCCTTTCCGATTGTCCATCGATTTGGATGGAAAGCGGTACTAAAATCAACCGCGTGCCCATAGCTTGATGCAAGGCTTTCCAAAACCTTGACGTGAACCGGGGATCCCTATCCGAGATGATTGATGTTGGAACACCATGCAATCTTACTATCTCCGAGACGTACAGCTTAGCTAGCTTCTAAAGAGAGAAATCCATCCTCACCTGGTATGAAGTGAGCCGACTTAGTTAAACGGTCTACTATTACCCAAATCTGCGTCTTTCTTCTTTGGGGCGTGAGGGTAGCCCACTAATGAAATCCATAGTGATCCGTTCCCACTTCCATTGGGGAATCTTCACTGGCTGAAGCAACCCTGACGGCAACTGGTGTTCAGCCTTAACTTGTTGACAAGTCAGACACTTACCAACAAACTCTGTTACTTCACGCTTTAACCGGGCCACCAAAATCGCTCTCTCGGATCCCTATACATCTTGCTTCCTCCCGATGCATAGCGTAGGGGCTACTATGTGCATCATGGAGAATCTTCGCCTCAACTCCACATCCTTTGGCATACACGCCGCGCCTTGAAAGCATAATACTCCATCACTCGACGAGTTATATCCTTCCACACCACCCTCCCGAACTTGTGCTCTCTTAGCGCGTTCAACCCTTCATCCATCGATCGCTTTTCCTTAACCTCCTCGATCCATGTTGGCTTAACTCGAAGTTCCGCCAAGAGACTTCCATCATCATATAGACTTAACCGAGCAAACATTGCTCTCAAGTCCGTCACAACCTTCCGGCTCAACGCGTCAGCCACCACGTTGGCCTTGCCGGATGATACTCGATCGAACAATCGTAATCCTTCAAAAGTTCGATCCACCGCGTTGTCTCGATTTAGATCCTTCTGAGTCAGGAGATACCTCAAACTCTTGTGATCTGTATAAACTATCGACTTCTCCCCATAAAGGTAGTGTCTCCATATTTTTAGAGCGAAGACAATCTGCTGCTAACTCTAAGTCGTCGTTGGATAGTTCGATTCATGTGGCTGCCGCGTGATGCATAGGCTACTACCTTCCCCTCTGCATCATCAAGACACATCCCAAACCAAGTATGGGACGCATCACAATAAACGGTGAACAACTTCCCCGCCTCCTGGTCAGCACCAAAATCGAGCTTAGTCAAAATTTTCCTTAGCTTATCGAAGCTTTCCTGCTGCTTCTCAGACCATACAAATGGGACTCCTTTTCTTAGTAGCCGTCAGCGGTCTGCTGCGATCGGAGAGAATCCTTCTACAAATCTCCGATAGTACCCGCTAGCCCCGAGAAAACTTGGTTTTCCCACCGACCTAGGCGGTTTCCAATCCAATACCGCTTCAATCTTGCGAGGGTCCACTCTAATCCTTCCGCCGACACTCACGTGACCTAAGAAAGCTACTTCCCTTAGCCAAAATTCGCACTTCATCGAATTTGGCATATAATCGCTTCTCCTTAGTACTTGCAACACTATACGCAAATGCTTGTCATGCTCTTCCTCCGCCCTAGAGTAAACCAAGATGTCGTCAATGAATACCACGACGAATTGGTCTAGGTATCTCTTTGAAATACTCTGTTCATCAAGTCCATAAATGCCCGGCGGTGGTGGTCAACCGAATGGCATTACCGAAAACTCGTAATGTCCATACCGAGTTACGAATGCCGTCTTGTGGACATCAACTTCCTTCACCTTCGCTTGATGGTAGCCCGACCTAAGGTCTATCTTTGAAAACACCGCGGCACCCTTGCTTGGTCAAACAAGTCATCGATCCGAGGCAACGGATACTTGTTTTTGATCGTTAACTTGTTTAATCGGCGGTAGTTGATGCACATTCGCATGGACCCGCCCTTCTTCTTGACAAATAGCACAGTGCTCCCCACGGGGATATGCTTGGTCGAATAAACCCTCTATCCAAGAGCTCCCGAATTTGAGCCTTGACTCCACCAATTCCTTTGGTGCCATGCGGTATGGTGCTATAGACACGCAGTGCCGTTCGGGTAGCAAATCAATACCGAATTCAACTTCCCGATCCGAGGCGGACACGGAAGTTCTTCCGAAATCGTCGAAGAAATTCCCGACCGTTCGAACCTCAACTCACGACTCCTTAGCTTCCAAAGCACGGTCCAAACCAAATATGCCTCGCAACCTTTCTTGACCATCCTTTCGGCCTTCAAGGCCGACACCACGATGGATAGGTAATTCCTTCTATCACCTATCATAACCACTTCATCACCCTCAGCCGTCTTAAGCACCATGCGCTTAGCCGCGCAATCCAAATTCGCCTGATACTTAACCAACCAGTCCATTCCAAGGATCAAATCGAACTCTCCGAAAGGTAGTTCCATCAGATCGGCTACAAATACGAACCCTTGGAGTTCTAGGGGTACATCTCTATAAAGTTTGTCTACTACTACAGAGTGTCCTAGGGGGCTTAGCACAGTCATCTTCCTAAGAGTAGTCTCAGAGTCTAGGTCCATAGTTCCTACCACACTACTAGCAATGTACGAGTGCGTCGAACCCACATCAATTAATGTAACATAAGGCAAACCAAATATTAGAAACGTACCGGTTATGACGTCCGGTGCGTCTCCCTCCTCGCGACGCCTCGCTGCATAGACTAAGCCAGGCTGCCTAGCCTCTGTGTTACCCGATCCTCTGCCCTGAGTTCCACGACCTCTATTCGGACCATTTCCTCCTCGACCATTCCCGCGACCCCTCTGTGGTCCCATATTTCTATCTTGAGTACGGTTCTGCCCTTCTGGCTGATTCTTAGCTAGTTTCCGGGGGCAATCTCTGACACGATGCTCCAAAGACCCACATTCAAAACAACCTTTGTTACCGGTCCAACAACCTCCCCAATGGGTTTTTCCACAGCGATTGCACTGAGTCGGCCTTTGATTAGTAGCCGTGGGCTTTCCTTCCTGATTCGGCCCACTCTGCCTAGCCCGCTTCTGTGCATTAGTGCTACCCGATCCAGCTGACCCAAATCCTCTTTTCTGGTTATTCTTACTATAGTTTTGCCTTACAGCCTCCTTAACCCCTTCGGCCACCTTGGCTTTCTCCACAAGAGATGAGAACTCACGAACCTGCATGGGGCAATTAGTAATCTCAGATCATCTCTGAGCCCATCCTCAAAGCGGACACAGCGCTCATGTTCGGTGGCTACGATTCCTTTGGCATACCTACTCAGCCTTAAAAACTCCGCCTCATACTCGGCCACCGACTTAGTTCCTTGCACTAGACCTAGGAAGGCTTTCCTTTGAGCATCGGTGTAACTAGTGCCCACATACTTCTTCTCGAAAAGGCCGTTTTAAAGTAGTCCCACGTGAGATCATCACCGCGGCTCCATCCCGCATAATCGACCACCACCAGCGATGCGCTTCATCCTTTAGAAGCGACACCGCCCCTTTCGACTTCTCCTCCTCGGTCAGTCGAGATCATCCATGACCCTTTCCGTAGATTCCCAATAAATATTCTGCGGCACTGGGTGCCACTCCTGAGACACCACGGAATACCTCGGCCCCGTTAGACCGAATTCGCTCGGGAACAGACTTCCGAGCTCCCAAATTCCCACCACCCCAAGCCACCATCTCCAAAACTCGCCAAAGCGACTTGCGACACGGCCTCACCACCGGTGCGGTCCTGCTCTCTCCGACCGAAAGTAGGAGGTGGTGGTGGCGGTGGTACCTCATTTTTCGAACCTTGACCTGACCTTACGGGTTCAGACACCGTCATCCTACCCCTACCGCGTCCACGACGTCCCCGTCCTCTAGAACTCATTCTATCTGCTGCGCTTTAATCGATTAAGAGAATTTTATGTGTTAGCATTTGTTTCACTTTCTTATTCACGAAGAAATTTTATGAAACAGAATTTAATTAGGGATTCTTTCGAGCAAACAAGGTTTCAGATCTTCTATCCTAGTTCACGAAAAGAGTTCATGCATCCATTCCTTAATGCTTTCCATACCTATTCACTCTTGGACACTTCGCCCATTTCTAACCTGTGGTATTTTTAGTCATTTTCCTACCGGGTATTTTCGTAATAAAAGAAATTTTAAAACTTTAGTAAGGTAGGTCATTTTGAAATTCCCAAAACGGAGGACATTTATGAAAATTTGTAAAATTGTAATCGTTTTGAAACTGTGGGTATTTTGGTAATTTTATCAATCGAGGGCAATTTTGTCATTTTGATAAATCAGGGATATTTTCGACAGTTGTAAAACTTTGAGGGTCCTTTTTGAAAGTTTTCCTTTCCAAATAGTGATGTTGGTAGAGTTTTCCAAAGATCAGGGTCATTTCGGTAATTTTTACAAATTGAGGGCGTTTTCGTAATTTCCTAAAACCAAAATATTTCAGTGTTGATTTTTCAAAACTAAGTTGTTGGATATTTGTAAAGTAGTTGAAATTTTTGAGCAAAACTATTGAACTGATATTTTATGAGTCAGGGGCGTTTTAGTAATTTTACCCCTAAGGGTATTTTTGTAATTTTCCACAAATTTGAGTTTTTTTCGAAGAAACATTGTAGAAATGATGTCCTCAGATTTAAAAAGAGTCATTGTAAAAATTTTGAAACATTAGGGTTGTTGTTGTTTCGTTCTTTTTGAAAACATGGCTAGTTCCCTTTCGGGTTTTAGTCATTAGGTTTAGCCTATGACCGAGCCATCTTGATCAGGGTGAACCAAGGCTACGCACCAGGCAGGATTCGAGTGAAGAGGAGGTGGGTCACGCGGACCGCTTAAATACCAAGCTCTCACCGAACCTTTCTAGACATGCGCACAGAGGTTGCCACACCACTGAGCCCTCTGAGTTAGGGTGAACCGAAGCTACGCACCAGGTAGGATACCTGCGAAGAGGAGGTGAGTCACACGGACTGCTTAAATACCAGGCTCTTCCGGATCCAATCCTCGACATGCGTACAGGGGTTACCACACCCTAGCTCACTGGCTAAGTCATAGATTGGTTTAGTTCTTTAATGTCTTATGTGTGGTTCATGTGTTTGAGTAATCTAATCCTAGGGTTCAAGTCCCCTAAGTCTATCTACGTTCCATACTTCCTACCCTTCTACAGAATATAATTCACCAAGAGGTTCAGAAGTACGTACCTGGGCGGATCGGTGCCGGAGACTCGGGCCATGCTGTTCAAAAACCAAAAATCATTCCATAAGGCCTACCAAAACATTTTTGGGCTTTGGGCCCCCATCGCCGAGCTTTGAACTGGGCTCTGATACCAATTTTGTAACAACCCAAACACGACCCAAACACTATGGCCGAATCTGGTTCGTTACAGGAAAAATATTCTTGAGAAGCCTTGTTGAAAACCAACTTAAGTTTTAAAAAGTCTTTATTTTAGTGGGCTTGCCAAACCGTACTTAGATTTTTAATTTGAAAATTAGGTTAAGTCGAGTTAATATAAAATTATAAGTGTGCCCGATGGCACGATGAAAATAATTTCCGTTTTAACTTGGAAAACATGTGATTTTGATCTAATATTAATAAAAGTAGTTTAACAGAGAATCTAACATACGAAAATAACAGAATGAGATGTCAGGAGGCCTTATTACAATCCAAATAAAATATACTGGAAATAAAATATCAAAACTTAAAATCAAAGTTCATTTAATTTAAATCCACTGCATGGCCACCTCGAGTCCACTCGGCTCCACATCCGCGATCTACGTGTCACCTGAAAAATGTAAAGGAGAAGGTGAGTCACCAAGACTCAGTATGTAACCCTTCCCCCGGTTTAAACATGTTCATACACAACATATAGCAAATTAATTATGCAAGTCATCATGTGTCCCAACCTAGCCAGCCATACGCCACTGTCTACCCCGTTGTGGTACCAAACCACTGGTGGTGCCAAACCACTGGTGACATATAGTCACGATGTGCTACCAAAGCACCGGTGTCCGCAGACACGACGGGTGATGGGGGGCCAACCCATCGCGTGTGATACCAAATCACCGCGACGATCCCATATCTCAAGTGGGGCCAACCCACGGTGGTGTTAACCACAGGGACAAGTCGCTTTGAGGTACCAAACCTCTGGAGGTACCAAACCTCTGGTGACCGTAGTCACAGTGTGTTACCAAAACACTGGTGCCCGTCGGCACGAATACACTACCCCCTCCACTCAATCAACCCACATAGTCAACAGTCACATATAGATTTATCATATGTATTATCACAGCATGCTTCCCAAAAGCATAAAATAGCAAATCATATGCACAGGTACTTACCTGGTTACCCCGTATACCGTTATGGTATTCAAGCCATTGCTACATACATCAAGTTAGCAATCACATTACTTAGCATAATTTAATAAGTTAAATGGTGTGTATGTACACACCTGATATCGATGGTAGTCCTAAATCCCGAAAGAAGGCGTTGGTCACCACAGATCCAATTGTCCTATATTCGGCCAAATCCATGGATTAGTCTTATGGCCTATTCGGCCTAATTACCTTATTAGGGAGGGGTTCCTTGTGAACCCGAGATCTTACCTTAAAACCCTTTGCTACTATCCACCGTGCTTGGTACTCAAATCTGCTGTACCCAAAATAATCGGTCACAAAGCAATGTTAATAGCCTTCGGCTTTAATCACTTAAAGAATAAACTATTGCCATAGATCCCTTACCCTTACTTACCAAAGTCGAATGCTAGAGGTTAGAAACTCGGGTTGACTGCTTCACCAACCTGAAGTACCTAAGAGAGACCGTTTACCAAAACGTTTTAGAAGCCTTACTTACCATTGCCGAAATCGGCACTTCCCTTTATAGAAATCGGCAGCATATAGAGAAAAGAAAACCATAGATATTCGGCCAAACTCACCTTCACAATCGAGAGGAATCCTAAAGCCTCAATGCCTCTGTGATATTCGGCCAAATGGTGTTATTTAGGGAAGAAGAGAAATTTCGGCCACTGAGATAGGGAATAGGTTCGATTGGAGAGAAAGAAAAATGAAGAGAAGTGAAGAGTGGGGAGTTTCGGCCAAAATATGAGAGAAGAGAGGGAGTTTAAAAAAAAAAGAAAGAAAAGGGATGCAATGCTTAGCCGAAATTGTGAAGACAAAAATATGCTAAGGGAATTCGGCTACTTGTAAAAAGGTCTAAAAGAAGATTCAAGGTGGTAGAGGGGGGTTTATAAAGAATTCGGCACTCCCCCTCCCATTGCTTGCCGTCCACTCTTCATAGGAAGAGTTTGAATTTCGGCAAACCCCCTTAATTTGCTCCTGACCAATTATTTGATTTAATTCAAATAACTTTGAACACCCAAAATAATCAAATATTAAATCCTTTAATAATCCTTGATTATCTTAATATCCTTATAATAAAATCCCTTTAAAAGCTCATATTATCTCTAAATAATAATAAATAAAAGAGTTTAAAGAGAGAAGACTCTCCCCCTGCAATGTCAGTCCCTTTAAAGAGCAAAAAGAGAAAATGTTGCAACTCGAACCAAGGCTCTCCTTGCTCCCCCTTGTGGCGTCACATGTAGCTCCTAAGTGGCCCTCTCCTTGCCACTTTTCCAAGCTGATTTTTGTGTTATCAATCCCTCATTTATTCTTATAACACCCACTTGCTAAGGCTCCCTGCCCTTAAAATTAAAATTGAAATTTTCTACCAAACCGAGCCAACTCAAAGCCTTAAATTAAACATTATTATTTCGTAAATAATGTCACAATAGTTCATACATGGGAAAAATAGTTAAATTCCAAATAACCCCATTTTTGGGATGTTACAATTTCTATAAAGAAAAAACTTCAAAGGAAGAAAATATAAAACTTCCCGAACCTATGGATATTGAACCACCAGATCCATATGAATATGAAATTCCTAAACCTAAGGAAATTGATAAACAAGATCCTTATGATAAAATCAAACCAAAGAAGTATTGGGAAAATAAATATCTAATTGAACTAAACCCAGTTCATTTAGAAAAACCAATAATTCAACAAATAAAAATTGGAAAAAAGGATATTATTACCTTTTCACATTTCCAATCAAGAAAATATTATACTTATATAGAAATTATATTTCAATTTAGAGAATATAAAACATACTCTTTAAATGCTTTATTAGATACTGGAGCTACAACCGATGAGTGTAGAGAAAAAATGCGATTCCATCGTAAAAATGGGAACTTATGAAAAATCCTATTAGAGCTGTTGGAGTCAATGGTATTGAAACCTTAATCCTTTTTAAAGCTAAAAATATACCAATCTACATAAACAATGTTAGATTTATAATTCCAAAATTATTATGTTTACCTGATATGTATGGAGACATATTATTAGGTAATAATTTTCTAAATCAATATTTACCTTTTATTGTTAATAAGAAATCGGTTATATTATCTATAGAAAACAATTCTATAGAAATACCATTAGTAAATTATAAACCTGATTTTACTAATGTTTGATTTTCTTAGCAGGCCTTATGGATAGAGGTAAACAACCTCTAAATGAAAATGATGGATGGAGAATCAGTCCATAAAAACCCAACAAGGAAAATCACCAATGAGTCCTAAACAAGGATTTATTGCTACTTTTTGCAAAAGTAATTCCTAAACAAGGATTTATGGTTTGCACCTACTACAGTACAATTTTATCCTAAACAAGGATATTATTTACCATATCCATTGGTAAACCAACCAATTGGATCACATTCACCAACACCAGGTGGATTATTCTCAATTTTCTCAAAAGCCTTATACCGATTCAAAAATTTTCAAATATACAGAAGATTTGTTGAAAAAACAACAAACCTCTGAGTTCTCGAATCTAAAGGATTTTTATAATCCAAAGCTTACCCCAGAATATTACCATTTCATAAACAAGATATGGAAAAACCATATTTTGGAACAAAGAGCTAGTTTGAGAAAGGGCTCTTTTGAATTCTCGAAATTCTTAGTTGAAAAAACAATCAAGAAAAATCAAGAATTATTATTAAAAAGTATATTATAAAGAGATTGGGACGATGTCCTAATTGAATATATGGAGATTAAGGAGATAAACAATCTTGTTGATATATTTCAATATTTTATTGATAAAGGGAGAAACACTCCTATTATTAATAAGATGTTTAGAAAATGTCTATATAACAAGTGTAGACAAATTTTACCCTCAGAAATATTTTCAAAAATAAAAGGAGCCATTTGCAAACAGCAAGCTCTATTTTTAGAAAAATTTTCGAATATTTTACTCAAGCTTATATTTTTGTAAATGATATAGGAGAAAAAACTCCTGCTATCAAATTTCGTTTAAATCATGAGCCGTTCGATATAACAAGTATTGAATGAGGATTTGTTAAAGAAATAACAGTCCAAAATCTCTCTTTTGATTTATTAAAAGATTTTCTAGCAATAGTCAAATCTCGGCTATCAAACTTTGTAAATATAGACGATTTTGTCTATTATTTCCATATTGAGATAAATGAGTCTCATTGGTATTGTTTGAGGAAGAAAAATTGCATCACCTTATCGATTTGGAATATTAATACTATGTTTTCCGGAAAAGCCACAAAAGCGACAAAAGAAGATCCAGAGCATTTATCAAAAATCATTGATGAGTGCTATAATAATTTCAACAAGTATCAAGTCCAGCGAGAATTGATCTTATGAGCATGGCTCGACACCTTCTCCATCAAGACACCTATATGTTTTGGACCGATGGAAGAAGAATTCTAGCTTACGACACAGGAAAAATCGGAAGAAAGTAATGAAGAAGCCATTTCGTTATTAACACAAATAGCGGAAATGGAAATCGGAGATTATCCGTTAGTAGCGAAATCAGAAACATGGGAAAGTTTGGAATACACTAGTACCTTCACGAGAATCCTTACACTGGATGAAATCGAAGAGATGAATCTTAGAAACATCCAAGAAGGATAAACACGTGGAAGAATGATGTCCAAAAGGAGATGCATTCAATTTTGGCGGTGACTTAAAAAGAAGGCAACCACCAAAAGACAAAGATGATGTCATGCATGATGGAAGCAACCATTTAATGCAATTGAAACATGGAAGCAACCATGACGGCAACCACTATTCAAGGAAGCTACGTGGAAACAACCAAAAGCATCCTTATCAAGATAATGTTAGAGGAAGCTACGTGGAAAAAAGCCAACATAGCATCCACCAATTAAAGAAAGCTACTTGGAAGCCACCAAGAAGTGACAATTAATGTGTCCTTATCGGGATACTATTCGAACTCAATTGTAATTAAATTAGAGTTTATTTTTATTCTTATCTCGAACAATTATTTGGATTTCAAATGTAACTAGATTCTAGTTTAGAATTTTTGGTTATAAATAGGCATTCATGTAAGCCTTGAAAGGCATCGAGTTTTAGGATCGAGTTTTAGGATCGAGTTTTAGGATCGAGTTTTAGTTATCGAGTTTTAGGATCGAGTTTTAGTTATCAGAGGGTAAAATTTGTCTACTCTTGTTATATAGACATTTTCTAAACATCTTATTAATAATAGGAGTGTTTCTCCCTTTATCAATAAAATATTGAAATATATCAAGAAGATTGTTTATCTCCTTAATCTCCATATATTCAATTAGGACATCGTCCCAATCTCTGTATAATATACTTTTTAATAATAATTCTTGATTTTTCTTGATTGTTTTTTTTCAACTAAGAATTACGAGAATTGGGTAAAGAGCTTTCTGAAACTAGCTCTTTGTTCCAAAATATGGTTTTTCCATATCTTGTTTATGAAATGGTAATATTCTGGGGGTAAGCCTGGATTATAAAAATCCTTTAGATTCGAGAACTCAGAGGTTTGTTGTTTTTTCAACAAATCTTCTGTATATTTGAAAATTTCGGAATTGGTATAAGGCTTTTGTATTTTCTAATATCGTAGAATAATATTTCACAAGAAGAAAGATAGTTTACAAATTTTCTAACTAAAACTCGATGAAAGATAACTAAAACTCGATAACTAAAACTCGATCCTAAAACTCGATCCTAAAACTCGATCCTAAAACTCGATGCCTTTCAAGGCTTACATGAATGCCTATTTATAACCAAAAATTCTAAACTAGAATCTAGTTACATTTGAAATCCGAAATAATTGTTCGGATAAGAATAAAAAATAAACTCTAATTTAATTACAATTGAGTTCCGAATAGTATCCTGATAAGGACACATTAATTGTCAGCTTCTTGGTGGCTTCCAAGTAGCTTTCTTTAATTGGTGGATGCTATGTTGGCTTTTTCCACGTAGCTTCCTCTAACATTATCTTGATAAGGACGCTTTTGGTTGTTTCCACGTAGCTTCCTTGAATAGTGGTTGCCGTCATGGTTGCTTCTATGTTTCAATTGCATTAAATGGTTGCTTCCATCATGCATGACATCATCTTTGTCTTTTGGTGGTTGCCTTCTTTTTAAGTCACCGCCAAAATTGAATGCATCTCTTTTTTGGACATCATTCTTCCACGTGTTTATCCTTCTTGGATGTTTCTAAGATTCATCTCTTCGATTTCATCCAGGTGTAAGGATTCTGGTGAAGGTACTGGTGTATTCCAGCTTTCCCATGTTTCTGATTTCACTTGCTAACGGATAATCTCCGATTTCCATTTCCGCTATTTGTGTTAATAACGAAATGGCTTCTTCATCACTTTCTTCCCGGTTTTTTCTGTCGTAAGCTAGAATTCTTCTTCCATCGGTCCAAAACATATAGGTGTCTTGATGGAGAAGGTGTCGAGCCATGCTCATAAGATCAATTCTGCTTGGACTTGATACTTGTTGAAATTATTATAGCACTCATCAATGATTTTTGATAAATGCTCGGATCTTCTTTTTCGCTTTCTGTATTTTTCCGAAAAACATAGTATTAATATTCCAAATCGATAAGGTGATGAAATTTTTCTTCCTCAAAGAATACCAATGAGACTGCTTATCTCAATATGGAAATAATAGACAAAATCGTCTATATTTACAAAGTTTGATAGCCGAGATTTGACTATTGTTGGAAAATCTTTTAATAAATCAAAGAGAGATTTTGGATCGTTATTATTTCTTTAACAAATCCCCATTCAATACTTGTTATATCGAACGGCTCATGATTTAAACGAAATTTGATAGCAGGAGTTTTTTCTCCTATATCATTTACAAAAATATAAGCTTGAGTAAAATATTCGAAAAATTTTTCTAAAAATAGAGCTTTGTTTGCAAATGGCTCCTTTTATTTTTGAAAATATTTACGAGGTAAAATTTGTCTACACTTGTTATATAGACATTTTCTAAACATCTTATTAATAATAGGAGTGTTTTTCCTTTTATCAATAAAATATTGAAATATATCAAGATGATTGTTTATCTCCTTAATCTCCATATATTCAATTAGGACATCGTCCCCAATCTCTGTATATAATATACTTTTAATAATAATTCTTGATTTTTCTTCATTGTTTTTTCAACTAAGAATTACGAGAATTGGGTAAGAGCCTTTACAAAACTAGCTCTTTGTTCCAAAATATGGTTTTTCCATATCTTGTTTATGAAATGGTAATATTCTCGGGGTAAGCTTTGGATTATAAAAATCCTTTAGATTCGAAACTCGGAGGTTTGTTGTTTTTTCAACAAATCTTCAGTATATTTGAAAATTTCTAATCGGTATAAGGCTTTTGAGAAAATTGAGAATAATCCAACGGTGTTGGTGAATGTGATCCAATTGGTTGGTTTACCAATGGATATGGTAAATAATATCCTTGTTTAGGATAAAATTGTACTGTGTAGGTGCGACCATAAATCCTTGTTTAGGAATTACTTTTGCAAAAAGCGACAATAAATCCTTGTTTAGGACTCATTGGTGATGTTCCCTTGTTGGGTTTTTATGGATGCTTCTCCATCCATCATTTTCATTTAGAGGTTGTTTACCTCTATCCATAAGGTCTGCTAAGAAAATCAAACGTTAGTAAAATCAGGTTTATAATTTACTAATGGTATTTCTATAGAATTGTTTTCTATAGATAATATAACCGATTTCTTATTAACAATAAAAGGTAAATATTGATTTAGAAAATTATTACCTAATAATATGTCTCCATACATATCAATGTAAACATAATAATTTTGGAATTATAAATCTAACATTGTTTATGTAGATTGGTATATTTTTTGCCTTATAATAAATTGTAGTTTTTCTACCATTTATTCCATTATAACTTATTTTCTTTTTTACAGGTATCCAGAATTCTTTTGGAATAGCATTTCTTTTGCAACTCTTTGGTTGTAGCTCCAGTATCTAATAGTGCATGTAAAGAATATTTTTATAGTCTTTATCATGTAATGTAATTTCAATGTATTTATTGAAATTTATTATACTTTCCACAGTATTGTATATCTTCCATTCTAGTGTTTCTAGAAATAGAATTTCTACTTGGTGTAGTAGGGAAGATAGGAATATGAATCTGCTTTCATACCTATCGGTGTAGATGTACTTATATTATCTTCTTCTTCCTCCTGGTTGAGAACAAGAAGGAAATACTAAATTATCATCTGTATTGGTAATCAAATTATTTTTGAAATATAATTTATCACCGATGACATATATTCTATAGTACTTACTGGTTTAGAAGTACTAGCTCTATTAGTATTATCAATTATCCATCTTTTGGAATTGATAAATCTTTTAAATGTAATAATTTCGGTTGAATTTCATTTGTAAATTTATTGGGCTCAAAAAGCTCAATAATTTTATTATTTATTTCCTTTATTTCAACCTCTGCTGTATTAGTATATTCATTAATGGAAGTCCAACTTATTGCTAGATCTTCTGCTAAATCACTAATATCGTAATTTTTATGTCAGATTCTAAGGCGAGAGACACTCTCTATTAGAGGTCTCATTATGGAAATAAAGTAATTTGGTTTAACTTTAAATCCTATAACGCTTTGTGTGTAAATTAGACTGAATTCCTCCAATAAGTGCTTTTATTGGATTTTCAAATCTTTTGTCTAATAATACTGCTAAAATAGGAACATCATGACCTCTTCTGAATAACGCTCTAATGGTTATCATAATGACTCCTAAATGTATGTATCTAACTTTGGGATAGTTTTTTCTAATCCTTTTTATTTTTTCTTTAGTAAATAAAGGGATTTCAGTTAATCCGCCTTTTGTATCTTTAGCATTTGTATTACCACTAATTTTTCTATGTGTCTTTTTGACCATATTTTAAACTTAGAAATTTTATATATTTCTTCTTTAGAAATATGATTTTTATTAATTTTTTCAATTATATCATCAGAAAAGTCAATTTCTTCTCCGATTATATTTCCTAGCTTAATATCCTGTTGTTCAGAATTAGAACTATTTCCCAACATAAAGATATATTCATCAGAATCTGTATTAGACTCTGTTTCTGATAATAACTCATATAATATTTCAAAGAGGATTTATTTCCTCACTAAAGCAAATTTCTAAATCTTGTTCTTCAAGATTTTTAATCATTTTTCTAGCGTTTTTGCCTTTGTTAGGACAAAATGTTGCTATATGACCTTCTTCGTCACAAATAAAACATTTACATATTTATTTTTTAGTATTTTTAGATGTTTTTCTTCTAACGAATTTTTTCTTTTTATTATTATTATTAGCATAATTTTTATTTCCTGGTTTCCATTTAGCTAATTTATATTTTTATGTTTTTATAGGTTTTTGGTCGTATAGAACTACAACCAAATTCCCATTCTCCTTCTAACATTTTTGTACAATATCTATGGCTTAATTTATTTTTGACTTGTTTAGCCGCTTTACTTTGTAAGCAATGTAATGAATTCTTTCTTTAGCAAAATTAATTCTATTACCTATTGTATCTATATCTCCTATTTCTTTATTATCATTACTATGTTTTATAATGAAAGAAGCATATTTGTTTATGCAAATTTCATCCTAAGGTGGGGGTAGCTTATGAAAATATTGATTTCTCCAAAAGTCTATACTTTCATTTTTTAACTTTTGATATTCTTGCAGAAACTTTTAGAGAATTCTTCTAAATATCTAATATCGCATAATTTTAATTTTGACAAGGTATAGCTGGATTGACTATCCTGGTCTTTTTTATTAGTATAACCACAAAATTCTATTTTTAGAATTGAGGTTAATCCTTTTAATAAATCTTTAGGAGAACTTATTTGATTAATAAGTTGTCCTTTTTGTTCTCTTCCTTTCTCAGATTCTTCCCAGCGTCTGAGAAATTGTAGAACATCTCCTTGAAAAGTTCCAACAAAATAGTTTAAAAACTTTTCTTTTGACCAGACTGTACTGTTGTTATTTACAACAATTACCGGGGGGGAGGTATGTGCAAGCGGAAGGGATTCTAATATCGTAGAATAATATTTCACAAGAAGAAAGATAGTTTACAAATTTTCTAACTAAAACTCGATGAAAGATAACTAAAACTCGATAACTAAAACTCGATCCTAAAACTCGATCCTAAAACTCGATCCTAAAACTCGATCCTAAAACTCGATCCTAAAACTCGATGCCTTTCAAGGCTTACATGAATGCCTATTTATAACCAAAAATTCTAAACTAGAATCTAGTTACATTTGAAATCAAAATAATTGTTCTGATAAGAATAAAAATAAACTCTAATTTAATTACAATTGAGTTCCGAATAGTATCCCGATAAGGACACATTAATTGTCAGCTTCTTGGTGGCTTCCAAGTAGCTTTCTTTAATTGGTGGATGCTATGTTGGCTTTTTCCACGTAGCTTCCTCTAACATTATCTTGATAAGGACGCTTTTGGTTGTTTCCACGTAGCTTCCTTGAATAGTGGTTGCCGTCATGGTTGCTTCCATGTTTCAATTGCATTAAATGGTTGCTTCCATCATGCATGACATCATCTTTGTCTTTTGGTGGTTGCCTTCTTTTTAAGTCACCGCCAAAATTGAATGCATCTCCTTTTTGGACATCATTCTTCCACGTGTTTATCCTTCTTGGATGTTTCAAAGATTCATCTCTTCGATTTCATCCAGGTGTAAGGATTCTGGTGAAGGTAATCTTGGTGTATTCCACTTTCCCATGTTTCTCGATTTCATTTGCTAACGGATAATCTCCGATTTCCATTTCCGCTATTTGTGTTAATAACGAAATGGCTTCTTCATTACTTTCTTCCCGGTTTTTCCTGTCGTAAGCTAAATTCTTCTTCCATCGGTCCAAAACATATAGGTGTCTTGATGGAGAAGGTGTCGAGCCATGCTCATAAGATCAATTCCTGCTTGGACTTGATACTTGTTGAAATTATTATAGCACTCATCAATGATTTTTGATAAATGCTCTGGATCTTCTTTTCTTTGCTTTGGGGCTTTTCCGGAAAACATAGTATTAATATTCCAAATCGATAAGGTCGATGAAATTTTCTTCCTCGATAATACCAATGAGACTATTTATCTCAATATGGAAATAATAGACAAAATCGTCTATATTTACAAAGTTTGATAATAGAGATTTGACTATTCTTTGGGAAAATCTTTTAATAAATCAAAAGAGAGATTTTGGACTGTTATTTCTTTAACAAATCCCCATTCAATACTTGTTATATGAACGGCTCATGATTTAAACGAAATTTGATAGCAGGAGTTTTTTCTCCTATATCATTTGTAACACCCCAAACCCGGTCCAAACACCACGACCGAATCTGGTATGTTACGGGGAAAAACGTGTTTGAAAGTTACGCGTTTGCACTAAATGATTTGATAAAAACTCGTTCGTTTGGAAAAACAAGTTGTTTAATATCGTTACTAAAACATTTAGACCGAGTAAAAATTTGATTTCAAGTTGGAAGACGATTGATTTTCATTTATTTATAAAATCAGTGTGATACCCGATGGTATAGTTGAAAACATATCGTTAAAAATTTTGAAATCGTTGTCATTTCAAGTTTTAGCAAATTAACCCAATTATTTTGTTAAAGCATATTAAAATCTAACTTAAAACATAAACATCATAAGGCATAATTTAAAGGCCTTTTACAAATCCAAATAAAACCCAATCAAGGTAAATAACTAAAGTACCCAAAATGCAATGTCGGAGTAAAACTTTTATTCAAATGGCATGAGCACCACCCCGAGTCCTTCCCGGCTCCAAGTCCGCGTCTAAGTATCACTGAAATGTCAAAGGAAAGGGTGAGTCGAATGACTCAGTGCATAAATCCTGCTCCCGATAAAGCAACATGCTAACACACATCATACATAGCAACACAATTAATGCAACCCGATCCTAACCATCCGTATCTCCTTTTCTACCCCGTGTGGTACTAAACCACCGGTGGTGCCAAACCACCGTGACCCAAAGTCACGATATCCATAAGTGTGGTGCCAAACCACCGTGACCCAAAGTCACGAATAATCCGATGATGGGGCCAACCCATCGCGTGATACCAAATCACTAGCGACAATCCCGTATCTCTCAAGTGGGGGCAACCCACGGTGGTGTCAACCACAGGGACGAGTCGCAATGAGGTGCCAAACCTCTGGTGTCCCAAAGACACAATGTGGTACCAAACCACTGGTGACCGTAGTCATGATAATCGAGTGATGGGGCCAACCCATCGTGTGTGTGATACCAAATCACCGGCGTCAATCCCGTATAATCAATCAGGCCAACCCACCGTGGTACTAAGCCACTGGGACGAGACGCTGAGGTGCCAAACCTCTGGTGACCCAAAGTCACAATATATCACTGTGGTACCAAACCACTGGAGGTGCCAAACCTCTGGTGACCCAAAGTCACAGTGTCCCAAAGACACGGATATCAAATCCCCCTCCTCTCAAATCACCCAACATGTCATATCGATGCACATCATGTAAAACATGCCAACATGCCCCAAAATGCACCTCATAGCATACGTAGCATAAATCATACATCACAGGTATCACAATAGAACTCGTAATAAGGTAGACTTACCCGGATCCGTACACATACCCTATTTGGGTATCCGATTATCCATCACACTGTTATGATTTTTAACAGGCAAACAGGTTTATTAACAATATTACTAAGTTTCAGTGTGTTAGTTACACACCTGGTAAATACGAGTCTAAAGATCCCAACGAATCGATCTAGGTCCCTCGATTGACTTGCTCCTAAAATTGGCCAAACATAGGGGTTAGGCATCCACAATATTCGGCCAACACCATTTAGACCAAAAGGGTTTGTCGAATCACCCTTACCTTGCTATTGGTTTGATTTCTTATCAAACCCGAACCACAATGGTTCCTCAGATAATCGGCCACCTCCTAAAACAACAACAATCGCACCTTAACAACTTGCCTTAACGGGATACAAAGAATTAACTAAAAGAACTAGCCTTTACCATTACTTACCGATTGCTTAACAGAGAAAAAGGCTCCTCTTGCCTGCCTCTAAGAAATCCAAATGTCCTATAACAAGAGTCGATTAAACATAAGAGATTAATACCCTCCTCCAATGCTGAAATCGACCCCTTTAATCAACTCAAATCGATTAAGAAAAAGAGAGAAAATAAATGACCATTCGGCCAATAACTTACCAACACTCAAACGATTAAGGCAAGAACCCCCAACACACTATTGATATTCGGCCAAGGGAGACTACTAGGAGAGGAGAGATTCGGCCTAAGTGTTTAACACACACTTCTATACAATTCTTAGCAAAAAAGAAAAGAAAGAGAATGGAAGATGGAAATATAGGTTCGGCACAAAAGAAATGGGAAAATGAGTGGAAAATTCGGCTTCTCAAATGAACCAAGGAAAAAGAGGATGGAGAGGAGGATATTCGGCTACCAAATGAACACCCAAGATCAAAGATGTTTCATTAGATTTAGGAGTGTGGTATTTCTGTTCAAGAAGTGAAAAGAAAGATGAGAGAATTCTTTAGAATTTCAGCTTTGGTTTGTCAAAATGAAAGAATTTGGTTTAGTCTCCTAATGGCCGAATATGCATCAAATTCCAAAAGGAAAAATTCGGCCTACTCACTCCCCACTTCCCAAAACCGGCCACCCTCTTCACAACTCCCCCAACTTTCGGCGAAATCCCCTCAAACACTCCACTCCCCACATTCAAACAACAAGACCAAGTCTTCCTCCTACAATTACTCTACACCAACCGTTTGAATGGTTTGACTTGGTCCAAGGAGGAATTTGAACTCCATCCAACTCCTCCCTCCTATGCCGTCGAAAAAAAAGCCAAAAAAAGTGGGGATTTTCGTTGCTTGAACCCAAGACCTCCCCCTTGCACATGACGCCAAACCAAGCTCCAAGTGGCGCAAGCTCTGCCACTTTGCTAGCTCGCTTGTTATGCTCAAAAATACCAATTAAAAAACATATGGCCCAACTCCTTCAGCTCCTCTCAAGTAAAGCCAAAAATTAAAATTTTCCTACCTACTCAGGCACACTTCTAGCCTACAACTAAGCCCCGAATCACACAAACAACAACATAACAACCCAACACATGCAAAATCATGCAACCACAAAATAGCCCTTAACCCGGGATATTGCAGTTCTACCCCCCTTAAAAATAATTTCGGCCCCGAAATTACCTGATCAAAAGAGTTGCGGATATTGCTGTCTCATCGCATCCTCGGGTTCCCACGTGGCTTCTTCCACGCCATGATTCCGCCAAAGTACCTTAACCAAAGGCACAGACTTCCTACGCAGAATCTTTACATCCCGATCAAGAATCTGCACAGGTTCCTCCTCCATAGTCAAATTTGGATGTACCTCGATTTCTTCCACCGCCACAACATGCGACGGATCCGAACGATAACGCCGAAGCATCGACACGTGAAAAACGTCGTGAATCTGACTTAGCTCTACCGGCAACTCAAGCTGATACGCTACTGGTCCCACTCGTCTCAGAACCTTATACGGCCCAATAAACCTCGGACTTAACTTGCCTTTCCTACCGAACCTCAACACCTTCTTCCATGGCGAGACTTTCAAGAATACCTGATCTCCCACAGCGAACTCTATATCTCTTCGCTTAAGATCGGCATATGACTTTTGCCGGTCCGAAGCTTCCTTCAAACGAGCCTGGATCAACCTAACCTTGTCCTCGGTCTCAGCAACCAACTCGGGTCCCAACAACTGACATTCACCTAACTCGGTCCAACATGTAGGTGAGCGACACTTCCTGCCGTACAGCGCTTCATATGGTGCCATCTTGATGCTTGCTTGGTAACTGTTGTTGTAAGCAAATTCGGCCAATGGTAGAAACTCCTCCCAACTACCCCTGAAGTCCAGAACACAACCCCTCAGCATATCCTGTAACACCCCAAACCCGGCCCAAACCATATGACCGAATTTGGTTTGTTACAGAGAAAACATTTTGAAAACCATTTTTAAAACTTAGTCGAATTGCCTTTCAATTAAAAATTTATTTGTTAAAAACCACACTTAAAAGAGATTTGTTGAGTCGGGTTGTTTAAAATTAAAATTTGTACCCGATGGTACTTTAAAACATTTTGCGTTTAATTTGAGAAAAACACGTATAACCGCTTTTAACATCATCAAGTAGTTTAAAATAAACATTCAAACATGCAAAGAACAATAGAATAATTTTAGGAGGCCTTATTACAAACATAAACCCAATAGATAAAATCCAAAATGTATTTATAAAAAGTCTCCATTGCATGGCCACCTCGAATCTATCCGGCTCCTCACCCGCGATCTACGAATCACCTGAAAAATTAAAGGAGAAGGTGAGTCACCAAGACTCAATGTGTAACCCTTCCCCGGTTTAGTGCAGTAACATACACAAATCATAACCAATTAACATGCATAAGTTTAAAATGCACCCAACCTAACCATCCAAACGCTTTTCTACTACCGTGTGGTACCAAACCACTGGTGGTGCCAAACCACTGGTGACATTTAGTCACAAATGTGATACCAAATCACTGGAGATACCAAATCTCTGGTGTCCGAAGACACAATTGTGTTACCAAAACACTGGTGACCGAAGTCACAAATCAAGTGATGGGGCCAACCCATCGTGTGATACCAAATCACGGCAGACGATCCCATATCTCAAAGTGGGGCCAACCCACGGGGAATTAACCACGAGGACAAGTCGCTATGAGGTGCCAAACCTCCGAGAGTACCAAACCTCTGGTGACCGTAGTCACGATGTGTTACCAAAACAACGTGTCCGCTCGACACGAATATCACTGCCCCCTCCTCTCATCAACCCATAACAATCATTTATATGCATGTACCAAAAATCATGTTGATAGATTTATTTAACAATATCCAATCGATTATCATAAGCCATATATTATATAATACACATGCCAAATGAGTCATGCTTCCCAAAAGCATCAAATAATAATCTCATAGCAATATAGACTTACCCGAGTCCTTGCTAATACCATGAAGGTATTACATCCATGTCTACACAAATTGATTAGACATAAAATAACACTTAGCATATTAAAAGTTCTAAGATGTGTATGTATACACACCTGGCACCAAAAAGAGTTCTAAATCCCGAATAGACAAATCGGCCACACAAATATTCTTGCCCCTATATTCGGCCAAAAATGAATATTAGAACCATGGTCTATTCGGCCAAACCAAAATAATTGAGAAGGGTTCCTTGTGAACCCAAAATCTTACCCAAAGCCTTCGAACACTTATCCAACACACTCCTAAAAGAATCGGCCTCACTTCCCTACAATCAACCATCATCAATAAGGTTTATTAGCCTTCGGCTTAAACGAAACTTAAAATAATAATCCTTCAAAATAAACCTTACCACCTTACTACTACCGATTTCTAGAGAAGTCCCGATGAAAACTATGTTACCTTCAATATTCGGCCAAAGTGATCAAGATAGGAGAAGAAAATTCGGTATACCCAAGGGAGTGGATCCGGCTATGATTGTTCAACACAATCAACCAAGGTTCAACTTGTATGGAAAAGAGAGAAGTAAGAAAGTGAACTAATAGTTTCTTCTAAGTGCCTTTGAGAAGAGAAAAGAAAGAAATAGATGGAATATTAAGGTATAGGAGATTCGGCTAAGAAAGAAAGAAGAAAATGGACAAAAGAGATAGGTGTTTCGCAATGGTTGAAGACAATACTCAAGTTTCGGTTTGAGAGAATGAAAAGGAGAAATAGAAAATGAGCCAAAAATGACCAAATGGTCAAAAAGTATTAGGCTTATCAAAAGGTAAAATTCAATTAAAAAGAAAAGAGTTGAGAGAGAATTGTTTTGCAACTTTTGCACCAAATGAAAGAAATGACCAAAAAGAATTCCTAAGCCTTACCAACACTAGCATATTCGGCCAAAACTCCTCCTAGCCACATTGCCGTCCAAGTTCATGGCATAAAGGCCATGAATTTGTTTCCAAAACATTTCCACAAACCAAGCCTTTGTCCCCTCAATTTACTGTAACTTCAAGATATCTTACCATAACCTTAGGAATCTTATCCCTTTTTCCATGCTTTCCTTAAAAATAAATTCAACTTACCAAAATGAAAGTCCAACCTATCATAATCCTAGGTTGACCAGCCATTAATGCTAACATACAAAATAAACTTTTAAAAATGCTAAACATACTACTCAAACCTCTAACCTCAAGCAACTTTCCAAACTCCTTAACCATCTTGCCACTTATTCCTCTTATGCTTTAATTTACACTTAAATTAACTTAAGTGCTAAGCTCATTTAATCCACTTCATTAAATAAGCCATACTAAAATTTATTCTAGCTTCCTAAATAAAATCAAGCCCTCACAAGACTATACTAACACGTAAAATTCATACCCGAGCCAACACAAATAAATAAATAATATTCTAATTTTCCTAAAGCCCAATTCCCAATCGCCCAATCCTACTAGGCCCAATTTTGGGATGTTACAATTCTACCCTCCTTAAAGAAAATTTCGTCCTCGAAATTTCCAACTAACTAACAAACCGCATTCCTATCTCACCACACTACGCTCTTGCTGCAGCACTCGATATTATTAAAAAATTACTATACTACTAACAACACTTGAATCCGTCGAACCCATATCAATCAAAGCGGTTTGTGGAAAACCAAAGACTAAGAATGTACCGATTATGACATCCGGTGCGTCTCCTTCCTCACGACGCCTCATGAGATACACCAAACCAGCCGCCTAGCTTCCGTGTTGCCAATACTTCGCCACCGCTCATGCGACCTCCACTAGAGCCATAACCACCACCTCTACCATTACCACAACCTCTCTCTGTGGTGCTGGTCCCTCCTTTCTCAATCGAGCACGACCTTGACCTTCGGATCGATTCCTAGCTTGCTTACGCGGACGATCTCTCACGATGTTCTAGCGAACCACACTCGAAACATCCTTTCCTCTCGGTCCAACATTCACCCCAATGAAACTTTCCACAATCGATTACACTGGGCGGTCCCGGATTAGCGATGAATGTGCCTCCCGGATCGATTCGACCCACTTTGCCTAGCCCTCTTCTCGAGAATCTTGGTGACCTGGATGATTCGTAACCTCTCTTATGCTTATTTCCTGCCAAATCTCCGCTTTACGGTTTCCTTTATTCCTTCGGCTATCTTGGCCTTTTCAACTAAAGCGACAAAATCTCGCTCCCGATGTGGAGCAATCAACGACTTTAACTTCGTCTCTAAGTCCGTCTTCAAAACGAACACAACAATCATGCTCGATGCCACTATTCCTGAGCATAACGACTCAAATTTTAGAAATTCCGCTTCATATTCCGACACACATTTACTTCCTTGCACTAACCCTGAAAAGCTTTCCTTTGAGCATCAATATAGCTTGAGCCAACATACTTTTTCTCGATACGAATTCTTGAAATACTCCCAA
This sequence comes from Gossypium bickii, assembly GCA_025503065.1. Classification (NCBI taxonomy): domain Eukaryota; kingdom Viridiplantae; phylum Streptophyta; class Magnoliopsida; order Malvales; family Malvaceae; genus Gossypium; species Gossypium bickii. Next base: position 42,311,470 of record CP106717.1, on the reverse strand, counting down.
GTGAGATCATCTGCCAGTAGTACCATCTCGAACCGTGAGCCACCAACGATATGACTCATCTTTGAAAAGCGACACCGCTCCTTTCGACTTCTCCTCGTTTGTCAAATCTATCTCATCCATGATTCTTTCTTGTCGATTCTAACCAATACTCGGCCAGATTAGGCGCTACACCGGACACACCTCGGAAAAATTCAGCTCCATTAGCTCTTAGTCTCTCAGAACCGACTTAGAGTTCCTCCACCTCCTCCAATTCCAGCTTACCCTTTCCAAAGACCCGTAGCATTGCTTGTGACATAGCGCGTCATCACCCGACCGATCCCGATGCTCAACTCCAAAGGTTGGGGTGGTGGTGGCGATATCTCATTTTCAGATCCTTGACCCGACCCGACAGCGTGTTCCGATACATGACCATCCTACCCTTCCGCGTCCACGGCGTCCACGTCCTCTAAAGCTCATTCTAACTATCGCGCTTTAATCGATTAGGAAATTTTATGAATTAGTACATGTTCCACTTGATTATCCATGAAGAAATTTTATGAAAAGAGTTTAATAGAGATTCTTTCGATCAAACAAGGTTTTAGGTCTTCTATCCTAGTTTACACAGAAAAAGTATATCCATTCCCTATACCTTTCATACCTATGCACTCTTCTGGGCATTTCTCATCTGCTTTCTAACCTGTGGGTATTTTCGTCATTTTTCCTACAGGTATTTTTGTAATAAACCAAGAAAATTTTAAGACTCTAATAAATCAAAACATCTTGTGATTTTTAAAGTCGAGGGTATTTTTGAGAAATTCTCAATTTGAAGATATAACAAAATTTTGGAAACTAGGGGTATTTTAGTAATTTTGTCAATCGTGGGTAATTTTGTAAATTTCCAAAGTCAAGGTATTATTTTGAAATACAACATTTTTGAATACTTTTATAAAATAAAAGTTTGATCAAAATTGGGGTAATATGGAAATTTTAGAAATCAATGGTATTTTCGTAATTTTGCCACTAGGGGCATTTCTAATTTTTGGTAAACCTAATTATTTGAAAAATTTTTTTGAAGATAAATTTGTCCTATTATCAAAAAGAGATAATTTAGTGATTTTAAAATCAAAGTTTTCCTTAAAACATGGCTAGTCCCTTTCTGGTTTTATTTAGGGTTTTGCTTATGACCAAATCCTCTCGGTTAGGGTGAACCGGCTACGCACTGGTAGGAATCCCGCGAAGAAGGAGGTGAGTCACGAGGACTGCTTAAATACCAAGCTCTTCCGGATCCAATCCTAGACATGCGCACCAAGGTTACCACACCCTAACTTGGCGACTTGGTCCTAGGTTTGTTTAATTAGGCTTTTAAAGTCTTATGTCTTTGTTTGGAGTAAACTAGTCCTAAAGTTTAAAATACTATCACTATCTACGTCCCATGCTTCCTACCCTTCTACAGAATATAACTCATAAAAATCAGAGATACTTACTTGGGCAGGTTGGTGCCGGAGACTCGGTGCCATGCTAATTCAAAAACAAAAATATTTCAAAAAGGCCTACCAAAACATTTTTGGGCCTTGGGCCCCCACAGCCGAGCTTTGAACTGGGCTCTGATACCAATTTTGTAACACCCCAAACCTGGCCCAAACCATATGACCGAATTTGGTTTGTTACAGAGAAAACATTTTGAAAACCATTTTTAAAACTTAGTCGAATTGCCTTTCAATTAAAAATTTATTTGTTAAAAACCACACTTAAAAGAAATTTGTTGAGTCGGGTTGTTTAAAATTAAAATTTGTACCCGATGGTACTTTAAAACATTTTGTGTTTAATTTGAGAAAAACACGTATAACCGTTTTAACATCATCAAGTAGTTTAAAATAAACATTCAAACATGCAAAGAACAATAGAATAATTTTAGGAGGCCTTATTACAAACATAAACCCAATAGATAAAATCCAAAATGTATTTATAAAAAGTCTCCATTGCATGGCCACCTCGAATCTATCCGGCTCCTCACCCGCGATCTACGAATCACCTGAAAAATTAAAGGAGAAGGTGAGTCACCAAGACTCAATGTGTAACCCTTCCCCGGTTTAGTGCAATAACATACACAAATCATAACCAATTAACATGCATAAGTTTAAAATGCACCCAACCTAACCATCCAAACGCCTTTCTCTACCCCGTGTGGTACCAAACCACTGGTGGTGCCAAACCACTGGTGACATTTAGTCACGAATGTGATACCAAATCACTGGAGATACCAAATCTCTGGTGTCCGAAGACACAATTGTGTTACCAAAACACTGGTGACCGAAGTCACAAATCAAGTGATGGGGCCAACCCATCGTGTGATACCAAATCACTGGCAAACGATCCCATATCTCAAAGTGGGGCCAACCCACGGTGGAATTAACCACAGGGACAAGTCGCTATGAGGTGCCAAACCTCTGGAGGTACCAAACCTCTGGTGACCGTAGTCACGATGTGTTACCAAAACACGGTGTCCGCGACACACGAATATCACTGCCCCCTCCTCTCATCAACCCATAACAATCATTTATATGCATGTACCAAAAATCATGTTGATAGATTTATTTAACAATATCCAATCGATTATCATAAGCCATATATTATATAATACACATGCCAAATGAGTCATGCTTCCCAAAAGCATCAAATAATAATCTCATAGCAATATAGACTTACAGAGTCCTTGCTAATACCATGAAGGTATTACATCCATGTCTACACAAATTGATTAGACATAAAATAACACTTAGCATATTAAAAGTTCTAAGATGTGTATGTATACACACTGCACCAAAAAGAGTTCTAAATCCCGAATAGACAAATCGGCCACACAAATATTCTTGCCCCTATATTCGGCCAAAAATGAATATTAGAACCATGGTCTATTCGGCCAAACCAAAATAATTGAGAAGGGTTCTTGTGAACCCAAAATCTTACCCAAAGCCTTGAACACTTATCCAACACACTCCTAAAAGAATCGGCCTCACTTCCCTACAATCAACCATCATCAATAAGGTTTATTAGCCTTCTACTTAAACGAAACTTAAAATAATAATCCTTCAAAATAAACCTTACCACCTTACTACTACCGATTTCTAGAGAAGTCCCGATGAAAACTATGTTACCTTCAATATTCGGCCAAAGTGATCAAGATAGGAGAAGAAAATTCGGTATACCCAAGGGAGTGGATTCGGCTATGATTGTTCAACACAATCAACCAAGGTTCAACTTGTATGGAAAAAGAGGAAGTAAGAAAGTGAACTAATAGTTTCGCTAAGTGCCTTTGAGAAGAGAAAAGAAAGAAATAGATGGAATATTAAGGTATAGGAGATTCGGCTAAGAAAGAAAGAAGAAAATGGACAAAAGAGATAGGTGTTTCCATAATGGTTGAAGACAATACTCAAGTTTCGGTTTGAGAGAATGAAAAGGAGAAATAGAAAATGAGCCAAAAATGACCAAATGGTCAAAAAGTATTAGGCTTATCAAAAGGTAAAATTAATTAAAAAGAAAAGAGTTGAGAGAGAATTGTTTTGCAACTTTTGCACCAAATGAAAGAAATGACCAAAAAGAATTCCTAAGCCTTACCAACACTAGCATATTCGGCCAAAACTCCTCTCCTAGCCACCACATTGCCGTCCAAGTTCATGGCATAAAGGCCATGAATTTGTTTCAAAACATTTCCCACAAACCAAGCCTTTGTCCCCTCAATTTACCATAACTTCAAGATATCTTACCATAACCTTAGGAATCTTATCCCTTTTTCCATGCTTTCCTTAAAAATAAATTCAACTTACCAAAATGAAAGTCCAACCTATCATAATCCTAGGTTGACCGGCCATTAATGCTAACATACAAAATAAACTTTTAAAAATGCTAAACATACTACTCGAACCTCTAACCTCAAGCAACTTTCCAAACTCCTTAACCATCTTGCCACTTATTCCTCTTATGCTATAATTTACACTTAAATTAACTTAAGTGCTAAGCTCATTTAATCCACTTCATTAAATAAGCCATACTAAAATTTATTCTAGCTTCCTAAATAAAATCAAGCCCTCACAAGACTATACTAACACGTAAAATTCATACCCGAGCCAACACAAATAAATAAATAATATTCTAATTTTCCTAAAGCCCAATTCCCAATCGGCCCAATCCTACTAGGCCCAATTTTGGGATGTTACAAATCCTCCAAGATCTGAATAACTCTCTCTCATTGCCGTCCGATCATGCGGGTGAAAAGTCATCTTTGAAATCAAACGAGTACCCAGAGCCTGATGCAATGCTCTCCAAAACCTCGACGTAAACCTGGGATCCCTATCCGAGATTATCGAAACTGGCACACCGTGCAACCTTACTATCTCTGAAACATACAGCTTCGCTAGCTTCTGAAGTGAGTAGTCAACCCTCACCGGAATGAAGTGAGCAGATTTAGTCAGACGGTCCACAATAACCCAAACTGAATCTTTCTTGCTTGGCGTAGGCGGCAAACCACTGACAAAATCCATAGTTATTCTTTCCCACTTCCACTGAGGAATCTTCACAGGCTGAAGCAAACCCGACGGCAACTGATGTTCAGCCTTGACCTGCTGACAAGTCAGACACTTCCCAACAAACTCTGTCACTTCTTTCTTCAAACCAGGCCACCAAAACTGCTCTCTAAGATCCTTATACATCTTACTACCTCCAGGATGCATAGCATAAGGACTGCTATGTGCGTCCTGAAGAATCTTCTGTCTCAACTCAACATCCTTAGGCATATAAGCCTTACCTCGGAAACACAACACCTCATCACTAGACAAACTGTAACCCTCCAAACCACCATCTTGCACCTGTAACTTCCGCGCACTCAGAACCTCATCCTCTAACTGTTTCTCTTTAATCTGTTCAACCCAAGTAGGCTTAACTTGTAACTCTGCCAAAATACTTCCGTCGTCATACAAACTTAAATGGGTAAACAGTGCTCTTAAGTTCGAAACAACCTTACGGCTCAACGCGTCTGCCACCACGTTAGCCTTGCCCGGATGATACTCGATCGAACAGTCGTAATCCTTGAGCAACTCAACCCATCTACGCTGCCTCAAATTCAGATCCTTCTGAGTCAATAGGTACTTCAAACTCTTATGATCTATGTAGACTATCGATCTCTCACCGTACAAGTAATGCCTCTAGATTTTTAGAGTGAAGACTACAGCTGCTAGCTCCAAGTCGTGCGTCGGATAGTTGACCTCATGTGGCCTCAGCTGCCGAGAAGCGTAAGCCACCACCTTACCCTCCTGCATCAGCACACAACCCAATCCTGTATGTGATGCGTCGCAGTACACGGTGAATTCCTTACCAGCCTCAGGTTGAATTAAAACAGGAGCTTCAGTCAAGATCTTCTTTAACTTATCGAAACTCTCCTGCTGCTTCTCAGTCCAAACGAAAGGAACTCCTTTCCTTACCAGCTTAGTCATCGGTGCGGCGATCAACGAGAAACCCTCTACAAATCTTCGGTAGTATCCTGCCAAACCCAGAAAACTCCGAATCTCAGCCACTGACTTAGGAGGCTTCCAGTCCAGAACTGCCTCAACCTTCCGAGGATCTACTCTAATCCCTTCAGCTGATACTACATGACCCAAAAACGTCACTTCCCTAAGCCAGAACTCGCACTTACTGAACTTAGCATACAGTTGCTTCTCCCTCAAAATCTGCAACACCAACCTCAAGTGTGCATCATGCTCTTCTTCTGACCTGGAATATACCAAGATATCGTCAATAAAAACCACGACGAAACGGTCCAGGTACTGCTAAAACACCCTATTCATCATGTCCATAAAAGCTGCCGGAGCGTTAGTCAGCCCGAACGGCATTACGAGAATTCGTAGCCCGTCATCGAGTCCGAAATGCTGGTCTTATGGATATCCGCTTCCTTAACTTTCAACTGATGGTACCCAGACCTCAAATCGATCTTTGAAAACACAGACGCACCCTTCAGCTGATCAAACAAGTCATCTATCCGTGGTAACGGATACTTGTTTTTAGTTGTCAGCGTATTCAGTTGGCGGTAGTCTATACATATCCGCATCGTACCGTCCTTCTTCTTGACGAAAAGTACCGGCGCTCCCCAAGGTGAAACACTTGGCCTGATAAAGCCTCGGTCCAACAACTCCTGAATCTGAGCCTTAAGCTCCACCAATTCCTTTGGCGCCATCCTATATGGAGCAATAGACACTTGCGCAAATCCACAGTAATGATCTATCCCGAACTCTACCTCACGATCCGGTGGCAAACTCGGGAGCTCCTCTGGAAACACATCCATAAATTCCTTAACTGTTCACACCTTCTCTACAGCAGACTCCCTAGCCTCCAAGGCATACACATGAACCACATACGCTTCACAGCCCTTCCTAACCATCTTTACAGCTTTTAATGCCGATACCACATTGGATAAGTAATCTCTCCTATTACCTATCATAATCACCTCATCACCCTTATCCGTCGTTAGAGCCATGCGCTTAGCGCGCAATCTACCTTGGCACAGTACTTAACCAACCAGTCCATCCCAAGAATCGATCGAACTCCCCAAACGGCGGTTCCATCGAGATAGCGACAAACACGACCCCTTGGAGTTCTAGGGGTGCGTCCTTATCTGACTTATCTACGACTACTGAGTGACCTGAGGCTAAGTGCGGTCATCTGTCTAGAAGTAGTCTCTCGAGTCTAAGTCCATGGTCTCAACTATACTACTAGCAACGTAAGAATGCGTGGAACCCAAATCAATCAAAGCGATATAGGAGAACCAAAAATCAAAAACGTCTGGGTGATGACGTCCGGTGCGTCCGCCTCTCTCTCGCGCCTCAAAGATACACCAACCCAGCCGCCGTGCCTCGAACTACTGCACCTCCTGCGCGGTGCTCCACGGCCTCTACCAAATCCATTACCACCTCTGCCATTACCACGGCCCTCTGCGGTGGCGGTCCATTACCTCTGAATCGTTACGGCCACGACTCCGGGTCGAATCCTAGCCAACTTACGCGGGCGGTCCCTCACACGGTGGTCTAGAGAACCACACTCAAAATGACCCTTTTCTTCCACCCGGCAACCTCCCCAATGAGATTTTCCACAATGATTACATAGCGGCGATCCACGATTAACGACAATGGACCTACGGTGATCGGTTCGACCCACTCGGCCTAGCCTCTTCGGGGATTACCCGACGATCCGTAAGATCCAAAACTCCTCTTATGACGGTTCCTATCCGATTTTGCCTCACGGATTCCTTAACACCCCGGCCACCTTGGCCTTCTCAACCAAGACAACAAACTCACGCTCCTGCTGTGTGGAGCAATCGGCGATCTCACTGTCTCTCGGACCATCCTCGAAACGAACACACCTCTCGTGTTACGTAAGCCACAATACCTCTAGCATACCGACTAAGCTTCAAGAACTCAGCCTCATACTCAGAAACAGACTTACTCCCCTGAACAATCCTCAGGAATGCCTTCCTCACGGAGTCAATATAACTAGCTCCAATGTATTTCTTTTGATATGCAGCCTTGAAATAGTCCCATGTCAAATCCTCTACTGCTACACTGTCCCGAACCGTGAGCCACCACTGGTATGACTCATCTCGAAGAAGCGATACAATCCCCTTAAGCTTCTCCTCAGCAGATAGGTCCAGATCATCCATGATCCGCTCTGTCGCCTCCAGCCAATATTATTCGGCGATCTTGCTGAGCAACACCAGAAACACCTCGAAAGAATTCAGCCCCGTTTGCTCGGAGTCGCTCAGGCACAGATTTGCGAGCTCCTCCTCCGCCCATCCTAGCTACCCTTTCCAAAACTCGCAGCATCACCTGTGACACTGCGTCCTCCCCAGTCTGATCCTGAAACTCACCACCTCCAGCTGGTGGTGCCGGTATCTCACTTTCTGACCCCTGACCCGATCCTACGGGTTCAGAAACTGTCATCCTACCTCGACCTCGACCACGAGTATTACGACCACGTCCACCTCGAGTACTCATGACTAAACGCTCTACGTCACTGATTAAGAAGATTTTTATGCATTAGTATCGTTCCACTTTCTTAACCGCAAAAGAAATTTTATGGATGGAGTTTAATCAGGGATTCTTTCGAGCAAACAAGGTTTCAATCTGCTATCCTAGTTCACACAAAAGAGTTCATGCATCCATTCCTTAATACTTTCCATACCTATTCGCTCTTCGGACATTGCTGCCCATTTCTAGCATAAGGGTATTTCCGTCATTTTTCCTACAGGGGTATTTTTGTAATAAAAAAATATTTTAAAACTTTCGTAAAACCGATCACTTGAAATTTTCAAAATTGGAGGGTGTTTTTGAAAATTTTGTAAAATACTTTGTTTTGGAAACTAGGGGTATTTTAGTAATTTTTTTTACAAACTGAGGGCGTTTTCGTAAATTTCCAAAATCAAAATTTTCGGTTGATATTTTGCAAAGCAGGTTTTTGAAGTTTGTAACATCAGTGAAATTTTGAGCAAAAATCATTGAGTTGATATTTTATGAACCGAGGGCATTTTAGTAAGTTTACCCCTAAGGGCATTTTTGTAATTTCTCACAAATCAGGTTTTTTTTCGAGAAAATTGTTGTAAAAGTGACATTCTTGGTTTTGAAAGAGTGTATTGCAAAAGTTTGAAAACATTAGGGTTGTTGTTTCATTCTTTTTCGAAAATATGGCTGATTCCCTTTTTGGGTTTTAATCATTAGGTTAAGCTTATGACCAGGCCTTCTTGGTCGTGGTGAACCAAAGCTACGCACTGTGGGATACTGCGCGAGAGGGAGGTGAGTCACGAGGATCGCTTAAATACCAAGCTCTTCCTGATCCTCTCCTAGACATGCGTCTGCAGGTTACCACACCCTAACTCAGTGACTGAGTCATAGATTGGTTTAGTTCTTTAAGTCTTATGTTGTGGTGTGAGTGTTTGAGTAATCTATTCCTAGGGTTCAAATCCTATAAATCTATCTATGTTCCATACCACCTACCTTTCTACAAATAGTATTTCACAAAAGAGTTTAGAACTACTTACACCGGGCGAATCGGTGCAGGAGACTCGGTGCCATGCCTTATAAACCATACCTTTAAACCCAAAATACTTAAAACAAACTTTTGAAAACAGCTTTGGGCCTCGAACCCACAAATGAGCTTTTGAACTTAGCTCGATACCACAATTGTAACACCTAAACCCGGTCCAAACACCACGACCAGAATCGGTATGTTCTGGGAAAAAGCGTGTTTGAAAGTTACGCGTTTGCACTAAACAGATTTGATAAAAACTCAGTTCCATTTGGAAAAACAAGTTGTTTAATATCGTTACTAAAACATTTAGACTGAGTAAAAATTTGATTTCAAGTTGGAAGACGATTGATTTTCATTTATTTATAAAATCAGTGTGATACCCGATGGTATAGTTGAAAACATATCGTTAAAAATTTTGAAATCGTTGTCATTTCAAGTTTTAGCAAATTAACCCAATTATTTTGTTAAAGCATATTAAAATCTAACTTAAAACATAAACATCATAAGGCATAATTTAAAGGCCTTTTACAAATCCGAAATAAAACCCAACTGAAAGTAAATAACTAAAGTACCCAAAATGTAATGTCGGAGTAAAACTTTTATTCAAATGGCATGAGCACCCGAGTCCTTCCCGCTCCAAGTCCGCGTCTAAGTATCACTGAAATGTCAAAGGAGAGGGTGAGTCGAATGACTCGAAAGCATAAATCCCGCTCCCGATAAAGCAACATGCTAACACACATCATACATAGCAACACAATTAATGCAACCCGATCCTAACCATCCGTATCTCCTTTTCTACCCCGTGTGGTACCAAACCACTGGTGGTGCCAAACCACTAGTGACCCAAAGTCACGATATCCATAAGTGTGGTGCCAAACCACTGGTGACCCAAAGTCACGAATAATCCGATGATGGGGCCAACCCATCGCGTGATACCAAATCACTAGCGACAATCCCGTATCTCTCAAGTGGGGGCAACCCGGTGGTGTCAACCACGGGGGGACGAGTCGCAATGAGGTGCCAAACCTCTGGTGTCCCAAAGACACAATGTGGTACCAAACCACTGGTGACCGTAGTCACGATAATCGAGTGATGGGGCCAACCCATCATGTGATACCAAATCACTGGCGTCAATCCCGTATAATCAACTGTGGGGCCAACCCACCGTGGTACTAAGCCACTTTGGGGCGAGACGCGAGGTGCCAAACCTCTGCAGTGACCCAAAGTCACAATATATCACTGTGTACCAAAAACCACCGGAGGTGCCAAACCTCTGGTGACCCAAAGTCACAATGTCCCAAAGACACGGATATCAAATCCCTTCTTCTCTCAAATCACCCAACATGTCATATCGATGCACATCATGTAAAACATGCCAACATGCCCCAAAATGCACCTCATAGCATACATAGCATAAATCATACATCACGGTATCACAATAGAACTCGTAATAAGGTAGACTTACCCGATCCGTACACATACCCTATTTGGGTATCCGATTATCCATCACATCATTATGATTTTTAACAGCAAACAGTTTATTAACAATATTACTAAGTTTCAGTGTAACACCCCAAACCCGGTCCAAACACCATGACCGAATCGGCATGTTACGGGGAAAAACTAGTTTGAAAATTTCGATTTTGTACCAAATGGACTTGATAAAAACTTTGTTCCTTTTTGAAACCAAGTTGTTTAATGATGTTACTAAAACATTTAAACTTAGTAAAAGTTTGATTCCACGTTAGAAAACAATTGATTTTTATTGGTTTATAAAAGCGATTGTGATACCCGATGGTATAGTTGAAAACATATCGTTAAAGTTTTAAAATCGTTGTTGTGTCATGTTTTAGCAAATTAACCCAATTAGTCATGTTAAGGCATATTAAAATTAAACTTAAAACATAATAATAAAAGGCATAATTTAAAGGCTTTTACAAGTCCAAAATAAAACCCAAACAAAATTAAATAACTAAAGTACTCAAATGCAAATGGTCGAGTAACTTTTATTTGAGCATGGCATGCGCACTCCCGAGTCCATCCCGGCTCCATGTCCGCGCTCACGAGTCACCAAATGTCAAAGGAGAGGGTGAGTCGAGTGACTCAATGTGTAAATCCCGCTCCGAATAAAACCACATGCTAACACACATAATACAAAGCAACATGATTAATGCAACCCGATCCTAACCATCCATATCACCTTTTCTACCCCATGTGGTACCAAACCACTGGTGACATACAGTCACGATGTGTTACCAAAACACTGATGTCCCAAAGACATAATATCCGTCAATGTGGTCCCAAACCACTGGTGTCCCAAAGACACAGTTGTGCTACCAAAGCACCGGTGACCAAGTCACAATCCAATGATGATGGGGCCAACCCATCGTGTGTTACCAAAACACTAGCGAGACAATCCCATATCTCAAGTGGGCCCAACCCACGGTGGTCAAACCACAGGGGACAAGTCGCAATGTGGTGCCAAACCACCGTGTCCCAAAGACACAATGTGCTACCAAAGCACCGGTGACCGTAGTCACAAATCCGGTGATGGGGCCAACCCATCGTGTGTTACCAAAACACCGCGCGTCAATCCCATATAATCATCCGTGGGGCCAACCCATCGTGGTACTGCGAGCCACGGGACGAGACGCTGAGGTACCAAACCTGCGGAGGTGCCAAACCTCTGGTGACCCAAAGTCACATAGTGTGCTACCAAAGCACCGGTGCTCGTCGGCACAAATTCACACTTTCCTCCCTCATCTCATATCACCCATACATATCATACTCATATGCATTATGCGGATCATGTAACTCATGCAACCATGTCCAACATAGCATCTCATAGCATATACATATAGCATAAATCATCATACCCAAAGTATCCATAATAGGACTTGTAATAAAATAGACTTACCTGATCCGTGCACATACCCCATTTGGGTATCCAACTATTCATCGTCTTTGTTTTGATTTTTAACGAGCAACAGTTTATCAAAAACATTACTAAGTACTAGTGTGTTAGTGTACACACCTGATAACTACGAGCCTAGAAATCCCAACGAGAATAGTCTAAGGCCCCTTGATGGCTAGCTCCTACAATCGGCCAACATAGGGGTTAGGCACTTACAATATTCGGCCATCAATCATCAACCAAAGGGGTTAATTTCGATCCCTTACCTTGAAGGTGATTTGGTTTCCTACCAAATCCGAGTCAAGCAGTGACTCTCCTTTAACAATCGGTACCCTATAGAACCAATAGTTAACCACTAGCCATTTTTAACTTAATCAAAATCAACTGATTGCACTAGCACAAATACTTCAATCGCTTACCTTTACTTACCAATCGGCCACTTGCAGTCAAGGCTTCAATTGACTGCCTCACCTAAAAACCACCACGATCAAAAAGCCCTAACACAAGATAATTAATAACAGATTAATTCCCTTCCAACCACAACCAAATGTAAGCTTTTATTCCAATCGAAATCAGCATAGGACTATAAAAGATGGACATGGCCGTTCGGCCAAACACTTACCAATATCCACTATTCGGCCAAAGAGGACCTCTAGGAGAGAAGATAGATTCGGCTACCAAGTTAAACACACCCCAAATTCGGTCTTTGAAAAGTAGAAGAGAAAGAATAGGAATGAGAGGAAAATATGGGTTACTGGTAACAAAGTGCTCTTGGAAGAAAGTTTCGACATGAGAGCAAATGAGGAGAAGAAAGAAATACGAAAAGAATAGAGGAGGGTACCTTCGGTTTTGGAAAGAAAAGAAATAGATGAAGAAATGTCTTGGGTAAGATTCGGCTACAAAGGTTCCAAGCAAAGAGGAAGAAAACAATTAAAAGCAAAGAAGAAGTAGTTTCGGCTTGCAAGATTGAAAGAAAAAAGAAAAGATGGAAAGGGGTATTCGGCCACAATGTATTCTAGGAACCAATGATGCAACTTTCGGCAGCTTGTTGAGGTTTGGTCTTTAAGTTTCAAAAGATGCAAAACCGAACAAAGAAAATGAGGGACAACCTTAGAATATTCGGCTACAATTGACCCCAAGAAGAGACTTTTTGCTTGATATTCCAAAGACCGAAATTGCACCCAATATGCCAAAAATGCAAAAAGAATTCTGGGCTAGCCCCTCTCCCCACTATGCCGTCCACTTCCCCCCATTCCAAGCCCCAAATATTCGGCCATGATCCCCCAAACAACTCCCATCCACACATTCAAAAATTTTGAATAAGTCTCCTTCCTAAATTCACTCTCCACCCCTCTTTTAAACCATTTGACTAAGTCCAAAGTGGAGTTTAAATCACACACAACTCCTCCCTCCTATGCCGTCAAAATGGAACCCAAAAATGAGAATTTCGCAGCTTGAACTCAGGACTTCTCCCCCTTGCAGATGACGCCACACCAAGCTCCTCCTTTGCCACTCTGCCAGCTCCTCATTTGTGCTATAAAATTCCATTTTATTTTCTTAAGCCCCAACTCTATCAGCTCCCCACTCCTAAGGCCAAAAACTAAAATTTTCCTACCTACTCAGGCATACACTTCGCCTATAATTAAGCCTCTAAAACACCGAAATAGCAACACAGCACACTAACACATGCAATATCATGCAGCACAAAATAGCCCCTAACCCGGGATATTACAGTTCTACCCCCCTTAAGAATAATTTCGGCCTCGAAATTACCTGGTCAAAAGAGTTGCGGGTATTGCTGTCTCATCGCATCCTCGGGTTCCCACGTGGCTTCCTCCACACCATGATTCCGCCAAAGAACCTTAACCAAAGGCACGGACTTCCTACGTAGAACCTTGACATCCCGATCTAGAATCTGCACTGGTTCCTCTTCCATAGTCAAATCCGGATTTACCTCGATCTCCTCCACTGCTACTACATGAGATGGATCTGAACGATACCTCCGAAGCATCGAAACGTGAAAAACATCGTGAATCTGGCTAAGCTCTGCTGGCAACTCAAGCTGATACGCCACTGGTCCAACTCGTCTCAATACCTTATACGGCCCAATAAACCTCGGACTTAGCTTGCCTTTTCTGCCAAACCTCAGCACCTTCTTCCAAGGCGAGACCTTTAAGAAAACCTGATCTCCCACAGCGAACTCAATATCTCTTCGCTTAAGGTCAGCATAAGATTTTTGCCGGTCTGAAGCTTCCTTCAATCGAGACTGAATCAACCTAACCTTGTCTTCTGTCTCAGCAACCAACTCGGGTCCCAACAACTGACGTTCTCCCAACTCTGTCCAACAAGTAGGTGAGCGACACTTCCTACCATACAGCGCCTCATACGGTGCCATTTTGATGCTCGCTTGGTAGCTGTTGTTATAGGCGACTCTAGCGGCGCGAAAACTCTTCCAAATCGCCCGAAGTCCAAAACACAACCTCTCGGCATGTCTTCCAAGATCTGAATAACCCTTTCGATTTGCCGCCGTCGGTGATGTGGTGAAAAGTCTTTGAAATCCAAACGAGTACCCAGAGCTCGATGCAAAGCTCTCGAACCTCGACGTAAACACGGGATCCCTATCCGAGATAATCAAAAGCGGACACCGTGTAGCCTCACTATCTCTCGACACATAAAGCTTTGCCAACCTCAAAGTGAATAGTCCACTCTCACCGAATGAAATGGGTCGACTTAGTCGAGACGGTCCCACGATAACCCAAATCGAATCCTTCTTGCTTGGCGTGGCGATAAACCACCGACGAAATCCATAGTTATCCTTTCCCATTTCCATCGAGGAATTTTCACAGTGAAGCAAACCCGACGGCAATCGATGTTCGGCCTTGACTGCGACAAGTCGACACTTCCCCACAAACTCATCACCTCTTTCTTCAAGCCAGCCACCAAAATCGCTCTTTAAGATCCCTATACATCTTGCTACCTCCGGGATGCATAGCATAAGGATCATGCATGTGCGTCTGAAGAATCCTCTGCCTCGACTCAACATCTTTAGGCATACAAGCCTTCCCTTGAAAACACAAAACCTCATCATTAGACAAGTCAGTAACCCTCCAAACCACCATTCTCGCACTTGTAACCTTCGCGCGCACTTAACCTCATCCTCTAATCTGTTTCTCTCTAATCTGCTCAAACCCAAGTAGGCTTAACTCGCAGTTCGCGAGAATACTCCCATCGTCATACAAACTCAAATGGGCAAACAAAGCTCTTAAGTCCGAAACAACCCTACGGCTCAACGCGTGCGCCACCACGTTAGCTTTGCCGGATGATACTCGATCGAGCGATCGTAGTCCTTGAGCAATTCAACCCATCTACGCTGCCTCAAATTCAGATCCTTCTGAGTCAATAGGTACTTCAGGCTCTTATGATCGGTGTAGACTATTGACTTCTCCCCGTATAAGTAGTGCCTCCAGATTTTTAGAGCGAAGACTACAGCTGCTAGCTCCAAGTCGTGCGTCGGATAGTTGACCTCGTGTGGCCTCAGCTGCCGAGAAGCATAAGCCACCACCTTACCCTCCTGCATCAGCACACAACCCAAGCCCGTGTGTGATGCATCGCAGTAGACCGTGAATTCCTTACCAGCCTCAGGTTGAATCAAAACAGGAGCCTCTGTCAAGATCTTCTTCAACTTATCAAAACTCTCCTGCTGCTTCTCAGTCCAAACAAACGGAACTCCCTTCCTTAACAGCTTAGTCATCGGTGCTGCAATTAACGAGAAACCCTCAACAAATCTTCGGTAGTATCCCGCCAAACCCAGGAAACTCCGAATCTCAGCGACTGACTTAGGAGGCTTCCAATCCAAAACCGCCTCAACCTTCCGAGGATCTACTCTAATCCCCTCAGCTGATACTACATGACCCAAAAACGTCACTTCACTAAGCCAGAACTCGCACTTACTGAACTTAGCATAGAGTTGCTTCTCCCTCAAAACTTGCAACACCACTCTTAAGTGTGCATCATGCTCTTCTTCCGACCTTGAATATACCAAGATGTCGTCAATAAAAACCACGACGAACCGATCCAGATACTGCTGAAACACCCTATTCATCATATCCATAAAAGGCTGCGGGCGTTAGTCAACCCGAACGGCATTACCGAGGAATTCGTGAGTGCCGTGCGAGTCCAAACGTTTGTCTTATGGATATCCGCTTCCTTAACTTTCAACTGATGGTACCCAGACCTCAAATCGATCTTCGAAAACACCGACGCACCTTTCAGCTGATCAAACAAGTCATCTATCCGTGGCAACGGATACTTGTTTTTAATCGTCAGCTTATTCAGTTGGCGGTAGTCGATACACATCCGCATCGAACCGTCTTTCTTCTTGACGAATAATACCGCGCTCCCCACGGCGAAACACTTGGCCTAATGAAGCCTCGATCCAACGACTCCCGAACCGAGCCTTAAGCTCCACCAATTCCTTTGGTGCCATCCTATATGGAGCAATAGACACAGGCGCGCAGATCCACGGTAGCGAGATCTATCCCAAACTCTACCTCACGATCCGGTGGCAAACCCTAAGCTCCTCCGAAACACATCAACAAATTCCTTAACAGTACGAACCTTCTCAACAGCAGACTCCTTAGCCTCTAAGGCATACACATGAACCACATACGCTTCGCAACCGCTTCCTAACCATCTTTACGACTTTTAAAGCCGATACCACATTGGATAAGTAATCTCTCCTATTACCTATCATAATCACTTCATCTCCTTATCCGTCGATAGAACCATGCGCTTAGCGCGCAATCCACTTTGGCCCAGTACTTCACCACCCGGTCCATCCCGAGGATCGGATCGAACTCCTCAAACGGCGGTTCCATTAGATCGGCGAAGAAAACTACCCCTTGGAGTTCTAGGGGTACATCCTTATACAACTTATCTACCACTACTGAGTGACCTGAGAGGCTAAATGCAGGTCATCCGCCTAGAAGATATCTCGAGTCTAAGTCCATGGTCTCAACTATACTACTAGCAACATACGAATGCGTGGAACCCAAATCAATTAAAGCGGTATAGGAGAACCAAAAATCAAAAACGCATCTGGGTGATTACGTCCGGTGCGTGCGCCCTCCTCGCGGCGCTAAGGCTGCATACACGGACCAGTGTCGTGCCTCAGAACTACCCGTACCTCTGCCCGGTGCTCCACGACCTCGACCAAATCCATTACCACCTCTGCCATTACCACGGCCCCTCTGTGGTGGCGGTCTATTACCTCTGAACTGATTACGGCCGACTCTCGGGCAAATCTCGCCATTCTACGCGGACAATCCCTAATGCGATGATCCAGAGAACCACACTCGAAGCAACCTTTTCCACCAGTCCAACAACCACCCCAATGAGTTTTCCCACACCGACATACATCTGCGGCGGTCCACGCTTAGCAACACCAAATCTAGCGGATCGATTACGCCCACTCGGTCTAGCCCTCTTCTGCGGGTTACCCGACGATCCCAAGACCCAAAGCTCCTCTTAAGCCTACTCCCGTCCGTGTTACGTCTTACCGACTCCTTAACACCTTCGGCTACCTTAGCCTTCTCAACTAAGACAGCAAACTCGCGCTCCTGCTGTGGAGCAATCAGCAGCCTCAACTCGTCTCGAAGACCATCCTCGAAACGAACACACCTCTCATGCTCAGTGGCCACAATGCCCCGGGCATACCTACTCAGCTTCAGGAATTCCGCCTCGTACTAAAGAATGCATTTACTCCTCGAACAAGCCTCGAAAATGCCTTTCTCGGGAGTCGATGTAGCTAGCCCCGATGTACTTCTTTTGGTATGCGACTCTGAAATAATCCCATGTCGGATCTCACCGCCACAATCGTCCCGACCGTGAGCCACCATCGGTATGACTCATCCGGAGAAGCGATACAATCGCCTTAAGTTTCTCCTCGATCGTCAAGTCCAGATCGTCCATGATCCGCTCGATTGCCTCTAGCCAATATTCAGCGATGCTAGGAGCAACACCGAAACACCTCGGAAGAACTCGGCCCGTTAGCGGAGTCGCTCGAGAATGATTTCCTAACTCCCGCACCACCACTTACACCAGCTACTCTTTCCAACACCGCGGCATCGCTGTGACAACTGCGTCATCTCGATCGATCTTGGAACTCACCACCTCCAGCTGGTGGCGGAGCCGGCATCTCATTTTCTCGAACCCTCGCCCGATCCTACGGGCTCGGCGAAACCGTCATTCTACCCCTACCTCTACCACGAGTATTACGACCACGTCCGCCTCGAGTGCTCATGTCTAAACGATCTACGTTTACGATTAAAAGATTTTTATGCATTAGTAACGTTCCACTTTCTTAACCGCAAAGAAATTTTATGAATGGAGTTTATTCAGGAGTTCTTTCGAGCAATCAAGGTTTCAATCTTCTATCCTATTCACCCAAAAGAGATTATACATTCATTCCTTAACCCTTTCCATACCTATTCACTCTTGGACATTCTTTGCCCATTCTAGCCCAAGGGTATTTCGTCATTTTCCTACGAGGTATTTTCGTAAGAAAAGATATTTTAAAACTTTAAATAAAAATCGGTCAATTTGAAATTCGAGAAATTTGAGAGTGTTCTTTGAAAATTTTGTAAAATACTTCGTTTTGGAAACGGGGGGTATTTTAGTAATTTTCTAAGCCGAGGCGTTTTAAGTAAATTTTCCAAAATCAAAATTTTGATTGATATTTTTGTAAAACAGAGTGTTTGAATTTCATAACATAATTGAAATTTTGGGGCAAAATCATTGGGTTGCTATTTTATAAACCGAGGGCATTTTAGTAAATTTACCCCAAGGGCATTTTTGTAATTTTCCATAAATCGGGTTTTTCAAGAAAATTGTTGTAAATGTGACATTTTCGGTTTTGAAAGAGTTTATTGCAAAAGAATTTGAAAACATTAGGGTTGTCGTTGTATTTTTTTGAAAGCAGGGGCTAATTCCCTTTTCGGGTTTTAGTCGTTAGGTTAAGTCTATGACCGAGCCTTCTTGGTCAGGGTGAACTCGAGCTACGCACCAGGTGGGATACCTGCGAAGAGGAGGTGAGTCACGAGGACTGCTTAAATACCAAGCTCTTCCTTCCTCTCCTGAGACATGCGTCACGAGTTACCACACCCTAGCCCGTGGTGAGTCACGATTGGTTTAGTGCTTTAAGTCTTATGCTTTGGTTCAAGTGTTTGAGTACTCTAATCCTAGGGTTCAAGTCCTATAAGTCTAACTACGTACCATATCATCTACCCTTCTACAAATAGTAATTCACAGAAGAGTTAGAACCACTTACCTGGGCGAACTGGTGCCGGAGACTCGGTGCCATGCCTTGTAAACCTTGTATCCAATCCCAAAACACTTAAAACAAACTTTTGAAAACAGTTTTGAGCCTCAAGCCCACAGCCGAGCTTTTGAACTTAGCTCTGATACCACAAATGTAACACCCCAAACCCGGTCCAAACACCATGACCGAATCGGCATATTACGGGAAAAACTAGTTTGAAAATTTCGATTTTGTACCAAATGGACTTGATAAAAACTTTGTTCCTTTTGAAACCAAGTTGTTTAATGATGTTACTAAAACATTTAAACTTAGTAAAAGTTTGATTCCACGTTAGAAAACAATTGATTTTTATTGGTTTATAAAAAAAATTGTGATACCCGATGGTATAGTTGAAAACATATCGTTAAAGTTTTAAAATCGTTGTTGTGTCATGTTTTAGCAAATTAACCCAATTAGTCTCATTAAGGCATATTAAAATTAAACTTAAAACATAATAATAAAAGGCATAATTTAAAGGCTTTTACAAGTCCGAAATAAAACCCAAACAAAATTAAATAACTAAAGTACTCAAATGCAAATGGTGAGTAACTTTTTATTTGAGCATGGCATGCGCACTTTTGAGTCCATCCGGCTCCATGTCCGCGTCTACGAGTCACCCGAAATGTCAAAGGAGAGGGTGAGTCGGTGACTCGATGTGTAAATCCCGCTCCCCGAATAAACCACATGCTAACACACATAATACAAAGCAACATGATTAATGCAACCCGATCCTAACCATCCATATCACCTTTTCTACCCCATGTGGTACCAAACCACTTGGTGACATACGATCCGCGATGTGTTACCAAAACACTGATGTCCCAAAGACATAATATCCGTCAATGTGGTCCCAAACCACTTTGGTGTCCCAAAGACACGGTTGTGCTACCAAAAGCACCGGTGACCAAAGTCACAATCCAATGATGATGGGGCCAACCCATCGTGTGTTACCAAAACACTAGCGAGACAATCCCATATCTCAAGTGGGGCCAACCCACGGTGGTCAAACCACGAGGACAAGTCGCAATGTGGTGCCAAACCACTTTAGTGTCCCAAAGACACAATGTGCTACCAAAGCACCGGTGACCGTAGTCACAAATCCGGTGATGGGGCCAACCCGTCGTGTGTTACCAAAACACTGGCGTCAATCCGTATAATCATCCGTGGGGCCAACCCACTGTGTGGTGCCGAGCCACTGGGACGAGACGCGAGGTACCAAACCTCTGGAGGTGCCAAACCTCTGGTGACCCAAAGTCACATAGTGTGCTACCAAAGCACGGTGCTCGTCGGCACAAATTCACACTTTGCTCCCTCATCTCATATCACCCATACATATCATACTCATATGCATTATGCGAGATCATGTAACTCATGCAACCATGTCCAACATAGCATCTCATAGCATATACATATAGCATAAATCATCATACCCAAAGTATCCATAATAGGACTTGTAATAAAATAGACTTACCGGATCCGTGCACATACCCCATTTGGGTATCCAACTATTCATCGTCTTCGTTTGATTTTTAACGAGCAACGGTTTATCAAAAACATTACTAAGTACTAGTGTGTTAGTGTACACACCTGATAACTACGAGCCTAGAAATCCCAACGAGAACAGTCTAAGGCCCCTTGATGGCTAGCTCCTACAATCGGCCAACATAGGGGTTAGGCACTTACAATATTCGGCCATCAATCATCAACCAAAGGGGTTAATTTCGATCCTTACCCTTGAAGGTGATTTGGTTTCCTACCAAATCCGAGTCAAGCAGTGACTCTCCTTTAACAATCGGTACCCTATAGAACCAATAGTTAACCACTAGCCATTTTTAACTTAATCAAAATCAACTGATTGCACTAGCACAAATACTTCAACTGCTTACCCTTTACTTACCAATCGGCCACTTGCAGTCAAGGCTTCAATTGACTGCCTCACCTAAAAACCACCACGATCAAAAAGCCCTAACACAAGATAATTAATAACAGATTAATTCCCTTCCAACCACAACCAAATGTAAGCTTTTATTCCAATCGAAATCAGCATAGGACTATAAAAGATGGACATGGCCGTTCGGCCAAACACTTACCAATATCCACTATTCGGCCAAAAGAGGACCTCTAGGAGAGAAGATAGATTCGGCTACCAAGTTAAACACACCCCCAAATTCGGTCTTTGAAAAGTAGAAGAGAAAGAATAGGAATGAGAGGAAAATATGGGTTTCTGAGTAACAAAGTGCTCTTGGAAGAAAGTTTAAACAACAGCAAATGAGGAGAAGAAAGAAATACGAGAAAAAGAATAGAGGAGGGTACCTTCGGTTTTGGAAAGAAAAGAAATAGATGAAGAAATGTCTTGGGTAAGATTCGGCTACAAAGGTTCCAAGCAAAGAGGAAGAAAACAATTAAAAGCAAAGAAGAAGTAGTTTATTGCAAGATTGAAAGAAAAAGAAAAGATGGAAAGGGTATTCGGCCACAATGTATTCTAGGAACCAATGATGCAACTTTAGTGACTTGTTGAGGTTTGGTCTTTAAGTTTCAAAAGATGCAAAACCGAACAAAGAAAATGAGGACAACCTTAGAATATTCGGCTACAATTGACCCCAAGAAGAGACTTTTTGCTTGATATTCCAAAGACCAAAAATTGCACCCAATATGCCAAAAATGCAAAAAAGAATTTCGGCTAGCCCCTCTCCCCACTATGCCGTCCACTTCCCTCCATTCCAAGCCCCAAATATTCGGCCATGATCCCCCAAACAACTCCCATCCACACATTCAAAAATTTTGAATAAGTCTCCTTCCTAAATTCACTCTCCACCCCTCTTTTAAACCATTTGACTAAGTCCAAAGTGGAGTTTAAATCACACACAACTCCTCCCTCCTATGCCAAAATGGAACCCAAAAATGAGAATTTCGCAGCTTGAACTCGGGACTTCTCCCCTGCGATGACGCCACACCAAGCTCCTCCTTTGTCACTCTGCCAGCTCCTCATTTGTGCTATAAAATTCCATTTTATTTTCTTAAGCCCCAACTCTATCAGCTCCCCACTCCTAAGGCCAAAAACTAAAATTTTCCTACCTACTCAGGCATACACTTCGCCTATAATTAAGCCTCTAAAACACCGAAATAGCAACACAGCACACTAACACATGCAATATCATGCAGCACAAAATAGCCCCTAACCCGGGATATTACATTCAGTGTGTTAGTTACACACCTGGTAAATACGAGTCTAAAGATCCCAACGAATCGATCTAGGTCCCTCGATTGACTTGCTCCTAAAATTGGCCAAACATAGGGGTTAGGCATCCACAATATTCGGCCAACACCATTTAGACCAAAAGGGTTTGTCGAATCACCCTTACCTTGCTATTGGTTTGATTTCTTATCAAACCTGAACCACAATGGTTCCTCAGATAATCGGCCACCTCCTAAAACAACAACAATCGCACCTTAACAACTTGCCTTAACGGGATACAAAGAATTAACTAAAAGAACTAGCCTTTACCATTACTTACCGATTGCTTAACAGAGAAAAAGGCTCCTCTTGCTCGCCTCAAGAAATCCAAATGTCCTATAACAAGAGTCGATTAAACATAAGAGATTAATACCCTCCCCAATGCTTTGAAATCGACCCCTTTAATCAACTCAAATCGATTAAGAAAAAGAGAGAAATAAATGACCATTCGGCCAATAACTTACCAACACTCAAGCGATTAAGGCAAGAACCCCCAACACACTATTGATATTCGGCCAAGGGAGACTACTAGGAGAGGAGAGATTCGGCCTAAGTGTTTAACACACACTTCTATACAATTCTTAGCGAAAAAGAAAAGAAAGAGAATGGAAGATGGAAATATAGGTTCGGCACAAAAGAAATGGGAAAATGAGTGGAAAATTCGAAGCTCAAATGAACCAAGGAAAAAGAGGATGGAGAGGAGGATATTCGGCTACCAAATGAACACCCAAGATCAAAGATGTTTCGGCTAGATTTAGGAGTGTGGTATTTGCTTCAAGAAGTGAAAAAGAAAGATGAGAGAATTCTTTAGAATTTCGGCTTTGGTTTGTCAAAATGAAAGAATTTGGTTTAGTCTCCTAATGGCCGAATATGCATCAAATTCCAAAAGGAAAAATTCGGCCTACTCACTCCCCACTTCCCAAAAACCGACCACCCTCTTCACAACTCCCCAACTTTCGCCAAATCCCCCAAACACTCCACTCCCCACATTCAAACAACAAGACCAAGTCTTCCTCCTACAATTACTCTACACCAACCGTTTGAATGGTTTGACTTGGTCCAAGGAGAATTTGAACTCCATCCAACTCCTCCCTCCTATCTTTGTCCAAAAAGAAGCCAAAAAGTGGGGATTTTCGTTGCTTGAACCCAAGACCTCCCCTTGCACATGACGCCAAACCAAGCTCCAAGTGGCGCAAGCTCTGCGCCACTTTGCTAGCTCGCTTGTTATGCTCAAAAATACCAATTAAAAACATATGGCCCAACTCCTTCACTCCTCTCAAGTAAAGCCAAAAATTAAAATTTTCCTACCTACTCGGGCACACACTTCTAGCCTACAACTAAGCCCCAGAATCACACAAACAACAACATAACAACCCAACACATGCAAAATCATGCAACCACAAAATAGCCCTTAACCCGGGATATTACATCATTTACAAAAATATAAGCTTGAGTAAAATATTCGAAAAATTTTCTAAAAATAGAGCTTCTTTGTTTGCAAATGGCTCTTTTTATTTTTGAAAATATTTACGAGGGTAAAATTTGTCTACACTTGTTATATAGACATTTTCTAAACATCTTATTAATAATAGGAGTGTTTCTCCCTTTATCAATAAAATATTGAAATATATCAAGAAGATTGTTTATCTCCTTAATCTCTATATATTCAATTAGGACATCGTCCCAATCTACATATAATATACTTTTAATAATAATTCTTGATTTTCTTGATTTGTTTTTCCAACTAAAATTACGAGAATTGGGTAAAACCTTTACGAAACTAGCTCTTTGTTCCAAAATATAGTTTTTCCATATCTTGTTTATGAAATGGTAATATTAAGGGTAAGCTGGATTATAAAAATCCTTTAGATTCGAGAACTCGAGGTTTATTGTTTTTCAACAAATCTTACAGTATATTTGAAAATTTGAAATCGGTATAAGGCTTTTGAGAAAATTGAGAATAATCCACGGTGTTGGTGAATGTGATCCAATTGGTTGGTTTACCAATGGATATGGTAAATAATATCCTTGTTTAGGATAAAATTGTACTGTGTAGGTGCGACCATAAATCCTTGTTTAGGAATTACTTTTGCAGTGTGCAAAGAATAAATCCTTGTTTAGGACTCATTGGTGATTTTCCCTTGTTGGGTTTTTATGGGCGAGTTCTCCATCCATCATTTTCATTTAGAGGTTGTTTACCTCTATCCATAAGGCCTTCTAAGAAAATCAAACATTAGTAAAATCAGGTTTATAATTTACTAATGGTATTTCTATAGAATTGTTTTCTATAGATAATATAACCCATTTCTTATTAACAATAAAAGGTAAATATTGATTTAGAAAATTATTACCTAATAATATGTCTCCATACATATCAGTAAACATAATAATTTTGGAATTATAAATCTAACATTTTTATGTAGATTGGTATATTTTTGCCTTATAATAAATTGTAGTTTTCTACCATTTATTCCATTAATACTTATTTTCTTTTTCAGTATCCGAATTCTTTTGGAATAGCATTTCTTTTGCAACTCTTGGTTGTAGCTCCTGTATCTAATAGTGCATGTAAAGAATATTTTTATAGTCTTTATCATGTAATGTAATTTCAATGTATTTATTGAAATTTATTATACTTTCCACAGTATTGTATATCTTCCATTCTAGTGTTTCTAGAAATAGAATTTCTACTTGGTGTAGTAGGGAAGATAGGAATATGAATCTGTTTTTCATACCTATCGGTGTAGATGTACTTATATTATCTTCTTCTTCCTCTGGTTGAGAACAAGAAGGAAATACTAAATTATCATCTGTATTGGTAATCAAATTATTTTTGAAATATAATTTATCACCAGATACATACATTTAGGAGTCATTATGATAACCATTAGAGCGTTATTCAGAAGAGGTCATGATGTTCCTATTTTAGCAAAGTATTATTAGACAAAAGATTTGAAAATCCAATAAAAGCACTTATTGGAGAAATTCAGTCTAATTTACACACAAAGCGTTATAGGATTTAAAGTTAAACCAAATTACTTTATTTCCATAATGCACCTCTAATAGAAGAGTGTCTCTGCCTTAGAATTGGACACAAAAAATTACGATATTAGTGATTTAGCGGAAGATCTAGCAATAAGTTGGACTTCCATTAATGAATATACTAATACAAAGAGAGGTTGAAATAAAGGAAATAAATAATAAAATTATTGAGCTTTTTGAGCCCAATAAATTTACAAATGAAATTCA
This sequence comes from Gossypium bickii, assembly GCA_025503065.1. Lineage (NCBI taxonomy): Eukaryota > Viridiplantae > Streptophyta > Magnoliopsida > Malvales > Malvaceae > Gossypium > Gossypium bickii. Next base: position 42,285,670 of record CP106717.1, on the reverse strand, counting down.
ACCAAATTATTACATTTAAAAGATTTATCAATTCCAAAAGACTGGATAATTGATAATACTAATAGAGAAGCTAGTACTTCTAAACCAATAAGTACTATAGAATATATGTCATCTGGTGATAAATTATATTTCAAAAATAATTTGATTACCAATACAGGATGATAATTTAGTATTTCCTTCTTGTTCTCAACTTGAGGAGGAAGAAGAAGATAATATAAGTACATCTACACCGATAGGTATGAAAACAGTTCATATTCCTATCTTCCCTACTACACCAAGTAGAAATTCTATTTCTAGAAACACTAGAATGGAAGATATACAATACTCTGTGGAAAGTATAATAAATTTCAATAAATACATTGAAATTACATTACATGATAAAGACTATAAAAATATTCTTTACATGCACTATTAGATCAGAGAGCTACAACCAATGAGTTGCAAAAAATGCTATTCCAAAAGAATTCGGATACGTGTAAAAAAGAAAATAAGTTATAATGGAATAAATGGTAGAAAAACTACAATTTATTATAAGGCAAAAAATATACCAATCTACATAAACAATGTTAGATTTATAATTCCAAAATTATTATGTTTACCTGATATGTATGGAGACATATTATTAGGTAATAATTTTCTAAATCAATATTTACCTTTTATTGTTAATAAGAAATCGGTTATATTATCTATAGAAAACAATTCTATAGAAATACCATTAGTAAATTATAAACTGATTTTACTAATGTTTGATTTTCTTAGCAGAGCCTTATGGATAGAGGTAAACAACCTCTAAATGAAAATGATGGATGGAGAATTGTCCATAAAAACCCAACAAGGGAAAATCACCAATGAGTCCTAAACAAGGATTTATTGCTTTGCTCAAAAAGTAATTCCTAAACAAGGATTTATGGTCGCACTACACAGTACAATTTTATCCTAAACAAGGATATTATTTACCATATCCATTGGTAAACCAACCAATTGGATCACATTCACCAACACCGTGGATTATTCTCAATTTTCTCAAAAAAGCCTTATACCGATTCCAAAATTTTCAAATATACGAAAGATTTGTTGAAAAACAACAAACCTCTCGAGTTCTCGAATCTAAAGGATTTTTATAATCCAAAGCTTACCCCCTGAATATTACCATTTCATAAACAAGATATGGAAAAACCATATTTTGGAACAAAGAGCTAGTTTCGAAGGCTCTTACCCAATTCTCGTAATTCTTAGTTGAAAAAACAAGCAAGAAAAATCAAGAATTATTATTAAAAAGTATATTATACAGAGAGATTGGGACGATGTCCTAATTGAATATATGGAGATTAAGGAGATAAACAATCTTCTTGATATATTTCAATATTTTATTGATAAAGGAGAAACACTCTATTATTAATAAGATGTTTAGAAAATGTCTATATAACAAGTGTAGACAAATTTTACCCTCGAAATATTTTCAAAAATAAAAGGAGCCATTTGCAAACAAAGAAGCTCTATTTTTAGAAAAATTTTCTCAATATTTTACTCAAGCTTATATTTTTGTAAATGATATAGGAGAAAAAACTCCTGCTATCAAATTTCGTTTAAATCATGAGCCGTTCGATACAACAAGTATTGAATGGGGATTTGTTAAAGAAATAACAGTCCAAAATCTCTCTTTTGATTTATTAAAAGATTTTCCAGCAATAGTCAAATCTCGGCTATCAAACTTTGTAAATATAGACGATTTTGTCTATTATTTCCATATTGAGATAAACAGTCTCATTGGTATTGCTGAGAGGAAGAAAAATTTCATCACCTTATCGATTTGGAATATTAATACTATGTTTTCCAAAAAAGCCACAAAGCGACAAAAAGAAGATCCAGAGCATTTATCAAAAATCATTGATGAGTGCTATAATAATTTCAACAAGTATCAAGTCCAAGCAGGAATTGATCTTATGAGCATGGCTCGACACCTTCTCCATCAAGACACCTATATGTTTTGGACCGATGGAAGAAGAATTCTAGCTTACGACACCGGAAAAAATCGGGAAGAAAGTAATGAAGAAGCCATTTCGTTATTAACACAAATAGCGGAAATGGAAATCGGAGATTATCCGTTAGCAGCGGAAATTCGAGAAACATGGGAAAGCTGGAATACACCAAGTACCTTCACGAGAATCCTTACACCTGGATGAAATCGAAGAGATGAATCTTAGAAACATCCAAGAAGGATAAACACATGGAAGAATGATGTCCAAAAGGAGATGCATTCAATTTTGGCGGTGACTTAAAAAGAAGGCAACCACCAAAAGACAAAGATGATGTCATGCATGATGGAAGCAACCATTTAATGCAATTGAAACATGGAAGCAACCATGGCGGCAACCACTATTCAAGGAAGCTACGTGGAAACAACCAAAAGCGTCCTTATCAAGATAATGTTAGAGGAAGCTACGTGGAAAAAGCCAACATAGCATCCACCAATTAAAGAAAGCTACTTGGAAGCCACCAAGAAGGCGACAATTAATGTGTCCTTATCGGGATACTATTCGAACTCAATTGTAATTAAATTAGAGTTTATTTTTATTCTTATCCAACAATTATTTTGGATTTCAAATGTAACTAGATTCTAGTTTAGAATTTTTGGTTATAAATAGGCATTCATGTAAGCCTTGAAAGGCATCGAGTTTTAGGATCGAGTTTTGGGAGAGAGTTTTAGGATCGAGTTTTAGGATCGAGTTTTAGTTATCGAGTTTTAGTTATCTTTCATCGAGTTTTAGTTAGAAAATTTGTAAACTATCTTTCTTCTTGTGAAATATTATTCTACGATATTAGAATCCCTTCCGCTTGCACATACCTCCCCAGTGGTGGTATCGAGGAGCCCCGAGTAACGATTTTTGGAGTTTTCATATCGCAGTTATCATTGTAAGTTTCTATCTTTATTTCTCAGTTCTGTTTGTTTCACGGTTGTTGTCTCAAAACCCATATATCTGTCGTTTGTCTTTGTGTTGCCGTTGAGTCCGAGTGGGACGTTGTAGGCGTTTTGAAGACGTATAGACACGAGCAGTCTTAGTACCGGGGATAACATCATGGAAAAAATGGATTGTTTATATAAAGATAAAACTTGTAATCATACTATGCATATAGACTCTAAGAATGAAAATAATATTTCGGCTCTTAGTAAAGGTATCAATAGTTTAATAGATATGACGTCTATATATTTTAATAAATTATATACTAAGGTTAGTAAAGTAAAAGAAAAAGTAGATAGTTTGGGAGAAGTAACAGACTTAGATTTGAATAGCAAATCTAAAGAGTTATTATCCGATGTTAATAATAAACTCGATCAGGTTATTAATAATAATAATATAGAATCGATTTAGGACCTTTATATTACTGGTAATAGTAATTATATTTTAGCTTTGTCGAGATGAGGATGAGTCTTGGATGAATCTTCAACTAATAATAATAATAAAAACAAAAACAAAAGAAAAAAGAGAAAAATATAAAAAACAAGAAAAATATGATTTTGACTCTTACAAAACTTTAATAGAACATTGGAAACCCCAATTTTCTAAAACGGAAGATAGTTATGAAAGAGTTGAATATCTAAAATTAATAGAAGAACTTTATGAAAAACATAAAGATTTGTTTAAAAGATATAATTATCATTATATGTTAGATTATAATATAATTGATGATAGTAATAATAGTTATTCTGAAAATATAAAAAGTAGTAGTAGTTCTAATAATATGGATATAGATATTAAGATTATTGGTAATAATTTCTATAAAGAAAAAACTTCAAAGGAAGAAAATATAGAACTTCCCGAACCTATGGATATTGAACCACCAGATCCATATGTGAAATTCCTAAACCTAAGGAAATTGATAAACAAGATCCTTATGATAAAATCAAACCAAAGAAGTATTGGGAAAATAAATATCTAATTGAACTAAACCCAGTTCATTTAGAAAAACCAATAATTCAACAAATAAAAATTGGAAAAAAGGATATTATTACCTTTTCACATTTCCAATCAAGAAAATATTATACTTATATAGAAATTATATTTCAATTTAGAGAATATAAAACATACTCTTTAAATGCTTTATTAGATACTGGAGCTACAACCAGTAGCTGTAGAGAAAATGCGATTCCATCAGAAAAATGGGAACTTATGAAAAATCCTATTAGAGCTGTTGGAGTCAATGGTATTGAAACCTTAATCCTTTTTAAAGCTAAAAATATACCAATCTACATAAACAATGTTAGATTCGTAATTCCTAAATTATTATGTTTTCATGATATGCATGGGGATATACTATTAGGAAATAATTTTATATATCAACATCTACCATTTTCTATTGATAAAAATCTTATTGTACTAACTACTGAAAATACTTCGGTAGAAGTACCCTTAGTAGAAAATCATAAATATATATGTGATCAGGACTTTACACCTCCTAAGAAAGAACAAATAAAACAACTAGATACCAATCATTTGGTTGTTTAAGATATTAGAAAATAATTTTAGTGAAGAACCATTAAAATTATGGAAAAATAGTCCTAGATATTGTACCATAAAATTGGAAAACCCCAATAAAATTATTAGAGTAAAACCTATGATCTATACTAAACAAGATATAGATGAATTTGATACACAAATCAAGGAATTACTAGATAAAGGACTAATAGAAGAAACTACTAGTCCACATTCTAGTCCCGCTTTCATGGTAAGAAATCATGCGAAAATAAAAAGAGGAAAAGCTAGAATGGTCATAAATTATAAAAGATTAAATCAAAATACTATTTTTGATGGATATTTTATTCAAGAAAGGAAATTTTAATAAATCAAGCTAAACAAGCAAAATATTTTAGTAAATTTGACTATGTAAGTCGGAAGCTTCGGCAAATCATGTTAATGAAGAATCTAAACCACTAACACCTTGATTGCACCTAATGGTCATTACCAATGGAGAGTAATGCCATTTGGACTTTGTAATGCACCTCGTGTCTTCCAAAGATGGATGGACTCTCTATTTAAAAAATATAAAAATTTTGTGTTGTATATATAGATGATATTCTAATTTTTTCGTAAAAACACTGGAAAATCATAGAAAACATCTAAATATTATAGCTAGAGAATTTATAAAACATGGAATAATATTGAGCCCTAAGAAAATAGAATTAGAAAAAAACTGAAATAGAATTCTTAGGATTAATACTATCATCTGATGGTCTTAAACTCCAAGATCATATTATTGTTAAAATAAAAGAATTCCCTGAAAAAATTGTTGATAAAAAACAACTTCAACAATTTTTAGGAATTGTTAATTATGGCGAAATTTCTTTTTCCTAACTTATCTAAAAAATTAGATGAATTATATGACAAACTCAAAAAGGACAAACCTTTTGAATGGTCTATAAAAGATTCAGACATAATTAAACAAATAAAGTCTGAAATAAATTATATCCCTAAAGTATATTTACCTAAACAAGGTGATAAATTAATTCTAGAAACAGATGCCTCAGAAAGAAATTGGGGATGTGTATTAAAAGCTAAAACAACTGATAACAAAGAATTAATATGTGGATATAGTTCTGGAAAGTTTAAACCAAACGAAATTAATTATGCTATTTATGAAAAAGAATTATTAGCAATCAAAAAAGGAATAAAAAAATTCCTAATATATTTAGCACCAGAAAATTTTATTATTAAAACCGATAATCAAGCTGTTAAACAGTTTCTTACTAACAAAAGTTTAGAAACAGTACCTAGAAGAATTAGATGGTATAATGAATTATGCCAATTTAATTTTGAAGTAATATACATAAAAGGTACTAATAATATGATTGCTGATTTTCTTAGCAGGCCTTATGGATAGAGGTAAACAACCTCTAAATGAAAATGATGGATGGAGAACTGTCCATAAAAAACCCAACAAGGGAAAATCACCAATGAGTCCTAAACAAGGATTTATTGCTGCACCTGCAAAAGTAATTCCTAAACAAGGATTTATGGCTGCACCTACACAGGTACAATTTTATCCTAAACAAGGATATTATTTACCATATCCATTGGTAAACCAACCAATTGGATCACATTCACCAACACCGGTGGATTATTCTCAATTTTCTCAAAAGCCTTATACCGATTCCGAAATTTTCAAATATACAGAAGATTTGTTGAAAAAACAACAAAACTCTGAGTTCTCGAATCTAAAGGATTTTTATAATCCAGCTTACCACGAGAATATTACCATTTCATAAACAAGATATGGAAAAACCATATTTTGGAACAAAGAGCTAGTTTGAAGTGCTTTTTTAATTCTCGAGAATTCTTAGTTGAAAAAACAATCAAGAAAAATCAAGAATTATTATTAAAAAGTATATTATACAGAGATTGGGCGATGTCCTAATTGAATATATGGAGATTAAGGAGATAAACAATCTTCTTGATATATTTCAATATTTTATTGATAAAGGGAGAAACACTCCTATTATTAATAAGATGTTTAGAAAATGTCTATATAACAAGTGTAGACAAATTTTACCCTCGAAATATTTTCAAAAATAAAAGGAGCCATTTGCAAACAAAGAAGCTCTATTTTTAGAAAATTTTTCTCAATATTTTACTCAAGCTTATATTTTTGTAAATGATATAGGAGAAAAAACTCCTGCTATCAAATTTCGTTTAAATCATGAGCCGTTCGATATAACAAGTATTGAATGGGGATTTGTTAAAGAAATAACGAGTCCAAAATCTCTCTTTTGATTTATTAAAAGATTTTCCAAAGAATAGTCAAATCTCGGCTATCAAACTTTGTAAATATAGACGATTTTGTCTATTATTTCCATATTGAGATAAATAAGTCTCATTGGTATTCTTTGAGGAAGAAAAATTTCATCAGCCTTATCAGATTTGGAATATTAATACTATGTTTTCTGGAAAAGCCCTGAAAGCAGCAAAAGAAGATCCAGAGCATTTATCAAAAATCATTGATGAGTGCTATAATAATTTCAACAAGTATCAAGTCCAAGCAGGAATTGATCTTATGAGCATGGCTCGACACCTTCTCCATCAAGACACCTATATGTTTTGGACCGATGGAAGAAGAATTCTAGCTTACGACACAATCGAAAAACCGGGAAGAAAGTAATGAAGAAGCCATTTCGTTATTAACACAAATAGCGGAAATGGAAATCGGAGATTATCCGTTAGCAGCGGAAATCCGAGAAACATGGGAAAGCTGGAATACACCAGTACCTTCACCAGAATCCTTACACCTGGATGAAATCGAAGAGATGAATCTTAGAAACATCCAAGAAGGATAAACACGTGGAAGAATGATGTCCAAAAAGGAGATGCATTCAATTTTGGCGGTGACTTAAAAAGAAGGCAACCACCAAAAGACAAAGATGATGTCATGCATGATGGAAGCAACCATTTAATGCAATTGAAACATGGAAGCAACCATGACGGCAACCACTATTCAAGGAAGCTACGTGGAAACAACCAAAAGCGTCCTTATCAAGATAATGTTAGAGGAAGCTACGTGGAAAAAGCCAACATAGCATCCACCAATTAAAGAAAGCTACTTGGAAGCCACCAAGAAGCTGACAATTAATGTGTCCTTATCGATACTATTCTAACTCAATTGTAATTAAATTAGAGTTTATTTTTATTCTTATCCAACAATTATTTCGGTTCAAATGTAACTAGATTCTAGTTTAGAATTTTTGGTTATAAATAGGCATTCATGTAAGCCTTGAAAGGCATCGAGTTTTAGGATCGAGTTTTAGGATCGAGTTTTAGGATCGAGTTTTAGGATCGAGTTTTAGTTATCGAGTTTTAGTTATCTTTCATCGAGTTTTAGTTAGAAAATTTGTAAACTATCTTTCTTCTTGTGAAATATTATTCTACGATATTAGAATCCCTTCCGCTTGCACATACCTCCCCCCCCCGGTAATTGGTATCAGAGGAGCCCCAGAGTAACGATTTCTGGAGTTTTCATATCGTAGTTATCATTGTAAGTTTCTATCTTTATTTCTCAGTTCTGTTTGTTTCACGGTTGTTGTCTAAAAACCCATATATCTGTCGTTTGTCTTCGTGTTGCCGTTGAGTCCGAGTGGGATGTTGTAGGCGTTTTGAAGACGATATGACACAGAGCGGTCTTAGGTACCGGGATAACATCATGGAAAAAATGGATTGTTTATATAAAGATAAAACTTGTAATCATACTATGCATATAGACTCTAAGAATGAAAATAATATTTCGGCTCTTAGTAAAGGTATCAATAGTTTAATAGATATGAAATCTATATATTTTAATAAATTATATACTAAGGTTAGTAAAGTAGAAGAAAAAGTAGATAGTTTGGGAGAAGTAATGAGACTTAGATTTGAATAGCAAATCTAAAGAGTTATTATCCGATGTTAATAATAAACTCGATCAAAGTTATTAATAATAATAATATAGAATCGATTTAGGACCTTTATATTACTGTAATAGTAATTATATTTTAGCTTTGTCGGATGAGGATGAGTCTTGGATGAATCTTCAACTAATAATAATAATAAAAACCAAAAAACAAAAGAAAAAAGAGAAAAATATAAAAAACAAGAAAAATATGATTTTGACTCTTACAAAACTTTAATAGAACATTGGAAACCCCAATTTTCTAAAACGGAAGATAGTTATGAAAGAGTTGAATATCTAAAATTAATAGAAGAACTTTATGAAAAACATAAAGATTTGTTTAAAAGATATAATTATCATTATATGTTAGATTATAATATAATTGATGATAGTAATAATAGTTATTCTGAAAATATAAAAAGTAGTAGTAGTTCTAATAATATGGATATAGATATTAAGATTATTGGTAATAATTTCTATAAAGAAAAAACTTCAAAGGAAGAAAATATAGAACTTCCCGAACCTATGGATATTGAACCACCAGATCCATATGTGAAATTCCTAAACCTAAGGAAATTGATAAACAAGATCCTTATGATAAAATCAAACCAAAGAAGTATTGGGAAAATAAATATCTAATTGAACTAAACCCAGTTCATTTAGAAAAACCAATAATTCAACAAATAAAAATTGGAAAAAAGGATATTATTACCTTTTCACATTTCCAATCAAGAAAATATTATACTTATATAGAAATTATATTTCAATTTAGAGAATATAAAACATACTCTTTAAATGCTTTATTAGATATCTTTGGAGCTACAACCGATGTCAGTAGAGAAAATGCGATTCCATCGTAAAAATGGGAACTTATGAAAAATCCTATTAAGTTTTATTGGAGTCAATGGTATTGAAACCTTAATCCTTTTTAAAGCTAAAAATATACCAATCTACATAAACAATGTTAGATTCAGTAATTCCTAAATTATTATGTTTTCATGATATGCATGGGGATATACTATTAGGAAATAATTTTATATATCAACATCTACCATTTTCTATTGATAAAAATCTTATTGTACTAACTCATCAAAATACTTGGTAGAAGTACCCTTAGTAGAAAATCATAAATATATATGTGATCGTGACTTTACACCTCCTAAGAAAGAACAAATAAAACAACTAGATACCAATCACTTGGTTGTTTAAGATATTAGAAAATAATTTTAGTGAAGAACCATTAAAATTATGGAAAAATAGTCCTAGATATTGTACCATAAAATTGGAAAACCCCAATAAAATTATTAGAGTAAAACCTATGATCTATACTAAACAAGATATAGATGAATTTGATACACAAATCAAGGAATTACTAGATAAAGGACTAATAGAAGAAACTACTAGTCCACATTCTAGTCCTGCTTTCATGGTAAGAAATCATGCAGAAATAAAAAGAGGAAAAGCTAGAATGGTCATAAATTATAAAAGATTAAATCAAAATACTATTTTTGATGGATATTTTATTCCAAGAAAGGAAGTTTTAATAAATCAAGCTAAACAAGCAAAATATTTTAGTAAATTTGACTGTAAGTCGGGCTTCTGGCAAATCATGTTAACAGAAGAATCTAAACCACTAACAGCCTTCAGTGCACCTAATGGTCATTACCAATGGAGAGTAATGCCATTTGGACTTTGTAATGCACCTCAGGTCTTCCAAAGATGGATGGACTCTCTATTTAAAAAATATAGAAAATTTTGTGTTGTATATATAGATGATATTCTAATTTTTTCAGAAACACTGGAAAATCATAGAAAACATCTAAATATTATAGCTAGAGAATTTATAAAACATGGAATAATATTGAGCCCTAAGAAAATAGAATTAGAAAAAACTGAAATAGAATTCTTAGGATTAATACTATCATCTGATGGTCTTAAACTCCAAGATCATATTATTGTTAAAATAAAAGAATTCCCTGAAAAAATTGTTGATAAAAAACAACTTCAACAATTTTTAAGAATTGTTAATTATGGCAGAAATTTCTTTCCTAACTTATCTAAAAAATTAGATGAATTATATGACAAACTCAAAAAGGACAAACCTTTTGAATGGTCTATAAAAGATTCAGACATAATTAAACAAATAAAGTCTGAAATAAATTATATCCCTAAAGTATATTTACCTAAACAAGGTGATAAATTAATTCTAGAAACAGATGCCTCAGAAAGAAATTGGGGATGTGTATTAAAAGCTAAAACAATGATAACAAAGAATTAATATGTGGATATAGTTCGGAAAGTTTAAACCAAACGAAATTAATTATGCTATTTATGAAAAGAATTATTAGCAATCAAAAAGGAATAAAAAATTCCTAATATATTTAGCACCGTAAAAAATTTTATTATTAAAACCGATAATCAAGTCATTAAACGATTTCTTACTAACAAAAGTTTAGAAACAATTACCTAGAAGAATTAGATGGTATAATGAATTATGCCAATTTAATTTTGAAGTAATATACATAAAAGGTACTAATAATATGATTGCTGATTTTCTTAGCGAAGCCTTATGGATAGAGGTAAACAACCTCTAAATGAAAATGATGGATGGAGAATCTGTCCATAAAAACCCAACAAGGGAAAATCACCAATGAGTCCTAAACAAGGATTTATTGCTGAACCTGCAAAAGTAATTCCTAAACAAGGATTTATGGCTGCACCTACACAGGTACAATTTTATCCTAAACAAGGATATTATTTACCATATCCATTGGTAAACCAACCAATTGGATCACATTCACCAACACCGGTGGATTATTCTCAATTTTCTCAAAAGCCTTATACCGATTCCGAAATTTTCAAATATACAGAAGATTTGTTGAAAAAACAACAAACCACGAGTTCTCGAATCTAAAGGATTTTTATAATCCAGGCTTACCCCCAGAATATTACCATTTCATAAACAAGATATGGAAAAACCATATTTTGGAACAAAGAGCTAGTTTCAGAAAGGCTCTTACCCAATTCTCAGAATTCTTAGTTGAAAAAACAACTGAAGAAAAATCTAAAGAATTATTATTAAAAAGTATAATATACAGAGATTGGGACGATGTCCTAATTGAATATATGGAGATTAAGGAGATAAACAATCTTCTTGATATATTTCAATATTTTATTGATAAAGGGAGAAACACTCCTATTATTAATAAGATGTTTAGAAAATGTCTATATAACAAGTGTAGACAAATTTTACCCTCAGAAATATTTTTAAAAATAAAAGGAGCCATTTGCAAACAGCAAGCTCTATTTTTAGAAAAATTTTCTGAATATTTTACTCAAGCTTATATTTTTGTAAATGATATAGGAGAAAAAACTCCTGCTATCAAATTTCGTTTAAATCATGAGCCGTTCAAATAACAAGTATTGAATGGGGATTTGTTAAAGAAATAACACCCAAAATCTCTCTTTTGATTTATTAAAAGATTTTCCAAAGAATAGTCAAATCTCGGCTATCAAACTTTGTAAATATAGACGATTTTGTCTATTATTTCCATATTGAGATAAATGATCTCATTGGTATTGCCGAGGAAGAAAAATTTCATCACTTTATCAGTTTGGAATATTAATACTATGTTTTTCTAAAAAGCCCCGAAAGCGACAAAAAGAAGATCCAGAGCATTTATCAAAAATCATTGATGAGTGCTATAATAATTTCAACAAGTATCAAGTCCAAGCAGGAATTGATCTTATGAGCATGGCTCGACACCTTCTCCATCAAGACACCTATATGTTTTGGACCGATGGAAGAAGAATTCTAGCTTACGACACCGGAAAAACCGGAAAGAAAGTAATGAAGAAGCCATTTCGTTATTAACACAAATAGCGGAAATGGAAATCGGAGATTATCCGTTAGCAATGAAATCCGAGAAACATGGGAAAGCCGGAATACACCAAGACCTTCACGAGTAATCCTTACACTGGATGAAATCGAAGAGATCAATCTTAGAAACATCCAAGAAGGATAAACACGTGGAAGAATGATGTCCAAAAAGGAGATGCATTCAATTTTGGCGGTGACTTAAAAAGAAGGCAACCACCAAAAGACAAAGATGATGTCATGCATGATGGAAGCAACCATTTAATGCAATTGAAACATGGAAGCAACCATGACGGCAACCACTATTCAAGGAAGCTACGTGGAAACAACCAAAAGCGTCCTTATCAAGATAATGTTAGAGGAAGCTACGTGGAAAAAGCCAACATAGCATCCACCAATTAAAGAAAGCTACTTGGAAGCCACCAAGAAGCTGACAATTAATGTGTCCTTGTAACAACCCAAACCCGGCCCAAACACTATGGCCGAATCTGGTCTGTTACAGAGAAAATATTTTTCAAAATCCTTTTTGAAAACCAAATTAAGTTTTGGAAACCCTTCATTTTAGTGAACTTGCTAAAACCATACTTAGATTTTTATTCGGGAGTTAAAATAAGTCGAGTTATTATAAAATTACAAGTGTGCCCGATGGCATATTAAAACAATTTTTCGTGTTAATTGGGAAAACATGTGACTTTGATTTAATATTAATACTCAAGTTTAAAACAAGTATTCAACATATGCAAAATAATAAAACATAATGTCAGGAGGCCTTATTACAATCCATATAAAATATAATCCGGAAATAAAATATCAAATCTTAAAATCAAAGTTCATTTAATTTAAATTCACTGCATGGCCACCCCGAGTCCACCCGGCTCCACATCCGCGATCTACGTGTCACCTGAAAAATGTAAAGGAGAAGGTGAGTCACCAAGACTCAGTATGTAACCCTTCCCCCGGTGTTAAACACTTTCATACACAACATATAACAATTAATTACGCAAAATTTTAAGTGTCCCCACCTAGCCAGCCATACGCCACTGTCTACCCCGTTGTGGTACCAAACCACTGGTGGTGCCAAACCACTGGTGACATTTAGTCACGATGTGCTACCAAAGCACTGGTGTCCGTAGACACAAATCGGGTGATGGGGCCAACCCATCGTGTGATACCAAATCACTGGCAGACGATCCCATATCTCAAGTGGGGCCAACCCACGGTGGTATTAACCACAGGGACAAGTCGCTATGAGGTACCAAACCTCTGGAGGTACCAAACCTCTGGTGACCGTAGTCACAGTGTGTTACCAAAACACTGGTGCCCGTCGGCACAATATTTCTGCCCCCTCCACTCAATCAACCCACATAGTCAACAATCATACACATATTCATTATATGTATTAACACAACATGCTTCCCCAAAAGCACAAAATAGCGAAATCATATGCACAGGTACTTACCTGATTCACCACTTATACCGTTATGGTATTCAAGCCATTGCTACATAAATCAAGTTAGCTTTCACATTACTTAGCATAATTAATAAGTTATATGGTGTGTATGTACACACCTGCTGTCGACGAAAGTCCTAAATCCTGAGAAGAGAAGTCGGCCTCCCAAGATCCACTTGTTCCTATATTCGGCCAACTGTCAATGTTAGTATCCAAAGGCCTATTCGGCCAAACCCAAAATTTAAGAGGGTTCTCTTATGGATCCCAAAACCTTACCCGCGCGTCTTGAGTACTAGCCTTTTATTTCACCACCCTAAAATCGGCACTTAACCAAGTTAGTAGCCTTCGGCTTAAACGAATATTAACTAAATTCATAGATCCTTACCAAAAATTACTTGATAGGGAATGGGACTTGAATCGTATACCTTGAGATCCCGGCACCTAAACATAATCGATTTCACCTCTGATTACTTACTGGATTAATCCGGCTTTCCAACTAACCAAATCGACAGAGAGAAGAAAAACTAGAGGAGTTTTCGACATACCTACCCCTTGCTCAATATTCGGCCATGACTACACCAACAGGAGAAGGAGTTTCGGTACTTCCAAGGGGTGTATTCGGTTAAAAGAAAACAAAAGAGATGCTGGAATTTTCTAATAATTTTGAGCAATAGCGTAAGGGAGTTTCGGCAACAAGGTGATAGGGGTTTGGCTAATGGAGGCAGAAGAAGGAGAAAGAAAAGAAGTAGGGGAATTAATGGTGGTTTTCGGCTATGTGAAAGAAAAAGGTGCTGGAAAATTTTGAGTAATTTGCCTAGGGGAAATTCGGCCAGCAACCTGGAAAAGAAAAGAAAAATATGGCTAAAATGATTTCGGTACTCCCCTAGTGTAATACTAAACCGATATTGGATGGCCTAGAGAGTCCCTCATGACCTCTCCCTTTTTTGCGATAATTCAGCCCTCAATTATCAAAGATTTAATCAAAGTTTATCTAACTTCTTATCCCCTAGCTACTCTCCACAATTTGAATAGAAATAAAATTTCAAAACCATTCTCTTCCAGCCGATTAGGATTAATCAAATAATATCTAATTATACATTATTATCCTTAGCACCTCTTTGAAACCAATAAAATAAAATAAAGGAGCCATGTGCCCCTCAAATTCCTTCCAGCCAAATACAACATCAACAAGGGACCATGTGCAGGCCATCACCCTTATCATACCAGCAAAATAAAATAAAACCCCCCCGCTGCTGCATGCTGGTTCGAACCTGGGACCTGAGGAAACCCAGCAGCCACATAGCGCCCAGGCCATTCGGCCAACCTATCTTTTATGTCAAAAAGCCCCAATATTTACTTATAAGACCTCCCTGGCCGTTTACCCCAAAAATTAAAAGTGCCAAACGCTACTTCAGCAGTTCGAACATGCGCCCTATCACACCTCCAGCGCCTAAGTAGCACACACCAGCCACTTAACCAACCCACTTTCATGTCCATAAGCCCTCCTAACTTAATTAAAAGGCCTTTCTAGGCCTAACGCCCTACCCAAAAAGGAAAAATATTTCCCCCTTGCTTCTTCCACGAATCGAACCCAAGGCCCCTAGCAAACTCTTAGGCGCCCCACGCCACTTGTACCAAAGTCTTTCTTATGCCACAATTTTCCAAATAAATTTCTTAAGCCCTCCCAAGCCAAGCTCCCCTTTTTTTTTTAAAAAAAAATTCCAAATTAAAATTTTCTACTAAACCGTGCATACTCAAAGCCTTAAATTAATCACTATTATTCCATAAATAATATCGCATCAGTTCCTACATAAGAAAAATAATTTAATTCCAAATAGCCCCGTTTTTGGGATGTTACAGTCCTTATCAGGATACTATTCGGAACTCAATTGTAATTAAATTAGAGTTTATTTTTTATTCTTATCCGAACAATTATTTCGAATTTCAAATGTAACTAGACTCTAGTTTAGAATTTTTGGTTATAAATAGGCATTCATGTAAGCCTTGAAAGGATCGAGTTTTAGGATCGAGTTTTAGGATCGAGTTTTAGGATCGAGTTTTAGGATCGAGTTTTAGTTATCGAGTTTTAGTTATCTTTCATCGAGTTTTAGTTAGAAAATTTGTAAACTATCTTTCTTCTTGTGAAATATTATTGTTAATAAGAAATCGGTTATATTATCTATAGAAAACAATTCTATAGAAATACCATTAGTAAATTATAAACTCGATTTTACTAATGTTTGATTTTCTTAGCAGTTTTATGGACAGAGGTAAACAACCTCTAAATGAAAATGATGGATGGAGAAGCGTCCATAAAAACCCAACAAGGAAAATCACCAATGAGTCCTAAACAAGGATTTATTGCTTTTTTGCAAAAGTAATTCCTAAACAAGGATTTATGGTCGCACCTACACAGTACAATTTTATCCTAAACAAGGATATTATTTACCATATCCATTGGTAAACCAACCAATTGGATCACATTCACCAACACCGTGGATTATTCTCAATTTTCTCAAAAGCCTTATACTGATTCCGAAATTCTCAAATATCTGAAGATTTGTTGAAAAACAACAAACCTCTCGAGTTCTCGAATCTAAAGGATTTTTATAATCCAGAGCTTACCCCTTAATATTACCATTTCATAAACAAGATATGGAAAAACCATATTTTGGAACAAAGAGCTAGTTTCAAAAGGCTTTACTGCAATTCTCGAAATTCTTAGTTGAAAAAACAATCAAGAAAAATCAAGAATTATTATTAAAAAGTATATTACATGAGATTGGGACGATGTCCTAATTGAATATATGGAGATTAAGGAGATAAACAATCTTCTTGATATATTTCAATATTTTATTAATAAAGGAGAAACACTCCTATTATTAATAAGATGTTTAGAAAATGTCTATATAACAAGTGTAGACAAATTTTACCTCGAAAATATTTTCAAAAATAAAAGGAGCCATTTGCAAACATCAAGCTCTATTTTTAGAAAAATTTTCTGAATATTTTACTCAAGCTTATATTTTTGTAAATGATATAGGAGAAAAAACTCCTGCTATCAAATTTCGTTTAAATCATGAGCCGTTCGATATAACAAGTATTGAATGGGGATTTGTTAAAGAAATAACAGTCCAACATCTCTCTTTTGATTTATTAAAAGATTTTCCAGCAATAGTCAAATCTCGGCTATCAAACTTTGTAAATATAGACGATTTTGTCTATTATTTCCATATTGAGGTAAACAGTCTCATTGGTATTGCTGAGGAAGAAAAATTTCATCAGCCTTATCAGATTTGGAATATTAATATTATGTTTTCCAGAAAAGCCCTGAAAGCAGCAAAAGAAGATCCAGAGCATTTATCAAAAATCATTGATGAGTGCTATAATAATTTCAACAAGTATCAAGTCCAAGCAGGAATTGATCTTATGAGCATGGCTCGACACCTTCTCCATCAAGACACCTATATGTTTTGGACCGATGGAAGAAGAATTCTAGCTTACGACACCGAAAAAACCGGGAAGAAAGTAATGAAGAAGCCATTTCGTTATTAACACAAATAGCGGAAATGGAAATCGGAGATTATCCGTTAGCAGCAGAAATCCGAGAAACATGGGAAAGCTGGAATACACCAGTACCTTCACCAGAATCCTTACACCTGGATGAAATCGAAAAGATGAATCTTAGAAACATCCAAGAAGGATAAACACGTGGAAGAATGATGTCCAAAAGGAGATGCATTCAATTTTGGCGGTGACTTAAAAAGAAGGCAACCACCAAAAGACAAAAATGATGTCATGCATGATGGAAGCAACCATTTAATGCAATTGAAACATGGAAGCAACCATGACGGCAACCACTATTCAAGGAAGCTACGTGGAAACAACCAAAAGCGTCCTTATCAAGATAATGTTAGAGGAAGCTACGTGGAAAAAGCCAACATAGCATCCACCAATTAAAGAAAGCTACTTGGAAGCCACCAAGAAGTCGACAATTAATGTGTCCTTATCGAGATACTATTCGAACTCAATTGTAATTAAATTAGAGTTTATTTTTATTCTTATCCGAACAATTATTTCGGATTTCAAATGTAACTAGATTCTAGTTTAGAATTTTTGGTTATAAATAGGCATTCATGTAAGCCTTGAAAGGCATCGAGTTTTAGGATCGAGTTTTAGGATCGAGTTTTAGTTATCGAGTTTTAGTTATCGAGTTTTAGTTATCTTTCATCGAGTTTTAGTTAGAAAATTTGTAAACTATCTTTCTTCTTGTAAACTATTAGATACAGGAGCTACAACCAGTAGTTGCAAAAGAAATGCTATTCCAAAAGAATTCTGGATACCTGTAAAAAAGAAAATAAGTATTAATGGAATAAATGGTAGAAAAACTACAATTTATTATAAGGCAAAAAATATACCAATCTACATAAATAATGTTAGATTTATAATTCCAAAATTATTATGTTTACCTGATATGTATGGAGACATATTATTAGGTAATAATTTTCTAAATCAATATTTACCTTTTATTGTTAATAAGAAATCGGTTATATTATCTATAGAAAACAATTCTATAGAAATACCATTAGTAAATTATAAACCTGATTTTACTAATGTTTGATTTTCTTAGCAGGCCTTAGGGATAGAGGTAAACAACCTCTAAATGAAAATGATGGATGGAGAACTGTCCATAAAAAACCCAACACGGGAAAATCACCAATGAGTCCTAAACAAGGATTTATTCTTTGCACTGCAAAAGTAATTCCTAAACAAGGATTTATGGCTGCACCTACACAGGTACAATTTTATCCTAAACAAGGATATTATTTACCATATCCATTGGTAAACCAACCAATTGGATCACATTCACAACACCGGTGGATTATTCTCAATTTTCTCAAAAGCCTTATACCTATTCCGAAATTTTCAAATATACAGAAGATTTGTTGAAAAAACAACAAACCTCTGAGTTCTCGAATCTAAAGGATTTTTATAATCCAGGCTTACCCCCAGAATATTACCATTTCATAAACAAGATATGGAAAAACCATATTTTGGAACAAAGAGCTAGTTTCAGAAAGGCTCTTACCCAATTCTCAGAATTCTTAGTTGAAAAAACAATGAAGAAAAATCAAGAATTATTATTAAAAAGTATATTATACTGAGAGATTGGGACGATGTCCTAATTGAATATATGGAGATTAAGGAGATAAACAATCTTCTTGATATATTTCAATATTTTATTAATAAAGGGAGAAACACTCCTATTATTAATAAGATGTTTAGAAAATGTCTATATAACAAGTGTAGACAAATTTTACCCTCAGAAATATTTTCAAAAATAAAAGGAGCCATTTGCAAACAGCAAGCTCTATTTTTAGAAAAATTTTCTGAATATTTTACTCAAGCTTATATTTTTGTAAATGATATAGGAGAAAAAACTCCTGCTATCAAATTTCGTTTAAATCATGAGCCGTTCGATATAACAAGTATTGAATGGGGATTTGTTAAAGAAATAACAGTCCAAAATCTCTCTTTTGATTTATTAAAAGATTTTCCAGCAATAGTCAAATCTCGGCTATCAAACTTTGTAAATATAGATGATTTTGTCTATTATTTCCATATTGAGGTAAACAGTCTCATTGGTATTGCTGAGGAAGAAAAATTTCATCAGCCTTATCAGATTTGGAATATTAATATTATGTTTTCCGGAAAAGCCCTGAAAGCAGCAAAAGAAGATCCAGAGCATTTATCAAAAATCATTGATGAGTGCTATAATAATTTCAACAAGTATCAAGTCCAAGCAGGAATTGATCTTATGAGCATGGCTCGACACCTTCTCCATCAAGACACCTATATGTTTTGGACCGATGGAAGAAGAATTCTAGCTTACGACACCGGAAAAAACCGGGAAGAAAGTAATGAAGAAGCCATTTCGTTATTAACACAAATAGCGGAAATGGAAATCGGAGATTATCCGTTAGCAGCAGAAATCCGAGAAACATGGGAAAGCTAGAATACACCAGTACCTTCACCAGAATCCTTACACCTGGATGAAATCGAAAAGATGAATCTTAGAAACATCCAAGAAGGATAAACACGTGGAAGAATGATGTCCAAAAAGGAGATGCATTCAATTTTGGCGGTGACTTAAAAAGAAGGCAACCACCAAAAGACAAAAATGATGTCATGCATGATGGAAGCAACCATTTAATGCAATTGAAACATGGAAGCAACCATGATGGCAACCACTATTCAAGGAAGCTACGTGGAAACAACCAAAAGCGTCCTTATCAAGATAATGTTAGAGGAAGCTACGTGGAAAAAGCCAACATAGCATCCACCAATTAAAGAAAGCTACTTGGAAGCCACCAAGAAGCTGACAATTAATGTGTCCTTATCAGGATACTATTCGGAACTCAATTGTAATTAAATTAGAGTTTATTTTTTATTCTTATCCGAACAATTATTTCGGATTTCAAATGTAACTAGATTCTAGTTTAGAATTTTTGGTTATAAATAGGCATTCATGTAAGCCTTGAAAGGCATCGAGTTTTAGGATCGAGTTTTAGGATCGAGTTTTAGTTATCGAATTTTAGTTATCGAGTTTTAGTTATCTTTCATCGAGTTTTAGTTAGAAAATTTGTAAACTATCTTTCTTCTTGTAAACTATTAGATACAGGAGCTACAACCAAAGAGTTGCAAAAGAAATGCTATTCCAAAAGAATTACGGATACTGTAAAAAAAAAAATAAGTATTAATGGAATAAATGGTAGAAAAACTACAATTTATTATAAGGCAAAAAATATACCAATCTACATAAACAATGTTAGATTTATAATTCCAAAATTATTATGTTTACTTGATATGTATGGAGACATATTATTAGGTAATAATTTTCTAAATCAATATTTACCTTTTATTGTTAATAAGAAATCGGTTATATTATCTATAGAAAACAATTCTATAGAAATACCATTAGTAAATTATAAACTGATTTTACTAATGTTTGATTTTCTTAGCAGAGGCCTTAGGGATAGAGGTAAACAACCTCTAAATGAAAATGATGGATGGAGAAGCGTCCATAAAAAACCCAACACGGAAAATCACCAATGAGTCCTAAACAAGGATTTATTGTTTGCACTGCAAAAGTAATTCCTAAACAAGGATTTATGGTTTGCACCTACACAGTACAATTTTATCCTAAACAAGGATATTATTTACCATATCCATTGGTAAACCAACCAATTGGATCACATTCACAACACCGGTGGATTATTCTCAATTTTCTCAAAAGCCTTATACCTATTCCGAAATTTTCAAATATACGAAGATTTGTTGAAAAAACAACAAACCACGAGTTCTCGAATCTAAAGGATTTTTATAATCCAGCTTACCCCTGAATATTACCATTTCATAAACAAGATATGGAAAAAACCATATTTTGGAACAAAGAGCTAGTTTTAGAAAGGCTCTTTTGATTCTCGAAATTCTTAGTTGAAAAAACAACTAAAGAAAAATCAAGAATTATTATTAAAAAGTATATTATATGAGAGATTGGGACGATGTCCTAATTGAATATATGGAGATTAAGGAGATAAACAATCTTCTTGATATATTTCAATATTTTATTGATAAAGGGAGAAACACTCCTATTATTAATAAGATGTTTAGAAAATGTCTATATAACAAGTGTAGACAAATTTTACCCTTAGAAATATTTTCAAAAATAAAAGGAGCCATTTGCAAACAGCAAGCTCTATTTTTAGAAAAATTTTCTGAATATTTTACTCAAGCTTATATTTTTTGTAAATGATATAGGAGAAAAAACTCCTGCTATCAAATTTCGTTTAAATTA
Organism: Gossypium bickii; assembly: GCA_025503065.1. Taxonomy (NCBI): domain Eukaryota; kingdom Viridiplantae; phylum Streptophyta; class Magnoliopsida; order Malvales; family Malvaceae; genus Gossypium; species Gossypium bickii. The sequence goes on along the minus strand of CP106717.1, from coordinate 42,264,073 downwards.
TGAGCCGTTCGATATAACAAGTATTGAATGGGGATTTGTTAAAGAAATAACAGTCCAAAATCTCTCTTTTGATTTATTAAAAGATTTTCCAGCAATAGTCAAATCTCGGCTATCAAACTTTGTAAATATAGACGATTTTGTCTATTATTTCCATATTGAGATAAATAGATCTCATTGGTATTGCTTTGAGGAAGAAAAATTTCATCACCTTATCGATTTGGAATATTAATACTATGTTTTCCTAAAAGCCCAGAAAGCGACAAAAGAAGATCCGAGCATTTATCAAAAATCATTGATGAGTGCTATAATAATTTCAACAAGTATCAAGTCCAAGCAAGAAATTGATCTTATGAGCATGGCTCGACACCTTCTCCATCAAGACACCTATATGTTTTGGACCGATGGAAGAAGAATTCTAGCTTACGACCCGGAAAAAACCGGGAAGAAAGTAATGAAGAAGCCATTTCGTTATTAACACAAATAGCGGAAATGGAAATCGAGAGATTATCCGTTAGCAGCGGTGAAAATCCGAGAAACATGGGAAAGCTGGAATACACCAGTACCTTCACCAGAATCCTTACACCTGGATGAAATCGAAGAGATCAATCTTAGAAACATCCAAGAAGGATAAACACGTGGAAGAATGATGTCCAAAAAGGAGATGCATTCAATTTTGGCGGTGACTTAAAAGAAGGCAACCACCAAAAGACAAAGATGATGTCATGCATGATGGAAGCAACCATTTAATGCAATTGAAACATGGAAGCAACCATGACGGCAACCACTATTCAAGGAAGCTACGTGGAAACAACCAAAAGCGTCCTTATCAAGATAATGTTAGAGGAAGCTACGTGGAAAAAGCCAACATAGCATCCACCAATTAAAGAAAGCTACTTGGAAGCCACCAAGAAGCTGACAATTAATGTGTCCTTATCGAGGATACTATTCGAACTCAATTGTAATTAAATTAGAATTTATTTTTATTCTTATCCAGAACAATTATTTCAGATTTCAAATGTAACTAGATTCTAGTTTAGAATTTTTGGTTATAAATAGGCATTCATGTAAGCCTTGAAAGGCATCGAGTTTTAGTTATCGAGTTTTAGGATCGAGTTTTAGGATCGAGTTTTAGGATCGAGTTTTAGTTATCAAGTTTTAGTTATCGAGTTTTAGTTATCTTTCATCGAGTTTTAGTTAGAAAATTTGTAAACTATCTTTCTTCTTGTGAAATATTATCCTACGATATTAGAATCCCTTCCGCTTGCACATACCTCGATCCTAAAACTCGATAACTAAAACTCGATCCGAAACAACCTTACGGCTCAACGCGTCTGCCACCACGTTAGCCTTGCCCAGATGATATTCAATTAAGCAGTCGTAATCTTTCAGCAACTCAACCCATCTGCGCATACTGCCTCAAATTCAAATCCTTCTAAGTCGGTAGATACTTGGACTCTTATGATCTGTAGACTATCGATCTCTCTCCGCAAGTGTAGTGCCTCCAAATCTTTAAGGCGAAGACTACACCGCTAACTCCAAATCGTGCGTCGGATAATTGACCTCATGTGGCCTTAGCTGTCGAGAAGCGTAAGCCACAACTTTACCTTCTTGCATCAGCACACAACCGAAGCCCGTATGTGATGCATCGTAATATACTGTATAATCCTTACCAGCCTCAGGTTGAATTAAAACCGGAGCCTCAGTCAAAATCTTCTTCAACTTATCGAAGCTTTCCTGCTTTGTTTCTCGGTCCAAACAAATGGAACTTCTTTCCTCAAAGAATCTTGGTCATCGGCACAAGTATTAACGAAAACCCTCAACAAACCTTCGGTAGTATCCGGCCAAACCCAGAAAACTTCGAATCTCAGCCACTGACCTAGGCGGCTTCCAATCCAAAACTGCCTCAATCTTACAGGATCTACCCGAATCCCCTCGGCCGACACTACATGACCTAAGAAAGTCACTTCTCTAAGCCAGAACTCGCACTTGCTGAACTTAGCATAAAGCTGCTTTTCCCTCAAAATCTGTAGCACCACCCGCAAATGCGCATCATGCTCTTCCTCTGTCTTTGAGTACACTAAGATGTCATCTATGAAAACCACGACGAACTAATCCAGATACTGCTGAAACACCCTATTCATCATATCCATAAACGCTGCCGGTGCGTTAGTCAACCCGAACGGCATTACCAGAAATTCGTAGTGCCCATACCGAGTCTGAAATGATGTTTTATGGATATCCGCCTCCTTAACCTTTAACTGGTGATACCCAGACCTCAAGTCGATCTTCGAGAATACCGCTGTACCCTTCAGCTGATCAAACAAGTCATCTATCCGTGGCAACAGATACTTGTTTTTAATTGTCAGCTTGTTCAACTGGCGGTAGTCTATGCACATCCGCATCGTACCATCTTTCTTCTTAACAAATAGTACCAGCGTACCCCACGGCAAAACACTTGGCCTGATAAAACCTCGATCCAATAACTCCTGGATCTGAGCCTTAAGCTCCACCAACTCCTTTGGCACCATCCTATACGGAGCAATAGACACTAGCGCAGTCCTGGGTAACAGATCTATCCCAAACTCTACCTCTCGATCGGCGGCAAAAACCTAAGCTCCTCGGAAACACATCAAAGAAACTCCCTAACAGTTCGAACCTTCTCCACAGTAGATTCTTTAGCCTCCAAGGCATACACATGAACTACATACGCTTCACAGCCCTTTCTGACCATCTTCTCTGCCTTCAGAGCAGATACTACATTAGATAAGTAATCTCTCCTATTACCTATCATAGCCACCTTATCACCCTCAACCGTCTTAAGAACCATGCGCTTGGCCGCGCAATCCAACCTCGCCTGGTACTTGACCAACCAATCCATCCCAAGAATCAGATCGAACTCCCCAAACGGCAGTTCCATCAGATCAGCAGCGAACACTACCCCTTGGAGTTCTAGGGGTACATCTCTAAACAGTTTATCTACTACTACAGAGTGACCTAGAGGGCTAATTACAGTCATCTGCCTAGAAGATATCTCAGAGTCTAAATCCATGGTCTCTACTATACTACTGGCAACATAAGAGTGCGTTGAACCCACATCAATCAAAGCAGTATAAGGAGAACCAAAGATCAAGAATGTACCGGTTATGACGTCCGGTGCGTCGCCCTCCTCTCGGCGCCTCGCTGCATACACTAATCCAGGCTGTCTGGCATCAGAACTACCCGCACCTCTGCCCGGTGCTCCACGGCCCCGACCAGAACCATTTCCATTTCTGCCATTACCACGGCCCCTCTGCGGTGGCGGTCCATTATTCCTAAACTGATTACGGCCCTGACTCTCCGACTGAATCCTGGCCAACTTACGCGGACAGTCCCTCACACGGTGCTCCAGAGAACCACACTCAAAGCAACCTTTCCCCGGTCCAAAGAAATCCACCCCAATGAGATTTCCCACATCGACAGACATCTGCGGTAGTCCCTGCCTAGCAGCAACAAACCTAGCAGGCTGATTCGGCCCACTCGGTCTAGCCCTCTTCTGCGGATTACCCGACGATCCAGAAGACCCAAAGCTCCTCTTATGCCTATTTCTATCCATATTTTGCCTCACAGATTCCTTAACACCCTCGGCTACCTTAGCCTTCTCAACTAAGACAGCAAACTCGCGCTCCTGCTGTGGAGCAATCAGCAGTCTCAACTCGTCTCTCAGACCATCCTCGAAACGAACACACCTCTCATGCTCAGTGGCCACAATACCCCTGGCATACCTACTCGACTTCAAGAACTCACCTGACTACTCGACCATGATTTACTCCCTGAACAAGCCTCAGAAATGCCTTTCGCTGGGAGTCAATATAAGTAGCTCCAATGTACTTCTTTTGATATGCAGCCCTGAAATAATCCCATGTCAAATCCTCTGCTGCCACACTGTCCCGAACCGTGAGCCACCACCGGTATGACTCATCCCGAGAAGCGTCGATGCCCTTCACGACTTCTCTTCACCGTTAAATCCGGATCATCCATGATCCGCTCGGTTGCCTCCACCAATATTCAAGCGGTGCTAGGAGCAACACCAGATACACCTCGAAAGAATTCGGCCCTGTTTGCCCGGAGTCGCTCGAGCCGCGATTTCTAACTCTGCGCCACCACCTATACCGGCTACCCTTTCCAACACTCGCAAAGATCGCTGTGACACCGCTGCGTCATCCCCATCGATCTTGGAACTCACCACCTCCACCGGTGGCGTAACCGGTACCTCATTTTCGACCACGACGGATCCTACGGGCTCGTAAACCGTCATCCTACCCCTACCTCTACCACGAGTATTACGACCACGTCCGCCTCGAGTGCTCATGTCTAATATCGCTACGTGATCGATTAAAGAGTTTTATGCATCGATATTTATTCCACTCATTTTTAAAGCAAGTCTTATGAATATTTAAGGAGATTTGTTCTCGCGAGTTCACGAGTCCTATCGGTTTGATTTCTCAAGTAGTCCTACTATTGCTAAGCATACAATCACAAAGACATGAAACCATAAGCAATAGTAAGGGTACTTACAGGCGAATCAGTGCCGGAGACTTCGGTGCCATGCCTTTCAAACCATACTTTAAAACAAAAGACTATCAAAACAAACTTTTAAAACATTTTTGGGCCTCGGGCCACAAAAACCTTTGAACTTAGCTCGATACCACAATTGTAACACCCCAAACCCGGACAAGACACCACGTCCGAATGCGTATGTTACGGAAAACGTGTTTGAGAGGTTAGATTTTTTCCACTTAAAAGTCAAGGTGAACACATAATGTATTTGAAGAAAATCAGTAGACTTGTTTGAAATCAAATGGTGTATTTGAAACCCGAGTCTTGAAAACTTAACCAAAATGTGTAGTTAAAACGAGTTCATTCCATTAGGAATTCAATAGTTTCTTAGTATTACTTAAAGCATCTTTGAACTTAATAGAAAATCGAGTTTGATTTGGGAAATCATTTGAGTTTACTTTATATCAAAACATAGTGTGATACCCGATGGTATAGCTTAAAACACATTGCGTTATAATTTTGAAATCATTGTCTTTCCAAATTTTAGTAAAAATTCATACCAAATTATCTTGTTAAGGCATATGAAAATCCAATTAAAACATGAACATTATAAAACATAAATCAAAGGCCTTTTACAAATCCAAATTAAAACCCAAATAAAGTAGATAAGCTAAAGTACCCAAATTGAATAGTCCGAGCAAAACTTTTATTAAAGCATGGCATGCGCGCACCAGAGTCCATCCGGCTCCATGTCCGCGTCTCTGGGTCACTGAAATGTCAAAGGAGAGGGTGAGTCGAATGACTCGATGCATAAATCCCGCTCCCGATAAAACAACATGCTAACACACATCATACATAGCAACATAATTAATGCAACCCGATCCGAACCATCCGTATATCCTTTTCTACCCCGTGTGGTACCAAACCACTGGTGGTGCCAAACCACTGGTGACCCAAAGTCACGATATCCATATTGTGGTGCCAAACCACTGGTGACCCAAAGTCACGAATAATCCAATGATGGGGCCAACCCATCGCGTGATACCAAATCACTAGCGACAATCCCGTATCTCACATGTGGGGCCAACCCACGGTGGTGTCAAACCACAGGGACGAGTCGCAATGAGGTGCCAAACCTCTGGTGTCCCAAAGACACAATGTGGTACCAAACCACTGGTGACCGCAGTCACAAATCCGATGATGGGGCCAACCCATCGTGTGATACCAAATCACCGGGCGTCAATCTCGAAGTCAATCGTGGGGCCAACCCACCGTGGTACTAAGCCACCGGGACGAGGGCGAGGAGGTGCCAAACCTCCGTGACCCAAAGTCACAAAATATCACCGTGGTACCAAACCACCGGAGGTGCCAAACCTCTGTGTCCCAAAGACACAAAGTGTCCCAAAGACACGGATATCATCATCATCCTCCACTCATATCACCCATACATGTCATACTTGACTCATGCCCAATATGCAAATCATGTAACTCATGCAAACATGCCCAACATTGCATCTCATGGCATATATATAGCATAGATCATAATATCCAAGGTATCCATAATATAACTTGTAATAAAGTAGACTTACCCGGATCCGTACACATACCCCATTTGGGTATCCAATTAACCATCATACTTGTATGGTTTTTAACAGCCAAACAGGTTTATTAAAAACATTACTAGGTATCGGTGTGTTAGTTTACACACCGGGTATACTGAGTCTCTAAAAAAATCCCAACGAAACGATCTAAGTCCCTCGATTCTCTGGTTCCTATAATCGGCCAACATAGGGGTTAGTACACATAAACCATTCGGCCAAAGACTTTATACCAAGAGGAGAGGAGTCATTTCCACCCTTACCTTCACTTCTTAACTTGGTTTCCAACCAACCCCAACCACAATGGTCCTTCTAAGACAATCGCCACCACCTTGAAAAAGAATAATAACAGTTAATCCTTTATCATTCATGACTTAATCGAAACCGTAAGATTAAACTAACAACAACCAATCACTTACCCCCTTACTTACCTATTCCAACGATTGAGAATAGAAACACGAGATCAACACCTAATGTTCGGCCAAGATAAACCACAAGGAGAAGGGAGAAATTTGGCTTCAAATACTTGACACTTTTGTATTCGGCTTTGAGTGCAAAGAAAGAAGATGAGAAATAAGTAGAGTTTCATTAAAGGGTATAGAGAAAGAAAATGAAAGTAGCAGATGAAGAATTCGGCTAAAGACTTAAACAAAAGAAGGATGAGAATTCGGCCTTGAGTGTTAGACACTCCTATGTTCGGTTTTGATTGGAAAAGGAAGGAAAAGGAAATAGGAGATGAGAATGAAGTTTCGACAATAATGTATAAGAAAAGAAAATAAAAGTTTGAGATGCAAGTGGTTGTGGTTTCGGCTTGTCAATGAAAGAACATGAAGATGTGTTTTTAGAGAATTGAGTTTTGGTTAATAAGAGAAGAGATGGAAAAAAATGTTTTGGAGAGGTGGAGTTTCGGCTTACAAGGTTTCAAAAGAGGAAAAGAATTGGAGGTGGGATGCTAGGTTCGGTTTACACAAAATGGAAACAAGAAGAAAATATGGAGAAGAGCATTCGGCCAATCAACACAAAATGTAGGAAAAACCAGTTGCAAAATTCGGCAAATAGAGTTGCTTGAGTTTTCGGTTTCAAGAAGCAAAAGTGGGAGAGTTTTTCTTGAAATTCGGTTTAGGAAATTTGACAAAAAGAGAAAGAATTTTAGCTTACCACACTTGACCGAAACAACCAAAATGCTAGAGTGGAATTCGGCACTACCACTTCCCACACCAAGCCGTCCACTTCTCCCCCTCCAACTCCCCTAAAATTCGGCCAAAATCCCCCCAATAGTTCCCCACCACTCATTTCAAATGAGTTTACCAAGTCTCCCTCCTACAATTGCTCTCCACCCTCCATTTGAAAGTGAAGACCAAGTCCATGGTAGAATTTGATTTGCTCTCTACCTCTTCCTCCATGCCGTCCAAAAAGAATGCAAAATGTGGCCACTTTGCAGCTTGAACACAGGACCTCACTCCTTGCAAGTGGCGTCACAATCACAAGCCCTTAGTGGCGCCTACATTGCCACTCCACCAACTTATTCCTTGTGCTAAAGACACCAAAATTAATCTTTTAACCCCCAGCTTCCCCAGCTCCTCTCACCTAAGCCTTAAACAAAAATTCTTCCTATCACTTAGGATCACTATAAGCTTACCACAAAACCCCTAAACAGTAAAAATAACCACATAGCAAGCCAATAACATGCGAGCAAAGCAACAATCAAAATAGCCCCTACCCCGGGATATTACAGGCCTGCTAAGAAAATCAAACATTAGTAAAATCAGGTTTATAATTTACTAATGGTATTTCTATAGAATTGTTTTCTATAGATAATATAACCGATTTCTTATTAACAATAAAAGGTAAATATTGATTTAGAAAATTATTACCTAATAATATGTCTCCATACATATCAGGTAAACATAATAATTTTGGAATTATAAATCTAACATTGTTTATGTAGATTGGTATATTTTTTGCCTTATAATAAATTGTAGTTTTCTACCATTTATTCCATTAATACTTATTTTCTTTTTTTTACATATCCGAATTCTTTTGGAATAGCATTTCTTTTGCAACTACTGGTTGTAGCTCCTGTATCTAATAGTGCATGTAAAGAATATTTTTTATAGTCTTTATCATGTAATGTAATTTCAATGTATTTATTGAAATTTATTATACTTTCCACAGAGTATTGTATATCTTCCATTCTAGTGTTTCTAGAAATAGAATTTCTACTTGGTGTAGTAGGGAAGATAGGAATATGAACTGTTTTCATACCTATCGGTGTAGATGTACTTATATTATCTTCTTCTTCCTCTGGTTGAGAACAAGAAGGAAATACTAAATTATCATCTGTATTGGTAATCAAATTATTTTTGAAATATAATTTATCACCAGATGACATATATTCTATAGTACTTACTGGTTTAGAAGTACTAGCTCTATTAGTATTATCAATTATCCAGTCTTTTGGAATTGATAAATCTTTTAAATGTAATAATTTCGGTTGAATTTCTGTTGTAAATTTATTGGGCTCAAAAAGCTCAATAATTTTATTATTTATTTCCTTTATTTCAACCTCTGCTGTATTAGTATATTCATTAATGGAAGTCCAACTTATTGCTAGATCTTCTGCTAAATCACTAATATCAGAATTTTTTGTCTGAATTCTAAGGCAGAGACATTCTTCTATTAGAGGGTCTGTTATGGAAATAAAGTAATTTGGTTTAACTTTAAATCCTAAAACTCGATGCCTTTCAAGGCTTACATGAATGCCTATTTATAACCAAAAATTCTAAACTAGAATCTAGTTACATTTGAAATCAAAATAATTGTTCTGGATAAGAATAAAAAATAAACTCTAATTTAATTACAATTGGGTTCCGAATAGTATCCTGATAAGGACACATTAATTGTCAGCTTCTTGGTGGCTTCCAAGTAGCTTTCTTTAATTGGTGGATGCTATGTTGGCTTTTTCCACGTAGCTTCCTCTAACATTATCTTGATAAGGACGCTTTTGGTTGTTTCCACGTAGCTTCCTTGAATAGTGGTTGCCGTCATGGTTGCTTCCATGTTTCAATTGCATTAAATGGTTGCTTCCATCATGCATGACATCATCTTTGTCTTTTGGTGGTTGCCTTCTTTTTAAGTCACCGCCAAAATTGAATGCATCTCCTTTTTGGACATCATTCTTCCACGTGTTTATCCTTCTTGGATGTTTCTAAGATTCATCTCTTCGATTTCATCCAGGTGTAAGGATTCTGGTGAAGGTACTGGTGTATTCCAGCTTTCCCATGTTTCTCGGATTTCCGCTGCTAACGGATAATCTCTGATTTCCATTTCCGCTATTTGTGTTAATAACGAAATGGCTTCTTCATTACTTTCTTCCCGGTTTTTTTCCGGTGTCGTAGGCTAGAATTCTTCTTCCATCGGTCCAAAACATATAGGTGTCTTGATGGAGAAGGTGTCGAGCCATGCTCATAAGATCAATTCCTGCTTGGACTTGATACTTGTTGAAATTATTATAGCACTCATCAATGATTTTTGATAAATGCTCGATCTTCTTTTCTCGCTTTCAGGGCTTTTCCAGAAAACATAGTATTAATATTCCAAATCTGATAAGGCTGATGAAATTTTTCTTCCTCAGCAATACCAATGAGACTGTTTATCTCAATATAGAAATAATAGACAAAATCGTCTATATTTACAAAGTTTGATAGCCGAGATTTGACTATTCTTTGGAAAATCTTTTAATAAATCAAAAGAGAGATTTTGGACTGTTATTTCTTTAACAAATCCCCATTCAATACTTGTTATATCGAACGGCTCATGATTTAAACGAAATTTGATAGCGAGGAGTTTTTTCTCCTATATCATTTACAAAAATATAAGCTTGAGTAAAATATTCAGAAAATTTTTCTAAAAATAGAGCTTCTTTGTTTGCAAATGGCTCCTTTTATTTTTGAAAATATTTCGAGGGTAAAATTTGTCTACACTTGTTATATAGACATTTTCTAAACATCTTATTAATAATAGGAGTGTTTCTCCTTTATCAATAAAATATTGAAATATATCAAGAAGATTGTTTATCTCCTTAATCTCCATATATTCAATTAGGACATCGTCCCAATCTCTGTATAATATACTTTTTAATAATAATTCTTGATTTTTCTTGATTGTTTTTTCAACTAAGAATTACGAGAATTGGGTAAAGCCTTTACGAAACTAGCTCTTTGTTCCAAAATATGGTTTTTCCATATCTTGTTTATGAAATGGTAATATTCTGGGGTAAGCTCGGATTGTAACACCACAGTTCTAGGGGTTAGGCGTTTGGTACTTAGCTCAGTGTTGGCACACTCTAGGGTGTGGTTGGGTAAGTTTTAGGGTCCGAGAACCCTAGGTAGTAGTGGAATGTTTTGGAAAATTTTTAGTTTTAGGGGTTAAAAGGGAGCTTGGACAGAAAGGGCCTTAAGAGAATTTTTGGTGGAATTTTAGCACTAAGAGTAGCTTGGCGAGTGGCAAGGAGGCGCCACTTAGAGCATGGAGAAGTGACGCCATTTGCGGGGAAGGGTCTCAGGTCGATTCGCAAGAGCAGCGTGAGATGGGGCTTTATTTTTATGCTAACTTGGTAGGGTGTTGGATTCGATTTGGGCACTTAAAAGATGGAGAAAGACTTGGTCTTTCCTTTTAAAATTCGGCTAGGAAGGGTTTGACTCATTCAAACTTTTGAATGAGTGTTAGGAGGAATTTGTAGGAGCAAATAGTGGGATTTGGAAGGGGGTGGGGTAGTGGCCGGTTTTGGGGAGCTTATGGAGGGCATTTTCGGTTTTTGGGAGAGCTTAGGGAGGCCGAATGCTATAAATAGGGTGTGCCATCCCTTTGTTGAATTTTAGCTTTCTCTTCAAAAGCTCTGCACCCTTTTTCTTCTCACACTCCAAAGCACCTCTTTCCCTTCATTAGTTCACCTTGGCCAAAACTCAAGCCACTCTCCCTTCCATCTTTATTTTCATCTCATTGTTACTCAACCAAGTCCCTCTCCTCTCATTGTTGCCGTAACACCTCCTTAAGCCATCAACATTTCTTTTCCTTCCTATTTTTTCACCAAAGCCGAGTGTACACTTAGCCTAAAACTTTGCTCTTCTCTTGTTAACCGACCAAAGCGATTCTGGAGGCTCTCCCTTAGTCTTTGGGCGTGTGGTAGTAGTAAGGGAGACCAAAATCCAAGTTTGTTCGGTAAGTAAGTGCCGGTAAGTAGATTATTTGCATAGGCGATTCTTTTAGTATTAGATAAGCCAGAAGGCTTGTGAAGCTATTTGTTTTGTGTTTTAAGGTAAGGGCCGATTATAGGGGAGAAGAGCCTAGCGTAGGAGACCTTTTCGGATCTAATCGTTGTGCCTTGGCAGGTGCGTAATCATCGCACTATTTCTATGTTCTTGGTTTGCTAATATGTTTACATATGCGTGATGTGTGATGGCCGATTACAATGGCTTGAATGGTGAGTTATTTATAATATATTCATGTTATGGTAATTAAGGTGTGGTGCTTACCTTTATGTTGTGATCTGACATGTTGCATTTGTTACACACATGGGAGGTGGTTTGGATTGAAGAAGGAAGAAGTGTACACAGGATGTACGTGGTCTAATGATAGCTCAGGCAGAATGAAGAGTTTAAATATTTTAAGTTTATTTTTACTAAGTATTTGGATTTAAATATTGTTGTAATAAGGCCCTTTTTATTATTTTTTTTTATTATTCGTTTTGGGAATTACTTTATTATATTTTTTTTAATTATGGTTTGATTATTTTGATTACTATGTGAAAACGATTTAGATTTTTGCCACTTATTTACTCAATAAATTTATAAGTTAGGAAAGTGTTTTAATATGGACATTTCAATTTAATATCAAAGTCTAAAAGAGTAGATTTACAAGTACACGGGTTTTACCAAAAAGATAGTAAATTTTCGTGTTTTAAATTCTAAGTAAAGAAAAATATTTTCACTAACATAACCAGATTTGGTCGTAGTGAATGGGCCGGGTTTGGGGATGTTACAGTTTGGTATCAGAGCCCGGTTCAAAACTCGGCTTTGAGGGTTTGGGCAAACAGATTTTCAAAATGGGTTTTGGAAAGTGGGCTTTTATAAAAGTTTTCAGTTTATTCGGCATGGCACTGTGTCTCGGCCCAAGTCCACTGTAAGTACTTGGACTTTCTTGAAGTGAATTGTTTACATGAATTGATTTGGGCTTAGTTGGGCTCGTAGATTAGAAAGTTAGGACTATTGGACCCTAGGACTAGACTACTCAAACATGTGCATAAAACTTAAATCTCTTAAACAAACTTGTGAAGTAAGTCGCGAGTTAAGGTGTGGTAACCCCATGCGCATGTCTAGGAGTGGAACCTAAGAGCACAGTATCTAAGCAGTCCTCGTGACTCACCTCCTCTTCGCGAGAATCCTGCAGTGCGTAGCTACTGGTTCACCTTAACCAAAAGGACTTGTTCATAAGCTAAACCGATTATTAAAACCCGAAAGGGATGTGGCACGATTGTTTTAAAATCCCTGCTTTAAAAATTTTCAACTTTACCCCTTTGGTCTATAAACCCTAATTTTTATTTTGAAGGACGTTTTGATTTACAAAATTACTAAAATACCCTACTTGTAAAATTACAAAAATGCCCTTGTGTTATAAAATTACCGTACTACCCTCAACTTTTGATGAAATGATTTTTACTTTGTAAAATACCAAAATTTTATGGTTTCAAATATTCGAGATACTCTGGTTTGTGAGAATTTACTGAAAATACCCCTAGTTGATAAAATTACCAAAATGCCCCTGGCTTCTAAATTTTCAGATTTCTCTCGACTTTTACAAGAAATATTCCTATTCCACTAAATATCAGAAAATTCTATTTTGTAAAATGTTGTGACATTTTGATTTTTGAGAATTTACGAAAAGGCCCATGATTTCCAAAATTACTGAAATAACCCCGATTTCTGAAATTTGTGCAACACATTTTGTTCGAAAAACAAAATTTTCAAGATGACCCCTGAGATTTGTGAATTTTGAGATATCTTTAAGTTGGAAAACTATTTTCAAAATTGACCCAGAGTTATTACCTATATACCCCTATAGGAAAATGACGAAATTACCCCTGGGTAGGGAAGGAAACTTTGATTGCTCGAAAGAACTACTCTCGGAAACTTCTTTTCATAAAATTGCTCTTGGATAAAACGGTGAAACAATAATTTCTAATGCATAAAACTTTCCAAACAGACTGAATCGAGGCGCTAGATATGAGTTCTAGGGGGCGTGGTCGCAGTACTTGTGGACGTGGTAGAGGCAGTTTTGGTGACTGTTTGTTTTGTTGCTCGTGAAGTATGTTAGCTCTTGGAGATCAGAGTGCGCAGCCATAGCGTAGTGGGAAGAATTGGACTATTAGTTTAGACAAGTAATTTCGGGGACGAAATTATTTTAAGGAGGGTAGAATTGTAACACCCTGGTTCTAGGGGTTAGGCGTTTGGTACTTAGCTCGGGTGTTGGCACACTCTAGGGTGTGGTTGGGTAAGTTTTAGGGGTCCGCAGAACCCTAGGTAGTAGTGGAATGTTTTGGAAAATTTTTAGTTTTAGGGGTTAAAAGGGGAGCTTGGACAGAAGGAGCCTTAAGAGAATTTTTGGTGGAATTTTAGCACTAAGAGTAGCTTGGCAGAGTGGCAAGGAGGCGCCACTTAGAGCATAGAGAAGTGACGCCATTTGCAGGGGAAGGGGTCTCAGGGTCGATTCGCAAGAGCAGCAGATGGGGCTTTATTTTTTCGTTAACTTGGTAGGGTGTTGGATTCGATTTGGGCACTTAAAAGATGGAGAAAGACTTGGTCTTTCCTTTTAAAATTCGGCTAGGAAGGGTTTGACTCATTCAAACTTTTGAATGAGTGTTAGGGAGGAAATTGTAGGAGCAAATAGTGGGATTTGGAAGGGGTTGGGTAGTGGCCGGTTTGGGGGAGCTTATGAAGGGCATTTTCGGTTTTTGGGAGAGCTTAGGGAGGCCGAATGCTATAAATAGGGTGTTCCATCCCTTTGTTGAATTTTAGCTTTCTCTTCAAAAGCACACTGCACCCTTTTTCTTCTCACACTCCAAAGCACCTCTTTCCCTTCATTAGTTCACCTTGGCCAAACCTCAAGCCACTCTCCTTCCATCTTTATTTTCATCTCATTATTACTCAACCAAAGTCCTCTCCTCTCCTTGTTGCCGTAACACCTCCTTAAGCCATCAACATTTCTTTTCCTTCCTATTTTTCACCAAAGCCGAGTGTACACTTAGCCAAAACTTTGCTCTTCTCTTGTTAACTGACCAAAGCCGATTCTGGAGGCTCTCCCTTAGTCTTTGGGCGTGTGGTAGTAGCAAGGAGACCAAAATCCAAGTTTGTTCGGTAAGTAAGTGCCGGTAAGAAGTTATTTGCATAGGCGATTCTTTTAGTATTAGATAAGCCAAAGGCTTGTGAAGCTATTTGTTTTGTGTTTTAAGGTAGGCCGATTATAGGGGAGAAGAGCCTAGCGTAGGGAGACCTTTTCCGGATCTAATCGTTGTGCCTTGGCAGGTGCGTAATCATCGCACTATTTCTGTGTTCTTGGTTTGCTAATATGTTTACATATGCGTGATGTGTGATGGCCGATTACAATGGCTTGAATGGTGAGTTATTTATAATATATTCATGTTATGGTAATTAAGGTGTGGTGCTTACCTTTATGTTGTGATCGACATGTTGCATTTGTTACACACATGGGAGGTGGTTTGGATTGAAGAAGGAAGAAGTGTACACAGGATGTACGTGGTCTAATGATAGCTCGAGCTACATTAGCGCTTGATGGTTAGCTTTGTGCTACCTCGAGGAGATGTTGGCTTGGTGCCCATCTCGGCGGTTGATGGCTATGTGCATCACCGTAGGCGGATTTTGATATCGGGATCACGATTGGTTGATCGGTGGCTCAGCCACGGCCTTGAGCAGTGAGTTGCCAAGGTAAGGATTTTGGATCACGAGGTGATTAGTGGTGGTTTATCCACGGCCTTAGGCAGGGAGTCTGCCAAGGTGGGAGTACGGTTGGACAATGGGTTGGGATGAGATGCATTCTTGCATGATTTGTTGCGATGGCTGTGTGGGTATGGGCCAAGCCCATACGGATAGAAATATGTGTTGTGGTTATGCACTGAGTCAGTGGACTCACTCATTCATTAACCATTTCAGGTGACGCGTAGTTTGATCGGGTTCGGAGAGGACACATGGTGGCCCATGCAGAATGAAGAGTTTAAATATTTTAAGTTTATTTTTACTAAGTATTTGGATTTAAATATTGTTGTAATAAGGCCCTTTTTATTATTTTTTTTTTATTATTCGTTTTGGGAATTACTTTATTATATTTTTTTTAATTATGGTTTGATTATTTTGATTACTATGTGAAAACGATTTAGATTTTTGCCACTTATTTACTCAATAAATTTATAAGTTAGGAAAGTGTTTTAATATGGACATTTCAATTTAATATCAAAGTCTAAAAGAGTAGATTTACAAGTACACGGGTTTTACCAAAAAGATAGTAAATTTTCGTGTTTTAAATTCTAAGTAAAGAAAAATATTTTCACTAACATAACCAGATTCGGTCGTAGTGAATGGGCCGGGTTTGGGGATGTTACATGGATTATAAAAATCCTTTAGATTCGAGAACTCAGAGGTTTGTTGTTTTTTCAACAAATCTTCTGTATATTTGAAAATTTCGGAATCGGTATAAGGCTTTTGAGAAAATTGAGAATAATCCACCGGTGTTGGTGAATGTGATCCAATTGGTTGGTTTACCAATGGATATGGTAAATAATATCCTTGTTTAGGATAAAATTGTACCTGTGTAGGTGCAGCCATAAATCCTTGTTTAGGAATTACTTTTGCAGGTGCAGCAATAAATCCTTGTTTAGGACTCATTGGTGATTTTCCCATGTTGGGTTTTTTATGGACAGTTCTCCATCCATCATTTTCATTTAGAGGTCGTTTACCTCTATCCATAAGGCCTGCTAAGAAAATCAAACATTAGTAAAATCAGGTTTATAATTTACTAATGGTATTTCTATAGAATTGTTTTCTATAGATAATATAACCGATTTCTTATTAACAATAAAAGGTAAATATTGATTTAGAAAATTATTACCTAATAATATGTCTCCATACATATCGTAAACATAATAATTTTGGAATTATAAATCTAACATTGTTTATGTAGATTGGTATATTTTTGCCTTATAATAAATTGTAGTTTTTCTACCATTTATTCCATTAATACTTATTTTCTTTTTACAGGTATCCGTAATTCTTTTGGAATAGCATTTCTTTTGCAACTCTTTGGTTGTAGCTCCTGTATCTAATAGTGCATGTAAAGAATATTTTTATAGTCTTTATCATGTAATGTAATTTCAATGTATTTATTGAAATTTATTATACTTTCCACAGTATTGTATATCTTCCATTCTAGTGTTTCTAGAAATAGAATTTCTACTTGGTGTAGTAGGGAAGATAGGAATATGAATCTGTTTTCATACCTATCGGTGTAGATGTACTTATATTATCTTCTTCTTCCTCCAGTTGAGAACAAGAAGGAAATACTAAATTATCATCTGTATTGGTAATCAAATTATTTTTGAAATATAATTTATCACCAGATGACATATATTCTATAGTACTTACTGGTTTAGAAGTACTAGCTCTATTAGTATTATCAATTATCCATCTTTTTGAATTGATAAATCTTTTAAATGTAATAATTTCGGTTGAATTTCATTGTAAATTTATTGGGCTCAAAAAGCTCAATAATTTTATTATTTATTTCCTTTATTTCAACCTCTCTTTGTATTAGTATATTCATTAATGGAAGTCCAACTTATTGCTAGATCTTCCGCTAAATCACTAATATCGTAATTTTTTGTCCAATTCTAAGGCGAGAGACACTCTTCTATTAGAGGTCTCATTATGGAAATAAAGTAATTTGGTTTAACTTTAAATCCTATAACGCTTTGTGTGTAAATTAGACTCAATTCCTCCAATAAGTGCTTTTATTGGATTTTCAAATCTTTTGTCTAATAATATGCTAAAATAGGAACATCATGACCTCTTCTCAATAACGCTCTAATGGTTATCATAATGACTCCTAAATGTATGTATCTAACTTGAGGATAGTTTTTCTAATCCTTTTTATTTTTCTTTAGTAAATAAAGGGATTTCTGTTAATCCGCTTTTTGTATCTTTAGCGATCAGTATTACCGCTAATTTTTCTATGTGTCTTTTTGACCATATTTTAAACTTAGAAATTTTATATATTTCTTCTTTAGAAATATGATTTTTATTAATTTTTTCAATTATATCATCGTAAAAGTCAATTTCTTCTCCGATTATATTTCCTAGCTTAATATCCTGTTGTTCGAATTAGGAATGTCTTCTAATTGTTTATTAGAACTATTTCCCAACATAAAGATATATTCATCGAATCAGTATTAGACTCTGTTTCGATAATAACTCATATAATATTTCAAAGAGGATTTATTTCCTCACTAAAGCAAATTTCTAAATCTTGTTCTTCAAGATTTTTAATCATTTTTCTAGCGTTTTTGCCTTTGTTAGGACAAAATGTTGCTATATGACCTTCTTCGTCACAAATAAAACATTTACATATTTGTTTTTTAGTATTTTTTGAAGTTTTTCTTCTAACGAATTTTTTCTTTTTATTATTATTATTAGCATAATTTTTATTTCCTGGTTTCCATTTAGCTAATTTATATTTTTTATGTTTTTTATAGGTTTTTGGTCGTATAGAACTACAACCAAATTCCCATTCTCCTTCTAACATTTTTGTACAATATCTATGTGTAACATCCCAAAAACGGGGCTATTTGGAATTTAGTTATTTTTCTTATGTAAGAACTATTGTGATATTATTTATGGAATAATGAGCTTGAATTAAGGTTTTGAGTTTGCTCGGTTTGGTAGGAAATTCCAAGTTTTAACCTTAAAGGCAGAGAGCCTTAGCAGGAGGGTGTTAAAAGAATAAATGAGCGATTTTTAACACAAAAATCAGCTTGGAAAAGTGGCAAGGAGAGGGCCACTTAGGTGCTTGGAGTTGACGCCACACAAGGCACAAGGGAGAGCTTGGGTTCGAGTCACGAAAACTCCCTTTTTGCACTCCAAGGGGACGGCATAAGTAGGAGAATTTTTCTCCTTTTAAATTCCTTTATTAATTAATATTATTAAGGGATAATATTAGGTTGAGATAAAAAGGATAATATGAGTATAAATTGTTTAGTTGGATTATTGCTTAATTAAAAGGATTATTAAGTGATTAATTCAAATTATTTGAATTATTTGAAATGAGTGGCCAAGAGAGGTTGTAAGAGTTTTGCCGAAATTTGAACTCTCCCTAGGGAGAGTGGACGGCAAGTAATAGGAAGGGGGGTGCCGAAATCCTATATAAACCCCCATCTACCATCTTAAATTCTTTTTAGAATTTTTTTTTAGTAGCCGAAATTCTCCCAACTCGTTGCCATCTGATTCTTTTCTTTCTTCAAAGTTAAGAACCACTTCCATCTCTTAGTCTCTAGCCGAATCTAATCCCTATTGGTGTGCCGACTTCCCTTAGTCTCTTCTCTCAATTTTCGGCTAGCCTTCATTAGTTGCTGTTTATTCTTTGATTATTCTCCCAAAAACCGACAAAAGAAAAACCCTCTCTTCTTTTGGAACCTTGGCCGAATACTGAACAAGGAGGGGGAAGCATTCTCTAATCGAATTTGGAGGGTAAGTATGTTAGGCCGAATGTCTAGGATTCTCTTTTCTCTTCTTGTCGACTTGGAGGTTGGTAAGTGACTATTTCGGCAATGACTGTTAAGGCTACTAATCGCTTGATTAAAATAAAGGGCCTTCGGATTTGGAAGCAAGCAGGTGAACCCGTTGCTTTGGAGCAATCGGTTTTGGGGTAAGGTGGTAAGATCTGTTTTCTTTATTCATGATATTCGATCAAGCCGAAGGCTACTAACTTAATGATTGCCGAATAGGGAAGCAGAAACACTTGGTGGCTAGTACTCAAGGGTGTTAGGTAAGGCTTTTGGGTTAAATATTAACCCTTTGAATATTTTGGATTTGGCCGAATAGGCCATAAGACTAACCCATGTTTTTGGCCGAATATAGGACAGATAGATCTGTGGTGACCAACGTTTCTTCTCGGGATTTAAGACTATCGTGGTAACATGCGTGTACATACACACCATTTAACTTATTAAATTATGCTAAGTAATGTGATTGCTAACTTGATGTATGTAGCAATGGCTTGAATACCATAACGGTATACGGGGTAACCCGAGTAAGTACTGTGCATATGATTTGCTATTTTATGCTTTTGGGAAGCATGTTTGTGATAATACATATGATAAATCTATATGTGATTTATTGACTATGTGGGTTGATTGAGTGGAGGGGGCAGTGTATTCGTGCCGACGGGCACCAGTGTTTTGGTAACACACTGTGACTACGGTCACCAGAGGTTTGGTACCTCCAGAGGTTTGGTACCTCATAGCGACTTGTCCCTGTGGTTAATACCACCGTGGGTTGGCTCCACTTGAGATATGGGATCGTCTGCCAGTGATTTGGTATCACACGATGGGTTGGCCCCATCACCCGATTTGTGTCTACGGACACCAGTGCTTTGGTAGCACATCGTGACTAAATGTCACCAGTGGTTTGGCACCACTAGTGGTTTGGTACCACAACGGGGTAGACAGTGGTGTATGGCTGGCTAGGTTGGGACACATGATGTCTTGCATATTAATTTGTTATATGATGTGTATGAATATGTTTAAACCGGGGGAAGGGTTACATACTGAGTCTTGGTGACTCACCTTCTCCTTACATTTTTCAGGTAACGAGTAGATAGCGGATGTGGAGCCGGGTTGACTCGAGGTGGCCATGCAGCGGAGTTAAATTTTAATGGACTTTGAAATTCAATTCATTTATTATTGGATTGTGGATTTTAATTTTATTTCGGATGTAATAAGGCCTCCTAGTATTTTTTTTTTATGCTTGAATAATTGCTTCAACTATCTCTTTATGAAATGAGTTATAAAGGTTTTCTAAGCTAAATTTGTGAACGTTTTTATCAAGCCATCGGGCACACTTACAATTTTATATTAACTTGACTTAACCAAATTTTCAAATTAAAAATCTAAGTACGGTATGGCAAGCCCACTAAAATGAAGAATTTTTAAAACTTAAGTTGGTTTTTGAGAAAGGCTTTTCAAGAATATTTTTCCTGTAACGAACCAGATTCGGCCATAATGTTTGGGCCGGGTTTGGGTTGTTACAAAATTGGTATCAGAGCCCCAGTTCAAAGCTTCTACTGTGGGGCCCAAGGCCCAAAAATGCTTTAGTAGGCCTTATGAAATGATTTTTGGATTTTGAACAGCATGGCCCGAGTCTCCGGCACCGATCCGCCCAGGTAAGTACTTCTGAACATTCTTTGTGAATTATGTTCTGTAGAAGGGTAGGAAGTATGGAACGTAGATAGACTTATAGGACTTGAACCCTAGGATTAGATTACTCAAACACATGAAACCAACATAAGACATTAAAGAACTAAACCAATCTATGACTTAGCCAGTGAGCTAGGGTGTGGTAACCCCATGCGCATGTCGAGGATTGGATCCTAAGAGCTCGGTATTTAAGCGATCCGTGTGACTCACCTCCTCTTCGCGGGTATCCTACCCAGTGCGTAGCCGGTTCACCCTAACTCAGAAGGCTCAGTGGTGTGGCAACCTCTGTGCGCATGTCTAGAAAGGTTCGGTGAGAGCTTGGTATTTAAGCGGTCCGCGTGACCCACCTCCTCTTCACTCGAATCCTGCCTGGTGCGTAGCTTTGGTTCACCCTGATCAAGATGGCTCGGTCATAGGCTAAACACAATGATTAAAACCCGAAAGGGAACTAGCCATGATTTTCGAAAAAAAAAAAAAAAAAAAACAACAACCCCCCTAACGTTTTCAAAATCTTTTTTTTTACAATGACTCTTTTAAAGCTGAGGACATCATTTTTACAATGTTTCTTCGAAAAACTCAAATTTGTGGAAAATTACAAAAATACCCTTAGGGGTAAAATTACTAAAACGCCCCTGACTCATAAAATATCAGTTCAAGGGTTTTGCTCAAAAATTTCAACTACTTTACAAATATCCAACAACTTAGCTTTGAAAATCAACACTGAAATATTTTGGTTTTAGAAAATTACGAAAACGCCCTCAATTTGTGAAAATTACCGAAATGACCCTGATCTTTGGAAAACTTTACCAACATCACTATTTGAAAAGGAAAACTTTCAAAAAGGATCCCCAAAGTCTTACAACTGTTGGAAATACCCTCAGTTTATCAAAATTACAAAATTGCCCCGGAATGACAAAATTACCAAAATACCCCTGGTTTCAAAACGATGCTATATCTCTAAATTTTACAAATTTTTTCAGAAAAACCCTCCAGTTTTGGGAATTACAAAATGGCCTACTTTACTAAAATTTTAAAACTTCTTTTATGACGAAAATACCCCTGTAGGAAAATGACGAAAATACCCCTGGGTTAGAAATGGGCAGAATTGTCCGAGGAGTGAATAGGTATGGAAAGTATTAAGGAATGGATGTATGAACTCTTTTGTGTGAACTAGGATAGAAGACTGAAACTTGTTTGCTCGAAAGAACCTCTAACTAAATTTTCTCCATAAAATTCCTTCACGAATAATAAGTGGAACAAGTACTAACACATAAAATTCTCTTAATCAGATTAAAAGCGCAGTAGATAGAATGAGTTCTAGAGGACGTGGACGCCGTGGACGCGGTAGGGGTAGGATGATGATGTCCCGAACTCACCGGTCGGGTCGTGGTTCGAAAACGAGGTACCAACGCCACCACCACCTCCTACTTTCAGGGCTGAGGTGTAACATCCCAAAATTGGGCCTAGGAGAATTGAGCCCAATGGGCCTTAGGCGTAGTAGCGTTTAAATTTTTAGAGAACAAGAGATCGGCTTAAATGCTAGTTAGACCTATTTGATAAGTGATTTTGGAAGGTTAGAAGGGCTTCTATGAAGTCCCGGGATCAAATATTGGCTTTGGGGAAATTTTGGTTTTAGGTGAAAAAAACCCTAGAAGTTGGCAGATAGGCCTTAAGAATAAAATATGGAGGAAAATGACACAAGTGGAGTGTGTGGTGTAGTGGCAAAGTGACGCCACATAAGAGACAAGGGAGTGACGCCACAAAGAAGGAAGGAGGTCCAAGGTTCAAGTCTTGGCTTTTGCATTTTGGTTTCTTTTTGCTTGGACCTTAGAATTTGGCCCATAGTTTATATTTAGTTGCGTATGGTCTAAGACACAAGTGGAGCTTGTGGTAAAGTGGCTAGCAGCGTGGATTATGTTACAAGGGAGCCTGGGTTCGAATCTCATGAAAAGTAAGGGAGTATTTATTTTGCGGATTGGACGGCAAGAGTTTCAGTTGAATTTAAACTCTACTGAGGAAGGGATCCCACATTGGAAAGACACAAAGAATAAAGGTGAAGAGCTAGCTATATAAAGAGCATCCTAGAAGGAGATTAAACACATCTTGGAGGGCGTTTGGGCACAAGAGTGGTCGGAGCGCTGATTAGCCCGAGTCCTATCGTGTGTGTAACTCTCTACTCTAGTTGTAGAGCGGCAAAATGCCGAAATGCCAGTTACATGGCATTAGTAGCCACACGATCGTGCAAGCGCACGTGTGGGGCTTCGACGCGATAGTTGAGGCCATCAGTAGTATTCTCGTGGGTTGGGGTTGCTTGGGCCTCAATGGGCCGAAGTGGGCTCAATGGGCCCATGGGCCCATATGAGTAAATTGCATGATTGGTTAGTATATGTTTAACTAGACTAGGTGGAACTTATATACGTGGCTAGATTTGTGCTAGGTGGGCCACACGAGCATGTGGGCCCGGATGGGCCGAAATCGAGTTTTAGGCCCAATCGTCCGGTACGACTGGAAATGGTAGCTGAGTCGCTAGTGGCGACATTAGGCCTTCGGTAAGGCCATTGCAAGTGTGAATTTACGAAAATATCCTTGGTGGGTAAATTACGAAAATACCCTTAGTAGGTAAAATTACGGTTATACCCTTAGAGGTTGATTAGCATGATTATGTTGTTTAGTTCTGGCCGATTGTAGGGGAAGGCTTGATCTCACATATCTCGGGTTGTGGCTAGTGCTCGGAAAGTGTTAAGGAAGGGGGATCTAGTGCGTTAGATCTTGATCTACGGGATTTGATAGTCGCATTAGTAACCAGGTGTGTAAACTAACAAGCTTCTTGCTTTGTATATGTTTGATAAACTGATTGATTGGTAAAATCGAAACAGTATGGTTGAGTGATATGATACCCTATGGGGTATGTGCACGGATTCGTGTAAGTCCGTTTCATTATGAGTACTCGCGTATTGATACATGATGTCATGATTTATGATGTATGTGCTATGAGATGCAACGTTAAACATGTTTGCATGATTTGAATACTATACATGAGTTGGTATGATGATGGGTGATATGAGAGGAGGGGGAAGTGATATTCGTGTCGACGGACACCAGTGGTTTGGTACCACATTGTGACTACGGTCACGGAGGTTTGGCACCTCCGAGGTTTGGCACCTCATAGCGTCTCGTCCCTGTGGCTTAGCACCACCGTGGGTTGGCCCCACATCTGAGATATGGGATTGACGCCAGTGATTTGGTATCACACGATGGGTTGGCCCCATCACTCGATTATTGTGACTTCGGTCACCAGTGATTTGGTATCACATTTGTGTCTTTGGGACACCAGAGGTTTGGCACCTCATAGCGACTCGTCCCTGTGGTTTGACACCACCGTGGGTTGGCCCCACTTTTGAGATACGGGATTGTCGCCAGTGATTTGGTATCACACGGTGGGTTGGCCCCATCATTTGATTCGTGACTTCGGTCACCAGTGATTTGGTATCACATTCGTGTCTTTGGGACACCAGTGCCAAACATTGATGAATATCGTGACTTTGGGTCACCAGTGGTTCGGCACCACCAGTGGTTTGGTACCACACGGGGTAGAGAAAGGTGTTCGGATGGTTAGGTTGGGTGCATATTGAATTTTGTGCATGTTAAGCTTGTTTATGAATTATGTATGATGTTTTTCTAACCAGGAAAAAGGGTTACACACTGAGTCTTGGTGACTCACCTTTTTCCTTTAACATTTTCAGGTGTTGCGTAAAGCTGGACCGGGATCGGAGAGGACAAGGTGGCCCATGCCAAAGATGATGTTTAATTATTTTATGCATTATTTTGATATAAGTATTTTGTTCTAAGTATTGGTTGTAATAAGAGCCTTTCTATGGTTTTGGTATTATTTTTAATTATGGTTGGATTACTTTAAATTTCTATGTGAAAAGGATTTTCAATTCCTACTTATGCAAATATGACTAATAAAGTTTGTTAATTCAGACATTTTGTAACTGCAAAGTTTTACTTAAAATTTTAGATGGACATGGTTTTAAAGAAATTAATAGTTTTCATGTTTTATCCTAAAGTTTAAAAGATTTTCCACCGTCTCTCCGCAGTGACATAACCAGATTCGGTCGTAGTGAATGGGCCGGGTTTGGAGATGTTACAGATTGGTATCAGAGCTCGGTTCAAAACTCGGCTTTGAGGGTTTTGGGTCCAAAAACATTTTTTATGGGCTTTTCAAAGATTTGGGCTTTCATAAAATTTTTTTTCAGGTTATTCTGGCATGGCACCTGTATCTCCGACCCGCAGTCCACCAGGTAAGTAACTCTACTTGATGAATTGATTTATATGTGAATATTATGGGCTTTTATGGGAACGTAGATTAGTGAACTAGGATCTGTTGAACCCTAGGACTAGTCTACTCAAACACATGCATAAGACTTAAGGCTACTAAACAAACCTGTGAAGTAAGTCACCGAGTTAAGGTGTGGCAACCACTGTACGCATGTCGAGGATTGGTATTCAGTGAGAGCTTGGTATTTAAGCAGTCCTAGCGACTCACCTCCTCTTTACTCGAATCCTACCTGGTGCGTAGCTACGGTTCACCTTAACCAAGAAGACTTGTTCATAGGCTAAACCAAGTATTAAAACCCGAAAAGGATTAGCCTTACTGTTTTAAAACCCTTAGTTTTAAAATTTTCAAACTTACCCTTTTGGTTTGTAAACCCTAAATTTGATTTTGAAAGGCGTTTTCTCGATTTACCAAAATTTCTAAAATACCCCTAGTGGCAAAATTACAAAAATGCCCTTGTATTGTAAAATTACGGTACTACCCTCAACTTCTGTTAAAATGATTTTACTTTGCAAAATACCAAAATCTCGAAATTTCAAAATGTTAAGATACTCTGGTATGGGGAAATTACAAAAATACCCCTGTGTTGAAAATTACTAAAATGCCCCTGACTTTCAAGATTTTCGGTTTAACTCCAATTTTAATAAAATTTCCCTACTTTGCAAAAGTATACAAAAATGCTATTTTCAAGATACCCTGATTTGAAAATTTACAAAATTACCCCTGATGAACAAAATTACCAAAATGACTTTGCAAAATACCAAAATCTCGAAATTTCAAAATGTTAAGATACTCTGCAGTATGGGAAATTACAAAAATACCCTGTGTTGAAAATTACTAAAATGCCCCGACTTTCAAGATTTTCGGTTTAACTCCAATTTTAATAAAATTTCCTACTTTGCAAAAGTATACAAAAATGCTATTTTCAAGATACCCTGATTTGAAAATTTACAAAATTACCCCTGATGAACAAAATTACCAAAATGACCTTGGTTTCTAAATTTTCATAATTCCCTCGATTTTTACTAAAATGTTCTTACATTATGAAAATATCAAAACTTTTGTTTTACAAATATCGAGATATCTGATTTGGGAAATTTACGAAAATGCCCTTAACGTCCCCAATTCTCAAATAACCCCGATTTACAAATTTTTGCAACACATCTGGTTTGAAAA
Source organism: Gossypium bickii (assembly GCA_025503065.1). Lineage (NCBI taxonomy): Eukaryota > Viridiplantae > Streptophyta > Magnoliopsida > Malvales > Malvaceae > Gossypium > Gossypium bickii. The sequence continues at coordinate 42,237,891 of CP106717.1, read as the reverse complement.
ACAAATTTTTCAAGATAACCCCTAAGATTTTGTAAACTTTGAAATATCTTTAATTTGAAAACTATTTTCAAATTGACCTCGAAGTTATTACAAATACCCCATATAGGAAAATGACTAAATTACCCCAGGTTGGGAATGCTCAAGAAATTGACATGGATGAATGAATGTGTCTTTAGTGCGGTATGTGAATGTTTGAATTAGAACAGAGAACTTGAGATGAAACTTTGATTGCTCGAAAGAATGACTTCCAAAACTTCTGCTCATAAAATTTGCTCGTGGATAAAAAAAGGAACCAAATTTCTAATGCATAAAACTTTTAATCAGATTAAATCACGATGCTAGATATGAGTTCTAGGGGACGTGGTTATCGCGGACGTGGTCAAGGTGGAATCACAGCTTTATTAAGATCAGAGTGCGCAGCAAGAACGTAGTATGGTAGGTTAGAATGTGCGACTGTTAGTTAGTTCGAAATTTCGAGGACGAAATTTCTTTAAGGAGGGTAGATTTGTAACATCCCAAAATTGGGCCTAGGAGAATTGAGCCCAATGGGCCTTAGGCGTAGTAGCGTTTAAATTTTTAGAGAACAAGAGATCGGCTTAAATGCTAGTTAGACCTATTTGATAAGTGATTTTGGAAGGTTAGAGGGGCTTCTATGAAGTCCCGGGATCAAATATTGGCTTTGGGGAAATTTTGGTTTTAGGTGAAAAAAACCCTAGAAGTTGGCAAATAGGCCTTAAGAATAAAATATGGAGGAAAATGACACAAGTGGAGTGTGTGGTGTAGTGGCAAAGTGACGCCACATAAGAGACAAGGGAGTGACGCCACAAAGAAGGAAGGAGGTCCAAGGTTCAAGTCTTGGCTTTTGCATTTTGGTTTCTTTTTGCTTGGACCTTAGAATTTGGCCCATAGTTTATATTTAGTTGCGCATGGTCTAAGACACAAGTGGAGCTTGTGGTAAAGTGGCTAGCAAATGTGGATTATGTTACAAGGGAGCACAGGTTCGAATCTCATGAAAAGCAAGGGAGTATTTATTTTGCGGATTGGACGGTAAGAGTTTCAGTTGAATTTAAACTCTACTGAGGAAGGGATCCCACATTGGAAAGACACAAAGAATGAAGGTGAAGAGCTAGCTATATAAAGAGCATCCTAGAAGGAGATTAAACACATCTTGGAGGGCGTTTGGGCACAAGAGTGGTCGGAGCGCGGATTAGCCCCAGAGTCCTATCGGTGTGTAACTCTCTACTCTAGTTGTAGAGCGGCAAAATGCCGAAATGCCGCTTACATGGCATTAGTAGTTACCACGAGCGCGCGCAAGCGCGCGTGTGGGGCTTCGACGCGATAGTTGAGGCCATCGATGTAGTATTCTCGTGGGTTGGGGCTGCTTGGGCCTCGATGGGCCGAAGTGGGCTCAATGGGCCCATGGGCCCATATGAGTAAATTGCATGATTGGTTAGTATATGTTGAACTAGACTAGGTGGAACTTATATACGTGGCTAGATTTGTGCTAGGTGGGCCACACGAGCATGTGGGCCGGATGGGCAAGAAATCGAGTTTTAGGCCCAATCGTCCTGCACGACCTGAATGGTAGCCGAGTCGCTAGTGGCGACATTAGGCCTTCGGTAAGGCCATTGCAAGTGTGAATTTACTGAAAATACCCTTGGTGGGTAAATTACTAAAAATACCCTTAGTAGGTAAAATTACGGTTATACCCTTGTGAGGTTGATTAGCATGATTATGTTGTTTAGTTCGCCGATTGTAGGGGAAGGCTTGATCTCGCATATCTCGGGTTGTGGCTAGTGCTCGAAAAGTGTTAAGGAAGGGGATCTAGTGCATTAGATCTTGATCTACGGGATTTGATAGTCGCATTAGTAACTGTGTGTGTAAAACTAACACGCTTCTTGCTTTGTATATGTTTGATAAACCGATTGATTGGTAAAACCAAAACAAGATGGTTGAGTGATATGATACCCTATGGGGTATGTGCACGGATTCGAGTAAGTCCGTTTCATTATGAGTAATCATTATTGATACATGATGTCATGATTTATGATGTATGTGCTATGAGATGCAACGTTAAACATGTTTGCATGATTTGAATACTATACATGAGTTGGTATGATGATGGGTGATATGAGAGGAGGGGGAAGTGATATTCGTGTCGATTTTGACACACGGTGGTTTGGTACCACATTGTGACTACGGTCACCGAGGTTTGGCACCTCCGAGGTTTGGCACCTCATAGCGTCTCGCCCCTCGTGGCTTAGCACCACCACAGCTTGGCCCCACATCCGAGATATGGGATTGACGCCGGTGATTTGGTATCACACGATGGGTTGGCCCCATCACTCGATTATTGTGACTTCGGTCACTAGTGATTTGGTATCACATTTGTGTCTTTGGGACACGAGAGGTTTGGCACCTCATAGCGACTCGTCCTCGTGGTTTGACACCACCGTGGGTTGGCCCCACTTTTGAGATACTGGGATTGTCGCGGTGATTTGGTATCACACGGTGGGTTGGCCCCATCATTTGATTCGTGACTTCGGTCACTAGTGATTTGGTATCACATTCGTGTCTTTGGGACACCAGTGGTTTGGCACCACATTGATGAATATCGTGACTTTGGGTCACCAGTGGTTTGGCACCACCAGTGGTTTGGTACCACACGGGGTAGAGAAAGGTGTTCGGATGGTTAGGTTGGGTGCATATTGAATTTTGTGCATGTTAAGCTTGTTTATGAATTATGTATGATGTTTTTCTAACCGGGAAAAAGGGTTACACACTGAGTCTTGGTGACTCACCTTTTTCCTTTAACATTTTCAGGTGTTGCGTAAAGCTGGACCGGGATCGGAGAGGACAAGGTGGCCCATGCCAAAGATGATGTTTAATTATTTTATGCATTATTTTGATATAAGTATTTTGTTCTAAGTATTGGTTGTAATAAGGGCCTTTCTATGGTTTTGGTATTATTTTTAATTATGGTTGGATTACTTTAAATTTCTATGTGAAAAGGATTTTCAATTCCTACTTATGCAAATATGACTAATAAAGTTTGTTAAGTCAGACATTTTGTAACTGCAAAGATTTACTTAAAATTTTAGATGGACATGGTTTTAAAGAAATTAATAGTTTTCATGTTTTATCCTAAAGTTTAAAAGATTTTCCACCGTCTCTCCGCAGTGACATAACCAGATTCGGTCGTCGTGAATGGGCCGGGTTTGGAGATGTTACATGAGGAGCAAGACCAGACCGGTGGTGAGGTGGCGTGTCGCAAGTCGCTTTTTGAAGTTTTGGAGATGGTGGCCGGGCTGGTGGAATTTGGGAGCTCGGAAGTCTATTCCGGCGAATTCGGCCTAACGGGGCCGAGGTATTCCGTGGTGTCTCGGGAGTGGCACCCAGCGGCTTGTGAGAATATTGGTGGAATCTATGGAAAGGGTCATGGATGATCTCGACTGACCGAGGAGGAGAAGCTGAAAGGGCGGTGTCGCTTCTAAAGGATGAAGCGTACGAGTGGTGGTGGATGATACCGGGATGGAGCCGCGGCTGATGATCTCACATGGGACTACTTCAAAACTGCCTTTCAGAAGAAGTATGTGGGCACTAGCTACACTGATGCTCAAAGGAAAGCCTTCCCGGGCTAGTGTAAGGAACTAAGTCGATGGCCAGAGAGTATGAGGCGGAGTTTTTAAGGCTGAGTAGGTATGCCAGAGGAATCGTAGCCACAGAACATGAGCGCTGCGTCCGTTTTGAGGACGGACTCAGAGATGATCTGAGATTACTAATTGCCCCGCAGCAGGTTCGTGAGTTCTAGTCCCTAGTGGAGAAGGCCAAGGTGGCCGAAGGGATTAAGGAGACTGTGAGACAAAACTATAGTAAGAATAACCAAAAGAGAGGTTTTGGGTCATGGATCGTGTGGTAATAGTGCGCCGAAAAGGGCTAGGCAGAGTGGGCCAAATCAGACCGGTAGGCCCACGACTACTAATCAGAGGCCGACTCAGTGTAACCACTGTGGGAAAACCCATTGGGGAAGCTGTTGGACCGGTGGTAGAGGTTGTTTTGAATGTGGGTCTTTGGAGCATCGTGTCAGAGATTGCCCCCGGAAACTAGCTAAGAATCAGCCAGAAGGGCAGAACCGTACTCAAGACAGAAATATGGGACCACAGAGGGGTCGCGGGAATGGTCGAGGAGGAAATGGTCCGAATAGAGGTCGTGGAACTCCGGGCAGAGGATCGGATAATACAAAGGCTAGGCAGCCTGGCTTAGTCTACGCAGCAAGGCGTCGCGAGGAGGGAGACGCACCGGACGTCATTACCGGTACGTTTCTAATATTTGGGTTACCTTATGTTGCATTAATTGATGTGGGTTCGACGCACTCGTACATTGCTAGTAGTGTGGTAGGAACTATGGACCTAGACTCTGAGACTACTCCTAGGAAGATGACCGTATAAGCCCCTAGGACACTCTGTAGTCGTAGATAAACTCTATAGAGACCTACCCCTAGAACTCCAAGGGGTAGTGTTCGTGGCTGATCTGATGAAACTACCGTTCGGGGAGTTCGATTTGATCCTCCGAATGGATTGGCTGGTTAAGTATCAGGCGAATTTGGATTGCGCAGCTAAGCGCATGGTTCTTAAGACGGCTGAGGGTGATGAAGTGGTTATGATAGGTGATAGAAGGAATTACCTATCCAATGTGGTGTCAGCCTTGAAGGCTGAAAGGATGGTAAAGAAGGGTTGTGAGGCGTACTTGGTTCAAATATGTGCTTTGGAAGCTAAGGAGCTCGGTAGTTGGAAAGGTTCGAACGGTTGGGGAATTTGCTTTGATGTATTCCTCGAAGAACTTCCGTCCGCCTCGGATCGGGAAGTTGAATTCGGTATAGACTCGCTACCCTGAACGCACTTTGTGTATATAGCACCATACCGAATGGCACCAAAGGAATTGGTGGAGCTGAAGCTCAAGTTCGTGAGCTCTTGGATAGAGGTTCATTCGACCAAGCATATCTCCGTGGTGAGCGCGCTTTGTCTTTGTTCGTCAAGAAGAAGGATGGTTCAATGCGGATGTGTATCGACTACCGCCAGTTGAACAAGTTAGCGACCAAGAACAAGTATCCGTTGCCTCGGATTGACGACTTGTTCGATCAATCAAGGGTGCCTCGGTGTTCTCGAAGATAGACCTTAGGTCGGGTTACCATCAATTGAAGGTAAAGGAGGTTGATGTTCACAAGAAGACGGCATTCGAACTCGGTATGGACATTACGAGTTTACGGTGATGCCATTTGGGTTGACCAACGCACCGCAGCGTTTATGGACTTGATGAATAGGGTGTTCGAAAGAATACTTAGACCAATTCGTCGTAGTGTTCATGCAGACGATATATTAGTCTATTCTAAGACGGAGGTGGAGCATGACAAGCACTTGCGTATAGTTCTACAAGTGTTAAGGGAGAAGCAATATATATGCAAATTCAAAGAAGTGCGAATTTTGGCTAAAGGAGGTGGCTTTCTTAGGACATGTGGTATCGGTGAAAGAATTAGAGTAGACCTCGTAAGATTGAAGCGGTATTAGATTGAAACCGCCTAGGTCAGGTGGCGGAGATCCGAAGTTTTCTGGGTCTAGCAGGTACTATCGGAGGTTTGTGGAAGGGTTCTCTCTCGATTGCAAAGACCGTTGACGAAAGCTACTAAGGAAAGGAGTCCCATTTGTATGGTCGGAGAAGCAACAGGAAAGCTTCAATAAGTTAAGGAAAATTTTGACGGAAGCTCCGGTTTTGGTGCAACCGGAGGTAGGGAAGTTGTTTACCGTCTATTGTGATGCATCTCACACTTTGTTTTGGGGTGTGTGTTGATGCAGAGGAAGGGAAGGTAGTAGCCTATGCATCCCGTCGATTAATCACCGCATGAGGCTAACTACCCAACGCACGACTTAGAGTTAGCAGCAGTTGTCTTCGCTCTGAAAATATGGAGACACTATCTTTATGGGGAGAAGTCGATAGTTTATACAGATCACAAGAGTTTGAGGGTATCTCCTGACTCGAAGGATCTAAATCTGAGACAACATCGGTGGATCGAACTTTTGAAGGATTACGATTGTTCGATCGAGTATCATCCGGGCAAGGCCAACGTGGTGGCTAATGCGTTGAGCCGGAAGGTTGTGACGGACTTGAGAGCAATGTTTGCTCAGTTAAGTCTATATGATGATGGAAGTCTCTTGGCGGAACTTCAAGTTAAGCCAACATGGATCGAGGATGTTAGGGACAAACAGTTAGTGGATGAAGGGTTGATTGCTAAGAGGGTACAAGTTCAGAATGGTGGATTGGAAGGGTACAGTCTGTCTATGGATGGAGTGTTATGCTTTCAAGGGCGGGCTTGTATGCCAAAGGATGTGGAGTTGAGGAAAAAATTCTCCGAGATGCACATAGCAGCTTTTTACGCTATGCATCCCGGAGGCGCAAAGATGTACGTGGATCTCAAAGAGCAATTCGTGGGCGGGTTAAAACGTGAAGTAACAGAGTTTGTTGGCAAGTGTCCGACTTGTCAACGTGTCAAGGCGAACATCACCGCCGTCGTGGTTGCTTCAACCGAAAGAAAATTCCCCAATGGAAGTGGGAACAGATCACTATGGATTTCGTTAGTGGGCTACCCCTTACGCCCAGCAAGAAAGACGCAGTTTGGGTGATAGTGGACCGCTTAACTAAATCGACTCACTTCATACCGGTGAGGATGGATTTCTCTCTTGAAGCTAGCTAGCTAAGTCATGCGTCTCGGAGATAGTAAGATTGCATGGTGTTCCAACATCAATCATCTCGGATAGGGATCCCGTGTTCACGCCAAGGTTTTGGAAAGCCTTGCATCAAGCTATGGGCACGCTGGTTGATTTTAGCACCGCTTTCCATCCACAAATCGATGGACAATCGGAAAGGGTGATACTGATTTTGGAGGATATGTTAAGAGGTTGTGTCTTGGATTTTCGGGGTAGTTGGGAGGAATATCTACCATTAGCGTAATTAAACTTATAACAATAGTTATCAAGCGAGCATTCAGATGGCTCCGTATGAGGCACTGTATGGACGGAAATGTCGTACTCCGACGTGTTGGACGGAATTAGGAGAACGACAGATTTTGGGTCCAGAGTTGGTGACAGAGACAGAGGATAAAGTTAAGGTGATTCGGTCTCGTCTTAAGGAAGCATCGGATAGGCAGAAATCCTATGCTGATTTAAAACGCAAGGAAATGGAGTATGCGGTAGGAGACAAGGTTTTCCTGAAGGTGTCGCCTTGGAAGAAGGTGTTGAGATTTGGCCGGAAAGGGAAGCTAAGCCCAAGATTCATCGGACCCTATGCGGTGATTAAGCGAGTAGGACCGGTAGCTTATCAGCTTGAGTTACCGGCAGAACTGAATCAGATCCATGACGTCTTTCACGTATCAATGCTAAGACGGTATCGATCGCACCCATCGAACGTTGTGCCGCGGGCGCAGATCGAGGTGAATCCGCATTTATCTTTTGAAGAGGAACCAGTTCAGATCTTAGACCGAGATGTGAAGGTTCTACGAAGGAAGTCAGTACCCTTGGTGAAAGTGCTATGGCGAAACCATGGTACAGAGGAAGCTACGTGGGAACCTGAGGATGTGATGAGGCAACAATACCCCCACCTCTTCTAACCAAGTAATTTCTGGGACGAAATTTATTTTAAGAAGGTAGAATCAGAACATCCCAAAAACGGGCTATTTGGAATTTAGTTATTTTTCTTATGTAAGAACTATTGTGATATTATTTATGGAATAATGAGCTTGAATTAAGGTTTTGAGTTTGCTCGGTTTGGTAGGAAATTCCAAGTTTTAACCTTAAAGGCAGAGAGCCTTAGCAGGAGGGTGTTAAAAGAATAAATGAGCGATTTTTAACACAAAAATCAGCTTGGAAAAGTGGCAAGGAGAGGGCCACTTAGGTGCTTGGAGTTGACGCCACAAAGGCACAAGGGAGAGCTTGGGTTCGAGTCACGAAAACTCCTTTTGCACTCCAAGGGGGACGGCATAAGTAGGAGAATTTTTCTCCTTTTAAATTCCTTTATTAATTAATATTATTAAGGGATAATATTAGGTTGAGATAAAAAGGATAATATGAGTATAAATTGTTTAGTTGGATTATTGCTTAATTAAAAGGATTATTAAGTGATTAATTCAAATTATTTGAATTATTTGAAATGAGTGGCCAAGAGAGGTTGTAAGAGTTTTGCAAATTTGAACTCTCCTAGGGAGAGTGGACTGCAAGTAATAGGAAGGGGTGCCAAATCCTATATAAACTCCCACCTACCATCTTAAATTCTTTTTAGAATTTTTTTTTAGTAGCCAAAATTCTCCCAACTAGTTTCCATCTGATTCTTTTCTTTCTTCAAAGTTAAGAACCACTTCCATCTCTTAGTCTCTAGCCGAATCTAATCCCTATTGGTGTGCCGACTTCCCTTAGTCTCTTCTCTCAATTTTCGGCTAGCCTTCATTAGTTGCTGTTTATTCTTTGATTATTCTCCCAAAAACCGACAAAAGAAAAACCCTCTCTTCTTTTGGAACCTTGGCCGAATACTGAACAAGGAGGGGGAAGCATTCTCTAATCGAATTTGGAGGGTAAGTATGTTAGGCCGAATGTCTAGGATTCTCTTTTCTCTTCTTGTCGACTTGGAGGTTGGTAAGTGACTATTTCGGCAATGACTGTTAAGGCTACTAATCGCTTGATTAAAATATAGGGCCTTCGGATTTGGAAGCAAGCAGGTGAACCCGTTGCTTTGGAGCAATCGGTTTTGGGGTAAGGTGGTAAGATCTGTTTTCTTTATTCATGATATTCGATTAAGCCGAAGGCTACTAACTTAATGATTGCCGATTAGGGAAACAGAAACACTTGGTGGCTAGTACTCATGTAACACCCCAAACCCGGTCCAAACACCACGACCGAATCTGGTATGTTACGGGGAAAAACGTGGTTGAAAGTTACGAGTTTGCACTTAATAGATTTGATAAAACTCTGTTCCGTTTGGAAAACAACAAGTTGTTTAATATCGTTACTAAAACATTTAGACTGAGTAAAAGTTTGATTTCAAGTTTGAAGACGATTGATTTTCATTTATTTATAAAATCAGTGTGATACCCGCTGGTATAGTTGAAAACATATCGTTAAAAATTTGAAATCGTTGTCATTTCAAGTTTTAGCAAATTAACCCAATTATTTTGTTAAAGCATATTAAAATCGAACTTAAAACATAAACATCATAAGGCATAATTTAAAGGCCTTTTACAAATCCGAAACAAAACCCAACTGAAAGTAAATAACTAAAGTACCCAAAATGTAATGTCTGAGTAAAACTTTTTATTCAGCATGGCATGAGCACCCCGAGTCCATCCCGGCTCCATGTCCGCGTCTAAGTATCACCTGAAATGTCAAAGGAGAGGGTGAGTCGAATGACCCAGTGTATAAATCCCGCTCCCAATAAAACAACATGCTAACACACATCATACGTAGTAACACAATTAATGCAACCCGGTCCTAACCATCCGTATATCTCCTTTTCTACCCCGTGTGGTACCAAACCACCGGTGGTGCCAAACCACCGGTGACCCAAAGTCACGATATCCATAAGTGTGGTGCCAAACCACTAGTGACCCAAAGTCACGAATAATCGATGATGGGGCCAACCCATCGCGTGATACCAAATCACTAGCGACAATCCCGTATCTCTCAAGTGGGGTCAACCCACGGTGGTGTCAAACCACGGGGACGAGTCGCAATGAGGTGCCAAACCTCCGTGTCCCAAAGACACAATGTGGTACCAAACCACCGTGACCGTGGTCACGATAATCGAGTGATGGGGGCAACCCATCGTGTGATACCAAATCACTGGCGTCAATCCCGTATAATCAACTGTGGGGCCAACCCACCGTGGTACTAAGCCACTGGGACGAGACGCTGAGGAGCCAAACCTCTGGTGACCCAAAGTCACAACATATCACTGTGGTTCCAAACCACTGGAGGTGCCAAACCTCTGGTGACCCAAAGTCACGGTGTCCCAAAGACACAGATATCAAATCCCCTTCCTCTCATATTACCCAATATGTCATATCGATGCAAATCATGTAATACATGCCAACATGCCCATAATACATCTCATAGCATACATAACATAAATCATAATGTCACAGGTATCGACAATCGAATCGGTAATAACATAGACTTACCCGACTCGCATACATACCCCCATTTGGGTATCCCATTATCCATCACACTGTTATGAATTTTAACAAGCAAATAGGTTTATCAATAACATTACTAAGAATCAGTGTGTTAGTTACACACCTGGTAATACGAGTCTAGAAATCCCGACGAAAATGATCTAAGTCCCCCGATTGACTTGCTCCTAGAATCGGCCAACATAGGGGTTAGGCATCTACAACATTCGCCAATCTTTGACAAACCAATAGGAGTTAATGCTAACTCTTTACCTTTATGCCTGATTTGGTTTCCTACCAAATCTCGAATCAAGCAGTGATTCTCTCTTCCAACAATTGGCACCCTAAAAGAGAATGGTTAAACATTAATAATCTTGACTTAATCGAAACCAAAAGAGTATATTGAAGAACCAAATTTCTTACCACTACTTACTAATCAATTGATGAAAGAAGACGGCTCCTCTTGCTTGCTTTGCACCCTCGATGTCCTATAATGAAGAGATTAACAACGATTAACTCACCTCAAACCACAACCATCATAGGCTTTAATCCAACCGAAATCAATCATAGGACTAGAGAAAACCATGACCATACGGTCCAACACTTACCCAACACCAAATATTCGGCCAAAAGAGGACTTCTAGGAGAGAAGATAGATTCGCTAAGTTGACAACAAAAGAAGGAAGAAAACGGCACTAGGTGCTTAACACCTCTATTTTTGGTTTTGGGAAGAAGAGAAATGGAATGGATGAATGGAGATTTCGATTTAGAGACAAGGTAAGTTTCGGCTTTAGTGTTTCAAAAGAGGAGAAAATGAATTATGAGAAGAGAGAATACAAGTTTCGGTTTACACACACAAAGAAAGAAAGGAAGAGATGAGTATTTGGCTACCAAGATGTTTGAGAAAAACGAAACAAAGAAAATTCTGCAAAGGTCAGCTTGTGTTTTTCTGATCAAGAAGAAAATATGAAGAAGCTTTGTTGAAGCAATTCGGCTAACAAAAGACTAAAATGGAACCCTTTTTGCTCTTGACCAAAAGTGACCTGAAAAACCAAAGTTGCCAAAATAAAATTCGGCACTACCCTTTTTGCCATACTCCAAGCCGCCCACTCTCTCCTCCAACCTCCCTAAAATTCGCCCACATCCCCAAACACTCCAAGCCACAAGTTCAAAGTAGTTTGAACAAGTCAATTTCCTATTTTCACTCTCCACCTACCAATCCATCATTTGACCAAGTCCAAGGAGGAATTTGAACTTCAACCAACTCCTCCCTCCTATGCCGTCCAAAAAGAGACCAAAAAGGGGTACTCTGCAGCTTGAACTCAGGATCTCTCCCTCCTGCAAGTGACGCCAACTCCAAGCCTCCAAGTGACGCATGCCTTGCCACTTTGCTAGCTCATCTTTTGTGCTCAAAAACACAAAATAAAATACATATGACCCAGCTCCTTCAGTTCCTCTCACCTAAGTCTAAAAATAAAATTTTCCTACCTACTCAGACACACTCCTAGCCTATAATTAAGCCCCGAAACTACACAAACAGCAACATAGCACACCAACAACATGCAGAACATGCCATGACAAAAAATAGCCCCTAACCCGGGATATTACAACTCAAGGGTGTTAGGTAAGGCTTTCGGGTTAAATATTAACCCTTTGAATATTTTGGATTTGGCTGAATAGGCCATAAGACTAACCCATGTTTTTGGCCGAATGTAGGACAGATAGATCTGTGGTGACCAACGTTTCTTCTCTAGATTTAAGACTATCGTGGTAACAGGCGTGTACATACACACCATTTAACTTATTAAATTATGCTAAGTAATGTGATTGCTAACTTGATGTATGTAGCAATGGCTTGAATACCATAACGGTATCACGGGGTAACCGTAAAGTACTGTGCATATGATTTGCTATTTTATGCTTTTGGGAAGCATGTCGTGATAATACATATGATAAATCTATATGTGATCGCTGACTATGTGGGTTGATTGAGTGGAGGCGGTGTATTCGTGTTAGGCGGGCACCAGTGTTTTTTGGTAACACACTTTGTGACTACGGTCACCGAGGTTTGGTACCTTCAGAGGTTTGGTACCTCATAGCGACTTGTCCCTGTGGTTAATACCACCGTGGGTTGGCCCCACTTGAGATATGGGATCGTCTGCCAGTGATTTGGTATCACACGATGGGTTGGCCCCATCACCCGATTTGTGTCTACTGGACACCGATGCTTTGGTAGCACATCGTGACTAAATGTCACCAAAGTGGTTTGGCACCACCAGTGTTTGGTACCACAACGGGGTAGACAGTGGCGTATGGCTGGCTAGGTTGGGACACATGATGTCTTGCATATTAATTTGTTATATGATGTGTATGAATATGTTTAAACCGGGGGAAGGGTTACATACTGAGTCTTGGTGACTCACCTTCTCCTTACATTTTTCAGGTAACGAGTAGATAGCGGATGTGGAGCCAGGTTGACTCGAGATGGCCATGCAAATGAGTTAAATTTTAATGGACTTTGAAATTCAATTCATTTATTATTGGATTGTGGATTTTAATTTTATTTCGGATGTAATAAGGCCTCCTAGTATTTTTTTTTTATGCTTGAATAATTGCTTCAACTATCTCTTTATGAAATGAGTTATAAAGGTTTTCTAAGCTAAATTTGTGAATGTTTTTATCAAGCCATCGGGCACACTTATAATTTTATATTAACTTGACTTAACCAAATTTTCAAATTAAAAATCTAAGTACGGTATGGCAAGCCCACTAAAATGAAGAATTTTTAAAACTTAAGTTGGTTTTTGAGAAAGGCTTTTCAAGAATATTTTTCCTGTAACGAACCAGATTCGGCCATAATGTTTGGGCCGGGTTTGGGTTGTTACACTATGGCTTAATTTATTTTTGACTTGTTTAGCCGCTTTACTTTGTAAGCAATGTAACAGAATTCTTTCTTTAGCAAAATTAATTCTATTACCTATTGTATCTATATCTCCTATTTCTTTATTATCATTACTATGTTTTATAATGAAAGAAGCATATTTGTTTATGCAAATTTCATCCCAAGGTGGGGGTAGCTTATGAAAATATTGATTTCTCCAAAAGTCTATACTTTCATTTTTAACTTTTGATATTCTTGCAGAAACTTTTTAGAGAATTCTTCTAAATATCTAATATCGCATAATTTTAATTTTGACAAGGTATAGTTTGGATTGACTATCCCGGTCTTTTTTTATTAGTATAACCACAAAATTCTATTTTTAGAATTGAGGTTAATCCTTTTAATAAATCTTTAGGAGAACTTATTTGATTAATAAGTTGTCCTTTTTGTTCTCTTCCTTTCTCATTCTTCCCAAATATTCGAGAAATTGTAGAACATCTCCTTGAAAAGTTCCAACAAAATAGTTTAAAAACTTTTCTTTTGACCAGATCAGCATCTTGTTGTTATTTACAACAATAGTCATGGATTGTGCCTTGATCATCTATGGTTTTTTCATAGTCGACAAAGGAATATTTGTTAAGTCTAAATATATTCCTCCTTGAGCAACATTTCTTTTGTTAAGGTCTCCTACACTATAAGGTATAGGTGTAGGTTGACTAGTTTCTCCCGGTGTTTCCAGCTTTATATCATTAGTAGCTATATTTTCTATTTTATCACCTAATATTCTTGTTGTGTTTTCAACAATTTCGTGATTTTTATTAATAGATCTTAGACCATCATCCGCTTGAAGGTTTGAGTCTAATTTTCTTTTACCATGAAGATCTTTTTATCTATTTCCCAAGGTTTAGATGTTATATAATCATCCGATCTGTTGGTTCAGATATCCATTGGTTCGGGAATTTCTATATTTTCTTCTCATTGAAGTGTTTTCCTCATCGAATTATGACTCGTAACATTAATATTTTCATCCAATTATCGAACTACTAGTATTGTCATTATATTCTAACATATAATGATAATTATATCTTTTAAACAAATCTTTATGTTTTTCATAAAGTTCTTCTATTAATTTTAGATATTCAACTCTTTCATAACTATCTTCCGTTTTAGAAAATTGGGTTTTCCAATGTTCTATTAAAGTTTTGTAAGAGTCAAAATCATATTTTTCTTGTTTTTTATCTTTTTCTCTTTTTTCTTTTGTTTTTTGTTTTTTATTATTATTATTATTAGTTGAAGATTCATCCGAAGACTCATCCTCATCTGACAAAGCTAAAATATAATTACTATTACCGTAATATAAAGGTCCTAAATCTGATTCTATATTATTATTATTAATAACTTTGATCGAGTTTATTATTAACATTGGATAATAACTCTTTAGATTTGCTATTCAAATCTAAGTCCGTTACTTCTCCCAAACTATCTTCTTTTTCTTCTACTTTACTAACCTTAGTATATAATTTATTAAAATATATAGACGTCATATCTATTAAACTATTGATACCTTTACTAAGAGCCGAAATATTATTTTCATTCTTAGAGTCTATATGCATAGTATGATTACAAGTTTTATCTTTATATAAACAATCCATTTTTTCCATGATGTTATCCCCGTGGTACCTAAGACCGTGCAGGTTCATATCGTCTTCAAAACGCCTACAACGTCCCACTTCGGACTCAACGGCAACACGAAGACAAACGATGATATATGGGTTTTGAGACAACAACCGTGAAACAAACAGAATCGAGAAATAAAGATAGAAACTTACAATGATAACTACGATATGAAAACTCCGTAAATCGTTACTCCGGGCTCTCGATACCAATTACCGGGGGGGGAGGTATGTGCAAGCGGAAGGGATTCTAATATCATAGAATAATATTTCACAAGAAGAAAGATAGTTTACAAATTTTCTAACTAAAACTCGATGAAAGATAACTAAAACTCGATAACTAAAACTCGATCCTAAAACTCGATCCTAAAACTCGATAACTAAAACTCGATAACTAAAACTCGATCCTAAAACTCGATCCTAAAACTCGATGCCTTTCAAGGCTTACATGAATGCCTATTTATAACCAAAAATTCTAAAGTAGAATCTAGTTACATTTGAAATCCAAATAATTGTTCTGATAAGAATAAAAATAAACTCTAATTTAATTACAATTGAGTTCAATAGTATCCTGATAAGGACACATTAATTGTCAGCTTCTTGGTGGCTTCCAAGTAGCTTTCTTTAATTGGTGGATGCTATGTTGGCTTTTTCCACGTAGCTTCCTCTAACATTATCTTGATAAGGACGCTTTTGGTTGTTTCCACGTAGCTTCCTTGAATAGTGGTTGCTGTCACACCCTGAAAATTCGAGTAATTTATTTTCTTTGTGTGCTTTGAGTAATTATTCTAGAAAGTAAAATTTTCTGATTTATTTTCGTGGTTAGTATAGTCCTGAAGAAGGATTTAAAATTTTATTAGATGGAATAATATTAATTTTGAGAAATTATTTATGGAAGTGGATTAAGTGGCTATGACACATAAATTAATTTAAGTGTCAAAGTGAAGCATAAGATGAGTTATTGGACAAGTGGTGATGGCGCATGAGCTTGTGCATGAGGTTGAAGGTTCGAATCCCTTGTTTAGCATTTAGGTGAATTTTATTTTGAATTTTTCTGCACACATATAGCAAGTGTCGGCCAAGAGTTTATATGGTAAGTGTTGACCATATTATTTTTGGTTAGTATATCAATGGAATAAGGAAATTTTGAACTTAAGGAAGGGTATCAAAAGAATAAGGAAAATGTGAGGATATGAGGCAAGAATCAAGGAAATATTTTGGAAACAATATCTTGGCCTAAAGACCATGCACATGGACGGCAATATGGCTATAGGGGGGGAGCCGAATTTTGGTGATAGTTTTGGCTAGGAGTTTTAGTTTTTGTTTTGGTCATTTTTGTTTTGTGCAAGTTTTGAAAATTCTCTCAACCTTTTCTCCCTTTGGCCGAATTTGATCCTTGGTAAGCCTTGTTAATTTTTGACCATTTGGTCATTTTTGCACATCAATTGGTATTCTTTTGTGCCTTATTTCCTTTGAGTGCCGAAAATCACATACACCAAAAGCCATTCCTTTTCTCTTTTCTTGTTACCATTGCCGACTATTCATCTCTTTCTCAAGCTCATCTTTTTCTTTTCTTTGTTCTATTCACTTTGAAATCAAAGCAACATCATCACCATCTTTCTCCTATTTTATTCTTTTCAATCGAAATTCTCTTTACCTACACTTTCATGGCCGAATATTAAGGTGTTCATAAGCCAAATTATTTTCTTCTCTCCTTAATCTCACATAGCCGAATCTTTCATCTATCAATACCATTCTCAAATCCTTTCTTTTCGACGTGGAAAATAGGTAAGAGATTCTTTTCGTTTTGATTAGTTAATAGTGGTTATAGCCGAATATTAATGTTGGCTTGAAGGCATTATTTGGATCGAAATAAACGTTTATTTTATTAACGTTTATTTTGTTAAACTTTAGTGCGATAACGGAAAGTTGGAATCAAGAAGTTGTGGGTGACAAAGCATAGGAATCGATTCTCGTGGTAAGGAAATCACATCTTTTAAACTTTAGAATTATTTCGATATCATTAGATTAATGTTCTTTGCCTTTAAAGACATTCAAAATAGGGAAAAAAAGGGCGGTGTTTAGCCTTCTAAGAAGGAGGTTCTATTATTGCCCCTAAGTACAAGCAAAGGGCTATTTAGAAATCCGGATTTTCCACCGGGTTGCGGACGTTCAACCGAGGAAAATCAATTGTTCAAGTCGTTCGTACTCAGAACCATTATTTGTTCGTGGATTCGATTCGGTTAGCGAACCATCAATCGGAGGGAAATCACAAGTAGAAGTCTTACGAAAATCCGAGGGTAAATTTCTAGATCGCTATATTTAGATCGGTTTTATTATAGATTATAGTGTTTTAATTAACACAATACGTATAGGTGTTGAAGAGCGGAAAGTTTAGTTCTCTCCATAACCAGTGTGTAAATTCACACTCATTTTCGGTTAGATTTCTAATCATAAGTATTGCGATAAAAATCGTGAAAATGGTAAATCCGGAAATGTTATAGTAATTGATACTTTTGTGAAAATGCATGCAAACAGTTAAAATCGAGAATTATGCAAAATACTCTAGTTCGATAAATTGGGCCAAAATACTCTAGTTCGATAAATTGGGCCAAAATACTCTAGTTCGATAAATTGGGCCAAAATACTCTAGTTCGATAAATTGGGCCAAAATACTCTAGTTCGTTAAATTGGGCCAAAATACTTTAGTTCGAAAAAGCGGCCAAAGCCCACTAAATCATTAAATGGGCAAATTACTAAATTATTTATTTATATGGGCCAAATGAAATGATTAATGATAAACCCACCGATGTTATGGATTAATTGAAAATCATTATATGATTATATTTTGTTATACACGCATAATTGCATGGGTGGGATATATGAAGAGAAGAATGGCCATTGCCAAATATCTAGTTCGGTGGCTCTGCCACAAATTCGACTCAATGCCTCTAGTTCGGTGGCTCTGCCACAAATTTGGCTTAATGCCTCTAGTTCGGTGACAATGTCACAATCTAGTTCTGTAGTGCACTACAAAATTATTTAAGGGCTTTAAGCCCATGTTTGGTGTGTTTGGCGGGGTGGGTTGACTTGATCCCCACAGTGTGTGTTTGGTTGGTACGGGGTGATAGCGGATGGATACTAGGTTGGTTTGGGAAATTCATTTACATGCATTTTTTTATTATGTTATTTTATGATGTATGGTTGAATTACAGTAAATGGGCTCAAGCCCAAAGATGATATCTTGACGATCCGCCCAAAAATGGTGGTAAGTGAGTTGCACACCGAGTTCTTTGTAACTCACCCAAATTTTTATTAACCATTTCGTAATGGAAATTGACGTGGACTTGGGCCTAGAGATGACTTGGTGGAGGCCATACTACGAACTTGGGTTTTATGAACTATGACTTTATTTAAGTTTTTATTTTAATTACTATTATTGGTTTGATGTAATAAGGCCTCTAAGTATGTTTTATGGATTTTATTGTGTGGATGGTTTAAATTTTATTTCTAAACTCTTAATATGGATTTATCTTATATATACTAAGTTTTCTTAAGAACATTGGTTTTATAACAAAATTTTTGGACACTATAAATTATTTTAAATTCCTTCAAAGTTTATTATCTTAAGATTTTGACAATTATATTTTAACGATAAGTTTTCAAATAAGTGTTTTTCTTGAAACACCAAAATTTTCAAATCCTCGTACTAAATTTTTATTAAATTCGATTTTCAAAAGTTTTTGTAACATTAATTTATCATAAATCTTGAAAAGAAACGAAAATATGTTTGGTGTGACAAACCAAATCTCGTCTAAACGCATAGATCGGGTTTGGGGTGTTACATTTAGTGGTATCAGAGCCCAGTTTCAAAACTCGGCTGTGGTTTGGGTTCGATAATGAAATCTGTTTGAAAAATAATTTAAATATCTAGACTTTTGATTTAAAGGTAGTATGGCACCATGAGCATCCCGCGCCAAGTCAAGTAAGTATCTCAGATATCGATTGTGCATTTACGATTATGATATGATTATAAGAAACACTCTAGAACTTCTAGTTTTAGGTGTTAAAACCGTAGAGATTGAGACAATAGGATATTGTTGCGAAAACATTCTATCTCTTTCATATCATAAGACATCGTTAATAAACAATCAAATATTATTCGATTCATAAAACTCTTAATCGAGTTAAATCGAATTAGTCGCTATGAGCACTAGAGGACGTGGTCGTGGGCGCGGTAGGCGTGGTCGTGGTAGAGGACGCAGGTGTTAGGGGCGTAATCGATGTGCCGGGTCATATGCTCGAAATGGATGCACTGCGTCCACTCGAGAGTAAGACGGATCGCATTTACCATATGGAAGAGGATAATGCTTTGTTATACGAGCAATGCTGCGAGTACTTGAAAGGGTCGCCGGATCCAGAAGCTCGGACCAACAAACTCGTGGGTCGATATCGGAGCGATCAAATCCAAAGGGAGCCGAGGTTTTCGAGAGGTGTCTCTCGAGTAGCTCCCAATGTCGCCGAATATTGGCTTGAGGCAAGAGCGAATTATGGACGATCTTGAGTGCAATCCATTGTGGAACAAAAGCTAAGAGGAGCGGTATCTTTGTTGAGAGACGGTTTACCAATGGTGGCTTACTATCCGAGAAGGCACCGATCTCGCTTTGGTTAATTGGGAGTTCTTTAAGGCTTCCTTTCAAGGGAAATATGTGGGAACAAGCTATGTGGATGCCCGGAAGGAAGGAATTTTTGAATCGGTGCAAGGAAATAAGACGGTGGCAAAGATATGAGGTGAGAGTTCTTACGTTTGAGTCGTTATGCTCGAACGATAGTGGCAATGGACCATGAGCGTTGTGTGCGCTTCGAGGACGGATTGAAAGACGAGTTGCGGGTTCTGATAGCCCCACAACAAGTTAGAACTTTTGCCGCTCTTGTGGAGAAGGCTAAGATAATCGAAGAGGCTAAGAACTCGGAACGTCAAAACCGGGAGCAAGTTCGAGGCAAGAGAGATCTCAAGAATTAGGGCTCTTGAGAAGGTTTCAGAAGAGGTCTCGGAATGATGAATCGGCTCAGGTAGGATACCAGTAGTCATTAATCGTCAGTCGAGACTCATCTTTGAATGTGGAAAAAGACATCCCGGAGAATGTTGGAGGAAGACGGGTGCTTGCTATAAATGTGGATCGACAGAGCATCAATATAGGAGTTGCCCTCGACGTATGGATACAACTCAAGAAGTTCGTGTTACTGATGCACCACCGGCAAGAGGAGCTCAAAGAACCACCGAGAGGTCGTGGACCGGTCGTGGTGGTAATGGGGCCGGGCGTGGTCAAGGTGCGATGGGGTCGAGGCAATGGTCCTAGAGGCAACGCGACGCAAGACGACCGGATGGTGTGTATGCGGTCGGGCGTCGTGAGGATGGCAATGCACTGATATGATAATCGTACGTTCTTCATTTCTGATGTACCCGTTATTGCCTTAATAGATATTGGTTCTACTCATTCGTATATTGCTAGCACCATAATCGAAACTTGAAATTAGACTCAAAATTTCCGATAATGAGATGAGGGTGATTAGTCCCTTAGGTCGATCGGTGGTGGTTAATAAACTGCTTGAGACGCGTGCCCTTAGTTATTCAAGGAGAAACATTCTTGGCAAATTTGATGGAATTGCCTTTTGGCGAATTCGATATCATTCAGGCATGGATTGGTTGGTTAAGCACCGGGCGCAATTGGACTGTGCTGAAAAGCGGATGTTGATAAGAACTGCGGAGGATAGGGAGGTAGTTATGATAGGCGAGCGGAGAAATTTCTTGGCAAACGTGATTTCTGCGTTAAAGGCGGAGAAGTTGGTACGAAAAGGATATGGAGCATTTTTAGCATTTATTAGTGCTTTAGATGCCAAAGAGTCATCGATGGAAGATGTGAGAACGGTGAAGGAATTTTTCGGATGTTTTTCCCGAAGAACTTCCCGGTGTACCTCCGGATCGGAAGTGGAATTTGGTATTGAGCTTTTGCCCGAATCGCTCCAAAGTCCATTGCTCCTTATAGAATGGCACCGAAGGAGTTGTCGAGCTTAAAGCCCAAATTCAAGAACTGCTAGATCGGGGTTTTATTCGACCGAGTGTGTCTCCGTGGGGAGCACCGGTTTTGTTTGTTAAGAAGAAGGATAGATCAATGCGTATGTGTATCGATTATAGGCAATTGAATAAGCTGACGATCAAGAATCGGTACCCTCTCGCCGAGGATTGACGCACTGTTTGATCAATTGAAGGGAGCTTCGCTTTCTCCAAGATTGATTTAAGGTCGGGTTACCACCACCTTAAGGTGAAAGAAGCGGATATTCACAAGACAAAGATTCCGAACCCGATTCACGGACACTATGAGTTTTTGGTGATGCCGTTTGGGTTGACCAATGCACCACCATTGCATTTATGGATATGATGAACCGGGTCTTTCAACCATTCTTAGATCGGTTTGTAGTGGTATTCATAGATGACATTCGGTTTATTCGAGAGCGAAGAAGAACATGACTCGCATTTGCGGATTGTATTGCAAGTGCTTCGAATAATCGATTTGTATGCCAAATTCGAAGAAATGTGAATTTTGGTTAAGAGAAGTGACTTTCTTGGGTCATGTTGTATCACCAAGGAATAAGGGTGGATCCTCGGAAGATTGAAGTCAGTATTGGATTGGAAACCACCAAGTCGGTAGCGCGAGATTCGAGTTTCTTGGGTTTGGCTGGATATTATAGACGCTTTGTTGAGGGTTCTCGTTGATTGCTCGCACCTCTAACTAAGCTTTTGCGGAAGGAGTGTCGTTTGTATGGACCGACAAACAAAGCAAGAAAGTTTCGAGAGATTGAAGAAGGTTTTAACAGGCGCGCGTATTGATTCAACTTTGAGGTCAAAGGAGTTTACGCTTTATTGTGATGCGTCACATACGGGTTTAGGCTGCGTATTGATGCAAAGTGGGAAAGTTGTAGCTTATGCTTCTCGTCAATTGAGACCGCACGAAGTGAACTACCCTACTCATGATTTGGAGTTAGCAGCAGTGGTGTTTGCCTTAAAGATTTGGAAGCATTACCTTTATGGTGAAAAGTCTATCATCTATACGGATCACAAGAGTCTTAAGTATCTTCTTACTCAAAAGGAGTTAAACTTGAGACAACGGAGATGGGTGGAGCTATTAAAGGACTATGATTTCTCTATTGAGTATCATCCTGGAAAGGCTAATGTGGTGGCGGACGCATTAAGTCGTAAGGTGGTATCTGATTTGAGAGCTATGTTTGCCCATTTGAGTTTGTATGAGGATGGTAGTTTGATAGCGGAACTTCAAGTGAAGCCTTTGTGGTTGGAGCAAATTAAGGAAAAACAGATGTTAGATGAGAAGTTGAGACTTTTAATTCAGCAAGTGGAAAATGGTGAAATTGAGGATTTTGGAATAAATTCGTATGTATTGTGCTTTCGTGGAAGAGTCTCAGTATGCCTAGGGACTCAAATCGAGGCAAATGATTTTATGGAGGCGCATAGTAGTCCTTATGCTATGCATCCCGGAGGAAATAAGATGTATCGGGATCTTCGTGAACGGTTTTGGTGGCTCGGATTGAAGCAGAGATTTTGAAATTTGTGGGAAATTGCTTAACTTGTCGCCAGTGTGAAGCGAGCATCAATTGCCGTCCGTCTTTTACAACCAGCTTAAGATTCCTCTTTGGAAATGGGAGCGGATAACAATGGATTTTGTTAGTGGGTTACCTTTAACGCCTACTAAGAAAAACTCTGTTTGGGTAATTGTTGATCGCTTAACGAAGATCGCTCATTTTCTACCGGTTAAATGCGGACTACTCGCTGCGTGAAGTTGGCGAAGTTTGTATGTATCTGAAATCGTGAGGTTGCATGGGGTACCTGTATCGATTATATCGGATCGGGATCCTAGGTTTACATCTCGATTTTGGAAAGCTTTGCATGAAGCTTTGGGTACAAAGCTTAACTTCAGTACGGCTTTTCATCCTCAGTCAGATGGTCAGTCGGAGAGAGTGATTCAGATTCTGGAAGACATGTTAAGGGGATGTGTAATCGACTTCAAAGGTAGTTGGGAGGATTTTCTACCGTTAGCAGAATTTGCGTACAACAACAGTTACCAGTCTAGCATTCAGATGGCACCCTACGAGGCATTGTATGGTCGTAGGTGTCGTTCTCCTATTTGTTGGACTGAGTTGGGCGATCGGCAGTTGTTAGGACCTGAGATGATTTCTGAAACGGAAGAAAAAGTGAAAGCTATTCGAGCACGGTTAAAGGAAGCTTCGGATAGACAGAAGTCGTATGCGGATCTGAAGCGTAAGGATATCGAGTATGCCGTAGGAGATCAAGTTTTCTTGAAGGTCTCACCTTGGAAAAAGATATTCAGATTCGGGAAGAAGGGCAAGTTGAGTCCTAGATACATTGGACCATATCGTGTGGTGAAACGAGTTGGTCCAGTGGCCTATCAAATCGAATTACCTCCAGAATTGAGTCAAATTCATAATGTTTTTCATGTGTCCATGTTGAGGCGCTATAGATCGGATCCTTCGCACATAGTACCGGTAGAAGAAGTGGAGTTGAATTCGGATTTGTCTTTTGAGGAAGAACCAGTGGAAATCTTAGACCGAGACGTTAAGGTACTAAGAAAGAAGACGGTGCCGTTGGTCAAAGTGTTATGGCGTAACCACGGAGTGGAGGAAGCTACGTGGGAGCCCTGAGGATGCAATTCGACAACAATACCCTCACCTTTTTCAAGCCTGTAAATTTCGAGGACTAAATTTTCTTTTAGGGAGTAGAGTTGTCACACCTCAAAATTCGAGTAATTTATTTTCTTTGTGTGCTTTGAGTAATTATTCTAGAAAGTAAAATTTTCTCGATTTATTTTCGTGGTTAGTATAGTCTGAAGAAGGATTTAAAATTTTATTAGATGGAATAATATTAATTTTGAGAAATTATTTATGGAAGTGGATTAAGTGGCTATGACACATAAATTAATTTAAGTGTCAAGGTGAAGCATAAGATGAGTTATTGGACAAGTGGTGATGGCGCATGAGCTTGTGCATGAGGTTGAAGGTTCGAATCCCTTGTTTAGCATTTAGGTGAATTTTATTTTGAATTTTTCTCGCACACATATAGCAAGTGTCGGCCAAGAGTTTATATGGTAAGTGTTGACCATATTATTTTTGGTTAGTATATCAATGGAATAAGGAAATTTTGAACTTAAGGAAGGGTATCAAAAGAATAAGGAAAATGTGAGGATATGAGGCAAGAATCAAGGAAATATTTTGAAACAATATCTTGGCCTAAAGACCATGCACATGGACTAGGCAAGATGGCTATAGGGGGAGCCGAATTTTGGTGATAGTTTTGGCTAGGAGTTTTAGTTTTTGTTTTGGTCATTTTTGTTTTGTGCAAGTTTTGAAAATTCTCTCAACCTTTTCTCCCTTTGGCCGAATTTGATCCTTGGTAAGCCTTGTTAATTTTTGACCATTTGGTCATTTTTGCACATCAATTGGTATTCTTTTGTGCCTTATTTCCTTTGAGTGCCGAAAATCACATACACCAAAAGCCATTCCTCCTTTCTCTTTTCTTGTTACCATTGCCGACTATTCATCTCTTTCTCAAGCTCATCTTTTTCTTTTCTTTGTTCTATTCACTTTGAAATCAAAGCAACATCATCACCATCTTTCTCCTATTTTATTCTTTTCAATCGAAATTCTCTTTACCTACACTTTCATGGCCGAATATTAAGGTGTTCATAAGCCAAATTATTTTCTTCTCTCCTTAATCTCACATAGCCGAATCTTTCATCTATCAATACCATTCTCAAATCCTTTCTTTTCGACGTGGAAAATAGGTAAGAGATTCTTTTCGTTTTGATTAGTTAATAGTGGTTATAGCCGAATATTAATGTTGGCTTGAAGGCATTATTTGGATCGAAATAAACGTTTATTTTATTAACGTTTATTTTGTTAAACTTTAGTGCGATAACGGAAAGTTGGAATCAAGAAGTTGTGGGTGACAAAGCATAGGAATCGATTCTCGTGGTAAGGAAATCACATCTTTTAAACTTTAGAATTATTTCGATATCATTAGATTAATGTTCTTTGCCTTTAAAGACATTCAAAATAGGGAAGAAAAGGGCGGTGTTTAGCCTTCGGAAGAAGGGAGGTTCTATTATTCCCCCTAAGTACAAGCAAAGGGCTATTTCGAGAATCCGGGATTTTCCACCGGGTTGCGGACGTTCAACCGAGGAAAATCAATTGTTCGAAGTCGTTCGTACTCCCGAACCATTATTTGTTCGTGGATTCGATTCGGTTAGCGAACCATCAATCGGAGGGAAATCACAAGTAGAAGTCTTACGAAAATCCGAGGGTAAATTTCTAGATCGCTATATTTAGATCGGTTTTATTATAGATTATAGTGTTTTAATTAACACAATACGTAGAGGTGTTGAAGAGCGGGAAAGTTTAGTTCTCTCCATAACCAGGTGTGTAAATTCACACTCATTTTCTGTTAGATTTCTAATCATAAGTATTGCGATAAAAATCGTGAAAATGGTAAATCCTAAATGTTATAGTAATTGATACTTTTGTGAAAATGCATGCAAACGGTTAAAATCGAAATTATGCAAAATACTCTAGTTCGATAAATTGGGCCAAAATACTCTAGTTCGATAAATTGGGCCAAAATACTCTAGTTCGATAAATTGGGCCAAAATACTCTAGTTCGATAAATTGGGCCAAAATACTCTAGTTCGTTAAATTGGGCCAAAATACTTTAGTTCAAAAAGCGGGCAAAGCCCACTAAATCATTAAATGGGCAAATTACTAAATTATTTATTTATATGGGCCAAATGAAATGATTAATGATAAACCCACCGATGTTATGGATTAATTGAAAATCATTTATATGATTATATTTTGTTATACACGCATAATTGCATGGGTGGGATATATGAAGAGAAGAATGGCCAGTTGCCAAATATCTAGTTCGGTGGCTCTGCCACAAATTCGGCTCAATGCCTCTAGTTCGGTGACAATGTCACAATCTAGTTCGGTAGTGCACTACAAAATTATTTAAGGGCTTTAAGCCCATGTTTGGTGTGTTTGGCGGGGTGGGTTGACTTGATCCCCACGAGATGTGTTGGTTGGTACGGGGAGATAGCGGATGGATACTAGGTTGGTTTGGGAAATTCATTTACATGCATTTTTTTATTATGTTATTTTATGATGTATGGTTGAATTCAGTAAATGGGCTCAAGCCCAAAGATGATATCTTGACGATCCGCCCAAAAATGGTGGTAAGTGAGTTGCACACTCGAGTTCTTTGTAACTCACCCAAATTTTTATTAACCATTTCAGGTAATGGAAATTGACGTGGACTTGGGCCGGAGATGACTTGGTGGAGGCCATACTACGAACTTGGGTTTTATGAACTATAACTTTATTTAAGTTTTTATTTTAATTACTATTATTGGTTTGATGTAATAAGGCCTCTAAGTATGTTTTATGGATTTTATTGTGTGGATGGTTTAAATTTTATTTCTAAACTCTTAATATGGATTTATCTTATATATACTAAGTTTTCTTAAGAACATTGGTTTTATAACAAAATTTTTGGACACTATAAATTATTTTAAATTCCTTCAAAGTTTATTATCTTAAGATTTTGACAATTATATTTTAACGATAAGTTTTCAAATAAGTGTTTTTCTTGAAACACCAAAATTTTCAAATCCTCGTACTAAATTTTTATTAAATTCGATTTTCAAAAGTTTTTGTAACATTAATTTATCATAAATCTTGAAAAGAAACGAAAATATGTTTGGTGTGACAAACCAAATCTCGTCTAAACGCATAGACCGGGTTTGGGGTGTTACAGTTGCCGTCATGGTTGCTTCCATGTTTCAATTGCATTAAATGGTTGCTTCCATCATGCATGACATCATCTTTGTCTTTTGGTGGTTGCCTTCTTTTTAAGTCACCGCCAAAATTGAATGCATCTCCTTTTTGGACATCATTCTTCCACGTGTTTATCCTTCTTGGATGTTTCTAAGATTCATCTCTTCGATTTCATCCAGGTGTAAGGATTCTGGTGAAGGTACTGGTGTATTCCATCTTTCCCATGTTTCTCGGATTTCCGCTGCTAACGGATAATCTCCGATTTCCATTTCCGCTATTTGTGTTAATAACGAAATGGCTTCTTCATTACTTTCTTCCCGGTTTTTCCTGTGTCGTAAGCTAGAATTCTTCTTCCATCGGTCCAAAACATATAGGTGTCTTGATGGAGAAGGTGTCGAGCCATGCTCATAAGATCAATTCTGCTTGGACTTGATACTTGTTGAAATTATTATAGCACTCATCAATGATTTTTGATAAATGCTCGGATCTTCTTTTCTTTCTTTTTCGTGGCTTTTCCTAAAACATAGTATTAATATTCCAAATCGATAAGGTGATGAAATTTTTCTTCCTCAAAGAATACCAATGAGATGTTTATCTCAATATGGAAATAATAGACAAAATCGTCTATATTTACAAAGTTTGATAGCCGAGATTTGACTATTACTGGAAAATCTTTTAATAAATCAAAAGAGAGATTTTGGGTATTATTTCTTTAACAAATCCCCATTCAATACTTGTTATATCGAACGGCTCATGATTTAAAACGAAATTTGATAGCAGGAGTTTTTTCTCCTATATCATTTACAAAAATATAAGCTTGAGTAAAATATTCGAAAAATTTTTCTAAAAATAGAGCTTGTTTGTTTGCAAATGGCTCCTTTTATTTTTGAAAATATTTACGAGGGTAAAATTTGTCTACACTTGTTATATAGACATTTTCTAAACATCTTATTAATAATAGGAGTGTTTCTCCTTTATCAATAAAATATTGAAATATATCAAGAAGATTGTTTATCTCCTTAATCTCCATATATTCAATTAGGACATCGTCCCATGTATAATATACTTTTTAATAATAATTCTTCAGATTTTTCTTTAGTTGTTTTTTCAACTAAGAATTCTGAGAATTGGGTAAGAGCCTTTCTGAAACTAGCTCTTTGTTCCAAAATATGGTTTTTCTATATCTTGTTTATGAAATGGTAATATTCTGGGGTAAGCTTTGGATTATAAAAATCCTTTAGATTCGAGAACTCGAGAGGTTTGTTGTTTTTTCAACAAATCTTCAGATATATTGAAAATTTCGGAATTGGTATAAGGCTTTTAAGAAAATTGAGAATAATCCACCGGTGTTGGTGAATGTGATCCAATTGGTTGGTTTACCAATGGATATGGTAAATAATATCCTTGTTTAGGATAAAATTGTACCTGTGTAGGTGCGACCATAAATCCTTGTTTAGGAATTACTTTTGCAGTGCGACAATAAATCCTTGTTTAGGACTCATTGGTGATTTTCCCTTGTTGGGTTTTTATGGACGCTTCTCCATCCATCATTTTCATTTAGAGGTTGTTTACCTCTATCCATAAGGCTCTGCTAAGAAAATCAAACATTAGTAAAATCAGGTTTATAATTTACTAATGGTATTTCTATAGAATTGTTTTCTATAGATAATATAACCGATTTCTTATTAACAATAAAAGGTAAATATTGATTTAGAAAATTATTACCTAATAATATGTCTCCATACATATCGTAAAACATAATAATTTTGGAATTATAAATCTAACATTGTTTATGTAGATTGGTATATTTTTTGCCTTATAATAAATTGTAGTTTTTCTACCATTTATTCCATTAATACTTATTTTCTTTTTACAGTATCCGAAATTCTTTTGGAATAGCATTTCTTTTGCAACTCACTTGGTTGTAGCTCCTGTATCTAATAGTGCATGTAAAGAATATTTTTATAGTCTTTATCATGTAATGTAATTTCAATGTATTTATTAAAATTTATTATACTTTCCACAGTATTGTATATCTTCCATTCTAGTGTTTCTAGAAATAGAATTTCTACTTGGTGTAGTAGGGAAGATAGGAATATGAACTGTTTTCATACCTATCGGTGTAGATGTACTTATATTATCTTCTTCTTCCTCTGGTTGAGAACAAGAAGGAAATACTAAATTATCATCTGTATTGGTAATCAAATTATTTTTGAAATATAATTTATCACCGGATGACATATATTCTATAGTACTTCTTGGTTTAGAAGTACTAGCTCTATTAGTATTATCAATTATCCATCTTTTGGAATTGATAAATCTTTTAAATGTAATAATTTCGGTTGAATTTACATTGTAAATTTATTGGGCTCAAAAAGCTCAATAATTTTATTATTTATTTCCTTTATTTCAACCTCTGCTGTATTAGTATATTCATTAATGGAAGTCCAACTTATTGCTAGATCTTCTGCTAAATCACTAATATCAGAATTTTTTGTCCAATTCTAAAGCGAGACACTCTTCTATTAGAGGGTCTCATTATGGAAATAAAGTAATTTGGTTTAACTTTAAATCCTATAACGCCTTTGTGTAAATTAGACCGAATTCCTCCAATAAGTGCTTTTATTGGATTTTCAAATCTTTTGTCTAATAATACTGCTAAAATAGGAACATCATGACCTCTTACGAATAACGCTCTAATGGTTATCATAATGACTCCTAAATGTATGTATCTAACTTGAGGATAGTTTTTCTAATCCTTTTTATTTTTCTTTAGTAAATAAAGGGATTTACATTAATCCGCCTTTTGTATCTTTAGCTGATCAGTATTACCACTAATTTTTTCTATGTGTCTTTTTGACCATATTTTAAACTTAGAAATTTTATATATTTCTTCTTTAGAAATATGATTTTTATTAATTTTTTCAATTATATCATCAAAAAAGTCAATTTCTTCTCCGATTATATTTCCTAGCTTAATATCCTGTTGTTCAGAATTAGGAATGTCTTCTAATTGTTTATTAGAACTATTTCCCAACATAAAGATATATTCATCAGAATCTGTATTAGACTCTGTTTCTGATAATAACTCATATAATATTTCAGTAGGATTTATTTCCTCACTAAAGCAAATTTCTAAATCTTGTTCTTCAAGATTTTTAATCATTTTTCTAGCGTTTTTGCCTTTGTTAGGACAAAATGTTGCTATGTAACACCCCAAACCCGGTCCAAACACCACGACCGAATCTGGTATGTTACGAGGGAAAACGTATTTGAAAATTTTGAGGTTGTACTAGTTAGACTTGATAAAACTTTGTTTCTTTTCAAAACGAGTTGTTGAATATTGTTACTAGAACATTCATCTTAGAAAAATTTTTGGTTTCAAGTTTGAATCAGATTGTTTTTCATTCAATTATAAAAGCGGTGTGATACCCGATGGTATAGTTCAAAAACATATCGCTTTGTTGGTTTGAAAACGTCGTCTTTCCAAAAAATTCGTACCAAGTTATTTTAAGTATGAAGATATTAAAACCCAACGTAAAGCATAAACATTATAAAGCACATCTTAAAAAGGCTTTTACAAATCCAAGATAAAACCCAAATAAAAGTAAATAAACTAAAGTACCCAAATGCAATAATCTGAGCAAAGCTTTTATTAGAGCATGGCATGTGCACCCCGAGTCCATCCGGCTCCAAGTCCGCGTCTGAGTCACCCGAAATGTCAAAGGAGAGGGTGAGTCGAGTGACTCGATGTGTAAATCCCGCTCCCAAAAACCACATGCTAACACACATCATACAAAGCAACATAATTAATGCAACCCGATCCTAACCATCCATATCACCTTTTCTACCCCGTGTGTACCAAACCACCGGTGACGTATAGTCACAATGTGTTACCAAAACACTGTGTCCCAAAGACACATTATCCATCAATGTGGTCCCAAAACCATCGGTGTCCCAAAGACACAATTGTGTTACCAAAGCACCGGCGGCCAGAAAGTCACAAATCCAATGATGATGGGGCCAACCCATCGTGTGTTACCAAAACACTAGCGAGACGATCCCATATCTCAAGTGGGGCCAACCCACGGTGGTCAAACCACGGGGACAAGTCGCAATGAGGTGCCAAACCTCTCGTGTCCCAAAGACACAATGTGCTACCAAAGCACCGGTGACCGTAGTCACAAATGCGGTGATGGGGCCAACCCATCGTGTGTTACCAAAACACCGGGCGTCAATCCCGTATAATCATCTGTAGGGCCAACCCACTTTGTGGTGCTTTGAGCCACTGGGACGAGAGATTTGAGGTACCAAACCTCTGGAGGTGCCAAACCTCTGTGACCCAAAGTCACAAAGTGTGCTACCAAAGCACCGGTGCTCGTCGAGACAAAATATCACTGCTCCCTCCTCTCATATCACCCATCAACATACCATACTCATGTAATCATGCATCTCATGCAAGTCATGCATATTATGCCAACATACCAAGCATTATCTCTCATAGCATACATACAAAACATAGGTCATGATATTATACTTCATTAATAGTACTCATAATAGAACAGACTTACCCGAATCGTCCACATACCCTATTTGGGTATCCCATTGTCCATCATACTGTTATAATTTTTAACAGGCAAACAGGTTTATTAATAATCTTACTAAGTATCAGTGTGTTAGTTACACACCTGATAATCTGAGCCTAGAAATCCTGACCCAAAGCGATCTAAGTCCCTCGATTGCTAACTCCTTATACTAGCGAATGATTTGATTTCCAACCAAACCCCGAACCAATAGTGGTTCCCTTTGACAATCGGCCTTCACCTCGAAATAGAATCATTAATCACTAATTAACTTGACTCAATGAAATAAAGGAATCAACTAATAGTATTGACCCTTACCAAAACTTACCCCTCTTGGCTAATCAGAAAACGAAGGCTCCACTTGACTACCTCCAATATCCAAAGGCCCTAAACAAGAAGATAACCAATGATCAATTCCTTCCAACCAAAGCCGATCATAGACTTTGAACCAATCGCAAACAACATAGCACTTAGAGAATCGAAGAATGGCCATTCGGCCAAACACTTACCCCAACACCAACAAAGATTCGGCCAACACCACCTCCTAGGAGAGAACCTCAAGAGATTCGGCCAAGGGAGACTACTAGGAGAAGGGAAATATTCGGCAATCACCAAGGGAGGTTCGGCTAGTATCTTAAAAGTGAAGCAAAAGAAAGACGTGTTCAAGAAGAAGAAGAGAATCGGCCAAGGTCTTGAGAAGAGAAGAAAATGGAAAAGAGATAGGTGCTTTTCGGTTTTGGAGAAGAAAGAAATGGAGAAAGTATTTGGAACAGGAGGTTTCGGCTACAATGTTTAAGCAAGGAAGAAGAAAATGAATATGACAAAGGATGATAGAAGTTTCGGTTTACTTAACTGAAAGAAAAGGGAGAGAGAGAGCATACGACTACCAAAATAATTGAGAGAAAACAAAGCACAAAATCAACAAAGTTGCCTGGACTTTCGGTTTGTGAAAGAAATGATGGAGAACTCACTTGGAATTTCGGTTTTAACAAATGAAGAAAATTGAGAGAAAAACCTTGGTAAAATTTCGGCTAACCGAACCAAAATGGACACTTTTGCTTACCAAAAAGAAGACCGAAAATGTACCCAAAACCAAAGTACATTCGGCCTCCCCCCTTTCCTACACTAAGCCGTCCACTCCCCCACTCCAAACACCCACAAAATCGGCCAAAATCCCACCAAACACTCCACTCCTCACATTTCAAACGTGTGGACCAAGTCTTCCTCCTACAATTACTCTCCACCCAACATTTGAACTTTTGACTTGGTCCAAGCTAGAGTTTCACTAGCCTTCTACCTCTCCTCCATGCCGTCCCAAAAAGAAGTAAAAGGAGAACTCTGCACTCGAACATTGGACCTCCCTCTCCCGAAGATGACGCCACATCAAGCTCCCCCATGTGGCGCATGCTTTGCCACTCCACCAGCTCCTCTTTTGTGCTCAGAAACACAACATAAAATACACATCCCTCAGCTCCATCAGTTCCCTTGACTTAACACCCAAAAACAAAAATTTTCCCAAACACTCAGGCATACACCTAGCCTACAATTAAGCCCCTAAAACACCGAAATAGCAACACAGCACACCAAACACATGCAATATCATGCAACACAAAATAGCCCCTAACCCGGGATATTACAGTTCTACCCCCCTTAAAAATAATTTCGGCCTCGAAATTACCTGGTCAAAAGAGTTGCGGGTATTGCTGTCTCATCGCATCCTCGGGTTCCCACGTGGCTTCCTCCACACCATGATTCCGCCAAAGTACCTTAACCAAAGGCACAGACTTTCTACGTAGAACCTTGACATCTCGATCTAGAATCTGTACTGGTTCCTCCTCTATGGACAAATCTGGATTTACCCCGATCTCCTCCACTGCTACTACATGCGATGGATCTGAACGATACCTCCGAAGCATCGAAACGTGAAAAACGTCGTGAATCTGACTAAGCTCTGCTGGCAACTCAAGCTGATACGCCACTGGTCCAACTCGTCTCAATACCTTATATGGCCCAATGAATCTCGGACTAAGCTTACCTTTTCTGCCAAACCTCAGCACCTTCTTCCAAGGCGAGACCTTTAAGAAGACCCGATCTCCCACAGCGAACTCTATATCTCTTCGCTTAAGATCGGCATAAGACTTTGCCGATCCGAAGCTTCCTTCAAACGAGCTCAAATCAACCTAACGTTGTCCTCGGTCTCGACAACCAACTCGAGTCCCAACAAGCGACGTTCTCCTAACTCTGTCCAACATGTAGGTGAGCGACACTTCCTACCATCTGACGCGCCTCATATGGTGCCATCTTGATGCTCGCTTGGTAACTATTATTGTAGGCGGGTCGGCTAACGGTGAAACTCTTCCCAATCGCCCCGAAGTCCGAACACAACCTCTCAAATGTGTTCTAAAATCTGAATGACCTTTACATTGCCCGTCGATCATGCGGTGAAAAGTCTTTGAAATCCAAGCGCGTGCCAGGCACGATGCAACGCTCTCGAACCTCGGCGTAAACTCGGATCCCTATCTCGAGATTATCAAACTGAACACCGTAGCCTTACTATCTCGACGACACATAAAGCTTCGCGCCAATCTCTCAAGTGAATAGTCCACTCTCCGGAATGAAATGGGCCGACTTGGTCGACGGTCCACAATAACTAAAATGAATCTTTCTTGCTTGGCGTAAGTGGTAACCCAGCGACGAAATCCATAGTTATCCTTTCCCACTTCCACCGAGGAATTTTCACAGTGAAGCAAACCCGACGGTAGCGATGTTCCGCTTTGACCTGTGACAAGTCGGACACTTCCCAACAAACTCACTACTTCTTTCTTCAAGCCGAGGCCACCAAAATCGCTCTTTAAGATCCCTATACATCTTGCTACCTCCGGGATGCATAGCATAAGGATCTGCTATGTGCGTCTGAAGAATCTTCTGCCTCGACTCAACATCTTTAGGCATACAAGCCTTCCTTTGAAAACACAGAACCTCATCACTAGACAAGTCAGAACTCTCCAAACCACCATTCTCAGACTTGCAACCTTCGCGCGCTTTCGGAACCTCGTCCTCTAATGTTTCTCTACGATCCGCTCAACCCAAGTAGGCTTAACTGCAGCTCTGCGAGAATACTCCGTCGTCGTCATACAAACTTAAATGGGCAAACATCGCTCTTAAGTCCGAAACAACCCTACGGCTCAACGCGTCGCGCCACCACGTTAGCCTTGCCCGGATGATATTCAATCGAGCGATCGTAGTCTTTCAACCTTTCGACCCATCTGCGGCGCCTCAAATTCGGATCTTTACGAGTCAATAGATACTTGGACTCTTATGATGCGTGTAGACTATTGATCTCTCACCGCATACAAGTAGTGCCTCCAGTTTTTAGAGCGAAGACTACGGTGCTAGTTCTAAATCGTCGTCCGGATAGTTGACCTCGTGTGGCCTCAATTTGCCGAGAAGCGTAAGCCACCACCTTACCCTCTGCATCGGCAAAGACACAACCCAATCCCGTATGTGATGCGTCGCGATGAGAGCCGTGTATTCCTTACCACTTCGGGTTGAATTAAAGCAGAGCCTCGGTCAAGATCTTCTTCAACTTATCAAAACTCTCCTGCTGTTTCTTCTCGTCAAACAAACGGAACTCCCTTCCTTAATGGCTTAGTCATCGGTCTTTGCAATTAATGAGAACCCCTCCACAAATCTTGGTAGTATCCCGCCAAACCCAGAAACTCCGAATCTCGGTGGCCCGACCTAGGAGGCTTCCAATCCAAAACCGCCTCAACCTTCCGAGGATCTACTCTAATCCCCTCACCAAACTACATGACCCAAAAACGTCACTTCACTAAGCCGAACTCGCACTTTACCGAACTTAGCATGAGTTGCTTCTCCTCAAAATTTGCAACACCACTCTTAAGTGTGCATCATGCTCTTCTTCCGACCTTGAGTAAACCAAGATGTCGTCAATAAAAACCACGACGAAGCGGTCCGGATCTTCTGCTGAAACACCCTATTCATCATATCCATAAAAGGCTGCCGAGCGTTAGTCAACCCGAACGGCATTACCAGAATTCGTAGTGCCGTCATCGAGTCCAAACGCCGTCTTATGGATATCCGCTTCCTTAACTTTCAACCGATGGTACCTGACCTCAAATCGATCTTGAAAACACCGATGCACCTTTCACCGATCAAACAAGTCATCTATCCGTGGTAACGGATACTTGTTTTTAATCGTCGACTTATTCGGTTAAGCGATGTCGATACACATCCGCATCGAGCCGTCCTTCTTCTTGACGAATAATACCGGCGCTCCCCACGGCGAAACACTTGGCCTAATGAAGCCTCGATCCAACGGCTCCCGAATCCGAGCCTTAAGCTCCACCAATTCCTTTGGTGCCATCCTATATGGAGCAATAGACACCGGCGCGATCCACGGTAGCGATCTATCCCAAACTCTACCTCACGATCCGGTGGCAAACCCGAAGCTCCTCTGAAACACATCCACAAATTCCTTAATGCACGAACCTTCTCAACAGTGGACTCTTTAGCCTCCAAGGCATACACATGAACCACATACGCTTCGCAGCCCTTCCTGACCATCTTTACAGCTTTTAGTGCCGATACCACATTGGATAAGTAATCTCTCCTATTACCTATCATAATCACTTCATCTCCCTTATCCGTCGATAGAACCATGCGCTTAGCCGCGCAATCCACCTTGGCCTGGTACTTCACCAGCCAGTCCATCCCGAGAATCAGATCGAACTCCCCAAACGGCAGTTCCATCAGATCAGCAGCAAAAATGACCCCTTGGAGTTCTAGGGGTACATCCTTATACAACTTATCTACCACTACAGAGTGACCTAGAGGGCTAAGTACAGTCATCTGTCTAGAAGCAGTTTCAGAATCTAAGTCCATGGTCTCAACTATACTACTAGCAACATACGAATGCGTGGAACCCAAGTCAATTAAAGCAGTATAGGGAGAACCAAAAATCAAAAACGTACCGGTGATTACGTCCGGTGCGTCGCCCTCCTCGCGGCGCCTAGCTGCATACACCAAACCAGTGTGCGTGCCTCGTAACCACCGCACCTGCTCGCCTGTGCTCCACGACTCGACGACCAAATCCATTACCACCTCGCCATTACCACGGCCTGCTGTGGTGGCGGTCCATTACCTCTGAACGATTACGGCCGACTCCGGGCCGAATCCACGCCATCCTACGGGACGATCCCTAATGCGATGATCCGAGAACCACACTCGAAGCAACCTTTTCCACCACCCAACAACCACCCCCAATGAGTTTTCCCACATCGACATTACATCACGGCGGTCCCGCCTGGCGAACGAACCTAGCGGTGTTTTCGCCCACTCGGTCTAGCCCTCTTCTGCGGATTGCCGGACGATCCCGAAGACCCAAAGCTCCTCTTAAGCCTACTCCTGTCCATGCTCTGTCTTACCGACTCCTTAACACCTTCGGCTACCTTAGCCTTCTCGACTAAGACAGCAAACTCGCGCCTCTTTGAGGAGCAATCAAGAACCTCAACTCGCCTCGCGAGACCATCCTTGAAACGAACACACCTCTCATGCTCCGTGTGGCTACAATGCCCCCGGCATACCTACTCGGCCAGGGAACTCGGTCTCGTACTCAAGAGAATGCAGCGATTTACTCCCTGAACAAGCCTCGAAATGCCTTTATTTGAAGTCGATGTAACTAGCCCCGATGTATTTCTTTTGATATGCAGCTCTAAAATAATCCCATGTCAGATCCTCAGCTGCCACACTGTCCCGAACCGTGAGCCACCATTGATATGACTCATCCCGAAGAAGCGTCGATGCCCCAAAGCTTCTCCTCGGCGAGAAAAGGTCCGGATCATCCATGATCCGCTCGGTTGCCTCCACCAATATTCGGCAGTTGCTAGGAGCAACACCCGATACACTCGAAAAATTCGGCCCCATTAGCGAGTCTCTCAGAACAGCATTTCCTAACTCCCGCACCACCACTTACACCACTACCCTTTCCAACACCCGCGGCATCGCTGTGACACCGCATCGTCTCGATCGATCTTGGAACTCACCACCTCCACTGGGTGGCGAATCCCAGCATCTCATTTTCGACCGCCCTTGCCGGATCCTACGGGTTCGTAAACCGTCATCCTACCTCGACCTCGACCACGAGTATTACGGCCACGTCCACCTCGAGTACTCATGACTAAACGATCTACTGTTACGATTAAGAAGATTTTTATGCATTAGTATCGTTCCACTTTCTTAACCGCAAAGAAATTTTATGGATGGAGTTTAATCAGAGTTCTTTCGAGCAACCAAGGTTTCAATCTTCTATCCTACTCACGCAAAAAGAGGTCATACATCCATTCCTTAACCCTTTCCATACCTATTCACTCATCGGACATTCTGCGCCCATTCTAGCCCAAGGGTATTTTCGTCATTTTCCTACAGGTATTTTAAGTAATAAAAGATATTTTAAACTTTAGTAAAACCGATCAATTTGAAATTCCAAAAATTTGAGAGTGTTCTTTGAAAATTTTATAAAATACTTCGTTTGGAAACTGGGGTATTTTAGTAATTTTCACAAACGAGAAGCGTTTTAAGTAAATTTCCAAAATCAAAATTTTTGATTGATATTTTGTAAAACAGTATTTGAATTTCGTAACATTTTTGAAATTTTGGCAAAAATCATTGAGTTGCTATAAACCGAGGGCTTTTTAGTAAATTTACCCCTAAGGGCTTTTTGTAATTTTCCATAAATCGGGTTTTCAAGAAAATTGTTGTAAATGTGACATTTTCGGTTTTGAAAGAGTTTATTATAAAAGTGTGAAAACATTAGGGTTGTTGTTGTATTTTTAAAAACATAGCTAATTCCTTTTTGGGTTTTAGTCGTTAGGTTAAGTCTATAACCGAGCCTTCTTGGTCGTGGGTGAACTCGAGCTATGCACCGGTGGGATACTGCGAAGAGGAGGTGAGTCACGAGGATCGCTTAAATACCAAGCTCTTCCGATCCTCTCCTAGACATGCGTGCGGGAGTTACCACACCCTAGCCCTGTGGTGAGTCATAGATTGGTTTAGTGCTTTAAGTCTTATGCTTTAGTTCAAGTGTTTGAGTGATCTAATCCTAGGGTTCAAGTCCTATAAATCTAACTACGTTCCATATCACCTACCCATCTACAAATAATAATTCACGAAGAGTTTAGGATTACTTACCCGGCGAATCTAGTGCGAGAGACTCGGTGCCATGCCTTGTAAACCATGTATTCAATCCCAAAACACTTAAAACGAACTTTTGAAAACAATTTGGGCCTCAAGCCCACAAAGAGCTTTTGAACTTAGCTCGATACCACAATTGTAACACCCCAAACCCGGTCCAAACACCACGACCGAATACGGTATGTTACGAGGAAAACGTATTTGAAAATTTTGAGGTTGTACTAGTTAGACTTGATAAAACTTTGTTTTTTTCAAAACGAGTTGTTGAATATTGTTACTAGAACATTCATCTTAGAAAAATTTTTGGTTTCAAGTTTGAATCAGATTGTTTTTCATTCAATTATAAAAACGGTGTGATACCCGATGGTATAGTTCAAAACATATCGCTTTGTTGGTT
This sequence comes from Gossypium bickii, assembly GCA_025503065.1. Lineage (NCBI taxonomy): Eukaryota > Viridiplantae > Streptophyta > Magnoliopsida > Malvales > Malvaceae > Gossypium > Gossypium bickii. Next base: position 42,199,019 of record CP106717.1, on the reverse strand, counting down.
TGAAAACGTCGTCTTTCCAAATTTTAATAAAATTAAATACCAAGTTATTTTCAATTCTGACATATTAAAACCCAACGTAAAGCATAAACATTATAAAGCACATCTTAAAAAGGCTTTTACAAATCCAAGATAAAACCCAAATAAAAGTAAATAAACTAAAGTACCCAAATGCAATAATCTGAGCAAAGCTTTTATTAGAGCATGGCATGTGCACCCCGAGTCCATCCCGGCTCCAAGTCCGCGTCTACGAGTCACCTGAAATGTCAAAGGAGAGGGTGAGTCGAGTGACTCAGTGTGTAAATCCCGCTCCCGAAAAACCACATGCTAACACACATCATACAAAGCAACATAATTAATGCAACCCGATCCTAACCATCCATATCACCTTTTCTACCCCGTGTGGTACCAAACCACTGGTGACGTATAGTCACAATGTGTTACCAAAACACTGGTGTCCCAAAGACACATTATCCATCAATGTGGTCCCAAACCACCGGTGTCCCAAAGACACAATTGTGCTACCAAAGCATCAAGCGGCGAAAAGTCACAAATCCAATGATGATGGGGCCAACCCATCGTGTGTTACCAAAACACTAGCGAGGCGATCCCATATCTCAAGTGGGGCCAACCCACGGTGGTCAAACCACGGGGACAAGTCGCAATGAGGTGCCAAACCTCTGGTGTCCCAAAGACACAATGTGCTACCAAAGCACCGTGACCGTAGTCACAAATCGGTGATGGGGCCAACCCATCGTGTGTTACCAAAACAACGGCGTCAATCCCGTATAATCATCTTTGGGGCCAACCCATGTGGTGCTTGAGCCACTGGGGCGAGACGCGAGGTACCAAACCTCTGGAGGTGCCAAACCTCTCAGTGACCCAAAGTCACAAAGTGTGCTACCAAAGCACCGGGTGCTCGTCGGCACAAAATATCACCGCTCCCCTCCTCTCATATCACCCATCAACATACCATACTCATGTAATCATGCATCTCATGCAAGTCATGCATATTATGCCAACATACCAAGCATTATCTCTCATAGCATACATACAAAAAACATAGGTCATGATATTATACTTCATTAATAGTACTCATAATAGAAACAGACTTACCCAATCGTCCACATACCCTATTTGGGTATCCCATTGTCCATCATATTGTTATAATTTTTAACAAAGTAATGTGTTTATTAATAATCTTACTAAGTATCAGTGTGTTAGTTACACACCTGATAATACGAGCCTAGAAATCCTGACCCAAAGCGATCTAAGTCCCTCGATTGCTAACTCCTTATACTAGCGAATGATTTGATTTCCAACCAAACCCCGAACCAATAGTGGTTCCCTTTGACAATCGGCCTTCACCTCGAAATAGAATCATTAATCACTAATTAACTTGACTCAATGAAATAAAGGAATCAACTAATAGTATTGACCCTTACCAAAACTTACCCCTCTTGGCTAATCAGAAAACGAAGGCTCCACTTGACTACCTCCAATATCCAAAGGCCCTAAACAAGAAGATAACCAATGATCAATTCCTTCCAACCAAAGCCGATCATAGACTTTGAACCAATCGCAAACAACATAGCACTTAGAGAATCGAAGAATGGCCATTCGGCCAAACACTTACCCCAACACCAACAAAGATTCGGCCAACACCACCCTAGGAGAGAACCTCAAGAGATTTGGCCAAGGGAGACTACTAGGAGAAGGGAAATATTCGGCAATCACCAAGGGAGGGTTCGGCTAGTATCTTAAAAGTGAAGCAAAAGAAAGACGTGTTCAAGAAGAAGAAGAGAATCGGCCAAGGTCTTGAGAAGAGAAGAAAATGGAAAAGAGATAGGTGCTTTTCGGTTTTGGAGAAGAAAGAAATGGAGAAAGTATTTGGAACAGGAGGTTTCGGCTACAATGTTTAAGCAAGGAAGAAGAAAATGAATATGACAAAGGATGATAGAAGTTTCGGTTTACTTAACTGAAAGAAAAGGGAGAGAGAGAGCATACGGCTACCAAAATAATTGAGAGAAAACAAAGCACAAAATCAACAAAGTTGCTGGACTTTCGGTTTGTGAAAAAGAAATGATGGAGAACTCACTTGGAATTTCGGTTTTAACAAATGAAGAAAATTGAGAGAAAAACCTTGGTAAAATTTCTTCACTAATCCGAACCAAAATGGACACTTTGCTTACCAAAAAGAAGACCAAAAATGTACCCAAAACCAAAGTACATTCGGCCTCCCCCCTTTCCTACACTAAGCCGTCCACTCCCCCACTCCAAACACCCACAAAATCGGCCAAAATCCCACCAAACACTCCACTCCTCACATTTCAAACGTGTGGACCAAGTCTTCCTCCTACAATTACTCTCCACCCAACATTTGAACTTTTGACTTGGTCCAAGCTAGAGTTTCACTAGCCTTCTACCTCTCCTCCATGCCGTCCCAAAAAGAAGTAAAAAGGAGAACTCTGCAGCTCGAACGCTGGACCTCCCTCTCCTGAAGATGACGCCACATCAAGCTCCCCCATGTGGCGCATGCTTTGCCACTCCACCAGCTCCTCTTTTGTGCTCAGAAACACAACATAAAATACACATCCCTCAGCTCCATCAGTTCCCTTGACTTAACACCCAAAAACAAAAATTTTCCCAAACACTCAGGCATACACCTAGCCTACAATTAAGCCCCTAAAACACCGAAATAGCAACACAGCACACCAAACACATGCAATATCATGCAACACAAAATAGCCCCTAACCCGGGATATTACATGCTATATGACCTTCTTCGTCACAAATAAAACATTTACATATTTGTTTTTTAGTATTTTTAGAAGTTTTTCTTCTAACGAATTTTTTCTTTTTATTATTATTATTAGCATAATTTTTATTTCCTGGTTTCCATTTAGCTAATTTATATTTTTTATGTTTTTTATAGGTTTTTGGTCGTATAGAACTACAACCAAATTCCCATTCTCCTTCTAACATTTTTGTACAATATCTATGGCTTAATTTAATATCGCATAATTTTAATTTTGACAAGGTATAGCTGGATTGACTATCCTGGTCTTTTTTATTAGTATAACCACAAAATTCTATTTTTAGAATTGAGGTTAATCCTTTTAATAAATCTTTAGGAGAACTTATTTGATTAATAAGTTGTCCTTTTTGTTCTCTTCCTTTCTCGATTCTTCCCAAATGTCCGAGAAATTGTAGAACATCTCCTTGAAAAGTTCCAACAAAATAGTTTAAAAACTTTTCTTTTGACCAGATCATCTTTGTTTATTATTTACAACAATAGTCATGGATTGTGCCTTGATCATCTATGGTTTTTTCATAGTCGGACAAAGGAATATTTGTTAAGTCTAAATATATTCCTCCTTGAGCAACATTTCTTTTGTTAAGGTCTCCTACACTATAAGGTATAGGTGTAGGTTGACTAGTTTCTCCTCAGTGTTTCCAGTTTTATATCATTAGTAGCTATATTTTCTATTTTATCACCTAATATTCTTGTTGTGTTTTCAACAATTTAGTGATTTTTATTAATAGATCTTAGACCATCATCTGTTTGAAGGTTTGAGTCTAATTTTCTTTTACCATGAAGATCTTTTTATCTCTATTTCCCAAGGTTTAGATGTTATATAATCATCCGGATCTGTTGGTTCGATATCCATTGGTTCGGGAATTTCTATATTTTCTTCTGTTGAAGTGTTTTCCTCATCGAAATTATGACTCGTAACATTAATATTTTCATCTGAATTATCAGAACTACTAGTATTGTCATTATATTCTAACATATAATGATAATTATATCTTTTAAACAAATCTTTATGTTTTTCATAAAGTTCTTCTATTAATTTTAGATATTCAACTCTTTCATAACTATCTTCCGTTTTAGAAAATTGGGTTTTCCAATGTTCTATTAAAGTTTTGTAAGAGTCAAAATCATATTTTTCTTGTTTTTTGTCTTTTTATCTTTTTTCTTTTTTCTTTTGTTTCTTATTATTATTATTATTAGTTGAAGATTCATCCGAAGACTCATCCTCATCTGACAAAGCTAAAATATAATTATTTTTACCGTAATATAAAGGTCCTAAATCTGATTCTATATTATTATTATTAATAACCTGATCGAGTTTATTATTAACATCGGATAATAACTCTTTAGATTTGCTATTCAAATCTAAGTCCGTTACTTCTCCCAAACTATCTACTTTTTCTTTTACTTTACTAACCTTAGTATATAATTTATTAAAATATATAGACGTCATATCTATTAAACTATTGATACCTTTACTAAGAGCCGAAATATTATTTTCATTCTTAGAGTCTATATGCATAGTATGATTACAAGTTTTATCTTTATATAAACAATCCATTTTTTCCATGATGTTATCCACAGTACCTAAGACCGTGCACGTATCTATCGTCTTCAAAACGCCTACAACGTCCCCACTCGAACTCAACGGTAACACGAAGACAAGCAGCGGATATATGGGTTTTGAGACAACAACCGTGAAACAAACAGAATCGAGAAATAAAGATAGAAACTTACAATGATAACTACGATATGAAAACTCCAAAATCGTTACTCGGGGCTCTCTGATACCAATTACCGGGGGGGGAGGTATGTGCAAGCGGAAGGGATTCTAATATCGTAGAATAATATTTCACAAGAAGAAAGATAGTTTACAAATTTTCTAACTAAAACTCGATGAAAGATAACTAAAACTCGATAACTAAAACTCGATCCTAAAACTCGATCCTAAAACTCGATGCCTTTCAAGGCTTACATGAATGCCTATTTATAACCAAAAATTCTAAACTAGAATCTAGTTACATTTGAAATCCAAAATAATTGTTCGGATAAGAATAAAAAATAAACTCTAATTTAATTACAATTGAGTTCCGAATAGTATCCTGATAAGGACACATTAATTGTCAGCTTCTTGGTGGATTCTTATCCGAAAAATTATTTCGGATTTCAAATGTAACTAGATTCTAGTTTAGAATTTTTGGTTATAAATAGGCATTCATGTAAGCCTTGAAAGGCATCGAGTTTTAGGATCGAGTTTTAGGATCGAGTTTTAGGATCGAGTTTTAGTTATCGAGTTTTAGTTATCTTTCATCGAGTTTTAGTTAGAAAATTTGTAAACTATCTTTCTTCTTGTGAAATATTATTCTACGATATTAGAATCCCTTCCGCTTGCACATACCTCCCCCCGATAATTGGTATCAGAGGAGCCCCGGAGTAACGATTTCTGGAGTTTTCATATCGTAGTTATCATTGTAAGTTTCTATCTTTATTTCTCGATTACGTTTGTTTCACGGTTGTTGTCTCAAAACCCATATATCTGCTGTTTGTATTCGTGTTGCCGTTGAGTCCGAGTGGGGCGTTGTAGGCGTTTTGAAGACGTATAGACACGCATTTGATCTTAGGTACCGTGATAACATCATGGAAAAAATGGATTGTTTATATAAAGATAAACTTGTAATCATACTATGCATATAGACTCTAAGAATGAAAATAATATTTCGACTTAGTAAAGGTATCAATAGTTTAATAGATATGACGCCTATATATTTTAATAAATTATATACTAAGGTTAGTAAAAGTAGAAGAAAAAGTAGATAGTTTGGGAGAAGTAACAGACTTTAGATTTGAATAGCAAATCTAAAGAGTTATTATCCGATGTTAATAATAAACTCGATCAAAGTTATTAATAATAATAATATAGAATCGATTTAGGACCTTTATATTACGGTAAATAGTAATTATATTTTAGCTTTATTCGATGAGGATGAGTCTTCTGATGAATCTTCAACTAATAATAATAATAATAATAAACAAAAACAAAAGAAAAAGAGAAAAATATAAAAACAAGAAAAATATGATTTTGACTCTTACAAAACTTTAATAGAACATTGGAAAATCCAATTTTCTAAAACGGAAGATAGTTATGAAAGAGTTGAATATCTAAAATTAATAGAAGAACTTTATGAAAAACATAAAGATTTGTTTAAAAGATATAATTATCATTATATGTTAGATTATAATATAATTGATGATAGTAATAATAGTTATTCTCGAAAATATAAAAAGTAGTAGTAGTTCTAATAATATGGATATAGATATTAAGATTATTGGTAATAATTTCTATAAAGAAAAACTTCAAAGGAAGAAAATATAGAACTTCCTAAACCTATGGATATTGAACCACCGAGATCCATATGAATATGAAATTCTAAACCTAAGGAAATTGATAAACAAGATCCTTATGATAAAATCAAACCAAAGAAGTATTGGGAAAATAAATATCTAATTGAACTAAACCGGTTCATTTAGAAAAACCAATAATTCAACAAATAAAAATTGGAAAAAAGGATATTATTACCTTTTCACATTTCCAATCAAGAAAATATTATACTTATATAGAAATTATATTTCAATTTAGAGAATATAAAACATACTCTTTAAATGCTTTATTAGATACTGGAGCTACAACCAGTAGCTGTAGAGAAAATGCGATTCCATAAGAAAAATGGGAACTTATGAAAAATCCTATTAGAGCTGTTGGAGTCAATGGTATTGAAACCTTAATCCTTTTTAAAGCTAAAAATATACCAATATACATAAACAATGTTAGATTCGTAATTCCAAAATTATTATGTTTTCATGATATGCATGGGAATATATTATTAGGTAATAATTTTCTAAATCAATATTTACCTTTTATTGTTAATAAGAAATCGGTTATATTATCTATAGAAAACAATTCTATAGAAATACCATTAGTAAATTATAAACCTGATTTTACTAATGTTTGATTTTCTTAGCAGGCCTTATGGATAGAGGTAAACAACCTCTAAATGAAAATGATGGATGGAGAATCATCCATAAAAACCCAACAAGGGAAAATCACCAATGAGTCCTAAACAAGGATTTATTGCTTTTTGCAAAAGTAATTCCTAAAACAAGGATTTATGGCTGCACCTACACAGGTACAATTTTATCCTAAACAAGGATATTATTTACCATATCCATTGGTAAACCAACCAATTGGATCACATTCACCAACACCGGTGGATTATTCTCAATTTTCTCAAAAGCCTTATACCGATTCCGAAATTTTCAAATATACAGAAGATTTGTTGAAAAAACAACAAACCTCTGAGTTCTCGAATCTAAAGGATTTTTATAATCCAGGCTTACCCCCAGAATATTACCATTTCATAAACAAGATATGGAAAAACCATATTTTGGAACAAAGAGCTAGTTTCAGAAAGGCTCTTACCCAATTCTCAGAATTCTTAGTTGAAAAAACAACTGAAGAAAAATCTGAAGAATTATTATTAAAAAGTATATTATACAGAGATTGGGACGATGTCCTAATTGAATATATGGAGATTAAGGAGATAAACAATCTTCTTGATATATTTCAATATTTTATTGATAAAGGGAGAAACACTCCTATTTTTAATAAGATGTTTAGAAAATGTCTATATAACAAGTGTAGACAAATTTTACCCTCGAAATATATTTTCAAAAATAAAAGGAGCCATTTGCAAACAAAGAAGCTCTATTTTTAGAAAAATTTTCTGAATATTTTACTCAAGCTTATATTTTTGTAAATGATATAGGAGAAAAAACTCCTGCTATCAAATTTTGTTTAAATCATGAGCCGTTCGATATAACAAGTATTGAATGGGGATTTGTTAAAGAAATAACGATCCAAAATCTCTCGTTTGATTTATTAAAAGATTTTCCAAAGAATAGTCAAATCTCGGCTATCAAACTTTGTAAATATAGACGATTTTGTCTATTATTTCCATATTGAGATAAATGATCTCATTGGTATTGCTTGAGAGGAAGAAAAATTTCATCACCCTTATCGATTTGGAATATTAATACTATGTTTTCCTAAAAAGCCTCAAAGCGGCAAAAAGAAGATCCAGAGCATTTATCAAAAATCATTGATGAGTGCTATAATAATTTCAACAAGTATCAAGTCCAAGCGAATTGATCTTATGAGCATGGCTCGACACCTTCTCCATCAAGACACCTATATGTTTTGGACCGATGGAAGAAGAATTCTAGCTTACGACACCGAAAAACGGGAAGAAAGTAATGAAGAAGCCATTTCGTTATTAACACAAATAGCGGAAATGGAAATCGGAGATTATCCGTTAGCGTGAAATCCGAAAACATGGGAAAGCCGAATACACCAAGATTTTCACGAGAATCCTTACACTGGATGAAATCGAAGAGATGAATCTTAGAAACATCCAAGAAGGATAAACACGTGGAAGAATAATGTCCAAAAAGGAGATGCATTCAATTTTGGCGGTGACTTAAAAAGAAGGCAACCACCAAAAGACAAAGATGATGTCATGCATGATGGAAGCAACCATTTAATGCAATTGAAACATGGAAGCAACCATGACGGCAACCACTATTCAAGGAAGCTACGTGGAAACAACCAAAAGCGTCCTTATCAAGATAATGTTAGAGGAAGCTACGTGGAAAAAGCCAACATAGCATCTACCAATTAAAGAAATCTATTTGGAAGCCACCAAGAAGCTGACAATTAATGTGTCCTTATCAGGATACTATTCGGAACTCAATTGTAATTAAATTAGAGTTTATTTTTTATTCTTATCCGAACAATTATTTCGGATTTCAAATGTAACTAGATTCTAGTTTAGAATTTATGGTTATAAATAGGCATTCATGTAAGCCTTGAAAGGCATCGAGTTTTAGTTATCGAGTTTTAGGATCGAGTTTTAGGATCGAGTTTTAGGATCGAGTTTTAGGATCGAGTTTTAGTTATCGAGTTTTAGTTATCTTTCATCGAGTTTTAGTTAGAAAATTTGTAAACTATCTTTCTTCTTGTGAAATATTATTCTACGATATTAGAATCCCTTCCGCTTGCACATACCCCCCGGTAATTGGTATCAAAGGAGCCCCGGAGTAACGATTTCTGGAGTTTTCATATCGTAGTTATCATTGTAAGTTTCTATCTTTATTTCTCAGTTCTGTTTGTTTCACGGTTGTTGTCTCAAAACCCATATATCCATCGTTTTGTCTTCGTGTTGCCGCTTGAGTCCGAGTGGGGCGTTGTAGGCGTTTTGAAGACGCAGCATACGACACTGAGCGGTCTTAGGTACCGGGGATAACATCATGGAAAAAATGGATTGTTTATATAAAGATAAAACTTATAATCATACTATGCATATAGACTCTAAGAATGAAAATAATATTTCGGCTCTTAGTAAAGGTATCAATAGTTTAATAGATATGACGTCTATATATTTTAATAAATTATATACTAAGGTTAGTAAAGTAGAAGAAAAAGTAGATAGTTTGGGAGAAGTAACGGACTTAGATTTGAATAGCAAATCTAAAGAGTTATTATCCGATGTTAATAATAAACTCGATCAGGTTATTAATAATAATAATATAGAATCAGATTTAGGACCTTTATATTACGGTAATAGTAATTATATTTTAGCTTTGTCAGATGAGGATGAGTCTTCGGATGAATCTTCAACTAATAATAATAATAAAAAACAAAAAACAAAAGAAAAAAGAGAAAAATATAAAAAACAAGAAAAATATGATTTTGACTCTTACAAAACTTTAATAGAACATTGGAAAACCCAATTTTCTAAAACGGAAGATAGTTATGAAAGAGTTGAATATCTAAAATTAATAGAAGAACTTTATGAAAAACATAAAGATTTGTTTAAAAGATATAATTATCATTATATGTTAGATTATAATATAATTGATGATAGTAATAATAGTTATTCTGAAAATATAAAAAGTAGTAGTAGTTCTAATAATATGGATATAGATATTAAGATTATTGGTAATAATTTCTATAAAGAAAAAACTTCAAAGGAAGAAAATATAGAACTTCCCGAACCTATGGATATTGAACCACCAGATCCATATGAATATGAAATTCCTAAACCTAAGGAAATTGATAAACAAGATCCTTATGATAAAATCAAACCAAAGAAGTATTGGGAAAATAAATATCTAATTGAACTAAACCCAGTTCATTTAGAAAAACCAATAATTCAACAAATAAAAATTGGAAAAAAGGATATTATTACCTTTTCACATTTCCAATCAAGAAAATATTATACTTATATAGAAATTATATTTCAATTTAGAGAATATAAAACATACTCTTTAAATGCTTTATTAGATACTAGAGCTACAACCAATAGCTGTAGAGAAAATGCGATTCCATCAGAAAAATGGGAACTTATGAAAAATCCTATTAGAGCTGTTGGAGTCAATGGTATTGAAACCTTAATCCTTTTTAAAGCTAAAAATATACCAATCTACATAAACAATGTTAGATTCGTAATTCCTAAATTATTATGTTTTCATGATATGCATGGGGATATACTATTAGGAAATAATTTTATATATCAACATCTACCATTTTCTATTGATAAAAATCTTATTGTACTAACTCATCAAAAATACTTCGGTAGAAGTACCCTTAGTAGAAAATCATAAATATATATGTGATCAGGACTTTACACCTCCTAAGAAAGAACAAATAAAACAACTAGATACCAATCACTGGTTGTTTAAGATATTAGAAAATAATTTTAGTGAAGAACCATTAAAATTATGGAAAAATAGTCCTAGATATTGTACCATAAAATTGGAAAACCCCAATAAAATTATTAGAGTAAAACCTATGATCTATACTAAACAAGATATAGATGAATTTGATACACAAATCAAGGAATTGCTAGATAAAGGACTAATAGAAGAAACTACTAGTCCACATTCTAGTCCTGCTTTCATGGTAAGAAATCATGCAGAAATAAAAAGAGGAAAAGCTAGAATGGTCATAAATTATAAAAGATTAAATCAAAATACTATTTTTGATGGATATTTTATTCCAAGAAAGGAAGTTTTAATAAATCAAGCTAAACAAGCAAAATATTTTAGTAAATTTGACCGTAAGTCGGGCTTCTGGCAAATCATGTTAACAGAAGAATCTAAACCACTAACAGCCTTCAGTGCACCTAATGGTCATTACCAATGGAGAGTAATGCCATTTGGACTTTGTAATGCACCTCAGGTCTTCCAAAGATGGATGGACTCTATATTTAAAAAATATAAAAAATTTTGTGTTGTATATATAGATGATATTCTAATTTTTTCAGAAACACTGGAAAATCATAGAAAACATCTAAATATTATAGCTAGAGAATTTATAAAACATGGAATAATATTGAGCCCTAAGAAAATAGAATTAGAAAAAACTGAAATAGAATTCTTAGGATTAATACTATCATCTGATGGTCTTAAACTCCAAGATCATATTATTGTTAAAATAAAAGAATTCCCTGAAAAAATTGTTGATAAAAACAACTTTAACAATTTTTAGGAATTGTTAATTATAAGCGAAAATTTCTTTCCTAACTTATCTAAAAAATTAGATGAATTATATGACAAACTCAAAAGGACAAACCTTTTGAATGGTCTATAAAAGATTCAGACATAATTAAACAAATAAAGTCTGAAATAAATTATATCCCTAAAGTATATTTACCTAAACAAGGTGATAAATTAATTCTAGAAACAGATGCCTCGAGAAGAAATTGGGGATGTGTATTAAAAGCTAAAACAACTGATAACAAAGAATTAATATGTGGATATAGTTCTGAAAGTTTAAACCAAACGAAATTAATTATGCTATTTATGGAAAAGAATTATTAGCAATCAAAAAGGAATAAAAAAATTCCTAATATATTTAGCACTGAAAAATTTTATTATTAAAACCGATAATCAAGTACATTAAGCAGCTTTTACTAACAAAAGTTTAGAAACAGTACCTAGAAGAATTAGATGGTATAATGAATTATGCCAATTTAATTTTGAAGTAATATACATAAAAGGTACTAATAATATGATTGCTGATTTTCTTAGCAGGCCTTATGGATAGAGGTAAACAACCTCTAAATGAAAATGATGGATGGAGAATCATCCATAAAAACCCCGAAGCAGGGAAAATCACCAATGAGTCCTAAACAAGGATTTATTGCTGCACCTGCAAAAGTAATTCCTAAACAAGGATTTATGGCTGCACCTACACAGGTACAATTTTATCCTAAACAAGGATATTATTTACCATATCCATTGGTAAACCAACCAATTGGATCACATTCACCAACACCGGTGGATTATTCTCAATTTTCTCAAAAGCCTTATACCGATTCCGAAATTTTCAAATATACAGAAGATTTGTTGAAAAAACAACAAACCTCTGAGTTCTCGAATCTAAAGGATTTTTATAATCCAGGCTTACCCCCAGAATATTACCATTTCATAAACAAGATATGGAAAAACCATATTTTGGAACAAAGAGCTAGTTTCGAAAAGCTCTTTACCCAATTCTCGAATTCTTAGTTGAAAAAACAAGCAAGAAAAATCAAGAATTATTATTAAAAAGTATATTATACAGAGATTGGGACGATGTCCTAATTGAATATATGGAGATTAAGGAGATAAACAATCTTCTTGATATATTTCAATATTTTATTGATAAAGGGAGAAACACTCCTATTATTAATAAGATGTTTAGAAAATGTCTATATAACAAGTGTAGACAAATTTTACCTCTCGAATATTTTCAAAAATAAAAGGAGCCATTTGCAAACAAAGAAGCTCTATTTTTAGAAAAATTTTCTGAATATTTTACTCAAGCTTATATTTTTGTAAATGATATAGGAGAAAAAACTCCTGCTATCAAATTTCGTTTAAATCATGAGCCGTTCGATATAACAAGTATTGAATGGGGATTTGTTAAAGAAATAACAGTCCAAAATCTCTCTTTTGATTTATTAAAAGATTTTCCAGCAATAGTCAAATCTCGGCTATCAAACTTTGTAAATATAGACGATTTTGTCTATTATTTCCATATTGAGATAAACAGTCTCATTGGTATTGCTGAGGAAGAAAAATTTCATCAGCCTTATCAGATTTGGAATATTAATACTATGTTTTCCGGAAAAGCCCTGAAAGCAGCAAAAGAAGATCCAGAGCATTTATCAAAAATCATTGATGAGTGCTATAATAATTTCAACAAGTATCAAGTCCAAGCAGGAATTGATCTTATGAGCATGGCTCGACACCTTCTCCATCAAGACACCTATATGTTTTGGACCGATGGAAGAAGAATTCTAGCTTACGACACCGGAAAAAACCGGGAAGAAAGTAATGAAGAAGCCATTTCGTTATTAACACAAATAGCGGAAATGGAAATCGGAGATTATCCGTTAGCAGCGGAAATCCGAGAAACATGGGAAAGCTGGAATACACCAAGATTTTCACCGTAATCCTTACACCGGATGAAATCGAAAAGAAGAATCTTAGAAACATCCAAGAAGGATAAACACGTGGAAGAATGATGTCCAAAAAGGAGATGCATTCAATTTTGGCGGTGACTTAAAAAGAAGGCAACCACCAAAAGACAAAGATGATGTCATGCATGATGGAAGCAACCATTTAATGCAATTGAAACATGGAAGCAACCATGACGGCAACCACTATTCAAGGAAGCTACGTGGAAACAACCAAAAGCGTCCTTATCAAGATAATGTTAGAGGAAGCTACGTGGAAAAAGCCAACATAGCATCCACCAATTAAAGAAAGCTACTTGGAAGCCACCAAGAAGCTGACAATTAATGTGTCCTTATCAGGATACTATTCGGCACTCAATTGTAATTAAATTAGAGTTTATTTTTTATTCTTATTCGAACAATTATTTCGGATTTCAAATGTAACTAGATCCTAGTTTAGAATTTTTGCTTATAAATAGGCATTCATGTAAGCCTTGAAAGGCATCGAGTTTTAGTTATCGAGTTTTAGGATTGAGTTTTAGGATCGAGTTTTAGGATCGAGTTTTAGGATCGAGTTTTAGGATCGAGTTTTAGTTATCGAGTTTTAGTTATCTTTCATCGAGTTTTAGTTAGAAAATTTGTAAACTATCTTTCTTCTTGTGAAATATTATTCTACGATATTAGAATCCCTTCCGCTTGCACATACCTCCCCTCCCCGATAATTGGTATCAGAGGAGCCCCGGAGTAACGATTTCTGGAGTTTTCATATCGTAGTTATCATTGTAAGTTTCTATCTTTATTTCTCAGTTCTGTTTGTTTCACGGTTGTTGTCTCAAAACCCATATATCCGCGTTTGTCTTCGTGTTGCCGCTGAGTCCGAGTGGGGACATTGTAGGCGTTTTGAAGACGATATGACACGCACGGTCTTAGGTACCAGGATAACATCATGGAAAAAATGGATTTTTATATAAATATAAAACTTGTAATCATACTATGCATATAGACTCTAAGAATGAAAATAATATTTCGGCTCTTAGTAAAGGTATCAATAGTTTAATAGATATGACGTTTATATATTTTAATAAATTATATACTAAGGTTAGTAAAGTAGAAGAAAAAGTAGATAGTTTGGGAGAAGTAACGGACTTAGATTTGAATAGCAAATCTAAAGAGTTATTATCCGATGTTAATAATAAACTCGATCAAAGTTATTAATAATAATAATATAGAATCGATTTAGGACCTTTATATTACGGTAATAGTAATTATATTTTAGCTTTGTCGGATGAAGATGAGTCTTGGATGAATCTTCAACTAATAATAATAATAAAAACAAAAACAAAAGAAAAAAAGAGAAAATATAAAAACAAGAAAAATATGATTTTGACTCTTACAAAACTTTAATAGAACATTGGAAAACCCAATTTTCTAAAACGGAAGATAGTTATGAAAGAGTTGAATATCTAAAATTAATAGAAGAACTTTATGAAAAACATAAAGATTTGTTTAAAAGATATAATTATCATTATATGTTAGAATATAATGACAATACTAGTAGTTCGATAATTCGGATGAAAATATTAATGTTACGAGTCATAATTGATGAGGAAAACACTTCAACAGAAGAAAATATAGAAATTCTGAACCAATGGATATTGAACCAACAGATCCGGATGATTATATAACATCTAAACCTTGGGAAATAGATAAAAAGATCTTCATGGTAAAAGAAAATTAGACTCAAACCTTCAAACAGATGATGGTCTAAGATCTATTAATAAAAATCACGAAATTGTTGAAAACACACAGCAAGAATATTAGGTGATAAAATAGAAAATATAGCTACTAATGATATAAAACTGGAAACACTGGAGAAACTAGTCAACCTACACCTATACCTTATAGTGTAGGAGACCTTAACAAAAGAAATGTTGCTCAAGGAGGAATATATTTAGACTTAACAAATATTCCTTTGTCCGACTATGAAGAAACCATAGATGATGGGCACAATCCATGACTATTGTTGTAAATAACAACGATGATATCGTCAAAAGAAAAGTTTTTAAACTATTTTGTTGGAACTTTTCAAGGAGATGTTCTACAATTTCTCGAATATTGGGAAGAATCGAGAAAGGAAGAGAACAAAAAGGACAACTTATTAATCAAATAAGTTCTCCTAAAGATTTATTAAAAGGATTAACCTCAATTCTAAAAATAGAATTTTGTGGTTATACTAATAAAAAAAGACCGAGATAGTCAATCCAAATGGTATACCTTGTCAAAATTAAAATTATGCGATATTAGATATTTAGAAGAATTCTCTAAAAAGTTCTGCAAGAATATCAAAAGTTAAAAAATGAAAGTATAGACTTTTGGAGAAATCAATATTTTCATAAGCTACCCCCACCTTGGGATGAAATTTGCATAAACAAATATGCTTCTTTCATTATAAAACATAGTAATGATAATAAAGAAATAGGAGATATAGATACAATAGGTAATAGAATTAATTTTGCTAAAGAAAGAATTCATTTACATTGCTTACAAAGTAAAGCGGCTAAACAAGTCAAAAATAAATTAAGCCATAGATATTGTACAAAAATGTTAGAAGGAGAATGGGAATTTGGTTGTAGTTCTATACGACCAAAACCTATAAAAAATATAAAAATATAAATTAGCTAAATGGAAACCAGGAAATAAAAATTATGCTAATAATAATAATAAAAAGAAAAAATTTGTTAGAAGAAAAACTTCTAAAAATACTAAAAAACAAATATGTAAATGTTTTATTTGTGACGAAGAAGGTCATATAGCAACATTTTGTCCTAACAAAGGCAAAAACGCTAGAAAAATGATTAAAAATCTTGAAGAACAAGATTTAGAAATTTGCTTTAGTGAGGAAATAAATCCTACTGAAATATTATATGAGTTATTATCAGAAACAGAGTCTAATACAGATTCTGATGAATATATCTTTATGTTGGGAAATAGTTCTAATAAACAATTAGAAGACATTCCTAATTCTGAACAACAGGATATTAAGCTAGGAAATATAATCGGAGAAGAAATTGACTTTTCTAATGATATAATTGAAAAAATTAATAAAAATCATATTTCTAAAGAAGAAATATATAAAATTTCTAAGTTTAAAATATGGTCAAAAAGACACATAGAAAAAATTAGTGGTAATACTGATCATAAAAGATACAAAAGGCGGATTAACAAAAATCCTTTATTTACTAAAGAAAAATAAAAAGGATTAGAAAAAACTATCCTCAAGTTAGATACATACATTTAGGAGTCATTATGATAACCATTAGAGCGTTATTCGTAAGAGGTCATGATGTTCCTATTTTAGCATATTATTAGACAAAAGATTTGAAAATCCAATAAAAGCACTTATTGGAGGAATTCAGTCTAATTTACACACACGAGCGTTATAGGATTTAAAGTTAAACCAAATTACTTTATTTCCATAATGCACCCTCTAATAGAAGAGTGTCTCTCGCCTTAGAATTCGGACAAAAATTACGATATTAGTGATTTAGCGGAAAGATCTAGCAATAAGTTGGACTTCCATTAATGAATATACTAATACAAAGAGAGGTTGAAATAAAGGAAATAAATAATAAAATTATTGAGCTTTTTGAGCCCAATAAATTTACAAATGAAATTCAACCGAAATTATTACATTTAAAAGATTTATCAATTCCAAAAGACTGGATAATTGATAATACTAATAGAGCTAGTACTTCTAAACCAAGAAGTACTATAGAATATATGTCATCCGGTGATAAATTATATTTCAAAAATAATTTGATTACCAATACAGATGATAATTTAGTATTTCCTTCTTGTTCTCAAACGCAGGAGGAAGAAGAAGATAATATAAGTACATCTACACCGATAGGTATGAAAAATGATTCATATTCCTATCTTCCCTACTACACCAAGTAGAAATTCTATTTCTAGAAACACTAGAATGGAAGATATACAATACTCATGGAAAGTATAATAAATTTCAATAAATACATTGAAATTACATTACATGATAAAGACTATAAAAAATATTCTTTACATGCACTATTAGATACAGGAGCTACACCAAGTAGTTGCAAAAGAAATGCTATTCCAAAAGAATTCTGGATACCCAGTAAAAAGAAAATAAGTATTAATGGAATAAATGGTAGAAAAACTACAATTGATTATAAGGCAAAAAATATACCAATCTACATAAACAATGTTAGATTTATAATTCCAAAATTATTATGTTTACCTGATATGTATGGAGACATATTATTAGGTAATAATTTTCTAAATCAATATTTACCTTTTATTGTTAATAAGAAATCGGTTATATTATCTATAGAAAACAATTCTATAGAAATACCATTAGTAAATTATAAACCTGATTTTACTAATGTTTGATTTTCTTAGCAGGCCTTATGGATAGAGGTAAACAACCTCTAAATGAAAATGATGGATGGAGAACTGTCCATAAAAAACCCAACAAGGGAAAATCACCAATGAGTCCTAAACAAGGATTTATGGCTGCACCTACACAGGTACAATTTTATCCTAAACAAGGATATTATTTACCATATCCATTGGTAAACCAACCAATTGGATCACATTCACCAACACCGGTGGATTATTCTCAATTTTCTTAAAAGCCTTATACCGATTCCGAAATTTTCAAATATACAGAAGATTTGTTGAAAAAACAACAAACCTCTGAGTTCTCGAATCTAAAGGATTTTTATAATCCAAAGCTTACCCCCTGAATATTACCATTTCATAAACAAGATATGGAAAAACCATATTTTGGAACAAAGAGGTAGTTTCGAAAGGTTTTACCCAATTCTCGTAATTCTTAGTTGAAAAAACAATCAAGAAAAATCAAGAATTATTATTAAAAAGTATATTATACAGAGATTGGGACGATGTCCTAATTGAATATATGGAGATTAAGGAGATAAACAATCTTCTTGATATATTTCAATATTTTATTGATAAAGGAGAAACACTCCTATTATTAATAAGATGTTTAGAAAATGTCTATATAACAAGTGTAGACAAATTTTACCCTCGAAATATTTTCAAAAATAAAAGGAGCCATTTGCAAACAAAGAAGCTCTATTTTTAGAAAAATTTTCTCAATATTTTACTCAAGCTTATATTTTTGTAAATGATATAGGAGAAAAAACTCCTGTTATCAAATTTCGTTTAAATCATGAGCCGTTCGATATAACAAGTATTGAATGGGGATTTATTAAAGAAATAACAGTCCAAAATCTCTCTTTTGATTTATTAAAAGATTTTCCAGCAATAGTCAAATCTCGGCTATCAAACTTTGTAAATATAGACAATTTTGTCTATTATTTCCATATTGAGATAAACAGTCTCATTGGTATTGCTGAGGAAGAAAAATTTCATCAGCCTTATCAGATTTGGAATATTAATACTATGTTTTCCTAAAAGCCCCGAAAGCGAAAGAAAAGAAGATCCAGAGCATTTATCAAAAATCATTGATGAGTGCTATAATAATTTCAACAAGTATCAAGTCCAAGCGAGAATTGATCTTATGAGCATGGCTCGACACCTTCTCCATCAAGACACCTATATGTTTTGGACCGATGGAAGAAGAATTCTAGCTTACGACACCGGAAAAAATCGGGAAGAAAGTAATGAAGAAGCCATTTCGTTATTAACACAAATAGTGGAAATGGAAATCGGAGATTATCCGTTAGCAGCGGAAATCCGAGAAACATGGGAAAGCCGGAATACACGGTTACCTTCACGAAATCCTTACACTGGATGAAATCGAAGAGATGAATCTTAGAAACATCCAAGAAGGATAAACACGTGGAAGAATGATGTCCAAAAAGGAGATGCATTCAATTTTGGCGGTGACTTAAAAAGAAGGCAACCACCAAAAGACAAAGATGATGTCATGCATGATGGAAGCAACCATTTAATGCAATTGAAACATGGAAGCAACCATGACGACAACCACTATTCAAGGAAGCTACGTGGAAACAACCAAAAGCGTCCTTATCAAGATAATGTTAGAGGAAGCTACGTGGAAAAAGCCAACATAGCATCCACCAATTAAAGAAAGCTACTTGGAAGCCACCAAGAAGTCGACAATTAATGTGTCCTTATCGGGATACTATTCTAACTCAATTGTAATTAAATTAGAGTTTATTTTTATTCTTATCCAACAATTATTTCGGATTTCAAATGTAACTAGATTCTAGTTTAGAATTTTTGGTTATAAATAGGCATTCATGTAAGCCTTGAAAGGCATCGAGTTTTAGGATCGAGTTTTAGGATCGAGTTTTAGGATCGAGTTTTAGTTATCGAGTTTTAGTTATCTTTCATCGAGTTTTAGTTAGAAAATTTGTAAACTATCTTTCTTCTTGTGAAATATTATTCTACGATATTAGAATCCCTTCCGCTTGCACATACCTCCCCGTGTAATGGTATCGAGAGCCCCAGAGTAACGATTTCGGAGTTTTCATATCGTAGTTATCATTGTAAGTTTCTATCTTTATTTCGCCTGCTTTGTTTCACTGGTTGTTGTCTCAAAACCCATATATCCGCATCGTTTGTCTTCGTGTTGCCGTTGAGTCCGAGTGGGGGCGTTGTAGGCGTTTTGAAGACGATATAGACACAAATGGTCTTAGGTACCAGGGATAACATCATGGAAAAAATGGATTGTTTATATAAAGATAAAACTTGTAATCGTACTATGCATATAGACTCTAAGAATGAAAATAATATTTCGGCTCTTAGTAAAGGTATCAATAGTTTAATAGATATGACGTCTATATATTTTAATAAATTATATACTAAGGTTAGTAAAGTAGAAGAAAAAGTAGATAGTTTGGGAGAAGTAATGAGACTTAGATTTGAATAGCAAATCTAAAGAGTTATTGTCCGATGTTAATAATAAACTCGATCAAAGTTATTAATAATAATAATATAGAATCGATTTAGGACCTTTATATTACGGTAATAGTAATTATATTTTAGCTTTGTCAGATGAGGATGAGTCTTCGGATGAATCTTCAACTAATAATAATAATAAAAACAAAAAACAAAAGAAAAAAGAGAAAAATATAAAAAACAAGAAAAATATGATTTTGACTCTTACAAAACTTTAATAGAACATTGGAAAACCCAATTTTCTAAAACGGAAGATAGTTATGAAAGAGTTGAATATCTAAAATTAATAGAAGAACTTTATGAAAAACATAAAGATTTGTTTAAAAGATATAATTATCATTATATGTTAGATTATAATATAATTGATGATAGTAATAATAGTTATTCTGAAAATATAAAAAGTAGTAGTAGTTCTAATAATATGGATATAGATATTAAGATTATTGGTAATAATTTCTATAAAGAAAAAACTTCAAAGGAAGAAAATATAGAACTTCCCAACCTATGGATATTGAACCACCAGATCCATATGAATATGAAATTCCTAAACCTAAGGAAATTGATAAACAAGATCCTTATGATAAAATCAAACCAAAGAAGTATTGGGAAAATAAATATCTAATTGAACTAAACCCAGTTCATTTAGAAAAACCAATAATTCAACAAATAAAAATTGGAAAAAAGGATATTATTACCTTTTCACATTTCCAATCAAGAAAATATTATACTTATATAGAAATTATATTTCAACTTAGAGAATATAAAACATACTCTTTAAATGCTTTATTAGATAATCTGGAGCTACAACCAAATGGTCAGTAGAAAAATGCGATTCCATCGTAAAAATGGGAACTTATGAAAAATCCTATTAGAGTTTGTTGGAGTCAATGGTATTGAAACCTTAATCCTTTTTAAAGCTAAAAATATACCAATCTACATAAACAATGTTAGATTCGTAATTCCTAAATTATTATGTTTTCATGATATGCATGGGGATATACTATTAGGAAATAATTTTATATATCAACATCTACCATTTTCTATTGATAAAAATCTTATTGTACTAACTCACTCAAAAAATACTTGGTAGAAGTACCCTTAGTAGAAAATCATAAATATATATGTGATCAGGACTTTACACCTCCTAAGAAAGAACAAATAAAACAACTAGATACCAATCACTGGTTGTTTAAGATATTAGAAAATAATTTTAGTGAAGAACCATTAAAATTATGGAAAAATAGTCCTAGATATTGTACCATAAAATTGGAAAACCCCAATAAAATTATTAGAGTAAAACCTATGATCTATACTAAACAAGATATAGATGAATTTGATACACAAATCAAGGAATTACTAGATAAAGGACTAATAGAAGAAACTACTAGCCCACATTTTAGTCCTGCTTTCATGGTAAGAAATCATGCAGAAATAAAAAGAGGAAAAGCTAGAATGGTCATAAATTATAAAAGATTAAATCAAAATACTATTTTTGATGGATATTTTATTCCAAGAAAGGAAGTTTTAATAAATCAAGCTAAACAAGCAAAATATTTTAGTAAATTTGATCTGTAAGCTCGGCTTACGGCAAATCATGTTAATAGAAGAATCTAAACCACTAACAGCCTTCAGTGCACCTAATGGTCATTACCAATGGAGAGTAATGCCATTTGGACTTTGTAATGCACCTCAGGTCTTCCAAAGATGGATGGACTCTATATTTAAAAAATATAAAAAATTTTGTGTTGTATATATAGATGATATTCTAATTTTTTCGAAACACTTTGGAAAATCATAGAAAACATCTAAATATTATAGCTAGAGAATTTATAAAACATGGAATAATATTGAGCCCTAAGAAAATAGAATTAGAAAAAACTAAAATAGAATTCTTAGGATTAATACTATCATCTGATGGTCTTAAACTCCAAGATCATATTATTGTTAAAATAAAAGAATTCCCTGAAAAAAATGTTGATAAAAAACAACTTCAACAATTTTTAGGAATTGTTAATTATGGCAGAAATTTCTTTCCTAACTTATCTAAAAAATTAGATGAATTATATGACAAACTCAAAAAGGACAAACCTTTTGAATGGTCTATAAAAGATTCAGACATAATTAAACAAATAAAGTCTGAAATAAATTATATCCCTAAAGTATATTTACCTAAACAAGGTGATAAATTAATTCTAGAAACAGATGCCTCAGAAAGAAATTGGGGATGTGTATTAAAAGCTAAAACAACTGATAACAAAGAATTAATATGTGGATATAGTTCTGGAAAGTTTAAACCAAACGAAATTAATTATGCTATTTATGAAAAAGAATTATTAGCAATCAAAAAAGGAATAAAAAAATTCCTAATATATTTAGCACTGTAAAAATTTTATTATTAAAACCGATAATCAAGTCATAAAAGCAGTTTCTTACTAACAAAAGTTTAGAAACAAGTACCTAGAAG
The DNA here is from genome assembly GCA_025503065.1 of Gossypium bickii. Lineage (NCBI taxonomy): Eukaryota > Viridiplantae > Streptophyta > Magnoliopsida > Malvales > Malvaceae > Gossypium > Gossypium bickii. Next base: position 42,176,233 of record CP106717.1, on the reverse strand, counting down.
AATTAGATGGTATAATGAATTATGCCAATTTAATTTTGAAGTAATATACATAAAAGGTACTAATAATATGATTGCTGATTTTCTTAGCGAGGCCTTATGGATAGAGGTAAACAACCTCTAAATGAAAATGATGGATGGAGAAGCATCCATAAAAACCCGACAAGGGAAAATCACCAATGAGTCCTAAACAAGGATTTATTGCACGCACTCGCAAAAGTAATTCCTAAACAAGGATTTATGGTTTGCACCTACACAGTACAATTTTATCCTAAACAAGGATATTATTTACCATATCCATTGGTAAACCAACCAATTGGATCACATTCACCAACACCGTGGATTATTCTCAATTTTCTCAAAAGCCTTATACCGATTCCGAAATTTTCAAATATACTGAAGATTTGTTGAAAAAACAACAAACCTCTGAGTTCTCGAATCTAAAGGATTTTTATAATCCAGTGCTTACCCTAATATTACCATTTCATAAACAAGATATGGAAAAACCATATTTTGGAACAAAGAGGTAGTTTCGAAAGGCTCTTACCCAATTCTCGAATTCTTAGTTGAAAAAACAATCAAGAAAAATCAAGAATTATTATTAAAAAGTATATTATACTGAGATTGGGACGATGTCCTAATTGAATATATGGAGATTAAGGAGATAAACAATCTTCTTGATATATTTCAATATTTTATTGATAAAGGAGAAACACTCCTATTATTAATAAGATGTTTAGAAAATGTCTATATAACAAGTGTAGACAAATTTTACCTCGAAATATTTTCAAAAATAAAAGAGCCATTTGCAAACAAAGAAGCTCTATTTTTAGAAAAATTTTCTGAATATTTTACTCAAGCTAATATTTTTGTAAATGATATGGGAGAAAAAACTCCTGCTATCAAATTTCGTTTAAATCATGAGCCGTTCGATATAACAAGTATTGAATGGGGATTTGTTAAAGAAATAATAGTCCAAAATCTCTCTTTTGATTTATTAAAAGATTTTCCAGCAATAGTCAAATCTCTATTTATCAAACTTTGTAAATATAGACGATTTTGTCTATTATTTCCATATTGAGATAAATAAGTCTCATTGGTATTCTTTGAGGAAGAAAAATTTCATCACCTTATCGATTTGGAATATTAATACTATGTTTTCCTAAAAGCCCGAAAGCGAAGAAAAGAAGATCCAGAGCATTTATCAAAAATCATTGATGAGTGCTATAATAATTTCAACAAGTATCAAGTCCAAGCAGGAATTGATCTTATGAGCATGGCTCGACACCTTCTCCATCAAGACACCTATATGTTTTGGACCGATGGAAGAAGAATTCTAGCTTACGACACCGGAAAAAACCGGGAAGAAAGTAATGCAGAAGCCATTTCGTTATTAACACAAATAGCGGAAATGGAAATCGGAGATTATCCGTTAGCAGCGAAAATCCGAGAAACATGGGAAAGCTGGAATACACCAGTACCTTCACCAGAATCCTTACACCTGGATGAAATCGAAAAGATAAATCTTAGAAACATCCAAGAAGGATAAACATGTGGAAGAATGATGTCCAAAAGGAGATGCATTCAATTTTGGCGGTGACTTAAAAAGAAGGCAACCACCAAAAGACAAAGATGATGTCATGCATGATGGAAGCAACCATTTAATGCAATTGAAACATGGAAGCAACCATGACGGCAACCACTATTCAAGGAAGCTACGTGGAAACAACCAAAAGCGTCCTTATCAAGATAATGTTAGAGGAAGCTACGTGGAGAAAGCCTACATAGCATCCACCAATTAAAGAAAGCTACTTGGAAGCCACCAAGAAGCTGACAATTAATGTGTCCTTATCAGGATACTATTCGGAACTCAATTGTAATTAAATTAGAGTTTATTTTTTATTCTTATCCGAACAATTATTTCGGATTTCAAATGTAACTAGATTCTAGTTTAGAATTTTTGGTTATAAATAGGCATTCATGTAAGCCTTGAAAGGCATCGAGTTTTAGGATCGAGTTTTAGGATCGAGTTTTAGGATCGAGTTTAAGTTATCGAGTTTTAGTTATCTTTCATCGAGTTTTAGTTAGAAAATTTGTAAACTATCTAAGAGGGCAAGGTGATAGCCTACACTTCAAGACAATTGAAGCCACATGAAAAAAATTATCCAACTCACGATCTGGAGTTAGCAGCCATTGTGTTCGCATTGAAAATTTGGCGTCACCACTTATTCGGTGAAAAATGTCATGTTTATTCAGATCATAAAAGTCTAAAATATTTAATGACTCAGAAAGATCTAAATTTGAGACAACGCCGATGGTTAGAATTGCTGAAAGACTATGAATTAGTGATTGACTACCATCCGGGGAAAGCTAATGTTGTTGCGGATGCGTTAAGTCGAAAATCATTATTTGCTCTTCGTGCATTAAACGCACGAGTGGCTATGTCTGATGATGGTTCGATCATAGCCGAGTTACTAGCAAGACCAATATTTATACAAAGAAATTTGTGATGCTCGTAAAGTTGATGAAAAGTTAGTTACTATTCGGATTCGCAGAAAACGCTACAGAATCAGATTTCCAGATAGATGCAAATGACTGTTTGAATTATAAAAGTCGGTTGTGTGTTCCTACGAACTCAGATTTGATACAGATGATTCTGAGTGAGGCCCATAATGGCCGAATGTCGATACACCCGGGTAGCACGAAAATGTATAATGATTTGAAACAGTTCTATTGGTGGCCTGGCATGAAACGAGATATATCCGAATTTGTCTCCAAGTGTTTAATCTGTCAACAAATAAAAGCTGAGCATCAAGTACCATCCGGTTTACTTCAGCCAATCATGATACCCGAATGGAAATGGGATAGAATTACCATGGATTTTGTATCCGGTCTCCCTATGACACCTAGTAAGAAAGATGCCGTGTGGGTTATCGTTGATAGACTGACTAAATCAGCTCATTTTGTACCGGTACGTACCGACTATTCACTTGACAAACTTGCCGAATTGTATGTGTCGCAGATTGTAAGATTGCACGGTGTACCGAGTTCCATTGTTTCAGATAGGGACCCAAGATTTACATTGCGGTTTTGGAAGAAATTGCAAGATGCTTTAGGTACTAAACTTCATTTTAGTACAGCTTTCCATCCGCAAACAGACGGTCAATCTGAGCGAACTATTTTGATACTTGAGGACATGTTGAGGTGTTGCGTTCTCGAGTTTGAAGGTACATGGGAACGATACCTACCTTTGATCGAGTTTGCTTACAATAATAGTTTTCAATCTAGCATAAAAATGGCGCTTATGAAGCCTTATATGGTCGAAAATGTCGCTGCCGTTGTATTGGGTGAACTCGGTGAGAATAAGATACACGGGTTGATTGGATTAAAGAAAGCGAGCAGTAAGGTGGTTGTAATTAGAAGTAATTTGAAAGTCGCCGGATCGTCAAAAGTCCTATGCCGATTTAAAACGCAAGGACATTGAATTTCAGTCGAGATCGGGTGTTCTTGAAAGTTTCTCCGTGGAAGAAAATACTTCGATTCGGTCAGAAAGGCAAGTTGAGTCCGAGATTTATCGGACCGTATGAAATCATCGAGCGTATAGGGCCTGTTGCTTATCGATTGAAACTACCCCTTGACTTAGAAAAGATACACAATGTATTTCACGTTTGATGCTTCGCAGATCTGGATCGGATCCGTCCCCACGTGATCACCCCGTCGAGATTGAAATTCGATCTGATTTGACCTATGAAGAGGAATCGATCCGTATCTTAGCTCGGGAAATGAAAGAGTTGAGAAATAAGAGGATTCCATTAGTGAAAGTATTATGGAATAAACATGGAGTTGAAGAGGCTACATGGGAGCCTGAGGATTCAATGAGGCAACAATACCCGATCCTTTTTAACGGTAAAATTTTCGGGGACAAAAATTTCTTAATGGGGGGAAGAGTTGTGACAGACCAATTTTGACCCTAATCGGAACGGTGGTTTCGGGACCACGAATCCGAGCCCAATAAATATTTTTTTTTTATATTTTACTTTGTGTCTATTATGGGTGAATTGTTGGAAGTGAATGTTTTGTTGGAGAATTTAACCGTTTGGGTGTTTAATTGGCAAAAAAGGATTAAATTGCTAAAGGAACCAAGATAGCAAACATGAAACGAATAAGGGGCTAAGTGAATTAGACTTAAACATAGGGATTTGCATGTCAAATTCCCCATGTTAGAGAGGTGGACTGCAAGCATGTAATAAAATAACTTATGGCTTTAAAATATTATTTTGAGACATTATTATATGTAAGCATGCTAAGAATATTAAGCTTTCCTAAATATATTATAAACATAAGTAATATATTATACTAAAAGCATGCTAAAATAAGGTGTTAGTAGAATTAAACAAAAGGAAATTAGTTTACATCTCTTTCCTCATTCATTTACCCGAATCTTACCTTCAAGAAGAGAAGAAACTTATCTTCTTCATTCTTTGATGCATGTGTCTCTAAGGTGAGGTATCAAGCTTCATTTTTGATGATTTTGCATGGTTGTGTGGGTAGTCTTATATACTATCGAATTCTTGTGCAAAACTTGAGATTTAAGCTTCCCTTAGATTCGGCCATGATCTAGTTCTATGGCTTTTTCATGTTTGATGGAAACATGTTAGCTATGGTTAGTCTAATTGTTTGCTAAATAGAAAAATGGGTGGGTATTTTAGCTTGTTTTTAATAAGTCGTTTTATATAGTAATTGTTTGCGTTGGATGCTAATGAAAATCAAGTTAAAATTTTGGATTTTAACAAGCTAATATTCTTACTGGGCTTTGGATGAATAAATTATGGTTAATTAGCTTGTTGCTTGGTATTATGTTGAAGAAAATGCGTGGGTACTTTGAATTAGCAAATTCAGCCATAAGAGAGAATGATATTAAGCAATTGCATTCGGTTATATATGTATACTTATAAAGTGAATGTATGGCCATAGATAAGAAGGTAAGTTTTAAGCTAAAGTACATTAAAGTGATAGAAGGAAGGGTTATAGAGAATCCTAGAGACCTAAGGGCCATTCGGCCATGGAAAAGAAATCCAAATGGGTTGAAATTATATTGTGGTGTGCAATATGTAACACCCCAAACCCGGTCCAAACACCATGACCGAATCTGGCATGTTACGGGAAAAACTAGTTTGAAAATTTCGATTTTGTACCAAACAGACTTGATAAAAACTTTGTTCCTTTTTGAAACCAAGTTGTTTAATGATGTTACTAAAACATTTAAACTTAGTAAAAGTTTGATTCCACGTTAGAAAACAATTGATTTTTATTGGTTTATAAAAATAATTATGATACCCGATGGTATAGTTGAAAACATATCGTTAAAGTTTTAAAATCGTTGTTGTGTCATGTTTTAGCAAATTAACCCAATTAGTCTTATTAAGGCATATTAAAATTAAACTTAAAACATAATAATAAAAGGCATAATTTAAAGGCTTTTTACAAGTCCTAAATAAAACCCAAACAAAATTAAATAACTAAAGTACTCAAATGCAAATGGTGAGTAACTTTTATTTGAGCATGGCATGCGCACCCGAGTCCATCCCGGCTCCATGTCCGCGTCTCGAGTCACCCGAAATGTCAAAGGAGAGGGTGAGTCGAGTGACTCAAATGTGTAAATCCCGCTCCGAATAAACCACATGCTAACACACATAATACAAAGCAACATGATTAATGCAACCCGATCCTAACCATCCATATCACCTTTTCTACCCCATGTGGTACCAAACCACCGGTGACATACTGATCACGATGTGTTACCAAAACACCGATGTCCCAAAGACATAATATCCGTCAATGTGGTCCCAAACCACCGGTGTCCCAAAGACACGCTTGTGCTACCAAAGCACCGGTGACCAAAGTCACAATCCAATGATGATGGGGCCAACCCATCGTGTGTTACCAAAACACTAGCAGACAATCCCATATCTCAAGTGGGGCCAACCCATGGTGGTCAAACCACGAGGGGACAAGTCGCAATGTGGTGCCAAACCACCGTGGTCCAAAGACACAATGTGCTACCAAAGCACTGGTGACCGTAGTCACAAATCCGGTGATGGGGCCAACCCATCGTGTGTTACCAAAACACTGGCGTCAATCCCGTATAATCATCCGTGGGGCCAACCCACTGTGGTACTGAGCCACTGGGACGAGACGCTGAGGTACCAAACCTCTGGAGGTGCCAAACCTCTGGTGACCCAAAGTCACATAGTGTGCTACCAAAGCACTGGTGCTCGTCAGCACAAATTCACACTGCTCCCTCATCTCATATCACCCATACATATCATACTCATATGCATTATGCAGATCATGTAACTCATGCAACCATGTCCAACATAGCATCTCATAGCATATACATATAGCATAAATCATCATACCCAAAGTATCCATAATAGGACTTGTAATAAAATAGACTTACCCGGATCCGTGCACATACCCCATTTGGGTATCCAACTATTCATCGTACTGTTTTGATTTTTAACAGGCAACAGGTTTATCAAAAACATTACTAAGTACTAGTGTGTTAGTGTACACACCTGATAACTACGAGCCTAGAAATCCCAACGAGAACAGTCTAAGGCCCCTTGATGGCTAGCTCCTACAATCGGCCAACATAGGGGTTAGGCACTTACAATATTCGGCCATCAATCATCAACCAAAGGGGTTAATTTCGATCCCTTACCTTGAAGGTGATTTGGTTTCCTACCAAATCCGAGTCAAGCAGTGACTCTCCTTTAACAATCGGTACCCTATAGAACCAATAGTTAACCACTAGCCATTTTTAACTTAATCAAAATCAACCGATTGCACTAGCACAAATACTTCAAATCGCTTACCCTTTACTTACCAATCGGCCACTTGCGGTCAAGGCTTCAATTGATCGCTCACCTAAAAACCACCACGATCAAAAGCCCTAACACAAGATAATTAATAATGAGATTAATTCCCTTCCAACCACAACCAAATGTAAGCTTTTATTCCAATCAAATCAGCATAGGACTATAAAAGATGGACATGGCCGTTCGCCAAACACTTACCAATATCCACTATTCGGCCAAAAGAGGACCTCTAGGAGAGAAGATAGATTCGGCTACCAAGTTAAACACACCCCCAAATTCGGTCTTTGAAAAGTAGAAGAGAAAGAATAGGAATGAGAGGAAAATATGGGTTACGGTAACAAAGTGCTCTTGGAAGAAAGTTTCGACATGAGCAAATGAGGAGAAGAAAGAAATACGAGAAAAGAATAGAGGAGGGTACCTTCGGTTTTGGAAAGAAAAGAAATAGATGAAGAAATGTCTTGGGTAAGATTCGGCTACAAAGGTTCCAAGCAAAGAGGAAGAAAACAATTAAAAGCAAAGAAGAAGTAGTTTCGGCTTGCAAGATTGAAAGAAAAAAGAAAAGATGGAAAGGGGTATTCGGCCACAATGTATTCTAGGAACCAATGATGCAACTTTCGGCAGCTTGTTGAGGTTTGGTCTTTAAGTTTCAAAAGATGCAAAACCGAACAAAGAAAATGAGGGACAACCTTAGAATATTCGGCTACAATTGACCCCAAGAAGAGACTTTTTGCTTGATATTCCAAAGACCGAAATTGCACCCAATATGCCAAAAATGCAAAAAAGAATTTCGGCTAGCCCCTCTCCCCACTATGCCGTCCACTTCCCCCCATTCCAAGCCCCAAATATTCGGCCATGATCCCCCAAACAACTCCCATCCACACATTCAAAAATTTTGAATAAGTCTCCTTCCTAAATTCACTCTCCACCCCTCTTTTAAACCATTTGACTAAGTCCAAAGTGGAGTTTAAATCACACACAACTCCTCCCTCCTATGCCGTCAAAATGGAACCCAAAAATGAGAATTTCGCAGCTTGAACTCAGGACTTCTCCCCCTTGCAGATGACGCCACACCAAGCTCCTCCTTTGCCACTCTGCGCCTCCTCATTTGTGCTATAAAATTCCATTTTATTTTCTTAAGCCCCAACTCTATCGCCTCCCACTCCTAAGGCCAAAAACTAAAATTTTCCTACCTACTCAGGGCATACACTTCGCCTATAATTAAGCCTCTAAAACACCGAAATAGCAACACAGCACACTAACACATGCAATATCATGCAGCACAAAATAGCCCCTAACCCGGGATATTACAGTTCTACCCCCTTAAGAATAATTTCGGCCTCGAAATTACCTGGTCAAAAGAGTTGCGGGTATTGCTTGTCTCATCGCATCCTCGGGTTCCCACGTGGCTTCCTCCACACCATGATTCCGCCAAAGAACCTTAACCAAAGGCACGGACTTCCTACGTAGAACCTTGACATCCCGATCTAGAATCTGCACTGGTTCCTCTTCCATAGTCAAATCCGGATTTACCTCGATCTCCTCCACTGCTACTACATGAGATGGATCTGAACGATACCTCAAAGCATCGAAACGTGAAAAACATCGTGAATCTGGCTAAGCTCTGCTGGCAACTCAAGCTGATACGCCACTGGTCCAACCGTCTCAATACCTTATACGGCCCAATAAACCTCGGACTTAGCTTGCCTTTTCTTGCCAAACCTCAGCACCTTCTTCCAAGGCGAGACCTTTAAGAAAACCTGATCTCCCACAGCGAACTCAATATCTCTTCGCTTAAGGTCAGCATAAGATTTTTTCCGGTCTGAAGCTTCCTTCAATCGAGATGAATCAACCTAACCTTGTCTTCTCTCGAAGAACCAACTCGGGTCCCAACAAGCGACGTTCTCCCAACTCTGTCCAACAAGTAGGTGAGCGACACTTCCTACCATCTGCCGCCTCATCGCGGTGCCATTTTGATGCTCGCTTGGTAGGTATTTGTTGTTATAGGCGGTCGGCTAGCGCGAAACTCTTCCCAATCGCCCTCAAGTCCGAACACAACCTCTCAAAGATGTCTTCCAAGATCTGAATAACCGCTTTCGCCGCCGCCGATTTGGTGAAAAGCCGTCTTGAAATCAAACGAGTACCCGAGCTCGATGCAAAGCTCTCGAACCTCGGCGTAAACTCGGGATCCCTATCCGAGATAATCGAAATCGGAACACCGTGTAGCCTCACTATCTCGACACATAAAGCTTTGCCAACCTCTCAAGTGAATAGTCCACTCTCACGGAATGAAATGGGCTGACTTAGTCGAGGCGGTCCACGATAACCCAAATCGAATCCTTCTTGCTTGGCGTAGCGGTAAACCACCGACGAAATCCATAGTTATCCTTTCCCATTTCCATCGAGGAATTTTCACAGTGAAGTAAACCCGACAGCGATGTTCGGCCTTGACTGGCGACAAGTCGGACACTTCCCCACAAACTCTGTCACCTCTTTCTTCAAGCACCACCAAAATCGCTCTTTAAGATCCCTATACATCTTGCTACCTCCAGGATGCATAGCATAAGGACTGCTATGTGCGTCCTGAAGAATCCTCTGCCTCAGCTCAACATCTTTAGGCATACAAGCCTTCCCTTGAAAACACAAAACCTCATCATTAGACAAGCTGTAACCCTCCAAACCACCATTCTGCACTTGTAACCTTCGCGCACTTAGAACCTCATCCTCTAATCTTTTTCTCTAATCTGCTCAACCCAAGTAGGCTTAACCTGCAGTTCTGCCAGAATACTCCCGTCGTCATACAAACTCAAATGGGCAAACAAAGCTCTTAAGTCCGAAACAACCCTACGGCTCAACGCGTCTGCCACCACGTTAGCTTTGCCCGGATGATACTCGATCGAACAGTCGTAGTCCTTGAGCAATTCAACCCATCTACGCTGCCTCAAATTCAGATCCTTCTGAGTCAATAGGTACTTCAGGCTCTTATGATCGGTGTAGACTATTGACTTCTCCCCGTATAAGTAGTGCCTCCAGATTTTTAGAGCGAAGACTACAGCTGCTAGCTCCAAGTCGTGCGTCGGATAGTTGACCTCGTGTGGCCTCACTTGCCGAGAAGCATAAGCCACCACCTTACCCTCCCGCATCAAAGACACAACCCAAGCCCGTGTGTGATGCATCGCGATGAGACAGTGAATTCCTTACCAAACCTCGGGTTGAATCAAAACAGAGCCTCACAAGATCTTCTTCAACTTATCAAAACTCTCCTGCCGCTTCTCGGTCAAACAAACGGAACTCCCTTCCTTAACGACTTAGTCATCGGTCTTTGCAGCAATTAACGAAAACCCTCAACAAATCTTGGTAGTATCCCGCCAAACCCAGAAACTCCGAATCTCAAATGACCGACTTAGGAGAGGCTTCCAATCCAAAACCGCCTCAACCTTCCGAGGATCTACTCTAATCCCCTCACCGATACTACATGACCCAAAAACGTCACTTCACTAAGCGAAACTCGCACTTACCGAACTTAGCATAGAGTTGTTTCTCCTCAAAACTTGCAACACCACTCTTAAGTGTGCATCATGCTCTTCTTCCGACCTTGAATATACCAAGATGTCGTCAATAAAAACCACGACGAACCGATCCAGAATCTTCAATTTGACACCCTATTCATCATATCCATAAAGGCTGCCGAGCGTTAGTCAACCCGAACGGCATTACGAGAATTCGTAGTGCGTCATCGAGTCCAAAACGCCGTCTTATGGATATCCGCTTCCTTAACTTTCAACCGATGGTACCCGGACCTCAAATCGATCTTGAAAACACCGACGCACCTTTTCACCGATCAAACAAGTCATCTATCCGTGGCAACGGATACTTGTTTTTAATCGTCGACTTATTCGGTTAAGCGGTGAGTCGATACACATCCGCATCGAACCGCTTTCTTCTTAACGAATAATACCGGCGCTCCCCACGGCGAAACACTTGGCCTAATGAAGCCTCGATCCAACAGCTCCTGAATCTGAGCCTTAAGCTCCACCAATTCCTTTGGTGCCATCCTATATGGAGCAATAGACACCGCGCATCCCTGTAGCAGATCTATCCCAAACTCTACCTCACGATCCGTGGCAAACCCTAAGCTCCTCTGAAACACATCAACAAATTCCTTAACATGCATTTAACCTTCTCAACAAATGGACTCCTTAGCCTCTAAGGCATACACATGAACCACATACGCTTCGCAGCCCTTCCTAACCATCTTTACAGCTTTTAAAGCCGATACCACATTGGATAAGTAATCTCTCCTATTACCTATCATAATCACTTCATCTCCCTTATCCGTCGATAGAACCATGCGCTTAGCCGCGCAATCCACTTTGGCCTGGTACTTCACCAGCCAGTCCATCCCGAGATCGGATCGAACTCCTCAAACGGCGGTTCCATCGGATCGTGAAAGAAAAACTACCCCTTGGAGTTCTAGGGTACATCCTTATACAACTTATCTACCACTACTGAGTGACCTAGAGGGCTAAAATGCGGTCATCCGCCTAGAAGATATCTCGAGTCTAAGTCCATGGTCTCAACTATACTACTAGCAACATACACGAATCGTGGAACCCAAATCAATTAAAGCGGTATAGGAGAACCAAAAATCAAAAACGTCTGGTGATTACGTCCGGTGCGTCGCCTCCTCTCTCATGGCGCCTAGCCGCATACACGCACCAGACGGTGTCGTGCCTCGTAACTACCGTACCTGCGCCTGTGCTCCACGACCTCGACCAAATCCATTACCACCTCTGCCATTACCACGGCCCCTCTGTGGTGGCGGTCTATTACCTCTCGAATCGATTACGGCCGCGACTCTCGGGTGAATCTCGGCCATTCTACGCGGACAATCCCTAATGCGATGATCCGAGAACCACACTCGAAGCAACCTTTTCCACCAACCAACAACCACCCCAATGAGTTTTCCCACACAGATTACCCACTGCGGCGGTCCCTGCCTAGCGAAGACCAAATCTAGCGGGATCGATTACGCCCCACTCGGTCTAGCCCTCTTCTCGCGGGTTACCCGACGATCCCAAGACCCAAAGCTCCTCTTAAGCCTACTCCTGTCCGTGTGCTGTCTTACCGACTCCTTAACACCTTCGGCTACCTTAGCCTTCTCAACTAAGACAGCGAACTCGCGCTCCTGCTGTGGAGCAATCAGCAGCCTCAACTCGTCTCGAAGACCATCCTCGAAACGAACACACCTCTCATGCTCGGTGGCCACAATGCCCTCGGCATACCTACTCACCCAGAATTCGCCTCGTGCTCTCGACCAACAGATTTACTCCCTGAACAAGCCTCGAAAATGCCTTTCTCTGGAGTCGATGTAGCTAGCCCCGATGTACTTCTTTTGGTATGCAACTGCAAAATAATCCCATGTCGAGATCCTCACCGCCACACTGCATCCGGACCGTGAGCCACCACCGGTATGACTCATCCCGAGAAGCGATACAATCCCCTTTAAGTTTCTCCTCGATCGTCAAGTCCAGATCGTCCCATGATCCGCTCGGTTGCCTCTAGCCAATATTCAAGCGATGCTAGGAGCAACACCAAACACCTCGGAAGAACTCCGGCCCGTTAGCCCTGAGTCGCTCGAGAGCAGATTTCCTAACTCCCGCACCACCACTTACACCAGCTACTCTTTCCAACACCCGCAAAGATCGCTCGTGACATCTGCGTCATCTCGATCGATCTTGGAACTCACCACCTCCACCGGTGGCGGGCCGGCATCTCATTTTCTCGAACCCCGCCCGGATCCTACGGGCTCGTAAACCGTCATTCTACCCCTACCTCTACCACGAGTATTACGACCACGTCCGCTCGAGTGCTCATGTCTAAACGATCTACGTTTACGATTAAAAAGATTTTTATGCATTAGTAACGTTCCACTTTCTTAACCGCAAAGAAATTTTATGAATGGAGTTTATTCGGAGTTCTTTCGAGCAATCAAGGTTTCAATCTTCTATCCTATTCACCCAAAAGAGATTATACATTCATTCCTTAACCCTTTCCATACCTATTCACTCTTCTGACATTCTTTGCCATTCTAGCCCAAGGGTATTTCGTCATTTTCCTACAGGGTATTTTCGTAAGAAAAGATATTTTAAAACTTTAAGTAAAAGCGGTCAATTTGAAATTCCGTAAATTTGAGAGTGTTCTTTGAAAATTTTGTAAAATACTTCGCTTTTGGAAACCAGGGTATTTTAGTAATTTTCACAAAGCGAGGGCGTTTTTTAAATAAATTTTCCAAAATCAAAATTTTGATTGATATTTTTGTAAAACAGTGTTTTGAATTTCAGTAACATAATTGAAATTTTGGGGCAAAATCATTGGGTTGCTATTTTATAAACCGAGGGCATTTTAGTAAATTTACCCCTAAGGGCATTTTTGTAATTTTCCATAAATCAGTTTTTCAAAGAAAATTGTTGTAAATGTGACATTTTCGGTTTTGAAAGAGTTTATTGCAAAAGAATTTGAAAACATTAGGGTTGTCGTTGTATTTTTGAAAACAGGGCTAATTCCCTTTTCGGGTTTTAGTCGTTAGGTTAAGTCTATGACCAGCCTTCTTGGTCGTGGGTGAACTCGAGCTACGCACCGGTGGGATACTGCGAAGAGGAGGTGAGTCATGAGGATCGCTTAAATACCAAGCTCTTCCTGCCTCTCCTAGACATGCGTCATGAGTTTACCACACCCTAGCCCCGTGGTCGAGTCACGATTGGTTTAGTGCTTTAAGTCTTATGCTTTGGTTCAAGTGTTTGAGTACTCTAATCCTAGGGTTCAAGTCCTATAAGTCTAACTACGCACCATATCATCTACCCTTCTACAAATAGTAATTCACGTAAGAGTTAGAACCACTTACAGGCGGCGAATGCAGGAGACTCGGTGCCATGCCTTGTAAACCTTGTATCCAATCCCAAAACACTTAAAACAAACTTTTGAAAACAGTTTGAGCCTCAAGCCCACAGCCGAGCTTTTGAACTTAGCTCTGATACCACAAATGTAACACCCCAAACCCGGTCCAAACACCATGACCGAATCTGGCATGTTACGGGAAAAACTAGTTTGAAAATTTCGATTTTGTACCAAACAGACTTGATAAAAACTTTGTTCCTTTTTGAAACCAAGTTGTTTAATGATGTTACTAAAACATTTAAACTTAGTAAAAGTTTGATTCCACGTTAGAAAACAATTGATTTTTATTGGTTTATAAAAATAGTGTGATACCCGATGGTATAGTTGAAAACATATCGTTAAAGTTTTAAAATCGTTGTTGTGTCATGTTTTAGCAAATTAACCCAATTAGTCTGTTAAGGCATATTAAAATTAAACTTAAAACATAATAATAAAAGGCATAATTTAAAGGCTTTTTACAAGTCCGAAATAAAACCCAAACAAAATTAAATAACTAAAGTACTCAAATGCAAATGGCTGAGTAACTTTTTATTTGAGCATGGCATGCGCACCCCGAGTCCATCCCGGCTCCATGTCCGCGTCTATGAGTCACCTGAAATGTCAAAGGAGAGGGTGAGTCGAGTGACTCAGTGTGTAAATCCCGCTCCCGAATAAACCACATGCTAACACACATAATACAAAGCAACATGATTAATGCAACCCGATCCTAACCATCCATATCACCTTTTCTACCCCATGTGGTACCAAACCACTGGTGACATACAGTCACGATGTGTTACCAAAACACTGATGTCCCAAAGACATAATATCCGTCAATGTGGTCCCAAACCACTGGTGTCCCAAAGACACACGCTTGTGCTACCAAAGCACCGTGACCAAGTCACAATCCAATGATGATGGGGCCAACCCATCGTGTGTGTTACCAAAACACTAGCAGACAATCCCATATCTCAAGTGGGGCCAACCCACGGTGGTCAAACCACGTGGACAAGTCGCAATGTGGTGCCAAACCACCGTGTCCCAAAAGACACAATGTGCTACCAAAGCACCGTGGTGGCCGTAGTCACAAATCCGGTGATGGGGCCAACCCATCGTGTGTTACCAAAACAATGGCGTCAATCCCGTATAATCATCCGTGGGGCCAACCCACTGTGGTACTGAGCCACTGGGACGAGACGCTGAGGTACCAAACCTCTGAGGTGCCAAACCTCTGTGACCCAAAGTCACATAGTGTGCTACCAAAGCACCGTGCTCGTCAAAGAAAATTCACACTGCTCCCTCATCTCATATCACCCATACATATCATACTCATATGCATTATGCAGATCATGTAACTCATGCAACCATGTCCAACATAGCATCTCATAGCATATACATATAGCATAAATCATCATACCCAAAGTATCCATAATAGGACTTGTAATAAAATAGACTTACCTTGATCCGTGCACATACCCCATTTGGGTATCCAACTATTCATCGTCTTTGTTTTGATTTTTAACAGCAACGAGTTTATCAAAAACATTACTAAGTACTAGTGTGTTAGTGTACACACCTGATAACTACGAGCCTAGAAATCCCAACGAGAACAGTCTAAGGCCCCTTGATGGCTAGCTCCTACAATCGGCCAACATAGGGGTTAGGCACTTACAATATTCGGCCATCAATCATCAACCAAAGGGGTTAATTTCGATCCCTTACCTTGAAGGTGATTTGGTTTCCTACCAAATCCGAGTCAAGCAGTGACTCTCCTTTAACAATCGGTACCCTATAGAACCAATAGTTAACCACTAGCCATTTTTAACTTAATCAAAATCAACTGATTGCACTAGCACAAATACTTCAACTGCTTACCCTTTACTTACCAATCGGCCACTTGCAGTCAAGGCTTCAATTGACTGCCTCACCTAAAAACCACCACGATCAAAAAGCCCTAACACAAGATAATTAATAATGATTAATTCCTTCCAACCACAACCAAAATGTAAGCTTTTATTCCAATCGAAATCAGCATAGGACTATAAAAGATGGACATGGCCGTTCGGCCAAACACTTACCAATATCCACTATTCGGCCAAAAGAGGACCTCTAGGAGAGAAGATAGATTCGGCTACCAAGTTAAACACACCCCCAAATTCGGTCTTTGAAAAGTAGAAGAGAAAGAATAGGAATGAGAGGAAAATATGGGTTACGGTAACAAAGTGCTCTTGGAAGAAAGTTTCGGCAACAGGCAAATGAGGAGAAGAAAGAAATACAGAAAGAATAGAGGAGGGTACCTTCGGTTTTGGAAAGAAAAGAAATAGATGAAGAAATGTCTTGGGTAAGATTCGGCTACAAAGGTTCCAAGCAAAGAGGAAGAAAACAATTAAAAGCAAAGAAGAAGTAGTTTCGGCTTGCAAGATTGAAAGAAAAAAGAAAAGATGGAAAGGGGTATTCGGCCACAATGTATTCTAGGAACCAATGATGCAACTTTCGGCAGCTTGTTGAGGTTTGGTCTTTAAGTTTCAAAAGATGCAAAACCGAACAAAGAAAATGAGGGACAACCTTAGAATATTCGGCTACAATTGACCCCAAGAAGAGACTTTTTGCTTGATATTCCAAAGACCGAAATTGCACCCAATATGCCAAAAATGCAAAAAAATTTTGGCTAGCCCTCTCCCCACTATGCCGCCCCACTTCCCCCATTCCAAGCCCCAAATATTCGGCCATGATCCCCAAACAACTCCCATCCACACATTCAAAAATTTTGAATAAGTCTCCTTCCTAAATTCACTCTCCACCCTCTTTTAAACCATTTGACTAAGTCCAAAGTGGAGTTTAAATCACACACAACTCCTCCTCTCCTATGCTTAGTCAAAATGGAACCCAAAAATGAGAATTTCGCAGCTTGAACTCGTGGACTTCTCCCCTTGCGGATGACGCCACACCAAGCTCCTCCTTTGCCACTCTGCCCACTCCTCATTTGTGCTATAAAATTCCATTTTATTTTCTTAAGCCCCAACTCTATCAGCTCCCCACTCCTAAGGCCAAAAACTAAAATTTTCCTACCTACTCAGGCATACACTTCGCCTATAATTAAGCCTCTAAAACACCGAAATAGCAACACAGCACACTAACACATGCAATATCATGCAGCACAAAATAGCCCCTAACCCGGGATATTACACAATAGGTTAAATTGAAAAGGTTAAATGCTTGAATTTGGTGTGGTTATTGTTTAAATTAAATAAATGAAGTAGGGATTCGGTTCCTAGTTTCCTTGAATTAAGTTATGTGCAATTTGTTTTGAGTTGAGTAAAAAGGGATAGGATGAATATGAACAAAATTTATTTAACATTTTTTTTAGATCGGGAACAAAAAGAGAAGGAACAAGATCGAGGAAAAACAAAGGTTATCGAGTAGCCGATTTGCACGGCTTATCAACAACCGAGGTAAGTCCTTCAGTTTTAGTGTATTGAAGAATTAATTACGAATCTAGTGGACGATGATGTTTGATAAATTCTAGTATATATATAATTATGCCATAGCCAATGTATATAAGCCTATTAGAATGATTTCGATTGTTGATGTAAATAAGCTAAAGTAAATTCGATATGTAATATAGTTATGAAAAGTGTTAGCGATGAACAATTGTGTTAATGTGGTTCGGGCTTTTAAGCCTAGCAGGCCTTGTGCCGGTGTACTTATCAGGCTTTTAAGCCTAGCAGGCCTTGTGCCGATGTACTTATCGGGCTTTTACGCCTAGCAGGCCTTGTGCCGGTGTACTTATTGGGCTTCTACGCCTAGCAGGCCTTGTGCCGGTGTACTTATCGGGCTTTTACGCCTAGCAGGCTTGATGCCGGTGATGAAATTTACAAACTAGAAACCGAAATTTGTGTTCAAGGTGAATTAAAGGAAATATATCGAGTTAAAGGCTCGTGTGCATATAAAGTAGGAGTGTACTTCTTACTTATTTTAAAACAAAGTAATCAAATGATCCAGTGATTCATTACAAATGGTATATGTTCGAGTGAAGTGGGTACATATATATATATGTATGGTTATAATATTGTTATCGGTTTTATTAATGAATGATATGGATATCGTGACCTTGATTTCTTATTGTGTGGATGCCATGTTATCATAATTGAAATGTAAGTATATGAATGTTGGTATCTATAGTTACAAGATGACATTTTGAGTTTGAAAGATTGGTTTATGAATGAATATTTGATCATAAATATGTGGGTAAAGAGAAATTTCCTATGAATTCATACTTGTTTACATGAGTATGAAATTGAAAGCTTGATAATAAATACGAGTATAAGCCTACAAGTTGAATTGTAGAAATTTTTTAATTGTTGATAATTGAATGTTATTTATCTTTGTAATTAGGACTTACTAAGCTAGCAAGCTTATCGTGTGAAACGTTTCCTCTATTTTATAGATTAGGTGCAAGCTACAAGCTCATCGGGATCGTTCGGAAAGCCACTCGCACTATCAATCTACATTTTGGGTACTTTTTCATTTCGGGTTTTAAATGAAGGCATGTATAGGAAAGACGTAGTCTTTGTTGGGTGAACTCTTGAGATATATGTATATAATAGCCATGCGAATATGGCTAAATTTTTAGTAAGTACGACGTTGTGTCTCGATATGAATGTTGGTTCATGATGGCGATGTTATGAAATTTTTAATCCGGGTTTAATTGTTTTTGTTAAGGAATGTTTGTATACAAAATGAATCCTTGAATTTGGGATATAGGTAGGTTCGGTTAGAAGCTAGTCTTTCATAAAATGCAACAAACAGTTTGTAGTAGCAGCAGTGATGTGAGTTAGAAAAATCACCAAAAATAGGGTATATCGAATTTGAAGGTGTGTGAGATATGAAATTAAACCTTATTGTGTCTATTTTTACATGAAAGAAACAGAGTAGGCAAAAGATTTATATATTATGAGATAATTAAGTTTTAGTGAGACCTGTTCTGAATGAATTCGTGAGTCACTGTTCTGTTTTGGAAAAATTGTCAACAATTGTACAAAAATAATTAGGAATCATGGTTTATATGTGTAGAAACCTTAATGAGTCTAATTTTCATTGGTATAAACAAGAATAGTATATGAAAATTGTGCAATGAGATAACTGCATTTTTGTAGAGACAGGTCAGAATTAGCAAGCTGTGTAATAAGGGTAACTTTGATGAATAAACTGTACAAATTTGCCACATGAAAAATTCTGGAAAAATTATGGTAAAAATTTATATAAGTCTAGTTTCAAGGAAAATTTACGGATCTAAATTTCAAGTTTTGTAACTCGAGTTATGGTCAAATTATTCGGCATGACGCAGTTTGACAGCTTTTAATTTTTATGTCCTGAGCTTGTAGTCAAGTTGAGTAATGCCTCTTACTCAACTTCGGCGATGGTCTCGGGTAAGGGGTGTTACAGACTCGTCATCCATTTGATGGAAAGCAGTGGTTTCGTTCCTTAGTTTAGCATTTTTGCTTGGTGGAAAATACTTCATA
Source organism: Gossypium bickii (assembly GCA_025503065.1). NCBI lineage: Eukaryota > Viridiplantae > Streptophyta > Magnoliopsida > Malvales > Malvaceae > Gossypium > Gossypium bickii. The sequence goes on along the minus strand of CP106717.1, from coordinate 42,156,900 downwards.
AGGAACCTCTCGGCTAACTCTTGCCATGTAGAAATTGAGTTCGATGGCAATGAATTCAACCAAGCACGAGCTCTGTCCCTTAACGAATATGGGAACAACTTCAATCTTAAGGCATCTTCGGGTACTCCGGCTAACTTGAAAGTATCGCTCACTTCCATGAATAGTCTTAAGTGAAGATGAGGATCTTCAGTAGGCATCCCGCTGAAATGGCCCACTGTCTGAAGCATCTGGAACATGACTGGCTTCAGCTCGAATTGTTGTGCCTCGATTTCGGGTCTCCTAATACCCGGATTAAGATCGTTAAATACTGGCACGGCATATTGTCTTAAGGCTCTATCCCTATCATCAGCAATAAGGATAGGATTCTGAGCAGGATTTGCTCCGTTCCCTTGGTTTATATTCTCGAGATTCATTCCTTCAGTCCTTCTCTGGTTTGCTTGTCTTCTTCGTTGGCGAAAGGTTCGTTCTATTTCAGGGTCCACAGGGAGTAAGTCAATAATCTGGTCAATACTCATAAACACCTGAAATATTCACAGAAAAATCAATTAAGTTAAAATTTAAACAAGAAAATAAATAAACCAAAATGTCAAACAGATTCACAAATAATGACTTTGAAAAACAGTCCCCGGCAACAGCGCCAAAAACTTGGAACGGTGGAAATGTGCAAGTGTACACAATCGTAACAAGTAATAAAAGTGACAAGTAAATGTCGAGTTATCGTACCCACAGGGACTGTAAAAGAATTATTTATGAAATAATTTTAAACACTTGGTTAGGAAAGAAAATATTTGATTTTTGAAAACTAATTGACAACTAAAAGAAAAGTAAAGCAACTTAAAATAAAACAAAGTTCAAGTGTGCGATTTCGAAAACTGGTTTTAATCAATATGACATGAATGTGTTGGTTTAATCACATTTCTTACCTTAGAATTATTAAACTTGTGTTTATACTTGTTAAAACATGGCAACCCGGTAATTTGCTAACTTATGAACACATTTACAAGTCAAAAATCCATTTATCTCTTGTACATATTTCTATGCCAATTCAACCGATTAAACAGACTGCAAAAAGTAAACATGTTATTGCACATACATACTCATTAAATTAAACAATCTCTCGCATATTCCTATGTCGATGCAAACGATTAATTCAACCTAACAAGCATATAAAAGATCATGTGAAGTAACAAAGTATTTTTACTTTGAAACAATTTAATCACAAAAATCCTGCAAGTTAAGCAAGGCATACATATCGTCAAATATAATGCTAATTTAATCTTCAGCTTCAATTAAACATGCACAGATTAAGTATTGTGTCCATTAATTATAATTTCAATGCGTTTAAATAATTAATTCATTAGCTATCTAAACAATTAAAATGCTAGATAACTTAAACATAATTTTACTTAATCAAACATTTCACCGAGGCCTTTAACAGTATAAACATAGTTTTAATAATCTAAGGGGGCGAAATGGGATCAAACCAACACAAATTAAATTCAAGCTAAATCGATTAAATTAAACATTTCAAAAGCATGAATATTCATAAACATGTTCGTCAAAACAACAACAAATAATTTAAAGAGATAGGGAACAAGAAACAAATCCGGTGGCTCTGTAACACCCCAAACCCGGCCCAAACCATAAGACCGAATTTGGTTTGCTACAGAGAAAACATTTTTTTTGAAAACCATTTAAAACTTAGTCAAATTGCCTTTCATAGCTATTAAAATTTTCTTTGTTAAAAACCAAACTTAAAAATATTTGTTGAGTCGGGTTGTTTAAAAATTTCAGAGGTACCCGTTGGTACTTTAAAACATTTTGCGTTTAATTTGAGAAAAACATGTGCATCCGTTTTAACATCATCAAGTAGTTTAAACCAAATATTCAAAACACGCAGCAATAATAAAATAATTCTAGGAGGCCTTATTACAAACATAAACCCAAAAGAAAAAAAATAGTTAAAATCCAAAATGTATTTATAAAAAGTCTCCATTGCATGGCCACCTCGAATCTATCCGGCTCCTCACCCGCGATCTACGAATCACCTGAAAAATTAAAGGAGAAGGTGAGTCACCAAGACTCAATGTGTAACCCTTCCCCGGTTTAGTGCAATAACATACACAAATCATAACCAATTAACATGCATAAGTTTAAAATGCACCCAACCTAACCATCCAAACGCCTTTCTCTACCCCCGTGGTACCAAACCACCGGTGGTGCCAAACCACCGGTGACATTTAGTCACAAATGTGATACCAAATCACCGGAGATACCAAATCTCTCGGTGTCCAAGACACAATTGTGTTACCAAAACACCGTGACCGAAGTCACAAATCAAGTGATGGGGCCAACCCATCGTGTGATACCAAATCACCGCGAGACGATCCCATATCTCAAAGTGGGGCCAATCCACGGTGGAATTAACCACGAGGACAAGTCGCTATGAGGTGCCAAACCTCTGCGGAGGTACCAAACCTCTGGTGACCGTAGTCACGATGTGTTACCAAAACACTGGTGTCCGTCGACACGAATATCACTGCCCCCTCCTCTCATCAACCCATAACAATCATTTATATGCATGTACCAAAAATCATGTTGATAGATTTATTTAACAATATCCAATCGATTATCATAAGCCATATATTATATAATACACATGCCAAATGAGTCATGCTTCCCAAAAGCATCAAATAATAATCTCATAGCAATATAGACTTACCCGAGTCCTTGCTAATACCATGAAGGTATTACATCCATGTCTACACAAATTGATTAGACATAAAATAACACTTAGCATATTAAAAGTTATAAGATGTGTATGTATACACACTGCACCAAAAAGAGTTCTAAATCCCGAATAGACAAATCGGCCACACAAGTATTCTTGCCCCTATATTCGGCCAAAAATGAATATTAGAACCATGGTCTATTCGGCCAAACCAAAATAATTGAGAAGGGTTCCTTGTGAACCTAAAATCTTACCCAAAGCCTTCGAACACTTATCCAACACACTCCTAAAAGAATCGGCCTCACTTCCCTACAATCAACCATCATCAATAAGGTTTATTAGCCTTCTCGCTTAAACGAAACTTAAAATAATAATCCTTCGAAATAAACCTTACCACCTTACCAAAACCGATTTCTAGAGAAGTCCCGATGATAACTATCTTACCTTCAATATTCGGCTAAAGTTGATCAAGATAGGAGAAGAATATTTTCGGCACAACAAGAGGTATATTCGGTTTTATGACAAAAAGAAAAGAATAGGAAAAGAATAGAGTTTCGGCAAGAAGTAAGTATAGGAGGTTTTTGATGTTTAATCAAAACAAATGGGAGAACAAAAAGGTTGATGAAGGTTTCGGTTTTGAGAGATTGAGATGAAGAAAAGAAAATAAAAATTGAGCATAAAATGACCAAATGGTCAAAAAGTATTAGGCTTAGCAAATGGTAAAATTCGGCTAGAAAGAAAAGAGTTGAGAGAGAATTGTTTTGCAACTTTTGCACCAAATGAAAGAAATGACCAAAAAGAATTCCTAAGCCTTACCAACACTAGCATATTCGGCCAAAACTCCTCTCTAGCCACATTGCCGTCCAAGTTCATGGCATAAAGGCCATGAATTTGTTTCCAAAACATTTCCCACAAACCAAGCCTTTGTCCCTCAATTTACCATAACTTCAAGATATCTTACCATAACCTTAGGAATCTTATCCTTTTTTCCATGCTTTCCTTAAAAATAAATTCAACTTACCAAAATGAAAGTCCAACCTATCATAATCCTAGGTTGACCGGCCATTAATGCTAACATACAAAATAAACTTTTAAAAAATGCTAAACATACTACTCGAACCTCTAACCTCAAGCAACTTTCCAAACTCCTTAACCATCTTGCCACTTATTCCTCTTATGCTTTAATTTACACTTAAATTAACTTAAGTGCTAAGCTCATTTAATCCACTTCATTAAATAAGCCATACTAAAATTTATTCTAGCTTCCTAAATAAAATCAAGCCCTCACAAGACTATACTAACACATAAAATTCATACCCGAGCCAACACAAATAAATAAATAATATTCTAATTTTCCTAAAGCCCAAGCTCCAAATGGCCCAATCCTACTAGGCCCAATTTAAGGATGTTACAATTCTACCCTCCTTAAAGAAAATTTCGTCCTCGAAATTTCCAACTAACTAACAGTCGTACTTCCTATCTCACTACACTACGCTCTTGCTGCGCACTCTGATATTATTAAAAAAATTACTATACTACTAACAACACTTGAATCCGTCGAACCCACATCAATCAAAGCGGTTTGTGGAAAACCAAAGACTAAGAATGTACCGATTATGACATCCGGTGCGTCTCCTTCCTCACGACGCCTCGCAGCATACACCAAACCAGGCTGCCTAGCTTCCGTGTTGCCAATACCTCTGCCAGCTGCTCCGCGACCTCCACTAGAGCCATAACCACCTCTACCATTACCACGACCTCTCTGTGGTGCTGGTCCCTCCTTCGAATCCTGAGCACGACCTTGACCTTCAGACTGATTCCTAGCTTGCTTACGCGGACAGTCTCTCACACGATGTTCTAGCGAACCACACTCGAAACATCCTTTCCCTCCGGTCCAACATTCACCCCAATGAAACTTTCCACAACGGTTGCACTGGGCCGGTCCCGGATTAGCAGTAACAGGCCTCCCAGACTGATTCGACCCACTTTGCCTAGCCCTCTTCTGAGAATCTTCGGCTGACCCAGATGATTCAGAACCTCTCTTATGCTTATTCCGGTCGTAACTCTGCCTTACAGTTTCCTTTATTCCTTCGGCTATCTTGGCCTTTTCAACTAAAGCAGCAAAATCTCGCTCCTGATGTGGAGCAATCAACAGCCTTAACTCGTCTCTAAGTCTGTCTTCAAAACAAACACAACGATCATGCTCCGATGCCACTATTCCCTGAGCATAACGACTCAGCCTTAGAAATTCCGCTTCATATTCCGACACAGATTTACTTCCTTGCACTAACCCCAGAAAAGCTTTCCTTTGAGCATCAATATAGCTTGAGCCAACATACTTTTTCTGATACGAATTCTTGAAATACTCCCAAGTGAGATCATCTGCCGTAGTACCATCTCGAACCGTGAGCCACCAACGATATGACTCATCTTTGAGAAGTGACACCGCTCCTTTCAGCTTCTCCTCGTTTGTCAAATCTATCTCATCCATGATTCTTTCTGGTCGATTCTAACCAATACTCACCAGTATTGGGCGCTACACCTGGACACACCTCGGAAAAATTCAGCTCCATTAGCTCTTAGTCTCTCGAAACCGACTTCCGAGCTCCTCCACCTCCTCCAATTCCAGCTACCCTTTCCAAAGACCCGTAGCATTGCTTGTGACACACAGTCATCACACGTCCGATCCGATGCTCAACTCCAAAGGTTGGGGTGGTGGTGGCGGTATCTCATTTTCAGATCCTTGACCCGACCCGACAGGTTCCGATACAGCCATCCTACCCCTTCCGCGTCCACGACGTCCACGACCTCTAAAGCTCATTCTAACTATCGCGCTTTAATCTGATTAGGAAATTTTATGAATTACTACATGTTTCACTTGATTATCCGCGAAGAAATTTTATGAAAAGAGTTTAATAGAGATTCTTTCGATCAAACAAGGTTTTAGGTCTTCTATCCTAGTTTACACAGAAAAGTATATCCATTCCCTATACCTTTCATACCTATGCACTCTTCGGGCATTTCTGTCCGTTTCTAACCTAGGGGTATTTTCGTCATTTTTCCTACAGGGTATTTTTGTAATAAACCGAAGAAAATTTTAAGACTCTAATAAATCAAAACATCTTGTGATTTTTAAAGCTGAGGGTATTTTTTGAGAAATTCTCAATTTGAAGATATAACAAAATTTTGGAAACTAGGGTATTTTGGTAATTTTGTCAATCGTGTGTAATTTTGTAAATTTCAAAGTCAAGGTATTATTTTGAAATACAACATTTTTGAATACTTTTATAAAAGTTTGATCAAAATTGGGGTAATATGGAAATTTTAGAAATCAAGGGTATTTTTTTCGTAATTTTGCCACTAGGGGCACTTCGTAATTTTGGTAAACCTAAATTATTTGAAAATTTTTGAAGATAAATTTGTCCTATTATCAAAAAGAGATAATTTAGTGATTTTAAAATCAAAGTTTTCCTTAAAACATGGCTAGTCCCTTTCGGGTTTTATTTAGGGTTTTGCCTATGACCGAATCCTCTCGGTTAGGGTGAACCGGAAGCTACGCACTGCAGGAATCCCGCGAAGAAGGAGGTGAGTCACGAGGACCGCTTAAATACCAAGCTCTTCCGATCCAATCTCTGACATGCGCACTAAGGTTACCACACCCTAACTTGGCGACTTGGTCCTAGGTTTGTTTAATTAGGCTTTTAAAGTCTTATGTCTTTGTTTGGAGTAAACTAGTCCTAAAGTTTAAAATACTATCACTATCTACGTCCCATGCTTCCTACCCTTCTACTGAATATAACTCATAAAAATCGAGAGATACTTACTTGGGCGGGTTGGTGCCGGAGACTCGGTGCCATGCTAATTCAAAACAAAAATATTTCAAAAAGGCCTACTAAAACATTTTTGGGCCTTGGGCCCCACAAATGAGCTTTGAACTGGGCTCGATACCAATTTTGTAACACCCCAAACCCTGGTCCAAACCATATGACCGAATTTGGTTTGCTACTGAGAGAGAACATTTTGAAAACCGCTTTTAAAACTTAGTCGAATTGCCTTTCAAATAAAAATTTATTTGTTAAAAACCACACTTAAAAGAAATTTTGTTGAGTCGGGTTGTTTAAAATTAAAATTTGTACCAGATGGTACTTTAAAACATTTTATTTAATTTGAGAAAAACATGTATAACCGCTTTAACATCATCAAGTAGTTTAAAATAAACATCCAAACATGCAAAAAACAATAGAATAATTTTAGGAGGCCTTATTACAAACATAAACCCAACAGATAAAATCCAAAATGTATTTATAAAAAGTCTTCATTGCATGGCCACCTCGAATCTATCCGGCTCCTCACCCGCGATCTACGAATCACCTGAAAAATTAAAGGAGAAGGTGAGTCACCAAGACTCAATGTGTAACCCTTCCCCGGTTTAGTGCAATAACATACACAAATCATAACCAATTAACATGCATAAGTTTAAAATGCACCCAACCTAACCATCCAAACGCCTTTCTCTACCCCGTGTCGTACCAAACCACTGGTGACATTTAGTCACAAATGTGATACCAAATCACTGGAGATACCAAATCTCTGGTGTCCGAAGACACAATTGTGTTACTAAAACACCGTGACCAAAGTCACAAATCAAGTGATGGGGCCAACCCATCGTGTGATACCAAATCACCGCGACGATCCCATATCTCAAAGTGGGGCCAACCCACGGTGGAATTAACCACGGGGACAAGTCGCTATGAGGTGCCAAACCTCGGAGGTACCAAACCTCTGGTGACCGTAGTCACGATGTGTTACCAAAACACCGTGTCCGCCGACACGAATATCACTGCCCCCTCCTCTCATCAACCCATAACAATCATTTATATGCATGTACCAAAAATCATGTTGATAGATTTATTTAACAATATCCAATCGATTATCATAAGCCATATATTATATAATACACATGCCAAATGAGTCATGCTTCCCAAAAGCATCAAATAATAATCTCATAGCAATATAGACTTACCCGAGTCCTTGCTAATACCATGAAGGTATTACATCCATGTCTACACAAATTGATTAGACATAAAATAACACTTAGCATATTAAAAGTTATAAGATGTGTATGTATACACACCTGGCACCAAAAAGAGTTCTAAATCCCGAATAGACAAATCGGCCACACAAGTATTCTTGCCCCTATATTCGGCCAAAAATGAATATTAGAACCATGGTCTATTCGGCCAAACCAAAATAATTGAGAAGGGTTCCTTGTGAACCTAAAATCTTACCCAAAGCCTTCGAACACTTATCCAACACACTCCTAAAAGAATCGGCCTCACTTCCCTACAATCAACCATCATCAATAAGGTTTATTAGCCTTCGGCTTAAACGAAACTTAAAATAATAATCTTTCGAAATAAACCTTACCACCTTACCAAAACCGATTTCTAGAGAAGTCCCGATGATAACTATCTTACCTTCAATATTCGGCTAAAGTTGATCAAGATAGGAGAAGAATATTTTCGGCACAACAAGAGGTATATTCGGTTTTATGACAAAAAGAAAAGAATAGGAAAAGAATAGAGTTTCGGTAAGAAGTAAGTATAGGAGGTTTTTGATGTTTAATCAAAACAAATGGGAGAACAAAAAGGTTGATGAAGGTTTCGGTTTTGAGAGATTGAGATGAAGAAAAGAAAATAAAAATTGAGCATAAAATGACCAAATGGTCAAAAAGTATTAGGCTTAGCAAATGGTAAAATTCGGCTAGAAAGAAAAGAGTTGAGAGAGAATTGTTTTGCAACTTTTGCACCAAATGAAAGAAATGACCAAAAAGAATTCCTAAGCCTTACCAACACTAGCATATTCGGCCAAAACTCCCCTCCTAGCCACATTGCCGTCCAAGTTCATGGCATAAAGGCCATGAATTTGTTTCCAAAACATTTCCCACAAACCAAGCCTTTGTCCCCTCAATTTACCATAACTTCAAGATATCTTACCATAACCTTAGGAATCTTATCCCTTTTTCCATGCTTTCCTTAAAAATAAATTCAACTTACCAAAATGAAAGTCCAACCTATCATAATCCTAGGTTGACCGGCCATTAATGCTAACATACAAAATAAACTTTTAAAAAATGCTAAACATACTACTCGAACCTCTAACCTCAAGCAACTTTCCAAACTCCTTAACCATCTTGCCACTTATTCCTCTTATGCTTTAATTTACACTTAAATTAACTTAAGTGCTAAGCTCATTTAATCCACTTCATTAAATAAGCCATACTAAAATTTATTCTAGCTTCCTAAATAAAATCAAGCCCTCACAAGACTATACTAACACATAAAATTCATACCCGAGCCAACACAAATAAATAAATAATATTCTAATTTTCCTAAAGCCCAAGCTCCAAATGGCCCAATCCTACTAGGCCCAATTTAAGGATGTTACAATCTAAGGGGGCGAAATGGGATCAAACCAACACAAATTAAATTCAAGCTAAATCGATTAAATTAAACATTTCAAAAGCATGAATATTCATAAACATGTTCACAAAAAACAACAACAAATAATTTAAAGAGATAGGAACAAGAAACAAATCCGGTGGCTCTCAGGTGGCTTGTCCGATTGAACCCTTCTTCGCTTCTTCGTTGTCCTCGCTATCAAGGGGGCTTATGAACACTTCAAATGCTGCTTCAAATGGCTGGAAAACACCTCTTTTCCAAGAGGGGAAATCGGCACAAGAACAATGGGAAAATAGAATGGAAATGAAAGGAGGAGAGTTGAGAGAAGGGAAGAGAGAATGAGAGAATGAGAGAATGTTGGAGAAGTGAGAGATGCTTTGAATGAGCAGCTAGGGCTGTATTTATAGGTGTTAGTGTAACACCCTGGTTCTAGGGGTTATGCGTTTGGTGCATAGCTCAGAGGTTGGCACACTTCAGTGTGTGGTTGAGTTAGTATTAGGGGTCTTGAGAACCCTAAAGTGTAGTGGAATGCCCTGGAAAATTTTTAGTTTTAAGGGTTAAAAAGGGAGCTTGGATGGAGGAGGCCTTAAGAAATTTATTTAGGAGAATTAGACATAAGAAATGGCTTGGCAAAGTGGCAAGGGAGATGCCACTAAGAGCATGGAGAAGTGACGCCTCAAGGGGGCTTTGGGGTCTCAGGATCGAGCTGCAAAGGCAGCATTTTCTTTTCTTTTTGCGTCATGAGCAAGGGGGAAGTGTTGGATTCAGTTTTGGCACCTTAAAAGTAGGATTTGACTTGTTCAAATTATTTAAAATGGGTGGCTAGGAGGAAGGATGAGTTGGCTTAAGTTTGAAATTGTTTGAAAGGGTGGTGTAGAGTGTTTTTAGGAGGGAATCAAGGGATTGGGAGAGAGGCAAAGGTGTTGGACGGCTAGGGGGGTTCTTGTGTTGACATTTTCGTCCTTGAAGGTTGGGGGGAGTAGCCAAACTCTATTTAAAGGGTGTGAGCCTCCTTGTTGCCAAATTTTAGCCTTACTCCCAAGCCTTCACTTTTGTGCTTCTCAAACACTACCTACACCAAAACGTAACACTACCTCTACTTGTCCTTTTGAAACCATTTCTCCTTTTGTGCATCTCTTGCTTTTCTCTTCTTTAACTATCAATAGCCGAACCTCTTTAAGCCATCAACATTTCTTTACTTTCCTATTTTCACCAAAGCCGAAGGTTCACTTAGCCGAAACTTTGATTTCCTCTTGTTATCTTGCTAAGCCGATTCTTGAGGCCGTTAAGTATTCTCTCTCAGTCTCTGCAAGCGTGGTAGTAAGTAAGCTCTTCCCTAGTAATCGATTTTGCTTCTTTCTCTTGTGGGGTGCCGAAACCAAAAGATGGTTTTGGTATTATGGTGATGGCCGAATGTTATTGTTAGGGCCTTGATATTGTTTCTTTCTTGTGTAGCCATAGAAAGGGAGCACTAAGGATCTTTTAAGGTTCGATTCATCAAGGTAAGGGTGTGGGAGAATTCAGCCAAGGGCCATAAAGTGGTATGTTTTAAGTGATGACCGATTCTTCTGTGGATTGTTTAGGAATTTCAACAAGGTTCTCAATCAAGTAACGTTCTCAGGATTTGATCAATTGTGCTAGTAATAAGGTGCGTAATCAACGCACTAATTCTCGGTTCTTTGTTTACTAATGTGTTTATATATGCATGATGGGTGGTAGCCAATCTTAATGGCTAAGTGGTAAATACCACGGTTTGGGTAATTGTACGCCAGGTGAGTATTTGGTGAAATTTATGTATTGTGATGTATATATAAATATGTTATGATAATTAAAATGTGATGTCCACTCTTATGTTACGATATGATCTGACATGTTGCATTTACATACATGGGAGGTGGATGGGATCGATAAAGGAAGAAGGTACATATGATGTACATGGTCTAATGTTAGCCTCGGCTACATTAGCGCTTGAGGGTTAGCTGGGTGCTACCTCAAGGGAGATGTTGGCTAGGTGCCCATCTCGGCGGTTGATGGCTATGTGCATCACCGTAGATGGTTTGTGATAATGGGATCACTTTGGTTGATCGGTGGCTCAGCCACGACCTTGAGCAGCGAGTTTGCCAAAGTAAGTATTATGGATCACGATGTGATCAGTGGTGGTTCATCCACGGCCTTAGGCAGGGAGTTTGCTAAGGTTGGTGTACGGTTGGACAATGGGTTGGGCTGAGATGCATAGTTGCATGACTTGTTACGAGAATGGTATGGTATTGGGCCAAGCCCATACGTGTGGGAATCTGTGTTTTGATTATGCACTGAGTCGGTGGACTCACTCTTTTATTCCTAACCATTTCGTGTGATGCGTAGCCGGACCAGGGATCGGAGAGGACACATGGTGGCCCATGCAGAAAGAAGAACTCAAATATTTTAAATTTATTTATACTAAGTATTTGGGTTTAAATATTGATGTAATAAGGCCCTTTTGATTTTTTTCATTTATTTTGGGAATTACTTTATTATTAATTTTAAATTATGGTTTGATTACTTTGATTCACTATGTGAAAATGATTTAGATTTTAGCCACTTATTTTACTCAACAAATTTATAAGTTAATCAAGTGTTTTAATATGGACATTTCTATTTAATATCAAAGTCTAAAAGTATAGTTTTAAAAGTACACGGGTTTTACCAGAAAGATAGTAGATTTTCGTGTTTTAAATTCTAAGTAAAGGAAAATATTTTCACTAACATAACCAGATTCGGTCGTAGTGAATGGGCTGGGTTTGGGGATGTTACAGTTAGGGGCTGCTAAAAATAGCAAATAATCAGCAGCTAAGAGTCCCTCATGGCCGTCCATCCTATGTGGCAAAGTTGATGGATTCAACTTTGCCAAAATTAGCTTGGGGCAATCTAAAAAGCCTTGAATTTTGGAGGGGTTTGAATGTGATTTTGAAAGATCTTCAAGGGCTCCTTTGCAAGCTGAATAAATCAGCAAATAAGCTGATTTGGGCCTTCATCATGGACGGTTTGGGCTACCCAATTAGTGGCTGGTTCGGTTCAACCGGTTCGGTTCAACTAGTGCGGTTTAACTAGACCCTTTTTCATAATCAATTAAAAATAATTTATTTAACCCAAATTAAATTGGGAATAAATTAAAATTAATTAAATTATGATTAAATATTCATAATTGGACTGCCTTGGGCTGGAAATAGAGTCGCCTTGACACTTCAAATCGCTTCTCGGTTTAATTCTTCGAGAGGTGTCTGCCGAGCCAATTTTTCCCTTTTTGCGATTCTGTCGAAAATAGTCAGATTTAAACAAAATTAATTATAAAATTAATTAAAATTTATCATATTCATATTTTGAGCACAAATTATTTATTTTATAATATTTAATTATTTTTCGACAAGAATTTACTCGGAACCACATGAAATTGGGTTAAAAAGGGCATGCAAAAGTATATAAACTTTCGTGTTTCCACACAACAAGGTGCCTAAACTTTTCTAAGCATATTCGGCTACTTCCCCCTACCTACATGACCGAAATTGTCATCATAGAAGTCCCTTGGCCGGCCAACTCTCCCCCTCTTCCCAAATCCCACATTTTTCTCCTAATTCTTCTCTTCACCTCTCATACAAATGAATTTGAATGAGTCAACACCTATCTTCCCTTCTTAGCCGAAATTCAAATGAATTTAACTTGGCCTTTCACTCATCCATTCAGAGTCCTTATGCCGTCCACCACTGCACCTCCTTGCCGAAAAATAAAAGCTCAAAATGCTACCTGTGCTGCTCGAACCTAGGCCCCTTTAGACTCCCTGAGGTGTCACTCCCCTGTGCTCTAAGTGGCCCCTCCCTTGCCACTTTACTAGCTAGCTTTTTGTGTCTTAACCCACACAGTAAACTCCTTAAGGCCTAGCTCCCTAAGCTCTCCTTTAAGACTTTAAAAATCCACTATTTTTCTAAGGCATCTACCTACATCCCAGGGTTCCTGAAGTCCCCAAAACACATACAAACCACACACAAGCACATTGCCACATATATTTAAGTTAAAACGTGTAACCCCTAAATCCCGGATATTACAGATGAAACATTTCAAAACAAATTCTGAGATATCACACTTCATACCAGGCCACCAGTAAAGTTGTTTCAAATCGTTATACATTTTCGTACTTCCCGGATGAATAGATAACCATCTACTATGAGATTCATTTAAAATCATCTGAATCAACTCTGAATTTTTTGAAACACGTAATCTACCTCTGAAACTTAAACAATCATCAGCAGCAACCCAAAACTCTAAATTAGAATTAAAATCACATTGAGCATGTTTTGCTAGCAATTCATTATCAACTTTCTGAGCTTTGCAAATCTGCTGTATAAATAACGGTCTCGCTTTCAACTCAGCTATATTCAAGCCGTCATTAAATAGAGCCAACTAAGTATTCATTGCACGTAGAGGAAACAAAGATTTCTGACTTAAAGCTTCTGTAGCAACATTGGCCTTCCCCAGATGGTAGTCAATCACTAGCTCGTAATCTCTTAACAATTCTAACCATCTTCGCTGTCATAGATTTAGATCTTTCTGAGTCATCAAATATTTTAAGCTTTTGTGATCAGAATAAACATGACATTTTTCATCGAACAGCTGGTGGCACCAAATCTTCAACGCAAACACTATAGCTGCTAATTCTAAATCGTGTGTCGGGTAATTCTTTTCATGCGGCTATAATTGTCTCGAGGCATAAGCTATGACTTTGCCTTCCTGCATCAAAACATAGCCCAGACCATTCAATGATGCATCACTATAGATTACGAATTCTTTACCCGACTCTGGCTGAACTAACACTGGAGCTTCGGTCAATAAAGCTTTCAATTGATCAAAAATTTTCTGACACTTGTCCGACCACTCGAACTTAACATTTTTCTAAAGTAGTCCCGTCAACGGAGTTGCAATCATTGAGAAACCTTTTACGAATCATCTATAATAACCGGCAAGTCCCAAAAAGCTTCAGACTTTGAATACATTTCTCAAAGGCTTCCAATCTAATATTGCCGAAATCTTGCTCGGATCCACTCGAATACCCGATACTGACACAATAGGCCCCAGAAAACTAACTTCACGCAACCAGAATTCACATTTACTGAACTTTGCAAATAGTTGTTTATCTCTCAAAGTCTGTAGCACTGTTCTCAGATGTTCAACATGTCGAATTCATCACGAGAATAAATCAAGTTATCATCTATAAACACAACAACAAATCGATCCAAATACAGTCTGAAGATTTGATTCATTAGGTCCATAAAAACAGCAGGTGCATTCGTTAATCCGAAAGGCATAACTAAAAACTCATAATGCCTGTATCTCATTTAGAAAGCAGTTTTTGGCACATCAGAGTCTTTAACTCGCAGCTGATAGTAACCCGATCTCAAATCTATCTTAGAAAACACTGTAGCCCTTTTTAACTGATCAAATAAGCCATTAATTTGTGGCAGAGAATTTTTGTTCTTGATAGTCACTTTATTGAGCTATTGATAATCGATGCACATTCTCATATTTCAGTATTTCTTTTTCACAATCAACACTGGTGTACCCTAGGAAGAATAACTCAGTCACGCGAAACCTCTATCTCTCAACTCTTGCAATTGAGCTTTCAACTCTTTTAATTCTGTCAGGGCCATTCTGTGCGAAGCTATCGATATCAGAGTTGTTCTCAGCACTAAATCAATACCAAATCTACCTCTCAGATCAGTGGCAAACCCGGTAACTCTTCAGGATAATCTCATTATTCTGGCATCTCAAATCAATCATCTTCCGTTTGCAGTTTACAATACCATCATGCAATGTTAACCAATCCATACTCAGAATTATATCAAATTCATCAAATGGAAACAACATCAAATTGGCTGGAAAATAGAAACTCCGAATCATCAATGAACAGTTCTCGTATACTTTATCAACCAAAACACACTGGACTAAGGGGTTCGACCTCTAATCACAAATACAGTAGACTCTACAATCAAAGTCTTACTGGATACTAAAGTCTCACATACATAATAATGAGTCATTCCAGGATTAATCAATGCAACAACACTAGTATCATAGAGAGTGAAAGTACCGGTAATAACATCAGGATACGAAGCTTCTTCATTAGCACGAATGGCATAAGCTCTAGCAGGTGCGCGGGGTTCAGATCTAATAGTCATGTCTTTAGTCATTCTCTGGCTACCACTCACATTACCTGTGTTTCTGGGTGGTCTACCTCGAGCTGTAGTGTTACCCAACCTTGTATTCTACACTGTATCTTGCTCGGCCAACTTAGAACATTCACGGATGAAATGATCTAATGATCCACATTTGAAACAAGCCCGATCATTCAATCTACAATTGCTGGGATGTCGTTTACCGCAATGTTTAAACTCAGGTTGATTTGGTCTTACATTTCCAACACTAGCTATTGAAGTAGCTTTTAAACTGACAGGTGGTCTGTCTCGATCTCATCTAGACTAACCCACCGTAACCTTTGAACGGCTCAAATCATCTCGAAACTTCTTTGATGCCGACTGAACTGTCTTACTCAAGGATCCATTTCGCAAATATCTAGCTTCAAAGTTAGCTTTTCTTTTCTCTTTCCTGAGTTCTTTAACTTTGCATGCTCGCTCGACAAGTACCACAAACTCTTTGATTTCCAGAATCCCGACTAACAGCTTAATGTCTTCATTCAAACCGTCTTCGAATCTTTTATAGATTATAGCTTTAGTCGAAACACATTCCTGAGCATATCTGTTGAGTCTCACAAATTCCCGTTCATATTCTGTCACTGTCATGCGACCTATTTTAACTTAAGGAAATCTTTGTTTTTTTTGATATATGAATCTCTGACTGATATATTTCTTTCAGAATTTAGTCTGGAAAAACTCCCAAGGAACTCGTTCTTTTGGAACCACTGATACTAGTGTATTCCACCAGTGGTACGTGGTGTCTCTAAGAAAAGATACAACACAGTTGACACATTCATCAAGAGTACAAGATAATTCATCGAACACTCGAA
The DNA here is from genome assembly GCA_025503065.1 of Gossypium bickii. NCBI lineage: Eukaryota > Viridiplantae > Streptophyta > Magnoliopsida > Malvales > Malvaceae > Gossypium > Gossypium bickii. The sequence goes on along the minus strand of CP106717.1, from coordinate 42,140,660 downwards.
TCGTATTATCAAGCAAAAAATTAGCTCATTCAACATCAACATCAACAGTAGCTCTGAATTCTTCAGCCCCTTATTTTCTGATTTTATCAATCGGAGGCTTATTTAATCGCATCGGATCAGTAACTTGAGGTATCATAGGTATTTGGGAAGGGTTAGGTGGGGGTGGAGGTTGTTGAGCAGCCAGATTTGTCTGGATATATTGTGTGAACCATTCGCTCATCATCTAGAAAAAGGCCTGTTTAGCCTCTCCCTCGTGGCTACTCGTAACAAGTCTAGAATTAGATTGCACTGCCCATTGAGCAGTAGCGGGTGCATTACTTTCCACGTCATCAGCTACGGCTTGATCTAGATCCATTTACTATACAAAAACACATTTTAATTGTCAGGAACTATCACAGTTTATAAATATGGCATGTATAGCTAGACTCACACGCGCTACGTTAGTCCTAGAACCTACTAAACCGTAGCTCTGATACCAATCAAATGTAACACCCCTAACATGTATCTGTCGTCGGATTAGGGTTACGAGGCATTACCGATCAAAAACACTGCTCTGAACAGTCATTTAATACAATTCAAGCATAAAGTTATATTAACTTCTTTTAAACACTTGCAAACTTAAATAGCCACAATTTACAAAAACCAATGTTGCATATATGAATCATATAGCCAACCAAAATCAATCATGCTTTATTAATCAAATATCACATACAAACTATACTCCAAAACTCAACCATTTCACTTATACTAATTCTGCTTCAAAATTTAACCATTTCCATATCATTTTTTTATTCCATCTTTTCGAACTAACGATCATACATCAAAGCAATATTAACATGCTTTATAATTACAATATTAGAACCATATGTCCAACAAATCAAAAACCTAAATTATAAACAAGCGTATTTCATTTCATATATTGAGCTTACCTTAAAACATCCATTAGTGCAAATTCATTCCTTTAACTAAATACTAAATGTACCATTTTTGCATATTTGTGCACATTCACTTATTAAACCATATCACTGCATATCACACGGCATAATATTCATTAGCACAATCGAAAGTAGCTAGCATTTCGACATGGCTAAATTTACTTCTTATACATTACAAATTCATACATGTTTACCATATCAATATGGACCATTTTTGAATACAAATGTCAAGTCATATCATACCTAATTCGCAAGATAGATAATATGTCTGACCATCATATATTCAACCATCCTATAAACCATTTCTAAGCATAATTACTGAATCAAAACATACCAAAATTTATATGCTAGATTCATGTCAAAATCAAAAGTACACAACTAATTCATTTCTCACCTATTCGGCCATCACAATTATCCACAAAAGTTATACCAATTCCACCATTAAATCTTAAGTTAAATATACCATTTCACGAAACTTTCACACATATTAATTCACATGCTGTAAACATATAAAATAATATAAAAATAATTTTACGACCTCAAATTTGTGGTTCCGAAACCACTATTTTGATTTAGCTAAAACTGGGTTGTTACACTGTGTATACTTCACAAACTGAGTGTTACAAGTTTTTGGCGTCGTTTTCGATGACTTTTGTCTTAGTCATTTTTGTGAAATTATTCTTTTCAATTTGGTTTTTATTTCATTTTTATCTAACTTCTAACCTTACTAATTTATTCTTTAATCTTTATTTTTGTGATTTATTATCAAGTGTTTATGAGCATAGATCGAATTATGGATTTATTACTTGTAGACCCTGAGATCAAGTGGACATTTAGATAGAGAAGATGTGAAAGATCAGGTCAATGACAGGCCGAGATGGACCTTGGAAATCAAAATGATGGACAAGGAAATGGAACTAATCATGTGCACAATCTAATCCTTATTGCTGATGATAGGGATCGTGCCTTAAGATAGTAAGCTATGCCATTCTTCAATGAATTAAATATGGGATTTAGGAGACCGAATATTGAGGCTCCACAATTTGAATTGAAACCAGTGATGTTTCAAATGTTCAAAATGGTGGGCCAGTTTAGTGGAATGCCCCTGAAAATCCACGCCTTCACCTTTGATTATTCATGAAGGTGAGTGATCCGTTTAAGATAGTCGATGTGACTGAAGACGCATTGAGGTTGAAATTGTTTCCATACTCATTGCGAGATTCAGCACAAGCACGGCTTAATTCGTTGCCACCAAGTTCAATATCTACATGGCAAGAATTAGCATAAATATTTTTGGTTAAGTATTTCCCACCTAGCAAAAACACAAAGTTACGGAATGAGATAACCACTTTTCAATAATTGGATAACGAATCCTTGTACGAAGCATTGGAGAGATTCAAAGAATTACTTCATAAGTCCCCCCATCATGGGATTTATAATGGTCTTAACACACACACAAGGTTGATGGTAGATGTTTTTGCGAATGGTGCGATTTTGTCTAAGTCTTATAATGAGGCTTACGAGATCATTAAGAGGATCGCTAGTAACAACTATCAATTGCCAATAAATCAAGCAACTTCAGCAAGACAAGTAGCTGGAGTGCACGAAGTGGACACATGTACATCACTCCCAACTCAAGTATCTTATATTTCTTTAATGCTAAAACAATTTACCACTAATGGTTTGGATATTTTGTAGCTCAGTCACCAAGTCAGTTTGATGTTGTTTCCTGTGTATACTGTGGGGATAGTCATTATTTCAAAAATTATCCATCAAATCTTGAGTCAGTTTATTACATAGGAAATCAACACCAAAATAGAAGTAAACATGAACCATAGTCCAACTTTTACAATCCTTCATGGTGCAACCATCCAAACTTTTCTTGGAGTAACAAAGGAAATGGAAGGAACAACACCCTAACCCGTATCCGTCACCGGAATAGGGTTACGGAGCATTACAGGAATTTCAAATCAAAGGAACATAAATTTCAAACTTTTCAAATCATATCAATAAACATATTACGACCAGTTTAAATCATACATATTCTTTCTTAAACGAGCTCTCGAGGCCCAAAATGCGCATTAGAAACAAGTCAGGAATAAATAAAAAAGTCAGAGAATTTTTCAGAAGACATTAAAAATTTTCAACACTGCAGGGGTCACACGGCCGTGTAACTCACACGGACAGGAGACACGCCTTGTCTCAAGGCATGTGGGCATTCGAAGTAGGGACACATGGCCGTGTCCCAGCCCATGTCTGTGCCCGTGTAACTCACTGACTTGGTCACACGACCAAGCCACACGCCCGAGTGTTAGGTCGTGTACCCTTCGAAATAACCTCACACACCCATGTGCTAGGCCATGTGCTAGGCCGTGTAATAGCCTAACTTGTAGCCCTTCGAAAGCTACAAGGGCCACACGGTAGTGTCGCCTGGCTGTGTGTCACACATGGCTGAGACACACGCCTGTGTCTCTGCTCGTGTGGACGAAAGTAAGCCATTATACAAGCCATTTTTCTCACCCAACTTGTCATGTACCTAGAACAAAAAATGCATATATGAACAAGCCATAACAAGGAACCAAAATTATGCATAATAAAGTCATATCCGTAGGGTATAATATCATACAACCAACATGCCCATGGGCACCTCAAATGACAACATTAAAACATATAGAAACATGTACACAATTTGGCCACATAAACCAACAATCCTCTAAGTAATCAGCATAAATACATACCATTAAATTTCCTTACCAAAACACAATCTATTAAGCACCAAAATGCCATTCTATAATTAGTATCAATCAACCATATAAATCATACACAATAAGATACTAATTCACCATATATACAACATATCACAAGATACATGTACCATATAAATATTTAGGCTTTCATTCCACCTTCCAACAATCAACCAAACAAGCCAAACATCAACCATAATAAGTCTACTCACATACATGCCAAACAATGCTATTATACCAAAACTCAACCAAGTCAAATGGTCTTTTCAACATTCAAATACATAGGCCAACATTAGCCAAAATACCTATACATGCCATTATAACAAAAAATAAACAACTGAATGTACCAAAAGAGCCGATGGATAATTTGATTTATCTCCGACAAGCTTCCAACCCTAACGATCTTCCGATTCACTATAAGATAAGGAGAATAACACAGAGTAAACATTTAAGCTTAGTAAGTCCGTATAACAAAGAATATAACTTACCACTTAGTCATACAATAGGTAAGTAAACATAGCATATCCCAATATAATTTGGCCAATGCCTAAGCACATATGCACCAACCATATTAGCCATGTAAATACATATATAAGCTAATAAGCATGGATAAGCACAACAATTGACTAAGTTTCATTTACATGTGTCATCTAATTCAAGTTTTCATATACCATGTAACAACATTTCCATGTAATTCATATGTATCCTTGTATAGTTCGTATCGAACTCTTACTATTTCGTATCAAAACATTGCCTGTTGAACCATTTAGAATACCATTGGATACTCAGGATAGCTCACACATAGTGTGCTAACTCATATAATTGTAATCTGTCAAATCCTGTACATGTATGCTCATACGAGCTATGAATCGGTATGCTCACACGAGCTATAAATTAGTATGCTCTCACGAGCTGTAAATCGGTATGCTCTCATGATCTGTGGGTCGGAACGTAGCTACACGATGCTACTCACACAAGCTGTGGAGTATCCAGAACACATGTCGGACCTCATCGGTAGGAAGTTTAGGACAATACTCGAATCGTGTAAACCCTAATGACATGTCATTTGTATCCTACGAATTCCTAAGGTTCAAACGGAGCTCGATAATCATCGTACTTCGTTGGATATGCAATTGGTATATATATGTGACATTTCATAACACATGTATAATTCAATTTAAAACATATAAACATGATTTAATTACACGAACTTACCTCGACGAGTATACATAGATACGGAGGCAGTTAATCCTAGACTTTCTCTTTGCCTCGATCTAAAGTCGAACGAGGTCTATCTTGATCTATACGAATAAATTTAACTCAATTTACTATATAATTAATTCAATTTAGCCAAAAATCATACTTTGGAAAATTTATTATTTTGCCCCTATACTTTTATTTTGCCCCAATTGACAAATTCATCAAAAATCTCTTTACAAAAGTTATTAATCTAACAACAACCATCCATTTTCTATCATCAGATATCAAATTCGTGTATATTCATCAATGGTAAAACCCTAACAATTTTACAAATTAGTCCCCGGGCTAGCTAGATTAAGCTATAACGATCCCGAAAACATAGAAATCATTAAAAACAAGGAAAAATACATACCTAATTAAGGAAAGATATGTTGCCGAAAGTGAAAGCTCAACAATGGCTTTTTTCGACCCAAAAATTTGGTTGATGAAGATGACTAAAAGATGATAACCTTAATTTGTTTTATTTAATTTATCTTTGATTTACTAATTACTTAATTAACCTTAAAAATTAATCAAAATTTCAATAATGCCAAACCATGCTCATCCACTAAAACATCTTTGGTCTAATTGCCATATGAGGACTCATTCTATAACTATTTAATACTTTTAGCTACTAGAACTCAACTTTGCACTTTATGCGATTTAGTCCTTTTCATCAAATTGAGCATGTAAACGGTAAAATTTCTTAACAAAATTTTTATACGATACTTCTATCATGATGTAGGCAGTAAAATAATAATAAAATAAATTAGTTGACTTCATATTTGTGGTCCCAAAACCACTATTCTGATTTTACTGAAAATAGGCCGTTACATATATGCAACATAAACCCAACCAATCCCAAGGGTTAAATCAACAAGCTCTAAAACCATAACAAGTTGAGTCATCGAACAGTTTGGAGAACTTGGTGAAGGCGTACATGGCGAGGAATGACGCTTTTGTCCAAAGTCAAGTAGCAACATTGAAAAATTTGGAGAACCAAACGGGTTAGTTAGCTACGGAGCTTTGTAACCAACCGCAAGGAGCCTTATCGAGCGATACAGAAAATCAAAAAAATTTAGGTATTTGCCTTACGAAGTGGTAAAAATTTGGAACCTAAGGAGGTTGTGGTTAACGATGAACATATTGAAAAGGAGGAAATTCAACTAATAGTTGAAAGTCCTACACCGACTGAGCCAGAACTTACAAAGTCTGATGATGTAAAACCTAAACTAGTGAATTTTGAAAAACTAACATTTCCTCAAAAAAGTTATCCAGTCTAACCCCAGGTTTTATCACCTCCATATCCTTAAAAGTTCCAACCAAATAAGCAGAAACATGAGGTGCAATTAAAGTAGTTTTTGGATGTTTTAAAGCAACTTCACATCAACATCCCATTGGAAGAGGCTTTAGAGAAGATGCCCAATTATGTGAAGTTCATGAAGGGCATCCTGTCTAAGAAGAAGAGATGTAGTGAGTATGAGACTATGTCACTAACGAAGGAGTGCAGTGCATTCTTATAGAACAAGCTTCCTCCAAAACTGAAGGACCTTGAAAGATTTACTATACCCTGTAATATAAGAGAATCTTACTGTGGTAAAGCTTTGTGCAATTTAGGAGCGAGCATCAACTTGATGCCCAATTCTATTTTCAAAATGTTGAAAATAGGCGAAGTACGACCCACTACTGTGACACTTCAATTGGCAGATCAATCTTTAGTATAACCCGAAGGAAAGATCAAGGATGTTTTGGTAAGAGCCGATAAATTCATTTTTCCTACTGATTTTATTGTCTTAGATTTTGAAGTAGATAAAGAAGTGTCGGACATCCTAGGGAGACCTGTAACACCCGTTATCCGTATTCGACGTCGAAATAGGGTACGAGGCATTACCGGACTTACAACACAAATATTCACACAATTCTGAGTCATAAAATTTGCGTCCAGATTAAAACCATTCATATTAGATCATGAAGTCCCTATTACAAGTCTACAAGGCCCAAAACATGTATTGGAAGTGGTTCGGGACTAAAACGAGAACTCATGAAACTTTTACAAAACTTAGAAAATTTTTGCTAGAAGTAGGGCTCACACGCTCGTGTGGTCCAAGGGACACGCCCGTGTGCCACCGGGTGTAACACCCCTTACCCGTATTCTACTCCGGAACTGGGTACGAAGCATTACTGGATTTAACTTGCTTGAACATACAACCTTAGGCTTTAAAAATTTCATTTCCAACTTAAAACTACTCATTCATACGCAAAACATTCTTATTATAGGCCTACGAGGCCTCAAACTTGCATACGGGGGGTATCAGAATTAAATCGTAAACTTTTATGCACTTAAAAGTTTTTCCTAAACAAGGGCCACACGCCCGTGTGAAATGGAACATGCCCATGTATGCAGGTCGTGTAGTCACACATGCCTATGCCCTTAGCCCATGTGGAAATTATTTTCTAATTTGAACCTACAGGGGTTTTCACACGCCTGGACACATGCCCGTGTCCCTCACATAGCCTCGACACACCCGTGTGCCAAAACCATGGCATTCTATTTATGACATCATCACTTCACTATGGTCACACGGCCAAGGCACACGCCCGTGTCCTTAGACCGTGTGTCGAATTAAATTCCAAATTTTAGTTGCAAACTTCACACGGCCTAGGCACACACCTATGTCCATGGTCGAGCCTCCCACACGGCTCAGATACAGGGTCGTGTCTCTGTCCGTGGGTTTTCTACTAAGCATACATACTTGTAAATCTAGCATACAAGGGGACACACGACATATAAACACGCCCATGGGGCTGCCTGTGTGTCATACACGGCTTAGACACACGCCCTTGTGTCTACCCGTGTGGACATTAAAAAGTCTATATTCCAAGCCAAATGCCACCCTACAAAGGAATCATACTTATACCAACTCAAATCAACATAACTCATGACCCTAAGGCACTTTCAAGAATTCAAATCAAAGCATCCACACAAGCAAGAGCTTCATAATTTCATCATCATTGAATATATATATAAACTTGTCAAGTATTGGCCCAATTCCAATGACCTCTTACAAAATGAACTAGATAACATAAATAGCCAACACTTTGGCTAACAAATATGACATAAAAAAATACCCAAGTCCTATACATGCCATACTCAAAATAAATCTAACTTTGTTATACCAAAGAGATGTCGATAGTGTGATTTTTGTCTCTGACGTCCCACGATCCTCGAATTATCTTGGAAATACTACAAGGAAAAGGGAAATGAGAGGGGTAAGCATAAAGCGTAGGTAGTTTGCATGAAATTAAATAGCAACAATAAGCTCATAATGACATCAATACATGGCATTAGTTAACCACCCAAAGTCTTAAGCACTTTGCCATAACTTACTCGTACTTGTTCTTATCTAGCACATACCATGCCACATATTGTGAACATTCCTCGTGAATTACTCACGGGTACCTGTATTCACTCAATCAAATGGCTTTAGTACTAATCTAATTCATATTTGCAAGCTTATCTATTTATCCCACTAAATCGCTAGGGATACTCAAATACACATATTCATCGTCATTAACATAAACATGAAGCCAATGCCACATCCCAGATGTGGTCTTGCATGGGATCACCTCTGAGTGCCGATGCCATATCCCAGATATGGTCTTATACGGAATCTCACATCGAGTATCGATGCCATATCCCGGATATGGTCCTATACGATTCTCATATTCAGTACCAAAGCCATATCCCATATATGGTCTTATACGGGATCTCAATTCGATGCCAAGGCCATGTCCCGGATATGGTCTTACACGGGACCTTACCCATCTAATGTCTCGATGATAATATTCTCACATTTATTATAGTCCACCCGGGACTTCAACATCTCAACTTTTATCATCTTTCTCATTCAACACCGTTACTCAATTTCATTGAATGCCGTATATCATGACAATATAAAAAATTCTCAAACATACTAGCATAAATGTTGACTTTATCTCATACAAAACTTACCTCGATTTCAAAATAGGCTAGATTGTCGATCTAGTCCGATACTTTGTTCTTTCCTCGGTCGAGGTTAATTCTTTGTTCTTTTTGATCTATAATAGCAATTTAGCTCATTTAATTATCACATCAATAAATGCATTTCAATAATCATGCTTTGGCAAAATTACTATTTTACCCTTAGATTTTCACAAAATGACCATTTTACCGCTAGGCTCAGAATTTAATTCTCATCAAATTTTTACCTTTAACGAGCAATTTTTATGGCTGTATTTGAAATTCACTTTCCATTTGAAAATGGTTGAGTTGAACGCGAGGCTTCGATTGCACTACTTGACCGTGGAGAGAAGGTTTGTATTACTCGATCAAGGTAAGACTGATCTTTATCTTTTTGTGAATAAGGGTAAGTCTTCTGAAAATGTTGATGCGTTGTTAAGATGATAACGATCCGTCTCGAGTTAGGAGGCGAATCGTTAATGTTGCCCGATCGTAAATTAAATAGTTTCTCGTTCAACTAACAAAAGGGATAATTTTATTGGAAATGATATCTTTGAAATGTAAAGATAGGTGATAGGTTGAAATGGGTACGTATTTGAAACAAGAAAGAACCTTTAATAAAAATTAAAGACCCGAATCTTATAAGTTTCAAATTGATGGAATGAGTTTCGAAATAAAACCGAGACCCACTATCTAGCAAGATAGGAACCAACGGTATAGGTAGATTTCGAAATAAAACCGAGACCCACTATCTAGCAAGATAGGAACCAACGGTATAGGTAGATGAACGCCACACCCGTGAGGATGATAAGTTCAAAACAAGGAAAGAACGACGCCACTAGAAAACTAGATAAGTCAATTCAACCTTGAGAATCAGGAGAGTGAATACTCACCAAAAGAAAATTTTCTTTCATTCAAATTCAAGTTCTGTTTGCTCCAATTCCGTGCTTTGTTTTGCTCTATGCATGCTCCAACAATTGAATAAATAATTATCCCCCAACAATATTGTGTGCTTAATTATTTATTCTATAGTTTTCCATGTGCTTATTTTCATTTATTTATTTCAAGTCAAACATGCCACAATTATTTATTCCATGTGACTTATATCATTTTAATTGTTTATTCCATTTGTATCATGCTTTTCTTTTGCCGTCCAATACTTTCAATTAAGAATTGTTTAATCTTCATTTTATGCTCCATTTCTTTTTTTGTTTATTCCTCTCCATAATATATTATCATGCCTTTGTTATTTGATTCAATCATGGCCTCCATAATATCCCACGCCACTTGTTCCATCATCATCCTTTGTGCTTCAATTGTTTATTTCATTAATCTCCCACCTGCACAATTAAATTCACAACTTTATTTCATAAATTTGGCAATAAGTTGAATTCAATTCGGCTAAAACATATTAAAATAATGTAATAACTTTAAAACACAATTAAACACATGAAATAATTAACACACATTAATAGATACATAAACTAAACTAAACAATTTTAATAAAGTCTTAAACAAGACATATTAAATTCGGCTATGACTAACACAAACACATTAAAATTTTAAAACTAGATCAACTTAAAATTTAATTAAAAACATGCAAACAAATTAATTAAAGCTTGGACAAATTAATTTAGACACTAATTTAAATTATTAGGCCGCATTAATTTGGGTAAGAAATAATTAATTTGAGGACTCGATTTATTTAAAGCAATAAAATTTAAAAATTCGGAGTCGAGCTTCGTCGACTTGAAAATTCGGTAGGTGCCCCGGGCGTGCCCGTATCATCCCCTCCCTCTTCAAGACGATTCGTCCTTGAATCGACCTGTTGGTTGTCCGAACAAAGCTCCTTGTTCGTCTTTCCTCGATCAAACGGGAAGGATGATAAACGCGATACCTAAAAAAGATAACCAAGAATTAGTAAGATTGGCTTCAAACAATCATGCAAACCAACTATGGACACCATCAAACAAGTAAATCGCATGAGATCGGGTAGCGCCAAATTATCGTACAAAAGAAGTAACACCTTGTCAAACATTTGCAACAAATTTGAAAAGATCTCAAGGCGTGCATATGATCTTCTTGGAATCCAAAAATTATGCTTATCGTGCGAATGGTAAATTAAATGATACACATAAGCATCACAAGCAGATAGATGACAAAATTCATATGGAACACATAATTGAACAACCAAACCTTGCATTGTTCGATATGTGGGTTCTCTCATACACACAGATCCTTTTGTCGACCATTAAAACAAATAGATCATTAATAGGTAATATAAGACAATTAATCATAACATGATCTAGATGTTTGGCAAAAACAAGGTTAGCAACACAAAGCTTATCATAATCCGAAGAGAGTAACAACGCATCAACATTTTCAGAAGACTTACCCTTATTCTCAAAAAGATAAAGATCAGTCTTACCTTGATCGAGTAATACAAACCTTCTCTCCACGGTCAAGTAGTGCAATCGAAGCCTCGCATTCAACTCAACCATTTTCAAATGGAAAGTGAATTTCAAATACAGCCATAAAAATTGTTTAAGGAACGAATAAAAATTAAAAACAAAGTTGACAAAATCCGTTACCTTATTTAGAAACCAAGTATCAAGAATATAGAAATCTTTCAAACTTACCGGATGATACTTGAGTTTTCCACAAAACAAATCGAAACATATACCCGATTCATGGGACTTAGGTTCCGAAAATCAATCACGTTAGACCAATAAGAATTATGTACGTTTAAGATAAAGTGATCAAAACTCTTAACATATTTCAAAATGTATTTACAAAAACTCAATGATTTCATATTAGACAACGAATTAATCTCGTAATATCTACAATTAAACAAATTGAGGTTAAAAGAAAAATCATCATTATATAAAAAAATTAATGGAGACTGAGTCGCTTCAAAATGCTTACCTTCCTTACCTTTAGGTTCGTACGGTTTATTTTCAACTTCACCTTGGTTGATCAGTCGGAAATGACGTTCTTCCGGAAGGTATTGTAGTTTAAAGCCCTCGTGTGAATTATCGGAAACACGAAATGAAGAAACCAAGAAGAACAAAATTCCAAGGAGTTAGCGAGAAAAAAACCACTCTCTTTTTCTTGCTCATCTTGTGCTTGTGTTCCTTTTTCCAACTCTTTTTCTCTTTCAACACTCTCTTTATTCTCAATCTCGATTTTCTTTTCTTTTCTTCCTTTTCTTCTTTTTCATTTTTATTTTCTTTTCAATTTCTTTTTCTTTTCTTTGTTTTTATTACATGAAGTTACAAAAGAATCATAATAATAAGAATTTCCAAAAGAAGAAAAATTATTTACTGGATGAATCACGATAATTTCTTCTGGAAGAATACTCCAAAGACGTTTTTCTTAGAAGTTTCGAATGAATATATCGATCAACTCGCGTGTTTTCTTGGAGGAGTAAGAATCATAGTCAACCTTTCTTTGCCTCGAGTTTCTTGACGAATAAGAATCTCGATCGAAATCTCGTTTTGAATAATCTTTGAAAACGTGTCTTTGCGACGACCTTGACTCCGTCCCCTGTCTTGAAGAAATTCGCCCTCGATGATAGGAAGATGGGAGGTACCGCTTGCGCATCACATCTTTCATTTCGGACCACGTTAATATTGGGTGCTCTCCATTTCGTTTTTGACTCTTGGTAAACTGGTCCCACCAAGTCATGGCATAATCGGTGAAACTATTTTCCGCCAGCCTTACTTTCTTGCTTTCCAAATAATCGTGGTACCGAAAAACCTCTTCTACTCGCATTTCCCATTCAAGGTATGCATCCGGATCAGCTTTACCTTAAAATGGTGGAATGTTTTTGTTATTCTTCTTGAAGTCAATAAAACATCCTTGATCTCTAAAGCCTCGGTTTCTTTGATCGCGTCGCCTTTCGCCTTGGTTGTATGATGGATCGAACCAATCACTATATACAACACTTCTTCTTTCGAAATTTAGAGGTATGCTATCGTTGGTGAAAGAAATATGTTATAAAAAAAATAATAATAATAAATGAATAAAAAAAATTAAAATACCTTGCCACAAAACTCACAAGTCACTCACAAAGAAAATTCGCTCACACTCGTGTTTCATTCATATTAAGGCTTTTCTTTGATGATTACACTCGTGCCTTTTACCGATATTTCTCACTCTCACAAATTCGTATTTCGTTTTTTTTTGAAAGACTTATTTGCTGCTTGAGGGTCGTCTTCAAAAATTGGTACAAGGGAATATGATGTTATGAGGTGGAGGTCGGCTGAAAAAATTTGGTATAGTGGTGTTGGAGTGAAGAAGGGTGGTGAAGATTGGGAAAAGAAGCAATGAAACAAAACTTGCAAACTTTCACACTTTTTTTTTAATTCGATTTTTTTTTTTTACTCACCAAAAGGTATTGGGCTAGTTGATTAACGAATGAAACTTAAGCTAACACGACTAAATCAACTTGAAGAAAGGTGCGAATCAAGCTAATTGAGCATGAAGCTGGGAAGCAGTTTAATGTAGAAAAGCCAAGAGATGACCAAGATATGTTGGAGGAGGTTACAATTGCGGGAAAGTCAACTATAGTTGATTTCCAACATCTTATAGAGCTAACTAATTATACAGACAAGGGCTCGTCTCAGTTAGTATACTTTGTAAAACACTGGGAATATAAGAAAGCGAATGTCGTTCGTCTTCTTAGAGAAGAACTTGACAATCTAAACAGGCCAAGGTAGGAAGAGGGTTCTTTTTTTTTTTTCCCAAATATGCTAAATACAATGAAAATAAAATACAAATTTTTTTTTTTGGATTTTTTTTTGAAACTTACTCGGAAAAACTCAAGACGATCAAAACGTGCCTAATTTAATTGGCTCTGATACCAGATGATAACGGTCCATCCCGGGTTAGGAGGCGAATCGTTAATGTTGCCCGATAGTAAATTAGACAGTTTCTCGTTCAACTAACAAAAGGGATAATTTTATTGGAAATGATATCTTTGAAATGTAAAGATAGGTGATAGGTTGAAATGGGTACGTATTTGAAACAAGAAAGAACCTTTAATAAAAATTAAAGACCCGAATCTTATAAATTTCAAATTGATGGAATGAGTTTCGAAATAAAACTGAGACCCACTATCTAGCAAGATAGGAACCAACGGTATAGGTAGATTTCGAAATAAAACCGAGACCCACTATCTAGCAAGATAGGAACCAGCGGTATAGGTAGATGAACGCCACACCCGTGAAGATGATAAGTTCAAAACAAGGAAAGAACGACGCCACTAGAAAACTAGATAAGTCAATTCAACCTTGAGAATCAGGAGAGTGAATACTCACCAAAAGAAAATTTTCTTTCATTCAAATTCAAGTTCTGTTTGCTCCAATTCCTTGCTTTGTTTTGCTCTATGCATGCTCCAACAATTGAATAAATAATTATCCCCCAACAACATTGTGTGCTTAATTATTTATTCTATAGTTTTCCATGTGCTTATTTTCATTTATTTATTTCAAGTCAAACATGCCACAATTATTTATTCCATGTGACTTATATCATTTTAATTGTTTATTCCATTTGTATCATGCTTTTCTTTTGCCGTCCAATGCTTTCAATTAAGAATTGTTTAATCTTCATTTTATGCTCCATTTCTTTTTTTGTTTATTCCTCTCCATAATATATTATCATGCCTTTGTTATTTGATTCAATCATGGCCTCCATAATATCCCACGCCACTTGTTCCATCATCATCCTTTGTGCTTCGATTGTTTATTTCATTAATCTCCCACCTGCACAATTAAATTCACAACTTTAGTTCATAAATTTGGCAATAAGTTGAATTCAATTCGGCTAAAACATATTAAAATAATGTAATAACTTTAAAACACAATTAAACACATGAAATAATTAACACACATTAATAGATACATAAACTAAACTAAACAATTTTAATAAAGTCTTAAACAAGACATATTAAATTCGGCTATGACTAACACAAACACATTAAAATTTTAAAACTAGATCAACTTAAAATTTAATTAAAAACATGCAAACAAATTAATTAAAGCTTGGACAAATTAATTTAGACACTAATTGAAATTATTAGGCCGCATTAATTTGGGTAAGAAATAATTAATTTGAGGACTCGATTTATTTAAAGCAATAAAATTTAAAAATTCGGAGTCGAGCTTCGTCGACTTGAAAATTCGGTAGGTGCCCCGGGCATGCCCGTATCAGTAGGTGAACATTTATTTCCCTTATGGCAACCATCAAAACTCATTATTTCACACTGTTACCTCACATTTTACAACCTTTACAAAAAGATCCTTTTAGGTGTTTTCATGGTAACATCTTTCACAAAAGTTGTTCATCTAACAACTAATACCCATTTTCTTCCATAAAAATGCAGCAAACAACTTAAAAGCTTTCATGGAAAAACTCTAAACTCTTCACCATTTAACAAAATAGTCATCTCTTTAGAAAGCTTAAGCTTTAGGGGTTCCAAAAGTACAATTTTTATCAAGAAATGATCACTAGAAAACTTACTTGTAAATAGAAGAGTGTGCTGAAAGTTTTGAAGCTCTCAAACCCCTATTTGCCGCTAATTTTTGGTGGGGAATGAAACAAAAAAAAATGATATCTTTTCTTTCTTTATTTTAATATAAGATCCGAATTTAGTCTACCTAATCCACCTACTTGACCAAAATTTGACCTCTATTGTCCCTTATGGCCGACCAACCATCATTTAAGGGGCTAATTGCCCTTTAAAGACCTCCAATTAATATTCCATAGCTATTTGGCACCTTAGCTTGAAATTTTGAACTTTCACACTTTAAGCGATTTAGTCCTTTTTCGCAATTAAGCATGAAATCACTAAAATTAAAGCACCAAAGTTTTTATGCACCTATATAATTAGGCTATAACTCATAAAATAACATTAAAAGAATCTTCTCTAACCTCAGATTAGTGATCTCGGGATCACTGTTCCGACTATCCTTTAAATCGGGCTGTTACAATTCTCCCCCTTAAGGATTTTCATCCCCAAAAATCTTATCGGAAAAAAGGTTGGGATATTGGTTTCTCATGGTCTCTTCGAGCTTCTCTGTAGTCTATTCTATTCTATGTCTCTGCAATAGCACTTTAACAAGGGCAATACTTTTGTTTCTGAACTGTTTGACCTCTCGTGCCAAAATCTTAATTGGCTCTTCGCCATAAGTCATGTCTGATTGAATCTCTACCTCTGATGGTACAGTCACATAGGAAGGGTCCAAACGGTATCGGCGTAACATGGACATGTGGAAGACATCTTAAATCTTTTCCAGCTCAGGTGGCAAGGCCAAACGATAAGCCTTCTGTCATATCCTCTTGATAACTTCATAAGGTCCGATAAAACGCGAACTCAATTTGCCTTTCTGGCCAAACCTGAGGACTTTCCTCCATGGTGATACTTTCAAATACACTTTATCATCAACTTGGAACTCAATTTCTTTCTGTTTCAAATTCGAATAGGACTTTTGTCTATCCAAGGCTGCTTTCAAACATTCGCATATCAACTTTACTTTTTCTTCAATTTCCTTGACCAAATCGACCCCATGAATCTGATTCTCTCTGAGTTCTGTCCAATATAATGGCGTTCGGCTCTTACGCCCGTACAATGCTTTGTAAGGCTCCATCTTCAAACTTGACTGAAAACTATTTGTTGTTGGCAAATTCTACCAACAGTAAGTTTTTTTCCCAATTACCTTGGAATTCCAAATCATAACATCGAAGCATGTCTTCCAGTATCTGTATCACTCTCTTCGACTGCCCGTTAGTTTACAGAAGGAAAGCTATACTGAACCTCAATTTTGTGCCTAAAAGCTCTTCCAACTTTTCCCAAAATCGTGACGTGCATCTCGGATCTCTATCTAAAATAGTCAACAACGGTACTCCATGAAGTCTCAATATCTCTAACATATACAAATCTGCCAACTTATCAAGAGAATAATTAACTTGTACTGGTATTAAATGGGCTGACTTCGTAAGTCTATCAACTACCACCCATACAACATCTTTCCTTTTCGGCGTTAACGGTAAACCCGTCACGAAGTCCATGGTAATACGATCCCACTTGCACTTGGAAACAATAATAGGCTGAAGTAGACCCGAAGGTACTTGGTGTTCAGCCTTCACTTGTTGACAAATTAAAGATCTTGTTACAAACTCAGAAATGTCTTTCTTCATATTAGGCCACCAATACCATTTCTTCAAGTCATTGTACATCTTCGTGCTGCCCGGGTGCACAGATAAAATTCGCTTTGTGCTTCATGCAAGATCTTTTGAATAAGTTCATCATTTCTCGGTACAAAGACCCTATCTCTAAACATCAAACATCCCTCAGGATTTACCCGAAAGTCTGACTCAACATTTGACTCACATAGAATTCTTTTGGCTTGTGAGTCACTATCACCTTTTTGAGCTTCACAAATATCTTGAAGAAACAATGGTTTAGCCCTCAACTCAGCTAGATTAGAAACATCATCTGACAAAGCCATCCGTATATTCATCGCTCTCAGTGCAAGCAAGGATTTTCTGCTCAAAGCATCGAGGACTACGCCCGCCTTTCCCAGATAATAGTCAACCACTAGCTCATAATCTTTGATCAGCTCTAACCATCTTCGTTGCCTCAAATTCAATTTCTTTTAAGTCATCAAGTATTTTAGGCTTTTAAGGACAGTGAGTATTTGACATCTTTCCCCATATAAATGGTGTCTCCATATTTTTAATGCAAACACAATGGCAGCCAACTCTAAATCATGGGTCGGGTAATTCTTTTCATGCGACTTTAATTGTCTAGAAGCATATGCAATCACCTTGCCCTCTTGCATAAGTACACAACCCAATCCATTCATGGATGCATCAATGTAGACCACAAATTCTCTTCTTGGCTTAGGTTGCACCAAAATAAGAGCCTTAGTCAACATCGCCTTTAGTTTCTCAAAACTTTTTTGGCACTTTTCTATCCATTTAAACTTTAAATCCTTTTGTAGCAACCTCATTATCAGAGTAGCTACCACAGAAATTCCCTTAACAAAACGTCTATAATAGCCTGCCAAGCACAGCAAACTAACCTCAGTTACGTTCTTTAGTGGCTTCCAATCTACAACTGCTGAGATCTTACTCGGGTCGACTCTGGTCCCATCCCTCGATACGAAATGCCCCAAAAATCTAACTTCCTTAAGCCAAAATTCACTTTCACTAAACTTAGCATTATCTCTCAAAATTTGAAAAACTGTTCTCAAATGTTTGGCATGCTCGTTTTCATCTCGAGAGTATATCAGTATATCATCAATGAAGACCACGACAAATTTATCCAAATATGGCTGAAAGATGCGATAACGGCTAGGGCATTTGTTAAACCAAAAGGCATGACCAAAAAATCATAGTGGCCATACCTCGTCTAAAACGCAGATTTCGATACATCCGAGTCCTTGACTCTCAATTGATAATACCTAGACCTTAAGTCTATCTTGGAAAACACCGTGGCTCCCTTCAATTGGTCAAATGGATCATCAATTCTTTGCAATGGGTACTTGTTCTTGATAGTTACCTTGTTGAGTTGCCGATAATCTATGCATAACCTCATAGAACCATCTTTCTTTTTCACAAATAATACGGGAGCACCCCGCGGAGAAAAACTCGATCTTGGGAAGCCTTTGTCCGTTAGTTCTTGCAACTGTACTTTCAATTCTTTTAGCTCGGTTGGAGCCATTTTATATGGAGCAATAAAAATGGGGGCAGTACCTGCAGCTAACTCGATCCCAAATTCAATCTCTCTGACCGGAGGTAGCCCTGGCAATTCTTCTGGAAAAATGTCTGGATATTCACATAATATGGACACTGAATCGATTCTTAACTTAGTTTCTCTTGTATTCATCACAAAGGTAATGTAGGCTTCGTACCCTTTCCTTAAATACTTCTGAGTCAACAAGGAAGATATCACTAATAGTGATCTATCTTGCTTATCTAATTCAATACGAATAAAATCCTTACTTTCACATTTCAACTCAATAAAATTCTTCCCACAATTCACAATCACATCATGAGTAACTAGCCAATCCAACCCAAGGATGACATCAAACTCATCAAAAGTAATAACATGAGATTAGCAGGAAAACAATGACCCCTAATCATCAAAGGGAAACCTTTGCATACTCTATCAACCAACACATATTTCCCTAGGGGATTTAACACTCTTATTACAAATTCAGTAGACTCTATAAGAATGCTCATGCTAGAGAATTTCATGCAAATATATGAGTGGGTAGATGCCAGATCAATTAAAGCTATAACACGAGTATCATAGAGAGAAAATGGACCCGTGATTACGTTAGGGGAGGACGCCTCTTTGCGAGCATGAATAGCATATGTTCTCGCCGGTGGTCTACCCTTAACTATCGCAGTCTTCTCTCTAGATGAATTCTTGTTACCTATTTTATTTCTCGGGTTTCTTTGTGGTCTTCCTCTAGCAGTACTTCCCAGTCTTGCATTCTGAGACCTCTTTTTCTCACCCACCTTAGGGCAACCTCTGAAAAATGGTCTAGAGACCCACATTTGAAACAAGCCTTCTCGCTTGATCTGCATCAACTAGAATGGCGTCTGCCACATTGCGGGCATTCCGGTCTACTCGGTCAAACGTTGCCAACACTAGCAACTGATGTGGTCTGAGCTTTAGACTCCAAGAACTATTTGCCCTTACTTCGGTTTGAAAACTCGACTGAAGTGGCTGATCGAGTAGCAAAATCCCTCGATTTCTTAGATGAGGATTGGTATGACTTACTCAGTTGCCTGTTTCTCGAGTCACGGGACTCAATCTCAGCTCTTCTTTTCTCTTTGGCCAACTCTTTAGCCTTACAGGCTCTATCTACCAACACCATAAATTCTTTTAGTTTGACAACTCCAACATATAAATGGATATCCTCATTTAACCCGTCTTTAAAACTTTTGCACATGATAGCCTCGGTAGACACGCACTCTCGGGCATAGTTACTAAGTCTTACAAATTCACATTCGTCTTCGGTCACCGTCATTCGACCCTGCTTTAACTCTAAGAACTCTTTTCTTTTTTGGTCGACGAATCTCTGGCTAATATACTTATTCCAAAATTCCTCTTGGAAGAATTCTCTGTTAATTCTCTCCCTTGGTACCACAGACACAAGGGTATTCCACCACTGATAGGTCGAATCTTTCAAGAGAGATACCACACACTTCATGCACTCATCAGGCGTGCATGACAACTCATTGAATACCCTGATGGTATTCTCAAGCCAAAATTCTGCCCTTCTTGGGTTATCATCTTTACTAGCCCAAAATTCATCTTCTCCTTGTTTCCAGATCTTGTCGACCGAAGGCCTTTCTCTTCTTACTACCTTAACCACTTGAGGAACTATAGAAGCAGGCTGGAGAATAGGTGGGGGTGGAGGGGGTTGAGCGTTAGGGTTCGCTCGAATGTACTCTATGTACCAATTGCTCATTATGTGGAGAAAGACTTCTCGAGCCTCTTCTCCCTGACCTATAGTCTCAGGTCTACTCTCTACTAGCGCGGTCCCTTGCGCGAGAGCTGACGTATTACTTGCAGCATCATCGGCTGTAGCTCGGTCGAGATTAGGATCCATTTACTATATAAAAACACAATTCAAATTGTTAGGAGTCTTCACACTACCACTACACAAAGTATGGCTTGTATAGATAGACTCTTACACATGCTACGATAGTCCGAGAACTGACTAAATCATAGCTCTAATACCACTAAATGTAACACCCCTTACTCGTATTCTACAACAGAACTGGGTGCGAGGCATTACCGGACTTAACTTGCTTGAACATACAACCTTGAGCTTTAAAAATTTCATTTCCAACTTAAAAATTCTTATTCATACGCAAAATATCCTTATTCTAGGCCTACGAGGCCTCAAAGGTTTCGAAACTAAACTGAAAACTTTTATGCACTTAAACGTTTTTGCCTAAACAGGCCCCACATGCCCGTGTGAAATGGGATATGCCTGTGTAGGAAGGTCGTGTGGTCACACATCCCCATGTCCCTAGCCCGTGTGGAATTTATTTTCTAATTTGAACCTACAAGGATTTTCACATAGCCGGACACATGCACGTGTCCCTCACACGGCCTCGAGATGCCCATGTCATAGCCCGTGTGCCAAAACCATGGCATTCTGTTTATGACGTCATCACTTCACTATGGTATGAAGGACAAAGCACACGCCCGTGTCCTTAGACCGTGTGTCGAATTAAATTCCAAATTTTAGTTGCAGACTTCACACGACCTAGGCACATGCCCAAGTCCATTGCCGTGCCTCTCACGCGGCTGAGACACACGGCCGTGTCTCTGCCTGTGGGTTTACTACTAAGCATACTTACTTGTAAATCTAGCATGCAAGGGGACACACAGGATATAAAGGCTGCCCGTGTGTCACACACGGCCTAGACACACGCCCGTGTTTCTACCCGTGTGGACATTAAAAAGGCTATATTCCAAGCCAAATGCCACCCTACAAAGCAATCATACTTACACCAATTCATATAAACATAACTCATGACCCTAAGACACTTTCAAGAACTCAAATCAAATCATCCACACAAGCATGAACTTCAAAATTTCATCATCATTGAATATATAAACTTGTCAAGTATTGGCCCAATTCCAATGACCTCTTACAAAATGAACTTGATAACATAAATAGCCAACACTTTGGCTAACAAATATGACATAACAAAATACTCAAGTCCTATACATGCCATACTCAAAATAAATCTAACTTTGTTATACCAAAGAGATGTCGATAGTATGATTTCTGACTCTAACGTTCCACGATCCTCGAATTATCTTGGCAATACTACAAGGAAAAGGGAAATGAGAGGGGTAAGCATAAAGCTTAGTAAGTTTGCATGAAATTAAATAGCAATAATAAGCTCATAATGACATCAATCCATGGCATTAGTTAACCACCCAAAGTCTTAAGCAATTTTCCATAACTTACTCGTACTTGTTCTTATCTAGCACATACCATGCCACATATCGTGAATATTCCTCGTGAATTACTCACGGGTACCTATATTCACTCAATCACATGGCTTTAGTACTAATCTAATTCATATTTCCAAGCTTATCTATTTATCCCACTAAATCACTAGGGATACTCAAAGACACATATTCATCGTCATTAACATAAACATGAAGCCAATGCCATATCCTAGATGTGGTCTTGCATGGGATCACCACTGAGTCCCGATGCCATATCCCGAATATGGTCTTATACGGAATCTCACATTGAGTATTGATGCCATATCCCGGATATGGTCCTATACGATTCTCATAGTCAGTAACGAAGCCATATCCCATATATGGTCTTATACAAGATCTCAATTCGGTGCCAAGGCCATGTACCAAACATGGTCTTACACGGGACCTTATCCATCTCATGTCTCGATGATAATATTCTCACATTTATTATAATCCAATTGGGATTTCAACATCTCAACTTTTATCACCTTTCTCGTTCAACACCGTTACTCAATTTCATAGAATGTCGTAAATCATTACAATATTAAACATTCTCAAACATACTAGCATAAATGTTGAATTTATCTCATACAAACTTACCTCGATTTCAAAATAGGCTAGATTGTCGATCTAGTCTGATACTTAGTTCTTTCCTCGATCGAGGTTAATTCTTGGTTCTTTTTTATCTATAACAGCAATTTAGCTCATTTAATTATCACATCAATAAATGCATTTCAAGAATCAAGCTTTAGCAAAACTACTATTTTGCCCTTAGACTTTCACAAAATGACCATTTTACTCTTAGGCTCGAAACTTAATTCTCATCAAATTTTTACCTTTAACGAGCCTTGCTGAACATTTATTTCTCTTATGGCAACCATCAAAACTCATTATTTCACACTGTTACCTTACTTTTTACAACCTTTACAAAAAGGTCCTTTTAGGTGTTTTCATGGTAACATCTTTCACAAAAGTTGTTCATCTAACAACTAAGACCCATTTTCTTTCATAAAAATGCAGCAAACAACTTAAAAGCATTCATGGAAAAACTCTAAATTCTTCACCATTTAACAAAACAGTCCCCTCTTTAGAAAGCTTAAGCTTTAAGGGTTCCAAAAGTACAATTTTTATCAAGAAATGATCACTAGAACACTTACTTGTAAAGAGAAGAGTGTGCTGAAATTTTTGAAGCTTTCAAACCCCTATTTGCTGCTAATTTTCGGTGGAGGAATGAAAGAAAAAAAAGATGATATCTTTTCTTTCTTTATTTTAATATAAAATCCCAATTTAGTCCACTTAATCAACCTACTTGACTAAATTTTGACCTCTATTGTCCCCTATGGCCGGCCAACCATCATTTGAGGGGCTACTTGCCCTTTAAAGACCTCCAATTAATATTCCATAGCTATTTGGCACCCTTAGCTTGAAATTTTGAACTTTCGCACTTTAAGCGATTTAGTCCTTTTTCACAATTAAGCATGAAATCACTAAAATTAAAGTACCAAATTTTTATGCACCTATATAATCAGGCTATAACTCATAAAATAATATTAAAATAATTTTCTCTGACCTCGGATTAGTGATCCCAAGATTACTGTTCTGACTAGCCCCTAAATCGGGCTGTTACAATTCTCCCCCTAAGGATTTTCGTCCTCGAAAACCTTACCGGTAAAAAGGTTGGGATATTGGTTTTTCATGGTCTCTTTGGGCTCCCATGTAGCCTCGTCTATTCCATGTCTCTGCCATAGCACTTTAACAAGGGCTATACTTTTGTTTCTTAACTATTTGACCTCTTGTGCCAAAATCTTTCTCGACTCTTTGCCATAAGTTATGTCCGGTTGAATCTCTACCTCTGATGGTACAATCACATGGGAAGGGTTCGAACGGTATCGGCGTAACATGGACACATGGAATCTTTTCCAGCGCAAGTGGCAAGACTAAATGATAAGCTACCTGTCCTATCCTTTCGGTAACTTCATAAGGTTTGATAAAACGCAGACTTAATTTGCCTTTCCAGCCAAATCTGAGGACTTTCCTCAATGGTGATACTTTCAAAAACACTTTATCACCAACTTGAACTTAATTTCTTTCTGTTTCAAATCTGAAAAGAACTTTTGTCTATTCGAGGCTGCTTTCAAACATTCGCGTATCGACTTTACTTTCTCTTCAGTTTCCTTGACCAAATTGAACCCATGAATCTGATTCTTTCTCAGTTCTATCCAATATAAGGGCGTTCGACACTTACTCCCGTGCCTTCGTAAGGCGCCATCCTCAAACTTGACTAAAAACTGTTGTTGTAGGTGAATTCTACCAACAGTAAGTATTTTTCCCGATTACTTTTGAATTCTAAAACACAACATCAAAGCATGTCTTCCAGTATCTGCATCACTCTCTTCGACTACCTGTTGATTTGTTGATGGAAACTTGTACTGAAACTCAATTTTGTGCCTAAAGCGTCTTGCAACTTTTCCCAAAATCGTGACGTGATATCGGTTCTTTATCCAAAATAATCGTCAACGGTACTCCATAAAGTCTCACTATCTCTGACACATACAAATCCGCCAACTTATCAAGAGAATAATCAACTTGTACTGGTATGAAATAGGTTGACTTCGTAAGTCTATCGACTACCATCCATACAACATCTTTCTTTTTCGACGTTAATAGTAAACCCGTCACGAAGTCCATGGTAATACGGTCCCACTTCCACTCGCGAACCATAATGGGCTGAAGTAGACTCGAAGGTACTTGGTGTTCAGCCTTTACTTATTGAAAAATTAGACATCTTGTTACAAACTCAGAAATGTCTTTCTTTATATTCGGCCACCAATACCATTTCTTCAAGTCATTGTGCATTTTCGTGCAGCTCGGGTGCACAGATAAACATCCACTATGTGCTTCATGCAAGATCTTTCGAATAAGTTCATCATTTCTGGGTACACAAACCCTATCTCAAAACATTAAACATCCGTCAGGATTTACCCGAAAGTCTGACTCAACATTTGACTCAAATAGAATTCTTTTGGCTTGTGAGTTGCTGTCACCTTTCTGAGCTTCACAAATATCTTGAAGAAACAATGGTCTAGCCCTCAACTCAGCTAGATTAGAAACATCATCTGACAAAGCCATCCGTATATTCATGGCTCTCAGTGCAAGCAAGGATTTTCTACTCAAAGTAACGGGGACCACGCTCGCCATTCTCGGATGACAGTCAACTACTAGCTCATAATCCTTGATCAGCTCTAACCATCTTCATTGCCTCAAATTCAATTTCTTTTAAGTCATCAAGTATTTTAGGCTTTTATGGTCGGTAAGTATCTGACATCTTTCACCATATAAATGGTGTCTCCATATTTTTAATGCAAACACAATGGCAGCCAACTCTAAATCATGGGTTGGGTAATTCTTCTCATGCGGCTTTAATTATTTAGAAGCATATGCAATCACCTTGCCCTCTTGCATAAGTACACAACCCAATCCATTCATGGATGCATCACTATAGACCCCAAATTCTCTTCTCGGCTCAGGTTGCACCAAAATAGGAGCCTCAGTCAACATCGCCTTTAGTTTCTCAAAACTTTGTTAGCACTTTTCTGTCCATTTAAACTTTACATCCTTTTGTAGCAACCTCATTATCGGAGTAGCTACCACAGAAATTCCCTTAACAAAACGTGTATAATAGCCTGTCAAGCCCAAAAAACTAACCTCGGTTACATTCTTTGGTGGCTTCCAACCTACAGCTGCTGAGATCTTACTCCGGTCGACTCTGATCCTATCTCTCGAGACGATATGCCCCAAAAAACTAACTTCCTTAAGTCAAAATTCACTTTTACTAAACTTAGCATATAATTGTTTATATCTCAAAATTTGCAAAACCGTTCTCAAATGTTCGGTATGCTCGTTTTCATCCTGAGAGTAGATCAATATATCATCAATCTAGACCACGACAAATTTATCCAAATATGGCTGAAAAATGCGGTTCATCAAGTCCATGAAAACGGCTGGGGCATTTGTTAAACCAAAAGGCATGACCAAAAAATCATAGTGGCCATACCTCGTCTAAAAGGCAAATTTCGATACATCTAAGTCTTTGACTCCCAATTGATAATACCTAGACCTTAAGTCTATCTTGGAAAACACCGTGGCTCCCTTCAATTGGTCAAATGGATCATCAATTCTTTGCAATGGGATCTTGTTCTTCACAGTTACCTTGTTGAGTTGCCGATAATCTATGCATAACCTCATAGAACCATCTTTCTTCTTCACAAATAATACGGGAGCACCCCACGGTGAAAAGCTCGATCTTGTGAAGCCTTTGTTCGTTAGTGCTTGAAACTGTGCTTTCAAATCTATTAGCTCAATTGGAGCCATTCTATATGGAGTAATAGAAATGAGGGTAGTACCCGGAGCTAATTCGATCCCAATTTCAATATCTCTGATCGGAGGTAGCCCTGGCAATTCTTTTGGAAAAACGTAGGATGTTCACATACTATGGACACTGATTCGATTCTTAACTCAGTTTCTCTCATATTCATCACAAAGGTAATGTAAGCTTCGTACCCTTTCCTTAAATTCTTCTGAGTCAACAAGGAAGATATCACTACTGGTGATCTGTCTTGCTTATTTGATTCAACACGAATAAAATCCCCACTTTCACATTTCAAGTCAACAAAATTCTTCCCACAATTCACAATCAGATCTTGAGTAACTAGCCAATCCATCCCATGGATGACATCGAACTCATCAAATGGCAATAACATGAGATTAGCACGAAAACAATGACCCTTTAATCATCAAAGGGCAACCTTTGTATACTCTATCAACCAACACATATTTGCCTAGGGGATTTGACACACTTATTACAAATTCAGTAGACTCTATATGCATGCTCATGCTAGAGACTAATTTCATGAAAATATAATAGTGGGTAGATCCCGAATCAATTAAAGCTATAACACGAGTATCATAGAGAAAATACACATGTGATTACGTCAAGGGAGGACTCCTCTTCGCGAGCACGAATGACATATGTTCTCGCCGGTGCTCTACCCTCAACTCTCACAGTCTGCTCTCTAGATGAATTCTTGTTACCCATTTTATTTCCCGGGTTTCTCTGTGGTCTTCCTCAAGCAATACTTCCCAGTCTTGCATTCTGAGACCTCTTGTAACACCCCAAACCCGGTCCAAACACCACGACCGAATCTGGTATGTTACGGGGAAAAACGTGTTTGAAAGTTACGCGTTTGCACTAAACAGATTTGATAAAAACTCTGTTCCGTTTGGAAAAACAAGTTGTTTAATATCGTTACTAAAACATTTAGACTGAGTAAAAATTTGATTTCAAGTTGGAAGACGATTGATTTTCATTTATTTATAAAATCAGTGTGATACCCGATGGTATAGTTGAAAACATATCGTTAAAAATTTTGAAATCGTTGTCATTTCAAGTTTTAGCAAATTAACCCAATTATTTTGTTAAAGCATATTAAAATCTAACTTAAAACATAAACATCATAAGGCATAATTTAAAGGCCTTTTACAAATCCGAAATAAAACCCAACTGAAAGTAAATAACTAAAGTACCCAAAATGTAATGTCGGAGTAAAACTTTTTATTCAGCATGGCATGAGCACCCCGAGTCCTTCCCGGCTCCAAGTCCGCGTCTAAGTATCACCTGAAATGTCAAAGGAGAGGGTGAGTCGAATGACTCAGTGCATAAATCCCGCTCCCGATAAAGCAACATGCTAACACACATCATACATAGCAACACAATTAATGCAACCCGATCCTAACCATCCGTATCTCCTTTTCTACTACCCCGTGGTACCAAACCACCGGTGGTGCCAAACCACCGTGACCCAAAGTCACGATATCCATAAGTGTGGTGCCAAACCACTGGTGACCCAAAGTCACGAATAATCCGATGATAGGGCCAACCCATCGCGTGATACCAAATCACTAGCGACAATCCCGTATCTCTCAAGTAGGGGCAACCCACGGTGGTGTCAACCACAGGGACGAGTCGCAATGAGGTGCCAAACCTCTGGTGTCCCAAAGACACAATGTGGTACCAAACAACTGGTGACCGTAGTCACCATAATCGAGTGATGGGGCCAACCCCTCGTGTGATACCAAATCACTGGAGTCAATCCCGTATAATCAACTGTGGGGCCAACCCACCGTGGTACTAAGCCACTGGGACGAGACGCTGAGGTGCCAAACCTCTGGTGACCCAAAGTCACAATATATCACTGTGGTACCAAACCACTGGAGGTGCCAAACCTCTGGTGACCCAAAGTCACAGTGTCCCAAAGACACGGATATCAAATCCCCCTCCTCTCAAATCACCCAACATGTCATATCGATGCACATCATGTAAAACATGCCAACATGCCCCAAAATGCACCTCATAGCATACATAGCATAAATCATACATCACAGGTATCACAATAGAACTCGTAATAAGGTAGACTTACCCGGATCCGTACACATACCCTATTTGGGTATCCGATTATCCATCACACTGTTATGATTTTTAACAGGCAAATAGGTTTATTAACAATATTACTAAGTTTCAGTGTGTTAGTTACACACCTGGTAAATACGAGTCTAAAGATCCCAACGAATCGATCTAGGTCCCTCGATTGGCTTGCTCCTAAAATTGGCCAAACATAGGGGTTAGGCATCCACAATATTCGGCCAACACCATTTAGACCAAAAGGGTTTGTCGAATCACCCTTACCTTGCTATTGGTTTGATTTCTTATCAAACCCGAACCACAATGGTTCCTCAGATAATCGGCCACCTCCTAAAACAACAACAATCGCACCTTAACAACTTGCCTTAACGGGATACAAAGAATTAGCTAAAAGAACTAGCCTTTACCATTACTTACCGATTGCTTAACAGAGAAAAAGGCTCCTCTTGCCTGCCTCCAAGAAATCCAAATGTCCTATAACAAGAGTCGATTAAACATAAGAGATTAATACCCCTCCCCCAATGCTGAAATCGACCCCTTTAATCAACTCAAATCGATTAAGAAAAAGAGAGAAAATAAATGACCATTCGGCCAATAACTTACCAACACTCAAACGATTAAGGCAAGAACCCCCAACACACTATTGATATTCGGCCAAGGGAGACTACTAGGAGAGGAGAGATTCGGCCTAAGTGTTTAACACACACTTCTATAGTGAAAAAGAAAAGAAAGAGAATGGAAGATGGAAATATAGGTTCGGCACAAAAGAAATGGGAAAATGAGTGGAAAATTCGGCTTCTCAAATGAACCAAGGAAAAAGAGGATGGAGAGGAGGATATTCACCCAAGATCAAAGATGTTTCGGCTAGATTTAGGAGTGTGGTATTTCGGTTCAAGAAGTGAAAAAGAAAGATGAGAGAATTCTTTAGAATTTCGGCTTTGGTTTGTCAAAATGAAAGAATTTGGTTTAGTCTCCTAATGGCCGAATATGCATCAAATTCCAAAAGGAAAAATTCGGCCTACTCACTCCCCACTTCCCAAACCGCCACCCTCTTCACAACTCCCCAACTTTCTACCAAATCCCCAAAACACTCCACTCCCCACATTCAAACAACAAGACCAAGTCTTCCTCCTATAATTACTCTACACCAACCGTTTGAATGGTTTGACTTGGTCCAAGGAGGAATTTGAACTCCATCCAACTCCTCCCTCCTATGCCGTCCAAAAAGAAGCCAAAAAAGTGGGGATTTTCGTTGCTTGAACCCAAGATCTCCCCCTTGCACATGACGCCAAACCAAGCTCCAAGTGGCGCAAGCTCTGCTACTTTGCTAGCTCGCTTGTTATGCTCAAAAATACCAATTAAAAAACATATGGCCCAACTCCTTCAGCTCCTCTCAAGTAAAGCCAAAAATTAAAATTTTCCTACCTACTCAGGCACACTTCTAGCCTACAACTAAGCCCCGAATCACACAAACAACAACATAACAACCCAACACATGCAAAATCATGCAACCACAAAATAGCCCTTAACCCGGGATATTACAGTTCTACCCCCCTTAAAAATAATTTCGGCCCCGAAATTACCTGATCAAAAGAGTTGCGGATATTGCTGTCTCATCGCATCCTCGGGTTCCCACGTGGCTTCTTCCACGCCATGATTCCGCCAAAGTACCTTAACCAAAGGCACGCAGACTTCTACGCGAGAATCTTTACATCCCGATCAAGAATCGCACGTGTTCCTCCTCCATAGTCAAATCGGATGTACCTCGATTTCTTCCACCGCCACAACATGCGACGGATCCGAACGATAACGCTGAAGCATCGACACGTGAAAAACGTCGTGAATCTGACTTAGCTCTGCCGGCAACTCAAGCTGATACGCTACTGGTCCCACTCGTCTCAGAACCTTATACGGCCCAATAAACCTCGGACTTAACTTGCCTTTCCTACCGAACCTCAACACCTTCTTCCATGGCGAGACTTTCAAGAAGACCTGATCTCTCACAGCGAACTCTATATCTCTTCGCTTAAGATCGGCATATGACTTTTGCCGGTCCGAAGCTTCCTTCAAACGAGCCTGGATCAACCTAACCTTGTCCTCGGTCTCAGTAACCAACTCGGGTCCCAACAACTGACTTTCACCTAACTCGGTCCAACATGTAGGTGAGCGACACTTCCTGCCGTACAGCGCTTCATATGGTGCCATCTTGATGCTTGCTTGGTAACTGTTGTTGTAAGCAAATTCGGCCAATGGTAGAAACTCCTCCCAACTACCCCTGAAGTCCAGAACACAACCCCTCAGCATATCCTCCAAGATCTGAATAACTCCCTCTGACTGCCCGTCCGACGGCGGGTGAAAAGATGTGCTGAAATCCAAACGAGTACCCAGAGCCTGATGCAATGCTCTCCAAAACCTCGACGTAAACCTGGGATCCCTATCCGAGATTATCGAAACTGGCACACCGTGCAACCTTACTATCTCTGAAACATACAGCTTCGCTAGCTTCTGAAGTGAGTAGTCAACCCTCACCGGAATGAAGTGAGCTGATTTAGTCAGACGGTCCACAATAACCCAAACTGAATCTTTCTTGCTTGGCGTAGGCGGCAAACCACTGACAAAATCCATAGTTATTCTTTCCCACTTCCACTGAGGAATCTTCACAGGCTGAAGCAAACTCGACGGCAACTGATGTTCAGCCTTGACCTGCTGACAAGTCAGACACTTCCCAACAAACTCGTCTACTTCTTTCTTCAAACCAGCCACCAAAATCGCTTCTCTCTAAGATCCTTATACATCTTACTACCTCCAGGATGCATAGCATAAGGACTGCTATGTGCGTCCTGAAGAATCTTCTGTTTCAACTCAACATCCTTAGGCATACAAGCCTTACCTTGGAAACACAACACCTCATCACTAGACAAACTGTAACCCTCCAAACTACCATCTTGCACCTGCAACTTCCGCGCACTCAGAACCTCATCCTCTAACTGTTTCTCTTTAATCTGTTCAACCCAAGTAGGCTTAACTTGTAACTCTGCCAAAATACTTCCGTCGTCATACAAACTTAAATGGGCAAACAGTGTTCTTAAGTCCGAAACAACCTTACGGCTCAACGCGTCTACCACCACGTTAGCCTTGCCCGGATGATACTCGATCGAACAGTCGTAATCCTTGAGCAACTCAACCCATCTACGCTGCCTCAAATTCAGATCCTTCTGAGTCAATAGGTACTTCAAACTCTTATGATCTGTGTAGACTATCGATCTCTCACCGCATACAAGTAATGCCTCCAGATTTTTAGCGAAGACTACAAACCGCTAGCTCCAAGTCGTGCGTCGGATAGTTGACCTCGTGTGGCCTCAGCTGCCGAGAAGCGTAAGCCACCACCTTACCCTCCTGCATCAGCACACAACCCAATCCTGTATGTGATGCGTCGCAGTACACGGTGAATTCCTTACCAGCCTCAGGTTGAATTAAAACAGGAGCTTCAATCAAGATCTTCTTTAACTTATCGAAACTCTCCTGCTGCTTCTCAGTCCAAACGAACGGAACTCCTTTCGTTACCAGCTTAGTTATCGGTGCGGCGATCAACGAAAACCTCTACAAATCTTCTGGTAGTATCCTGCCAAACCCGAAAAACTCCGAATCTCACCCATCGACTTAGGAGGCTTCCACCGAATCGCCTCAACCTTCCGAGGATCTACTCTAATCCCTTCAACCGATACTACATGACCCAAAAACGTCACTTCCTAAGCGAACTCGCACTTACGAACTTAGCATACGCTTGCTTCTCCTCAAAATCGCAACACCACACTCAAGTGTGCATCATGCTCTTCTTCCGACTGGAATATACCAAGATATCGTCAATAAAAACCACGACGAAAACGGTCCGTGCATCGCTAAAACACCCTATTCATCATGTCCATAAAAGTCGCCGAGCGTTAGTCACCCGACGGCATTACGGTGAATTCGTAGTGCCCGCATCGAGTCCAAACGCTGCCTCTTATGGATATCCGCTTCCTTAACTTTCAACCGATGGTACCTGACCTCAAATCGATCTTTGAAAACACAGACGCACCTTGGT
The DNA here is from genome assembly GCA_025503065.1 of Gossypium bickii. Lineage (NCBI taxonomy): Eukaryota > Viridiplantae > Streptophyta > Magnoliopsida > Malvales > Malvaceae > Gossypium > Gossypium bickii. The sequence goes on along the minus strand of CP106717.1, from coordinate 42,108,144 downwards.
GATCAAACAAGTCATCTATCCGTGGTAATCGGATACTTGTTTTTAATTGTCGACTTATTCGGTTGGCGGTAGTCTATACACATCCGCATCGCATCGCCCTCCTTCTTCTTGGCGAAAAGTGCGGCGCTCCCCAAGGTGAAACACTTGGCCCGATAAAGCCTCGGTCCAACAACTCCCGAATCGAGAGCTTAAGCTCCACCAATTCCTTTGGCGCCATCCTATATGGAGCAATAGACACTAGCGCGAGCCCACAATAGCAGATCTATCCCGAACTCTACCTCACGATCCGGTGGCAAACCCGGAGCTCCTCCGAAACACATCCATAAATTTCTTAACTGTTTCGCACCTTCTCTCAAAGACTCCCTAGCCTCCAAGGCATACACATGAACCACATATGCTTCACAGCCCTTCCTGACCATCTTTACAGCTTTTAATGCCGATACCACATTGGATAGGTAATCTCTCCTATTACCTATCATAATCACCTCATCACTCTTATCCGTCGTTAGAGCCATGCGCTTAGCCGCGCAATCTACCTTGGCCTGGTACTTAACCAACCAGTCCATCCCAAGAATCAGATCGAACTCCCCAAACGGCAGTTCCATCAGATTAGCAGCAAACACAACCCCTTGGAGTTCTAGGGGTACGTCCTTATCTGACTTATCTCGACTCTACAGAGTGACCTAGAGGGCTAAGTACAGTCATCTGTCTAGAAGTAGTCTCTGAGTCTAAGTCCATGGTCTCAACTATACTACTAGCAACGTAAGAATGCGTGGAACCCAAATCAATCAAAGCAGTATAGGGAGAACCAAAAATCAAAAACGTACCGGTGATGATGTCCGGTGCGTCGCCTCTCCTCTCGGCGCCTCGCGAAGATACACCAACCCAGTGTCGTGCCTCGAAACTACTGCACCTCGCCTGTGCTCCACGGCCTCTACCAAATCCATTACCACCTCTGCCATTACCACGGCCCCTCTGCGGTGGCGGTCCATTACCTCTGAACTGGTTACGGCCCTGACTCTCAGACTGAATCCTAGCCAACTTACGCGGACAGTCCCTCACACGGTGGTCTAGAGAACCACACTCAAAACAAATTTTTTCCTCCAAATTCGGCAACCTCCCCAATGAGATTTTCCACAATGCGATTACATAGCGGCGGTCCTCGATTAACAACAACGACCTACTGGCTGGTTCGGCCCACTCGGTCTAGCCCTCTTCTGGGGATTACCCGATGATTCAGAAGATCCAAAACTCCTCTTATGACGGTTCCTATCCAGATTTTGCCTCACGGATTCCTTAACACCCTCGGCCACCTTGGCCTTCTCAACCAAGACAGCAAACTCACGCTCCTGCTGTGGAGCAATCAGCAGTCTCAGCTCGTCTCTCAGACCATCCTCGAAACGAACACACCTCTCGTGTTCTGTCGCCACAATACCTCTAGCATACCGACTAAGCTTCAAGAACTCAGCCTCATACTCAGAAACAGACTTACTCCCCTGAACAAGCCTCAGGAATGCCTTCCTCTGGGAGTCAATATAACTAGCTCCAATGTATTTCTTTTGATATGCAGCCTTGAAATAGTCCCATGTCAAATCCTCTCATCTACTACCTCGTCCCGAACCGTGAGCCACCACTGGTATGACTCATCTCGAAGAAGCGATACAATCCCCTTAAGCTTCTCCTCAGCAGATAGGTCCAGATCATCCATGATCCGCTCCGTCGCCTCCAGCCAATATTCAGCAGTGCTGGGAGCAACACCAGAAACACCTCGAAAGAATTCAGCCCCGTTTGCTCGGAGTCGCTCAGGCACAGATTTGCGAGCTCCTCCTCCGCCTATCCCAGCTACCCTTTCCAAAACTCGCAGCATCGCCTGTGACACTGCGTCCTCCCCAGTCTGATCCTGAAACTCACCACCTCCAGCTGGTGGTGCCGGTATCTCACTTTCTGACCCCTGACCCGATCCTACGGGTTCAGAAACTGTCATCCTACCTCGACCTCGACCACGAGTATTACGACCACGTCCACCTCGAGTACTCATGACTAAACGCTCTACGTCACTGATTAAGAAGATTTTTATGCATTAGTATCGTTCCACTTTCTTAACCGCAAGAGAAATTTTATGGATGGAGTTTAATCAGGGATTCTTTTGAGCAAACAAGGTTTCAATCTGCTATCCTAGTTCACACAAAAGAGTTCATGCATCCATTCCTTAATACTTTCCATACCTATTCGCTCTTCGGACATTGCTGCCCATTTCTAGCCCAAGGGTATTTCCGTCATTTTTCCTACAGGGGTATTTTTGTAATAAAAAAATATTTTAAAACTTTCGTAAAACCGATCACTTGAAATTTTCGAAATTGGAGGGTGTTTTTAAAAATTTTGTAAAATACTTTGTTTTGGAAACCAGGGGTATTTTAGTAATTTTTTTTACAAACTGAGGGCGTTTTCATAAATTTCCAAAATCAAAATTTCCGGTTGATATTTTGCAAAGCAGGTTTTTGAAGTTTGTAACATCAGTGAAATTTTGAGCAAAAATCATTGAGTTGATATTTTATGAACCGAGGGCATTTTAGTAAGTTTACCCCTAAGGGCATTTTTGTAATTTCTCACAAATCAGGTTTTTTTCGAGAAAATTGTTGTAAAAGTGACATTCTTGGTTTTGAAAGAGTGTATTGCAAAAGTTTGAAAACATTAGGGTTGTTGTTTCATTCTTTTTCGAAAATATGGCTGATTCCCTTTTTGGGTTTTAATCATTAGGTTAAGCCTATGACCGAGCCTTCTTGGTCAGGGTGAACCAAAAAGCTACGCACTGGTGGGATACTGCGAAGAGGAGGTGAGTCACGAGGACGCTTAAATACCAAGCTCTTCCCGATCCTCTCCTGAGACATGCGTCATGAGAGGTTACCACACCCCTAACTCAAAGATGATGAGTTATAGATTGGTTTAGTTCTTTAAGTCTTATGTTGTGGTGTGAGTGTTTGAGTAATCTATTCCTAGGGTTCAAATCCTATAAATCTATCTACGTTCCATACCACCTACCCTTCTACAAATAGTATTTCACAAAAGAGTTTAGAACTACTTACCTGGGCGAACTGGTGCCGGAGACTCGGTGCCATGCCTTATAAACCATACCTTTAAACCCAAAATACTTAAAACAAACTTTTGAAAACAGTTTGGGCCTCATGCCCACAGCCGAGCTTTTGAACTTAGCTCTGATACCACAATTGTAACACCCCAAACCCGGTCCAAACACCACGACCGAATCTGGTATGTTACGGGGAAAAACGTGTTTGAAAGTTACGCGTTTGCACTAAACAGATTTGATAAAAACTCTGTTCCGTTTGGAAAAACAAGTTGTTTAATATCGTTACTAAAACATTTAGACTGAGTAAAAATTTGATTTCAAGTTGGAAGACGATTGATTTTCATTTATTTATAAAATCAGTGTGATACCCGATGGTATAGTTGAAAACATATCGTTAAAAATTTTGAAATCGTTGTCATTTCAAGTTTTAGCAAATTAACCCAATTATTTTGTTAAAGCATATTAAAATCTAACTTAAAACATAAACATCATAAGGCATAATTTAAAGGCCTTTTACAAATCGAAATAAAACCCAAATCGAAAGTAAATAACTAAAGTACCCAAAATGTAATGTCGGAGTAAAACTTTTTATTCAGCATGGCATGAGCACCCCGAGTCCTTCTCGGCTCCAAGTCCGCGTCTAAGTATCACCTGAAATGTCAAAGGAGAGGGTGAGTCGAATGACTCAGTGCATAAATCCCGCTCCCGATAAAGCAACATGGTAACACACATCATACATAGCAACACAATTAATGCAACCCGATCCTAACCATCCGTATCTCCTTTTCTACCCCGTGTGGTACCAAACCACTGGTGGTGCCAAACCACTGGTGACCCAAAGTCACGATATCCATAAGTGTGGTGCCAAACCACTGGTGACCCAAAGTCACGAATAATCCGATGATGGGGCCAACCCATCGCGTGATACCAAATCACTAGCGACAATCCCGTATCTCTCAAGTGGGGGCAACCCACGGTGATGTCAACCACAGGGACGAGTCGCAATGAGGTGCCAAACCTCTGGTGTCCCAAAGACACAATGTGGTACCAAACCACTGGTGACCGTAGTCACGATAATCGAGTGATGGGGCCAACCCATCGTGTGATACCAAATCACCGGGCGTCAATCCCAGATAATCAATCAGGGGCCAACCCACCGTGGTACTAAGCCATCGGGGCGAGACGAGGTGCCAAACCTCCGGTGACCCAAAGTCACAATATATCACTGTGGTACCAAACCACCGGAGGTGCCAAACCTCCGTGACCCAAAGTCACAAGTCCCAAAGACACGGATATCAAATCCCCTCCTCTCAAATCACCCAACATGTCATATCGATGCACATCATGTAAAACATGCCAACATGCCCCAAAATGCACCTCATAGCATACATAGCATAAATCATACATCACAGGTATCACAATAGAACTCGTAATAAGGTAGACTTACCCGGATCCGTACACATACCCTATTTGGGTATCCGATTATCCATCACACTGTTATGATTTTTAACAGGCAAACAGGTTTATTAACAATATTACTAAGTTTCAAAGTGTTAGTTACACACACAGTAAATACGAGTCTAAAGATCCCAACGAATCGATCTAGGTCCTCGATTGACTTGCTCCTAAAATTGGCCAAACATAGGGTTAGGCATCCACAATATTCGGCCAACACCATTTAGACCAAAAGGGTTTGTCGAATCACCCTTACCTTGCTATTGGTTTGATTTCTTATCAAACCCGAACCACAATGGTTCCTCAGATAATCGGCCACCTCCTAAAACAACAACAATCGCACCTTAACAACTTGCCTTAACGGGATACAAAGAATTAACTAAAAGAACTAGCCTTTACCATTACTTACTTACGATTGCTTAACAGAGAAAAGGCTCCTCTTGCCTGCCTCTAAGAAATCCAAATGTCCTATAACAAGAGTCGATTAAACATAAGAGATTAATACCCTCCTCCAATGCTGAAATCGACCCCTTTAATCAACTCAAATCGATTAAGAAAAAGAGAGAAAATAAATGACCATTCGGCCAATAACTTACCAACACTCAAACGATTAAAGCAAGAACCCCCAACACACTATTGATATTCGGCCAAGGGAGACTACTAGGAGAGGAGAGATTCGGCCTAAGTGTTTAACACACACTTCTATACAATTCTTAGCGAAAAAGAAAAGAAAGAGAATGGAAGATGGAAATATAGGTTCGGCACAAAAGAAATGGGAAAATGAGTGGAAAATTCGGCTTCTCAAATGAACCAAGGAAAAAGAGGATGGAGAGGAGGATATTCACCCAAGATCAAAGATGTTTCGGCTAGATTTAGGAGTGTGGTATTTCGGTTCAAGAAGTGAAAAAGAAAGATGAGAGAATTCTTTAGAATTTCGGCTTTGGTTTGTCAAAATGAAAGAATTTGGTTTAGTCTCCTAATGGCCGAATATGCATCAAATTCCAAAAGGAAAAATTCGGCCTACTCACTCCCCACTTCCCAAAACCGGCCACCCTCTTCACAACTCCCCCAACTTTCGGCCAAATCCCCCCAAACACTCCACTCCCCACATTCAAACAACAAGACCAAGTCTTCCTCCTACAATTACTCTACACCAACCGTTTGAATGGTTTGACTTGGTCTAAGGAGGAATTTGAACTCCATCCAACTCCTCCCTCCTATGCCGTCCAAAAAGAAGCCAAAAAAGTGGGGATTTTCGTTGCTTGAACCCAAGACCTCCCCCTTGCACATGACGCCAAACCAAGCTCCAAGTGGCGCAAGCTCTGCCACTTTGCTAGCTCGCTTGTTATGCTCAAAAATACCAATTAAAAAACATATGGCCCAACTCCTTGGCTCCTCTCAAGTAAAGCCAAAAATTAAAATTTTCCTACCTACTCAGGCACACTTCTAGCCTACAACTAAGCCCCGAATCACACAAACAACAACATAACAACCCAACACATGCAAAATCATGCAACCACAAAATAGCCCTTAACCTGGGATATTACACCTCTTTTTCTCACCCACCTCGGGGTAATCTTTGATAAAATGGTCTAGATACCCACACTTGAAACAAGCCTTCTCGCTCGCTCTGCACTCACCGGAATGACGTCTGCTACACTGCGGGCATTCTGGTCTAGTCGGTCGAACGTTGCCAACACTAGCAACTGATGTGGTCTGAGCTTTAGACCCCGAGAACTGTTTGCCCTTACTTCGGTTTGAAAACCCGGCTGAAGTGGCTGATCAAGTAGCAAAATCCCTCGATTTCTTAGATGAGGATTGGTACGACTTACTTAGTTTCCTCTTTCTCGAGTCACAGGACTCAATCTCAGCTCTTCTTTTCTCTTTGGCCAACTCTTCAGCCTTACAGGCTCTATCTACCAAGACCACAAATTTTTTTAGTTCGAGAACTTCGACACATAAATGAATATCCTTACTTAACCCGTCTTCGAACCTTTTGCACATGATAGCCTCGGTAGACATGCACTCTCAGGCATACTTACTAAGTCTTAAGAATTTACATTCGTATTCGGTCACCATAATTCGACCCTGTTTAAACTCTAAGAACTCTTTTCTTTTCTGGTCGACGAATCTCTGGCTAATATACTTATTTCGAAATTCCTCTTGGAAGAATTCCCAGTTAATTCTCTCCCTTGGTACCACTGACACAAGGGTATTCCACCACTGATAGGCCGAATCTCTCAAGAGAGATACCACACACTTCATGCACTCATCAGGCTTGCATGACAAATCATTGAATACCCTGATAATATTCTCAAGCTAGAATTATGCCCTTCCTGGGTCATCGTCTGTACTAGCCCAAAATTTTTCTGCTCCTTATTTCCGAATCTTGTTGACCGGAGGCCTTTCTCTCCTTTCTACATCAACCACTTGAGGAGCTACAGGAGCGGGTTGAGGAATAGGTGGGGGTGAAGGTGGTTGAGCGTTAGGGTTTGCTCGAATGTACTCAGTGTACCAATTGCTCATCATATGGAGAAAGGCTTCTCGAATCTCTTCTCCCTGACCCATAGTCTCGGGTCTACTCTCTACTGGCACGGTCCTTTACGCGGGAGCCAACGCATTACTTACAGCATCATTGGTTGTAGCTCGGTCGTGATTAGGATCCATTTACTATATAAAAACACAATTCAAATCATTAGGAGTCGTCACACTATCATTACACAAACACTCTTACGTATGGCATGTATAACTAGACTCTTACACACACTACGATAGTCTGAGAACCGACTAAACCATAGCTCTGATACCACTAAATGTAACACCCCTTACCCGTTTTCTACTCCGGAACCGGGTACGAGGAATTACTGAACTTAACTTGCTTGAACATAAAACCTTAGGCTTTAAATATTTCATTTCCAACTTAAAACTTCTCATTCATACGCAAAATATCCTTATTATAGGCCTACGAGGCCTCAAACTTGCATACGAAGGGTTTCAGAATTAAAATGGAAACTTTTATGCACTTGAAAGTTTTTGCCTAAATAGGGGCCAGACGCCCGTGTGAAATGGGACATGCCTGTGTAGGCAGGCCGTGTGGTCACACACGCCCATGTTCTTAGCCCGTGTGGAATTTATTTTCCAATTCGAACCTATAGGGGTTTTCACACGGCCGGACACACGCCCGTGTCCCTCACACGGCCTCGACATGCCTATGTCATAGCCCGTGTGCGAAAACCATGGCATTCTATTTATGACATCATCACTTTCACTATGGTCACACGGCCAAGGCACATGCCCGTGTTCTTAGACCGTGTGTCAAATTAAATTCCAAATTTTAGTTGCAGACTTCACACGGCCTAGGCACACGCACACGCCCATATCCATGGCCGTGCCTCCCATACAGCTGAGACAAACGGCCGTGTCTCTACCTGTGGGTTTACTACAAAGCATACTGACTTGTAAAATCTAGCATGCAAGGGGACACACGGTCGATAAACACGCCCATGGGGCTACCCGTGTGTCACACATGGCCTAGACACATGCCCATGTGTCTACCCGTGTGGACATTAAAAAGGTTATATTCCAAGCCAAATGCCACCCTACGAAGCAATCATACTTATACCAACTCAAATCAACATAACTCATGACCCTAAGACACTTTCAAGAATTCAAATCAAAGCATCCACACAAGCATGAACTTCATAATTTCAGCATCATTGAATATATATATATAAACTTGTCAAGTATTGGCCCAATTCCAATGACCTCTTACAAAATGAACTCGATAACATAAATAGCCAACACTTTGGCTAACAAATATGACATAACAAATTACCCAAGTCCTATACATGCCATACTCAAAACAAATCTAATTTTGTTATACCAGAAAGATGTCGATAGTGTGATTTCTGACTCTAACGTCCCACGATCCTTGAATTATCTTGGCAATACTATAAGGAAAGGGGAAATGAGAGGGGTAAGCATAAAGCTTAGTAAGTTTGCATGAAATTAAATAGCAACAATAAGCTCATAATGACATCAATCCATGACATTAGTTAACCACCCAAATTCTTAAGCACTTTACCGTAACTTACTCGTACTTGTTCTTATCTAGCACATACCATGCCATATATCGTGAATATTCCTCGTGAATTACTCACAGGTACCTATATTCACTCAATCACATGGATTTAGTACTAATCTAATTCATATTTCCAAGCTTATCTATTTATTCCACTAAATCACTAAGGATACTCAAAGACACATATTCATCGTCATTAACATAAACATGAAGCCAATGCCACATCCCAGATGTGGTCTTGCATGAGATCACCTATGAGTGTCGATGCCATATCCCAGATATGGTTTTATTCGGTATCTCACATCGAGTATCGATGCCATATCCCGGATATGATCATATACAATTTTCATATTCAATACTGAAGCCATATACCATATATGGTCTTATACAGGATCTCAATTCGGTGCCAAGTGTAACACCTCTTTTCCATGTCTGACGCCAGGACCTGGTACGAGGCATTACGATGCTTAATCTTGTTTGAACAAGTAATAACGGGCTATAAAATTCCGTACCAACTAAAAAATGTTCTTTCTCAGTCATGACATACATCTCATGGGCCTATGAGGCCTTAAACATACATCCGAAAGGTTTTGAGGTTCAACCGGAAACTTTTACACTCTTTGAAAATTTTTGCCTAAATAGGGGTCACACGCCCGTGTGACTTGGGACACGCCTCTGTGACTTGGGACACACCCGTGTGGGCAGGCCGTGTGGTCTTACACGCCCATGTCCTTGGCCCGCGTAGAATTTATTTTTATTACTAACATACAGGGATTTTCACACGGCCTAGACACGTCCTGTCCTCACCTGTGTGTAAAACTAGGGGGTATTCTGTTTATGACGTCAGCAACCCTTAAGAAGCACACGGCCTAATCACACACCCGTATGCTGGCCCGTGTGACGAATTGAATTCTCATAGCTAAAAGCAAGGGACACACGGCCTATCAACACACCCATGGGGTAGACCGTGTGTCACACACGGCCTAGACACACGCCCTTGTGTCTACCCGTGTGGACACTTAAAGGCTATTTTCCAAGCCAATTGCCACCTTGAAACATAAACTCAATCATATGAACTCAAGCAATACATATCATGAACTTTATGCATAATGAATAACCCTTAAAACCTCAGTTGTAGCATACATAAAAACTCATCATTATTAATATACATAAAACTTAGCAACCTTGGCCAATTTCTTTGGCCATATACAAAAAGAGTAATAACTTTAATAGCCAACATTTTGGCTCCCAATATGCTATAGCTCACAATGAAATAAATCCTATACATGCCATACTTAAAATAAACAACTTGGCTATATCCAAAATAATGATTGATAGTGTGATCCGAGCTCTGATGTCTATGATCCCCGAACTAGCTTGGTGAAACTACAAGGAAGATAGAAATGAAAGAAATAAGCATAGCTTAGTAAGTTTGCATGAAATTCATATAACAATTATATTTGCTCAATATAACTCATCCATCATAAAACAAAAATAACGTAAGTCTCAAGTGCTTTAGCTTACTTACTCATACTTATCCTTACTCATTACATGTTACATAATATTTTCATACTTGCATTATAATCATGGTACCTGTATCACTTAATCATATAGATTAGTACATTTTTGCTTATGCAAAAGTAAACTTAATCTTGATCTTCCTTAACTTGAATAATACTCATTATCAACTTTGAATAACTTAGCTAATTACTTTATTTACTTGCCTAGCCTTCTTGTTACCTCTTTCATACTTGGCTCTTTTGCCCGATGAATTACCCCGAATAACTGAGGTTACTCAATCTCAACAAACATGTATCTCGATGCCAATGCCATGTCCCAGACATGGTCTTACATGGGATCGCCTCATGATGCCAATGCCATATCCCAGATATGGTCTTACATGGGATCTCTTAATTCGGTGTCGATGCCATGTCCCAGACATGGTCTAACACGAGACCTTCCTTATATATTTCTTTTGGAAACTTACCATAGACATGTCTTGACATGGTCTCACATGGTATCCTTGCCTTATGAATCTTATCAATACCATGTCTTGACATAGACTTACATGACATCTTTGCCTTATGAATTCACCAATGCCAAGCCTTGGCTTGGACTTACATGGGACCCTTGCCTCATGATAACTTTTCAATGCCATGACTTGTCATGGACTTATATGATATCCTTGCCTTAATGCCAATGCCATATCTTGACATGGTCTTACACGGACTTTCCTTGTCTGATGTTGTGATATTAGTATTCCTCATTATTCCGAGTCTTCAACCGGGACTTCCTCTTACATGTTCTTATTCATTTTCTTATCAATATATCATTAATCATAATCTTCATGAAAATAGTGTACATTATACAACATAATAAGCAATTTATTGAAAATACATGTGAAGCATTAAATTCATACAAACTTACTTCGGTATTCAAAATGAGCTTACTCGTCAGTCTAGTCCGAGACTTTGTTCTTCCCCCGATCGAGGCGGATTCTCGGTTCTTCTTGCTTTATAATAGCAATTTAGCTCATTTTACTCACCACATTAATAAAAGCATTTCAATAATCATGCTTTGGCAAAATTACTATTTTGCCCCTAGACTTTGGTAAAATGACCATTTTCCCCCTTGGCTTAGAAATTAATTCTAATCATATTTCTACATTCAACAAGCCTAGGTGATCATCTAATACTCGTATAGATATCATCAAAACTCAACATTTCACATAATTACTATAAATTTGTAACCTTTTCATCAAGGTCCAATTAGGTGTTTTCAAGACAACACCTTTCACAAAAGTTGTACATCTAACAAGTAAGAGTCAATTTCTTCCATGAAAATGCAGCAAATAACAATGAAAGCTCTCATGGAAAAACTCTAAACTTTTCACCATATTGCACAATAGTCCCCTCATTTGAAAGCTTAAGCTTTAGGGGTCTCAAAAGTACAACTTTTTTCAAGAAATGATCCCTAGAACACTTACTTGTGAAGAGAAGAGTGTGCTGAAATTTTTGAAGCTTTTAAACCCTATTTGGCTGCCAATTTTCGGTGGAAGAGATGAGAAAGAAAGATGGACATCATCTTTTCTTTATTCTAATATTAAACTATCAATTTAGTCTACCTACTATCACCAACTTTGACCAACATTGACAAATTTGTCTCCTATGCTATTCTATGGCCGGCCAAGCATTTACAAGGGGCTAAATTGCCCTTTAAAGACCTCAAATTAATAATCTATGGCTATTTGGTACCTTTAGCTTATAGAATGGAACTTTCGCACATTATGCGATTTAGTCTTTTTTCGCGATTAAGCAAGAAATCGCTAAAATTAAAGCACTAAAATTCTCATGTAAATATACCACCATGCTCTGACTCATAAAATGACATGAAAATAAATATCTCTAATCTCGGATTAGTGATCCTGAGATCACTGTTCCAACTAGCCCCTAAATCGGGCTGTTACACCAAGGCCATGTCCCGGACATGGTCTTACACGGGACCTTATCCATCCCATGTCTCGATGATAATATTCTCACATTTATTCTAGTCCAACCAGGACTTCAACATCTCAAATTTTATCATCTTTCTCATTCAACACCGTTACAATATCAAACATTCTCAAACATACTAGCATAAATGTTGAATTTATCTTATACAAACTTACCTCGATTTCAAAATAGACTAGATTGTCAATCTAGTCCGATACTTTGTTCTTTCCCCGGTCGAGGTTAATTCTTGGTTCTTCTTGATCTATAATAGCAATTTAGCTCATTTAATTATCACATCAATAAATGCATTTCAATAATCATGCTTTGGCAAAATTACTATTTTGCCCTTAGACTTTCACAAAATGACCATTTTATCCCTAGGCTCGAAATTTAATTCTCATCAAATTTTTACCTTTAACAAGCCTAGGTGAACATTTATTTCTCTAATGGCAACCATCAAAACTTTTTATTTCACACTTTTTCTTCACATTTTATAACCTTTACAAAAAGGTCCTTTTAGGTGTTTTCATGGTAACATCTTTCACAAAAGTTGTTAATCTAACAACTAAGACTCATTTTCTTCCATAAAAATGTAGCAAACAACTTAAAAGCTTTCATGGCAAAACTCTAAGCTCTTCACCATTTAACAAAATAGTCATCTCTTTAGAAAGCTTAAGCTTTAGGGGTTCCAAAAGTACAATTTTTATCAAGATGATCACTAGAACACTTACTCGTAAAGAGAAGAGTGTGCTAAAAGTTTTGAAGCTTCCAAACCCCTATTTTCTGCTAATTTTCATTGGAGGAATGAAAGAAAAAAAGATGTTATCTTTTCTTTTTTTATTTCAATATAAAATCCCAATTTAGTCCACCTAATCCACCTACTTGACCAAAATTTGACCTCTATTGTCCCCTATGGCCGGTCAACCTTCATTTAAGGGGCTAATTGCCCTTTAAAGACCTCCAATTAATATTCCATAGCTATTTGGCACCCTTATCTTGCAATTTTGAACTTTCGTACTTTATGCGATTTAGTCCTTTTTCGCAATTAAGCATGAAATCACTAAAATTAAAGCACCAAAAATTTTATGCACCTATATAATCAGGCTATAACTCATAAAATAACATTAAAACAATTTTCCCTGACCTCAGATTAGTGATCCCAAGATCACTATTCCAACTAGCCCTTAAATCGGGCAGTTACACCGAGGACACGACCGTGCTTCAGACCATGTTCAAATTAGGGTGCTCTTTGACTTGTGCCACACGACCGTGCCACACGCCCGTGTCTCTGCCTGTGTGCTCAATTCTGCACATTCTATTTCTCAAAATTAAGGTGTAGGGATTGGAACACATGCCCGTGGGGTAGACCGTGTGTCACACACGGCCTAGACACACGCCCGTGTGTCTACCCGTGTGGACAAAATAAAGGCTATTTACCAAGCCATTTGCCACCCCTTTTCACACATACACTTACACCAATTCAAGGCACAAATATAACATACTTAGGCAACCAAAACATCCACAATTATGAACCAACACAACATCAATATCTATCATACTCACAATAATTATTAAGCCACAATTGACTACTTTCAAGATACCTAATTGTACACCACTTTATCATCTCATCAATGAACCATATTGCCAAACATTTCACATTCATGTCATTCACCAAGTATACCATGATCATATCACCAAAGACATTAGCACACACACACATATATATATACTTAGGCTTACAACCATGATAGCCCAAGTAAGCCAAATCTACATGGCCAAATATCAAAACAAGCCTTTGACAATACCCAAAGTGATAGCTTGATAGTGTGATAGGATCTTCGGCGATCTCCAATCCGAGCTGGCTCAATGACATAATAAAACATGGAAAAGGAAGGGGTAAGCTATATAGCTTAGTAAGTTCGTATGATAATAACTCATCTCATCAAATAAACACATTTTAAGCCATTATAAATACTATAATATAACTTGTATAATTCCACCTTTATGCCATGTATTCATTCACATAATTAACCAAGAATTTCACAGGTTTATTCATTTCAATGCTTACATGCTTTGAATACTTCTTATCAATTCATTCACATTTACATAAGCATAAGCAAATAGAAATAATCTATATTCAATTTAATATCCATCACATTTATGAATATTCAATTGAACCATATGAATTCTCAAAATTTTCCAGTTACTCATCATATGAAATTCACTTTTAGCACTTACTTATCCATTTTTGTCACGAGTACCTTGACTATTGTACCATTACTTGTAACCACATTTCGTCAACATTTCCCGTTGAACCATTTGGAATACTAAAGGATACTTGGGAATCTTGTACACATAGTACCGTACCAATGCCATATCTCAGATATGGTCTTACATGTAATCTCGTATCGATGCTAATAACCCAGCTATGGTCTTATACGAAGTCTCAAATCGATGCCATATCCCAGATATGGTCTTACACGTAATCTCGGTAACCCTAATGTCATGACATTTGCATCCTATCTATTCCTAAGGTTCAACCGGGACTTTCGTTATATCGAATCTCTGTCGGTCATTTCTGTAGTATCGTACTCAATAGCATTCACATTTCATTTCAATAATATAACATTTACCACAATTATATCAATTAAGCATTTCTACATATATAATTTAATGCTTATTAAACATACGAACTTACCTCGATACAAAAAATAGCGAAAATGGACCTAATCATTAAACACTTTAGTTTTCCCCCGATCTAGACTCGAACTTCATTTTTCTTGATTTACAATACCAAATTCATATCATTTAATCATCATATTATTCAGTTCAGCCCAAATGTCACATTATAGAAAAATTATATTTTTGCCCCTAAACTTTTGATATTTTACACTTTAGTCCCTAGGCTCGTAAAATGAATTTCATTCAATTTCTTCACACCCAAGCCTAGCCGAAACTATTTTCATACTCATAACAGCCCACATTTTTCATTTATTCACATTTTTCTACTCATTTTATAGACTTTTACAAATAAGTCCTTTTTGACATTTTTATCGAAAATCACTTAACAAAAGTAGTTTAACAAACAACAAACATGCATTTTCTACCATCAAACATCAAAATACACAAATATTCAACATGGCTAAAACCCTAAACCTTGATCATATCTTAAATTAGTGGTAGAAATAGATAGATCGGGTTACAACGACTTTAACTTAATTGAAGTTTTGCACTTTTTGCAATTTAGTCCCTTTAACTTAATTGAGTGCCCAAACGTCAAACTTTTTGAACGAAATTTTCACGAAATTGTTCCATAAATCTATAGACCACAAAAATATAATAAAAATAACTTTTTCTACGTCGAATTTATGGTCTCGAAATAACTCTTCCTACTAAACCCAAAATCGGGTTGTTACAAGACCTTTCCTAGCCTTGGGAAGAACATTGATAGACGTGCAAAAAATATATCTCATAATAGAGGAATGTTGAGTAATGAAGGACCTAGAAACCTTAGTTTCTATAGATTGGGAGAACAATTTGAAGACCTATTGGAGAACACTTTAGGGTTTGAGGCATTGGAAGATGAAAAAGGTAATGAAAACATGGCTTTGATAGAGGCCAATTAGAGGAACTATGTTCAACCAGCACGATTTGAACCACTAGAATTGGAAGTTCGGGAGTTTGTGCAACCCAAGTTGTCAATCGAGGAGCCACCCAAACTCGAATTTAAGGTACTTCCTTCTCATTTAAAATATGTTTATTTAGGTAACTATCCTACTTTTCCTGTGATTATTTCAACAGAATTAATAGAACGCCAAGAGAAGCAATTGATCGAAGTTTTAAAGAAATTTAAAAAGGTGATCGGTTGGACCATAGTTGATATTCAAGGTATAAGCCCTTCTTTCTGTATGCATAAAATTATCCTAGAGGAGGGCGAAAAAGCTAGTATTTATGGGAAAAGAAGACTCAACCCTATCATGAAAAAGGAAGTTAAAAAGGAAGTGATAAAATGGTTAGATGCGAGAATTATCTACCTCATCTTAGATAGTTCATGGGTAAGTCTGGTATACTGTGTATCGAAAAAAGGCAGAATCACGACTGTTAAGAATGAACGTAATGACTTAATTCCAACAAGAACTGTCATAGTTTGCAGAATTTGTATCGATTACATAAAATTGAACAAAACAACTTGGAAGGATCATTTTCCGCTGCCTTTTTATGGATCAAATGTTAGATTGACTAGCAGGTAACAAATATCACTATTTTTTAGATGGATATTCAGGATATAACCAAATAGTTGTAGCCCTGAAAGACCAACACAAAACCACTTTTACTTGCCCGTACCGTACATTTGCTTTTAGGCAAATGCCTTTCAGTTTATGTAATCGCAGTTGCCACATTTCAACTATGCATGATGGCAATATTTATTGATATGGTAGAAAACTTTGTTGAGGTTTGCATGGATGATTTTTCTATTTTTGGTAATGCTTACGATGTTTTTTTGAGTAATTTGCCTAAGGTACTTAAAATCTGCGAGGAGACAAATATTGTCCTTAACTGGGAGAAATGTCATTTTATCATTAAAGAGGGAATTGTCTTAGGGAATTGTCAGTAAAGGCATCATTCACAACTCCTGGCAGCTGAATGTCACTCCAGAGCGTTATGGCCTTACATTGTTCCTTTCCTTGAGATCGAGAACTTTTTGTGTAACATCCCATTTTTCAGTGGTGTCGAAAAACATGGTTTCGGGGCTGTAATAGATAATTTTTAGTGAAATCGGAATAGTGGTTTCGGGCCACAAATCTGACTTAGAAAGAAAATTTATTTTAATATTATTGTATGAATTGCATTATGATAGAAATGACGTATAAAAATTTCATTGAGAAAATTTTACCGATTTCATGTATAATTGTGGAAAGGACCAAATTGAATAAAATGCAAAAGTTGAGTTCTAGTAGCTATAAGTAGTAAATAGGTATGGAATTCAAAACTTGAGATCCTTATATGGTAATTAGACCATTAAGAAAAGTTAGTAGATATTTTAGGATGAATCATCCATGGAAAATTAGAAAAAGAATAGGACTAAATTGGAAAGATAAAATAATAAAAGATGATATTTTAATAGAAAAATATCATCATTTTATATCATATTCCCCAAATTAAGACGTGGAAACCCTAGGAAAGAGAAAAGTGTTCAAGCAAGTTTAATTCACTCAATTGGGTAAGCATTCTTGTCCGGTTTTTAGTAAGTTTTATATTTCTGAGTTCGTAATAGCTTAATCTATCTATTTTGGGGATCAATTTGAAAAGCTATTAAAGTATTAAAATTTTTCCATGGATGAATATGCTGAAAATTTGAAATTTATGGTAGAAAATGAAAGGTTATTGATAGATAAACAACTTTTGTAAAGTGAATTTTCATGAAATTGTGATTTAGGGACTAAATTGTAAATATGGAAAATTTATGGAAAATTTCTTATTTTTATGAAATATATGTGCTATAAATGTTATATGTAAAATTTGGTTAGGCTTGTAATAAAGAATAAATTGCATGAATTTCATTTTCCGGGCCTAGGGATGAAATTGGAATTAATGAAAAGTATAGGGGCACAATGGTACTTTTGCCTAAGATGTGAATTGGATTAAATTAACTTTGAAATGGATTAAACTGATGTTAAATTTATTTATATAGATCCAAAAAACTCAAATACGAAGTTAGCTCGAGGAAAAGAAAAAGTGCTGGATTAGTAGATTTATGTATACGAACAAGTAACAATGTAAGTTCATGTAACTAAATTATGTATATTGATATGTTTGAATTACATGTTGTATTTCAATGAATTGTATAAATGTTTAATATATGAAATTAACCACATGCTTTATATTACTGATAAATGATAAGTCCCGTTTGAATAATGAAATACGATGGATACAATATTTTCCCATATTAATTATAGTCTTACATATGTTGCGAGCATTATAGCTCAGATGAGCATCCGCTTAAAAGCCTTCTCGAGCATTCCTATTATATATAGTTCCTGTGAGCATCCTGATCGGTAGTGATCTTGCATGTGTTGCACACTACCGCAGCTCTTTGTGAGCATTCTATTACTTGATTCGATCGGTTGTGATTCAACATTTATTGCGGACACAAATACAGCTCTTTGTGAGCATCATGATATTGGCTCATATGAGCTTCCTGACGTGGCTTGCTTGAACTCCCTGTTAAGCTACCCGAAGCTCCCTCTTAATAACTCTTCAGAGTTACCTGTTAAGCTCAATAAGCTTCTTGACATGGCTCGCTTGAACTCCCTATTATGCTATCCGGAGCTCCTTGTTAATAACAATTCAGAGTTACCTATTAAGCTCAATGAGCTTCCTGTTATAGACTCTTATGAGTTTCCTGTTTAGCCTGGATAAGCTTCTTATTACATGACTCACATGAGCATCCTGATATATGGCTCGAGAATGTGCTTCCTGATTATGTGCCCTAATTGGGTACCCCTGGATATGGATTGACGAATTTCAGTTTTGTACACTTTAAGTGTACTACATGAGTGTATCCATTGATTTTTCAAATAAATTCAATGGATAAAATTCTGACATGGCTAAACTGAACTTGAAATGATTTGATATGGAACTATACATGTAATATGGAATAATGATATGAAAAGCATATATATATATGAAAGTCATTAAATGATGAGCTCATCCATGTTATTGGTATTATGTGAGTTACTTGACTAACATGATTAGTGAAGTTGTGTGTTTTAGGCTATTAGCCAAGTTGCTTGGATGCATTTTTGTATGCTTATCTTAAATGTAAATATATGGTAAGTTAAATTCTTGTTATACGAACTTAGTAAGCATTTTAAATGCTTACTTGGTTTTCTTTTCTCTATTTTATAGTGCTCGAAAGCTCGTACAGGTTAGAATTGGTCGGAGCATTATCACACTATCTTTCAGCCTGTTTTGGTATAAATAGAAAACTTATTTTGGTATAATAGGATGTATAGGTTAACTTGGCCAATGTTGGCATATAATGGTTGTTTGTAATCTAGCCATTCGAATGGTTAATGATAGTATGTTTAGTGAAAAAATATATATGACGTTATAATATGGTTAACATATGTGTGCTGGGTATGATTTGATTTAATTATGGAAGGCATATATGTATTACAAAAGGTAAGTTTGAATATATGTGATTATATATCTTATATAATGTTAATATTGGCTTGGTTTTAATGTCTGGAAGTGGTTGGTATATGAATGTGTGTATTGGTGTAGATTGAAGATAAGTTGGGTGAGAAAAGTGGTCATGAAAATGGCCTATTTTTGTCCACACAGGCAGACACACGGGCGTGTGGTTTGGTCGTTTGTCCCCTGCATCTTAAAATTTGAGAAACGAATGCCCAAAATTGAGCACACGGATAAAGACACAGGCGTGTGTCTCAGTCGTGTTAGACACACGGCCCAACACATGGGCATGTGTCCTGGCTGTATTACCCTTGTACCTAATTTTTGAAAATTAAATTGTCCACATGGTCTAACACACGGGCGTGTGGCTGGCCATGTGACCCAAGTCAGAGAGTTACACGGGTAAGGATACGGGTTAGAACACAGTCGTGTGCCTCACATCAAATGCCCACACGGCTTGGGACACGGGCATGTCATTGGCTGTATGAGCCACACGGGCGTGTGTCCCCTGCACCTAAGAAAAATTTTGAGATTTCAAAAAAAGATTTTATGTGATTTCGGTCTAGTCCCAATTGGATTCTAATATGTATTTTGGGCCTCGAGGACCCATATGAGGGATATTATGATTGATTATGATTAATTTTTGGAAATGAATAGTAAATGATATGAATTAATTGTAATTGAACTGTAAACTCCGTTAATGCTCCATAACCCCATTCCGGCAATGATTAGGGTTAAGGGTGTTACAAGGGCCATAAATTAGATGAGTAAGTTTGTAAATATTATTATTTATTATTTACGAGTCAAATATGGTTTTAAAAAGGTTTTAATATGGTAATTTATGTCATAGGAATGATTAATTAGGTTCAAGTGGTAAGACCCTAAAGTCAAATGATTTTAGAAATTGAGGTATTGGGACCTCTTGTAACGCCCCAAATTTTTGGGCCTAGAAGTGTTGGGCCTTGTGTATGGGAGCCACTAAGAGACTGCACATAAAAGTTTATGTGTGCAAGAAATATCACAAATTCCTTGTTTGCTTTAGTGGCTAAGTGATTTAGAAAGAGTTGGGAGTGTTGGAGGAGTCTTGCGTTCAAACTTGGGCTTTAGAAAAAATTTATGTTTTTCTCTTAAAGGAGCCTTGATGTTAGTGGGTAGGTTTTAAGAATATTTTTTGGCTTATTTATAACACAAGAGGAGCTTGTGGCTTAGTGGCAAGTGGCGTGTGGTGGACTGGCAAGGAGGTAGCGTCACAAGAGGGCAAGGAGGTCAGAGGTTCAAGTCTCTCCCTACTCAAAAGAGTTATTTATTTTACTCCTTGCTGAGCTAGAAGTTGAGTTGGAGTGGAACTCTACTTGGTGAAGGTCTGAATTGGTCTTGGAATTTGAATGTGCGGTGAGAGTCAGTTAAGGAGTGATTTATGGAGTAGCTTAGGGAGATAATCGTGGGATTTTGAAGGGGGAGGTGTTGTAATCGAGTTGGACTTTGTGAGTGTGGCAAAATCAGGATAGGGTAGGGTGAGTGCCGTTTGTGGTTATTGTTGGGTATAGCCGAATCTTGCTAAGAAGAGTTTTTATTTTATTTTTTTCACTCGTTTTTGGTACCTTTGTTTTTTTGGTTTTCAAGATCGTGATTATACTTTTTTCTAAGCCGAAATTGCATTACCATTTAGGCCACCTATTAGCCGATTTCTCCTTCCCTAGTCCTCTTCTTTTCTTTTTAATTCTTTTATCTTTCTCCTTTCTTCATCTCAAACTCTTGTGCCGATTTCTTCAATCTAGACTCTCATTCCTTCACTTCAACAATTTTCGTTCGTGGTTCATTCCTCTATTGTGCCGGGTAATGTTTTTCTTCTTTTCTTTCTTCTCTACTAACCTCTTCTTCAATCAATTTTGGGCCATAGCCGAACCTTTTTACTATATTTCTCACTCATTTTCTTTGGCTAGCCGAATCTTTGTGTTTCTCTACCAAACTGTTGTTGTTTCTTTGCCAAACTACTCTCCTTGCGTTTAGTTTTCGATGTGATAAGGGTTCCTGGTCAAGCAGTAAGTGCACTCTTTTTCTCCTTGCTTTTAGTTGAGGCCAAATGCTCTTTTATGTTGTTAAAGGTTATCAAATGTGGTCGTAAACCACAACCTTATACAATCTTGGTTAGTAAGGTTCTTTAGGTAACGCAGATATCTACAAGAAGTTGATCGTTGCTAACGATTAGTGAGGATTTAGGGAAGCTCGATCAGTAGGGCTCGGTGCTAGGGATTCGTGGCGCACTTCGTAATCAAGGTGTGTAACCACACTCCTTCTGATCGTAAATTGGCAAAATACTGAAAGCTGAAATACCGACGAATGATGCCACACGAGCGTGCGATCGCACGTGTAGTGGACCGGGCCCACAAACATGGGCGTTAGTCTGTAGAGGCCAACTAGGTTGTTCTGGGCCTCGTTGGGCCGAAATAGGCTGTGTGGGCCTAATGGGCTTGTGTGCCCACACGGATAAAATGTATGTGATGTGGTAAATGTTGTTTGGACTGTGACTTTTGCATAACTGTAGCTGTTTCTAGGCTAAATGAGCCACACGAGGTGTGGGCCCACTTGGGCCGAGTAATGGGCCTTAGGCCTATTTACAATGTTGTGACTATTTAGGTTACTTAAGTCACTCAAGGCGACGGTGGACCTTCTGTTGGGTCGCTGAGACCTCGATTTGCAAAAATTACCAAAAAACCCTCGGATCGTAAAGTTATCGAAATACCCTCAATTTGTGAAATTACCAAAATACCCCCAATTTGGGAATTATCGAAATACCATTGATTTGTGCAATTACAGAAATAGTCTCAAATTGTAAAATTATCGAAATACCCTCAATCTTGAAATTACCGAAATATATTCAACTGATAAAGTTCTATCATGGCTAAACTAAACTTGAAATTATTTGTTATGGAAATATGCATGTAATATGGAATAATGATATGGAAAGCATATATATATGAAAGTCATTAAATGTTGAGTTCATCCATGTTCTTGGTATTATGCGAGTTACTTGGTTAACATGATTAGTGAAGTTGTGTGTTTTAGGCTATTAGCCAAATTGCTTGGATGCATTTTTGTATGCTTATCTTAAATGTAAATATATGGTAAGTTAAATTCCTGTTATACAAACTTACTAAGCATTTGAAATGCTTACTCGGTTTTTTCTCTATTTTATAGTTCTAGGAAGCTCGTAAAGGTTGGAATCGGTCAGAGTATCACACTCTATCCTTCAACCTGTTTTGGTATAAATAGAAAACTTATTTTTGTATAATGGCATGTATAGGTTAACTTAGCCAATGTTGGCATATAATGGTTGTTTGTAATCTAGCCATTCGAATGGCTAATGATAGTATGTTTAGTGAAAATATATATATGATGTTATAATATGTTTAACATATGTGTGCTTGGTATGATTTGATTTAATTATGGAAAGCATATATGTATTGCAAAAGGTAAGTTTGAATATATGTTATTATATATATTATATAATTTTAATATTGGCTTGGTCTTAATATCTTGAAGTGGTTGGTATATGTATGTATGTATTGGTGTAGATTGAAGATAATTTGGGTGAGAAAAGTGGTCATGAAAATGGCCTATTTTTGTCCACACGAGAAGACACACGGGCATATGTCTCAATCGTGTGTGACACATGACCATGCGCACGGGTATGTGGTTTGGCCGTGTGTCCCCTGCATCTTAAAATTTGAGAAATAGAATGCTCAGAATTAAGCACACAGGTAGAGACACGAGCGTGTGTGTCAGCCGTGTGAGACAAACGGCCCAACACATGGGCGTTTGTCCTTTCCGTGTAAACCCTGCACCTAATTTTCAAAAGTTAAATTGTCCACACGGTCTTGCACACGGACGTGTGGTTGGCCGTGTGACCCAAGTCAGAGAGTTACATGGGTAAGGATAGGGTTGGAACACGATCGTGTGCCTCACATCAAATGCCCACACAAGCTAGGACACGGGCATGTCACTGCCGTGTGAGTCACACGGCGTAGACACACAGGCATGTGTCCCCTGCACCTAAGAAAAAATTTGAGATTTTGCAAAAAAAAATTCTCTGATTCCGATCTAGTCCAGACTTGATTCTAATACGTATTTTGGGCCTCGAGGACCCATATGAGGGACATTATTGTTGATTATGATTAATTTTTGGAAATGAATAGTAAATGACATGAATTAACTATAATTAAATTGTAAACTTATATAATGCTTTATAACCCTGTTCTGGAAACGGATACAGTTTAAGGGTATTACATTTATTGGTATTAAAGCTACAGTTTAGCCGATTCTGAAACTAACGTAGCAAGTATGAGTTTAGCTATACATGACATTATATAATTTGTGATAGTGTGATATCTCCTTATCATTTTAAATGTGTTTTTCATATAGTAATGTCATCCAACCAAGCTAGAGCTAAATCCGAGGAAGCTGAGAACACTGCTCAAGCTTCAGTTCAATGAGTTGCATCTAGTAGTAGAAAGCCCGTATCTGAAGGCTGAGGTGAGGAGGCAAAAGAAGCCTTCTTCCAAATGATGAATGAGTGGTTCATAGAATTCATAAGAACAAATCCTGCTGTACAACAACCTCCCCCTCCTGCTCCTCAACCGGTTCCTGACATGCCACAAGGTGCTGAACCTGTTAGGACTAGTAAGCCTCCAGTAGATAAAATTCAGAAATATGGGGTAGAAGAATTTATGGCTACTACCAAAGACGATCCGAAAAGGGCTGAATTTTGGTTGGAAAATACTATCAGGGTTTTAGATAAATTATCATGTACACCAACTGAGTGTCTGAAATGTGTCGTATCATTGTTAAAAGATTTGACTTATCAACGATGGAATACTTTGATTTTTGCTGTGCCAAGAGAAAATGTTACATGGGAATTTTTCCAGACAGAATTTAGAAAGAAGTATATTAGCCAGAGATTTTTGGATCAGAAAAAGAAAGAATTTCTAGAGCTTAAACAAGGAAATATGGCTGTATCTGAATACAAGTCGGAATTCGTTTGGTTAAGCAAGTATGCCAGAGATTGGGTTTCGACTGAGGCAGATATGTGTAAACGTTTTGAAGAAGGATTAAATGAAGACATCAAGCTATTGATAGGAATTCTTCAATTAAGGGAATTTGTAGTATTGGCCCATCGAGCACACAAAGATGAGGAATTAAGCAAAGAGAAGAGACAAACAGATAGATAATATCAGATTTCTAGTAAGAGATTTATGGGGAAGTCACAAGTATCTGCTTCAAAGAAATCAAAGAAATACCATGATCGTTCTACTACATTTACAGGTATTCTGGAAAAGAATGAGGCTCTCAACGCTCTAATCTGAGATCTTCGTCTCCATCTGTAACGAGTGTTAGAAGTGTTGGTAACCCCATACCTAGATACAAACATTGCAACAAATTTCATTTTTGGGAGTATCGTATGATAAACAGAGCCTACTATAAATGTGGTTCCCTTGACATTATCTTAAAGACTGTCTAGAAAGGATTGAAAAAGATACTGATCAGACTTTGAAGCTGAGTAACCCCGCCTTGAGAGGTAGACCACCTTGACACCCTGGCAATGTTAATAGTAGCCGAAGTGCTATGAAAGATTCAAAAGTTAAATCTGAAGCAAGAGCACTGGCAAGGACATATGCTATACGTGCAAGAGAGGATGCCTCTGCACCAGACGTCATTACTGGTACATTTTCTCTTCTTGATACTGATGTTACTGCTTTGATTGATCCTAGTTCAACATTCATACATATGCATGAATTTAGTGTCTATTAAAAATTCACCTGTTGAGTTTACTGAATTTGTGGTTAAAGTTTCAAACCCCTTGGGCCAGTATGTTATGGTGGATAAAGTTTGTAAAAACTGTCCATTGATGGCAAAGGGTTATTGTTTCTTGGCTAATCTGATGTTACTGCCTTTGATGAATTTGATGTAATTTTGGGAATGGACTGGCTGACTCAACATGATGCGGTGGTGAATTGTAAACAAAATACATTGTATTAAAATGTCAGAATAGTGAATTACTCCATGTTGAATCTGATAAGCTGGATGGGTTACTCAATGTAATCTCAGCTATATCAGCACAGAAATATGTCAGAAAAGGGTATGATGCTTATCTTGCATATGTGTTAGATATTAAAGTATCAAAATCGAATATTAAATCAGTACTGGTTGTTTATGAGTTTCCTGATGTGTTTTCAGAGGAATTACTTGGTTTACCACCTGTTAAAGAGGTAGAATTTTCTATTGATCTTGTTCCGAGAACAACACCGATATCTATAGCACCCTATAGAATGGCTCCTACTAAATTGAAAGAGTTGAAAGTACAATTGCAAGAACTTACTGACTGAGGATTTGCTCATCCCAGTTTTTCACTTTTCGGTGCATCGGTTTTGTTTGTAAAGAAGAAAGATGGATCTCTGAGGTTATGCATTGATTACAGACAGCTGAACCAAGTCATAATAAAGAACAAGTATCCGTTGCCTCTAATTGATGACCTGTTTGACAAGTTGAAAGGTGCTACTCTGTTCTCTAAAATAGATCACTGGTCTGGATACTATCAGTTGCGAGTGAAAGACTCAGTAGAACCAGGTATGGACACTATGAGTCCCTTGTGATGTCGTTTGGTTTGACGAATGCTCCTCCGGTATTTATGGATTTGATGAAAAGAATTTTCAAACTGTATCTAGACAGGTTTGTGGTGTTATTTATTAATGATATACTGGTATACTCTCGAGATGAAAATGAACATGTTGATCATCTAAGAATTGTGTTGCAAACTTTGCAAGAAACAATTATATGTCAAATTTAGTAAATGTGAATTTTGGTTTTAGGAAACCAATTTCCTTGGGCATATAGTGTCTGCAGAAGGTATCAGGCTGGATTCGAATAAAATTTTAGCTATTGTGTTTGAAGTTAGAACTTTTCTAGACTAGCTCGATATTATCAGAGGCTTGTAAAATGATTCTCAATGATTGCATCTCCAATAACTCGTTTATTACAGAAAGATGTGAAATTTGAGTGGTCTGATAAATGCCAGTAGAGTTTTGAAAAATTGAAAGCTTTGTTGACTGAAGCACCCGTTCTAGTTCAGCCTAAACCAGGTAAAGAATTTGTAATTAACGGTGATGCATCATTAAATGGTTTAGGCTGTGTTTTGATGCAAAAAGGCAAAGTAATAGCCTATTCTTCGAGACAACTAAAACCACATGAAAAGAATTACCCGAAACATGATTTAAAATTGGCAGCCATTGTTTTTGCATTGAAAATCTAGTGGTATTACTTGTTTGGTGAAAAATACCACATATTCACTGACCATAAGAGTTTGAAGTATCTGATGTCGTAAAAGACTTGAATCTGAGATAGCGTAGATGGCTTGAGTTATTAAAAGATTATGGTCTGGTTATTGACTATCATTGGTCGCTGGTACCCTGAGTAGGAAATCTCTATTTGCTTTATGAGCAATAAACATTTGGTTATCTTTGTCTGGTGATGGTTCTATTGTAACTGAGTTAAAAGCTAGACAAATATTCTTGCAACAGATTTGTGAAGCTCAGAAGAGTGATGATGAATTACAAGTTAAACGGGTACAGTGTGAGTTGAATTCTGATTCAGAATTTTAGATTGGGTCTGATGGTTGTTTGTTATTCAGGGGCAGAATATGTGTACCAAAAAATTCAGAATTGGTACAAAAGATTTTACATGAAGCATATAATGGTACTATGTCTGTTCATTTGAGTAGTAATAAAATGTATAATGATTTGAAAAAGATGTACTGGTATATTTCTAACTTTGTATCCAAATGTTTGATATGTCAACAAGTCAAAGCTGAACATCAGGTGCCTTCGGGATTACTACAACCAATTTTGATTCAGAGTGGAAATAGGAATGAGTTACTATGGATTTTGTATCAGGATTACCCTTATCTTTGAAAAAGAAAGATACCATCTGGGTAATCATTGACCGTTTAACAAAGTCTACACACTTTATTCCAGTACGTATGGATTTCTCTTTGGATAGATTGGCTGAATTATATGTTTCCGAGATTGTCAGACTACATGGTGCGCCAGTTTCCATTATTTCATACAGAGATCCTCAGTTTACATCTCAATTCTGAAGCAAATTACAAGAAGCTCTGGGTACACAGTTACATTTCAGTACTGCATTTCATCCTCAGACTGATGGCCAACCTAAACGTGTAATACAAATTTTAGAGGATATGCTCCAGTGTTGAATTTGAAGGTAACTGGGAAAAATACCTACCTTTGGTTGAATTTGCATATAATAATAGTTTTCAGTCGAGCATTAAAATGGCATCGTACAAAGCTCTGTATGGTCGTAAATGTAGAGTTCCATTGTATTGGATAGAACTCAGTGAGAAAAAGATACACGGGGTTGACTTAGTCTGTGAGACTGAAGAAAAGGTGGAAGTAATTTGGGATAGTTTGAAAGTAGCCTCTAATCGTCAAAAGTTTTATGCTGATCTTAAACGAAAAGAGATAGAATTCCAGGTCGGTGATAAGGTATTCTTGAACGTATCACCTTGGAAGAAAGTTCTCCGGTTTGGCTGTAAAGGAAAGTTGAGTCCACGATTCATCGGACCTTATGAGATTACAAAAAGAATCGAACCTGTTGCATATCGACTGTCATTACCACCAGAACTTGATAGAATTTATAATGTATTTCACGTCTCCATGTTACGACGGTATCGGTCAAATCCTTCACATGTTATTTCTTCGACAAAAGTTGAGATTTAGCCTGACATGACTTACAGTTAAGAACCGATCAAATTTCTGGCACGTGAGACAAAAGAGTTAAGAAATAAAAAGGTAGCTTTAGTGAAAGTTCTTTGGCAACAAAATGGGATTGAAGAAACTACCTGGGAACTAGAGGATACCGTGAGAAAGCAATACCCGAACCTTTTTACTGGTAAGATTTTCAAGGACGAAAAATTTTAAGAAGGGAGAGTTGTAACAGCCCGTTCTCAGTGAATTCAGAATATTGGTTTCAGGACCACAAATCAGAGTTAGAAAGAAATTTTATTGTAATATTATTTCATGAATTGCATTATGATAACAATGACGTATAAAAATTTCATTGAGAAAATTTTACCAATTTCATGTTTAATTGTGAAAAGGACCAAATAGCATAAAATGCAAAAGATGGGTTCTAGTAGCTATAAGTATCAAATAGGTATGGAGTTAAAAACTTGATGTCCTTATATGGTAAACAGACCATTAAGAAAAGTTAGTAGATATTTTTGGATGAATCATCCATGGAAAATTAGAAAAAGAAAAGGACTAAATTGGAAAGATTAAATAATAAAAGATGATGTTTTAATTAAATAGAAAAATACCATCATTTTATACCCTCTTCCCCAAATTAAGACATGGAAACCCTATGAAAGAGAAAAGTGTTCAAGCAAGCTTAATTGGCTCAATGGGGTAAGCATTCTTGTCCATTTTTAGTATTTTTATATTTTCGAGTTCGTAATACTTAATCTATCTATTTTGGGGATCAATTTGAAAAGATACTGAAATTTTCCCATGGATGAATATGCTGAAAATTTGAAATTTACGATAGAAAATGAAAGGTTGTTGATAGATAAACAACTTTTGAAAAGTGAATTTTCATGAAATTGTGTTTTAGGGACTAAATTGTAAAGATGTAAATTTTATGGAAATTTTTTATTTTTATGAAATATATGTGCTATAAATGTTATATGTAAAATTCGCTTAGGCTTGGAATAAGGAATAAATTGCATGAATTTCATTTTCCGAGCCTAGGGATGAAATTGGAATCAATGAAAAGTATAGGGGCAAAACGGTACTTTTGCCTAAAATGTGAATTGGATTGAATTAAGTATGAAACGGATTAAATTGATTTTAAATTTATTTATATAGATTCGAAAACCTCAAATACGAAGTTAGATTTAGGAAAAGAAAAAGTGTCAGATTAGTATAATTCTGTATACGAACAAGTAATAAGGTAAGTTCGTGTAACTAAATTATGTATATTGATATGTTTGAATAACATGTTGTATTTATATGAATTGTATAAATGTTTAATGTATGTAATTAATCACATGCTTTATATTACTTGATTAATGATAAGTCCCATTTGAATAATGAAATACGATGGATACAGTATTTTCCCATATTGATTATAGTCCTGCATATGTTGCAGACATTATAGATAGGATGAGCATCCTGTTAAAAGCCTTCTCGAGCACTCCTGTTATGTATAGTTCTTGCGAGCATCCTGATCGGTAGTGATCTTGCATGTGTTGCACACTACCATAGCTCTTTGTGAGCGTCCTGTTACATGATTCGATTGCTTGTGATCCAGCATTTACTGCGAACACAAATGCAGCTCTTCGTGAGCATCATGATATAGGCTTTGTTGAGCTTCTTGACATGGCTCGCTTGAACTCCCTGTTATGCTATCCGGAGCTCCCTGTTAATAACTCTTCGGAGTTACCTTTTAAGCTCAATGAGCTTCCTGTTATAGACTCTTATGAGTTTCCTGTTTAGCCTGGATAAGCTTCCTGTTACATGGCTCACATGAGCATCCTGAAATATGGCTCGAGAATGTGCTTCCTGATTAGCCCTAATTGGGTACTCCTGGATATGGATTGACGAATTATAGTTTTGTACACTTTATGTGTACTACATGACTGTATCCATCGATTTTTCAAATAAATTCAATGGATAAAATTCTGACATGGCTAAACTGAACTTGAAATGATTTGTTATGGAACTATACATGAAATATGGAATAATGATATGAAAACCATATATATATATATATATGAAAGTCATTAAATGATGAGCTCATCCATGTTCTTGGTATTATGTGAGTTACTTGACTAACATGATTAGTTGAGTTGTGTGTTTTAGGCTATTAGCCAAGTTGCTTGGATGCATTTTTGTATGCTTATCTTAAATGTAAATATATGGTAAGTTAAATTCTTGTTATACGAACTTAGTAAGCATTTTAAATGCTTACTTGGTTTTATTTTCTCTATTTTATAGTGCTCGAAAGCTCATAAAGGTTAGAATTGATCGGAGCATCATCACACTATCCTTCAGCCCGTTTCGGTATAAATAGAAAACTTATTTTGATATAATGGGATGTATAGGTTAACTTGGCCAATGTTGGCATATAATGGTTGTTTGTAATCTAGCCATTCGAATGGCTAATGATAGTATGTTTCGTGAAAAAATATATATGAGGTTATAATATGGTTAACATATGTGTGCTGGGTATGATTTGATTTAATTATGGAAGGCATATATGTATTACAAAAGGTAAGTTTGAATATATGTGATTATATATCTTATAAATGTTAATATTGGCTTGGTTTTAATGTCTTGAAGTAGTTGGTATATGTATGTATGTATTGGTGTAGATTGAAGATAATTTGGGTGACAAAAGTGGTCATGAAAATGGCCTATTTTTGTCCACACGGGCAGATACATGGGCGTGTGTCTCAACTGTGTGTGATACATGGCCATGCGCACGAGCGTGTGGTTTGGCTGTGTGTCCCCTACATATTAGATTTTGAGAAAGGAATGCTCAGAATTGAGCACACGAGTAGAGACACAGGCGTGTGTCTTAGCCGTGTGAGACACACGGCCCAGCACATGGGCATGTGTCCTGGTTGTGTTA
Organism: Gossypium bickii; assembly: GCA_025503065.1. Taxonomy (NCBI): domain Eukaryota; kingdom Viridiplantae; phylum Streptophyta; class Magnoliopsida; order Malvales; family Malvaceae; genus Gossypium; species Gossypium bickii. The sequence goes on along the minus strand of CP106717.1, from coordinate 42,077,132 downwards.
CCCCTATACCTAATTTTTGAAAATTAAATTGTCCACATGGTCTAGCACACGGGCGTGTGGCTGGCCATGTGACCCAAGTCAGTGAGTTACACGGGTAAGGACACGGGCTGGAACACAGTCGTGTGCCTCACATCGAATGCCCATACAGCTTGGGACACGGACATGTCATTGGCTGTATGAGCCACAAGGGCATGTGTCCCCTGCACCTTAGAAAAAGTTTGAGATTTCGGTCTAGTCCCAATTGGATTCTGATATGTATTTTGGGCCTCGAGGACCCATATGAGGGACATTATGATTGATTATGATTAATTTTCGAAAATGAATAGTAAATGATATGAATTAACTGTAATTGAACTGTAAACTTCGGTAATGCTCTATAACCCTGCTCCGTCAACGATTAGGGTTAGGGGTGTTACAGGGGCCATAAATTTGATGAGTAAGTTTGTAAATATTATTATTTAATATTTACGAGTCAAATATGGTTTTAAAAAGGTTTTTAATATGGTAATTTATGTTATATGAATGATTAATTAGGTTCAAGTGGTAAGACCCTAAAGTCAAATGATTTTAGAAATTGAGGTATTGGGAACTCATGTAACGCCCCAAATTTTTGGGCCTAGAAGTGTTGGGCCTTGTGCATGGGAGCCGCTAAGAGACTGCACATAAAAGTTTATGTGTGCAAGAAATATCACAAATTGCTTGTTTGCTTTAGTGGCTAAGTGATTTAGAAAGAGTTGGGAGTGTTGGAGGTGTCTTAGGTTCAGACTTGGGCTTTAGCAAAAATTTATGTTTTTGTCTTAAAGGAACCTTGATGTTAGTGGGTAGGTTTTAAGAATATTTTTTGGATAATTTATAACACAAGAGAAGCTTGTGGCTCAGTGGCAAGTGGCGTGTGGTGGACTGGCAAGGAGGTAGCGTCACAAGGGGGCAAGGAGGTCAGAGGTTCAAGTCTCTCCCTGCTCACCAAGGAGTGGAACTCTACTTGGTGAAGGTTTGAATTGGTCTTCGAATTTGAATGTGTGGTTGGAGTCGGTTAAGGAGTAATTTATAGAGTAACTTAGGGAGATAATCGTGGGATTTTGAAGGGGGAGGTGTTGTAACCGAGTTGGACTTTGTAAGTGTGGCAAATTCGGCATAGGGTAGGGTGAGTGCCATTTGTGGTCATTGCTGGGTATAGCCGAATCTTGCTAAGAAGAGTTTTTATTTTTTTTCTTTTCACTCGTTTTTGGTACCTTTGTTTTTTTGGTTTTCAAGATCGTGGTTATACTTTTTTCTAAGTCGAAATTGCATTACCATGTAGGCCACCTATTAGCCGATTTCTCCTCCCCTAGTCCTCTTCTTTTCTTTCTAATTCTTTTATCTTTCTCCTTTCTTCATCTCAAACTCTTGTGCCGGTTTCTTCAATCTAGACTCACATTCCTTCACTTCAACAATTTCCGTTGGTGGTTCATTCCTCTATTGTACCGGGTATTGTTCTTATTCTTTTCTCTCTTTTCTACTAACCTCTTCTTCAATCGATTTTGGGCCATAGCTGAACCTTTTTATTATATTTCTCACCCATTTTCTTTGGCTAGGCCGAATTTTTGTGTTTCTCTTCCAAATCGTTGATGTTTCTTTGCCGAACTACTTTACTTGCGTTTAGTTTTCAGTGTGGTAAGGGTTCCTGATCAACCAGTAAGTGCACTCTTTTTCTCCTTGCTTTTAGTTGAGGCCAAATGCTCTTTTATGTTGTTAAAGGTTATCAAATGTGGTCGTAAACCACAACCTTATACAACTTGGTTAATAAGGCTCTTTGGGTAACGCAAATATCTACAAGAAGTTGTTTGTTGCTAACGATTAGTGAGGATTTAGGGAAGCTCGATCGATTAGGGTTCGGTGCTAGGGATTCGTGGCGCGCTTCGTAATCAAGGTGTGTAACCACACTCCTTCTGATCGTAAATTGGCAAAATGCCGAAAAGTTAAAATACTGGCGAATGATGCCACACGAGCGTGCGATGGCACGTATGGTGGACCGAGCCCACGAACATGGGCGATAGTCTGTAGAGGCCACTACGAGCGCTCTCATGGTATTGGGCTGCTCTGGGCCTCGTTGGGTCGAAATGGGCTGTGTGGGCCTAATGGGCTTGTGGGCCCACACGAATAAATTGTATGTGATGTGGTAAGTGTTGTTTGGACTGTGACGTTTGCATAATTGTGGCTGTTTCTAGGCTAAATGGGCCACACGAGTGTGTGGCCCCACTTGGACCGCGTAATGGGCCTTAGGTCCATTTACACCATTGTGACTGTTTAGGTTACTTAAGTCGCTCGAGGCAATGGTGGACCTTTTGTTAGGTTGCTGAGACCCTGATTTGCAAAATTTACCAAAAAACCCTCGAATTGTGAAATTACCGAAATACCCTCGATTTGTGAAATTACCGAAATACCCCCGATTTGGGAAATTATCGAAATACCCTTGATTTGTGCAATTACTGAAATATCCTCGATTTGTGAAATTGTCGAAATACCTTTGATCTATGAAATTACTAAAATACCCTCAATTTGTGAAATTACTGAAGTACCCCGGTTTGTAAAATTACTAAAATACCTTCGGTTTTCAAATTTACGAAATATCCCTAGTTGTAAAATTACTGAAATACCCTCAATTTGCAAAATTACCGAAATACCTCTATAGGGTAGAATTACCTAAATACCCTTGTAGGGAAGAATTTTCAAAATACCCCTATAGGGTGGAATTACTGAAATACCCATGAAGGGTAGGATTACTGAAATACCCTTATAGGGTAAAATGACTATTTTGCCCTTGTGTGTAAATGACTAACTTAGATTATGAATTTGACTGATTTGACTGTGAACGTATGACTGTGTTTTAACTGACTTGACTGTGGTCGTGTGACTGATATGCTTTTAGTATATGTTTAAATGACTATTACTGAGAATGGCCATTTTGCATACACGTGTAATGATTAAGCATGACATACACGACATATTGCATGGGTTGGGAAATTGATACGGAGGAAGTTCTGGTAGGGTCGCACGGGTCACATGAGACGACTGTGGATCCAGTATGGATCTGCTAAGGTCGCATGGGTCGCATGAGACGACTGTGGACTGATAGACTGCTTAAAGCCGCGTAATCTGATTATGGCTCTATGCCAACCTAAATATGGCTCTGTGCCATCTTGATTATGGCTTTGTGCCAATCGTATTTACCCGTGGCTATGTGCCTAACATATATATTGATGACTCTGTGTCAATCATAATGACCCGTGGCTGCATGCCGATTATATTACTGTCGCGATGGCTATGTGCCAAACTCATTACAGTTATCGATAGCCTTGTGCCATCTTGATTATGGCTCTGTGCCATCCTGATTATGGTTTGTAACCATTCTATTTATGGCCCTTGGCCATTCTGTTTACTAGCAACTTTGCTGCAATTTTGGTTAGTGCCGCAATCGGTGCTAACATTGGGAGTGTAGGGATGGCGTGGGTGATTTATTCCCTGCAGGTAATGCATGGTTGGACGGAGGAAAGTGCAGGGATTGATGGGATGGGTTAGCATGCATCACACATTATGCATATGGAATTGATTCTAAAATGGGCTAGGCCTATTGATTCTGATAAGGGCTGAGACCCAAGTGAAACTGTACTGGGCTTAGACCCACGCACATTGTTCTATTACTGTATTGGGCTTCGGCCCAGACTAATTCTGAATTCTGTCTGTTTTACTAACTATTTTTAGTTAGGAGGGGATTACACACTGAGTTTTCGCAAACTCGCCTCGTTTTTAACTGTGCAGGTAATCCCCAGCATTAGGAGGATCGGTGCTGCGAGGGACTCGGAGATGGCCACACGACTGCCTTTGGACTTCGTTTATGCTTTAGATTCCTTTTTGGGTTTTAATTTTTGTAACAAGGCCTCTTTAAGGTTCTGGGTTTTAACATGGGGTTTTTATTTACTTTGATTTATATCCATTAGAAGTAAATCACGATTTTCCAAAATGTTAACTGTTTTTAAAACAACACAACATTTTCGCAACATTTTCGAAATGGTTTCGCGACTTAATCTTTCTCGTAAATCGATTACTCTCAAAATTAGCTTCCATAACTAAAAAGATATTTTGGAATAAAATCAATAATTCTTCAATGGACCACATTTTAAAAATAAACTAATGTAACTGGGATTCTATTTAAGCTTTTAAACAAGAAGGGTTTTCAATGAAATCATGGTTTTCGAAAAATACTTCAATTTGACACGCCAGATTCGGGCCTAACTTCTAGGTCGGGTTTGGGGTGTTACACCTCATTTTTATAAATTGAGTCGTAAATGTTTTTATAAATATTTACGGAGTGTTATTAGGGTTGTATTAAAGTTTCGTTAAGAAATTTTAATGTTTAGATAGTTAATTAATTTTAAAGGACTAAATCATAAAGAATGTAAAATTTGATCACTATTAGATTTGAATGATTAAATGGTTTAATGAATAAAGTTAAACGGACTTAAATGGTAAATAAACCATTTAAGGAGATAGTGGACATATAAGGACATGGATTTGGTGTTTTATTTAATTATTAACAAAGGGTAAAAATGGTAATTTGATTAATTAAATTAAATTTAATAAAACCAAAATGCTTTTATCATCTTTTACAATTCTTCTTCACCGAAATTGAATGGAGGAAGAAGTCATCTTTAAACCTTGGGATTTTGGCAACTTCAAAAGCTAGATTGGTATGTACTTTTAGCCCCATTTCTAATATTTTTTATGTTTTTGAGATCGTTGCAGCAAAATCCAACTAGTCCGTACCTTCGTTTTTGAAACTGTTAAAGATTTTAAATGTTGCCATTGATGAATATTTGTGATTTTATATGTTAAATAATGAATTTGAGGTATTAGTTGTTATTCATAAGTATTTTATTAAGTGATTTTGATGAATTTAATGATTAGGGATTAAATTATTGAAATAGTAAAAATACAAGGACTAGATGTGAAGTTGTTGCAAATGTGGGTTGTATTTGATGCTAGTAACATACAACTAGTATGAATTTTCAATAAAAAAAATTTTCAATAAATTTTTTTAATTTGCATGTTTTAGGCTCAAGGACTAAATTGAATAAAAATGAAAAGTTGAGGGCAAATTTGTAAAAATGTCAAAAAGGACTAAATTAAAATGGAGTGATTTTGTTGTCTACATTAATGAATTTAATGAAATTACTAATTTAGATCAAGAATAAGTGGAAAATCAAGGAGAAGGAAAATTTACCAAATAGCCCCTGTACTTTGTCATTTCTGCAATTTAGCCAGGTAAGTTCATCTGAACCATAATCAGTTAAATGTTGATTAAATTGAATGTTTAATGTGTTACTCTAATGTTAAATGAATCAATATATATGTTATTATGCAATTTATCATGTAAAGAAACGATAGGGATCCAACGATATATCGACGATTATCGAACCCCGTTTGAACCTTATGAACATATAGGATACAAATGACATGTCATTAGGGATTTCATGTTTTGTATGCTGGTCCTGAATGTTCTACCGATGGCTGAGGTCCGACATTTCTTGTGGATACTCATCAACTTCTGTGAGCAGCATTGTGTCGCTTACATTCTGATCGTCAGCTTGTGTGAGCAGGCCCAGGTTACCATGTTCCGAGTGCTGGTCCTGAATGTCCTACTGATGGCTGAGTTCCAAAATTCGTTGTAGATACTTGTCAGCTTGTGTGAGCAGACCCATTTATGGCTCGAGTGAGCAATGATGAAAATGAATGGTTTCGACCATATGTTTAGCACATTTTGTGTGAACTTTCCCACGTATCCGATATTGTTTCTAAGTGGTTCAACGTGTATGAAAAGGGAAGAAACAGTAAATATTCAAATGACTTATGTTATGAAAACCATGCAAATGAATGAAAAGAAAAGGTACAATGAAAGTATGTCCATGTTCAAGAAATTGATGGTTTTAAGTAATGTTATTCATGTTCATGAATTATCTTATGTTAATTCAAGTGAGTTATGAATTGATGCACTAACATGTGTTGTTGATGATGCTTAGGCTTGTGCCAAGCTATTGGTTGAATTGTATTATGTTTACATTTAAAGTTATGCATTGAAATGGTAATTGTCCAAATGGAAATATGCTTATGTTCATGAAAGGGTGGTAAGAATCAAAGTATGTATTTTCTAATAAAATGGTTTATCATGTGGATGATGTTTATTCTTATGTCATGTATTATGCAATGAAACAGGGAGGAAAAGGTAATGAAATGACAAGTTCAGAGTTGAAATGTAATATGATGAAAAAGGGATTGATGAGTTGAAAGATGTACTTATATGTGAGAAATTTATGCATGCTATGGATGAAATTACCTAATTGATGAACAAATGTACTAATTAGTGAATTGATTTTGTTATTTAAGTTTGTGCTAAGTATATGAAATGGAATGGTAAGGAAGTAAATGGAGTGGTTCATAGTATTATGGAAAGGTTAATGATTGAGTAATATGTTTTATAAATCCTATTATGTTAGGGATGAAAAATATATGTGACATTAATGAACTTACTCATTTATGAGATGATGGTTATAAAGTTCGACAAACTTTGTAAAATTGGTATAGGTTTATAAGTACCCTATAAAGTTTTGTAATGCCCCAAATTTGGGCCTAGTAGAATTGGGCCTGTTGGGCCTATTGGGCTTTGGGGTCTCATAAAATTTTTAAGTGAGCAAGAAAATGACAAATGACATGACGACTTTAAAGGTTTAATGAATTTGGAGTGTCTAGGTGTGTTGGAGAAGCTCTGGGTTCGAGTTTTATGGTGGAGGATTCTTAATTTAATTAATTAAGGAATCCGAGTTGTGAGTAGTGGGCTTTTAAATAAAAATAAGTGAAAAATGGCACAAAGAAGCCTGGGGTGAAGTGGCTAAGTGATGCCACTAGGGTGTAAAGAGGTGGCGACATATGCATGTAGGAAGTTCTGAGGTTCGAGTGCTAGCTTAGCTTTATTTTAGAGTTTAATTTTAGGCTTCTAAAAGGCTAGAAGTGGCGTGTAGAAGGACTCTAAGGAGAAGTGATCAGTAGAGAAAATTTAGGAGAAGGATAAGGGAGATATCATCGAGAAAAATTAGGAGATGAGCAGTGGATGATGTGGTGCCAAATTGGACTTTAGGGGTGGCTAAGTTCAGGCTATAGGCTATATAAATGTGTGTGTGTCGATTCTGGGGTCCTAGGTAATGCCGAATTTTCCATTCTTTTTCTTTTCCTTGCCGAAACTTTATTTTTCCACAACCAAAAATACCTTGCCTTGTTGCCGAAATCTCCTATAGTTGTAACATCCTAGATTAGGGGATATGCGTTTGAAGCATAACTCAAGTGCTAGTGGGTTTTAAGGGTATTTAGAGATGTTTTAAGAGTTTTTAGAACTCTAGAATGAAGGTGAAAGCTTTGGGAAATAATTGGATTTTAGGTTAAAAAGAGGAAACTAGGCAAAGAGGCCTTAAAAGAAATTATGTGGGGTTTAGGACATAAGGAATTAATTGGCAAAGTGGCTTGGGGCGCTAAGGTGCAAGGGGACTTCAGGAGGGAAGGGGTTCGAGCGGCAAGAATCGCACTTGGGAGTTTTATTTTTGGCGTTAAAGGGGAGCAAGGCCAGGGAGGCCTTAAAGGAAAAATCTTCGGCGTGTTTGGCATAAATCAGGCATTAGTAAAGTGGCTGCAAGGCGCCACTTAAGGGCCTGGAAGTGACGCCTGGTGTAGGTCTTGGGTTCGAATCGCGGCGGCAGCAAGTAGTGGTTTATTTTTGCTTTTGGCGTTAAGACAAGGGGGAGCTAGGTGAAGGAGGCTTTAAAATAAATTGTGGCAAGTTTATGTCACAAAAAGATGCCGTAGCAGAGTGGCCTAGGGCATTACCTGTAAGCTTGCTCCAGCAGGTCTCATGTTCGAACCTTGGGGGTAGCAAATGGGTGTTTTATTTTATGATTTTGGCGCCAAGAGAGAAGGGAGTAATGGACGGCAATTGGACTTTTAATTGGGTGAGGATTAAGCTGGAGTTTATTTTGAATTTCGGCTAGGATATAGGATAAAGGTAGTTTTATTTTATTTATTTTAAGTTGGTAGATATAGGAGATAATTATGTGATTTGTTTATTTTTAAAAAAGGTAGGATAATTATTAATTTATTTTATTTAGTTTAAATAAATAGATAGAAGATAATTGTGGCTTTAGTTTATTTATGAGTAGATAAGGGATTAAGGTTGGATTATTTTATTTTATTTGACAAGATAATAGAGGAGATAATGTGATGGTTTATTTTATTTTACTTGGTAAAGTGATAAAGAAGGGGATAATAGGAGATTTATGAGGAATTTGATAATGAATTGATAAGGTGGCGAATGAGGACTCTTTGGGGTGCCTAGTCGGTTTTGAAGCTTTATAAGGAGAAATTTGCGAATTTAGTTTCTTTTTCCCATTACTTGTGCCGTTCTTCCTCTTGTGCAAAAGCCATTTATATTTCTTTCTTTCTTGAATTTTCTAAGTCTTAAAATTGTTTGTTCATCTTTTAATCTCCATTGCTTAAAATTCTTCTACTTTTCCCTTATTCATCTTTTTATTTCTTCCAACCCCAAATTCCCTTGTAGCTGAATATTTCTTGTGATTTAAAGCCTTAGCCGAATCTTATAGCTTTCTCCTTCTCCTTTCTTCTCTTGAGATCATAAAGTGCCGAACCACCATTGTTGTTCTAAGAAGCTGAATCTTCAAAGGAGGGTGTTGTCGACTACTTACTTTAGGCTCTTCAAAGCAAACATGTAATAGTGGGATTTCGACTGTTCAAGAAGCAAGTGGTGATTCGAGATTTTCGGTAAGTTAGGTAAGTGTTATGTGATATTCAGCTATAAGCCATATTTTGGATATTAAGGGTTGACCGATTGAGTACTAAGGGCAAATTGACAGGCATAAGGGCAAGTTTCGGGATTCAGATCATTGTGGTAAGGATATTTAGTAAGTGTAGTTTCGATTCGAAATATTTAGATTAAAGTATTAGTGTTTAACCGTTTGGTTCTGATTAAGAAATCATTAATGAACATGGATGCCGAACGAGAAGGTAAAGGGATAGTCCCTATCCCCAAGTTCAAAAGGAGAGAGCAGTTTCTGCAGTTAGGGATTGGCCACAGGGTGTGGACCAGCGTCAGACCAAGAAAGTAGGCAAATAGCCGTAGTTTCGCTTAGCGATAGCATCGGGATCGAAAGCATAGTTCTTCGAGTTAAAAGGTGTGTGATTAACCCACCCTTTTCCGGGTATATGATATGTATGTGATATGTGTATGTGTTATGAATGTGCTAACTAGTGCAGTGGGAATTGTGATAAGGATACCCTCAAGGGGTATGTTCGATAATCCGGTAAGTACCAAACTTGATGATATGTGATTATTAATATGGATATGTGATAATATGCTTGATGAACATGTCATGCATCATTACATTGTATCATTATTTTATGTGGCATGTGCATAGGTGGGATATGATATGGAAGAAGGTACGGGTGTACTTCGAGTACGTGGTTTGATGTTAGCCTTGAGCTACATCGTGGATTGACGTTGATGAGGTCACATTGTGGATTAATTGCGATTTAGTTCGGCGTGGCTTGATGAGTGGCTATGTGCCTCATCATGGTTGATATCGGCTATGTGCCATATCGTGGTTGATGAGTGACTATGTGTCCCATCGTGGTTTTGGTGTTAGCTACGGCTACATCATGGATTAGCGCCGAGAGGTCGCGTTGTGGATTTTGTGCTTAATTGCACGTGGACGGCATTGATTGCCTTTTGGAGTGAAAAGGAGAGGGTAATTTGATAATCCCCTGGTGTGTGGTAGGCTGGATACGGGGGTTTGTAGAGGATGGACCTAGGCTGGGTTGGGCTTCATAATTGCATGATTTTGTATGTGAACAAATGTGAAAATGGGCCAAGCCCAATATGATATGTGGATTAATGTGAAAATAGGCCAAGCCCAGTATATGAATGTGGATCAGTGTGGAAACGGGCTAAGCCCAGTTTGTGGAAATTATGTGGTTATCTACCCTATTATATGAATGTGATATGAATATAGGCCAAGCCCAGAATGTGGTAATATGTGAATATGATATTTGTTATCTGATATATGGGTTAATATGTGGTCAACATGTGGGGGAGATTCAGTGGCTTAATTACACACTGAGTCTTTATGACTCACCCAATTTTTACCAACATTTCAGGTGATGCTTGGACCGGGTTTGGAGTGGATACAGGGTGGCCCATGCAGAAAGATATTTTAATTAATTAAGTATTTATATTTTCAGTATTTTGATTAAGTGTTTATTGTAATAAGGCCCATTAAAGTATTTAAGTATTTTTATTAAGTATCCTTATTATTATGTTTTATTATGGATTGACAATTGAGATATCTTTCGCCAATGGTTTTATTTTCTTAAATCTGTATATAATAAAGTTTTGAACCCGGTATTTTATAACAATTAAATTTTTATTTAGAATGTTTTAAATAACGAAAAATGTTTTATTAAAGGCAACAAATTTTTAACCCTTTCTACTTTTAAGTACGAATAATTTCAAACGTTTTCCGCAATGGCATTTCAAATTCGGTTGTAACGAATGGGCCGGGTTTGGGGTGTTACAATAGTTGAATCCCTTTTTGTCAAATTCTCTCATAGCTAAACTCTTTTATTATCGAAGTATCATCATCTTCTCTTGCTGAAATCTCTATTAGTGCCGATTCTTTGTTGTTTTCCTCCATCACAAATTGATTGTTACCTACTCTCAGTCAAGGTTAAAAGCCGAATCTCAATCAGTAGCTATCTAGGCCGCAGGATCAAAGGTTGAGCTCGGTAAGTGTTCAGTTAACCCCCTTAGTATGTTTTGTTAAAAGCCAAAGGGCTACCTAACTTCTCATTGTCGTTAATCTTGTATTAACAAGGGTAAGGTTCAGAGACCGCAAGCGTGGTAAGGATCGTTAGCAAAGTGTAAGTGTACGCAACTCGGTTATGGTTTAACTAAATGGCCGAATGTGAGTATGATCTATAGGGGTGACTTGTGTGGATTATGAGTCACTCGAAGTTTGATGGTGTATGTGTGAGTGCAGATCTAGGGGATACTCGTGATTAGTAGCTAAAGAAGGGCTACTAGACCAGGTGGCACACGGTAAGGATACGGTAAGGCTTTGGCTTTTAGTTAATGTTTTGATTAAGTGTGGGTGATTAATTGAAGGTTGGTTGGTTGTAGGTTCAAGGCTAAGCATAGTATAGCACGTCGCAGTAACCAGGTGTGTACAAACACTACACACACATGATATCAGCAATGCCGAAAAGCCGAAAGTGGCTAAATGGACCCGGTGGGCCCTATGACTAAGTTTGATGAAATTATTTGATTTGGTTATATGAATTGAGTTAGTCATGCATGTTACATGATCTGGAATTATTTTTGGCCTAATAGGCCATATGAATGAGAGCTGGGCCTAATGGGCCATAAGGATGTGATTTGGGCATAATGGGCTATATGAACGTGAAATGGGCTTGATGGGGACGTAGACAAGTATGCTAGGGTTTAATGGACTTTAGGCCTAGTTCTAAACAACTCTTAAACCGCATAAGACTTAATTTAATAATCAATATGTTCGGGGAGAAGTCGCTGAGTTAGAGTGTGGCAATGGACATATGCATGTCTAGGAATGGATATAGGGAGAGCTTGGTACTTAAGCGGTTCTAACGACCCATCTCCTCTTCTCTAGAATCCTACCTGGTGCATAGTGTCTGTTCACTTTAGCCGTAAGGACTTGTTAATGGGCCAAAGTTCATTACTAAAACCCGAGAAGGACCAAAATACCCTTGATTTGAAAATTACCAAAATACCCTTAGTTTGAAAATTTCCAAAATACCCTTAGTTTGAAAATTTCCAAAATATCCTTAGATTTGCAAAATTACTAAAATACCCCTGATTTGTAAATTTACCAGAATACCCTTGATTTGTAGAATTACCAAAATATCCCTGATTTACAAAATTTCAAAAATACCCCTGTTTTGCAAAATTACCTAAATACCCTTGTATGGTAGAATTATGAAAATACCCTAGGGTAGTTAAATGACTAAAGTACCCCTAAGTACTTAATGTGTGAAATTATGTATGTTGCAGTCATGAAATATATGTTGCATTTGGGTGGGTTTTGATGATACGGAGGAAGATTTGAGGATCGCATAGTTGCTTGACGACCGTGGATCCACCGGTGGCTTTAAGCCCATTATAGCAGCTTTGCTGCAACGTTTGAGTAGTGCCGCTGCTGGTGCTACCTTTGGAATGTAGGGATGGGTGGGTTGATATTCATATCCCCACAGGAGTGTAGGGTTGGAAGGGAAATCGAGTGCAGGGTTGGATTTGGGATGGGTGCATTGCATTCATGTGATATTTATGTGATGTGAGGTCATTGTGGGCTAAGGCCCAAGACCATCGAATTTGATAGGGCTTAGGCCCAATGTGACATTTGCATGTTGATTGGTTACCAAGGGTCATACACACTGAGTTTTGAAACTCACACCCTTTTATTAAATGTTTCAGGTGACCCTCAGTAGAAGGCTCGACATGGGAGAAGACTCGCAGATGGCCACACTACAAGATACTTAGGAGTTTTGTTTATTTGTTTTAAAGGACATGATTTTAATTACTTTATTTTCACTGGTTGTAATAAGGCCTTGTACTCTGATTTGACTTTAGATTTTGTGTTTTGTTATCATTGTTCAACTGTTTACTTAATTGTTAAACTTAAATAAATTTTCTTAAACATGGTTTTCGAAATACCTAAAAATATGGGCTTTTATCATTACTTAACAAGATTCAAGGATTTTGGGCTTTTAGGCCTTAAAATTTAACTTAGGAAAATCGTTTTGAATTATGCCTTTGATGTGACATTTCTGGATTCAGCCATAATGTCTGGTCCAGGTCTGGGGGTGTTACAGGCGTGTAGAGGGACTCTAAGGAGAAGTGATCATTAGAGAGAATTTAGGGGAAGGATAAGGGAGATATCATGGAGAAAAATTAGGAGATGATCAGTGGATGAAATGGTGCCAAATTGGACTTTAGGGGTGGCTAATTTCTGGCTATAGGCTATATAAATGTGTGTTTGTCGATTCTAGGGTCCTAGCTAATGCCAAAATTTCCATTCTTTTTCTTTTCCTCGTCGAAACCTTATTTTCCCACAACCAAAAATACCTTGCCTTGTTGCTGAAATCTCTTATAGCTGAATCCCTTTTTGTTGAATTCTCTCATAGCCAAACTCTTTTATTACCGAAGTATCATCATCTTCTCTTGCCAAAATCCCTATTAGTGCCGAATCTTTGTTGTTTTCCTCCATTAAAATCGATTGTTACCTACTCTCAGTTAAGGTTAAAAGCCGAATCTCATTCAGTAACTATCTAGGCCGCAGAATCAAAGGTTGGGTTCGGTAAGTGTTCAGTTAACCCCTTTAGTATGTTTTATTAAAAGCCGAAGGGCATTCTAACTTCTCATTGTCTTTAATCTTGTATTAACAAGGGTAAGGTTTAGAGATCGCAAGAGTGGTAAGGATCGTTAGCTAAGTGTAAGTGTACTCAACTCGGTTATGGTTTAAGTAAATGGCTGAATGTGAGTATGATCTATAGGGGTGACTTGTGTGGATTATGAGTCACTCGATGTTTGATGGTGTATGTGTGAGTGCAGATCTAGGGGATACTCGTGATTAGTAGCTAAGAAAGGGCTACTAGACTCGGTGGCACACGGTAAGGATACGGTAAGGCTTCGGCTTTTGGTAAATGTTTTGATTAAGTATGGGTGATTGATTCAAGGTTGGTTGGTTGTAGGTTCAAGGCTAAGGATAGTATAGCACGTGTCAGTAACCAGGTGTGTACAAACACTACACACACATGATATCGGCAATGCCGAAAAGCTGAAAGTGGCTAAATAGGCTCGGTGGGCCCTAAGGCTAAGTTTGATGAAATTGATTGATTTGGTTATATGAATTGAGTTAGTCATGTATGTTACATGATCTAGAATTATTTTGGGCCTAATAGGCCATATCAATGAGATCTGGACCTAATAGGCCATAAGGATGTGATTTGGGCATAAGGGGCTATATGAACGTGGAATGGGCTTGATGGGCTTTATGGGGACGTAGACAAGTATGATAGGGTTTAATAGACTTTAGTCCTAGTTCTGAACAACTCTTAAACTGCATAAGACTTAATTTAATAATCAACATGTTCGGGGACAAGTCACTGGGTTAGAGTGTGGCAACGGACATATGCATGTCTAGGATTGGATCTAGTGAGAGCTAGGTACTTAAGCGGTTCTAACGACCCACCTCCTCTTCTCTGGAATCCTACCTGGTGCATAGTGTCTGTTCACTTTAGCCGCAAGGACTTGTTAATGGGCCAAAGTTCATAATTAAAACCCGAGAGGGACCAAAATACCCCTGACATGAAAATTACCAAAATACCCTTAGTTTGAAAATTACCAAAATACCCTTAGTTTGAAAATTTCCATATCCTTAGATTTGCAAAACTACTAAAATACCCCCGATTTGTAAAATTACCAGAATACCCTTGATTTACAAAATTACCAAAATATCCCTGATTTACAAAATTTCAAAAATACCCCTGTTTTGCAAAATTACCTAAATACCCCGGTAGAGTAGATTTACGGAAATGCCTTTGGGTAGTGAAATAACTAAAATACCCCTAAGTGTCGAATGTGTGAAAATGTGTATGTTGCATTCATGAAATATATGTTGCATTTGGGTGGGTTTTGATGATACGGAGGAAAATTTGAGGATCGTATAGTCGCTTGACGACCGTGGATCCACCGGTGGCTTTAAGCTCATTATAGCAGCTTTGCTGCAACGTTTGAGTAGTGTCTCTATTGGTGCTACCTTTGGAGTGTAGGGATGGGTGGGTTGATATTTATATCCCCACAGGAGTGTAGGGTTAGAAGGGAAATAGAGTGCAGGGTTGGATTTGGGATGGGTGCATTGCATTCATGTGATACTGATGTTATATGAGGTCATTGTAGGCTAAGGCCCAAGACCACCATTTTTGATATGGCTTAGGCCCAATGTGATAATTGTATGTTGATTGGATTACCAAGGGTTGTACACACTGAGTTTAGAAACTCTCCCCCTTTTTATTGAATGTTTCAGGTGATCCTCAGTAAACAGCTCGACGTGGGACAGGACTCAGTGATTGCCAGACTACAAGATACTTAGGAGTTTTGTTTATTTGTTTCAAAGGACATGATTTTAATTACTTTATTTTTGTTGGTTGTAATAAGGCCTTGTACTCCGATTTGACTTTAGATTTTGTGTTTTGTTATCATTGTTCAACTGTTTACTTAATTGTTAAACTTAAATAAATTTTCTTAAACATGGTTTTCGAAATACCTAAAAATATGGGCTTTTATGATTACTTAACAAAATTCAAGGATTTTGGGCTTTTAGGCCTTAAAATTGAACTTAGGAAAATCGTTTTGAATTATGTCTTTGATGTGACATTATTAGATTCGGCCATAACGTCTGGGTCGGGTCTGGGGGTGTTACAAGTTCATTAATAAAATAAAATATTATGTTTAAAGTTTATACGAGCTTACTTAGCATTCATTGCTTATGTAGTTAATTTCCTTTATATATTATCGGAAGCTCAATTGGGTTTGAAGCTCGTCAGATATCTATCACATTATCTGTAACACCCCTCACCCATATTCAATGCCAGAATAAGGTTACGGAGCATTATCAGACTTATAATTCAATTAAACATTCATTTCACATATACTTTCATGTTTCATGCAACTGTCACTCAAACTTAATGACGATGTCCCTAATATGAGCCTACGAGGCTCTAAACATGCCTTAAAAGTGGTTCGAAACTAAATCGATAACTTTAGAAATTCTTAGAACACTTAGAAAATTTTCTGAAAAAAGGGGACACACGCCCGTGTGGCCCGGCACTGTGTCTCACATGGCCAACAGACATGCCAATGTTACAGGCCGTATGGACATTTGAAATGGGAGCACATGATTGTGTCCCAGCCCGTGTCCGACCCCATGTAACTCTCTGACTTGGGTCACACGGCCAACACACACGCCCGTGTGCCAGGTCATGTCAAACCTATAAGGTATACTGACTTATGCCACACGGCCAAGTCATACACCCGTGTGTGAGGCCGTGTGGAGCATACTGACTTGGTTTCAATTTCAACACCATGGGACACAAGGCCGTGTAACATAACTGTGAGTCACACACGACTTAGACACACGCCCGTGTCTCTGCCCGTGTGTACAAAAATAGGCTATTTACCAAGCCAATTTGCCACCCAAACTTGTGCTCACCTACATCAAATTCAAAGCCGCCCCTACATGGCATCAATAGGCATTTAACAAAAACACCAACCAAGCTCAATTCACTACTTCAATACCAACAATTTACATGTTCATATTACCATGTATTGTTAATTCTAATCATAACAATTCCAAATTCACAAAACATCCATATGCATTATTTCAACCAAACATTTTACCTTGCCTAAAATCACGAACATACAATAACTATTTCCAACCATTAGCTACCTTAAATGCTAAACTACCACAAACCATTTGCAAGCAATTATGAACCACATCATAGGCCATTTTCACATATATACATATACATCCAAAACAACCAAATTTAAGCCAACTCTCATGGCTATATATACAGACCAAAACATATACATTTACAAGCCAATTTATACGGCTAAAATTATTTTCAAAACATAAAGTTCAAAAGTACCAAATGATAGTAGGATAGTGTGACACAGTCTCCGACAATCCCCAAATCATAGCTAGCTTTAAAATCACTATAAAACATGGAAAAATAAACAAAGTAAGCTTTATAGCTTAGTAAGCTTGTATGAAATAAACTCAAACTAATCATAAATACAAAAATAATCAATTTGAACATAACAACATGTAATTCATGTTAACTAACAAACCTTTCACATCTTTAATCATATACTCATATGTGCACTTCACAATTTCTTAGATTTAAAGCCTATACGGTTCATGTACATACCTGAACCATCTCGTATCAATGTCATACTCAACCACGTCTTTTATTTACCCGTTGAACCATTCGAAATACTATCGGATACATGGGAAACTCACACCTGAAGTGCCACATATATAGTCGAAGCTATCTCAATCACATATATGCTCACTCTCGAGCTATCAACGGGCCTGCTCACACAAGCTGTGGGTCAAGATGTATCTACATGGTGCTGCTCACACAAGATTTCAAGTAATCGCAACACATGCCGGTATACTCAGCCACCGATAGGATGTACAAGACCAACACTAGGATCAGATAATCACAAATCACAAATACCCCTAATGACATGTCACTAGTATCCAAATCTATTCCTAAGGTTCAACCTGGAATTTCAATGCCAAATCATCGTCAAATCATCGTCAAATCATTGTCGAACATATTCATAGTCTCGTATTCACAGTTTATGTAATATCAAAGCATTTAAAATATATTTACAACCGAATTTATTACATATTAACTTACCTCAGATGTAAAAATGACGAAATGAATCGATTAGTCGAGAACTTTGTTTTTCCCTCGAGCTCGATCTGAGTTTTGCTTTTCTTGATCAATGGAGCAATGCAATGGCTGAATGTTACAACCCTAACTATGGCTTCTTTTCTTCTTTAAAAATCGGCAAGGAAGATGAATGAATGAAAATTTTATGTTTTTGTTTTAATTATTATCATTTATTTGCTAATTTACCATTTTACCCTTCACTAAAACATTAACATTTCATATAAACCATGTCCATCTTTGTCCACTCATGTTTCAAATGGTCTATTTACAACATAAGGACCTCCAATTTAATATCACATAGCTATTTTATACCTTTAACAATTAGAACATCACTTTTGCACTTTATGCAATTTAGTCCTTTTTATCAAATTAACTAATCAAATGATAAAATTTCTTAACGAAATTTTATCACAAACATATTATCATACTGTAGACAGTAAAATAATAATAAAATAATTATTTTGATATCAAATTTGTGGTTCTAAAATCACTGTTTTGATTTGACTAAAAACAGGCTGTAACAACTCTCCCCCCTTAGGGATTTCTGTCCCCGAAAATCTTACCAGTGAAAAGGTTAGGGTATTGTTTTCTCATAGCTTCTTCGGGCTCCCACATAGCTTCTACTTTCACTAAAGCTACGCGTTTATTTCTCAACTCATTAACCTTTTGAGCTAAAATTCTGATCAGTTCTTCGTTGTAAGTCATGTCGAGTTAAATTTCAATCTCTACCGGAGAAATTACATGTGATGCATCCGATCTATATCGATGCAACATCAACACATGAAACACATTGTGGATTTTCTCTAACTCTGACGGTAAAGCCAACTGATATGCCACTAGACCTATTCTTTCAATGATCTCATATGGCCTGACAAAACGCAAACTCAATTTGCCTCTGCGACCAAATCTAAGTATTTTCTTCCACAGAGATACTTTCAGAAACACTTTATCACCGATTTGAAATTCAATGTCTTTACATTTCAAATCCACGTACGATTTCTGTCGATCTGAAGCTACTTTCAAACTGTCACGAATTACTTTCAGTTTTTCTTCAGTCCCTCGGATCAAATTAACCCTGTGAATCTTTTTCTCACTCAACTCAGTCCAGTACAACGGAGTTCAGAATTTGCGACCATATAAAGCTTCGTACGGTGCTATCTTTATACTAGATTGAAAGTTGTTGTTATACGCAAATTCAGCCAACGGAAAAAATCTTTCCCAGTTACCTTTGAACTCTAAAACACAACTTCTTAGCATATCTTTGAGAATTTGTATTACTCTCTTAGACTGACTGTTAGTTTGCGAATGAAATGCTGTACTAAAGTTCAACTTCGTACCAAGAGCTTCTTGTAACTTCTTCCAAAACCGCGATGTAAATCTTGGATCTCTATCAAAAATAATAGAAATTGGCACCCCATGCAATCTAACAATCTCAGAAATATACAAATCAGCCAATTTATCAAGCAAATAATCAGTACGTACCGGATTGAAATGTGCTAATTTCATCAGTTGATCTACGACAACCCAAATAGCATCTTTCTTCTTCGGAGACAGGGGTAATCCAGATACAAAATCCATCGTAACTCTATCCCATTTTAATTCTGGTATCATCACAACCTGTAGTAATCCTGAAGGCACTTGATGTTCGGCTTTGACTTGTTGACAAACTAAACATTTCGATACAAACTCTGAAATGTCTCGTTTCATTCCGACCACCAATACATTTGTTTCAAATTATTGTACATTTTAGTACTCTCCGGGTGAACAGATAAACAACCACTATGTGCTTCGTATAAAAATATTTGAATGAGCTCAGGATTCTTTGGTACACAGATTCTACCTCAGAACATTAAACAATCATCGGCTCCGATTTGATAGTCTGTATCACTAGTCGACTCACATTGCACTATTTTGGCTTGCAATTCATTATCATATTTCTGAGCTTCACCAAATTTGTTGAAGAAATACTGGTTTAGCTTTCAATTATGCTAGAATCAAACCATCATCAGATAAGGTTAACTGAGTATTCATTTCTCTCAAAGCAAACAAAGATTTTCTACTCAAAGCATCTGCGACTACATTTGCTTTCCCCGGATGATAATCAATCACTAACTCATATTCTTTAAGCAACTCGAGCCATCTTCATTGTTGCACATTCAAATCTTTCTAAGTCATTAAATATTTCCAACTTTTGTGATCAGTAAAAATGTGGCATTTCTCACCGTACAAATGATGTCGCCAAATCTTAAATGCAAATATAATAGCGACCAACTCTAAATCATGCGTCGAATAATTTTTTTCATGCGGCTTTAAATGTCTGAAGGCATAAGCTATAACTATTCCTTCTTGCGTCAAAACACAACCCAAACTATTCAATGACGCGCAGCTGTATATCACAAACTCTTTACCCGGTTCAGGTTGAACTAAAACTAGTGCCTTAGTTAACAATGCTTTCAACTAATCAAAACTCTGTTGACATTTTATTGACCATTCGAACTTCACATCTTTCTGTAGAAATCTGGTCATCGGTGTAGCATTCATCAAAAATCCTTAAACAAAACATCGATAATAACTAGCTAACCCCAGAAAACTTCTAACTTTGGATACATTTCTCGGTGATTTCCAGTCAACAACTGCAGAAATCTTGCTCGGGTCAAATCATATGCCTTCAGCTGAAACAATATGTCCCAAAAATCTGACTTCTCAGAGCTAGAATTCACATTTATTGAATTTAGCATAGATCTTCTTATCCTTCAAGGTTTGTACCACAATTCTCAAATGCTCGGCATGTTCAAACTCATCTCGTGAATAGATAAGAATGTCGTCAATGAATAGTACAACGAACCTATCTAAATATGGTCTAAAAATTCAGTTCATCAAACCCATAAAGACTGTAGGAGCATTAGTTAATCTGAAAGGCATAACAAGAAATTCATAATGTCCGTATCTAGTACTAAACGCAGTTTTCGGTACATCTGAATCTTTCACTCACAACTGATAATAGCTAGATCTCAAATCAATCTTCAAAAACACTGTTGCCCTTTCAACTGATCAAACAAATCATCTATTCTCGGCAACGAATACTTATTCTTTATTGTAACCTTATTAAGTTGTCAGTAGTCAATACACATTCTCATCGATCCATCTTTCTTCTTTACGAACAATAACGGCGCACCCCAGGGTGAAAAACTAGGTCGTGCAAAACCTTTATTTGAAGCTATTCTGTACGGAGCTATCGATATCGGTGAAGTTCTCGATACAAACTCAATAGAAAATTCAACCTCTACAATTGGTGAAACCTCGGTAATTCTTCAAGAAATACATCCAGATATTTACAGACAACTAGAACTGATTCAATATTAGATTTAGACACTTTTGTATCTAAAATATAAGCAAGATAAGCTTCATAACCTTTTCTCACACATCTCTGAGCTGACATAGACAAAACCACAACAGGCAATTCTCTCGATTCATCTAATTTAATTTGAATGATTTCACTATTCTGACATTTCAATTCAATAATCTTTCGTCTACAATTTACAACAGCATCATGCAAAGTCAACCAATCTATACCCAGAATTACATCGAACTCATTAAATGGCAATAGCATCAAATTAGCCAGAAAACAATAACCCCAAGTCATTAAAAGACAGTTCTTGCAAACTTTATCAACTAGAACATATTTGCCTAAGGGGTTCGATACTTTAATCACAAACTCAGTAGATTTAACATGCAATTTCTTACTAGACACTAAATTCTCACAAACATACGAATGAGTCGATCCAGGATCAATCAATGCAATAATATTAGTATCGTAAAGAGAAAATGTACCGGTGACAACATTTAGTGATGACGTGTCTTCGCGTGCACAAATAGCGTAAGCTCTAGCAGGCGCTCTGGCCTTAGATTTCACTATGGAACCTCTCGTAGTACCGCAATTACCACTAATATTTCTCACATTTCTTGGTGGCCTCCCTCTAGTAGCTGTATTGCTTGATCTTGCATTCTGAGATTTATCATTTTCATTTAACTCAAGACAGTCTCGAATAAAGTGATCTTGTAAACCACATTTGAAACAAGCCCAGTTATTCATTCTATATTCACCAGGATGTCATCTCTCACATTGCTGACATTCAGGTCTATAATTTCTCACACTGTCAACACTCGATATCGATGTAGCATGAGCTTTAGGACTTGAGTATTGTTTTTCACGATCTCTGTTCGAATACTCGATTGAAGCATTTGGTCAAGTGTACGAATCTCTAAATTTCTTTGACGAATATTGGTATGGCTTACTCATCGATCTTTTTTCTCGAGTCTCTAGCCTGTGAATCTGCTTTTCTCTTTTCTTTGCTAAGCTCCTCGGCTTTGCAAGGTCTATCAACCAAGACAACAAATTCTTTTAACTCTAGAATTCCAACTGGAAGTTTAATATCTTTATTCAACCCGTCAACAAGCCGTTTACACATGATTTCTTCAGTAGAAACATATTCCTGAGCATACTTACTCAACCACACAAATTCTCTTTCATACTCAGTCACAGTCATACGACCCTGTTTTAATTCTAGAAATTCTTTGTGCTTTTGAACGAGAAACCGCTAACTTATATATTTCTTCCAAAACTCAGTCTAAAAGAATTCCTAAGTAACTTTTTCTCTCGGCACCACAGACAATAAAGTATTCCACCACTGATACACTGTATCTCTTAATAATGAAATAGCACACTTTAAACACTCATCTGCCGTGCATGACAATTCATCAAATACTCGAATAGTGTTTTTAGGCCAAAATTCACCTTTCTTGAGATCATCATCAACGGTAGCTCTGAAATCTTTGGCCCCGTATTTTCATATTTTATCAACTGGCGGCTTATTCAGTCGTTGAAGTTCCACAACTTGAGGAGCTACGGGAATCGGTTGGGGATTAGGTGGGGGTGGAGGTTGTTGAGTAGCTGGATTTGTATGGACAAATTGCGTGAACCATTCGTTCATCATTTGGAAAAAGACCTCTTTATCTTCTCATCCATGACTACTCGATACATTTCTAGATTCAGAATGCGCTGTCCCTTGAGCGGGAGCTGGTGCATTACTCTCAACATCATTAGCTGCAACTCGATTGGGATCCATTTGCTATACAAAAACACAATTTAAATTGTCAAGAGTCATCACACTATCACAAGTTATATATGGCATGTATAGCTAGACTCTCAGACACGCTATGTTAGTCCTAGAATAGACTAAACTGTAGCTCTGATACCAATAAATGTAACATCCCTCACCCATATTCAATGCCAGAATAGGGTTACAGAGTATTAACGGACTTATAATTCAATAAAACATTCATTTCACATACATTTTCATATTTCATACAACTATCATTCAAACTCAATCATGATGTCCCTAAAATGAGCCTACAGGGCTCTAAATATGCTTTCAAAATGGTTCAGGACTCAACTGGTAACTTTGGAAATTCTTAGAACACTTAGAAAATTTTCTCAAAAACAGGGGACACACGCCCATGTGGCTCGGCCATGTGTCTCACACGACCAACAGACACGCCCGTGGCACAGGCCGTGTGGATATTTGAAATGGGAGCACATGGGCGTGTCCTAGCCCGTGTGCCCTACAAATGTCCATACACACCCATGTGCCAGGTCGTGTGCTAGGTTTGTAACACCCCTTACCCGTATTCGATGCCAGAATAGGGTACGAGGCATTACTAGAACACATACACTTGTAAACGTATTAAACCGAGTCATAAAATTTCATCCAAATTAAAACTTTTCAAATTTTTATCTGTGAGTCCCTAAATAGGGACTACGAGGCCCAATACATACTTTGGGAGTGGTCCGGGACTAAACTGAGAACTTTGGAAAACATTAGAAAATTTCTTGAAAAGTAGGGGCACACGCTCGTGTGTTAGGCCGTGTGGCATTCCGAATTTCTAAAAATCGAGTGTAGACTTCCCACACCCTAGGCACATGGCCGTGTGGCTGCCCGTGTGACCATAACTAAGGTTATTTACCAAGCCATTTGCCACCCCAAAACACTTATACACTTATACAAATTTATCATCATACAACATTGAATTATTGAGCTTTCAAACATCCACACTAAGACATCCACATACCATTTACAAACCACATTCATCATGCATAATCACACACACACTTAACCATTCACATCATGCAACTTACACAACCAATCACAGTTACCACTCATAATTATCACACATTTACTCATCCAACACATGCAAGCATACACATCCTTGAAATGCATCATCATAGACTTATAACGTAACAATTATTAGCCACACGACCTTATACAACAATAACCACCGAATAGCATAGGCCAACATTCTAGGCCAACTCATAATAAAATATACACACATAATCAAGTCCCTATACATGCCATTGACTTAAAAATACTTGAAGATCGTTGATACAATACCAATCAATAACTTGTTAGTGTGATAGAATCTCTGACGACCTCCAACTCGAGCTAGCATCTATGACATTATAGGAAAAAGGAAAGGAAGGGGGGTAAGCATTATAGCTTAGTAAGTAGGTATGTAAATAATAAGTGATTTATTAACAGGCTTTTATAAATCTTCACAATATGTTCTCAAGATAATACAATCATAATTACACATAGTTCCACCATTTACTCATGTTCATCTCAAGCTGTCTACTCGAGTCACGGTCACTAAATTATTTATATATTACAGAACTCCAAACTAAGATCCGTTGATTTTCCCTAAAACTAGACTCGCATATCTACTTACCATAAAATTTTCAGAATTTTTGGTTTAACCAATAAGTACAGTTTATTCTTTAAAGTCTCCCCTATTCTACCGTCTGATAGTTTTGACTCTTCTTCACTAAAAATTAATTATCTCATTGTATGGGATTTGGATGATGTTCCCATTTGTTTTTATTGATGGTAAACTCATTAAGAAATTTAAGTATATAAATCATAAACCATAATGTAACACCCTTTACTCGTATTCGACAACAGAACAGGGTACGAGGCATTACTAGACTTATACACAAACAATTATACGATACCGAGACTTGACTTTCCACTCCAAATTACAACTTTTTGTAACACCTCTTAAACAAGCCTACGAGGCCTAAATCACACTTTAGGAATGGTTCGGGATCAAATTGGACACTTAAAAAGATCTATAGAAAAACTTAGAAGATTTTCATCAAACAGTCCACACACCAGTATGGAGGAAGGTGTAAAAGACCAATATTGACCCTAATCGGAACGGTGGTTTTGGGACCACGAATCCGAGCCCGAGAAATAATTTGATATTATATTATATGTTTATTATATGTGGACTAATGTGTGTGAAAATATCGTAGAAAAATATTATCGTTTAATTGCTTAATTTGATAAAAAGGATTTAATCGAGAAAAGCGTAAAAGTTGCATGCTAAAGTGAAAGGTACTAATTTGCTTGTGGCTTTTTAAGTGGGTGTCCTAAAAGGGCAATTAGCCCATTGACCATAGTGATGGACGGCAATGGGCCAAGTTACCTATCTATATATGTTAGTTTAATTATTTTTTTTATATAAGGTTATGTTAGTATTTTATAAAGAAATAATGTTAGTGTATATATTAAACAAACATAAAATAAAGCCATCATCACCTTCCTCCTCTCATAGCCGAATGTGAGAAAAGAAAACACCATTGTAGAGCTTTGAGTTTCGGCAACTTAGGAAACTTGATTAAGGTTTGGTCAGTTTTTAGTTTTCGATAATTTTTACGTTTTTGAGATCGTTGCTTCGTATATTACCCGACCCATGCCTAAATTTTTGAAAATATTATGTACATAGGATTCGGCCATTAACATGCTTGGATGGTGTTGATATTTGATGGTTTTAGATTAAATATATGTTAAAGATTTACAAGTTTTGTATTGAAGTTTTTGGTGATTTTGAGTAAATAGGGCTAAATTGAAAACAATAAATTTGTGAAGGGTTAAAATGACAAATAAATGAAATGCATGGACTCATATGGCTATGGAGAAGATTCGGCCTAGCTATGGTGTTGGGAAATTTTGCACATTTTGTGTTTTGTGTAAATAGGACCAATTTGTAAAAATAGGAAACACTAGGGGCAAAATGGTAAATTGTTTATTTAAGTGTTTTTGGATTAAATTGAGATGAAATATGCTTGAATGGATTAATTTTAATGTGTTTAGATCAAGAACAAAGAAAAACGGAATTGGACCGGGGAAAGACAAAGGTTCTCGAATAGCCGATTTACACGGTCTATCGACAATCGAGGTAAGTCCTTTAGCTAAAATATGTTAAAGAACTAATTATGACTATATTAAATAGTAAGAATTGATGAATTTTAGTACCTATTTATATCATGGCCGAATGTATATAGGTATACTAGGTTGATGATTAAAGTTGGTTATGTGATGTGAATTGTTGGATGGTATAATGATATAATGATTTTATTGGTTTAATGTGAGCAAGCTCAATTGAATTGGACTTATATATATAATAGTTATGAAGTGTGTTTGGAATGTTTAATTACATTGATAAGATTCGAGCTTTCACGCCTAGCGTGCTCATGTCGTGTTACTTTTCAGCTTTCACGCCTAGCGTGCTTTGTGCCGTGTTACTTATCGGGCTTTTACGCCTAGCGGCTTTGTGCGCCTGTCACTTATCGGGCTTTTACGCCTAGCGTGCTTGATGCCGTAATGTGTTTTACAAAAGAGAAACCGAATTTTGTTCAAGGCAAATTAAAGCTAATTTATTGAGTTAATGGCTCGTGTAAGCATGTAAGGTATGAATTAACTTCTTACCTATTTAAAATAAGGTAAGCAAGTAACTCAGTTATTTATTACAAATTGTATGTGTTACAAATGAAGTTTATATATATATATATATGATTATAATATGTGTTCTCGGTTTTATAAATGAATGATATGAATATTGTGGTTTTGGTCTTCTATTATGTGTATACAAGACCAGGTATATTCGGCCACATGGATAGTCCGTGTATGTGATGCTATATGATAATAATTGAGCTTTAAGTATATGAACGTTTATACGTTTGGTTATATAATGACATTTTGGTTTTGAAAGGTTGGATTATGAGTAAATATTTTGATTATATAAGCATTCGGTTAAAGAGAAATTGTTCTATGAATTTATATGTTATATAGGTATGGAATTGAAAGCTTGAAAGTAAATGTGATTACAAACATACAAGTGGAATTATTTTTAATTTAAATGTTTAATGTTTGAATGTTATATTATTAGGAGCTTAGGACTTACTAAGTTAGTAAGCTTATTTGTGCGAAATGTTTCCTTTGTCTTATAGATTAGGTGCAAGCTAAAGCTCGTCGAGATCGTTCAGAAAGTCGTCCACACTATCAAACTATTTTGGTACTCTTTCGTTTTCGTTTTCGAGTGAAGGCATGTATAGGAAAGACTTTGTCTTTGTTTTGATGAAAACTTTTGGTTCATGTATATAATAGCCATGCGAATATGGCTAACTTTTTAGTTAAATATGCCTTTGTGCTTTTGATACAAATGTCGGTTTATGTTGGTAATGTTTGTGCATCTTTAAGTTTAATCGTATTTGATAAGGAAATGTATGTTTATGAAATGAACCTTTTAATTAGGTGTTGTGGTAAGTAATCAATGGTACACTCGATTATATGGAACCATAGTTGTGTTTTGTTAATAAACCGATGATGTTATGATATTACACGAATGTTTTAGGTATAAGTTATAAATGATTAAAATGCATGGACAGTATGAGTTGTATGTGGGCATATTCGGTTATAAACTAGTTAATCATATTTTGCAATGAAATAGTTTTTAGTTAGCAGTAGTGATGTGATTTTGAAAAATCACCAAAAATAGGATAAATTGAATTAGAAAGTGAATAAGATATAGAATTAAAGCTTATTGTGTCTATTTTGATATGAAAGAAACAGAGTAGGTAAAGAAATTTTATATTATGAGATATTTAAATTTTAGTGAGAGTTGTTCTGAATGAATTCGTGATTTCCTGTTCTGTCTTGGAAAAATTGTTAAAAATTGTACAAAACTAATCATGGAGCATAGTTTATATGCTTAGAATCCTTAATGAGTCTATTTTTGATTGCAATAAACAAGAACATTATTGAAATTGTGTACAATGAGATAACTGAGTTTTTGTAAAGATAGGTCAGAATCATCAAACAGTGAAATAGGGGAAACTTTGATGAATAAACTGTACTAATTGGCCACATGAAAAATTCTGGAAAACTTATGGTAACAATTTATATGAGTCTAGTTTCAAGGAAAATTTACGGATCTGAATTTCGAGTTTTGTAACTCGAGTTATGGTCAATTTAGTCAGCATGACGCAGTTGGACAGTTTTAAATTATTATGCCCCGAATTAGTTGTTAAGTCTAGTAATGCCACATACTCGACTCCGGCAAAGGTCTCGGGTAAGAGGTGTTACATTTGATTGGTATAAGAGCTTATGGTTTAGTCGATTCTAGGACTACCGTAGCGCGTGTGAGTCTAGCTATACATGCCTTTATTATATATTGATAGTGTGGTGACTTCGACACCAATCGTGGTTTTATATAGCAAATGGACACCGATCCCGAAAGAGCCGTAGCAGATGATATAGAGAGTGTAGCGCTGACCGCACATGGATCGATGATCGATGAGACTCTCGACCTGTTTTGGGTAGCCACGAGGGGGAGACCAAACAAGCCTTCTATCAGATGATGAACGAGTGGTTTACCCAGTTTATTCAGACTAATCCGGCTGTATACCAACCTCCACCCCCGAATAATCCAACTCCAATTCCTTCAGCACCCCCAATGATAGATCCGATGAGATTTAGTAGGCCCCCAGTTGATAAAATCCAGAAATTTGGGGCCGAAGAATTTAAAGCCAATGATGATGATGACGCAGAGCGAGCCGAAATGTGGCTTGCTAACACTATTCGGGTACTTGATGAGCTATCTTGTACTCCAGATGAATGCTTGAAGTGTGCTATATCTTTACTGCGGGACACTGCATATCACTGGTGGAATACACTAGTATCAGTAGTTCCCAAAAAAAAAGTGACATGGGATTTCTTCCAGAATGAATTCCGTAAGAAATACATCAGTCAAAGATTCGTTGATCAAAAACGAAAAGAATTCCTTGAACTGAAACAGGGGCGAATGATCGTGACGGAATATGAACGGAAATTTGTCAGGCTCAACAGATATGCTAGAGAGTGTGTTTCTACTGAAGCTATTATGTGCAAAAGATTCGAAGATGGCCTGAATGAAGATATAAAGATGTTTGTTGGCATTCTTGAAATTCAAGAGTTTGTGACACTGGTAGAGCGAGCTTGCAAAGTCGAATGAAATTTCGGAAAAGAGAAAAGAAAGGTGAGACGAAGCTAGAGACATTCGTAAAAGATCTTCGTGTAAGGTCTTTCATCCCACATCCAAGAAGTTCGAGATGACTACAAATGACATAAAGCTACTACAGATCTACCTAGACGGGATCGACCTCCCCGTGGGCTCCCGAGCTACCTCGATGGCCGATGTTGGTAACGCTCCACGTAATCAAGTTGAATGTAAGCACCGTGGGAAATGGCATTCCGTGTTGTAGATTTCATGATTGGTCTTGCTTTAAATGTGGATCGTCGATCATTTTATTAGAGAATGTCCGATGCTAGCGAGCGCGTAATACAATTTAGAACATTAAGCCGAGAGCAACACATCGGTCAGTGAGGTAGACCACCCGACATTCGTGCAATGTAAGTGGTAGTCGAAAGGAACGAAGAACACTACTGATTGGATCTCGAGGCTAGAGCTCCAAATGCTAGAGCTTATGCCGCTCGAGCGAGAGGATGCTTCTCCTCCCGATGTCATTATCGGTACTTTCACCCTTTACGATACTACTGTGATTGCACTAATTGATCCCGGTTCGACTCATTCATATGTGTGTGAAACTCTAGTATTCGGTAAGACTATGCTAGTTGAGTCTACCGAGTTTGTGATTCGTGTGTCCAACCCTGCGCGTAGATGTGTGCTTGTTAATAAAGTGTGTAGGGGTTGCCCGTTGATGATTCGGGATCATTGCTTCCCGGTACCATTTAATGTTGTTGCCCTTTGATGAGTTTGATATAATTTTGGGTATGGACTGGTTAACTTCACATGAGGCAATAGTGAATTATAAAAGAAAGCTTATTGATTTGAGATGTCAAAACAAAGAGACCATCGTAATTAAATCCATGATGTAAATGGGTTTCCTACGATAATATCTTCAATGTTAGCCCTAAGTACGTGAAAAAGGGTGCGCGGCTTATTTGGCTTATGTACTGGATAATAAATTGTCCGAGAAACAAATTGCATCTGTATCGATTGTATGTGAATACTCAGATGTGTTTCCTGAAGAACTACCGGGTTTACCACCAGTACGAGAGATTGAGTTCGGCATTGAATTAGTACTGTGGATGACTCCGATTTCGATAGCTCGTGATCGGATGGCACCTCTTGAGAGTTAAAAGAGTTGAAAGCACAGATTGCAAGAGTTGATGATAGGGGCTTTGCACGACCGAGCTTATCTCCTTGGGTGCACCGGTTTTATTTGTGAAAAAGAAAAATGGGACTATGCGAATGTGTATCGATTATCGGCAACTAAATAAGGTAACTATAAAGAATAAATACCCGTTACCGTAGATTGATGACTTGTTTGATCAGTTAAAGGGGGCTTCAGTATTTTCAAAGATAGATTTGAGATCGGGCTATTATCAGTTGCGAGTCAGAGATACAGATGTGCCAAAGACTGCGTTCCGGATGATGTACGGACATTTTGAGTTTCTAGTTATGCCTTTTGGACTCACTAATGCACCTGCTGTTTTTATGGATCTAATGAATCGAGTATTCGATGCTTTTTTGGATCGATTTGTAGTAGTGTTTATTGATGATATATTGATCTACTCCAAAAATGAAACCGAGCATGCTGAGCATTTGAGATTAGTACTACAAACTTTGAGAGATCAACAACTGTATGCAAAGTTTAGTAAGTGCGAGTTCTGGATGAATGAGGTCAGTTTCTTGGGTCACGTTGTTTTAGCATCAGGTATTCGGGTGGATCCAAACAAAATAGCAGCTATACTCGATTGGAAATCACCAAGGAATGTTTCCGAGATCCGAAGTTTCCTAGGCCTTGCGGGATATTACAGACAATTTGTAAAGGGTTTTTCTGTAATAGCTACACCTTTGACAAAACTACTATAGAAAGATGTCAAGTTTGAGTGGTCAGAAAAGTGTCAGAAAAGTTTCGAGCAGTTGAAAGCCCTTTTGACCGAAGCTCTAGTGTTAGCTCAGCCTGAATCGGGTAAAGAATTTGTTGTTTTTAGTGATGCTTCCTTGAATGGGTTGGGTTGCGTTTTAATACAGGACGGCAAGGTTATAGCCTACGCTTCGAGACAATTAAAGCCGCATGAGAAAAATTATCCGACTCACGATCTGGAACTAGCAGCCATTGTTTTCACATTGAAAATTTGGCATCACTATTTATTTGGCGAGAAATGTCACATTTATTCGGATCATAAAAGTCTAAAATATTTGATGACTCAGAAAGATATAAATTTGAGACAACGCAGATGGTTAGAATTGCTGAAAGACTATGAATTAGTGATTGACTACCATCCGCGAAAAGCTAACGTTGTTGCAGATGCGTTAAGTCGAAAAAATCATTGTTTGCTCTTCGTGTAATGAACGCACGTATAACTATGTCCGTGATGGTTCGATTATAACCGAGTTACAAGCAAGACCGATGTTTATTCAACAAATTTGTGATGCACGAGAAGTTGACAAAGATTTGATTGCTAGTCAAATTCGATGTGAAAAGGGTGTAGAATCGATTTTTCAGATTGATGCAAATGATTGTTGAATTATAAAAGCCGAATGTGTGTTCCGAGGAACTCAGGTTTGATACAGATGATTCTAAGTGAGGCTCATAGCGGTCGACTATCGATACACCCGGGTAGCACGAAAATGTATAACGATTTGAAACAGTTTCTATTGGTGGCACGGCATGAAACGGATATATCCGAATTTGTTTCCAAGTGTTTAATCATCAACAAGTGAAAGTGAGCATCGGTACCCTCCTGACCACTTCACCGATCATGATACCTGAATGGAAATGGGATAGAATTACAATGGACTTTGTATCCGGTCTTGCTATGACACTGAGTAAGAAAGATGCTGTGTGGGTTATCGTTGATAGACTGACTAAATCAGCTCATTTTGTACCGGTACGCACAGATTATTCACTTGATAAACTTGCTGAATTGTATGTGTCGCAGATTGTGAGGTTGCATGGTGTGCCGAGTTCTATTATTTCAGACAGAGACCCGAGATTCACATCGCGGTTTTGGAAGAAATTGCAAGATGCTTTAGGTACTAAACTTCATTTTAGTAAAGCCTTTCATCCACAGACGGACGGTCAATCTGAGTGAACTATTATGATACTTGAGGACATGTTGAGGTGTTGCGTTCTCGAGTTTGAAGGTACATGGGAACAATACCTACCTTTGATTGAATTTGCTTACAATAATAGCTTCCAATCTAGTATAAAAATGGCACCTTATGAAGCCTTATACGGGCAAAAATGCCGCACACCGTTATATTGGACTGAGCTCAGTGAGAATAAGATACACGGGGTTGATTTGATTAAAGAGACAGAACGGAAGGTAGTTATTATTAAAGGTAATTTGAAAGCTGCTTCGGATCATCAAAAGTCCTATGCCGATTTGAAACGTAAGGACATTGAATTTCAGGTCAGAGATCGTATATTCTTAAAAGTTTCTCCATGGAAGAAAGTACTCCGATTTGGTCAGAAAGGCAAGTTGAATCCGGGATTTATCAGACCGTATGAAATCATCGAACGTATTGGGCCTGTGGCTTATAGATTGAAATTGCCCTCTGAGTTAGAAAAGATACACAATGTATTTCACGTTTCGATGCTTCGCAAGTACAGATCAGATCCGTCTCATGTGATCACACCGTCAGAGATTGAAATCCGATCCGATTTAACATATGATGAAGAACCAATCTGTATCTTAGCTCGGGAATTGAAAGAGTTGAGAAATAAGAAGATTCCACTAGTAAAAGTATTATGGAATAGACACGGGGCTAAAGAGGCTACGTGGGAGCCTGAAGATTCAATGAGGCAGCAATACCCGAAATTGTTTAACGGTAAAATTTTCGAGGACGAAAATTCTTAAGGGGGGAGAGTTGTAACAGACCAATATTGACCCTAATTGGAACGGTGGTTTCGGGACCACGAATCTGAGCCCGAGAAATAATTTGATATTATATTCTATGTTTATTATATGTGGACTAATGTGTGTGAAAATATCGTAGAAAAATATTATCGTTTAATTGTTTAATTTGATAAAAAGGATTTAATCGAGAAAAGCGTAAAAGTTTCATGCTAAAGTGAAAGGTACTAATTTGCTTGTGGCTTTTTAAGTGGGTGTCCTAAAAGGGCAATTAGCCCATTGACCATAGTGATGGACGGCAATGGGCCAAGTTAGCTATCTATATATGTTAGTTTAATTATTTTTTTTTATATAAGGTTATGTTAGTATTTTATAAAGAAATAATGTTAGTGTATATATTAAACAAACATAAAATAAAGCCATCATCACCTTCCTCCTCTCATAGTCGAATGTAAGAAAAGAAAACACCATTGTAGAGCTTTGAGTTTCGGCAACTTAGGAAACTTGATTAAGGTATGGTCGGTTTTTAGTTTTTGATAATTTTTACGTTTTTGAGATCGTTGCTTCGTATATTACCCGACCCATGCCTAAATTTTTGAAAATATTATGTACATAGGATTCGGCCATTAACATGCTTGGATGGTGTTGATATTTGATGGTTTTAGATTAAATATATGTTAAAGATTTACAAGTTTTGTATTGAAGTTTTTGGTGATTTTGAGTAAATAGGGCTAAATTGAAAAAAAATAAATTTGAGAAGGGTTAAAATGACAAATAAATGAAATGCATGGACTCATATGGCTATGGAGAAGATTCGGCCTAGCTATGGTGTTGGGAAATTTTGCACATTTTGGTTTTTGTGTAAATAGGACCATTTTGTAAAAATGGGAAACACTAGGGGCAAAATGGTAAATTGTTTATTTAAGTGTTTTTGGATTAAATTGAGATGAAATATGCTTGAATGGGTTAATTTTAATGTGTTTAGATCAAGAACAAAGAAAAACGGAATTGGACCGGGGAAAGACAAAGGTTCTCGAATAGCCGATTTACACGGTCTATCGACAATCGAGGCAAGTCCTTTAGCTAAAATATGTTAAAGAACTAATTATGACTATATTAAATAGTAAGAATTGATGAATTTTAGTACCTATTTATATCATGGCCGAATGTATATAGGTATACTAGGTTGATGATTAAAGTTGGTTATGTGATGTGAATTGTTGGATGGTATAATGATATAATGATTTTATTGGTTTAATGTGAGCAAGCTCAATTGAATTGGACTTATATATATAATAGTTATGAAGTGTGTTTGGAATGTTTAATTACATTGATAAGATTCGGGCTTTCACGCCTAGCAGGCTCTGTGCCGGTGTTACTTTTCGGGCTTTCACGCCTAGCAGGCTTTGTGCCGGTGTTACTTATCGGGCTTTTACGCCTAACAGGCTTTGTGCCGGTGTCACTTATCGAGCTTCTACGCCTAGCAGGCTTGATGCCGGTGATGTGTTTTACAAAAGAGAAACCGAATTTTGTTCAAGGCAAATTAAAGCTAACTTATTGAGTTAATGGCTCAGGTAAGCATGTAAGGTATGAATTAACTTCTTACCTATTTAAAATAAGGTAAGCAAGTAACTCAGTTATTTATTACAAATTGTATGTGTTACAAATGAAGTATATATATATGATTATAATATGTGTTCTCGGTTTTATAAATGAATGATATGAATATTGTGGTTTTGGTCTTCTATTATGTGTATACAAGACCAGGTATATTCGGCCACATGGATAGTCCGTGTATGTGATGCTATATGATAATAATTGAGCTTTAAGTATATGAACGTTTATACGTTTGGTTATATAATGACATTTTGGTTTTGAAAGGTTGGATTATGAGTAAATATTTTGATTATATAAGCATTCGGTTAAAGAGAAATTGTTCTATGAATTTATATGTTATATAGGTATGGAATTGAAAGCTTAAAAGTAAATGTGATTACAAACATACAAGTGGAATTATTTTTAATTTAAATGTTTAATGTTTGAATGTTATATTATTAGGAGCTTGGGACTTACTAAGCTAGTAAGCTTATTTGTACGAAATGTTTCCTCTGTCTTATAGATTAGGTGCAAGCTACAAGCTCATCAGGATCGTTCAGAAAGTCGTCCACACTATCAAACTATTTTGGTACTCTTTCATTTTGGTTTTCGAGTGAAGGCGTGTATAGGAAAAACTTTGTCTTTGTTTTGATGAAAACTTTTGGTTCATGTATATAATAGCCATGCGAATATGGCTAACTTTTTAGTTAAGTATGCTTTTGTGCTTTTGATACAAATGTCAGTTTATGTTGGTAATGTTTGTGCATCTTTAATCGAAGTTTAATCGTATTTGATAAGGAAATTTATGTTTATGAAATGAACCTTTTAATTAGGTGTTGTGGTAAGTAATCAATGGTACACTCGATTATATGGAACCATAGTTGTGTTTTGTTAATAAACCGATGATGTTATGATATTACGCGAATGTTTTAGGTATAAGTTAATTTGCATAAATGATTAAAATGCATGGACAGTATGAGTTGTATGTGGGCATATTCGGTTATAAACTAGTTAATCATATTTTGCAATGAAATAGTTTTTAGTTAGTAGCAGTGATGTGATTTTGAAAAATCACCAAAAATAGGATAAATTGAATTAGAAAGTGAATAAGATATAGAATTAAAGCTTATTGTGTCTATTTTTATATGAAAGAAACAGAGTAGGCAAAGAAATTTTATATTATGAGATATTTAAATTTTAGTGAGAGTTGTTCTGAATGAATTCGTGATTTCCTGTTCTGTCTTGGAAAAATTGTTAAAAATTGTACAAAAATAATCATGGAGCATAGTTTATATGCTTAGAATCCTTAATGAGTCTATTTGTGATTGGAATAAACAAGAACATTATTGAAATTTGTACAATGAGATAACTATGTTTTTGTAAAGATAGGTCAGAATCATCAAACAGTGAAATAGGGGAAACTTTGATGAATAAACTATACTAATTGGCCACATGAAAAATTCTGGAAAATTATGGTAAAAATTTATATGAGTCTAGTTTCAAGGAAAATTTACGGATATAAATTTTGAGTTTTGTAACTCGAGTTATGGTCAATTTAGTTAGCATGACGTAGTTGGACAGTTTTAAATTATTATGCCCCAAAATAGTAGTCAAGTCTAGTAATGCCACATACTCGACTACGGCAAAGTCTCGGGTAAGGGGTGTTACAGAAGGGACACACCCGTGTGGCATATCTCATTCCCGTGTTCCACACCTGTGTGGAATTTTTTCCCAATTTGAACCTATAGGGGTTTTCACACGGCCAGACACACGCTCATGTTCCTGTCTCGTGTCCCTCACACGGCCACGATACGCCCGTGTCTTTTCCTGTGTGCAAAAACCTTGGCATTCTATTTCTAACGTCATCACCCCATAAATGTCACATGGCCAAGACACACGCCCATGTCCTTCGTCCGTGTGGCAAATTAAATTCTTAAATACAGGTGCAGACTTCACACAGCCTGAGCACATGCCCATGTCCATGGCTGTGTCTTCCACACGGTTGAGACACACGGTTGTGTCTCTGCCCATGTGTTTACTACTGAGCATACTGACTTGCAAACCTAGCTTGTAAGGGGACACACTGCCTAACCACACGCCCATATGACTGACTGTGTGTCACACACGGCCTAGACACACACCCGTGTGTGTACCCATGTGGCCAAGAACAAGGCATTTGCCAAGCTCTTTCTATCACCCCAACTCATACAAACTTAAATCACATCAAACCTTCAGCCCATTCATGCACAATTAAACTAAGTAAACCAATCATGTAACTTGCATATTCATGAATAACCTCATCTTTTCATAGATTAATAAGAAAGAGCCATCAATTATGGCCTTATACAAAAGAGTTCATCTTTGAATGAGCCAACACATTTGGCCAAAACAATTGTAACATCCTGAATTAATGGGCCTATGCATTTTGGTGTTGTATGCTTAAAATGTTAATTTGAGGTTTAGAGGTGCGAACTGGGCTCAGGAATGGACCGAGGTATTGGTTAAATATTTTGTTTAGAGACTATTGGGTTTAAACAAAGTATTAGGAGTGTAATAGGCAAGATGGGCTTGTGGCCTAAGAAAAAGAGGTGCAGTAGGAGGGAGCTTTAAGTGGCGCCAATAGGCAAAGGAAGGGGGCCTCAGTGTGGCCGCTTGGAGCCCAAGAAATTGGGCCAATTTTGGCAGGCCAAGGAGAGCTAGGGAGACGGCAATGTGGCTACAAAATAGGGGATTTTATGTTTTAAATTATGTGGATATTATGCTGATAAAGGAGGGAGGAGTTGGAGCTAATTAAGTCTCTTTTGGATGAGTTAGTAGATTGAGATAGAGAGGAAAGATAGGAGCTATCTTTAGAAGATTAGTGTTAACTGAATTTTTCCCTTTTTATTAGCTTAATTTTTAGTTATCAGGAAGGGCATTTTCGGGTTTTGATAGGTAGGTGTCGAAATTTCTATAAATAAGGGGGGATAGCTCATCAATTCTAGCATTTGAACCCTACTCTTTCTTCTCTTCCTTTGCGAAAATTTGAAGGCCATCTCACTTGTTTTCTTTTCTCATTTTTTCTCTTCCAAAAGCCAAAAATCACCATTGTTTTCTTTTCTCAACTTTTCTCTTCCAAAAGCCGAAAATCACCACCTCCTTCACGCTTTCTTTCTTTTTCTTTGAAATTTCCTTTTAGCCGAATCTCCTGACCCCCATTGTTATTCTTCTCCCATTCACTAAAAGCCGAAACTCATTTAATTTTTCTAAAAGCCGAAAATGCATCAGTTCATCTTTTTCGGGATTTTCATCAAAGCTGAAATCCTTAGATCTCATCTCCTGTGTTTGCCGAATTCTCTCTGTGGTATCTGCTTGTGCTGAATCTCGAAGGAAACTGAAGGTAAGTATCGATTCATAAGGCTTCAATCCTTTCCGGCTCTTTAGAGACTCTAGCCGAATGGCTATAAGGAAACTGACCTTGAGTTTTTCTCTTATTTTCGGTATCCGAGATTTGAAGAGGAGTCAATCGCATAGATCTCTAAGTCAGAGTTCAGTAACCCACGAATCGTGTTACTTTCGAGATTTCAAGGTAAGGAGATCTATTAATTTTAAACGTGTAAATTTGGGTATTTATTAACCCTTGGCTGAATATAGGAGAGCCCAAATCTTCGTGTTCTTCCGGCTTTTGAGCAAGGTTTTAGACTAAGGGTTGTAGATCCAGATAGTAAGGATATTGGCTAAAGGGTGTAAAACTACACGGTATCAGGTGTGTAACACTTCCACACCATTTAGATTGCCTGTTAAAAATATGTTTATTAATCTAAAATATTTTGTAAAATGCTGAAATCCCGGCATAACAGATGAAACCCAAGGAAGGTAAAAGCGAATCACCAGGTTAGTGATCTCTATCATTCCTAAGTGAATGTTCCTGTTAGGATGACATATGTGATAAGTATGTCGATTTCTGTGATTGCATGGGGTTGGGTTTGATGAAAGGGGAAGTGTTCTGTTGTAGCGGCTTTTGCCGTGACCTGTTGTAGCGGCTTTTATCATGACCTGTTGTAGCGGCTTTTGCCATGACCTATTGTAGTGGCTTTTGCCATGACCTGTTGTAGTGGCTACGGCCATGATCTGACGATGAGCAGCATGACTGCCATCGATGGTGTGTAGCGGTGTGGGTTGATTGTAGAAATCCCCAATGGTGTGACTGGCAGGTAAGGGTGGTGTGTAGCGGATGGAAACCTAGGATTTGGGTTGGGCTTGCATAATTTTTGTTATATATTATTCTATTATATGTTCTGTGGGGTTAAGGCCCAAATCTAATGGTGCACGAGGGTTGCACACTGAGTCTCACGACTCAACCTATTATTTAACCTTTTCAGGTAGCACCTAGTGCATCGGACCGGGTTGGAGAGGAGCGCGAGGTGGCCATGCGAGAGAGTAATTGTTCGAGTAGAAGACTTTACTTAGAAGTTTTATTTTTTTAATATATTTAATCAATGGGTTTTAAATTTCGTTGTAATAAGGCCATGGGCCTCTAGACTCATATTTATTTTGGTTTTATGTTAGGCTTTCATTATTAGGCATTTTAATTTTTATGATTAAATTAAGCTAAGACATGTATTAAATTTCAGTCTTTATTTGAAATTCACCAAGGTTTCCTTGTATTCATATCTTATACAGATTATTAAAATATTAACTTTTTTTTAAATGGTTAAACCTGATAGTTGTTTTGTTCAAAATGCGATATGTTTTATAAAATCTCCTTAGTGACAAACCAGATTCGGTTGTAGTGTTTGGGCCGAGTTTGGGGTGTTACAAAAATATGACATTCAATTAAGTCTAGTCCCTATACATGCCATACTCAAAATGCTAAGTCTAACTATTCTAAGATGTGCTGATAGTGTGGGTGATCCTTTGTTTATCTCTGTATCCCGAGCTGGCTTGATAACCGTAATATGTACATATTTTAATCCCACATTTAGCATACTTTTGGATGATTTATCCCCTGAATTGTGGAATTTGATGCTCTTAATCCTTTAAATTCATGTTTTAAATACTTAGGAGAGCATCGGAAGATGGAAAGAACGAGAAACAGGCAAAAAACAGAGAAAATGGGCCAAAGTAAGAAGTCCACACGGCTTGGAGATAACCACACGACCGTGCCACTTTAGCAGACCCGAACACGGCCTAGGCTCGATTCACACGGCCGTGCCACAAAGGCGTGTCCCTATCGTGACCTGTTTTAATTCAACCTGGAAAAGGATGCTTGGAGGCAAAGAAAGACATTTCGAAAGCCTATATAAACACCCTAAGTGTTACATAAAAGGGGGAGGCCGAAGAAGCGAAGCCAGAGAAGGCCGAATCGTGGGATTTACTTAAAGACAGCCAGTTGATTCATCTCATGAAGCCGGAATCATAATCAAGACGGACGATCTTCCCTTCAATTTCCTTCAGGGGTTTTAGGGTTTTTCTTATGTTTTGTTTTATATTTTCTTATGAGATGTATTCTTTTATAAACATGAACTAAACCCCTCAAATACTTGAGGGGGATGAAACCTAAGACGGATATTGTTATTGTTTTCTTAACTATATGATAAATACTTGATTTGTTCTTAATTATGTGTTCTTAATTCTTGCTTTGATATTTCAGGATATTGATTCAAGTATTGATGTGCTTAGGCAGTTGAGCAAAAGTCCCTGTTTAAGAGTAGATCTAGCATAGTTAAGTGGAGTTGATCGCACTTCAAGAGATAGGGCGACGAAAATCTGCCGGATTAGGGTCAAACCTAATATGGGAGTCCATAGATCGAGTTAATGCAACTCTAGGGTATTTCTCTTTCAATTAATCAACCTAAGGTTAGAAGTTAGTAGCCTTGATAGAGGTATTAATATAAATTAGGGAATCCTACGGATCAAGTCAAGTGAATAAATCGTCTGGTTCAGAGTTAAATAACATGTGAAGTCGAGGTGGATTCTTCCTTGGGTATTGTCTTAATCAATTGGTTTTCCCAAAAGTATTTTCCTCAATTCATTCTTTGTATCTTAGCATCTTTATCTTAGTAATTAGTTAGTTTTAGATTAAACAACAATTCCCTTAATTCTTCGGCTAAATAATAGAAAAATAGTAATTACTAGTACTCTTGGTCCTTGAGAATACGATATTTCCGGTCCTGCAATAGCTATACTACCAAACGATAGGTGCGCTTGCCTTATTCGTTGTCATAGGTAGTTTGGACACGATCAAGTTTTTGGCGCCGTTGCCAAGGACTAAGATATTAGGAACACTTGATTTTTATTACTTTAGCCATTCTTTATTTTTGGAATTAAATTTTATTTACTTTTCTAAATTTTCTTATTTGCTTCTGGCAGGTAATCTAGTTTATGACTAGAAGAAACCAGTCAAGACCTCTACTCTACGACAGTGAAATTGAAAGCATAGTTTGCAGAAACTGAAGAGAAATAAGGAGAAGCCTACAATACATACAAAAAGAGCAAGAGGATGATACTAATAATATGGAAGAGATGGCTGAGAATAATCTACTACCTCCGGTGGTGGCCGATAATCATGCTCCTCGAACTATGTATGATTATGCTAAACCTAATTTAACAGGAACTGAGTCAAGTATTGTTAGACCTACTATTGCTGTAAATAATTTTGAACTGAAACCTAACACAATTCATATGATACATCAATTTGTTCAGTTTGATGGTTTGCAGGATGAAGATCCAAATAATCACTTGGCAAATTTCATAGAATTTTACGATACTTTCAAAATAAATGGCGTTTCTGATGATTCCATTTGTCTTTGATTGTTTCACTTTTCATTGAGCAACAAAGCTAAACAGTGGTTGAACTCGTTACCACGAGGATCAATCACTACATGGGAACAAATGACCGAAAAATTTTTGTTAAAATATTTTCTTCCGGCTAAAACGGCTAAGTTGAGGAATGATATCTCTTCTTTTGTACAGATGGATTTAGAGACACTTTACGATACATGGGAGAGATATAAGGATCTATTGAGAAGGTACCCACACCATGGGTTACCCTTGTGGCTACAGGTCTAAACTTTTTACAACGGTGTGAACCC
Source organism: Gossypium bickii (assembly GCA_025503065.1). NCBI lineage: Eukaryota > Viridiplantae > Streptophyta > Magnoliopsida > Malvales > Malvaceae > Gossypium > Gossypium bickii. Next base: position 42,035,557 of record CP106717.1, on the reverse strand, counting down.
CTCAACCAGGCAGTTGATTGATTCAGCCGCCGGCGGTACCCTAAACAATAAAACACCGGAGGCTGCCTACAAATTCATTGAAGAGATGTCACTGAATAACTATCAGTGGCAAGTCATGAGGACAAGGCCAACAAAAGCCGCCAGTTTTTTCAACCTCGACGCAGTAACCATGCTATCAAATCAGGTAGAGATGTTAAACAAAAAGATTGATGGTTTGTATGGTTCTTCGCAGGTACATCTAGTGATGCAATGTGAGATGAATGAAGAAGGGATGAGCAATATAGAATACCCACATTACAACCTGAGCGCTAGAAACGAACAAGTTAACTATATGGGTAATAATTCTAGACCTCAAAATAACCCATATAGTAATACTTATAATCCAGGTTGGAGGAACCACCCCAGTTTCTCATGGGGTGGCCAAGGAAACCAAAGACAACAACCCCTCCCAGGCTTCGAACAGCAATCCTACCCACAAGAAAAGAAGTCGAACCTTGAGGAGATGCTAACACAATTTATAGCGGTGTCAGAAACCCATTTCTAAAACACCGAGACGACACTCAAAAATCAACAAGCATCGATTCAAGGGATCGAGAACCAATTAGGGCAACTTGCTAAGCAATTCTCTGAACGATCACAAGAAAGCCTGCCAAGAAACATTGAAACCAACCCAAAGGAAAAACTCCAAGCGATAACGACTCACAATAGTGAAGGGTTAGGTGAACCAAAATTGAGGCAAGAGAATATGGTAGAGGAAGGTAAGGTTGAGGTAAGTCATGATGAGCCAAAGCCTGTAATTAAAGAGTACTAACCTCGTGTGCCATATCCCAATGCGATGTAGAAAGAAAACACAAATGAACAATTCGGTAAATTTCTTAAACTTTTAAAGAAATTGCATATTAACTTACCATTTCTTGAAGCTCTTTTGCAGATGCCAGATTCAAGGAAATTTCTAAAAGAGTTTTTGACAAACAAATGGAAGTTAGACGAGACATCGCATGTGGAGCTAAATGCAGTGTGCTCAGCAATTTTGCAAAATAAACTACCACAAAAATTAAAAGATCCAGGGAGTTTTACAATTCCATGCTTAATTGGTAGTTTATCTGTTGATAATGCCTTAGCTAATTTAGGGGCAAGCATATTATGCCTTATAAAATGTTTAAACAGCTAGGTCTAGGGAAACCCAAACAAACTAGGATGAGCATTCAATTAGCTAAAAAAACTATTATAATTTCTAGGGGTATAATTGAAGATGTACTCATAAAAATTGATAAATTCATATTCCTAGTAGACTTTGTCATTTTAGACATGGATGAGGACAATAATATCCCTTTAATTTTAGGAAGACCCTTTTTAGCAACTGCTAGAACCAAAATTGATGTTAGTATAGGTGAACTCATACTTCGTGTAGGTGACGAAAAGATCACTCTTCAAGCTCTTGACTCGGCTAGGACATCAAGTAATCAAGGTGAAAACATAAATTCTATTAATGACCATTCGGTTAAACCTTCTTTTTAGGAAGCACCACTAAACTACACAACTGAGCCAGATCCTAAACCTTATGCCAACAAGAAAATAACTCATGAGGAATGAAGGCTTTAGATCGACGAACTAGACAAGTGGAAGACACATTTCAAAGAGAAATTAGAAACACACGAAGCAGAACCAAAGAAAAACCATGTCAAACTTAAGGGAGACACAGACCAATTTTAGATCGGGAATCAGGTATCGTTGGATAAAACAGATCCTCGAGTCACCAACTCAGACCTTGAAGAAGAGATCCCTCTCACGGTACTAAATGTCTTCCCGTACGGAATAGTCGAGGTAACTAATCCTAAGCTTGGCACTTTTAAAATAAACACTACTCGACTCAAACCACATATTATTAGAATTGGTAGCAGGAATGAGGAGTTTCAACTCCTCAAACCACCATGATAATGCGAATGCAAGATAAGTCGAGCTTATGACTATAAATAAGTGCTTTTCGGGAGGCAATCCGAGCTTTAACCATACTAATTAGTTTGCTTTTACCTTTATTTATGCTTTAAGTGTAGGTTGCAGCTCCACACGGCCTTGTCCACGGGCGTGGCCGTGGCCGTGGCCGTGGCCATGTGGACACCACGAGTAAGCATATCGGTATGGTGGAGACCATGCGATGCGACCGTGATCGAAACTGAGTAAGGCACACGGGCGTGGGTAAGAATGACATGGGGCATGCCTTTAGACTGGGGTCGATACTGTTAAAACGACATAGGCGTGTGACACATCCATGCTTACAAACCGTGGTCAAACCTGTTGAATTAATACGGGTGTGGGCAATAATGACACTGGCGCGGGAGAAGCGAACGAAACTCAGCACGACCATGCAACACGGCCGTGCGGGCCAACACGTCTACAGCACACGGACGTGGGTCGCAAAACTAGGCGTGCCAAAACCCTAATATTCGAAGCACACAGGCTCAAAAAAAGTCACACAAGCGTGCGACACGCCCATTTACGGCTATTTCTATATAAACCCTTCATTATTAATCTTCTCCACCAACAATTTTCTCTCAACCCTAGCCACCATAATTTTTCTTCCTTTTTCACCATACTCACGACCATCCCCATGTCAAAGAAATGAAAGGATCCAACCAAAATCTCCCCATGCAAGACTAATCTACATAAGTTCATGTCGGCCGCTTCATTTATCCGACAAGCCAAGGACATTTGAGTCCATTTAATTTTTCTTTTTCTTTTCTCTTCTCATTTAATTTCCTTCTCTTTATTTCTATTATGCTTAATTTAGTCTATTTTATTTTAGGCTTTTGATTTTAGGTTCTAAAGGCTGCTTGGGAATCACCACACCACGACCACTACCAACTCAAGGAATCCATCCAAAATTCAGGAAGTTTCACCTCTCCCTTTCTCTCTTGGTTTCATGCTATTAATCTCTAGATATATATCTTTGTACATTGAGGGCAATGTACATCTTAAGTGTGGGGGGTGAATTTTATTTTGAAAAATTTCTAACTTTTTGCATTATTCTCAAATCCCTGAATTATGTCTTGTTCTTAATTAATTTTCTCATATTACTATCAGATTGAAATTTCCTTTGATTCATGATTTTTATTGATATATTTTGGATTAAGTCATTGATAATTATGCAGTGATGATTTAAACTTTAGGAGACTAGAGAATCAAGCATGATGAGTCTATTTTCAGAATTAAAAACTTGTTAGGTTGTCTACCTGAATCTAATTCTTACCTTGAAATTTGAAATTTACAAAGTTGATATCAAAAACCCATAATTTTTGTGAGATTTTGAGCCTTCTAGAGCATACATTCTTTTCTTGCTCACTTTATTGATTATGAGTGTGTCAACATTGATTTGTTATTCTAAAACTTTCTTCAATTATACATGTCAAGACCACATCATTGATTTGATATATTGAAATGATAAAGCACCTAGGTTTTAACCCACTTATTCCCCAAAAGCCTGCCTTCATGTTTAGCCTTAGTAAACCCCTTTGATCCTAACAACCCTTTCATTGATTTACCCTCAACATTAACCAAAAACCTTTTCTTGAAATCCCTTTAATCATTTTGACCCTTATTCTATCGAGATCTAATTTGAACGGATTACTTAATTTAACTATGATTTCCATTTCAGTTGTTAAATTCTTCATTATTACATGATTTGTTCTTAAAAAAATCGAAGTATATTCATTATTAGTTCTATGTTAATTGAGCTTATACGTTTAAATTCCACATCTTGAGAAGAAGCTCGTGTTATGAATTTTTAATTGATGTAATTATTCGAGTCTTAGTTCATCTTTCTAGTTAGGTAATTTGTCAATTCAATCTCTATTCTAACCCTTTAATTCAGCTTTTATCCACACCTTTAACCGAAGCCCCGTTACAATCCTTAAAAGACCTTTTGCTCTATATATCATATCATTTTATAGTGGTGGAGATTTGATTTTCATGCAAGCCTATGGGATTAACTTTTCAGGTTCGACTTTTGAGTGCTTAATTTTGAACCTTAAACACTTTGAGTGATTTGAGTGAATCTTTAGTGAGGATGTCAACCCTTGTTGATTTTGAATTAAAGGTAATTATTTAGGTAAGGGGAAACACCTATGTTTTCGTACTATAAAAACTATGACTTTGATTATTTGAATATTTAGAACCTTTTTGGTTAAATTATCAATGTATAAATTACCTATGGATTATGATGAAACACTACTGATGAATATTAAGAATTGAGAAAGTTCATTTTAATTATGAGTTGAGAATTTTGCTTGAGGACAAGCAAATGCTTAAGTGTGGGGGTATTTGATAAACCGTAATATGTACATATTTTAATCCCACATTTAGCATACTTTTGGATGTTTTATCCCCTGAATTGTGGAATTTCATGCTCTTAATCCTTTAAATTCATGTTTTATACTTAGGAGAGCATCGGAGGATGGAAAGAACGAGAAACGGGCCAAAAACGGAGAAACTGGGCCAAAGTAAGAAGTCCACACGGCCTGAAGATAACCACACGGTCATGCCACTTTAGCAGACCCAAACACGGCCTGGGCTCGATTCACACGGCCATGCCACACGGGCGTGTCCCTGTCGTGACTTGTTTTAATTCCACTCAGAAAAGGATACTTGGAGGCAAAGAAAGGCATTACGAAAGCCTATATAAATACCCTAAGTGTTACCTAAAATGGGGAGGCTGAAGAAACGAAGCCAGAGAGAGCCAAATTGTGGGATTTACTCGAAGACAGCCAGTTGATTCATCTCAAGAAGCCGGAATCATACTCAAGACGGAAGATCTTCCCTTCAAATTCCTTCAGGGGTTTTAGGGTTTTTCTTATGTTTAGTTTTATATTTTCTTATGAGATGTATTCTTTTATAAACATGAACTAAACCCCTCAAATATCTGAGGGGGATGAAACCTAAGAAGGATCTTGTTATTATTTTCTGAACTCTATATGATAAATACTTGATTTGTTCTTAATTATGTGTTCTTAATTCTTGCTTTGATATATCAAGATATTGATTCAAGTATTGATGTGCTTATGCAGTGGAGAAAAAGTCATTGTTTAAGAGTAGATCTAGCATAGTTAAGCGGAGTTGATTGCACTCCTAGAGATAGGATGACGAAAATCTGCCGGATTAGGGTCAAACCTAATACGGGAGTCCATAGATCGAGTTAATGCACTTTAGGGGATTTAATTAGAGAGAGGTTTCAATTAATCAACCTAGGGATAGACGTTAGTACCCTTGAGAGAGGTATTAATATAAATTAGGGAATCCTATGGAACAAGTCAAGAGAATAAATCGTCTGGTTCAGAGTTAAATAACAAGTGAAGTCTAGGTGGATCTTCCTCGGGTATTGTCTTAATCAATTGGTTTTCCCAAAAGTATTTTCCGCAATTCATTCTCTGTGTCTTAGCATCTTTAGCTTAGTAATTAGTTAGTTTTAGATTAAACAACAATTCCCTTAATTCTTAGGCTAAGTAATAGAAAGATATTAATTACTAGTACTTTTGGTCCTTGAGGATACGATATTTTCGGTCTTGCATAGCTATACTACCAAACGATAGGTGCGCTTGCCTTACCCATTTTCATAGTTAGTTTGGACACGATCATGGCTCTTCAACATTATAAATTAAGGGAAAAGAGAAAGGAGTAAGCTTTAAGCTTAGTAAGTCTATATGTAAACAATAAACATCATACCACATAATCATCAGTCAAACATTACATGCTTTGTAAAAACAAACCTTATCCTTATAATCGTGCTTACTCATTTTAAATCTTACCACATCGCAAACACATATCGTAAAAATTGCTCACAATTACTTGCACATATACCCTACACTTATCACCACAAAGCCACATGAAATTTCACTTAGTCAAGTTTCTCGATGAACCTTCGAAATGATACAAGATACCCGATGGTTTCGCACACAACCCACCATTAATCAATAATAGGGTGGTATAGCACACAGCCCACCAATAATGATAATTACGGTGGTATTGCACACAACCCACCAAAATGATAATATATAAGATGGTATTGCACTCAGGCCATCGTTAATAAACAACAAGGTGGTATCGCACACAGCCCACCAAAATTTACATATTTACGAATATTTATCCGTACCCATATTTCTCTTCCGAATCTTCATCCGAGAATTTTCACATTTTCTGCTATTTCAATAATTCTCACCAATAATAAATTACATCCACACAATGCACTAATAATTAAAACATATGTTAATTTGCGGTTTAGCCCAAAACCTTGCCTTTTCCCGGGTCAAGGTTGATTTTGCGTTCTTCTTGATCTATAATAATAAAATTTACTCATTTAATCACTACATAAATTAAGACACTTCAAAATTTCTACTTTGGCAAAAATGACCATTTTGCCCTTATACTTTGGCAAAATTACGATTTTTCCCCTAGGCTCCTAAATTGTTTTTCATCAAACTTCCTCATTAAAAAAGCCTAACTAAACATTTATTACTCTTATTACAACTCACAATACCAATCATTTCATGCATTTACTACTCAATTTACAACCTTTACAAATAGGTCCTTTTAGGTGTTTTCATGGAAACACATTTTACAAAAGTTGTGTATTTAATACCCAAAATTCATTTTCTTTCATTAAAAACCTAGCAAACAACATAAGCACTCTCATGGAAAATCCCTAAACTTTCAACCATTTTGCAAAATAGTCCTTTCTTTAGCTAGCGCAAGCTTTAGGGGTCCCAAAAGTACAAAAATTATCAAAAATAACCATCAAGATGACTTACTTGCAAGGATGAGAAGTAGCTAAAAATTTCAAGCTTCCAAACTCTTAAGCTTGCTGATATTTAAAGTAGAATATGAAGGAAAGATGAAAAAAATGATAGCCTCTCTATTTTATTTATCAATTAAGTCACCAAAACCTCACTTAACCTTGACCATGTCTCTAATTTGTCCCCTATGGCCGACCATCACTTCTCCAATGGCCTAATTGCACTTTAAGGACCCCCTATTTAATATTCTATAGCTATTAGACACCTCTAGCTTGTAAAATAAAACTTTCGCACTCTATGCGATTTAGTCCTTTTTCACAATTAAGCATGCAATCACCAAAATTAATGCACCAAAATTTTCATGCACCCATATAATCATAATATAACACATATAAAATTATTAAAAATAATTTCTCTGGTATCGAATTAGTAGTTCCAAAAACAATATTCTGACTAGCCCCAAAATCAGGCTATTACACATAATTATTTTTATACAATTTTTACTGATTTTCCAAGGTCGAAACAGGGGCTTCTGAAATCATTCTGACCCTGTCTTACAAAGTTTCAAACATCTTGGAATAAGAAATTCTTTCACTTACACCATTTATTTTATGTGAAAATAGACTCAATAAGATCTAATTTCATATCTTAGTCAACTTCTAATTCAATTTCCACCATTTTTTGGTGATTTTTCAAAGACACATAACTGCTACTGTCCCAAAACTGTTTTATTGCAAATTTTACTCTATCATGTTTTCTTTGTATTAATTCTCATTTACACACATATAACACTAAAGTATATCCATAGTTAGCCATGCCAATAGCTAGCCATCATCAAATATTTATAGGTCTTTATTGTAACACTTACTCCATATCAACCTTACCAAGGTTCGATCACATATCGAGCACATTGCTCATGAATATATACACATGTACCTGCACTTGTTCATTCATAATCACATTCAATTACACTTAGTCATTTTCTCGGTGAACACATCAAAATATTATTGGATACATCAGAAGTTTGCACATAAGTCCCACACTTGGAGCCAAACCTACTTCACATCACTTTTCACATAGAGGCTCGTTCTCGAGCTATTCACTTTCACGGGTATGCTCACACAAGCTGTTGGTCATTTGTTACTACTTAGTGCTGCTCACAGAAGCTGTCAGGTATTCATAACACATGTCGGTATAACCAGCCGCTGGTAGAATATAAGACCAGCACCCGAATTCACTTAGTCACAATTTCACATAGATTTCACATAGGTCCCTAGTGACATGTCACTTGTATCTTATTCTATTCCTAAGGTTCAATCAGGAAATTTCTCACTTGCTGATATTATGTCAATTACATCAAATATTCAGCCACAATTCATACCATTTATCAAAATATGAAAATGTAAGTAAAAATGATGCATTATTTACATTCAAACTTAACTCGGTAGCACAATCGTGAAAAGGACTTTATTCGTCATATTCTTTGTTCCCCCCCCCGTTCTAAGTCTGAATCTCGTTTTCCTTGATCTATAACAACACATTTAACTCATTTATTCATTCTGCTACTCAAATTAGCCTAAATTCACATTTTGGAAAAATTACATTATTGCCCCTAAACTTTGTCATTTTACACTTTTGCCCCTAGGCTCGTAAAATGATTTTTATTCAATTTCCTTGTATTTTAAGCCTAGACGAACCATGTAACACCCCTAGACTCGGCCCAGACATTATGGCCAAATCTGGGAATGTCACATCAAAGACATAATTCAAAATGATTTTTGTTAAGTTAAAATTTAAGGCCTAAAAGCCCAAATTCCTTGAGTCTTGTAAGATAGATTGGAAGCCCATGTTTTAAAGTTATAGCCATTTCGGAAACCATGTTTAGACTTTAAAAAAAAATATTTATTCAAGTTTAATAATCTAACAGTTGAAACATTAATAACAAAACTCAAAAGCTAAAGTCGAATCGGAGAATACATGGCCTTATTACAATCCAACACAAACAAAGTAATTAAAATTAAGTCTTTCAAACTAATTAAAAACTACTTGCAGTGTGGCCACCTCCGAGACCTCTTCCACGTCGAGCCGTCTACTGAGGATCACCTGAAACATTTAATAAAAAAGGGGTGAGTTTCGAAACTCAGTGTGTACGATCCTTGGTAATCCAATCAATATACAATTATCACATTGGGCCTAAGCCCTATCACAAACGGTGGTCTTGGGCCTTAGCCCACAATGACCTCACAACACATCAGTATCACATGAATGCAATGCACCCATCCAAATCCAACCCTACACTCCATTTCCCTTCCAACCCTACACTCCTGTGGGGATATAAATATCAACCCACCCATCCCTACACTCCAAAGGTAGCACCAACAGCGGCACTACTCAAACGTTGCAGCAAAGCTGCTATACATTTAATGGGCTTAAAGCCACCGGTGGATCCACGGTCGTCAAGCGACTATCCGATCCTCATATATCTTTCTCTGTGTCATCAAAACCCACCCAAGTGCAACATATATTTCATGAATGCAACATACACATTTTCACACATTCGGCACTTAGGGGTATTTTAGTCATTTCACTACCCAAGGGTATTTCATTAAATCTACTCTACAGGGTATTTAGGTAATTTTGCAAAATAGGGGTATTTTGGAAATTTTGTAAATCAGGGATGTTTTGGTAATTTTGCAAATCAAGGGTATTCTGGTAATTTTACAATTTGGGGGTATTTTAGTAGTTTTGCAAATCTAAAGATATGTTGGTAATTTTCAAACTAAAGGTATTTGGTAATTTTCAAACTAAGGGTATTTGGTAATTTTTCAAATCAAGGGTATTTTGGTCCCTCTCGGGCTTTAGTTATGAACTTTGGCCCATTAGTAAGTCCTTGCGACTAAAGTGAACAGACACTACGCACCAGGTAGGATTCCAGAGAAGAGGAGGTGGGTCGCTAGGACCGCTTAAGTACCCAGCTCTCCCTAGATCCAATCCTAGACATGCATATGTCCATTGCCACACTCTAACCCAGCGACTTGTCCCCGGACATGTTGATTATTAAATTAAGCCTCATACGGCTTAAGAGTTGTTTAGAACTATGCCTAAAGTCCATCAAACCCTAGCATACTTGTCTACGTCCCCATAAAGCCCATCAAGCCCATTTCACGTTCATATAGCCCATTAAGCCCAAATCATATCATTTAGCCCATTAGGCCCAGATCTCATTCATATGGCCTATTAGGCCCAAAACAATTCCAGATCATGTAACATGCATGACTAATTTCATATAACCAAATCAATCAATTTCATCAAACTTAGCCTCAGGGCCCACCGGCCCCATTTACCACTTTCTGCTTTTTGGCTTTCTGGCAATTGCTGATATCCTGTGTGTGTAGTGTTTGTACACACCTGGTTACTGCGACATGCTATAGTATCCTTGGTCTTGAACATACAACCAACCAACCTTCAATCAATCACCCATACTTAATCAAAATATTTACCAAAAGCCGAAGCCCTATCGTAAACCTTACCGTGTGCCACCGGTTCTAGTAGCCCTTCCTTATCTACTATTCAAGAGTATCCCCTAGATCTGCATCCACACATACACCATCAAAATTTGAGTGACTCATAATCCACACGAGTCACCCCTATAGATTATACTTACATTCGACCACTTACTTAAACCATAATCAAGACGAGTACACTTACCACTTGCTAACGATCCTACCACGCTTGCGATCTCTGAATCTTACCCTTGTTAATACAAGGTTAACGACAATGAGAAGTTAGATAGCCCTTCAGCTTTTAACCAAAACACACTAAGGGGTTAACTGAACACTTACCGAACCCAACCTTTGATCCTGTGGCCTAGATAGCTACTGAATGAGATTAGGCTTTTAACCTTGACTGAGAGTAGGTAACAATCGATTTGTGATGGAGGAACAACAACAAAGATTCGGCACTAATAGGGATTTTGGTAAGAGAAGATGATGGTACTTTGGCAATATAAGAGTTTGGCTATGAGAGAATTCGGTAAAAACAGATTCGGCTATAGGAGAATTTGGCTATGGGAGGAACCGATTGAGGGGAAGAAAAGAAAGAAAAAGAATAATGGCAACTCAAAGAACCCTTCAAAGGATTCAATACTCTCTTTTTATAGCCATAAGCTGAAAATGTCTTTCCCTAGAGTCCCATTCGGCACCAACTCATCCACACTCCTCATCTCCTAACTTTTCTCCATGAGAACCCCTTAATCTCATACGAAATTTCCTCCACTATCAGTTCACAAGACCACTCAAACACTCCAACTCAAGAGTTCAAAACTAACACAACTCTAGCCGTCCACTCTGCAAAATAAACACTCCACAAAATACCACTCCTAAGCCTCGAACCTTGGACCTCTTTAGGTGACAATCATGCCACCTTATAGCTCCCCAAGTGACGCCACTTGCCATTGGACCACAAGCCTATTTGTGTCCTATTTTCCCTTAATCTATTTAAGAGGCCTAATACCTAAGACTAGGGTCCACTAAGGCAAAAATTAAATTTTTCCTTATGGTCTTCCCTATCTCTAAGACTTCAAATAATCCTGATAATACCTTAAAATTAATATTCCAAGTACTACTCATACATACCAACTTCAGTGCACAAAAATTAGGGTTTCGGGATTTTGGGGAGTTACAAACCATTTTCATAACTATAGCAGTTCACAATTTCCATTTATTCACACACTTACATTTTACAACTTTTTACAATTTAGTCCTTTTGACTAAATTGAGTGCCCAAACGTCAAAATTTTCAAACGAAATTTTCACGAAATCATTTCATGAAATTGTAGACCACAAAATTGTAATTAAAATAAATTTTTCCTCGTCAGATTTTTGGTCCGGAAACCACAGTTCCGACTAGGCCCAAAATCAAGCTGTTACAAGGCTGTGTCAAACCTGTAGGGCCGCACAGCCAAGTCACACGCCCGTGTGTGAGGTTGTGTGGAGCATACTGAATTGGTTTCAATTTCAACACCATGGGACACACGGCCATGTAACATAATCGTGTGTCACACGCGGCTGAGATTCACGCCCATGTCTCTACTTGTGTGGACAAAAATAGGCTATTTACCAAGCCAATTTGCCACCCAAACTTGTGCTCACCTACATCAAATTCAAAGGCACCCATAAATAGCATCAATAGGCATTTAACAACAACTCCAACCAAGCTCAATTCACTACTTCAATACCAATAATCTACATGTTCAAATTACCATGTATTGCCAATTCTAGTCATAACAATTCCAAATTCACAAAACATCTAGATGCATTATTTCAACCAAACAAAACATCTAGATGCATTATTTCAACCAAACATTTTACCTTGCCTAAAATCACGAACATACAATAACCATTTCCAACCATTAGTTGCCTTAAATGCTAAACTACCACAAACCATTTGCAAGCAATATGAACCACCTCATAGGCCATTTTCACATAAATACATATACATCCAAAACAACCAAATTAAAGCCAACTCTTATGGCTATATATACAAACCAAAACATATACATTTACAAGCCAATTTTATGGCTAAAATCATTATCAACACATAATCAAAATGACCATAATCCTATACAAGTCATATACCAAAATACCAAAGTTCAAAAGTACCAAATAATAGTAGGATAGTGTGATGCAGTCTCCGACAATCCCCGAATATGAGCTAGCTTTAAAATTACTGTAAAATATGGAAAAATCAACAAAGTAAGCTTTATATCTTACTAAGCTCATATGAAATAAACTCAAATGAACCATAAATACATGTAATTCATGTTAACTAACAAACCTTTCACATCTTTAATCATATATTTATATGTGCACTTCACAATTTCTTTGATTTAAAGCTTATACGATTCATATACATACCTAAACCATCTCGTATCAATCTCATACTCAACCACGTCTTTCATTTACCCGTTGAACAATTTGGAATACTATCAGATACATGGGAAACTTGCACTCGAAGTGCCACATATATAGCCGAAGCTATCTCAATCACATATATGCTCACTCTCGAGCTATCGACAGGCCTGCTCACACAAGCTGTGGGTCAAGACGTAGCTACACGGTGCTGCTCACACAAGCTATCAAGTAACCATAACACATGCCGGTATGCTCAGTCACTAGTAGGACATACAGGACCGGCACTCGGATCACATAATCACAAATCACAGATACCCCTAATAACATGTCACTAGTATCTAAATCTATTCCTAAGGTTCAACCGGGAATTTCAATACCAAATCATCGTCAAATCATTGTCGAACATATTCGTAGTCTCGTATTCACATTTTATGTAATATCAAAGAATTTAAAATATATTTACAATAGAATTTATTACATACGAACTTACCTCAGATGTAAAAACGATGAAACAAGTCGATTAGTGGAGAACTTTGTTTTTCCCTTGATCTAGATCTGAGTTTTGCTTTTCTTGATCAATTGAGCAATGCAATGGTTGAATTGTGCAACCCTAACTATGGCTTCTTTTCTTCTTTAAAAATCAGCAAGGAAGATGAATGAATGAAAATTTTATGTTTTGTTTTAATTTTTATCATTTATTTGCTAATTTACATATTTACCCTTCACTAAAACATTAACATTTCATATAAACCATGTCCATCTTTGTCCACTCATGTTTCAAACGGTCTATTTACAACATAAGGACCTCCACTTTAATATCTCATAGCTATTTAATACCTTTAACAATTAGAACATCACTTTTGCACTTTACTCAATTTAGTACTTTTTATCAAATTAACTAATCAAATGATAAAATTTCTTAATGAAATTTTCACACAAACATATTATCATGTTGTAGACATAAAAATAATAATAAAATAATTATTTTGGCATCCAATTTTTTGGTTCTGAAACCACTGTTCCAATTTGACTAAAAACGGACTGTTACATTATCCAATGATTTTATTCGTAGATTTTGATGTTTTGATCAAAGTTATAATGGCATGTATAGGTGGACTTGTGGTTTATGTTAGTTGATGAGTTTGGCTTGTATATGTCATTTTGGTTGATGTAACCTTGGTTCTTTTGATGCTTTGTTGATGTGTGTTATTTTGACAATGTGTTAATGCATGTTTGAATGGCTAAAGTGATAGGTGATAAATTGACCTCAACATGGTCAAGTTATGGTATGCTTTGGAAAGGTTTTGAATATATGTGCATGATTGAAATATGGTATGTATATATGATAGTTGTTTTGGTACCATTTGGAAATGGTTAGTTTTGTGTCATTTTAATGGTTTTGATGCTTATGAGAAATAGTCTAAATGGTAAGGTTATTTTGATACGGCATGAATCTAGTATGGTATAGTTGAAATAGGTCATTTGTGATATGTTTTGGTATGGAAATAAGTTAGTTGATGAATGGTTAAGTTTGCACATGTTTAGGTACGTTTGATGTATGTGTTTGAAGTGTTTATATGGCATATTGGTTGTATGGATTATTAGCCTATTGCATGGATCTTTTTATGTAGGATTTGAGCATGTTTTAAAGCCTTGGTCATGTGCAAGTGTACTTATGTATATGCTTGAGATGGGTGAATGAAATGGCTTGTTTTAGCCCATTTCTTGTCCACACGGCCTAAGATACGGGTGTGTCTCTCAACCGTGTATGACACACGGCCATGTGTCCCCTGTAGGTTTTAAAGGTTTCTTTTTGAATGTTACACGACATAGCACACGACCTGGCACAAGGGCATGTGAGGGCATTTCAAGAGTTACATGGCCTGGTACAAGGGCGTGTGGCTTGGCCATGTGAACCAAGTTAGAGAATTGCATGGGCACATACACGAGCTGGGACATGACCATGTGTCCCTATTTCAAATGTTACATGGCCTGACCACACGGCCGTGTGACCCATGCAGTGTGAATTTTTCTAACTTTTTCCTTAAGGTTTCATATGTTCTCGATTTAGTCCCGAACCATTTTTAAAGTGTTTCTAAGGCCTCGAGGGCTTGAATAGGGATAAAATGCATGTGTTTGAATGAATTATGCTATGATTTATGAAATGTTTGGAAATGAAAGATTTTAAGTTACGTTTTTATGCTAATGCTCCATAACCCTATTCCAGTGACGGATACTGTAACACCCATCACCCGTATTCAAAGCCAGAATATGGTTACTGAGCATTACTGGACTTTTAACATATATAACAGTACTTTTCTCATACATTCAACCATTTCATACAATCATCATTCAAAATTTCCCTTACAATAGCCTACGAGGCCTTAAACATGCTTTAGGAGCGGTTCAAGACTAAACCGATAACTTATAAAACTTCTGCGAAACTTTGAAAATTTTTATCAATACAGAGGACACAAACCCGTATGACCAGGCCGTGTGTCCCACACGGTCACCAGACTTGCCCGTGTCTCCAGCCGTGTGAAAATAGGGGTACATACTGACTTGGGGCACACGGCCAACCACACGCCCGTGTGTCTAGCTCGTGTGCCATTAAAGTGGCCACACACGCTCGTATGCCAAGCCTTACACTAGGCCGTGCCAAAACTATAGGGTATATTGACTTATGAAAGACGGCCAAGTCACACGCCTGTGTGCTAGGCCGTGTACTAATTAGGGGGTATACTGACTTGTACCATATAGCCAATCACATGCCCTTGTGTGAAGACCGTGTAAAGCATACTCCATTGGTTTTAATATCAACAACAGGGGACACACGACCGTGTAACATGACGTGTGTCGCACACGGCTGAGACATACGCTCGTGTCACTACTCGTGTAGACAAAAATAGGCTATTTGTAAAGCCATTTTGCCACCCAATTTTCATATACCTGCACAAGTATATTATGCAACATTTCATAACACAATAGGAAGCCAATCTACAACATTTCAAACACATTTTATACCAATTCAACATAGTATTCAAATACCTAATTTATATCATGCATTTTCCATTCATAAGTCTACTACTTATCAAGACAACATTTGCATATTTTCATTCCATCTACTACTTGCCAAAACATACCACATTTGAGCACTTATACACAACCACAACATTACACCAAGTTAAGCCAAATCACATGCCTATAACTTATACCACATCATGTACCAAAATCACTATCTTAAATAACCATATCTATCATCTTTATAACTAGCCTACACATGTCATATTTACAATATCCAAGAGTTCAAAAGTACCAACAGAAATTGGATAGTGTGATGCGTAACTCTGACTTTATTCGGATTGAGCGAGCTATCGAACCTCTATAAAACATGGAAAAGAAACAGAGTAAGCTTTAAAGCTTAGTAAGCCCGTATAATTCAAAATTAAGCTTACCATTACACATAATCAAATAAGTAAACAAAGTATATCAAATTCACTTTCCAAATGCCTATACACAAGCATTCATCAACAAGTTAGTCATATAAGTACATGTAATCATCCATTATCTCAATTTAATACTCAATACATTGTATCATATCAAATTCAAATATATCACGTACATCATTTATAACATTTCATTCTCATTCATATAAGCAGTATTTCATTCGATAACAGTAACAGTAACTCATTCGTATAAATAGTACTTCATCTATATAACACATATCTTTTTTACATAACCAATAACAAAATTTAGGTTCATTGAACCTATTAGAATATTGACGGATACTCGGGTGATATACATAACATATAAATCAGTAATCCATCAATTCATTATCATTTTTGCTCTTTCGAGCTATGATCAGTAAGCTCCTCCTAAGCTGATGGAAAGTAAGCTCATTGAGTTGAAACAGTAAGCTCTAACGAGCTAAAAACAGTGAACTCTTACGAGCCGATACATCAGTAAGCTTATACGAGCTGTGGTGACTTTGCAACACATGCAAGATCTCAACATAAATAGTAACCCTAGTGACATGTCACTCCTATCCTATGAATTCTTACAGTTCAAATGAGTCTCGGTAACCATCATATTATATCAATAAGGCATTTGAATTTCAAGTATGTAACGCCCTAAAAGTGAGGGGTTGGTAATTTTGCTTAATTTCCATGTTATGCTTGGACGGCTAGCTATTTGAGTGTATTTGGGGGTTCTAAGGAGGCCTAGGTTCAAGTCTGAGCTGTTGAAAAATTTTAGTTTTTGTTCATAAGGGGAAACATGTAACACCCCTTACTCGAGACCATCGCCGGAATTAAGTAAGAGGCATTACTAGACTTGACTACTAGTTCAACACACGAAAATCTTAAAGCTGTCAAACTGCGTTGTGCCGCTTAATTTGGCTATAACTCGAGTTATAGAGTTCGAAATTCCGATCCGTAAATTTTCCTTGAAAGTAGACTCATATATCTATTCACCATAATTTTTCTAGAATTTTTCATGTGACCAATTAGTACAGTTTATTCTTCAAAGTTACCCTTATTACACTGCTGGACAGTTCTGACCTATCCTTATAAAACTGCAGTTATCTGATTGCACAATTTTCCAATGGTGTTCTTATTTATACCAATGAAAAATAGACTCATTTAGGATTCTACACATATAAACCATGATTCCTAATTATTTTTGTACAATTTTTGACAATTTTTCCAAAACAGGACAGTGACTCACGAATTCATTCAGAACAGGTTTCGTTCAAACTTAATTATCTCATAAGGTATAAATCTTTTTCCTACTCTATTTCTTTTATGTAAAAGTAGACACACTAAGGTTCAAATTCATAACTCATTCGTCTCCAAATTCATTATACCCTATTTTTGGTGATTTTCCTAACTCGCGTCACTGCTGCTGCTACAAGCTGTTTTATTTCATTCTTAAAAATAACTAGCTCCTACCCGAACCTCCTTACTTCAAAATTTCAAGGATTCAATTTATATTCAAACATTTCCTTAGTAAAACGATTAACTTGTTTAGGAATGCATGGACAATGCCATCATGAACCAACTTACATCAAAACACCCAACGTACTTAACAAAATTTTAGCCACTTTCGCATGGCTATTCTTTTTAGTGTTTACATGAGAACCGTAAAATTTCCTCAAACAAACCAAGCCTATCCTATACATGCCTTCTATTAAAGACCAACCCAAAATGAAGGAGTACCCAAAAAGTAGGTTGATAGTGTGAGCGACTTCCCAACGATCCCGGTGAGTTTGTGGCTTGCTCTAATCTATAAAACAGAGGAAACATCTCAAACGAGTAAGCTTACTAGCTTAGTAAGTCCCAACTCATTTAAATTGAAACATTTAATTATTTATGAAGATGAAACAGTCCACATATGGCATTCTACGTAAACAACTAAGTAAATAGTTTACACAAGGCCAAATATTAATAATTCGAAACCTACTTTCATAGCAGTTATACATGCAAATCAATTGTCCCATAATAGCATGTTCTAAGCTCGACTTCCGTCAAATTACATTCATCAATAACAATTTGGCACAAGTAATATTTAACATAACATACCTCACATACTTACCCGAACCATATTCGTGACAATTTAGTTCTAAATTGTCTTGACAAGGATTAAACTCCTCTTAGGTAAATTTCATCACCGGCATCAAGCCTGCTAGGCGTAAAAGCTCGAAAAGTAACACCGCGCAAGGCACGCTAGGCGTAAAGCCCGATAGGTAACACCGCACGAGGCACGCTAGGCATAAAAGCCCGATAGATAACACCAAGGCGAGGCACGCTAGGCATAAAAGCCCGATAGATAACACCGGCACGAGGCCTGCTAGGCATAAAAGCCCGAATGTCAAAATATCTTTACATGCTTTTCACATTTTCACTATACATATCGAATCATATACCTTTATTACCATTGCATTTAATAAATTTGAAATCAATCAAATCCTTCACTATCACAATCGACCAACTCATGGTTTTATACCAAGCTTATACAATTTATATCATTCACTAGACATGTAAAGAATCTTTAGATGTAAGGTAACTCAAAAACTTACTTATTCACCTTGCATTAGCCAAAACAATTTCCATCATATTCTCAACTTAAATCATCAACCAATATGTCAATGTACATTCGGCCATGATGTAATTAGGCGTTAGTATTCATAAATTTTTAATAGTCAAGATAACCATAATTTACTCTTTGACATGATTTAACTAAAGGACTTACCTCGGTTTGTCGATAAGCCGTGTACAAATCGGCTACTCGATAATCTTTGTTTTTCCTCGATCTTGATCTTTTGTTCCCGATCTAATTTGGTTCAATTTTAACCAATTAACCACACGTCCATTCAATTCAAGAACAAAATCATAAAATACAAAATTTCAAGACATAACAATGTGCATTCGGCATACATCCCTACTTTGTTCAAGTGCATTCAAATTATTAGGGAACACTTAGGTAGTAATTTCCTTGATGTGTTTTAGCTTACATCTTATCTTCTCATCTAGCCGCATTACCTTAATTTAATATAATTACACATATACAATCAAATCGTTAACTCAATTTCATTTTCCCTTATGGCCGAATATACTAGTTCCATACCCATACATTTTCTTTCAACATACAACCAAGAAACAAGCTAACAACCACATCTAATTCAAGCATTTAACTAATCTAATTTAACCTATTGAACACCACAATAAAATTTCAATCCACTTGGGTTTCTTCTCCATGGCCGAATGGCCCTTAGGTGCCTAAGATTCTCTATAACTCTTCCATCCATCAAACTTACCCCTTGCACTAGTTTACTTCAAGTAATCAAGTTTTAAACTTAGTTCACCCAATAACTTAACATCACATATAACAATCTTATATGGTAAATTTCATTATAAGAGAATGACCTAACAACAAAGCACATGAAGAAACATTTTCATAAATATTCATCCCATTATTCGGCCAATTAGTAGGATACCCTCAAGCCAATCAACATAATCTTCTTAAACATGCTCAAGATACTTCTTCTCAAGTTGTCTAAGTTCATTTATACAACAAAGTACAAACTCTCATCCATGGCCGAATTCCTCATGTTTGAGATCAACCATTTTCTACTTGTTTTTCCCTAATGATCAAAGAAATCAACACAAATCTAAGGGTAGGTTATCAAGCTAAGATTCAACTCTTACCTTGATTCCCACATGCATGGCGAATCTTATCTTACTCAACTTAACAAATTTTGCTTGTTTCCAAAGAGAATAAATCAAGAAATCAAGCCACATCAAGATAAATTATTAAGGTGAAGTTCAAACTCTTACCTATACTAACACATGCAAGGCCGATTGAAGAAGATGAAAGTTCTTCCTTCTTCTTGATGGTGATTTCGGTGGATGTTGAATAAGGAAGAAGAAAGAAATTTTTCTTTTTCTTTTCTTTTTGTTTAAAACAATATTCACCCATTTAGCATGCTTATGACAATATAATACTTTAAAATTATAAAATGCATAGAAAGCATATTATTCTAGCATGCTTGCCGTCCACCTTATTTAATTATGGGGATTTGACATGCAAATCCCCATGTTTTATAGACAATTCACTTAGCTCCTTTTTAGTAATGCCCACTACATTGGTCCTTTTGCAATTTAGACCTTTTTAACAAATTAAACACTCAAATAGCTAAAATTTTCTCTGAAAATTTTCACACTCACTAAAACACTCATAACAAACACAATACCTACTATTATAATATCTCTTAGGCTCGGATTCGTGGTCCCAAAACCACTTTATTCGATTAGGGTCAAAATTGGTCCGTTACAACTCTCCCCCCCTTTAGGATTTTCGTCCCCGAAAATCTTACCGTTAAAAAGGTTCGGATATTGTTGCTTCATTGACTCTTCAGGCTCCCACGTAGCCTCTTCAACTCCGTGACGATTCCATAGAATCTTTACTAATGGAATTCTTTTATTTCTTAACTCTTTGGTTTCACGAGCCAAGATACGGATCGGTTCCTCATCATAGGTCAAGTCCGATCGAATTTCAATCTCTGATGGGGTGATCACATGGGACGGATCCGATCTGTATTTGCGAAGCATCGAAACATGAAATACATTGTGTATCTTTTCTAACTCGGAGGGCAATCTTAATCTATAAGCAACCGGTCCAATACGTTCAATAACTTCGTACGGTCCGATAAATCTCGGACTCAACTTGCCTTTCTGACCGAATCGGAGTATTTTCTTCCACGGAGAAACTTTTAAGAATACCCGATCTCCGACCTGAAATTCAATGTCCTTGCGTTTTAGATCGGCATAGGACTTTTGACGATCCGAAGCAGCTTTCAAATTACTCCGAATAACGACCACCTTACTGCTTACGCTTTCTTTAATCCAATCAACCCCGTGTATCTTGTTCTCACCGAGCTCGACCCAATACAATGGTGTGCGACATTTTCGACCATATAAGGCTTCATAAGGTGCCATTTTTATGCTAGATTGAAAGCTATTATTGTAAGCAAACTCAATCAGGGGTAGGTATCGTTCCCACGTACCTTCGAACTCGAGAACGCAACACCTCAACATGTCCTCAAGTGTCAAAATAGTTCGCTCAGACTGACCGTCTGTTTGCGGATGAAAGGCTGTACTAAAATGTAGTTTAGTACCTAATGCCTCTTGCAACTTCTTCCGAAATCGCGAGGTAAATCTTGGGTCTCTATCTAAAACAATGGAACTTCGGTACACCGTGCAATCTTACAATCTGCGACACATACAATTCGGCGAGTTTGTCAAGTGAATAGTCGATGCGTCTCGGCACAAAATGAGTGATTTAGTCAATCTATCAACGATAACCCAAACGGCATCTTTCTTACTCGGTGTCATAGGAAGACTTGGATACAAAATCCATAGTAATTCTATCCCATTTCCATTCGGGTATCATAATCGGTGAAGTAATCCGGAAGGTACACGGTGCTCGACTTTCACTTGTTGATGATTAAGCATTTGGAGACAAACTCGAGATATGTCCTGTTTCATGCCGCCACCAATAAAAGCGCTTCAAATCGTTATACATTTTTGTGCTACCCGGTGTATCGACATTCGGCCATTATGGGCCTCACTCGAGAATCATCTCATCAAATCGAGTTTGTTGGAACACACAATCGATTTTTATACTTCAAACGACCATTTGCATCTATCCGAAAGTCCGATTCTGTAGCGTTCTCTGCACCGAACCCGAATAGCTACTAACTTTTAAATCGACTTTCGTGCCTCGCAAATTTGCTTGAATAAACATCGGCCTTGTTTGTAGCTCGGCTATGATCGAACCATCCTCGGACATCGTCATCCGTGCGTTTAATGCATGCGAGCAAATAATGATTTTCGACTCAACGCATCCGCAACAACATTAGCCTTCCCGGATGGTAGTCAATCACTAATTCGTAGTCTTTCAAAGAATTCTAACCATCGGCGTTGTCTCAAATTTAGATCTTTCGTGTCATTAAATATTTTAGACTTTTGTGATCCGAGTAAACATGACATTTTTCGCGAATAAATAGTGACGCCAAATTTTCAATGCAAACACAATGGTGCCAACTCCGGATCGTGAGTTGGATAATTTTTTCATGTGGCTTCAATTGTCTTGAAGCGTAGGCTATCACCTTGCCTTCTTGCATTAGAACACAACCCAACCCACTTAAAGATGCATCACTAAAAATAATGAATTCTTTACCCGATTCAGCCGAGTCAACACTGGAGCCTCTGCGTTAACGTGGCTTTCAACCGCTCGAAACTCTTACGGCATTTTTCGACCATTCATATTTGACATCCTTCCAGTAGTAGCCTCGTCAAAGGTGCAACTATCACGGAAAAACCTTTTACAAATCGCCTATAATATCCCATGAGGCCTAGGAAACTTCGGATCTCGAAAACATTCTTTGGTGGTTTCCACTCGAGTATGGTCGCTCTTTTGTTCGGATCCACCCGATTCCGACACCAAAACCACATGTCCCAAGAAGTGACTTCGTTCAACCAAAACTCACACTTACTTGAATTTTGCATATAAACGATGATCTCTCAAGGTTTGTAGTACTACTCTCAAGTGCTCAACGTGTTCCGCTTCACTTTTGGAGTAGACCAATATATCATCGATAAACACTACTACAAACCGATCCAAAACCGTCGGAAGACCCGGTTCATGAGATCCATAAAAGCGGCAGTGCATTGGTAAGCCCAAAAGGCATAACCAAAAACTCATAATGCCCGTACCTCGTTCAAATGCCGCTCTTTGGCACATCGGAATCTCGACTCGTAATTGGTAATAGCCCGATCTCAAATCTATTTTCAAAACACTGCAGCCCCTTTAACCGATCAAATAAATCATCGATCCGAGGTAACGGTATTTATTCTTTATGGTCACTTTATTTAGTTGCTTGATGTCGATACACATTCGCATTGTCCCATCTTTCTTCTTCACAAATAAGACTGGTGCTCCCCACGGAGAAAAACTCGGTCGTGCGAAACCCCTCTCTGTCAATTCTTGCAACTGCGCTTTCAATTCTTTTAATTCAAAAGATGGCGCCATTCGATGCGAGCTATCGAAATTGGGGTCGCATCCGCACTAATTCAATGCCAAACTCAATCTCTCGTCTTTGAGGTAAGCCTTAGTTCTTCAGAAACACATCGGTGTATTCACATACAATCGTAATACCGATTCCATTTGTTTCTCGGACGGTTTATTATCCAAACATAAGCCAAATAGGCCTCACACCCTTTCTCACATACTTTTGGGCTACCACCGAGGATATCACTCAGTAGGCAACTCATTTACATCACCGGATTTTATTTTGACTGTCTCGCCGCTTTCGGCATTTCAATTTAATAAGCTTTCTTTTACAATCCACCACCGCCTCATGTGAAGTTAACCAATCCATACCCAAGATTATATCAAATTCATCGAAGGGCAACAACATTAAGTCACCGAAAGCAATAGTCTCGTACCATCAACGGGCAACCTCTACACACTTTATCTACAAGCACACATCTACCCAAAGGGTTGGACACACAATTACGAACTCGATAGACTCAACTAGCGAGTCTTACCAAATTTTAAAGTTTCACAAACATAAGAATGAGTCGAACCAGGATCAATTAATGCAATCACGGTAGTATCAAAAAGAGTGAAAGTCACCGGTGATGACGTCGGAGAGGAAGCATCCTCTCTAGCTCGCGCGACATATGCCCTAGCCGGAGCTCTAGCCTCGGATCGACTGTAGCATTCGTCCGTCCTTTACGGCTACCACCGCATTGCCCGAATGTGCGGGTGGTCCGCCTCGCGTTGGCACGTTGCTCGGTGTAGTACTCGAACGCATTCTCGCCGGCTAATTTCGGACACTCTCTCGATAAAATGACTGACGATCCACACTTATAGCAAGTCCGATCATGGAATCTACAACTCCTCGAGTGCCATTTCCCACAATGCTTGCATTCAACTCTAGTTTGTGGAACGTTACCAACATCAAGCTATCGAGGTAGCTCGGGAGCTCATAGGAGAGTCGATCCCGTCTAGGCGGATCTGTAGTAGTTTTCTCGTCATTTGTAGTCATCTCTCGGGCTTCTTGCTCGTGGGATGGAAGACTTTGCCCAAGACCTCTTTCGGATATCTCTGGCTTGGTATCGGCCTTTCTTTTCTCCTTCCCGAGCTCTTGACTTTGCAAGCTCTCTCAACTAAAGTTACAAATTCTTGGATTTCAAGAACGCCAACAAACATCTTTATATCTTCATTTAGGCCGTCTTGAATCTTTTACACATAATGGCTTCAGTAGAGAGACACACTCTCTAGCATAACGGTGAGCGACAAATTTTCTTTCATACTCACATTCTGATCATTCGTCCTTGTTTCAGCTCAAGGAACTCTTTTCGTTTTTGATCAATAAATCTTTGGCTAATATACTTCTTGCGAATTTCATTTGGAAGAAATCCCATGTCACTTTTTCTTTCGGAACCACTTGATACTAGTGTATTCCACCAGTGATATGCGGTGTCCCGTAGTAAGGATATAGTACACTTCAAGCATTCATCCGAGTACAAGATAGCTCACCAAGTACCCGAATAGTGTTATCAAGCCACATTTACGCTCTCTCGGCATCATCATCATCGTCATTAGCTTTAAATTCTTCGGCCCCATATTTTCGAATTTTGTCAACTGGGGGCCTACTAGATCTCATTGGATCTATCACTGGGGGAGCTAGAGGTTCCGGAGTTGGATTATTCGGGGGTGGAGGTTGGGGTATATTCGGGTTATTCTGGATAAATTGGGCAAACCAATCATTCATCATCCGATAAAAGGCTTGCTTTGTTTCTCCTTCGTGGCTACCCGAAACAGGTCGAGAGTCTATCGGCGCTGATCCGTGGGTACGGTCAGGCGCCACGCTCTCCACATCATCGACCACGACTCTTTACGCTCGAGTCCATTTGCTATATAAAACAAAATTCAGGCTGTCAGAAGTCACCACACTATCAACATATAACCACAGGCATGTATAGCTAGACTCACACGCGCCACGGTAGTCCTAGAATCGACTAAACCGTAAGCTCGATACCAATCAAATGTAACACCCTTTACTCGAGACCATCGCGGAATTAAGTAAGAGGCATTACTAGACTTGACTACTAGTTCAACACACGAAAATCTTAAAGCTGTCAAACTGCGTTGTGCCGCTTAATTTGGCTATAACTCGAGTTATAGAGTTCGAAATTCCGATCCGTAAATTTTCCTTGAAAGTAGACTCATATATCTATTCACCATAATTTTTCTAGAATTTTTCATGTGACCAATTAGTACAGTTTATTCTTCAAAGTTACCCTTATTACACTGCTGGACAGTTCTGACCTATCCTTATAAAACTGCAGTTATCTGATTGCACAATTTTCCAATGGTGTTCTTATTTATACCAATGAAAAATAGACTCATTTAGGATTCTACACATATAAACCATGATTCCTAATTATTTTTGTACAATTTTTGACAATTTTTCCAAAACAGGACAGTGACTCACGAATTCATTCAGAACAGGTTTCGTTCAAACTTAATTATCTCATAAGGTATAAATCTTTTTCCTACTCTATTTCTTTTATGTAAAAGTAGACACACTAAGGTTCAAATTCATAACTCACTCGTCTCCAAATTCATTATACCCTATTTTTGGTGATTTTCCTAACTCAAGCGTCACTGCTGCTGCTACAAGCTGTTTTATTTCATTCTTAAAAATAACTAGCTCCTACCCGAACCTCCTTACTTCAAAATTTCAAGGATTCAATTTATATTCAAACATTTCCTTAGTAAAACGATTAACTTGTTTAGGAATGCATGGACAATGCCATCATGAACCAACTTACATCAAAACACCCAACGTACTTAACAAAATTTTAGCCACTTTCGCATGGCTATTCTTTTTAGTGTTTACATGAGAACCGTAAAATTTCCTCAAACAAACCAAGCCTATCCTATACATGCCTTCTATTAAAGACCAACCCAAAATGAAGGAGTACCCAAAAAGTAGGTTGATAGTGTGAGCGACTTCCCAACGATCCCGGTGAGTTTGTGGCTTGCTCCTAATCTATAAAACAGAGGAAACATCTCAAACGAGTAAGCTTACTAGCTTAGTAAGTCCCAACTCATTTAAATTGAAACATTTAATTATTTATGAAGATGAAACAGTCCACATATGGCATTCTACGTAAACAACTAAGTAAATAGTTTACACAAGGCCAAATATTAATAATTCGAAACCTACTTTCATAGCAGTTATACATGCAAATCAATTGTCCCATAATAGCATGTTCTAAGCTCGACTTCCGTCAAATTACATTCATCAATAACAATTTGGCACAAGTAATATTTAACATAACATACCTCACATACTTACCCGAACCATATTCGTGACAATTTAGTTCTAAATTGTCTTGACAAGGATTAAACTCCTCTTAGGTAAATTTCATCACCGCATCAAGCACGCTAGGCGTAAAAGCACTGAAAAGTAACACCGGCGCAAGGCCTGCTAGGCGTAAAGCCCGATAGGTAACACCGGCACGAGGCCTGCTAGGCATAAAAGCCCGATAGATAACACCGGCACGAGGCCTGCTAGGCATAAAAGCCCGATAGATAACACCGGCACGAGGCCTGCTAGGCATAAAAGCCCGAATGTCAAAATATCTTTACATGCTTTTCACATTTTCACTATACATATCGAATCATATACCTTTATTACCATTGCATTTAATAAATTTGAAATCAATCAAATCCTTCACTATCACAATCGACCAACTCATGGTTTTATACCAAGCTTATACAATTTATATCATTCACTAGACATGTAAAGAATCTTTAGATGTAAGGTAACTCAAAAACTTACTTATTCACCTTGCATTAGCCAAAACAATTTCCATCATATTCTCAACTTAAATCATCAACCAATATGTCAATGTACATTCGGCCATGATGTAATTAGACGTTAGTATTCATAAATTTTTAATAGTCAAGATAACCATAATTTACTCTTTGACATGATTTAACTAAAGGACTTACCTCAGTTGTCGATAAGCCGTGCAAATCGGCTACTCGATAATCTTTGTTTTTCCTCGATCTTGATCTTTTGTTCCCGATCTAATTTGGTTCAATTTTAACCAATTAACCACACGTCCATTCAATTCAAGAACAAAATCATAAAATACAAAATTTCAAGACATAACAATGTGCATTCGGCATACATCCCCTACTTTGTTCAAGTGCATTCAAATTATTAGGGAACACTTTGGTAGTAATTTCCTTGATGTGTTTTAGCTTACATCTTATCTTCTCATCTAGCCGTACCTTAATTTAATATAATTACACATATACAATCAAATACGTTAACTCAATTTCATTTTCCCTTATGGCCGAATATACTAGTTCCATACCCATACATTTTCTTTCAACATACAACCAAGAAACAAGCTAACAACCACATCTAATTCAAGCATTTAACTAATCTAATTTAACCTATTGAACACCACAATAAAATTTCAATCCACTTGGGTTTCTTCTCCATGGCCGAATGGCCCTTAGGTGCCTAAGATTCTCTATAACTCTTCCATCCATCAAACTTACCCCCTTGCACTAGTTTACTTCAAGTAATCAAGTTTTAAACTTAGTTCACCCAATAACTTAACATCACATATAACAATCTTATATGGTAAATTTCATTATAAGAGAATGACCTAACAACAAAGCACATGAAGAAACATTTTCATAAATATTCATCCCATTATTCGCCAATTAGTAGGATACCCTCAAGCCAATCAACATAATCTTCTTAAACATGCTCAAGATACTTCTTCTCAAGTTGTCTAAGTTCATTTATACAACAAAGTACAAACTCTCATCCATGGCCGAATTCCTCATGTTTGAGATCAACCATTTTCTACTTGTTTTTCCCTAATGATCAAAGAAATCAACACAAATCTAAGGGTAGGTTATCAAGCTAAGATTCAACTCTTACCTTGATTCCCACATGCATGGCCGAATCTTATCTTACTCAACTTAACAAATTTTGCTTGTTTCCAAAGAGAATAAATCAAGAAATCAAGCCACATCAAGATAAATTATTAAGGTGAAGTTCAAACTCTTACCTATACTAACACATGCAAGGGCCGATTGAAGAAGATGAAAGTTCTTCCTTCTTCTTGATGGTGATTTCGTGGATGTTGAATAAGGAAGAAGAAAGAAATTTTTCTTTTTCTTTTCTTTTTGTTTAAAACAATATTCACCCATTTAGCATGCTTATGACAATATAATACTTTAAAATTATAAAATGCATAGAAAGCATATTATTCTAGCATGCTTGCCGTCCACCTTATTTAATTATGGGGGATTTGACATGCAAATCCCCATGTTTTATAGACAATTCACTTAGCTCCCTTTTTAGTAATGCCCACTACATTGGTCCTTTTTGCAATTTAGACCTTTTTAACAAATTAAACACTCAAATAGCTAAAATTTTCTACGAAATTTTCACACTCACTAAAACACTCATAACAAACACAATACCTACTATTATAATATCTCTTAGGCTCGGATTCGTGGTCCCGAAACTACTGTTCCGATTAGGGTCAAAATTGGTCCGTTACAAAACAGCAGTTTGCAGTAGGACTTATGTATAATTATGTGTGTTTTGTGACATAAAGAGAACCTGTGGCCTGATGGGGGTGGCGTCATTAGGAAGGCAATGAGAGAGGGGCTCGAATCCCATGGCAAGCAAATGAGGGCATTTATTTTATGCCTTGGGAGTGGAAGCAGTAGAGTTTGGATCAAACTATACAAGGGAAGTTGAGGACTTGGTCAAAAATTTCAAACGGAAGGTAGGGAGTAATTCTAGGAGATTTTGGTGGAGTGTTTGAGGGAGTTGGTGGGACAAGGAGTCTTGGCCGAATGGAAGAGTGTGGCTAAGGGAGGAATATCAACTAGAAGGGGTGTCATTTGGGCATTTTGACGACCTTGTGTGAAAGTATAAACCGAAAATCCCTTCTTACGTTTCGGGTTTTCTTTTGTTCATCTCGGGGTTTTCTTTCTTTATTAGCGTTTTGTGCAACATTGTTACCAGTTCATTATTTCCCCAACTACTGCCCACTCCTTTCCTACACATCTTTTCTTCTTTGAGGTTCCTTGGCCGAATTCAACATCCCTTTTTCCTCTCATCTTCTTTTCTGTTCTCTTCAAAATAGTCAAACCTATCCTCCCCCTTCTTCTCAACGCTTCATCTTTTGTTCTTTAAGTTGAGTAAGCCAAAGTTAACCCATTATTTTTCTTCTAGTATACTTTCATCTCTGGGGCCGTGTGTGTTTATTCCCCTTTACTTAAAGGAACCTATCTTTGGCGAAGTTGAGAGTAAGTAGTACTGACTTCTGTAAATTATTTCGTGGAGGGTACTATTTATTTTTCTGTAGTGCCGAATTCTCCCTTCTTTTTTAGTCTGATGTTGATTAGTACTTAGTGTCTCTCAAAGTGTGGAAAGGGCCAAGCGACCGGAAGCAATCGATAGGTTATTCTTAGCCTTGATCAAGTAAGCATTCTCGCTTTGTGTTTGGTTTGAGAACTGATCTTGCCTGGGGGTTTTGTATTTGACAAGGGTGGATTTTAATCACATGTTTATTCAATCCCTTTTAATAAGGGTGTATTGTAATGCAGAATCCATCCAGGGGTTCTTAATCTTCGCTAATATTTGGAGAGGACTTAGCAAACTCGGTCAATCAAGGTATGTGTAAGTGTTGTAACATCCCCAAACCCGGCCCATTCACTACGACCGAATCTGGTTATGTTATTGCGGAAAGACGGCTGAAAAACCTCGTTAACTTAGCATAAAGCATGAAAGAATTCAATTTTGAAAACTATATCAGATATGTGAGTAAAACGAATTCCTCTTACTTAAAACTCATGTAATTTCTTTTGTTGTGTGAAAACATTTTTGAGTTAATAAGAATTTAAAATAACAAAACCATAATCAAGTAATACCAAATAATAAAATGGCCTTTATCACAACCCAATAATTCAAATAAAGTACTTATATCAAAACCAAACATAAAATATTAAATCATCATCTTCGGCATAGGCCACCTTGTCCTCTCCGATCCCTGGTCCAACCTTTATGCAATACACGAAAATGGTTAAAGGAAAAAGGTGAGTCACCAAGACTCGAGTGTGCCACCCTTTTTCCCAGTTAGCAAAATATCATATGCAACATAAACATAACCATCATGCATCCAATCAATATGCACCCAATCCTAACCATCCATACACCTTTTCTACCCCGTGTGTGGTACCAAGCCACCGGTGGTGCCAAACCACCGGTGACATATAGTCACAATGTGTTACCAAAACACTGGTGTCCCAAAGACACGATATCCGTCAATGTGGTGCCAAACCACCGGTGTCCCAAAGACACGTTTGTGATACCAAATCACCGGTGACCAAGTCACAAATTCGATGATGGGGCCAACCCATCGTGTGATACCAAATCACTAGCGACAATCCCGTATCTCTCAAGTGGGGCCAACCCACGGTGGTGTCCAACCACGGGGGGACGAGTCGCAATAAGGTGCCAAACCTCGGTGTCCCAAAGATACAAATGTGGTACCAAACCACCGTGACCGAAGTCACAATAATCGGGTGATGGGGCCAACCCATCGTGTGATACCAAATCACCGGGCGTCAATCCTCAATACCGCCTTGTGGGGCCAACCCACCGTGGTGCGAAACCACGGGGGCGAGACGAGGTGCCAAACCTCCGGAGGTGCCAAACCTCTGTGACCCAAAGTCACAAAGTTGTGTTACCAAAACACCGGTGCTCACAAGACACAAAATATCACCGCCCCTCTCTCATATCACCCATCATTATACCAACTCATGTATAGTATTCAAATCATGCAAACATGTTTAACGTTGCATCTCATAGCACATACATCATAAATCATGACATCATGTATCAATAACAAGACTCATAATGAAACGGACTTACACTCGAATCCGTGCACATACCCCATAGGGTATCATATCACTCAACCATACTGCTTTTGATTTTACCAATCAATCGAGTTTATCAAACATATACAAAGCAAGAAGTGTGTTAGTTTACACACAGTTTACTAATACGACTATCAAATCCCGGAGATCAAGATCTAACGCACTAGATCCCCCTTCCTTAACACTTTTCGAGCACTAGCCACAACTCGAGATATGCGAGATCAAGCCTTCCCCTACAATCGGCCAAAACTAAACAACATAATCATGCTAATCAACCTCTAAGGGTATAATCGTAATTTTACCTACTAAGGGTATTTTCGTAAATTCACACTTGCAATGGCCTTACCGAAGGCCTAATGTCGCCACTAGCGACTCAGCTACCATTTCCGGTCGTACCGGACGATTGGGCCTAAAACCCAATTTCGGCCCATTCAGGCCCACACGCTCGTGTGGCCCACCTAGCACGAATCTAGCCACGTATATAACTTCCACCTAGTCTAGTTCAACATATACTAACCAATCATGCAATTTACTCATATAGGCCCACGGGCCCATTGGGCCCACCCACGGCCCCATCGAGGCCCAAGCAGCCCCAACCCACGAGAATACTACTGATGGCCTCAACTATCGCGTCGAAGCCCCACACATGCGCTCGCACGCTCGTGTGGCTACTAATGCCGTGTAACCGGCATTTCGGCATTTTGCCGCTCTACAACTAGAGTAGAGAGAGTTACACACCTGATAGGACTCTGGGGCTAATCCGCGCTCCGACCACTCTTGTGCCCAAACGCCCTCCAAGATGTGTTTACTCTCCTCCTAGGATGCTCCTTATATAGTGGCTCTTCACCTTCATTCTTTGTGTCTTTCCGATGTGGGATCCCTTCGTCGAGTGAGAGTTTAAATTCAATCAAAACTCTTACCGTCCAATCCATAAAATAAATACTCCTTGCTTCTCATGAGATTCGAACCTGTGCTCCTTTGTAGCATAATCCACGCTGCTAACCACTTGGCCACAAGCTCCTCTTGTGTCTTAAACCATGCGCAAACTAAATATAAACTATGGGCCAAATTCTAAGGTCTAAGCAAAAAGAAACCAAAATGCAAAAGCCAAGACTTGAACCTTGGATCTCCTTCCTTCCTTGTGGCGTCATTCCCTTGTCTCTTATGTGGCGTCACTTTGCCACTACACCACACACTCCACTTGTGTCATTTTTCTCCATATTTTATTCTTAAGGCCTATCTGCCAACTTCCAGGGTTTTTTTTTCACCTAAAACCAAAATTTCCCCAAAGCCAATATTTGATCCCGGGACTTCATAGAAGCCCTCTAATCTTCCAAAATCACTTATCTAATAAGTCTAACTTGTATTTAAGCCGATCTCTTATTCTCTGAAAATTTAAACGCTACTACGCCTAAGGCCCATTGGGCTCAATTCTCCTAGGCCCAATTTTGGGATGTTACAGTGTGGTTTTGGTTTTGTTGAGTAAAATGAGTGTAACTCCTTTGATCAGATGACTAAACTATAGCCTTTTTTTAACATAGGATCAGTGCTAGGAGATTTGTGGCATGTTTTGTAATCAAGGTGTGTAATCGTACACCACTTACCGTATTGTTTAAACACTGGATATCGATAACTCACACTCTCGTGCTACTGTTTATCTGCAAAAGTCGAAAAACTACACTTCCGGCATCTCAGAGCCTTTGAGTGCTCGTAGGGATAAATCGAGCCACAAACGTTGGTGTTAGATCGTAGAGGCCGCCATGAATGTTTTCGTGGGTTTAGGTTGTAATGGGCCTCGATGGGCCATGGGGGCCAATAGGCCCCACATGAGTAAAGTCCCCGGTAAAAACATGACAATGAATTAGGCTACGAAGTTCGCATAGCCACGACTGATATTGGGCTGAGTGGGCCACACGAGCGTGTAGGCCTACTTGGGCCGAAAATTGGACTTTGGGCCCAGTTGCACCATTTTGACCAGAAAGGGTATCTGTGTCGCTCGAGGCGATTGTAGGCCTCCGAAAAGGCCGTCATATGTCTAAATTAACTGAAATACCCTCAATGGGTGAAATTACTGAAATATCCTCAATGGTTAAAATTATTGAAATACCCTCAATGGGTGGAATTACTGAAATACCCTCGATGGGTAAAATTACTGGAATACCAGTAACAGTTTAGTTTACACCCTAGTCAAAATAGTGGTTTCGGGACCACAAATTCGAGTCCGTATAATATTTTAATAATTATTTATGTGTCTTCGATATGTGACTAAGCATGTGGTAAAGTTTCGTATGCTAACTTGTCTGTCTGTGTGTTTAATTTGACAAAAGGATTAAATTGCATAAAATGTGAAAGTTACATGATATTTGTTAAAGTGCCTATGTGTTGTGGCTTTGTAAAAGTGGAGGCCTTATATGGCAATTATGCCAATATTTAGATAGTGGATGGTTAAAAGACATTGATGGCCTTATTGATATGTTATAAAATGTTTATTAAAGGGGCTAAATAGGTAAATTGATTAATAAAATGATTATAATGAAACAAAGCTCAAAATAAGCCTTTAATTTAGTGTTCATCCACCGAAATTTTGAAAGAAAAAGAAAGGTTTGAGCTTTGTGAAATTCGACACCTATTTGGCTTAATTAAGGTATGTTTTGACTTTGGTTTTTGATGATTTTTATGTTTTTGAGATTGTTGCTTAGTCTACTATCAAGCCCATGTCTCAATTTGAAGAATTAATGTTGTTTTTGAAGTATGCCATTGATGTTATGTTGATCTTTGTGATGGTTTATGGTGTTAAATGAAAGATTTGAGCTAGGTGAACATACTTTATTCTTGAATTTTTGATGAATTTAGCTAATTAGGGCTAAATTGAGAAAATATTATTTTTTAACACTAAATTGCAAATTTGATGGAAAATATGGGCTTGTATGATATATATGTAGTTTCGGCTACGCATGAGTGTGGGTTGGTTTTGTGAATTTGGTGTTTTGAGAAAAATGGACTAAATTGATAAATTGTGCAATTATGAGGGTTAAATTGCAAATAGCCCTAAATATGTGTGTCGTAACCATTTTTTTTGGAAAACAGAGGTCGACTTGGATTTTAAAAATGAAAAAAAAAGGGAGTCGCCACTAATCTTTTTTGATGAGGTGTGATCGGGTCACCTCATAATTCGATCATTTCAATAAAAGTTTAAATCTATTAAAACGATGATGTAACAACCCAAACCCGGCCCAAACACTATGGCTGAATCTAGTTCGTTACAGTGGAAAATATTTTTGGAAAACACTTTTTCTAAGTCAATTTAAATTGTCAAAACTCTTTTCAATTGATAGTCCAAAGGGAAGAATACTTAGTGTTTGTTTGGAAGTTAATTAAGCTAAGTTATTATAAAATTTCCGAATGTGCCCGATGGCACGATAAAACATTTTTCGTTTCAATATTTGAGAAAACATGTGCATTTAACTTGATATCGATAAAAACAGCTTTTAACCCAATCATTCAACAAGTAAAAAGTAATAAAAACAATACTAGGCGGCCTTATTACAACTGAAATTAAATAAAAACCGATAATAAAAATAATAAGACTAAAATTAAAGTCCATTTAAAATTAAAGTCCACTGCATGGCCACCTCGAGTCCACCCGGCTCCACATCCGCGATCTACGCATCACCTGAAAAATGTAAAAGGAGAAGGTGAGTCACCAAGACTCAGTATGTAACCCTTCCCCCGTTTTAAAAACATTTTACATACACAACATATAACAATTAATATGCAAAATATTATGTGTCCCAACCTAGCCAGCCATACGCCACTGTCTACCCCGTTGTGGTACCAAACCACTGGTGGTGCCAAACCACTGGTGACATATAGTCACAATGTGTTACCAAAACACTGGTGTCCGTAGACACAAATCGGGTGATGGGGCCAACCCATCGTTTGATACCAAATCACTGGCAGACGATCCCGTATCTCAAGTGGGGCCAACCCACGGTGGTGTTAACCACAGGGATAAGTCGCTATGAGGTGCCAAACCTCTGGAGGTGCCAAACCTCTGGTGACCGTAGTCACGGTGTGTTACCAAAACACTGGTGCCTGTCGGCACGATCAATACTACCCCCTCCACTCATCAATCCCACATCAAACATTTATATCACGTAATTCATGCTACCATATACTTAATCACATGTACAGGTTTTATCATCAGCCATATGCAATGTGTATTAAACATACCATGCTTCCCAAAAGCATCTTAAAATATTTCATAATCAGCAAGGACTTACCTGGCTCCTTGCTTATACCATTCATGGTATTAGTCCCGAATCTACACAGATCCGGTTAGCACACACAACAGTTTAGCACATTTAATTAATTATAAGTGTGTATGTACACACCTGTCACCACCGAATGCTCTAAATCCCGAAAAGACAGGTCGGCCACACCAGATCTCTCTGCACCTATATTTGGCCAACCATGGGATTAGTATTATGGCCTATTCGGCCAACCCAATTAAAAAAAAGGGTCATCTTTTGAACCCGAATCTTACCTACTCGCTTTGAATACTAGCTTCAGCACCCGAATCACGAATCTGGTTCACAAACTATAATCAGTCATTGGACAATGTCAATCGCCTTCGGCTTTTAATCACTTAAAATAATAATCCATTAACAATAGGCCCTTACCACCACTTACCAACGTCGACAATTAACAAATGAAGGCTTGATTGAAATATCCCTGAGTACCTTCACTAATCGATTGCCACAAGAAATCCCGAGAACACCTCTGTCTTCCTGATATTCGGCCACAAGGAATCTTAATAGGGGGGAGGAGATTTTGACAACAAGGGTGGAGGTTATTCGGCTATGAGAGATAGGAAAAATATAGGGATTTCGGTTTAAGAAGAAAAGAAATAGATGAGATATGGAAGTGTGGAGAATTCGGCAAAAGACTAAGAAAAAGGAGAATGGTTTTCGGGGAATGAAAAAAAAATGAAAGATGGAATATTGGGAAGGGTAAAATTCGGCTATGCATCAAATGAAGAAAAGAAAAAAAAATACGATGGTGCATAGGTGCTTTTATAGGCATTCGGCACCCTCCCCCAATTACCTTGCCGTCCAACCCACTAAGGAATTCAAAATTCAGCCAATTCTAGATTTGAAATAATTCAAAAGAATTTGAATTAACAAATGCTTACTTTTTCTCTTGCCAACTCTTGATGATTAATCATATAATAATCTAATTAAAAATCTAATTTAATATCCTTATCTATCTCCATTATCTTATTATCTAATAATAATAAATAAAAAAAACAAAACAAAGACCATGTGCCCATCAACTAGCCGAACAAGGAACACCATGTGCAGGCCACTCCCTTTCACGCCAGCCTTGCAAAATAAAAAAAAAAACCTCTGCTGCTGCCTGCTGGGTTCAAACGCAGGACCTGGTGGAGACAACCCCCTTATTCCAAGGCCCAGGCCACTCGGTCTCATTGAATTTCATGTCAAATAGCCACCACATTTAATTATAAGACCTTCCTTCCTAAGCCCATCACCCCAAAATAAAATAAAAACGCAACTGCTGCCATTCGAACCCGCGACCTGCCTCTTCTAGACTCTCAAGTGGCGACCCAAGCCACTCCTACTACCTGGGCTTTGATGCCAAGATCCTTCACGAACTAATTTTAAGGCCTTCTCGCTAACTCCCACGCCCAAACCAAAAATTAACACGCCACTTGCTGCCATCGTGCCTCGAACCCAGGCCCTTGCTGGCGCTACTTCCAGTCCTTAAGTGGCATCTTGCAGCCACTTTGCCAAGGCCTGCTTTGTGTCATAACTCGCCCAAAATTTATACTTAACCCCTATCTTCTAAGGCTCCCTATCTTTAAACCTTCCAAATTAAAATTTCTACTAAACCAAGCCCCCCCTCAAGACCTCTAATTAAGCCGTATTATTCCACGATTAATACTATAGCAATTCAAACACAAGAAAATCATTTAATCACAAATAGCCCCGGTTTTAGGATGTTACAGATGATTTTTGGTCTACAAAATCCAGAAAATGGGTTCGGGAGTCGGTTACGCACGAGGAAGGGTTGGCACCCTCGATACGCCCAAAATTGGTACCTAGTTGATTAATCGATGTCTTAGTGTCGAATATTTGAAAACTTAAGAATTCAAAATACGACCCCTCTTGTTGTTGAAAAATAAATTTGGATAAATTGAAAATGTATGCCAAAGGCCGTCTCATTTTAAGGTGAAGTGTTATATCCAATACGTTAGGACACCACATTTCGACCTTCGAAGTTGAACTTGCCTTTTATTCAAAGCTTATGAATTTAATTGAAAGGATATTCTGTTATTTAGAATGGATGACAAAATCGCAAAACCAATACATTAGGGCACGATTTCTCGAGCTTCTAAATACAAAACATTGCCTTGATTTAGAAAATCTTATCTCGAAATAACAAAACATCACATCCAATGCATTAGGACACGTCATCTCGAGTTCTCGAGAATAAGCTTTTTGTTTAAAAATGTATTTGTTTTAAAAGGATGTTCGATTATTTAGATTAAACGAGAAAAATCGAAATCCAATACTTTAGGGCACGATC
This sequence comes from Gossypium bickii, assembly GCA_025503065.1. Lineage (NCBI taxonomy): Eukaryota > Viridiplantae > Streptophyta > Magnoliopsida > Malvales > Malvaceae > Gossypium > Gossypium bickii. The sequence goes on along the minus strand of CP106717.1, from coordinate 41,997,693 downwards.
TCTCGAATTTCTAAATATGGAATATTGCCTTTGTGAAAGAAAGCAATTTTGTGTCGGGCGAAAGTTGATGTAACGCAAGTTTATAAAAATGAAAAGAAATAAATCATGATATTAACAGGTATAACAAAATAATAATAAACGAATAGTACGAATGACAAGAAGAAATGAAACTAACAAGCTATGTAACTTAAAAGGGAAATAATAGGTAAAAGTGACAAAAAGATAAAAATGACAATAAATAAGAGTAATAAAAATAAAAGAACTTTAACAGTAAACCGATAAATAAGTAAGTCACATATAAAGAAGTAAAGTAATAATAATAGTAATAACAATAAAAATAAAAATGTGTTAATAAGGATAATAATAGTGAGAAGCAAATAATAATAAAATAATAAAACTAATAATAATAATAAAAGGATAACAATAATAATAATAATAATAATAATAATAATAATAATAATAATAATAATAATAATAGAAAATAGTAACAATAATATGTTAATATACATATTAATAATGATAATAATAGTAGCTTAAATAGGAAATAATAATAATTTAATAAGATAAATAATGATAATAATAATAGAAAATATAAAAAGACTGAATAAAAAATAATATAATACGGGTAGTAGTGAAGTAATAATAATATCAAATATAATAGCAGTAATGATAATAATAATGACAATAGTAATAATAATAATACATAATTAATAATATAATAATATGATAATAATAGTAATAATAGAAATATGAAGGGAATGAAAATATAAAATATAAATGGAAGAAAAAACAATAACAACTTAAATATTAGAAGAAGATAAGTAAATAATAAATAATAAACAAGTAAATAAAATATTAACTAAACCAAAGAGCTTGAAATTGAATGAATAAATAAATACAGGATTAGATTGAAATTAAAACAAAATCCAAAAATAAAAATTATAAATAAATGGAAGAATAGGGCGAACGGAGGAACAAAATGAAAAGCGCGTGAAACTGCAAGGGCTGGATGGGAAATTATTCCCAAGCCCTATGCACAGCGTTTCAACATGGGCTAAAATGAAATAATGTAAAATTATAAAGCCAATTTAAAAAAATTAAAGAAAACAAACAAGGGTGAAATTGCGATGCGCCGCAAAAGAGGAGGGACTGCGCGCAAATACCCCCTTTTCCAAAGAAACTGGCGGATCCTTGGCAGGCGGGTCTGGTCGCGCATGTCGGAGCCAAAACGACGTCGTTTTGGGGTTTATAGACGCCGACCAAAACGGTGTCGTTTTGTAAAGCTTATATAAGTTAAATTTTTTTAAAAAATATTTCATTTACATCAATTTTTTTCAAAAATACCTCTCCTCTCTTCTTTTCTCTCTCTGCACCTAAGTGGTGGTGGTGGGATTCCGACCGCATCATCATTTGCTCCTCTGTCGCATGCCAGAGAAGTGCATGATCTGAGTAAACTTTTCTCCTTTTTTTCCCTTTTATATATATATTTTGATATTATATATAAAAACTATTTTAAAAAGAAAATAAAGAAAATATGTTTATATAGTTTCGGAAAAATAGGATAAAAGGAAAAATAGAATAAAACCTTAAAACTTTGTTTCTTTTTTTCTCTTCGATTGCCTGTTGTATACTTGTATTAATCTCTATTTTCGTATTGAAAAAATCTCTCTCTATTACAATGGTTTTTGATGGCTTTATAGCCATTTTTTACACAATTTTTTGACTATTTTATGCTGTCTTTTCTTCTTTTCCATGCAGGTGCAAGTGGCGGTGCAAGTGGCAAGGGCAGTGGCCGGTGGTGCTGCAGGTGGTGTCAGAAGTCAGAGGATAGGGGCGGCACACCTAGGGGCTAGGGTTCCTTGGAAGAGTTTGGGATAGTGGGCTAGGGTTTGTTTAGTTTTAGGTCTGGTTTTGGGCTAGTTGTAGAAATGGGCTGTAAAATAGGATTGTAGGCCTGGGTAGAATTGGGCTTGTACAGTGTGTATTCGGATTGAATTGAATGAGTTAGTGAATAAAAGGGTTAATTCTGAATACGTTTAGATTAAGAATAGAGGAAAACGGACTTAAATCGCAGGAAAGCAAAATTAACCGAGTAGCCACTTCTGTTTCAACTAAACCGAATCTGAGGTAAGTCATTATGCAAATAAACATATTAGTAACGAATTATGTGTATTCCTATGACTATTGCTATAGATAAATGGTTACGATATTATCTGTATATGAATCCCAAGATAAGATCAATATAATGACAATGTTCGAGAAGTCCGTACGAACCTAGGAATAGATAGGATTACCTATGTCATGACATTGGTATCTGTTCTGTTTTATCATGTAAGACCACGTCTGGGACGTTGACGTTGATTTGAGATTTCATGTAAGACCTTGTCTAGAATGTTGGCATCGATATGAGCTTTACGTATAAGACCATGTTTGGGACATTGGCATCGTATTGATTCGTGTAAGACCCTGTCTGGGATAGTGGCATCGATATTTGAGTGCATATAAGACCTCGTCTGGAACGTTGGCATTGTATGACTATTCCAAGCTTTCTAAGTATCCTACTAGATTCCTAACGGTTCAACAGGCAAGTCTGTGATACGAATTAAATTCCGAGCTAAGAACAAATACGTGAATGTATGTTCGTTTCAGGTACGTTTCATATGTACACTAAATATGTATAAAAAGGTAAGTACCTAGGTGACTTTTGATTTGAGGAAATGTACAATTGAATATGAGAATGTGAATGAGATACAAGAATAGTTATGTAAGAGATTTGTGTATACATGTGATTCTTGAATTGATGAATGTGGCAAATATGGCCAAGGAGAAGGTTTAATGCATATATGCTAGAAATACACTATGAATAGGAATTGTGCCAATGTTTCTATATGCTTAAATGTTTTACATGTTAAGTTTATTTGTATTATGACTTACTAAGCTTTTGGAAAGCTTACTCCGTGTGTGCGTTTTCTCTGTTTAATAGGTCGTCAAAGCTACTGAAGTCTCGGGACTATCAGGGATCGTCATCACACTATTCAACTTTTTTTTGGTACATTTTGGATATATATATTTTGCTAGACATGGCATGTTTATACTAGTCTTTTGTATTTGTAAATGAAGGGAACTTAGCCATGTGATTTGGCTAGTTATGTGTTGATATTATGTTTTAATGAATGTGTTAGATGAAGTATAGTTTGGTATGGTTGAAGCACATGAAATGGTCAAGATTTGGGGTAAGTATTTGAATGAATTATACTTGATATACATATGTTTTTGGTCTTGGAAGTTGGCATGGTTGAAATGGTTATTGAATGTTTAGATTGAATGGTTGTTTTGGTTGTCTAGTATGCATGTAATGTGTTGGTAAATCTTGCTTGTAGGTATGACCCTAGTGGGTGGCATTTTGGCCTTGGAAATGGCCTATAATGTCACACAGTCGTGGCAGACGGGCGTGCCTAGTGACTGTGGGCTAAGTATGTAGCTAGCACAAGAGTACACAGCCTTGGCACAGGACGTGTCTACTGCTTAGTAACCGTGTGATTTTTGATAGGATTGACCATGGCCTGGGTACACGGGCGTGCTTAGTGGCCGTGGAAGATAAGTCAGTTTCGACCACGAGGAGGACACACGGGGGTGTCTAGCAGCCATGGGAGGCACATGGCCTGCCCACACGGGCGTGTAACCCCTGAAACTTAAAAAAGTTTAAAATTTTTGAGATGTATGTATGTGTTTCGATTTAGTCCCGTCCCAGTTTATAGGCATGTTTTAGGTCTCGTTGACCGTATTAAGGGACATTATGTTTGAGATTGATGGATGAATGTATGAACTTCTGAATATGTTTCCGATCGGTCCGGTAATGCCTTTGACCCTAGTCCGACGCCGTATATGGGTTAGGAGTGTTACATTTGGTTGGTATCAGAGTTACGATTTAGTCGATTCTCGGACTAACGTAGCATGTCAGAGTCTAGCTATACATGCCATATATCTGAACTGTGATAGTGTGATGAATCCTGACGTGTAAAAAAATGTGATTTTCATATAGTAATGCATCCTGAATAAGCCGTAGCTGACGACGTAAAAGGTAATGTGCTTACTCCTGCGCAAGGGATAGCGCCATCTGATTTGAAACCGGCTACAAGCGGTCAAGAGGGAGAAGCTAAACAAGCTTTCTTCCAGATGATGAGTGAATGGTTCACTCAATTTGTAAAGAACAACCCGACTATTTCACAACCCCCGCCCCTGGTTAATCCCCCTCAAACATCTGATATACCTCTGACTACAAATCTGAATCCGTGGAATAAGCCTTCGGTTGACAAGATCTGCAAGTATGGGGCTGAAGAGTTCCGAGCTACTAATGATAATGATGTTGAAAAAGCTGAGTTCTGGTTAGAAAACACGATCTGGGTATTTGATGAGATGTCTTTGACTCTGAAAGAGTGTATAAAGTGTGTTATGTCATTACTCCGAGATGCAGCTTATTAATGGTGGAAAACTTTGATTTCTGTTGTTCCGAAAGAGCGAGTTACATGGGACTTCTTTCAGATTGAGTTCTGAAAGAAATACATCAGTGAAAGATTCGTCGATCAGAAACTAAAGGAATTTTTGGAACTAAAATAGAATTCGAATGATTTGTTTGAATATGAACGAGTTCGTGAGATCCCGAGTCGGATATGCTCGAGAATGTGTATCATATGAAGCGATAATGTGCAAAAGGTTCGAAGATGGTTTTAATGAAGACATTCATTTGTTAGTCAGGATTTAGAAATAAAAGAGTTCGTTATACTTGTTGATCGAGCGTGCAAAGCTGAGGCACTTGAGAAAGATAAAAGAAAAGCTGAGTCTAACGAGATATGAGAAAGAGATTTCAGAGTAAATCATTTCAGTCTGCTCCAAAAAGATTCAGAGATAATCAAAGTCATTCCAGAGATAATGTGGGACATTTGAATAGAAACCAATTTGGACCGCAAATGAATTCTAAAACTCCAGCAACTTCAGTGACTAGCGTTGGTAATGCTCGATCTGAGAGACCTAAATGTAAATATTATGGAAAAAGGCATTCGGGAAGCTGTAGATTAAATGACAGAGCTTGCTTTAGATGTGGATCACTTGATCATTTTATCCGTGATTGCCCTGAGTCTATTGAACCAGAGACTGTTCAAAATTTGAGATCTGATAATGCACCTGTGAGGGGTAAACCTTCGAAGAATGCAAGAAATGTCAGTGGTAGTCAGAGAATTACGAGAGACAATGTTGTCAAATCCAAAGCAAGAGCGCCTGCCAGAACGTATGCTATTCGAGCTTGCGAGGAAGCTTCATCTCCAGATGTTATAATGGGTACTTTTACTCTTTATGGTACTTATGTGATTGCATTGATAGACCCTGGTTCTACGCATTTATATATATGCATGAATTTAGTACTCAGCAAGACTTTGCCTGTAGAGTCTACTGAGTTTGTTATAAAAGTATCGAACCCCTTAGGTAAAAGTGTCATGGTTGATAAAGTATGCAAGAATTGTCCGTTAATGTATCGAGATATCTATTTCCCTGCTAATCTGATGCTTTTTCCATTTGATGAGTTTGATATCAGTTTAGGTATGGACTGGTTGTTTATGCATGATGCTATTGTGAACTGTAAAAGAAAAACTATTGACTTAAGATGTCCGAATAATGAAATTTTACGGATTTGAGTCTGATGATTTGAATGGATTGCCTGCTGTAATATCTGTATTAAAAGCTCAAAGTTATGTGAAAAGGGGATATGAAGCATATTTTGCTTATGTGATTGATTCGAAAGCATCTGAGAAGAAAGTTAAATCAGTGCCTATTATTTGTGAGTTTTCTGACGTATTTCCTGAAGAATTACCGGGTTTGCCTCTGATCCAGGAAGTTGAGTTTGGTATTGACCTATTGCCTGGTACTACACCTATATCCATATCTCCGTATAGAATGGCACCAACAGAGTTGAAGGAGTTAAAGTCATAGTTGCAAGAATTGACTGATAGGGGGTCCGCTAGATGAAGTTTTTTGCCTTGAAGTGCTCCTGTTCTGTTTGTGAAAAAGAAAGATGGAACAATGAGGATGTGTATCGATTACCGTCAGTTGAATAAGGTGAAAATAAAGAATAAATACCCGTTGCCCAGAATTGATGATTTATTTGATCAGTTAAAAGGAGCTACTGTGTTTTCCAAGATTGATCTGAGATCGGGATACTACCAGTTGAGAGTTAAAGAATCAGACATTCCGAAGACGGCTTTTAGAACAAGGTACGGACGTTATGAGTTCTTAGTTATGCCTTTCGGACTAACCAATACTCCTGCTATTTTTATGGATCTGATGAACAGAATTTTCAGATCGTACCTAGATCGATTTGTTGGGGTATTCATAGATGACATATTGATTTATTCACGTGATGAAAATGAGCATGCTGAACATTTGATAATCGTGTTGCAAACTCTAAGAGAAAAGCAATTGTATGCGAAATTAAGCAAATGTGAATTCTGGTTGCACGAGGTTAGTTTTCTGGGGCATATTGTGTCAGCAAATTCGAGTAAGATTTATGCTATTCTGGATTGGAAACCTCCGAGAAATGTATCTGAGGTCTGTAGTTTTCTGGGTTAGCTGGTTATTATTGTCGATTTGTAAAAGGATTTTCAATGATAGCTACTCCTTTGACTAGATTACTTCAGAAAGATGTTAGATTTGAATGGTCAGATAAATGCATGAAAAGTATTGATCAGTTGAAAACTCTGTTAACAGAAGCTCCAGTGTTAGTACAGCCAGAATTGGGTAAAGAATTTGTTATATGCTATGATGCTTTGTTAAATGGTCTGGGATGTGTTTTGATGCAGGAAGGCCAAGTTGTAGCTTATGCCTCGAGACAATTGAAGCCGCATGAAAAGAACTATCCAACTCACGACATTGAGCTAGCTGCGATTGTGTTTGCACTTAAGATTTGGCGCCATTATCCGTATGGTGAGAAATGTCATGTGTTTTCAGATCATAAAATCTGAAATATCTGATGACTCAGAAAGATTTGAACCTGCGTCAAAGAAGATGGTTAGAGCTGTTAAAAGATTATGAGCTTGTGATAGATTATCATCCAGGTAAAGCGAATGTTGTTACTGATGCATTGAGTAGATATCTAATGCTCAAAAATCTGATAATGAGTTATTGGAGAAACAAGCTAAGTGTGATTCCAATTCTGAATTTGAATTTCAAGTTATTGATGATTGCTTGAGATTTCGAGGTCGTCTCTGTGTTTCAAGAAATCTAGAATTGATTCAGCTGTTTTTGTGTAAAGCTCATAACAGTCATCTATCTGTTCATCCAGGGCGTACGAAAATTTATCATGATTTGAAATGACACTATTGGTGGTCTGGTATGAAATGAGACATTTCTGACTTTGTTTCAAAATGTTTAATCTGTCAACAAGTGAAAGTCGAACATCATGTTCTGTCTGGGTTGCTACAACCAATTTTGATTCCCGAGTGGAAATAGGATAGAGTGACAATGGATTTTGTTTCTGGTTTGCCTCAGACTTCGAAAAAGAAAGATGCGATTTGGGTCATAGATGACCGATTGATGAAATCTTCCCATTTTATTTCGGTAAGATCTGACTATTCACTGGATAGATTAGCCGAGCTTTATATTTCTGAGATTGTTAGATTGCACTGGGTGCCACTATCTATTGTGTCAGATAGGAATCCAAGATTTACAATGAGGTTCTGGAAGAAATTGCAAGAAGCTTTAGGCACGAAACTGTATTTCAGTACAACTTTTCATCCACAAACAGATGGTAAACCCGAGCGGATCATTCAGATTCTCGAAGATATGTTAAGATGTTGTATACTTGAGTTTAACGATACGTGGGAATAGTATCTGCCATTGATTGAATTTGCATACAATAACAGTTATCAGTCAAGTATCAAAATGGCACCTTATGAAGCTTTTTATGGACGTAAATGTCGTACACCTCTGTATTGGACTGAGCTCAGTGAAAATAAGCTACATGGCGTTGATTTGATAAAAGATTCAGAACAAAAAGTGAAACTGATTCGAGATTGTTTAAAAATAGCATCTGATATACAAAAGTCTTATGCGGACTTGAAACGAAAGGATATAGAATTTGAAATTGGCGACAAAGTATTTCTAAAAGTGTCTCTGTGGAAGAAAGTGCTTCGATTCGGATGTAAAGGCAAATTAAGTCCGAGGTTTATCAGACCGTATGAGATCATTGAACGTGTTGGGCCTGTTGCATATAGATTGAGGTTGCCCTCTGAGCTAGAAAAGATACACAATGTATTCCATGTCTTGATGCTCTGTAGATATCGATCAAATCTGTCACATGTGATTGCCCCATCTGAAATTGAAATCTGATCTGATATGTCTTATGAAGAGGAACCGATTCGTATCTTAGCTTGTGAAGTGAAAGAATTAAGAAAAAAAGAAAAGTCCGTGAGTAAAAGTACTATGGAATCGACACAGAATAGAAGAGGCTGCGTGGGAGTCTGAAGATTCAATGAGATAGCAATATCCGAATCTGTTTAACAGTAAGATTTTCGGGGACGAAAATCCCTAAGGGGGAGAATTGTAACAGTCCGGTTTACACCCTAGTCGGAACATTAGTTTCGGGACCACAAATCTTAGTCTGTATAATATTTTAATAATTATTTATGTGTCTTCGATATGTGACTAAGCATGTGATAAAGTTTCGTATGCTAATTTGTCTGTCTGTGTGTTTAATTTGACAAAAGGATTAAATTGCATAAAATATGAAAGTTGCATGATATTTGTTAAAGTGCCTATGTGTTGTGGCTTTGTAAAGGTGGCGGCCTTATATGGAAATTATGCCAATATTTAGATAGTGGATGGTTAAAAGACATTGATGGCCTTATTGATATGTTATAAAATGTTTATTAAAAGGGCTAAATAGGTAAATTGATTAAAATATGATTATAATGAAACAAAGCTCAAAATAAGCCTTTAATTTAGTGTTCATCAACCGAAAATTTGAAAGAAAAAGAAGGGTTTGAGCTTTGTGAAACTTGGCACCTATTTGGCTTAATTAAGGTATGTTTTGACTATGGTTTTGATGATTTTTATGTTTTTGATATTGTTGCTTAGTCTACTATCAAGCCCATGTCTCAATTTGAAGAATTGATGTTGTTTATGAAGTATGCCATTGATGTTATGTTGAGCTTTGATCGTTTATTTTTTAGAGTTTTAAATTTATAAATGAGAATGATCGAACCTAGAAACTAACTCTGACAACGACTTAAGGCAAGTGCACCTATCGAACAGTAGTATAGCTTAGGCAAGACCAGATTGGTGAACCCAAAGGAACTAAAAGTACTCATACTGACTTTCTTTTTATTATCTAGCCTAAAATAAGTGAAGTTGTTGTTTAATATAATTTTAATTAACTACTAAGCTAAAGACACAAAGACAAAAAGAATGAATTGGGGAAATACTGTTGGAAAAACTCAGTTGATTAAGACGATACCCTTAGGAAGAATCTACCTGGACTTCACTTGTTATTTAACACTGAACCAGACGATTTATTCACTTGACTTGATCTGTAAGATTCCTTAATTTATATTAAACCCTCTTTCGAGGCAAATAATGTCTAACCCTAGGTTGATTAATTGAAATCTCTTTCTAATTAAAACCCCTAGAATTGCATTAACTCGATCTATGGACTCCCATATTAGGTTTCACCCTAATCCGGCAAAATCTCGTCACCCTATCTCTAGGCGTGTGATCAACTCCTCTTAATTATGCTAGATCTACTCTTAGGCAAGGACTTTTGCTCCTCCACCTAAGCACATCATACTTGAATCAATATCCTAGAAATATTAACACAAGAATTAAGAACACATAATTAAGAAGAAATCAGGTATTTATCATATAGTTCAGAAAACAATAACAAGATCCGTCTTAGGTTTCATCCCCTTCAGGTATCTGAAGGGTTTAATTCATAACTATAAAAGAAAACATCTTAGAAGAAAAGATAAAACAAAACATAAGAAATTCCTAAAACCCCCTAAAGGAATTAAAGTAGAGATCCTCCATTTTGAGTAGAATTCTGGCTTCTTGAGATGGATCAACTGGCTATCTTTGAGTGTTTCCCACAAATCTGACCTTTTTGGCTCGGCTCCTTAGCCTTGCTAACCGCCCTGAGTTTTAGCTTCTAACGAACTCCCTCTTCAAGTTGCTCCCTTAAGTGTTTATATACACTTTGAGATGCCTTACTTGGCCTCCAAGTATCCTAATCCGAATAGGATTCCTATTTGGGTGTTTGAATAGGCTTTGGAATGTGTTTCTTTGCCTTCAAATATCCAAATCTGAGTAAAACTCCTCTTGGCAACGGCAGGCACAGGCCATGGCACACGCCCGTGTGAATCATGGCCAGGTAGTGTGGTCTTTGGCCCAGGCCATGTCAATTTTTCTCTTGGCCCAATTTGGTCTGTTTTAAGCCTGTTTCTCGTTCTTCCCATCCTCTGGTGCTTTCCTGAGTATAAAACATGAAAAGAAAGGATTAAGAGCACCTTTTTACATAAATCAAGGGATAAATCATCCAAAAATATGCTAAATGTTGGATTAAAATATGTTACTTTTACGGTTTCTCAAGCTTTGTGATGATTTATGGTGTTAAATGAAAGATTTGAGCTAGGTGAACATACTTTGTTCTTAAATTTTTGATGAATTTAGCTAATTAGGGCTAAATTGAGAAAATATTATTTTTGAGGACTAAATTTCAAATTTGATTGAAAATATGTGTTTGTATGATATATATGTACTTTCGGCTAAGCATGAGTGTGGGTTGATTTTGTGAATTTGGTGTTTTGAGAAAAATGGACTAAATTGATAAATTGTGCAATTATGAGGGTTAAATTGCAAATAGCCCTAAATATGTGTATTTGGATTGAATTGAATGAGTTAGTGAATAAAAGGGTTAATTCTGAATATGTTTAGTTTAAGAACCGAGGAAAACGGACTTAGATCGCGGGAAAGCGAAATTAATCGAGTAGCCGTTTTTGTTTCAACTAAACCGAATCTGAGGTAAGTCATTATGAAAATAAACGTATTAGTAACGAATTATTTGTATTCCTTTGACTATTTCTATAGATGAATGGTTACGATATGATCTGTATATGAATTCCAAGATAAGATCGATATAGTGACAATGTTCGAGAAGGCCCATACGAACCTAGGAATAGATAGGATTACCTATGTCATGATATAGGTAACTGTTCTGTTTTATCATGTAAGACCATGTCTGGGACGTTGGCGTTGATTTGAGATTTCGTGTAAGACCTCGCCTGGGACGTTGGCATCGATATGAGCTTTACGTGTAAGACCATGTTTGGGACATTGGCATCGTATTGATTCGTGTAAGATCATGTCTGGTATAGTGGCATCGATATCTGAGTGCATATAAGACCTCGTCTGGGACGTTGGCATTGTACGACTATTCCAAGCTTTCTGAGTATCCTACTAGATTCCTAACGGTTCAACGGGCAAGTCTATGATACGAATTGAAATTTTGAACTAAGAACAAATACGTGAATGTATGTTCATTTCAGGTACATTTCATATGTACACTAAATGTGTATAAAAAGGTAAATACCTAAGTGATTTTTGATTTGAGGAAATGTACAATTGAATATGAGAATGTGAATGAGATACAAGAATAGTTATGTAAGAGATTTGTGTATACATGTGATTCTTGAATTGATGAATGTGGCAAATATGGCCAAGGATATGGTTTAATGCATATATGCGAGAAATACACTACGAATAGGAGTTGTGCCAATGTTTCTATATGCTTAAATGTTTTACATGTTAAGTTTATTTGTATTATGACTTACTAAGCTTTTGGAAAGCTTACTTCGTGTGTGCGTTTTCTTTGTTTAATAGGTCGTCAAAGCTACTAAAGGCTCGGGACCGTCAAGGATCGTCATCACACTGTTCAACTTGTTTTTGGTACATTTTGGATATATATATTTTGCTAGACATGGCATGTATAGGCTAGTCTTTTGTATTTGTAAATGAAGGGAATTTAGCCATGTGATTTGGATAGTTATGTGTTGATATTATGTTTGAATGAATGTGTTAGATGAAGTATACTTTGGTATGGTTGAAGCACATGAAATGGTCAAGATTTTGGGTAAGTATTTGAATGAATTATACTTGATATACATATGTTTTTGGTCTTAGAAGTTGGCATGGTTGAAATGGATATTGAATGTTTAGATTGAATGGTTGTTTTGGTTGTCTAGTATGCATGTAATGTGTTGGTAAATCTTGCTTGTAGGTATGACCCTAGTGGGTGGCATTTTAGCCTTGGAAATGGCCTATAATGTCACGCGGTCGTGGCACACGGGCGTGCCTAGTGATCGTGGGCTATATATGTAGCTAGCACAAGAGTACACGGCCTTGGCACACGGACGTGTCTGCTGCCTAGTAACCGTGTGATTTTTGACAGGATTGACCACGATCTGGGTACACGGGCGTGCTTAGTGGCTGTGGAAGATAAGTTAGTTTCGACCACAGGGAGGACACACGGGGGTGTCTAGCAGCCGTGGGAGGCACATGGCCTGCCCACACAGGCGTGTAACCCGTGAAACTTAGAAAAGTTTTAAATTTTTGAGAATGTATGTATGTGTTTCGGTTTAGTCCCGACCCAGTTTATAAACATGTTTTAGGTCTCGTAGACCATATTAAGGGACATTATGTTTGAGAATGATGGATGAATGTATGAACTTCTGAATATGTTTTCGATCGGTCCGGTAATGCCTTTAGCCTTAGTCCGACGCTGAATACGGGTTAGGAGTGTTACAATACCCTGAGGGTGAATTACCGTTTTATCCCCAACCGACCAAATGACTGTTATACCCTTTGTGGTAGTATAAGTGATGTACGTGTAATATTTGTATTGTTGACTATGATTGTGATACACTACATACATGGGTTATTTATGACACGACATACTGCATTGGGTTGGGTTTTTTATTTTGGAGGAAGTACTGTACTAGTGGCTATGCCACGTTTTACTGATCTAGTGGCTTTGCCACGTATATTGATTGTAATGGCTCAGCCATGTATATTGAATTAACAGCTTTGCTGCGTTGTTATTAGAAGCTAGACTGCGTTATTGGAGTGCTAGCTGGGTGGGTTGACTTGGTCCCTACAAGGTTTGTTGGTTGGTACGGGTGGTGTGCTAGCTAGACTAGGTTGGGTTACATTTATATGTTGCATTGATATGATATTTTGGGCTTAGGCCCAGACTATTACTGAATAGGGCTAAGGCCTAAACTGTTACTATAATAGGGGATTACACACTGAGTTCTCGTAACTCACCTTTTTCTCTAACTGTGCAGGTAATCCCCAATCTTAGATGATTTGGAGCTGCGAGGGACTTGGAGGTGGCCACACACTCGATATGTTTTAAATGTAAACTTAGTTATTTTATTTATTTTTATTATATTGGGCTAATGATTTTGTAATAAGGCCATTTTGGATTTTTAACTTTTACTGGAATTTTCATTTTATTACTCCCTGCTAGACTAAGAACCGCGGGTTTTAAATTGACAACAGTTTTTAAAGAAAATTACGATTTTCAAACCTAATAATGGACAACTTGAACGAGCTTCCGCGATAATTTATTCTGCTTAATAAATGATTTGATTAACAAGGAAATAATGAGTTCATGAATTTACTACCTAAAAGTCTCAAAGAGAATAAATGTTAGAATTGAGCTTTTATTGAACTAGCTGGTTTTCAAACGACACTTTGATGTGGCATGTCAGATCCGGTCATAACGTCTAGGCCGGGTTTGGGTGTTACATTTAGTGGTATCAGAGACTGTGGAGTGGGTTTTGAAAATTTTCTTATTTGTTTAAATTTTGGCTTGGAAAGTAACGTTGTTACTAAAAGTGTGGTATACCGAGTCTCCGGCACCAAATCTGTAAGTTCTCTGACACTGTATTCTGCTATATACTGAAATGAGTATACTGAGAAACTACTAGGGATAGTAGTAGTACACTGAAACTCCTTAGTTAGAGTAAACTAAAACTGTAGGTGACTGAAAATTGCAGTGAGATTTCGATCTGCGGAAACAACCCTAAATACTGTTCATAATAAAATATCCGTTAATAATTATGAGAATTATAAGCTAATGCATAAAACTCCTAAAATAGATAAATACACTACATCGATATGAGCACAAGAGGTCGCGGAAGGGGTACACGTGGTCGTGGTAGAGGCCGGGGTGCTAGGGCTGGGTCTTCAGCATCAGGACACATGCCTACTAGGGACGTGCCAGCCTCACCAGTGACTGAGACTGGGTCTCATAACCGAGCCGGTGGGGATGATGCCCTGTCCCAAGCGATGTTACGAGTTCTTGAAAGGGTTGCTGGAGCAAGTGCTGGGTCTGTGGGCCGAGGGTCAATTTCTAAACGACTCCGGTCTATTAGGGCGAAAATTTTCAGGGGCATCTCTGGTATAGCCCCGAATGTGGTAGAATATTGGTAGGAGGCTGTCGAGCGAATAATGGATGACCTCGATTGTACTGTGAGCAAAAATTGAAAGGAGCAATGTCCTTATTACAAGATGAGGCATATCAATGGTGGCTTACCATAAGGGAAGGCACGCAGACCGACTAGTTGACATGGGACTTTTTTAAGGCAGCCTTCCAAGGAAAATATGTTGGGGCAAGTTATGTGGATGCCCGGAGGAAGTAATTCCTGAGTTTGATCCAGGGGAATAAGTTTGTAGCAGAATATGAGGCAGATTTCCTACGGTTGAGTCGGTATGCTCGGGGCATAGTCGTGATTGAGTATGAGCATTGTGTGCATTTCGAGGATGGTCTCCGAGATGAGTTGCGAGTGCTTATAGCTCCACAAAGGGAAAGAGACTTTGCTGCCCTAGTTGAGAAGACAAAGATTGCCGAGGATGTGAAATGCTCAGAGCGTCAGAACCGTGAGAAAGATAGGGGCAGAAATAAGTGGGATTTTGGGCCCTCAAGTTCTTCTGGTGGGCCTAAAAAGAGGCCTAGATTTGAAGGGCCACTCAGAGCTGGGTTCTGCCATTCTTTGTCGTCATCGCACATGACCTTGCAGTGTGTGGGGAGATCTCATTAGGGAGAGTGCTGGAAAAGAACTGGGGCATGTTTCAGATGTGGGTCTAGGGATCACCAGGTTAGAAACTGTACTCAGAGCCCTATTCAGATGCAAGCTGTAGGTCAGAGCTATGTTTAGTTAGGGAGAGGTGGTCAGCAGCCACCGAGAGGCCGGGGTCAGGCCAGAGGGGGAAATGGATTGGGACGAGGTCGTGGAGCACTGGGCGGAGGTGCTGGTAACATGGAGGCGAGATGGCCAGCATTGGTCTATGCTGCTCGGCGCCAAGAGGATGGCGACGCTCCTAATGTCATAACCAGTACGTTCCTCATTTATAATGTACCATATACCGCTTTAATTGATATAGGGTCTATGCACTCGTATGTTGCATGTACGGTGTCTGGGACATTGGGCATACAGTTCAAAATTACTAATAGGGAACTGTCGGTGATTAGTCCACTGAGACAGTCGATTAGAGTGAATAAACTGTTTAGAGATGTGCCCCTAGAGGTCCAAGGGGTTGTCTTTTCGGCAGATTTGATGGAACCGCCGTTTGGAAAATTCGATCTCATTTTGGGCATGGACTGGTTAGTGAAACATCGTACGAATTTGGATTGCGCTGCTAAGCATATGGTATTGAAGTCTTCGGAGGATGAGAAGGTGGTTGTGATAGGGGAGCAAAGGGATTATTTATCTAATGCAATCTCAGCACTAAGGGCCGAGAAACTGGTTCGCAAGGTTTGCGAGACGTTCTTAGCTTATGTCAACATTTTTGATTCTATGGGTTCGTCCGTTAAGAATGTCAGAACTGTAAAGGAGTTTCTGAATGTATTTCCCGAAGAGCTTTTAGGGTTGCCTCTAAACCGTAAGGTCTAATTCGGCATTAAGCTTCTATCTAGAACGGCTCCGGTGTCCATCACCCCTTATAGGATGGCGCCGAAGGAGCTGGTAGAATTAAATGTGCAGATCTAAGAGCTACTGGATCGAGGATTCATTCGGCCCAGTGTGTCTCCATGGGGAGCACCAGTGTTGTTCGTGAAAAAGAAGGATGGGTCCATGTGCGTGTGTATTGATTATCGTCAACTGAATAAACTAACGATTAAGAAAAAGTACCCTTTACCAAGGATAGACGATCTATTCGATCAGCTACGGGGAGCTTCAATTTTCTTCAAGATAGATCTTAGATCGGAGTACCATTAGCTAAGGGTTAAGGAGGCGGATGTGTACAAGACCGCATTAAGGACTCGTTATGGACATTACAAGTTTCTGGTCATGCCATTTGGGTTGACGAATGCACCAGCTACTTTCATGGATATGATGAACTGTGTTTTCCAACCCTATTTAGAACGGTCTGTGGTGGTGTTTATAGATGACATTTTGGTGTATTCAAGAACCGAGGAGGATCATGATTCGCATCTTCGAATTGTATTGTAAATACTGAGAGAAAACTAGCTTTATTCCAAGTTCAGCAAGTG
The DNA here is from genome assembly GCA_025503065.1 of Gossypium bickii. Taxonomy (NCBI): domain Eukaryota; kingdom Viridiplantae; phylum Streptophyta; class Magnoliopsida; order Malvales; family Malvaceae; genus Gossypium; species Gossypium bickii. The sequence goes on along the minus strand of CP106717.1, from coordinate 41,981,099 downwards.
TGAGTTTTGGCTACGAGAGGTGACATTTCTGGGTTACGTGGTGGCTGCCGAGGGGATTAGGGTTGATACTCGAAAAATTGAGGCTGTATTGGATTGGAAACCACCAAAGACTGTATCCGAGATTTGAAGTTTTCTAGGTTTGGCTGGGTATTATAGACGCTTCGTTGAGGGGTTCTCCCTGATTGCTGCACCTCTAACTAAGTTTTTGTGAAAAGGGGTACCGTTTGATTGGACTGATAAGAAATAGGAGAGCTTTGAGAAACTAAAGAAGATTTTGACTGAAGCCCCGGTATTAATACAACCAGAGTCTGGGAAGGAATTCATTGTCTAGTGTGATGCGTCACACACTGGATTGGGATGTGTGCTGATGCAAGAGGGTAAGGTGGTGGCTTATGCGTCTCGTCAGCTTAGATTGGACGAGGTGAATTACCCCACCCATGACTTGGAATTAGCTGCGGTGGTTTTCGTACTAAAGATTTGGAGACATTACTTGTACGGGGAGAAGTCGATCATTTATACCGACCATAAAAGCCTCAAGTACCTCCTTACTCAGAAGGAGTTGAATCTTAGACAATGAAGATAGATAGAGTTGCTTAAGGATTATAATTGCTCGATTGAGTACCATCTGGGAAAAGCTAATGTAGTAGCGGATGCATTGAGTCGTAAGGTTGTATCTGATCTAAGTGCAATGTTTGTTCGTCTCAGACTATTTGAGGATGGTAGTCTGTTAGCTGAACTCCAAGTGAAACCAACCTGGATTGATCAAATTAAGGAGAAGCAGTTGCTGGATGAAACGTTGGTTCCTTGTTTTCGACTGGTGCAGAAGGGTGAGGCTACGGATTTTCGACTGACGAGTGAGGGAGTATTATGCTTCTGTGGAAGAGTCTGTGTACTGAGGGATTCTGAGTTAAGGCAGTCTATACTGCAGGAGGCGCATAGTAGTCTATATGCCTGGTGGAAACAAGTTATACCTAGATCTACGTGAACTGTACTGGTGGCCAGGGCTTAAGCGCGAGGTTACTGATTTCGTAGGTAAGTGTCTGACATGCTAGCATGTGAAGGCTGAACATCAACTACCTTCTCGGTTACTGCAACCTGTCAAGATTCCACTCTGGAAGTGGAAGAGGGTAACCATGGACTTTGTTAGTGGGCCACCCCTGATGCCTACTAAGAAAGATTCTGTATGGGTTATTGTTGATCGACTGACTAAGTCCACCCACTTTTTACCGGTTCGCACTGATTACTCATTGCAGAAGTTGGCCAAGTTATACATGGCTGAGATTGTGAGCCTACATGGGGTACCAGTGTTTATCATTTCAGACAGTGACCCCAGATCCACGTCACGATTCTGAAGAGTGTTACACGAAGCTTTGGGTACAAGGTTAGATTTCAGCACGGCATTTCATCCTCAGACTGATGGTTAGTCAGAGAGGGTAATACAGATATTGGAAGACATGCTAAGAAGAAGCTGTGTAATTGATTTCAGGGGCAGTTGGGAAGACTATTTGCCATTAGCGGAGTTCGCATATAACAACAACTATCAATCTAGTATTCAAATGGCACCGTACGAGGCGTTATATGGTCGTAGGTGTCGTACCCCTACTTGTTGGACAGAACTGGGTGAGCGGTGAATATTAGGGCCAGAACTAGTTTCTTAAACTGAGGAAAAGGTAAGGTTGATACGAGAGCGGTTAAAAGTAGCATCTGATAGGCAGAAGTTGTATGCTGATTTAAAGCGTAAAGTGATTGAGTACATAGTGGGAGATTATGTCTTCTTGAAGGTCTCACCATGGAAGAAGATTTTGAGATTTGGACGGAAAGGCAAGCTGAGCCTAGATTCATCGGACCTTACCAGATATTAAAGCGTGTGGAACCGGTTGCCTATCAGCTGGAACTGTCTTCTGAGTTAAATCGTATACATGATGTGTTCCACGTCTCTATGCTGAGGCGATACAGTTCCGATCCCTCTTATATAGTGTCGGTCTAGGAGATTGAGGTAAGACCTGATCTGACATTTGAGGAAGAACCGGTGCAAATACTGGATCCTGATGTTAAGGTACTGAAGAGGAATTCTATCCCGTTAGTAATCATGATTTAGAGGAAGCTAGTGGGAGTCTGAGGAGACGATGTGACAGCAATACCCTTACCTCTTCAGACCAGGTAAATTTCGAGGCCGAAATTTCTTTAAGGGGGTAGAGTTGTAACGCCCCAAAAGTGAGGGGTTGGTAATTTTTCTTAATTTCCATGTTGTGCTTGAATGGCTAGCTACTTGAGTGTATTTGGGGGTTCTAAGGAGGCCTAGGTTCGAGTCTGAGCTATTGAAAAATTTTAGTTTTTGCTCATAAGGGAAACGGCAGTTAGCAGTAGGACTTATGTATAATTATGTGTGTTTTGTGACACAAAGAGAACCTGTGGCCTGATCGAGGTGGCGTCATTAGGAAGGCAAGGAGAGAGGGGTTCAAATCCCATGGCAAGGAAATGAGGGCATTTATTTTATGCCTTGGGAGTGGAAGAAGTAGAGTTTGGATCAAACTCTACAAGGGAAGTTGAGGACTTGGTCAAAACTTTCAAACAGAAGGTGGGGAGTAATTTTAGGAGATTTTGGTGGAGTGTTTGAGGGAGTTGGTGGGACAAGGAGTCTTGGCTGAATGGGAAAGTGTGGCTAAGGAGGAATTTCGGCTAAGAGGGGTGTCATTTGGGCATTTTGGCAACCTTGTGTAAAAGTAGAAACCTAAAATCCCTTTTTTCCTTTCGAGTTTTCTTTTGTTCATCTCGGGGTTTTCTTTCTGTATTGGCGTTTTGTACAACATTGTTACCATTCGGGTCTTCTTCTTGTTCATTATTTCCCCAATGCTGCCCACTCCCTGCCTACACATCTTTTCTTCTTTTAGGTTCCTTGGCCGAATTCAACATCCCTTTTTCTTCTCATCTTCTTTTCTGTTCTCTTCAAGATAGCCGAACCTATCCTCGCCCTTCTTCTCAACGCTTCATCTTTTGTTCTTTAAGTTGAGTAAGCCGAAGTTAACCCATTATTTTCTTCTAGTATACTTTCATCTCTGGGGTCGTATGTGTTTATTCCCCTTTACTTAAAGGAACCTGTCTTTGGCGAAGTTGAGAGTAAGTAGTACTGACCTCTGTTAATTATTTCATGGTGGGTACTATTTATTTTTCTCTAGTGCCTAATTCTCCCTTCTTCTTTAGTCTGATGTTGATTGGTATTTAGGGTCTCTCAAAGTGTGGAAAGGGCCAAGCGACCGGAAGCAATCGATACGTTATTCTTAGTCTTAATCAAGTAAGCATTCTCACTTTTTATTTGGTTTGAGGACTAATCTTCCCTAGGGGTTTTTTTATTTGTCAAGGGTGGATCTTAATCACATGTTTATTCAATCCTTTTAATGAGGGTGTATTGTAACACAGAATCCATCCAGGGGATCTTAATCTTCGCTGATATTTGGAGAGCACTTAGCAAACTCAGTCAATCAAGGTATGTGTAAGTGTGGTTTTAGTTTTGTTGAGTAAAAGGAGGGTAACTCCTTTGATCGGATGACTAACTGATAGTCTTTTTTTAACGTAGGATCGGTGCTAGGAGATTCGTGGCACGTTTCGTAATCAAGGTGTGTAATCTTACACCCTTTACCGTATTGTTCAAACACTAGATATCGATGTCTCGCACTCTTGTGCTACTGTTTATCGGCAAAAGCTGAAAAGCTGCACTTTGGGCATCTGAGAGCCCTCGAGCATGCGAACGCTCGTAGGGATAAATTGAGCCACAAACGTTGGCATTATATCGTAAAGGCCGCCATGAACGTTTCTGTGGGTTTAGGTCGTAATGGGCCTCGATGGGCCATGGGGGCCAATGGGCCCCACATGGGTAAAGTCCCCGGTAAAAAGATAACAATGAGTTAGGCTGTGAAGTTCGCATAGCCACGACCGATATTAGGCTGAGTGGGCCACACGAGCGTGTGGGCCTACTTGGGCCAAAAATTGGGCTTTGGGCCCAGTTGCACCATTTTGACCAGAAAGGGTATCTAAGTCGCTCAAGGCGATTATAGGCCTCTGGAAAGGCCAACATATGTTTAAATTTATTGAAATACCCTCAATGGGTGAAATTATTGAAACACCCTCAATGGGTGGAATTATTGAAATACCCTCGATGGGTAAAATTACCGGAATACACCTAGGGGTGAATTATCGTTTTACCCCTAACCGACCAAATGAATGTTATACCCTTAGTGGTAGTATAAGTGATGTATGTGTAATATTTGTGTGATTGACTATGATTGTGATACACGGCATACATTGGTTATTTATGACACGACATACTGCATTGGGTTGGGTTTTGTATTTTGGAGGAAGTATTGTACTAGTGGCTATGCCACGTTTTACTGATCTAGTGCCTTTGCCACGTATACTGATTTTAGTGGCTCAGCCACCTATATTGTTATTAGCAGCTTTGTTGCGTTGTTATTAGTAGTTAGACTGCATTATTGGAGTGCTGGCTAGGTGGGTTGACTTGGTCCCCACAAGGTGTGTTGGTTGGTACGGGTGGTGTGCTAGCTGGACTGGGTTGGGTTACATTTCTGTGTTGCATTGATATGATATTTTGGGCTTAGGCCCGGTTCATTCTTGAATAGGGCTAAGGCCTAAATCATTCTCGAATAGGGCTTCGCCCATCATTATTCTTGTAATAGGGGATTACACACTGAATTCTCGTAACTCACCCATTTCTCTAACTGTGCAGGTAATCCCCGATCTTAGATGATTTAGAGCTGCGAGGGACTCGGAGGTGGCCACACGCTCTATATGTTTTAAACGTAAACTTAGTTATTTTATTTTATTATTATATTGGGCTAATGATTTTGTAATAAAGCCATTTGGGATTTTTAACTTTTACTGGAATTTTCATTTCATTACTACCTGTTAGACTAGGAACCGCGGGTTTTAAAATGACAACGGTTTTTAAAGAAAATTACGATTTTCAAACCTAATAATGGGCAAATTGAACGAGCTTCCGAATTTATTCTGCTTAATAAATGATTTGATTAACAGAATTTACTACCTAAAAGTCTCAAAGAGAATAAATGTTAGAATTGAGCTTTTACTGAACTAGCTAGTTTTCAAACGACACTTTGATGTGACACGTCAGATCCGGTCGTAACGTCTAGGCCGGGTTTGGGTTGTTACAAAGTAAATCATTTACTCAACTACATACATTCATTTCAAATAATTACAAGTATTTAAAAGTTCGATTCTGATTATATGAACTTACCTCATATCGCTCGGATAGCAAATATCGGCTATTCGTCCATTTTTCCTTTTCCCTAATCTAATTCCGATCTCGACTTATCTTGATCTATATAATATCAAAATTAAATCATTCAATATTTATTCCATTCAATTTAGCCCAAAAATCACCTTGTGGTAAAATTACACTTTTGCCCTACTATTTTGACATTTTTACAATTTAGTCCTTAGCTCGTAAAAATGAAAATTCATACAATTAGACCCTTAACTATGCTAGCCAAATTTTAATGGAGTCCCTAGCAGCCCATGTAACACCCCTAACTTGTATTTGTCGCCGGATTAGGGTTACGAGGCATTACCGTACAAAACACAGTTCAACACAGTCATTTATCACCTTTCATGCACCAAAGAATAACGATACATTTATAACATTATCAAACTTGAATATCCACAATTCACTTATTTTAAATTCAAATACATGAATCATAATTCCAATTCAAATCAATCAAGCCTTACTAATCATGTAGCACAAATAAGCACATTTCAAAATTTCAACTAATTCAATTAGAACATACATCAAAACTCAATTGAACATGTTCCATAATTACCAAATTCGAACCAAACTTGTATACATCAAAGCCATGTTCACATATTTAATACTTTCAATATTCGATTCCCTATATCCATCACATTAATGACATTTTCATAAATAAATCATATTCAAGCATATATCCTCACTTTTCATATACAGAAAATATGTCAGTACATAATTTCATTAACTAAGTATAAAACATTTCATTTCATAAATTCTGTATATGTACATAATGAAACCAATCGAACCAATATGTATACAACTTAATGTCCAATCACATATGCGACATTAGCAACATTACAATATGGTCGTACATACCTTTGATGCCATTATATTGTACGCATTTTACCCTAAATGCATCTACCCTTTTTTATGTATATTTACCGAACCAATATTAACCTATTCCATTAATTAAGTCATGACTATACCATTTCACATGTTATGCATGTATGTCTAGATTTAAACATCCACACGGCATAATAAGCATGCGTATATAATACACATAAACAAACATCTGCATTTAACCATATACAATTATGATTATTACCAATTTTAAACGCTATTACCGAAGCAAATCATACCAAAGTACCTATCTATCATATACCAAATTATTTAACCACAAATATGGCACATTTTCAACTCAAATATTAAACCTAACATTTTGATCTTTCATTACCGAACCTCAAACAAAGCATATCAACCAAAACAATCATATAGCATATTCATTATTTGCCTTCACCAACCGTACCTAATTAGCCAACCATTCAAGCATAATATATGTGCATACATTGCCATTACAAACCGAATCAAAATAACCAATACACAATCAAATATATAATCATCATTTTACCCCATTACTAAGCCGAATTATAAAACCATTCACAAAGACAAAACATACCATGCATCAAGCTTACCAAAAATGAACTAATCATAAGCTATTCATATCATTACTCAATCAAGCCATATAACCAAAACACTATACTTACATGCCATTAAACACACTTACCAAAATGAGTTTATACCATGACCAGATATATATACCACACTAGCATCATGATCAAGCCATTTTTTCATAGCTATATATAAAATTCAAAACCAACCCTATCAAGCTAGACTATACATGCCATATGTCATAAACACAAGTTTTCTTTCAAGGTACCAAAATAGATATTGATAGTGTGATGACGTTCCTCGACGATCCCAAGCACGAGTTAGCTTTAAATATCTATAAAACAGAGAAAGAATATACAAAGTAAGCTTTGAAAGCTTAGTAAGCCATAAGTGAATAAATTAACACAAGAACATTCATAATTCATTTCGAAATAACCAAACCTAATTAATTCCATATACATATATAATCCCAATTCTCATAAAGTTCACATAATCACTTTAATTCATCAACACTTACCTTTTCTTTCAAAGTTCGTATAAACTTAATACATACCTGAATCGTTTAAATCGAAGTCACATCCGGTCTTGCCTTATCTTTTCCCATTGAACCATTCAAAATTGTTAAGTATACACTGAAATCATAATATGCTTGTACATTGCAATATCCCGGATATGGTCTTACATGCGATCACATATCGATGCCATTGTCCCAGATAGGGTCTTACACGAATCATATACAATGTAACAGCCCGAATTAGGGCCTAGTCGGAATAGTGGTTTCAGGACCACAAATCCGACATAAGAAAATTTATTTTTATTATATTTTTATGGTCTACAATTTTACGAAACAATTTCCTGAAAATTTTTTTCGAAAATTTTGACGTTTGGCCACTCAATTTAGTCAAAAGGACTAAATTGTAAAAAAGTGCAAAAGTTGAGTTCTACATGTTAGAGGTGTCCAATTGTTATGAAATTTTAAATTAGAGGTCCTTAAATGATAATTAGACCATTGGTTAAGTTGGTGGACAAAAATGGACATGGATGGGTATGTTTCAAAAGATTTTTTTAGGGGCATTTTGGTAACTTAGTGAATTAAATGAATTAAAAACAAAATTTAAATGCCAAATATGTCCATCTTCTTCCTTAGGCCGAATTTTCAAGGGGGGGACTCCATAGCTAGGGTTTCCAAGCTTCCATGCTCCATAGTAAGTCAATCCAAGCCCCGTTTTTCATGTTCTTTACGTTTTTGGAATCCCGGTAACTCGATTTAGCTTATTCTAGCAATATTTTAACCTAGGGTTCATATTTGGAAAAATACCCATAGGTGAGGTGTGTTTATTTTGATGTTTTATGATAGAATACGAAGGCTGAAATTATGTTAAACAACTTTTGCTAAGCAATTTTACGTAAAAACGAGTAAAACGACATAATCGGTAAAAATACCTAATGTTCATAATTACATGTTAGAGTGAGAATTTGATGTTTCCATAGAAGGGAAAAATGTTCAGAATGTCCTAAAATGTAGGGAAATAGGATGAATTTTAATTTTCGAGCCTAGGGGCAAAATTGTAATTTTTGAAAATTTTAGGGGCAAAATTGTAATTTTTCCAAAGTTTGAGTTAGGGTCTGTTTTGAGTAATACATTAATTAAATAAGTGAAATGTGATTTTTAGACCTCGTAAAATGAGATTTGGATCTAGAACGGGAGGAAAATCGAAAATCGAGAAAGTTGGTAAATTGCCGTTTCTGGACCGAGGTAAGTTGGTGTGTAAATAATAATGCAATAATGTCATAATGTATGTTTGAAACCTAAATTGTGGTATTAAATTGATTTTGCTGAATTACATGTTTTTTATATTATGTTTGTGAATTGATTTAATAATAATGTTTATGATAAAATGTGACATAGGAAATTGGGTCGAAATGTTGTGCTTAAAGGTGTTTTCTATGACTATGGTTATTATGTGAGACGGAAAGTTGATATGTAAATAATGCATTTATTTTACTTGTTCAATAATAATTTTTCTAGATATTATGGAAATCATTAAGTGATAACTATAATATGAAAATGTATGGAATGTGAAATTCTCGATTGAACCTTCGGAAAACCGAGAGATACGGACAATATGTAGCTAGGTCACACAAGTGATAAGGGACCTTCACTGTGTGTACAAGAAAGCTACGAGATGGAAAATTTTGATATGTAGCTAGGCCACATGGATGATAAGGGACTTTCACCATGTGTGCAAGAAAGCTACGGGATAATAATTTCATATGTAACTAGGTTACATGTGTAATACTATGTGTATACCATGTGTACAAGAAAGTTACGGGTTATGAGTAGCTAGGTCACATGAGTGGTTCCTAGTGTTGGACACCATGTAGATAAGAAGGCTACGAGATGGAATGGCTAGGTCACATGGGTGATAAGAGACCTTCACCATGTGTACAAGAAAGCTGAGTTATGTGTAGGTGGAGCTATGTGCTGAGACCACCGAGTATCGGGTATTTTTTGAAGGGGTTCAACGAGATAAATTACTAATGGTGATTGGTACAATCATGTTATGAATAAGTGCAAGAGTGAATGTGATCAATTGAGAAATGTAGCAAATATGGTGTGAGCAAGGGTGCATGTGACTATGTGTATATGTGCATAATGTGTTTGATATGTGATACGTGATTGAAATTATGGTAAGGCTAATATGGTGTGAGCGCCATTATGAGTACTTGTAAATATTGGTGATGATTATTCATTTGTATGGCTAGTATTGAACATGCTTGGTGTTATGTGTGCATATATGGAAGTAATATAAAGAAAACATGGGAGAGTAAAATTTTTCAGTAAAATAGATTGAAACAGCAGCAATTATGTGATTTTGAAAAATCACCATAAATAGTAGAAATTGAATTATATACTGGATGAGATATGCGTTTAACGCTTATTGCGTCTATTTTCATATAGAAGAAACATAGACAGTAAAGGACTTGTATATTTTGAGATATTTAGCTTTTTGTGAGACTGGTTTAGAGTGATTTTGAGATCCCCTGTTCTGACTTGGAAAAATAATTAAAAATTCTACAAAACTAATTATGGGGTATAAGCTATATGATTGAAATCCTTAATGAGTCTATTTTCAAATGAAATAAATTTTATCATCATATGAATTCTGTATAATGATAAAATTGGCTCATAGTGGAAAGTGGTCAGAGCAGTCAAACAGCGAAACAGGGGAATCTTTAATGAATAAACTGTACTAATTGGGAAGACCAAAAATTCTAAAAATTTTATGGTGAGAATATAAATGAGTCTAGTTTTAGAGAAAATTTATGAATATTAATTTGAAATTCTGTAGCTTAAGATATAAATATTTTAGTGACTATTACTCGAGTAGACAGCTTGAGATGAACATGAATAAAAAGTGGAACTATGTGCAATTATGATTGTATTATCTTGAGAACATATTGTGAAGATTTATAAAAGCCTGTTAATAAATCAATTATTATTTACATACTTACTTACTAAGCTTTGTAGCTTACTTCCCTTCCTTTCCCATATGTTATAGGGTTGTATGCTAACTCGAGTTGGAGATCGTCGGAGATGTAATCACACTATCAAGCTATCATCGTGGGGTAAAAGTGAATACAAACCTCTTAAGTTTATGGCATGTATAGGGGACTTAGTCATTTGTATATGTTATAATCGGTTTGGCTTAAAATGTTGGCCTTTAATATTTAGCAGTTCATTTTGTATAATGTGGATAAAATTTTATGACTTGGTTTAATGCATTTACAAGTGTATGTGTTTCGGTAATGCCTCGTACCCTATTCCGGCATCGAATACGGGTAAGGGGTGTTACATACAATGCCAATGTCCCAGACATGGTCTTACACGTTTTCGCACTTTGATGCCAATGTCTAGACATGGTCTTACACGAATCACACATTGGAAATCCTAATGTCATGACATACGTGCCCTATACTATTCCTATGGTTCGTATGGGGCTTTCGAACGACGTAATTCAATTAATTTGAGCTCGATACAAGTCATACCATGCTTATATCAATTCAACAATATGTCAAATATATACATACCAATTCAGTAACATTTAAAACATATACATTCGAATTTAACAACATTTATTTACTTATGAACTTACCTCGTAAAGACACGAACGGACCGGAACGACTATTCGACAAATTTTGATTTCCCCCAATCCAAATCTAATTTCCTCTTTTCTTGATCTAAATTAATACAAATTTCACTAATTTAATCACACATTTGATCAAATCAATCCACAAATACATAATTAGGCCTTTTTACACTTTGGCCCTTATAATTTCACACTTTGACATTTTAGTCCTTATTTCACAAAACACAAAATATACATAATTTTCTTATACACATGCTTGGCCAAATATTCCATTACTTCATATAAGTCCATATCTTTTATTTATTTCACATTTTGAACCATCAATTTACAAATTTCACAATTTAATCCTTAATACACATTTTTATCAAAAATCACATAATTAAACATAATAATCTATCAACAAAGATTTATTTTTCATCATCAAACCACAAAAATCTCAAGCTACCAACAATGACAAATCACAAAATCCACAACCAATTCAAAAATTCAAGCATGGGCTAGCTAGTATTCGAAGCAACAATCTCAAAAACGTAAAAATTATCAAAAATCAAACAAAATCCATACCTTAATTAAAGAAAACCAAGACCGAAGCTAGCTTGCTCTTTTTCTTTCTTTTTCTTTTGTAGTTTCAGTAAAAAGATGAACAACATGCATGGCCATTTTAATTTTAATTTTTATTATATTATTATTTATTAACTTAATTACCTTATTAACCTTAATGAAATAATATAAAAGCTTTATAAAGGTTGTCCACTACCGTCCATGCTATTATTTTAAGCCTTCACATTAAAAAGAACATACCAATATAGCACTTTAACAAATAGTAAGTCATTTTTGCATTTTATGCAATTAAATCCTTTTATTAAATATAGCACGCAAACAATAAAATTTTCACACGAAACTTTCACACATATCAATTAACATATTGTAAACACCAAAAATAATATTAAAATAATTTTACGATATTGGATTTGTGGTTCTGAAACCACTGTTTTGATTTATCTAAAATCGGGTTGTTACAGCCCATATCTTTTGTTTAATCACACTTTTACCCACATAATTTTACAATTTCAAAATTTAATCCCTTTTTGACATTTTTGTCAAAAGTCACTTTACAAAACTAGTTTAACTATCAACAACTATTCAAAATCCATCATCAACCATCAATTTACTCAAGCATTCAACAATGGCAACATGATAAATCTTTAACAATTTCAAAATTTAAGGTACGGGCTAGCTAGAATACGAAGCAACGATCTCAAAAACATAGAAATCATTAAAAACGGATCAAAAGTTGAGCTTACATGCAAGGAGAGAGATGGCCGAATGGTTTAGACAAGAACAATGGTGTTTTCCTTAGGTTAATTTCGACTAGAGAATGAAGAAAGATGATAACCATTTGTTTTCTATTATTTTACTAACATATTTTTACACATTTACCACATTAACCTTAAAAATAAAATATTAATTCACCTAATTAATGGTCATACTTGTCCACTCATAAAAACAATGGGTTAGTTACCATTTAAGGCCACCATAATTAAAAGCTAAAGTTGTTTAATACATTTAACAAATAGAACATGCATTTTACATTTTACGCGATTTAGTCCTTTTTCTCGAATTAATCATTCAAATAGTAAAATTTCTTTACGAAACTTTCACACAATAATTCTATCATACTGTAAACTTTACTAAAATAATAAAATAAATATTTTGACTTTGAATTATGGTTTCGAAACCTCTGTTCCAATTTGGCTAAAAACGGGCTGTTACAACTTTCCCCCTTAAGGATTTTGTCCCCAAAAATCTTACCGGTAAATAGGTTAAGGTAATGTTTTCTCATAGCTTCCTCGAGTTCCCACGTAGCTTCCTCGATCCCGTGTTTATGCCAAAGAACCTTCACTAAGGCTATGCGTTTATTTTTCAATTCTTTGATTTCACGAGCTACAATCTTGATTGGTTCTTCATTATACGTCAAATCAATCTGTATCTCAACATTTACTGGACAAATCACATGTGACGATTCGGATCTGTATCGATGTAGCATAGAAACATGAAAGACATTATGAATCTTTTCTAGTTCTGACGGTAACACTAGTCGATACGCTACAGGCCCTATTATTTCGACGATCGTATCTAGTCCGATAAATCACGGACTCAACTTTCTTTTACGGCTGAATCGAATAACCTTTTTCCACGGTGACACCTTTAGAAACACTCGGTCCCCGACTTGAAGCTCAATTTCTTTACTTTTAAATCCGCGTATGATTTCTTTCGATCTGAAGCTGCTTTCAAACTATCGTGAATTACTTTCACTTTTCTCCAGTCTCTCTGATCAGATCAACCCCGTGAATCTTATTTTCTCTAAGCTCAGTCTAGTACAACGGTGTTCTGCATTTACGACCGTATAGAGCCTCGTACGGTGTCATCTTTATACATGATTGGAAGCTATTATAATAAGAAAATTCAATCAGTGGTAGATATTTCTCCCAGCTACCTTCAAACTCAAGAATGCAACAACGCAACATATCCTCAAGTATTAGAATAACTCGTTTGGATTGACCATCCGTTTGCGAATGAAACACAGTGCTGAAATGCAGCTTCGTGCCCAAAGCTTCTTGTAATTTCTTCTAAAATCTCGATGAAAACCTCGGATCTCTATCCAAAACAATAGATAGGGGAACACCATGTAATCTCTCAATTTCGAAAATATATAAATCAGCTAATTTATCAAGCGAAAAAACTGTACACACCGGAATGAAATGAGCTGATTTCGTCAATCTGTCAACAACAACCCAGATCACATGTTTCTTTTTCAGAGATAAGGGCAAACCCGATACGAAATCCATTGTTACTCCATCCCACTTCTACTCAGGAATCATAATAGGCTATAATAAACCTGACAGCACTTGATGCTCAGCTTTGACTTGCTAACAAATCAAACATTTTGAAACAAATTCTAAGATATATCGCTTCATGCCATGCCACCAATAAAGTTATTTCAAATCGTTATACATTTTCGTGCTTCCTGGATGTACTGATAAACAACTACTGTGTGCTTCGTTTAAAATCTTCCAAATGAGCTCAGAATTTCTTGGTACACAAATTCTATCACGAAACATCAAACAATTATCAGGCCCTATTCGAAACTCTGAATCAGAAGTCGACTCACACTGAGCTTGTTTTGCTTGCAATTCATTATCAAATTTTTGAGCCTCACAAATCTACTGTAGAAATAACGGTCTCGCTTTCAATTCGGCTACTATCGAACTGTCGTCAGACAAAGCTAATTGTGTGTTCAAAGCACGTCAAGCACATAAGGACTTTTGGCTCAAAGCATCAGCAACTACGTTCGCTTTCCCCAGATGATAGTCAATCACTAACTCATAGTCTTTCAGCAATTCTAACCATCTCCGCTGTTGCAAATTCAAATCTTTCTGAGTCATCAGATATTTCAGGCTTTTGTGATCGGTAAAAATTTGGCATTTCTCACTAAACAAGTAATGACGCCAAATTTTCAATGTGAACACTAACGCAGCTAACTCTAGATCGTGCGTCAGATAATTCTTTTTGTGTGGTTTCAACTGTCTCGAGGCATAAGCTATAACTTTGCCTTCCTGCATCAAAACAGAACCCAAGCCATTTAACGATGCATCACTGAAAACTACGAATTCTTTACCCTACTCAGGCCGAACTAATACTAGTGCCTCTGTGAATAATGCTTTCAACTGCTCGAAGCTCTGCTGACACTTTTCTGACCACTCAAATTTAACATATTTTTGAAGCAATCGTGTTATCGGTGTCGCAATCATCGAGAAGCCTTTCACAAATCATCTATAATAGCCGGCTACTCCAAGAAAACTATGGACTTCGGATACATTTCTCGGAGGCTTCCAATCTATAATCATAGAAATTTTGCTCGGGTTAACTTGGATACCCGCGGCTGAAACTATATGTCCCAGAAAGCTAACCTCTGGTAGCCAAAACTCACATTTGCTGAACTTTGCAAACAACTGTTTATCTCTCAAAGTTTGTAACACGATTATCAAATGCTCGGCATGCTTAAATTCATCACGAGAGTAAATCAAAATGTCATCAATAAATACAACTACGAATCGGTCTAAGTACGGCCTGAAAATTCGATTCATCAAGTCCATAAAAATAGCAGGTGCATTTGTTAGTCCAAAAGGCATAACAAGAAATTCGTAGTGTCCGTACCTTGTTCTAAATACAGTCTTTGGCACATCTGGGTCTTTAACTTGTAACTGATATGTAACACCCCTTACACGTATCCGTCACCGAAATAGGGTACGAGGCATTACTGGACTTAATCACATATAACCGATCATTTCCAATTCATAAATTTCTGTTCAAATTTAAAATTTTTCATTCATAATCATATTGTCCCTATTACGGGCCTACGAGGTCCAAAACATACTTTGGAAGTGGTTCGGGAGTAAATCGAGAACTTTAAAATACTTAGAAAATTTTACCATAAAACAAGGCCACACGCCCGTGTGGCTTGGGACACTGCCATGTCCTCGACCTGTGTAACTCTCTGTTTATGACATCATCAACCATTTAGGGTTGCACGGCCAAGTCACACGCCCGTGTGCTAGGCCGTGTGGCCATCCTTGTGGATGAAAGTTAGGCTATTTACCAAGCCTTTTTCCACACAAAAACTCTTGCACACTTATACCAAGTTTATCAACACACGCATGGCATTTTTTTAAGCATCCCAATAACCACATCATGGCATTCGCACACAATTTATAAATCACATTCATCATGCACAATCACACACACATTTAACTAATCATAGCATATAACTTACTCAACCATTCTCATTTAGTATTTTCCACACATAATTATCACACATTCACTCGTCCAACCCAAACAAGCATGCACATCAATGTAATGCTTCATAATAGACTTATAACACAACAAATATTGGCCAGATCAAATGGCCATATACAACAATGACCTTCAATTACCATATGCCAATATTCTAGGCCAACTCATAATAACATGTACACAAATGACCAAGTCCCTATACATGCCATAGACTTAAAAAGTTAGAATAAATATCATTGATACCAATCCATAGCTTCTTAGTGTGATAGAATCTCCGACAACCTCCAACTCGAGCTAGCATCTGTGACACTATAGGAAAAAGAAAGGAATGGTTGTAAGCTATATAGCTTAGTAAGTTAGCATGTAAATAATAAGCAATTAATTAATATGTTTTTACCAATCCTCACAATATGTTCTCAAGATAATACAATCATAATTGCACATATATCCACTTTTTACTCACGTTCATCTCAAGCTGTCTGCTCGAGTTATAGTCACTAAATTATTTATATCTTGAGCTATGAAACTCCAAATTAAGAACCGCTAATATTTCCTGAAACTAGGCTCACATATCCTATTACCATAAAAGTTTCAGAATTTTTGGTTTAGCCAATAAGTACAGTTTATCCATTAAATTCATCCCTGTTCCGCTGTCTGGCAATTCCGACCCCTCTTCACTAAAAATTAATTATCTCCTCATACGGGATTTGGATGATATTCTTGTTTGTTTCTTTTAAAAATATAGTCATTAAGGATTTTAAGAATATAAATTATAACCCATAATTATGTTTTTAAAATTTTTAAAAATTTTCCCAATTCAGAGCAGGGGACTTTGAAATCATTCTGACTTTGTCTTACAAAAATTCAAATATCTCAGAATGTAAAATTTCTTTGCTTACACCATTTATTTTATATGAAAATAGACTCAATAAGCTTTAATTTAATATCTTATTCAATCTCTAATTCGATTTCTACCAGTTTTGGTGATTTTTCAAACTGACATAACTACTGCTGTCCAAAATTGTTTTATTGCTAATTTTACTCTTTCATGTTTTCTTTGTATTAACTTTCATTTACACACACTTAACACCAAGCATGTCCATAGCTAGCCATTCCAATAGCTAGTCATTATCAAATATTTACAAGTCTTCATAGTCATACTTACTCCACATCAATCTTACCAAAGTCCGATCACATATTGAGCACATTGCTCATGAATATATATATACACATGTACCTACACTTATTCATCACATAATCACAATCATTTACACTTAGTCATTTCTGATCACATTGCTCATGAATATATATATATATATATACACACACATGTACCTGCACTCATTCATCACATAATCACAATCATTTACACTTAGTCATTTCCCGTTGAACACATCGGAATATTAACGGATACATAAGACTATTGCACATAATGCCACACTTGTAGCCAAAGCTACTTCACATCACTTATCACACATAGGCTCGTTCTTGAGCTATTCACATTCGCGGGTCTGCTTACACAAGCTGTAGGTCATACGTAACTACTCGGTCTTTGCTCACACAAGTCGTCGTCAGTATCCCCAACACATGCTAGATTACCCAGCCACTAGTAGAACTTATAAGACCAGCACCCGTTTCACATAGACACAATCTCGGGTCTGCTCACACAAGTTATCGGTCATGATGAAACTACACGGTGCTGCTTACACAAGCTGTCGAGTATTCGTAACACATGCCGGATAACTCAGCCACCGGTAGAACGTATGGACCAGCACCCAGATTACTTATTTCACTTAGATTTCACATAGGTTTCTAGCGAACATGTCACTCATATCCATTTTTATTCCTAAGGTTCAACCAGGAAATTTCTCACTTGTCGATATTTTGTCAGTTACATCAAATATTCATCCACAATTCATACCATTTATAAAAATATGAAAACGTAAGTAAAAACAATGCATTATTAACATACAAACTTACCTCAGCAGAACAATCGGTGAAAATGACTTATTCGTCATATTCTTTATTTTCCTCCGTTCTAGGTCTGAACCTCATTTTCTTTGATAATCGAGCTTGGAAGCTGAAAAAAACCCTAGCCATGGTTTCTCCATGCAAGTTTCGGCCATGGGTTGAAGATGGACAAAATTTGGCTTTTAATTTTGTTTTTAATTCATTTTAATTACTAAATAACCAAAATGCCCCTAACTTAAAAATATTCTATTTCACCTATTTCATGTCCATTTTTGTCCAAAACTTTAACCAATGGTCTAATTATCATTTAAGGACCTCAAATTTAAAATTTCATAGCAATTGGGCACCTCTAACATGTAGAACTCAACTTTTGCACTTTTTACAATTAAGTCCTTTTGACTAAATTGAGTGCCCAAACGTCGAAATTTTCAAACGAAATTTTCAAACGAAATGTTCACGAAATCATTTCGTGAAATCGTAGACCATAAAAATGTAATAAAAATAATTTTTTTCTCATCAGATTTGTGGTCCTGAAACCACTGTTCCGACTAGGCCTAAAATCGGGCTATTACATGATAATAACCCGACCTTAAATCAATTTTTGAAAACACTGTTGCCCCTTGTAACTGATCAAACAAATCATCTATTCGTGGAAAAGGGTATTTATTCTTGATCGTCACTTTGTTGAGTTGTCAATAGTTTATACACATTCTCATCGTCCCATCTTTCTTTTTTACAAATAACACCGGTGCACCTCAGGGAGAGAAACTCGGTCTAGCAAAACCTTTATCTGTCAACTCTTGCAATTGAGCTTTCAACTCTTTTAATTCTGTTGGAGCCATTTTGTACGGAGCTATCGATATCGGTGTTGTTCCCTGTACTAATCCAATACCAAATTCAACCTCTCTGATAGGTGGTAAACTTGGTAACTCTTCTGAAAATACATCCGAAAACTCACAAACAACATGTACAGATTCAATTTTTGATTCAGATACCTTTGTATCCAATACGTACGCAAGATATGCATCATAGCCCTTTTTCATCCATTTCTGAGCTAACATAAATGATATCACAATAGGTAATTCATTCGAATCATCAGACTGAATCCGAAGAATTTCATCATTCTGACATTTCAATTCGCTAATCTTTCGTCTACAATTCACAACTATATCATGCATAGTCAGCCAGTCCATACCCAGAATCACATCAAACTCATCGAATTGTAGAAGCATCAAGTCAACCAGAAAACAGTAAACCCGAGCCATTAAAGGACAATTTTACAAATTTTATCAACTAGAATAGACTTGCCTAAGGGGTTTGATACTTTAATTACAAACTCTATAGACTCAACATGAAAACTCTTTTTAAATACTAAATTAATACAGATATATGAATGGGTTGATCCAGGATCCATCAACGCAACTATATCAGTATCAAATAGAGAAAAAGTACCGTTAATAACGTCTGGCGATGATGCCTCCTCCCATGCACTGATAGCATAAGCTCGAGTAGGTGCTCGCGCCTCAGATCTCATAGAAAAATCTCTCATAGCACCTCAGTTACCACTCGTATTCCCAATGTTTCGGGGTGGTCTCCCTCTAGTAGTCGTATTACTTGCTTTCACTGGTTGATCTCTTTTAGCTATAGACTTTTCTAGACAGTCCCGAAGATAATGATCAAGAGATCCACATTTAAAACAAGCTCCTCTCAATATTCTACATTCACTGTAATGTCACTTATTGCAATGCTTACATTCAAGTCCAGCATTTCTAACACTACCCACACTGGCAATAGATGTCGTCTAAGGTTTAAAGCTGAAATGTCTCGTATCTCTATGTCTGATCGAAATCCGCACATAAGTAGTAGAACGAGAATGATATTCTGTAACATCCTGAAAAGAGCCTATGCATTTTCGGTTTAATTGTACGAAATGACATGTCTTATGTGTTATGAAAGTATTTTGAACATTTTTTTGGAAACCTGGAAATGTATGGAAATGTTAAGTTTAAAGTGAATATTTTTGGAAACCTGGAAATGTATGGAAATGTTAAGTTTAAAGTGAGCATTTTTGGAAACCTGGAAATGTATGGAAATGTTATGTTTTAAATGAACATTTTTTGAAACCTGGAAATGTAAGGAAATGATTTAGAAATGATTCAAAAGAGGAAAGTGAACAATTCTGGAAACTTGGAAATGTAAGGAAATGTCAAGTTTAAAGAGGGAAACAAAAATTTTTGGAAACTTGGAAATGTAAGGAAATGACTTAGAAAATGTCGAGTTTTAAAGTTTAAAAGAGGAAACTGAGGCAAGGTGGCCTTAAGAGAAATTGTATGTGAAATTTGGCACACAAACAGGCTTGGAAAAGTGGCCTGGAGATGCCACTTAGGGCTCTTGGAAATGGCGCCACCTACAGGAGTAATGGGCCAAGGTTCGAGCTGCGGGGGAAACAAAATAAAAGAGTTTTATTTTGCTGCAAGGAGCAAGGGAGTTGGACGGCACAAGGCTTTATTTTAGGAGTTTTATTCTCTTTAAAATTCGGCTAAATGATGGATAAATAAGGGATTTATTTATCATTATTTTCAAGAGATAATTGTTGGATTAAATTCTTTTAAATAAAGTGATAATTCAAGGATAAAGCTATCAAAATAAGGGGGAGTGGTGGCCAAATAAGGGACTCTAGCTAGTAATTTCGGCTACTATAGGAA
The DNA here is from genome assembly GCA_025503065.1 of Gossypium bickii. NCBI lineage: Eukaryota > Viridiplantae > Streptophyta > Magnoliopsida > Malvales > Malvaceae > Gossypium > Gossypium bickii. The sequence continues at coordinate 41,960,691 of CP106717.1, read as the reverse complement.
AAGAGACCATTCATTCACTCATTCTCTTTCTCCTCTTCCCTCTGCCAAAACTCTCTAGCAACCATCCTCCTCCTCTCTTTGATTTGTTAAGCCGAATCTATAGTCCACCAATGCCAAAACCCTCAAGTTTTCTTTTCTTTATTTTTTTTTGTGTGGAAATCAAATACTCTAAGAGAGCCCTAGCCGATTTCTCCATTGAATCCTAAAAGCCAAAACCGTGAGATTATCATCTAGTCATCAAAGCCGATTTCTTTAAGGGGCTTCAAACAAAGGTGCTGTCGATTTTATTGAGTAAGGGTAAGATCCAAAACTTGGTTTCCATTCTTTATATTTTAAGACTTGTCGAAATCTAGGACTAATTCTACTAAGGTACTTTTGCCGAATCTATAAAGGGTTTTTCCCGGATTTAGTGGTTGTCAACTACAAGAGGAGATCTGTCGGGACTTTCAAAGATCTAAGGTGGGTAATCGGTCTAAGGCTATTTCTTATGTTTAAGTGATTGAAAATCATATCTAATATATAAGTCTATAGGGATTTCGACAGAGGTATATAGGGATTCTGAAATTTGGAAGTCGCAAGGTAAGTGCCTAAATACAATCGGCTAAGGCCATGTATGGTATTCTAGATCTATTTCTTATATGTTTTAAAAGCCAGAAACTAACTAGTTAGGAGTTTTGGTGACAAGCCGATTACAAGGGTGTGCATCACAAAGTTTCGGGACTCGATTAAGTAAAGTCAATCGGCAAAAAGGTAGGTTTTAAGTGTACAAATCCTACTAGGATTTGGTTTTATAGCCAAATAGGCTTTATGCTAACATATTAAGGTTACCGAATGTAGGAATTGAGATCTGAAGCAATAGATCAGTTTTTTGGGATTTCAAGGAATTCGTTAAGCAAATCAGGTGTGTATCCCACACTAACTTTTAATAAGATTTATGGCAATATTTAATATGTGCATGTAAGAGTATGCACAAAGATCAATCATGAGATGGTTGTAATAACATACTTTATTTACCATATTTATTAATATAAAGCATTGTCATTATTATTTCAGTTTTTCTATCTGTGTATACAAATAAACTGTTTTATAATAATGTCCTGAGAATAATATGATTATTCTTAAAAGATCCTTAGTCAAGTATTATTGTTGACTAGGACAACAATAATGCATTAAGACTAACATGTAGTTGATTGATGATAAAGAGTTGTCATTGATGTGGATTGTCAAAATCAATGCATGAATATGTGTGTTAGAGAACAACATATTGGATTGACCCGTTATGAGTATGTTTATTGGATTATTATGTAATTGTCACAACATTACTCATAGTGATTAATATGTATATGATCCTCGGACTTGAGACAATTATTATCTCAACATCGTGAGTTGTATATTTTGATCTGATCAAACGTACATTTGTAATTGGTTGTTCTATAAAGGCCGATGTTGGATATACCACAATCTATGTAGAGAGGATATGGTTGATCAATATAGGATAAGTCCCTCCTACATAATGGGAGTAATATCTTAGGCCACTTGATTGAGTGAGACTAGAAATGCATGGCCATGCTCAAATAAGTTGACATGAGATGTCATACTAATTTGTATATCATAGTCTACTCAAGATATCAAGAAACATGGGATGGACTATACAAGTGTGACTATTCCATGACTTGTGTCCATTCCGAGATAAAGGACTTAAGGATTAATGTATGAAAGGTTAATCACGAAAGGTTATGTCGAATCATGACTTCTTGTAACTTAGGTAGCAATGATGCATTGCTAGATGCCACTCATTGTCCGTGATAATAGAATCGTTCTAGTATTATCGCTAACGTTGCAAGAACCTCACAGTCACACCCTATGGTTGAAATGAACGGAATAAAATATAATTGGTATTGTTTTTGGTTGTCACATGAATTAAATTAATTAAAGAATTAATTTAATTGGGTAATCAAATATTGAACATATTATATGTACAAGGATGTTGTACACATAATGACAACATAATTCTATTAATATATGAATTTGATTCATATATAAATTTAAATAAATATAGTTTATCAAAATCCTTATTATAATTAATGTAATTATAATTTTCTGGATATAATTAATGTAATTATATTTTCTGGTTAAAAACTTTATTGTATTTATTTAATCTTATGATACATTCAAGAGATACCAATTATAAATGGGTATTAAAAGGATACCAAATAATGGGCCCAATGAAAAGATACCCATTATAAAAGGCCCAATTAAAAGGATACCCATTATAAAAGGTATTTAAAAGAGGCAAAGCTTATGTGAAAAACCTAATAGAGTGTTTGTTAGGTCTAGCGGCCGTCAAGCAAATAAACCTCCGAGAAAAGTTTTGGAGATTTCTTCCGTTCATAGTCAAACCGGTGGATCACGTAGAGGTCGACATCGAAAAGGTTGTGGCTTGATTCGACAATAGATCAAAACTCTTGTTGCCAAGGTGTCATTGTCTACTCATTGAAGTTTTTGGTAAATTTCAAACCTTTATTTCACCCCGATTCGCTCCTCACACATGGATCCATGGTTTGGATCACGGATCTAATTTTATTCTCTGCGCCATGGGGTTTCGGCGCCCAACAATGGGTATCGAGCCACTTGTGTGATACTGAACTCGGTTTTAAATACTTGGGTGATGCAATTGTATGAGATGCATGTTTTGATCTTATTGTATTTTCGATTGTTTAAATCGTTTAAGCATAACCTGATAACTGTTCCTTTCGATAACTGATTAAATGTTAATCATGGTGTTGTGGCTTATTCAATTTTATGTTATTATTGTTAACAAATCCGTAATGATGCGACGATGGTATTTACAATTTCCGATGAAGAGTTAATCGCTAGTGGAACAAGGGTTGTTCCGATATGAAACCTCAAGGATTAAAATCCTAAAAACACGATTCTCGTTGATAAAAGTTATCAAATCGTGAGGATTCATTTGACTGGGATATGCGGTTTGTACGCGGGGGCTCCGCCCGCACTGAGTCCATACTTGTGGGCTCCGCCCGCACTTTTGACTCCTACCATGATATCCCATCTCTTATTTTGGGGATGGGGATGCGAGGCGGCTCGGCCGCGGCCCTTTGGCCCGCTTCCTCCGCCCTCACCCCCATCTTCTTATTATAGTATATTTTGTTAATAAAAGACATTTATAAACTTGATGGGCCACAAAAAGGTTGAAAGGATATTTTATAATTCACCTTAAAAAAAAAAAAAAAAAAATTGAATTATGTATGCTATTTTTGACATGCACGGTGTTTGAAATGCATAGTTATAGCCCAATGACCCATTCGAGAAAAAGGTTGTATTTTTTTTTAAAAAAAAAAAAAAAAAAATTACGGCCTGTGTGTCGTGCCTTACTATTATTCTCTTGTATTTCTCTTCTCATCTTATTCCCTCGTATGTAAAACGAGTTTCTGCATATTGTAATTTGGAAAAGTTGCTGTGGGCCAAACAAGAAGGAAGGTGGGACAATGATTGTGAATGATAGCTTGTGAAATGGCTTACACCTTTAGGGTTCCTTTGGTTCTCCCATTGGCTTGGGTTGAACCACCTTAGTTTATGGGCTATAACTATTGCATTTATTTATTGCTTTATTTATTCATGTATGAGATGCTATGGATGTCTAAAGCATGCCAATTTTAATATATTAAAATTTGATGATAATAAACCCTATTAATTGATGAGATCGATTAGAAGACTAAATGGGCTAAAGTAGACCATAATTGGTGAGATGCAACAACCTTAATAAAATCCTCTATTAAAATATTAAGTCAATATGGCCTTCCAATTTTGCCTCATTAAGGCCTCGATCAATACTATGTAGGTTCCGCTTAAGCGAAGTACTAGTATTTATCTTGGTTAAACGCGAAGAATAAACAAGTGATATTCATTTGGTTTAAAAAATTGGTTAATGGCTTAACTAGGTTACTCTAATAGGATTAGAAACCTAGAGGCAAGTAAATTGGATAAATCATAAGATGATTAGAACAAGAGTTGTTCACCAAATATTAGGAGTTACATATGATGTAATTAGCAAATGTTGCTTACCTAAATAACCATAATCTTAAGAGTAAAGCCAAAGCTGACTTAAGAGGTGGTGAAATATGGATCCTTAACCTACTAGAAATACTTTTGAGAAAGATTTTCCGAAATTAATATACGAGGGTTATTAATTTTGAAATAAAATAGTGGGAATATCATTTAATAAAGTCTTTTTAATGATTGATATAAAAATGGTAAATTTACTCACATGCATATTTAATTGTTGTAGATATATTATGGCTGCAAACACTAGCACACTCTCATTGCGATCGGTCCTTGAGAAGGACAAATTGAATGGTTTGAATTTTCTTGATTGGTTCCGTAACTTGAGGATTGTCCTTAAACAAGAACGGAAATTATATGTCATTGAACAACCACTTCCTAATGAACCACCCACTAATGCCTCGAGGACTGATAGAGATGCTTACAAGAAGTATCTCGTTGACATGATAGATGTTGGATGTCTTATGCTTGCCACTATGAATCTGAACTTGAAGCAACATGAGGACATGGTTGCTTATGATATGATCGAGCACCGAAAGAACTTTATCGAGGGCAAGCACACGGCAAGAGAGGTTTGATATCTCTAAAGCCCTATTCCAATGTAAGTTGGTGAAGGAAGCCCAAGTGGGACCTCATGTTCTTAAGATGATTGGCTATATTGAAAGCCTATCTAAGCTTGGGTTTCCATTGAGCCAAGAGTTGGCCACTCGATGTTATTTTGCAATCGCGTTTTGGATAGCTACAGCCAGTTTGTCCTCAATTTCAATATGAATGAAATTGACAAGACTCTACCACAATTGCTCAAGATATTTACTGAATCTATGAAGGCAACTTGAAAAAGGTTGGACCCAAGCCCATATTGATGGTCCGTAATAACAAGGGCAAGGGAAAGGCCAAAGTTCAAACAAAGCCTAAGGGCAAAGGTAAGCCCAAATTTGGAAAAGGAAAGGCTACACTTTGAAACCTAAAGGTGGGGTGTCTAAGGAAGGAAATCTGTTTTCATTGTGGTGTGATGGACATTGGAAACGGAATCGCCTGTCTATCTTGAAGAAGTCAAGAAGGCTAAAGCAAGCGGAATGTCTCGCTTGGTATTTATGTTATTGATATTAATTTATCAACTACTACTTCTTGGGTATTAGATACTGGTTGTGGTTCTCATATTTGTACTTCATGCATGAGACTACAAAGGAGTAGGACTTTGGCTAGAGGAGATGTGGACCTACGAGTTGGAAATGGAGCAAAAGTTGCTTTGCATTAGTTGTGGGAACATATACTTTATCTTTGCCTAGTGGACTTGATTTATGTTTAGAGGATTGTTATTTTGTGCCCAGTTTGACTAAAAACATTATTTCAATTTCTTGTTTAGACAAAATTGGTTTTGAGATAATTATTAAGAATAATTGTTGTTCATTTTATCTCAATAATGTTTTCTATGGTTCAAACACAATTAATTAATGGCCTCTATATTTTAGATCAAACGAATCCCATTTACAACATAAATACTAAAAGATCTAAAATAAATGACTCAAATCAAACTTATCTTTGGCATTGTCGTTTAGGCCACATAAGTGAGAAACGCATATCCAAACTCCATAAAGATGGTCTCTTGAATTCATTTGTTTTTGAACAATTTGAAGTATGTGAATCTTGCTTATTGGGAAAAATGACTAAATCTCCTTTTTCGAAAAGGTGAACGAGCTAGTGATTTATTGGGCCTAATACATTCGATGTATGTGGACCAATAAATACACAAAGCCGAGGGTGGATTTCACTACTTCATTACTTTCCTCGATGATTTCATGAGATATGGGTATGTTTATCTCATGCACCATAAGTCTGAGTCCCTTGAAAAGTTCAAGGAATTTAAAAATGAAGTACAAAATCAACTAGGCAAAACTATCAAGTCACTTCGATCTGATCGAGGTGGAGAGTATTTGAGCCTAGAGTTTGATGATCTTTTAAAAGAATGTGGGATTGTCTCACAACTTACTCCTCCTGGTACTCCTCAATGGAATGGAGTATCTGAGAGAAGAAATCGAACTTTGTTAGACATGGTTCGATCCATGATGAGTCATGCTGATCTACCGACTTCCTTTTGGGGACATGCACTTGAGACTGCTGCTTTCACACTAAATCGTGTTCCATCTAAATCGGTTCAAAAGACGCCATATGAGATGTGGACTGGGAAACGTCCTAGTATGTCTTTTATGAAAATTTGGGGTTGTGAAGCTTATGTTAAACGTCAGACGTCTACTAAGCTTGAACCCAAATCTGAAAGGTGTATATTTGTGGGATATCCAAAAGAAACCAAAGGATATTATTTTTTTAATCCCACTGAGAACAAAATTTTTGTTGCTCGGACTGGTGTCTTCCTAGAGAAAGAATTTACTTCTAGAAAAGGAAGTGGGAGAAAGATTGAACTTGAAGAAATTCAAGAATCACAAGATACCACTGAACCAGAGATTGAACAAAACCAAATTCCACAAGAAATTGAGGAACAAACAATCGCTATAGAAACACAACCACACAAGCAGATCTTTAAGAGAACGTCGTTGCACCGAGAGATATGGATTTCTCATTACAACGCATGGTGACATTCTTCTTATAGATCAAGATGAGCCTAGGACTTATCAAGAAGCGGTGACGAGCCCAGACTCGAGAAATGGCTTGAGGCCATGAGATCTCGAGATGGATTCCATGTATGAAAACCAAGTATGGACTTTGATTGACCCACCCGAAGGGTTAAACCTATAGGGTGTAAATGGGTTTTCAAAAGAAAATAGACATGGATGGTAATGTACAAACATACAAAGGGCGATTAGTCGCTAAAGGTTTTCGCCAAATTCATGGTGTTGACTATGATGAAACCTTTTCTCCTGTAGCTATGTTTAAATCCATCAGATCTTGCTCGCCATAGTCGCATTTCATGATTATGAAATCGCAGCGGATGGACGTCAAAACAGCTTTCCTTAACGGAAACTTGAAGAGGATGTGTATATGACACAACCCGAAGGTTTTGTAAATCCAAAGGATGCTAGAAAGATATGTAAGCTACAAAGATCCATTTATGGATTAAAGCAAGCTTCTCGAAGTTGGAATATTCGTTTTAACGATGCAATCAAAGAGTTTGGTTTTATCAAAAATGAAGATGAGCCATGTGTTTACAAGAAAGTTAGTGGGAGCACTATCACATTCTTGGTACTATATGTGGATGACATACTTATCATGGGAAATGACATACCTACCTTGCATCTATTAAGACTTGGTTAAGAAGTTGTTTTTCTATGAAGGACTTGGGCGAAGCCACTTATATCTTAGAGTCAAGATCTATAGAGATAGATCAAGACGACTACTAGGTCTAAGCCAAAGCACATACATAGATAAAGTCTTGAAAAGGTTGAGTATGGAAGAATCTAAAAGAGGATTCCTACCTATGAGACATGGTATTTCACTCTCGAAGAAATGTGTCCTTCAACTCCACAAGAGAGAGAACGCGTGAGTAAAATTCCATATGCTTCCGCTATTGGATCTATCATGTATGCTATGTTATGTACCCGTCCCGATGTCTCGTATGCCTTAAGTATGACGCAGCGTATCAAGTAGATCCCGTGAAGGTCACCGACCACGATCAAGAGTATCCTTAAGTACTTAAGAAGAACTAAGGATACGTTCCTATTATATGGAGGTGAGGAAGAGTTAAGTGTAAAGGTTACACGATGCCGCTTCCAAACGACAAGGATGATTCTCGATCGCAATCGGGTTTGTGTTTTGCCTTAATGGTGGTGCTGTAAGTCGGAAGAGTTCAAAGCAAAGTCACGATGGCGATTCTACAACAGAGGTTTAGTATATTGCAGCCGGTGGTGAGCAAAAAAGAAGCGATTTGGATCAAGAAGTTCATTCTTCGACTAGGGGTTGTGCCTAGCATATCGATGCTATAGAACTCCGATGTGATAACAATGGAGCCATTGCACAAGCTAAAGAACCCGATCTCACCAAATGATCCAAACATATACTTAGGCGCTACCATCTTATTCGAGAGATTATCGATCGAGGAGATGTAGAGATATGCAGAGTACCTTCGGATGATAACATCGCCGATCCTCGACCAAGCCTCTGACACAGCAGAAGCATGATCGTCACACTAAGTCGCTTGGTATTAGATATATGAGTGATTGGTCTTAGTGCTAGTGGGAGATTGTAAGAGTATGCACAAAGATCAATCATGAGATGGTTGTAATAACATACTTTATTTACCATATTTATTAATATAAAGCATTGTCATTATTATTTCAGTTTTTCTATCTGTGTATACAAATAAACTGCTTTATAATAATGTCCTCGAGAATAATATGATTATTCTTAAAAGATCCTTAGTCAAGTATTATTGTTGACTAGGACAACAATAATGCATTAAGACTAACATGTAGTTGATTGATGATAAAGAGTTGTCATTGATGTGGATTGTCAAAATCAATGCATGAATATGTGTGTTAGAGAACAACATATTGGATTGACCCGTTATGAGTATGTTTCTTTGGATTATTATGTAATTGTCACAACATTACTCATAGTGATTAATATGTATATGATCCTCGGACTTGAGACAATTATTATCTCAACATCGTGAGTTGTATATTTTGATACTGATCAAACGCGTACCTTCGTAATTGGTTGTTCTATAAAGGTGATGTTGGATATACCACAATCTATGTAGAGGATATGGTTGATCAATATAGGATAAGTCCTCCTACATAATGGGAGTAATATCTTAGGCCACTTGATTGAGTGAGACTAGAAATGCATGGCCATGCTCAAATAAGTTGACATGAGATGTCATACTAATTTGTATATCATAGTCTACTCAAGATATCAAGAAACATGGGATGGACTATACAAGTGTGACTATTCCATGACTTGTGTCCATTCCAGAGATAAAGGACTTAAGGATTAATGTATGAAAGGTTAATCACGAAAGGTTATGTCGAATCATGACTTCTTGTAACTTAGGTAGCAATGATGCATTGCTAGATGCCACTCATTGTCTGTGATAATAGAATCGTTCTAGTATTACTGCTAACGTTGCAAGAACCTCTGAGGTGTCACACCCTATGGTTGAAATGAACGGAATAAAATATAATTGGTATTGTTTTTGTTGTCACATGAATTAAATTAATTAAAGAATTAATTTAATTGGGTAATCAAATATTGAACATATTATATGTACAAGGATGTTGTACACATAATGACAACATAATTCTATTAATATATGAATTTGATTCATATATAAATTTAAATAAATATAGTTTACCGAAATCCTTATTATAATTAATGTAATTATAATTTTCTGGATATAATTAATGTAATTATATTTTCTGTTAAAAACTTTATTGTATTTATTTAATCTTATGATACATTCAAGAGATACCAATTATAAATGGGTATTAAAAGGATACCAAATAATGGGCCCAATGAAAAGATACCCATTATAAAAGGCCCAATTAAAAGGATACCCATTATAAAAGGTATTTAAAAGAGGCAAAGCTTATGTGAAAAACCTAATAGAGTGTTTGTTAGGTCTAGCAGTAGTCAAGCAAATAAACCTCCGAAAAGTTTTGGAGATTTCTTCCGCTCATAGTCAAACCGGGTGGATCACGTGAGGTCGACATCGAAAAGGTTGTGGCTTGATTCGACAGTAGATCAAAACTCTTGTTGCCAAGGTGTCGCTGTCTACTCAGATTGAAGTTTTTGGTAAATTTCGAAACCTTTATTTCACCCCGATTCGCTCCTCACACATGGATCCATGGTTTGGATCGCCGGATCTAATTTTATTCTGCTGCGCCATGGGGTTTCGGCGCTCCAACAGTGCATGTGTATAAGAATGTGAATATGGCTAAGGTACCGTGTTACGGTACAAAGTACTCAGGTACGTTTCCTACTTCTACTAGGATTACGAAATATGTTATATTTAACATGTGAAAAGTGACATGAATGTGAATTTAAGTATGATATGCATAATATGAATAATATGGGGCACTCGGGTTATATGAAAAAGGGGAAGTGAATGTGGTGACTTCGGTCACACTATCTGAATGTGGTGACCTCGGTCACATTATCTAAATGTGGTAACTTCGGTTACATTATCTGAATGTGGTGTCTCATGACACAATTATCTGGTGGCTATGCCACAAATTTTATATGGGCGATGAGCACGTCGACTGCAGCGACTGCCTTCGATGGTGTGTAGCGGATGGAGGGTTGACTTAGTAGTCCCCACGGTGTGCAGGTTTGTACGGGGATGTGTAGTGGATGACATCTAGGTTTGGGTTCGGGTTGCATCATTATTTTATCTGTATATGGATATGCATGTGATATGATAAGGAATGCCTGATCTATTAAATTTTAGTGTTGCTTACGCATTGAGTCTGTTGACTCACCCCGTTGTGGAAACATGTTTCAGGTGATGAACAGTGATGGACCGGGACGGCAGAACTTGTGGTGGCCATGCTCAGCTTGAAGTTTTATTTGATTTGGACATTTGATTTTATTGAAGTACTACAAAAATTTTATTTTGGGTTTTGTCTGATGTAATAAGGCCATAGTGATGATTTTATTTTTGTTTTATTTACTATGTTACAAATTTATGATAATTAAAGAATAAGCCAATTTAATTTAAAATAAACTTTAAAAATTTTGACACCTGAAATAAATGGGTTTTTAATATAAAGTAAACTTGTTTTCAACTCGAGCCCAATCCACAAACAAAGTATCTTCAAAACACACAGTGTTTTTCAAAGTAACAAAAGATATTTTGAACCTGTTTACATCGAGGAACATACCAGATCCGGTCCAGGCTCGTGGGCCGGGTGTGGGGTGTTTCAGTTTGGTATCAGAGCCCAGTTTTAAACTCTCGACCTGTGGGCTAAGGCCCAAAATGTTTTCCAATCAAGCCAAATGAGTTTTATGGAAGTATTTCTAAAAATAAGCATGTTTTCTAGCATGGCACCTAAGTCTCCGACCCACAGTCCACCAGGTAAGTACCCCTAACCATCCGTGTGATTATGTGAATTATAGAAGGGTAGAAAAGGAATGGAACGTAGAATAGTATGATAGGTATTTGAACCGTAGGACTAGTCTACTCAAACACAAATACATAAGACTTACTTGCCTAACTAAACAAACCTATGGCTAAGTCAACCGAGTTAGGGTGTGGTAACCCCTGTGCGCATGTCTAGGATTGGATCCGGAAGAGCCTGGTATTTAAGCAATCCTAGTGACTCACCTCCTCTTCGCAGGAATCCTACCTGGTACGTAGCTTCGGTTCACCCTAACTCAGAGGGCTCAGTAGGTGTGGCAACCTCTATGCGCATGTCTAGGAATGGTTTCAGTGGGAGCTTGGTACTTAAGCAGTCTGTGTGACTCGCCTCCTCTCCATTCGAACCCTACCTAGTGCGTAGCTTTGGTTCACCCTGACCAAGAGGACTCGGTCATAGGCTAAACACGATAACTAAAACCCGAATGGGAACTAGCCGTGTTTTTATAAAAAAACTCTTAAAATTACCTTTTTAATTTGTGAGAACTATTTTTACAAAATTGTTCCGAAAATTTTTTGGTTTGTAAAATTACAAAAATACCCCTAGTGGTAAAAATACAAAAATGCCCTTGGTTTATGAAATTCCCAAAATACCCACAATTCTTATCAAAATTTCATTACTTTATAACAAGTCCAAAAACCCTAATTTGCAAAATATCAAAATACCTTGATTATGGAAAATTACGAAATTGCCCCTAACTTACAAAATTACCAAAATGACCCTAACTTCCAATTTTTTTGCAATGTCATCAAAATAGAAAGCAAAATTCTCAAAAAAGAACCCTCAAAGTTTTGCAAATTTGGAAATACCCCTGAATTATTAAACTTTACAAATTCACCCTAGTTTATTACCAAAATACCCCTAAGGTTCAAAATTTCTGAAATACCCCCGGATTTCAAAATTTTCCCAAAATACCCCAGGAATTTAGAATTACCAAAATACTTTTTGACAAAACCACCAAGGGACTTTTTCTTTTGAAAAATTACGAAAATACCCCTATAGGACAAATTACGAAAATACCTCTGGGTAGTGGAAAAACAACAACAATGAAAACTACAACATTTCTCTAAATGAACGAAAGTTCATAATTGATTGATGGATGTATGTATGAACGTAAAGACTGTGTGCATGTATGAATACGAAAGAACCACTCCTAAAATTCTTTCCATAAAACTTCTTCGCAGGTAATCAAGAGAAACAAAGACTAATTCATAAAACTTCTTAATCAGATCACGACGTTAGAAATGAGCTCTAGAGGACATGGTCGTCGAGGACGCCTTGAGTAGAGCGGGATGACCGTGTCGTAACACATTAGATCGGGTCAAGGGTCTGACAATAAGATACCGCCGCCACCACCAGCCCCAGCTGTGGGTGTTGAGCAACAAGCTCAAATGGGAGATGATGCTGTATCGCAGGCTGTGCTGCGAGTTTTGGAGTTGGTGGTTGGTGCAGGAGGAAATTCGGGAACTCGAAAGTTGGTACCTGAGCGACTTTGTGCCAACGGAGCTGAAATGTTTTGTGGAGTATCTGGAGTGGCACCCAGTACAGCTGAGTACTGGTTGGAGGCAACTGAGTGCATTATGGATGAGCTCGACTTGACCCCTGAGGAGAAGTTGAAAGGAATGGTGGCACTGTTACGTGATGAAGCGTACCAATGGTGGTTAACTGCTTGGGATGGTGCCACAGCTGAGGATCTGACCTGGGAGTACGTTAAGGAAGCGTATCAGAAGAAATACGTTGGAACCAAGTATACTGATGAACAAAGGAAGGCTTTTCTGGGGCTGGTTCAAGGGAACAAGTCCGTAGCCGAGTATGAAGCTGAATTTCTGAGGTTGAGCCGGTATGCTCGAGGAGTGGCAACCGAGCATGGGAGGTGTGTCCAATTTGAGGATGGTTTGAGGGATGATTTAAGGTTGTTGATAGCCCCACATCAGGAACGAGAATTTTTCACGTTAGTGGAAAAGGCTGAGGTAGCCGAGGGAATCAAGGACTCGGTAAAGCAGAGCTCTGATAGGAATATGCCGAAGAGGGGTTATGGGTCGTCAGGATCGTTTGGGAGTGGGCAGAAGAGGCCTAGATTTGATGGGCCGCGAGGTCAGCAAGCTGGTACAAGATGGCAGTATCGTCCTTGTGAGCATTGTGGAAAGAAGCACTTAGAGGAGTACTGGAAAAAGACGGGAGGATGTTTTAGGTGTGGGTCCAAGGACCATATGCTCAAGGATTGTCCTAAGAAACCAGATGAAAGTTGATCAGCAGCTCAGAATGTTAGCCAGGCTGGTAGAGGCGGACAGCAGCCTCAACGAGGTCGTGGTTCGAATAACAGAGGTAATGGTGCTGGCAGAGGATGGGGAACACAGGGCAGAGGTGCTGCTAATACTGAGGCAAGGCAACCGGGTTTGGTTTATGCGGTTCACCGTAGGGAGGATGGAGACGCGCCGGATGTTATAACTGGTACGTTCTTTATTTATGGCAAGCCTTATTATGCAAATTGATGTGGGCTCGACCCATTCTTATGTTGCATGTAGTATAGTGGAAACACTAGGCCTAGACTCTAAACTTTCTGATAGGCAGATGACTGTAGTAAGCCCATTAGGCCAAACTGTAGTGGTGGATAAGATCTTTCGGAATGTACCTTTAGAGATTCAGAGAGTGAACTTTCGGGCTGATTTAATGGAACTACCCTTTGGGGAGTTTGAACTCATACTTGGAATAGACTGGCTAGTAGAGCACCGGGCCGTGTTGGATTGTGCAGCTAAACGAATGGAACTAAGGACCCCGGAGGAGGAAGTAGTAGTAATGATCGGAAAAAGAAAAAACTACCTGTCTAACGTAGTTTCGGCGTTAAAGGCTGAGAAAATGGTTAGGAAAGGGTGCAAGGCATTTTTAGCCTTCGTAAGTGCGTTGGGTGGAAAGGAAGAAGGAGTCAGTAGAGTTAGAACGGCAAGGGACTTTGAAGATGTATTTTTGGAGGAATTACCAGGAATACCCCCAGATAGGGAGGTGGAATTTGGAATAGACTTGCTACCGGGAACAGCTCCTGTGTCAATCGCTCCATACCGAATGGCGCCAAAGGAGTTGGTTGAGCTCAAGGCTCAAATCCAAGAGTTGTTGGATCGTGGGTTCATTCGACCTAGTGTGTCTCCATGGGGAGCACCGGTCCTGTTTGTAAAGAAGAAGGACGAAACTATGCGGATGTGCGTAGATTACCATCAGTTGAATAAGCTGACCATCAAGAACAAGTATCCCTTGCCAAGGATAGACAACTTGTTTGATCAGCTGAAAGGGGCCGCAGTATTCTCGAAGATAGACTTAAGGTCGGGATATCATCAGTTGAAGGTGAAGGAGGCCGATATCCATAAGACCGCTTTTAGGACACCATTTTGAGTTTGTAGTGATGCCGTTTGGATCGACGAACGCTCCAGTCGTGTTCATGGATATGATGAACCGGGTTTTCCAACCCTACTTGGATAGGTTTGTTGTCGTGTTTATCAATGACATTCTTGTGTATTCGTAGTCAGAGGAGGAGCATGATGAGCACCTACAGATAGTGTTACAAGTATTAAAAGAGAAGAAGCTCTATGCCAAATTCAGCAAGTGTGAATTCTGGCTTAAGGAGGTGGCATTCTTAGGACATGTAGTATCCGCAGAAGGTATAAGGGTGGATCCTAGGAAGATCGAAGCAGTGTTGGATTGGAAACCACCTAGGTCCATGGCTGAGATCCGAAGTTTCTTAGGTTTGGCAGGCTATTACAGAAGGTTCGTGGAAGGGTTCTCGACAATAGCCGCGCCTTTGACAAAGCTACTAAGGAAAGAAGTATCCTTTGTATAGACGGATAAGCAACAGGAGAGCTTTGAGAAGCTTAAGAAAGTCTTGACGGAAGCTCCAGTTCTGATTCAGCTTGAGGCAGGAAAGGATATTGTGGTGTACTGTGACGCTTCGCATACGGGATTAGGCTGTGTTCTAATGCAAGATGGAAAAGTAGCCGCTTATGCGTCTCGACAGTTAAGGCCAGATTTATCCTACGAGGAAGAGCCGATTCAGATATTGGAACGTGATGTGAAAGTGTTACAGAGGAAGTCAGTTCCCCTAGTCAAAGTTTTATGGTGCAATCATGGATCGGAAAAAGCTTCGTGGGAACCAGAAGAGGCAATGCGACAGCAATACCCCCAATTATTTTAGCTAGGAAATTTCGAGGATGAAATTATTTTAAGGGGGTAGAACTGTAACATCCTAAAAAGGGCCTATGCTTTTTCGGTTTAATTTTATGAAATGACATGTCTTATGTGTTATGAAAGTATTTTGAACATTTTTTTGGAAACATGGAAATGTATGGAAATGTTAAGTTTAAAGTGAACATTTTTGGAAACCTGGAAATGTATGGAAACGTTAAGTTTAAAGTGAACATTTTTGGAAACCTGGAAATGTATGGAAATGTTAAGTTTTAAGTGAACATTTTTGGAAACCTGGAAATGTAAGGAAATGATTTAGAAATGATTCAAAAGAGGAAAGTGAACATTTCTAGAAACTTGGAAATGTAAGGAAATGTCAAGTTTAAAGAGGGAAACAAAAATTTTTGGAAACTTGGAAATGTAAGGAAAGAAAATGTCGAGTTTTAAAGTTTAAAAGAGGAAACTGAGGCAAGGTGGCCTTAAGAGAAATTGTATGTGAAATTTGGCACACAAACAGGCTTGGAAAAGTGGCCTGGAGATGCCACTTAGGGCTCTTGGAAATGGCGCCACCTACAGGAGTAATGGGCCAAGGTTCGAGCTGCGGGGGAAACAAAATAAAAGAGTTTTATTTTGCTGCAAGGAGCAAAGGAGTTGGACGGCACAAGGCTTTATTTTAGGAGTTTTATTCTCTTTAAAATTCGGCTAAATGATGGATAAATAAGGGATTTATTTATCATTATTTTCAAAAGATAATTGTTGGATTAAAGTCTTTTAAATAAAGTGATAATTCAAGGATAAAGCTATCAAAATAAGGGGGAGTGGTGGCCAAGTAAGGGACTCTAGCTAGTAATTTCGGCTACTAGAGGAAGAGAGACCATTCATTCATTTATTCTCTTTCTCCTCTTCCTTCTGTCAAAACTCTCTAGCAACTATCCTCCTCCTCTCTTTCATTTGTTAAGCCAAATCTATAGTCCACCAGTGCCGAAACCCTCAAGTTTTCTTTTCTTTAATTTTTTTTTGTGTGGAAATCAAATACTCTAAGAGATCCCTAGCCGATTTCTCCATTGAATAACAAAAGCCAAAACTGTGAGATTATCATCTAGTCATCAAAGCCGATTTCTTTAAGGGGCTTCAAACAAAGGTGCTGTCGATTTTATTGAGTAAGGGTAAGATCCAAAACTTGGTTTCCATTCTTTATATTTTAAGACTTGTCGAAATCTAGGACTAATTCTACTAAGGTACTTTGGCCGAATCTATAAAGGGTTTTTCCCGGATTTAGTGGTTGTCAACTACAAGAGGAGATCTGTCGGGACTTTCAAAGATCAAAGGTGGGTAATCGGTCTAAGGCTATTTCTTATGTTTAAGTGATTGAAAATCATATCTAATATATAAGTCTATAGGGATTTCGACAGAGGTATATAGGGATTCCGAAATTTGGAAGTCGCAAGGTAAGTGCCTAAATACAATTGGCTAAGGTCATGTATGGTATTCTAGATCTATTTCTTATATGTTTTAAAAATCGGAAACTAACTAGTTAGGAGTTTTGGTGACTAGCCGATTACAAGGGTGTGCATCACAAGGTTTCAGGACTCGATTCGTAAGTCAATCGGCAGCAAGGTAAGTTTTAAGTGTACAAATCCTACTAGGATTTGGTTTTATAGCCGAATAGGCTTTATGCTAATATATTAAGGTTACCGAATGTAGGAATTGAGATCTAAAGCAATAGATCGGTTCTTCGGGATTTCAAGGAATTCGTTAAGCAAATTAGGTGTGTATCCCACACTAACTTTTAATAAGATTTATGGCAATATTTAATATGTGCATGTGTATAAGAATGTGAATATGGCTAAGGTACCGTGTTACGGTACAAAGTACTCAGGTACATTTCCTACTTCTATTAAGATTACGAAATATGTTATATTTAACATGTGAAAAGTGACATGAATGTGAATTTAAGTATGATATGCATAATATGAATAATATGGGGCATGAAACACCCCACACCCGGCCCACGAGCCTGAACCGGATCTGGTGTGTTCCTTAAGAAAAATCGGTTTCAAAATTCTTTGTTACTTAGCGAAAGTTCGTGAAATTTTCAAAGAAGTTATCAATTCGAGTTGGGCTTAGGTTGAAAAACCCATTAACTATGTTTGGAAATCCATTTATTTTAAGGTGACAAAATAATTTAGGGTTTACTTAAAAAAAAAATATTTCTTACTTAAACTTAAAATATAAATTAATTCATAACATAGTGGTTAAAAGAAAATAAAAGTAACGAAATAGAAACTATGGCCTTTTCGGCCTTATTACATCAATAATTCCCAACTTAAAAACTTAAAATACTTAATAGAAATAAAGTTCCAAATAATAAAAATCCTTTCTTCTTTGTGCATGGCCACCTTTAGCTCCTGCAGACCAGTCCATTATTGCTCATTACACAAAAATAGTCCCACAAAGGGGTGAGTCAACAGACTCAATGTGTGCACAAACTAACAATCAACAATTCAGGCATACATGTTCATATCAAAGACATATTCATATAAAAATGATGCAACCCAAACCCAAGCCTAGTTATCCATCCGTTACACACCACCCGTACTGCGCCAATCACACCGTGGGGACTACTAAGTCAACCCTCCATCCGCTACACACCATTGAAGGCGATCATTGCGATGACGCGTGCTCATCATCGCCCATATAATTTGTGTCATTAGACACCATATTCGAATAATGTAACCGGTTACCAAATTCGGATAATGTAACCGGTTTACCATATTCATATTATGTGACCGTAGTCACCATATTCCGTTAGTGAGACCAAGTCAACACCTTCTTCCCCTTTCACATATAGCCCAAATGCCCCAAAAATTATTATATCATGCATAACATACTTATTTCTCATTCATGTTACTATTCACATGTTCAAAATATATCATATTCGTAATCCTATCGTAGTAGGAAACGTGCACAGGTACTCTTTACCACATTTGTGGTGCTTAGCCACATTCTTATTCTCATACATATTCTTATACTAAAATAATTATTGCCATAATATATTGAAAGTTAGTGTGAGTACACACCGATTTGCTTAATAGGTTCCTTGATATCCCAAGAAATCGATCATTTGCTTTAGATCTCAAATCCTACATAAGTTAATCACTTTAAAAGACCATTCGGCCACTTTTCCAAATACAACTAGGATTTGTATTACTTACCTTATGGCCCAGAATTGATTTTAAGAATCAAGTGCCTGGATCTTTGTATTCCTCCCTTGTGAATTCGGCTAAACACTATATTACTCCATAGGTTAGTTTTCGGCTAAATAATAAATCCAAACATGTAACATAAGCCTTAGCCGAATTTCTTAGCACTTACCTTGTGATTCTAAATCTTGAAAAGTAACCCTTGGCTTATGGAGATGTTGAAATCCCTTAGATCTGAAATCCCAAAATTCCTCCTTTGGTAATCGGCCAAGAGACACAAAAGGGATTATTTCCTAGATCTTAATTAAAAGAATTAGAAGAACAAAAATTCATTGTTCTTACCTTAGATCCTTGACCCTTGTATTCAACAATTGTAGAAACCTAAGAGATCCCTTGTAGATTCGGCCAAAATTGCTAATAGATTTAGTACCCTGATTTTCAGTAAAAAGAGAAGGAATACAAATCGATTGACCACAGATCTTACCCCTTTTGATGCTGTAGTTGATTACTTCCTTGCTTAGAGTCACAGATATTCGGCTATGGAGTTTAATCAGGTATCTAAAGAAAAGACTTTTGGCTTGACAGATGAAGAAAAGAGAAGAGGAGAAGAGGAGAAGAAAATTCGGCAGAGAGAGGGTTTGCTTAGGGAAATTTCTGCCACACTTGGAAAAGATGAGAGAAAATCTTTTAATTCTCCTTCTTTAGCCGAAATTACTAGGCCAAGAGTCCTTGACTTGGCCACCACTCTTCCTTGTGATAATATTATCACCTTATTTAAAAATAAATAAAGAAAAATCCTTTTTATCTCTTCTAAATAATCCAAATTAAAAAGCTTTTATTTATCACATTATGATGCAATATTAATGGAAATAAAACACCTCTCTTTTTAAATACATGTGCCGTCCACCCCTTAGCACAGGAAGCAAAAATAAAACTTCATTTATTTGCTTCCCTTGTGACTCAAACCAGTGCCCATGCCTTTTGCACATGGCGCCATTTCCATAGGCCCTAAGTGCCATCTTGAGCCACTTTTCCTAGCCCGTTTGTGTGTCAAATTTTACCAACTTTTTCTTTTAAGGCCCTCTTGCCTTAATCTCCCATTTTAAACTTTAAAACTCATAATTTTAGGGTCATTTCCAAGTTTCCTAAAATTTTCGATCATCTGTTTACTTGCCATTTTCTTACATTTCCAAGTTTCCTAAAATGTATACTTTCCATTTTGGATCATTTCCATTTTCATTTCTTAGTTTCCAAAAATGTGTACTTTCCATTTTTGAACCATTTCCTTACATTTCTAGGTTTCCTAAAATGTTCATGTCCTAATGCATTTCCAGGTTTCCAAAAATGTTCAAGTTTCCAAAAATGTTCATCTCCATTTTCATGCATATTCATACATTTCTGAGTTTCCAAAAATATCAAAAATTTATTCATAATGCTTAAGACTTGTCATTTCATACAATTAAACCGAAAATGCTTAGGCCCTTTCGAGATGTTACGCTTCTACCCCTTAAACAAAATTTCGTCCTCGAAATTTCCTAACTAAACAATCGAGGGTATTGCTGTCGCATTATCTCTTCTGACTCCCACGACACTTCTTCCGATCCATGGTTGCGCCATAACACCTTGACTAGAGGTACTGACTTCCTCCGTAGTACTTTCATATCACGTTCCAGGATCCGAATCGGCTCTTCCTCATAGGATAAGTCCGGCCTTAGCTCCACTTCTTCAACAGGTACCACATGAGATGAATCCGATCGATAGCGACGTAGCATGGATACATGGAATACGTCGTGCATTAGTTTAGCTGCATCGGTGGCAACTCCACTTGGTATGCCACTGGTCCAACTCGCTTTAGTACTCGATAGGGCCCTATAAACCTTGGGCTTAACTTCCCTTTGCGACCGAACCTCATTACCTTCTTCCAAGGTGAGACTTTCAGAACCACTTGGTCTCCCACTTCAAACTCAATTTCCTTCCGCTTAAGGTCTGCATACGACTTCTGCCTATCAGAGGCTTCCTTCAACCTTGCCCAGATTATCTCAACCTTCTCCTCAGTTTTTGCCACTAACTCCGGACCCAAAATACGATGTTCCCTTAACTCGGTCCAACAAGTAGGAGTTCTACACTTCCGACCCTACAATGCTTCATATGGTGCCATCCGAATGCTAGCCTGATAGCTGTTGTTATAGGCGAACTCAGCTAAAGACACATAATCCTCCCAACTTCCTCGAAAATCCATAACACAACCCCTTAACATATCCTCCAAGACTTGTATAACTCGTTCAGACTGCCCGTCGGATTGTGGATGAAAAGCTGTAGTGAAGTCCAACTTGGTGCCTAAAGCTTGGTGAAGTGCCTTCCAAAACCGAGACGTAAACCTTGGGTCTCGATCGGAGATGATTGATACTGGTACTCCATGTAACCTCATGATTTCTGCCACATATAACTTAGCTAACTTTCGAAGAGAATAATCCACTCTTACTGGAATAAAGTGCACGGACTTGGTCAAACGGTCCACTATCACCCATACCGAGTGCTTCTTAGTAGGCGGAAGGGGAAGCCCACTAACGAAGTCCATGGTAATTCTCTCCCACTTCCATTGTGGAATCTCAATTGGTTGAAGCAATCCTGATGGGACTTGGTGTTCAGCCTTAACTTGCTGACACGTCAAACATTTTCCCACGAATTCCGTCACTTCTCGTTTAAGATCAGACCACCAAAATTGTTCCATTAGATCTCTATACAGCTTAATGCCTCCAGGATGCATAGCATAAGGGCTACCATGCGCTTCCCGAAGAATCCTTTGTCTCAACTCCTTGTCCCTAGGCATACAGACCTTTCCTTTGTAGTACAATACTCCTTCATTGTTGACGCCATAATCCTTTAATTCTCCATTCTGAACTTGCTGTAACTTAGCACTTAGGTCCTTATCAGCCAACTGTCCGTCTTTCACCTCCTTTAGCCATGTGGGCTGGACTTGTAACTCTGCCAACAGGCTTCCATCATCATACAGACTTAAGTGAGCGAACAAAGCCCTTAGATCCGACACAACCTTCCTACTTAGGGCGTCTGCTACCACATTCGCCTTGCCCGGGTGGTACTCTATCGAACAATCATAATCCTTCAACAACTCCACCCACCTTCGTTGCCTCAAGTTCAACTCCTTCTGAGTCAACAAATACTTAAGGCTCTTGTGGTCCGTGTAGATCACTGACCTTTCTCCATAAAGGTAGTGCCTCCAAACCTTAAGGGCAAAAACCACTGCTACTAGTTCCAAGTCATGGGTTGGGTAGTTAACCTCATGAGGCCTTAACTGCCGTGACGCATAAGCGACCACTTTTCCGTCTTACATTAGCACATAGCCTAACCCCGTATGCGAAGCGTCACAGTACACCACAAAATCTTTTCCTGCCTCCGGCTGGATTAACACTGGAGCTTCCGTCAACACCTTTTTAAGCTTTTCAAAGCTCTCCTGTTGCTTATC
The DNA here is from genome assembly GCA_025503065.1 of Gossypium bickii. Classification (NCBI taxonomy): domain Eukaryota; kingdom Viridiplantae; phylum Streptophyta; class Magnoliopsida; order Malvales; family Malvaceae; genus Gossypium; species Gossypium bickii. The sequence goes on along the minus strand of CP106717.1, from coordinate 41,938,663 downwards.
CATCCATACAAAGGGTACTTCCTTCCTTAGCAGCTTTGTCAAAGGCGCGGCTATTGATGAGAATCCTTCCATAAACCTTCTGTAATAGCCTGCCAATCCTAAGAAACTTCGGTTTCAACCACGCACCTAGGTGGTTTCAATCCAACAACGCTTGATCTTCCTAGGGTCCACTCTTATTCCTTCCGCGGATACCACGTGTCCTAAGAATGCCACCTCCTTAAGCCAAAATTCACACTTGCTGAATTTGGCATAGAGCTTTTTCTCCCTTAACACTTCCAACACCATTCGGAGATGCTCATCATGCTCCTCTTCCGACTTAGAATACACCAAAATATCGTCGATGAACACCACGATGAATCTATCCAAATAGGGTTGGAAAACCCGATTCATCATGTCCATGAACGCGGCCGAGGCGTTAAATCAATCCAAACGGCATCACCACAAATTCAAAATGACCGTATCTTGTCCTAAAAGCTGTCTTATGAATGTCAGCCTCCTTCACCTTCAACTGGTGATATCCCGACCTTAAGTCTATCTTTGAGAACACAGCTGCCCCTTTCAGCTGATCGAACAGGTCGTCTATCCTTGGCAAAGGATACTTGTTCTTGATGGTCAGTTTGTTCAATTGACGATAGTCTATGCACATACGCATAGTTCCGTCCTTCTTCTTTACAAATAGGACCGATGCTCCCCATGGAGACACACTGGGTTGGATGAACCCACAATCCAACAATTCTTGGATTTGAGCCTTGAGCTCAACTAACTCCTTTGGCGCCATTCGGTATGGAGCGATTGACACAGGAGCTATTCCTGGTAGCAAATCTATCCCAAATTCCACCTCCCTATCTTGGGGTATTCCTGGTAATTCCTCTGGAAATACATCCACGAAGTCCCTTACTGTCCTAACTCCATTAATACCTTCCTCCTTCCCACCTATCGTACTAACGAAGGCTAAGAATGCCTTACACCCCTTCTTAACCATCTTCTCGGCCCTCAGTGCCGAAACCACGTTAGACAAGTAGTTCCTCCTTTCTCCGATCATCACTACTACCTCATCCTCGGGGGTTCTTAGTTCCATACGTTTAGCCGCACAATCCAACACGGCTCGATGCTCTACTAGCCAATCCATTCCAAGTATAAGCTCAAACTCTCCGAAGGGTAACTCCATTAAGTCAGCCCGAAAGTTCACTCCCTGAATCTCTAGAGGTACATTCCGAAAGATCTTGTCTACCACTACGGTTTGGCCTAATGGGCTTACTATAGTCATCTGTCTATCAGAGAGTTCTGAGTCTAGGCCTAGTGTTTCCACTACACTACATGCAACATAGGAATGGGTTGAGCCCACATCAATCAGAGCAAAATAGGGTTTGTCAGAAATAAAGAACATACCGGTTATTACATCCGGTGTGTCACCATCTTGCCTCCGGCGAACCGCATAAACCAAACCCGATTGCCTTGCCTCAGCATTTGCAAAGACTCGGCCCCGCGTGCTCCACGACCTCTGCCAAAGCACCATTACCTCTGTTGGTGAACCACGACCCGTTGAGGTCGCTTTCCGCCTCTACCACCGACTAACATTACCGAGCTGCCGGTCGGCTTTAAATGCAGTTGCTTAGGACAATCCTTAAGCATATGGTCCTTGGACCTACACTTGAAACATCCTCCCGTCTTTCTCTAGCACTCTCCTAAGTGCTTCTTTCCACAATGCTCACAAGGGCGATACTGCCAGCCCGTACCAGCTTGTTAATTTCGTGGCCCGTCAACCTTAGGCCTCTTATGACCTTTTCCAGATGGTCCAAAACCTCTCTTAGGCTTATTCTTGTCCACAGCCTGCTTGGTAGCATCCTTAATTCCCCCGGCCACCTTGGCTTTTTCCACCAAAGCAAAGAATTCCCGCTCCTGATGCGGTGCTATCAACAGTCTCAGATCGTCCCTCAGTCCGTCCTCAAAACAGACACAGCGTTCATGTTCAGTCGCCACCACTCCTCGAGCATAGCGACTCAGCCTCAAGAATTCCGCTTTATATTCCGCGACAGACTTACTCCCTTGCACCAACCCCAGAAAAGCCTTTCTTTGCTCATCTGTATACCTGGTTCCCACATATTTCTTTTGGTACGCTTCCTTAACGTACTCCCAGGTTAGATCTTCAGCCGTGGCACCATCTCGCACAGTTAACCACCATTGATACGCTTCATCGCGTAACAGTGCCACCATCCCCTTTAACTTCTCCTCAGGGGTCAAGTCGAGCTCATTCGTGATGCGTTCCGTCGCTTCCAACCAGTACTCAACTGTACTGGGTGCCACTCCCGACACTCTATGAAACATCTCGGCTCCATTAGCTCGGAGCCGTTCCGGCACAGATTTCGGGTTCCCAAATTTCCACCCGTACCAGCCACCAATTCCAAAAGCGCGCCGCGACTGCGACACAAAGATCTTCCCCGTCGAGCTTGCTTTGCTCGGCACCACGCGGTAGGGGTGGTGGTGGCGGTGGTATTTCATTGTCAGAACCCTGACCCGATCTAACGGGTTCTGACACAGTCATCCTTCCTCTACCTCGTCCATGACGACCACGTCCTCTGGAGCTCATTTCTTAGCATCGAGATCTGATTAAGGAATTTTATGGATTAGTCATTGTTCCACTTATTTACCCGCGAAGGAGTTTTATGAAAAGGGATTTAAGAGTGGTTCTTTCGTATTCATACAAACACACAGTCTTTTCCATTCATTCATTCATCCATCAAACAAGTATGAACTTTCATTCATTCAGAGAAACATTATAGTTTTCGTTGTTGTTTTCCACTACCCAGGGGTATTTTCGTAATTTTGTCCTATAGGGGCATTTTCGTAATTCTTCAAAAGGAAAAACGTTCCTTGGTGTTTTTGTCAAAAAGTATTTTGAGAATTCAAAGTCTCGGGGTAATTTGGAGGAATTTCAAAATCCGGGGGTATTTCGGTAATTTTCGACCTCAGGGGTATTTTGGTAAATTTTCACAAATCAGGGTAAATTTGTAAAATTTAGTAAATCAGGGATATTTCAAAAGTTGTAAAACGTTGTGGGTTCTTTTTGAGAATTGTTCCTTCCAAAATGGAGATGTTGCAAAAATTTTGGGAATCAGGGTCATTTTGGTAATTTTGTAAGTTAAGGGCAATTTTGTAATTTTCCAAAATCAAGGTATTTTGATATTTTACAAATTAGGGTTTTTGAATGTTTATAAAATAATAAAGTTTTGGCAAAATCGTTGAGAAGTTTGACAATTTGTGAATCAAGGGCATTTTGGTAATTTTAGCACTAGGGGTATTTTTGTAATTTTTGAAAATCAAAATTTTTTTTTTCTCGGAAGATCTTGTAAAGATAGTTTTCACCAATTAGAAGAGTGATTTTTAAAAGTTTTAAAACTAGGGTTTTGTTGTTTTGTTCTTCTTTTTTTTTCAAAACATGGCTAGTTCCCTTTCGGGTTTTAGTCATTATGTTTAGCCTATGACCGAGCCCTCCTTGGTCAGGGTGAACCAAAGCTACGCACCAGGCAGGATTTGAATGGAGAGGAGGTGAGTCACGCGGACTGCTTAAATACCAAGCTCCCATCAAAACCATTCCTAGACATGCGCACAGAGGTTGCCACACCACTAAGCCTTCTGAGTTAGGGTGAGCAGAACCTCGCTACGCACTGTAGGATTCTGCGAAGAGGAGGTGAGCCACTAGGACTGCTTAAATACCAGGCTCTTTCGGATCCAATCCTAGACATGCGTACAGGGGTTACCACACCCTATCTCAGTGACTTAGCCCTAGGTTCATTAAGTTCATTAAGTCTTATGGGTTCTGTGTTTGAGTAATCTAGCCCTAGGGTTCAAATTCCTATCATTCTATTCTATGTTCCATGCCTTTTCTACCCTTATACAGTTCATGAATCACAGAATCACACATAAAGTTAGGATACTTACCTGGTGGACTGCGGGTCGGAGACTTAGGTGCCATGCCAAAACACCTGCTTTATTTCAAAGAAAATCATTTGGCTCGAATTGAAAACGTTTTGGGCCTTAACCCACAGGCCGAGAGTTGAAAACTGGGCTCTGATACCAAACAGAAACACCCCACACCCGGCCCACGAGCCAGAACCGGATCTGGTATGTTCCTTAAGAAAAATCGATTTTAAAATTCTTTGTTACTTAGCGAAAGTTCGTGAAATTTTCAAAGAAGTTATCAATTCGAGTTGGGCTTAGGTTGAAAAACCCATTAACTATGTTTGGAAATCCATTTATTTTAAGGTGACAAAATAATTTAGGGTTTACTAAAAAAAAATATTTCTTACTTAAACTTAAAATATAAATTAATTCATAACATAGTGGTTAAAAGAAAATAAAAGTAACGAAATAGAAACTATGGCCTTTTCGGCCTTATTACATCAATAATTCCCAACTTAAAAACTTAAAATACTTAATAGAAATAAAGTTCCAAATAATAAAAATCCTTTCTTGCTGTGCATGGCCACCTTTAGCTCCTGCCGACCCAGTCCATTATTGCTCATTACCTGAAAAATAGTCCTACAAAGGGGTGAGTCAACAGACTCAATGTGTACACAAACTAACAATCAACAATTCAGGCATACATGTTCATATCAAAGACATATTCATATAAAAATGATGCAACCCAAACCCAAGCCTAGTTATCCATCCGCTACACACCACCCGTACCTGCCAATCACACCGTGGGGACTACTAAGTCAACCCTCCATCCGCTACACACCATCGAAGGCGATCATTGCGATCGATGTGCTCATCGCCCATATAATTTGTGTCATTAGACACCATATTCGAATAATGTAACCGGTTACCAAATTCGAGATAATGTAACCGGTTACCATATTCATATTATGTGACCGTAGTCACCATATTCCGTTGGTGAGACCGAAATCAACACCTTCTTCCCCTTTCACATATAGCCCGAAATGCCCCAAAAATTATTATATCATGCATAACATACTTATTTCTCATTCATGTTACTATTCACATGTTCAAAATATATCATATTAAGTAATCCTATCGTAGTAGGAAACGTGCACTGGTACTCTTTACCACATTTGTGGTACTTAGCCACATTCACATTCTTATACATATTCATATACTAAAATAATTATTGCCATAATATATTGAAAGTTCGTGTGAGTACACACCTGATTTGCTTAATAGGTTCCTTGATATCCCGAAGAAATCGATCTGTTGCTTTAGATCTCAAATCCTACATAAGTTAATCACTTTAAAAGACCATTCGGCCACTTTTCCAAATACAACTAGGATTTGTATTACTTACCTTGTAACTGAATTGATTTTAAGAATCAAGTGCCGGATCTTTGTATTCCTCCCTTGTGAATTCGGCTAAACACTATATTACTCCATAGGTTAGTTTTATTTAAATAATAAATCCAAACATGTAACATAAGCCTTAGCCAAATTTCTTAGCACTTACCTTGTGATTCTAAATCTCGAAAAGTAACCCTTGGCTTATGGAGATGTTGAAATCCCTTAGATCTGAAATCCCAAAATTCCTCCTTTGGTAATCGGCCAAGAGACACAAAAGGGATTATTTCCTAGATCTTGATTAAAAGAATTAGAAGAACAAAAATTCATTGTTCTTACCTTAGATCCTTGACCCTTGTATTCAACAATTGTAGAAACCTGAGAGATCCCTTGTAGATTCGGCCAAAATTGCTAATAGAATTAGTACCCTGATTTTCAATAAAAAGAGAAGGAATACAAATCGATTGACCACAGATCTTACCCCTTTTGATGCTGTAGTTGATTACTTCCTTGCTTAGAGTCACAGAGATTCGGCTATGAAGTTTAATTAGGTATCAAAAGAAAAGACTTTTGGCTTGACAGATGAAGAAAAGAGAAGAAGAGAAGAGGAGAAGAAAATTCGGCAGAGAGAGGGTTTGCTTAGGGAAATTTCGGCCACACTTGGAAAAGATGAGAGAAAATCTTTTAATTCTCCTTCTTTAGCCGAAATTACTAGGCCAAGAGTCCTTGACTTGGCCACCACTCTTCCTTGTGATAATATTATCACCTTATTTAAAAATAAATAAAGAAAAATCCTTTTTATCTCTTCTAAATAATCCAAATTAAAAAGCTTTTATTTATCACATTATTATGCAATATTAATGGAAATAAAACACCTCTCTTTTTAAACACATGTGCCGTCCACCCCTTAGCCTGGGAAGCAAAAATAAAACTTCATTTATTTGCTTCCCTTGTGACTCGAACCTAGGCCCATGCCTTTTGCACATGGCGCCATTTCCATAGGCCCTAAGTGCCATCTTCAGGCCACTTTTCCTAGCCCGTTTGTGTGTCAAATTTTACCAACTTTTTCTTTTAAGGCCCTCTTGCCTTAATCTCCCATTTTAAACTTTAAAACTCATAATTTTAGGGTCATTTCCAAGTTTCCTAAAATTTTCGATCGGCTCTGTTTACTTGCCATTTTCTTACATTTCCAAGTTTCCTAAAATGTATACTTTCCATTTTTGGATCATTTCCATTTTCATTTCTTAGTTTCCAAAAATGTGTACTTTCCATTTTTGAACCATTTCCTTACATTTCTAGGTTTCCTAAAATGTTCATGTCCTAATGCATTTCCAGGTTTCCAAAAATGTTCAAGTTTCCAAAAATTTTCATCTCCATTTCCATGCATTTTCATACATTTCTGAGTTTCCAAAAATATCAAAAATTTATTCATAATGCTTAAGACTTGTCATTTCATACAATTAAACCGAAAATGCATAGGCCCTTTCCAGGATGTTACAGGGCACTCGGGTTATATGAAAAAGGGGAAGTGAATGTGGTGACTTCGGTCTCACTATCTGAATGTGGTGACTTCGGTCTCACTATCTGAATGTGGTGACCTCGGTCACATTATCTGAATATGGTAACTTCGGTTACATTATCTGAATATGGTGTCTCATGACACAATTATCTGGTGGCTATGCCACGAATTTTATATAGGCGATGAGCACGTCGACTACAGCGACTGCCTTCGATGGTGTGTAGCGGATGGAGGGTTGACTTAGTAGTCCCCACGGTGTGCAGGTTGGTACGGGGATGTGTAGCGGATGGCATCCAGGTTTGGGTTCGGGTTGCATCATTATTTTATCTGTATATGGATATGCATGTGATATGATAATGAATGCCTGATCTATTAAATTTTAGTGTTGGTTACACATTGAGTCTGTTGACTCACCCCGTTGTGGGAACATGTTTCAGGTGATGAACAGTGATGGACCGGGACGGCGGAAATTGTGGTGGCCATGCTCAGCTTGAAGTTTTATTTGATTTGGACATTTGATTTTATTTAAGTACTATAAAAATTTTATTTTGGGTTTTGTCTGATGTAATAAGGCCATAGTGATGATTTTATTTTTGTTTTATTTACTATGTTACAAATTTATGATAATTAAAGAATAAGCCGATTTAATTTAAAATAAACTTTAAAAATTTTGACACCTGAAATAAATGGGTTTTCAATATAAAGTAAACTTGTTTTCAACTCGAGCCCAATCCACAAACAAAGTATCTTCAAAACACACAGTTTTTTTCAAAGTAACAAATGATATTTTGAACCAGTTTACATCGAGGAACATACCAGATCCGGTCCAGGCTCGTGGGCCGGGTGTGGGGTGTTTCATATTTTCTATTCTTTGATGCTGATTGATGTGATTTGCCTGCAAATCTCTTTCTAAAGTATCTAGCCTCAGAATCAGCTTTTGTTTTCTCTTTGCAAAACTCTTCGGCTTTACAGGCTTTGTCAAATAGAACGACAAACTCTTTCAGCTCAAAAATCCCAACTAACAGTCTAATTTCTTCATTTAATCCATCTTCAAATCTTTTACACATTATAGCCTCGAAACAAACACATTCACGAGCATATTTGCTGAGTCATACAACCCTCTTTCATATTCTGTTACCTATATACGGCCCTGTTTCAATTCAAGAAATTCCTTTCGTTTCTGATCAATGAACCTTTGGCTGATGTATTTCTTTCAAAATTCAACTTGAAAGAACTCCCAAGTAACTCTTTCTCGCGGAACTACGGATATCAAGGTATTCCACCACTGATACGCAATGTCTTTCAATAGTGATATAGCATACTTTAAACATTCTTCAGGTGTGCAAGACAGTTCATCAAATACCTGAATTGTGTTTGCAAGCCAAAACTCGACTCTCTTAGGGTCATCGTTAACAGCGGCTCTGAATTCCTTTGCCCCGTGTTTCTGTATCTTATCAACAAGTGGTTTATCCAGATGCTTTAGGAGCAGTTCGGGACTAAACCGATAACTTATAAAACTTCTACGAAACTTTGAAATTTTTTCTCAATACAGAGGACACACACCCGTGTCTCTAGCCGTGTGAAAATAGGGGGTACATATTGACTTGGGTCACAAGGCCAACCATACGCCCGTGTGTCTAGCCCGTGTGCCCTTCAGAGTGGCCACACAGGCTCGTGTGCCAGGCTGTGTGCTAGGTCGTGTGCCAATTAGGGAGGTATACTAACTTGTACCACACGGCCAGCCACACGCCCGTGTGTGAAATCGTGTAAAGCATATTGTCTTGGTTCTAATATCAACACCAGGGGACACGCGGACGTGTAACATGACCGTGTGTAGCACACAGCTAAGACACACGCCCTTGTCACTCCCCGTGTGGACAAAAATAGGCTATTGGACACCCTATTTTCATATACCTGCACAAGTATATTATGCAAATTTCAAAACCCAATAGGCAGCCAATCCACAACATTTCAAACACATTTTATACCAATTCAACATAGTATTCAAATACCTAATTTATATCATGCATTTTCCATTCATAAGTCTACTACTTATCAAGACAACATTTGCATATTTTCATTCCATCTCCTACTTGCCAAAACATACCACATTTGAGCACTTATACACAACCAAAACATTACACCAGGTTAAGCCAAATCACATGGCTTTAACTTATACCACATCATGTACCAAAATCACTATCTTAAATAACCATATCTATAATCTTTATAACTAGCCTATACATGCCATATTTACAATATCCAAGAGTTCAAAAGTACCAACAACAATTGGATACTGTGATGCGTAACTCTGAATTTATCTGAATCGAGCGAGATATCGAACCTCTATAAAACATGGAAAAGAAACAGAGTAAGCTTTAAAGCTTAGTAAGCCTGTATAATTCAAAATTAAGCTTACCATTACACATAATCAAATAAGTAAACAAAGTATATCAAATTCATTTGCCAAATGCCTATACACAAACATTCATCAACAAGTTAGTCATATAAGTACATATAATCATCCATTATCTCACTTTAATACTCAATATATTGTATCATATCAAATTCACATATATCATGTACATCATTTATAACATTTCATTCTCATTCATATAAACAATATTTCATTCGATAACAATAACAGTAACTCAGTCAAATAAACAGTACTTCATCTATATAACACATATCTTTTTCACATAACCAATAACAGAATTTATGCCCATTGAACCTATTAGAATATCGACAGAGACTTGGGTGATATACATAACATATAAATCAGTAATTCGTCAATTCATTATCATTTTCACTCTTTCATGCTATGATGAATAAGCTCCTCTTGAGATGAATGGACAGTAAGCTCTTATGAGCTGATACATCGGTAAGCTCATACGAGCTGCGGTGAGTCTGCAACACATGTAGGATCTCAACCTAAACAGTAACCCTAGTGACATGTCACTCATATCCTACGTATTCTTATGGTTCAAATGGGGCTCGGTAACCTTCATAATATATCAATAAGGCATTTGAATTTCAAGTAAATAATTTACTCAACTATATACATTCATTTAAAATAATTACAAGCATTTAAAAGTTCGATTCCAATTATACAAACTTACCTTGCATTGCTCAAATAGCAAATATCGGCTATTCGTCCACTTTTCTTTTTCCCTGATCTAATTTTGATCTCGACTTATCTTAATCTATATAATATCAAAATTAACTCATTCAATATTCATTCATTCAATCTAGCCTAAAAATTACCTTATGGCAAAATTACACTTTTGCCCTACTATTTTGACATTTTTAAATTTAGTCCTTAGCTCGTAAAAATGCAAATTCATGCAATTAGACCACTAACTATGCTAGCTGGATTTTAATGGAGTCCCTAGCAGCCCATATCTTTTTTTAAATCACACTTTTACCCACATAATTTTATAATTTCCCAATTTAATTCCTTTTTGACATTTTTGTCAAAAATCACTTTACAAAACTAGTTTGACTATCAACAACTATTCAAAATCCATCATCAACCATCAATTTACTCAAGCATTCAACAATGGAAACATGATAAATCTTTAACAATTTTAAAATCTAAGGTACAGGCTAGCTAGAATACGAAGCAACAATCTCAAAAACATAGAAATCATTAAAAACGGATCAAAAATTGAGCTTACATGCAAGGAAAGAGATTGTCAAATGCTTGAGACAAGAAAAATGGTGTTTTCCTTAGGTTAATTTAGGCTAGAGAATGAAGAAAGATGATAACCATTTGTTTTCTATTATTTTACTAACATATTTTTACATATTTACCATATTAACCTTAAAAATAAACCATTAATTCACCTAATTAATGGCCACACTTGTCCACTGAAAAAAAGAATGGGTTAATTACCATTTAAGGCCACCATAATTAAAAGCTAAAGCTATTTAATAAATTTAACAAATAGAACATTCATTTTACATTTTACGCGATATAGTCCTTTTTCTCAAATTAACCGTTCAAAGAGTAAAATTTCTTTACAAAACTTTCACACAATAATTCTATCATGCTGTAAACTTTTATTATTTAATAAAATAATAAAATAAATATTTTTACTTTGAATTTGTGGTTCCAAAACTATTGTTCTGATTTGACTAAAAACGGGCTGTTACAGATACTGTTAGGGGTGTTACATTCTGTGTCACTAGGCAATACTCCTTGTTGTCTGGAACTTAATACAGTGGCAATTTGTCCTACTTAATTCTCTAGAGCTCTTAAGGAAATTGCATGGCTCTGAATAATCGCATCATTCTTAGCTATATACTCCTTTAATAGGACTTCCATAGTTGACGTTGAAGATGACGAACTTTGTTACACATTTTGTCACGACATTGGTTGACTGTATCCAAGTGGTACACCAGCCACATTTTGTCAATTAACATTGCTAGCATTTCCCATTTCTTGATTACTCCAGCTAAAATTTTGATGTTGTTTCCACCCTGGATTGTATGTGTTGGAGTAGGGATTGTTGTTGCTATGATTAAAATTCCCCATGTAATACGCAGAGGCTGGATTGGATGGGCATTCATCAAAAACATGATCTTCTCCACAGTATACACCTGCTAGTTTTACAACCTTCACCTCTTGCACTGCAGAGGGTCTTTTTAGAGTTTTAATCATATTCGTTAAAGATGATACCTGAGCTGTTAACGATGTAATTACATCAAGTTCCATTACTCCAGCAACTTTTCTACCAGTAACAACTATGGTAGTAGGGTACAGATAATCATTGTTTGCTATTCTTTCTAGAATTTCGTATGCTTCATTGTAGGGTTTGTTAAGCAATGTCCCATTAGCAGATGCATCCACCACCATTCGCATATGAGCATTTATACATTGTAGAACATTTCCAACTATGTCCAATGCTGAAAACCATGCATTGGGCATTTTCTAATTAGTTCCTTGAAACACTCCCATGCTTCACATAATGTTTCATCTTCTAATTGCCTAAACGATGTAATGTCGTTCCTAAGCTTGGCATTCATGTTGGGAGGATTGTACTAAAGTAGAAATGTCTGACACAGTTCAATCCAAGATGCCACCGTACCTGATGGTAAAGCATTCAACCATGATCTGGCACGACCTCACAATGAATAAAGGAACAGTTTTAATCTAAGGGCATATTCAGGGAACCCCTGCTGCTTGAATGAGTCATAGACTTCAAGAAAAAGTCTCAAGTGCAATATTGGATGTTTGGTAGGTAAACCACAAAACTGCCTTACTGTTTTCAGTAATTGAAACATTACTGTGATACAAACTCACCTCGATGTTGATTTGATTTGTTTTGATTGCCCGATCATAAAATTAAGTAAGGCTATGTGTTTTCAAGATTTGGTTCGAAAATGGAAAAGATAGGTAAGAAACAAAGAAGTTTTAAGTTGGTTTAGGTGACAAAAATAAAGATTCGGCCAGGGCTTAAGAATGAACCAATATTATAAGTTAATATTAACCTGAGTCTTATACAAGCTCTTAGGTTGAATAAATGGAAAATGATAAGGATAGTTTGAGGGTACCTTGACCCACTATCTATGTGAAGATAGGAATCGAAGGTATAGGTGAACGCCACACTCTGAATTGAAGTGATAAGTTAGAAACAAGACAAAAATGGCGCCACAAGAATACTTGATAAATTCAGTTCAGTCGAGGGAGAACTATGAGAGTTGAACACTCACAAGTTTGAATAAATTCATCAATCGATCAAAAGTCCTTCCAACTAGCAAATAACTAAGTATTTATAGTGTAACACCCCTAACCCGTATCCGTCGCCGGAATAGGGTTACGAGGTATTACCGGACAATCAAAAACTTTTACAGATAATTCATAACATAAATCATCAAATCACATCAAAGTGTCCCTCAAATGGGTCAACGAGACCTTAAACATGCTTCAGAGTAGGGCCGGGACTAAATCGAACCATACAGAAATTCTCAGAAATTTAAAAAAATTTTATGTTACAGAGGTCACACGCCCGTGTGGGCAGGCCATGTGCCTCCCACTGCCTTAGACACGCCCGTGTGTCTAAGCCGTCTCAAAACAGGGCATACATGCTGACTTGTCCACACGGCCATGGACACGCCCGTGTGCCTCACACGTGGTCGCTACTAACTTGCACCACGCGGCCAGTCACATGCCCATGTGTCTAGCCCGTGGTCGAGTCTGACTTGTTTTGAAATACAACCATGAGGGACACGGTTGAACCATACGCCCGTGTGCTCAACCGTGTAGGCAATTATAGGTCATTTTCAAGGCCAAAATGCCACCCACACAACGGGCTATCCCTACAAGCACATACAAGCATTATCACATACACAATTGGCAACCAAAATCATATCAAATGATCAACATATCTTCCCATTCAATCTCATTTCTAAGCATACCAGCTTATCAAACATTTGGATCAATCCAATTACATACATTTCAACATGTAACCCTTCAAAAATTTGCCACCAATGATATGCCAAATATGCACCAATAAGCTTACCATTCATATAACCATTTCATTGGTCATCAATCTATACCAAAACATGCATCATATACCATAATCACTCATGCATATTACCATCCTTTATCTAGCCACATCACATGACTATTACATCTTGAACATATTCCAACATGACTAGCCTATACATGCCACATTTAGCTATATACATATTCAAAAGTACCAAAGTTGAGTTTAATAGTGTCGTGATAATCCTCGATGGTCCCCGAGCCTCTTGTAGCTTTAACGATCTATAAAACAAAGTAACACGCACAAAGTAAGCTTTCAAAAGCTTAGTAAGCCATATACAAATAAACTTAACATATAATTACTTATAAGCATGGCAAATCAAATTCATAAATATATCTTCATTCCATATGCATAAATTTATCTTTAGCTCAATTGGATTGCCATTGCCTACTAACATATCATATCTCAAGCATCTCTTTTGCTCAAATGTCAAACATACACATATCACACTTTGTTCAAAGCATCAATGTACATGTTAGCTTACCTCTCATGCTTATTCAAAGCATATACTTCAGACATACCTAAAACGAATGGACATCACATATAATCATTCATTTCTCAGACTCGCCCGTTGAATTGTTTAGAACTAACTAGGATATTCAGAATGCTCAGAATAGCCTTACAATGCCGATGTCCCAGACGTAGTCTTACATGTAACCAAATATCGACGCCACTGTCCCAGACAGGGTCTTACACGAATCAATACGATGCCAATTTTCCAGACATGGTCTTGCACATAAATCTCATATCGATGCCAATGTCCCAGACATGGTCTTACACGTAAATCTCGAATCAATGCCAACATCCCAGACGTGCTCTTACATGATATCACAAATCAGAAACTTATTTCATGACATATAAAATCTTATCCCTAGGTTCAAACGGGAATTCTCGGACATCATTAACTTGACGATATAAATAAATCGTCGGATTTAACATGCATTCCATCTTAATTGATATTCATAGCAGTCCAAATTTCATATATATACACAAATAATTCAATTCAAATACATTTATTTATATATTGACTTACCATGGATTCGGATATCGAAAACGAACTCGGCTACTCAATTACTTTCGATTTCCTGTGATCTAAGTCCGTTTTCTTCGGTTCTTGATCTATACATATTCATATTTAACTCATTTATTCACTAATTCGTTCAATTCAATCCAAAGACACATATTTAGGGCAATTTGCACGTTAGCCCTCACATTTTTACATTTTGACATTTTAGTCCTTACTTCACAAAATCACAAAATACACATAATTTCAAGTTACCCATGCCTAGCCGAATTCTCATGTAGCTCATACAAGTCCATACATTTCATTTGTTTCACAATTTAATCCCTCAAAATATTATTTTATCAATTAAGTTCAAAATACTCAAAATCATCAAAAATCCAAAGATAAAATATGCTAATCAAACACATATATTCCATATTTCATCATCAAACATCACAAAGCTCGTGAATTTATCAATGGCGCTTTTCAAAATCTTCATCAATACACAAAATTGAAGCATGGGTTTTGAAGAATACTAACAACAGTTACAAAAACATAGAAATTATCAAAAACTGAATCAAAATCATACCTTAATCAAAGAGCTTTATGGTTGAATGCCCTAGCGTCATATTTTCTTTTTCTTTTCTTTATTTTTCGGTGGAAGAACACATAAAATTCCACCATCTTTTAGCTTTGTTTTTATTATAATAACTTTATTAATATATTTACTAAATTAGCCTTGGAAATTTAATTAGTAAACCTTATAATATATGCCTTTAACCATCCATCCTATAGTTCAATGGCATATTTGCAACATAAAACCCTCGCATTAAAAGAACAACCATTTTCAGCCTTTTTAAAAAATAACCACTAGGTTTTCATGTTATGCAATTTAATCCTTTTCTCAAATTAAGCACACAAATGATCAAATTAAATCACAAAAATTTCACACGTACTAATTCACACGTTATAGACTCAGAAAATAATATTAAAATATTTTTCTAAGTCGGATTTGTGGTCCCAAAACCACTATTCTGACTAGGGTCTAAATCGGACTGTTACAATTCTCCCCTTTAGTAATTTTCATCCCTGAAAATCTTACCGTTAAATAGATTTGGATGTTGTCGTCTCATTGAATCTTTAGGCTCCCATGTAGCCTCTTCAACTCCATGTCGATGCCACATTACTTTAACTAACGAAATTTTCTTGTATCGCAATTCTTTCACTTCACGAGCTAAGATATGGATCTATTCCTTTTTATAAGTCATATCAGATCGGATTTCAGTCTCAGACGGAGAAATCACATGAGAGGGATCAGACCGGTATCGTCTAAGCATTGACATATGAAATGTATCTTTTCCAACTCTGGTGGCAACAACAATCTATACGCAATAGGTCCAACACGCTCTATAATCTCATACGGTCCGATGAATCTCAGACTCAACTTGCCTTTACGTCTGAATCGTAGTTCTTTCTTCAACGGAGATACTTTTAGAAATACTTAATCATCGACTTCATATTCAATGTCTTTTCTTTTCAAGTTTGCATAGGACTTTTGACGATCAGATGCTGCTTTCAGATTATCATGGATTACTTTCACTTTATGTTTAGTGTCTTTATCAAATCAACCCCGTGTATCTTACTTTCACCGAGCTCAATCCAATACAGAGGTGTACGACATTTACGTCCGTACAAAGCTTCATAGGGTGCCATTTTGATGCTCGACTGAAAACTATTGTTTTATGCAAATTCAATTAATGGCAAATATTGTTCCCACATACCATTAAACTCAAGAATGCAACATCTCAACATATCCTCAAGTATTTGGATGATTCGCTCGGACTGACCATCAGTCTGCGGATGAAAAGTTGTACTGAAATGCAATTTCGTGCCAAAAGCTTCTTGCAATTTCTTCTAGAGTCATGACGTGAACCTTGGATCTCTATCTGACACAATAGACAATGGTACTCCGTTCAATCTCACAATATCATAAATGTAAAGCTCAACTAACTTATCGAGTGAGTAGTTAGATCGTACCGAAATAAAATGGGAAGATTTGGTCAATCGATCAACCACGACCCAAATTGTATCTTTCTTTCTCGGAGTCAAAGGTAACCTTGAAACAAAGTCCATCGTTACTCTATCCCATTTCCACTCGGGAATCAGAATCAATTGTAGCAAACCAAATGGAACCTGATGTTCAGCTTTAACTTGCTGACAAACTAAACATTTCGACACAAAATCAGAGATATTTCTTTTCATACCAGACCACCAATAGTGTTGCTTTAGATCATGATACATCTTTGTACTACCCAGATGAACAGATAAGCGAATATTATGAGCTTCATTAAAAATTAGCTGTGTTAACTCTGGATTTTTTGGAACACAAGTTCGATCTCGAAATCTCAAGCAATCATCATCATCAACTCGAAATTCAAAATCGAAAATCAAATCACAATGAGCTCTTTTCGCTAACATTTCATTATCAACTTTCTGAGCATCACATATTTGTTGTAATAACAACTGTTTCGCTTTCAATTCAGCTAAAACTGAACCATCATTAGACAAGTCTAAATGAGCATTCATAACACATAATGCAAACAGGGATTTCCAACTCAAAGCATCAGCAACAACATTTGCATTACCCGGATGATAGTCTATCACAAGCTCGTAGTCTTTTAAAAGTTCTAACCGTCTTCTCTGATTCAAATCTTTCTGAGTCATCAAGTACTTCAAACCTTTATGATCTGAAAACACGTGGCATTTCTCACTGAAAAGATCATGATGCCAGATTTTTAATGCAAACACAATCGCAGCTAGCTCAAGATCGTGTGTCAGATAATTCTTTTCATGCGGCTTCAATTGTCTCGAGGCATAAGCTATTATTTTGCATTCCTGCATCAAAACACATCCCAGACCATGTAACGAAGCATCACTATAAATCACAAATTCTTTACCCGATTCTGGTTGTACCAAAACTGGAGCTTCAGTCAACAAAGATTTCAACTGATCAAAGCTTTTCTGACATTTATCAGACTATTCAAATCTCACATCTTTTTGAAGCAATCTAGTCAACAGAGTAGCTATCATCAAGAATCCTTTTACAAACTGACAATAATAACTAGCGAGTCCTAGAAAGCTACGGACTTCAAACACATTCTTCGGAGGTTTCCATTCCAGAATAGCAGAAATCTTACTCGGATCAACTCGTATTCCAGAGGTTGATACAATATGTCCCAGAAAACTAACTTCTCTGAAACACCCCAAACCCGGCCCACGAGCTTTGACCAGATTTGGTATGTTCCTCAAGTAAACCGGTTCAAAGTTCTTTTGTTACTTTGGGAAAATAGTGTGTTTTGAAAGAAATATTGTTTTGGGTTGGGCTCGAGTAGAAAACAAAATCATTTTATAATAAAAACCCTTTTAAATTTTAGGTGATAAAACATATAGAGTACATTTAAAGTAAATTACTTAATCTTTAACTTAATAAAAATTTCGTAACATAATAAATAAAAACAGAAATAAAATAGTGCACTATGGCCTTATGGCCTTATTACATCAAGTAAATCCAAATAATTCGGAGTACTTAAAAATTAATAGTCCATAAAAATAAAAACTTCATGTTGAGTATGGCCACCACAAGTTCTGCCGTCCCGGTCCATTACTATTCATCACCTGAAACATGGTCCCTCAACGGGGTGAGTCAACAGACTTAATGTGTACACAACACTAAATCATAATAGAATCAGGCATAACATATATTACACATTCATATCATAGCATACAAATTATGATGCATTCCCAAACCCAAACCTAATAAGCCATCCGCTACACTCCCCCGTACCAACTTGTACATCGTGGGGACTACTAAGTCGACCCTCCTTCCGCTACACTCCATATCGTGGTCTTAGGTCACCGCATTTGTGGTCTTAGGTCACCACATTCAGATATCGCGGTCTTAGGTCACCGCATTCAGATTACTGTGGTCTTAGGTCACCATATTCAAATACCACGGTCTTAGGTCACCGTGTTCGTGGTCTTAGGTCACCACATTCACTTCCCCTTTCAATAACCCATATGCCCCATTTTGTAATATGCAATAATTTGCCAAAGTTCACATTCTTATTCTCATGTTACAAATAACATATTTCATATTCCTAGTAGGAGTAGGAAACGTACCTGAGTACTTAGTACCATAACATGGTACCTTAACCACTTTCTTATTCTTAATATCACATATTTTAATTAGACATAGCCATAAAACATATTACGAAATAGTGTGGGGTACACACCTGATTCGCTTAGCAAATTCCTTGAGATCTCGTAATCTGATCTACCGCTTAGATCCTTAATCCCTACATTTGATTAATCACTTATTAATTTAATAAAAAGCCATTCGGCCATAAATCCAAATCCTAGTAGGATTAGTATACTAAAACTTACCTTGTTGCCGATTGGCTTAAGAATCAAGTCCCGAAAACTTGTATTCTTCCCCTTTGAAATCTGCTAATCACTAGATCCCTTGAATCGGTTAGTTTTCGGCTTAAAACACATAAAAATAGATCTAACTACTAAAATAGGCCTTGGCCGAATATTTATAGTCACTTACCTTAAGGATCTTAAATCCCAAATTATCCCTTGGTTATAGCTTCATCGAATCCCTAAAACCACATGTTAGATCAACTTCTAACCTTTAATCACAATCAATGGCCCTTGGCCGAATGTCGATATGACTTACCTTGATGGTCAAATCCCAAGATCTTTTCCTTTATAGTCGACTATGGCAAAAATCCCAAAAGAATCCTTCCAAATTTTGGCAAATAAGAATATTGATGGGATTAGTCCTAGATTTCACAAATCTAAAAGAAAAGAATAGAAATCAAAACTTGTTCTTACCCTTTCTTGAAGAATTCGACAAAGACCTATGCTTGAAGCCCTCAAAGATTCAGCTTTTGATGGATTGGAAAGAAAAGAAATTGGCTAATGGTGATATCTTGAATTTTCTGGCTTTGGCTAACAAAAAGAAGAACAACAAATGCTCTAGGAAATTCGGTAGAGAGAGAAGGGGTTGAGAGAAAGAATGATGAATGGCCCTCTTTTCCTTATATAGCCGAATTTACTAACTTAGAATCCCTTACTTGGCCATCACTCTTCTATTTTGATAGCTTTATCTCTTTAAGTATCTCCTAAAATAAAAGATAATTCAAAGAACTATCCTTACTTAGCCGAAATTATTAAACTCAAAGTCCCTTACTTGGCCATCACTTCTCCCTTATTTTCCTAATTAAAGAATAATTCCTCATTTATCTCTTAAAAATAATCTAAAATAATTCCATTATCTATCCCTTATTTATCCACTATTTATCTCTTAAAAATAAAAGAATAAAGGCTCCTAAATTATAGCCTTGTGCCGTCCACCTCACTTCTTCTGGAAGCAAAATAAAATTTCTTTTATTTGCTTTCCCTGTGACTCGAACTCAGGCCCAATCCCATTGAATGTGGCGCCATTTCCAGAGGCCCTAAGTGGCATCTCCAGGCCACTTTTCCAAGCCTGTTTGCGTGTCAAATTTTACATACTTTTTCTCTTAAGGCCACCTTGCCTTAATTTCCTCTTTTAAACTTTAAAACTCGACATTTCTAAGTCATTTCTAAGTTTCCAAAAATTTTCGTTTGCCTCTTTAAACTTGACATTTCCTTATATTTCCAAGTTTCCAGAAATGTTCACTTTCCCCTTTTGAATCATTTCTAAATCACTTCCTTACATTCCCAAGTTTCCAAAAATGTTCACTTTCCTCTTTTAAACCTAACATTTCCATACAATTCCAGTGTTTCCAAAAATGATCACTTTCCTCTTTTAAACCTAACATTTCCATACATTTCCAGGTTTCCAAAAATGTTCATAACACATAAGACATGTCATTTCGTACAATTAAACCGAAAATGCACAGGCCCTTTTCAGGATGTTACAGTTCTACCCCCTTAAAATAATTTCGTCCTCGAAATTACATACTAACGAATAATCGTACACCTTAACTCACCGCACTACGCTTATGCTGTGCACTCTAATCTTAATAGAACCATCATACTTCCTAGGCACAATCTCTAAGTTCACGTCCCCTAGAACTCATTTCTAACACCGCGATTTAATCTGATTAAAGAGTTTTATGCATTAGAAATTTTGTTCCACTGTTTATCCGCGAACAAATTTTATGCAAAGAAACAAAGTTCTCAGCTCAAGTTCACTATTCAAAAAGTCACGTTCATATTCATCAACCGAGACATATTTATTCAGTGGTATCTACCACCCACATTCACTATTCGAACACTCTTTGCCTTATTCCTATCCCAGGGATATTTTCATAATTTGTCCTACAGGGGTATTTTCGTAATTTTTCAAAATAAGGTTCCTTGGTAATTTTGTCAATAAGGGAATTTTGGTAATTTTGCATTCCCGGTGAAATTTTGAAAATTTTAAAATCCGGGGGTATTTCAGTAATTTTGAAACTCAGGGATATTTTGGTAATAAGCCAGGGTAAATTTGTAAAGCTCAATAAAACAGGGGTATTGCAGATTTTACAAAACTTTTAAGGTTATTTTTGAGAATTTGTTTTCCAAAAGGATGATGTTGCAAAAATTTGGAAATCAAGGTCATTTTGGTAATTTCAATGCGTCGTAGGGCAATTTAGTAATTTTTCCAAAATCAAGGTATTTTAATATTTGCAAAATAGGATTCTGGGGTGCTTTTGTAAAGTAAGGAAGATTTTATTGAAGTCAGGGTAGCACGGTAAATTTAGAAACCAGGGGCATTTTTGTAATTTCGCCACTAGGGGCATTTTGGTAATTTTTGTAAATTGGAAATATTTTGAAAACTTTCTAGAAATAAGTTTTTGTTACTATTCAGAGGGGTAAATTTGTGGATTTTAAAACTAGGGTGTTCATAAAAACATGGCTAGTCCCTTTCGGGTTTTAGTTATTGAGTTTAGCTTGCGACTGAGTCCTCTTGGTTAGGGTGAACCGTAGCTACGCACCAGGTAGGATTCCTGCGAAGAGGAGGTGAGTCACTAGGACTGCTTAAGTACCAGGCTCTTCCGGATCCAATCCTAGACATGCGCACAAGGGTTGCCACACCCAAACTCGACGACTTGGCCATAGGTTTGTTTAATTAGGCATTTAAATCTTATGTAATTGTTGGGGAAAACTAATCCTAGGGTTCAAGTACTTATCATGCTAATCTACATTCCATTCCATTTCTACCCTTCTACACATCATACTATAAACCACACAAATGGATAGAAGTACTTACCTGGTGGACTGCGGGTCGGAGACTTAGGTGCCATGCCAGAAAAACCTGCTTATTTTCAAAAAAATATTTTCATAAAACTTACTTGGGCTCGCTTTGAAAACATTTTGGGCCTTAAACCTCAGGCCGAGAGTTTGAAACGGGCTCTGATACCAAACTGAAACACCCCAAACCCGGCCCACGAGCTTTGACCAGATTTGGTATGTTCCTGAAGTAAACCGATTCAAAGTTCTTTTGTTACTTTGGGAAAATAGTGTGTTTTGAAAGAAATATTGTTTTGGGTTAGGCTCGAGTAAAAAACAAAATCATTTTATAATGAAAACCCTTTTAAATTTTAGGTGATAAAACATATAGAATACATTTAAAGTAAATTACTTAATCTTTAACTTAATAAAAATTTCGTAACATAATAAATAAAAACAGAAATAAAATAGTGCACTATGGCCTTATGGCCTTATTACATCAAGTAAATCCAAATAATTCGGAGTACTTAGAAATTAATAGTCCATAAAAATAAAAACTTCATGTTGAGCATGGCCACCACAAGTTCTGCCGTCCCGATCCATTACTGTTCATCACCTGAAACATTGTCCCTCAACGGGGTGAGTCAACAGACTCAATGTGTACACAACACTAAATCATAATAGAATCAGGCATAACAAATATTACACATTCATATCATAGCATACAAATTATGATGCATTCCCAAACCCAAACCTAATAAGCCATCCGCTACACTCCCCGTACCAACTCGCATACACGTGGGGACTACTAAGTCGACCCTCCTTCCGCTACACTCCATATCGCGGTCTTAGGTCACCGCATTTGTGGTCTTAGGTCACCGCATTCAGATATCGCGGTCTTAGGTCACCGCATTCAGATTACTGTGGTCTTAGGTCATCACATTCAGATACCACGGTC
The DNA here is from genome assembly GCA_025503065.1 of Gossypium bickii. Taxonomy (NCBI): domain Eukaryota; kingdom Viridiplantae; phylum Streptophyta; class Magnoliopsida; order Malvales; family Malvaceae; genus Gossypium; species Gossypium bickii. Next base: position 41,916,077 of record CP106717.1, on the reverse strand, counting down.
TTAGGTCACCGTGTTCGTGGTCTTAGGTCACCACATTCACTTCCCCTTTCAATAACCCATATGCCCCATTTTGTAATATGCAATAATATGCCAAAGTTCACATTCTTATTCTCATGTTACAAATAACATATTTCATATTCCTAGTAGGAGTAGGAAACGTACCTGAGTACTTAGTACCATAACATGGTACCTTAGCCACTTTCTTATTCTTAATATCACATATTTTAATTAGACATAGCCATAAAACATATTATGAAATAGTGTGGGGTACACAGCTGATTCGCTTAGCAAATTCCTTGAGATCTCGTAATCTAATCTACCGCTTAGATCCTTAATCCCTACATTTGATTAATCACTTATTAATTTAATAAAAATCCATTCGGCCATAAATCCAAATCCTAGTAGGATTAGTATATTAAAACTTACCTTGTTGCCGATTGACTTAAGAATCAAGTCCCGAAAACTTGTATTCTTCCCCTTTGAAATCTGCTAATCACTAGATCCCTTGAATCGGTTAGTTTTCGGCTTAAAACACATAAAAATAGATCTAACTACTAAAATAGGCCTTGGCCGAATATTCATAGTCACTTACCTTAAGGATCTTAAATCCCAAATTATCCTTGGTTTATAACTTCACGTAAATCCCTAAAACCACATGTTAGATCAACTTCTAACCTTTAATCACAATCAATGGCCCTTGGCCGAATGTCGAATATGACTTACCTTGATGGTCAAATCCCAAGATCTTTTCCTTTATAGTCGACTATGGCAAAAATCCCGAAAGAATCCTTCCAAATTTCGGCAAATAAGAATATTGATGGGATTAGTCCTAGATTTCGACAAATCTAAAAGAAAAGAATAGAAATCAAAACTTGTTCTTACCCTTTCTTGAAGAAATCGAAAGCACCTATGCTTGAAGCCCCTCAAAGATTCGACTTTTGATGGATTGGAAGGAAAAGAAATTGGCTAATGGTGATATCTTGAATTTTCGGCTTTGGCTAACAAAAAGAAGAAGAACAAATGCTCTAGAAATTCGCAGAGAGAGAAGGGTTGAGAGAAAGAATGATGAATGGCCCTCTTTTCCTTATATAGCCGAATTTACTAACTTAGAATCCCTTACTTGGCCATCACTCTTCTATCTTGATAGCTTTATCTCTTTAATTATCTCCTAAAATAAAAGATAATTCAGCAACTATCCTTACTTAGCCGAAATTATTAAACTCAAAGTCCCTTACTTGGCCATCACTTCTCCCTTATTTTCCTAATTAAAGAATAATTCCTCATTTATCTCTTTAAAATAATCTAAAATAATTCCATTATTTATCCCTTATTTATCCACTATTTATCTCTTAAAAATAAAAGAATAAAGGCTCCTAAATTATAGCCTTGTGCCGTCCACCTCACTTCTTCTGGAAGCAAAATAAAATTTCTTTTATTTGCTTTCCTTGTGACTCGAACTCAAGCCCAATCCCCTTGCATGTGGCACCATTTCCAGAGGCCCTAAGTGGCATTTCCAGGCCACTTTTCCAAGCCTGTTTGCGTGTCAAATTTCACATACTTTTTCTCTTAAGGCCACCTTGCCTTAATTTCCTCTTTTAAACTTTAAAACTCGACATTTCTAAGTCATTTCTAAGTTTCCAAAAATTTTCGTTTGCCTCTTTAAACCTGACATTTCCTTATATTTCCAAGTTTCCAGAAATGTTCACTTTCCTCTTTTGAATCATTTGTAAATCACTTCCTTACATTTCCAAGTTTCCAAAAATGTTCACTTTCCTCTTTTAAACCTAACATTTCCATACATTTCCAGTGTTTCCAAAAATGTTCACTTTCCTCTTTTAAACCTAACATTTTCATACATTTCTAGGTTTCCAAAAATGTTCATAACACATAAGACATGTCATTTCGTACAATTAAACCGAAAATGCATAAGCCCTTTTCAGGATGTTACATTCTCACAACTAAAATTCACATTTACTGAACTTTGCATACAATTGCTTATCTCGCAGAGTTTGCAAAACAATTTTCAGATGCTCAGCATGCTCAATCTCATCACGTGAATAAATCAAGATGTCATCAATGAATACAACAACAAATTGATCTAAGTACGATCTAAAAATTCTGTTCATCAGATCCATAAAAATAGCAGGACCATATGTTAGTCCAAAAGGCATAACTAAAAACTCATAATGCTCGTACCTCGTTCTGAAAGTAGTTTTCAGAATATCTGAATCTTTTACTCGCAACTGATAATACCTTGATCTCAGATCTATCTTTGAAAACACAGTGGCTCCTTTAAGCTGATCAAACAAACCATCGATTCTAGGTAGAGGATATTTATTCTTTATAGTCACTTTGTTTAACTGACGATGATCAATGCACATTCTCATTGTGCCATCTTTCTTTTTCACAAACAGAGCAGGAGCTCCCCAAGGTGAGAAACTCGGTCTTGTAAACCCTCTGTCAGTCAACTCTTGCAACTGTGACTTTAACTCTTTCAACTCTATTGGTGCCATTCTATACGGAGCTATCAAAATAAGAGTTATTCCCAGTAATAGATCAATACCAAATTCAACTTCACGTATCGAAGGTAATCCCGGTAATTCTTCAAGAAATACATCAGGGAATTCACAAACGACTGGTACTGATTCAACTTTCTTTTCAGTTACTTTCGAATCAATCACATAAGCAAAATAAGCTTTATAACCCTTTTTCAAATAATTCTGATCTTTCATCACTGATATCGCAGCAGGTAACCCATTCAAATCATTAGACTCGATTTGAACTATTTCATCATTCTGACATCTCAAATCAATAGTCTTCCTTTTGCAATTCACAACAGCATCATGCAACGTCAACCAGTCTATACTTAAAATTATATCAAACTCATCGAAAGGTAATAGCATCAGATCAGTCGGAAAACAAACATCTTTAAACACCAACGGACAGTTCTTACATACTTTGTCAACCAGGACACTTTTACCTAAGGGGTTTGATACTCTAATAACAAATTCAGTAGACTCTAAAGGCAAAGTCTTATTGGATACTAAGTTCATGCATATATACGACTGTGTAGAACCTGGGCCTATCAATGCAATCACAGAAGTATCATAAAGAGTAAATGTACCTATTATAACATCCAGAGATGAAGCTTCCTCACGAGCTTGGATGGCATATGCTCTAGAAGGCACTCTAGCTTCAGATCTCTCAACAGTATCTTTCATAGTTCCCTGACTACCACTGACATTTCTTGCATTCCAAGAAGGTCTACCTCTAGCTGAAACATTTTCTGACCTTAGGTTCTGAACAATCTCTTACTCAACAGATTCTGGGCAGTCTTGGATGAAACGGTCTAGTGATCCACATCTAAAACAAGCTCGGTCATTCAACCTACAACTTCTCGGTTGTCTTTTACCATAGTGTTTACATTTAGGTAGCTCAGATCAGACATTTCCCACGTTAGCTATCGAAGTAGCTGGAGCATTAGAATTCAACTGTGATCTAGCTCAATCTCTCGGATTTGAATGTCCCATATTAATTCTAGAACGACTATGCTCATCTCTGAATTTCTTTAAAGTTGATTGAAACAATTTGCTCAAAAATTTCTTTCTCGCATCTCTAATTTCAGACTCAACTTTTCTTTTATCTTTCCCGAGTGCCTCAGCTTTGCACGCTCGATCAACAAGCACAACAAAATTTTTTATTTCCAGAATCCCAACTAACTGACGGATATCTTCATTAAGGCCATCTTCAAATCTTTTGCACATTATTGCCTCGATGGATAAACATTCCCGAGCATACTAACTTAATCTCACAAATTCTCTTTCATACTCAGTGACAGACATGCGGCCCTATTTCAATTCCAAGAATTCCTTCTGTCTCTGATCAATGAATCTCTGACTGATGTATCTCTTTCAAAACTCAGACTAAAAGAAATCCCAAGTAACCCGTTCCTTTGGAACCACTGAAATCAAGGTTTTCCACCACTGATAAGCTGCGTCTCGTAACAAGGAAACAACACATTTTATGCATTCTTTAGGACTCAGCGACATCTCATCAAATACTCAGATCGTGTTCTCTAACCAAAACTTAGGTTTCTCGGTGTTGTCGCCACTAGTGGCTCTGAACTCTTCAGCCTCATAGTTTCGGATTTTGTCGACCAGAGGCTTATTCAATAGATTCAAATTCATAACCAGAGGCACAACTGAAGTATAAGAGGGACTGGGCGGGGGCGGAGGTTGTGAAACAATCGGATTATTTCTTACAAACTGAGTGAACCACTCACTCATTATTTGGAAGAAAGCTTGTTAAGCCCCTCCCTCTTAACTGTTCATAATCGGTCTCGAGTTAAATGGCATAGTCCCTTGAGCGGGAGCAGGCGCATTGCTTTCAACATCGTCAACTACGGCTCTTTCGAGATCCATACTATATGATAAACACATTTTACACGTCAGGATTTATCACACTATCACAGTTCAAATAAATATGGCATGTATAGCTAAACTCTTACACGCTACGTTAGTTCGAGAATTGACTAAACCGTAGCTCTGATACCAATCAAATGTAACACCCCTCACCCATATCCATCGCCAGAATAGGGTTACGAGACATTATCAGATAATCAAAAACTTTTATGGATAATTCATAACATAAATCATCAAATCACATCAAAGTGTCCCTCAATTGGGTCAACGAGACCTTAAACATATTTCAGAGTACGGCTGGGACTAAACCAAACACATACGGAAAATCTCAAAAATTAAAAAAAATTAAGTTACAGAGGTCACACGCCCGTGTGGGCAGGCAGTGTGCCTCCCACGGCCTTAGCCACGCCCGTGTGTCTAAGTCGTGTCAAAACAGGGCATACATACTGTCCATACGGTCGTGGACACGCTCGTGTGCTCAACCGTGTGGGCATTTATAGGCCATTTTCAAGGCCAAAATCCACCCACACAATGGGCTATCCCTACAAGCACATACAAGCATTATCACATACACAATTGGCAACCAAAATCATATCAAATGATCAACATATCTTCCTATTCAATCTCATTTCTAAGTATACCAACTTATCAAACATTTGGATAAATCCAATCACATACATTTCAACGTGTAATCCTTCACAAATTTGCCACCAATGATATGCCAAATATGCACCAATAAGCTTACCAGTCATATGACCATTTCATTTGTCATCAAGCCATACCAAAACATGCATCATATACTATAATCACTCATGCATATTACCATCTTTTATCTAGCCACATCACATGACTATTACATCTTGAACATATTCCAAAATGACTAGCCTATACATGCCATATTTAGCTATATACATATTCAAAAGTACCAAAGTTGAGTTTGATAGTATGGTGATAATCCTCGACGGTCCCCGAGCCTCTTGGAGCTTTAACGATCTATAAAATAGAGTAACACATACAAAGTAATCTTTCAAAATCTTAGTAAGCCATATACAAATAAACTTAACATATAATCACTTATAAGCATGGCAAATCAAATTCATAAATATATCTTCATTCCATATGCATAAATTTATCTTTAGCTCAATTGGATTGCCATTGCCTATTAACATATCATATCTCAAGCATCTCTTTTGCTCAAATGTCAAACATACACATATCACACTTTGTTCAAAGCATCAATGTACATGTTAGCTTACCTCTCATGCTTATTCAAAGCATATACTTCAGACATACCTAAAACGAATGGACATCACATATAATCATTCATTTCTCGGACTCGCCCGTTGAATTGTTTAGAACTAACTAGGATATTCAGAATGCTCGGAATAGCCTTACAATGCCGATGTCCCAGACGTGGTCTTACATGTAACCAAATATCGACGCCACTGTCCCAGACAGGGTCTTACACGAATCAATACGAGCCAATTTTCCAGACATGCTCTTGCATATAAATCTCATATCGACGCCAACGTCCCAGACGTGGTCTTACACGTAAATCTCGAATCAATGCCAACATCCCAGACGTGCTCTTACATGATATCACAAATCAGAAACTTATTTCATGACATATAAAATCTTATCCCTAGGTTCAAACGGGAATTCTCGGACATCATTAACTTGTCGATATAAATAAATCGTCGGATTTAACATGCATTCCATCTTAATTGATATTCATAGCAGTCCAAATTTCATATATATACACAAATAATTCAATTTAAATACATTTATTTATATATTGACTTACCATGGATTCGGATATCAGAAACGAACTCGGCTACTCAATTACTTCCGATTTCCCGTGATCTAAGTCCGTTTTCTTCGGTTCTTGATCTATACATATTCATATTTAACTCATTTATTCACTAATTCATTCAATTCAGTCCAAAGACACATATTTAGGGCAATTTGCATGTTAGCCCTCACATTTTTACATTTTTACATTTTAGTCCTTACTTTACAAAATCACAAAATACACATAATTTCAAGTTACCCATGCCTAGCGGAATTCTCATGTAGCTTATACAAGTCCATACATTTCATTTGTTTCACAATTTAATCCCTCAAAATATTATTTTCTCAATTAAGTTCAAAATACTCAAAATCATCAAAAATCCAAAGACAAAATATGCTAATCAAACACATATATTCCATATTTCATCATCAAACATCACAAAGCTCATGAACTTATCAATGGCGCTTTTCAAAATCCTCATCAATACACAAAATTGAAGCATGAGTTTTGAAGAATACTAAGCAACGATTACAAAAACATAGAAATTATCAAAACCGAATCAAAATCATACCTTAATCAAAGAGCTTTATGGCCGAATGCCCTAGCTTCATATTTTCTTTTTCTTTTCTATGTTTTTCGGTGGAAGAACACATAAAAATCCACCATCTTTTAGCTTTGTTTTTATTATAATAACTTTATTAATATATTTACTAAATTAGCCTTGGGAATTTAATTAGTAAACCTTATAATCTATGCCCTTAACCGTCCATCCTATAGTTCAATGGCATATTTGCAACATAAAACCCTCGCATTAAAAGAACAACCATTATTCAGCCCTTTTAAAAAATAACCATTAGGTTTTCATGTTATGCGATTTAATCCTTTTCTCAAATTAAGCACACAAATGATTAAGTTAAATCACAGAAATTTCACACATACTAATTCATATCCTATAGACTCAGAAAATAATATTAAAATATTTTTCTGACTCAAATTTGTGGTCCCGAAACCACTATTTCGACTAGGGTCTAAACCAGACAGTTACATATAGGCCTAAGTTAAGCCTAGCCGAATGGTCACATGCAATCAACTTAATTAAGTTGTTAATGAGCTTTTAGAATAATTACATGTCTTTAAACAAAATCTAGGCCTAGGTGACGCCAATGGTCAGCTCATTTAGTCTTCCAATTCAACTAGATTAAGGAGCTGATGAGTTGAGCTAAAATGTTCAATGATTGAGCAGCCAAGAGACTTGAATTCATCCTTTAATTCATCCTTAGGCAGCCGAACAAGCAGCAACCAGAATTGATGGCATTTAGGCGCACGAACAGCCCTTGAGTGTGACACTTGAATACAATCAGTCACAAGGTGTGAATAGATGGATTTGAGCAGCTACCAAGGTGTGAAAACATTTGTGAGCTGAATGGACTTGTGTGAGCACTCCTTGCCCATTGATCTTCACGAACAGCCTTTTCAAGAAGAGAAATCATTAGCTAAATTTATTGTCGTCCATATGCATGCTCTTCTCTTAATGACTTCCTTTGCTATTAAGCTAGCTGGTTTAGCTGAATGAGGCACCTATTAACACAAAAATAAATTCAGTTATGGCACCATGATTAGCTCAATTAAGTTGTCTAAACTTAAGACAACTTAAATACACTTTAGGCAAATTAAATGGTTGTGCTAATTAACATAAATTAATTAACTAAGACATATTAATTGCTGAGCTAATGAAACACACTAAATTAACTTAAGACACATTAAAGACTTAAATTAATAATAACTAAAATAACTAAACAAAATTAATGTTTTATTACAGCAAATAATCAGCTCAAACTGAAAATTAAAATTCAGCTTGAAGTAAGCTATATGGGACGCTTATTAAGCTGGTCCATGTGTGATCAATAAGTCCCGCAACCTCTTCTTCCCAAGCTCGATCAATATAGTCTTCTTAGAACTTCTTGGCTCGGGCTCGAGTGATTGGACCCAGAGGTAGCTCAATGGGTTCGGCAACTAGCTCCTTGACCAAGCTCGCATCATTCCTCCCTCTTCGAGGCGATTTGTCCCAAAATCGTCACCTACATCAAAAGGGGATAAGTAAGCAAACATTGAAGCTAGCACTTACTCCATACTCACCTAGAAGGTCTAACTTATAAGAATTTTCATTAATCCTTTCCAAGACTTGAAAAGGACTGTCTCCCCTTACGGTAGCTTAGACCTCCTTTGTTCAGGAAATCTTTCCTTACGCATATGGACCCAAACCCAATCACCGGGTTCGAACATGACTCATTTGCGTCCCTTGTTCACCTTATGAACATATTGCTTGGTCCTCCTCTCAATATTCTCCTTAACCCTTTGATGAAGTTGTTTCACAAAATCAGCCTTTCGCTTGCCATCTACATGCACTAGTTGGTTAGAAGGCAAAATAACTAGAGCTAAAGGAGTTAAAGGATTGAAATCGTTTACCACCTCAAAAGGAGAATGCTTAGTAGCTAAATAAACCAAACGGTTGTAGGCGAATTCGATGAGTGGCAAGCATTCCTTCCACGTTTTTTCCTAATGATGGCCCGTAGTAAGGTCGATAAGACCCGATTGACTACCTCCGTTTGACCATCTGTTTAAGGGTGGCATGTTGTAGAAAACAAAAGCTTGGTGTCGAGCTTGCCCCACAAGGTTCTCCAAAAATGGCTAAGGAACTTGGCATCTTGATCAGAGACGGTGGTCCTCGGCACTCCATGCAACTGAACGGTTTCTTTAAAAAGATTAGCAATATTTAAAGCATCGTCAGTCTTATGGCATGCAATGAAATGAGCCATTTTTGAAAATCTATCTACAACGACAAAGATAGAGTGTTTTCCACTTTTGGTTCTAGGAAGCCCTAGAACAAAATCTATAGATATATCTACCTATGGTGCATCCAGTATTAGTAATGGTGTATACAAACCATCTGGTTTGATTCGTGTCTTAGCTTTCTTGCAAGCAATGCAATGCTCACACTTTCTCTTCACGTCACATTTCATCTTAGGCCAATAAAAATGTTCTTGAAGTATGGCCAAAGTTTTGGCTACACCAAAGTGGCCCATAAGTCCTCCGCTGTGGGCTTCATTAACGAGCACTTCTTGAATAGAACCATGGGGTATACACAACTTACCTTCACGAAATAGGTAGCCATCTTGTTGATAGTACTTTTCATGAGCACCTTGCATACAAGACTTATATATCTCACCGAAATCAATATTAGTTTTATAGAGATCTTTCAAATACTCAGAACCAAGCAATTTAGAATCTAATTGTTTGATAAGAGCATACCTTCGTGACAACGCATCAGCAACAATATTTTTTTTACCTTTTTGTATTTGATAACGTAAGGAAAAGATTCTAGGAACTCTATCCATTTAGCATGGCACTTGTTCAGCTTGGTTTGTCCCTTAAGGTGCTTCAATACCTCATGATCCGTATGTATGACAAACTCTTTCGGCCAAAGATAATGTTGCCAGGTCTCCAAAGTTCGAATCAAGGCATACATCTTCTTATCGTATGTAGGATAATTAAGAGTAGCCCCATTGAGTTTTTCGCTGAAATACGCGATGTGTCATCCGTCTTGAGTCAAGACCGCTCCGATTTCTATCCCCAATGCATCACACTCAACTTTGAATATTTTGTTAAAATCAGCTAGGGACAACAAAGGAGTGTTAGTTAAACATTCCTTGATTTTATTAAAAGAAATTTCTTGTTCATCAGTCCAATTGAATGAAGAATTTTTCTTTATGGTACCTGTTAAGAGGGCATCTAAGGTACTAAAATTTGGTACAAACCTCCTATAAAAACTTGCTAGTCTATGGAAGCTCCATACTTGGCTGATGTTCAAAGGACGTGGCCAATCTTGAATCGCCTTGATTTTCTCTTGATCGACTTCGAGTCCATTAGCACTCACCACAAATCCTAAAAACACAACTTTATTAGTACAAAAAGAGCATTTCTTAAGATTAGCATAAATAACTTCCTTACGCAAAACTTCTAACACCGCACGTAAATGTTGAACGTGGTCTTTCAAAGACTTCTTGTATATTAAAATATCATCAAAGTAAACCACGCAGAACTTACCAATGAAAGCACGCAATACATGGTTCATTAAACACATAAATGTACTAGGAGCATTTAAGATCGAATGGCACTACCAGACATTCATACAAATCGTATTTTGTCTTAAAGGTGGTCTTCCACTCACCTCCCTCCTACATGCAAATCTGGTGATACCACTCTTTAAGTCGATTTTCGAAAATAGTTGGGCTCAACTTAGCTCGTCGAGCATGTCATCGGGTCGAGGGATGGGATGCCTATACTTGATAGTGATCTTGTTGATGGAGCGGCAATTGACACACAGTCGCCATGAGCCATCCTTCTTTGGCACTAGTAGAACGGGCACTGCACATGGGCTCAAGCATTCTCGAATGTAACCTTTCTCCATCAAGTCAGCAGCTTGTCTTTGCAACTCTATAATCTCTTCGGGGTTGCCCCAATAGGCCGACTGATTCGGGATTGTTGCTCCAAGCACGAAATCAATTTGACGCTCAATGCCTCGAATGGGTGGCTAGCCACTCGGTACTTCGTCCGGAAACACATTTTCAAATTCCTGAAGCAAAGAGACAACAGAAGATGGCAACGTATTATCAATTTCATTAGTTTCAAAAAGACATTCTTTGTACATAAGTACAAGAATGGGTTGTCTCATCAGAAGCAACTTCCAAACTTCTCTTTTTCTCGCAAAGACACTCATTTTTTCATTCTCACTCTTTTTTTGTTTTTCTTTTTCCACTCAAATTTTTGACTCATTTTTCTCACTTTTTCCTCTCTTTTTTTCTACTTTCTTTTCTTGTTCTTTTTCATTCTTTTTTTCTTGTTCTTTTTCTTTTGCTTTTTCTACAGATTGGTTCATCTTAATTTGATCTTCGTAACTTGTTTTGGGGTAAGGGGTGCTAAGGTTGCATTCTTCCCAAGGTGTTTGAACATGTATCGATTCATATATCCATCAAGGATCACATGTCGGTTGAATTACCATAGATGCCCCAACAGGACATGTCCCGCGTGCATTGGCACTACATCGCACACTACCTCGTCTTGGTACTTACCAATTTAAAATGCCATTACAACTTGCTTGGTTACTTTGAGTTCGCCACCATCATTTAGCCATTTTAATTTGTAGGGGTTCAGATGTTTAGTCGTGACTAAACCAAGTTTCTCTACTAGCATGCTACTCGCGACGTTGGTGCAACTTCCTCCATCCATTATCATCCTGCACACCTTGCTTGGACGTGGCAACGAGTGTGAAAGATATTTTCCTGTTGTTGCTCGTCTTCAGCACTTAATGCTTAAAATTCTCTTGACAACGAGAATCTCACCTTCGACGGGATATTTGAGTTCTTCTTCTTCATCGGTAGGGTTTTCAGGCTCTTCCTTCTTTTCTTCTTCAGATTCGATTTCGCCGTTTGGCCTAACCACCATGACTTGACGATTGGGATATTGACTGGCTATGTGTCCCCTCCATTGGAACATAAAACATTTTATATCCCTTGATCGTTAGGGACAGTTTCATTCTTTCCTTTACTTGTCTCGCCACTTGGTTGATTGGATTTGGAAGCCACAACGGGCTTTTTGGAACAAATAGGAGATTTGTTAGTTCCTTGACTCCACTTGTTTGTAGAAGAAGTAGGATAAGATCGGTTGGCTCCCTTCGGAATTAATTATTTTTTGACTTTAATGGCCTTGTGGACCGTGTCCATCACTTCAACATAGTGTTGTAATTCCACTATGTTGGCAATGTCATGGTTCAAACCCGCAAGAAATCTAGCCATCGTCGCCTCACAATCTTCCTCGATGTCGACTCAGATCATGGCAACCTCCATTTCTTTATAGTAATCCTCGACACTCCGATTTCCTTGGGTAAGGTTTTGCAATTGCTGGTACAAGTCTCGATGATAGTAAGAAGGAACGAAATGTTTCCTCATGACTGCCTTCATCTCGGCCCAAGTCAAGATAGGCCTTTCCCCGCTCCTCCTTCGACTCGTTACAGAGTTGATCCCACCATACAATTGCATAATCCAAGAACTCTATGGCCGTAAGTTTCACCTTCTTGCTCTCCGAGTAATTATGGCACTCGAAGACTAGCTCGATTTTCTTCTCCCACTCCAAATATACCTCAGGGTTATTTTTCCCTTAGAATGGGGGAATGGCCATCTTAATGTTCTTAAGGTTGTCATCCACTTGATCTCGTTCCCGAAGGCCTAGGTTTCTATGGCCTTGCCACCTTCCGCTTTGAGTAGAACCTTGGTCACTCTCCACGTCACTTGGATTGTAGAGATCATCTTCGTTGACTCTTGCACGTCTTCGCTCCCTTCTCAGATTTTGTAGAGCTCTTTCTTGCTGGCCTTATTCTTTAACACGGTCCAAGCGCTCTTGGATGGGTTCGAGCTTTCTATCAAACATGCGCTCCATTTCGTGCATGAGAGCTTGAAGCGTTAACTCGGGCACTCCTCCACCAATAACATTGCGAACGGGTTACAAACCACCACTGTCCATTTGATTCCTTTCTGGACTTCTAGACATGAAATTTAATCACACAACAAACCTCACACTTCTCTCACAAAAGTTCACACAATTTTGGCCTTTGTTCACTCAAATAGTCTCACCACACTCTTATCTTTTTCTGCTCAAGTTCGCCTCTCAAAGTTCTCGATAGATACTTAGACAAATCGACAATCGTTGTGGAGTCAATTTGCAAAATTGATGTTTGGTTTGGTTTAGGAATTGATGTTGGTATAAAGGTAGGGTAGAAAACAAAATGAAAAGGTTTAAGTGTGGCGAATTGGGTAAGATGGTAAAAAAGTAGAATCGGGCAGCAAGAACTTGGTACAACTAGCTTCTCTTCCTCTTTTTATATATATATATTTTCGTAACTCTTTTTTTCTTTAATATTTCAAATTTGTTACTACAAATGTATATATATATTTCCTCTTTTTTTGAAAAATTTTTTTATAGCTAAATACAATCCGGGAATACCAAAATCGTCGATACTTACTTAATTTTCACCAGCTCTGATACCAAATGATACGAACTCACCTTGATGTTGATTTGAGTCGTTTAGATTACCCGATCGTAAAATTAAGTAAGGCTAAGTGTTTTCAAGATTTGGTTCAAAAATAGAAAAGATAGATTAGAAACAAAGAAGTTTTAAGTTGGTTTAGGTGACAAAAATAAAGATTCGGCCAGGGCTTAAGAATGAACCAATATTGTAAGTTAATATTGACACGAGTCTTATACAAGCTCTTAGGTTGAATCAATGGAAAATAATAAGGATAGTTTGAGGGAACCTTGACCCATTATCTATGTGAAGATAGGAACCGAAGGTATAGGTGAACGCCACACTCCGAATTGAAGTGATAAGTTCGAAACAAGACAGAAATGACGCCACAAGAATACTTGATAAGTCAATTCAGTCGAGGGAGAACTATGAGAGTTGAACACTGACAAGTTTGAATAAAATTCGTCAATCGATCAAAAGTCCTTCCAACCAGCAAATAACTAAGTATTTATAGGCCTAAGTTAAGCCTAGCCGAATGGTCACATGCAATCAGCTTAATTAAGTTGTTAATGAGCTTCTAGAATAATTACATGCCATCTAACAAAATCTAGGCCCAGGTGACGCCAATGGTTTAACTGTCTGAATTTGACCATAATTGGAACAGTGGTTTTGAGATCACAAATCTGAGTCCAAAAAATATTTAAATATTATTTTCTGTGATTAATTATGTGTGAATTAGCATGTGTGAAAGTTTCGTATAAAAATTTGATTTTTTGTGCGCTTAATTAGACAAAAAGGACTAAATCGCTTAAATGGTAAAAGTAGCCATTTATTAAATTAAGTGGCTAAATTGATTTGTCTTCATTTGTAAGTGTATTTAAGTTGCAAATTTATCTTTTTGCATGTAAGTGGACGGCATAGGGTTATAATTTCATGTTAATATGTTTTTATATATTATATAATTATAAGTTAAAATTTTATAAAATATGTTAATAATATTATAATAAAAGACATGTGTTTCTCCACTAATTATTTCATTCTTCTTCACCGAAACTAAAGAAGAAAAAAGAAAGAAAAACATAAGCAAAGGTTTGGCCATGGTTTTGGTCTAATTAAAGGTTAGTTTTCGATTTGTTTTTAATAATTTCTACGTTTTTGTAATCGTTGCTTTGAGAGCTTTAAAACCCATGTCTCAATTTCATGAATTGATGATGTTTGTGTAAAATGCCATTGATGCTATGTTGAGTTTTATAATGTTTTATGGTGTTAAATGATAGATATGTAATTGATGAACATACTTCGTTCTTAAATTTTTGATGAATTTAGCTAAATAGGGCTAAATTGAGAAAATAAATTTTTGAGGGACTAAAATGCAAAATAAATGAAATGTATGGATTTATATTACTATATTGAAGATTCGGCCTAACTAGGTTGTAGTGAGATTTTGCTTAATTTGTGTTTTGTGCAAATAGGACTAAATTGTAAAAGTGTGAAATATTAGGGGCAAAATGATAATTTCCCCATTTAGGTGTTTTTGGATTAAATTGCAATGAGATGTGTTTGAATGAGCTCAAATTGGATAGGTTTAGATCAAGAACAAAGAAAAACGGACTTGGATCAGGGAAAAGCGAAAATTATCGAATAGCCGGTTTTTGTCATCTGACGATATCCGAGGTAAGTCTTTAAGTAATTTAACACCTTAATATCAGTTATGATCTTAATTACATGCTGAATTTTGAATTTATAAATGGGAATTTGGCCAAATCCGATGTGATAAGTGTTTTAATAATGAAATGTAGTTAAATTTAATTGAGTTTGATATGTGAAAGTGATATGAATTATGTGTGATATATGTGATACTGGTAATATGTAATGTGTATGAGATGGTTTAATAATATCGATATTCGGGATTCAAGCCTATCAGGCCTTATGCCGGTGAATTATATTAGGCTTATTGCCTAGCAAGCTAAATGCCAGTGATTAAATTTCAGACCTCGGGTCTAGCAGGCTTAGTGTCGATGTGTGTTTCAGGCTTTGTTGCCTAACAGGCTTAATGCTGGTGATTTATTATAAATAGAGGGTTCATGGATTATTATTAATGTGGAATTTAATTACAGCAAATAAGATAAATGTTCAGATAAGTATAAGCCTCATAGTTGCAAGGAATAAGGTAAGTTGATATATTACTATTTGATGCTAGTAATATGTGATATAGTTGAGGTATATTTGTAAGATTTTAATGTGTGCATTCGGCATTACAAATGATGAGTATAATATATTGGAAATTGATTTTGGTTGTGTCTTTGAGATTCGGCCATATGTGTAAATGCAAAATGTGAGGATAAATGGATATATGTACATATGTGTATAATCGATTATATGTGGTCATTATGTATATTGCACTTACTTGATTTAGTTATATGTGGATACATTTTAAATTTATGTGTATTCGGTGAGTTTGCACATTTAGGGTGAGATAAGGATATTTTGAGGTTGTCAAAGAAAAGGATATTAGCATTTGGCATTAGTAGATCATATAAGTACTAAGCTTTGAAAGTTTATGATATAAATTTTGGATTTGAAAATGCTTGAATGATTATTTGATTTAATACTTTTGCTTAAGACTTACTAAGCTAGTTAACTTACTTTGTGTGATATGTTTTCACTTTGTTTTATAGATTTTGGTCAAGTTACTAGCTCCGGGGATCATCATCGAAGTCATCCGTGCTATCGACTTATTTTGGTACCTAAAAAGTTGAATTTTTGAACTTAAGGCATGTATAGGCTAGGTTAATGTTCGAACAACATTTTTGTTGATGTATAATAGGCACGTGAAAATGGTTGGTCATAATGCTAGTGTGGTATATACATATTCGGTCATATTATAAGCTCATTTTGGTAACTATGTTATATGGCATGTGAGTATAATATTTTGACTATATGGCTTGATTGGAAAATGATGTGAATAGTTTATGATTAGCTCATTTTTGATAATCTTAATGCTTGGTATGACTTGTCTTTGAGTATAGTTATAAATTCACTTAATAATGGGATAAAAATGAACATATACATTTGATTTCGTATTGATTGTTTTGATTTAGTTGTAAAGGCAATATATGCACATATAATATGCTTGAAGGATTTGCTATTTTGGAACAGTTGGTTAATGTAAAATAATGAATAAGTCATATGATTATTTTTGGTTTGATTATGTGCATGCAAACGAATTAAGGTGTACATTGGTTCGATTGAGTGTATTGAATTTATTTGAATTTTGTATGAGCAATGTACATGTAATCTCATATATGATTATTTAAATGCCATGATTTTTATCTAGTTTAAGAACTATTTATGGACATGTGAATATTCGGTTAAGGTGGCTTTAATTACTAAATGAATAGAACCTCTCATCAATAGTTGCAATGACCCTTTTTGGAGTATATATGTGAGCAAACTTATAATAGTTAGTCGAATGTGTTTTGTCTTACTGAATGATATGACATTGTCTTTTAAATGAATTTATATTTAATAAATAACATACATGATATACTTGGGTAATGTTAGTCAATTGAATGAAGTATGTTTTAAATTATCTTTATAGATATAGTTGGTTTAGTTGTTTGAGTACTTAGTAAATAAATAAAGATTCGGTAAATGAGGCTTATGGTATTTGTATTGTTGTGTGGTTTGAATAAAATATATATAGCATATTCGGCTTATGTTCTTTGATGATTATGCCACATATGACTTAAGTTTAGTAAGGTGAGTGTGTTTTATACAATTAAATATAATACACATTTATATGTATATGTGATCGTCTTTAATCTATTTGCATTATCATTATAAGTAGGTTTTATTATGACTTAAGTGATTGAATCGAAGTTGTGACTTAATTAGTAATGCCTCATAACCCTAATCCGGCGACGGATACGGGTTAAGGGTGTTACATTTGATTGGTATCAGAGCTTACAGTTTAGTCGATTCTAGAACTACCATAGCGCGTGTTAGTCTAGCTATACATGCCTTAATTTTATAATACGATAGTATGGTGACTTCTGACATTTGAATTGTGTTTTTATATAGTAAATGGATCCTGACAGAGCCGTAGCTGATGATGTCGAGAGCGTAGCTCCTAATCCCGCGCATGCGACTGTGCCGGTAGACTCTCAACCTATCTCGGGTAGCCATGAGGGGGAGGCTAAGCAAGCCTTCTACTAGATGATGAACGAACGGTTTACACAATACATCCGGACTAATCTGGCTGTGCAACAACCTCCACCCCCGAATAATCCATCTCCGATACCTTCAACACCTCCAATGATAGATCTGATGAGATCTAGCAGGCCTCCCGTTGATAAAATCAGGAAACACAGGGCCGAAGAATTTAAATCTAATGATGATGACGACAGGGAACGAGCTAAGCTGTGTCTTGATAATACTATCTGTGTGCTCGACGAGGTATCATGTACTCCAGATGAATGCTTGAAGTGTGCTATATCCTTATTACGGGACACTGCGTATCACTGGTGGAATACACTAGTATCGGTGGTTCCGAAAGAGAAAGTGACTTGGGAATTCTTTCAGATCGAGTTTCGTAAGAAATATATCAGTCAGAGATTCATTTATCAAAAATGAAAAGAATTTCTAGAATTGAAACAGGGTCGTATGACCATGACTGAGTATGAACGAAAATTTGTTAGACTGAGCCGATATGCCCGTGAATGTGTGTCAACTGAGGCTACTATGTGTAAAAGGTTCAAAGACGGTCTGAATGAAGATATTAAGTTGCTGGTCGACATACTCGAGATTAAAGAGTTCATGGTACTTGTTGAACGAGCTTGTAAAGCTGAAGATCTTGGGAAAGAGAAAAGAAAAGCCGAATTTGAAGCTAGAGACATTCATAAAAGATCATCGAGTAAAACCTTTCATTCTGTATCAAAGAAGTTTAAAGATGAATCCAGTCGACATAAAGCTACTTCAGACTTCTCTAGACGAGATCGACCTCCTGCGGGTTCCTGAGCTACTTCGATGGCCAGTGTTGGTAATGTTCAGCAGAACTGGATTGAGTGCAAGCATTGTGGGAAATGGCATTCCAGGAGTTGTAGATTCTGTGATCGATCATGTTGTAAATGTGGATCGTTGGATCATTTTATTCGGGAGTGCCCGATGCTAGCCGAGCAAAATACTGCTCAGAATACAAGACCGAGCAATGTATCAGTGCGTGGAAGACCACCTAGGCATCCGGGAAATGTAAGTGGCAGTCAGAAAGGAACCAAAGACACTGCAGTTCAATCAGAGGCTTGTGCACATGCTAGAGCATATGCTATACGCGCCCGGGAGGATGCTTCTTCCCCAGATGTTATTACCGGTACTTTCACTCTTTATGATACTACTGTTGTTGCGTTGATTGATCCTGGTTCGACTCATTCTTATGCGTGTGAAACTTTGGTATCCAGTAAGACTCTGCCTGTTGAGTCTACTGAGTTTGTGATTCATGTATCAAACCCCTTGGGTCGATGTGTTCTGGTTGATAAAGTGTGTAAAAGTTGCCCGTTGATGATTCGGGATTCATGCTTCCCAGCTGATTTGATGTTGTTGCCTTTTGATGAGTTCGATATAATTTTGAGAATGGACTGGTTGACTTTGCACGATGCTGTTGTAAATTGTAAAAGAAAGACCATTGATTTGAGATGTCAGAACAGTGAGATTATCTGGATTGAATCTAATGACCTGAATGGGTTACCAACAGTAATATCTTCGATGTTAGCTCGGAAGTATATGAGAAAAGGGTATGAAGCCTATTTGGCCTATGTGCTTGATAGTAAAGTAACTGAGAAGAAAATTGAATCCGTGCCAGTTGTGTGTGAGTACCCAGATGTGTTTCCTGAAGAATTACCGGGTTTACCACCAGTTCGAGAAATAGAGTTTGGCATTGAATTAGTACCGGGGACGACTCCGATTTCAATATCTTCGTATCGGATGGCACCTGTAGAATTAAAAGAGTTGAAAGCACAGTTGTAAGAGTTAACAGATAGGGGCTTTGCACGACTGAGTTTCTCTCCTTGGGGAGCACCAGTCTTATTTGTAAAAAAGAAAGACGGGACTATGCGAATATGCATTGATTATCGACAACTAAATAAGGTGACTATAAAGAATAAATACCCGTTGCCACAGATTGACGACTTGTTTGACCAGTTGAAAGGGGCTACAGTGTTTTCAAAGATAGATTTGAGATCGGGTTATTATCAGTTGCGGGTCAGAGATTCCGATGTGCCAAAGACTACTTTTCGAACGAGGTACGGACACTATGAGTTTTTGGCTATGCCTTTTGGACTAACTAATGCACCTGCTGTTTTTATGGATCTGATGATGTAACACCCTTATCTCGAGTCTGTCACCGGATTAAGGTTAGGAGCGATACCGGACAGATCGGAAACATTCACAGACAAAATCATACAATCAATCATCAATCTCAGATATAATGTCCCTTAATAGGGTCCTCGAGACCTTAATCATACTTATAAGTCGAGTCGGGACTAAACTGAACACATACGAAATTCCATGAAAATTTGAAACTCTTCTGAAATACAGGGGAGGCACGCCCGTGGGAGGAGACCGTGTGCCCTCGACGGCTTCTAGACACCCCCGTGTGTCCCATCGTGTCTATATACTAACTTCCCCACCACGGCCACCAAGCACGCCCGTGTACTTTGGCCATGTACTTTTATGCTAGCTACTGACTTGCACACCACGGCCAGATGACACGCCCGTGTCGAGGCCGTGTGATTTTAGGCTACATCCTGCCAATTTACCCATGGTCTAAGGCACGCCCGTGTGCCCCAACCGTGTGACATTATAGGCCATTTACAAGGCCAAAATGCCCCCCAAATGGTTCATACCTATAAGCATCATTTACCAACACATATCAAGCATATATGGCAACCAAACACATACCAAATAGCCATCCAAATCATGCACATATGATCACTAAGATAATCACAACTATACATTAAATTTTCAAACAATATATACCTTCAAAACCAATTCTAAACATACCAATTTACATAACTAAAACTCAATCATGCCTATGCACCATTTGTCCATAAACTTACCATATCAACCATGTCATATATCAACTAATCATGCCAATACAACTTTCCAATTCACATTCATCTAAGCATGATACCAAAACATAACTAGCCAAATCACATGGCTAAGTTCACTTTACAAATCATCACAAGAACTAGCCTATACATGCCATATCTAGCTATATACATATCCAAGGTATACCAAAATGATATTAGTAGTGTGATGACGATCCTTGACCGTCCCGGGCCTTCAGTAGCTTTGACGACCTTATATACACATTTGTTGTATAATCAACGTATCTGAAACAGATTCATCTCATTCTTTCTTTAGCTCATTATCAATCCCAACCCCATACTCAAGTATCTATTCTTTCAACTCTTAAAACTATCATTATCCACATAGCTATCATACATACCTTAATCAACACTTAGTTACTCACCATTTATGCTACTCAATTTCTTGATATCACCTCATACTTACATACCATATATTCATTTTCAGACAAGCTCATAGATTAACGAATTATATCTCGTTCCTTTAATCTCGTAAAGTAACAGCAACTTACCTCATTAGTACTATGTTACCAAGATATCATGCATTATTTACATAAATAATATTTCTCGGGCATCTCCCTTAGTGGGTTAATGTTTTAATGGATATGTAACTCCGCACACTTAGTGCAAATCAAATAACGTATTGCACACTTAGTGTCGTTACTAAATACGGAGAGCACTCACAGTGCTGTTTATTAGCAATGTATCGCACACTTAGTGCCAATATGTTAAACTGAAATTATTTTTGGTATCGCACACACAGTGTATATTCAATAAGCCAAACTTTTGTCTTTTCGCACACACAGTGCTAATTGTTAAGGCCGTAGCTTCTATCAATATCGTACACACAGTGCTAATCACAAAGTCGAAACTTATATTATTTCCCACACACAGTGCTATTCATTAAAGCCGTAGCTTCTATTGTTTCGCACACACAGTGCTATTCACTAATTATGATCACACACTTAGTGCCTCAACTCATAGCCGAAGCTTAAATGATATCGCACACTTAGTGCATTTATAATAAATTGATCTTATACTGGTATCGCACACATAGTGCCGTCCACAAAGTCAAAGCTTATAATATGTCGCACACACAGTGCAAATCATCTCGGTCACATTTCTATTTACGCACACTTAGTGCCACAAAAATCCATTTCTCTCATAGCATTTATAATTCAATGATATCATAACCATTCGTTTCACAACATTTAAACATAGCTTAGTACACTTTTTATATTCGAACTTATCTCAGAATTCATATGCACAATCCTCTCATAAACATCCATTATCAACATTAGTCATAGGAATAATTATAATTTTATACAAGTACGTTTATTTGTATAGTGACTTACCTCGGATTCGGTTTATCGAAAATGAAAATGGCTACACGTTTACTTTCGCTTTCCCGCGATCTAAATCCATTTTCCTCGGTTCTTGATCTAAACATATTCAGAATTAACCCTTTTCATTCACTAATTCATTCAATTAAATCCAAAGAACACATTTAGGGCTATTTGCAAAATAACCCTCATATTTGCACAACTTAGCAATTTAGTCCATTTTACTCAAAACATCAAATTCACAAAATCCACTTATACACAAGCTTGGCCGAATATATACACATCACATACAAGCCCACATTTTTCATCAAATTCACAACTTAGTCCCTCAAATTATCATTTTCTCAATTTAGCCCTATTTAGCTAAATTCATCAAAACTTCAAGAACAAAACATGGTCATCTACCACCAATCTATCATTTAACACCTTAAAGCATTACAAAGCTCAACCTAGCATCAATGGCACAACTTACAAACATCACCAATACACAAAATTGAAACATGGGTTTGATAGAAGACGAAGCAACGATTACAAAAAACGTAGAAATTATCGAAAACGGATCAAAATCTAACCTTGAATTTAACCAAAACTATGGCCTAACCTTTGCTTAGAATTTTCTTTTTCTTTCTTTGCTTATTCGGCGGTAACAATGCATGAATAAAACCCACCATCATGTTTTCTTTATTATACTATAATTATATAATATATATAATATAAATTTTAACGTATAACATTTAATATATATATATAAAACATATATATATAACCATATTTCATTACTCATGTCGTCCACTAACCAAAATAGTGGCTAAATTGCCACATAAGTCCTTAACACTAAAAGCCACATCACTTAAGCACTTTAACAAATAGAAAGCAACTTTCGCGTTTAATGCAATTCAATCCTTTGCTCAAATCAAACACACAACCGGACAAATTAACTTACGAAAATTTAGCACATGCTTAATCACACATCAACGGCACAAAAAATAATATTAAAATATTATTCAGACTCGAATTCATGGTCCCAAAACCACTGTTCTGACTATGGTACAAACCGGACTGTTACAATTCTCCCCCTTCAGGATTTTCGTCCCCGAAAATCTTACAGTTAAACAAATTCGGATATTGATGTCTCAATGAATCTTCAGGCTCTCACGTAGCCTCTTCTATCCCATGTCGATTCCACAGTACTTTTACTAACTGAATTTTCTTATTTCTCAACTTTTTCATTTCACGAGTTAAGATACGGATCGGTTTCACTTTCTGTTCTGAGTCTTTTGTCAAATCAACCCCAGGTAGCTTATTTTCACTGAGCTCAGTCCAATACAGAGATGTTCGACATTTATGTACGTACAAAGCTTCCTAAGATGCCATTTTGATACTTGACTGAAAACTATTTTTATTCACAAATTCGATCAGTGGCAGATATTGTTTCCACGAACCATGAAACTCTAGTACATAGTATCTTAACATGTCTTCAAGAATCTGAATAATTCGTTCAGACTGACCATCTGTTTACGGATGAATAGCTAAACTGAAATGTAATTTCGTGCGCAAAGCTTCTTGTAATTTCTTCCAGAATCTCGATGTAAACCTCGGATCTTTATTGGATACAATAGACAGTGGCACCCCATGCAATCTCACAATCTCAGAGATATAAAGCTCGGCTAATTTGTCAAGTGAGCAATCAGATCTTATCGAAATAAAATGGGTAAATTTCATCAATCGATCAACTATAACCCAATTCATATATTTCTTTCTCGAAGTCTGATTCAAACCAAAAACAAAATTCAGATTCACTCTATCCCATTTCCATTTAGGAATCAGAATCGGTTATAGCAAACCAGACAGAATTTGATGTTCAACTTTCACTTGTTGACAGACTAACCATTTTAACACAAAGTTAGATATATCTCATTTCATTCTAGACTACCAACAATATTACCTCAGACTATACTACAGTAGCTCCTTTTTAACTGATCAAATAAATCATTAATTCTGAGCAACAAATATTTATTCTTTATTGTCACCTTATTCAACTGATGATAATCGATGCATATTCTCATCGTGCAATCTTTCTTTTTCACAAACAGGACAGGAGCACCCCAAGACGAAAAACTCGGTCTAGCAAACCCTCTATCGGTCGATTCTTGCAACTGCGACTTTAACTCTTTCAACTCTATTGGTACCATTCTATACAAAGCTATCGAATCGGAGGTAAACCCGGTAATTCTTCAGGAAACACATCAGGAAATTCACACACAATAGACACTGATTCAACTTTCTTTTCAGATACTTTTGAATCAAACACATAAGTGAAATATGCCTCACATCCCTTTTTCACATAACTCTAACCTTTCAAAACAGATATCACAGTAGAGAATTCATTCAAATCATCAGACTCAACCCGTATAATCTTCTCATTCGAACATCTCAAGTCTATATTCTTTCTATTGCAGTTCACAACAGCATCATGCATAAACAACCAATCCATACCCAAAATAATATCGAACTCATCAAATGGAAAAAGTATCAGATCAGCAGGGAAATAAATATTTCGAAACATTAACGAACAGTTCTTTCATACTTTATCAACAATGACACTTTTACCTAAGGGGTTCAATACTTTTGTAGCAAACTCAGTAGGCTCTATAGGCCAAGTCTTACTGAATACTAAATTCATGCATATATATGTACAAATGAGTAGAACCAGGGTTTATGAATATAATCACAAAAGTATCATAAAGAGTAAACGTACCCATAATAATATCTGAAGATGAAGCTTCTTTACAAGCTCGAATAGCATGCACTCCAGTTGGCTCTCTAAATTTAGTTACAGTATCTCTCGTAGACCTTTGACTACTACTGACATTTCTGATATTTCAGAAAGGTCTATCTCTCTCTGGGGCGTTATCTGATCTTAGATTCTGGGTAGTCTCTTGTTCAACAGGCTCTGGGCAATCTCGAATAAAATGATCCAACGATCCACATCTGAAGCAAGCTTGATTATTCAATCTACAATTCCCCGAATGTCTTTTACCACAACATTTACACTTTAGTCGCTCGGATCTGACATTTTCAATACTCACCATCTTTGGGCAATCTCGAATGAAGTGATTTCGTGACCTACATTTATAACAAACTCTATTGTTAAGCTTGCCCCAACATTTTCCTACATGTCGTCTTCCACACTTTCTACACTCAAGTTTGTTGCTTTTAGTACTTCCATCATTTGATTCAATTGGAGCTTGAGTTCTCAGACTAACATTTGGTCTCACACGATCTCTACCCGTATGTCCGATTGAAACATCTAATCTATTGCTTGTATCTCTATATTTCTTCGTCGAAGGTTGAGAAAAATTACTCATCGATCTTTTTCTTTCATTATGAGCTTCAAAATCGACTTTCTCGGTATTATCATCATTAGTAGCCCTAAACTCTCTAACCTCATACTTACGAATTTCATCAACCGGGGGCTTGTTCGTTAGATTCAGATTCGTAATCGAACGCATAGCAGATGTCTGAGGGAGGTTAATCGAGGGCGGAAATTGCAAAACAGTCAGATTATTTCTCACAAATTGAATGAACCACTTACTCATCAGCTGGACGAAAGCTTGTTTAGCTTCTCCCTCTTGACCGCTCGTAACCGGTCTCAGACCTAAGGGCGCTATCCCTTGCGCAGAAGCAGACGCATTACTTTCTACGTCGTTAGCTACGGCTCTTTTGGGATCCATACTATACGAGAAATCACATTTTTACACGTCAGGATTCATCACACTATCAACAGTTAGATATATGGCATGTATAGTTAGACTCTGACACGCTACATTAGTTCGAGAATTGGCTAAACCGTAGCTCTGATACCAATCAAATGTAACACCCCTATCCCGAGTCCGTCGTCGGATTAAGGTTAGGAGCGATACCGTACAGATCGAAAACATTCACAGACAAAATCATACATTCAATCATCATTCTCAGACATAATGTCCCTTAATCGGGTCCTCTAAACCTTAATCATACTTATAAGTCGAGTCGGGACTAAACTGAAACACATACAAAATTCCATGAAAATTTGAAACTCTTCTAAAATACAAGGGAGGCACGCCCGTGGGAGGAGACCGTGTGCCCTCCACGGCTTCTAGACACCCCCGTGTGTCCCATCGTGTCTATATAATAACTTCCCCACCACAGCGACCAAGCATGCCCGTGTACTTTGGCCGTGTACTTTTATGTTAGCTACTGACTTGCACACCACGGCCAGATGACACGCCCGTGTCGAGGCCGTGTGATTTTAGGCTGTATCCTGCCAATTTACCCACTGTCTAAGGCACGCCCGTGTGCCTCAACTGTGTGACATTATAGGCCATTTACAAGGCCAAAATGCCCCCCAAATGGTTCATACCTATAAGCATCATTTACCAACACATATCAAGCATATATGGCAACCAAAGACATACCAAATAGCCATCCAAATCATGCACATTTGATCACTAAGATAATCACAACTATACATTAAATTTTCATTCAATATATACCTTCAAAACCAATTCTAAACATACCAATTTACATAACTAAAACTCAATCATGCCTATGCACCATTTGTCCATAAACTTACCATATCAACCATGTCATATATCAACTAATCATGCCAATACAACTTTCCAATTCACATTCATCTAAGCATGATACCAAAACATAACTAGCCAAATCACATGGCTAAGTTCACTTTACAAATCATCACAAGAACTAGCCTATACATGCCATATCTAGCTATATACATATCCAAGGTATACCAAAATGATATTAGTAGTGTGATGACGATCCTTGACCGTCCCGAGCATTTAGTAACTTTGACGACCTTATATACACATTTGTTGTATAATCAACGTATCTGAAACAGATTCATCTCATTCTTTCTTTAGCTCATTATCAATCTCAACCCCATACTCAACTATCTATTCTTTCAACTCTTAAAACTATCATTATCCACATAGCTATCATACATACCTTAATCAACACTTAGTTACTCATCATTTATGCTACTCAATTTCTTGATATTACCTCATACTTACATACCATATATTCATTTTTGGACAAGCTCATAGATTAATGAATTACATCTCGTTCCTTTAATCTCATAAAGTAACAGCAACTTACCTCATTAGTACTATATTACCAAGATATCATGCATTATTTTCATAAATAATATTTCTCGGGTATCTCCCTTAGTGGGTTAATGTTTTAATGGATTTATAACTCCGCACACTTAGTGCAAATCAAATAACGTATCGTACACTTAGTGTCGTTACTGAAAAATGAAAGCACTCACAGTATTGTTTATTAGCAATGTATCGCACACTTAGTGCCAATATGTTAAACTGAACTTATTTTCGGTATCGCACACACAGTGTATATTCAATAAGCCAAAACTTTTGTCTTTTCACACACACAATGCTAATTGTTAAGGCCGTAGCTTCTATCAATATCGCACACAGAGTGCTAATCACAAAGTCGAAACTTATATTATTTCGCACACACAGTGCTATTCATTAAAGCCGTAGCTTCTATTGTTTCACACACACAGTGCTATTCATTAATTATGATCGCACACTTAGTGCCTCAACTCATAGCCGAAGCTTAAATGATATCGCACACTTAGTGCATTTATAATAAATTGATCTTAAACCGATATCGCACACACAGTGCCGTCCACAAAGTCGAAGCTTATAATATGTCACACACACAGTGCAAATCATCTCGATCACATTTCTATTTACGCACACTTAGTGCCACAAAAATCCATTTCTCACATAGCATTTATAATTCAATGATATCATAACCATTCGCTTCACAATATTTAAACATAGCTTAGTACACTTTTTATATTCGAACTTCTCTCGGAATTCATATGCACAATCCTCTCATAAACATCCATTATCAACATTAGTCATAGGAATAATTATAATTTCATACAAGTACGTTTATTTGTATAGTGACTTACCTCGGATTCAGTTTATCGGAAATAAAAACGGCTACTCGTTTACTTTCGCTTTCCCGCGATCTAAATCCGTTTTCCTCGGTTCTTAATCTAAACATATTCAGAATTAACCCTTTTTATTCACTAATTCATTCAATTAAATCCAAAGACACACATTTAGGGCTATTTGCAAAATAACCCTCATATTTGCACAACTTAGCAATTTAGTCCATTTTTCTCAAAACATCAAATTCACAAAATCCACTTATACACAAGCTTGGCCGAATATATACACATCACATACAAGCCCACATTTTTCATCAATTTAGTCCCTCAAATTATCATTTTCTCAATTTAGCCCTATTTAGCTAAATTCATCAAAACTTCAAGAACAAAACATGTTCATCTACCACCAATCTATCATTTAGCACCTTAAAGCATTACAAAGCTCAACCTAGCATCAATGGCACAACTTACAAACATCACCAATACACAAAATTGAAACATGGGTTTAATAGAAGATGAAGCAACGATTTCAAAAAACATAGAAATTATCGAAAACTGATCAAAATCTAACCTTGAATTTAACCAAAACTATGGCCAAACCTTTGCTTAGAATTTTCTTTTTCTTTCTTTGCTTATTCGGTGTTAACTACATGAATAAAACCCACCATCATGTTTTCTTTATTATACTATAATTATATAATATATATAATATAAATTTTAACATATAACATTTAATATATATATATGTAAACATATATATAACCATATTTCATTACTCATGTCGTCCACTGACCAAAATTGTGGCTAAATTGCCACATAAGTCCTTAACACTTAAAAGCCACATCACTTAAGCACTTTAACAAATAGAAAGCAACTTTCGCGTTTAATGCAATTCAATCCTTTGCTCAAATCAAACACACAGACGGACAAATTAACTTACAAAAATTTAGCACATGCTTAATCACACATCAACGGCACAGAAAATATTATTAAAATATTATTCAGACTCGGATTCATGGTCTCGAAACCACTATTCTGAATAGGGTACAAACCGAACTGTTACAGATGAATCGAATTTTCAGACAGTATTTGGATCGGTTTGTGGTAGTGTTTATAGATGATATTCTGATCTACTCTAGAGATGAAACTGAGCATGCTGAGCACCTAAGACTTGTGCTACAAACTTTGTGAGATAAACAGTTGTATGCAAAGTTTAGTAAGTGTGAGTTCTGGTTGAATGATGTCACTTTTCTGGGTCACGTTGTTTCAGCATCAGGCATTCGGGTTGATCCGAATAAAAAATCGACTATACTTGATTGGAAACCACCAAAAAATGTTTCTAAAATTCGAAGCTTTCTGGGACTTGCTGGTTACTACAGACGATTCGTGAAAAATGTTAAGTTATAACTTGTGGTTACTACACACCTTTGACAAAGCTATTACAGAAAGATGTTAAGTTTGAATGGACGGAAAAATGTCAGAAAAGTTTCAATC
The DNA here is from genome assembly GCA_025503065.1 of Gossypium bickii. Lineage (NCBI taxonomy): Eukaryota > Viridiplantae > Streptophyta > Magnoliopsida > Malvales > Malvaceae > Gossypium > Gossypium bickii. The sequence goes on along the minus strand of CP106717.1, from coordinate 41,886,824 downwards.
AGTTGAAAGCTCTTTTGACCGAGGCTCCAGTGTTAGTTCAGCCAGAATCGGGTAAAGAATTTGTTGTTTATAGTGATGCTTCTTTGAATGGTTTAAGTTGTGTTTTGAAGCAGGAAGGCAAAGTTGTAGCCTATACTTCGAGACAATTGAAGCCGCATGAAAGAAATTACCCGACACATGATTTGGAGCTAGTAGCTATTGTATTCGCATTAAAGATTTGGTGTCATTATCTGTTCGGTGAGAAATGTCATGTCTATTCGAATCACAAAAGTTTAAAGTATTTGATGACTCAGAAAGATTTGAACTTGAGACAATGAAGATGGTTAGAGCTGTTGAAAGATTACAAATTAGAAATTAACTACCATCCGGGGAAAGCCAATGTTGTTGTGGATGCCCTAAGTCGAAAATCATTATTTGCTCTTCGTGCGTTGAACGCGCATATGGTTACGTCTGATGTGGTTTGATATTAGCGAAATTAAGAGCAAGACCGTTGTTTTTTCAACAAATTTGTGGTGCCTAGAAAGTTGACAAAGATTTGTTAGCAAGACGAGTTCAGTGTGAAAGCAATGTTGAGTCAGAGTTTCGAATAGATGAGAATGACTGTTTGAAGTTCAAAGACCAAATGTGTGTTCCGAGGAATTTAGATTTGATTCAGATGATATTGAATGAAGCTCACGGCAGCCGATTGTCTGTACATCCGGGTAGCACGAAAATGTATAACGATTTGAAACAGTTCTATTGGTGGCCTGGTATGAAACAGGACATATCTGATTTTATCTCGAAGTGCTTAGTTTGTCAACAGGTAAAGGTCGAACATCAGGTGCCTTCTGGGTTACTTTAGCCGATCATGATACCTGAATGGAAATGGGATAGAATTACTATGGATTTTATATCTGGCTTGCCTATGAGAGCAAGAAAAATGCAATTTGGGTTATAGTGGATAGACTAACCAAATCAGCTCACTTTGTTCCAGTTACGGACTATTCGCTCGATAAGCTTGTGAGTTGTATGTATCTCAAATTGTGAGATTACATGGTGTGCCAATTTCCATTGTTTCAGACAGAGACCCGAGATTCACGTCGCGGTTTTGGAAGAAACTGCAAGATGCTTTAGGTACCAAACTACACTTTAGCACAGCATTTCATTTGCAGACAGATGGTCAATCTGAACGAATCATTCAGATACTTGAAGATATGTTGAGATGTTGCATCCTCGAGTTTGAAAGTACCTGGGAACGATATTTACCTCTGATTGAATTTGCTTATAACAATAGCTTTCAATCTAGTATCAAAATGGCACCTTACGAAGCTTTGTACGGCCGCAAGTGTCGTACACCATTGTACTGGACCGAGCTCAGTGAAAACAAGATACACAGGGTTGATTTGATTAAAGAGACTGAACAGAAAGTGGCAGTGATCCGAGACAGTTTGAAAGTTGCATCAGATCGCCAAAAGTCATACGCGGATTTGAAATGTAAAGACATTGAGTTTCAGGTCAGAGATCGAGTATTTTTGAAAGTTTCTCCGTGGAAGAAAGTGCTTCGATTTGGACGTAAAGGCAAATTAAGTCTGAGGTTCATCAGACCGTATGAGATCATCGAACGTGTCGGGCCTGTTGCTTATAGATTAAGATTGCCTTCTGAACTAGAAAAGATACACAATGTATTTCATGTTTCGATGCTTCGTAGATATAGATCTAATCCATCACATGTGATTGCCCCGTCTGAGATTGAAATTCGATCTGATATGACGTACGAGGAGGAACCGATTTGTATCTTAGCTCGTGAACTAAAAGAGTTGAGAAACAAGAAAATTCCGTTAGTAAAAATATTATAGAATCGACATGGAATAGAAGAGGCTATGTGGGAGCCTGAAGATTCAATGAGACAACAATATCCGACTCTGTTTAACGGTAAGATTTTCGGGGACGAAAATCCCTAAGGGGGGAGAGTTGTAACAGTCCGAATTTGACCCTAATCAGAACGGTAGTTTCAGGACCACGAATCTGAGTCCAAAAAATATTTAAATATTATTTTCTGTGATTAATTATGTGTGAATTAGCATTTGTGAAAGTTTCGTATAAAAATTTGATTGTTTGTGTGCTTAATTAGACAAAAAGGACTAAATCGCGTAAATAGTAAAAGTAGCCGTTTATTAAATTAAGTAGCTAAATTGATTTATCTTCATTTGTAAGTGTATTTAAGTTGCAAATTTACCTTTTTGCATGTAATTGGGCGGCATAAGGTTATAATTTCATGTTAATATGTTTTTATATATTATATAAATATAAGTTAAAATGTTATAAAATATGTTAATAATATTTTAATAAAAGACATGTGTTTCTCCACTAATTATTTCATTCTTCTTCACCGAAACTAAAGAAGAAAAAAGAAAGAAAAACATAAGCAAAGGTTCGGCCATGGTTTTGGTCTAATTAAAGTTAGTTTTCGATTCATTTTTGATAATTTCTACGTTTTTGTAATCGTTGCTTTAAGAGCTTTAAAACCCATGTCTCAATTTCATGAATTGATTATGTTTGTGTAAAATGCCATTGATGCTATGTTGAGTTTTATAATGTTTTATGGTGTTAAATGATAGATATGTAATTGATGAACATACTTTGTTCTTGAATTTTTGATGAATTTAGCTAAATAGGGCTAAATTGAGAAAATAAATTTTTGAGGGACTAAAATGCAAAATAAATGAAATGTATGGATTTATATGACTATGTTGAAGATTCAGCCTAACTAGGTTGTGGTGAGATTTTGCTTAATTTGTGTTTTGTGCAAATAGGACTAAATTGTAAAAGTGTGAAATATTAGGGGCAAAATGGTATTTTGCCCATTTAGGTGTTTTTGGATTAAATTGCAATGAAATGTGTTCGAATGAGCTTAAATTGGATATGTTTAGATCAAGAACAAAGAAAAATAGACTTGGATCGAGGAAAAGCAAAAATTATCGAATAACTGGTTTTTGTCATCCGACGATATCCGAGGTAAGTCTTTAAGCAATTTAACACCATTAATATCGGTTATGGTCTTAATTACATGCTGAATTTTGAATTTATAAATGGGAATTTGGCCAAAGCCAAATGTGATAAGTGTTTTAATAATGAAATGTAGTTAAATTTAATTGAGTTTGATATGTGAAAGTGATATGAATTATGTGTGATATATGTGATACTGGTAATATGTAATGTGTCTGATATGGTTTAATAATATCGATATTCGGGCTTCGAGCCTAACAAGCCTTGTGACGGTGAATTATATCAGGCTTATTACCTAGCAGTCCTTGTGCCGGTCAATTATATCAGGCTTATTGCCTAGCAGGCTAGATGCCGGTGATTAAAGTTCAAACCTCGGGTCTAGCAAGCTTAGTGCCAGTGTGTGTTTCAAGCTTTGTTTCCTAGCAGGCTTAATGCCGGTGATTTATTATAAATAGAGGGTTCATGGATTATTATCAGTGTGGAATTTAATTACAGCAAATAAGTTAAATGTTCAGGTACGTATAAGCCTCATAGTTGTAAGGAATAAGGTGAGTTGATATATTACTATTCGATGCTAGTAATATGTGATATAGTTGAGGTATATTCGTAAGATTTTAATGTGTGCATTCAGCATTACAAATGATGAGTATAATATATTGGAAATTGATTTTGGTTGTGTCTTTGAGACACGACCATATGTATAAATGCAAAATGTGAGGATAAATGGATATATGTACATACGTGTATAATTGATTATATGTGGTCATTATGTATATTGCACTTACTTGATTTGGTTATATGTGGATACATATTAAATTTATGTGTATTCGGTGAGTTTGCACATTTAAGGTGAGATAAGGATATTTTGAGGTTGTCAAAGAAAAGGGTATTAGCATTCGGAATTAGTAGATCATATAAGTACTAAGCTTTGAAAGTTTATGATATAAATTTTGGATTTGAAAATCCTTTAATAATTATTTGATTTAATACTTTTGCTTAAGACTTACTAAGCTACGGTAAATAAATAAATAAAGATACGGTAAATGAGGCTTATGGTATTTGCATTATTATGTGGTTTGAATAAAATGTATATAGCATATTCGGCTTATGTTCTTTGATGATTATGCCACATACGACTTAAGTTTAGTAAGGTGAGTGTGTTTTATGCAATTAGATATACTACACATTTATATGTATATGTGATCGTCTTTAATCTATTTTCATTATTATTATAAGTAGGTTTTATTATGACTTAAGTGATTGAATCGAAGTTGTGATTTAATTAGTAGCGCCTCGTAGCCCTAATCCGGCGATGGATACGGGTTAAGGGTGTTACAAATGGTCAGCTCATTTAGTCTTCCAATTCAGCTAGATTAATGAGCTAATGTGTTGAGCTGAAATGTTCAATGATTGAGCAGCCAAGAGACTTGAATTCATCCTTTAATTCATCCTTGGGTAGCCGAACAAGCAGCAACCAGAATTGATGGCATTTAGGCGCACGAACAGCCCTTGAATGTGACACTTGAATACAATCAGCCACAAGGTGTGAATAGATGGATTTGAGCAGCTACCAAGGTATGAAAATGTTTGTGAGCTGAATGGACTTGTGTGAACACTCCTTGACCATTGATCTTCATGAACAACCTTTTTGAGAAGAGAAATCAGTAGCTGAACTTATTGCCGTCCATATGCATGCTCTTCTCTTAATGATTTCCTTAGCTATTAAGCTAGCTGGTTCAGCTGAATGAGGCACCTATCAACAAAAAAATAAATTCGGTTATGGCACCATGATTAGCTCAATTAAGTTGTCTAAACTTAAGACACTTTAATTAGTTTTATGAACTAAGACAACTTAAATACACTTCAGGTAAATTAAATGGTTGTGCTAATTAACACAAATTAATTAACTAAGACATATTAATTGCTGAGCTAAATGAAAGAGATTAAATTAACTTAAGACACATTAAAGACTTAAATTAATAATAAATAAAATAACTAAACAACATTAATGGTTTATTCTAGCAACTAATCAGCTCAAAAGGAAAATTAAAATTCGGCTTGAAGTAAGCTGCATGGGACGCTTATTGAGCTGGTCCATGTGTGATCAATAAGTACCGCAACCTCTTCTCCCCAAGCTCGATCAATATAGCTCGAGATAGCTTCTTGGAACTTCTTGGCTCGGGCTCGAGTGATTGGACCCAAAGGTAGCTCAATGGGTTCGGCAACTAGCTCATTGGCCAAGCTCGCATCATACTGGTTTTAATTCAAAGTGATAAGCTTGAATATGTGGCCTAAAAATTCTTTGATTTAAATAATCTAGAATAGGAACTACATGTTCTCTGATGGTTCTATGATTGTCAACTATGATTCGAGGAATATCAGCATTCCTTTCATTCTGAAGTACTTGATCTTCTCTGTTTGGATCATTTCTAATTCTCTCCATTTCTCTTAACTCTTTTCTTCTTAGCCTTAATTTAATTTCAATTTCAGGATCAAAACAATGTTCTAGATCCTCTTGAATACTTCTTCTCATGCATTAATACAAACCTGAAAAATAAAATAAAATACTAATTAATTATTGTCACAAAAATTAGAAGAATAATAACAAATCAACTTTTCACCAAAAGTTGTCGATCCCCAACAACAACACCAAAAATTTGTTGCATGTAAATAACTAATGCAATTGTGCAATTGTACATGTCAATCAATTAATAAAGTGATGAGTAAGTATCGTATCCATAGGGATCGAAAATTGGTAAGAAATTGAGTAAGTTATTATAATCCTATCGACTATACTGAATAGTAGGAAATATTCTCAAGTTGAATAAGATGTTTTTATAATGAATTAATGAAATCAAATGCTAAAAACAAAGAATTGATATGGAAAATAAAATGTTGTGGCAAATTATAGAGAAAAGCAAGAGTATTTCTGTTGTTGAATGAATAGGGCTAGAATTATTCAGGTGAAATTTTCATATAAAAAATAGTGCCATGAAAAAATATTATATAATCAACTGCTTAGAGAGTAACTATTGTAACCTGCCTCTTTCGATAGCTAGATCTTAAGCTAGAAATCTAAGTTATTGTATGTCTATAGAACTCTGGATTAAAAACTGCAATAAATATTCTTCTCTAGACAACTCACAACATCATGTCTAGAGTGCTACGAATATTTTGTCGAGTATTCACTTACATCAAACTATTCAAGATCTAGTACATTTAACCTTTTCAGAATAAAAAATACATCTAAGAACACAACACACAATCAACTATGTCTAGAGCTTGCATGCATGTATTTAAAATAACCATAAATCGAATGAAATAATGACATAAACAATCTCAAATCACAGGCATTAAAGATGATAAAACATTCAACCAAACAACTCTAACCCAGAAAAGATTTAGCTCATGGGTTGAAAACTTAACATCAAAATAAAATCATTCAGCAACATTCTCAAATAAGTTCGAATTGCAGAAATCAGGAAAATAAAGGCAAAAATGCAGGAGTTCTTGCCACACTCCAGCTTCTCTTTGATCTTTAGATTGTACGTGAATCCAGAATAGCTATCTCTCCCCTTTCTTCACGTCTGTATTCTGCTCTCTTAAGTTGCTACCCGTTCTTTCTCTGGAATTCTCCAATAAAGAGAAAAAAATTGCTGCCACCAATTTTCTTCTCTCACAAATTCTCCATTTTTCTTCTTCTCCCTCCTTCTTTTATTGGGTAGATCTGTCCCTCTTAGTACTTTTCTCCTCTTTTTCAAGGTGGTTTTTTTGGTACATGTCCAACTGGCTGAAAGTGAGTGCATAGAGTACTGAGTCATATTCTTGGAATTGCCATGGGAATTGTGTTGACAATCAATCTCACCATTTGCCACGACAATGTTTCACTTCCCTTATTTTCCTTCTGTATCTTCTTCATCATCTTCTTCTACCTACACCTGTGTCCAACCACAACCACAAGTTTTCCTTCTAGAGGCCTAAAATATAACTCTTTTCAAGAGTTATCACCAATTTTAACCTAAATTCACTTAATCAACTGTCATATGTTCTAGGTGTATTGAGGAATCTAAGCTCATCATTGAACATCCTAAGTACAGATTGTACTCCTCATAGGCAAACAATACTTAATAGTTACATTGCAGTGCAAAACAGATTTAACTATACTAAAATGACTATACTAAAATAATCATACATACTAAATATAAAATGCAACCTAAATGCACAACACACCCCCAAGCCTAGGGAGTGTATTTTATATTTAGTATGTATGATGCATTTTATAGTTAAATATAAAATGCACAACAATTGTGATGGAAAAAGAAATGAAATGTAAGATACATGAAAGAACGAAAAAAGAAACTTAACTGGCTTAGACTAGCATGTAGATACTTTATTTTGCACGATAAGTGGATTTTCGGGCACTAAATTTACACCACCACTTCTTCTTTTTAGGGTTCATTTCTTCCCCCCTCCTTGTTAGTTTCTGTTACACCCCTTACCCGTGTTCGACGCCAGAATAGGGTACAAGGCATTACCAGACTTAAACACAAGCAAACATACAAAACCGAGACGTAATATCCATCCAAATTTAGAACTTTTCACATACATTCATATCGTTCCTAAAATGAGCCTACAGGCTCAATACATGCTTTGGAAGTGGTTTGGGACTAAACCGAAAACTTTGGAAAGTTTTGCAAAACTTAGAAAAATTTTCATGTTGCAGGGCTCACACGCCCGTGTGGGCCAAGAGACACAACCGTGTGACCCTTGGACACGCCTGTGCTATAGGCCGTGTTCAAAATAGGGTGCTATCTGACTTGTGCCACACGGTCGTGCCACACGCCTGTGTGCTAGGTCGTGTGGTCGATTTACTTTCCATAATTTTTCATAAAATAGGTGCAGACTTCACACGGCCAGGGCACACGCCCGTGTTCGAGGCTGTGCCGCCCACACAGCTGAGACACATGCCCATGTCTCTGCCCGTGTGCTCGATACTGAGCATTCTATTTTGCAACAATTAAGGTGCAGGGGACATACGATCAGGACACACACCCATGGGGCAAGCCGTGTGTCACACACGGCCGAGACATACCCGTGTGGACAAAAATAAGGCTATTTACCAAGCCATTTTGTCACCCTTCCATGCACAAACCTGCACAACAAACATAGAATCATTCCAAGCATATATCATCAACCAAATCAGCCACAACTAAGGCATCAACACCCCATTCACATGCTATCATTTATCATACACAAACATTTCATACTAATCAACTCGTATAATGCAATTACCCACATCCATGAAAAGCATCATCATATGCATATATATACTGAAACCAATATTAGCCAATTTTAAAGGCCATTTACAAAATGAATTACCAGCCAACATAAGCCAACACATTCTCTAAATCAATTATGACACATAACAAAATGACCAAGTCCCTATACATGCCATAACTCAAAATATTAAAATCAATGGTACCCAAAATATTAAGTTGATAGTGTGAATAGATCTCTGACAGTTTTCGATCCCCAAGCTGGCTTGGTGACACTATAAGACAAGGGAAAAGAAAGGGGAGCAAGCTATATAGCTTAGTATGTTCCTATGCAAATAATAAGCATTATAATTACACATGTATCATACAAATAAATGTAATGAACTTGGCATAAATAATATTAAGATCTTCTAATCATAACCTACTCATTCATAACCTTACCGAGGGATTCATCACATATCGAGCTCATTAGTAAATGAGTTTTACGTACATACCTGTACCAACTTGCAACATAATCATAACCTTTCACAACTATGACATACTCGTTGAATTTCCCGTTGAACCACTTGGAATACTAAAGGATACTCGGGAATCTCGCACACACAATACTATACCAATGCCATATCCCAGATATGGTCTTACATAGGATTTCTTATCGATGCCAATAGCCCAGCTATGGTCTTACATGAAGTCTCATATCTATTCCATATCCCAGATATGGTCTTACACGTAATCTCAAATAACCCTAATATCATGACATTCGTATCCTACCTATTCCTAAGGTTCAACAGAGATTTCTCACTTGTCAAACTTTATCGATTTCATCCAAGGAGTCAATCATAATTCATACAATATTAAAGTATTTAAAACATAAATAAAATAATGCATTATTTACATACGAACTTACCTTAGTACAAAAATAGTAGAAATGAACCTAATCGTCAAACACCTTATTTTTCCCCCAATCGAGGTCCGAACCTCATTTCTCTTGATCTGTAATAGCAATTTTAACTCATTTATTATCCACATTTCTCAATTCAGTCTAAAAATCACATTATGGCAAAATTATATTTTTCCACTAAACTTTGACTTTTTTACATTTTGGCCCCTAGGCTCGTAAAATGAAATCTATTCGATTTTTTCAAGTCTCAAGCCTAGTCGAACCTCTTTCATGCTTATAACATCCCACCTTTTTCATTTAATCACACTTTTACACACATTTTAAAATCTTTTTACAAATAGGTCCTTTTGACATTTTCATCAAAAATCACCTAGCAAAAGTTATTTATCTAACATTAAACATGCATAATCTAACATTAAACATCAAAATACACATATTTATAACATGGTTCAAACCCTAGACCTCAATCATCTCTCAAATTAATGGTAAAAATAGATAGATCGAGTGACAACAACTTCAAAAATGTAAAGAGCATTAAAAACGGGACAAGAACGGACTTAAAATCGAGCTTGAAAGTGGCCAATCCCTAGCTATGGCTTCCTTTCTAAATTTTGGCACAAGCATGAAGAAGATGGACTAAATTTCAGCTTGACTTTTGGTTTTTAATTCATTTAATTATTAAATGACCCAAATACCCTTCACTTAAAACTTTGAAATTTTATCTCACCATGTCCATTTTTGTCCACTAACTTAACAAATGGTCTAATTACCATATAAGGACCTTCAATTTAAAATTTCATAGCAATTAGACACCTCTAGCATGTAGAACTCAACTTTTGTACTTTTTACAATTTAGTCCTTTTTGCTAAATTGAGTGCTCAAATGTCAAAATTTTCGAACGAAATTTTCATGAAATCATTTTGTAAAACTGTAAACTATAGAAATATAATAAAAATAAATTTTACAGTGTTGAATTTGTGGTCCCGAAACCACTGTTCCGACTAGACCCAAAATCGCTTTGCTACAGTTTCTATTAACTCATCGATTAAACAATCAATTTCACGATCCTGTGCAGTTAGGGGAATTGGTGGCGAAGGTGGAATAGGATCCTTACCTTTGGCTGTGGCAGTAGTGGCAATGTCATCTTTTTCTTCTTCATCATCCTTTTCAATATTTAGGGATGTCATCTTTTTGGGCTCTTCAGCAGTAGTTTGAGTAGGCTCCTTGGTAGTAGGTTGAGTGGGTGTTGCATGCAAATAAATAATGCAATTGTGAAAGTGCACACGTCATTCAAGTAATAAAATGACAAGTAAGTATCATCTCCATAGGGATCAAAAATTGGTAAAAGATTGATTAAGTTATTATAATCTTATTAACTATACTAAATATCAGGAAATACTCTTAAATTGAATAAGATGTTGGTATAATGAATTAATGTAATTTAATGATAAAAATAAATAATTGATATGGAAAATAAAATGTAGTGGCAAATTACAGAGAAAATCAAGAGTAATTCTGTTGTTGAATGAACAGGGCTAAAATTATTCAAATGAAATGCTTATATCAAAAAAATGTCATGGAAAAATATTGTCTAATCAACTGCTTAGAGAGTTACTACTGTAACCTACCTCTTTTGATAGCTAGATTTTAAGCTAATAATCTCAGTTATTGTATGTCTATAGAACTCTGGATTAATAACTGCAATGAATGTTCTTCCTTATAAAACTCACAACATCTATGTCTATAGTGCTATGAATATTCTATTGAATATTCGCTTGCATCAAACGATTCTAGATCCAGTATATTTAAACTTTTCAAAATTAAAAATACATCTATGAACACAACATACAATCAACTATGTCTAAAGCTAGCATTCACGTATTTAACATAGGCAAAAATTGAATGAAACAATGATATAGACAATTTTAAATCATGAGCATTAAATATTATAAACATCCACCCAAATAACTCCAACCCAGAAAATATTTAGTTCATGGATGGAAAGGTAAACACCAAATTTAAATCATTCATCAACATTTAAAGATGTTTGAATCACAGAAATCAGGAAAACTAAAGGCAAAACTACAGTATTTCTTACCACACTCCAGCTTCTCTTTTATCTTCCGGTCGTACGTAAATCTAGTATAGATGTGTCTTCCCCTTCTTCACATCTGTATTCTGCTCTCTATAGCTACTACCCTTTCTTTCTTTGAAATTCTCTAATGGAGTTTTTCTTTATGCAGAGAGAGGATTGCTGTCACCAGTCTCTTTCTCACACAAATTTTCCTCTCCTTTTTTTCTTCTTCTCTCTCTTTCTTTTATTGGGTAGATTTGTCTCATTTCAACACACTTTTTTCATTCCTCTTTTCAGGTTGGATTTTCTGGTACACACATAGCTGGCTGAGAATGGTGTGGATAAATGCTGAGTCATCTTCTCGGAATTACCATGGCAAATCTTTTGGCAATCAATTTCACCATTTATCACAGTAATACTTCACTTGCTTTATTTTTCCTCTTCATCTTTTTGCTTTTCCTACATCTGTATTCACACAAAACCATTCCTCCCCAGGTGATAAAAGTAACAAATAATGACCATTATATCACAATCCAAGCTTTTTTATGCAATAATCTAAAAATATCCTAAAAATGAAAATGTATCACTTAATTACAACAAATTAATTCTATTTAGAGGCCTTAAATACAACTCTTTTCAAGAGTTATCACACCTCCAAACCTGAATTATTGCTTGTCCTCAAACATCATTTACTTGAAATAAGCATATTATGTACCTCTATTCTCAACAATCTTCTACTGAAACAAAGAAAAAATGCTTACAATTGTTGTAAACATATTTAGCAACTGCAGTGCAAAAAATGGTTCCTAAAGGTAAAATTTTCTAAATATTTTAGCAATTAAAACTATAACAGATCTCTCTAAATATACTTAGGTTATCTCTCTCCTAAACTCAAATTTTTTTAGGCACTTATGTAATTTTCAACACAAAATTTCCTAGGGAATCCATATTGCCATATGATTATATACTTGACACCCTCAATAGAGCATACACTAGATTGCCGCATATTATATCATGTCACAATTTGAATATAAATCACTCATGAAACAAAAGCTTTTAACTAAAAAGATGGATAAAGCAAACAACTACTTTTTTAGCAATTTAGCCTCAAGATTCGGTGGAATGTCCCTAGAATATGTACATATATATATTTTTTTAGACAAACACTCATATTTGAACTCATTTTTCTGGTCAACAATACAGTGGAGCAAACAAAATATTACTGACCTACTCAACAGGTTCAAACATTGGAGTATTCATATTATTTTACCATGAAAAAAATTATACCCTATTACTATACTGAAATTAAGTCAATAAGTCCTAAATTTATTCAAAGAATGCTACTATAACCTAATTGCATTTATATTTCAATTATTCTACTTTTAGAAAGTCATTTTCAACAACTGTCCTATGCTAAATATGCCTAAACTATAACACCCCAAACCCGGCCTAGACGTTACGACCGAATCTGATGTGTCACATCAAAGTGATTTTTGAAATTTGGACTTGTTGATAACAAAATCAGTATTTAAGGTAAAACCCATTTAGTTTTTATTGATTGAGAAAATCCGGCAAATTAAGATTACAATTTGAAAACAGCTTATCAAAATGGTTGCCATATTTGTTACCGTTGGTTTCTTAAATTGAGTAAAACCATATAAGCTTCTCTAGTTAAAATCTTGAAGTTTAAGATGCGTGTTTTTCTTGAAAACAGTTATTATTTTGAAAAATCATTTATGTCAGTTTGGCAGTTTAAAACAAGAAATCAAAGCCCAATTTAAAATTAAATCCATCAATGGCCTTATTACATAATCAAAAGCCCAATATGACATTTTAAAAAATAAGTCTAAAGTAGAACATCAGCGATCGTGTGGCCACCTCAGAGTCCCTCGCGGCTCCAAATCGTCTAGGGATTACCTGTACAGTTAAAAGAAAAGGTGAGTTTACGAAAACTCAGTGTGTAATCCCCTATCAATCAGTCAATAACAATATATGCAACAACGATGCAGGCACGAGCCTGTTCATGCTGATGCGGTGTAGGCCTTAGCCCATTACAAGAATAGTGTGGGCCTAAGCCCTCTCTGATGATCGATGCGGTGCAAATATGCAACCCACCCCAATCCAGCCAACACACCACCCGTACCAACCAACACACCATGTGGGGATAAAATCGACCCACCCAACCAGCACACCAATATCGTAGCATAGCTGCCAATAATAATAACACAGCAGAGCTACCAGTAACAGTGAATGTGGCAGAGCCACCAGTACAATACTTTCTCCATATCAGAATCCCAACCCCAGGCAGTATGTCATGTCATAAATAGTTTGTGTATGCAAAGTTTCCTACTCAGTATAGTCTTATAAATAATCATACACTCATCAGTCAACCTACCTCTAGAGGTAAGATGGTCATTTCCATCTATTAGGGGTAAAATAGTAATTTTACCCTTTAGGGGTATTTTGGTCACTTTACTTATTTTAGGGTCTCGGTGCAGATAACGACCTCTCCAAAGGTCTACAGTTGCCTCGAGTGACACAAAAAACCTAAATGATCATAACGGTGTAAATGGGCCCAAGGCCCATTATTCGACCCAAGTGGGGCCCACACGCTCGTGTGGTCCTTTTAGCCAAAATTTAGTCACAACTATGTGAACCATATAGCCCAGTCCAGTATTTTCCACTTATCGTGGATTTTATCCGTGTGGGGCCTGTTTGGGCCCACACGACCCATTTCAGCCAAATATGGCCCATATCGACCCAAAAGCACGAGAACGCTCGTGGTGGCCTCTACAGTCTATCGCCCATGATTTGTGGGCTCAATTTACCACACGAGCGATCGCACGCTCGTGAGGCCTCAAATGTCAAAGTTTTAGCTTTTCGACTTTTGCCGATTCACAGAAGAGAGGAGGGTGACTACACACCTATTTGCGCAACGAACAGAATACCTCACGCGCGATTAACCTACAATCATCCCAAAACAATCAATCTTTCATCCTTTCATGATCATTAACACTAAAGCCCCAAACTGATATCACCACTTACCTTGACCAAAAGTTATGCGATTGTTACTCTTAGATCGTTGGTTGAAGGCGATCACATCCTTCTTCTCGATTCACTGCACATATAACAGATTATATTAGCAATAATCGTTAAATACAAGGCTTGAATTGATACCCATAGTCCAAAGAATTAGAGTTAGAGCAGATTGAGTATTCGGCCAATACTACAAAACAAACCTACTTACCCCACAGTATTCGGCCAAAGAAGTATTCTAAGAAGAAAGTAGAAATGTGCAGAGAAGCAAGGCAATCGACGCTCTACCGATTGTCAGAGAATAGTTAAAATACACAGTATTCAGCTTAATACCAAAAGAAAGAGTGATGATAAAAACGGTTAGAAAGGAAATAAGTGCATTCGGCCAAGCACAATAGAGAAAGGAGATGATAAAATGAAAGTACCTGAAAGGCCTAAGATGTGTTCGGCTAGGATTGTAAAGGAATGGGAAATAGAAAAGAAAATAAAGAAAGGTGGAGAGAAGATTCAGCTTAGAAGAGAGTCCAAAAGGAGAAGAATTAGAAAGGAAAGCGAGAAGCACTATTCGGTTTTGAGAAATAGAGAAGTAGAAAGAATTGGAAGAAGAAGAAAGACGATTCGGCAAATATTGAAAAGTGAATTCGGCAATACTAACCAGTTTCCCCAAACGGTCAATTCGACAAAACTTCAACAACCAAAACAGAGAACAGAAAACTATTTTCGGCACTTAAAAGTTTAGAGCAACCGACCTAAACAAAAATACCCAAAAATTGAACCAAACTGAAAGGAGAAAGTCTTATAGCCGAATTTCCCATACACCAACATACCAATCGGCACATTCTTCTACAACTCAAACTCCTCCTTCCTCTCCACAATCCACTCCTAAAAATCATCCCTGATATCCTCCACGTATCACTCCAACCTCTTACCTATAAGAATTTTACTGCAACACAACCACTAGCCGAACCAAGTTTTAAAATAAAAACCTCCATGCTATGCCAACACTCGAACCTCAAACCCCCTACCACACTTGTAACGCCACAACCACTGCAACAATAGTCTTTTTGTGACTTAAAACAAGCACAATAATTAATAAGACCTATGTGCCATTGTCCAGATTCTTTTAAGAGCAACTTTTAAAAATTCTGCAAAAGCCAATACTTGAACCCAGGCTTCTCAAACACTCCCATACACACCCAAATCATTTAGCGATTAAAGCAAACAAGCAATTTGTGCCAGATCATGCAAAATTAAAGACCCTATACTTTTGGGGCGTTACATAAACATCTATCACCCTATGTTCTAAGTTTACAAAAAAGAGTTATTATTGGGCCTATTATAATCCTCATTGAACATCATTGGTAACCATATACTTACATAATCTAGCAATTAAATGGCAATTGAACGTTATGACAATGCAGTATATATGCATAACATATCCCCAAACCTAAGGGATGCATTATCCTCAATGCATGAACATGACAAACTAAAATTAATAAAAGCTACATGAATGCAGGAAATAGATAAAAACTAAAATAAAGGATTATGAAAATATAAAAATCAAAGCTTAGAGGGAAAAGAAATTACTTCACTTGGGTTGGGTGGATTTTCTTTGCAGCTCTTTTCTAACATTGTGACATGTCCTAGTCATCATTGTAAGCTTGAATGGTTTTAACAGCAACCTTCTTAAATATTTTTCTCTTAAGTTGGTTGATAGGCACCTCTTCTTCATCATCTTCGAAATCAGACTTTGTGACTTCATAAACTAGTTGATGAACCACACATTTCTAGACAGTCATAGAGGCTTTGGATTATGGTGCATGTGCGGTAGTCTGAGTGGTATCCCTTCCATCATCATCAAATTAAATGTGGACAATAGTTTTATGGAGCATCCTGAAAAAAGGGATCCTTTTTCCATGCTGAATGTTCGTTTGGAAATATTTTTATGGTATTTCTCCTCAGTAAGTTCACTGAAGAAGGTGCGTGGAGAGACAGAGGTTGAAACAGAAGCCTTTTTGAAAAGCCATTAAAGATAAATAGATAGTTGAAAAAATGAAAAAGGTGATTGTAACACCCCAAACCCGGTCCAAACACCACGACCGAATCTGGTATGTTACGGGGAAAAACGTGTTTGAAAATCTCGAATTTGTACTAAATAGAATTGCTAAAACTTTGATCCATTTAGAAAAACAAGTTGTTTAATATCGTTACTAAAACATTTAGACTTAGTAAAATTGGATTTCACGATTGAAAACAATTGATCTTTATTGGTTTATAAAATCAATGTGATACCCGATGGTATAGTTGAAAACGTATCGCTTTGTTGGTTTTGAAAACGTCGTCTTTCCAAATTTTAATAAAATTCGTACCAAGTTATTATTTTACAGCATACCAAAATCTAATGTAAAACATAAACATCATAAAGCACATCTTAAAAAGGCTTTTTACAAATCCAAGATAAAACCCAAAATAAAGGTAAGCAAACTAAGATACCCAAATGAAAATGTCTGAGTAAAACTTTTTATTCAGCATGGCATAAGCACCCCGAGTCCATCCCGGCTCCATGTCCGCGTCTAAGTGTCACCTGAAATGTCAAAGGAGAGGGTGAGTCGAATGACTCAGTGTGTAAATCCCGCTCCCGATAAAACAACATGCTAACAAACATCATACATAGCAACATAATTAATGCAACCCGATCCTAACCATCCATACACCATTTCTACCCCGTGTGGTACCAAACCACTGGTGGTGCCAAACCACTGGTGACGTATAGTCACAATGTGTTACCAAAACACTGGTGTCCCAAAGACACATTATCCATCAATGTGGTCCCAAACCACTGGTGTCCCAAAGACACAATTGTGCTACCAAAGCACTGGTGACCGAGGTCACAAATCCAATGATGGGGCCAACCCATCGTGTGTTACCAAAACACTAGCAGACGATCCCATATCTCAAGTGGGGCCAACCCACGGTGGTCAAACCACAGGGACGAGTCGCAATGAGGTGCCAAACCTCTGGTGTCCCAAAGACACAATGTGCTACCAAAGCACTGGTGACCGTAGTCACAAATCTGGTGATGGGGCCAACCCATCGTGTGTTACCAAAACACTGGCGTCAATCCCGTATAATCATCTGTGGGGCCAACCCACTGTGGTGCTGAGCCACTGGGGGCGAGGCGCTGAGGTACCAAACCTCTGGAGGTGCCAAACCTCTGGTGACCCAAAGTCACAAAGTTGTGCTACCAAAGCACGGTGCTCGTCGACACAATATATCATCGCTTCCTCCTCTCGTATCACCCATACATATCATACTCATGGGGTTATGCATCTCATACAAGCCATGCATATCATGCTAACATACCAAGCATTACAACTCATAACATGCATAACATAAATCATGATATCATGTATTATCATTAATACTCATCATAGAAACGTACTTACTTAATCGTACACATACCCTTTTTGGGTATCCAATTATCCTTCTCATCTGTTTCAATCTTATTAAGCAATCAAGTTTATTAACAACGTTACTAAGTAGAGGGTGTGTTAGTTACACACCGATAATCTGAGTCTAAAATCCCAATCGAAACGATCTAGGTCCTTCGAATCATCGACTCCTACAATCGGCCAACATTAGGGGTTAGGCATCTAAGACATTCGACCAAAGACACTTAGCCAAAGGGGTTAATATCGAACCCTTACCTTCACTTGGTTTGGTTTCTTACCAAACCCGAACCACAGTGGTTCCTCTAACCACAATCGGTTACACCTTCACAAGAGCACGGTTAATCATTTGTAACTCCGGATTTAAACGAAATTAAAAGAATGAACTAACAACCCAATCGCTTACCTCAACTTACCAATCGGTCAACGAGAAAAACTCTCTCTTGCTTGATTTCGCAATCCAAGGCCCTATAACGAAGAGATTAGACCAAACGATTAACACCCTTCCAACCTGACCATAATCGGTCCTAAACCAAACCATAACCAACAAAGATCGCAAGAGGGGGATATGGCCATTCGGCCTTGCACTTACCAACACCCAATATTCGGCCAAACCAGGACTTCTAGGAGAGGGGAAATATTCGGCTAACAACCAAAAAGATAGGAAAAGAAAGGGAGGTGTATTCGGTTTGCAAGTAAAAGGGATGGAAAAGTATCTTGGAGGTTAAAGTTTCGGCTAATGGAGATTTTAAGAAGAAAAGAGAGTTGAGAAGAGCAACACTAGTTTCGGCTTACTCAAATGGGAAGAAAATACAATAATAGGAGGATTTATGATTCGGCCAAAAGGTCACAAGAAGAAAAGAAGTGAAAGCAAGTGAAATGGTGACACAAAAGGGCATTCGGCTATTAAGAGAACTAACAAGAATGAAGCAAATCGGCGTATGTTGCTTGGGTTTTCGGGTTCAAGGAAGAAGAATGAGAAGAAACAAATGAGGTTTCGGCTACTATTGACTAGAAGAAAGAATTCGGTTTTAGCTCTTGGTGACCGAAAATGCTAAGAAAGATTGCCAAAAGAATTTCGGCACCCCCTACTTCCCAAGCTTACCAAACCGTCCACTCCCCCACAAATTCTCCTAAAAATCGGCCATATCCCTACTTTTACTCCAAGCCATAAGTTCAAAATAGTTTGAACAAGTCTTTTTCCTTAATTTACTCTCCACCCACCATTCAAATGGGTTGACAAAGTCCAAGGCAGAGTTTGAACTGCCACAAACTCCTCCCTCCTTGGCGTCAAAAAGAGTGCCAAAAATAGCCACTCCATGCCTCGAACACAAGGCCTACCTCCTTGCTTTAGGCGTTACCCACACCAAGCCTTAGTGGCGCCTACCTTGCCACTCCACCAACTTGTTTCTTGTGCTAACAAATACCCAAAATAATTTAAAAGCCCCAGCTTCCTCAGCTCCTTATACTTTAGCTCAAAACTAAAAATTTTCTACCTACTCAGGCTTACTTCTAGCCTACAATTAAACCCCAATACAACACAAACAACAACGCAGCATGCCCACCACATGCAAAACATGCAACAACAAAATGACCCCTTCTACACGGGATATTACGCTTCTACCCCCTTAAAAATAATTTCGGCCTCGAAATTACCTGGTCAAAAGAGTTGCGGGTATTGCTGTCTCATCGCATCCTCGGGTTCCCACGTAGCTTCCTCTACACCATGGTTCCACCAAAGAACCTTAACCAAAGGCACGGACTTGCTACGCAGAACCTTCACATCCCGACCAAGAATCGCACGTGTTCCTCTTCCATAGTCAAATCTGGATTTACCTCGATCTCTCCACCGCTACTACATGTGATGGATTTGAACGATACCTCCAAGCATCGAAGCGTGAAAAACGTCGTGAATCGACTAAGCTCATTGGCAACTCGAGCCGATACGCCATCGGTCAACTCGTCTCAACACCTTATACGCCCAATAAACCTCGGACTTAGCTTGCCTTTTCTCGCAAAACCTCAAGACCTTCTTCCAAGGTGAGACCTTTAAGAAGACTGATCTCCCACAAATAACTCTATATCTCTTCGCTTAAGATCGGCATAAGACTTTTGCCGGTCCGAAGCTTCCTTCAAACGAGCCTGAATCAACCTAACCTTGTCCTCGGTCTCGAAGAACCAACTCGAGTCCCAACAACTGACGCTCTCCTAACTCTGTCCAACATGTAGGTGAGCGACATTTCCTACCATACAATGCCTCGTATGGTGCCATCTTGATGCTCGCTTGGTAACTATTATTGTAGGCGAATTCGGCTAACGGCAGAACTCTTCCCAATCGCCTCAAAGTCCGAACACAACCCCTCAACATGTCCTCTAAAATCTGAATGACCTTTTTATTGCCGCCGATCCGATCGCGGGTGAAAAGCCGTCTTTGAAATCAAGCGCGCACTCGCAGAGCTGATGCAACGCTCTCCAGAACCTCGACGTAAACCTGGGATCCCTATCTGAGATTATCGAAACTGGAACACCGTGTAGCCTTACTATCTCTGACACATAAAGCTTCGCCAATCTCTGAAGTGAATAGTCCACTCTCACCGGAATGAAATGGGCCGACTTGGTCAGACGGTCCACAATAACCCAAACTGAATCTTTCTTGCTTGGCGTGGCGATAAACCACCGCGAAATCCATAGTTATCCTTTCCCACTTCCACTGAGGAATCTTCACAGGCTGAAGCAAACCCGACGGTAACTGATGTTCCGCCTTGACCTGCTGACAAGTCAGACACTTCCCAACAAACTCTGTCACTTCTTTCTTCAAGCCAGGCCACCAAAACTGCTCTTTAAGATCCCTATACATTTTGCTACCTCCAGGATGCATAGCATAAGGGCTCACTGTATGTGCGTCTGAAGAATCCTCTGCCTCAGCTCAACATCTTTAGGCATACAAGCCTTCCCTTGAAAACACAGAACCTCATCACTAGACAAGCTGTAACCCTCCAAACCACCATTCTGCACTTACAACCTTCGCGCACTCAGAACCTCGTCTTCCAACTGTTTCTCTCTAATCTGCTCAACCCAAGTAGGCTTAACCTGCAGCTCTGCCAGAATACTCCCGTCGTCATACAAACTCAAATGGGCAAACAAAGCTCTTAAGTCCGAAACAACCCTACGGCTCAACGCGTCTGCCACCACGTTAGCCTTGCCTGGATGGTACTCGATCGAACAGTCATAATCTTTCAGCAACTCAACCCATCTGCGCTGCCTCAAATTCAGATCCTTCTGAGTCAGTAGATACTTCAAACTCTTATGATCTGTGTAGACTATTGATCTCTCACCGTACAAGTAGTGCCTCCAGATTTTTAGAGCGAAGACTACGGCTGCTAGTTCTAAATCGTATGCGTCGGATAGTTGACCTCGTGTGGCCTTAGGCTGAGAAGCGTAAGCCACCACCTTACCCTCCCCGCATCAAAGACACAACCCAATCCCGTATGTGATGCGTCGCAGTACACTGTGAATTCCTTACCAGCCTCAGGTTGAATTAAAACAGGAGCCTCAGTCAGGATCTTCTTCAACTTATCGAAACTCTCCTGCTGTTTCTCAGTCCAAATAAACGGAACTCCCTTCCTTAACAGCTTAGTCATCGGTGCTGCAATTAACGAGAAACCCTCAACAAATCTTCGGTAGTATCCCGCCAAACCTAGGAAACTCCGAATCTCAGCGACTGACCTAGGAGGCTTCCAGTCCAAAACCGCCTCAACCTTCCGAGGATCTACTCTAATCCCCTCAGCTGATACTACATGACCCAAAAACGTCACTTCACTAAGCCAGAACTCGCACTTGCTGAACTTAGCATAGAGTTGCTTCTCCCTCAAAATTTGCAACACCACTCTTAAGTGTGCATCATGCTCTTCTTCCGACCTTGAGTAAACCAAGATGTCGTCAATAAAAACCACGACGAACCGGTCCAGATACTGCTGAAACACCCTATTCATCATATCCATAAAAGCTACCGGAGCGTTAGTCAACCCGAACGGCATTACCAGGAATTCGTAGTGCCCGTACCGAGTCCGAAACGCTGTCTTATGGATATCCGCTTCTTTAACTTTCAACCGATGATACCTGCACCTCAAATCGATCTTGAAAACACCGATGCACCTTTCAAATGATCAAACAAGTCATCTATCCGTGGTAACGGATACTTGTTTTGATCGTCGACTTATTCGGTTAGCGTGTAATCGATACACATCCGCATCGAACCGTCCCTTCTTCTTGACGAATAATACCGCGCTCCCACGGGGAAACACTTGGCCTAATGAAGCCTCGATCCAACAGCCTCCCCGAATCGAGCCTTAAGCTCCACCAATTCCTTTGGTGCCATCCTATATGGAGCAATAGACACCGGCGCATCCACTGTAGCAGATCTATCCCAAACTCTACCTCACGATCCGGTGGCAAACCCTAAGCTCCTGCGAAACACATCCACAAATTCCTTAACAATGCGAACCTTCTCAACAGCACTCTTTAGCCTCCAAGGCATACACATGAACCACATACGCTTCGCACCCTTTTCGACCATCTTTGACTTTTTAATGCCGATACCACATTGGATAAGTAATCTCTCCTATTACCTATCATAATCACTTCACCTCCTTATCCGTCGATAGAACCATGCGCTTAGCCACGCCAATCCACCTTAGCCTGGTACTTAACCAACCAAATCCATCCCGAGAATCGGTCGAACTCCCCAAACGGCGGTTCCATCGGATCGAAGAAAAAAATTACCCCTTGGAGTTCTAGGGGTACATCCTTATATAGCTTATCTACGACTACAGAGTGACCTAGAGGGCTAAATGCGGTCATCCGCCTAGAAGATATCTCGAATCTAAGTCCATGGTCTCAACTATACTACTAGCAACATACGAATCGTGGAACCCAAGTCAATTAAAGCGTTATAGGGAGAACCAAAAATCAAAAACGCGTCGGTGATTACGTCCGGCGTCGCCTCTCTCGCGCGCCTAGCAAAGATACACCAAACCAGTGTCGTGCCTCGTCGACTACCGCGCTCCTGCGCCTGCTCCGACGACTCGACCAAATCCATTACCACCTCTCGCCATTACCACGGCCCCTCCGTGGTGGCGGTCCATTACCTCTGAATTGATTACGGCCACGACTCTCGGGCCCGAATCAACGGCCATCCTGCGCGGGCACGGTCCCTAATGCGATGATCCGAGAGAACCACACTCGAAGCAACCTTTTCCACCACCCAACAACCACCCCAATGAGATTTCCCACGACGATTACATCTGCGGCGGTCCTCGCCTGCAAAGAACAAACCTAGCGGATCGATTCGCCCACTCGACCTAGCCCTCTTCGCGGATTACGCACGATCCGAAGACCCAAAGCTCCTCTTAAGCCTACTCCTGTCCATGCTCTGTCTTACCGACTCCTTAACACCTTCGGCTACCTTAGCCTTCTCGACTAAGACAGCAAACTCGCGCTCCTGCTGTGGAGCAATCAGCAGCCTCAACTCGTCTCGCAAACCATCCTCGAACGAACACACCTCTCATGCTCGGTGGCTACAATGCCCTCGCATACCTACTCACCCAGGAACTCGGCCTCGTGCTCGAGAATGCGATTTACTCCCTGAACAAGCCTCGAAATGCCTTTCACTGAGTCGATGTAACTAGCTCCGATGTACTTCTTTTGATATGCAGCCCTGAAATAATCCCATGTCAGATCCTCAGCTGCCACACTGTCCCGAACCGTGAGCCACCATTGATATGACTCATCCCGAAGAAGCGATACGATGCCCTTCAACTTCTCTTCAGCCGTCAAGTCCAGATCGTCCATGATCCGCTCAGTTGCCTCCAGCCAATATTCAGCAGTGCTAGGAGCAACACCCGATACACCTCGGAAGAACTCGACCCCATTAGCCCGGAGTCGCTCAGGAACAGATTTCCTAACTCCTGCACCCCCACCTACACCAGCTACCCTTTCCAACACCCGCAGCATCGCCTGTGACACTGCATCATCTCCAGTCTGGTCTTGGAACTCACCACCTCCAGCTGGTGGCGGAACCGGCATCTCATTTTCTGACCCTTGACCCGATCCTACGGGTTCAGAAACTGTCATCCTACCTCGACCTCGACCACGAGTATTACGGCCACGTCCACCTCGAGTACTCATGACTAAACGATCTACGTTTCTGATTAAAAAGATTTTTATGCATTAGTATCGTTCCACTTTCTTAACCGCAAAGAAATTTTATGAATGGAGTTTAATCAGGGGTTCTTTCGAGCAACCAAGGTTTCAATCTTCTATCCTATTCACCCAAAAGAGGTCATACATCCATTCCTTAACCCTTTCCATACCTATTCTCTCTTCGGACATTGCTGCCCATTTCTAACCCAAGGGTATTTTCGTCATTTTCCCTACAGGGTATTTTCGTAATAAACGATATTTTAAACTTTAAAAAAACCGGTCAATTTGAAATTCCAAAAATTTGAGAGTGTTCTTTGAAAATTTTGTAAAATACTTCGTTTTGGAAACTGTGGGTATTTTAGTAATTTTCACAAACCGAGGCGTTTTAAGTAAATTTCCAAAATCAAAATTTTTGATTGATATTTTGTAAAACAGAGTATTTGAATTTCATAACATTTTTGAAATTTTGGCAAAAATCATTGAGTTGCTATAAACCGAGGGCTTTTTAGTAAATTTACCCCTAAGGGCTTTTTGTAATTTTCCATAAATCAGGGTTTTTTTTTTCAAGAAAATTGTTGTAAATGTGACATTCTCAGTTTTGAAAGAGTTTATTGCAAAAAGTTTGAAAACATTAGAGTTGTTGTTGTATTTTCGAAAACATGGCTAATTCCCTTTTCGGGTTTTAGTCGTTAGGTTAAGTCTATAACCGAGCCTTCTTGGTCAGGGTGAACTCGAGCTACGCACCAGGTGGGATACCTGCGAAGAGGAGGTGAGTCACGAGGACTGCTTAAATACCAAGCTCTTCCGGATCCTCTCCTAGACATGCGTACGGGAGTTACCACACCCTAGCCCCGTGGCTGAGTCATAGATTGGTTTAGTGCTTTAAGTCTTATGCTTTAGTTCAAGTGTTTGAGTGATCTAATCCTAGGGTTCAAGTCCTATAAATCTAACTACGTTCCATATCACCTACCCTTCTACAAATAGTAATTCACAGAAGAGTTAGAACTACTTACCTGGGCGAACTGGTGCCGGAGACTCGGTGCCATGCCTTGTAAACCATGTATTCAATCCCAAAACACTTAAAACAGATTTTTGGAAACAATTTGGGCCTCAGGCCCACAGCCGAGCTTTTGAACTTAGCTCTGATACCACAATTGTAACACCCCAAACCCGGTCCAAACACCACGACCGAATCTGGTATGTTACGGGGAAAAACGTGTTTGAAAATCTCGAATTTGTACTAAATAGAATTGGTAAAACTTTGATCCGTTTAGAAAAACAAGTTGTTTAATATCGTTACTAAAACATTTAGACTTAGTAAAATTGGATTTCACGATTGAAAACAATTGATCTTTATTGGTTTATAAAATCAATGTGATACCCGATGGTATAGTTGAAAACGTATCGCTTTGTTGGTTTTGAAAACGTCGTCTTTCCAAATTTTAATAAAATTCGTACCAAGTTATTATTTTACAGCATACCAAAATCTAATGTAAAACATAAACATCATAAAGCACATCTTAAAAAGGCTTTTTACAAATCCAAGATAAAACCCAAAATAAAGGTAAGCAAACTAAGATACCCAAATGAAAATGTCTGAGTAAAACTTTTTATTCAGCATGGCATAAGCACCCCCGAGTCCATCCCGCTCCATGTCCGCGTCTAAGTGTCACTGAAATGTCAAAGGAGAGGGTGAGTCGAATGACTCGATGTGTGTAAATCCCGCTCCCGATAAAACAACATGCTAACAAACATCATACATAGCAACATAATTAATGCAACCCGATCTTAACCATCCATACACCATTTCTACCCTGCGTGTGGTACCAAACCACCGGTGGTGCCAAACCACCGTGACGTATAGTCACAATGTGTTACCAAAACACCGGTGTCCCAAAGACACATTATCCATCAATGTGGTCCCAAACCACCGGTGTCCCAAAGACACAATTGTGCTACCAAAGCACTTGTGACCGAGGTCACAAATCCAATGATGGGGCCAACCCATCGTGTGTTACCAAAACACTAGCGCATTTATCCCATATCTCAAGTGGGGCCAACCCACGGTGGTCAAACCACAGGGACGAGTCGCAATGAGGTGCCAAACCTCTGGTGTCCCAAAGACACAATGTGCTACCAAAGCACTGGTGACCGTAGTCACAAATCTGGTGATGGGGCCAACCCATCGTGTGTTACCAAAACATCGGGCGTCAATCTCGTATAATCATCTGTGGGGCCAACCCACGTGGTGCTGAGCCATCGGGACGAGACGCGAGGTACCAAACCTCTGGAGGTGCTAAACCTCTGTGACCCAAAGTCACAAAGTTGTGCTACCAAAGCATCGGTGCTTGTCAGCACAATATATCACTGCTCCCTCCTCTCGTATCACCCATACATATCATACTCATGGGGTTATGCATCTCATACAAGCCATGCATATCATGCTAACATACCAAGCATTACAACTCATAACATGCATAACATAAATCATGATATCATGTATTATCATTAATACTCATCATAGAAACGGACTTACCTTCAATCGTACACATACCCCTTTTTGGGTATCCAATTATCCTTCTCACTTTGTTTCAATCTTATTAAGCAATCAAGTTTATTAACAACGTTACTAAGTAGAGGGTGTGTTAGTTACACACCTGATAATACGAGTCTAAAATCCCAATCGAAACGATCTAGGTCCTTCGAATACTGACTCCTACAATCGGCCAACATTAGGGGTTAGGCATCTAAGACATTCGGCCAAAGACACTTAGCCAAAGGGGTTAATATCGAACCCTTACCTTCACTTGGTTTGGTTTCCTACCAAACCCGAACCACAGTGGTTCCTCTAACCACAATCGGTTACACCTTCACAAGAAACGCGGTTAATCATTTGTAACTCGGATTTA
Source organism: Gossypium bickii (assembly GCA_025503065.1). Taxonomy (NCBI): domain Eukaryota; kingdom Viridiplantae; phylum Streptophyta; class Magnoliopsida; order Malvales; family Malvaceae; genus Gossypium; species Gossypium bickii. The sequence goes on along the minus strand of CP106717.1, from coordinate 41,859,993 downwards.
AACGAAATTAAAAGAATGAACTAACAACCCAATCGCTTACCCTCAACTTACCAATCGGTCAACAGAAAAAAGACTCCTCTTGCTTGATTTCGCAGTCCAAGGCCCTATAACGAAGAGATTAGACCAAACGATTAACACCCTTCCAACCTGACCATAATCGGTCCTAAACCAAACCATAACCAACAAAGATCGCAAGAGGGGGATATGGCCATTCGGCCTTGCACTTACCAACACCCAATATTCGGCCAAACCAGGACTTCTAGGAGAGGGGAAATATTCGGCTAACAACCAAAAAGATAGGAAAAGAAAGGGAGGTGTATTCGGTTTGCAAGTAAAAGGGATGGAAAAGTATCTTGGAGGTTAAAGTTTCGGCTAATGGAGATTTTAAGAAGAAAAGAGAGTTGAGAAGAGCAACACTAGTTTCGGCTTACTCAAATGGGAAGAAAATACAATAATAGGAGGATTTATGATTCGGCCAAAAGGTCACAAGAAGAAAAGAAGTGAAAGCAAGTGAAATGGTGACACAAAAGGGCATTCGGCTATTAAGAGAACTAACAAGAATGAAGCAAATCGGCGTATGTTGCTTGGGTTTTCGGGTTCAAGGAAGAAGAATGAGAAGAAACAAATGAGGTTTCGGCTACTATTGACTAGAAGAAAGAATTCGGTTTTAGCTCTTGGTGACCGAAAATGCTAAGAAAGATTGCCAAAAGAATTTGGCACCCCTACTTCCCAAGCTTACCAAACCGTCCACTCCCCACAAATTCTCCTAAAAATCGGCCATATCCCCTACTTTTACTCCAAGCCATAAGCTCAAAATAGTTTGAACAAGTCTTTTTCCTTAATTTACTCTCCACCCACCATTCAAATGGGTTGACAAAGTCCAAGGCAGAGTTTGAACTGCCACAAACTCCTCCCTCCTTGGCGTCAAAAAGAGTGCCAAAAATAGCCACTCATGCACTCGAACACAAGGCCTACCTCCTTGCTTTAGGCGTTACCCACACCAAGCCTTAGTGGCGCCTACCTTGCCACTCCACCAACTTGTTTCTTGTGCTAACAAATACCCAAAATAATTTAAAAGCCCCAGCTTCCTCAGCTCCTTATACTTTAGCTCAAAACTAAAAATTTTCTACCTACTCAGGCTTACTTCTAGCCTACAATTAAACCCCAATACAACACAAACAACAACGCAGCATGCCCACCACATGCAAAACATGCAACAACAAAACAGCCCCTAACCCGGGATATTACAGTGATACTTGATTTCAGTTATGAGTGAAATAGAGAGTAAAAGCAGAAAACAAAGCGAGATGAAAATGTAGAAAAAAACTAAATCAGCTAGGTTGAAATGTGGAGGAGACGAAATTGTGACGTGTGCGATAAGACTGGCCTCAATCATGTGCTGACAAGGCAAAATAATTAAGATTTAACAAGAAAAGGAAATGAAATTAGCACAAATTGGGAGGATTAAAATAATTTGGGCTAATGCCTCCAAGCTGTACTTATTCTGGCCCAAAGAAAAACCAGTAACAAGAAAGAAAAATTAAATTAGTTTAGTTAATAACAAAATAAAAAATTTAAATTAAATGAAGAAAAGTTTTTATGCAGGAGAGAATTTAATTATTCCGAAGAGAAATGAATTTTTTGTCACGCATTATAAGAGCTCCAAAATAGTGTTTTAGGCGTTGACCATTGACTTTGAAAGTGGATCCTGTTTTTCCATCTTTAACATTGACAACTCCATGAGGATATATACGCTTGACTTTGAATGGTCCAGACCATCTCGACTTTAATTTTCTAGAAAATAGTTTAAGTCTAGAATTGAAAAGCAATACTTGTTGTCTAGGGACAAATTGTCGTGGCAAAATTTTCTTGTCATGCCAGTGCTTTCTCTTTTCTTTGTACAATCTCACATTCTTATAAGCTTGAACTCGAAATTCATCCATCTTATTAAGCTCCAGTAGGTGATGAGTAGCAGCAGCACCCCGATCCATTTTTAGTTTCTTGATTGCCCAAAATGCTTTGTGCTCTAGCTCAACTAGAAAATGACATGGTTTACCATAGACAAGCTTCAAAGGCGACATTCCCAATGGTGTCTTGAAAGTTGCGATAAGCCCAAAAGGCTTCATCTAACCTTACTGACCAATCCCTGCGGTTGAGATTGACAACTTTCTCCAGAATCTGCTTGATTTCTCTATTTGGAATTTTAGCTTGCCTATTTGTTTAGGGGTAATATGCCATGGCAACTTCATGTTTAACCCCATATCTATTTAGAGCATTGGCAACTAATCTTCAGTACAAATGTGAGCCTTAATCACTAACTAAAGCACAAGGCGGTACCAAACATGGTAAAAAAATTGTATGCAGGAATCTCAGAACTGATTTGGCATCATTTGTAGGTAAAGCCATAGTTTCAACCCATTTTGAGACATAATCCACAGTGGCAAGAATTGTAACACCCCTTACCCGTGTCCGACGTCGGAACCAGATACGAGGCATTACCATACTTGACCTTGCTTGAACATGTAATAACAAGCTATAAAATTTCATTCCAATTTAGAACTTCTCCTTCTTAGTCATAACATACAAATTTTGAGCCTACGAGGCGTTAAACATACATCCAGAAGGTTTCAAAATTCAACCGAAAATTTTTACACTCTTAGAAAATTTTTTACTAAACAAGGGTCACACGCCCGTGTGACTTGGGACACGCCCGTGTGGGCAAGCCGTGTGGTCTCACAGGCCCATGTCCCTAACTTGAGTAGAATTTATTTTTATTTTGAACCTATAGGGGTTTTCACACGACAGGACACATGCCCGAGTCAATGGCCCGTGTCCTTCACACGGCCTGGACACACCCGTGTCCTCACCCGTGTGTGAAAACTAGGGGTGTTCTGTTTATGATGTCAGCAACCCCTTAAGAAGCACACAGCCTAAGCACACGCCCGTGTGTTGGCCCATGTGACGAATCAACTTCTCGTAACTAAATGCAGGGGACAACGGCCTATCAACACACCCATGGGGTTGACCATGCATCACATACGGCCTAGACACACGCCCATGTGTCTACCCGTGTGGACACTTAGAGGCTATTTTCCAAGCCAAATGCCACCTTGAAATATAAATACACTTATGCCAACTCAAGAAATACATAACATGGCCTTTATACACTATGAATAACCCTTGAAACATCACTTGTAGAATTCATGAAACTCATCATCAATAAGATATGAAACTTAACAAATATTAACCAATTTCTGTGGCTATATACAAAAAGGATAGTAACCTTAATAACAAACACTTTGGCTACCAATATGATATAACTCAAAATGACATAATCCCTATCCATGCCATACTTAAAATAAAACAACTTAGCTATACCAAAATAATGATTGATAGTGTGATCCGAGCTCCAACATCTATGATCCTCGAGCTAGCTTGGCGAAACTACATGGAAGAAGGGAAAAGAGACGGGTAAGCTTATAGCTTAATAAGTTTGAATCGAATTCTACATAGCAACATAATAGCTTGTATTTAAATTCATCCACCATGAAAGTAAAGCAACATGAATCACAAGTACTTGAACTTACTTACTCATACTTACTCTTTCTCACTACATATCACATTATAATTTCATACTTGTAACTTAATTAAGGTACCTGTATCACTTAATCACATGGATTAGCACTTTTACTAATATAAGATGAACATCAAATCATTACCCTCCTTAACTTAAATAAAACTTATTAACATTCTTAAGTAACTTGTTACTATATTTACTCACTTATCTCTTTTGTTACCTCATATGTACTTGGCTCATTGCCCGTTGAATTACCCAGAATAACTGAGGATACTCAATCTCATCAAACATGTACCTTGATGCTAATGCCATATCCAAGATATGGTCTTACATGGGATCACCTCATAATGCTGATGCCATATACCAGATATGGTCTTACACAGAATTCCTTAACTTGATGTTGATGCCATGTCCCAGACATGGTCTTACACAAGATCTTCCTTTGGTGCATGTCCCAGACATGGTCTTACACGGGACCTTCCTTGTATGGTGTCGATGTCATGTCCTAGACATGGTCTTACACGAGACCTTCCTTATTCGATGCTGATGCCATACCCTAGACATGGTCTTATACAGAATCTACGTTCGGTGTCGATGCAATGTCCCAGACATGGTCTTACACGAGACCTACATTCCTTGAGTGCCGATACCATGTCCCAGGCATGGTCTTATACGGGCTTTACTTATCTCATGTTGTAACATAGGTATCCTCGTTATTCCAAATCTTCAACCGGGACTTTCATTTACTTATTCTCATTGATTTTCTTATTAGACATTGTCAATCAACTTCATGAAAACAATATACATTATACAACATAGTAAGTAATTTAATCATCAAAGTATATGTAGCTTTAAATCCATACAAACTTACCTCGATACTACAAAATATGTGTAGTAGTGCAATTTAGTCTACAATATTATTTTTGCCTCGGTTTCGATTCGGGCTCCATGTTTCTTGATCTATAATAGCAAAATCACTTGTTTAATACCCACATTAACTAAATTGATTCATGAATCACACTTTGGTAAAATTAAAATTTTACCCTTTAACTTTTTCATTATTACACTTTTACCCTTAGACTCATAAAAATGATTTTCATTCAACTTTCTTGCATTTAAAGCCTATCCAAATCATATTCTCAAATATAATAACCTTCACTTTCTACTGTTTCACTATATATGGCCATTTTCATAACTTTTACAATTTAGTCCTTTTATGCATTTCTCATGAAAATCACCTAGAAAAAGATGTTTATCCTACATCAAACTTTCATATTCTTCCATAAAACATCAAAATACATGCATGTCATACATGGGTAAATTTTTGAACATAAACCCTAACTCAAAATATAGTTAGAAATAGCTAAATCGAGCTACGAGGATCTCAAAAATACGAAGAGCATTAAAAACGGGGCTAGGATGCACTTACTATCAAGCTTGAAGATTGAAGAAACCCTAGCTATGGGGTCCTTGTGATTTTCGGCCAAGAAGGAAGAAGATGGACATGATTTTGGCTTATTTTTCCCTTTTAATTCTTTAATTAATCAAATGACAAAAATGCCCTTAATGACCATTTCTTGCGATTTTTCCTTCCCATGTCTATTTTTGTCCATCATAATACATAATGGTCTAATTGCTAAATAAGGACCTCTATTAATTTTTATGATGCTATTTCATACTTAAATCTTCGAGAATATCATATTTTCTAGTCTTTGCAATTTAGTCCTAATGGACAATTTATTCACTAATTAATAAATTTTCTTCATGAAATTTTCACACAATCATGCAAGCATCTCATAAGCCTTATAAGAATCATTAGAACATATATTTGTACTTTGGATTTGTGGTCTCGCACCACTATTCTGACTAGGCCCTAAATCAGGTTGTTACAAGAATATAGATTTTTCCCTAAGATGGTGGAAGTGGACCCATGAAATCAATTCCCCAAACATCAAATAATTCCACCTCTGAAATATTTTATAGCGGCATCTCGTGTCTTCTTGATAAGTTACATTTCTTTGACAGTGATCACAGTTACAAAACTCATTAGCATCTTTAAACATGGTGGGCCAATAAAAACCAGATTGGAGAACCTTTGCAGCAATTCTCATGCTTCCAAAATGTCCACCATAAGGTGCAGAATGATAATGATGTAGGATACTTTGAAATTCATCATCTGGAATACGTCTTTGAATTACTTAATCTACACACCACTTGAATAGAAATGGCTCATCCCAGTAATATTGCTTGGCATTATAAAGGAATTTCCTTTTTCCTTGATGATTGAGTGCAGGTGGCAGCAACCCATTGACTAGAAAGTTAACAATATCAGCATAACATGGCAATGCCATAGCCAAAAATATCTGCTGATTAGGAAATTCGTCTTTAATCATTTGACCCTTACCATACTCATTTCTTGCTTCCATTCGTGACAAGTGATTAGCCACTTTATTTTCAGTGCCTTTCCTATCTTTGATTTCCAAATCAAATTCATGCAGCAGCAATATCCATCTAATGAGTCTAGGTTTGGCCTCTTTTTTCGCCACCAAGTATTTGATGGCAGAATGGTCTGTATAAACTATGAATTTGGTGCTCACTAAATAAGGTCTGAATTTTTCAAAGGAAAACACCACTGCTAACAATTCTTTCTCCAGGGTGGTTGGAAACATGAAAATATATACACATTTTCATGCCCTTTTTAACTCAAATTCATGCAGTTTCCGTAAAATTCTTGTCGAAAAATATATAATTATTATAAAATAATTAAATTTTACTTAAATTATTAACATGTTGAATTTTACTTAATTTTATAATAATTTTTGATTAATTTTGATCATTTTCGACATATTCGCACAAAGGACGAAAAACGGCTCGGCAGACACTACTAGAAGCGCAAAACCAAGAAACAATTTTGAAGCATCAAGGTGAATTAATTTTTTTAGCCTAAGACGATCCAAATTATGTATATTAATTCATAATATAATTAACTTTAATTTATATCCAATTTAATTTGGGTTAAATAAATTATTATTAATTAATTATGAAAATTGGCCCAGTTGAGCTGAACCAAAAAAACGAACCGACTGAGTACTGAGCAGCCCAAAACCGTCCCACATGCTGACCCAATCAGCTTTCTTGGCTGATTTATTAGCTTGCAAAATGGCCCTTGAAGGCTTTTTCAAATTGCAAACAAACCCCTCCACTATTTGTGCCTTTCTAGATTTGCCCCTACCTTAATATAGCAAGTTTGAAAACTTCAAACTTGCCACATGTGTGGCCGGCCATGGGAGGGCTCTTTGGCTGCTTATTTTGGCTATTTTAGCAGCCCTCTCAGCCTGTAAAAACCCCCTTGTCTGCTCATTTGAAACACACCTCAACTTTTTCATCTCTTCTATTCTCTCTCAATTTTCTCTCTTCATTCCCCATCCATTTTTCTTTATTCTCTTGCCAATTTCACCTCTTGAAAAAGAGTCATTCATCCCCCATTTGGAGTAGCATTAAAGTGTTCGTAGCAACCTTGGTTTGGTAAGAACAAGCAGAGAAGGAAGACGGAGCAAACTAGTCAAGCCAGAAACACCGGATTTGATTCTTGTTCTCTATGCTTTTAATTTTTGTTGTTGTTATGATGAACATGTCTATGAATACTTGTGATGTTGAAATGTTTAATTTAATTAATATGTCTTAAATTTAATTCGTGTTAGGTTGATTGTATTTCGTCTACTTAATTTATTAAAATTATGTTTGTGTTGTTATAGGCCTCAGTAAGATGTTTGATTGAGTAAAACCATAACTAAGTTATTCTTGCATTACAATTGTAAGGTAACAAATAAATTAATTATTTAAACGGATTAAAATTGTAATTAATTGACACAATACTTAATCAGTGCATGTTTAATCATCTAAGGTAGCTGAGGATTAAATTAGCAACGGTATCTAACGATAAATTAGCCCTGCATAACTTGCAAGATTATTGTGATTAAACTATTTCAAGGTAGAAATACATTGTTACCTCACGTAATCTTTTATGTGCTTATGAGATTGAATTAATTGTTTGAATTGGCATAGAGATATGTACAAGAGATTGTTTTAATTTCATAAGTATGTATGTGCATTAACACATTTTCTTATTAAAATTTGTTTAATCGGTTGAATTGACATAGACATATAGTCAAGAGACAAATGGATTTTGGTAAGTAAGTATGTTTATGAGTTAGCAAATTACCGAGTTGCCGTGAATTTATTCGTAACAACATAAACATGAGTTTAATAATTCTAAGTTAAGAAATGTAATTAATCTAGTACAATTAAGTCATCTTGATTAAAATTATCTTTTGAAATCCTGTATTGGAACCTTTATTTTATTTTTATTTATTTACTTAGTTAAAAGCCTAGTTTTTAATCATCTTTTCAAATCAAAATATTTTTCTTCACCAAAGTGTTTTTAAATTAAGTTCATAATAATTCTTTTAACAGTCCCTGTGGGTATGATAACTCGACATTTACTTGTCACTTTATTACTTGTTGTGATTGTGTACACTTGCACATTTCCGCCAGCATGCAACTGGCAAATATATAACATGAAACATCTTGGCTTTTCTTTGCCCTAGCACTACTCCGACAACAAAGGCACTTGCATCATACATTAGTTCAAATGGTAGAGTCCAGTCTGGTGCAGTGACTATAGGTGTTGTAGTTAATCATTCCTTTAACTCGTCAAAATGAAATGGTCTGTTTTGCTCCAACAATTGACATAGAGGCTTTGATATCTTAGAAAAATCCTCGATGAAGCAATGGTAAAATCCATCATGCTCGAGGAAGCTTTTGATTCCTTTCACTGAAGTAAGTGGTGGCAACTTTTCAATGACTTCTATTTTTTCTTTGTTGACGGCAATTCCTTGCTGTGAAATTTTGTAGCCCAAAACAATGCTTTCACAAACCATGAAATGGAATTTTTCCTAATTCAACACCAGATTTGTTTCTTGACATCAGTAAAGTACTGACTCCAAATTTTTTAAGCATTCTTCAAAAGTGTCACCAAACACCGAGAAATCATCAATGAATACTTCAAGGAATTTCTCCACCATGTCAAAAAATATTGCCATCATGCAACGCTGGAATGTTGTTGGGGCATTACATAACCCAAATGGCATTCTTCTAAAAGCATATGTTCCATAAGGACAAGTGAATGTAGTTTTTTCTTGATCAGTAAGAGATATGTAAATTTGGTTGTACCGTGAGTAGCCATCTAAAAAATAGTAGAAGGCTTTCCCTGATAGTCTGTCCAACATCTGGTCTATAAAAAGCAAATGGAAATGGTCCTTTTTCGTTACTTTGTTGAGCTTTCGATATCCATAAAAACTCTCCAACCTGTGACAGTACGAGTGTAACGCCCCAAACCCGGCCTAGACGTTATGGCCGAATCTGGCGTGTCATATTGAAGTGTTTTTCGAAAATCATGTTTACATTGAAAAACCCTTCTTGAAATTTAAAACTTCTTTCTATTTAAAACTTGTACAAACCTCAGTTTGCGTTTGTTTATTTTCAATCGTGGTTTATTAAAAAGTTATTCCCTTTTAAAATGTTTTTACCTTCAAAACCTTATTGTTGCGGAAGCTTAACTTAAAACAAATGATCTACGAAAATGTGATATTTAAAAATTGAGTTACGAAAACGTAGTGTTTGAAAATGTTATTGTTTTGGAAAATCGTGTTCTACTTCTAGCAGATATAAATCACAATCAATAAAATCCCAAATTTAAAATCTAGAAATTATAGAGGCCTTATTACAACTGGAATAAATATCAAAGTGCTTAAGTAAATGAGCAAAACAGAATAAAACATGTGCAGTTGTGTGGCCCTCTCTGAGTCCCTTGCAGCTCCGAACCGTCTAATGCTGGGCACTACCTAAATGGTTAAAAACAGGGTGAGTTTATGAAAAACTCAGTGTGTAATCCCCTTACTAAAAAGCGATCGGTATAAAGAAAGCGAGAACGATGCAGGCTCGAGCCCTTTAACAAGATAACGATGCAGATTCGATTCGGAGTATGTGGGCCAAAGCCCAAAACAATATCATTTGGGTCACAGCCCATAACAGAATCAATTGGGCCTAGCCCATGACAATAACAGTCTTAGTATGAATGATGCATGATGCATGCAAACCCATCCAACCCTACACTTGCCTCCGTCCAACCCTGCACTACTTGTGGGGAATATATCACCCACGCCATCCCTACACTTATAGTGTTAGCACCGGTTACAACACTAACAGAAATCGCAACAAAGCTGCTAGTATATATGCGGCTTTAAGCCTTCAGTAACGGTCTCATAATTGGCACATAGCCATCGGTAACTGTAATAAGATCGGTAAATAGCCATCAGCTACAATAATATAACCGGCACACAGCCATGGGTAAGTATGATCGACACAAAGTCATCAATAATTACGATTGGCACACAGCCATGGATAAATATGATAGACACAAAGTCATAATCAAGACGGCACAGAGCCATAATTAGGTTGGCACAAAGCCATAATCATATTAACTGGCTTAAAGCCATCGGTAGATCCACAGTCGTCTCGTGTGACTCGTACGACCTTAATAGATCATTACTGGGTCCATAATCGTCTCGCGCAACCCGTGCGACCCGTGCGACCCTATCAGAACAATACTTCCTCCATAACCAATATCCCAACCCCATGCAATATGTCATGTATGCAGAATGTCTAGCCCACAAATCATCATATCATTCACAGTTAAGTCAATCAAATCATAGTCATACAATCACAATCAAATCAGTCAAATCATAGCACAAGTCAGTCATTTACCCTCGAGGGGCAAAATAGTCATTTACCTTACAAGGGCATTACGGTTATTTTACCCTACAGGGGTATTACAGTCATTTTACCCTACAGGGGCGTTACGATCATTTATCCTATAAGGGCATTACGGTCATTTTACCTTACAGGGGCATTACGGTTATTTTACCTTACAGGGGCATTACGGTCATTTTACCCTACAGGGGTATTATAGTCATTACAGTCATTTTACCCTGCAGGGGTATCACGGTCATTTTATCCTACAGGGGCATTACGATCATTTTACCCTACAGGGGTATTACGGTCATTATGGTCATTTTACCCTACAAGGGTATTACGGTCATTACGGTCATTTTACCCTACAGGGGCATTACGGTCATTTTACTTTACAGGGGTATTACGGTCATTCTACCCTATAGGGGCATTACGATCATTTTACCTTACAGGGGTATTATAGTCATTACAGTGTAAATGGGCCCAAGGCCCAATATTTGGCCCAAGTGGGCCCATACGCTCGTGTGGCCCATTTAGCCTAAAACTTCCCTTAGCCATGTGAACGACATGGTCGAGCTCATTATTTCACATAAGTTCATGAAGTTGGCCCATGTAGGGCCCGCGAGCCTACACGACCCATTTCAGCCCATTTTTCCCAAAAGCGGCCCAATACCATGAGATCGCTCATGATGGCCTCCGTCATTGTATCGACTTCCCCAAACGAGCGTTCGTGCGTTCGTATGGTAACCGTTGCTGTATTTTCAGCTTTTCGGTATTTCGACATTTGCGGATCTACAATTGGAGTGCTGCATGTACAGACTGTTAATGAACACTTGCTGTAACACCCCAAACCCGGTCGAAACGCTACGACCGAATCTGGCATGTCACAGGGAAAAAAAAACATTTTTGGAAAACAAGTTGTCGCCTTAAGTTGGAAAGAAAACCTTTAATTTTATAAAACCCCGAGTTGTTTCAAGTAAATTGCTAGAATCATTTCGAAACTTAGTTTTAAAGAAGATAGTGTTGCCTTGTTATTATTACGTGATTGCTAAATACCCGAAGGTAAAATTTTGGAAAATCCCAAAAGTTTGTAAAAGTTTTAAAAACGTCCATTTAAAGAATTTATTAGGCATGCCACTCATGTTTAAACAAATTTTAAGGAAACCTAAGCAGATGAATAATCCCAAAATAAAATCTAGTGGCCTTATTACATAACCGAAAACCAAACTTAAAACAAAATAAATCCGAAAATAACCATTAAAATAAAAACCAAACTATTGAGCATGGCCACCTCGAGTCCATCCCGGCTCCGTATCCGTGATCTAGTAATTATCTGTAAAATGTAACGGAAAGGGGTGAGTCACCGAGACTCAGTGTATAGATCCTCATCCCAAAAGATGTTAAGCTCTTACACAGTTTCATATGCAAATATGTATGTCATGCAACCCATCCAACCTATCCATCCGAAACTCCCAATTCTACCCCTTGTGGCACCTAGCCACTGGTGGTACCTAACCACTAGTGGTTCCAAACCACTGGTGACCAAAGTCACAAATAATCGTATGTGGGGCCAACCCACTTGTAGTACCTAACCACTGGTGACGATCCCGTATATCGATATGTGGGGCCAACCCACTGTGGTGCCAAACCACTGGGACGAGTCACAGAATAAGCATATGTGGTACCTAACCGCTGGTGGTTCCAAACCACTGAGACTTAGTCAAAGAATATTAATATGTGGGGCCAACCCACGTGTGGTACCTAACCACTGGTGACAGTCTGATAATCTTACCTTCCCTCTCCTCTCATCATACCCCTTTTCATGAACATGCTTTTCTATACAATATATTCATGCTTAACATTTAGGAGTAACATAACATGGCATATGCAGATTTAACAGAGGTAATTAACGTTAGCCACCAAAATGGACTTACCCGGAGTCCTCGCTTTTACCCACAAGGGTAACTTATCGATTTCTACAGTTATTTCAGCTTTTGACAAATCACAAATAACAGCACATTAAACATATAAAGTGTGTAAGAGTTACACACCTGATTACTCTTAATACCACGCTCTCAACGTCAACACTGTCGTTAATTGACACTACTGCTATCTGCCTACTACTTTGCTCAGATGCCGGCCCACAACCCGGTGGCCAATCCCGAACCGCTAACATAGCCCTCTTCTTTAACTTAGGGGCTGAGGTCACAGATCCAACCCCTCCTAACGCTTGGCTAGCATTCGAGTCCATGAACACACCTTAGTCACTAAATCGGATTAAAGCAACAAAATCAAATCTAAAAGGTTAACACAACACATAAAGCGAAAGCCCTTACCTAAATCGACAAATCTCGAAGCTCAAGATCTAATCCACAGGCCGAACAAATCCCGAGAATCCAAACGAATGTGCCACCCCCTTCCTACATTCGGCCAAACATCTTACCATTAGGCCAAATAGCCATTCGACTTTGGCATGAAAACCTGAAAGAGATAATGCAAAATAAAAGAAATCGCCCCCTTACCTTAACCTAACAGATTCGACCACCCCCTAGTAAGATTCGGCTTAAGTGTTAGAAGAGAAGAGAGGAGAGTAGTAAGGTTTTTGACACTTGCTGAACCAAATGAAAGAAAGAAAAAGAAGACAATAAGGTGCTAGGAGGATTCGGCTATGGCTTTTAAGGGAAAAGAAGATGAGGAATGAAGTTTCGGCAAGGATATGGCTACAAAGGGTTTTCGGCTTTTAAGAAAATGGCAAAAAGATTGGGACACAAATAATGAATGGAAAGCAAGGTAGGTTCAGCCAAACAATAAAAATAGAAAAGAAGAAGAAGAGCTTAGGAGAGCATTTGGTTTTGGGTAGATGAAAGAAAAGAAGAGAAAATGCAAAGTATGAAATGTGAGAGTGTTCAGTTTCGGCACAAAAGAAAAATAAGAGAGAAAGGCCCTAAGTGCTCTCTAACTAGCCGAATGTCACACCTCACTAAGGCCTACACCACATTCGGCCACCCACCCTAAGCTACATCCAAAAACCGAAAGCCTAACCCCCTTCTAGCTCCTCTCAAATTCGGCTAACACCTATCCCAACTCAATCCCTTCTTTTAATCCTTGCTTTTCTCCTGATCACATATTCAAACAAGTTTGAATACTTCAAACTCCTAAAGTTTCTCTCCTCCACTCATTCAAATCTGTTGACTCCTTCAATACTCATCCACCAGAGTCCATCCTGAGTGCAACACCTCTTGATCTTGGCGTCAAAAAGAACAACAGAAAGGGGATTCCCGCAGCTCGAACCAATGCCCCCTAGCTTCATGAGGCGTCACTCCCTTGTCTCCTAAGTGGCGCCTCTTTACCACTCTACCACTTGGACTCTTGTGTCAAAACTCAACACCAAACACCCTTAACACCTACCTCAACCAGCTCCTCCTTCTAAGTGCCCAAAAAGCAAATTTCTGATTAGGCTCTGGCCTACCCCTAGCTCATGCCTAGACCCTAACATACCCTAAACTAGCATAACAACTATACTCACTACATGCAATCAGATAAAGTGCAAAGGCCTCAATTTAGGATGTTACAGTTCTATCCCCTTAAAAATAATTTCTGCCTCGAAATTACCTGGTTAAAAGAGTTGAAGGTATTGCTGCCGCATCACATCCTCTAGCTCCCACGTGGCCTCTTCTGTACCATGATTCTGCCACAACACCTTCACCAAAAGGACAGATTTCCTATGCAACACTTTGACATCCCGATCCAAGATCTGCACTGGTTCTTCTTCAAAAGACAAATCTGGGCTTACTTCAATTTCTTCTACCAACACAACATGAGACGGATATGAACGACAGCGTCTAAGCATTGAAACATGAAATACGTCGTGGATCTGCCTCAATTCTGATGGTAACTCAAGCTGGTAAGCTACTGGTCCCACACGCTTTAGTACCCGATAAGGCCAGATAAACCTAGGGCTCAGCTTGCCCTTCCGACCAAATCTCAGCACTTTCTTCCACGACGACACCTTCAAGAAAACCCTGTCACCCACTACACATTCTATATCCTTCTACTTAAGATCGGCATAGGACTTCTGCTTGTCCAAAGCTTCCTTCAAACGAGTTTGAATCAGCTTAACCTTCTCTTTCGTTTCAGCAACTAACTCTGGACCCAACAATTGCCGTTCACGCAACTCTGTCCAACACATAGGGGTACGACACTTTTGCCCATATGACGCTTCATATGGTGCCATCTGAATACTTGCTTGATAACTATTGTTATACACGAACTCTGCCAATGGTAGATATTCCTCCCAACTACCTCTGAAATCCAAGACACAACCTCTTAACATATCTTCTAAAATTTGAATTACCCTCTCCGACTGCCCATCTGACTGTGGATGGAACGCCGTACTGAAATCCAACCTTGTACCCAATGCCTGATGTAACGTTTTTCAAAACCTTGATGTGAACCTAAGATCCTTATCTAAGATAATTGACACTGGCACTCCATATAGTCTTACGATTTCTGCCACGTACAACTTAGCCAACCTTTGAAGTGAGTAATCAACCCGAACCGGTATAAAATGAGCCGATTTTGTCAACCGGTCCACAATCACCCAAATCGAATCCTTTTTAGTGGGCATAAGGGGTAGCCCACTGACAAAATCCACCGTAATCCTTTCCTACTTCCACTGCGGAATCTTTACCGGCTGCAATGACCTGAAGGTAACTGATGTTCGGCTTTGACTTACTGGCATGTCAGACACTTACTTACAAATTCTGGTACTTCCCGCTTCAGACCCGGCCACCAAAACTGCTCCTGCAAATCTCGGTACATCTTACTACATCCAGGATGCATAGCGTACGGACCGCTATGAGCTTCCTGAAGAATTTTCTGCCTTAACTCTATATCTCTTGGCATGGAAACTTTCCCCTGAAAACATAACACTCCATCGTTGTTCAAGCTATACCCCTCCAAACCACTGTCCTGCACCTGCAACCTCCGAGCGTTTAAGACATCCTCCACTAGCTGTTTCTCCTTAACCTGGTTCACCCATGTCGGCTTCACTTGCAGTTCCGCTAACAAACTCCCATCATCATACAGACTCAGGTGGGCAAACATTGCTCTTAAGTCTGCTACCCCTTTGCGGCTCAATGCGTCTGCCACTACGTTAGCCTTACCCGGATGGTACTTAATCAAGCAGCCATAATCCTTCAACAACTCGATCCACCTCCGCTGCCTTAAATTCAATTCCTTCTGAGTAAGGAGGTATTTCAAACTCTTATGATCCGTGTACACGATAGACTTCTCCCCATACAAGTAATGTCTCCAAATTTTCAGAGCGAAAACCACTGCAGCCAACTCCAAATCATGCGTCGGGTAATTCACTTCATGAGGTCTCAATTGTCGAGAAGCATACGCCACCACTTTCCCCTCTTGCATCAGCACACATCCTAGTCCAAAGATATCGACGCATCACAATGAAGATCAGAAACTCTTTTCCTGCTTCAGGCTGAATCAAAATCGGAGCTTCCGTTAAAATTCTCTTTAATTTCTCAAAACTCTCCTGTTGCTTGTCTGACCACACAAGCGGAACCCCTTTCCTTAGCAAATTGGTTAACGGCGCTGCAATCAAAGAAAACCCTTCTACAAACCTTCTATAATATCCCGCTAAACTCAAAAAACTCTGAATCTCCGCTACAGACTTAGGTGGTTTCCAGTCCAGTACAGCTTCAATCTTTCGAGGGTCCACTCTAATCCCCTCAGCTGACACCACATGACCCAAGAAAGTAACTTATCTTAGCCAGAACTCGCACTTACTAAACTTTGCCAATAACTGCTTCTCCCTCAGAATTTGCAAAACCATACGAAGATGTGCATTATGCTCCTCCTCGGACTTCGAGTACACCGGTATATCATCTATAAATACTACGACAAACCGATCCAAATACGGTTGAAAAACCTAATTCATCATATCCATAAACGTTGCTGGTGCGTTGGTCAATCCAAATGGCATCACCAAAAATTTGTAGTGACCGTAACGAGTACGGAACGCTGTCTTATGAATATCCGCCTCCTTAACCTTAAGTTGATGATACCCCGATCTCAGATCTATCTTCGAGAAAACTGATGCTCCTTTAAGTTGATCGAACAGGTCGTCTATCCTCGGTAACGGATATTTATTCTTATTCGTAAACTTATTCAGCTAATGGTAATCTATACACATTCGCAACGATCCGTCCTTCTTCTTAACAAAAAGCACAGGTGCTCCCTAAGGCGACACACTTGGCCGGATAAACCTCGGTCCAACAATTCCTGAATATGCGCTTTCAGCTCCACTAACTCCTTCGACGCCATCTTATATGGGGCAATAGACATTGGTGCGGTTCCAGGTAGCAGGTCTATACCAAACTCAACTTTGCGATCCGGAGGTAGACCCGGAAGCTCTTCTAGAAACACATCGGTAAATTCCTTCACCGTTTGGACATTTAAACACATCGGTAAATTCCTTCACCGTTTGGACATTCCCCATAGTTGATTCCTTGGCCTCCAATGTACAAACATGAACCACAAACGCCTTACATCCTTTCCTCACCATTTTCTCGGCCTTCAAAGCGGATACCACATTAGATAGGTAGTTCCTCCTCTCACCTATCATCACCACCTATTCACCCTCGACAGCTCTTAGCACCATGCGCTTGGCTACACAGTCCAAACTTGCTTGATACTCTACTAACCAATCCATCCCTAAGATCAAATCGAACTCCTCGAATGGTAGTTCTATCAGATCAGCCGGAAACACTACCCCTTGAAGTTCTAGAGGTACATCCTTATACAGTTTATTTATTACCACCGAGTGTCTTAGAGGGCTTATTACAGTCATCTCCCTAGAAGAAATCCCGCTATACTACTAGCAACATAAGAGTGCGTAGAACTAACATCAATCAAAGCAGTATAAGGCAACCTATAAGTTAAGAACGTACCGGTTATTACGTCTGGTGCGTCATCCTCCTCTCGACTCCTCGCTGCATAGACCAACCCAGGCTGTCTTGCCTCAATATTCCCAACACCTCTGCCTGGTGCTCCACAGCTCCAACCGTTATCATTACCACCCCTGGCTGAACCTTGACCCCTCTGCAGTTGCTGACTATCCCTCCTAAATTGTGTACGTCCTTGACCCCCAGACTGAGTCTTAGCTGGCCTCCGCGGACAATCCCTTGTCTGGTGATCCATTAACCCACACTCGAAGCACCCTCTATTACCTGTCCAACACTCCCCCGAATGAGACTTCCCACATCGAGCACATCGTGGTGGCCACTGAGTAGCAGCAGCAGGCTTTGCAGCTTGACTCGGCCTGCCAAATCTAGCCCTTTTCTGAGAATTCCCGATAGACCCCGATAACCCAGAACTCCTTTTATTCCAACTCCTATCCTGATTCTACTTCATAAAACTGCTTCACCTCTTCAGCTATCTTGGCCTTTTCCACGAGGACAGCAAACTCCCTCTCTCGCTGTGGAGCAATCAATATCCGCAGCTTATCCCTTAGTCCATCCTCAAACCTAACATAGCGCTCATGTTCCGTAGCCACGATACCCCGAGCATAACGGTTTAACCGTAAAAATTTCGCCTCATACTCAGATACTGACTTACTCTCCTGAACCAGATTCAAAAATGCCTTACGCTGCGCATCTATGTAACTAGACCCAACGTACTTCCTCTGATAAGCCGCCTTAAAAAAATCTCAGGTGATATCATCGGCCATCGCACCATCCCTGACCGTGAGTCACCACTGATAGGACTCATCCCGAAGAAGAGACACTATCCCTTTTAACTTTTCCTCAATCGTGAAATCCTAATCATCCATTATTCGCTCTGTCGCCTCTAACCAGTACTTAGCTGTGTTGGGAGCTACACTAGAAACACCCCTAAATACTTCTGCTCCATTAGCCCGTAGTCGTTCAGACACAGATTTTCGAGCCCCCGTGCCTACGCCTGCTTCAGCAACTCTCTCCAGAACCCACAGCATTGCCTGAGACAACGCGTCATCACCTCCCGTTTGATCCTGAAACTCAGGGCCCACAGCTGGCGACGGCGGCAGCTCATTCTCTGACCCATGGCCAGACCCTACTGGTTCTGACACGGTAATCCTACCCCTACCACGACCACGCACATTATGCTCGCGTCCTCGAGTGCTCATGACTTGCGTTCACGACTTAATCTGATTTAAGAATTTTATGAGTTAGCTTTCTTCCACTATTTATTACGGCACAATCTTATGAGCAGTTAATTAGAGTAGTTGTTCTCGCAAGTTCACACAGTCCTACAGGCTTCAGTCCCTAAGATAAAGTCCCTACTTCTAGCATTCGTAGTGCAAAACATTTAAACCATATAACAGTAGTTAGGAGACTTACCGTCGCGGATCGGTACCAGAGACTCAAGTGCCATGCATCCCAAAACATGTTTCTCATTCAAACCATTTTGCAAACCCTTTTTTTTTGAAAAATAATTTGGGCCTTATGCCAACAGCCGAGCTTTTGAACCAGGCTCTGATACCATAATTGTAACACCCTAAACCTAGTCGAAACGCTACGATCGAATCTGGCATGTCACAAGAAAAAAAATGTTTTTGGAAAACAAGTTGTCGCCTTAAGTTGGAAAGAAAACCTTTGATTTTATAAAACCCCGAGTTGTTTCAAGTAAATTGCTAGAATCATTTCGAAACTTAGTTTTAAAGAAGATAGTGATGCCTTGTTATTATTACGTGATTGCTAAATACCCGATGGTAAAATTTTGGAAAATCCCGAAAGTTTGTAAAAGTTTTAAAAACATCCATTTTAAGAATTTATTAAGCATGCCACTCATGTTTAAACAAATTTTAAGGAAACTTAAGCAGATGAATAATCCCAAAATAAAATCTAGTGGCCTTATTACATAACCGAAAACCAAACTTAAAACAAAATAAATCTGAAAATAACCATTAAAATAAAAACCAAACTATTGAGTATGGCCACCACGAGTCCATCCCAACTCTGTATCCGCGATCTAGGAATTATCTGCAAAATGTAACGGAAAGGGTGAGTCACCGAAACTCAGCGTATAAATCCCCATCCCAAAAGATGTTAAGCTCTTACACAGTTTCATATGCAAATATGTATGTCATGCAACCCATCCAACCTATCCATCCGAAACTTCCAATTCTACCCCTTGTGGCACCTAGCCACTGGTGGTACCTAACCATTGGTGGTTCCAAACCACTGGTGACCAAAGCCACAAATAATCGTATGTGGGGCTTATCCACTTGTGCTACCTAACCACTGGTGATGATCCCGTATATCGATATGTGGGGCCAACCCACTGTGGTGCCAAACCACTGGGACGAGTCACAGAATAAGCATATGTGGTACCTAACCACTGGTGGTTCCAAACCACTGAGACTTAGTCAAAGAATATTAATATATTTGCCCAACCCACGTGTGGTACCTAACCAGTGGTGACAGTCTGATAATCATACCTTCCCCCTCATCTCATTTTACCCCTTTTCATGAACATTCTTTTCTATACAATATAACAATGCTTAACATTTAGGAGTAACATAACATGGCATATGCAGATTTAACAGAGGCAATTAACGTTAGCCACCAAGATGGACTTACCCGGAGTCCTCACTTTTACCCACAAGGGTAACTTATCAATTTCTACAATTATTTCGACTTTTGACAAATCACAAATAACAGCACATTAAACATATGAAGTATGTAAGAGTTACACACCGGATTACTCGTAATACCACGCTCTCAACGTCAACACTGTCGTAAGCCGACACTACTGCTATCTACCTACTACTTTGCTCAGATGCCAACCCACAACCCGATGGCCAATCCCGAACCGCTGACACAGCCCTCTTCTTGAACTTAGGGGCTGAGGTCACAGATCCAACCCCTCCTAACGCTTGGCTAGCATTCGAGTCCATGAACACACCATAGTCACTAAATCTTATTAAAGCAACGAAATCAAATCTAAAAGGTTAACATAACACGTAAAGCGAAAGCCCTTACCTAAATCGACAAATCCCGAAGCTCAAGATCTAATCTATAGGCCGAACAAATCCGAGAATCCAAATGAATACGCCACCCCCTTCCTATATTCGGCCAAACATCTCACCATTAGGCCAAATAGCCATTCGGCTTTGGCCTGAAAACCCGAAAGAGATAATGCAAAATAAAAAAAATTGCCCCCTTACCTTAACCTGACAGATTCGACCACCTCCTAGCAAGATTCAGCTTAAGTGTTAGAAGAGAAGAGAGTAGAGTAGCAAGGTTTTTGGGTAACACAGAAAAGAGATGCAGAGAAGAGATGAAAAAGAATGAGATTTCAACACTTGCTGAACCAAATGAAAGAAAGAAAAAGAAAACAATAAGGTGCTAGGAGGATTCGGCTATGGCTTTTGAGGGAAAAGAAGATGAGGAATGAAGTTTAGGCAGGGATATGGCTACAGGGGGTTTTCGGCTTTTAAGAAAATGGCGAAAAGATTGGGACACAAATAATGAATGGAAAGCAAGGTAGGTTCGGCTAGTTAGGGAGCACTTAGGGCCTAACCCCCTTCTAGCTCCTCTCAAATTCGGCTAACACCTATCCCAACTCAATCCCTTCTTTTCCTCCTTGCTTTTCTCCTGATCACATATTCAAACAAGTTTGAATACTTCAAACTCCTAAATTTTCTCTCCTCCACTCATTCAAATCTGTTGACTCCTTCAACACTCATCCACCAGAGTCCATCCTGAGTGTAACACCTCCTGATCTTGGCGTCAAAAAGAACAACAGAAAGGGGATTCCTGCAGCTCGAACCAAGGCCCTCCAGCTTCATGAGGCTTCACTCCCTTGTCTCCTAAGTGGCGCCTCTTTACCACTCTACCACTTTAACTCTTGTGTCAAAACTCAGCACCAAACACCCTTAACACCTACCTCAACCAGCTCCTCCTTCTAAGTGCCCAAAAAGCAAATTTTCGATAAGGCTCTGGCCTACCCCTAGCTCATGCCTAAACCCTAACATACCCTAAACTAGCATAACAACTATACTCAC
Organism: Gossypium bickii; assembly: GCA_025503065.1. Taxonomy (NCBI): domain Eukaryota; kingdom Viridiplantae; phylum Streptophyta; class Magnoliopsida; order Malvales; family Malvaceae; genus Gossypium; species Gossypium bickii. The sequence continues at coordinate 41,838,541 of CP106717.1, read as the reverse complement.
TACATGCAATCAGATAAAATGCAAAAGCCCCAATTTAGGATGTTACACTTGCAATAACCCTTGAGCACCATCCTACATTCATTCCAAGCATTCAATCAGTTTCTCAATTCATTAGCGTTCAACATCACTTAGTCCTCAAATCAGTAATCACCACCTACCTTGACAGAAGATATGCGATTTATTTCACTTAAATTGTTGGCTAAAATCAATCACACACTGCTTGCCGATTCACTGCATAACAACTGATCTTGTTAGCTAGGATCAACTATAGATGTGGCTCAGATCCACACGCCTCACCTTACAGAGTTCTAGGGAAAATTCGACCTATACCCAAGAAGTAAGGTAACGCACTTACCTTGGTTGGAAGATAGGAGGAAAGGTTTTGATCACTTCCAAAACACCTGCACACCTTTACTCCTCTAAAAATACCTAGCCCCCAATTTAGCATCACCTCGCAATGAAAGGCAAGAAATACAAACAGAGAACGTAGGAAAGGAAGCAGTCGGCTTTTCAGTAAAAGTAAGAGAGACAGATTTGAACGAGAAAAGGAGATATGAACGTCCATCGCTTGTCAGGAATCTCTACAGAACTGAAATAATATACCACAACAGAGTATGCGGCCACCCCAATGATTAGCAGAAGAAGCACTTCTGTTTAAACTTAATAAAACGTTGAAAACAAATAGAGAGAGAGAGAAAGGTATGGTGGGTTCTTCAGGTTGCTGATATTATTTTGCCATGGTATTCTTGTTAACAACATGATCTGATTCTGGCACAACATTTTGCTGCTTACGCTCTTTTGGTTCAGTATATTTTTCAAATGACTCTGGGATCTTTACTTGGTTGTTATTCGAGTTATCCTCTGTTGCCGTGACATCTTGAGCAACGTCATCAAGATGAGTTCCGCTTCTAAGAGTGATGACCTTGCATTGTTCCTTCTCTTGCGATCTCAAATTTTCAGTACTACTTGGCAATGCTTCTTGTGGTCTCGAATTTAAAGAATTTTCTATTTGCCCCACTTAATTCTCAAGAGCTTAGAGAGATGCAACCTGACTCTGAATTACAACATCGTTTTTAGCCATATATTACTTCAATAAAGCTTCAATGGATGTTGAGGATGATGATGTTTGCCCCTATTAAATGTTTTGTCTCGGTAGAGGATGATTATAACCAGTCGGTGCATTCTATCTTGCAATATTACTTGAATTCCCCGCACTTTAATTATTCCAACTAAAATTCAGAGTATGCCTCTATCCTGGATTGTAGGTTTTGGAATAGGGGTTGTTGTTCGGATTAAAATTACCCATGTAGTACACAGATACTGGATTTGATGGACACTCATTGAACACAAGATCTTCACGACAATAAATACAAGATTGCTCGGCTACTTTCATCTCCTGAACTGTAGTGGGGTTTTTCATTGTTTTGATCATATTAACCAAAAAAGATACTTGGGTTGTCAATAAAGTGATTGCATCCAGCTCCATAGCACCAACAACTCTCTTGCCCGTCCCAACTCTTGTGGTAGGATATTGATAATTATTATTGACAATCTTTTCCAGAATCTCATACGCTTCATTATAAGATTTATCCAACAAAGTACTGTTGGCAAAAGCATCAACTACCATCCTCGTATGTGCATTCATCCCATTATAGAATATCTCAATCTGAGTTCAATGTTGAAATCCATGCATCAGACATTTCCAAATTAAGTCTCTAAATCATTCCTTGATGCCACTATTCCCGAGGGCAAAGCATTCAACTATGCTCTCGCACGATCTTTTGCAGAATATGGAAACAGTTTAAGTCGCAGGGCATTTTCAAGAACACCCTATTGTCTAAACGAGTTACAAACCTCTAGAAAAAGTCGTAAATGTAGTCATGGATCTTTATTGGGTAATCCGCTAAATTGTCCTACTGTTTGTAACATCTAAAACATTACCAATTTCTGTAACATCCTAGAATTAGAGGTCCTGCATTTTAGGCTTTTTTGTGTGCTTGGTTTGTTCAGCTTATTATTTAAATGTGCTTGGGAGTCCTGATGAGGCTCGGGTTCAAGCCAGAGCCTTGGTAAAATTTTCTGTTTTGGGCATCTAAAGGGGGAGAGCTAGTAGGAGCATGCCTTAAGTTTATTTGCGCGTGTTTGTTGAAACAAAGAAGCTTGTGCCCAAGTGGAAGAGGCGTCACTTGTAGGATCCAAAGGGGAGGAGTTCGAATCCCATAAGCCTCATTATGAAACTTTATTTTTGGCGCCAGAATGGAGAGGAGATGGTTTCAGCAGGGACTCTTCAAGGGTGGTGGTTGAATAGGTCAATGCATTGAAATGGATGGACAAGAGAGCTTGGAGGAGTTTGAATTGGTCAAACTAATTTGAATGAGTGATGGGGAGTATTTGGTGGAGCAAATCAAGGGATTTGGTGATGGTAGAGGTGGTGGCCGAATGTGGGGAGCTTGGAGGGGGATTTCGGTTTAGTTGCTAGGATAGGTGAGTGTGCCGAAATTCTCTTGAGTAGTAGGCAGTTCCATTTTGGCATTTTCGGTCATATAGGGAGAGTGCTGAATTTTTGCAAGAGTCTTAGGGAGTTCTTTCTTTTTCTCTCATTCGGTTTTCTACTTCTCTTTGTGCCGAAACTTTTAGCTTTCTTCTCTTCATCTCTTCTTACTTCTTTGACATTAGCCGAAACTAGGGTGTCCACTTGGGCATTTCTTTTTCCTTTCATTCTTTTTCTCTAACGATTTTCTCTTCTACCCTCTCATAGCCAAATCTCAGTTTTCATTTGCTTTTCCCTTCTTTTTGGGTTATCTTTTGTTTTGCTCTAAAGCCGAAACAATTTTCTTCATCTTTTCTCTTCTACACTCTTTCTTTCTCTAGTCGAAACACACTTCTCACTTTTTTCTATTATGTGTTTCGTTTCTACACCTTTTCACCATAGCCGAATCTCTTTTGACACCACACTAAATCTATTCTTACACTCTTTTACTGTTAGTCGAACATCGCGAAGCAAGGTGCTAGGAATCTCTGGCCGCAGGAAGTCTCTTCAATCGGTTTCGGTTGGTTAAGGTAAGGGGAGACTCTTTCGTTTCTTTCATTATTTCTTTCAATTCTATGTGGTCATAGCCAAATAGCTATTTTGTTCTTGGTGTTTAGATTTTGGCTAATCCCTTCTTCTTCTTCTTTCATTTTGGAACGTCTACTTCGGGAAACCTCATTAGCCGAACGTTTGAGGTCCGAAGCCTGAAGGTCTGTTGATTTCCGAATCTGATCATTCTATTCGGGTTCTTAAGGTAATGAGCCATCTTTGTGTTTTCTTGGCTATTTCATCCCTTTCAATTGTAGTCTACCTTAATCAAATTCTTTTGTTAGTCAACTTACGTTACTCCTTGAGTACTAATCAAGTCTCTCCATGGATCCAAGTGCCGGTCAATCTAAGGAGGGGAATGGACCCATAGTCTCTGCCCCTAAGTATAAGCGACGTGCGGTGTTGGTGGTTCGAGACTTTTCGCCAGGCTGTGGTAGGGAGCCGACATCTGCCTGGGATAGACAAATCGCAGTTGTTTCTCCTAGTGAGAGTGTCGACAATCTAGAGAGTCTAGTTTTACACGTAATCAGGTGTGTAATGCTCACATTTTACTTTATTAATTTGTGTTAATAACTGGGTTGGCTGAAAGCCTAAACGGCTGTATAGATAGTCGAGATAACCTTGTGGGTAAGGTTGAAGACACTGGGTAAGTACCGCTATGATTTTACTTTCAAATATATGTATGTATGAATTAATTATCTATTGTACATTGAAAGTATCTCTGCATTCATCTCAGTATGATAATATGTTGCATGGGCTGTGGGATATGTTTGAAAAGGGAAGTGTGATTCTGTGACTCTGTCACAAGTGGTCTGGGACCATAGTGTTTTGGAACCACATATACATATACTTATCAGTGACTTATCTCAATGGTCTGGGACCACAGTGGGTTAGCCCCACGTATACTTATCAGAGATTGTCATAGTGGTTTGGGACCACAGTGGGTTGGCCCCACGTTTATATATTCTGTGACTCTGTCACAAGTGGTCTGGGACCACAGTGGTTTAGAACCACAGTGGCATGGTGCCACGGGTGTTTGGCTAATTCAGGAGATGTAGAGGATAGAAAACTAGGTTGGGTTGGGGTGCACTGCATACACTGTTGATATGCCATGTTATTAGGGCTTAGGCCCAAATTGCGTTGTAAGGGGAATTACACACTGAGTCTCGGTGACTCACCCCTTTGCTTAATTTTGCAGGTAATCCCTAGATCATGAATTTGGAGTCGAGGCGGACTTTGAGGTGGCCATGCATTGTTTTCTCGTAAACCTTCGTTTCTTTATTTAAACTAAACTTTATCTTGGGTTTTTGCAATGTAATAAGGCCTCTACAACTTTAAAGTGGGATTTGCTTTAACACCCTTAGTACATATTTTTGAAGTGACAAATATGGAGTTTTTCTAAAATAAAAATATAACAATCATTTTTCTAAAAAGGTGTTAACTACAAAGACGACAAGCGAATAAAAGTTTAAGCTAAATAAACCAGAGACTTTCTTAAGAACTCAACATTATTTTCAACTGTCATGTTTACAAAATTTCCTAATTACGGCTTTCGTAAAGCAAAATTATTTACGATATTCTAGTTCAATCTAATATGGAATTGGTAAGAAACTCTCCAACAAGATTTTGAATCATTTTCAAGATGGAAACACTAATCAGAAAGTTTTTCCAAGTTATGATGTTCCGTTAAAAATTTCAAAACTTCTTTTCCTGTAACATACCAAATTTGGCCATAACGTATTGACCGGGTTTAGGGTGTTACAATTTTAGATCAAACTGCCGAGATTGTATGTGCGATTTGACTATTATTAGATTCAAATCCTCTAAAATTGGAACAACATGATCTTAGATTGGTCTGTCTCGGTCATCTATCACCCTATGAGCATGAGGATTAGTGTCCTGACCATTTAGATTATCATTGATACCATGTATCACCCTACAAATAGAAGGATTAACATATTGACCATTCAGATTATCATTGAGATCAGGATCATTCCTGTTCCTAGCCATTTTTCACAGTTCTTTTGCCTTTTTCGTAAAGTTCTTTCGATCTCTGGGTCAAAAGGGTATTAGTTGTTAGTAGGAATGCCTCTTGTCATGCACTTATGGCAAACCTGTGGAAATTAAATTAAACTAAGTTAAATAAAACTTAATGGAATTAAGTAAAATAACCAAACCAAATTACACCAATTTGCCGATCCCCAGCAACAACGCCAAAAACTTGTCACGTGTGAAAAAATATGCAAATTGTGCAAGTATACATGTCGAATCAAGTAATAAAGTGATAAGTGAGATCATCCCCACAATGATCAGATTAGGTATAAAAGTGGTCAAGTTATTATAATGAGTTATTATTAATGTTATGGCAAAACCAAGTTAAGCACGCAGTGGTAAATTAAAATAGTAAGTGTAACAGTCCGGTTTATACCTTAGTCGGAACAGTGGTTTCGGGACCACAAATCCGAGTCTATATAATATTTTAATATTATTTTCTGTGCAGTTATTATGTGGATAAGCATGTGGTAAATTTCTGTGAGATAATTTGATTGTCTGTGTGCTTAATTTGATAAAAGGATTAAATTGTATTAAATGTGGAAGTTGCATACTAATTGCTAAAGTGCCTATGTGTTATGGCTTTGTAAAAGTGAGGGTCTTATGTGGCAATTTGGCCACAATTATAGGTGGTGGACGGCAAGGTGTCAACATATTATGTTATATGTGATTATTTTATATGTTATGATAATATATATGTATTTTATATTTATATTAATATGTTATAATAAAAGAAACATTAGTAAGTGGCATTTTTTTATCATCTTCTTGCCAAAAACTAAAGAAAGAAAAAGAAAGTTTTGAAGCTTGTATATTTGGCACTTACAAGCTTAGATTCAAGGTCAGTTTTTGATTCGTTTTTGATAATTTTTACGTTTTTGCAATCGTTGCTTTGAGAGCTACAAAACCCATGTTTTGATTTTGTGAATTGATGGTGTTTGTGAGAGATGCCATTGTTGAGATGTTAAGCTTTTTGATGATTTTTGGTGTTAGATGAAAGATATGAGTGAGATGAACATGCTTTGTTCTTGAAGTTTTGATAAATTTAGCTAAATAGGGCTAATTTGTGAAAATATTATTTTGGAGGGTTAATATGTGAATTTGATGAAATATTTGGACTTATATAGTCCCTATAGAGGTTCGGCCAAGCATGTTTATATATAGATTTTGTGAATTTGATGTTTTGTGAAAAATAGACTAAATTGATAAAATGTGCAAATATAAGGGCTAAATTGTAAATAGCACAAAATGTGTTATGGATTGAATTGAATAAATTAGCGAATAAAAAGATTAATTCTGAATATGTTTAGATCAAGAACCGAGGAAAACGGACTTAGATCGCGGGAAAGTGAAAGTAACCGAGTAGCCGTTTTCGTTTCGATAAACCGAATCCGAGGTAAGTCAATATGCAAGTAAATGTATTTGTAGGATATTATATTTGATTATATGACTATTGTTGATTATGAATATTTATGAGAAGTTATGCATTTGAAATCTGAGATGAGTCCGAAATAGCAACTAAGTCGAGAAGTTTCGTACGAATATAGGAATAGATAAAGATTAGCTATGTCATGACATAGCTATCCGTTCTGTTTTATCATGTAAGGCCATGTCGGGGATGTTGGCATTAATCTGAGATTTGTAAAAGACCACGTCAGGGACGTTGGCGTCAATATATGTTTTATAAGAAAGACCACGTCGGGGACGTTGGCATTGATATATGTTTATAAGTAAGACCAAGTCGGGGACGTTGGCATCAATGTATGTTTTACAAGCAAGACCACGTCGGGGACGTTGGCATCAATGTACGTTTTATAAGCAAGACCACGTCGGGGACGTTGGCATCGATATCCGAGTGCATGTAAGACCTCGTCTGGGACGTTGGCATTGTACAATTATTCTGAGCTTTCTGAAAATCTTATTAGATTTTATTGGTTAAACGGCCAAGTCCATAATACAAATCACAAATCCGAGCTATGAATAAATATGTGATATAAGTCCGATTCAGGTACGTTGATTATACACTATTGGTGTATATAAGGTTAAGTATCTAGATGATTTTTACTATGTCAATATGTATATGATGAGATTGGTTAATGTGGCCAAAAGTGTATGAATCAAATTAAATAAGTGAAGGATTGCTAAATGAATGATATGTATCAATGTATTTATTTGCATAAATGCTTTTCATACCAAGTTTATTTGTATTTGACTTACTAAGCTTTTGGAAAGCTTACTCTGTGTGCGATTTTTCTATTTTATAGGTCCTCAAAGCTACTAAAGGCTCGGGACCGTCAAAGATTAACATCGCACTACGAAACTCTTTTTGGTACTCTTTTGAATATGTGTATAGCTAAATATTGCATGTATGAGCTAGGTCTATGTATATGAGTTGTAAGGTGAAATTAGCCATGTGATTTGGCTAGTTATGCTTTTGGTATTATGTTTAAAGGAGCATGAGATGTGAAGTTATTTTGATGTAAATATGTGCAAGTTTTGTGTTGATAAATGCTTGAATGAATGAGCCATATGATACATATTTTGATATGAGTTGATGCATATGAAATGGTTAAGTTTTGTGTGAACAATGGATGATTTTGATTGTGTATGAATTAGGTGTTTTTGGTGTGTTTTAATAGCCTAAAAATGGTGAAAATAGCAGATTTTCACACGGCTTGAGACACATGGGCGTGTGCCCGAAGCAGTGGGCAAGTTAGTAGCTAAGACAATTTCCCACGGGCTAGTACCACGGCCATGTTGATGCCAGCCATACGGGCATGCCCCAAACCACACGACCATGTGCCCCTATTTTCACGAAAAAGTTTCTAAAGTTTCTATTTTAGTCCCAAATCATTTCCTAATCATATTTTGGGTTTCGTAGGTCCATATTAGGGTCTTAAAGATGAAATTTGAAAAATTTTAAATTGTGTCTTGGGATTATGTCTCAATCTACTTGTTTATTTATGTTTAACTCTAGTAATACCTTGTAACCCTGTTTCGGCGACGAGTCAGGGTTAAGGGGTGTTACAGTAAGGATGTGTGCGAAATGTATATTGACTAATATTGGTACATGTTATGGCAAAGCAAGAGTAAAAGTGAAACAACAATTTCGAGAATAACTAAGTGAATAATACACGAGTGAATAAATAAATAACTAAGAATGCTATGGCAAAGATACTACGGCAAAGGATTAAGGGTCTACGATGTTGATTTAGAAGGTTGGGATTACTAAGAATCTGCCCTTATTTTCAACAATGCTTCAGCAGAATCATACTCAATCTACTGCTCAGAAGAGACCTAAAGTGACCTGCTTCTTTCGAAAGCAATATCTCAAGTTACCTAGCCTATGTCTATAGTGTTGGAACGCCGATACCCCATGGCGCAGCAGAATAAAATTAGATCCGGCGATCCAAACCATGGATCCATGTGTGAGGAACGAATCGGGGTGAAATAAAGGTTTCGAAATTACCAAAACTTCAATCTGAGTAGACAATGACGCCTTGGCAACAAGAGTTTTGATCTCTTGTCGAATCAAGCCACAACCTTTTCCGATGTCGACCTCTACGTGATCCACCAGTTTTGACTATGAACGGAAGAAATCTCCAAAACTATTTTGGAGGTTTATTTGCTTGACGGTACGCTAGACCTAACAAGCAATCTCTTAGGGTTTTCCTTAAGCTTTGCCTCTTTTAAATACCTTTTATATTGGGTATCCTTTTAATTGGGCCTTTTATAATGGGTATCTTTTCATTGGGCCCATTATTAGGTATCCTTTTAATACCCTTTTATAATTGGTATCTCTTGAATGTATCATAAGATTAAATAAATACAATAAAGTTTTTAACCAAAAATTATAATTACATTAATTATAATAAGGATTTGATAAACTATATTTATTTAAATTTATATATGAATCAAATTCATATATTAATAGAATTATGTTGTCATTATGTGTACAACATCCTTGTACATATAATATGTTCAATATTTGATTGCCCAATTAAATTAATTCTTTAATTAATTTAATTCATGTGACAACTAAAAACAATACCAATTATATTTTATTCCGTTCATTTAAACCATAGGGTGTGACCTCAGAGGTTCTTGCAACGTTAGCGATAATAATAGAACGATTCTAATGTCACAAACAATGAGGACATCTAGCAATGCATCATTGCTACCTAAGTTACAAGAAGTCATGATTCCACATAACTTTTTTTTTGTGATTAACCTTTCATACATTAATCCTTAAGTCCTTTATCTCTGGAATGGACACAAGTCATGGAATAGTCACACTTGTATAGTCCATCCCATGTTTCTTGATATCTTGAGTAGACTATGATATAAAAATTAGTATGACATCTCATGTCAACTTATTTGAGCATGGCCATGCATTTCTAGTCTCACTCAATCAAGTGGCCTAAGATATTACTCCCATTATGTAGGAGGGACTTATCCTATATTGATCAACCATATCCTCTACATAGATTGTGGTATATCCAACATCGATCTTTATAGAACAACCAATTACGATGTACGCTTTGATCAGATCAAAATATACAACTCACGATGTTGAGATAATAATTATCTCAAGTCCGAGGATCATATACATATTAATCACTATGAGTAATGTTGTGACAATTACATAATAATCCAATAAACATACTCATAACAGTCAATCCAATATGTTGTTCTCTAACACACATATTCATGCATTGATTTTGACAATCCACATCAATGACAACTCTTTATCATCAATCAACTACATGTTAGTCTTAATGCATTATTGTTGTCCTAGTCAACAATAATACTCGACTAAGGATCTTTTAAGAATAATCATATTATTCTTAGGACATTATTATGAAACAGTTTTATTTATACACACGTAAAGAAAAAGCTGAAATAATAATGACAACGCTTTATATTAATAAACATGGTAAATTAAGTATGTTATTACAACCATCTCATGATTGGTCTTTGGGCATACTCTTACAATCTCCCACTAGCACTAAGACCAATCACTCATATATCTAATACCAAGTGACTTAGTGTGACGATCATGCTTCGCTATATGTCGAGGCTTGGTCGTGGATCAACAATGTTATCATCTCAAGGTACTCGCATATCTCTACATCCCCTCGATCGATAATCTCTCGAATAAGATGGTAGCGTCTAAGTATATGTTTGGATCATTGGTGAGATCTGGGTTCCTTAGCTTGTGCAATAGCTCCATTGTTATCACATCGGAGCTCTATAGCATCCGATATGCTAGGCACAACCCCTAGTCCAAGAATGAACTTCTTGATCCAAACCGCTTCCTTTGTCCTCACCGGCTGCGCAATATACTCACGACCTCTGTTGTAGAATCGGCTCAGTACTTTGCTTTGAACTCTTCCACTCACAAAGACCACCATTAAGGCAAAACACAAAACCGATTGCGATCGAGAATCATCCTTGTCGGTTTGGAAGTCGGCATCGCGTAACCTTTTACACTTAACTCTTCCTCACCTCCATATAATAGGAACGTATCCTTAGTTCTTTTAAGTACTTAAGGATACTCTTGATCGTGGTCCAGTGACCTTCACCGGATCTACTTGATACCGCCGTCATACTTAAGGCATACGATACATCCGGATCGGTACATAACATAGCATACATGATAGATCCAATAGCGGAAGCATATGGAATTTTACTCATACGTTCTCTCTCTTGTGGAGTTGAAGGACACATTTCCTTCCGAGAGTGAAATACCATGTCTCATAGGTAGAAATCCTCTTTTAGATTCTTCCATACCGAACCTTTTCAGATTTATTTATCTATGTATGTACTTTGGCTTAGACCTAGTAGTCGCCTTGATCTATCTCTATAGATCTTGACTCCTAAGATATAAGTGGCTTCCCCCAAGTCCTTCATAGAAAAACAACTTCTTAACCAAGTCTTAATAGACTGCAAAATAGGTATGTCATTTCCCATGATAAGTATGTCATCCACATATAGTACCAAGAATGTGATAGTGCTCCCACTAACTTTCTTGTAAACACATGGTTCATCTTCATTTTTGACAAAACCAAACTCTTTGATTGCATCGTTAAAACGAAGATTCCAACTTCAAGAAGCTTGCTTTAATCCATAAATGGATCTTTGCAGCTTACATATCTTTCTAGCATCCTTTGGATTTACAAAACCTTCAGGTTGTGTCATATACACATCCTCTTCAAGTTTCCCGTTAAGGAAAGCTGTTTTGACGTCCATCTGCCAGATTTCATAATCATGAAATGCAGCTATGGCGAGCAAGATCCTGATGGATTTAAACATAGCTACAGGAGAAAAGGTTTCATCATAGTCAACACCATGAATTTGGCGAAAACCTTTAGCGACTAATCGCCTTTTTGTATGTTTGTACGTTACCATCCATGTCGGTTTTCTTTTGAAAACCCATTTGCACCCTATAGGTTTAACCCCTTCGGGTGGATCAATCAAAGTCCATACTTGGTTTTCATACATGGAATCCATCTCAGATCTCATGGCCTCAAGCCATTTCTCAGAGTCTGGGCTTGTCACCGCTTCTTGATAAGTCCTAGGCTCATCTTGATCTATAAGAAGAACGTCACCATGCGTTGTAATGAGAAATCCATATCTCTCGTGTGCACGGCGTTCTCTTAAAGATCTGCACATGCGTGGTTGTGTTTCTACAATGAGTTGTTTGTTCCTCAATTTCTGTGGAATTTGTTGTTGTTCAATCTCTCGTTCGGTGGTATCTTGTGATTCTCGAATTTCTTCAAGTTCAATCTTTCTCCCACTTCCTTTTCTAGAAGTAAATTCTCTCTCTAGGAAAACACACCAATTCGAGCAACAAACGTTTTGTTCTCAATGGGATTAAAGAAATAATATCCTTTGGTTTCTTTTGGATACCCCACAAAAATACACTTTTCAAATCGGGTTCAAGCTTAGTAGACGTCGACGTTTAACATAAGCTTCACAAATTTCCAAATTTTCATAAAAGACATACTTGGACGTTTCCTACCCACATCTCATATAGCGCTTTTTGAACCGATTTAGATGGAACACGATTTAATGTGAAAGCAAATTGCCTCAAGTGCATATCCCCAAAAGAAAGTCGGTAGATCAAAGATGACTCATCATGGATCGAACCATGTCTAACAAAGTTCGATTTCTTCTCTCGGATACTCCATTCCATTGATGAGTACCGGAGGAGTAAGTTGTGAGACAATCCCACATTCTTTCAAAAGATCATCAAACTCTAGGCTCAAGTACTCCACCTCGATCGATCGAAGTGACTTGATAGTTTTGCCTAGTTGATTTTGTACTTCATTATTGAATTCCTTGAACTTTTCAAGGGACTCGGACTTATGGCGCATGAGATAAACATACCCATATCTACCAAATCATCGAAGAAAGTAATAAAGTAGTGAAATCCACCTCGGCTTGTGTATTTATTGGTCCACATACATCGAATGTATTAGGTCTAATAAATCACTAGCTCGCTCACTTTTACCAAAGAAAAGGAGATTTAGTCATTTTTCCCAATAAGCAAGATTCACATACTTCAAATTGTTCAAAAACAAATGAATTCAAGAGACCATCTTTATGGAGTTTGGATATGTGTTTCTCACTTATGTGGCCCAAACGACAATGCCAAAGATAAGTTTGATTTGAGTCATTTATTTTAGATCTTTTAGTATTTATGTTGTAAATGGGATTCGTTTGATCTAAAATATAGAGGCCATTAATTAATTGTGCTAAACCATAGAAAACATTATTGAGATAAAATGAACAACAATTATTCTTAATAATTATCTCAAAACCAATTTTGTCTAAACAAGAAATTGAAATAATGTTTTTAGTCAAACTGGGCACAAAATAACAATCCTCTAAACATAAATCAAGTCCACTAGGCAAAGATAAAGTATATGTTCCCACAGCTAATGCAGCAACTTTTGCTCCATTTCCAACTCGTAGGTCCACATCTCCTCTAGCCAAAGTCCTACTCCTTTGTAGTCCCTATCTGTAAGTACAAATATGAGAACCACAACCAATTATCTAATACCCAAGAAGTAGTAGTTGATAAATTAATATCAATAACATAAATACCAAGCGGACATTCCGCTTGCTTTAGCCTTCTTGACTTCTTCAAGATAGGCAGGCGATTCCTGTTTCCAATGTCCAAATACACCACAATGAAAACAGCTTTCCTTCCTTAGACACCCCACCTTTAGGTTTCAGTAGCCCTTTCCTTTTCCAAATTTGGGCTTACCTTTGCCCTTAGGCTTTGTTTGAACTTTGGCCTTTCCTTGCCCTTGTTATTACGGACCATCGGTATGGGCTTGGGTCCAACCTTTTTCAAGTTGCCTTCATTCGTAACATCTTGAGCAATTGTGGTAGAGTCTTGTCAATTTCATTCATATTGAAATTGAGGACAAACTGGTCAGTAGCTATCCCAAGCAACGATTGCAAAATAACATCGATGGCCAACTCTTGGCTCAATGGAAACCCAAGCTTAGATAGGCTTTCAATATAGCCAATCATCTTAAGGACATGAGGTCCTACTGGGCTTCCTTCACCAACTTACATTGGAATAGGGCTTTAGAGATATCAAACCTCTCTTGCCGTGCTTGCCCCGATAAAGTTCTTTCAGTGCTCGATCATATCATAAGCAACCATGTCCTCATGTTGCTTCGAAGTTCGGGTTCATAGTGGCAAGCATAAGACATCCAACATCTATCATGTCATCGAGATACTTCTTGTAAGCATCTCTATCACCCCTCGAGGCATTAGCGGGTGGTTCATTAGGAAGTGGTTGTTCAATGACATATAATTTTCGTTCTTGTTTAAGGACAATCCTCAAGTTACTTAACCAATCAAGAAAATTCAAACCATTCAATTTGTCCTTCTCAAGGACCGATCGCAATGAGAGTGTGCTAGTGTTTGCATGACCATAATATATCTACAACAATTAAATATGCATGTGAGTAAATTTACCATTTTTATATCAATCATTAAAAAGACTTTATTAAATGATATTCCCACTATTTTATTTCAAAATTAATAACCTCGTATATTAATTTCGGAAAATCTTTCTCAAAAGTATTTCTAGTAGGTTAAGGATCCATATTTCACCACCTCTTAAGTCACTTTGGCTTTACTCTTAAGATTATGGTTATTTAGGTAAGCAACATTTGCTAATTACATCATATGTAACTCCTAATATTTGGTGAACAACTCTTGTTCTAATCATCTTATGATTTATCCAATTTACTTGCCTCTAGGTTTCTAATCCTATTAGAGTAACCTAGTTAAGTCATTAACCAATTTTTAACCAAATAATATCACTTGTTTATTCTTCGTTTAACCAAGATAAATACTAGTACTTCGCTTTGGCGTAACCTACATAGTATTGATCAAGGCCTTAACGAGGGCAAAATTGGACTGACCATGCTTGACTTAATATTTTAATAGAGGATTTTATTAAGGTTGTTGCATCTCACCAATTACGGTCTATTTCAAATTTTATTTAGTCTTCTAATCGATCTCATCAATTAATAGGGTTTATTATCTTCAAATTTTAATATATATAAAAAAATTGGCATGCTTTAGACACCCATAGCATCTCATACATGAACAAATAAAGCAATAAATAAATGCAATAGTTATAGCCCATAAACTAAGGTGGTTCAACCCAAGCCAATGGGAAAACCAAAAAGAAACCTAAAGGTGTAAGCCATTTGAAGCTATCATTCTTAATCATTGTCCCACCTTCCTTCTCGCTTTGGCCCACAAAGAACTCTTGCAAATTACAATATACGAAACTCGTTTTACATACGAGGAATAAGATGAGAAGAGAAATACAAGAGAATAGTAGTAAGGCACGACACGCAGTAGTATTTAAAAAAATACAACCTTTTATCGAATGGGTCATTGGGCTATAACTAAGCATTTCAAACACTGTGCTAGTCAAAAATAGCATACATAATTCAATTATTATTATTATTTTAAAGTGAATTATAAAATATCCTTTCAACCTTTTGTGGCCCATCAAGTTTATAAATTTCTTTTATTAACAAAACTTTTTGCGAGGGTCTGAGGATGTATGACTATTGTTGATTATGAATATTTATGAGAAGTTATGCATTTGAAATCTGAGATGAGTCCGAAATAGCAACTAAGTCGAGAAGTTTCGCATTTAATATAGGAATAGATAAAGATTAGCTATGTCATGACATAGCTATCCGTTCTGTTTTATCATGTAAGGCCATGTCGGGGATGTTGGCATTAATCTGAGATTTGTAAAAGACCACGTCAGGGACGTTGGCGTCAATATATGTTTTATAAGAAAGACCACGTCGGGGACGTTGGCATTGATATATGTTTATAAGTAAGACCAAGTCGGGGACGTTGGCATCAATGTATGTTTTACAAGCAAGACCACGTCGGGGACGTTGGCATCAATGTACGTTTTATAAGCAAGACCACGTTGGGGACGTTGGCATCGATATCCGAGTGCATGTAAGACCTCGTCTGGGACGTTGGCATTGTACAATTATTCTGAGCTTTCTGAAAATCTTATTAGATTTTATTGGTTAAACGGCCAAGTCCATAATACAAATCACAAATCCGAGCTATGAATAAATATGTGATATAAGTCCGATTCAGGTACGTTGATTATACACTATTGGTGTATATAAGGTAAGTATCTAGATGATTTTTACTATGTCAATATGTATATGATGAGATTGGTTAATGTGGCCAAAAGTGTATGAATCAAATTAAATAAGTGAAGGATTGCTAAATGAATGATATGTATCAATGTATTTATTTGCATAAATGCTTTTCATACCAAGTTTATTTGTATTTGACTTACTAAGCTTTTGGAAAGCTTACTCTGTGTGCGATTTTTCTATTTTATAGGTCCTCAAAGCTACTAAAGGCTCGGGACCGTCAAGGATTAACATCGCACTACGAAACTCTTTTTGGTACTCTTTTGAATATGTGTATAGCTAAATATTGCATGTATGAGCTAGGTCTATGTATATGAGTTGTAAGGTGAAATTAGCCATGTGATTTGGCTAGTTATGCTTTTGGTATTATGTTTAAAGGAGCATGAGATGTGAAGTTGTTTTGATGTAAATATGTGCAAGTTTTGTGTTGATAAATGCTTGAATGAATGAGCCATATGATACATATTTTGATATGAGTTGATGCATATGAAATGGTTAAGTTTTGTGTGAACAATGGATGATTTTGATTGTGTATGAATTAGGTGTTTTTGGTGTGTTTTAATAGCCTAAAAATGGTGAAAATAGCAGTTTTCACACGGCCTAGACACATGGGCGTGTGCCCAGGCGGTGTGGCCAAGTTAGTAGCTAAGACAATTTCCCACGGGCTAGTACCACGGCCATGTTGACAGGCCATACGGGCATGCCCCAAACCACACGACCATGTGCCCCTATTTTCACGAAAAAGTTTCTAAAGTTTCTATTTTAGTCCCAAATCATTTCCTAATCATATTTTGGGTTTCGTAGGTCCATATTAGGGTCTTAAAGATGAAATTTGAAAAATTTTAAATTGTGTCTTGGGATTATGTCTCAATCTACTTGTTTATTTATGTTTAACTCTAGTAATACCTCGTAACCCTGTTTCGGCGACGAGTCAGGGTTAAGGGGTGTTACAGTAAGGATGTGTGCGAAATGTATATTGACTAATATTGGTACATGTTATGGCAAAGCAAGAGTAAAAGTGAAACAACAATTTCGAGAATAACTAAGTGAATAATACACGAGTGAATAAATAAATAACTAAGAATGCTATGGCAAAGATACTACTAAGAAAGGATTAAGGGTCTACGATGTTGATTTAGAAGGTTGGGATTACTAAGAATCGCCTTTATTTTCAACAATGCCTCAAAGAGAATCATACTCAATCTCTTTCGCTCGTAAGAGACCTAAAGTGACCTCGCTTCTTTCGAAAGCAATATCTCAAGTTACCTAGCCTATGTCTATAGTGTTGGGAACGCCGATACCCCATGGCGCAGTGAGAATAAAATTAGATCCGCGATCCAAACCATGGA
Source organism: Gossypium bickii (assembly GCA_025503065.1). Taxonomy (NCBI): domain Eukaryota; kingdom Viridiplantae; phylum Streptophyta; class Magnoliopsida; order Malvales; family Malvaceae; genus Gossypium; species Gossypium bickii. The sequence continues at coordinate 41,821,325 of CP106717.1, read as the reverse complement.
TCCATGTGTGAGGAACGAATCGGGGTGAAATAAAGGTTTCAAATTACCAAAACTTCAATCTGAGTAGACAATGACGCCTTGGCAACAAGAGTTTTGATCTACATCGAATCAAGCCACAACCTTTTCCGATGTCGGCCTCTACGTGATCCACCCTTTGACTATGAACGAAAGAAATCTCCAAAACTATTTTGGAGGTTTATTTGCTTGACTACCGCTAGACCTAACAAGCAATCTCTTAGGGTTTTCCTTAAGCTTTGCCTCTTTTAAATACCTTTTATATTGGGTATCCTTTTAATTGGGCCTTTTATAATGGGTATCTTTTCATTGGGCCCATTATTAGGTATCCTTTTAATACCCTTTTATAATTGGTATCTCTTGAATGTATCATAAGATTAAATAAATACAATAAAGTTTTTAACCAAAATTATAATTATTAATTATATCCAAAATTATAATTACATTAATTATAATAAGGATTTCTGTAAACTATATTTATTTAAATTTATATATGAATCAAATTCATATATTAATAGAATTATGTTGTCATTATGTGTACAACATCCTTGTACATATAATATGTTCAATATTTGATTGCCCAATTAAATTAATTCTTTAATTAATTTAATTCATGTGACAACTAAAAACAATACCAATTATATTTTATTCCGCTCATTTAAACCATAGGGTGTGACCTCAGTAGGTTCTTGCAACGTTAGCGATAATAATAGAAACGATTCCAATGTCACAAACAATGAGGGACATCTAGCAATGCATCATTGCTACCTAAGTTACAAGAAGTCATGATTCCACATAACTTTTTTTTTTTTGATTAACCTTTCATACATTAATCCTTAAGTCCTTTATCTCCGGAATGGACACAAGTCATGGAATAGTCACACTTGTATAGTCCATCCCATGTTTCTTGATATCTTGAGTAGACTATGATATAAAAATTAGTATGACATCTCATGTCAACTTATTTGAGCATGGCCATGCATTTCTAGTCTCACTCAATCAAGTGGCCTAAGATATTACTCCCATTATGTAGGAGGGACTTATCCTATATTGATCAACCATATCCTCTACATAGATTGTGGTATATCCAACATCAGTCTTTATAGAACAACCAATTACGATGTGTACGTTTGATCAGATCAAAATATACAACTCACGATGTTGAGATAATAATTATCTCAAGTCCGAGGATCATATACATATTAATCACTATGAGTAATGTTGTGACAATTACATAATAATCCAATAAACATACTCATAACGGGTCAATCCAATATGTTGTTCTCTAACACACATATTCATGCATTGATTTTGACAATCCACATCAATGACAACTCTTTATCATCAATCAACTACATGTTAGTCTTAATGCATTATTGTTGTCCTAGTCAACAATAATACTCGACTAAGGATCTTTTAAGAATAATCATATTATTCTTAGGACATTATTATGAAACAGTTTATTTATACACACAGAAAGAAAAACTGAAATAATAATGACAACGCTTTATATTAATAAACATGGTAAATTAAGTATGTTATTACAACCATCTCATGATTGGTCTTTGGGCATACTCTTACATATAGGCCTTAGCACGATACCCTGTACTGTTTTATTTTCATTCTATACAAATGTTCCTCTATGTCTAGAGTCTGCTGCAAGTATTCTTTCGAATACCCGCTTGTATCATTCAATTTTAGTCCACCTAATCCAACATTTTCAGAATTAGATTCAGTTTGTGGGCATACTGCACACTCGTCTATGTCTAGAGAATGTACGCATACAATTGAGAAATAAAAATAATTGAATTAAATAGTAGATTAAATCAAATATATGGTTCAACCATTAAAAAAAAATAAAAGTCTCATCAAGTAATCTCAACCCTATGAGATTTAGCTCATGGGTTGGCAATTAATTCAAGTTCAAAATAACACCCAACATCATTTTGATCAAATCAATTCACGGGAGACCAAAATAGAAAATAATTGAAGAACTTAGGAAGATGGTTGTAACCAAACCAATCCACAATCTAGTAGCACAGTGTCATGTGGTGGCAAGAGGTCTGCCTTCAATTTCCTCTTTCCGTCTCTACTTAGCCGCTACCCTCTATTGTTGCCTCTGAATCTCCACACCCTTTATGGTTTCTTTTTGGCTTTTTATAAGCTTTTCTTCCTAGGGTAGCTCCAATAGCCCACGATAACTTCTCCTCCCTTCTAGGTACATTTTTCAATAATCACTATAATATCTCTTCAATATCACTTTGTATTTAACTTACTAACACTTAACACTTCATTTAAGCTCTTTATTATATTATTTCATTTCACATATAAACTTTTTTGCACCTTCCAATTCAGTCCTTTTTACTTTAGTTTCACTACACTTAGTCTATTCACTTTATTGTTAAGGTTAAATCCATATATTCACTTCTTTCTAATTAATTTCATAATAAATATTATCATGTTCCTATATATACATAATTAAATATTAAGAACATAAATATAACAATTTCAATATAAATCACATATATTCTTAATTGGGTAAGGAAATCTTCTTGAAATACTTACCTCTCTTTTGTTAGAATTTCATTATTTTTGCTTTAATTTTCTTCCTTACTATCTTCTTGAAATACTTACCTCTCTTTTGTTAGAATTTCATTATTTTTGCTTTAATTTTCTTCCTTACTCATTTTTGTCACCACCTTCACTTTGTTTCCAACACTTTCATCATTTCTTCTCTTTCTCTACTTCATGAACACATCAAATACATAATCAAAACTCACACTAAAATCTCTTTCTCATGTCTCTACTTCAATTAAATATGAATTTCATAAGAAATTCTTAATTTCTTACCTTGTTCTCTTGATATCAAGCCTTAGCTTGATTTTCTCTCTCCTCTAATTCTATTTTTTCTTGAATCCATGTTCATATTCACTATGTGAAAACTATGAAATTATTTTAATTTTTAGGTGAAAATGGTAAATTTTGATGGAAAAAACTAAAATGAATAAACTTCAAAATTTTTCTCATCTCTTTCATAGTGGACGTGAGAATGATGGAAGGCTGGAGAGAATTCCATCATTCTTTTATTCTTTATCTTATACTAAAATACTAAAAATAATATTAAATAATCTTAACCAATCAAAATTTTACACCAAATAGTCCATAATTATCATGATATTACATTAAAGTTATCCTAATTGATTAAATGACTATTTTACCCATCAACATTCTCTACAATTTCTTCCTTGAGTCACCACTTGATTTTGGTAAAATTATGATTTAGTCCCTTATATTTTCCACGTATTCAATTTAGTCCCTACTTACTAATTTATTTTACACATTGGTATTTTCCACCTTTATAATATTTGCACTTTTGATCCTTTAATTTTTTAAATTTACACTTTAGCCCCTCAACTTTTGCTTAATTCCATTTTGACCCATCACTTTTCACTTTTTTACAATTTAGTCAATACCTCAAATTTATTTTTCTCAATCCATGAGTCCTTTCAATTTCTTTCGCTATCCAACTACCTTCTCTACTAACACTAATAATTTCTATTTTATTTCCTTCGAAAATTCTAACGTATGTCATCTTGTATTAGCACTATTCTCGACTCAAGCTGTTAGGGACATTACATCTACCTTCATTTAGTGATGGCAAAAAAATCCGAAAGCGATATGTTTTAATTTGATAGGGTCTAGTTTTTTTTTTAATCAAATTCGAGGTAAATCGAGTCAAATTATTTTTTATGAATTGTCGAATTAAACAAGGATCAAGTTTAACATGAAAATGCTCCATTTTGTCCCAAAATATTTACAAAATTTCCCCTCTAAATATATAATATTAGTTTGGTTAAATTTTCTCACCAGCATCATTTTACCACCATTATATTACTTCTATCCGTCACACAAGTAAGTTTCTTTCCCCTCTCATTCTTCTATTTTAATTTATTTTCTTTTCTTTTATGTGTTGTAAACCACAATATATATTAGGACACAATTATTCAAATATTTTTTTATTTTATCATCTTAATCTTAATCTTTATTGTAAATCGCAAAACCTCCAAACGCAAACAACAGAACAAATCCAATAGAAAGCAGTGTCAAAACCTTTCATTTCATTTTTTAAAAATAATTAATCACAATTTCACAAAATGGGTCAATTTTGGATTGGGCACACTATTAATTTTTAGGTTCAAATTTAAGATAGTTAAATTTTGTAAAAGTCAATATCGAGATCAAGATATATCAGTAGAGCATCGAGTCAAAATTTAGATGGAAAAAAATTGAGTGGCACATTCCATTGCCATCACTATCTTTACGGTACCTCATTTTATCACATTGTGTTTCTTTTTAGGGTAAATTACACCTAAATTTATTGAACTATTAATAAGTTTACATTTTGATTATTTAATTTTAAAAAGTTACAAAAATTTTCATTAGTACCCATTAACGAGTAAAATAATATATCTTAGATTTAAGTCAATCTGATAGTCAATGTTGGAAATTCGAAAACAAAATTATTTGTATTTTGATTCGTAGATTCGTGAAGTTCAAAGTTTTTCATACAACAAAATTAAACTATAGAAGAGAAAGAAAATGATAGATTTGTACGAATAGAGAAAACTCTACAATAATAATTTAATAACTAATGGCTTAAATAAAAAATATCAAATAATTAAATAACTATTTGTTCACTTTTTAAAATTAAATAATAAAAAATTAAATTTATTAAGAGTTTAATAACCTTCAATCTAATTTATCCTTATTTCTAAATAGTGGAGACAGGGTCGACTTCTGTATCTTTTGAGTTGTTTTGCTCTTTCCTGATAAACTATTTAGTTTAGGCGACTGACACAGCCCCTCAAACCATACATTCCTCGCTGGCATGGACCAGTTTCATTGTCAGCCTATCAGCCATCAGGTGACCAACTTTCCAATCACTCTTCTAGTTTACTTTTTTTATTGAATAAACTTATTATAAATAAACTACTACTTGATAGATAGAATAAACAAAGAAGAAAATAACTTTTTTTATTTTTTGGGGGAGGGGGAGGTGAGAGAGATAAGAAAGAGCACATTTTCTATGTTATTTTCGTAACCCACAAAAACAAAAACCCCATGAATGGGCACTAGGCAAAGCTCATGGAAATGGGTTCGGGCTCTTTGACTGAGTCAGGCGGTTCTTCCACCAACTCTTCCGCCGAGTCACTCAACGGCTTGAAGTTCGGTAAAAAGATCTACTTTGAGGATACAGCCGCTGTCGCCGCCGCCGCTGCTGGTGGTGGTAAAAGTGTTGGTGATGGTGCAAACATAGGGACTCCATCCAAGTCCGGTCCAGGGTCTTCAAGCTTATCCGGGTCGGGTAGGAAGGCCAGGGTTGATGGAATGGCGCAAGGGGTTCTGCCTCCTAGGTGTCAAGTAGAAGGGTGTAAAGTGGATCTGAGTGATGCTAAGGCTTACTATTCAAGGCATAAGGTTTGTTGTATGCACTCTAAGTCGTCTAAAGTCATTGTTGCTGGTCTCGAGCAAAGATTTTGTCAGCAGTGTAGCAGGTCAGCCCTACAAATACCTCCAAGTTTGCTCTCTTGTTTGATGTTTCTCCTTTTATTTCCTAACTTTTAGCCTTGCTTTGGTTTGTTCGGTCTTTTTTCCTCTCAAGTAGTTTATTAAGGAACTTATTAAGTAGTTTTTTTTTTAAAAAAAAGAAAATTAATGTTCTGTACCTATGATTGATGGTTTTGAGCTGTATTCGGTTTAAATTTTGATTCAATTTTTCTTCCTTTAATTGTATCGGTCTTGGTGGCTTTCTGTTGATGTTGGGAAGTTTGTTACGCTCTGATATTTATTAGTTTTGAGTTTCTCTGTTTAGTGGGAAGAGATATGGTGGCTTGAGTTATGAACCTATTTTTGTGGTTCTGGATTGGGATTGTGTTTTTCGATTTATTCTGTTAGTTCCGTGCTTGTTTGGGCTGAATTGACCTCTGTTTAAGTTACTTTAGACTTAACTACTCTAAATATTTTTGTTTCTTTGTTTTAATTTCATAAAAACTGAGGGGGCAGGATTGTGGTTTCTAAGTGCCTTTTTTCATTTTTGGTTCTTTGTGACTGGGTTTATGGGATGGATTTCATTCTAGTAACGTTATGGACTTTATTGGTTGTGTTTCCTTGCTTGGTTGCTTAGCTATTAATTGGTGCCATAAAATTTTTATGCTTTTTTTTTTTTTTTTTTTTTTTTTTTTTGTCTTCGCTTACATGATTTTGTCACGATGGTAAGATCCTTAGTTTACTAGTTTCATAGAAGCTAGCTAATGTTGCTTATACTCTCTCCAAAGAGAATACAAATATATGGAGCTTTGAGTGTTAAGTTTTGGTTGATTATCTGGTTTTGGCATTTATGTAGGCTGATTAAATTTTTCCATAAAATTCTATGATTCATAGTTTATGGACATATTTCTGAAGCTAGTTGGCTTCTTTTCTTTTTCCAATTCTACATCCCTAAATTGTCTTTTTTATGGTTAGAGGAGCATAGTCTGTTGTATATCAATGGTATGCATACCATCGAAATGTTTCTTGTACTATTTTTATACCGCTGATACCTTGTTCCATGCCTGAGCTCTTTAGTTCCATATTAAAAATTGGGAAACTATGAGATGACTGTGGGACCTTGACTAGTTGAGCATTCTTTAATAGTCAGATAAAAGCAATGCATATCATGTAATAGCTGTTTCAATTCTATGAAAATAAAATATTCTTTGTTATCTTTAGATGGAATCTCATGCATATAGAGAAGCCAACTGTTTAAGGATGTATTTGCGCAATCTATCCTTTTGTGTTAGTTAGGATTTAAAAAATGTCAGGGGCGGTCGGGCCATTCCTAGTAAGAACACTGTATGATGTTTTCTTTGTTTATTTTGAATGGTTAATCATACATACATTTTGCTTTTTCGAGGTAGATTGATTTTTTGATGGCTGAAAGAAGTTACAACGGACAACACTGGTGAATATGATAGCATCTCTCCTCATTTCTGAAAGTAACTAAAAAATTGACAGATTATGAATTTATGATATAGTGTGGTAACTTTCTTAATTCAGTATGTTATGTTGGAGGATTCTGAACTGTAATTATCCTTTGTTGTATGCCCATCTATGTTAATTCTTGTCGGGTTTGATTTCCTCTTTGCAATTAAATTTGGAATTTCCTTTTTGTACCAACGTTAACATCTTCTGTTGTAGTTTCTTTCCAGATTTCATCAGCTTTCTGAATTTGACAAAGGGAAACGGAGTTGTCGTAGGCGGCTTGCAGGTCACAATGAGCGACGCAGGAAACCACCACCTGGATCATTATTTTCCTCTCCTTATGGCGGGCTTTCTTCCTCTATTATTGGTTAGATTGTGGTTACCGCTTATTTTTATAACTTTTCATTGCGTAGTAATTGCAAGAAAGGAATAAATTGGTCTCTGTTCTGATACAGAAAATGGCAGTAGAGGTGGAAGCTTTATAGTGGATTTCTCAGCATACCCAAGGCTTTCCGGAAGGGATGCATGGCCAGCAGCTCGATCGTTAGAATGCATAACTGGAAATCGAAACACAGCTACTGGAAGCTCATTTTCACATCCATGGCAAAACAACTCCAACAAACCTCCTCATGACCATTTCTTGCAAGGTTCACCATGTGGGACTAGTTTCTCCAGCACTGGAATTTCTCCAGGAGAATGCTTCACAGGGTCTGGTGACTCAAGCTGTGCTCTCTCTCTTCTGTCAAATCAACCGTGGGGCTCCAGGAGCCAGGCTTTGAATTTTTCTGTAAATGGCGTGATAAGTACTGAAGGGTCCTCTGCGGCACAACCAACAACGCCTCATGGTGCAGTTGTGAACCCTTATTCAAATGCCTGTTTGGATTTCAATGGCAGTGACACTGTTCGCAGTTCTCACAAGATGCTGCCACACCTAGATTTGGGTCAAATCCCAGACCCTGTTAACTGTCAATTCTCTAGCGACCTTGAGTTGTCTCAACAAAGCTGGAGGTCATATATGGAACATGAGCAGTCCGGGGCAGCCTATGACGACTCCATGCAGCATATCCACTGGACGCTCTAAGTTTGTCAGTCCTGAGGCCAGTTTTCATGCCCGGGTTTTTTGGTCATGTATGGCAAATGGTGTTTCTGGGCATCTGGTTTTATGGTTTTTTAAGTCGGAGTTGGATAAACCCAAACTATCCCTCTTATCTGCTTGCTTAAGGTTTTAACATGATGGATACGAAGGTGTTCCCCTGGCCTTACTAATTAGCTGTCGAACCATCCTTGCTTTAAATTTAGTTTAGCAAATTAGTTGGCAGTTGGCACTGACCAGAAAGAATGGTTCGATTAGTAGCTATTAAAGACTGTATCCAGTCCTAGGACCAATTATTTATGCCATCATTTGTTAACAACAGTACGCATGTGGGTTTGCCATCACAATCATCTCTCTCATTTAAAAAAAAAAAGAAAAAAATCTTTTAATGATATATAATTTCTACCACCATTGGCATGTGCCAAGCACCACCAGCTAAGCAACTTTATGGACCTAAAAAACTGGCCCCCAAAAGCTGAAACTTGTATGAGTGATAGGTTTGAATACTTGTATGAATTCAGATAATTGTATTCCTAATCATTGTCGGATAAGGTGTCAAAACCCCACAACTCAGGAACTTGTTTCTTTTTTTTTTTTTTCTTAAAAAAAAAAGGAACATTTCATTCATAAAGAAAACTTAGAAATAGGTTCGATACGTAGTAAGTCCTGCCTTAATAGCATTAATAAAACTAAGCATAAAATTAGGAAGTTCATCATAAATAACAATGTCAAGCAATATATCTTGAGAAAAAAAGTTTTGGGGAAGATTAGGGTTGTTGCGTGCCAACATGTTTATGTAGCGATTTCTCTTTCAGAAAACATGAATCTGTTGGTTACGATAGAAGACCACCAATATAGTTTTGCAATCCGCAACCAATGGTTGGAGTGAGAGATTTGCACAAATAGTTGTAGAAAGCAGAGAAATGGAAGTAGCGGTATCCATTTCAACAATGATAAAATCAATATTTAAAGTTTTAGCCAAGGACAAACCATGATGAAGAGCCCAGAGCTCCACTCTCATATTTGTTGTGAAGCCAAGAACAACTTGTTTACTCCTTGGTGAAGCCAATTTTTCTTTCTTGATAAAAGCATACACTTATAACTACAATAGAAGGTGTTAGGATAGTTACCACCATCGGTCCAAAATCCATTTGGGTTTGGGCATCGCACATAGAACTTGCATGATAGGATCATCGGCCCAAACACATGAGGTTGCAGACTGAGCTCGCATGATGGGATCGTCGGCCCAAACACACGAGGTTGCAGATTGAGCTCGCACGATGAGATCGCGGACTGAGCTAGCAGCTTGCTCGTCGAGCATACTCCTCTACAATGTTATATGTGCATGAGAATGCGTAACACGTGTTCAACCTAGAATAGGGTACATGTCTGTATTAATGGATCCTACTTAGCCTATCATCTCAATGAACAGTACCTATATTATATAAATAGATAAACATCACCAGGAAAAAGAGAAAGAGAGAAAAATACCTCAACAATTAGTGCGGTGAGCATGGAGAATTTCTAATCTTTAAAACTTCAGTTTGTTAAAAATCGAAATAGCTCATCCTAATGAGAATTTTTCCATCAATTTTTTGTAGGACAATTGGAGTCTCTAGTGTTGGTAATCAATCTAGTGAAACGAACCTATTTGCTAGTTGGTTTGCAGACCGACCAGAGAGTTTAGGTAATTTGGCTCATGTAGGAGCCTCAAATTCTTTAGACCTGAACATCCCCTCTGGCCAGGGGTTGTCATTTCCTTCTGATTAAGAGGCATCCCCACAATAATTTGTTGCTCTATATGAACAATTGAAGTTGATGAGAGAGCAAATGGTTGTGTAGAATGCTATATTCGAGCAGCAACAGATTTTTCAGCAAGAGTTGTTGAAGCAAAATGAAGAATTAAGAAAGAAGGAATAGTTTGACAATTCTGATCTCCATGGTAATAGTAACATGCGTGAATATGGTTCTGGGATGCATGCAAAGCCATGGTAGAACAAGATGGATGCCTTGCGTAGGGATGTTTGGGCTTTGCATCTTAACTCCCAAGATATGGATTGATTATTTTGTTCCAACAATCTGCTAGCTCCTGAAATTGCAACTGTGAGCTTGCTGGATGACTTTAAGGTCCCCAAGGAGATATTTGAAGGGAGAAGGGACCCTAGAGTGCATCTCATGCAATATAACAATTATATGAATGTGTTGGGAGCTTTTGATGCTGCTAACTATAAAGCCTTCTCAACAACCCTTAATGGCAATGTAAAAGACTGATATTTATCCCTCCCACAAGGTTCCTGATAAACCGTAAAAGTAACATATTTTAAGCCCACATTTAGCATGCTTTTGGATGATTTAAGCCTTGAATTATGTAATTTGGTGCTCTTAATCCTTTGTTTTCATGTTTCATACTCAGAAGAGCACCGGATGATGAAAAGAATAGAAAACGGGCCCAAAACGGAGTAAATGGGCCATACCACGAAATCCATACGGCCTGGGCCCAAGACCACACGGTCGTGCCTCACTCAACAGTCTAGAACACGGCCTGGCCACGACTTACACGGGCGTGTGCCATGGGCGTGTCCCTACCGCGGCCAAGAGGAGTTTTACTCGGAATAGGATACTTGGAAGCAAAGAAACACATTCCAAAGTCTATTTAAGCACCCTAGTAGGAATTCCATTTGGATTAGGATGCTTAAGGATCAAGTAAGACATCTCAAAGCCTATATAAACAACCTAGGGGGCAACTTAAGCAGGGAGTTCGGCAGAAGCCTTCTGCTAGGGCTTTTGTCGGGGGAACCCAAGACTTTAGTCGGGGGGCGTCCAGCTAGGCCAAAGAGGGAAGATTTGTAGGGTTTTACTCGAAGATAGCCAATTGATCCATCTCAAGAAGCCGGAGTTATACTTAAGACGGAGGATCTCTCCTCTAATTCCTTCAGGGGGTTTTAGGGATTTCTTATGTTTTGTTTTATCTTTTCTTCTGAGATGTTTTCTTTTATTGTTATGAACTAAACCCTCAGATACCTGAGGGGGATGAAACCTAAGATGAATCTTGTTATCGTTTGCTGAACTATATGATAAATATTTGACTTGTTCTTAATTATGTGATCTTAATTCTTGTGTTGATATTTCTGGGATATTAATTCAAGTATGATGTGCTTAGGTAGAGGAGCAAAAGTCCCTACCTAAGAGTAGATCTAGCATAATTAAGCGGAGTTGATCGCACGCCTAGAGATAGGGTGACGAGATTTTGTCAGATTAGGGTGAAACCTAATATGGGAGTCCATAGATCGAGTTAATGCAATTCTAGGCGTTTTAATTAGAAAGAGATTTCAATTAATCAACCTAGGGTTAGACGTTAGTCGCCTCAAGAGAGGGATTAATATAACTTAGGGAATCCTACGGATCAAGTCAAATGAATAAATCGTCTGGTGCAGAGTTAGATAACAAGTGAAGTCTAGGTGGATTCTTTATCGGGTATCATCTAAATCAATTGGTTTCCTCAAAGTAATTTTCCCAATTTCATTCTTCTTTATCTTAGAGTCTTTAGTTTATTAGTTAGTTAATTTTAGATTACATAAACAATTCGCTTAATTCTTAGGCTAGATAATAAAAAGAGAGTTAGTATTAGTACTTTTTGTTCCTTTGGGTTCGACAATCCGGTCTTGCCTAAACTATACTATGTTCAATAGGTGCGCTTGCCTCAAATCGTTGTCATAGTTAGTTTCTAGGTTCGATCATTCTTTATATAAATTTTAAGACTTTGACATCGTATAAAACAATGATCAAGTTTTTGGCGTCGTTGCCAGGGAACTGAAATATTAAGAAAGCTCAATTTTTATTACTTTAGCCATTATTATTACTATTTTTTATTTTTTTATTTTTTTACTTTGCTAATTTTTCTTTTATTTGATTTTGGTAGATAGAAGAGATGGCACTGAACAACTATCAGTGGCAAGTCACAGGGACAAGGCTAGCCAAAACAGCTGGAGTTTTCAACCTCGACGCAGTAACCGTACTATCAAATCAAGTAGAGATGTTACATAAAAAATTTGATGGTTTATGCGGTTCTTCGCAGGCACATACAGTCTTGCAGTGCGACGCGAGTGGAGACGTGGCGAATCCTGAGTACCCACCCTACGGACAGGGAATGGGGAGCGAACAAATGACCTATATGGGTAACAATTTCCAATCTAACAATAACCCTTATAGTAATACTTATAATCCAGGGGGTGGTCAAGGAAATCAAAGGCAACAACCATCCCAAAACTTCCAACAACAGCCCTACCAGGAAAAGAAGCCGAACCTCGAAGAGATGCTGACAAAATTTATAGCAGCCACAGAAACACGTTTCCAAAACCAACAAGCATCGATTCAAAGGATTGAGGATCAGTTAGGTCAGCTTGCTAAGCTGATCTTAGAACAACCACAAGAAAGCTTGCCAAGCAACACTGAAACTAACCCAAAAGAGCAAATTCAAACAGCTCATGACAGTGAAAGGTTAGTGGAATCTGACCCGAGGCAAGAGCCTGTGGTAAGTGAAGGTAAGGTTGAGGTAAGCCAGGATGTACCAAACCTGGTAATTACAGAGTACCAAGCTCGCATGCCATACCCTAATGCGATAAAGAAAAACTACACAGAGGAACAATTTGGTAAATTTCTTAAAACTCCAAAGAAGTTTCTTATTAACTTGCCGTTTCTTGAAGCCCTTTCGCAGATGCCAGCTCCTAGACCTCGTGTCGATAAAGAAAAAATTCATGAGGAACAAAAGCTTTGGATCGATGAACTAGACGAGTGGAAGGCAACTTCAAAGAGAAACTAAAAATACACGAAGCAAAAATGAGGCAACTCCACGACGAACTTAATGATGGGACAACCCAGCTTAAAATAGGAGATCGGGTACTCAAAATCTTCCCAGACGGAACAGTCGAGGTGACTAATCCTAAATTCAACACTTTTAAGGTAAACACTACTTGACTTAAACTATATATCAAAAACTGAATTGATCACATGAGAAAGGATTTCCACCTCCTCAAACCACCATGATTGTGCGAATAACAGGTAAGTCTAGCTCAAGACTTTAAACGATCGCTTCTTGGGAGGCAACCCGAGCACTAACTCTACTAATTAGTTTTGTTTTAGTTCTTTTCGTATTTAGGCGTAGGTTTCCATACCCACACGGCCTTGCACACGGCTGTGGCCGTGGCCATGTGGGCACCACAGGAAGGAACACGGGCGTGGGATGCATTTCTATTTAAACCCCCTTCTTCCTTTCCTTTTCCCGTTATCTTTATTTTTTCATTTTTCATTATTTACTTTTATTCTTATTTTTATTGTTATTACTTTCTTCTTTTTCTCCATGGCATTTAGATTTAGCTTAGGATACAATAAAATCAGGACAACTGCTTCGAGAATTCAATTTCAAACGGTTCGAGGCACTTCCTCACGTTCACCTCCAATCCTATCCTGTTTCTTTTCATTGACTTCATCCAAAATTCAGGAAGTTTCACTTCTCGCCCCGTCTTATGATTTTATGATTATTTTAATATTATCTATCTTTGTACATTGAGGGCAATGTACATCTTAAGTGTGGGGGGATGAATAGAAAAGTGCCAAACTCTTTGCATTATTCTCAAATCCCTGAATTATGCCTTGTTCTAAAGTAAGTTTCTCACATTATGATTAGAATGAAATTTCCTTTGATTTATGATGGTTGTTGATGTGTTTTGGATTAAGTCATAGTTAATTGTGCATTGCTGATTAATCTTTAAGATACTAGAGAATCAAGCATGATAAGTCTATCTTTCAGAAATAAAATTTTTTTCTAGGTTGTCTACCTGAATCTAATCATTACCATGAAGTTTGAAATTTACAAGGTTGATATCAAAAACCCATAATTTTTGTAAGATTTTGAGCCTTTTAGAGCATACATCCTTTCATACTCACTTTTTATTACGAGTGTGTCAACATTGATTTGTTATTCTAGAACTTGCATCGATTATACATGTCGAGACCACACCTTTGATTTGATATACAGAGATGATAAAGGCACCTAGGTTCTAACCCACTTACTCCACTAAAAGCCTACCTTCATAATTAACCCCTAGTGAACCCCGTTTAATCGTAACAACCCTTTTTATTGACTCACCCACTAATATTAAACCAAAACCCTTTGTATTTGTTATCACCATTCCTTTTGACTACCCTTACGACGAGATTTGATTGATTATTTGCTTAACTATTTTATTTATTTCAATCTTTAAATTCATCTTAGTAATTATTTGTTCTTAAAAAAAACTGAAGTATATTCATTATTAGTTATGTGATTAAATGAGCTTACACGTTTAAATTCCAATTGTTGAAGAAGAAGCTCGTATTATTAGTATTAGTATTACAAGTTTTCATGTGATGTAATTATTTGTTATCAGTTAGTTGTTTCTAGTTAAGTAACTTGTCAAGTCAATCTCGATTCTAACCCTCTAATTCAGCCTTTATCCACACCTTAACCCAAGCCCCGTTACAACCCTGTTAAAGACCTTTTGATTTGGGTATCATCTCATATTATAGTGGTGGAGATTTGATTTTCATGCAAGCCTATGGGATTAACTCTTCATGTTTGACTTCTGAGTGCTTAATTCTGAATCTTAAACACTTTGAGTAATTTGAGTGAATCTTTAGTGAGGATGTCAACTTTTGTCGATTTTGAATCAGAGGTAAATATTTAGGTAAGGGGAAACACCTATGTTTTCGTACTATAAAAACTATGATTTTGATTGTTTGAATCTTTAGGAATCTTTGAGTTAAATTATCAATGTATGAATTATCTTTGAATTATGAAGAAACATTATTGATGAATATTATGAATCAAGGAAGTTTGTTTTAATTGTGACTTGAGAATTTTGCTTGAGGACAAGCAAAAGCTTAAGTGTATGGGTATTTGATAAACCGTAAAAGTAACATATTTTAAGCCCACATTTAGCATACTTTTGGATGATATAAGCCTTGAATTATGTAATTTGGTACTCTTAATCCTTTGTTTTCATGTTTTATACTCAGAAGAGCACTGGATGATGAAAAGAACGAAAAATGGGCCCAAAATGGAGTAAATGGGCCATACCACAAAATCCACACGGCCTGGGCCCAAGACCACACGGTCGTGCCTCACTCAACAGCCTCAAACACGGCCTGGCACGACTTACACGGGCGTGTGCCATGTGCGTGTCCCTGCTGCGGCCAAGAGGAGTTTTACTCGGAATAGGATACTTGGAGGCAAAGAAACACATTCCAAAGTCTATTTAAACACCCTAGTAGGAATTCCATTTGGATTAGGATGCTTAGGGATCAAGTAAGGCATCTCAAAGCCTATATAAACAACCTAGGGGGCAACTTAAGCAGGGAGTTCGGCAGAAGCCTTCTGCTAGGGCTTTTGTCGGGGGAACCCAAGACTTTAGTCGGAGGGCGTCTAGCTAGGCCAAAGAGGGAAGATTTGTGGGGTTTTACTCGAAGATAGCCAGTTGATCCATCTCAAGAAGCCGGAGTTATACTCAAGACGGAGGATCTCTCTTTCAATTCCTTCAGGGGGTTTTAGGGATTTCTTATGTTTTGTTTTATCTTTTCTTCTGAGATGTTTTCTTTTATTGTTATGAACTAAACCCTCGATACCCTGAGGGGATGAAACCTAAGATGAATCTTGTTATTGTTTGCTGAACTATATGATAAATATTTGACTTGTTCTTAATTATGTGTTCTTAATTCTTGTGTTGATATTTCCGGGATATTAATTCAAGTATGATGTGCTTAGGTAGAGGAACAAAAGTCCCTGCCTAAGAGTAGATCTAGCATAATTAAGCAGAGTTGATCGCACGCCTAGAGATAGGGTGATGAGATTTTGTCGGATTAGGGTGAAACCTAATATGAGAGTCCATAGATTGAGTTAATGCAATTCTAGGGGTTGTAATTAGAAAGAGATTTCAATTAATCAACCTAGGGTTAGACGTTAGCCGCCTCGAGAGAGGGATTAATATAACTTAGGGAATCCTACGGATCAAGTCAAATGAATAAATCGTCTGGTTCAGAGTTAGATAACAGGTGAAGTCTAGGTGGATTCTTCCTCGGGTATCGTCTAAATCAATTGGTTTTTCCTCAAAGTAATTTTCCCAATTTTATTCTTCTTTGTCTGAGAGTCTTTATTTTATTAGTTAGTTAATTTTAGATTAGATAAACAATTCCCTTAATTCTTAGGCTAGATAATAAAAAGAGAGTTAGTTTTAGTACTTTTGGTTCCTTTGGGTTCAACAATCCAGTCTTACCTAAACTATACTACTGTTCAATAAGTGCGCTTGCCTCAAATCATTGTCATAGTTAGTTTCCAGGTTCAATCATTCTTTATATAAATTTTAAGACTTTGGCATCGCATAAAACAATGATCAGTTCCATTCAAAGTCTCTAGTAGCTAGGCTAGATGTTTTTAGGGAGATTTTAAGCACATAGGACGATAATGTGTACTCCTATGGGTTTGATGTCTGTCATGCAAAGAGAGGGAGAGAGCTTGCAAGATTATATTAAATGCTTTCATACAGTGACATTAAACATGAAAAATCTGGAGGATCAGTAGGCCATTGACGCTTTCATTATGGGAGTTCTAAATGAACATGTCCAATATTCATTCTGTAACGCCCCAAAATCCCGAAACCGTAATTTTTGTGCACTAAAGTTGGTATGTATGAGTAGCACTTAGAATATTAATTTTGTGGTATTACTGAGTTTATTTGAAGTCTAAAGGATAGGGAAAACCATAGGGAAAAAGTTAATTTTTGCCTTAGTGGACCCTAGTCTCAGGCTTTAGGCCTCTTAAGCAGGATTAAAGGAAAATAGGACACAAGTGGGCCTGTGGTCCAGTGGCAAGATGGCGTCACTTAAGGAGCTACAAGGTGGCGTGAAGAGGTCCAAGGTTCGAGCAGAGGTAAGGCATTTTGGGGGTGTTTATTTTGCATTGTGGATGGCCAGAGTTGGGTTGAAATGGAACTCTTTCGTTGGAGTGTTTCACTTGGTCTTGTGAGCTGATAGAGGAGGAAAATTCAGATGAAATGGAGGGATTATCCGAGAGAAAAGTTAGGAGATGAGGAGTGTGGATGTGATGGTGTCGAATGGGACTCTAAGGGAAGGGAGTTTCGGCTGTTGGCTATAAAAGGAGGGTGCGAAATCCCTTTGAGAGGTTCTTGGAAATTTTGTTTCTCCCCCAGCTGAATTCTTCCATTTGCCCCAAAAAAAAAGAACCCATCATTCTTTTTACCGAAAATTCCTATTAGTGTTGTGTTCTTTTTCTTTCTCTGAAAGCCGAATACACCTTTATATCATATAGCCCTACTTGTGTCGGTTCTTAGTTATTTCTCCTTCATCATAGTCGATTGTTACCCACTTTCGGTCAAGTTTAAAAGCTGAATCTTGTCGGTAGTTATCTAGGCCGTAAGATCAAATGAGGGTTTTCGATAAGTATTTAGTCAATCGTCTTAGTGAGTTTTGTTAAAAGCCGAAGGGCTATCTAACCTCTCCTTGTTGTTAACTTTGTATTAACAAGGGTAATTCAGAGATCACAACATGGTAGGTAAGGATAATTAGCAAGAGGTAAGTGCTCTCGTCTCGGTTGTGGTTTAGTAAATGGCCGAACGTAATATGGCTTATAAGGGTGACTTATGAGGAATATGGGTCACTTCATTTTGACGATATATGTTTGGGTGCAGATCTAGAGGATGATTGCAAATAGTAGCAAAGGAAGGGCTACTAGAACGTGTGGCACACAATAAGGTTACGGTGAGGTTTTGGTTTCTGATAAAGTGTGTATTAAGCCATGATTAATCGTTAAGTGATGTCGATTGTAGGTTGGTGATTAAGGGGTTTGCAGCACGCGTGGTTACCAGGTGTGTACAAACACTACACACACGATATCGGCAACGCCGAAAAGCCAAAAGTGGCTAAATGGGCCTGCCATACTTGTGGGCCCAAAACGACAATGGTTGATATGTGAGCATGAATAATGAATTGGAATGAACGGTTGTATGATTGGATCGTAATTGAGCCCAATGGGCTATAAGAACATGGAATTGGTTTAATGGGCTATATGACATGAAATGGGCTTAATGGGCCTTAAGAGATTTTAAAAATATATGTTAGGGTTTAGTGGACTCTAGGCCTAGTTTGACAAACTCTTGAATAACATAAAACTCTTGTAATAATCAAACATGTTTGCAGACAAGTCGATAGGTTAAGGTGTGGCAATGGACATATGCATGTCTAGGATTGGATGTAGGGAGAGTTTGGTACTTAAGCGGTCCTAGTGGCCCACCTCCTCTTCTCTGGTATCCTACCTGATGCATAGTGTCTGTTCACTTTAGTTGCGAGGACTTGTTGATGGGCCAAAGTTCATAGCTAAAACCTGACAAGCAAGAAATTATGAGGATACCCCTGAAGGGTAAAATTACGAGAATACCCCTGTAGGGTAGAATAATTAGAATACCCCTATGTGATGAATATGAGTTTTATGGATGTTACTCATGTGCTTGTTGCATTCATACGATAATCTGCTTAGGATGCATATGGGTGGGAAATCATGGTACGGAGGGAGAATTTGAGGATCGCATAGTCACTTGACGACCGTGGATCCACCGGTGGCTTTAAGCCCATTATATGATTAACAGCTTTGCTGCAACATTGAGAAGTGCCGCTGTTGGTGCTACCTTTGGAGTGTAACGGAGGGGTGGGTTGATTTAGAAATCCCCACAGGTGCATAAGGTTGGAAGGGAAATGGTATGTAACAGATGGATTTTTGGGAGGGTTTTGCATAACCTTGTTTCCATATGAAATGATATGAGGTCATCGTGGGTTAAGGCCCAAGACCACCGATTGTGATAGGGCTTAGGCCCAATGTGATAATTGTATATTGTATTGAATGCCAAGGGTTGTACACACTGAGTTGCGAAACTCACACCCTTTTATTTAATGTTTCAGGTGATGCACAGTTGACGGTTCGACGTGGAAGGGGACTCAGAGATGGCCACGTTGCAAGTGATTTAGATATTTTGTTACTTTATTTCGTATAACTCTATTATTTTAATCACTTTATTTTTGTTGGGTTGTAATAAGGCATTGTAACTCCAAATTGACTTTACTTATGGGTTTTATTATTACTGTTTTTTATTGAACTTAATTAAATTTCTTAAAGATTAAACATGATTTTCAAAATAACTCAACACATGGACGTTTTATTAAATTATGGGCTTTTTATCTTATCTTAACAAGATTCGAGAGTTTTTGGGTTTCTAAACCTCAAACCTAAGTTTTTCGCTAAACAAAGTCGTTTTGGATTTTCCTTTTATGTGACATTGTCAAATTCGGCCATAGCGTCTGGGCCGGGTCTGCAGGTGTTACACTTTCACTGACAATAGGCCGTAGAGCCTAGTAGATTTGTACAAAAGAGCTCACAAGTTCTCTGAGGTAGAAGATATCAAAAGAGCAGCACATGGTACATTCCAAAGAGATGATATACATTCGAGGAACAAAGAGGGAGTTTACGCCCGTCAAGGCTCCTTTTCTCAAAATCTACAAGTACAAGGTATGGGATAGCAGAAGGCATAATCACAAAATGATTCATCTTGGACATTCCAAAGATCCCAACCTTGGCATGAAAGAAGGTACCTTCCTTATGGTGAATTTGAGGCGTATACTCCTTTGAATGATGCGTGTATGTATATTCTTAG
Source organism: Gossypium bickii (assembly GCA_025503065.1). Lineage (NCBI taxonomy): Eukaryota > Viridiplantae > Streptophyta > Magnoliopsida > Malvales > Malvaceae > Gossypium > Gossypium bickii. The sequence continues at coordinate 41,801,447 of CP106717.1, read as the reverse complement.
TTAGGTAAAGAGTCTAGCATTTTGCCAACCCCTCCACCAATGAGGCATAATACGAGAAAATCAAACTCGAGGGACATATGTGCCTTTTATGAGGATGGAGGGCATAAGACTGAGGTTTTTTTTCTTCCTTAAAGAACGTTATAGAATTAGTTAAGAATGGTGAGTTAAAGGATATTTTTGCTTATCGTACTGATCAGCCAAAACAGAGTTCATGGACTGAGGCTATAACAGCCCGATTTTGGGTTTAGTCGGAACAGTGGTTTCGGGACCACAAATTTGACTCAGTAAAATTTATTTTTATTACATATCTATGGTCTACAATTTTGCAAAATGATTTTGTGAAAATTTTGTTTGAAAATTTTGACATTTGAACACTCAATTTAGCAAAAAGGACTGAATTGTAAAAAGTATAAAAGTTTAGTTCTACATACTAGAGGCGTCTAATTTCTATAAAATTTTAAATTGAAGGTCCTTAGATGGTAATTAGACCATTTGTTAAGTTAGTGGACAAAAATGGACTTGGTGAGATAAAATTTAAAAGTTTTAAGTGAAGGGCATTTTGGTCATTTGGTAATTAAGTGAATTAAAAACCAAAAATCAAGCCAAAATTTAGTCCATCTTCTTCATGCTTGTGCCGAAAATTATAAGGGAAGCCATAGCTAGGGTTTGGCCACTTTCAAGCTCGATTGTAAGTCCATTCTTGTCCTGTTTTTAATGCTCTTTACATTTTTGAAGTCGTTATCACTCAATCTATCTATTTTTACCATTAATTTGAGAGATGATTGAGGTCTAGGGTTTGACCCATGTTAGACATGTGTGTATTTTGATGTTTAATGGTAGATTATGCAAGTTTAATGTTAGATAAACAACTCTTGCTAGGTGATTTTTGATGAAAATGTCAAAAGGACCTATTTGTAAAAAGATTTCAAAATGTGTGTAAAAGTGTGATTAAATGAAAAATGTGGGCTGTTATAAGCATGAAAGAGGTTTAGCTAGGTTTGGGTCTTAAAGAAATCAAATAGATTTCATTTTACGAGCCTAGGGGCCAAAATGTAAAAATGTCAAAGTTTAGGGGAAAATGTAATTTTTTCCATAATATGATTTTTGGACTGAATTGAAAAATGTGGATAATAAATGAGTTAAATTTTCTATTATAGATTAAGAGAAACGAGGTTCGAACCTAGATCGGGGGAAAAATAAGGTATTTGACGATTAGATCCATTTCTACAATTTTTGTACCGAGGTAAGTTTGTATGTAAATAGTGCATTGTTTTATTTATGTTTTAAATGCTTTAATGTTGTATGAATTATGATTGGCTCCTTGGATGTAATCGATAAAGTTTGACAAGTGAGAAATCCCGGTTGAACTTTAAGAATAGGTAGGATACGAATGTCAGGACATTAAGGTTATTTGAGATTACGTGTAAGACCATATCTCGGATATGGCATCGATATGAGACTTTGTGTAAGACCATAGCCGGGCTATTGGCATCGATAAGAGATCCCATGTAAGACCATATCTGGAATATGGCATTGGTATAGTATTCTGTGTGTGAGATTCCCGAGTATCCTTTAGTATTCCAAGTGGTTCAATGGGAAATTCATCGAGTATGTCAAAGTTGTGAAAGTTTATGATTATGTTGCGAGTTGGTACATGTACGTACATAAACCTCATTTACTAATGAGCTCGATATGTGATGAATCCCTCGGTAAGGTTATGAAGGAGCAAGATATGATTAGAAGATCTTGATACTATTTATGCCAAGTTTATCATGTTTATTTGTATGATACATGTGTGATTATAATGCTTATTATTTGTAGGAACTTACTAAGCTATATATAGCTTACTCCCCTTTCTTTTCCCTTATCTTATAGTGTCACCAAGCTAGCTCGCGGATCGGAAACTGTCAGAGATCCATTCACACTATCAACTTGATATTTTGGGTACCATTGATTTTAATATTTTGAGTTATGGCATGTATAGGGACTTGGTCATTTTGTTATGTGTCATAATTGATTTAGCCAAATGTGTTGTCTTATGTTGGCTGATAATTCATTTTGCAAATGGCCATTGAAATTGGCTAATATTGGTTTAAGTATTTATATGCATATGATGATGCTTATCATGGATGTGGGAAATTGCATGATTTGAGTTGAGGTATATGTGATGTTTGTGTATGATAAATGATTGCATGTGAATGGAGTGTTGATGCCTTAGTTGTGGCTGATTTGGTTGATGATATATGCTTGGAATGGTTCTAGGTTTGTTGTGTAGGTTTATGCATGGAAGGGTGACAAAATGGCTTGGTAAATAGCCTTATTTTTGTCCACGCGGGTAGACACATAGGCGTGTGTCTAGGCCGTCTATAACACACGGCTTATCCCATGGGTGTGTGTTCCGACTGTGTGTCCCTTTCACCTTAATTGTAGCAAAACAAAATGTCCAAAATATAGCATACGGGCAGAGACACGGGCGTGTGTCTCGGCCGTGTGAAGTCTGCACCTATTTTATGAAAAATTATGGAAATTAAATCGATCACATAGCCTAGCACACGAGCGTGTGGCACGGCCGTGTGGCACAAGTCAGAGAGCTCCCTATTTTGAACACGGCATGTAGCACAAGCGTGTTTAAGGGTCACACGGGCGTGTTCCTTGGACCACACGGGCGTGTGAGCCCTGTAACATGAAAATTTTTCTAAGTTTTATAAATTTTCTAAAGTTATTAGTTTAATCTTGAACTACTTCCAAAGCATGTATTGAGCCTCGTAGGCTCGTTTTAGGGACAATATGAATGTATGTGAAAAGTTTTAAATTTGGATGGAAATTACGTCTCGGTTTTGTATGTTTGTTTGTGTTTAAGTTTGGTAATGCCTCGAGCCCTGTTCTGCCGTTGAATACGGGTAAGGGGCGTTACAGAGGCTAAAGGTAAGTAGAAGGTGAGAGGAACTATTCATATGGTAATTGGGATAGATGAAGATTGGACAACTTCTAATGTGAAGAGAAAGACTCATATTAGGAGTGTTATGTATGTTAGTTCGCCGAAGAGATTTTGTTAGTAGGAAAAATAGAGAGCGGACTTTAGCAATGACGATGAGCAGCTAATTTACGATGAAGAGGGGAATGATCCAATGGTTGTGCCGGCAGCTACTGCAGGTTTTGAAGTAAAAAAAATACTGGTGGATAGTGGCAGCACAATTGAGGTGTTAATATGGGAGGCTTATTAGAAAATAGGGTTGAAGGAGCAAACATTGAAAAAGGCGAGCCCGCTGTATGGCTTTGCGAACCATCCTATTAAGGTAAAGGGCTGCATCACTTTACCTGTTACCTTGGGGGATAGTGAGCATACCGCAACGGAGTACTCTAGTTCTTTGTGGTTGATCACCTTATGACATACAACGCTATTTTTGGACGTCCCATAATTAGAATGGCTAAGATGATGATAACAAATTTTTGCATGAAGATTAAGTTCCCTACAAGAACAGGGGTAGGGTTCAAGCAATCTGATCAGCGAACGACCAAGTAGTGCCACATGCTATTAGTGAAGCAAACAAACAAACATGTACAGTAGGGACAAAGCTCGCAGTGAGCTAGCTGGAAGAGTCAGGTTTTAGATTTAGACAGTTTGAATGGTAGGAGCGAACAGAGAGTGAAGAAACCAGAAGCAGCAGAGATTATGGAAACTTTGTAGTTGTTCTACGTTGATGTGGACAAGGTGGTGAGAATTTCGTTGGCGTTAGTAGTGGAGGAAAAGGAAGATCTAATTCAATGTTTAAAGGTAAATTTTGACATTTTTACGTGGTAGGCTGTGGACATTTCGGGGGTGGATCCTGAGGTAATCGTTCATCGATTAAATATTCTTCCTGAGGCTAAGCTAGTTAAATAGGAGAATCAAAAGTTCACTCTGCAGGTTATTGAGGCTATGAGGGAGAAGTTGCAAAAACTCTTGTTAGTTGGATTCATCGGAGAGGTTGCATACCTAGGCTAGGTCTCAAATGTGGTGATGGTGAAGAAAGCTAATGGTAAATGGAGAATGTGCATTGACTTCACCAACCTCAACAAAGCTTGCCCTAAAGATAGTTTTCCCATACTGTCAATTGATAGATTGGTTGATGCAACTTCAGGGCATATGTTTATAAGCTTTATGGATGCTTTCTATGGGTGTAATTAGATTACTATGGCCCAATAGGATTAAGAGAAGATGACTTTTATTATTGAAGAGGGTTTATTTTGTTATCGTGTCATGCCCTTTGGTTTGAAGAACACAGGAGCGACTTACCAGAGGCTAGTGAACATAATTTTTAGAGAGCAGATTCGGTGCAGTATGGAAGTTTATGTTGACAACATGTTGGTAAAAAGTTCTACCCTTTGTGAGCATGTTCAAAATTTGTCTGAGGCGGTCGTGGTATTACAATGTCGTAAAATGAAGCTGAATCTTGAAAAGTGTGCTTTTAATGTTAAAGCTGGTAAATTTCTAGGTTTCATGGTTTCAGAAAGGGGAATAGAGGTCAACCTAGAAAATATTCACGCCATTTTAGATATGCCTCTCCCAAAGACAATAAAAGATATATAACATTTAACATATTTGATGTTTCTGTAATAGTTAAATGATAAAAATACTAAAGATGGAATAAAGGCACAAATGAAAGGTAAAAGGATCATTCCATTTATAAAATATGTTGTACAAAAAAGGAAGATAATAGAAGAAAAGAAAGTACAAGGTAAGGTAAGGAAATCTCAGTTTCCTCTTTCATTAAGCTTGTCCGGAGGCTCGATGAGAACTTCGGTTGTTTGGGGGTGACCTTCTGGATTCTGCTCCATGCCTACTAGGTCCCCTTCAACACTCCCAACAATGGGTTTGGTAGGGGTGGAAGATACAGTAAATTGTCTCCACTCCTCTTGAAAGGCTTCCCATTCTTCACTATCGGGATTGTAAACGTCAAAGTTGAGAGAATCTATAGAGATGCCCTTTAGACACTCGAAGTCTACTCTAATTAGGTTAATGGGAAATGCGAACACATGGGCATGCAAGATTAAGTTTGCTTTCCACTTTAGAAGAGCCTTAATGAGATTCTTTTGGGTATCTTCTTGATATTTCCTGAGGGCCTCCCTTTGGGATTGGTGCAACTACTCCACCTCTAATTTGTGCCTTCCTCTTGGGCTTTAGACCTCTCCTCGAAGGCATATTTTTCATTCTCTAAGTGGCCAACCTTATTTTTAAGTTGATTGATTTCAGTTTGAGCATACCCATACTCACTCTTCAAAGATGTAAGGTGCGTAGACAACCTTGCCATCATGTCGCTCGAGAATTTTGGTAATTTCGATAAATATCAGCTAAGGCATTTTCCCAAGATCTTTCAGATCTCTCCAAATATGTTAATTTTCATTTATAACACCTCCTAGCATCTCGGAAAGCCCCACCTCAAAGGCTGTGCTCGAGAGATGAGATTTCTAAAATTTGAGCCATAAGGGAAGAAGGGTCCTCACAAGACTGGGAAGAAAGGTAAGAAGAGAAGGCTTCTCTTAACTGCGATGGCAGTAAGCTTAGATGTTGCTGAATGATTGAATCAATAGAAGTAGAAAAGGGAGCTGACTTTATGAAGTCACACCAAGGAAAGTTATTGCTTGACTCAGCAAAAGTTACATCTTGTATTGAAGGGAGAAGGACAGACGACTGAATTGTATGGACTACCTTTGTGAGATTTTCTGATGAAGGAAGAACATGATTTCTCCTGGAATGCTTTACTCAAGGAGTAGAACCCTTGGATACCAAAGGAATCCCAGGAAATACAGGAACTACGGGAGAGTGAGTAATGGCTACAGTAAGTCCCTCACTTGATTGATGCCCCTTAAGAAGTGAAGAAATATCCATGTCTTGGGATTGAGAACGTGGTGAAGACCATACGTCAGTAACATGCGAATTATTGTGGCTTGAAGATATAATTGTCCAATTTCTTGGGCGTATATTACAAATATGATAAAAGCATAATGGGGGCTCTCTAATGCACCCTAATAAAACATACCAATTCATTATCTGAATTGTTTGGCCAAGCTAGAAGGGCAGAAGGCACAGAGGGATCAACTCCTTGATTGGAAGAAAAAGTCAAACTATAACCATTGGGACTTAGGTTCCTCAAACAATGTTGGAACACATTTTTGACTGAAACCAATTCAACCATATCAATAATACGACCCTTCCTTAGTCTCTGGTATTACCTTTGAGTTGCATAGGCATCCTTTGGTTGCCTAGTTTTAGCTCAATTTTTCAAGTATTTTGATATAAAAAAGCATATTAAAAATCCCCTACTTAAATTTGCAAATTTTTTTTACCCAAACGCCAAACAAGGTGTGTCTCCTCCCTCATAGATTGGTTCTACTTATAGCCAGCTTCTCACCTCCCCTCTTGCTAACTTTTCGATGTGGGATCCTTCCATCAGTAGAGTTTAAATCCAACACAAACTCTTGCCGCCCCGACTTAGCAAAATAAATATCCTCTTTTTTCTTGCAATGGGATTCAAACTCAGGCTCCATTGTAGCATAATCCATGCCGCTAGCCACTTTACCAACTAGATCCTTGTTGTCTTAAAACATGCGCATCTAAATATAAGTTTATGGCCAACATTGTAACACCCCTAACCCGTATCCGTCGCCGGATTAGGGTTATGAGGCATTATCGAACTAGACTGAGAATATCACAAGCATTTATCGCAATTCACACAATTAACGATTTGCAAAATCATAGATTGAATTTCAAATATCCAACTAATAGTTCATACCAAAAATTCAAATTAAACCAAATGATTAATCAAATCAAAGCCCACATGAATTCATTTGTGTGCATATAATTGAATCTAAGATGTCTATAGGGTAAGTGTATCACATATCTATATGCTCTTATAGTACGTTCAAGAACATAAAGAATAACTCATAACATACTAAATTCGTTTACTTAGTACTCAAAACATCATTCATATACCAACTTACCATATACTATACTGCTTTATTTCATTAACATATTACCAAATAGTTTATAGTTGTATTAGACACTTTAGCATAAGTAACAATTATAACTACATTAAATTCAAATGATCAAAAATTTTAATCAAAATTCATATAATTAATCAATACATAACTACCTATTCGATTACATTTATTATGTCTAACCCAATTTAACATACTTGAATATAAAACACAAACATAACAAAAATATCATCTTTATAATTCATGACAACTTTCATATTAATAAGATATTATTAATTTAACCTATGATGTCATATTTCACAAGACAAATTATATCTATAATAGATATCAAAACCATGGCCAAATATATGGTAAACAAATCCTTACCACTTTTGCATCAAAATAACATAACCATAAACATCATTAAGTCATTAAAAAGAAAACCACATGTACCTTCATCAAAACACAAAATAAAAGCCATATCGTATGGCTATAATACATATATTATCCAAGTTCCTAACTCAAACAAGAACATTAATCACCCTATACATGCCTTTATCCAAAATAAACCAAGCTAAAGGTGTACCAAATAGATGATAGTGTGGTTGACTTTGCTGACGTTTGCTCGAGCCCGTAGCTTGTCCAAAACTATAAAATAGAACATTAAATACAGACGGAGTAAGCTTACAAGCTTAGTAAGTCTTAAGCAAATACAACTCAATGATCAAACATTCAAACCTTTAAATCAATAAGTCCATAGCAATGAATATAAACATTATATAAATAAATTATTCATGGCCGACTACCCTCAATGCCCTTAACTTAATTATTAACATTTTACTACCATGAACATATACATTATCTAATCATATCAATATTATAAACATTCGTACATTCCAAATCAAATAAACATGTCATAATTATCGATCTCTTTTACCATTGCCCTCCTCAATAATAATCGAAACTTCAAGTGATATAAACATATGTATATGCATAAATCTCACATTTATATAAATAATTCATGTCTATCAATGATAAATTCAATATCTCCAAAATAAAATATAATTTGTATCATCAACTTCATTACATCCCACTTCACTCAAACATTTCCAAAGTACTTTACCTCGTTCCTTATTAATATAATAAGCTAACTCTTACCCGAGCTTGTAGCACATAGCATTATTTAGATATGTCTCAACTTGCTTGATTCTCGGATTCTCCGTTTATAACATATCACCGGCATTAAGCCTGCTAGGCGATAAGCCTGACATATTACACCGGCACAAGGCCTGCTAGGCATTAAGCTCGAAATCGATCACCGACACAAGGCCTGCTAGGCATTAAGCCTGAAATAGATCACCGGCACAAGGCCTGCTAGGCATTAAGCCCGAAATAACCAACCCAATTATCCATTCAATACAAATCACTTAATGCTAAATCGCAACATCAAATATACTTCATTTTAACTTCACATTTCAAGCTGAACAAGCTTATTCATAATAAAATTAACAATTACATTTCAACTCAACCTTATACCCACATTCGGCTATCACATATATTCATGCACAAAATTACTAAATTTCATTAGTAACATAGTTAATATTAATCCATCAACTTACATTTCTTAATACTATCATTACCAATGAATCATATACACAAATCACATTCACATATCATATCAAATGTACTTATTCATTTTGCATTTACAAAACATATCCAATCCAATGTAAGACCTTTACATTCGGCTAACACATAAATTCATACTCAAATTTATCAAATAATATCATTAAACATGTTCATAATTAACTCTTTGATATATTTTAATTTAAGGACTTACCTCGACTATCTACGGATCGCGTAAACCGGCTATTCGTTAATCTTCGTCTTTCCCCGATCCAAATCCATTTTTCTTTGTTCTTGAGCTATACACATTGAAATTTAGCTCATTCAAGTACATTTAATTTCAATTTAGTCCCAAAACACATAAAAAGGAAAATTACCATTTTACCCCTAATGTTTCACATTTTTACAATTTAGTTCTATTTGCATAAAACACAAAATACACAAAATTTTTCAATACTACTCAAGGGTCGAATACTCCTAAGGACTATACAAGTCCATATCTTTCATTTATTTTGCAAATAAGTCCCTCTAAACTTTTATTTTTACAATCTAGCCCTAATTACTCAATTTCACCAAAACCTCCAATACAAAATATACTAATCTTTAACATATCTTTAATTCAAAATCATCAAACATAACAACCTACATAAACACATCAATGGCCGAATATCACATGTACACTAATCTCAAAAATTTTAGCATGGGTCGGATAATATACTAAGCAACGATCTTAAAAACGTAAAGATTAACAAAAACCAAAGTCAAACTAACCTTCAATTTGAGCTTCTAAATGCCGAAATTTCAAAGAAATGAACCCTTTCTTCCTTCACCAACATTCAGCCATAAGAAATAAAGATGATAATGGCATTTTTTTTTGTTTTATTAAATCATATATTATGTTATTTGTTAGATTACTATTATAACCTTTAAATAAAAAATAAAACTATCATATATAATAAGGGCAAATTAGTCATAAGCCATCCACTAACTTGTAAAATGGGTTATTTACCCTTTTAATACTCCATATTAAGAAGCCATCATCATTCTAGCACTTTACACTATAGCATGCAACTTTTACGTTTTATGCGATTTAATGCTTTTTGTTAAATTGAACACACAAATGATTAAATTTTTCTACGAAATTTTCACACACATTAATTCACTTATAATAAACACAAAATATAATATTAAAATATTTCTCGAACTCGGATTCATGGTCCCGAAACGACCGTTTCGATTAGGGTCAAATTCGGTCTGTTACAACTCTCCCCCCTTAAGGATTTTAGTCCCTGAAAATCTTACCATTAAACAAAGTCGGATATTGTTGCCTCATTGAATCCTCAGGCTCCCACGTAGCCTCTTCAACTCCGTGCCGATTCCATAGTACTTTCACTAATGGAATTCTCTTGTTTCTTAACTCTTTCATTTCCCGAGCTAAAATACGGATCGATTCTTCCTCATACGTCATATCGGGTCGAATTTCAATCTCAGACGGAGCGATCACATGCGACGGATCTGATCTGTATCTACGAAGCATCGAAACGTGAAATACGTCATGTATCTTTTCTAATTCAGAGAGCAACTTCAATCTATAAGCAACAGGCCCGATACGTTCGATGATTTCATACGATCCAATAAACCTCGGACTCAGTTTGCCTTTCCGACCAAATCGGAGTACTTTCTTCCACAGAGAAACTTTCAAGAATACCCGATCTCCGACCTGAAATTCAATGTCTTTACGTTTTAAATCAGCGTAAGATTTTTGACGATTTGATGCAGCTTTCAAACTATCTCTGATTATAGCCACTTTTTGTTCAGTCTCTTTAATCAAATCAACCCCGTGTATCTTATTCTCACTGAGCTCGGTCCTGTATAACGGTGTATGACACTTGCAGCCATATAGAGCTTCGTAAGGTGCCATTCTGATACTCGATTAAAAACTGTTATTATAAGCAATTTCAATCAAAGGCAAGTATCTTTCCCACGTACCTTCAAACTCGAGGACGCAACATCTCAACATGTCCTCAAGTATTTGAATGATTCGTTCAGACTGACCGGCTGTCTGCGGATGAAAGGCTGTGCTAAAATGAAGTTTATTACCTAAAGCATCCTGCAACTTCTTCCAAAATCGCGATGTGAATCTCGGGTCTCTGTCTGAAACAATGGAACTCGGCACACCATGTAACATTACAATCTCTGATACATACAATTCAACAACTTTATCAAGTGAATAGTCGGTATGAACTGGCACAAAGTGAGCTAATTTGGCCAATCTATCTACTATAACCCAGACTGAATCTTTCTTGCCCGGTGTCATAGGCAAACCAGATACAAAATCCATAGTGATTTTATCCCATTTCCATTCAGGTATCATGATCAGCTGAAGTAACCCAGAAGGCACTTGATGTTTGGCTTTGACTTGCTGACATATTAAACACTTTGAAACAAATTCAGATATATCCCTTTTTATGCCAGGCCACCAGTAAAACTGCTTCAAATCATTATACATTTTTGTGCTACCCGGATGTATCGATAATTGACAGTTATGAGCCTCTCTCAAAATCATCTGAATCAAATTCATATTCCTTGGAACACATATTCGGCCTTTGAAGTTCAAACAATCATTTTCATCAATTTGAAACTCTGACTCTGCATTACTTTCACACTGGACTCATTTAGCAATCAAATCTTTGTCAATTTTCTGTGCCTCCCAAATTTGCTGAATAAACAACGGTCTAGCCTTCAACTCGACTATGATCGAAACATCACCAATCATAACCATATGTGCATTCAACACACGAAGAGCAAACAATGATTTTTGACTTAAGGCATCTGCAACAATGTTAGCTTTTCCCAGATGGTAGTCAATTACCAATTCATAATCTTTCAACAATTCTAACCATCTGCGTTGTCTTGAGTTCAGGTCTTTCTGAGTCATCAAATACTTTAGACTTTTATGATCTGAATAAACGTGAACATTTCTCACCGAATAGATAATGACGCCAAATATTCAGTGCGAACACAATGGTGCGAGTTCTAAATCATGCGTCGGGTAATTTCTTTCATGCGGCTTCAATTGTCTCGAAGTGTAGGCTACGACTTTGCCTTCCTGCATCAAAATGCAGCCCAAACCATTTAAAGAAGCATCAGAATACATAACAAATTCTTTACCCAATTCAGGCTGAGCTAACACTGGAGCTTCAGTCAAAAGGACTTTCAACTGATCGAAACTTTTCTGACACTTTTCCGACCACTCGAACTTGACATTTTTCTGTAGTAGCTTCGTCAAAGGTGTTGCTATCACAGAAAAAACCTTTCACAAACCGTCTATAGTATCCCGCAAGTCCCAGAAAGCTTCGAATCTTGGAAACATTCTTTGGTGGTTTCCAATTAAGTATAGCCGATATTTTGTTTGGATCAACCTGAATACCTGAAGCTAAAACAACATGAACTAGGAAACTGACTTCATTCATCCAGAACTCACACTTACTAAACTTTGCATACAACTGTTGATCTCGTAAAGTTTGTAGCACTAATCTCAAATGCTCGGCATGATTGGTTTCATCTTTGGAGTAGATCAGTATAACATCAATAAACACTACTACAAACCGATCTAAAAACTGTCTAAAAACCCGATTCATCAGATCCATAAAAACAGCAGGTGCATTAGTAAGTCCAAAAGGCATGACTAGGAACTCAAAATGTCTGTACCTCGTTCGGAATGCAGTTTTTGGCACATCAAGATCTATAACTCGCAACTGATAATAACCCGACCTCAAATCTATCTTCGAAAACACTGGAGCCCCTTTCAACTGATTAAACAGATCATCAATCCAAGGTAACGGGTACTTATTCTTTATAGTCACCTTATTCAGCTACCAATAATCAATACACATTTGCATCGTTCCATCTTTCTTTTTCACAAAAAGAAATGGTGCACCGCAAGGAGAGAAGCTTGGTCGTGCAAAGCCCCTATCTGTTAACTCTTGCAACTGTGCTTTTAACTCTTTCAACTTAGTAGGTGCCATCCGATACAGAGCTATCGAGATTGGAATCGTCCCCGGTACTAATTCAATGCCAAACTCAATCTCTCGCACTGGTGGTAAACCCGTTAATTCTTCAGGAAATACATCTGGGTATTCACACACAACCGATATAGATTCAATCTGTTTTTCAGACACTTTATTATCCAGTACATAGGCCAAATAAGCTTCACATCCTTTTCTCACATACTTTCGGGCTAGCATCGAGGATATTACTGTAGGTAACCCATTTAAATCACTGGATTCAACTCGGATGATCTCACCGTTTTGACATCTCAAATCAATAATCTTTCTTTTGCAATTCACCACTGCATCATGCAAAGTTAACCAGTCCATTCACAAAATTATGTCAAACTCGTTGAAAGGTAGCAACATTAAATCAGCTGGAAAGCAGGAGTCCCGAATCATCAACAGGCAACCTTTACACACTTTATCAACAAGTACACATCGACCCAAGGGGTTGGACACACGGATCACAAATTCAGTAGACTCAATTGGCAGAGTACTACTGGATACTAGAATTTCACACACATATGAATGAGTCGAACCAGGATCAATCAATGCAATCACAGTAGTATTATAAAGTGTGAAAGTACCGGTAATGACATCTGGAGAAGAAGCATCCTCTCTGGCACGTATAGCATAAGCTCTAGCTAGGGCTCTAGCCTCTGATCGAACTACAGTGTCCTTCGTCCCTCTCTGACTGTCACCTACATTGCTTGAATGTCTGGGTGGTCTGCCCGTGCTGACACGCTACTCGGTCTAGTGTTCTGAGCCATATTTTGCTTGGCCAACATCAGACACTCTCGAATGAAATGGTCCGACAATCCACATTTAAAGTAAGACCGATCACGGAATCTATAACTCTCAGAATGCCATTTCCCACAATGTTTGCACTCAACCTGGTTTTGTGGAACATTACCAACACTAGCCATCGAAGTGGCTCAGGAACTCACTGGAGGTCGATCACGTCTAGCCAAGTCTGAAGTAGCTTTATGTCGGCTGGAATCATCTCTAAACTTCTTAGGCACTGAATGGAAATTCTTACTCGATGATCTTTTACGAGCGTCTCTAGCTTCAATTTCAGCCTTTCTTTTCTCTTTTCCGAGCTCTTCAACTTTGCAAGCTCACTCGACTAGCACCACGAACTCTTTGATTTCAAGAATGCCCACAAGTAACTTTATGTCTTCATTCAGACCGTCTTCGAATCTTTTACACATAATGGCTTCAGAAGAAACACATTCTCTAGCATATCTGCTGAGTCTGACAAATTTTCGCTCATATTCTGTCACGGTCATTAGCCCCTGTTTCAGTTCAAGAAATTCTTTACGTTTTTGGTCGATAAATCTCTGGCTGATATATTTCTTACGGAACTCAATCTGGAAAAATTCCCAAGTCACTTTTTCTTTTGGAACCACTGATACTAGTGAATTCCACCAGTGATATGCAGTGTCACGAAGTAGGGATATAGCACATTTCAAGCATTCATCTGCAGTACAGGATAGCTCATCAAGTACCCGAATACTGTTATCAAGCCATATTTCAGCTCGCTCTGCATCATCATCATCATTGGCCTTGAATTCTTCGGCCCCATATTTCCTAATTTTATCAACAGGAGGCCTACTAGATCTCATCAGATCTATCATCAGGGGTGCTGAAGGTACCAGAGTTGGATTATTCGGGGGTGGAGGTTGTTGTACAGCTGGGTTATTTTGAACAAACTGGGTAAACCATTCATTCATCATCTGGTAAAAGGCTTGTTTATCCTCCCCTTCATGGCTACCCAAAACTGGTCAAGAGTCTGTTGGCGCTGATCCGCGTGCACGATCAGGCGCTACACTCTCTACATCATCAGCTACGACTCTGCCAGGATCGGAATCCATATACTATATAAAACACAGTTGGAAATGTTAGAAGTCACCACACTATCGTATATACTAAAAGGCATGTATAGCTAGACTCTCACGCGCTACGATAGTCCTAGAATCGACTAAACCGTAAGCTGTGATACCAATTAAATGTAACACCCCTAACCCATATCTGTCGCCGAATTAGGGTTATGAGGCATTACCGAACTAGACTGAGAATATCACAAGCATTTATCGCAATTCACACAATTAACAATTTGCAAAATCATAGATTGAATTTCAAATATCCAACTAATAGTTCATACCAAAAATTCAAATTAAACCAAACGATTAATCAAATCAAGGCCCACATGAGTTCATTTGTGTGCATATAATTGAATCTAAGATGTCTATAGGGTAAGTGTATCACATATCTATATGCTCTTATAGTACGTTCAAGAACATAAAGAATAACTCATAACATACTAAATTCGTTTACTTAGTACTCAAAACATCATTCATATACCAACTTTCTATATACTATACTACTTTATTTCATTAACAGATTACCAAATAGTTTATAGTTGTATTAGACACTTTAGCATAAGTAACAATTATAACTACATTAAATTAGAATGATCAAAAATTTTAAACAAAATTCATATAATTAATCAATAGATAACTACCTATTCGATTACATTCATTATGTCTAACCCAATTTAACATACTTGAATACAAAACACAAACATAACAAAAATATCATCTTTATAATTCATGACAACTTTCATATTAATAAGATATTATTAATTTAACCTATGATGTCATATTTCACAAGACAAATTATATCTATAATAGATATCAAAACCATGGCCAAATATATGGTAAACAAATCCTTACCACTTTTGCATCAAAATAACATAACCATAAACATCATTAAGTCATTAAAAAGAAAACTATATGTACCTTCATCAAAACACAAAATAAAAGCCATATTCATATGGCTATAATACATATATTATCCAAGTTCCCAACTCAAACAAGAACATTAATCACCCTATACATGCCTTTATCCAAAATAAACCAAGCTAAAGGTTTACCAAATAGATGATAGTGTGGTTGACTCTGCTGACGTTTGCTCGAGCCCGTAGCTTGTCCAAAACTATAAAATAGAACATTAAACACACACAGAGTAAGCTTACAAGCTTAGTAAGTCTTAAGCAAATACAACTCAATGATCAAACATTCAAACCTTTAAATCAATAAGTCCATAGCAATGAATATAAACATTATATAAATAAATTATTCATGGCCAACTACCCTCAATGTCCTTAACTTAATTATTAGCATTTTACTACCATGAGCATATACATTATCTAATCATATCAATATTATAAACATTCGTACATTCCAAATCAAATAAACATATCATAATTATCGATCTCTTTTACCATTGCCCTCCTCAATTATAATCGAAACTTCAAGTGATAGAAACATATGTATATGCATAAATCCCACATTTATATAAATAATTCATTTCTATCAATGCTAAATTCAATATCTCCAAAATAAAATATAATTTGTATCATCAACTTCATTACATCACACTTCACTCAAACATTTCCAAAGTACTTTACCTCGTTCCTTATTAATATAATAAGCTAACTCTTACCCGAGCTTGTAGCACATAGCATTATTTAGATATGTCTCAACTTGCTTGATTCTCGGATTCTCTGTTTATAACATATCTATGTGGACAAGATAGATCAAGGAGAAGCAACTTTTGGATGATGTTTTGAGTACTCGAATCCGACAAGTGTAGAATGGTGAATGAGAGGACTATAGTTGGAATGGTGATGGAGTTTTGTATTTTCGTGGGAAGATTTGTATGCCAAAAGATATGGAGTTAAGGTAGATGATTCTTCGGGAATCGCATAGTAGCCCTTATGCTATGCATCCTGGAGGAGTTAAGATGTATCGGGATTTGCGAGAGCAATTCTGATGGCCAGGGTTGAAGCGAGAAGTTACGGAATATGTGGAGAAGTGTTTGACGTACCAGTAGGTGAAACCTGAACATTAAGTGCCTTCGGGATTATTGTAGCCGGTGAAGATTCCCCAATGGAAATGGGAAAGAATCACAATGGATTTGGTTAGTGGGTTACCTCTTACGCCCACTAAGAAGGATTCGATTTGGGTAATCGTGGATTGGTTGACAAAGTCTGCTCACTTCATACCAGTTCGAGTGGACTTTTCTCTGCAAAAGTTGTCTAAGTTGTACGTGGCTGAGGTTGTAAGACTACATGGTGTACCGGTATCGATCATATCGGATAGGGATCCTAGGTTCACGTCACGATTTTGGAAGGCTCTTCATCAAGCAATAGGAACAAGGTTAGACTTTAATACCGCTTTTCACCTGCAGATGATGGTCGATCCCGAGAGGTAATTCGAGATCTTGGAGGATATGCTAAGGGGTTGCATCATCGATTTTAGGGGTAGCTGGGAGGAGTATTTACCTTTGGCAGAATTCGCATACAACAATAGTTATCAAGCTAATATTCAGATGGCGCCCTACGAAGCGTTATATGGAAGGAGATGTTGTACTCCTACTTGTTGGACGGAGTTGGGTGAACGTCAGGTGTTAGGTCCAGAGTTAGTCTCCAAAACAGAGGAGAAAGTTAGGCTAATTCGGGCTCAGTTGAAGGAAGCGTTTGATCGGCAAAAATCTTATCCAGATCTAAAACAGAAGGAGGTGGAATTTGCAGTAGGAGACAAAGTCTTTTTGAAGGTGTCTCCATGGAAGAAGGTAATGAGGTTTGGACAGAAGGGTAAGCTAAGTCCTCGGTTTATTGGGCCTTATCGGGTTCTAAAACGGGTGGGCCTAACGACATATCATTTGGAGTTACCTTCGGAGTTGGAGCAGATACATCATGTGTTCCATGTCTCGATGGTAAGACGTTATCGTTCTGATCCATCGCACGTTATGCTGGTGGAAGAGATTGAAGTAAGGCTAGATTTGTCCTTTGAGAAAGAGCCAGTGCAAATCTTGGATCGAGACGTAAAAGTGTTGAGGAGGAAGTCCGTCCCTTTGGTCAAGGTTTTGTGGCAGAACCATGGCGCGGAGGAAGCGACGTGGGAGCCAGAGGATGTTATGCGTCAGTAATATCCCCATCTCTTTTGATCAGGTAAATTTCGAGGCTGAAATTTATTGTAAGGGGGGTAGAACTGTAACATCCTGAATTATGGGCCTGTGCATTTTGTGTAATGTATGCTTAAATATGTTAGATTGAGAATTTGAAGTACAAAAAGGGGGCTCAGGTTTGGAGCTGAGGCCTAGATTAAATATTCTGTTTAGACATACTTGGGTTTAAAATAAAGTTTTAGTAGTTTAATTGGCATATTAGACTTGTGGCCCAAAGGAAAATGGTGCCACTAGGAGGAAGAGGAGTTGGCGTCACTTGTGCATGAGGAAGGCCCAAATTGTGGTTGCTTGAAGCCCAAGTTTTAGGACTAAAATTCGGCACTTAGATGAGCAAGGGGGGACGGCACAAGGCTAAATTTTAGGGATTTTATTGTGTGGATAATAAGCAGATAAAGGCTATTTTTGAGGAGATAATAGATCAAAGATAGGAGCCATCTTTAAGTGTTTAATGCTAGCCGAAACTTTGAAGAATTTGAAAAGAAAAGGGTATTCGGTTTTGGCTTAAGGCGTATGTGCCGAAATTGCTAGCAAGTTCTTATCATTCTTCTCTTTTCTCTACCGAAATTCCTACTCCATTCTTGCTCTTTTCTCTTTTCTTTTTCTGACAGAAACCAAAACTTCTTAGATCTCAATTGCTGAACCCCCACCATTCTTTTTCTCTTTTCTCTTGGCCGAATCTCTCTATCCACTCCTTACTCATATTTTTCCCATTCTTTGCTCTTCTAAAAGCCGAAATCACTAAGATCACATCTCCTGAAATTGCCGAATTTTCTTCAGTGGAGTCTGCTTGTGCCAAAATTTGAAGGAAACAATAGGTAAGTGTCGATTTTGAGATTTCAATGTTTTTTTTTGGCTTTTCAAAGTCCCTAGCCGAATGGCTATTTAGAAACTAATCTCTTATTTCTCTCTTATTTTCAGCATTCTGGGATCTGAAGAGGAGTCAATCGCGTAGATCTCTAAGTCATAAGTTCAGTAATACTCGAATAGTGGTACTTTCGAGATTTCAAGGTAAGGAAATCTATTGATTTTAGTGTGTAAAATCGGGTAGAACACTAACCATGGCCGATTATAGGAGAGGCCCTATTTTCACATATTTTCGACTTTTCGAGCAAAGTTGTAGATCAGTTTAGCAAGGGTATCGGCATTAATCAGGTGTGTAACCTTTCATACTATTAGATTGATTGTTAAGATATATGTATAAATCAGCTATATTCTGTTAAATGCCGAAATCCCGACATGACAAGTGAAAACCCGAAAAGGGTAGAGGCTAATCATCAGGTTAGTAAATTTTGTTCTTTTTCAGTGAATTTACCTGTTAAAACGATATGCTTTGTATGTCAAATTCTTTGTATGTTTGGGGTTGGGTGATTGATAGGGGAAGTGATTTGTTCTGGTAGCGTATGCCATTTCAGCCTGGTGACTCTGTCACAACTCTGTTTCTGGTGGCTTCTGCCATTTCAGCCTGGTGACTCTGTCACAACTTGACGATGATCAGCTAACTGCAGCATGACTGCCATCGATGGTGTGTAGCGGTGTGGGTTGATTGTAGAAATCCCCAATGGTGTGATTGGCAGGTAAGGGTGGCATGTAGCGGATGGAAACCTAGGATTTGGGTTGGGCTTTGCATAATTTCTGTTATATTATATTCTGTTATATATTCTGTGGGGCTAAGGCCCAAAATCTGAAGGTGCACGAGGGTTGCACACTGAGTCTCGCGACTCACCCTATTATTTAACAATTTCAGGTAGCACTTAGTGCATCGGACCGGGCTGGAGAGGAGCGTAAGGTGGCCATGCGAGAGAGTAATTAAATCCAGCAGAAGACTTTACTTAGAAGTTTTATTTTTAATATCTTTAATTAATGGGTTTTAAATTCCATTGTAATAAGGCCATGGGCCACTAGACTATTATTTATGTTTTTGGGTTTATGTTGGGTTTTATTATTAGGCATTTTAATTTTATGTATAAACTTAAGCTAAGACAAGTACAAAATTTCGTTTTTTATTTAAAATTCACCAAGGAAATTTATAATTTTACATCTTAAATGAATTAATAAATTATTAAGTTTTTTTCGGTATTAATATTTAAACCTGAAAAATATTTCCCGAAATTGTGACATCTTTTATAAAATCTTCTTAGTAACATGCCAGATCCTGCTGTAGTGTTTGGGCCGGGTTGGGGTGTTACATTTATTTGTATATAGACTTACCTCGGATTCAGTTAACGTACGGGCTAGACTATTCAATCACTTTCGACTTTTCGCGATCTAAATCCGTTTTCTTCGATTCTCGATCTTGAATCAAGCTAGATATTGGCCGAATATCAAAGATGTAAAAAGCTAGCTTTTTCCGCCTTCAATTTTGGCTAACAAGATGATATAATGGCCATTTTTTAATTTTTTTATTTAATATAACTTAATAATCAATTTACAATTTTAACCATTATTAATCACCTTAAATTTCCACTATCATATGGCATTAATGTCCATCCATAATTCAAATGGTCCAATTGCATTCCATCTATAATTCAAATGGTCCAAATGCATTATAAGGACCTCACATTTATAAAGACATGACACATAGGTGCTTTTAACATATAGCATGTTAATTTAACATCTTTCACAATTAGGTCCTTTTCTCAAAATTAAACACACAAACAACAAAATTAATTCACAGAAATTTCACACATGCTTAATCATATACTGCAGACACAGAAAATAATATTAAAATATTTTTCTAACTCAGATTTGTGGTCTCAAAACCACTATTCTGACTAAGGTCTAAACCAGACTGTTACATATTCGACGACGATTTAGAAAATTAGAAAATCCCGGTTGAACCTTAATAATAGATTAGGATACAAATGACATGTCATTAAGGGTTATACGATTTGGGTGCTGGTCCGTACGTCCTACCGGTGACTGAGTTATATGGCATGTGTTGCGGATTCTCGTCAGCTTGTGTGAGCAGCATTGTGTAGCTTCGTCATGACTGTCAGCTTGTATGAGTAGGCCCGTTGATAGCTCGAGGGTGAGCATTATATGTGATACGGGATTGAGATAGCTTCGGCTATGTATGTGGCACTTGGGGTGCGAGATTCCCGAGTATTCGATAGTATTCCGATTGGTTCAATGGTATATCAGAGATGTAATTGAGTATAAGTTTGATACGAGATGGAATAGGTATGTACGTGAACCGTACAAGAATTGAAATGAGAAAATTTATGAAATCTATATCTAACTTTGTAAATGAAAATGTGGTAGGTTGGTAAATCAATATGAGATAAGTTATGTTTTGGTTTATTTGCTTAGATTGTACATATAAGGTAGGTTGAGTTTATTGCTTACGAACTTACTAAGCTTTATAGCTTACATTGTTTATTTTTCCGTGTTTTATAGTGAAATCGAAGCTAGCTCAGATTTGGGACTTGTCAGAGATCGCATCACACTATCAAGCTATCACTTTGATACTTTTGAATCTATGTATTTGGTATATGACATGTATAGGAAGTATGGTCATTTTGGTTATGGTTTGGAAATGAATTTAATCATTTGAGTTGGCTTGTAAATGTTAAGTGTATGATATGTGTATAGCCATGTGACTCGGCTTATTTTCGTATATTTTTGGTGACGTATATATATGTGCATATAGCATGTGTTGTTTGTTTGATGGTGGATATGTGATGCTTGTTGATAATAGGTGTTATAGATATCAAATGGTTTAGTTTTGGTATGCTAGTGAATCTTGGCAAATAATGCATATTTGAAAGTGGGTATATTGATGATTTGTAAAGGTGAGATTTGGTAAGAATTTAAATAGTACATTGTGGTGTTGGTGTGTTTTACATTAGTTGGTATTGAAATGGTATGATTTATGCTTGGTTGAGGTTGGTTGGATAACTATTTATGCCATATTATGTGCTATTTGATAGGGGTAGGTGTGTGCAAATTGGGTGGTGAAATGGCTAGGTAACTAGCCTATTTTGTCCACACGGGCAGAGACACGGGCGTGTGTCTCAGCCGTGTGTGACACATGGTCAGGTTACACGGTCGTGTGTCTCAGTCGTGTGTGACACATGGTCAGGTTACATGGCTGTGTGTCCCCTAGTGTGTAATTAAAAATCAAATCAGTATGCTCCACACGGCTCAGCACACGGGCGTGTGACTTGGCAGTGTGGCATAAGTTAGTATACCCTATAGGTTTGGCACGGCCTGGCACACGGGCGTGTGAGGCCATTTCGAAAGGGCACACGAGCTTGTCACACAGGCATGTGGTTGGCCGTGTGACCCAAGTTAGGAAGTTACACGGGGTAGGACATGGGCTGGGACATGGCCATGTGATCTCATTTCGACGTTGAATACGGGTGAGGGGTGTTACATTTATTGGTATCAGAGCTACAATTTAGTCGATTCTCGGACTAACGTAGCTTATGTGAGAGTCTAGCTATACATGCCATATATAACCTGTGATAGTGTGATATCTTCTGAAAGTTTAAATCGTGTTTTCATATAGTAAATGGATCCTAATCAAGCTGTAGCTGATGATGTTGAAAGTATTGCTCCAGCCTCTGTTCACGGAGAAGCGTAATCTGAGTCGAGACCGGTATTGGGTATCAGAGAGGAGAGGCCAAGAAAGCCTTCTTCCAAATGATGAATGAGTGGTTCATTAAGTTTCTTCGAACAAATCCAGCTACTCAACAACCTCCACCCCCACCTATTCCCCAACCGGCCCCGTAGCTCCTCAAGGTTCAAAACCTTTACGATTGAGTAAGCCGTCAGTTGATAAAATTTGAAAGTATGGGGCTGGAGAGTTTAGAGCTACAGTTGACGATGATCTTGAGAAAGCTGAATATTGGCTTGAGAATACTATTAGAGTATTTGATGAATTATCATGCACGCCAGCTGAATGTGTAAAATGCGTCATATCACTTCTGAGAGACACTGCATATCAGTGGTGGAATACTTTGAGGTACCGAGAGAAAGGGTCACCGTGGAAATTCTTTCAAGCTGAGTTTAGAAAGAAATACATCAGTCAGCAATTTATTGACCAAAAATGCAAAGAGTTTTTAAAGCTGAAATAGGGTCGTATGTCCGTGACCGAGTATGAGAGAGAGTTTGTAACACTCAGTAAGCATGCTCGAGAATGTGTTTCCACTGAGGGAATTATGTGTAAGCGATTCGAAGACGGGTTAAACAAAGACATCAGACTATTAGTCGAGATTTTGGAATTGAAGGAATTTGTTGTGTTAGTTGACAGGGCTTGCAAAGTAGAGGAACCCACTCACTCCACTAAAAGCCTACCTTCATAATTAACCCCTAGTGAACCCCGTTGATCCTAACAACCCTTTTTATTAACTCACCTATTAATATTATCCCAAAACCCTTTGTATTTGTTATCACCATTCTTCTTGACTACCCTTTTTATCGAGATTTGATGTTGCGCAGTTACCTAACTATGTTCTATATTTCAATTGTTAAAGTTCCTTATTATTATTTGACTTGTTCTTAAAAAAAATGAAGTATATTCATTTTTAGTTCTATAATTAAGTGAGCTTACATATTTAAATTTCAAATCTTGAAGAAAAAGCTCGTATTATTAGTTTTCAATTGATATAATTGTTTAAGATTAGTTCATTTTTCTAGTTAGGTAATTTGTCAAGTCAATCTCGACTCTAACCCTCTAATTCAGCCTTTATCAACACCTTTAACCCAAGCCCCATTACAACCCTGTCAAAGACCTTTTGATTTGTGTATCATCTCATATTATAGTGGAGATTTGATTTTCATGCAAGCCTATGGGATTAACTCTTCATGTTTGACTTTTGAGTGCTTAATTCTAAACCTTAAACACTTCAAGTGATTTGAGTGAATCTTTAGTGATGATGTCAATTCTTGTCAGTTTTGAATCAAAGGTAATTATTTAGATAAGGGGAAACGCCTATGTTTTCGTGCTACAAATGTATGACTTTAATTGTTTGAGTCTTTAGAACTCTTTGAATTGAATTATCTATGTATGAATTATCTTTGAATTATGATGAGACATTGTCGATAAATTTTATGGATCGAGGAAGTTCATTTTAATTGTAAGTCGAGAATTTTGCTTGAGGACAAGCAAAAGCTTACGTGTGGGGGTATTTGATAAACTGTAAAAGTAACATATTTTAATCCCGCATTTAGCATGCTTTTGGATGATTTAAGGCTTGAATAGTGTAATTTGGTGCCCTTAATCCTTTGTTTTCATGTTTTATACTCAGGAGAGCACCAGATGACGAAAAGAACGGCAAACGAGCCTAAAATGGAGTAAATGGGCCATATCACAAAATCCACACGGCCTGGGCCCAAAACCACACGGCCGTGCCCTATTCAACAGGTTCGAACATGGCCTGGCCACGACTTACAGGGGCGTGTGCCATGGGCGTGTCCCTGTCACAGGAAAAAAGAGTTTCACTCGGATTAGGATGCTTAGGGGCAAAGAAACATATTCAAAAGCCTATATAAACACCCTAAGTATCACCTAAGAAGGGGGGAACCCATGGCTTTAGTCAGGGGGCATCAAACTAGGCCAAAGAGGGTAGATTTGTGGAGATTTACTCGAAGATAGCCAGTTGATTCATCTCAAGAAGTCGAAATTATACTCAAGAAGGAGGATCTCTCCTTCAATTCCTTCAGGGGTTTTAGGGATTTCTTATGTTTTGTTTTATCTTTTCTTTTGAGATGTATTCTTTTATTATCATTATAAACTAAATCCTCAAATACCTGAGGGGGATGAAACCTAAAGATGAATCTTGTTATCGTTTATTGAACTATATAATAAATATTTGACTTGTTCTTAATTATGTGTTCTTAATTCTTGTGTTGATATTTCTGGGATATTAATTCAAGTGTGATGTGCTTAAGTGGAGGAGCAAAAGTCTCTGCCTAAGAGTAGATCTAGCATAATTAAGTGGAGTTGATCGTGTGCCTAGAGATAGGGTGACGAGATTTTGCCAGATTAGGGTGAAACCTAATATGGGAGTCCATAGATCGAGTTAATGCGATTCTAGGGGTTTTAATTAGAAAGAAATTTCAATTAATTAACCTAGGGTTAGACGTTAGTCTCCTCGAGAGAGGGATTATTATAACTTAGGGAATCTTACGGATCAAGTCAAATGAATAAATCACCTGGTTCAGAGTTAGATAACAAGTGAAGTCTAGGTGGATTCTTCCTTGGGTGTCCTCTTAATCAATTGGTTTTTCTTCCAAGTTATTTTCCCAAATTCATTCTTCTTTGTCTTAGAGTCTTTAGTTTAGTAGTTAATTAATTTTAGATTAGATAAAAATCACATTAATTCTTAGGCTAAATAATAAAAAGAGAGTTAGTATTAGTACTTTTAGTTCCTTTGGGTTTGACATTCCGGTCTTGCCTTAACTATACTACCGTTCGATAGGTACGCTTGCCTCAAATCGTTGTCATAGTTAGTTTCCAAGTTTGATCATTCTTTTTATAAATTTTAAGACTTTGACATCGCGAAAACAACAATCATGTACCTTTGGAGGTGTAAGGAACCATCTTTTTGGCAGACTTAATGGAACTACCTTGTGGTGAATTCGACTTAATACTGGGCATGGATTGGCTGGTTAAACATCAAGTGAATTTGGATTATGCTGCTAAACGGGTGGTACTGAAAACTGTGGAGGGTGATGAAGTGGTGGTAATTGGGGAACATCGAAATTATTTGTTAAATGTGATTTCTGCCCTAAGGGTCAAGAAGTTGGTTTGTAAGGGTTGTGAGGTGTATTTAGCCTACATCAGTGGTGTTGATTCTGAGGTTCAGTCTGTTAAAGATATTAGAACAATCAGAGATTTTCTGGATGTTTTTCTCGATGAAGAACCTGGATTACCCCCAACCGTGAAGTTGAATTTGAGATTGAACTCCTATCGGGTATAGCTCCAGTGTCCATCACTCCCTATAGAATGGCACCATCAACTAAGATTCAAAGAAGCTAATGTTCATACGACAACGTTTAGGACTCGTTATGGTCATTACGAGTTCCTTGTGATGCCGTTTGGACTGACGAATGCACCAGCAGCTTTTATGGATCTGATGAACCGAGTGTTCTAGCCTTATCTGGATCAGTTCATATTGGTGTTTATAGATGACATCTTGGTGTATTCGAGAACTGAGGATGAACATGACGCACATCTCTGAGTTGTTCTGCAGATTTTGAGGAGACTGAGGTTAGACATGACCTGACTTTTGAGGAGGAACCAGTTCAGATCTTCGATCGTGATGTGAAAGTCTTGAGGAAGAAGTCTATCCCACTGGTTAAGGTACTTTGGCACAATCACAGTTCAGAGGAGGCCATGTGGGAGCCCGAAGAGGCGATGCATCAACAATACCCTCATCTCTTTTGACAGGTAAATTTTGAGGCCGAAATTTTCTTTTAGGAGGGTAGAGTTGTAACGTCCAAAATCATAGGAATTTGTTTTGCATGTTTTTAACACAAATATCTATCTACTTTAGTGGCTAAGTGGTTTGGGTGTGTTTGGGAGTGTCTAAGAAGTCTTGGGTTCGAGTCTGGGCTTGTACAAAATTTTGGTTTTTGGGGAATAAAACCTTTGCCTTTGGTTAGTAAGCCTTTTAAATAATTGTGAGTAAAGCATGACATAAAAAGCCTATTAGTCTAAGGGGTAAGTGGCGTGTTGCGTAGGCCAGAGGATTGAGGTATGAATCTTGGTATTGGAAAGTGAATAGTTATTTTGCTGCTATGCTGTGGGAGGTGATGGAGGTTGACTGAAACACTGAAGTAGTTGAGGTAAATTTGAATTGAATGGTTGAGGGGAGTGTGATCAGGTGGAGAGATTTGGGGAGGGATTTGAGGAGAAAATCAAGGGATGAGGGAAGAGGTAGTGGTGTGCCGAATTTGGACTCTATGGTACTCAAGAATTCGGCTGTAGGGGGATTCTCAGTTTCAGTTTGCTTGCTAAATGTAGTACTCTCTGCCGAAATCTCTCTTTTCCCATTTCTTTCTCTTTTCGGTTTCTACATTTTTCTCTCTTTAGCCGAATGTGGTAAGGGTGTCTACACTTCCTTGAGTTGAACTTTTTGACAACCATTTCTCCTTGGTAGAATACCTTTCTTCTCTTTCCATCTCCTTTTTTCTTTTTCCCCTGTGTTGGCCAAATAGGCCTTTGTTGTCTCTGCCAATTTCCTTTCTCTCTTCTCCCCTAAACAGAACCTCCTTTTCTCCCTCAAGTATTGTGCTGCTGATTTTTGAATCAAGGTACTGCTGAAACCAATCCTCTTCTTCTACCGATTGACTCCTTTCTTTTCGATAAGTAAGTATAGCACTTGAAGTTTCGGCTTTTGAGTTACTAAGTGGGGTTGTGTTTAACTATGTTTGACAACAATAAACCGAAGGTGAAAGGCTGTGCTAGTGCCAAACCCACCCTCTTTTTGATTCTCTCACTCTCCTTCGGTAAGTTCGTAAAAGAATCATCATTTTCATTCCTTCTTCTGCCTTATGAATTAACTGATAACAATCGTATAGCAGTTAAGGAAAGACTCTGGAAACTCCTAATCAATCGTCAAAGTCTAAGATTGTACTCTATAAACGGATTGTTGATTTCGGGTTTCTTCTTAACCGTAAAGTAAAACTAATAGTGGTGTTCGATTGACAAAATGTAGGTTGGTGAGTCCCTGAATGACTGTTCACGACAAATCGAAACCAAGTGTGTAAACACTGCCAAGTCGTAAACCGGTAAAAGCCAGAAAAAGTATGAAAATTGGCGCTACACGAGCATGCGTTAGCTCGTGTGGTGAACCAAACACATAAAATGTGGGCGTTAGACTACCGAGGCCACCATGAGCCATTTTGTGGTCTTAGGCCTTTTGGGCCATGTTAGGCCAAAATGGGCCGTGTGGGCCCAACGAGCTTGTGGGCCCCACATGGATAAACCACACAAACGTGTAGAGAATTTTGGGCCAAGTTGTGTGAATTACATGGCCGGGCCATTTTTGGGCTATGTGGGCCTAACGAGCATGTGGGCCCATATGGGCCCTCATTATGGGCATTGGGCCCATTTGCACTGTACGACTGTTAAGGTTGCATGGGTCACCTGAGACAACTGTGGACCTACTGATGGGTCAGTAAGTACACCTAGACCCCAAACTGATAAAATGACTACTATGCCCTATGGTAAAATGACTGTTATGCCCCTATGTTATGTATGACCGTATATGAGCATGCCATGATATATGTATGTATGTTGCATTCATGTGTGATATGTTTCATGGGATGGGATTAATATGATTGGAGGAAGTGTACTGTACTGGCAGCTCTGCTGCAAATACTGTTTAGTGCCGCAACCAGTGCTAATTTTTGGAGTGTAGGGATGGGTGGGTGATTTTATCCCCACATGGAGTGTTGGGTTAGACGAAGTGGAATGTAGAGGCTGGATGGGTAGGATTTCTATTTGCATACTTAAACTATTATGGGTTGGGGCCCACAATGACACTTTTATGGGCTAAGGCCCGCACTATTACTGCAATGGGCTAAGGCCCAACTGGACTGAACTGTTATGGACTTGGGCTTAGGCCCAAACTGTACTTGCTTAAAAGCATGGTTGGTTGTTTAATTGCATGGGGTTACACACTGAGTTTTCAAAAATTCACCTCTCTGTTTATCTGTACATGTAATCCCTAGTCTTAGGCGGATCAGTGCTGCGAGGGATTCGGAGGTGGCCACACAATTGCATTTATTTATTTATTTAAGTTTATTTCCTATGAATTTAATTGGGTTTTTGTTATGTAATAAGGCCTCTTTAATTTTTAACTTTTAATTTGGGGATTTTACTTATTTTGGTTTACATTTGATTAGTAGTAGAACGCAGTTTTCCAAAAGATAATTGGTTTTCAAAACACCACGTTTTCATAATTTATAATAAAAGTTTCCGCATCAAACTTGTTTTTAAATTATAGTGACAAATTAATATGATCGACATTCTACCAAAATCACTTAAGCTTTGAAAGAATAAGACACCCTAAATTTCTGTTAAGATACATAAACGAGGTTTTATAATAGGCATGGATTTTTCTAAAAAAGACGATGTTTTCGAAAAACACTTCAATGTGATATCGCCGGATTCGGCCATAACATCTGGGCCAGGTTTGGGGTGTTACAAATTGAAAAAGAGAAAGAAATCAAAAAGAATGTGAAAAATAATTGAAAGAAAAAGAAGATAGTGAGCGAGAATAAGAAAAAAAGAGTGATGGTTTAACTAACTCACACGAGAGTTGTTCTTGTTCTCTTCCTTCTTTTCAGGTTCCTAGCAATCCACATGACAAGTATCAGTTTCAATACCTTCCTGACGAGAGACGCTTTCTTATTATCAACAAAGGTAAGGTTGAAGATGAAATCACACCACACGAGCTCGAAGGTAAGTGACATAAGGAAATTTTAACAACCAAGTCACGACAATCAGGTTTGAAAGTTGTCGATAACATTCTCGGTGACTTAGTTTTAAAAAGATCTCCTTATTTTCATTCGGTTAATTGCTATTCTTTGATTGTGGTTGATAAGTTTGTTCCGAAAGGAAGCATGAGTTGTTATTCTCTTGATTTGCCTTGTGATAAATATGTTGTTAATGTTGTTCGATCGGAACAACAAACACGAAATATGAACTTGCAAGATAACGGGTTTTCACGAAAAGTGATTAAATTGTTCGATTGTTGTGATTATGTGAACCAATTACTGTCTTGTGTAAAATCTTTGAATTTGTGCAAATCTGTCTCGATGACTGTATGGAGGTTTGATTTTTCATTCTTGTGTATGTACAACTCCTATTGGTTTAGCGTGTTTGATTTTGTGAAACCTTTGTTACACTTTGGCGTAAGTAATCAAACTCGTGTGTTTAAACCCGGAATATGTTTTGGTTCGATTTGTGGGAAAATCAAGCATTTTAAATTTCGTGCGAATAATTTCTATTTGTTCGATACCTGGTTTTTGAAAAAGGAAACAAAATTTGACAAATTTGATTTCAATTTAAATTCATTCCTTAAACAATTTATGTGGTTGTACATGAAGTTCGTGTTTCATTTGAAAAAGAGTAATTCAACCACAAAGCTTCGATTACATTATATTCCCGAAGAGAGAAAATTTGTGATGATCGAAAAAGGTAAACCCAATCTTTGCTTTCTTGCTCATAAGGATATACAAGGTAAGACTCTTGAAAGTTTTAAAACATCTTTGTTCTCTTCGGTTGGTGTCAAAAATAGTGTTGATGATTTGGCTTTTGTAAATCACTTATATCGTGACGTACTTAACTATTCTATTTTGCTTGATGATGTTCTATCTGTTTTGATTGTTGATAAAAAGATTCTTGTTTTTGATCATTGTGATTTTGTTGGCGAGCATATGACTAAACAAAAATTGCAAGATTCAAGTATGCGAAATAACGTCACACCTCGATCTTCTCATTTACTTGTTTGTGATTACTATGTTCACCATTTGACTCATTATTCGCCTATGATTTATTTAAACCATGACTTGTGGAAACAATTTGAGTTGTTTGAATACTCTAAAATCTATTCATTTTTGTTTTTAACAATTGGCGAGGCTTTGGCGAGTAAATTAGTTTGTTTGCATGGTTGTAAACATGGTGTTTTGAATCTGTCCATTCACATGAATTATACTTGTCTTGTTATGCTTATGCTTGGATTACAAGTTTGTTTGGATTGATTTTTACTAACTCAAGGCTATAAATTTCAGTTGACTCATTTACCATTCGCCCCATATGACCAAAGGAAGCCATGTAAGAGGAGCTATGTTCAAGTGAACCAACGGCTCGACTTGAGGACAAGTCATTTTGAAGAAGGGGGGAATGATGTGAGCACGGCTGGGAACTTACCCAACTCAAGCACAGACCACACGAGGCCATTCCTTAATCCTCCAAAACTAGCTCAGGATAGCAACTCAAGGACTCATTGAACCTTTGAGCAAGCTAACCTTAGCTCGAATCAGCTCATTTGAGCTTAATTCAGCTCGTTTGAGCTCGTTTCAATTTATTTCCAGCTTATTTATTTTATTGATTAAATAAATTAAGTGTTTAATTAATTTAGTCAATTTAACTACAGCTCATATTACATGTTAGATTATTACATGTTTTTACTATGTCTTAGTCATAGCCGAATTTAATATGTCTTGTATTAAATTTGTCTTAAATTAATTAATGTGATAATTAGTGTGTCTAAATTATATTCATGCATGGTTCAACCGAATATACATTTGAATGTGGCTTAATTTAATTTGGTTCATATGTCTTGTAGGTGAGCCAAATGTGGAGTGCATTTAAGCAAGGTTCATGCACGGTAGATTCAATGTATGGGATGATGCATACATGGCTCTCTTCAATAGATGTTGAGCTGATTGTTGGCTTCCCCAAGCACCTATTCAGCCAAGAGCCACCAGCACACTAAAGTCCCAAAGCAGGCTGAATGTCTTCCCAATGTAGCCATCAAGTTGTTCACATTTGCTGAAAATTCCATTCACACCTTAAATTGACCAATCAGCTTTTATACATGCATGGGTGAAGTCATGACCGTTTCTAACTTTAAAATCCAAACCCAGCTAACTCTTCAATGCCTAATTGTTCTGTGAAACCTTTAAAATAAATGGCGTTTCTAATGATGCCATACATCTTGGGTTATTCCCTTTTTCATTAAGAAATAAAGCTAAACAGTCGTTAAACTCGTTACAACGAGGGTCAATCACTACATGGGATCAAATGACCGAAAAGTTTTTAATGAAATATTTCCCACCAGCCAAAATGGCCAAATTACGGAATGATATCTCTTCTTTTGTGTAGATGGATGTAGAAACATTATACGATGCATGGGAGTGATACAAGGATCTCTTGAGGAGATGTCCATTACCTTTGTGGCTTCAAGTCTAAACATTCTATAATGGTGTAAACCCCTCAATGAGACAATTAATTGACTTAGCCACCGGTGGAACCCTGAACAACAAAAATCCTGAAGCAGCGTATGAGTTCATTGAAGAGATGTCACTGAATAATTATCAGTGGCAAGTTACAAGGACGAAACCGACAAAATCAGCAGGAGCCTTCAATATAGACATAGTAACCATGCTATCAACACAAATGGAGATAATGAATTAAAAGCTTGACAATTTGTGTTCTTCCCAGGTACATCTAGTGATGCAGTGTGATGCAAGTGGAACTGTGGCGAATTCTGAGTACCCACCCTACCAACCAGAAGCAGAGAGTGAACAGATGAACTATATAGGTAACAATTTCAGATCCAATAATAATCCATATAGTAATACTTACAATCCAGGTTGGAGGAACCACCCAAATTTTTCATGGGGAGGCCATGGAAATCAAGGTAATCAAAGGTAGCAACCTTCTCAAAACTTCCAAAATCAGCCTTATTCATAAGAGAAGAAACCAACTCTCGAAAAGATACTGGCAAGATTTTCGGTAGACACAAAAAAACATATCCAAGAAACTAAGAGAACAATCAAAAGCAACGAGAGCCGAATCGGGGAAATCACTAAGTCAGTCAAAGAAGTCACCAGTGCAGTCGAACAACTCGCAAAGTTCATGTCAGAACGACCGCAAGGACGTCTACCAAGTAACACCGAGATTAATCCAAAGGAGCAAATTCAAGCCATAGCAGCTCAGAAAAATGTAGAGATAGACGAACCCATCTCGCAACAAGAAAATAAGGAAGAAAAAGTTAAAATAGAGGTTCAAGAAAGGTCAAAATCGGTAATTAACGAGTACCAACCTCGCATACCTTTCCCCGAAGCATTAAAAAGAGATGATTCAGAAGAATAGTTCGGTAATTTTCTTAAACTTTTGTAGAAATTACATATTAACTTACCTCTTCTTGAAGCTCTTTCGCAGATGCCAGACTCTAGAAAATTTTTAGGGGAGCTGTTAATGAAAAAGCAAAGGCTAGACGAGGAATCACATGTAGAACTCAACGCAAAGTGCTCGGCAATTCTACAAAATAGACTACCACAGAAATTAAAAGATTCAGGGAGTTTTACAATTCCATGCATAATTGGTAGTTTATCTATAGAAACTATGTTAGCCGATTTAGGGGCAAGCATAAATGTTATGCCTTATAAACTATTTACACAACTAGGTCTAGGGAAACCCAAACAAACAAGGATGAGCATTCAATTAACTGATAAAACTATTAGAATTCCTAGAGGTATAATAGAAAATGTTCTAATCAAAATTGATAAATTCATATTCCCAGTAGACTTTGTCATTGTAGACATGGATGAGGACAATAATATTCCTTTAATTTTAGGAAGACCCTTTTACTGCCAGAGCTAAAATTGATATCTATGCAGGTGAACTCATATTTCGCGTAGGCGACGAGATAGTCACTCTTCAAGCTCTTGACTCGTCCAGAACATCAAGTGATAAAGAATACCAACCTCGTGTGCCATATCCCGATGCAATAAAGAAAGACCACACAGAGGAAGAATCCGGTGAACTCACACTTCGTGAAGACGACAAAACAATCACTCTTCAAGCTCTTGACTCAACTAGGACATCAAGTAATAAAGGTATGAACGTTAATTCTATTGATAATTATTTGGTTCAACCTTCTTTACAGGAATCATCACGAAATCACCTAGCTGAGCTAGATCTTAGACCTTGTGCCAACAAAGAAGAATTAGATGAGGAATGAATCCTTAGGGTCGACAAACTAGAAGAGTGGACAACACAATTTAAAAAAGAACCGAAACCACACGAAGTGAAACCAACAGAAACCCTAGACGAGCTGATAGGAACAACAAATCACATCAAAATAGAGGATCAGGTATTGTCGAATAAGAAAGACCCTTGAATCACCAATTCAGACCTCAAGGCAAACAAAGAAATCACTTTTGAGGTACTTAATGTCTTCCTATACAGGACAGTCGAGGTAAGCAATCCTAAATTCAGCACTTTTGAGGTAAACACTACTTGACTGAAACTTTATATCAAAAATCGAGTTGAGCGCATGAGAAAGGATTTTCACCTCCTCAAACCACCTTGACCATACAAATAACAGGTAAAGTCTAGCTCAAGACTTTAAACAAGCGCTTCTTGGGAGGCAACCCGAGCACTAACCCTACTAATTAGTTTAGTTTTTCTTTTCATATTTAGGCGCAAGTTTCCACACCCACACGGCCTTGCACACGGCCGTGGCTGTGGCCGTGTGAACACCACGGGTCGGCACAAGGCGTGGACCATATCATTATTTAATTATTTACTTTTATTTTTATTTTTTATTTTTACCCTTATTTTTATTTTTTATTTTTTATTTTTATTTTTATTGTTTATGCTTTTATTTTTATCATTTTCTTTTTAGTATTTATGTCATTTAGATTTAGCTTAGGACACAATAAAATTCGACCAGCTGCTTCAAGAAATCAATTTCAAACGCTTCAAGGCGCTACCCCACAATCACATCCAACGTATTTTCCATCTCCTCCAAGGATCTCTTCCATAATTCAGGAAGTTTCACTTCTCTCCCTATCTTATGATTTTATGATTATTTTGATATTATCTATCTTTGTACATTGAGGGCAATGTACATCTTAAGTGTGGGGGGGTTAACTATAGTATTATTTGAAAATCCCTGAATTATGCCTTGTTCTAAAATAAGTTTCTCATATTATGATTAGAATGAAATTTTTTGATTTATGATTTTTATTGATATGTTTTTGAATAAGTCGTAGTTAATTGTGCATTGATGATTAAATTTGAAGAATACTAGGGAATCAAGCATGATAAGTCTAATTTTCAAAAATTTAAAATTTTAGGTTGTTAACCTGAATTTGAATGTTATCTTGAAGTTTGAAATTTATAAGGTTGATGTCAAAAACACTCATAATTTTTATGAGATTTTGAGCCTTATAGAGCATAATTCTTTTTCGTGCTCACTTTATTGATTATGAGTGTGTCAACTATGAATTGTTATTCTAGAACTTGCCTCGTTTATACATGTTGAGACCACAGTTATGATTTGATATACCGAGATGATAAAGGCACCTAGGTTTTAACCCACTTACACCACTAAAAAGCCTACCCTCATAATTAACCCCTAGCGAACCCCGTTGAGCCTAACAACCCTTTTATTGACTCACCCACTAATTTTAACCCAAAACCCTTTGTATTTGTTATCACCTTTCTTTTTGACTACCCTTTAATCGAGATATGATTTGATTAGTTACCTAAGTTTTTATGAATTATTATTATTTGAAGTTGTCTTTACTTAGTTTGTTTTGTTCTTAAAAAAAATCAAAGTATAGTCAGTATTAGTATTATGAAGAGTGAGCTTATACAAGTTAAAGTCTAATTATCAAAAGAAAAAAAAGCTCGTAGGTTTATTATTATTTTCAGTTGATGTAATTATTATCTCAGAAATTTTTAGGTAGGTAATTTATCAATTCAATCTCGATTCTAACCTTCTAATTTTAGCCTTTATCCATACCGTTAACCATAGCCCCGTTACAACCCTAACAAAGACCTTTTGATCTGTTTATTATATCATTTTACAGTGGTGGAGATTTGATTTTCAGGCAAGCCTATAGGATTAACTTTTCAGGTTCGACTTATGAGTGCTAAATTTTGACCCTTAAACACTTTGAGTGATTTGAGCGAATCTTTAGTGAGAATGTCAACTCTTGTCAATTTTGAATCAGAGGTAACTATTCAGGTAAAGGGAAACGCCTATGTTTTCATGCTATAAATGTATGACTTTGATTGTTTGAATCTTTAGGACTCTTTGAGTTGAATTATCCATGTATAAATTATCTCTGAATTATGATGAGACATTGTTGATAGAAATTATGAATTATGGAAAGTTCGTTTTAATTGTAAGTTGAGAATTTTGCTTGAGGACAAGCAAAAGCTTAAGTGTGGGGGTATTTGATAAATCGTAAAAGTAACATATTTTAGGCCCACATTTAGCATGCTTTTGGATAATTTAAGCCTCGATTTATGTAAAAAGGTGCTCTTAATCCTTTCTTTTCATGTCTTATACTCAGGAAAGCACCCACAGATGAAAAGAACGTAAAACGGGCTTAAAATGGGCCAAATGGGCCAATTCACGAAATCGACAGGGCCTAGACTTCAAGCCACACGGCCGTGCCTCATTAAATTACTAGAACACGGCCTGGACCCCGATAAACACGGTCGTGCCTCATTAAAAGTCAAAACACGGCCTGGCCACGATTCATACGGGCGTGTACCATGGCCATGTCCCTGTCGCTAGAAAGAGAAATTTCATTTGGGAAAGGATACTTGGAGGCAAAGAAACACATTCCAAAGCCTATTCAAACACCCTAGCAGGAATTCTACTTAAATTAGGAAACTTAGGGGCCAAGTAAAGCATCACAAAGTCTATATAAACACCCAAGGGGGCAACTTGAAAGGGGAGTTCGGTAGAAGCCAAAACCGGAGGCGAGCTAGGCCAAGGAGCCAAGCCGGAAAGGTCAGAATTGTGGGAATCGCTCGAAGTTAGCCAGTTGATCCATCCCAAGAAGCCGAAATTATACTCAAGACGGCGGAATTCTCCTTCAATTCCTTCAGGGAGTTATAGGAATTTCTTATGTTTTGTTTTATCTTTTCTCTTGAGATGCTTTCTTTATTAATTATGAACTAAACCCCTCAGATACTTGAAGGGGATGAAACCTAGATGAATCTTGTTATTTTATTTCTGAATTTTATGATAAATACTTAGTTTGTTCTAAATTATGCATGCTTAATCCAAATATAATGTGCTTAGGTGAAGGAGAAATAGACCCTGCTTAAGAGTAGATCTAGCATAATTAAGCAGAGTTGATCGAACGCCTAGAGATAAGGTTACGAGATTTTGCCGGATTAGGGTGAAACCTAATATGGGAATCCATAATCAATTTACTGCTATTCTAGGGGGTTATTATAAGCGAACGAGAGTTCCACTAATTAACCTAGGGTTAGACGTTATTCGCCTCGAGAGAGGGTTTAGCATAGGTTAGGGAGTCCTACGGATCAAGCTAAATAAATAAATCATATGATTCAGGGTTAGATAATAAGTAAAGTCTAGGTGGATTCTTCTTAAGGGTATCGTTGTGATCAATTGAGTTTTTTTCAAGTTATTTCCCAATTCGTTCTTTTTGTCTTAGTGTCCTTAGCCCAGTTGTCGTTAATTTAGATTAAAACAAACTTCACTCTATTTTTAAGGCTAAATAATAAAAAGAAAGTTAGTATTAATACTTTTGGTTCCTTTGGGTTCGATAATCTGGTCTTGCCTAAACTATACTACTGTTCGATAGGTACACTTGCCTTTAATCGTTGTCAGAGTTAGTTTCTAGGTTCGATCATTCTTTTATAAATTTTAAAACTCTGATTTTAGTGATCATGCTCCTTCTATTTTCATGGATCTGATGAATCGGGTATTCAGACCGTATCTAGATCGGTTTGTGGTTGTATTCATAGATGACATTTTGATCTATTCGCGTGATGAAACCGAGCATGCCGAACACTTGAGACTTGTGTTACAAATTTTGCGTGATAAGCAGTTGTACGAGAAGTTCAGAAAATGTGAGTTTTGGTTGAATGAAGTTAGTTTTCTGGGGCATGTCGTTTCAGCATTGGGCATTCAGGTTGACCCGAGCAAAGTTTTGGCTATACTTGATTGGAAACCTCCGCAGAATGTTTCTAAGGTTCGTAGCTTTCTGGGACTTGCCGGATATTATAAACACTTTCTGAAAGGGTTTTCTATGATAGCAGCACCGATGACAAAGCTATTACAGAAAGACGTTAAATTCGAGTGGTCAGAAAGGTGCCAGAAAAGTTTTGATCAGCTAAAAACCTTGCTAAAGGAAGCTCCAGTGCTTGTTCAGCCAGAGTCGGGTAAAGAGTTCGTTATCTTTAGCGATGCATCTTTAAGTGGTTTGGGTTGTGTTTTGATGCAGGAGGGTAAAGTTGTAGCCTACGCATCGAGACAGTTAAAGCCGCATGAAAAGAACTATCCGACGCATGATCTCGAGTTGGCTGCTATAGTTTTTGCTTTCAAAAAATGGCGTCACTACCTAATCGGTGAAAAGTGTCATGTCTATTCGGATCACAAGAGTCTAAAGTATTTAATGACTTAAAAGGATCTAAATTTGAGACAACGGTGATGGTTAGAACTATTAAAAGATTACGAGCTCGTGATTCATTATCACCCGGGGAAGGCTAATATGGTCGCTAATGCACTTAGCCGAAAGTCACTATTTGCTCTACGTGCAATGAATGCGAATATAGCTATGACTGATGATGGTGTGATTATTGCAGAATTGAAAGCGAGACCACTGTTCGTACAACAGATCCGCGAAGCTCAAGAGGTTGATAATGACTTAATAGAAAAAAGGAGTCAATGTGGCTCGAGTACTGATTCAGATTTTCAGTTAGATGCTGAGGGGTGTCTACGGTTTAAGAATCGGATATGTGTGCCTAAGAATCCTGAATTGATTCGAATGATTTGTGATAAAGCTCATAATAGTAAATTGTCGATACATTCGGGTAGTACGAAGATGTATAACGACCTGAGACAGCATTACTGGTGGCAAGGTATGAAACGAGATATTTCAGACTATCTGTTGAAGTGCTTAATATCTCAACAAGTGAAAGCTGAGCATCAGGTACCATCGGGACTACTTTAATCGATTATGATACCTTAGTGGAAGTGGGATCGGGTCACAATGGATTTTGTATCTGGGTTGCCGTTAACACCGAGCAAAAAAGACTCAATCTGGGTTATTATTGATAGATTGACGAAATCGGCCCATTTCATTCCATTACGTACGGATTTCTCACTTGATAAGTTAGCTGAGTTGTACATATCTCAGATTGTACGATTGCACGGAGTACCTATTTCCATTATTTCGGATAGAGATCTGAGGTTTACATCGCGGTTTTGGAAGAAACTGCAAGATGCTCTAGGTACTAAATTGCACTTCAGTACTGCTTTCCACCCTCAGTCGGATGGACAATCTGAATGTGTTATTCAAATACTCGAGGACATGTTGAGATGTTGTGTTCTTGAGTTTGAGGGTACGTGGGAACGATACTTGCCTTTGATTGAATTTGCATATAATAACAGCTTTCAATCAAGTATCAAAATGGCATCTATGAAGCTTTGTACGGTCGTAAATGTCGTACACCTTTATATTGGACCGAATTAAGTGAAAGCAAGATACACGGGGTTGATTTAATTAAAGAGACTGAAGAGAAAGTGAAAGTGATCCCAGAAAGTTTACAAGCCGCGCCAGATCGTCAAAAGTCATATGCGGACTGAAAACGTAAAGATATCGAGTTTCAGGTGGGTTACCGAATATTTTTGAAAGTCTCACCGTGGAAAAAGATACTTAGATTTGGTCGTAAAGGAAAGCTGAGTCTGAGATTTATTGGATCGTACAAAGTTATTTAGCGTATAGGGCCAGTTGCATATAGGCTGATGTTGCCATCTGAGTTAGACAAGATTCACAATGTTTTTCATGTATCGATGCTTTGACATTATAGATCAGATCCTTCTCATTTGATTAGCCCATCAGAGATTGAGATTCAGCCCGACTTATCTTATGAAGAAGAACCGATTCGTATCTTAGCTTGTGAAGTGAAAAAATTACGAAACAAGAAAATCTCGTTGGTTAAAGTAATGTGGCATAAGCACGGGGTTGAGGAAGCAACCTGGGAACTCGAGGAATCAATGAAAGAATGCTACCCACACCTATTCATTGGTAAGATTTTCGGGGACGAAAATCCCTTAAGAGGGGAGAGTTGTAACAGCCTGATTCTAGCCCCAATTAGAACGGTGGTTTCGGGACCACGAATCCGAGTCAGAAAAATTTTTATGCATTATTTTCTAAGTTAATTGTGTGTGAATTAGCATGTGTGCAAGTTTCGTATAAAAATTTGAGTGTTTGTGTGCTTAATTAAATAAAAAGACGTAATTGCGTAAAATGAAAATTTGATGGTTAGTTGTGATAGTGCTAATTTGAGAGTGGCTTTTTAATGTTGAATCCTTAAAGGGAAAATAGCCCATTTCTTATAGTGGTGGACGGCACTAAGCTTTAATAAAGCATTTTATATTTGTTTTCTTTATAAATTAAGCTTATATTAATATATATATATGTATTTTATAATTACATTAAAATAATAAAAACATAAAAGAACATTTGCATGTTCATCTTTTTGGGTGCATTTGACCGAAACTAAAAGGATAAAAGTAAAGAAAAAGCTTCAAAGGGTTTCAGCATTACTTAGGCTTGATTAAGGTATGATTTAGCTTTAGTTTTTGATCATTTTTATATTTTTGAGATCGTTGTTATGTGATTTAGCTAGCCCATACTCGAATTTTTTATTTGGTTGTGTAGTTCGTGTATTGCCATTGATGGAGATTTGATGTTTGTATTATTTAATGATAGAAAATGATATTTGTATGCTAGATTAACAAGTTTATCTTTAAAACTATTGATGAAATTTAGTAATATGGATTGAATGATAATGTAACATCCCAAAATTGGGCCTAGTAGGATTGGGCCCATAGGGTCTTGGGCGTAGGAGTGTTTAAAATTTTGGGAACAAGAGAAGGCATTATTGCAAATTGGACTTATTAGTTAAGTGAATTTGGAAGGTTACGAGGCTTCTATGAAGTCTCGGGTTTAATTGGGCCTTAGGAAAAATTTGGTATTTTAGCACTTTAAGGAGAGATAGTAAGTGGCATCAAGGCTTATGGAAATAGATGAGTAATTTGTTATCATAATTGAGCAATTAGTAAAGAGGTTATGGCATCAAGTGAAGGACTTTGAGGGAAGAGGTTCGAATCCCATTGTGTGCAAATTTTTGACTAACATTTTTGCACTCTTTTCGTAAGTGTCGGCCAAGAGGTATTTATGGCAAGTTTGACTTCTTTATTTTTGGTACGGTGGTTAAGGAGAATAGGAAAGAATGAAGGTGAGGAAAGAAATCAAGAAAAAGGGGAAAGTAGGGGGAACATGTGGCCTTTTTTCAAGGGATGTGTTATGGAAAGGATGGTTGGCAAATTTTTGGCTATTAGGGACATGAATGTGGATGGTTTTGGGACTTAAGGGGGTGATAGCCAAATTTTGCTAGGAGTTTTTGGAAAAGCTAGTGCTTGAGAGGTTGTTCTCTTTAGTTTTTTGTATCATTCTCTTTCTCTCCAAATTTCCTCTTCTCTTTGCTAAATTTTCAAGCCTTTAGTGTGCATTTTTGTTTCTTCTTTTCTTCCTTGTTGCCGAAAGTACCTAAGCCTTGGAGATCAAATTGTTCACTCGTTTTCCTTTGGAAAAAGCAGAACCCTTCATTTCTTCTTTATCGTTCTTCTCATCCGTATTAACACTCACTCCTTTGATCAATCAGTAAGTGGTTCTATTCAAACATTTTTATTTTTCTTTCTCCTAGCCGAATATATGTCTTGGCACGGGATGGTCCTTTTAACTGAGACCATCATTTTATTCTACCCTCTCAAACGAGATCATTTTCTCTTTTTCGTAGTGTTTTAAGTGGGAGACCGTGTATTGTTCTAGCCGAAGTCAAACGGTGGAAATTGGATCCAATATCGATAAGGTAAGGGGGTTCATTTTGGATTTTTTGTTATATCTCTATTTGGCTATGTTGCAAATCGGACTGAAGTTTCGACTAATCGATTATGTTTTAGGGACGAAATCACTTGATATATTCTATTTGCAAATCCTTCGGATATAGTGGGTCAACGAAGAGTGGTTCTTTTGGGAATCCTAATCAAGGTGTATAATCCCGTACTTTCCGAATACATGTTTGAAATGGTGTGTAATCTCACATATGTCTGAGAGTTTGTATGATATGCTCTGTGATTCGGTCAAAATATCGAGGAAAACCAGAAATCGACATCCGTAATCACTCGGGAGTACGTATGATGGTAGTGGTAATCATGTTTTGTGATAAAATAGTTTAGGTTAGAAACAATGGCATATTTTTGAAAAATCATGAAAAATAGGAAAAAGGGAATCAAAAATTGAATAAGATATCAAATTAAAGCTTATTGTGTCTATTTTGATAAGGATAAAACAGAAAAGGAAAAGGAATTTTATATTCTGAGATATCTTAATCTTAGTGAGACTGGTTCTGAATGACTTCGTGGTTCCCTGATCCATTTTGGAAAAATCGGATAAAATTGTATAAAGTGAATCATGAATTATAGTTTATATGTACAGATTCCTTAGTGAGTCTATTTTCAATAGGAATAAGTGAGAGCAACATATAAAAACCGTACAGTGAGATATTTGAATTTTGGTTAAGAGAGGTCAGAATCGTCAGACAGTGAAACAAGGGAAATTGTAAGAAATAAAACTTACTAAATGGTTAAGCCAAAAATTCTGGAAAAATTATA
The DNA here is from genome assembly GCA_025503065.1 of Gossypium bickii. Taxonomy (NCBI): domain Eukaryota; kingdom Viridiplantae; phylum Streptophyta; class Magnoliopsida; order Malvales; family Malvaceae; genus Gossypium; species Gossypium bickii. Next base: position 41,759,359 of record CP106717.1, on the reverse strand, counting down.
GGATAAATATATATGAGTCTAATTTCAAGGAAAATTTACGGATCTAGATTTTGAGTTTTCTAGCCCGAGTTATGGTCAATATAGTCAGTACGACGCAGATGGACAGTTTCAAATTTGTATGCCCAAATTAGTAATTAAGTTTGGGTGGCGAAATTACCGAATTACCCTTAGTGGGTAAAATTACCGAATTACCCTTACTGGGTAAAATTACTGAAATACCCCTAGGTTGCGAGATTACCGTATTACCCTTAGTGGGTAAAATTACCGATTTACCGAAATGCCCCTAATGGGCCGATTTGTTATATTGCCTTAATGGGCTGAATTGTTATATTGCCTTAATGAACCGATTTGATAGATTTCCCTAATGGTCCGATTTGCAAAGTGTTATAATGGGCCGATTTACCGAAATGTCTTTATGGACCGGTTTACCGAAATGCCCTTATGGGCCGAATGATCGTATTGCTTAATTGGCCGAATTTTTGTAATGAATCTCTGAATTAATGATGGTTGTTTGTATCTGTAAATATCATGATTTACTATGTATGTTGCATATTTACATATTGCATGGGATGGGAAACTTGAATGAAGAGAAGAGTATACCGGTGGCATTGCCACAAATACCGATAAAGGCTATGTGCCAATATAAACGTGATTTTGGCTTTGTGCCATCGTGATTATGGCTATGTGCCAATATAAACGTGATTTTGGCTTTGTGCCATCGTGATTAAGGCTATGTGCCGATTATATTACCGTATATGAATCTGGTGGCTCAGCCACAAATATTATAAATGGCAGCTTGACTACAAATTGGAGAGACTGGCGGGGTGGGTTGACTTGATCCCCACAGGAGAGATTGGTTGGTACGGATGGAGAGATTGGCTAGATGGGACGGGTTGCATTCATATCATTTATTTATGACATGAAAGTGGACTTTGGCCCAAGATGATTGATATATGGGCTCAGGCCCAAGATGTTTGCTTATGGGTTCAGGCCCAATGGTTGACGGTAAGGGGATTATACACTGAGCTCTTGTAACTCACTCCCCCTTTTTCTTAACCCTTGTAGGTAATGCTAAGTGATGTGGACTTGGGCCATGGATGACTCGGGTGGAGGCCATACTTCAGAAATGGTGTTATTGAGTTTTAAATTTCTATTTCCATTTATTTTATTATTTTGCTATTTTGGTTTAAGTTGTAATAAGGCCTCTGGAGTATTTTATTATTTGCTTTATGGTTGATATACTTATTATTTTGCTTAAATGGTTTAAAACGAGAATTTTTCTAAAAACGTAAATAAAGGTTTTCCAAAACCGATTAACAAATGGATTTCAAAATAAACTTTCACAAATATGATTTAACTCAGATTTTCTTTCAAATTATTAACGACACTTCCAAAAGTCACGGTTTTAAAGTTCAATTCCTTGATTTTTGATTCATCAATCAATCTCTCAAAAATACCTGTATTTTATCTACATTTCCGCAATGTTTCAAAATGCTTTTGCAACTCTTTTTCAAACGTCACATTTTCATAAATCGTTTATTTCAAATATGCTTTCGCAACCAAAAAGGTTTATTAAAGATAATTATATTTTCACATAGACACAATTGCTTAAGTGTTTTGGGTTTTAACAAAGACGAGTTTTTTTTTGTGACACGCCAGATTCGGGCCTAACTTCTAGGTCGAGTTTGGGGTGTTACAGATAAAAATAAATTTTTGTAAGGACTAAATGGCAAAATAAATGAAAGGAGTGAGTTTATATAGGGACTAAGTATTCGGCCCTCAATAAGTGTGGTAAAATTTTAGATATTTTGTGTTTTGAGTAATAGGGACTAAATTGTAAAAATTTTAAATGTCAGAGGTAAAATGGTAATTTGTATAATTATGTGTTTTTGGATTAAATTGAATGAAATATATTTGAATGAGCTTAATTTGGAATTATTTAGATCAAGAACAAAAAGAAACAGGATTGGATCGGGGAAAGGCAAAGTTGAACGACTAGCGGGGAAATCTTAATCCGTCGAATTCCGTGGTAAGTTTTTAAGCAATCGGATTGAATTAAATTTTATTCTATATTAAAAGGCATATATTTAAGTGAGGTAATAGGTTTAATTTAAAAATGCCGAAAGTGGCATGAGAAAAATATCATGAAATAACCGAATGTGGGCTAATATATATTTCTGTATACATAAGTCTTGATTAACTGGGTTGGACGATTAAATTTACATGTGTTAAAGGATAGATATTTTTTTTATAAATAAATGAAATTAGAGTGGTGATGTAATTGATCATATGGATATATATATGTATATAATTGGTGTTGCTGAATATGATAATATTATAGGAGAAATAAGTTGTTTGTGAACCTTTAATTATATGTGTATATATGAATGAATCTGAGAACATATGTGTATTTCATAATAAGGAGAAAATGGATTGATGGCACTATGTGTGCGAGCTATTATACTGAGCATTGTGTGTGCGAGATCGATTATCTGGCACTATGTGTGCGAGCTTATATACCGAGCACTATGTGTGTGAAATTGGTCGTATGGCACCATGTGTGCGGAAAATAAGTAATGGCACTAAGTGTGCGATACATTACCGGTGAATGGTACTTTGTGCGCTCTTTATCAATGTAACGACACTAAGTGTGCGATACGTTACATATACTGCTCTATGTGTGCAGATTTGCAGATTCATCAGAGATATAAATTTAATAATAGAGGTGATCGAAAGGTGATATTTTGGTAAGTGATGTTTATCAATTGAATAACTTAGAACTAATGAGGTAAGTGTTCTTGTATATGAAATTATAGAAATGAGATATGGTCATTAATATTTGAATTTGGTTGAAATGGATAAATGGATCATGAATATTCAGTTTAAGACATATCGAATTTGGTGATTGTTTTATAGAGATATATTTATTGTGTTATTGATTGTGAATTGTATTGATTAAACTTGTAAAATGATTTGATATACATTTTCCATTGCTTATAACTTACTAGGCTGAGATAGCTTATCGTTATTTTCCATTGACTATTTTATAGATTTTGAAGGCTAGTTCGTGCTCGGGGATCTTCGTCAAAGTCATTCGCACTATCACCTAAATTCGGTATTCTATAAGTTGTATCTCTTTTTGAAACATATGGCATGTATAGGCTATATTTCTTGGGTTGTGTTCAAATGATATGTATATATATATATGTATATGCCATGCGAAAATGGCTATGCTTTTATGTTTGAGTTGGTTTGATCATGTTTAATTATGGAATTATTATTTGAGTATATTAGTTTATATATTAAAAGTCTAGTTTGAAAGTTATTTCATAATGTGTTATATGTAAATTTTGAGCTCATGGAATTGGTTGAATATAGTATATAAGACATTGGGTTGATAAAAATGTTTTTGGAATAATTATTTGAATGTATTAATATGATTAGACTAGAATGAAATAGGTCACATTTTGTGTATGTGATTATCAAAGGCGATACATTAATGAGCAAATTGATGTGTATTAATTTGTAGACATTCGACCATGACTTGTTTTAGTTTGGTGCTAAATTCTCCCTTTTGAGTGATATAGTATGTTCGTCCATGAGATATAAATGGCTAAATCATTGATGTAATATCTTGTTAAGATGTGCTTATGATGGTATATATATAATGAACAATGCCGAATGTGATAAGAAATTATGGGATAAATGAGTTGGTTTAAAATTTATATTTATGGTATATTCTAATGTGAGATAAGTAGATAGGACAATGATATAATCATATGTGGTATTGAAATGATCGAAAGTAATGCACATGTTCAGTAATGATATATGTTTGAATGTATCGTTGATAATAGAAATGAAATGAGTAAATAAGTACCATATACCTAATCGGTCTTTTCTTTTAAATGACCAATTGAATAGTGATTTGCTAGTTGAATGAAATTAGTTTTTAGTTGATGTTAATGATATTATTCGTGATATGTAAGTTAATATTTTGATATTAGATGGGATATACATGTTTATTCGTGATAGTATGAATTGGTACACATTTATCAAAGTAATAGTTTTTAAAAGGTGCACTGACTTGGGTTTGGTTTAGTAACGCCTGTAACCCTAATCCGGTGACGGATACGGGTTAGGGGTGTTACAAGTCAGGTCAAAAACATATTTTAATATTATTTTCTGTGTTTTTCGTATGTGAATTTACATATGTGAAATTTCTGTAATTTAATTTGATCGTTTGTGTGTTTAATTAGCAAAAATGACTTAATCGCAAAATGTAAAAGTAGCTAGTTGATTGTTAAAGTGTTAAATTGTCTTTTTCTTTTAATATGGAGTCCTTATGATGTAATTGGACCCTTGGATTATTGAATGGACATATATGTACATAGTTAGTGGATTTTAAATGTGAATAATAAGGCTAAATTGGTAATTTAATAAAATAAAAGATTAATTTAATAAAACAAAAGTAAAATACATGCATTTATCTTGTTAATGACCGAATTAGAGAGAAAGAAAAAGGTTTTAGGAGCTTTGCAGCATTCGGCCAACATCTAGTTTGATTAGAGGTTTGTTTTTGTTCGGTTTTTGATAATTTTTACGTTTTTGAGATTCTTGTTTCAAATACTATCAAGCCCATGTTTTAATTTTTGTATTTGATAATGATTTTTTTTTTTGCCATTGATGATAACTTGTGATTTTTTTTGTTTGATGATGGAAAATAAAAGATATATGGTAGATTAATTTGTTTTGTCTTAGGATTTTTGATGAATTTGAGTAATTTGGGCTAAATTGTAAAAATTATATTTTGAGGGACAAAAATGTGAAATAAATGAAATGTATGGACTTGTATGAGCATGAAGAAGATTCGGCCTAAGCATGAAATAGTGAAATTATGTGTATTTTGTGTTTTGTGAAATAAAGACTAATTTGTGAAAAATGTGAATTTTAGTGGCTTAAGTGCAAATGCTCTAATTAAGTGTTTGTGGTTTGAATTGAATGAAATGTGTTATTAAATAGCCAAATTTGAATTTATTTAGATCAAAAACGAAAGAAATAGGAATTAGATCGGGGGAAGTTGAAAGTTGTCGAGTAATTATTTCCATCCGTCTATATCCGAGATAAGTTCATAAGTAAAAAAATATCGATAAATTCTATTGTATTTATTTTAGTAGAGACAAAGTGAATTATTACTTGTGTATATAATATGCCGAAATGAATTGAGCATGGGAGCAATATTCATGAGCCTGAAATGATAGAGTTTTGACGTCCGAAAGTCCCGTACGAACCTTAGGAATAGTTAGGATACATATGTCATGACATAGGATTTCGATATGTGTTTTCGTGTAAGACCACGTCTGAGTCGTTGGCATTGACATGTGTTTACGTGTAAGACCATGTCTGGGACATTGGCATTGTATTTGATTCGTGTAAGACCCTATCTGGGACAGTGGCATCGATATATGATTACATGTAAGACCATGTCTGGGACGTTGGCATTGTACGAGCCTTCTGACTATCCAAGTATCCTTATTAATTCCGAATGGTTCAACGGGCATTATCGAGACGAGATCAGACGTGGAAACGAACTAAAAGATTCAGGTATATGCTTTGTGATATGTATATGTAAGCAAGGTAAGTATATCTTTATGATGGGTATTTGAATTGGACATGGTAAAAGATAAATTTATATGTACTTATGAGTATATGTGAACTTGAACATTGATGTTGTATTTGCTATTATGAATGTGATAATACTTGAGTTGCAAGCATATTAAATGTACAATTAGTTAAGGTTTATTTGATTTGTTTAGTTGATTTAATGCAAATGTTTATTTACTTATTGTTTGCTTATTACTTACTAAGTTATGATAGCTTACTTTGTTTGTATGTTTATTTGATTGTTTTATAGATTATTAAAGCTACGTGGAGCTCGGGGATTCGTTGAGGATCTTCATCACACTATTGAACTATATTTTGGTACCTTTTGAAAATGTATATATAAAAGTATGGCATGTATAGTCTAGTGAGTTTTGATTATGTTTTGAGATGTGTAAAAATAGCCATGTGATATGGCTTGTTAAAGAATATGTTTTTAGGTGAGTTTTGTTCTAGTTTATGATGCATAAGGTGAAATGTTTTGATGAGCTAATGAATGGCCAAAATGAAATGGTTAATGTTGGTAAGTTTCTTGGTTAATTTGTGAAGTTGATATAATGAGAAATGGTATAGATTGGAATGGGTTAAAATGATATATATATAGGTATGTGTTTTTGATGTGAAGTTGATACTTGAATTGGTATATTAGAGTAAGAATTGAATATGGAAATGAATGATGTTATTAGGAGTCAAATTGTGCATGTTTTGTGTATGCTTTTAGAGTATGAAATTGGATTGGTTTGATGCTTATAGGTTTGACCCAAATTTTGGGTGGCAAATTGGCCTTGCAAATGGCCTATATTTGCCCACACGGTTGAGCACATGGGCGTGTGTCTCGACCGTGTCTCTTAAGTTTGTAATTCAAAACAAGTCAGACTCACACAAAGGCCAGACACATGGGCGTGTGACAGGCAGTGTGAATTAAGTCAGTGTTGCCCACGGGTCAAGCACACGGGCGTGTCTTCGGCCATGTGGACAAGTCAGTATGTATGCCCTATTTTGCCACGGCTTGGACACATGGGTGTGTCTGATGCTGTGTGAGGCACACGGCCTACCCACACGGGCGTGTGACCTCTGTAACTTTGAAAAATGTTTTATTTTCGAAAAAATTTTGTATGTGCTCGGTTTAGTCCCGACCCCTTCCTAATGCATGATTAAGGTCCCGTAGACCTATTTAAGGGACTCTATGTATATGATTTCTATGTTATGATGATGATGTATCTTATGTTGTGAAATGATAGTAAAAGTTTCGAATTATCTGGTAATGCCTCTTAACTCTATTCCGGTGATGGTTACGGGTTAGGGGTGTTACATTTTGTTGGTATCAGAGCTACATTTACTAGCTATACATGTCATTTTATAAACTGTGATAGTGTGATGATTCTTGGCAATTGAAATGTGTTTTCGTATAGTAAATAGATCCTGATCGAGCCGTAACTGATGATGTGGAAAGTAATGTGCCTGCTCTCACTCAAGGGACAGCGTCGGCTGAATCTTGGCCGACTTCGAGTAATCAAGAGGGAGAGGCTAAACAAGCCTTTTACCAAATGATGAATGAATGGTTTACTCAATATATCCGGACGAATCCAGTTGTTACACAACCATCTCACCCATCGATTCCTCCTCAAATACCAGTTATGTCACAAGTTGTTGATCCAGTATGAATGAATAAGCCACCGGTTGATAAAATTAGAAAATACGGGGCTGAAGAATTCAGAGCCACTGTTGATGATGATGCTGAGTGAGCTGAATTTTGGCTCGATAATATTATCCATGTGTTTGATGAATTATCTTGTACCACTGACGAGTGTATTAATTGTGTTGTATCATTGCTTCGAGATTCTGCATATCATTGGTGGAATACAGTGATATCCGTAGTTCTGAGAGAACGGGTTACCTGGGAGTTCTTTCAGACTGAATTCCGTAACAAATACATCAGTCAAAGGTTCATTGACCAAAAGTGCAAAGAATTCCTTAAGTTGAAACAGTGTCGTATGACCATAACAGAACATGAATGGGAATTTGTGAAACTTAGTAGTATGCCTTGGAATGCGTATCGACCGAAACAATAACGTGTAAAAGATTTGAAGACGGGCTGAATGAAGACATTAAGTTGCTTGTTGGGATTCTGGAAATAAAAGAGTTTGTCGTACTAGTTGAACGAGCGTGCAAAGATGAAGAGCTCGGGAAAGAGAAAAGAAAAGCTGACTTTGAAGCTAGAGTTGCACGTAAGAGATTCTCAAGTAAGTCTTTCCAATCGGCATCAAAGAAATTTCGAGATGACTCTACCCGTTCAAAGACTACTGCGGGTTATTCTAGACGGGATCGAGATAGATCAGTTGTGAGTTCGAGAGTTACCTTAGTAGCTAGTGCTGGTAATGTCAGATAAAATCAATCGAAGTGCAAATATTATGGTAAACGACATCCCGACAGTTGTAGATTGAATGATCGGGCCTGTTTCAAATGTGGATCATTAGATCATTTCATTCGTGAGTTCCCTGAGTTAGCTAAGCAAAACACAGTACAAAATGTCAAACCGAGTAATACGGCAGCTCGAGGTAGACCACCCAGGAACACAGGTAATGTGAGTAGCAGTCAAAGAGGAACTAAAATTACAGCTGTTAGATCTAAGGCTCACGCACCTACCAGAGCTTATGCTATTCGCATCCGCGAAGAAGCTTCGTCTCCAGATGTGATTACTGGTACTTTCACTTTCTATGATACTAGTGTTGTTGCATTGATTGATCCTAGTTCGACTCATTCTTATGTATGTGAGACTTTAGTATCTAGTAAGACTTTGCATGTAGAGTCTACTAAGTTTGTGATTAGAGTATCGAACCCCTTAGGTCGGTGTGTTTTGGTTGGTAAAGTGTGCAAGAATTGTTCGTTGATGATTCGAGATTCATGTTTTTCGGCTGATTTGATGTTGTTTCCATTCGATGAGTTTGATATAATTTTGGGTATGGATTGGTTAACCTTGCATGATGCTATTGTGAACTGCAAACGGAAGACTATTGATTTGCGATGTCAGAATGATGAGATTATTCGGATTGAGTCTAATTATCTGAATGGTTTACCGGCAGTGATATCTTTGATGTCAACAAAGAAATATGTGAGAAAGGGTTGTGATGCTTATGTGTTAGACTCTAAAGTGACCAAAAAGAAGATAGAATCAGTACCAGATGTGTGTGAATATCCGGATGTGTTTCCCAAAGAATTACTGGGTTTGCCACTGATCCGAGAGGTAGAGTTTGGTATTGAGTTAGTGCTGGGGATGACTCTAATTTTGATAGCTCCGTACAAAATGGCACCGATTGAATTAAAAGAATTGAAAGCTTAGTTGCAAGAATTGACTGAAAGAGGCTTCGTACGACCGAGTTTTTCTCCCTGGGGTGTATCGATTTTGTTTGTGAAAAAGAAAGACGGAACTATGAGAATGTGCATTGATTATCGACATCTCAATAAGGTGACTATAAAGAACAAATATCCTTTTCCACGAATTTATGATTTGTTCGATCAGTTGAAAGAGGCTACTATGTTTTCTAAGATAGATCTGAGGTCAGGTTATTATCAGTTGCGAGTTAAAGACTCTGATGTACCAAAAAATGCTTTCCGAACGAGGTATGGACATTATGAGTTTTTGGTTATGCCTTTCGGACTTACTAATGCAGCTACTATTTTTATGGATTTGATCGGATCTTCAGACAGTATTTGGATCGATTTGCAGTTGTGTTCATAGATGACATATTAATCTATTCTCGTGATGAATCTGAGCATGCTGAACATCTGATATTAGTGGTACAGACTTTGCGTGATAAGCAGCTGTACGCGAAGTTCAGTAAATGTGAGTTCTGGTTACGAGAAGCTAGTTTTCTGGGATATATAGTATCAGCAACGGGAATTTGGGTTGATCCGAACAAAATTTCAGCTATTTTGGATTGGAAGCCATAGAAAAATGTATCTGAAGTTGAAAGTTTTCTGGGATTAGCGGGTTACTATAAACAGTTTGTAAAAGGTTTCTCCATGATTGCAACCATGATGACGCGACTCCTTCAAAAAGATGTTACATATGAGTGGTCAGAAAAGTGCCAGAAAAGTTTTGATCATTTGAAAGCTTTATTGACCGAAGCTCCAGTACTAGTTCAGCCAAAATTAGGTAAAGAATTCGTCATTTATAGTGATGCATCTTTGAATGGTTTAGGTTGTGTTTTAATGCAGGAAGGTAAAGTTATAGCTTATGCCTCAAGACAGTTAAAGCCACACGAAAAGAACTATCCAACATATGATCTAAAATTGGTAGCTATTGTGTTTGCACTGAAGACATGGCCCCACTATCTGTTTGGTGAGAAATGTCATGTTTATTCCGGTCATGAAAGCTTAAAATATCTGATGACTCAGAAAGATTTGAACCTACGATAGCAAAAATGGTTGGAGTTGCTAAAAGATTATGAGCTTGTGATTGACTATCATCCGGGAAAGGCTAATGTTGTTGCTAATGCTTTGAGTCGGAAATCATTGTTTGCCTTACGTGCGATGAATACTCAGTTGGCCCTATCTGATGATGGTTCATTAGTAACTAAGTTAAAAGCGAAACCATTATTTATTCAACAGATTTGTGAGGCTTAGAAAATTAATAACGAATTGATAGCAAAACGGGCTCAATGTGATGCGAATACTGATTCAGAGTTCCGAATTGATACTAAAGGTTGTTTGAGGTTCAAAGATCGAATGTGTTCCGAGAAATTCAAAATTGATTCAGATGATTTTAAATGAAGCTCATAGCAGTCGATTATCGATTATCTGTTCACCCGGGTACTGAAAATGTATAATGATTTAAAATAGCTTTGCTGGTGGTCTGGTATGAAACGAGATATCTCTGATTTTGTTTCGAGATGTTTGATCTGTCAGCAAGTCAAAGTAGAGCATTAGGTACCTTCTGGGTTACTTCAGCCGATTATGATACCTGAGTGGAAATGGGACAGAGTCACAACGGATTTTGATCAGGTTTGCCTTTGTCACCAAGTAAGAAAGACCTAATCTGGGTTATTGTATATAGATTGACTAAATCGGCTCACTTTGTTCCGATTTGCACAGATTATTTAACTTGATAAACTCGCTAAGTTGTATATTTCTCAGATTGTGAGATTACACGAAGTGCCTATTTCTATTGTTTTAGATAGAGATCCGAGGTTCATATTGCGGTTTTGGAAGAAATTGCAAGATGCACTAGGTACGAAACTACACTTTACCATTGCTTTCTATCCACAGACAGATGGTCAGTCTGAACGAATCATTCAAATACTCGAGGATATGTTGTGATGTTGCATTCTTGAGTTTGAAGGTACATTGGAACGATACTTACCACTGATTGAATTTGCGTATAATAATAGTTTTCAATCGAGTATCAAAATGGCACCTTATGAGGCTTTGTACGGTCTCAAATGTCGAACATCTTTGTATTAGACTGAGCTCAGTGAAAATAAGATATACGGGGTCGATTTAATCAAAGAGACTGAACAAAAAGTGAAAGTGATTCGTGATAGTCTGAAAACCGCGTCAGATCATCAGAAATCATATGCAGACTTGAAACGAAAAGATATTGAATTTTAGATTGGGGACAAAGTGTTTTTGAATGTCTCGCCGTGGAAGAAAATACTTTGATTCGATCGTAAAGGCAAATTGAGTCCAAGATTCATTGGGCTGTATGACATTACAGAGCATATCGGGCCAGTTGCTTATAGATTGTTGTTACCACCTGAGTTAGAAAAGATCCATCACGTATTACATGTTTTGATGCTTCGACGATATAGATCTGACCCATTGCATGTAATTTCTCTGTCTGAGATTGAGATTAGATTTGATATGACATACGAAGAAGAACCGATCCTGATTTTAGATCACAAAGTGAAAGAATTGAGAAATAAGAAAATGTAAAAGCCTGATTTAGGGGCTAGTCGGAACAGTGGTCTCGGGACCACAAATCCGAGGTTGGAGGAAATTATTTTACTGTTATTTTATGAGTTATAACATGATTATAAAGGTGCATGAAAATTTTAGTGCTTTAATTTTAGTGATTTCATGCTTAATCGCGAAAAAAGACTAAATCGCATAAAGTGCAAAAGTTCTATTTTATTTGCTAGAGGTGCCAAATAGCCATAGAATATTAATTGGAGGTCCTTAAAGTTCAAATAGGCCATGGGGGAAGTGATGGCCGGCCATAGGGGACAAAGAATAGACTTTGTCATTTGGTTAGGTGAAATTTGGTGATAAAAATTTAATCATAAAATAAAGAAGAGAAAATATCACCTTTTCTCTCCATCTTCTCCACTAAAAATGAGCAGCAAAATGGGGGTTGAGAACTCAAAAATTTTAGCCAAGCTTTCCTCCTTGCAAGTAAGTGATTTTTGTGGCCTTTCTTGAAAATATTTGTACTTTTGGAACCCCTAAAGCTTAAGCTTGCTAATGAGGGGACTATTTTGCAAAATGGTTAAGAACCTAGGGACTTGCCATGAGAGAGTTCATGTTGTTTGCTACATTTTTATGGAAGAAAATGAGTCTTAGTTGTTAGATGAACAACTTTTGTGAAAGGTGTTACCATGAAAACACCTAAAAGGACCTTTTTATAAAAGTTGTGAAATAGATGGTAAATGTGTGTAAAAGTTGAAATCTCGAGTTGCTATAGGAGGAAATATGAATCGTCTAGGCTTGATTAACAAAGAAATTGGATGAAAATCAATATACGAGCCTAGGGGCAAAATCATAATTTTGCCAAAGTCTAAGGGCAAAATGGTAATTTTACCAAAGTAGAAATTTTGAAATGTATTGATTAGTGTGGAGATTAAATGAGTAAATTTTATTATTTTAGATCAAAGCAAACGAGGTTCGGACCAAGAACGAGAGAAAAGAGAAATATGGACAAATAGGTCCCTTTTTACCCATTTGGTATTGAGGTTAGTTCGTGCGCAAATAATACAATATTATGTGAAGTATTTAATATTTCAATGTTGTATGAATTGTATATTGACTTTATGAATATATTAAATAAATTTTTGATGAGACATCAAGAAATGAAAATATTCAATCGAGCTTAAGAATAGATGGAATCCAATTATCACGATATTAAGATAATTAAGGTCCCTTGTAAGACCATATTTGGAATGTAACACCCCTAAGCCATATCCGTCGCTGGACTAGGATTAAAGGCGTTACCAAACAGGTCAAAAACATTTACAGAAATGTCATACAATTGAATATTAACCTCAACCATTATGTCCCTTTAATAGGTCATTGTGACCTAAAACATGCTATAAACCGGGTCGAGACTAAACCGGAACACCTACAAAATTTCATGGAAATTTAAAACTTTTCTAAGTTTCAGAGGTTACACGCCCGTGTGGGTAGGCCGTGTGCCTCCCACGGCTGCTAGACACACTCGTGTGTCCTTCCCGTGGTCGAAACTGACTTTTCTTCCACGGCCACTAAGCACGCCCGTGTACTCTGGCCGTGGTCAATCCTGTCAAAAATCACACGGCTACTAGGCACGTCCGTGTGCCAAGGCCGTGTACTCTTATGCTAGCTACTGACTTAGCCCCACGATCACTAGGCACGCCTGTGTGCCACAACCGTGGCCATTTTGAAGGCCAAAATGCCACCCACTTGGGTCTTACCTACAAGCAATATTTACCAACACATTTCATGCATACTAGACAACCAAAAAAACCATTCAATCTAAACATTCAATATCCATTTCAACCATGCCAACTTCCAAGACCAAAACATATGTATATCAAGTATAATTCATCCAAATGCTTACCCAAAAACTTGACCAATTCATGTGCTTCAACCATACCAAAGTATACTTCATATATCACATTCATTTAAACAAAATACCAACATATAACTAGCCAAATCACATGGCTAAATTCACTTCATTTACAAATACAAAAGACTAGCCTATACATGCCAAATCTAGCAAAATATATATCCAAAATGTACCATAAACAAGTTGAATAGTGTGATGACGATCCTTGACGGTCCCGAGCCTTCAGTAGCTTTGACGATCTATAAAACAGAGAAAGCGCACACACGGAGTAAGCTTTCCAAAAGCTTAGTAAGTCATAATACAAACAAACTTAGCATAGAAGGCATATATACTCATAGATACTTTGGCACATCTAAATCACTTAGCAAATTATCACATGTATACTTTGGTTCATGTACTTGGCCATATTTGCCACTTTCAACAATTCAAAGGTCTCATATATACAAAGCTCTTTCATGCTTACTATCACATCTCATATTGTTATCCAAATATACATAACCATCATAGTAAGATCACATAGGAACTTACCTTATATATACACTTAGTGTATGAATCAACGTACCTAAAATGGATTTACTATTTACATGGCCATTTCGTATCACAGACTTGCCCATTGAACCGTAAGGAATCTAGTAGGATACTCAAAAAGCTTGGAATAGTCGTACAATGCTAACGTCCCAGACGAGGTCTTACATGTAATCGGATATCGATGCCACTGTCCCAGACAGGGTCTTACACGAATCAATACGATGCCAATGTCCCAAACATGGTTTTACACGTAAAGATCATATCGATGCCAACGTCCCAGACGTGGTCTTACATGTAACGCTCATATTGATGCCTACGTCCCAGACGAGGTCTTACACGAAATCTCAAATCAACGCCAACGTCCCAGACGTGGTCTTACATGATAAAAACAAAACAAATACCTATGTCATGACATAGCTAATCCTATCTATTCCTAGGTTCATACGGGACTTTTTGGATATTGTCACTAAGTAATCCTTATCTTGGAATTCATGAACAGATCATATCATGAATATTCATTGATAACAATAATCATAAGAACATACATAATTCAATACAAATATGTTTATTTGCATAATGACTTACCTCGAATTCGATTTAACAGAAATGGAAATGGCTACTCGAATACTTTCTCTTTCTTGCGATCTAAGTCCGTTTTCCTCAGTTCTTGATCTATACATATTCAGAATTAACTCTTTTATTCACTAACTTATTCAATTAAATCCAAGGACACACATTTAGGGCCATTTGCAAATTAACCCTCATATATGCACAATTTATCAATTTAGTCCATTTTTCTCAAAACATCAAACTCACAAAATCATTACATACTCATGCTTAGCCGAATGTTCATACATCACATACAAGCCCATATTTTCCATCAAATTTACAATTTAGTCCCTCAAATTACTATTTTCACAATTTAGCCCTAATTAGCTAAATTCATCAAAAATTCAAGAACAAAGTATGTTCATCTAGCTCAAATCTTTCATTTAACAACTAAATTCATTACAAAGCTCAACATATCATCAATGGCTATCTCACAAACATCATGAATACACAAAATTGAGGCATGGGCTTGATAGTAAACAAAGCAATGATTGCAAAAACGTAGAAATTATCAAAAACTGAAGTCAAAACTCACCTTAATTCAAGCTTGCAAGTGCCAAAACCTAGGATAGTTTTCTTTCTTTTCTTCCTTCAATATTTGGCTAGGTGAAGGATGATAATGGCTTATTATCATGTTATTTTCATTATAACATTACTATTATTTCATTTACTAAATTAACCTTCCAATTAATAAATAAAACAACCATGCATTAAGGATATATTTGTCCATATCCATCCACTAACTAAATAGTGGTTTAATAACCACATAAATCCTCACCCTTATAAAGTCATAACAAATAGGCACTTTAACATATAGCATACAACTTTCACATTTAATGCAATTCAATCCTTTTGTCCAATTAAACACACAGACAGACAAATTAGCTCACGAAAATTTACCACATGCTTAGTCACATATCAAAGGCATGGAAAATAATATTAAAAATATTATACAGGCTCAGATTTGTGGTCCCAAAACCACTGTTTCGATTAGGGTATAAATCAGACTGTTACATGGAATATGGCCTCGGTGTGTGATTTCGTATAAGACCATGTCAGGAACTTGGCATTAATATTATATTTTATGTAAGGCCCTATCGGGGATATGAAGTTGATATGATACTATAGGTATGAGACTCAAGAGTATCCTTTAGGATTTTGAGTGATTCAACAGGTATGTTGAAAATGAGGAAGTATGTGGCTATGACATGAGAGGTGCAGGTATATGCCCAGAACTCATTTAAAGTGAATTCAATATTTAATGAACCCATGGTAAGTTTATGTGTAAATGATGCATCCTGATTGCATATGTTATGCTTATTAATGCATTGAGTGAATGCGAATGATTTTTGTATAAATCTATGTAAAGATGATAGAGTATGAGAAAATTTCCGGATGAACATTTGAAATAGGAAAATGAATGTGAATAAATATCCGTGAATGTGATTTAAATGGTGGGTTGTGTGCGATACCACCTTATTATTTGTTTACAATGGGCTGTGTGCGATACCATCGTATCTACTATCATTGGTGGGCTGTGTGCGATACCACCTTATTATTTGTTTATAATGGGCTGTGTACGATACCATCGTACGTACTATCATTGGTGGGCTGTGTGCGATACCATCGTATCTACTATCATTGGTGGGCTGTGTGCGATACCACCTTATTATTTGTTTATAATGGGCTGTGTACGATACCATCGTACGTATGTGCGATACCACCTTATTAATTAATAAATTGTGGGTTATGTGTGAAACCACTGAATATTTATTATTATTCCAAGGTGTTATCGAGAAACTTAACTAAGTGAAATTACATGTGGCTTGTGGTGATAGATGTAGGGATAAGATGCAAGTAAAGGTGAACAATGTTTTATGATGTGTGTTTGTGATATGTGAAGGTTGGAATGAGTAAGCATTATGATTGATTGAATGGGTAACCATGAGTTTAAATGTAAATTTCAATATAATACCTTGGTGGTTGAGTAGAATAAACGAATGACAATAGTTGATTATTATTTGCATATGAACTCACTGAGCATTATTGCTTACTCCTCTTCCTTTCCCATCTCTTATAGGTTAACTTAACTAACTCGGGTTGGAGACCGCCGGAGATGCTTTCACACTATTGAGCAGTCACTTGGGTATAAGTTTTCAAGTTTTCTTGAGATATGGAATGTATAGGGATCTTATCTTTTGTTTAATTAAGTCATAGTTAATGTAGCCAAATGTGTTGGCTTAAAATAGTTTATGGTTCGATGGTGCAAAGCCATGGATGATGGCTTATGCCAATTGTATTAGTACTAGTGATAGTACTCTCTTGTATATAGGAAGAAAGTTTGGTTTCCATGGTTTTAATGTGAAAATTTAAGTATTACAAATGATGATTTGTGAATGATATGAGATGAGATGTGAATTTGTGCAAGTGAGGGTGACTAAATGGCTTGGAAAATAGCTTTGAATTGGTCCATACGGGTAGACACATGGGCGTGTGTCTAAGCCGTGTGTGACACACGGTCAGTCCCATGGGTGTGTGACCAAGTCGTGTGTCCCCTGCATGTTAGTGTTGCAAGTCAACGTCGACCACGGGCTAGACACACGGGCGTGTACCTAGGCCGTGTGCCCCTTATAAGTTGCTGATGTCATAAATAGAATACCCAGGTTTTCACACACGGGTGAGGACACGGGCGTGTCTAGGCTGTGTGAAGGACACGGGCATGTGTCCGGGTGTGTGAAAACCTCTGTAGGTTCAAAAGGAAAAAAATAAATTCCACACGGGCAAGGGACATGGGCGTGTCCCATTCCACACTAGCGTGTGGCCTTGTTAAGGCAAAATTTTTCTAAGTATACAAAAGTTCCCGGTTTGATTTTGAGACCCTCCGTTTGCATGTTTAAGACCTCGTAGGCCCATAACAAGGATGATATGAATGTGATTGGGAAGTATTAAGTTGGAAAGAAATTTTATAGCCCAAAGTGGTATGTTCAAGCAAGTTAAGTTTGGTAATGCCTCGTACCCGGTTCCGGCATTGAATAAGGGGTGTTAGAAAAAATTGCTTTAGTAAAAGTTTTATGGCATCAACACGGGGTTGAAGATTTGTTGTGGTGTTACACCCGAAATTCTCCCCCCTTTTCATCGGTAAGATTTTCGGGGATGAAATTTGCTAAGGAGGGAGAATTGTAACAGTTCAGTTTAGGCCCTAGTCGGAATAGTGTTTCGGGACCATAAATCTGAGTCAAAAAAATATTTTAATATTATTTTCTGTGTTTTTAGTATGTGAATTTACGTGAGAAATTTTCGTAATTTAATTTGATCGTTTGTGTGTTTAATTAGCAAAAAGGACTTAATCGTGTAAAATGTAAAAGTAGCTAGTTAATTGTTAAAGTGTTAAAGTGTTAAATTGTCTTGTTCTTTTAATGTGGAGTCCTTATGATGTAATTGGACCCTTGGATTATTGAATGGACATATATGTACATAGTTAGTGGATTTTAAATGTGAATAATAGGACTAAATTGGTAATTTAGTAAAAAAAAGATTAATTTAATAAAACTAAAGTAAAATACATGCATTTATCTTGTTAATGACCTAATAAGAGAGAAAGAATAAGGTTTTAGGAGCTTTGAAGCATTCACCCAACATATAGTTTGATTAAAGGTTCGTTTTTGTTTGGTTTTTGATAATTTTTACGTTTTTGAGATCGTTGTTTCAAATACTATCAAGCCCATGTTTTAATTTTTGAATTTGATGATGATTTTGTGTTTTGCCATTGATGATAACTTGTGATTTTTGTCGTTTGATGATGGAAAATAAAAGATATGTGATAGATTAATATGTTTTGTCTTTGGATTTTTGATGAATTTGAAGAATTTGGGCTAAATTGTAAAAATAATATTTTGAGGGACAAAAATGGGAAATAAATGAAATGTATGGACTTGTATGAGCACGAGGAAGATTCGGCCTAAGCATGAAATAGTGAAATTATGCGTATTTTGTGTTTTGTGAAATAGGGACTAATTTGTGAAAAATATGAATTTTAGAAGCTTAAGTGCAAATTGCTCTAATTATGTGTTTGTGGTTTGAATTGAATGAAATGTGTTATTAAATAGCCAAATTTAAATTTATTTAGATCAAGAACGAAAGAAATAGGAATTAGATCGGGGGAAGTCGAAAGTTGTCGAGTAATTCTTTCCATCCGTTCATATTCGAGGTAAGTTCATAAGTAAATAAATATCGATAAAATCTATTGTATTTATTTTAGTAAAGCCAAATTAAATTATTACTTATGTATATAATATGCCGAAATGAAATGAGCATGGGAGCAATATTCATGAGCCTGAAATGATCGAGTTTCGACGTCCAAAAGTCTCGTACGAACCTTAGGAATAGTTAGGATACATCTGTCATGACATAGGATTTCGATATGTGTTTTCATGTAAGACCACGTCTGGGACGTTGGCATCGGCATGTGTTTACATGTAAACCATGTCTGGGACATTGGCATCGTATTTGATTCGTGTAAGACCCTATCTGGGATAGTGGCATCGATATATGATTACATGTAAGATCACGTATAGGACATTGGCATTGTACGAGCCTTCTGACTATCCGAGTTTCTTTATTAATTCCAAATAGTTCAACAAGCATTATCGAGATGAGATCAGATGTGGAAACGAACTAAAAGATTCAGGTATGTGCTTTGTGATATGTATATGTAAGCAAGGTAAGTATATGTTTATGATGGGTATTTGAATTGGACATGGTAAAAGATAAATTTTATGTACTTATGACTATATGTGAATTTGAACATTGATGTTGTATTTGCTATTGTGAACGTGATAATACTTGAGTTGCAAGCATT
The DNA here is from genome assembly GCA_025503065.1 of Gossypium bickii. Classification (NCBI taxonomy): domain Eukaryota; kingdom Viridiplantae; phylum Streptophyta; class Magnoliopsida; order Malvales; family Malvaceae; genus Gossypium; species Gossypium bickii. The sequence goes on along the minus strand of CP106717.1, from coordinate 41,739,884 downwards.
AAAATGTACAATAGGTTATGGATTATTTGATTTGTTTAGTTGATTTAATGCAAATGGTTATTTACTTATTATTTTCTTATGACTTATTAAGATATGATAGCTTACTTTGTTTATATGTTTATTTGATTGTTTTATAGATTATTAAAGCTACGCGGAGCTCGGGAATTCGTTAAGGATCATCATCACACTATTGAACTATATTTTGGTACCTTTTGAAAATGTATATATAAAAGTATGGTATGTATAGTCTAGTGAGTTTTGATTATGTTTTGAGATGTGTAAAAATAGCCATGTGATATGGCTTGTTAAAGATTGTGTTTTTAGGTGAGTTTTGTTCTAGTTTATGGCGTATAAGGTGAAATGTTTTGATGAGCTAATGAATGGCCAAAATGAAATGGTCAATGTTGGTAAGTTTCTTGGTTAATTTGTGAAGTTGATATGATGAGAAATGGTATAGATTGGTATGGGTTAAAATGATATATATATATAGGTATGTGTTTTTGATGTGAAGTTGATACTTGAATTGGTATATTAGAGTAAGAATTGAATATGGAAATGAATGATGTTATTAGGAGTCAAATTGTGCATGTTTTAGTATGTTGTGTATGCTTTTGGAGTATGAAATTGGATTGGTTTGACTCTTATAGGTTTGAACCTGGGTGGTAAATTGGCCTTGCAAATGGCCTATATTTGCCCACACCGTTAAGCACACGGGTGTGTGTCTCGATCGTGTCTCTTAACTTTGTAATTTGAAACAAGTCAGACTCGCACACGGGTGTGTGACAGGCCGTGTGAATTAAGTCAATGTTGCCCACGGGTCAAGCACACAGGCGTGTCTTCGGCCATGTGGACAAGTCAGTATGTATGCCCTGTTTTGCCATGGCTTGGACACACAAGTGTGTCTGATGCGTGTGAGGCACACGACCTACCCACATGGGTGTGTGGACAAGTCCCGACCCCTTCCTAATGCATGATTAAGGTCTCGTAGACCTATTTAAGGGACTCTATGTATATGATTTGCTATGTTATGATGATAATGTATCTTATGTTGTGAAATGATCGTAAAAGTTTCGAATTATCTGGTAATGCCTCTTAACTCTATTCCGGCGATGGTTATGGGTTAGGGGTGTTACAGAGCGGCATTCATACAGAAGTAGATCATTTTAGAACTCTCTTGAGCAGTAAATTGAGTATGATTTTACCAAGGCATTATTGGCAGTAAGGATAGATTCTTAGTAATCTCGACCTTCCAAATCAACATTGTATATCCTTTATTCTTTGCCATAATATATTTGCCACATCAATATTTGTTATTTATTTGTTCATTTACATAAAATTCTCATAGTAATTCTCATAATTTAATTACATTTCTACTTTTTTTTTTCCATAGCATTTCCAAGTATTCATTAATTACATATATTGCACGCATCACTATTCCTTTAATTGCCACTGCATACTTACCATCGCTTTACCATAGCATTAATTGCATTTTATTATAATAACTTGGCCACTTTTGTGCCTCAATCTGATCCTTGTAGGAACAATACTCACTCATCACTTTATTACTTGATTCGACGTGTATACAAGAATGCAAAAAGAATTGTAAAGAATGGCTAGGAACGGCAAAGATCCTGGTCTTAATGATAATTTGAATGGTCAAGATCCTATTTCTCATGTCTGTGGGGTGATAGATGACTGATGTAGACCAATCTGAGAGCATGTTGTGCCAATTTTGGCTGATTTGAATCCAAGGATAGCCAGGCCATGAATACAAGCTCAACAATTCAAGCTGAATCCGGTGATGCTTAAGATGTTGCAAGCAATAGGTGATCAGTTGTTTAACGTCACAGCAATAATGTGCAATCGTACACTATCGATACAAGTATAGTAGACAGATGTGAGTCTATCGGATATCGATCCCATAGTGATGGTTGTCCTTTCCCTATTAATGTCAGTGCAATAACTAAATAGAAACGAGATAAATTGTGAGGATAGTTGTCGAAGCAATAACTTGAAAATAATAATATAAAATATGATAATGAGAAACTAAGATCCCCAACATGAATCTTCAGCAGAATACTAACTGCTCACAAGGTATAAAAGGATAGGAGATTGTCAAGGCAATAAATTTCAATGTATATCTTACCAAGTGTCACTTCTTTATTTAATCTGAGACTTAAACATGCACATTACCCCACCTTCTAATGATGGCAATATGGCACTATTAAGAAAAAGTGGACTAAATTCCTCTACTCCTCACTCAACTTCCGTTGTAATGCTTGTTGGCTAGAATTGTCACTGCACTTTCCAATGTCAGTGACTACAATAACACTTCTGTGTTAGGAAACATTCAAACCCCAAGATTAAAAAATAAAAGAAAGATTGAATAATATAAAATTTAACCAAGAGTTCATGTGTACTTTCATACAAACAAAAAATAGAGAGTAATCACCAGCATTTAGAAAGAAATAAGAAAGAATAGAGTGGAGAATACTATTCCTAGACAACTCAACTGAATCTCTCTATTCCCTCTTGTCTCGTACTTAGGTCTCCTCGTTAGAAGCTAATCTGCATCAATTTTCACGTTGGCTCACCCGTGAGAGGCTTAAGCTACCATAGCCAAAGCTTCAAGTTAGGATGAAGAAGATGATGGTCAAGAAAAAGCTCTCTTCTTTTTTCTTCTCACGTCAACCTTTTATGTCATCCTCCAACAGTACAAGTGTCCTTTCCTCAGAATTATTATGTCCTTTTACATATAGGTTGGTTATACTAGACTAGACAGCTCACACATTTTTAGTTCTTATCCAGACAATTGTCAAGTGCGACGACAATTCTAGACACAATCTGGAATTAACTCATGCAGTGACATTAATGCAAAAAGATGGCAAAATTAAGGATAAAATAGGCTAGGATTCATTGAGTTATAAAATGCAATTAACTAAACTGAAAATGCTAAAATATTTGCTAAGGATAACTAAATGGGAACAATTTAACCAATATGTAAAGAGGGAAACCTATGTTCTTTGAAGTGCTATCACACCCCCAAACTTGAGTTTTTACTTGTCCTCAAGTAAAACAGAAACTAGTAAGGGTACAACAATTTTACTAAGGTAAATGATCATTTTAGCAACATGAACCCTCTAAATTCCCAATGAATGAATCGCATTCAGATGAATGAATATTGCATCGACAATACAAAAGCATGACTGAATAAGGTTGCAACTTCATCAATGCTAGCATCATGCTTCAAACACTAAGTTCTATCTACCAATAAGCATTTATTATACAATACTAAGCATATTTTTTTCAGAATAAGGGGTATCGTTGTATTACTATACCCTTGTTCCTGAGAAGTAACGATGGAGTGCAAAAAACCCCCAAGTAGTACATAATTGCACCAACACACACTCATGCAGTGACAGCCTTTGGCTAGATTGATTTTTTTGACGCTTGTATTAGAGTGTTCCCTCTTTAACATTCCATACTACACCCACTTTGGAGTGTCTCTAATTTATAACTATATATATAGGTAGCTGTAAAAAGTAGATTCATTCAAGATTTAAGGAATGATAGCAGTTATCCATTACTAATGCAACCTAATCCATTCATCAAAAAATTAAAGCAACCTTCTGTCAAATTTATCCAACTCATTCATTGATAATTTATATGATTCAAGAATTAAGCATCAAATGTAACAAAAATTTTGGAACAATTTTCATTGACTATAATTAAACCTTGCATGCTTCATTACCGAAAAAAAAATTTGAAATGTAGGTGCATTTCCAAGCCCCATGTGCATTCCCCTAAACTTAAAGTTTGCATTGTCCCCAATGCACTAACAAGAAAATGTAATGACAATAAAAATGCAAAGACAATGTGTACTTATCAAAATAAAACTTACAGCTACATGTAATGCATGAATACTACAGCAAAAGCTTAAAATAAACTAACTCAAATATCCTCAACCATCAATGTGGTTGCACGATGTTTCTTCCTCCTACTTCTTTTGTTTTTTATCCTTGGAGCGCTTTCACTTCTTTTCTTTGGGCTGTGCACGATCCTCCGATTGCTCCTCAGTTTCTGGCTCTTCCCGGCATCATCAGTTTCTTCCTATCTATGAGGGGCCACCTGGAGTGGTCCAGTGTAGACCATTATTGCCAATGAATTGCATTGCTCCTCATTGGTTACCTCTACAGCTTTCACCAGTCTCACTCCAAATTATCAATAATTGCACCCACAGACTCAGGTGCGATGACAATGTTCACAATAGAATCTCCATCTTTCTTTTCTTTTTCATCTTCAATAACTTCTTCTTCTTTAGCAACAACTTCCTCTTCTGCAGCAGCTTCCTTCTCAACAACAGTGTCTTCTTAATCAGCAAAAATACCATCTTTGAACAAGCATTCTTTAATGTCCCTAGATTCCTCTTCTTTTTCAATATCAGATACCTGCACAATGGAAGGGGATGCCACTGATTTGTCTCGGTCCTCTAAGTCATTATCCACAGATGAGAGTTCATAATTTCAAATGATTGGTGGAAACACTGGGAATTCCGATAGTGGGGATTGGCTCAATTGGCTTATTGTGGCTACAATAGAACTGTTACAAGCTTTGATATAAGCATAAAACAAATTCTAGGATTTCTCCATATCCTCTATTGTAGCAACAAGCCTTATCTGCCTATTGTTGATGAAATTGACCATTTTTTTACATCTTTCATTTTACGCCATAATGATGTCTCTACATTTACGTTTGCTCTTATGTTGTCGGATTTGGTTTTGCCCTTCCTTGTCTTGCTTGTTTCTGCCTGCTTCAGTATCTACGTATTTTTACCACGAGTCATTCTTTCTATAGAGGCTTCATTGATCAAGCCCTTATTTTCCAGGACTTCCTCATCACGGGGCACGGTTCCTCTTTGTTGGCACAATAACATCACCAATGATAGAAAAACCAAGATTCTAGTTTGCCTTGCGGTGCAGTCAGTAATTTTCTGGTGGAGTATTGCACCGACATCAATCTTTCTGCCCTTGATGATAATAGAGTGTATCAGACAGATTCTATCGAGGGTAACTGTGGTGCTGTGAGTAGAGGGCTTTAGCCTTCAATTGACAAAATGAAACTAGATTTTGCTTTGCAGCATCAGAAAGCGACGATGCATCGTATAATTCTTTTGATGGGAACCCATCCACAATGCTCCTTCGGCACACAAGTCTTTCACCAACAGGTCTCGTTTTTCATTTGTGATATCCTCAATGAACTTGGAGTGTTCGTCTACATCCACCTTGGTGTTGTACAGCTTGTTGATTTTTTTAGCATTCCATGGTATTAAGCCTTCTTGAACAAAAATGAACTCTAACTCATGATCATAAAGGTTAGCATAAAACTCACATACCAGTGAAGAGAATAGCTTCCAGGATGGGTGCAAAAAGTTTCCCACTTCAACTTTGAGATGGTTTTGTTGACTTGCTTACCCAAGTCTTGCTGTTGTGAAAGGGAAATGCTATGTTTGATACATGCACGGGAATGATTGAAGTGCATTCAAGTTCATTAAGTGGACCAAACTCCAAGTTGCCTATTTCAGGAGAAGATCCAATTGAAATTCTCATCAAGTTTATAACAAGTGCTAGATCAAAAAAATTTAAAAAGGTGATGATGGGCCTAATTTAGCAAGTTTAGGCTGTACATGAGATGTCCAACCCTTATTGGACCTAAAATAACGTCACAAGTCCATGCAATGTTTTGCATGCTGCTGTTAGTTTAGTTTAATTAATTCTATAGCATTTAATTATGTCTTATTTATTATATGCATATTTAATTAATGTCTTGCATTATTAATCTACATCTTTTAATTGTGACATGCACTATGTGTTCTACATTTAATAAAGTTGTGCATTATGTAACTCTCATGTTAGTTAAGTTTGCATCATAAATTATGACATGCATTATGTACCTCCCATGTTAGTTAAAGTTTGCATCATTAAAGTAAGTCATGCATTAAGTAACTCGTTTGTTCATTTAGCTTGCATCTTAAACCATGCATTTAAGCATCTTAGTTGTTAAATATGTTTGAGTTTGTTTATATAAGTAGGTTATTTAATTTGGCTGTTACTTTTTAATGCATAAATTAAAGTGTGTTTATTTTCATTTTAAATAAGGTGATTTAAGTTGCATGTTCAATTAATTTGTGTGCATGAGTGTTATTAAATAGGTTCTTTTTATGAGTGTTTTAAGTAATTGTTTAATGTTTAATTATCTATTTTTGCATGTCACTTTTCATAAGACTAAAGACTCTTCAAGTTGGACGGTTTCAAAGCTTTTTAAAAAACATTATGGAGGTTGTTTAATGGACCAAAAGAGACTCTTCAAGTCTGAACATTTTTGGAGTCTTAAACCTTCATCATGATGCCATTTAAGAGGATGTTACACAAGCTTTTATAATTTGGTTTCAAGGGAGCTGAAGGGACATCAATTAAATACATTAAGGATACATTAAGTCTTCATTAAGGAGAATTGGCATGCTTTTCAACTACATCAGATTCCAATGAAGAGACATGACTCATTGGCTTCCCTACAAGAGTTAAAAGTGAAATTAGTGCTTGTAATAGTACTAGTTAATGGTCGAATATGAAAAGTCTCACATAGGCATTTGAATAGTCACAAAAGTTCCTATAAATATCAAGTAAATAGAACTTTGATGAGCTAATGAATGTTGAATGAATATTTTTGAGTTATTGTGAGAATTTTATCTCATTGTTCTTGAAAGAACTTACTTAGACTTATCAAGGTACTCCTTGTGGCATCAAACCTCTTTCTTTTGAACTTATCACTTCCTTTCTTTCTTTGTTCTAAAGTGTGGCGTTCTAACATACTGTTGGTTCCTATTTTGCCAAATAGCGAGTCACAGTTTTACTTTTTCTTCTTCAAAGACTAGTTTGTTGTTTCACTTTATAGAAATCAGGTCACGATCTCTCATATCGTTGGTTCATTTCTAAGTGTTTGATTCGTACAAGTCATCCATCCAACCCACTTTTTATCATTTTCATCTACCAAATTTCCATTATACATAATTTCACCTTGAATACTAATTGAGATGATACAGAATTAGACGATCGGGCAACTCAACGTCTTATAATTGAATTCACGATTACAAGCACGCATCACTGTTCGGGGTCGAAGTTTCACTTTAACATGTTGTCTTCATGTTGTTCCTTTCCCGTTTTATTAAAAAAGATTACTGGATCCTTTTTCTGCACTAACCTGGAGTATGCTAATTCATGAACTGTGGTAGTAAAGGACGCATGTTCTTCAGTAGATTTGGTGGCTTTCTTGACCGAGCCTTTCATTTTTTTCCATATTTTATTGAGGGAAAATAGTTTAAAGTTGAAAAGATATGATCTTGAGAGGAGAAAGGAAATAAAAATGGTTGCTTGAATGCATTACAGTCGGTATAGTGGAAGAGGATTTATAGTGAGTTAAAGAGGAAGATGGAGAGGCATGTTGTTTTGTAGAGAGATATAAAGCTGGCGAGAATAGTTGTGTACAATAGAAATTGTGCCCACTCAGAAGGATCAAACGGCTGAGTGATTTTTGATCCATGGTGGAATATGAATTTCCCTGAATCCTGATGAGTTTACAGAATGCGTTGACAAAAAATTTCAATGCGTCAACAATGGTACTGAATTATTCTGCAAAAAGGAAGGAAAACAAAATTTTACGAAACATAAATAAAATGAACTAAAATTACAGAGTAATAATTAAAATTTAAAACTTTTCAACCAATTTATGGTCTTTGCCTGCTTTTGATCACTATTGCCAAAATAGTGTTTTAGCCTTTGTCCATTTACTTTGAACTGGTGTCCATCACATAAATCTCGAATTGTGACTGCACCATGAGGAAACACGTCGACAACTTCAAAAGGTCCAGACCAATGTGAACGAAATTTACCTAAGTGCAATTTAAGTTGAGAATTAAAAAAAAAAAAAACCTGTTGACCCGCGATAAATTGTTGCTGCAAAATAATCTTGGCATGCCATTGTTTGGTCTTTTTTTATAAATCACAATGTTTCATGGGCATTTCTCCTAATCTCCTCAAGTTCAGTGATATCCAACAGCCTTTTCTTTCCAGCTGCTTCATAGTCCATGTTCACTTGCTTAATTGCCCACATTGCTTTGTGTTCCAGTTAACTGGCAAGTGACATGCTTTCCTAAAAACAAATAGATACGGCGACATCCCTAATGGTGTTTTGTATGTTGTCTGCAATGTCCATAAAGCGACGTCCAATCGAAAGGACCAATCTTTCCTCGAAGTGTTTACAATCTTGTTAAGAATGTTCTTAATTTGTCAATTCGATACTTCAGGTTGTCCATTGGTTTGCGAATGATAAGTAGTAGTCATTCTATGATTAACTCCATATCTCTTCAGTGCGGTTGCCACTTGGTTGCAATGAAAGTGTGTACCCTGATCACTAATCAATGCCTTTGGTATGCCGAAGCGGGAGAGTATATGCTTGTGAAAAATTTTTAGCACTATCTTTGCATCATCTTTTAGGACTGCAACAGCTTCAACCCACTTCGAAATGTAGTCAACAGCTACTAATATATAAAGATTTCCAAATGAACTCAAAAACGGTCCCATAAAATCCATACCACAAACATCGAATAATTCAACCTCCATAATTGGCTGACACCTATCGCATTGATTCACAAAATTGTAGGCGTCTTTGAATAATGACGGCCAGTAGAATCCTGATTGGAGAACTTTAGTAGTAGTTCTCATACCACTGAAATAACCTCTATAAGGAGCATTATGATAATGCTTCAGGATTGAAAGCATCTCCTCTTCTGGAACACAATGTCGAATGATGTTGTCATTGCATACCTTGAATAAATACGGCTAGTTCCAATGATACTTCACTACTTCACGAAGAAATCTTTCTTTTTTATTTCCTGTGACACTCAATGGGAGTTTTCCATACACTAGATAATTAACAAAATTTGCATACCAAGGAGTTGCATCTACAGCAAATAACATCTCATCTGGGAATGCGTCGACAATTTGAAGTATGTTTTTGTCTTTGCTGCCACTTTCAATCGAGACAGATGGCTGCAACTTGATTCTTTGAATCCTTATGGTCTTTTATCTCGATGTCAAATTCTTACAACAGTAATATCTAGCGTATCAGTCTTGGTTTGGCATCTTTTTTTGCAAAGAGATATCTCAACGCCGAGTCATCAGTGAATACAGTAACCTTTGCACCGATAAGATAGGAATGAAACTAGTCGAAAGCAAAGACCACGGTCAGCAATTCTTTCTCTGTGGTGGTATAATTGAATTGAACCTCTGTAAGAGTTTTGCTTGCATAATAGATGGCGTGAAATATTTTTCCCTTTCGTTGCCCTAGAACCGCACCTACAGCAAATTCGCTTGCATCGCACATAACTTCAAAAGGATGAGACTAATCTAGTGCAACGACAATGGGTGCAGTCACTAGCTACTTTTTTAACTGAATAAAGGCATCTAGACATACATCTTCAAAGAAGAATTTTCGATTCTATTCAAGCAATGAGCATAAGGGCTTTGTAATTTTCAAAAAATCTCTATTAAACCTTCGGTAAAACCCCGCATGCCCAAGAAAACTGCGAATACCTTTCACATTTTTTGGTGGAGGTAATTTTTCCATGATTTCAACCTTAGCTTTGTCTACTTGAATACCTTAACTAGAGATGCGATGGCCTAACACAATGCCTTCAGTTGCCATGAAATGGCATTTTTCCCAATTCAGAAGAAGATGTGTGTCTTCACATCGCTGCAATACTTTATCTAAATTGCCAACGCAATGATCAAAATCATTCCCACAAACTGAGAAATCATCCATAAAGACCTCTAAAGATACTTCAATCATATCTAAGAATATTGCTATCATGCACCTTTAAAATATGGATGGTGCATTGCAAAGACCGAAAGGCATACGGCTAAAAGCAAAAGTACCAAAGGGGCAAATGAAGGTTGTTTTCTCCTGAACTTCTAACGCAATAGCAATTTGATTGTACCCAGAATAGCCATCTAAAAAGTAATAATAGGCCTTTCCAATAAGTTGATCCAGCATTTGGTCAATGAAAGGAAGTGGGAAGTGATCCTTCTTTGTAGCCGCATTCAATTTGCAATAATCCATACAAACTTGCCACCCTGTGTGAATGTGTGTAGGAATTAATTCGTCCTTATCATTGTGAACCACAATGATGCCACTCTTTTTAGGTACGCATTGTACTGGACTTACCGAGTTGCTATAAAAAATAGGGTAAATAATTCCAGCATCCAACCATTTTATGATTTCCTTCTTGACAACTTCCTTCATCTTCTTATTTTAATCTTCTTTGATGTTCAATCGATTGCTTGCCTTCATCTTCCAACTTGATCTTGTGCACGCAAAAAGAAGGACTAACACCTTGAATATCAGCAATACTCCAAGCAATAGCTCATTTATGTTGCTTGAGAATATGGACCAATTTCTCTCCTTAAGTTACATCTAGTGTTACAGAGACAATAACTGGGAGAGTATTGTGATCACCCAGAAAGACATATTTAAGATGAGGAGGTACTAGTTTCAATTCTAGAGTAGGAGCTTCTTCAATAGATGGTTTGAAAATTAGGGTTGTTCTGTTGGCTAGGTCTAAGGATTCAATCTGCCATCCATCCTTGAGTTCAAGATTATTACCTTCAACCATGCTGTCACAACCGCCTAAGGACTCAGCATCAGATATCACTGCAAACTCAATATGGCATTCTTCTTTGTCCTTGCATTGAATAGATTCAAAAAAATTGAAGGTGACTTGCTCATCATTAAGTCGCATGGTTAGTTCACCTTTGTAAACATCAATAAGAGTTCGGTCGGTGGCTAAAAATGGTCATCCCAAGATTATGAGAACCTCCTTCTCTGCCTCGCAATTATGTATGATAATCAGCCGGAAAAATGAATTTATCCACACGAACTAAGACATCTTTGATTTTCCCTTCAGGCTGAGCTAAGGATCGATCGGCTAGTTGTAATGTCACTGCAGTAGGTTTCATGTGACCAACTTCCAACTTTCTGAATGTTTATAGGGGCATTAGGTTAATGCTAGCTCCCAGGTCGCATAAAGCCTTGCCCAAATAATGATTGCCATTTGAACATGGGATGGTAAAGCTCTTAGGATCTTTCAATTTAGGGGGCAACTTGTTTGTCAAAACAGCACTACAGCCTTCTATGAGTGAAATAGTTTCAATATCAGTGAGCTTCTTCTTCTTAGACAAGAGGTCTTTCACAAATTTCCCATAACTTCAAATTTGTACCAGAGCGTCTACTAAAGGAATGTTGATCTGCAGTTGCTTCAGTGTGTCCAGAAACTACTGATACTACTTGTCATGCTCATTCTTTTTAAATCTTTGTGGGAAAGGTAAAAGTAGAGATACATCTTCTTACACCGACACCTTTGATTGCGTCGACAGTTTCAAAGGTCAAACATTTGGCATATGAGTGATAGTTTGTGGAAATTCTTTGTCTGATGCATCGACAAAATCTTCAGATTCAACATTTTCACCAATGATCACTCCATCTGTTTCTTGAGGTGCTACAGTAGAGTCTATAAACGGTTCACTAGATTGTTTACCACTCTTAAGTGTGATAGCCTTACAATGTTCTTTCCCTCTTGGACTGGGATTTTTTGTGTCACTAGGTAATGAGCCTAGTGGTCGAGTATTCAGATTTGAAGCAAGTTGTCCTAATTGTGCCTCCAATGCTTGAATGGAAGATGAAATCCCTTTTACGATAGCTTACGTGCGAGTAATATGCTCCTGCGTTAATGCCTCAAGAGTTGCTAACGAGTCAGAGGTAGAAGCTTGAGTGTACAGTTTCTATCGATGTCCTTAAACATGCGGATTCAGTATTGAATAGTGTTGTGGCTGCATCAAATTTTAGTGCGTATGTGTCTGGCCTTGTTGTGGATGCATCTGGGTGTGTTGATTGTAGTTCTGTTGTTGTTGATTTTAATTCCCTTTTCTTGGATTATAATTTCCTTGAGTAGATGTATTCCCATATCTAAATGTCGCAGCACTTTTTCCAGCATTCTGAGTTTTCCATAAAAATTGTTGCGGATGTTACTAATGTAACAAGCATCCTCTGCATGTTGTGGTCAATCTTCATAGCTATGGTTGTCACTACAAATCTCACAAAAAAAAGTAGCAACATCAACTTGCTAAACGACTTGTATAGGTGCAACGCCACTAGTCCCTTGCATATTTTTAATCATATTTGTGAGAAAAGAAACTTGCGCACTTAGTGTGGTTATTGCATCCAGTTCAATAACTCCTGGAGTAGTTTTTGCTTGTGTAGCTGCGGAGATAGGGTATTGATAATCATTCTAAGCAATTCTCTCAAGAATTCTCACAGCATCATTATAAGTACAATCCAGCAGAGGTCCATTGGTTGATACATCGACAAGATTCCTTGTATGTGAATTCAGCCCATTATAAAAAAAATCTCAATTTGTGGTTCTAGTTGAATGTTGTGTATGGGATAGGATCGAAGTAAAGATTTATAACGTTCACATGTGGTGTGAAGATTTTCATAATCTAGCTGATGATAAGCAGTGATGTCATTTCGAAGACGAGCATTCATTGTTAGCGGGTTACATCGCAAAACAAACTATGTTGCTAGTGCATCCCAAGAAGTAATTGATCCGGTAAGTAGCCCAAAAAACTAAGTACGAGCTCTTCCCTGTAAGGAATATTGAAATAATTGCATCTTCAAGGCATCATCAGGAATGCCTTGTTGACTAAAGGAAGCACAGATCAATAAAAAGGTTTTAAGATGTTCTCTCACATCTTTATATGGCAGTCCAGCATATTGTCCATTAAAATGTAGCATTTGAAACATTACTGGCTTGAGTTCAAATTTCCCAGCTTGGATTGCTGGCCTAACAAATCCCGGTTGTAAATCATCCAAGACAAGTATTACAAAATCTCATATAGCCCTATTTTGTATGTGAGCATCTTGCAGCTACAATGGGTTCTTAAGATTTTACTGTTGCATCGAAGTAGAGCCATATTTCTTTTTTCTTGAAGTCTACTCCGAACAATCATTTCACTTTTTGGATCAAAATCGGCACGAAAATCTGACTTGCTTTGGGTCATAAAACACCTAAAATGAAGTTTAAGAAATAGCAATAAAGAAAAACCAGTTAGTGAATACTAAATATTATATAGGGAAAATAAAGTGCAAAAACACACAAAAACAAAAATAAACATCAAACAAATATCATCCCCGGCAACGGTGCCAAAACCTTGACCTGTTGTTTAACGTCACATCAATAATGTGCAAGCGTACACTGTTGATGCAAGTATAGTAGATAGATGTGAGTCTATCGGATATTGATCCCATAGTTATGGTTGTCGTTTGTCTATTAATGTCGGTGCAATAACTAGATAGAAATGAGATAAATTGAGAGGATAGTTGTCTAAGAAATAACTTGAAAATAATAATACAAAATATGATAACGAGGGACTGAGATCCCCAACATGAATCTTCAGCAGAATACTAACTGCTCACAAGGTATGAAAGGATAGGTGATTGTCGAGGCAATAAATTTCAATGTATATCTTACCAAGCGTCATTCTTTTATTTAACCTGGGACTTAAACATGCATATTAACCTCACCATCTAATGATGGCAATATGGCACTATTAAGAACAAGTGGACTAAATTCCTCTAATCCTCACTCAACTTCCGTTGTAGTGCTTGTTGGCTCGAATTGTCACTTCACTTTTCAGTGTTAGTGACTGCAATAACACTTCCGTGTTAGGAAACATTCAAATCCTAAGATTAAACAATAAAAGTAAGATTGAATAAGATAAAATTTAACCAAGAATTCATGTGTACTTCCATACAAACAGAAAACAAAGAGTAATCACCAGCATTTAGAAAGAAATAAGAAAGAATTGAGTGGAGAAATTATTCCTAGACAACTTGACAAAGTCTCTTTTATTCCTTCTTGCCTCGCACTTAAGTATCCTCGTTAGAAGCTAATCTACATCAATATTCACGTTGGCTCACCCGTGATAAGCTTAAGCTGTCATAGTCGAAGCTTTAAGGTAGGATGAAGAAGATGATGGTCAAGAAAAAGCTCTCTCCTTTTTTCTTCTCACGTCAACTTTTATGTCCTCCTCCAACAGTACAGGTGTCCTTTCCTCATAATTATTCTATCTTTGTACATGTAGGTTGATTATATCAGACTGAATAGCTCACGCATTTTTAGTTCTTATCCGAGTAGCTATCAGATGCGGCAACAATTCTGGACGCAATCTGGAATTAACTCATGCAGCGACATTAATTCAAAAAGATAGCAAAATTAAGGATAAAATAGGCTAGGATCCAATGAGTTATAAAATGCAATTTACTAAACTGAAAATGCTAAAATATATGCTAAGGATAACTGAATTGAATAATTTAACCAATAAGTAAGGAGGAAAACCTAAGTTCTTTCAAGTGCTATCAGTAGGACAGTTCAGTGGATTACCTACTGAAGATCCAAGACTGCATTTAAGACTTTTTCTAGAGGTTTGTGACTCGTTTAGGCAACAGGGTGTTCCTAAAGACACTCTGCGACTTAAATTGTTTCTGTATTCTTTCAAAGATCGTGCGAGAGCATTGCTAAATGTTTTGCCGTCTGGAACAGTAGTATCATGGAATGATCTTTGCCAGAGGTTTTTGTTATAATATAATCCCCCAAATATGAATGCCAAGCTTAGAAATGACATCATATCTTTTCGAAAATTAGAGGATGGAATGCTATATGAAGCTTGGGAGCAATTTAAAGACTTAATTCAGAAATTTTCAATGCATGGGTTTCAACACTGGACTCAGATGGAAATATTCTATAATGGGTTTAATGCGCATACGAGGATGGTAGTTGATGCTTCGACTAATGGTACTTTTCTGAATAAATCTTATAATGAAGCTTATGATATTTTGGAAAATATTGCCAACAATGATTATTAATATCCGACAACGAGAGTTGGGGCGAGTAAAAGAGTTGCTGGTACTACAGAGCTTGATGCCATCACTTCGTTGACAGCCCATGTATCTTCTCTAGCTAACATAATTAAAACAGTGAAAATTCAACCACAGTCCATGAGATGAAAGCAGCCAAGTTATCATGTGTTTATTGCGGTGAAAATCATGTGTTTGACGAATGCCCATCAAACCCAGCGTCTGTGAACAATCCAGGTTATCATGTGTTAATTGGAATAATAACCCTTATTCCAACACCTACAATCCAGGATAGAAGCAACATCCATACTTTGGTTGGAATAATCATGGTACGGAGAATTTTAACAATGTTGCAAGATAGAATGCCATCAGTGTACTACCTGGTTATAATCAACCTATGCCGAGGCTGTAACATCTCGGTTTAGGGCCTAGTCAGAATAGTGGTACGAGACAACAAATCTGAGGTCTATGTATGAGTTTTTTGAGGTTTATGCTATGTTTGCATGTCAGTGTGAAAGTTTCATGAAGCAATTTTGTGAAATTTCGATTGAATTGTCCAAAAGAACTAAATTGCAAAAGTTGCAAAATGTGAGATTCTAGAAGCTATTTGTGTGAAATAGCTTTAGAATATTAATTAGAGGTCCTTAAATAGCAATTTACCCAAATTCTAATTTTTAGACAAAATTGGGCATGGATGAGTTAAAATAGAAAGTTTATCAAAAAGGGTATTTTGGTCATTTAACAATTAAATGATTAAAAAGGAGGAAAAGATGACAAAATTCATTCATCTTCTTCTCCAAGGCTGTCGAAATTTTCAAGAGCCATTGTTAGGGTTCTTCAAATTTTTCAAGCTTGCTAGTAAGTGCATCCAAGCTCCGTTTTTGATAATCTTCGTATTTTTGAAGTCCTAGTAGCATGAATAAGCTATTTTTAGCTACTTGATGAGCTATATTGAATGTTAAAAAATGTGGCCATGTATGACATGCATGTATGTTGATGTTTTATGAAAGATTATGAAAGCTTGATGTAGTAGAAACATCTTTTGTTAAGTGATTTTCCATGAATATGCATGTAGGGACTAGTTTGTGAAAGTTTTAAGTTTGGTTATACATGTGTGATTTAGTGAGAATTGGTTAATGCTTTAGTTGAGTAAGTGATTCGGCTAAGCTAGAAAGTTGAATAAAAATCACTTTACGAGCCTTAGGGCAAAAGTGTAATTATGAGAAAAATTAGGGGCAAAAGAGTAATTTTGCCAAAGTATGAGATAAGTGTCAATTAGTCAATGTGTGTATTGAATAAGCTGATTTATTCATTATAGATCAAGAAAGACGAAGCCCGGATCTAAATCGAGGCAAGAGTAAGGTGGTGGACTAGATTGCATATTTCTATACTTTTGAGTATCGAGGTAAGTCTATGCTTAAACAATGCATTCATACTTACAATTTGTTAATGCTAGCTAGTATGTAGCATGATTGAGAACCTATATAAGATGAATGTGGTAGAATCTGTGAATGGATATATGGTTAAGTAAATAGATATGTGAATGTGTGGTGAGAATGCTAAGTGGTGGGCTAAGTACGATACCATCTTAATGCATATTGACGATAAGCTGGCTATGTGCGATGCTATCGTTAGGTATATTGTCTAGTGGGCTATGTGCGAAACCATTATGAATACCTTTGTGGTAGGCTAAGTGCGATACTACCTTATTAATTGATTGTGGTGGGCTAAGTGCGAAACCACCGAGAAATTAGCTTTGTGGATTAGCTGTGTGGATTAGCTGTGTGGATGAATTATCGAGAAATAATATTGTGTTGTATATTGTGTAAATGTGTTAGTGAATGCAGGGGTGCATTTCAATGGTTATGAGTATGTGACTCATGATGTGTTGGGAATGTGGTAAGGGATAGAAAGAGTAAGCATAGTTGTACATTATATGTTAGTATAATGCTAGTTGTTGTTTAGCTTATACTATGATGTTTAATTGTTTATGTGTAAACTTACTAAGCTCAAAGCTTACTCCCTTTCTTTTCCCTTGTCTTATAGAGTAAAAGTGTTGAATCGAGATACGAGGATCAATTGGAAGATCTTCCACATTATCAGCACACTCTGGTACATGAGCCTCAATGTTTTGTATATGGCATGTATAGAGGCTAGACAAGTTAGTGAACTTTGTTGTAAATGGCTAAGATGTGTTGGCCTTTAGATGGATAGTCTATTTTGTATAATGCCATAATGGTTAGCTACCTTATTTTATGAAAAGGTTGTAGTTATCTATGTGAGATTGCACTTCAATTTGAGTTGTTTATGGATGTGTTGAATGAATGCATATTGTGTATCCTAGAAAGGTGAAAGGAACTTGGCACATAGCTTCGTTTTTGTCCATGTGGATAGACACTCGGGCGTGTGTCTAGACCATGTGTGACACACGGTCAACCCACAGGTGTGTGACTTGGCCGTGCGTCCCCTGCATCTTAACATTTTAAGTTAGAATAGACCATGGGTTAGCCACACGGGCGTGTGCATAGGCCATGTGAGTTTAATCAATGTTGGCCAAGGGCTAGCCACATGGGCGTGTGACTAGGCTTTGAGGCCGTGTGTATGTAGTCAGTATTCACCACGGTTGAGAAGCATGGGCGTGTAGGTCTATGTGTGGGCGTGTCTCTTCTTGCACGGGTGTGTTAGCCCTGTACAAAAGAGAAAATTTTTAAGATTGAAAAAGTTCCGATTTAGTCTCGGGAGCCCTCGTGTGTATGAGTGAGGCCTCGTAAGTCGAGAATGAGGTTGTTGAGATGACTTAAGAGAGTAGTCACGATGAGCCTAAGTGACGATCAAGTGGTTTTATTACGGTAATGCCTCGGGCCCGATTTTAGCGTAGAACCCGGGTAAGGGGTGTTACAGAGGCAAAATGTCCAACAAGGTCAAGCATCATCATCTATTGAAATCTTGTTGAAAGAATATATGGCTAAGAATGATGTCATAATTCAGAGTCAGGTTACTTCATTCCGAGCTTTTGAGAATCAAGTGGAGTAAATAGCGAATGCTTTAAATTTGAGGCCACAAGGAGCATTGCCAAGTATAGTTGGGCTGAAACTAGTATGTGTTGAGTGTTGACTCGGTCCTCCTAGAATTGCCATGGCATTCATGCTGACAAAATGTCCAACCTTTTGCCCCGAAAAACCTTCACTCCTTTATTTCTCGCTCCTCAACCTGCACCTACCAAACCACCAAACACAGCCCTACCATAAGCAATTAAAAGTACCTAATATTTAAACACAATCCAAGCTCCTAATGAAATGATGAAAATACGAATGAAATGTCCTAAAATGCAACTAAATGTACCTAAATACAAGCAATTAGCTAGGTCTAAAGGCATGAAATATAACTCTTTTCAAGAGTTATCAATATGCTTAAATACTGAACTAACATATTACCATGGTGAATACCCTTTTGAACATACAGATACACACTTCTTTTCAAGAACTTCCCTTAAACTTATTCGATTAAATCACAGAACTAATTCAACAAAATTAACTTTAGACGTATCATAACCTTATCATAGACTTGCCTATCAAAGGATTCTCAAAATTTATCCAGAACTTACCACAAAGGTGGATAATCACATTCTACCATACAAACTTAGCAGAGTACGCTACAAGGGCCAAACAGAATACTCTACAAAGGCAACATACAAAGACACATGTTTACTATCCCGACGGACTTTCTTAGAAGGTGCCATTGGTTTCTCCCTCATGGGCTTATCAAAAATTTCATGTCGTGATCTCCAGTTCAATCTACATGTTATCGAAGGCTACACCATGAACATTCAATCAAACATATCTTGCTATGGGTCTCAGCCACATGGACTTACACATTCTCATGTCATGATCTGCTAGTCCAGTCTTCATTTTACTAGAGGCTACACTATGAGTGTTTTCATGTCATACATTGTCATGGGACTCAACCACATGGTCTTACACTTATTTTCATATCATGATTTGCCAGTCTAGTTAGCAATATACCTGCCCTACCAGAGGCATCACAAGGGATGATTTACCTTAAATTTACTTATCCAAATTTGTTTGCGCATAGCTGATCGATTCATATATTCTTTCATCAAACTTTAGCTGCATGCTTACCATTCATTTTCTATTGATACAGTAATTCATACATAATATCATCATAGACACATATCATCTTTACTATTCTTCATATACTTATCAATCATCAAAGGTATCATTATCATTTTTATTTATACTTTTACTTGAACAATTTACATGCAAGATTCAGGATAGAAACTCACCTTATACTCACCATAATTGTAGCTCGAAACTCCAGACTCGGACATCCATCTTAACCCAGCAACAACATCTGCACAAAGAACACAGATTCATCATTAAAACCCATTCTCATACAATTTGCTAACATCTCAATCATATAATTTTTAACATCTTTACTCCTTCAAAAACTTAACATGTAAAGCTATAATACTTACCAAGAGATGAAACAACCACTAGTTAAGTAAAAAATCTTAGCTTCTAGCTCAAAGAGAAAAGATAACATTTAAATTTAAGAAAAAGGAAGCAGAGAGCAATATTGAAGGAAGAATAAAACTTCCTCACAAACCCTTCTCACCCATATATATATATATATATATAACCAATCTTCTCTTATTAGAACTTAACAAGTGCCGCTTGAATCCAGAATTTGTCATGGGGCGACCCAGAGGCGGAGTCTCAAGGTCTTTGTTGTAAATGAAACTAAGGGGTCAAAATATTAGGCGATTGTTAACATAAGTTCAAGCCTATTAGTGAATTTGTTGTATATAAAATTTAAGTTTTATCGACATGGATTCTTGGAAATTTTAATTTACTTAACAGCAATATCAATTGTATTCTTTATCTTTATTATTTTATTATTGCATATAATAATAATGAAAGCAATACTTAGATCATAAATTGGGTTGTGATATCCTATAGTTCGGACCCGACGATCGGGTCTAGTATAGAATGTTACAAAAAAAAAATATGAAGTAAAAATATATATAAACAAATAAGAGAAAATAATATTTTTCTGTCACATGCCAATTTTTAATTGGTTGTCTTTTTTCTTTAAATAGATTTGACGCTTTGACTAACGGTTTAACTAATAGAGGTACCAATTTGAAAAAAAAAAATAGTTTAAGTAGCACTTGTGACCAAAAAAAATAGATACTAAAATAGAAAAAATAAAATAATTTAGGATAAAACCAACACATAAATATCATATCATGGTATTCTTTAAATTCATTTATCTTCATGAAGTTGATGCTTTCATATTGGTTTAACCCACAAATTAGTACCTAAACCATATATTTTTTCCTATCTTGGTAACTAAACTTTTTTTTTTGTCTCAAATGGTACTAAAACGAACTTTTTTCCCAAGTTTGTACATTTGTTAGTCAAACCGTTAACTCTATTTTAAAATAAGCCTAACCCACAAATTGGTACCTAAACTATGCCTTTTTCCCATTTTGGTACCTAAACATTTTATTTTTTCACAATTGGTATCTAAACTATTTGTTTTCTAAGTTGGTACCTCTGTTAGTTCAATCGTTAATTAAACCGTTAAGTCTATTTAGAAAAAGTAACCATTTAAAAATTGACATGTGGCAAAAAAAAGGAAAAAAAAAAAGGAATCATTTTTTCTTATAAGGTCCTATGGTCGAACTAGTCAACCACATTCCCAATTTGATCAATTCTTCCTGTTCAATCAAATAAATTATTAAAAACTTCATAAAAATAAAAATAATTAAAAATAGAGAAAGTCAATTTAACTGGGTTTTTTTAGCTTGGTTCAATCGATCTATATCAATTTGCAAGTTAATTGATTCAGTCCTTATCTCTGAATCAGTACCCCGATCGATTCTTGTTCTAGTTCTGAAAACAATGATTTTGATTGATGAAATAACTTGTTTGATCCCATCAAGTAGAGCAAGCAAGTAGTGAAGTTCGAAAATAGAATTAATCGCTAGTGTCTCAACCTTATGAGGGCAAATTTCGAGCATTATTGGTATTTCCAGACATTATAAAGGAAGAAAGAAAAAAAGGGAAAAAAATAAGAAAGATAAATAATGTAAAAGGGAACATAAGCATACTGTTGGTATAGTTTAAGTTTATATGATGTGGTAGTTTACTATTGGCTAAAATTTTTTTTACGAATATAGCATTTTGGTGTAAATTGGGTAACATACGAATAGTATAGGTGCCGTTTGTGACAAAATAAAACTTAGGTACCAACTTGGGAAAAATTATATAGTTTAAGTACTAATTTGTGGGTTAAGCCCTTTTTTAAAATAGATTTAATGGTTTGACTAATGGGACTAACGAAGGTACAAACTTGGGAAACATTTAGGTACTACTTGACCAAAAAAATTAGGAGTCAAGATGAGAAAAAATGGTATAGTTTAAGTATCAATTTGTGGATTAATCCTTTAATATTTAATGGCAACTAATATATATAATATAAAAATTTTAGGGAAAATATTTGGTACACAAAAATTCCACAAGTAGGGTTGGGCTGATGACAAGTGTATATATGGTATAGTAATAAATTATATATATATATAAATAGAACATGTGACAAATATATAAACTAAAGTGCATTGTTAATGTACTAAATAAGCCAAAATTTTATTATCACAATTTATACTAAATTATATCACACTCCAAATATAGATAAACATTTATGTAAAAGAAATTTTAAAAAATTATATAAAAACAATTGAAACTCTTATTGCAATGACCAAATTTAAACTTTGAATATTTTTATATTCTAGATTTATAAATTTTCTTTAGATTTAAATTGTTTTTTATACATTCTATATAAAATATAAGATCAGACATTTTTCAATTGAATTTGACACAAACTTAATTAAATATTTTAAGTTGCAATTTTCAAATCATGTTTTTATTCGAAAACATAGCATAAATATATTTTAGCATCTATATTGTATGTTTTGTTCAATGGGAATAAGGAAATTAGGTGCATTTGCGAGAAACATTTTTTGTATTTTTTTATGTTTGTTTTATGAAAAATAACTTCATCAATGAAAATTAATTTACATATCAATAAAAAATATATTTTTTCCTATAAATTAACTTACCTTCTTAAAAAACGCAAATAATTTTTCAAAAATAAAAACTTATTTGTGAACAATTTTATTTTTATATAAAAATTAACTTTAATCAATCCTAATATTATAATATTAAAAATAAAACTTTTTATTTCAATTTTTAAAAATATTAAAAGACATTTAATATTATAGAATTTTATCTTATTATGAAATAAATTTTGATTATTAAAAGAAAATATTTTTCACTAAGATCAAACTTTTAAAAGATGATTTCAAGAAAATTTGCCAAAAAAAAAAAAAAATACACAATCATTCAAACTTCAAAAAATATCTACGTTCCTAAAAGATAAATCTATTTTTTCAAAAATTATTTTCCCATTTACACACTTCTAAAAATGTGACATTTAATTCTGAAATTCAAATCCTAACATATCTCCAAGATGACATTTATGGAAAATAGGCTTTGTACTCGAGCTCACCCTAATTTATAAAGCTTTGAACTCTGTAATTAACCTTATCTAATTGACCAACATACGAGAGAGGCAACAAACGTTGAAGAAAGAGCCAAGAACTCAAAACAAAAGGGAACCAAAAGACCCTGGACGGAAAGAACAGATTTAATCAAGTATTTAAATTCACAAAAACCGAAGACCTAGGTTAACAAATATTACAATAACATTATTTTCCTATTCATCCAAAAAAATAATACATTGAGATTAGCAAATGCATATTATCTAATTGCATTGCCAATCCATAAAATTTTTGTGCCGTTCCAAATTACAAGGTGATTCTCAGAAGCCTGTTGTACCAATAGAAATGACCTGAGCCAACCGGGAAATGATTGAAACTAAAAGAAAGCCATAAACCATTCTTCTATAACTCATCTAATCATATGCAGATTTACCTGGAGGTATCAATCACCTAGTAGGCAGTACAGCTGGCGAATATTTCCTGAAGCTGCAAATTGTATTACAGAAGAAACGAAATTTAGGTAAATGAACTCTTCCCTTTCAGCTCATTTGCTAAAAGAATCTTCTAAGTTCGTAGCATACAATATAAAGTTTGGTTTAAAACCAGCTCAGATGAACTGAGAATTTCATAGACCGTATATAGAATGTTGACAGTTCAATCCCACCATTTATTGATCTCCTAATTTTACTTAAAACCTCACAAGGAAAAAAGACATTGAATAAGGGCAAAACCATCAAAAAATCAAATGGCGAGGATTAATGACGATGTGTGGGAACATACTCAAAACCAACAGGAATTTAACCATTATTCATTTGAAACGATAAAATCTTCATTCACAAAATCATGAATTCAGTAAGAAAGGACCATATAATTTTTACCACATCATCCTATCATCAAAAAGAAATCTGGACTACAAAAATACAAAAATAAAACTACCATGAATATACCTAAAACAATAATGAACACCACCACATATAGAAATAAAAAATGCATAACAAAAAGGATAGAGATGATGGATTACCATATAACCAGTCTTTGAAATATACATGAAGAGCACATGATAACTCTCTTTTACGATTTTCTTCGAGGGGAGCTTCTCTCAATATTTGCTGAATCTCACCTAAATTCTTTTTCTGTCGATGACAATAGGAAGAAAACAAAATTTCAGTCAATTCAATATTGGAAAGATCAATAAAAACAACCATTAATTCTAAATACACAACATTTCTTCTATCATGCAGATAAAACCAACTCAAACTATAAAGTCAAAGTTTGTCATCCTCGGTTGGGCTTTAGTGCAATTACATTTCTCTGTTGAGATGTGAAGTACGGATCAGGTAAAGGGAATGGATTATTCCTTGTTGACTTAGTGGGTTCACCTTCAAACCAGTTCGGAATCTGCAGATTAAAGAAAATCTGTCAACAAGATCAAATCATAAAATGGTAACAGAAAAGAAAGATATGAAGATTTCCCAAGCTATGCCATGAAATACATAAAAGCATACCAGAAAATTTGTGAACTGATCAGGATCTAGGCATGCAGCAGACTCAGTTTGAGCATCAGCAACTCCTGCAGGATGAGATAATGAATCATGCGGATCGATCACTCCAAGGGCCAAAGGTTCATGCCATCTATTGATAGTTGCATCAATGCCAACTTCAGTCATGTGTTCCTCCAACTGAGAATAGAACGTGTTATACGGTGCCACCTGATGTTAAGAATTTCCCAACTGTAAGTCTTACTGAGCGATTAAGTCCATAAGAGTGATAACAACCAAAACCAACACAAGAATTTCATAACTATAACTTCATAACAGTGTAACACCCCAAAACCAACTCAAGACAATAGAAAGATGAGTTTAAAATTAAAGATTAATCAATGATCCGAAAGTCCCATCTACCAGCTGGGAAAAGATCAAGGAATGCTCTCTTGGGAGTGCTGTCAACCAATGGTCTGCAAGAGCCCATATTCTATTTTGAAGCTTAATTAGCTATGGAATATGCTAAATAGACCCCAGCGGAATTACATATCCATTGAAAACCCTAATATTCTACATACTGTCTAACATAGTGATATCAGCAATTTGCATTAAAAAATGGCAAGAAAAAAAATCCCCCAAACCCTCAAATAGATAAGCTGTAAAATAGATTTACAAATAACTTCATTGTTCTCTTAATTAATAGACTTAAAAAACTAGAGGTTTTTATAGCCCTATTTTTCTTAAAAAAATTAACTACAGTTCCAACTTCTAACTTGTTTTTCACCCTTAATTCTATTGAATTACTGCTGTTTTCTCTATAAAAGGTTTGCTTTAGGGGAAAACAGCAGTAAATCAATAGAATTAGGGCAGTAAAACAAGTTAAAAGAAGTTGGAACCCAAAAAAAAGTTGTAATGTTATAAAAAAACCCTATAATTTCTTTCTGTTAATTCAAAGAAAAATAATCAGAATAATAATGTTGGCTGTAAAGCTTACAGCATTTTTGTATATGCTTCCTTGCAAGTTAAGTTATCAGGCTTTCTTGCAAATAACGCTTTGTTCCTAGCCACAGATTTAAAACCTAAAGATAATTTATAATCCTAGGCCCTAGACATCTATCATATGTCTAATAATACATAAAACTAACATAATAATATAAAACTCCTGCATCACTCCCCTTGGCTAGAAAAACTTATTTGATCAGCTCCTTGTCTAGCATTGATGGCCATTTTGAATAATTACTGGCCAAGTGCTGCTTCTCAGTACCTGTAACAGCATCGTGATGTTAAACAATAGCCACATCTATCATTCCCCCCTTTGAAAAATTCAAGTTGCCTTGTTGCCAGATAGTAGCTGCTCATTATTCTAAAGAGAATTTTAAAGCTGATCAGCTTGTAAAGTACCCTGTCCAGTAAGCATTTGCACAATCTGGTGGAGGTTCATAATTTTCGGAAATGCAACAGCAAATATCTGAGCAGAAGAGCCGGGGCTGTTAGAAGTTAGAACCTAGCCAAATAAGTTCAAGACTTTTCTCTTTTTCCTTTTCTTTCTTTTTTTTTTTTTTTTTTTTTTTTTTTTTTTTTTTTTTTTTTTTTTTGCTTAATCCAGTCTTCATAGTCTATGCAGTCAAAGAACAATGAGCCAAACTCAAATCTCTGCACACAATAAGTAAGCCTGTACAGCAGCATGTCCAAAAGGATCAATTTGCCACCGAATTCTTGTAGTGACACCAACTCCTCTTTTCTTGCTAATTCAAACTCCAGTTACATCTCCTACATTCTCTAGAAGAGTCTTGTATTGATCAAGATTCATCAGCAGGACTTCCTTCAGGCATGTGCAACTGGTTGTGGGCACCTTCCAGAATCTCCAATTGGTTCCCACATGTTCTTGTGGCAGCCAAGCAAAATGGATGCAAAAATTCTTCAATCACACATATCACATATCACACCATGGCTTAATATCAAACTCTAATATAAACCCTATGGTCTAATTAGGTTTTTAATGCCAAAATTAGTGTGGTTTAGGGAAAACAACAGTAGATCAATAGAATTAGGCCTGTAAAACGAGTTAGTAACAAGTTGGAACTCTTGAAAACGTAGGGTTATAAAAGACCTCTAGTTTCTATTAATTCAAAGAAAATATTTTGAATAATAATGTTAGCTGTAAAGCTTACAGCTTATTTATATAGGCTTTCTTGCGAGTAAAGTTTTGTTCCTAGCCCTAGATCTAAACCCTAAAGATTGCCAATAATTCTAGTCCCTGGCCGTGTATCATATGCCTAATAATTAATAAATAAAACAACACAATAATATAAAACTCCGGTGTCATTTCCCTAAGCCTCCTCACACGTGTTTACCTAACATACTACTTGAGTGACTATTCAGAAATAATTTTTTCTTCTCTATAACAATCTTGATATTATTGAGAAAGTACACTACATGTGCTAAAAATCTTACATAAAGTTTTGAAAATTTTAGGTAGACGGATTTTTATGTGCCTAAAAGAGGAAAACAAACAAGGCAAGGAGTTGGGAAAGGGGAAACCTTTTGTTGTTTTAATAAAATCCCATATCACTTAAATAAGGAAGGGAAGGGAAGGGAAGGGACGGGAAATGGTCGATCTATACCGCTCTGAGTTGTCTCATTTTGCAACCAATTATGCACATATTAGCACATACAAGACCCAAGTCGAAAACCATTGACATAACATGGCCTATTTTATAAATCTTAGTGGATTTTGCCATCTATTTTTAAGCACATCATGCCTTACAATTGAAGCTTCTATGGAATCTATGACTTATGAGCAAAAAGCTCATTTTCGGCTTGGAGCTTGGTTAACTTACCCGAGCTAAGCTTGAATACAAATTTGAATTCCGCCAGCTTGGTTCTCTACTAATTCTCATCCCAAAACTCAAGTTGAACTATGTGATCACATTAAATTCTTGTTGCATTGACAAAAGAGGATGCTTGTGGATCACTTACCTGCAGCTTGTGGTTATCGCCAACAATTAGGGGTCGCTGGTTCACTCCCAAAAAGAATATACACTCGCGACAATTGACAATGCAAACTCGATTTGAAGCTAAAATAACATGAACTCGTTCACAGTGCTCAACTCTTACTGCCTGCAATAAAAGAAAAATAACATATCTATTTGGGAACTGAGAGCAAGTCATAATTGAACTAGAAAATGGGTTGTTCATTAAGGGTATAAACATTACATTGATTGTTTTACAAGAAAGTACTATTAAAACATGGAAAAAAAATGAGTGGTGGAACATAAATCATTTCCATAAGAAAATAACTACTGCAAACAAGATTACAAGAGGGATAACATTAAGTGAAACCAACATCAAATTGTAACAGACTTAACACAAAGAAGGCATAGGCATATAGCATGTAGGACCGGAAATCATTCTGACTTTTGCACATGTGAATGGCCATATTTCAGTTCATACAAATTCATTTTACTAATTTTGGCATTGCCAGGTAATGGAGCAAAGATGAAGAGGACTATTCTATGTATTCAAATAAAAACAGACCAAGCAACCTTAGATGATAGATTTTCAAATGGAGGATACAATGTCTTTACATTAGATCCAGAGACACTCTGAAAGTGAATTCATAGATTACTACTAGGTGCTAGGCAAATGAAATCAGAGATATACAAATAGCCATATCCTAAGTCAGAACATAAGGAATAAAATAGAAAGATGCCAGATCGCCTTTCAATAGGGTGCCTTTGGAAACAAAGAAACAACTTAATAAATTATTTAATAGTGACGTACATTTGCCAGTCAGTATAATAGTGAATAAGAAGTATCAGAATAAATGTACTTCCAGGATACACCATAGAAATATTGTCAGTAATGCCATGCACCAAAACTAAATTAAATGAGGAAAAACAATCTGCATCCAAATTCCACATTACAGTAGTTCCACTAGTCCATAATTAGTACACCACAAAGGCAAAATACCTTGCCAACAGCTCCAAGAACTATAGTAGCATCAGAGCATCCATATATGGTGGCATATCTTAAAGGTGCTAAAACGTAAATGACTGAGTCATGGCAATTAATGACCTGAAATTATAATCATGTAAAGTTAGAGGTGTTTAAGACAAAATACATAAATATCAAACAATAATCAAGGATTGATAGAAGTTGTCAGCATATCCCTATATCAATTATTTTTGGTATAAAAGCAAGCTAAGCATTCACAAAATAATGGGTTGAAGAAAACCTTTACCGAAAGCAAAAAATGCCAAAACATGAAGGAATAAAAGTGTTTAGCCTCAAGCAAGGAAAGGTTCTTATCCTACTTAATGGGTTACAAGAAATCAGAAAGTTAGTCAAAGTGCCAAAATTCAACAGATTGCAGTTGATGTTTGGCATTCAAGCACTACTACAGACATCTAAAAAAAAAAAAAATTAAACCATAGTTGATATAGGAAGAATTTATCATAAAACTTGAAAATATTGCAATATGAAAAATCCAAAAGTCACTAACACTAAAAAGGTAGGACTAATTGCACCATATGTAAAAAGTGCTCCGCCTTCGTGCTTCTTGTTTCAAGACAGACATATTATGCAAGACTTATATTTGTTCAAACTCGACAGCAAGTGTCAGATAAGGGTACATTGCCTGCACGGGTATGTTTAAATTTTTCTAACTTTGTTCATATATTTGAAGGATCATATCTTCATATCCATGTTCAAATACATGTCAGAGATGGGTACTTCAAGGAAAATAACAGAGTCAAAGCAACATACTGTAAGACAGCTACCATTCAAGCCTTGTACCGTAATCAATCTTTTTCTCTCCACGTATACATCATTCCACAAATAAAGAAACATGGACTAAAGGAATACAGAATACAGAATCGACAACAATTATATTTACAAAGTATAGCATCTTTATTGATGCAAGAGCTTTATCTATATTATAATATTTTATGATTTTAATTTTACTTTATAATATTCATTTTAAGTATTAGACATATATTATAGACGGCTAGGGTATTAGCTATCTTTAGGGTTTAAACCTAGGGCTAGAAATAAAACTTTATTTGCAAGAAAGCCTATATAAATAAGTTGTAGGCTTTACAGCCATTACTATTATTCTAATTATGTTCTTTTAATTAATGGAAAACTAGAGGTTTTTTTTAAACCTAAGTTTTCTAGATCCATCTTCTTTCCTACTTGTTTGTTCAGCCCTACTTCTTTCTATTGTTGTTGTTTTCTCCCTTAAACCACATTATTTGATTATAAGTAACAGAAAAGAAAATATCCCCGCCTATACTGGCATCTAAATCTTATCTCATCCATAAAATATGCACCAAACAGACAACCATCCCAATACCTATAAGATGGTTGCATATATATAATAACCTAACATGAGTTTCTATTTTCTTTTTTCTCCAACAGATTCTATACAGTAGTTAAATGACAATAACATGGAGATCAATAAAAAATTTAGATCATAAAGTACCTTCAGAGGTGTAGGTCACTGGATTTAAATGAGAATCAAGAAAAGCATTACACAGCAATAACTCATATATTTCCAGGTTTCACTAAATCCCAATGCAAATATAAGCTAACCTTTACAGAAGAATTTTTAAGATCTGATGCCTGCTTTACATAAGATGATTTAGAGACACCCTCGATGAAAAAAGAACTCCTCGCACTTTGTGAGGCTTTGGCAGAACTTGGACTAGCATCAGACATAGCAATATCCTGATCAGAGCTGCTTGGAGAACCACTTTCTTTTGCAGAATTTTTTTCAGAAACATGCTCCAAAGAAGCAGCTATGATCTCTAGAAGCCAATCATGAACTTGTGATGCCAGCACAGGAACAGCAGGCATGTCTGGATCAGAATTAGCAAAAAAGGGAGCAGCTTGGCTTAAAGGAACTCCTTCAGATCCCTTATCACCAAAATGAATCAGAAATCCAAGGTGCTCAAATCCTTCCATGGTTAAAACCTGAAGGAATAGTATTTCAATGAGCAAACCAAGCAATAGAAGCTAATAAAAAGCACAAACAAATAGCAACAAGAAAGAACAATCAAGAAACATAATAAGTGAGTTATGACAGTCTAGCTGATAAAAAGGAGGAAGGATAAAGAGAAGAAAACAAATCAAAATATGGAAAGTCATGTGAGAGGGAGAAGGTAGAGACAAAAAATAACAAAATATTCATAAAATCTCCAGTTTATATTCCGAACACTTACAAATAAAGTTTCAGCTCAAAATCAGCAATTAACTGCTGACAATCTGGTAACGAGTTCGTTTATCCTCTTTTGGTAAAAAATGCTCATATTTATTATTTTAGTCATGCAAATGACACCCCCAATTTTTCCATCCATCATAAAACCAGGTTTAGCACTAAAACAAATCAATTTTTGGTTGCAAACCAATCTAAAGCAAAGGAAACATGTAAGGAGAAAAAGTGCACACTGAGGATTCCATTGTTTCATAACAGATAGTCTTATTGAGTTTTCTAGTAAGACGAGCCAGATTATTCCTTCAAATACAAAAAATAAATCATGTCAAGACATTTTATAGGCAGCATGATCTACATCCCAGCTCATTAGTATTTGGCATCAATATTTGGCTCTACAAAGTGCAACCACTGAAAAAACTCATCTGTTCTTCACCTTTTAAAATGACAGTTATTTTCATAAATGAATTACAAAGACAAATGAATAGTCAAAATAAAACAAAAAAAAATTACTGAGAAAAAAAATGCAATCCTTGATATATCTCAAATATTTGAGTTTTCTTGAAATGAGAAAACAGAAAGAAAAAAGAAAAAAAAAACCCAAAACAGGAAGAGAACATCAAAATTCAGAGTTCACATAGCAAGAAGCAATGTTACAAACCATAGACTCTTCGCCTTCCCCCTCCACAGGCTCTGACAAAAGAGAGAGAATGTTAGCCAAGTGCTTTTGTAGATAGGACAATTGATGGGCCTCTTCATCAGCCTGTGATGGCATAAACCGACGAGTGTTGCTGCGGACAAGCTGTGATAAGAGGAACCACCAAGGTTAAGTCCAAGTGCTCACATGAACTAAAAGACTCTGGTTAGTGACTTCTAACAGCAAATAGAACCATAATTATAGCAAACGTTCAGTCAGTGAAATCTGCATTACTGAGATAATTAGCAGAATAAAGAGGTGGGACAAACAACAAATTATGTTAGAAAATCCTGATGTATAATCATGCATTTTAGGTATGGAAAAGTTAAATATTAAACTTTTAATTCTTCAAAAACATTATTAGCTTTTGTATCATCAAAGACATTTTCGCTTCTTTTCCAAAACCAAAAAAAAAAAAAAAAACCACTTATAAGATTAACACCAAACATAGCCTCAATTATAGAAAGGAGTAACATAATCCTAAGAGATAACTTTCAATTTGCCAAACCATAAACAGAAGCATATGATTGTTTCCCAAATGCCAATCAAGAGTCAATATTTCGTGAATTTTATCAACCACGAAACGAAGATGTTCATTTTCATAAAAGTTTCATGAATCTGATGCTATTGTTAAAATGACATTGAAATTAAATCAATAACCACCTAATTTTCAACAACCACAAATCCAAATTAGAAAACCCACATTTCATCAAAAAGAAAGGCGAGTTGATTAAACTCCTTACCTGCAAAGGCGAAAGAGCCGACAAGTAACCGTCGAAAGCTGACGTGGAAGGCCAAACATCGGCAACTGCAGCGGAGTCCTTGTGCGAGCGCGGCAAAAGTCTCTTATACGATTGAATGTACAAAAACAGGACCAGATCACGCAAATCAGCTCCAATGGAGTCGACATCCTCGGGCCGGGCGGTAACGAGTGGGTCGGATTCGGAGTGGAGAACCGAGGAGAGAGTGTCGAGGATGAGACGCGCATGGTCCGATGAGATCTGAAGCGCGTCAGCGAGGGCCGCCGAGCCGACTCGGAGAGCTAAGGACGATGAGAGTTTTTCCTTGAGCTGGGTTAGCGCTTGAACTGGGTCTGTGAATATGAGCTTCTGGATGGGTAGGAGGCCGTGCTCAAAAGGCTCGCGTCGCGGGTGGAGGAGAATGGTCGGGGTTGGAGTCGAATTCGAATTGGGGTCGCTCGTTGAAGTTGATGGTTCAATGGGGTCGGTCATCGCTTTGGTTGAGAGAGAGGGGGGGGGTTCTTTCGTTCTTTTTATTTTCTTTTCAAAAGTCAAAAAAATGGAAAGTTTTGGTTTTGCAGATCCTCGATAATGGATGGAATGATGTTTGAAGTGGGTAGTGCGAGAGCCGAGAAGAGAGACTGAGGGGTTGGGTGCAGAGGAACTATTTACGTGGCAGGATTTCAATGGGCTTAACATTAATGGAGAGGATCTAATTATTTACCTTAATTAATTATTATGTTATTAGCTCAAAAGAATTTAGACTAAATTACCCAAATACTCATTTTTGCATTATCGCGTTTTATTTTCATCATTAAAAAAAAAATGTCAATTTAAATGTTGCCATTAAAAACTTTGATCGTTTCGATCACTTTTTCGTTAAATTTTAAACGGAATGTTGACTAAATCATTACGTAGGTATTTCATTTTACATATAATTAAATTTATTTTCTTAAAAGTTTAAATCATTACACAAAACGAGGCTGTTTTACCCTAAAAATAAAAACTTAAAAAAATACATTAAGTTGGGTGAAAATTTTAAGTTAAGATTTGGAGGGGAATTGGGATTTTTTGAAATGGTAAAAAAAATCCTAAACCAGTTCAATTGATCTAAAATAGAGAAATTACTTGCAGAATTTTTTTCTATGAAGATAAAAAAAGCATAAATATTAGGATTAAGAAAATCATTATACGATGTGGAATGCAAAGTACAGAGTTTCATTGATGAGGAATCTAGAAAGAGTAGCGTCGACGAAGGACATAAAGGAAGCTATTAGATAATGACACTAAAAGGTATTTAAAGAGAAAAGGGAGGATATAGTGAGTCAAAGTGATGGCTTACAGAAATTGTGAAGACTAGGATAAGGGTTTTTGAGAATTTGTCACCAAAGGCTTTGAAGTATATTAAGAAATTGCATGCGAAGTTATCTGATATGGTGGAAGTATTCTTGATTTTGATATGAGTGAAATGAGGCTTGATATGATTATATGAAGTATTCTTAGGTAATGGCATCTTTGAGAAAATTAATTGTAGATTTTCGTGCTTCTAAAATTACTATCAGGTATTTAAGTTCTGGTTTATTCATTGAGTAGTGGTTAAATTCCTTAATCCCGATTGTATCTCTAGTTTTTAGAGGGCTACAGCCACAGTTAGACCTAACAACTCATATATTTGTGTCATTTTGTGTTATGGTGTTGGTTACCTTTTCCTTGTATTTGATATTGCTAAGTCTAGCCACAATCATGTTTTCACAATTGAATTTATACTATCATTTTCTTTCCCTGTTATGTGCTACTAAGAATGTTTATATTGATCTTTGTCGTGTTGGTTTTCCAAAGTTTACATTAAGCTAGTAGTTATTTTAGGGTGATCATTACCGTGCTTGCCAATAGTTTGTTAGATTGTTTGTTGATAATGTGCTTTTTGTGTATTCCCTCTATATAAGCTAATTGTTTTATTTTGTTTTAGGAACTGAGTGTGCAAAAGAAGAAAGATGTGCAAATAAAATGTGAAAAGGAAAACATGTAACAGCCCATTTTTAGTCAAATCAGAACAGTGGTTTTAGGACCAAAAATTCAAGGTTAAAATATTTATTTTATTATTATTTTAATGTCTACATTATGATAGTATGGTTGTGTTAAAATTTCGTTAAGAAATTTTGTCATTTGAATGCTCAATTTGATAAAAAGGACTAAATCACGTAAAGTGTAAAAGTTGTGTTCTATTAGCTAAAGGTGTCTAATAGCTATAGAACTTTAATATGGAGGTCCTTAAGTAGTAATTAGCCCATTTGTAAAGTTAGTGGACATTCTTGGACATGATTAAATGAATTTTAATGATTATAACAAAGGTTAAATAAGTAAATTAATAAATGAACTTAAGTAAAATAATAATGTAACAGCTCGATTTTGAGTCTAGTCAGAATAGTGGTTTTGGGACCACAAATCCGACCTAGTAAAATTTATTTTTATCATATTTTTATGGTCTACAGCTTTATGGAATGATTTCGTGAAAATTTCGTTCGAAAATTTTGATGTTTGGGCACTCAATTTAGTTAAAAGGACTAAATTGCAAAAGGTGCAAAATGTGTGTTCTAGAAGCTAGAGGTGTCTAATTGCTATGAAATTTTAAATTGGAGGTCTTTAAATGGTAATTAGACCATTATACTTTAATATGGACAAAAATGTACATGATTAGGTGAAATTTCAAAGTTTGGCATTAAGGGTATTTTGGTAAAACAGTAAATAAAGACAAATAAAACTAATAAAAAGATATCATCTTCTCCAATTTAGTCCCCTTGTGCTGAATTTGAAGAGTCAACATAGCTAGGGTTTTTGTCCAAGCTTCCAAGCTCGATTGTAAGTCTGTCCTTGTCCCGTTTTTAATGATTTTTACGTTTTTGTGAATGTTGTAACTCGATTTAGTTATTTCAAGGACTAATTTGAAAGAAAATCAAATTCTAAAATTTTATTCATGTTAGATATTTGTGTATTTTGATGTCTAATGGTAGATTATGCAAGTTTGATGTTGGATAAACAACATTTACTAAGTGAGTTTTTATGAAATGTTAAATAAGGACCTATTTGTAAAAGTTGTAAAATGTGTGTAAAAATGTGAATAAATGACAAATGTGGGCTGTTATGAGCATGAAATAGGTTTGGCTAGGCTTGGGTGTAATGAAATTGAATGAAAATCATTTTACGAGCCTAGGGACTAAAATGTAAAAAGTTGAAAAGTTAGGGGCAAAAATGTAATTTTTGCCATAAGATGTTTTTGGGATTAAATTGAATAATGTGATAATTGAATAAGTTAAATTTGATATTATAGATCAAGAAAGACGAGGTTCTGACCTAGACTGGGGAAAAAACAAAATTGATGGTTTGTGTGGTTCTTCGCAGGTACATCCAATGATGCAGTGCGATACGAATGGAGGAGGAACAAACAATATAGATTACCCACCCTACAACCCTGGCATAGAAAGCGAATAGATGAACTATATGGGTAATAATTCTAGACCTTAAAATAACCCTTATAGTAACACTTATAATCCAGGTTGGAGGAACCATCCCAACTTCTCATGGGGTGGCCAAGGAAATCAGAGACAACAACCCCTCCCAGGCTTTCAACAGCAACCCTACCCACAAGAGAAGAAGCCGAACCTTGAGAAAATGCTAACAAAATTTGTCGCGGTGTCAGAAACTCGTTTCCAAAACACCGAAACAGCACTCAAAAATCAACAAGCATCGATTCAAGGGCTCGAGAATCAATTAGGACAACTTGCTAAGCTCATATCTGAACGACCACAAGGCAACTTGCCAAGTAACACTGAAACTAACCCAAAGGAGCAAATTCATGCCATTACCGCTCACGATAGTAAAGGGTTACATGAACCAAAATTGAGGCAAGAGAATATGGTAGAGGAAGGTAAGGTTGAGGTAAGCCATGATAAACCAAAACCGATAATTACAAAATACCAACCTCGTGAGCCATACCCTAATGCGATGAAGAAAAACCGCACAGATGAACAATTTGGTAAATTTCTTAAACCCTTAAAAAAATTACATATTAACTTACTATTTATTGAAGCTCTTTCGCAGATGCCCAATTCAAAAAAAAATTTAAAAGAGCTTTTGACAAACAAACAGAAGTTAGATGAGGCATCGCATGTGGAGCTAAATGCAGTGTGCTTAGCAAATCTTACAAAATAGACTACCACAAAATTTAAAAGATCCAAGGAGTTTTACAATTCCTTGCTTAATTGGTGGTTTATCTGTTAATAATGCTTTAGCAGATTTAGGAGCAAGCATAAATGTTATGCCTTATAAAATGTGTAAACAGCTAGGTCTAGGGAAACCCAAACAAACTAGGATGAGCATTCAATTGGTTGATAAAACTATCAGAATTCCTAGGGGTATAATCAAAGATGTACTAGTAAAAATTGATAAATTCATATTCCCAGTAGACTTCGTTGTTTTAGACATGGATGAGGACAATAATGTTCCTTTAATTTTAGGAAGACCCTTTTTAGCAACTGCTAAAACTAAAATTGATGTTGGTACAGGTGAACTCACACTTCGTGTAGGTGACGAAACGATCACTCTTTAGGCTCTTGACTAAGCTAGGACATCGAGTAATAAAGGTGAGAACATAAATTCTATTAATGACCATTCGGTTCAACCTTCTTTTTAGAAAGCACCACGAAATTACACAACTGAGCCACATCCTAGTCCTCGTGCCAACAAAGAAATAACTCATGAGGAGCGAAGGCTTCAGATTGATGAACTAGACGAGTGGAGGACACAAGCCAAGGAGAAATCAAGAAAACACGATGAACCAAAGCAACTCTATGTCAAACTGAAAGATGGGACAACCTAATTTAAGATCGAGGATCAAGCACTGTTGGATAAAATAGACCCTCGAATCGCCACTTTAGACCCAAATACAAGCGGAGCAGTCCCTTTCACAATACTCAATGTCTTCCCATACGGAACAGTCAAG
Source organism: Gossypium bickii (assembly GCA_025503065.1). Lineage (NCBI taxonomy): Eukaryota > Viridiplantae > Streptophyta > Magnoliopsida > Malvales > Malvaceae > Gossypium > Gossypium bickii. The sequence continues at coordinate 41,703,144 of CP106717.1, read as the reverse complement.
GTAACTAATCCTACGTTCGGCTCTTTTAAAGTAAACACCACTCAACTTAAACTATATATCGATCACCAAATTGATAACAAGAATGAGGAATTTCAGCTCTTCAAACAACCATGATTATGCGAATGAAAGGTAAGTCTAGCTTAAGACTTTAAACGAGCGCTTCTCAGGAGGCAACCCGAGCATTTACCCCACTAACGTTCATATTTTTAGCACCTAACTAACAACTAACCAAGTTAATAAAGCACAGGTTTCCCTACCACACGGCCTTACACACGGGCGTGGCCGTGGCCGTGTGGACACCACGAATATTCACATCGGCGTGGCAGAGACCGTGCGAACCAATGATGAAAATTCCCAAAAACACGGGCTGTGATAAAATGCCACGACCGTGCGATACGGCCATGGTCGACACTGCCCGTGTCCCTAGGCCGTGGTTGACACTGATTAATCAACATGGGCGTGGAAACCTCTACACGGCCGTAGGAGAAACGAATGAAGCATCACACGGCCGTGCGATTTTATCTATGCCCAACTTACTGTTTCTTTTCCTTGACTCCATCCAAATTTCAAGAAGTTCACTTCTCTCCCTATCTTATAATTTTCTCTATGGTCGATATCTATTTTTGTACATTGAGGACAATGTACATCTTAAGTGTGGGGAGTTGTCAACAATACTGAATTATGCCTTGTTCTTAAGTAACTTTCTCACATTTACTATTAGAATGAAACTTCTATTGATATTAGATTTTTATTGATACGTCTTGGATTAAGTCATAAATAATTGTGCGTTGATGGTTTAAACTTTAAGACATTAGAGAATCAAGCATGATAAGTCTATTTTTAGAATTAAAAATTTATTAGGTTGTTTCCTAATCTTAAATATTACTTTGAAGTTTGAAATTTGCAAGATTGACATCAAAAACCATAATTTTTGTGAGATTTTGAGCCTTTAAGAGCATAGATTTTTCTTGTTCACTTTATTAATTATGAGTGTGTCAACATTGATTTGTTATTCTAGAACTTACTTCGATTATGCATGTCGAGACCACACTTTTGATTTGATATACTGAGATGATAAAGGCACCTAGGAATTTAACCCACTTACTTCCCAAAAAGCCTACCTTCATAATTAACCACTAGTGAACCCTTTTTGAATCCTAATAAATCATTTTTTGATCCACCCTTAATATTAACCTAAAACTCACTCTTTTTTGATTCATCAAGAATTTTCCCTATTGAATTAACCCTTTTTGTTGAGAATTGATTTGATCAGTTGCCTAACTATGATTTTTATTTCAGTTGTTAAGTTCTTTCTTATTATTTTATGTTCTTATTCCTAAAAAAAATAAAAATAAAAATTGGAAATTTAGTCATTATTAGTGTTATGAGCTTAAACTGTTAATTTCACATCTCTAGAAGAAGCTCATGTTATTAGTGATAAGTTTTCAATCAATGTAATTATTTAGTATTAGCTATTTTTCTAGTTAGGTAAATGGTCAATTCGATCTCGATTATAACTCTATAATTCAGCCTTTATCCACACCTTTAACCCAAGCCCTATTACGACCCTTTTAAGACCTTTTGATTTGTGTATCATCTCATTTTATAGTGGTGGAGATTTTATTTTCATGCAAGCCTATGGGATTAACTTTTTCATGTTTGATTTTTGAGTGCTTAATTTGAACCTTAAACACCTCGAGTGATTTGAGTGAATCTTTAGTGAGGATGCCAACTCTTGTCAGGTTTTGAATCAGAGGTAATTATTTAGGTAAGGGGAAACACCTATGTTTTCGTGCTATAAATATTTATGACTTAGATTGTTTGAATCTTTAGTACTCTTTTAGTTAAATTATCAATGTATGAATTATCTATGAATTATGATGAGACATTATTGATGAGGATTATGAATTGAGGGAGTTAATTTTAACTGTGAGTTGAGGGTTTTGCTTGAGGACAAGCAAAGGCTTAAGTGTGGGGATATTTGATAAACCATAATTTACACATATATTAACCTCATGCTTGGCTTAATTTTGGATGATTTTCCATTGAATTTGATGAATTCGATGCTCCTAATCTCTTAATTTCATGTTTTATCCTTAGGAGAGCTTAGGGAGTCGAAAAGAACGAGAAACGAGCCAAAAAATGGACAAAATGGGCTTACATCAGAAATTACATGGCCTGGACTAAAGACCACGGGCAGATCACATGGTCGTGTGTGGCGAGCAAAATCGACCACGACCGAAGGAGCCCACCACGGGCATGTCACACGGGCGGAGCCCACCACGGGCATGTCACACGGGCGTGTCCCTACCAAAACCAGGTTGAATTCTACTCAGAAGAGGATACTTGTGGGCCAAGTAAGGCATCTTAAAGCCTATATAAACACCCTAGGGGGCAACCTAAATGGGGAGGTCGACAGGACGTCGAGTAGACGCCGAGTAAAAGGCAGAAAATACTCCAAGATAGTCATCGGGAGCAACTTAGGAGAAGGATCTCCATCAAGACTGAAGATCTCCCATCAAATTCTCTTGAAGTTTTTGGGTTTTCTTATATTTTGTTGTTTTTTTTATTCTAAGATGTTTTCCTCTATCAGTATGAACTAAATCCCTTAAATACCTGAGGGGATGAAACCTAAGACGAATCTGATTATTGTTTGATTTATAAGATAAATACTTGTTCTTATTCTTAATTGTGAGTTCTTATTCTTGTTTTGATAATCCAGATTATTAATTAAAGTCGAATGTGCTTATTCAGTGGAGCAAAAGTCCCTGTTTAAGAGTAGATCAACACAATTAAGCGGAGTTGATTGCAACCCCAGAAATAGGGCGACGAAAATCTGCTAGATTAGAGTCAAATCTAATAAGCGGATCCATAGATCGAGTTAATGCGACAATAGGGGAAGAGATTTCAATTAATCAACCTAGAGTCAGTTGTTTTTAGTCTTGAAAGAGATATTAACATAAATCAGGGATTTCTGCGGATTAAGTCAAGTGAATAAATCGTATGAATCAAAAGTAATAAGTGAAGTCTAGGTAGATTCCTCCTTAGGTATTGCCTATCTCATATAAGTTGTCTAAAAGTATTTTCCAAATTCACTCTCTGTCACGTTCATAGTCATTTAGTTAGTTAAATTAGTTAGTTAATAGGCTAGATAATAAAAAGATAGTTATTACTAGTAATTTTAGTCCTTGAGGATACGATATTCCGGACTCACCCTAACTATACTACTGTTCGATAGGTGCACTTGCCTTTGTCGAAATAATAGTTAGTTTCGAGTCCATCATGTAAAAAGTGCAAAATATGTTAATTATAGCATTTAAGTAATGAAATAGCTTAATTAATAAATGAAGAACGACTTAAGTAGCAAATATACCCTAATCGATATATTGGGATGGCAAATTAATGGAAAATGACAAAATAAATGTTTTAGTTGCAAATTTGTAATTAAGATAAAAATTAAGTAAAGAAATAAGTCTTTTTCTTCATTTTACTTTTCCATAGCCGAATATACATGGTTGTTTAAGCTAGGAGAATTGGCCAAGTTCAACCTCTTGCATTTGAGTTATTTCTTCACCCATTTCTTGTAATTTTTATGTTTTTGAGATCGTTGCAACTAGGTCCAGTTAGCCCGTACCTTCATTTTTTATTCTGTTAAAATTTTTAAAGTTTCCATTGATGAATCTTGAATTTTTTTGATGAATACCATGTATTTGGAGCTTTGATTGTGTTGTTTGATGATTTTGTAAATTGATTTTTGTTAGATTTTGATTTTAAGATTAAATTGTGAAAATGTCAAAATTTTAGGGTTTGATAGTGAATTTAATGTTCATTAGGAACTGTTTAAGGGCCTAGTATATTTGGATGGAATATTGACTTGAGAAAAAATGGTTAATTTAATGAATTTCGGGTTAAGGGACTAAATTGTAAAAAATATAAAAGTTAGGGGTAGTTGTGTAAATTTGAAAAATAAAAGGGTATTAATTGTAAAATGGATTGAAATGTGAAATGTAAGCTGATAATTGAGAAATTTTACATTTTAGATCAAGACCCTGTAGATATTCGTAGAAAAGGAAAAATTGTGGAATAGTTCCAAAACTCCTACAACTACTACAATTCAGTCCAAGTAAGTTTGCACGGTTTAAAATTTAACATCTATATAAATTGATGCATAGTATAACATGGTACAATAGATATATTCAATTGTTGATAATGAATGGTTATTTGAGAAATGTTATTGAATTTGATGTTTGGATTGGATTAAACAAGAGATAGAGTACAGTTGAGATATGATGTGTTATGGGGAATTGGAGTGGAGATGTTTATGGAGTGATGTATGTATATGTTCCAGAATAAATCGGGGTTCAGCATTTTTTGCAAACTCTCTTGTTGTACTCTCTGTTTGGTGTGTTTCAATTGGACTAGCTCTTATGAGCATTGGTGTGTTTCGGAGGGATTAGCTCTTATGAGTATTGGTGTGTTTCGGTTGGATTGGCTCTTATGAGCATCTGGTGTGTTTTGGTTGGATTGACGATGTACTATTATCCATAAGTTGTTCTTCAAATTGAAAATCTTGGTAAGGTAATTTGTTTAATGATTTTGATGGATTTGCCATATATATTTGAGTATTGAATTGAACATTTGTGATTTATCAATTGAGATTATGGATGACAGGGAACCTTCATGGTTGAATTGTTGTACTTACTTTGGTAAGATTTATCATTTTAATAAGTTGAACCTACTAAGCTTCATTGAGCTCACTTGTGTTTTTTAATGTTCTTGTAGATACTTGGAAGGTTGGACGATCAGATCGATACTCAAGTCACACTATCCAGCATAATTCGATAGTTTTTAGAACATTTATTTCAGATTATATGGCATGTAATAGGCTTGAATGTTGATATTAATGTTTTGGATATGTAAATAGCTAAGTATGATCTTGAATGTATAACTTGTTTTGGTTTATACCATTTTTGGTACTTTTGGTGCCTTATTAGTATGTGTTAATGTGGCTATGTTATGATGCTTGTTTGAATGGCCATAATGGCATGTGATGAATTGGTTTCAATATGGCCAAGAGATGGTATTGAACTAGATGTGTATGATTGAAATGTGGTAAAGTATACATGTTTAGGTATGTTTGAATGTTTGCAATTGAAGTGCCTTTGTATGGCATATTGGTTGAATGATCTTAGACTATTGAATTGGTCATTTCATGTAGGTTTTGGTCATGTTTTGATGCCTTGATTATATGTACTAAAAGTCTATAGGTGGTTACATAATTTGGTGTTGAGAATGACTTGATTTTGGGCAAATTCATGCCACACAGCCTGGCGACACTGTCACATCCCAAAAACAGGGTTAGAAGAAATTGGGTTAATGAATCGAGAGTGGTCACGACCGAATTTTTATTTAGATAATCTTTTGCTCATTTGATAATAAATAAATATCAATTATAGTGATTGAGTAGTGGTGGAGTTGTCCTTGATGATCTGAGTTTGAATCTCTTTGCTCTTGTTAATTTCTATTTGGCGCAAATTTGTTTCAAACCCTTAGCAAATTTCATCCCATTTTATTTTTATTTTTTATTTGTGTAACACCCCAAACCCGGCCTAGATGTTATGGCCGAATCTGGCGATATCACATTGAAGTGTTTTTCAAAAACATAATTTCATTGGAAAACCCGTTCTATATTAACTCTTGATTATGATCATAATAGAAATTTAAGGGTATCTTGTTCATTTAAAACTCAACTTGTTTTTAGCAGTTTGTTGATCATATTAGTTTGTTACTATATTTAAAACAATGTTTGATGCGGAAGCTTTTATAGTATGTACGTAAATGTGGTGATTTGAAAAGCAGTTTTCTTTTGAAAATCTGCGTCCTACTTTTTTCCGAAGTGAATTAAAATAAGTAAAATCCCAAATTAAAAGTTAAAAATTTAAAGAGGCCTTATTACAAAACAAATACCCAAAATAAATTTCTTGCAAATAAAAAAGTCAAATATAAAAGCAGGTGTGGTTGTTGGCCACCTTCGAATCCCTCGCAGCACCGATCCGCCTAAGACTGGGGATCACCTGTACAGATAAACAAAGGGGTGAGTTTACAAAAACTCAGTGTGTAACCCTATGTAAATAAATAGCTAATGCAATTACAGTCTGGGCCTAAGCCCAAATCAATGTTGTTAAATAAACAACTTTTGTGAAAGGTGTTTCCATGAAAACATCTAGAAGGACCTTTTTGTAAAGGTTGTAAAATAGGTAGTAAATGCATGAAATAATTGAAATTTTGAGTTGCTATAAGAGAGAAAATGAATTAGCTAGGCTTGGATATGTGAAAAATGAACACATTTCATTTTACGAGCCTAGGGGCAAAATCATAATTTTGCCAAAGTCTGTAACGCCCCAAACCCGTCCCATGAGCCTTGACCGAATCTGGTATGTCACAGAGTAAAAATGTTTTGAAAGATTTTGGTTAACAGGTAAAAATCTGAAAAATCTGCTGAGTTTCTAAAATGGTGTCTACTAAAACTCAGGTGGGGTCGATTTGATAAACACGATTGAGTTGAAATCTTTTTCCTTTGAAACCATTTGATCATTTAAAATTTTAAATCCATCAGAGTTATTGTTAACAAGGTAAATTTCTGTTACCCGATGGTAACATTTTTGAAAACGCGTACGAGTACAATTTTGAAAACGTTACTATTAACCGATTGATTTAACAGTTTATAAGTTCATTAGTAATGTAATAGAAATAAAGTAAAAACAACTACTTAAACATCAAAATAATAACTAGCGGCCATATTACAACCCAAACCAAAAATTAGTAAATAATAAACTTAAACGGTGCGAAATAAAATTTCAAATCCGAGGAACAAGCATGGCCGCCTCGAGTCCTCTCCGGCTCCATCTCCGCGATCTACTCACCTGCAAAATGATATGGGAAGGGGTGAGTCACCAAGACTCAGTGTATAAATCCCCAACCCGAGAATGCAACTCATACACAAGATATTAGCAAGACATGCAAACATGCAACCCAAGCTAGCCATCCTTACTCCTTTCTCTACCCCGTGTGGTACCAAACCACTGGTGGTGCCAAACCACTGGTGACCGAAGTCACAAATATCAGATGATGGGGCCAACCCATCGTGTGGTACCAAACCACTGATGACCATAGGTCACAATATCAACATGTGGTACCAAACCACTGGTGGTGCCAAACCACTGGGACTTAGTCACAATTTATATCAACGGCGTGGTCAAAACCACTGGTGGTGCCAAACCACTGGTGACCGAAGTCACGAATATCAAATGATGGGGCCAACCCATCGTGTGGGACCAAACCACTGGTGACAGTCCATAGAGATCATCTCCCTCCTCTCATCAATCCCACCATCATCATGCTCACATAACAAGTATCATGATCCATATATCATGCATTCATATGTAGCATAGCATTTGACCGCATATGATGGCGTACACAACATACAACATAGATCAAGTAATAGGGGACTTACCCGAAATCCAAGCTTATGCCCACAAGGCAAAGTTACTACATGAGAGGTTATATATATACATATATATCATCATAGTAACAGTTTATTCTAATAAAGTGTGTAAGATTTTACACACCTGATTAACGTAAGTCTAAGCGAATCTCGAACTACTCGATAATGAAAACCCGAAGAATCGATCTACCGTACTAGACCCCTTGATCCTACATTCAGTCAAACCATAGGGTCATTAACAAGGCCATTTGGCCACACCATTATATCACGAAGGATTAATCGTACCCAAAACAGAATATGGCCTTAGGCCGAAATCTTTATTAGCACTTACCAACTAATTTTGAAATCCCGAAAGCCTCTGTTTCCTCTTGCCGATTAGTCCCGAAATCCCAAAGTTATCGTTTGTCTTGTTGATATCCCTTGAGGAATTTAGTCCCAAAGTGCTCCTTCAAAGTACCCTAGCGTCGGCTACCTTCAAAAGAGACACCAAGAATGGCTAAAAGGGCATTCGGCCATCTCTAAGGCCTAACAACAAGATTTGGCACACTTAAAATTAAAGAGGGTAATTTGATTTCTTAAGAAGAAATATACTTACCCCCAAAAGTTTGAAGAGACAAGAGGAGAGTAGGCTTCGGCTATAACCTTCAATGCCAAGGGCATTCGGCTTTCATACTTGCGGCAAAATAGAGCACAAGAGCTCTTTAAATTTGGTTATGGCACTCCTTTAAGATGCCAAGCAAAGAGAAGGGAAGGACATGCGCCAAGGTTCGGCCAAACTCCAAGCCGAAAAACCACCCTAGGACTCCTTCCAAAACCGAAAATCAACCCCTTGGAGTCTCCCTAATTCGGCCAAGACAATTTTGGAAAGAAAGGTAGAAAAATTTGAAGAGTTTTGGCACCTCCAACAGCCCTCAAAACCGACCAAGCAAGATCCCCAAGGGAAATGCTTTATTCGGCCATACTCAATTTGGAAGGAGAAGAAAAACAAAACAATCAAATTCGGCCATGCACAAAGTGGAGGGAAGGAAAATGAATTTTGGCCATGCTTTTGCCATCTCAAGGCCAGCCATGCTTCCTTCCCCATTGAAAATTCCTATCATCAAAAACAATAACACATTGTTTAATCATTCACCCATCATCAACATTAATTAATAAGTTGCCCATCACTTACTCTCTTCTTTCAACAAATAAGATAATTAAATAAAATACTTAAAAAATAAAACCCCATACTTCAAAGAGAAATTTTGAAAGCACCCATCATGCTTTCTTTCAAATTTAGGTGCCGTGCCCATGCGCAGACCACCCTCACGTCGGCAAAAGAAAAAGAACCTCTAGGTGCTGCCCTTAAGTCTTGAACCCGAGACCTGAAGCAACACTCTCCACCTCCTGCCACTCTGCCACTGCGCCTTTCATGACATAATTCGTCACAAAATTCTTTTAAACTCTCCCTCACTAGCTCTCTTTCGCCTTAACGCCAACGCAAAATAAAAACACCCATGCGCTCTTAGCCTGATTCGAACGCGAGACCTCACTGCCGCAGCCCTCAAGCAGCGCCCTTAGCCACTTTACCACTTGGACTTTCATGTCCATCAATGCTCCCAAATTTCTTTTAAAGCCTTTCTTAGCCCCCTTCCTTCATAACGCCAAAGCCCAAAATAATAAAATGCTCCCATAAGCTTCCATGGTGACTCGAACCCGCGTCCTTGCACTAAGGCCCCCTAGTGGTGCTCCCAAGCCACTTTGCCAAGCTGAATTTCATGCCATAATTTCGCCAAAATTATATTTAAATCCTCCTCACCTGGCATTTTTTTTCCTCTCAAGCACTAAAAGAAAATTTTAGTCCTAATCCCGACCTAACCCGGGGTTATGACCAGACCTTAAAACAACCGTAACATATGCATTTCTTCAGGCAATCACTTAAAAATAAATTAAAACGCAAACAACCCCTAATTTGGGATGTTACAGTTTTACCCCCTTAAAAATAATTTCGTCCTTGAAATTACCTGGATCAGAAGAGTTGGGGGTATTGCTGCCGCATCACATCCTCGGGTTCCCACGTGGCCTCTTCCGCACCATGATTTTGCCACAACACCTTTACCAAAGGCACCGACTTCCTCCTCAGAACTTTGACATCTCGATCTAAAATCTGTACCGGCTCCTCCTCAAAAGACAAGTCCGTGTTCACCTCAATATCCTCAATCGGTACGATGTGTGATGGATCTGATCGATAGCGCCTAAGCATTGACACATGAAAGACGTCATGAATCTGACTTAATTCTGCCGGCAACTCGAGCTGGTAAGCTACTGGTCCCACGCCTTTCAACACTGTGTACGGCTCGATGAACCTAGGGCTTAGCTTGCCCTTCCGGCCAAACCTCAGCACCTTCTTCCAAGGTGATACCTTCAAGAAGACCTTATGACCCACGTCATACTCCACATCCCGGCGCCTAAGATCAGCGTATGATTTCTGCCTGTCCGATGCCTCCTTCAGACGTGCTCGAATTACCCTAACCTTATCTTTCGTCTCTGCCACTAACTCTGGTCCCAACATTTAACGCTCACCCAGTTCTGTCCAACAGATAGGAGTACGGCATTTCCGACCATACAGCGCCTCATACGGTGCCATCTGAATACTCCCTTGATAACTGTTGTTATAAGCGAGTTCTGCCAAAGGTAGGTACTCCTCCCAACTACCACGGAAGTCCAAAACACAGCCTCTTAACATATCTTCCAAAACCTGGATTACTCTCTCAGATTGTCAATTAGACTGTGGATGAAAAGCCGTGCTGAAATTCAACTTCGTACCCAACGCCTGATGTAAGGCCTTCCAGAATCTTGACGTGAACTAGGGATCTCTATCTGAGATAATGGACACATGTACTCCATGCAACCGTACTATCTCAGCTATATACAGCTTGGCTAACCTTTGAAGCGAGTAGTCAACCCTTACCGGTATGAAATGGGTTTATTTAGTTACCCGATCTACTATCACCCATATTGAGTCTTTCTTACTGGGCGTAAGGGGAAGCCCACTTACGAAATCCATCGTAATCCCCTCCCACTTCCACTGTGGGATCTTTACCGGCTGTAACAGCCCTGATGGCAACTGATGCTCAGCCTTAACTTGTTGGCATGTCAGACACTTGCCCACTATCTCGGTTACTTCCCGCTTAAGACCCGGCCACCAAAACTATTCCCTTAAATCCTGATACATCTTGCTGCCTCCAGGATGCATAACGTACGGGCTGCTATGGGCTTCTTTAAGGATCCGCTGCCTCAAATCATCATCCTTAGGCATACATACTCTCCCCTGAAAATACAACACTCCATCACTACCCAAGCTGAAACCTTCGGCCTCACCACTCTGTACTTGCAACCTCCGAGTACTCAAAACTTCGTCGGTCAACTGCCTCTCTTTAACCTCATCGATCCAAGACGGTTTTACCCGCAATTTCGCCAGAAGACTACCATCCTCATAGAGACTTAGGTGAGCAAACATTGCTCGCAAATCTGCCACCACTTTACGACTCAAAGCATCAGCGACTACATTAGCCTTTCCCGGATGGTACTCGATAGAGCAATCGTAGTCCTTCAGCAACTCAATCCACCTCCGCTGCCTCAGATTTAAATCTTTTTGAGTCAAGAGGTACTTCAGACTCTTGTGATCCGAGTACACCACTGACTTCTCCCCATACAGATAGTGCCTCCAAATCTTCAAGGCAAAGACCATAGCAGCTAATTCCAAATCATGTGTCGGATAGTTACCTTCGTGAGGCCTCAACTGCCATGACGCATAAGCGACCACCTTTCCATCTTGCATCAACACACACCCTAAACCAGTATGCGATGCATCACAATACACAGTGAATTCCTTTCCTGACTCAGGCTGAATCAAGACTGGTGCTTCTGTCAAAAACTTTTTTAGTTTGTCGAAACTCTCTTGCTGCGTCTCAGACCATACAAATGGAACTCCTTTTCTTAACAACTTGGTCAACGGGGCTGCGATTAAGGAGAAATTTTCCACGAATCTTCTGTAATATCCTGCCAACCCCAGAAAACTTCAGATTTTTGTAACCGACTTTGGTGGTTTCCACTCCAATACTGCCTTAATCTTACTAGGATCCACCCTGATCCCCTCAGCTGAAACATGTCCTAGGAAAGTTACCTCCTTAAGCCAGAACTCACACTTACTGAATTTGGCGTACAACTGTTTCCCCCTTAGCACTTGCAGAACCACATGAAGGTGTGCATCGTGCTCCTCCTCAGACTTCGAGTACACCAAAATGTCATCTATAAACACTACGACGAACCGATCCAGATAGGGTTGGAAAACCCGGTTCATCAAATCCATAAACGCTGCTGGTGCATTCGTCAAACCAAAAGGCATTACCAAAAACTCGTAGTGCCCATACCGAGTACGGAATGCCGTCTTATGGATATCAGCTTCCTTCACCTTAAGCTGATGATACCCCGATCTAAGGTCGATCTTAGAGAAAACCGATGCACCCTTGAGTTGATCAAACAAATCATCAATCCTGGGTAAAGGATACCTGTTCTTTATTGTTAACTTGTTCAGCTGTCGATAGTCTATGCACATCCTCATAGTTCCATCCTTCTTTTTGACAAAAAGTACTGGAGCTCCCCAAGGCGATACACTAGGTCGGATGAACCCTCTATCCAACAACTCCTGGATCTGAGCCTTCAACTCCACCAATTCCTTCGGTGCCATCCGATACGGAGCTATAGATACTGGCGCGGTTCTGGGTAACAAATCTATACCAAACTCAACTTCACGATCAGGAGGTAGACCCGGGAGTTCTTCTGGAAACACATCAACATATTCCCTTACCGTCCGCACATCCCTAATAGCTGTATCCTTAGCTTCCAAAGCACGAACATGCACTACATATGCCTCACAACCTTTTCTAACCATCTTTTCCGCCTTCAATGCTGAAACCAGATTGGATAGGTAATCTCTCCTCTTACCTATCATCACTACCTCATCTCCTTTCACGGTCTTTAACACCATGCGCTTAGCTGCGCAATCCAGGATAGCTTGATACTTTACTAGCCAATCCATCTCGAGAATCAGATCGAACTCCCTAAACGGTAGTTCCATCAAGTCAGCCAAGAACACGACCTCTTGGAGTTCTAAGGGTACATCCCTATAGAGTTTACTTACTTCTACAGAGTGACCCAGAGGGCTTAACACAGTCATCTTCTTAGAAGTAAGCTCAAAGTCTAAGTTCAGAGTTTCAACAACACTACTAGCAATGTATGAGTGAGTCGAGCCAATATCAATCAAGGTGCTATAAGGTACTCCAAAGATCAAAAACATACCGGTTATGACGTCCGGTGCGTCACCCTCCTCTTGACGTCTCGCGGCATAGACCAAACCAGGTTGCCTAGCCTCAGTACCACCGGTGCCTCCACTCGATGTCCCACGACCTCTACCAGCACCATTACCTCCCCTTCCTGTACCACGACCTCTCGGCGGCTGTTGGTTGTCCCTCCTATTCGATGGGCGCCTCGACCCTCGGACCTCGGCCTACCTTAGCCGCTTTTTCTGACACGATCCTAACTCGATGTGTCACGGACCCACATTTGAAGCATCCTCGATTACCATTCTGACACTCTCCCGTGTGAGACTTTCCACACCGAGCACACCGTGGCGGCCATTGAGTATTAGCAGCAACGGCAGCAGGCCTAGCAGCTTGATCTGATCCACCATACCTTGTCTTTTTCTGCTGATTCCCAGAAAACCTCAAAGATCCGGAGCTCCTCTTATTCCAGCTCCTGTCTTAATTTCGTCTAAAAGACTGTCTTACTCCTTCAGCCACCTTAGCTTTCTCTACTAGAACAGCGAACTCCCGTTCTTGTTGCGGAGCTATCATCATCCTCAGCTCATCCCGCAGCCCATCCTCGAATCTGACATAGCGTTCATACTCATTACCCACAATACCACGAGCATATCTACTCAATCGGAGAAATTTCGCCTCATACCCTGCCACTGTCTTATTACCCTGAACCAGGTTCAAGAAAGCTTTCTGTTGCGCATCCACGTAGCTAGCTCCTATATATTTTCTTTGGTAGGCTGCCTTAAAGAATTCCCATGTGAGATCCTCCGCCATCGCTCCGTCCCTTACGGTGAGCCACCACTGGTATGATTCATCCCGAAGTAGAGAGATTATACCCTTCAGTTTTTCCTTAGCTGAAAAATCCAGGTCATCCATGATCCTCTTAGTTGATTCCAGCCAATATTCCGCCGTGTTGGGTGCTATACCTGATACACCTCGAAATATCTCCTCCCCATTTGCACGGAGTCGCTCAGGAATAGATTTCCGAGCTCCTGTACCTCTACCGGCCCCAGCCATCATTTCTAGAACTCGCAGCATAGCCTGCGATACCGACTCGCCGCATAGCCTGCGATACCGACTCGCCTTCCGTCTGATCCTGTTGTCCAACACCAAAAGTTGGGGGTGGTGGTGGAGGTGGTATCTCATTATCAGACCCCTAGTCTGACCTAACGGGCTCTGACACAGCCATCCGGCCTCGACCGCGTCCCCGACAGCCATAGCCTCTAGAACTCATTTCTTATCGCGTGATCTGATTAAAAAGTTTTATGAGTTAGTCATTGTTTCACTGATTATTAACGAAGAAATTTTATGAACGAAATTTAAGAGTTGTTCTTTCGATCAAACAAGTTTCGAGTCTTCTATTCTAATTCAAAGATCACATTCACTTATTCCATCACCCTTTTGTCCCATTCCTATCCCGGGGGTAATTTCGTCATTTGCCCTACAGGGGTATTTTGGTAGTAACCGGGGTAAATTTGTAAATCTTAACAAATTAAGGGTATATTAAAATTTGTAAAACTTGGGGGTCTTTTTGAGAATTTATTTTCCAAATTCGTAGGGTTGCAAAAATTTTGAAAGCCGGGGTCATTTTGGTAATTTTGTAAGTTAGGGGCAATTTTGTAAATTTTCCAAAATCATGGCATTTTTTATATTTGCAAAATAAGGGTTTCGGGGTACGTTTGTAAAATAAGAGAAATTTTGTTGAATTTGGGGGTAGCTTAGTAATTTTAGAAACCAGGGGCATTTTTGTAATTTTACCACTAGGGGTATTTTTGTAATTTCCATAAATCAAAATTTTTCTAAAAATTTTTGTAGAATAACACTCACAATTTTAAGGGAAATTGTTAAAAGTTTTAAAACTAGGGTTTTTATAAAAATACGGCTAGTTCCCTTTCGGGTTTTAGTAATTGAGTTTAGCCTATGAACAAGTCCTCACGGTTAGGGTGAACCGAAGCTACGCACCAGGTAGGATTCCTGCGAAGAGGAGGTGAGTCGCTAGGACCGCTTAAATACCAAGCTCTTCCGGATCCAATCCTAGACATGCGCACAAGGGTTACCACATCCCAATTCGGCGAAAGTCATAGGTTTGTTTAATTAGGCAATTAAAATCTTATGCGATTGTTGGGGTAAACTAGTCCTAGGGTTCACATTCCTTTTATACTATCTACGTCCCATTTCTACCCTTTTACAGATAATAATTCACACAGAGGTTAGAAATACTTACCCGAGCGGATTAGTGTCGGAGACTCGGTGCCATGATGTTCAAAACAAAACCATTTTCACAGATGCCTATTAAGAAAACATTTCTGGGCCTTGGGCCCCCACAGCTGAGTTTTGAACCGGGCTCTGATACCAAATTTGTAACGCCCCAAACCCGACCCATGAGCCTTGATCGAATCTGCTATGTCACAGAGTAAAAATGTTTTGAAAGATTTTGGTTAACAGGTAAAAATCAAAAATCACGAGTTTGTAAAACGGTGTCTATTAAAACTCGTGTGGGTCGATTTGATAAACACGATTGAGTTGAAACCTTTTTCCTTTGAAACTATTTGATCATTTAAAATTTTAAATCCATCAGAGTTATTGTTAACTAGGTAAATTTCTGTTACCCTGTAACACCCCTAACCCCGAACCATCGCCGGAACAGGGTTACGAAGCATTACCGGACATATCAGACAATTTGCAAATATAAATTTTGTTTAATATAAATTTCGGCAACATTTACGCTTATTAATATATAAAACCCCACAGAAAATAAATCGTATTCATTTCAATAAACAACCAATTTAACCAATTCATTTGATAAATTCATTTTCTATTCTAAATACCTTCTAATCAAACTCAATCAATATAATATCAACTTAAATTTATCAAAATATCAGTTAGATTAAAATAAATATACTCCTTTCATTATAATTTTTTTAAACTTGTAATACTAACATTTTTAACCATTTACATTCAAAACATAATAACATTTAAACACAACCTACGTACATGCCACATTATAAAAAGGAAATATACATCACCAAAGGTTTGAATCTATCAAAAGAACACCGATTGAGAAACTCAGAAAGTTCGGAGCTGAAGAATTTCGGGGAAGATCAGATGATGATCTATTTGATCAATTGAAAGGTGCTGCAGTGTTCTCAAAGATAGACCTTAGATCTGGGTATTATCAACTGAAGGTTAAAGAGTGTGATGTGCCAAAGACTGCTTTTCGAACTCGGTATGGTCACTACGAATTTCTGGTAATGCCTTTTGGTTTAACAAATGCCCCTGCTGCATTTATGGATTTAATGAATCGGATTTTTCAGCCTTATTTGGATAGATTTGTGGTGGTATTTATTGATGACTAAACTACTACAGAAGAATGTTCCTTTTATCTGGGATGATTAGTGCCAGAATAGTTTTGAGACTTTGAAGCAAATGTTGACAGAGGCACCGGTATTAACATTACCAGAGTCGGGAAAAGATTTTATTGTGTACAGTGATGCTTCTTTAAATGGTTTGGGTTGTGTGTTAATGCAGTCGGGAAAGGTAGTGGCTTATGCTTCACTAAAATTAAAACCACATGAAAAGAATTACCCTACACACGATCTTGAATTAGTCGCAATTGTTTTTGCTTTAAAAATTTGGAGACACTATTTATATGGTGAGAAGTGTTATTTCTATACGGATCACAAAAGTCCAAATACTTAATGACTCGTAAGGAACCGAACTTAAGACAGAGACGGTGGTTAGAGTTGCTTTGAAAGATTATGATTTGGTTATTGACTACCATCCAGAAAAAGCTAATGTAGTTCTTGATGCACTTAGTCGAAAGTCATCATTGTTTGCACTTCTGCTAATAAATGCTCATTTGGCTCTTAATGAAGAAGGTGTTGTATTAGCGAGAATTGAAAGTGAAACCCATGTTTCTTCAACAAATTCGAAACTGCAGAATGAAGACCCGAAATTGGTATTTAAACGACAAATGGTTCGAGATAATTTAGATTCGAGTTCAAAGATTGATGATGAAGGTATGTTGCGTTATCATAACGAATTTGTGTTCCAAACAATTCGATTTGAAGAATAATATTCTTTACAAGCACATAATAGTATGTATTCTATTCACCCGGCAAGATAAAAATGTATGGTGATTTGAAAAAGATATATTGGTGGCTCTGTATGAAAATAGAAATTTCAGAATTTGTTGCAAAATGTTTGATTTGTCAGCAAGTTAAAGCGGAGCATCAAGTGCCAACGGGTTTACTACAACCCATTATGATTCCTGAATGGAAGTGGGAGCGTGTTACAATGGATTTTGTGTCAGGATTGCCTATGACTCCAAGAAAGAAAGATTCGATATGGGTGATTGTTGATAGATTGACAAAGTCAGCACACTTTATTCCAAATGTAATGATTTTTCACTTGAGAAGTTAGCGAAATTGTATGTGTCGAGATTGTGAGACTACATGGAGTTCCAAATCTATCATTTGCATCGGATCCGAGGTTTACTTCGAGATTTTGGAACAAACTGCAAGAAGCTTTAGGTACCAAATTAAATTTTAGTACAGCGTTTCATCCTCAAACAGATGGACAGTCAGAGCGAGTGATTCAAATTCTAGAAGATATGTTAAGATGTTGTATACTTGAGTTTGGTGACAGTTGGGAAAGGTATTTACCTTTGGCTGAGTTTGCTTACAATAATAGCTATCAGTCTAGTATAAAAATGATTTTGGAACATAATTTATATGGTTAAATTCCTTAATGAGTCTAGTTTCAAATGAGCTAAACAAGGAGGCCATCTAAATTCAACACAAAGAGTAATTTAATTCAGTAGAAGAGAGGTCGAGAGCAATGGAGCAGTTGGACAAGAAACAGGGGAAACTTTAAGAATAATCTGGTATTGATTGGCCATACCAAAAATTCTGAAAAATTTACAGTAAAAATATATATGAGTCTAGTTTCGGGAAAAATTTACGGATCTTAATTTGGAGTTCCGTAGCTCCAGATATAGATGATTTAGTGACAATGACTCAAGTAGACAGCCTAGAAAGAACTTATAAGTAAATAATAGAATTGTGTATAAAAGATGTGGAATGAAGAGGAAGAGTAGAAATTGAATAAAATTCAATTATTTATTGTAATTTAATGTTGTAATTAATAATGTAAATTATTATTTTCGTAGCTAAAAAGGAACTCGAGGCATCAACCCATAAAGGAAAGGAGAAGGTTACTGAGGAATAATCAAGCAAATTCGGGTTTGTATTACTATAATTCAAGTTATTTATTTATTCATTAAATATTAGATTAATTTATGGATATGGTAAGTAAATTATAAGGTAAGTGTTTTTATTGAAATTGAATTGTATCCGGATTGATATGGAAAAGTGTAATTAATATTGAAATTGAATTTATTATGAAAATGAAAATGAAATTGAGAACTCAAATACCCTATTAACTAGTCGGGCCGAGTCGGATATAATTGGCATGCCATAGGACATGGAAGAGTACGGATTTTGCCGGCCATCGATCGGGCACTTACGTGTCGACTCATCATTATCGTTATCGTTACCGATTCGACACTTTGTGTGTCGTATCTTATCGTTATCATTATCAATTCTGAGTTCAAAGACTTTGTGTGTTGAATATCGATATTGTTATCATATCGATTCGACACTTTGTGTGTCGATATCTTTACTACAGTTAAGGCACATTGTGCCGTCTTCGAGTGTTGGGTTGGAATCTGTATCCGTTAAGGTCCGAGTCTCATTAATAGGGGTAAATAAAGAAAAGGTTAAATTGAATAAAATGAAATGGTTGAGCCATTGGAAGAAATGCGAAAATAGAACATGAACCAAAAAATGTGATTGAAATATGAGCATGAGAAAAGAAAGTATGAACCATTGGTTCAAGAAATGGATAATGGCTCAACATGATTGTGTATTATTTCAATTGTTAAATAGCTAAATTTGAATTGTATGAATATATTGAGAATGATAAACTTATGTTTGAATTGGGTTAGTTAAATTAAAGTTATATGATTTAATGATATGATTATTATGTTTATAATTTGAATTATGGTAATACCATCGAGTATATGTATACTCGCTGATTTACTTTCTTCCGCGCGCAGTTGTAGAAGTCAAATCTTGAACCAAAGATCCGAAGCCGACCCGACTTCAAAGATACCCGATGGTAACATTTTTGAAAACGCGTATGAGTACAATTTTGAAAACGTTACTATTAACCGATTGATTTAACAGTTTATAAGTTCATTAGTAATATAATAGAAATAAAGTAAAAACAACTACTTAAACATCAAAATAATAACTAGCGGCCATATTACAACCCAAACCAAAAATTAGTAAATAATAAACTTAAACGGTGCGAAATAAAATTTCAAATCCGAGGAACAAGCATGGCCGCTCGAGTCCTCTCCGCCCATCTCCGCGATCTACTCACCTGCAAAATGATATGGGAAGGGGTGAGTCACCAAGACTCAGTGTATAAACCCCCAACCCGAGAATGCAACTCATACACAAGATATTAGCAAGACATGCAAACATGCAACCCAAGCTAGCCATCCTTACTCCTTTCTCTACCCCGTGTGGTACCAAACCACTGGTGGTGCCAAACCACTGGTGACCGAAGTCACAAATATCAGATGATGGGGCCAACCCATCGTGTGGTACCAAACTACTAATGACCATAGGTCACAATATCAACATGTGGTACCAAACCACTGGTGGTGCCAAACCACTGGGACTTAGTCACAATTTATATCAACGGCGTGGTCAAAACCACTGGTGGTGCCAAACCACCGTGACCGGTCACGAATATCAAATGATGGGGCCAACCCATCATGTGGTACCAAACCACTGGTGACAGTCCATAGAGATCATCTCCCTCCTCTCATCAATCCCACCATCATCATGCTCACATAACAAGTGTCATGATCCATATATCATGCATTCATATGTAGCATAGCATTTGACCGCATATGATGGCGTACACAGTATACAACATAGATCAAGTAATAGGGGACTTACCCGAAATTCAAGCTTATGCCCACAAGGCAAAGTTACTACATGAGAGGTTATATATATATACATATATATCATCATAGTAACAGTTTATTCTAATAAAGTGTGTAAGATTTTACACACCTGATTAACGTAAGTCTAAGCAAATCCCGAACTACTCGATAATGAAAACCCGAAGAATCGATCTACCGTACTAGACCCCTTGATCCTACATTCGATCAAACCATAGGGTCATTAACAAGGCCATTTGGCCACACCATTATATCCCGAAGGATTAATCGTACCCAAAACAGAATATGGCCTTAGGCCGAAATCTTTATTAGCACTTACCAACTAATTTTGAAATCCCGAAAGCCTCTGTTTCCTCTTGCCAATTAGTCCCAAAATCCCAAAGTTATCGTTTGTCATGTTGATATCCCTTGAGGAATTTAGTCCCAAAGTGCTCCTTCAAAGTACCCTAGCGTCGGCTACCTTCAAAAGAGACACCAAGAATGGCTAAAAGGGCATTCGGCCATCTCTAAGGCCTAACAACAAGATTTGGCACACTTAAAATTAAAGAGGGTAATTTGATTTCTTAGGAAGAAATATACTTACCCCCAAAAGTTTGAAGAGACAAGAGGAGAGTAGGCTTCGGCTATAACCTTCAATGCCAAGGGCATTCGGCTTTCATACTTGCGGCAAAATAGAGCACAAGAGCTCTTTAAATTCGGTTATGGCACTCCTTTAAGATGCCAAGCAAAGAGAAGGGAAGGACATGCGCCAAGGTTCGGCCAAACTCCAAGCCGAAAAACCACCCTAGGACTCCTTCCAAAACCGAAAATCAACCCTTTGGAGTCTCCCTAATTCGGCCAAGACAATTTTGGAAAGAAAGGTAGAAAAATTTGAAGAGTTTCGGCACCTCCAATAGCCCTCAAAACCGACCAAGCAAGATCCTCAAGGGAAATGCTTCATTCGGCCATACTCAATTTGGAAGGAGAAGAAAAACAAAACAATCAAATTCGGCCATGCACAAAGTGGAGGGAAGGAAAATGAATTTTGGCCATGCTTTTGCCATCTCAAGGCCAGCCATGCTTCCTTCCCCATTGAAAATTCCTATCATCAAAAACAATAACACATTGTTTAATCATTCACCCATCATCAACATTAATTAATAAGTTGCCCATCACTTACTCTCTTCTTTCAACAAATAAGATAATTAAATAAAATACTTAAAAAAAAAATAAAACCCCATACTTCAGCAGAATTTTGAAAGTAGCCCATCATGCTTTCTTTAACCCCTAGGTGCCGTGCCCATGCGCAGACCACCCTCACGTCGGCAAAAGAAAAAGAACCTCCAGGTGCTGCCCTTAAGTCTCGAACTCGAGACCTGAAGCAACACTCTCCGCCTCCTTCCACTCGCCATCGCGCTTTCATGACATAATTCGTCCACGCACTCTTTTAAACTCTCCTCGCTGGCTCTCTTTCGCTCGAACGCCAACGCAAAAATAAAAACACCCATACGCTCTCCTGATTCGAACGCGAGACCTCACTACATGCCATTCTCTGCAAATACTTTAGCCACTTTACCACTTGGACTTTCATGTCCATCAATGCTCCCAAATTTCTTTTAAAGCCTTTTTTAGCCCCCTTCCTTCATAACGCCAAAGCCCAAAATAATAAAATGCTCCCATAAGCTTCCATGGTGACTCGAACCCGCGTCCTTGCACTAAGGCCCCCTAGTGGCGCTCCCAAGCCACTTTGCCAGGCTGAATTTCATGCCATAATTTCGCCAAAATTATATTTAAATCCTCCTCACCTGGCTTTTTTTTCCTCTCAAGCACTAAAAGAAAATTTTAGTCCTAATCCCGACCTAACCCGGGGTTATGACCAGACCTTAAAACAACCGTAACATATGCATCTCTTCAGGCAATCACTTTAAAATAAATTAAAACGCAAACAACCCCTAATTCGGGATGTTACATTGCCAAAGCATGATTATTGAAATGTGTTGATTAATGTGGTAATTAAATGAGTGTATTTGTTTTTATAGATCAAGAAGAACTAGGAATTAACCTTGACCGAGGAAAAGGCAAGGTTTCGGACTAGATCGACAAATTGGCTTATTTTGGTATCGAGATAAGTTTGTGTGTAATAAATTCAACATCATGTTAGTATGTTTTAAAATGTTTGATATTTGTGAAGATGAATAATATTTCTATGAAAATGGGTATTGATGTTAAATTAGAAAATGATGAAAATTTATGATGTTGAAGTCCCGATTGGACTTTAAGAAGTGAGAGGGTATCATCATCAAAACATGAGATTAGTAAGGTCCCGTATAAGACCATGTCTGGGACATGGCCTTGGCACCGAATTGAGATCCCGTATAAGACCATATCTGGGATGTGGCATCGGCATCGAATAGGGTAAATCGTATAAGACCATATCTGGGATATGGCATCGGCATCGAGATGTGACCCCATGTAAGACCATATCTGGGATATGGCGTTGGCGTCGTGTTTATGTGTATGATGATGATTGTGTATCCTCGAGTATTCCAAGTGATGCCATGGAATAAATAGTTAAGATTATAATAGAGATGAAATTAGTGGTAAAGCTATGTGATAAAGTGATACAGGTACACGTGATTAATTCACGGGAAATGTTTATGATATGTGACATGTATTTGGTAAGAGTAAGCATGAGTAAGTTATGGCAATGTGCTTGAGACTTCGTGTCCTTCTTTATTCAATGTAATGAATGGATGCCATTATGAGCCTTATGTTGCTATTTATTTCATGCAAACTTACTAAGCTTTATGCTTACCTCTCTCATTTCCCTTTTCCTTGTAGTATCGCCAAGCTAACTCAGGGATCGTAGGACGTCAGAGTTTGGAATCACACTATAAACTTCTCTTTGGTATAGAAACTTGGGTATTTTGTGTTATGTCATTTTTGTTAGCCAATGTTGGCTATTAATGTTATTAAATTCGTTTTGTAAATGGCCATTGGAAATTGGCCAATACTTGACAAGTTTATATATTCAAGGATGATGAAAGTCATGAAGTGCATGCTGTGGATGTCTTGATTTTGGGTTCTTAGAGGTGCCTTATTGTCATGATGTGTGTTTAAATGAATAGGTATAAGTGTGGTTGCTTTGTAGGGTGGGAATTGGCTTGGTAGATATCCTTACAATTGTCCATACGGGTAGATACACGGGTGTGTGTCTAGGTCGTGTGTGACACACGGTCAACCCCATGGGCGTGTTGATATGTCGTGTGTCCTCATGCATGCTAGGTTGGCAAGTCAAAATACCCAGTAGTAAACACACGGGCTGAGACACAGCTGTGTGTCTCAACTGTGCCCGGGCCGTGTGAGTCTGCACCTAAAATTTGGAATTTAATTCGACACACGGTCTAAGGACACAGGCATGTGCCTTGTCCGTGTAACCTTATTGAGTTGATGACGTCAGAAATAGAATGTCAAGGTTTTCACACACGAGTGAGGACACGGGCGTGTCATGGCCGTGTGAGGGACACGGGCCA
This sequence comes from Gossypium bickii, assembly GCA_025503065.1. Taxonomy (NCBI): domain Eukaryota; kingdom Viridiplantae; phylum Streptophyta; class Magnoliopsida; order Malvales; family Malvaceae; genus Gossypium; species Gossypium bickii. The sequence goes on along the minus strand of CP106717.1, from coordinate 41,679,732 downwards.
TGGACACTGGCGTGTCTCCGGTCGTGTGAAAACCCCTGTAGGTTCGAAAAGAAAAATAAAATCCACATGGACTAAGGACATGGGCGTGTGTGACCACACGGTTTGCCCACACGGGCGTGTGGCCCTATCTTAAGTAAAAATTTTCTAAGTGTTCAAGAGCTTCCAGTTTAGTCCCGAACCACTCTGTAAGTGTGTTTAAGGTCTCGTAAACCTATAAGAGGGACATTATGATCTCGAATGAGAAGTTTTTAATTTATCACGAAATTTTATGTTACGACTTTGTACGTTTGAGCAAGTTAAGTATGGTAATGCCTCATATCCGGTTCCAATGTCGGATACGGGTAATGGGTGTTACATTGTTTGATTCTTAAAACTCTTCATTTTAGAAATACCATGGTTTGGCCGAATGGTATAGGGTGATAATATCATCAAGTTATTTTATTATTGGTTTAACATAAGAACTAATGTAATTTCGTATCAACTTGAAGGACCAAAAGACGCCGATCAAAGAGATCTTTAGTTTGATAATGAAGACAACTAATCCAAGTCTCAATTTAAGGATTCATCTACCGGCATAGATCCAAGTGAAATCTCTTCTAATGGGATTGCAACAATCGGATCTACGGTTTAAGGTGTGGGGACTCATTCTTGATAATAATTAATAATATTGATTAAATAATAATAGTGATATTTTAAATGTGATATTTTTGGTTATATGATTCTTGAAATATAAGCATGTGTGAATACAAGCGTATTCATAGAGATCGGTAAAAATCAGTAAATAAGGATACCAAGTAAGTTAATCCCGAAACTCCAAGATTTGTGGTGTTGATTTGTTAATTGAATGATTCTGTAATATGTGTTAATATGTTATTTCCATTTCTCATGTCATGTGATTTATGGCTAATATAATATGAATTCTGATCTATGTGAAAAATGTTATGTGTTATCATTCTGATCTATGGATTCGCATGTTGAGCATGCCCTATTCTAAAATTTTGATTTGCATGATAAGCATGCCATTATGAAAATATATAAGATCTGATTCATATGTTAAGCATGCCATATTCTGATAATCTGATTCACATGTAAAGCATGCTACTGAAAAATTTGATCTATATGCCATATCACATGCATGGGGTGGGAAAAATGTATAGAGGAAGTATCTAGCAGTAAATATGCATTTTCTGGTGGCATGTCCACATTATTCTGTATCTAGAAGTAAACTTGCAATATCTGGTGGTTCGACCACACTATTCTGATTTTGGCAGCACGACTGCACTCTCTGGTGTCTAGTCCACAATTACTGGTGTGATATTGGATGAACGAGTTTTGGGGAACTCTTATCGGTGTGTAGCAGAGATGGGTAGGAAATTTATAAAATGTGCATCGTTTTTAAAGTATGCATCGACATGTTCATGTTGGAATGTTGGTACCCTCATGGCGCAGCAAAAAAAAAAAAAATTCTGGCGATCCAAACCATGGATCCATGTGCGAGGAACGAATCGGGGTGAAATAATGGTTTTGAAATTACCGAAACTTCAATCTGAGTAGACAGTGACGCCTCCACAAAGACAATTCTGATCTACTATATGCTAAGTCAAAGAAGGCCCAACAAAGGTGTTTTCAAAATTCAATACTTTATTTTCGAAACTCAACACTATATGCTTACAAAATTGATATTTTATGAGGTATACATTAAATCTACGTTTTGAAAATGACAAATGAGGTTTAGATATGCAAATTATTCCTTGCGATGTCTTAATTGAAGTATGACACTTTCTGAAAAAAAAAATATATCAAAACTTGAGTTTTCTAAAGATAAACAATTTCAAACAAAATTCAGTTTTCCCAACAAGGACGTTTTTAGCACTGACGATTTTTAAGAGAAAATAGCTAAATGATTTTTTTTGTGCCACCATTATGGAAAATGTGATCTTTGAGATTCGACCATAACGTTTAGGTCAAGTTTAAGGGGTTATAGACATGGTCGTGTGTCCCCTATAGGTTCTATTGCATACAAGTTAGGCTGTTACACGTCCTAGCACACGGCCTGACACACGGGCGTGTGGAGCTATTTCGAAAGTTATACAGCCTGGCACAGGGGCATGTGACTTGGCCATGTGACCCTACTCAGAGAGTTACACGGGTGAGGATCAGACTGGGACACGACCTTGTGTCCCTATTTCGAAGGTTACATGGCCTAGGACACGGGCCTGTGTCTTAGCCGTGTGGGGCACACGGGCTAGGACACGGCTGTGTGACCTCTAGAGTTAAATTTTTCTAACTTTTTCTAGAACTTTCAAAATGTTTTCAATTTGGTCTCAAATTGTTTCTAAGGTGTTTCTAGGTCCTCGAGGGCTTGATTAAGGGACAGTATGTATATGAATGAATGTATTTTAATATGGTTGCAATGATGTATGAAATGTATGTATAATGTTTGGATTTTTTGGTACCGCTCCGTAACACTAATCTAGTGACGGATACAGGTTAGGGGTGTTACATATGTATAGGTGATCAAAGTCACGTATATAAGGGTAAGGGTGATTTGGACAAATAGACCTTTGTAAGGGAAAGGGGTAAAGATTCATGAGAGATCAGATTGAAAGAGGGAAGTGACACACTGAAGATGTTTGTAACACCCCAAACCCGGCCTAGAAGTTAGGCGCAAATCTGGCATGTCACATCAAAGGCATAATTCAAACAATTTTGCTAATTAAAATTTTTAAGGCCTAAAAGCCCAAAATCCTTGAGTCTTGTTAAGTAATGAAAAAAAAAAAACCCATTTTATAATTTTAAGTATTTCAGAAACCAAGTTTAAACGTAAGAAATTTACTTAGGTTTAATAATTAAGTAAACAGTTGAAACAACAAAACCCAAAATCTAAAGTCAAATCGGAGTACAAGGTCTTATTACATCCAACGAAAATAAGCAATTAAAACTATGTCTTTTGAAACAAATAAATAAAAATAAAAATTTAAACATCTTGTATGTGGCCATCTCCGAGTCCTCTCCCACGTCAAGCTGTTTATTGAGGATTACCTGAAACATTAAATAAATGGTGTGAGTTTCGAAACTCAGTGTGTACAACCCTTGGCAATCAAATCAACATACAAATATTCACATTGGGCCTAAGCCCTATCAAAATCGGTGATCTTGGGCCTTAGCCCATAATGACCTCATATCATATCATATCATATGCAAGATAAGGTAATGCAAAACCCTCCCAAAAATCCATCCGCTACACACACCATTTCCCTTCCAATCCTACACACTTGTGGGGATTTCTAAATCTACCCACCCATCCTCTACACACCAAAGGTAGCACTCATAGCGGCACTACCCAATGTTGCAACAAAGCTGCTAATAATAGAATGGGCTTAAAGCCACCGGTGGATCCACGATCGTCAAGCGACTATGCGATCCTCAAATCTTCCTCCGTACCATAATTCCCACCCATATGCATCCTAAGCAGAATATCATATGAATGCATCAAACACATATGTAACATCCATAAACTTATACTCATCACATAAGGGTATTTTCGTCATTTCACAACCTAAGGGTATTTCTGTAAATCTACTCTACAGGGGTATCTAGGTAATTTTGCAAATCAGAGGTAACTTTGGAAATTTTGTAAATCAGGGATGTTTTGGTAATTCTGCAAATTAAGGGTATCCTGGTAATTTCACAATTCGGGGCTATCTTAGTGATTTTTCAAACCAATGGTATTTTGGTAATTTCAAATCAGAGGTATTTTAGTAATTTTACAAATCTAGGGTATTTGGTCCCTCTCGGGTTTTAGTTATGAACTTTGGCCCATTAATAAGTCCTTGCAGCTAAAGTGAACGGACATTATGCACCAGGTAGGATTCCAGAGAAAAAGAGGTGGGCCACTAGGACCGCTTAAGTACCAAGCTCTCCCTAGATCCAATCCTAGACATGCATATGTCCGTTGCCACACTCTAACCCAGCGACTTGTCCACGGACATGTTTAATTATTAGATTAAGTCCTATGCGATTTAAGAGTTGTTCAGAACTAGGCCTAAAGTCCATTAAACCCTAGCATACTTGTCTACGTCCCCATAAAGCCCATCAAGCCCATTTCACATTCATATAGCCCCTTATGCCCAAATCACATCCTTATGGCCCATTAGGCCCAAATCTCATTCATATGGCCTACTAAGCCCAAAACAATTCCAGATCATGTAACATGCATGACTAACTCAATTCATATAACCAAATCAATCAATTTCATCAAACTTAGCCCTAGGGCCCACCGGGCCCATTTAGCCACTTTCGACTTTTCGGCTTTCCGGTATTGCCAATATCATGTGTGTGTAGTGTTTGTACACACCTAGATACTGTGACGTGCTATTCTATCCTTAGCCTTGATCCTGCAACCAACCAACCTTCAATCAACCACTCATACTTAATCAAAATATTTACTCAAAAGCCGAAACCTTACCGTAACCTTATCGTGTGCCACCGGGTTCTAATGGCCTTTCCTTCGCTACTAATCACAAGTATTCCCTAGATCTTCACTCACACATACACCATCAAAATTCGGGTGACTCGTAATCCACATAAGTCATCCACACATTCAGCCATTCACTTCAACCATAATCGAGTTGAGTATCCTTACCCTTGCTAATGATCCTACCACGCTTGCGATCTCCGATCCTTACCCTTGTTAATACAAGATCACCGATAATGAAAAATTAGATCGCCCTTTGGCTTTTAATAAAACATACTAAGGGGAGTTAACAGAATACTTACCGAATCCAACCTTAGATCCTGCGACCTAGATAACTACCGAACGAGATTCTGCTTTTAACCTTGACTGAGAGTAGCTACCAACTGATTTGTGATAGAGAAAAGCAAAAATATTCGACACTAATGGGGATTTTGGCAAGGAAAGATGATGGTAATTCAACAAAGAAGAGAATTTGGCTATAGGGGAATTTGGCTTTCAGAGAAAGAAGAAGAACACAACTCTAATAGGAATTTTGGCAAAAAGAATGATGGGTTTTCTTTTCAAAAATGAAAGAATTCACTGAGGGGAGAAAAGGAAGAAATAACTGAACCCAAGGAACCCTTCAATGAATTTGGCACCCCCTTTTTATAGCCAAAGCCGAATCCTACCTTCCCCCCACAGTCCCATTCGGCACCAACTCCTCCCTCTCCTCATCTCCTGACTTTTCTCCCTGATAACACCTTAATCTTATCCGAAATTTCCTCCACATCCAACACACCTGTTTACTTCAAACTCTCCACGGCAAGAGTTCAAAACCAACACAACTCTGGCCATCCATACAGTAAGATAAACACTCCACAAAATGCCACTCTTAAGCCTCGAACCTTGGACCTCTTCAGCTTACAACACGCCACCTTATAGCTCCCTAGTGACGCCACATACACTGGACCACAAGCCCATTTGTGTCCTATTTCTTCTCCATTTATTAAAAAGGCATACTAACTGAAGTCATTGTTCCCTAAGGCTAAAACAAAAAATTTTTCCTTTACCCTTACTTGATCCCAGGACATCTCCAACACCCCTAGACACTCTAAATTCATTAATCCTCAAAGCCCACATTCCAATTGTCATTTTTCTCACTCACTTAAAAAAAATTTCTGAAATCCAAAGCCCAATAGGCCCAATTCTTCTAGGCCGAAATTTGGGGCGTTACAATGTTGATGGGTAAAAAATAAGTACTGAGCAAGGCATGCTATCTGACATGTAAATGAGAATAGAAATAGAGGGAGTATTCGCCAATGATTAAGTTGAAGGTTCCGAATGGTATGATCATCTAATTAAGTCACCAATTGAGATGTGCATAAATGACACAGGAAAATGATGTTTTCCTCACTATGTTCTTATGAACTTATATGGATGTGTGTTTTGTTACAGGCGAATTGATATGAGTTTACGCTAGGAGGAATGATATCAAGGCTATGCCTAATGAGTGACGTATCAGGCTATTATGCATACAAAGCAAGTTTGGCGGCGTGTTCAAAGACTAAGTTACTCCTTAGAAATTCACTCAAGATAATTTATTATAAATTAGGGCTTCAAGTTGGACATAATTATAGTTTAATTACATTGTGCTGTATATATATTTACCTAATGTACTTACTTATATATGTTTATTTGAAATTTTGTAAGTTGTAATTATCTATAAATTGTATAAGTAGGTTAAGCTAGTGTCTATATTCATGTGGTAATACCCAAGATTCAAATTTGGTTAATTGGATCGGATTAAGGGCGTTACAACACAAGTGTGATGTGATTTACAAACAAAATTGGGTATTAATTAAGCATACGAGACCTTTTGAACCAACTCGGTAAGAACTCAAGGCCAAACTAAAACATTTTCAAAAATTCAAGTAAAAAGTGTAAACAGGGGTGACACGGTTGTGTTGTAACACCCCTAACCTGTCTCCGTCACTGAATTAGGGTTACAGAGTATTACGACACATATCGAAACAATTTACATCATAAAACCATTCATTTATTAATTTAAATAACAAATATTCAAATCTGATCATAATCCATAGTATATATACGATTATTGGCCTTATATCGAGCTTACAAAGCCTAAAAATCAATTTGAGAACAATTAGGACATCATTGAAACAAAATAAAAAATATAGAAAAACTTGAAAATAAGGGTCACACGACCGTGTAACATAGCCTAGGTCGTGTGGCTCAGGAATATATCCGTGTGGACAAACCGTGTACAGTTTGAAAATAGGGTCACACAGCCATGTCTCTAAACTGTGTAACAACTTGATGCCGTGTGGAAAAACCTACACTTAAAAATCAATAAGACACATGGCCGTGTGATAGCCCATATCCCAGGCTGTATGCACTTGAAATGATTCAAAAACAAGCCAAAACAATGCCCATTCCTTAAGTGCCAAGCCAAATCAATTTCAACCATTCACATACCTACGAAACACATTCTAACAAGCCTAAAACATACCAAAACTGTAACAGCTCGTTTTTAGTCAAATCGAAACAATGGTTTTGGGACCACAAATAGGAAGTCAAAATATTTATTTTATTATTTTATTAAATTTTACAGCATGATAGAATTATTGTGTGAAAATTTTGTGAAGAAATTTTATTGTTTAGTTGGTCAATTTGAGAAAAAGGATTAAATCGCGTAAAATGCAAAAGTACCGTTCTATTATCTAATGGTGTTAAATTGCTATAGAGCCTTAAAGTTTAAGTCCTTATGAGTTAAATATCCCAATTGTGAGTTAATGGATGATATTTGGTTTGGAATTTGTGTAAATATGAATTATTTTAATGGCAAATTAGTATAAAGACAAATAATGTTTTAATTAACAAAACTATAATCAAATTTCATTCATTAATGGTGTTCTTAACCGATTGAAGAAGAAAAACCTAACCCTTTGGTGTTAAAATTTCAACAATCTCATTCCTTTCAATGTGTTTTTGATCTGTTTTTAATGATTTTTATGTTTTTGTAATCGTTGCTTCGTATTCTAGCTAGCCCATACCTTCAATTTCAAAACTGTTAAAGATTTATTATGTTGCCATTGTTGAATTCTTGAATAATTTGATGATTTACAATAGGTTTGGAAGGTTTAATGTTAGATTAATAGCTTTTGTAAAGTGATTTTTGAAAAAAAAATGTCAAAAAAGGATTAAATTGAGAAAATGAGAAATGTAGTGGTTAAAAGTGGAAATAAATGAAAATTATGGGTTACTAGGGGCACTACGGTAATTCGACTAGCATGAGTTAGTCCTGAATTTCATTAATTTGTGATTTTGTGAAATAAGGACTAAATTGTGAAAATTGTAAAAATTGTGGGGCAAAAGTGTAAATGTGTTTTAAAGCGTATTTTGGATTAAATTGAATGAATAGATGAATGAATAAGTTAATTTTGAATATAATTAGATCAAGAAAAGCGGAATACGGACTTGGATCGAGGAAAAGATAAAGTTATTGACTAATTGACTCGATTCACTGTTTTAGCATCCGAGGTAAATTCGTATGCAATAAGCATTGTTATAATCATGCTTTTTAATGCTTTGATATTGCATAAATTGTAAATATGAGACTATATTTATGTTCCACGACAAATTGGCTATTTGTGGCACTTAATGTGCGATTTGACATAGCTTTGGCTAAATATGACACTTAGTGTGCGATTTGAGATAGCTTCAGCTATGTACGACACTTAGTGTGCGAGACATTGATATTGGCACTTAGTGTGTGAGACATCGAGTATGGCACTTAGTGTGCTAGACATCGAGTATGGCACTTAGTGTGCAAAATATTGAGTATTCAACGACTTTTCGTGTATGTATGAACTTGTTATGGATTAGTACAGGTATGTATATATATGTATATGTATATGTATATGTATATGTATATTATGAGCTTAAAATCGAAGAAGTTACAAAGTTTGTATATGAGCATGTGAAAGGTTTGTTAGTAAATCTTGAATTTAATGATAATATGTTCAGATTGATAAATGTGTATTTGTGATTAGTTAAGTTTATATCATACGAGCTTACTAAGCTATAAAGCTTACTTTGTTTATTTTTCCATGTCTTTTAGTTATTTCAAAGCTTGCTTGGATTCGGGGATTGTCGGAGATTACATCACATTATCCAACCATCACTTTGGTACTTTTGAGCTCTTGGTTTGGTCATATGGCATGTATAGGATTATGGTCATGTTGGTTATGTTTTGGTAGTAAGGTTTTCCATTTGGGATGGCTCGTGAATGGTTGTGTTTTGGTTTGTATTTATATAGCCATGAGATTTGGCTTAATTTGGCTAGTTTGATTATGTATATATAAGTGTGCTTATGACTTATATTATGAGGTTTATGATGGCTTATATTATGAGGTTTATGGAATTAGTATTATGCTTGTGAACTGGAACAAAATGATGTATGTTTGGCAAATGTTTTTAGATGAGCTAATATCATTTTGTGAAGTGTTTAATGTTACTTGGAGATGGTTGATAAATTGATGATGATTGTGATTGAAGTTTAGGCTAAGAAATGCTAGATGAAATTGTAAGAATTATGGTTGATTTGGTTGTTATGGATTGTCTATTTTGCTTTGTTTTTGTGCCATATGTGTAGGTGAAGGTGTGTACCAAATAGGGTGGCAAAATGGCTTGGTAAATAGCTTATTTTTGTCCACATGGGTAAAGACACGAGCATGTGTCTCAGCCATGTGTGACAAACGATCAAGTTACACGACCGTGTGTCGCTTGGTGTTGAAATTAAATTAAAATCAATATGCTCCACACGGTCTCACACACGGGCGTATGACTAGCCGTGTGGTACAAGTCAATATACCCCCTAATTGGCACATAGCCTAGCACAAGGACGTGTGTGGCCACTTTGAAGGGTACACGGGCTAGACACACCGGCGTATGGTCAGCTGTGTGACCCAAGTCAGTATGTATGCCCTGTTTTCACATGGCCTGAGACACGAGCATGTCTACTAGTTGTGTGAGGCACATGGCCTGTTCACACTGGTGTGTGATCCTTGTTTACATGTAAAATTTCTAAGTTTTCAGAATTTTTGTATGATATAGTGTAACAGCCTGATTTAGACCATAGTCTAAATAGTGGTTTCGAGACCACAAATCCGAGGTCAGAGAAATAATTTAATATTATTTTTGATGTTTATGGCATGTGATAAAGTATGTGTGAAAGTTCTGTGTGAAAATTTTATCGTTTGTGTGCCGATTTGTGAAAAAGGACCTAATTGCGTAAAATGCAAAACCTGTGTGCTAGTAGTTAAAAGTGCTTGTTCGATATGGTTCCTTAAATGAAAGGTCCTTATGTTGATATTGGACCATTGATAGTGGAATTTGACTTATATGGCCATTAAATGAAAGCTTTTAAATGTTTTAAGTAAGGGTAATTTGGTAAGTTGCAAATTCATGTATGATTAATTAAAACAAAAACAATTTGATGGCCATTATCATCTTCTTTCACCGATTTTAGAAGAAAAAGAAAGTGTTTTAAGCTTTGTTTCATTCGGCCATCAACAAGGCTTAATTGAGGATTGATTTTGATTCGTTTTCAATAATTTCTATGTTTTTGTAATCGTTGCTTTGTGTTCTAAAAAGCCCATGCTTAAATTCATGAAATTAATGATGATTTTGAGTTATGCCATTGTTGATTTTGTGAGCTTTGTGATGTTTGATGATGAAAACTAAGTGTTTGATGATTGATATCCATATTTTCTAAAGTGATTTTGAGTAAAAATGCATTTTTGGGATTTAATTGAGAAATGTGAAAACTTTGTGTTGAAATGTGAAATAAATGTGAAATATGGGCTGCTAGGGACACTATAGTAATTCGGCTAAGCATGGATTAAATTGGATTTTATGAATTTGATGTATTTGTGAAATAAGGACTAAAATGCTAAAGTGTGAAATTAGAAGGGCTAAAGTGCAAAATGCCCTAATTATGTGTTTGTGAATTGAATTGAGTTAAGATGAGATTTAATTAGTTGAATTTGATATTATAGAGATCAGGAAAAGAGAAATTTAGGCTTAGATCGAGGCAAGAACAAAGTGCTCGATTGACCGACTAGTATCGTTGTTTCTATGTCCGAGGTAAGTTCGTGTATAATACATATTGTTTAAATGATGTTCATAAGTGATGAAATGAATGGAAATGTGATTGTGAAGTTTGGTAATATGAAATGTGAGTTCGAAGATATGTGACGCTAAGTTTGCGTAAATAGAATCGTTATAGTGATGAATGGCACTAAGTGTGTGAGATAAAGAAAGCATCGGCTGTATTATTTGGCACTACCTGTGCGATACCGAGACAAATTCTGTTTAATGTGATGGCACTAAGTGGGCGATATTATTATAGCTTCTGATATGATCCGCCTCGGGGCTGAGTCGAGTCGTATATGAGATGCCCGATCGTCTATGTAACGCCCCGAATTTGGGCCTAGTAGAATTGGGCCCATTGGGCCTTGGGCGTGGGAGCGTTTAAATTTTTTGAGAACGAGAGAATAGCACTAATGCAAGTTGGACCTACTAGGTGAGTGATTTTGGAAGGTTAGGGGGCTTCTATGAAGTCCCGAGATCAAACTTGGGCTTTAGGAAATGACTATTTTGCCTTTATGGGTAAATGACTGATTTAACTGTGATCGTTTGACTGTGTTTTAACTGACTTGACTGTGGGCGTGTGGTTGATATGCTATTAATATGTGTTGAAATGACTGTTACTGAGCATGGCCATTTTGCATACACGTGTAATGATTGAGCATGACATACACGACATATTGCATGGGGTTGGGACATTGATATGGAGGAAGTTCTGATAGGGTCGCACGGGTCGCATGACGACTGTGGATCCAGTATATATTTGTTAAGGTCACACGGGTTGCACGACGACTATGGACCAACGGACAGCTTAAAGCTGCGTAATCTTAATATGGCTCTGTGCCAACCTAAATATGGCTCTGTGCCATCTTGATTATGGCTTTGTGCCATTCGTATTTACCTGAGGATATGTGCCTAACATATATATTGATGACTCTGTGTCGATCATATTTACCCAAGGCTGTGTGTCGATTATATTATCGTTGCTGATGGCTATGTGCCAAAGCATAATACAGTTACTGATGGCTTTGTGCTAATTGTAACACTGCTACTGAAGGTTTAGAGCCGTATATATATGCTTAGCAGCCTTGCTGCAATGTTTGAGTAGTGCCGCTATTGGTGCTACCTTTGGAGTGTAGGGATAGATGGGTTGATATTCATATCCCCACAGGAGTGTAGGTTTGGAAGGGAAATGGAGTGCAGGGTTGGATTTGGGATGGGATGCATCCTCATACTATTGCATATCTATTATGAGATCTGTTATTGGTTTGGGCTAGGCCTAATTGATTCTGTTATGGGTTGTGACCCAAATGATATTGTAGTGGGCTTGGCCCACGTATGCTCTGAATTGTACTGTACTATTACTGTTAAAGGGCTTTGGCCTAGAATACTTCGGGTTCTGTTTATGTATACTGACTGTTACTCTAGAAACGGAATTACACACTGAGTTTTCATAAACTCTCCCCGTTTTTAACTATGCAGGTAATCCTCAGCCTTAGACGGTGTAGAGCTACGAGGGACTCGGAGAAGACCACACACTGCTTATGTTTTTCGTTTTGATTATCTACTTTGAAATATTTTGATTTGGGTTGTAATAAGGCCTTTTAGAGTTTTCGCACTTTAAATTTTAGGTTGGTTTTATTTTAATTTATATCTGTTAGAAGTAAATCGCAGTTTTCTGAAATTTTAACTGTTTTAAAACAACACTACATTTTCGCAACATTTTTTAAATGGTTTTACGACTTAATCTTTTCGTAAATCAATTACTTTCAAAATTAGCTTCCGTAACTAAAAAAAAGTTTTGGGAATAAAACTAACGTAACTAGGATATTACTTAACATTTAAACAAGAAGGGTTTTCAATGAAAACATGGTTTTCGAAAAACACTTCAATATGACACGCCAGATTCGGGCCTAACTTCTAGGCCGGGTTTGGGGTGTTACAGTCTACGAAGAAGTATCATTCGATTTGTTTAAAAACAAGGAAAATGGTTGGATTTAAGTAAATGGCAGCAACTTAAGTTGGATAAAATAGATGGATGCATGGAATGATGGTCGAAACAAGAAAGAACCCTTAATAGAAGATTAAGGACCCGAATCTTATATGTTTCAAAGGAATGGTTGAGTTGGATAAAACCGAGACCCGCTATCTAGCAAGATAGGAACCAACGGTGTCGGATTGAACACCACACCCGAATGGATGATAAGTTTGGAACAAAGTCAGATTGACGCCACTAGTTACTAGATAAGTCACTTTGAACCTTGAAGAATAATGAGAGTGGATAACTCACAATAAGAAAATTTCATTAAGGATCAAAAGTCCCACCAAAATGGCTAGTTACACATATTTTTAGGGATAGAAAAACTAGCTGAAGAGTCACATCTTAATGTGCTAATTAAAACTAAATTTAAACTCAAGGCTCTTGATATTCTTATAACAAATTACTCCATGCTTGAATTCACTTTAATTCAGCTTTGATTGATTATCCATGAATGCTTAAAATGTCTCTTGAGTTGTCCTTTGGCTAGCTGAATAGTCACCAGCAACTAAATGGTTTTGAATGCTTGTTTTCATCTTTAAATGAGCCTAAAAATTTGCTGGTAGGTGAAGAGGTTGCTGCCAATTTTAAGAGGAGTTAAAATGCTCCTTAAAACTCCTTTAGTTGATGTATTAAACATCCCTTGTAACAGCCACTTCAGTTGTAACCAAAAATCAACTAAAAAGTCACTTCAATTAATTTGTAACAGCCTTGAAATGTAACGGTTGTGAGCTGAAGAGACGTCTGCAATAAACACAATAAAATGAACTTATTAAACATAATTAAACACTAATTAAACATATCAAAATGAATACTTAACTTTAAGTGAATGAACTAAACATAAAGACATGAAGTAATGCAGCAACTAGTTTAATTATAGAAGCAGAATTAAACAAACTTAAACTCATGCTCCATTAAATTATCCTAGTTGCTAGATTAATTAAATAAGCTTCTTATTAAATAAAGTTCAATAAAAACACTCATTTATTAAACTAAGATGCTTAAATGCATAGTTTGAAATGTAAACTAAATGAACAAATGCAAGACTTAATTAAATGATGCAGACTTAAACTAACATGGGAGTTACATAATGCATAACTTTATTAAATGCAAAACACACAAAGTGCAAATCTAAAATTAAAAATATGCAAACTTATTAATTTAAATAAAACAATATTAAATTAAAAAGTCCTTAAAACATTGGCCCAATAATCAATCAGGCCTATGAGATGTTTCATCTTGCACTTGGGCCCCTCAAGTTTAGGCCACTCTCGATGGCATCGAGTTGTGTCGTAACATGATGCGACCGGGTTTGCATCAGCTTCGGCTAATTAATTGGCACTAAGTGTGCGAGTTCATCGAACGTTTAAAGAGGGTCAAATGAATTATGGCATCGGGCAATGAAGTGGTAAATATGATAGATAATTACGTGATGGTACATGTATGTACAAAACCTATGTGGTTTATGATATTGTGTATGAGATAGATGGAAGATTATGTGAATGAATGATGAAAAAAGTTGGATTGAGTAGCATTATAAATGCTTGTATATGAACCTATAGATATTGTATGAAAGTGAGTAATAGCCATGGATGAGATTGAGTAGTGATGTGAATTGAACTAAGTGTTAGTTAATTTTGCATATTGAATTTGAATTGTTGAGTTAATTGTGTTATATTACAAACTTACTAAGCTTTAAAGCTTACTGTGTGAAGTCTTTCTCTATTTTACAGTTGTATTTAAAGCTAGTTTGGATTCGGGGATCGCCAGTGACATCTATTTTGGCACGTTTTGAAAGTTGTATTTATGGTATATGGCACGTATAGGCTAGTAAGGTTGTGGAATGTTTTGAGATGTATAAATCTTGCCATGTGATATGGCTTGATAATGGATGAGACTTTGGATTGATTTTGGTATATGTTTTGCTATGTGAAAATGGTGTATGTGATGTGTATATATGGTCTTGAGTGAATGGCTATTATGGTATGCTTTAGTGAAATAGAAATAGTATGTTACATACTTGATTTGGTAGTTGAGATGGTTAATATATTGCATGTTTGAAATGGTTTGAAATGAAATGTGAATCATATGCCTTAGGTATGGAATTGGTTCATGAAATAGACATGTTTTGAGTTGGAATTGTATATGGAAATGAATGAGGATATTGTAGCGTAAATTATGCATGTTTTGGTAGGGTTTTGACCATTAATTGGGCATGAATTGAGTATAGAGTGATGCTTGTAGGAATGACCCAAAATGGGTGGCAATTTGGCCTTGTAAATGGCCTATAATTGCCCACACGGTTGAGCATAGGCGTGTGTCTTGACCGTGTCCTTCAATGTCCCAATTCGAGGCAAGTCAGACTTGCACACGGGCCAGATACACGGGCGTGTGACAGGACATGTGATTCAAGTCAGCGTTGCATACGGGCCAGACACACGGGCTTGTGACAGGCCGTGTGACCCAAGTTAGTGTTGCACACGGGGTAAGACATGGTCTAAGGCATATCCGTGTGAGGCACATGACCTAGCCACACGGGCATGTGCCTTGTTTTGAAGAAAATTTTTTAAAGTTTCGTAAATGTTTTAAATGTGATCGGTTCAGTCTCAAACCACTTCTAAAGCATGTTTAAGGTCTCGTAGACCTTCTAAAGGGACTGTGTTATTGATTAACTATGATATGCTGATGTGTGAGCAATGGTTGTTTAAATGTTATGATTCGACTGGTAATACCTCGTAACCCTAGTCCGGTGATGGATACGGGTTAGGGGTGTTACATTTGATTGGTATCAGGGCTACGGTTTAGCCGATTCTAAAACTAACGTAGCATGTGAGAGTCTAGCTATACATGCCATATATATATCTATGATAGTGTGATGATTCCTGACAGTTAAAAATGTGTTTTCGTATAGCATATGGATCCCAGTCGAGCTATAGCTAATGATGTTGAGAGTAATGCGCCTGCTCCCGCTCAAGGGACAGCACCGTCTGATTCTAGACCTGTTACGAGTAGCCACGAGGGAGAGGCTAAGCAAACCTTCTTCCAAATGATGAATGAGTGGTTCATGGAGTTCGTTCGAATTAATCCGGCTGGTCAACAACCTCTACCCTCGTAAGTTCCTGTAGCGCTACAAGTTATAGACCCGATTCGATTGAGTAAACCTCCAGTTGATAAGATTCGTAAGTATAGGGCCGAAGAGTTCAGGGCCACAGTTGATGGTGATGCTGAGCGAGCTGAATTCTGGCTTGAGAATACCGTTAGAGTGTTTGATGAATTATTATTTACTCCTGATGAATGTCTTAAGTATGTTGTTTCACTGTTGAGAGATACGACGTATCATTGGTGGAAAACATTGATATCTGTGGTTCTGAGAGAACGAATCACCTGGGATTTCTTCCAAACTGAATTTCGAAAGAAATATATCAATCAATAGTTTATAGATCAGAAACACAAAGAGTTTCTTGAGCTAAAATAGGGCCGCATGTCTGTTACGGAATACGAGCGAGAATTTGTGAGATTGAGCCAGTATGCATGAGAATGTGTTTTGACAGAAACTACTATGTGTAAATGATTCATTGAAGGGTTGAATAAAGATATTAAACTTCTGGTCAGAATTCTTGACTTGACTTAATTTGTTGTATTAGTTGAAAGAGCTTGTAAAGCCAATGAGCTTAGTAAAGAAAAGAAGAAAGCAGACTCAGAAGCTAGAGACGAGAGAAAAAGGTCAATGAGTAAGCTGTATCACTCTTCGTCAAAAAGATTCAGAGATGTAACCAGTCGCTCAAATGTTTTGATTGGATATTCGGGTAGAGATCGTGTGAAACAATATACGAGTCCTAAAGCTCAAATTCCAATGGAATCAAGTGTTGGCAGTGTCAGAAACAATAAGCCTGAGTGTAGACAGTGTGGGAGACGTCATATTGGTGAATGTTGGGGCAAGAATAATAATAGAGTTTGTTATAAATGTGGATCATGAGATCACTTCATTTGAGATTGCCTGGAGTTGGCTGAGAAAGATAATGCTCAGAGTGTGAGGCCGAGTAACATGGCAGCTAGGGGTAGATCACCTAGAAACATAGGAATTGTGAGTGGTAGTTAGAGAGGAACAAGGGATACAGCTGTGAGATCCGAGGCGAGAGCAACTGCCAGAGCCTACGTTATTCGCGCTTGTGAAGAAGCGTCATCTCCAGACGTCATTACTGGTATTTTCACTCTTTATGATACTTTTGTGATTGCATTGATAGACCTAGGATCAACTCATTCATATATATGTATGAACTTAGTATCCAGTAAGACTTTGCCTATAGAGTCTACTAATTTGTATTAGAGTATCGAACCCTTTACGTAAGTGTATTCTGGTTGACAAAGTGCGCAAGAATTGTCCGTTAATGTTCCGAGATATCTGTTTCCCAACTAATCTGATGCTACTACCCTTCAATGAATTTGATATAATTCTGGGTATGGATTGGCTAACTTTGCATAATGCTATTGTGAATTGCAAATGGAAGACTATTGATTTGAGAAGTCAAAATGACAAGATAGTTTGAATTAAATCCAGTGATTTGAATGGGCTACCGGCTGTAATATCTTTGATGAAAGCTCTAAATTATGTGAAAAAAGGATGTGAAGCTTATCTTGCGTATGTGATTGATACGAAAGTGACAGAAAAGAAAGTTGAATCTGTGCTTGTGGTTTGTGAGTTCCCTGATGTGTTTCCTTAAGAATTACCGGGATTACCTCCGATACGAGAAGTTGAGTTTGGCATTGAATTAGTGCCGGGGACGACCCCTATCTCAATAGCTCCGTATAGAATGGCTTCGACAGAATTGAAAGAATTGAAGTCTCAATTGCAAGAATTGACAGACATAGGTTTCGCATGACCGAGCTTTTCTCCTTAGGGCGCTCCCTTTCTGTTTGTGAAAAATAAAGATTGCACGGTGAGAATATGCATTGATTACTATCAGTTAAAAAAAGTGACTTTTAAGAACAAATATCATCTGCCCAAACTCGATGATTTGTTTGATTAGCTGAAAGGAGCTATTGTGTTTTCAAAGATAGATCTAAGATCGGGATACTATCAGTTGCGAGTAAAAGATTCAGACATTCCAAAACTACTTTCAGAACGAGGTATGGGCATTATGAATTTTTAGTTATGCCTTTCGGACTAACAAATGCTCCTGCTGTCTTTATAAACTTGATGAACATAATTTTTAGACCATATTTAGATCGATTTGTTGTTGTATTCATTGACGAAATTTTGATTTATTCGCGTGATGAAATTGAGCATGCTGAACATTTGAGAATTGTGCTACAAACTCTACGTGATAAGTACTTGTATGCGAAGTTTAGTAAATGTGAGTTCTAGTTGCGCGAAGTTGGCTTTTTGGGGCATATTGTGTCAGCATCCGGTATACGAGTTGATCCGAGCAAGATTTCTGTTATTTTAGAGTGGAAGCTCTAAAAATGTGTCTGAAGTCCGCAGTTTTCTGGGACTTGCTGGTTATTACAGATGGTTCGTAAAAGGCTTTTTGATGATTGCAACTCTGTTGTCGAGATTGCTTCAAAAAGATGTGAAATTCGAATGGTCTGAAAAGTGTCAGAAAAGCTTTGATTAGTTGAAAGCCCTTTTCAATGAAGCTCCAATTTTGGTACAGGCAGAATCGGGTAAAGAGTTCGTGATTTTTAGTGATGCTTCGTTAAATGGTTTGGGTTGCATCTTGATGCAGGAAGGCAAAGTTATAACTTATGCCTTGAGACAATTGAAATCGCATGAAAAGAATTATTCAACGCACGACCTTGAGTTAGTTGCAATCGTGTTTGCTCTAAAAATTTGGCACCACTATCTTTTCGATGATAAATGTCATATGTTTTCAGATCATAAAAACCTAAAATATTTGATGACTCAGAAAGATTTGAATCTGCGACAGAGAAGATGGTTAGAACTATTAAAAGACTACGAGCTTGTGATTGATTATCATCCGGGAAAAGCAAATGTTGTTGCTAATGCTTTGTCAGAAATTGTTGTTTACCTTACTTGCAATGAATGCTCATTTAGTTCTGTCTGATGATTGTTTGACTTTAGTTGAATTAAAAGCGAGATTGTTATTCTTACAGCAGATTTGTGATGCCCAAGAAGTTGACAATGAAATGCTAGCGAAACGAGCTTAGTGTGATTTGAACTCTGATTCAGAATTTCAAGTTGATGATGATGATTGTTTGAGAATTTCAAGTTGATGATGATGATTGTTTGAGATTCCGAGATTGAATTTGTGTTTCGAGAAATCCAGAGTTGATTCAGTTAATTTTGAAAAAAGCTCATAGCAGTCGCTTATCAGTTCATTCAAGAAGTACAAAGATGTATAATGATTTGAAACAACTTTACTGGTGGCTTGGAATGAAAAGAGATATCTCTGATTTTGTTTCGAAATATTTGATCTGTCAGCAAGTTAAAGCTGAACATCAGGTGCCATCTGGTTTGTTACAACCGAGTATGATTCCCAAGTGGAAATGGGATAGAGTGATGATGGATTTTGTTTCAGGTTTGCCCTTAACTCTGAGGAAGAAAGATGCAATCTGGGTTATAGTTGATAGATTGACAAAACCAGCTCATTTTATTACAGTGAGAACAGATTATTCACTTGATAAGTTAGCTGAGTTATACATTTCTGATATTGTGAGATTGCACGGGGTGCCACTATCTATTATGTCTGACAGAGATCCGAGGCTTACTTCGTGATTTTGGAAGAAATTGCAAGAGGCTTTAGGTACGAAATTGCACTTCAATACTGCTTTTATCTGCAGATGGATGGTTACTCTGAGCGGATTATTCAGATACTCAAGGATATATTGAGATGTTGCATTCTTGAGTTTGAAGGTACGTGGGAACAATATTTTCCATTGATTGAATTCATGTATAATAATAGTTTTCAATCGAGCATTAAAACGGCATCATATGAAGCCTTGTATGGTAGGAAATGTTGGACACCTCTGTATTGGTCTAAAATTTATGAAAATAAAATTCATGAGGTTGATTTGATTAAAGAGACTAAACTGAAAGTAAAAGTGATACAAAATAGACTGAAAGCAGCATCTAATCAACAAAAATCATACGCAGATTTGAAATGAAAAGATATTGAATTTTAGATCGGTGGTAAAGTATTTTTGAAAGTGTCTCCGTGGAAGAAAATACTCTGATTCGGCAGAAAAGGCAAATTGAGTCCGAGATTCATAGGGCTGTATGCGATTATCGAGCGTATTGGGTCAGTTGCTTATAGACTGTTGCTACCATTTGAAATAGAATATATTCGCAATGTGTTTCATGTATCGATGCTTCGACGATACAGAGCCGATCCTTCGCATGTGATTTCTTTGTCTGAGATAGAGATTCAGTCTGATATGACTTATGAAGAAGAACGGATTCGTATCTTAACTTGCGAGGTTAAAGAATTGCGAAATAAGAAAATTCCATTAGTAAAAGTAATGTGGCATCGACACGGTGTTGAAGAGGCTACGTGGGAGCCCGAAGATGCTATGAGATAGCGATATCTGAATTTGTTCAACGGTAAGATTTTTGGGGACGAAAATCCCTAAGGGAGATAGTTGTAACAGCCTAATTTAGACCTTAGTCGAAACAGTGGTTTCGGGACCACAAATCTGAGGTCAGAGAAATAATTTAATATTATTTTTGATGTTTATGGCATGTGATGAAGTATGTGTGAAAGTTTTGTGTGAAAATTTTATCGTTTGTGTGCTGATTTGTGAAAAAAGACCTAATTGCATAAAATACAAAAGCTATGTGCTAGTAGTTAAAAGTGCTTTGAGGGTTATTTGAAGTCTTAGGGATAGGGAAGACCATAGGGAAAAATTAATTTTTGCCTTATTGGACCCTAGTCTTAGGTATTAGGCCTCTTAAATAGATTAAGGGAAAATAGGACACAGTTGGGCCTATGGTCCAGTGGCAAGATGGCGTCACTTGGGGAGCTACAAGGTGGCGTTACTAGCAGGTGAGGAGGTCCAAGGTTCGAGGCTTAAGAGTGGCGAATTAAGGAGTTTTATTTTTGCACATGGAAGGAAGGTAGTGGCGCTAGAGTGGACTCTGGAAGGGAGAGTTCAAGAGAGAAATTTAAGGTAAAGATAAGATAGAAAAGATAGGGGATTGAGGTGTGGATGTGTTGGTGTTGAATAGGACTGTGGAGGGAAAGTGGTTCGGTTTTGGCTGTAAAAGGGGGTGCCGAATTCATTAGAAGGGTTATTTGAGTTTCCATCTTTCTTCTTTTTCTTCCCCTCATCTTTTTTTTCCATTGTCGAATACCATCATCCCTATTTGCCGAAATCCCTGTTTGTGCCGATTCTTTGTTGTTTTTCTTCCATCACAAATCTGTTGATCAAGTGATTAAAAGTCGGATCTTGTTCAGTAGCTATCTAGGCCGTAGGATCAAAGGGTAAGTACTCAGTCTCCTTAATGTGTTTTGTTAAAAGCCGAAGGGCTATCTAACATCTCCTTATCGTTAACCTTGTATTAAGAAGGGTAGAGTTCAAAGATCACAAGTGTGATAAGGATCGTTAGCAAGGAGGTAAGTGTATTTGTTTTAGTGGTGGTGGCCGAATGTAAGTATTGCTTATAGAGGTGACTTGTATGGAATATGAGTCACTCGATCTTTGATAATATTTGTGTGGATGCAGATCTACGTGAATAGTAGCTAAAGAAGGGCTACTAAAATCGGTGGCACACCGTAAGGCTATGGTAAGGTTTTAGTTTTTAGGTAAATACTGTAGTTAAATGTGTATTGACTTGGAGATTGGTATTGATTGTAGGCTAAGGCTGAGGATAGTGTAGCACGTCACTGTAACCAAGTGTGTACATACACTTCACACACGACAAATTGGCAAAAGCCGAAATACCGAAAAACCTAAAATGCCGAAAAGCTGAAAAGCTAAAAGGTTGACGCTGGCAACCACACGAGCGTACGAACATTCGTGTGGAAACACCGATACGATTACCGGGGCCAAGAGAGCGATCTCATGGCCTCGGGCCACTATTTGGCTGACTAGGCTAGACGGGGCTAAATGGGCCTGCCGAGCTCGTGGGCCCAAGTCAGCAAGAGTTGATATGTGTAACTGAATGATAGATGGTTGTATTATTTGATTGTGACCAGGCCTAATGGGCTACATAAACATGATTGGACTTAATGGGCTATATGGACATGATTAGGCTTAGTGGGCCTTATGGGATTTTAGAAATGCATGCTAGGGTTTTAATGGACTCTAGGCCTAGTTCTAATAAATTCTTAAATATCATAAAACTTAATGTAATAATCAAGCATGTTTGTGAACGAGTCGTTAGGTTAAAGTGTGGCAATGGACATATGCGTGTCTAGGATTGGATCTAGGGAGAGCTTGGTACTTAAGCGGTCCTAGTGACCCACCTCCTCTTCTCTAGGATCCTACCTGGTGCATAGTGTTTGTTCACTTTAGCCGCAAGGACTTGTTAATGGGCCAAAGTTCATAACTAAAACCCGTGATTTGCAAAATTACTAAAATACCCCTGATTTGCAAAAATTACCAATATACCCTCGAATTGCAAAACTACCAAAATACCCCCGAATTGCAAAACTACCAAAATACCCCTGATTTGTAAACTTACCTAAATACCCTATAGGGTAGAATTACGAAAATACCTCTAGGTAGTGAAATGACTAAAATACCCTAAGTGCTTAATATGTGAAATTGTGTATGTTGCATTCTTGAAATATATGTTGCATTTGGATGGGTTTGATGATACGGAGGAAGATATGTGAGGATCGTATAGTCGCTTGATGACCGTGGATTCACCTGTGGCTTTAAGCCCATTATATGCTTAGTAGCCTTGCTGCAACATTTGAGTAGTGCCGCTGTTGGTGCTACCTTTGGAGTGTATGGATGGGTGGGTTGATATTTATATCCCCATAGGAGTGTAGGGTTGGAATGGAAATGGAGTGCAGGGTTGGATTTGGGATGGGTGCATTGCATTCATGTGATACTGATGTGATATGAGGTCATTGTGGGCTAAGGCCCAAGACCACCGTTTTTGATAGATCTTAGGCCCAATGTAATAATTGTATGTTGATTGGATTACCAAGGTTCGTACACACTGAGTTTCGAAACTCACACCTTTTTTATTAAATGTTTCAGGTAATCCTCAATAGACGGCTCGACGTGGAAGAGGACTTGGAGGTGGCCACACTGCAAGCAGTTTTTAATTTTTTTTGAAAGACTTAGTTTTAAATTACTTTGTTTTCGTTGGGTTGTAATAAGGCCTTGTACTCCGATTTGACTTTTGATTTTGAATTTTGTTATTGTTTCAACTGTTTACTTTATTGTTAAACTTAGATAAATTTCATAAGTTTTAACATGGTTTTCGAAACACTTAAAACATGGGATTTTATCCCAACTTAATAAATTGCAAGGATTTTGAGTTTCTAAGCCTTAAATCTAGATTTTTAACTTAGTAAAATCGTTTTGAATTATCCCTTCAATGTGACATCGCCAGATTCGGCCATGACGTCCAGGCCGAGTTTGGGGTGTTATAGATAATGTGAAATGTGAGCTCAAAGATCTGTGACACTAAGTGTGCATAAATAGAATTGTTATAGTGATGAATGGCACTAAGTGTGCTAGATAAAGAAAGCATCAGCTGTATTATTTGGCACTACGTGTGCGATACCGAGACAAATTCAGTTTAATGTGATGGCACTAAGTGTGCGATATTATTATAGCTTCGGCTAATTAATTGGCACTAAGTGTGCGAGTTCATCAAACGTTTAAAGAGGATCGAATGAATTATGACATCGAGCAATGAAGTGGTAAATATGATAGATAATTATGTGATGGTACATGTATGTACAAAACCTATGTGGTTGATGATATTGTGTATGAGATAAATGGAAGATTATGTGAATGAATGGTGAAAAGTGTTGGATTGAGTAGCATTATAAATGCTTGTATATGAACATATAGATTTGGTATGAAAGTGAGTAATAGCCATGGATGAGATTGAGTAGTGATGTGAATTGAACTAAGTGTTAGTTAATTTTGCATATTGAATTTGAATTGTTGAGTTAACTGTGTTATATTACGAACTTACTAAGCTTTAAAGCTTACTGTGTGAAGTCTTTCTCTATTTTACAGTGGTATTTAAAGCTAGCTCATATCCGGGGATCGTAAGTGACTCAATCACACTATTGGACATCTATTTTGGCACGTTTTGAAAGTTGTATTTATGGCATATGGCAGGAATAGGCTAGTGAGGTTGTGGAATGTTTTGAGAGTATAAATCTTGCCATGTGATATGGCTTGATAATGGATGAGACTTTGGATTGATTTTGGTATATGTTTTGCTATGTGAAAATGGTGTATGTGATGTGTATATATGGTCTTGTGTAAATGGCCATTATGGTTTGTTTAGTGAAATAGAAATAGTACGTTACATACTTGATTTGGTAGTTAAGATGGTGAATATATTGCATGTTTGAAATGGTTTGAAATGAAATGTGAATTATATGCTTTAGGTATGGAATTGGTTCATGAAATGGACATGTTTTGAGTTGGAATTGTATATGGAAATGAATGAGGATATTGTAGCATGAATTATGCATGTTTTGGTAGGGTTTTGACCATTAATTGGGCATGAATTGAGTATAGAGTGATGCTTGTAGGAATGACCCAAAATAGGTGGCAATTTGGCCTTGTAAATGGCCTATAATTGCCCACACGGTTGAGCACACGAGCCTGTGTCTTGACCGTGTCCTTCAATGTCCCAATTCAAGGCAAGTTAGACTTGCACACGGGCCAAACACACGGGCATGTGAAAGGCCGTGTGATTCAAGTTAGTGTTGCAAACTGCCCAGACACACGGGCATATGACAGGTCGTGTGACCCAAATTAGTGTTGCACACGGGGTAATGCATGGTCTAAGGCTCACACGGCCTAGCCACACGAGCGTGTGCCTTAGTTTGAAGAAAATTTTTTAAAGTTTCGTAAAAGTTTTAAATGTGATCGGTTCAGTCTCGAACCACTTCTAAAGCATGTTTAAGGTCTAGTAGACCTTCTAAAGGGACTGTGTGTTATTGATTAACTATGATATGCTGATGTGTGAGCAATGGTTGTTTAAATGTTATGATTCAACTGGTAATACCTCATAACCCTAGTCCGGTGATGGATGGGTTAGGGGTGTTACATATCGGTTTAGTCCCGAATCACTTCTAAAGCATGTTTAAGGCCTTGTAGGCCCCTTATAAGGGACAATGTGATTGTGTTGAATGCTTTATGAGAATGAATGCTTATTGTTGCATAAATGTCTGCTAAATGTGTTGTGAATTGATCGATAATACCTTGTAACCTATTTCAGCATTGAATACGGGTGAGAGGTGTTACATTTATTGGTATCAAAGCTACGGTTTCATTGATTCTAGGACTAACGTAGCGTGTGTATGATTCTAGCTATACATGCCATATATAAACTGTGATAGTGTGATGACTCCTGACGTGTTAAACTATGTTTTCATATAGTAATGGATCCCAATCGAGCTATAGCTGATGAAGTTGAGAGTAATGCGTTTGCTACCGTGTAAGGGACAGTGCCATCTGATTCTAGACCTGTGACAGGTAGCCAGGGAGGAGAGGGTAATGAAGCCTTCTTCCAAATGATGAACGAGTGGTTCAGTCAATATATTCGTATGAACCAGGCTGCTCAACAACCTCCACCCATCCTAATCCCCAACCTGTACCTGTAACTCCTCAAAGAGTCCAGCTTTTAAGATTGAATAAGGCTCAAGTTGACAAGATCCATAAACACAGGGTTAATGAAGAGTTTAGAGCTAATGTTGATGATGACCTTGGAAGAGCTGAGTTTTGGCTTGAAAATATGATTAGAGTGTTTGATGAGCTTTCTTGCATGCCAGATGAATGTTTAAAGTGTGCTATATCCCTTTTGAGAGATACCGCATATTAGTGGTGGAATACATTAGTATCAGTGGTGCCGAGGGAGAGAGTTACTTGGGAATTCTTTCAGACTGAATTCCAAAAGAAATACATTAGTCAACGATTTCTAGATCAAAAGCATTAAGAGTTTTTAGAATTGAAACAAGGCTGCATGACTGTAACCGAGTATGAAAGAAAATTCGTACGTCTAAGCAAGTACACTCGAGAGTATGTGTCTACTGAAGAAATAATGTGCAAGCGGTTTGTTGATGGGCTGAACGAAGATATTAAACTTCTGGTTGGGATTTTAGATTTAAAAGAATTTGTTGTGTTAGTTGAACGGGCTTGCAAAGCCGAAGACTTTAGCCGAGAAAAGAGAAAGGTTGATTCAGAGGCAAGAGACTCGAGGAAGAGATCGATGAGTAAACCTTATCAGTGCTCGCCGAAGAAATCCAGAGACTATTTTAACCAATCGACAGCTTCAGTGGGAAATTCTAATCGAGATCGTGGAATGCAATATACTAGCCTTAAAGCTCAAACTACATCGATATCAAGTGTTGGCAATGCGAAAGATGTTAAACCCGAGTGTCAACAATGTGGAAGATGACATTTTGGAGAGTGCTGGATGAAAAATAATAATAGACCTTGTTACAGTTGTGGTTCACGAGATCATTTTATCAGAGATTGTCCGAACTAAATGAAAAAGATAAATCTCAGAATGTAAGATCAAGCAATACAACTACTCGAGGGAGGAGCCAAGAAATGTGGGAAATGCGAGTGGTAATCGAGGTATAATGAGAGATTCTACAGTGAAATTTGAAGCCAAAGTACCTGCTAGAGCTTACCCTTTTCACGCTCACGAAGATGCATCATCACCTAATGTCATTACCGGTACATTTCTCTTTACGACACTAATGTTATTGCATTGATTGATCTGGATCTACTCATTAGTATATATGTATGAAATTGGTGTCTAATAAGAGTTTTCCTATTGAGTCTAGTGAATTTGTGATTAAAGTATTAAACCCCTTAGGCAAGTATGTTCTAGTTGACAAAGTATGCAAGAACTGTCCTTTAATGACTCGAGGTTACTATTTTTCCGCTGATTTGATACTTTTACCATTTGATGAGTTCGATGTGATTCTGGATATGGATTGGTTGACCCTAAATGATTCTATGGTGAACTTTAGACGAAAGACTATAGAACTGAAATGTCAAAAGAATAATATTCTTCGGATTGAATCTGATGAGTTGGGTTGTTTACCAATAGTGATTTCATTGATGTCAGCTCAGAGGTATGTGAGAAAAGGTTGCGAAGCTTATCTCGCTTATGTTTTAGATACTAAAGTTCTGAAAAGAAGGTTGAATCAGTGCCAGTCGTTTGTGAATATTCGGATGTATTTCCTGAAGAATTATTGGGATTGCCACCTATTAAAGAGGTTGAGTTTGGTATTAAATTAGTACCGGGAACAACACCGATATCAATAGCTCCGTACAGAATGGCTCCGACAGAGTTGAAAGAGTTGAAAGCTCAGTTACAAGAGTTAACAGATAGAGGTTTTGCACGACCTAGTTTTTTGCCTTGGGTGCGCTAGTATTGTTTGTTAAAAAGAAAGACGGGTCAATGAGAATGTGTATAGACTTTCATGAACTCAACAAAGTTACAATCAAGAATAAGTATCCGTTGCCAAGAATAGATGATTTGTGTGATCAGTTGAAAGGTGCAACAGTGTTTTCAAAGATTGATTATCAGTTGCGAGTTAAAGACTCAGATGTACCAAAAACTGCGTTTAGAACGAGGTATGGACATTATAAATTCCTTGTTATGCCTTTTGGTTTGACTAATGCTCCTGGCATTTTTATGGAATTGATGAATCAGATTTTTAGACTGTATTTAGATAGATTTGTTATTATGTTTATTGATAACATTCTGATATATTCACGAGATGAGTCTGAGCTGCCGAGCATTTGAGGATTGTATTGCAAACCTTGAGAGATAAGCAAATGTATGCCAAATTCAACAAATGTGAATTCTGGCTCTAGGAAGTTGGATTTTTGGGACATATAGTCTCGGCAGATGGTATTCTAGTTGATCCGAGCAAGATTTCTGCAGCTATTGATTGGAAATCACCTAGAAATGTATCCGAGGTTAGAAGTTTTCTGGGGTTGGCTGGTTACTGTCGACGCTTTGTTAAAGGGTTCTCAATGATTGCTATACCGATGACCAGATTACTACAGAAAGATGTAAAGTTTGAATGGCCCAAGAAATGTCAACAAAGTTTCAATCATTGAAAGCATTATTGACAGAGGCACTAGTGTTAGTTCAGCCTGAGTCGGGTAAAGAATTCATAGTTTTCAGTGATGCATCGTTAAATGGCCTGGGTTGTGTTCTAATGCAGGAAGGAAAAGTTGTAGCTTATGCCTCAAGACAGTTGAAGTCACCTGAAAAGAATTATCCAACGCACGATCTAGAGTTAGTCGCGATAGTGTTCGCATTGAAAATTTGGCGTCATTATTTATTTGGTGAGAAATGCCATGTTTATACCGACCACAAAAGTTTGAAATATCTGATGACTCAGAAAGATTTGAATCTGCAATAGCGAAGATGGTTAGAATTGCCAAAAGACTATGAATCAATAATTGACTTTCATCCGTGGAAAGCTAATGTAGTTGCTGATGCTTTGAGCCGAAAGTCCTTATTTGCTTTACGTGCTTTGAACACACAATTTTGTCTGACGATGGTTTGATAGTAGCCGAGTTGAAAGCGAGACCGTTATTTCTACAGCAGATTTGTGAGGCTCAAAAATTTGATAATGATTTGCAAGCAAAGCGAGCTCAGTGTGCGTCGACTTCTGATTCAGAGTTTTAAATAGGGCCTGATGATTGTTTGATGTTTTGTGATAGAATATGTGTACCAAGATATTTTAAACTAATTCTGAAGATTCTAAACGAAGCACACAGTAGTTGTTTATCAGTACACCCGGGAAGCACGAAAATGTATAATGATTTGAAACAACTTTATTGGTGGCACGACGTGAAATGTGATATCTTAGAATTTGTTTCTAAATGTTTGATTTGTCAGCAAGTCAAAGCTGAGCATCAAGTGCAATCAGGTTTATTACAGCCTATTATGATTCCTAAGTGGAAGTGGGATAGAGTAACAATGGATTTTGTATCTGGTTTGCCCTTATCTTTGAAAAAGAAAGATGTGATCTGGGTTGTTGTTGACAGGTTGACGAAATTAGCTCATTTTATTCCGGTACATACAGATTTCTCGCTTGATAAATTCGCAGAGTTGTATGTTTCTGAAATTGTAAGATTACATGGTGTTCCCCTATCTATTGTTTCAGATAGAGATCCAAGATTTACTTCTCAATTTTGGAAGAAAGTGCAAGAAGCTTTGGGTACAAAGTTGCATTTTAGCAATGCATTTCATCCTCAAACAGATGGTCAATCTGTAACAGCCCGGTTTAGACCATAGTCAGAATAGTAGTTTCGAGACCACAAATCTGAGTTCAAAATAATATTTTAATATTATTTTCTGTGTTTACAGTATGAGATTTAGCTTGTGTGAAATTTCTGTGTGAAGATTTTATCGATTGTGTGTTTATTTTGCTAAAAGAACTTAATCGCATAAAGTGAAAAATGCTGTGTGCTGATTGTTAAAGTGTTTATTTGTTATGGCTTTTTAAATGAGGAGTCCTTAAGTTGTTAATAAACCATTTGGTAGTAAATGGATGATAATGGCATGGCATTGGTTGTTATTATTAATGTTCATTAAGGACAAATTGGTAAATGGTGCATTAATGTATAATAAATAAAACAAAAGCTAAAATTTGGGCTCATATTTGTTGTTTCCACCGAAAATAAGAACCAAAGAAGAGAGTTTGAAGCTTTGATGTTTTCGGCTAGGGCTTAGCTTGATTAAGGTAAGTTTTTGACTCAGTTTTTGATAATTTCTACGTTTTTGTGATCATTGCTTTGTGCTCTAGCCAACCCATGCTTTAATTTTAGAAATTGATAGTGATTTTGAGATATGCAATTTATGAATGCTTGAGCTATGTGTTAGTTGATAATGAAATATGAAAGATATGTAAAAGATTATCATATTTTGTTTTGGAATTTTTAGTGAAATAGAGTAATTTGCGCTTAATTAAGAAAAGTGTAAATTAGAGGATTAAATATGAAATAAATGAAATGTTTGGGCTTGTATTAGTATGGGAAGAATTCGACTAAGCTTATGTGATATGAAATTGTGTGTATTTGATTTTATGAAATAGGGACTAAAGTGTCGAAATGTGAAAATGTGAGGGTTATTTTGTAAAATGCCTTAAAAATGTGTGTGTGGACTAAATTGAATAAATTGTTGATTGAATGGAGTGAATTTGAATGTGTATAGACCAAGAAAAGGAGAGGTTCGGATCGAGATCGAGGCAAAGACAAAGTGCTCGATTAATCGACTGTTTCAATATTTCGACGTCAGAGGTAAGTTTAGATATACTAGTTATTAAATTATGTCTATGTGATGTGAATTGAATAAACTTATATATAACTAAGAGATTAGAAATGTTATGTGCGGAATTGAATTAGATGGCACTAAGTGCACGAAATTAGAAACGAGACAGAGATGGTTAGCACTGTGTGAGCGAAAAGATAGAAGCTTCGACTTATTAATTTAGCACTGTGTGTGGGATACCGATATAGTTCGGTTTATCTTATAAGCACTAAGTGTGCGATGACGATTATGTTTCGGTTAAGAAACTGGCACTAAGTGTGTGAATAAATCAAAAGAATAGAAAAAGTTGAACAAGAAGTAATATCGAGCAATTGAGTAGCATGAATGGTGAGTAACTATGTGTTGATCAAGGTACGTTTGAACCTATGTGGTTGATGATAGCTTTAAAAGTTGAATGAATAGATACTTGAGCATATGATTGAGATTGATGATATGCCCATTTGAGAAATTAATCTAAGTGATGGCTTATTTTGTGTATTGACTTGAATTGTTGGGTTACATGTATTGTATTACGAATTTACTAAGATTTTGAAAGCTTACTGTGAGATTTGTTTCTCTGTTTTACAGTGTCAGTAAAGCTAGCTCGGATTTGAGGATCGTCAGCATCTCTATCACACTATCGACAATCTATTTTGGTACTTTTGAATATGTGTATATTTGAATATGGCATGTATAGGCTAGTTGTTTTGAAACATGTTTGAGATGTGTAAATAGCCATTTGATGTGGCTAGATAAATGTTGGTAATATACATGAATGATTATGGTTTATGAAGTATGTTTTGGTATGGCTTGATGGCAATGAAAATATCTTATGAATGGTAAGCTTAGTGATGGATTGATGCCATTGTGATCTAGTGATATTGTGGATGAATCATGCTTGGTTATACATGTGTTTTATTTGTGCAATTTGGTATATAAGTTAACATGATTAGAAAGGAGATTGGATGGGATGATATGTTGATCATTTGACATGTATTTGGTTGCCAAATTGTGTGTGAAAATAGGCTTGTATGTGCCTATAGGTATGACCCAAGTGTGGGTGGCATTTTGGCCTTGCAAATGGCCTATTTTGCATACACGGCCAAGGGACACGGACGTGTGTCTCTGCCGTGTGGCTCAAGGGCCACTTCAAAGTGTGCTTGGGCAGGTTACACGGGCGTGCCTGGTGGCCGTGTAACCAAGTCAGTAGCTAGCTTAATTTCACACGGCCATGGCACACGGGCATGTTTGGTGGCCGTGTGGACAAGTCAGTATGTATGCCCTGTTTTGGCACGACTTGGACACATGGGCGTGTCTGGTAGCCGTGTGAGGCACACGGCCTGACCGCACGAGAGTGTGACCTCTGCAATGTTGAAAAATCTTTAAGTTTCTAAAAATTTTTGTAAGTGTTCGGTTTAGTCCCGACCTCTTTCTAACACGTGTTTAAGGTCTCGTAGACATCAATGAGGGACTATATGATTATGTTGCAATACGATTGACTATGTATTGTATAATAAAAGTGAAATGTTCTAATTGTTCGGTAATGCCTCTTAACCCTATTTCAGCGAAAGTTTTGGGTTAGGGGTGTTATATTTTATTGGTATCAGAGCTACTGTTTAGTCTACTTTCGGACTAACGTAGCGAGTTTGAGTCTAGCTATACATGCCATATAAGAAATTTCGGTAGTGTGATGAATCCTGACAATTGAAAATGTGTTTTCATATAGTAATGGATCCCAATCGAGCAGTTGCTAACGATGTAGAGAGTAACGCGCCTGCTCCTGCTCAAGGGACAACGCTGACCACATCTAGGCCGAATGATAGTAGTGAGGGAGGAGAGTCTAAGCAAGCCTTCTTTCGAATGATGAGTGAGTGGTTTTCGGAGTTCATTCGAATGAATCTGGTTGCTCCACAACCTCCACCCCCACAAGTACCTACTGTACCTCAAGTTGTAGATCCAAATCGATTGAATAAGCCTCCTGTGGATAAGATTAGAAAGTACGGGGCTGGAGAGTTTAGGGCCGCAGCTGATGATGATGCTGAGCGAGCTGAGTTTTGGCTTGAAAATACAATCCGGGTATTCGATGAGATGTCATTGACCTCTGATGAATGCATTAAGTGTGCAGTTTCTTTGTTGAGAGATACGGCTTATAACTGGTGGAAGACATTGATATCTATGGTTTCGAGAGAGAGAATCACTTGGGATTTCTTTCAAACTAAATTTTGAAAGAAGTATATCAGTCAACGATTCATATATCAGAAACATAAAGAGTTTCTAGAGCTGAAGCAAGGCAGCATGTCCGTTATTGAGTATGAACGAGAGTTTGTGAGATTGAGTCAGTATGTACGGGAATGTGTTTTGACTGAAGCTACTATATGTAAACGTTTCATTGAAGGGCTGAATGAAGACATTAAATTTTTGGTTGGGATACTTGACATAAATGAATTTGTTGTGTTAGTTGAAAGAGATTGCAAAGCCGAGGAGCTTAGCAAAGAAAAGAAGAAAGCCGATTCTGAAGCTTGTGATGAAAGAAAAAGATCGATGAGTAAGTTTTCTCAACCTTCGACGAAGAGATATAGAGATGCAAGCAATAGATCAAATGCTTTATTTAGACATTCAAGTAGATATCGTCTGAGACAAAATGTTGGTCCATGAACTCAAGCTTTAATAGAATCAAGTGTTGGTAGTGCCAAAAGCAGCAAACCTGAGTGTAGACAGTGTGGAAGACGACATGTGGGAGAATACTGGGGGTAGAGTTTGCTATAAATGTGGATTACGAGATCATTTCATCAGAGTTTGCCTAAAGTTAGCTGAAGAAGAAAATGTTCAGAATGTGAGACCGAGTAACACGACAGCTAAGGGTAGACCACCCAGAAACATCGGGAATGTGAGTGGAAGTCAAAAAGGTACTACTGATACAGCTGTGAGATCGGAGGCGAGAGCACCTACCCGAGCCTATGCTATACATGCGCGAGAGGAAGCGTCATCTCCAGACGTCATCACTGGTACTTTTACTCTATTTGATACTGACGTGATAGCATTGATAGATCCAGGATCTACTCATTCGTATGTGTGTGTGAATCTAGTATCAAGTAATACTCTACCTGTTGAGTCTACTGAATTTGTGATTAGAGTATCGAACCCCTTAGGCAAGTGTGTCTTGGTGGATAAAGTGTGTGAGAATTGCCCATTGATGTTTCGGGATATATGCTTTCTGGCTAATTTGATGTTGCTACCATTTAATGAATTTGATATAATTCTGGGTATGGATTTGTTCACTTTGCATAATGCCATTGTGAATTGTAAACGAAAGAGTATTGAATTGAGAAGCTAGAATGGTGAGATAGTTCGAATTGAATCCAGTGATTTGATTGGGTTACCAGCTGTTATATCTTTGATGAAAGCTTTGAACTATGTGAGAAAGGGTTGCGAAGCTTATCTGGCATATGTGATTGATACAAAGGTGTCAGAAAAGAAAGTTGAATCAGTACCTGTGGTTTGTGAGTTTCCAGATGTGTTTCCTGAAGTGTTACCTGGATTACCTCCAATACGAGAAGTTGAATTTGGAATTGAATTAGTGCGGGGGAGTACTCCTATCTCAATAGCTCCGTATAGAATGGCACCAACGAAATTGAAAGAGTTAAAGTCTCAGTTGCAAGAGTTGATTGATAGAGGATTTGCACGAGGGTGCTCTTGTGTTGTTCGTGAAAAAGAAAGACGGCAGTATGAGAATGTGTATCGATTATCGACAGTTGAATAAAGTAACAATAAAGAACAAATATCCATTGCCTCGTATTGATGATTTGTTCGATCAACTGAAAGAAACTACAGTGTTTTTGAGAATAGATTTGAGATCGGGTTATTATCAGTTGAGGGTTAAGGAATCAAATGTACCGAAGATCGCCTTCAGAACGAGGTATGGACATTATCAATTCTTAGTTATGCCTTTTGGACTAACGAATGCTCCTACAATGTTTATGGATTTGATGAATCGGATATTTAGATCGTATTTGGATCATTTTGTTGTAGTGTTTATTGATGACATTCTGATTTATTCATGTGATGAAACACAACATGCCGAGCATTTGAGAGTTGTGTTACAAACTCTGCGCGAGAAACAATTGTATGCTAAGTTTTGCAAATGTGAGTTTTGGTTGCGTGAGGTTGGATTTCTGGGGCATATTGTATCAGTTGCGGGAATACAAGTTGACCAGAGTAAGATCTCAGCTATTTTAGAATGAAAGCCTCTAAGAAATGTGTCTGAAGTCCTTAGTTTTTTGGGACTAGCGGGATATTATAGACGATTTGTGAAAGGCTTCTCGATGATTAAGACTCCGTTGACGAAGTTGCTACAGAAAGATGTTAAATTCGAGTGGTCAGAAAGGTGCCATCAGAGTTTTAAGCAAGTTGAAAGTGTTGTTGACGGAAGCACCAGTGTCAATTCAACCTAAATCGGGTAAAGAATTCATAGTTTACAGTGATGCATCATTGAACGGTTTGGGATGTGTGCTGATGCAAGAAGGTAAAATCATTGCTTATGCTTCGAGACAGTTAAAGCTACATGAAAATAACTATCCAACGCACGACCTTGAATTAGCCGCGATTGTGTTTGTATTGAAAATTTGGTGTCACTACCTATTTGGTGAGAAATGTCATATTTATACCGATCATAAGAGTTTGAAGTACTTGATGACTCAGAAAGAATTAAATTTGCAATAGAGAAGATGCTAGAATTGTTGAAAGATTACAAACTTGTGACTAATTATCATCTAGGTAAAGCTAATGTTGTTACTGATGCCTTAAGTCGAAAGTCTTTAAATGTTTTCCGAGCTATGAGTACTCAGATAGATCTATGGAATGATGAGTTAGTTTTGGCTGAGTTGAAAGTAAGGCTGATGTTCGTACGTCAGATTTGTGATGCCTAGAAAAATGATGACGAGATGATGGCAAAACGAGCTCAATGTGATTTGAATTCTGATTTAGAATATTGAGTTGATAGTGATGATTGTTCGAGATTCAGAGATCAGATTTGTGTTCCGAAGAATTCAGAGTTGATTCAGATGATTTTGAATAAAGCTCACAATAGTAGTTTGACTGTTCATCTGGGGAGTATAAAAATGTATAATGATTTGAAACAGTTTTATTGGTGGCATGGTATGAAACGGGACATCTCTGACTTTATGTCAAAATGTTTAATTTGTCAGCAAGTTAAAGCTAAACATCAGGTTTCATCCGGTTTGTTACAACCGATTATGATTCCTGAGTGGAAACAGGAGGGAATCACAATGGACTTTGTTTCGGGATTACCTCTGTCTTCGGGAAAGAAAGATGCAATCTGGGTGATAGTTGACAGATTGACGAAATCAACACATTTCATTTCGGTGAGAACAGATTATTCACTCGATAGATTGGCTGAATTATATATTGCTGAGATTGTGAGATTGCACGGGGTACCACTATCAATTGTATCTGACAGAGATCCAAGATTTACCTCACGATTTTGGAAGAAATTGCAAGAGGCTTTAGGCACAAAATTGCATTTCAGCACTGCATTTCATCCACAAATGGATGGACAATCGGAGCCGATCATTCAAGTTCTCGAAGATATGCTGAGGTGTTGTATCCTTGAGTTTGAAAATACATGG
Organism: Gossypium bickii; assembly: GCA_025503065.1. Classification (NCBI taxonomy): domain Eukaryota; kingdom Viridiplantae; phylum Streptophyta; class Magnoliopsida; order Malvales; family Malvaceae; genus Gossypium; species Gossypium bickii. Next base: position 41,643,970 of record CP106717.1, on the reverse strand, counting down.
GAAAAGTATCTGCCGTTGATTGAATTCGCGTATAATAATAGTTTTCAGTCAAGCATTAAAATGGCACCGTATGAGGCTCTTTACAGTCGAAAATGTCGAACTCCATTGTATTGGACTGAGCTGAGTGAGAATAAATTTCACGGGGTTGATTTGATTAAAGAGACTGAACAGAAAGTAAAGGTGATCTGTGACAATTTGAAAGCGGCCTTAGATCATCAGAAGTCTTATGCAGACTTGAAATGAAAAGATATTGAATTCAAAGTTGGTGATAAAGTGTTTTTGAAAGTGTCTTCGTGGAAGAAAATACTTTGATTTGGCCGAAAAAGGCAAGGTAAGTCCGAAGTTCATCGGACCGTATGAGATATTGATCGAGTTGGGCCGGTTGCTTATAGATTAATGTTGCCACCTGAGTTAGCAAAGATTCATAATGTTTTTCATGTGTCGATGCTTCGACAGTACAGATCTGATCCGTCTCATGTTATTGCTCCTACTGAGGTTGAAATTCAGTCAGATTTGTCGTATAGTGAAGAACCGATTCGAATTTTAGCACGAGAGACCAAAGAGTTGAGAAACAAAAGAATTTCCTTAGTGAAAGTGTTGTGGAATAAACACGGAGTTGAAGAGGCTACGTGGGAGCCTGAGGATGCTATAAGAGACCAATATCCACACCTATTCACTGGTAAGATTTTTGGGGACGAAAATCCCTAAGGAGGAATAGTTGCAAAGCCCGGTTTCGACCCTAGTGGAATAGTGGTTTTGAGACCACAAATCCGAGGTCAAAATAATATTTTAATATTATTTTTTGTGTTTACAGTATGAGATTTAGCTTGTGTGAAATTTCTGTGTGAAGATTTTATCGATTGTGTGTTTAATTTGCGAAAAGGATTTAATCGCATAAAGTGAAAAATGTTGTGTGCTGATTGTTAAAGTGTTTATTTGTTATGGCTTTTTACATGAGGAGTCCTTAAGTTATTAATAAACCATTTGGTAGTAAATGGATGATAATGGCATGGCATTGGTTGTTATTATTAATGTTCATTAAGGACAAATTGGTAAATGGTGCATTAATGTATAATAAATAAAACAAAAGCTAAAATATGTGCTCATCTTTGTTGTATCCACCGAAAATAAGAACCAAAGAAGAGAGTTTGAAGCTTTGATATTTTCGGCTAGGGCTTAGCTTGATTGAGGTAAGTTTTTGACTCGATTTTTGATAATTTCTACGTTTTTGTGATCGTTGCTTTGTGCTCTAGCCAACTCATGCTTTAATTTTAAAAATTGATAGTGATTTTGAGATATGTCATTGATGAATGCTTGAGCTATGTGTTAGTTAATAATGAAATATGAAAAATATGTAAAAGATTATCATATTTTGTTTTGGAATTTTTAGTGAAATTAAGTAATTTGAGCTTAATTGAGAAAAGTGTAAATTGGAGGATTAAAATGTGAAATAAATGAAATGTGTGGGCTTGTATTAGCATGGGAAGAATTCGGCTAAGCTTATGTGATATGAAATTGTATGTATTTGATTTTATGAAATAGGGACTAAAGTGTCAAAATGTGAAAATGTGAGGGCTATTTTGTAAAATGCCTAAAAATGTGTGTGTGGACTAAATTAAATAAATTGGTGATTGAATGGACTGAATTTGAATGTGTATAGACCAAGAAAGGAGATGTTCGGATCGAGATCGAGGGAAAGACAAAGTGCTCGGTTAATCGACCGTTTCAATATTTCGACGTCCGAGGTAAGTTTGGATATAATACTGGTTGTTAAATTATGTCTATATGATGTGAATTGAATGAACTTATATATAACTAAGAGATTAGAAATGTTATGTGCAGAATTGAATTAGATGGCACTAAGTGTGCGAAATGAGAAACGAGACAGAGCTAGTTAGCACTGTGTGTCCGAAAAGATAAAAGCTTCAGCTTATTGATTTGGCACTTTGTATGCGATGTCGATATAGTTCAGTTTAACTTATAGGCACTAAGTGTGGGATGACGATTATGTTTCGGTTAAGAAACTGGCACTAAGTGTGCGAATAAATCAAAGAATAGCAAAAGTTGAACGAGATGTAATATCGAGCAATTGAGTAGCATGAATGGTGAGTAACTAGGTGTTGATCAAGGTACGTTTGCACCTATGTGATTGATGATAGCTTTAAAAGTTGAATGAATAGATACTTGAGCATATGATTGAGATTGATGATGTGCCTATTTGAGAAATTAATCTAAGTGATGGCTTATTTTGTGTATTGACTTGAATTGTTGGGTTACATGTATTGTATTACGAACTTAATAAGCTTTTGAAAGCTTACTGTGTGATTTGTTTCTCTGTTTTACAGTTTCAGTAAAGCTAGCTCGAATCTGAGGCTTGTCAGCATCTCTATCACACTATCGGCAATCTATTTTGGTACTTTTGAAGATGTGTATATTTGAATATGGTATGTATAGGCTAGTTGTTTTGAAACATGTTTGAGATGTGTAAATAGCCATGTCATGTGGCTAGATAAATGTTGGTAATATGCATGAATGATTATGGTTTTTGAAGTATGTTTTGGTATGGCTTGATAGCAATGAAAATGTCTTATGAATGGTAAGCTTAGTGATGGATTGATGCCATTGTCATCTAGTGATATTGTGGATGAATCATGCTTGGTTATACATGTGTTTTATTTCTACAATTTGGTATATAAGTTAACGTGATTAGAAAGGAGATTGGATTGGATGATATGTTGATCATTTGACATGTATTTGGTTGCCAAATTGTGCGTGAAAATAGGCTTGTATGTGCTTGTAGGAATGACCCAAGTGTGGGTGGCATTTTGGCCTTGCAAATGGCCTATTTTGCATACACAGCCAAGGGACACGGACGTGTGTCTCTACCGTATGGATCAAGGGTCACTTCGAAGTGTGCCTGGGCAGGTTACACGGGCGTGCCTGGTGGCCGTGTGACCAAGTCAGTAGCTAGCTTAATTTCACATGGCCATGGCACACGGGCATGTTTGGTGGCCGTGTGGACAAGTCAGTATGTATGCCCTATTTTGGCACGGCCTTGACACATGGGCATGTCTGGTAGCCATGTGAGGCACACGGCCTGACCGCACGGGCGTGTGACCTCTGCAGTGTTGAAAAATCTTTAAGTTTCTGAAAATTTTTGTAAGTGTTCGGTTTAGTCCCGACCTCTTTCTAACAAGTGTTTAAGGTTTCGTAGACCTCAATGTGGGACTATATGATAATTGATGGACTTCGAAACTAACTATTATTTCGACAAAGGCAAGCGCCCCTATCGATCAATAGTATAGCTATGGTGAGTTTGAAATATCGTATCCTCAAGGACCAAGAGTACTAGTATCAACTATATTTTTATTATCTAGCCTAATAATTAAGGGGATTTGTTTTTAATCTAAAATTAACTAACTAATTAAACTAACTATGAACGCGATAGAGAGCAAATTGAGGAAAATACTTTTGGACAACTTATATGAGATAGGTAATACCTAAGGAAGAATCCACCTAGACTTCACTTATTACTTTTGATTCATGCGATTTATTCACTTGGTTTAATCCGTAGGAATCCCTGAATTATATTAATATCTCTCTCGAGGCTACTAATAACTGACTCTAGGTTGATTAACTGAAATCTCTTTCTAATTAAAACCCCTATTGTCGCATTAACTTGATCTATGGATTCCCTTATTAGGTTTGACCCTAATCCAGAGTAGATTTTAAATCCGCCTATCTCTCTGGGTTGCAATCAACTCGCTTAATTGTGTTGATCTACTCTTAAACAGGACTTTTGCTCCACCGATAAGCACATTCGACTTGAATCAATAACCTGAATTATCAAACAAGAATAAGAACTCACAATTAAGAATAAGCACAAGTATTTATCTCATAAATCAAATAATAATAAGATTCGTCTTAGGCTTCATCCCCCTTAGATATTATGGGAGTTTAGTTCATACTAAAAGAGGGAAACATCATAGAAGAGGAAAAACAACAAAACATAAAAAAAAACCCCAAAACTTCTAAAGAACTTGATGGGAGATCCTCAGTCTTGATGGAGATCCTTCTCCTAAGCTGATCTCGAAAACTGTCGACGTCCTGTCGAACTCTATTCGACCTCTAGTCTACCTCCCCTTTTAGATTTCCCCCTGGTGTGTTTATATAGGCTTTGAGATACCTTTCTTGGCCCACAAGTATCCTAATCTGAATAGAATTCATCCTAGGGTCGGCAAGGACACGCCCATGGTTAATAGCCCAGGTCGTGTTCAATTCGGCTTGCCACACACGGCCGTGCGGTCCGCCCTTGTGCGGTGGTCCCGGCCGTGTAGGCCCATTTTGTCCCTTTTTGGCCCGTTTCTCGCCCTTTTCGACTTCCAAAGCTCTCTTGAGTATGAAACATGAAATTAAGAGATTAGGAGTATCGAATTCGAAAAATCCAATGGAAAATCATCCAAAATTTTACTAAGCATGGGGTTAAAATATGTGTACGGTATAGTTTATCAAATACCCCCACACTTAAGCTTTGGTTTGTCCTCAAGCAAAATTCTCAACTCACAATTAAAATTAACTTCCTCAATTCATACTCCTCATCAATAATGTTTCATCATAATTCCTAGATAATTCATACATTGATAATTTGAACTAAAAGAATAAAAAAGATTCAAATAATCTAAGTCATAAATTTTATAGCACGAAAACATAGGTGTTTCCCCTCACCTAAATAATTACCTCGGATTCAAAACTGACAAGGATTGACATCCTCACTAAGGATTCACTCAAATCACTCAAAAGTGTTTAAGGTTCAAATTAAGCACTCAAAAGTCAAACATGAAAAGTTAATCCCATAAGCTTGCATGAAAATCAAATCTCCACCACAAGAAAATGAAATGATACACAAATCAAAAGGTCTTTAAAGGGTTGTAATGGGGCTTGGGTTAAAGGTGTGGATATAGGCTGAATTAGAAGGTTAGAATCGAGATTGATTTGACAATTTACCTAACTAGACAAATTGAACTAATACTGGATAATTACATTGATTGAAAACTTATCACTAATAACATGAGCTTTTTCTAAAGACGTGACATTAATTGTTCAAGCTTAAACTAATAATGAATAAATTTCCAATTTTTTTAAGAATAAGTACATACAATAATAAGATAGAATTTAACAATGGAAATAGAGAACATAGTTAGGTAACTGCTTAAATCAAATCTCGACAAAAAAAGGTTAAAACAAGAGGGAAAATTCTCAATGAATCAAAAATAATGGGTCTTGGGTTAATATTAAAGGTGAATCAAGAAATGATTTATTAGGATAAAAAGGGGTTCACTAGGGGTTAATTATGGAGGTAGGCTTTTTGTGGAGTAAGTGGGTTAAATCCTAGGTGCCTTTATTATCTCAATAGATCAAATAAAAAATGTGGTCTCGACATGTATAATCGAAGCAAGTTCTAGAATAACAGATCAATGTTGACACACTTATAATCAATAAAGTGAGCAAGAAAAATATATGCTCTAAAAGGCTCAAAGACTTACAAAAATTATGGTTTTTGATGTCAACCTTGTAAATTTCAAACTTCAAAGTAACATTTAAGTTTAAGGGAACAACCTAATAAAATTTTAATTCTGAAAATAGACTTATCATGCTTGATTCTCTAATGTCTTATAGTTTAAACCATCAATACACAATTAACTATAACTTAATCCGAAACATATCAACAAAAATCATAAATCAATGGAAGTTTCATTCTAATAGTAAATATGAGAAAACTACTTTAAGAACAAGATGTAATTCAGGGATTTTCTGGTAATGAAATCAATGACCTCCCCACACTTAAGATGTACATTGTCCTCAATGTACAAAGATAGATATCTAGAATATAAAATCATGAGATAGGGGGAGAAGTGAACTTCCTGAATTTTGGATGGAGTCAAGGAGAAGAAACGGTAGCTCGGGCATAGAGGAAAGTGGCGGTGGTGTCTATGGTCATGGTGTGGTGAGTCCCAAGTAGCCTTTTGAACCTAAATCAAAGAAATCAAAATATAATAATAAAAATTGAAGACAAGAAAGATAAAGGGAAGGAAAATAAATGAGAAGAGAAAAGAAAAAGAAAAATTAAATGGACTCAAATGTCCTTGGCTTGTCGGATAAATGAAGCGGCCGGCATGAACTCATGTAGATCGGTCTCGCACGGGGAGACTGTGCTAGGGTCCTTTCACTTCTTCGACATGGTGATAGTGGTAGAGAAAGAGTGAGGGAAAGGGCAAGAGGAAAATGAAAGGAAAGAGATAATAGAAAGAGAAAGGGATGTGGTGGTTAGGGTTTGGGAGAAGAAGAATTTAGAGAGAAAGTGAGAAGAAGGGGGTTTTAAATAGAAATCAGTGATCTGGTAGCTTCCCACGCCCATGTGCCGTGGGCGTGTTAGGTCACACGGTCGTATCGCACGGCCGTGTTGTGCTTCATTCGTTTCTCCCATGCTCGTATAGAGGTCGCCACGCTCATGTTGATAAATTAGTGTCAACCACGGCCGTGGCATTTTATCACCAGTATTTTTCGTCCTTGGTTAGTACGATCTCTGCCATGCCGGTGTGTAGATCCGTGGTGTCGACACGACCACAGCCATGCCCGTGTGTAAGGCCGTGTGGTAGGGAAACCTATGTTTCATTAATTTGGTTAGTTTGTAGTTAGGTGCTAAAAGTAAAAAAAATATGAAAATTAATGGGGTTAGTGTTCGGATTGCCTCCTAAGAAGTGTTCATTTAAAGTCTTAAGCTAGACTTACCCTCATTCGCGTATTCATGGTGGTTTGAGGAGTTGAAACTCCTTACCCCTGCTATCAGCTCTATGATCACTATATAGTTCGAGTTGATTAGTGTTTACCTTAAAAGTGCCGAACTTGGGATTAGTTACCTCGACTATTTCGTATGGGAAGATATTAAGTACCTTAAAAGGGATTTCTTCATTTGTATTCAGGTCTGAGGTGGAGATTCGAGGATCTGTCTTATCCAACAATACCTGATCCCCGATGTGAAATTGGTTTGGCTCATGAAGTTGCTTCGGTTCATCCTGTTTTCTTGGTTTCTCTTTGAAATGTGTCTTCCACTCGTCTAGTTCATCTATCTGAAGCCTTCGCTCCTCATGAGTTATTTCTTTATTGGCACAAGGTCTAGAATCTGGCTCAGTTGTGTAATTTCGTGGTACTTCCTGAAAAGAAGGTTGAACCGAATGGTCATTAATAGAATTTATGTTATCACCTTTATTACTTGATGTCCTAGCCGAGTCAAGAGCCTAAAGAGTGATCGTCTTGTCACCTACACAAAGTATAAGTTCAGCTATACCAACGTCAATTTTACTTCTAGTAGTTGCTAAAAAGGGTCTTCCTAGAATTAAAGGAATATTATTGTCCTCATCCATGTCTAAAACAACAAAATCTATTGGGAATATGAATTTGTCGATTTTCACTAGTACATCTTCAATTATACCCCTAGGAATTCTAATAGTTTTATCAGCTAATTGAATGCTCATCCTAGTTTGTTTGGGTTTCCCTAGACCTAGCTGTTTAAACAATTTGTAAGGCATGACATTTAAGCTTGCCCCTAAATTAGCTAAAGCGTTATTAACAGATAAACCACCAATTAAGCACGGAATTGTAAAACTCCCTGGATCTTTTAATTTTTGTGGTAGTTTATTTTGCAAAATTGCTGAGCACATTGCATTTAGCTCCACATGCGACGTCTCGTCTAACTTCCGCTTGTTTGTCAAAAGCTCTTTTAAAAATTTCCTTGAATCTGGTATATGCGAAAGAGCCTCAAGAAACGGTAAGTTAATATGTAATTTCTTTATAAGTTTAAGAAATTTATTGAATTGTTCATCTGTGTGGTCTTTTTTCATCGCATTGGGGTATGGCACACGAGGTTGGTACTCTGTAATTACCAGTTTTGGTTTATTATGGCTTACCTTAACCTTACCTTCTTTTACCACATTCTCTTGCCTCAATTTTGCTTCATCTAACCCTTCACTATCGTGGGATGTAATGGCCTGAAGTTGCTCCTTTGGGTTAGTTTCAGTGTTGCTTGGTAAGTTGCCTTATGGTCATTCAGATATGATCTTAGCAAGTTGTCCTAATTGGTTCTTGATCCTTGAATCAATGCTTCTTGATTTTTGAGTGCTGTTTCGGTGTTTTGGAAATGGGTTTCTAACACCGCGATAAATTTTGTTAGCATCTTTTCAAGGTTCGGCTTCTTCTCTTGTGGGTACGGTTGCTGTTGGAAGCCTGGGAGGGGTTGTTGTCTCTGATTTCCTTGGCCACCCCATGAGAAGTTGGGGTGGCTCCTCCAACCTGGATTGTAAGTGTTACTGTAAGGGTTATTTTGAGGTCTAGAATTGTTACCCATATAGTTCATCTGTTCATTTTCTATGCCAGGGTTGTTGGGTGGGTATTCTGTATTGCTCATCCCTCCTTCATTTGTATCGCACTGCATAACCGAATGTACCTGCGAAGAACCACACAAACCACCAAATCTTTTTATTTAACATCTCAACTTGATTTGATAGCAGGGTTACTGTGTCGAGGTTAAAAACACTGGCGACTTTTGTTGGCCTTGTCCTTGTAACTTGCCACTGATAGTTACTCAGTGACATCTCCTCTATAAACTCATAAGCCGCTTTAGGGGTCTTGTTATTCAGGGTTCCACCGGTGGCTGAATCAATGAACTGCCTAGTTGAGGGGTTCACACTGTTGTAAAAGGTTTGAACCTGTAGCCATAAGGGAAACCCATGGTGAAGGCACCTCCTTAGTAGATCCTTGTATCTCTCCCATGCATCGTAAAGTGTCTCTCAATCCATCTGCACAAAAGAAGAGATATCATTCCTTAACTTAGCCGTTTTAGCCGGCGGAAAATATTTTAGTAAAAATTTTTCGGCCATTTGGTCCCATGTAGTGATTGATCCTTGTGGTAACGAGTTCAACCACTATTTAGCTTTGTTCCTCAACGAGAAGGGAAACAACCGAAGGCGAATGGCATCATTAGAAATGCCATTGATTTTGAAGGTATCGCATAATTGTAGGAAATTTGCTAAGTGATTGTTTGGATCCTCATCCTGCAAACCATCAAACTGAACAAATTGCTAAATCATCTGAATAATGTTAGGTTTCAATTCAAAATTATTTGAAGCAATAGCAGGTCTAACAATACTTGACTCAGTTCCTGTTAAATTAGGTTTAGCATAATCATATATAGTACGAGGTGCAGGATTTTGATTCACCGAATTTGCGACAACCACAGGAGGTAGCGGATTATTATCAGCCATCTCTCTGGTAATATTGGTTTTGTCTTCTTACTCTTCTTCTATGTATTGTAAGCGTCGCCTTATTTCTCTGCGGTTTTTGAGAATGGTACCTTCTATATCACTGTCAAAAATCAAGGGTCTTGACGGGTTCATTCTAATCATAAACTAGAATTACCTGCCAGAAGCAAAGAAAAATTAGCAAAGTTAAATAACAAAATAAATTGCAAATAAAAATAAGAATGGCTAAAGTAATAAAAATTTAGTTTTACTAATATCTTAGTCCCCAGTAATGGCGCCAAAAATTTGATGGGCTTCGAAACTAACTATTATTTCAACAAAGGCAAGCACACCTATCGAACAGTAGTATAGCTATGGTGAGTCCGGAATATCGTATCCTCAAGGACCAAGAGTACTAGTACCAACTATCTTTTTATTATCTAGCCTAGTAATTAAGGGGATTTATTTTTAATCTAAAATTAACTAACTAATTAAACTAACTATGAACGCGACAGAGAGCGAATTGGGGAAAATACTTTTGGACAACTTATATGAGATAGGCAATACCTAAGGAAGAATCCACCTAGACTTCACTTATTACTTTTGATTCATGCGATTTATTCACTTGGCTTAATCCATAGAAATCCCTGAATTATATTAATACCTCTCTCGAGGCTACTAATAACTGACTCTAGGTTGATTAACTGAAATCTCTTTCTAATTAAAACCCCTATTGTCTTATTAACTCGATCTATGGATTCCTTTATTAGGTTTAACCCTAATCCGATAAATTTTTGTCGCCCTATCTCTAGGGTTACAATCAACTCCGCTTAATTGTGTTGATATACTCTTAACTGGGACTTTTGCTTCACTGAATAAGCACATTCGACTTGAATCAATAACCTGAATTATCAAACAAGAATAAGAACTCACAATTAAGAATAAGCACAAGTATTTATCTCATAAATCAAATAATAATAAGATTCGTCTTAGGCTTCATCCCCCTTAGATATTTGGGGAGTTTAGTTTATACTAAAAGAGGGAAACATCATAAAAGAGAAAAACCAACAAAACATAAGAAAACCCAAAAACTTCTAAAGAACTTGGTGGGAGATCCTCAGTCTTGATGGAGATCCTTCTTCTAAGCTGATCCTGACAGATGTCTTGGAGTATTTTCTCCTTCTACTTGGCATCTATTCGACGTCCTGTCAAACTCTATTTGACCTCTAGTCGACGCCCCCTTTTAGATTGCCCCTAGGGTGTTTATATAGGCTTCGAGATGCCTTTCTTGGCCCACAAGTATCCTAATCCGAATAGAATTCATCCTGGGTTAGCAGGGACACGTCCATGGTCGATAGCCCAGGCCATGTTCAATTCGGCTTGCTACACACAGCCGTGCGATCCTCTCGTGGCGGTGGTCCAGGCCGTGTAGACCTATTTTGTCCTTTTTTGGCCCGCTTCTCGTCCTTTTCAACTTCCTAAGCTCTCCTGAGTATAAAACATGAAATTAAGAGATTAGGAGTATCGGATTCGACAAATCCAATTGAAAATCATCCAAAATTAGGCTAAGCATGGGGTTAAAATATGTGTAAATTATGGTTTATCAATTATGTTTCAGTACGTTTTAATGATGATTGACTATGTGTTGTATAATGAAGGTGAAATGTTTCGATTCTTCGGTAATGCCTCTAAACCCTATTCTGGCGACGGTTTTGGGTTAAGGGTGTTACACAATCCGAGCAAGTTATTCAGATACTTAAGGAAATGTTGCATTGTTGCATTCTTGAGTTTGAAGGTAGCTGGGAGAAATATCTACTACTGATTGAATCTGCTTACAATAATAGTTTTCAATCGAATATTAAGATGGCACCGTACAAAGCTTTATACGGTGGTAAATGTTGAATACTATTGTACTGGACTGAGCTTAGCAAGAACAAGTTTCACGGGGTTGATTTGATCAGAGAGACTGAAGAAAAAGTGAAAGTAATTCGCGATAGTTTGAAAGTAGCTTCGGTTCGATAGTGTAATGCCCCAAAAATATAAGGTCTTTAATTTTGCATGTTTTGACACAAATATCTGTGTGCTTCTGTGGTGGAGTGATTTGGGTGTGTTTGGGAGTGTTTGAGAAGCCTGGGTTCAAGTCTTGGCTTTTGCAAAAATTTTAGTTTTCCTCTTAAATGAATCTGGACACTGGCACATAGGTCTTATTAATTATTATGCTTGTTTTAAGTCACAAAAAGCCTATTGGTGCAATGGTTGTGGCGTTACAAGTATGGCAAGGGGTCTAAGGTTCGAGTATTGGCACACCATGAGGGGGTATTTATTTTGCTACTTGAGCTGTGTAGGTAGTAGAGTTGGATTGAAATCAACTAAAGAGAATTTGAAAGGAGTTTGAACTGGTCATGGAGGGATATTAGAAGCAAATCATGGAGAGAATTATGGAGAGATTTGTGGAGAGAAACAAGGAGGTTGAAGTGTGTGGGGATGGTTGTGCCGAATAGGTATAGGGAAGTCTAGGAAATTCGGTTGGGGGGTTTTTCTCTCATTTTGGTTAGTTTTGTCACTGATTTTTAGAACTTCTAATTTCCTATTTCTCTCTCTAGTGCCGAAATTGCAATTGACCATTCGTGCATTTTTGTTGTTCAGCTCCTACTATTTAGCGAAGTGTTAAGCTACTCTTTTCAAGCCCATTTCTTTCCTTTCTTTTGCACCAACCTCTGCCGAAATCCCCTTCTTCTCTGTTCTTTTCAAGCTTTGACCAACTGCCCCTTTTTATCTCTTTTACTTATTGATTGTTGTTTCGGCCGAACCTATCACCTTTGCCTCTGCCTTGTGATTCTTTCTCTTTTTCGGCATTTTGGTAGGTGGTGGCCGAAAGTTCTTCCCTTCCCTTCTCGACTCAGTTTTTTCTTTTCTCTGGGTGTTTCTTACTTTGGCCGAAACTCAGTTTGGTTCCTTCTCTGTTTCGGTTCTGCAAGTGTTTCTGACAAGTCAGTAAATGTTCATATTTCCTCTTTTCATTCAAATCTGTTCCCTCTAATCTTTTTCTAAAAAGCCGAATGCTCTTTCCCATATATGCTTTGCCTGCGGTTCTCGTTCCTTCTTTGCAATGTGGTGTTCATAGGATTCTAGGGAGTACAAGTTGTTTGGGAAGCAATTGAAACCTTTACCCTCGTTATTCAATCAAGGAAAAAGCATTACCGTACTTTCTAAATAAAAGCTGATATCTCTTTAATTCTGTAAGATTGATATTTGTGGATTTAAGCCACATTTATAATCGATCCATCTCAATGGGATCTATTATTAATGTAGTACATCGGCAAGAAGTGTGCAATCATTTTCAACCAACGATCTTGGTGAAATAAATCGCTTATCATTTGGTCAAGGTAAGTAGCATGTATCATATTGGGGATTAAGTGTTAATAAAAGGGTGTTTTACCCTAACGATTAAAGGACTAACTTTGGGTCATGTTTGAATCTAGGTTGGTGTACGTGGAGATTTGCGCTCTTCTCGTAAATAGGTGTGTAGTCACACACCTCCCTACTGTGCATTGGTGAAAGCCGAAAAGTTGAAACTTCGGCATTTGAGGCCCCACAAGCTTGCGATCGCTCGAGGGGTGAACCGAGCCCACAAACTATAGGTGATAGACTATAGAGGCCACCAAGAGCGTTCTCGTGCTCTTAGGCCAATATGGGCCTCGTTTGGCTGAAATGGGTTGTGTGGGCCATTGGGCTAATGGGCCCCACACAGCCTAAATCCAAGATAAGTGGCAAATACTGGACTGGGCTATACCGTTCGCATAGTCGTGACTTAATTTGGGCTAAATGGGCCACACGAGCATGTAGGCCCACTTGGACTGAATAATGGGCCTTGGGCCCATTTACACCATTATGACCGTTTTAATTATTTGTGTCACCTGGAGCAACTGTAGACCTTCAGAGAGGTCGTTATTTGCACTAAGACCCCAATATAAGTAAAGTGACAAAAATACCTCTAATAGGTAAAAATACTGTTATACCCTTACTTGATGGAAATGGCCATTTACCCTCAGAGGTAGGTTGACTGATGAGTGTATGATTATTTGTATGACTGAACTAGTAGGACACTTTACATACGCGCACTATTTATGACATGGCATATTGCATAGGGTTGGGATTTCGATATGGAGGAAGTACTGTTATTGGTGGCTCTACCACATTTACTATTACTGGTGGCGTTGCCATATATCTCTTGTCATTGTGACTCTGCTGCGTTATCATTCTTGGCGAATCTGTTTGTGATATTGGTATCTTTGGGTGGGTAGGTCTATTTTACCCCCATATGGTGTGTTGGTTGGTACGGGTGGTGTGTTGGCTGGATTGGGGTGGGTTGCAAATTTGCACCGTACTGATATTGTATTGGGCTTAGGCCCACACTGTTACTATAATGGGCTAAGGCCCATACTGCACTATTACTAAATAGGGCTCAAGCCCAGACTGTTACTGCATATTGTTACTGACTGACTGATAGGGGATTACACACCGAGTTTTCGTAAACTCACCCTTTTTTTATACTGTACATGTAATCCCCAGCCTTAGATGATTTGGTGCTGCGAGGGACTCAGAGGTGGCCACATGATTGCTGATATTCTATTTTAGAATTAGTTATTTAATTTCAATTTTCATATTGGGCTATTGATTATGTAATAAGGCCATTAGTGGGTTTAATTTTTAATTGGGCTTGATTTCTTATTTTAAACCGCCAAACGGATACCAAAGAGGTTTTCAAAATAACAACGATTTTCAAGAGAAACACGCATTTCAAACTTCAAGGTTTTAATTAGAGAAGCTTCCACGGTTTAATTCAGTTTAAAGAAATCAACATTAATAAATATGGCAATCGTTTTGATAAGCTGGTTTCAGATTGTAATAACTTGATTTGCCGAATTTTCTCAAGCAATAAAAACTAAATGGGTTTTAACCTAAATACGAAGTTTTATCAAGAAGTTCAAATTTCAATAATCACTTCAATGTGACATGTCAAATTCGATCGTAACGTCTAGGCCGAGTTTGGGGTGTTACATTTAGTGATATCAGAGCCAGGTTGCAAAACTCAGCTGTGGAATGGGTTTTTGAAAAGGTTTTCTGAAAACAGATTTTAAAGATTGGAACATTTTGAAAGGTTCATAAGTGTGGCACACTGAGTCTCCAGCACCAAATCTGTAAGTCCTATAATGCTTTTACTGTTATAGACTGAGAAATTATATTGAGAAACTACTATGGATAGTAGGACTGTACTGTGAAACTCTAGATAGAGAAAACTGAGACCGTAGAAGACTGAAAATTGTAGGGAGACCTCGATCTGCGATAATAAACCCTTAATGACTGTCTTTCATAACACACTTGTTATTAATTACTGAAATATTAATCTAATGCATAAGACTTTTAAAACAGATAAAGCGTACGTTGAAATGAGCATAAGAGGTATTCACGAAAGGGGTACGCGGGGCCGTAGTAGGGGCTAAGGAAGTGCTCGGGCTGGGTCTTCGGCATCAGGCCACATGCCTGTTAGGGAAGCATCAGCTCATCGGTGACTGAGACAGGATCTTACGATTGAGCGGCTGAGGATGATGCCTTATCCCAAGCTATCCTTCGCATTTTAGAGAGGGTTGCTGGATTTAATGTTAGCGCAGTGGGCCGAGGGTCAATTTTAGAGCGACTCCGGTCTAATGGAGCAAAAATTTTCAGGGGTATTTCTGGAGTAGCACTCAATGTGGCAGAATACTGGCTAGAGGCTACTAAAAGAATAATAGACGACCTCGACTGCACTGCGGAACAAAAGTTAAAAGGAGCAGTGTCCTTACTGCAAGACAAGGCCTACCAATGGTGGCTCGCCGTGAGAAAGGAAACACCGGCCGATCGGTTAACATATCAGCGTGAGAAAGGAAACACAGGCCTATTTGTTAACATGGTATTTCTTTAACGCGGCCTTTCAAGGGAAGTAACAACTGAGTATGAATGATGTGTGCGTTTTGAGGACGACCTTCGAGATGAGTTACGAGTACTGATAGCTTCACAGAGGGAGTGAGACTTTGCTGCGTTTATAGAAAAGGCAGAAATTACTAAGGATGTGAAGCGCTTTGAGTGCCAGAACCGTGAGAAAGATAGGGGAAGAAATAATAGGGATTCTGGGCCCTCAGGTTCTTCTGGAAGGCCTGTAAAAAAGGCCAGGTTTGATGGGCCAGTTCGGGCTAGAGTGCCTGTTGCTGTTGCTAGACAGAAGCCTTGCGCTGATTGTGGGAGATCTCACCAGGGTGAGTGCTGGAAGAGGATTGGGGCGTGCTTCAGATGCGGGTCCTTGGATCATCAGGTTAAGAATTGTCCTTAGAGGCCTGTTCAGATGCAAGCTGCATGACAGGGTCATGTTCAGCCAGTGAGAGGTGGTCAGTAGCCACCGAGAGGCCGTGGGCAGGCCAGAGGTGGAAACGGTTTGGGACGAGGTCGTGGAGCGCCAAATGGAGGTGTTGGTAACATTGAGGCGTGGTAGCCAGCACTGGTTTATGCTACTCGTCGCCGAGAGGATGGTGATGCTCCAGATGTTATAACTGGTACGTTCCTAATACATAAGGTACCTTACACTGCTCTGATTGATATAAGGTCTACGCATTCATATGTTGCATGTACTGTGGTTGGCACCTTGGGTATCATGTGTGATAGTACCGTTAATGAGATGACTGTGTTAAGTCCACTAGGACAGTCAGTAAGAGTAGACAAGATGTTCAGAGATGTGCCCTAACAGGTTCAAGGAGTTCTATTTCCAGCAGATTTAATGGAGCTACCGTTTGGTGAATTCAACCTGATCTTGAGGATGGACTGGCTGGTAAAACACTGTGCAAGTTTGGATTGTGTTGCTAAATGTATGGTGTTGAAGACTTTTGATGATGTGGAGGTGGTTGTTATTGGGGAGTGAAGGGACTTTCTGTCTAATGTGATATCTGCATTAAGGGCCAAAAAACTGGTTCGCAAGGGTTGTGAGGCGTTTCTAGCCTATATTGGTGTATCTGATTCTGAGGGTCCTTCTGTTGGAGATATCAAAACAATTAAGGATTTTTGTGATGTATTTCCTGATGAGCTCCCTGGGTTGCCTCCGAACCGCAAAGTGGAATTTGGTATTGAGCTCCTACCTAGAATAGCCCCAGTGTCCATCGCCCCTTATAGAATGGCACCAAAGGAACTGGTTGAGCTAAAAGCTCAAATTCAAGAACTGCTAGACCGAGGATTCATTCGACCTAGTGTGTCTCTATGTGAAGCACCAGTGCTGTTTGTGAAGAAGAAGGATGGATCCATGTGCATGTCCATCGATTATCGGTAGTTGAATAAATTGACTATAAAAATAAGTATCCCTTGTCGAGGATTGACAATCTGTTTGATCAGTTGCAAGGAGCGTCAGTTTTCTCTAAAATAGATCTCCGTTCTGGGTTCCATCAGTTGGGAGTTAAAGAGGCTGATGTGTATAAAATTGCGTTTAGGACTCGTTATGGTCATTACGAGTTCCTAGTGATACCGTTTGGCTGAAGAATGCACCAGCTGCTTTTATGGACTTGATGAACCGAGTATTCCAGCCCTACCTGGACCAGTTCGTGGTGGTATTTATAGATGACATCTTGGTATATTCGAGAACCGAGGATGAACATGATGCACATCTCCAAATTGTTCTATCGATTTTGAGGGGAAAATAACTGTGCGCTAAGTTCAGCAAGTGTGAGTTCTGGTTGCGAGAAGTGACATTTCTGGGTCACGTGGTATCTGCCAAGGGGATTAGGGTTGATCCTCAAAAAATTGAAGCCATACTGGATTGGAAATCACCTAAGATCGTATCTGAGATTCGAAGTTTTCTGGGTCTGGCAGGGTATTACAGATGTTTTGTCGAGGGGTTTTCAGTGATTGCTGCACCTATGACTAAGTTGCTGCGTAAAGGGGTATCATTCAATTGGATTGATAAGCAGCAAGAGAGTTTTGATAAATTAAAGAAAGTTTTGATTGAAGCCCCTATTTTAATACAGCCAGAGCCTGGGAAGGAATTTATGGTCTATAGTTATGCATCACACGTTGGTTTAGGTTGTGTGTTGATGTAGGAGGTTAAAGTGGTTGCCTATGTGTCTCGTCAGCTTAAGCCTCACGAGGTGAATTACCATACTCATGACTTGGAGTTAGCTGTGGTGATATTCGCACTGAAAATTTGGAGACACTATTTATACGGTGAGAAGTGTATTATCTACACGGCTCACAAGAGCCTCAAGTACCTCCTTACTCAGAAGGAGCTGAATCTTAGGCAGCGAAGATGGATAGAGTTGGTTAAGAATTATGACTGTTCGATTGAGTATCACCTTAGTAAGGCTAAGACGCACTAAGCTGTAGGGTTGTATCTGATTTGAGAGCAATGTTTGCTCGACTCAGCTTGTATGATGATGATAGCTTATTAGTTAAGCTTCAAGTGAGACCGACATGGACTGAGCAAATTAAGGGGAAATAGTTGTTGGATGAGTCACTGGTTCTTCATTTCCAACAAGTTGAGAATAGAGAGACTGCAAATTTTGGGTTTAATGGTGAAGGAGTAATGTGTTTCCATGGGAGAGCCTGTGTACTGAGGGATTCTAAACTGAGGCAGTCTATACTATGAGAGGTGCATAGTAGTCCATATGCTATGCATCTTGGCAGAAACAAGTTATACCAAGATCTTCATGAGCTATATCGGTGGCCAGGACTAAAACGCAAAGTTACTGAATTTGTAAGTGCTTGACGTGCAGCAAGTTAAAGCTAAGCATCAGCTACCTTCTGGGTTATTGCAGCCAGTTAAGATTCCACTTTGGAAGTGGGAGAGGGTAACTATGGATTTTGTGAGTGGGCTTCCCTTAACGCATACTAAGAAGGATTCGGTATGGGTTATTGTAGATTGATTGACTAAATCTGCCCATTTTATACCAGTCCGCACTGATTACTCATTGCAGAAGTTGGCAAAACTATATGTGGCTGAGATTGTGATACTGCGTGGGGTACCGGTTTCTATCATATCTGACAGAGATCCTAGATTCACATATCATTTTTGGAAGAAGTTACATGAGGCGTTGGGTACCAGGTTCGACTTCAGTACTACGTTTCATCCTTAGATAGATGGTCAGTCAGAGAGGGTGATTCAGATACTGGAGGACATGTTAAGAAGTTGTGTAATGGATTTTCGAGGCAACTGGGAAGACTAATTGCCACTAGCAGAGTTCGCATATAATAAAAGCTATCAGTCCAGTATTCAAATGGCACCATACGAGGTGTTGTATGGTCGTAGATGTCGTACTCTTACCTATTGGACGGAGTTAGGCGAGCGGCGAGTTTTGGGGCCAGAGTTAGTTTTTGATATCGGAGAAAAGGTAAAACTGACTTGAGATCGATTGAAGGAAGCGTCTGATAGGTAGAAGACTTACGTAGATCTTAAACGCCGAGAGATTGAGTACTCTGTGTGGGATTATGTCTTCCTTAAGGTCTCACCGTGGAAGAAAATTCTGAGATTTGGATGGAAGGATAAGCTTAGCCCAAGGTTCATTGGGCCTTATCGTGTACTGAAGCGTGTGGGATCAGTCGCCTATCAACTTTAGTTGCCTCCAGAATTAGACTGGATTCACGATGTCTTCCATGTCTCCATCTTGAGGCATTATCGCTCTGATCCCACACATATAGTACTAGTCGAGGAGATCGAGATTAGGCTAGATCTGACCTTCGAGGAGAAGCCAGTGCAGATATTGGACCGTGAGGTTAAAGTATTGAGGAGGAAATTGATTCCACTAGTCATAGTGCTTTGGTGTAATCACAGTTCAGAAAAAGCCATGTGGGAACTTGAGGAGGCAATGCGTCGGCAATACCCTAACCTATTCTGACCAGGTAAATTTCGAGGCCGGAATTTCTTTTAGGGGGTAGAGTTGTAATGCCCTAAAAATATAAGGTCTTTAATTTTGCATGTTTTGACACAAATACCTGTGTGCTTCTGTGGTGGAGTGATTTGGGTGTATTTGGGAGTGTTTGAGAAGCCTGGGTTCAAGTCTTGGCTTTTGCAAAATTTTTAGTTTTCGTCTTAAATGAATCTGGACATTGGCACATAGGTCTTATTAATTATTATGCTTGTTTTAAGTCACAAAAAGCCTATTGGTGCAATGGTTGTGGCGTTACAAGTATGGCAAGGGGTCTGAGGTTTAAGTGTTGGCACAGTATGAGGGGGTATTTATTTTGCTGTTTGAGCTGTGTAGGTAGTAGATATGGACTGAAACACAACTAAGGAGAATTTGAAAGGAGTCTGAACTGGTCATGGACGGATATTAGGAGCAAATCATGGAGAGGATTATGGAGAAATTTGTAGAGAGAAACAAGGAGGTTGAAGTGTGTGGGGATGGTTGTGCCGAATTCGTATAGGAAAGTCTAGGAAATTCGGCTGGGGGTTTTTCTCTCATTTGGTCAGTTTTGTCACCGATTTTCAGAACATCTAATTTCTTGTTTCTCTCTCTAGTGACGAAATTGCAATTGACCATTCATGCATTTTTGTTGTTTGGCTCCTGCTATTTTGGAGAAGTGTTAAGCTACTCTTTTCAAATCCATTCCTTTCTTTTCTTTTGCACCAACCTCTGCCGAAACCCCTTTCTTCTCTGTTCTTTTCAAGCTTTGACCAACTGCACCTTTTCATCTCTTTTACTTATTGATTATCGAACCCATCACCTTCGCCTCTCCCTTGTGATTCTTTCTCTTTTTTGGCATTTTGATAGTTTGTGACCGAATGTTCTTCCCTTCCCTTCTCAATTTGGTTTCTTCTTTTCTCTGGGTGTTTCTTACTTTGGCCGAAACTCAGTACAGTTCCCCCTCTGTTTCGATTCTGCAAGTGTTTCTGACAAGTCAGTAAGTGTTCATATTTCTTCTTTTCATTCAAATCTATTCCCTCTAATCTTCTTCTAAAAATCCAAATGTTCTTTTCCATATATGCTCTGACAGCGGTTCTTATAACACCCCTTACCTGTGTCCGACGACAGAACTGGATGCGAGGCATTACCATGCTTAACCTTACTTGAACGTGTAGTAACGGTCTATAACATTTCGTTCAAAACCCATTTCTTGTTCATTCTTGACCTATATGGCTCTAAGCATACCTCCGAGAGGTTTCGGGCTTTACCCGAGGACTTTCACGAATTTGGAAAACATTTCATCAAAACAGGGGCCACACGCCCGTGTTGAACTAGGGACACATTCTTGTGCCCCTAAAAAATGCTCGTGTCTTCCACCCGTGGTCGACATTGACTAATTTCACATGGCCTTGACACGCCTGTGGCCCTGGCCCATGTGCCAAACCTCGTCATTCTAACTTATCCACACGGCCTATACAAACATTCGTGTGCTTCAATCGTGTGGCGATTTAAATTTCAAATGCAAGGAGCAGACTTCACATGGCCTGGGCATACGCCCATGTGCTAGCCGTGCCTCCCACACGATCTAGACACATGCCCGTGTGTCTACCTATGCAGATAATTAGCAGGCTATCTACCAAGCCATTTTGCCACCCTACATCGTACACACGCAAACTCCAATTCCAGTCATTCCAATTTAAAAGATGACCAATTAATATCTCTAGAAATTTAAGAAATCGAGACATACAAAAAAGCATACACTTCATAAAATTTACCTTCATTGAGCAAAAGGATTTGCCAAGTATTGGCCTAACTCAAGACCATTTACAAAATGACTTTAGGAACATACATAGCCAACACTTTGGCTAACAATTACAACTATACTCAAAATAAGTCTAAATTGTTATACCAAAGTGATGTCGATAGTGTGATTCCGAGCTCCGACGACCAATAATCCTCGAGCTAACTTGGCAAAACTACAAGGAAAAGGGAAGAGAGAGGGGTAAGCATATGGCTTAGTAAGTTTGCATGAAACTCTAGGATGACAATTTACTCAAACTATAATCATTCATATCATGAAACAATGGCGACATAGCACCAATGAATAAAAGTACTTACTTAAGATACCTGTATCACTGATTCATGTAGTTTAGCACATTTGCTAACATAGCCATATACTCACATCTTTATCATTCATACCCTGAACATCATTCAAGGCCATCCATGAATAGACTTGGATCTAGGCCAACTCACCTACTTGACTCTTTTGTTTATGAATAAATTGGATCATCATTAATCATTCATGCTTAACATACATAAGATTTGATGCCAACGCCATATCCCGAATAAGGTCTTACATGGGATCATTCCTTAGTACTGACGCCATATCCCAGATATGGTCTTATACGAGATCTCATAACTTAATGTCGATGCCATGTCCCAGACATGGTCTTATATGAGATTGTACTTAGATGTCTATGCCATATCCCAGATATGGTCTTACACGAGATCATTCTTTGGTGCCAAAGCCATATCCAAGATATGGTCTTATACGGGACCTTTCCTTTATCATATGCACACATAGGTAATATACTTATTCTGGAACTATAACCGGAACTACAATTTAGCTTGTTCTCATCGTTTACTCATCGGGACTTTATAGCTCGATTTTGTTTACAATAACATGCATTAACATAATAATGAATGATTTCAAATATCAAACATTATGAAATACTAATTTCATACAAACTTACCTCGAATCTCAAAATGTGTCTCGGTGCTCGATTTAGTCTTCAACTTTGTTCTTGCCTCAGTTTCGGTCCGGGCTTGGTGTTTCTTGATCTATAATAATAAATTTCTCTTGTTAAACACATGCATTGAATAAATCGACTCATAATTCATATTTTGGCAAAATTACAATTTTGCCCCTAAACTTTCACATACTTACACTTCCGCCCCTAGGCTCGTAAAATGATTTTCATTCAACTTTCTTGCATTTGAAGCCTAGCCGAATCATTTTCTCAACTATAACAACATTAAATTCCCACATTTCATTCATGTATGACCATTTCTATAACTTTACAAATTGGTCATTTTCATGCATCTTTCATGAAAATCACTTAGAAAAAGATTTCAAAAATACGAAGAACATTAAAAACGGGGCTAGGATGCACTTACTTTAAGCTTGAAAATGAACAAAACCCTAGCTATGGAGTCCTTGCAAATTTTGGCACTATGGTGAAGAAGATGGACATGATTTTTGGCTTATTTTCCCTTTTTATTCTTTAATTAACCAAATGACTAAAATGCCCTTAAGGACCCCTTTCTTAAGATTTTTCCTTCCCATGTACCTTTTTGTCCATCATCAAATATAATGGTCTAATTGCTAAATAAGGACCTCTAGGATTTTTTATAATTCTATTTCATACTTGAACCTTCTAGAATCTCACATTTTCTATTCTTTGCAATTTAGACCTAATGGACAATTTATTCACTAATTAATAAAATTTCTTCATGTGACCTTTACACAATCATGCAAATACCTCATAAGCCTTGTAAAATCACTTAAACACATTTTCTACTTCAGATTTGTGGTCTCGCACCACTATTTCGACTAAGCCCTAAATTGGGCTATTACAGTTCTCCTCCCCTTAGGGATTTTTGTCCCCAAAAATCTTACCAGTGAAGAGATTCAGATATTGGTTCCTCATAGCCTCCTCGGGCTCCCATGTAGCCTATTCTACCCCGTGTCTCTGCCACAACACTTTCACATGGGCTATACTTTTATTTCTAAACTGCTTGACTTCTCGGGCTAGAATTTTGACTGGTTCTTCACCGTATGTCATGTCAGATTAAATCTCAACCTCAGTCGATGTAATCACATGCGAAGGGTCTGATCGGTAGCGTCGCAACATAAACACATGGAACACATCATGAATCTTCTTTAATTCAGACGGCAAAGCCAATCGATAGGCTACTGGCCTTATTCTCTCAATAATCTCATATGGTCCGATAAAACAAGGACTCAATTTGCCTTTTCGGCCAAATCTAAGAACTTTTCCCCATGGTGAAACCTTTAAAAATACTCTATCTCTGACTTGATATTCAATCTCTTTCCTTTTAAGATCCGAGTAAGATTTTTACCTATCAGAAGCAACTTTTAAACAGTCTCGAATCACCTTTACTTTTTCTTCAGTTTCTCTAACCAAGTCAACCCCGTAAATCTGGTTTTCTTTAAGCTCAATCCAGTATAAAAGTGTTCGACACTTACGCCCATACAAAGCCTCATAAGGTGCCATTTTTAAACTTGACTAAAAATTATTATTGTGGGCAAATTCTACCAGCAATAGATACTTTTCCCAACTACCTTGAAATTCAAGAACACAGCACTGAAGCATATCCTCAAGTACTTGTATTAACCTCTCCGACTGTCCGTCAGTTTGGGGGTGAAAAGCCGTACTAAATTTCAACTTTGTGCTCAGGGCCTCGTGCAACTTTTTCCAAAATGTAGAAGTCAATCTCGGATCTTTATCTGATATAATCGATAAGGGCACTCCATGTAGCCTCACAATCGCAGAGATATACAAGTTTGCAAGCTTGTCTAGTGAGTAATCGACACGCACTGATATGAAATGGGCTGACTTTGTAAGTCTATCAACTACAACCCATACATCATCTTTCTTGCTCGGTGTCAACGACAAACCTGATACAAAATCCATAGTGACTTGATCCTATTTTCACTCGTGTACCATTATAGGTTGTAACAAACCCGAGGGTACCTGATGTTCGGCTTTCACTTGCTTACAAATTAAACATCTTGGAACAAACTCATAAATATCTTTCTTCATACTCGGCCACCAATACCGTTGCTTCAAGTAGTTATACATCTTGGTGCTACCCAGATGCACAGATAAGCATCCATTATGCCCTTCATGCAAAACTTTACGAATGAGCTCATCATTTCTTGGTACACATACTGGGTCCCTGAACATCAAACATTCGTCTGGATTGATCTGAAAATCAGACTCGACACCTGTCTCGCATTGAGTCTTTCTGGTCTGTAAGTCGCTATCATCCTTTTGAGCCTCGTAGATCTCTTGGAGGAACATAGGCCTAGTCCTCAGCTCAGCTAGAATGGCACCATCCTCTAGTACAGTCATCTAGGTATTCATAGCTCTCAAGGCAAATAAAGATTTTCTACTTAAGGCGTCAGCGGCTACATTCTCCTTTCCCGGATGGTAATCAATGACTAGCTCATAGTCTTTTATCAACTCCAACCACCTTCGTTGCCTTAAGTTCAATTCTTTCTGAGTCATCAAATACTTTAAACTCTTGTGATCTATGAATATCCGGCATCTTTCACCATACAAATGGTGCCTCCAAATCTTTAATGTGAAAACAATGGCAGCCAACTCTAAATCATGCGTCAGATAGTTCTTCTCGTGTGGCTTGAGCTGTTTGGAAGCATATGCTATCACCTTGCCTTCTTGCATAAGTACACAGCCCAATCCGTTTAAAGATGCATCACTGTAAATTACAAATTCTTTCCTCGATTCAGGTTGTACTAGAACTGGAGCCTTTGTCAACATGGCTTTTAATCTCTCAAAACTCTGTTGGCACTTTTCTGTCCACTCAAACTTTACACTTTTCTGTAATAATCTCGTCATCGGTGTAGCTATCATGAAAAATCCTTTGACGAATCGTCGATAATAGCCAGCTAGGCTTAGAAAACTTCTAACCTCAGACACATTTTTCGGTGGTTTCCAGTCAACAATAGCTGAGATTTTGCCTGGGTCAACTCGAACCCCATCTCCCGAGATAATGTGTCCCAACAATCCAACTTCTTTTAGCCAAAACTCACGTTTACTAAACTTGGCATACAGCTGATTATCTCGCAAAATCTGCAAAACTGTCCTTAAGTGTTCGGCATGCTCATGTTCATCCCGGGAGTATATTAGTATATCATCAATAAATACCACAACAAACTAGTCTAATAATGGTCGAAAAGTGTGGTTCATTAGATCCACGAACACCGCAAGGGCATTTGTCAAACCAAATGGCATGACTAGAAATTCATAATGCCCATACCTCGTTCGAAAAGTAGTCTTAGGCATGTCTAAGTCCTTCACTCTCAACTGGTAATATCCCGATCTCAAGTCTATCTTGGAAAACACAGTGGCTCCCTTCAATTGATCGAACAAGCCATCGATCCTTGGCAAAGGGTACTTGTTCTTCACGGTTACTTTATTAAGCTGGCGATAATCTATGCATAACCTCATGGAACCATCTTTCTTTTTCACAAATAGCACTTGAGCACCCCATGGAGAAATACTCAGTCTTGCAAAACCTTTATCCATCAACTCTTGCAACTGTACCTTCAATTCTTTTAACTCAGTTGGAGCCATTTTGTAAGGTGCAATTGATATGGGTGCAGTGCTAGGAGCTAATTCGATACCAAATTCAACCTCTCTAACCGGAGGTAACCCTGGCAACTCTTTTGGAAATACATCTGGGTACTCGCATACTACCAGAACTGATTCAATCTTTAATTCAGTTTCTTTAGCATTCATCACAAAAGCTAGATAAGCCTTATATCCTTTCCTTACATACCTCTGGGCTGACATGTGAGATATCACTACCGGCGACCTGTCTTGATCATCTGATTCAACACGAAGAGTGTCCCCATTTTCACATCTCAATTCAATATATTTCTTTCCACAATTTATAATCACATCATGAGTGGTTAACCAGTCCATACCAAGAATAATATCAAATTCATAAAATGACAATATCATTAGATTTGCCTTAAAATAATGACCTCTAATCATTAATGGGCAATCTTTGCATACTTTATCAACTAACACACTGTTTCCTAAAGGATTAGACACGTGTATCACAAATTCTGTAGACTCTACGGGCATACTGATTCTAGATACTAATTTCATGCATATATATGAATGGGTAGATCCCGAATCTATTAAAGCAATAACTTTAGTATCATAGAGAGAAAAGATACCCGTAATCACATCGGGAGACAATGCTTATTCGTGAGCGCAAATGGCATAAGTTCTCACAGGTGCTCGGCCCTCAGGTCTCGCAGCCTGATCCTTGTGAGAAGTCTTACTACTTGCCCCGCTTCCCGGGTTTCTCTGTGATCTTCCTCTAGTAGTGCCTCCCAGTCTTGCCTCTTGAGGCTTTTTTTTCTCATCCACTTCTGGACAATCTCTAATAAAATGGTCTAAAGACCCGCACCTGAAGCAGGCTTTTTCATTTGCTCGACATTCACTAGAGTGACATCTGCCACACTATGGGCACTCCGGTCTACTGGGTCGGGGGTTGCCTATACTAGCAACTGATGTAGCCTGGGCTTAAGGCCCTGAGTACTGTTTACTCTTATTCTTATTTGAAAACCTAGCTGAAGTAGTTGATTGGTTTAAGAAGTCTCTTGACTTCTTAGATGATGATTGAAATGTCTTGCTCATCTGTCTTTTTCTCGAGTCACGAGACTCCATCTCAGCCTTTCTTTTCTCCTTAACTAGGTCTTCAGCCTTACAGGCCCTGTCTGCTAACACATCAAATTCTTTCAATTCAAGGACACCAATGAACAACTTTATATATTCATTTATCCCATCCTCAAACCTCTTACACATGATGGCTTCTGAGGACACACACTCTCGAGCGTACTTACTGAGTCTCACAAACTCACGCTCGTATTCAGTTACTGTCATCTTTCCTTGCTTCAGTTCAAGGAATTCCTTTCTCTTCTGGTCAATAAATCTTTAACTTATATATTTCTTTCGAAAATCTTCTTGAAAGAATTCCCATGTGATCCTTTCCCTTGGTACCACCGACACAAGGGTATTCCACCACTAGTAAGCGGAATCTCTCAAAATGGAAACTACACACTTCATGCACTCTTCAGGTGTGCACGATAGCTCATCAAACACCCGAATGGTGTTTTCGAGCCAGAACTCTGCCCTTTCTGGATCATCGTCCTTACTAGCCCTGAATTCCTTAGCTCCTTGCTTCTGGATCCCATCAACCGGAGGCTTTTCTCTTCTTACAACTTCTACTACTTGGGGAGCTACATGAGTAGGTTGAGGAATAGGCAGGGGCGGAGTAGGTGGAGCATTCAAATTTGCTCGAATGTACTCTGTGTACCAATTACTCATCATTCGGAAAAAGGCTTCTCGGGCCTCTTCCCCCTGACCCAAGGTCTCGGGTCTACTTTCAACTGGCGTGGTCCCTTGCGCGAGTGCCGACGCATTACTTGTAGCATCATCAGCTGCAACTCGATCGGGATCAGGATCCATTAACTAAATCAAATACAATTTAAAATGTCAGGAGTCGTCACACTATCATTACAGAATCACTCTTACGTATGGCATGAGCAGCTAGACTAATACTCACGCTACGTTAGTTCGAGAACTGACTAAACCGTAGCTCTGATACCACTAAATGTAACACCCCTTACCCATGTTCGACGATGGGACCAGATGCGAGGCATTACCATGCTTAACCTTACTTAAACGTGTAGTAACGGGATAACATTTCATTCAAAACCCATTTCTTGTTCATTCTTGACCTACGTGGCCCTAAGCATACCTCCGAGAGGTTTTGGGATTTAACCTAGGACTTTCACGAATTTGGAAAACTTTTCATCAAAATAGGGGCCACACGCCCGTGTTGAACTAGGGACACATCCGTGTGCCCCTAAAACATGCCCGTGCTTCCACTCGTGGTCGACACTGACTAATTTCACACGGGCTGGGCATATGCCCATGTGCTAGCCGTGCCTCCCACACGGTCTAGACACATGCCCGTGTGTCTACCCATGCGGACAATTAGCAGGCTATCTTCCAAGCCATTTTGCCACCCTACATCGTACACATGCAAACTCCAATTCCAATCATTCCAATTTAAAAGATGACCACTTAATATCTCTAGAAATTTAAGAAATCAAAACATACAGAAGAGCATACACTTCATAAAATTTACCTTCATTGAGCAAAAGGATTTGCCAAGTATTGGCCTAACTAAAGGCCATTTACAAAATGACTTTAGTAACATACATAGCCAACACTTTGGCTAACAATTACAACTTAACAAAACACTCGATTCCTATACATGCCATACTCAAAATAAGTCTAAATTGTTATACCAAAGTGATGTCGATAGTGTGATTCCGAGCTCTGACGTCCAATGATACTCTAGCTAACTTGGCAAAACTACAAGGAAAAGGGAAGAGAGAGGGGTAAGCATATGGCTTAGTAAGTTTGCATGAAACTCTAGGATGACAATTTACTCAAACTATAATCATTCATATCATGAAACAATGGCGACATAGCACCAATGAATAAAAGTACTTACTCAAGATACCTGTATCACTGATTCATGTAGTTTAGCACATTTGCTAACATAGCCATAAACTCACATCTTTATCATTCATACCCTGAACATCACTCAAGGCCATCCATAAATAGACTTGGATCTAGGCCAACTCACCTACTTGACTCTTTTGCTTATGAATAAATCGGATCATCATAAACCATTCAAGCTTAACATACAAAAGATTTGATGCCAACACCATATCCTGAATATGGTCTTACATGGTATCATTCCTTAGTACTGACGCCATATCCCACGTAACACCCTTTACCCAAGTTAGTCGCCGGAACAGGGTACGAGGCATTACCGGACATGATTCAAACTACTGTACAAAATTTAAAATGTAAAATCCGTATAAATTTAGAACTTTTTCCATACATAGTCGTCAATACCCATAAGCAAAATAATCATTCGTTATTACAAATAACAAAACAATTAAGCCTTCTATACATGCCATAATTCCCAAAATATTGTTTTCAAAATACCAAAAAAAAGGCTGATAGTGTGGATAGATCTCCGACGATCACCGAATCCCGAGCTAGCTTGATGACACTATAGAAAAAGGAAAGAGAGTAAGCATATAGCTTAGTAAATAAGTATATAAATAATTAATAATGGATTTATTAAGTTTACAAAACAACACAATCAAATCTAAAATCAATTTCATCATTTATTCAAGTTTGGAGCAAGCTGTCTATTCGAGTCACAGTCACTAAATTATTTTTATCTGAAGCTACAAAACACCAAATTAAGACCCGTAAATTTTCCCTGAAACTAGACTCATTTATCTTCTCACCATAAAAGTTTTAGAATTTTTGGTCTTTCCAATTAGTACAGTTTATTCATTAAATATTCCCCTATTTCGCTGTTCGACTGCTCTGACCACTTTTCACTACGAACCAATTTTATCATTATACAGAATTCATATGATGATAAAATTTATTTCATTTGAAATTAGACTCATTAAGGATTTCAATAATATAACTTATACCCTATAATTATTTTTTTTGAATTTGTAATGATTTTTCCAATACAGAACAGGGGATCAAGTAACCATTCGGAACCAGTCTAACAAAAGTTTAAATATCTAAAAATATACAATTCCTTTACTTTCTCTGTTTCTTTTATATTAAAATAGACCCAATAAGATTTAAATAAATATCTCATACAACTTATAATTAAGTGTCTACCATTTTTGGTGATTTTTCAAATTTACGTTACTGCTGCTGTCTAAAACAGTTTTATTGTAAATTTTTGCTTTCTCTCACTTTAGTTGTATTCATTACTTACCTATAACAATCAGTCAAATTTCCAATCACATATTGAGCATATTGCTCATACATTACACATACATATACATATACTTATCACTACAACATTCACATAATTTCATTTAGTCAGTTTTCCCGTTGAACGCTTCAGAATAATAATGAATATGCGGTGGTTTCGCTCACAGCCCACCTTTGAAATCGAAGCTCACTTGTACACATAGTGGCCTTCACCCAGTACCACTCATGTGACCTAGCTCAATTGTACTCATAATTCTGGCTCTCTTGTACATATGGTGGCCTTCACTTAGCACCACTCATATGACCTAGCCTTCTCGTAGCTTTCTTGTACACATAGTGGCTCACACCATATACCACACATGTGACCTAGCTACATATAGCTTTCTTGTACACATGGCATACTCTTGGTACTACACATGTGACCTAGCTACGTATATGAAATATCTTGTAGCTCTCTTGTGCACATAGTGGCCTACACTTAGTACCACTCATGTGACCTAGCTACATGCCAATTACCTCTTTCGATTCGGACGGTTCAAACGGGAAATAACTCACTTTTTAACACTTTATTTCATTCTTTCAATTGTCAATTATGATTCAAAAATCAGATACAATACATTAAACATGCTGAAACATAAAACATCAACAAAAATAATGAATTATTTACATACTACTTATCTCGGTGCAAAATATGGCGAAATTTGCAATTTAGTCCTTAACTTTTCCTTTCCCTCGTTCAAGATAGATTCGACGTTCTTCTCGATCTATAATAACACATTTATCTTATTTAATATAAATCACATTATGGAAAAATTACATTTTTGCCCCCTAACTTTCACAAAATTACAATTTTGCCCCTAGGCTCAAAAATTAAACTTTATTCTATTTTTCTTACATTTTAGGACATGCTGAACATTTTTCCCTTCTATGGCAACATCAAATTCTCACTCTAACATGTACTTATGAACATTAGGTATTTTTACCGATTATGTCGTTTTACTCATTTTTACGTAAAATCACTTAGCAAAAGTTGTTTAACATAATTTCAGCCTTTATATTCTATCATAAAACATCAAAATAAACATTTCACCTATGGGTATTTTTCCAAATATGAACCCTAGGTTAAAATATTGCTAGAATAAGCTAAACCGAGTTACCGGGATTCTAAAAACGTAAAGAACATGAAAAACGAGGCTTGGATTGACTTACTATGGAGCTTGGAAGCTTGGAAACCCTAGCTATGGAGTCCCCCCTTGAAGATTCGGCCTAAGGAAGAAGATGACAACCTTTTTCCATCTTTTTCCCACTTAATTTCTTTTATTTGACATTTTACTAAAATACCCTTCATTAAAATTTTAGTTATTTCTACCCATGCATGTCCATTTTTGTCCATGAAAATATAATGGTCTAATTACCATTTAAGAACTCTTACTTTAGATGTTCACTTCAATTTAATCCCTTAGCATCTAGAACTCTCATTTATCAACTTTTACAATTAAGCCCTAATAAGCAAATTAGACATGTAATTCATAAAATTTTCTATCGATACTCTAACATATGCACCCAATCAATCGGTAAATCATAAAAAAATAATCAAAATAAACTTTTCTATCTTGGATTCTTGGTTTCACAACCACTATTCCATTTAGGCCCTATTATGGGATGTTACATCCCAGATATGGTCTTATATGAGATCTCATAACTCAATGTCGATGCCATGTCCTAGACATGGTCTTATATGAGATCGTACTTAGATGTCGATACCATATCCCAGATATGGTCTTACACGAGATCATTCTTTGGTGCCGAAGCCATATCCAAGATATGGTCTTATACGGGACCTTTCCTTTATCATATGCATATGTAGGTAATATACTTATTCCGGAACTATAATCGGAACTACAATTTAGCTTGTTCTCATCGTTTACTCATCGAGACTTTATAGCTCGATTTCATTCACAATAACATGCATTAACATAATAATGAACGATTTCAAATATCGAACATTATGAAATACTAATTCATACAAACTTACCTCGAATCTCAAAATGTGTCTCGATGCTCGATTTAGTCTTTAACTTTGTTCTTGCCTCGATTTCGGCCCAGGCTTCATGTTTCTTGATCTATAATAATAAATTTCTCTTGTTAAACACATGCATTGAATAAATCGACTCATAATTCATATTTTCACAAAATTATGATTTTGCCTCTAAACTTTCACATAATTACACTTTCGCCCCTAGGCTCGTAAAATGATTTTCATTCAACTTTCTTGCATTTCAAGCCTAGACGAATCATTTCCTCAACTATAACAACATTAAATTCCCACTATTTCATTCATGTATGACCATTTCTATAACTTTACAAATTGGTCATTTTCATGCATCTTTCATGAAAATCACTTAGAAAAAGATGTTTATCATACATCAAACTTTCATATTCTTCCATAAAACATCAAAAGACATGCATGTCATACGTGGGTAAATTTTTGAACATAAACCCTAGCTCAACATATGGCTAGAAATAGCTAAACCGAGCTACGAGGGTTTTGAAAAATACGAAGAACATTAAAAACGGGGCTAGGATGCACTTACTTTAAGCTTGAAAATGAACAAAACCCTACCTATGGAGTCATTGCAAATTTTGACACCATGGGGAAGAAGATGGACATGATTTTTGGCTTATTTTCCCTTTTTATTCTTTAATTAACCAAATGACTAAAATGCCCTTAATGACCCCTTTCTTAAGATTTTTCCTGCCCATGTACCTTTTTGTCCATCATCAAATATAATGGTCTAATTGCTAAATAAGGACCTCTAGGATTTTTCATAATTCTATTTCATATTTGAACCTTCTAGGATCTCACATTTTCTATTCTTTGCAATTTAGTCCTAATGGACAATTTATTCACTAATTAATAAAATTTCTTCATGTGACCTTCACACAATCATGCAAATACCTTATAAGCCTTGTAAAATCATTTAAACACATATTTTCTACTTCAGATTTGTGGTCTCACACCACTATTCTGACTAAACCATAAATCGGGCTGTTACAGTTCTCATTCCTTCTTTGCGATGTGGTGTTCATGGGATTCTAGGGAGTACAAGTTGTTTAGGAAGCGATCGACACCTTTTCCCTCGTTATTCAATCAAGGTAAAAGCATTACCTTACTTTCTAAATAAAAGCCGATTATCTTTTTGATTTTTTAAGATTGATATTTGTGGATTTAAGCCACATTTATAATCGATCCATCTCAATGGTATCTATTATTAATGCAGTACATCGGCAAGAAGTGTGCGATCGTTTTCAACCAGCGATCTTGGTGAAATAAATCGCTTATCATTTTGTCAATGTAAGTAGCATATATCATATTGGGGATTAAGTGTTAATAAGAGGGTGTTTTACCCTAACGATTAAAGGACTAACTTTGGGTCATGTTTGAATCTAGGTTGGTGTACGTGGAGATTTGTGCTCTTCTCGTAAAAAGGTGTGTAGTCATACCCCTCCCTACTGTGAATCGATGAAAGCCAAACCTTCAGCATTTGTGGCCCCTCGAGCTTGCAATCGCTTGAGGGGTAAACTGAGCCTACAAACCGTGGGTGATAGACTGTAGAGGCCACCACGAGCGTTCTCATGCTCTTGGGCCGATATGGGCCTCGTTTGGCTAAAATGGGCCTTGTGGGCCATTGTGCTCGTGGGCCTCACACTGACTAAATTCACGATAAGTGGCAAATACTAGACTGGGCTATATCGTTCGCATAGCTGTGACTGAATTTGGGCTAAATGGGCCACACGAGTGCGTGGGCCCACTTGGATCGAATAATGGGCCTTGGGCCCATTTACACCATTATGATCGTTTTAATTATCTGTGTCGCTCGAAGTGACTGTAGACCTTCGGAGAGGTCTTTATTTGCACCGAGACCCCAAAATAAGTAAAGTGACCAAAATACCCCTAATAGGTAAAATCACTGTTATACCCCTACTAGATGGAAATGACCATTTTACCCTCAGAGGTAGGTTGATTGACGAGTGTATGATTATTTGTATGACTGTACTGAGTAGGACACTTTGCATACACGCACTATTTATGACATGACATACTGCATGGGGTTGGGATTTCGATATGGAGGAAGTACTGTTACTGGTGGCTCTGCCACATTTATTGTTACTGTTGGCGTTGCCACATATACTGTTACTGGCAGCTCTGCTGTGTTATCATTACTAGCAGCTACGCTGTGATATTGGTGTGCTGGCTGGGTGGGTCAATTTTACCCCTACATGGTGTGTTGGTTGGTACGGGTGGGGTGTTGGCTGGATTGGGGTGGGTTGCATATTTGCACCGTACTGATACTATATTGGGCTTAGGCCCACACTGTTACTGTAATGGGCTAAGGTCCATACTGCACTATTACTCAATAGGGCTCAAGCCCAGACTGTTACTGCATATTGTTACTGACTGACTGATAGGGTATTACACATTGAGTTTTTGTAAACTCACTCTTTCTTTTTTTAAACTGTATAGGTAATCCCCAACCTTAGACGATTTGGTGCTGCGAGGGACTCGGAGGTGGCCACATGATCGCTGATATTCTGTTTTAGACTTAGTTATTTAATTTCAATTTTCATATTGGGCTATTGATTATGTAATAAGGCCATTAGTGGGTTTAATTTTTAGTTGGGCTTGATTTCTTGTTTTAAACTGCCAAACGGATACCAAAGAGGTTTTCAAAATGACAACGGTTTTCAAGAAAAACACGCATTTCAAACTTCAAGGTTTTAATTAGAGAAGCTTCCATGGTTTTATTCAGTTTAAAGAAAACAACACTAATAAATATGGCAATCGTTTTGATAAGCTGGTTTCAGATATTAATAACTTAATTTGCCAAACTTTCTCTAGCAATAAAAATTAAATGGGTTTTAACATAAATATGGAGTTTTATCAACAAGTTCAAATTTTGATAATCACTTCGATGTGACACGTCAGATTCAATCATAACATCTAGGCCGGGTTTGGGGTGTTACATTTAGTGGTATCAGAGCCAGGTTGCAAAACTCAGCTGTGCAATGGGTTTTTGAAAAGTTTTTCTGAAAATAGATTTTAAAGATTGGAAACATTTCGAAAGGTTCACAAGTGTGGCACACCGAGTCTCCAGCACCAAATCTGTAAGTCCTCTAATGCTTTTACTGTTATAGACCGAGAAGTTATATTGAAAAACTACTATGGATAGTAGGATTGTACTGTGAAACTCTAGATAGAGAAAACTGAGACCGTAGAAGACTGAAAACTGTAGGGAGACCTCGATCTGCGATAATAAACCCCTGATGACTGTCTTTCATAACACACTTGTTATTAATTATTGAAATATTAATCTGATGCATAAGACTTTTAAAACAGATAAAGCGTACGTTGAAATGAGCACGAAAGGTACTCGCAAAAGAGGTACGCGGGGCCGCAGTAGGGGCTAAGGAAGTGCTCAGGCTGGGTCTTCAGCATCGGGCCACATGCCTACTAGGGAAGCACCAGCTTCACCAGTGATTGAGACGGGGTCTTACGATCGAGTAGCTGGGGATGTTGCCTTATCCCAAGCTATGCTTCGCATTTTAGAGAGGGTTGCTGGATCTAATGTTGGCCTAGTGGGCCGAGGGTCAATTTCAGAGCAACTCCGGTCTAATGGAGCAGAAATTTTTAGGGGTATTTCTAGAGTAACACCAAATGTAGCAGAATACTAGCTAGAGGCTATTGAAAGAATAATTGACGACCTCAACTATACTGCGGAACAAAAGTTAAAAGGAGCAGTGTCCTTACTGCGAGACAAGGCCTACCAGTGGTGGCTCACCGTGAGAGAGGAAACGCAGGCCGATAGGTTAACATAGGATTTCTTTAAAGAGACCTTTTAAGGGAAGTATGTAGGCGCAAGTTATGTGAACGCCTAAAGAAGGGAATTTTTGAGCCTGACCCAAGGGAATAAGATAGTGGCAGAATATGAGGCAGAGTTCTTGCAGTTGAGTCGATATGCTCATGGGATAGTAGCAACTGAATATGAACGCTGTGTGCATTTTGAGGACGGCCTTCGAGATGAGTTACGAGTACTGATAGCTCCACAGAGGGAGCGAGACTTTGCTTCCCTTATAGAAAAGGCAAAAATTAATGAGGATGTGAAGAGCTCTGAGTGCCAGAATCGTGAGAAAGATAGGGGCAGAAATAAGAGGGACTCTGGGCCCTCAGGTTCATCTGAAAGGCCTGTAAAAAAGGCCAGGTTTGATGGGCCAATTCGGGCTAGAGTTCCTGTTACTGTTGCTAGACCATAGCCTTGTGCTGATTGT
This sequence comes from Gossypium bickii, assembly GCA_025503065.1. Taxonomy (NCBI): domain Eukaryota; kingdom Viridiplantae; phylum Streptophyta; class Magnoliopsida; order Malvales; family Malvaceae; genus Gossypium; species Gossypium bickii. Next base: position 41,607,760 of record CP106717.1, on the reverse strand, counting down.
AGGAGATCTTACCAAGGTGAGTGCTGGAAGAGGATTGGGGCGTGCTTCAGATGCGAGTCCTTGAATCATCAGGTTAAGAATTGTCCTTAGAGGCCTGTTCAGATTCAAACTGCATGGCAGGGTCATGTGCAGCCAGTGAGAGGTGGTCAGCAGCCACTATGAGGCCGTGGGCAGGCCAGAGGTGGAAACGGTTTGGGACGAGGTCGTGGAGTGCCAGATAGAGGTGCTGGTAACATTGATGCATGGTAGCCAACACTGGTTTATGCTGCTCGTCACCGAGAGGATGGTGACGCTCCAGATGTTATAACCGGTACATTCCTAATACATAAGGTACCTTACACTGCTCTGATTAATATAGGGTCTACGCATTCATACATTGCATGCACTGTAGTTGGCACCTTGGGTATCATGTGTAAGAATACTGTTGTAACACCCCTAACCCGAAACTATCATCGGACTTAGGTTAAAAGGCATTACCAAACAATAGGATCATTTCACAACTCATTTACGACACAAAGTCATCCATCATCATAATACATCAAACATATACAATTAGTCCCTTATTAAGGCGTATAAGACCTTAAACATATGTTAAAGAGGGATCGAGACTAAACTAGAGCACATACAGAAACTTCTAGGAAATTTAAAACTTTTCTAGGTTTCAGGGTATACACGCCCGTGAAGGTAGGCAGTGTGCCTCCCACAGCTGCTAGACACACCCGTGTGTCCTCCCCATGGTCGAAATTGACCTTTGCTCCACGACCAATAAGTACGCCTGTGTGCATTGGCCATGGTCGATCCTGACAAAAACCACACGGCTACTAGGCACGTCCGTATGCCATGGTCATGTGCTCTTAGGCCATATACTGACTTACGCCCACGGTCACTAACCACGCCCGTGTGCCACAACTGTGTGGCAAAAAAGAATAGGCCATTTGCAAGGCCAAAATGCCACCCACATGGGTCAATCACTACAAGCACACTTAAGCATGTTTACACACACATTTTTGGCAACCATTTCCTATCATATGATCAATCTATCAACTCATACAAACTTACTTTCAAACATATCAACTTATAAGCTAACATATACAACTTGAACACATTCAATACTAAACATTATTCCTTCTCAATTTCACTAAATCATACTAGCATTTTACCAACACAAAGTTACCATTGATAAATCATTCTCTTCAACCATAAACCATACCAAAATATGCCTCATATCACAAAGCCATTCATGCTTGAAGCAACCATATATTTAGCCAAATCACATGACTAATTACACACCACAAATATGTACCAAATAACTAGCCTACACATGCCATATTTCAACTATATACATCTTTCCAAAAGTACCCAAAATAGATTGCCGATAGTGTGATTAAGAAGCTGACGATTCCCAGATTTGAGATAGCTGTACTGACACTGCAAAATAGAGAAACAAATCACACAGTAAGCTTTATAAAGCTTAATAAGTTTGTAACATAAAACATTATACTAAATCAACCATCACATAAATTATTTCATGAACACATATGTACCATACCATACAAGCTAATATGTTCATTTAACATTCCATAATCTCAATCATAATTTCATCAACCACATAGGTTCCGAACGTACCTTAGCCAACACTTAGTTTTTGATCACGTACTATTAAATACTCACTGATTTCTTTTCAATCAGCTTTCGTAACTTCTTCGGTTCGTTCGCACACTTAGTGCCCAAATCATATATCAAAGTTTAGTAAACATCGCACACTTAGTGCATCTATATCAAACCGATTTTATATCGGTATCGCACACACAGTGCCCACCATAAACTAAAGCTTATATTATGTCGCACACACAGTGCTAATCATCTCGGTTACATCTCTGATCCCACACACTTAGTGCCACGTAACGTCAAGCTCTCACATAGCATTCATAATTCATTTATACCATGCCACTCATTTCAAACATTAAACATAACTAAATATAGTACATGTAATATGTCCGAACTTACTTTGGACGTTGAACTATCGAAACGGTCGATTAATCGAGCACTTTATCTTTGCCTCGATCTCGATCAGAACTTCTTCTTTCTTGGTCTATACACATTTAAATTAATTCCATTCAATCACCAAATTATTCATTTTAGTCCAAACACACATATTTATGGCGTTTTACAAAATAGCCCTCACATTTTTATATTTCGACACTTCAGTCCCTATTTCACCAAATCATCAAATTCACCTAATTTCACTTGGTTCAAGCCTAGCCGAATTCTCACCATGCTTATACAAACCTACACATTTCATTTATTTCACATTTTATCCTTTAATTACTAATTTTCTTAATTAAGCCTAAAATACTCAATTTCACTAAAGATCCCAATACAAAATATGCTAACCCAACACCAAGTTTTCATATTTCACTATCAACTAGCACATATCTCAAACATTCATCAATGGCTCATCACAAAAACATCATCAATTCACAAAATTACAACATGGGTTAGCTAGAGCACGAAGCAACGATTACGAAAACATAGAAATTAACAAAAACCGAGCTCAAACATACCTTGAATTAAGCTAAGTAAGTGCCGAATATCATGGAAGCTTAAACCCTTTCTTTTTCTTTCTAAATTTGGTGGACCATGAAGAAGATGATAACTATTTCATGCTTTGCTTTGTTATATTAAACATAATTATTAAATTCCAAAACTAACCTTTAGTATAAAATACATATAACATATGATATAAAGTCATTCTTGACCATTACCACCCACTTTCTTTATTAATGGGCTATTTGTAGCATAAGGCCTCCTCTTTATAAAGACAGTAACACTTAGGTAATTAAAAATCAGCACATAGCTTTTACATTTTACGCAATTAAATCCTTCTCTTATTTCGGCACACGGTCGATAAAATTACCACAAAGAATTTTCACACGGACTATATCACATACTATTCACACAGAAAATAATATTAAATTATCATTCTAACCTCGAATTTATGGTCTCGAAACCATTGTTTCGACTAGGGTTTAAACCGGGCTGTTACAAACGTTAATGAGATGACTGTGTTAAGTCTACTAGGACAGTTAGTAAGAGTAGACAAGTTGTTCAGAGATGTGCCCCAAGAGGTTCAAGGAGTTTTATTTCCAGCATATTTACTGGAGCTACCATTTGGTGAATTCGACCTGATCTTAGGGATGGACTGGCTGGTAAAACACCGTGTAAGTTTGGATTGTGCTGCTAAACGTATGGTGTTGAAGACTTTGGATGATAAGGAGGTGGTTGTGATTGGGGAGTGAAGGGACTTTCTGTCTAATGTGATATCTGCATTAAGGGCCAAAAAACTGGTTCGCAAGGGTTGTGAGGATTTCTAGCCTATATTGGTGTATCTGATTCTGAGGGTCCTTCTGTTGGAGATATCAGAACAATTAAGGATTTTTCTAATGTATTTCCTAATGAGCTCCCTGGGTTGCCTCCGAATCGTGAAGTGGAATTCGGTATTAAGTATCAACAAGTTCAAATTTTGATAATCAATCCTATGTGACATGTCAGATTCGGTCGTAACGTCTAGGCCGGGTTTGGGGTGTTACAGATAGAAATTTTATGCAGACTTGAAAGGAAAAGATATTGGGTTCTAGATCGGGGGTTAAGTGTTTTTGAAAGTGTCACCGTGGAAAAAGATATTACGGTTTGGTCGGAAAGGGAAATTGAGTCCGCGATTCATCGGACCGTATGAAATTATTGAGCGAGTTGGGCCAGTGGCATATCGATTATCTTTACCGTCTGAGTTAGAGAAAATACATAATGTGTTTCATGTGTCAGTGCTTTGACGATACTGATTCGACCGAGGTTGAAATTCAGTCTGATATGTCATATGCTGAAGAACTGATCTGAATTTAGCTCATGAGATCAAAGAGTTGAGAAATAAGAGAATCGCATTAGTAAAAGTATTATGGCATCGACACGGGGTTAAGAAGCTACGTGGGAACCTGAGGAAACTATACGAAAACAGTACCCAAACCTATTCACTGGTAAGATTTTCAGGGACGAAAATCCCTTAGTGAGGAGAGTTGTAATAGATCGTTTTTAGTCAAATCGAAACAGTGGTTTCAGGACCACAAATTCAAAGTCAAAATATTTATTTTATTATTTTATTAAATTTTACAGCATGATAGACTTATTGTGTGAAAGTTTTGTGAAGAAATTTTATTATTTAGTTGGTCAATTTGAGAAAAAGGATTAAATCGTGTAAAATGCAAAAGTGTCGTTTTAAATAGCTATAGAACCTTAAAGTTTAAGTCCTTATGAGGTAAATAGCCCAATTTTTAGTTAGTGGATGATATTTGGTTTGACATTTGTGTAAATATGAATTATTTTAATGGCAAATTAGTAAAAAAAATAATGTTTTAATTAATAAAACTAAAATCAAATTTCATTCATTAATGGTGTTGTTAACCAATTGAAGAAGAAAAACCTAACCCTTTGGTGTTAAAATTTTGGCAATCTCATTCCTTTCAATTAGGTATGTGTTTTTGATCCTTTTTTTAATGTTGGTGATCGTTGCTTCGTATTTTAGCTAGCCCATACCTTAAATTTCAAAATTGTTAAAGATTTATCATGTTGCCATTGTTGAATGCTTGAGTAATTTGATGATTTATGATAGATTTGGAAGGTTTAATGTAAGATTAATAGCTTTTGTAAAGTGATTTTTGACAAAAATGTCAAAAAGGGATTAAATTGAGAAATGAGAAATGTAATGGTTAAAAGTGGGAATAAATGAAAATTATGGGCTGCTAGGGGCACTATGGTAATTCGGCTAGCATGGGTTAGTCTTGAATTTCATTAATTTGTGATTTTGTGAAATAAGGACTAAATTGTGAAAAAAAGTAGGGCAACTGTGTAAATGTGTTTTAAAGTGTATTTTGGATTAAATTGAATGAATAGATGATTGAATAAGTTAATTTTGAATATGATTAGATCAAGAAAAGCAGAATACAGACTTGGATGGGGAAAAGATAAAGTTATCGACTAATCAACTCGATTCGCTGTTTTAGCATCCGAGGTAAGTTTGTATGCAATAAGCATTGTTATACTCATGCTTTTTAATGCTTTGATATTGCATAAGTTGTATATACGAGACAACATTTATGTTCAGTGACAAATTGGCTATTTGTGGCACTTAGTGTGCAATTCAACATAGCTTCGGCTAAATATGGCACTTAGTGTGTGATATGTGCGATTTGAGATAGCTTCGACTATGTACGGCACTTAGTGTGCGAGACATCGAGTATGGCACTTAGTGTGCGAAATATTGAGTATTCAACGACTTTCCGTTATGTATGAACTTGTTATGGATTAGTACAGGTATGTATATGTATATGTATATGTATATGTATATGTATATGTATATGTATATGTATATTATCAGCTTAAAATTGAAGAAGTTACAAAGTTTGTATATAAGCTTACGAATAAGCATGTGAAAGGTTTGTTAGTAAATCTTGAATTTCATGATAATATGTTTAGATTGATAAATGTGAATTTGTGATTAGTTAAGTTTATATCATATGAGCTTACTAAGCTATAAAGCTTACTTTGTTTATTTTTCCATGTCCTTTAGTGATTTCAAAACTAGCTTGGATTCGAGGATCATCAGAGATTATGTCACACTATCCAACCATCACTTTGGTACTTTTGAGCTCTTGGTTTTATCATATGGCATGTATAGAATTATGGTCATGTTGGTTATGTTTTGGTAGTGAGTTTTTCCATTTGAGATTGCTTGTGAATGGTTGTGTTTTGGTTTATATTTATATAGCCATGAGATTTGGCTTAATTTGGCTAGTTTGATCATGAATATATAAGTGTGCTTATGGCTTATATTATGAGGTTTGTGGAATTGGTATTATACTTGTGAACTGGAACAAAATGATGTATGTTTGGCAAATGTTTTTAGATGAGCTAATGTCATTTTATGAAGTGTTTAATGTTACTTGGAGATGGTTGATAAATTGACGGTGATTGTGATTGAAGTTTTGGCTAAGAAATGCTAGATGAAATGGTAAGAATTATGGTTGATTTGGTTGTTATGGATTGCCTATTTTGCTTTATTTTTGTGCCATTTGTGTAGGTGAAGGTATGTACCAAATAGGGTGGCAAAATGGCTTCAAAAATAGCCTATTTTTGTTCACACGGGCGTGTGTCTCATCCGTGTGTGACACACGGTCAAGTTACACGGCCGTGTGTCCCTTGGTGTTGAAATTAAATTGAAGTCAATATGCTCCACACGGTCTCACACACGGGCGTCTGATTGGCCGTGTGGTACAAGTTAGTATACCATCTAATTGGCACACAGCTTGGCACACGGGCGTGTGTGGCCATTTTGAAGGATACACGGGCTAGACACACGGGCGTGTGGTCGACCGTGTGACCCAAGTCAGTATGTATGCCCTGTTTTCACACAGCCCGAGACATGGGCGTGTCTACTAGTTGTGTGAGGCACACGGCCTGTTCACTCGGGCGTGTGACCCTTGTTTACCTGAAAAATTTCTAAGTTTTTATATTTTTCGTATGATATCAGTTTAGTCTCGAACCACTTCTAAAGCATGTTTAAGGCCTTGTAGGCCCTTATAAGGGACAATGTGATTGTGTTGAATCATTTATGAGAATGAGTGCTTATTGTTGCATAAATGTATGCTAAATGTGTTGTGAATTGATCGATAATACCCCATAACACTATTCCAGCATTGAATACGGGTGAGGGCTGTTACAAAAACATTCAACCTAAATGCCTAACCAATGTACCCTCACTGGTACCACAACTTAAACATCCAACAAATCACATGCTCTACAATCACAAGTTAATACCTTAAACATATACTTAACATACCAAATCATTCATTTCAAATTATCTTCATAAGGCATAAATCAAATGACCAAAAGCATTTATAATCACAACCTTAAGCCAAAGATACCAAACATATTTACATAACCACAAAGATTTCCCAAACCAAAATTCAAACATTATCAACATAAACAAATTAACTAAAAGGCTCCTAGTACATGCCATTTATAACCCAACATCAAAATGACCAAATTTTCTACCGTTATCAAGGATGCATAGTCTGTATGTACTCCAACTTGATTCCAACTGATCGAGCTTTCTGATGATCTATAAGAAAATAAAACAATCAACATAAGCAACTAATGCTTAGTAAGCTTGTACAAATTTAAACATATCTTAACGAAAAAGAATCAATTTATTCAATTCAGACGCAATTTATAATAAGCTCAAGTAACCATTCCATTCCTAAACACACCACAATTCTCACAAGTTAGTAAGTTTATATACATGTGAAACGTATAATGTAACACCCCTAACCTGTATTTGTCGTCAGAATAGGGTTACGGAGCATTACAGTAAAACCATAACATAAAAACATACATTTCCAAACATTTCACTAAACATAGCATAATCAATTCATATTTATGCTTATCGTCCCTTATTCGAGCCATCAAGGCCTTATAAATGCCTTAGAAATGATTCGGGACTAAATCAGAAACATTTGAAATATTAAGGGAAAAGTTAGAAAAATTTAAACTGTAGAGGTCACACCTTATACATGCCAAAACCAACTAGATCATTAAACATAAGTCCACCTATACATGCCATTATAACCCTAACCAAAACATCAAAATCTACTAATATAATCGCTGGATAGTGTGATAGGTCACCGACGAGCTTCCAAACCGATCGAGCTTTCGACAATCTATAAAACATAGGAAGGAAAAACTACGTAAGCATATAATTTTTAGCAACTTCGTAAATCATGAATGTAACACCCCTAACCCATATCCATCGTCGGAACAGGGTCACGGAGTACTACCAGGGTTCACAGAACATTCGCAGGCAATTTGTATTAAAATATGATTCATACTCAAAATTATTCCATATTGTCCCTTCAATGGGCCCTCGAGGCCCAAAACGAGTATTAGAATCAAATTGGGACTTGTAGAAGGCCCATTTCGCCCGGGCCATAACACAACCAAAAAATAATAATAAAACCAAATTATTAAATGTCCAGTCCATTACAAAATTTCAAACCCAAATACAATGGCCCACATTAGGACCCCAAATAAAAAACCCAACCCTGAAACTGTCCCGAATGGCCCAAATAGTTTCAGCAGACAGAAACCCTAAGGGTTCCAGAAGCAATTTTGCACCGCGCGCGTGCCTCTACATACGTCACCATGCGCGCCACCACACGCATGCAACTGCTAGTGCCTCTGTATGCCATGTCCGCGCCTTCCATACCTGCAAACAAGGCCACCAATAGTAGAGAAACAACAACATATAAAAAAAATAAAATAATTGTGTTTCGATGGCTATAAGATAGCCGACAAATTCTTGTAATTTTTTTTACGCACACATACTCAAGAAATACAAATCAAAAGCAAAAAAATTTGAACAGGTGATTTCAGTCTTCGATAATCTTTTCTTTCGATCTTTGTTATTTTTCTTCCGCTTATAAAAAATCTAGAAAGAAATAAGGGATTTACCTTCGAAATATGGACCATCGGACTGCTTTCTTCATCGTAATCGAAGCAAAGAGGTCCTTCGAGGTTGAGAACGTGAAGCATTTGGGGCTGGTTTGAACGGGAGCAGTCGATGGGGCCTGAGTTGGTCACTAATTGCCGATTGCCATGGCGTTGTAGTGGTCGGATGGTGATTTCTTTCTGCGACTGAGGGAGAAAGCAAAAGGGACTAGGGTTTTGTTTAAAATAAGGGTTAACTTGCCTTTAAATTTGGTTTTAATTCATTAAAGGAACGGTGTCATTTAGGCTTATTTCAATAGCCTCAAAATGATGCCGTGTGAAGTTGCCCTGACTCGATCCGATCCATTATCCTCAGGATCCGCGCGCTTCTGCAGTGACGGGATATTTGTGCATTTAGTCCCTCTTTGTCGTACCATTTTTCGATTAGACCTGTTATATATTTCATTTGCTTTTTAATTAATCTATACAATTTGTGTGTCATTTCAAACTAGTCCTGTCCATGCGCCGCGTTTTGAATATTTAAATATTTGCTAGTTTGATCCCTTATTTTTTATACGAAATTCAATCTGATCCTCGATTTTGTTTAAATAATTTTGTTTACTTATGAAATAATCTTCTAATTTTATTTTTATTTCGATTAAGTTTTAATTTTTTTGTTTATAATTCTTGTAACCTTTTTATGGTTTTAAATTTATTTATTATTCAAGCTATTTTAATAAAATTGTTTTGAAATTGATTCTACAATGTTCTAATTTGATTTATTTTCCATTTATATGTATTTTGTTTATCTTTATTGTATAAATATTTAATTTCAAATCATATATTATGTATTTCTTTGATGACTTATATAATATTTAATTTAAATACAATTATATGTTATTATTTTGTACATACATACATATATAATAGTAAGATTGTTTTTTTTTTTTTACATATTATTGATTTTTGCATTACTTTATGTATATATTTCCTCTTAAAACTATCTATAGGTATATTTAGTTTCTTTCAATATTACTTATATATGTATATATTTCTATTTTAAATTTAGTATACATAATTTATCACTTTGAAAGATCATATTTTATTGTATATTTTAATTTATTTCATATATTTTTATATACTATTACTTATATATGTTTTTATATATTTAAATTGATATATTATGTTTTTTTGTTTTGCATAATTCATTTCAGAATTTTTAATACATATTTCGTAAACTCATTTACAAATTATATTTTAAATAATTTCATAAATTGTAGATTTCAAACCCTACTTTCTTTATTTTAAATCCATTTGTTAGCGTTCAAAATTTTGTTTTATATTAATTTGCCATTGTAAATTTTGTAGAATTATTATATCTTGTAGCTTATTGATCTTTGATTGTTAATATGAGTCTTTTAAACCATGCAGTTATCGTTATTGTATATTTGTGCATTAAATTATTTTTATAATTATGTTCATTTGTATAATGTTGAATTTGTGTGTTATTTCATGGTTGATGCTATGCTTGTGTTTCTCGGTATTGTTTTGTGATTCAAGTTCCGATGTACTTAAACTCGTACTCAAAGTTTTTATCCCGAGCATATTGAATAAATGCATTATGAGTCAATTTTAAAATCATCCATTTAAAATTTCCTCAAAACAAGGCAATATTTAGTGATTGGAAATTTGAGAAATCGTGCACTAACGTGTTGTGTTTCGATTTTCCATTTGACCAAATAACTAAGTATCCTTTCGTAATTTTGTCCACGTTTTCCTTTAAAAAATAAGGTAATATTTCATTTTTGGAAATTCGAGAAATCGTGCCCTATCGTGCTGGGTTTCGATTTTTCGTTTGACCAAATAACCAAATATCCTTTTAAAATTTTGTTCATGTTTTCTAAAAAAAAAACAAGACATTGTTTTGTGTTTGGAAATCCGAGAAATCGTACCCTACCGTGCTGGGCTTCGGTTTTTCGTTTGTCCAAATAATTGAATAGCCTTATAAAAATTTCAAATGCATGAACTTTGGAATTCATGAGATGATCTTGGCATCGAGGATTCGGAATGGCGTATCCTAACGTGCTGGATATGATATTTTATTCCTTTGGAACAAGAGAATCTTAATATCCAATTCGAGTTATTTTAATTTTTTTTAAAATGGAATTTTATTTTAAAATCATTTCAAGTTTTCAACATTAGGACATTAGTTAATCAATTTGGTACCAGTTTTAGGCATACGAGGGTGCTAATCCTTCCTCGTGTGTAATCGACTCCCGAACCTGTTTTTTTTATTTATTTCATAGACCAAAATTATTTTTACAAAGTGATCCAATCCTACTTAAACACAAATGGGTTGGTGGCGACTCCGTTTTCTTTTTAAAGTCGATCCCTATTTTTCCAAACAAAAAAAATGGTTTTGACAGCTTGGCGACTCCGCTGGGGACTTCGAGAGTCAAGCCGTAAAATTGATTAATTTCTATGCTTTGTCAGAAATTTGAAAATTTGATTTGAAAATTTGATTTGAAAATTATGATCCTTTTGTTGTATTTGTTTGTGTCATTGCATATGATTGTTATTTTCTGGCGCACATTGCATTGCATGATCGTTGTGGTCGCACCTTTAAGTGGGAGTGAGAAACTATGCCTTCGTGAGGTTTTCACCTCCGCATGGGCTAGTGGACTGCTTCCGGGATACATCCGTACCTATGTCTTCGTGAGGTTTTCACCTCTGCATGGACATAGGGAAATGTATTCCTTTGAACCGAACTTGATCCATATGAGCTATAATTGGTGAGGATTAAGGGTACCCTTTTTCTTAGAACTTTACCTCATACAGTGGACCATAGGAACCCACCAGATGTAGTAGTGCTAAATGTTAGTGGTTATCCATATAGGGGTTTGATTATTTTCTGTTTGCCTTAAATCTTGTTATTTGATACTGACTTGTGTATTTTGTTTGTGATTGCATGACATTGCATATTTGAGGATGTTTGGTTACTAAGTTAGAAGGCTTAACATGGAGAATAAATTTGTTGATAGAGTCAAGGATAATGCGGCCGTCCGCGCATGGTTAGAGAAGCTACAACTTGAGAAAGGGGACATTCTGGCCGAAGGATACACATCAGAGTTGTGGGACTTTACCTGCATCAGTGTGGTACAGAACAAGCTGCAGGAGTTGAGAGATATATGGGCCCATTGGGATGAGGGAACTAAGCAATTGTTTTACCAGAATTATGGCGATATACCCTATTTACTGGATGTCAAGGTAGACAAGCATTTGTTTCGGGCTATGGCCCAGTTTTGGAATCCTGCGTATAATTGTTTCACTTTTGGGAAAGTAGATTTGGTGCCCACTATGGAGGAGTATACGACCTTGCTTCGTTGTCCAAGGATCCTAGTCAACAAAGCTTACTCTAGGGCCGCTAATGCCCCGACTTTTGTGAAGAAGTTAATAAGTATGAGTATTACCGGGATGAGCGAGCCTTGGGTTACAGCTCGAATTCAGCAGAAAGGGGATAGTAAATGTATTCCTTGGGTGATTATGAGAGATTTGATCTTGGCACATCCAGATGTAGGGAAGAAAGTGGATATCTTCGCCTTGAGCATTTATAGTTTGGTGATTTTTCCTAAAGCTCTAAGTCATATAGACGAAGCGGTCACTGATTTATTCGATCGTCTTGACAAAAGAATCACACTGGTACCTGCAATTCTAGCCGAGACATTCAGATCTTTGAGCTTGTGTCGGAGGGCAGGCGAAGGTAGATTTATTGGATGTATACAGCTGTCACTGGTATGGTTTCACGGACACTTCTGGAAGGTGGACAATGTCTCTTACCGAGTCTTCTCCGAAATTTATTCCCCATTAAAGGAAGAAGTAGCTACGCAAAGAGAAGCGATATCTTAGAAGACAAGTGGATGGCAATTCGTCAAAATCTCAAAGAGGAGGATATTGAATGGAGAGCCTTTTGGATGGTCCCAATGAGATCCTTTATCGATGTGGGAGTTTTGATTATTTGCCTCTGCCCGGAATATGGGGGGCCATTGGATACACGCCGTTGCTTGCATTAAGGCAATACAAGTCGAAGCAATTTATACCGGCAACCTATGGGCTTGCTCAATGTGAGTTCTCTTATAAAGGGGACAATTATAAGAAAAAGGTTTGAGAGATTTCGGATGCTTGGAAGCAGACTAGCCGAATGAAGAGATTAGCTGCCGGTTCTACAACGATGCATAAATATAATGATTGGTTTAGCCGAAGGATTAAAAATAATATTCCTGAGCTAAGTTTAGAAGGTGCTCGATCAATGGAAGAATGCTTGCAAGTTGTCCCGTCAGAGCTAGAGATTATAAGACAGGACTTTGAAAAGAAGAGTCTCGAGTTTGGAAAAAAGATTGAGCAGCTGGAGGAAAAGGAAATGAACTTGAGATTAGACATGGAAGTGCAGAAGGTAGAGGCTGAGAAGTTAAGAAAAAGGAAGAATAGGGTTGAAGAAGATCTGGATAGTTTAAAGACAGACTATAAAAAGATGCGTCTATCGATGAGGACTACTGGTTTAGGAAAAACTCTAGAACAGTGGCGTCAGGACGTTCAAGACGAAAGGACTAAAGCTGATCAATGGGAGGAGAAATTCTGAGAGGCATAAGAACGAAATGAATCTGTGGAAAAAAGCCTCTCAAAAAGCTGAAATAAACAAAGTGCGTTAAAGGCTAGAGTCACGAAACTCGAGAAATCTCTTCATTATCATTGAAGTCATAATTCTGTGAAAGAATTGAGAGCAAGCTTAAGTACGATAGAAGAAATGAAAGGGAAAAATAGAAGAATTAGAGGCAGCATTACGTAGTTGTGAAATGCAGATTGAGTTTTTCAAAACACGTGAAGAACGATGGAGGGAGCAGCTTCATCAGTTGCAGAGTCAAGTTAGAAATAGGGGTTACATTATGGGAGAGGCTATAACCCAAATTTGAGAGATAGCTAACCACCTGCAAACTTGTAACATCCTTAAATAGGGGCTGTTGTGTTTAAATTGTTTTTGCATGTGTATGGATTGATTGTGGTATTAATTGAGATGTTCTAGGGTCTAGGTATAAGCCAAGGGTAGGCCCGAGCTATAGGAAAAATTTTGTTTTTAAGCTTTGGTTAAGGGGAGCTGAAGGAGCTAGGGGTTAAGTATATTTCGTGGTGAATTTAAGCACAAGATTTGGCTTGGTAAAGTGGCAAGGAGGCGCCACTTAGGGCCTTGAGAGTGACGCCACATGCAGGGAAGGGGGAGCTCAGGTTCGAGCAACGGAGATCCCATTTTCTGCTTACCATTTTGACGCCAAGGAGGGAAGAGTTGTGCTTAGCTCAAACTCTGTAGGATAACTGTTGATCAAGTCAAAATAATTTAAACTAGTGGAGAAGAGAAAATTTAGGAGCTTGAGAAATTCAAACTCATTTGAATGGTTGGCTAGGAGAAGTTTGTAGAGTTTGCTGAAATTTGAATTGTGGAGGAGGAGTGTTCGGTTGGGGAGCTTGCTAGGTATTCTGTCCCTCCATAGTCAACTTAGGAGGACATTTTCGGCTAGTCTAGGCCATAGTGCAATCGGTTGTGAGCTAAAACCAAAACCTCATTAGGCACTTGTCGATTTCCCCCTTAATTCACCATGTTGAAGCAAAAGCCGAAATCCCTTTTTGCACCTGTCGAATTCTCTTTGAAGCACCTAGCCGAATGCCCATCTAAACATCCTTAGTTCTATTTCTTTTTCTTCTTCTTATCAAGTGCTTTGGCCGAATCTCTTTCTTTTCTTTCTCTCATATTTGTTCAAAATCGCATCAACATCTCTTCTTCTCAAATCAACAACTTACTTTTCTCTTCATTCTCTCTTGTGTTGATACCTTCTTCTTTTTCCTCCTTTTGCCGAAACTCCCTTAATCTCTTTTCTCTAAACCAAAGCCGAATACCATTTATCTTTCTCCCATTCTCTCCTTCCACTTTGGCCGAATCTCATTTGTTTTTCTTTTCTTAAGCCATAGCCAAATCTCCTTTGTTTGCCCTCTACCATTGCCGAAATCTCTCAAACTCTCCCCTTTTTATTATTGGCCGAATATCAATCAAGCAGAGATCTCCCTTGATTTCTTCTCTAATCAGTTTGGAATAGGTATGTCTGTCATGACCGAATTTCCTCTATTCTCACTTTCTTTTCTCTGTCGACATGTATAGAGCAAAAGCCGAATTTTGGCATTTGTTTTGACTCATTCATCTGTGCAATCAGTTTCTTCTAGGATCTCCGGGATTTTGAAGCAATGGATCGGGGTTAATTATTCTCTGTCAATCGATTTCAGTAAGTAAGTGGTAAGGTTTCATGTTGATTCAATCTTTTTCTTAGTTATTTGAAAAGCCGAAGGCCATTAAGATTAAGTGTTAATGTTGGCCGATTGTAGGGGAAAGATCAGTCTCGCATATCTCGGGTTGTGGCTAGTATTCAAAAAGTGTTAAGGTAAGGATTATGGTTGTGCGTTAACTCTTCGGGATTTGCTAGTATAGCTGAATGGCCTTTGTTAATGATCGTGGTTTGGCCGAATGTAGGAAAAGGGGATCTAGTGCGTTAGATCGAGACCTTCGGGATTCAGTAATCGCATTAGTAACCAGGTGTGTACCTTACACACTTCTTAATCGTTGTAAACTTGTTAGTAACCTAAACTATGGTAAAAGCCAAAAATTGTGTAGATCTCGATATGATATCTTTACGGGTATGAGCAACGATTTTGGGTAAGCCCATTTTTGATTATATGATGCTTGATGCTATGATCTACGTTATGTTCGGTATATGTTTACTATTAAAGCATGTTGGCATGATTTATATAGGTATTGCATTATTATGGGTGATTTGAGAGGAGGGGAAGGTTGATATCTCGTGACTTTGGGTCACGGTGGTTTTGGCACCACCAAAGGTTTTGGTACCACGTTTATTTCGTGACTTTGGGTCACCAGAGGTTTAGGACCTCATAGCGACTCGTCCCAATGGCTTAGCACCACAGTGGGTTGGCCCCACATTTGATAAAACGGGATTGTCGCTAGTGATTTGGTATCACAACGTGGGTTGGCCCCACAATTGGACTATTCGTGACTTTGGGTCACCAGTGGTTTGGCACCACGTTATTATTGATATCAGTGGCTTTGGGTCACCAGTGGTTTGGCACCACCAGTGGTAGAAAACAGAGTTATGGATGGCTAGGTTTGGGTGCATGGTATGTTTACTTGGTTATGACTTGTGTAAGGATGTTGCTATATTCGGGAGGGGGATTATGCACTGAGTCTTGGTGACTCACCTTCTCTCTTATCTTTTCAGGTGATTCATAGATCGCGGATGAGGAGCCGGGTGGACTCGAGGTGGCCATGTGATATTTACATTCGGTTTTACATGGACTTTTGACTTGGGTACTTACTTTAAATTTTGGTTTTTATTTGGGTTTGTAATAAGGCCATTGGTTATTTTTATTATTATTTTTATCTGCGTTGGATTTGAATTTAAATACGATTAAGTAAATTATTTAACTTGTTTTAATAACTTGAAACACAATGTTTTCTAAACTATACTACGCACTGGGTTTCTAAACTTTACCATCGGGTAATACAATTCACATGATAACAAAGCCAACCTAAATGATTTTCAAATTTAAGTTTTCAAAGCTCAAATACAAATGGTTTTAATTAATCAAGTTAAAAATCACTCGGGTTTTAATTGACATAAACGTTTTCTTAAGTAATGAATCACGAATGAGTTTTAAAGAGGCTTTTCGGGATTTCAAAAGCAACTTAACGTTTTCAACTGTACATACACCATTTTTCTCCAAGCACAAAGCAATAAAGGATTTTTTTCACTAAAACAAATCGGAAACTTGTTTTCTTCGAAACGTTTTCAGTCTGTGACATGCCAGATTCGGTCGTAGTGTGTTGACCAGGTTTGGGGTGTTACAATTATGGTATCAGAGCCCAATTTCAAAGCTCGACTGTGGGCCCGAGGCCCAAAATGTTTTAAAGTGTGGTTCCAAAAATATTTTTGTTTGAGAATACATGGTCTGAAAAGCATGGCACTGAGTCTCCAGCACCAATCCTAGATGTTTGCATATTACTATAATTATGAAGATATATGATATGGATGAATAGTATTAGTGGACTACCCTAGGGACTGAAACCTATAGGACTCTGTGAACTCGCGAAAACAAAACTCTGTAATAGGAACTGTTCATAAGACTGTGCCTTAATAATAGTGGAATAAAGACTGACGCATAAAACTTTCAAATCAGATAAGTCGAGATATTAGGCATGAGCACTTGAGGTCGTGGTCGTAATACGCGTGGACGCTGTCGGGGTAAGATGACTATGTCTGAATCGGTGGGGTCTGGTAAGGGGTCGAAAAATAAGATGCCACCACCACCAGCTGCAGGTGATGAGTTTCAGGATCAGACAGGGGATGACGCAGTGTCGTAGGTGATGCTGCGAGTTCTTGAGAGAGTGGCTGGAGCAGGTGGAGGTGCGGGAGCTCGAAAATCTGTATCTGAGCGACTCCGAGCCAATGGAGCCGAGGTATTCCGAGGTGTTTCTAGTGTGGCTCCCAATACGGCTGAGTATTAGTTAAAGGCGACGGAGCGTATCATGGACGACTTGGATTTGACTGCTGAGGAGAAACTGAAAGGGATAGTGTCGCTTCTCCGAGATGAGTCATACCAGTGGTGGCTCACGGTTCAGGATAGTGCTGTAGCGGATGATCTCACTTGGGACTATTTTAAGGTAGCTGATCAAAAGAAGTATATTGGGTCCAGTTACATTGATGCGCAGTGAAAGGCGTTTCTGAGGCTGGTTCAGGGAAGTAAGTCCGTATTGAAGTACGAGGCAGAATTCTTAAGGTTGAGCCGGTATGCTCGAGGTATCGTGGCTACGGAGCACGAGCGATGTGTCAGGTTCGAGGATGGACTGAGGGATGAGCTGAGATTGCTGATTGCTCCACAGCAGGAGCAAGAGTTTACGGTGTTAGTAGAAAAGGCTAAGATAGCCGAAGGGGTAAAGGAATCTGTGAGGCAGAATCAGGACAGGAACAGGCATAAGAGGGGTTTTGGATCATCTGGGTCGGTTGGTAACTCTCAGAAAAGGGCTAGGCATGGTGGGCTGAATCAATCTGGGAGGCCTGTTACTACTAATCAGGGACCAGCGCAGTGTAATCGGAGTGGGAAATCTCATTGGGGAGAATGTTGGACTGGTGGAAAAGAATGCTTTGAATGTGGCTCGCTGGATCATCGTGTGAGGGATTGTCTATGTAAGTTAGGCGAGATTCGATCCGAGGGTCGTACCGTGGTGCTCGGCTTGAAATGAGGGACCGCAACCGCAGAGGGGTCGTGGTTCTGGTAGAGGAGGTAATGGTTCTGGCTGGGGCCGCGGAGCACCGGGCAGAGGTGCCGGCAACACTGAGGTAAGACAGCTTGGATTGGTATATGCAGTGAGGCGTCGAGAGGAGGGTGACGCATCAGACGTCATAACCGGTACGTTCTTAATCTTTGGATTTCCATATACTGCTTTGATTGAAGTGGGTTCGACGCATTCGTATGTTGCTAGTAGCATAGTAGAGACCATGAACTTAGACTCTGAGATTACTTCTAGGGAGATGACAGTAATTAGCCCTCTTGGTCACTCTGTAGAAGTAAATAAGCTGTATAGGGATGTACCCCTAAAACTCCAAAGGGTAGTGTTTGTGGCTGATCTGATGGAACTGCCGTTTGGGGAGTTCGATCTGATTCTTGGGATGGACTGGCTGGTGAAGTACCAAGTAAGTTTGAATTGTGTGGCTAAGTGTATGGTTTTGAAAACGGTTGAGGGTGAAGAAGTGGCGATGATAGGAAATAGAAGAGATTATTTGTCCAACGTGGTGTCTGCTTTGAAAGCTGAGAAAATGGTCAGGAAGGGTTGTGAGGCATTTATGGTTCATGTGTGTGCTTTGGAGGCCAAGGAGTCAACTGTAGAAAATGTCCGAATGGTGAAGGAATTTGTCAACATACTTCCAGAAGAACTTCCGGGTCTACCTCCGGATCGGGAAGTTGAATTTGGTATAGATCTGTTACTCGGGACTGCGCTACTGTCTATTGCCCTGTATAGGATGACGCCGAAGGAATTGGTAGAGCTGAAGGCCCAGATCCAGGAGTTATTAGACCGGGGGTTTATCCGGCCAAGTGTTTTGCCTTGGGGAGCGCCAGTGCTCTTTGTCAAGAAGAAGGATGGTACAATGCGGATGTGTATAGACTACCGCCAGTTGAATAAACTGACGATCAAAAACAAGTATCCGTTGCCCAGGATAGATGACATGTTTGATTAGCTTAAGGGTGCATCGATTTTCTCGAAGACTGATTTGAGGTTAGGGTATCATTAGCTAAAGGTGAAAGAGGCTGATATTCACAAGACGGCGTTTCGCACTCGGTATGGGCACTACGAGTTTCTGGTAATGCCGTTTGGGTTGACTAACGCACCAACAGCATTCATGGACATGATGAACCAGGTGTTCCAGCAGTATTTAGACCGGTTTGTCGTGGTGTTTATAGACGACATATTGGTGTACTCAAGGTCTGAGGAGGAGCATGATGCGCATTTGCGGGTAGTTTTGCAGATTCTGAGGGAAAAGTAGTTATTTGCCAAATTTAGTAAGTGCGAGTTCTGGCTTAGGGAGGTGACTTTCTTGGGTCACGTAGTGTCAGCTGAGGGGATTAGGGTGGACCCTCGGAATATTGAGGCAGTATTGGACTGGAAACCGCCTAAGTCAGTGGCAAATGTTCGGAGTTTTCTAGGTCTGGCAGGGTATTACCGAAGATTTGTTGAGGGGTTTTCTTTGATCGCCGCGCCGATGACCAAGTTACTGAGGAAAGGAGTTCCATTGGTGTGGTCTGAGAAGCAGCAAGAAAGTTTCGACAAGTTGAAAAAGATTCTGACTGAAGCTCCGATTTTGATTCAGTCTGAGGCAGGAAAGGAATTCACGGTATATTGTGATGCATCGCATACTGGTTTGGGATATGTGCTGATGCAGGAAGGGAAGCTAGTGGCTTATGCATCTCGACAGCTGAGACCGCATGAGGTTAACTCTCCAACACATGACCTGGAATTGGCTGCAGTGGTTTTCGCCTTACAGATTTGTATACGGAGAGAAGTCGATAGTCTACACGGATTACAAAAGTCTGAAGTATCTTTTGACTCAGAAGGATTTGAATGTGAGACAGCGTAGATGGATTGAGCTGTTGAAGGACTACGACTGTTCAATTGAGTATCATCCGGGCAAGGCTAACGTGGTGGCAGACGCATTGAGCCATAAGGTAGTATCGAACTTGAGAGCGATGTTTGCTCATCTTAGCTTGTATGACGATGGGAGTCTTTTGGCAGAATTGCAGGTAAAGCCGACTTGGGTAGAGCAGATTAAGGAGAAACAGTTAGTGGATGAGGGTTTGAATGCTCGGAGGTTGCAAGTTCAGAATGGTGGCTTGGAAGGTTACAGCTTGTCCAGTGACGGAGTACTGTATTTTCAAGGGAAAGCTTGTATGCCAAAGGACGTCGAGTTAAGGCAGAAGATTCTTCAGGACGCATATAGCAGCCCATACGCTATGCATCCTGGAGGTAGCAAGATGTACAGGGATTTGCGAGAACAGTTTTGGTGGCTAGGTCTGAAACAGGAAGTAACTGAGTTTGTAGGTAAATGTCTGACGTGTTAGCAGGTCAAGGCTGAACATCAGTTGCCATCGGGTTTACTTCAGCCGGTGAAGATTCCACAGTGGAAGTGGGAAAGGACTACTATGGACTTTGTCAGTGGGCTACCCCTTACGCCTAGTAAGAAAGACTCAGTCTGGGTAATTGTGGACCATTTGACTAAGTCAGCTCATTTCATACCGGTAAGGGTTGATTACTCACTTCAGAGGTTAGCTAAGCTGTATGTGGCAAAGATAGTGAGGTTGCACGGTGTTCAAGTATCAATTATCTCGGATAGGGATCCCAGGTTCACGTCGAGGTTCTGGAAAGCGTTGCATCAGGCATTGGGTATGTGGTTGGATTTTAGTACGGCATTTCATCCGCAGACAGATGGAAAGTCAGAAAGGGTTATACAAATCTTGGAAGATATGCTGAGGGATTGTGTACAACAATAGTTACCAGGCAAGCATTAAGATGGCACCGTATGAGGCGTTGTATGGTAGGAAGTGTCATACACCTACCTACTAGACAGAGTTGGGTGAGCGTCAGATGTTGGGTCCAGAGTTGGTTACGGAAACTGAGGATAAGGTCAAATTGATTCAGGCTCGTCTAAAGGAAGCTTCAAACAGGTAGAAGTCATATGCCGATCTTAAGCGGAGAGATATAGAGTTTGCCATGGGTGACAGGGTTTTCTTGAAGGTCTCGCCATGGAAGAAAGTGCTGAGGTTTGGAAAAAAAGGCAAGCAATGTCCAAGGTTTATTGGCCCATATAAGGTGTTGAGACGAGTGGGACTAGTAGCTTATCAGCTCGAGTTGCCAGCAGAGCTGAGTCAGATACACGATGTGTTCCACGTTTCCATGCTTAGGCGCTACCGTTCAGATCCATCGCATGTTGTATCAGTGGAGGAAATTGAGGTGAGCCCAGATTTGACCATGGAAGAGGAACCAGTGCAGATTCTAGATCGGGATGTGAAAGTTTTGTGCAAGAAGTCATTTTCGTTAGTAAAGCTATTATAGCAGTACCATGGCGTGGAGGAAGCTACGTGGGAACCAGAGGATGTGATGAGACAGCAATACCCTCAACTCTTTTGACCAGGCAATTTCGAGGCCGTAATTATTTTTTAAGGGGGTAGAACTGTAACATTCTTAAATAGGGGCTGTTGTGTTTAAATTGTTTTTGCATGTGTATGGATTGATTGTGGTATTAATTGAGATGTTCTAGGGTCTAGGTATAAGCCAAGGGTAGGCCCGAGCTATAGGAAAAATTTTGTTTTTAAGCTTTGGTTAAGGGGAGCTGAAGAAGCTAAGGGTTAAGTATATTTCGTGGTGAATTTAAGCATAAGATTTGGCTTGGTAAAGTGGCAAGGAAGCGCCATTTAGGGCCTTGAGAGTGACGCCACATGCAGGGAAGGGGGAGCTCAGGTTCGAATAGCAGAGATCCCATTTTCTGCTTACCATTTTGACGCCAAGGAGGGAAGAGTTGTGCTCAGCTCAAACTCTGTCAGATAACTGTTGATCAAGTCAAAATAATTTAAACTGGTAGAGAAGAGAAAATTTAGGAGCTTGAGAAATTCAAACTCATTTGGATGGTTGGCTAGGAGAAGTTTGTAGAGTTTGTCAAAATTTGAATTGTGGAGGAGGAGTGTTCGGTTAAGGAGCTTGCTAGGTGTGCGGTCCTTCCATAGTCAACTTAGGAGGACATTTTCGGCTAGTCTAGGCCATAGTGCAATCGGTTGTGAGCTAAAACTGAAACCTCATTTGGCACTTGTCGATTTCCCCCTTAATTCTCAATGTTGAAGCAAAAGCCGAAATCCCTTTTTGCACCTGTCGAATTCTCTTTGAAGCACCTAGCCGAATGCCCATCTAAACTTCCGTAGTTCTATTTCTTTTTCTTCTTCTTCTCAAGTGCTTTGGCCGAATCTCCTTCTCTCCCATCTCTTTCTTTTCTTTCTCTTATATTTGTTCAAAACCGCATCAACATCTCTTCTTCTCAAATCAACAACTTACTTTTCTCTTCATTCTCTTTGTGCTGACACCTTCTTCTTTTTCCTCTTTTTGCCAAAACTCCCTTAATCTCTTTTCTCTAAACCAAAGCCGAATACCATTCATCTTTCTCCCATTCTCTCCTTCCACTTTGGTCGAATCTCATTTGTTTTTCTTTTCTTAAGCCATAGCCGAATCTCCTTTGTTTGCCCTCCACCATTGCCAAAATCTCTCAAACTCTCCCCTTCTCATTATTAGTCGAATATCAATCAAGCAGAGTTCTCCCTTGATTTCTTCTCTAATCGGTTTGGAATAGGTAAGTCTGTCATGACCGAATTTCCTCTATTCTCACTTTCTTTTCTCTGTCGACATGTATAGAACAAAAGCCAAATTTCGACATTTGTTTTGACTCATTCATCTGTGCAATCGGTTTCTTCTAGGATCTCCGGGATTTTGAAGCAGTGGATTCGGGTTAATTATTCTCTGTCAATTGATTTCAGTAAGTTAGTGGTAAGGTTTCATGCTGATTCAATCTTTCTCTTAGTTATTTGAAAAGTCGAAGGCTATTAAGATTAAGTGTTAATGTTGGCCAATTGTAGGGGAAAGATCAGTCTTACATATCTCGGGTTGTGGCTAGTATTCGAAAAGCATTAAGGTAAGGATTATGGTTGTGCGTTAACTCTTCGGGATTTGCTAGTATAGCCGAATGGCCTTTGTAAATGATCATGGTTTGGCTGAATGTAGGAAAAGGGGATCTAGTGCGTTAGATCGAGACCTTAGGATTCAGTAATCGCATTAGTAACCAGGTGTGTACCTTACACACTTCTTAATCATTGTAAACTTGTTAGTAACCTAAACTATGATAAAAGCCGAAAACTATGTAGATCTCGATATGATATCTTTACGGGTATAAGCAATGATTTTGGGTAAGCCCGTTTTTGATAAGATTATGTTATATGATGCTTGATGCTATGATCTACGTTATGTTCGGTATATGTTTACTATTAAAGCATGTTGGCATGATTTATATAGGTATTGCATTATTATGGGTGATTTGAGAGGAGGGGGAAGGTTGATATCTGTGACTTTGGGTCACCAGTGGTTTGGCACCACCAGTGGTTTGGTACCACAGTTTATTTCGTGACTTTGGGTCACCAGAGGTTTGGCACCTCATAGCGACTCGTCCCAGTGGCTTAGCACCACAGTGGGTTGGCCCCACATTTGATAAAACGGGATTGTCGCCAATGATTTGGTATCACAACGTGGGTTGGCCCCACAATTGGACTATTCGTGACTTTGGGTCACCAGTGGTTTGGCACCACATTATTATTGATATCAGTGGCTTGGGGTCACCAGTGGTTTGGCACCACCAGTGGTTTGGTAGCACACGGGGTAGAAAACGGAGTTATGGATGGCTAGGTTTGGGTGCATGATATGTTTACTTGGCTATGACTTGTGTAAGGATGTTGCTATATTCGGGAGGGGGATTATGCACTGAGTCTTGGTGACTCACCTTCTCCCTTATCTTTTCAGGTGTTTCGTAGATCGCGGATGAGGAGCCGGGTGGACTCGAGGTGGCCATGCAATATTTACATTCGGTTTTACATGGACTTTTGACTTGGGTACTTACTTTAAATTTCGGTTTTTATTTGGGTTTGTAATTAGGCCATTTGTTATTTTTATTATTATTTTTATCTGTATTGGATTTGAATTTAAATATGATTAAGTAAATTATTTGACTTGTTTTAATAACTTGAAACACAAGGTTTTCTAAACTATACTACGCACCGGGTTTCTAAAATTTACCATCGAGTAATACAATTCACATGATAACAAAGCCAACCTAAATTATTTTCAAATTTAAGTTTTCAAAGCTCAAATACAAACTGTTTTAATTAATCAAGTTAAAAATCACTCGGGTTTTAATTGACATAAACGTTTTCTTAAGTAATGAATCACGAACGAGTTTTAAAGAGGCTTTTCGGGATTTCAAAAGCAACTTAACGTTTTCAACTGTACATACACCATTTTTCTCCAAGCACAAAGCAATAAAGGAGTTTTTCACTAAAACAAATCGGAAACATATTTCTTCGAAACGTTTTCACTCTGTGACATGCCAGATTCGGTCGTAGTGTGTTGACCGGGTTTGGCGTGTTACAAAACTTTGGCAGTACAAGCAGATATGTTGAGTGTGAAGTATGAGTTGCAGTTAGATCGGGGATAGGAGCTAGCTTCACTGCTTAGGAAAGTTAAAGCTTTAGGTGCTAGGGCAAGGCATTATTTGTAACTCAATTTTATGTAAAGGACTTTGTTTTCTAGTAAAGTTTTCTAAATGAAATTGAATCAGAATCGACACCTTCTTTGCATCCATGCATTTGCATTCGTTTTCATTTCATTCATATGCATTAAAGGTCATTAAAAGATTCTAATTATTTCAATAATCTGGAAATCGACAAAAATCAACCAAACACACATCCTTACGGTACACGAAAGAAAACTAAAGTAATGGATAAAAGACTAGAAAGGTTGGAACAAATGCAGAAGGAGATGCAAGAACAGATGCAAGTACAAATGCAACAGCAACTGGTTAAGATCCAGTAGGATATGATGGATAAAATGACTGAATCTCAGAGGAATATGATGACTCAAATGACTCAGATGACGCAGCTGTTAAATGGCCTTATGGATAAAGGAAAGAGGCCCATGGTAATTGTTGAGGAGAATACTGAGTATCCTCAATGTCCCCCTAGTTTTACTCCACCACATGTGCAAACATGACCTGAAGTAACTTTACAAAGGTCATCTGTCACGATCAGGCCTCAACAATTCCAAGCCGGTGCTTCAGTGAACCCCCAAACTGGCTCAGGTTCAGGAGATAATCCAATCATTACTAATATCCCTGATTTGGATGAAATAGTTGAAGGAGAAAGGACAAAAGTAGAATTACCAAAGCAGCTAGAAGATAGATGTAAATGGTTGGAGGAGAAGTTTAAAGCGATCGAAAGTGCTGATAACTGTTATAGAATTGATGCCAAATATTTAAGCTTGGTCCTAGACTTGGTGCTCCCATACATATTCAAAATGCCTGAATTTGAGAAATATAGTGGGACAAGTTGCCCCGAAGCTCATATTACTATGTTTTGTAGAAGAATGACGGGGTACATTAATAATGACCAACTGTTGATCCATTGCTTCCAGGATAGCCTAGTAAGAGCAGCAGCCAAATGGTACAACAAGTTGAGTCGTGCAAGAATTGGTTCATGGAGAGATTTGGCCCAAGCATTCATGAAACAGTACAGTCATGTGACAGACATGACTCTCGATAGAATTACTCTTCAAAACATGGAGAAAAAGGCGAATGAAAGTTTTAGACAATATGCATAAAGGTGGAGGGAGGTTGCTATCCAAGTCCAACCACCACTTCTGGAGAAAGAGACAACAATGCTCTTTATTAATACACTGAAGGCCTCGTTTATCATTCATACGCTAGGAAGTGCCACAAAAAGCTTCTTGGACTTGTAATGACGGGAGAAATGATTGACAATTCTATAAAATGTGGAAAGATCAAGGTGGGAGAAAGTAACAAGAGAATGGCCACAAGGAAGAAAGAAAATGAAGTGAATAATACAAGAATGGGGTAATCAAAGTCGATTACCATTAGTCAGCCAAAAACAGTGACTACTAGGCATCAGGGTTCATCAAGGAAAGAATCTGGCACAAGGCAAAACATTGAAAAACTCCAATTTATGTTGATCATAATGACGTATAAGGAGTTGTATCAAAGTCTATTTGATGTGCACGTTGTGTCCCCCCACTACCTAAAACCGATGCAACCTCCATACCCAAAATGGTATGACTCAAAAGCCCAGTGTGAGTACCACGCAGGGATCACAAGGCATTTGATAGAAAATTGTCTTGCTTTCAAGAAATTGATGGAGAAATTCATCAACATGGGTATTGTGAAGTTAGGTGACACACCAAATGCAGAAAATCCATTACCCAATCATACTAATAATGGGGTCAATACAATCAATGAAAGTTTAGAAAGAAGAATCAAAGCAAGTATCATGGAAGTTAAGACTCCTTTAAGATTAGTTTGGAAAGAAATGGTCAAACGGAGACTAATTGTTACAGAAGAAAGTCATGGAAATTTGATAAATTATTGTGAGTACTATCATAAAATGGTGCATGAGATTCAGAGTTGTATGGAATTCAGAACTTTGGTACAAAATTTAATGAATAATAAAGAAATGGAGTTTTGTGAAGAAGGTGCAGAAGAGAGGAGCATATGCGCGTCAGAGTCAACAACAAAGAGCTCAAAATTTAGCTTTCCAGTGGTTATCATTTCGCGACCCAAAAGCAATGAAGTGGGGGTACAGACGGTGCCGAAGATAATCATTCAAAAGCCAGCAGTTTTTTCGTACGGGGATAATAAGAGATTCCCTTGGAACTATGATTGTAATGTGACAATCCAAGGAAAAGCTAGTGCCTCAAAGGAAGATCAAGGTACAGGTTCTCATACTAGTACTGGAAAACGCTACGATTTGGAAAATACCTGACCAGAACTAGAAAAAAGGGAAAGCTCCAATGGTAGAACAAGAGAAGGAAAAATCAGACGAGCCTAAGTCGCTTGTCAATGAACCGGTGAGGGAGAAAGAAGCTAAGGAGTTTCTAAAATTTTTGAAACACAGTGAGTACAGTGTGGTGGAATAGTTGCATAAACAGCCCGCACGTATATTTGTATTAGCTTTGCTCTTGAGTTCAGACGTGCACCGAAATGCATTGATAAAGGTTTTGAATGAGACTTATGTGGCTGATGATATCTCTGTTAATAAACTGGATAGATTGATTGGTAACATAAATGCTGACAATTTCATCTATTTCAACGATGATGAAATTCCGCCAGGCGGCAGGGGATCCCCTAAGGCTTTGCAATTACCACTAGATGCAAAGGGTACACACTGCCAGGGGTCTTGATAGACAACGGGTCTGTGTTAAACGTATTACCCTTATCCATATTAAACAGATTACCTGTGGATAGTTCACACATGAAAGAGTGCCAGAACATAGTGAAAGCGTTTGATGGCACGCAAAGAAGAGTCATGAAGAGGATTGAATTACAGCTGCTAATTGGTCCGAAAACCTATGAGGTGGACTTCCTGGTAATGGATATCAAACCTTCGTACAACTGCTTATTGGGAAGACCGTGGATCCACTCAGTAGGGGCGGTACCTTCATCATTGCATCAGAAGCTGAAGTTGGTAACAGATGGTCGGCTAATAACAATAAAGGCTGAAGAGGATATTATTGCAGCTGTGACTAGTAAAATGCCGTACTTGGAGATAAATGATGACACAACTGAATGTTCATTCTGGTCTTTAGAATTCATGAATGCAACCTTTATTATGGAAGGAAATAGAATGCCGGCACTAAAAATCTCTAAAACTACAAGAATGGGATTGCTGATGACCGTAGGAAAAGGAGCTTTGCCAGGAAAAGGGCTTGGAAAATATATTCAGGGGAGAGTTGTGGCTCCGATGTTGAAAGAAAAGCAAGACCGCTTTGCTTAGGGTTCAGGCCAGACGCAAAACAAAGAAAGAAAGAGTTGGAAAAAAGGAAAGAAAGAAGAAGGGCTCGTTTGAGTGGTGAAGAAGTCAAGTGGAAACCCATGATAATTCCACATGTAACATCCCAAACCCGACCTAAACGTTACGACTAGATCTGGCAAAAATTGTGCGTTTTGGAAATATGTGCGTTTGTTAAAAATTTCGAGTTTAAATATTTATTCGCTTGATATCCTTTAGTTAACATTTTGGAAAACGGTTATTAAAGGTTTAGGAAATTCCCGTATTGAACATTTGATAACAATAGGCAGCAATCAAAAGCTAAACCAGATAAAATACCAAAAATACAGTTAAAGCGGCCTTATTACAGCTTAAAATCCCGAATTAAAAATAAGTTGAAATAAGAGAAAAAGTTTACGAGAAAATAATGTATGGCCTTCACGAGTCTGCCTCATCTCCCAAATCCGCGATCTAACGATTACCTTCAAAATTAACTAAGGGGTGAGTCATCGAGACTCAGTGCGTAAAATCCCCATCCAAAGTATGTTAAGCTCATACACAGATCCATGTGCATATATGCATGTCATGCAACCCATCCATCCTATCCATCCGAAACTCCCAAATCTACCCCGTGTGGTCAAAACCACTGGTGGTCAAAATCACTGGTGACCGAGGTCACAAATAATATATGTATGGTCAAAACCACTGGTGACCGAGGTCACAAATAATATATGTGTGGTCAAAACTACTGGTGACCGGAGTCACAATTAATACGTGTGGGGCCAACCCACATTGTGGTCAAAACCACTGGTGACAATCCCGTATCGATAGGTGGGGCCAACCCACTGTAGTGCCAAACCACTGGGATGAGTCACAAAGATAGCTTTATATGTGGTCAAAACCACTGAGACTTAGTCACAATAATATAATAAGCGGGGCCAACCCACTGTGTGGTCAAAACCACTGGTGACAGTCTAAAATCATACCTTCCCCCTCCTCTCATCATACCCATGCAATATGACATAATAATTCGCGTATGCAGTATGACATGTATACAAATCATATATCAAAGATAACGTATGAAACGAATTACCATCATAATCAGAATAACAAATACGACATAACCAATCCAATCAACCCTTAAGGGTATAACAGTAATTTACCTTCTAGGGGTATTTTGGTAGTTTACCCACTAAGGGTATTTCAGTAATTTTGTACCTAGAATGGCCTTTCCAAAGGCCCAATGTCGCCTCGAGCGACTCGACTACCAATTCTGTCCTTACCGGGCTATTGGGCCTACAACCCAATTTCGGCCCATTCGGTCCCACACGCTCGTGTGGCCCACCTAACATAAATCTAGCCACGTATATAAGTTCCACCTAGTCTAGTTCACTATACACTACACCATCATACATTTTGCTCAATTGAGCCCACAGGCCCATTGGGCCCACTTCGGCCCATCGCGGCCTAAGCAGGCCCAACCCACAAGAATACTACTGATGGCCTCAACTATCGCGTCGAAGTCCCACACGTGTGCTTGCACGCTCGTGTGGCTACTATTGTCGTGACCGGCACTTTGGTATTTGCCGCTCTACAACTAGAGTAGAGAGAGTTACACACCTGATAGGAATCTGAAGCTGCTAAACCGCGCTCCGAGCACTCCTTTGCCCAATGCCAACCAGGTATGATAACTCTCCTCCTGGAATGCTCTTTATAACAAGTCAAATGATGAATCTACTACTAAAATAAAATAATTAGGCAAACAATCAAATTAAATCCTGATATAAGGATAGTCAAATGGAATGGTGATAATAAATACAAAGGGTTTTGGTTTAATATTAGTGGGTAAGTTAATAAAAAAGGGTTGTTAAGATCAAATGGGTTCACTAGGGGTTAATTATGAAGGTAGGCTTTTAATGGAGTGAGTGGGTTAAATCCTAGGTGCCTTTATCATCTCTGTATATCAAATCAAAGGTGTAGTCTCGACATGTATAAACAATGCAAGTTCTAGAATAACAGATCAATGTTGACACACTCATAATCAATAAAGTGAGCAAGAAAAAGAATATATGCTCTAAAAAAGCTCAAAATCTCACAAAAATTATGGGTTTTTGATGTCAACCATATAAATTTCAAACTTCAAGGTAATAATTAGATTTAGGTAGACAACCTAGAAGAATTTTTAATTAAATGAAAATTAGACTTATCATGCTTGATTCCCTAGTATCCTTCAAATTTAATCATCAATGCACAATTATCAATGACTTAATCCAAAACATATCAATAAAAATCATAAATCAAAGGAAATTTCATTCTAATCATAATATGATAAAATTACTTCAAGACAAGGTATAATTCAGGGATTTCAGAATAAGGAAGAAAGTTAGGCACTTTCTCGAAATAACTATTCACCCTCCACACTTAAGGTGTACATTGCCCTCAATGTACAAACATGTATATGCAATTTAAGAGAGAGGGAGAGGTGAAACTTCCTGAATTTGGATGGTTTCCCGGAGTTGGAAGTCGATAGGGGTGGTGGCTGCTACCGAGCTCTACGCTAGATGAAGAAATTGGGGAGCTCGTAAAGAATTAGCCAGGAATTATTAAGACACATTTAAAATAAACTAAATGTAACATCCCGAAATTGGGCCTAGTAGAATTGGGCCCAATGGGCATTGGGAGCAATAGCGTTTAAAATTTTTGGAGAAGGAGAAAATGGCTTTAGTGCAAGTTGGACTTACTAGGTGAGTGATTTTGGAAGGTTAGAGGGCTTCTATGAAGTCCCGGGATCAAACTTTGGCTTTAGGGAAATTTTGGTTTTAGGTGGAAAAAACCCTGGGAGTTAGTGGGTAGGCTTTAAGAATAAAATGTGGAGAAAAATGACACAAGTGGAGTGTGTGGTGTAGTGGCAAAGTGACACCACATAAGAGGCAAGGGGATGACGCCATAAAGGAAGGAAGGAGGTCCAATGTTCAAGTCTTGGCTCTTGCATTTTGGTTTTCTTTTTACATGGACCTTAGAATTTGGCTATAGAATTATATTTAGTTGCACATGGATTAAGACACAAGAGGAGATTGTGGCCAAGTGGTTAGCGGCGTGAATTATGCTACAGGGGAGCCTGGATTCAAATCTCATGAAAAGCAAGGGAGTATTTATTTTGCGAATTGAAAGGCAAGAGTTTGAGTTGGATTTAAATTTTACTGACGAAGGGACCCCACATCAGAAAGATACAAAGAAGGAAGGTGAGAAGCTAGCTATATATGGAGCATTCTATGTTAGGAGGAAGGATACCTTGGAGGGCGTTTGGGCACAGGAGTGGTCGGAGCGTGGATTAGCACCATATTCCTATCAGGTGTGTAACTCTCTCTACTCCAGTTGTAGAGCGGCAAATGCCGAAGTGCCGGTCATGGCAATAGTAGCCACACAAGCGTGCGAGCGCATGTGTGGGGCTTCGATGCGATAGTTGAGGCCATCAATAGTATTCTTGTGGGTTGAGGCTGTTTGGGCCACGATGGGCCCAATGGGCTCATGGGCCTAATTGAATAAAATGTATGATGGTGTAGTATATGGTGAACTAGACTAGGTGAATCTCATATACGTGGCTAGATTTGTGTTAGGTGGGCCACACGAGCGTGTGGGCCCGAATGGGTGGAAATCGGGTTTTAGGCCCAATAGTTCAGTAAAGACCGGAAATGGTAGCTGAGTCGCTTGGGTAATACAGGTGCGAAACTACTGAAATACTCTCGATAAATAAATTACGAAAATATCCTTAGTAGGTAAAATTACGGTTATACCCTTAGAGGTTGATTAGCTTGATTATGTTGTATTATGTCTATCTGATTATGATGGTAAATCATGTTATACTTATATTTGATATATATTTTGCATACATGACATACTGCATACAGGAATTATTATGTCATATTGCATGGGATTTGGGATGTTATGATATGAAGGGGAAGTGCTTATGGGTGACAATGTCACACCTAATGATATTATTGTATCGGTGTTTTGGTCACATGGTGATCGGTGGCTAAGCCACGTTATATTATCTTTGGTCACATAGTGATCGGTGGCTAAGCCACGTTATATTGTCTTTGAGCAGTGTGTCTGTCAGCATGACTGCCACGTATGAGGCGTGTGGCGGATAGAGGGTTGATTGTAGAAATCCCCACGGTGTGTTGGGCTGGTACGGGTGGCGTGTAGAGGATGGAAAAACTAGGTTGGGCTGGGACATATTGCATTGCATTCACTATCTGATATGCCAAGATGTTAGGGCTACGGCCCAATTTGCTTCTGTGGGCTTAGGCCCAGTTATCGTTGTAAGGGGAATTTACACACTGAATCTCGATGACTCACCCCTTTGTTAATTTTGTATGTAATCATTAGGTCACAGATTTGGGAGCTGAGGCGGACTTGTGGAAGCCGTACATTGTTTTTTTCGTAAACTTGTTCTCTTATTTCAAACTTATTTTTAATTCAGGATTTTAAGTTGTAATAAGGCCGCTTTAACTTTATTTTTGGGCATTTTATTTGTTTAGCTTTTAATTTGATCTCTGCCTATTATTATTCAATTGCGATATGGGATTTTCCAAAACCCTTAATAACTGTTTTTCAAAATGTTAACAAAAAGGATAACAATCAATAAATATTTAAACTCGAAATTTTTAACAAACACGCAGTTTTTAAATACTCTTTTATGTGACATGCCAGATCCGATCATAACTTCTAGGCCGGGTTTGGGGTGTTACAATTATGGTATCAGAGCCTAGGTTCAAAACTCGGCTGTGGCTTTGGGTTCAAAAATATTTTCAAAGAATGGTTTGGAAAATGGTTTAGAAAAATATATTTATTTTCTGAAAGTATGGCACCCGAGTCTTTGGCACCAAATTCGTAAGTTTCCTGATACTTTGCTTTGTTATATGTTGTATTTCTGGTGTCTATTCTGTGTGTTTGGTTTGGATGTGGTGTTCAGATATAGAATTGGTTGCATATGGAAGATTTGTTTGCTTTAATGACTAGGTGTTTTTGAGTGTGTGTAGGGAGTTCTAAATTCTAGTTAAAAGTATATTAGTGTTATTAAGAATTAGATTGCGCAGCAAGAGCGTAGTGTGGTAGGTTAAGATGTGTGACTGTACCTATAGTTGGAAATTTCGAGGACGAAATTTCTTTAAGGTGGGTAGATTCGTAACATCCCAAAATTGGGCCTAGTAGAACTAGGCCCAATGGGCTTTCGGAGCAGTAGCGTTTAAAATTTTTGGAGAACAAGAAAATGGCTTTAGTGCAAGTTGGACTTATTAGGTGAGTGATTTTGGAAGGTTAGAGGGCTTTTATGAAGTCCCGGGATCAAACTTTGGCTTTAGGGAAATTTTGGTTTTAGGTGGAAAAAACCCTGGGAGTTAGTGGGTAGGCTTTAAGAATAAAATATGGGGAAAAATGACACAAGTGGAGTGTGTGGTGTAGTGGCAAAGTGACGCCACATAAGAGGCAAGGGGATGACGCCATAAAGGAAGGAAGGAGGTCCAAGGTTCAAGTCTTGGCTCTTGCATTTTGGTTTTCTTTTTACATGGACCTTAGAATTTGGCTATAGATTTATATTTAGTTGCGCATGGATTAAAACACAAGAGGAGCTTGTGGCCAAGTGGTTAGCGGCGTGGATTTTGCTACAGGGGAGCCTGGGTTCGAATCTCATGAAAAGCAGGGGAGTATTTATTTTACGAATTGGACGGCAAGAGTTTGAGTTGGATTTAAACTCTACTAACGAAGGGATCCCACATCGGAAAGATACAAAAAAGGAAGGTGAGAAGCTAGCTATATATGGAGCATTCTATGATAGGAGGAAGGATACCTTGGAGGCGTTTGGGCACAGGAGTGGTCAGAGCATGGATTAGCACCAGATTCCTATCAGGTGTGTAACTCTCTCTACTCTAGTTGTAGAGCGGCAAATGTTGAAGTGCCGGTCACGACAATAGTAGCCATACGAGCGTGCGAGCGCACGTGTGGGGCTTCGACGCGATAGTTGAGGCTATCAATAATATTCTTGTGGTTGAGGCTGTTTGGGCCATGATGGGCGGAAGTGGGCCCAATTGAATAAAATGTATGATGGTGTAGTATATAGTGAACTAGACTAGGTGAATCTTATATACGTGGCTAGATTTGTGTTAGGTGGGCCACACGAGCGTGTGGGCCTGAATGGGCCGAAATCGAGTTTTAGGCCTAATAGTCCGGTAAAGACCGGAAATGGTAGCTGAGTTGCTCGAGGTGACATTAGGCCTTGGAAAAGGCCATTGCAGGTGCGGAACTACTGAAATACCCTCGATAGGTAAATTACAAAAATACCCTTGGTAGGTAAAATTACGGTTATACCCTTAGAGGTTAATTAGCTTGATTATGTTGTATTATGTCTATCTGATTATGATGGTAAATCATGTTATACTTATATTTGATATATGTTTTGCATACATGACATACTGCATACAGGAATTATTATGTCATATTGCATGGGATTTGGGATGTTAAGATATGAAGGGGAAGTGCTTATGGGTGACAATGTCACACCTAATGATGGTACATTATTGTATCGGTGTTTTGGTCACATGGTGATCGGTGGCTAAGCCACGTTATATTATCTTTGGTCACATAGTGATCGGTGGCTAAGCTACGTTATATTGTCTTTGAGCAGTGTGTCTGTCAGCATGACTACCACGTATGAGGTGTGTAGCGGATGAAGGGCTGATTGTAGAAATCCCCACGGTGTGTTGGGCTGGTACGGGTGGCGTGTAGAGGATGGAAAAACTAGGTTGGGCTGGGACATATTGCATTGCATTCACTATCTGATATGCCATGATGTTAGGGCTATGACCCAATTTGCTTCTGTGGGCTTAGGCCCAGTTATCGTTGTAAGGGGAATTTACACACTGAGTCTCGATGACTCACCCCTTTGTTAATTTTGTAGGTAATCATTAGGTCGCAGATTTGGGAGCTGAGGTGGACTCGTAGAAGCCATACATTGTTTTTTTCGTAAACGTTTCTCTGATTTCAAACTTATTTTTAATTTGGGATTTTAAGTTGTAATAAGGCCGCTTTAACTTTATTTTTGGGCATTTTATTTGTTTAGCTTTTAATTTGATCACTTCCTATTATTATTCAATGTGCGATACGGGATTTTCCTAAACCCTTAATAACTGTTTTTCAAAATGTTAACAAAAAGGATAACAATTAATAAATATTTAAACTCAAAATTTTTAACAAACGTGCAGTTTTTAAACAACCCTTTTATGTGACATGCTAGATATGGTCATAACTTCTAGGCCGGGTTTGGGGTGTTCACTAAATATATAATTAAAGACAAGAAAGATAAAGATAAAGAAAATAGAAATGTAGATAAAATTAAAATGAAAGATGAATGGACCGAAGAGTCCTTGTTGTTGGATGGTCCGCGAGGTGGGTGTGACCTATAAGGCTTCGGAGGTGCTACGGTGGTGGAAGTGGTGTGATTCCCAAGCAGCCTTTAGAACTTTGAAGGCTGCATTGAGGCAGTGGTCGCGGTTCCGATGTGATTCCCTAGCAGCCTTTTGAACCTAACACTAAGAAACTAAAATAAAATAAACTAAATTAAGCATAAGATAGTCAAAGAGAAGGAAAATAAAGGAGAAGATAAAAGTAAAACAAAAGATAAATGGTCTCAAAGACCCTTGGCTTGTCGAGTGTATGAAGCAGCCGGCATGAATTTATGTAGGTCGATCTCCATGAAGGAGACTGTGCTGGGATCCTTTCACTTCGTCGACATAGATATGGTGTAGCTCGATGGTTCTGTGAAAAGATTAGGGATGAAAAGTAGGGAGAGGGTTGGGAAAGAAAAGAAAAACTAAATGGGTTGAATGGGTGAAAAGAGGGAGGGGTGGGTGGTTTATATAGAATTTTCAAGTTTGGTACATTCACACGTCCGTGTATCATGGCGTGGCATCTCATACAGCCACATCGCATGGCCGTGGTGGGCTTCGTTCATTTCTCCCATGCCAGTTCTCAGGTCGCCATGCCCATGTGTGATTTAACAGTGTCGACCACGGCCGAATCGCACGGCCGTAGGGTTTTTTTGGTGCCCCTGGGGTGGTGGTTGGAGTCGGTGACTCGAAGATTTTATTTGTTTTGACTCGTACCATCCCTGCCATGTCAGTACAGAGATTCGGTGTACCCACACGGCCACGGCCACGGCCATGGCTGTGTGGCTTGGAATTCTGTACTTTTGGTTAGTTTATAGTTAGGTGTTATAAAGAAAGAATAAAATAAAATAAATAAGATGAAAAATGCAGAAGTTAATAGGGTTAGTACTCGGGTTGCCTCCTGAGAAGCACTCGTTTAAAGTCTTAAGCTAGACTCTCCTCTCCTTTGTATATTCATGGTAGATGAAAAATGCAGAAGTTAATAGGGTTAGTACTCGGGTTGCCTCTTGAGAAGCACTCGTTTAAAGTCTTAAGCTAGACTCTCCTCTCCTTTGTATATTCATGGTAGTTTGAGGAGTTGAAAGTCCTTCCTCGTGCTGGCAGTTCCATTATCATGATAGAGTTTAAGGCGAGTAGCATTTATTTTCAAAGTAGGATCAGGAGGGGACACTCGCGGGTCTACTTTGTTTAATAGTTCATGATCTCCGATTTTGAACCTGTCTGCCTCGTAGGGTGGCCTTGGTTCTACTTGTATCCTTAGTTTTTCTTCGAGATGCATTTTCCACTCTTCTAGTTCATCGATCTGAATCCCTTGTTCCTCATGAGTTATTTCTTTGTTGGCATAGGGTTTAGGATCGGGATCATGCTGTGGTGTTTCTTGAAAAGAAGGGTTAACCGAATGGTTATCAATAGAATTTACTTTCTCACCTTGGCTATTCGATGTTCTAGCTGAATCAAGGGCTTGAAGAGTGACTGTCTCCTCACCTACCCAGGGTATGAGTTCACCTGCGTCGACATCAATTTTAGTTCTGGCAGTTGCTAAAAATGGTCGTCCTAAAATTAGGGGGATCGTGTTGTCCTCATCCATGTCTAAAACGAAGAAGTCTACTGGGAATACGAATTTATCAATCTTCACAAGTACATCTTCAATTATACCCCTTGGAACTCTTATAGTTTTATCAGCGAATTGAATGCTCATCCTAGTTTGTTTGGGTTTCCCTAGACCTAGTTGTTTAAACAATTTATAAGGCATGACATTTATGCTTGCCCCTAAATCAGCTAATGCATTATCAATAGGTAAACTACCAATTAAGCATGGAATTATAAAACGCCCTGGATCTTTTAATTTCGGTGGTAGTTTATTTTGCAACATTGCCGAGCACACTGCGTTCAGTTTCACATGTGATTCCTCGTCTATCTTCTGCTTATTTGTCAATAGTTTCTTTAAAAATTTCCTGGAATCTGGCATCTGTGAAAGTGCTTCAAGAAACAGCAAATTAATATGTAATTTCTTTAAAAGTTTAAAAAACTTACCGAACTGTTCTTCTGTATCGTCTTTTGTTATTGCTTGGGGATATGGTATGCGAGGTTTGTACTCTTTGATTACCAGTTTCGTCTTGTTATTGATCTCAACCGTATTTTCTTCTACCATCTTCTTTTATTTTGAATTAGGCGCATCTAACCTTTCACTATCTTGAGCTGTTATGGCTTGAACTTGCTCCCTTGGGTTAGTTTCGGTGTTGCTCGGTAGTCTTCCCTGTGGTCTCTCAGACATTTGCTTAGCAAGTTGCCCGAATTCCTTTAACTCTTGTGTCAATGCCTCAACTTTTGTTTCTATCTTTTGGAAACGTGTTTCTGTATTTTGAGACCATATTTATGAGGCTGCTATGAAGTTTGTCAGCATCTCTTCAAGGTGCGGCTTCTTTTCCTGTGGGTAGGGCTGTTGTTGGAAGTTTTGGGATGGTTGTTGCCTTTGATTTCTTTGACCGCCCCATGAGAAATTGGGGTGGTTCTTCCAACCTGGATTATAAGTATTACTATAAGGGTTATTGTCAGATCAGAAGTTATTACCCATATAGTTCATTTGTTCACTCTCCATGCCCTGTCCATAGGGTGGGTACTTAGGATTCACCACTCCTTCACTTGCGTCGCACTGCATAACTGGATGTGCCTGCAAAGAACCATAGAAACTATCAAATTTTTTATGTAGCAACGCTACCTGATTTGATAGCGTGGTTACTGCGTCAAGGTTGAAAACTCCGGCTGCTTTGGCTGGCCTTGTCCTTGTAACTTGCCACTGTTAGTTATTCAGTGATATCTCCTCTATAAACTCGTAGGCTGCTTCAGGAGTTTTGTTGTTCAGGGTTCCGCTGGTGGCTGAATCGATTAGTTGTCTTGTTAAGGGGTTCACATCGTTGTAAAAAGTTTGGACCTGTTGCCACAATGGTAATCCATGGTGTGGACACCTTCTCAACAAATCCTTGTATCTCTCCCATGCATCGTAAAGTGTCTCTGAATCTATCTGCACAAAAGAAGAGATATCATTTCGTAATTTGGCCGTTTTGGCCGGTGGATAATATTTTAATGAAAATTTTTTGGTCATTTGGTCCCATGTAGTGATTGACCCTCGTGGGAGAGAATGCAACCACTGTTTGCCTTTATTTCTTAAAGAAAAGGGAAAAAACTGAAGACGGATGGCATCATCAGAAACGCCATTTATCTTAAAGGTATCACAAAATTCTAGAAAATTCACAAAGTGTGTGTTAGGATCCTCATCCTGCAAACCATCAAACTGAACAAACTGTTGTATCATCTGTATAGTGTTAGGTTTTAGTTGAAAATTATTTGCAGCAATAGTAGGCCTAACAATACTTGACTCAGTTCCTGTTAAACTAGGTTTTGCATAATCATACATAGTACGTGGAGCATGATGTTCGGCCATCTCTGGGGGTGGCGGATTATTTTCAGCCATCTCTTCCGTGGTATTTATTTCGGCTTCTTGCTATTTCTTAATGTAGTTTAAGCTTCGCCTTATTTCTCTGCGATTTCTTCGAATGGTACCTTCAATATCACTGTCGTAAAGTAGGGTTTCTGTCAGGTTCCTTCTAGTCATAAGGTAGAGGTACCTGAAAGGAACAAAAGAAAGAAAGAAAATTTAGAAAAATAAAAATAAAATTTAATTGAAAAAATAAAATAAAAATAAATAAAAATTAAGCTTTCTTAATATTTTAATTCCCCGGCAACGGCGCCAAAAACTTGATCTTTGTTTTCGCGATGTCAAAGTCTTAAAATTTATAAAAAGAATGATCAAACCTGGAAACTAACTATGACAACGATTTGAGGCAAGCGTACCTATCAAACGGTAGTATAGTTAAGGCAAGACCGGAATGTCGAACCCAAAGGAACCAAAAGTACTAATACTCACTCTCTTTTTATTATTTAGCCTAAGAATTTAAGTGATTTTTATGTAATCTAAAATTAACTAACTACTAAACTAAAGACTCTAAGACAAAGAAGAATGAATTTGGGAAAATAACTTGAGGGAAAACCAATTGATCAAAACGACACCAAGGAAGAATCCACCTAGACTTCACTTATTATCTAACTCTGAACCAGACGATTTATTCACTTGACTTGATCTGTAAGATTCCCTAAGTTATATTAATCCCTCTCTCGAGGCGACCAACGTCTAACCCTAGGTTGATTAATTGAAATCTCTATCAGTGAAATTAGAATGTTGTTTTGAGACCATAAATTTGACGAGTAAGTTATTATTTTATTATTATTTTAATGTCTATGGAATGTTAGTAAGGTTGTATTAAAATTTTGTTAAAAAAATTTTGATGTTTGTATGTTTAATTACGTAAAAAGAACTAAATTGTAAAAGGTGTAAAAGTAGAGTTCTATTAGTAAAAGGAGTTTAATTGCTATGAAACTTAAATCTGGGTGGACTTACATGGTAGTTAGACCATTTATAATGTTAGAGGACAAATATGGACATAAAATTATGTGATTTTAAGGTTAATTAGTAAGGTTAAAAAGGTAATTCAATAATTAAATTAAGGTAAAATATGGTAAAAATAATGTATCATCTTCATTAGCTCATCTCTCCATTGAATTTAGGGATAGAAAACCCCATTTAGTCAGGATGGTACATCTAATACAATCTTAGCAATAATGGCACAGAAATTTGTAAAAAAAGGGTTGTGGAGCATATTTCGCTTATATAGTTTATTCTAGGGTTTTTGAATTGAAGCTAGAATCGGTTCCAATGGTATGTGAGTATATAGGTGTATTTCCAAAAGAGTTACCAGTGTTACTGCCGATTAGAGAGGTTGAGTTTGCTATTGAATTAATGCCGGGAACATCTTCGATATCGATAGCCCTGTATAGAATGGCACCTACAAAATTGAAAGAGTTGAAAGCTTAGTTGCAAGAGTTGACAAATAGAGGCTTTGCTCGGCCCAGTTTTTCTCCTTGGGGTGCTCCTGTGTTATTTGTTAAGAAAAAGGATGGATCTGTGTGCGACTATAAATAGATTATCGATAGTTCAACAAAGTCATGATCAAGAACAAGTATCCGTTGCCATGTATAGATGATATGTTTGACCAATTGAAAGGTGCAACGGTGTTATCAAAGATTGATCTTTGTTTTGATTATTATCAATTATGGGTTAAAGATCGAATGTGTTGAAAACTGAATTCAGAACTAGGTATGGACATTATGGGTTTCTTGTGACGCCATTCGATTTGACTAATGCACTTGCTGTATTTATGGACATGATGAACATAATATTCAAGTCATATTTAGGCA
Organism: Gossypium bickii; assembly: GCA_025503065.1. Lineage (NCBI taxonomy): Eukaryota > Viridiplantae > Streptophyta > Magnoliopsida > Malvales > Malvaceae > Gossypium > Gossypium bickii. The sequence continues at coordinate 41,567,225 of CP106717.1, read as the reverse complement.
TATTTGTTGTTGTGTTCATTGATGATATTATGATCTATTCACGAGATGAGGCAGAGCATGCCCAGCATTTGAGAATTGTTTTGATATCTTTATGCGAAAAACAACTATTCGGTAAAATCAGCAAATGTGAGTTCTGTCTTTGAGAAGTCAGATTTTTGGGACATGTTGTATCGGCTGATGGCATTAGAGTTTATCTGAGCAAAATTTCAGCTGTGGTAGATTGGAAACCTCAGAGAAATGTATCAGAGGTTAGATGCTTTTTGGGTTTAACCGGATATTACAGAAGATTTGTCAAGGGATTCTCGATGATTGCTACACCATTGACGAGATTGTTGCAAAAAGATGTTAAATTCGAATGGTTCAAGAAATGTCAGCAAATTTTTAATCGAAGAAAAGGCATTGTTAGAGTTCGAGGTTCGGCCAACTATCCTTGGTGCATGTACGTTCATTTTTGTCCCGTTTTTAATGATTTTTATGTTTTCAAAATTGTTGTAACTTAATCTAGCTAGCCCAGGGACTAATTTACAAAACTGTTAAAGGTTTAGGGTTTTGCCGTTGATGAATGTAGGTGTATTTTGATGTTTGATGATAGAAAATGTATGGTTGTTGTTAGATAAACAACATTAGTAAAGTGATTTTTGATAAAATTGTCAACTAGGGATTTATTTGTAAAATATGGAAATTTTGTGGTTAAATTTTGGAATAAATGAAAATTATGGGCTACTAGGGGTCTATATGAAATTCGCCTAGCATGGGTCGGACTTAATTGCATGAATTTGTATTTTTATGAGATAAGGACTAAATTGTAAAAATGTTGAAATATTAGGGGCAAAAGTGTAAAGTTGCCATAATATGCATTTTGGGCTAAATTGAATAGAATGATAATTGAACAAGTTAATTTTGATTACATATAGATCAAGAAAAGCGAAGTTCAGATCTAGATCGAGGAAAGAACAAAGTTTGGACTAGTCAATCCATTTTGTCGTTTTTGCGATCGAGGTAAGTTCGTATGTTAATAAGTATTGATATAAATGTATTTTAAATGCTTTGTTATTGAATTAATTGTGAATATGACCTTACAGATATGTTCCACGAAGATTCGGTAATGTGAAATCTCGGTTGAACCATAGGAATAGATTAGGATACGAATGACATGTCATTAGGGGTTATGTGATTTGGGTGATGGTCCGTACGTCCTACCGGTGGCTAAGTTATCCGGCATGTGTTGCAGATTCTCATCAGCTTGTGTGAGCAGCACCTTGTAGCTACGTCATGACCGTCAGCTTGTGTGAGCGGACCGGTTGATAGCTCGAGAGTGAGCATTATATGAGATATTAGATCGAGATAGCTTCGGTTATGTATTTGGCACTTAGGGTGATAGATTCCCGAGTATCTGCTAATATTCCAAATGGTTCAACGGGTATGTCAAAGATATGGATGAGTATGAGATTAGTACGAGATGGTACAGGTATGTACATGAACCGTATAAGCTTTGAATTGAAGAAATTTTTGAATTTCTTATCTAACCTTGTAAATGATCTTATGATAGGTTTGTGGATTAATATGAGTTGTGTATTGTTATATTCAATTGTGTGAATTGTGTATTTTTGGCAAGTTGGGTTTATTACTATATGAACTTACTAAGCTTTATAGCTTACTCTGTTTAATTTTCTGTGTTTTATAGTGAATATCGAAGCTAGCTCGGATTGGTAGTTGTCAGAGATTACATCACACCATCAAGCTTCTACTTTGGTACTTTTGAGCTTATGTATTTGGTTATATGGAATGTATAGGAATTATGGCTGTTTTGGAATATATTTTGGTCATGAATTTAGCCATTTGAGTTGGCTTGTAAATGTTAAGTGTTTGGTTTAGTGTATAGCCATGAGAGTTGGCTTATTTTGGTATATTTGGTGATGTATATATTTGTGCGAATAGCTTTTGGTATGTTGTGTAATATTGCCATTTATATGCTTGTTGTGAATTGGTATTTTGAAGTACCATATGGTTGAAATTTGAATATTTGGTAGGCATATGATTAGAGGTAAGAAAATGCATATATGAAGTTAACTAGTTAAATGAATTGAGAATGTGAATTTGGTATGAAATTTAATAGCATATTGTGGTATTTGTGTGCCTTGTATTTGATGGTATTGAAATGGCATGAATTATGCTTGGTTGAGATTGGTTTGAATGTCTATTGTTGTTATGCTATATACCAGTTGATGTTTTTAGGTGGTTGCATTTTTAGTGAGAGAGATGGCTTGGTAAATAGCCTATTTTTGTCCACACAGGTAGAGACACAGGCGTGTGTCTCAGCCGTGTGTGACACAGATCAGGTTATACGGCTGTGTGTCCTCGTGTGGTTGGCCGTGTGACTTAAGTCAGAGAATTACACGGGGTCGGACACTGGCTGGGACACGGCCATGTGATCCCATTTTGAATGTCCAAACTGCCTGGCCACACGGGCGTGTGTCCCCTGTATATTGAAAAATTTTCTAAGTTTTCTGAAAATTTCCTGAGATATCGATTTAGTCCCGAACCACTTCTAAAGCATGTTTTGGGCCTCGTAGGCACACATTAGGGACTTGATGAATGATTATGAATGACTTGTATTTGAATTTGATAATTGCATGAGAAATGTATGTCCAATTGTGTAATAAGTCCGGTAATGCTCTGTAACCCTATTCCGGCGATGGATACAGGTGCGTGGTGTTACATTTATTGGTATCAGAGCTACAGTTTAGTCAATTGTAGGACTAACATAGTGTATGTGAAAGTCTAGCTATACATGCCATATATAACCTGTGATACTATTTTTCCCTAGACTTTCACAAAATTACTATTTTGCCCCTACGCTCGTAAAATGAAATGTGTTTATTTTTCTCACACCAAGCCTAGCCGATTCATATTCTCTTTTATAGCAACTCACAATTCCAATTATTTCACACATTTACTATCCATTTTATAACTTTTACAAAATAGTCCTATTAGGTGTTTTCATGAAAAATCCTTTCACAAAAGTTGTTTATTAAACAACCAAGATTCTTTCTTCCATAAAATTTTAGCAAATACATGAATACTCACATGGAAAAACCCTAGACTCTCAACCATTTTGCAAAATATTCCCCTCATTAGCTAGATTATACTACAAGGGTCCCAAAAGTACAAAAATTATCAAGAATGACCACCAAAATCACTTACTTGAAAGGAGTGTAAGTTGCTGAAAATTTCAAGCTTCCAAACCTCTATTCTTGTTGATATTTTCGGTGTAAGAAGAAGAAGATGGAAAAGATGATAGCTTTTCTTTGTTTTTATTTTATTTTATTCATTTAGTCACCTAATGCCACCAAACCTTGACCAAATTCATTTCTTTGCCCCTATGGTCGGCCATCACCCTAATAAAGGCCTATTTGCACATTAAGGACCTCTAATTTAAGGTTCTCCAGCTATATGACACTTCAAATTAGTAGAACACAAATTTTGCCTTTTATGCAATTTAGTCTTTTTTCGAAATTAAGCAAGTAATCACTATAATTAATTCACTAAAATTTTCATGCACTCATATAATCATGATATAACACATAAATTAATATTAAAAATAATTTCTTCGGCCTCGAATTAGTGGTTTCAAAACCACTGTTCCGACTAGCACCAGAATCGGACTGTTACAACTCTCCCCCTTTAGGGATTTTTGTCCTCGAAAATCTTACCGATAAAGAGGTTTGGGTATTCTTTTCTCATGGATTCTGGTTTCCACGTAGGCTGTTCTACACCATATTTTTCCCACAACACTTTCACTAAGGTTATACTTTTATTCCTCAACTATTTAACCTCTCGAGCCAAAATCTTAACTGGTTCCTCATCATAGGTCATATCCGGTCGTATCTCAATTTCGGTAGGAGGAATTACATGTGAAGGATCGAAACGATATAGTCGCAACATCAACACATAGAACATATTGTGTATTCTCTCCAACTCTGCTGGCAAAGCTAACCCGTAAGCTACTAGTCTAATCCTTTCAATAATCTCATACGGCCCAATGAAACGCGGAGTCAATTTGCCCTTTCGACCAAATCTCAATATTTCCTTCCACGGGGATACTTTCAGAAACACTTTATCACCCACCTGAAACTCAATTTCTTTTCTTTTCAAATCCTCGTATGACTTTTGTTGGTCTGAAGCAGCTTTCAGACTATCACGGATAACTTTAACTTTCTCTTCGGTTTCTCTAACTAAATCAACCCCGTGAATTTGCTTCTCACTAAGCTCGATCTAATACAAAGGAGTTCGACACTTGCGACCATATAATGCTTCGTACGGTGACATCTGTATACTCGACTGATAACTGTTGTTGTAGGCAAATTTCACCAAAGGTAGATATTTTTCCCAACTACCTTCAAACTCTAAAACATAGCATCGGAGCATGTCTTCGAGAACTTGTATCACTATTTCGGATTGACCATCAGTTTGCGAATGGTACGCGGTACTAAAATTCAATTTCGTACCCAAGGCTTCTTGTAGCATTTTCCAAAACCTCGAAGTAAACCCCGGATCTCTATCCAAAATAATAGACATAGGCACCCCATGTAATCTCACAATTTCGGCAATATATAGCTCAACCAACTTGTCAAGTGAGTAATCAGTACGTACTAGTATAAAGTGAGTCAATTTTGTTAATCTATCAACGATAACCCACACGACATCTTTCTTTTTCAGAGTCATAGGTAACCCTGTTACAAAATCCAGCGTGATTCAGTCCCATTTCCACTCAGGAACCATCACTGGTGACCGAAGGTACCTGATGCTCGGCATTCACTTGTTGGCAGATCAATCACTTTGTCACAAACTCAGTGATGTCTCTTTTCATACCCGGTCCCCAATACAACTTCATTAAATAATTATACATTTTTTCACTACCCGGATGTACTGACAAACAACCATTGTGTGCCTTATGTAAAATTTTCTGAATCAACTCATCATCTTTCTATACACAGACCCTATCATGGAACATTAAGAAATCATTTGGTCTGATTCAAAAATCTGAATCACTACCCGATTCACACTGAACTCTTTTAACTTGCAATTCCTTGTCTTTTTTTTGAGCTTCACAAATTTGCTGAGGAAATAATGGTCTAGCCCTTAACTCGGCCAAAATCGAACCGTCGCCAGACAAAGCCAAACTCGTGCTCATAGCTCTCAAAGCATACAAGGATTTTCTATTCAAGGCGTCTGCAACTACATTCGCTTTCCCCAGATGATAATCAATCACTTGTTCATAATCTTTCAATAATTTGAGCCACCTCCGTTGTCGCAAATTCAAGTCCTTTTGGTTCATCAGGTACTTCAAACTTTTGTGATCGGTAAAGATTCAGCATTTTTCACCATACAAGTAATGACGCCAAATCTTCAAAGTAAAGACGATGGCGGGTAATTCCAAATCGGCATCGGATAATTCTTTTCATGCAATTTTAGCTGTCTTGAGGCATAAGCTACTACTTTGCTTTCTTGCATCAACACACAACCAAGACCATTTAATGACGCATCACTATAGATAACAAACTCCTTTCCTGACTTAAGTTGTACCAACACTGGTGCTTTAGTTAATCGTACCTTCAACTTTTCGAAACTTTATTGACACCTATTGGTCCATTCAAACTTAACATTCTTTTGCAACAACTTAGTCATAAGAGAAGCAATCATCGAAATTCCTTCGACAAAACGTCGATAATACCCGGCTAAGCCCAAAAAGCTTTTAACCTCGGATATATTCTTTGGCGATTTCCAATCAACAATCGCCGAAATTTTGCTTGGATCAACTCGAATACCATCACCTGAAACTATATGTCCCAAAAATCTGACTTCACGAAGCCAAAACTCACTTTTACTGAACTTAGCAAACAATTTCTCCTCTCGTAGAATCTGCAATAATGTTCTTAAGTGTTCGGCATGCTCAGACTCATCTCGAGAATAAATCAATATATCATCTATGAACACTACCACAAACTTGTCCAAATATAGCTGAAAATTTCAGTTCATCAAATCAATAAACATAGTTGTTGCATTAGTTAAACCGAAAGGCATCATAAGAAATTCATAGTGTTCATACCTCGTTCTAAAAGCAGTTTTCGACACATCAAATTCTTTGACTCTCAACTGGTAGTAGCCGGATCTTAAATCTATTTTTGAAAACACGGTTGCTCCCTTCAGTTGATTGAACAAATCATCAATCCTCGATAATGGATACTTGTTCTTTATAGTTACCTTGTTAAGTTGACGATAGTCAATACAAAGCCTCATTGTTCCATCTTTCTTCTTTACAAGGGAGCACCCCAAGGAGAAAAACTCGGTCTAACAAATCCCTTACTGATCTACTCTTACAGCTGGGCCTTTAACTCTTTCAATTCGGTCAGAGCCATTCTATACGGAGCAATGGAAATTGGTGCAGTCGCAGGTATCAAATTGATAGCAAACTCAATTTCTCTAATCGGAGGTAACCAAGTAATTCTTCTAGAAATACATCTGGAAATTCACAAACTACTGGCACAGATTCAAGCTTCAACTCAAACATATCAGTATTCAACACATATGCAAGGTATGCTTCACACCCTTTTCTCATACACTTCTGAGCAGACATGTACGAAATCACCACAGGCATCTTATTTGAGTCATCTGTTTCAACCCAAAGAATCTCACCATTTTCACATTTCAACTCAAGAGTTTTCTGTCTACAATTTACCTTAGCATCATGTAATGTCAACTAATCCATGCCCAAAATAACATCAAACTCGTCAAATGGCAACAACATCAAATTAGCCAGAAAACAATGTCCTCGAATCATCAAAGGACAATTCTTGCAAACCTTATCTACTTACACATACTTGCCTAAAGGGTTTGACACCTTAATCACAAATTCAGTCAATTCAACAGATAATTTCTTACTATTTACCAAATTCAAACAAACATAAGAATGAGTGGATCCAGGTTCAATTAATGCAACAGCATTAGTATCATAAAGAGAGAATATACAGGTAATCACATCAGGGGATGATGCATCTCGTATGGCATAAGCTCTAGCAGGTGCTCTCGTTTCTGACCTCGTAGTTGAATCCTTTATTATACTTTTACTACTAGCTCCACTTCCTGCATTTCACGGTGGTCTACCTCTACTAGTACCGTTACTCGGTCTAACACTCTGAAGTTTCTCTCCTTCGACATTATCAGGACAGTCTCTGATAAAATGTTCTCAAGAACCACACTTGTAGCAAGCTCGGTTGTTTCCCCAACACTCTCCAATATGTTGCCTACCACAATCCTGACACTCGAGTTTATTAGTCTTCACATTACCCACACTTGCCATCAAAGTGGCTTGAATTCTAGAGCCCGAATGTGTTTTACCACGATCCTAGTGTGAATACCTAGCTGAAACGACCATCTGAGTATTCGTTTCTTTGGACCTCTTTGATTGAGGTTAGAACGACTTACTCATCAGCCTCTTCCCTGCATCTCAGGCCTCAATCATAGCTTTTCTCCTTTCTTTATTCAGCTCTTCAGACTTGCAAGCTCTATTAACCAATACCACGAATTTTTTCAATTCTAAGATCCCGACTAATAATCTAATTTCCTTGTTCAGCCCATCTTCAAACCTCTTACACAAAATAGCTTCGGTAGACACACACTCTTCAACATACTTACTGAGTCTGACAAATTCACATTCATACTCTGCCACAGACATTTTGCCTTGCTTCAATTTGAGGAACTCTTTCCGTTTCTGATCAATGAACCGCTGACTTATATATTTCTTTTGAAACTCCTCTAAGAAGAAATCCCATGTCACTCTCTCCTTCGGAACTACATATGTCAATGTTTACCACCAGCGGTATGCCGAGTCCTTCAGTAATGATACAACAGATTTTAAGCATTCTTCGAGTGTGCAAGAAAGTTCACCAAATACCCGTATAGAATTTTCAAGCCAGAACTCTGCCTTCTCGGGATCATCATCTATGTTGGCTCAAAATTCCTCGGCCCCTTGTTTTCGAATCTTATCAACCGGGGGTTTAGTCAATCTTAACAAATCAATACCTTGAGGAGCTATAGAGACCGACTGAGGTATAGGAGGGGTGGAGGAGGTCGAGCATTGGGATTTGCTTGAACAAATTCAGTATACCAATTACTAATCATATGGAGAAAGACTTCCCAAGCCTCCTCTCTCTAACCCAAGGTCTCAGGTCTACTTTCTACTGGCGTAGTCCCTTACGCGAGAGCCAGTGCATTACTTGCAGCACCATCAGCAGCAGCTCAGTCGGGATACATTTACTATATGAAAACACAGTTTGAAATTGTTAGGAGTCACCACACTATCATCATATATTTATGGCATGTATAGCTAGACTCTCACACGCTACGGTAGTCCGAGAACTGACTAAACCATAGCTCTGATACCACTAAATGTAACACCCCTTACCCATATTCGACAATGGAATAGGGTACGAGGTGTTACCGAACTTATATGCAAGCAATCATAAAAAACCGAGACATGACTTTCCACTCAAATTTAAAACTTTTCATAAACATTCATATCTCCCTTTAAACAAGCCTATAAGGCCCAAAACATACATAAGGAGTGGTTCAGGACTAAAGAACATTAGAAACCTCTGGGAAAACTTAGAAAGTTTTCATCAAAAGGTCCACACGCCTGTGTGGCATATCACATGCTTGTGCTTCAGGCCGTGTAAAAAAATAAGGGACATTTATGACATCATCAGCTAAATAAGGTCACACGACCAACACATATGCCCGTGTCCTTATGCCGTGTGGTGAATTAAATTCCTAAAATCAAGTGCAGACTTCACACGGTCGAGACACACGGCCGTGTCTCGTGCCCGTGCGTTCACTACTTGGCATTTTGTTTTACTTTAATTAGGGTGCAGGGGACACACGACCATAACACAGCCTATGGGGCAAGCCGTGTGTCACACACGGCCTAGACACATGCTCGTGTATCTACCCGTGTGGACAAAATAAGGCTATTTATGTAACACCCCAAACCCGGCTTAGAAGTTAGGCCCGAACATGGCGTGTCACATTGGGATGTTTTTCGAAAACCATGGTTCCGTTTGAAAATTCTTCCTAATATTAATAACTAAAGTCCTAGTTTGCATTTGTTTATTATTAATCGACGTTTTTTATAAATTATAATTTTCAAAACTTTTTGCTATTCAAAACCTCAGATTTCTTTTGCTTACTTTTAAAACATGGTTTATTAGAAATCATTTTTGGAAAACATTATCATTTTTAAAACCTTGTTTATTGCGGAAGCTTAATTTAAAACAACTGACTTATGAAAACATGATATTTACAACTTAGTTGCGAAAGCGTAGTGTTTTGAAAACATATATTGTTTGGAAAAATCGCGATTCAATGTTGAGCAGATTTAAACATACTAAACTAAAAATCCCAAACCAAAAACCAGAATTTAAGAGAGGCCTTATTACAACCCAATAAAAACGGTTTAATAAAGTAAAGTAGAATACTAAAATCCAAAACTGGTCGCAATGTGGCCACCTCCGAGTCCTCAAGCACGTCGAACCGCCTACTAAGGGTTACCTGAAACATTTTAAAAGATGGGTGATTTTATGAAAACTCAGTGTGTACAACCCTCATCAGTCAAAACATGCATCACAACAATCTGGGCCGAAGCCCATTACAGTAACAGTGGCAATTGGGCCTTAGCCCAAAATAGCCTCGGTTGGGCCTTAACCCATAACAAAAGTCACATATCATATTTATCCGGGCCTAAGCCCATCATAGTTAGAACATGTGAATGCAATGCATTAATGCCCATACCAACCCTGTACTCCGTCTCCTGTCCAACCCTGCACTCCTTTGGGGATTTAATCGACCCACCTATCCCTACACTCTTTTTGTAGCACCGGTTGCGGCACTAACTTTATCGGTGTAGCGTGACTACTTGGTGGCTAAAAAGCCTGCGGTGGCTATAAAGCCTTGGTGGCTAAAAAGCCTTCGGTATTGGCACAAAGCCCATAGTTACAGCACGAAGCCCATATTAATGGCACACAGCCCTCGGTAACATTATCGGTGTAGCATGGCTGCTCAGTGGCTAAAAAGCCTGCGGTGGCTATAAAGCCTTTGGTGGATCCACAGTCGTCAAGTGACCATGCGATTCTATTAGCACTTCCTCCGTATTAATAATCCCAACCCCATGCAATATGTCATGTATGTCATGCTCAATCATTACACGTGTATGCAAAATGGCCATACATACGTGTATGCAAAATGGCCATACTCATTAACAATTATTTAAACATGTAATAAAAGCATATTAGTCATACAAGCACAGTCAAATTAGTCAACTCATTGCACAAGTCGATCATTTACCTACAAGGGCAAATCAGTCATTTTACCCTATAAGGGTATTTCGATAATTCTACCCTACAAGGGTAGTTCAGTAATTCTACTCATAACCAATCCATGTACGCAACGCATCTCAAACATAATCAACCATGCAATTAACACATATAATGCTAGTACTACCATGAGGGTACAACGGTCATTTTGTCGTTTAGGGGTAAAACGATAATTTCACAAATTAGGGATATTTTGGTAATTTAACAAATCGAGGGTATTTTGGTAATTTCACAAATCGGGGGTATTTCTGTAATTTCGCTAACTGGGGTATTTCAGTAATTTTACAAATTGAGGGTATTTCGGTAATTTTGCAAATTGGGGGTATTTCGATAATTTTGCAAATCGGGGTATTTTGGTAATTTTACAAGCTAGGGGCATTTCAGTAATTTTGTAAACTGGGGGTATTTCGGTAATTTTGCAACCCAATGGTATTTTAGTAATTTCACAACCCAAGGGTATTTCAGTAATTTCGCAGTCCAAGGGTATTAACGACCCAACAGAAGGTCCATTGTTGCCTCAAGCGGCTCAAGTATTCTAAACAAAGATAATGATGCGAATGGGCCTAAGGCCCATTCTCGGCCCAAGTGGGCTCACACGCTCGTGTGGCCCATTTAGCCCAAATCTAGCTACAGATATGAGATTCACATAGTTCAGTCTAATATTTACTACACGATCATACAACCTGTTCATATGGGCCTACGGGCCAATTGGGCCCACATGGCCCGTTTTGACCCATCGTGGCCCAAACAACCTAAACCCACAAGAACACTCATGATGGCCTCAACTATCGCGTCGAAGCCCCCACACGTGCGCTCGCACGCTCGTGTGGCTACCATTGCCGTGTGACCGGTAATTCGGCATTTGCCGCTCTACAACTAAAGTAGGGCGAAATACACACCTGATAGGAATCTGAAGCTGCTAATCCGCGCTTCGACCACTCATGTGCCCAAACGCCAACCAAAGTGTGTCCCCTCCCTCATAGATTGGTTCTATTTATAGCCAGCTTTTCACCTCCCCTCTTGCTAGCTTTCCGATATGGGATCCTTCCAACAGTAGAGTTTAAATCCAACACAAACTCTTGCTGCCCCAACTTAGTAAAATAAATATCCCCTTGCTTGTCATGAGATTCGAACCCTTGCTCTCTCTTATGCTCTAGACACTACATGCCACCACAACACAAGCTCCTTTTGTGTCTAACATCACACGCAACTAAATATAAACCTATGGGCCAAAGTCCAAGTTCACCTAAAATAAAACAAAAAGAAATGCCAGCGCCAAGACTTGAACCTTGGACCCCCCTTACTTCCTTGTGGCGTCATTCCCTTGTCTCATATGTGGCGCCATTTGCCACTAGACCACAACCCCTTTTGTGTCATTTTTCTCCATATGTTATTCTTAAAGCCTACCTACTAACTCCCAGGGTTTTATTCACCTAAAACCAAAATTTTTCCTAAACCCAGGTTTGATCCCGAAACTTCATAAAAGCCCCCTAACCTTCCAAAATCACTCACCTAATAGGTCCAACTAGCATTAGAGCCGTTCTCTTGTTCTCAAAAATTTTAAATGCTCCCAAGCCCAAAGCCCAATGGGCCCAATTCTACTAGGCCCAAATTTGGGTCGTTACAATTTACCAAGCATTTTTGCCACCCATACTTGCACCAACCTACACAACATCAAAACCACACCAATCAAAATATATATATAAATTCAAGGCACTTAATATAGCATAACTAAGTGCTTCACCATCATCAAACATCCATAATCACATGCAACATATCATCATTCAACCATCAATAACCATAGGCCATATCATAATAGCATTGGCACATACATGCATATATAAATAGGTTTACATCCACGTAATCATTATGAGCCACATCTCATGGCCTTATACAAAATGAATCAAATATCATCATAAGCCAACACATTTGGCTAAACCAATATGACATATAACCAAAAGGGCCAAGTCCCTATACATGCCATAATTCAATGAAAATCTCAATATACCAAAATGTGTGGATAGTGTGGGTCATCCTCCGACAGTCGCCGTATCCCGATCTGGCTTTTTGACACTATAAAAAAATAAGGGAAAAGAGAAAGGAGTAAGATTTAAGCTTAGTAAGTCTATATGTAAACAATGAACATCATACCACATACTTATAAATTAAGAACATTACATACTAATCAAGAACAATTCAGATCCTCGTAGTTGTTCTTACTCATTTCAAATCTTACCACATTCCAAATACATAACATAAGCATTGCTCACATTTACATGCACTTATGCCCTGCACTTGTCATCACATAGTCATACATTATTTCACTTAGTCAAAGTTTCGTACACAGCCCACCAGTAATAAATAACATGGTGGTATAGCACACTGCCCACCAATAATCACATATTCACGATGGTATCTCACACAGCCCACCATTAATAATAAATACGGTGGTATCGTACATAGCCCACCAATAATCACTTATTCACGTTGTTCATCCGTATCATCTTTCTATTCCGAAGGTTCATCTGGGAATTTCCTCACTTTCTATCATTTTAATAGATTTCAATAATATCCATTCACATTTCACATAATTCATTAATATGTAAAAACATATGTAAAAACGATGTATCATTTACATATAAACTTACCTCGATACAAAATATGTCAATTTGCAATATAGTCCGAAACCTTGCCTTTTCCTCGGTCAAGGTTGATTCCACATTCTTCTTGATCTATAATGACATGTTTAGCTTATTAAATAACCATATTAATCAAATCACTCCAAAATTCCTATTCTGAAAAATTATCATTTTACCCCTAGACTTTCACAAAATTACTATTTTTCCCTTTAGGCTCGTAAAATGAAACGTGTTCATTTTTCTCACACCCAAGCCTAGCCGATTCATTTTCTCTTTTATAGCAACTCACAATTCCAATTATTTCACACATTTACTATCCATTTTATAACTTTTACAAAATAGTCCTATTAGGTGTTTTTATGAAAAATCCTTTCACAAAAGTTGTTTATTAAACAACCAAGATTCATTTTCTTCCATAAAATTTAGCAAGCACATGAATACTCACATGGAAAAGCCCAAGACTCTCAACCATTTTGCAAAATAGTCCCCTCATTAGCTAGATTATGCTACAAGGGTCCCAAAAGTACAAAAATTATCAAGAATGACCACCAAAATCACTTACTTGAAATGAGTGTAAGTTGCTAAAAATTTCAAGCTTCCAAACCCTTATTCTTGTTGATATTTTCAGTGGAAGAAGAAGAATATGGAAAAGATGATAGCTTTTCTTTGTTTTTATTTTATTTTATTCATTTAGTCACCTAATGCCACCAAACCTTGACCAAATTCATTTCTTTGTCCCTATGGCCGGCCATCACCCCTCTAGCTATATGACACTTTAAATTAGTAGAACACAAATTTTGCCTTTTATTCAATTTAGTCCTTTTTCGAAATTAAGCAAGTAATCACTACAACTAATTCACTAAAATTTTCATGCACTCATATAATCATGATATAACAGATAAAATAATATTAAAAATAATTTCTCTGGCCTCGGATTAGTGGTTTCAAAACCATTGTTTTAACTAGCCCCAAAATCAGGCTGTTACAATATTTTTATGCGAATAGCTTCTGTTATGTTGTGTAATATTGCCATTTATATGCGTGTTGTGAATTGATATTTTGAAGTAGCATATGGTTGAAATTTGAAGATTTGGTAGACATGTGATTAGAGGTAAGAAAATGCATATATGAATTTAACTAGTTAAGTGAATTGAGAATGTCAATTTGGTATGAAATTGAATAGCATATTGTGGTATTTGTGTGCCTTGTATTTAATGATATTGAAATGGCATGAATTATGCTTGATTGAGAATGGTTTGAATGTCTATTGATGCTATGCTATATGCCAGTTGATGTTTTTAGGTGGTTGCATTTTGAGTGAGAAAGATGGCTTGGTAAATAGCCTATTTTTGTCCACACGGGCGTGCGTCTAAGCCGTGCGTGACACACAGTCAGATGACATTGCCGTGTCACCCAAGTTAGAGAGTTACACTGGGTTCGACATGAGCTGGGACACGGCCATGTGATCCCATTCGAATGTCCACACGGCTTGGCCACACGAGCGTGTGTCCCTTGTATATTGAAAAATTTTCTACGTTTTCTGAAAATTTCCTGAGATATCTGTTTAGTGCCGAACCACTTCTAAAGCATGTTTTGGGCCTTGTAGGCTCATATTAGGAACTTGATGAATGATTATGAATGACTTGTTTTGGAATTTGATAATTGTATTAGAAATGTATGTTCGATTGTGTAATAAGTTCAGTAATGCTCCGTAACCCTATTTCGACGACGGATACGAGTGAGGGGTGTTACATTTATTGGTATCAGAGCTACGATTTAGTCGATTCTAGGACTAACATAGCGTATGTGAAAGTCTTACTATACATTCCATATATAACCTATGATAGTATGATGTCACCTGACAGTTTTAAATCGTGTTTTCATATAGCTATGGATCCTAATCGAGCATTGGCTGATGATGTTGAGTGTAACACCCTTTACCCGTATTCAACAATGAAACCGACTACGAGGCATTACCGGACTTAACTCAATTGAACACACAACTTTGGGCTATCAAATTTCATTACAACTTAAAACTTTTCCTCTTCATTCATAATATTCTTATTATAGACCTACGAGGTGTGCAAACAGAGGGCCTCAAAATCAAACATGGAACTTTTGTAAACTTAGAAAAGTTTTAAAGTTTTGCCTTAACAGGGCCACACCCCCGTGTGAAATGGGACATGCCCGTGTGGGCATGCCGTGTGGTCACACACATCTATGTCCCTAGCCCGTGTGGAATTTATTTTTTATTTCGAACCTATAGGGGTTTTCATACGGCTAGACACATGCCCGTGTCCTTAGCTCGTGTCCTTCACAGGGCCTAGACACGCCCGTGTCCTCACCCATGTGTGAAAACTTGAGTATTTTGTTTATGACATCAGCAACCATATAAGAGCACAAGGCCTAGGGACACGCCTATGTGTCTAGCCTGTTGTCGACATTGGCTTGCAACATTAACATGCAGGGGACACACGGCCTGGTCACACACCCATAGGACTAACCATGCATCACACACGGTCTAGACACATGCTCGTGTGCCTACCCGTGTAGACAAGAACAAGGCTATTTGCCAAGTTCTTTTTATCACCCTAACTCATGCAACATAAATCTCATTCAACCATTACCAATTAACACAATCATATGTCATACACAAACATAAATAACTTCATATTTCCATATATTCATAATAATGAGCCATTAAATATGGCCATTTACAAAAGAGTTCATCCTTGGAAAAGCCAACACACTTGGCCAAAACAACATAACATTTCACTAAGTCTAGCCCTATACATGCCATACTCAAAATGCTAAGTCTAGATATACCGAGATGAGCTGATAGTGTGGATGATCTTCAAATTATCCTCGTATCCCGAACCGACGCTTTGACACTATAAAACAAAGGAAAAGAAATGGAGTAAGCTTTAAGCTTAGTAAGTTTACATGTAAACTATAAGCATCATAACACATGTCAATCAGTCAATAACATTTCATAATAAGTAAGAACAATTCACATGTCTATGATCATGCTTATTCATCTCAACTCTTACCACATTCCAACCATACAACATATATATTGCTCACAATTACTTGTACACATTCCCTGCACTCATCACCACAAAGTAACATTAAATATTTACTTATACAATTTCTGGATGAACCCCTCGAAATAATATTATATACCCGGTGGCTCTGCACACAGCCCACCATTAATCAATAATAGGGTGGTATCGCACATATCCCACCAATAAGAATATTTAAGATGGTTTCGCACATAGCCCACCAAATGATATATAAATGATGGTATTGCACACAACCCATCGTGAATGAGTAATAAGGTCGTATCACACACAGCCCACCAAAAAGGATGATTATGGTGGTATCACACACAGCCCACCAATTAATCATTTCGAATATTTTTCCATACTTACGTATCTATTCCGAGGTTCATACGAGAACTCCTTACTATCTATCAATTTCAATCAATCTCAATCATAATTGATCTCATTCATGTAATACACCAATAAGTAACAACATATGTATTAAAGATGTATCGTTTACACATAAACTTACCTCGGTGCAAAATGTGTTAATCGATGACTTAATTCGTAACCTTGCCTTTTCCCCGGTCATGGTTGTTTTCACGCTCTTCTTGATCTATAATAATAAAATTCACTCATTTAATCACTTTATAATTCATGATACATCAAAATTTCTACTTAGGCAAAATGACCATTTTGCCCTTATACTTTGGCAAAATTACTCTTTTGCCCCTAGACTTGTAAATAATTTTTCATCATATTTTCCCATTAACCATGCCTAGCTAAACATTTATTTCTCTTACAACAACTCACAAAACCAATTATTTCATGCATTTATGATAAACCGTAAAAGTAACATATTTTAAGCCCATATTTAGCATGCTTTTGGATGATTTAAGCCCTGAATTATGTAATTTGGTGCTCTTAATCCTTTGTTTTCATGTTTTGTACTCATGAGAGCACCGGAGGATGAAAAGAATGAAAAACGGGCCCAAAACGAAGTAAATAGGCCATATCACGAAATCCACACGGCCTGGCCCAAGATCACACGGTCGTGCCCCATTCAACAGGTTCGAACATGGCCTGGCCACGACTTACACGGGCGTGTGCCATGGGCATGTCCCTGTCGCAGGAAAGAAGAGTTTCACTCAGATTTGGATATTTATGGGCAAAGAAACATATTCAAAAGCCTATATAAACACCCTAAGTATGAGCAGAAAAGGGGGAACTCAAGGCTTTAGTCAGGGGGCGTTCGACTAGGCTAGAGAAGGTAGATTTACTTGAAGATAGCCAGTTGATCCATCTCAAGAAGCTGAAATTATACTCAAGACGGAGGATCTCTCCTTCAATTCCTTCAGGGGGTTTTAGGGGTTTCTTATGTTTTGTTTTATCTTTTCTTCTGAGATGTTTTCTTTTATTGTTATGAACTAAACCCTCAGGTATCTGAGGGGGATGAAACCTAAGATGAATCTTGTTATTTTTTTCTGAACTAAATGATAAATATTTGACTTGTTCTTAATTATGTGTTCTTAATTCTTGTGTCGATATTTCCGGGATATTAATTCAACTATGATGTGCTTAGGTGGAGGAGCAAAAGTCCCTACATAAGAGTAGATCTAGCATAATTAAGCGGAGTTGATCACACGCCTAGAGATAGGGTGACGAGATTTTGCCAGATTAGGGTGAAACCTAATATGGGAGTTTATAGATCGAGTTAATGCGATTCTAGGGGTTTTAATTAGAAAAAGATTTCAATTAATCAACCTAGGGTTAGACATTGGTCGCCTTGAGAGAGGGATTAATATAACTTAGGGAATCTTACGGATGAACTCAAATGAATAAATCGTCTGGTTCAGAGTTAGATAGTAAGTGAAGTCTAGGTGGATTCTTCCTTGGGTGTCGTTTTAATCAATTGGTTTTTCTTCCAAGTTATTTTCCCAAATTCATTCTTCTTTGTCTTAGAGTCTTTAGATTAGTTGTTAGTTAATTTTAGATTAGATAAAATTCACTTTAATTCTTAGGCTAGATAATAAAAAGAGAGTTAGAATTAGTACTTTTGGTTCCTTTGGGTTCGACATTCCGGTCTTGCCTTAACTATACTACTGTTCGATAGGTACGCTTGCCTCAAATCGTTGTCATAGTTAGTTTCCAGGTTTGATCATTCTTTTTACAAATTTTAAGACTTTGACATCGCGAAAATAATGATCAATTTAAATTACAACTTTTACAACTAAGTCTATTTAAGGTGTTTTCGTGGTAACACCTTTCATAAAAGTTGTTCCTTAGCTCACTAACATTCATTTTCTTCCATAAAACCTCAGCAAACAACACAAACACTCCCATGGAAAGTCCCTAAACTTTCAACCATATTGCAAATTAGTCCCCTCATTAGCTAGCTTAAGCTTTGGGGGTTCCAAAAGTACAAAAATTATCAAGAAAAGCCCTAGAATCACTTACTTGCAAGAGATTTTTGTTGCTGAAAATTTGAACTCCAAGAACCCTTATTTCCTCTCAATTTTCAATGGAGAAGAAGCATGAATAGTGAAAGATGACATCTTTTTCATTTAGCTTAGTTTATTCATTTTTTATCACCTAATTTCACCAAATTTTGACCAAAATTTAATGCCCTTGTCTCCTTGTTTCCTATGGTCGGCCACACCCTCTTAATGGCCTAATTGAACTTTAAAGACTCCAATTTAATATTCTATGGCTATTAGACACTTCTACCTTGTAAATTAGAACTTTCACACTTTATGCGATTTAGTCCTTTTTTCACAATTAAACATGAAATCACCAAAATTAATGCACCGAAATTTTCATACATCCTCATAAACATACCATAACATGTAAAATAATTTCAAAATAATTTTATGCAACCTCAGATTACTTGCCCGAAACACTGTTCTGACTAGCCCCAAAATCAGGCTGTTATAACTCTCCTCCCCTTTAGAGATTTTCATCCTCGAAAATCTTACCGGTAAAAAGGTTTAGGTATTGTTCCCTCATGGCTTCTTCCAGTTCCCATGTAGCCTCTTCCACACCGTGTTTTTGCCATAACCTAAATGTTCCCATGTGGCCCCTGTTCAGGTTAAATTTTCTTAAGTGCGTAAAAGTTTCCAAATTATCCCCGAAATCTTTCAGAAGCACATTTAGGGCCTCGTAGGTCCATTATAAGGATGATAGACATATGAATGGAGAAGTTATAATTTGAAGTGAGTTTGATAGCCCAAGGTTGCATGATCAAGTGAGTTGAGCCCGGTAATGCCTCATGCCCGGTTCCAGAGTAAGATACGGGTAAGGGGTGTTACATTTAGTGGTATCAAAGCTATGGTTTAGTCAGTTCTCGGACTACCGTAGCATGTGTGAAAGTCTAGCTATCCATGCCATAAGTGTATAATGATAGTGCGGTGGCTTCTGAAGATTCTAAACTTTGTTATTATGTAGTATATGGATCCCGATCAATCAGCTACTGATGACGCAACTAGCAATGTACCGGCTCCCGCGCAAGGGATCGCTCCTGTGCAGAGTGGACTCGAGACTAGGGGTCATGGAAAAGAGGCTCGGGAAGCCATTCTCCAAATAATGAGTAATTGTTACACTGAGTATGTACGGGTAAAACCCAATGCTCAACCTCCTCCACCTCCTCCTATACCTCAGCCAGTTCCTGTGGCTCCCCAAGGTATAGAATTGGTGAGGACAACTAAGCCCCCGGTAGACAAAATTTGGAAGCAAGGGGCTAAGAACTTTCGAGCTAATATAGATGATGACCCTGAGAGGGCAGAGTTCTGGCTTGAGAACTCGATGAGAGTTGATCAACTCTCCTGTACATCTGAGGAGAGCTTAAAATGTGCCATGTCCTTGCTGAAGGACTCGGCATACCATTGGGGGAAAACATTGACATCAGTGGTCCCGAAGAAGAGAGTGACGTGGGACTTCTTTTTGGAAGAGTTTCAAAAAAAGTATATAAGTCAACGGTTTGTGGACCAAAAACAGAAGGAATTCTTGAGTTAAAGTAAGGAAAAATGACTGTGGCAGAATATGAGTGCGAATTTGTTAGGCTCAGTAAGTACGCGCAAGAGTACGTGTCCACAGAAGCCATTTTGTGCAAGAGGTTTGAAGATGGGTTGAATAAGGATATCAGACTTTTAGTCGGGATTTTAGAACTAAAAGAATTTGTAGTACTGGTGAATAGGGCTAATAAGGCCGAAGAATTAAGTAAGGAAAAGAGGAAGGCTGTGAATGAGGCCTGGGATGTAAGAAAAAGGCCAATAAGTAAATCCTACAAAGCTCAATCGAAGAGGTCCAAGGAACTGAACCCTCGGATGACTGCATCAGTTGGATTTTCGCAAAAAGAGCGAAGCAACTCCTACTCGGGTTCAAGAGCTAAGGCCACCTCGATGGCAAGTGTGGGCAATCCAAATTCCAAACTGGAGTGCCCAAGTTGTGGCAGACATCACACTGGGGAGTGTTGGGGAAACAACTGGAATTGTTACAAATGTGGTTCCCCCGACCATTTCATCCAAAACTATCCTGAAAGAAATGACAAGGAGAAGCAGCAAGAGGCAAGATCAAGCAGTGTATCCTCTAGAGGTAGGCCACAAAAGAACCCGGGAGGTGAGACTAGTGGTAGAGGTGTATCACGAGACTCTACTGTGAGCAAAGGATCGGCGCCAGCAAGGACCTATGCTATTCGCGCTCAAGAAGAGGTATCATCGCCAGATGTAATAACAGGTACTTTTTCTCTTCATGACACATTTGTTATTGCTTTGATTGACCCGGGGTCAACCCATTCTTATATTTGTATGAGATTGGCATCTAGTTTGAGTATGACTGTTGAGTCTACTAAATTTGTGGTAAAGGTGTCAAGCCCTGTTAGGAAAACATGTGTTAGTTGACAAGGTGTGTAGGAACTGTCCTTTGACATTTAGGGGTCATTATTTTTCGGCAAACCTTATGTTGTTGCTGTTTGATGATTTTGATTTGATTCTTAGTATGGATTGGTTGACTACCCATAGTGTTTTAGTGAACTGTGGTAGTAAATTTATCGAATTGAAATGTGAAAATGGAGATGTTTTTTGGGTTGAATCAGGTGGGTCAGATAATTTACCGATGATGATCTCTTCCTTGGTGGCTGAGAAATATTTGAGAAAAGGATGTGACTCATATCTCGTTTTTGTACTGAACACTCAAGTGTCTAAAGCAAGGATTGAAACAGTGCCGGTTGTATGTGAGTATCCAGATGTATTCCCGGAAGAGTTACCCAGATTACCTCCAGTTAGAGAGGTCGAGTTTGGAATTAAGTTAGTTTTGAGAACGGCACCTATTTCGGTTGCTCCGTATAGGATGGCCGCACTAGAGTTGAAAGAACTGAAAGTTCAGTTGCAAGAGTTAACGGATAAGGGTTTTGGAAGACCGAGCTATTCACTGTGGGGTGCTCAGGTACTTTCTGTAAAGAAGAAGGATGGGTCGATGAGATTGTGTATAGACTATAGATAGATGAACAAAGTAACTGTGAAAAATAATTATCCTTTACCAAGGATAGATGATCTATTCGATCAACTAAAGGGAGCTACGGTGTTCTTCAATATTGATCTGAGGACCGGTTATTACCAGTTGAGGGTTAAGGAGCAGGACATGCCAAAAACGACATTCCAGACGAGGTATGGCCATTATGAGTTTCTAGTCATGCCATTTGGTTTAACGAATGCTCCTGCGATTTTTATGGACTTAATGAACTGTGTCTTCCGACCGTATTTGGACAAGTTTGTGGTTGTCTTTATTGATGACATATGGATTTATTCTCGAGATGAGAATGATCATGCGGAACATCTGAGAACTATCTTACAGACTTTAAAAGACAAGCAGTTATACGCTAAATTTAGTAAGAGCGAGTTTAGGCTTCAATAGGTAGGATTCCTAGGACACATTGTGTCGGGCGAGGGTATTAGAGTTGATCCGAGAAAGATATCGGCTATTGTGGAGTGGAAAACGCTGAGGAACATGTCAGAAGTTAGAAGCTTTTTGGGTTTAACGGGGTACTATAGGCTGTTTGTGAAGGGATTCTCCATGATTGCTACCCCGATGATGAAACTGTTGTACAAGGATGTTAAGTTTGAATGGACTGAAAAGTGCCAACAGAGTTTTGAGAGATTGAAAACATTGTTGACGGAGGCACTGATTTTAGTGCAACCTGAGTCAGGCAAAGAGTTTGTGGTCTACAGTGACGTGTCGTTAAATGCTCTCAGGTGTGTGTTGATGCAAGAGGGTAAGGTAATCGCTTACGCCTCGAGACAGTTAAAACTATACGAGAAGAATTATCTGACTCATGATTTGGAGTTGGCCGCGATTGTTTTAGCGTTAAAAATTTGGCGACATTATTTGTATGGAGAGAAATGTCGAATCTTCACAGACCATAAGAGGTTGAAGTACTTGATGGATAAAAAGGATTTGAATCTGTGACAACGACGGTGGCTTGAGTTATTGAAGGACTATGAGTTAGCGATTGATTACCATCCGGGGAAAGCGAGTGTAGTTTCAGATGCTCTGAGTCGAACATCCTTGTATGCTTTGAGAGCTATGAGCACGAGTTTTTCATTGTCTGGTGATGGTGCTATATTGGCCAAACTGGGTATTAGGCCACTATTTGTTCAGCAAGTATGTGAGGCTCAAAGGAATGATAATGAGCTTCAAGCTAATAAAGCTAAGTGTGAATCAGAGAATGGTACTGAATTTCGGGTGAGTTCGGATGGTTGTTTAATGTTCCATGATAGGATTTGTGTCCCTAAAGATGGTGTGTTGATTTGAAAGATATTGAATAAAGCACATAGTAGTTATTTGTCAATACATCCGGGCAGTATGAAAATGTACAATGACCTGAAGAAATTCTATTGGTGGCTGGGAATGAAAATGGACATCTCTGAGTATGTAACAAGATGTTTAATTTGTTAACAAGTGAAGGCTGAACATCAAGTGCCTTCGGGATTACTTTAGCCAGTGATGGTTCCCGAGTGGAAGTGGGATCGGATTACCATGGATTTTGTTACAGGGTTGCCTACAACTCTGAAAAGAAAGATGCTGTGTGGGTTATCATTGATAGATTAACGAAGTCGGCTCACTTTATATCGATGCGTGTTGATTAGTTGCTGGAAAAGTTAGCCGAGTTGTATGTTGCGGAGGTAGTAAGATTACATGGAGTGCCTGTATCTATTATCTCGGATAGAGACCCGAGATTTACTTTGAGGTTTTGGAAGAAGTTGCAGAAGGCCTTGGGTACAAGATTGAATTTTAGCACTACATTCCATCCTCAAACTGATGGTCAATCTGAGAGAGTAATCCAAGTTCTTGAGGATATGCTCCGATGCTGTGTGTTAGAGTTTGAAGGTAGTTGGGAAAGATACCTACCCTTGGTCGAATTTGCATACAATAACAATTATCAGTCAAGTATACGGATGACACCGTATGAAGCCTTGTATGGTTGTAAGTGTCGAAATCCTTTGCATTGGACCGAGCTGAGTGAGAAGCAAATTCATGGGGTTGATCTAGTTAAAGAGACTCTGAGGAAAAAGTGAAAGTGATTCGGGATAGTCTGAAAGCTACTTCAGACCAAAAAAAGTCGTACGCAGATTGTAACACCCCAAACCTGGCCCATAAGTTTCAACCAGATCTGGTATGCTACGGGTTGTACATTGAAAGCTTTTGCTAAGTTGGCTTTACAAAATCATAAGTTAATTAGACAAAATTTGAATAAACAAGTGACTTTTGTAAAGAAAACCTTGTATTATTATTATTTCGTATATTTAAACCTTTAACATGGTTTCATAAGTTGCAAATATTAAAAACTACTAGATGAAGGTAAACTATGGGGCCTTATTACATAAATATTCCCAAAATATAAAAAAAACTTAAAGAAAACCGAAAATAATCTATAGAAGTAAAACTTGATGGCCCCTCGAGTCCGTCTCGGCTCCCATGTCCATGATCTACTGCTCATCTGAAAGAGTAGAGGAAAAAGAAAGGGTGAGTCACCAAGACTCAGTGTGTAAATCTCGAAACACAATGACCTGAGGCCCATAAACACATTATGAGCCCTGGCCCATACATAAAGGCAACAATCATAATCACATGATAAATAATAAATGATGCATAGCCCAACCCAACCTAGAATTGCATCCTCTACACACCAACCCGTACCAACCATCACACCTTGGGGATTTCTACAATCAACCCTCCATCCGCTACACACCATAACGACAGCAGTACTGCCTATTCCTATTATTCAGGAATCATTAAATGTGTCATAGCCACCGATCACTATGTGACCTCATAATATAACGTGGCTCAGCCACCGATCACTATTATGACTTAATTTTAGATTTTGTGGTTTAACCACCGATCACCAAGTGACCTATCATGCACTTCCCCTTCATTATCATAATCCCACCCCATGCCTACACACAGAAAACATCATACCATCTTTAAGAAAATAGGTTTACATCTTTTTCGATACACATAGAGATATCTATGATTACGTACCTGGCATCCTTGCCTAACCCTTTTAGGGTTTTATTCGACTGTCACATAGCCACTTTCCGGCTTTTTAGCCCATAACACATATAGATTATAGTTAACTAGTGTGTTAGAGATCTACACACCTGATTATCGTTAGAACAAGACTTTCTACGTCGACGCTATCCGTAGCTAACACAACCGCTATCTGCCTAAGGTGTTGTTCAGAGGCTGGTAACGAAACATTAGGTTAAGGCACAACTAACGAAAAGGAAACTATTGATCATCTTAAGGAGAATTGAAATCCTTACCTTGAAATCCCGAAAAGTGATATGAGATTCAAGGGCTAGTGTTTTCGGCTTTTAGATCTAAGAGATCTACTTCAATTCCTGAATGTCGCCCAACAAGAGAATACATAAAACCATTAAACCATTAGCTTTTTGGCTTTGTCTTCCAAAACCTGAAAGAGAAAGTGAAGAGATAGAAAAATCGGCACTCACATTTACATAAAGAATTTGACTACCCCTTAGAGATTTCGGCTTTTTGAGAAGATCAGAAGAGAAGAAGAAATCTAAGTAGTTTAGGATTTTTAGTTGAAGAAATTGGCAAAAGGAAATAGGAGTATTCGACTATGGAGATGAGAAGAGAGTTCAAGGTTTCGACTTTTGAAAGAAAAGATGTTGAGAAGATTGGGAGGTTTCGGCTCCTGAAGAAATCAAAAGAAAAGAACTTGCAGAGGAAGACTGAGAATTTCGGCATAGGGAAAGAAGAAAAGAATAGGGTTCCAAATGCTGGAATTGAAGAGATATCCCCTCTATTTATAGAAGATTTCGGCACCTACTGCTTAAAATCGAAAATGCCCTTCCTAATAACTAACAACTAATCAAATAGTAAGGGAAATTTCGGCACCCCTCCAAGAGATGGAAATTCAGCCGACACTGCACTTAGCAGATAATTCCTATCTTTTCTCCTCTATCTTAATCCATTCACACCTTCAGAACAAGCCTAGATAACACCACCTTTATCAGCTCATTATCCCCATTATTATCACATTAAATAAATTCCTAAATTTAAGCATCATTGCCAAACTCCACTACTGCTCTTATAAATGCCGAAAATATTTAAAATAAAAGGTACCAGGTGACTCGAACCCTGGACCTTCAATTGACGCCAACTTCCTTCCCTCTTAGTGGTACCATTTTGCCACTGGGACACAAGCCCATTTGTGTTTTAAAACACAGCTTATATCTATTATGCCCTAACTTAACAAGCTTTCCACTATAGTGTCCAAACAAGAATTTTAACTACAGTCTCGGCCCAAACCTGAGCCCATTCTGAACTCCTTACACATTCTAATTTACATATTAAACGCATAGGCCCAATAATTCAGGATGTTACAGTTCTACCCCCTTAAAGAAATTTCGTCCTCGAAATTTCCAACTACAAGAACAGTCGTACAACCTAACCTACAACACTACGCTCACGCTGTGCACTCTGATTCCAATAACCCTCTATCCGGCAACTCCTGAATCTGCACTTTCAATTCCACCAACTCCTTTGGTGCCATCCTATATGGAGCAATAGATATTGGCGCTGTTCCCAGAAAAAGATTGATACCGAACTCCACTTCACGATCTGGGGGTAATCCTGGAAGCTCTTCTGGGAAAACACCAGAAAGTTCTTTCACCGTCCTAACGTCCCCAACAGTTAGTTCCTTGGCTTCCAGAGCCCGAACAAACATTAGAATTGCCTCGCATCCTTTTCTCACCATCCTTTCTGCTCTTAAGGCAGACACCACATTTGACAAACAGTTCCTCCTTTCACCTATCACCAACACTTTGCCTCCTTCAGGAGTTTTTAACACCATACACTTGGCTGTACAATCCAAGTTTGCTTGATACTTCACTAACCAGTCCATTCCTAAGATCAAATCGAACTCCCCATATGGTAGTTCCATTAGATCAGCCTAAAAAGCTACCCCTTAAACTCATTCTACCGATTTGCATTTATCTGATTAGAAATTTTATAAATTATTAATTTCTTTCACTGATTAACTATGAACAATCTTATGGACAGTAGTTTCAAGAGTGATTCTTTTGAATTCGAAATTATATTTACAATTTAGTCTCAAGTTCGCATCTCCTAGTTCTAGGAAGCACATACATTCAATCATCAACCATCAACATACAAATAGCATCCATGAACTCTCGTTCATCACATAAGGGTATTTTTGTCATTTCACTACCTAGGGGTATTTTCGTAATTTTATCCTACAGGGGTATTTTCGTAGTTTCCTCAAAATAGGGTTCCTTAGTGATTTTGTGAAATAAGGGTATTTTGGTAATTTTGCAATCCGGGGGTATGTGGTCATTTAACAAACCAGGTGTATTTTGGTCATTTTACAAATCAGGGGTATTTTGGTCATTTTATAAATCAGGGGTATTTTGGTTATTTTGCAAAATAGGATGGCTGGTCCCTTTCGAGTTTTAATTATAAATTTTGGCCCGTCAACAAGTCCTCATGACTAAGATGAACAGTCACTACGCACCAGGTAGGATTCCAGCGAAGAGGAGGTGAGTTACTAGGACTGCTTAAATACAAAGCTCTCCCTGAATCCAATCCTAGACATGCGTATGCCTGTTGCCACACCCTAATCTCTCGACTTGTTTATAGGTTTGTTTGGTTGGATTAAATCTTATGAATTTATTGAGTGATTTAAACTAAACCTAAAGTCTATCAATGCCTACTATACTAACCTACGTCCATCAAGCCCATTAAGCCCACATGTATATCACAACAAGAGTTTAGAATACTTATCTGCGTGGATCGGGAGCCGGTAGACTCGAAGGCCATATCTTCATCCAAACATTTTTCTCAAATTCATATCATTTTCTTTAAAACACTACTAGACCCATTTCACAGTCCGAGTTTTGAACTAGGCTCTGATACCAAAATGTAACACCCCAAACCCGGCCCATAAGTTTCGACCAGATCTGGTATGCTACGGGTTCTACATTGAAAACTTTTGCTAAGTTGGCTTTAGAAAATCATAAGTTAATTAGACAAAATTTGAATAAACAAGTGACTTTTGTAAAGAAAACCTTATATTATTATTATTTCGTATATTTAAACCTTTGACATGGTTTCATAAGTTGCAAATATTAAAAACTACTAGATGAAGGTAAACTATGGGGCCTTATTACATAAACATTCCCAAAATATAAAAAAAACTTAAAGAAAACCGAAAATAATCTATAGAAGTAAAACTTGATGGCCCCTCGAGTCCGTCTCAGCTCCCATGTCCACGATCTACTGCTTATCTGAAAGAGTAGAGGAAAATGAAAGGGTGAGTCACCAAGACTCAGTGTGTAAATCCCGAAACACAATGACCTGAGGCCCACAAACACATTATGAGCCCTGGCCCATACATAAAGGCAACAATCATAATCACATGATAAATAATAAATGATGCATAGCCCAACCCAACCTAGAATTCCATCCTCTACACACCAACCCGTACCAACCATCACACCTTGGGGATTTCTACAATCAACCCTCCATCCGCTACACACCATAACGACAGCCATACTGCATATTCCTATTATTCAGGAATCATTAAACGTGGCATCGCCACCAATCACTATGTGACCTTATAATATAACCTGGCTCAGCCACTGATCACTATTGTGACCTAATTTTAGATTTTGTGGTTTAATCATCGATCACCAAGTGACCTATCATGCACTTCCCCTTCATTATCATAATCCCACCCCATGCCTTCACACAGAAAATATCATACCATCTTTAAGAAAACAGGCTTACAAATTTTTCGATACACAGAGATTTCTATGATTACGTACCTGGCATCCTTACCTAACCCTTTCAGGGTTTTATTCGACTGTCACACAGCCACTTTCCAGCCTTTTAGCCCATAACACATATAGATTATAGTTAACTAGTGTGTTAGAGATCTACACACCTGATTATCGTTAGAACAAGACTTTCTATGTCGACGCTATCCGTAGCCGACACAACCGCTATCTGCCTAAGGTGTTGTTCAGAGGCTGGTAACGAAACATTAGGTTAAGGCACAACTAACGAAAAGGAAACGATTGATCATCTTAAGGAGAATTGAAATCCTTACCTTGAAATCCCAAAAAGTGATATGAGATTCAGGGGCTAGTGTTTCCGGCTTTTAGATCTAAGAGATCTACTTCAATTCCTGAATGTCGCCCAACAAGAGAATACATAAAACCATTAAACCATTAGCTTTTTGGCTTTGTCTTCCAAAACCTGAAAGAGAAAGTGAAGAGATAGAAAAATCGGCACTCACCTTTACATAAAGAATTTGACTACCCCTTAGAGATGATCAGAAGAGAAGAAGAAATCTAAGTAGTTTTGGCTTTTTGGTTGAAAAATCGGCAAAAGGAAATAGGAGTATTCGGCTATGGAGATGAGAAGAGAGTTCAAGGTTTCGGCTTTTGAAAGAAAAGATGTTGAGAAGATTGAGAGGTTTCGGCTTCTGAAGAAATCAAAAGAAAAGAACTTGCAGAGGAAGACTGAGAATTTCTAACAGGAAAGAAAAAAAAGAATAGGATTCCAAATGCCTAATTGAAGAGATATCCTCTCTATTTATAGAAGATTTCAAGCACCTCTCGCTTAAAATCGAAAATGCCCTTCCTGATAACTAACAACTAATCAAATAGTAGGGGAAATTTCGGCACCCCTCCAAGAGATGGAAATTCGGCTAACACTGCACTCAGCAGATAATTCCTATCTTTTCTCCTCTATCTTAATCCATTCATACCTTCAGAAGAAGCCTAGATAACACCACCTTTATCAGCTCATTATCCCTATTATTATCACATTAAATAAATTCCTAAATTTAAGCATCATTGCCAAACTCTACTACTGCTCTTATAAATGACGAAAATATTTAAAATAAAAGGTACCAGGCGACTCGAACCCTAGACCTTCAATTGACGCCAACTTCATTCGCTCTTAGTGGCGCCATTTTGCCACTGGGCCACAAGCCCATTTGTGTTTTAAAACACAGCTTATATCTATTATGCCCTAACTTAACAACCTTTCCACTATACTGTCCAAACAAGAATTTTAACTACAGTCTCGGCCCAAACCTGAGCCCATTCTAAACTCCTTACACATTCTAATTTACATATTAAACGCATAGGCCCAATAA
This sequence comes from Gossypium bickii, assembly GCA_025503065.1. Lineage (NCBI taxonomy): Eukaryota > Viridiplantae > Streptophyta > Magnoliopsida > Malvales > Malvaceae > Gossypium > Gossypium bickii. Next base: position 41,537,413 of record CP106717.1, on the reverse strand, counting down.
TTCAGGATGTTACACAGATTTGAAAAGAAAGGAAATTGAGTTTCAAGTAGGTGACAAGGTATTTCTAAAAGTGTCCCCGTGGAAGAAAATAGTGAGATTTGGTCGAAAGGGTAAATTGAGTTCGAGATTCATAGGGTCGTATGAGATTACCAAAAGGATTGGGCCAGTGGCATACCAGTTACTTTGCCCGTAGAGTTAGAGAAAATACACAATGTGTTCCATGTATCGATGTTAAGGTGTTATCGCTCCGATCCTTCGCATGTGATTTCTCCAACAGAAATTGAGATACGATAGGATATGACATATGAGGAGGAGCCGATTAAAATCTTAGCTCGAGAGGTGAAATGGTTGAGAAATAAGGACATAGCGTTAGTAAAAGTGTTACGGCAAAAACACAGTGTGGAAGAAGCTACGTGGGAACCGGAAGAAACCATGAGAGAGCAGTATCCAAACCTCTTTACCGGTAAGATTTTCGAGGGCAAAATCTCTAAAGGGGGTGAGTTGTAACAACCCAATTTTGGGGCTAGTTCGAATAGTGGTTTCAAGACCACTAGACCGAGGATAAGGAAAATTATTTGATATTATTTTATGTGTTATAACATTAAAATATGGCTATGTATAAATTTTGGTGCTTTAATTTTAGCAATAGCATACTTAATTGTGAAAAAGGACTAAATTCCATAAGATGCGAAAGTTTTATTTAATAAGGTAGAGGTATAGAATGTAAATTGGAGTATTTTAAAATGCAATTAGGCCATTTATCTAGTGGTGGTCGGCCATATAGGAGCTAGGGAGACAAGATTTTAATGTTGGTCAAATTTAGTGGATATTAAGTGGTAAAAATGAATAAAATAAGAGGAGTAAAAGATTTTATCATCTTTCACTATTCACCTATCTTCTCTCCACCGAAAATTGAAGAAGAAATAGAGCTTTGGGGATTTAAACTTTCAGCCAAGCTATCTCCCTTGCTAGTAAGTGATTTAGATGGTTTTTATTTGATAATTTTTGTACTTTTGGAGTCCCCAAAGCTTAAGCTAGCTAATGAGGGGACTAGTTTGTGATATGGTTGAAAGTCTAGGGAATTGCCATGAGAGTGTTCATGTTGTTAGCTGAGTTTTATTGGAAGAAAATGAACGTTAGGGAGATGAGAAACAACTTTTGTGAAAGGTGTTAGCATGAAAACACCTAAATAGGACTTAAACGCAAAGAATGAATTTGTGTCATAAATGATGAAATGGTGAGAACGGTGAGTAGTTGTAAGAGAAATAAATGTTCAGCTAGGCTTATTTATTGAGAAATTATGTTGAAAAATAATTTATGAGCCTAGGGGCAAAATCATAATTTTGCCATAATACAAAAGCAAAATAGTCATTTTTGCCCAAGTGTAGATTTTTTGATGTATTGTGATTATAGGATGATCTAAATGATTGAATTTCATTGTTATAGATCAAGAAGAGCGCGGAAATCAACCTTGACTGTGGAAAAGGCAAGGTGACAGATTAAGCCATTAGTTACAATGTTTTGCACCGAGGTAAGTTTATGTGTAAACAATGCATTTTCTTTATACACGTTATGTTACTAACTGGTGTATGGCATGATTGAGAACATGTGTGGTTCAAGTGGATCGAATGTGGTAGTCATTGAATAATTATTGTATGAATAATAAAAAAGTCATATGAACATGTTATGACAGCTTTTGATGGTGGGCTGAGTGCGATAACACCTTGTTGCTTAATTAAGATGGGCTATGTGTGATACCATCGTTTATTTATCATTTGGTGGGCTATATGCGATGCCACCGTAACTAACCTTTTTGGTGGGCTATGTGGGATACAACCCTAATAAAGACTGATGGAGGGCTAAATGCAGAACCACCGAGTAATTTGACTACGAGTAATCGATTAAGAGGTTGTGATGTGTTGTTTTATGTGACATTATGATCTCAAGTGTAGGGGAACATGCTAATGAATGTACATATTAAGCTTGAGAACTCGATGAGAGTATTTGATTAACTCTCTTGTACATCTGAGGAGAGCTTAAATGTGCGTGTCCTTGCTGAGGCATTGGTGGAAAACATTGACATCAGTGGTCCCGGAGGAGAGAGTGACGTGGGACTTTTTTTTAGAAGAGTTCCAAAAGAAGTATATAAGTCAACGATTTGTGGACCAAAAACGGAAGGAATCCTTAAGTTGAAGCAAGGAAAAATGACTGTGGCAGAATATTTGTTAGGCTCAGTAATTATGCGCAAGAGTGCATGTCCATAGAAGCCATTTTGTGCAAGAGGTTTGAAGATGGGCTGAATGAGGATGCCAGACTTTTAGTCAGGATTTTAGAACTAAAAGAATTTGTAGTACTGGTGGATAGGGCTAATAAGGCCGAAGAATTGAGTAAGGAAAAGAGGAAGGCTGTGAGTGAGGCCCGGGATGCAAGAAAAAGGCCAATAAGTAAATCCTACCAAGCTCAATCGAAGAGGTCCAATGAACTGAACCCTCGGACAACTGCATCAGTTGGATTTTCGCAAAAACAGCGAGGCAACACATACCTGGGTTCAAGAGTTCAGGCCACCTCGATGGCAAGTGTGGGCAATCCAAATTCCAAACCGGAGTGCCCAAGTTGTGGCATACATCACACTGGGGAGTGTTGGGGAAACAACCGAAATTGTTACAAATATAGTTCCCCCGACCATTTCATCCGAAACTGCCCTGAAAGAGATGACAAGGAGAAGAAGCAAGAGGCAAGATCAAGCAGTGTATCCTCTAGAGGTAGGCCACAAAAGAACCCGAGAGGTGGGACTAGTGGTAGAGGTGTATCATGAGACTCTACTGTGAGTAGAGGGCCGGGTGCCAGCAAGGACCTATGCTATTCGCGCTCGAGAAGAGGCATCATCTCCAGATGTAATAACGGGTACTTTTTCTCTTCATGACACCTTTGTTATTGCTTTGGTTGACCCGGGGTCAACCCATTCTTATATTTATATGAAATTGGCATCTAGTTTGAGTATGACTGTTACGTCAACTAAATTTGTGGAAAAGGTGTCAAACCTATTAGGAAAACATGTGTTCGTTGACAAGGTGTGTAGGAACTGTCCTTTGACAATTAGGTCATTGCTTTCCAGCAAACCTTATGTTGTTGCCGTTTGATGATTTTGATTTGATTCTTGGTATGGATTGGTTGACTACCCATAGTGTTTTGGTGAACTATGGTAGTAAATTTATTGAATTGAAATGTGTAAATGAAGATGTTATTCGGGTTGAATCAGGTGGGTCAGATAATTTCCTGATGATGATCTCTTCCTTGGTGGCTGAGAAATATTTGAGAAAAGGATGAGTCATATCTCACTTTTGTAGTGAACACTCAAGAGTCTGAAACAAGGATTAAACAGTGCCGGTTGTGTGTGAGTATCCAGATGTACACATTAAGCTTGTGATATAGTTGGAATATAGAAAAGGAGTAAATGAGTAAGCATGATTATGAATGTAGAATGTTTCTTACTTAGTATGTTATTATAAATAAATGATTAGTACAAGCTATAAAGTTATATTGTTTACATGTAAACTTACTAAGCTTAAAGCTTACTCCCCTTCTCTTTTTCCCTTGTTTTATAGAGTTTAAGAGCTGAGCCAAGATACGAGGATAACTAGAAGATCGCCAACACTATCTACTCACCTTGGTATATTTAGACTTAGTGATTTTGTGTATGGCATGTATTGGGGCTAGACTAGTTAGATTATTTTGTGGATTTGGCCAAAAGTGTATTGGCCCCTTTTTAAGATAACTATTTTGTATATTGCCATGGTCGATGGCTCACCCTATCATTTATGAAAATATAAAATTATCCATGGAAGTTCATATTGAAATTATGAGTTGTTTATTATTATCTTGAATGGGTTCATATGGTGTGAGCTAGAGGGGTGCAAAGAGCTTGGCAAATAGCCTTGTTCTTGTCCACATGAGTAGGCACACGGGCGTCTCTCTAGGCTGTGTGTGACACATGGTCAGTCCATAGGCGTGTACCCAGGCCGTGTGAAGTCTGCAACTTGAATTTGGAATTTGAATTGTCACACGGTTGAAGCACATGGGCGTGCCTAAGCCGTGTGGATTAATCAGTGTCGACCACAGGCTAGCCACACGGTTGTGTGACTAGGCCGTGTGTCACAAACAGAATGTCCAGGTTTTTGCACACGGGATAGGAACATGGGCGTGCATGACCAGACAACCTGCCCACACAGGCGTGTCCCATTTCCTACAGGCATGTGGCCCCTGTTTAGGTAAAATTTTCTTAAGTGCGTAGAAGTTTCCAAATTATCCCCAAAATCTTTCGTGAGCACGTTTAGGGCCTCGTAGGTCCATTATAAGGATGATAAACATATGAATGGAGAAATTATAATTTGAAATGAGTTTGATAGCCCAAGGTTGTATGACCAAGTGAGTTGAGTCTGGTAATGCCTCATGCCTGGTTCCACATAAGATACGAGTACGGGGTGTTACATTTAGTGGTATCAGAGCTATGTTTTAGTCAATTCTCGAACTACTGTAGCATGTCTGAGAGTCTAGCTATACATGCCGTAAGTGTATAATGATAGTGTGATGGCTTTTGATGGTTTTAAACTTTGTTATTATGTAGTAAATGGATCCCGATCAATCAGCTGCTGATGACGCAGCTAGCAATGCACCGGCTTTGAGCAAGGGACCACGCCTGTGAAGAGTAGACTCGAGACTAGGTGTCAAGGAGAAGAGGCTCAGGAAGCCTTTCTCTAAATAATGAGTAATTGGTACACTGAGTATGTACGGGCAAACCCCAATACTCAACCTACTCCTATACCTCAGCCAGTTCCTGTGGCTCCCCAAGGTATAGAGCTAGTGAGGACAACTAAACCCCCAGTAGACAATATTCGGAATCAAGGGGCTGAGAACTTTCGAGCCAATATAGATGATGACCCTGAGAGGGCAGAGTTCTGGCTTGAGAACTCGATGAGAGTATTTGATGAACTCTCATGTACATTTGAGGAGAGCTTAAAATGTGTCATGTCCTTGTTGAGGGACTCGGCATACCATTGGTGGAAAACATTGACATTAGTGGTCCCGAAGGAGTGAGTGACGTTGGACTTGTTTTTGGAAGAGTTTTGAAAGAAGTATATAAGTCAATGGTTTGTGGACCAGAAATGGAAGGAATCCTTGAGTTAAAGCAAGGAAAAATGACTGTGGCGGAATATGAGCGCGAATTTGTTAGGCTCAATAAGTACGCGCAAGAGTGCATGTCCACAGAAGCCATTTTGTGCAAGAGGTTTGAAGATGGGCTGAATGAGGATGTCAGACTTTTAGTCGGGATTTTAGAACTAAAAGAATTTGTAGTACTGGTGGATAGGGCTAATAAGGCTGAATAATTGAGTAAGGAAAAGAAAAAGGCTGTGAGTGAGGCCCGGGATGCAAGAAAAAGGCCAATAAGTAAATCCTACCAAGCTCAATCGAAGAGGTCTAAGGAACTAAACCCTCGGACGACTGCATCAGTTGGATTTTCACAAAGCGAGCGAGGCAACACCTACTCGAGTTCAAGAGTTCAAGCCACCTCGATGGCAAGTGTAGGCAATCCAAAGTCTAAATCAGAGTGCCCAAGTTGTGGCAGACATCACACTGGGGAGTGTTGGGGAAACAACCGGAATTGTTACAAATGTGGTTCCCCCGACCATTTCATCTGAAACTGCCCTGAAGGAGATGACAAGGAAAAGAAGCAAGAGATAAGATCAAACAGTGTATCCTCTAGTGGTAGGCCACAAAATAACCCGAGAGGCGGGACTAGTGGTAGTGGTGTATCACAAGACTCTACTGTGAGGCCAGAGGGTCAGTGCCAGCAAGGACCTATGCTATTTGCGCTCGAGAAGAGGCATCATCGCCAGATTAATAACGGGTACTTTTTCTCTTCATGACACCTTTGTTATTGCTTTGATTGACCTGGGGTCAACCCATTCTTATATTTGTATTAGATTGGCATCTAGTTTGAGTATGAATGTTGAGTCTACTAAATTTTTGGTAAAGGTGTCAAACCCGTTAGGAAAGCATGTGTTAGTTGACAAGGTGTGTAGGAATTGACAATTAGGGGTCATTATTTTTTGGCAAACCTTATATTGTTGCCGTTTGATGATTTTGATTTGATTCTTGGTATGGATTGGTTGACTACCCATAGTGTTTTAGTTAACTGTGGTAGTAAATTTTGTGGCATGTATAGGGGCTAGATTAGTTAGATTATTTTGTGGATTTGGCCAAAAGTGTATTGGCCCCTTGTTAAGATAACTATTTTGTATATTGTCATGGTTAATGGCTCACCCTATCATTTATGAAAATATAAAGTTATCCATGGAAGTTCATATTGAAATTATGAGTTGTTTATTAGTATGTTGAATGGGTTCATGTGGTGTGAGCTAGAGAGGTGCAAAGAGCTTGGCAAATAGCCTTGTTCTTGTCCACATGGGTAGGCACACGGGCGTGTGTCTAAGCCGTGTGTGACACACGGTCAGTCCATGGGCATGTACCCAGGCCGTGTGAAGGCTGCACCTTGACTTTGGAATTTGAATTTTCACACAGTTTAAGCACACAGGCGTGCCCAGGTCGTGTGGATTAATCAGTGTCAACCATAGTCTAGCCACACGGGCGTGTGACTAGGCAGTGTGTCACAAACAGAATGTCTAGGTTTTTGCACACAGGATAGGGACATGGGCATGCATAACAACATGACTTGCCCACACGGGTGTGTCCCATTTCCTACGGGTGTGTGGCCCCTGTTTAGGTTAAATTTTTTAAGTGCATAGAAGTTTCCAAATTATCCCCGAAATCTTTTGGGAGCATGTTTAGGGCCTCGTAGGTCTATTATAAGGATGATAGACATATGGATGGAGAAGTTATAATTTGAAATGAGTTAGATAGCCTAAGGTTGTATGACCAAGTGAGTTGAGACCAGTAATGCCTCATGCCCGGTTCCAGCGTAAGATAACGGTAAGGGGTGTTACACCAAAAATTCTTTCAATTCTAAGATCCCAACTAGAAGTTTGATATCATCATTCAGCCCATCTTTAAACCTCTTGCACAAGGTAGCTTCTGTGGACACATACTCTTGTGCATACTTGATGAGCCTAACAAACTCACGCTCATATTCTGCCATAGTCATTTTGCCTTGCTTCAGTTCAAGAAATTCTTTTTGTTTCTGGTCCACAAATCTCATATTAATATACTTCTTTCGGAACTCCTCCAAAAAGAAGTCCCAAATTACTCTCTCCCTTGGAACTATTGATGTCAACATTATCCACCAACGATAAGCCTAGTCTTTCAACAATGACACGGTGCATTTCAAGCTCCACTCAGATGTGTAGGAGAGTTCATTAAATACTCGCATTGAGTTCTCAAGCCAGAACTCGGCCTTCTCGGGGTCATCGTCTATATTAGCTCTGAATTCCTCAGGCCTCTTGCTTCCGAATCTTATCTATAGGGGGTTTAGTCATTCTCACCAAATCTATACCTTGAGGAGCCACATGAACTGGCTGAGGTATAGGAGGGGGTGGAGGAAGTTGAGCATTAGGGTTCGCTTATACATACTCCGTGTACCAATTACTTATCATTTGGAGAAAGGTTTCCTGAGCCTCTTCTCCTTGACCTATAGTCTCGGGTCTACTCTCTATAGGCGCGATCCTGCGCTGAAGCTTGGCATTAGCATTACTAGCGCGTCATCGTGCGCTTCGGTCGGGATCCATTTACTGTATAAAAATAAAGTTTAGAATTGTCAGAAGTCACCACACTATCAATATACGTTTACCGCATGTGTAAATAGACTCTTACACATGCTACGATAGTCCGAGAATCGACTAAACCATAGCTCTGATACCACTAAATGTAACACCCCTTACCCATATTCAACACCGAAATCAGGTACAAGGCATTACCGGACTTAACTCAATTGAACACACAACTTTGGGCTATCAAATTTTAGTCCAACTTAAACCTTTCATCTTCATTCATAACATTCTTATTATAGGCCTACGAGGCTTTAAACATGCAAATGGAGGGCCTCGGAATCAAACCGGGAACTTTTGTAAACTTAGAAAAATTTTGCCTCAATAGGGCCACATATCCGTGTGAAATGGGACATGCCCGTGTGGGCAGGCCCTGTGGTCACACACGCCTATGTCCCTAGCCCGTGTGGAATTTACTTTTCATTTCGAACCTACAGGGGTTTTCACAAGGTCAGACACATGCCCGTGTCCTCCACACGACCTAGACACACCTGTGTCCTCACCCATGTGTGAAAACATAGGTATTCTGTTTGTGACGTTAGCAACCATATAGGAGCACACGGCTTAGGCACATGCCCGTGTGTCTAGCCCGTGGTCGACACTAACTTGCAACATTAACATGCAGGGGACACACGACCTAGTCACACACCCATGGGACTGACCGTACGTCACACACAGAATAGACACACGCCCGTATGCCTAAACGTGTGGACAAGAACAAGGCTATTTGCCAAGTTCTTTTTATCACCATAACTCATGCAACATAAATCCCATTCAACCATTACCAATTAACCCAATCATACGTCATACACAAACATAAGTAACTTCATCTTTCCATATATTCATAATAATGAGCCATTAAATATGGCCATTTACAAAAGAGTTCATCCTTGGAAAAGCCAACACACTTGGCCAAAACAACATAACATTTCACTAAGTCTAGCCCTATACATGCCATACTCAAAATGCTAAGTATAGATATACCGAGATGACCTGATAGTGTGGATGATCTTCAAATTATCCTCGTATCTCGAACCGGCTCTTTGACACTGTAAAACAATAAGAAAGAAAGGGAGTAAGCTTTAAGCTTAATAAGTTTACATGTAAACTATAAGCATCATAACATATGCCAATCGATTAATAACATTTCATAATAAGTAAGAACAATTCACATGTCTATAATCATGCTTACTCATCTCAACTCTTACCACATTCCAACCATACAACATATATATTTCTCACAATTACTTGTACACATTCCCTGCACTCATCACTACAAAGTAACATGAAACATTTACTTATACAATTTCTCGATGAACCCCTCGAAATAATACTATGTACCCGGTGGTTACACACACAGCCCACCATTAATCAATAATAAGGTGGTATCGCACATAGCCCACCAATAAGAATATTTAAGGTGGTTTCGCACGTAGCCCACCAAATGATATATAAATGATGGTATTGCACACAGCCCATCGTGAATAAGTAATAAGGTGGTATCGTACATAGCCAACCAAAAAGGATGATTACGATGGTATCGTACACAGCCCACCAATTAATCATTTCGGATATTTTTCCACACTTCCGTATCTATTCCGAGGTTCAAATGAGAACTACTCACTATTTATCAATTTCAATCAGTCTCAATCAAAATTGATCTTATTCATGTAATACACCAATAAGTAACAACATATGTATTAAAGATGTCTCGTTTACACATAAATTTACCTCAGTGCAAAATGTGTTGATCGACGACTTAATTTGTAACCTAGCCTTTTCCCCGGTCAAGGTTGTTTTCACGCTCTTCTTGATCTATAATAATAAAATTCACTCATTTAATCACTTTATAATTCATGATACATCAAAATTTCTACTTAGGCAAAATGACCATTTTGCCCTTATACATTGGCAAAATTACTATTTTTCCCATAGGCTCATAAATAATTTTTCACTAACCATGCCTAGATAATCATTTATTTCTCTTACAACAACTCACAAAACCAATTATTTCATGCCTTTATTACTAAATTACAACTTTTACAACTAAGTCCATTTTAGGTGTTTTCATGGTAACACCTTTCACAAAAGTTGTTCCTTAGCTCACTAACATCCATTTTCTTCCATAAAAACTCAGAAAACAACACAAACACTCTCATGGAAAGTCCCTAAACTTTCAACCATATTGCAAATTAGTTCCCTCATTAGCTAGCTTAAGCTTTGGGGGTTCCAAAAGTACAAAAATTATCAAGAAAAGCCCCTAAAATCACTTACTTGCAAGATATTTGTGTTGCTGAAAATTTGAACTCCAAGAACCCTTATTTCCTCTCAATTTTCAGTGGAGAAGAAGGATGAATAGTGAAAGATGACATCTTTTTCATTTAACTTATTTGATTCATTTTTCTATCACCTAATTTCACCAAAATTTGACCAAAATTTAATGCCCTTGTCTCCTTGTTTCCTATGGCCTGCCACACCCTCTTAATAGCCTAATTACACTTTAAGGACCTCTAATTTAATATTTTATGGCTATTAGACATTTTTACCTTATAAATTAACTTTTGCACTTTATGCGATTTAGTCTTTTTTCACAATTAAACATGAAATCACCAAAACTAATGCACCAAAATTTTCATACATCCTCATAAACATACCATAACACATAAAGTAATATCAAAATAATTTTTTACAACCTCAGATTAGTGGCCCCGAAACCACTGTTCTGACTAGCCTCAAAATCGGTCTATTACATTGAGGGTAATGCACTAGCCTCCATTCACGAAGTAGCGCAATTTGAGTAGAGACCTGTATCGGGTAGTCAAGGAGGAGAGGCAAAGGAAGCCTTCTTCCAAATGATGAACGAGTGGTTCACTAAGTCTGTCCGAACTAATCCAGCTGCTTAGCAACCTCCTGCCCCACCTATTCCTCAACCAGTTCTTGTAGCTCCTCAAGCTTTGAAACCTTTACATTTAAGTAAGCTGCCTGTTGATAAAATCTTAAAATACGAGGCTGAAGAGTTCAGAGCTACAGTTGATGACGATCCTGAGAAAGCCGAGTTTTGGCTTGAGAATACAATCCGGGTATTTGATGAACTATCCTGCATGTTAGCTGAATGTGTAAAATGCATCGTATCACTTCTAAGAGACACTGCATATCAGTGGTGGAATACTTTGATATCTGGGGTACTGAAATAATAGGTCACGTGGGAATTCTTTCAAGGTAAGTTCAGAAAGAAATACATCAGCCAACAGTTTATCGATAAAAAATGAAAAGAGTTTTTGGAGTTGAAACAGGGTCGAAAGTCTGTGACCGAGTATGAAAGAGAATTTGTGAGACTCAGTAAATATTCTCAAGAATGTATTTCCATTGAGGCAATTATGTGTAAGAGATTTGAAGATGGGTTGAATGAAGACATCAAATTGCTAGTCGGGATTTTAGAGTTGAAAGAATTTGTTGTGTTAGTCGGAAGAGCATGCAAGGCCGAGGAACTGGGCAAAGAAAAGAGAAAGTTGATTTTGACGCTATAGATTCGAGAAAAATGTTGATGAGTAAACCATATCACTCTTCATCAAAGAAATCACGGGATTCGTATAATCGTTCGACAACTTCAGTGGGATATTCAAATAAAGATCGTGGAAAGTAACACACGAGTCCTAAAGCTCAGGCTACCTTAGTGTCGAGTGTGAGTCGTCTAAGAAAAAATAAACCCGAGTGTCAATAGTGTAGAAGGTGACATTTTGGAGACTACTAGATGAATAATAAAGGTTTTTTTAATGTGTCTAGCAAGATCACTTCATTCAGGATTGTCTTGAGTTACCCGAGAAAGATAGGTATCAAAATGCAAGACCGAGTAACACAGTTTCTAGAGGGAGACCACCTATAAATACGAGAAATGTGACTAGTAGCAAAGGAATGAAAAAGGACTCTGCTTTAAGATTTAAGGCTAGAGCACCAGCCAGAGCTTACGCTATTAGCGCTCGTGAAGATGCGTCGTCACCAGATGTTATCACCGATATATTTTCTCTTTATAACACTAATGTAATTGCCTTGATTGATCCTGGATCTAGTCATTCATATATATGTATGAAATTAGTGTCTAGTAAGAGTTTGCCTGTTGAGTCTACTGAATTTGTGATTAAAGTATCGAACCTCTTAGGTAAGTATGTCTGAGTTGATAAAGTTTGCAAGAATTGTCCTTTGATGACTCGGGGTTACTATTTTTTGGTAAATTTGATGCTTTTACCATTTGATGAATTCGATCTGATTTTGGGTATGGATTGGTTGAATCTACATGATGCTGTTGTGAATTAGAGACGAAAGACTATTGAATTGATGTCAGAATAAATTGAGTTAGATGAGTCGAGTGGATTGCCTATTGTGATATTGTGGATGTTAGCTCAAAAATATGTGAGGAAAGGTTGCGAAGCTTATCTTGCATTGTACTGGATATAAAAGTGTCTGAATCAAAGATTGAATCAGTATCAGTGGTTTGTGAATATTCAAATGTGTTTCCAGAAGAGTTGCCTGGGTTGCCACCGATCAGAGAAGTCAATTTTTCTATTGAATTAGTATCGGGAACATCACTGATATCGATAGCTCCATACAGAATGGCTCTAACAAAGTTGAAAGAATTGAAAGCTCAGTTGCAAGAGTTAACAGACAGAGGTTTTGCACGACCTAGTTTTTTGCCCTGGGTGCACCAATGCTGTTCGTAAAGAAGAAAGATGGATCGATGAGACTGTGTATTGATTGTCGTCAGCTCAACAACGTTACAATTAAGAATAAGTATCCTTTTTCGAGAATTGATGATTTGTTTGATCAGTTGAAAGAAGCAATAGTATTTTCGAAGATCGATCTGAGATCTGGCTATAATCAGTTGCGAGTTAAAGATTCGGATGTGCCGAAGACTGCATTCAGAACAAGGTGTGGGCATTATGAATTTCTTGTTATGCCTTTCGGATTAACTAATGCTCCTACAATTTTTATGGATTTGATGAATCGGATCTTTAAATCGTATTTAGAAAGATTTGTTGTTGTATTCATTGATGACATTTTGATCTATTCCTGAGATGAGTCTGAACATGCTGAACATTTGAGAATTGTATTACAAACATTAAGAGACAAGCAATTGTTTGCTAAATTCAGTAAATGCAAGTTTTGGCTACGAGAGGTTGGATTTTTGGGACATATTGTTTTAGCAGAAGGTATTTCAGTTGATCCGAGTAAGATTTCAGCCGTTGTTGACTAGAAACCACCAAGAAATGTATCCGAAATCAGAAGTTTTCTGGGATTAGCTGGCTACTATCGATGTTTTGTACAAGGATTCTCGATGATTGCTACACCGATGACTAGATTGGTAGAGAAAGATGTGATGTTCGAATGGTCTGAGAAATGTTAATAGAGTTTTAGACAGTTGAAAACATTATTAACTGAGGCACCAGTTTTAATTCAGCCTGAATCGAGTAAAGAGTTTGTGAATTTCAGCGACGCATCATTGAACGGTTTGGGTTGTGATTTGATGCAAGAAGGCAAAGTGATAGCTTATGCTTCCAGACAGTTGAAACCTCATGAAAAGAATTATTCAATTCACGACTTAGAATTGGCCGCTATTGTATTTGCATTAAAAATTTAGCGACATCATTTATTTGGTGAGAAGTGCCATATCTTTACCGACCAGAAGAGCTTGAAGTATCTAATGACTCAAAAATATTTGAATTTGCGACAACAAAGATGGCTCGAGTTGATGAAAGACAATGAATTGGTGATTGATTACCATCTGGGGAAAGCGAATGTAGTCGCGGATGCTCTAAGTAGAAAATCTTTGTTTGCATTATGGGCGATGAACACACAGTTAACTTTGTCTGATAACGGTTTGATTTGGGATGAGTTAAAAGCTAAATCATTGTTTCTTCAACAAATTTATGAAGCTCAGAAGTGTGACAATGAATTGCAAGCTAAAAGAGTACAATGTGAGTCGGCTATGGATTCAGAGTATTAGATCGGATCCGATGATTGTTTGATGTTCCGAAATAGAATGTGTACCAAGAAATCCTAAGCTTATTCAGAAAATTCTACGCGAAGCACACAGTGGTTGTTTATCTGTTCATCCAGGGAGTACTAAGATGTACAATGATTTGAAACAGTTGTACTGGTGGTCGAGCATGAAACGAGATATCTCAGAGTTTGTATCGAGATGCTTAGTTTGTCAACAAGTTAAAGCCGAACATCAAGTGCCTTCAGGATTACTACAGCCGGTGATGATACTTGAGTGGAAATGGGATAGATTTACGATAGATTTCATATTAGGGTTACCTCTATCTCCAAAAAAGAAAGATGTTATCTGGGTTATTATTGATCGACTAACGAAATTGGCACATTTCATTTTGGTACATACAGACTTTTTGCTTAACAGATTAGCTGAGTTGTACATCTCTGAGATCGCTAGGTTGCACGGGATGCCAGTTTCTATTATTTCAGATAGAGATCCGAGGTTTATGTCGCGATTTTGGAAGAAATAGCAATAAACTTTGGGTACGCAGTTGCACTTTAGTACTACTTTTCAACCACAAACCAACGGTCAGTCTGAGAGAGTAATTCAGATTCTCCAAGATATGCTACGTTGCTGTGTTTTAGAGTTCGAAGGCAATTGGGAAAAATATTTACCGTTGGTTGAATTCGCTTATAACAATTGATTTCAATCTAGTATAAAGATGGCACCGTATGAAGCATTGTATGGTCGTAAATGCCGAAATCCGTTGTGGATTTGAAATGCAAAGACATTAAATTTCAAATCAGGGACAGAGTATTTTTGAAAGTATCTTCGTGGAAGAAGATTCTTTGATTTGATTGTAACGGTAAATTGAGTTCGCAATTTATCGAGCCGTATGAAATTATCAAGAGAATAGGGCCAGTGGAATACCGACTAGCTTTTCTTTCAGAATTAGAAAAGATTCACAATATATTTCATGTTTCGATGTTGCGTCTATATAGATTAGATCAGTCACACGTAATTTCTGCTCCAGAGATTGAAATTCAACCTGATATGACGTATAGCGAAGAACCGATCAGAATTCTAGCTCGAGAAATTAAAGAGTTGAGAAACAAAAAACATAGCTTTGGTGAAGGTTTTGTGGAAAAGTCATGAGGTTGAAGAAGCTACGTGGGAACCCGAGGAAGCTATGAGAAAATAGTACCCTAATCTCTTTTCTGGTAAGATTTTCAGGGACGAAAATTCCTTGGGGGGAGAGTTGTAACATCCCATTTTTAGTCAAATCAGAACAGTGGTTTTGGACCACAAATCCAAGTTCAAAATAATTATTTTATTATTATTTTAATGTCTACAACATGATAGTATGATTGTGTAAAAATTTTGTTAAGAAATTTTATCGTTTGAGAGCTTAATTTGATAAAAAGGACTAAATTGCATAAAGCATAAAAGTGGAGTTCTATTAGTTAAAGGTGTCTAATAGCTATGGAATCTTAAATTAAAGGTCCTTGTGTGGTAAATTGACCATTGTTAATTTTAGTGGACAAAGATGGACATCTATTAAGTGTTTTAAGTGATTAATTAACAAGGTTAAAATTGTCATTTATTAAATAAGTTAAGGTAAAATAAAGTAGACAAAGTTATCATCTTCTTCCTATATAATTCCATCAAAAATTTGAAAGGAGAAGAGCCATTGTTAGGGTTCAAGGTTCGGCCAACTATACTTGGTGCATGTAAGGTCATTTTTGTCCCATTTTTAATGATTTCTATGTTTTTGGAGTCGTTGTAACTTAAACTATCTAGCCCAGGGACTAAATTACAAAACTATTAAAGGTTTAGGGTTTTACCATTCATGAATGTAGGTGTATTTTGATGTTTGATGATAGAAAATGTATGGTTGTTGTTAGATAAACAACATTGTAAAGTGATTTTTGATAAAATTGTCAATTAGGGATTTATTTGTAAAATGTGAAAATTTTGTGGTTAAATTATGGAATAAATGAAAATTATGGGCTACTAGGGGTCTATATGAAATTCGGCTAGCATGGGTAGGGACTTAATTGCATGAATTTGTATTTTTATGAGCTAAGGACTAAATTGTAAAAATGTTAAAATATTAGGGGCAAAAGTGTAAAGTTGTCATAATATGCAATTTGGGCTAAATTGAATAGAATGATAATTAAATAATCTAAATTTGATTACATATAGATCAAGAAAAGCGAAGTTCAGATTTAGATCGGAGGGAAATAAAATGTTGGACTAATCGACTCATTTCATCGTTTTTGCATTCGAGGTAAGTATGTATGTTAATAAGCATTAATATAATTGTGTTTCAGTTACTTCATTATTGAATTATTTGTGAATACGACCTTGCGGATATGTTCGACGATGATTCAGTAAAAGAGAAATCCCGATTGAACCTTAGGAATATATTAGGATACGAATGACATGTCATTATGGGTTATGTGATTTGGGTGCTGGTCTGTACGTCCTACCGGTGGCTGAGTTATTCGACATGTGTTGCGGATTCTCGTCAGCTGTGTGAGCAGACCTATTGATAGCTCGATAGTGAGCTTTATATGAGATATTAGATCAAGATAGCTTCGGCTATGTATTTGGCACTTACGATGTGAGATTCCCGAGTATCTGATAGTATTCCAAATGGTTCAACGGGTATGTCAAAGATATGGATGAGTATGAGATTAGTACGAGATGGTACAAGTATGTACATGAACCATATAAGCTTTGAATTGAAGAAATTTATGAATTTCACATCTAACCTTGTAAATGATCTTGTGATAGGTTTGTGGATTAATATGGGTTGTGTATTGTTATATTCAATTGTGTGAATTGTGTATTTTTGGAAAGTTGAGTTTATTAGTATACGAACCTACTAAGCTTTATAGCTTGCTCTGTTTACTTTTCTGTGTTTTATAGTGAATAACAAAGCTAGCTCGGATTGGGAGTTGTCGCAGATTGCATTACACTATCGAGCTTCTACTTTCGTACTTTTGAGCTTATGTATTTGGTTATAAGGCATGTATAGGAATTATGGTCATTTTGGAATATAGTTTGGTCATGAATTTAGCCATTTGAGTTGGCTTGTTAATGTTAAGTGTTTGGTTTTGTATATAGCCATGAGAGTTGGCTTATTTTGGTATATTTGGTGATGTATATATTTGTATGAATAGCTTTTGGTATGTTGTGTAATATTTCCATTTATATGCTTGTTGTGAATTGGTATTTTGAAGTACCATATGGTTGAAATTTGAAGATTTGGTAGGCATGTGATTAGAGGTAAGAAAATGCATATATGAATTTAACTAGATAAGTGAATTGAGAATGTGAATTTGGTATGAAATTGTATAGCATATTGTGGTATTTGTGTGCCTTGTATTTGATGGTATTGAAATGGCATGAATTATGCTTGGTTGAGATTGGTTTGAATGTCTATTGATGCTATGCTATATGCCAGTTGATGTTTTTAGGTGGTTGCATTTTGAGTGAGAAAGATGGCTTGGTAAATAGCCTATTTTTGTCCACACGGGCGTGTGTCTCAGCTGTGTGTGACACACGGTCTGTAATAGCCCGGTTTAGACCCTAGTCAGAACAGTGGTTTTGGGACCACAAATTCGAGTCAGAAAAATGTTTTAATATTATTTTCCGTGCTTAAAGTATGTAAATTGACATGTGTGAAATTTTCATGATTTAATTTAATCATTTGAGTGCCTGATTTGTTGAAAGGACTAAATAGCATAAAAGATAAAAGTGGCATTCTATATGTTTAATGCGTTGGATTGCTTTGGCTTTTGAATATGATGGCCTTAAATGGCAATTATGCCATAAGAATTATGAGTGGTCATTAATGGCCTTTGCTGACATGTTTTATATGTTTAATTTTAATGGACAAAATGGTAAATGGTAAATTAAATGATGAATTAATAAAACCAATGCATGAAAATAGTCATATTATGTTCATCTTTGCCGAAATTACAAAGAAAAAGAAAAGAAAAAGAGTCCTTAGGGTTCGACACTCATTTTAACTAATCAAGGTATGTATTTTGATCCATTTTTTATGATTTTTATGTTTTTGTGATTGTTGCTTAGCATTCTATCAAGCCCATGCCTCAATTTCAGAATTTGATGATAATTTTAAGTTATGCCATTGATGATTTTGTGAGTTTAATGATGTTAATTGATGAATTATGAAAGCTTGGTGTGAGATAAATATGTTTTATACTTAGATTTTTGATGAATTTGAGTATATTGGGCTAAATTATGAAAATGAGAAATTGAGGGGCTAAAATGTGAAATAAATGAAATATATGGGCTTATATCAGCTAAAGGAATATTCAACTAAGCCTTCGTATAAGGAAATTATGTGTATTTTGTGATTTTGTGAAATGAGGACTAAAGTGTTAAAATGTAATATCCCGAAATAGGGGTTACGAGTT
Organism: Gossypium bickii; assembly: GCA_025503065.1. Lineage (NCBI taxonomy): Eukaryota > Viridiplantae > Streptophyta > Magnoliopsida > Malvales > Malvaceae > Gossypium > Gossypium bickii. Next base: position 41,519,195 of record CP106717.1, on the reverse strand, counting down.
TGGAAAATAACTCGAGTGCATTAGGCCTCAAGAGTGGTTTTGATGTGTTTTTGGAGTCCCTAAAACTCCCGGATTAAAATGGGACACTTTTGAAAAGTTTGAAAATTGAGGGTTAAAAGTGGAAATTTGGGCAAGGAGGCCTTAAGAATAAATTGAGGTGATTTGAATCACAAAAAGGCGCCTGGCCGAGTGGTCGGGACGTTAGCAGCAAGACAGAGGCCTTCGCAAGGACTCGAGTTCGAGTCCTGAAGGCTGCATTTTATTTTGTTTTTGCGTCGAGCAAGGGGCGATACAAGTAAGGGTCAAAAGGATTTTTAATGCGGCTGTTAACATAAAATGCATAGTGGCCGAGTGGCCAAGGACATTGTGTGAGAGCTAAGGCTCGGAAGACTCGTGTTCGAGTCCTAGAGATCGCGCATGATGCGCTTTATTTTCTTTTTAGCATTCAGACCTGGGAACTGCCAAGGTAAGGTTTAAAAGAAATTCGGCAAGCAATATTGACATGAAAGTCAGGGTGGCCGAGTGGTTAAGGACTTGGCTGAGAGCTGCATTTAAGGGGACTCGCGTTCGAGTCCTGGAGGTCGCACTGAAAGCCTTCTATTTTTGCTTCTAGCGCTAAAACATAGGAGCCATGGAAGTAAGGTTTAAAAAGAATTTTTGACGTGTTTAATAGCACGAAATGAGCAAACGGTCGAGTGGCTGAGGCGTTGAAGATTCTCTCCAGGTCTCGGGTTCGAGACCTGGGGGTTGCAATTGTGGTTTTCTTTTTGTGCCGATGAGAGGGATTGCATGGGGCATGCATGCGGGAACAAAGTTTCATGTGGTGCTCATTATTTTTTATTATTATTTTGCTTGCAAAAGCTGCATGAATTTGGAAGTTTATTATTATATGAAACATATTGTTAGTTTGCCTATTTTAATGCATGGGAAAATGGATTAAACAATAATAGTTGATATTGGAACTTAAGAAAAGGAAGGCATGTGCGACATTGGAGTTTCAAAAGCTTGGCCGGTCTTTGTTGTGGAAAAAGGGAGAGCATTACCGTTGAGAATCAAGGAGCATTTTTTTTATCATGTTGTTTTATTATTTTTAAATGAGGGGTTATTATTTTATAGTGTATAGGAAATGGTGGTGGTCTTTTGGGCGTGGGGAGCATGGCCGAATGGGGGGGTTTCTTGGGACCTTCATGGATGGCCTCCTAGTAACTAAGAGTGCCAAAACTTTTGATCTTTTGTTTCCCCTTCCAAAACAATTGATGGCCGAATCTCCTAAGGTTATTTTGCAATTGATTAGCCGAATTTAGGAGCATCCTCTTGGGAACTTGCTGGTCGGGTTTTAAGGGCTATGAAAGGTGCCAAATTTCTTTGTTTTATCCCTTGTCTTGCCATTTTATTCTTGGCCGAGAAAGGTGAGATCAAAGCTTGATTTTGGTTTGGAAAATTGTAAGGGAGGTGCCAAATTTAATTCAACCTCTTCCTTTTTGTTCCTTGTTTTTCCCTTCAACCTCAAATCCATGCTTATTCCCGTTGAGGCCGAGTCTTCAAGGGTAAGTAATATTTTCTACTCTAGTAATAAATTTTAGTTCTTTTCAATAAGGATGTCAAAATCAAGGGTAGGCCTTGATTTCTAGGGTTGGCCGAATGTATATGGTGGTATAACGATGTGTTCTCTTGCATATGCCAACGTGAAGGTACATCAAGTAAGCAAGTAGGTAGTTTCGGCCTAAGGCCATGTGTTTAGTACTCTTGTGTTGGCCAACCCTAATAAGTTGTTAATAGAGTTTTTGTCAACACTAAAAGAAAACGATAGTTTCGGATCTTTAGCAAAGTCAAGCGGCTTTTGATTCTCGGCCATAGGCCATACTTTGGATTTAGTGATAACAGAATGTTGAGCTTGGCTTTAGAGATGGCCGAATATGTATAAGATCATAATGATGTGTTCTTTTTCTGTGTAGCAAGTATTGAGGAGCACAAATGACTCTTTGGGGAATTGAAGTGCTCAAGGTATGTGGTTGTGCTATTCGGCCTAAGGCCATGATATTGATACAGTGTGACCGATTTCGGTTATGTGTTCTAGGAGCAAATCGATAGAAATAACAGAAGCTTTCGGGATTTTAGTTGATATTAAGAGTCGATAAATCAGAATCTCGCTATAGTCAGGTGCGTAGTTATCGCACTGTTCTTTTGTTGTTATACGTGTTGTGTGTATTATTTCATGTAAAAGTATGTATATTGAGCATGTTAATTGAAATAAAAGCTATGATGATGGATAACCGTGGTGGGTGATTGAATAACCAGGTTAGTGATTACTGTATTAACCTTTCGATTATAAATGATTATCAATGAGTGTAAAATAATGTGATGACATGTGATGTGTATTATTTTGAATAGTATGTGCCATGGAATTATATGTATGGACTATGTGAATATGGGCTTTGAAATTGTATATTTATGTGTATGGACTATGTGAATATGGGCTTTGTAATTGTATATTTTGTGTATGGACTATGTGGATATGGGCTTTGAAATTGTATAATTATGAGTATGTACTGTGTGCATATGGGCCAAGCCCATTCGTGAGGACATGTGTATTAACTATGCACTGAGTCTTAGTGACTCACTCTATTTTATTAAACCCTTTCAGGTGACATAAAGCTTGGACCGGGTCGGAGAGGATACAAAGGTGGCCATGAGGAAATGGATTTTTATGAAAAGAGACGTTTTATTTGATTGATTAAATAATTATATTTTTCCGTATTTTGATTAAGTGTGTATTGTAATAAGGCCCACTAAAGTGTTTCAGTTCATTTGTTAAGTATCGATACTATTATGCCCTATTATGGAAGGATGATTAAAGATTGATTTCAAATGGTTTTATTTTCTCAATAAAGCTTTAAACCGATATGTTTATAACAAACTCCGATTTTTATTTAGAATATTACAAGTCAAGAAAATGTTTTATTAAAGGAAACAAATTTTAAACGGTTTATCTCTTAAGTAAGAATGTTTTTCGAAAGTGTTCCGCAGTGACATTCCAAATTCGGTCGGATTAAATGGGTCGAGTTTGGGGTGTTACATAAAATGTGAAAATATGAGGGCTAATTTGTAAAATGCCCTAAATATGTGTAAATGGATTTAATTGAATGATTTGGTGAATAAACGAGTTAAATTTGAATGTGTATATATCAAGAACCAAAGAAAACAGAATTAGATCGAGGGAAATCGAAAGTAGTTGAATAGTCGTTCATTTCCTTTCTTTCCCATACGAGGTAAATGTGTTTGAATTGAATTATTATTGCTTATATGTTAATGAAATGTGAGGAATGGCTAATGGAGCTGAATATGTGAAATCTAAGAAAATTTTAATAATGTGATGACGTCCGAAAAGACCCGTACGAACCATAAGAATAGTTAGGGTACATATGTCATGACATAGGATTTCGATATGAGTTATTGTGTAAGACCACGTCTGGAACATTGGCATCGATTTGAGATTTAAATGTAAGACCATGTCTGGGACATCGGCATCATATATGATTTCGTGTAAGACCCTGTCTGGGATAGAGGCATCGATATTTAATTACATGTAAGACCATGTCTAGGACGTTGGCATTGTATGAGCTTTCCTAGCTATCCGAGTATCCTTATTGATTCCGAACGGTTCAACGGGCATTCCGAGATATGATTAAATATGTGCATATGTATCCGTTTCAGGTACGTAAGAAATGTATATGAAATTTGGCAATGGAAGATAAGTATGAATATGATCATTTGATATGTAAACTACATGAATATGTGATGCGTTTATAAGTAAGTGATTATGAACAATTGGACTATATGAGAAAATATGCAATATGTGCAAATGAATTGGGAATAGGTGAAATGAATTTATAACTATGAGGTTTGTGATAGTATTTGGCTATGGATTATATGTATGTCATGATGCATATTTGCCTTAAATGATAAGCTTATTTGTATAAGGCTTACAAAGCTTGTGAAAGCTTACTTCGTGTGTTTTTCAATTGATTTTTTTTAGATTATCGAAGCTACTGAAAGCTTGGGGATCGTCGAGGATTATCACCCCACTATCAAATTATATTTTGGTATCTTTTGTAATTGTGAATATTGAAGTATGGCATGTATAGGCTAGAGAACTTTGATTATGTTTTGAAATGTGTAAATATAGCCATGTGATATGGCTTGATAATGAATGTGATTATGGAGTGAATTTAGTGCATGCTATGTGATGCAAAATTTGGTATGTTTTGATGTGCTCATGAATGGCCAAAAGAAATGGTCAATTTTGGTAAGTTTCATGGTTGATTTGGGAAATTGATATGATGAGAAATGCTATGAATTGAAATGGATTAATATGTTATATGAATCACATTTTTTTTATGTAAAGTTGGTACTTTGAATTGGTATGTTTGAGTTGGATTTGTATATAGAAATGAATGATGTCGTTACAGGTCAAATTGTGCATGATTCGGTATGTTTTTGGCTGTCTTTAGGACATGAATTGATGCTTGTTTGATGCTTATAGGTATGACCCTTGCAAATGGCCTATATTTGCCCACATGGTTGAGCACACGGGCGTGTGTCTCGACTGTGTCTCTCAAGGTTGTAATTCGAAGCAAGCCAGGATGCCACACGGGCAAGAAGCACGGGTGTGTGCCAGATCGTGTGACCCAAGTCAGTGTTGCACATGGGTTGAGACATGATCCAAGACACGGCCGTGTGAGGTACACGGCCTAGCCACATGGGCGTGTGCCCTGTTTTGAAAGAAAAATTTTTTAAGTTCTGCAAAGTTTTCGTATGAGATCGATTTAGTCCCAAACCTTCTCTAAAACATGTTTAAGGTCTCATAGACCTTCTAAAGGAGCTATATGAGTATGAATTATTATGAAATGATATTGTATGATTGATGTTGTGAAATAAGCGTGAAATGTTCTGATATGTTCGGTAATGCCTCTTAACCCTAGTCTGGTGACAGATACAGGTTAGGGGTGTTACAATTTGTTGGTATCAGAGCTACGGTTTAGTCAATTCTAGGACTAACGTAACGTGTGAACTTCTAGCTATACATGCCATATATACAAACTGTGATAGTGTGATGAATCCTGATAGATAAAATGTGTTTTCCATATAGTAAACAAATCCCGAACGAGCCGTAACTGACGATGTTGAAAGTAATGGGCCTGCTCCCGCTCAAGGGACAGTGTCGTCTGATTCTAGACTGGTTACTAGCGGTCAGGAAGGAGAGGCTAAACAAGTCTTCTTCCAAATGATGAATGAATGGTTCAATCAGTATGTTAGAGCAAATTTGGCTGCTCGTCAACCTCCGCCCTTACAAGTTCCCATAGCTCCCCAAGTTATAGATCCGATTCGTCTGAATAAACCTCCGATTGATAAGATTAGAAAATATGGTGCTGAAGAATTCCGTGCTACTGATGAATGTAAGAGTGCCGAGTTTTGGCTTGAGAATATGATTTGGGTATTTGATGATTTGTCATGTACCCCTGATGAATGTGTTAAATGTGTCGTTTCTTTGTTGAGAGATACAGCTTACCAATGGTGGAAAACTATAACTTCTGTTGTTCCGAGAGAACGAATTACCTGGGATTCTTCCAGACTAAATTCCGAAAGAAATATATCAGAGAGAGATTTATAAAGCAGAAATGGAAAGAGTTTCTTGAATTGAAATAGGGTCGTATGTCTGTTACAGAATGCGAGCGTGTAAGGCCCCCAATTTTTGGGCCTAGAAGTGTTGGGCCTTGTATATGGGAGCAACTAAGAGACTGCACATAAAAGTTCATGTGTGGAAGAAATATCACAATTTTCTGGTTTGCTTTAATGGCTAAGTGACTTGCGTGTGTTTGGGAGTGTCTGAGAAATCCTGGGTTCAAACCAGGGCTCTAGCAAGAATTTTAGTTTTACCCTTTGGGTGATCTTGGCGTTAGTTTGAAGGCCTTATTAATATTTGAGGACTAAAATATGACACAATGAGGCGTGTGGTCTAGTGGCAATATGGCGCTAGGAGTATGCATGTGGTCTGAGGTTCAAGTCATGGGATGAGCATTGAGGAATTTATTTTGCACCTGCGCCGTGTAAGTGGTTGTAATTGTTTAAAATTCTACTTGGTGGGGGTTTGAATTGGTCTTGGAATTTGAATGAGGAGTGATTTATGGAGTAGCTTAGGGAGATAATCATGGGATTTTGAAGGGGAGGTGTTGTAACCGATTGGACTTTGTGAGTCTGGCAAATTCAGCATAGGGTAGGGTGAGTGCCTTTTGTGGTTATTGTTGGGTATAGCCGAATCTTGCTAAAAAGAGTTTTTGTTTTTTTCTTTTCACTTGTTTTGGTACCTTTGTTTTTGGTTTTCAAGATCCTGGTTATACTCTTTTCTATGCCGAAATTGCATTACCATTTAGGCCACCTAGTAGCCGATTTCTCCTCTTCTAGTCCTCTTCTTTTCTTTCTAATTCTTTTATCTTTCTCCTTTCTTCATCTCAAACTCTTGTGTCGATTTCTTCAATCTAGACTCTCATTCCTTCACTTCAACAATTGCTGTTTGTGGTTCATTCCTCTATTGTGCCAGGTATTGTTCTTCTTCTTTTCTCTCTTCTCTACTAACCTCTTCTTCAATCAGTTTTGGGCCATAGCCGAACCTTTTTACTATATTTCTCACCCATTTTCTTTGGCTAGGTTGAATCTTTGGGTTTCTCTGACAAATCGTTGTTGTTTCTTTGCCGATCTACTTTCCTTGCGTTTAGTTTTCGGTGTAGTAAGGGTTCTTGATCAACTAGTAAGTGCACTCTTTTTCTCCATTCTTTTAGTTGAGGCCGAATGCTCTTTTATGTTGTTAAAGGTTATCAAATGTGGTCGTAAACCATAACCTTATACAATCTTGGTTAATAAGGTTCTTTGGGTAACGCAGATATCTACAAGAAGTTGATCGTTGCTAACGATTAGTGAGGATTTAGGGAAGCTCGATCGAGTAGGGTTCAGTGCTAGGGATTCGTGGCGCGCTTCGTAATCAAGGTGTGTAACCACACTCCTTCTTATCGTAAATCAACAAAATGCCGAAAAGCTGAAATACCGACGAATGATGCCACATGAGTGTACAATCGCACGTGTGGTGGACCGAGCCCATGAGCATGGGCGTTAGTCTATAAAGGCCACCACAAGCGCTCTCATTGTCTTGGGCTGCTCTAGGCCTCGTTGGGCCGAATGGGCTATGTGGGCCCACACGGATAAAATGTATGTGATATGGTAAGTGTTGTTTGGACTGTGACATTTGCATAACTGTGGCTGTTTCTGGGCTAAATAAGCCACACGAGTATGTAGGCCCACTTGGGCCGAGCAATGGCCTTAGGCCCATTTACATTGTTGTGACTGTTTAGGTTACTTAAGTCACACGAGGCGACGGTGGACTTTCTGTTAGGTCGCTGAGACCCCGATTTGCTAAAATTAGCGAAATACCCCAATTTGTGAAATTATTGAAATACCCTCGGTTGGTAAAATTACTAAAATACCTCGATTTGCAAAATTACCGAAATACCCCCGATTTACGAAAAATACCAAATACCTTGATTTGTGAAATTACTAAAATACCCTCAACTGGTAAAATTACAAAAATACCCTAATTTGCAAAATTATTGAAATACCTTGATTTGTAAAATTACCAAAATACCCTCGATTTACAAAATTACTAAAATACCATCGATTTGCAAAACTACCTAAATACCCTCAGTTTGCAAAATTACTAAAATACCCCCAGTTTACAAAATTACTAAAATACCCCCAATTTACAAAATTATTGAAATACCCCCGGTTTGCAAAATTAATGCAATACCTCCAGGTTATAAAATTACCGAAATATTCTTGGTTTGTAAAATTACCAAAATACCCTTGTAGGGTAGAATTACCAAAATACCCTTAAAAGGTAGGATTATCGAAATACCCTTACAGGGTAAAATGACTATTTTACCCTTGTGGGTAAATGACTAACTTAGACTATGAATTTGACTGATTTGACTGTGATCGTATGACTGTGTTTTAACTAACTTGATTGTGGTCGTGTGACTGATATGCTTTTAGTATATGTTTAAATGACTGTTACTAAGCATGGCCATTTTGCATACACGTGTAATGATTGAGCATGACATACACGACATATTGCATGGGGTTGGGACATTGATACGGAGGAAGTTCTGATAGGGTCGCATGGGTCGCATGAGATGACTGTGGGTCCAGTATTGATTTATTAAGGTTGCATGGGTCGCATGAGATGACTGTGGACCGACGGATGGCTTAAAGCCGCGTAATCTGATTATGGCTCTGTGCCAACCTAAATATGGCTCTATGCCATCTTAATTATGGCTTTCTGCCCATCGTATATACCCGTGGCTATGTGCCTAACTTATATATTGATGACTCTGTGTCAATCATAATTACCTGTGACTGTGTGTCGATTATATTATCGTTGCTGGTGGCTATGTGCCAAGCTCATTACAGTTACCGATAGCCTTCTGCCATCTTGATTATGGCTCTATGCCATCCTGGTTATGGCTCTATGCCTTATGGTTTGTAACCATTAAGTTTATGGCTCTTGGCCATTTTGTTTACTAGCAACTTTGCTGTGATTTTGGTTAGTACTGCAACTGGTGCTAACATTAGGAGTGTAGGGATGGTGTGGGTCATTTATTCCCCGCAGGTAGTGCAGGGTTGGACGGAGGCAAGTGCAAGGTTGGATGGGATGGGTTAGCATGCATCACACATTATGCATATGGCATTGATTCTGATATGGGCTAGCCCCAACTGTTACTGATATGGAGAATGGGTGAGGCCCAATTGATTCTGATAAGGGCCGAGACCCAAGAGATATTGTACTGGGCTTAGACCCACACACATTGTTCTGTTACTGTAGTGGGCTCTGGCCCAGACTGATTCTAAATTCTGTCTATTTTGCTAACTGTTTTTAGTTAGAATGGGATTACACACTGAATTTTAGCAAACTCACCCTATTTTTAACTGGGCAGGTAATCCCCAGCATTAGAAAGATCGGTGCTGCGAGGGACTTCATTTATGATTTAGATTCTGTTTTGGGTTTTAATTTTTGTAATAAGACCTCTTTAAGGTTCTGGGTTTTAACTTGGGGTTTTTATTTACTTTGAATTATATCCGTTAGAAGTATTTAAACAAGAAGGGTTTTCAATGAAAACATGGTTTTTGAAAAAATTTCAATGTGTCATGCCAGATTCAGGCCTAACTTCTAGGCCGGGTTTGGGGTGTTACATTTAGTGGTATCAGAGCCAAGTTGCAAAACTCAACTATGGAATGGGTTTTAAAAAAATAGATTTCTGAAAGAATTATTTCAGAAAGGTTTGAAAAGATTGAAGTAATCGAAATGTTTTTCTGAATATTTTTCTAAAGGTGTGGTTTACCGAGTCTCTAACCCCGAATCTGTAAGTTTTCTGTTAGAAAGTATTTAAAGCTAGATTTTTTATTTATTCAGTGTATGTTCTGGAAATCAAATTTTTTTAAGCTAGCAATAGTACTCTGATGGATTCCGAAGGCAAGCAAGGTCGCGAGGAGTTGCCCGTCTCTCTGGAACATAAGATGGTTCAGGGACGATAGTCGAGGTAAGTCCGCCAACTTCAGGTAGCGATAACTCAGAGCTTGGTACGGAGGCACTAACCCGGTTGGTAAGGGAAGTGCTGGAAGAAGTGTTTAGGTGCTTGGAGTGCAGCAAGAAGAGGGATCACATTCCTCTGAAGCAAGAGCTTTGTTCTGTGAAACGTATTAAGACGTGTCCGAACTTTCCGGCTTGCGAGCATTGCAAAAGGCGCCATCCGGGTGAATGCTGGAGGAAGACAGGAGTGTGCCTTAGATGTGGGTCTAAGGAGCATCAGAAACTGGATTGCATAGTCCCTTTTAAGTCAGGTTTGTTTTGTTTGGATGTGATGTTTGAATATGGAAATTGTATGCATGTGTGATAAATATCTGTTTGCTTCTGTGGTTAGATGTTTGGTTGTGTGTAAGAGGTTTCAAGATTAAGTTAAAATTGTATTAGTGTTATTGGGATTAGAGTGCGCAGTGGTAGCGTAGGGGTGTAGTTGTTACACAACTACCCTGTTAGTTGGAAATTTCAGGGACGAAATTTCTCTAAGGAGGAGTGAGTTGTAACGCCCCAAATTTTTGGGCCTAGAAATGTTGGGCCTTGTGCATGGGAGCCTCCAAAAGACTGCACATAAAAGTTTATGTCTGGAAGAAATACCACAAGTTGCTTGTTTTCTTTAATGGCTAAGTGACTTGGGTATGTTTGGGAGGTCTGAGAAGTCCTGGGTTCAAACCAGGGCCTCTAGCAAAAATTTTAGTTTTTCCCTTTGGGTGATCTTGGTGTTAGTTTGAAGGCCTTATTAATATTTGAGGACTAAAATATGGCACAAGGAGGCGTGTGGTCTGGTGGCAATACGGCGCTAGGAATATGCATGTGGTCTAAGGTTTAAGTCATGGGATGAGCATTAAGGAATTTATTTTCCACCTGTGCCATGTAAGTGGTTGTAATTATTTAAAACTCTACTTGGTGGGGGTTTGAATTGGTCTTGGAATTTGAATGTGTGGTGGGAGCCGGTTAAGGAGTGATTTATGGAGTAACTTAGGGAGATAGTCGTGGGATTTTGAAAGGGAGATGCTGTAACCGAGTTGGACTTTGTGAGTGTGGCAAATTCGGCATAGGGTAGGGTGAGTGCCGTTTGTGGTCATTGTTAGGTATAGCTGAATCTTGCTAAGAAAAGTTTTTGTTTTTTTCTTTTCACTCGTGTGGGTACCTTTGTTTTTGGTTTTCAAGATCCTGGTTATACTTTTTTCTATGCCAAAATTACAATACCATTTAGGCCACCTGGTAGCTGATTTCTCCTCTTCTAGCCCTCTTCTTTACTTTTTAATTCTTTTATCTTTCTCCTATCTTCATCTCAAATCATCTATAGTATCCTGCTAGTCCCAGAAAACTACAGACTTCAGACACATTTCTCGGAGGCTTCCATTCTAAAATAGCTGAGATCTTACTCAGATCAACTCGTATTCCTGTAGCTGATACAATATGGCCCAGAAACCCAACCTCACGCAACCAAAACTCACATTTGCTAAACCTAGCATACAATTGCTTCTCACGCAGAGTCTTTAACACAATTCTCAAATGCTCAGCATGTTGCGTCTCATCACAGGAGTAAATCAGAATATCATCAATGAACACCACAACAAAACGATCCAAATACGGTCTGAATATCAGGTTCATCAAATCCATAAACACTGCAGGAGCATTCGTTAGTCAAAAAGGCATAACTAAGAATTCATAATGTCCATACCTCATTCTGAAAGCAGTCTTCAGTACATCTGACTCTTTGACTCGTAGCTGGTAGTAGCCCGATCTTAAATCTATCTTAGAAAACATTGTTGCTCCTCTCAGCTGATCAAACAAATCATCAATATGTGGCAGAGGATACTTATTCTTTATCGTCACTTTGTTCAATTGTCGATAATCAATACACATCCTCATAGTGTCGTCTTTCTTTTTCACAAACAACACAGGAGCACCCCAGGGCAAGAAACTCGGTCATGCAAGTCCTCTATTAGTTAACTCTTGCAACTGAGACTTTAACTCTTTCAATTTCGTTGGTGCCATTCTATACGGAGCTATTGAGATAGGAGTAGTCCCCGACACTAATTCAATTTCAAATTCAACTTCTCATATTGGAGGTAAACCCGATAACTCTTCAGGAAACACATCTGGAAACTCACAAACCACAGGTACCGATTCAACTTTTTTTTCTAACACCTTTGTATCAATCACATATGCCAAATAAGTTTCGCAACCCTTTCTCACATAGTTCAAAGCTTTCATTGAATATACAACAGCTGGTAACCCATTCAAATCACTGGATTCAATTCGAACTATCTCACCATTCTAGCTTTTCAATTCAATACTCTTTCATTTACAATTCACAATGGCATTATGCAAAGTGAGCCAATCCATACCCAGAATTATATCAAATTCATCGAATGGTAGCAACATCAAATTAGCCAAAAAGCATATATCTCGAAACATCAATGGGCAATTCTTGCACACTTTATCCACCAAGACACACTTGCCTAAGGGGTTTGATACTCTAATCACAAATTCAGTAGACTCAAGAGGTAGAGTCTTACTTGATATTAGATTCACAAACAAATACGAATGAGTAGATCCTAGATCTATCAATGTAATCACATCAGTACCAAATAGAGTAAAAGTACCAATAAGGACGTCTAGAGATGACGCTTCTTCTTGTGTGCGTATAGCATAGGCTCGAGTAGGTGCTCTCGCCTCTGATCTCACAGATGTATCAATAGTCCCTCTTTGGCTTCCACCCACATTTCCGGTGTTTCTAGGTGGTCTACTCCTAACCATCACATTACTCGATCTCACATTCTGAACATTTTCTTCCTCAGCCATCTTTGGGCAGTCTCGAATGAAGTGATCTTGTGATCCACATTTATAAAAAAAATTTATTGTTATACTTGCCCCAGTATTCTCCCACATGTCGTCTTCCACAATGTCTACACTCAGGTTTGTTACGTTTAGCACTTCCAACACTTGATTCTATTGGATCTTGAGTTCTCAAACCAACACTTGGTCTCACACAATCTCTACTCGTATGTCCAAATGAAACATTTGAACAATTGCTTGCATCTCTAAATCTCTTCGTCGAAGGTTGAGTCAACTTACTCATCGATCTTTTTCTTTCATCTCGAGCTTTAGAATCGGCTTTATTCTTTTCCTTGCTAAGCTCCTAAGCTTTGCAAGATCTCTCAACTAACACAACAAATTCATTTATGTCAAGTATCCCAACCAACAATTTAATGTCTTCCTTCATATCTTAAATGAAGCATTTACACATGGTAGCTTCAGTCGAAACACATTCCCGTGCATACTGGCTCAATCTCACAAATTCCCGCTCGTACTCAGTAACTGACAAATTACCTTGTTTCAGCTCAAGGAGCTTTTTACGTTTCTTATCAATAAATCGTTGATTGATATACTTCTTTCTGAATTTAACTTGAAAGAATACCCAGGTAATCCTTTCTCTCGGAACCACAGAAATCAATGTTTTCCACCAGTTATAAGTTGTATCCCTCAACAACGAAACAACGCATTTAATACATTCATCAGGAGTCAACGACATCTCGTCAAATACTCGAATGGTATTCTCGAGCCAAAACTCAGCTCGCTCGGCATCATCATCAACTGTGGCATAAACTCTTCGGCCTCGTACTTTCTAATCTTATCTACAGGAGGCTTATTCAATCTATTCGGGTCTACAACTTGTGGCACAATAGGTACTTGTGGGGCTGGAGGTTGTGGAGCAGCCGAATTCATTCGAACGAACTCCAAAAACCACTCACTCATCATTCGGAAGAAGGTTTGCTTAGCCTCTCCTCCCTCACTACTATCATTTGGCCTAGATGTGGCCGACGCTGTCCCTTGAGCGGGAGCAGGCACGTTACTCTCTACATCATCAGCAACTGCTCGATTGGGATCTATTTTTATACGAAAACACATTTTCAACTGTCAAGATTCATCACACTATCGCAATTATATATATGGCATGTATAGCTAGACTCACCCACGCTACGTTTGTCCGAGAATCGACTAAATCGTAGCTCTGATACCAATAAAATGTAACACCCTAACTCTGATACCAATAAAATGTAACACCCCTAACCCGTAACCATCACCAGACTAGGGTTAAGAGGCGTTACTAAACATTTCTAAACATTTCACATCTATTTTACAACACATAGTCAATCATCATTAAAACATATTGCAACATAATCATATAGTCCCTTATTGAGGTTTACGAGACCTTAAACATGTGTTAGAAAGAGGTCAGGACTAAACCAAATACTTTCAAAAATTTTTAGAAATTTAAAGATTTTTCAACACTGCAGAGGTCACACGCCCGTGCGGTCAGGCCGTGTACCTCACACGGCTACCAGACATGCCCATGTGTCCAGGCCATGCCAAAATAGAGTATACATACTGACTTGTCCACATGGCCACCAAACACGCTCGTGTGCCATGGCTGTGTGAGATTAAGCTAGCTACTGACTTGGTCACACGGCCACTAGGCACACCTGTATGCCACGACTGAGTAACCTGCCCAGGCACACTTCGAAGTAGCTTTTGAGCCACACGATAGAGACACACGCCTGTGTCCCTTGGCCGTGTATGCAAAATAGGCCATTTGCAAGGCCAAAATGCCACCCACACTTGTGTCATATTTACAAGCACATACAAGCCTATTTTCACACACAATTTGGCAACCGAATACATGTCAAATGATCAACATATCATCCCATCAAATCTCATTTCTAATCCTGTCAACTTATATACCAAATTGCACAACTAAAACACATGCATAACCAAGCATGATTTATCCACAATATCACTAGATCACAATGGCATCAATCCATCACTAAGCTTACCATTCATAAGACATTTTCATTGCCATCAAGCAATACCAAAACATACTTCATAAACCATAATCATTCATGCATATTACCGACATTTATCTAGCCACGTCACATGGCTAATTACACATCTCAAACATGTTTCAAAACAACTAGCTTATACATGCCATATTCAAATATACACATCTTCAAAAGTACCAAAATAGATTGTCGATAGTGTGATAAAGATGCTGACGATCCCCAGATCTGAGCTAGCTTTACTGACACTGTAAAACAGAGGAACAAATCACACAGTAAGCTTTCAAAGCTTAGTATGTTTGTAATATAATACATATTACTCAATAATACCACATCAATGCATAATTAAACCATCGCATAAATAAATGCACAATTAGGCTCATCATTAATCTCAACCATATGCTCAAGTATCTATTCATTCAACTTTTAAGGCTATCATTAACCACATAGGTTCAAACGTACCTTGATCAACACGTAGTTACTCACCATTCATGATACTCAATTGCTCGATATTACCTCTCGTTCAACCTTTGCTATTCCTTTGATTTATTCGCACACTTAGTGCCGATTTCATAACTGTAACATAATCGTCACCGTACACTTAGTGCCAATATGTTAAACCGAACTTATATCGGTATCGCACACATAGTGCTAAATCAATAAGCCGAAGCTTCTATCATTTCACATACGCAGTGCTAATCATCTATGTCTCGTTTCTAACTTTGCACACTTAGTGCCCTCTAATTCAATTCCGCACATAGCATTTCTAATCTCATAGTTATATATATATTCATTCAGTTCACATCACATAGATATAGTTTACAACTAGTATTATATTCGAACTTACCTCGGACGTCGAAATATCGAAACGGTTGACTAATCGAGCACTTTGTCTTTGCCTCGATCTCGATCCGAACCTCTCCTTTCTTGGTCTTAAATCAAGCCAATTGCTAGTCGAAAATCAAAAAGCTTCAAATATTCTTTCTACAACTTTCGGTAATAATAAAGATGATAATGGCTTTTAATTCCTTTTTGTTTTATTATAACATATATATCATTATTTATCAAGTTACAAATTTAACCTTACTAATAAACATTATAACATATAATATATTTGGTTATAAATGTCCATCTACCATCCACTATCTTTATAATGGCTTAGTAACAGCATAAGGACTCCACCATTAAAAATCCATGCCAAATAGGTACTTTAACAACTAGCACAAAACTTTTACATCTTATCTGATTTAGTCCTTTTTGCTAATTAAGCACTCAAACCACAAAATTTTCACACAGAAATTTCATACAGACTTAATCACATATTATAAATACAGAAAATAATATTAAAATATTTTTTTGACCTCAGATTTGTGGTCTCAAAATCACCTTTCTGACTAGGGTCTAAATCGGGCTGTTACAATTCTCCCCCCTTAAGGATTTTCATCCCCAAAAATCTTACCAATGAATAGGTGTGGGTATTGCTCTCTCATAACGTTCTCAGACTCCCACGTAGCCTCTTCAACTCAGTGTTTCTGCCACAACACCTTCACCAAGGAAATTTTTTTGTTTCTCAACTCTTTGACTTCACGTGCCAAAATTCGGATCGGTTCTTCATTATACGACAAGTCTGACTGTATTTCAACCTCAGTAGGAGCAATTACATGAGATGGATCAGCTCTGTACCGTCGAAGCATCGACACATGAAACACATTATGGATCTTTTCTAACTCAGGTGGCAACATTAATCTATAAGCAACTGGCCCTATTCATTCAATGATCTCATAGGGCCCGATAAACCTCGGGCTCAGCTTACCTTTTCGGCCAAATCGAAGTATTTTCTTCTACGGAGACACTTTTAAAAACACTTTGTCACCAACCTCAAATTCAATATCTTTTCGTTTCAAGTCTGCGTAAGACTTCTGACGATCTGAGGTCACTTTCAAACTGTTACGGATTACTTCTACTTTCTGCCCGATCTCTTTGATCAAATCAACCCCATGAATTTTTTTCTCACTCAGCTCAGCCTAATACAATGGAGTTCGACATTTTCGACCGTAAAGAGCCTCATATGGTGCCATTTTGATGCTAGATTGAAAACCATTATTGTGCGCGAATTCAATCAACGAAAATGCTTTTTCCATGTACTTTCAAACTCAAGAATACAACATTTCAACATATCTTTGAGAATTTGAATGATCCATTCGGATTGTCCATCCATTTGCGGATGAAATGCAGTGCTGAAATGCAATTTTGTGCCTAAAGCCTCTTGCAATTTCTTCCAAAATCGTGAGGTAAATCTCGGATCTCTGTCAGATACAATAGATAGTGGCACCCCATGCAATCTCACAATCTTAGCAATATATAATTCAGCCAATCTATCAAGTGAATAATCTATTCTCACCGGAATGAAATGAGCTGATTTTGTCAATCTATCAACTATCACCCAGATTAAATCTTTCTTTCCCAGAGACAAAGGCAATCCCAACACAAAGTCCATTGTGATTCTCTCCCATTTCCATTCAGGAATCATAATCGATTGTAACAAACCGGACGGAACCTGATGTTCACCTTTAACTTGCTAACAAATTAAACACTTCGACACAAAGTCAGAAATGTCTCTTTTCATATCATACCACCAATAAAACTGTTTCAAATCATTGTACATTTTTTGTACTCCCCGGGTGAACAGTCAAACGGCTATTGTGAGCTTCATTCAAAATCAACCGAATCAACTCTGAATTCTTCGAAACACAAATCTGAATTCTGAATCTCAAATAATCATCACTATCAACTTGAAATTCTGAATCGGAATTCAAATCACATTGAGCTCGCTTAGTCATCATCTCAACATCACTCTTCTGGGCAACACAAATCTGACGTATAAACATCGGCCTTACTTTCAACTCAGCTAAAACTAAATCATTATCACATAGATCTATTTGAGTACTCATAGCTCGCAAAGCACATAAATACTTTCGACTCAAGGCAAACGATAATCTATCACAAGCTCGTAGTCTTTGAACAATTCTAACCATCTCCTCTGTCTCAAATTCAATTCTTTCTGAGTCATCAAATACTTTAAGCTTTTGTGATCGGTAAAAATGTGACATTTCTCACCAAATAGATAGTGACACCAAATCGTTGAAGCAAACACAATTGCGGCCAATTCAAGGTCATGCGTCGGATAGTTCTTTTCATGCGGCTTCAACTGCCTCGAAGCACAAGCAATGACTTTGCCTTCTTGCACCAGCACATAGCCCAAACCATTCAACGATGCATCACTATAAACTATGAATTCTTTGCCCGATTCAAGTTGAACTAACACTGATGCTTTCGTCAACAACACTTTCAAATGCTCAAAACTCTGATGGCACTTTTTTGACCACTCGAATTTAACATCTTTTTGTAGCAACTACGTCAGTGTAGTCGCAATCATCGAGAAGCCTTTCACGAATTAGTATCCCGCTAGTCCCAGAAAACTACGAACTTCAAACACATTTCTCAGAGGCTTCCATTCTAAAATAGCTAAGATCTTACTTGGATCAACTCGTATTCCTGCAGCTGATACAATATGCCCCAGAAAACCAACCTCACGCAACTAAAACTCACATTTGCTAAACTTAGCATACAATTACTTCTCACGCAGAGTCTGTAACATAATTCTCAAATGCTCGGCATGTTGCGTCTCATCACAGGAGTAAATCAGAATATCATCAATGAACACCACAACAAAACGATCTAAATACGGTCTAAATATCCGGTTCATCAAATGCATAAACACTGCAGGAGCATTCATTAGTCTGAAAGGCATAACTAAGAATTCATAATGTCTATACCTCGCTCTGAAAGCAGTCTTCGGTACATCTGACTCTTTAACTCATAGCTGGTAGTAGCCCAATCTTAAATCTATCTTAGAAAACATTGTTGCTCCTCTCAGTTGATCAAACAAATCATCAATACGTGGCAGAGGATACTTATTCTTTATCGTCACTTTATTTAATTGTCGTTAATCAATACATATCCTCATAGTGTCGTCTTTCATTTTCACAAACAACACAGGAGCACCCCAGGGTGAGAAACTCGGTAGTGCGAATCCTCTATTTGTCGACTCTTATAACTAAGACTTTAACTCTCTTCAATTCTGTTGGTGCCATTCTATACAGAGCTATTGAGATAGGAGTAGTCCCTGGCACTAATTCAATTTCAAATTCAACTTCTCGTATTGGAGGTAATCCCGGTAACTCTTCAGGAAACACATCTGGAAACTCACAAACCACAGGTACCGATTCAACTTTCTTTTCTGACACTTTTGTATCAATCACATATGCCAGATAAGCTTTGCAACCCTTTCCCACATAGTTCAAAGCTTTCATCGAAGATACAACAGCTGGTAACCTATTCAAATTACTGGATTCAATTCGAACTATCTCATCATTCTGGCTTCTCAATTCAATACTCTTTCATTTACAATTCACAATGGCATTATGCAAAGTGAGTCAATCTATACCCAGAATTATATCAAATTCATCGAATGGGATGAGCATTGAGGAATTTATTTTGCACCTGTGCCGTGTAAATGGTTGTAATTGTTTAAAACTCTACTTGGTGGGGGTTTGAATTGGCTTGGAATTTGAATGAGGAGTGATTTATGGAGTAGCTTAGGGAGATAATCATGGGATTTTGAAGGGGAGGTGTTGTAACCGAGTTGGACTTTGTGAGTGTGGCAAATTTGGCATAGGGTACAGTGAGTGCCGTTTGTGGCCATTTTTGGGTATAGCCGAATCTTGCTAAGAAGAGTTTTTGTTTTTTTTCTTTTCACTCATTTTGGTACCTTTGTTTTTGGTTTTCAAGATCCTGGTTACACTCTTTTCTAAGCTGAAATTGCATTACCATTTAGGCCACCTAGTAGCTGATTTCTCTTCTTCTAGCCCTCTTCTTTTCTTTCTAATTCTTTTATCTTTCTCCTTTCTTCATCTCAAACTCTTGTGCCGATTTCTTCAATATAGACTCTTATTCCTTCACTTTAACAATTGCCGTTCGTGGTTTATTCCTCTATTGTGTCGGGTATTATTCTTCTTCTTTTCTCTCTTCTCTAGTAACCTCTTCTTCAATCGGTTTTGGGCCATAGCCGAACCTTCTTACTATATTTCTCACCCATTTTCTTTAACTAGGCCGAATCTTTGTGTTTCTCTGCCAAATTATTGTTGTTTCTTTGCCGAACTACTCTTCTTGCGTTTAGTTTTCAGTGTGGTAAGGGTTCTTGATCAACCAGTAAGTGCACTCTTTTTCTCTTTGCTTTTAGTTGAGGCTGAATGCTCTTTTATGTTGTTAAAGGTTATCAAATGTAGTCGTAAACCACAACCTTATACAATCTTGGTTAATAAGGTTCTTTGGGTCCCAGATATCTACAAGAAGTTGATCGTTGCTAACGATTAGTGAGGATTTAGGGAAGCTCGATCGAGTAGGGTTCGGTGCTAGGGATTCATGGTGCGCTTCGTAATCAAGGTGTGTAACCAGACTCCTTCTAGTTGTAAATCGATAAAATGTCGAAAAGTCGAAATACCGGCAAATGATGCCATAAGAGTGTACGATCGCACGTGTGGTGGACTGAGCCCATGAGCATGGGCATTAGTCTGTAGAGGCCACCATGAGCGCTCTCATGGCCTTGGGCTGTTCTGGGCCTCGTTGGGCCGAATGGGTTGTGTAGGCCCAATGGGCTTGTGGGCCCACACGGATAAAATGTATGTGATGTGGTAAGTGTTGTTTGGACTGTGACGTTTGCATAACTGTGGTTGTTTCTGGGCTAAATAGGCCACACAAATGTGTAGGCCCACTTGGGCCGAGTAATGGGCCTTAGGCCCATTTACACCATTGTGACTATTAGGTTACTGAAGTCGCTCGAGGCGACAGTGGACCTTATGTTAGGTCGCTGAAACCTCGATTTGCAAAAATTACCAAAATACCCCGATTTGTAAAATTACCGACGGTTGGTAAATTTACCAAAATACCCTGATTTGTAAAATTGCCGAAATACCTCGATTTGTGAAATTATCAAAATACCTCCGATTGGTAAAATTAGTGAAATACCCCCCCGCTTGGTAAAATTACCAAAATACCTAGATTTGGAAAATTACTAAAATACCCTCAATTTGTAAAATCCTAATTTGCAAAATTATTGAAAGACCCTCGATTTGTAAAATTACCGAAATACCCTTGATTTGCAAAATTACTAAAATACCCCTAGTTTGCAAAATTACTGAAAGACCCTCGATTTGCAAAATTACTCAAATACCGCCAGGTTGCAAAATTACCGAAATACCCCCGATTTGTAAAATTATCGAAATACCCCTGTAGGGTAGAACTACTGAAATACCTCTTAAGGGTAGGATTACTGAAATACCCTTATAGGGTAAAATGACTATTTTGCCCTTGTGGGTAAATGACTGACTTAGACTATGAATTTGACTGTTTTGGCTATGATCGTATGACTGTGTTTTAACTGACTTGACTGTGGTCGTGTGACTGATATGCTTTTAGTATATGTTTAAATGACTTTTACTAAGCATGGCCATTTTGTATACATGTGTAATGATTGAGCATGGCATACAGGACATATTGCATAGGGTTGGGACATTGATATGGAGGAAGTTCTGATAGGGTGGCACGGGTCGCATGAGACGACTGTGGATCTAGTATTGATCTGTTAAGGTCACACGGGTCGCATGAGACGACTGTGGACCGACAGAGGGCTTAAAGCCGTGTAATCTGATTATGGCTCTGTGCCAACCTAAATATGGCTCTGTGCCATCTTGATTATGGCTTTGTGCCAATCGTATTTACCCGTGGCTATGTGCCTAACTTATATGTTGATGACTCTATATCAATCATAATTACCCGTGGCTGTGTGCCGATTATATTACCATCACTGATGGCTATGTGCCAAACTCATTACAGTTACCGATATCATTGTTCCATCCTGATTATGGCTTTGTGCCATCCTGATTATGGTTTGTAACCATTCTGTTTATGGCTCTTGGCAATTCTGTTTACTAGCAGCTTTGCTGTGATTTTGGTTAGTGCCGCAACCAGTGCTAACATTGATAGTGTAGGGATGGCGTGGGTGATTTATTCCCCACAAGTAGTGCAAGGTTGGACGGAGGCAAGTGCATGGTTGGATGGGATGGGTTAGCATGCATCACACATTATGCATATGGCATTGATTCTGATATGGGCTAGGCCCAATTGTTACTGATATGGAGAATGGGCTAGGCCCAATTGATTCTGATAAGGGATGAGACCCAAGTGTAATTGTACTGGGCTTAGACCCACACACATTGTTCTGTTACTGTAGTGGGCTCTGGCCCAGACTGATTCTGAATTTTGTCTATTTTACTAATTGTTTTTTGTTAGGAAGAGATTACACACTGATTTTTCACAAACTCACCTCGTTTTTAACTGTGCAGGTAATCCCCAGCATTAGGAGGATCGGTGCTGCGAGGGACTCGAAGATGGCCACACGACTACCTTTGGACTTTATTTATGCTTTAGATTTTGTTTTAGGTTTTAATTTTTGTAATAAGGCCTCTTTAAGGTTCTAGGTTTTAACTTGGGGTTTTCATTTACTTTGAATTATATCCGGTAGAAGTAAACCATGGTCTTCAAAAATGTTAACTATTTTTAAAACAACACTACGTTTTTACGACATTTTCGAAATGGTTTCGTGACTTAATCTTTTTCGTAAATCGATTACTCGCAAAATTAGCTTCCTCAACTAAAAAGATATTTTGGGAATAAAATTAATAATTTTTCAATGTATCACGTTTTAAAAACAAAATAATGTAACTGGGATTTCACTTAAGCTTTTAAACAAGAAAGGTTTTCAATAAACATGGTTTTTGAAAAACACTTCAATGTGACACGTCAGATTCGGGCCTAACTTCTAGGCTGGATTTAGAGTGTTACAGAGCGAGAATTTGTGAGACTGAGCCAGTATACATGAGTATGTGTCTTGACTGAGGTACTAATGTGTAAAAGGTTTGAAGAAGGTTTGAATGAAGATATCTGTTTGTTAGTCAAAATTATGGAAATAAAATAATTCATTGTGCTTGTTGACTGAGCGTGTAAAGATGAAGAACTCGGGAAAGAAAAAAGAAAAGCTGATTCAGAAACTAGAGAGGTGCGAAAATGAACAATGAGTAAGTCATATCAGTCGGCATCAAAGAAATTTCAAGATAATTATAGCTGTTCAAAGGATAATGTGGGATATCTGAGAAGAGACCGTGCAAGATCACATTCGAGCTTTAGAGCGCCAGCTACTTCGATAGCTAGTGTTGGAAATGTCAGATCTGATCAACCTAAGTGCAGGCACTGTGGTAAAAGACATTCGGGCAATTGTATATTTAATAACTGAGCTTGCTTTAAATGTGGATCATTAGATCACTTTATTAGAGACTATCCCGAGTCTGTTGAGTAAGAGATTGCGCAGAATCTAAGGCTTAGTGGCAATATGGTCAGAGGTAGACATCCCAGAAATACGGGAATTGTTAGTAGAAGTCAAAGAATGACTAAAGATACAGCTATATGATCCGAGGCTAGAGCACCTGCTAGAGCATATGCCATTCGAGCTCATGAGGAAGCTTCGTCTCCAGATGTTATTACGAGTACAATTACTCTTTATGATACTTCTGTGATTGCATTGATAGACCCAGGATAAACTCATTCGTATGTATGCATGAATTTAGTATGCAGTAAGATTTTGCCTGTAGATTCTACTGAATTTGTAATTAGAGTATTGAACCCCTTAGGCCAATATGTTCTGATTGACAAAGTGTGCAAGAACTGTCCGTTGATGTTTCGAGATATTTGTTTTCTAGCTAATCTGATGCTACGACCCTTTGATGAATTTGATATAAATCTAGGTATGGATTGGCTAACTTTGTATAATGCTATTGTGATGATAAACTGTAATATAAACATGTTTTAATCCCACATTTAGCATACTTTTGGATGATTTATTCCTGAATTGTGTAATTTGGTGCTCTTAATCCTTTTTTTCATGTTTTATACTTAGGAAAGCACCAGAAATTAAAAGAACGAGAAACGAGCCTAAAATGGACTCGAAAACACTGCCTGGACCCAACCCACACGGCGTGCCACCTTAACAGACCCGAAAACAGCCTGACCACGATTTACACGGGCGTGTGCCATGGGCGTGTCCCTGTCGTGACAAAGAAGAGTTTCGTTCAGATTAGGGTACTTAGAGGCAAAGAAAGCTATTCCAAAAGCCTATATAAACACCCTGGAGGCCAGTTAGGTGTCCAGTTAGGCCGAAGAGCCGAGTTAGAGAGGCCAGTTAGGTGTCTAGTTAGGCCGAAGAGCCGAGCCAGAGAGGCCAGAATTGTGGAATTTATTCGAAGAAAGCCAGTTGATTCATCTCAAGAAGCCAAAGTTATGCTCAAGACGGAAGATCTTCCCTTCAATTTCCTTCAGGGGGTTTTAGGGTTTTTCTTATGTTTTGTTTTATATTTTCTTTTTAGATGTATTCTTTTATCATTATGAACTAAACCCCTTAAATACCTGAGGGGGATGAAACCTAAGACGGATCTTGTTATTTTTTTCTAAACTATATGATAAATACTTGATTTGTTCTTAATTATGTGTTCTTAATTCTTGCTTTGATATTTCAGGATATTAATTCAAGTATTGATGTGCTTAGGAAGTGGAGCAAAAGTCCCTATTTAAGAGTAGATCTAGCATAATTAGAAAGAGATTTCAATAAATCAACCTAGAGTTAGATGTTAGTAGCCTTGAAAGAGGTATTAGTATACATTAGGGAATCCTACAGATCAAGTCAAGTGAATAAATCGTCTGGTTCAAAGTTAGATAACAAGTAAAGTCTAGGTGGATTCTTCCTCGGGTATTGTCCTAATTAATTGGTTTTTCCCACAGTTATTTTTCCCAATTCATTCTCTTTGTCTTGCATCTTTAGCTTAGTTGTTAGTTAATTAATAATTCACTTTTATTCTTAGGCTAAATAATAAAAAAAAAGTTAGTATTAGTACTTTTAATTCCTTTGGGTTCGACAATCCGGTCTTGCTGCTAAACTATACTACTGTTCGATAGGTGTGCTTGCCTCAATCATTGTCACAGGTAGTTTCTAGGCTCGATCATTCTTTTTATAAAATTTTAAGACTCTGACACACAATCAAGTTTTTGGCACCGTTGCCACGGAACTAAAATATTAAGAACGCTCAATTTTTATTACTTTAGCCTTTTTTATTTTTGCAATTTATTTTTATTTTTATTTTGCTTTTAACTTTACTAATTTTCCTTCTTTTATTTGTTCTTAGCAGGTACCTCTAGTTTATGACTAGAAGGAACTCGACAGGACCCCTAATTTACGACAGTGATATTGAAGGTACTGTTCGCAGAAATCGCAGAGAAATAAGGCGAAGCTTAAATTACATAGAATAAGAGCAAGAAGTCGAAATTAATACCACTAAAGAGATGGCTAAGAATAATCCGCTACCTCCGGTGGTGGCCAAAGATCATGCTCCTCGAACTATGTATGATTATGCTAAACCTAATTTAACATGAACTAAGTCAAGTATTGTTAGACCTGCTATTGCTGCTAATAATTTTGAACTGAAACCTAACACAATTCAAATGATACAGTAATTTGTTCAGTTTGATGGTTTGCAGGATGAAGATCCAAACAATCAAATTGGAAAATTTCCTAGAACTTTGTGATACTTTCAAAATAAATGGCGTTTCTAATGTTGCCATCCATCTTTGGTTATTTCCCTTTTCTTTGAGAAATAAAGCCAAACAGTGGTTGCATTCTCTTCCACGAGGGTCAATTACTACATGGGAACAAATGACCGAAAATTTTTTATTAAAATACTTTTCGCCAGCTAAAATAGCCAAATTGAGGAATGATATCTCTTCTTTTATGCAGATGGATTTAGAAACACTTTACGATGCATGGGAGAGATACAAAGATTATTGAGAAAGTGTCAATATCATGGATTACTCTTGTGGCTATAGGTCAAAACTTTTTACAACGGGGTAAACCTTTCAACGAGATAATTGATCGATTCAGCCACCGGCGGAACATTGAATAACAAAACACCTGAGGCTACCTACGAATTCATTGACACTGAATAACTATCAGTGGCAAGTCACAAGGACCAGGCCAACAGAAGCAGCCAGTGTTTTCAACCTCGACGTAGTAACCATGCTATCAAATCAAGTAAAACTTTTAAATAAAAAGATTGATGGCGTATGTGATTCTTTACAGGTACATCCAGTCATGCAGTGCGATACGAATAGAGGAGGGATGAACAACACAGACTATCCATCTTACAACCCGAGTGCTGAGAACGAGTAAGTTCACTATATGGGTAACAATTTTAAATCTCAAAATAACCCTTATAGTAATACTTATAATCCAGGTTGAAGGAACCACCCCAATTTTTCATGGGGTGGTCAAGGAAATCAGAGACAACAACCCCCTCCAAACTAGGGCAACTCGCTAAGCTGATCTCTGAACGACCACAAGGCAGCTTGCCAAGCAACACTGAAACTAACCCAAATGAGCAACTTCAAGTAATAACAGCTCAGGATATCGTAGGGTTAGATGAGCCTAAGTTAAGCCAAGAGAATGTGGTAGAGGAAGGTAAGAATGATGTAAGTCATGATAGCTAAAACCAGTAATTAAAGAGTACCAACCTCATATACCTTATCCTAATGCGATGAAGAAAGAAAACACAGACGAACAATTTGGTAAATTTCTTAAACTTTTAAAGAAATTACATATTAACTTATCGTTTCTTGAAGCTCTTTCGCAGATGCCAGATTCAAGGAAATTTTTAAAAGATCTTTTAACAAACAAACGGAAGTTAGATAAAGAATCGCATGTGGAACTAAATGTCTCAGCAATGTTGCAAAACAAACTACCACAAAAATTAAAAGATCCAGGGAGTTTTACAATTCCATGCTTAGTTGGTAGTTTATCTATTGATAATGCTTTAGCTGATTTAGGGGCAAGCATCAATGTTATGCCTTATAAATTATTTAAACAACTAGGTCTAGGGAAACCCAAACAAGCTAGGATGAGCATTCAATTACCTGATAAAACTATTAGAATTCCTAGGGGTATAATTGAAGATGTTCTTGTGAAAATTGATAAATTTGTATTCCCAGTTGACTTTGTCGTTTTAGACATGGATGAGGACAATAGTATCCCCTTAATTTTAGGAAGACCTTTTTTAGAAAATGCCAGGACTAAAATTGATGTTAGCGCAGGTGAACTCATACTTTGTGTAGGTGACAAATCAATCAGTCTCTAGGCTCTTGACTCAGCTAGGACATCGAGTAATCAGGGTGAGAAAATTAATTTTATTAATAACCATTCGTTTAAACCTTCTTTTCAAGAAGCACCACGGAACTACACAACTGAGCCAGATCCTAGACCTCATAACAACAAGGAAATAACTCATAAGGAGCTAAGGCTTCAGATTGATGAGCTAGACGAGTGGAAGACACACTTCAAGGAGAAGTTAGGAATACACAAAGTAGAACCAACACCATTCCGTGGGACAAACGAATTTAAGATCAGAGATCAGGTATTGTTAGATAAGGTAGACCCTCGAATACCTCCTCCTGACCCTAATACAAACAAAGAAATTTCTTTTAGGGTACTCAATGTTTTCCCATACGGAATAGTCGAGGTAAGTAATCCTATATTCGGTACTTTTAAAGTAAATGCTACTCGACTCTAATTACATACTGATAATAGAACTGATAGCATGAGGAAGGACTTTCAACTCTTGAAACCACCCTGAATGTGCGAATGAGAGGTAAGTCTAGCTTAAGACTATAAATGAGTGCTTCTCGGAAGGCAACCCGAGCACTAACCCCATTACTTTTCACATTTTCATTTTTACTGTTAGTTCTCTTTTTTAGCACCTAACTGCAAACTAACCAAAGTGCAAATTCCCGCACCACACGGCCTTGCACACGACTGTGGCCGTGGCCGTGTGGATACTATGGATGTACGTACTGACATGCAGAGATAGTACGACACAAGACGAAAAATATCTTCAAGCCACGAGCCCCAACTAAACACCACGATCGTGCGATGTGGCCGTGGCCGACACTGTTTTAGCAACACGGACGTGGCGACCTACACATGGGCCTGGGAAAAACAAACAAACGAAGCATAACACGGCCGTGTGACACGGCCGTGTGACTCGACACGGGCGTGGGGACGAACTAGGCCTGAAATTTCTATTTAAACCACCCCTCTCCCCTTCTTACCTACTCCCCACCCTTCTTTCTCCTTTACATTCCCTCTCTATTTTCATTCCTTCCTCCACTCTCCTAACTCTTTTTCTAACAATCATCCATGTCGAAGAAACAGAAGGATCCTAGCACAGTCTCCCTTTGTGAGACCGATCTATATAAGTTCATGCCGGCCGCTACATTAACTCGACAGGAAAAGGACCTTTAAGTCCATTTAACTTCTCTGTTCATTTTCACTTCCCCTTTATTTTCCTTTTATGTATTTCTCTTTTACTTAGTTTAATCTATTCTATTTTGTTTTCTTTGATTTAGGTTCTAAAGGCTGCTAGGGAATCACCATGACCACGACCATAGCCACCCCACCGCAGCCTTAGAAATCACACCCACCTCGTGAACCATCTAACAATAAGGACTCTTCGGTCCATTAATCTTTTCTTTTAATTTTATTTTACTTTCTATTTTATTTCTTTTTATCTTTCTTGTCTTTAAATATATATTTAGTATATTTTGAACTATGATTATTATTTCCTAGCTAATTCTTCACGAGCTTCCTAATTTATTCATCTAGCGCAGAGATTGTCGATGACCACCACACCACGACACTTCCAACTCAAGGAAGCCATCCAAATTTAGGAAGTTTTGTAACTCTCTGAATTTGGGCCTAGTAGAATTGGGCCCATTGGGCCTTGGGCATAGAAGCATTTAACATTTTTTAGAACAAAAGAAAGTCGCAAATACAAAAGGGACCCATTAGGTGTGTGTTTAGAGGGTACTACGAAGTCCCGGGTTCAAGTTAGGCCATAGGAAAAATTTTCATTTTTGGCCTTAGTGGAACCATAGATCTCAATTGGTATGACTCAAAAGCATATTAGGGTAAATAAGGCACAAGATGGGCATGTGGTAAATTGGTTGTGGCGTCACTAAGAGAGAGAGGGGGAAAGGAGTTCGATTCCCTTGGAAAGCATTTGAAGGCTTTTATCTTATTCCTTGGAAGATGAGGTAGCTGAGTTTGGATCAAATTCTACTAAAGGAGTTGGAGACTTGGTCAATCAAGTTGAATGAAAGGCCAAGAGTGGTTCGAGGAGAGAATGGTGGAGGAAATCGTGGGATTCAAGTGGGGGGAGAAGTTGGCTGAATGTGGGCAGGTTGATTAG
The DNA here is from genome assembly GCA_025503065.1 of Gossypium bickii. NCBI lineage: Eukaryota > Viridiplantae > Streptophyta > Magnoliopsida > Malvales > Malvaceae > Gossypium > Gossypium bickii. The sequence goes on along the minus strand of CP106717.1, from coordinate 41,490,204 downwards.
GGAGATTCGACTAAAGGCTGGTATTTTTAGGAGAGTGCATTCTTTTTGTTTCGGTTGGTGTTAGTGTGAGAGGGCCGGTTTTTTCTCAAATTCACTTTGTGGAGAAAGTTTTGCTTTGTGGATTTTTTACTATAGCTTTTCAGGTCTTTTTCTCCTCAAGTCTCTTTGTTGAATTCTCAACTTCCCTCTTCCCCTTTCTTCCCATTTTGTTTTCATGCATTTTTCTCTTCTTGTTAACTAAACATTTGTTGGCCGAAACTCTTCTTTCCTACTCCCTTCATCTATTTCTTCCTACTTTTCTATCATCTTTTTCTTTTGTTTTTCCCATATCTGAAACTTTAGTTAGCCTTGCTTCTTTTCTTTCCCCATCGTTAGATTCTTTATTTCGGCTTAACTCTCATAGCTGAACCTTTTCTCCTTTCTCTCCATGAGTTGAATCTCTCCTCTCTTCTCCAACTTGAAACTATTTCTTCTTTCTTTTGTAGATAGCCGAACTTTGGTTCTTTTGTTTTGCTGCTTGTACCAAATCCCTCCTTCCCTTTCGCCTCGTCCCTGATCAAAGAGATCGAATCTATTCACTTTCTCCCGTCAGTTTTTTTCTAGTTGAAGGTCAAATCTATTTACTTCTCTCCATCTCGAATCACGTTGTTCTCTTTTATGGAAGCCGAAACCCCTTGTTAGACAACTGCCATTTTCTATGGTACTTTGTTAATCGAGAATTCTTCATGGAGGCAAGGAATAGCCTGTCTAAGGGTGATCTAGAAGTGTGCCAAATGGAAGTGGACTCGTAGCCCCTACCCCTAAGTTTAAGCGGCGTAGGGTGTTAGCAGTTTGGGACTTTTCACCTGGTTGGGGAAGGGCGTCGACATCTGGTCTAGATAAATAAATTGTAGTTGATCGCGCTAGTAAGGTTAAGTATTAGTAAGTCGTATAGTTAGGTGTTTGGAATAAAGATCCCCCATTTTTATTGTCATAGAGTTAATTGTGCATTATGTTTGGTATAGGTAACGACAACTATGAGTGTATAGTACTCTACATGATCAGGTGTGTAATCTCACACCCCTCTGGATGATTGCTTGCAATGTTCTGTGACTCGACCAGAAGCCGAATAGCCTGAAAATTGGCATCTGTAACCACTCGACTGTGCGAATGCTCGTAGTGGTAAATCAAAATACGAATAGTGGTGGTAAGCCACTGAGAGTGTCGCGAGCACTCTCGTGAAACCGAGGCTGTAATGGGCCTAATCGAGCCAAAACAGGCCAAGTGGGCCCAATGGGCTATCTGGCCCACTTGGGCAAAACTATTGGAAAACTATCAAATGATAGGTTCGAATGTGAAATCTGCAAATTTGAAATCAAAACCATGCATTTTGGGCCACACGAGTGTGTGGGCCCGTTTGGGCCTAAAATGGATTTAAGGCCCAATAATTCTGTAGAGACCCAAAAAGGGTCCTGTGTCGCTCGAGGCGAAAGGAGGCCTTCAGAAAGGTCGTTAAATGTGAAATTACTGAAATACAAATGGAGGGTAAATTACCGAAATACCCCTAGTGGGTAAATTACTGAAATACCTTTGATGTGTAAATTACAGAAATACCCTTGGTGGGTAAAATTGCTGTTATACACTTAAGGGCTGATTAATATGATTGTGTGTATTCTGTTTAACTGGTTATGAAGGTAATTTATTTCATACATCATTTTGATATGTGCTTTGCATACATGACATTCTGCATGGGATTGGGATATTGATGATCATAGGAAGTTATTCTAGTGGCTCTGTCACATTCTATTTAGTGGCTATGCAATGTGTATTCTATTTTTCTGGTGGCTCGCCACAAATTCTATGATTAGCATCTTGTCCGCCATATGGGTGTGTAGGGCTAGGTGGGTTGACTTGGTCCCCACAGGTGTGTAGGGTTGGTACGGGGGTGTGTAGCAAATGGATTATTAGGGTGGGCTGCATACTCTGTTTGCATTAATATGTTTATAGAGCCAAGGCCCAAATTGTTACTAAATAGGGCTTCGACCCAGTCTGCTTCTGTGTGGGCTTCGACCTAGTCTACTTCCGTATGGGCTCGGGCCCAGTTAATGACCGATTAGGGGATTACACACTGAGTTCTTGTAACTCACCCCTCTGCTTTAACCTTGCAGGTGATCCCTAGCGATATAGGATTTGGAGCTGCAGAGGACTCAATGGTGGCCATACATCGGAGTACTTCTCACAAACTTTAAAATTTCCGATTAGCTTTGTTTTAAGGTTATTTTTAATTTGGGTTTGGTTTTTTTTGTTGTAAGGCCATTGGACTTAATTTTCTTTTAAACTTCCATTTCAGTTATAATCAAACTATAAATGATTAAACTCTGGGTTTTCTTAAAAAGTTAATAATTGTTTTCAAAATATCACAATATCGCAATTCACTGAACCTGATTTCTGTTATAAACAAAGTTTTCGGAAATAATAATAACGTTTTTACAAGAAGACCATAAAAGTAAATCTAAATTTCACAAACAACAAAGCTCGATGTTTCAAAAAGGATACAAACTTTTAACGAATAAGTTATTTTTAAACAACCCTTTTATGTGACATGCTAGATTCGGTCATAACGTCTAGGCCAGATTCGGTCATAACGTCAGAACCCGATTGCAAAACTTAGCTGTGGAATGAGTTCAAAAAACGTTTTACAAAATTTATTTGAAATATGGTTTAGAAAATATATAATCATTATTGGAAGTATGGCACACCGAGTCTCCGGCACCAAATCCGTAAGTTTTCGTAAATGTTGTTGTTAAAAAGTAGTAGTTAGAAATGCTGTGGTTTCTTTACTGGATTGTATTTTTGGTATTTATTCTGTATGCATTTTGGTTGGATGCGATGTTTGAATGTAGAAATTTTATGAGTGATAAATATCGATTTGCTTCTGTGGTTAGATGTTTGGTTGTGTGAAGAGGTTTCTAGATTAAGTTAGAAGTGTATTTAGAATGAGAGTGCGCAGCGGTAGCGTGGTAGAATAGCTAGTGTTAAAACGACTGTTAGATAGCTAGAAATTTTAAGGACAAAATTTCTTTAAGGGGGTAGATTTGTAACGCCCCGAATTTGGGCCTAGTAGAATTGGGCCCATTGGGCCTTAGGCATAGAAGCGTTTAACATTTTTTTTAGAACAAGAGAAAGTCACTAATACAAATGGGACCCATTAGGTGTGCGTTTAGAGGGTACTATGAAGTCCCGGGTTCATGTTAGGCCATAGGAAAAATTTTCATTTTTGGCCTTAGTGGAACCACTGATCTCAATCGGTAGGACTCAAAAGCATATTAGGGTAAGTAAGGCTCAAGTTGGCCATGTGGTAAATTAGTTGTGGCGTCACTAAGAGAGAGAGAGAGGGGGGAAGGAGTTCGATTCCCTTGGCAAGCAATTGAAGGCTTTTATTTTATTCCTTGGAAGAGGAGGTAGCTGAGTTTGGATCAGATTCTATAAATGGAGTTGGAGACTTGTTCAATCAAGTTGAATGGAAAGGCCAAGAGTAGTTCAAGGAGAGAATGGTGGAGGAAATCGTGGGATTCAAGTGGGGGAGAAGTTGGCCGAATGCGGGGAGGTTGATTAAGGAGATTCGACTAAAGGTTGGTATTTTTGGGAGAGTGCATTCTTTTTATTTCGGTTGGTGTTAGTGTGAGAGGGCCGGTTTTTCTCAAATTGACATTGAGGAGAAAGTTTTGCTTTGTGGCGTTTTTGACTATAGCTTTTCAAGTCTTTTTCACCTCAAGTCTCTTTGCCAAATTCTCAACTTCCCTCTTCCCCTTTCTTTCCATTTTGTTTTCATGCATTTTTCTCTGCTTGTTAACAAAACATCTGTTGGCCGAAACTCTTCTTTCCTTCTCCTTTCATCTATTTCTTCCTACTTTCCTGTCATCTTTTTCTTTTGTTTTTCCCATATCCGAAACTTCCACCCTTTTCTTTTATGCTTCAATTGGCCTTGCTTCTTTTCTTTACCCATCGTTAGATTCTTTATTCCGATTTAACTCTCATAGCTGAACCTGTTCTCCTTTCTCTCCATAAGCCGAATCTCTCTCTTCTCCAACTTGAAATTGTTTCTTCTTTCTTTTATGGATAGCCAAACTTTGGTTCTTTTGTTTTGCTGCTTGTACCAAATCCCTCCTTCCCTTTCGCCTCGTCCCTGATCAAAAAGATCAAATCTATTCACTCTTCTCCCGTCGGTTCTTTTCTAGTTGAAGGCCGAATCTATTTACTTCGCTCCATCTCGAATCACATTTGTTCTCTTTTGTGGAAGCCGAAACCCTTTGTTAGACAACTGCCATTTTCTCTGGTACTTTGTTAATCAATAATTCTTCATGGAGGCTATAGCCAGTCTGAGGGGGGATCTAGAGGTGTGCCTAATGGAAGTGGACTCGTAGCCCCTGCCCCCAAGTTTAAGCGATGTAGGGTGTCAGCGATTCAGGACTTTTCGCCGAGTTATGGAAGGGCGTCGACATCTGGTTTAGATAAGCAAATCGTAGTTGATCTCGCCAGTGAGGGTAAGTATTAGTAAGTTGTATAGTTAGGTGTTTGGATTAAATATCCCCCATTTTTATTGTCATAGTGTAAATTGTGCGTTCTGTTTGGTATAGGTGACGACGATCGTGAGTGTATATGTAACAGCCTGGTTTAGACCCTAGTCAGAATAGTGGTTTTGAGACCACAAATTCGAGGTCAGAATGATAATTTAATATTATTTTCTATGTGAATAGTATGTGATATAGTCTGTGTGAAAATTCTGTGTGGTAATTTTATCGACTATGTGCTGAATTAAGAGAAAGGACTTAATCGCGTAAAGAGTAAAAGCTATGTGCTGAATTATAAGTACTTGAATGCTGTTGGCTTTTTAAGGTGGAGGCCTTATGTTATTATTAAGCCATTAATAAAGATAGTGGATGGAAAAATGACAAATTAGCCTTAATAAATATTTGTTTTATATATTTAATTAAAGGGCAAATGAGTAAAATGTTAAGTATGGTAATAACAATAAAACAAAAGCAAAATGGTGCTCATCTTTGTTTGTATCAACCGAAAATTTGAAAAGAAAGGAAGGGTTAGGAGCTTTAAAGGTTTCGGCACATTGAGTCCTTATTTGAAGGTAAGTTTTGTTTTAGTTTTTGATAATTTCTACGTTTTTGTAATCGTTGCTTAGTGCTTTAGCTAACCCATGTCATAATTTTATGAATTGATGATGTTTTTGTGATGTGCCATTGATGAGTATGTGAGCTTTGTGATGAGTGTTGGTGTTAAATGAAAGATATGTGTTTAATGAACATGTTTTGTTCATGGCGTTTTGATGAATTTAGCTAATTAGGGCTAAATTGAGAAATTAGCATTTTGAAGGATTGAAATGTGAAATAAATGAAGTGTGAGGGTTTGTATGAACACAAGAAAAATTTGGCTAAGCTTATTTTGATGATTTTGTGAATTAGGGACTAAAGTGTCGAAATGTGAAAATGTGAGGGCTATTTTGTAAAATGCCCTAAATGTGTGTGTGTGGACTAAATTGAATGAGTTGGTGATTGAATGGATTGAATTTGAATGTCTATAGACCAAGCGAGGAGAGGTTCGGATCGAGATCGAGGCAAAGAGAAAGTGCTCGATTAATCAATCGTTTCGGTATTTTGACATCCGAGGTAAGTTCGGATATAATACATATTATTAAGATATGTTTTAGTATTATGAAATGAATGTGTATATGTGTATGAAATCGAGATGCTATGTGCAATATTTAGTTGATGGCCCTAAGTGTGCGAAATTGAAATCAAAACAGAAATGAATAGCATTGTGTGTGTGATGTTATGAAAGCTTCAGCTTATAGATTTGGCACTGTGTTTGCGTTACCGAGATAAGTCGGTTGAAAGATTAGGCACTAAGTGTGCGATGATTAATATGTACCGACCATGTATATGGCACTGAGTGTGCGATTAAATTGAAAGAATATCAGAGGATGATCGACTGGTAATATCAAGCATTGAGTAGCTTGGAAATTGAATAACTATGTGTTAGCTAAGGTATGTATTGAACCTTTGTGGTTGATGATTTTATAGATAAAGCTATGAATGGATGAATGAATAATTTTAGCTATGGATGATTGGGTATGTTTAAGAGAGAATTGATCTATGTGATGGTTGGTTTAGTATAATGTTTTATGTTACGAACTTACTAAGCTTTATAAAGCTTACTGTGTGATTTGTTTCTCTGCTTTGCAGTGTCAGTAAAGCTAGCCCAGATCCAGGAATCGTCAGCATCTCAATTACACTATCGGCATTCTATTTTGGTACCTTTGGAAAGATGTACGTAGTTGAAATATGGCATGTATAGGCTAGTTGTTTTGAATCATATTTGAGATGTGTAAATAGCCATGTGATATGGCTAGCTAAATGTTGGTAATGTGCATGAGTGAATATGGTATTTGGTGCATATTTTGATATGGCATGATGGTAACGAATGAGCATATGAATGGTGAGATCAATGATGAATTAATGCCTAAGTGGTTTAGTGAAGTTATGGATAATTTATATCTAGACTTACATGTAATTTGTTGTATAAAATGGCATGCTTAGAAATGAAATTATATTGGATGATATGATGATTGTTGGACATGAAATTGGTTGCAAATTGTGTGTATAAAGATGCTCAAATGTGCTTATAGGTATTACCCTAGTGGGTGGCATTTTGGCCTTGAAAATGGCCTATAATGTCACACGGTCGTGGCACACGGGTGTGCCTAGTGACTTTGGGCTAAGTATATAGCTAGCATAAGAGTACACGGCCTTGGCACACGAACGTGTCTGCTGCCTAGTAGCTGTGTGATTTTTGACAGGATCGACCACGACCAAAGTACACGGGCGCGCTTGGTGGCCGTGGAGCAAAGGTCAGTTTTGACCACGGAGAGGACACACGGGTGTGTCTAGCAGCAGTGGGAGGCACATGGCCTACCCCCACGGGCGTGTATCCCCTGAAACCTAGAAAAGTTTTAAATTTCCAAGAAGTTTCTGTACGTACTTTGGATTAGTCCCTACCCCTCTCTAGCATGTGTTTAAGGTCTTATACACCTTAATAAGGTACTAATTGTTTATGTTTGATGTATTATGATGATGATTGACTTTGTGTTGTAATTGGGTCGTAAATAATCCTATTGTCCGGTAATGCCTCTTAAACCTATTTTGGCGACGGTTTTGGTTTAGGGGTGTTACAGTATAGTACTCTACGTGATCAGGTGTGTAATCTCACACCCATCTGGATGATTACTTGCAATGTTATGTGACTTGGCCAAAAGCCGAAAAGCCAGAAAACAGACATCTGTGACCACTCGAGCGTGTGAATGTTCATAGTGGTAAATCGAAATACATGGCGGTAAGCCGTTGAGAGTGTTGCGAGCACTCTTGCAAAACTGAGGCTGTAATGGGCCTGATTGAGCCAAAATGGGCCAAGTGGGCCTAATGGCTATCCGGCCCACTTGGGCAAAACTATTGGAAAACTAACAAATGATAGGTCAGAATGCAAAATCTACAAATCCGAAATCGAAACCATGCATTTTGGGCCACACGAGTGTGTGGGCCTTTTTGGGCCTAAAATGGATTTTAGGCCCAATAGTTCTGTAGAGACCCAAAAAGGGTCCTGTGTCGCTCGAGGCGACAGGAGGCCTTCGAAAAGGCCGTTAAATGAAAAATTATCGAAATACCCCTAAAGGGTAAATTATCGAAATACCCCTGGTGGGTAAATTACTGAAATACCCTTGGTGGGTAAATTACTGAAATACCCTCAGTGGGTAAAATTACTATTATACCCTTAAGGGCTGATTAGTATGATTATGTGTATTCAGTTTAACTGGTTATGAGGGTAATTTATTTCATACATCATTTTGATATGTGCTTTGCATACATGACATTCTGTATGGGATTGGGATATTGATGATCGGAGGAAGTTATTCTAGTGGCTCTGCCACATTCTGTTTAGTGGCTGTGACACGTATATTCTGTTATTCTGGTGGCTCCGCCACAAATTCTGCGATTATTAGCTTGTCTGCCATATGGGTGTGTAGGGCTGGGTGGGTTGACTTGGTCTCCACAGGTGTGTAAGGTTGGTACGGGGGTGTGTAGCGGATGGATTATTGGGTTGTGCTGCATACTCTGTTTGCATTAATATGTTTATAGGGCCAAGGCCTAGAGTGTTACTAAATAGGGCTTCAGCCCAGACTGCTTCTGTGTGGGCTTCGACCCAGTCTGCTTCCGTATGGGTTCGGGCCCAGTTAATGACCGATTAGGGGATTACAAACTGAGTTCTTGTAACTCACCCCTCTGCTTTAACCTTGCAGGTGATCCCTAGCGATAGAGGATTTGGAGCTGCGGAGGACTCAGTGGTGGCCATACATCGGAGTACTTCTCACGAACTTTAAAATTTTCGATTTGCTTCCTTTTAAGGTTATTTTTAATTTGGGTTTGGTTTTTTTTAATAAGGCCATTAGACATAATTTTCTTTTAAACTTCCATTTCAGTTCTAATCAAACAATAAATGGTTAAACTCTGGGTTTTCTTAAAAAGTTAATAACTATTTTCAAAATATCACAATATCGCAATTCACTGAACCTGATTTCTGTTGTAAACAAAGTTTTCAGAAATAATAACAATAACGTTTTTACAAGAAGACCATAAAAGCAAATCTAAATTTAAAAAACAATAAAGCTCGATGTTTCAAAAAGGATACAAACTTTTAACGAATAAGCTGTTTTTAAACAACCATTCTTTGTGACATGCTAGATCCGGTCATAATGTCTAGGTCGGGTTTGGGATGTTACAAGTTTCACCTCTTTCTATCTCTTAAATTTAATATATATCTTTGTACATTGAGGGTAATGTACATCTTAAGTGTTGGGGGTGAATATTTATTTCAAGAAAGTGCCTAACTTTCTGCATTATTCTCAATTCCCTGAATGATTTCTTGTCTTTAAGTAATTTTATCATATTACTAATTAGAATGAAATTTCCTGTGATTCATGATGTGTATTGATATGTTTTGGGATTAAGTCATTGATAATTGTGCAGTAATGATTTAAACTTTAGGAGACTAGAGAATCAAGCATGACAAGTCCATTTTCAAAAAAATTAAAATTTTTGTTAGGTTGTCTACATGAATCTAAATATTACCTTGAAATTTGAAATTTATAGAGTGGATATCAAAAACCCATAATTTTTGTGAGATCTTGAGCCCTTTAGAGAATACATTATTTCGTGCTCACCTTGTGATTATGAGTGTGTCAACATTGATTTGTTATTCTAGAACTTGCTTCGATTATACATGTCAAGACCACATTATTGATTTGATATACATAAATGATAAAGGCACTTAGGATTTAACTCACTCACTCCACTAAAAAGCTTACCCTCACAATTAACCCCTAGTGAACCCCTTTGATCCTAACAACCCTTTTTGACTCACCTACTAATATTAACCCAAAACCCGGTCTGTATTTGTTATCACCATTCCTCTTGACCACCCTTATATCCAGATTTGATTTTGAACAGTTTCCTAACTATGATCTATATTTCAGTTGTTAAAGTTCTTTCTCATTATTGACTTGATTTGTTCTTAATTTAAAAAAATCGAAGTATATTCATTATTAGTTCTATAATTAAGTGACCTTACATGTTCAAATTCCACATCTTGAAGAAAAATCTTGTTTTATTAGTATTACAAGTTTTCATTGGTATAATTATTCAGGAGTAATTCATTTCTCTAGTTAGGTAAATTGTCAAATCAATCTCGATTCTAACCTTTTAATTCAGCCTTTATCCACACCTTTAACCCGAGCCCCAATACAACCCTTTTTAAAGACCTTTTGATTTGTGTATCATCTCATTTAAAGTGGTGAAGATTTGATTTTCAGGCAAGCCTATAGGATTAACTTTTCATGTTCGACTTTTGAGTGCTTAATTTTGAACCTTAAACACTTTAAGTGATTTGAGTGAATCTTTAGTGAGGATGTCAACTCTTGTCGATTTTGAATTAAGGGTAATTATTTAGGTAAGGGGAAACACCTATGTTTTCATGCTACAAAAACAATGACTTTAATTGTTTGAATCTTTAGAACCCTTTTTGGTTAAATTATCAATGTATGAATTATCTTTGAATTATGATGGAACATTATTGATGACTATTATGAATTAAGAAAGTTCATTTTAATTGTGAGTTCGAATTTTGCTTGAGGATAAGCAAATACTTAAATGTGGGGGTATTTGATAAATCGTAATATAAACATATTTTAATCCTACATTTAGCATACTTTTGGATGATTTATTCCCTAAATTGTGTAATTTGGTGCTTTTAATCCTTTGTTTTCATGTTTTATACTTAGGAAAGCACCAGAAGATGAAAAGAACGAGAAACGAGCCTAAAACGGAGTAAATGGGCCATATCAAAAAATTAACTTGGCTTGGGCCCAAGCCACACGGCCGTGCCACCTTAACAAACCCGAAAATGGCCTGACCACGATTCACACGGGCGTGTGCCATGGGCGTGTCCCTGTCGTGACAAAGAAGAGTTTAATTCGGATTAGGGTACTTAAAGGCAAAAAACATTCCAAAAGCCTATATAAACAGCCTGGAGGCCAGTTAGGTGTCTAGTTAGGCCGAAGAGCCGAGCCAGAGAGGCCAGTTAGGTGTCCAATTAGGCCGAAGAGCCGAGCTAAAGAGGCCAGAATTGTGGAATTTATTCGAAGAAAGCCAGTTGATTCATTTCAAGAAACTGGAGTTATACTCAAGATGGAAGATCTTCCCTTCAATTTCCTTCAGGGGGTTTTAGGATTTTTTTTATGTTTTGTTTTATATTTTCTTTTGAGATGTATTATTTTATCATTATGAACTAAACCCCTTAAATACTTGACGAGAATGAAACCTAAGACGGATCTTGTTATTATTTTCTGAACTATATGATAAATACTTGATTTGTTCTTAATTATGTGTTCTTAATTCTTGCTTTGATATTTCAGGATATTAATTCAAGTATTGATGTGCTTAGGCATGGAGCAAAAGTCCTTCTTTAAGAGTAGATCTAGCATAATTAAGCAGAGTTGATCGCAACCCTAGACATAGGATGACGAAAATCTATCGGATTAGGGTCAAACCTAATATGGGAGTCCATAGATCCAGTTAATGCAATTCTAGGGGTTTTAATTAGAAAGAAATTTCAATTAATCAACCTAGGGTTAGATGTTAGTAGCCTCGAAAGAGGTATTAATATACATTAGGGAATCCTACTGATCAAGTCAAGTGAATAAATCGTCTGGTTCAGAGTTAGATAACAAGTGAAGTCTAGGTGGATTCTTCCTTGGGTATTGTCCTAATCAATTGGTTTTCCCCACAGTTATTTTTCCCAATTCATTCTCTTTGTCTTTGCATCTTTAACTTAGTTGTTAGTTAATTAGAAATTCACTTTTATTCTTAGGCTAAATAATAAAAAGAAAGTTAGTATTAGTACTTTTAGTTCCTTTGGGTTCGATAATTCGGTCTTGCCGCTAAACTATGCTATTGTTCGATAGGTGTGCTTGCCTCAATCGTTGTCACAGTTAGTTTCTAGGCTCAATCAATCTTTTTATAAATTTTTAAGACTCTGACACATGATCATGTGAATTGCAAACGGAAGACTATTGATTGAGAAGTCAGAATGCCGAGATAGTCCGAATTGAATCCAGTGATTTGAATAGGCTACCGGCTCTAATATCTTCGATAAAAGCTCTAATTTATGTGAAAAGGGATGTGAAACTTATCTTGCGTATGTGATTGATACGAAAGTGACAGAAAAGAAAGTTGAATCTGTGCCAGTTGTTTGTGAGTTTTCTGACGTATTTCCTAAAGAAAAACCGAGATTACGAGAAGTTGAGCTTGGCATTGAGTTAGTTTCGGGGATGACACCTATCTCAATAGCTCCGTATAAAATGACTCTGATAGAATTGAAAGAATTGAAGTCTCAGTTGCAAGAATTGACAGGCAGAGGTTTCGCACAGTTGAGTTTTTCTCCTTGGGGCGCTCCCGTTCTATTTCTGAAAAAAAAAGATGGCACGATGAGAATATGCAATGATTACTGTCAGTTAAACAAAGTGACTATTAAGAACAAGTATCCTCTGCCCATAATTGATGATTTGTTCAATCAGTTAAAAAGGAGCTTTTGTGTTTTCAAAGATAGATATGAGATCGGGATATTATTAGTTGCGAGTAAAAGATTCAGACATTCTGAAAACTGCCTTCCAAACGAGGTATGGGCACTATAAGTTTTTTAGTTATGCCTTTCGGACTAACAAATGCTCTCGCTATTTTTATGCATTGATAAACAGAATTTTTAGATTGTATTTAGATCAATTTTTTGTTGTATTCATTGACGACATATTGATATATTCGCGTAATGAAACTAAGCATGACGAGCATTTGAGAATTGTGCTACGGACCTTGCATGATAAGCAGTTTTTTGCTAAGCTCAGTAAATGTGAATTTCAGTTACGTGAAGTCAGTTTTCTGGGCCATATTGTGTCAGCCTCTGGTATACGAGTTGATCTGAGCAAAATTTTTGCGATTTTGGTTTGGAAGTCTCTGAGAAATGTGTCTGAAGTCTGCAATTTTCTGGGACTTGCCGGTTATTACCGACGATTTGTAAAAGGCTTCTCTATAATTGCAAATCTATTGATGATATTGCTTCAGAAAGATGTTAAGTTTGAATGGTCCGAAAAGTGTCAGAAAAGCTTTGATCAGTTGAAAGCCCTATTGACTGAAGCTCCAGTGTAGTACAGCCAGAATCTGATAAAGAATTTGTGATATATAGTGATCTTCGTTGAATAGTCTGGGATATGTTTTGATGCAGGAACGCAAGGTTATAGCCTATGCCTCGAGACAACTAATGTCCCATGAAAAGAATTATCTGACTTACGAACTTGAGCTGGTTGCGATTGTGTTCGCTTTGAAAATTTGGCGTCACTATCTGTTCGGTGAAAAATGTCACGTATATTCAGATCATAAAATCCTAAAATATTTGATGACTTAGAAATGTTTGAACCTGCGACAGAGAAGATGGTTAGAACTGTTAAAAGACTATGAGCTAGTTATTGATTATCATCCGGGAAAAGAAAATATTATTGCTAATGCTTTGAGTCAGAAATCACTGTTTGTGCTACGTACGATGAACGCTCATTTAGTTCTATCTGATGATAGTTTGGTTTTAGCCAAATTGAAATCAAGACCGTTGTTTTTGCAGCAGATCTGTGATACCTAGAAAGTTGATAATGAAATGTTAGCAAAACGAGCTCAGTGTGATTTGAACTCTGATTCTGAATTTTAAGTTGACGTTGATGATAATCTAAGATTTCGAGATCAGATTTGTGTTCCGAAAAATCCAGAGTTGATTCAGATGATTCTGAAAGAAGCTCATGATAGTCGCTTATCTGTTCATCCGGGAAGTACAAATATGTATAATGATTTGAAGTAGCTATACTGGTGGCATGGAATGAAAAGAGATATCTCTGATTTTGTTTCGAAATGTTTGATCTGTTAGCAAATTAAGGCTGAACTTAGGTGCCTTCCGGTTTATTACAATCGATTATAATTCCTGAGTGGAAATGGGATAGAGTGATGATAGATTTTGTTTCGAGTTTACCCTTATCTCCGAGAAAGAAAGATGCGATTTGGGTTGTGATTGATAGACTACCGAAATCAGCCCATTTTATTCCAGTGAGAACGGATTGCTCGCTTGATAAGTTGGCTGACCTTTATATTTACAATATTGTGAGATTGCACGAGGTGCCACTATCTATTGTGTCGAACAGAGATCCGAGGTTCACCTCGCAGTTTTGGAAGAAACTACAAGAGGCTTTAGGTACAAAATTGCATTTCAATATTACTTTTCATCAGCAAACGAATGGTCAATCCGAGCGGATCATTCAGATACTTGAGGATATGTTGAGATGTTGCATTCTTGAGTTTGAAGGTACGTAGGAGAAGTACCTGCCATTGATTGAATTTGCGTATAACAACAGTTTTCAGACGAGTCTGAAAATGGTACCGCACGAAGCTTTATACGGTAGAAATGTCGAACACTGTTATACTGGTCTGAATTTAGTGAGAATAAAATGCACGAGATTGATTTGATCAAAGAGACTGAACAGAAAGTAAAAGTGATACGAAATAGTCTGAAAGTAGTATGTAATCGACATAAATCATACGCAGATTTGAAACGAAAAGATATTGAATTTGAGATCGGTGATAAAGTATTTTTGAAAGTGTCTCCGTGGAAGAAAATATTTCGATTCGGCTGAAAAAGCAAATTGAGTCTGAGATTCATCGGGCAGTATGAGATTATCGAGCGCATTGGGCCGGTTGTTTATAGACTATTGCTACTATCTGAGTTAGAAAAGATCCATAATGTGTTTCATGTATCGGTGCTTCGACAATATAGATCCGATCCCTCATATATCATTTCTCCGTTTGAGATAGAGATTCTGTCTGATATGACTTATGAAGAAGAACCGATCCGTATCTTAACTCGTGAGGTTAAAGAATTGAGAAATAAGAAAATTCCGTTAGTAAAAGTATTATGGCATCGACACGGGGTCAAAAAAGCTACGTGGGAACCCGAAGATGCTATGAGAGAGCAATATCCGAATTTGTTCAATGGTAAGATTTTCGGGGATGAAAATCCCTAAGAAGGGAGAGTTGTAACAGCCCGATTTAGACCCTAGTCAGAACAGTGGTTTCGAGACCGCAAATCTGAGTCAGAAAAAATGTTTTAATATTATTTTTCGTGCTTAAAGTATGTGAATTGACATGTGTGAAATTTTCGTGACTTAATTTAATCATTTGAGTGCTTGATTTGTTGAAAGGACTAAATAGCATAAAAGATAAAAGTGGCATTCTATATGTTTAATGTGTTGGATTGCTTTGGCTTTTGAATATGATGGCCTTAAATGGCAATTATGCCATAAGAATTATGAGTGGACATTAGCGGCCTTTGTTGACATGTTTTATATGTTTAATTTTAATGGACAAAATGGTAAATGGAAAATTAAATGATGAATTAATAAAACCAATGCATGAAAATAGTCATATTATGTTCATCTTTGCTGAAATTACAAAGAAAAAGAAAACAAAAAGAGTCCTTAGGGTTCGACACTCATTTTGACTAATCAAGGTATGTATTTTGATCCGTTTTTGATGATTTTTATGTTTTTGTGATTATTGCTTAGCATTCTATCAAGCCCATACCTCAATTTCAGAATTTGATGATATCATGTACAAGTGATTCGAGCACGGGTTAAATGAAGATATCATGTACAAGTGATTCGAGCATGGGTTAAATGAAGATATTCGTTTTTATGCCACAGTCCTAGAACTAAAAGAATTTGTAGTGTTGGTGGATAGGGATTGTAAAGCCGAAGAATTGGCTAAAGAGAAGAGAAGAGCTAAGATTGAGTTTCGTGACTCGAGAAAAAGGCAATTGAGTAAGTCCTACCAATCATCATCTAAAAAGTCGAGGGATTTTTCTACTTGACCAGTCACTTCAGTCGGAGTTTCAAATCGAAGTAAGGGCAAATAGTTTTTGGGGTTAAAGCCTAGACCACATCGGTTGCTAGTGTGGGCAACGTTCGATCGAGTAGACCGAAATGCCCACAGTGTGGCAGGCGTCATTCTAGTGAGTGCCGGGAAAGCGAGAAGGCTTGTTTTAGATGTGGGTCCTTAGACCACTTTATCAGAGATTGCCCCAAGGTGGGCGAGAAAGAGAAGTCTCAGAATACAAGACCGGGAAGTGCTGCTAGAGGGAGACCGCAGAGAAACCCAGGAAATGAAATGAGTAACAAGAATCCGTCTAGAGGGTAGACTGCAAGAGTCGAGGGAAGAGCACTAGCGAGAACTTATGCCATTCGTGCTCGTGAAGAGGCATCTTTCCCTGACATAATCATAGGTGCCTTTTCTCTCTATGATACTCGTGTTATAGCTTTAATTGATCCGGGATCTACCTACTCATACATATGCATACATTTAGTCTCTAGCATGAATATTCCCATAGAGTCTACTGAATTTATAATAAGAGTGTCTAATCCCCTAGGCAAGTATGTGTTGGTTGATAAAGTTTGCAAAGGTTGCCCTTTGATGGTTAGGGGTCATTACTTTCCGATTGATCTTATGTTATTTCCGGTTGATCTTATGTTATTGTCGTTTGATGAGTTGGTGTCATCCTCGAGATGGATTGTTTAGTTACTCATGGTGTAGTTGTTAATTGTGCAAAGAAGTTTATTGAGTTGAAAAATAAAATTGGGGATTTCATTTGTGTTGAATCAGATAAGCAAGATGGATCACTAGTAGTGATATCATCCTTGTTGACTCGGAAGTATTTAACAAAAGGGTACAAAGTTTACCTTTCCATTGTGATGAATGCTAAAGAGACTGAGTTGAGAATGGAGTCGGTACCCATAGTATGCAAGTATCCAAATGTTTTCCCGGAGGATTTGCCAGGGTTACCTCCAGTTGAGAGATTGAATTTGGAATTAAGTTAGCTCCAGACACTGCCCCCAATTCTATTGTTCCATATAGAATGGCCCCAACCGAGCTAAAAGAGTTAAAAGCACAGTTGCAAGAACTAACAGATAAAGGTTTCGCAAGACCGAGCTTCTCTCTGTGGGGTGCTCCTATTTTATTTGTGAAGAAGAAAGATGGTTTTATGAGATTATGCATAGATTATCGGCAAATTAACAAGGTAACTATGAAGAACAAGTACCCATTGCCGAGAATCGATGATTTATTTGATCAATTGAAGGGAGCCACGGTATTTTCCAAGATAGATTTGAGGTCTGGATACTATCAGCTGAGAGTCAGGGACTCGGATGTAACGAAAATTGCATTTAGGACGAGGTATGGCCATTATGAATTTTTGGTCATGCCTTTTGGTCTAACAAATGCCCCTGCCATTTTCATGGACCTGATGAATCGCATTTTTTGGCCATACTTGGATAAATTTGTAGTGGTCTTCATCGATGACATCTTGATCTACTCTCGAGATGAGAACGAACATGTTGAGCATTTGAGTATGGTTCTGCAAATTTTGAGAGAAAAACAATTGTATGCAAAGTTCAGCAAAAGCGAATTTTGGCTTAAGGAAGTAGGATTTTTGGGGCACATCGTCTCGGGAGATGGGATTAGAGTCGACCCGAGTAAGATTTTAGCGATTGTTGATTGGAAGCCACCTAGGAACGTAACTGAGGTTAGGAGCTTTCTGGGCCTAGCCAGTTATTATAGGCTTTTTGTTAAGGGGTTTTTCATGATAGCTACCCCGATGATGAGATTGTTGCAAAAAGACATGAAGTTTGATTTGACAGAAAAGTGTCAACAGAGTTTTGAGAAACTAAAGGCGTTGTTGACTAAGGCTCCCGTTTAGGTGCAACCTGAACTGGAAAGAGAATTTTTGGCTTACAGTGATGCATCCTTAAATGGATTAGGTTGTGTACTTATGCAAGAGGGTAAGGTGATTGCATACGCCTCTAGACAATTAAAGCCGCAGGAGAAAAATTACCCGACCCATGATCTAGAGTTGGCAGCCATTGTATTTGCATTGAAGATATGGAGACACCATTTATATGGAGAAAAGTGTCGGATATTTACCGACCATAAAAGCCTAAAATATTTGATGACTCAAAAGGATTTGAATTTAAGGCAAAGAAGGTGGTTGGAGCTGATTAAGGATTATGAGTTAGTGATTGACTACCATCCGTGAAAGGTGAACGTAGTCACCGATGCTTTGAGTAGAAAATCATTGTTTGACGTTTCGAGATAGGGTCTGTGTACCTAGAAATGATGAACTTATTCGTAAGATTTTGCATGAAGTGCATAGAAGATGTTTAACTGTGCACCCAGGTAGTACGAATATGTACATTGACTTGAGGAAGTGGTGTTGGTGGCTTAGCATGAAGAATGACATTTTCGAGTTTGTGTTGAGATGCCTGATTTGTCAACAAGTGAAGGCTGAACACCAAGTACCTTCGGGTTTACTTCAGCCCATTATGGTTCCTGAGTGGAAGTAGGACCTTATTACCATGGACTTCGTGACGGGTTTACTATTAACTCTAAAAAAGAAAGATGCTGTGCGGGTCGTAGTAGATAGACTCACGAAGTCGGCCCATTTTATACCAGTGCGAGTCGATTATTCACTTGATAAATTGGCGGATTTGTACGTGCCAGAGATAGTAAGACTTCATGGTGTACCATTGTCGATCATTTCGAATAGAGATCCGAGATGCACATCACGATTTTGGAAAAAGTTACAAGAGGCCTTGGGCACAAAATTGAGTTTCAGTACAGCTTTCCATCCACAAACTGACGGGCAATCGGAAAGAGTAATTCAGATACTCGAAGACATGCTTTGATGTTGTGTTTTGGAATTCCAAGGTAATTGGGAGAAATACTTACCGTTGGTAGAATTTGCCTACAACAATAGTTTTCAGTCAAGTTTGAAAATGGTGCCTTATGAGGCATTGTATGGGCGCAAGTGCTGAACACCCTTGTATTGGACAGAACTCAGGGAGAAACAGATACACGGGGTCGATTTGATCAAGGAAACTGAAGAGAAAGTAAAAGTGATACGCGAGCATCTGAAAACAGCCTCAAATAGACAAAAGTCCTATTCAGATCTAAAAAGGAAAGAGATTGAGTTCCAAGTTGGTGATAAAGTGTTTCTAAAAGTATCACCATGGAGGAAGGTCCTCAGATTTCGCTAGAAAGGCAAATTAAGTCCTCGTTTTATCGGACCTTATGAAGTTACTTAGAAGATTGGACCGGTAGCTTATCGCTTGGCCTTGCCACCCAGACTGGAAAAGATTCACGATGTCTTTCACGTATCGATGTTACGCTGATACCATTCAGACCCTTCACATATCATAGTACCAATAGAGGTAGAGATACAACCAGATTTGACTTATGGTGAAGAGCCGGTTAAAATTTTGGCACGAGAGGTCAAACATTTAAGAAACAAAAGTATAGCCCTTGTGAAAGTACTATGGCATAGACACAGAACAGAAGAGGCTACGTGGGAGCCCAAGGAGACTATGAGAAACCAATATCCCAACCTTTTCATTGGTAAGATTTTCGGGGATGAAAATCCTTAAGGGGGAGAATTGTAACAGCCCGATTTAGGGGCTAATCGAAACAATAATCTCAGGAGCACTAATTTGAGGTTAGAGAAAATTATTTCCATGATATTTTATGAGTTAGAGTGTTATGGTATAAGTGTATGAAAATTTTGGTGCTTTAGTTTTAGCAATTTCTTGCTTAATCGCGAAAAAGGACTAAATTGCATAAAGTGCGAATGTTCTATTTTATAAGCTAAAGGTGCCAAATAGTCATAGCTTGCTAATTGGGGGTCTTTAAAAGGTAATTAGCCCCTTTTTAAAGTGTAACACCCCGTACCCAAGATCGATGCAAAGAGTGAATATGAGACATTACCATGCTTGAACACATTTAACATACACTTACGAGCTGTAAAATTCCGTTCCGACTTAAAAACTTCTCTTTCTTAGTCCATTCATATATGTTATAGACCTACGAGGCCTTAAGCATAACTCTGAAAACTTTTGGAACTTGATCGAAAACCTTTCTTAGAAACATGGGTCACACACCCATGTGACTTGGGACACGCCCGTGTACCCCTTAACACGCCCATGTCTTCCAACCTTGGGGAGCTACTGACTATATTCACACGGCCTTGACAAGCCCGTGTCTTCCAACCGTGGAGAGCTACTGACTTGATCCACACGGCCTGGGCACACACCCATGCCCAAACCGTGTGTCTTACACGGCTCATGCACACGGCCCTGAGATTACCCGTGGCCTATTCTAACTAATAATAATAAGGTGCAGGGTACGCACGGCCTAGACACACGCTCGTGTGTCTAACTGTGTGGGCACTTAGAGGCTATTTACCAAGCCATTTGCCACACTGAAATCAATATCAACACAATACATTTCATGAACTATACAACATCCTTCATTAAATTTAACAACATACATATAGTCAAATTTGGTCAACCACTTAGCCATATACAAAAGAATAATGGTTTGATAGCCTATACAATGGCCCTTCTTAAAACATGTTCTCAAAATGAATGCTTCCTATACATGCCATACTTAGTAAAATAACTGGGCTATACCAAAATAAAGATTGATAGTGTGCTACGAGCTTCGACTTCAATGATCCACAAGTTAGCTTGGCGGGACTACATAGAAAGAAAGAATTAAAGAAGTAAGCATTTAGCATAGTAAGTTTGCATGCAAAGTATCTATCAATATACTTGCTTAATATAAACCAATTGACATAATAATGGTATCATCAGTTTCAGCTATAGAGCTTACTTACTCATACCGATTCTTACATGTCTCATGATACTTAATATTCTCATACTTGTAAGGTAAACAAGGTACCTGTATCACTTGATCACATTGATCAGCATGCCTTAATGTAATAATCCTGATCTCTAATTCTTCATACATAACATAAATAATATTCAATTTCAACTTAATGAGAGCTTTGCTTTCTTAGCTTTCTTGTTTTCTCATTTTAACTTACACATTTGCCCAATGAATTTCTGCGAATAACCGAGGATACTAAATCTCTTGCCATGAACTTGATGCCAAAGCCATATCCTAGATACGGTCTTACATGGAATATCTCTTCTTGAATTAATGCCAAGACTACCTTGGACTGACATGATAACTTGCTCAATGCCAAGCTTGCTTCCTTGGACTTACATGATAACTTGCTTGATAACTTGATCAATTCCAAGCTTGCTTCCTTGGACTTACATGATAACTTGCTTGATAACTTGATCAATGCTAAGCTTGCTTCCTTGGACTTACATGATAGCTTGCTTGATAACTTGATCAATGCCAAGCTTGCCTTGGACTTACATGATAACTTGCTTGTTTGCCGATGTCATGCCTTGGCTTGGTCTTATACGGACTTTCTCATTTCACGTGGTAGACCAAGTATCTTGGGTAATTCATCTTCGATCGAGACTTTCTCATGCTTAATCTTATTGATTTCATTGTCCAACATAGCTTTAAACATTCCATGGTAATAGTGTACATTATACTAAGCAATTGAAATGATAAAAATTATAAAGCTTAGAAATCATACAAACTTACCTCAAAATACAAAATGTATGTAGATATGCAATTTAGTCCTCGACTTTGTTCTTGCCTCGATTTTGATCCGGGCTTCATTTTTCTTGATCTATAATCATAAGTAGATCATTTAAAACTCACATTGACTAAATTGACTGATTACTCATATTTTGGTAAAATTACTATTTTGCCCCTATACTTTCTCATATTTGCACTTTGCGCCTAGGCTCGTAAAATGATTTTCATTCAACTTTCTTAAACTTCATGCTTAGCTTATTCATTTTCTATACTATAACAATCATCAATTCCCACTATTTCTAGTGTGTATGACCAATTTCATAACTTTTACAAATTGATCCATACTATCATTTTTCATGAAATTCATTAAGGAAAAGATGTTTATCTAACATCAAACTCTTATAAACTTCCATAAAACATCATTTAACATGCATATCATTCATGGGTAGATTTTTGATCATGCACCTTAGCTCATTTTATAGCTAAAAATAGCTAATTAATAATATGAGAACTTCAAAAATACGAAGAATATTAAAAACGGGACTCAAATGTACTTACTAGCAAGCTTGAAAGATGAACAAACCCAAGCTATGGGGTTCTTCAAAATTTCGGCACCAAGGAAGAAGATGAGAATGATTTTTGTCATCTTTTTCCTTTATTAATCATTTAATTGATAAATGACCAAAATGCCCTTCTCCTTAAAATTTTCTATTTTACTAACTCATGTCCAATTTTGTCCAAAAATTATAATTTGGGCAAATTTCTAGTTAAGGACTTCTAATTGATACTCTAAAGCTATTTCATACAAAAAGCTTCTAGAAACTCTTATTTTGCATTCTTTTGCAATTTAGTCCTTTTGGACCATTCAACCTCAATTTAATAAAATTGCTTCATGAAACTTTTACACTAGCATGCAAACATAACATAAACTTTAAAAACTCATAAATTCACCTCGGATTCGTGGCCTCGCACGACCATTCTGACTAGGCCCTAAATCAGGCTGTTACAATTCTCCCTTTAGGGATTTTCGTCCTCGAAAATTTTACCAGCAAAAAGGTTTGGATACTGGTTTCTCATATTCTCTTCGGTTTCCCATGTAGCTTCTTCTATCCCATGTCTTTGCCACAATACTTTCACTAAGGAAATACTTTTATTTCTCAGTTGCTTGACTTCCCGAGCCAAAATCTTGACTGGTTCTTCACCATAAGTCATGTTGGGACGAATCTTTATCTCTGTTGGGGTAATTACATGTGAAGGATCTGATCGGTAGTGTCTCAACATTGACCCGTGAAACACATCATGTATCTTCTCTAATTCTGATGGCAAGGCCAAACGGTAAGCTACCGGCCCAACTCTCTCAGTAATCTCGTAAGGTCCAATGAAACATGGACTTAACTTGCCTTTCCGGCCAAATCTGAGTACTTTTCTTCATGGTGACACTTTCAAGAAAACTTTATCCCTGACTTGGTACTCTATCTCTTTTCTCTTTAAATCCGAATAGGATTTCTGTCTGTCTGATGCAGCTTTTAAACATTCTCGTATCACTTTCACTTTCTCTTCAGCTTCTTTAACCAAATCAACCCCGTGAATTTGGTTTTTCTTGAGTTCAGTCCAAAACAAAGGTGTTCTACACTTACGCCCATATAGAGCCTCATAAGTCGCCATCTTTAAACTTGACTGAAAACTATTATTATAGGCAAATTCTATCAATGGGAGGGACTTTTCCCAACTGCCTTGAAATTCTAAAATACAACATCTGAGCATGTCCTCGAGTACTTGAATTAACCTTTCTGATTGACCGTCAGTTTGAGGACGAAAAGTCATGCTAAAACTCAATCTTGTACCCAAGGCTTCTTGTAGCTTCTTCCAAAATCTGGATGTGAATATCGGGTCTCTATCTGATATAATCGATAAAGGAACTCCGTGAAGCCTTACTATTTCTGAAACATACAAGTTTGCCAACTTTTCGAGGGAGTAATCCACTCGTACTGGTATGAAATGGGCTGACTTCGTAAGTCTATCAACTACAACCATTATAACATCCTTCTTACTTGGTTACCACGGTAAACCCATTACAAAATCCATGGTGATACGGTCCCATTTCCACTCAGGAACCAAAATGGGCTGAAGGAAACCCGAAGGTACTTGATGTTTAGCCTTTACTTGCTGACAAATCATGCACTTGGAAACAAATTCTGAAATATCTTTCTTCATTTTCGGCCACAAATACTGTTACTTTAAATCATTATACATCTTTGTACTTCCTGGAAGTACAGACAAACATCCGTTATGTGCTTCATACAAAATTTTCTGAATAAGCTCCTGTTTTCTCGGTACACAAACTCTATATTTAAATATCAAATATCCATCGAAATTAATCTGAAAGTCAGATTCAACATCGGATTCGCACTGAGCTCTCTTGACTTGTAATTCACTATCTTCTTTCTGAGCTTCCAAGATCTTGTGAAGAAACATTGGTCTAGCTGTCAACTTAGCTAAAATAGAACCATCATTGGATAAAGATATTCTTGAGTTCAATGCTTTTAAGGCAAATAGGGACTTTCTGCTTAAAGCATCGGCACCACATTCGCCTTTCCTGGATGGTAGTTAATGACCAATCATAGTCTTTTATCAACTCTAACCATCTTCGTTGTCTTAAGTTTAACTCTTTCTGTGTCATCAAGTACTTCAGACTTTTGTGATCAGTAAAAATCTGACATCTTTCACCATACAAATGGTGTCTCCAAATCTTCAAAGCGAAGACTATAGCAGCCAATTCTAGATCATATGTCAGATAATTCTTCTCATGAGGCTTCAACTATCTTGAGGCATAAGCAATTACCTTGCCTTCTTGCATGAGTACACAGCCCAATCCAATTAAGGATGCATATCTGTAAATCACAAATTCTTTTCCTGTCTCAGGTTGTACTAAAATTGGAGCTTCTATCAACATTGCTTTCAACTTCTCAAAACTTTGTTGGCATTGTTCTGTCCACTCAAACATTACATTTTTCTGTAACAATTTAGTCATCGGGATTGCAATCATGGAAAATCCCTTGACAAATAGTCTGTAATAGCCCACTAGGCCTAGAAAACTTCTAATCTAAGAGATTATCTTAGGTGGCTTCCAGTCCATTATAGCTGAAATCTTACTTGTGTCTACTCGGACTCTATCTCTTGAGACAATATGTCCCAGAAATCCTACTTCCTTAAGCCAAAATTCACTTTTACTGAACTTGGCATACAACTAATTTTCTCGAAGAGTTTGTAAAACTGTTCATAGGTGCTCAGCATGCTCATTTTCATCTCGGGAATAAATCAGTATGTCGTCAATGAAAACGACTACAAACTTGTCGAGGTATGGTCTAAAGATACGATTCATTAAATCCATGAATACCGCAAGTGCATTGGTCAACCCAAAGGGCATGACTAAAAATTCATAATGCCCATACCTTGTTCGAAAAGCGGTCTTGGATACATCAGAATCCTTTACTCTCAACTGGTAGTACCCTGATCTCAAGTCTATTTTGGAGAACACGGTGGCTCCTTTCAATTGATCGAACAAATCATTGATCCTAGGAAATGGATACTTGTTCTTTACTGTCACTTTATTAAGCTGACGGTAATCTATGCACAATCTCATGGTGCCATCTTTCTTTTTCACAAATAAAACCGGAGCACCCCATGGTGAACAACTTGATCTTACAAAGCCTTTATCTATCAACTCTTGCAACTGTAACTTCAATTCTTTCAACTCTATTGGAGCCATTCTGTAAGGAGTAATAGATATCGGTACAGTATCGAGAGCTAGCTCAATATTGAACTCAACCTCTCTAACTGGCGGTAGTCTTGGCAATTCCTCAGGAAAAACATCCAGGTACTCACATACTATCAGCACTGGCTTAATATTTAACCCTGTTTCTTTGTCATTCATCACAAAGGCCAAAAATGCCTCATACCCCTTTCTTAAATATCTCTGCGATATCATGTGAGAAATCATTACCGGTAATCCACTTTGTTCATCTGATGATACATGAAGAATATCCCCATTCTCACATCTCATCTCAATGTACTTCTTCTTTCCACAATTAATAAATACATCATGGGCAGTCAACCAGTCCATTCCAAGAATGAGGTCAAACTCATCGAATGGTAACAACATACGATTTGCTTTTAAGCAATGACCTCTAATCATTAATGGGAAATCTTTACAAATTTTATCAACTAACACACTCTTGCCTAAAGGATTAGACACTTTAATCATAAATTCTGTAGAATCTATGGGCATACTCAAACCGGATACTAATTTCATGCAAACGTAAGAGTGTGTGGATCTGGGATCTATTAAAGCAATAACTTTGGTATCAAAAAGAGAAAAGGTACTTGTAATAACATTATGAGAAGATGCCTATTCGCGAGCACGAATGGCATAAGTCCTTGCAGGTGCTCTACCCTCGGGTCTCGCGGCCTGCTCTCAAGGGTTACCTCTTCCACTTGTTCCACTTCCCGGGTTTCTCTGCGGTCTTCCTCGGACCATACTCTCGGATCTCGGGTTCTGAACTCTCTCTTCTTTCATCATCTCTGGACAATTTTTTATATAGTGGTCTTGGGAACCACATCTAAAACATGCATTTTCATGTGCTCGAAATTCTCCAAGATGATGTTTGCCACACTGTGGGCATTCGGGTCTGTCGAATCTAATATTCCCAACGCTTGCAATTGAAGTAGTCTGTGCTTTACTCCCTAAATATTGCTTACTCTTATCCTTTCTTGAAAACCCAGTGGAAGTAGTCGATCGGGTAGGGAAATCTCTTAACTTCTTGGGTGAAGATTGGAATGACTTATTCCATTGTCTCTTTCTAGAGTCATGAGACTCCATTTCAGATTTCTTCTTCTCTTTTACTAGTTCTTCAGCTTTACAAGCCCTTTCCACTAGTACAACAAATTCCTTCAGTTCTAGGACAGCAACAAATAGTTTGATGTCCTTATTCAACCCGTCTTCAAATCTTTTACTCATGATGGCCTCAGTAGACACGCATTCGCGAGCGTACTTACTGAGTCGCACAAACTCACGCTCATAGTCAGTTACAGACATCTTACCTTACTTTAACTCTAAAAATTCTTTTTTCTCGGTACCACTGATACAAGGGTGTTCCACCATTGGTAAGCAGAGTCTCTTAAAAGAGAGACTACACACTTCATGCATTCTTCCGACGTGTACGACAATTCATTAAATACTCGTATGGTATTTTCTAACCAGAATTCAGCTCTTTCTGGATCATCATCTTTTCTAGCCCGAAATTCTTCTGCCCCATGCTTCCTGATCCTATCAATTGGAGGTTTATCTCCTCTTACCACCTCTACTACTTGAGGGGCTGCGGGCATAGGTTGTGGAACAGGCAGGGGTGGAGAGGGTTGTGCATTCGGGTTCGTACGAACGAACTCTATATACCATGTATTCATCATGTGGAAGAAGGCTTCTCTTGCCTCTTCTCCTCCTCCTTGACTCACCGTAGTGGGTCTATTCTCATTCTCGTTCGGCACAGTCCCTTCTGCGGGAGCGGGCGCATTATTTTCTACATCATCCACTACTACTCCCTCGGGATCCATTTACTATATGTATAAACAAAATTTAAGCCGTCAAGAGTTATCCCATTATCATTGTAAAAACATTCTTACGTATGGCATGTATAGCTAGACTCATGCTCGTGCTACGCTAGTCTTAGAATCGACTAAATCGTAGCTCTAATACCACTAAATGTAACACCCCGTACCCAAGACCGATGCAAAGACTGAATATGAGGCATTACCATGCTTGAACACACTTAACATACACTTACGAGCTGTAAAATTTCGTTCCGACTTAAAAACTTATCTTTCTTAGTCCATTCATATATGTTATAGACCTACGAGGCCTTAAGCCTTAAGCATTGTAACAACCCGATTTAGGGCCTAATCAGAATAGTGGTGCGAGGCCACGAATCTGAGGTGCATTTATGAGTTTTGAGGCTTATGCCACGTTTGCATGCTAGTATGAAAGTTTCATGAGGCAATTTTGCTAAATTGAGGTTGAATGGTCCAAAAGGACTCAATTGCAAAAGTTGCAAAATATGAATTTCTAGAAGCTTTTTGTATGAAATAGCTTTAGAATATCAATTAGAAGTCCTTAAATAGTAATTTTCCCAAATTATAATTTTGGACTAAATTGGACATGAGTTAGTAAAATAGAAATCTTTAAAGAGAAGGGCATTTTGGTCATTTATCTATTAAATGATTAAAATGGGAAAAAGATGATAAAAATCTATTCATCTTCTTCCCCCTTATGCCGAAAATTTGGAGACTCCATAGCTAGGGTTCTTCATTTTTTTCAAGCTTGCTAGTAAGTTCATTTTAGCCCTATTTTTAATATTCTTCGTATTTTTGAAGTTCTCGTATTATGAATTAGCTATTTTTAGCTATAAAATGAGCTAAGATGCATGATAAAAAATCTATCCATGAATGACATGCATGTTAAATGATGTTTTATGGACGTTTGTGAGAGTTTGATGTTAGATAAACATCTTTTCCTTAGTGAATTTCATGAAAAATGATAATATGGACCAATTTGTAATAGTTATGAAAATTGGTCATACATACTAGAAATAGTGAGAATTGATGATTGTTATAGTAGAGAAAATGAATCTACTAAGCATGAAGTTTAAGAAAGTTGAATGAAAATCATTTTACGAGCCTAGGGGCAAAAGTGCAAATATGAGAAAGTTTAGAGACAAAATAGTAATTTCACCAAAATATGAGTGAGGAGTCAATTTAGCCAATGTGAGTATTAAATGGTCTATTTATGATTATAGATCAAGAAAAATGAAGCCCGGATCGAAACTGAGGCAAGAACAAAGTCGAGGACTAAATGGCATATCTACATACATTTTGTATATTGAGGTAAGTTTGTATGATTTCTAAGCTCTATGATTTCTATTATTGAATTGCTTAGTATAATGTACATTATTTCCATGGAATGCTTAATGCTATGTTAAACAAAGAAATCAATGAGATTATGTATGAGCAAGTCCCGATTGAAGATGAATTTCCAAGGATACTCGATCCACTACATGAGATAAGAAAGTCCGTATAAGACCAAGCCAAGGCATGGCATCGACAATCAAGCACAGATATCATGTAAGTCCAAGGCAAGCTTGGCATTAAACAGTTGTCATGTAAGTCCAAGGCAAGCTTGGCATCGAACAGTTGTCATGTAAGTCCAAGACAAGTCTTGGCATTGAAAAGCTATCAAGAGAAAAGAGATTTCATGCAAGCCCCAGCCAAGGCTTGGCATTGATAAGTCCATGTCAAGACATGGCCTTGAAGCCAAGATGAGATTTAGTATCCTCGGTTATTCGCAGAAATTCATCGGGCAAAATGAGTAAAGTTAAAATGAGATAACAAGAAAGCTAAGTGAGCAAAGTTATTATCAAGTTGAAATTGAGTACCATCTATGCTATGAAAGAGGAATTAGAGATCATGATTATTATATTAAAGTATGCTGATCAATGTGATCAAGTGATATAGGTACCTTGTTTACCTTATAAGTATGAGAATAGCAAGTATCATGAGACATGTAAGAATTAGTATAAGTAAGCTCTATAACTGAAAGTTATGATACTATTGTTATATCAAATGGTTTATATTAAACAAGTATATTGATATGTGCTTTACATACAAACTTACTAAGCTAAATGCTTATGTTTAATTCTTTCTTTCTATGTAGTCCCGCCAAGCTAACTTGTGGATCATTGGGGTCGGAGCTTATAGCACACTATCAATCTTTATTTTGATATAGCCAAGCTATTTTACTAAGTATGGCATGTATAGGAAGCATTCATTTTGAGAACATGTTTTAAGAAGGGCCACTGTATAGACTATCAAGTTATTATTCTATTCTATATGGCTAAGTGATTGGCCAAAATTGACTATGTATGTATGTTTATCGAGGTCAATGAAGCATGTAGTATTGTTTATGAAAAATGTATTAAATTGAGCTTGAGTTGATCTTGATTTCAGGGTGGCAAATGGTTTGGTAAATAGCCTCTAAGTGCCCACATGGTTAGACACACGGGCGTGCGTCTAGGCCGTGTGTACCCTGCTCCTCATTGTTTTAAGTCAGGATTGGCTACGGTCAAACCCCACGGTCGTTTGTATGAGCTGTGTAGGACACACGGTTTGGACATAGGCGTGTGCCCCAGACCGTGTGATCAAGTCAGTATACCAAGGATTAGCACACGATCTAAGCCCACGGGCATGCCAAGGCCGTGTGAATATAGTCAGTAACTCCCCACGGTTGGAGACATGGGCATGTCTAAGGATACACGGGCGTGTTCCAAGTCACATGGGTGTGTGAACCCTATTTCAAAGAAGAGTTTTCGATTAAGTCCCGAAAGTTTTTGGATAAGTGCTTAAGGCCTCGTAGGCCCATGAAGTGTATGATTAGACTAAGAAAGAGAAGTTTTTAAGTTGGAATGAAATTTTACTGCCAGTAATTGTATGTTTAAGTGAGTTCAAGCATGGTAATGTCTCGTATCTAGTCCTAGCATCGATTTCGGGTACGGGGTGTTACATTTAGTGGTATCAAAGCTACAATTTAGTCGGTTCTAGGACTAACGTAGCACGAGTATGAGTCTAGCTATACATGCCATATGTAGGAATGTTTTTATAATGATAGTGTGACGACTTCTAACGACTTAAATTATGTTTATACATATAGTAAATGGATCCTGAAAGAGCTGTGGTGGATGATGTAGAAAGTAACGCACCAGCTCCCGCAGAAGGGACGGTGCGAATGAGAATGAGAATAGACCCACTACGGTGAGTCAAGGAGGAGAAGAGGCTAGAGAAGCCTTCCTCCATATGATGAATACTTGGTATATGGAGTTCGTTCGTGCGAACCCGAATGCACAGCCCCCTCCACCCCTGCCTGTTCCACAAACTGCTCCAGTAGCCCCTCAAGTAGTAGAGGTGTTAAGAGGAGATAAACCTCCAATTGATAAGACCAGGAAACATGGGGCAGAAGAATTTCGGGCTAGAAAAGATGATGATCCGTAAAGAGTCGATCTGTTAGAAAATACCATCAGGGTATTTAGTGAGCTGTCATGCACCCCTGAGGAATGCATGAAGTATGTAGTCTCTCTTTTAAGAGACTCTGCTTACCAATGGTGGAACACCCTTGTGTCAGTAGTACCGAGGGAAAGGGTCACATGGGAATTCTTCCAAGAAGAGTTCAAGAAAAAGTATATCAATCAAAGATTTGTGGATCAGAAAAGAAAGGAATTTCTAGAACTAAAGCAAGGCAAGACGTCAGTGACTGATTATGAGCGTGAGTTTGTGCGACTCAGCAAGTACTCTCGCGAATGCGTGTCCACTGAAGCCATCATGAGTAAAAGATTTGAGGACGAATTAAATGAGGAAATCAAATTGTTTGTTGCTGTCCTAGAACTAAAGGAATTTGTTGTGCTAGTAGAGAGGGCTTGTAAAGGCGAGGAATTAGTAAAAGAGAAGAGAAAGTCTGAAATGGAGGCTCGTGACTCTAGAAAGAGACAGTGGAATAAGTCATCCCAACCTTCATCCAAGAAGCCACGAGATTTCCCTACTCGATCGGCTACTTCCATTGGATTTTCAAGGAAGGACAAGAGTAAACAGTATTCGGGGAACAAAGCACAGACTACTTCAGTTGCAAATGTAAGGAATGTTCGGTCTGACAAACCTGAGTGCCCATAGTGTGGCAGATGTCATCTTGGAGAATGCCGGGCGCATGAAAACGCATGTTTTAGATGTGGTTCCCAAGACCACTATATAAAAGATTGTCTAAAGATGATGAAATTAGAACCCGAGATCTGGGAGTATGGTCCGAGGAAGACTGCAGAGAAACCCAGGAAGTGGGGCAAGTGGAAGAGGTAACCCTCAAGAGCAGGCCGCGAGACCTGAGGGTAGAGCACCTGCAAAGAACTATGCCATTCGCGCTCATAAAAAGGCATCTTCTCATGATGTTATTACGGGTGCCTTTTCTCTTTTTGATATCAAAGTTATTGCTTTAATAGATCCTGGATCCACACACTCTTATGTTTTCATGAAATTAGTATCCGGTTTGAGTATGCCTATAGATTCTACAGAATTTATGATTAAAGCAAATCTTATGTTGTTACCATTTGATGAGTTCGACCTCACTCTTGGTATGGACTGGTTAACTGCCCATGATGTAATAGTTAATTGTGGGAAGAAATACATTGAGAAGAGATGTGAGAATGGGGATACTCTTCATGTAGCATCAGATGAACATGATGGATTGCCGATAATGATTTCTGATATGACGGCACAGAGATATTTAAGGAAAGGATATGAAGCATATCTGGCTTTTGTGATGAATGATAAAGAAACAAAGCTGAAGATTGAGTTAGTACCGATAGTATGTGAGTACATGGATGTTTTTCCCAAGCAATTACCATGACTACCACCAGTTAGAGAGGTTGAGTTCAGTATTGAGCTAGCTCCCGATACTGTATCGATATCCATTTCTCCTTACAGAATGGCTCCAACAGAGTTGAAAGAGCTAAAGTCATAGTTGCAAGAGTTGATAGATAAAGGCTTTGCAAGATCAAGTTGTTCACCATGGGGTGCTCCGGTTTTATTTGTGAAAAAGAAAAATGGCACCATGAGATTGTGCATAGATTACTGTCAGCTTAATAAAGTGACAGTAAAGAACAAGTACCCATTGCCTAGAATTGATGATTTGTTTGATCAATTGAAATGAGCCACTGTGTTCTCCAAAATAGACTTGAGATCAGGGTACTACCAATTGAGAGTAAAGGATTCAGATATCTCCAAGACCGCTTTTCGAACAAGGTATGGGCATTATGAATTTTTAGTCATGCCTTTCGGGTTGACCAATGCTCCTGCGGTATTCATGGATTTGATGAACCACATTTTTAGGCTGTACCTCGGTAAGTTTGTAGTCGTTTTCATTGACGACATAATAATTTATTCGCGATATGAGAATGAACATGCTGAGCACTTACAGATAGTGTTACAAACTCTTCGAGAAAATCAGTTGTATACCAAGTTCAGTAAAAGTGAATTTTGACTCAAGGAAATAGGATTTCTGGGACATATTGTCTCGAGAGATGGAGTCAGAGTAGATCCAAGTAAGATTTCGGCCATAATGGACTAGAAGCCACCGAAGAACATCTCTGAGATTAGAAGTTTTCTAGGCCTAGCCAACTATTACAGACTATTTGTCAAGGGGTTTTCCATGCTTGCAACCCCGATGACTAAATTGTTACATAAAAATGTGAAGTTTGAGTGGACAGAAAGATGCCAACAAAGTTTCGAGAAACTGAAGACAATGTTAACAGAAGCTCCAGTTTTAGTACAGCCCGAGTCAGGGAAAGAATTTATAATTTACAGTGATGCATCCTTAAATGGATTAGGTTGTGTACTCATGCAAGAAGGTAAGGTGATTGCTTATGCCTCTAGAAAGTTGAAGCCTCACAAGAAAAATTATCCGATGCATGATCTCGAATTTGTAACATCCCGAAATAAGGCCTAAACAGAACAGTGGTTTCGGGACCACAAATTCGATGTTAAGAAATTTATTTTATTTATATTTTTATGGTCTACAATTTCACAAAATGATTTTGTGAAAATCTCATTTGAAAATTTTGACGTTTCGGCACTCAATTTAGTCAAAAGGACTAAATTGTAAAAAGTGCAAAAGTTGAGTTCTACATGTTAGAGGTGCCCAATTGTTATGAAATTTTAAATTGGAGGTCCTTAAATGATATTAGACCATTGGTTAAGTTAGTGGACAAAAATGGACATGAATGGGTATGTTTCAAAAGATTTTCTTTAAGGGGCATTTTGGTAATTTAGTGAATTAAATGAATTAAAAACAAAATTTAAATGGCAAATATGTCCATCTTCTTCATTAGGACGAAATTACAAGGGTTCTCCATAGCTAGGGTTTTTTTTCAAGCTTCCAAGCTCTATAGTAAGTGATTCCAAGCCTCGTTTTTAATGTTCTTTACGTTTATGGAGTCCTGGTAACTTGATTTAGCTTATTCTAGCAATAATTTAACCTAGGGTTCATATTTGGAAAAATACCCATAGGTGAAATGTGTTTATTTTGATGTTTTATGTAGAATATGAAGACTGAAATAATGTTAAACAACTTTTACTAAGCGATTTTACGTGAAAACGAGTAAATCGACATAATCGGTAAAAATACCTAATATAGAGTGAGAATTTGATGTTGCCATAGAAGATAAATATGATCAGCATGTTATAAAACATAAGAACAAGGGCTGAAGTTTAATTTTCGAGTATTGGGGCAAAAGTGTAAATATGTAAAAGTTTAGGGGCAAAATTGTAATTTTGGAAAAGTTGAGTTAAGGCTGTTTTGAATAGTACATTAATTAAATAAGTGAAATGTGATGTTTTAGACCCTGAAAAATGAGATTTGGACCTAGAACGGGAGGAAAATTGAAAATCAAAAAAGTTGGTAAAATGGTCGTTTTGGTATCGAGGTAAGTTCATATGTTCAATAAGCATTTAATTATGCATATTTGAATGATAAATTGATATTTTGGCCATAAATACTATACTATTGAGTTTCAGATATAATGATTAATGTTCGATAATAATTCGATATTGGAAAGAGAACTTGTATAATTTATATGTTAGACCATATTTTGTATTATGGCTTTGTATGATAACAAGAAAGTATTGACTAGCATAGTTTGATGAGAATAAGTTAAGTTGATGATATGATGAGATTTAGAATGTAAGTATGTCAGTTGAGTAGCATTTTATTATTATGCAATTATTGTTATTAATAATGTTATTATTGAGTTATGCGACTAACCTTGAGAATTTGAGCAAGTATGTTTCAGCTATGACTTGACAAGGCATTGATATCTCAAAGTCCATGGCTATACCATGGCAATTAAGGAAGAATTGACAGAAAATTCCATGTTCATAACATGGCTTTTAAGGAGGAATTGACGATTAAGGATACCATGTAAGACCATGTCAAGACATGACATTGGTAAGGCAAGGATCCCGTGTAAGACCATGTCAAGACATGGCATCGGCATTGATTAAGGACTCCATGTTAGACCACATCAAGATGTGGCATTGGCACTAAGACAAGGATACCATGTAAGACCATGTTTAGAACATGGCATTTGGTAAGATAAGGATATCATGTAAGACCATGCCAATGCATGGCATTGGTGAGTTCATAAGGCAAGGATACCACGTAAGACCATGTCAAGATATGGCAATGATAAGTTCAAAAAGGAAAAGGTTCCCGAGTAGTCCGAAGAGTAAGTCAAAGAAATGACAAGGTTAGAACATGAAGAAAGAGTACAGGTATGCATTTAATGCTTATTTAATATTGAGATCGTAAGTAATTAAGATTATCAAGTATTAAGTAAGTGATGAGTTTTCAGTTATCCTTGTGACACTTTATGACATGATTGGCAATATGCCTATATTATGAAAGAGTACTCATGTGTTAAATGAGAATGTTGCAGGTATGTAAGCAAGCTATTAAGTAAGGTGCCCTTTGTATTCTGAGCCTTTGGTAAGGTTACCGATGAGTTCATTGGGAAAATTGATTAAGTGAAATTATGTGTGGCTTGTAGTGATAAGTGTAGGTATATGCATGTGTAACATATGAGCAATATGCTCGATATGTAATTGGAAATTGGAAAGATTGTTATAGGTAAGTAATGAATACAACTAAAGTGAGTGAGAGCAAAATTTTACAATAAAACTGTTTTGGACAGCAGCAGTGACGTGAATTTGAAAAATCACCAAAAATAGTAAAAATTGAATTATAACTTGTATGAGATATTTAATTAAAGATTATTGAGTCTATTTTCATATGAAAGAAACAGAGAAAGAAAAGAAATTCTGTACTTTGAGATATTTAAATTTTTGTGAGACTGGTTCAGAGTAATTTCGAGATCCCCTGTTCTGACTTGGAAAAATCATTAAAAATTGTATAAAAATAATTTTGGGACATAATTTATGGTTAGATTACTTAGTGAGTCTAGTTTCAAATGAAAGAAACTATAACATCATTTGAATTCTTCACAAGGAGAAAATTGATTTGTAGTAAAAAGTGGTCAGAATAGTTAAATAGTGAAATAGAAGAAATTTTAATGAATAAACTGTACTAATTGGCTAAGCCAAAAATTCTGAAAATTTTATGGTATGAAGATATGTGAGTCTAGTTTTAGGTAAAATTAGAGGTTTGAAATTTGGAGCTCTGTAGCTCAAGAAATATATAATTTAGTGACAGCAATTCAAGTAGACAGAGTAATGTGAACATGAGTAATAACGTATAAGCATGTGATTTAATAATTGTATCAATTTGAGAACTTGTTGTGAGGATTTTTCATGTTGAGGCTTTGATAAGGCTACAAATGAGTAAGTTGGGAAAGTAAGAACTTAGCATTATTTATGCAAGTTATGACAGCTTAGTAGTAAGCTAAATTCATTGCTAATGCTTATTATTTTTACATGTGAACTTACTAAGCTTTATAAGCTTACCCCTTTCCTTTCCTATGTTACAGAGTCCTACTAAACAAGCTCGGGTTGGAGGTCGTCGAAGATCACTTCACACTATCAAGCTATCTACGGGTATCTTTATTTATAAATTATTTAACTTATGGCATGTATAGGGGCTTGACTAAGTCATTTTATATATGTGTTAATTAATTTGACAAAATGTATTGTTAAGTCTGGTAATGCCTCGTACTCGGTTCCAGCATAGGATACGGGTAAGGGGTGTTACAGAATTAGCTACCATAGTCTTCGCTTTGAAGATTTGAAGACACCATTTATATAGTGAAAGATGTCGATTTTTACTGATCATAAAAGTCTGAAGTACTTGATGACACAGAAAGAGTTGAATTTAAGGCAACGGAGATGGTTAGAGTTGATAAAAGACTATGAATTGGCCATTGACTACCATCCAGGAAAGGCGAATGTGGTCGCCGATGCTTTGAGTAGAAAGTCCCTATTTGCTTTAAGAGCATTGAATTCAAGGATATCTTTATCTGACGATGGTTCTATTCTAGCTGAATTGAGAGCTAGACCAATGTTTCTTCAAGAGATTATGGAAGCTCAGAAAGAAGATAGCAAATTGCAAGTCAAGAGAGCTCAGTGTGAGTTAGATGCTGAATCCGACTTTCAGATTACTTCTGATGGATACTTGATGTTTAGAGATAGAGTTTGTATACCGAGAAAAGAGGAGCTTATTAAGAGAATTTTGCACGAGGCACATAACAGATGTTTGTCTGTACATCCGGGTAGTACTAAGATGTATAATGATTTGAAGCAACAGTATTGGTGGCCGAAAATGAAAAAAGATATTTCAGAGTTTGTTTCCAAGTGCATGATTTGTCAGCAAGTAAAGGCTGAACACCAAGTACCTTCGGGTTTATTTCAGCCCATCTTGGTTCCCGAGTGGAAATGGGACCGTATCACCATGGATTTTGTAACAGGTTTACCGTTGTCACCAAGCAAGAAGGATGCTATATGGGCTGTAGTTGATAGACTCATGAAGTCAACTCATTTCTTATCGGTACGAGTGGATTACTCACTCAACAAGTTAGCAAACTTGTATATTTCAGAAATAGTAAGACTTCACAGAATTCCTTTATCGATTATATCGGATAGAGATACGAGATTCACATCCAGATTTTGGAAGAAGCTGCAAGAAGCCATGGGTACAAGATTGAGTTTTAGCACGGCTTTTCATCCTCAAACTGATAGTCAGTCGGAGAGATTAATTCAAGTACTCGAGGATATGCTCAGATCGAATTCCAAGGCAGTTGGGAAAAGTTTCTCCCATTGATAGAATTTTCCTACAATAATAGTTTTCAGTCGAGTTTAAAGATGGCGCCTTATGAGGCTCTATATGGGCGTAAGTGCAGAACGCCTTTATTTTGTACTGAACTTAGAGAAAACCAAATTCATGGGGTTGATTTGGTTAAAGAAGCTGAAGAGAAAGTGAAGATGATACGAGAATGTTTAAAAGCTGCATCAGACAGACAGAAATCCTATTCGGACTTAAAGAGAAAAGAGATAGAGTATCAAGTCGGGGATAAAGTTTTCTTGAAAGTGTCACCATGGAGAAAGGTTCTCAGATTTGGCCGGAAAGGCAAGTTGAGTCCACGTTTCATTGGACCTTACGAGATTATTGAAAGAGTTGGGTCGGTGGCTTACCGTTTAGCTTTACCATCAGAATTAGAAAAGATACATGATGTATTTCACGTGTCAATGTTGTGACGCTACAGATTAGATCCTTCACATGTAATTACCCTGTTGAAATAGAGATTTATCCCGACATGACTTATGGTGAAGAACCAGTTAAGATTTTAGCTCAGGAAGTCAAGCAACTGAGAAATAAAAGTATTGCCCTAGTGAAAGTACTGTGGCAAAGACATGGGATAGAAGAAGCTACATGGGAACCAGAAGAGAGTATGAGAAACCAGTATCCAAACTGTAACACCCCAAACTCGGCCCATTAAATTCGACCGAATTTGGAATGTCACTGCGGAACACTTCGAAAGACATTCTTTCTTAATGGTAAAACCAATGAAAATTTTTGTCGAATTTGGTAAAACATTTCCGTGACTTGTAATATTCTAAGTAAAAATCGAAGTTTGTTAAAAATATCGGATTCAAGTTTTACTTGATAAAATAAATCATTTGCAATCATCTTTAAATCATCCATCCACAATAGGGCATAATATTAATAATATTTAATAAAAGAGCTGAAATACTTTAGTGGGCCTTATTACAATACACACTTAATCAAAATACGGATAATGTAAATATTTAATTCATTAAACCAGAGATTCCTTTACATGAAATTTACTTTTGCGTGGCCACATTTGTATCCTCTCCGACCCGGTCCAAGCTTTACGCGTCACCAAAGGTTTAATAAAAACAAAGTGAGTCACCAAGACTCAAAGGTGCATAGTTAAAAACACATGTCCTCACATATGGGTTTGGCCCATATCCACCAAATTCATATATATATAACATACAATTATAAATATTCTATTATGAATACACAATATTATGAATATCATCACAAATATACAATTTCGAAGTCCAATCCACAAAGTGATCCACACATCTTTCTTTTGCACATTATTTCTTAAGGGCGTGGCTAAGCCACCGATCACGTAGTGATCCACATATCAATCGGTTCACTGATTATCAATCGCGAATGTAGCACGAGACTAGCATTAGACCACTCACATAGTGTACATCACAATTCACATGCATACGTATATGTATCATGGCCACATATTTCTCAAAACAATTATACATCACACGTCATCACATTTTTATACATTCTTTAATAATCAATTATTATCGCAATCACTGACAAGTTAATATTGTAATCACTAACTTGGTTATTCAATCACTTACCTTAGTATCCATACTATTAGCTTTTATTTCGGCTAACATGCATAACATTTACATTTACATCAATTAACACATACGACACATATAACAATTAATAACATGAATATAGTGCGATAACTACGCACCTGACTTTAGCGAGATCCTCGATCTATCGACTCTAATATCAACTAAAATCTCAAGGCTTCACATTTCTTCTATCGATTTGTTCCTAGCTTATTTCGATCCCGAAGTACTATTTGCCTTGTCATGTCCAAAAATCCGAGCTCCCCTTAAAGATTCTTTTCTTCAACTACACAAAAGAGCACACCAACATAGTTATTGAAGGTTCGGCCACACGTAAACTAGATTAAGGTTTCGCTATCACATCTTAACACTCTTCAAAACCTTCAAAACAAGGATTCACTAACTAACACAAAAATATTTAAAACATGGCCCTTGGCCAAAACTACACATCTTACCCATCTTTCCCAAGTCCAAAAAGGTGTGTTTGCTCTTGTAGATACCAAGTCCCTTGAATGGCCGAATCCAATAAGCTCTTTTAAAAGCTTCTTTACACTGGCACAATAGAAATATATCAATATGGCCTTAAGCATTTTCGGCCATTCTTAAAAATCAAAATCTAGCCGTGGTTTCGGCATGCAAAAGAAAAAGAACCAATCAATTTCAAAAAGGGTGAATACACTTACTATTGCCCACTTTGCTTAGCACAAATGAACACTCCTTGAATCACTCTTGTAGGTTCGGCCACGACTAAGAAATAGAATGCTATCGCCAACTTTCGGCTCCAAAATACCACCCTAGGAAGTCTTATATTCGGCCAAAACACCATAAGAGGAAGAGAGGGAAAACTTTGATACGGTGTAGTGACTAAATGATTCTGCCAACAGCAACGTAAGGAAGCCATGCAAGCCATTTGTTTAGCCAAAATGTTCTCTAGCTCCTCAAATACCGAAACTTGACCTTGCTCTCACTCTCCTCTTTGGTCAAGAAAAATTTGAAAGGAAACTAAACGAGGAAACATTCAATAACGTAAAAATGAAGAAAGAAAAGCAAAACCATGCAAAGGTCATCCCCTATCTAATTCAAAAACAGATCATGAAGGCTCCTAGCAAGGCAATATTCGCCATGTTCAAGTGGGAGGGGAAAGAGGGTCAAAGTTTCAAAAACAAGGCCGGCCATGCTCTCCCAAAGGCATGCTTCAAACGGCCATACTTTGCTCCTCCCCATGCTACACATGCTTCCATCTCCAAGGCCAAGACCCATCCTCATTGAAAAGGTAAAGAATAATACATTGTTTATTCTTTATTCCTTTACCACATGAAATAACTTAACAAATAAAACCCATGCCTCATCATTTTCTATATATTATAAACTAATAATAATCCTTCCTTCACTCATTTTTTTTCTTTCGGCCAACTAACAAAGAATGGAAAGGATTTCCAAGCATGGAATTTGGCCATGCTTTTTTTTTGCATCACAAGACCAAGGCCGGCCATTCATTTGCAAAAACCAATGCCGCATGCTCTCCTCTTAATATTGTTTATTAATAATTCTATCACCTTTCCCATATTCTCATAAAAATAATAACAAACAATATTTAAACTATGCAATATTTTATGCAGCTTTTGAGAACAATCAAATAAAATAATGCTCTATGTTCTCTTTTTAAAAAAAAATAAAACTATAAGCAGCAATTCTTACGCTGCGTGAGTGCATGCATTAAGCAATTAATGCCCATGCAGCCATTTATTTCATGCCTGAAAAAGAAGCCAAAAAGGATAACCTTCAGACGTTGTCCCCAGGTCTTGAACCCGAGACCTGGAGAGAACTCTCCAACGCCTCAGCCACTCGGCCCTTTGCTCATTTTATGCTATTAAACGCGTCAAAAATCCTTTTAAACCTTACTCTCGCAGGTTCCACAAACTTTAACGCTAAGAGCAAAAATAGAATTCTTCAAGCGTGAACTCCAGGACTCGAACGCTAGTCCCTTTGACGCAGCTCTCAAGCCAAGTCCTTAACCACTCGGCCAGTTTAAATTTCATGACATAATGCATTGAGAATTTCTTTTAAACCCTTTTTCCATTAGCTTCCCTTTATTCAAAAATAGAAACTCACCCCGCGCTTCTAGCGTGCCTCGAACGCAGGTTCTCGCGAAGATACCCTGGCTGCAAACGTCCTAACCACTCAGCCAATGTTCATTTTATGCTAATGGACGCATTAAAAATTCTTTTAAATCCTTCTTTAAAGCAATACCATTTTCTAAAAAACAAAACTCTTATGTCGCGCTTTCGACTTAACCTCCAGACGTTATGGAGTAATATCCAAGCCCCAAAGTGGTGCATAGAAGCCACTCGGCCAGGGCATTTTATATGCCTCAATTTTACAAAATTTTTTATTTAAGGCCTCCTCAACCAAATTTCCATTTTTAACCCCAATTTTTTTTTTCAAAATTTCCAAAATGCTCCCATTTTTATCCTCGGGCTTTAGGAACTCTAATAACTCATCAAAACACTCCCGAGGCCCACTAACACTTAGGTTATTTTCCAAACTCACATCCCAATTTCGGGATATTACACAAACCTTTTTGCTGGTAAGATTTTCAAGGACAAAAATCCCTAAGGGGGAGAATTGTAACAGCCCGATTTAGGGCCTAGTCGAAATAGGGGTGCAAGGCCACGAATCTAAGGTGCATTTATGAGTTTTAAGGTTTATGCCACGTTTGTATGCAATATGAAAGTTTCATGGGGCAATTTTGCTAAATTGAGGTTGAATGGTCCAAAAGGACTAAATTGCAAAAGTTACAAAATATGAGTTTCTAGAAGCTTTTTGTATGAAATAGCTTTAGAATATCAATTAGAAGTCCTTAAATAGGAATTTGCTCAAATTATAATTTTTGGACTAAATTGGACATGAGTTAGTATAAGGGAAATTTTAAAAGAGAAGGGCATTTTGGTCATTTATCTATTAAATGATTAAAATGCAAAAAAGATAACAAAAATCTATTCATCTTCTTCCCCCTTGTGTCGAAAATTTGGAGACTCCATATCTAGGGTTCTTCATTTTTTTCAAGCTTGCTAGTAAGTTCATTTTGGCCCCGTTTTTAATATTCTTTGTATTTTGAAGTTCTCGTATTATGAATTAGCTATTTTTAGCTATAAAATGAGCTAAGATGCATGATAAAAAATCAACCCATGAATGACATGCATGTTAAATGATGTTTTATGGAAGTTTGTGAGAGTTTAATGTTAGATAAACATCTTTTCCTTAGTGAATTTCATGAAAAATGATAATATGGACCAATTTGTAATACTAGAAATAGTGAGAATTGATGCTTGTTGTAGTAGATAAAATGAATCTGCTAAGCATGAAGTTTAAAAAAGTTGAATGAAAATCATTTTACGAGCCTAGGGGCAAAAGTGTAAATATGAGAAAGTTTAGGGGTAAAATAGTAATTTTGCCAAAATATGAGTGAGGAATCAATTTAGCCAATGTGAGTATTAAATGGTCTATTTATGATTATAGATCAAGAAAAATGAAGCCCGGATCAAAACAAAGGCAAGAACAAAGTCGAGGACTAAATCGCATATCTACATACATTTTGTATATTGAGGTAAGTTTGTATGATTTCTAAGCTCTATGATTTCTATTATTGAATTGCTTAATATAATGTACATTATTTCCATGGAATGCTTAATGCTATGTTAAGCAAAGAAATCAATGAGATTATGTATGAGCAAGTCCCAATTGAAGATAATTTCCCAGGATACTCGATCCACTACATGAGATAAGAAAGTCCGTATAAGACCAAGCCAAGGCATGGCATAAGCAATCAAGCACAGATATCATGTAAGTCCAAGGCAAGCTTGGCATTGAACAGATATGATGTAAGTCTAAGGCAAGCTTGGCATTGAACAGATATCATGTAAGTCCAAGGCAAGCTTGGCATTGAACAGATATCATGTAAGTCCAAGGCAAGCGTGGCATTGAACAGTTGTCATGTAAGTCCAAGACAAGTCTTGGCATTGAAAAGCTATCAAGAGAAAAGAGATTTCATGTAAGTCCCAGCCAAGGCTAGGCATTGACCAGTTCATGAGTAAAGACTTTGTATAAGTCCATGTCAAGACATGGCCTCGAAGCCAAGATGAGATTTAGTATCCTCAGTTATTCGTAGAAATTCATCGGGCAAAATGAGTAAAGTTAAAATGAGATAAAAAGAAAGCTAAGTGAGCAAAGTTATTATCAAGTTAAAATTGAGTATCATCTATGCTATGAATGAGGAATTAGAGATCATGATTATTATATTAAAGTATGCTGATCAATGTGATCAAGTGATACAGGTACCTTGTTTACCTTATAAGTATGAGAATAGCAAGTATCATGAGACATGTAAGAATTAGTATGAGTAAGTAAGCTCTATAACTGAAAGTTATGATACCATTGTTATATCAAATGGTTTATATTAAACAAGTATATTGATATGTGCTTTACATGCAAACTTACTAAGCTAAGTGCTTACGTCTTTAATTCTTTCTTTCTATGTAGTCCCGCCAAGCTGACTTGTGGATCGTTGGGGTCAGAGCTCGTAGCACACTATCAATCTTTATTTTGGTGTAGCTATATTTTACTAAGTGATACGATCCCGGTCTCGAGGAGAAAATGAGATGTATACTTGGAGTTCG
Source organism: Gossypium bickii (assembly GCA_025503065.1). Lineage (NCBI taxonomy): Eukaryota > Viridiplantae > Streptophyta > Magnoliopsida > Malvales > Malvaceae > Gossypium > Gossypium bickii. Next base: position 41,446,838 of record CP106717.1, on the reverse strand, counting down.
ATCGTAAACCAGAGAATCGAAGAAAGAAAGAAATTTCGATGAAGTTCGGATAAATTGTAAGAATTGAGTTGACAAAATGAGTTGGATTCAGTATTAGCTTAGGATGGTTTCGGATTAGGATATGTTTCGAAGTTAGGGAAGAATGTATGGCTCAAATTTTGGTTTAAGAAGGAAAATAAGGCTTGGGTTTCGGTTTAAGGATGAAAGAGTATTCGGGTTTCGGTTTAGGACTTTAGGAAACAAGTAAGAACCAATACCGAGAAAGGTATTGACCCTGCATTTATACATTTCTAAAGGTTTTGGGTTTAGTTGTTTAACGGACCTCGACCCACTATCGATGTACGATAGGAACCTTAGTATCGGGATTGAACGAAGGATGGTTGACGCCACTAGACTCCTAGATAAGCCAACAAATCATAAGAACGAAATAGGAGAAATTGCTCTCGCAAATTCAGCATAATAACGATATAAAATTTGGCAATAGTCCCTTACAAAATAAAATGGCCAACTATTTATAGTTGCTTGAGCTAGACGAATGGTCATCTTCTAGCCTTAATGACTAAGCAAAATTAATACTAGCATTAACTTGAAAATTCTAGATAGGAAAACTCTTCAAGTTCCAAGTCCACATTGGCTGAATGGGAGCTCAAGAGGCAGCTTTTAAATCACCAAGGTGCAGCCAAATCATCAAGGAAAAAAAAATAATTGAATGACTCTTCATTGTTCAACCAAGCATGCATGAATGCCCTTAAATTCCTCCTTAAATTCCAGCTTTAATGGCTGAGTTTTCAGCTTAAGTTGCTGCTGATGGTTGACCTTCTTGCATTAACTTCGGTGAGCTAAATGGGCACCTTGGGAAGTTGAAACGGCAGCTATAGAAAACTATTGAGCTAACCAAAACATCACCTTAAATGAAAGTAATTGCTGCTGCCCATTAATCTCCTTGTGCCGTCCCTTTACATGCACCTACAAGCAATTTAAGTTCATTAACTTAGCTAATTAATTCCAGCAATTAAAGATCACATTAAGACATTAAATTGAGCTGAAACAAATTAAATCTAAGCTATTTAACACTAATAAAAATCTAATGAAGCTTAGGACAACATTAAATACTAGTTTCGGCTAAACAACTTTAATTTCCAAGTAAATATGCTAGATTTAAGAACAACTTAAAACCTTATTTAATAACAGCAAATTAATTAAAGGAAATTAAATTTATCCAAATTTATTTTAAATAAAATTCCAACTAATTTATTTAGCTTAAGGCCGAATGGCCAATTAAGCTCGTTGAACTTAGTCGAAACTTAGCACGAGCTAGAACCGAGCTCATAGGTTGCTGGTTGAGCTTGTAAAACATTGCGAAAATGCTCCAACGTTGGTCCCTCCTCTCGTCCAAGTAAGTTAGCTTTATTATCTTTCCACACTTGGACCAAAACTCCGATGGCGTCTTTGAATAGCTTAGATCGAGCTCTAGTGATAGGGCCACGAGGTAGCATCAACGGATCATGACTCGAGCTCGACTTGACATGGAACGTGCTTGCATCATCCTCCACCTCTTGAAGATGACTTGTCCTCAAGTTAGAACCTGTATAAAAAAGACTCAAGTCAGCTACGTTGAAAGTCACACTAATATTGTACTCACCTGGTAAATCAAGTCTGTAGGAGTTATCATTAATTTTCTCAAGAACTTGAACCGGTCCATCTCCACGAGGTAGTAACTTAGATCTACGTTGGGCTGGGAAACGTTCTTTTCTCATATGCACCCAAACCCAATCTCCAGGTTCAAAAATAACTCGTTTGCGACCTTTATTCGCCTTTCGAGCGTACTTTTCAGTCTTAGATTCAATGTTGTCTCGAACTTGTTTATGCAAATTCTTTACGTATTCGGCTTTTTTTCTGGCATCTGCATGCACAAGCTGATCATTAGGTAGCAGCATTAAATTTAACGGAGTTAGGGGATTAAACCCGTAGACGACTTTAAATGGTGAAAACTTAGTCGTCGAATGCACGGATCGATTATAGGCGAACTCCACATGAGGTAAGCATTCCTCCCATGATTTCAAGTTTTTTCGAATGATGCCCCTTAGTAAAGTTGATAGCATCCTATTAACTACTTCAGTTTGCCCATCGGTTTGGGGATGACAGTAGTCAAGAAAAGTAACTTCGTTCCAAGCTTTCCCTAAAGTGATCGCCAAAAGTGACTTAGGAATTTAGTATTGCGATCCGAAACAATGGTTCTTGGTAACCCACGAAGGCGCACCACCTCCCTAAAGAAAAGATTAGAAATGTGAACAGCATCGTCAGTTTTTGTACATGGTATAAAATGAGACATTTTTGAAAATCTGTCTACTACCACAAAAATTGAATCTTTTCCTGTTTTGGTTCGGGGTAAACCAAGTACAAAATCCATTGAAATATCTTGCCATGGTGCGTCAGGAATTGGAAGAGGTAAGTATAAGCCATGAGGCTTGATCCTCGATTTAGCTTTCTTGCAGATATACACACACACATATACTACGCCGACATCTCTCCTCATTTTTGGCCATAAAAATGTTCTCTTAGTGTAGCCATTGTCTTTTCTACTCCAAAATGCCCCATGAGTCCTCCGCTATGCGCTTCATTAACCAACACTTCCCGAATAGAACTTTTTGGCACACATAGTTTACCTTCTTTGAAAAGAAAATCGTCAGACCTGTAAAACTTATCAACAGCCATTTTCTCACACGCACGGAAAATTTCACCAAAATCATCATCAGTGGCATACAATTCTTTCAAGTAAACAAATCCAAGCAGTTTTGAATCTAAATGTGCTAAAAATGCATACCTTCTTGAGAGTGCATCGGCCACAACGTTATCCTTACCTTTTTTGTGTTTGATGACATAGGGAAACGACTCGAGGTATTCCACCCATTTTGCATGTCGTTTATTCAACTTGTGCTATCCTTTAATGTGTTTTAGCACTTCATGGTCTGAATGAATTACAAATTCTTTCGGCCAAAGGTAGTGTTGCCACGTCTCGAGGGCACGAATCAAAGCATACATTTCTTTGTCATAGACGGGATAGTTCGGAGATGCCCCATTCAACTTTTCACTAAAGTATGCTATAGGCCTTCCTTCTTGAGTCAATACGGCTCCAATGCCTACACCTAATGCATCACATTCAATCTCAAAAGTCTTAGAGAAATCAGGCAATGCTAATAAAGGAGCTCTAGTAAGTCTATCTTTAATAACATTAAAAGAGTTTTCCTGTTCGTCTCCCCAGAGAAAGGCTGAGCTCTTCTTGATGACGCTGGTAAGAGGTGCGGCTAACGTACTGAAGTTTGGCACAAATCTGCGATAAAAACTCGCAAGCCCATGAAAACTCCTTACTTGGCTTATATTCATAGGTCTCGGCCATTCTTGGATAGCCTTGATCTTCTCTTGATCGACTTCGAGACCTTGAGCACTAACTACAAAACCAAGAAAAATAACTTTATCAGAACAGAAGGAACATTTCTTAAGGTTAGCATAAAGAGTTTCCTTACGTAAGACTTCCAAAACAGATCGAAGATGGTCTACATGATCTTCCAATGTCTTGCTATACACCAAGATATCATCAAAATATACAACACAAAACTTACCAATAAAAGCTCTTAAAACATAGTTCATTAATCTCATGAAAGTGCTAGAGGCTTTGGTTAAGCCAAACGGCATGACCAGCCACTCATAGAAACCATGCTTAGTTTTGAAGGCAGTCTTCCATTCATCGCCTTCCCTCATTCGAATCTGGTGATAACCACTCTTTAAGTTGATTTTCAAAAACAGTTTGGCACCACTCAACTCGTCTAACATATCGTCAAGTCGCGGAATTGGATGCCGATACTTAATGGTAATTTTGTTCACAAATTTCGTGTCGATGCACATACGCCAAGTGCCATCCTTCTTTGGAACCAACAAGACCGGTACGGCACAGGGACTAAGGCTTTCTCGTATGTAGCCCTTTTCCATGAGTTCTTTGACTTGCCGTTGAAGTTCTTTTGTTTCTTCAGGGTTAGTTCGATAAGTAGGTTGATTCGGAATAACAGCTCCAGGTATGAAATCGATTTGATGTTCTATCCCTCGAAGTGGTGGTAATCCACTCGGGATGTCTTCTGGAAATAGATCATCAAAATCCTGCAAAAGAGACAAAATTGAAGAAGGGAGATTCTGGGGGATATCGTTAGTGTTAAAAAGACTTTCTTTGTACATAAGTACAAAAACCGGTTGTCGCAGCAGCAAAGCCTTTCGTATTACACTTCCCTTTGCAAAGACACTCACTTTCTCATTTTCTTTTTCTTTTTCTTGTTTTCCACTCATCTCTCTTTTTTCATTTTTCTTTTTCACTTGCTCTTTTTTTGTTTCAAGTTTCTTTTCTTTTGTTTTCTCATTTTTCTCTTTTTCTCTCATCTTTTCAAAAGAATCTTTTAACTTTACTTCATCTTCATGAACTTGTTTCGGAGTCAAAGGTGCTAGAGTGATAGTCTTTCCCAAGTGTTTAAACGTAAATCTATTGGTGTATCCGTCGTGAATCACCTTGTGATCAAACTGCCAGGGACGTCCAAGTAACAAATGACCCGCGTGCATGGGTACAACATCACAAAGGATCTCATCCGCATATTTTCCAATGTTGAAAGAAATTAGGACTTGTTTAGTTACCCTTAGTTCACCACCATCATTAAGCCATTGCAGCTTTTGTGCAACTTCAACCGTCAATGATAACACTACAAATTTTGCCTTGTATTTGACATCGAGTATGGAAAATGTTCTCTCGTTCTTACTCATCATTAACTCCTTTAAGGTTGAGACTTCTCTTTACAACGAGGAGTTCACCATCTATTGCATGTTCAATTTCTTCTTCCTCATCGGTAGTAGTTTCAATCTCACGTTCTTTATCGTCTTCTTCAGACTCTATTTATCCATTGGCACGCATCACCATCGTACTTCAGTTTGGACACTAACTTGCAATATGTCCCCTCCCGAGACACTTAAAACATTTGATGTCTCGTGATCGGTTGGATGGGCTTTCTATTGCCTTGCCTTTGTTAGATTCAATGAAAGACTTACTTGGTTTGGCAGATGGTGTGGTCTCCTTAGCTCGAGTCAATGGATTGGCTTTACTAGTCCCTTGGCCCCATTTGGTAGGGTTGGAGTTGGGATAGTTTCGAACAGTACCCTTGCGCTTCAACTGCCTCTCCACCTTAATCGCCATGTGCACCATGTCCGTAAGTTCGACATAATGCTGGAGTTCCACCATATTAGCTATGTCTCGGTTGAGACTAGCCAAAAATCGGGCCATGGTCGCCTCGCGTTCCTCTTGCACATCTGCTCTAATCATGGCAACTTCCATCTCCTTAAAGTAATCTTCAACACTCCTTGTTCCTTGAGTAAGATTTTGGAGTTTTTGGTATAATTCTCGATGGTAAAAATGTGGGACAAATCGTCGGCGCATAATAGATTTCATTTCGGCCCACGTGCTGATGGGTTGTTCTCCATTTCTCCTTCGACTGGTAGTTATTTGGTCCCACCATTTCATGGCATAATCGGTGAATTCGATAGCGGCCAATTTAACCTTTTTAGATTCCGAATAGTTGTGACAATCAAAGACCAATTCAATCTTCTTTTCCCATTCAAAGTACACTTCTGGATCGGATCTCCCTTGAAATGGTGGAATAGACAACTTTATATTCTTCAAGTCATCATCTACTCGGGTTCGATCTCTATTGCCACGGTGTCGGGGTCCTCATCTTCCAACACTTGCATTAGATTTGATTGCACTATCGAAAGCATCATTAAAAGAATCTTCACCCTCTTGTGGCTGTTCACGTCGTCTATTTGGTCACCCACGTACTTCTCGTTGTCTCCGGGCTTCCACTTGGTATAATCGGTCTTCCAGAGGGTTGAGCCTTCGATCGAGTAACCATTCCATTTCACGCAACAAGGCTTGCATCGGTAGATCAGGAATGTTACGAACGGGTTGTCTTCCTTGTGGCTCATTTACATTTTGCTCGAGTTCTTGAGACATCGCGTGGACTATAGTACCTCACAACAAATCCTCACAGTTCACTCAAAAAGAAAGAAGTTATTGACACTCCGCTCGTGTTTAACACTCTCAGTTTGGCTTTTACCTCCCCTCAAATAGTCTCACACACTCGTGCCTTTTACCTCTCGCACTTCTCACAGTTTCGTTAGTCGAATTTGCCAAGGCCTGTTAAGGCTTAGGGATCGGTTTCAAGATGGGTTCAAAGGGTGTAAGATGTGGGTGTAGGTAGGCTAAAGTAAGAAGAAGAGATCGGTGGTTCAAGTGGGTCGGAGAGGAATTTAGAAAATGAAGATGAATAGAATGATAGCAATTCAATCGAAACACTAGGGAATTTTTTTTATTTCGAATTTTTTTCAATTTCGAATTTCCTTTTTTTTCGAAATTTTTTTGAAATTTTTTTAACTTACTTCGAGCCTTCGCTTAGACGACTTCGATGGTTGTTCCCGGCTTCATAGATCTCGGTTTAACTAGCTCGATACTGGATACGATCCCGATCCGGTCTCGAGGAGAAAACGAGATGTATACTTGGAGTTTGATCGTAAACCAGAAAATCGAAGAAAGAAAGAAATTTTGATGAAGTTCGGATAAATTGTAAGAATTGAGTTGACAAAATGAGTTGGATTCGGTATTAGCTTAGGATGGTTTTGGATTAGGATATGTTTCGAAGTTAGGGAAGAATGTATGGCTCGAATTTTGGTTTAAGAAGGAAAATAAGGCTTGGGTTTCAGTTTAAGGATGAAAGAGTATTCGGGTTTCAGTTTAGGACTTTAGGAAACAAGTAAGAACCAAGAGTATTCGGGTTTCAGTTTAGGACTTTAGGAAACAAGTAAGAACCAATACCGAGAAAGGTATTGACCCGGTTACTTATACGTTTCTAAAGGTTTTCGGTTTTAGTTGTTTAACGGACCTCGACCCACTATCGATGTACGATAGGAACCTTAGTATCGGGATTGAACGAAGGATGGTTGACGCCACTAGACTCCTAGATAAGCCAACAAATCATAAGAATGAAATAGGAGAAATTGCTCTCGCAAATTCAGCATAATAACGATATAAAATTTGGCAATAGTCCCTTACAAAATAAAATGGCCAACTATTTATAGTTGCTTGAGCTAGACGAATGGTCATCTTCTAGCCTTAATGACTAAGCAAAATTAATACTAGCATTAACTTGAAAATTATAGATAGGAAAACTCTTCAAGTTCCAAGTCCACATTGGCTGAATGGGAGCTCAAGAGGCATCTTTTAAATCACCAAGGTGCAGCCGAATCATCAAGGAAAAAAAATAATTGAATGACTCTTCATTGTTCAACCAAGTATGCATGAATGCCCTTAAATTCCTCCTTAAATTCCAACTTTAATGGCTGACTTTTCAGCTCAAGTTGTCGCTGATGGTTGACCTTCTTGCATTAACTTCTGTGAGCTGAATGGGCACCTTGGGAAGTTGAAACAAAGAACTATAGAAAACTATTGAGCTAACCAAAACATCACCTTAAATGAAAGTAATTGCTGCTGTCCATTAATCTCCTTGTGCCGTCCCTTTACATGCACCTACAAGCAAATTAAGTTCATTAACTTAGCTAATTAATTCCAGCAATTAAAGATCACATTAAGACATTAAATTGAGCTGAAACAAATTAAATCTAAGCTATTTAACAGCTAATAAAAATTGGCTGAAGCTTAGGACAACATTAAATACTAGTTTCGGCTAAACAACTTTAATTTCCAAGTAAATACGCTAGATTTAAGAACAACTTAAAACCTTATTTAATAACAGCAAATTAATTAAAGGAAATTAAATTTATCCAAATTTATTTTAAATATAATTCCAGCTAATTTATTTAGCTTAAGGTCAAATGGCCAATTAAGCTCGTTGAACTTAGTCGAAACTTAGCACGAACTAGAATCGAGCTCATAGGTTGCTGGTTGAACTTGTAAAACATTACGAAAATGCTCCAACATTGGTCCCTCCTCTCGTCCAAGTAAGTTAGCTTTATTATCTTTCCACACTTGCTGGACCAAAACTCCGATGGCGTCTTTGAATAGCTTAGATCGAGCTCTAGTGATAGGGCCACGAGGTAGCATCAACGGATCATGACTCGAGCTCGACTTGACATGGAACGTGCTCGCATCACTAAGTATGGCATGTATAGGAAGCATTCATTTTGAGAACATGTTTTAAGAAGGGCCACTGTATAGACTATCAAGTTATTATTCTATTGTATATGGCTAAGTGATTGGCAAAAATTGACTATGTATGTATATTTATTGAGGTCAATGAAGCATGTAGTATTGTTTATGAAAAATTTATTAAATTGAGCTTGAGTTGATCTTTATTTCAGGGTGGCAAATGGTTTGGTAAATAGCCTTTAAGTGCCCACACGGTTAGACGCACGGGCGTGCGTCTAGGCAGTGTGTACCCTGCACCTTATTGTTTTATGTCAGGATTGGCCACGGTCAAACCTGTAACACCCCAAACCCGGACAAGACACCACGTCCGAATCTGGTATGTTACGGGGAAAACGTGTTTGAGAGGTTAGATTTTTTTCCACTTAAAAGCTGGGTGAACACATAATGTATTTGAAGAAAATCTGAGTAGACTTGTTTGAAATCAAATGGTGTATTTGAAACCCGGGAGTCTTGAAAACTTAACCAAAATGTGTAGTTAAAACGAGTTCATTCCATTAGGAATTCAATAGTTTCTTAGTATTACTTAAAGCATCTTTGAACTTAATAGAAAATCGAGTTTGATTTGGGAAATCATTTGAGTTTACTTTATATCAAAACATAGTGTGATACCCGATGGTATAGTTTAAAACACATTGCGTTATAATTTTGAAATCATTGTCTTTCCAAATTTTAGTAAAATTCATACCAAATTATCTTGTTAAGGCATATGAAAATCTAATTAAAACATGAACATCATAAAACATAAATCAAAGGCCTTTTACAAATCCAAATTAAAACCCAAATAAAGTAGATAAGCTAAAGTACCCAAATTGAATAGTCCGAGCAAAACTTTTATTAAAGCATGGCATGCGCACCCCGAGTCCATCCCGGCTCCATGTCCGCGTCTACGGGTCACCTGAAATGTCAAAGGAGAGGGTGAGTCGAATGACTCAGTGCATAAATCCCGCTCCCGATAAAACAACATGCTAACACACATCATACATAGCAACATAATTAATGCAACCCGATCCTAACCATCCGTATCACCTTTTCTACCCCGTGTGGTACCAATCCACTGGTGGTGCCAAACCACTGGTGACCCAAAGTCACGATATCCATATTGTGGTGCCAAACCACTGGTGACCCAAAGTCACGAATAATCCAATGATGGGGCCAACCCATCGCGTGATACCAAATCACTAGCGACAATCCCGTATCTCACATGTGGGGCCAACCCACGGTGGTGTCAAACCACAGGGACGAGTCGCAATGAGGTGCCAAACCGCTGGTGTCCCAAAGACACAATGTGGTACCAAACCACTGGTGACCGCAGTCACAAATCCGATGATGGGGCCAACCCATCGTGTGATACCAAATCACTGGCGTCAATCTCGAAGTCAACTGTGGGGCCAACCCACCGTGGTACTAAGCCACCGGGGGCGAGACGAGGTGCCAAACCTCTGTGACCCAAAGTCACAAAATATCACTGTGGTACCAAACCACTGGAGGTGCCAAACCTCTGGTGTCCCAAAGACACAGTGTCCCAAAGACACGGATATCATCATCCCCCTCCACTCATATCACCCATACATGTCATACTGACTCATGCCCAATATGCAAATCATGTAACTCATGCAAACATGCCCAACATTGCATCTCATGGCATATATATAGCATAGATCATAATATCCAAGGTATCCATAATATAACTTGTAATAAAGTAGACTTACCCGATCCGCACACATACCCCATTTGGGTATCCAATTAACCATCATATTTGTTATGGTTTTTAACAGCAAAAACAGTTTATTAAAAACATTACTAGGTATCGGTGTGTTAGTTTACACACCGGTATACACGAGTCTAAAAATCCCAACGAAACGATCTAAGTCCTCGATTCTCTGGTTCCTATAATCGGCCAACATAGGGGTTAGTACACATAAACCATTCTCGCCAAAGACTTTATACCAAGAGGAGAGGAGTCATTTCCACCCTTACCTTCACTTCTTAACTTGGTTTCCAACCAACCCCGAACCATAATGGTCCTTCTAAGACAATCGGCCACCACCTTGAAAAGAATAACAGTTAATCCTTTATCATTCATGACTTAATCGAAACCAAAGATTAAACTAACAACAACCAATCACTTACCCCTTACTTACCTATTCCAACGATTGAGAATAGAAACACGAGATCAACACCTAATGTTCGCCAAGATAAACCACAAGGAGAAGGGAGAAATTCGGCTTCAAATACTTGACACTTTTGTATTCGGCTTTGAGTGCAAAGAAAAGAAGATGAGAAATAAGTAGAGTTTCGGCTAAAGGGTATAGAGAAAGAAAATGAAAGTAGCAGATGAAGAATTCGGCTAAAGACTTAAACAAAAGAAGGATGAGAATTCGGCCTTGAGTGTTAGACACTCCTATGTTCGGTTTTGATTGGAAAAGAAAGGAAAAGGAAATAGGAGATGAGAATGAAGTTTCGACAATAATGTATAAGAAAAGAAAATAAAAGTTTGAGATGCAAGTGGTTGTGGTTTCATTGTCAATGAAAGAACATGAAGATGTGTTTTTAGAGAATTGAGTTTCATTAATAAGAGAAGAGATGGAAAAAGTGTTTTGGAGAGGTGGAGTTTCGGCTTACAAGGTTTCAAAAGAGGAAAAGAATTGGAGGTGGGATGCTAGGTTCGGTTTACACAAAATGGAAACAAGAAGAAAATATGGAGAAGAGCATTCGGCCAATCAACACAAAATGTAGGAAAAACCAGTTGCAAAATTCGGCAAGTAGAGTTGCTTGAGTTTTCTGGTTTCAAGAAGCAAAAGTGGGAGAGTTTTTCTTGAAATTCGGTTTAGGCAATTTGACAAAAAGAGAAAGAATTTTAGCTTACCACACTTGACCGAAACAACCAAAATGCTAGAGTGGAATTCGGCACTACCACTTCCCACACCAAGCCGTCCACTTCTCCCCCTCCAACTCCCCTAAAATTCGGCCAAAATCCCCCCAATAGTTCCCCACCACTCATTTCAAATGAGTTTACCAAGTCTCCTCCTACAATTGCTCTCCACCCTCCATTTGAAAGTGAAGACCAAGTCCATGGTAGAATTTGATTTGCTCTCTACCTCTTCCTCCATGCCGTCTAAAAAGAATGCAAAATGTGGCCATTTTGCAGCTTGAACACTGACCTCACTCCTTGCAAGTGGCGTCACATTCACAAGCCCTTAGTGGCGCCTACATTGCCACTCCACCAACTTATTCCTTGTGCTAAAGACACCAAAATTAATCTTTTAACCCCACTTTTCCCACTCCTCTCTCTCACCTAAGCCTTAAACAAAAATTCTTCCTATCACTTAGGATCACTATAAGCTTACCACAAAACCCTAAACAAGTAAAAATAACCACATAGCAAGCCAATAACATGCGAGCAAAGCAACAATCAAAATAGCCCCTACCCCCGGATATTACGCTTTCTACCCCTTAAAAATAATTTCGACCTCGAAATTACCCGATCGTAAGAGTTGCGGGTATTGCTTGTCTCATCATATCCTCGGATTCCCACGTCGCTTCTTCTACGCCATGATTCCGCCAGAGTACCTTAACCAAAGCACAGGACTTCTTACGCAGAACCTTCACATCCCGATCTAGAATCGCACGGTTTCTTCTTCCACGAGACAAATCGGATTTACCTCGATCTCTTCCATCGCTACCACATGCGACGGATCCGAACGATAACGCCAAGCATCGAACGTGAAATACGTCGTGAATCGACTTAGCTCTGCTTTGTAACTCAAGTCGATACGCTCATCGGTCCCACTCGTCTCGCACCTTATATGGCCCAACAAACCTCGGACTTAGCTTGCCTTTCTTTCTGAATCTCAACACCTTCTTCCAAGGCGAGACCTTCAGGAAAACTCGATCCCCTACAGCAAACTCTATATCTCTTCGCTTAAGATCGGCATAAGACTTCTGCCGGTCCGAAGCTTCCTTCAACCGAGTCTGAATCAACTTAACCTTGTCTTCTATCTCAGCAACCAACTCTGGTCCCAACAACTGACGTTCACCCAACTCCATCCAACACGTAGGTGAGCGACACTTCCTACCATACAACGCCTCATACGGTGCCATCTTGATGCTCGCTTGGTAACTATTGTTATAGGCAAACTCCGCTAACAGTAGAAACTCCTCCCAACTACCTCTGAAATCCAGAACACAACCTCTCAGCATATCCTCCAAGATCTGAATAACCCTTTCCGATTGCCCGTCGATCATGCGGTGAAAAAGCCGTCTTGAAATCCAACCGAGTACCCAGAGCTTGATGCAATGCTTTCCAGAACCTTGACGTAAATCTGGGATCCCTATCCGAGATTATCGAAACTGGCACACCATGCAACCTCACTATCTCTGACACATAAAGCTTTGCCAACCTCTGAAGTGAATAATCCACTCTCACTAGAATGAAATGAGCTGACTTAGTCAGACGGTCCACAACAACCCAAACCGAATCCTTCTTGCTTGGCGTAAGCGGTAACCCACTGACGAAATCCATGGTTATCCTTTCCCACTTCCATCGAGGAATCTTCACAGTCAAGCAAACCCGACGCAAGCGATGTTCACCTTGACTCTGCGACATGTCGACACTTCCCCAACAAACTCACACACCTCTTTCTTCAAGCCGTGCCACCAAAATCGCTCTCTCTAAGATCCCTATACATCTTGCTACCTCCAGATGCATAGCATAAGGATCTATGTGCGTCCCCAGAATCTTCTCGCCTCAGCTCCACATCTTTAGGCATACAAGCCTTACCTTGGAAACACAACACCTCATCACTAGACAAGCTGTAACCCTCCAAACCACCATTCTGCACTTGCAACCTTCGCGCACTTAGAACCTCGTCCTCTAACTGTTTCTCTCTGATCTGCTCAACCCAAGTAGGCTTAACCTGCAGCTCTGCCAGAATACTCCCGTCGTCGTACAAACTCAAGTGGGCAAACAAAGCTCTTAAGTCCGAAACAACCTTACGACTCAACGCGCGTGCGCCACCATGTTAGCCTTGCCCTGATGATATTCAATTAGCGATCGTAATCTTTCAAAAACTCAACCCATCTCGCGCTGCCTCAAATTCAAATCCTTCCGAGTCGATGAGATACTTGAGACTCTTATGATCTGTGTAGACTATCGATCTCTCTCCGTACAAGTAGTGCCTCCAAATCTTTAAGGCGAAGACTACAGCCGCTAACTCCAAATCGTGCGTCGGATAATTGACCTCATGTGGCCTTAGCTGTCGAGAAGCGTAAGCCACAACTTTACCTTCTTGCATCAGCACACAACCCAAGCCCGTATGTGATGCATCGCAATATACTGTATAATCTTTACCAGCCTCAGGTTGAATTAAAACCAGAGCCTCAGTCAAAATCTTCTTCAACTTATCGAAGCTTTCCTGCTGTTTCTCAGTCCAAACAAACGGAACTTCTTTCCTCAGCAACTTGGTCATCGGCGCTGCTATTAACGAGAAACCCTCAACAAACCTTCGGTAGTATCCGGCCAAACCCAGAAAACTTCGAATCTCAGCCACTGACCTAGGCGGCTTCCAATCCAAAACTGCCTCAATCTTACGAGGATCTACCCGAATCCCCTCGGCCGACACTACATGACCCAAGAAAGTCACTTCTCTAAGCCAGAACTCGCACTTGCTGAACTTAGCATAAAGCTGCTTTTCCCTCAAAATCTGTAGCACCACCTGCAAATGCGCATCATGCTTTTCCTCTGTCTTTGAGTACACTAAGATGTCGTCTATGAAAACCACGACGAACTGATCCAGATCTCACAAACACCCTATTCATCATATCCATAAACGCCGCGGTCGTTTAGTCAACCCGAACGGCATTACGTAAATTCGTGAGTGCCCATACCGAGTCCGAAATGCTTTGTTTTATGGATATCCGCCTCCTTAACCTTTAATCGGTGATACCTGACCTCAAGTCGATCTTCGAGAATACCACTGCACCCTTCAAATTGATCAAACAAGTCATCTATCCGTGGCAACGGATACTTGTTTTTAATCGCCGACTTGTTCAATCAAGCGGTAGTCTATGCACATCCGCATCGTACCATCTTTCTTCTTAACAAATAGTACCGCAAGCACTTACTTACGCGAAACACTTGGCCTCGATAAAACCTCGATCCAATAACTCCTGGATCGAGAGCCTTAAGCTCCACCAATTCCTTTGGCGCCATCCTATACGGAGCAATAGACACCGGGCGCAGTCCGGCAATGATCTATCCCAAACTCTACCTCTCGATCGGCGGCAAACCCTAAGCTCCTCGAAAAACACATCAAAGAAACTCCCTAACGATTCTCGAACCTTCTCCACACAAGAGATTCTTTAGCCTCCAAGGCATACACATGAACTACATACGCTTCACGGCCGCTTTTTTCGACCATCTTCTCTCGCCTTCAGAGCGGATACTACATTAGATAAGTAATCTCTCCTATTACCTATCATAGCCACCTCATCACCACCCTCACCCGCCTTAAGAACCATACGCTTGGCCGCGCAATCCAACCTCGCCTGGTACTTGACCAACCAATCCATCCCAAGAATCGATCGAACTCCCCAAACGGCGGTTCCATCGAGATCGGCGAATGAACACTACCCCTTGGAGTTCTAGGGGTACATCTCTAAACAGGTTTATCTACTACTACAGAGTGACCTAGAGGGCTAATTACGGTCATCTGCCTAGAAGATATCTCGTAGTCTAAATCCATGGTCTCTACTATACTATCGGCAACATAAGAGTGCGTTGAACCCACATCAATCAAAGCGTATAAGGAGAACCAAAGATCAAGAATGTACCGGTTATGACGTCCGGCAATGCGCTCGCCTCTCTCTCGCCGCCTCGCATACACTAATCCAGTATGCGGCATCGAACTACCCACCACCTCTCGCCGGTGCTCCACGGCCCCGACTCGAACCATTTCCATTTCTGCCATTACCACGGCCCTCTCGCGGTGGCGGTCCATTATTCCCGAATCGACACGGCCCGACTCTCCGATCAATCTCGCCAACTTACGCGGGGACAGGCTCCTCTCACACGGTGCTCCAGAGAACCACACTCAAAGCAACCTTTTCCTCCGGTCCAGCAGCCACCCCAATGAGATTTCCCACACGATTGCCAGATCATGCGGCGGTCCCCTCGCTAGCAACAAACAAACCTAGCAGGCTGATTCGGCCCACTCGGTCTAGCCCTTTTCTGCGGATTACCCGACGATCCAGAAGACCCAAAGCTCCTCTTATGCCTATTTCTATCCATATTTTGCCTCACAGATTCCTTAACACCCTCGGCTACCTTAGCCTTCTCAACTAAGACAGCAAACTCGCGCTCCTGCACGGAGGAGCAATCGGCGATCTCAACTCGTCTCTCAGACCATCCTCAAAACGAACACACCTCTCATGCTCAGTGGCCACAATGCCCCTGGCATACCTACTCAGCTTCAAGAACTCAGCCTCGTACTCAGCAACAGATTTACTCCCCTGAACAAGCCTCAGAAATGCCTTTCGCTGGGAGTCAATATAACTAGCTCCAATGTACTTCTTTTGATATGCAGCCCTGAAATAATCCCATGTCAAATCCTCCGCCCACACAATCGTCCCGAACCGTGAGCACCCACGGGTATGACTCATCCCGGAGAAGCGATACGATGCCCTTCAGCTTCTCTTCAGCCGTTAAATCCAGATCATCCATGATCCGCTCAGTTGCCTCCAGCCAATATTCAGCAGTGCTAGGAGCAACACCAGATACACCTCGAAAGAATTCGGCCCCGTTTGCCCGGAGTCGCTCAGGCACAGATTTCCTAACTCCTGCGCCACCACCTATACCGGCTACCCTTTCCAACACTCGCAGCATCACCTGTGACACTGCGTCATCCCCAGTCTGATCTTGGAACTCACCACCTCCAGCTGGTGGCGGAATCGGTACCTCATTTTCTGACCCCTGACCAGATCCTACGGGCTCAGAAACTGTCATCCTACCCCTACCTCTACCACGAGTATTACGACCACGTCCGCCTCGAGTGCTCATGTCTAATATCGCTACGTATCTGATTAAAGAGTTTTATGCATCAGTATTTATTCCACTATTTTAAAGCAAGTCTTATGAATATTTAAGGAGATTTGTTCTCGCGAGTTCACAGAGTCCTATCAGTTTCAGTTTCTAAAGTAGTCCTACTATTGCTAAGCATACAATCACAGTACATGAAACCATAAGCAATAGTAAGGGTACTTACCTGGGCGAACTGGTGCCGGAGACTCGGTGCCATGCCTTTCAAACCATACTTTAAAACAAAAGACTATCAAAACAAACTTTTAAAACATTTTTGGGCCTCGGGCCCACAGCCGAGCCTTTGAACTTAGCTCTGATACCACAATTGTAACACCCCAAACCCGGACAAGACACCACATCCGAATCTGGTATGTTACGGGGAAAACGTGTTTGAGAGGTTAGATTTTTTCCACTTAAAAGCTGGGTGAACACATAATGTATTTGAAGAAAATCTGAGTAGACTTGTTTGAAATCAAATGGTGTATTTGAAACCCGGGAGTCTTGAAAACTTAACCAAAATGTGTAGTTAAAACGAGTTCATTCCATTAGGAATTCAATAGTTTCTTAGTATTACTTAAAGCATCTTTGAACTTAATAGAAAATCGAGTTTGATTTGGGAAATCATTTGAGTTTACTTTATATCAAAACAAAGTGTGATACCCGATGGTATAGTTTAAAACACATTGCGTTATAATTTTGAAATCATTGTCTTTCCAAATTTTAGTAAAATTCATACCAAATTATCTTGTTAAGGCATATGAAAATCTAATTAAAACATGAACATCATAAAACATAAATCAAAGGCCTTTTACAAATCCAAATTAAAACCCAAATAAAGTAGATAAGCTAAAGTACCCAAATTGAATAGTCCGAGCAAAACTTTTATTAAAGCATGGCATGCGCACTTTCGAGTCCATCCCGGCTCCATGTCCGCGTCTACGGGTCACCTGAAATGTCAAAGGAGAGGGTGAGTTGAATGACTCAGTGCATAAATCTCACTCCCGATAAAACAACATGCTAACACACATCATACATAGCAACATAATTAATGCAACCCGATCCTAACCATCCGTATCACCTTTTCTACCCCGTGTGGTACCAAACCACTGGTGGTGCCAAACCACTGGTGACCCAAAGTCACGATATCCATATTGTGGTGCCAAACCACTTTGTGACCCAAAGTCACGAATAATCCAATGATGGGGCCAACCCATCGCGTGATACCAAATCACTAGCGACAATCCCGTATCTCACATGTGGGGCCAACCCACGGTGGTGTCAAACCACAGGGACGAGTCGCAATGAGGTGCCAAACCTCCGGTGTCCCAAAGACACAATGTGGTACCAAACCACCGTGACCGCAATCACAAATCCGATGATGGGGCCAACCCATCGTGTGATGCCAAATCACCGCGTTAATCCCGGTCAATCAGCGTGGGCCAACCCACCGTGGTACTAAGCCACTGGGACGAGACGCTGAGGTGCCAAACCTCTGGTGACCCAAAGTCACAAAATATCACTGTGGTACCAAACCACTGGAGGTGCCAAACCTCTGGTGTCCCAAAGACACAGTGTCCCAAAGACACGGATATCATCATCCCCCTCCACTCATATCACCCATACATGTCATACTGACTCATGCCCAATATGCAAATCATGTAACTCATGCAAACATGCCCAACATTGCATCTCATGGCATATATATAGCATAGATCATAATATCCAAGGTATCCATAATATAACTTGTAATAAAGTAGACTTACCCGGATCCGTACACATACCCCATTTGGGTATCCAATTAACCATCATATTGTTATGGTTTTTAACAGAAAAACAAAGTTTATTAAAAACATTACTAGGTATCGGTGTGTTAGTTTACACACTGTATATACACGAGTCTAAAAAATCCCAACGAAACGATCTAAGTCCCTCGATTCTCTGGTTCCTATAATCGGCCAACATAGGGGTTAGTACACATAAACCATTCTGCCAAAGACTTTATACCAAGAGGAGAGGAGTCATTTCCACCCTTACCTTCACTTCTTAACTTGGTTTCCAACCAACCCCGAACCATAATGGTCCTTCTAAGACAATCGGCCACCACCTTGAAAAGAATAACAGTTAATCCTTTATCATTCATGACTTAATCGAAACCAAAAGATTAAACTAACAACAACCAATCACTTACCCCTTACTTACCTATTCCAACGATTGAGAATAGAAACACGAGATCAACACCTAATGTTCGGCCAAGATAAACCACAAGGAGAAGGGAGAAATTCGGCTTCAAATACTTGACACTTTTGTATTCGGCTTTGAGTGCAAAGAAAGAAGATGAGAAATAAGTAGAGTTTCGGCTAAAGGGTATAGAGAAAGAAAATGAAAGTAGCAGATGAAGAATTCACTAAAGACTTAAATAAAAGAAGGATGAGAATTCGGCCTTGAGTGTTAGACACACTCCTATGTTCGATTTTGATTGGAAAAGAAAGGAAAAGGAAATAGGAGATGAGAATGAAGTTTCACAATAATGTATAAGAAAAGAAAATAAAAGTTTGAGATGCAAGTGGTTGTGGTTTCGGCTTGTCAATGAAAGAACATGAAGATGTGTTTTTAGAGAATTGAGTTTCGGTTAATAAGAGAAGAGATGGAAAAAAGTGTTTTGGAGAGGTGGAGTTTCGGCTTACAAGGTTTCAAAAGAGGAAAAGAATTGGAGGTGGGATGCTAGGTTCGGTTTACACAAAATGGAAACAAGAAGAAAATATGGAGAAGAGCATTCGGCCAATCAACACAAAATGTAGGAAAAACCAGTTGCAAAATTCAGCAAGTAGAGTTGCTTGAGTTTTCAGTTTCAAGAAGCAAAAGTGGGAGAGTTTTTCTTGAAATTCGGTTTAGGCAATTTGACAAAAAGAGAAAGAATTTTAGCTTACCACACTTGACCGAAACAACCAAAATGCTAGAGTGGAATTCGGCACTACCACTTCCCACACCAAGCCGTCCACTTCTCCCCCTCCAACTCCCCTAAAATTCGGCCAAAATCCCCCCAATAGTTCCCCACCACTCATTTCAAATGAGTTTACCAAGTCTCCCTCCTACAATTGCTCTCCACCCTCCATTTGAAAGTGAAGACCAAGTCCATGGTAGAATTTGATCCATGCCGTCCAAAAAGAATGCAAAATGTGGCCACTTTGCAGCTTGAACACAGGACCTCACTCCTTGCAAGTGGCGTCACATTCACAAGCCCTTAGTGGCGCCTACATTGCCACTCCACCAACTTATTCCATGTGCTAAAGACACCAAAATTAATCTTTTAACCCCCAGCTTCCCCAGCTCCTCTCACCTAAGCCTTAAACAAAAATTCTTCCTATCACTTAGGATCACTATAAGCTTACCACAAAACCCCTAAACAGTAAAAATAACCACATAGCAAGCCAATAACATTCGAGCAAAGCAACAATCAAAATAGCCCCTACCCCGGGATATTACAAAACCCCACGGCCGTTTGTATGAGCCGTTTAGGACACACGGTTTGTATATGGGCGTGTGCCCCAGACCATGTGATCAAGTCAGTATACCAAGAATTAGCATACGGTCTAAGCCCACAGGCATGCCAAGGCCGTGTGAATATAGTTAGTAACTCCCCACGGTTGGAGACATGGGCGTGTCTAAGGATACACGGGCGTGTTCCAAGTCACATGGGTGTGTGAACCCTGTTTCAAAAAAGAGTTTTCGATTAAGTCTCGAAAGTTTTCAGATAAGTGCTTAAGGCCTCGTAGGCCCATGAAGTGTATGATTAGACTAAGAAAGAGAAGTTTTTAAGTCAGAACGAAATTTTACTACCTGTAGCATGGTAATGTCTCGTATCTAGTCCTAGCATCGGTCTCGGGTACGGGGTGTTACAAGCATAACTCTGAAAACTTTCGAAACTTGATCGAAAACCTTTCTTAGAAACATGGGTGCCCATGTGACTTGGGACACGCCTGTGTACCCCTTAACATGCCCATGTCTTCCAACCATGGGGAGCTACTGACTATATTCACACGGCCTTGGCACGTCCGTGTCTTCCAACCCTGGAGAGCTACTGATTTGATCCACACGGCCTGGGCACACGCCCATGCCCAAACCATGTGTCTTACACAGCTCATGCACACGGTCGTGGGATTTACCCGTGGCCTATTCTAACTAATAATAATAAGGTGCAGGGTACGCACGGCCTAGACACACACACGTGTGTCTAACCGTATGGGCACTTAGAGGCTATTTACTAAGCCATTTGCCACACTGAAATCAAGATCAACACAATACATTTCATGAACTATACAACATGCTTCATTGAATTTAACAACATACATATAGTCAAATTTGGTCAACCTCTTAGCCATATACAAAAGAATAGTGGTTTGATAGCCTATACAATGGCCATTCGTAAAACATGTTCTCAAAATGAATGCTTCCTATACATGCCATACTTAGTAAAATAACTGGGCTATACCAAAATAAAGATTGATAGTGTGCTACGAGCTCCGACTTCAACGATCCACAAGTTAGCTTGGTGGGACTACATAGAAAGAAAGAATTAAAGAAGTAAGCATTTAGCTTAGTAAGTTTGCATGTAAAGCACCTATCAATATACTTGCTTAATATAAACCAATTGACATAATAATGGTATCATAAGTTTTAGCTATAGAGCTTACTTACTTACATATCTCATGATACTTAATATTCTCATACTTGTAAGGTATTACAAGGTACCTGTATCACTTGATCACATTGATCAGCATGCCTTAATGTAATAATCCTGATCTCTAATTCTTCATACATAACATAAATAATATTCAATTTCAACTTAATGATAGCTTTGCTTTCTTAACTTTCTTGTTATCTTATTTTAACTTTACACATTTACCCGATGAATTTCTGCGAATAACCGAGGATACTAAATCTCTTGCCATGAACTTGATGCCAAAGCCATATCCTAGATACGGTCTTACATGGAATATCTCTTCTTTAATTAATGCCAAGATTACCTTGGACTTACATGATAACTTGCTCAATGCCAAGCTTGCTTCCTTGGACTTACATGATAACTTGCTTGATAACTTGATCAATGCCAAGTTTGCTTCCTTGGACTTACATGATAACTTGCTTGATAACTTGAACAATGCCAAGCTTGCTTCCTTGGACTTACATGATAGCTTGCTTGATAACTTGATCAATGCCAAGCTTGCCTTGGACTTACATGATAACTTCCTTGTTTGTCGATGCCATGCCTTGGCTTGGTCTTATACGGACTTTCTCATTTCACGTGGTAGACCAAGTATCCTGGGTAATTCATCTTCGATCGAGACTTTCTCATGCTTAATCTTATTGATTTCTTTGGTTAACATAGCTTTAAACATTCCATGGTAATAGTGTACATTATACTAAGCAATTGAAATGATAAAAATCATAAAGCTTAGAAATCATACAAACTTACCTCAAAATACAAAATGTATGTAGATATGCAATTTAGTCCTCGATTTTGATCCGGGCTTTGTTTTTCTTGATCTATACTCATAAATAGATCATTTAAAACTCACATTGACTAAATTGACTCATTACTCATATTTTGGCAAAATTACTATTTTGCCCTTATACTTTCTCATATTTGCACTTTTGCCCCTAGGCTCGTAAAATGATTTTCATTAAACTTTCTTAAACTTCATGCTTAGTTGATTCATTTTCTATACTATAACAATCATCAATTCTCACTATTTCTAATGTGTATGACCAATTTCATAACTTTTACAAATTGATCCATACTATCATTTTGCATGAAATTCATTAAGTAAAAGATGTTTATCTAACATCAAACTCTTATAAACTTCCATAAAACATCATTTAACATGCATATCATTCATGGGTAGATTTTTGATCATGAACCTTAGCTCATTTTATAGCTAAAAATAGCTAATTAATAATACGAAAACTTCAAAAATACGAAGAATATTGAAAACGGGACTCAAATGAACTTACTAGCAAGCTTAAAAGATGAACAAACACTAGCTATGGGGTTCTTCAAAATTTTGGCACCAAGGAAGAAGATGAGAATGATTTTTGTCATCTTTTTCCCTTATTAATCATTTAATTTATAAATGACCAAAATGCCATTCTCCTTAAAAATTTCTATTTTACTAACTCATGTCCAATTTTGTCCAAAAATTATAATTTGGGAAATTTGCTAGTTAAGGACTTCTAATTGATACTCTAAAGCTATTTCATACAAAAAGCTTCTAGAAACTCTTGTTTTGCATTCTTTTGCAATTTAGTCCTTTTGGACCATTCATCCACAATTTAATAAAATTGCTTCATGAAACTTTTACACTAGCATGCAAACATAACATAAACTTTAAAAACTCATAAATTCACCTTGGATTCGTGGCCTCGTACCACTATTCCGACTAGGCCCTAAATTGGGCTGTTACATAAAGGACATAGCCGGCCATAGGGGGACAAGATGAGTAAATTAGGCAAGTTTTGGTGGTGTTAGGTGATTGATGAATAAAATAAGAGAATAATAAAGAAAAGAAAAAGTATCATCTTTTCTTCTCTTCATCACCACGGAAAATTGGCTGCAAACAAAGGTTAGAAACTCAAAAATTTCATCAAACTTATCTCCTTACAAGTAAGTGATTTAATGGTTTTTCTTGATGAAATTTGTACTTTTGGAACCCCTAAAGCTTAAGCTTTCTAAAGAGGGGACTAAATTGTGATATGGTGAAGAGTTTAGAGAATTGCCATGAGAGCTTTCATTGTTATTTGTTGCATTTTTTATGGGAGAAAATGAGTCTTGGTTGTTAGATGAACAACTTTTGTGAAAGGTGTTGCCATGAAAACACCTAATTGGACCTTGTTGTAAAAGTTATAAAGTTTGTTCTAAATGTGTGAAATGTTGGATTTTGATGATAGCCATAAGAGAAATAAAAGTTCGCCTAGGCTCATTAAAGGTAGAAATTTGATTAGAATTAATTTTCCAGCCTAGGGGTAAAATGGTCATTTTGCCAAAGTCTAAGGGTAAAATGGTGATTTTGCCAAAGCATGATTTTTTAAAATACATTTATTAATGTGATGATTAAAACGAGCTCATTTGCTATGATAGAGTAAGAAGAACCAAGAGTGCACCTCGATTGGGGAAAGAATAAAGTCTCGGACTAGATCGACGATCTAGCTTATTTTGAAATCGAGGTAAGTTTGTATGTGATGATTCAATATTTATGCTAGCATGTTTGAGAATGGTCGATATTATAACAACATTCTATGATATTGAATATTAGTGTTATATGAGAAAGTTGATAAAAGTCGAGATGTTGGAGTCCCGGTGGGACTATAATAAGTGTGAAAAATGCTATCATCAAGATATGAGATGAATAAGGTCCCGTGTAAGACCATGTTCGAGACATGGCCTCAGCACCGAATTGAGATTCCGTATAAGACCATATCCGGGATATGACTTCAGTATTGAGTATGAGAGTTGTATAAGACCATATCTAGGATATGGCATCATGCTTAATGAGAGATTTCGTGTAAGACCATAACCGAGATATGGCATCGGCACTCAGAAATGACCCCATGTAAGACCACATTCAGGATGTGGCATTGGTTTCGTGTTATGCTAATGTTTATGAACATATATCCGTGAGTATCTTTAGTGAATTATCGGAATGAATTGATTAGTTGAGAAATGGTAAAGAGAATTTTACTAATAGTTATGTGATTAAGTTAACACAGGTACTCATGAGTAATTCATGAAGAAACAATTACGATATGTGGCATGGTATGTGCTAGATAAGGGCAAGTATGAGTATGTCTAAATATGGAAAGAAGCCTATGACTTGTATATGGTTAATTAATGCCATGGATGGATTATATTGTGAGCTTAATATTGCCATTTATTTCCATGCAAACTTTCTAAGCTTTATGCTTACCCCTTTTCATTGTCCTTTTTTCCTATAGTATTGCAAAGTTAGCTCGAGAATTTATGGACTTCAGAATTGGAGATCACACTATCGACCACATATTGGTATAGCCAAATTAGATTTATTTTGAATATGGCATGTACAGGACTTGAGTATTTTGTTATGTCATATTGGTAAGCCAAATGTGTTGGCTACTAAGGTTGTTCCGATTCATTTTGTAAATGGTCATTAAAGTTGGGCCAGTACTTGGCTAATTCTTATGTTAAATGAAGATGAATTTCATGAAGTGTATGCTTTTGAGGATGTAGTGATTCTTTTGAGTTCATAGAGGTACCATTTGGTCATCTTATATATTGAAATGTTTTGGTATGAGTGTGTATTGATAGGGCAGAAAATGGCTTGGTAGATAGCCATCTAATTGTCCACACGGGTAGACACACAGGCGGGTGTTTAGGTCGTGTGTAACTCACGGTCAGCCCAATGGTCGTGTTGATCGGCCGTATGTCTCCTTGCATGCTAGAATTGCAAGTCAGTATGATCAATAATAAACACACGGGCAGAGACATGGCCGTGTGTCTAAGTCGTGTGGGAGGCACGGCCTAGGACATGGGCATGTGCCCAGGACGTGTGAAGTTTGTACCTAAAATTGGGAATTTAATTCGACACATGGGCTAAGGACACAGGCGTGTGCCTTGGCCGTGTGACCTTAGTGAGATGATGACGTCTTAAACAGAATGCCAAGGTTTTGGCACACGAGCTGAGACACGGGTGTGTCGAGGCCGTGTAAGGAACATGGGCCAGGGACATGGGCGTGTGTCCGGTAATGTGAAATAAGTCAGTGTCGACCACAAGTGAGGGACATGGGCGTGTGTGACCACACGGCCTGCCCCCATGGGCGTGTCCCATTTCACACGTGCGTGTGGCCCCTGTTTAGGCAAAATTTTTCTAAGTGCATAAAAGTTTCCGATTAATTTTGAAACCTTCCAGAAGTATGTTTAAGGCCTCGTAGGCCCAGGATGAGTATGTTATGGGATTGAATGAGAATTTTTTTAAGACGAAACGAAATTTTACAGTCCGAAATGTCATGTTTAAGCAAGTTGAGTTAGGTAATACCTCATATTTGGTTTCGGCTTTGAACACGGGTAAGGGGTGTTACAGTACGAGCTTTACAAGATATTCAAGTATCCTTGTGGATTCCGAACTATTTAACGGGCATTCAGAGATATGATTAAATATGTGAATATGTATCCGTTTCAGGTACGTAAGAAATGTATATGAAATTTGGCAAGGGAAGATAAGTATGAATATGATCATTTCATATGTGAACTACATGAATATGTGATGTGTTTATAAGTAAGTGATTATGAACAATTGGACTATATGAGAAAATATGCCATATGTGCAAATGAATTGGGAATAGGTGAAATGAATTTATAACTATGAGGTTTGTGATAGTATTTGGCTATGGATTATATGTATGTTATGATGCATATTTGCCTTAAATGATATGTTTATTTGTATAAGGTTTACTAAGCTTTTGAAAGCTTACTTCGTGTGTTTTTCAATTGTTTTTTTTAGATTATCGAAGTTGCTGAAAGCTCGGGGATCGTCGAGGATTATCACCACACTATCAAATTATATTTTGGTATCTTTTTTAATTGTGAATATATAGGCTAGAGAACTTTGATTATTTTTTGAAATGTGTAAATATAGCCATGTGATATGGCTTGATAATGAATGTGATGATGGAGTGAATTTAGTGCATGCCATGTGATGCAAAATTTGGTATGTTTTGTTGTGCTCATGAATGGCCAAAAGAAATGGTTTTATGGTTGATTTGGGAAATTGATATGATGAGAAATGCATTGAATTGACATGGATTAATATGATGTATGAATCACATGTTTTTGATGTGAAGTTGGTACTTTGTATTGGTATGTTTGAGTTGGATTCGTATATGGAAATGAATGATGTTACAGATCATATTGTGCATGATTTGGTATGTTTTTGGCTGCCTTTGGGACATGAATTGATGCTTGTTTGATGCTTGTAGGTATGACCCAGTATGACCCAATTTTGGGTGGCAAATTGGCCTATGTTTGCCCACACGGTAGAGCACATGGGCGTGTGTCTCGACCGTGTCTCTCAAGGTTGCAATTCGAAGCAAGTCAAGATGCCACACGGGTAAGAAGCACGGGCATGTGCCAGACCGTGTGACCCAAGTCAGTGTTGCACACGGGCTATGACATGGTCCAAGGCATGGCCGTGTGAGGCACACGGCCTAGCCACACAGTCATGTGCCCTGTTTTGAAAGAAAAATTTTCTAATTTCCGTAAAGTTTTCGTATGAGATCAGTTTAGTCCCGAACCTTTTTTAGAGCATGTTTAAGGTCTCGTAGACCTTCTAAAGGAACTATATGAGTATGAATTATTATGAAATGATGTTGTATGATTGATGTTGTGAAATGAGCATAAAATGTTTCGATATGTCCGGTAATGCCTCTTAACCCTAGTCCAGCGATGGATATGGGTTAGGGGTGTTACATGGTCAAGTGACACGGCCGTGTGTCCCCGTGTGGTTGGCCTTGTGACCTAAGTCAGAGAGTTACACGGGGTTAGACACGGGTTGAGACACAGCCATGTGATCCCATTTCAAATGTCCACACAACCTGGCCACACGGGCGTGTGTCCCCTATGTATTGAAAAATTTTCTAAGTTTTCCAAAAATTTCCTGAGATATCGGTTTAGTCCCGAACCACTTCTAAAGCATGTTTTGGGCCTCGTAGGCTCGTATTAGGAACTTGATGAATGATTATGAATGACTTGTATTGGAATTTGATAATTGTATCAGAAATGTATGTTCGATTGTGTAATAAGTTCGGCGATGCTCCGTAACCCTATTCTGGCGACGTATACGGGTGAGGGGTGTTACATTTATTGGTATCAGAGCTACAATTTAGTCGATTCTAGGACTAATGTAGCGTATGTGAAAGTCTTGCTATACATGCCATATATAACCTGTGATAGTGTGATGTCTCCTGACAGTTTTAAATCATGTTTTCATATAGCTATGGATCCCAATCGAGCATTGGCTGATGATGTTGAGAGTGATTCGCTAGCCTTCATTCACGAAGTAGTGCAATTTTAGTTAAGACCCGTTATCGGGTAGTTAAGGAGGAGAGGCCAAGGAAGCCTTCTTCCAAATGATGAACGAATGGTTCACTAAGTTTGTCTGAACTAATCCCGCTGCTCAGCAACCTCCACCCCCACCTATTCCTCAACCAGTTCCCGTAGCTCCTCAAGGTTTGGAACCTTTAAGTTTAAGTAAGCCGACTGTTGATAAAATCTAAAAATACGGGGCTGAAGAGTTCAGAGCTACAGTTGATGATGATCCTGAGCGAGCTGAGTTTTGGCTTGAGAATACAATCCGGGTATTTGATGAACTATCCTGCACGCCAGCTGAAGGTGTAAAATTCACCATATCACTTTTGAGAGACAACTGCATACCAGTGGTGGAATACTTTGATATCTGTGGTGCCGAGAGAACCGGTCACGTGGGAATTCTTTCAAGCCGAGTTCAGAAAGAAATACATCAGCCAGCAGTTTATCAATCAAAAACGAAAAGAGTTTTTGGAGTTGAAACAGGGTTGAAAGTCTGTGACCGAGTATGAAAGAGAGTTTGTGAGACTCAGTAAATATGCTCGAGAATGTATTTCCACTAAGGCAATTATGTGTAAGAGATTTGAAGATGGGTTGAATGAAGACATCAAATTGCTAGTCGGGATTCTGGAGTTGAAAGAATTTTTTGTGTTAGTCGACAGAGCATGCAAAGCCGAGGAACTAGGCAAAGAAAAGAGAAAAGCTGATTTTGAAGCTAGAGATTCGAGAAAAAGGTCGATGAGTAAACCATATCACTCTTCATCAAAGAAATCACGGGATTCATATAATCATTCGACAGCTACAGTGCGATATTCAAATAGAGATCGTGGGAAGCAATGTAATAGCTAGATTTTGGGCCTAGTCGGAACAGTCGTTTCGGGACCACAATTTTGACATAAGAAAAATTATTTTTATTACATTTTTATGGTCTACAATTTCACAAAGTGATGTTGTGAAAATTTCGTTTGAAAATTTCGATGTTTGGGCACTCAATTTAGTCAAAAGGACTAAATTGTAAAAAGTGCAAAAGTTGAGTTCTACATGTTAGAGGTGTCCAATTGTTATGAAATTTTAAATTGGAGGTCCTTAAATGGTAATTAGACCATTGGTTAATTTGTTGGACAAAAATGGACATGAAATAGGTGAAATAGAATATTTTTAAGTTAAGGGCATTTTGGTCATTTAGTAATTAAAATGAATTAAAAACAAAATTAAAAGCCAATTTTTGTCCATTTTCAACCCCATGGCCGAACTTCACAAGGGGAAACCATGGCTAGAGTTTTTCAAGCTTCCAAGCTCGATTGTAAGTCCGTTCTAGCCTCGTTTTTAATGATTTTTATGTTTTTGAAATCCTTGTAACAAGATTTATCTATTTCTACCACTAATTTGAGATATGGTTAAAGTATAGGGTTTTGACCCATGATGAATATGTGTGTATTTTTTTATTTAATGGTAGAAAATGCATGTTTATGGTTAGAGAAACGACTTTTACTAAGTGATTTTCGGTAAAAATGCCTAAAAGGACTAATTTGTAAAAGTTATGAAATTTGTCATAAAAGTGTGAATTCGTGGAATATGTGGGCTACTATAGGTATGAAAATGGTTCAGCTAGTCTTAAAATACAAGGAAATTGAATAAAAATCATTTTACGAGTCTAGGGGCAAAATGTAAATTTTGCCAAAATGTGAATTTAGGCTAATTTGAGTAGCAAGATGAATAAATGAGTTAAATTTGTTGTTATAGATCAAAAAAAAATGAGATTCGGACTTAGAATAGGGGAAAAACAATGAATATGACGAATAAGTCCTTTTTACAAATTGTGCTACCGAGGTAAGTTTGTTTGTAAATAATACATCATTTTTTATTTGTGTTTTAATATTTTGTTATATTATATGAGATATGGTTGAATATGGAGTAATTATTTGATGTAAATTATGAATTGTGATTGATTATGGATGAATTGGTAAAATGTTGAAAAGTGAAATTCTCGGTTGAACCTTTGGAATAGAAAAGATACGAATGAGGTAGCTAGGTTACATGTGTGGTACTAAGTGTAGGCCACTATGTGTACAAGAGAGCTACGAGATGGTTTTAGGTCACATGTGTAGTACTAAGTACAGGCTACTACGTGTACCAGACATATAGGTTGCGTGTGTAGTAATAAGTGCAGGCTACTATGCTTACCCGATAGCTTCGCTCACATGTGTGGTACTAAGTGCAGGCCACTATGTGTAAGTGATGGTTTTGGTCACATGTGTAGTACTAAGTGCAGGCTACTATGTGCACTAGATAGCTTCGACTACAAGGGTGGTACTATGTGCAGGCCACCGTGTATTTGTTATTATTCCGATGAGTTCAACGGGAAATTGACTAAGTGTAATTGAATATGACTATGTGATGAATAAGTGCATGTATAAGTGTGAAAATTTAGAGGCTGTGTGACTTTGAAAAATCACCAAAAATGGTGGAAATCGAATTAGAGGTTGAATAAGATATGAAATTAAAGCTGAATGAGCCTATTTTTACATAAAAGAAATGGTGTAAGCAAAAAAATTTCATATTTTGAGATATTTGAATTTTTGTGAGACAGAGTTAGAATGATTTCAGAATCCCCTGTTTTGAATTGAGAAAATCGTTAAAAGTTGTAAAAAATAATTATGGGTTATAATTTATATTCTTAAAATACTTAATGAGTCTATTTTCAAAAGAAACAAACAAGAACATCACCCGAATCTCGTACGAGGAGATAATTAATTTTTAGTGAAGAGGGGTCAAAATTGTGGGATAGCAGGGGTGACTTTAATGAATAAACTGTATTTATTGGTTAAATCAAAAATTCTGAAAATTTTATGGTAATAAGATATGTGAGTCTAGTTTTAGGGAAAATTAATAGATCTTAATTTGAAGTTCGTAACTCAAGATATAAATAATTTAGTGACTGTGACTTGAGTAGACAACTTGAGATGAACATGAGTAAATAGTGGAACTATGTGCAATTATGACTGTATTATCTTAAGAACATATATTGTGAAGACTTATAAAAGCATGTTAATAAATTACTTATTATTTACATACCTACTTACTAAGCTATAATCCTTACCCTCTTCCTATCCTTTTTCCTATAGTGCAACAGAGGCTAGCTTGGGTTGGAGATTGTCGGAGATTCTATCACACTATCAAGCTTTTGACTGGTATCAATGCCTTTAAGTAATTTAAGTCTATGGCATGTATAGGGACTTAGTCATTTTGTGTATGTGTTATTATGTTTTGGCCAAATGTATTGGCTTGTAATGGGTAAAGGTTATTGTAGTATGTAGCCATGCTAATTGGCTTATATTGGCTAATTGATTGTAAGCCTATATATATTATTTATATGCCAATTTCTTGTGATGTGAGCTGTGTTTGCATGATACATGATGAGTTGTGGGTTATGGCCTAAATCCTAATGGTTGAATGTGCTAGTAGTATTGATGTCGAATGGCTAAGTTTGGCTCAATGGTATGATATGATAATTAGATATAATTATGCATGTATAAGAGTTGTTTAGGATGCATATTGAGTGTGACCCTGTTTTGAAGAAAAATTTACTAAGTGTTGTGAAATTTTCCAAAGTTCTCGGTTTAGTCCCGGACCACTTTCAAGGTATGTATTGGGCCTCGTAGGACCAATTTAGGGACTGAAAAATAAAAATTTGAAAAGTTTTAATTTGGATGAAATTTTATAACTCAGTTTAATACGTTTACAAGTGTATGTGTTCCGGTAATGCCTCGTACCCTATTCCAGCGTCGAATACGGGTAAGGGGTGTTATAAGAAATACACGAGTCCTAAAGCTGAGGCTACTTTAGTGTCGAGTGTGAGTAGTATAAGAAAAAATAAACCCGAGTGTCAACAGTGTGGAAGGTGACATTTTGGAGACTACTGGATGAATAATATTGTCCTGAGTTACCCGAGAAAGATAGATATCAGAATGCAAGACTGAGTAACACAGTTGCTAGAGGGAGACCACCTAGAAATGTGGGAAATGTGACTAGTAGCAAAGGAATGAAAAAGGACTCTGCTTTGAGATTTGAGGCTAGTGCACCAGCCAGAGCTTATGCTATTCGCGCTCGTGAAGCTGCATCGTCACCTGATCATTGTTTTTTTGCGATGTCAAAGTCTTAAAATTTATAAAAAGAATGATCGAACCTGGAAACTAACTATGACAACGATTTAAGGAAAGCGCATCTATCCAACAGTAGTATAGTTTAGGCAAGACTGAAATGTCAAACCCAAAGGAACCAAAAGTACTAATACTAACTCTCTTTTTATTATTTAGCCTAAGAATTAAGGGAATTGTTTATCTAATCTAAAATTAACTAACAACTAAACTAAAGACTCTAAGACAAAGAAGAATGAAATTGGGAAAATTACTTTGAGGAAAAAACCAATTGATTAAGACGACACCCAAGGAAGAATCCACCTAGACTTCACTTGTTATCTAACTCTAAACCAGACGATTTATTCATTTGACTTGATCCGTAAGATTCCCTAAGTTATATTAATCCTTCTCTCGAGGCGACTAACATCTAACCCTATGTTGATTAATTGAAATCTCTTTCTAACTGAAACTCTTAGAATTGCATTAACTCGATCTATGGACTCACATATTAGGTTTCACCCTAATTCGGTAAAATCTCGTCACCCTATCTCTAGTTGTGCGATCAACTCCGCTTAATTATGCTAGATCTACTCTTAAGCAGGGACTTTTGCTCCTCCACCTAAGCACATCATACTTGAATTAATATCCCGGAAATACCAAAATAAGAATTAAGAACACATAATTAAGAAAAAGTCAAATATTTATCATATAGTTCAGCAAACGATAACAAGATTCATCTTAGGTTTCATCCCCCTCAGCTATCTGAGGGTTTAGTTTATAATGATAATAAAAGAATACATCTCAAAAGAAAAGATAAAACAAAACATAAGAAATCCCTAAAACCCCCTGAAGGAATTGAAGGAGAGATCCTCCGTCTTGAGTATAATTTCGGCCTCTTGAGATGAATCAACTGGCTATCTTCGAGTAAATCTCGACAAATCTGCCCTTTTTGGCCTAGCTGGACGCCCCCTGACTAAAGCCCTGGGTTCCCCCCTTTCAGGTCATACTTAGGGTGTTTATATAGGCTTCTAAATATGTTTCTTTGCCCATAAGTATTCTAATGCGAGTGAAACTCTTCTTTCTCACGGCAGGGATATGCCCATGGCACACGCCCAAGGCACACGCCCGTGTAAGTCATGGCCAACCCGTGTTCGAACCTGTTGAATTGGGCACGACCGTGTGGTCTTAGGCCCAGGCCGTGTGGATTTCATGATATGACTCATTTACTCTGTTTTGGGCCAGTTTTCTGTTCTTTTCATCATCTGGTGCTCTCCTGAGTATAAAACATGAAAACAAAGGATTAAGAGCACCAAATTACATAATTCAAGTCTTAAATCATCCAAAAGCATGCTAAATATGGGCTTAAAATATGTTACTTTTACGGTTTATCAAATACTCCTACACTTAAGCTTTTGCTTGTCCTCAAGAAAAATTCTCAACTTATAATTAAAACAAACTTCCTCGATCCATAAAGTTTATCAATAATGTTTCATCATAATTCAAAGATAATTCATACATGGATAATTCAACTCAAAGGGTCCTAGAGATTCAAACAATCAAAGTCATTCATTTATAGCCCTGAAAACTTTAAGTGTTTCCCTTTACCTAAATAATTACCTCTAATTCAAAATCGACAAGAGTTGACATCCTTACTAAAGATTCACTCAAATCACTCAAAGTGTTTAAGGTTCAAAATTAAGCACTCAAGAGTCAAACATGAAAAGTTAATCCCATAGGCTTGCATGAAAATCAAATCTCCACCACTATAAGATGAGATGATACATAAATCAAAAGGTCTTTGACAGGGTTGTAACGGGGCTTAGGTTAAAGGTGTGGATATAGGCTGAATTAGAGGGTTAAAATCGAGATTGAATTGACAATTTACCTAACTACAAAAATGAACTAATCAATCGAAAACTAACAATACGAGCTTTAAGATTTGAAATGTAAGCTCACTTAGTAGAACTAATAATGAATATACTTCATTTTTTTAAGAACAAGTCACAAATAACGAACTTTAACAACTGAAATATAGAACATAGTTAGGTAACTGCTCAAAATCAAATCTCGACAAAAAAGGGTAATTAAGAAGAATGGTGATAACAAATACAGAGGGTTTTGGGTTAATATTAATGGGTGAGTCAATAAAAAGGGTTGTTAGGATCAACGTGGTTCACTAGGGGTTAATTGCAAAGGTAGGCTTTTTAGTGGAGTGAGTGGGTTAAAACCTAGGTGCCTTTATCATCTCTTGTATATCAAATCATAGGTGTGGTCTCGACATGTATAATCAATGCAAGTTCTAGAATAACAAATCAATGTTGACACACTCATAATAAATAAAGAGAGCAAGAAAAAGAATATATGCTCTAATAGGCTCAAAGTCTCAAAAATTATGGGTGTTTGATATCAACCTCGTAAATTTCAAACTTCAAAGTAATATTCAAATTTAGGTAGACAACCTAGAAAAAATTTTAATTTCTGAAAAATAGACTTATCATGCTTGATTCTCTAGTATCCTTCAAATTTAATCATCAATGCACAATTATCAATGACTTAATCCAAAACATATCAATAAAAAATCTTAAATTAAAGGAAATTTCATTCTAATCATAATATGAGAAACTTACTTTAAAAACAAGACATAATTCAGGGATTTGAGAATAATGAAGAAAGTTAGGTACTTTCTCGAAATAACTATTCACCCCCCACACTTAAGATGTACATTGTCCTCAATGTACAAAGATGTATATGAAATTTAAGAGAGTGGGACAGGTGAAACTTCCTGAATTTGGATGGTTTCCTTGAGTTGGGAGTCCCGAGGTGTGGTGGCTGCTATCGAGCTCTGCGCTAGATGAAGAAAGCTCGTAGAGAATTAGCCAGGAAATAATAATAAGAGATCAAAACATACTAAATGTATATTTAAAGACAAGAAAGATAAAGAGAAAGAAAATAGAAAGTAAAATAAAATTAGAATAAAAGATGAATGGACCAAAGAGTCCTTATTGTTGGATGGTTCGAGAGGTGAGTGTGACTTCTAAGGCTGTAGTGAGTCAGTGGTCGTGGTTCCGGTGTGATTCCCTAGCAGCCTGAAGAACCTGACACTAAGAAACTAAAATAAAATAAACTAAATTAAGCATAAGATAGTCAAAGAGAAGGAAAATAAAGGAGAAGAGTAGAGAAGAAGAAAAATTAAATGGCCTCAAAAATCCTTAGCTTGTTGTTTGGATGAAGCGGCCGGCATGAACTTATTTAGACTGGTCTCCCAAAGGGGGACTGTGCTTGAATCCTTCCGCTTCTTCACCATGGCCATTAGAAGAATGATATGGGATGTTAGAAATCTAAAAAGGAGAAGAAAAATGATATGGAGGAAGGGAGATGGGGAGTAGGTTTGAAGAGGGGGTGGTTTAACTAGGAAATTTATGTATGATACGTCCCACGCCCGTGTACCTTGGGTGTGTTGATTCAAAGCCATGTCGCATGGCCGTGTTGTGCTTTTGTTTATTTCTCCCACACCCATGGGTGAGATGCCACGCTCGTGTGTGATCTAACAGTGTAGGGCACGGCCACATCGCACAGCTGTGGTGTGGTGGTTGGAGTCCGTGACTTGAAGATATATTTGTTCCGACTCGTACCATCCCTGCCATGTCAGTGCGGAGATTCGGTGTACCCACAAGGCCACGGCCACGGCTGTGTGCAAGCCCGTGTGGTTTATGAATCTGCATTTTTGGCCAGTTTACAGTTAGATGCTATAAAGTAAAATAAGGTAAAAAAAAGATGGAGAGGTTAATGGGGTTAATACTCGGGTTGCCTCCCGAAAAGCATTCGTTTATAAACTTAAGCTAGACTTTCCTCTCATTTGCATATTCATGGTGGTTTGAGGAGTTGAAAGTCTTTCCTCGTGCTAGCAGTTCTATTATCATGATAGGGTTTAAGACGAGTAGCGTTTATTTTCAAAGTGCCAAAAATAGAGTTACTTACCTCGACTGTTCCGTAAGGGAAAACATTAACCACCTTAAAAGGGATTTCTTTGTTTGTGTTAGGATCAGGAGGAGGTATACGTGGATCTATTTTTTCTATCAATACTTGATCACCGATTTTGAACTTGTCTACCTCGTAAAGTGGCTTTGGTTCTACTTCATGTATCCCTAGTTTTTCTTTGAGATGCGTCTTCCACTCTTCTAGTTCATTGATCTGAATCCCTTGTTCCTCATGAGTTATTTCTTTGTTGGCACAGAGTCTAGGATCGGGATCATGCTGTGATGTTTCCTGAAAAGAAGGGTTAACTGAATGGTTATCAATAGAATTTACTCTCTCACCTTGATTATTTGATGTTCTAGCTGAGTCGAGGGCTTGAAGAGTGACTGTTTCCTCACCTACACAAAGTATGAGTTCGCCTGCATCAACATCGATCTTAGTTCTGGCAGTTTCTAAGAATGGTTTTCCTAAAATTAGGGGGATCGTGTTGTCCTCATCCATATCTAAAATGACGAAGTCTACTGGGAATACAAATTTATCGATTGTCACGAGTACATCTTCGATTATAGCCCTAGGAATTCTAATAGTTTTATCAACTAATTGAATGCTCATCCTAGTTTGCTTGGGCTTCCCTAGACCTAGTTGTTTAAACAATTTATAAGGCATGACATTTTTGCTTGCCCCTAAATCAGCTAATTCATTTTTAATAGATAAACTACCAATTAAGCATGGAATTGTAAAACTCCCTGGATCTTTCAATTTCTGTGGTAATTTATTTTGCAACATTGCTGAGCACACTGCGTTTAGTTCCACATGTGATTCCTCATCTATCTTCCACTTATTTGTCAATAGCTTCTTTAAAAATTTCCTGGAATCTGGCATCTGCAAAAGAGCTTCAAGAAACGGTAAGTTAATATGTAATTTTTTTAAAAGTTTAAGAAACTTACCGAACTGTTCCTCTGTGTCGTCTTTCGTTATTGCCTCGGGATATGGTATGCGAGGTTTGTACTCTTTGATTACTGGTTTTGGCTTGTTATTGACCTCAACCATATCTTCTTCTACCGCATTCTTTTGCTTTGAATTAGGCTTGTCTAACCCTTCACTATCTTGAGCTATTATGGCTTGAATTTGCTCCCTTGGGTTAGTTTCGTGTTCCTTGGTAGTCTTCCTTGTGGTCTCTCAGAGATTTGCTTAGCAAGTTGCCTGATTTGATCCTTGAACTCTTGTATCAATGCCTCAAGTTTTGCTTCTATCTTTTGGAAACGTACTTCTATATTTTGAGACCGTATTTCTGAGGCTGCTATGAAGTTTGTCAGCATCTCTTCAAGCTTGGCTTCTTTTCCTGTGGGTAGGGCTGTTGTTGGAAGTTTTGGGATGGTTGTTGCCTTTGATTTCTTTGACCACCCCATGAGAAATTGGGGTGGTTCTTCCAACCTGGATTATAAGTATTATTATAAGGGTTGTTATTAGATCAGAAATTGTTACCCATATAGTTCATCTGTTCATTCTCCATGCCCTGTCTATGGGGTGGGTACTCAGGATTCGCCACTCCTTTATTTGTTTCGCACTGCATAACTGGATGTGCCTGCGAAGAGCCATATAAACCATCAAATTTTTTATGCAGCAGTTCTACCTGATTTGATAGCACGGTCACTGCGTCGAGGTTGAAAACTCTGGCTGCTTTGGCTGGCCTTGTCCTTGTCACTTGCCACTGATAGTTATTCAGTGACATCTCCTCTATAAACTCATAGGCCGCTTTAGGAGTTTTGTTGTTCAGGGTTCCGCCAGCGGCTGAATTGATTAATTGTCTTGTTGAGGGGTTCA
Organism: Gossypium bickii; assembly: GCA_025503065.1. Lineage (NCBI taxonomy): Eukaryota > Viridiplantae > Streptophyta > Magnoliopsida > Malvales > Malvaceae > Gossypium > Gossypium bickii. The sequence continues at coordinate 41,409,465 of CP106717.1, read as the reverse complement.
CACCGTTGTAAAAAGTCTGCACCTATAGCCACAAGGGTAGTCCATGGTGCGGACACCTTCTCAACAAATCCTTGTATCTCTCCCAAGCATCGTAAAGTGTCTCTTGATCCACCTGCACAAAAGAAGAGATATCATTCCTTAACTTGACCGTTTTGGCTGGCGAAAAAGATTTTAATAAAAATTTTTTGGTCATTTGATCCCATGTAGTGATTGACCCTCGTGGAAGAGAATGCAACCACTGTTTGGCTTTATTCCTCTGAGAAAAGGGAATAACCAAAGACGGATGGCATCATCAGAAACGCCATTTATCTTGAAGGTATCACAGAATTCTAGAAAATTTGCTAAGTGTGTGTTAGGATCCTCATCTTGCAAACCATCAAACTGAACAAACTGTTGTATCATTTGTATAGTGTTAGGTTTCAGTTCAAAATTATTTGCACCAATTGTGGGGCTAACAATACTTGACTCAATTCCTGTTAAACTAGGTTTAGCATAATCATACCTAGTTCGTGGAGCATGATGTTCGACCATCTTTGGAGGTGGCGGATTATTCTCAGCCATCTCTTCGGTGGTATTAATTTCGGCTTCTTGCTCTTCTTCTATGTAGTTTAAGCTTCACCTTATCTCTCTGCGATTTCTACGGACGGTACCTTCAATATCATTGTCCTAAAGTAGGGGTCCTGTTGGGTTCCTTCTAGTCATAAATTAGAGATACTTGAAAGGAACAAAAGAAAATTTAGCAAAGTCTAAAAAAAAAGTAAATTTCAAAAATAAAATAAATATGGCTAAAGTAATAAAATTTAAGCGTTCTTAATATTTTAGTTCCCCGGCAACGGCACCAAAAACTTGATCGTTGTTTTTTTGCGATGTCAAAGTCTTAAAATTTATAAAAAGAATGATCAAACCTGGAAACTAACTATGACAACGATTTAAGGAAAGCGCACCTATCAAACAATAGTATAGTTTAGGCAAGACCGGAATGTCGAACCCAAAGGAACCAAAAGTACTAATACTGACTCTCTTTTTATTATTTAGCCTAAGAATTGAGGGAATTGTTTATCTAATCTAAAATTAACTAACAACTAAACTAAAGACTCTAAGACAAAGAAGAATGAAATTGGGAAAATTACTTTGAGGAAAAAACCAATTGATTAAGACGACACCCAAGGAAGAATCCACCTAGACTTCACCTGTTATATTACTCTGAACCAGACGATTTATTCATTTGACTTGATCTGTAAGATTCCCTAAGTTATATTAATCCCTCTCTCGAGGCGACTAACGTCTAACCCTAGGTTGATTAATTGAAATCTCTTTCTAATTAAAACCCTTAGAATTGCATTAACTCGATCTATGGACTCCCATATTAGGTTTCACCCTAATTTAGCAAAATCTCATCACCCTATCTCTAGGCGTGCGATCAACTCCGCTTAATTATACTAGATCTACTCTTAAGCAGGGACTTTTGCTCCTCCACCTAAGCACATCAAACTTGAATTAATATCCCAGAAATACCAAAACAAGAATTAAGAACACATAATTAAGAAAAAGTCAAATATTTATCATATAGTTCAGCAAACGATAACAAGATTCATCTTAGGTTTCATTCCCCTTGGGTATCTGAGGGTTTAGTTCATAATGATAATAAAAGAATACATCTCAAAAAAAGAAAAGATAAAACAAAACATAAGAAATCCCTAAAACCCCCTAAAGGAATTGAATGAGAGATCCTCCATCTTGAGTATAATTCTGGCTTCTTGAGATGAATCAACTGGCTTTCTTCGAGTAAATCTCCACAAATCTACCCTCTTTGGCCTAGCTCGACGCCCCCTAACTAAAGCCCTAGGTTCCTTCCTTTCAGGTCATACTTAGGGTGTTTATATAGGCTTATAAATATGTTTCTTTGCCTTTAAGTATCCTAATCCGAGTGAAACTCTTCTTTTTCACGGCAGGGACACGCCCATGGCACACGCCCGTGTAAGTCGTGGCCAGGCCATGTTCGAACCCGTTGAATTGGGCACGGCCGTGTGGTCTTGGGCCCAGGCCGTGTGGATTTCGTGATATGGCCCATTTACTCTGTTTTGGGCCCATTTTTCGTTCCTTTCATCATCCAGTGCTCTCCTGAATATAAAACATGAAAACAAAGGATTAAGAGCACCAAATTACATAATTCAAGGCTTAAATCATCCAAAAGCATGCTAAATGTGGGCTTAAAATATGTTACTTTTCCGGTTTATCACCACCAGATGTTATCACGGGTATATTTTCTCTTTATGACACTAATGTAATTGCCTTGATTGATCCTGGATTGAGTCTTTCATATATATGTATGAATTTAGTGTCTAGTAAGAGTTTTCCTGTTGAGTCTACTGAATTTGTGATTAAAATATCGAACCCCTTAGGCAAGTATGTCCTAGTCGATAAAGTTTGCAAGAATTGTCCTTTGATGACTCGGGATTACTATTTTTTGACAAATTTGATGCTTTTACCGTTTGATGATTTTGATGTGATTTTGGGTATGGATTGGTTGACTCTGCATGATGCTGTTGTGAATTATAGACGAAAGACTATTGAATTGAAATGTCAAATAGTGATATTCTCCGAATTGAGTCAGATGAGTCGAGTGGATTGCCTATTGTGATATTGTTGATACTAGCTCAAAAATATGTGAGGAAAGGTTGCGAAGCCTATCTTTCATATGTACTGGATACAAAAGTGTCTGAATCGAAGATTGAATCAGTACCAGTGGTTTGTGAATATTCAAATGTGTTTCCAGAAGAGTTGCCTGGGTTGCCATCAATCAGATAAGTCGAGTTTTCTATGGAATTAGTATCGGGAACATCACCGATATCGATAGCTCCATACAAAATGGCTCTAGCAAAGTTGAAAAAATTGAAAGCTCATTTGCAAGAGCTAACAAATAGAGGTTTTGCACGACCTAGTTTTTCGCCCTACGGTGCACCAGTGCTGTTTGTAAAGAAGAAAGATGGATTGATGAGACTATGTACTGATTATCGTCAGCTCAACAAGGTTACAATTAAGAATAAGTATCCTTTGCCGAGAATTGATGATTTTTTTTTGATCAGTTGAAAGGAGCAACAGTATTTTCGAAGATTGATCTGAGATTTGGCTATTATCAGTTGTGAGTTAAAGATTCGGATGTGCCGAAGACTACATTCAGAACAAGGTACGAGCATTATGAATTTCTTGTTATGCCTTTTGGATTAACTAATGCCCCTGCAGTTTTTATGGATTTGATGAATCGGATCTTTAAACCGTATTTAGACAAATTTGTTGTTGTATTCATTGATGACATTCTAATCTATTCCCGAGATGAGTCTGAGCATGCTGAACATTTGTAACATCCTGGTTTAGACCCTAGTCAAAACAGTTGTTCGAAACCACAAATCTGAGGTCGTAAAAATATTTTAATGATATTTTCTATGTGAATGATATGTGACATAGTCTGTGTGAAAATTTTGTGTGATAATTTGATCGTTTGTGTGTCGAATTAAGAAAAAGGACTTAATCGCAAAAGTGAAAAATGCTTTGTGCTGATTTATGAGTACTTAATTGTTGTTGGCTTTTAAATGAGGAGACCTTTTGAGGCAATTGATCCATAATTTAATAAGTGGGGTAGTTGATGGACCATTATGTCCATAATTTAAATGATTTTATAAACATTCCATTAAGGGAAAAATTGGTGTTTGATAATTAAGTTATTTTTTATAACAAAACAAAGCATTAAAATGGCCAATTTTTACTCATCTTTCCATCGAAACTAGAGAAAAGAGATAGCCATTGAAGCTTTGTGATTTTCGGCACTTACTTAGCTTAATTCAAGACTAGAGAGAAGAAGTTCGGATCGCGATCGAGGCAGAGCTAAAGTGCTCGATTAATCGACCATATCGACAGTCAATGTCCGAGGTAAGTTTGGATATGATACATGTTATTAAGATATATTTTAGGATTATGAAATGAGTATGTACATGATTATGAGATTGAGATGCCCTGTGCAAGAATTAGCTGGTGGCACTAAGTGTGCAAAATGTAAATTGAAACAGAAATGAATGGCATTGGGTGTGGGATGATATGAAAGCTATGGCTTATTGACTTGGCACTGTGTGTGCGACACCGAGACAAGTCGGTTAAAAGAATAGGCACTAAGTGTGCGATGACAAATATGTTACGATTATGTATATAGCACTGAGTGTGCGATCAAATAGAATGAATATTTAAAGATGATCGTCAAGTAATATCGAGCATTGAATAGCTTGGAAATTGAATAACTATGTGTTAGCCAAGGTATGTATCGAACCTTTGTGGTTGATGAGTTTATAAATGATGCTATGGATGGATGAATGAATAGAATAAATATAGATAATATGGTATGAGTATAAGAGGAATGATCTATGTGATGATTATTGTATACATTGGTTTGAATTGATGATATGATTGTATTGTATTTCAAACTTACTAAGCTTTGTAAAGCTTACTGTGTGATTTGTTTCTCTGCTTTGCAGTGTCAGTACAGCTAGCTCAGATCGAGGGATCGTCAGCATCTCAGTCACACTATTGGCAATCTATTTTGGGGTATTTTGTAAGCATGTACATAGTTGAAGTATGGCATGTATAGGCCGGTCATTTGAATCATGTTTGATATTATGAGTGGCCATGAGATGTAGCTAGATATGTGCTAGTTTTTACATATATTAGCTTGGTATATGTGATGTATCTTTTGGCATGGTTTGTAGGTTGAGAAGTTGACTTGTGAATGATAACTTTGTGTTAGTAAAATGATAGTATGAATTAGTAAAATTGAGAAGGAATGATGTTTGGTATTGAATGTATTATGCTTGTGGCAAGATAAGTTTTGGTATTGAATTTGTTATGGTTGGAATGGGAATTGAATGCATAGATTGAATAGTCATATTGGTAAGTTTTTGGTTTCCTTATGTGCATAATATGTTTTGGTATGTGTTGCTTGTAGGTTTGACACTATGTGGGTGGCATTTTGGCCTTGCAAAATGGCCTATAATGTCACACAGTCTAGGCGCACGGGCGGGCCTAAAGACCGTAGGTGAATTGGCAGGATGCAGCTTGGTATCACACGACCTTGACACGGGGGTGTCAGCTAGCCATAGTGTACAAGTCAGTAGCTAGCTAAGGGTACACGGCCATGGCACACGGGCGTGCTTGGTGGCCGTGGTGGGGAAGTCGGTATATAGCCCAGTAGCACACGGCCATGGCATATGGGCGTGCCTAGTGACCGTGTTGATATAGTCAGTATATGGACACGAGAGGACACACTAGGGTGTCTAGCAGCCGTGGAGGGCACATAGTCTCCTTCCACGGGCGTATATCCCCTGAATCTTGGAAAAATTTTTAAGTGTTCGAGAATTTCTGTGTGTGTTCAGTTTAGTCCCGATCCCTTTTTAGCATGTGAATTAGGTCTCGTAGACCTTGATAAGGGACAACATGATTGTATATGAAGGTGATTAAAGATGATTGACTTTGTGTCATAAATTCTAAATGTTAAATGTTCTAATTGATCGATAATGTCTCTTAACCCTATTCCAGCGACGGTCTCGGGTTAGGGGTGTTACATTTTATTGGTATCAGAGCTATGGTTTAGTTGATTCTCAGACTAACGTAGTGCGTGTGAGTCTAGCTATACATTCTATATTCGAAATTGCGATAGTGTGATGAATTCTAACAGCTAAAAATGTGTTTTCATATAGTAATGGATCCCGATCAAGCAGTTGCTGACGATGTAGAAATTAAGGCGCCTGCTCCCGCTCAAGGGACAGTGCCGGCCACATCTAGGCCAAATGATAGTGGTGAGGGAGGAAAGGCTAAGCAAGCCTTCTTCTGAATGATGAGCGAGTGGTTTACGGAGTTCGTTCGAACGAATCCGACTACTCCACAACCTCCACCCCCGCAAGTACCTGTTGTGCCTCAAGTTGTAGATCCGAACAGATTGAATAAACCACCTGTGGATAAGATTCGAAAATATGGGACCGAAGAGTTTAGGGCCACATCAGGTGACGATGCTGAGCGAGCTGAGTTTTGGCTTGAGAATACAACCAGAGTATTTGATGAGATGTCGTTGAACCCTGATGAGTACATTAAGTGTGCAGTTTCCTTGTTGAGAGACTCGGCTTACAACTGGTGGAAAATGTTAACATCTATGGTTGCGAGAGAGAGAATCACCTGGGATTTCTTTCAAGCCGAGTTCAGAAAGAAGTATATCAGTCAACGCTTCATTGATCAGAAACGTAAAGAGTTTCTAGAATTGAAACAGGTTCGTTTGTCTATTACTGAGTATGAGCAGAATTCATAAGATTGAGTCAATACGCGAGAGAATGTGTTTCAACCGAAGCTACTATGTGCAAACCTTTCATAGAAGGACTAAATGAAGGCATTAAATTGTTGGTTGGGATACTCGATATAAACGAATTTGTTGTGTTAGTTGAAAGAGCGTGCAAACTTGAAGAGCTCAGCAAAGAAAAGAAGAAAGCCGATTCCGAAGCTCATGATGAAAGAAAGAGATCAATGAATAAGTTTTCTCAACCTTCAACGAAGAGATTTAAGGACGCCAGCAATCGTTCAAATGTTTCGTTTGGACATCCAAGTAGAGATCGTTTGAGACAAAGTATTGGTCCACGAATTCAAGCTCCGAATGAATCAAGTGTTGGCAGTGTTAAGAGTAACAAGCCTAAGTGCAGACGGTGTGGAAGACGACATGTGGGAGAGTGCTGGGGCAAGTACAACAATAGAGTTTGTTATAAGTGTGGATCCCGAGATCACTTTATTCGAGATTGCCTAAAGATGGTCGAAAAAGAAAACATTCAAAATGAAAGACCGAGTAGCGTGACAGCTAGGGGTAGACCACCCAGAAGCACCTAAAATGTAAGCGAAAGTCAGAGAGGGACAAATGACACAGCTGTGAGGTCAGAAGCGAGAGCACCTACCCAGCCTATGCTATACGTGCACGAGAGGAAGCATCATCTCCAGACATCATCACCGGTACTTTCACTTTATTTGATATTGATGTTATTGCATTGATAGATCCGGGGTCAACTCAATCCTATGTGTGTGTGAATCTAGTATCGAGTAAAACTCTACCTATTGAGTCTACTGAATTTGTGGTTAGAGTGTCGAATCCTTTAGGCAAGTGTGTTTTGGTGAATAGGGTGTGCAAGAATTGCCCGTTGATGTTTCATGATATATATTTTCTGGTCAATTTGATGTTGCTTCCCATTGATGAGTTTTACATAATTCTGGGTATGGATTGGCTTACTCTGCATAATGCCATTATGAATTGTAAAAGAAAGAGTATTGAGTTGAGAAGTCAGAACGGTGAATTAGTTCGAATTGAATCCAGTGATATAAAAGGCTTACCAGCTGTTGTATCTGTAATGAAAGCTATGAATTATGTGAGGAAGGGTTGTGAAGCTTATTTGGCATACGTGATAGATACAAAAGGTTAGAAAAGAAAGTAGAATTTGTGCCTGATGTGAATTTCCAGATGTGTTTCCTGAAGAGTTGGCGGGATTACCTCCGATTCGGGAAGTGGAATTTGGTATTGAGATAGTACCAGGAACCACTCCCATTTCTATAGCTCCGTATAGAATGGCACCAACAAAATTGAAAGAGTTAAAATCGCAGTTGCAAGAGTTGACTGATAGAGGATTTGCATGACTGAGTTTCTCACCTTGGGGAGCTCCTGTGTTATTTGTGAAAAAGAAAGACGAAACTATGAAGACGTGTATTGATTATCGACAACTGAATAAAGTGACAATAAAGAACAAATATCCGTTGCCTCGTATCGATGATTTGTTTGACCAGCTGAGAGGGGCTATAGTGTTTTCTAAGATAGATTTAAGATCGGGCTACTATTAGTTGAGAGTTAAAGAATCTGATATACTGAAAACTACTTTCAGAACGAGGTACGAACATTACGAATTCTTAGTGATGCCTTTCAGACTAACAAATGCTCTTGCAGTGTTTATGGATTTGATTAATCGAATTTTCAGACCCTATTTGGATCACTTTGTGGTGGTGTTCATTGATGATATTCTGATTTATTGATGTGATGGGACGCAGCATGCTGAACATTTGAGAATCGTGCTACAAACTCTACAGGAGAAACAATTGTATGCAAAGTTTAGCAAATGTGAATTTTGGTTGCGTGAGGTTGGTTTTCTGGGACATGTTGTATCAGCTGCCGGGATACGAGTTGAGCCGAATAAACTCTTCGCTATTTTGGAATGGAAACCTCCGAGAAATGTGTCTGAAGTCCGTAGTTTTTTGGGACTAGCAGGATATTATAGACGATTTGTGAAAGGCTTCTCGATGATTGCGACTCCGTTGATGAAGTTGTTATAGAAGGATGTTAGATTCGAATGGTAAGATAAGTGCCAACAGAGTTTTGAGCAGTTGAAAGTGTTGTTAACAGAAGCCCCAGTGTTGATTCAATCTGAATTGGGCAAAGAGTTTGAAGTTTACAGTGATGCATCGTTGAATGGTTTGGGCTGTGTGCTGATATAAGAAGGGAAAGTCATTGCTTATGCTTCGAGACAGTTAAAGCCGCACGAAAAGAATTATCTGACTCATGATCTTGAATTGGCTGTGATTGCATTTGCATTGAAGATTTGGCGTCACTATCTGTTTGGAGAAAAATGTCACATTTATACTGATCATAAGAGTATAAAGTATTTGATGACTCAAAAAGATTTGAACTTGCAACAGACAAGATGGTTAGAATTGTTGAAATATTATGAACTTGTGATAGATTACCACCCGGGTAAAGCTAACGTTGTGGTTGATGCCTTGAGTCGTAAATTGTTATATGCTTTGCGAGGCTTTGAGTAATCAGATAGACCTGTGTGATGATAATGCGGTGGTAGTTGAATTGAAAGTAAAACCATTGTTCTTACAACAAATTTGTGAGGCTCAGAAGAGTGATAAGGAGTTGTTAGCTAAAAGAATTCAGTGTGATTCAGATGCTGTATCGAAATTTCAAGTTGATAGTGATGATTGTTTGAGATTCAGAGATCGGATTTGTGTTCCGAGAAATTTAGGGTTGATTTCAAAGATTTTGCCTGAAGCTCACAATAGTCATTTGACTGTACATCCGGGGAGTACGAAGATGTATAATGATCTGAAACAGTTCTGTTGGTGGCATGGCATGAAAAGAGATATTTCTGACTTTGTGTCGAAATGCTTAATTTGTCAGCAAGTCAAAGTTGAACATCAAGTTCTGTCTGGTTTGTTACAACCGATTATGATTCCTGAGTGGAAATGGGAAAGAATTACGATGGACTTTGTGTCGGGTTTGCCCTTATCTCCTAGTAAGAAAGATACAATTTGGGTGATAGTGGACAGATTAACAAAATCAGCTCCTTTCGTTTTGGTGAGAACTGATTATTCTTTAGATAAGTTAGCTGGACTGTATATCGATGACATTGTGAGATTACATGGAATACCGTTATCTATAGTGTCTGACAGAGATCCGAGATTTACCTCGCGATTTTGGAAGAAATTGCATGATGCTTTAGACACAAAATTACATTTTAGTGCTACTTTTCATCCGCAAACGGATGGTCAATCAGAGTGAATCATTCAGATTCTGAGATGCTGAGATGTTGCATAAGAAAAGCATTTATCATTGATTGAGTTTGTGTATAACAACAGTTTCCAATCTAGTATTAAAATGGCACCATATGAGGCTCTTTACGGTCGAAAGTGTTAAACTCCACTCTATTGGACTGAGCTAAGTGAGAATAAGATTCACGGGGTTGATCTGATAAAAGAGACTGAACAGAAAGTGGAAGTAATTCGTGATAGTTTGAAAGCAGCCTCAGATCGTCAGAAGTCCTATGCAGATTTGAAAAGAAAAGATATTGAGTTTAAGGATGGTAATAAAGTGTTTTTGAAAGTGTCTCCGTGGAAGAAAATACTTTAATTTGGCCGGAAGGGCAAGCTAAGTCCGAGATTCATCGGACCATTTGAGATTATTGAACGAGTTGGACCGGTTGTTTATAGATTGAGATTGCCATTTGAGTTAGAAAAGATTTATAATGTGTTTCATGTGGCAATGCTTCAACGGTATAGATTAGACCCGTCTCATGTAATTACTTCTAATGAGGTTGAGATTTAGTCAGACTTGTCGTATAGTGAAGAACCAATCTGAATTTTGACGCAAGAGATTAAAGAGTTGAGAAACAAAAGAATTTCCTTAGTGAAAGTATTATGGTACAAATTGAAGAGGCTACGTGGGAATCTGAGAATGTTATGAGAGAGCAATATCCACACCTATTCACTGGTAAGATTTTCGGGGACGAAAATCCCTAAGGGGGGAGACTTGTAACATCCCGGTTTAGACCCTAGCTGGAATAGTGGTTCGAAACCACAAATCTGAGGTCGTAAAAATATTTTAATGATATTTTCTGTGTGAATGATATGTGACATAGTCTGTGTGATAATTTGATCGTTTGTGTGTCGAATTAAGAAAAAAGACTTAATCGCATAAGTGAAAAATGCTGTGTGCTGATTTATGAGTACTTAATTGTTGTTGGCTTTTAAATGAGGAGACCTTTTGAGGCAATTGATCCATAATTTAGTAAGCGGGGTGATTGATGGACCATTATGTTCATAATTTAAATGACTTTATAAACATTTCATTAAGGGCAAAATTGGTGTTTGATAATTAAGTTATTTTTTATAACAAAACAAAGCATTAAAATGGCCAATTTCTACTCATCTTTCCACCGAAACTAGAGAAAAGAGATAGCCATTGAAGCTTTGTGAATTTCGGCACTTACATAGCTTTATAGCTTACTCTGTTTACTTTTCTGTGTTTTATAGTGAATATCAAAGCTAGCTCAGATTGGGAGTTGTCGAAGATTGCATCACACTATCGAGCTTCTACTTTGGTACTTTTGAGCTTATGTATTTGGTTATATGGCATGTATAGGAATTGTGGTTGTTTTGGAATATAGTTTGGTCATGAATTTAGCCATTTGAGTTGGCTTGTAAATGTTAAGTGTTTGGTTTTGTGTATAGCCATGAGAGTTGGCTTATTTTGGTATATTTGGTGATGTATATATTTGAACGAATGGCTTTTGTTATGTTGTGTAATATTTCCATTTATATGCTTGTTGTGAATTGGTATTTTGAAGTACCATATGGTTGAAATTTGAAGATTTGGTAGGCATGTAATTAGAGGTAAGAAAATGCATATATGAATTTAACTAGTTAAGTGAATTGAAAATGTGAATTTGGTATGAAATTAAATAGCATATTGTGGTATTTGTGTGCCTTGTATTTGATGGTTGAGATTGGTTTAAATGTCTATTGATGCTATGTTATATGCCAGTTGATGTTTTTAGATGGTTGCATTTTGAGTGAGAAAGATGGCTTGTTAAATAGCCTATTTTTGTCCACACAGGCAGAGACACGGCCTTGTGTCTCAGCCGTGTGTGACACACAGTCAGGTGACATGGGCGTGTGTCTCTAGGTGTTTAATTAGAAATCACGTCATTATGCTCCACACAGCCCAGCGTAAAGGCGTGTGACTTGGCCGTGTGGCATAAGTAAGTATACCCTACAGGTTCGGCACGACCTAGCACATGGCCTGGCACACGGGTGTGTGAGGACATTTCGAAGGGCACACGGGCTAGTCACACGGGCATGTAGCTAGCCGTGTGACCCAAGTCAGAGAGTTACAAGGGATCGGACACGAGCTGGGACATGACCATGTGATCCCATTTCGAATGTCCACACGGCCTGTGACACGGGCATGTCTTTGGCCGTGTGAGACACACAGTCTGGCCACACGGACGTGTGTCCCCTCTATATGGAAAAATTTTCTAAGTTTTCCGAAAATTTCCTGACATATTGGTTTAGTCTCGAACCACTTCTAAAGTATGTTTTGGGCCTCCTAGGCTCGTATTAGGGACTTGATAAATTATTATGAATGACTTGTATTTGAATTTGATAATTGTATGAGAAATGTATGTTCAATTGTGTAATAAGTCCAATAATGCTACGTAACCTTATTCCGACGACGGATACGGGTAAGGGGTGTTACATGAAATGTTGACTGAATTGAATAATAGAGATATTAAATGGATTGAATTTGGTTATTTAGATCAAGATAGTCCAAGAACTAATTTAGATCGGGGAAAAGCTAAAGCCTTAGATTAGTCAATTTCGTTCTACACTCTAATTGTCGAGGTAAGTTCAAAGCGTTTTTAATACATAATGAATTTTCTATTTGTGTACTTGTGTTATGATGCTTTAATTATTATGTTCTTAGAAGAATAATGATGAATTGCACATACGTGCCCCTGTTTGTACTTCAGTACCCCTAAATTGTACATACGTGCCCCTGTTTGTACTTCGATACCCTTGAATTGCCCATACGTGCCCCTATTTGCACTTTGGTACCCCTTAATTGCACATACGTGCTCTTGTTTGTACTTCGATACCCCTAAATTGCACATACATGCCCTTATTTGTACTTTGGTACCCTTGAATTGCACATACGTGCCCCTATTTGTACTTCAGTACCCCTAAATTGCACATACATTGATGTGACCTGGCTCGGGATTGTCGAGTTGTTTCACGTAGTTTTCTAGATCGTCGACGAGGAGAATGTTCGCAATGTAGAAAAAGGATATTTTCGGTTAAGGGTAGCGGAAGTCTAGCAAAATGGGTTAAAGTGAAGATGAGTTTATAGAATTAAGTAGACTCGATTTTAACAAAGAAAGAAAGGATGGATAATTTGGATAAGTGGTGGCAATAGAAATTAGGACTTAAGCGTCAAGAACGATTTGATACTACAGCGAGTATTGCCCCGAGACTTATATGGCTTAAGGTGAAAGATGAAAATAGGTTGATGGAGATGGAAAACGAACTTAACTCGAAGAACGATTCAATAGTATAAAAGAGTGTCACCCCAATTCTTATGGGTTAAGGTGGTTGGATGAAAAGATAGAAGGGTGAATGCTAGACTGGCTAAGGTGATAAGTTCAAAAACAAGTCAAAGACGCCACTAGCAAAGCCAGGTAAGTCAACCGAAACTTGTACGAAATAAGAGAGGAGGTAAACTCACTCGAGAACACAAAGTTCATATAAAAGTTGGCAAAAAGTCTAAAGTCCTTTGACAAATGAAATAACAAAATATTTATAGCCTAACATAAGGCTAGCCAAATGGTTAACTTAATGGCTAAGAAATTCAGCCATGAATGTTCTAAAAAATTCTAGAATAAATCATTAAAAGATTAAGGCTAGGTTCGGCTGAATGGAACTCCATTGGGCAGCTTCATGATTAAGCAAATCAGCTTGGATGTATTTGGATGTATGGTATCTCAAAGGCTTGTCTAGATTCAGCTATGGGCATAAATGAAGCATTAAAATTCGGTTCATGCTTGGAGATGGTGCATGGATTGGCTGAACCATCATATTGCTCCACTTGATGCATTCATGCATCCTTAACCTTGAAGAAAAATTCAATTCCATGAATGTGCAGCCCTTTAATGTTCCTACATCTCCTTTGGTCAAATGAAGCTTTAAAGTGCCTTGAATACTTGAATGGTCATCTTGAAAATGCATGGAACATGCATGAAACGTCCCAAGGTATTTTCCTCCATAAATACAGTCCATGAATCTTCAAATACATGAACATTCAGTAGCTCCCTTTTGCATGAACATCCCAAACACATGAGTTCCTTTAAATGCCATCCATTGAACCTCAATTGTGCATGCTCCCTTCCATACTTTGCACCAAGCCGTACATGCACATTACCTTTAATGCTCTCCCAAATTCGGCTGAACCTACAAACACAATGAACCAAACTAAATCAAGTAAAATTCAGCTGAAACAAACATTAATATATTTTAGACATTCTAATTAACACATTAATTAAATTAAGACAAATTTAATCTAATCAAGACACATTAAATTCAGCTAGGACAAAACATAATTAAAACATGTAATAAGCTTAAATGTAATTATGAGCTGTAACTAAATTAACTAATTTAATTTAAATACTTAATTTATTCAATCATTAAAGTAAATTAACTGAAAGCAATTTAAAATCGAGCTCAATGAGCTGAATTGAGCTCATGCGAGTTGAGTCGAGCTAAATGGAGCTCGAGAAGCTGAAATTGAGCTAAGGTCAGCTTGCTTAGAGGTTCAATGAGTCCTTGAGTTGCTGTCCCGACTAGTTTTGAAGGATTAAGGAACAGCCTCGTGTAGTCTGTGCTCGAGTTGGAAAAGTTCTCGGTCGTGTTGTAACAGTCCGGTTTAGACCCTAGTCGGAACAGTGGTTTCGAGACCATAAATCGGAGTCAATAAAATATTTTAATATTATTTTCTGTGCCTTTAATATGTAATTAAGCATGTGTTAAAGTTTCGTAAGTTAATTTGTCTGTCTGTGTGTTTAACTTGATAAAATGATTAAATTGCATTAAATGCAAAACTAGCATGATATTTGTAAAAGTGTTTATTTGTTGTGGCTTTTAAAGGTGGAGGCCTTATGTTGTTTTTAATCCATTCACAAGATAATGGATGGTTAAATGACATAATGATCGTAGTGTTATTTTGTCTTATATGATATATGGAAGGGTAAATTAGAAATTTGATAAATAAAAGATGATTAAGCAAAAACCAAGGCTAAAATGCTATCATCTTTTATGTTTCACCACCGAAAATCAAAAAGGGAAGAAGAGTTTGAATTCTTCAAATATTCGGCTAGCTTGTGGTCAAATTAAGGTATGTTTTAACTTTGGTTTTTGATGATTTTTAATATGAAATGTCTATAAATGTTTTCGATATGTCCGGTAACGCCTTTAACCCTAATCTGGTATGGATACGGGTTAGGGGTGTTACATTTGATTGGTATCAGAGCTTCGATTTAGCCGATTCTCAGACTAACGTAGCGTGTCAGATTCTAGCTATACATGCCATATATCTGAGTTATGATATTGTGATGAATCCTGAAGTGTAAAATGTCATTTACGTAGAGTAATGGATCCCGAAAGAGCCATAGTTGACGATGTAAAAAGTAATGTGCCTACTCCCGCTCAAGGGACAGCTCCATCTGATTCGAGACCAGCTACGAAGGGTCAAGAGGAAGAAGCTAAACAAGCTTTCTTCCAAATGATGAGTGAGTGGTTCACTCACTTTGTGAGAAATAATCCGACTGTTTCACAACCTCCACCCCCGGCTAATCCCCTCAGACATCTGTTATGCCTCTGACTACGAATTTGAATCTGTTAAATAAGCCTCTGGCTGACAAAATTCGTAAGTATGGGGCTGAAGAGTTCAGGGCTACCACTGATGATGATGCTGAGAAAGGCGAGTTCTGGTTAGAGAATACAATCTGGGTATTTGATGAGATGTTGTTGAGTCCTGAAGAATGTATAAAATGTGCCGTATCCTTGCTACGAGACGTGGCTTATCAGTGGTGGAAGACTCTTATTTCTGTTGTTCCAAAGGAAAGGGTTACATGGGATTTCTTTCAGTCTTAATTCCGAAAGAGATATATCAGTCAGAGATTCATATATCAGAAACAAAAGGAATTTCTAGACTTGAAACAGGGCCAAATGTCTGTCACTAAATACAAACAAGAATTCGTGAGATTGAATCAGTATGCTCGGGAATGTGTATTGTCTGAAGCAATAATGTGTAAGAGATTTGAAGCTGGCCTTAATAAAGATATCTGCTTGCTAGTCGAGATTTTAGAGATAAAAGAATTTGTTGTGCTTGTTGACCGAGCGTGTAAAGCCGAGGCACTTGGGAAAGATAAAAGAAAAGCTAAGTTTGAAGCTAAAGATGTGAGGAAGAGATTTCTGAGTAAACTATTTCAATCTATTTCAAAGAAATTCAGAGATGAAAAAAGTCATTCGAGAGTTAATGTAGGATACTCTAGTAGAGATACTTCTGTGATTGTATTGATAGATCCTGGTTCTACACATTTGTATATATGTATGAACTTAGTAGCTAGTAAGATTTTTCCTGTAGAGTCTACTGAGTTTGTTGCAAAAGTATCGAACCCCTTAGGTAAAAGTGTCCTGGTTGATAAAGTATGCGAGAACTGTCCGTTAATATTTTGAGATATCTGTTTTCCTGCTAATCTGATGCTATTACCAGTTGATGAGTTTGATATCATTCTGGGTATGGATTGGTTGACATTGCATGATGTTGTTGTGAACTGTAAAAGAAAGACTATTGATTTGAAATGTCTGAAAGATGAAATAGTTTGGGTTGAGTCTAATGATTTAAATGGATTGCCTGCTGTGATATCTGTATTGAAAGCTTAGAGTTATATGAAAAAGGGTTATGAAGCTTATTTTGCTTATATAATTGATTCGAAAGTGTCTAAAAAGAAAGCTACATCAGTACCAATTGTTTGTGAGTTTTCTGATGTATTCCCTGAAGAATTGCCGGGATTGACTCTTATACGTGAAGTTGAATTTGGTATTAACCTATTGCCGGGTACAACTCCTATTTCGATAGATCCGTATAGAATGGAACCAACAAAATTGAAAGAGTTAAAGTCACAGTTGCAAGAGTTAACTGATAGAGCGTTTGCAAGGCCAAGTTTCTCACCTTGGGGTGCTCCTGTTCTGATTGTAAGAAAGAAAGATGGCACGATGAGAATGTGCATTGACTATCGTCAGTTGAATAAAGTGACTATAAAGAACAAATATTCGTTGCCCAAAATTGACGATTTGTTTGATCAGCTAAAAGGAGCTAATATGTTTTCAAAGATAGATCTGAGATCGGGATACTATCAGTTGCGAGTGAAAGATTCAGACATTCTGAAAACTGCTTTCAGAATGAGGTACGGGTATTATGAGTTTTTAGTTATGCCTTTCGGACTAATGAATGCACCGGCTGTTTTTATGGATCTGATGAACAAAATTTTCATACCATACCTAGATCGATTTGTTGTTGTATTTATTGACGACATTCCGATTTATTCACGGGATGAAACTGAACATGCTGAACATTTAAGGATTGTGATGCAAACTCTGAGGGAAAAGCAATTGTATGCGAAATTCAGTAAATGTGAATTCTGGTTCCATGGAGTTAGTTTTCTGGGGCATATTGTGTCAGCATCAAGAATCTGAGTTGATCCAAACAAGATTTCTGCTATTCTAGAATGGAAACCTGTGAAATATATGTCAGAAGTTCGTAGCTTTTTGAGATTCGCTGGATATTATCGTCGGTTTGTAAAAGGATTCTCGATGATATCTATCCTGTTGACTAAATTACTTCAGAAAGATGTAAGATTTGAATGGTTTGATAAATGTCAGAAAAGTTTTGATCGATTGAAAACTCTTTTGACTAAAGCTCCAATTTTGGTACAGCCAAAATCAGGCAAAGAGTTTGTAATTTATAGTGATACTTCGTTGGATGGTTTGGGATGCGTATTGATGCAAGAAGGCAAAGTTCTAGCTTATGCCTTGAGACAACTAAAGCCGCATGAAAAGAATTATCTCACACACAACCTTGAGCTAGCTGCGATTGTATTTACATTAAAAATTTGGCGACATTATCTGTTCGGTGAGAAATATCACGTGTTTTTAGATCATAAAAGTTTGAAATATCTGATGACTTAGAAGGATTTGAATCTGCGACAAAGAATATGGTTAGAATTGTTGAAAGACTATGAGCTTGTGATAAACTATCATCCGAGTAAAGCAAATGTCGTTACTGATGCACTGAGTAGAAAATCATTGTTTGCACTACGTGTGTTGAATACTCAATTAGATCTGTCTGATAATAGTTCAGTGATAGCTGAATTGAAAGCAAAACCATTATTTTTACAACAAATATGTGATGCTCAGAAAATTGATAATGAATTGTTAGTAAAACGAGCTCAGTGTGATTCGAACTCTGATTCTAAATTTTGAGTTGATAATGATGATTGCTTGAGATTTCGAGATCGAATCTGTGTTCGAGAATCTCATAGTTGATTCAGTTGATTTTGAATGAAGCTCATAATAGTTGCTTATTTGTTCATCCGGGAAGTACAAAGATGTATCATGATTTGAAGCAACATTATTGGTGGTCTGGTATGAAACGAGAGATATCTGACTTTGTATCGAAATGTTTAATCTGTCAGCAAGTTAAGGCTGAACATCAGGTTTCATCTGGTTTGTTACAACCAATTCTAATTCCTGAGTGGAAATGGGATAGAGTAACAATGGATTTTGTTTCAGGATTGCCTCAGACTCTGAGAAAGAAAGATGCGATTTTGGTT
Organism: Gossypium bickii; assembly: GCA_025503065.1. Lineage (NCBI taxonomy): Eukaryota > Viridiplantae > Streptophyta > Magnoliopsida > Malvales > Malvaceae > Gossypium > Gossypium bickii. The sequence continues at coordinate 41,391,181 of CP106717.1, read as the reverse complement.
GTAGTTGATCGATTGACGAAATCCGCCCATTTTATTCCAGTATGATCTGATTACTCACTTGATAAGTTAGTTGAGGTTTATATTTCTGTGATTGAGAGATTGCATGGGATGCCACTACCATTATGTCAGATAGAGATCCGAGGTTTGCATCACGATTCTGGAAGAAATTGAAATAAGTTTTGGGTACTAAATTGCATTTCAGTACAGCTTTTCATCCGCAAATGGATGGTCAATCAGAACGGATTATTCAGATTCTTGAGGATATGTTGAGATGTTTCATTCTTGAGTTTAATGGTACGTAGGAACAGTACTTGCCACTGATTGAATTTGTGTATAATAATAGTTTTCAGTCGAGTATCAAATTGGCACCATATGAAGCTTTACATGGACGTAAATGTCGAACACCTTTGTACTGGACTGAGCTTAGTGAAAGTAAGTTACACGGGGTCGATTTGATAAAAGATACAGAATAGAAAGTGAAAGTGATCTGAGATAGTTTGAAAACGGCATCTGATCATCAGAAGTCTTATGCAGACTTGAAACGAAAAGAGATTGAATTTGAAATCGGTGACAAACTTTCTTAAAAGTGTTTCAATGGAAGAAAGTGTTCCGCTCCGGATATAAATGCAAGTTGAGTCCGAGGTTCATCGGACCGTATGAAATTATTGAACGTATTGGGCCAGTTGCATATAGATTATTGTTGCCCTATGAGCTAGCAAACATTCATAATGTATTTCATGTGTCAATGCTCCGTAGATACCGATCCGATTCGATCCGTCACATGTGATTGCTCCATCTGAGATTGAAATCCGATCTGATATGACTTATAAAGAGGAACCGATCCGTATCTTAGCTCGTGAAGTGAAAGAATTAAGAAACAAAAGAATTCAGTTAGTTAAAGTATTGTGGCATCGATACGGAATGGAAGAGGCTACGTGGGAGCTTGAAGATTCAATGAAACAACAATATCTGAATCTGTTTAACGGTAAGATTTTCGGGAATGAAAATCCCTAAGGGGGAGAATTGTAACAGTCTAGTTTAGACCCTAGTCGGAACAGTGGTTTCGGGACCATAAATTCGAGTCAGTAAAATATTTAATATTATTTTCTGTGCCTTTAATATGTGATTAAGCATGTGTTAAAGTTCCGTAAGTGAATTTGTCCGTCTGTGCTCTTAATTTGATAAAAGGATTAAATTGCATTAAATGCAAAACTAGCATGATATTTGTAAAAGTGTATATTTGTTGTGGCTTTTAAAGGTGGAGGCCTTATGTTGTTATTAATCTATTCATAAGATAATGGATGGTTAAATGACATAATGATCATAGTGTTATTTTGTCTTATATGATATATAGAAGGGTAAATTAGTAATTTGATAAATAAAAGATGATTAAACAAAAACCAAGGCTAAAATGCTATCATCTTTTATGTTTCACCACCGAAAATCAAAAAGGGAAGAAGGGTTTGAATTCTTCAAATATTCAACTAGCTTGTGGTCAAATTAAGGTATGTTTTGACTTTGGTTTTTGATGATTTTTATGTTTTTAAGATTGTTGCTTAGTCTACTATCAAGCCCATATTGTAATTTGAAGAATTGATGATGTTTATGAGATGTGCCATTGATGAAATGGTGAGCTTTGTGATGAGTTTAGGTGTTAAATGAAAGATATGTGTTTAATGAACATGTTTTTTTTTTGAATTTTTGATGAATTTAGCTAATTAGGGCTAAATTGTGAAAATAGTATTTTGAGGGACTAAATTGTGAAATAAATGAAATGTATGAACTTGTAGGAGATACATGAACATTCGGTTAGGCATGGGTAACTTGGATATTATGTGTAATTTGTGATTTTGTGAATTAGGGACTAAAATGTCCAAATGTGATAATGTGAGGGTTAATGTGTAAATTACCCTAAATATGTGTTTTTGATTGAATTGAATGATTTGATGAATGAATCGGTTAAATCTGTAGGTGTATAGATCAAGAACCAAAGAAAATGGATTTAGATCGAGGAAAGTTAAAAATCATTGATTAGCCGTACGTTTTCGTTAAACCGAACTCGAGGTAAGTCAATATATAAGTAAATGTATTTGTATTGAATTATTTGTGTATATATGGAATTTGAATGGTTATGAATATCCATTGAGATGGATTGTATGTGAAATACGAGTTACGAATAAGTTGACAGGTTGATAATGTCCGAGAAGTCCCATTTGAACCTAGGAATAGATAGGATAGTATATGTCATGACATAGGTGTCTGTTATGTAATATCATGTAAGACCACATCTGGGATGTTGGCATTGATTCGAGGTTTTGTGTAAGACAACGTCAGGGACGTTGGCATTGATATGAGGTTTACGTGTAAGACCATGTCTGGGACATTGGCATCGTATTGATTCGTGTAAGACCCTGTCTGGGACAGTGGCATCGATATTTGATTACATGTAATACCACATCTGGGGCGTTGGCATTGTACGAATATTCCGAGTATTCTGAGTATTCTAATAGATTCCAAACGGTTCAACGAGAAAATCTGAGATACGAATGACTATGTGATTTGTATATCTGTTTCAAGTACGTCTGATTTGTACACTAAGTGTGTATGAAAGGTAAGTGTCTATACGAACTTACTAAGATGAATATGTGCAATGAATTGATGGAATGATATATGAATATATGCTTAAATGGGCTATGTGTATATGTGAGTTTGAGTTGAAGAATGTGGTAAGATATGGCTAAGCAAACGAGCCAAAGAATATATGTGATGAATTTGCTATGAGAACTATTATTGTTATTGTATCAATATGGTTATGTGCATTTTATGCTAAGGTTACTTGTATATGGCTTACTAAGCTTTTGAAAGCTTACTTTGTGTGTGGTTGTTCTGTTTTATAGATCGTCAAAGCAATTGAAGGCTCGGGGATCGTCGAGGATCGTCATCACACTACTCAAACTTGTTTTGGTACCTTTGAAATATGTATATAGCTAAGTATGGCATGTATAGGCTAGTCATTTTGGTATGAGTTGGAAAAATTATATTAGCTATATGATGTGGCTAGTTATATGTTGGTATTATGCACTTGTGAATGTGGTATATGATGTTGGTTTTGGTATGATCTCATAACTATGAAATGGCCAAGACTATGGTAAGCATATGAATGTATTATGAGTATGAATGTTTGAGCAAAGGATTAATTATATGAAATGTGAATGTAGATGAGTTATGCTTGCATGTATATGTGTTTTAGTTGTGTAAATTGGCATGATTGGGAATGAGATAGGATGTAAAGATTTGTTGATTAATTTGACATAATTTTTGGATATCATTAATGCATGAAATGAATTGGTATATTGCTTGTAGGGTTGACCCAAGTGTGGGTGGCATTTTGGCCTTGCAAATGGCCTGTTTTGACTACACAGCTGTGGCACACGGGCGTGCCTGATGGCCGTGTGAACAAGTCAGTAGCTAGCCCAAATATGCATGGTCATGGCACACAGGCGTGCTTGATGGCCGTGTGAACAAGTCAGTAGCTAGCCTAAATATGCACGGTCATGGCACACGAGCGTGCTTGGTGGCCGTGTGGATAAGTCAGTATACATGCTCTGTTTTGGCACGGCCAGGACACATGGGAGTGTCTAGTAGCCGTGGGAGGCATATGGCCTGCCCACACGGGCGTGTGACCTTAGTAACTTAGAAAAGTTTTTAAATTTTTGAGAAATTTCATATGTGTTCGGTTTAGTCCCGACCCTATTCTAAAGCATTATTAAGGTCTTGTTGACCAATAAAAGGGACACTTTGAATGTGATTGATGATTTTTAATATGAAATGTCTATAAATGTTTCCGATATGTCTGCTAATGCCTTTAACCCTAATCCGGCGACGGATAGGGGTTAGGGGTGTTACACGTGCTCACATCATACGTGCCCCTGTTTGTACTTCGTAACCCTAAATTGCACAGACGTGCCCCTGTTTGTACTTCGGTACCCATGGATGTACTTTTGTACTCTGATTAGACTTCGGTAATTCTGAATTAATAATATAAGAAATGTATTCAATTTATTGATAGATAAAATGATATGCTATGTTCTTACTAAACTCTATAAGCTTATTCATTTTTGTGGATTGTTTTGTAGATCATTATTGCTGACACTTTGGACGGATCAAATCTTCAGCTCACACTATCCAGCGACTTTGGTAGTTTTTGTATCTCTTAGGGTAGTGGCATGTATAAAATTAAGTAGTTGAATTTGGGGTTGAAACGTATTTAGGATGTTATAAAATGTTATTTGATGAATGTGTATATAATAACTAAATGTGTTTGTGTTTGATGCCATATATGCATAATAAGTTATTATGCTTACTTTAGAAGGTACTTTTGGTCACTTTTTATAATGAATGAGAATGGTTTATTGGTATCATTAGATGGCTTGAGTCGTGGAGCTACTTTAGGTTATATGTTTATTAGGTTTTTTGGAATTTGTAGTTGATGAATGTATTTGGTAAAGTTTGCATGATTTTGTAGGTTTTGGTAATTGATATTGAGGTGCCTTATATTGCATATTGGTTGAATGATCTTAGACTATTGATTTGGTCATTTTATGTAAGTTTTGGGTCATGTTTTTATGCCTTGATATGGTGTACTAAAGACCTTTAGGTGGTTGCATGGTTTGGTGTTGAAAATGGCTTCTTTTTTGGCAAATTCATGTCCACACAGCCTGAGACACGAGTGTGTGACTCAACCGTGTGTGACACACAGCCGTGTGTCCCTTGTAGGTTTTAAAGCATGCAAGTCAGGCTGTTACACGGCCTAGCACACAGGCCTATATAGTTATTTCTAAAGTTACACGACCTGGCACACGGACGTGTGGCTTGGTCGTGTGACCTAACTCAGAGAGTTACACGGGTGAGAACATGAGCTGGAACACGGCCGTGTGTCCCTATTTTGATTATTACACGGCCGGAGACACAGGCGTGTGTGAGTCACACGGCCTAGCAAAAGCATGTTTATTGCAATGGAGACAAGGGCATGACGGGGCTCTACGCATCATGATAGCTACTTTTCCCTGACAGGTGAATACCAACTTATACTGATGAGGGTTTTGGGTTTCAGGTTTCGGGTTTTGGGTTTTGGGTTTCCAGCTTTGCTTCCTTTGAATAGGCAATGTTGACGTGTTTAATACGGAATATACTCTCCACGAGATTCAATTTGTTGACATTTGCTTATGGCTTAATCTTAGATTACTTTCCTTTATACTGTACACCTAAAAAATATTTTTATCTTTATAAATTTATTTTTAAAATTTTAATCTTTAGTTTTTCAAATTTTAAAATTTCAATTCTATTGACATTTTAAAATTAAAAAAAACTTAGTAATAATATAATTAAAAAATAAAATTGTAATAAAAAATTAGATAATAGTATAATTAACAAAATAATTTCAATAGTACTAAAAATTGAAAAAAAAAACTCCAAAGATACAACAAAGTGAAAACATATTTTAACCCACATAAAAGATACATGTTCCCCTCTTACGCTACCCATTCTTCTTCTTCTTTTTTTTTTTGTTTGTTTCCTACTTCAAGACTATTCAAATTTGGATTGCTTAAAAATTGTAAGACTTGCAAACAACATTAAAACATGCAGCCATACAAGGATGAAACACAAAACCAAGTAGATCTCAAAGCAATCCGAATCTAAGAGAGAACGAAAACACACACACACACACACACACACACACACACACACACACACAATATTTAAGTATTTAAGACTATAAATCCATGTATAATTGATTATATATTTATTTATTTAGGGCAATCGCTCTGCACAGAGTGTAAAAGGTTAATAAAAAAGTGTGGTTGAATTAATCCAAGCGGTTCCCTAAGCATCCATATGAATCATGCATCGCAAACCCTCCCCTTGCAGCATGTACTCGAATGCCTTGTTGATATCCAAGAATGGGACAGAATGAGTGATGAATTTATCCAGTTCCAACTCCTGCAACATCAACATTTTACAATCTTACTCTTTTTTTTTTTACTTCCATTCATAGAAAATTGTTGAAATGGGAGTCACCTTTTTCATATACTTCTCCACAACACCAGGGATATCGGATTGAGGTTTGTAGTTGCCAAAGAAAGTACCCCTAAGTGTCCTCTCATTCAGGAAATATATTGGATGGGTTTTGAATGAATCATCTCTGCTCGGCACACCCACAAGCACAGCAACACCCCAACCCTGACATTCAGGGATTTCAGTCAGAATTAAAATAAAATGTCTATGAATGAAGAGAAGTTTGTGCTGGTAATTACATCATGGACACATTCAAATGCAGAAACCATGGCCTGGGTGCTCCCCGTACATTCAATACTGCAATCAACTCCTCCTCCAGTCATCTCCGCAATCACCTATTTGTTAGAACAACAAGAAACAAAATTATCTATCTGCTTGAAAACTCAGCAACAATGCAAGTTTTATTATGTAAGATGACCTAAATATATGGTCATGCTAGAATCTTTAATGACTTTACGTGCTCAAAGTTCACTAAGGTATATGGGATTGAGTTTTCAAGGAATCCAACCTCTTGAACAGGTTTATTATGATCTTTTGGGTTCACAAATTCGGTAGAACCAAATTTCTTAGCTGCAAGAAGAAAAATGATTAATTTTGCAACTTTGTTTAATCTAAAACATAACCAGTCTTTGAGTATTTAATGTAAATATCATTAAACTAAAGCTACCTTCTTCGAATCTGTTGGGGTTTAGATCAATACCAATGATCCTAGAAGCCTCACAAAATCTTGCTCCTTCAGCAGCCTAGGTTTCACAAAATAGAAATAAGTACAACTCCATTTTTACAGTTGCCAGATGGATAGTAACATAAAAGCAACAACAATAACTTACCGCAAGACCTACAGCACCAAGTCCAAAAACTGCAACAGACCCACCCTTTTTTGGTTTAGCAACATTCACAGTGGCACCAAAACCTGCAAGCAGGGATGAGCTATAAGTTATGTGTTCATATATATCCAAAATGCAGAAAAAAAGCAGAGTTGTGAAGTTCGGACCTGTCGACATTCCGCAGCTAAGAACACACACTTTATCAAGTGGAGCCTGTGGATTAATCTGGGCGATCTGGCCGACATGGACAACAGTGTATTCGCTAAAAGTTGAGGTGCCAAGAAAGTGGTAGATAGGCTTCCCATCTTTAGAAAACCTAGTCTGCCCATCATGAAGCATTCCACCCCTCTCAGTGTTAATTCTAAGGAGATCACACATGTTACTTGCTTCTGATAAGCAATGGGGACACTCCTTGCATTCTCCGGTGAAGATAGGTAGAACATGATCACCCGGTTGGACATCCGTCACCCCCTCTCCTACACTTTCCACAACCCTATAGTATACAACAACAACATGTTCACATGAGAATTTGGTCCAGTCTTCACCAACCATTCATCCAAATTCGAACAAAGAATTACTCCTATCCATCTCATCAACTATTTTCATGAAATTTCAAGGTTATATCTGTCTAGTAACTGGACACTCAAGCAATTTAGACATATACATACCCTCCAGCTTTGTGACCAAGAATGCGAGGAAACAGAGGATTTTGTCCCTGGAAACAATGAAGAAAACGTTAGAGAAGGGAATCAGCGATTAATTTCTCTAAATATGAATATAGATAGTCAATCACTAAAAATAAGTTGAAAGCAAAGCAGAAGTGTAACCTTAGCCTCCCAGAAGTAGACATCGGTGTGGCATAAAGAAGTGAAGTGAATCTTAACACGAACTTTATTCTTTTGAGGTGGTGCCACTTCAATTTCTTCTACAGACAATGGCTTCCCTGCCTCCCATGCCACCGTAGTTGCCAAACCACATCCACCCAATTTACCAAAATACTCATTCAATCAACAACTAATTGGAATGAGTTGTAATCAACTTTGACATTTTCCCTAACATTCAAACCATAATTATCATGAAGCTATGTTTGATCAAAGTAGCTTTGTTTCCACACACAAACAGTTCATTTCTCAGATTGTCTTGAATCCCTTCAAAGGAAAACATTTTCTCAAACATAATCAATAAAATTGAAAATGGTAGCTTTGTTTTCACACACAAACAATTCATTTCTCCTATTGTCTTGGATCCCTTCAAAGGAAAACATTTTCTGAAACATAATCGATAAAATTGAAAATGATCAAAACAATGAAATATCAAACAAATCAAAACGTTCCAAGCCTTTTTTCCTTCAGCTGATATAATATTAGGAACCAAACAAAAATAAGAACTAAAATTGTTTATTAGAATCCAAAAAACTCAATCCATGAATTTTCATAATAGAAAGTTTGAAAAGAAAAATGATCTCAAAAGTTGAAGCAAAAGAAAGTTCTAACAATTGAATCCAAAGCATCAAATCAAAACCTCAAAACCTAGGAAAGGATAAGTGAAAGCCAACAAAAGGCAGTGACCATGTAACCAGACACATGTTGTACAAGCATCAATAGTGTTGGTTGATTGATCACCTTTGCAACGGATGACCTGACCAGCAGTACTCATGGCTTTTTAATTAATTATATATCTTTGACAATATATTTTCTAGTGTAGTGAAGTATGGAAAAGAAAACCTAAGGAGTATCCATTTATAGGCGAGGTTGAACGATCGAACAAGAAATGAAATGTACGAGAATAGCCATTTTTTACTCCATTGTATTTGGCAAGTTGTCCAATTGTCGATGTGAGAGTGTTTTAATGGTTTTTCCAGGTGAGCTACGTTTCGATTTTTCTGCATACTAGTATAGGGAGTGGCAATCGTGTCCTAGTTTTAGGTTTGGTCACTGAGTTGAAACATGTGGCGCAACCATGGCCGCCTCAGGGAACAACCACGTACTCTTACTTTACAACTTTATGTGTTTCTCCTTTACCTTTACAATATTATAATTTTTTATTCACAAACTCCAAAACTAAATTTACTTCAATACTTATATTTTATTTTTTATTTTAACACTTAAATTTGATAATTAATTTTATTTTGATTGTTAAATTTAAAATATAAAAAGTTGATAATATGATATTTTGAATTGTGTGACATCATCACTTGAAAATAGAAAAAAATTAATTATATAATTTTTCGAGTGATAATATGGTAAAATTTTAGAGTGTTACATTTATTGTTTTAATAACTGGACCAATAGTTGAATACGTTAGACTACTGATTCCCGATTCAATCGATTCGAACATTGGACTAACCATAATTAAATAAATAATTCAAATTTCATAAAAATTTGAAAAATGAAAATAATTTTTTTATTAAACTAGTTCAACAATTGATTTTTATCCTAGTTTTCTATGTTTACCAATTTTAAGTAGTTTCCAAGTCAATTAGCTCAACCTTCTTCTGATTGTTATGTCGATCTGTTGAATACGATTTTGTTCCAGTAACACTAGCCATATCCTCAAATCTTGACAAAAATTTAAGTTTAGGGATAGAAATGGATCTATTTATCAAGTTCAATGACCAAAGTAGACCAAAAAATTTATGTGTACGAAAGTGGATCTAATTGCCAAGTTCAAGAACAAAAAAATTATATCATCCCTTTACCTTTTCTTTGTTTTTTCCTCATTGTAATGGTTAATTTTATCGGTGATGGAAAAATTTATCTACAACATTATTGATATAATGGTACAACAAGGAGGAGGTATAGAGGATATAAAGTGATGGTTGTTGTGGAGGCCATTTCACCTAGTCTGGGCAGAGAGCTAGACTAGAGGTGTCAAGAGTGCTAAGGTTGAGAGCTGAAGGTATGTTGACAGAGTATTAGTTTGGTATCTAGGGGGATTCAATTATTTCTTCTTCATTATTGGGGTATTTATAGGCGGGATTCCCATTTAAGGCGAGGGTGTAGGATTTTCCATCTAGTCATCATTACGGAACACGTAGCGCAAATATCTTCGATGGGACAAGAATGTCTGTGATGGGACAAATCTTGTCATTTACTCTAACTTGATGGTATAGGGTAGTTGAGCTCACGTGGTGTATGGTGACCAACAACCTCACATTTTCGATGAAAGCTTAGGGATCCGGATGACAGTGGCTTACACTTTCTGCATGGTTATCTCGGATAGGAGGCTTGTGGGTGACCTCTCAGTTTGTGTTTGATTTGTTGTCTTGAGTGTAGTATATTCGTTTGTAAATGTAACACCCCTAACCTGTATTTGTCACCAGAATAGGGTTATGGAGCATTACCAAAAATTTTCAAAACATTTATAGACATTTCATGTTAATCACTATTCATTCACGGAGATTGTTTAAAATGTCCCTTGATTGGTCTCTCGAGGCCCAATATGAGCATTAGAATCGAGTCAGGACTTAATCGGGAACTCTAAAAATTTTTCGCGATTTTTCAAAAATTTTCCAAGATGCAAGGCTCACATGTTGAATCAGGTGAACAAGACAGGTTACCGGTAATGATTTCTCACATGACGACTTAGAGGTATGTAAGAAAAGGGTATGAGACGTATCTTGCCCTTGTGATGAATACTAAAGAAACTGCGTTGAAGGTTGAGTCAGTGCCAATAGTATCTGAGTACCCAGATGTTTTTCCCGAGGAATTGCCAGGATTGCCTCAGGTCAGAGAGGTTGAGTTTGGCATTAAGGTAGCTCCTGGTTCTGTACCAATATCGATTGCTCCTTATAGAATGGCTCCAACTAAGTTGAGAGAATTAAAGGCACAGTTGCAAGATTTAACGGACAAAGGTTTTACCAGACCGAGTTGTTCTCTATGGCGTGCTCCAGTGCTATTTGTGAAAAAGAAAGATTGCTCTATGAGACTGTGCATAGATTACCGGCAACTCAATAAGGTAATAGTGAAGAACAAGTATCCATTGCCAAGAATCAATGATTTATTCGACCAATTGAAGGGAGCCACTGTGTTCTCTAAGATAGATTTGAGGTCGGGATACTACCAGTTCAGAGTAAAGGACTCTGATGTGTTTAAGACGGCTTTTCGAATGAGGTATGGGCATTATGAATTTTTAGTTATGCCCTTCGGTTTGACAAACGCTCCTGCGGTGTTCATGGATTTGATGAACCGTATTTTTTGACCATATTTAGATAAGTTTGTTGTAACACCCTTAACCTGTATTTGTTGTCGGATTAGGGTTAAACGCGTTACCGGATAGTTTGGAAACTTTTACAGACATTTAGTAATACAATTCATCAATCACAATCAAAGTGTCCCTTTAATAGGTCAACGAGACCTTAATCATGCTTCAGAATAGGGTCAGGACTAAACCGAACACATATGAAAGTTCTCGAAAATTTAAAACTTTTCTAAATTACAGAGGTCACACGTTGGTGTGGGTAGGCCGTGTGCCTCCCACGGTTATTAGACAAACCCATGTGTCGTGGCCGTGCCAGATCAAAGCATGTATACTGACTTATCCACACGGCCACCAGACACTCCCGTGTGCCATGGCCGTGTAGAATTATGCTAGCTACTGACTTGATCACACAGCCACCAGGCACGCCCATATACCATGGCCATATAAGATTACGCTAACTACTGACTTATTCACACGGCTACCAGGCACGCCAGTGTGCCACGGTCGTGTATGCAAAATAGGCCATTTGCAAGGCCGAAAATGCCACCCATACAAGGGTCAATCCTACAAGCAAAATACCAATTCATTTCAAGCACACTTTACATCCTAAATATGGCAAATAAATCAACAAGATCTCGCATTCAATCTCATTTCCATTCATGCCAATTTACACAACTAAAACACATATACATTCAAGCATGATTCATCTACATTTGCCTTTCATATAAACATTCCTTTGCTCAAACATACATACTCATAATGCTTTCATATGCTTACCCAAAGTCTTGGCCATTTCATTAACTATCAAGCCATACCAAATCATGCATCATATATCATAATCACTCGTGCATATCACTAACATTTATCTAGCCACATCTCATGGCTATTTATACACAATTCAAACATAATCCAAAATGACTAGCCTATACATGCCATATTTAGCTATATATACATTTTCAAAGTACCAAAACAAGTTTGTGTAGTGTGATGACGATCCTCAACGGTCCCCGAGCCTTCAATAGCTTTGACGATCTATAAAACAAAGCAAACACACACATAGAGTAAGCTTTCAAAAGCTTAGTAAGCCATATACAAATAAACTTAGCATAAAATACACATAACCATATTAATACAATGGCATTTATAGTTGTCATAGCAAATTCATCACATATTCTTTGGCTCATATACCTAGCCAAATCTTACCACATTCTTCAACTCAAATTTCACATATACACATAGCTCATTTAAGCGTATCTTCACATATCATTCCATCATTTCATTGCACATACTCATCTTAGTAAGTTCATATAGACACTTACCTTTCATACACCCTTAGTGTACATAACAACCGTACCTGAATCGGATATCCAAATCACATAGTTGTTCGTATCTCAAATTTTCCTGTTGAACTGTTTGGAATCTAACAGGATACGCAGAGTGCTCGGAATAGTCATACAATGCTAATGTCCCAGACGTGGTCTTACATGTAATCAAATATCGATGCCACTGTTCCAGACAGGGTCTTACACGTAAATCTCATATCGATGCCAACGTCCCAGACGTGGTTTTACACAAAATCTCGAATCCATGCCAATGTCCCAAATGTGGTCATAACAGACACCTATGTCATGACATATACTATCCTATCTATTCCTAGGTTCAAACGGGGACTTCTCGGACATTATCAACCTGTCGACTTATTTGTAATTCGTATTTCACATACATTCCATCTCAATGGATATTCATAACCATTCAAATTTCATATATATACATAAATAATTCAATACAAATGCATTTACTTGTATATTGACTTACCTCGAGTTTGGTTTAACGGAAACGGATACGGCTACTCGATTACTTTCGATTTCCCACGATCTAAGTCCGTTTACTTTGGTTCTTGATCTTTACATATTCAAATTTAACCCTTTTATTAACCAACACATTCAATTCAATCCAAAAACACACATTTAGGATTATTTGCAACTTAGCCCTCACATTTGCACATTTTATCAATTTAGTCTATTTTTCTCAAAACATCAAATATACAAAAGTTGTTCACACACATGCATAGCCGAAACTCCCTAAAGACCATACAAGTCCATACTTTTCATCAAATTCACAATTTAGCCCTCCAAAATATTATTTTCACAATTTAGCCCTAATTAGCTAAATTCATCAAAAATTCAAGAACAAAACATGTTCATTAAACACATATCTTTCATTTAACACCTAAACTTATCACAAAGCTCACCATTTCATCAATGGCATATCTCATAAACATCACCAATTCTTCAAATCACAACATGGGCTTGATAGTAGACTAAGCAACAATCTCAAAAACATAAAAATCATCAAAAACTAAAGCAAAAACATACCTAAATCAAAGCTTGCATGTTTCGAAACCTAGCCTAACTTTCTTTCTTTTCTTCTTTCAATATTCGGCTAAATGGATGAACATTATAGCCATATACAAGCTTTTGTTTTACTTAATTATCTTTGATTTATCAATTTACTCATTTACCCTTTTAATAAACATATAAGACAAACAAACATTAAGGTTATTTTTTCATTTATCCATCCACTAACCTTAATATTGGCTTATTTGCCACATAAAGCCTCCACACTTATAAAGACATGACAAATAGGTATCTTTTCATAAAGCATGCAAATTTGCATTTCAATGCAATTTAATCCATTTTCTAAAATTAAGCATGAAAGCAATCAAATTAATTCACAAAAATTTTGCACATGCTAAATCATATACTGCAGACATAGAAAATAATATTAAAATATTTTCTAACTCGGATTTATGGTTTCGAAACCACTGTTCCAACTATGGTCTAAATCGGACTATTACAATTCTCCCCCCTTAGGGATTTTTTTCCCCGAAAATCTTACCTTTAAATAGATTCGAATATTGTTGTTTCATTGAATCTTCAGGCTCTCACGTAGCCTCTCCGTGTTGATGCCACAATACTTTAACTAACGAGATTCTTTTATTTCTCAACTCTTTCACTTCATAAGCTAAGATACGGATCGGTTCTTCTTCATAGGTCATATCAGATTAGATTTCAATTTCAGACAGAGAAATCACATGTGACGGATCGGAGCAATATTTATGGAGCATCGAAACATGAAATACATTGTGTATTTTTGCTAGCTCAGATGGCAATAATAATCTATACGCAACTGGCCCAATACATTCAATGATCTCATATGGTCCGATGAACCTCAGACTCAACTTGCCTTTATGTCCAAATCAGAGTACTTTCTTCCACGGAGACACTTTTAAGAAAACTTTGTCATCAATCTCAAATTCAATCTCTTTTTGTTTCAAGTCTGCATAAGACTTCTGACGATCAGATGCTGCTTTCAAACTATCTCGGATCACTTTCACTTTCTGTTCAGTATCTTTTACCAAATCAACCCCGTGTATCTTACTCTCGCTGAGCTCAGTCCAATACAGAGGTGTTTGACATTTGCGCCCATACAAAGCCTCATAAGGTGCCATTTTAAAACTCGACTAAAAACTATTATTATACGCAAATTCAATCAATGGCAAATACACGTACCGTTAAACTCAAGAATGCAGCATCTCAACATATCTTCGAGAATATGAATAATCCGCTTGGATTGACCATCCGTTTGCGGATGAAAAGCTGTACTAAAATGAAATTTAGTACTCAAAGATTCTTGCAATTTCTTCCAGAATCGTGAAGTGAATCTCGAATCTCTATCAGACACGATAGACAATGGCACTCCGTGCAATCTCACAATATCAGAAATGTAAAACTCAGCTAATCTATCAAGTGAGTAGTCAGATCGTACCAGAATAAAATGGGCATATTTCGTGAATCGATCAACTACTATCAAAATTGCATCTTTCTTTCTCAGAGTCAGAGGTAATCCGGAAATAAAATTCATCGTTACTCTATCCCATTTCCACTCAGGAATCAGAATTAGTTGTAACAACCCAGATGGAACCTGATGTTCAGCCTTAACTTGCTGACAGATTAAGCATTTCGACACAAAGTTAGATATGTTTCGTTTCATACCAGACCACCAATAATGTTGCTTCAAATCATGATACATCTTTGTACTTCCTTGATGAACAAATAATCGACTATTATGAGTTTCACTCAAAATCAACTGAATCAACTCTGGATTTCTTGGAACACAGATTCGATCTCAGAATCTCAAACAGTCATCAACATCAACTCGAAATTTAGTATCAAAGTTCGGATTACACTGAGCTCGTTTCGCTAATAATTCATTATCACTTTTCTGAGCATTACATATTTGTTGTAAAAACAACGGTTTCGCTTTCAATTCAACTAACACCGAACCATTATCAAACGGATCTAAATGAATATTCATAGCACGTAGTGCATACAATGATTTCTGACTCAAAGTATCAGCTACGATATTTGCTTTACCTGAGTGATAATCAATTACAAGTCCATAATCTTTCAACAGCTCTAACCATCTTCTCTGTCGCAGATTCAAATCTTTCTGAGTCATTAGATATTTTAGACTTTTATGATCTGAAAACACATGACATTTTTCACCAAACAGATAATGTCGCCAGATTTTTAATGCAAATACAATCGCAGCTAGCACAAGGTTGTGCGTCGGATAAATATTTTCATTAGGCTTTAATTGTAACACCTCTAACCCGAAATCATCGCTGGATTAGAGTTAAGAGGCATTACCAGACAATAGGATCATTTCACAACTCATTTACGACACAAAGTCAATCGTCATCATAATACATCAAACTTAAGCGATTAATCCCTTATTAAGACGTATAAGACCTTAAACATATGCTAGAGAGGGGTCGGGACTAAACCGAAGTACATACAAAAACTTCTCAGAAATTTAAAACTTTTCTAGGTTTCAGGGGATACACGCCCGTGGGGGTAGGCTGTGTGCCTCCCACGGTTGCTAGACACACCCGTGTGTCCTCTCTGTGGTCCAAATAGTCCTTTGCTCCACGGCCACCAAGCACGCTCGTGTGCCATGGCCGTGGTCGATCCTGTCAAAAACCACACGGCTACTAGGGACGTCCGTGTGTCAAGGCCGTGTGCTCCTAGGCCATAAATTGACTTACGCCCACGATCATTAGGCAAAAATAGGCCATTTGCAAGCCAAAATGCCACCCTCATGGGTCAATCACTACAAGCACACTTAAGCATGTTTATGTACACATTTTGGCAACCATTTCCTATCATATGACCAATCTATCAACTCATACAAACTCACTTTCAAACATATCAACTTATAAGCTAACGTATACAACTTGAACACATTCAATACTAAACATTATTCCTTCTCCATTTCACTAAATCATACTAGCATCTTACCAACACAAAGTTACCATTGATAAATCATTCTCTTCAACCACAAACCGTACCAAAATATGCCTCATATAACAAAGCCATTCATGCTTGAAGCAACCATATATTTAGCCACATCACATGGCTAATTACACACCTCAAATATGTATCAAATAACTAGCCTATACATGCCATATTTCAACTATATACATCTTCACAAAAGTACCCAAAATAGATTGCCGATAGTGTGATTAAGAAGCTGACGATCCCCTGATCTGAGCTAGCTTTACTGACACTGTAAATAGAGAAACAATCACACAGTAAGCTTTTAAAAGCTTAGTAAGTTCATAAAAAAATACATTAAATCAAAACATATCATCACGTAGATTATTTCACAATCAAATATCTCATATCATCCAAAGCTAGTAATTTCAATTAACCTTCCATAAACTCATTCATAATTTCATCAACCACATAGGTTCCGAACGTTCCTTAGCCAACACATAGTTATCAAATATTTACGCTACTCAGTACTCATTAATCACTTCGACCAACATTTGTCCCTTCTTCAGTTTATTCGCACACTTAGTGCCTAAATAGTAAACCGAAGCTTAATTAGCATCGCACACTTAGTGCCTAAATGGTTAACCGAAGCTTAATTAGCATCAAACACTTAGTGCATCCATATCAAACCAATCTTGAATCGGTATCATACACACAGTGCCAACCACAAAGCCGAAGCTTATATTACACCGCACACATAGTGCTATTTATCTTGGTCACATTTCCAAATACGCACACTTAGTGCCATTTAACTCAATCTATCACGTAGCATTCACATTTCAACAATATCATACCATTCATTTCATAGCCTTAAACATAACTAAATACATGTATTATGTCCGAACTTACCTCGGACGTCAAAATACCGAAACGGTCTATTAATCGAGCACTTTCTCTTTGCCTCGATCTCGATCTGAACCTCTCCTCTCTTGGTCTATACACATTCAAATTCAATCCATTCAATCACCAACTCATTCAATTTAGTCCACACACACACATTTAGGGCATTTTACAAAATAGCCCTCACATTTTCACATTTTGACACTTTAGTCCCTAATTCACAAATTCATCAAATTCACAAAATTTCACCTAACACAAGCTTAGCCGAATTTTGCTTGTGTTCATACAAACCCTCGCACTTCATTTATTTCACATTTTAATCCTTCAAAATGTTATTTTCTCAATTTAGCCCTAATTAGCTAAATTCATCAAAACTCCAAGAACAAAACATGTTCATTAAACGCATATCTTTCATTTAACACTAACACTCATCACAAAGCTCACCATTTCATCAATGGCACATTTCATAAACATCATCAATTCACAAAATTTGAGCATGAGTTTTGTAGAGCACAAAACAATGATTACAAAAACAAAGAAATTATTAAAAATCGAGTCAAAACATACCTTGAATTTGAATCAAAAGCTAGCCGAAAATACCAAATCTAAAAACCCCTCTTTTTTTCTTTCTAAAATTGATGGAAGAAGATGAATACTTCCACTATCAATTTCCTTTTTGTTTTATTATTATTAACATATTTAACATTTTACTCATTTGCCCTTTCATTAAACATATAAAAAAATATTTATTAAGGCTAATTTGTCATTTAGCCATCCACTATCTTTATTAATGGCTTAATAAAAACATAAGGCCTCCACCTTAAAAAGCCAACAACATTTTAGTAATTAAAAATCAGCACATAGCTTTTACACTTTACGCAATTAAATCCTTCTCTTATTTAGGCACACAGTCGATAAAATTACCACACAGAATTTTCACACGGACTATATCACATACTATTCACACAAAAAGTAATATTAAATTATCATTCTAACCTCAGATTTGTGGTCCTGAAACCACTGTTCCAACTAGGGTCTAAACCGGGCTGTTACAACTCTCCCCCTTAGGGATTTTTGTCCCTGAAAATCTTACAAGTGAATAATTGTGGATGTTGCTCTCTCATAGCATTCTCAGGCTCCCACGTAGCCTCTTCAATTCCGTGTTTCTGCCATAATACTTTGACTAAATAAATTTTCTTATTTCTCAACTCTTTGGTCTCCCGTGCCAAAATTTGGATCGGTTCTTCACTAAACGACAAATCTGACTGAATCTCAATCTCAGTAGGAGCAATCACATGAGACGGGTTTGATCTGTACCGTCGTAACATCGACACATGAAACACGTTATGAATTTTTTCTAACTCAGGGGGTAATCTCAATCTATAAGTAACCAGCCCAACTCGTTCAATAACCTCATACGGTCCGATGAACCTCGGACTCAGCTTGCCCTTACGGCCAAATCGAAGTATTTTCTTCCACAGAGACACTTTCAGAAACACTTTATCACCAATTTCGAATTCAATATCCTTTCGTTTCAAATCTGCATAAGACTTCTGATGATTTGAGGCTGCTTTCAAATTGTCACGAATTACTTCCACTTTCTGTTCAGTCTCTTTTATAAGATCAACCCTGTGAATTTTATTCTCACTCAGCTCGGTCCAATACAAGGGAGTTCGACACTTTCGACCATAAAGAGCCTCATATGGTGCCATTTTAATGCTAGAGTGAAAACTATTGTTATACGCAAACTCAATCAATTGTAAATGATTTTCCCACGTACTTTCAAATTCAAGTATGCAACATCTCAGCATGTCTTTGAGAATTTGAATGATTTGCTCGGATTGACCATCCATTTGCGGATGAAAAGCAGTACTAAAATACAATTTCGTGCCTACAGCATTTTGAAATTTCTTCCAAAATCGCGAGGTAAATCTCAGATCTCTGTCAGACACTATAGATAACGGTACTCTGTGCAATCTCACAATCTCATCGATATATAGTTCAGCTAACTTATCTAAAGAATAATCGGTTCTCACCGGAATGAAATGAGCTGATTTCGTCAATCTGTCCACTATCACCCAGATTGCATCTTTCTTACTCGGAGATAAGGGCAAACCCAACACAAAGTCCATTATAATTCTCTCCCATTTCCACTCAGGAATCATAATCGGTTGTAACAAACCAGACGGAACTTGATCTTCAGCTTTGACTTGCTGACAAATTAAACATTTTAACACAAAGTCGTAAATGTCTCTTTTCATACCATGCCACCAATAGAATTGTTTCAGATCATTATACATTTTCGTACTCCCCGGATGAACAGTCAAATGACTATTGTGAGCTTCATTCAAAATCATTGAGATTAACTCTGAATTTCTCGGAACACAAATTCGGTCTCTATATCTCAAACAATCATCACTACCAACTCGATATTCTGATCCAGCATTCAATTCACCTTGAGTTCGTTTAGCCATCATTTCAACATCATTTTTCTGAGCATCACAAATCTGCTGTATAAACATCAGCTTTACTTTCAATTCAGCTGCAACTGCACTATCATTACATAGATCTATCTGATTACTTATAGCTCACAAAGCATATAACAATTTTTGACTCAAGGCATCAACTACAACATTAGCTTTACCCGGGTGGTAATCTATCACAAGTTCATAGTCTTTCAATAATTCTAACCATCTTCTCTGTCGCAAATTCAAGTCTTTCTGAGTCATCAAGTACTCTAAACTCTTATGATCAGTATAGATATGACATTTTTCACCAAATAAGTAGTGACGCCAAATCTTTAACGCAAACACAATCGCAGCTAATTCAAGGTCATGCATCGGATAATTCTTTTCGTACGACTTTAACTGTCTCGAGACGTAAGCAATGACTTTCCCTTCTTGCATCAGCACATAGCCCAAACCATTCAATGATGCATCACTGTAAACTATGAACTCTTTGCCTGATTCGAGTTGAATCAAAGCTGGTGCTTCCGTTAACAACACTTTCAACTGTTCAAAACTTTGTTGGCACTTTTCCGACCACTCGAATCTGACATCCTTCTGTAACAATTTTGTCAATGGAGTTGCAATCATCGAGAAGCCTTTCACAAATCATCTACAATATCCCGCTAGTCCCAGGAAACTACGGACTTCAGACACATTTCTCGGAGGCTTCCATCCAAAATAGTAGAGATTTTACTCGGATCAACTCTTATTCCCACAGCTGATACAATATGTCCCAGAAATCCAACCTCACGCAACCAAAATTCACATTTACTAAACTTTGCGTATAACTGCTTCTCACGTAGAGTTTGTAGCACGATTCTCAAATGCTCAACATGCTGCGTCTCATCACATGAATAGATCAAAATATCATCAACGAACACCACCACAAAGTGATCAAAATACGGTCTGAATATCTGATTCATTAGATCCATAAACACTGCAGGAGCATTTGCTAGTCCAAAAGGCATCACTAAGAATTCATAATGTTCATACCTCGTTCTGAAAGCGGTCTTTGGTACATCAGATTCTTTAACTCTTAACTGATAGTAACTAGATCTCAAGTCTATCTTTGAAAACACTGTAGCTCCCTTCAACTGATCAAACAACTCATCAATACGAGGCAACGGATATTTATTCATCATCGTTAGTTTGTTTAACTGTCGATAATCGATACACATTCTCATAGTTCCATCTTTCTTTTTCACAAATAACACAGGGGCTCCCCAGGGTGAGAAACTCGATCGTGCAAATCCTCTATCAGTTAATTCTTGCAACTGCGATTTTAACTCTTTCAATTTTATTGGTACCATTCTATACAGAGCTATAGAAATGGGAGTGGTTCTCGGCACTAATTCAATACCAAATTCCACTTCTCGAATTGGAGGTAATCCTGGCAGCTCTTCAGGAAACACATCTAAAAACTCACATACCACAGGCACAGGTTCAACTTTCTTTTCTGACACTTTTGTATCAATCACATACGCTAAATAAGCTTCACAACCTTTTGTCACATGATTCATAGCTTTCTTTGTATATACAACAACTGGTAATCCTTTCATATCATTGGATTCAATTCGAATTATCTCACCATTTTGACTCTTCAACTCAATACTCTTTCTTTTACAATTTACGATGGCATGATGCAGAGTAAGCCAATCCATACCCAGAATTATGTCAAACTCATTGAATGGTAGTAACATCAAATTGGCCAGAAAACATATATCATGAAACATCAATGGGCAATTCTTGTATATTTTATCCACCAAAACACACTTGCCTAAGGGGTTCGACACTCTAACCACAAATTCAGTAGACTCACCAGGTAGAGTCTTATTCAATACTAAGTTCATACACACATAGGAATGAGTTGATCCTTGATCTATCAATGCAATGACATCAGTATCAAATAAAGTGAAAGTATTGGTGATGAGGTTTGGAGATGATGCTTCCTCTCGTGCACGTATAGCATAGGCTCGGGCAGGTGCTCTCACTTCTGATCTCACAGCTGTGTTAGTTGTCCCCCTCTAACATTCGCTCACATTTCTATTGTTTCTGGGTGGTCTACCTCTAACCGTCACATTACTTGGTCTTTCATTCTGAACATTTTCCTCTTCTAGCATCTTCGGGCAATCTCGAATAAAATGATCTTGGGACTCACATTTATAACAAAATCTATTGTTGTACTTGCCCCAGCACTCTCCCACATGTCGTCTTCCACACTGTCTACATTCAGGTTTGTTACTCTTAACGCCACCAACACTTGATTCATTCGGAGCTTGAATTCGTAAACCAGTACTTTGTCTCAAACGATCTCTACTTGGATGTCCAAACGAAACATTTGAACGATTGCTTGCATCTCTATATCTCTTCGCTGAAGATTGAGAGAACTTATTCATCGATTTCTTTCTTTCATCACGAGCCTCAGAATTGGCTTTCTTCTTTTCTTTACTGAGCTCCTCAGCTTTGCATGTTGTTCCAACTAACATAACAAATTCATTTATATCAAGTATCCCAACTAACAATTTAATGTCTTCATTCAATCCCTCTATGAAACATTTGCACATAGTAGCTCCGGTCGAAACACATTCTCTCGCGTATTGACTCAATCTTACGAATTCCCGCTTGCATTCTCGCAGAATGTAAAAACTACTGCTTTCAATTTTAGAAACTCTTTACGTTTCTGATCAATGACGCGTTGACTGATATACTTCTTTCTGAACTCGGCTTAAAAGAAGTCCCAGGTGATTCTCTCTCTCGAAACCACAGATATCAATGTTTTCCACCAGTTATAAGTCGTGTCCCTCAACAAGGAAACTAGACACTTAATGCACTCATTAGGACTCAACAATATCTCATCGAATACTCTGATTGTATTCTCAAGCCAAAACTCGGCTCGGTCAGCATCGTCATCAGATGTGGCCCTAAACTCCTCGGCTCTGTATTTTTGAATCTTGTCTACCGGT
This sequence comes from Gossypium bickii, assembly GCA_025503065.1. Classification (NCBI taxonomy): domain Eukaryota; kingdom Viridiplantae; phylum Streptophyta; class Magnoliopsida; order Malvales; family Malvaceae; genus Gossypium; species Gossypium bickii. Next base: position 41,368,370 of record CP106717.1, on the reverse strand, counting down.
GGTTTATTCAATCTGATCGGATCTACAACTTGTGGCACAACAGGTACTTGTGGGGGTGGAGGTTATGGAGCAGTCGGATTCATTTGAACAAACTCCGTAAACCACTCACTCATCATTCGGAAGAAGGCTTGCTTAGCCTCTCCTCTCTCACCACTATCATTCGGCCTAGATGTCCCCTGAGCTGGAGCAGGCGCATTGCTTTCAACATCGTCAGTAACTGCTCGATCGAGATCCATTACTACATGAAAACACACTTTCAACTGTCAGAATTCATCACACTATCGCAATTTCATAATATGGAATGTATAGCTAGACTCACACGTGCTACATTAGTCTGAAAATTGACTAAATCGTAGCTCTGATACTAATAAAATGTAACACCCCTAACTCGAAACCGTCGCCGGATTAGAGTTACGAGGCATTACCAGACAATAGGATCATTTCACAACTCATTTACGACACAAAGTCAATCGTCATCATAATACATCAAACTTATGCGATTAATCCGTTATTAAGACGTATAAGACCTTAAACATATGCTAGAGAGGGGTCGGGACTAAACCGAAGTACATACAGAAACTTCTTAGAAATTTAAAACTTTTCAAGGTTTTAAGGGATACACGCCTGTGGGGGTAGGCCGTGTGCCTCCCACGGCTGCTAGACACACCCGTGTGTCCTCCCCGTGGTCGAAACTGACCTTTGCTCCACGACCATCAAGCACGCCCGTGCGCCATGGCCGTGGTCAATCATGTCAAAAACCACACGGCTACTAGGCACGTCCGTGTGCCATGGCCGTGTGTTCTTAGGCCATAAATTGACTTGCGCCCATGGTTATTAGGCACGCCTATGTGCCACAACCGTGTGGAAAAAATAGGCCATTTGCAAGGCCAAAATGCCACGCTCATGGGTCAATCACTACAAGTACACTTAAGCATGTTTATACACACATTTTGGCAACCATTTCCTATCATATGATCAATCTATCAACTCATACAAACTCACTTTCAAACATATCAACTTATAAGCTAACATATACAACTTGAACACATTCAATACTAAACATTATTCCTTCTCCATTTCACTAAATCATACTAGCATCTTACCAACACAAAGTTACCATTGATAAATCATTCTCTTCAACCACAAACCCTACCAAAATATGCCTCATATAACAAAGCCATTCATGCTTGAAGCAACCATATATTTAGCCACATCACATGGCTAATTACACACCTCAAATATGTATCAAATAACTAGCGTATACATGCCATATTTCAACTATATACATCTTCACAAAAGTACCCAAAATAGATTGCCGATAGTGTGATTAAGAAGCTAACGATCCCCTGATTCGAGCTAGCTTTACTGACACTGTAAACAGAGAAACAATCACACAGTAAGCTTTCAAAAGCCTAGTACGTTCGTAACAAAATACATTAAATCAAAACATATCATCACGTAGATTATTTCACAATCAAATATCTCATATCATCCAAAGCTAGTAATTTCAATTAACCTTCCATAAACTCATTCATAATTTCATCAACCACATAGGTTCCGAACGTACCTTAGCCAACACTTAGTTATCAAATATTTATGCTACTCAATACTCATGAATCACTTCAATCAACATTCGTCCCTTCATCAGTTTATTCACACACTTAGTGCCTAAATAGTAAATCGAAGCTTAATTAGCATCGCACACTTAGTGCATTGATCATTGTTTTCGCAATGTCAATGTCTTAAAATTTATAAAAAGAATGATCAAACCTGGAAACTAACTGTGACAACGATTTGAGGCAAGCGTACCTATCGAACAATAGTATAGTTAAGGCAAGACTGGAATGTCGAACCCAAAGGAACCAAAAGTACTAATACTAACTCTCTTTTTATTATCTAGCCTAAGAATTAAAGTGAATTTTATCTAATCTAAAATTAACAACAACTAATCTAAAGACTCTAAGACAAAGAAGAATGAATTTGGGAAAATAACTTGAGGAAAAACCAATTGATTAAGATGACACCCATCACTTGTTATCTAACTCTGAACCAGACGATTTATTCATTTGACTTGATCCGTAAGATTCCCTAAGTTATATTAATCCCTCTCTCGGGGTGACCAACGTCTAACCCTAGGTTGATTAATTGAAATCTCTTTCTAATTAAAACCCTTAGAATCGCATTAACTCGTTCTATGGACTCCCATATTAGGTTTCACCCTAATCCAGCAAAATCTCGTCACCCTATCTCTAGGCTCTCGATCAACTCCGCTTAATTACGCTAAATCTACTCTTAGGTAGGAACTTTTGCTCCTCCACCTAAGCACATCACACTTGAATTAATATCCTTGAAATATCAACACAAGAATTAAGAACACATAATTAAGAACAAGTCAAATATTTATCATATAGTTCAGCAAACAATAACAAGATTCATCTTAGGTTTCGTCCCCCTCAGGTATCTGAGGGTTTAGTTCATAACAATAAAGGAAAACATCTCAGAAGAAAAGATAAAACAAAACATAAGAAATCCCTAAAACCCCCTGAAGGAATTGAAAGAGAGATCCTCCGTCTTGAGTATAATTCCGGCTTCATGAGATGGATCAACTGGCTATCTTTGAGTAAATCTCCACAAATCTGCCTTTTCTGGCCTAGTCGGACGCCCCCTGACTAAAGCCTTGGGTTCCCCCATTTCTGGTCATACTTAGGGTGTTTATATAGGCTTTTGAATATGTTTCTTTGCCCATAAGTATCCAAATCAAAGTGAAACTCTTCTTTCCTGCGACAGGGACACGCCCATGGCACACGCCCGTGTAAGTCGTGGCCAGACCGTGTTCAAACCTGTTGAATGGGACACGGCCATGTGGTCTTGGGCCAGGCTGTGTGGATTTCGTGATATGGCCCATTTACCCTGTTTTGGGCCCATTTTTCGTTCTTTTCGTCCTCCGGTGCTCTCTTGGGTATAAAACATGAAAACAAAGGATTAAGAGCACCAAGTTACATAATTCAAGGCTTAAATCATCCAAAAGCAAGCTAAATGTGGGCTTAAAATATGTTACTTTTACAGTTTATCATGCATCCATATCAAACTGATCTTGAATCGGTATCGCCCACACAGTGCCAACCACAAAGCCGAAGCTTATATTACACCGCACACATAGTGCTATTTATCTTGGTCACATTTCCCAATACGCACACTTAGTGCCATTTAACTCAATCTATCACATAGCATTCACATTTCAACAATATCATACCATTCATTTCATAACCTTAAACATAACTAAATACACGTATTATGTCCGAACTTACCTCGGACGTCAAAATACCAAAATGGTCGATTAATCGAGCACTTTCTCTTTGCCTCGATCTCGATCCGAACCTCTCCTCTCTTGGTCTATACACATTCAAATTCAATCCATTCAATCACCAACTCATTTAATTTAGTCCACACACACACATTTAGGGCATTTTACAAAATAGCCCTCACTTTTTCACATTACGACACTTTAGTCCCTAATTCACAAAATCATCAAATTCACAAAATTTCACCTAACACAAGCTTAACCGAATTTTGCTTGTGTTCATACAAACCCTCACACTTCATTTATTTTACATTTTAATCCTTCAAAATGTTATTTTCTCAATTTAGCCCTAATTAGCTAAATTCATCAAAACTCCAAGAACAAAACATGTTCATTAAACGCATATCTTTCATTTAACACTAACACTCATCACAAAGCTCACCATTTCATCAATGGCACATTTCATAAACATCATCAATTCACAAAATTTGAGCATGGGATTTGTAAAGCACAAAGCAACGATTACAAAAACATAGAAATTATTAAAAATCGAGTCAAAACATACCTTGAATTTGAATTAAAAGCTAGCCGAAAATACCAAATCTAAAAACCCCTCCTTTTTCCTTTCTAAAATCGGTGGAAAAAGATGAATACTTCCACTATCAATTTCCTTTTTGTTTTATTATTATTAACATATTTAACATTTTACTCATTTGCCCTTTCATTAAACATATAAAACAAATATTTATTAAAGCTAATTTGTCATTTAACCATCCACTATCTTTATTAATGGCTTAATAAAAACATAAGGCCTCTACCTTAAAAAGCCAACAACATTTAAGTAATTAAAAATCAACACATAGCTTTTACACTTTACGCAATTAAATCCTTTTCTTATTTCGGCACACAGTCGATAAAATTACCATACAGAATTTTTACACGGACTATATCACATACTATTCACACAGAAAATAATATTAAATTATCATTTCGACCTCAGATTTGTGGTCCCGAAACCACTGTTCTGACTAGGGTCTAAACCGGGCTGTTACATTAATTGTCTCGAGGCATAAGCTATAACTTTGCCTTCTTGCATCAGTACACATCCCAGACCATTTAACGAAGCATCACTGTATATCATGAATTCTTTACCCGATTCTGGCTGTACTAAAATCGGAGCTTCAGTCAACAGAGTTTTCAATCGATCAAAACTATTTTGACATTTATCGGACCATTCAAATCTCACATCTTTCTGAATTAATTGTAAAAGTTGATAAATGAGAGTTCTAGATGCTAAAGGATTAAATTGAAGTGTATATATAAAGTAGGGGTTCTTAAATGGTAATTAGACCATTATATTTTCATGGACAAAAATGAACATGCATAGGTAGAAATAACTAAAATTTTAATGAAGGGTATTTTAGTAAAATGTCAAATAAAAGAAATTAAATGGGAAAAAGATGGAAAAAGGTTGTCATCTTCTTCCTTAGGCCGAATCTCCAAGGGGAGGACTCCATAGCTAGGGTTTTCAAGCTTCCAGGCTCCATAGTAAGTCAATCCAAGCCCTGTTTTTCATGTTCTTTACGTTTTTGGAATCCCGGTAACTTGGTTTAAATTATTCTAGCAATAATTTAACCTAGGGTTCATATTTGGAAAAATACCCATAGGTAAAATGTGTTTATTTTGATGTTTTATGATAGAATATGAAGGCTGAAATTATGCTAAACAACTTTTGCTAAGCGATTTTACATGAAAATGAGTAAAACGACATAATCGGTAAAAATACCTAATGTTCATAAGTACATGTTAGACTGAGAATTTGATGTTGCCATAGAAGGGAAAAATGATCAGCATTTCATAAAATATAAAAAAAATAGGATGAAGTTTAATCTTCGAGCCTAGGGGCAAATTTGTAATTTTGTGAAAGTTAGGGGGCAAAAATGTAATTTTGCCATAATGTGATTTTTGGACTGAATTAAATAGTATAAATATTAAATAAGCTAAATGTGTTTTTATAGATTGAGAAGAACGTGGAATCGACCTTGAACGAGGTAAAGGCAAGGTTAAGGACTAAATTGCAAATTTGGCCATATTTTGCACCGAGTGTCACCAAGTTAGCTCGGGATTCAGTGATCGTCGGAGATCCATCCACACTATCAGCCTTCTTTTGGTATTTTGAAAACAATATTTTGGTTATAGAAGGCTTAATTGTTTTGTTACTTGTAGTCACGAATTGGGCTAAAATACTGGCCTTTAAAAATTTGATGGTTTATTTTGTTTATGGGTATTGATAATGTTCAATATTAATCAAATTATATGTTTATGATAATGCTTGAATTGGTCGAATGAGAGTGTGATGACTATGTATGGAAAAGTTTTAATTTATATGGATTTACATTTTAAATTTTGTGAAATTTCTTGGATCATGTTTGGTAATGCCTCGTACCCTGTTCCAGCGATGGACCTGGGTGAGGGGCGTTACAAAGTAAATGAGAATATGTATGAGAAAGTCCCGGTTGAAGTTTTGGAATAATGAGGATACTAATATCACAACATGAGACAAGGAAAATTTGTGTAAGACCATGTCAAGACATGGCATCGGTATAAGGAAAAGATTCCATGTAAGTCCAAGCCAAGGCATGGCATTGGAGAATTTGTAACATGCCGAAATTGGGCCTAGTAGGATTGGGCCCAATGGGCCTTGGGAGAAGTAGCGTTTAAAATTGGGAGAACAAGATTTCAACTTAAATTCAAGTTGGACCTACTAGGTAAGCGATTTTGGAAGGTTAGGGGGCTTCTATGAAGCCCCGGGATCAAACTTTAGCTTTGGGGAAATTTTGGTTTCAGGTGAAAAAAACCCTGGGAGTTAGTAGGTAGGCTTTATGAATAAAATGTGGAGAAAAATGTCACAAGTAGAGTGTGTGGTGTAGTGGCAAAGAGACGCCACATAAGAGACAAGGGAGTGACACCACAAAGAAGGAAGGAGGTCCAAGGTTCAAGTCTTGGCTCTTGCATTTTGGTTTTCTTTTTTACATGGACCTTAGAATGTGGCTATAGATTTATATTTAGTTGCACATGGTTTAAGACACAAGAGGAGCTTGTGGCTTGGTGGCAAGTGGCGTGTTGAGCTATTGCAGGGAGCAAGGGTTCGAATCTCATGAAAAGCAAGGGAGTATTTATTTTGCGAATTGGACGGCAAGAGTTTGAGTTGGATTTAAACTCTGCTAACAGAGGGATCCCACATCGAAAAGATACAAAGAAGGAAGGTGAGAAGCTAGCTATATATAGAGCATTCTATGATAGGAGGAAGGATACCTTGGAAGGCGTTTGGGCATAGGAGTGGTCGGAGCGTGAATTAGCACCAGATTCCTATTAGGTGTGTAACTCTCTCTACTCTAGTTGTACAGCGGCAAATGCCGAAGTACCGGCCACGGCAATAGTAGCCACACGAGCGTGCGAGCGCATGTATGGGGCTTCGACGCGATAGTTGAGGCCATCAGTAGTATTCTTGTGGGTTGAGGCTGCTTGGGCCATATGGGCCGAAGTGGGCCTAATGGGCCCGTGGGCCCAATAGAATAAAACTGTATGATGGTGTAGTATATAGTGAACTACACTAGGTGAATCTCATATACGTGGCTAGATTTGTGTTAGGTGGGCCACACGAGCGTGTGGGCCCGAATGGGCCAAAATTGAGTTTTAGGCCCAATAGTCCGGTACGACCGGAAATGGTAGTTGAGTCGCTTGAGGCGACATTAGGCCTTTGGAAAGACCATTGCAGGTGTGAAATTACTGAAATACCCTCGATGGGTAAAATGACCGACATACCCCCGAAAGGCAAAAGGACAAAAATGCCCCTACATGTTATATGGTATTCTTGTATGTGATTTATGATTGTTATCATATGTTTATTATTGTATGTTGCATTCATGTGTTATTATGTTGCATGGGGATGGGATTATTTGAAAGGGAAGTGCAAATAGGATCGCATGGTCGCTTGACGACTATGGATCCACTGAAGGCTTTTTAGCCACCGAGCAGTTATGCTGCACCGATAAGTTAGTGCCGTAACCGGTGCTACATAAGGAGTGTAGGGATGGGTGGGTCAATTAAATCCCCACAGGAGTGCAGGGTTGGACAGAAGACGGAGTGCAGGGTTGGTATGGGCATTAATGCATCGCATATCTGGTTTTTAATATTGAGATGGGCTTAAGCCCAGATAAATATGATATGTGACATTTGATATGGGTTAAGCCCCAACCAAGGCTATTCTGAGCTAAGGCCCAATTGCCATCGTTATTGTAATGGGCTTCGGCCGAATTGTTTTGATGCATGTTCTCACTGATAAGGGGAATTACACACTGAGTTTTCGTAAACTCACCCCTCTTTTTAAATGTTTCAGGTAATTCATAGATTGCAGTTTTGGAGCCGAGGCGGACTTCGAGGTGGCCATGCATTATTTTTCTCGTAAACTTTCGGTTCTTATTTAATAGTACTTTTTAATCTTGGGATTTTATTATGTAACAAGGCCACTATAACTTTAAATTTGGTATTTTATTTAGTTTAGCTTTTAATATGATTACTGCCTATTATTATTAAATGTTTAATACGGGATTTTCCTAAACCCTTAATAACCGTTTTTCAAAATGTTAACAAAAGGATAACAAGTGAATAAACAATTAAACTCAAAATTTTTAACAAACGCGCAGTTTTAAACAACCTTTTTATGTGACATGCCAGATCCGATCGTAACGTCTAGGCCGAGTTTGGGGTGTTACAGAATTTATAAGGCAAAGATGTCATGTATGTCCATGTCAAGACATGGCATTAATAAGTTTCATAAGGCAAGGATACCATATAAGACCATGTCAAGACATGGCAATGGTAAGTTTCTTTAAGAAACACACAAGGAAGGTCTCGTATAAGACCATGTCTGGGACATGGCATCCACACCAAGTTAAGAGATCCCATGTAAGACCATATCTGGGGTATGGCATTGGCATCATGAGGTGATCCCATGTAAGACCATGTCTGGGACATGGCATTGGCATCGAGATACATTCTTGATGAGATTGAGTAACCTCAATTATTTCGAGAAATTCATCGGGTAAAAGAGAAAAATATGAAAGAGGCAACAAGAAAGACAAGCAAGTAAAGATAGTAATAAGTTAAGTTATCCAAGGTTGATATAAAGCATTATTCATGTTTAGAAAGATGAAAGTTAGGTTTACTTTTGCATCAGCAAAATGTACTAATATATGTGATCAAGTGGCACAGGTACCATGATTATAATGCAAGTATGAAATTATTATGTAACATGTGAGGAGTAAGTAAGCTATGCACTTGAGATTTATGTTGCTCTTATCTCGAAATGGTTGAGTTATAATGAGTTAATATCATAAAAACTTACTAAGCTATATGCTTACCTTTCTCTCTTCTTCTTTCCTTGTAGCCTCGCCAAGCTAACTCGTGGATCATTGACGTCGGAGGTTGGAGCACACTATTAATCACTATTTTGGTATAGCCAAGTTGTTTTTATTAAGTATGGCATGTATAGAAATTATTTCATCTTGATGTAGTCCTAAGAGGGGCTAAAGTGTTGGCTATTAAGGTTATTATTCTTTTTGTATATGGCTAAAGAGATTTGCAAATGTTTACTAAGTTTATACATCAATTGATGATGATTTATGCTTTAATGTTCATGTTTTTGATGAAGTATTTGAGTGGTTGGATTTGGTATATGAATGATTTTGATTTCAGGGTGGCAATTGGCTTGGAAAATAGCCTTTAAGTGTCCACACGGGTAGTCACATGGGCGTGTGTCTAGGCCTTGTGTCACACACGATCAACCCATATAAGTGTGTTAATAGGCCGTGTGTCCCCTGCATGTTAGTGTTTTAAGTCAGTTTCAACCACGGGCTAGCCACACGGGGGTGTGTCTAGGCCGTGTGCTCCTTGAGGGGTTGCTGACGTCACAAACAGAATACCCCTAGTTTTTCAAACAAGTGAGGACACGGACGTGTCTAGGTCGTGTGAAGGACACGGGCCTTTGACACTAGCATGTGTCAAGCCGTGTGAAAACCCATGTAGGTTTGTAACAAGAATAAACTGCACACGGGCTAGGGACATGGGCGTGTGAGACCACACGGCCTGCCCACACGGGCGTGTCTCAGGTCACACGGGCATGTGACCCCTGTTTAGACAAAAATTTTCAAAGAGAGTAAAAGTTTCCGGTTGAACTCCGAAGCCATCTAAATGTATGTTTATGGCCTCGTAGGCCCATGAGATGAATGTAATGACTAAGAAAAGAAAGTTTTTAAATCATAACAAATTTTTATAGCCCGTCAATACATGTTAAAGAAAGGTCAAGGATAGTAATGCCTCGTATCCGGTCCCGGCGTCGGTAATTGGCCCAATTTTCCGGTGCCCATTCAGAAACCAAGAATAATGAAACCAAACCAAATTAAAACCAAAATAAATACAAAAATCCCAATCAATAAAAAGTCCAATTTTTTTAAAGTCCATTTACAGAATAAAATAATGGCCCAAAACCTTAATCAGTCAAACCCAAAGTTACAAGGCCCAAATGGCCCAAAGACCTAAGCATTCTCAGCAGAGCTAGGAAATCCTAGGGTTTCTCCTTGCGTCGCAATAGCCGTACCTCCATACACTCCACGTCGCCATCACGTACGGCCTCCGTACCTTTGCCCACCGCACGCCACGCACCTGCAAAAGAGGACAAACAATGATAGCAGAGAAAATATTTTATTCTTTTACATTTTAGGCTATAAAACCGAAAGAAAAACCTTTGAATTTTTTTCCTACAACCATAAAGAAATCAAATATGAAATAGAGAACTTTTGAAACAGATTCAAACAAAAGGTGTTCTTTGATCTTTCATTCCTTTTATTTTTTTGTTATTTTTTTGCTTTTTGGTTCTTAAAAAAATAAACACGAAAAAGGAAGAAGAGGAGGCTCACCAAAATCGCCCCGTGGTCGCGTCGTCGGAAGGCCCTTCTCCGTCGTCGAAATCAGACCCAAAAGAGATCGAGAGCCCTCTTCTTCTGAATTTTTTTGGTTGGGAAGGCCTGGCCTTCACATGCACCTTAAAACAGGGGCTAAAAACCTCAGTTGCGAGACGACGGCCACTGACCACTGTGGCGGAGCGGTGGAAGGGCGAGAGAACCCTAGGGTCGGCTAAGGGGAGAATTGAGAGAAAAGAAGAAAGCACTTGTTTTTTCTTTTAAAAAAATGGCATAATGTTGTTTTTAAAAAAAAATGGCCTTTATAAATTATATGAAACAGCGTCATTTAGGGCCTGTTTCAGTAGCCTCAAAACGGTGCCGTATAGAGCCGACCCACACGCGACCCGAACCGCTCCAGGGGTAATCCGCGTGTTTTTGTTAAATAGGTTATTTACAACCCTGGTCCCTCAGCTTTTGTGGTGCAATTCGATTAAGCCCTATCTTGTTTTCTTTGTCTTTTAAATTTACCCTATAGTTTTACAATGTTTCATTTTGGCCCATATTGAAACGCAGCATATAAAGGCCAGGGATATTTGCCCATTCGGTCCTCTTTATTTTCCGCGCGTTATATTTAGGCCCTTGTCAACCTCCTTTTTATTATTTGCTCTTAATCTTATTTAATTTCGATTAAATATTTTATTTATTTAATTTCAGCCTTTTAAGGATTTTTATTTTTATTTTTAATCTTTATTTCATTATTAATTACTTAGTTGTTTATTATTATTGCCTTTCCTTTCATTTGAAATCCTTGTCATTTATATTTGTTTCATTTATTATTCTTTGTTTTTATATACACTAAATTAATATTATTTACATTTTTTACATACCTACACTTAGTGTTGGCTAAATCTATTACATTTATCGACTTATTTGTCTATTATTCTTCTATCCTTTAAATATTTAAATTTATTTATAATTGTTTTATCAATTTTTCTATTTATTCATTTTTTTTAAAACCTTTAATTTAACTTCATGTATATCTATTTTACTTACTTGCATATTTATCATTTTACATGTTTATATATGTATTAAAGTTTGTAAGGTTAACATTTTGTTTTATAAATATTTGTTGATTCGAGTATTTTCTTACTTCTAAAATTTATTTATATATCCATTTGTTTATTATTTTTTTCCTTTTTATATACGGTTTCATTATTTCATCCTTTTTAAACATTTTATGTTATGTTTGTTTGTTTTTATATCATACATTCTCATTTTATTGCTTTATTTATTTTATCGAGACTTGTTTACCAATATTGTATTCATCTTTGTAATTATGTTATCGTTATTATAATATTTTATCATATATCATTTTTAAATATCATTAATTTTCACCCGATTGCATAAAAAAGAGGATTTTAAAAAAAGGGGGGCAATGTTCCGAATTCGAGAGCTTCGAGAAATCGTGCCCTAACTTACTAGGTTTTGATTTTTCTCGTCGAGTCTAAAGAATCAATTATCTTTTTTTTTTTTAACTCAAAGCATATAAGTTAAATAAAAGCTTATTCTTGGGAATTCAAAAATGTTCTGTCTTAACTCACTGGATGTGACATTTTGTTATCTCGAGGTAAAGATTTCTAAAAATAAAGGCAATATTCTGTATTTGGAATTTTGAGAAATTGTGCCCTAACTTACTGGGTTTCGATTTTTCATTTGACCCAAATAACCAAATATCCTTCTTAAGTTTAAATGCATGAGTTTTAAAAGTCAAAAGACAAGCTTAGTTTTGAGGATTAGAAATGTCGTATCCTAACTCATTGGGCATGACATTTTACTTCTTCGAAATAAGAGGGTCTTAGCGTTCGATTTGATTTATTCAAGTTTTCTTTTAAAGAGGATCGTATTTTAAAATATTTTCAAATTTTCGACATTAAGACATTAATTAATCAATTAGGTACCAATTTTGGGTGTTAAAAGGGTGCTAATCCTTCCTCATGCGTAACCGACTCCTAAACTCGTTTTCTTGAATTTTGTAGGCCAAAGTCATTGTTTTAAAAAATCAAAATGTTTTAATGATAAATCTCAAGGTGATCCGATCACACCTAAAAAAACAGAGATTGGTGGCGACTCCATTTTCATTTTTAAAGTCGACCCTATTTTTTCAAAAAAATGGTTTCGACAGCTTGGCGACGTCACTGGGGAATCCGAGAGTCAAGCCATAAAATTGATTATTTTCTGTCTTGTTGTCAAAAATTGAAAATCTGATTTGAAAAATTACGATCCTTTAATTGCATTTGTTTGTGTTATATGATTGCTGTGGTTTGAGTCTCGTAGAATATTTTCGCATCATATTGCATAAGGACCGTTTGGTCTTACCTCTTTTAAGTGGGAGTGAGAAGCTACTTCTTCATGAGGTTTTCACCTCTGTGCAAGATAGTGGATCGCTTTCAGGATACATCTGTACCTGTCTTCGTGATATTTTCATCTCCGTGCAACCATAGGGATGTAACATCCCGAAATTGGGCCTAGTAGGATTGGGCCCATTGGGCCTTGGGCTTAGGAGTGTTTAAAATTTTTGAGAATATGAGAATGGTGTTATTGCAAATTGGACTTATTAGTTAAGTGAATTTGGAAGGTTACGAGTTTTCTATGAGTCTCGGGTTTAATTGGGCCTTTGGAAAAATTTGGTATTTTAGCACTTTAAGGAGAGATGGTAAGTAGCTTCAAGACTTATAGAAATAAATGAGTAAAGTGCTTGCATAAATGAGCAATAGGTAAAGAGGTTATGGCATCAAGTGATGGACTTGAAGGGAAGAGGTTCGAATCGCTTTGTGTGCAAATTTTGACTAATATTTTTGCACTCTTTCCTTAAGTGTCGGCCAAGAGGTAATTACGGCAAGGTTGGACTTCATTATTTTTGGTAAGGTGGCTATAAGAATAAGGCAAGGTTGAAGCTGGGGAAAGGAATCAAGAGAAATAGGAAAGAAAGGGGGACATGAGGCTTATTTCGTGGGTGATGTTTTGGAAAGTTTAGGTGGCCAAACTCTTATCCTAAGGGGGGATGCATGTGGACGGTTTTAGGGTAGATAGGTGGCTGAAATTTTACCTTGGCATTTGGTAAGGTCTTCGTTTTGTTTTGGCCAAAAATCCTATTGCAACCTTTGTGTCATCTTCTCTCTTTTTGCTACTTTCTTTGCCGAAATTTTCTAGCACAATAGTGCAATTTTCTCTTCTCTTGAATTGGTCACATACTCATTTTCTTTCCACCTTCCTTGATAGCCAAATATCATTGTTCGATTCTCTCTATAGCCGAACCTATAACCACCCTACTTCTTCACCATTTCTTTTCCTTTCATGTTGGACAATCTCTTCTTAATCAAATCGGTAAGTGATTCTATATTCCTCTTTTCATTTCTTTTTCTTTTTCTTCCAAGCCGTATATAGGTGAAGGGGGTGTATTGTGGTGATTCTTTCTCAAGCCGAATAAGGTGTGGCTAACATTTTTCTATGTTAATCACTTCTAAAGACTCGAAGTACTTTATCGGAGGGCCAATCGAACACTTATCCCTAGTAATAAGAGACTCGGATTGTTGGTAAGTGATAGATTGTTAATCAATCACAATATTTTGTTGAAGTTGTAAATTGGGTTTTGGACTAATAGTTGACCGATTGTACCTTTAGGTGCCACGGAGAGTATCGTGTTACGGATTCCTAATAAGGTGTGTAATCTCGTACCCTTCCAAATGTATGTTTGAAATGGTGAGTAAATCTCACATCTCTCTGAAAGTTTACATGAAATATTCTGTGATTCGGTAAAAATACCCAAGAAAACAGATAACCGGCATCCGTGATCACTCGGATGTGCGTATGATCGTAGTGGTAATCGTATTTTTGTAATAAAATAGTTTCAATTAGAAACAGTAACGTGTATTTCAAAAATAATGAAAAATAGGATAAAAGGAATTACAAAGTGAATAAGATATCAGATTAAAGCCTACTGTATCTATTTTGATATGGAAAAGACAGAGAAGGAAAAGGAATTTTATATTCTGAGATATGTCAATTTTAGTGAGACTGGTTCTGAATGACTTCGGGGTATTCTATTTTGTCTTGGAAAAATCGTATAAAATTGTAAAAAGTGAATTAAGAGTTATAATTGGTATGTATGGATTCCTTAGTGAACCTATTTTCAATAGAAACAAGTGGGAGCAGTATATGAAAAGCGTACAGTAAGATATTTGAGATTAAGGTAAGAGAGGTCAGAATCACTGGACAGTGAAACAAGGGAAACTTTAAGGAATAAACTGTACTAAATGGTTAAGCTAAAAATTCCGAAAATATTATAGGAGAAAGATATATGAGCCTAGTTTCGAGAAAAATTTATGGATTTAGATTTCGAGTTTTCTAACTCGAGCTATGGTCAATTTAGTCAGTATGATGCAGTTGGACAGTTTCAATTTATGCCCCAAATTAGTAGTTAAGCCTAGGTTACGAAATTACCATAATACCCTTAGAGGGCAAATTACCAAAATACCCCTGGGTTGCGAGATTACTGAATTAACCTTAGCGGGTACGTTTTCCAAATTACAGAAATGCCCTTGTAGGCTGAATTATGGAAATGCCCTTATTGGGCCGTTTTGCAAAGTGTTAATGGGCCGAATTGTTATATTGCCACTAATGGGCCGAAATACGAAATTGCTTAATGGGCCAATCTAATGATTTGCTATATGGTCCAAAATGTGATATATGCTATATGGGCCAAATGTGATATTGCTATATGGGCCAATCTAATGATTTGCTATATGGGCCAAAATGTGATATTTGCTATATCGGCCAAATGTGATATTTGCTTAATGGGCCATAATTATTGTTTAATAAAACATTCGAATAAATTACTGTTATTATATTGTGATTTGTTTTGCATTATATACACGATTTGCATGGGATGGGATAATGATGAAGAGAAGTTCTGGTAGCTTTGCTACAAAACTCTGGTGGCTCAGCCACAAATATTATAAATGGCCACTGGCCTACAAAATATTACAAATCGCATCTTGCCTGCGATTATAAATGGCCACTGGCCTGCGAAATATTACAAATGGCATCTTGCCTGCGATTATAAATGGCCACTGGCCTGTGAAATATTACAAATGGCATCTTGCCTGCGATTATAAATGGCCATTGGCCTGTGAATTATTATAAATGGCTTAATGCCTGCGTTTGGTGTGTTGGCGGGGTGGGTTGACTGATGATCACCCATATGTGTGTTGGTTGGTACGGGTGGTGTGTAGCGGATGGATTATTAGGATTGGTTTGGGAATTTCATTTCATACACATGTTATATTTGATACATTATTGTTATTGTAAATTGGCTTAGGTCCAAGATATTGCTAAATGGGCTTCGACCCAAGTTATTTTTTTATAGGCCCAGGCCCAAGTTTTTGCTAAACGGGTTCAGACCCAACGGATGATGATAAGGGGATTATACACTGAGTTCTTGTAACTCACCCCCTTTCTCTTAACCCTTGTAGGTAACGCTTGATGATATGGACTTGGACTATGGATGACTCGAGGGAGGCCATACTTTAGAAATGGTTTATTTGGACTTTAGACTTCTTCCTCAGTTATTTTATCACTTTATTATTTTGGGTTAAATCTTGTAATAAGGCCTCTGGGTTATTTTATATTGCTTTATGTTTGACGTATTTTATATTTTGCTTAAATTGTTTTAAATGGGATATTTTCTAAAAACTTAAATAAAGGTTTTCCAAAATCGATTAATAAATGGATTTCAAAATAAACTTTTACAAATATAATTTAACTCGAACTTTCTTTCAAATTATTAATGATATTTTCAAAAGTCACGGATTTAAAGTTCAATTCCTTGATTTGTGATTTATCAATCAATCAATCAATCCATTTCACTAAATCATACTAGCATCTTACCAACACAAAGTTACCATTGATAAATCATTCTCTTCAACCACAAACCCTACCAAAATATGCCTCATATAACAAAGCCATTTATGCTTGAAGCAACCATATATTTAGCCACATCACATGGCTAATTACACACCTCAAATATGTATCAAATAACTAGCCTATACATGCCATATTTCAACTATATACATCTTCACAAAAGTACCCAAAATAGATTGCCGATAGTGTGATTAAGAAGCTGACGATCCCCTGATCTGAGCTAGCTTTACTGACACTGTAAACAATGAAACAATCACACAGTAAGCTTTCAAAAGCCTAGTAAGTTCGTAACAAAATACATTAAATCAAAACATATCATCACGTAGATTATTTCACAATTAAATATCTCATATCATCCAAAGCTAGTAATTTCAATTAACCTTCCATAAACTCATTCGTAATTTCATCAACCATATAGGTTCCGAACGTACCTTAGCCAACACTTAGTTATCAAATATTTATGCTACTCAATACTCATGAATCACTTCAATCAACATTCGTCCCTTCTTCAGTTTATTCGTACACTTAGTGCCTAAATAGTAAACCGAAGCTTAATTACCATCGCACACTTAGTGCATTGATCATTGTTTTCGCAATGTCAAAGTCTTAAAATTTACAAAAAGAATGATCAAACCTGGAAACTAACTATGACAATGATTTGAGGCTAGCGTACCTATCGAACAATAGTATAGTTAAGGCAAGACCGGAATGTCGAACCCAAAGGAACCAAATGTACTAATACTAACTCTCTTTTTATTATCTAGCCTAAGAATTAAAGTGAATTTTATCTAATCTAAAATTAACTAACAACTAATCTAAAGACTCTAAGACAAAGAAGAATGAATTTGGGAAAATAACTTGAGGAAAAACCAATTGATTAAGATGACACCCATCACTTATTATCTAACTCTGAACCAAATGATTTATTCATTTGACTTGATCCGTAAAATTCCCTAAGTTATATCAATCCCTCTCTCGAGGTGACCAACGTCTAACCCTAGGTTGATTAATTGAAATATCTTTCTAATTAAAACCCTTAGAATCGCATTAGCTCGTTCTATGGACTCCCTATTAGGTTTCACCCTAATCCGGCAAAATCTCGTCACCCTATCTCTAGGCGCTCGATCAACTCTGCTTAATTGTGCTAGATCTACTCTTAGGCAGGAACTTTTGCTCCTCCACCTAAGCACATCACACTTGAATTAATATCCTGGAAATATCAACACAAGAATTAAGAACACATAATTAAGAACAAGTCAAATATTTATCATATAGTTCAGCAAACAATAACAAGATTCATCTTAGGTTTCATCCCCTTCAGGTATCTGAGGGTTTAGTTCATAACAATAAAAGAAAACACCTCAGAAGAAAAGATAAAACAAAACATAAGAAATCCCTAAAACCCCCTGAAGGAATTGAAGGAGAGATCCTCCGTCTTGAGTATAATTCCGGCTTCTTGAGATGGATCAACTGGCTATCTTCGAGTAAATCTCCACAAATCTGCCTTCTCTGGCCTAGTCGGACGCCTCCTGACTAAAGCCTTGGGTTCCCCCCTTTTTTGGTCATACTTAGGGTGTTTATATAGGCTTTTGAATATGTTTCTTTGCCCCTAAGTATCCAAATCAAAGTGAAACTCTTCTTTCCTGCGACAGGGACACGCCCATGGCACACGCCCGTGTAAGTCGTGGCCAGGCCGTGTTCAAAACTGTTGAATGGGACACGACCGTGTGGTCTTGGGCCAGGCCGTGTGGATTTCGTGATATAGCCCATTTACTCCGTTTTGGGCCCGTTTTTCGTTCTTTTCATCCTCCGGTGCTCTCTTGGGTATAAAATATGAAAACAAAGGATTAAGAGCACCAAGTTACATAATTCAAGGCTTAAATCATCCAAAAGCATGCTAAATGTGGGCTTAAAATATGTTACTTTTACAATTTATCATGCATCCATATCAAACCGATCTTGAATTGGTATCGCACACATAGTGCCAACCACAAAGCTAAAGCTTATATTACACCGCACACATAGTGCTATTTATCTTGGTCACATTTCCAAATACGCACACTTAGTGCCATTTAACTCAATCTATCACATAGCATTCACATTTCAACAATATCATACCATTCATTTCATAACCTTAAACATAACTAAATACACGTATTATGTCCGAACTTACCTCGGACGTCAAAATACCAAAATGGTCGATTAATCGAGCACTTTCTCTTTACCTCGATCTCGATCCGAACCTCTCCTCTCTTGGTCTATACACATTCAAATTCAATCCATTCAATCACCAACTCATTCAATTTAGTCCACACACACACATTTAGGGCATTTTACAAAATAGCCCTCACATTTTCACATTTCGACACTTTAGTCCCTAATTCACAAAATCATCAAATTCACAAAATTTCACCTAACACAAGCTTAGCCGAATTTTGCTTGTGTTCATACAAACCCTCACACTTCATTTATTTTACATTTTAATCCTTCAAAATGTTATTTTCTCAATTTAGCCCTAATTAGCTAAATTCATCAAAACTCCAAGAACAAAACATGTTCATTAAACGCATATCTTTCATTTAACACTAACACTCATCACAAAGCTCACCATTTCATCAATGGCACATTTCATAAACATCATCAATTCACAAAATTTGAGCATGGGATTTGTAAAGGACAAAGCAACGATCACAAAAACATAGAAATTATTAAAAATCGAGTCAAAACATACCTTGAATTTGAATCAAAAGCTAGCCGAAAATACCAAATCTAAAAACCCCTCTTTTTTCCTTTCTAAAATCGGTGGAAAAAGATGAATACTTCCACTATCAATTTCCTTTTTGTTTTATTATTATTAACATATTTAACATTTTACTCATTTGCCCTTTCATTAAACATATAAAACAAATATTTATTAAGGCTAATTTGTCATTTAACCATCAACTATCTTTATTAATGGCTTAATAAAAATATAAGGCCTCCATCTTAAAAAGCCAACAACATTTAAGTAATTAAAAATCAACACATAGCTTTTACACTTTACGCAATTAAATCCTTCTCTTATTTCGGCACACAGTCGATAAAATTACCATACAGAATTTTCACACGGACTATATCACATACTATTCACACAGAAAATAATATTAAATTATTATTTCGACCTCGGATTTGTGGTCCTGAAACCACTGTTCTGACTAGGGTCTAAACCAGGCTGTTACATTAATTGTCTCGAGGCATAAGCTATAACTTTGCCTTCTTGCATCAGTACACATCCCAGACCACTTAACGAAGCATCACTGCATATCATGAATTCTTTACCCGATTCTGGATGTACTAAAATCGGAGCTTCAGTCAACAAAGTTTTCAATCGATCAAAACTGTTTTGACATTTATCGGACCATTCAAATCTCACATCTTTCTGAAGCAATCTGGTCAACGGAGTAGCTATCATCGAAAAGCCTTTTACAAATCTTCGATAATAACCACCAAGTCCCAGAAAACTACAGACTTTAGACACATTCTTCGAAGGTTTCCAATCTAAGACAGCAGAAATTTTACTCGGATCCACTCGTATTCTAGAGGCTGATACAATATGTCCTAGAAAACTAACTTCACGTAACCAGAATTCACATTTACTGAATTTTGCATATAATTGCTTTTCTCGCAAAGTTTGCAACACAATCCTTAGATGTTCACCATGTTCAGTTTCATCCCGTGAATAAATCAAAATGTCGTCAATAAATACAACAACAAATCGATCTAGGTACAGTCTGAAAATTTTGTTCATCAGATCCATAAAGACAACATGAGTATTTGTTAGTCTGAAAGGCATAGTAAAAACTCATAATGCCCTTACCTTGTTCTGAAAGCAGTTTTCAGATCTGAATCTTTCACTCTCAACTGATAGTATCCCAATCTCAAATCTATCTTTGAAAATACGGTGGCTCCTCTTAGCTGATCAAACAAATCATCGATTCGTGGCAACGAATATTTATTCTTTATAGTCACTTTATTCAACTGACGATAGTCAATGCACATTCTTATCGTGCCGTCTTTCTTTTTCACAAATAGAACGAGAGCACCCCACGGTGAGAAACTCGATCTTGCAAACCCTCTATCAGTTAACTCTTGCAACTGTGACTTTAATTCTTTCAATTCCATTGGTGCCATTCTATACGGAGCTATCGAAATAGGCGTTGTACCAGGCAACAAATCAATACCAAATTCAACTTCACGTATCAGAGGCAATCTAGGCAATTCTTCAGGGAATACATCAGAAAACTCACAAACAGCTGGCACTGATTCAACTTTCTTTTCAGACACTTTCGAATCAATTACATAAGAAAAATATGTTCCATACCCCTTTTTCATATATCTCTGAGCTTTCAATACCGATATCACAGCAGACAAACCATTCAAATCATTAGACTCAACCCAAACTATTTCATCATTCGGACATCTCAAATCAATAGTCTTTCTTTTACAATTCACAACAACATCATTCAATGTCAACCAATCCATACCCAGAATGATATCAAACTCATCAAATAGAAAAGTGCCACCAGAGTTTCGAGAAATTAAAGACAATGTTGATAGAGGCTCCAGTTCTAGTACAACCTGAGCAGGGAAAAGAGTTTGTGATCTGCAGCGATGCATCCTTAAATAAATTGTGCTGTGTACTTATGCAAGAAGGCAAAGTGATAGCATATGCATCCAGACAGCTAAAGCCACATGAGAAGAAATAGCTGACGCATGATTTAGAGTTGGCAGCTATTATCTTTGCATTGAAAATTTGGAGACACCATTTGTATGGTGAGAGATGTTGGATATTCACCGATCATAAAAGCCTAAAGTATTTTATGACTCAAAAAGAGTTGAACTTAAGGCAGCAGAGATGGTTAGAGCTGATAAAAAATTATGAGCTGGTTATTGATTACCATCCAGGGAAGGCGAACATAGTCACCGATGCTTTGAGTAGGAACACCCTATTTGCATTGAAGGCATTGAATACGCAAATGACTTTGTCTGATGATGGTTCCATTCTAGCTGAGTTGAGAGCTAGACCAATGTTTCGTCAAGAGGTTTATGAGGCTCAGAAAGATGACATTGATTTACAAGCTAAGAGAGTTCAGTGCGAGTAGGGTGTTGAGTCAGATTTTTGGATAATTTTTGATGGATGTCTGATGTTTAGAGACAAAATTTGTGTACCGAGGAATAATGAGATTATTAGGAAGATTTTGTATGAGGCACATAACAGATGTTTATCTGTACACCCGGGTAGCACCAAGATGTATAATGATCTGAAGAAATGGTACTGGTGGCCGAGTATGAAGAAAGATATTTCTGAGTTTGTTTCGAGATGTTTAATTTGTCAGCAAGTAAAGGCCGAACACCAAGTGCTTTTGGGTTTGCTTCAGCCTATTATTGATACGATCCCACCTCGGTGATAAGTCGAGTTGTTGAAGTTGCCCGATCGTCGACGAGGAGAAATATTCGAGTCTTTGAAATATGGGAAAATTTATTTAAGATAGGCAAAAGCTTAGTAAAATAAATTAAAATGAAAAATGAGTTTATGGAATTAAGTAGGCTCAATTTTGACAAACAAATAAAGATAGATATGTGATATTCGACAATAGTGATGGAAATGGAAACACGAACTTAACTTAAGAAAGATTCAACACTATATAACAGTGTCACCCCGTTTCTTATATCGTTAAGGTAGAAAGATGGTTATTTGAAGGATAGGTGAACGCCACACCGTTTAAGGTGATAAGTTCAAAAGAACAAGTCAAAGATGCCACAAGCAAGCTTGATTAGTCAAACAAAACTTGTATGAAATATGGAGAGGAGATAAACTCACTTAAGAACACAAAGTTCATAAAATTTGATTAAGGTTCAAAAAGTCTAAATAACTCCAACAATAGGTAGATTACATGTATTTATAGTATCAAATGAAGCTAGTTGAATGGTCACTTTTAATGAGGCTAATAATGAACTGAAATGAAAAGTCTCAACTTTTGGAATTCTAGCCATGTAACTCCCATCTTCAATGTGATTAATTCTTCAATTAAATTGCTTATCAAAGTGCTTTGAGATCTCCATGATCAACCAAAAAGTCACCAACCAAATGAAAATTATCAACTTTTGGAATTCTAGCCATGTAACTCCCATCTTCAATGTGATTAACTCTTTAATTAAATTGTTTGTCAAAGTCCCTTGAGGTCTCCATGATCAACCGAAAAGTCACTAGCCAAATTATGGAGAATTGATTGCATGTAGTAAATACCATGAAGCAAACGATTATGGAAGTTGAAGACAAAGAGGCTGCCGAAATTAAAGAACCACAATGCTTTTCTTTATTTAATAAAACAACTTCTTAATGATAAATTAAGCCTCTTAATATCAGCCCCCTCTTGTGTAACTGAATTTACTTGAAAAGCCATTTTATTAAATACATAACAGCCCATAGAAGTAATGGATGTGAGTTGAAAAGTCACCTGCAATTAACACATGTAACCGACACATTAATGCAATTATTAAACTTAAAACAAATTAACAACTAACTTAAATAAATGAACTAACACTTAAGCTTCATTTATTCCAGCAACTAGACTTAAATAAATGGACTAACACTTAAGCATCATTCATTCCAACAACTAGTTTAATTAAGTAAAGCATTATTAAATGAACTTTAACTCATGCATCAATAAATTAACCTAGAAACTAGATTAATTAAAGAAGCAACTATTACATTAAATTCATTAAAAGAAACTCAATTAATTAAACTAAGATGAGTTTAAAATGATGACTAGCAACTTGATCGTTATTTTTCAGAGTTTTAAATTTATAAATGAGAATGATCGAACCTGGAAACTAACTCTGACAACGACTTAAGGCAAGTGCACCTATCGAACAGTAGTATAGCTTAGGCAAGACCGAAATGTCGAACCCAAAGGAACTAAAAGTACTAATACTAACTTTCTTTTTATTATCTAGCCTAAAATAAGTGAAATTGTTGTTTAATCTAATTTTAATTAACTACTAAGCTAAAGACACAAAGACGAAAAGAATGAATTGGGAAAATACTGTTGGAAAAACTCAGTTGATTAAGATGATACCCTTAGGAAGAATCTGCCTAGACTTCACTTGTTATCTAACACTTAACCAGACGATTTATTCACTTGACTTGATCCGTAAGATTCCCTAATTTATATTAAACCCTCTCTCGAGGCGAATAACTTCTAACCCTAGGTTGATTAATTGAAATCTCTTTCTAATTAAAACCCCTAGAATCGCATTAACTCGTTCTATGGACTCCCATATTAGGTTTCACCCTAATCCGGCAAAATCTCGTCACCCTATCTCTAGGCGTGCGATCAACTCTGCTTAATTATGCTAGATCTACTCTTAGGCAGGGACTTTTGCTCCTCCACCTAAGCACATCATACTTGAATCAATATCCCAGAAATATTAAAACAAGAATTAAGAATACATAATTAAGAACAAATCAAGTATTTATCATATAGTTCAGAAAATAATAACAAGATCCATCTTAGGTTTCATCCCCTTCAGGTATCTGAAGGGTTTAGTTCATAACCATAAAAGAAAACATCTCAGAAGAAAAGATAAAACAAAACATAAGAAATCCCTAAAACCCCCTGAAGGAATTGAAGGAGAGATCCTCCATCTTGAGTAGAATTCCAGCTTCTTGAGATGGATCAACTGGCTATCTTCGAGTGTTTCCCACAAATTTGACCTTTTCGGCTCGGCTCCTTACCTAGCTAACCGCCCCCTTTTCAGGTTATACTTAGGGGGTTTATAGAGGATTTTGAGATAGTTTTCTTTGCCTCCAAGTATCCAAATCTGAATGAAATTGCTCTTCTCCACGATAGTGGCACGTCCATGGCACACGCCCGTGTGAATCGTGGCCAGGCCGTGTTTGGACTTTTAATGAGGCATGGCCATGTGGTCTTTGGGCCATGCCGTGTCGATTTTTCTCTTGGCCCAATTTGGTATGTTTTAAGCCCGTTTCTCGTTCTTTTCATCTTCCGGTGCTTTCTTGAGTATAAAACACGAAAAGAAAGGATTAAGAGCACCTTTTTACATAAATCAAGGGATAAATCATCCAAAAATATGCTAAATGTGGGAATAAAGTATGTTACTTTTACGGTTTATCACAACTCCTTTATTAAACTAAGATGCTTAAATGCAAATATTTAAAATGCAAAGCTAAAAATTAAATAAAGAGTTTAATTTAGTTGGAACAGGTTCAAAAAACTAGAATTGAGCTGAAATTAACTTCATTTTGCACTTTGGCCCCTCGAGCTTAGGCCACTCTCGATGGCGTCGGATGGAGTCGAACCATGATAGGACCAGGATCGCATCAATTATGGTACCCGTGTGGAAGTGGGACCATATCACTATGGACTTTGTAATAGGCTTACCGTTAACACCGAACAAGAAAGATGCTGTATGGGTTGTAGTTGATAGACTCACAAAGTCAACTCATTTTATACCTGTGCGAGTCGATTATTCCCTTGATAAATAAGTAGACTTGTACATGTCAGAGATAGTAACACTTCATGGTGTACCGTTGTCGATCATTTCGGATAGAGATCCGAGATTCATGTTACGGTTTTGGAAAAGTTGCAAGAAGCCTTAGGCACGAAGTTGAGTTCAGTACAACCTTCCATCCACAGACCGATGGGCAGTCAAAAAGAGTAATTCAGATGCTCGAAGACATGCTTTGATGTTGTGCTTTAGAGTTCCAGGGAAATTGGGAAAAATACTTATCGTTGGTGGAATTTACCTACAACAATAGTTTTCAGTCAAGTTTGAAGATGGCGCCTTATGAGGCATTGTATGGGCGTAAGTGTTGAACGCCCTTGTATTGGTCAGAACTTAGAGAGAAATAGATACACAGAGTCAATTTGGTTAAAGAAACTGAAGAGAAAGTAAGGGTGATACGTAACTGTTTGAAAGCCACCTCAGATAGACAAAAGTCCTATTCAGATTTGAAAAGGAAAGAGATTGAATTCAAAGTAGGTGATAAAGTGTTTTTCAAAGTACCACCTTGGAGAAAAGTCCTCAGATTTGGCCAAAAGGGAAAATTAAGTCCGCATTTTATGGGACCTTATGAAGTTACCGAGAGGATAGGACCGGTAGCTTATCAGTTGGCCTTGCCACCTAAGCTAGAAAAGATTCATGACATCTTATCCATGTTGCGCCGATATTGCTCAGACCCTACACATGTCATTGTACCGACAGAGGTAGAGATACAACTGGACTTGACTTATGGTGAAGAGCCGGTTAGAATTTTGGCGCGAGAGGTCAAGCGGTTAAGAAACAAGAGCATAGCCCTAGTGAAAATTCTATGGCAAAGGCACAGAATAGAAGAGGGTACATGGAAGCCTGAGGAAACGATGAGAAACCAATACCCCAACCTTTTCACCGGTAAGATTTTCGGGGACGAAAATCCCTAAGGGGGAGAATTGTAACATCTCGATTTAAGGGCTAGTCGAAATAGTGATCTCAAGATCACTAATTCGAGATTTGAGAAATTTACTTTCATGTGATTTTATGAATTAGTATATGATTGTAAAAGTACATGAGAATTTTGGTATTTTAATTCTAGCGATTTCATGTTTAATCGCGAAAAAGGACTAAATCGCATAAAGTGCAAAAGTTCCATTCTATAAGCTAAAGGTATAAAATAGCCATAGATTGATAATTGGAGGTCTTTAAAAGGTAATTAGACCTCCAATATTTTCTTGGCTTGCCATAGACTATATAGGAGACAAAGATGGACAAAAAATTGGTCAAAGTAGTTGATAGTAGGTGGATTAAATTGATAGTTAATACTAAAATAAAAGAAAAGATGATGTCCATCTATCTTGTTCATCTCTTCCACTGAAATTTTCAAGAAAAATAGGGGTTGAAAGCTTCAAAAATTTCAGCACACTCATCTCTTCTCTAGTAACTGTTCTAGTGACCTTTTCTTGAAAATAGTTGTACTTTTGATACCCCTAAAGCTTAAGCTTTCAAATGAGGGGACTATTGTGCAATATGGTGAAAAGTTTAGATTTTTTCCATGAAAGTTATCATTGTTATTTGCTGCATTTTTATGGATTAAATTGACTCTTAGTTGTTAGATGATCAACTTTTGTGAAAGGTGTTGTCTTGAAAACAACTAATTGAACTTTGATGGAAAGGTTATAAATTTGTAGTAAGTATGTGAAATGTTGAGTTTTGATGATAGCTATAAGAGTATTAAATGTTCACGTAGGCTTGTTGAAGGTTGAAATGTGATTAGAATTAATTTTCGAGCCTAGGGGCAAAATGGTCATTTTGCCAAAGTCTAGGGGCAAAATTATAATTTTTCCAAAACATGAATTATGAGACAATTTAGTCAATATGTGAATTTAGCAAGTGAAATAGTTACTATAGACCAAGAAACGTGAAGCTCGGACCGAAACTGAGGCAAGAACCAAGTCGAGGACTAACTTACATCTCTACATACATTTTGAATACCGAGGTAGTTTGTATGAATCAAAGATTTACATGTATTCTCATTCAATTACTTATTATGTTGTATAATGTTCATTATTCTATGAAGTTAAATTATTGATATTATGATGAGAAAAGTATGTAACATCCTAAAATAAGGCCTAAACGGAACAATGGTTGCGAAACCACAAATTCAAAATAGAAAAGTTTATTTTGATTAATTTTTATGATTTACTGATTGATTGGATTCATGTGTTAGAGTACAGATAGAAAATTTTATGAATTTCATGTCTAATTTGCTTTTTAGGGCTTAATTGGAAAAGTTGATAAATGAGAGTTCTAGATGCTAAAGGATTAAATTAAAGTGTATATATAAAGTAGGGGTTCTTAAATGGTAATTAGACCATTATATTTTCATGGACAAAAATGGACATGCATAGGTAGAAATAACTAAAATTTTAATGAAGGGTATTTTAGTAAAATGTCAAATAAAAGAAATTAAATGGGAAAAAGATGGAAAAAGGTTGTCATCTTCTTCCTTAGGCCGAATCTTCAAGGGGGGACTCCATAGCTAGGGTTTTCAAGCTTCCAAGCTCCATAGTAAGTCAATCCAAGCCCCGTTTTTCATGTTTTTTACGTTTTTGGAATCCCGGTAACTTGGTTTAGCTTATTCTAGCAATAATTTAACCTAGGGTTCATATTTGGAAAATTACCCATATGTAAAATATGTTTATTTTGATGTTTTATGATAGAATATGAAGGCTAAAATTATGCTAAACAACTTTTGCTAAGCGATTTTACATGAAAATGAGTAAAACGACATAATCGGTAAAAATACCTAATGTTCATAAGTACATGTTATAGTGAGAATTTGATGTTGCCATAGAAGGGAAAAATGATCATCATGTCATAAAATATAAAAAAAAATAGGATGAAGTTTAATCTTCGAGCCTAGGGGCACATTTGTAATTTTGTGAAAGTTAGGGGCAAAAATGTAATTTTACCATAATGTGATTTTTGGACTGAATTAAATAGTATAAATATTAAATAAGCTAAATGTGTTTTTATAGATTGAGAAGAACGTGGAATCGACCTTGAACGAGGTAAAGGCAAGGTTAAGGACTAAATTGCAAATTTGGCCATATTTTGCACCAAGTGTCACCAAGCTAGCTCGGGATTCGGTGATCGTCGGAGATCCATCCGCACTATCAGCCTTCTTTTGGTATTTTTAAAACAATATTTTGGTTATAGAAGGCTTAATTGTTTTGTTACTTGTAGTCACGAATTAGGCTAAAATATTGGCCTTTAAAATTTTGATGGTTTATTTTGTTTATGGGTATTGATAATGTTCAATATTAATCAAATTATATGTTTATGATAATGCTTGAATTGGTCGAATGAGAGTGTGATGACTATGTATGGAAAAGTTTTAATTTATATGGATTTTACATTTTAAATTTTGTGAAATTTCTTGGATCATGTTTGGTAATGCCTCGTACCCTGTTCCAGCGAATATGTATGAGAAAGTCCCAGTTGAAGTTTTGGAATAATGAGGATACTAATATGACAACATGAGACAAGGAAAATTTGTGTAAGACCATGTCAAGACATGGCATCGGTATAAGGAAAAGATTCCATGTAAGTCCAAGCCAAGGCATGGCATTGGAGAATTTGTAACATCCTGAAATTGGGCCTAGTAGGATTGGGCCCAATGGGCCTTGGGAGTAGTAGCGTTTAAAATTGGGAGAACAAGAGATCGGCTTAAATTCAAGTTGGACCTACTAGGTAAGTGATTTTGGAAGGTTAGGGGGCTTCTATGAAGCCCTGGGATCAAACCTTGGCTTTGGGGAAATTTTGGTTTTAGGTGAAAAAAACCAAAGAGACGCCACATAAGAGACAAGGGAGTGACACCACAAGGAAGAAAGGAGGTCCAAGGTTCAAGTCTTGGCTCTTGCATTTTGGTTTTCTATTTACATGGACCTGGCTATAGATTTATATTTAGTTGCGTATGGTTTAAGACACAAGAGGAGCTTGTGGCTTGGTGGCAAGTGGCGTGTTGAGCTATTGAAGGGAGCACGGGTTCGAATCTCATGAAAAGCAAGGGAGTATTTATTTTGCGAATTGGACGGCAAGAGTTTGAGTTGGATTTAAACTCTGCTAATGGAGGGATCCCACATCGGAAAGATACAAAGAAGGAAGGTGAAAAGCTAGCTATATATAGAGCATTCTATGATAGGAGGAAGGATACCTTGGAAGGCGTTTGGGCATAGGAATGGTCGGAGCGCGGATTAGCACCAGATTCCTATTAGGTGTGTAACTCTCTCTACTCTAGTTGTAGAGCGGCAAATGCCGAAGTACCGGCCACGGCAATAGTAGCCACACGAGCGTGCGAGCGCACGTGTGGGGCTTCGACGCGATAGTTGAGGCCATCAGTAGTATTCTTGTGGGTTGAGGCTGCTTGGACCATGATGGGCCGAAGGGGGCCTAATGGGCCCAATTGAATAAAATTGTATGATGGTGTAGTATATAGTGAGCTAGACTAGGTGAATCTCATATACGTGGCTAGATTTGTGTTAGGTGGGCCACACGAGCGTGTGGGCACGAATGGGCCGAAATCGAGTTTTAGGCCCAATAGTCCGGTACGACCGGAAATGGTAGTTGAGTCGCTCGAGGCGACATTAGGCCTTTGGAAAGGCCATTGCAAGTGTGAAATTACTGAAATACCCTCGATGGGTAAAATGACCGACATGCCCCCAAAAGGCAAAATGACAAAAATGCCCCTACATGTTATATGGTATTCTTGTATGTGATTTATGATTGTTATCGTATGTTTATTATTGTATGTTGCATTCATGTGTTATTATGTTGCATGGGGATGGGATTATTTGAAAGGGGAAGTGCAAATAGGATCGCATGGTCGCTTGACGACTATGGATCCACTGAAGGCTTTTTAGCCACCGAGCAGCTATGTTGCATCGATAAGTTAGTGCCGATAAGTTAGGGATGGGTGGGTCGATTAAATCCCCACAGGAGTGCAGGGTTGGACAGAAGACGGAGTGCAGGGTTGGTATGGGCATTAATGCATCGCATATCTGGTTTTTAATATTGAGATGGGCTTAAGCCCAGATAAATATGATATGTGACATTTGATATGTGTTAAGGCCCAACCGAGGCTATTCTGAGCTAAGGCCCAATTTCCATCGTTATTGTAATGGGCTTCGACCGAATTGTTTTGATGCATGTTCTCACTGATAAGGGGAATTACACACTGAGTTTTCGTAAACTCACCCCTCTTTTTAAATGTTTCAGGTAATTCATAGATTGCAGTTTTGGAGCCGAGGCGAACTTCGAGGTGGCCATGCATTATTTTTCTCGTAAACTTTCGGTTCTTATTTAATAGTACTTTTTAATCTTGGGATTTTATTATGTAACAAGGTCACTATAACTTTAAATTTGGTATTTTTTTTGGTTTAGCTTTTAATATGATTACTGCCTATTATTATTAAATGTTTAATACGGGATTTTCCTAAACCCTTAATAACCGTTTTCCAAAATGTTAACAAAAGGATAACAAGCGAATAAATAATTAAACTCAAAATTTTTAACAAACGCACAGTTTTAAACAACCCTTTTATGTGACATGCCAGATCCGGTCGTAACGTCTAGGCCGAGTTTGGGGTGTTACAGAATTTATAAGGCAAAGATGTCATGTATGTCCATGTCAAGACATGGCATTGATAAGTTTCATAAGGTAAGGATACCACATAAGACCATGTCAAGACATGGCAATGGTAAGTTTCTTTAAGAAACACACAAGGAAGGTCTCGTATAATACCATGTTTGGGACATGGCATCCACACCAAGTTAAGAGATCCCATGTAAGACCATATCTGGGATATGGCATTGGCATCATGAGGTGATCCCATGTAAGACCATGTCTGGGACATGGCATTGGCATCGAGATACATTCTTGATGAGATTGAGTAACCTCAATTATTTCGAGAAATTCATCGGGTAAAAGAGAAAAATATGAAAGAGGCAACAAGAAAGACAAGCAAGTAAAGATAGTAATAAGTTAAGTTATCCAAGGTTGATATAAAGCATTATTCATGTTTAGAAAGATGAAAGTTAGGTTTACTTTTGCATCAGCAAAATGTACTAATATATGTGATCAAGTGACACAGGTACCATGATTATAATGCAAGTATGAAATTATTATGTAACATGTGAGGAGTAAGTAAGCTATGCACTTGAGATTTATATTGCTCTTATCTCGAAATGGTTGAGTTATAATGAGTTAATATCATAAAAACTTACTAAGCTATATGCTTACCTTTCTCTCTTCTTCTTTCCTTGTAGCCTCGCCAAGCTAACTCGTGGATCATTGACGTCGGAGCTTGGAGCACACTATTAATCACTATTTTGGTATAGCCAAGTTGTTTTTATTAAGTATGGCATGTATAGAAATTATTTCATCTTGATGTAGTCCTAAGAGGGGCCAAAGTGTTGGCTATTAAGGTTATTATTCTTTTTTGTATATAGCTAAAGAGATTTGCAAATATTTACTAAGTTTATACATCAATTGACGATGATTTATGCTTTAATGTTCATGTTTTTGATGAAGTATTTGAGTGGTTGGATTTGGTATGTGAATGATTTTGATTTCAGGGTGGCAATTGGCTTGGAAAATAGCCTTTAAGTGTCCACACGAGTAGTCACATGGGCGTGTGTCTAGGCCGTGTGTCACACACGATCAACCCATATAAGTGTGTTAATAGGCCGTGTGTCCCTACATGTTAGTGTTTTAAGTCAGTTTCAACCACGGGCTAGCCACACGGGCGTGTGTCTGGGCCGTGTGCTCCTTGAGGGGTTGCTGACGTCACAAACAAAATACCCTAGTTTTTCAAACAAGTGGGGACACAGACGTGTCTATGTCGTGTGAAGGACACGGGCCTTTGACACTGGCGTGTGTCAAGCCGTGTGAAAACCCCTGTAGGTTTGTAACAAGAATAAACTGTACACGGGCTAGGGACATGGGCGTGTGAGACCACATGGCCTGCCCACATTGGCGTGTGACCCCTGTTTAGACAAAAATTTTCAAAAAGAGTAAAAGTTTCCGGTTGAACTCCGAAGCCATCTAAATGTATGTTTATGGTCTTGTGGGCCCATGAGATGAATGTAATGACTAAGAAAAGAAAGTTTTTAAATCATAACAAAATTTTATAGCCCGTTAATACATGTTAAAGAAAGGTCAAGGATAGTAATGCCTTGTATCCGGTCCCGGCGTCGGACATGGGTAAGGGTGTTACATGTGTAATTGGCCCAATTTTCCGGTGCCCATTCAGAAACCAAGAATAATAAAACCAAACCAAATTAAAACCAAAATAAATACAAAAATCCCAATCAATAAAAAGTCCAATTTTTTTAAAGTCCATTTACAGAATAAAATAATGGCCCAAAACCTTAATCAGTTAAACCCAAAGTTACAAGGCCCAAATGGCCTAAAGTCCTAAGCATTCTCAGCCGAGCTAAAAAATCCTAGGGTTTCTCCTTGCGTCGCAATAGCCGTACCTCCGTACACTCCACGTCACCATCACGTACGGCCTCTGTACCTTTGCCCACCGCGCGCCACGCACCTGCAAAAGAGGACAAACAATGACAGCAGAGAAAATAATTTATTCTTTTACAGTTTAGGCTATAAAACCGAAAGAAAAACCTTTGTATTTTTTTTCCTACAACCATAAAGAAATCAAATATGAAATAGAGAACTTTTGAAACAGATTCAAACAAAAGGTGTTCTTTGATCTTTCATTCCTTTTATTTTTTTGTTATTTTTTTATTTTTGGTTCTTAAAAACAATAAACACGAAAAAGGAAGAAGAGGAGGCTCACCAAAATTGCCCCGAGGTCGCGTCGTCGGAGGGCCCTTCTCCGTCGTCGAAATCAGACCCAAAAGAGATCGAGAGCCCTCTTCTTCTGAATTTTTTTGGTTGGGAAGGCTTGGCCTTCACATGCGCCTTAAAACAGGGGCTAAAAACCTCAGCTTGCGCGACGACGGCCACTGACCACTACGGCGGAGCGGTGGAAGGGCGAGAGAACCCTAGGGTCGGCTAAGGGGAGAATTGAGAGAAAAGAAGAAAGCACTTGTTTTTTCTTTTAAAAAAATGGCATAATGTTGTTTAAAAAAAAAAATTGGCCTTTATAAATTATATGAAACAGCGTCATTTAGGGCATGTTTCAGTAGCCTCAAAACGGCGTCGTATAGAGCCGACCCACACGCGACCCGAACCGCTCCAGGGGTAATCCGCGTGTTTTTGTTAAATGGGTTATTTACAACCCTGGTCCCTCAGCTTTTGTGGCGCAATTCGATTAAGCCCTATCTTGTTTTCTTTGTCTTTTAATTTTACCCTATAGTTTTACAATGTTTCATTTTGGCCCATATTGAAACGCAGCGTATAAAGGCCAGGGATATTTGCCCATTCGGTCCTCTTTATTTTCCGCGCGTTATATTTAGGCCCTTGTCAACCTCCTTTTTATTATTTGCTCTTAATCTCATTTAATTTCAATTAAATATTTTATTTATTTAATTTCAGCCTTTTAAGGATTTTTTATTTTTAATCTTTATTTCATTATTAATTACTTACTTGTTTATTATTATTGCCTTTCCTTTCATTTGAAATCCTTGTCATTTATATTTGTTTCATTTATTATTCTTTGTTTTTATATACACTAAATTAATATTATTTACATTTTTTACATACCTACACTTAGTGTTGGCTAAATCTATTACATTTATCGACTTATTTGTCTATTATTCTTCTATCCTTTAAATATTTAAATTTATTTATAATTGTTTTATCAATTTATCTATTTATTCATTTTTTTAAAACCTTTAATTTAACTTCATGTATATCTATTTTACTTACTTGCATATTTATCATTTTACATTTTTATATATGTATTAAAGTTTGTAAGGTTAAAATTTTGTTTTATAAATATTTGTTGATTCGAGTATTTTCTTACTTCTAAAATTTATTTATTTATCCATTTTTTTATTATTTTTTTCCTTTTTATATACGGTTTCATTAGTTCATCCATTTTAAACAATTTATGTTATGTTTGTTTGTTTTTATATCATACATTCTCGTTTTATTGCTTTATTTATTTTATCGAGACTTGTTTACCAATATTGTATTCATCTTTGTAATTATGTTATCGTTATTATAATATTTTATCATATATCATTTTTAAATATCATTAATTTTCACCCGATTGCATAAAAAAGAGGATTTTAAAAAAAGGGGGGGCAATGTTCCGAATTCGGGAGCTTCGAGAAATCGTACCCTATCTTACTAGATTTTGATTTTTCTCGTCGAGTCTAAAGAATCAATTATCTTTTTTTTTACCTCAAAGCATAAAAGTTAAATAAAAGCTTATTCTTGGGAATTCAAAAATGTTCTGTCTTAACTCACTGGATGTGACATTTTGTTATCTCGAGGTAAGGATTTCTAAAAATAAAGGCAATATTCTGTATTTGGGATTTTGAGAAATTGTGCCCTAACTTACTGGGTTTCGATTTTTCATTTGACCCAAATAACCAAATATCCTTCTTAAATTTAAATCCATGAGTATTAAAAGTCAAAAGACAAGCTTAGTTTCGAGGATTAGAAATGTCGTATCCTAACTCACTGGGCATGACATTTTACTTCTTCGAAATAAGAGGGTCTTAGCGTTAGATTTGATTTATTCAAGTTTTCTTTTAAAGAGGATCGTATTTTAAAATATTTTCAAATTTTCGACATTAAGACATTAAATAATCAATTAGGTACCAATTTTGGGCGCTAAAAGGGTGCTAATCCTTCCTCATGCGTAACCGACTCCCAAACTCGTTTTCTCGAATTTTGTAGGCCAAAATCATTGTTTTAATAAATCAAAATGTTTTAATGATAAATCTCATGGTAATCCGATCACACCTAAAAAAACAGAGATTGGTGGTGACTCCATTTTCATTTTTAAAGTCGACCCTATTTTTTCAAAAAAAATGGTTTCGACAGCTTGGCGACGTCACTGGGGAATCCGAGAGTCAAGCCATAAAATTGGTTATTTTCTGTCTTGTTGTCAAAAATTGAAAATCTGATTTGAAAAATTACGATCCTTTTATTGCATTTGTTTGTGTTATATGATTGCTGTGGTTTGAGTCTCGTAGAATATTTTCGCATCATATTGCATAAGGACTGTTTGGTCTTACCTCTTTTAAGTGGGAGTGAGAAGCTACGTCTTCATGAGGTTTTCACCTCCGTGAAAGATAGTGGATCGCTTTCAGGATACATCTGTACCTGTCTTCGTGATATTTTCGTCTCTGTGCAGCCATAGGGATGTAACATCCCGAAATTGGGCCTAGTAGGATTGGGCCCATTGGGCCTTGGGCTTAGTAGTGTTTAAAGTTTTCGAGAATATGAGAATGGTGTTATTGCAAATTGGACTTATTAGTAAGTGAATTTGGAAGGTTACGAGGTTTCTATGAAGTCTCGGGTTTAATTGGGCCTTAGGAAAAATTTGGTATTTTAGCACTTTAAGGAGAGATGGTAAGTAGCATCAAGACTTATAGAAATAAATGAGTAAAGTGCTTGCATAAATGAGAAATTGGTAAAGAGGTTATGGCATCAAATGATGGACTTGAAGGGAAGAGGTTCGAATCACTTTGTGTGCAAATTTTGACTAATATTTTTGCACTCTTTCCTTAAGTGTCGGCCAAGAGGTAATTATGGCAAGGTTGGACTTCATTATTTTTGGTAAGGTGGCTATAAGAATAAGGCAAGGTTGAAGTTGGGGAAAGGAATCAAGAGAAATAGGAAAGAAAGGGGGACATGAGGCTTATTTCGTGGGTGATGTTTTGGAAAGTTTGGGTGGCCAAACTCTTATCCTAAGGGGGAATGCATGTGGACAGTTTTGGGGTAGATAGGTGGCTGAAATTTTACCTTGGCATTTGGTAAGGTCTTGGTTTTGTTTTGGCCAAAAATCCTATTGCAACCTTTGTGTCATCTTCTCTCTTTTTGCTACTTTCTTTGTCGCAATTTTCTAGCACAATAGGGCAATTTTCGTTCCACCTTCCTTGATAGCCAAATATCATTGTTCGATTCTCTCCATAGCCGAACCTATTACCACCCTACTTCTTCACCATTTCTTTTCCTTTCGTGTTGGACAATCTCTTCTTAATCAAATCGGTAAGTGATTCTATACTCCTCTTTTCATTTCTTTTTCTTTTTCTTCCAAGCCGTATATAGGTGAAGGGGGTGTATTGTGGTGATTCTTTCTCAAGCCGAATAAGGTGTGGCTAACATTTTTCTGTGTTAATCACTTCTAAGGACTCGAAGTACTTTATCGGAGGGCCAATCGAACACCTATCCCTCGTAATAAGAGACTCGGATTGTTGGTAAGTGATAGATTGTTAATTAATCGCAATATGGTAAGTGATAGATTGTTAATCAATCACAATATTTGGTTGAAGTTGTAAATTGGGTTTTGGACTAATAGTTGACCGATTGTACCTTTAGGTGCCACGGAGAGTATCGTGTTACGGATTCCTAATAAGGTGTGTAATCTCGTACCCTTCCAAATGTATGTTTGAAATGGTGAGTAAATCTCACATCTCTCTGAAAGTTTACATGAAATATTCTATGATTCGATAGAAATACCCAAGAAAACTGAGAACCGGCATCCGTGATCACTCGGATGTGCGTATGATCGTAGTGGTAATCGTATTTTTGTAATAAAATAGTTTCGATCAGAAACAGTGATGTGTATTTGAAAAATCACGAAAAATAGGATAAAATGAATTACAAAGTGAATAAGATATCAGATTAAAGCCTACTGTATCTGTTTTGATATGGAAGAAACGGAGAAGGAAAAGGAATTTTATATTCTGAGATATATAAATTTTAGTGAGACTGGTTCTGAATGACTTTGGGGTATTCTGTTCTGTCTTAGAAAAATCGTATAAAATTGTAAAAAGTGAATTAAGAGTTATAGTTGATATGTATGGATCCCTTAGTGAACCTATTTTCAATAGAAACAAGTGGGAGCAGTATATGAAAAGCGTACAGTAAGATATTTGAGATTAAGATAAGAGAGGTTAGAATCATTGGACAGTGAAATAAGGGAAACTTTAAGGAATAAATTGTACTAAATGGTTAAGCTAAAAATTTCAGAAATATTATAGGAGAAAGATATATGAGCCTAGTTTCGAGGAAAATTTACGGATTTAGATTTCGAGTTTTCTAACTCGAGCTATGGTCAATTTAGTCAGTATGATGCAGTTGGACAGTTTCAATTTTATACCCCAAATTAGTAGTTAAGCCTAGGTTGTGAAATTACCATAAATCCCTTAGAGCGCAAATTACCGAAATACCCCTGGGTTGCGAGATTATCGAATTACCCTTAGCGAGTACGTTTACCAAATTACAGAAATGCCCTTGTAGGCTGAATTATGGAAATGCCCTTATTGGGCCGTTTTGCAAAGTGCTAATGGGCCGAATTGCTATATTGCCACTAATGGGCCGAAATACGAAATTGCTTAATGGGCCAATCTAATGATTTGCTATATGGGCCAAAATGTGATATATGCTATATGGGCCAAATGTGATATTGCTATATGGGCCAAAGTGTGATATTTGCTATATCGGCCAAATGTGATATTTGCTTAATGGGCCATAATTATTGTTTAATAAAACATTCGAATAAATTACTGTTATTATATTGTGATTGTTTTGCATTATATACACGATTTGCATGGGATGGGATAATGATGAAGAGAAGTTCTGGTAGCTTTACTACAAAACTCTGGTGGCTCAGCCACAAATATTATAAATGGCCACTGGCCTGCAAAATATTACAAATGGCATCTTGCCTGCGATTATAAATGGCCCACTGGCCTATGAAATATTACAAATGGCATCTTGCCTGTGATTATAAATGGCCACTGGCCTGCGAAATATTACAAATGGCATCTTACCTGCGATTGTAAATGGCCATTGGCCTGCGAATTATTATAAATGGCTTAATACCTGCGTTTGGTGTGTTGGCGGGGTGGGTTGACTGATGATCACCCACATGTGTGTTGGCTGGTACGGGTGGTGTGTAGCGGATGGATTATTAGGATTGGTTTGGGAATTGCATTTCATACACATGTTATATTTGATACATTATTGTTATTGTAAATGGGCTTAGGTCCAAGATATTGCTAAATGGGCTTCGACCCAAGTTATTGTTTTATGGGCCCAGGCCCAAGTTTTTGCTAAACGGGTTCAGACCCAACGAATGATGGTAAGGGGATTATACACTGAGTTCTTGTAACTTACCCCTTTTCTCTTAACCCTTGTAGGTAACGCTTGATGATATGGACTTGGACTATGGATGACTCGAGGGAGGCCATACTTTAGAAATGGTTTATTTGGACTTTAGACTTCTTCCTCGGTTATTTTATCACTTTACTATTTTGGGTTAAATCTTGTAATAAAGCCTCTGGGTTATTTTATATTGCTTTTTGTTTGACGTATTTTATATTTTGCTTAAATTGTTTTAAATGGGATATTTTCTAAAAACTTAAATAAAGGTTTTCCAAAATCGATTAATAAATGGATTTCAAAATAAACTTTTACAAATATGATTTAACTCGAACTTTCTTTCAAATTATTAATGATATTTTCAAAAGTCACAGATTTAAAGTTCAATTCCTTGATTTGTGATTTATCAATCAATCTCTCAAAAATACTTGTATTTTATCTATGTTTCCGCAATGTTTCAAAATGCTTTGCAACTCTATTTCAAATGTCGCATTTTCGTAAATCGTTTATTTTAAATATGCTTTCGTAACCGAAAAGGTTTATTAAAGATAATTATGTTTTCATGTAGACACAATTGCTTAAGTGTTTTGGGTTTTAATTAAGAGGCTGTAATTCTCAAACAAGTTTTTTTTTAACAATTTGCAAAGATGGTTTTGAAAAACACTTTCATGTGGCACGCCAGATTCAGACTTAACTTCTAGGCTGGGTTTGGGGTATTACATTTTATGATATCAGAGCCCAATTTCAAAACTCGGCTGTGGTTTGGGTTCAAAAATGTTTCCAAAATTGTTTTGAATTATAAATTATAAATGCATGTTCTAAAGGAAGTATGGCACCACGGGTATCCAGCACCAAGTCAAGTAAGTATTTGTTTTCGTTTTATGATTATTGTGATATGACTATAGGAACACTCTAGAACTTTTAGTTTTAGATGTTGAAACTATAGAGATTGAGACTTTAGGAAACGTTTTGCAAAAACCACTTCAACTCTTATACTCCATAAGACATTGTTAATAAACATTGAATAATATACTGATTCATAAAACTTTTAATCAAGATTAAATCAATTTGGAAATCATGAACGCTAGAAGACGTGGACGTGGTAGAGGTCGAGGTGCTAGGTCTAGATCTTCGGCACCGAGGCATGTTTTTGAAAGAGAGGCGTTAGTATCGCCATTGGCTGAGACGGGATCTCATGATCGATCTGGAGTTGATAAGCTGACTCAGATAGTCAAGGAAGTATTGGAGGTGGTTAAAGGAATCAGTGAAGCACTTCAAGTTGGGTCTGTGGACTGTAAGAAGAAAAGAGATCACGGTTCTCTAGGGTCACAAACTTGTTCTGTAAAGCATGTCAAGGCACGACCAAATTTTTCGACTTGTGATTTTTGCAAGAGGCGTCATTCGGGAGAATGCTGGAGGAGGTCAGGAGCATGCTTGAGATGCAGGTCTAAGGAGCATAAGGCTCGGGATTGTTTCATCACCATCAAGTCAGGTATGTTTGGTTGGAAGTGATGATTGAATGTAAGAAAATTTTTGGTATAAATGGTAGATAACGGCTTGCTTTTGTGGTTAGATGTTTGGTTGTGTGAAAAAGGATTCAAGATTATGTTAAAAGTACATTGTGGTTATTAAGATCAGAGTGCGCAGCGAAAGCATAGTGGTGTGATTTGAGCGGTACGTTTAGTAGTTGGATGGAAATTTCGAGGATGAAATTTCTTTAAGGAGGGTAGAATTGTAACATCCCGAAATTGGGCCTAGTAGGATTGGGCACATTGGGCCTTGGCTTAGGAGTGTTTAAAATTTTTGAGAATATGAGAATGGTGTTATTGCAAATTGGACTTATTAGTTAAGTGAATTTGGAAGGTTAAGAGGTTTCTATGAAGTCTCGGGTTTAATTGGGCCTTAGGAAAAATTTGGTATTTTAGCACTTTAAGGAGAGATGGTAAGTAGCTTCAATACTTATAGAAATAAATGAGTAAAGTGCTTGCATAAATGAGCAATTGGTAAAGAGGTTATGGCATCAAGTGATGGAATTGAAGGGAAGAGATTCGAATCACTTTGTGTGCAAATTTGACTAA
This sequence comes from Gossypium bickii, assembly GCA_025503065.1. NCBI lineage: Eukaryota > Viridiplantae > Streptophyta > Magnoliopsida > Malvales > Malvaceae > Gossypium > Gossypium bickii. The sequence continues at coordinate 41,328,203 of CP106717.1, read as the reverse complement.
TATTTTTTGCACTCTTTCCTTAAGTGTCGGCCAAGAGGTAATTATGGCAAGGTTGGACTTCATTATTTTTGGTAAGGTGGCTATAAGAATAAGGCAAGGTTGAAGTTGGGGAAAGGAATCAAAAGAAATAGGAAAGAAAATGGGACATGAGGCTTATTTCGTGGGTGATGTTTTGGAAAGTTTAGGTGGCCAAAATCTTATCCTAAGGGGGGATGCATGTGGATGGTTTTGGGGTAGATAGGTGGCTAAAAATTTACCTTGGCATTTGGTAAGGTCTTGGTTTTGTTTTTGCCAAAAATCCTATTGTAACCTTTGTGTCATCTTCTCCCTTTTTGCTACTTTCTTTGCAGAAATTTTCTAGCACAATAGTGCAATTTTCTCTTCTCTTGAATTGGTCACATATTCATTTTCTTTCCACCTTCCTTGATAGCCGAATATCATTGTTCGATTCTCTCCATAGCCGAACCTATTACCACCCTACTTCTTCACCATTTCTTTTTCTTTCGTGTTGGACAATCTCTTCTTAATTAAATCGGTAAGTGATCGTATATTCCTCTTTTCATTTCTTTTTCTTTTTCTTCCAAGCCGTATATAGGTGAAGGGGGTCTATTGTGGTGATTCTTTCTCAAGCCGAATAAGGTGTGGCTAACATTTTTCTGTGTTAATCACTTTTAAGGACTCGAAGTACTTTATCAAAGGGCCAATCGAACACCTATCCCTCGTAATAAGAGACTCGAATTGTTGGTAAGTGATAGATTGTTAATCAATCGCAATATTTGGTTGAAGTTGTAAATTGGGTTTTGGACTAATAGTTGACCGATTGTACCTTTAGGTGCCGCGGAGAGTATCGTGTTACGGATTCCTAATAAGGTGTGTAATCTCATACACTTTCGAATGTATGTTTGAAATGGTGAGTAAATCTCACATCTATCTAAAAGTTTACATGAAATATTCTGTGATTCGGTAGAAATACCAAAGAAAACCGATAACCGGCATCTGTGATCACTCGGATGTACGTATGATTGTAGTGGTAATCGTATTTTTGTAATAAAATAGTTATGATTAGAAACAGTGATGTGTATTTGAAAAATCATGAAAAATAGGATAAAAGGAATTACAAAGTGAATAAGACATCAGATTAAAGCCTAGTGTGTCTATCTTGATATGGAAGAAATGGAGAAGGAAAAGGAATTTTATATTCTAGGATATGTAAATTTTAGTGAGACTGGTTTTGAATGACTTCGGGGTATTCTGTTCTGTCTTGGAAAAATTGTATAAAATTGTAAAAAGTGAACCTATTTTCAATAGAAACAAGTGGGAGTCAGATATGAAAAGCGTCATAAGAAGATATTTGAGATTAAGTTAAGAGAGGTCAGAATCATTGGACAGTGAAACAAGGGAAACTTTAAGGAATAAACTGTACTAAATGGTTAAGCTAAAAATTCCAGAAATCTTATAGGAGAAAGATATATGAGTGTATTTTTGAGGAAAATTTACGGATTTAGATTTCTAGTTTTCTAATTCAAGCTATGGTCAATTTAGTCAGTATGACGCAGTTGGATAGTTTCGATTTTATGCCCCAAATTAGTAGTTAAGCCTAGGTTGCGAAATTACCATAATACCCTTAAAGGGCAAATTACCGAAATACCCCTGAGTTGCGAGATTACCGAATTACCCTTAGCGGGTACGTTTACCAAATTACAGTAATGCCCTTGTAGGCCGAATTATGGAAATGCCCTTATTGGGCCGTTTTGCAAAGTGTTGATGGGCCGAATTGTTATATTGCCACTAATGGGCTGAAATACGAAATTGCTTAATGGGCCAATCTAATAATTTGCTATATGGGCCAAAATGTGATATATGTTATACGGGCCAAATGTGGTATTGCTATATGGGCTAATCCAATGATTTGCTATATGGGCTAAAATGTGATATTTGCTATATCGGCCAAATGTGATATTTGCTTAATGGGCCATAATTATTGTTTAATAAAACATTCGAATAAATTACTGTTATTATATTGTGATTTGTTTTGCATTATATACACGATTTGCATGGGATGGGATAATGATGAAGAGAAGTTCTGGTGGCTCAGCCATAAATGGCATATTGCCTGCGATTATAAATGGCCACTGGCCTGCAAAATATTACAAATGGCATCTTGCTTGCGATTATAAATGGCCATTGGCCTGTAAATTATTATAAATGGCATAATGTCTGCGTTTGGTGTGTTGGCGGGGTGGGTTGACTGATGATCACCCACAGGTGTGTTGGTTGGTACGGGTGGTGTGTAGCGGATAGATTATTAGGATTGGTTTGGGAATTGCATTTCATACACATGTTATATTTGATACGTTATTGTTATTGTAAATGGGCTTAGGTCCAAGATATTGCTAAATGGGCTTCGACCCAAGTTATTGTTTTATGGGCCCAGGCCCATGTTTTTGCTAAACGGGTTCAGACCCAATGGATGATGGTAAGGGGATTATACACTGAGTTCTTGTAACTCACCCCCTTTCTCTTAACCCTTGTAGGTAACGCTTGATGATATGGACTTAGGCTATGGATGACTCAAGGGAGGCCATACTTCAGAAATGGTTTATTTGGACTTTAGACTTCTTCCTCGGTTATTTTATCACTTTATTATTTTAGGTTAAATCTTGTAATAAGGCCTCTAGGTTATTTTATATTGCTTTATGTTTGACGTATTTTATATTTTGCTCAAATTGTTTTAAATGGGATATTTTCTAAAAACTTAAATAAAGGTTTTCCAAAATCGATTAACAAATGGATTTCAAAATAAACTTTTACAAATATGATTTAACTCAAACTTTCTTTCAAATTATTAATGATATTTTCAAAAGTCATGGATTTAAAGTTCAATTCCTTGATTTGTGATTTATCAATCAATCTCTCAAAAATACTTGTATTTTATCTACGTTTCCGCAATGTTTCAAAATGCTTTGCAACTCTATTTCAAACGTCACATTTTCGTAAATCGTTTATTTCAAATATGCTTTCGCAACCGAAAAGGTTTATTAAAGATAATTATGTTTTCACGTAGACACAATTGCTTAGTGTTTTGGGTTTTAATAAAGAGGTTGTAATTCTCAAACAAGTTTTTTTTTAACAATTTGCAAAGATGGTTTTGAAAAACACTTCCATGTGGTACGCCAGATTTGGGCTTAACTTCTAGGCCGGGTTTTGGGTGTTACAAGGGAAATGTATTCCCCTGAACTGAACTCGGTCCGTATGAGCCTATAATGGGTGAGGATCGAGGAATTTACTGGTTCGAGTACCTCAACTTTAGAACCAAACCGCATGTAGAAGACCCTAGGAGCCCACCCTAGATAGAACTGCGAGAAGCCCTAGCGGTTACCCAAATTTGTGCTTGATTCTCTTTTTTTTTTTTACTTTGAGTTTTGTTTTTGTATGTTGTACTGGCTTATTATGTTTTTGCTATGTTTGCATGTCATTTCATATTCGAAAGAGTGTCGATTCATGTTCAATTACTAAATTAGACAGCTTGTCATGGAGAATGAATTTCTTAATACAGTGGAAGATAATGTGGTTGTTCGTATGTGGTCAGAGAAAACACAATTAGAGAAAGGGGATAGTTTAGCCGAGGGGTACACGTCAGAATTATGGGACTACACCCGTATCAGCATGACGCAAAATATCCTTCAAGAATGAAAAGAAATATGGGATCAGTGGAATGAAGAGACCAAGCAGTTGTTCTATTATAATTATGGGGACTTGCCGTATCTACTCGATATCAAGGTAGACGAGCATTTATTCCGGGCCATCGCTCAGTATTGGAACCCTTCTTACAGTTGCTTTACCTTTGGGAGGGTTGATTTAGTGCCCACTATGGAAGAATATACAGCCCTACTGTGTTGTCCAAAGGTTCAAGTCGATAAAGCTTATTCTAGAGCCGCTTATGTCCCGACCTGTTGGAAGAACTTTATGAACATTACAGGAATGAGCGAACAATGGATTATAGCTAGGATCAAGTAGAAAGGTGAGTGTAAGTGCATCCCATGGGAGAATTTTAGAGATTTTATTCAAGCACATCCTGATATAAAGAAGAGAGTCGATGTGTTTGTTTTGAGCATCTACGGATTAATGATCTTCCCTAGGGCATTAGGGTATGTAGATGAGGCGGTCTCGGATCTCTTTGATTGACTTGATAAAGGGGTCACACCTGTTCCTGTAATCTTAGTCTAAACATTTAGATCTTTGAATGCATGTAGGAGGTCCGGTGAGGGCAGATTTATAGGGTACGCACAGTTGTTGTTAGCTTGGTTCCACAGTCATTTTTGGAAAGTGGATAAGGTTTCTTATCGGGTTTTCTCTGGGAATTACTCCTCATTAAAGGAGATAGTGGCTACACCAAAGAGGGATGACATATCAAAGGAAAATTGGATAGCGCTCCTCCAAAATATCCAGGAAGAAGACGTCAAGTGGAGAGCTCCTTGGTTGATTCCCGACGAAATTATTTACCGATATGGGAGTTTTGATTGGGTCCCTTTGCTTGGGATTTGGGGAGCCGTTGGGTATGCTCCTTTGCTCATATTGAGGTAATACAGATCAAGACAGTTCAGACTGGCAACGCATGGGCTAGCTCAATGTGAGTTTTTGTGCAGGGGAGATAACTACAAGAAAAGGGTAAAGGAGATTTCTAACGCTTGGAATCAGACTCGTCGAATGAAAAGGCTAGACGTAGGTTCAATGACAACTCCCGAGTACAGTGGATGGTGGAGTAAAAGAATTAATGATAATATCCCCGGGCCAAATTTAGAAGGCGTTTGACTGATGGAAGAGTACTTACAAGCGATCCCGTCAGAACTAGAAATCATAAAGCAAGACTTCGTGAGGAGGACTTTGGAACTTGAAAAGAAGATAGAACAATTAGAGGAAGAAAAAATGCATTTAAGGTTAGATGCTGATGTTCAAAAGCTAGAGGCCGAGAAATTAAAGAAAGGAAAGAATAAAGCCGAGGAAGACTTGGATAATTTGAAGACGGATTACAAGAAATTGCATCTATCAATGAGAACTGCCGGATTGGAAAAAATGTCAGAGCAATGGTCACAAGAGATCCAAGAAGAAAGAATCAAAGCCGATTGGTGGGAGAGAAAATTCCAGGAGGCACAGGCACAGAAAGAGGCTTTAGAAAGGAGTTTGTTAGAAATGCAAAATGACAAAAAGGAATTAAAGGCTAGAGTAGCAGAACTTGAAAAATCACTTCATCAGCATAGAAATCATAATTCTGCGGTTGAATTGAGGGCAAGCTTGAACAAGATTAAAGAAATGAAAGGAAAGATAGAAGAACTAGAGTCTGCATTACAAAACTGTGAGCTCCGGGTAGAGCTTCTTGAGGTAAGTGAGGAACGTTGGAAGGAACAGCTTCACCATTCTCAGAATCAAGTTAGGAACAGAGACTACAATATGGGCGAGGCCGTGGCTCAGATTTGGGAGGTAGCCGGTCATTTACAGACTTTGGCAATTTAAGCCGACATGCTAAGCGTGAAGTATGAGCTAGAATCAGATCGGGGTCAAGAGTTAGCTTTGTTGCTTAGGAAAGTTAAAACTTTGAGCATTAGGGCAAAGCCATATTTGTAATTCATTTTATGTAAAGAATTTTGTTTTCTAGGAAAGTTTTCTAAATGAAATTGAATCAGAATCGACACCTTTTTGCATTCATTTCATGCATTCGCATTTCAGCATATCATGTGCATTAAATTTCATGGAAAAAACCTAATTGGTTAAAATCATTTTAGAATTAATCTAGAAACCAACAAAAACTTACCAACCAAACATCATTACGGTACCCGAGCAAAGACAAAAGACATGGATCGAAGATTGGAAAGACTTGAACAACTCCAAAAAGAGATGCAAGATCAACTACAATTGCAAATGCAAGAGCAACTGGCTAAAATTCAGCAAGACATGTTGGACCGAATGTTGGAGTCCCAAATAAATATGATGATGCAGTTGACCCAATTGTTGATTGGAGGAATAGATAAAGGAAAGGGCCCCATGGTTAATGCTGAAGAAGATAATGAGGAACATCTCTATCCTCTGGGTTTTACTCCAACACAGCCTGAGGTTTATCCTCGAAGAACATCCGTCACGATTAGGCCTCAACAATTCCAGGATGGTGTTTTGGTGTCGATGAAATTTCAAGCTGGATTAGGTTCTAACCCAAGGGATAACCCAGCCAATCATGTTATCCCTAACTTGTCCCTAACCTTGATGAAATGGCAGAGAAGAAAAGGACAAGGACAGAATTGCCAAAGTAGTTAGAGGACCGATGTAAATGGATGGAGGAAAATTTCAGGGCAATGGAAAACCCTGATAGTCAGCATGGAATTGATACTAAGGATCTGAGTTTGGTCCTAGATCTAGTGCTTCCCCACAAGTTCAAAATGCCAGAATTTGAAAAGTACAATGGGACTAGTTGCCCCGAAACTCACATCACCATGTTTTGCAGACGGATGACCGGGTATGTTAACAACGATCAACTACTAATACATTGCTTCCAAGACAGTCTGGTGGGAGCAGCATCCAGAAGGTACAACCAATTAAGCCGTACTAGGATTGGTTCCTGGAGCGACTTAGCACAAGCATTTATGAAGCAGTATAGTCATGTGACAGATATGATTCCTGATAGAATTAATTTACAGAACATGGAGAAGAAACCGAGTGAGAGTTTCAGGAAATATGCACAGAGATTAAGGGAAATTACTATACAAGTTCAGCTGTCGCTCCTAGAAAAAGAAACTACGATACTCTTCATCAACACCCTAAAAGCCCCGTTCATCACTCACATGATAGGAAGTGCTACAAAAAGCTTTTCAGACATAGTGATGACTGGTGAAATGATCGAGAATAAGATAAGAAGTGGAAAGATATATGCAGGAGAGAGTAACCAAGGTCAACCTCGAGGAAAAAGGAAAACGAGGTGAACAACACAAGTACATATAACAAGGGTTACTCAAAATTGATTATTGTAAATTAGCCAAGAACGGTGGCTACTGGTCAACAAGGTTTATCAAGGCAGGAGTCCGGCACAAAGCAAAACACTGAGAAGCTCCAGTTTACACCAATCCCAATGACATATAGAGAGTTGTATCAAAGCTTATTTGACGCACACGTGGTATCCCCTTTTTACCTAAAACCATTACATCCTCCATACCCCAAATGGTATGATGCAAGCGCTCAATATGACTACCATACAGGAATTTCGGGACATTCAATAGAAAAATGCACTGCCTTTAAGAAAGTAGTTGAAAGACTTATTAAAATGGGCATTGTGAAATTTGATGATGCACCTAGTGCTGAAAATCCACTACCCAATCACACTAATAATGGGGTAAATGCGATAGACGGAAAGGTGGGGAGAAGAGTCAAGACTAATATTGCAGAAGTAAAAATTCTTTTGAGATTGGTCTAGATGGAGATGGTAAAAAGGGGGTTGAGCATTTCGGATCCTGAAGGGAGTTGTGAAAACTCGAGGAACTACTATGAGTTCCATCATGAAGAGGGACACAAGATCCAAGAATGCGTAGAATTCAGAGCCTTGGTACAAGGTCTGATGGACAATAAAGAGATAGAGTTCTGTGAAGAAGTTAAAGAAGAGGGAAGCATATGTGCGTTAGAATCAGCAATGAAGGTCCCAAAAGTTAACCATCTTGTGGTCATCATTTCGCCACCTAAAAACAATGAAGCTGGAGTACATATGGCACCAAAGATCATAATTCAAATACCGACGGTTTTCTCTTATCAGGATAGCAAAAGGGTCCCCTGGAATTATGATTGCAACGTGACAATCCCAGGAAAGGAGAACTCAGCCAGTGCTTCAAAAGAGGATCAAGATGTAGGTTTTCATATGCGTAGTGGAAGGCATTATGATTTGATAAATGCCCGAGCAGAACCCGTAAAAGAAAAGACCCTAATGGTGGAGCAAAAGAAGGAAAAAGCAGTCAGACCTGAGCCGCTTGTTAATAAGCCAGTAAAAGAGGAGGAGGTTAAGGAATTCCTGAAGTTTTTGAAGCACATCGAGTATAGTGTTGTGGAACAATTGCATAAACAACCAGCTCACATATCTATACTAGCTTTACTCTTGAGTTCGGAGGTACCCCGAAGTGCATTGATGAAAGTGCTGAATGAGACGTACGTGGCCAATAATATCTCTGTCAATAAACTGGATCGGCTGGTTAATAACATAAGTGTTGATAACTTCATCTTCTTCAATGATGATGAAATACCACCAGGGGGTATGGGATCCACTAAAGCTCTGCATATCACTACCAGATGCAAAGGGTACACATTGCCAGGGGTCCTGATTGACAATGGATCAACATTGAACGTATTGCCCCTATCCACACTTAATAGGTTACCTGTGGATAGCTCACACATGAAGGTATGCCAGAATATAGTGAGGGCGTTTGATGGCACAGAAAGGGGAGTCGTGGGAAGAATCAAAATACCTCTGTTGATTGACCCAACTACCTATGAGGTGGACTTCCTAGTAATGGATATCAAGCCCTCCTACAATTGCTTATTGGGAAGACCTTGGATATATCCTGCAGGGGCAGTGCCTTCGTCACTACATCAGAAGTTAAAGCTAGTATCAAAAGGTCGGCTAGTGATGATAAATGCCGAAGAAGATATTATCGCGGCCGTAACCAGTGATGCGTCGTACTTGGAGACAAATGATGAGGCAATTGAATGTTCTTTCTGATGTTTAGAGTTTGTGAATGCAACATTCATTACTGAGGGGAATTAGATTTTAATGCCAAAAATATCCAAGGCTACCAGGATGGGATTACAACTGATGGTAGGAAGGGGAGCTCTACCGGGAAGAGGACTAGGGAGACATCTTCAGGGAAGAGTTGAGGCTCCAATGCTGAAGGACAAGAATGACCGCTTTGGCTTAGGGTACAAGCCAAATGTGAGACAAAGAAGGAAGGAACTAGGAAAGAGGCAAGAAAGGAGAAGGGCACGCATGAGTGGGGAAGAAATCGAATAGGAACCAATGATATTCCTCCACATATCCAAAACTTTCGTATCAATAGGGGTTATTCATCCTGAGTGAAGGACACCAAGGAAAGAAAGTGTTGAAGAAATGTTGGGAAATGTTCACATCAATGCCATATCTGAAGAAACAACAAGAGCAGGGACCTTGTGGGGTACATTTTGTTATAAGGTGATGCCATTTGGGCTGAAAAATGCAGGAGCTACATATCAAGGGCCATAGTGACCTTGTTCCATGATATGATGCACAAAAAAATCGAAGTTTATGTCGATGATATGATTGCAAAGTCCCGAACAGAAATAGAACATATCCAAGTTTTGAGGAAGTTATTTTTGAGACTGAGAAAATTCCAATTAAAGCTAAATCCAACAAAACATACTTTTGGAGCTAGATCGAGAAAATTATTGGGCTTCGTAGTCAGCTAGAGGGGAATTGAGATTGACTCAGACAAGGTCCAAGCTATACAAGAATTGCCTCCACCGCGCACTCAAAAAGAAGTTCGAGATTTCCTTGGAAGGCTAAATTACATTACTCAGTTCATTTCACAATTAACCGAGAAATGTGATCCCATATTTCGTCTTCTTAAGAAACACAATCCAGGCGTATTGGATGATGAGTGCCAGAAAGCTTTTGATAAGGTTAAACAGTACTTGTCAAGTCCTCCAGTATTGTCACTGCATGCCTAGATAGGCCATTAATACTGTATTTGATAGTATTTAATAACTCTATGGGATGTGTGCTGGGTTAACACGATGATTTGGGAAGAAGAGAAAAGGCGATATACTACCTCAATAAGAAATTCACTGAATGTGAAATGAGATATTCGCCAATTGAAAAATTGTGTTGTGCCTTGATTTAGACGACTCAGAGGTTGAGGCAATACATGTTGTACCATACGACCTGGCTAATCTTGAAGTTGGATCCTCTAAATTATATAATGGAGTCAACTGCTTTGAATGGAAGGATAGCTAGATGGCAAATTCTGCTCTCTGAAGTTGAGATAGTTTATGTGAGCCAAAAAGTCGTGAAAGGAAGCGTACTAGCAGATTTTCTGGCCAGCAGAGCCCTAGAAGATTATGAGCCTCTAAACTTTGACTTCCCCAATGAAGAATTAATGCATGTGGCAGCCACTGAAGAAGACGCTACAAAAGATCACCTTTGGAAAGTGAACTTTGACGGAGCATCAAATGCTGTAGGTAATTGAATTGGGGCAGTCTTGGTATCCCTAAATGGAGATCATTATCCATTCACATGCAAATTGGACTTTGATTGTACAAATAATGTGGCAGAATATGAAGCATGTATCATGGGACTTCGTGCCACCATAGAACACAAAATTAGAGCGCTGGAAGTATATGGAGATTCTGCACTGGTGATCTACCAACTGAAAGATGAGAGGGAGACAAGAGACCCCAAATTGATCAATTATCGAAGGATAGTTCTGGGGTTAATTAAAGAGTTTGATAATATTACTTTCAATTATCTCCCGTGAGACGAAAACCAAATGGTATATGCTTTGGCTACTTTGGCTTCCATGATCAAAGTGAGCAAACAAGAGGATGTAAAACCTATTCAAATGAGTATTTACAAGGCCCCAGCTCATTGTTACAACGTGGAGGAAGAAGAAAGAGATGATCACCCCTGGTACCACGATATATTACGATACGTGAGATATCGTGAATACCCTGATCAAGCAATCGAGAACGATAAAAGGACGTTGAAAAGACTAGCCTGGGGCTATGTCTTAGACAGGGAGATCCTGTACAAAAGAAGAAATGATCAGATACTATTGAGATGTGTGGACGCTGTTGAAGCTAAGAAAGTTCTGAAGAAGTCCATAAGGGCATTTGTGGAACACATGCTAATGGTTTCACAATGGCTAGACAAATTATGAGATTCGGGTACTATTGGTCTACCATGGAGGTAGATTGCATCAATTATGCTAAAAGATGTCATAAATGTCAAATTTATGGAGACAAAATTCTTGTACCGCATTCGCCTTTGCATGTTATGACTTCCCCATGGCCTTTCTCTATGCGGGAGATGGATGTCATCAGGCCAATCTCACCAAAAGCATCAAATGGGCATCGATTCATCTTTGTAGTCATCGACTATTTCACCAAGTGGGTAGAGGCTGCTTCATATGCCAGTGTTACTAAGTCAGCATTCAGCAGATTCCTAAAAAATGAAATCATATGTCGATATGGAATGCATGAGAGGATCATATCTGACAATGCATTAAACTTGAACAACAACACGATAATGGAGGTCTGCAGTCAATTCAAAATCAGACACCATAATGCGTCACGGTATTGTCCAAAAATGAATGGTGCAGTGGTAGCAGCCAATAAAAACATTAAGAAGATCGTGGGGAAAATGGCTGAAACTTACAAGAATTGGCACGAGAAGTTACCATTTGCTCTCTATGCTTATTAAACGTTTATCAGAACTTCCACTAACGCCTTTCTTATTATTTTATGGAATGGAGGCAGTTTTACCCATTGAAGTAGAAATACCTTCCCTTCAAGTTTTGCTAGAGCTAAAGTTAGAAGAAGCAGAATAGATCCAGTCTCGATATGATCAGTTGAACTTGATTAAGGAAAAGAGGCTAAGAGCTATTCGTCAGGGTCAGATGTACCAAAAACGAATGATGCAAGCTTATGACAAAAAGGTTCGCCTAAGAGAATTTCATGAGGGGGACCTGGTATTGAAAAAGGTCCTCCCTATAGAAAAGGATTTCAGAGGGAAATGGATGCCAAATTGGGAAGGACCTTATGTGGTAAAAAAGGCTTTGTCCGGAGGAGTACTAATTTTGACTGCAATGGATGGGAAAAACTTGCCTAATCCTATAAATTTGGATTTAGACAAGAAGTACTATACTTAAAGAAGAAAAGAGGCCAAAGTGAAAACCCGTAAAGGGCGCTTTAAGACCTTTAAAAAAAATAGAGAGGCCAAGGTGAAAACCCGCAAAGGGCGCCTTGAGACAAAGGGGTTTTGAGTTGAAAACCCGAAAAGATGGCTCAAATTGTGATCAAGGAGGGGGCATGCAGTGATCTTGCTATACCTGAATTAACGAAGAGAGGGTATGCAACATCTTGGGGCATCGACAAAGTACTCTAGATCTCCTAAACACATATTGAGCTTAAAATGGTCTTCAGAAAGTTCGTACAGAGAAGTTCAGGCTGTGATATTTGGGGCACCTATCTTTTCCCCTCACTATTTTGTATTCCAGCAATGTTTGCTTTCTTTAATTAACTCATTCTTTTCAAATTTTGTTCCTGATAAATTTTAGTTTTGTCCATCATTATGATCATTTTCAAGCATTTTGCATTGAAGTAACGATTAATGGACTAATAATACTTTCACAAAAGGAGTTTTGCATATTACTCTGGAAACTTCTAAATAGTATGAGAACCTAAAACATGACTATTATTTAGAACTCACCAAGCCTAAGGGTTGGAAATATTTGAGAAAGAAACTCTAGATAGTGACTATTTCTTCAGATTTTCTGTCAAAAATATCGGCTGAACAAGAAGACAGGATATTACATCAGTGATACAACCTTGAAGAACAACTAGCAATGACAACCCAGACATAAAAAAAGGGGGATCATTCTCATTACATTCTGTATTCATGCAAATATCATCCATAACACATCTAGTTAGGAGCATTCGATTTATTCTGATCATTGTATCCTAATCATTATGCATAAGTATAAGTCCATAAAATCGGTTCTATAGGTTATGTCCCTCAGAGGACAGTGTAGCAAGATCAATGAATCCACAAGTTCTATACCTCTGAAGTTGCAGTAGGTCGGATCAAATCTACCATAGCGAATATTATTTCCCTAAAGTTGCAGTGGAGTAGATTGAAGTCGTAGATCTTATCTCCTTGAAGTTGCAATGGAGTAGATCAGAACCACCAGCCTTATCTCCCTGAAGTTGCAGTGGAGTAGGTTGAAGACAGCGGGTCTTATTTTCCTGAAGTTGTAGTGGAACAGAGCAAAGCTATAAGTTACAAGTCCTATACCTCTGAAGTTGCAGTAGGTCAGATCAAATTTACCATGTTGTAGTAAAGCAGATTGAAGCCAAAAATCTTATCTCCCTGAAGTTGCAGTGGAGCAGATTAAAGCCACAAGTCTTATTTCCCTGAAGTTACAGTGGAAAAGATTAAAGTTACAAATCCTATACCTCTGAAGTTACAGTAGGTCAGATCAAATTTACCAAAACCAAACCTTATCTCCCTGAAGTTGCAGCAGAGTAGATTGAAGACAGCAAATCTTATCTCCCTGAAGTTGCGGCGAAGTAGATTGATGCTACAAGTCTAATCTCTTTGAATTGGATCGAAGAATTAGTTCCTATCCTCCTGAAGATGCAGTGGGAAGGAATGAAGCTACTTGAAGAAGAAAGGCACTGAAACAAGTAGAGACACAGCGAGGCCGGGCAAAATTGGTCATTTTTAAGTCTTTGCTCCATTTTCATTACATGAAAATGAGCAAAGAGGGGCAACTGTAATTAACCCAATTTGCCTAGGCCCATTCAGAAATCAAGAATAATAAAACCAAACCAAATTAAAACCAAAATAAATACAAAAAACCCAATCAATAAAAAGTCCAAATTTTTTTAAAGGCCATTTACAAAATAAAATAACAGGCCCAAAACCTTAATCAATCAAACCCAAAGTTACAAGGCCCAAATGGCCCAAAGACCTAAGCATTCTTAGCCGTGCTAGGAAACCCTAGGGTTTCCCTTTGCGCCGCAACAGCCATACCTCCGTACACTACACGTCGCCACCATGTACGGCCTCCATACCTCTGCCCACCACGCACCACGCACCTGCAAAAGAGGACAAACAATGACATCAAAGAAAATATTGTATTCTTTTACATTTTAGGCTAAAAAATTGAAAGAAAAACCTTTGTATTTTTTTCCTACACGCGCAAAGAAATTAAATATGAAACATAGAACTTTTGAAACAGATTTAAACAAATGGTGTTCTTTGATCTTTCATTCCTTTTATTTTTTTATGTTATTTTTTTTCTTTTTGGTTCTTAAAAAAATAAACATGAAAAAGGAAGAAGAGGAGGCTCACCAAAATCGCCCCGCGGTCGCGTCGTCGGAGGGCCCTTCTCTGTCGTCAAGATCGGACCCAAAAGGGGTCGAAAGCCCTCTTCTTTCGGCTTTTTTGGTTGGGAAGGCTTGGCCTTCACATGTGCCTTAAAACAGGGGCTAAAAACCTCAGCTTGCGCAACCTCAGCCACTGACCACGGCGGCGGAACGGCGGAAGGGCAACGGAACCCCAGGGTCGACTAAGGGGAGAATTGAGAGAAAAGAAGAAAGCACTTGTTTTTTCTTTTAAAAAATGGCAGGATGTTGTTTTAAAAAAAAATTGGCCTTTTTAAAAGATATGAAACAGCGTCGTTTAGGGCCTATTTCAGTGGCCTCAAAACGACGCCGTATAGAGCCGACCCACGCGTGACCCAACCCGCTCTAGGGGGATCCGTGTTTGTTAAATGGGTTATTTACAACCCTGGACCCTTCGCTTTTGTGGCGCAATTTGATTAAGCTCTATCTTGTTTTCTTTGTCTTTTAATTTTACCCTGTAGTTTTACATTGTTTCATTTTGGCCCATATTGAAACGCAACACATAAAGGTCAGGGATATTTGCCCATTCGGTCCTCTTTATTTTCTGCGCATTATATTCGGGCCCTTGTCAGCCTCCTTTTTATTATTTGCAATTTGTACCCCTTAATCTCATTTAATTTCAATTAAATCTTTTATTTATTTAATTTCAGTCTTTTAAGGATTTTTTTATTTTTATTTTTAATCTTTATTTCATTATTAATTACTTACTTGTTTATTATTATTGCCTTGCCTTTTATTTGAAATCCATGTCATTTATATTTGTTTCATTTATTATTCTTTGTTTTATATACACTAAATTAATATTATTTATATTTTTTACTTACCTACACTTAGTATTGGCTAAATCTATTACATTTATCGACTTATTTGTCTATTATTCTTCTATCCTTTAAATATTTAAATTTATTTATACTTGTTTTATCAATTTATCAATTTATTCATTTTTAAAACCTTTAATTTTAACTTCATGTATATCTATTTTACTTACCTGCATATTTATCATTTTACATGTTTATATATGTATTAAAGTTTGTAAGGTTAATATTTTGTTTTATAAATATTTGTTGATTCGAGTATTTTCTTACTTCTAAAATTTATTTATTTATCCATTTGTCTTTGTTTCCTTTTTATATAGGTTTCATTATTTCATCCATTTCAAATATTTTTATGTTATTTTTGTTTGTTTTTATATCATACATTCTCGTTTTATTGCTTTATTTATTTTTCGAGACTTGTTTACCAATATTGTATTCATCTTTGTAATTACGTTATCGTTATTATAATATTTTACCATATATCATTTTTAAATATCAGTAATTTTCACCCAATTGCATAAAAAAGAGGACTTTCAAAAAAAGGGGGGCAATGTTCTGAATTCGGGAGCTTCGAGAAATCGTACCCTAACTTACTGGGTTTTAATTTTTCTCTTCGAGTCTAAAGAATCAATTATCTTTTTTTAACTCGAAGAATATAAGTTAAATAAAAGCTTATTCTCGGGAATTCAAAAATATTGTGTCCTAACTCACTGAATGCGATATTTTGTTATCTCGAGGTAAGGATTTTTAAAAATAAAGGCAATATTCTGTATTTGGAATTTTGAGAAATTGTGCCCTAACTTATTGGGTTCCGATTTTTCATTTGACTCAAATAACCGAATATCCTTCTTAAATTTAAATGCATGAGTTTTAAAAGTCAAAAGACAAGCTTAGTTTCGAGGATTGGAAATGTCGTATCCTAACTCACTGGGCGTGACATTTTACTTCTTCGAAATAAGAGGGTCTTAGTGTCCTATTTGATTTATTCAAGTTTTCTTTTAAAGAGGATCGTATTTTAAAATCTTTTCAAATTTTTGACATTATGACATTAATTAATCAATTAGGTACCAGTTTTGGGAGTTACGAGGGTGCTAACCCTTCCTCGTGCGTAACCAACTGTCGAACCCGTTTTCTCGAATTTTGTAGGCCAAAATCATTGTTTTAATAAATCAAAATGTTTTAATGATCAATCTCAAGGTGATCCGAACACATTAAAAAAAAGATAGATTGCTGGCGACTCCATTTTCGTTTTTAAAGTCGACCTTGTTTTTTCAAAAAAAATGGTTTCGACAACATGCATATGTGTTTATAAACTTACCTTGGATTAAATTAGGGTTTAACATCATTTGATCACATAAACTTAACATAAAACATATGAATATATCATAGTAGCTGACTTAATCATATCAAAATAAGCCATTACTAGCCATTCCAATGGCTAGGTTACAAAACATCATTTTGAAGCCACTATTGGCCAAGTTGTCCTATACATGCCATTATACCAAAATGATTTTACTAACTATACCCAAAATAACAAGTTGATAGTGTGACAATGCTCTAATGATCTCCAACCTTTGCAAGCTTCCGAACACTATAAAACAGGAGAAACTAAAATGGGGTAAGCATTACATGCTCAGTAAGTTCGTATAACAGAAACTAAACTTACCAATACCGTTTATTAAATCTAAGTATACAATATCATATTTCCATCCATTAGCAAAATTGCCTAAACACATGCATTCAATCAAACGTTAGTCACCAAAATATTCATATCAATCAAGTAAACATGGATGAACTCATCAAGCAATATTCTTTCAAGTCATTATCATTTCATCTCAAAATTATCATACCTGGTCAAGAGTTGTGTCTGTTGAATCATTGAAATTCAGTTGGATGCTCTAGTAGTACACTCGAGGTGTACAATTCAATAATCCATCAATTCTTATTCAAGGGAACCCATTAGGGCACTTAACCAAGGAACACACTCTTGAGCCACATATCGTATAACAGGATTACCAATCCAGGCTAAATCCTTTATATAACGTATGCTCAGAGGAGCTTGATTAGGATTACCAGTCCATGCTAAACCCTAATCATAACGTATACTCGAGAGGTATTATATCAGGATTACCCGTTCAGGCTAAATTCTTTCTTTAATGAGGTTAATAGGATTACTCGTCCGAGCTAAATCCCATCCGCAACAAATGCACGACCTCATCCATTTCGGGAAAGCACATATATTCATCAGAATTCAATTTTCAATCGGGACTTAACCCCTTTTTCATCATCTCAAGCATGTGTTAAATTTTCCATTATAGCATTCAAGTAATTCATATCAATATAAGTCACATTACATACAAACACAATATTCAATTAAGATAATTACATGCTCGATTAAGTTACACGAACTTACCTTGACACTTGTTCGCTTATATAATCTACTAATCCAATACCTTTTCTGTTCCTCGGTCTAACCTCAAATTTGTGTTGTCTGGATCTATATAAATAGCTTAAATCATTAATTTCTCACATTTCGTATTCATTCAGACTTAATTTATGTCCTAGGCAAAATTACCATTTTGCCCCTAACTTTTCCATAAATTCCCATTTCGTCCCTAGGCTTGGAAAATGAAACCTGTGCAATTTACTCCCTATTCCAAGCCTAACCAAAATCCCATTACAAAATTTATAGCACATGTGTTCATAAAAATTCAGAATTTTTCATCAAATTTCACAACTTTACATTTTTGTCCCTAAATCATGTTTTCATCAAAAATCACTTCGTAAAAGTTGTTCATCTATCATCAACCTTTCATTTTCTACCATAAATTTCTAATTTTCAGCATATTTATCCATGTCCCAAATTTCATACATTGATAACTTTTCAAATTAATCCCCCAAATAGATAGATTAGACTATTATTGTTTCAAAAATATCAAAATTAATAAAAACAGGACACGGAAACTTACCCAATTAAGCCTCTAAAGTTTCTTCTCTCTCTCCTAAGGTTTCCATATAATTTTGGGGTTGGAGATGAGAAAATAATAAGATGATATCTTTTATCATCTTTTTAATTAATTAACTATTTCCATTTCTAATTTAGTCCTTGCCCTTTTCTAATTTTTCCATGAATGAGTCACCAAAAATCTACATACTTTTCTTTAATGGTATAATTACCATATAAGGACCTCTAGTTTTGAATACCATAGCTATTTAATCCTTATAGCTACTAGAATTTAATTTTTGCATTTTAGTCCTTCTTGTAATTAAACACTTAATTGATAAAATTTTCGTATTAAAATTTTCACACAACACGTCTATCATAATACGGACCATATAATAAAATAAAAAGAAACTTTATTTTCGGATCGAATTTGTGTTCCCGAAACCACAGTTCTGATTTCATTAAAAAATGGGTTGTTACAACTCTCCCCTTAAAGATTTTCATCCTCGAAATCCAGTAAAGAAATTCGGATATTACTTCCTCATAGTATCCTCTAGTTCCCAGGTAGCTTCTTCAATACCATGTAGTTGCCAAAGAACTTTTACTAAAGCTATCTTTTTATTTCTCAACTCTTTTGTTTCCCGAGCTAAGATTTTGGTCAGTTTTTCACTATATGTCATATCAGGTTGAGTCTCCACCTCTGTCAGAGAGATAACATATGAGGGATCGGATGATACCACCGTAGCATAGATACATGAAAAACATTATGCATCCGATCAAGTTCTGGTGGTAAAGCTAATTGATATACAACCAGTCCGATTCTTTCTGTAATCTCGTATGATCTAATAAACCCTGGACTCAGTTTTCCTTTGCGTCCAAATAGGAGAACTTTCTTCCATGGTGATACTTTCAAGAATACCTTGTCACCAATTTGAAAATCTATTTCTTTTCATTTCAAATTAGCATAGGACTTTTGTCTATCAGAGGCTGCTTTTAAACTATCCCAAATTACTTTCACTTTTTACTCGGTTTCACGGACTAAGTCAACTCCATGTAACTTTTCTCACTGAGTTCTGTCTAGTATAAGGGAGTTCTACATTTGCAACCATACAAGGCTTCATATGGTGCCATTTTAATACTAGTCTGTTAACTATTATTATAAGCAAATTCAACTAAAGGCAAATACTTTTCCCAGTTACCTTCAAACTCAAGTATACAACATCGAAACATATCTTCCAAGATCTGTATTACCCGTTCAGATTGACCATCTATCTGGGGATGAAATGTAGTGTTAAAGTGCAACTGAGCACCCAAAGCTTTTTGCAATTTGCTTGAGAATCAAGATGTAAACCGAGGGTCTCTATCTAAAATAATGGAGACAGACACTCCATGCAATCTGACAATCTCAGAGACATATAATTCAGATAATCTATCCAAGGAAAAATCCATACATACCAGAATAAAGTGTGCAGACTTTGTTAATCGATCAACAATCATCAAAATGGCATCTTTCTTCCTTGGAGATAAGGGTAACCCCGATACACAGTCCATAGTAATCCTTTCCCATTTCCATTCCAGTATCGTAACCGGTTGTAATAGTCCAGAAGGCAACTGATGTTCAGCTTTTACTTGCTGACATATCAAATATTTAGATACAAACTCAGAAATATCCCATTTCATTCCTGGCCACCAGTACATCTTTTTCAGATCATTATACATTTTATTGCTACCAAGATGAATAGACATGTTACCATTATGATCTTCCTTCAAAATCTTCTGTACGAGTTCTGAACCTTTTGGTATATATACTCTGTCTCTGAATAACAAACAATCATCGGTCCCAATTTGAAATTCTGAGTCAGGAGTCGGTTCATTCTACATTCATTTTGCTTGCAACTTACTATCATTTTTCTAAGCTTCAAAGATCTGCTGCAAAAATGTTGGTCTAGCTTTTAACTCAGCTATAATTGAATCATCATCAAATAATGACAATCGAGTATTCATAGCTCGTAAGGAAAATAGGGATTTTCTGCTCAGAGCATCAGCAACCACATTGGCTTTTCCCGGATGATAGTCAATAACAAGGTCATAATCTTTCAATAACTCAAGCCATCTGTGCTGTCTCAAATTCAATTTTTTCTGTGACATCAAATATTTTAGACTTTTATTATTAGTGAATATATGACATTTTTCACCAAATAAATAATGCTGCCAGATTTTCAATGCAAACACTATGGCTGCTAATTCAAGGTCATGTGTCGGGTAGTTCCTTTCATGTGGTTTTAGTTGTCTTGAAGCATAGCCTACTACTTTACCTTGCATCAAAAAACAGCCTAAACCATTCAATGACACATCACTATAAACTATAAATTTCTTACCCGATTCTGGTTGAACTAACACATGAGCTTCTGTCAATAAAGCTTTTAATCTGTCAAAACTTTGCTGGCATTTCTCAGTCCACTCAAATTTCACATCTTTCTATAGCAAACAAGTCACTGGAGAAGCTATCATTGAAAAACCTTTTACAAACGTTCAATAATAACCAGCTAGTCCCAAGAAACTTTGGACTTTAGACACATTCTTTGGTGGCCTCCAGTTTACATTGGCTGAAATTTTATTTGAGTCCACCCTGACACCTTCAGTAGATACTATATACCCAAGAAATCTAACTTCCTGTAGCCAAAATTCACATTTACTAAATTTGGTATACAATTGTTTCTCTCGCAGAGTTTGCAACACTATTCTCAAATGCTCGGGATGTTCATTTTCATCTCAGGAGTAAACCAAAATATCATATATAAAAACCACCACAAACCTATCTAAATATGGGCTAAAAATTCTGTTCATCAGATCTATAAACACTGCAAGTGCATTTATCAAGCCAAATGGCATCATAAGAAACTCATAGTGTCCATACCTGGTTCTAAAACTTATCTTTGGTACATCTGAATCTTTTACCCGTAGTTGATAGTAATCGAAACGGAGATTAATCTTTGAAAATACAGTGGCACATTTTAATTGGTCAAACAAGTCATCAATACGAGGCAAAGGATACTTGTTCTTTATTATAACTTTGTTGAGCTGTCCTAATCAATGCACAGCCTTAATGATCCATCTTTCTTATTTACAAACAGAGCCGGCGCACCCAAAGGTGAGAAACTAGGTCGAGCAAAACCTCTGTCAATCAATTCTTGCAACTGTGCTTTCAGCTCTTTTAATTTAGTAGGAGCCATCCTGTAAGGTGCTATAAATATAGGTGTTGTACCCGGAACAAGATCTATAGATACTTCTCTATTCTGTGGTAAACCAGGTAATTCTTCTGGGAATACATCAGGAAATTCACATACATCTGACACTGACTAAATTTTTGACTCAGACACTTTAGTATCCAACACATATGCGAGATAAACGTCATAACCTTTTCTGAAATATTTCTGTGCTGATATTGCTAAAATCACATTAGGTATTCCATCCAGTTTATCAGATTCAACATTAAGTAATTCACCATTCTCACATTTCAATACAATATGTTTCTGCTTACGATTCACCACTGCATCATATCGGGCTAACCAATCCATTCCCAAAATCACATTGAATTCATCAAATGGCAATAACATCAAGTCAGCCCAAAAGCAATAACCTTTTACCATCAACTGACAGTTCTTGCAAACTTTGTCCACCATAACACACTGGCCTAGGGGTTTGAAACTTTAACCACAAATTCAGTGAATTCAACAAGTAAATTTTTAACAGTCACTAAGTTCGTGCATATGTATGAATGTGTGGAACCAGGATCAATCAAAGCAGTAATATCAGTACCAAGTAGAGAAAATGTACCAGTAATAATGTCTGGTGCAGGGGCATCTTTTCTAGCACAAATAGCATATGTTCTTGCAGGTGCTCGTGCCTCAGATCTAACTGTTGTATCCCTAGTAGTACCTCGACAACCATTAACATTACCGGGTGACGGAGTGGTTTGCCCCTCGAGACAGGATTACTAGGCTTTGGAGCGGGTTCTATTTCTTTTTCAACTCTTTTTGGACAATCTCTGAGAAAATGGTCAAGTGACTCGCATCTATAGCAAGCTCCACTTCTAGACCAACATTTCCCATGGTGAAATTTGTTACAATGTTTACATTTCGGTTTGGGATTACCAACACTACCCACACTGGTTGTAACAACCCGATTTTGGGGCTAGTCAGAACAGTGGTTTTAGAACTGCTAATCTCAGGTTGAATAAAAATATTTTGATATTATTTTATGTGTTATAGCATGTTTATAAGGATGTATGAAAATTTTGGTGCTATAATTTTAGCAATTGTATGATTAATTGCGAAAAAGGACTAAATCGCATAAAGTGCGAAAGTTCAATTATACAAGGTAGAGGTGTCTAATAGCCATAGAATATTAAATTAGAGGTCCTTAAAGTCCAATTAGGCCATTAAGGGTGTGTTGGCCGGCCATAGAGACAAGGAGACAATGGCATTAAGTTTTGGTCAAAATTTGGTGAAATTAGGTGATAAAAAATGAATAAAATAAGATAAATGAAAGAGATATCATAGTTCACTATTCATGCTTCTTCTCCACCAAAAATTGAAGGAAATTAGAGGATTTTGGATTCCAAACTTTCAGCCAAACTTTTCTCTTACAAGTAAGTAATTTTAGAGGTCTTTCTTGATAATTTTTGTACTTTTGGAACCCCCAAAGCTTAAGCTAGCTAATAAGGAGACTAATTTGCAAAATGGTTGAAAGTTTAGGGACTTTATATGAGAGTGTCTATGTTGTTTGCTGAGTTTTTATGGAAGAAAATAAATGTTAGAGAGTTAAGGAACAACTTTTTGTGAAAGGTGTTACCATGAAAACACCTAAATATGACTTATTTGTAAAGGTTAAAATTGTGTAATAAATGCATGAAGTAATTGGTTTTGTGAGTTGTTGTAAGAGAAAGAAATGTTCAGCTAGGCTTGTTTAATGAGAAAATGTGATGAAAAACGATTTACAAGCCTAGGGGCAAAATTGTAATTTTGCCAAAGTATAACCATTTTTGCCTAAGTAGAAATTTTGATATATCATGAATTATAAAGTGATTGAATGAGTAAATTTTATTATTATAGATCAAAAAGAGCGTAGAACTAACCTTGATCGAGGAAAAGGAAAGATTACAAACTAAACCGTCGATTAATACATTTTACACCGAGGTAAGTTTATATGTAAATGATACATCTTTAATACATATGTTGTTACTTATTGATGCATTGTATGAATGAGATCAATTATGATTGAGATTGATTGAAATTGATAGATAGTGAGTAATTCTTGTATGAACCTCAGAATAGATATGTATGTGCGAAAAAATGTCCGTAATAATTATTTGGTGGGTTGTGTGTGATACCATCGTAATTATCCTTTTTGGTGGACTGTGTACGATACCACCTTATTACTTATTCACAATGGGCTGTGTACGATACCATCGTTTATATTATCATTTGGTGGGCTATGTGTGAAACCACCGTAAATATTCTAGTTGGTGGGCTAAGTGCGATACCACCCTATTATTAACTATTGGTGGGCTGTGGGCAAAACCACCGGGTACTTAGTATCATTCCGAGGGGTTCATCGAGAAATTGTATAAGTAAATTTTCATGTTGCTTTGTGGTGATGAGTGCAGGGAATGTGTACAAGTAATTGTGAGCAATATAATTGTTATGTGGTTGGAATGTGATAAGAAATGAGATGAGTAAGCATGATTATGGAAATGTGAATTGTTCTTACTTAGTATGTAATGTTATTAATTGTTTAGCATGTGTTATAATGCTTATTATTTACATGTAAACTTACTAAGCTTAAAGCTTACTCCCTTTCTTTTCCTTTATTTTATAGTGTGAAAGAGTCGGTTCGGGATACGAAGATAATCTGAAGATCATCCACACTATCATCTCATATCGGTATATTAGACTTAGCATTTTGAGTATGGCATGTATAGGGGCTAGACATAGTGAAATGTTTTGTTGTTTTGGCCAAGTGTGTTGGCTCCTTTAAAGATGAAAACTTTTGTAAATGGCCATATTTAATGGCTCATTATCATTATATATATGAAAAGATGAAGTTATTCATGTTTGTGTATGATGTATGATTGGATGATTGAGTAATGGTTGAATATGATTGTTGTTGTATGAGTTAGGGTAGTAAAAAGAGCTTGGCAAATAGCCTTGTTCTTGTCCATACAGGTAGGCACACGGGCTTGTGTCTAGGCCGTGTCTGACACAAGGTCAGTCCTATGGGTGTGTGACAAGGCCATGTGTCCCCTGTATGTTAGTGTTGCAAGTTAGTGTCGACCATTGGCTAGACACAGGGGCGTGTGCCTAGTCCGTGTGCCCGTTATGGGGTTGCTGACGTCACAAACAGAATACCTAGGTTTTCACACACGGGTGAGGACACGGGCCTGTGGCCCTGTTAAGGCAAAATTTTCCAAAGTTTATAAAAGTTCCTGGTTGATTTCTGAGATCTACTGTTTGAATGTTAAAGGCCTTTAGGCCCATAATGAAGATGTTTTGAATGTGAATGGAAAGTTTTAAGTTGGGATGAAATTTGACAGCCCAAAGTTGCATGTTCAAGTGAGATAAATCCGGTAATGCCTCGTACCCGGTTCCGGCGTTGAATACGGGTAAGGGGTGTTACATTTAGTGGTATCAAAGCTATGGTTTAGTCGGTTCTCGAATTACCGTAGCGTGTGTAAGAGTCTAGCTATACATACCATGAATGTGTATTGATAGTGTGGTGACTTCTGACAATTCTAAACTTTGTTTTTATATAGTAAATGGGATCCTGACCGAGCGGCTGCTGATGACACTGCTAGTAACGCGCCGGCTCCCGTACAAAGAACCGTGCCTGTAGAGAGTAGATCCGAGACTATGGGTCAAGGAGAAGAGGTTTGGGAAGCCTTTCTCCAAATGATGAGTAATTGGTACGCGGAGTATGTACGAGCGAATCCTAATGCTCAACCTCTTCCATCCCTCCTATACCTCAGCCAGTTCCTATGGCTCATCAAGGTATAGATTTGGTGAGAATGACCAAACCCCCGATAGATAAGATTCAGAAACAAGGGGCCGAGAAATTCAGAGCTAATATGGACGATGACCCCGAGAGGGCGGAGTTCTGGCTTGAAAACTCAATGCGAGTTTTTGATGAACTCTCCTGCACACCTGAGGAGAGCTTGAAATGCACCGTGTCATTGCTGAAGGACTCGGCATATTGTTCGTGGAAAACGTTGACGTTGGTGGTTCCAAGAGAGAGAGTGATGTGGGACTTCTTTTTGGAAGAGTTCCGAAAGAAGTACATAAGTCAGAGATTTGTGGACCAGAGATGGAAAGAATTCCTTGAGTTGAAGCAAGGTAAAATGATTGTGGCAGAGTATGAGCACGAGTTTGTTAGGCTCAGTAAGTATGCACAAGAATGTGTGTCCACAGAAGCTATCTTGTGCAAGAGGTTTGAAGATAGGCTGAATGAGGATATCAGACTACTAGTTGGGATTTTGGAATTGAAACAATTTGTAGTGTTAGTTGATAGGGTAGGCAAGGCTGAGGAGTTGAATAAGGAAAAGAGATAATCCATGAGTGAGGCCCGAGATGCAAGAAAAAGACCAATAAGTAAACCGTACCAAACTCAGTCAAAGAGGTCCAAGGAAATGAACCTTCGGATGACTGCGTCAGTTGGATATTCACACCGAGATAGAGGTAATACATACTCGGGCTCGAGAGTTCAAGCCACCTCGATGGCAAGTGTGGGAAATCCAAAGTCTAATAAACCGGAGTGTCCAAATTGTGGTAGGCAACACATTGGGGAATGTTGGGGAAACAACCGTAATTGCTACAAGTGTGGTGCACCAGATCATTTCATCCAGAATTATCCTGAGAGGGATGAGAAGGAAAGAAAGCAAGAAGTTAGATCAATCAATGTGTCTTCAAGGGGTAGATCACAAAAGAACCTAAGAGGTGGGACTAGTAATAGAGGTGCACCCAGAGAAACTGCCGTGAGATCGGAGGGTCGAGCACCTGCAAGGACTTATGTCATTCGCGCTCGCGAAGAGGCATCCTCTCCAGATGTGATAACTAGTACTTCTTTTTTTCATGATATCTCTGTTGTTGCTTTAATTGATTAGGGTCTACCCATTCTTACATTTGCATGAAATTGGCATTTAGCATGAGTATGATTGTTGAGTCTACGAAATTTGTAATAAAGGTGTCAAACCCGTTAGGCAAGCATGTACTAGTTGACAAGGTGTGCAAGAATTGTCCTTTGACAATTAGAGGTCATTGTTTTCCAGCAAATCTCATGTTGTTTCCGTTTGATGAATTTGACTTGATTCTTGGTAGGGATTGGTTGACTACTCGTGATGTTTTAGTGAACTATGGTAGTAGGTTTATTGAATAGAAATGTGTAAATGGAGATGTCGTTCAGGTTGAATCAGGTAAATCGGATAGTTTGCCTGTAATGATTTCATCTTTGGTAGCTGAGAAGTACTTAAGAAAAGGATATGAGTCTTATCTCGCCTTTGTGCTGAATACTCAAGAGTCAGAGGTAAAAATTGAGTCAATGTCGGTGGTATGCGAGTATCCAGACGTGTTTCCTGAAGAATTACCCGGATTGCCTCCAGTTAGAGAGGTCGAGTTTGGGATAGAGTTAGTTCTGGGTACGACACCTATTTCGATTGCTCCGTATCGGATGACACCATTGGAGTTGAAAGAATTGAAGGTTCAATTGCAAGAGTTAACGGACAAGGGTTTTGCAAGACCAAGCTATTCACCGTAGGGTGCTCCGGTACTTTTTGTAAAGAAGAAAGATGGGTCAATAAGATTGTGCATAGACTACAGACAACTCAACAAGGTGACAGTGAAGAATAAGTATCCTTTGCCAAGGATAGATGACTTGTTTGACCAATTAAAGGAAGCTACTGTATTCTCTAAGATAGACCTAAAGTCTAGCTATTACCAGTTGAGGGTTAAGGAGCAAGATTGTGTCGAAAATTGCATTTTGGACGAGGTATGGCAATTATGAGTTTCTTTTCATGCCATTTGGCCTAACAAATGCTCCTGCTATTTTTATGGATTTAATGAACCGTATCTTCTGACCATATTTGGATAAGTTTGTGGTTGTTTTCAACGATGACATATTAATTTATTCCCGGGATAAGAGTGAGCATGCAGAGCACCTGAGAATTGTTTTACAGACTTTAAGAGACAAGCAGTTGTATGCTAAATTATTTTGGCTCTGAGAGGTGAGATTTTTAGGGCACATTGTGTCGGGTGATGGCATTAGAGTTGATCCGAGTAAGATCTCGGCTATTGTGGAGTGGAAACTGCCAAGGAATATGTCAGAATTTAGAAGCTTTTTGGGTTTAGTGGGTACTACAGATGGTTCGTGAAAGGGTTCTCCATGATTACTACCCCAATGATGAAATCGTTGCACAAAGATGTTAAGTTTAAATGGAGTAAGAAATGCCAATAGTGTTTCGACAAATTGAAAGCATTGTTAACATAGGCGTCGGTTTTAGTACAACCTAAATCGAGAAAAGAGTTTGTAGTCTATAGTGATGCGTCATTAAATGGCCTTGATTGTGTGTTGATGCAAGAGGGCAAGGTAGTAGCTTATGCCTCGAGACAGCTAAAACTACATGAGAAGAATTATCAGACTCATGATTTAGAGTTGGCTGTGATCATCTTCACTTTGAAGATTTGGCGTCATTATTTATATGGTGAGAAGTGTCAAATCTTCACCGATCACAAGAGTTTGAAGTACTTGATGGACCAAAACAATTTGAATTTGCGACAATGGAAGTGGCTCAAATTATTGAAGGATTACAAGCTAGTAATCGATTACCATCCAGGGAAAGTGAATGTAGTTGCAGATGCCTTGAACAGAAAATCCCTGTATGCTTTGAGAGCTATGAGTATGAGCTTAGCGTTGTCTGATGATGGTGCTATATTGGCCAAGTTGAGGGCTAGACCATTATTTATTCAACAGATATGTGAAGCTCAAAATAATGATAGTGAGATGCAAACTAAGAGAGCTCAGTACGAGTTGGGAAATGCCTCTGATTTTTAGGTGAATTCAGATGGTTGTTTGATGTATCATGACAGAGTTTGTATACCTAAGGATGATGAGTTGATCCAGAAAAATTTACATGAAGCACACACAGTGGTTGCCTGTCAGTACATCCGGGTAGTACGAAAATGTACAATGATTTGAAGAAATTGTATTGATGGCCGAGTATGAAAAGAGACATCTCCGAGTTTGTTACAAAATGTTTGATCTGTCAATAAGTGAAAGACAAGCATCAAGTACCCTCAGGATTACTTCAGCCAGTAATGGTTCCAGAGTGGAGTGGGATTGAATTACAATGGATTTTGTAACGGGGTTACCTACGACTCTGAGAAAGAAAGATGCTGTGCGGGTTATTGTGGATAGATTAACGAAGTCGGCTCACTTTATACCGGTGCGTGTGGATTACTCACTTGACAAGTTAGTTGAGTTGTATATTGCTGAAGTGGTGAGATTACATGGCATGCCTATATCTATTATCCCGGATAGAGATTCGAGATTTACTTCGAGGTTTTGAGAGAAGCTGCAAGAAGCCCTGGGTACAAAATTGAATTTTAGCACAACATTCCATCCTCAAACTGATGGCCAATCCAAAAGAGTGATTCAAGTTCTTGAGGATATGCTTCGATGCTGTGTGTTAGAGTTCGAAGGTAGTTGGGAAAAATATCTACCTTTGGTTGAGTTTGCTTATAACAATAGTTATGAGTCGAGTATACGGATGGCACCGTATGAAGCTTTATATGGTCACAAGTGTCGGACTCCCTTGTATTGGATCGAGCTTAGTGAGAAGAAAATTCACAGGGTCGATCTAGTTAAAGAGACCGAGGAGAAAGTTAAAGTGATCCGTGATAGTCTGAAAGCTGCTTTGGACCGACAGAAGTCATATGCGGACTTAAAAAGGAAAGAAATCGAGTTTCAAGTGGGTGACAAGTATTTCTAAAAGTATCTCCGTGGAAGAAAATATTGAGATTTGGTCGAAAGGGTAAATTGAGTCCATGATTCATAGGGCTGTATGAGGTTATTGAAAGGATTGGGCTAGTTGTATATTGGGTGGCTTTGCGAGAGTTAAAGAGAATACACAACGTGTTTCATGTGTTGATGTTGCGGCGATATCGTTCCGATCCTTCGCATGTGATCCCCTCAACAGAAATTGAGATATGACCGGGCATGGCTTATGAAGAGGAACCAATCAAGATATTGGCTCGAGAGGTTAAATAGTTGAGGAATAAAAGCATAGCATTAGTGAAAGTGTTATGGAAAAAACACGGTGTGGAAGAGGCTACGTGGGAACCGAAAGAAGCCATGAGGGAACAATACCCGAACCTTTTTACCGGTAAGATTTTCAAGGACGAAAATCTTTAAAGGGGGGAGAGTTGTAATAGCTTGATTTTGGGGCTAATCAAAATAGTCGTTTCGTGACCGCTAATCTGAGGTTGAAGAAAATTATTTTGATATTATTTTATGTGTTATAGCATGTTTATAAAGATGTATGAAAATTTTGGTGCTTTAATTTTAGCAACTGTATGCTTAATTGTGAAAAAGGACTAAATCGTATAAAGTGCGAAAGTTCTATTATACAAGGTAGAGGTGCGTAATAGCCATAGAATATTAAATTGGAGGTCCTTAAAGTGCAATTAGGCCATTAAGGGTGTGTTGGCCGACCATAGAGACAAGGAGACAACGAGACAAGGGCATTAAATTTTGGTCAAATTTTGGTGAAATTAGGTGATAAAAAATGAATAAAATAATATAAATGAAAGAGATATCATCTTTCACTATTCATGCTTCTTCTTCACTAAAAATTGATGGAAATTAGAGGATTTTGGAGTCCAAACTTTCAGCCAAGCTTTCCTCTTACAAGTAAGTGATTTTAGAGGTCTTTCTTGATAATTTTTGTACTTTTGGAACCCCAAAGCTTAAGCTAGCTAATGAGGGGACTAATTTACAAGATGGTTGAAAGTTTAGGACTTTCCATGAGAGTGTCTATGTTGTTTGCTGAGTTTTTATGGAAGAAAATGAATGTTAGTGAGTTAAGGAACAACTTTTGTGAAAGGTGTTATCATGAAAACACCTAAATATGACTTATTTGTAAAGGTTGAAATTGTGTAATAAATACATGAAATAATTGGTTTTGTGAGTTGTTGTAAGAGAAATAAATGTTTAGCTAGGCTTGTTTAATGAGAAAATATGATGAAAAAAATTTACGAGCCTAAGGGCAAAATTGTAATTTTGCAAAAGTATAAGGGTAAAACGATCATTTTTGCCTAAGTAGAAATTTTGATGCATCATGAATTATTAAGTGATTGAATGAGTAAATTTTATTATTATAGACCAAGGAGAGCACAGAAACAACCTTGACTGAGGAAAAGGTAAGGTTACGGATTAAACCATCGATTCATACATTTTTCACCGATGTAAGTTTATATGTAAATGATACATCTTTAATACATATGTTGTTACTTATTGGTGAATTGTATGAATGAGATCAATTATGATTGAGGTTGATCAAAATTGATAGATAGTGAGTGATTCTTGTATGAACCTCGAAATAGATATGTACGTGCGGAAAAATGTGTATAATATTTATTTGGTGGGCTGTGTACGATACCACCATAACTATCGTTTTTGGTGGGCTGTGTGCGAT
The DNA here is from genome assembly GCA_025503065.1 of Gossypium bickii. Lineage (NCBI taxonomy): Eukaryota > Viridiplantae > Streptophyta > Magnoliopsida > Malvales > Malvaceae > Gossypium > Gossypium bickii. The sequence continues at coordinate 41,297,518 of CP106717.1, read as the reverse complement.
ACCACCTTATTACTTATTCACGATGGGTTGTGTTCGATACTATCATTTATATTATCATTTGGTGGGCTATGTGTGAAACCACCGTAAATATCCTAGTTGGTGGGCTAAGTGCGATACCACCCTATTATTAGCTATTGGTGGGCTTTGTGCGAAACCACCTGGTACTTAGTATCATTCTGAGGGGTTCATCGAGAAATTGTATAAGTAAATTTTCATGTTGCTTTGTGGTGATGAGTGCAGGGAATGTGTACAAGTAATTGTGAGCAATATAATTGTTATGTGGTTGGAATGTGGTAAGAGATGAGATGAGTAAGCATCATTATGGAAATGTGAATTATTCTTGCTTAGTATGTAATGTTATTAATTGTTTAGCATGTGTTATGATGCTTATTATTTACATGTAAACTTACTAAGCTTAAAGCTTAGTCCCTTTCTTTTCCCTTATTTTATAGTGTCAAAGAGCCGGTAGGGATACGAAGATAATCTGAAGATCATCCACACTATTAGCTCATCTCGGTATATTAGACTTAGCATTTTAAGTACGGCATGTATAGGGGCTAGACATAGTGAAATGTTTTGTTGTTTTGGCCAAGTGTGTTGGCTCCTTTAAAGATGAACACTTTTGTAAATGGCCATATTTAATGGCTCATTATCATTATATATATGAAAAGATGAAGTTATTCATGTTTGTGTATGATGTATGATTGGATGATTGAGTAATGGTTGAATGTGATTGTTATTGTATAGGTTAGGGTGGTAAAAAGATCTTGGAAAATAGCCTTGTTCTTCTCCACATGGGTAGGCACAGAGGCGTGTGTCTAGGCCGTGTGTGACACACGGTTAGTTCCATGGGTGTGTGACCAGGTCGTGTGTCCCCTATATGTTCGTTTTGCAAGTCAGTGTCGACCACGGGCTAGACATAGGGGCGTGTGCCTAGGCCGTGTGCCCCTTATGAGGTTGCTGACGTCACAAATAGAATACCCAGCTTTTCACACACGGGTGAGAACACAGGCATGTCTAGGCCGTGTGAAGGACACGGGCCAAGGACACGGGCGTGTAACCGGCCGTGTGAAAACCCCTGTAGGTTCGAAAAGAAAAATAAATTCCACACGGGCTAGGGACATGGGCGTGTGTGACCACATGGCCTACCCACACGGGCGTGTCCCATTTCACACGAGCGTGTGGCCTTGTTAAGGAAAAATTTTTCTAAGTTTATAAAAGTTCTCGGTTGATTTTCGAGATCTACTGTTTGCATGTTTAAGGCCTTGTAGGCCTATAATGAAGATGTTTTGAATGTGAACGGAAAGTTTTAAGTTGGGATGAAATTTTACAGCCCAAAGTTGCATGTTCAAGTGAGATAAGCCTGATAATGCCTCGTACTCGGTTTCGACATTGAATACGGGTAAGGGGTGCTACACTGGTCACGGGCGGAGATGAAGACCTCGGGTTAGAACGTTGAGAGCCCCGCTCTCTTCCAGAATATCCTGTAGAAGTGGTAACACGATCATAATACTTCTTTAATTTCTTAGAAGTAAATGGTGTGACTTACTCATAGTTCTTTTTCTGGAAACCCGAGCCTCTCTTTCAGCTTGTTTCTTTTCTTTACTCAATTCCTCAACTTTGTGTGCTCAACTGACTAACACCGCAAATTCCCTTATTTCAAGAATTCCAATTAATAACTTGATATCTTCATTTAAACCCTCTTCAAAGCGTTTACACATCTCAGCCTCAGTTAGAACCCATTCTCTGGCATATTTGCTCAACCGAACAAATTCCTGTTCATATTCGGATACGGTCATGTTTCCTTACTTGAGTTCTAAAAATTCTTTCTTCTTCTGATCCATGAATCTCTAACTAACATATTTATTTCTATATTTAGCCTAGAAGAATTCCCATGTAACGTTCTCTCTCAGTACAACTAAAGTTATTGTATTCCACCAATGGTAAGCTGTACCTTTTAATAGAGACACTGCACATTTCAAACATTCGACAGGTGTACTTGATAATTCATCAAAAATCCAGATGGTATTTTCCAACCAAAATTTAGCCCTTTCCGGATCATCATCTATGATAGCTCTAAATTCTTCCGCCCCATGCTTGCAGATTTTATCTATCGGAGGCTTACCAATTCTAGCAGTTTCAACACCTTGTGGTACATCAGGAACCAGTTGAAGAACAAGTGGGGAAGGTTGTTGTACAGCAAGGTTTATTCTTAAGTATTCGATAAGCCACTCATTCATCAATTGAAAGAAGGCTTGTTTTGCCTCTTCACCTTGACCCTTAGACACGGGCCTTTCACTACCCGATGCAGACGTAACTCTTTGAACTGAAGCTGAAGCATTGCTCTCAGTTTCCCCGGATTCAACTCTAGCTCGGTTGTATGACATTACTATATGAAAAACACATTTAAAATGATCAGGATTTATCACACTATCATAATTTATATAATGGCATGAATAGCTAAACTTGTGTTTGCTATATCAAATCTGAGTATCAGCTAAACCTGGCTCTGATACCACTAAGTGTAACACCCCTAACCCGTATCTGTCGCTGAAAGGGGGTTACAGAGGTTACCAAAAATTTTCTAAACATTTACAGAGAATTCATGTTAATCACTATTCATTCACCAAGATTGTTCAAAACGTCCCAATACGAGGATTAGAATCGAGTCAGAACTTAATCGGGAACTCTAAGAATTTTTCACGAAATTTCAAAAATTTTCCAAGGTGTAGGGCTCACAAGCCCGTGTGGTCCAAGGGACATGCCCGTGTGACCTTGGGACACGTCTGTGATACAGGCCGTGTTTGACCCTGTGTAACTCTCTAACTTGTACACACGGCCATGCCACACGCCCGTGTGCTAGGCCTTGTGGTTAATTAATTTATTTCAAAACTAGGTGCAGGTTTCACACAGCCAAGACTCATGATGTGATCCGGCTCGGTATTGCTGAGTTGTCTCACTTAAGTGCCCAATTGTCAACAAAAAGATTGTTCATATCATTGAAAAAGGGTTAATTTTGGCTAAGGTAAGCGAAAGTTTAAAAAAAGAAAGTTAAGGATAGGTTATGAATGAAATAGGTTTGGTTTAACAATAAAAATAAAGATAGGCAATATTCGGAATAGTTGGTGGAAATGAAAAAACAAACTTAACGTCAAGAATGATTCAACACTATATAACAGTGTCTCCCCGGTTCTTATATTGTTAAGATGGTCGGATGGATTGGTAGATGGATAGGTGAACGCCACACCAATGAAGGTGATAAGTTCAAGAAACAAGTTCGATAGATGCCACTAGCAAGCTAGATAAATCACACAATACTCGTACGAAATTGGAGAGGAAGTTAACCTCACAAAGAACACAATGTTCATATAAAATTTGGCAAAAGTCTGTACAAAATGAAAAATGCTATGTATTTATAGCATAACATGAGGCTAGCCGAATAGTCTATCTAGTAAGCTTAAAGGCTAAGTAATTCGACTATTAATTGTGCTAGAAAAATCTAGGATAAACCAAACAATTGCCTTGGCTAAATTCGGCTGATAAGAACTTCAATAGACAGCTTCTTCATGAAGGAAAATCAGTTGGATGAACTTGGATACAGGAGAGCTTGATGGCCATGTCTAGGTTCGACTATGGGCATAAATGAAGCATTAAAATTTGGTTTATTCTTGAAGATGGTGCATGAATTGGCCGAACCATCATGTTTCTTCACTTGATGCATTCATGCATATTTAGCCTTGAAGAATAGCCATAATGCCATGAATGTGCAGCCCTTTAATACTTCTACATCTCCCTTGGCCGAATGAGGCTTTAATGTGCCTTGAATACTTGAATTGAATGTATAGAAATTCACCTCCCTTGTGGCCAACGTCCATGCACCTTAATAAATGGCAAAATAATTATGCATGGGAGAAGAATAGTTTGTTCTAGATGCTGGTTGGTACTTGCACGAATTTCCCAAGCATTTATCTTCCAATTGTCTATAAATGCGATCCATGAATCTTCAAATACATTGTAACACCCAGAATTTGGGCTTAGAAAAATTGGGACTATTGGGCTTTGGGCTTTGGGCTTTGGATTTCAGAAAATTTCTTAAGTGAGTGAGAAAAATGACAATTGGCATGTGGGCTTTTAGGATTAATGAATTTGGAGTGTCTAGGGGTGTTGGAGATGTTCTGAGATCAAGTAAAGGTATAGGATAAATTTTGGTTTATGCCCCAAAAATCCCGAAACTCTAAATTTCTATGCATTGACGTTGGTATGTATAAGTAGCACTTAGAATATTAATTTAAGGTATTATCGGGATTATTTGAAGTCTTAGAGATAGGGAAGACCATAGGGAAATATTTATTTTTCTTGCTTTAGCGGACCCTAGTCTCAGGCATTAGTCCTCTTAATCAGATTAAGAGAAAATAGGAAACAAATGGGCTTGTGGTCCAGTGGCAAGTGGCGTCACTTGGGGAGCTATAAGGTGGCATGTTGTCAGCTGAGGAGGTCTGAGGTTCGAGCATTAGGAGTGGTATTTTTGGAGTGTTTTATTTTGCATAGGTGGACGGCCAGAGTTGTGTTGAATATGAACTCTTGCGTTGGAGTGTTTGAGTGGTAAGGGGAACTGATAATTGAGGGAAATTCGGATAAGGCTAAGGTGTTATTAGGGAGAAAAGCTAGGAGCTAAGAAGTGTGAAGAGTTGGTGCCGTTTTGGGAAGTGGAGAGTGTATAAATTTAGCTTAGGAGGGTAGATGAGTGCCGTTTTTGGATCTTTTAGGGGGTATTACGAATTTTCATTGTGGCTTTTGGCATTTGGAGAGTTTTGCAAATAGGTCAGTCTTTCTTTTCTTTACCAAATTCCTTTGAAAGGTTCCTTGGGTTTTCATTACTTTTCTTTTCTCCCCCTCAGCCGAATTCTTTCATTTGCCGAAAAGAAAACCCACCATTCTTTTTGCCGAAATTCCTATTAGAGTTGTGTTCTTCTTCTTTCTCTGAAAGCCAAATTTCCCTATAGCCAAATTCTCTTCTTTACCGAATACCATCATCCTTCCTTGCTGAAATCCCCATTAGTGTTGAATCTTTTTTGTTTTTCTCTATCACAAATCAGTTGGTAGCTACTCTCAGTCAAGGTTAAAAGCCAAATCTCGTTTGGTAGTTATCTAGGCCGTAGGATCTAAGGTTGGATTCGGTAAGTATTCTGTTAACTCCCCTTAGTATGTTTTGTTAAAAGCTGAAGGGCGATCTAATTTTTCATTATCAGTGATCTTGTATTAACAAGGGTAAGGATCGGAGATCGCAAGCGTGGTAGGATCATTAGCAAGGGTAAGGATAATCAACTCGATTATGGTTGAAGTGAATGGCCAAATGTGTGGATGACTTTTGTGGATTACGAGTCACCCAAATTTTGATGGTGTATATGTGAGTGCAAATCTAGGGAACACTTGTGATTAGTAGCGAAGGAATGGCCATTAGAACCCAGTGGCGCACGGTAAGGTTACGATAAGGTTTCGACTTTTGAGTAAATATTTTGATTAAGTATGAGTGGTTGATTGAAGGTTGGTTGGCTGTAGGATCAAGGCTAAGGATAGAATAGCACATCGCAGTATCCAGGTGTGTACAAACACTATGCACCCTCGAAATTGGCAATGCCGAAAAGCCGAAAAGTGAAAAGTGGCTAAATGGGCTCGGTGGGCCCTGAGTGTAACAGTCCGGTTTATACCCTAGTCAAAACAGTGATTTCGGGACCACAAATCCGAGTCTGTATAATATTTTAATATTATATTTTGTGCCATTGATATATGAATAAGCATGTGTTAAAGTTTCGTAGGTTAATTTATCTGTCTGTGTGTAATTTGATAAAAGGATTAAATTGAATTAAATGTGAAAGTTGCTTGCTATTTGTCAAGGTATTAAAGTGTTGTGGCTTTTTAAATATGAGGACTTATATGGCAATTAAGCCAATTTTATTTATAATGGACGGCAACATGGTTTTATAACATGTTTTTTTATATTTTATTTTATAAGTTAAAGTTTTATTTAATTCATTTTATAAGTTATGTTTATTTTAATAATAAAACATATGAAATAGAAAGTGGCCTTTATTCATTCCATTGTTGGCCGAATGTTAAAAGAAAAAAAGAAAGGTTTTAAGCTTTCAAAGTTTCGGCCATTTAAGAGCTTGAATTCAAGGTTAGTTTTCGATCCATTTTTGATAATTTCTACATTTTTGCAATCGTTGCTTCATCTACTATCAAGCCCATGTCTCAATTTTGTGTATTGATGAAGTTTTTGAAATGAGTCATTGATGAATTCACAAGTTTTATGATGTTTGAGGATGAAATATGAAATATATGTGTTTGTTTGACATAGTTTGTTTTTGAGTTTTTGATTACTTTAGCTAAATAGGGCTAAATTGAGAAAATGTTATTTTGGAGGACTAATTTATGAATTTGATGAAAAATGTGGGCTTGTATGTGATGTGTATATATTCGGCCAAGCTTGTGTATAAGTGGATTTTGTGAATTTGATGTTTTGAGAAAAATGGACTAAATTTATTAAGTGTGCAAATGTAAGGGCTAATTTGCAAATTGCCCTAAATGTGTGTCTTTGGATTGAATTGAATGAACTGGTGAATAAAAGGGTTAATTCTGAATATGTTTAGATCAAGAATCGAGGAAAATGGATTTAGATCGTGGGAAAGCGAAAGTTATTGAGTAGTCATTTTCTATTCCGATAAACCGAATCCGAGGTAAGTCACTATACAAATACATGAATATGTATGCATTTGTAATTGTTCATACGTTTAAAGATGATAATGAATGCTTATGAGAAATTCTATAATAGACTTCCGGGATAAGTTCGGTATGACATAGGTATCTATTCTATTTTATCATGTAAGACCAAGTCTGGGACGTTGGCATTGATTTGAGATTCGTGTAAGACCCTGTCTGGGACAGTGGCATCGATATCTGATTATGTGTAAGACCACGTCCGGGACGTTGGCATCAATATGAACTTTACGGATAAGACCATGTCTGGGACGTTGGCATCCTTATGACACTTACGAGTAAGACCATGTCTGGGACATCGGCATCGTTTTGATTCAGATAAGACCCTGTCTAAGACAGTGGCATCGATATCCGAGTGCATGTAAGACCTCGTTTGGGACTTGGCATTGTACAATTATTCCGAACTTTCTGAGTATTCCATTGGAGTTATTACTGTTCAACGGGCAAGTCTATGATAATAATTGCAAATCCGAGCTATGAACAAATATGTGATAGTAAATTCGATTCAGGTATGTTGATTATACACTAATTGTGTATACAAGGTAAGCATCAATATGATCTTACTATGATGCTATGAATATGGAATTGATAATATGTTGTATAAGGTTTTGGTGAAATGAGATATGTGTTTATATGATCTTTGAATTGGGAATATGGCTAATGTGGTCAAAAGTGTATGAATCAAAGCAAATATATGCATTTTATGCTAAGTTGTTGTATATTGACTTACTAAGCTTTTGGAAAGCTTATTCTGTGTGTGTTTAATCTGTTTTATAGGTCGTCAAAGCTATTGAAGGCTCGGGACCATCAAGGATCATCATCACACTACTAATATCATTTTGGTACACCTTGGATATGTATATAGCTAGATATGGCATGTATAGGCTAGTTCTTGTGATGATTTGTAAAGTAAACTTAGCCATGTGATTTGGTTAGTTATGTTTTGGTACCATGCTTAGATGAATGTGATATGTGAAGTTCTTATGATATGATAAGTTGATGTATGGAATGGTTATGAGATGGTAAGTATATAGACAAATGGTGCGTAGGTATAATTGAGTTTTAGTTATGCAAATTGGTATGTTTAGTATTGGTTTTGAATGTATATATTGAATGAAAATTTAATGTATAGTTGTGAATATCTTAGTGATCAAATGTGCATGATTTGGAGGGCTATTTGTTTGTTTTTGGTTGCCATATATGCTTGATATGTGTTGGTAAATGATGCTTATTGGTATGAACCTTTTTGGTTGGCATTTTGGCCTTGTAAATGGCCTATAATGTCACACGTTTGTGGCACACGGGCGTGCCTTAGACCGTGGATAAATTGGCAGGATGCAACATAAAATCACACGGCCTCGACACGGGCGTGTCATCTAGCTGTGGTGTACAAGTTAGTAGCTAACATAAAAATACACGACCTCTACACGGGCGTGCTTGGTGGCCGTGGTGGGGAAGTCAGTATATGGACTAAAAGTACACGGCCATGGCACACGGGCGTGCCTAATGACCGTGTTGGTATAGTCAGTATAAACAGGGATGGTTACACGAGGGTGTATAGAAGCCATGGAGGGCACACGGTCTCCTCCCACGGGCGTGTCTCCCCTGTATTTTAAAAAAGTTTCAAATTTTCATAGAATTTCATATGTGTTTCAGTTTAGTCCCTACTCGACCTATAAGTATGATTAAGGTCTCGAGGACCTGATTAAAGGGACATTATGTCTGAGAATGATAATTAAATGTTTGATTTTGTCTGTGAATGATTTCGATCTGTCCGGTAATGCTCCTAACCTTAATCCGGTGACGGACTTGGGATAAGGGTGTTACATTTGGTTGGTATTAGAGCTACAATTTAGCCGATTCTTGGACTAACGTAGCGTGTCAGAGTCTAGTTATACTTGCCATATATCTGAATTGTGATAGTGTGATAAATCCTGACGTATAAATGTGATTTTTGTATAGTAATGGATCCCGAAAGAGCCGTAGCTGACGACATAGAAAGTAGTGCGCCTGCTCCCGCGCAAGAGACAGCGCCCTCTGAATCGAGACCGACTACGAGCGGTCGAGAGGGAGAAGCTAAACAGGCCTTCTTCCAGATGATGAGTGAGTGGTTGACTCAGTTTGTTAAGAATAACCCGACTATTTCGCAACCCCGCCCTCGGTTAATCCCCCTCAGGCTATAGTTGTGCCACCGATTATGCATCAAAATCTATTGAATAAGCCTCCTGTTGACAAGATCCGTAAGTATGGGGCCGAAGAATTCTGAGCTACTAAAGATGATGATGCTGAAAAGGCTGAGTTCTGGATTGAAAACACGATCCGGGTATTTGATGAAATGTCTCTGACTTCAGAAGAATGTATAAAATATGTTGTATCATTACTCTGAGATGCAGCATATCAATGATGGAAAACTCTGATTTCTGTTATTCCGAGAGAACGAGTCACATGGGATTTCTTTCAGATCGAGTTTCGAAAGAAATATATCAGTGAGAGATTCGTTGATCAGAAATGAAAGGAATTTCTAGAACTTAAGCAAGGTCGTATGTCTGTTTCAGAATACGAACGAGAATTTGTGAGACTAAGTCAGTATGCTCGAGAATGTGTATCATCTGAAGCTATAATGTGCAAAAAGCTCGAAGACAGCCTTAATGAAGACATTCGTTTGTTAGTTGGAATTTTGGAAATAAAAGAGTTTGTTGTACTCATTGACAGAGCTTGCAAAGATGAGGCACTCGGGAAAGATAAGAGAAAAGCTGAATCTGAAGCCCATGATATGAGAAAAAGATTTTCAAGCAAATCATTTCAGTCATCTTCGAAGAAATTCAGAGATAACCAAAGTTGTTCCAGAGATAACATGGGACATGCGAATAGAAATCAACCTAGACCGCAAATGAGTTCTAAAACTCCAGCAACTTCAGTGGCCAGCGTTGGTAATGTTCAATCTGAGAGACCTGAATGTAAACATTGTGGAAAAAGGCACCCGGGAAGCTGTAGATTAAACGATAAAGCTTGCTTTAGATGTGGATAATGCACCTGTGAGAGGTAGGCCATCAAAAAATGTCAGAAATGTTAGTTGTAGTCAGAGAACTACAAGAGACAACATTGTCAGATCTGAAGCTAGAGCGCCAGCCAGAGCATATGCTATCCGAGCTGGAGAAGAAGCTTCGTCACCAGATGTTATAACGTGTACTTTTACTCTTTATGATACTTCTGTGATTGCTTTGACAGACCCTGGTTCTACGCATTCATATATATGCATGAATTTAGTATTCAGTAAGACTTTGCCTGTAGAGTCTATTGAGTTTGCTATAAAAGTATCGAACCCCTTAGGTAAATGTGTCATTGTTGACAAAGCATGCAAGAACTGTTCGTTAATGTTTTGAGATATCTGTTTCCCTGCTGATCTGATGCTCTTGCCATTTGATGAATTCGATATTATTCTGGGTATGGACTGGTTATTTATGCATAATGCTGTTGTGAACTGCAAAAGAAAGACTATAGATTTGAGATGTCCGAATGATGAGATTTTACACGTTGAGTCGAATGATTTAAATGGATTTCCTACTGTCATATATGTTTTGAAAGCTCAGAGTTGTTTGCATAAGGGTTATGAGGCATATTTCGCTTATATGATTGATTCAAAAATGTCAGAAAAGAAGATTAAGTCAGTGTCTATTGTCTGTGAGTTTTATGATGTGTTCTCTAAAGAGTTACCGGGTTTACCTCCGATTCGAGAAGTTGAGTTTGGTATTGAATTGTTGCCTGGTGCTACACCTATTTCGATAGCTCCGTATAGAATGGCACCAATAGAGTTGAAAGAGTTAAAGGCACAATTGCAAGAATTGGTTGATAGAGGTTTCGCTAGACCGAGCTTTTCGCCTTGGGGAGCTCCTGTTTTGCTTGTGAAAAAGAAAGATGGCACGATGAGAATGTGCATTGATTATCGTCAGTTGAATAAGGTGACAATAAAGAATAAATACCCGTTGCCCAGAATTGATGATTTGTTTGATCAGTTGAAAGAGCTCTTGTGTTTTCCAAGATTGATCTCGAGATCGTGGATATTATCGATTGAGAGTTAAAAATTTAAATATTCCGAAGACTGCTTTCAGAACGAGGTACGGGCATTACAAATTTATAGTTATGCCATTTGGACTAACCAATGCTCCTGCTATTTTTATGGATCTGATGAACAGAATGTTTAGATCGTACCTAGATCAATTTTTTGTGGTATTCATAGATGACATTTTGATTTATTCTCGTGATGAGGCCGATCATGCTGAACATTTGAAAGTTGTTTTGCAAACCTTGAGAGAAAAGCACTTGTATGCGAAATTCAGCAAATGTGAATTCTGGTTGTACGAGGTTAGTTTCCTGGGACATATTGTGTCAGCATCTGGGATTCGAGTTGATCCGAGCAAGATTTCTGCTATTCTGAATTGGAAACCTCCGAGAAATGTATCTGAAGTCTGCAGTTTTCTGGGTTTGGCTGGTTATTATCGCAGATTTGTAAAAGGCTTTTCGACAATAGCTACTCCATTGACTAAATTACTTTAGAAAGATGTTAGATTTGAATGGTCAGATAAATGCCAGAAAAGTTTTGATCAGTTGAAAACTCTGTTAACAGAAGCTCCAGTGTTAGTACAGTCTGAATAGGGTAATGAATTTGTTGTGTACAGTGATACTTCGTTAAATGGTCTGGGATGTGTTTTGATGCAGGAAGGCAAAGTGGTAGCTTATGCCTCGAGACAGTTGAAGCCTCATGAAAATAATTATCCGACACATGACCTTGAGTTAGCTGCGATTGTGTTTGCGCTAAAGATTTGGCGTCATTATCTGTACGGTGAGAAATGTCACGTGTTTTCAGATCATAAAAGTCTGAAATATTTGATGACTCAGAAAGATTTGAACCTGCGTCAAAGAAGATGGTTAGAACTATTAAAAGATTATGAACTCGTGATAGATTATCATCCGAGTAAAGCGAACATTGTTGCTGATGCTTTGAGTAGAAAATCATTGTTTGCATTATGTGCTTTGAATGCTTAGTTAGATTTGTCTGATGATAGTTCTATGTTAGCTAAATTAAAAGCAAATTCGTTGTTCTTACAACAGATATGTGATGCTCAGAAATCTGATAAAGAATTGCTAGCAAAATGAACTTAGTGTGAGGTGAATTCTGAATCTGAATTTCAAATTGTTGATGATTGTTTGAGATTCTGAGGTCGTATCTGTGTTCCAAGAAATCCAGAGTTGGTTCAGTTAATCTTGAATGAAGCTCATAACAGTCGTTTATCTGTTCATCCGAGAAGCACGAAAATGTATCAAGATTTGAAACGACACTACTGGTGGTCTCGTTTGAAACGGGACATTTCTGACTTTGTTTCAAAATGTTTAGTTTGTCAGCTAGTGAAAGCTGAACATCAAGTTCCATCTGGGTTGTTGCAACCAATTCTGATTCCTGAGTGGAAATGGGATAGAGTGACAATGGATTTTGTTTCTGGTTTTCCTCAGACTCCGAGAAAGAAAGATGCAATATGGGTCGTGGTTGATAGATTAACAAAATCTGCCCATTTCATTCCAGTAAGATCTGACTACTTTCCAAATTAGCCGAGCTTTATATCTCAGAGATTGTGAGATTGCACAGGATGCCACTGTCTATTGTATCCAATAGAGATCTGAGATTTACGTCAAGATTCTGGAAGAAATTCAAGAGGCTTTAGGCACGAAACTCCATTTCAGTACAGCTTTTCATCCACAAACTGATGGTCAGTCTGAACGAACTATTTAGATTCTTGAAGACATGCTAAGATACGGCATACTAGAGTTTAATGGTTCATGGGAACACTATCTGCCACTGATCGAATTTGCGTATAATAATAGTTTTTAGTCGGGTATTAAAATGGCACCTTATGAAGCTTTGTACGGACAGAAATGTTGTACACCTTTGTATTGGACTGAACTCAGTGAGAATAAGTTACATGGGGTTGATCTGATAAAAGATTCAGAACAGAAAGTGAAATTGATCCGAGATTGTTTGAAAGCAGCATCTGATCGTCAGAAGTCTTATGCAGACTTGAAACGAAAAAATATAGAATTTGAAATTGGCAACAAAGTATTTTTGAAAGTGTCTCCATGGAAGAAAGTGCTTCGGTTCAGACGTAAAGGTAAATTAAGTCCGAGGTTCATCGGACCTTATGAGATCATTGAACGTGTCGGACCTGTTGCATATAGATTAAAGTTGCTGTCTGAGCTAGAAAAGATACACAATGTATTTCATGTTTCGATGCTTCGTAGATATCGATCCGATTCGTCACATGTGATTGACCCATCTGAAATTGAAGTCCGATCTGATATGAGAGGAACCGATCCGTATCTTAGCTCGTGATAAGAAAGAGTTAAGAAATAAGAAAATTCAGTTAGTAAAAGTACTGTGGAATCGACATGGGGTTGAAGAGGCTACCTAGGAGCCTGAAGATTCAGTGAGACAGCAATATCCGAACTTGTTTAACGGTAAGATTTTTGGGGACGAAAATCCTTAAGGGGGGAGAATTGTAACAGTCCGGTTTATACCCTAGTCAAAACAGTGGTTTCGGGACCACAAATATGAGTCCGTATAATATTTTAATATTATATTTTGTGCCGTTGATATATGAGTAAGCATGTGTTAAAGTTTCATAGGTTAATTTATCTGTCTGTGTGTAATTTGATAAAAGGATTAAATTGAATTAAATGTGAAAGTTGCTTGCTATTTGTCAAGGTATTAAAGTGTTGTGGCTTTTTAAATATGAGGGCTTATATGGCAATTAAGCTAATTTTATTTATAATGGATGGCAACATGGTTTTATAACATGTTTTTTATATTTTATTTTATAAGTTAAAGTTTTATTAAATTCATTTTATAAGTTATGTTTATTTTAATAATAAAACATATGAAATAGAAAGTGGCCTTTATTCATTCCATTGGTGGCCGAATGTTAAAAGAAAAAAAGAAAGGTTTTAAGCTTTCAAAGTTTCGGCCATTTGAGAGCTTGAATTCAAGGTTAGTTTTCGATCCGTTTTGCAATCGTTGCTTTCGTCTACTATCAAGCCCATGTCTCAATTTTGTGTATTGATGAAGTTTTTGAAATGAGTCATTGATGAATTCACAAGTTTTATGATGTTTGAGGATGAAATATGAAATATACGTGTTTGTTTGACATAGTTTGTTTTTAAGTTTTTGATGAATTTAGCTAAATAGGGCTAAATTGAGAAAATGTTATTTTGGAGGAGTAATTTGTGAATTTGATGAAAAATGTGGGCTTATATGTGATGTGTATATATTCGGCCAAGCTTGTGTATAAGTGGATCTTGTGAATTTAATGTTTTGAGAAAAATGGACTAAATTGAATAAGTGTGCAAATGTGAGGGCTAATTTGCAAATTTCCATAAATGTGTGTCTTTGGATTGAATTGAATGAACTAGTGAATAAAAGGGTTAATTCTGAATATGTTCAGATCAAGAACTGAGGAAAACGAATTTAGATCGTGGGAAAGCGAAAGTTATTGAGTAGCCATTTTCTATTCCAATAAACCGAATCCGAGGTAAGTCACTATACAAATAAATGAATATGTATGCATTTGTAATTGTTCGTATGTTTAATGATGATAATGAATGCTTATGAGAAATTCTATAATTGAATTTCGGGATAAGTTCGGTATGTTAACTAAGTCTGAGAAGCTTCGTACGAACCTTGACACAGTTATCTATTCTATTTTATCATGTAAGACCACGTCTGGGACGTTGGCATTGATTTGAGATTCGTGTAAGACCCTGTCCGGGACAGTGGCATCGATATCTGATTATGTGTAAGACCAAGTCCGGGACGTTGGTATCATTATAAACTTTATATATAAGACCACGTCTGGGACGTTGGCATCATTATGACACTTACGAGTAAGACCATGTCTGGGACATCGGCATCGTTTTCATTCGTGTAGGACCCTGTCTGGGATAGTGGCATCGATATCCGAGTGCATGTAAGACCTCGTTTGGGACGTTGGCATTGTACGATTATTCCGAACTTTCTGAGTATTCCATTGGTTCAACGAGCAAGTCTATGATAATAATTGCAAATCCGAGCTATGAACAAATATGTGATAGTAAATTCGATTCAGGTATGTTGATTATACACTAATTGTGTATACAAGGTAAGCATCAATATGATCTTACTATGATGCTATGAATATGGAATTGATAATATGTTATATAAGGTTTTGGTGAAGTGAGATATGTGTTTATATGATCTTTGAATTGGGAATATGGCTAATGTGGTCAAAAGTGTATGAATCAAAGCAAATATATGCATTTTATGCTAAGTTGTTGTATATTGACTTACTAAGCTTTTGGAAAGCTTACTCTGTGTGTGTTTAATCTGTTTTATAGGTCGTCAAAGCTATTGAAGGCTCGGGACCATCAAGGATCATCATCACACTACTAATATCATTTTGGTACACCTTGGATATGTATATAGCTAGATATGGCATGTATAGGCTAGTTCTTGTGATGATTTGTAAAGTAAACTTAGCCATGTGATTTGGTTAGTTATGTTTTGGTACCATGCTTAGATGAATGTGATATGTGAAGTTCTTATGATATGATTAGTTGATATATGGAATGGTTATGAGATGGTAAGTATATAGACAAATGGTGCGTAGGTATAATTGAGTTTTAGTTATGCAAATTGGTATGTTTAGTATTGGTTTTGAATGTATATATTGAATGAAAATTTAATGTATAGTTATGAATATCTTAGTGATCAAATGTGCATGATTTGGAGGGCTATTTGTTTGTTTTTGGTTGCCATATATGCTTGATATGTGTTGGTAAATGATTCTTATTGGTATGAACCTTTTTGGTTGGCATTTTGGCCTTGTAAATGGCCTATAATGTCACACGTTTGTGGTACACGGGCGTGCCTTAGACCGTGGGTAAATTGGCAGGATGCAACATAAAATCACATGGCCTCGACACGGGCGTGTTATCTGGCCGTGGTGTACAAGTTAGTAGCTAACATAAAAATACACGACCTCTACACGGGCGTGCTTGGTGGCCGTGGTGGGGAAGTCAGTATATGGACTAAAAGTACACGGCCATGGCACACGGGCGTGCCTAATGACCGTGTTGGTATAGTCAGTATAAACACGAATGGTTACACGAGGGTGTATAGAAGCCGTGGAGGGCACACGGTCTCCTCCCACGGGCGTGTCTCCCCTGTATTTTAAAAAAGTTTCAAATTTTCATAGAATTTCATATGTGTTTCAGTTTAGTCCCGACTCGACCTATAAGTATGATTAAGGCCTCGAGGACCTGATTAAGGGACATTATGTTTGAGAATGATAATTGAATGTTTGATTTTGTCTGTGAATGATTCCGATCTATCCGGTAATGCTCCTAACCTTAATCCGGCGACGGACTTGGGATAGGGGTGTTACACTGAGGCTAAGTTTAATGAAATGGATTAATTTGATTATATGAATTGGGTTAGGCATGCATGATACATGATCTGAATTTGTTTTGGGCCTAATGGGTCATATGACTGATATTTGGGCCTAGTGGCCCGTAAAAATGTAATGTAGCCATTTTGGGTTATTTGAACGTGAGATGCATTGATGGGCTTTATGGGGGACGTACATTAGTATGCTAAGGTTTTATGGACTTTAGGCTTTGTACTGAACAACTCTTAAACCGCATAAGATTTTATAATAATTAAACATTGTCTGTGGAGAAGTCGCTAGGTTAGAGTGTGGTAATGGGCATGTGCATGTCCAGGATTGGATCTAGGGAGAGCTTGGTACTTAAGCGGTCCTAGTGGCCCACCTCCTCTTCTTTGGAATCCTATCTGGTGCAGAGTGTCTGTTCACTTTGACCGTAAGGACTTGTTAATGGGACGAAGTTCATAACTAAAATCCGAGAGGGACCAAAACACCTTTGATCTGTGAATTTCCAAAATACCCTTAGATTTGCAAATTACCAAAATACCCTTAGATTTGTAAATTACCAAAATACCCTTAGATTTGTAAATTACCAAAATACCCTTAGATTTGTAAATTACCAAAATACCCTTAGATTTATAAAATTACTAAAATACCCCTGATTTGAAAATAACCACAATACCCATAGGTTGCAGAATTACCAAAACATCCCTGATTTACAAAATTTCCAAAGTACCTCTGTTTTGCAAAATTACCTAAATACCCCGGTAGAGTAGATTTATGGAAATACCCTTGGGTTGTGAAATGACGAAAATACCCCTATGTGATCAGGATGGGTTTTGTGGATGTTACTCATGTGCATGTTGCATTCATATGATATTCTGCTTAGGATGCATATGGGTGGGAATTATGGTACGGAGGAAGATTTGAGGATCGCATAGTCGTTTGACGACCATGGATCCACCGATGGCTTTAAGCCCATTACATGATTAGCAGCTTTGCTGCAACATTGAGTAGTGCCGCTGTAAGTGCTACCCTTGGCGTGTAACGAATGGATTTTTGGGAGGGTTTTCCATTACTTTGTCTTGCATATGATATGATATGATATGATATGATATGATATGATATGAGGTCATTGTGGGCTAAGGCCCAAGACCACCGATTTCGATAGGGCTTAGGCCCAATGTGAATATTTGTGTGTTGATTTGATTGCCAAGGGTTGTACACACTGAGTTTCGAAACTTACACCCTTTATTTAATGTTTCAGGTAATCCTCAGTAAACGGCTCGACGTGGGAGAGGACTCAGAGATGGCCACACTACAAGATGTTTAAATTTTTATTTTTATTTATTTGTTTCAAAGGACATGGTTTAGTTGCTTTACTTTCGTTGGATGTAATAAGGCCTTGTACTTTGATTTGATTTTAGATTTTGGGTTTTGATGTTTTAACTATTTACTTAATGATTAAACTTAAGTAAATTTCTTACGCTTAAACTTGGTTTTCGAATACTTAAAGCTATAAAATGGGCTTTTATCATTACTTAACAAGACTCATGGGTTTTGGGCTTTTGGGCCCTAAAATTTAACTTAGCAAAATCGTTTTGAAATATGCCTTTGATGTGACACGCCAGATTTGGGCCTAAATTCTAGGCCGGGTCTGGGGTGTTACATACATGAACAATCAACAGCTTCCTTTTGCTTGAACGTCCCACATGCATGTTTCCCATTGAATGTCATCTATTGAACCTCAAATATGCATGCACCTTGCCTTTAATGCACACAAACATTTAGCTGAACCTACAAATGACATGAATCACCGGTTGAACCAAGTATTGACATATTTTAGACATATTAATTAACATATTAAGTAAATTAGGACACAATTAATATAGACTAGCTAACTTAATAAATTTAGCTAGCTCAACTAAGTGAAAACAATTTAATGAACTAATTGAGCTAGGCATTTTCGGTCATGAGCTATAGCAATTTAATTAAAACAACACAAATATTTAATTTATTTAATAATTAAAGAAACGAGCTGAAAGAAAACTATGTTGAGCTCAAACGAGCTTAAATAAGCTCAAGTGAGCTTATTCGAGCTGGACGGAGCTCGGGGAGCTGAAGATAAGCTGAAATCATCTTGCATTAAGGTGCATGGAGCCCTTAAGATGTTGGCCTGAGCTGGATTCGAACGAATATTGAACAGCCTCGTGTCGTCCTTGCTCGAGTTGGACAAGCTCCCGGGCATGCTTACATCATTCCCCCTTCTTCAAAACGACTTGTCCTCAAGTCGAGCCGTTGGTTCACTCAAACATAGTTCCTCTTGCACGACTTTTCTTGGACGAATAGGGTGAATGGACTCATATAGGCCTTTTCAAACTAACTTGCCAAATTCGGTAGTGAAGATGGCAAATGATTCAATTGAAATTTACAGCCATGAGTTAACAAAAAGCAAAGCAAACAAACTTGTAGTCCAAGCATAACCATATCAAGACAAGTATAATTAATGTGAATGGACAAATTCAAAACACCATTTTTGCAATCATGCAAACAAACCATTTTACTAGCCAATGCCTCGTCAATTGTTTGAAACAAAAATGAATATGTTTTAAGGCATTCGAATGCGAGTAATGAGTCAAAAGGTGTACGTAGTCATTACAAACAAGTAAATGGAAATATTCATATGATTCATGATTTTGCATACTTGAACCTTGCAATTGCCGTTTGGCCATATTTTTGTCCACGCATTCATTAACACCACAATTATCAAAAGCAAGAATCTTTTTTTCATCAACCAAAACAGATATATCATCATCAAGCAAAGTAGAACAATTAACCACAGCAAGATTCAAGTAATTTTTCAAAGCCAAAACATCAACAAGATTTTTGTCATTATCCGAATAGAACAGAGATGTTTTAAAAATTTCAAGAATCATACCTTGTTTACCTTTAAGAGCAGGAAAGCAAGGATCGATTTTACCTTTTTCAATCAACACAAACCTTCTCTCTTCGAAATTGTAGTGTAATAGAAGCTCCTTGGTTGAATTAACCTAAAATGATGATGAAGCACAAAGACAACTTGTGCTTTTCAAAGTATTGCGTGCACAATAATGAAAGAGGTTAATGTCACCATGGACAATGGATTCAAAGGGGCTTCTTGAAATGCTATTCACAAATGGAACATATGAATCGATACCATGTTCAAAAACATGAGTTGATCTTACCATTTCGGGATAAAATATGAATTTCATGTATAGCTGCATAAAATGATCAAGGAACAATTTTAAATTGTAATCAAAATTGTCAAATTTCATTTCCTTAGTCAAAGACCAAGCATTAAACAAATTGTTCGCACAAAATTTAGGATGCTTGATTTTCCCACATAACAAACCAAAATAGCAAATTCCAGGTTTGAACTCACGAGTTTGATTACTTATGACAAAGTGTAGCAAAGGTTTTATTAAATCAAACATACCGAACCAAAAGGATTTCCGCATACACAGAAACAAACAATCAAATCTCTTTACAGTCATCGAAATAGATTTGCACAATTTCAAGGAGTTCAAACAAGGCAGTAAATGATTCACATAATTTCCACAATCGAACAAATTGGGATGTTTATATAAAAATTCATTGTCATACCTGACCGAGTTTTGTATTTTCCGATTAAACACTACTTCACCTTAACACTTGTGAACGCAATATTTGTCATTAGAAAAGCTCTTCTTACCACCATTTAAATCATCAACATTAATCAAAGAAGGAAAATTAACCATATCAAGGTACAGAGCTTTTTCAAAGATAAAGTCATCGGCAATATTTTTACCAACATTCAAGTGAAATTGTGGAGACTTAAAGACTACAGTATCCTTACCTAACTTACCTTTAGGCACGTGTGGACTAAGGTCACCTACGTCCCTAGCCTTACTGACCAACTTAAATTGCCTCTCGTTAGGAAAGTGTTGTAGTTGATGCTCGTCACATGGATTTTAGGAACCTGAAAAGAACGAACAGAACAAGAACAACTATCATGTGGGTTAGTTAAAACAACACTGATTTTTTCTTGCTCTCGCTCACTATCATCTTTTTCTTTCGTTTCTTTTTCTAACTCATATTCTTTTCTTTCTTCAATCTCTCTTTCTCTTTCAATTTTATTTTCGTTCTCACATTCTTTTTCAATTTCCTTTTCTTTTTCAATTTCTTTTTCTTTCATCTCTCTTTTTTTTCTCTTGAGTTTGTTTAGGATCTGCTCATTTTCTCTCATGATCTTCTCTTGTCTCTCTTTTCTTTTTATTTCTTTTTCTCTCGTTTTTTCTTTACAACATGAAGATAAAACAAAAGAATCAGATTGATAAGTGTTTTGTTCAAAGGAAGAGAAAGCATTCACATAGGTATTACAATCAATTCTTCATGAATGATCCTCCGGGAGTGAATTCTTTGGAGCACTTGAAGTGAAATTTCTACCTTCTCGTTTGTCATCTTGGAAAGTCTCAAACTCAAAGCTTTCTTTCTTTCTACTCAAATTCCTCGATGAGTAGGAATCGCAATATGGATCTTTTCCCGAATAGTCATTGGACAATTGTCTTCTTGATAATCTTGACTTTGCCCCTCGACTTGAAGAATTTTGCTCCCGTTGGGCTCTTGCTTGCTGGCCCCTCTCTTCGACACGATCCAATAGTTTTTGTAATGGTTCTGGTTTTCTATCAAATAATCGGTCCATCTCTTGCATCACATATTGAAATTCTGATTCTGAAAACACTTCTTGAGTTGAGTGTGGAGTTTATGGTATAGGTAGGTTAAACAAAGAAAAATTCGGTTTGAGTGTGGAGTTAGGGAGAAAGTAGATAGAAAAAAATAAAAATTTGCTCGATTGGGAGTAGAAAAGGACGAATACAAAAACTTCCAACACTTCACTTTTTTTTTACTTGAAATTTTTTTATACTCAAATACTTTTTTTTATAATTTCATATACTTTCTTTTTTTTGTTATATTAACTTTGAATACAATTGAATTAAATACAAAAGAACTTGATTACAACTTGATTTTTTTTAAATTCGAACTTTTTTGACAAACCTACTTAGGGATGGATACGAACGTCGGTGCTCCTCATTTTACAAGCTCTGATACCAAATGATGTGATCCAGCTTGGTGATGTTGAGTCATTTCACTTAAGTGCCCGATCGTCGACGAGAAGATTGTTCGTATCGTTGAAAAAGGGTTAATTTTGGCTAAGGTAAGCAGAAGTTTAACAAAAGAAAGTTAAGGAGAGGTTATGAATGAAATAGGTTCAGTTTAACAATAAAAATAAAGATAGGTGATATTCGGAATAGTTGGTGGAGATGGAAAAATGAACTTAACGTCAAGAATGATTCAACACTGTATAACAGTGTCACCCCGATTCTTATATTGTTAAGGTGGTCGGATGGATTGGTATATGGATAGGTGAACTTGTAACAGCCCGAATTTGGGCCTAGTAGAACTGGACCTTTTGAGCCTTGGCCATGGGAGTGTTTAAAATTTTTGAGAAGAACAGAACGGCACTAATGCAAGTTGGACCTATTAGGTGAGTGATTTTGGAAGGTTAGGGGGCTTCTATGATGTCCCGGGATCAAACTTGGGCTTTAGGAAAATTTTAGTTTTAGGTGAATAAAACCCTGAAAGTTAGTAAGTAGGCTTTAAGAATAATATATGGAGAAAAATGACACAAAAGGGGTTGTGGTCTAGTGGCAAAAGACGCCACATAAGAGACAAGGGAATGACGCCACAAGGAAGCAAGGGGTCCAAGGTTCAAGTCTTGGCGCTTGCATTTCATTTTGATTTATTTTTAAGTGAACTTAGACTTTGGCCCATAGATTTATATTTAGCTGCGCATGTTTTAAGACAACAAGGAGCTAGTTGGTAAAGTGGCTAGCGGCGTGGATTATGCTACAAGGGATCTTGAGTTCAAATCCCATCGCAAGCAAAAAGGGATATTTATTTTGCTAAGTTGGGACGGCCAGAGTTTGTGTTGGAATTAAACTTTGCTGAAGGAGGGATCCCACATCGGAAAGCTAGCAAGAGGGAAGGTGAGAAGCTAGCTTTCAATAGAGCAATCTATGAGGAGTGTATTTCATCATAAACTTAAAGCACCCAACCATGGTAGCTTTCAATTTCATCCATGAAATCAAAGACTAATGAATTTAATAGGAGGACCTAGTTGTAAAAGTCTTAAAAACACAAAAATTACAAGAAATAGGCAAGGATTAACTTACTTGGTGCAAAAATTATGATATACCAGCTTAGAAAACCCTCCTATGGCGTTTTTGGCTGATGAGAGTGAAGAAAAATGAAGAGAAATCTAGATAATTCCACTTTAGTCCTAGCTTTATTAAATAAATTTTGCAATATTCCAATTTTGCCCTTAATTCTCCTTATTTTCTTGCTGATTTCATGCCCTTGCCGTCCAGCCCAAATAGACCTTGGGTCTATTTTCCTTTTAAGCCCTCTTTCTTTTATCATTTAAACTATTTAATCATTTTTCAAAATTTTGCATTTGTTACAATTTAGTCCTTTTCATCTAATTACATACCCAAACGTTAAAATTTTCTAACGAAATTTTAGTACCACATTACTAACATTTCATAAATATTTATAAAAATATTTCCTACTTAATTTTATGAGATCAAGGTCTCGATACCTTATTTTTACCCAATTCCTTCAATAATTCCTTTTTCTAACTAACCACTAAATCGGTAAAAATTTTCTATTGATATTTTAATACGATTTTCATATCATATAAATATTCATGCAAATATATTGAAATAAATTTCTCTTTAAATCAGATTTATGGTTACGAAACCATTGTTTCGATAACCTTGAATTTAGGCCATTACAACTCTCCCCCCTTTTAAGGATTTTCGTCCTCGAAAATCTTACCAGCAAAGAGGTTTGGATATTGTTTCTTCATTGTCTCCTCCAATTCCCATGTCGCTTCCTCAATCCCATGCTTTTGCCATAATACTTTCACTAAATTTATCTTTTTATTTCTAAGCTCCTTTGTTTCCCGTGCCAATATTTTGACGGGTTCTTCACTGTAAGTCATATCCAGTTGAATCTCCACTTCTGTCGGAGAAATAACTTGTGAAGGATCTGACCGATATCGTTGTAGCATAGACACATGAAAAACATTATGGATTCTATCAAGTTTCGGTGGTAATGCCAATCGATAAGCGACTGATCCAATTCTTTCTATGATCTCATATGGCCCGATAAATCTTGGACTCAATTTACCCTTTCGACCGAACTGGAGAACTTTCTTCCAAGGAGACACTTTCAAGAATACCTTGTCACCGACCTGAAATTCAATCTCTTTTCGTTTAGGATCGGCATATGATTTTTGGCGATCGGAAGCTAATTTTAAACTATCCCAAACAACCTTTACTTTTTCTTTTGTTTCCCGGATTAAATCAACCCCATGTATCTTCTTTTCACTGAGCTCTGTCCAATATAACGATGTTCTACATTTTCTACCATACAAAGCTTCATACGGAGCCATTTTAATACTGGACTAATAACTGTTATTGTAAGCAAATTCAAGCAAAGGTAGATACCTCTCCTAATTACCTTCAAACTCTAGTATACAACACCGCAGCATATCTTCCAATACGTGAATTACACGCTCAGATTGGCCATCTATCTGAGGATGAAATGCAGTACTGAAATACAACTGAGTACCCAAAGCTTCTTGCAATTTATCCCAAAAATGAGACGTAAATCGGGGATTTCTATCCGATATAATGGAGACAGGCACTCCATGTATCCTGATAATCTCAGATGTATACAGTTCAGCCAGTTTATCTAAAGAATAATCCATACGTACCAGAATAAAGTGCACTGACTTTGTCAGTCGGTCAACAATCACCCAAATAGCATCATTTTTCATCAGAGACAACGGTAACTGTAACACCCCTAACCCGTATCCGTCGTCAGAGTAGGGTTATGAGGTATTATCAACCTAAACTCTGTTCCGGATAGACCTTCATTTGAATTCAAACACAAGAAATTTGATCTTTCATAATCATATAACCTCATAACCTATTAAAGAAAACAATATACAACGAGTTTTATCACAGGTATTTATTACACTTAAAACATATCTCAACTACGATCATTATAATATAGGTCAGACACAATCAACACATATATCATATAAACAAATTTTTAATAATTTGTTTTTACTATCGCATGCGAGCACATTTAGCCCAATTAAATCATTTATACCAATTTGGTAACAATTGCATATATAAGCACATCATAGTTACACCTGACAGAACATACATCTAATGTTATGAACATATATCACATGCATTTCCTTATAACAAATGTCACATTTAAACTTGCACAAAATTATTCTTACATCATACGCCCAATTTGAATATGTTTACTAATGTACCTAAACTTTGTGGTTTATTTTTTTAACTAATCAAGAGTTCGGTCATACTATTTTCAATATCACAAGCATATCATAGCGATTCAAATATTGAGACCTAACCATGCCGTTTTTACTTACCATTTGAATTCTTGGTTAGACGGAATGTTACTTACCCTAACTACCTTAAGCATACATCATTTAATAAATTGCCAAAGCACATGTCTCAACTCAACTATCAATAATAATGTATTTAAAACGAACAATTCATGAATAAACCTTGAACAAAGTTATACATACAATGCAACAACCACGTTCCACATATATAATTCAAGGTTAAGCATATTAATCCAAACATATAACCAGATTATTACTCAACTACTATATAATATATATTACCTACATGAATCATCAAGCATTACCACCATTTTCCTTACTAGCCAAAACACATAACTAAACACCTCACATCTATTTCGCATGACTAATGTCACATTATCAATATTATCCTAACCCATAATGTCATTACCCACAACACTAATTTATACTTACTATATGTGCCTATGCCATAACCAATTATAAGGCAAATAATTCCATACAACTCATATATCATAATGACATAACTATATGCATCATTTAATCATTAAAGAAATACATATATCTTCATGTCAACTAGCACAAAACATAAGCCATATTCGTATGGCTTTAATACATATAATGACAAAATGTCCAACTCAAGCATGGACATTAACCATCCTATACATGCCTTTATCCAAAATAAAGCAAACTAAAGGAGTACCAAAAAGATGATAGTGTGGTTGACTTCACAGATGATCCTCCGAGCCCGTAGCTGGATCCACCGTCTATAAAATCGAACAATGAGCACACACACAGTAAGCTTACTAGCTTAGTGCAAATTTTAATAAAACCATCCAACATCTAAGCATCTTAGTCTTTAATTTCATGACATATAATGTAAACATTTCCACATGTGAATTAAACATGGCCGAATACTATCAATTCACTTACATAAGTATTTGTACTTTATTACCATACGCATGTAATTCATCAAAACCAAAAATTATGATACAGTATTAGCATATTTCAATTCAAGCGAGTATAACATTCATATCGATCACAAATACTAGTTTGTATACATATGCAAGTATATTGAAACACTTTTACTCTTAACATTTTTCACTTATGGCCAATTTTTCCCAAAATGACACATTTAAACTCATATTCTATTATTTATTATTCATACCCAACAATGGTAAGCTCAATGGCATATACCAAATTTCTCATCGAATCATCAACTAAATCATATCATACTTCATTCAAATAATGCTATATCAACTTCCCATATTCTTTATAATTATAAAAGAAAAGGCTTGTACTTACCTGAGCTTTTATCTCATAGCATTAAATGTGTTTCACCTTATATGATTCATAATTTATCCATTTTTTTAGCTCATCACCGGCATTACGCCTGCTAGGCATCAAAGCCTGAAATATACACCGGCATTAAGCCTGCTAGGCAATAAGCCTGAAGCACTTCACTGGCACAAGGCCTGCTAGGCTCGAAGCCCGATAAAATCCACCGGCACAATGCCTGCTAGGCTCGAAGCCCGAATAACAATATTGTTACCAACTTATTAACATTACATGCTGTCCAAAATTTCAATAATCGCACATTATTCATATCACTTACCATGTCATTCAATCAAAATTTAACAACATTTCATTTCTATAATTTACTATCCAAATTCGGCTTACCACATTCTATGACTACAAATTTCATAAATCAACATATAAACCATGATATAATCGATCGTAACAATATTAATTTGCTTACAGACTTACCTCGGAACTCGAATACTTTGAATTTCCCGGTTACTGGGTACTTTAGCTATCCCCCGATCTGTTTCCAAATTTTTCATTCTTTGATCTAAAACTGAATTTAAAAGAGCCGATTCAATTGAATTTCATTCATCGCCATTCGAAACATTTAACTATACTATTTTTCCAATCTATCATTCACAATTTGGAACTTTTACAAATTAGTACTGGATCTTTTCATTCATTCGAACACATACAAATAAATATAAAAATTTATACACTCTTTTATCAAAAGCCGAATACTCCCCAAGTTAATCAATTCTCATCTTAATATTAAAAATAATTCATAACATGTAATTTACCAATTTTGCGATTTACCCCTCTAATTTCACTTTCTTGTAATTTAATCCCTAAGCAATAAACGCAATAATTTCATGAAATTCGGACAAGTCCTTCAAGAGCCGAAATAAGCCACTTATTTAGCATTCTTACCCTCAACTATTTATTCACCTAAATTAGACCTTCTCACATTCATTTAATCTACATTCCTATTCATACCCGTTGAAGTCTAATCCATGCTTAGCATTTCTTTTTCATCAAATCTCATGCGTATCAAACAAATCTCCCATAGCCAAACCTAACACAAGCTCCAAACCTCAAAATTTCCACATGTACTTTATAGAATTCAAGATAAATAGCACAATCATACAAGAATTTTAAAAATTTAACCTTGTTTACTCACCTTAGAAAGACATGCAAAAGGGCCGAACTATGTAGCTTAGCTATCTTCTCTTCTTCCCTTTGTTTTCGTGGAGAAGATGATGATAGTGGAAAGAAAATGGTTTTTTTTTATTACTATTATTTCAATATCATATATTTCTTTAATGAATGTCATCCCACTATCTAAATATAATAATATAAAATATGACATGCACATCAAATCCATAGTCATTGCCGTCCACTAGAAAATAATTATGGTTAAACTGCCACTTAAATCCCATGCAAAAAGTGAACTAATCAATTTGGCCCCTAATTCCCACAATAGCTATTTTCATATTTGTTTAATTTTAATCTTCTTTTAAAAAAAATTAGTCACTCCAACATACATATAATTTTACAACATTAAAACACATGCTCACACGCATAACTTAGGTATCAAATAAATTATTCAAACATTTCCAAATCTGGAGATCGTGGTCTCGAAACCACTATTCCAATCAGGGTCACATTCGGGCTGTTACAGTAACCCCGATACAAAGTTCATAGTGATTTTTTCACATTTCCATTCCGGTATAGTAATTGGCTGGAGTAATCCCGAAGGTACCTAATGTTCTGCTTTGACCTGTTGACATATCAGACATCTTGATACAGACTTAGAGATATCACGTTTCATACCTGGCCACCAGTACATCTTTTTCATATCATTATACATTTTATTACTCCCTGGATGTACAGACAGAACCACTGTGAGCCTCGTGTAAAATCTTCTATATGAGTTTTGAATTCTTGGGTACACATACCCTACCTCTGAATAATAAAAACCATCAATCCCAACTCAAATTCGAATCGATGCTGACTCACATTGTGCCCGTTTAACCTGTAACTTCTCATCATTCTTCTGAGCTTCACATATTTGCTGCAAAAATGTCGATTTAGCTCTCAATTCAGCTATAATTGAACCATCATCAGTCAGTGATAACCGGGTATTCATAGCTCAGAGCGCGGATTAGCAGCTTCAGATTCCTATCAGGTGTGTATTTCGCACTACTCTAGCTATAGAGCAGCAAATGCCGAAATGCCGGTCACACGGCAATGGTAGCCACATGAGCGTACGAGCGCACGTGTGGGAGCTTCGACGTGATAGTCGAGGCCACCATGAGTATTCTTGTGGATTGATGTTGTTTGGGCCACGAGGGGCCGAAGGGGGCCAAGTGGGCCCAATGCCCATATGAATAAGTTGCATGATTGTGTAGTAGATGTTGGATTAGACTATGTGAATCTCATATCTGTGGCTAGATTTGGGCTAAATGGGCCACACGAGCGTGTGGGTCCATTTGGGCTGAGAATACGCCTTAGGCCCATTTGCATCATTATCTCTGCTTAGATAACTTCGGTTTAACTGGGCAAATTGCAGTTTGATCGCTCTAGTGAAGGTGATGGCACTCGTGATTATTCAGTACAACTCGTAATTAGGTGTGTAATCTCACACCCCTTCGAATCCATGCTTGCTATGTTCTGTGATTCGACCGAAAGCCGAAAAGCCGGAAAACTAGCATCTATGACCACTTGAGCGTGCGAATGCTCGTAGTGATAAATTGAAGTATGAATAATGACAGTAAGTCGTTGAGAGTGTCACGAGCACTCTCACAAAACTGAGGCTGTAACAGGCCTGATCGAGCCGAAATGGGCCAAAGGGCCCAATCGGCTATTCGGCCCACTGGGGCAAAACTGTTGGAAAACTATCAAATGACAGGTCCAAATGCGAAATCTGCAAATCTGACCGTAACCATGCGTTTTGGGCCACACGAGCGTGTGGGCCTAAAATAGATTTTAGGCCCAATAGTTTCGTAGCGACCCAAAAAAGGCACCGTGTCGCTCGAGGCGACAGTAGGCCTTTAGAAAGGCCGTTAAATGTAAAATTACCAAAATACCCCTAGAGGGTAAATTATTAAAATAGCCTTAGAGGTAAAATTACCGAAATACCCTTGGAGGGTAAAATTACTGAAATACCCTTGAGGGTAAATTACCGAAATACACCTAGAGGGTAAATGACTGTTATACCCCTGGTTATGGTTGGTTATCATGTATATGCTTTATTTACACTTTTAAACGTATGATGCATTGCATTTATGATATGTTGCATGGGCTGGGCTTGATGAGCTCGTGATTATTCAGTACAACTCGTAATCAGGTGTGTAATCTCACACCCTTCCGAATGCATGCTTGCAATGTTCTGTGATCTGGCCGAAAGCTGAAAAGCCAGAAAACTGGCATCTGTGACCCCTTGAGCTTGCGAACTCTCATAGTGATAAATTGAAGTATGAATAATGACGGTAAGTCGTTGAGAGTGTCATGAGCACTCTTGCGAAAATGAGGTTGTAACGGGCCTGATCGAGCTGAAATGAGCCAAATGGGCTATTCGGCCCACTTGGGCAAAACTGTTGGAAAATTATCAAATGATAGGTCTGAATGTGAAATCTGCAAATCTAAAACCGAAAACATACGTTTTGGGCCACATGGGCGTATGGGCCCGTTTGGGTCTAAAATGAATTTTAGGCCCAATAGTTCCGTAGAGACCCAAAAAGGGTCTCGTGTTGCTCGAGGCGATAGTAGGCCTTCGGAGAGGCCGTTAAATGTGAAATTAGTACCCCTGGAGGGTAAATTACTAAAATACCCCTAGAGGGTAAAATTATCGAAATACCCCTGGAGGGTAAATGACTATTGTACCCCTGGTTATAGTTGGTTATCATGTATATGCTTTATTTACACTTTTATACATATGATGCATTGCATTTATGATATGTTCCATGGGGTGGGCTTGATGATCTCGTGATACTCACACCCCTCTGAATGCATGCTTGCAATGTTTTATGATTCGGTCGAAAGCTGAAAAGCCAAAAAACTGGCATTTATGACCACTTGAGCGTGCAAACGCTCGTAGTGATAAATTGAAGTATGAATAATGACGGTAAGTCGTTGAGAGTGTCACGAGCACTCTTGCGAAACTGAGGTTGTAACGGGCCTGATCGAGCCGAAATAGGCCAATGGGCCTAATGGGCTATTCGGCCCACTTGGGCAAAACTGTTAGAAAACTATCAAATGATAGGTCCAAATACAAAATCTACAAATCTGAAACTGAAACCATGCATTTTGGGCCACACGAGCATGTGGGCCCGTTTGGGCCTAAAATGGATTTTAGGCCCAATAGTTTCCTAGAGACCTAAAAAGGGTCCCATGTCGTTTGAGGCAACAGTAGGCCTTCGGAAAGGCCGTTAAATGCAAAAATTCCAAAATACCCCTTGAGGGTAAATTACCAAAATACCCCTGAAGGGTAAAATTACCGAAATACCCCTGGAGGGTAAATTACCGAAATACTCCTAGAGGGTAAATGACTATTATACCCCTGGTTATGGTTGGTTATCATGTATATGCTTTATTTACACTTTTATACATATGATGCATTGCATTTATGATATGTTGCATGGGGTGGGCTTGATGATCGGAGGAAGTGTATTCTGGTAGCTCTGCCACATTCTGTCTGGAGGCTATGCCACGTATATTCTGCTATTCTGGTGGCTCCGCCACAAATTTTATGATGAGCAGCTTGTCTGCCATATTGGTGTGTAGGGCTGGGTGGGTTAACTTGGTCCCCACAGGTGTGTAGGGTTGGTACGGGGGTGTGTAGTGGATGGATTGTTGGGTTGGGCTGCATACACTGTTGCATTATCATGTTTATAGGGCTAAGGCCCAGATTGTTACTGAATAGGGCTTCGGCCTAGTCTGTTTCTGTATAGGCTTCGGCCCATTTTGCTTCTGTATGGGCTCAGGCCTAGTTAATGACCAATCAGGGGATTATACACTGAGTTCTCATAACTCACCCCTCTGCTTTAACCTTGCAAGTGATCCCCAGCGTTAGAGGGTTTGGAGCAGCGGAGGACTCTGTGGTGGCCATACATCAGAGTATTTCTCATGAACTTTAATAAATTTTATTTTAGCTTTATTTTAAGATTATTTATTTTGGGTTAAAATTTTGTAATTTGGAATTTTATTTTTCTTTTAAACTTTCATTTTCGTTATGTTTAAACTAGAAACGATTAAACTCTGGGTTTTCTTAAAACGATAAATAATTGTTTTCAAAATATCACGTTTCCGCAACTCATTGAATTTTATTTCTCTATGAACAAAGTTTTCAAAAATAATAATATGAACGTTTTTACAAGAAAACCCTAAAAGCAAATCTGAGTTTCACAAACAACAAAGCTCAAAGCTTCAGAAAGAATACGAACTTTTTAGCGCCGTAACGTCTAGGCCGGGTTTGGGGTGTTACAAAACGCCATACCAATGAAGGTGATAAGTTCAAGAAACAAGTTCGATAGACACCACTAGCAAGCTAGATAAGTCACACGAGACTCGTACGAAATTGGAGAGGAAGTTAACCTCACAAAGAACACAATGTTCATATAAAATTTGGGAAAAGTCTGTACAAAATGAAAAATGCTAAGGATTTTTAGCCTAACATAAGGCTAGCCGAATGGTCTCTCTAGAAAGCTTAAAGGCTAAGTAATTTGACTATTAATTGTGCTAGAAAAATCTAGAATAAACCAAACAATTGCCTTGGCTAAATTTGGCTGATAAGAACTTCAATGGACAGTTTCTTGATGAAGGAAAATCAGTTGGATGAACTTGGATGCAAGGAAGCTTGATGGCCATGTCTAGGTTCGGCTATAGCATAAATGAAGCATTAAAATTCAGTTCATGCTTCAAGATGGTGCATGAATTAACCGAACCATCATGTTGCTTCACTTGTTGCATTCATGCATACTTAGCCTTGAAGAATAGCCATAATGCCATGAATGTGTAGCCCTTTAATACTCCTACATCTCCCTTGGTTGAATGAGGCTTTAATGTGCCTTGAATACTTGAATTGAATGTATAAAAATTCACCTCCCTTGTGGCCAATGTCCATGCACCTTATTAAATAACAGAATAATCATGCATGGGAGAAGAATAGTTTGTTCTAGATGCTAGTTGGTATTTGCACGAATTTCCCAAGTATTTATCTTCCAATTGTCCTTAAATACGGTCCATGAATCTTCAAATACTTGAACTATCAGTAGCTTCCTTTTGCATGAATGTTCGACATGCATGTGTCCCATTGAATGTCATCCATTGAACCTCAAATAGGTACGCACCTTGCCTTTAAAGCACCCAAACATCCGGCTGAACCTACAAATGACATGAATCACTATTAAAGCAAGCCAAATTCGGCTGAACCAAGTATTAACATATTTTAGACATATTAATTAACATATTAAGTAAATTAGGACACAATTAATACAGACTAACTAACATAATAAATTCAGCTAGCTCAACTAAGTGAAAACAATTTAATGAACTAATTAAGCTAGGCATTTTCGATCATGAGCTATAGAAATTTAATTAAAATAATAGAAATATTTAATTTATTTAAATAATTAAAGAAATGAGCTAAAAGAAAACTATGTTGAGCTCAAAGAAGCTTAAATGAGATCAAGTGAGCTTATTCGAGCTGGACGGAGCTCGGGGAGCTGAAGATAAGCTGAAATCATCTTGCATTAAAGTGCAAGGAGTCCTTAGGATGCTGGTCCGAGCTGGATTCAAAGGAAAATTGAACAGCCTCGTGTAGTCCTTGCTCGAGTTGGACAAGCTCCTGGCCGTGCTTACATCAACACACGCCCATGTACCAGGCTGTGTGTCACGCACGGTCTAGACACACACCCGTGTGGACAAAATAAAGACATTTCCTAGCCTCGTTTGTCACTCAAATTTACCATTTACCTGCACTAAAACATACCAAGTACAATTCAACCATTCCAAGCATTCAATTTAAGCAAATTCTACCATTCATCAAGGCATACTATTACATGCATATGTGTTTATAAACTTACCTTGGATTAACTTAGGCTTTAACATCATTTGATCACATATACTTAACATAACACATATGAATATATCATAGTAGCCTACTTAATCATACCAAAATAAGCCATTACTAGCCATTCTAATGGCTAGGTTACAAAACATCATTTTCAAGACACTATTGGCGAAGTTGTCCTATACATGCCATTATACCAAAATGATTTTACTAAGTATACCCAAAATAACGAGTTGATAGTGTGATGATGCTCCAATGATCTACAACCTTCACAAGCTTCCGAGTACTATAAAACAAGGGAAAATAAAATGGAGTAAGCATTACATACTTAGTAAGTTCATATAACGAAAACTAGACTTACCAATACCGTTTATTAAATCTAAGTATACAATATCATGTTTTCCATCCATTAGCAAATTTTCCTAAACACGTGCATTCAATTAAACATGTTAGTCACCAAAATCTTCATATCAATCAAGTATACATGGGTGAGCTCATCAAGCAATATTCTTTCAAGTCATTACCAATTTCATCTCAAAATTCTCAGACCAGGTCAAGAGTTGTGTCTGCTGAATCATTGAAAATTTGATGGATGCTCTAGTAGTACACTCGAGATGTACGATTCAATAATCCGTTAATTCTTATTCAAGGGTACCCATTAGGGCACTTAACCAAGGAACACACTCTTGAGCTAAATATCGTATAACAAGATTACCAGTCCAGGCTAAATCTTTTATATAACGTATGCTCAGAGGAGCTCGATTAGGATTATCAGTCTAGGCTAAATCCTTTATATAACGTATGCTCAGAGGAGCTCGACTAGGATTACCAGTCCAGGCTAAACCCTAATCATAACGTATACTTGAAAGGTATTATATTAGGATTACCTATCTGGGCTAAATTCTTTCTTTAATAAGGTCAATAGGATTACTCGTCCAAGCTAAATCCCGTCCGCAACAAATGCAGGACCTCATCCAATTCGGGAAAGCACATATATTCATCGAAATTTAATTTTTAGTCGGGACTTAACCCTTTTTTCATCATCTCAAGCATGTGTTAAATTTTCCATTATAGCATTCAAGCAATACATATCAATATAAGTCACATTACATACAAACACAACATTCAATTAACATAATTACATGCTCAATTAAGTTACACGAACTTACCTTGACACTTGTTCGCGTATATAATCTACCAATCCGAAACCTTTTCTTTTCCTTAGTCTAACTTCGAATTTCTGTTGTTCAGATCTATATAAATAGATTAAATCATATATTTCTCATATTTCATATCCATTCGGACTTAATTTATGTCCTAGGTAAAATTACCATTTTGCCCCTAACTTTTCCATAAATTCCTATTTTGTCCCTAGGCTCGGAAAATGAAACTTGTGCAATTTGCTCCCTATTCCAAGCCTAACCAAAATCCATTACAAAATTTACAGCACATGTATTCATAAAGATTCAAAATTTTTCATCAAATTTCATAATTTTACATTTTAGTCCCTAAATCATGTTTTCATCAAAAATCACTTTGTAAAAGTTGTTCATCTATCAACAACCTTTAATTTTCTAACATAAATTTCTAATTTTCTACATATTCATCCATGACCCAAATTTCATGCCTTGATAACTTTTCAAATTAATCCCCCAAACAGATAGATTAGACTATTCTGGTTTCAAAAATATTAAATTTATTAAAAACAGGACAAGAAAACTTACCCTATTAAGCCTCTAAAGTTTCTTCTCTCTCTCCTAGGGTTTCCATATAATTTTGGGGTTGAAGATGACAAAATAATAAGATGACATCTTTTATCATCATTTTAATAAATTAATTATTTCCATTTCAAATTTAATCGTTGCCTTTTTCTAATTTTTCCATAGATAAGTCACCAAAAATCTACATACTTTTCTTTAATGGTATAATTACCATATAAGGACCTCTAGTTTTGAATTCTACAGCTATTTAATCCTTGTCGCTACTAGAATTCAACTTTTGCATTTTATGCGATTTAGTCCTTTTCGTAATTAAACACTTAATTGATAAAATTTTTGTATCAAAATTTTCACATGACACGTCTATCATAATACAGACCATATAATAAAATAAAAATAAATTTAATTTTCGGATAGGATTTGTGGTCTCGAAACCACTATTTCGATTTCATTAAAGAATGAACTATTATAGTAAAATTGTAACTTTTTGAATAAATTGGTTTATAAAATAAATTAATTGATTACATAAATATACATTGTATGATTGTCCTCAATTGGTTTTGTACACAAAGCAAAATAGAAGAAATGGTTACTCATTGGTTGTCTAATGTTCAAACTAATACTAAGTGGTATTAGGTGATCGGATCGTAATACAGAAAGACAACTTATATTAGTAGACAAACCTAAACATGTCATTAGTCTAATCGAAAATGAGCAAACCTGAAACACCCCTAACCCGTATTTGTCACTGGATTAAGGTTACGGAGCATTATAGTATAATCGAAAAACATTTAAATGATATCTCAAACAATAATATGAACATATCATATATCAATCATACATGCACATTTCGTCCCTAAATCGAGCCTTTGGGGCTCTAGGAATACCTTAGAAATGATTCGGGACTAAATTGGAGACATTTGGAAAGTCCAAGAAAAAGTTAGAAAATTTTGGATATAGGGGTCACACAGTCGTGTGGCCAGACAGTGTAACTCACATGACTGAGACACACGCCCACATCCCAGGCTGTATAACCTTCAAACTAGGGACACACGGCCATGTC
Source organism: Gossypium bickii (assembly GCA_025503065.1). Lineage (NCBI taxonomy): Eukaryota > Viridiplantae > Streptophyta > Magnoliopsida > Malvales > Malvaceae > Gossypium > Gossypium bickii. The sequence continues at coordinate 41,261,616 of CP106717.1, read as the reverse complement.
CCAGCTTGTGTACTCACCCGTGTAACTTCTAAGTAGGGTCACACGGCCGTGTCACACGCCCCTGTGTCATGCCGTGTAATTCTTGAAATAGCCCCACAAGCCTGTGTGCTAGGTCATCTAACTCACTGACTTGCATACAAAGAAACTCCCAGATGACACACGACTGTATCGCCAGGCTTTATGCCACACACATCTGAGACACAATGTAACAACCTGTTTTCAGTGAAATTGGAATAGTGGTTTTGAGACCTCAAATTCGAAGTTAAAAATTTTATTTTATTATATTTTATGGTCTACAGCATGATAGTATTACCGTATAAAAATTTTGTTAAGAAATTTTACCGTTTACATGCTTAATTTGATAAAAAGGACTAAATCACATAAAGTGCAAAAGTTGTGTTCTAATAGCTAAAGGTATTAAATAGCTATAGAAATTTAAAGTGAAAGTCCTTATATGGTAGTTAGTCCATTAATGAGATAGTGGATAATAATGGTTTGGCAATATTGAAATTTGAATGAATTTTTTAAAGGTTAATTTTGGAAATAAGTAATTAAAGTTAATAATAAATAAAACCAAATAAAACATCATTTTGTATCATCTTTCCCAACTGAATATCAAACAAAAGAAAGCCATTTTTGGGAGCTAGGTTTCGCAAGCTCATTTTGTTCAATTAGGTATGAATTTTTAACTCGTTTTTAATTATTTCTATGTTTTCGAGATCGTTGTAGCTTAGTCTAGCTAGCTCGGGGACTAATTTGTGAAATTGTTAAATTGTTAGGGTTTTACCATTGATGAACATGCTTGAGTTTTGAATTTTGATGATAGAAAATTAATGGTTGTTGTTAGATAAACAACTTTTGTAATGGAATTTTTAGTAAAATTGTCAAATAGGGGCTAAATTGAAAATTAGGAATATTACATGGTGAAATTGTGAAATAATTGAAGTATAGTGCATGCTAAGGACCTATTTGATATTCGGCCATAGTTGGTTGTGGTGAAATTCTGTAAATTTCCATTTTTATGAGTTAGGGACTAAATTGCAAAAAATTAAAAGTATAGGGGAAAATGGTAACTTTGCCAAAAATATGTTTTGGATTACATTGAATGGATTGTATGTTGAATTAAGTTAAATTTATCGGTATAGGTCTAGTCAGATCTTGTACAGAGTTAGATCGAGGCAAAGAGAAAATCTCGAATTAATGTCTCCGTATCTACGTATGCTCGTCGAGGTAAGTTCATGTAATTAAATTGAGTATTTATATGTTTTAATTTAATTATATGTGTGTGACTTGTATAATATCCATGTATAAATATCGATCGTATATTCAACGATGTATGTCAATTACTGAGTCTCGTTTGAACCTTAGGAATTCGTAGGATACAAATGACATGTCATTAGAGTTTCTGATTTGGTTGAGGTACTGTATGTGTTGCGGGCACACCACAGCTCGTATGAGCTTATCGATTTACAGCTCGTGAAAGCTTATCGATTCTCAACTCATATGAGCTTACTGCTTTTTAGCTCGTGAGACCATACCAATTCATAGCTCGTATTAGCATACATGTATAGGAATTGACAGATTATAGTTTAGCACACTATGTGTGAGTTATCCTGAGTATCCAATGATATCCTAAATGGTTCAACAGGCAATGTTCTGATACGATCAGACATGAGTTCGATACGAACTATTACAGGTATACATATCAATTACATGGAAAATGATATTACATGGTATATAGGTATATGAAATGGATGATACATGTATATGGAATTTGATTAATTGTTGACCTCATCTATGACTTGGTTTATATATGTGTTTACATGACTAACATGGTTGATGTAAATGTGCATAGGCATTTGGCCAATATATGTTTGGATATGCTTTGTTTACTTACCTTATATGTGACTAAATGGTAAGTTAAATTCTATGTTATGCGAACTTACTAAGTTTAAATGCTTACTGTGTGGTATTTTTGTGTTTTATACTAATTCAGAAGTTCATTCGGGTTGGAAGCTTGTCAGAGCTATATCACACTATCCATCAGCTCTTTTGGTACATTCGGTTTGTTTAATTTTGGTTATAATGGCATGTATAGGTTATTTTGGCTAATGTTAGCCTATGTGTTTTGGTTGTGGATGTGACCATTTGGTTTGAATATGCATTTTGTGTAAGCCTTGAATGTTTGTGAATTGGTACTTGTTTAAATGACTTATTAGGTGTTTTTAGTGCATAAGTTATATGTAAATTATATGACCATTTGGAGCTAGTTTTTTTATGTCATATATGGTACATTTTGATATGTTTTTAAAGAGTAAATCAAGTGGCATAATACAGCTTAGTTTAAGCCTTTGTTGGTTAAATGATCAAATTGTGTTTATATTTGCACATGTTTATGAATTGTCATTTGAGGTGCCTAAGGGCATATTGGTTGTATGTGAATATACTACATGTTTAATGCTTGATTTTTCTTGTTTTGGATGCATTAATATGACTTTTTTATATGCACAATGTTGTGTGTAGGTTGATGCCAAATTGGGTGAGAAATATGACTTCTAAAATAGCCTATTTTCATCCACACGGGCAGAGACACGAGCGTGTGTCTCAGCCGTGTGTCCCATGTAGTTTTCAAAGGATTGCAAGTCAGGCTATTACAAGGCCTGGCACACGGGCGTGTGAGTTTGCTTCGAAGGGTACACGGCCTAGCACACAGCGTGTGGCTTGACCTTGTGGCCCAAGTTAATGAGTTACAAGGGCATGGACACAGGCTGGGACACGGTTGTGTGTCCCTATTTCGAATGCCCACATAGCCTAAGACACGAGCGTGTCTCTTGGCCGTGCGACCTCTACAGCTTCGAAAAGTTTCAACAATTTTCGAAAATGATACGATCTCGAATTGCGAAAGTAATCTAGGTCATAGTTGTGCCCGATTGTTAAATCGATGAATTATCGTTGTAATTCAGAGTTTGAAGGTGTTCGACTATTTGTAGGCTAAACAAAAGTTTGCAATTTGGTTCAAGGGAATTTGTGTGTCAAATGGAGGAGGCTCGATTTGGAAATAAAGAAAATAAGGCAAGTCGATGGTTAGGACGTATGAAAGAAACTTACGGACAAGATCGAACCAATACTTTGTAAGTATCGACCCAGGACTTATATGTCGCTTAAGGTGGCTGGAATTGGTTGAAAGAACTTCGACCCACTATCTATAACGAGATAGGAACTGAAAGTATATCAGGTGAATGCCACACTCGATTAAGAGTGATAAGTTCGAATAAAAAATAAGGTTGACGCCACTAGAGAACTAGATAAGCCAACTCGAGTTTAAAACAAAATTTGAGAGTTGAATAAACTTACAAAGAAATAGAAATTCATTCAAGTTGCAAAAAGTTCCTACAAAGTGATTTGAACTACATATTTATTGCCTTTTACATGGGGTAGCCGAATAGGCTATTAAAGGTGCTGAATGGACAACAAATTAAAGCTAAAAATGGCTGGAAATTTCCTTGAAGCTTCTTGAACGTCCTTGGTAGCTTCCTTGAAGTTTCCTAGCATGGTAAACATCATTGGACAGCATCTAGAAGGTGACCATTCAGCATGACATTAATTAAAGTGTTTGGAGCTGAAATGACTTGTCCATATTCTGCCAATAGGTTTAATGAGCTGAAATTAAGTTGCCTTGATCAGCTAAAAATTTATGGATGTTTTAATGATCAGCTGGAGTATTGTGAAGGTCACCAAGGTGTGAAACCGAATTTAAATAGTCCCCCAAGTATGAACACACAAAACTGAAAAGGCAAGCAATGTGAAAGGAATGTGCAGCATGTGTGAAAGCTTTAAAGTTTGCTTTGGGGAGCTAATCGGCCAGCTTAGGGAAGCAAAATCAGCAACCTTGCTATGTCCATTGAGGTCCTCGAAATGGTGCTTTGAAGAGCTGAACCATCAGCTCACTTATTGTCGTCCCAAGCATTGAATCGGCAGCAAATTAATTCAACAAATTAACTCACCTTAAGACACATTAATTCGGCAGCAACTAGACACATTAATTTGGAACATGTAATTAATTTGCCTAAGCTAAGACACATTAAAAACAAATAATAACTAAGACACAAATTAAATTCAACAGCATCTAAGACAAATTAATTAAAAACATGAAATTAATTTGTCTCAACTTTAGACACATTTAAACACTTCTAATTTATCATGTTCAGATTAAGACATTTATTAACACTCATTTATTAACTTAAGCTAAGCTAACTAAATTAACACATTAATTTATGAGCTGAAACTAATTAACTAATTTAACTAAATAATTTATTTAATTCCAGCAACTTAAAACTCATAAAATAAAAAAGATGGAAACAAACTCATTGAGCTAAAATCGAGCTAAATTGAGCTCAACAAGTTGGAAGCAAACTAGTTCAGCTCGCAAGGGATTGCAAGCAACGCTTAGGTAATTGGCCCAAGAATGTGCTCGGAGCGTGGCTGTATCAGAAAAATTCCCTGAGTTTTTTATTTAGTCCTGACTTGTTTCTAATACGTATTTTGGGCCTCAATGGCTCACATATGGGATAATATGAATGATTTTGATTGGTTTTTGATATGTTATGAAATGTTCAAATTTCTGTTTGTTTGTACTGTAAACTCTGGTAATACTCTGTAACCCTGTTTCGGTGATGGATACGGGTTAGGGGTTTTACACACACGCCAGTGTCTTAGGTCGTGTGGACCTAAAATGAACCTTAAAAAACAAGTTTACCATTTCAAGCTTACTTGTAACCTAAGTAAAGCATTTTCTAGCAAAAAGTCCTATTCAAAGTGACCATAATCAAGTCAAAAACATTATAAGTCATCCATCTAACATTCAACCAATATGCCATTCAAAGGCACCTCAATCACAAAAAAATAATGCTTACTTAAACATGTCAAAAACCTACAACATATTCAAGCATCATATCTCATTCCTCCTTTAACAACGATATCATACATCGTAAACAATCTTTAAGGGAACAAAATATTTCGTCAAATCTTTAAGGGAACAAAATATTTCGTCAAGTACCCTTTGAGTATGTTCTATCCAATACTCAGCGTTGGTTGGGTCATCACTTACATTACCACAAAATTCAACGAAACCACACTTTCTATCTTTGTTTATTGTAACTCTATGGACACGTTATTTAGTCAAACTTTGAGGGTGAGGAGAATGAGTTTGTAGAATTGTGGAGTTTACCTTTAAGTACGCATTGTAGATGTCATGCATCATATGAAGAAATGCATTAGGTGCTACCTCTTTAGATCCTTACTGTCCAAGTTCATTATGCGTACTTTCCCCATCAATAGGTGGAATAAAAATTTCTATCTCATCAGAATTTGCTCGATTGGGTCCCGACGACATCTTTTTTCTATATACAAACATTTCAAAAATAATCAAAAGCTATCACACTATCATCGGTTAGTAAAGTGGCATGTAATTCTAGACTCTATACATGTTATGTTCAGTTCGAGAATCGACTAAACCGTAACTTTGATACCACTAAATGAAACATCCCTAATCCGTATCCATCACCGAATTAAGGTTAGAGATCATTATCGTACAATTGAAAAACATTTAAATGATATCTCAAACACTAATATAAACATATCATATATCAATCATACATGCACATTCCGTCCCTAAATCGAGCCCTCGAGGCTCTAGAAATACCTTAGAAATGATTTGGGACTAAATTGGAGACATTTAGAAAGTCCAAGAAAAAGTTAGAAAATTTTGGATACAGGGGTCACACGGCCCTGTGGCTAGACCGTGTGACTCGCATGTCTGTGTCCCTGGCCGTGTAACCTTTGGACTAGGGACAAACGACCGTGTCCCAGCCCGTGTACTCACCTGTGTAACTCTCTGAGTAGGGTCATACGGGCATGTGACATGCCCGTGTATCAGGCCGTGTAACTTTTGAAATAGCCCCACACACCTGTGTGCCAAGCCATATGCTAGGCCGTGTAACTCACTGACTTGAATTTAAAGAAATTCCTAGATGACACACGGTCGTGTCGCGAGGCCGTGTGCCACACATGGCTAGACACACGCCCGTGTCCCAGGCCGTCTAACCTTCGATTTAGGGACACATGGTCATGTCCCAACCCATGTACTCACCTGTGTAACTCTCTGAGCAGGGTCACATGGCCATGTCACACGCTTGTGTATCAGGCCATGTAACTCTCGAAATAGCCCCACACGCTCGTGTGCTAGGCCATGTGCTAGGCTGTGTAACTCACTGACTTGCATACAAAGAAACTCGCAGATGACACACGGCTGAGACACATGCCCATGTCTCAAGCTGTGTGGACCCAAAAAGAACCTTAAACAATAAGTTTACCATTTCAAGATTACTTGTAACCTAAGTAAAGCATTTTCCAGCCAAAAGACCTATTCAAAGTGACCATAACCAAGCCAAAAACATGCTAAATCATCCATCTAACATTCAACCAATATGCCATTCAAAGGCACCTCAATCACAAAAAAAATAATGCTTACTTAAACATGTCAAAAACCTACCACATATTCAAGCATCATATCTCCTTCCATACTAAGCTTAAAAACACAACACAATTAAACATTCTAACTCCAACACTTTGCACCAAAATGCTTTATACATCTACTAATAAAAAGTGTACCAAAAGGACTTATCTAGTCATGCATCATAAGTTCAACACCATCCATTAACAACAAGCATAAACATACCAACTTTTAAAATTTACATAATTACCAAAACATCATAATACCAAGGACCACTCCTATTACATGCCACTTTAACAAACTACTAACAAGTACCAAAATGACTACGGAGATGATGATGATAGTGTGTGAGCTTTCGAGTCAATCCAACAAAGCAACCAATCCAAGAGTCCTACAAGAACAAATCAAACTAATAAGCACAAATGAGCTTAGTAAGTTTGACAAGTAAACTCATTCGTTATCAAATACCAAATTTCTAAAGGATTGTAACTTTAATTACATAGGTAATAAGCCTGCTAGGCAAAAAGCATGAATAACACCAGCATTAAGCTTGCTAGGCACAAAGCCTAAATAACACCGACACTAAGCCTACTAGGCACAAAACCTGAATAACGCTGGCACTAAGCCTACTAGGCACAAAGCCTGAATAACGGTACAACTGAACACTTAAACATCGTTCCATAACAGACTATAATGATTTAAATCTCTAATAAGGAATTTAATTCAACTTTACATAAACACAAAATGAATTTATAGGATTAGCTCGTAGAAATCACCAAGCACGAGAATTATTCCGAAATCTTTCCTTTTCCATGATCGTCAACACGTTCGTGATCTAAAACAATAGTTTCATTCAAGTAAGTACTTGTAAACTTCAATTTAATCCATAATTCACTTTTATAAAAATTACTATCTTCCCCTAACATTTTACCTTTTTCACAATTTGGTCCTTAAGCTTATAACTTGAAATCTAACCATTTGAAACAAAATCCATGTTAATCAAACATGCAAGGGACCTTGAAATAACCCATGTTTATCATCATTTCACTCTAAAACCCTAGAATTTATACCTTTAACAATTCAGTCCTTAATTTCAAAAATTCAACAAAAATCACTTTACAGAACTTGTTTATTTCTCAACAAAGATTCATAATCTACCATTAAACACCAAAACTCATTCAATACCATTCATGGAAAACCCCTCAACCTTTAACAGTTTTATGAATTAACCTCTAGGCTAGCAAGATTAACCCAAAACGACTTCTAAAACATAAAAATCATTAAAAATGGGGCAAAATTACATACCATGCACCCAAAGTTAGCTTGGCTAAACAGACCTTATTCCAATGGTGTTTTTAGGTTTTCAAATTAACAAAAGATGAAGATGACAATGTTTTACTAATCTTTTATTATTTAGTTTTCTTTTTAATTACCAAATGACTAAATTAACCTTTTAAAACCATTAAAATTTCAATAAAACCAAGCGATGTATATCCACTAACTCATTAATGGTCTAATTACCATTTGAGTCCTTTAATTTAGGATCCCATATCTATTTGACTCCTTTAGCTATTAGAACTCAACTTTTACATTTTTTACAATTTAGTCCTTTTTACTTAATTAATCATGGAACATCAAAATTTCTTAATAAAATTTTAATACGACTTTACTAATATCGCATAGACATTAAAATAAAAATAAAATAATAATTTACTCATCAGATTTGTGGTCCCAAAACCACTATTTTGATTTCACTAAAATTGGGTTGTTACAAAATCGATTGAAAGATTAATATGTCGTCTATCAAGTCCAATTGGGGAAATGCTTTGTCTTGGGCATCGAAGCGGATGACTCTCAAAACATAGAGACATAGATGTGACTGACTGGACTTACAATACATCAGACAGGACCCAAGGTGAATAGATCCTAAATTCGTTTATGGATTTATTCATTTGTGAAGTTAATAGTATGACATACCTAAATCCTGAGTGGATGACAGACTATGTATACGTGACTCGTACACTTTGATGTAAGTAAAATCCTCAGTTCGAATAGATACGGAACCGAAAGCTAGTACATTGGTGTATGACTTCTGTAGTATCATGGTTGATGAAAAGTAAACTTGATTACTATTCAATAATAATTGAATTTTCATGAAGGAAGATGTAATGGTTGCCATGAGATAAAATAGGATCATATTGGGAGAACATATATTATCCCAAAGAGACTAAGGATATCCTATGAGGGTAACACTGATGTGATCTTGATCACATCATGTGATTTGTCTAGAAGTTCTTGAGATTGGGCCCAGCACGAAGGGCCCAAATGCAAGATGAAAACATTCAAGTCTATGTGACATCTTGCTTATGGACATTTGGAGCCCATTTATTCATTTTAACTTGATTTATTTCCATAGTTTGTTTAAATTTAATTTTGTTTAATATTTGTCATGATAATTAATTTGTATCCTTGTTATTACATCATTTTAATTGTGTTCTAAAACATGTCTTAGTTTTTGGCATCTTTAATATGTCTTAGTTGTTGTGATTTAATATGTACGAAAATCTATTTCAATTATGGTGTCATTAGTATGTCTGATTTTATTACATGTTTATTGTGTCCTAATTGTATGTTTAATTTGTCCTAAAGGTACACCAATTGATGCGATCCTGGTCGCATCATGGTTCGACTCCATCCGATGCCATCGAGAGTGGCCTAAGTTTGAGGGGCCAAAGTGCAAAATGAAGCTGATTCCAGCTCTTTGAATAGATCCAACTAAATTGAACTCTTTATTTAATTTTCAACTTTGAATTTAGTTTGCATTTTAAACAATTGCATTTAAGCATCTTAGTTCAATAAATGGTTGCTGGTCATTAATTCAACTCAGCTTAGTTTAATTAATTGAGTTCTTTTAATGAATATAATTTAATAGTTGTTTCTTTAATTAATCTAGTTACTAGGTTCATTTATTGATGCATGAGTCAAGTTCATTTAATGATGCTTTATTTAATTAAGCTGGTTGCTGGAATAAATGATGTTTAAGTGTTAGTTTATTTAATTAAGCTAGTTGTTGGAGTAAATGATGTTTAAGTGTTAGTTTATTTAATTAAGCTAGTTGTTGGAATAAATGATGTTTAAGTGTTAGTTTATTTAATTAACTAGTTGCTGCATTAATTGAAGTCTTAACTTTTAGTTCATTTAATAAAGTCAAGTGTTTAATGTGTTTAAGTTAAAGTAGTGTTTAATAAGTGTTTAAATGTGATTAAATTGTTTGTTTAATGTGTTTGAATGTAGGAAACTTTTCAAGTGAAAATCGTTACACTCAAGGGGATGTTACACATATGGAGAAGCATTATTTTCAAGTGAAAACGGTTACACACATGGAGAAGCATTATTTAACATTAAAGAGAGTTGTTATCATCATTGATGGAAGCATTACATCTCCATTAATTTTGGCAGCAACCTATTCATCTTCCATAACCATTTGAGGCTTAAAAGATCACACAAGAGTTACAACTTCTCATTAAGTTCATGGTAACCATTCGGCTGCTAAGAAAGCATGAAACCAAGCATTTAAACTCATTGAAATTAGCTCATAAAGTTGCTAAAGGAATTCAAGAGTCTTTACCTATTAATTAGATTTTATTTCAGCCATTTAAATGCATAATAAAGGTGAATTCATATGACTCTTCAGCTAACCACATGTAAACACTATATATACTTTGTATTAGCTTGTAATTGGGGACTTTTGATGTTTTATGAAATTTTTAGATTGTGAGCTATCAAATCTCTTTATTCTTCAAGGTTCAAATTGACTTATCTTGTAGCTAGTGGCGTCAATCTGACTTTGTTTCGAACTTATCATCCATTCGGGTGTGGCGTTCAAACTTTTATACCGAGGTTCCTATCTTACTAGATAGTGGGTCAAGGTTTTTATTCAATTCATCCATTCCCTTGAAACCTATAAGATTTGGGTCCTTAATCTTATATTAAGGGTTCTTTCTTGTTTCAGCCAATTATCCATTCAACCATCTTTTTTCTTTATTTTAAAATCGCTGCCATTTTATTTAATCTATCCAATTTTTCCCTTTTCATCAAATCAAGCGAAACTCCTACGTAGACGATTGGGCAACTCAAATATGACTCGACTCAACCCCGAGGCGGATCGTATCACTAATGGCCAACCAGCTTGGGGAGCAATTGTGACTATTCAAAGGGGCCATGAAGGTGCATGGTATTTTAGTCACTTAAAGGCTAATTCATGAAGGCATTTTGATGGTCAAATTTGGAGATGAATGTGCATGAATTATTCCAACCAATTAAATGCTCAACATTGAATTTGGTGGATGCATGTATGGTTTAAGGGGAATGCATTTTAAAGATTCAAAGCACTTCAAACATTCATGTGCAGATAAATTCAAAGTACATTAAGGTGCATGGACGATGGGGGTAAAAGAATATGAGCTTTTGCTCTGAAACAATGAACATCAAGATGAATGGATGAATGTGTCTCTTCAAGTTAAAATTCATGCATGAATTTCATTAAATGTGGTGCATGAACATCTAAATAAATGCAATCACAAGGGGATGAATATCCAAACGGGGAATGAACATCCATTGATCACATTTAAGTGAATTCATGAACTATTTCAATTCATGTACGGGTTGTGTACATGAACCATATTTTTGGCTGAATGTTGGCCATTCATCTACCTTAAATATTTCCTATAAATAGGTTAGTCTTTCCTTTGTAATGGATAATGATCAATAAACTTTGTTATATCTTTGATTTCTTACCTCTTTGTTCTTTAAGAACTCAATCCTGAACTTATCAAGACTTTGTCTTGTGGCGTTCACCTAAAACCAATCTTATTACTCCCCTTCTCATCTATTTTCGTAGGGCGGTGATCACCTTTATACATATGGTTCCTATCTCTTTATAGATAGTTGGTCAAGGTTTTCTTCTTTACAAACTTTTTGAGTTTTAAAAAACCTTATAGAAACTGGGTCACGTTGTTTTATAATGTTGGTTCATTTTTGGTTCATTTCTAATTGTAAGTTATATCCCAAAACTATCCTTTATTGTTTATTTCCTTCATAATTTGAGAGAGTACCTGTTAAGAACAACCGAGAACTTAAAATCATGACTCGTTATTTCAACACACTAATGACAAGGTCATTGGACGAGCACCGATCGAGATGCCTTCGTAATGGTATGTCGTTGGGGATAGCTTAGTCACAATACTATAGTGGAATGACATTGTGAGTAAATGAGTCTATAATTAATATGTCAAAAGTTATAACTTAATTATAAATCATTTAAGCCTCGATCACATATGCCCAATCGGTCTACCCCTAGCTCATTGAAACTAGAAATGAATTGCATGTTAAATCAAATGAAAAATGAATAGAAACGGTGAAAATGGATAAATGGGAAATCATTTGGAAATGATTTTGTTTTCCTCTAAATTGAAAATGAAATGGAGAAATGAAATCATTTGGAAATGAATGTGGTTTTCTCCAAAATGAAAATGACCTAAAAAATGAATTTATGTTTTTCGAATAAAATGAAGTTCAAAAATGGAAAAAAATCATTTGGTCATAGTGAACCACTAAATGTGGAAATATTAAATATATTTCTCATGATCTAGAATAAGATGGTCCCATAAAAACAATTGTTGGCTAAAGTCAGGTTCCTCTAAATCATAAGTCTAAAATCTTCGAGCTAGTGGTCATAGGCATCCTCTTTCACTATAATTGGCCTATTCTGTTTGAGAAGGATCACCTAAAAGTCGAGGATTGAACCTAAGGTTTAGATCGAGACAACCGAAGGCTGGAATCTCTCTATAAGAACTCATTTCCCTCAATTCTATTTATCTCTACTATTTTAATTTTAATTTTCACAATTTCAATTCAATCAAAACTTTTAATTCTATTTTTATTTTATCTTTTTCCAGATCAAAACTTTTAATTCTTTTTTTTCCATGTACACAGGTTTTCTTGGGCACGACTCTGTCCGGGATTTTGAGGAACAAGCATTTGTGCAAATTCAGTCCCTGAGGTTTTGACCCTACTTCCCTTATACTATTCTTTTTCATTATTTTATTATTTATTACTTTATTTTGTTTAGGTAAACCGGTAAGGAAAAACTCAGAAATTGGCATACTTTCACAAACATCCCTTATTATATCCTAATTCCAAGTAGGAATAGCGCGTCCCTGCTTTATACAAACCAAAACCTGTACCCAAACACCCCACCCTTCAGCCAAACACACTACCTATACACCCCCAAACCCTAGAAATTTATCCCATTTTTACCCAAACCCCCACCAGCTGCTGCACTTTCTTCCTCACCCCCCACCACTAATTTTTCAAACACAATGTTAAGGACTCGCCCACGTCGTCTCCATCTTCATCTCTACCACACGACTCGCCCACCTTATCACCATGCAATGCCAAACCTTCCCCTCCTTGTAACAATGTGTGAACGACAATGACTACATGGGAAGTTTTTCTAAACCCTTTTACTTTCACCTATTTTACTTTTTCCTTTTTCTTTCACTTCAAGGATAATGTGTTTTAAGTAGGGGGAGGCATTCCTCATTATTTCTGTCATTTGTTGCTTTTACTGTTGTTTTGCTGCTATTGCCTTGTGTTCATTTCTACCCACATCTTTTTTAGAATATTCTGCCTATTTTCATGCCCAAGATTTTTACTAGGACTTGCCCACTGTTTGACCTGCGAGCATGATTCTTGTCTACTGTTAGTTATGATTTTGCTAAGTTTGATTTCATCTCCACTATTTTATTTCTATTAGGCTAAAATAATTATGATTAATAAAATTATCCCTATCTTGCTTTTAGTAAAACCAATTAAGTTTAAATGCAAAGAGGACACTTAATACAATTGCATGCTAAAATTATGTTTATGACTGTTAGGTGATTGCCGAAACTTATTTTCGACACTTGATTTTTTTTCCTAGTCCTCCTAATTAAAATTATGTTTCATTAATAATAAATTTTGATGTTTCCGTGGTTATGAGTATAGCTTAAAACGTGGCTGACTAAGTAACCCAGGTAGGGTGCTTGGGTTGTCATCCTATTTCGCGTCAAAAGGTTGTGTACGTGTTAGGTAAACTCCGCTAACCGAAATTAATTTTTTTTTAAGAATATGTTGGGCTGAGTAACAGGGGTGGGGTGCTTGGCTATCATCTCTCTTTGCGTCAAAGGGTTCGATATGTTCTTAAGGAAAATATAATAAATTAGGAGTATGTTGGGCTGAGTAACTGAGGTGGGGTGCTTAGCTGTCATCTCTCTTCGCGTCAAAAGGTTTAATATATTCTTAAAAAATAATAATAATTAAAAAACACAAAAAAAATGCATTAGGGGACCAAAGGTGGAAACAAATAGGGTGTCTTGGTAAGTTTTAGTAAATTACCTAATTCTCGTGAAATAATCCAAGTTGATTTTGGTTTTGGTGTGATTAAATTGGAATACTTTTTCAGATTTACTTATAGCAAGCTAAAGGTTCTCTTTATTTTCATATGCATTAAGCCTAATTTTTATAAAACTTTGGAGTGATATTTCTTTCATGGCAACTTCTAAATTTCACAGTGGATAGGAATCATATTTGAGGGAAAGCATGGGCTAAGTAGGGGGAATTTGATAATACTCTAGAAAGACATATTTTTATGTATTAATTCCACATTTATTTTGAGTATGATCCTACTAATTTGAGCCATTTATGGTTTTTATCTTATAGGGACTAAATTGAGGGCAAAAGAAAATTTGGGGGCGAAAAGTGTGAATTTAAAGATAAAATGGGCCAACATGCGAAGTAGGAGAGAAGTGGTGTCAAAAATGCAAAGTATGAAAGACTTGGAGGGCGAAAGTACAAAGAAGAGATTTTATAAAAACAAGACTCTATTTAATTTTTAATTATATTAGGATAATTATTAAAGATTATTATTTAGATTTAATTTTAGCATTTATCTTTATTTATCTTTAATTATCTTTAATTATTTTTATTTATCTTTTAGAATTTAAGTAGGGGATGGAGTGACACAAATTTCACACACCTTTTCTGTAAACACTCTCTCCCCCATAAAGCTTAGCCTTATTTCCCTTCATATTATTTAATAAAAATTCTATTTCCATTACATTTATTTCTTTTTCCCCAAAAATCATGAGCCACTAAACTTATCTAACCAAAGGTTGTCGAAAATCCCCAAAAGGGTTCATGAGGCTTAGAATCCACGCTTAGCCTTCTGAACGAGCATTCATCGTTTCTCTACATTATGGGGTTGATGCTTCCTGTAATGTAACACCCCAAACCCGGCCTAGACATTATGGCCGAATCTGGTGTGTCACATTGAAGTATTTTTCGAAAACCACGTTTTCATTGAAAACCCTTCTTGAAATTTCAAACTTTTTGCCATTTAAAACTTGTACAAAACCTCAGTTTGTGTTTGTTTATTTTCAACCAGGGTTTATTAAAAAGTTGTTACCTTCAAAACCTTATTGTTGCAAAAGCTTAATTTAAAGCAAATGATTTATGAAAACATGATATTTAAAAATTGAGTTGCGAAAACGTAGTGTCAGAAAATAGTTATTGTTTTGGAAAACCGTGTTCTACTTCTAGCAGATATAAATCACAATCAAATCAAATCCCAAATTAAAAATCCAGAAATAGGCCTTATTACAACAAAATCCAAATCAAAGAAACATAATTAAAATAAAGCAAATTAAAAACACGAAAACGCGACTGTTCGTAGTGTAGTCACCTCCGAGTCCCTCGTAGCTCTAAACCGTCTAATGCTGGGGATTACCTGAAAGGTTAAAAACGGGGTGAGTTGACGAAAACTTGTGTAATTCCCTTATTAAAGAAATAGTCAGTTTACAGAAACAGAATCAGTCTGGGCTTGATCCCTTTAACAGTAACAGTACAATGTGGGCCTTAGCCCATTATAGTAACGGTGGCAATTGGACCTTAGCCCCCATCAGCCTTGGTTGGGCCTGAGCCCATATCAAAAGACACATATCACATATATCTGGGCCTAAGCCCATCTCAATATCAAAATCAGTATATGCAATGCATAAATACCCAAACCAACCTACACTCTGTGTAACAGCCTGATTTAGGGCCTAGATAGAATAGTGGTGCGAGACCACAAATTCGAAGTAGAAATATGAGTTTTAATGATTTTTATGACACTTATGAGGTGGTTGCATGATTGTGTGAAAATTTCATGAAGAAATTTTATTAATTAGTGAATAAATTGTCCATTAGGACTAAATTGTAAATATTAGAGAATATGAGATTCTAAAAGATTTGAGTATAAAATAGAATTATAAAAATTACTAGAGGTCCTTATTTAGCAATTAGACCATTAAATGTTAAGATGGACAAAAATGGACATGGGAAGGAAAAATCTTAAGGAAGGGGCCTTAAGGGCATTTTAGTTATTTGGTTAATAAATGAATTAACAGGGAAAATAAGTCAAAATTTGTGTCCATCTTCTTCAAGCCATAGCCAAATTTTACAAGCCCTCTATAGCTAAGGTTTCTCAACTTTCAAGCTTGATTATCAAGAAATACAAAGCTTGGATTGAAACCGAGGCAAAAACAAAGTTGTGGACTAAATTGCACTTCTACACATATTTTTGAGTACCGAGGTAAGTTGCTATGAATTTATGGCTTTATGTGTATTTACATTAAATCACTTATTATGTTATTGAATATACTTAATTTACTTTAAAATGAATAATAATGCCTTAATAAAGAAATCAACGAGAACAGAAAATGAAAGTCCTAATTGAAGTCTTGGAATAAAGAGGATATCTATGTCATAACATGGGACAAGGAAAGTCGTGTAAGACCATGTCTGGGACATGGCATCGGTATCAAGGAATGTAGGTCCCGTGTAAGACCATGTCTGGGATATGGCATTGGTACCGAACGTAGATCCTATGTAAGACCATGTCTGGGACATGGCATCAGCATCGAATAAGGAAGGTCTCGTGTAAGACCATGCCTGGGACATGGCATCGACACCATACAAGGAAGGTCCCGTGTAAGACCATGTCTGGACATGGATTCGGCACCAAAGGAAGATCTCGTGTAAGACCATGTCTAGGACATGGCATCGACATCAAGTAAAGGAATCCCGTGTCAGGCCATATCTGGGATATGGCATCTGCATCGTGAGGTGATTCCATGTAAGACCATATCCGGGATATGGTATTGGCATCAAGATGCATGTTTGATGAGATTGAATATCCTCTGTTATTCCAAGAAAATTTAACGGGCTAAAGAGCCAAGTATGAAAGAGGCAAAAAGGAGTTAAGTGAATAAAGATAGTAACAAGTTAAGCTACTCAAGGATGATAAAGAGTTTTGTTTAAGTTAAGGAAGTTAACGATCTGTGTTTAGGATTACTTTAGCTAAAGCACTAAATTATGTGACTAAGTGATACAGGTACCATGAATAAGATACAAGTATGAAATCGTATTATGATTTAAGATGGGTAAGAGTAAGTATGAGTAAGTATGCTTGAGTACTTGATGCTTATATTGTTCATGTATCATGAGATGAATGAGTTATTTTAAGTATTTATGTTATTACATAAATTTCATGCAAATGTACTAAGCTATATGCTTACACCACCCTTTTTCCTTTTTCCTTGTAGTTTCGCCAAGCTAGTTAGAGAATCATAGAAGTCGAAGCTCGGATCACACTATCAATCATTATTTTGGTATAGCCAAGTTGTTTTATGCTAAGTATGGAATGTATAGAGATTATACCATTTTGAGTTATATCATATTAGGAGCCAAAGAATTGGCTATTAAAGTTACTATTCTTTTTGTATATGGCCCAAGTGATAGGCCAATATTTGTTAAGTTATATATATTAATGATGATGAGTTTTATGAACTCTTTAGGTGATGTTTTAGGAATTATTCATAGTACATGAATTGCTTGTGTTGGCATAAGTGTGTTTATGTTTCAGGGTGGCAATTGGCTTGTAAAATAACATCTAAGTGTCCACAAGGGCGTGTGTCTAGGCTATGCGTGACACACGGTCAACCCCTTGGTTGTGTTGATAGGCCGTGTGTCCCCTGCATTAAATTGCGAGAATTTGATTCGTCACACGGGCAAGCACACGGGCGTGTGCTTAGGCCGTGTGCTTCTTAAGGGGTTGCTGACATCATAAATAGAATACCCCTAGTTTTCACCCACGGGTGAAGACACGGGCGTGTCTAGGCCGTGTGAAGGACACGGGTTATTGACACGAGCGTGTGTTCAACCATGTGAAAACCCTTGTAGGTTCTAAATAAAAATAAATTTTACACGGGCTGGGAACATGGGCGTGTGTGACCACACAGCCTGCCCACACGGGCTTGTCCAAAGTCACACGGGCGTGTGTCCTCTGTTTTGGCAAAATTTTTTAAGGAGTGTAAAAGTTTTTGGTTAAACTCTGAAAACTTTCGAATGTATGTTTAAGGCCTTGTAGGCCCATGATATGCATGGTATGTCTAAGAAAGAAAAGTTTTAATTTGGAATGAAATTTTATAGCCCGTTATTGCATGTTCAAGCAAGATCAAGCATGGTAATGCCTCGTATCCAGCCCCGACACCAGACCTGGGTAAGGGGTGTTACACTCCGTCATATCAGAGCTATGGTTTAGTCGATTCTCGAACTACCATAGCGTAAGTATGAGTCTAGCTATACATGCCATACATATGAGTATTTACATAATGATAGTGTGACGACTCTTAATGACTTAAATTGTGTTTTTATATAGTAAATGGATCCCGAAAGAGCTGTGGCTGATGATGTAGAAAGTAACACGTCGGCTCCCGCTAAAGGGACGGTGCCAAATGAAAATGAGAATAGACCTACAAAAGTAAGTTAGAGAGGAAGAGAAGAGGCTAGGGAAGCTTTCCTCCACATGACGAATGCATGGTACACGGAGTTCATTCGTACGAGCCCAAATGTACAACCCCCTCCACCCCCGCCTATTCCTCAGTCTACCTTTGTAGCCCCTCAAGTGGTAGAAGTGGTAAGAAGAGAAAAGCCTCCAATAGATAGAATCTGGAAGTAATGAGCCGAGGAATTCAAGGCCAGTAAAGACGATGACCTAGAAAGAGCAGAATTTTGGCTTGAAAACACCATTCGGGTATTTGATGAGTTATCGTGCACACCTGAAGAGTGCATGAAGTGTGTAGTTTCTCTTCTGAGAGATTCTGCGTATTAATGGTGGAATACCCTTGTGTTAGTAGTACCAAGGGAAAGGGTCACATAGGAGTTTTTCCAAGAAGAATTCAAGAAGAAGTACATTAGTCTGAGATTCATCGACCAAAAAAGGAAGGAATTCTTGGAATTTAAACAAGGTAAAATGTTAGTGACTGAGTACGAGCGTGAATTTGTAAGGCTCAGTAAATACGCTCGGGAATGTGTATCCTCGTAGGCTATTATGTGTAAGAGGTTTGAGGACAGACTAAACGAAGACATTATTTAAACAAGGTAAAATGTTAGTGATTGAGTACGAGCGTGAATTTGAAAGGCTCAGTAAATACGCTCGGGAATGTGTATCCTCAGAGGCTATTACGTGTAAGAGGTTTGAGGACAGACTAAACGAAGACATTAAACTATTTGTTGGTGTCCTTGAGTTGAAAGAATTTGTTGTGCTAGTGAATTGGGCTTGTAAAGATGAAGAATTAGTTAAAGAGAAAAGAAAAGCTGAAATGGAGTCTCGTGACTCAAGAAAGCGATAGTGGAATAAGTCATTTCTATCCTCGTCCAAGAAGTCGAGAGATTTCTCTACCCGATCAGCCACTTCAGTTGAGTTTTCAAACAAAGGCAAGAGTAAACAGTATTTGGGGAATAAGGCCCAGACTACTTCAGTCGCTAGTGTTGGGAATATTCGATCTAATAGACCGAAATGCCCACAGTGCGGCAGACGTCACCTCGGTGAGTGTCGTGCACATGAGAATACTTATTTTAAGTGTGGTTGCCAAGATCATTTCATCAGAGAATGCCTCGAAATGGTTGAGAAAGACAAAGTTCAGAGTCCAAGAATAGGAAACACTAATAGAGGAAGACAACAAAGGAACCCGAGAAGTGGGGAGAGTGGTAAGGGTACACCCCGAGAGCAGACTACAAGATCTAAGGGTAGAGCACCTGCAAGGACTTATGCCATTCATACTCATGAAGAGGCATCATCTCCTGATGTAATTACGGGTACATTTTCGCTTCATGACACTGATGTTGTTGCTTTAATTGATCAGGGGTCTACCCATTCATACATTTGCATGAAATTAGCATCTAGCATGAGCATACATGTTGATTCTACGGAGTTTGTGATAAAAGTGTCTAATCCTTTAGGCAAAAGCGTGTTAGTTGATAAAGTATGTAAAGATTTCCCATTGATGATTAGAGGTTATTATTTTAAGGCAAATCTTATGGTATTGTCATTTGATGAATTCAACATTATTCTTGGTATGGATTCGTTAACCGCTCATGATGTAACAGTAAATTGTGGGAAGAAATATATTGAGTTGAGATGTGAAAATGGGGATACTCTTTATGTTGAATCAAATGAACAAGACAAATCATCGGTAGTGATCTCTCACATGTTGGCTCAGAGGTATGTAAGAAAAAGGTATAAGGCGTATCTTACTTTTGTGATGAATGCCAAGGAAACTGAGTTAAAGATTGAATCAGTATCGATAGTGTGTGAGTACTCTGATGTTTTCTCGATGAATTGCCAAGACTGCCTACAGTGAGAGATGTTGAGTTTAGCATTGAGTTAACTCCTGGTACAGTACCGATATCGATTGCTCCTTACAAGGTGGCTCCAACTGAGTTGAAAGAATTAAAGGCACAGTTGCAAGAGCTGACGGACAAAGGTTTTGCCAGACCAAGTTATTCTCCATGCGGTGCTCCGATATTATTTCTGAAAAAGATGGCTCCATAAGATTGTGCATAGATTACCGACAGCTCAATAAAGTAACAGTGAAGAACAAGTACCCTTTGCCAAGGATCGACGATTTGTTTGATCAATTGAAGGGAGCTACTATGTTCTCCAAGATAGACTTGAGGTTAAGATACTATCAGTTGAGAGTAAAAGACTCAGATGTGCCAAAAACAGCTTTTTGAACGAGGTATGGGCACTACAAATTTTTAGTCATGCCTTTTGGTTTAACTAATACCCCGACGGTGTTTATGGATTTAATGAATCGCATCTTTTGATTATCTCTAGATAAGTTTGTGGTTGTTTTTATTGATGATATATTAATATATTCTTGAGATGAGCCTGAGCATGCTGAGCACTTAAGGATAGTTTTACAGATTCTATGAGATAATTAGTTGTAAGCCAAGTTCAGCAAAAGTGAATTTTGGCTCAAGGAAGTTGGATTTCTGGGACACATTGTCTCGGGAGATGGAGTTCGAGTAGATCCAAGTAAAATTTTAGCTATTGTTGATTGGAAACGGCTAAAAAATGTAACTAAAGTTAGAAGTTTTTTGGGCCTAGTTGGCTATTATAGGTGATTCGTTAAGGGGTTTTCTATGATAGCGACTCCAATGACGAAACTGCTACAGAAAGATGTAAAGTTTGAATGGACAGAAAAGTGCCAACAAAGTCTTGAGAAATTGAAGGCAATGTTGACAGATGCTCGAATTCTAGTACAACCTGAGTCAGGAAAAGAATTTGTGATCTACAGCGATGCATCCTTAAACGGATTGGGCTGTGTACTTATGCAAGAAAGCCAGGTGATAGTGTCTGCCTCCAAATAGTTATAGCCACATGAGAAGATTATCCGACGCATGATCTAGAGTTGGCTGCTATTGTTTTTGCATTGAAGATTTAGAGACACCATTTATATGGTGAAAAATGTCGGATATTCACTGATCACAAAAGTTTAAAGTATTTGATGACCCAAAAGGAATTTAATTTAAGGCAACGGAGATGGTTAGAGTTGATAAAAGATTATGAATTAGTCATTGATTATCACCCAAGAAAGGCGAATGTAGTAGCCGATGCTTTAAGTAGAAAGTCCCTATTTGCTTTGAGGGCTATGAATACTCAAATGACTTTGTCCGATGATGGCTCCATTCTAGCCAAGTTGAGAGCTAGACCGATGTTCCTCCAGGAGATCTATAAAGCTCAGAAAGATGATAGTGAGTTGCAAGCCAAAAGAGTTCAGTGCCAGTAGGTGTTGAGTCCGATTTTAGGATGAATTCAGATGGATATTTGATGTTCAGGGACAGAGTTTGTGTACCGAGGAACGATGAGCTCATTTGTAAAGTTTTGTATGAGGCACATAGTGGATGCTTATCTATACATCCGGGTAGCACTAAGATGTATAATGATTTGAAGAAATGGTATTGGTGGTCGAGTATGAAGAAAGACATTTCTGAGTTTGTTTCAAGATGTTGGATTTGTCAACAAGTAAAGGCTGAACACCAAGTACCATCGGGTTTGCTCCAACCTATTATGGTACCCGAGTGGAAATGAGACCAAGTTACCATGGATTTTATAACGGGTTTGATGTTGACACCTAGTAAGGAAGATACTATATGGAAAGATGCTTTATGGGTTGTGGTCGATAGACTTACGCAATCAGCCCCTTTTATACCTGTACGAGTTGACTATCCACTGGACAAGTTGGCAAACTTGTATGTTTCAGAAATAGTAAGGCTCCATGGAGTGCCTTTATCTATTATATCGGATAGAGATCTAAGATTTACGTCCAGACTTTGGAAGAAGTTGCAAGAGGCCTTTGGCACAAAGTTGAATTTTAGTACGGCTTTGCACCCCCAAACCGACGGTCAGTCGGAGAGGTTGATACAAGTGCTTGAAGATATGCTCCGATGTTGTATTCTTGAGTTACAAGGCAGCTGGGAAAAATAACTATCGTTGGTGGAATTCGCCTACAATAATAATTTTCAGTCAAGTTTAAAGATGGCGCCTTATAAGGCTTTGTATGGGCGTAAGTTCCGAACACCTTTATATTGGACTGAACTCAAGGAAAACCAGATCCACGGGGTTGATTCAGTTAGAGAAACTGAAGAGAAGGTAAAGGTGATTCGAGATTGCTTAAAGGCTACTTCTGACAGACAAAAATCTTACTCGGATTTGAAAGGGAAAGAAATTGAGTATCAAGTTGGTGATAGAGTATTTTTTAAAGTGTCACCATGGAAGAAAGTACTTAGATTTGGTCGGAAGGGTAAATTGAGTCCGCGTTTTATCAAACCATATGAGATCACTAAGAAGATTGGGCCAGTAGCCTATCGGTTGGCTTTTTCGTCTGAGTTAGAGAAGATTCATAATGTGTTTCATATGTCTATGTTGCAACGCTACTGATCAGACCCTTCGCATGTGATTACACTGAAAGAGGTTGAAATTTGACCCGACATGACTTATGGTGAAGAACCGGTTAAGATTCCATCCCGAGAGTTCAAGTAATTAAGGAATAAAAGTATAGCACTTGTGAAAGTTTTATGGCAAAGACATGGGGTAGAAGAGGCTACGTGGGAGCCCGAAGAGGCTATGAGGAACTAGTATCTAAACCTTTTTGCTGTTAAGATTTTCAGGGACGAAATTCCTAAGGGAGGAGAATTGTAATAGCCCGATTTAGGGTCTAGTCGAAATAGTGGTGCAAGACCACAAATCCAAAGTAGAAATATGAGTTTTAATGAATTTTATGAGGCTTATGAGGTGGTTGCATGATTGTGTGACAATTTCATGAAGAAAGTTTATTAATTAGTGAATAAATTGTCCATTAGGACTAAATTGTAAATATTAGAGAATATAAGATTCTAAAAGATTTGAGTATAAAATAGAATTATAAAAATTACTAGAGGTCCTTATTTAGTAATTAGACCATTAAATGTTAAGATGGACAAAAATGGACATGGGAAGGAAAAATCTTAAGGAAGGGGCCTTAAGAGCATTTTAGTCATTTGGTTAATAACTGAATTAACAGGGAAAATAAGTCAAAATTTGTGTCCATCTTCTTCGAGCCATAGCTAAATTTTACAAGCCCTCCATAGCTAGGGTTTCTTCAACTTTCAAGCTTGATTATCAAGAAATACGAAGCCCGGATCAAAACCGAGGCAAAAACAAAGTTGTGGACTAAATTTAAGGCTTTATGTGTATTTACATTAAATCACTTATTATGTTATTGAATATACTTAATTTACTTGAAAAAGAATAATAATGCCTTAATAAAGAAATCAGCGAGCACAGAAAATGAAAGTCCCGATTGAAGTTTTGGAATAAAGAGGATATCTATGTCATAACATGAGACAAGGAAAGCTGTGTAACACCATGTCTGGGACATGGCATCGGTATTAATGGATGTAGGTCCCATGTAAGACCATGTCTGGGAGATGGCATTGGCACCGAACGTAGATCCTGTGTGAGACCATGTCCTACGCATCAGCACCGAATAAGGAAGGTCTTGTGTAAGACCATGTTTGGGACATGGCATTGACACCATACAAGGAAGGTCCCGTGTAAGACCATGTATGGGACATGGCTTCGGCACCATACATGGAAGGTCCCGTGTAAGACCATGTCTGGGACATGGCGTTGACATCAAGCTAAGGAATCCCGTGTAAGACCATATCTGGGATATGGCATTGGCATCGTGAGGTGATTCCATGTAAGACCATATCCGGGATATGGCATTGGAATCAAGATACATGTTTGATGAAATTGAATATCCTCTGTTATTTTGAGAAAATGCAGCGGGCTAAAGAGCCAAGTGTGAAAGAGGTAACAAAGGAGTTAAGTGAATAAAGATTGTAACAAGTTAAGCTACTCAAGGATGATAAAGAGTTTTGTTTAAGTTAAGGAAGTTAACGATATGAGTTTATGATTACTTTAGCTAAAGCACTAAATTATATGACCAAGTGATACAGGTACCATGAATAAGATACAAGTATGAAATCGTATTGTGATTTAAGATGGGTAAGAGTAAGTATGAGTAAGTATGCTTGAGTACTTAATGCTTATATTGTTCATGTATCATGAGATGAATGAGTTATTTTAAGTATTTATGTTATTACATAAATTTCATCCAAACTTACTAAGCTATATACTTACCCCTCCCTTTTTCCTTTTTCATTGTAGTTTTGCCAAGCTAGTTCGGGAATCATAGAAGTCGGAGCTCGGACCACACTATCAATCATTATTTTGGTATAGCCAAATTGTTTTATGCTAAGTATGGCATGTATAGAGATTATACCATTTTGATTTATATCATATTAGGAGCCAAAGAATTGGCTATTAAAGTTACTATTCTTTTTGTATATTGCCCAAGTGATAGGCCAATATTTGTTAAGTTATATATATTAATGATGATGAGATTTATGAACTCTCTAGGTGATGTTTTAGAAATTATTCATAGTACATGAATTGCTTGTGTTGGCATAAGTGTGTTTATGTTTCAGGGTGGCAATTGGCTTGTAAAATAACCTCTAAGTGTCGACAAGAGCGTGTGTCTAGGCTGCGTGTGACACACGGTCAACCCCCTTGGGTATGTTGATAGGCCGTGTGTCCCCTGCATTAAATTGCGAGAATTCGATTTGTCACACGGGCATATGCTTCGACCGTGTGCTCCTTAAGGGGTTGTTGACGCCATAAATAAAATACCCCTAGTTTTCACATATGGGTGAAGACACGGGCGTGTCTAGGCCGTGTGAAGGACACGGGCTATTGACACGGGTTTGTGTCTGACCGTGTGAAAACCCCTGTAGGTTTGAAACAAAAATAAATTTTACACGGGTTGGGAACATGGGCGTGTGTGACCACACAGCCTGCCCACACAGGCTTGTGTCCTCTGTTTAGGCAAAATTTTTTAAGGCGTGTAAAAGTTTTCGGTTGAACTTCGAAACCTTCCGGGTGTATGTTTAAGGCCTCGTAGGCCCATGATATGCATGTTATGTCTAAGAAAGAAAAGAGTTAATATGGAATGAAAATTTATAGCTCGTTATTGTATGTTCAAGCAAGGTCAAGCATTGTAATGCCTCGTATCTAGTCCCGGTGTCAGACCTGGGTAAGGGGTGTTACACTCCGTCTCCTATCCAACCCTGCACTCTTGTGGGGATTAAATCGATGCACCCATCCCTACACTCCTTATGTAGCATCGGTTACGACACTAACCAATATTGTAGCAGAGCTACCAATCACATAATCGACTTATAGCCATTGAAGGGTCCACAGTCGTCTCGTACGATCTGTGCGACCCTCACATATCAATCACTTCCTCCAATACAAGATCCCAACCCTATGCAGTATGTCGTGTATGCAGTATGCCATGCTCAAAATCAGTCATATCATTCACAGTTAAGTTAGTCAAATCATAGTCATACAATCACAGTCAACTCAGTCCAATCGTAGCACAAATCAGTCATTTACCCTCGAGGGGCAAAATAGTCATTTACCTTCATGTGGCATTACGGTCATTTTACCCTATAGGGGCATTACAGTCATCTTACCTTATAAGGGTATTACGGTCAATTTACCCTACAGGGACATTATGATCATTTTACCCTTTGAAGGTATTACGGTCATTTTACCCTATAGGGGTATTACAGTCAATTTACCCTACAGGGGCTTTACGATTATTATACCCTACGGGGGCATTACGGTCATTTTACCATATAGGGGCATTACGGCCATTTTATCCTACGGGGGCATTACGGTCATTTTACCATATGGGGCATTACGGTCATTTTACCCTACAGGGGCATTACGATCAATTTACCTTACAGGGGCATTACGGTCAATTTAC
Organism: Gossypium bickii; assembly: GCA_025503065.1. Lineage (NCBI taxonomy): Eukaryota > Viridiplantae > Streptophyta > Magnoliopsida > Malvales > Malvaceae > Gossypium > Gossypium bickii. The sequence continues at coordinate 41,235,303 of CP106717.1, read as the reverse complement.
CCTACAAGGGTATTTCGATAATTCTACCCTACAGGGGTATTACGGTAATTCTACCTTAACAGTCAACAGTGTGAATGGGCCCAAGGCCCATTATGCGGTCCATGTGGGCCCACATGCCCGTGTGGCCCAGTAAGCCTAGAAACGACCTTAACCATGTGAATGACACAACCAGGTCCAATAATCTCCACATGTCCTTGAGATTTACCCGTGTAGGGCCCACGAGCCCATTAGGCCCACACGGTCCATTTTAGCCCAATGTGGCCTAAAACAACCTAAGCCCATGAGATCGCTCATGGTGGCCTCTACAGTCAAACACCCATGTTTCGTGGGCTCGGATTACCATGCGTGCGATCACACGCCTATGTTGCATCAAGTGTCATATTTTCTGGCTTTTTGGCTTTTGTCGATTTACGATTAAAACAGTGTGGATACACACCTACTTAACGAGACGCGCAAAGAATTCCACGTGTACCGAACCTACACTTAACAAGAGCTTCAGTTAATTAATTGATGATTCAAGTTAACCACTTCTTAACTCTTAGCCCAAAAATACACCACCTTACCTTGATTGAATGAGGGTGGCTTAATCCTCTAAGATCGCTAACCCAAAATTGATCACACGCCTTGTCGAGAATCTAGATTATAAACAGAACTTGTTAGATAGGATCGATTGTAAATGTGGCTTAAATTCGCGAATACCATCTTCTCAAACAAATGAATATTTGACTTTTAGAAAAGTTTAAAGAAACCAGATTTGAATGGAAAGAGGGAATACAACCACTTACCGACTTGTCAGAAATACTTGCGGAACTGAAACAGAGAGGGGACAGTGTTGAGTTTCGGCTAGAGTAAGAACCACCTAGAGAAGAAAAGAATCTGAATCGAAAAGGGAGGGGAGAACTTTCGATCACAAGCTGAAAGGGAGAAAGAGTCACAAGGGCTAGGGTGATAGGTTTGGCTGAAAGAACTCAATAGGCAACAGGCAGTTGGCCAAATTCGAAAAGAATAGAGAAGAAGGGAGAATTTGGTAGATGTAGGTGCAAAAGAGAGGAGAGGAATGGACTTGAAAACAAAATAGTTTACGTTACCAGAATGGTAGGAATCGAATACCCAAAATGCACAAATGGCCACTTGCAAATTTGACACAAGATAGCAGAGAAAGAAAACAGCCTTCACAGTTTTAGAAACCGATGGCAAACTGACCAAAAATGAGAGAAAACCCCTCAGCCGAATTTCCTAAGGCCTTAGAGTCCCATTCGGCCACAACTCTCCTCACATTTCAAATTCCTTGAAAATCTCCACAAATTACTCCCCTTATCCCTCCTTGATATCCTTCATAACAACCCAAGACCAATTCAAACTTCACCTTGTAGAGTTTCAGTCTAACTCCACTTCTCATGCTGCAATGAAATAAAATAAATACTCCTTTGCATGCCAAGGGATTTGAACCTCATACCACTAGCACACTCCACACACCACTATCCACCTTTACCAGTAAACTCCTTGTGTCATGATTTCACCAAAAATATTTATAAAGCGTCCAAATTAAGGCCAAGATTCACTCAAGAGCAAAAAGCAAAAAATTTGCTAAAGCCCAGGTTTGAACCCAAGACTTCTCCAACACTCCCAACTCTTCCTAAATCACTTAGCCATTAAAGCAAACAAGCACTTTGTGTCATTTTTTTGCACACATAAACTTTTATGTGCAGTCTCCTAGCTGATCCTACGCTCAAGGCCCATTCCTTCTAGGCTAAAATTTGGGGCGTTACATGTAACACCCTCACCCGTATTCAACGCTGAAATAAGGTTACGAAACATTAACAGACGTACAAAATAATTTAAAAACTATTTAACATACATTTTCTCAATTCAATCATTCATCATTCAATCTTAATCAATGTGTCCCTATTAAGAGTCTACGAGGCCTTAAACATACTTTGGAAGTGGTCCGGAACTAAACCGAGAACTCAAGAAATTTTTCAACACTTAGCAAATTTTTCTTCAAAATAGAGGACACAAGCCCATGTGGTTAGACCAGACAAGCCCGTGTCATAGGCCGTGTGAACATTTGCAATGGAAGTACATGGTCGTGCCCCAGCCCGTGTCCTACCCCATGTCCAAACAAGTGAGGTTACTGACTTGGGTCACACGGCCATCCACACTCCCGTATGTCTAGCCCGTGTGCCCTTTGAAATGACCACACATGCCCGTGTCCCAAGCCATGTGCCAAGTTGTGTCAAACCTGTAGGGTATACTAGCTTGTGCCACACGGTCGATCACTTGCCCGTGTGTGAGACTGTATGGAGAATACTGAATCCATTGAATGAATATTTTAATGAGGCATGAGTTTAAGTTTGTTTAATTATGCTTCTATAATTAAAATAGTTGCTGCATTAATTGATGTCTTAACTATTAGTTTATTTATTAAAGTTAAGTGTTTAATGTGTTTGAGTTTAATTAGTGTTAAATTTTGTTTAATAAGTTCATTTTATTGTGTTTATTGCAGGTGTCTTTTCAGCTCACAACCGTTACAATTCATGGGCTGTTACAACTTTAATGAAGTGACTTTTTAGTTGATTTTTGGTTACAAATGAAGTGGTTGTTACAAGGGATGTTTAATACATCAATTAAAGGAGTTTTAAGGAGCATTTTAACTCCTCTTAAATTCGGCAGCAACCTCTTCACCTACCAGCAGATTTTGATCATTTAAAGGATGAAAACAAGCATTCAAATCTTTATTTAGTTGCTGGTGACTTTTCGACTAACCAAGGGACAACTCAAGGGACATTTTAAAGCATTCAAGGATGGACATTCAAGCTGAATTAAAGTGAATTCAAGCAAGGAGTTAAATTGTTATAAGAATATTAAGAGTCTTGAGTTTAATTTCATTTTAATTAACATATTAAGATGTGACTTTTCAGCTAGTTTTTCTATCACTATATATATGTGTAACTAGCCATATTGAGGGGACTTTTGATCTTTAATGAAATTTTCTTATTGTGAGTTGTCCACTCTCATTATTCTTTAAGGTTCAAATTGACTTATCTAGTAACTAGTGGCATCAATCTGACTTTGTTTTGAACTTATCATCCATTCTATTTCATTCTTCTTCTACCCCGATCATTCAAGATTTTTATTCCCATCATTTGGTATTTTCCCAACTCACCCAACGCCACATCTATCAACTTCTTCTTTTTATTTCAGCCTACCTTAACCTATAACAATTTTTCCTTTACTTAAACCCCTTGAAGCTGACCTACAAGTTGCTAAAAAGTCTAAGAAAACCTTCCAGAATTTTGATAGGTGGATTCAAGTGGTAAAAGGCACGAGTGAACTCATTAAAAAAGAAGCCAAAATTGAGTGAAACACGAGTGTGAGTGTTTAATATTTACTTTTTCTTTCCGAGTGACTAGTGAGGTTTGTGGTGAGGTTAAAAACTTTCTTATGTCAAGAAGTCTGAATCGAAACATGGAAGAAAGGCCCGAACGGCAACCAGTTCGCAACGTACCAGACTTTATTCTTCAAGCCCTATTGCGTGAGGTAAAGCGTTTATTCGATCATAAGCTTGAGCCCATTCAAGAGAGGCTAGATCAAGTCAAAGAGAGAACCCAGCGAGAGAGGATTCCTCGAGGTCCACGAAGGGAACGATGCTGCCCAAGGTTCCAAGAAGACGACCCCTTCTCTAGCAAAGCCGAAAGCGACCAAAGGTCCAGCTTGAGTGATCGGCGGAGGGGTCAATGAAACTGAGGCTGAAAAGAACTAGGACAAGAGGACGACGACTTGAAGAATATTAAGCTCTCCATACCACCCTTCCAAGGTAAGTTCGATCCGGAGGCATATGATACGAACTGGCTCGGGGTGAGTCGAAACGTATGCAGGTTGCCCAATCGTCTACGAGGAGAAATTAAGCCTTTGGAAAATAATCGAAAAATATAAATGAGTTTGCGGAAGCTTATGTGAATAAATAGAAGATGGTTCATTTTGATGGAACAAAATAACAATAAAATAGATAAAAGGATAATTTAATGGAGATGGATAAAAGAACTTCAACAAGAAACGATTCAACACTAAAAAGTGTCACCCCGAATTCTATAATGTTTAAGGTGGATAAATGGAATCGATGATGGAAATGGAAATGCGAACTTAACTTAAGAAAGATTCAACACTATATAACAGTGTCACCCCGTTTCTTATATCGTTAAGGTGGAAAGATGAAGATAGGTTGATGAACGCCACACCAAACGGAATTTGGTGATAAGTTCAAACAAGTCGAAGATGCCACAAGCAAGCTTGATAAGTCTTAACAAAACTTGTACGAAAACGAAGAGGAGATGAACTCACTCAAATGAACATCCGTTCATAAAATTTCATTAAAATCCAAGGTCCTTACAAATGAAAATAAACAACCTATTTATAGCTACTAGCCGAATGTTGAAAACAATATTGGAGGTTCGGCTATGGCATGCACAATGCATGGCTCTCAATAAACAAAGATTTTAATTTTCCACTTAAAAGTTCAACCCACCTTACATTGTTGCCGTCCCTTGTATCCATTATCTCAAAATAAATAATCATGATTCACTTTTAAACTCCAATTCCCCCAATGCCGTCCATCTCCAACATTTGAAGCAATAAAGAAATTCATCTCCTTAAAATAATGCTCCATCATCTTTAAAGTAATGCTCCATCATGCCATCCATACCCATGCCGTCCAAGTCTCCACTAGTTTCCTATTATTTTATTCAAAGTCTTGCCTAATTTAATTCCCACATGCTCAATCCAACTTGATTATTTTAATGCTCCATGTGCCCAATTTAGAATGTGCTTGCCGTCCACTACTAAGCTCCCATGCATGCTTTCCATTATGCTATTATTTTATGCACCCACTATGCCTTATTTAATTGGTGCCGTCCATGCACTTCTACACCCACCTATTTGCACATTTTTAATTTCACAATTGTTTATTCATCCATTAATCCCCATGCTATCTCCAAATATTCTTCATGCCGTCCATCATGCTCACAAGAAGGCAAGGAATTTCAATTTTTTTTGCTTGATTATTTTATTCCCATGCTCCTAAACATTCCCATATTATTTCATGACTTTGCTTGTATTATTTAATTCAAGCATGCTGCCCATTTTCATGTTGCCGTTTGATGCTCCACTCACAAAGCACACATGCACATTTTCTTAATTATCTATTCCATAGTTTCCATGTGCCTTTTAATTCCACTTGAATTTGTTTGTTCATCTCAAGCTAGCCGTCCATCACCTTAGTGTTTGGCTTTCCTGCTCCAATCTCTATAATGCTTCCTGCAACACATTAAGTCAACTTATTAATTTATAAAATGAGCACATTATAATGGCAATTAGATATCAAACAAATTCGGTAATCACTAATTAAATTAATTAGTGACACATATTTATTGACACAAACTAAGCACGAAAGAAAACAAATTAATTAATGCTTGCACAATTTAATTTTAACTAAATTACTTAATTAACTTGAACCAAATTAATTAAATTTCCTTTAATTAACTTAAGCTAAGTTAACTAATTTTTATTCCATCAATTAACTAATTAAAATGAGCTAAGAGGTGAGCTAATAACGAGCTCCACAAATTAAAATTCATTGGTGCCCAGGCGTGCTCGTATCATCCCCTCCCTCTTCAAGACGATTCGTCCTCGAATCGACCCGTTGGTTGTCTGAACAAAACTCCTTGTTCGTCTTTCCTCGATCAAACAGGAAGGATGATAATAGCAATACCTGAAAAGAAAATTCAAGAATTAGCAAGAAATATTTTAAACAAACTTGCGACCCAAATATGGACACCATCAAACAAGTAAATCGCATGTGGTCGAGCAGCACCAAATTGTCGTACAAAAGAAGTAATGCCTTGTCAAACACTTGCAACAAAATTGAAAAGACCTCAAGGCATGCATATGCTCTACTTGGAATCCATAAATCATGCTTATCTTGCGAATAGTAAATTAAATGATATACATAAGCATCACAAGCAAATAGATGACAAAATTCCAACGATTGAACAACCAAACCTTGCATTGTTCGATATGTGGACTCTCTCATATATGAATGACAACAAGTATCGGACGTAAGAATCCTTTTGTCGACCATTAAAACAAATAGACCATCAATAGGCAAAATAGAACATTTAAGCGTATCATGATCTGAATTATTCATAAAAGTCGATTCGTTGATACTAGGCTTATCATCATTCCAATTATCAAATTCGAGCATCTTTTTTTCAAACATCAAAATAGATAGATCATCATTAAACAGATTTGACATTTGCCCTCCCTCTTTAGGAGGAACCCATTTCCAAATGTCACCTTCACAAAAACGAAAAAGGTTAGTGACACCATGGATGATGTACTTGAAAGAACATGCTGAAACATTACTCACAAATTGAGCAAATGAATTGATGTTGGGATCAAAAATAAGAATCTTTTTATCTACAACCAAAATAGATGGATCGTGTTCAAACAAAACAAAACAGTTAACCACATCACGATCTAAATATCTTTCAAAAATCAAAGTATCAACAAGATTTTTAACACCATCCGAGGAGAAAAAATATATATCAACTATTTCAGAAGACTTACCTTTAGGCTCAAAAAGGCAGAGACCGTTCTTACCTTGCTTGTCTTCACAAGTTGAAACTCGGAGATTGAATTTACCTTGCTCGATCAAGATGAACCTTCTTTCCTCGGGCATGTAATGTAGTTGATGCTCGCGTTTGAATCAGCACTTTTCAAATGGAAAGTGGATTTCAAGTACAACCACACGATTTGTTTAAGGAACGAATAAAGTTTGAAAACAAATTGAACAAAACTCGTTACCTTATCCAAGACCCAATTTCTAAATTGATTTAAATTTTTCAAGCACAATTGGGATTGGTTGATTTTCCAACAAGATATACCAGATGATACAAAACATATTCCCAGTTTAAAAACATGATTTTGATTATTAAATTCAAGATGTGACAACTATTTAGAAAAATCAAACATGTTGAACCAATAGGAATTGTGCAAACTCAAAATCGAGCGATCAAAATTCTTGACGAATTTCAAAACTGATTTACAAAAGCTCAAAGATTTCATATTAGACAATGAACAAATTTCGTAATATCCACAATCAAACAAATTGAGATTAAAAGAAAAATCATCGTCACACCTGAACAAGTCTTGTATTAGCTGGGCACACATTACTCCACCTTCATACTTTGCATCACAAGGATTTTTATTAGACAAACTCGACTTAACATCATTTAAGTCATCACCATTAATCCAAGAATGGCAATTAACGGTATTATCCACATATTCACATTCATTAGCAAAATTTAGTGGAGATGGAATTATCTCAAAACACTTACTTTCCTTACCTTTCGGCTTGGGAGGTTCAACTTCACCTTCAACTTTACCTCTTTCAATCAAAGAAAAACGTCGCTCTTTTGGGAGGTATTGAAATTGTAGGTTGTGCGATACGTCGGGAACCTGAAATGAAGAAACAGAAGAAGAACAAACTTCAAACGAGTTAGTTAAATCAAAACTCACTTCTACTTGCCCATCTCATTTTCTTGTTTCTTTTTCACACACTTTCTCATTTTCTTCTCTCTCTTTTTCTTGTTCCTTTTCAATCTCTATTTCTTTTCTCTTATTTTCTCTTTCCTTTTTCTCTATTTCTTTTTCTTCTTTTTTTATTCTCTCGAGTTCATTCCATTTTCGTTTGTTTTCTCTCATAATCTTCACTTGCCTTTCTTTTCTCTTTGGTTCTTTTTCTCTCGTTTTTACATTACTACAAGAAGAGGATACAAAAGAATCAAAATGAGTAAAATTTTGTTTAAGAGAATGGATAGCGTTCTCATAGGTATCTCGATAAGTTCTTTAGGAACGTTTCTCCAATAGAGACTTCGTTGAAGCAAAAAAGGGATAACTTATTCCTTCTCGTTCGTAACCTCGAAAGGATTCAAACTCATATCTTTCTTCTCTTCGTCTCGAAGACCGCGTTGAGTACGAGTCCCGGTAATAATCTCTCCCAGTACAGTCATTGGTCGGGTATTGTCGTGCTGATCTTAACTCCATCCTTTGTGTTGAAGAAGTTCACCCTCGATGATAGGAAGATGGGAGGTACCACTTGCGCATCACATCTTTCATTTCGGACCAAGTTAATATTGGGTGCTCTCCATTTCGTCTTCTACTTGTGGTGAATTGATCCCACCAAGTCATGGCATAATTGGTGAAACTATTTTCCGCCAGCTTTACTTTCTTGCTTTCCGAGTAGTCGTGATACTTGAAATCCAAATCTACATTCTTTTCCCATTCAATGTATACCTCCGGATCGGCTCTACCTTGAAACGGTGGAATGTTTGACTTGCTACTTCTCTTGACGCCATTAAAGCATCCTTGATCCCTAAGGCTTCGGTTACTTTGGTCGCGTTCCCTTTCCCAACCACTATCTTACCACTTTTTTCTTTTGAAATCTAGAGACATGCTATAGTTGCTGAAAGAAATATGTAATCACTCACACTCGTGCTTTTTTTTTAATGAGTACTCTCGTGCCTTGTTACCGCTCTCTCTCGTCTCACAAATTCGTACTTTGTTTCAAAAGACTTATTGCGACTTGAGGGTCGGCTTTAAAAGATTTTTTTTACAAAGGATTGATGTTGGGTATAGGGTGGGCTGAACAATAAAAAAAAATTTGGTATAGTGGCGTTGGGGTAAGGAAGGGTGGCTTGAAGATCGGGAAAGAAGTAATGAAACAAAACTTACAAACTTTCAAAAATTTCCACACACTCCTTTTTTTTACTCGTATTTTTTTGAATTTTTTTTGTATTTTCTCTTTTTTTTTACGAATCTATTTCAGCTCTCATTGTCGTCAAAAACTCCTCGTTTTATAGCTCTGATACCAAATGATACAACCTCGTATCAAATGATACGTCCTATTTTTGAAAAGACTTCGGGTTAGTCGTCGGAGCTTCGTAGTTCTCGGTTTAACCAGCTCTGATACCAGATGATACGAACCGGCTCGGGGTGAGTCGAAACATATGCGGGTTGCCCAATCATTTACGAGGAGAAATTAAGCCTTTGGAAAATAATCGGAAAATATAAATGAGTTTGCGGAAGCTTAAGTGAATAAAATAGAAGAGGTTCATTTTGATGGAACAAAATAACAATAAAATAGATAAAAGGATAATTTAATGGAGATGGATAAAAGAACTTCAACAAGAAACGATTCAACACTAAAAAGTGTCACCCCGGATTCTATAATGTTTAAGGTGGATAAATGGAATCGATGATGGAAATGGAAATACGAACTTAACTTAAGAAAGATTCAACACTATATAACAGTGTCACCCCGTTTCTTATATCGTTAAGGTGGAAAGATGAAGATAGGTTGATGAACGCCACACCAAACGGAATTTGGTGATAAGTTCAAACAAGTCGAAGATGCCACAAGCAAGCTTGATAAGTCTTAACGAAACTTGTACGAAAACGAAGAGGAGATGAACTCACTCAAATGAACATCCGTTCATAAAATTTCATTAAAATCCAAGGTCCATACAAATGAAAATAAACAACCTATTTATAACTACTAGCCGAATGTTGAAAACAATATTGGAGGTTCGGCTATGGCATGCACAATGCATGGCTCTCAATAAACAAAGATTTTAATTTTCCACTTAAAAGTTCAACCCACCTTACATTGTTGCCGTCCCTTGTATCCATTATCTCAAAATAAATAATCATGATTCACTTTTAAACTCCAATTCCCCCAATGTCGTCCATCACCAACATTTGAAGCAATAAAGAAATTCATCTCTTTAAAATAATGCTCCATCATCTTTAAAGTAATGCTCCATCATTCCATCCATACCCATGCCGTCCAAGTCTCCACTAGTTTCCTATTATTTTATTCAAAGTCTTGCCTAATTTAATTCCCACATGCTCAATCCAACTTGATTATTTTAACGCTTCATGTGCCCAATTTAGAATGTGCTTGCCGTCCACTACTAAGCTTCCATGCATGCCTTATTTAATTGGTGCCATCCATGCACTTCTACACCCACCTATTTGCACATTTTTAATTTCACAATTGTTTAATCATCCATTAATCCCCATGCTATCTCCAAATATTCTTCATGCCGTCCATCATGCTCACAAGAAGGCATGGAATTTCAATTTGTTTTGCTTGATTATTTTATTCCCATGCTCCTAAACATTCCCATATTACCAAGCCTCCATGCCGTCCAAGCATAGTCATTTAAAAATCATTTCATGACTTTGTTTGTATTATTTAATTCAAGCATGCTGCCCATTTTCATGTTGCCGTTTGATGCTCCACTCACAAAGCACACATGCACATTTTCTTAATTATTTATTCCATAATTTCCATGTGCCTTTTAATTCCACTTGAATTTGTTTGTCCATCTCAAGCTAGCCGTCCATCACGTTAGTGTTTGGCTTTCCTACTCCAATCTCTATAATGCTACCTGCAACACATTAAGTCAACTTATTAATTTATAAAATGAGCACATTACAATGGCAATTAGATATCAAACAAATTCGGTAATCTCTAATTAAATTAATTAGTGACACATATTTATTGACACAAACTAAGCATGAAAGAAAACAAATTAATTAAAGCTTGCACAATTTAATTTTAACTAAATTACTTAATTAACTTGAACCAAATTAATTAAATTTCCTTTAATTAACTTAAGCTAAGTTAACTAATTTTTATTCCATCAATTAACTAATTAAAATGAGCTAAGAGGTGAGCTAATAACGAGCTCCACAAATTAAAATTCGTTGGTGCCCCGGGCGTGCTCGACCAGCATATTTGGAGTGGGAAAAGAAAATCGAGAAAGTCAAGTTGGAGGTGATCGAGTTCTCTAATGGTGTGGTGGGATCAACTAACAACCAATCGAAGACGTAATGGAGAAAGGTCGATTTCTACATGGATTGAGATGAAAGCGGTGATGAGAAAGAGATTTATTCCATCTTATTACCATCGGGAGTTATACCAAAACTTGCAAAATCTTACACAAGGCCACCGAAGTAAAGAAGATTATTTCAAAGAAATGGAAATTGCAATGATTCGTGCAAACGTGGAAGAGGATCGTAAGGCAACCATGGCCAGATTCCTAGCCGGGATAAATCAGGAAATTGCTAACGTGGTGGAGCTTCAACACTATGTCGAGGTGACTGATATGGTCCATGTCGCATTAAAATAGAAAAAACAACTCAAGAAGAAAAGCTCTGTTCAGAACTATTCCAATCCCGTAAACAACTCAAAGTGGGGACAAGGTACGAGCAAAAGAGATTTTTCTAACCCTTCAAAGGATCAAAATGCTCCTGTTAAGTTTAACAAACCCGTCGGTGAATCATGCAAAGGCAAAGAAGTTGCCAATCCAAATCGTACAAGGGACATCAAGTGCTTTAAGTGCTTGGGACGTGGGCACATAGCTAGTCAATGTCCTAACCAACGTACAATGGTGTTGAGAACCAATGGCGAAATAGAGTCGGAAGATGAGAAAGAAGAGGAATCCGACACCTCTGCTAGTGAAGATGATACGAACCTGGTCGTATCATGTTTCAACACAAACTGCCGACAACGAGAATGGCCTAAACCATATGGCGCTCGAAATTGAACATCCAAACCTTGTTTTGTATGAAATAAGGAACCACTCACACATGAATTGTAACAAGTATCGAACACAAGAATCTTTTTATCAATCATTAAAGCAGATAGACCATTAATAGGCAGAATGGAACATTTGAACATATCAAGATCTAATGGCTTTACAAAAACGAAATCAACACCACGTGTTCTATCAATATCCAAAACAGATAGATCCTAAAAAAGCAAATTGGAATAGCTAAGCATATCATGATCTAATTGCTTTGCAAGAGGCAGTTCATCAACACAATGCATGTCATCTTTCGAAGAGAGCAAAAAAAAAATCAACTATTTCAGAAGACTTACCTTTAGGCGCAAAAAGACAGAGACCTTCTTACGTTGATTGTTTTCACAAGCTGAAACTCGAAGATCGAATTTACCTTGCTCGATATAGACGAACCTTCTCTCCTCGAGCATGTAATGTAGTTGATGCTTTACTCGCAAATCAACCTTTTTCAAACAAAATGGGAACTCCATGTACACGAATTGCATGTACAACCACAAAATTTGTTTAAGGAACGAATAGAAGTTGAAAACAAAGTTGACAAAATTCGTTACCTTATTCAAAAACCTTGTATCAAGAAGATAGATATCTTTCAAACATACCAGATGATACTTGAGTTTTCCACAAAACAAATTAGAACATATGCCCGGTTTAAAAACATTATTTTGATTATTAAATTCAAGATGTGACAAGGGTTTAGAAAAATCAAACATGTTAAACCAATAAGACTTATGCACATTCAAGATCGAGCGATCAAAACTCTTAACATGCTTTAAAACAGTCTTTCAAAAACTCAAAGATTCTGTATTAGACAATGAACAAATATCATAATAACCACAATTAAACAAGTTGGGATTAAGAGAAAATTCATCGTCATACTTACTCGCGTCTTGTACTTGTTGGATATGTGTCTCTCCACCTTCATACTTTGCATCACACTGATTATTAGTAGACAAACTCATCTTACCATCACTTAAAACATCAAAAATGATCGAAGGATGGCAATCAATGCTATTATCCACATAATCACAAACATTAGAAAGATTTAGTGGAGACTGAATCTCATCAAAGCACTTACCTTCCTTACCTTTTTCAATCAAATGAAAACGCCTTTCTTCAGGAAGGTAAGTTGGAGATCATCATGCGATACGTTGGGCACCTGAAATGAAGAAATAGAAGAAGAACAAAAGTCCGAAGAGTTAGCTGAAAAACCACTCTCTTTTTCTTTCTCATCTTGTTCTCGCGTTTCTTTTTCCAACTCTTTTCCACTTCTTTTTCTTTCTCAATTTTTCTTTCGTCATTTTCTTTTTCTCTTTCAAATTCTTTTTCTTCTTTTTCTTCACTCTCATGTTTATTTTCTTTTCTCTCATTTTGATTTTCTTTTCTCTTGTTCTCTTTTTCATATTCTTTTTCATTTTGAGTACAACAAGTGATTGATTCAAAAGAATAAAAAATAAATGGATTTGACTCTAAGATCGAAGCGATGTTCTCATAGATATCACGATCGGTTCTTGGAAGATACTTCGTACTCCCTTCTTTGAATCATAAGATGTATCATTCATGCTTTTTTGGCCGTCACCGTAAAAGGCTTCAAACTTGTTATTTGTTTTGCTTCGCCTTGAATATGAATCATGATGTGAATTACTTCAAGAACGATCTTTTATAGACGAATATTTATAGCTTTCTTCTCATTCGTCACCTCGAAAAGATTCGAACTCACATCTTGCTTCTCTCCGTCTTGAAAGCCTCGATGAACATGAGTCTTGATAGGAGTCTCTTCACGAATAGTTTTTGGAGGTATATCGCGGTGAAGAGAAAGGGGATGAATTACAAGAACTCAGTGTGTAATCCCCTAAACAGTCACTATCTAGGCCCGAGCCCTTACGGTATCAATCTGGGCTTAAGCCCTATAATCATGGTAATGCAATAATGAAATGCAGCCCAACCCAATCCAACCAATCACATCCCCGTACCAACCAATCGTCACCTATGGGGATCAAGTCAACCCACCCCGCCAATCACACTAATATTGTAGACAAGCTGCTAATCATGATATTTGTGGCAGAGCCACGAAAATAATAGTATATACGTGGCATAGCCACCAAAACAGTATGTGGCAGAGCCACCAGGCTACACTTCCTCCGATCATCAAACCCAACCCATGCAACATGATATAAATGCAGTGTATCAAACTAATTAAAGTGTAAATAAAGTCATATACACGATATCCAACCATATTCGAGGGTACAACGATCATTCTCACCCCTTTGGGGGTATTTTGGTAATTTTGCAATCTGAGGGTATTTTGGTAATTTTACAAATTAAGGATATTTCAGTAATTTTGCAATCTGAGGGTATTTTGGTAATTTTGCAAATAGGGGTATTTCGGTAATTTTCCAAACTAAGGGTATTTTGATAATTTTATAAACCAAGGGTATTTCGATAATTTTTTAAACTAATGGTATTTCAGTAATTTTGTAAACCAAGGGTATTTCGGTAATTTTCTAAACCAAGGGTATTTTGGTAATTTTGTAAAGCAAGGGTATTTCAGTAATTTTGTAAACCAAGGGTATTTCGATAATTTTGTAAACCTAGGTATTCTAAACAGAGATAACAATGCGAATGGGCCTAGGGCCCATTCTCGGCCCAAATGGACCCACACTCTCGTGTGGCCCATTTAGACCAAATCTAGCCATAGATGTGAGATTCGCATAGACTAGTTCAGTATCTACTACACAATCATGCAATTTATTCATATGGGGCCCATGGCCCATTTGGCCCACTTGGCCCCTTTCGGCCCATCGTGGCCCAAACAGTATCAACCCACAAGAATACTCACGGTGGCCTCAACTATCGTGTCGAAGCTCCCACACGTGCGCTCGCACGCTATTGTGGCTACCATCACCCTGTAACCGGTATTTCGGCATTCTCTACAGCTAGAGTAGGGCAAAATACACACCTGATAGGAATCTGGAGTTGATCCGCGCTCCGAACACTCCTATGCCCAAACGCCAACCCAGGTATGCTACTCTCCTCATGGATTGCTCTATTTAAAGCCAGCTTCTCACCTTCCCTCTTGCCAGCTTCCCGATGAGGGATCCCTCCTTCAGCAGTGTTTAATTCCAACACAAACTCTGGCCGTCCCAACTTAGCAAAATAAATATCCCTTTTTGCTTGTGATAGGATTCGAACTTAGGCTTCCCTGTAACTTAATCCACGCCGCTAGCCATTAGGCCACAAGTTCCTCTTTTGTCTAAAATCATGCGCAACTAAATATAAGTCTATGGGCCAAAGTCTAAGTTCACTTAAAAATAAATCAAAATGAAATGCAAGCGCCAAGACTTGAACCTTGGACCCTTGCTTCCTTGTGTGACGTCACCCACTTGTCTCCCATGTGGCGCCATTTGCCACTAGACCACAACTCCGTTTTGTCATTTTTCTCCACATTTTATTCTTAAAGCCTACTTACTAACTCCCAGGGTTTTATTCACCTAAAACCAAAATTTTCCTAAAGCCCAAGTTTGATCCCGGGACTTCATGGAAACCCCCTAACCTTCCAAAGTCACTCACCTAATAGGTCCAACTTGCATTAGTGCCGTTCTCTTGTTCTCAAAAATTTTAAACGCTCCCTTGGTCAAGGCCCAATAAGCCCAATTCTACTAGGCCCAAATTCGAGTCGTTACATCATGTCTCAAGAAATGTTCGTTACAGGAAGTGCTTTAAGCATGCAAGATAACAACAATGATTGGCAACGAGAAAACATTTTTCATACGAGATGTCTTGTTCGTAGGAAAGTATGTAGCCTATGTAACACCCCTCACTCATATTCAATGCTGGAATAGGGTTACAGAGCATTATTGAACATATTATACAATTACACTTACATTCACATACATTTCAAATTATCATCATTCAACAACATACATACCGTCCCTAGTATAAGCCAACTAATTTAGAAGCTTAATTTAGAAGCTGCCTTTTGCTATCCATTCAGCTGAACAAGACCCATTTAGTTCATTTAAGCTCAAGGACGCACCTAGACAAGTGCATTGCACTCTTCAAGCTTCAAATTTGTTCAAGTACCTTTGCCCTTCTAGAAACCAACCATTGGGCTCCAAATTAGCTGAATTTAGCTACAGCAATTTAGTGTTTTGTTTCTAGAATTTTCTAGCCTATTCTAGTATATTTTAGCTTAGCTATTAAGCTTTGTTTAGATTATTCAGCTATCCTAGCTTAGGCCAATCTCGGTGGCATCGAGTAGTATTGTAACATGATGCAGCCAAGATCGCATCATAAACTCACTCTTTGAACAAAGTTCATTCAAATTGATAAAATGGCCAAAAGTCCCCTAAACAAGCTAATTACAAAGTATTTATAGTGCTCACATGAGGCTAGCTGAAAAGTCACATGAATTCAGCTTTAATGTGTTGTTTAATGGCTAAAATAAAGCTTAATCAATAAGTAAAAACTCTTGAAATTCTAGGCCTAAGTAACAGCAACTTTTAACATGATTTAATGTTTCAATTCAGCTGAATAAATGAGCTGATTACTTGGGCTGGAAGAATTCAACGTTTTGAGCAGCCAAATGACTTCAATTCCTTCATTAACTCAGCCTTGGACAGCCAAAGAGTCATGTCTTTTCACTCGATTCATGCATAGCTGAAAAGTCATGCCTTTTCACTTGATGGAGGCTTAATGGTCCTTTAAATGTGCTGCTTGATGTCCCTTCATTTTCCCCTTAACCAAATGCATTAATGCTTGTGTATTCATCTCCTTAATTGGCACCATAACTAACTTTGAGTGCATGAAACCAATCAGACTTGAAGAGTCACTTTTGGTCCATTTTAAAAGCCACCATAATGAGTTTTGAAGGCTTAAAAAATTTCCAAACTTGAAGAGTCAATTAGCCATATGAATAGTCACCTACAAGGTAGATAATTAAGCATTAAAGACACTCATAAGAATCAGCACACTATAAACACTCATACACCAATTTGTTTGCAGCTCAAATCACCTTATTTAAAATGAAAATAAACACACTTTAATTTATGTAGTAAAAAGTAACAGCCAAGTTAAATAACATACTTATATAAACAAACTCAAACATATTTAACAACTAAGATGCTTAAATGCATGGTTTAAGATGTAGACTAAATGAACAAATGAGTTACTTAATGCAGGACTTAATTTAATGATGCAAACTTTAACTAACATGGGAGTGACATAATGCATGTCATAAATGAGCTCGAATCAAATGAATCAAGTGCCGTGGAGCTGTTGTGCACTTTGGTACACGTCCAAATCAACTCATTTAAGCTCGTTTCAACTCATTGAGCTGAATTAATTAAATTGCTTAATTTTAAATAAATTGAACTTCTAATTTAATTTTCAGCTTTGCATTTAGTTTGCATTTTAAATGTTTGCATTTAAGCATCTTAGTTTAATAAAAGAGTTGTTGGTCATCATTTCAACTCATCTTAGTTTAATTAATTTTATTTTAATGAATTTAATTTAATAGTTGCTTCTTTAATTAATCTAGTTACTAGGTTAATTTATTGATGCATGAGTTAAAGTTCATTTAATAATGCTTTTCTTAATTAAACTAGTTGCTGAAATAAATTATGCATAAGTGTTAGGTCATTTATTTAATTTAGTTGTTAATTTGTTTTAAGTTTAATCATTGAATAAATGTGTTTAATATGTCGGTTACATGTGTTAATTGCAGGTGATTTTTCAGCTTACAACCATTAACTTTAAAGTCCGTTACACATTCAATAAGGTGGCTTTTCAAGTGATTTAGGTTACAAAAGAGGGGGGCTGTTACAAAAAGAGGCTTTATACATCTATTAATAGAGTTTAAAGGAGTATTACACTTCCTTTAAATTTCAGTAGCAACCCTTCCACTACTCCAAACATTTTTGCTACTTTAATGGTCAATTCATGCTTTAAAAGCTTCATTAAGTTGTTGGAGTCTATTCAGCTGACCAAACGAGAAACCAAGAGACATTTTCAAAGCATTCAAGGGCATTGAATCAACTGATTAAAGCATCTTAAAGAGAGGAGTTAATTGATCCAAGAATTTCAAAGGTCTTTGAGCCTTACGAATTTGCGGACGGTGTGTGACGTGTAAGATGGCCAAGTCCACGAAAAAACCACATGGACTGTACACGCCCCTACCGATTCCCGAAGTGCCTTGGATGGACATATCTATGGACTTCGTCCTTGGATTGCCTAGGACTAAAACAGGGAAGGATTCTATATTTGTTGTTGTTGATCGTTTTTCCTAATATGATCCGCCTCGGGGTGAGTTGAGTCGTATGTGAATTGCCTGATCATCTACGAGTAGAAGTTGAGTCTTCGGGAAAATATTAGAAAATATGGAGAAGTTTGGGGAAGCTTTGAATAGGTTAACTCTTAGAAATGGATTTAGGTTAGCAGTGGAAGTGATTAAGAGTTGGAGGTGATTTAGATAATGAGAAAGGATAGGTCCGGCTAGAGTTAAGAAAGAAAGAAGATGTGTTCGGATGGTTTGGTTTAATGGGAATGAATGAAGATGGATGAAAGATAGATATGTGATAGTTGGTGGAGATGGAGAAATGAACTTAAACTTAGAAATGATTCAACACTAAAAGTGTCACCCCGGTTTCTATATTGTTTAAGGTGAAAGATGGAGTTCGAAGATGGACCATAACCCATTACTTAACAAAGTAAGAACCGATGGTATAAGGAAATGAATGAACAAGTTTAGACTTCTCAAGCTAGCTTGATAAGTCTAAGAAACCTGTACGAAAGATAGAGAGGAGATAACTCACTCAAGAACATAAAGTTCATAAATTTGATAAAGGTTCAAAAGTTCAAAAGTTCAAAAGCCCTCCAAAAAGGCTTGTTTAAACATATTTATAATGCTAGCATAAGCTAGTCAAATGGTCACTTAATAAAGTGCTAATGAAGAGCTGCATTAAGGCTCAAAGACCTTTGAAATTCTTGGATAAATTAACTCCTCTCTTTAAGATGCTTTAATCAGCTGATTCAATGCCCTTAAATGCTTTGAAAATGTCTCTTGGTTTCTATTTTGGCTAGCTAAATAGATTCCAACAACTTAATGAAGTTTTTAAAGCATGAATTGACCCTTAAAGTAGCAAAAACGTTTGGAGTAGTGGAAGGGTTGCTACTGAAATTTAAAGGAAGTTTAATACTCCTTTAAACTCTATTAATTGATGTATAAAGCCTCTTTTTGTAACAGCCCCCTCTTTTGTAACCGAAATCACTTGAAAAGCCACCTTATTGAATGTGTAACAAACTTTAAAGTTAATGGTTGTAAGCTGAAAAATCACCTGCAATTAACACATGTAATCGACATATTAAACACATTTATTCAATGATTAAACTTAAAACAAATTAACAGCTAACTTAAATAAATGAGCTAACACATATGCATCATTTATTTCAGCAACTAGTTTAAGTAACGAAAGTATTATTAAATGAACTTTAACTCATGCATCAATAAATTAACCTAGTAACTAGATTAATTAAAGAAGCAACTATTAAATAAAATTCATTAAAAGAAACTCAATTAATTAAACTAAGATGAGTTGAAATGATGACCAGCAACTCTTTTATTAAACTAAGATGCTTAAATGCAAACATTTAAAATGGAAACTAAATGCAAAGCTAAAAATTAAATTAGAAGTTCAATTTATTCAAAATTAAGCAATTTAATTAATTCAGCTCAATGAGCTGAAACGAGCTCAAATGAGCTGATTTGGACATGCACCACACAACAACTCCATGGCACTTGATTCATTTGATTCGAGCTCATCAAATTGTCAAATGTTGGTGCCCCGAGTTGGATCGTATCATGATACGAACCACCTCGGGGTGAGTTGAGTCGTATATGAGATGCCCAATCGTCTACAAGGAGAGATTGAGTCTTCGAGAAAAATAATAGAAATTATGGTTAAGTTTGCGGAAGCTTTGAATAGGGTTTCTTTTAGAAATGGATTTAAGTTAGGAATTGGAGGTTGAGAAATGATGGAAATGATTTAGAAGATGGAAGGTTAGGTTCGGCTAGAATTAAGAAAGGAAGATTGTGTTTGGAAATGGCTCGGCTTGAGTATGAATGGAGATAAATTAAGTAGAGGATAATTTGTGGGAATGGAAAAGTGAACTTAAACGAAAGATAAGATTCAACACTGTATGAAAGTGTCACCCCGGTTTCTATTTGGTTTAAGGTGATCGATGGAATTTGAAGATGGACCTCAACCTATTATTTAACAAAGTAAGAACCGATGGTATAAGTGAATGGATGAATAAGTTAAGATGCCATAAGCAAGCTTGATAAGCCTAAAAAACTTGTACGAAAAATAGAGAGGAGATAAATTCACTCAAGAACTCAAAGTTCATAAATTGATAAAATGACCAAAGTCCTCCAAAAATGCTTGTTTACACATTTTTATAAAGCTAGCATAAGCTAGTGGAATGGTCACTTAATAAAGTGCTAATAAAGAGCTGCATTAAGGCTCAAAGACCTTTGAAATTCTTGGATCAATTAACTCCTCTCTTTAAGAAGCTTTAATCAGCTGATTCAATGCCCTTGAATGCTTTGAAAATGTCTCTTGGTTTCTCCTTTGGCTAGCTGAATAGACTCCAACAACTTAATAAAGTTTTTAAAGCATGAATTGACCATTAAAGTAGCAAAAACGTTTGGAGTAGTGGAAGGGTTGCTACTGAAATTTAAAGGAAGTTTAATGCTCCTTTAAACTCTTTTTATTGATGTATAAAGCCTTTTTTTGTAATAGCCCCCTCTTTTGTAACCGAAATCACTTGAAAAGTCACCTTACTGAATGTGTAATAGCCTTTAAATTTAATGGTTGTAAGCTGAAAAATCACTTGCAATTAACACATGTAACTGACATATTAAACACATTTATTCAATGATTAAACCTAAAACAAAGTAGCAACTAACTTAAATAAATGAACAAACACTTATGCATCATTTATTCCAGCAACTAGTTTAATTAAGAGAAGCATTATTAAATGAACTTTATCTCATGCATCAATAAATTATCGTAGTAACTAGGTTAATTAAAGAAACAACTATTAAATAAAATTCATTAAAAGAAACTCAATTAATTAAACTAAGATGAGTTGAATTGATGACCAGCACTCATTTATTAAGCTAAGATGCTTAAATGCAAATATTTAAAATGCAAACTAAATAAACAAATGAATTATTTAATGCAAGACTTAATTTAATAATGCAGACTTAAACTAACATGGGAGTTTCATAATGCCAGTCATTATTAAATGCAGAACACACAAAGTGCAAGTTAAAATTAAAATATGCAAACTTATTAATTTAAATAAAACTCAATTAAATTAAAAGTCTTTAAAAACATTGGCCCAACAATCAATCAAGCCTATGAGATGTTTCGTCTTGCACTTGGGCCCCTCAAGTTTAGGCCACTCTCGATGGCATCGGATGGAGTCGAACCATGATGTGACCAGGATCGCATCACTTTTCACTTGATGAAGGCTTAATGGTCCTTTAAATGTGCTGCTTGATGTCCCTTCTTTTTCCCCTTAACCAAATGCATTAATGCTTGTGTATTCATCTCCTTAATTGGCACCATAACTAACTTTGAGTGCATGAAACCAATCAGACTTGAAGAGTTACTTTTGGTCCATTTGAAAAGCCACCATAATGAGTTTTGAAGGCTTAAAAAAGGTCTAAACTTGAAGAGTCAATTAGCCATATGAATAGTCACCTACAAGGTAGATAATTAAGCATTAAAGACACTCATAAGAATCAGCACACTATAAACACTCATACACCAATTTGTTTGCAGCTCAAATCACCTTATTTAAAATGAAAATAAACACACTTTAATTTATGTAGTAAAAAGTAACAGCCAAATTAAATAACATACTTATATGAACAAACTCAAACATATTTAACAACTAAGATGCTTAAATGCATAGTTTAAGATGTAAACTAAATGAACAAATGACTTAATTTAATGATGCAAACTTTAACTAACATGGGAGTTACATAATGCATATCATAATTTATGATGCAAACTTAACTAACATGAGAGTTACATAATGCATGACTTTATTAAATGCAGAACACATGATGCATGTCATAATTAAAAGATGTAGATCAATAATGCAATACATTAATTAAAGATGCATTTAATAAATAAGACATAATTAAAGACTCATATTATAATAACAAAAGTAACTAAAATAAATAAATCAAAGTCCCTATTCTAGCAACCAAATTAATAAACTAAAATTAAAAGCTTCATTTTGCACTTGGGTCCCTCGAGTTTGGGCCAATCTCGGTGGCATCGAGTTGTATCGTAACATGATGCGGCCAGGGTCACATCATACACTCCCTCTTGAAGACGATTTGTCCTCAAATCTGACCATTTGCTCGCGAAGAAACTCAAGCAATCACAAACCCTTTTGTTCATAAGTCTAACAAATTCGTTTCCAAAAAACCCAAGAACCACAAATGGTTCGAAAAGGAAACATGTTATTTTCATGCCCTCCCTCTTTAGGAGGAAACCATTCCAAAGTGTCACCTATACAAGAATAAAAGAGGTTAGTGACAACATGGATGATGAACTCGAAGGAACTTTCTGAAACGTTATGCCCAAATTGAACATATGTTCCTATGCCAGGATCAAAAACACAAGTTGGCCTTACCTTTTCAAGATGAATCAAGAATTTCATGTACAGCTACATAGAAGAAACAAGAATCAATTCAAAGTTGTAATCAGGATGCATAAGTTTCATTTTCTTATTTAAAGTCCAAACAATAATTAAACACACATTGTGCTCACACTTATCTTTACAAAATTTGTACGGCTCGATCTCTTTCAATGTCGAACCAGAATGATAAACTCCCGGTTTGAACACATGAGGTTGTTCGCTAGTTCCAAAATGCGGCACGAATTTCTTAATCACCAACAATTCACACAACTGAAACAAAGAGAATTTGAGTATGTACATATTCAAACAATCATACATAAATCTCATTCGAACAGACTTGCTCAAACATGGGGATTTTGCACAACAAATCAATGAATTCACATTATCAACACAAACGAGCAGGTTAGGCACTTTAGGTGTCAATTCCTTACCAAACAAAATCAAACTTTGTTTGTGCCAATTCATTCTTACTACATCAACAAACTTGTCAATGCCATTATCAACAACAGAAAAATTTTTCAAACCATGATTCAAAATGAAATCTTTAATAATCAGAAAGTGACACTTCAATCAAAATGAGGAGCTCTTCCAA
This sequence comes from Gossypium bickii, assembly GCA_025503065.1. Lineage (NCBI taxonomy): Eukaryota > Viridiplantae > Streptophyta > Magnoliopsida > Malvales > Malvaceae > Gossypium > Gossypium bickii. Next base: position 41,212,287 of record CP106717.1, on the reverse strand, counting down.
AAATTATACCTTCAACGGTATGATCAACAATATTCAAGTAGGATAAATGAGACTCGAATGCTATGGGCCCCTTACCTTGCTTACCTTTAAGCAATTATGTACTAAGGTCATCTATGTTCTTACCTTTTTCGAGCAACCAAAATCACCTCTCATTGGATAGGTAATGAAGCTTAAATTTATCAATGGGGTTTCGAGAAACTTGAAAAGAAGAAACATTACAAGAAGAACTCATAGGATGGTTAGTAAAAACACTCCTAATTTTTTCTTGTTTACTTTCTTCTTTTTCTTTCGTTTCTTTTTCATCAGCACTTGTTTCTTGTATACTCACTTTTTTCTTTTCAATCTCAACCTCTTTTTCAACTTCCTTTTCTTTCTCACATTCTTTTTTGATCTCAATCTCTTTTTGCTCTCTTTCATTCTCTTTTTCTTTTTGCTTTCTTTCATTCTTTTTTTCTTTTTTTTTCTTTTTCACATGCTTTTTCAATTTCATTACAAAAAGAAGATGATACAAAAGAATCAAAATGAGATGATTTCTGTAGAGTATGAGTAGAACGATTTACGTACGAACCACATTCACTTCGTCGCAAGGACTCCCTTGTGGATGATATTTTTGAGACATACGAAGAGTAACTTGTACTTTCTCGTTCGTCGTCTTGAAAAATTTCAAACTTGAAGTTTTCTTCTCGTTGTCTCGAAAGCCTTGTTGAGTAGGAGTCCCGATAATAATATTTTCTTGAATAGTCATCATAAATGGGTCTTTGAGATGGTCGTGACCCCGTTTCTTGACTTGGTAGATTTGCTTCCTTCGGGCCTTTTCCTCCACTCGGTCCAAACATTTTTGTATTGGACTTAGCTTTATTTCAAGCATATGGTGATGTGAACCTGGTCGCATCATGGTCGACTCCATCTGACGCCATCGAGAGTGGCCTAAGCTCGAGGGGCCAAAGTGCAAAATGAAGTTGATTTCAGCTCAATTCTAGTTTTCTGAACCCGTTCCAACTAAATTAAACTCTTTATTTAATTTTCAGCTTTGCATTTTAAATATTTAGCATCTTAGTTTAATAAAGGAGTTGTTGGTCACCATTTTAAACTCATCTTAGTTTAATTAATTGAGTTTCTTTTAATGAATTTAATTTAATAGTTGCTTCTTTAATTAATCTAGTTTCTAGGTTAATTTATTAATGCATGAGTTGAAGTTCATTTAATAATGCTTTACTTAATTAAACTAGTTGCTGGAATAAAAGATGCTTAAGTGTTAGTTCATTTATTTAAGTATAGTTGCTGGAATAAATGATGCTTAAGTGTTAGTTCATTTATTTAAGTCTAGTTGCTGGAATAAATGAAGCTTAAGTGTTAGTTCATTTATTTAAGTTAGCTGTTAATTTGTTTTAAGTTTAATAATTGCATTAATGTGTCGGTTACATGTGTTAATTGTAGGTGACTTTTCAACTCACATCCATTACTTCTATGGGCTATTATGTATTCAATTAAATATGGCTTTTCAAGTGAATTCAGTTACACAAGAAGGGGCTGAATAAAGAAGTTGTTTAATTTCGACAGCCTCTTTGTCTTCAACTTCCATAACCATTTACTTCATGGTATTTACTACATGCAATCAGTTCTCCATCATTTAGCTGGTGACTTTTTGGTTGATCATGGAGACCTCAAAGGACTTTGACAAGCAATTTAATTGGAGAGTTAATCACATTAAAGATGGGAGTTACATGGCTAGAATTCCAAAAGTTGAGACTTTTCATTTGGCTGGTGACTTTTTGGTTGATCATGGAGATCTCAAAGGATTTTGACAAGCAATTTAATTAAAGAATTAATCACATTGAAGATGGGAGTTACATGGCTAGAATTCCAAAAGTTGAGACTTTTCATTTCAGTTCATTATCAGCCTCATTAAAAGTGATCATTCAACTAGCTTCATTTGATACTACAAATACATGTAATCTACCTATTGTTGGGAAGTTTAGACTTTTTGAACCTTAATCAAATTTTATGAACTTTGTGTTCTTGAGTGAGTTTATCTCCTCTCCATATTTCACACAAGTTTCGTTTGACTTATCAAGCTTGCTTGTGGCCTCTTCGACTTGTTCTTTTGAACTTATCACCTTAATCACTGTGGTGTTCACCTATCCTTCAAACAACCATCTTTCCACCTTAACGATATAAGAAACGAGGTGGCACTGTTATATAGTGTTGAATCTTTCTTAAGTTAAGTTCGTGTTTCCATTTCCATCACTATTGCCAAATATCACTTATCTATCTTTATTTGTTCGTCAAAACCGAGCCTACTTAATTCCATAAACTCATTTTTCATTTTAATTCATTTTGCTAAGCTTCTGCCTATCTTAAATAAATTTTCCCATTTTTCAAAGACTCGAATATTTCTCCTCGTCGACGATCAAGCAACTTCAACGACTCGACTCATCACCGAGGTAGGATCATATCAAGACATCTCATAGGCCTGATTGATTGTTGGGCCTATGTTTTTAAGGACTTTTAATTTAATTAAGTTTTATTTAAATTAATAAGTTTGCATATTTTAATTTTAACTTGCACTTTGTGTGTTCTGCATTTAATAAAGTAATGCATTATGTAACTTTCATGTTAGTTTAGTATGCATAAATAATGACTTGCACTATGAAACTCCCATGTTAGTTTAAGTCTACATTATTAAATTAAGTTTTGCATATTAAGTAACTCATTTGTTCATTTTGTTTGCATTTTAAATCATGCATTTAAGCATTTTAAGTTAATAAATGAGTTGCTGGACATTAATTCAACTCATCTTAGTTTAATTAATTGAGTTTTTGTTGAACTTTATTTAATAGTTGCTTCTTTAATTAATCTAGTTACTAGGATAATTTAATGATGCATAAGTTAAAGTTCATTTAATAATGCTTCTCTTAATTAAACTAGTTGCTGGAATAAATGATGCATAAGTGTTAGTTCATTTATTTAAGTTAGTTGTTAATTTGTTTTAAGCTTAATAATTGAATAAATGTGTCAGTTACATGTGTTAATTGTAGGTGACTTTTCAGCTCACATCTATTACATTTAAAGGCTGTTATGCATTCAATAAGGTGACTTTTCAAGAGATTTTAGTTACAAAAGAGGGGCTGTTACAAAGAGGCTTTATACATCATTAAAAAGAGTTTAAAGGAGCATTATACTTCCTTTAAATTTTGGCAGCAACCCTTCCGACTACCCCAAACGTTTTTTGCTACTTTAATGGACAATTCATGCCTTAAAAACTTTATTAAGTTGTTGGTGTCTATTCAGCTAGCTAAAGGTGAAATCAAGAGTCATTTTTTTAAGCATTCAAGGACATTGATTCAGCTGATTAAAGTATCTTAAAGAGAGGAATTATTTGATTCAAGAATTTCAAAAGTCTTTGAGCCTTAATTCAGCTCTTTATTAGCATTTTATTATGTGACCATTCGGCTAGCTCATTCTAGCCTTATAAATATGTGTAATCAAGCCTTTTTGAGGGAATTTTGGACTTTTGACATTATATCAAATGAAATTATATCACTTTGTGAGATTTGATTCTATCAAATTTCGTTTGAAGACTCGTTGGCTTATCTAGTCTCTAGTGGCGTCAACCCATTTTCTTTTATCCGAACTTATCACTATTATATAGTGTTACGTTCACCTTTATACCAAGGTTCCTACTTTTCTAAGTAGTGGGTTGAGGTTTCACTACTTCCATCATCCACCTTGAAGCTTATAAGTATTTGGGTCATTGCTCTTTAGTAGTGGTTCTTACTTGCTTTGAGTTTGTTCCCTTCCATTCCATCATTATCCTTTATTTTTGTTGCTAGCCAAATTTTCCATTTCTTCCTTGAACCTAAAATCCACTTCATTCCCATTCCATATACCATCCCTCCTTATTTTCAATAACCAAACCTATATATTATTCATTTCCATAAACCTATCTTTGAACTCTTCTTCATAGCTTTCGCCAATATTCACTTAAAGCATAATTATTAAACAAGCCGAATGATACTTTCTCGTAGATGATTGGGCAAACTCGCATACGACTCGACTCACTCTGAGGTGAATCGTATCATCCGGCCCATCTCGTTCACCAAGTACTAAAATTCAAACATAGAAAACTCTTCTTGAGACATGATTATTTCTGAAAAGAAGAAATGTGAAAAACAAAAATAGAAATTGGTTACCTTACCACAAAAACTCACAAGATCACTCACAAAGAAAAGTCACTCACTCTTGTGTTTCACTCAAAATCAGCTTTTTCTCTAGTGAATTCACTCGTGCCTTTTACCACTTGTCTCTCTCTCACAAATTCATATTTTGTTTCTAGCAGACTTATCGCGGCTTTGAGGGTCGGCTTCAAAAGTGGGTGCAAGGGATAATGTCAGGTGAAAAGGGTAGGCTAAAACAAAAGAAAATTTGGTATGTGTGGCGTTGGAGGTTGAAAGGATGATACCAAATAATGGTAAAAGTGATGTTGATGATCAGGGTAGAAGGATGAGGGTAGAATGAAGGCTTTGGGTGTAACACCCCAAACTCGGTCTAGACGTTATGACCGGATCTGACATGTCACATAGAAGGGTTGTTTAAAACTTACGCGTTCGTTGAAAAGTTGTTCGTATTCTTTTTAAAACCTCGAGCTTTGTTGTTTGTGGAAAATCAGATTTATTTTTGGTGGTTTCCTTGTAGAAGCATTATTGTTGCTATTATTGTTAATATGCCCAAAACTTGTTTATAATAGAAATCAATTTTAGTAGATTACGAAAATGAGATATTTTTGAAAACGATTATTGTCATGTTAAGAAACTACGCATTTATAAATCTAGACGTTATTAGGGAAAACTTAAAGAAATTATACCAATGGCCTTATCACAAAAATATTAACCCCAAAATAAAAGTAGACTAAAGTAAAGCAAAACAAAAATTTACTATTTCGCGATAATAAACCCTGATGTATCTTCACCACGGAGTCCTCCACAGCTCCAAATCTACTAACGCTGGGGATCACCTGCAAGGTTAAACGGAGGGGTGAGTTACGAGAACTCAGTGTGTAATCCCGATTTCAGTCACAGTCATGGTCTCAGTCTAGGCCTAAGCCTCATACAGTATCAATTTGGGCCCACGGCCCCAAAACCATGGTAATGCAAACAGAAAATGCCACCCAACCTAATAGTCCATCCACTACACTCCACCCGTAGTAGCCCTACACTCCATGTAGGGACCAAGTCAACCCACCCAACCCTACACTCCAAGAATGCAGTCAAGCTGCCAATATAAACGCAGCAAAGCTACCATGACGATATCGTGGGCGAGCCACCGATGTAGTATTGCGACAAAGTCGCCAAGATGCGATATTTGTGGCAAAGCCACCAGTAACAGTACACTTCCTCCATTAATATAACCCAACCCCATGCATTATGTCATGGCATAATAATTTCGTGTATGCAATAATGTATCATCATGGCAAATTAATCAAAGTATACACAGACAAACTATATCTGCCCCTAAGGGTATAATAGTAATTTTACCCGCCGAGGGTATTTCAGTAATTTACCCATTAAGGGTATTTCAGTAATTTACCCATTAACGTATTTCGGTAATTTACCCATTAAAGGTATTTCGATAATTTACCCATTAAGGGTATTTCAGTAATTTAGCATTTAACGGCCTTTTCGAAGGCCTATTGTCGCCTTGAGCGACACGGGACCCTTTCTGGGTCTCTACGGAGCTATTGGGCCTAAAATAGATTTTAGGCCCAAACGGGCCCATACACTCGTATGGCCCATTTCACATGGTTTCAGTCACAGATTTCCAGATTTCGCAACTGCACTTACCCTTTCACAGTTTTTCCCCAACTTTGCCCATGTGGGCCGGAAAGTCCATTGGGCCCGTTCAGCCCGTTTCAGCTTGGTTAGGCCCGTTACAGCCTCAATGTCGTGAGAGCGCTCGTGACACTCTCAACAACTTACCGTCACTACTCGTATCTCGATTTACCACTACAAGCGCTCGCACGATCGAGTAGCACAGATGCTGGTTTTTCGGCTTTTTGGCTTTTGGCCGATTTGCAAGTCATCACATGCAGTCATTCAGAAGGGTGTGAGATTACACACCTGATCACATAGAGTACTATACACTCATGATCGTCATCACCCTCACTAGCACAATCACCTACGATTTGCTTATCTAAACCAGATGTCGACGCCCTTCACAACCGAATAAAAGTCCCGAACCGTTGACACCCTACGTCGCTTAAACTTGGGAGTAGGGGCTACGAGTCCACTTCCATTAGGCACACTTCTTGATCCCCTCTCAGACTGGCTATTACTTGCCTCCATACAAAGTACCACAGAAAATGGCAGTTGTCTAATAAGGGGTTTCGGCTTTCACAAATGAGAACAAACGTGATTCAAGATGGGGAAAAGTAACTAGATTTGGCCTGGAAAATAGAGAGTTAATGACAGTGTGTTTCGGCTTTAGTAGAGAAAAGAGAGAAAAGCAGAGAGAATAATGAGAAAAGGAAGCAATACCTTGCAATCGGAGAAGAACCGAATAGGAAGAAAAGATTCGGCAGTAAAGGGTAGCAAATATTAGTGGAAAACAAGAGAAGAAGATGGAAGGAAGAGGCTTAACGATTCACTAAATGCCCACAACAAAAGAATGTAGAAAAGAAAGTATGCATTCGACTATGAAAAAAAGCCAAGGAAAAGAGATGAGAGGAGAAGAAAGAAAAAGATTCGGCCAACAAATGAGAAAAAGAGAATAGGAGAAACTGGGATTTCGGCTAAAGAAAGTAAACACATAGAAATAAAGTTGAAAGGAAAAGGTCCCGAAAGGTAAAAAAAATGCACCAAAAGAATGAGCAACAAAAGCTACAAAAGAAAACTTTCGAAACCAAAAATGAGAGAAAAATAACCCCTAAAGCTTCTATACAATTTCGGCACAACCACAAGAAAATCCCCAAGTGCCGAATCCACCCCACAAAGAACCCAATATTCGGCCAACTCCCCTCACTCATCCATCCCCATGATTTCCTCCACAAATCCCTCCTCAATTTCCTCTCCACCTTCCATTCAAATAGTTTGACCAAGTCCCTACCTCCCATGGTAGAGTTTGATCCCAACTCTATTTCCTCCTCTTCCAAAGCACAAAATAATTACCTTTAAAATGCTTGCCAAGGGATTCGAACTCCTCTCCCCCTTGTTCCTTAGTGACGCTACAACCATACTACCTCATGGCCAACTTGTGTCTTATTTTACCCTAATATACTTATGAGTCATACTTTTTGAGATCAGTGGTTCCACTAAGGCCAAAAATGAAAAATTTTCCTATGGCCTAACTTGAACCCAGGTGTAACACCCCAAACCCGGTCAAAACGTTACGACCGAATCTGGATTGCTACAGAAGAAGTAGATTTAAAAACTTTGTAAAACATCGCGATTTGAGTTTGATGAATCCAGGTTAAGAGCCTTTTTGATAAAACTATTTTACTAATACCAACCTTACCATTATAACCAAAATTTCCTTTTTATTAATTAAGCCAATTGGATGCTAAAACAGGCTTATTTTGTCAAAATCGAATTTAGAGGAATCTTTGAAAGATGAAAATTTAAATAAATTTTGAGGTGCGGGATTTCTTTAAAAATAACATCTGAAATGTTGAGAAAAATTCCAAGTTTTATTTGTTAACTGCTTAATATCCGTTTGTCATGAATTTGGAAAACTTCTTGTTATGCTTTTAGGGAAAACCTCATTTTTCAATGACTCATAGCACGAATAAAATCAACGTATAAACAAATCCCAAATTAAAGTTAAAGCAGCCTTATTGCAAATCCAAAATCCCAAAATAAAAATAAATTAAAGTTAGAGTTCAAGTTTACTAAAGAAACCGCAACGCATGGCCACCTCGAGTCCGTCTCGGCCCAAAACCCGCCATCTACTGGTCACCTACAAAATTAGCAAATGGGTGAGTCATCGAGACTCAGTGTGTACATTCCCCGTGTAACACAAATTGGGCCTTAGCCCACTTAGTACAATTCATGGTATGTGCATGCAATGCAACCCATCCCAAATCAGCTCTCCATCCAAACACCCGTGGCATTATGCCACTGTGGTTAATAACCATCGTGGTCCTAGACAACTCGTAACCATAGTCACTCGTGACAAAGTCACTGTAATATAATCATGGGGCCAACCCACCATGGACATAGACCACCGTGACGACCTCTAGCAATAAAGCATATGTGGGGCTAGCCCACTGTGGTCATAGACCACCGAGATAAGTCACTGTTATAAGCAATCATGGTATTTAACCACCATGGTCCTTGACCACTCGTGACAATAGTCACTCATCAGTTTATCCGTGGTTTTAACCACCGTGGCACTTACACCACTCGTGACAAAAGTCACTCGTGACCGTAGTCACTGATTCCCCCTCCACTATCAATCAATCCCGAGCCCATGCTCTTTTCATTGTGCACAATACGAATGTATGCAATGCAACATATATCAGTGTATACAGATTATATTTCATACATGCATAACATCAAAATATACATACATGCATATTAACAGCAATATCAGTAGCGAAGAACTTACCCGGTGTCTCCAACCTTTACCTATAAGTGTAGTTGATCTATCTTATCAGTTATTTTAGCTTTTCGCCTTCTTTTAGTTAATAACATAACAACAACAATAACGAAGGTGTGTGAGTAGTACACAAATGGTAACACGCAACACTATGCTTTCTATGTCGACACTCTCGTTAACTGAAACGACGGCTATCTGTCTACCCTGCTCTGAGGCTGGTCCACAACCCGGTGGCCAGTCTCTAACTGCCAATACCGCTCGCTTCTTAAACTTAGGAGTCACAACTATGGGTTCGCTCCCTTATCTTGATCGACCCACACTTGGATCCATGGTAAGGGTCTTTGATCAAAAAACTAGATTAACGCAACGAGAATAAAGGAAAGAAAGGATATGTGCCAGATGAAAGGAAACTTGATACGATCCCGGTCTCGAGGAGAAAACGAGATGTATACTTGGAGTTCGATCGTAAACCAGAGAATCGAAGAAAGAAAGAAATTTCGATGAAGTTTGGATAAGTTGTAAGAATTGAGTTGACAAAATGAGTTGGATTCGGTATTAGCTTAGGATGGTTTCGGATTAGGATATGTTTCGAAGTTAGGGAAGAATGTATGGATCAGATTTTGGTTTAAGAAGGAAAATAAGGCTTGGGTTTCGGTTTAAGGATGAAAAAGTATTCGGGTTTCGGTTTAGGACTTTAGGAAACAAGTAAGAACCAATACCAAGAAAGGTATTGACCCGGTTACTTATACGTTTCTAAAGGTTTTCAGTTTTAGTTATTTAACGGACCTCGACCCACTATCGATGTACGATAGAAACCTTGGTATCAGGATTGAACGAAGGATGGTTGACGCCACTAGACTCCTAGATAAGCCAACAAATCCTAAGAACAAAATAGGAGAAATTGCTCTTGCAAATTCAGCATAATAACGATATAAAATTTGGCAAAAGTCCCTTACAAAATAAAATGGCCAACTATTAATAGTTGCTTGAGCTAGACGAATGGTCATCTTCTAGCCTTAATGACTAAGCAAAATTAATACTAGCATTAACTTTAAAATTCTAGATAGGAAAACTCTTCAAGTTCTAAGTCCACATTGGCTGAATGGGAGCTCAAGAGGCAGCTTTTAAATCACCAAGGTGCAGCCGAATCACCAAGTTTTAAATGCTCCAACGTTGGTCCCTCCTCTCGTCCAAGTAAATTAGCTTCATTATCTTTCCACACTTGCTGGACCAAAACTCCGATGGCGTCTTTGAATAGCTTAGATCGAGCTCTAGTGATAGGGCCACGAGGTAGCATCAACGGATCATGACTCGAGCTCGACTTGATATGGAACGTGCTTGCATCATCCTCCCCCTCTTGAAGATGACTTGTCCTCAAGTCAGAACCTGTATCAAAAAGACTCAAGTCAGCTACGTTGAAAGTCGCACTAATATTGTACTCCTGGTAAATCAAGTCTATAGGAGTTATCGTTAATTTTCTCAAGAACTTGAAACGGTCCATCTCCACGAGGTAGTAACTTAGATCTACGTTGGGCTGGGAAGCATTCTTTTCTCATATGCACCCAAACCCAATCTCCAGGTTCAAAAATAACTCGTTTGCGACCTTTGTTCGCCTTTCGAGCGTACTTTTCAGTCTTAGATTCAATGTTGTCTCGAACTTGTTTATGCAAATTCTTCACGTATTTGGCTTTTTTTCTGGCATCTGTATGCACAAGCTGATCATTAGGTAGCGGTATTAAATCTAACGGAGTTAGAGGATTAAACCCGTAGATGACTTCAAATGGTGAAAACTTAGTCGCCGAATGCACGGATCGATTATAGGCGAACTTCACATGAGGTAAACATTCCTCCCATGATTTCAAGTTTTTTCGAATGATGCCCCTTAGTAAAGTTGATAGCACCCTATTGACTACTTCAGTTTGCCCATCGGTTTGGGGATGACACGTAGTCGAGAAAAGTAACTTCGTTCCAAGCTTTCCCCAAAGTGATCGCCAAAAGTGACTTAGGAATTTAGTATCGCGATCCGAAACAATGGTTCTTGGTAACCCATGAAGGTGCACCACCTCCCTAAAGAAAAGATTAGAAATGTGAACAGCATTGTCAGTTTTTGTTCTTGGTATAAAATGAGACATTTTCAAAAATCTGTCTACTACCACAAAAATTGAATCTTTTCCTGTTTTGGTTCGGGGTAAACCAAGTACAAAATCCATTGAAATATCTTGCCATGGTGCGTCAGGAATTGGAAGAGGTAAGTATAAGCCATGAGGCTTGATCCTCGATTTAGCTTTCTTGCACGATATACAGCGCACGCATACTCGCTCGACATCTCTCCTCATTTTTGGCCAGTAAAAATGTTCTCTTAGTGTAGCCATTGTCTTTTCTACTCCAAAATGCCCCATGAGTCCTCCGCTATGCGCTTCATTAACCAACACTTCCCGAATAGAACTTTTTGGCACACATAGTTTACCTTCTTTGAAAAGAAAACCGTCGACACAGAAACTTATCAACACCATTTTCTCATACATACGGAAAATTTCACCAAAATCATCATCGATGGCATACAATTCTTTCAAGTAAACAAATCCAAGCGGTTTTGATTCTAAATGTGCTAAAAATGCATACCTTCTTGAGAGTGCATCAGCCATAACGTTATCCTTACCTTTTTTGTGTTTGATGACATAGGGAAACGACTCGAGGTATTCCACCCATTTTGCATGTCGTTTATTCAACTTGTGCTGTCCTTTAATGTGTTTTAGCGCTTCATGGTCTGAATGAATTACAAATTCTTTCGGCCAAAGGTAGTGTTGCCACGTCTCGAGGGCACGAATCAAAGCATACATTTCTTTGTCATAGACAGGATAGTTCAGAGATGCCCCATTCAACTTTTTGCTGAAGTATGCTATAGGTCTTCCTTCTTGAGTAATACGGCTCCAATGCCTACACCTGATGCATCACATTCAATCTCAAAAGTCTTAGAGAAATCAGCAATGCTAATAAAGGAGCTCTAGTAAGTCTATCTTTAATAACATTAAAAGAGTTTTCCTGTTCGTCTCCCCAGAGAAAGGCTGAGCTCTTCTTGATGACGCTGGTAAGAGGTGCGGCTAACGTATTAAAGTTTGGCACAAATCTGTGATAAAAACTTGCAAGCCCATGAAAACTCCTTACTTGGCTTATATTCGTAGGTCTCAGCCATTCTTGGATAGCCTTGATCTTCTCTTGATCGAGTTCGAGACCTTGAGCACTAACTACAAAACCAAGAAAAATAACTTTATCAGAACAGAAGGAACATTTCTTAAGGTTAGCATAAAGAGTTTCCTTACGTAAGACTTCCAAAACAGATCAAAGATGGTCTACATGATCTTCCAATGTCTTGCTATACACCAAGATATCATCAAAATATACAACACAAAACTTACCAATAAAAGCTCTTAAAACATAGTTCATTAATCTCATGAAAGTGCTAGGGGCATTGGTTAGGCCAAACGGCATGACCAGCCACCCATACAAACCATGCTTAGTTTTGAAGGCAGTCTTCCATTCATCGCATTCCCTCATTTGAATCTGGTGATAACCACTCTTTAAGTCGATTTTTGAAAACAATTTGGCACCACTCAACTCGTCTAACATATCGTCAAGTCGCGGAATTGGATGCCGATACTTAATGGTAATTTTGTTCACAGCTCGGCAATCGACGCACATACGCCAAGTGCCATCCTTCCTTGGAACCAACAAGACTGGTACGGCACAGGGACTAAGGCTTTCTCGTATGTAGCCCTTTTCCATGAGTTCTTCAACTTGCTGTTGAAGTTCTTTTGTTTCTTCAGGGTTAGTTCGATAAGCAGGTCGGTTCGGAATAACAGCTCCAAGTATGAAATCAATTTGATGTTCTATCCCTCGAAGTGGTGGTAATCCACTCGGGATGTCTTCCAGAAATAGATCATCAAAATCCTGCAAAAGAGACAAAATTGAAGAAGGGAGATTCTGGGGAATATCGTTAGTGTTAAAAAAACTTTCTTTGTACATGAGCACAAAAACCGGTTTGTCGCAAAGAAAGAGAAAGCCTTTCAGATTACACTTCCTTTGCAAAGACACTCACTTTCTCATTTTCTTTTTCTTTTTCTTGTTTTCCACTCATCTCTCCTTTTTCATTTTTCTTTTTCACTTACTCTTTTTTTGTTTCAATTTCTTTTCTTTTGTTTTCTCATTTTTCTCTTTTTCTCTCATCTTTTCAAAAGAATCTTTTAACTTTACTTGATCTTCATGAACTTGTTTCGGAGTCAAAGGTGCTAGAGTGATAGTCTTTCCCAAGTGTTTAAACGTATATCTATTGGTGTATCCGTCGTGAATCACCTTGTGATCAAACTGCCAGGGACATCCAAGTAACAAATGACCCGCGTGCATGGGTACAACATCATAAAGGATCTCATCCGCATATTTTCCAATGTTGAAAGAAATTAGGACTTGTTTAGTTACCTTTAGTTCACCACCATCATTAAGCCATTGCAGCTTATATGGGCTCGGGTGCTTTGTGGTTGGTAAGCCCAACTTCTCCACCATGAACGTACTAGCAACGTTTGTGCAACTTCCACCGTCAATGATAACACTACAAACTTTGCCTTGTATTTGACATCGAGTATGGAAAATGTTCTTTCGTTGTTGCTCATCATTAACTCCTTTAATGTTGAGACTTCTCTTTACAACAAGGAGTTCACCATCTATGGCATGTTCAATTTCTTCTTCCTCATCGGTGGTAGTTTCAATCTCACGTTCTTCATCGTCTTCTTCAGACTCTATTTCTCCATTGGCACGCATCACCATCGTACTTCAGTTTGGACACTGACTTGCAATATGTCCCCTCCCGAGACACTTAAAACATTTGATGTCTCGTGATCAGTTGGATGGGCTTTCTATTACCTTGCCTTTGTTAGATTCAGTGAAAGACTTACTTGGTTTGGCAGATGATGTGGTCTTCTTGGCTCGAGTCGTTGGATTGGCTTTACTAGTCCCTTGGCCCCATTTGGTAGGGTTGGAGTTGGGATAGTTTCGAACAGTATCCTTGCACTTCAACTGCCTCTCCACCTTAATCCCCATGTGCACCATGTCCGTAAGTTCGACATAATGCTGGAGTTCTACCATATTAGCTATGTCTCGGTTGAGACCAGCCAAAAATCGGGCCATGGTCGCCTCTCGTTCCTCTTGCACATCTGCTCTAATCATGGCAACTTCCATCTCCTTGAAGTAATCTTCAACTCTCCTTGATCCTTGAGTAAGATTTTGGAGGTTTTGGTATAATTCTCGATGGTAAAAATGTGGGACAAATCGTCGGCGCATAATAGATTTCATTTTGGCCCACGTGCTGATGGGTTGTTCTCCATTTCTCCTTCGACTGGTAGTTATTTGGTCCCACCATATCATGGCATAATCGGTGAATTTGATAGCGGCCAATTTAACCTTTTTAGATTCCGAATAGTTGTGACAATCAAAGACCAATTCAATCTTCTTTTCCCATTCAAGGTAACACTTCCGGATCGGATCTCCCTTGAAATGGTGGAATAGACAACTTTATATTCTTCAAGTCATCATCTACTCAGGCTCGATCTCTATTGCCACGGTGTCGGGGTCCTCGTCTTCCAACACTTGCATCAGATTCGATCGCACTATCAAAAGCATCATTAAAAGAATCTTCACCCTTTTGTGGCTATTCACGTCATCTATTTGGTCGCCCACGTACCTCTCGTTGTCTCCAGGCTTCCACTTGGTATAATCGGTCTTCCAGAGGGTTAAGCCTTCGATCGAGTAACAGCTCCATTTCACGCAACAAGGCTTGCATCGGCAGATCAGGAATGTTACGAACGGGTTGTCTTCCTTGTGGCTCATTTACATTTTGCTCGGGTTCTTGAGACATCACGTGGACTATAGTACCTCACAACAAATCCTCACAGTTCACTCAAAAAGAAAGAAGTTATTGACACTCTGCTCGTGTTTAACACTCTTAGTTTGGCTTTTACCTCCCCTCGAATAGTCTCACACACTCGTACCTTTTACCTCTCACACTTCTCACAGTTTCGTTAGTCGGATTTGCCAAGGCCTATTAGGGCTTAGGGGTCGGTTTCAAGATGGGTTCAAAGGGTGTAAGATGTGGGTGTAGGTAGGCTAAAGTAAGAAGAAGAGATCGGTGGTTCAAGTGGGTCGGAGAGGAATTTAGAAAATGAAGATGAATAGAATGATAGCAATTCAATCAAAACACTAGGGATTTTTTTTATTTTGAATTTTTTTAAATTTTGAATTTCCTTTTCTTTTTTGAATTTTTTTCGAATTTTTTTAACTTACTTCGAGCCTTCGATTAGACGACTTCAATGGTTGTTCCTGGCTTTGTAGATCTCAGTTTAACTAGCTCTGATACCAGATGATACGATCTCGGTCTCGAGGAGAAAACGAGATGTATACTTGGAGTTCGATCGTAAACCAGAGAATCGAAGAAAGAAAGAAATTTCGATGAAGTTCGGATAAGTTGTAAGAATTGAGTTGACAAAATGAGTTGGATTCGGTATTAGCTTAGGATGGTTTCAGATTAGGATATGTTTCGAAGTTAGGGAAGAATGTATGGATTAGATTTTGGTTTAAAAAGGAAAATAAGGCTTGGGTTTCAGTTTAAGGATGAAAGAGTATTCGGGTTTCGGTTTAGGACTTTAGGAAACAAGTAAGAACCAATACCGAGAAAGGTATTGACCCGGTTACTTATACGTTTCTAAAGGTTTTTGGTTTTAGTTGTTTAACGGACCTCGACCCACTGTTGATGTACGATAGGAACCTTGGTATCGGGATTGAACGAAGGATGGTTGACGCCACTAGACTCCTAGATAAGGCAACAAATCCTAAGAACAAAATAGGAGAAATTGCTCTCGCAAATTCAGCATAATAACGATATAAAATTTGGCAAAAGTCCCTTACAAAATAAAATGGCCAACTATTTATAGTTGCTTGAGCTAGACGAATGGTCATCTTCTAGCCTTAATGACTAAGCAAAATTAATACTAGCATTAACTTGAAAATTCTAGATAGGAAAACTCTTCAAGTTCCAAGTCCACATTGGCTGAATGGGAGCTCAAGAGGCAGCTTTTAAATCACCAAGGTGCAAATAGAATCATCAAGGAAAGAAAGATAATTGAATGACTCTTCATTGTTCAACCAAGCATGCATGAATGCCCTTAAATTCCTCCTTAAATTCCAGCTTTAATGGCTGACTTTTCAGCTCAAATTGCTACTAATGGTTGACCTTCTTGCATTAACTTCGGTGAGCTGAATGGACACCTTGGGAAGTTGAAACGGTAGCTATAGAGAACTATTGAGCTAACCAAAACATCACCTTAAATGAAAGTAATTGCTGCTGCCCATTAATCTCCTTATGCCGTCCCTTTACATGCACCTACAAGCAAATTAAGTTCATTAACTTAGCTAATTAATTCCAGCAATTAAAGATCACATTAAGACATTAAATTGAGCTGAAACAAATTAAATCTAAGCTATTTAACAGCTAATAAAAATCGGCTGAAGCTTAGGACAACATTAAATACCAGTTTCAGCTAAACAACTTTAATTTCCAAGT
The DNA here is from genome assembly GCA_025503065.1 of Gossypium bickii. Taxonomy (NCBI): domain Eukaryota; kingdom Viridiplantae; phylum Streptophyta; class Magnoliopsida; order Malvales; family Malvaceae; genus Gossypium; species Gossypium bickii. The sequence goes on along the minus strand of CP106717.1, from coordinate 41,196,089 downwards.
AAATATGCTAGATTTAAGAACAACTTAAAACCTTATTTAATAACAGCAAATTAATTAAGGGAAATTAAATTTATCCAAATTGATTTTAAATAAAATTCCAACTAATTTATTTAGCTTAAGGCCGAATGGCCAATTAAGCTCGTTGAACTTAGTCGAAACTTAGCACGAGCTAGAATCGAGCTCATAGGTTGCTAGTTGAGCTTGTAAAACATTGCGAAAATGCTCCAGCGCTGGTCCCTCCTCTCGTCCAAGTAAATTAGCTTCATTATCTTTCCACACTTGTTGGACCAAAACTCCGATGGTGTCTTTGAATAGTTTAGATCGAGCTCTAGTGATAGGGCCACGAGGTAGCATCAACGGATCATGACTCGAGCTCGACTTGACATGGAACGTGCTCTCATCAAAACTTCTTATCTCGATCAGCGAAAACCAAACTTCTAGAAGATTGGCTTATGAAACCGAATAAGTTTCAAGAATAACAGCACTTCTTCTCTATATCTGAAGGTTGGTTACTAGGTTGAGTCCTTAAATAAAATCATGAGTTAGAGCCGATGTACTAATATAATAAAGAAACAGCCTTTCGGCTTAAATGAATAATAAATGAGGGCATCCATCCTTCCCCTCCATTTGGCCATGGCCACTTACCAAGATGATTCGGCTACTGCTAACAAGAGCTTCGGCTTCGATGAAAGAACAAACACGATTCAAAGTGAAGAGGGTTATTCAAAGAACAAACTTACGAGATAGATGCTTTTAATTTCTTTAGGAGAGAAGAGAGAAGAAAGAAAAGAGATAGGAAACATACTTAACGAAAGTGAACATATTACCTTCAACTAACGCAAGAATCGATAGGAGAGGAGATTTGGCAATCAAGGAGATAAAACTTCAAGAACTGATTCGACAGTGAATAAAAGACTAAACAAGAATAAAAAGGAGTAGAGGTTTCGATTTAATGGAGAAAAGTAGAGAAGTAATGAAGGAGAGTTAAGATTCGGCTATGAGAGAAAACAAATTATATGATATGGTAAAGAGAGATTCAGCTACTCACAAAAGAGGAGAAAAACTGAGTTAACAGATGAGAAGAGAACTCGATTGGTGAAGAAAGGAGTAAAACGAATGTTGAAGAAAAAGAGGGAGTTTCGACTATGGTGTTAATGTGTAGGAGAAGATGCGAAAAGGAGAGAATGAGGAAGTGAATTTCGGCTAACACACAAATGAAAGGAAAAAGTGGAGGAGAATAGCTAAGAGGTTCGGCACAAGTACACAAAAATTAAGGAGACCCGAAATGACACCTAGAACGCCACCCTACTCACAAAACAAATACCAAGCTTAGCAATTTCGGCGCAACACCTTAGCACTATGCTAACCCCTAAAACCGAATGCACCTAGGTAGAAAGCTCAACACTCAACCAAAATTTCTGCACCTCTCTTCAAGCAACTAACCGCAACACCCCTCACCCAAGACTCCTCATTCGGCCCACTTCTATGGCCACATTCCTTAATTCCCTCCTACTTTCACACCCCATCATTCCTTTGAAACAATTTGACCAAGTCTTCCTCCACAAACACCTCATGGCCACTCATTCAAATGATTTGACTCAGTCAACCAACCACCTTGGAGAGTCCCTGCCGAAACCACCACCTTAGCTCCCTGAATGCAAAAATTAAAGCACCTGAATAAGGCTCACAAGACTCGAACCTCCTCCCCCTGCTACTACACAATGACGCCACTTCCCTGCACCTTAAGTGGCGTCCCCTTGCCACTTTGCCACTTCACTTCTTGTGTCATCAAACACAAATATTAATTCCTAAGTCCTACCCCAGCTAGCTTCCCCCCTAAAGCGCTTGAAACAAAATTTTCACCAAAGCTCAAGCCTAATCCCGAGCCTTTTCTAGACCCCCAAACACACCAAATTAACACACGGAGCATAGCACAGACACAGAAACATATTAAATGCAGAGCCACTAATTCAAGATGTTACAGTTCTACCCCCTAAAAGAAATTTCAGCCTCGAAATTTACCTGGTGAAAAGAGATGAGGGTATTGTTGTCGCATCACATCCTTTGGCTCCCACGTGGCTTCCTTTGAACTGTGATTCCTGCATAATACTTAACCAACGGAACCGTCTTTCTCCGCAACACCTTCATGTCCCGATCTAGGATTTGAACCGGTTCCTCCTCAAAAGATAAGTCAGGCCTTACTTTGATTTCTTCCATTGGCACCATGTGAGATGGATCTGAACGGTAGCACCTTAACATCGAGACGTGGAACACATCATGAATCTGTCTCAACTCCGAAGGTAGCTCGAGCTAATAAACTACCGGTCCTACACGCTTCACTACATGATAAGGCCCGATGAATCTGGGACTCAGCTTAGCCTTCCGTCCAAACCTTAGAACTTTCTTTCGCGGTGAAACCTTTGAGAAAACCCGATCAGCTACTGCAAATTCTATGTCTTTACACTTAAGATTTGCATAAGATTTCTACCTGTCGGAAGCCTCTTTCAACCGAGTTCGGATCAACTTAACTTTCTCCTCTGTCTCTGTAACCAATTCTGGTCCCAACATCTGACGCTCACCTAACTCCATCCAACAAGTCGGATACGACACTTCCATCCATAGAATGCTTCATAGGGTGCCATCTGAATACTAGACTGGTAGCTGTTGTTGTATGCAAATTCTGCCAATGGTAGAAACTCCTCCCAACTACCCCTGAAGTCAATGACACAGCCCCTAAACCTATCTTCCAAGATTTGAATTACCCTTTCGGACTGACCATTAGTCTATGGATGAAACGTTGTGTTGAAATCCAATCTTGTACCTAATGCCTGATGCAATGCCTTCCAGAACCTCGATGTAAACCTGGGGTCTCTGTCTGATATGATAGACACAGGTACCCTATGCAACCTCACCACCTCTGACACATAAATTTTGGCTAACTTCTGTAATCAGTAATCAACTCGAACTGGAATGAAGTGAGCGGATTTCGTCAACTGATCCACAATTACCCACACTGAATCTTTTTTCGTAGGCGTAAGGGGCAGCCCACTCACAAAATTCATCGTTATCCTCTCCCACTTCTAAAGTGGTATCTTCGCTGGCTATAGTAACCCTGAAGGCACTTGGTGTTCCGCCTTCACTTGCTGGTACGTCAAGCATTTACCCACATACTCAGTCACTTCTTACTTCAGACCCGGCCACCAAAACTGTTCCTACAGATCCCTATACATCTTGCTTCCTCCTGGATGCATAGCGTATGGGCTACTATGTGCTTCCTGCAGAATCTTTCGCCTCAATTCAGAATCCTTTGGCATATAAGCTTTCCCTCGAAAACACAATATCCCATCACTGTTCACACTAAAATCTTTTGTCTTACCACTTGCCACTAACTGCAGTTTCGAGCTTAGCGATTCATCAGACAATTGCTTCTTTTTAAATCTGACTGACCCAAGAAGGCTTCCTTGGAATTCTGCTAACACACTTCCATCATCGTGCAAGCTAAGATGGGCGAACATTGCCCTCAAGTCTGATATCACTTTACGACTCAATGCTTCTGCCACTACATTAGCTTTACGCGGATGGTATTCAATCGAGCAATCATAATCCTTTAACAACTCAACCCAGCGTCACTGCCTTAAATTCAACTCCTTTTGGGTAAGGAGATACTTCAAGCTCTTATGGTCCGTGTAGATAACAGACTTCTCCCCATGCAAATAATGTCTCCAGATCTTGAAAGCAAACACTACTGCAGCCAATTCTAGATCATGCATGGTATAATTCACTTCATATGGTCTCAGCTGTCGAGATGCATATGCTACCACCTTCCCTTCCTGCATCAACACACATCCCAATCCTGTGTGCGATGCATCGCAGTAAACAACAAATTCCTTCCCAGCCTCAGGCTGAATTAACACAGGAGCCTCAGTTAAAATCCTCTTCAACTTCTCAAAGCTTTCCTGTTGTTTATCTGACCAGACAAACGATACCCCCTTTCGTAGCAACTTGGTTAATGGTGTAGCAATTAATGAAAACCCCTTAACAAACCTCCTGTAATACCCAGCCAGACCAAGAAAACTCTGAATTTCTGCCACAGACTTAGGCGGCTTCCAATCCAACACCGCTTCAACTTTTCGAGGGTTAACCCTAATCCCCTCAGCAGACACAACATGACCCAGAAAGGTAACTTCCTTCAGCCAGAATTCACACTTACTGAATTTGGCGTATAGCTGTTTCTCCCTCAGAATTTGTAGAACCACTCGAAGATGTGAATCATGTTCTTTTTTCGATCTTGAATAAACCAAGATATCGTCTATAAATACCACGATAAACCGGTCTAGATAGGGTTGGAATACCCGATTCATCATATCCATAAATGCAGCTGGTGCATTGGTCAATCCAAACGGCATAACCAAGAACTCGTAGTGACCATAACGAGTTCGGAAAGCTATCTTATGAATATCTGCCTCTTTGACCTTAAGTTGGTGGTAGCCCGACCTCAAGTCTATCTTTGAAAAGATCGAAGCACCTCGCAACTGATTGAACAGGTCATCGATTCTAGGCAGCAGGTACTTGTTCTTAATCGTCAACTTGTTCAACTGCCTATAGTCAATGCACATCCGCGTTGATCCATCCTTCTTTTTAACAAACAGCACCGGCGCTCCCCAAGGTGACACACTTGGTCGAATAAAACCTCAGTCCAACAATTCTTGAATTTGAGCTTTCAATTCCACCAACTCCTTCGGCGCCATTCTATATGGGGCAATAGACACTAGCACTGTTTCGGGAAAAAGATCAATTTCGAATTCCATCTCTCAGTCCAGGGGTAACCTTGGGAGCTCTTCTGGAAAAACATCGGGAAATTCCCTCACCGTCCTGACATCCCCTACAGTCAACTCCTTGGCCTCCAAAGCACAAACATATGTTAAGAAAGCCTTGCATCCTTTTCTCACCATTCTTTCAGCCTTTAAAGTAGACACTACATTAGACAAGTAGTTCCTCCTTTCACCTATCACCACCACCTCATCATCCTCAGGAGTCCTTAACACCATGCGCTTGGCAGCACAATCCAAGTTTGCTCGATACTTCACTAGCCAGTCCATACCCAAGATTAAATCGAACTCCCCGAACAGCAGTTCTATCAGGTCAGCTGGGAAAACCACCCCTTGTACTTCTAGAGGTATCTCCCTAAAGAGTTTATTCACGACTACCGATTGTCCTAAAGGGCTAAGTACAGTCATCTCCCTAGAAGCAGTCTCACAGTCTATGTTCAGAGTTCCAGATACAGTATTAGCATTATAAGAATGCGTTGATCCAATATCAATCAGTGCAGAAAAAGGCAACGTCCGGTGCATCGCCTCCTCTCGGTGTCTAGCAGCATAAACTAACCCAGGTTGCCTTGCATTTATATTCCCAGCACCTCTGCTCGGTGCTCCACGTCCACGACCAAAACCACAACCTCCCCTGGCCGGACCACGGCCTCTCTGTGGCTGCTGACCACCTCTACCAGGCTAAACATAATTCTGACTTGCGAGTCGCACTTTATTTGGCTCTTGCGGACAGTCTTTCACCTGATGATCCACTGCCCCACAGCTGAAGCATCCATTACTTCTTGCCCAACATTCCCCAAAATGAAACTTCCCACACGTAACACATTGCGGAGGCCTACCAGTAACAGTGGGCCTTATAGCTCGACTTGGCCCGTCCAACCTAGGCCTCTTCTGAAAGTTCCCAGTAGATCTTGATGGTCCAAAACTTCTTTTATTTCTACCCTTGTCCCTATCCTGATTCTGTCTTTCTGAACGCTTCGCCTCTTCAGCTATCTTAGCTTTCTCAACCAGAACAGCGAATTCCCTTTCTCGTTGCGGAGCTATCAGTACTCACAAGTCATCCCTCAAGCCGTCCTCAAATCGAGCACAACGCTCATTATCCATAGACACAATACCACAAGCATACCGACTTAGACGCAAGAATTTCGCCTCATACTCACCCACTGACTTACTCCCCTGTACCAAGTTTAGAAATGCCTTACGTTGAGCGTCCACATAACTTGACCCAATATATTTTCCTTAGAACGCAGACTTAAAGAAGTCCCAGGTAATGCGATCCGCGGCTGTACCATCTCTAACTGTGAGCCACCATTATAAGCCTCGTCTCGGAGCAGAGACACAACTCCTTTCAATTTTTATTCCGCAGTGCAGTCAAGATCATCCATAATTCGTTCCACTGCTTCTAGCTAGTACTCGGCTACACTAGGAGCCACACCAGAAATGCCCCTAAACATTTCTGCCCCATTAGCCCTGAGTCGCTCAGGCACCGATTTTCGAACCACTGATCCCGTGGTCACTCCAGCCACTCTCTCCAGAACACGTAACATAGCCTGAGACACAGCATCGTCTCCACCAGTTTGATCTTGAAATGCTGCCCCTGTAACTGGCGATGTTCCGGCCCATGCCCAGATTCTTAAGGTTCAGCCTCAACATTTTGGCCTCTTCCATGGCCTCGCACCCCGCGTCCGTGTCCTCTAGTACTCATTATTACTAACGCAATTTAATCTGATTAAGAGTTTTATGAGTTAGTGTTTTCTTCCACTGTTTATTACAGAGTAGTTTTATGAAAATAGTATTATAAGCAGTTCTCGCTGTTTCATGCACACCTAAGGTTTCAGTCTCTAAAGTTGTATTCCTTAATACAATAATCACAACATATCATACTCACTTTATGCACAAAAATCAAAAGTCAGAAGACTTACCGTGCGGATTTGGTGCCGGAGACTCGAGTGCCATGCTTCCAAACAACACATATATTTCTAAATCACATTCTAACCATCTTCTAAAACATTTTAAACCCCCATACCCATGGCCGATTTTTGAACCTAGGCTCTGATACCAAAATTGTAATGCCTCAAACCCGATCAAAACATTACGATCGAATCTAGATTGCTACAGAAGAAGTAGATTTAAAAACTTTGTAAAACATCGCGATTTGAGTTTGATGAATCCAGGTTAAGAGCCTTTTTGTTAAAACTGTTTTACTAATACAACCTTACCATTATAACCAAAATTTCCTTTTTATTAATTAAGTCGATTGGATGCTAAAACAGGCTTATTTTGTCAAATTCGAATTTAGAGAAATCTTTGAAAGATGAAAATTTAAATAAATTTTGAGGTGCGGGATTTCTTTAAAAATAACATCTGAAATGTTGAGAAAAATTCCAAGTTTTATTTGTTAACTGCTTAATATCCATTTGTCGTGAATTTGGAAAACTTCTTGTTATGCTTTTAGGGAAAACCTGATTTTTCAATGACTCATAGCACGAATAAAATCAACGTATCAACAAATCCCAAATTAAAGTTAAAGCGGCCTTATTACAAATCCAAAATCCTAAAATAAAAATAAATTAAAGTTCAAGTTCAAGTTTACTAAAGAAACCACAACGCATGGCCACCTCGAGTCCGTCTCGGCCCAAAACCCGCCATCTACTGGTCACATGCAAAATTAGAAAAGGGGTGAGTCATCGAGATTCAGTGTGTACATTCCCCGTGTAACGTAAATTGAGCCTTAGCCCACTCAGTACAATTCATGGTATGTGCATGCAATGCAACCCATCCTAGATCAGCTCTCCATCCAAACACCCGTGGCATTATGCCACTGTGGCTAATAACCACCGTGGTCCTAAACCACTCGTGACACAAAGTCACTGTAATATAATCGTGGGGCCAACCTATCGTGGTCATAGACCACCGTGACGATCTCTAGCAATAAAGCATACGTGGGGCCAACCCACCGTGGTCATAGACCACCGTGACGATCTCTAGCAATAAAGCATACGTGGGGCCAACCCACTGTGGTCATAGACCACCGAGATAAGTCACTGTTATAAGCAATCGTGGTATTTAACCACCATGGTCCTTGACCACTCATGACAATAGTCACTCATCAGTTTATCCGTGGTTTTAACCACCGTGGTACTTAGACCACTCGTGACAAAAGTCACTCATGACCGTAGTCACTGATTCTCCCTCCACTATCAATCAATCCCCAGCCCATGCTCTTTTCATTGTGCACAATATGAATGTATGCAATGCAACATATATCAGTGTATACAGATTATATTTCACACATGCATAACATCAAAATGTACATATATGCATATTAACAGCAATATCGGTAGCGAAGAACTTACCCGGCGTCTCCAACCTTTACCCATAAGGGTAGTTAATCTATCTTATCAGTTATTTTGGCTTTTTGCCTTCTTTTAGTTAATAACATAACAACAACAATAACGAAGGCGTGTGAGTAGTACACATCTGGTACCATGCAACACTATGCTTTCTATGTCGACACTCTCGTTAACTGAAACGACAGCTATCTGTCTACCCTGCTCTGACGCTGGTCCACAACCCGATGGCCAGTCTCTAACTGTCAATACTGCTCGCTTCTTAAACTTAGGAGTCGCAACTATGGGTTCACTCCCTTCTCTTGATCGACCCACACTTGCATCCATGGTAAGGGTCTTTGGTCAGAAAACTAGATTAACGCAACGAGAATAAAGGAAAGAAAGGATATGTGCCAGATGAAAGGAAACTTCTTACCTTGATCAGTGAAAACCAAACTTCTAGAAGATTGGCTTATGAAACTGATACGAGCACGCCCGGGACGTCAACATTTTACAACTGAACAGCTCGGATCAAAGCCAAGACGATTCATATCTTTTGGTGCACGTCTCAAAATGAGATTATTTTTAGCTCATTTGAGTTCATTTTAGCTTATTGAGTTTGATTTGCATTTATTTTATTTCATGCATTTTAATTGGCTAAATAAATTTATTTAGTTAGTTAGTTAAATTCTGCTAAAAAATTAATTAATTAAATAAATGTGTTTCTAAAATTGGACATTTTTACTTTCAAGTATTAATGTGTTTTAATTATTGCATGTGTTCAATGTCTTAAGTTATTACATAATTTTAATATGTTCTAGCCGAATTAATATGCAGGAATAAATGAGTTTTAGCTGCTGAATTTTTGTGTGTGCAGAATTTAATGGCTTGACTTAGCAATTGGAATATCTTTTTGTAATGGTGGAGACATTGACGGCACAAGAAAGCATGTAAAGATTAATTATTTGATGATGGGTGGCATTGGAAGTATGAGGCTGAATTTAAACAATAATTTTTGTGCAACTTCATGGGAGTTTAAGGGAGCATACGTGAATTAAGGCAAGGAACCCATGATAAATTAAATAATCAAAAGTGTTAATGGTGGGAATGTTGATTGTGGAAATAGTGGACGGCAAGCATAAATGGGAGCCTTGAATTAAATAAACAACAAGCATGGATGGCACAAGCTATGGATTGAATAAAATAATACAAGCACCATGAAACACTCATCTATGGATGGACGGCAAGAACATGGTAGAGAGCATGTGGAATTTAAAAATCCATAAGCATGATTGGAATATTATGGGGTCTTGAAATTCTTTAATCAAGATAACGGATGTATGAACAAAGTGCATGGACGGCAAGGCCAAAGTGAGATTAAAAGAATTAAATATGCCATGGTTATTGTAACCACGTGGGAATTATTTTTCCATAGTTGGACAACCAAGCTTCCACGGTAAATTAAGGAGCATTTGTGCTAGGATTTGATTTTTAATTTTTATGTTGATGTTTCAGCCACAACAAGCTACCTTAGGCTTATAAATAGCTTGTCAATTTTCAATTGTAGGACACTAGAATTTTTATGAATGAAATTTTATGAACTTTGTTCATTTGAGTGAATTTATCTCCTCTTCAGTTTAGTACAAGTTTTGTTAGACTTATCAAGCTTGCTTGTGGCGTCTTCGACTTGTTGAACTTATCACTAATTTCGTTTGGTGTGGCGTTCATCAACCTATCTCCATGTATCCACCTTAATGACATAAGAAACGGGGTGACACTGTTATATAGTGTTGAATCTTTCTTAAGTTAAGTTCGTATTTCCATTTCCATCATCGATTCCATTTATCTACCTTAAACACTATAGAACCCGGGGTGACACTCTTTAGTGTTGAATCGCTTCTCGTTTAAGTTCTTTATCCATCTCCATTAAATTATCCTTTTATCTATCTTATTTATTTTTATTTCATTCCACCAAACCAAACCATCTTCTATTTTATTCACTTAAACTTCCGCAAACTCATTTATATTTTTTGATTATTTTCCAAAGGCTTAATTTCTCCTCGTAGACGATTGGGCAACCCGTATATGTTTCGACTCATCCCGAGCCAGTTCGTATCAGAAACCGAATAAGTTTCAAGAATAACAGCACTTCTTCTCTATATCCGAAGGTTGGTTACTAGGTTGAGTCCTTAAATAAAATCATGAGTTAGAGCCGATGTACTAATATAATAAAAGAAACAGCCTTTCGGCTTAAATGAATAATGAATGATGGCATCCATCCTTCCCCTCCATTCGGCCATGGCCACTTACCAAGATGATTCGGCTACTGCTAACAAGAGCTTCAGCTTCCACGAAAGAACAAACACGGTTCAAAGTGAAGAGGGGTATTCAGATTCGGCCTAAAAGAAAGGAGTTACAAGATAGATGCTTTTAATTTCTCTAGGAGAGAAGAGAGAAGAAAGAAAAGAGATAGGAGAAACATACTTAACGAAAGTGAACATATTACCTTCAACTAACGCAAGAACCGATAGGAGAGGAGATTCGGCAACCATGGAGATAAAACTTCAAGAACCGATCCGACAGTGAATAAAAGACTAAACAAGAATAAAAAGGAGTAGAGGTTTCGGTTTAATGGAGAAAAGTAAGTAACGAAGGAGAGTTAAGATTCGGCTATGAGAGAAAAACAAATTATATGATATGGTAAAGAGAGATTCAGCTACTTGCAAAAGAGGAGAAAAACTGAGTTAACAGATGAGAAGAGAACTCGATTGGTGAAGAAAGGAGTGAAAAGAATGTTGAAGAAAAAGAGGGAGTTTTTGCTATGGTGTTAATGTGTAGGAGAAGATGCGAAAAGGAGAGAATGGGGAAGTGAATTTCGGCTAACACACAAATGAAAGGAAAAAGTGGAGGAGAATAGCTACGAGGTTCGGCACAAGTACACAGAAATTAAGGAGACCCGAAATGACACCTAGAATGACACCCTACTCACAAAACCGATACCAAGCTTAGTAATTTCGGCACAACACCTTAGCACTATGCTAACCCCTAAAACCAAATGCACCTAGGTAGAAAGCTCAACACTCAACCAAAATTTTAGCACCTCTCTTCAAGCAACTAACCGCAACACCCCTCACCCAAGACTCCTCATTCGGCCCACTCCTTCTTCCATGGCCACATTCCTTAATTCCCTCCTACTTTCACTCCCCATCATTCCTTTGAAACAATTTGACCAAGTCTTCCTCCACAAACACCTCATGGCCACTCATTCAAATGATTTGACTCAATCAACCAACCACCTTGGAGAGTCCCTGCCGAAACCACCACCTTAGCTCCCTGAATGCAAAAATTAAAGCATCTAAATGGGGCTCACAAGACTCGAACCTCCTCCCCCTGCTGCTACACAATGACGCCACTTCCTTGCACCTTAAGTGGCCTCCCCTTGCCACTTTGCCACATCACTTCTTGTGTCATCAAACACAAAAATTAATTCCTAAGTCCTACCCCAGCTAGCTTCCCCCCTAAAGTGCTTGAAACAAAATTTTCACCAAAGCTCAAGCCTAACCCCGAGCCTTTTCTGGACCCCTAAACACACCAAATTAACAACAGAGCATAGCACACACACAAAAACATATTAAATGCAGAGCCCCTAATTGAAGATGTTACACCGAGACTTCATAGGAACCCCATAACCTTCCAAAATCACCTTCTTAATAGATCCAACTTGAAATAATGCCGTTCTCACATTCCCAAAAATTTGAACGCTCCTACGCCTAAAGCCCAATTGGCCCAATTCTTCTAAGCCCAAATTTGGGGCAATACATCGGGATCGGGAAAAAAAAAGAAGCTGAAATGGAAATCACAACTTCTAAACTTCACTTCTTCTTTTTTTTTTTGAATTTTTGTATTTCTTTTTTGTATTTTTTTCACGAACCTAATTTCGGCGTCTCGATCATTGTTAAAAATCCTCATTTGTTAGCTCTAATACCAAATGATACGAACTCACCTCGGTGATGATTCGAGTCGTAAATGTTTGCCCGATCATCTACGAGGAGTAATGGATCTTTTAGAAATTAGAAATTTTGGAAATAAGTTGGTGGAAGTTTTTAGTTGATTTTCTTTTTTAGAAATGGCTTAAGTTAGGAATGGAGGTTGATAGATGATGAAGAAATCGATTTTAGAAGATGGAATGGTTAGGTTCAGTTTAGTCAGACAAAATAAAGTTAAGTGAAGTGTAGATAGATAAAGTGTAGGATAGTCGATGGAAATGGAGATACGAACTTAAACACAAGAAACGATTTAATTGTAAAACAAACCCTAAATTTTTAGGCCTAGAAGTATTGGGTCTTAAGTATGGGCCCATAAGGAAGCTGTAATTAAGTATTGAATTGTGCAAGGAAATGACACAATTAATGCTTCAGTGGTTAAGGGCCCTGAGAAGTGTTGGAGAAGTCCTGGGTTCAAATCTGGGCATTTAGCAAAAATTTATGTCTTTCTCTTAAAGGAGCCTTGATGTTAGAGGGTAGGCTTTAAGAATATTGTTGGGGAAATCATGACGCAAGGAAGCATGTGGCCTAGTGGTTGTGGCGTCATTAAGGTTGCAAGGGAGCTTGGGTTCAAGTCTTGGCCCTTGCAATTTATTTTGTTTTTACTTTTAAAGGAACCTGGGCTTTGGGCCTATAGACCTTATATTTAGTTAAGGATAAAACGTGACACAAGGAGTTGGATGGCAAGGAGGCAAGTGGCGTATTTGATCAATGAAAGGGGACTTGGGTTCGAGTCCCATTGAAAGTAAATAGTTGTCATTTTGCTACCTGGGGATGGTAAGAGATGGATTTAGATTCAAACACTTGGAGTTGGTTGAAGACTTGGTAAAAGAAGGGAATTGACTTGGTCATAGTGGTTGGAATTTGATTTGAATTTGAATGAATGGTTGCTGTAAATCAAGGAGCAATCCAGGGAGGAAATCAGGGAGTTGAGCTAGAGAGGAATGTGCTAGCCAAATGGGGGGTGTTGAGTAGGCAAATTTCGGCTATGAGCTTGAGGGAATAGGCATTTCGGCATTTTGAGCATTTTGGGTAGCCAAATTCTCTTTTGGTATTTGAGGTTTTTGTTTTGCTTTCTTTTTATTCTTTCATGGTATTGGTTGTTGGGGACCTTTAGTGCATCTTTTCCTTTCCTTTCGAGTCTGAACTCAAGTGCTTTTCTGGTTCCCCTCTTCTGTCAAGATTATATCAAACAGCTAAGATCCCCTCTCAACACGATTGCTTCTTGTAGGCCGAATGCTTCCTACTTCCACCATTAATTCCGATTTTGTTCTCTCTTCCTTTTATCATCCTCATATACCTTTTTTCTTCCTCTTTTTCTTAATTCTTCTTTGGACCGAATTCTACTTACTTTCTCTGTTCCGTTCCTTTTAGTTTACCTTGCTATTTGGGTGAACCGAATCTTTTCTTGTTTAGTTTTGGGGTGACCAAATTCTCCATTCTCTTCCCCCTCTCTGTTGCAGTCCTGCAAGTGATCCTGATATCGGTAAGCGATTATATTCTTTCCTTTTTGATTAAAACTATTCTCTCTTATTCTCTTTTTCTCTAAAAGTTGAGTACTCCTTTCCTTCTTATTCTTTGATGGTCGAATGGTGATCCCTTCCTCTTGGTGTGGTGACTGTGGGTTTAGGCAATCAAGAGTTCTTCATGGAGGCAAGTGATAGCCAGTCTAAAGGGGAATCAGGGAGAGTGCCTAATGGAAATGGATTCGTAGCCCCTGCTTCCAAGTTTAAGACACGTGCGAGGTCGGCTGTTCGGGACTTTCCGCCTAGATGTGGAAGGGTGATTACATCAAACTTTGGTTTAACTAGGCAAATCATAGTTGATCACTCTAGTGAAGGTGATGCCGCTTGATACGAACTCGGTTCGTTGAAGATTCGAGTCGTAATATGTTCCCGATTGTAAATTTGAGTGAGTTAGGCTTTTCGAGAAAATGGTTTAAGTAAGAAAGGGAATTCTGTTGGTTGTATGGATAGATTGGGAATAGATGAATGAAATAATTAGCTAAGAGTTCAAGCGGAACTAACACAAGAAGGTGTGTTAACTCGAGTCTTAAGTGAACGCTTAGGTTGGGAATGGGTTTCGGTGGAAGGCTACGGTAGGTAAATGGAAACCTTGACCCGCTATCAATAAGTGATAGGAACCCCGGTATAGTTGAGCGCCACACTTTGGGGTTACAAAGTGATAAGTTCGGGTAGTCAAAGACAAGGATGACGCCACAAGGGATACTTGATAAGTCAACAAGTCTTTGGAGAGAATCGAGAGTTGAAAACAATCTTACAATTTAACAAAATTATATGATTGTTCATTAGCTTCAAAATGTGGATTACATAGCCTATTTATAGGTAAAATTAGGTCAGTCGAATGGCCATTACTTAACACACAAGTTTAGCTTTTAATTTTAAAATTTAATGTGCTGATTGTTCTTAAATTTTCTAGAAATTCTTCATGTGCTTGGGAATGCCAAAAGCCCTTCTAGATACCTTGGAATTTGGCTGAATTGAATGGAGGAGTTTGAAGGCTGATGGTGCATGAAGATTCCAGCCTTAGAGCTTGGAAAACCTTTTATGGAAACTCCTTGGTTAGCTAAACAGCTGCTTTGAAAATTGAAATGTCAGCTCTTGAATCAGCTTGCTGCTTGGCCGGATGGCCACTTGGGAAAGACACCATCCAGCAACCTTTCGAGCTCAACGAAGAGGCACCATGTGAACTTAATGCCTTGTCCATTTATATCCACGAAAAAGGCACCAGCAGCTCATTAAATGGGTGTCCCATGCATGTTCCCTTGCATTTATGTCATCCATTCATGCTAGACAACCCCTTTAATGCTGTTTCATGAATGCAAGATGCATGCTTAGCTGCTCATTAAATGCTACCGTCCCAAGCAATGTACATGCAGCAAATTAATGCACCAATATTTCATTAAATTTGGTCAGCAAATATGCTTCTTTATTGCTATTACTAATCACGAAAAGAGGCCTTTACTAGCTGCATTAAATTCGGCTCCACACATGCTTCCTGGACAAAATAAATGGTAGCCATTAAAACAAAGTTGAGGCACATTAATTTCGACTAGACAACTTAATTAACAGCCATTAAATTGGTCTAAAAAAAACCAGACACATTAAAATCATGTCTTAAACTAAACATATTTATTTTATGTCTTAACCTAATACATATTAAAAACATGAAATAAGACATATTTAATACTTTAAAAATTAAAAGTCCAGATTTATTTAATTAAATGACTTGAGCTGATTTTAACTAACAAAACTAATTTAAAATTATTCAAAATAAATGCAATCAGCTCATTGAGCTAGCTAGGTGCCAAATGGGCTGAATTGAGCTAACACGAGCTCAAGTAACCCTCCCCGATATAGGTTCGGCATCTAGCTTCTTGGGTGGGCTTGCATCAGCACTCGTGATTATTTAGTACTCTACGTGATAAGGTGTGTATTTGTATACATGTTTTGATTATTAATCGGTTGAAAAACGAAGATGTGTATATTGTACTAACTCGACTGTTGATCGGCATTATGCCGAAAAGCTAAAATACCGACGAATGATGCCATATGAGCGTACGATCACGCGTGTGGTGAATCGAGCTCACGGAGCGTGAGCGTGTGATGAGAAAGGCCACCATGAATGAATTCATGGGCTTGGGTCGTAGTGGGCCACTTGGGCTAGAATGGGCCTCGATGGGCCCAAAGGGCCGTAGGACCGTGAATGCAAGTTAGACTGTCAAATGGGAGATAGAGAGGCTTGTCATGACACAGACATGGCATGGGTCGTTCTGGGCTTCGATGGGCTGAGAGGGCCCAATGGGCCCGTGGGCCCTTTGGGTTAAATATCACTATTAAATGGGAAATAGATAGGCTTATCATGTCACGCACATGACTTAGGTGTTTTGGGCTGCGTAAGGCCGAAAGGGGGCTGTATGGGCCAAATGGGCTTGTGGGCCCACACAGATGAAATGTCTGTGATGTGATAAGTTATTGATTTGGGCTGTGCTGTTGCATAGCCGTGGTTGTTTTAGGCTAAATGGGTGACACTAGTGTGTGGGCCCACTTGTGTAGAGTAATGGGCCTGAGGCCCCATTTTCACCGCTAAGTCAAACTAGGTTTCTTAAGTCACTCGAGGCGACTGTATGTAACACCCCAAACTCAGCCTAGAAGTTAGGCCTGAATCCGGTATGTCACATCAAAGGCATAATTCAAATGATTTTGCTAACTAAAATTTAAGGCCCAAAAGCCCGAAATCCTTGAGTCTTGTTAAGTAATGAAAACAAAAACCATTTTATAATTTTAAGTGCTTCGAAAACCAAGTTTAAACGTAAGAAATTTACTTAGGTTTAATAATTAAGTACACAGTTGAAACAATAAAACCCAAAATCTAAAGTCAAATCGGAGTACAAGGCCCTATTACATCCAACGAAAATAAGCAATTAAAACTAGGTCTTTGGAAACAATTAAATAAAATGTCTAAGTATCTTGTAGTGTGGCCATCTCCGAGTCCTCTCCCACGTCGAGCCGTTTATTGAGGATCACCTGAAACATTTAATAAAAAGGGTATGAGTTTCGAAACTCAGTGGGTACAACCCTTGCATTCAATTCAATATATAATTATCACATGGGCCTACAATGACCTCATGTCATATCATATCATATGCAAAATAAGGTAATGCAAAACCCTCCTCAAAAATCCATCCGCTACACATCATTTCTCTTCCAACCCTACACACCTGTGGGGATTTCTAAATCGATCCACCCATCCTCTACACACCAAAGGTGGCACTCACAGTGGCACTACTCAATGTTGCAGCAAAGCTACTAATCATATAATGGTCTTAAAGCCACTGGTGGATCCACGGTCGTCAAACGACTATGTGATCCTCAAATCTTCCTCCGTACCATAATTCCCACCCATATGCATCCTAAACAGAATATCGTATGAATGCAACATGCACATGAGTGACATCCAGAAAACTCATATTCATCACATAGTGGTATTTTCATCATTTCACAACCCAAGGGTATTTCCATGAATCTACTCTATAGGGGTATTCAGGTAATGTCGAAAACATAGGTATTTTGGAGATTTTGTAAATCAGGGATGTTTCGGTAAATCTGCAAATCAAGGGTATTATGGTAATTACACAATTCAAGCTATTTTAGTGATTTTACAAATCTAAGGTATTTCAGTAATTTTCTAACTAAGGTATATTGGGTATTTTCAAATCAGGAGTATTTTAGTAATTTTACAAATCTAGGGGTATTTGGTCCCTTTCGGGTTTTAGTTATGAACTTTGGCCCTTTAACAAGTCCTTGCGACTAAAGTGAACAGACACTATGCACCAGGTAGGATTCCAGAGAAGAGGAGGTGGACCGCTAGGGCCGCTTCAGTACCAAGCTCTCCCTAGATTCAATCCTAGACATGCACATGCCCATTACCACACTTTAACCTAGCGACTTGTCCACGGACAATGTTTAATTATTATAAAGTCTTATGCGGTTTAAGAGTTATTCAGTACTAAGCCTAAGTCCATAAAACCCTAGCATACTAGTCTATGTCCCCATAAAGCCCATCAACCCCTTTCACGTTCATATAACCCATAATGGCCACACCACATTTTTATGGCCCACTAGGCCCAAATCTCAGTCATATGGCCCATTAGGCCCAAAACAAATCCAGATCATGTAACATGTATGCCTAACCTAATTCATATAATCAAATTAATCCATTTCATCAAACTTCGCATTTAGTCACTTTTGGCCTTTCGGCTTTCCGGCGTTGCTGGTATGTGTGTGTAGTGTTTGTACACACTTGGTTACCGTGACGTGATATTCCATCCTTAGCCTTGAACCTACAACCAACTAACCTACAACCAACTAACCTTCAATCAACCACTTATACTTAATCAAAATATTTACTCAAAAGCCGAAACCTTACCGTAACCTTACCATGTGCCACCAGGTTCTAATAGCCCTTCCTTAGCTACTAATCACAAGTGTTCCCTAGATCTGCACTAACACATATACCATCAAAAAAATTCGGGTGACTCGTAATCCACACAAGTCATCCACACATTCGGCCATTCACACCAACCATAATCGAGTTGAGTACACTTACCCTTGCTAACGATCCTACCACACTTGCGATCTTGGAATTGTTTCCTTGTTATCACAGAATTAACAACAGGATAGTTAGATAGCCTTTCAACTTTTAACAAATCGCACAAGAGAGGTTTACCAAATACTTACCAAATCCACTTTCGATCCTGTGGCTTAAATTTGGCTTTTGAGATTAGTATGGTAACAGAGACAATTTGGCACCAATAGGGAGAAGAAGAGGAAAAGTGATCGGCTAGAACTAAAGGTGAACAAGAGAAGGAATTTAAGAAGAGAAGCTATGGGGAATTCGGCTAGATAGAAAACCAAAATTTTGACAAAGGAATGATGGGTTTTTTTTGGCAAATGAAAGAATTTGGCTAAGGGGGAGAAAAAGAAATGTAATGGAACCCAAGGAACCTCTCAAAGGAATTCATCACCTCTTTTTATAGCCAATAGCTGAATCCTACCTTCCCCCACAGTCCAATTCGGCACCAACTCTTCCCACCTCTCATCTCCTAATTTTTCTCCATGATATCTCCCTTATCTCATCCGAAATTCCCTCCTTTATCAGCTCACAAGACCAATTCAAACACTTCAACAAAGAAGTCCAAATTCCACACAACTCTTGCTGTCCACTATGCAAAATAAACACCCAAAAGCACCTTACCACTACTTGAACCTTGGACCTCTTCACGCCACCTTGTAGCTCCCCTAGTGAGGCCACCTTGCCACTAGACCATAAGCCCATTTGTGTCCTATTTTCCCCTTAATCTGCTTAAGAGGCCTAATGCTTGAGACTAGGGTCCACTAAAGCAAGAAAAATAAATTTTTCCCTATGGTCATCCCTATCTCTAAGACTTCAAATAACCTGATAATACCTTAAAATTAATATTCTAAGTGCTACTCATACATACCAACCTTAGTGCACAGAAATTTAAAGTTTCAAGATTTTTGGGGCGTTACAACCTAATAGGCCCAAATCTACTAGGCCCAAATTTAGGGCGTTACACTGTAGACCTCTTAGAAGGTCGCAAAATTACTAAAATATCCCCAGTTTGCAAAATTATCGAAATACCTCTAGTTTTCAAAATTACTGAAATACCCTTGATTTGTAAAATTATTGAAATACCCTCAATTTGTAAAATTACTGAATTACCCCTGTAGGGTAGAATTACTTAATTACTCCTATAAGGTAGAATTACTAAAATACCCCTGTAGAGTAGAATTACTAAATTACCCCTATAGGGTAGAATTACTACTATACCACTGAAGGGAAGGATTACCGAAATACCCATGTAGGGTCAAATGACTATTATTCCTTTGCAGGTAAACGACTGATTAGGACTATGACTGATCTAACTGTGAATGTATGACTGTGTTTTAACTGATTTGACTGTGGTGGTAGGGCTGATATGCTTTTACTACATGTTTAAATGATTATTACCGAGCATGACCATTTTGCATACACGTGTAATGATTGAGCATGACATACACGATATATTACATGGGGTTGGGGATTTGTAGTTGAAGGAAGTACTGTACTAGTGGCTCTACCACGTTTTACCACGTAATCTGATTTTAGTGGCTCAGCCACGTATACTATTTTTAGCAGCTTTGCTGCATTGTTATTACCAGCTAGGCTACGTTATTGGTGTGCTGACTGGGTGGGTCGACTTGGTCCCCACATGGTGTGTTGGTTGGTACAGAAGGTGTGTTGGTTGGACTAGGTGGGGTTGCATCCTTATACTGTTGCATACTTGTTTTTGAGATCTGTCACTGTACTGGGTTTAGGCCCACTTGTTCTGTAATTGGTTTGGGCTAGGCCCAATTGATTCTGTTATGGGCTGTGACCCAAATGATATTGTAGTGGGCTTTGGCCCACGTATGCTCTGATCTGTACTGTACCATTACTGTTAAAAGGGCTTTGGCCCAGACTATTTAGGTTTCTGTTTCTGTATACTGACTGTTACTCTAGTAAGGGGATTACACACTGAGTTTTCGTAAACTCACCCCATTTTTAACTGTGTAGGTAATTCCTCAACCTTAGACGGATCGGAGCTACGAGGGACTCGGAGAAGACCACACACTACTTATGCTTGCTGTTTTGATTATTTACTATTAAATGTTTTTGATTTGGGTTGTAATAAGGCCTCTCTCTTTTTTAACTTATTATTTGTGATATTTATTTATGATGTTTTCTAACTACTAAAAGTGGAATACAATTTCCAAAACGATAACTATCTTCAAAACACTATGTTTTCACAACGTTTTCAAAATGCTTCTGCAACTTAATTTTTTTTAAACATCACCTTTTCGTAAATTGTTTAGTTTTGGTTCCGCAACAGATGAGTTTTTAAAAGTAATTATGTTTTCAAGTGGGTAATAATTGCTTAAGTGTTTTGAGTTTTAAACAAAGAAGGTTTTAACTCTCAAACAATTTCTAACAACAAGAAATATGGTTTTGGAAAAATATGTCGATGTGACACGCTAGATTTGGCCATAACTTTTAGGTCGGGTTTGGGGTGTTACATCAACACTAGAAAGTGTCACCCTGATTTCTATTTGGTTTAAGGTGAATGATGGAATTCGAAAATGGACCTCGACCCGTTACTTAGCAAAGTAAGAACTGAAGGTATAAAAAGATGGACGAATGCCACACCAGGTTGGTGATAAGTTCGAAAGAAGAGAACGATTGACGCCACTAGCTTCGCTAGATAAGTCAAATCAAAACTCATACGAATTTAGAGAGGAGTATACTCACTCTTTGAACAAAGTTCATTCAAATTGATAATAATGGCAAAAGTTTTCTAAACAAGCTAATTACAAAGTATTTATAGTGCTTACATGAGGCTAGCTGAAAAGTCACATGAATTCAGCTTTAATGGCTGAAATAAAGCTTAACCAATAAGTAAAAATTCTAGGCCTAAGTAACAGCAACTTTTAACATGATTTAATATTTCAATTTAGCTAAATAAATGAGCTGATTACTTGGGCTAGAAGAATTCAACATTTTGAGTAGCCAAATGACTTCAATTCCTTCATTAAATCAGCCTTGGACAGCCAAAGAGTCATGTCTTTCCACTTGATTCATGCATAGCTGAAAAGTCATGGCTTTTCACTTGATGAACGCTTAATGGCCCTTTAAATGTGCTGCTTGATGTCCCTTCATTTTCCCCTTAACCAAATGCATTAATGCTTGTGTATTCATCTCCTTAACTGGCACCATAACTAACTTTGAGTTCATGAAACCGATCAGACTTGAAGAGTCACTTTTGGGTTTTGAAGGCTTAAAAAAGGTCCAAACTTGAAGAGTCAATTAGCCATATGAATAGTCACCTACAAGGTAGATAATTAAGCATTAAAGACACTCATAAGAATCAGCACACTATAAACACTCATATACCAATTTATATGCAGCTCAAATCACCTTATTTAAAATGAAAATAAACACACTTTAATTTATGTTGTAAAAAGTAATAGCCAAATTAAATAACATACTTATATAAACAAACTCAGACATATTTAACAACTAAGATGCTTAAATGCATGGTTTAAGATGAAAACTAAATGAACAAATGAGTTACCTAATGCATGACTTAATTTAATGATGCAAACTTTAACTAACATGGGAGTTACATAATGCATGTCATAATTTATGATGCAAACTTAACTAACATGAGAGTTACATAATGCATGACTTTATTAAATGCAGAACACATAATGCATGTCATAATTAAAATATGTAGATCAATAATGCAAGACTTTAATTAAAGATGCATTTAATAAACAAGACATAATTAAAGACTCATATTATAATAACTAAAGTAACTAAAATAAATAAATCAAAGTCCTTATTCCAGCAACCAAATTAACAAAGTAAAATTAAAAGCTTCATTTTGCACTTGGGCCCCTCGAGTTTGGGCCAATCTCAGTGGCATCGAGTTGTATCGTAACATGATGAAGCCAGGATCACATCATACCCTCCCTCTTGAAGACGATTTGTCCTCAAATTGGGCCATTTGCTCGCAAAGAAGCTCACACAATCACAAACCCTTTTATTCATAAGTCTAACAAATTCGTTTCCAAAAACCCAAGAACAACAAATGGTTCAAAAAGGAAACATGTTATTTTCATGCCCTCCCTCTTTAGGAGGAAACTTGATGTGGCCCGGGTCCACGATTAGACACGAGTTGAAAAGTTGCCCGATCTTAGACGAGGAGTGGTTAGAAACTCAGAAGATATTGTTCAAACTTTGTAACACCCCAAACCCAGCCTAGAAGTTAGGCCCGAATCCGGAATGTCACATTAAAGGCACACTTCAAAATGATTTACTAATTAACCATTTAAGGCCCAAAAGCCACAAAACCCTTGTATCTTGTTAAGTTAAGATAAAAAGCCCATATTTTAGGAAAACATTCATATGTTGTGTTATTTCGAAAACCATGTCAACTTTAGAAATTTAATTTAAGTTTATTGACTGGATAGTTGTAACAACAATAATAAAACCCAAAACTTAACGTATATTAGGAGATACATGGCCTTATTTTAATTTAAGGAAAAACAATGTATTTAAAATAAATTTATTTGAACAGATTAAAAACATTTGATCAGCTTCTAGTGTGGCCATCTTCGAGTCCTCTCCCACGTCGAGCCGTCTATTCAGGATCACCTAAAACATTAAATAAAAGGGTGTGAGTTTCGAAACTCAGTGTGTACAACCCTTGGCAATCAAATCACGTAAAAATATTCACATTGGGCCTAAGCCTTATCAAATTCAGTGGTCTTAGGCCTTAGCCCACAATAACCTCATATCATAACATATCATATCGTATCGTATACAAACAAGATAATGCAAAACTCATTCCAATAATCCATCCACTACACACACCATTTCCCTTCCAACCTTATACACACCTGTGGGGATTTCTAAATTGACCCACCCATCCTCTACACACCAAAGATAGCCCGGTTACAGTACTACCTAACGTTGCAGCAAAGCTACTAATCATATAATAGGCTTAAAGCCACTGGTGGATCCATGGCCATACGACTATGCGATCCTCAAATCTTCCTCCGTACCATAAGTCCTACCCATATGCATCCTAAGCAGAATATCATATGAATGCATCACACACACGAGTAACATCCATAAACTCATATTTGTCGCAGAGGGGTATTTTTGTAATTCTACCCTACATGGGGTATTTTGGTAATTTAGCAAAATAGGGGTACCTTGGTAATTTTGCAAAACAGAGGTATTCTGGTACTTGCACAAAATAGGGGTAGTTTGGTAATTTACAATATAAGGGTATCTTAGTAATTTTTCAAATGTAAGGGTATTTTAGTAATTTTACAAATATAAGGGTATTTTAATAATTTTACAAATATAAGGGTATTTGGTCCCTCTCAGGTTTTAGTTATGAACTTTGGCCCATCAACAAGTCCTTGCGGCTAAAGTGAACAGACACTACGCACCAGGTAGGATTCCAGAGAAGAGGAGGTGGGCCACTAGGACCGCTTAAGTACCAAGCTCTCCCTAGATCCAATCCTAGACATGCGTATGCCCGTTGCCACACCCTAACCCAATGACTTGTTCACGGACATGTTTAATTAGATTAAGTCGTATGAAATTTCAGAATTGTTTAAACTAGGCCTAAAGTCCATAAACCCTAGCATACTTTCCTACGTCCCCATAAAGCCCATCAAACCCAAATTACATCCTTACGGCCCACTAGGCCCAAATCACATCCTTATGGCCTGTTAGGCCAAAAACAATTCCAGATCATGTATTATGCTTGATAGACTCAATTCATACGCCAAACCAAACAAACTCATCAAACCTAGCCTTAGGGCCCATTAGGCCTATTTAGCCACTTTCAGCTTTTCGGCTTTTGGGCATTGCCGATATCGTGTGTGTAGTGTTTGTACACACCTGGTACCCACGCGCGCAGCAAACCCCTTAGTCACAAACTTACAATTGACATTACGAACGATTAACCAAGGCTTTAACACATACTTATCAAAAACTGAAACCTCACCGTACCCTTACCATGTGCCTTACGTTCTAGTAGCCCTTCCTTTGCTACTATTGGTGATTATCCTCTAGATCTGCACCCAAACACCTATATCATCAAAACCAAGTGATCCATATTAATCATAAATCATCCCTACGAGCAACATTAGATTCGGCCATTTACTAAACCATGACTGAGGTAAGAATACTTACCACGGTGTTAGCAACCCTTACCTACCACGATTGCGATTGTCGAGTCTTACCCTTGTTAATACAGGTTAACAACAAGAATTGGGTTAGATAGCCCTTCGGCTTTTAACAAAACTCGCTAAAAGATCAACTAAGCACTTACCGAAATTCTTTTTTGATCATGCGGCTCAAGTCCGGCTTTTGAGACTAGTAAGGTGACAGAGGCAATTCGGCAACACCAGGGAGAATAAGAAAAGAGGTGATTCAGCTAGAACTAAGTGGTGAACCAAAAAGGAAACTTGAGAAGGGAGGGTATGAAGGATTCGGCAAAGAGGGATGATAGAATTTTTGGCAATGGAGGGAATTTAACTTAGCAAAATTTTGGCAAAAAAAAGAGAAACTGTTTGAAGGGGAGAATAAAACTAGAGAATGCTCAAAGAACCTTTCAGCATTCGGCCCCTTCTCCTTTTAAAGCCATAGGCCAAACACTCCCCTCCCTTAGAGTCCCATTCGGCACCATCACATCCTTACTCCCCATCTCCTAACTTTTCTCCCTTATCTTCACCTTAAATTTCTCTCCTGAACACTTCCTTCCAGAGTCCCTCCAACGCCAACTCCTTCTGTCCAGGCACAAAAATAAAACTCCTTAATTCTCCCCTTTTTAGGCATCAAACCTTGGACCTCCTTAACTGACAAACACGCCACTTCACAGCTCCTAAATGACACCACTTTCCATTGGACCACAAGCCCATTTGTGTCCTCTCTTCTCTTAATCTGCTTATGAGGCCTCATGCCTAAGACTAGGGTCCACTAAGTAAGAAAAAATGAATTTTTCCCTATGGGCACCCCTATCTCTAAGGCTTCAAATAATCCCGATACTACCTTAATATTATTATTCTAAGTGCTACACATACGTATTAACTTCCATGCACAAAAATTAGGGTTTCAGCATTTTTTTGGGGCGTTACAAACTTTATAAGGTGGAAGCTTTTGGATAGGTTTTATAATTTATATTTAATTAATTTAGAATGGAGGTATTAAAATAATGGAAACAAGTTTCAAAGCTGGAAAGAAATAGGTTAGTTTTGGATGATGAAAAGAAAGATGGATGATAAAAGTTTCGATTTTAGTAGTAAGGAATAATGATAGAATGGAATGAAGACGTAAGGTTCGTAATAGGGTGGGGTATGGGTGATTGTGGGTGGTGGAAAATAGAACCTAACCAAGAGCGATTCAACACTAAAAAGTGTCACCCGATTCTTATACGGTTTAGGTGGTCGATGGAATAGAATGAAAGCCACACTCAGGTTTAGAGTGATAAGTTCAGATAGAAAGACTCAGATTGACACCACTAGATAGCTAGATAAGCAGGTCGGGTCTCAAACAAAAATTGAGAGAAAAGATTTCTCACAATTTCGGCAGCAGTTCGATAAAGTATCAAAAGTCCCTTTTACAAGAAAATAAACAAGTATTTATAGGCTAAGCTAGCTAGCCAAATAGCCACTAAAGTTCCTTAAAGATTAAGTAAAATTCAACTAAAATATTCTTGAATAATCTAGAACAAATCCAATGAGTTGCCATGTCCAAATTCGGCTGAATAGGAGTGCATGGGACTGCTTCTAGATGGCTGGTTGCATGAAGACTCTTTGCTTGGTGCATGCTTCCTTCTAGGTTCGGCTAATGGAGTTAAAAGCTTCAATCAATGAGCAACTCTTGCTGAATAGTTATCAAATTTAATTAGAGGAGTTGAGCAGCCTTAGAGGTGTGAAAATGAAGATTGAATAGTCATTGAGGTGTGAAACATTCCAGCCGAATGGTCTCCTGCATGGGCAGCTAGTGTGAACGCCTATTGATGGTGCATGGGAGAGATAATTGGCCAAACATCAAAGAGTTGAATGCTGGTACTTGTTGGCTGAATGGACACCTTGAAAACCCAAAAATCAATAGCCAAATACATTGCTTCAGCCGATCCATGTATTAGCCAAGTTCAATACACCTAGGTGCATTTATCTCCTTTAAGGCTCCTTGAAGATTCGGCTGAACCTACATGCATGGAGAAAATACATTAACTTAATTCATTTCTGCTGAATATCAATTGAACTTAGCTAGGACAACTAAAGGAACACTTAGAAAAAATAAGCTAAATAAAACACATTCAATATTCGGCTGTAGCTAGAAATAATTAAACTTGAAAAAAAAAATTATGACAAGTTAAATGGAGTTTTGGACATCATAAATTCGACTCAAATGAAGACTCAAAGACACATTAAATTGCTGTAGAAAAATTAAATAAAAATCATTAAGTTCAAACTTAATTAACCGAAAATTAAACAAGCTAATTAATTCAGCTCATTGAGCTGAAATAAGCTTATTCGAGCTAAACCAAGCTGGGGTAATTTGAGTGAGCTGAAGGTGAGCTAAAGTTAGCTCATAATAAAGTATATAAATGACTTTGTTTGCTGTTTTGAGCTGTTATGGCATGCTTGCTAGCTGAATCAGCCCACATTTATTCCAAAAGTGCCGTAATGGCCTCCTTGAGCTGCCTAGCTCGTGCATGCGTGATAGGGCCTTGGGCATCACCGAGGAATCCATGTCCGAACTTGAACCTTGCTCGGGCGAGGTCGCATCATTCCCCCCTTCTTCAAAGTGAGTCTTCCTCAATTTCTCTCTTGTAAGCATTTAGTCACATCCAACCCTAGTCGTTTGGTCACAAAACAATAGTTTTCAAAGATTTGAAATAGAATTAAGCCGTGAGCAAGAGACAATTGAATATCATCAAGATGCAAAAGTTTATCTTCGAAATTAAGAAAGGAGGGACTAACCTTTGGGGCTCTAACATCAAAAATAGAGAACTTAAGGGTTGGAGTTAATGGAAAATGTACCCTTTTGGATTGTATCACTAAGCTCTCCTTTGTGATGCGATCTCGGCTGCATCATGTTACGACACAACTCAATGCCACCGAGATTGGCCCAAACTCGAGGGGCCCAAGTGCAAAATGAAGCTTTTAATTTTAGTTTGTTAATTTGGTTGCTGGAATAAGGACTTTGATTTATTTATTTTAGTTACTTTAGTTATTATAATATGAGTCTTTAATTATGTCTTGTTTATTAATGCATCTTTAATTAATGTCTTACATTATTGATCTACATCTTTTAATTATGACATGCATTATGTGTTTTGCATTTAATAAAGTCAAGCATTATGTAACTCTCATGTTAGTTAAGTTTGCATAATAAATTATGACATGCATTATGTAACTCCCATGTTAGTTAAAGTTTGCATCATTAAATTAAGTCATGCATTAAGTAACTCATTTGTTCATTTAGTTTATATCTTAAACCATGCATTTAAGCATCTTAGTTGTTAAATATGTTTGAGTTTGTTTATATAACTAGGTTAATTTAATTTGGCTCTTACTTTTTACTACATAAATTAAGGTGTGTTTATTTTCATTTTAAATAAGGTGATTTGAGCTACAAATAAATTAGTGTATGAGTGTTTATAGTGTGCTGATTCTTATGAGTGTTTTTAATGCTTAATTATCTACCTTGTAGGTGACTATTCATATGGCTAATTGACTCTTTAAGTTTGGACGTTTTTCAAGCCTTCAAAACTCATTATGGTGGCTTTTCAAATGGATCAAAAGTGACTCTTCAAGTCTGATCGATTTCATGCACTCAAAGTTAGTTATGGTGCCAATTAAGGAGATGAATACATAAGCATTAAGGCATTTGGTTAAGAGGAAAATGAAGGGACATCAAGCAGCACATTTAAAGGACCATTAAGCCTTCATCAAGTGAAAAGGCATGACTTTTCATCTATGCATGAATCAAGTGAAAAGACATGAATCTTTGGCTGCCCAAGGCTGATTTAATGAAGGAATTGAAGTCATTTGGCTGTTCAAAATGTTGAACTCTTTCAGCCCAAGTAATCAGCTCATTTATTCATGAATTGGAACATTAAATCATGTTAAAAGTTGCTGTTAGTTAGGCCTAGAATTTCAAGAGTCTTTACTTATTGATTAAGCTTTATTTCAGCCATTAAACATCACATTAAAGCTGAATTCATGTGACTTTTTAGCTAGCCTCATGTAAGCACTTAAATACTTTGTAATTAGCTTGTTTCAAAAACTTTTGAACTTTAATCAAATTTCTTGAACTTTGAGTTCTAGAGTGAGTTAAACTCCTCTCCTTTTTCATACAAGTTTTGTTAGACTTATCAAGCTTGCTTGTGGCGTCTTTGACTTGTTTGAACTTATCACCAAACCCCCTTTGGTGTGGCGTTCATCAACCTATCTTCATCTTTCCACCTTAACGATATAAGAAATGGGGTGACACTGTTATATAGTGTTGACTCTTTCTTAAGTTAAGTTCGTATTTCTATTTCCATCACTATTGGCGAATATCACTTATCCATCTTTATTTGTTTGTCAAAACCGAACCCACTTAATTCCATAAACTTATCTTTCCTTTATCCCATTTTACTAAGCTTCCGCCTATCTTAAACAAATTTTCCCATTTTTAAAGACTCGAATATTTCTCCTCGTAGACGATTGGGCAACTTCACATACGATTTGACTCAGCCTCAAGACGGATCGTATCACTTTGTTCGAAGCATAGGAGCTAATTCAAAGACCTTGGGGCCGTCAAACCTTGCTGACCTTACCCGTTTATATGTTTTCAAAGACTCAAGTTCTAAATAATTAGAATTCAACAAATATTTCTTTGAACAAAAAGGTAGGTTAGATTTGATTCGGCCAATGCAAACAACATTAGAATTTCGGCTCAAGTTTTGTATATTAAGGTGTAACAAAGGCCAAAATTTGTTCACATTTTCCTCACATTCAACATAACATCTTGAACAGATTCATTGGAATTAAAAAAATTCATGGAACATTCAGAAAACAAACAGTGTACATCTTGCATGACAAACCTTCATTCTTGAGGAAGGTACTTCAATCGTAGCTCCTCAGGATGAAAGACCTGAGAAGAAGAATCAAACAAACAATGGTTAAGTAAAACACTCTTTTTCTTCTCTCTTTTTCTTTCACATTCTTTTTCTTTTTGCAAATTATTTTCACTCAATTTTTCATCTCTTTTTTCTTTTAAATTTACAAACTTTTCGTTTAAACTTTCCAAAGAACGCCGTAGATGTTGCTGGTCTTCCATTACTTGTTGTGGAGACAAAGGCGCCAACACGATATTCTTGCCATTATGTTTGAAGGAATATTGATTGGCAAATTCGTCGTGTGTAACTCAATGATCGAATTGCCAAGGTCTTCCTAGCAACAAATGACCCGCATGCATAGGAACGACATTCGTAAAGCACTTCATCATGATAGTTACCAATTGAAAAAGGAACTTTCACTTGTTTGGTAACCTTGAGCTCAACACCTTCATTGAGCCATTGAAGATTGTAGGGCCTCGGGTACTTAATCGTTGATAGGGATAATTTCTCAACCATGAGCGTACTCACCACATTCGTGCAACTTCTGCCGTCTATCACAATGGTGCATGCTTTACCAAGAACATGGCATCGAGTATGAAACAAGTTTTCTCGTTACGGCTCACTTGCCGAACCTTGGACATTGAGGCTTCATTTAATCACAAGCATTTTGCCTTCAACTGCAAACTCAACCTCTTCATCATTCACGGTCGGATGTTCAACTTTGTCATCATCTTTATCAACTTCTATCTCCGATTCAATCTCGCCATTAGGTAGCATGATCATCGTATTGCGGTTAGGAAATTGACTTGAAATGTGGCCTCGGCTTTGGCATTTGAAACACTTAATGTCTCGGGATCGCGATTGAGAAGTTTCAGGGACTTTACCTTTGTTGGTTTCTACAACAGACTTGTTAGACTTATTAGGCACCGCAGGTTCCTTGGACGGATTCAAAGAAGCAGCTTTACTCAGGCCTTGATTCCACCTGGGTGTACTTGAAGTGGAATATCCTCGTACCGCACCTTTTTTCTTGATTTGCTTTTCAACTTTTATCACCATGTGGACCATGTCGACGATCTCTACATAGTGTTGTAGCTCAACAACATTGGCTATTTCTTGGTTTAGTCCAGCCAAGAACCTAGCCATGGTGGCCTCGCGATCCTCTTGCATGTCCACACAGATCATGGCCACTTCCATTTCCTTGAAATAATCCTCCACGCTTCTCAATCCTTGCATGAGGTTTTGGAGTTTCTAGTACAACTCCCGGTGATAGTAAGAAGGAATGAAGCATTGTCGCATGACCGCTTTAATCTCGGCCCAAGTTTGGATGGGACGTTCACCATTTTGTCTCCGGCTCGTCTTAAGCTGGTCCCACCATATCATCGCATAGTCAGAGAATTCTATGGCCGCCAACTTCACCTTCTTTGCCTTGGAGTAGTTGTGGCACTCGAATACTAGCTCGATCCTTTTCTCCCATTAGAGGTAAGCCTTGGGATCCGAGCAACCTTGGAAAGGAGGGATGGATAGTTTGATGCTTTTTAAGTCATCGTCGAATCTTTCTCGGTCTCGTTGGCCTCGATTGCGGGGGCCTCTCCTCCAAACACTCGAGTTGGACCTTTGATCACTTTCGTGGTCACTAGGCTCGGAGAAATCATCCTCTTGGTCTACTTGCCTTCCTTGGTTTCTTGGGGGACTTATAGGCGTTCTTCGTCATTGAGCGTGCCCCTCCACTTGATCGAGTTGTTCTTGAATTGGTTCTAGTTTTCGGTTAAACAATCTTTTGACCTCTCGTAATAGGGCTTATAGATTTAAGTAGGGAACATTTCGGACAGGTTGCCTTTCCTCCATAATTCTTTTGGAACTTCTGGACTTGTAAGTTTGTACCTTACCACAAATCTCACTAATCACTCACAAAGAAAAAGTCCGCTCATGCTCGTGTTTAACTCAATATTGGCTTTTTCTTTGATGTGTACACTCTCGCCTTTTACCACTCGTCTTTTCTCTAGTGTCTTCGTAGGAGACTCGATGTGACGTTATCGTAGTCTAGATGGGTTGGCTACAAAGTGGTTACAAGGGATGAATGTAGGGTGTTCGAGTAGGCTAACAAAGAAAATCAAAGTCTGGTTATGTGCGGCTTGGGGGAAAATAGAAGATGGGTTGCCAAATGATGGTGAAAGGTTTTGATTGATCGGGATTGAAAGTAATGGTTTAATATTAGAACTAGAGAAGAAGAACAGAATACAACCAATACTTACTAACTTTGAACACTTTTTTTTTTATATTCGTATTTTCCTTTTTTTACTTCAATACACGAAAATGTTACAATGAAAATGGAATTACAATTTTGAGATTTTTTTTAATTTCAGATTTTTTGTAACTACGAACCTATTTCTGGCTTCTTCGAAAAATGCCGGCTCCTCGTTATCAAGCTCTGATGCCAAATGATACGCCCCGAGTCTACGATTAGACACGAGTTGCAAAGTTGCTCGATTGTCGATGAGGAGTGGTTAGAAACTCGGAAGATATTGTTTGAACTTTATAAGGTGAAAGCTTTTGGATAGGTTTTATAATTTATATTTAATTGAGTTAGGAATGGAGGTATTAAAATAATGGAAACAAGTTTCAAAGTTGGAAAGAAATAGGTTGGTTTTGGATGATGGAAAGAAAGAAGGATGATAAAAGTTTCAGTTTTAGTAGTAAGGAATAAAGATAGAATGGAATGGAGACGTAAGGTTCGGAATAGGGTGGGGTATGGGTGATTGTGGATGATGGAAAATAGAACTTAACCAAGAGCGATTCAACACTAAAAAGTGTCACCCCGGTTCTTATACAGTTAAGGTGGTCGATGGAATAAAATGAATGCCACACTCGGGTTTAGAGTGATAAGTTTAGATAGAAAGACTCAGACTGACTCCACTAGATAGCTAGATAAGTCGGTCGGGTCTTGAATGAAAATTGAGAGAAAAGATTTCTCACAAATTCGGCAGCAATTCGATAAAGTATCAAAAGTCCCTTTTACAAGAAAATAAACAAGTATTTATAGGCTAAGCTAGCTAGCGGAATAGCCACTAAAGTTCCTTAAAGATTAAGCAAAATTCAACTAAAATATTCTTGAATAATCTAGAACAAATCCAATGACTTGCCATGTCCAAATTCGGCTGAATGGGAGTGCACGGGACTGCTTCTAGATGGCTGGTTGCATGAAGACTCTTTGCTTGGTGCATGCTTCCTTCTAGGTTCGACTAATGGAGTTAAAAGCTTCAATCAATGAGCAACTCTTGCTGAATAGTTATCAACCTTAATTAGAGGAGTTGAGCAGCCTTGGAGGTGTGAAAATGAAGATTGAATAGTCATTGAGGTGTGAAACATTCCAGCCGAATGGTCTCCTGCATGGGCAGCTAGTGTGAATGCCTATTGATGGTCCATGGGGGAGATAATTGGCCAAACATCAAAGAGTTGAATGCTGGTACTTGTTGGCCGAATGGACACCTTGAAAACCCAAAAATCAGCAGCCAAATACATTGCTTCAGCCGATCCATGTATTAGCCAAGTTCAATACACCTAGGTGCATGTATCTCCTTTAAAGCTCTTTGAAGATTCAGCTGAACCTACACGCATGGAGAAAATACATTAACTTAATTCATTTCAGCTGAATATCAATTGAACTTAGCTAGGACAACTAAAGGAACACTTAGAAAAAAATAAGCTAAATAAAACACATTCAATATTCGGCTGTAGCTAGAAACAATTAAACTTGAAAAAAAAAATTAAGACAAGTTAAATGGAGTTTTGGACATCATAATTTTGACTCTAATGAAGACTCAAAGTCACATTAATTTGCTGTAAAAAAATTAAATAAAAATCATTAAGTTCAAACTTAATTAATCGAAAATTAAACAAGCTAATTAATTCAGCTCATTGAGCTAAAATATGCTCATTCGAGCTAAACCAAGCTGGGGTAATTTGAGTGAGCTGAAGGTAAGCTAAAGTCAGCTCATAATAAAGTATATATATGACTTTGTTTGCTGTTTTGAGCTGCTATGGCACACTTGTTAGTTGAATCAGCCCACATTTGTTCCAAAAGTGCCGTAATGGCCTTCTTGAGCTGCCTAGCTTGTGCACGCGTGATAGGGCCTTGGGGCATCACCAAGGAATCCACGTCCAAACTTGAACCTTGCTCGGGTGAGGTCGCATCATTCCCCCTTCTTCGAAGCGATTCATCCTCGAATCAATCCCTTTTCTCTCTTGTAAGCATTTAGTCACATCCAACCCTAGTCATTTGGTCACAAAACATTGGTTTTCAGAGATTTGAAAAAGAATTAAGCCATGAGAAGAGACAATTGAATATCATCAAGACGCAAAAGTTTATCTTCGAAATTAAGAAAGGAGGGACTAACCTTTGGGGGTCTAACATCGAAAATAGAGAACTTAAGGGTTGGAGTTAATGGAAAACATACCCTTTCAGATTGTATCGGTAAGCTCTCCTTTGTTCGAAGCATAGGAGCTAATTCAAAGACCTCGGGGCCGTCAAACCTTGCTGACCTGATCTGTTTATATGTTTTCAAAGACTCAAGTTCTAAATAATCAGAATTCAACAAAGATTTCTTTGAACAAAAAGGTAGATTAGATTTGATTCGGCCAATGCAAACAACATTAGAATTTTGGCTCAAGTTTTGCATATTAAAGTGTAACAAAGGCCGAAATTTGTTCACATTTTCCTCACATTCAACATCTTTAACAGATTCATTGGAATTAAAAAAATTCATGGAACGTTCAGAAAACAAACCGTGTACTTCTTGCACGACAAACCTTCGTTCTTGAGGAAGGTACTTCAATCGTAGCTCCTTAGGACGAAAGACCTGAAAAGAAGAATCAAACAAACAATGGTTAAGTAAAACGCTCTTTTTCTTCTCTCTTTTTCTTTCACTTTCTTTTTCTTTTTGCAAATTGTTTTCTGATACGGTCCGCCTCGAGATGAGTCGAGTCGTATGCTAGTTGCCCAATCGTCTACGAGGAGGAAAAATGTGTTTTCAGAAAATAATAGAAAATGCAGCTAAATTTGCGGAAGCTATTGAATGAATTTGTTTGGAAAGGGGAATCAAGTCATGAATGGAGGTTTGAAAGATGATGGAAACAATTTAGTAGATGGAAGGATAGGTTTGGGTTTTGTGATAGAAAGGAATATGATTGATAAAGGTTTTCGATTTAAGGGAAATTAAATAGAGATAATTTGTGGAAATGGAAAAAGTGAACTTAAATGAGAAACGATTTAACACTAGGAAGTGTCACCCTAGTTTCTATGATGTTTAAAATGGAAAAGTTGGAAATCGATGATGGACCAAAGACCCGTTATCTAGAGAGATAAAAACCAATGGTGTAATAGGATGGTTGAGAAACGTTTGACGCCACAAGCAAGCTTGATAAGTAAAGATGAAACTCGTACGAAGGATAGAGAGGAGAGAACTCACTCGATGAACAAAGTTCATATAATTTCATAAACTGACAAAAAGTCTCTTTTACATGCAAATGAACAACTATTTATAATGTTCAGCTATGGTAGCCGAAAGGCCTAGTTTAAACCTTAATAGCCAAGCAAGAATTAAACTAGAATAGGCTGGAAAAATCTAGAATAAATCCCTTAGAGTTCTTGGAAAAATTTGGCTGAATGTAGCCCTTAAGTTGCTTGAAAGATTCGGCTGAATTTGGGAGGCAAAAGGTGATGCGATCCTGGTCACATCATGGTTCGACTCCATCCGACACCATCGAGAGTGGCCTAAGCTCGAGGGGCCAAAGTGCAAAATGAAGCTGATTCCATCTCATTTTCAGCTCAATTAAACTCCCTTCCTATGTGGCTCATCTCACATGAGTTGATCTCAGCTCAATGAGCTTGGTTTATGTTCACATTCAGTTTATTCAGTTTGTGTTTAGCTTAATTTAATTCATGCATTTTTATTTTGCTGAATACAAACTTTTACACTAAATATTAGGTTTAAATAAAGGTTTAGTTTAAATAAATACGTTGTGTTTAATAAGAGGCTTATTAATTAATCTAGTTACTAGGTTGTTTTAATGAAGCATGAGTTTAAGTTAATTTAATTTTGCTTCCATAAATTAAACTAGTTGCTGCATTAATTGAAGTCCTTACTTCTAGTTCATTTAATTAAGTCAAGTGTTTAATGTGTTAAGTTAAATTAGTGTTTAATAAGTGTTTAATGTGTTTAAGTTAAATTAGTGTTTAATAAGTGATTAAATGTGGTTAATATGTTTGTTTAATGTGTTTGAATGCAGAAACTTTTCAGCTGGAAACTGTTACACTCATGGGCTGTTACAAAGAGTTTAATGTGACTTTTCATGTGAGAATCGGTTACACACATAAAGGAAGTATTATTCAACATTAAAAGGAACTGTTATGATAATTGAAGGAAGCATTATACATCAATTAAATTTGGCAGCAGCCTCTTCTTCTTCCAATAACCGTTTGAAGCTTAAAAGGTCGCACATGAGTTACAAATTTTTATTAAGTTGCTGGTGACCATTAGGCTGCTAAGAGAGCATGAAACCAATCATTTAAATTCATTTAATCAGCTCATTTAGAGTCATAAAGTTGCTGTTATTTGGCTTGGAGGAACTCAAGAGTTTTTATTTATTGATTAGATTTTATTTCAGCCATGTAAATGCATGTTAAAGCTGAATTCATACGACTCTTCAGCTAATCACATGTAAACACTATATATACT
The DNA here is from genome assembly GCA_025503065.1 of Gossypium bickii. Lineage (NCBI taxonomy): Eukaryota > Viridiplantae > Streptophyta > Magnoliopsida > Malvales > Malvaceae > Gossypium > Gossypium bickii. Next base: position 41,159,897 of record CP106717.1, on the reverse strand, counting down.
TTGTTATTAGCTTGTAAAAGAAGACTTTTGGTGCTTAATGAAATTTGTGAGTTATCTACTCTCTTTATTTTTCAAGGTTCAAATTGACTTATCTAGTAGCTAGTGGCGTCAATCTGACTTGTTTTGAACTTATCATCCATTTGGGTATGGCATTCAAACCTTTATACCGAGGTTCCTATCTTGCTAGATAGAGGGTCGAGGTTTTATCCAATTTCGTATTTACCTTTTGAAACCTATAAGACTCGGGTCCTTAATTCCTATTAAGGGTTCTTTCTTGTTTCAGCCAATTATCCATTTAACCATCTCTTTTCTTTGTTTTTAAACCACTACCATTTTATTTAATCTATTCAGTTTTACCCTTTTAAATAAATCAAACGAAACTCCTTCGTAGACGATCGGGCAATTCACATACGACTCGACTCACCCCGAGGTGGATCATATTATTTGGTATCAGAGCTAGAAAGCGAAGAGCACCGACGTTCGTATTCAATCTTGAAAGTAGGTTCGTAAAAAAATTTGAAAAAATTTGAAAAAAAATTTCAAAATTGCTTGTATTTCATTCTCTTGTATTTGAAGTGAAAAAAACAAAAAAAAAGAATTACGAAAATTTAAAAAAAAATACGAGTGAAAAAAAAAGAGTGAAGTTTTCTTTTGAAAGTTTGGTAAGTACTTGTTGTTTCTGTTCTCCTCTTCTGTACCCAATCTTCAAAATCACTCTCCTTTATTCCCGATCATCAAGAACCCTTCCCATCATCATTTGGTTCCCCTCCATCTTACCCAACACCACCCTTAACTCATTTTCTTTCAGCCGACCTTTACCTATAACGATTTTTCCTTTGCTTAGACCCCTTAAAGTCGACCTACAAGTTTCTAATAAGTCTAAGGTAACCTTCTAGAATTTTGAGAGGTGGATCCAAGTGGTAAAAGGCACGAGCCAGTGAGATCGTTCGAGTGGAGGTAAAAGCCAAATGAGTAAAAACACAAGCGAGAGTGTCACTTTTCCTTCTTCTTTCCGAGTGAAATTGTGAGGATGTTGTTGTGAGGAATTTAATTTTTTTGTTTTACTTAACAAATTTCTTTTCAGCAATCAAAGATGTCCTGCGAAGAGTTCACCGAATCGGAGTACCAATACTTGGTGTAAGAAATGAAAAGAATGGTGAATTCCAAGTTTGATAGACTACACGAGAGATTAGATCATGTGGAACAAAGAGAACCATGAAAACAAGTGTCATCAAATCAGAAAGCAGAATCGAGAACTTCGTAAAGATACACTTTTAACGATTATTCGAGACGAGATTTCGATCGAGATTCTTATTCATCAAGGAACTCAAGGCGAAGAGAAGCCGACTTTGATGTTTACTCTCTCCAAGATGACATGCGAGGTGAATGGTATACTCCTTCAGGAACTTCAAAGAAATCCTACACGGAGTTTTCTTCTCGATACAATTATCGTGATTCATTTGTAATTAAATTTTCTTCTTTCAAGCCAAATGATTACCATCTTGATTCTTTTGTAACATCATGTAAAAGAAAAGAAAAAGAAAAAAATGCAAAAGAAATAAAAAGAAAAGAGAGAAAAGAGGCAAGTAAGAGAGAAAATGAGCGAGTTTCGAGAAAGCTTGAAAAAGCCATTGAGAAGGTTTTTGAAAAAGAGAAAGAACAAAAAGAAGTTGAAAGAGAAGTTGAAAAGAAATTTGAAAAAGAAAACAAGAGTGAAGAAAAAGAGAGTGAAAAAGAAATTTAAAAGGAGTGTGAAAACAAAAATAAAATTGAAAAAGAAACAAAAGAACTCGAGATAGAAAAAGAAACAAAAGAAAAGAATGAGCAAGAAAAAGTGAGGAGTGATTCAACTAACCCCCTTGAAGTTTGCTCTTGTTCTATTTCTACTTTTCAGGTTCCCGAAAGATCGAAAGATGTTTTTCAACTACAATACCTTCCGGAAGAACGACGTTTCCATATGATTAGCCAAGGTATAGTTGAAAATAAACCACACAAACCCAAAGGTAAGCGAGGTAAGGAACTTTTAAACGAGTCACGGCAATTCAATTTGACATTCGTCAATAAAATCTTCGATGACTTGGTTATCAAAAGTCCCCCTTATTCTCATCTGATTGATTTCTATTCTTTGAATGTGGTTGACACTGTTCGTTCCGATCGACAACCCAAAAATTTTATCTTGTGTGCAAACGATTTTTCACAAAAAGTGCTTAATTTGTATGAACATGACATTAACGAGCACCCACTCAAGTTTTGTGAGAAATCTTTGAACTTGTGCAAATCTGTTTTGAAGCATGAATAGAGATTTGAATGTTCGTTTTTGAGTATGCACAAGTCTTATTGGTTTAACATGATCGATTTAGTGAAATAGTTGTTATTTGTTGCCTTAAATAAACAAACTCATGTTTTTAAGCTGGGAATTTGTGTTGATTCATCTTGTTTGAAAATCAAGCCACATCGATTGTGTGCAAACCATTTCTATCATTTTGATTTGGTGTCTTTGAATAAGGAAACAAAAATTTCCCAATATGTTTTCAATTTATATTCATTCCTTAAACAATTTCTTTGGTTGTCCATGAAGTTTGCGATCCATTTGGAAAACATTAATTCAACCGCGAAACTTCAGCTTTGCTATACCCCCGAGGAGTGAAGATTTGTGATGGGCGAGCAAGGTAAATTCGATTTTTGTTTTTCTGCCCTTGAAGACAAGCAAGGTAAGATTCTTAAAAGCTTTAAAACACTTTTGTTTTCCTCGGAAGATGACAACCATCACGTTGATGATTTCATTTTTATAAATTCCTTAAATTGTGATGTGCTTAATTGTTCTATTCTGTTTGATAATGATCTATCGGTTTTGGAAGTTGATAAAAAGACTCTTGTTTTTGATAATTGGCATGATGCATTTGTTAGCGAGCATATGTCCAAAGGTTAATTGCAAGGATTGATTATGCGAGGTCATGAATCATGTGAATTTGTTCTATTACTTGATGGTGACGATTATGTTCAACTTTTGACCTACTATTCGCATTTCAATTCGTGGAAGCAATTTAAGTTGGTTGAATGCCTTGATCCTTATGTAATTCTACTTCAAACATTTGATAAGGCTTTATTTCTTTTGTATGATAAGTTGATCTTGTCCTTCCATATGTGTCATACTTGTGTTGCTATGTTTATGCATGGATTGCAAATTTGTTTGAAGTAATACTTGTTAATTCACGGCTATTCTTTCTAGGTGTCTCGATTACCATCCTCCCCGTTTGAATGAGGAAAGCTAAGCGAAAGGAATTCTATTCAAGAGAACATCAGCTCGATTCGAGGGATGCGATCCTGGTTGCATCATGGTTTGACTCCATCCGACGCCATCGAAAGTGGCATAAGCTCGAGGGGCCAAAGTGCAAAATGAAGCTAATTCCAACTCATTTTCAACTCAATTAAACTCCCTTCCTATGTGGTTCAGCTCACATGAGTTCATCTCAGCTCATTGAGCTTGGTTTAAGTTCACATTCAGTTCATTCAGTTTGTGTTTAGCTTAATTTTATTCATGCATTTTTATTTTGCTGAATACAAAATTTTAAACTAAATATTAGATTTAAATAAAGGTGTTTAGTTTAAATAAATAAGCTGTGTTAAATAAGAGGCTTATTAATTAATCTAGTTACTAGGTTGTTTTAATGAAGCATGAGTTTAAGTTAATTCAATTCTGCTTCCATAAATTAAACTAGTTGCTGCATTAATTGAAGTCTTTACTTCTAGTTCATTTAATTAAGTCAAGTGTTTAATGTGTTAAGTTAAATTAGTGTTTAATAAGTGTTTAATGTGTTAAGTTAAATTAATAAGTGTTTAATGTGTTTAAGTTAAATTAGTGTTTAATAAGTGATTAAATGTGGTTAATATGTTTGTTTAATGTGTTTGAATGTAGGAAAATTTTCAGCTGGAAACCGTTACACTCATAGGCTGTTACAAAAAGTTTAATGTGACTTTTCATGTGAGAATCGGTTACACACATAAAGGAAGCATTATTCAACATTAAAAGGAGCTGTTATGATAATTGAAGGAAGCATTATACATCAATTAAATTCGGCAGCAGCCTCTTCTTCTTCCAATAACCGTTTGAAGCTTAAAAGGTCACACATGAGTTACAAATTTTTATTAAGTTGCTGGTGACCATTCGGCTGCTAAGAGAGCATGAAACCAAGCATTTAAATTCATTTAATCAGCTCATTTAGAGTCATAAAGTTGCTGTTATTTGGCTTGGAGGAACTCAAGAGTTTTTATTTATTGATTAGATTTTATTTCAGCCATGTAAATGCATATTAAAGCTGAATTCATATGACTCTTCAGCTAACCACATGTAAACACTATATATACTTTGTTATTAGCTTGTAAAAGAGGACTTTTGATACTTAATGAAATTTGTGAGTTACCTACTCTCTTTATTCTTCAAGGTTCAAATTGACTTATCTAGTAGCTAGTGGCGTCAATCTGACTTGTTTCGAACTTATCATCCATTTAGATGTGGCGTTCAAACCTTTATACCGAGGTTCCTATCTTGCTAGATAGTGGGTCGAAGTTTTATCCAATTCCGTATTTACCTTTTGAAACGTATAAGACTCAGGTCCTTAATTCCTATTAAGGGTTCTTTCTTGTTTCAGCCAATTATCCATTTAACCATCTCTTTTCCTTGTTTTTAAACCGCTGCCCTTTTATTTAATCTATCCAATTTTCCCCTTTTAAACAAATCAAACGAAACTCCTTCGTAGACCATCGGGCAATTCACATATGACTCGACTCAACCCGAGGCAGATCATATCACTTACCTTCCTCGCCTTCCGGCTCATGTGATTTAACTTCATTTTTAGCTTTACCTTTTTCAATCATATGAAAACGTCTTTCGTCGAAAATGTATTGGATTGAAAGTCATCGTGCGATATATCGAGAACCTAAAAAGAAGAAGTAGAACAAGAGCAAACTTCAAGTGAATTAGTGGAATCAACTCTCTCTTTTTCTCGCTCATCTTGTTCTTTTGTTTCTTTTTCAGCATCTTTTCCCTTTTCACTTTCAATCTCTTTTTCAATCTTTCTCTCAATCTCAATTTTTTTTTCAATTTTTCTTTCTTTTTCATTGCTCTGTCTTTTTTCACTCTCATTTTCTTGTTCAAACTCTTTCTCTTTTTCTTGTTCTTCTTTTTCTTTCTCTCTCACGATTTCATTTTCTTTTTCTTGTTCTTCTTTTTCAAGCTCTGTACAACTTGTAGCGGTTACAAAAGAATAAAAAAGATAAGGATTTGCCTCAAAGAAAGAAGTCATTTTCTCATAGAAATCACGTTCGATCTTTCGTGTAAGATTCTTCGTGCGGGACTTCTTTGAATCATACGTCGAATAACTCGTGCTTTCTTGTTCGTCATCGTAAGAGGCTTCAAACTCGAAATTCACTTTGCTTCGCCTTAAATTTCTCGACAAATAAGAATCATGATTTGAATTACTTCAAGATCGATCTTTCGTGGAGGAATACTTCGACGCATATGAACCACTTTCACCTTTTCGTAAAAATTTCTCCACATATGTATATGTTGAAATGTTTGAAGAAAAATTCATATCTTCTCAATGGTAATCACAAAAGGTCTCACATTCGCGGTTTGATTCATACCGTCTCGAACTTCTTGAGGAATAAAAATCTTGGTCAAAATATCTTCTCGGATGATCTTCAAATGCGGGTCTTGAGATGATCTTGACTCCGTCCTTCAACTTGAAGAAACTCATTCTTGTTGGTCTCGTTCCTGGTTCGATCCAATCACTTTTTTAACTTGTCAAACTTGGTGTTCACGATTCTTAGCATCCCGTTCAACAAGTATTGATAATCAGATTCTGACAACACTTCTAGATTCATGTTTATTTTCTAAAAAGAAAGATTGTTAAAACAAAACAAAGATAATATCTTACTATAAAACTCACAAGTCACTCACAAAGAAAAATCACTCACACTTGTGTTTCACTCGTATAAGGCTTTTTCTTTAATGAATACACTCATGCCTTTTACCACTCAACCTCACTTTTACAAATTTGTACTTCGTTTCGAAAGACTTATTTGCTGCTTGAGGGTCGGCTTCAAAGTGGTTACAATGGTTAAATGATTTATAGGTATAGGAGAGGCTGAAAAGAAAAAAAATTCGGTATGAGTGTGGCGTTGGGATGGGAAGGATGAAACTAAAATAATGGTAGAAAGATCGGGGTAGAAAGATGAAAACGAAGCAACTTGCCAAAAAAAAAAACTTTCACTATCCCTTTTTTTTATATTCATATTTTTTTTCAATTTTCATATTTTCTCTTTTTTTTTACTCCAAATACATTAAATAATACAATGAAAACGAAATTACAACTTGAAAATTTTTTATTTCGAATTTTTTTTGAACTTTTTGAATTTTTTTAACTTACTAACTAACTTTCGACTTCATGATTGTCGTTGACACTCCTTATTTTATAGCTCTGATACCAGATGATACGATCTGCCTCGGGATGAGTCGAGTCGTATGCGAGTTGCCCAATCGTTTATGAGGAGAAAAAATGTGTCTTCAGAAAATAATAGAAAATGTAGCTAAATTTGCGGAACCTATTGAATGAATTTGTTTAGAAAGGGGAATCAAGTTAGGAATGGAGGTTTGAAAGATGATGGAAACAATTTAGTAGATGGAAGGATAGGTTCAGGTTTGGTGATAGAAAGAAATATGATTAATAAAGGTTTTCGATTTAAGGGAAATTAAATAGAGATAATTTGTGGAAATGGAAAAAGTGAACCTAAACGAGAAACAATTTAACACTAGGAAGTGTCACCCAGGTTTCTATGATGTTTAAGATGGAAAAGTTGGAAATCGATGATGGACCAAAGACCCGTTATCTAGAGAGATAAGAACCAATGGTATAATAGGATGGTTGAGAAACGTTTGACGCCACAAGCAAGCTTGATAAGTCAAAGACGAAACTCATACGAAGGATAGAGAGGAGAGAACTCACTCGATGAACAAAGTTCATATAATTTCATAAACTGACAAAAAGTCTCTTTTACATGCAAATGAACAACTATTTATAATGTTTAGCTATGGTAGCCGAATAGCCTAGTTTAAACCTTAATAGCCAAGCAAGAATTAAACTAGAATAGGCTGGAAAAATCTAGAATAAATCCCTTAGTGTTCTTGGCAAAATTCAGCTGAATGTAGCCCTTAAGTTTCTTGAAAGATTCGGCTGAATTTGGGAGGCAAAAGGGCATCTTCTATATGGATGTTTTCACTTGACAAATTCGGCTGGTGGTGGACTTGATTTGTGGTGGCTGAATTTAGTTGACTGAAGTGCATGGGATGGCCTTCTAGAAGGGAAAATGCACTTGAAGGTTTCTTTGGGGAAGTGGGACGTTCAGCCTTGAATATTGAAGGTTTCATGCATTCAGCCTTAAAGATTGAAGGTTTCATGCATACCTTGGCTGAATGGTCACCAACATGCTCTTTAATGCTTGTCCATTGGTCTCCACGAAAAAGGCACATGGGAAATGGAAATCGGTAGCTATTAATGTTGTCCATTCAAGCTCCCTAGACGACTCATTTAAATCGCCCATGCATGGGAGACACTTCAATAAATGTCGTCCAAACACCCTCTTAAATTTGGGATTGGGTAGACTAAAGGTTCCAGCAACTTGGTGTCCATTGGTGCACTCATAAATTCATTCCATGCATGCTGAACACTCCTTAAATTCGTATCTCATTTAATTGGATGCCCCATGCCCAACATCTCATTAATTTTAGTCAACAACATGCAACACATTAATGACGTCCATGCTTAATGTGCCGCCCAAGCATGCACCAACATAGCATTAATTTTGGCAAAGCATGCTTGCTTTTAACCCTTCATTAAATTAATCCATGCTCTTAGCTCTCTTTCCAGCCGTCCATGTATCCTCCAAGTGCATTGGAGCATTCGGCCAATACCTATAAAGGAGATGAATTCACATTAAAACCTTTCATTTCAGCTGAAAAAATTAAAGATACACTAGGACATCCTAATAGACACTTTAGACAAATTAAATACACCATTTAGGACACATTGAAATTCGGCAGCCCCTAATTAAATAGAAAAAAACTGCACTTTAATTCTTGAATTAAAACTAATTAAAAAGCTGAAATAAAATGAGAGAATTTAAATTTAGACTTAGAAAAATTAAATCCAACATTAAATTAAGTTATTAGGACACTTTAATTTGTTGTAGGAAAATAACTAAATTAAAGACTCAATTTATTTAAAGCATTAAATTTAACAATCAGCTCAATGAGCTGGAGTGAGCTGGAGTGAGCTCAAATTGAGCTCAAATGGACTAATCTGGTTCAAGTTAAAGTGCACATTAGCTCCACGGCACTTGGGTCATTTGATCCAAGCTTCATTAATTTGTAATTCGTTGGTGCCCCGAGCTGGCCCGTATCATTTTCACTCAATTTTTCATCTCTTTTTTCTTTTAAATTTACAAACTTTTCATTTAAACTTTCAATGAACACCGTAGATATTGCTGGTCTTCCATTACATGTTGTGGAGACAAAGGTGCCAACACGATATTCTTTCCATTATGTTGCATGCATAGGAACGACATCGCAAAGCACTTCATCATGATAGTTACCAATTGAAAAAGGAACTTTCGCTTGTTTTGTAACCTTGAGCTCGACACCTTCATTGAGCCATTGAAGATTGTAGGGCCTCGGGTGCTTAATCGTTGGCAGGGATAATTTCTCAACCATGAGCGTACTCACCATATTCGTGCAACTTCTGCTGTCTATCACAACATTACATACTTTACCAAGAACATGGCATCGGGTATGAAACAAGTTTTCTCATTGCGGCTCACTTGCCGAACCTTGGACATTGAGGCTTCGTTTAATCGCAAGCATTTTGCCTTCAACCGCAAACTCAACCTCTTCATCATTTTCAGTCAGATGTTTAACTTCGTCATCATCTTTATCAACTTCTTCCTCCGATTCAATCTTTCCATTGGGTACCGTGATCATCGTATTGCGGTTAGGACATTGACTTGCAATGTGGCCTCGACCTTGGCATTTGAAACACTTACTGTCTCAGGATTGCGATTGAGAAGTTTCAAAGACTTTACCTTTGTTGGTTTCTACCACAGACTTGTTAGACTTATTAGGCACCACAGGTTCTTTGGACGGATTCAAAGAAGTAGCTTTACTTGGCCCTTGATTCCACCTGGGTGTACTCAAAGTGGAATATCCTCATACCGCACCTTTTTTCTTGATTTGCTTTTCAACTTTTATCGCCATGCGGACCATGTCAATGATCTCTATGTAGTGTTGTAGCTCAACAACGTTGGCGATTTCTTGGTTTAGTCCAACCAAGAACCTAACCATGGTGGCCTCGTGATCCTCTTGCACGTCCTCACAGATCATGGTCACTTCCATTTCCTTGAAATAATCCTCCACACTTCTCGATCCTTGTATGAGGTTTTGGAGTTTCTGGTACAACTCCCGGTGATAGTAAGAAGGAATGAAACACCGTCGCATGACTGCTTTAATCTCAGCCCAAGTTTGGATGGGACGTTCACCATTTCGTCTCTGGCTCGTCATAAGCTGGTCCCACCATATCATCGCATAGTCGGAGAATTCTATGGCCACCAACTTCACCTTCTTTACCTCAAAGTAGTTGTGGCACTCGAAATCTAGCTCCATATTTTTCTCCCATTCGAGGTAAGCCTTGGGATCCGAGCGACATTGGAAAGGAGGGATGGATAATTTGATGCTTTTTAAGTCATCATCGAATCTCTATCGGTCTCGTTGGCCTCGATTGCGGGGTCCTCTCCTCCGAACACTCGAGTTCGACCCTTGATCACTTTTGTGGTCACTAGGCTCGGAGAGATCATCCTCTTGGTCTACTTGCCTTCCTCGGTTTCTTGGGGGACTTACAGACGTTCTTCATCGTTGAGCACTCCCCTCCACTTGATCGAGTCATTCTTGAATTGGTTCTAGTTTTCGTTCAAACAATCTTTCGACGTCTCGTAATAGGGCTTGTTGATATAAGTCGGGAACATTTCGGACAGGTTGCCTTTCCTCCATAATTCTTTCAGAACTTCTGGACTTGTAAGTTTGTACCTTACCACAAATCTCACTAATTACTCACAAAGAAAAAGTCCGCTCACGCTCGTGTTTAACTCAATATTAGCTTTTTTTTTAATGTGTACACTCTCGCCCTTTACCACTCGTTTTTGCTCTCGTGTCTTCATAGGAGACTCGATGTGACGTTATCGTAGTCTAGATGGGTCGGCTACAATGTGGTTACAAGGGATGAATGTAGGGTGTTCGGGTAGGCTAACAAAGAAAAACAAAGTTTGGTTATGTACAGTGTTGGGGAAAATAGAAGATGGGTTGCCAAATGATGGTGAAAGGTTTTGATTGATCGGGATTGAAAGTAATGGTTTAATATCAGAACTAGAGGAGAAGAATAGAATACAACCAATACTTACTAACTTTGAACACTTTTTTTATATTCATATTTTCCTTTTTTTTTCCTTCAATACACGAAATGTTACAATGAAAATGAAATTACAAATTTGAGATTTTTATTAATTTCAAATTTTTTGTAACTACGAACCTATTTTCTGCTTCTTCGATAAATGCCGGCTCCTCATTATCAAGCTCTGGTACCAAATGATGCGCCCTGAGTCCCCGATTAGACACGAGTTGCAAAGTTGCCCAATCATCGACGAGGAGTAGTTAGAAACTCAGAAGATATTGTTTGAACTTTATAAGGCGAAAGCTTTTGGATAGGTTTTATAATTTATATTTAATTAAGTTAGGAATGGAGGTAATAAAATAATGGAAACAAGTTTCAAAGTCGGAAAGAAATAGGTTGGATTTGGATGATGGAAAGAAAGAAGGATGATAAAAGTTTCGGTTTTAGTAGTAAGGAATAAAGATAGAATGGAATAGAGACGTAAAGTTCGAAATAGGGTGGGGTATGGGTGATTGTGGATGATGGAAAATAGAACTTAACCAAGAGCAATTCAACACTAAAAAGTGTCACCCCAATTCTTATACGGTTAAGGTGGTTGATGGAATAGAATGAATGCCACACTCGGGTTTAGAATGATAAGTTCGGATAGAAAGACTCAGACTGACGCCACTAGATAGCTAGATAAGTCGGTCAAGTCTCGAACGAAAATTGAGAGAAAAGATTTCTCACAAATTCAGCAGCAATTTGATAAAGTATCAAAAGTCCCTTTTACAAGAAAATAAACAAGTATTTATAGGCTAAGCTAGCTAGCTGAATAGCCACTGGAGTTCCTTAAAGATTAAGCAAAATTCAACTAAAATATTCTTGAATAATCTAGAACAAATCCAATGAGTTGCCATGTCTAAATTCAGCTAAATGGGAGTGCATGGGATGGCTTCTAGATGGCTGGTTACATGAAGACTCTTTGCTTGGTGCATGCTTCCTTCTAGGTTCGGCTAATGGAGTTAAAAGCTTCAATCAATGAGAGACTCTTGCTGAATACTTATCAACTTTAATTAGAGGAGTTGAGCAGCCTTGGAGGTGTGAAAATGACGATTGAATAGTCATTGAGGTGTGAAACATTCCAGTCAAATGGTCTCCTGCATGGGCAGCTAGTGTGAACGATGGTGCATGGGGGAGATAATTAGCCAAACATCAAAGAGTTGAATGCTAGTACTTGTTGGCCAAATGGACACCTTGGAAACCCAAAAATCAGTAGCCAAATACATTTCTTCAGCTGATCCATGTATTAGCCAAGTTTAATACACCTAGGTGCATGTATCTCCTTTAAAGCTCCTTGAAGATTCGTTTGAACCTACATGCATGGAGAAAATACATTAACTTAATTCATTTCAGCTGAATATTAGTGATACAGTCTTAGTCTCAAGATGAAATCGAGATGTATGCGTAGTTGCCCGATCGTAAATCGAGAAGTTCGAAGTAGAAAGTTCAATCGATGTAAATTAGACTAAGTATGGTTCTAAGGAAGAAAGAGATTAAGGAAATCGAATAAGACTAATTAGAAAAGGTTCAGAATAAGTTGGGAAGTGAACTCGATTTAAGGTTAGTTCGGGATTGGTTAGGATAGGTTGAGACTTGAATTTTGATCGAGATATTAAATCGGGATGGTAGTGCGATGGTTTTCGTTTAGGTTGAGTTACGAGAGGGGTTTCAGTTTTAGATGGAATACGAAATAAGGTTACGGAAAATTATGTCAAAAGGTGTTCAGGTTTTGGGTTTAGGAAGGAAATGGTTCGGTTTAAGTCTTAAGAAAGAAGTAAGAACCAATACCGAGGATGGTATCTACCCGAATACTTATACGATTCTTAAGGCTCAGTTTTGGATGGGTATCGAACCTCGACCCACTATCGAAAAAAGGATAGGAACCTCAGTATCGGGATAGAAACAAGGAAAGGTTGACGCCACTAGCTCTTTAGATAAGCCAACAAATCCTAAAAATGAAATTGGAGAAAGTGTCTCACAAATTCAACAGAGTATCGATATAAAATTCATCAAAAGTTCCTTACAAATGGCAAATTTCAAATATTTATAGGCCTAAGGAGCTAGCTGAATAGACATAAGAAACTAGCTTAATTTCTAAGTAAAATTCAGCCCTTTAATGTCCTAGATTAGTCTAGAATTTTTGGCCCTTAGTTTGCTGTCCATATTCATCCATGAAATTCCAAAAGTTTAGCTTCTAGAAAAACTTGGTGCAGCCGAATTCAATGTAAGTGAAAAAAAGGAGCTGAATGGCCCTTAAGATTCGGCCTAGGAACATGCATGGATAGCCTTGTAAAGTTGAATGGTTATTCTTTGTCCTAGGCTGCATTGGGACGTGAAAAAGTCCTCCCAAAATCCCATACCAGCCATTAGAAACATTCCCCATGCATGGAGCAACAAACCAGCATGTCATTAAAGTCGTCTCTCTTTCTTTAGTGCTTTTTGGTTTTCACGAAGCAATCAGCCACTTTATTCTTTGTCATTCACAATGGCACCTTGAGAGATGAAGCATTCATTAACCACGCCTAGGAGAGCTAAACAACCAGCAATTAATTGAACCGTCCAAACATGCATGCTTTGCTTATTTAATGCCGTCCAAACCAAACTCCAACATCACATTTAAGGATGTTTTGCATGCTACTGGTTTCCACCTTTAATGGTCGTTTGAGGGAAAGGAAAAGACACGTTGGGAAGCATAACCAGCAGCAAATTAACTCTCATGCATGCTCCAACACGGCAATAAATGAAGCTGCCGCCCAAGCTTTAAATGGTTGCCGCCCATGCCTTAAATGTGTCCTAAAAGCACCTACAGAATATTAAATTCGGCACTTTAATTTTTCTAGCAGCAAACAAAACATTTAAAACATGTTTTAAGCTAAGGAACATGAAATAAATGAAGGCTTTAGGTTGTCTAAATTTTGGCTGGAACATGGGACAACATTAAAGATATTTCGGCGGGACATATCAAATGAATAGCAACTATTAATTATGTCCTAAACTAATCACATTAACTATTATTCATTAAATATGTAATAATATAAACATGATGAAGCTTATTTTAATGCAGCAAAATTAATTAATATATATAATCAATTTGTCCAAATTTTATTTATTAATTTCAACTAAATAATTAGCTAAGGCCGAATGGCCATATGAGACTCTTCATGAACGTGAGCTTGTATAAGCATGCAACACGAAGTTGAAATCGCGCTCGAACTAGTCTTAGCATCATCCCAAACTTGCTGAATTAGAGCTCTGATTGCTTCTTTAAATTGCTTAGCATGAGCTCTCGTAATCGGCCCTCGAGGTAACACCATCGAGTCTCGACTCAAACTCGAATCATGATGGGGCATGCCCGCATCATCCTCCCCCTCTTGAAAATGACTTGTCCTCAAGACAGGACCTGCGTCAAATGGATTTAAATCAACCACATTAAAACTAGCACTGATGTTATACTCACCGGGCAAATAGAGTTTACATGAGTTCTCATTAATTCGCTCGAGGACTTGGAAAGGTCCATCTCCTCTCGGTGATAATTTATTTCGTCGACGAGCTGGAAACCGCTCTTTTCTCATATACACCCAGACCCAGTCTTCGGGTTCAAACACAATTTGCTTTCGTCCTTTGTTGGCTCGCTGGGTGTATTGCTTGGTTCTATCCTCGATATTCTCGTGCACCTTTCTATGCAGTTCCTTTACATAGTCCGCCTTTTTCCTAGCATCAGAATGGATTAGAAGGCAATGGTAATAAATCAAGAGGAGTGAGAGGATTAAACTCGTAAACAATCTTGAAGGGAGAAAATTTAGTCGTGGAATGAACAGCTCGGTTGTAAGCAAATTCGATGTGGGGTAGACAGTCTTCCCAAGTCTTGAGATTTTTCTGCACCAATGCTCGCAACAAGGTCGATAGGACTTGGTTCACCACCTCAGTTTGTCCATCCGTTTGAGGATGACAAGTGGTCAAAAATAGCAATTTCGTCCCTAGCTTTCCCCACAGAGTTCGCCAAAAATGACTTAGAAATTTTACATCCCGATCAGATACGATCGTCCTCGGAACTCCATGCAATCGTACGATTTCCCTAAAAAACAAGTTTGCAATATGCACAACATCGTCAGCCTTAGAACAAGGGATAAAATGGGACATTTTAGAAAAATGATCAACTACAACAAAAATTGAGTCCTTCCCCATTTTAGATCTCGGTAAACCTAGGATGAAATCCATGGACACGTCGGCCTAAGGAGTGTCCAGAATAGGAAGAGGCGTGTATAAGCCATGAGGCTGAACCCGCGATTTTGCTCGTTTGCAAGCTATGCAATGCTCACAGATCTGTTCGACATCCTTTCTCATCCTTGGCCAAAAGAAATATTCTTGTAGAGTTGACATCATTTTGTCTCGTCCGAAGTGACCCATAAGGCCACCACTATGTGCCTCTAGCACGAGCAACTCTCGAATAGAGCCATGCGGTATACATAGTTTGTTCTCTTTGAAGAGAAATCCTTCGTACTTGTAAAACTTATCAAAGGCAACTTTTTCGCAAGCAATATATATTTTCCCAAAGTCAACATCATCAACATACAAGTCCTTTAGATGATGGAAACCAAGCAGTTTAGAATCAAGAAAAGTCAATAGAGTATACCTTCGTGATAACGCATCAGCTACTACATTTTTTTTACCTTTCTTGTACTTGATTACGTACAAAAATGACTCAAGTGACTTTTTGGTTGATCATGGAGATCTCAAAGGACTTTGACAAGCAATTTAATTAAAGAATTAATCACATTGAAGATGGGAGTTACATGGCTAGAATTCCAAAAGTTGAGACTTTTCATTTCAGTTCATTATTAGCCTTATTAAAAGTGACCATTCAACTAGCTTCATTTGATACTATAAATACATGTAATCCACCTATTTTGGAGAGTTTTAGACTTTTTGAACCTTAATCAAATTTTATGAACTTTGTGTTATTGAGTGAGTTTATCTCCTCTCCATATTTCGTACAAGTTTCGTTTGACTTATCAAGCTTGCTTGTGGCGTACTTGTTCTTTTGAACTTAGCACCTTAATCGGTGTGGCGTTCACCTATCCTTCAAACAACCATCTTTCCACCTTAACGATATAAGAAATAGGGTGACACTGTTATATAGTGTTGAATCTTTCTTAAGTTAAGTTCGTGTTTCCATTTCCATCACTATTGCCGAATATAACTTATCTATCTTTATTTGTTTGTCAAAATTGAGCCTACTTAATTTCATAAACTCATTTTTCATTTTAATTCATTTTGCTAAACTTCTGCCTATCTTAAATAAATTTTCCCATTTTTTAAAGACTCGAATATTTCTCCTCGTCGATGATCGGGCAACTTCAATGACTTGACTCATCACCTAGGCAGGATCGTATCATTTGGTATCAGAGCTACAAAAATGAGGAGCGTCGACGTTCGTATTCAATCTCGAAAGTAGGTTCGTAAAAAAATTCAAAAAAACTCAAAAAAAAAATCGAAATTGCTTGTATTTCATTCTATTGTATTTGAAGTGAAAAAAAACAAAAAAAGAATTACAAAAATTCAGAAAAAAATTTGGAATAAAAAAAAGTGAAGTTTTCTTTTGAAAGTTTTGCAAGGTACCTGTTGTCTTCACTCCTCTTCTCTGTTCCCAATCCCAAAACCATCATTCAATTCTCATTTTTCTACCCCGACCATCTACATTCCTAATTACCATCATTTGGAACCCTTCCTTTCATCCCAACGCCACACATACCCCCATTTGCCCTTTTCTTTGTTTAGCCTACCCGATACACCCGACATTATCCCTTGTCACCCGTTTTGAAACTGACCCCAAGCAGCAAATAGGTCTTACAAGACAAAATACAAAATTGTGAAAGGAGGTCGAGTGGAAAAAGGCACGAGTGAATTCATTAAAGAAAAAGCCATATTTGAGTGAAACACGAGTGTGAACGACTTTTTTCTTTGTGAGCAAACTTGTGAGTATTTGTGGTGAGGTATTTAATCTTTTGATTTTTGTTCTTTTAACATATCTCTTTTCAGCAAACCAAAAATCATGTCTCGCAAAGAGTTCACCAAATCAGAGTTCCAATATTTGGTGCAAGAAATGCGAACAATGGTGAATTCAAAATTTGACAAATTGCACGAGAGATTAAATGGTGTGGAACAAAGAGACCCCCATGGACGAGCTTCTTCAAGTCAAAAAATGGAGCCGAGAACCCCATGAAGATATACCCTCGATTACTACTTGAAGAAGAAGACCCATCATGATTCTTTTTCGCCAACGACTTTGAGACAAAAAGACTCATGTTATGAATCCTATTCGAAAAGAGGGTCTGATCGAGAGTCTTTTTTATCAAGAAATCCAAGATGAAAAGAGACCAATCTTGATTTTGAATCCTTTCGAGATGACTTTCGAGATGATAGATATACTTCTTCGAGAACTTCAAAGAAAACATCCATGGGGTATTCTTCTCGAAGAAATGTTCATGAACCAAATATAAATAATTTTCCTTCTTTTGGAAATCCTTGTTATCATGATTCTTTTGTAACATCATGTAATAGAAAAGAAACAAAGAAAAGACAAGGAAAAGAAGACAAGGAAAAAGAAATAAAAAAGAGAAGAGAGGCAAGAGGCAAGTAAGAGAGAAAATGAGCGAGTTTTGAGAGAGCTCGAAAAAGCCTTTGCAAAAGCCATTGAAAAAGAAAAAGAAGAAAACGAAAAAGAAAAAGAAAGACAAGAAGAAAAAGAAAAAGAAATAAAAGAAGAAAAGGAAAAAGAAAAAGAGAAAGAATTTGAAGAAAAACGAGAGTGGAAAAAAAGAGAGCATTGAAAAATAAACAAAAGAACAAGATGAGCGAGAAAAATTGAGTGTTGATTCAACTAACTTCTTTGAACTTTGTACTTGTTCCATTTCTTCTCTTCAGCTTTCCGATGGATCGATTGACTATAATTTTCAACTACAATTGCTTTCGGAAGAACGATGTTTCTGTATGTTCAGTCAAGATAAAGTTGAAAATGAACCACACAGCCCAAAGGTAAGCGATGTAAGGAAATCCTGTACGAGTCACGACAAACTGATTTGAAATTTGTCAATGAAATTTTCAGTGACTTAATTTTTAAAAGCTTTCATTATTTTCCTTCGATTAACTTTTACTCGTTGAATGGGGTTGATATCTTTCATCCTATTCGACAAACCCATTCGATTTTGCAAAATGACGAGTTTTCACAAAAAGAAATAAGTTGTTTGAACATGGTGATTTCGTGAATCAAATATTGCCTCCTGAAAATTTTTTGAATTGGTGCATTTCTGTTTCGACGAGTGCCAAGAGTTTTGATTATATGGTGCCGAGTATGCAAAACTCTTTTTGGTTTAACATGTTTGATCTAGTGAAACCATTGTTACATTTTGACTTAAACAATCAAACACATGTTTTTAAATCGGGTATATGCATTGGTACATTTTGTGAGAAAATCGAGCATCATCAATTGTTTTTATCATTTTGATACGAGGTCTTTGAATAAGGTAGCGAAATTTGTCCACTTTGTTTTCAATTTACATTCGTTCCTTAAACAATTTCTTTGGTTGTCCATGAAGTTTGCAATTCGTTTGGGAAAGATTAATTCAACCGCGAAACTACAGTTACACTACAACCTCGAGGAGAGAAGGTTTATTTTAATGAAGCAAGGTAAACTCGATCCTTATCTTTCTGGTCATAAAGGTAAGTCACTTGAAGACTTTGAACCATTTTCATTCTCCTCGGATGTTGATAGAAATCATGTTACTGATTTCCCTTTTGTAAATCATTTAGATCATGAAGTGCCTGAATGTCCTATTCTGCTTATTGATGTTCTATCTGTTTTAATGGTAGATAAAAAAATTCTTGTTTTTGATAATTGGCATGATGCAATGGTTAGCGAGCATAGGTCCAAAGGTGATACGAACTCGGTTTCGTTAATTGATCAGAGTCGTAAGATTGCACGATCGTTAAACCAGAAGGTTTCGTTCAGATTCAGAAAAGGTTAGAAAATTTGGTTTTTTTAAAAGGGCGGTAGACAAGGAAGGGCTTGATAGAAGGTGGTTATGGATTAAGGAGGCTCGGTTATGAAAGAAATGGACAAGTCGGGTTATAGGATAATCGGTAACTTAAGGTCAAGAATGAACCAAACTTCGGATGAAGGTTGACCCAAGACTTATAAGACTTTAAGTTAATTTGGAAGGAATTATGAGACCTCGACCCACTATCTAAAGAGATAGGAACCTCGGTATAAAGTTTCGAATGCCACACGAAAACATGATAAGTTCGGATAAACAAAGAAACTGTTGACGCCACTACCTAGATAGATAAGTCAACGAATCTTTGGACGAAATTTGAGAGAAAATTTCTCAAAAAATTTAAGGGTAAATTCATTCATGAAATTCTGCCTTACAAATGAAAATAGCAAAATATTTATAGGCCTGTGCCTGCCAAATTCTTCAAAGAAATACAAAGGTACATGCTCCTATTTGTAAAATTTAATCCCCCAATACTCTTTGTCGTCCACCATGGTTCCCCCCATCACCATTATTTAATTCATGCAAATGCCATCCTTGCTTTAATCCATTATGGTCTTCCATTACTTTAAAGAAATTCCAAGAATGTTCATGAATTTAAAAATCTCATGCTTTGTTATCCAACCTCCCACTAATGTTTTTATATTTTATTCTATTTCCACTAAACGTCCAAGCCTCATGCTTCCACAAACTTCAACTTTAATTTTTAATTTCCACCATGTGACTATAAACATCAAAGCCTCCCTCCATGCCGTCCATTTACCTCAAGTGCTTGTCCAATTCAATTCCAATTTATTTTGCTTGGCCATTCAACATGAATTATGAAACCATGCTTTGATTTATTACCTCCTTCATGTACATTAATTCGATCTTGCTTGCTCTCTATGAGTAATTCGACTAGCAACATAATTAAAAATCTACACATATATTCAAAATTAAAACATGAAATAAAATGTGACAAATTAATTTAGGCTTAGATAAATTAAATCCAATACTAAATTAATTATTTTAGACACATTTAATATTAGGACGCATTAACGTGCTGTAGAAATAAAAATTAAAATAAATAAAACGATGCAATTTTATTTAAAACATTAAATTAAAAAGCAATGTAGCTCATTGAACTAAATTTGAGCTAGCTGAACATGAAGGATATTGCATGGCTTGATAGATTCGTCGTTCTCAAAATGTTCAGCCATGGCATTACTCCAAATTTTGCTTACGAGAACCGTCACTTCCTCTTTAAGCCTTTTAGCACGAGCACGAGCACGAGTGATAGGCCCCTTTGGTAGCTCCAAGGGATCTTCGGTAGCTTTAGTGGGTGCCTGAGCCACGGTCGTATCATCCCCTCCTCCTTCGAAACGACTTGTCTTCAAGTTGTCACCTACATCATATGGAGATAAATCAGACACATTAAAACTAGCGCTCACGTTAAACTCACCGGGGAGATCGATTTTATAAGAATTATCGTTGATCCTCTCCAAGACTTGAAAAGGACCATCGCCTCTTGGCATTAGTTTGGATTTTCGTTGGGCTGGGAATCTTTCTTTCCTCATGTGTACCCACACCCAATCTCCTGGCTCAAAGGTGATTTTCTTGCGTCCTTTATTAGCCTTCTATTCATATTGCTTGGTTCGTTCTTCGATATTCCTATGCACCTTCTCATGTAAACCTTTCACGAACTCAGCCTTCCTTTTCGCATCTGCATTCACAAATTGTTCGTTAGGCAGTGGAATTAAATCTAGAAGTGTTAAAGGATTGAAACCATAAACAATTTCAAAGAGAGAGTGTTGAGTAGCCGAATGGGTAGAACGATTATAAGCGAATTCAATGTGTGGTAAGCATTCCTCCCACGACTTAAGATTCTTTCGGATTATAGCACGCAACAACGTAGACAAGATTTGATTTACTACTTCCATTTGCCCGTCCGTCTGAGGATGGCAAGTAGTCGAAAACAGCAGCTTTGTGCCAATTTTTCCCCAAAGCGTTCCCCAAAAATGGCTCAGGAACTTAGTGTCTCGATCAGAAATAATAGTCCTTGATACTCCACGCAAACGTACAATCTCTCTGAAAAATAGGTTAGCAACATGAAAAGCATCATCAATTTTGTTACATGCAATAAAGTGTGCCATTTTCAAAAACCTATCTACAACGACGAAGATTGAGTCTTTGCCATCCTTGGTTCTAGGAAGACCTAGAAAAAGTCCATTGAGATGTCGATCCAAGGTCCTTCCAGGATAGGCAACGAAGTGCATAATCCGTGGGGTTGAATCTTCGATTTGTCCTTCTTGTAAGTGATGCACCGTTCGCATACTCACTCCACGTCTCGTTTCATTGTTGGCCAATAGAAGTGTTTGCGCAACGTTGCCATTGTCTTTGCTACGCCAAAATGGCCCATAAGGCCTCCACTGTGCGCCTCATTCACCAAAACATTTCGGATGGATCCTTGAGGGATACAGAGCTTGCCTTCTCGAAACAGGTAATTATTGCTACGATAAAATTTATCACAAGAACCAGATTCGCAAGCTTTGTACATTTCAGCAAAATCAGGGTCAGTAGCATAGTATTCTTTCAAATACTCAAATTCCATCAATTTTGTTTCTAATGAATTGAAAAGAGCATACCTCCTAGACAATGCATCCGCCACCACATTTTCTTTACCTTTCTTATATTTGATGAAGTATGGAAACGATTCGAGGAACTCCATCCATTTGGCATGCCGTTTGTTTAGTTTATGTTGGCCCTTTAAATGCTTCAATGCCTCATGATCGGTATGGATGACAAATTCCTTTGGCCATAAGTAATGTTACCACGTTTCCAAAGCCCGAATCAACGCGTACATCTCCTTATCGTAAGTGGGGTAGTTAAGTGTCGCCCTGTTCAACTTTTCACTAAAGTACGCTACTGGGCGTCCTTCTTGCATAAGCACGGCTCCAATGCCTAGGCCCGAGGCATCACACTCGATTTTAAATGTTTTCTGGAAATCTGGTAAAACAAGTAAATGAGCGTTAGTCAATAGATCTTTAATAGTATTAAAAGCACGCTCTTGTTCATCATTCTAGAAGAAAGCTGAGTTTTTCTTAATAACACTAGTTAATGGAGCAGCAACAGTGCTAAAGTTTGGAATGAAACGCCTATAGAAGCTCGCCAAGCCGTGGAAGCTTCGAACTTGGCTAATGCTAGTAGGTCTCGGCCATTCACGGATTGCCTTAAACTTCTCTTGGTCCACTTCAAGCCCTTTTGCGTTAACGACAAAACCTAAGAAAACAACTCGATTAGAATAGAAAGTGTATTTCTCAAGGTTAGCGTACAATGTTTCCTTATGCAAAAGTTCAAGTACGGCTCGCAAATAGTTTATGTGATCTTCCAATGATCTGCTATAAATAAGAATGTCGTCAAAATAAACAACACAAAATTTTTCGATAAAAGCTCGCAAAACATAATTCATTAACTGCATAAATGTACTGGGTGCGTTAGTTAAGCCAAATGGCATAACCAACCACTCATACAAATTGTGCTTGGTTTTAAAAGCCGTTTTCCACTCATCTCATTCCCGTATCCGGATCTGATGATATCCACTCTTGAGGTCAATCTTGGAGAAGAGTTGTGCTCCACTGAGTTCGTCTAACATGTCATCTAGGCGCAGAATAGGATGCCTATACTTGATGGTGATCTTATTGACCGCTCGGCAATCCACACACATACGCCAAGTACCATCTTTCTTCGGTACTAGAAGCAAAGGAACAGCGCACGGACTTAGACTTTCCTGAATGTAGCCCTTGGCCATCAACTCGGCCACTTATCATTGTAACTTTTTGGTTTCTTCAGGGTTGCTTCGGTATGCTGGGCGATTTGGTATTGTGGCTTTGGGAACGAAGTCAATCTAGTGCTCGATACCTCGAATAGGTGGTAGGCCACTAGGGATGTCATCCGAAAATACATCTTCGAAATCCTGCAACAAAGATACAATCGAAGATGGAAGTGAGGCATCTAGTTCGTTAATATTATGGAAATTCTCCTTATACATAAGAACAATCATTGGTTGCTGAAGCAACAACATTTTTCGAATCTCTTGTGCTTTTGCATACACGTTCAATTTTGCAATCCCCTCCTCATCTCGTTTTTCTTGTTCTTTACTCACTTTTTGCTCACTCCCTTTGTTTTTACCTTTTGCCTTTATTTCTCCTTTTTCCTTTATTTTTCCACTCTTCGTCTCTGTTTCTTTTTCCTCTCTCTTTGTTTGTTCTTTAGCTTTCATTTGTTGGACAGAACTTTTCAAGTGTACTTGGTCCTCGTACACTTGTTTGGGAGTCATTGGTGCTAGAGTCACACTTTTGCCACGATGTTGGAAGGTATAGCAGTTTGTATAACCGTCATGAATGGCTCGTCGATCGAATTGCCATGGGCTTCCCAAAAGTAAGTGGCTCGCATGCATTGTGACCACATCGCAAACAACTTTGTCACTATACTTGCCAATGGAAAAAGGGATGACAGCTTGCTTGGTGACTCTCAATTCACCTCCGTTGTTCAGCAATGTAATTTGTAAGGCTGAGGGTGTTTGATATGGTCCCGGTCTCAAGATGAAATTGAGATGTATGTTTAGTTGCCCAGTCGTAAACAAGAGATACGAAAATGGAAGATAAGTTTCGATTTAAGGCTTAAGAAACATGTAAGAACCAATACCGAAGGGTATCGATCCAAATTACTTATTCAGTTCTTAAGGCTTGATTTTTTTGGATGGATATCAGACCTCGACCCACTATCGAAGATACGATAGGAACCTCGGTATTTAGAAGGTGATCAAAAGAATAGGTTGATGCCACTAGCTCACTAGATAAGCCAACAAATCCTTAAAATGAAATTGGAGAAAGTCTCTTACAATTTTGACAGAGTTTCGATATATCATTTTTTCAAAAAGTGTTTACAACAGGCAAATTTCAGATATTTATAAGGCTCCCAAATTAACATACAAGCCATGATATTTAGCCTAAGTTTCTAAGTGATTTTCTTCCTTGGAAGCGTGCAAGCTCTACCAAGTCCCATCCTTAGCCACTAAAACATTCCCCACCCATGGGTAACAAACCAGCATGGGCTTAAGCCGTTTCACTTCTTAATGATGGTCAATGTTGGAGGAAAAAAACACCATCACTTAGTGTTGAGGGAATTATCCAAACATGCTCCAGCAAGGTAGTGAAATTCGGCTCAAAAGGATGTGCACGCATGGGCAAGAGAGAGCAAGCTTTGTCCCCCTTTGCATTCCCGAAGCAAGACCCCAACAAGGCATCATTTTCGGTCAAAAAGTGCAGCACTCTTAAGGCCACTTTTGCTGAACACAAGAAGAAAACAAACGGCTCAAAAAAGTGTGCCAATTAAGCTTTCAATGTTGTCCAAAAACGTGCTCCAACATTTGCCTTGAATAACGTTTCACGCATACTGATGATATTCCCTTTTTAATGGGCGTTTGGGAAAATGAGAAAAGGCATGTAAAGGCCCTTTTAATATTCAGCCTAGGAACATGCAATAAAGAAATTTCAAATCCCCATGCCGTCCTTGAAGTCCTCACCACGCATGAGACATTGAACCATGCAAAAACCCTTTTAATATTCAGCCTAGGGAGTGTAAAAAGGAGTTTTCCAAGTCCCAATTCTAGCCCTTGGAAACCGAATGTTCTTGCATATCCTAGGTGCCTAGAAAATGTGGAAAACATGCCCCATGCATAGAGACACAATGGGGGGACAAACCAACAACACTTGGCACATTTAATCATGCTTTGTTGTTCACGAAAAAGGGACATTGGAAGCCAAAACGTCCCATGCTTGTTTGGACCTTTGTGCCATCCCATGCTAGCTTGGATAGACGCCAAAGCACCTTGAAAATAGAAAGCACCTAATTGATTCCTCTTTTGGGAATCTGAAACGTCACTTAGAAAGGTGAGAATGTCTCCCACGCATGTGACAACATGGCTTTGGGAACTGCTTGCTGGTGTTGTCCTTTATTAATGCCCTTGGGGAATTAAAAAGTCAGCCCCCTTTGTCTCTAAAGGAGGTGGCCGGCCATAGCTAAACAAATGCCCAAAAAAGTCACCTACAAATAGAAAATTCGGCCATTAGTGTCTAGGAATTAAATACAAGTTAAAACATGTGTCTTAATTGAACAAATTAAAAAGGAGGGTTGACTAATGTTCATATTAAATTCGGCCAATTAAAGGGGTAGACGTCCAACCACTAATTTAGGGCCTATTTTAATCATATTAGCTACTACTTGCTAATTAAGTAATTATCTAAATTAAAGTTACTATTCGTGCAAGGATCATGACTTAATTAAACTCATTTAACTTGACTAAATTTATTTAATTAATGTCATCTAATTAATTAACTAGGGCCGAATGGCCATATGATTTTCGTCTGAAACGTGAGCTCGTAGGAGCGTGCAATACGGAGTTAAAATATCGTGTGAGCTAGTCTTCGCATCGTCCCAAGCTTGTTGGACTAAAACTCCGATTGCCTCTTTAAATTGTTTCGCACGAGCCCTCGTAATCGGTCCTTGGGGTAACACCATCGGGTCTCGGCTCGAGCTTGGCTCATGATGGGGCGTGCCCGTATCAGTGTTTCGTTGTTGGTAAGTCCAACTTTTCAATAAGCATGCTGCTAACTATGTTTGTACAACTACCTCCATCGATGATCATGCTGCATACTTTGCCTTTAATATGACATCTTGAATGGAAGATGTTTTCTCGTTGTAGTTCATCTTCGGTACTTTGAATACTCAAACTACATTTTACCACGAATAACTCACCTTCAACGGCAAATTTGAGTTCTTCTTCATTCTCTTCTTCGGTGGGTGGGTCGTGTTCAATCTCTTCTTCATCACCCAGTTCAATCTCACCATCGGGTTTCATGATCATCACCCGTCGATTTGGGCATTGACTGGCTATATGGCCCCTATCGAGACACTTGAAACACTTGATGTCTCTAGCAGAACTACGTCCAGCCTCATTGTTAGGTTTGCTTGTTTCCCCACTTGGCTTGTTAATCCTAGGGTTTGTAACATTTTCTCGTGCTCGAAAGGGGATCTCCTTCTTACCAACTCCTTGATTCCACTTTTGGGTAGGAGTGGAGTTTGGGTAGACACCGCGAGCGGGGCCTTTCCTTTTGAGCTGCTTCTCCACTTTGATGGCCATGTGCACCATCTCTTTGATCTCAACGTAGTGCTGGAGTTCAACCACATTAGCAATATCTTTGTTTAATCCAGCCAAAAATCTCGCCATGGTTGCTTCACGGTCTTCTTTGATGTTGGCTCTGATCATGGCTATCTCCATCTCTTTGTAATAATCATCTACACTTAGACTACCTTGAGTGAGGTGTTGTAACTTCTGGTACAGTTCTCGATGATAATATGCCGGAATGAACCTCTTACGCATCAATGCTTTCATTTCAGCCCAAGTGTTAATAGGTCGCTCTCCGTTCCTCCTCCAGCTAGTGGTTAGTTGATCCCACCAGACCATTGCGTAGTTAGAAAATTCAATGGCCGCTATCTTTACCTGCTTGGTTTCTGAGTAGTTGTGACACTCGAAGACTAATTAAATCTTCTTTTCCCATTCTAAGTACAACTCTGGGTCTGTTTTGCCTTGAAATAGGGGTATGGACAATTTGAGGTTCTTCAAGTCATCATCTACTCAATCTCGATCTTGTTGGCCTCTTCGTCGTCCACTATAATTGGACCCATGATCGCTATCGGCTTCACTTGGTTCGGACCATTCTTCTTCGGGTACTCGTTGCCTTCCACGTGGCCTTGGTGGGCTTTGAGGAGTTCTTCCTCGATGGGCGCACTCTTCGACTTGTTCGAGCCTTTCTTGGATTGGCTCGAGTTTACGGTATAACAATCGCTCTACTTCATGTAACAAGGCTTAATGATTGAGATCAGGTATATTTCTAGCATGTTGTCTATCCGTTCTCTCGGCCATGTTGCGTTTCGGACTTCAGGACATGGTTTTAAATTTAATCCTCACTACAAATCCTCTCGATCACTCGAAAAGAAAGAATAAATGTCACTCACACTCGTGTTTGTACTCTATTTCTGCTTTTACCTTCACTCTATTGTGCTCACACACTCTTGCCTTTTTTCGCTTGTTTCTTCTCTCGTGATTTCGTATAAGATTCAGGAGACCAGATCTACTAGGTTAACGGGTCAGTTTCAAGATTAGTTAACAGAGGTTTGGCGTTGGGTATCGGGTAGGCTAAAAGGAAGAAAAGACAAATGGAGTAAGGATGGGTGGCGTTGGGTGAAAAGAGAAAATACCAATTGATGGTAAAGAAAAAAAATTGAAGATCGGGGCAGGAATATGAAAGTAAAGCAAAACTTGCAAACTTCACACTCTTTTTTTTAAAATTCTCCCTTTTTTTTACTCGAATTTTTTTTATAACTTCGATTTTTTTTTGAATTCTCGTATCTCTTTTTTTTGCAACACCAAATGAAAGAAAGAAAAGAAAAAAATTAAATCGAAACTTTGAATATTTTTTACTTCGTAATTTTTTTAAAACACTACCTAATTTGGGTTTGCTTCGAACGTCTGAGTTTCTTGTTTAATTAGCTCTGATACCAAATAATACGAACTCAATTTCGTGAATTGATCCGAGTCGTAAGATTTCCCGATCGTTAAACAAGAAGGTTTCGTTTGGATTTGGAAAGGGTTAGAAAATTCAATTTTTTTTCAAAGGGCAGTAGACAAAGAAGCGCTCGATAGAAGGTGGTTATGGATTAAGGAGGCTTGGTTATGAAAGAAATGGACAAGTTGGGTTATAGGATAATCGATAACTTAAGGTCAAGAATGAACCAAACTTCGGATGAAGGTTGACCCGAGACTTATAAGACTTTAAGTTAATTTGGAAGGAATTATGAGACCTCGACCCACTATCTAAAGAGATAGGAACCTCGGTATAAAGTTTCGAACACCATACAAAAACGTGATAAGTTTGGATGAACAAAGAAACTGTTGATGCCACTACCTAGATAGATAAGTCAACGAATCTTTGGACGAAATTTGAGAGAAAATTTCTCAACAAATTTAAGGGTAAATTCATGCATGAAATTCTGCCTTACAAATGAAAATAGCAAAATATTTATAGGCCTGTGCCTGCCGAATTCTTCAAAGAAATACAAAGGTACATGCTCCTATTTGTAAAATTTAATCCCCCAATACTCTTTGTCGTCCACCATGGTTCCCCCCGTCACCATTATTTAATTCATGCAAATGCCATCCTTGCTTTAATCCATTATGGTCTTCCATTACTTTAAAAAAATTCCAAGAATGTTCATGAATTTAAATATCTCATGCTTTGTTATTCAACCTCCCACTAATGTTTTTATATTTTATTCTATTTCCACTAAACGTCCAAGCCTCATGCTTCCACAAACTTCAACTTTAATTTTTAATTTCCACCATGTGAACATAAACATCAAAGCCCTCCCTCCATGCTGTCCATTTACCTCAAGTGCTTGTCCAATTCAATTCCAATTTATTTTGCTTGGCCATTCAACATGAATTATGAAACCATGCTTTGATTTATTTATTCCATCTTGTGCCCTTCTCCTTCATGTACATTAATTCGATCTTGCTTGCTCTCTATGAGTAATTCGACTAGTAACATAATTAAAAAACCTGCACATTTATTCAAAATTAAAACATGAAATAAAATGTGACAAATTAATTTAGGCTTAGATAAATTAAATCCAAAACTAAATTAATTATTTTAGACACATTTAATATTAGGACGCATTAACGTGCTGTAGAAATAAAAATTAAAATAAATAAAACGATACAATTTTATTTAAAACATTAAATTAAAAAGCAATGTAGCTCATTGAACTAAATTTGAGCTAGCTGAACGTGAAGGATATTGCATGGCTTGCTCGATTCATCGTTCCCAAAATGTTCAGCCATGGCATTACTCCAAATTTTGCTTACGAGAACTGTCACTTCCTCTTTAAGCCTTTTAGCACGAGCACGAGTGATAGGCCCCTTTGGTAGCTCCAAGGGATCTTCAGTAGCTTTAGTGGGTGCCCGAGCCACGGTCGTATCAAAAGGTCAATTGCAAGGATTGATTGTGCGAGGTCATGAAACATGTGAATCTGTTTTATTATTTGTTGGTGATGATTATGTTCAACTTTTGACCTCCTACTCGCATTTTAATTCGTGGAAGCAATTTAAGTTGGTTGAATGCCTTGATCCTTATGTAATTCTGTTTCAAACATTTGATAAGACATTATTTCTTTTGTATGATAAGTTGATATTTTCCTTCCACATGCGTCATACTTGTGTTGCTATGATTATGTGTGGATTGCAAATTTGTGTGAAGCCTTATTTGTTAATCCATGGTTATCCCTTTCAGGTGTCGCGATTACCATCCGCCCCATTCGACCGAGGAAAGCAAGGTAAAGGGAACTATGTCCTCAAGAACCAATGGCTCGATTCAAGGACGAATCACTTTCAAGAGGGGGTATGATGTGATCCTGGTCGCATCATGGTTTGACTCCATCCGACGCCATCGAGAGTGGCCTAAGCTCGAGGGGCCAAAGTGCAAAATGAAGTTGATTTCAGCTCAATTCTAGTTTTCTGAACCCGTTCCAACTAAACTAAACTTTTTATTTAATTTTCAGCTTTGCATTTTAAATATTTGCATTTAAGCATCTTAGTTTAATAAAAGAGTTGCTAGTCATCATTTTAAACTCATCTTAGTTTAATTAATTGAGTTTCTTTTAATGAATTTAATTTAATAGTTGCTTCTTTAATTAATCTAGTTTCTAGGTTAATTTATTGATGCATGAGTTAAAGTTTATTTAATAATGCTTTACTTAATTAAACTAGTTGCTGGAATAAATGATGCATAAGTGACTGGAATAAATGAAGCTTAAGTGCTAGTTCATTTATTTAAGTTAGTTGTTAATTTGTTTTAAGTTTAATAATTGCATTATCGGTTACATGTGTTAATTGCAGGTGAAACACATCCGTTACTTCTATGGGCTGTTATGTATTCAATAAAATGACTTTTCAAGTGAATTTGGTTACACAAGAGGGGGCTGATATTAAGAGGCTTAATTTGTCATTAAGAAGTAGTTTTATTAAATAAAGAAGAGCATTATGGTTCTTTAATTTCGGCAGCCTCTTTGTCTTCAACTTCCATAACCGTTTGCTTCATGGTATTTACTACATGCAATCAATTCTCCATCATTTGGCTGGTGACTTTTTGGTTGATCATGGAGACCTCAAAAGACTTTGACAAAAACAAATTAATTGAAGAGTTAATCACATTGGAGATGGGAGTTACATGGCTAGAATTCTAAAAGTTGAGACTTTTCATTTGGCTGGTGACTTTTTGGTTGATCATGGAGATCTCAAAGGACTTTGACAAGCAATTTAATTAAAGAATTAATCACATTGAAGATGGGAGTTACATGGCTAGAATTCCAAAAGTTGAGACTTTTCATTTCAGTTCATTATTAGCCTTATTAAAAGTGACCATTCAACTAGCTTCATTTGATACTATAAATACATGTAATCTACCTATTTTGGAGAGTTTTAGAATTTTTGAACCTTAATCAAATTTTATGAACTTTGTGTTCTTGAGTGAGTTTATCTCCTCTCCATATTTCGTACAAGTTTCGTTTGACTTATCAAGCTTGCTTGTGGCGTCTTCGACTTGTTCTTTTGAACTTATCACCTTAATCAGTGTGGCATTCACCTATCCTTTAACAACCATCTTTCCACCTTAACGATATAAGAAACGGGGTGACACTGTTATATAGTGTTGAATCTTTCTTAAGTTAAGTTCGTGTTTCCATTTCCATCACTATTGTCGAATATCACTTATCTATCTTTATTTGTTTGTCAAAACCGAGCCTACTTAATTCCATAAACTTATTTTTCATTTTAATTCATTTTGCTAAGCTTCTGCCTATCTTAAATAAATTTTCCCATTTTTCAAAGACTCGAATATTTCTCCTCGTCGACGATCGGGCAACTTCAATGACTCGACTCATCACTGAGGTAGGATCGTATCAAAAAACTCGAGTTGGCCTTGCCTTTTCAAGATGAATCAAGAATTTCATGTACAGCCACATAGAAGAAACAAGAATCAATTCAAAGTTGTAATCAGGATGCATAAGTTTCATTTTCTTATTTAAAGTCCAAACAATAATTAAACACACATTGTGCTCACACTTATCTTCACAAAATTTGTAAGGCTCGATCTCTTTCAATGTCGAACTAGAATGATAAACTCCCGGTTTGAACACATGAGATTGTTCACTCGTTCCAAAATGCGGGACAAATTTCTTAATCACCAAAAATTCACACAAGTGAAACAAAGAGAATTTGAGTATGTACATATTCAAACAATCATACATCGTAAATCTCATTCGAACAGACTTGCTCAAACATGGGGATTTTGCACAGCAAATTAAGGAATTCACATTATCAACACAAACGAGCATATTAGGCGCTTTAGGTGTCAATTCCTTACCAAACGAAATCAAATTTTGTTTGTGCCAGTTCATTCTAACTACATCAACAAACTTGTCAATGCCATTATCAACAACAGAAAAATTTTCAAACCATGATTCAAAACAAAATCTTCAATAATCAGAGAGTGGAACTTCAATAAATCAAAATGAGGAGCTCTTCCAAAAATTACACCTTCGATGGTATGATCAACAATATTCAAGTAGGATAAATGAGACTCAAATGCTATGGACCCCTTACCTTGCTTACCTTTAAGCAATTGTGTACTAAGGTCATCTATGTTCTTACCTTTTTCGAGCAATCAAAACCGCCTCTGATTGGATAGGTAATGAAGCTGAAATTTATCAATGGGATTTTAAGAAACCTGAAAAGAAGAAACATTACAAGAAGAACCCATAGGATGGTTAGTAAAAACACTCCTCGCTTTTTCTTGTTTACTTTCTTCTTTTTCTTTTGTTTCTTTTTCATCAGCACTCATTTCTTGTATACTCTCTTTTTTCTTTTCAATCTCAATCTCTTTTTCACCTTCCTTTTCTTTCTCACATTCTTTTTTGCTCTCAATCTCTTTTTGCTCTCTTTCGTTCTCTTTTTCTTTTTGCTTTCTTTCATTCTTTTTTTCTTTTTATTTTTCTTTTTCACATGCTTTTTTGATTTCATTACAAAAAGAAGATGATACAAAAGAATCAAAATGAGATGATTTCTGTAGAGTATGAGTGGAACGATTTACGTACGAACCACATTCACTTCGTCCCAAGGACTCCCCCGTGGATGATGTTTTTGAGTCATACGAAGAGCAACTTGTACTTTCTCGTTTGTCATCTTGAAAAATTTTAGACTCAAAGTTTTCTTCTCTTTGTCTCGAATGCCTTGTTGAGTAGGAGTCTCGATAATAATCTCTTCTCGAATAGTCATCGAAAATGGGTCTTCCAGATGGTCGCAACTCTGTTTCTCGACTTGGTGGATTTTGCTTCTGTCGGGTCTTTTCCTCCACTCGATCCTTTCAAGCATCCGGCCCATCTCGTTCACCAAGTATTGAAATTCAAACATAGAAAACTCTTCTTGAGATATGATTATTTTTGAAAAGAAGAAATGTTAAAAACAAAAATAGAAAATGGTTACCTTACCACAAAAACTCACAAGATCACTCACAAAGAAAACTCACTCACTCTTGTGTTTCACTCAAAATCAGCTTTTTCTCTAGTGAATTCACTTGTGCCTTTTACCATTCGTCTCTCTCTCACAAATTTGTATTTTGTTTCTAGCAGACTTATCGCAGCTTTGAGGGTTGGCTTCAAAAGTGGGTGCAAGGGATAATGTCGGGTGAAAAGGGTAGGCTAAAACAAAAGAAAATTTTATATGTGTGGCGTTGGGGGGTTGAAATGATGATACCAAATAATGGTAAAAGTGATGTTGATGATCGGGGTAGAAGGATGAGGGTAGAATGAAGGCTTTGGGATCGGGAAAAAAGAAGAAGCTAAAATGGAAATCACAACTTGCAAACTTCACTTTTTTTTAATTTTCGTATTTCTTTTTTTAAAATTTTTTCACGAACCTAATTCCGACTTCTCGATCATTGTCAGAAATCCTCGTTTGCTAGCTCTGATAGCAAATGATATAAACTCGCCTTAGTGATGATTCGAGTCGTAAATGTTTGCCCGATCGTCTACGAGGAGTAATGGATCTTTCAGAAATTAGAAGTTTTGGAAATAAGTTGGTAAAGTTTTAGTTGATTTTCTTTTTGAGAAATGGCTTAAGTTAGGAATAGAGGTTGATAGATGATGAAGGAATCGGTTTTAGAAGATGGAATGGTTAGGTTCAGTTTAGTAGGACAAAATAAAGTCAAGTGAAGTGTAGATAGATAAAGTATAGGATAGTCGGTGGAAATGGAGATACGAACTTAAACACGAGAAATGATTCAACACTAGAAAGTGTCACCCCGGTTTCTATTTGGTTTAAGGTGAATGATGGAATTCGAAAATGGACCTCGACCCATTACTTAGCAAAGTAAGAACTGAAGGTATAAAAAAATGGACGAACGCCACACTGGGTTGGTGATAAGTTCGAAAGAAGTGAATGATTGACGCCACTAGCTTCGCTAGATAAGTCAGACCGAAACTCGTACGAATTTAGAGAGGAGTAAACTCACTCTTCGAACAAAGTTCATTCAAATTGATAAAATGGAAAAAGTTTTCTAAACAAGCTAATTACAAAGTATTTATAGTCCTTACATGAGGCTAGCTAAAAAGTCACATGAATTTAGCTTTAATATGTTGTTTAATGGCTGAAATAAATCTTAATCAATAAGTAAAAACTCTTGAAATTCTAGGCCTATGTAACAACAACTTTTAACATGATTTAATGTTTCAATTCAGCTAAATAAATGAGCTGATTACTTGGGCTAAAAGAATTCAACATTTTGAGCAGCCAAATGACTTCAATTCCTTTACTAAATCAGCCTTGGACAACCAAAGAGTCATGTATTTTCACTTGATTCATGCATAGCTGAAAAGTCATGCTTTTTCACATGATGAAGGCTTAATGGTCCTTTAAATGTGCTGCTTGATGTCCCTTCATTTTCCCCTTAACCAAATGCATTAACGCTTGTGTATTTATCTCCTTAATTGGCACCATAACTAACTTTGAGTGCATGAAACCAATCAGACTTGAAGAGTCACTTTTGGTCCATTTGAAAAGCCACCATAATGAGTTTTGAAGGCTTAAAAAAGGTCCAAACTTGAAGAGTCAATTAGCCATATGAATAGTCACCTACAAGGTAGATAATTAAGAATTAAAGACACTACTAAGAATAAGCACACTATAAACACTCATACACCAATTTATTTGCAGCTCAAATCACCTTATTTAAAATGAAAATAAACACACTTTAATTTATGTAGTAAAAAGTAACAGCCAAATTAAATAACATACTTATATAAACAAACTCAAACATATTTAACAACTAAGATGCATAAATGCATGGTTTAGAATGTAAACTAAATGAACAAATGAGTTACTTAATGCATGACTTAATTTAATGATGCAAACTTTAACTAACATGGGAGTTACATAATGCATGTCATAATTTATGATGCAAACTTAACTAACATGAGAGTTACATAATGCATGACTTTATTAAATGCAGAACACATGATGCATGTCATAATTAAAAGATGTTGATCAATAATGCAAGACATTAATTAAAGATGCATTTAATAAACAAGACATAATTAAATACTCATATTATAATAACTAAAGCAACTAAAATAAATAAATCAAATTCCTTATTCTAGCAACCAAATTAACAAACTAAAATTAAAAGCTTCATTTTGCACTTGGGCCCCTCGAGTTTGGGCTAATCTCGGTGGCATCGAGTTGTATCGTAATATGATGCGGCCGGGATCGCATCATACCCTCCCTCTTTGAACAAAGTTCATTCAAATGGATAAAATGGCATTACAAACTATTTATAGTGCTTACATGAGGCTAGCTGAAAAGTCACATGGATTCAGCTTTAATGTGTTGTTTAATGGCTAAAATAAAGCTTAATCAATAAGTAAAAACTCTTGAAATTCTAGGCCTATGTAACAACAACTTTTAACATGATTTAATGTTTCAATTCAGCTGAATAAATGAGCTGATTACTTGGGCTGGAAGAATTCAACATTTTGAGCAGCCAAATGACTTTAATTCCTTCATTAAATTAGCCTTGGGCAGCCAAAGAGTCATGTCTTTTCACTTAATTCATGCATAGCTGAAAAGTCATGCTTTTTCACTTGATGAAGGCTTAATGGTCCTTTAAATGTGCTGCTTGATGTCCCTTCATTTTCCCCTTAACCAAATGCATTAATGTTTGTGTATTCATCTCCTTAATTGGCACAATAACTAACTTTGAGTGCATGAAACCGATCAGACTTGAAGAGTCAATTTTGGTCCATTTGAAAAGCCACCATAATAAGTTTTGAAGGCTTAAAAAACGTCCAAACTTGAAGAGTCAATTAGCCATATGAATAGTCACCTACAAGGTAGATAATTAAGCATAAAAGGCACTCTTAAGAATCGGCACACTATAAACACTCATACACCAATTTATTTGCAGCTCAAATCACCTTATTTAAAATGAAAATAAACACACTTTAATTTATGTAGTAAAAAGTAACAGCCAAATTAAATAACATACTTATATAAACAAACTCAAACATATTTAACAACTAAGATGCATAAATGCATGGTTTAGGATGTAAACTAAATGAACAAATGAGTTACTTAATGCATGACTTAATTTAATGATGCAAACTTTAACTAACATGGGAGTTACATAATGAATGTCATAATTTATGATGCAAACTTAACTAACATGAGAGTTACATAATGCATGACTTTATTAAATGCAGAACACATAATGCATGTCATAATTAAAAGATGTTAATCAATAATGCAAGACATTAATTAAAGATGCATTTAATAAATAAGACATAATTAAAGACTCATATTATAATAACTAAAGTAACTAAAATAAATAAATCAAAGTCCTTATTCCAGCAACCAAATTAACAAACTAAAATTAAAAGCTTCATTTTGCACTTGGGCCCCTCGAGTTTGGGCCAATCTCGGTGGCATCGAGTTGTATCGTAACATGATGCGGCCGGGATCACATCAACATGTACAAGGGACAGCATAAGTGTATGAATGAGGATTAATGCAAAGTGTGCTGATGATTGGTTTCTCCCAAGTGACCATTCGATCACATTCAGCTAATGCATGGACAAAATTAATGAGCACATGTATTTGGAGCTGGAGCAACTAAGCTGAACTAATAGTCAGCAGCAGTTTTTAGCTTCTCCAAGTGGTTGTTTGTGGAGTCCAATAGCCAAGAAGCTATGCACATTGAACCTATTCAACTAGCAACCACCTTAGTGGCACCCTTTTCACACCTCAAGGCCGATTGAATTCAAGTGTTCACACAAGGGACTATTTGTGCGCCTAAACTGCCTTTATTATGGCTGCTGCTTGTTCGCCTGCCCAAGGAAGAATTGAAAGCTGATCATAACTCTTTGGTTCATCAAATGTAGCTCCATTCAGCTCATTCTTCACTTCAATTTATCAAGCTAGTCTAGGGAGTATTAAAGGACATTTTAAGCAAGAGTTAAGAAGTTTCAGCCCATTAATTAACTTAATTAAACTCCAGCTTAATGTAGGCTTCTAGATACTGACCATTGGTGTCTCCCATGCTAGGAAACTTCAAGAAAGCTCCCAAGGATGTTCAAGAAACTTCCAGGAAATTTCCAACCTCTTTTAGCTTTAATTTGCTGCCCATTCAACTCCCTAAATTGCATTTTCGGCTAGACCTTGTATTTGGCTATAAATAGCTTGTTTTGTGAACATTTTGGGGTTAGACAATTTTACTTACTCTTTATGAAATTTACAGTAATTGTGAGTTATTCAACTCCCTTTGTTCTTTTGTGACTCAATTGACTTATGAAGTCATTCTTGTGGCTTCAATCTGATTCATTTGAACTTATCACTCTCCCGAGTGTGGCGTTCACCCTTATACCGACTGGTTCCTATCTCCATATAGATAGTGGGTCACGGTTTATCTATCATGCTACCCACCTTTAAGTGTCTATAAGATTTGGGATAGTACTCAATTGGAGTACTGATTCTTTCTTGACCTTAAAGCCATTCGAACATCTGCATTTCTGTAACACCCCTAACCCGAGACCATTACCGGAATAGGGTTAAAAGGCACTACCGAACAATCGAATCATTTTACAACCTATTCACAACACAAAGTCAAACATCATCATAGTACATCAAAACATAATCAAATAGTCCCTTGTAGAGGTCTACAAAACCTTAAACACATGCAAGAAATGGGTGGGGACCAAACTGAAATACATACAAATATTCTCAAAAATTCAAAACTTTTTAGGGTTACAGGGGATACACGCCCGTGGAGGCAGCCGTGTGCCTCCCATGGCTGCTAGACACACCCGTGTGTCCTCCCCATGGTCGAAACTGACTTAGCTCCACGGCCACCAAGCACGCCCGTGTACCTTGGCCATGGTCTATCCTGACTTGGCTCCACGGCCACCAAGCATGCCAATGTACTTTGGCCGTGGTCGATCCTGTTGAAACAACACGGCTACCAGGCACATCTGTGTGCCATGGCCGTGTGCTAATAGACTACATATTGCCACTTTCTCACGGTCTTTAGGCACGCTCGTGTGCCACCACTGTGTGGCAAAATAGGCCATTTGCAAGGCCAATTTGCCACCCACATAAGGTCAATCCTACAAGCACATTTGAGCATCTTTAAACACACAATTTGGAAACCAATTCCATGACAACAATCGTTACATCATCTCATGAAATTTTCATTTCCAAACATGTCAACTTATAAGCTAACATATACAACTTGAACATATTCATATACTAAACATCATTCATTCTCAAATTCACTAAATCATACTAACATTTTACCATCACAAAGATTACCATTTGAAATTCATTTTCTTTACCCACATGCCATACCAAAATATGCATCATATATATATATATCAAGCCATTCATGCTTAAAACCATCATATATCTAGCCATATCACATGGCTAATTACACATCTCTAATATGATTCAAATAACTAGCTTATACATGTCATATTTCAACTATGTACATCACTCCAAAAGTACCAAAAATAGATTGTCGATAGTGTGATTGAGAAGCTGACGATCCCCAGATCCGAGCTAGCTATACTGACACTGTAAAGCAGAGAAACAAATCAAACAGTAAGCTTTCCAAAGCTTAGTAAGTTCGACATACAATACATTTATCTCATCAAATCAAATCAATGTATATAATAACCATCACATAGATCAATTTTCTCTTATTCATACCATGTCATAGCTTTATCTATAAACTCATCAACCACAAAGGTTCAATACATACCTTAGCTAACAGGTAGTTATTCAATTTCCAAGCTACTCAATGCTCGATATTATAAGTCGATCATCCTCAGATATTCTTTCAATTTAATCGCACACTCAGTGCCACATACATGATCGAAACATATTAGTCATCACACACTTAGTGCCTAATCTTTCAACCGCTTATCTCGGTATCGCACACACAATGCCACATCAATAAGCCGAAGCTTTCATAACATCGCACACACAGTGCTAGTCATTTCTGTTTCAACTTCAATTTCACACACTTAGTGCCATCAACTAAATCTTACACATAGCATTTCAATTTCATACACATAAACACATTCATTTCATAATGCTAAACCATATCTTAATAACATATATTATATTCGAACTTACCTCGGATGTCGAACTATCGATACGGTCGATTAATCGAGCACTTTATCCTTGCTTCGATCTCGATCCAAACCTCTCCTCTCTTGATCTATACACATTCAAATTTAATCCATTCAATCACTAATTTATTCAATTTAATCCACACACACACATATTTAGGGCATTTTACAAAATAGCCCTCACATTTGCATATTTCAACACTTTAGTCCCTATTTCACAAAATCATCAAATACACAAAATTTCAATACACATGTGCTTAGCTGAATTCTTCCCATGCTAATACAAACCCACACATTTCATTTATTTCACATTTTAATCCTTCAATTTACACTTTTCTCAATTTAGCCCAAAATACTCAATTCACCAAAAATCTTAATACAAACTATGTTAATCCAACATCAAGTTTTCATATTTCGTCATTAACTAACACAAAGCTCAAGCATTCATCAATAGCATAACTCAAAATCACCATCAATTTCTAAAATCAAAGCATGGGTTTGATAGTACACTAAGCAACAATCACAAAAACGTAAAAATCGCTAAAAATCGA
This sequence comes from Gossypium bickii, assembly GCA_025503065.1. Taxonomy (NCBI): domain Eukaryota; kingdom Viridiplantae; phylum Streptophyta; class Magnoliopsida; order Malvales; family Malvaceae; genus Gossypium; species Gossypium bickii. Next base: position 41,120,927 of record CP106717.1, on the reverse strand, counting down.
GCTTAAAACATACCTTGATTTTGAGCAACTATAGCCAAATGCTTCAAAACCTTCTTTCTCTCTTTTTCTTTCAATTTTTGGCAATAAATGATGATAATGGCTTTTATTTCTTTTTGTTTTAATTATATTACATTATTACAACATTTACTAAATTACCCTTAATGAATATTAATAATAACACCAATTGCCATGGTATTATCATCCATTAACTATTTAATGATGTAATATCAACATAAGGACCTCTCATTTTATAAGCCATGTCTAATTAACACTTTAACAATCAGCACATAGCTTTTGCATTTTATGCGATTAAGTCCTTTTTGCTAATTAAGCACTCAAACAATAAAATTTTCATACAGAAATTTCACACATACTCAATCACATATTATAAACACTAAAAATAATATTAAAATATTTTTCCTAACCTCAGATTTGTTGTCTCAAAACCACTGTTCCGACTAGGGTCTAAACCGAGCTGTTACAATTTCCATCTTCAAATCACCTGATACGATCTGCCTCTAGGTGAGTCGAGTCGTATGTGAGAGTCCCGATCGACTATGAGAAAGTATCATTCAGCTCGTTTAATAATAATGCTTTAAGTAAATATTGGCAGAAGCTATGAAGAAGAGTTCAAAGATGGGTTTATGGAAATGAATAATATATAGGTTCGGTTATTGAAAATAAGGAGGGATGGTATATGGAATGGGAATGAAATGGATTTTAGGTTCAAGGAAGAAATGGAAAATTTGGCTAGCAACAAAAATAAAGGATAGTGATGGAACGGAAGGGAACAAACTCAAAGCAAGTGTAACACCCCTTACCCGAGACCGTTGACGGAGTCGAGCACGAGGCATTACTAGACTTAACTTACTAAATCAGGGCATAAAAATTGAAACTGTCCATCTGCATCATGTTCACTAAATTGACTATAACTCGAGTTACGAAACTCAAAATTTAGATCTATAAATTTTCAATGAAACTAGACTCATATATCTTCTTACTATAATTTTTCCAGAATTTTTGGTATGGCCAATTAGTACAGTTTATTAGTTAAAGTCTCCCCTGTTACATAGTTTGACAGTTCTGACCCCTCTACACAAAAGATCAATTATCTCATAATATACAACTCTTTTCCTACACCATTTCTTTCATATAAAAATAGACTCAATAAGCTTTAATTCTATATCTCATTCACACCATAATTCGATTTATACTATTTTTAGTGATTTTTCAAAATCACGTCACAGTTGCTGTCCAAACTGTTCCCCTGCGTATAATTACATGATTTCTCTATAATAACTATCAACTAGGCATTACAAAACATCCAAAACATGATCTTAATTAGCCATTTTAATAGGTAATTATTACCAAGCATTTACAAGCCAATCTTAAGCCATATCATAAGGTCATACACACAAAATGGCTAAGTCCCTATACATGCCATAACTTAAAACATTCGAGTCACAAAATACCAATATAATCCTTTGATAGTGTGTAACGATCTCCGACGTCCTTTCGATCCCTGAGTTGGCTTGTAATACTATAAAAAGAGAGAAAAGAATGGGAGTAAGCATTAAGCTTAGTAAGTTTGCATGTAAATAAATAACAACATTCATAATAAATTATTTTATTCTTTTCTTATCAAGATCACTTAAGCTTTTAACCCAATGTACTTAAAATTTCATTCTTACATGTACCTTTTAACATGAACTTGTCTTACCTTTCCTTTGGTATACTCTTTGAATTTTCCCGTTGAACCACTTGGAATGCTAAGGATACGCGGGTACATTTCCTTATGAAACTTAACCATTGCCATGTCTTGACATAGTCTTACATGGTATCCTTGCCTTATGAACTCACCAATGCCATGCCTTGGCATGGTCTTACATGGGACCTTTTCCTTATAGAAACTTATCAATGCCATGTCTTGACATGGTCTTACATGATTTCCTTAAACCCTAATGTCATGACATTTGTATCCTACACATTCATAAGGTTCAACCGGAACTTTCTGAGATAGCTTTTCTGCCAATCCATACTTGAGTCTTTGAATGCTAAATTTATAAAATAAATATGTAAATGCTAGAATTTAATAGTATTAAATGTAAAATAATAGAATATTGCATTTATTTACCGCAAACTTACCCCGAAACAAAATACGATAAACTATATCGATTTAGTCCACTATCTTTTTCTTTCCCCGATCTAACTTCGGATTTTGTTCTTCTTGATCTATAATAGAAAATTTAGCTTATTTAATACTCACATTTACCAAAACAGTCCTTAACTCTAACTTTGGAAAAATTATGATTTTGCCCCTAAACTTTTACATATTTACACATTTGTCCCAAAGCTCAGAAATTAAACTTTATCCCTTATTCTTATGTATTATGACATGCTGATCATTTTTCCCTTCTATGACAACATCAAATTCTCACTCTAACATGTACTTATGAATATTAGGTATTTTTACCGATTAAGCCATTTTACTCGTTTTTACTTAAAATCACTTAGCAAAAGTTGTTTAACATAATTTCAAACTTCATATTCTATCATAAAACATCAAAATAAACACATTTCACCTATGGGTAATTTTCCAAATATGAACCCTAGCATGAATTATTGATAGAATAAGCTAAATCGAGCTATTGGGGCTTCAAAAATGTAAAGAACATTAAAAACGGGGCTTGGAATCACTTACTATGGAGCTTGGAAGCTTGAAAAAAACCCTAGCTATGGTGAACCCTTGAAAATTTGGCCTAAAGAAGAAGATGAGCATATTTTGCCATCTTTTTCCCTTTTAATATCTTTTTATTACCAAATGACTAATTACCCTTCATTAAAAACTTTGGTTCTTTCTACCTATATATGTCCATTTTTGTCCATGAAAGCCTAATGGTATAATTACCATTTAAGGGCCTCTACTTCAATTATGCTCTTCAATTAAATCCTTTAACATCTAAAACTCATATTTATCAACTTTTGCAATTAAGTCCTAATAGGCAAATTAGACATGCAATTCATGAAATTTTCTATCAATATTCTAACACATGCATCTAATCACTCGATAAATCATAATAATTAATCGTAATAAACTTTTCTATCTCGAATTCGTGGTTTCGCAACCACTGTTCCGTTTAGGCCCTATTTCGGGATGTTACAGCAAGTAAGAACCACTACTAAAGAACAATGACCCAAATACTTATAAGCTTCAAGGTGGATGATGGAAGTAGTGAAACCTCGACCCGCTACTTAGAAAAGTAGGAACCTTGGTATAAAGGTGAACGCCACACTATATAATAGTGATAAGTTTGGATAGAAGAAAACAAGTTGACGCCACTAGAGACTAGATAAGCCAACGAGTCTTCAAACGAAATTTGAGAGAATCAAATCTCACAAAATGATATAATTTCATTCAATATAATGTCAAAAGTCCAAAAGTCCCTCAAAAAGGCTTGATTACACATATTTATAAGGCTAGAATGAGCTAGCCGAATGGTCGCATAATAAAATGCTAATAAAGAGCTTAATTAAGGCTCAAAGACTTTTGAAATTCTTGAATCAAATAATTCCTCTCTTTAAGATAATTTAATTAGCTGAATCAATGTCCTTGAATGCTTAGAAAATAACTCTTGATTTCACCTTTACCTAGCTGAATAGACACCAACAACTTAATGAAGTTTTTAAGGCATGAATTGTCCATTAAAGTAGCAAAAAATGTTTGGGGTAGTTGGAAGGGTTGCTGCCAAAATTTAAAGGAAGATTAATGCTCCTTTAAACTCTTTTTAATGATGTATAAAGCTTCTTTGTAACAGCCCCTCTTTTGTAACCGAAATCTCTTGAAAAGTCACCTTATTGAATACATAACAGCCTTTAAATGTAATGGATGTGAGCTGAAAAGTCACATGCAATTAACACATGTAACCGACACATTTATTCAATTATTAAGCTTAAAACAAATTAACAACTAACTTAAATAAATGACCTAACACTTATGCATCATTTATTCCAGCAACTAGTTTAATTAAGAGAAGCATTATTAAATGAACTTTAACTCATGCATCAATAAATTATCCTAGTAACTAGATTAATTAAAGAAGCAACTATTAAATAAAGTTCAACAAAAACTCAATTAATTAAACTAAGATGAGTTGAATTAATGTCCAAAGAACTCATTTATTAACTTAAAATGCTTAAATGCATGATTTAAAATGCAAACTAAATGGACAAATGAGTTACTTAATGCAAAACTTAATTTAATAATGCAGACTTAAACAAACATGGGAGTTTCATAATGCAAGTAATTCTTTATGATGCATACTAAACTAACATGAAAGTTATAAAATGCATTACTTTATTAAATGCAGAACATACAAAGTGCAAGTTAAAATTAAAATATGCAAACTTATTAATTTAAATAAAACTTAATTAAATTAAAAGTCCTTAAAAACATTGGCCTAACAATCAATCAGGCCTATGAGATGTTTCATCTTGCACTGGGCCCCTCAAGTTTAGGTCACTCTCAATGGCGTCGGATGGAGTCGAACCATGATGCAACCAGGTTCGCATCATACCCCCTCTTGAAAACGATTTGTCCTCAAATCAAGCCGTTGGTTCTTGAGGACATAGTTCCTTTTACCTTGCTTTCCTCGGTCGAACGGGGCGGATAGTAATCGCGTCACCTGAAAAGAATATCCTCGAGTTAGAAAAAAGCGATGCAAACAAACTCGTAATCTAGGCATAATCAAAACAAGACAAATATGACGCATGTGGATGGACAAAATCGAATTATCATACAAAAGAAATAATGCCTTACCAAAAGCTCGAAGCAAATTCAAATGAGTTTCAAAATAGGCATACAAATTAAATTGATTCCACAAGTCATGATTGGCATGCGAGAAATGAACCAAATGATATACATAATCATCACAAGCAGATATTTGAAATGATTCACTAGCATAGACATCACGACAATTATCAAAAACAAAAATCTCTTTATCATTAATCAAGACAGATAGATCATGTTCAAATGAAACAAAATAGTCAAGCACATTTCGATCTACGTATATTTCAAAACTCAAATTATCAACACGATTGTTAACACCAACCGCAGAGATCAAAATCGATTCAAAGGATTCGACAATCTTACCTTTAGAAGTAGAAAAACAAAGATCATTTTTACCTTGCTTGTTGTTCACAAATCTTCTCTCTTCGGGAATGTAGTGTAAAACAAACCTTTTACTTCGATTAATTTGGATGCGCAATGAGGCACCACGACATCTCATGCTTCTCAAGGGATGGAATTCACAAAAATGTAATCGATTAGTATGAACAGAAACGATGGACTTAAAAAGAAGAGAAGGTTGTTTACAAAATTCGATTCAAGTCCAAATAAATGTGTCGAATTTACCTTTTTCAAATGAAACAAAAGTTTCATAAGTGGCCAAGCAAGGTGATTAGAGATCAAATCAAAATTGTAACCCAAATCATTGAATTTCATTTCTTGAACAGAAGTTCAAACATCAAACAAACATATGTTGAATGCAAAAGATGCAAAATGCTTGAATGTTCCATAAAACAAATCTACGTAACATATGCCAGGCTTGAACACTCGTACTTGATCATGAATTCCAACAGGCAACATGTCAGAAGAAAATGTAATCAATTCACCAAATGACTGAAATTCCACTCGATCAATCAAAGAAGTGGTGAACATACAACTTTTCAAACGCTCGAGTCCATCACATGATTCAGACCTTACTCGATCAAACAGGAACGTAGAGTTGGCAAAACCAAGCAGGCGTATAAACAAAGATTTATGCTTCAAAAATCTCATTCAGAAATGCAACTCATGACATGGAGATTTCGCACAAAAGTTTAAGGATTTAACTTGAAGAAAAATATTAATCAGATGAAATGTTTCATGGAAAAATCTATCACAAGTGAACTGATCAGGCATGTTTAAACAAAAAGATTGAGCATATGAATTCAAAGAGTTTAGCATTTAAACACATCGAGTTTGGCATTTGCAAAATTTGTGTCTCAAACTTCCAAATTTCGCTTGGGCATAACCATCTCAACGGAAGAGTTAAACATGTCATAAGATTTAACTTTCATGGCATCGTTTGAAATAGAAACATTATCAATAAAAGACAAAAAATTAGAAACCATATCAAAAGATGGAGCCATGTCAAAAATTGAACCATCAAAATCTTTTTGAGCAATTATTAAATCGGACGACCTTGATTCGATAAACACGAATTCTTTACCTCTCTTACCTTTGATCGCAAGTGGGGTGGTTGTCGTTCGCATAATTACCTTTTTCGAACAACCTAAAACGCCTCTCGTTTGGAAGGTAGTGAAGCTAGAATTGGTCGCACAAACTTCTAGGCACCTGAAAAGTTACATCACAAAAAGATCGAATAGGTGGGTTAGTAGAAATGATCCTCGCTTGTTCTACTCGCTATCTTTTTCACTCGATTGGTTTTCTTCAAGAACACACACTTCTCCCACTCTTTCTTTTATCTCAATTTCTTTTTCCACTCCTTTTTCACTCTCAAACTCTTTTTCATTCTCATTTTCTTTTTCAATCACTTTCTCATTCTTATTTTCACTCTCGTTTTGCTTTTCAATCTCTTTTTGTTCTTTTTCTTTTTCAATGGCTTTTTCAAAGGCTTTTTCGAGCTCTCTCAAAACTCGCTCATTTTCTCTATTACTTGCCTCTTCCCTCTCTTCTCTTTTTATTTCTTTTTGCTTGTCTTCTTTTCTATTACATGATGTTACAAAAGAATCATGATAACAAGGATTTCCAAAAGAAGGAAAATTATTTACATTTGGTTCACGAACATTTCTTCGAGAAAAATACTCCATGGATGTTTTCTTTGAAGTTCTTGAAGAAGTATATCTATCATCTCGAAAGGATTCAAAATCAAGATCGGTCTCTCGTCGTCTCGAACACCTTGATGAAGAGGAATCTTGATAGGAATCTCTTGGTCTTGAAGTCAATGACAAATGGGAATCATGATGGAAATCTTTTCTCAAATAATCATTAAATGCATATCTCCGTGATGCTTTCGATTCTGTTTTCTGACTTGATGAAACTCGTTCATAGGGGTCTCTTTGTTCCACACGATTTAATCTCTCATGCAATTTGTCAAATTTAGAATTCACCATTCTTTGCATTTCTTCCTCCAAATATTGGAACTCCGATTCGGTGAACTCTTCGCGAGACATGATTTTTTTGTGGCTGAAAAGAAATATGTTAGTTCACAAAATGAAAATTAAGTACCTCACCACAAACCTCTCGATTTCACTCAAAAAGAAGAAAAGTGACACTCTCACTCGTGTTTACACTCGTTTGGCTTTTACCTCCACTTGAATGATCTCACTCACTTGTGCCTTTTACCGCTCAAACTTTCTCTCACAATTTCATATTCAAACTCACCAAGGCCTTATTGTAGGCTTAGGGGTCGGTCACAAATTGGTAAACAAAGGAAATAATGAAAAGGGATAGGGTAGGCTGAAAGAAAATATGGAAAGGGCTTTAAATGTGGTGTTGGGGTAGAAGAAATGGTAGAAGGGAAAATAGATGATCAGGAACCAATTAAAATGGGAACAAAAGAAAAAAAAATTCAAGAACCTTCAAAAACTTCAATTTTTTTTTTGAATTTTCATTTTTTTCCAACACTTCAAATACACGAAATAAATATAATAAGAAACTTTTGAATTTTATTTTTTTCAATTTTTTTGATTTTTTTCACTAACCTATTTCAGCTTGTCTTTGAAAGTTTGTACTTCTCATTTTAACGACTCTGATACCAATTGATGCGACCTACCTCTAGGTGAGTCGAGTCGTATATGAGTTGCTTGATCATCTACGAGAAAGTATCATTCAGCTTGTTTAATAATAATGCTTTAAGTAAATATTGGCGGAAGCTATGAAGAAGAGTTCAAAGATGGGTTTATGGAAATGAATAATATATAGGTTCGGTTATTGAAACTAAGGAGGGATGGTATATGGAATGGGAATGAAATGGATTTTAGGTTCAAGGAAGAAATGGAAAATTCAGCTAGCAACAAAAATAAAGGATAGTGATGGAACGGAAGGGAACAAACTCAAAGCAAGTAAGAACCACTACTAAAGAGCAATGACCCAAACACTTATAAGCTTCAAGGTCTATGATGGAAGTAGTGAAACCTCGACCCGTTACTTAGAAAAGTAGGAACCTTGGTATAAAGGTGAACGCCACACTATATAATAGTGATAAGTTCGGATAGAAGAAAACAGGTTGACGCCACTAGAGACTAGATAAGCCAACGAGTCTTCAAACGAAATTTGAGAGAATCAATCTCACAAAATGATATAATTTCATTCAATATAATGTCAAAAGTCCAAAAGTCCCTCAAAAAGGTTTGATTACACATATTTATAAGGCTCAAAGACTTATAAAATGCTAATAAAGAGCTAAATTAAGGCTCAAAGACTTTTGAAATTCTTGAATCAAATAATTCCTCTCTTTAAGATACTTTAATTAGCTGAATCAATGTCCTTGAATGCTTAGAAAATGACTCTTCATTTAACCTTTAGCTAGCTGAATAGACACCAACAACTTAATGAAGTTTTTAAGGCATGAATTGTCCATTAAAGTAGCAAAAAATGTTTGGGGTAGTTGGAAGGGTTGATGCCAAATTTAAAGGAAGTATAATGCTCCTTTAAACTCTTTTTAATGATGTATAAAGCCTCTTTGTAATAGCCCTATTTTGTAATCGAAATCTCTTGAAAAATCACCTTATTGAATGCATAACAGCCTTTAAATGTAATGGATGTGAGCTGAAAAGTCACCCACAATTAATACATGTAACCGGCACATTTATTCAATTATTATGCTTAAAACAAATTAACAACTAACTTAAATAAATGACCTAACACTTATGCATCATTTATTCCAGCAACTAGTTTAATTAAGAGAAGCATTATTAAATGAACTTTAACTCATGCATTAATAAATTATCCTAGTAACTAGATTAATTAAAGAAACAACTATTAAATAAAGTTCAACAAAAGCTCAATTAATTAAACTAAGATGAGTTGAATTAATGTCCAGCAACTCATTTATTAACTTAAAATGCTTAAATGCATGATTTAAAATGCAAACTAAATGGATAAATGAGTTACTTAATGCAAAACTTAATTTAATAATGCAGACTTAAACTAACATGGGAGTTTCATAATGCAAGTCATTATTTATGATGCATACTAAACTAACATGAAAGTTACATAATGCATTACTTTATTAAATGCAGAACACACAAAGTGCAAGTTAAAATTAAAATATGCAAACTTATTAATTTAAATAAAACTTAATTAAATTAAAAGTCCTTAAAAACATTGGCCCAACAATCAATCAGGCCTATGTGATGTTTCATCTTACACTTGGGCCCCTCAAGTTTAGGCCACTCTCGATGGTGTCGGATGGAGTCGAACCATGATACAACTAGGTTCACATCATCACCTTAGTCTCTTTGCTTAGCCGAATCCATCACATATCTTACTAAGCCATTTTGAACCTATTTTGAAAACTAAACACCACACTTTGCTGAATTCAACCCCTTGGTTCTAAATTGAATGATACTTCTCATTTTAACAATCGGGTAATCTAAACGACTCGAATCATCATTGAGGCGAGTTTGATACGATTGGCCTCGGGGTGAGTCGAGTCGTATGCGAGTGTACCCGATCGTATACGAGGAGAGGATTCGTCTTTGAAAAATAATGAAAAGATAGGTAAATTTGTGGAAGCTTTGAAATGAATGTTTTTAATATTTCGGGTTAAGTTAGGAATGGAGGTTAAAGAACAAGTTCAATTTCAGAAGAATAGGTTCGGTTTTGGGTAATAGAAAGGAAGGTGGATAATGAAGGTTTCGATTTAGAAAAAATTGATTAAGAAAAGGAAAGGATGAATATTCAAGGCTCGGGTTTGAATTGGATAAACAAGGTGATTGGTGATGATGGAATAACGAACTTAACCAAGAGATATTCAACACTAAAAAGTGTCACCCCGATTCTTATACGGTTAAGGTGAAAGATGGAGATAGAATGAATGCCACACTCAGGTTTAAAGAATGATAAGTTCAAAAGAACAAGTCGAAGACGCCACAAGCAAGCTTGATAAGTCAAACAAAACTTGTACAAAATATGGAGAGGAGATAAACTCACTCAAGAACACAAAGTTCATAAAATTTGATAAAATGGCAAAAGTCAAAAGTCCCCTCTACAAGCTAATAACAAAGTATATATAGTGTTTACATGCGGTTAGCTAAAGAGTCATATGAATTCAGCTTTAATGTGCATTTTAATGGTTGAAATAAAACTTAATCAATAAATAAAAACTCTTGAGTTCCTCCAAGCCAAATAACATTAACTTTATGACTCCAAATGAGCTGATTTAATGAATTTGAACGCTTTGAAAATGTCTCTTGGTTTCTCCTTTGGCAAGCTAAATAGACTCCAACAACTTAATGAAGCTTTTAAAGCATGAATTGACCATTAAAGTAGCAAAAACGTTTGGAGTAGTTGGAAGGGTTGCTACTAAAATTTAAAGGAAGTGCAATGCTCCTTTAAACTCTTTTTATTGATGTATAAAGCCTCTTTTTGTAACAGCCCCCTCTTTTGTAACTGAAATCACTTCAAAAGCCACCTTATTGAATGTGTAACAGCCTTTACATGTAATGGTTGTGAGCTGAAAAATCACCTGCAATTAACACATGTAACTGACATATAAAACACATTTATTCAATCATTAAATCTAAAACAAATTAACACCTATCTTAAAAAAATGAACTAAAAACTTATGCATCATTTATTTCAGTAACTAGTTTAATTAAGAGAAACATTATTAAATGAACTTTAACTAATGCATCAATAAATTATCCTAGTAACTAGATTAATTAAATAAGCTTCTTATTAAATGAAGTTCAATAAAAACACTTATTAATTAAACTAAGATGAGTTGAATAAATGTCTAGCAACTCATTTATTAAACTAAGATGCTTAAATGCATAGTTTGACATGCAAACTAAATAAACAAATGCAAGACTTAATTTAATGATGCAGACTTAAACTAACATGGGAGTTACATAAATCTTAACTTTATTAAATGCAGAACACACAAAATGTATGTTAAAATTAAAATATGCAAACTTATTAATTTAAATAAAACTTAATTAAATTAAAAGTACTTAAAATCATTGGCCCAACAATCAATCAAGCCTATGAGATGTTTCATCTTGCACTTGGGCCCCTGCAGTTTAGGCCACTCTCGATGGTGTCAGATGGAGTCGAACCATGATGCGATCAAGTTTGCATCAGAGTTCGTATCAACTATTCCCGAAAGGCTGCATGGAGGAGAGCAAACAGCAGCAGCCCCTTTTAATGTTGTCCAATGCCAAGTACCTGCACCCATTTAAAACAACCATTAAATCATGTTTTAGGACAAAATAAATTTAGGCCACAAGACAAATTAAATTCGGTAGCTACTTAGGACACATTTAATTTCATGCATGAACTAAGACTAATTAATTACTTGTATTAATTCGGCTGGACTAGGACACATTAAAACATGCAATAAATTTGTCCTAACTTAGACACAATAAAATAGCTAATAAATATGTTTTAAACTAAGGCACATTTAAAACTTAATTAAAATGTCCAGATTTTTAATTTTGACATATTAAAGATGCAACTTAATTATTTGAGCTGAACTAACTAAATTAATAATTTATTTTAATTCTAGCAACTTAATGCATGAAATAAAAAGATGGAAACAAGTTCATTGAGCTGGAAACGAGTTGAGTTGAGCTCAACAAGCTGGAAGCGAACTAGTTCAACTCGCAAGGGATTGCAAGCAATGCTTAGGGAGCTAGTCCAAGAATGTGCTCGGGGCATGGCCGTATCATCCCCTCCCTCTTTGAAGCGATTTGTCCTCAAATCGGGCCACTTACTCGTGAAAAATCTTTCATCGTCATAGCCCTCTTGGTTGTCAAATGGAGTAGAATTGCTCCCAATAACCTAAAAGTCACATAAAACTCGAAGAGAAAAAGGGTTACTTACAAGCCCTCCCTCTTTAGGAGGGAACCAACTCGAAGTGCCTTCCACACGAAAATGAAATGATTGCGTGGCACTATGAGTTACAAACACTAAAATACGTCCCAAATTCTCACATAATCCATTACCGGATTCAGAGTTAAAAATGGGTCTTTCATTATCATAATAAATCAAGAAATTCATGTCCAGCAGCATAGAAGGACTATGTAACATCCTAAAATTAGGGGTCTGGCATTTTTGCACTATTGCATGTGTTGGGCTTGTTTAGCTTGTTATTTGGGTGTGTTGGGGGTCCTAGGGAGGCTCGGGTTTGAGCCTAAGCCCTGGTGAAATTTTGGTTTTTGGGCACTTTAGTGGGGAGAGCTAGTGGAAGCAAGACTTAAGGTTTAATTAAATGTGTTTGGTAGCATATGTAAGTAAGTGGCACAGTAGTGTGGCATCAAAAGAGAAGTAAGGAGGGAAAGTGTTCGATCCTCGCAATCTGCATTTTGGGTGGCTATTATTTTGAGCTCAGGAAAGGAGGAAGCAGAGTTGGGATCAAACTCTGCCTTGAAGGAGGGAGACTTTGTAACATCTGGGATTTAGGGGTTATGCGTTATAATTCTTAATTCATGTGATAGTGTGCTTTGTGTGTTGTTTGGATGTGTTGGGGGCTTTGGGAACCCTGGGGAGTTGGTAGGAGCCTTGGTGTAATTTTGGGTTGAACCTGATTGGAGGGAGAGCTAAGGGAGCTAGGCCTTAAGGGAAATTAAGGTGGAGGTTAAGACACAAATAACCTAGTGGCAGAGTGGCAAGGGAGGCGCCACTTAGAGCATGAGGGAGTGACACCTCAGGGAGTTAAAAGGGGACAAGGTTCGAGCTGCAGAGGCAGCATTTTGGCAATTGTTTTTGCGTCAGGAGGAGGAGAGAGTTGGATTCGGCTATGATTCTAGAAAAGGGGGGATTTGACTGAGTCAAATTATTTTAAATGTGTGGCAAGGAGAAGGGATGAGATTGGACTTAATTTGAACTCATTTGAAAGGGTGGAGTTGAGAGAAAATAGGAGAAAAACAAGGGATAGGGAGTGAGGTTGAGGTGTTGGCCGAATATGGGACTTTAGGGGGGCATAATTCGGTCATACAAGGGGAGCTAGGTGCCGAATTTACTTAGTGTAGTGATAGGCATCTTTTTGTGATTTTTCTCTCTTCCAAAAACTCTATTTCCTTTTTCTTTTTTTTTTCTTTTGTGACTAGAAATCGAAACCTCTTAAACCTTACCTTCTCTTCTTCTCCATCTTCTCACTGATTCAACCACCTTCAAAAGTCAAAATATTTCTTGTGTTAGCCGAACCTCTATTGAACCTCTCCACAACTTCTTTTCTTCTCTTCTTTTCTTCAAAGCCGAAAGTACCATAGGCTCTGCTTCAATCGATTCTCAATAGTGAGTAAGAGATTTCTTTTAATCATTTTCTTTTTTCTATCTCTCTTGATTACCAAAAGTTGAAGATCTAACTCCCTTTTCCTATTATGGCCGAATCCATGAAAGGTGATATCGTGATTTCTGTAGGCTAACGTTAAAGGAGTAGAGATCTTTCGAGATTTAAGTGATCAAGGTAAGCAGGGAATATTGTTGGGTCGAAGGCCATTTCATGTGTTTATTTGGGTTGAGCCGAATCTAACATAAGGTTGTGTAGGAGGATTTCGGCAAGTTCAGGTGCAAATCGTTTAGGCTTTGGGTTTCGGGATTTAGTCTAATGTGCCAAAAAGGTGTGTAGTTATTGCACTGTTCTCCTGTTGTTGTATTTGTTGTTATATATATGCGTATATGATGTGTGTGGTAGCCGAAAATAATGGTTGAGATGGTGGCTACCCATGGTGGGTAATCAGTTAACTAGGTCAGTGTTTTATGATATTAATTTATCTATGGTATATAAGTGAAATTGTGGTAAGCATGTGATGTACGCTCATTAGAATTATATTGTTACTTTGTCATGATACATATATATATGCATGGGGATTGGGATATGATTATTGAAGGACAGGGTGTACATATTTATGTACGTGGTCTGATGTTAGCCTTGAGCTACATCGGCGCTTGATGTTGGCTACATGCTTCATCAAGGTGGGGTGTTGGCTATGTGCCACATCGTGGACGGATGATAGCTGTGTGCATCACCGTGGATTGAGGATGACCTTGAGTCATCTTGTGGATACAGATATGTGGGGTCACTTAGGTGATCGGTGGCTATGCCACGGCCTTGGGCAAAGCAGTGCCGCCAAGGAGGTGTGTGCGCACTGGAGGGTGATTTAGTAATCCCCTGGTGTGTGCGGCAGGTATGGGGGGTGTGTACCGGATGGACACTAGGTTGGGTTAGGATTCATTTTGCATGATTACATATGTGGATTGTGTGGATGAGGGCCAAGCCCGTTTGTGGAGACATGTGAGATAATTATACACTGAGTCGGTTTGACTCACCCTATTTTTTTCCCAAAAACAATGCAGGTGATACATGATACTTGGACCGGGCTGGAGCGGATACGAGGTAGCCATGCAGAAGATGTTTTTATTTGTTTTATGCAATTTATATTTTCAGTACTTTTGAATAAGTATTTATTGTAACAAGGGCCACTTAAAGTATTTGAGGATTTTTATTTTGTTTAAGTTGGATTGACGATCAAGTGAATATTTGGGAATGTTTTATTTTTTTTTTAGCAATTTATATCTTAAAAACTTATATTAAAGTTTTAAATCCGGAAACTTGTAATAACATAATTTTACTTAGAATTTCAAAGGTACAATGTTTTATAAATGACGGAAAATTATTATGTTTTCACCCTTATGTCAAATTCTTTTCAAACTTTTTCCTCAGTAGCATTCTAAATTCGGCCGTGGTGTTTGGGCCGGGTTTTGGGTGTTACAATTTGGTATCAGAGCCAGGTTCAAAACTCGTCTTTGAGGGTTTTGGGGCCCTAAAACATTTTTCAAAGATGGGCTTTTCAAAAACATAGACTTTCATGAACTTTTTCAGGTTTATTCTAGCATGGCACCTGTATCTTCGGCCCAAAGTCCACCAGGTAAGTACCCCTAACCATTGAAGTGATTGGAATGTGAACTTTAGGGGCATTATGGGATCGTAGATTAGTGGATTAGGAGCTATTGAACCGTAGGACTAGCTTACTCCAACACAAAATACATAAGATTTAAGTACACCCAAACAAACCTGTGAGTAAGTCATCGAGTTAGGGTGTGGCAACAGTTGTGCGCATGTCTAGGATTGGATTCAGTGAGAGCTTGGTATTTAAGCAGCCCTAGTGGCTCACCTCCTCTTCACTCGAATTCTACCTGGTGCGTAGTGACCGTTCACCCTAACCAAGAGGACTTATTCACCGGCTTAACCGATAATTAAAACCCAAAAGGGACCAGCTCCACAGTTTTGTAAAAAAAACTACCTTAAGATTTGGAAATGACCAAAATATCTCGGTTTGGAAAATTTACTAAATTACCCCTGATTTACAAAATTACCAAAATAACCCCGATTTTGGAAATTCCAAAACTACCTTTGATTTGTACAAATTTTCAAAGTAACCCCGATTTTTAAAATTCCTGAAATACCTTTGATTCGTTAAGATTTTTGAATTAACCCAGATTTAATGCTAAAATACCCCTGTAGGATGAATTATGACAATACCCCTGGGTTGGGAACGGACAAAATGCCCAAAGTAGTGTAGTGGATGTTGTGGATGAATGAATGTGACCCTCTGAATTAGAGTAACAAACTTGAGAAAACTTCTTTACATAAAATTGTTCGTGGATAATCAGTGGAACAAAATACTGATGTATAAAATTTCTTAAATCAGATTAAATCATGATAGTAGACATGAGTTCTAGGGGACGTGGTAGGGGCAGAATGACAGTGTCGGAACCAGTGGGGTCTGGCCATCGGTCAGAAAATGATGTGTCGCCGTTGCCAACGGTGGGCGCAGAGGATCAGGATCAGACGGGTGCAGATGACGCAGTTTCTCAGGCTATGCTGCGGGTTTTGGAAAGAGTTGTAGGAGCAAACATGGGTACTGGGGCTCAGAAGTTAGTGCTAGAGTGGCTCAGGGCGAATGGAGCTGAGATATTTAGGGGAGTTTCGGGGGTAGCTCCAAATGTGGCAGAGTACTGGCTAGAGTCGGTCGAAAGGATCATGGACTACTTGGACTGTATTGCTGAGGAAAAGCTGAAGGGTGCTGTTTCTTTACTTCGGGATGAAGCCTACCAGTGGTGGCTCACTGTCAGAGAGGGTACTCCAGCAGATCGAGTAGACTGGAGTTACTTTACAGTAAAGTTTGAAGGAAAGTATGTTGGAGCTAGCTACATGGACGCGCAAAGGAAAGCGTTTCTGAACCTAGTACAAGGGGGTAAGTCAGTAGCGGAATATGAGGCAGAATTCTTAAGGCTAAGTCGGTATGCCAGAGGGATTGTTGCTACTGAGTACGAGCGCTGTGTGAGGTTTGAGGATGGGCTGCGAGATGAACTGCGAGTACTGATAGCTCCTTATCAGGAGAGAGACTTTGCTACTTTGGTAGAGAAAGCTCGGATAGCCAAAGAGGTCAAGTGGATTGAGAGGCAGAACAGGGATAAGGACAGAGGTTAGAACAAGAGAGGTTTTGGATCATCAGGGTCTTCTGGAGGCTTTCAGAAAAGACCAAGGGTTAAAAATTCTGCTCGTGTTTCTATGCCAACTGCTGGAAATCAGGACCGTCCGTGTGCTCGATGTGGAAGGTTTCATGTTGGCGAGTGCTGGGATGGGATCGGGAGTGTTTTAGGTGTAAGTCTAAGTCTCATTTGATTAAAGACTGTCCTCAGCATCCGAATAGGGCTCGAACAGTAGGTCCGAGGTATGTGCAGCCAGGAAGAGGTGGTCAGCAGGTGTCGAGAGGCCATGGTCCGAATCGTGGAGGAAATGGTGTTGGCCGAGGTCAGGGAGCACCAGGCAAAGGTGCTGGGAGTTCAGATGCAAGGCAGCCAGGGTTGGTGTATGCAGCCAGACGTCATGAAGAGGGAGATGCACCAGATGTTATCACGGGTACGTTCCTTATTTACGGGTTACCCTTTATGGCTTTAATTGATGTTGGGTCAACTCATTCGTACGTTGCTAGTGTGGTGTCTGGAACTTTGGGTGTGATCTCTGAAATTGTCTCTAGGAAGATGACTGTACTTAGTCCTTTAGGGCAATTTGTAGTGGTAGATAAACTCTTTAGAGACGTGCCTTTAGAAGTTCAGGGTGTAGTGTTCCCAGCTGACTTAATGGAGCTGCCGTTTGGGGAATTTGACCTGATCCTAGGGATGGATTGGCTAGTAAGGTATCGTGCGAATCTGGACTGTGCTGCTAAGCGCATGTCGTTGAGGACTCTCGAGGACAATGAGGTTACGGTGATAGGTGAAAGGAGGGATTACCTGTCCAACGTAGTGTCTGCTCTTAAGGCAGAAAAGATGGTGAAGAAGGGATGCTTGGCTTTTCTGATGTTCGTTAGTGCCTTGGATGCTAAGGAAACAACTGCAGGGGAGGTCAGGACAGTGAAGGAGTTTGTGGATGTTTTTTTTGGAAGAACTTCCAGGATTTCCTCCAGATCGTGAGGTGGAATTCAGAATCGACCTGTTGCCAGAGACAGCACCAGTGTCAATCGCTCCGTACAGGATGGCACCAAAAGAGTCGGTTGAGCTTAAAGCCCAAATTCAAGAGTTGCTAGATCGCGGGTTTATTCGACCCAGTGTGTCTCCATGGGGAGCACCAGTCTTGTTTGTAAAGAAAAAAGATGGATCTATGCAGATGTGCATAGATTATCGCCAGTTGAATAAGCTGACGATCAAAAACAAGTATCTGTGACCGCAGATAGATGACTTGTTTGATCAGCTTAAAGGGGCTGCGGTGTTTTCAAAGATCAATCTAAGGTTTGGATATCACCAGCTAAAGGTGAAGGAAGCAGGTATCCATAAGACAGTTTTTTGGACTAGATACGGGCACTATGAATTCCTTGTAATGCCGTTCGGGTTAACGAACGCCCCAGCTACGTTCATGGATATGATGAATCGGGTATTCCAACCCTACTTGGATCAATTCGTCGTAGTATTTATAGACGACATTCTGGTGTATTCTAAGACGGAGGTAGAGCATGATAAGAATCTTTGGGTGGTGCTGCAATTTTTAAGGGAGAAGAGGTTGTACGCCAAGTTTAGTAAGTGCAAATTCTGGTTAGGGGAAGTTGCTTTTCTAGGTCATGTAGTATCGGCGGAAGAAATAAGGGTGGATCCTCGGAAGATTGAGGCAGTGTTGAATTGGAAACCACCTAAATCAGTGGCAGAGATCCGCAGTTTCTTGGGGTTAGCAGGCTATTATAGAAGATTTGTTAAGGGTTTCTCTTCAATAGCGGCACCATTGACAAAGCTGTTGAGAAATGAGGTACCATTCATATGGACAGATAAGCAGCAGGAGAGTTTCGAGAAGTTGAAAAAGGTTTTGATAGAGGCTCCGGTCTTAATTCAGCCTGAGGCAGGGAAAGATTTTGTGGTGTACTGTGATGCTTCTCACACGGGGTTGGGATGCGTACTGATGCAGGAAGGGAAGGTTGTTGCTTATGTGTCTCGACAGTTAAGGCCACATGAAGTTAACTATCCGACGCATGATCTGGAGTTAGCCGCGGTAGTCTTCGCCTTGAAGGTGTGGAGACATTATCTATATGGAGAAAAGTCAGTAATCTACACGGACCATAAGAGTTTGAAGTATCTGTTGACGCAGAAGGAGTTGAACTTGAGACAACAAAGGTGGGTGGAGCTGCTGAAGGATTACGACTGTTCAATCGAATACCACCCGGGTAAAGCGAATGTGGTGGCAGATGCGCTAAGTCGGAACGTGGTATCTGATCTAAGGGCGATGTTTGCACATCTTAGTCTCTATGACGACGGGAGTCTGTTAGCAGAGTTACAGGTAAAGCCGACATGGTTAAGTCGGGTTAAAGAGACAGTTGGTGGCCGATGTTCTGAGTGCTAAGCTTGCACAGGTTTAGAGTGGAGGAGTGAAGGACTACAGTGTGAATGATGATGGGGTTTTGTGCTTCCGTGGTAGGGTCTGTATGCCGAAAGATGAGGAGTTGAGGCAGAGAATTCTTTGGGAATCGCATAGTAGCCCTTACGCTATGCATCCTGGGGGAAGTAAGTTGTATAGGGATCTAAGGGATCAGTTTTGGTGGCCTGGATTGAAGCGAGAGGTTACGAAATTTGTGGGAAAATGCTTGACGTGTCAGCAGGTCAAAGCTGAACCAGTGAAGATTCTGCAGTGGAAGTGGGAGAGAATCACCATGGATTTCGTTAGTGGACTTCCTCTCACGCCGACTAAGAAGGACTCAGTTTGGGTGATTGTGGATCGGTTGACAAAATCCGCTCACTTCATACCTGTTCAGGTTGATTACTCTTTGCAGAGGTTGGCGAAGCTGTATGTGGCAGAGATTGTTAGATTACATGGGGTGCCGATATCGATTATATCAGATAGGGACCCTAGGTTTACGTCTCGATTTTGGAGGGCGTTGCATCAGGCTTTGGGCACCAGATTGAATTTTAGTACGGCCTTTCATCTGCAGACAGATGGCCAGTCTGAAAGGGTGATTCAGGTGTTAGAGGATATGTTGAGGGGATGTGTTATCGACTTCAGGGGTAGTTGGGAGGAATTCTTGCCTTTGGCAGAATTCGCTTACAACAATAGTTACCAAGCAAGTATTCGAATGGCACCATATGAAGCATTGTATGGGCGGAGGTGCCAGACACCTACTTGTTGGACAGAACTTGGCGAACGTCATGTTTTAGGGCCTGAGATAGTGGCAGAGTCGGAAGAGAAGGTTAAGATGATTCGGGCACGGTTGAAGAAGGCATTTGATAGACAGAAGTCGTATGTCGATCTTAAGCGGAAGGAGATAGACTTTCCAGTGGGGGATCAAGTGTTTCTTAAGGTTTCGCCGTGGAAGAAGGTGATAAGATTTAGGCGCAAGGATAAGCTAAGTCCTAGGTTTATAGGACCTTATCGGATTATAAAGCGAGTGGGGCCAGTAGCGTATCAGTTAGAATTGCCTTCGGAGTTAAAGAAGATGCATGATGTGTTTCATGTTTCGATGTTACGTCGTTACCGATCAGATCCATCGCACGTGGTTCCAGTTGAAGAAGTAGAGTTGTGGCCAGATTTGTCTTACGAGGAAGAATCGATTCAGATCTTAGAGCGGGATGTGAAAGTCTTGCGGAGGAAATCAGTTCCTCTAGTCAAGGTCATATGGCGTAACCACGGATCGGAAGAAGCTTCGTGGGTGCCGGAGGAAGCAATGCGACAGCAGTATCCTCACTTGTTTTGACCAGGTAATTTCGAGGCCGAAATTATTTTTAAGGGGGGTAGAACTATAACATCCGGGATTTAGAGGTTATGCATTATAATTCTTAATTCATGTGATAGTGTGCTTTGTGTGTTGTTTGGATGTGTTTGGGGGCTTTGGGAACCCTGGGGAGTTGGTAGGAGCCTTTGTGTAATTTTGGGTTGAACCTGATTAGAGGGAGAGCTAAGGAAGCTAGGCCTTAAAGGAAATTAAGGTGGAGGTTAAGACACAAATAACCTAATGGCAAAGTGGCAAGGGAGGCGCCACTTAGAGCATGAGGGAGTGACGCCTCAGGGAGCTAAAAGGGGACAAGGTTCGAGCTGCAGAGGCAGCATTTTGGCAATTGTTTTTGCGTCAGGAGGAGGGGAGAGTTGGATTCGGCTATGACTCTAGAAAAGGGGGGATTTGACTGAGTCAAATTATTTTAAATGTGTGGCAAGGAGAAGGGATGAGATTGGACTTAATTTGAACCCTTTTGAAAGGGTGGAGTTGAGAGAAAATAGGAGAAAAACAAGGGATAGGGAGTGAGGTTGAGGTGTTGGCCGAATATGGGACTTTAGGGGGGCATAATTCGGTCATACAAGGGGAGCTAAGTGCCGAATTTACTTAGTGTAGTGATAGGCATCTTTTTGTGATTTTTCTCTCTTCCAAAAACTCTATTCCCTTTTTCTTTTTTTCTTTTGTTACTAGAAACCGAAACCTCTTAAATCGTACCTTCTCTTTTTCTCCATCTTCTCACTGATTCAACCACCTTCAAAAGCCGAAATATTTTTTGTGTTAGTCGAACCTCTATTGAACCTCTCCACCACTTCTTTTCTTCTCTTCTTTTCTTCAAAGCCGAAAGTACCATAGGTTGGAATCTGCTTCAATCGATTCTCAATAGTGGGTAAGAGATTTCTTTTAATCGTTTTCTTTCTTCTATCTCTCTTGATTGCCGAAAGTTGAAGATCTAACTCCCTTTTCTTGTTATGGCCGAATCCATGAAAGGTGATATCGGGATTTCTGTAGGCTAACATTAAAGGAGTAGAGATCTTTCGGGATTTAAGTGATCAAGGTAAGAAGGGAATATTGTTGGGCCGAAGGCCATTTCATGTGTTTATTTGGGTTGAGCCAAATCTAACATAAGGTTGTGTAGGAGGATTTCAGCAAGTTTAGGTGCAAATTGTTTAGGCTTTGGGTTTTGGGATTTAGTCGACTGTGCCAAAAATGTGTGTAGTTATCGCACTGTTCTCCTATTGTTGTATTTGTTGTTATATATATGCGTATATGATGTGTGTGGTAGCCGGAAATAATGGTTGAGATGGTGGCTACCCATGGTGGGTAATCGGTTAACTAGGTCAGTGTTTTATGATATTAATTTATCTATGGTATATGAGTGAAATTGTGGTAAGCATGTGATGTACGCTCATTAGAATTATATTGTTACTTTGTCATGATACATATATATATGCATGGGGATTGGGATATGATTATTGAAGGACAGGGTGTACATATTTATGTACGTGGTCTGATGTTAGCCTTGAACTACATCAGCGCTTGATGTTGGCTATTTGCTTCATCAAGGTGGGGTGTTGGCTATGTGCCACATCGTGGACGGATGATAGCTGTGTGCATCACCGTGGATTGAGGATGACCTTGAGTCACCTTGTGGATACAGATATGTGGGGTCACTTAGGTGATAGGTGGCTATGCCGCGGCCTTGGGCAGCAGGTCTGCCAAGGAGGTGTGTAGCGGTTGGAGGGTGATTTAGTAATCCCACGGTGTGTGTGCAGGCAGTAGTGCAGGTGTGTAGCGGATGGACACTAGGTTGGGTTGGGATTCATTTTGCATGATTACATATGTGGAATGTGTGGATGTGGGCCAAGCCCATTTTTGGAGACATGTGAGATAATTATACACTGAGTCAGTTTGACTCACCCTATTTTTTTTTCCCAAAAACAATGTAGGTGATACATGATACTTGGACCGGGCTGGAGCGGATACGATACTTGGACCGGGCTGGAGCGGATACGAGGTGGCCATGCAGAAGATGTTTTTATTTGTTTTATGCACTTTCTATTTTCAGTACTTTTGAATAAGTATTTATTGTAACAAGGGCCACTTAAAGTATTTGAGGATTTTTATTTTGTTTAAGTTGGATTGAACATCAAGTGAATATTTGGGAATGTTTTGTTTTTTTTTTAAGCAATTTATATCTTAAAAACTTATATTAAAGTTTTAAATCTGGAAACTTGTAACAACATAATTTTACTTAGAATTTCAAAGGTACAATGTTTTATAAATGACGGAAAATTATTATGTTTTCACCCTTATGTCAAATTCTTTTCAAACTTTTTCCTCAAGAGCATTTTAAATTCGTAGTGGTGTTTGGGCCTGGTTTGGGTGTTACTGAGACTTGGTCAAATGGTTTGAATGGGAGGTGGAGAGGAAATGTAGGAGGAAATTGGGGAGGAAATCGTGGAAGTGATGGTGTGGGGAGTGGTTGGCCGAATATGGAGTGTGTGGGAGGAGAATTTCGGTGTAGAGGAGTCACTTTAGTTGCATATTCAGTCATGTGTGTGTAGGGTGCCGTTTTGCTCAAATTCACTTTTGGGGAGTAGTTTTTGCATTTTTGATCTTGTCATTTCGGGTCTTTTCCATTCATTTGAGCTATTGTCGAAATTCTCGCCATTTTTCCTCTCATTCACTTGGTGTTCATACCTTGTTTGCTTTTGCTTGTTACCTAATCACCCTTGGCCAAACTCACCCTCCATTTCTTTCCATTTGTTTCTTCTCGTTTTCTTTTCAAACATTTTCTTCACTTGTAGTTGCTTAAACAGTGTTGGCCGAATCCCTTCTTCCCATTCGGCTTATCTCTAATATGAGGTAATGGTTGTTTCTTTCTTTACTTTCTTTTCTTTTCTCTCTTGCTTCTCTTCTAAAGTCGAAACTCTCTTCTGACTTTTGTGGTTAGCCTGAATCCATTCTTCCTTAATACTTCATCTGTCGTTCCCTATTTAGTCGAAGCTGAACTAATCTTTTCTTCTTCCTTCCAGTTGGTTATTGTTTCTGAGGGTTGTGAGTGTTCAACTCCTGATTGCTCACGAATCTATTCTTGCCGAATCTATTGGTATTGTGAGCTTCTCTTTATTACTGAATGTGGGTGGTTGATAACCCCTTTATGTTTTGATACATCAATGGTGATAGGAACCCGTGGGTGTTAGTCAAGGGGTAGGGCTGAGCGGGTTGGTGCATCGAATGAGGTTTTCTTTGTGGTAAGTGATGGTAATGATTATTCGTACTCAAGCCTTGGTTATGTTTTATCAGTGATGAGACTAATATTTAGGGATGAATTGATTTGTAGGTGCTTAATCTCGAAAGTTTTAATCTACGCGTGAAACAGGTGTGTAATCTCACACCCATTTAGAATGCTTGCGGTGCTTTGAGAATCGGCCAAAAGCCGAAAAACTAGCAACTGTGACCACTCGAGTGTGCGAGCGCTCATAGTGATAACTGAAATGCAAATAATGACGATAAGTTGAGAGTGTCATGAGCACTCTCGCGAAACTGAGGCTGTAATGGGCCTAATCGAGCCAAAACGAGCCAAGTGGGCCCAATGGGCTATTCGGCTCACTTGGGCAAAACTATTGGAAAACTATCAAATGGTAGGTCCAAATGCAAAATCTGTAAATCTGAAACCGAAACCATGCATTTTGGGCCACACAAGCGTGTGGGCCCATTTGGGCTTGAAATGGATTTCAGGCCCAATAGTTCTGTAGAGACCCAAAAAGGGTCCTGTGTCTCTCGAGGCAACAGGAAGCCTTCGGAAAGGCTGTTAAATGCAAAATTATCGAAATACCCCTAGAGGGTAAAATTACTGAAATACCCTTGGAGGGTAAAATTATCGAAATACCCCTGGAGGGTAAATAACTGCTATACCCTTGATTATGGTTGGTTATCTTGTATATGCTTTATTTACACTTTTTGTATGTATGATGCATTGCATTTATAATATGTGCATGGGTTGGGATTGATGATCGGAGGAAGTGTAATCTGGTGGCTCTGCCATATTCGGTGTAGTGGCCATGCCATGTATATTCTATTATTTTGGTGGCTCCGCCACAAATTCTGTGATTAGCAGCTTGTCTGCCACATTGGTGTGTAGGGCTGGGTGGGTTGACTTTGTCCCCAGGTGTGTAGAGCTGGTAAAGGTGGTGTGTAGGGTTGGATTGGGTTGGGCTGCATACTCTATTTACATTATCATGTTTATAGGGCTAAGGCCCAGATTGTTACCGAATAGGGCTTCACCCGATGCGCTTTTCTATATGGGCTCAGGCGCTTAATGACCATTTAGGGATTACACACTAAGTTCTCATAACTCACCCTCTCGCTTTATTTGTGCAGTGATCCCTAGCGTTAAGAGGATTTGGAGTCATGAGGACTCTGTGGTGGCCATACATCGGAGTACTTCTCACAAACTTCAGTAAACTTTTTAGTTTTGTTTCATTTTAAGATTATTTTTTTTAATTTGGGTTTAATTTTGTAATAAGGCCATTGGATTTTTTTTCTTTTAAACTTTCATTTCAATTATAATCAAACAATAAATGATTAAACTCGAGATTTTTCTTAAAACGTCAATAACTGTTTTCAAAATATCACGTTCCTAAAAATTACTGAACCAAATTTCTGCTATAAATAAAGTTTTCGCAAACAATAATAATAACCTCATGACGAGCAACTCGCCTTCAACAGGTTGTTCTATGTCCTCATCGGCTTCAGAATTGGACTCGAACTCAAATTCTTCTTCGTATTCGGTTTCAATCTCTCCATCAGCCCACATCACCATAGTCCGTCTATTCGGGCATTAACTTGCGATGTGTCCTCGGCCAAGGCACTTGAAGCATTTTATGTCCCTCGATCTAGCATTAGAAATTTCTGGAGCCTTGCCTTTTCTTGTCTCAGCGGTAGGCTTGTTTATCTTAGGGGTGAATGTGGAGTCTTTCAGTTTGCTCGCAAGAAACCCCTTGCTTGTGCTTTGGCCCCACTTAGAGGGTTTAACGTTGGAATAACTTCAGGATGCTCCTTTTTGCTTCAATTGCTTTTCTACCTTAATGGCCATGTGGATCATATCTTCCATTTCGACATAATGTTGCAATTCTACCACATTTGCTATCTCATGGTTAAGTCCGGCTAAGAATCGAGCCATGGTAGCTTCTCGTTCTTTTTGTATATCGACTCAGATCATCGCTACCTCCATTTCTTTGTAATAATCTTCGACGCTTCTTATCCATTGTGTACGATGTTGGAGTTTTTGATGTAACTCCCGGTGGTAGTAAGAAGGGATGAATCGTTGTCTCATGGCCGCTTTCATCTCTGTCCATGTAGTGATTGGCCGTTCTCCGTTGTGCCTTTGACTCGTAGTTAACTGATCCCACCAGATCATGGCATAGTCAAAAAACTCTATGGCAGCTAGTTTGACCTTTTTGTTCTCGGAGTAGTTATGACAATCGAACACAAGTTTGATTTTCTTTTCCCATTCCAAATAGGCTTCAGGATCTGACTTGCCTTGGAAAGGAGGGATGGTCAACTTGATGTTCTTGAGATCATCGTCTTCCCGCCTCTGATCTCTTTGGCCGATATTTTGGGGACCTCTCCTTCCAACACTGATGTTGGACTCATGGTTGCTTTTGCCTTCACTAAATTCATTAATGTCTTCATCAACTTCTCGTTGTTCCTCACATCTTTGATTAGGCCATCCACGCCGTAGCAACTTCAGGAGTCACTTCTCGTGGTCTTTGTGCCTTGACTTGAAACAGTCGGTCTTCAAGAGGATTGAGTCTCCGATCAAGAAGTCTTTCCATCTCTCGAAAGAGAGCTTGCATTTGCAAATCAAGAACATTTCTAATCGGTTGTCTTCCTTGTTGTTCTTCAACATTTCGTCTGGCATCTTGTGACATTTTAGAAGAATTAATCCCTCACAAACAAATCCTCACAGTTCACTCAGAAAGAAAGAAGCTTAATGAAACTCACACTCGTGTTTATCACTCTTAGTTTGGCTTTTACCTCCCCTCGAATGGTCTCACACCCTCGTGCCTTTCACCTCTCCACTTTTCTCGTGATTTTGTTGTTCGAATTTGCCAGGGCCTATTAGGGCTTAGGGGGTCGGTCACAAAGGGTTTCAAGGGTCGTAACGTACTAGGTGTTAGGGTAGGCTGAAAGAAGAAAATTTCAGGTGGGTTTATAACAAGGGAGCTAGAGTTGGGTCGAGAGAAAGAAGTATTTTACAGAAGAAGAAATATCGAACTTCGATCGAACTTTTTTTAATTCACGAACTTTTTTTTAAATACGAATTTCTTCTTTTTTTTATATATTATATACGAATTTTTTTTATAAATTCGATTCTTTTTTTTTAACTTACTTTGGATCTTCGCTTAACAGCTTCGAATTAGTTGTCGGAGCTTCGTAATTCTTGATTTAACCAGCTCTGATATCAGATGATACAGTCCCAGTCTTGAGATGAAATCAAGATGTATGCATAGTTGCTCGATCGTAAATCGAGAAGTTCGAAGTTCGAAGTAGAAAGTTTAATCAATGTAAATTAGACAAAGTATGGTTCTAAGGAAGAAAGGGATTAAGGAAGTCAAATAAGACTAATTAGAAAAGGTTCTGGTTTATCTCGGGTTTAGAAGAATAAGTTGGGAAGTGACCTCAGTTTAAGGTTAGTTCGGGATTGGTTAGGATAGGTTGAGACTCAGATTTTGATCGAGATATTAAATCGGGATGGTAGTACGATGGTTTTCATTTAGGTTGAGTTATGAGAGGGGTTTCGATTTTAGATGGAATACGAAATAAGGTTACAGAAAATTATGTCGAAAGGTGTTTGGGTTTCGGGTTTAGAAAGGAAATGGTTCGGTTTAAGTCTTAAGAAACAAGTAAGAACCAATACTGGGTATGGTATAGACCCGAATACTTATACGATTCTTATGGCTCAGTTTTGGATGGGTATCGGACCTCGACCCACTATCAAAAAAAGGATAGGAACCTCAGTATCGGGATAAAAACAAGGACAGGTTGACGCCACTAGCTCTCTAGATAAGCCAACAAATCTTAAAAACAAAATTGGAGAAAGTGTCTCACAAATTCGATAGAGTACCGATATAAAATTCATCAAAAGTTCCTTACAAATGGTAAAATTTCAAATATTTATATGCCTAAGGAGCTAACTGAATAGACATAAGAAACTAGCTTAATTTCTAAGTAAAATTTGGCCTTTTAATGTCCTAGATTAGTCTAGAATTTTTGGCCCTTAGTTTGCTGTCCACATTCATCCATGAAACTCCAAAAGTTTAGCTTCTAGAAAAACTTGGTGCAGCCGAATTCAATGTAAGGGAAAAAAAGGAGCTGAATGGCCCCTAAGATTCGGCCTAAGAACATGCATGGATAGCCTTGGAAAGCCGAATGGTTATGCTTTGTCCTAGGCTACATTGGGATGTGAAAAGGTCCTCCCAAAATCCCATACCAGCCATTAGAAACATTCCCCACGCATGGGGCAACAAACCAGCATGTCATTAAAGTCGTCTCTCTCTCTCTCTTTAGTGCTTTGTCATTTGGTTTTCACGAAGCAATCAACCACTTTATTCTTTGTCATTCACGATGGCACCTTGAGAGATGAAGCATTCATTAAGCACGCCTAGGAGAGCTAAACAACTAGCAATTAATTGAACCGTCCAAACATGCATGCTTTGCTTATTTAATGCCGTCCAAACCAAACTCCAACATCACATTTAAGGATGTTTTGCATGCTGCTGGTTTCCACCTTTAGTGGCCGTTTGGGGGAAAGGAAAAGGCACGTTGGGAAGCATAACCAGCAGCAAATTAACTCCCACGTATGCTCCAACACGGCAATAAATGAAGCTGCCACCCAAGCTTTAAATGGTTGCCGCCCATGCCTTAAAGGTGTCCCAAAAGCACCTACACAATATTAAATTCGGCACTTTAATTTTTCTAGCAGCAAACAAAACATTTAAAACATGTTTTAAGCTAAGGAACATGAAATAAATGAAGGCTTTAGGTTGTCTAAATTTTGGCTGGAACATGGGACAACATTAAAGATATTTCGGCTGACATATTAAATGAACAGCAACTATTAATTATGTCCTAAACTAATCTCATTAACTATTATTCATTAAATATGTAATAATTTAAACATAATGAAGCTTATTTTAATGTAGCAAAATTAATTAAAATATATAATCAATTTGTCCAAATTTTATTTATTAATTTTAACTAAATAATTAGCTAAGGCCGAATGGCCATATGGGACTCTTCATGAACGTGAGCTTGTAGAAGCATGCAACACGAAGTTAAAATCACGCTCAAACTAGTCTTAGCATCGTCCCAAACTTGTTGAATTAGAGCTCCGATTGCTTCTTTAAATTGCTTAGCACGAGCTCTCGTAATTGGCCCTCGAGGTAACACCATCAGGTCTCGGCTTGAAATCGAATCATGATGGGGCGTGCCTGCATCACTTAGAAAAATAAGCTAAATAAAACACATTCAATGTTCGGCTGTAGCTAGAAACAATTAAACTTGAAAAAAAACTAAGACAAGTTAAATGGATTTTTGGACATCATAAATTCGACTCTAATGAAGACTCAAAGATACATGAAATTTCTGTAGCAAAATTAAATAAAAATCATTAAGTTCAAACTTAATTAACCGAAAATTAAATAAGCTAATTAATTCAGCTCATTGAGCTGAAATAAGCTCATTCGAGCTAAACCAAGCTGGGGTAATTTGAGTGAGCTGAAGGTGAGCTAAAGTCAGCTTGCAATAAAGATATAAGCGACTTTGTTTGCTATTTTGAGCTGTTATGGCATGCTTGCTAGCTGAATCAGCCCACATTTGTTCCAAAAGTGTCGTAATGGCCTCCTTGAGCTGCCTAGCTCATGCACGCGTGATAGGGCCTTGGGGCATCACCAAGGAATCTACGTCCAAACTTGAACCTTGCTCGGGCGAGGTCGCATCAAAACCATTCCAAAGTGTCACCTACACAAGAATAAAAGATGTTAGTGACAGCATGGATGATGAACTCGAAGGAACTTTCTGAAATGTTATGCACAGATTGAATCTATGCCGGGATAAAAAATGATGCGATCCTGGTCGCATCATGGTTCGACTCCATCCGACGCCATCGAGAGTGGCCTAAGCTCAAGGGGCCAAAGTGCAAAATGAAGTTGATTTCAGCTCAATTCTAGTTTTCTGAACCCGTTCCAACTAATTAAACTCTTTATTTAATTTTCAGCTTTGCATTTTAAATATTTGCATTTAAGCATCTTAGTTCAATAAGGGAGTTGCTGGTCATCTTAGTTTAATTAATTGAGTTTCTTTTAATGAATTTAATTTAATAGTTGCTTCTTTAATTAATCTAGTTTCTAGGTTAATTTATTGATGCATGAGTTAAAGTTCATTTAATAATGCTTTACTTAATTAAACTAGTTACTGGCTAAATGATGCTTAAGTGTTAGTTCATTTATTTAAGTCTAGTTGCTGGAATAAATGATGCTTAAGTGTTAGTTCATTTATTTAAGTCTAGTTGCTAGAATAAATGAAGCTTAAGTGTTAGTTCATTTATTTAAGTTAGTTGTTAAATTTTTTTAAGTTTAATAATTGCATTAATGTGTCGGTACATGTGTTAATTGCAAGTGACTTTTCAACTCACATCCATTACTTCTATGGGCTGTTATGTATTCAATAAAATGGCTTTTCAAGTGAATTTGGTTACACAAGAGGGGGCTAATATTAAGAGGCTTAATTTATCATTAAGAAGTTGTTTTATTAAATAAAGAAGAGCATTATGGTTCTTTAATTTCGGCAGCCTCTTTGTCTTCAACTTCCATAACCGTTTGACTTATCAAGCTTGCTTGTGGCGTCTTCAACTTTTCTTTTGAACTTAGCACCTTAACCGGTGTGGCGTTCACCTATCCTTCAAACAACCATCTTTTCACCTTAACGATATAAGAAATAGGGTGACACTGTTATATAGTGTTGAATCTTTCTTAAGTTAAGTTCGTGTTTCCATTTCCATCACTATTGCCGAATATAACTTTTCTATCTTTATTTGTTTGTCAAAACTGAGCCTACTTAATTCCATAAACTCATTTTTCATTTTAATTCATTTTGCTAAACTTTTGCCTGATATCTCTTTGGCTCACTTGGTTTGCCATTGCTTACAAATTCATCATATCTTGAACATCTCATTTGCTCATATCTCAAACATACATATTTCTCAAATGCTCCTTTGCATCATTACACATACTTACTCACCTCTCATGTTTATACAAAGCATACATATCAACGTACCTAAAACGAATGTACAACTCACATAGTCATTCATTTCTCAGACTTGCCTGTTGAACCGTTTTGAACATAATAGGATACTCAGAGTGCTCGGAATAGTCGTACGATGCCAACGTCCCAGACATGGTCTTACATGAAATTAGATATCGATGCCACTGTCCCAGACAGGGTCTTACACGAATCAATACGATGCCAACGTCCCAGACATGGTCTTACACGAAATCTCGAATCAATGCCAACGTCCCAGATGTGGTCTTACATGATATCACATATCGAACACCTATGTGATGATATATGCAATCCTAACTATTCCTAGGTTCAGACGGGACTTCTCGGACATTGATAACTTGTCGATATATACATTCTTGGATTTCACATACATTTTATCTCGAGCATTATGCATAGCAATCCATGTTTCATAGATGCACAAATAACTTAAATGAAATACATTTATTTGTATATCGACTTACCTCGGATTCGATTAACGTACGGACTCGACTATTCGACCACTTTCGACTTTCCGCGATCTAAATCCGTTTTCTTCGGTTCTTGATCTATACATATTCAAATGTAACCCATTTATTCACCAATTCATTCAATTCAATCCAAGAACACACATTTAGGGCAATTTACAAATTAGCCCCCACATTTTCACATTTGGACATTTTAGTCCCTATTTCATAAAATCACAAAATACACAAAATCTCATGTCACCCATGCCTAGCCGAATTTTCACAGGCTTCATACTAGTTCATACATTTCATTTATTTCACAATTTAATCCCTCAAAATATTATTCTTACAATTTAATCCAAATTACTCAAAATCATCAAAACCCCAAAGACAAACTATGTTATTCTATCACATATAATACATATTACACCATCAAACATCCCAAAACTCATATGTTCATCAATGGCACATTACAAAATATTCATCAATGCACAAAATTGAAGCATGGATTTTGAAGTATACAAAGCAACGATTACAAAAATGTATTAATTATCAAAAGCCGAGTCAAAATCATACCTTAATTAAACTTTAAAGTAGCCGAATGTCATGGAAGCTTAACCCTTCTTTTTCTTTTCTACATTCGGTGGATGAACACCATTGAAATGGCCATCATTTTGTTGTTATTTTATTATAATAACATTAATATACATTTTACCAAATTACCGTTAATGAAAAGATTGAAAATTGTTATAATGTATGGCCATTTTTGTCCATTACCTTCCACTATCTTTTAAAATGGTTTAATTGCCTCATAAGGCCTCCTCATTTAAAAGCCACATCAATTAGGTCATTAATCAAATAGAAAGCTACTTTTACGATTTACGCGATTTAGTCCTTTGCTCAAATTAGGCACACAAACAGACAAATTAATTCACAAAAGTTTCACACATGCTAAATCACATATCACAGGCACAAAAAATAATATTAAAATATTATTCTAACTCAGATTTGTGGTCCCAAAACCACTGTTTTGACTAGGGTCTAAATCAGACTGTTATAGGTCTTACATGTACTCAGATTCGATGCCACTGTCCCAGACAGGGTCTTACATGAATCAAATACGATGCCAATGTCCCAGACGTGGTCTTACACGATATCACATATTGGAAACCTATGTACGTGGTCTTACACGATATCACATATTGGAAACCTATGTCATGACATATGTAATCCTATCTATTCCTAGGTTCGTATGGGACTTCTCGGACATTATTACATTGTCGATACTTCCTCAGATTTCATACATTTATCAATTCGTACCCTTTCATCACAATGTAATTTTCATATGAACATACATAAATCAATACAAATGCATTTATTTGTATATAGACTTACCTCGTACAGGAAGAACGGAAATGAACGACTATGCAATTACTTTCTGCTTTCCTCGATCTAAATCCGTTTTCTTCGGTTCTTGATCTATACATATTCAAATTTTACCCGTTTATTCACCAAGTCATTCAATTCAATCCAAAAACACATATTTAGGGCAATTTACAATTTAGCCCTCATATTTTCACATTTTGACATTTTCATCCTTATTTCACAAAATTACAAAATACACAAAATTTGCACATACCATGCTTAGGCTTAATATTACCCATGCTCATACAAGTCCATACATTTCATTTATTTCACACTTTAGTCCCTCAAAATATTATTTTCTCAATTAAGTCCAAATTACTCAAATTCATAAAAATTCCAAAGACAAACTATGTTAATCTAACACATATATTTCATATTTCATCACCAAACATCACAAAACTCACCAATGGCATATTTCAAAATCATCATCAATTCACAAAATTGAAGCATGGGTTTTGAAGTATTCGAAGCAATGATTAGAAAAACGTAGAAATTATCAAAAATTGAAGTAAAACATACCTTGATTCAAGCTAAAATCATAGCCGAAACCTAGCTTGTTCTTTTCTTTCTTTTCTTTGGTATTTTCAGTCAAATGGATGAACAAAATGCCTATTTTCATACTTGTTTTTATTATATTTAATAATAATTATCTATTTCCACTTTTAGCCTTTTTATTCACATTTATATTCCACTAACATATGGCATTTTTGTCCATTCAAAATCCCTTTGGTTTAATAACAATATAAGGACTCCATATTTATAAAGCTATGCCAAATAGTTATCTTTTCATAAAGCATGCAAATTCTGCATCTTTCACAATTAAATCCTTTTATCAAATTAAGCACTCAAACGGACAAATTAATTTACGAAACTTTCACACATACAAATTCACATACTATAAGCACGAAATCTGACTCAGATTTATGGTCTCAAAACCACTATTTCGACTAAGGTCTAAACCGAACTATTACATGAATTGACATTTTCAAAGTAGGTTGTAAAAAAACAAGTTGGCTGGAAAACAAGAAAACGGTTTTAAGTGTTTAAAGATATAAGAAAGATTTTGATTTCAAGGCTAAAGATAGAACCAATATTGACCCAAATCTTATAGTAGCTCGAAATGGAGTTGATAGCTAATCGTGACCCACTATCTATGAAAGATAGGAACCAACAATATAAGGTTGAATGCCACACTTTGGAAAAGTGATGAGTTCAGAAAATGACAAGATTGACGCCATAAGAAAGTCTTGATAAATCAATGGAGTCAAGAGAGAACAAAGGGGGTTGAACACTCACCAATATCATATAATTCATAAAATGATCAAAAGTTTTTCTACCCAAAATAATGTCTTCTTACAATCTATTTATAGGCACTATTATGACTATTTGAATACCTATTTGCGACCTTTCACCTCCAGCAATTAACTAAGGTTATTACAAGTTTTAATTTCTTTTTTAACTCATGTAGGAAATCCAATGGTCATGTCTCTTCATTTGATCCTGGTGTAGATGAAAAGGCATGACTCTATCCATTAATGAAGACTTAATGTGTTCTTATTGTGCTTAGTTGATGTCCCTTCAGCTCCATTGTAATCGAATCATAAAGCTTGTGTAACTTCCTCTTTTAATGGCGCCATGATGAATGATAAAGACTCCAAAAACTGATCAAACTTGAAGAGTCACTCTTGGTCCATTTGAAAAGTCACCATGATGAGCTTTGAGTGCTTCAATATCCACCAATAACGTTCCCTTAATACATCAGCAAATAAGTGACCAAATGCACACTCTTTTATGCAAAAACAGAACAACCATTGGAACGTGACAGCATTTGATTCTTCTTGGAAAACGAACAACCCTATTGTAGCTTTAAAATATGTGATCAGCCTTTTGGACTTTTCTACAACAAATTATTAAACACACAATGAAACACCCTAAACCCGGCCCACGAGCTTTGACCAGATTTGGTATGTTCCTCAAGTAAACCGGTTCAAAGTTCTTTTGTTACTTTGGGAAAATAGTGTGTTTTGAAGAAAGAAATATTGTTTTGGGTTGGGCTCGAGTAGAAAACAAAATCGTTTTATAATGAAAACCCTTTTAAATTTTAGGTGATAAAACATATAGAATACATTTAAAGTAAATTACTTAATCTTTAACTTAATAAAAATTTCATAACATAATAAATAAAAATAGAAATAAAATAGTGCACTATGGCCTTATGGCCTTATTACATCAAATAAACCCAAATAATTTAAAATACTTAAATAAAAATAAAATGTCCAAATAAAATTCCTTGATGAGCATGGCCACCTTTAAGCTCCTACCGACCCGGTCCATTACTGATCATCACCTGAAAAATGTTCCCACAACGGGGTGAGTCAACAGACTCAATGTGTACACAAACACTAAGTCCAAATAAATTCAGGCATTTCATTTCATATCATACATATTCATATATCATTAAATTAAAAATGATGCAACCCGAACCCAAACCTAAAAGCCATCCGCTACACTCCCCCGTACCAACCTGTACACCGTGGGGACTACTAAGTCGACCCTCCTTTCGCTACACTCCATATCACGGTCTTAGGTCACCGTATTTGTGGTCTTAGGTCACCGCATTCAGATTACTGTGCTCTTAGGTCACCATATTCAGATACCACGGTCTTAGGTCACCGTGTTCGTGGTCTTAGGTCACCACATTCACTTCCCCTTTCAATAACCCATATGCCCTATTTTGTAATATGCATTAATATGCCAAAGTTCACATTCTTATTCTCATGTTACAAATAACATATTTCATATTTCTAGTAGGAGTAGGAAACGTACCTGAGTACTTAGTACCATAACATGGTACCTTAGCCACTTTCTTATTCTTAATATCACATATTTTAATTAGACATAGCCATAAAACTTATTAAGAATTAGTGTGGGGTACACACTTGATTAGCTTAACGAATTCCTTGAAATCCCGAAAAATCGATCTATCGCTTTAGATCCTAAATCCCTACATTTGATTAATCACTTACTAATTTAATAAAAAGCCATTCGGCCATAAATCCAAATCCTAGTAGGATTAGTATACTAAAACTTACCTTGTTGCCGATTTGATAATTAATCAAATCCCGAAAACTTGTATTCTTCCCCTTTGAAATCGGCTAATCACTAGATCCCTTGAATCAATTAGTTTTCAGCTTAAAACACATAAAAATAGATCTAACTACTAAAATAGGCCTTGGCCGAATATTTATAGTCACTTACCTTAAGGATCTTAAATCCCGAAATTATCCCTTGGTTATAGCTTCTATCGAAATCCCTAAACCCACATGTTAGATCAACTTCTAACCTTTAATCACAATCAATGGCCCTTGGCCGAATGTCAGATATGACTTACCTTGATGGTCAAATCCCGAAGATCTTTTCCTTTATAGTCGACTATGGCAAAAATCCCGAAAGAATCCTTCCAAATTTTGGCAAATAAGAATATTGATGGGATTAGTCCTAGATTTCGACAAATCTAAAAGAAAAGAATAGAAATCAAAACTTGTTCTTACCCTTTCTTGAAGAAATCGACAGCACCTATGCTTGAAGCCCCTCAAAGATTCGACTTTTGATGGATTGGAAAGAAAAGAAATTGGCTAATGGTGATATCTTGAATTCAGCTTTGGCTAACAAAAAGAAGAAGAACAAATGCTCTAGGAAATTCGACAGAGAGAAGGGTTGAGAGAAAGAATGATGAATGGCCCTCTTTTCCTTATATAGCCGAATTTACTAACTTAGAATCCCTTACTTGGCCATCACTCTTCTATTTTGATAGCTTTATCTCTTTAATTATCTCCTAAAATAAAAGATAATTCAGCAACTATCCTTACTTAGCCAAAATTATTAAACTCAAAGTCCCTTACTTGGCCATCACTTCTCCCTTATTTTCCCAATTAAAAAATAATTCCTCATTTATCTCTTAAAAATAATCTAAAATAAACCCATTATTTATCCCTTATTTATCCACTATTTATCTCTTAAAAATAAAAGAATAAAGGCTCCTAAATTATAGCCTTGTGTCGTCCCTTCTTTCGCTATTTCTCTCTCTTGCAAAATAAAACTTTTATTTTGCTTCCCCTGCAGCTCGAACCTTGGCCCAATACTCCTATATGTGGCGCCATTTCCTGAGGCCCTAAGTGGCATCTTCAAGCCACTTTTACCAACCCATATTTGTGTGTCATGTTTTGCATACAATTTCTCTTAAGACCACCTTGCTTCCGTTCCCTCTTTTAAACTTTTAAAACTTAACATTTTTAAGACATTTCCTTTTATTTCCATGACATTTCCTTACATTTCTATGACATTTCCTTACAAGACATTTCCTTACCTTTCCAAGACATTTCCTTACAAGACATTTCCTTACATTTCTATGACATTTCCTTACCTTTCCAAGTCATTTCCTTACAAGACATTTCCCTACATTTCCAAGTCGTTTCCTTACAAGACATTTCCTTACATTTCCAAGTCATTTCCTTACATTTCCAAGACAAGACATTTCCTTCCATTTCCAAGTCATTTCCTTACATTTCCAAGACAAGACATTTCCTTACATTTCCAAGTCATTTCCTTACATTTCCAAGATAAGACATTTCCTTACATTTCCAAAAATGTTCACCATACATTCATAACACATAAGACATGCCATTTCGTATAATTAAATCAAAAATGCATAGGCCCATTTCCAGGATGTTACACACAATTAATTTATTTAAGAAAAATTAAACACACTATAACGTATGGATTAAAAAGTAACAGCCAAATTAAATAACATACTTATATAAACAAACTCAAACATATTTAATAACTAAGATGCTTAAATGCATGGTTTAAGATGTAAACTAAATGAACAAATGAGTTACTTAATGCATGACTTAATTTAATGATGCAAACTTTAACTAACATGGGAGTTACATAATGCATGTCATTATTTATGATGCAAACTTAAGTAACATGATGTCTTAATCTAGACACATTAAAATGATGTACTAAATAACACACGGTAATAGACTTAAGACACATTAAAGACTTAAACTATAATTAGCTAAAATAATTAAAATGAATAAACATCCTTATTTTCTAGCAACCACATTAACAAACTGAAATTAAAGCTTTATTTTGCACTTGGGCCCCTCGTGCTTGGGCCAATTCCAATGTCGTCGAATTGTATCATGACATGATGCGGCCGGGATCTCATCATTCCCTCCCTCTTGAAAATATTTGTCCTCAAATTGGGCCATTTGCTCGTGAAAAATCTTTCTAGATCACGAATCCCTTTGCTCATGAACCTGGCAAAGTCGCTTCCAAAAACATGAGAATCAGAAATGGTTCGAAAAGAGAGAAGGTTATTTGAATGACCTCCCTCTTTAGAAGGGTACCATTTCAAATTTTCACCTACACAAGAATGAAACAAATTAGTGACATTATGAATTATAAGCACAAAATAACTTTTCAGTATCCAAATAAAAAATGGAGTGTATACACCAATGCCAGAATAAAAATTATAAGTTGGTCTTACCTTTTCAAAAAGAATCAAAAGTTTCATTGCTGGAAACAAACCATATTCACAAAGCATTGGAAAGTTATAGTCTTGGAAAACAAAATTCCATGGCTGAAATCCCTTGAACAATAAAATAGAACAATAATCTCTAGGATCAAAAACAAAGTTTTCTCTTACCATTTCACTCTGACTGAAAAATTTCATGGTCGGCAACATAGAAGGAACATGAAGAAATTGTAAGTTATAATCATGCAAAACATGCTCGAATCCTTTTAACCATAATATTGAGCAATCTCTGAGATCAAAGATTTGATTTTGACTTTGTAAGTCATCAGAATTCACATATTTTGTTTTTATATTTAAAGACAAAACATCAAACAAGCAAAAATTGTTCACACATTTATTCACACAAAATTTAGGATACTTGATTTTTCTCAATGAAAAACCAGAATAACAAACTCCAGGTTTGAACACACGATTTTGTTCACTCGTTCCAAAAGGCAGTAAGAGTTTCTTTTTCACCGACAATTCACACATGCTATACAACAAGATTTAGGCATACACATGTTCAAACAACCAATCCTCTCAAATTTCATCTAAGCAGGCATGCACATACTTGAGGATTTCACACAAAAATTTAGAGAATTCACATTACAATCACAATCAAACAGATTAAGTGTTTTACGTGAAAACTCTTTATCACACACGATCAAATTTTGTCTACGTTGATTTAATCTAACGTCATCAGTAGACTTACCAACATAATACTCATCATAAGAAAAACTCTTCATGCCACTACTTGAAACGAAATCATCAACAACAATCAGAGAATGATAATTAACCAATCCAAAGTGAGGAAATCTTTCGAAAACTAAGTCACTGGTAATTTTATCAACAAAATTCAAGTTGGATTGTTGTGATTCAATAGCTAAAGATTCCTTACGTTGCTTACCTTTAAGCACTTGTGGATTAATGTCATTTTTGATCTTACCTTTCTCGATTAATCAGAATCGTCTCTCATCCGGAAGGTATTGAAGTTAGAACTTGTCAAATGAATCTTTAGAGACTTGAAAAGAATAAAATTCACAAGGCAAACTTGCATGTGGGTTAGTTAGGACATTCCTCACTTTTGCTTCATCACTTTCTTCTTTTTCACTTTCTTTTTCAACCTCATTTTCAATCTCTCTTTCTTTTTCCACAGTCTCTTTTATTTTTGAAAACGCACTCTCACTCTTTTTTTCACTTTCTTTTTCAACAACGACTCTCGTTTCATTCTCACTTTCTTTTATTTCTTCAATCTCAATGAAACATTCATCATTCATATGCGCTTTTCTTTCAAGCTCTCTTTTTCTTTCAATTTTTTTTATTTTTTACTCATTTTCTCTCATTAACAACTCATGCCTTTCTTTTTTTTTGGGATTTCTTTTATCTTATTCTTTCATTACAAGATAGAGTTAACATGTAAGAAACGGAATGAGAAGAATGTCATTGGGTAAAAGTGGAAGGATTTACATTTGAGATACGATCAACTCTTCGGGAGTGAACCTCCATGGATGAGAACTTTGGGGTAGTCGAAGGGATGATTGTGCCTTCTTGTGTGTTACCTTGAAAGGCTTCAAACTCGTAGCCGACTTTATTTCGACTCAAATTCCTCGTCATATAAGAATCACGGTATGTGTAACAGCCCGGTTTAGACCCTTGGTTTCAAGACCACAAATTTGAGTTAGAAAAATGTTTTAATATTAGTTTTCGTGCTGGAATTATGTGAATTGACATGTGTAAAATATTCATGATTTAATTTAACCATTTGAGTGCCCGATTTGTTGAAAGGACTAAATAGCATAAAAGATAAAAGTGGCATTCTATATGTTTAATGTGTTGGATTGCTTTGGCTTTTGAATATGATGGCCTTAAATGGCAATTATGCCATAAGAATTATGAGTGGACATTAATGGCCTTTTTTGACATGTTTTATATGTTTAATTTTAATGGATAAAATGGTAAATGGCAAATTAAATGATGAATGTAACATCCCCAGACCCGGCCCAGAAGTTATGGCCGAATCCGGTATGTCACATCAAAGGGATAAGTCCAAAACGACTTTGTTTAGTTAAATTTATCTTCAGTAGGAAATTTGCATAGTTAAAAACTTAAGTTTAAGATTTAGAAACCCAAAATCCTTACAACTTGTTAAGTTATGATGAAAGCCCATGTTATAAGAAAACGTCTATTTGTTATAGTTATTTCGAAAACCATGTTAAACTTTAGAAATTTATTCAAGTTTAACAATTAAACAGTTGAAACATAAGGAAACTTAAATGTAAAGTCAAATTGGAGATATGAAGCCTTATTACAAACGAAATAATTAACAATAAGTCATTCAAAAATGAATAAACAAAAACTTCTAAGTAACTTGTAGTGCGGCTATCTACGAGTCCTCTCCTAACTCGAGCCGTCTATTGAAGGTCACCTGAAACATTTAATAAAAGGGTGTGAGTTTCGAAACTCAGTGTGAACGACCCTTGGTAATCCAATCAACATGCAATTATCACATTGGGCCTAGCCCTATCAAAAATGGTGGTTTTGGGTCTTAGCCCACAATGACCTCATATCATATCAGTATCACTGTAACACCCCTAACCCGTATCCGTCGCCGTACTAGGATTAAAGGCATTACCGAATAGATCAGAAACGTTTACAGAAACGTCATACAATTGAATATTAACCTCAACCATTATGTCCCCTTAGTAGGTCATCGAGACCTAAAACATGCTATAAACCGGGTCGGGACTAAACCGAAACACCTACAAAATTTCATGGAACTTTAAAACTTTTCTAAGTTTCAGGGGTTATACGCCCGTGTGGGCAGGCCGTGTGCCTCCCACGGCTGCTAGACACACCCGTGTGTCCTTCCCGTGGTCAAAACTGACTTTTCTTCCACGGCCATTAAGCACACCCGTGTACTCTAGCCGTGGTCGATTCTGTCAAAAATCACACGGCTACTAGGCACGTCCGTGTGCCAAGGCTGTGTACTCTTATGCTAGCTACTGACTTAGCCCCACGGTCACTAGGCACTTTCGTGTGCCACAACCGTGTGACATTATAGGCCATTTTCAAGGCCAAAATGCCACCAACTTGGGTCTTACCTACAAGCAATATTTACCAACACATTTCATGCATACTAGACAACCAAAATAACCATTCAATATCCATTTCAACCATGCCAACTTCCAAGACCAAAACATATGTATATCAAGTATAATTCATCCAAATGCTTACTCAAAAACTTGACCAATTCATGTGCTTCAACCATACCAAAGTATACTTCATATATCACATTCATTTAAACATAATACCAACATATAACTAGCCAAATCACATGGCTAAATTCATTCACTTCATTTACAAATACAAAAGACTAGCCTATACATGCCATATCTAGCAAAATATATATCCAAAATGTACCATAAACAAGTTGAATAGTGTGATGACGATCCTTGATGGTGCCGAGCCTTCAGTAGCTTTGACGACCTATAAAACAAAGAAAACGCACAGACGGAGTAAGCTTTTCAAAAGCTTAGTAAGTCATAATACAAACAAACTTAGCATAGAAGGCATATATACTCATAGATACATTGGCACATCTAAATCACTTAGCAAATTATCACATGTATACTTTGGTCCATGTACTTGGCCATATTTGCCACATTCAACAATTCAAAAGTCTCATATATACAAAGCTCTTTCATGCTTACTATCACATCTCATATTGTTATCCAAATATACATAATCATCATAGTAAGATCACATAGGAACTTACCTTATATATACACTTAGTGAATGAATCAACGTACCTGAAACGGATTCACTATTTACATGGCCATTTTGTATCACAAACTTGCCCGTTGAACCGTAAGGAATCTAGTACGATACTCAGAAAGCTTGGAATTGTCGTACAATGTCAATGTCCCAGATGAGGTCTTACATGTAATCGGATATCGATGCCACTATCCCAGACAAGGTCTTACACGAATTAATACGATGCCGATGTCCCAGACATGGTCTTACACATAAAGATCATATCGATACCAACGTCCCAGACGTGGTCTTACATGTAATGCTCATATCGATGCCTACGTCCCAGACGAGGTCTTACACGAAATCTCAAATCAATGCCAACGTCCAAGATGTGGTCTTACATGATAAAAACAGAACAAATACCTATGTCATGACATAGCTAATCCTATCTATTCCTAGGTTCATGCGTGACTTTTCGGATATTGTCACTAAGTAATCCTTATCTCGGAATTCGTGAACAGATCATATCATGAGTATTCATTGATAACAATAATCATAAGAACATACATAATTCAATACGAATACGTTTATTTGCATAATGACTTACCTTAGATTCGATTTAACAGAAATGAAAACGGCTACTCGGTTACTTTCGGTTTCCCACGGTCTAAGTCTGTTTTCCTCGGTTCTTGATCTATATATATTCAGAATTAACTCTTTTATTCACTAACCTATTCAATTAAATCCAAGGACACACATTTAGGTCCATTTGCAAATTAACCCTCATATTTACACAATTTATCAATTTAGTCCATTTTTTTCAAAACATCAAATTCACAAAATCATTACATACTCATGCTTAGCCGAATGTTCATACATCACATACAAGCCCATATCTTCCATCAAATTTTGCAATTCAGTCCCTCAGATTACTATTTTCACAATTTATCCCTAATTAGCTAAACTCATCAAACATTCAAGAACAAAGTATGTTCATCTAGCTCAAATCTTTCATTTAACAACTAAATTTATTACAAAGCTCAACATATCATCAATGGTATATCTCAAAAACATCATCAATACACAAAATTGAGGCATGAGCTTGATAGTAAACAAAGCAACTATTGCAAAAATGTAGAAATTATCAAAAATCAAAGTCAAAACTCACCTTAAATCAAGCTTGCAAGTGTCGAAACCTAGGATAGTTTTCTTTCTTTTCTTCCTTCAATATTCGGCTAGGTGAAGGATGATAATGGCTTATTATCATGTTATTTTCATTATAACATTACTATTATTTCATTTACTAAATTAACCTTCCAATTAATAAATAAAACAACCATGCATTAAGGATATATTTGTCCATATCCATCCACTAACTAAATAGTGGTTTAATAGCCACATAAGTCCTCACCCTTATAAAGTCATAACAAATAGGCACTTTAGCATATAGCATACAACTTTCACATTTAATGCAATTCAATTATTTTGTCCAATTAAACACACAGATAGACAAATTAGCTCACAGAAATTTACCACTTGCTTAGTCACATATCAAAGGCACAGAAAATAATATTAAAATGTTATACAGGCTCGGATTTGTGGTCTCGAAACCACTATTCTGATTAGGGTATAAACTAGACTGTTACAATCACATGAATGCAATGTTCCCATCCCAAATCCAACCCTGCACTCTATTTCCCTTCCAACCCCACACTCCTGTGGGGATATAAATATCAACCCACCCATCCCTACACTCTAAACGTAGTACCAACAGCAGTACTACTCAAACGTTGCAGCAAGGCTGCTAAGCATATAATGGGCTTAAAGCCACCGGTGGATCCATGGTCGTCAAGCGACTATGCGATCCTCACATATCTTCCTCTGTATCATCAAACCCACCCACGTGCAACATATATCTCATGAATGCAACGTACACATTTTCACACATTAAGCACCTAGGGGTATTTTAATCATTTCACTACCCAGGGGTATTTTTGTAAATCTACACTACAGGGTATTTTGGTAGTTTTACAAATCAAGGGTATTTTGGTAATTTTGCAAATCAGGGGTATTTTGGTAGTTTTGCAATCCGGGGTATTTCAGTAATTTTGCAATTCACGGGTTTTAGTTATGAACTTTTGCCCATTAACAAGTCCTTACGGCTAAAGTGAACAGGCACTATGCACCAGGTAGGATCCCAGAGAAGAGGAGGTGGGTCGCTAGGACTGCTTAAGTACCAAGCTCTCCCTAGATCCAATCCTAGACATGCATATGTCCATTGCCACACTTTAACCTAACAACTCGTTCACAGACATGCTTGATTATTACATTAAGTTTTATGATATTTAAGAATTTATCAGAACTAGGCCTAGAGTCCATAAACCCTAGCAGGCATTTCTAAAATCCCATAAGTCCCACTAAGCCTATTAATGTCCTTATAACCCTTTAAACCCCATCATGTTTATATAGCCCATTAGGCCTAATCTTATTCAAATCACACAACCATATCAATCCAACATTCAATTTTCACATATCAATTCCTACCGATTTGGGCCCACGAGCTGGCAAGCCCATTTAGCCCCTTTTGGCCTGGTCGCCCAAATAGTGGCCCAAGACCATGAGATCGCTCCCTTGGCCTCGGTAATTGTATCAGTGTTCCCACATGAATGTTTGCACGCTCGTGTGTTGCCGGCACCAACCTTTCAGCTTTTCGATATTTTGGGTTTTGTGGTATTTCGACTTTTGCCGATTTGTCGTGTGTGAAGTGTATGTACACACCTGGTTAGTGCGACATGCTACACTATCCCCATCCTTGAACCTACAACCAATACCAATCTCCAATCAATCACACAC
Organism: Gossypium bickii; assembly: GCA_025503065.1. Taxonomy (NCBI): domain Eukaryota; kingdom Viridiplantae; phylum Streptophyta; class Magnoliopsida; order Malvales; family Malvaceae; genus Gossypium; species Gossypium bickii. Next base: position 41,076,047 of record CP106717.1, on the reverse strand, counting down.
TTAACCACAATATTTACCCAAAAATCGAAGCCTTACCATAACCTTACTATGTGCCACCAGTTCTAGTAGCCCTTCCTTAGCTACTATTCACGAATATCCCCTAGATCTGCACCCACACATATACTATCAAAAATCAAGTGACTCATATTCCACACAAGTCACCTCTTTAAGCCATACTTACATTCGACCGCCACCACTAAAATGAGTACACTTACTCCTTGCTAACAATCCTTATCACGCTTGTGATCTTTGAGCCCTACCCTTGTTAATACAAGGTTAATGACAATGAGAAATTAGATATCTCTTCGGCTTTAAACAAAACACAGTAAGGAGGTTGACTGAGTACTTACCCTTTGATCCTGCGGCCATCTGCTACTGAACAAGACTCGGCTTTTAATCACTTGATCAACAAATTTGTGACGGAGGAAAGACAACAAAGAATCGGTACAAGTAGGGGTTTTAGCAAAGAGGGATGATGGTAATTTGGCAATGAAAAAAAAAGAATGAGGGGAAGAAAAGGAAAAAAAATAATGAAAACCCAAAGAACCCAAAGAACCCTTCAAAGGAATTCGGCACCCTCCTTTTATAGCCAAAGCCGAAACTACGTTCCCCCCAGAGTCCAATTCGGCACCAACACGTCCACACCTCAATCCCCTATCTTTTCTCTCTTATCATTACCTTAAATTTCTCTCTTGAACACTCCCTTCCAGAGTCCACTCTAGCGCCACTACCTTTCTTCCCTGTGCAAAAATAAAACCCCTCATTTTACCACTCTTAAGCCTCAAACCTTGGACTCCCTTGCCTGCTAATGATGCCACCTCCTGCTCCCTAAGTGGCACGACTTTGCCACTACACCACAGGCTCTTTTGTGTCATTTTTCTTCTTCATTTATTTAAAAGGCCTACTAACTGAAGTCACAGTTCCCTTGGGGCTTAAACCAAAATTTTTCCTATACCCTTACTTGATCCCAGGACATCTCCAACACCCCTAGACACTCCAAATTCATTAACCCTCAAAGCCCACATGCCAATTGTCATATTCTCACTCACTTAAAAATTTTCTGAGGCCCAAAGCCCAATAGGCCCAATTCTACTATTCTCAAATTCGGGGCGTTACAATGAATTAATAAAACCAATGCATGAAAATAGTCATAATATATTCATCTTTTTCGAAATTACAAAGAAAAAGAGTCATTAGGGCTCGACACTTATTTTGACTAATCAAGGTATGTATTTTGATCCATTTTTGATGATTTTTATGTTTTTGTAATTGTTGCTTAGCATTCTATGTCTTTGCAGACTCGTTGACGGCCTTGGTTCCTTGGTAGACTTTGGGGCGTCCTTCCTTGTTGGGCTCTCTTCAACTTGATCAAGCCTTTCTTGAATTGGCTCCAACTTTCGGTCAAATAAGCACTCGACCTTGCGAAGTAAGGCTTGTAGATTCAAGTCTGGGACATTCTGAACATGTTGCCTTTCGGGTCTATCTGCCATATTCCTTTCCAGGCTCCTTGACATAAGAAATTTTAAAACCTCACTATTCAAAATCTCACTAATGCAATTGGAAAGAAAGAATAGTGGACACTCACACTTGTGTTTTCACTCGTTATATGGCTTTTTCTTCTCTCTAATGCACTCACTCACTCATGCCTTTTTCACTCACTTCTTCTCTCTTGATTTAGTAAAAAGACTTGTTTAGGCTTTATCAAAGTCAAGGGGTCGGCTTCAAATAGGGTTTCAATGATAGTGATATAAAATGTGTAAGGTAGGCTAAAAGAAAATAAAATTGGCTTTGAATGTGGCGTGTAGGGTAGATGATGATAGTAGAAAGAAAACTTACTCGATCGGGATTACGATTAGATGAAAACAAACTTTAATCACTTTCCTTTTTTTTTTGATAATTTTGAATCTCCATTTTTTTTCAATATATAAATGCACTTGTAATACACGAAATAATAATAAATTTTTTGAATTTTTTTCAAAATTTTTTTTCACGAGCCTAATCTGGGATTGCTCCAAACGTCCGTACTTCTCATTTTTGCAAGCTCTGATACCAAATAATACGATCTCGCCTCAATATGTTGAGTTGAGTTGTTTTGATGCCCGATCGTCGAACGAGGAAGTATAGTTCCAATTGCAAGTGAAGTACGGTTAAACGGGAATAGAAATGAAGGATAGGCTCACAAATGGTTAAATAATTGTTGTTAAAGGTTAGACTATCAAAGAAGGGAAAAAGGTTAAATAATAATTTTAAGTGAAATGGAAGAATGGACTTAACTGCCAAGAACGAACCAACACTAAGACAAGTGCTGACCCGGGCTTATATGACTTAAGGTGGTTCGGTTATGGAGAAAAGGGAACCTTGACCCGTTACCTAGCAAGGTAAGAACCAAAGGTATAAGATAGGTGAACGACACACTCGCGTTAGAGTGATAAGTTCGTAAAGAAAAGAAAAAGGTTGACGCCACTGACAATTAGATAAGCCAAGCTAAGTCTTTGGACAAAATTTAAGAGAAGAAATTCTTACAAAAATAATAAAATTCATTCAAGAAGCAAAAGTCCTTACAAATAGTAAATAACAAAATCTTTATAGGAAAAATCTAAGGCTAGCCAAATAGACATGTGAAAGGCAAAAAAGACATTTAATTTCAGCTTTTTAATGAGATGAAAATTCTAGAATAATTCAAGAAGGATTCATGAAGCTTCTCCAGCCTTGAGAACGCCATTGGACAGCTTCTAGAGGCCTCATTCAGTTGAAATTAAATTAACATGGATGGGAGCTGGTTGGACTTGGCTAGATTCGGCCATAGTGTTTAAGGAGGCTTAATTGCTTGCCTTGATCAGCTGAATAGTTTTGGGGACTTAATGAGCTACTGGAAGATTGCAAAGGTCATGCTTTTTGGCTGAATAGGTGCTTGAGAGAGTCCAAGCATCAGCACACCCTCCCTTTAATGTCGTCCATGCATGTGCTACACGAAACAAATGAACAAAAATTAATTACTTTAAGACATATTAAATTCGGCTGCACTAGGAGATATTAAAAACATGTATAAAATTAAACACATTAAATTTGCTGGAACAAAAACACATCAAAATCATGTAATAAACATAATTATGGGTTGTAACTAAATTAACTAAATTAATTAAAAACTTAAGTTTATTTTAGCTAATAAATGCAAGAACTAAAATAGTAGAAGTAAGCTCAATCGAGCTGAATTGAGCTGAATAAGCTCATGGGGCAGAAGTGAGCTGAAGTCGACTTGCAAGAAGTTGCAAGGAGTCCTTGTTGAGCTGGTCCAAGCTCTCTCGATTTGTCCAGCCAACGTTTCATCCCATACTTGATTGATGAAGGCCAAAATGGCCTCTTTGAATTGCTTAGCTTGAGCCCGTGTAATTGGTCCTTGGGGCAGCACCTTTGGGTCCTTACTCGAGCTAGGTACATTCCGGGGCACGTTCGTATTAGGGACAAACCTACGGTATAAAGAATGAAAAAGATAAGAGATAAGAAAAAATTAAGGAGAGAGAGAAGAATTAGAAAATAGTTTTTATCTCTCTGCAGCAGATTCTCGTGAAGAAAAAAATCTCAGAGAAAGAAAGGAAAGGGTAGCAGCTTGCAAAGTAGAAGAATTACAGACGCAAGGAAAGGGAAGAGGAATCTGCCCTGTGTTTTGCATCAAATCTCATTATTAGAGTGAAAGCTAGAGTAGCGGAAGCTTCCTGCAGTTTTTCCTTTATTTTCTAATTTGAACATTGTGATTCGTGACTTTAAACAATGATGTTGAATGTAATGCGATCTTGAGTTGCAAAAGTGTTCGAGTCGTAATTGTGCTCGACCGTCAAAATGAGGAAGTATCACTTTTGTTGGAGTTGATGGATATTCGGCTAAGTTTATGTGCAAAAAAAAAAAAAAGGTTCAATGGCTTAGGAATAAGGGTATTAGTTCAGCTAGGAAATAAGAACAAATAAAATAAGGTGATGAGTAAATGGATAAACGAGCTTAAGGTCAAGAATGAACCAATACTATAAAGAGTATTGACCTGAGACTTATATAACACTTAAGTTGATGGAAGTTGTTAAAATAACCTTGACCCACTATCTATATCGAGATAGGAACTAGAGGTATGTTGGATGAACGCCACACTCGGTTTAAGAGTGATAAGTTCAAAGAAACAAGAATGACGACACTAGCAAGCTAGATAAGCCAACTTGAGTCTTACACGAAATTTGAGAGTTTAATTAAACTCAAAAAGTTATAAAAATTCATTCAAGTAGCAAAAGTCCCCATTACAACTTAGGAGACTCATATTTATAGGCTCAAATACTAGGCTAGCTGAATAGTCAAATATAACACCGAATGGGCAGCTTGTGTGCAGCTTAAATGAGTTGAACCTTCCATGAAGTTTCCAAGCAAGTTCCTTGAAGCTTCTCCAACATTGGTGATGATGCGATCCTGGACGCATCATGGTTCGACTTCATCCGATGCCATCGGGAGTGGCCTATGTTTGAGGGGCCAAAGTGCAAAATGAAGCTGATTCCAGCTCTTTGAACTGAACCAACTAAATTCAACTCTTTATTTAATTTTTAGTTTTTCATTTAGTTTGCATTTTAAATACTTGCATTTAAGCATCTTAGTTCGATAAATGGTTGCTGGTCATTAATTTCAACTCAACTTAGTTTAATTAATTGAGTTCTTTTAATGAATTTAATTTAATAGTTGTTTCTTTAATTAATCTAGCTACTAGGTTAATTTATTGATGCATGAGTTAAGTTCATTTAATGATGCTTTATTTAATTAAGCTAGTTACTTTAAGTGTTACTTTATTTAATTAAGCTAGTTGTTGGAATAAATGATGTTTAAGTGTTAGTTTATTTAATTAAGCTAGTTGCTGGAATAAATGATGTTTAAGTGTTAGTTTATTTAATTAAGTTAGTTGTTAATTTACTATTAATAATTGCATTATTTTGTCGGTTACATGTGATAATTGCAGGTGACTTTTCATCTTACAACCATTATTTCTAAAGGCTGTTATGCATTAATTCAAGAGTTACTCACATTGATGATGGAAGTTACATGGCTAGAATTCCAAAGGTTGAGACTCTTCATTTGGTTGGTGACTTTTCGGTTGATCATGGAGAACTCAAAGGATTTTGACAAACAATTTAATTCAAGAGTTACTCACATTGAAGATGGAAGTTACATGGCTAGAATTCCAAAGGTTGAGACTCTTCATTTGGTTGGTGACTTTTCAGTTGATCATGGAAGAACTCAAGGGACACTTTTTAAGCATTCAAATTCATTTAATCGGCTCATTAGGAGTCATAAAGTTACTGTTATTTGGCTGGAGGAATTCAAGAGTTTTTAGATTTTTATTTTAGCCATTTAAATGCATATTAAAGTTGAATTCATTTGTCTCTTCAGCTAACTACATGTAAGCACTATATATACCTGTTATTAGTTTGTAAAAAAAAAAAACTTTTTTTTGATGCTTGAATATATTTTATGAACTTTGTTCATCGAGTGAGATTTTCTCCTCTCTATCTTTCGTACGAGTTTCAATTCCAACTTATCAAGCGTTGCTTGTGGCGTCAGTCGTTTCTCTTCCATTCAATTATACCATTGGTTCCTACTTTGTTAAGTAATGGGTCTTTGGTCCATCTTCGATTCCATCTTCCACCTTAAACTATTATAGAAACCGGGGTGACACTAATATAGTGTTGAATCGTTTCTTTGTTTAAGTTCTTTAATCCATTTCCACCAAAATATCACCTATCTTTTATCCATCTTCCTTCATTTTAAAACCGAACCTATCATCTAAACCGTCCCCATCATTTCTCAAACCTCTATTCCTAACTTATTCCATTTCTTAAAACAAATTCACTTAGAAGCTTCTGCAATTCTTCCAAATTTTCCTATAATTTCTCGAAAGGCTTGTTTCCTCCTCGTAGACGATTGGACAACTTCACATACGTTTTGACTCATCCCAAAACAGATCGTATCCTTTGGTATCAGAGCTAGAAAAAGAGGAGCACCGACGTTGGTATTCAATCCGAAGTAGGTACGTAATTTCAAAAAAATAAAAAAAATTCAAGTTGAATCTCAAAGTTGTAATTGTGTTATTTTCGTGCATTTGAGGAAAAAAAAGTCAAAAAAATACGAGTGAAAAAAAAAGTTTGTGGAAATTTTTTTTTTTTGAAAAGATTGCAAGTTGTGTTTCATTTCTTCTACCCTGTTTCCGACCTCAAAGCCACCACTCTAGTCTCATCTACCTACCCCGATCTTTAAAAAAAAATTCTTCTACCATCATTTGGTATTTTCTCTTTTCACCCAACGCCACCCACCCATACTCCATTTGCCTTTTCTTTCTTCTAGCCTACCCGAAACCCAATGTCAAACCTTTGTTAACCAATTTTGAAGCCGACCCTCAAGCCGCAATAAGTCTTTCAAAACGAAGTATGAAGTTGTGAGAGTGAGAAAGAGCGGTAAAAGGCACGAGTGCTACATTAGAGAAAAAGCCATATTCGAGTGAAATACGAGTGTGAGCGATTTTTCTTTGCGAGTGACTTGTGAGAATTTTGTGGTGAGGATTTAATTTTCTATTTTATTCTTTTTAACAATCTTTCTTTTCAGAAAATAAACATGAATCAAGAAGTGTTGACTGAATCTAATTATCAAAACTTGTTGAACGGGATGCGAAAAGTCATGAATGCCAAGTTTGACAAGTTACATAAGCAGTTGGATCTAATCGAGGAACGAGACCAACAAGAACGACTTTCTTCAAGTCGAAGAACGGAGTCAAGTTCATCTTGAAAACACGCTTTTGAAGATCATTCAAGAAGAGATTTCGATCGAGATTACAGTTCATATAGAAGTTCGAGACGGTATGAATCAAACCGCGAAGGTGAGACCTCTCGTGATTACCTTCGAGAAGGTATGATTTCTTCTTCACAAGCTTCAGCATATCCATCCACAGAGAAATCTTTACGAAGAAGTGAACGTGGTTCATATGCGTCGAAGAATTCATCCACGAAAGATCGTTCTCGAAGTTGTTCAAATCGTGATTCTTATTCGATGAAGGATTTTTCACGAAGCATCGATTGTGACATCTACGAAAATATTTCTTCGATCCTTGAGTCAAATCCATCTCTTTTCAATTCTTTTGAATCATTCCTTGTTGTAATGAAAGAAAACTTGAAAAAGAGTTCGAGAAAAAAGAAAATAAAAATAAGAAAAGAGAAATAAAAAGAAAAGAGAGAATTAAGAGAGAAAATGAGCGAGTTTTGAGAGAGCTTAAAAAAGTCATTGAGAAGGTTTTTGAAAAAAAGAAAGAACAAAAAGAAGTTGAACTAGAAGTCGAAAAGAAATTTGAAAAAGAATTTGAGAGTGAAGAAAAAGAGCTTGAAAAAGAGAATGAAGAAAAGAAAATTTAAAAGAAACTTGAAAGTGAAAAAGAGTGTGAAAAAGAGACAAAAGAACAAGATAAGCGAGAAAAAGAGAGTGATTTTTCAACTAACCCATTTGAAGTTTTTTCTTATTTTGTTTCTTCATTTCAGATTCTCAACGTATCAGGCAAAGATCTTCAACTTCAATACCTCCCGGAAGAATGATGTTTTCAAATGATCAAAAAAGGTAAGGTTGAAAGTGAAATTGAACCGCCTACGTCGGAAGGTAAGTGTTTTGATGAGATTCAATCTCCACCGAATCTTTCTACTGTTTATGATTATGTGGATAATTTTGTCATTTTCCATCCTTTGATTCGTTATGATGATTTAAAAGATGGTAAGACGGGTTTACCCCATAATAATCATTATGAAGCAAAGTGTGAAGGTGGAGTAACATCTATTCGACAAGTGCAAGACTCAAGTAAGTATGACGATGAATTTTCTCTTAATCTCAACTTGTTTGATTGTGGTTATTACGAAATCCATTCATTGTCTAATACGGAAACTTTGAATTTTTGTAAATCGATTTTAAAACATATAAAGAGTTTTGATTGCTCAATCTTGAATGTGCATAAGTCTTATTGGTTTAATATGTTTGATTTTTTTAAACTCTTGTCACATCTTGAGTTTAGTTATCAAAATCATGTCTTTAAACCGGGACTATGTTTTGTATCATTTGGTATGCCTTGTTGGAAAATCAAGCAACAACAATTGTGCTTGAAGAATTTCAATCATTTTGATACTTGGTTTTTGATTAAGGTTGCGAAATTTGCCCATTTTGTGTTCAATTTTTATTCGCTCTTTAAACAAATTCTATGGTTGCACTTGAAATTCACATTCCACTTGAAAAGTGCTGAATCAAACGCGAGGCTTCGACTACATTATCATTCCGAAGAGAGAAGGTTTGTATTTCTCGATAAAGGTAAGACTGATCTTTGTCTTTCTGAGCATAAAGGTAAGTCTTCTGAAACTGTTGATGCGTTTTTGCTCTTTTCAAACTGCGATAAGCTTTCCGTTGCTGATTATGTTTTTGCCAAACATTTAGATCATGTTATGATTAATCGTTCTACTTTACCTGTTTGCGATTTAACTGTTTCAATGAATGATGATAGGATTCTTGAGTTTGACAGTTTTGATAATTTCCATGTAAAAGAGTCCATATTGCATTCCATGTGTGATCCATTTGAAAACTTTGAAATGCTCTTGATTTCTTTGAATGTTGATAGAACACATGCTATTGATTTTCATCATTTAGATCATGAAGTGTTTGAATGCTTCATTCTGATGATTGGTGATCTATCTGATTTGTTCATTGACAAAAAGAATCTTGCGTTTGATAAATTTTATTCATGTGCGAGTAATTCAATGCATCATTCAATGCAAGATGAGATTGTTCTATCTCAAGTGTCATTTGCAATTTCTCACCTATCTGTTTGTGATGAATATATCTATCATTTGATGTGTTACTTGCATGGTGATTTTGATTTATGGAATCCATTTGAATCGTATGCATGCCATTAAGATTATTCACTTCAGATTAAAATGTTTGATAAGGCATTGATCATTTTATACGAAAGTTTGATGCTGCCCGATTACATGCAATTTCTTTGTTTGATGTTTACATTTCGTTTGCAAGTTTGTTTGACACAACTCCTGCTAACTCTTGGTTATATTTTTCAGGTGTTGCAATTATCATTCGTCCCGTTTGATCGAGGAAAGTCAAGTGGCAAGAATTTTGTTCGAGAGAACCATCGGCTCGATTTGAGGACGAATTGCTTTCAAGAGGGGTATGATGCGATCCTGGTCGCATCATGGTTCGACTCCATTCGATGCCATCGGGAGTGGCCTAAGTTTGAGGGACCAAAGTGCAAAATGAAGCTGATTCCAGCTCTTTAAACCGAACCAACTAAATTCAACTCTTTATTTAATTTTCAGCTTTTTATTTAGTTTGCAATTTAAATACTTGCATTTAAGCATCTTAGTTCAATAAATGGTTGCTGGTCATTAATTTCAACTCAACTTAGTTTAATTAATTGAGTTCTTTTAATGAATTTAATTTAATAGTTGTTTCTTTAATTAATCTAGCTACTAGGTTAATTTATTGATGCATGAGTTAAGTTCATTTAATGATGCTTTATTTAATTAAGCTAGTTGCTTTAAGTGTTAGTTTATTTAATTAAGCTAGTTGCTGGAATAAATGATGTTTAAGTGTTACTTTATTTAATTAAGCTAGTTGCTGGAATAAATGATGTTTAAGTGTTTGTTTATTTAATTAAGTTAGTTGTTAATTTATTATTAATAATTGCATTAATTTGTCGGTTACATGTGATAATTGTAGGTGACTTTTCATCTTACAACCATTATTTCTAAAGGCTGTTATGCATTAATTCAAGAGTTACTCACATTGATGATGGAAGTTACATGGCTAGAATTCCAAAGGTTGAGACTCTTCATTTGGTTGGTGACTTTTCGGTTGATCATGGAGAACTCAAAGGGTTTTGACAAACAATTTAATTTAAGAGTTACTCACATTGAAGATGGAAGTTACATGGTTAGAATTCCAAAGGTTGAGACGCTTCATTTGGTTGGTAACTTTTCAGTTGATCATGGAAGAACTCAAGGGACACTTTTTAAGCATTCAAATTCATTTAATCGGCTCATTAGGAGTCATAAAGTTGTTGTTATTTGGCTGGAGGAATTCAAGAGTTTTTAGATTTTTATTTTAGCCATTTAAATGCATATTAAAGTTGAATTTATTTGTCTCTTCAGCTAACCACATGTAAGCACTATATATACCTGTTATTAGTTTGTAAAAAAAAAAACTTTTTTTTGATGCTTGAATATATTTTATGAACTTTGTTCATCGAGTGAGATTTTCTCCTCTCTATCTTTCGTACGAGTTTCAATTCCAACTTATCAAGCGTTGCTTGTGGCGTCAATCGTTTCTCTTCCATTCAATTATACCATTGGTTCCTACTTTATTATGTAACGGGTCTTTGGTCCATCTTCGATTTCATCTTCCACCTTAAACTATTATAGGAACCGGGGTGACACTAATATAGTGTTGAATCGTTTCTTTGTTTAAGTTCTTTAATCCATTTCCACCAAAATATCACCTATCTTTTATCCATCTTCCTTCATCTTAAAACCGAACCTATCATCTAAACCGTCCCCATCATTTCTCAAACCTCCATTCCTAACTTATTCCATTTCTTAAAACAAATTCAGTTAGAAGCTTCTGCAATTCTTCCAAATTTTCCTATAATTTCTCGAAAGGCTTGTTTCCTCCTCATAGACGATTGGGCAACTTCACATACATTTCGACTCATCTCGAGACGGATCGTATCAGGTGACACCAATGGACACGTCCTTTGCTAATTCTAATCAGTTGGAATTAAATAAAACTAATTGAGGAGCTGAATGGAGCTGATTGGACTAGCTATGTAACAGCTGGATTAGTCTGGATATACTGTGTGAAAAATTCATTCATGATATGGAAGAAGGCTTGTTTAGCCTCTCCCTCATGACTACTCGTAATCGGCCTAGAATCAGCTAGCCCTGCCCCTTGAGCAGGAGCGGGCACATTACCACATCATCAGCTACAGCTCGATCGGGATCCATTTACTATACGAAAACACATTTTAATTGTCAGAAATCATCACACTATCGCAGTTTATATATAGGGCATGTATACCTAGACTCACACGCGCTAAGTTAGTCGTAGAATCGACTAAACTGTAGCTCTGATACCAATCAAATGTAACACCCCTAATCCGTATCTATCGTCAGATTGGGGTTAGAGGCATTACCGAACAAAACATAGCCTCCTAACATTCTCATATTCACTTGGTAATATTTGTATAAATAAAGCATATGGTTGATTAAAAATTAAACATACATTATTAATCGTAATACAAATACAATTCATACTAAAAAAAATAATCGAATCCATTTACAAATTAATAAGCATGCCTCAAAGCCATAAAAAACATGCTTCAAAATACATACACGAATCGTATTCTTATCATTATAATGGTATTTGAATACTTAATAAAAATCAAATATTTTAATTCATAAATCTATTCATGCGCATATTAAACCAAATAAATCACATCATATAACTTTATACATTAACATATGCGACAATACCAATTTCACAAATGATCAGGTTTAACATATAATCATATACTCATATGCACATTAAATCATGGTATCAATAACCAAATCTAAGTTCGATTGCTGAACCTAACATGTCTAACTTAATAACTTACACATTACAAATTTCTATGCGCATACATTAAGACATCCAAGCATATAATGCTACCTTTATTTCATAAACTAAAAATCGTGCATATTACTCCATACTTTTATTCATGCTCACCTTTAACCGAACCATCTAATTCACATGGCTTAATTCCCATAGCAAAAGTTACCATATTATTCTGAAACATTTTGAGCACATATAACAACTTGAAATTCACCTAAATCGCATGCTACTTATCATGCCTAGAATTAGAGGTGGACATGGGTCAGCTATCTGACCCGCCCGACCAGCCCGCCCTTGAAAAAATGGGAGGGTTCGGGTAAAAATATAGGCCCGAAATATGGGTTTGGGCAAAAAAATTAGCCCGTTTAGAAAATGGGCCGGGCTCAAAGCAAAACTTTTTGGCCCGAGCCCACTTACTGCCCGAATTATATATTAAATATATATATTTTTATTTTTAATAAAATATAATTTTTAAATTTACATAATTTTTATTTTTTGTTTTAATATTTGTTTTAAAATTTTTTATTTAATGAAAAAGCTAAAAAAATTACATATTTTTTATTTGTTTTTTTGTTTTAATATTTGTTTTAAAATTTTTTAAATGAAAAAACTTAAAAAAAATTAATATGGGCTAGGCACGGCTGCTCTGGTTTATCAATTTTCTTTAGGGTTAGGGCTTGGACAAAATTTCAGCCCATATTTGGAATGGGCCCGGGCCCGCCTAAAAAAACAGACTAAAATTTTGTCTCAGGCCTACCCGCCCATGTCCACCTCTACCTAGAATACATACACAAAACCAATTCTCATCTCATCTATTCGGCAATCAAACATAACCATAAAAATGCTACAAATTCTTATCATTCAAATTAAGCTAAAATTTCCATTTAAAAATTATAAAAAATGACCATTGCATACGGCATCTTTGTATATATATACATACATACCAAATACCTATATTGCATATTTATCATATTGAATTACATATCATGGCTGTATATACCATCATCTATGTATAATACACATTTTGTACCAAACATGAAACCAACAACTTGATGATTAAATACTGTACCACAAGCAAACATTTTATAAGCATTCGTATTTATTTAACTCGTCATTAACCGAATGCATAAGCACATTATTTACCACTTCCAAGTTGATTCCTATTACAAATTATACATTCCAATGATAAGTCAAAAACAAACCACAACCCAAACACATCCATCAACCATAAATCAACATTTCCAAATGAACTAATCATAAGCCATATATATAATTACTTCATGCCAAAACATATACCAAACATATCTCACATTTAAACTATGAAACATAATTCCCCGCATAAACTTATATCACAATCGAAATGCCTAAACATAAGCCTCATTTCAAGCCATTTTCGCATGGCTTTATATTTACAAATTCAAAACCAATCAAAAAAAGTACTAGCCTATACAAGCCATAGATTCATAGTCCAAGCTTTTAAAATACTGAAATAATAATCGATAATGTGACAGATTTCCTTGACGATCCCCGAGCTCGTAACTAGCTTTCAAAAGCTATAAAACAATGAATGGACATACACACAATATCCACAAAAGAACATTTGCAATATATAATTAACTAGGCCAAATATATACATACTCATAAACATATATAATACACTCCTTTATCATGCATAATTCATATATTCATCTCAAGTACTATACTTACCTTACTTTCATAATCATTTAACCTCACACGTACCTGAACCATTTAGCTCATTTTCACATTCGATCTTAACTCGAAATTGCCCGTTGAACCATTCAGATTATCTAAGGATACTCGGGTAACTCAAAAAGCTCGTCAATGCCAACGTCCCAGGCGTGGTCTTACATGTAATCAACTATCGATGCTACTATCCCAGACAGGGTCTTACACGAACTCATATACGATGTCGATGTTCCAGACATGGTTTTACATGTAAATTACAAATCGATGCCAACGTCCTAGATGGGGTCTTACACGAAATCACATATCGGAATCCTATATCATGACATATGTATCTTAACTATTCCTAAGGTTCGTACAGGGCTTTTGGACATCGTAATTCGATCAATTTAAGCTCGTAAGTAATGATGCCATGCTTAATTCAATTCGGCATATACACATACATTTGTAATAATTCAATTCGGCACTTATAAAATATATACATTTGAATTTAATGACATTTATTTACTTATGAACTTACCTCGGACGAAGACGAACGAACTGGAACAACTATTCGACAACTTTAGATTTCCCCCAATCCAATTCTGATTTCCTCTTTTCTTGATCTAAATCAATCTAAATTTAACTTGTTTATTCATAAATTCATTCAAATTCTTCCAAAAACACATAAATGGGCAAATTACACTTTTGCCCCTAATATTTCATATTTTTTACAATTTAGTCCTTATTTCATAAAACACAAAATATTCAAAATTTCACCACACCCATGCTTAACCAAATTTCACTAAGGTCCCTAGCAGCCCACTTATTTCACATTTTGACCACTCAATTTACAAAATTCACAATTTAATCCCAAATAGGCATTTTTACTAAAAATCACTTAATTAAACATGATAATCTATCAACACATTTATTTTCCATCATCAAACAAAAAAATCATCAAGCTTTCAACAATGGCGAATCTCAAATTCATCATCAATTCTAAAAATTAAAGCATGAGCTAGCTAAAACACGAATCAACAATCTCAAAAATGTAAAAATTATCAAAAATTGAAAAAAAAACCTTGAATCAAGCTTGGACAAGGTCGAATGTTGCTAGCTTATTTTCTTTCTTTTTCCTTTAAAGTTTCAGCAAAGATGATGAACATAATGCATGGTTTTAGGTTTTATTTTATTTAATTTCATTTTAACACATAATTTACTATATTAACCTTTATAAAATAATATGAAAATATTATAAGTTAAGCCCCAAACCGTCCATGCTATTAGTCAATGGCCAATTTACCACATAAGGACCCCACATAATAAAAACCATAGCAATATAGCACTTTAACAAATAGTAAGTCACTTTTGCATTTTACGTGATTAAGTCCTTTTATCAAATCGGGCACTCAAACGATAAAATTAAATCACAAAAATTTCACGCATATAAATTAACATACTGTAGACACCAAAAATAAAATTAAAATATTTTTATAACTCAGATTTGTGGTCCCGAAACCACTGTTCTGACTAGGGTCTAAACTGGGCTGTTACAAGCTAGGTTCAGCCAAGGGGTGTGAAAGGCTTTAATTGAGCTACATTGATCATCTGAATGGTCTTGAAGATTTTAATGGTATCTTCAGTACTCCAATAAACATTAGGTGTGAAAGCCAAATATGAGCAGGCCCTTGTGTGTGAATGCACAAAGTCGACCAACCATGACATGTGAAAAAAACCTCCAGCAATGTAAAAACAATTAAGCATCTAGATGGTCAGCTTGGGAAGAGAAATCAGCAGCTCTTTTGGCCCTTGGCATACACGAAGAGATACTTGGAAGAGCTGAACCATCAGCACACCATATTAATGTCGTGCAATATATGTAGATGCACCAATTTAATTCAGCAATTAAAAACAATTAATTAGTCTTAATACATGTTAAATTTGGCAACAGCTAGGACACATTAAAAACAATTATAAAATTCGGCTGGACAAATTAAATTGTAACATGAAATAAATTCGCCCTAAACTTAGACACAATAAAATAGCTAATAAATATGTATTAAACTAAGACACATTTAAAACATAATTAAAATGTCCAGATTTTTGACACATTAAAACGCAACTCAACAATTTGAGCTGAACTAACTAAATTAACTAAAAACATTTAATTTATTCCAGCAACTAAAGAAATGCATAAATTAAACTGAGCTGGAATTGAGCTCAAGGAGCTAAGTTTGAGCTTAGCTCAGCTCGTAAAAGATTGCAAGGTGAACTCGTAGGGTTGGTCCAAGCTCTCTCGATGTGTGCCAAAGTCTCGCCCCACACATGATCTACTAAGGCCGAGATAGCCTCTTTGAAGCACTTGGCTTGTGCTCGAGTGATAGGACCTTGAGGTAGCTTCAAAGGCTCCTTGCTCAAGCTAGGTGTGACTTAGGGCATGGTCGTATCATCCCCCCTCTTAAAAGCTATTTGTCCTTAAATAGAAACTTGCTTCAAAAGGAGATAAGTCAGACACATTAAAGCTTGCACTTATATTATACTCACCCGGTAGGTAGAGTTGATAAGAACTTTCGTTGCTTCGTTCCAAAACTTGGAAGGGACCACTCTACGTGGTAATAGCTTTGACCTTTGTTGGGCTGGGAATCGTTCCTTTCTCATGTGAACACAAACCCAATCGTCGAGTTCGAACACAATTATTTTTTTACCCTTGTTTGCCCTTTGCATATAACTCTAGGGCCTTGCTTCAATGTTTGCTCGTACCATTTGGTGTAACTCTTTCACATACTCGGCCTTTTTCCTAGCATCTACATGAATAAGTTGATCATTAGGTAAAGGCACTAGGTCTAAAGGAGTCAAAGGATTAAATCCATAAACTATTTCAAAAGGAGAGTATTTAGTTGCTGAGTGAACAGATCAATTATATGCAAATTTGGTTTGTGATACGATCCCAGTCTCGAGGAGAAAACGAGATGTATACTTGGAGTTCAATCGTAAACTAGAGAATCGAAGAAAGAAAGAAATTTCGATGAAGTTTGGATAAGTTGTAAGAATTGAGTTGACAAAATGAGTTGGATTGGGTATTAGCTTAGGATGGTTTCGGATTAGGATATGTTTCGAAGTTAGGGAAGAATGTATGGCTCGGATTTCAGTTTAAGGATGAAAGAGTAATCGGGTTTCGATTTAGGACTTTAGGAAACAAGTAAGAACCAATACCAAGAAAGGTATTGACCCGGTTACTTATACGTTTCTAAAGGTTTTCGGTTTTAGTTGTTTAACGGACCTCGACCCACTATCGATGTACGATAGAAACCTTGGTATCAGGATTGAACGAAGGATGGTTGACGCCACTAGACTCCTAGATAAGCCAACAAATCCTAAGAACAAAATAGGAGAAATTGCTCTCGCAAATTCAGCATAATAACAATATAAAATTTGGCAATCGTCCCTTACAAAATAAAATGGCCAACTATTTATAGTTGCTTGAGCTAGACGAATGGTCATCTTCTAGCCTTAATGACTAAGCAAAATTAATACTAGCATTAACTTGAAAAATTCTAGATAGGAAAACTCTTCAAGTTCCAAGTCCACATTGGCTGAATGGAAGCTCAAGAGGCAGCTTTTAAATCACCAAGGTGCAGCCGAATCATCAAGGAAAGAAAGATAATTGAATGACTCTTCATTGTTCAACCAAGCATGCATGAATGCCCTTAAATTCCTCCTTAAATTCCAGCTTTAATGGCTGACTTTTCAGCTCAAGTTGCTGCTGATGGTTGACCTTCTTGCATTAACTTCAGTGAGCTGAATGGGCACCTTGGGAAGTTGAAACGGCAGCTATAGAAAACTATTGAGCTAACCAAAACATCACCTTAAATGAAAGTAATTGCTGCTGCCTATTAATCTCCTTGTGCCGTCCCTTTACATGCACCTACAAGCAAATTAAGTTCATTAACTTAGCTAATTAATTCCAGCAATTAAAGATCACACTAAAACATTAAATTGAGCTGAAACAAATTAAATCTAAGCTATTTAACAGCTAATAAAAATCGGCTGAAGCTTAGGACAACATTAAATACTAGTTTCGGCTAAACAACTTTAATTTCCAAGTAAATATGCTAGATTTAAGAACAACATAAAACCTTATTTAATAACAACAAATTAATTAAAGGAAATTAAATTTATCCAAATTTATTTTAAATAAAATTCCAACTAATTTATTTAGCTTAAGGCCAAATGGCCAATTAAGCTCGTTGAACTTAGTCGAAACTTAGCACGAGCTAGAACTGAGCTCATAGGTTGCTGGTTGAGCTTGTAAAACATTACGAAAATGCTCCAACGTTGGTCTCTCCTCTCGTCCAAGTAAGTTAGCTTCATTATCTTTCCACACTTGCTGGACCAAAACTCTGATGGCGTCTTTGAATAGCTTAGATCGAGCTCTAGTGATAGGGCCACGAGGTAGCATCAATGGATCATGACTCGAGCTCGACTTGACATGGAACGTGCTCGCATCAGTATGCGGCAAACAGTCCTTCAATGACTTTAAATTTTTCTGGATGATGGCTCACAACAAGGTAGTTAGCACTCGATTAACCACCTCCATTTGGCCATCCATTTGGGGGTGACAAGTGGTTGAAAATAGCAACTTGGTCTCGAGCTTCCCCCACAATGATCTCCAAAAATGGCTTAGAAACTTTACATCTTGATCAAACATAATTGTTCTCGGGATGTCATGTAATCGAACAATTTCCCTAAAGAAAAGATTAGCAATATGAACAGCATCGTCAGTTTTTGTACATGTTATAAAGTGAGACATTTTTGAAAATCTATCAACAACAACATAAATATAGTCCTTCCTCGTCTTTATTCTAGGCAATCCAAGGACAAAGTCCACAGATATGTCCATCCAAGGCACATCGGGTATAGGAAGTGGTGTGTACAACCCATGTGGCTTAATCTTAGATTTGGCCTTCTTGCACGTCACACATTGTTTACAAACTCATACGACATCCTGTTTCATTCTAGGCCAATAAAAATGCTCTTGGAGCATCGCCAACATCTTTCCCACACCAAAGTGGCCTATGAGACCCCCGCAATGCACCTCGTTAACTAGCAAGTTCTGAATGGAACTTTGCAAAATACAGAACTTACCTTCCCTAAAGAGGAAGCCTTCGTACCTATAAAACTTGTCAATAGCCACGTTCTCACAAGCAGCAAACATTTCACCAAAGTCATCATCAGAAGCATATAAGTCTTTCAAGAAAGTAAAACTGAGCAATTTAGAGTCTAAATATGACAAAAGTGTATACCTTATCGAAAGTGCATCAGCCACTATATTATCTTTACCTTTTTTTTATATTTGATGACATAGGGAAATGATTCTAAGTATTCTACCCATTTGGCATGCTGTTTGTTCAACTTGTACTGCCCTTTGATGTGCTTTAATGACTCGTGATCGGAGTGAATCACGAACTATTTTGACCACAAATAATGTTGCCAAGTCTCGAGAGCTCGAATGAGAGCATACATCTCTTTGTAGTAGATGGGGTAGTTTAGCGTGGCTCCGTTCAACTTTTCGCTAAAGTAAGTGATAGGCCTTCCGTCTTGAGGTAACACAACCCCGATTCCCACACCTAATGCATCACATTCAATTTCAAAGGTTTTAGAAAAATTAGGTAGTGCAAGTAAAGGAGCTTTAGTAAGACAATCTTTAATAGCATTAAAAGATTTTTCTTGCTCTTCGTCCCAATGAAAGGTATAGTTCTTCTTGATGACACTAGTCAAAGGAACAGCCACAGTGCTAAAGTTGGGCATGAAGCACCGCTAAAAGCTCACAAGGCTATGGAAGCTTCTCACTTGGCTGATACTCGTTGGTATAGGCCACTATTGAATTGCTTTAATCTTCTCTTGGTCCACCTTGAGTCCTTCTAAGCTAACCACAAAACCTAGGAAAACAACTTTGTCAAAACAAAACGTGCACTTTTTAAGATTGGCATATAAGGTCTCCTTTTGAAGAACCTCTAAAACAGACTTAAGATGCATTACATGCTCATCCACCTACTTGCTATAGATAAGAATATCATCAAAGTACACGACACAAAACGTACCAATAAATGATCGTAACACATAGTTCATAAGTCTCATAAAAGTACTAGGGGCGTTGGTTAGGCTAAATGGCATGACCAACCATTCATACAAACCATGTTTCGTTTTAAATGCAATCTTCCATTCGTCACCTTCTCGCATACGAATCTAATGGTACCCACTCTTGAGATCAATTTTTGAAGACAACTTGGCACCACTTAACTCATCGGGCATGTATCTAGGCGCGGTATTAGATTTCTATACTTGATGGTGATTTTATTTACAGCGCGGTAGTCGAAAAACATGCGCCAAGTCCCATCCTTCTTTGGCACCAACAAAACTGGCACGACACATGGGATAAGGCTCTCTCGGATGTAGTTGAGTTTCAAATACGAACCATTCTCAAGGTAAGTCGTGTAATTTTATTTGGTATGTTATTATATTTTAATTGAATTGTGTAATTGAGATAATATATATGTGATGATATACCCTATGAAATAATCACAAGATGATAAACACAAATAAAGTGTCATTGTCCCGGTTGAACATTGTATTTTGATGGATTATAGTAATTTCCTTGAAATGAACAAAATGATATAGAAAGGATTTAGCCTGGACGGGTAATCCTGAGCTACATTCTCTTGAGTAAATGTTATGAAATGGATTTAGCCCGGACGGGTAATCCATAGTAGGCTCATTAGAGCTAACATTATCGAAAGGATTTAGCCTGGACTGGTAATCTTGTTATATAAATGTGGCTTAAGAGTGTGCTCTATGAATATGTGCTTAAGGAGCACTTTAGATGTGAATTGACAAATGATTGACATGTATACCTCGAGTATACTACCCGAGTATCCATCGAAATTACAATAGTTCAACGAAAAGAAATACTAAAAAATGGAATAGTGAAATGATATGAAAGTTTATACTTTGATGAGCTCATCTATGTTGGTTTGAGAACTTCATGATGTGTATGACTTACTTGTTTAATGAGTGAATGTATTTAGGTAACTTGTCAAAATATTGATGGAATGAATGCATATATATATATGCTTGTTTGAATAATTATAATCGATAAATTTCTTTCTATCATGTGAACTTACTAAGCATGGAATTGCTTACCCCGTTTTACTTTTCCTTGTTTTATAGTGCTCGTAAGGCTCGTGAAGGTTGGAGGATTCGTTCGGAGCAAGATCACACTATCCACAAATATCCTTTTTGGTATAGCTAAATGATTTATTTTGGTATAATGGCATGTATAAGCTACTTGGCTTAGATGAAGGCTTGTAAGTAATATTTTGTGACTTAGCCATTGGAATGGCTAAGGATGTTCAAATGGTTGCATGTATAATGTTAATGTATGTCCAAATTCTTAAGTGTTAAGTATGGTGGATAATTCATTTTGTAAGTGGCCATTGGAATTGGCTAATATTGGTTTAGTTATATATGCATATGATGATGTCTTTCATGGATGTGAGAATTTGCATGGTTTGAGTTGAAAAGTATGTGATGTTGTATGTGATAGAAAATAGCATGTGAATGATGTGGCTAATTTGGTTGAGTGTCTGTGTTTGGATTGGTGCTATGTTTTGTTCTGTAGGTATGTGCATGGAAGGGTGACAAAATGGCTTGGTAAATGGCCTTGTTTTTGTCCACATGGGTAGACACACGGGCATGTGTCTAGGCCGTGTGTGACACACGGTCTGCTCCACGGCCATGTGTTCTAGCCTTGTGTTCCCTGCACCTTAATTGATGCAAAACAAAATATCCAGGATATAGCACACAGGCAAAGACACGGGCGTGTGTCTCAGTCGTGTGTGCTACACAACCTTGGACACGGCGTGTACCCCAGCCGTGTGAAGTCTGCACCTATTTTCTTAAAAATTACAAAAATTTAATTGACCACACAGCCTAGCACACGGGCGTGTGGCAAAGTCAGAGAGCACCCTATTTTAAACACGACCTGTAGCATGGTCGTGTCTCAGGGTCGTACGGGCATGTCTCGAACCCACACAGGCGTGTGACCCCTATTTTAGCAAAAGTTTTCTAAGGGTAGTAAAACTTTCTAAAGTTCTCGGCTTAGTCCTGAACTGATTCTAAAGTATGTTTTGGGCCTCGTAAGCTCGTTTTAGGGATGATAGAAAGGTAAATGAAAATTTTTAAATTTGGATGGAGATTCACGTCTTGATTTTGTATGGTTGCTTGTGTTTATGCCCAGTAATGCCTCGTACCCTATTCTGGCTTAGTATACGGGTAAGGGGTGTTACATTCGCATAACTGCCTCCATCTCGGCACAAGTAGATATTAATCGTTCTCCATTCCTTCTTTGACTTGTGGTGAGTTGGTCCCACCAAATCATGGCATAGTCGGAAAACTCAGTTGCTGCCAATTTCACTTTCTTGGTCTCGAAACAGTTATGGCATTCAAAAACTAGCTCAATCTTTTTCTCCCACTCAAGGTATGCCTCCGGATCAGACTTGCCTTGGAATGGTGGGATGGAAAGTTTTATGTTCTTCAAATCAACATCAACATGATCTCGCTCTCGAGGGCCTCGATTCCTCTGGCCTTGTCACCTTTCACTTTGATTCGAGGCTTGGTAGCTTTCCAAGTCGCTTGGATCGTAGAGATCATCGTCGTTGAGTCTTACTCACCCTTGCTCCCGTCTTGGGCCTTGGGGCATTCTCTCTCATTGACCCCTCTCCTTGACTCACGCTAAATGTTCATTGAAAGATTCTAGCTCGTATCGAAGCATTCGTTGAAATTCCCGCAATAGGGCTTGTTGGCCTAAGTCAGGCTATAACAGCTTGAATTAGGGGCTAGTTGGAACAATGGTCTCGGGACCACTAATTCGAGGTTGAAGAAAATTATTTTGATATTATTTTTATGTGTTATAATATGTTTATAAAGATGCATGAGAATTTTAGTGCTTTAGTTTTAGCGATTTCAAGCTTAATCGCGAAAAAGAACTAAATCTCATAAAGTGTGAAAGTTCTATTTTATTTGCTAGAGGTGCCAAATAGCTATAGAATATTAATCAGAGGTCCCTAATGTGCAATTAGGCTTTTTTTAAGTGTGTTAGCCGGCCATGTGGACAAGGGAGACAAGAGCATTTATTTTGGTCAACATTTGGTGAAATTAGGTGATAAAGATGAAAAAAGAATCTATCATTGATACGATCCCGGTCTTGAGGAGAAAATGAGATGTATACTTGGAGTTCGATCGTAAACCAGAGAATCGAAGAAAGAAAGAAATTTTGATAAAGTTCGGATAAATTATAAGAATTGAGTTGACAAAATGAGTTGGATTCGGTATAGCTTAGGATGGTTTCGGATTAGGATATGTTTTGAAGTTAGGGAATAATGTATGGCTCGGATTTCAGTTTAAGAAGAAAAATAAGCTTGGGTTTCGGTTTAAGGATGAAAGAGTATTCGGGTTTCGATTTAGGACTTTAGGAAACAATTAAGAACCAATACCGAGAAAGGTATTGACCCGGTTACTTATACGTTTCTAAAGGTTTTCGGTTTTAGTTGTTTAACGGACCTTGACCCACTATTGATGTACGATAGGAACCTTAGTATCGGGATTGAACGAAGGATGGTTGACGCCACTAGACTCCTAGATAAGCCAACAAATCATAAGAACAAAATAGGAGAAATTGCTCTTGCAAATTCAGCATAATAACGATATAAAATTTGGCAATAGTCCCTTACAAAATAAAATGGCCAACTATTTATAGTTGCTTGAGCTAGACGAATGGTCATCTTCTAGCCTTAGTGACTAAGCAAAATTAATACTAGCATTAACTTGAAAATTCTAGATAGGAAAACTCTTCAAGTTCCAAGTCCACATTGGCTGAATGGGAGCTCAAGAGGCAGCTTTTAAATCACCAAGGTGCAGTCGAATCATCAAGGAAAGAAAGATAATTGAATGACTCTTCATTGTTCAACCAAGCATGCATGAATGCCCTTAAATTCCTCCTTAAATTCCAGCTTTAATGGCTGACTTTTCAGCTCAAGTTGCTGCTGATGGTTGACCTTCTTGCATTAACTTCAGTGAGCTGAATGGGCACCTTGGGAAGTTGAAACGGCAGCTATAGAAAATTATTGAGCTAACCAAAACATCACCTTAAATGAAAGTAATTGCTGCTGCCCATTAATCTCCTTGTGCCGTCCCTTTACATGCACCTACAAGCAAATTAAGTTCATTAACTTAGCTAATTAATTCCAGCAATTAAAGATAACATTAAGACATTAAATTGAGCTGAAACAAATTAAATCTAAGCTATTTAACAGCTAATAAAAATCGGCTGAAGCTTAGGACAACATTAAATACTAGTTTCGGCTAAACAACTTTAATTTCCAAGTAAATATGCTAGATTTAAGAACAACATAAAACCTTATTTAATAACAGCAAACTAATTAAAGGAAATTAAATTTATCCAAATTTATTTTAAATAAAATTCCAACTATTTTATTTAGCTTAAGGCCGAATGGCCAATTAAGCTCGTTAAACTTAGTCAAAACTCAGTACGAGCTAGAACCGAGCTCATAGGTTGCTGGTTGAGCTTGTAAAACATTGCGAAAATGCTCCAACATTGGTCCCTCCTCTCGTCCAAGTAAGTTAGCTTCATTATCTTTCCACAGTTGCTGGACCAAAACTCCGATGGCGTCTTTGAATAGCTTAGATCGAGCTCTAGTGATAGGGCCACGAGGTAGCATCAACGGATCATGACTCGAGCTCGACTTGACGTGGAACGTGCTTGCATCATCCTCCCCCTCTTGAAGATGACTTGTCCTCAAGTCAGAACCTGTATCAAAAAGACTCAAGTCAGCTACGTTGAAAGTCGCACGAATATTGTACTCACCTGGTAAATCAAGTCTATAGGAGTTATCGTTAATTTTCTCAAGAACTTGAAACGGTCCATCTCCACGAGGCAGTAATTTAGATCTACGTTGGGCGGGAAGCGTTCTTTTCTCATATGCACCCAAACCCAATCTCCGTGTTCAAAATAACTCGCTTATGCGACCTTTGTTCGCCTTTCGAGCGCATTTTTTCAGTCTTAGATTCAATGTTGTCTCGAACTTGTTTATGCAAATTCTTCACGTATTCGGCTTTTTTTCTGGCATCTACATGCACAAGCTGATCATTAGGTAGCGGCATTAAATCTAACGAAATTAGGGGATTAAACCCGTGAGATCGACTTCAAATGGTGAAAACTTAGTCGCGAATGCACGGATCGATTATAGGCGAACTCCACATGAGGTAAGCATTCCTCCCATGATTTCAAGTTTTTTCAACGATGCCCCTAGTAAAGTTGATAGCACCCTATTGACTACTTCAGTTTGCCCATCGGTTTGGGGATGACACGTAGTCGAGAAAAGTAACTTCGTTCTAAGCTTTCCCCAAAGTGATCGCCAAAAGTGACTTAGGAATTTAGTATCACGATCCGAAACAGTGGTTCTTGGTAACCCATGAAGGCGCACCACCTCCCTAAAGAAAAGATTAGAAATGTGAACAAGATCGCCGGTTTTTACATGGTATAAAATGAGACATTTTCGAAAATCTGTCTACTACCACAAAAATTGAATCTTTTCCTGTTTTGGTTCGGGGTAAACCAAGTACAAAATCCATTGAAATATCTTGCCATGGTGCGTCAAGAATTGGAAGAGGTAAGTATAAGCCATGAGGCTTGATCCTCGATTTAGCTTTCTTGCACGATATACAGCGCGCGCATACTCGCTTGACATCTCTCCTCATTTTTGGCCAGTAAAAATGTTCTCTTAGTGTAGCCATTGTCTTTTCTACTCCAAAATGCCCCATGAATCCTCCGTTATGCGCTTTATTAACCAACACTTCCCAAATAGAACTTTTTGGCACACATAGTTTACCTTCTTTGAAAAGAAAACCGTCAGACTTGTAAAACTCATCAACAGCCATTTTCTCACACGCACGGAAAATTTCACCAAAATCATCATCAGTGGCATACAATTCTTTCAAGTAAACAAATCCAAGCAGTTTTGATTCTAAATGTGCTAAAAATGCATACCTTCTTGAGAGTGCATCGGCCATAACGTTATCCTTACCTTTTTTGTGTTTGATGACATAGGGAAACGACTCGAGGTATTCCACCCATTTTGCATGTCGTTTATTCAACTTGTGCTGTCCTTTAATGTGTTTTAGCGCTTCATGGTCTGAATGAATTACAAATTCTTTTGGCCAAAGGTAGTGTTGCCACGTCTCGAGGGCACGAATCAAAGCATACATTTTTTTGTCATAGACGGGATAGTTCAAAGATGCCCCATTCAACTTTTCGCTAAAGTATGCTATAGGCCTTCGTTCTTGAGTCAATACGGCTCTAATGCCTACACCTGATGCATCACATTCAATCTCAAAAGTCTTAGAGAAATCAGGCAATGCTAATAAAGGAGCTCTAGTAAGTCTATCTTTAATAACATTAGAAGAGTTTTCCTATTCGTCTCCCCAGAGAAAGGCTGAGCTCTTCTTGATGACGTTGGTAAGAGGTGCGGCTAACGTACTGAAGTTTGGCACAAATCTGCGATAAAAACTCGCAAGCCCATGAAAACTCCTTACTTGGCTTATATTCGTAGGTCTCGGCCATTCTTGGATAGCCTTGATCTTCTCTTGATCGACTTCGAGACCTTGAGCACTAACTACAAAACCAAGAAAAATAACTTTATCAGAACAGGAGGAACATTTCTTAAGGTTAGCATAAATAGTTTCCTTACGTAAGACTTCCAAAACAGATCGGAGATGGTCTACATAATCTTCCAATGTCTTGCTATACACCAAGATATCATCAAAATATACAACATAAAACTTACCGATAAAAGCTCTTAAAACATAGTTCATTAATCTCATGAAAGTGCTAGGGGCATTGGTTAAGCCAAACGGCATGACCAGCCTCTCATACAAACCATGCTTAGTTTTGAAGGCAGTCTTCCATTCATTGCCTTCCCTCATTCGAATCTGGTTGTAACCACTTTTTAAGTCGATTTTCAAAAACAGTTTGGCACCACTCAACTCGTCTAACATATCGTCAAGTCGCGGAATTGGATGCCGATACTTAATGGTAATTTTGTTCACAGCTCGGCAATCGACGCACATACACCAAGTGCCATCCTTCTTTGGAACCAACAAGACCGGTACGACACAAGGACTAAGGCTTTCTCGTATGTAGCCCTTTTCCATGAGTTCTTCAACTTGCCGTTGAAGTTCTTTTGTTTCTTCGGGGTTAGTTCGATAAGCAGGTCAGTTCAGAATAACGGCTCCAGGTATGAAATCGATTTAATGTTCTATCCCTCGAAGTGGTGGTAATCCACTCGGGATGTCTTCCGAAAATAGATCATCAAAATCCTGCAAAAGAGACAAAATTGAAGAAGGGAGATTTTGGGGGATATCGTTAGTGTTAAAAAGACTTTCTTTGTACATAAGTACAAAAACCGGTTGTCGCAGCAGCGAAGCCTTTCGTATTACACTTCCCTTTGCAAAGACACTCACTTTCTCATTTTCTTTTTCTTTTTCTTGTTTTCCACTCATCTCTCTTTTTCATTTTTCTTTTCACTTGCTCTTTTTTGTTTCAAGTTTCGTTTCTTTTGTTTTCTCATTTTTCTCTTTTTCTCTCATCTTTTCAAAAGAATCTTTTAACTTTACTTGATCTTCATGAACTTGTTTCGGAGTCAAAGGTGCTAGAGTGATAGTCTTTCCCAAGTGTTTAAACGTATATCTATTGGTGTATCCATCGTGAATCACCTTGTGATCAAACCGCCAGGACGCCCAAGTAACAAATGACCACATTGTGCATGGGTACAACATCGAAAGGATCTCATCCGTATATTTTCCAATGTTGAAAGAAATTAGGACTTGTTTAGTTACCCTTAGTTCACCACCATCATTAAGCCATTGCAGCTTATATGGGCTCGGGTGCTTTGTGGTTGGTAAGCCCAACTTCTCCACCATGAACGTTTCTAGCAACGCTTTGTGCAACTTCCACCGCCAATGATAACACTACAAATTTTGCCTTGTATTTGACATCGAGTATGGAAAATGTTCTCTTGTTGTTGCTCATCATTAACTCCTTTAAGGTTGAGACTTCTCTTTACAACGAGGAGTTCACCATCTATGGCATGTTCAATTTCTTCTTCCACGTCGGTGGTAGTTTCAATCTCACGTTCTTCATTGTCTTCTTCAGACTCTATTTCTCCATTGGCATGCATCACCATCGTACTTCGGTTTGGACACTGACTTGCAATATGTCCCCTCCTGAGACACTTAAAACATTTGATGTCTCGTGATCGGTTGGATGGGCTTTCTATTGCCTTGCCTTTGTTAGATTCAGTGAAAGACTTACTTGGTTTGGCAGATGGTGTGGTCTCCTTGGCTCGAGTCGATGGATTGGCTTTACTAGTCCTTTGGCCCCATTTGGTAGGGTTGGAGTTGGAATAGTTTCGAACAGTACCCTTGCGCTTCAACTGCCTCTCCACCTTAATCGCCATGTGCACCATGTCCGTAAGTTCGACATAATACTGGAGTTCTACCATATTAGCTATGTCTCGGTTGAGACCAGTCAAAAATCGGGCCATGGTTGCCTCGCGTTCTTCTTGCACATCTGCTCTAATCATGGCAACTTCCATCTCCTTGAAGTAATCTTCAACACTCCTTGATCCTTGAGTAAGATTTTGGAGTTTTTGGTATAATTCTCAATGGTAAAAATGTGGGACAAATCATCGGCGCATAATAGATTTCATTTGGGCCCATGTGCTGATGGGTTGTTCTCCATTTCTCCTTTGACTGGTAGTTATTTGGTCCCACCATATCATGGCATAATCGGTGAATTTGATAGCGGCCAATTTAACCTTTTTAGATTCTGAATAGTTGTGACAATCAAAGACCAATTCAATCTTCTTTTCCCATTCAAGGTACACTTCCGGATCGGATCTCCCTTGAAATGGTGGAATAGACAACTTTATATTCTTCAAGTCATCATCTACTCGGGCTCGATCTCTATTGCCATCGTGTCGTGGTCCTCGTCTTCCAACACTTGCATTAGATTCGATCGCACTATTGAAAGCATCATTAAAAGAATCTTCACCCTCTTGTGGCTGTTCACGTCGTCTATTTGGTCGCCCACGTACTTCTCGTTGTCTCCGGGCTTCCACTTGGTATAATCGGTCTTCCAAAGGGTTGAGCCTTTGATCGATTAACCGCTCCATTTCACGCAACAAGGCTTGCATCGGCAGATCGGGAATGTTACGAACGGGTTGTCTTCCTTGTGGCTCATTTACATTTTGCTCGGGTTCTTGAGACATCGCGTGGACTATAGTACCTCACAACAAATCCTCACAGTTCACTCGAAAAGAAAGAAGTTATTGACACTCCGCTCGTGTTTAACACTCTCAATTTGGCTTTTACCTCCCCTCAAATAGTCTCACACACTCGTGCCTTTTACCTCTCGCACTTCTCACAGTTTCGTTAGTCGGATTTGCCAAGGCCTATTAGGGCTTAGAGGTCGGTTTCAAGATGGGTTCAAAGGGTGTAAGATGTGGGTGTAGGTAGGCTAAAGTAAGAAAAAGAGATCAGTGATTCAAGTGGGTCGGAGAGGAATTTAGAAAATGAAGATGAATAGAATGATAGCAATTCAATCGAAACACTAGGGAATTTTTTTATTTTGAATTTTTTTTAAATTTCGAATTTCCTTTTTTTTTTGAAATTTTTTTTCAAAATTTTTTTTAACTTACTTCGAGCCTTTGCTTAGACGACTTCGATGGTTGTTCCCGACTTTGTAGATCTCGGTTTAACTAGCTCTGATACCAGATGATACGATTTTGATCTCGAGGAGAAAACGAGATGTATACTTGGAGTTCGATCGTAAACCAGAGAATCAAAGAAAGAAAGAAATTTCGATGAAGTTCAGATAAGTTGTAAGAATTGAGTTGACAAAATGAGTTGGATTCGGTATTAGCTTAGGATGGTTTCGGATTAGGATATGTTTCGAAGTTAGGGAAGAATGTATGGCTCGGATTTTAGTTTAAGAAGGAAAATAAGGCTTGGGTTTCGGTTTAAGGATGAAAGAGTATTTGGGTTTCGATTTAGGACTTTAGGAAACAAGTAAGAACCAATACCGAGAAAGGTAGTAACCCGGTTACTTATACGTTTCTAAAGGTTTTCGGTTTTAGTTGTTTAACGGACCTCGACCCACTATCAATGTACGATAGGAACCTTAGTATCGGGATTGAATAAAGGATGGTTGACGCCACTAGACTCCTAGATAAGGCAACAAATCATAAGAACGAAATAGGAGAAATTGCTCTCGCAAATTCAGCATAATAACGATATAAAATTTGACAATAGTCCCTTACAAAATAAAATGGCCAACTATTTATAGTTGCTTGAGCTAGACGAATGGTCATCTTCTAGCCTTAATGACTAAGCAAAATTAATACTAGCATTAACTTGAAAATTCTAGATAGGAAAACTCTTCAAGTTCCAAGTCCACATTGGTTGAATGGGAGCTCAAGAGGCAGCTTTTAAATCACCAAGGTGCAGCCGAATCATCAAGGAAAAAAAAATAATTGAATGACTCTTCATTGTTCAACGAAGCATGCATGAATGCCCTTAAATTCCTCCTTAAATTCCAGCTTTAATGGCTGACTTTTCAGCTCAAGTTGCTGCTCACTGTTGACCTTCTTGCATTAACTTCGGTGAGCTGAATGGGCACCTTGGGAAGTTGAAATAGCAGCTATAGAAAACTATTGAGCTAACCAAAACATCACCTGAAATGAAAGTAATTGCCGCTGCCCATTAATCTCCTTGTGCTGTCCCTTTACATGCACCTACAAGCAAATTAAGTTCATTAACTTAGCTAATTAATTCCAGCAATTAAAGATCACATTAAGACATTAAATTGAGCTGAAACAAATTAAATCTAAGCTATTTAACAGCTAATAAAAAATTGGCTGAAGCTTAGGACAACATTAAATACTAGTTTCGGCTAAACAACTTTAATTTCCAAGTAAATATGCTAGATTTAAGAACAACTTAAAACCTTATTTAATAACAGCAAATTAATTAAAGGAAATTAAATTTATCCAAATTTATTTTAAATAAAATTCCAACTAATTTATTTAGCTTAAGGCCGAATGGCCAATTAAGCTCGTTGAACTTAGTCGGAACTTAGCACGAGCTAGAACCGACCTCATAGGTTGCTGGCTGAGCTTGTAAAACATTGCGAAAATGCTCCAACGTTGGTCCCTCCTCTCGTCCAAGTAAGTTAGCTTCATTATCTTTCCACACTTGCTGGACCAAAACTCCGATGGCGTCTTTGAATAGCTTAGATCGAGCTCTAGTGATAAGGCCACGAGGTAGCATCAACGGATCATGACTCGAGCTCGACTTGACATGGAACGTGCTCGCATCAATCATCTTCCACTATTCATCTCTTCTCTTCCACCAAAAATTGAAAGGAAATAAGAGTTCTTGGAGTTCAAATTTTCAGCAAAACAAATCCTTTACAATTATGTGATTTTGGTGGTTTTATTTGATGATTTTTGTACTTTTGGAGTCCCCAAAGCATAAGCTAGCTAATGAGGGGACTAATTTGCATTATGGTTGAAAGTCTAGGGACTTACCATGAAAGAGTTTATGTTGTTTGCTGAGTTTTTATGGAAGAAAATGAATGTTAGGGAGATGAGAAACAACTTTTGTGAAAGGTGTTGTCATGAAAAACACTTAATTGGACTAAGTTGTAAGTGTTGTAATTTGGTAATAAATGCATGAAATATTTGTATTTGTGGGTAGTTGTAAGAGGATTAAATGTTCATCTAAGCTTGTTTAATAAGAAAATGTGATGAAAAGTGATTTACGAGCCTAGGGGCAAAATTGTAATTTTGCCAAAGTGTAAGGGCAAAATAGTCATTTTTGCCTAAGTGTAGATTATGATGTATTATGATTTATAAAATGATTGAATGAGGGAATTTTGCTATTATAGATCAAGAAGAGCGCGGAAACAACCCTGATCAAGGAAAAAGGCAAGGTTAAGGAGTAGATTGCCAATTAGCGCATTTTGCATCGAGGTAAGTTCGCGTGCTAAATAATGCAACTCTAAGTGAAATATTAATATTTCGATGTTGTATAAATTGTATGTTGCCTCCATGTATGTATTAAATACGTTTGACGGGATGTCAAGAAATGAAGTCTTAAAATGAATATAAGAATAGAGGGAAAGCAAATGTGATTACACTGTGATAATGAAGGTTCTGTGTAAGACCATATTTGGAATATGGCCTCGGTGTGAGATTTTGTATAAGACCATGTCAGGGACATGGCATCGATAGGATATTTCCTGTAAGACCCTATCAGGGGTATGACGTTGATATGATATTATGTGTATGAGACTCAAGAGTGTTATTTAGCATTTTGAGTGATTCATCAGGTATGTTGACAATGAGAAAGTATGTGGTTGTACCATGAGAGGTACAAATATGTGTTAGAACTCAATTGAGGTGAATTCGGTATATGATGAAACAATGATAAGTTTATGTGTAAACGATTCATTACGAGTATACATGTTGTTAATTAATGGTGTATTGTATGAATGAGATTATTCATGGCTGAGATGAATTGAATTCAATAGATATTGGATAATCCCCGTATGATTCTAATTATAGATAAATGGTGGACTATGTGCGATACCACCTTATTGTTCATATGCGATGGGCTGTGTGCGATACCATCGTTTACATTATCATTTGGTGGGCTATGTGCGATACCACCTTATTGCTCATATACGATGGGCTATGTGCGATACCATCATTTACATTATCATTTGTGGGCTATGTGTGATACCACCTTATTGTTCATACACGATGGGCTGTGTACGATACCATTGTTTACATTATCATTTGGTGGGCTATGTGCGGTACCACCTTATTGTTCATATACGATGGGCTGTGTGCAATACCATCGTTTACATTATCATTTGGTGGGCTATGTGCGATACCACCTTGTTACTCAATTACGATGGGCTGTGTGCGTTACCATCGTTTATACTATCATTTGGTGGGCTATGTGCGAAACCACCGTAAATATTCTTAATGGTGGGCTATGTGCGATACCACCGTATTACAGATTAGTGGTGGGCTATGTGTGAAACCATCGGGTGTTAGGTTTTATTTCAATGGTTCATTGAGAAATTATTTAAGTGTTGTTTCAGGCGATTTTGTAGTGATAAGTGCAGGGAATGTATGTTAATAAATGCGAGCATTAAGCTTGTTATATGGTTAGAATGTGGTAAGAGACGGAATGAGTAAGCATTATGAATGATTGAATGGGTAACGATGAGTTTAAGAGTAAAACTCATTATAATACCTTGTGGTTAAGTATAATCAATTAATATCAATAGTTGATTATTATTTGCATATGAACTTACTAAGCATTATTGCTTACTCCTCTTCCTTTCGTATCTCTTATAGGTTAACTTAACTAGCTCGAGTTGGAGACCACCGGAGATGTTTTCACACTATCGAGCAGTCATTTAGGTATGAGGTTTCAAGTCTTTTTGAGATATGACATGTATAGGGACCTTATTTTGGGTTAATTAAGTCATTGTTAATGTAGCCAAATGTGTTGGCCTAAAAGAGTTATGGGTTGGTTGTGTATAGCCATGGATGATGGCTCATGTTGATTGTAATAGCGCTATTAATTGTTCTCCCTCGTAAATGGGAAGATAGTCTGATTTTCATGATTCAATATGATAATTCAAGAGTTATAACTAATGATTTGAGAATGTAGTGTAATGATATGTGAATGTGTGCAAGTGAGGGTGGCTAAATGGCTTAGAAAATAGCCTTGAATTGGTCCATATGGGTAGACACACGAGCGTGTGTCTAGGCCGTGTGTGACACACGGTCAGTCCCATGGGTGTGTGACTAGGTCGTGTGTCCCCTGCCTGTTAGTGTTGCAAGTCAATTTCGGCCATGGGCTAGACACACGGGCGTGTGCCTAGGCCGTGTGACCCTTATGAGGTTGCTGATGTCACAAACTAAATAACTAGATTTTTACACACATTAGTGTCTAGGCCGTGTGGAGCACAAGGGCCAAGCACACAGGCATGTATCCGGCCATATGCATGTTTGGTTCTGAAACCCTCCATATGCATGTTTATGGCCTCGTAGGTCCTTAATGAGAATGATTTGATAGTGAAAGAAATATTTTAATATGGAATGAAATTTCATAGACTAAAGTTGTATGACCAAGTGAGTTAAGTCTGGTAATGCCTCGTACTTGGTTTTGACGTAGGATACGGGTAATGGGTATTACATTTAGTGGTATTAGAGCTATGGTTTAGTCAGTTCTTGGACTAATCTAGTGTACGAGAGTTTAGCTATACATGCCATATTACTACTCATGATAGTGTGATATCTCCCGACTCTAACGAAATTGTTTTGTTAAGACAGAGATGATTCTCAACTGAGCTATTTTCGATAATGCTGAAAATGATAATGAGATAATTGAAATGTTCTTATGATGTGAGGAAATTCAGAAAGGTACGAATGGAAGTTATATGGTGATAAGTCTATCCATGTTGGTTCGACATGCATACGGTGTAATATGCTCAACATGTTTGATTAAGTGAATATGGTGAGTAAACTTATCCAGTGAAAGGGATATGTGTGTATGTACAACTGTTTGAATGATGTATGATCAATATGTCCACATAGTTGAATCTCATGTGTGTCTGTTAAAGTAGAGGATGTATAATGTTTTGTTTTATGACTCTATTATGAAGCCACAAATATTATGATAGTGTGGGAGTTAGACTGAGTAGTTATATTAAGTAGAACGCAGGAGAGGAGTACGGTCATTCAATGATAAATAGATGAATAAGACCATGGTTGGACCATGGTAGTACATGTGATCCCATATAAGATCATGTTTGGGACATGGCATTGGCAACGATACATGATCCCGTGTAAGACCACGTCTGGGACCTGGCTTCGGCATGAAATCGTGTAAAACCATATCTTGGATATGGCATCAACATCGATATAAGATCCCGTGCAAGACCATATCTGGGATATGGTATCGGCATCAACAAGTGTTTCCATGTAAGACCGTATCTGGGATATGGCATTGGTATCGATATGAGATTTTGTGTAAGACCATAGCAAGGCTATGGTATCGTAACGACATGTAAGATTATAACTAGGCTATGACATTGTGATACGCGTAAGACCATAGTTGGGCTATGGAAATCAAGTAAACGACGTACTCAAACCTGTTAGATGTTCTCTAAATTGATAAATGATGGTAAGAGAAATTGGAGCTAAATGTAGAGTGCTTGAATAGATATTAATATGGAGCTTGAGTAAGTGAAATCACCATTCAAATTTACGGGTGATAGAAACAATTGTAACATGAGTAAGTGTGGAAACTCGCTTGGAGCGAGTTGTGCAGTTACGATGATATTTCATTAATGATGAATGTTAAGTCATATGTGTGTATCATGAGAGTCAAGTTAGCGGCTTTACGGCCTCACCCTCTTACCACTGTTGATTTTTATAATGAGATTTTTACGAAAGTCAAGTTAAACAAGTTCATGAGTATGAAATAAAAGAGTTCAGTGGCGAAACAATTAGTAATGGATATAGAGATAAAGGTAGTTGGAAGGTGAGAACAGTTTTGGAAAGAATATTTGAATGTTTTAAAGATTGTACTGATTATGCAATGTTACGAGCAAAGAGAAAGTTGGCCTCGGCTCTTTGACTCAATTGAGTAGGAAGCCTGAGGTGTGTACTTACCGTTATCTTTCAGAATTGATGTTCATTAGTTAAAGGAATTAAAGGAGTTTATGACGACGAAAATGGTTAGAGAAACCATATTTGAACTGTGAAAGTGTTTTATTACGACAACCATAGTTAAATGGATTATAGTGACCTCTTTGAATATTCTGTATGGATATCCATTTCCCTTTTTGATAAGGCATTGCTTGGCAAAATAATGTTCCTTGAGTGTTTACGGACCTAGGATTGTAGCAAGCACTTCCCTGCAATTAAACAAAAACAAAGAGATTGGTTTTAGACTTAAAAACACATGAAATTGAACAGATTTGAAGAAGAAAAAGATGTTGCTAGAATTTCTAGACAGGTTTGAAGAAGGTAGAAGATGAATGCTTCAAAATTCATCCATGGCATCCTTGAACATTCCAAAAAAAAAAGGCAGAAATAACACTGGAAACTGGCTGGGAATTTGAACAACGAAGAACTCAAAAGAACTCGCACACTCTATTATGCAAACCCGAATCAAATCTGTTCTACGTCAACGGACTTGGACCCACTAGATAGCGATCTAGGAACCCGAAGTGTCACACCATTGACACAACAATTCAAAATTGAAATGTCAAGAAAGAAGTTCAAAAAAAAGAACCGAATTTGAGAGAAAACTCACAAAGTAATTTTTATTTCAAAAAGTCTAACCTTTTAACAATGTTTGAAGTACAAATATATAGGAGAATGAAAAGGTGGCCGAATTACATTGTGTGGTTAACATTAAAGGAGTTTAAAAATTAAATTTGAATTGAAATAACTCCTTTTGGGCGGATTTAATTTGCAGCCAAGTAAAAAAGTGGGAGTTGGCATGTTTATCACTTTAAACTAGTGTTAATTTCGTTTGAAATTCAAACACACAACTTCCCTTGCCCTTATCTCTTCAATTACCCCACAAATGCACAAGAACGGGTTGGTTTTTGCTCACACATGTGCACCACATGTGTACAAGGCTGGAACATGCACATCCACATGCTTGGACGCCACCTGGGCTACCACATGTGCACTGGTGTACTCCCCGACAGGTAGGACACTATTCAGCTACTTCTAGACTTGTCAGTTGAAGTTGAGCTAGTAGAGCCAGAGGTGAGCTAACTGGAGCTAAACTGAGCTGAACTCAGCTAGTTAGAAGTGAAATAAGATGACATGAGCTGGTGTAGAGCGCTCTGAGCTGAGTTGAGCTGGGGAACAAGCCTCTGAGCTGACTTGAGCTGAAGGTGAGCTGCATATACTCTTGTGAGCTGGAGTCCTTTTGTGTACATGTTACAAACACTTATCAAAGCTATGTAAACTTAATATAACATAGTCTAATAAGTTGTAAACAAGTGCACAATTATTCATTAACACACAAACTACTTGAAGACAATACAAATACTATCAACCCAATCCAAAAACATACTTAGCATAATGTATACATACTAAACACACCAATATAAGTAGTATGGCATAAGTATGTCACATATCAGCATGCAACACACTATAAAGCTTATCTTTTAAGGCACATTCACTTTCAAAAGAGTCAGAAACTTTAGCACAAGTGAAAGAAAGAACTTCCTTGGATTTCTTTGCTTTAGATCGTGTGATACATCCTAATGGCAAAACCTCTGGATCAGCCTCCTTGATTGGCTTGGATGTGCCTACATCAGGCCCCCTTGTGAAAAGGATTTGTCCTCAAATCTGCAAAATTATCATAAGGGGTTAAGTCCGAAGCATTAAATGTGGCACTTACATTATATTCACCCAGTAAGTCCAATTTGTAGGCGTTGTCATTCACTTTCTCCAACACTTGAAAAGGACCATCTCCTTGCGGTAACAGCTTAGACCGTCTTTGGGCTGGAAAACGTTCCTTTCGAAAATGAACCCAAACACAATCACCAACATCAAAGGTGACTCACTTTCTTCCTTTGTTTGCTTGCTTTTCGTACTGCTGAGTCCTTCGTTCTAAGTTCTCCTTAACCTGTTGATGCAACTTCTTCATATATTCTGCTTTTGCTTTATCGTCCCTGTTCATCACCTGTTCTTGTGGCAAAGGCAACATATCTAGAGGAGTAATAGGATTAAATTCATAAACAACCTCAAATGGTGACATCTTAGTAGCAGAATGTACAGCATGCTTATAAACAAGTTCAACATGTGGCAAATAATCTTCCCAAGGTTTTATGTTCTTTTTAATTATGGAACGAAGTAAAGTATATAAAACCCTGTTAACAACCTCAGTTTTTCCATCGGTCTAGGGATGACAAGTAGTAGAAAACACAAGTTTCGTACCTAATTTACTCTAAAGAGTCCTCCAGAAGTGACTCAAAAACTTTACATCCCTGTCAGAAACAATTGACCTAGGAATACCATGTAAACGAACAACATTCCTAAAGAACAAGTTAGCCACATTTACAAAGATCATCGGTTTATGGCAAGCAATAAAATGTGCCATCTTCGAGAACCTATCAACCACAACGAATATACTATCTCTACCGGTCCTAGTTCTAGGCAATCCCAAAACAAAATCCATCGAAATATCAGTCCAAGGGGAATCAGGAATAGGTAAAGGCAAGTAAATACCATGTGGTGAAACCTTTGATTTTGATTTCTTACATGTCACACAACGTTCACAGTACCGTTCAACATCCCTACGTATTTTAGGCCAAAATAGATGCTCCTTTA
Source organism: Gossypium bickii (assembly GCA_025503065.1). Lineage (NCBI taxonomy): Eukaryota > Viridiplantae > Streptophyta > Magnoliopsida > Malvales > Malvaceae > Gossypium > Gossypium bickii. The sequence goes on along the minus strand of CP106717.1, from coordinate 41,038,080 downwards.
ATGCCTGTAACATTTTGTGACTCCAAAATGACCCATCAGTCCACCTTTATGTGCTTCATGGATCAGAATACCACGCATGGATCCTTGTGGAATGCATATCCTATTCTCTTTGAAAAGATAGCCATCATGCCTATAAAATTTTCCTTCTGCACCTTTTACGCAAGCATTAAACTTATCTCTAAAATCAGGATCATCAGTGTATAGCTCACGAAAAAATGCAAATCCAATCAAATGAGAATCAAGGTAATTTAAAAGTGCATACTTGTGTGATAAAGCATCAGCAACGACATTGTCTTTACCTTTCTTGTAACGAATGACATAAGGGAAAGACTCAAGAAATTCAACCCATTTAGCATGTTGTTTGTTTAATTTATGCTAACCTGTGATATATCGCAAAGCCTCATGATCAGTGTGAATCATGAACTCCTTAGACAACAAATAATGCTGCCAAGTTTCCAATGCCTGAATAAGTGCATACATCTCCTTATCATAGATAGGATAGTTCAACATCGCTCTACTAAGCTTCTCACTGAAATATGCAACGAGCCTCTTTTCCTATGACAAAATAGCACCTATACCAACTCCAGAAGCATCACATTTAATTTCAAACATTTTATCAAAGTTAGGTAATGCTAAAACAGGTGCTTTTGTCAAACACTCCTTTATTTTCAGAAAGGCGTCCTCTTGTTCTTTACCCCATGAGAAGACTGAATTCTTCTTTAAATCTCGATTAAGGGGGCAGTAATAGAACTAAAATAGGGAACAAACCGACTGTAGAAACTAGCTAAACCATGAAAATATCTAACTTGACTAACCGATATTGGTCATGGCCACTCTTGAATCGTCTTAATCTTCTCAGGATCAACTTCAACTCTCTGAGAACTAACAATATAACCGAGAAATATAAGCTTATCAGTACAAAACACACATTTCTCCATGTTACCAAATAATCTCTCTTCTCGCAAAGTCTGCAAAATAGCTCGCAAATGTTTTACGTGATCCTGCAAAGTCTTGCTATAAATCAAAATGTCATCAAAGTACACAACACAAAAATTACCAATAAAAGATCGTAGAACATGATTCATCAAACGCATAAAAGTACTACAAGCATTAGTTAAACTGAAAGGCATCACTAATGATGCGAGCACCTTCCATGTCAAGTCGAGCTCGAGTCATGATCCGTTGATGCTACCTCGTGGCCCTATCACTAGAGCTCGATCTAAGCTATTCAAAAATGCCATCGGAGTTTTGGTCCAGCAAGTGTGGAAAGATAATGAAGCTAACTTACTTGGACGAGAGGAGGGACCAATGTTGGAGCATTTTCGTAATGTTTTACAAGCTCAACCAGCAACCTATGAGCTCGGTTCTAGCTCGTACTAAGTTTCGACTAAGTTCAACGAGCTTAATTGGCCATTCGGCCTTAAGCTAAATAAATTAGTTGGAATTTTATTTAAAATAAATTTGGAAAAATTTAATTTCCTTTAATTAATTTGCTGTTATTAAATAAGGTTTAAGTTGTTCTTAAATCTAGCATATTTACTTGGAAATTAAAGTTGTTTAGTCGAAACTAGTATTTAATGTTGTCCTAAGCTTCAGCCGATTTTTATTAGCTGTTAAATAGCTTAGATTTAATTTGTTTCAGCTCAATTTAATGTCTTAATGTGATCTTTAATTGCTGGAATTAATTAGCTAAGTTAATGAACTTAATTTGCTTGTAGGAGCATCTAAAGGGACGGCCCAAGGAGATTAATGGGCAGCAGCAATTACTTTCATTTAAGGTGATGTTTTGGTTAGCTCAATAGTATTCTATAGCTGCCGTTTCAACTTCCCAAGGTGCCCATTCAGCTCATCGAAGTTAATGCAAGAAGGTCAACCATCACAGAAGAACTTGAGTGAAAAGTCACCATTAAAGTCGGAATTTAAGGAGGAATTTAAGGGCATTCATGCATGCTTGGTTGAACAATGAAGAGTCATTCAATTATCTTTCTTTCCTTGATGATTCGGTTGCACCTTGGTGATTTAAAAGCTACCTCTTGAGCTCCCATTCAGCCAATGCGGACTTGGAACTTGAAGAGTTTTCCTATCTAGAATTTACAAGTTAATGCTAGTATTAATTTTGCTTAGTCATTAAGGCTAGAAGATGACCATTCGTCTAGCTCAAGCAACTATAAATAGTTGGCCATTTTATTTTGTAAGGGACTATTTTGCCAAATTTTATATCGTTATTATGCTGAATTTGCGAGAGCAATTTCTCCTATTTCGTTCTTAGGATTTGTTGGCTTATCTAGGAGTCTAGTGGCATCAACCATCCTTCGTTCAATCCCGATACCAAGGTTCCTATCGTACATCGATAGTGGGTCGAGGTCCGTTAAACAACTAAAATCGAAAACCTTTAGAAACGTATAAGTAACCGGGTTAATACCTTTCTTGGTATTGGTTCTTACTTGTTTCCTAAAGTCCTAAACCGAAACCCGAATACTCTTTCATCCTTAAACCGAAACCCAAGCCTAATTTTCCTTCTTAAACTGAAATCCGAGCCATACATTCTTCCCTAACTTCAAAACATATCCTAATCCAAAACCATCCTAAGCTAATACCGAATCCAACTTATTTTCTCAACTCAGTTCTTACAATTTATTCGAACTTCATCGAAATTTCTTTCTTTCTTCGGTTCTCTAGTTTACGATCGAACTCCAAGTATACATCTCGTTTTCTCCTCGAGACCGAGATCATATCATCTGGTATCAGAGCTAGTTAAACCGAGATCTATGAAGCCGGGAACAACCATCGAAGTCATCTAAGCGAAGGCTCGAAGTAAGTTAAAAACAAATTTCAAAAAAAAAGAAATTCAAAATTTTAAAAAAAATCAAAATAAAAAAATTCCCTAGTGTTTCGATTGAATTGCTATCATTCTATTCATCTTCATTTTCTAAATTCCTCTCCGACCCACTTGAACCACCGATCTCTTCTTCTTACTTTAGCCTACCTACACCCACATCTTACACCCTTTGAACCTATCTTGAAACTGACCCCTAAGCCCTAATAGGCCTTGGCAAATCCGACTAACGAAACTGTGAGAAGTGCGAGAGGTAAAAGGCACGAGTGTGTGAGACTATTCGAGGGGAGGTAAAAGTCAAACTGAGAGTGTTAAATACGAGCGGAGTGTCAATAACTTCTTTCTTTTCGAGTGAACTGTGAGGATTTGTTGTGAGGTACTATAGTCCACGCGATGTCTCAAGAACCCGAGCAAAATGTAAATGAGCCACAAGGAAGACAACACGTTCGTAACATTCCTGATCTACCGATGCAAGCCTTGTTGCGTGAAATGGAGCGGTTACTCGATCGAAGGCTCAACCCTCTGGAAGACCGATTATACCAAGTGGAAGCCCGGAGACAACGAGAAGTACGTGGGCGACCAAATAGACGACGTGAACAGCCACAAGAGGGTGAAGATTCTTTTAATGATGCTTTCGATAGTGCGATCAAATCTAATGCAAGTGTTGGAAGACGAGGACCCTGACACCGTGGCAATAGAGATCGAGCCCGAGTAGATGATGACTTGAAGAATATAAAGTTGTCTATTCCACCATTTCAAGGGAGATCCGATCTGGAAGTGTACCTTGAATGGGAAAAGAAGATTGAATTGGTCTTTGATTGTCACAACTATTCAGAATCTAAAAGGGTTAAATTGGCCGCTATCGAATTCACTGATTATGCCATGATATGGTGGGACCAAATAACTACCAGTTGAAGGAGAAATGGAGAACAAACCATCAGCACGTGGGCCGAAATGAAATCTATTATGCGCCGACGATTTGTCCCACATTTTTACCATCAAGAATTATACCAAAAACTCCAAAATCTTACTCAAGGATCAAGGAGTGTTGAAGATTACTTCAAGGAGATGGAAGTTGCCATGATTAGAGCAGATGTGCAAGAGGAACGCGAGGCGACCATGGCCCGATTTTTGGCTGGTCTCAACCGAGACATAGCTAATATGGTGGAACTCTAGCATTATGTCAAACTTAAGGACATGGTGCACATGGCGATTAAGGTGGAGAGGCAGTTGAAGCGCAAGGGTACTGTTCGAAACTATCCCAACCCCAACCCTACCAAATGGGGCCAAGGGACTAGTAAAGCCAATCCATCGACTCGAGCCAAGGAGACCACACCATCTGCCAAACCAAGTAAGTCTTTCACTGAATCTAATAAAGGCAAGGCAATAGAAAGCCCATCCAACCGATCACGAGACATCAAATGTTTTAAGTGTCTCGGGAGAGGACATATTGCAAGTCAGTATCCAAACCGAAGTACGATGGTGATGTGTGCCAATGGAGAAATAGAGTCTGAAGAAGACGATGAAGAACGTGAGATTGAAACTACCACCGACGAGGAAGAAGAAATTGAACATGCCATAGATGGTGAACTCCTCGTTGTAAAGAGAAGTCTCAACCTTAAAGGAGTTAATGATGAGCAACAACGAGAGAACATTTTCCATACTCGATGTCAAATACAAGGCAAAATTTGTAGTGTTATCATTGACGGTGGAAGTTGCACAAACGCTGCTAGTACGCGTCATGGTGGAGAAGTTGGGCTTACCAACCACAAAGCACCCGAGCCCATATAAGCCGCAATGGCTTAATGATGGTGGTGAACTAAAGGTAACTAAACAAGTCCTAATTTCTTTCAACATTGGAAAATATACGGATGAGATCCTTTGTGATGTTGTACCCATGCACGCGGGTCATTTGTTACTCGACGTCCTCGGCGCTTTGATCACAAGGTGATTCATGATGGATACACCAATAGATATATGTTTAAACACTTGGGAAAGACTATCACTCTAGCACCTTTGACTCAAACAAGTTCATGAAGATCAAGTAAAGTTAAAAGATTCTTTTGAAAAGATGAGAGAAAAGAGAAAATGAGAAAACAAAAGAAAAGAAACTTGAAACAAAAAAGAGCAAGTGAAAAGAAAATGAAAAAGGAGAGATGAGTGGAAAACAAGAAAAAGAAAAAGAAAATGAGAAAGTGAGTGTCTTTGCAAAGGGAAGTGTAATACTGAAAAGGCTTTGTTGTCATGACAACCTGTTTTTGTACTCATGTACAAAGAAAGTCTTTTAACACTAACGATATCCCCTAATCTCCCTTTCTTCAATTTTGTCTCTTTTGCAGGATTTTGATGATCTATTTTCGGAAGACATCCCGAGTGGATTACCACCACTTTGTGGGATAGAACATCAAATCGATTTCATACCTGGAGCTGTTATTCTGAACCGACCTGCTTATCTAACTAACCCCGAAGAAACAAAAGAACTTCAATGGCAAGTCGAAGAACTCATGGAAAAGGGCTACATACGAGAAAGCCTTAGTCCCCGTGGCCGCACTGCCTTGTTGGTTCCAAAGAAGGATGGCACTTGGCGTATGTGCGTCGATTGCCGAGCTGTGAACAAAATTACCATTAAGTATCGGCATCCAATTTCGTGACTTGACAATATGTTAGACGAGTTGAGTGGTGCCAAACTGTTTTCGAAAATCGACTTAAAGAGTGGTTATCACCAGATTCAAATGAGGGAAGGCGATGAATGGAAGATCGCTTCAAAACTAAGCATGGTTTGTATGAGTGGTCACATGCCGCTTGGCTTAACCAACGCCCCTAGCACTTTCATGAGATTAATGAACTATGTTTTAAGAGCTTTTATCGGTAAGTTTTGTGTTATATATTTTGATGATATCTTGGTGTATAGCAAGGCATTGGAAGATCATGTAGACCATCTTCGATCTGTTTTGGAAGTCTTACGTAAGGAAACTCTTTATCTAACCTTAAGAAATGTTCCTTCTGTTCTGATAAAGTTATTTTTCTTGGTTTTGTAGTTAGTGCTCAAGGTCTCGAAGTCGATCAAGAGAAGATCAAGGCTATCCAAGAATGGCCGAGACCTACGAATATACCATGTAAGGAGTTTTCATGGGCTTGCGAGTTTTTATCGCAGATTTGTGCCAAACTTCAGTACGTTAGCCGCACCTCTTACCAGCGTCATCAAGAAGAGCTCAGCCTTTCTCTGGGAAGACGAACAGGAAAACACTTTTAATGTTATTAAAGCTAGACTTACTAGAGCTCCTTTATTAGCATTGCCTGATTTCTCTAAGACTTTTGAGATTGAATGTGATGCATTAGGTATAGGCATTGGAGCCGTATTGACTCAAGAAGGAAGGCCTATAGCATACTTCAGCGAAAAGTTGAATGGGGCATCTCTGAACTATCCCGTCTATGACAAAGAAATGTATGCTTTGATTCGTGCCCTCGAGACGTGGCAACACTACCTTTGGCCGAAAGAATTTGTAATTCATTCGGACCATGAAGCGCTAAAACACATTAAAGGATAGCACAAGTTGAATAAACGACATGCAAAATGGGTGGAATACCTCGAGTCGTTTCCCTATGTCATCAAACACAAAAAAGGTAAGGATAACGTTATGGCCGATGCACTCTCAAGAAGGTATGCATTTTTAGCACATTTAGAATCAAAACTGCTTGGATTTGTTTACTTGAAAGAATTGTATGCCACTGATGATGATTTTGGTGAAATTTTCCGTGCGTGTGAGAAAATGGCTGTTGATAAGTTTTACAGGTCTGACGATTTTCTTTTCAAAGAAGGTAAACTATGGGTGCCAAAAAGTTCTATTCGGGAAGTGTTGGTTAATGAAGTGCATAGCGGAGGACTCATGGGGCATTTTGGAGTAGAAAAGACAATGGCTACACTAAGAGAACATTTTTACTGGCCAAAAATGAGGAGAGATGTCGAGCGAGTATGCGCGCGCTGTATATCGTGCAAGAAAGATAAATCGAGGATCAAGCCTCATGGCTTATACTTACCTCTTCCAATTCCTGACGCACCATGGCAAGATATTTCAATGGATTTTGTACTTGGTTTACCCCGAACCAAAACAGGAAAAGATTCAATTTTTGTGGTAGTAGACAGATTTTCAAAAATGTTTCATTTTATACCATGTACAAAAACTGACGATGCTGTTCACATTTCTAATCTTTTCTTTAGGGAGGTGGTGCGCCTTCATGGGTTACCAAGAACCATTGTTTTGGATCGCGATACTAAATTCCTAAGTCACTTTTGGCGATCACTTTGGGGAAAGCTTGGAACGAAGTTACTTTTCTCGACTACATGTCATCCCCAAACCGATGGGCAAACTGAAGTAGTCAATAGGGTGCTATCAACTTTACTAAGGGGCATCATTCGAAAAAACTTAAAATCATGGGAGGAATGCTTACCACATGTGGAGTTCGCCTATAATCGATCCGTGTATTCGGTGACTAAGTTTTCACCATTTGAAGTCGTCTACGGGTTTAATCCCCTAACTCAGTTAGATTTAATGCCGCTACCTAATGATCAGCTTGTGCATGCAGATGCCAGAAAAAAAGCCGAATACGTGAAGAATTTGCATAAACAAGTTCGAGACAACATTAAATCTAAGACTGAAAAGTACGCTCGAAAGGCAAACAAAGGTCGCAAACGAGTTATTTTTGAACTTAGAGATTGGGTTTGGGTGCATATGAGAAAAGAACGCTTCCCAGCCCAACGTAGATCTAAGTTACTACCTCGTGGAGATGGACCGTTTCAAGTTCTTGAGAAAATTAACGATAACTCCTATAGACTTGATTTACCAGGTGAGTACAATATTAGTGCGACTTTCAACGTAGCTGACTTGAGTCTTTTTGATACAGGTTCTAACTTGAGGACAAGTCATCTTCAAGAGGGGGAGGATGATGCAAGCACGTTCCATGTCAAGTCGAGCTCGAGTCATGATCCGTTGATGCTACCTCGTGGCCCTATCACTAGAGCTCGATCTAAGCTATTCAAAGACGCCATCGAAGTTTTGGTCAAGCAAGTGTGGAAAGATAATGAAGGTAACTTACTTGGACGAGAGGAGGGACCAACGTTGGCGCATTTTCGTAATGTTTTACAAGCTCAACCAGCAACCTATGAGCTCGGTTCTAGCTCGTGCTAAGTTTCGACTAAGTTCAACGAGCTTAATTGGCCATTCGGCCTTAAGCTAAATAAATTAGTTGGAATTTTATTTAAAATAAATTTGGATAAATTTAATTTCCTTTAATTAATTTGCTGTTATTAAATAAGGTTTTAAGTTGTTCTTAAATCTAGCATATTTACTTGGAAATTAAAGTTGTTTAGCCGAAACTAGTATTTAATGTTGTCCTAAGCTTCAGCCGATTTTTATTAGCTGTTAAATAGCTTAGATTTAATTTGTTTCAGCTCAATTTAATGTCTTAATGTGATCTTTAATTGCTGGAATTAATTAGCTAAGTTAATGAATTTAATTTGCTTGTAGGAGCATGTAAAGGGACGGCACAAGGAGATTAATGGGCAGCAGCAATTACTTTCATTTAAGGTGATGTTTTGGTTAGCTTAATAGTTTTCTATAGCTGCCGTTTCAACTTCCCAAGGTGCCCATTCAGCTCACTGGAGTTAATGCAAGAAGGTCAACCATCAGCAGCAACTTGAGCTGAAAAGTTAGCCATTAAAGCTGGAATTTAAGGAGGAATTTAAGGGAATTCATGCATGCTTGGTTGAACAATGAAGAGTCATTCAATTATCTTTCTTTCCTTGATGATTCGGCTGCACCTTGGTGATTTAAAAGCCACCTCTTGAGCTCCCATTCAGCCAATGTGGACTTGGAACTTGAAGAGTTTTCCTATCTAAAATTTTCAAGTTAATGCTAGTATTAATTTTGCTTAGTCATTAAGGCTAGAAGATGACCATTCGTCTAGCTCAAGCAACTATAAATAGTTGGCCATTTTATTTTGTAAGGGACTATTTTGCCAAATTATATATCGTTATTATGCTGAATTTGCGAGAGCAATTTCTCCTATTTCGTTCTTAGGATTTGTTGGCTTATCTAGGAGTCTAGTGGTGTCAACTATCCTTCGTTCAATCCCGATACCAAGGTTCCTATCGTACATCAATGTGGGTCGAGGTCCATTAAACAACTAAAATCAAAAACCTTTAGAAACGTATAAGTAACCGGGTCAATACCTTTCTCAGTATTGGTTCTTACTTGTTTCCTAAAGTCCTAAACTGAAACCCGAATACTCTTTCATCCTTAAACCGAAACCCAAGCCTTATTTTTCTTCTTAAATCGAAATCCGAGCCATACATTCTTCCCTAACTTCGAAACATATCCTAATCCGAAACCATCCTAAGCTAATACCGAATCCAACTCATTTTGTCAACTCAATTCTTACAATTTATCCGAACTTCATCGAAATTTCTTTCTTTCTTCGATTCTCTGGTTTACGATCGAACTCCAAGTATACATCTCGTTTTCTCCTTGAGACCGGGATCGTATCAACTAACCATTCATACAGTCCTAGTTTCATCTTGAAGGCTGTCTTCCACTCGTCGCCTTCTTTTATGCGAATCTGATGATATCCACTCTTTAAATCAATTTTGGAGAAGGTAGTCGCTCCGCACAACTCATCCAACATGTCATCAAGGCGAGGAATGGGATGTCGATACTTGATTGTAATCTGGTTCACTACTCGACAATCAACACACATCCTCCAAGTTCCATCCTTTTTGGGTACCAACAACACTGGTACAATACACGGGCTCAAACTCTCTCGAATGTACCCCTTGTCCAACAACTCAAAAAACTGTCTTTGAAGTTCCTTCGTCTCTTCAGGGTTATTGCGGTATGCTGGTCTATTTGAAATCATGGCTCCTGGAATAAAGTCAATCTGATGTTCGATGCCATGAATAGGGGGTAAACCCTTCGGTGTTTCATTAGGAAACACATCCTCGAATTCTTACAAAAGAGATGAAATAGAAACAGGCAATTCACTAGGAATCTAAACTAACAAACAATTATCTTTAAACAACAAAATAAGCATAGAATTCCTAGAGGAAAGACATTTCCCAATTTCCTTGCTGCTAGCGTACACATTCATCTTCTTTTTCCCTCGAGCTTCTTCGATATTCTTTCGCAATCTCATTTGGTCTTCTTGCACTTGGCTCGGGGTCAAAGCTGCTAAGATGATCTTTTTATCTACAAGAACAAAAGAATACATGTTTGTAAAGCCATCATGTATCACCCTCTTGTCAAACTACCATGGGCGTCCCAATAGTAAATGGCTCGCATCCATCGAAACGACGTCGGAAAGTACTTCATTTTTGTACTTTCCAATGGCAAACAGCACAAGAACCTGCTTAGTCACTCTAATTTCTCCTCCGTCATTTAGCCACTGTAACTTGTAAGGATTTGGATGTCGTGTCGTCTTCAAACCCAACTTATCAACCATCACAGAACTAGCAACATTAGTGCCACTACCACCATTGATAATTACAACACATACTGTAACAGTTTGGTTTATACCTTAGTCAAAATAGTGGTTTCGGGACCACAAATCCGAGTCTAAATAATATTTTAATATTATTTTTTGTGCTTATGATATGTGTTAAAGCATGTGCTAAATTTTTGTGAATTAATACGTCCATCTGCGTGCTTAATTTTGACAAAAGGACGAAATCGCATAATGTTTAAAAGTGGCTTTTCATTTGATTAAGTGGTTAAATTGATGTGGCTTCTATTTGTAAGGGCCTTATGAGGCGATTTGCCTATTATCTTTGATAGTGGACGGTTATAGTCCATAATAACCTTAGAAATTATGTTTTGTAATTTTATATTATAAGGTTAAAATTGGAAATTGTTTATTAATGAAATTATAAAAATAAAGCATGAAAATGGACATTAATTCATCCATTTCTTCCACCGAAAACACAAAAGAAAAAGAAAGAACGAAAGCTTCAAGGGTTTCAGCTATTCCAAGCTCAAATTTAGGTATGTTTTGGCTTTAGTTTTTGATAATTTTTATGTTTTTAAGATTGTTGCTTAGTCGACTATCAAGCCCATGTCTCAATTTTGTGTATTGATGATATTTGTGAGTTGTGCCATTGATGATATGGTAAGCTTTATGATGAGTTTAATTGTTAAATGAAAAATATGTGTTTAATGGACATGCTTTGTTCTTGAAATTTTGATGAATTTAGCTAAATAGGGCTAAATTGTGAAAATAATAATTTGAGGGACTAAATTACAAATTTGATGGAAATTATGGGCTTGTATGATGTTCATAAGCATTCGGCTAAGCATAGATATGTGATGATTTTGTGTATTTGATGTTTTGAGAAAAATGGACTAAATTGATAAATTGTGCAAATGTGAGGGTTAATTTGCAAATAACCCTAAATGTTTGTCCTTAGATTGAATTGAATGAGTTAGTGAATAAAAGGGTTAATTCTGAATATGTATAGATCAAGAGCCGAGGAAAACAGACTTAGACCGCGGGAAAGCAAAAGTAACTGAGTAGCCATTTCCATTTCTATTAAATTGAATCTGAGGCAAGTCATTATGCAAATAAATGTATTTGTATTGAATTGTACGTATTCATAAGACTATTGATAACAGTGAATACTTACGAGATGCTATGTATATGAATTCTGGGATAAGATCTATATAGTGACAATGTCCGAGAAGTCCCGTACAAACCTAGGAATAGATAGGATTAGCTATGTCATGACATAGCTGTCAGTTCTGTGATATCATGTAAGGCCACGTCTGGGACGTCGGCATTGATTTGAGATTTCGTGTAAGACCATGTTTGGGATGTTGGCATCGATACGAGGTTTACGTGTAAGACCATAGGCATCGTATTGATTCGTGTAAGACCCTGTCTGGGACAGTGGCATCGATATCTGAGTACATGTAAGACCTTGTCTGGGATGTTGGCATTGTACTACTATTCCGAGCTTTCTGAGTATCCTATTAGGTTCCTAACGGTTCAACGGGCAAGTCTGTGATACGAATGGCTATGTGAATTGTAAATCCATTTCAGGTACGTTGACTTATACACTAAGTGTGTATACAAGGTAAGTATCTATATGATCTTACTATAATGAATATGTATATTGGAACAATAATATGATATATGAAAGTATGCATGAAAGAACTATATGTATATAAGATTTTTGAATTGATGAATGTGGCAAAATGTGGCCAAGTACATGGACCAAAGCATTCATGTGATAAATTTGCTATGAAAGTTAATTGTGCCAATGTTCCTATATGCCTATATGCCTTTCATGTTAAATTTATTTGTATATGACTTACTAAGATTTTGGAAAGCTTACTCTGTGTGTGTGTGTGTTTTCTCTGTTTTATAGATTGTCAAAGCTACTGAAGGCTCGGGGACCATCGAGGATTGTCATCACATTACTCAACTTGTTTTGGTACATTTTGGAAATGTATATAGCTAGATATGGCATGTATAGGCTAGAATTTTGGTAGAAGTTTGTTGTATGAACTTAGCCATGAGATATGGCTAATTATAAGTTGATATTTTGCCTTAATGAATATGATATGTGATGTATGTCTGGGTATGGTTAGATGACTTTGGAAATGGTCAAGTTTTTGGGTAAGTATTTGGATGTATTATGTTTGTGAATTCATGAGTTTTAGTCTTATAATTTGTTACGAATGGAGTTGAACTTGAATATAGAGTTTGAATGAGTATCTTGATATGTTTTTGATGACTAATTGTGCATAATTTGAATTGGTAATTTTGCTTGTAGGTAAGATCTTAATATGGGTGGCATATTGGCCTTATAAATGGCCTATTTTTGCCACACGATTGTGGTACACAGGCGTGCCTAGTGACCATGGGGCTAAGTTAGTAGCTAGCTAAGAGTACACGGCCTTAGCACATGAACGTGCTTGGTGGCTGTAGAGCCAAGTCAGATTCGACCATGGCCACGGTACACGGGCGTGCTTGGTGGCCACGGAGTTAAGTCAGATGGGCGTGTCTAGCTGTCTAGCTACCGTGGGAGGCACACGACCACGGGGGAAACACATGGGCGTGTCTAGCTGCCGTGGGAGGTACACGGCCTGCCCACACGGGTGTGTAAGCCCTGAAACTTAGAATAGTTTTAAAATTTTGAAAATTTCTATATGTGTTCCAGATTAGTTTTGACCCTATTTCTAAGCATGTTTTAGGTCTTGTTGACCTACAGAGGGGACTCTATGATTGATATTGATGATTTACTTTACGAATTGTCTGATAAAGTTTCTGATCTGTCAGGTAATACCGTTAATCCTAATCCAACGACGGACACGGGATAGGGGTGTTACACATACCTTGTCATTAATGACACATCTTGTGTGAAAGATGTTCTCTCGTTGCTGTTCATCCTGAATCGGTTGAGTATTCAGACTCCTCTTGACAACAAGTGCTTCACCGGTGGTAAACGTCTGCACATTATCATCATCTTCTTCAACGTCCACTGTAGGGGGTTCCTGAATGCGATAACCTGCCAGGATAGCCAAATAAGTCACCAGTACTGTCAAACTCCATCAGAATACTTTATGGAATTGTAACATAACTAATGATATATTTGATAGCCAATCATTCTATTCATCACAAGGATATCTGGTAATGGATGACCATAAATAAGGCTGCTGATCCTTTCGATGTAAGCTTCTGCGTCATTCCTGTTCGTCTTCTTCGGACTCAGATTCAATCTTGCCACTATCCAACAACATCATGGTCCTCCGATTTGGGCACTAACTGGCAACATGCCCTCGACCAAGGCACTTGAAACACAGAATGTCCCTCGAACATTCTTGTGTCAACACCTGCTTGTCACGCCTATTTTTAGTAATAGGAGTCTTTGGTTTGCTTGACTCTGACTTATCTCGAATCTGAAGTGGTGCTTGTGGTGTAGGCTTCCTGAAATTGTTAGGAGTAGATAAAGGATTTGAAAATGATTTAAATGGAGTATTACCTCAATTTGAAGACTTCCTACGTTGCTGTCGTTCAACTTTTATCGCCATATGCACCTTGTCCTCCAACTCGACATAATGCTGCAACTCAACAATGTTAGCAATCTCAGAATTCAAACCTACAAAAAAATGTGCCATAGTAGCCTCTCGATCCTCAACAATGTTAGCTCGCATTATGGACACTTCCATTTCCTTGTAGTAGTCTTCAACTTCTAGAATAAGTCACAATGGTAATGAGAAGGAACAAATCTCTTTCACATGATTTGTTTCATTTCGTTCCATGTTCTCAATGGACCTTCACCGGTGCGTCTCTGACTAATTAGCAATTGATCCCACCAGATCAAAGTGTAATCAGTGAATTCCATCGCAGCCAAACAAACCTTCTTCTGTTCTGAGTAATTGTAACACTCAAAAACATGTTCGACTTTGCTTTCCCAAGCGAGATAAGCATCAGGATCTGTTCGTCCCTAAAATGATGGAATAGCAACTTTAATGTTAGACAGATTATCATCAAGTTGTATATGTCTTCTTAGATTCTACCTCGGAGACTGATCAACTTCATTCTTGCCATTTCCTTCATTAGGGACTGACTGGGAACCACCACCGTCAATTCTGTCCATCCTCGATTGTAGGGGTTCGAGTTCTTGTTTTAAAAGACACTGAAGTTCACGTGTTATGGCTTGCATTTGCAAGTTTGGTTGCCGGCTATCTGGGTTGCTCTCATTAGAACCTGTCATTTTAAATAATAATAATAATAATAAAAGAAACAAGCAAAAACACTATTAAAGGTTAGTGAAAATAAAGGAATAGATCTCACAGCACACTCAACACAGTCTCACAGATTGCTCCCAAAGAAAGAACGCTCAACAATTTCACTCAGCGCTCGTGTTTCACTCGGGAGAATACTTTAAAGGCTCTTTTTGTCTCCCCTTCTGATCTCACACGCTCAATTGCCTTTTCCACTCAATCTCTCATAATCAGTTCTTTAAAGGAAATAATTTCGATTTTTCAGAATCCGTTTACCATGTCAACTTGTAAGAAACAACAAGGATAAAGAATCAAGGGTTAGAATGAAAATAGGGCTGGAAAAAAGAGAGATATAAAGGCTGAAAACAATGAAATACAAGGCTGGAAAATTAACAAATGAAATGAAGAAAACAAGGATGAAAAAAAAATCAACAACTTACTGTAACAAAAATGCTTACAAACGACCCTATCACCAAACAGACAATAATAACTTGTTTCGGTTGATTTCCAAGCATTTCATGGCATAATATGCGCATCTTTTATCATTTCAAACAAATTAGCACACTTTCTTTTTCTTTTGTTTCTATTTTGTTGTTGTGCTTTGAATCTAATTTTTTTTGGTGTTTTTCTTTTGTTTTGAATTTTCAAATTTGTTTTTTTAACTTTTTACTTTGTTTTCTTGATTTTGAGTGCAGAATGTGCTAAAAAAATCCAACCTAGGCTCGCTACCATATGATAAGGCGTTGCTTGGCAAAACAACGATCCTTGAGTGTTTAGGGATCTAGGATTGTAGCAAGCACTTCCCTGCAATTAAACAAAAATAAAGAGGTTGGTTTTATACTTAAAAACACACGAAATTGAATAGATTTGAAGAAGAAAAAGATGTTGCTGAAATTTCTAGATAGATTTGAAGAAGGCAGAAGATGAATGCTTCAAAATTCATCCATGGCAGCCTTGAACATTCTAAAAAAAATGATAGAAATAACACTGGGAACTGGCTGGAAATTTGAACAACGAAGAACTCGAAAGAGTTTGCACAATCTGTTATGCAAACCCGAATCGAATCTGTTCTACGTCAACGGACTTGGACGCACTAGATAGCGATCTAGGAACCCGAAGTATCACAAGATTGACACAACAATTCAGAATTGAAATGTCAACAAATATGTTCAAAAAAAAGAATTGAATTTGAGAGAAAACTCACAAAGTAATTTTTATTTCAAAAAGTCTAACCTTTTAACAATGTTTGAAGTACAAATGTATAGAAGAATGAAGAGGTGGCCGAATAACATTGTGTGGTTAACATTAAAGGAGTTTAAAAATTAAATTTGAATTGAAATAACTCCTTTTGGGCGGAATTAATTTGCAGCCAAGTAAAAAAGAGGAGTTGGCATGTTTACCACTTTAAACATGTGTTAATTTTGTTTGAAATTCAAACACACAACTTCCCTTGTCCTTATCTCTTCAATTGCTGCACAAATGCACAAGAACGGGCTGGTTTTTGGTTACACATGTGCACCACATGTGTACAAGGCTGGCACATGCACAACCACATGCTTGGACGCCACCTAGGCTGTGCACTGGTGTACTCCTCGACACGTAGGACACTATTCAACTACTTCTAGACTTGTCAGCTGAAGTTGAGCTAGTGGAGCCGGAGGTGAGCTGATTGGAGCTAAACTGAGCTGAATTCAGCTAGTTAGAAGTGAAATGAGATGACATGAGCTGGTATAGAGCGCTCTGAGCTGAGTTGAGCTGGGGAACAAGCCTCTGAGCTGACTTGAGCTGAAGGTGAGCTGCATATACTCTCGTGAGCTGGAGTCCTTTTGTGTACATGTTACAAAATAATATAACACTTATCAAAGTTATGTAAACTTAATATAACATAGTCTAATAAGTTGTAAACAAGTGCACACTTATTCGTTAACACACAAACAACTTGAAGACAATACAAATGCTATCAACCCAATCCAAAAACATACTTAGCATAACGTATACATACTAAACACACCAATATAAGTAGTATGGCATAAGTATGTCAGATATCAGCATGCAACACACTATAAAACTTATCTTCTAAGGCACATTCACTTTCAAAAGAGTCAGAAACTTTAGCACAAGTGAAAGAAAGAACTTCCCTAAATTTCTTTGCCTTAGATCGTGTGATAGGTCCTAATGGCAAGACCTCTGGATCAGCCTCCTTGATTGGCATGGATGTGTCCACATCACTTTCAGGGGTTATGTGGTTGTTCTTTTTATGAAATTGTGATCGTGTGAGAATGTTAGTTGACTATAAAATTAGATGAAACGGTTGTCGATTTGGTTGAGTGAAATTGACATTCCTTTATCTCTTCGTAATTCTATTTTGGTATGTTGAGGATGAAGTTGGTGATAAAAATTTTATGAGACATTACTCTTCTGTTTCTGCTAATCATGGTTATCTTTAAAGTGTGTTCATCAAGTTATGATAGTTATACTTACCATGATTACACTTTTAGTTTGATCATAGAAAGGCGATAATTCTAGTATATGGATATCTCTGATTTTCTTATAAGATGTTAAAATCGACAAAAGTATAAGAAGTGAAGTCACAAGTTTCAAATTGTGCGATGGATTTTTTGGGTAAACCGAATAGAGTTAATGCATTCAATTGAGATATCCCTATTACCTTGAACTAAGATGATAGTAAAGGTTTTCGATTTGCATAACAAGAGAAATTCAAATGATTGTGTATTTAAAATTGTATTCTCAGTGTGGAGAAAAGAGTAGATTGATGTATTGAAATATGATTCGAGTTATGTGTATACTTACACAAGCTTCAACAGGAGAATAAATTTTGTGTGTTCATGAGTAGGGAGATGGATAGTCTGAATGAGGAAATTAGATTCTAGAAAGCATAATACAGAGATATGCTTATTGAAAATTCTAACCAGGCCATGTAAATTTCAAGTTGAAGTTGTTCTGATTGAAAAGTTATCACATTTATGAAAGTTTAAATCGTTTGTTGCAGAACGATAAAGTCGAAAGCTATTGAAGGTACTATTAACTGAAAGTTCTAGTACTGAGTTCAGTTTGAATCGAGAAAAAGAATTTATGGTATTTAGTGATGTGCTAATGAATAAATGGAAATATGTTTCAATACCAGAACGTAAAGAGATAGTTTACATCTTTAGATGGTTAGAGTTGCATCAAAAAGAATTGTTGGACTGGCGATTGAGAACTTTTATGTCTATGTCGTGAACTCGATGATATAATATGATCCATGGAAAAATGATATGTGCTTTCTAACTCCTGATGAGTTAAAGTATCTAATGTTGTAGAAAAGTATGAATGTGAGACAGTGAAATTGACTTGAGCTATTACAAGAGTATTTATAGTTATTTAAATACTTCTTAGATATTGGACATAGTACAAATATCTGGATGGAAAGTCCCTGCTTAATCAATGTGAGTTAGTCATTCAACTGACCTTAGTTGATGATATCCTAGTTTTAGCGATGTTAATGGCTAAAGCGAGTTTTCCTTTTAAATAAAGGACTTTAGAAGTGAGATAGTGAATGGCAATTGAAGTAAGTTCAGAGTGAGTTGTTTCTGACGTTAAAATTTAGGTTGGATAAGATTTCTGTTATTATTGTTATCTTGAGATAGAATGTGCATGTTGATGAATCTAGAACTTATGTAGAAGTTTTGGTATGAAGCTCAGTAGTAGCATGTCTGCTTATTTGAGGATAAGAGAAGGTGTAGTTATATGCATAGATGTTTTGACAATTGAGTACACATCATGATATGATTGAGTTTATGTTCGAAACTAGTTGACTAGTAAAAGCCAAATTTTCAGAGTGTTCAAAGTTAGGACTATTACAATCGGTGATGATTCTAGGGAGAAAGTGTGATAAAGTACTATAGATTTCGAATTTGGATTGACATGATTTGCCAGGGAGGGGGATGTCATCCGAATTGTAGTGAATTGTTCAATAAGATCTGAAGGATCATTTTAGCTTGTGCAGAGTTCACATTTGTCAGATTTCTGAGTATGTGTACCTTGGAGAAAGAGTGAGCTAGGTTTTAAAGTCGTGCTTCAACCTTGTGTACTACAGCTTAAAGGTTTTTGGCAAGTGAAATTTGAGGGAAATTGATTTGTGATTCTGAAAAGTTGGTGGAAATGTTTCACGAATGTTGAAAGCAACTTCTTTTGGTAAGATTTTCGGGGACGAAAATTCCTAATGGGGGAGAATTGTAATAGCCCAAATTAGGGGCTAGTTGGAACAGTGGTCTCGGGACCACTAATTCGAGGTTGAAGAAAATTATTTTGATATTATTTTATGTGTTATAAGATGTTTATAAATATGCATGAGAATTTTAGTGCTTTAGTTTTTGTAATAGTCCGATTTATACCCTAATCGGAACAATGGTTTTGAGACCACAAATTCGAGTCTGTATAATTTTTTAATATTATTTTCTGTGCCGATGATATGTGATTTAAGCATGTGGTAAAGTTTCATATGTTAATTCGTCCGTCTGTGTGTTTAATTTGACAAAAGGATTGAATTGCATTAAATGTGAAAGTTGCATGCTATTTGTTAAAGTACCAATGTGTGGTGGCTGTGTAAAGGTGAAGGCCGTTGTAAAGGTGAAGGCCTTATATGGCAATTAAACCATTTTAAAAAGTGAGTGGATGGTGTTGGACATTAATAGACTTGAATTTCATATGTTTTAAATGTTATTTCATAAGGTTATTTTTGTAAAAGGATAATAAATAATTTTATAACAAAATGAACATGAAAAAAATTGCCATATTCTTATCATTTTGGCCGGATTTCATAAGAAAAGAAAAGAAAGAAGGGAAGCTAGGTTTCGGCATTCTTTTGGTTTAATTAAGGTAAGATTTTGACTCAGTTTTTGATAATTTCTACGCTTTTGAAATCGTTGCTTTGTCTACTATCAAGCCCATGTCTCAATTTTGTGAATTGATGATGTTTGTGTAAAATGCTATTGATGATGTGTTGAGCTTTGAAATGAGTTTATTTGTTAAATGAAAGATTTGAGCTAGATGAACATGTTTTGTTCTTGAAGTTATGATGAATTTAGCTAAATAGGGCTAAATTGTGAAAATAGCAATTTGACGGACTAAATTACAAATTTGATGGAAAATATGGGCTTGTATGATATATATATACATTCGGCTAAGCATGAGTGTGGGTTAATTTTGTGAATTTGATGTTTTGAAAAAAATGGACTAAATTGATAAATTATGTAAATGTTAGGATTAATTTGTAAATAGCCCTAAATGTGTGTCTTTGGATTGAATTGAATGAGTTAGTGAATAAAAGGTTAATTCTGAATATGTATAGATCAAGAACCGAGGAAAACAAACTTAGATTGTGAGAAAGCGAAAGTAAACGAATAGCTATTTCTGTTTCTACTAAGCCGAATCCAAGGTAAGTCACTATGCAAATAAACGTACTTGTATGAATTTGTAAATGCTCATATGACTAATAATGATAATGAATGTTTATGAGATGTTGTGCATATGAATTACGAGATAAGGTTGATATAGCGACAATGTCCGAGAAGTCCCGTTCTAACCTAGGAATAGATAGGATTAGCTATGTCATGACATAGGTATCTGTTCTATTTTATCATGTAAGACCACGTCTGGGACATTGGCATTGATTTGAGATTTTGTGTAAGACCACGTCTAGGATGTTGGAATCGATATGAGTTTTACGTGTAAGACCACGTCTGGGACGTTGGCATCGATCTGAGCTTTACGTGTAAAACCATGTTTGAGACATCGGCATCGTATTGATTCGTGTAAGACCCTGTCCGAGACAGTGGCATCGATATCCGAGTGCATGTAAGACCTCGTCTGGGACATTGGCAACAACTATTCCGAGCTTCTTGAGTATCCTACTAGATTCCTTACGGTTCAATGGGCAAGTCTGTGATCCGAATGGCTATGTACATAGAGAATCCGTTTTAGATACGTTGATTTTTAGGTGTGTGGTAGTTCATATTTGGTTGATGGATAAGTTTTAGTTGTGTATCGTTAATGATGCTATGATAATGATATTTTTTTAGTCATGCATTAACTTAATTTGTAAATATAGATAATAGACTTTTATATAAAATGTGGTTCAGCCATAGTGGTTTAATTTCGTAGATAATTGCTAATAATGGATTGGGTTGAATCAGTATGTATTAACTATGCTATATTATGGTTATTTGTCAAATTGAAATGGTTCAAATCATTATGGTCGTACGTATATATATATTTGCGTTAAAAGAAGAAGTTATTAAATTCTGAAATGATGCTTGATTAAGTGTGTGTATATACGTATGGTTAATATGCAATATGGTTAATCTATCTTATATTAATGCGAATAGCATGTGAATTGTTATAATCAAGGATTGATCAAGGAAATGAGTTGGTATGGATTCGGTAACTATGTTAGATATGGTTTCGACTTTAGGAAAATATGTGAATGGTATATTGGCAACTAAAGTTAGTTTGCTTATGATTTATATCACCAATGTCGTTTAAATGAGTGAAATTTTAATAGTAATTGTGGATCTTTTGATGTTTAAATTTGCACTCGGGTTGAGGTTACATAACAATATGGTTTAATAGAAGCTGGAGTATGGTTTGATTATGAAAGTTATGTTTCTTATGATATTGACTTGATATTTGTTTAAGTTTCAAATATTGAAGTGATTATTTTTTTTTTGAGTTATGAAATGTAATGAATATCTGTGTGAACTGTATTATGACTAGTAACGCCTCGTAATCCTAATCTGGCAACGGATATGGGTTAGGGGTGTTACACTTTTAATGTCGTCCAATGCCAAGAACCCGTACCCATTTAAAACAGCCATTAAATCATGTTTTAGGACAAAATAAATTTAGGGCACAAGACAAATTAAATTCGGCAGCTACTTAGGACAAATTTAATTTCATGCATGAACGAAGACTAATTAATTACTTGTATTAATTCGGCTGGACTAGGACACATTAAAACATGCAATAAATTTTTCCTAACTTAGACACAATAAAATAGCTAATAAATATGTTTTATAAGGCACATTTAAAACTTAATTAAAATGACCAAATTTTTATTTTTGACATATTAAAGATGCAACTTAATTATTTGAGCTAAACTAACTAAATTAATAATTTATTTTAATTCCAACAACTTAATGCATAAAATAAAAAGATGGAAATGAGCTCATTGAGCTGGAAACGAGCTGAGTTGAGCTCAACAAGCTGGAAGCGAACTAGTTCAGCTCGCAAGGGATTGCAAGCAATACTTAGGGAGCTGGTCCAAGAATGTGCTCGAGGGCGTGGCCGTATCAGTATCATCCTCAAGTTGTAATAAAAGTGAAAAAAAGTAGAAAAAAAAGAAAAAGAAAAAAAAGTGAAAAAGAAATAGAAAAAGTGAGAGAAAAAGAAAACGAAGAAAAGAAAATTGAAAAAGAAATTGAGATTGAAAAAAATGTGAAAAAGAAACTAGAGAAAAAGAGGCAAGCGAACAAGAAAAGGTGAGGAGTGCTTCAACTAACCCATATGAAATTTGTTCTTGTTTTGTTCCTTCTTTTCAGGTTTTTGAAAGGCCGAGTGACGAGCTTCAACTTCATTACCTTCCCAATGAGAGACGGTTTCAATTGATTGAGAAAGGTAAGGTCGAAGTTGACATTAAACCACAAGCGCCTAAAGGTAAGCAAGGTAAAGAGTTTTTAGCCATTGAATCACGACAATCACATTTGAATGTTGTTTAGAAAATTGCTGAAAACTTGGTTTGTGAAAGAGTTCTTCATTTTTATTGGATTACTTGTCATTCTATGACTAAAGTTGATGATTTTGCTCTAGCTAGTGCTATGACAAGTTTTTCTCATGATAAATTTTGCATTAGCAA
Organism: Gossypium bickii; assembly: GCA_025503065.1. Classification (NCBI taxonomy): domain Eukaryota; kingdom Viridiplantae; phylum Streptophyta; class Magnoliopsida; order Malvales; family Malvaceae; genus Gossypium; species Gossypium bickii. The sequence goes on along the minus strand of CP106717.1, from coordinate 41,015,555 downwards.
TTCTGTTGATGTCATGCGATTAAATCAGCATATACAAAATTTGATCTTGAATGATAAAGATTATGCACATAAAAGGATTGAATTGTTTGATTGTAATGGTTTTTTAAATTCTTTGAATTATTACACAAAACCTTTGTGTATTTGCTTGCCTATTCGAATGAGATTTGCAAGATTTGATCGATCGAATGATTGTATGCTTAAATTCTTGTTGTTTAGCATGGGTGAATTTCTTGGTAAAAATGAAATTTCTGTTACATGAAGAAACGAGTGATCAAAATCATGTGTTCAAACTTGGAGCACGCTTTCCCAAGTTGTTGCCGAGTAAAGGTGAGCATCGTAATTTCATTCTAAATAAATGTATTGAACTTTCTCATCTTCTTCAAATTTTATCTTCTTTTTTGAAAACAAAGCCTGTGAATGTTGTTATCTTGCAAAATCAAAAATCATATTTTTTATTCTGGAGGTTGTTCTACATTGTGGTACACGAGATTCGAACATGTTCTGTATGATAATGACTTTGAATTGTTTTGTGATCCTTTTATAATGTCGACCATAAAACTCTCAAGTCAATTTAAATTGATTAGAGAAAACCTTATTTTTGACCCCGGAGACCTTTGTTCTATAGCTTTGTTCAAGAGGTTTGAGAATCAAAATGTCGTTAACTCTCGAATGTTATGTGATTTTAGTTGATTCCATTAGTGAACTTTTTGATTCAATATAGAAAGGTAAGTCCGATTTCTATTTTTGATCCCGGCATTATTTCATATGCTTAATTTTTGAATGAGATTTCAAGAACTTCTTTTGAGCATATAAATTATCTTGTCACTAATTTCTTTCTTTATCATGTAGGTGACAAGTCGAGAGGGCATTCTCCTAAAGAGGGAGGGTATGTAAATGACATATTTTCCTTTTGAGCCATATGTGATTTCCATGTTATCGGCAGCAACTTTGCCAATTTTATCAAACAAGGGGGCTATGACTTTGAAAGATTCTTCGCAAGCAAGTGGCCCGATTTGAGGACAAATCATCTTCAAGATGGAGGATTGATGCGAACCCAGTCACATCATGTTTCGACACAACTCGCCGACCTCAGAATTGGCTTAAGCTTGAAGGGCCCAAGTGCAAGATGAAACATCTCATAGGCCTGATTGATTATTGGGCCAATATTTTAAGGACTTTTTAATTTAATATAGTTTTATTTAAATTAATAAGTTTGCAAATTTTAAATTTTAGATTTGCACTTTGTGTGTTCTACATTTAATAAAGTTATGCATTATGTAACTTCTATGCTAGTTAAGTATGCATCATAAATAATGACATGCATTATGTAACTCCCATGTTAGTTTAAGTCTGCATCATTAAATTAAGCCTTGCATTAAGTAACTCATTTGTTCATTTAGTTTGCATTTCAAACCATGCATTTAAGCATCTTAGTTTAATAAATGAGTTGCTGGACATTTATTCGACTCATCTTAGTTTAATTAATAAGTGTTTTTGTTGAACTTATTTAATAAGTGTTGCTCTTAATTAATCTAGTTACTAGGATTATTTATTGATGCATGAGTTTATGTTTATTTATTTTTGCTTCTTTAATTAACTAGTTGCTGGAATAATTGATGCATATGTTTAGTTCATTCATTTAAGTTAAGTATGTATTTTTTATATGTTTAATTAGTGTTTAAATATGTTTAATAAGTTCATTTTAATGTGTTTATTGCAGGTGTCTGTTTAGCTTACAACCTTTACATTTCAAGGCTATTACAACTTAATTGAAGTGACTTTTCAAGTGCTTTTTTGGTTACAAAAGAAGGAGCTGTTACAAAGGGAGTTTTACACATCATTTAAGGAGTTTTAAAGAGTATTATAACACCCTTTAAAATTTGGCAGCAACCCTTTCATCTACCAGCTATTTTTGCTCTTTCAAAAGATTAAATCAAGCATTCAAAATACCATTAAGGAGTTGGTGTCTATTTGACTTGCCAAGGGACAATTCAAGAGTCGTCTTTCAAGCATTCAAGGACATTCATTCAGCTAAATTGAAGTGAATTCAATGATGGATTTATGTGGTTCAAGAATGTCAAGAGACTTGAACTTTATTTCAGCTTTTTATTAGCACATTAAGATGAATACTTGTGACTATTTGGTTACCCTATTCTAGCACTATAAATAGGTGAAATCAGCCTTTGTAAAGGGAGTTTTTGAACTTTGATTAAATTTTATGAACATTTTGTTCTCAAGTGAGTTTACCTCCTCTTCTATTTCGTACAAGTCTTGTTTGACTTATCTAGCGTTGCTAGTGGCATCTTCCCAACTTGTTTGTAACTTATCACCAACTCCATTGGTGTGGCGTTCATCCTACTTCTCTATCCAACCACCTTAACGACATAAGAAATGGGGTGACATTACGATATAGTGTTGAATCTTTCTTCTGTTAAGTTTGTTTTCCATCCCCACCATTTATCCCAAAATTATCTTTCTTTATTATTTTTGTTAAACCGAGCCTACTACATATTTCTAAACCTACCATTCTTTTCAAACCCTCTTTGTTAGCTTCCGCATATTTTTCCCCAAACTTACAATTTCAACGCACTGAACAATCTCCTCGTTGACGATCGGTCAAACAAGTGAAATGTCTCAATTAACCCGGGCCAGATCACATTATTCCAAACCGATCGAGCTTCTAATAATCTATAAAACATAGGAATGAAACTACGTAAGCACATAATGCTTAGTGAGTTCGTAGAAAATGAAAAATAACTTACCATTTCATTTACATAACAATAAGTATAAGCATACTGTAATTCAACCACAAGCTTGGCACAAGCCTAAACATCATCATCAATACACAAGTTAGTGCATTTATACATAACTCATTTGAATTAACCACATGATATGTAACGACCCAAATTTAGGCCTAGTAGAATTGGGCCCAATGGGCCTTGGGCGTAAGAGTGTTTAAATTTTTTTTTTTTGAGAACAAGAGAACGACATTATTTCAAGTTGGATTTATTAGGAAGGTGATTTTAGAAAGTTACGAGGTTCCTAGGAAGTTCCAGGTTCAAGTTAGGCTATAGGTAAAATTTTGTGTTTAAGCACTTTAAGGAGAGAAGATAAGTGGCATCAATGCTTAAGGAAATAAGAGTTTATTTTGTTAGCATAAGTGAAGCACATGGTAGAGTGGTGTGGCGTCAAGTAGAGAGCATGAAGGGGAAGGGTTCGAATCCCATCTATTACATTTTGATTAATTTTAAGGCCATGGCTTTAATATGGTAAGGAAGACTTTTTAATTATGGAAAGAAGACTAAGGATTATGGAAAGGAGGAAAGCAAGGGAGAAACAAGGAAAGAAATCAAAGAAAGGGATAAGGGAGGGGGACATGTTGGCCAAATACTAGGAGTTGCCTAGGATAGAATTTTGGTCAACACTCATCTTTTTGGTAAAGATGAATACACAATTTTGGTAGGGGGAGTGAGGGGCCGATTTTCCTATAGTTTTTACAAGTTTTGGTGCATGAAAGGCTTATCCTTCTTTTAGCATTTTTTTAGTGTTTTCTTTTCCCAATTTCTTCCCTCATTGCCGAAACTCTAAAGCCAAAAGTGAGCATCTTTTTCCTTTGTTTTACCAAAACTAACTAGCCAATTTGTCCAATTCATTTTTGCTCATTTTCCCTTGGATAGTCGAAACCATCTAGTACTTTTCTCCATCTCTTCTTTTCTTTTTACCATTTCTTCAACTTTCTCTCTTTCTCTCTTTCTCTCAAAACAACATTACCTTGTGGCCGAATCTTCTTGCTCATTTTTCTCCTTAGCCGAACTTCTTAACCCTTCATTTCTTCTTCATTATTTCTTTCTCGTTCGTGTTGGCACTCAATTCTTTGATCGAATAAGTAAGTGGTCTAGCTAGTTGAGCTGGGCAATTACTTCTGTCTCCGAGGGATGGACTCTCGGGGCTAACTACGTGACCCCACCTACTTCTCTTTCCTTTCTGACATAAATTCCAAAAGCGGGAACACATCTTACTATACATAATTCATAGATCACCACAGAGTTGAGCCGCGGTAGACATTGTAAGGGTAGACCACCCGTCTGACCTTGGCTTAGTATCTCAAACCGGATTCGTTGGGAGAGGAATTTCTCAGAGTCTAGCAGCTGTTTTTGCATTAAAAATCTAGAGGCACTATCTGTACCGAGAGAGGTGTATTATCTACATTGATCACAAGAGCCTCAAGTACCTCCTTACTCAGAAAGAGTTGAATCTTAGGCAGCGTCAATGGATTGAACTGCTCAAAGATTATGACTGCACTATAGAGTATCACCCTAGTACGGCCAATGTGGTGGCCGATGCTCTAAGTCGTAGAGCGATGATTGATCTAAGGGCGATGTTCACTTGCCTTAGTCTGTTTGATGATCTGTAACACCCCTATCCTGAGTCTGTCGCCGGAATGGGTTAAGAGTGTTACCAGACAGATCGAAAACTAAATCAAGCAATTTATTAGATATAACATCAAAAACATTCATAGCGTCCCTTATTTCAGTCAATGAGACGTAAAACATGCTTATAATTTAGGTCGGGACTAAACCGAAACACATACAAACATTCTCAAAAATTTAAAACTTTTTAAGTTTCAGGGGTTACACGACCGCGTGGGCAGGCCGTGTGCCTCCCACGGTTGCTAGACACCCCCATGTGTCCTTCCCATGGTCGAAACTGATTTATCTTCCACGGCCACTAAGCATGCCCGTGTGCTCAGGCCGTGGTCGATCCTGCCAAAAATCACACGGCTACTAGGCAGTAGACACGACCGTGTGCCAAGACCGTGTACTCTTATGCTAGCTATTGACTTTGCCCATGGTCACTAGACACGCCCGTGTGCCACAACCGTGTGACATTATAGGCCATTTTCAAGGCCTGAATGCCACTCACTAGGGTCATACCTACAGGCAAGATTTACCAACACATTACATGCATACTAGACAACCAAAACAACCATTCAATCTAAACATTAAATATCCATTTCAACCATGCTAACTTCCAAGATCAAAACATATGTATATCAAGTATAATTCATCCAAATGCTTATCCAAAAACTTGACCAATTCACATGCTTCAACCATACCAAGGTATACTTCATATACCACATTCATCTAGACATAATACCAACATAACTAGCCAATTCACATGGCTAAATTCACTTCATTCACAAATACAAAAGACTAGCCTATACATGCCATATCTAGCAAAATATATTTCCAAAATGTACCAGAAACAAGTTGTATAGTGTGATGACGATTCTTGACGGTCCCGAGCCTTCAGTAGCTTTGACGACCTATAAAACAGAGAAACCATACACACAGAGTAAGCTTTCCAAAAGCTTACTAAGTCATAATACAAATAAACTTAACATCAATAACATTTAAGCATATAGATCATTGGCACAATTCATATTCATATTGTATCTCTCACATGTATATGTTAAACCATATTCTTGGCCATATTTGCCACATTCATCAATTCAAAAGTCTCATATACACAAAGCTCTTTCATACTTACTAACACATTTCATATTGTTATTCAAATGTACATAATCATCATAGCAAGATCACATCAGAACATACCTTATATACACATTTACTGTCTGAATCAACGTACCTGAAACAAATTCACTATTTGCTTAGCCATTCATATCACAGACTTGCCCGTTGAACCATAAGGAATCTAGTAGGATACTCAAAAAGCTCAAACTAGTCGTACAATGCCAACGTCCCAGACGAGATCTTACTCAGGTATCGATGCCACTGTCCCAGGCAGGGTCTTACACGAATCAATACCATACCAATGTCCCAGACATGGTCTTACACATAAAGATCAAATCGCTGCCAATGTCCCAGACGAGGTCTTACACAAAATCTCAAATCAATGCCAACATCCCGAACGTGGTCTTGCATGATACAACAGAACCGATACCTATGTCATGACATAGCTAATCCTATCTATTCCTAGGTTCATATGGGACTTCTCGAACATTGTCACTATATCGATCTTATCTCGGATTTCATGTACAGATTATATCGTAAACATTCATCTATAGCAATTATCATAGGAATATACATATTTCAATACGAATACGTTTATTTGCATAATGACTTACCTCGGATTTGGTTTAGCTGAAATGGAAACGGCTACTCGGTTAGTTTCACATTCCCGCGGTCTAAGTCCGTTTTCCTCGGTTCTTGATCTAAACATATTCAGAATTAACCCTTTTTATTCACTACTTCATTCAATTCAATCAAAGGACACACATTTAAGGCTATTTATAATTTAACCCTCATATTTGCATAATTTATCAATTTAGTCCATTTTTCTCCAAACATCAAATTCACAAAATTTGTTCACACACATATATAGCCGAATCTCCCTAAGGACTATATAAGTCCATATTTTCCATCAAATTTGAAATTTAGTCCCTCAAATTACTATTTTCTCAATTTAGCCCTAATTAGCTAAATTCACCAAAAATTCAAGAACAAAGTATGTTCACCTAGCTCAAATCTTTCATTTAACACCATAAATCAACACAAAGCTCAACATATCATCAATGGCATATCTTACAAACATCCTCAATACACAAAATTAATACATGGGTTTTATAGCTCTCAAAGCAACGATTGCAAAAACGTAGAAATTATCGAAAACTGACTAAAAACTTACCTTGAATTTGGCTTGTAAGTAGCCGAATATGCTAGGCTTCAAAGCTTTCTTTTTCTTTGTGTTTTTCGGTCGAAAGAAGAGAAATAAAAGATGAACACTCATCTTTTGTTTCATTAATCTAATGTTAATAATTCAATTACCAAAATAGCCTTCATTCATATAATTCAAGAACAAAGTATGTTCACCTAGCTCAAATCTTTCATTTAACACCATAAATCAACACAAAGCTCAACATATCATCAATGGCATATCTTACAAACATCCTCAATACACAAAATTAATACATGGGTTTTATAGCTCTCAAAGCAACGATTGCAAAAATGTAGAAATTATCGAAAACTGACTAAAAACTTACCTTGAATTTGGCTTGTAAGTAGCCGAATATGCTAGGCTTCAAAGCTTTCTTTTTCTTTGTGTTTTTCGGTCGAAAGAAGAGAAATAAAAGATGAACACTGATCTTTTGTTTCATTAATCTAATGTTAATAATTCAATTACCAAAATAGCCTTCATTCATATAATTAAAACAATTATACAATATGGGCATTTAAGACTTTTATCCATCCACTATCTATAATTTGGTATAATAACAACATAAGGCCTCCACCTTAACAAAGCCACAACACATTAATACTTTAACAAATAGCAAGCAACTTTCACATTTAATGCAATTCCATCCTTTTGTCAAATTAAGCACATGAATAGACAAATTAGCTTACGAAACTTTAGCACATGCTTAATCATATATCATAAACACAGAAAAATAATATCAAAATATTATACGGACTCGAATTTGTGGTCCCGAAACAACTGTTCTGACTAGGACTAGGGTATAAACTGGACTGTTACAATTCTCACCCCCTTAGGGATTTTCGTCCCTGAAAATCTTATCGTTAAACAGAGTCAGATATTATTGTCTCATTGAATCTTCCGGTTCCCATGTTGCCTCTTCTATTCCATGCCGATTCCATAGTCCTTTCACTAACGGAATTTTCTTGTTTCTCAACTCTTTTACTTCACGAGCAAAGATACGAATTGGTTCTTCTTCGTAAGTCATATCAGATCGGATTTCAATTTCAGATGGAGCAATCACATGTGACAGATCGAATCAATATCTACGGAGCATCGAGACATGGAATACATTATGGATCTTTTCTAATTTAGAAGGCAAACTTAGTCTATATGCAACAGGCCCAACTCGTTCAATGATCTCATACGGTCTGATGAATCTCGGACTTAACTTGCCTTTACGTCCGAATCGGAGTACCTTTTTCCACGGTGATACTTTCAGAAATACTTTGTCGCCGATTTCAAATTCTATATCTTTTCATTTCAAGTTCGCATAAGACTTCTGTCGATCAGATGCTGCTTTCAAACAATCTCGGATCAGTTTCACTTGCTATTCTGAATCTTTTATCAAATCAACCCCATGTAGCTTATTTTCACTGAGCTCAGTCCAATACAGAGGTGTATGACATTTGTGTCCACACAAAGCTTTATAAGGTGCCATTTTGATACTTGACTGATAACTATTATTTTATGCAAATTCAATCAATGGCAGATATTGTTCCCACGTACCGTTAAAATCAAGTATACAACGTCTTAACATATCTTCGAGAATCTGAATGATCCGCTCAGATTGACCATCTATTTGCGGATGATAAGCTGTACTGAAATGCAGTTTCATGCCTAAAGCTTCTTGCAGTTTCTTCCAGAACCTCGATGTAAACCTCGGATCCCTAACTGACACAATAGATAGTGGCACCCCTTACAATCTAACAATCTCAGAAATATAAAGCTTGGCTAATCTATCAAGTGAATAGTCAGATCTTGCCGAAATAAAATGGGTAGGTTTCGTCAATCGGTCAACTGTAACCTAAATAGCATCTTTCTTTCTCGGAGTCTGAGGCAAACCAGAAACAAAATCCATTGTTACACTATCCTATTTCCACTCGGGAATCAGAATCGGTTGTAGCAACCCAGACAGAACTTGATGTTCAGCTTTCAGTTGTTGACAAATTAAATATTTCGAAACAAAGTCAAAAATGTCTCTTTTCATACCAGACCACCAATAGTATTGCTTCATATCATGGTACATCTTTGTACTTCCCGAATGAACAGATAGATGACTGTTATGTGCTTCACTTAAAATCAACCGAATCAACTCTAGATTTCTTGAAACACAGATACGACCTCGGAAACTCAAGCAATCATCAACAACCCAAAATTTAGATTCAAAGTTCGAATCACACAGAACTCGTTTCGCTAATAACTCATTATCAAATTTCTAAGCATCACATATCTGCTGTATAAATAATGGTTTAACTTTTAATTCAGCTAACATAGAACTATCATCAGAAAAATCTAACTGAACATTTAAAGTACGTAGTGCAAACAATGATTTTCTACTCAACGCATCTGCAACAATGTTCGCTTTACCCGGATGATAATCTATCACAAGCTCAAAATCTTTTAACAGCACTAACCATCTTCTTTGACGCAGGTTCAAATCTTTCTGAGTCATCAGATATTTCAAACTTTTCTGATCTGTAAACACATAACATTTCTCACCGTATAGATAATGGCGCCAAATCTTAAGGGCAAACACAATCGCAGCTAGCTCAAGGTCGTGAGTCGGATTGTTCTTTTCATGCGGCTTCAATTGTCTCAAAGCGTAAGCTACAACTTTGCCTTCCTGCATCAAAACACATCCCAGACCATTTAACAAAAGCACCACTGTATATAACGAATTCTTTACCCGATTACGGGTCAGTACTAACACCGAGCTTCACAATGCAGTTTTCAACTGATCAAAACTTCTCTGGCATTTATCTGACCATTCAAATCTAACATCTTTCTGAAGTAATCTAGTGAATGGAGTAGCTATCACTGAAAATCCTTTTACGAAACAACGATAATAACTAGCTAAACCCAGAAAACTACAGACTTTAGATACATTTCTTGGAGGTTTCCAATTCAGAATAGCAGAAATCTTGCTCGGATCAACAGGAATTCTAGAAGCTGACACAATATGTCCTAGAAAACTAATCTCGTGTAACCAGAATTCACAATTGCTGAATTTCGCATACAATTTCTTCTCTTATGGTTTGCAACACAATTCTCAAATGCTCGGTACACTCATTTTCATCACGTGAATAAATCAAGATGTCATCTATGAACACCACTACAAATCGATCTAGGTACGGTCTGAAAGTTCTGTTCATCAGATCCATAAAAATAGCAGGAGCATTGGTTAGTCCAAATGGCATAACTAAAAACTCATAATGCCCGTACCTCGCTTGAAAGTAGTCTTTAGAATGTCTGAATCTTTAACTCTCAACTGGTAGTATCCCGATCTCAGATCAATCTTAGAAAATACAATAGCTCCTTTAAACTGATCAAATAAATAGTCTATTCGGGGCAACAAATATTTATTCTTTATAGTCACCTTTTTCAACTAACGATAATCAATGCACATTCTCATCGTACCATCTTTCTTTTTCACAAACAGAACAGGAGCACCCCAAGGCGAAAAACTCGGTCTAGCAAACCCTCTATCTATCAATTCTTGCAACTGTGACTTTAACTCTTTCAACTCTGTTGGTGCCATTCTATACGGAGCTATCGATATAGGTGTGGTACTAGGCAGTAAATTAATACCAAATTTGACTTCATGAATCGGAGGTAAACCCGGTAACTCTTCAGGAAATACATCAAAAAACTCACAAACAATAGGCATTGATTCAGCTTTCTTTTTAGATACTTTCGAATCAATTACATAAGAGAAATATGCCTCATAACCCTTTTTCACATAACTTTGAGCTTTCAAAATAGATATCATAGCAGACAATCCATTCAAAACATTAGACTCAACTCGTGCAATCTCATCATTCGAACACCTCAAATCAATAGTATTTCTTTTACAATTCACAGCAGTATCATGCAAAAATAACCAATCATACCAAGAATAATATCGAACTCATCAAATGGCAAAAGCATCAAATCTGCAGGGAAACAGATATCTCGAAACATTAACGGATAGTTCTTGCATACTTTGTCAACAAGGACACTTTTACCTAAAGGGTTCGATACTTTTATAGCAAACTCAGTAAACTCTACAAGTAAAGTCTTGCTGAATACTAAATTCTTGCATATATACGAATACATAGAACCAGGGTCTATTAATGCAATCACAGAAGTATTATAAAGAGTAAAAATACCCGTTATAACATCTGGTGATGAAGCTTCCTCACGAGCTCAAATAGCATACGCTCTGGCAGGCGCTCTAGCTTCAGACTTGGCAACATTATCTCTCATAGTTCTCTGACTACCACTGACATTTCTTACATTCTTCGAAGGTCTACCTCTCACATGTGTATTATCAGATCTCAGATTCTGAACAGTCTCTGGCTTGACAGACTCAGGGCAATCACGGATAAAATGATCAAGCGATCCACATCTGAAGCAAGCTCTGTCATTTTATCTATAGCTTCCCGGATGCTTTTTTCCACAATGTTTACATTCAGGTCTCTCGAATCTAACATTTCCAACACTGGCCACTAAAGTTGCTGGGGTTTTGGAACTCAATTGCGGTCTAGATCGATTTCTGTTCGAATGTCCCACATTATCTCTGGAATGACTTTAATTATCTCTGAATCTTTTTGGAGTAGACTGAAATGATTTACTCTGAAATCTCTTTCTCATATCTCGAGCTTTAGACTCAGCTTTTCTTTTATCTTTCCTGAGTGCCTCAGCTTTGCGCGCTCGATCAACGAGTGTAACAAACTATTTTATTTCTAAAATCTCGACTAACAAAGAATGTCTTCATTAAGACCATCTTTGAACCTTTTGCACATTATTGCTTCAGATGATATACATTCCCGAGCATACTAACTCAGTCTCACGAACTCTCGTTCATATTTCGAAACAGTCATTCAACCCTGTTTTAGTTTCAGAAATTCCTTTCGTTTCTGATCAACGAATCTTTCACTGATATATTTCTTCCGGAACTCACTCTGAAAGAAGTCCCATGTAACTCACTCTTTTGGAACAACAGAAATCAAAGTTTTCCACCATTGATAAGTTGTATCTCGGAGTAATGGTACAACACACTTTATACATTCTTCCAGAGTCAAAGACATCTCATCAAATACCCGGATCGTGTTTTCTAACCAGAACTCAGCTTTTTCAGCATCATCATCATTAGTAGCTCTGAACTCTTTAGCCCCATACTGGCAGATCTTGTTAACCGGAGGCTTATTCCACGAATTCAGATTTGTAGTCAAAGGTATATCAGATGTCCGAGGGGGATTAACCGGGGGTGGGGGTTGTGAAACAGTCGGGTTATTTTTTACAAATTGAGTGAACCACTCACTCATCATCTGGAAGAAAGCTTGTTTAGCTTCTCCCTCTTGACCGCTTGTAGCCGGTCTTGAATCAGAGGGCACTGTCCCTTGCATAGGAGCAGGCGCATTACTTTTTACGTCAGCAGCTACGACTCTTTTGGGATCCATTACTATATAAAAATCACATTTTATACGTCAAGATTCATCACACTATCACAATTCAGATATATGGCATGTATAGCTAGACTCTGACATGTTACGTTAGTTAGAGAACCGGCTAAACCGTAGCTCTGATACCAACTAAATGTAACACCCCTATCCCGAGTCTGTCGCCGGAATGGGTTAAGAGTGTTACCAGACAAATCGAAAACTAAATCAAGCAATTTATCAGATATCACATCAAAAACATTCATAGCATCCCTTATTTCGGTCAACGAGACCTAAAATATGCTTATAAACCGGGTCAGGACTACACAAAAACACATACAAACATTCTCAAAAATTTAAAACTTTTCTAAGTTTCAGGGGTTACACGACCATATGGGCAGGCCGTGTGCCTCCCACGGCTGCTAGACACCTCCGTGTGTCCTTCCGGTGGTCGAAACTAACTTATCTTCCATGACCACTAAGCACGCCCGTGTGCTCAGGCCGTGGTCGATCCTGCCAAAAATCACACGGCCACTAGGCAGTAGACACAACCGTGTGCCAAGGCTATGTACTCTTATGCTAGCTATTGACTTAGCCCACGGTCACTAGGCACGCCCGTATGCCACAACCGTGTGACATTATAGGCCATTTTCAAGGCCTGAATGACACTCATTAGGGTCATACCTACAAGCAAGATTTACCAACACATTACATGCATACTAGACAACCAAAACAACCATTCAATCTAAACATTCAACATCCATTTCAACCATGCTAACTTCCAAGATCAAAACATATGTATATCAAGTATAATTCATCCAAATGCTTATCCAAAAACTTGACCAATTCACATGCTTCAGCCATACCAAGGTATATTTCATATACCTAATTCATCTAGACATAATACCAACATAACTAGCCAATTCACATGGCTAAATTCACTTCATTTACAAATACAAAAGACTAGCCTATACATGCCATATCTAGCAAAATATATTTCCAAAATGTACCAAAAACAAGTTGTATAGTGTGATGATGAATCTTGACGGTCCCGAGCCTTCAGTAGCTTTGACGACCTATAAAACAGAGAAACCATACACGCAGAGTAAGCTTTCCAAAAGCTTAGTAAGTCATAATACAAATAAACTTAACATGAATAACAATTAAGCATCTAGATCATTGGCACAATTCATATTCATATTGTATTTCTCACATGTATATGTTAAACCATATTCTTGGCCATATTTGCCACATTCATCAATTCAAAAGTCTCATATACACAAAGCTCTTTCATACTTACTAACACATTTCATATTGTTATTCAAATGTACATAATCATCATAGCAAGATCACATCGGAACTTACCTTATATACACATTTAGTGTATGAATCAACGTACCAAAAATGAATTCACTATTTGCTTAGCCATTCATATCACAGACTTGCCCGTTGAACCATAAGGAATCTAGTAGGATACTCAGAAAGCTCGGACTAGTCGTACAATGCCAACGTCCCAGATGAGGTCTTATATGTACTTAAGTATCGATGCCACTGTCCCAGACAGGGTCTTACACGAATCAATACGATGCCAATGTCCCAGACATGGTCTTACACATAAAGATCAAATCGATGCCAACGTCCCAGACGTGGTATTACACGTAGAACTCATATCGATGCCTATGTCCCAGACAAGGTCTTACACAAAATCTCAAATCAACGCCAACATCCCGAATGTGGTCTTACATGATACAACAGAACCGATACCTATGTCATGACATAGCTAATCCTATCTATTCCTAGGTTCGTACGGGATTTCTCGAACATTGTCACTATATCGATCTTATCTCAGATTTCATGTACAGATCATATTGTAAACATTCATCTATAGCAATTATCATAGGAATATACATATTTCAATACGAATACGTTTATTTGCATAATGACTTACCTCGGATTTGGTTTAGCTGAAACGGAAACAGCTACTTGGTTAGTTTTGCTTTCCCGCGATCTAAGTCCATTTTCCTCGGTTCTTGATCTAAACGTATTCAAAATTAACCCTTTTTATTCACTAAGTCATTCAATTCAATCCAAGGACACACATTTAGGGCTATTTATAATTTAACCCTCATATTTGCATAATTTATCAATTTAGTCTATTTTTCTCAAAACATCAAATTCACAAAATTTATTCACACACATACATAGCTGAATCTCCCTAGGGACTATATAAGTCCACATTTTCCATGAAATTTGAAATTTAGTCCCTGAAACTACTATTTTCTCAATTTAGCCCTAATTAGCTAAATTCACCAAAAATTCAAGAACAAAGTATGTTCACCTAGCTCAAATCTTTCATTTAACACCATAAATCAACACAAAGCTCAACATATCATCAACGGCATATCTCACAAGCATCCTCAATACAAAAAATTAATACATGGGTTTTATAGCTCTCAAAGCAACGATTGCAAAAACGTAGAAATTATCGAAAACCGACTAAAAACTTACCTTGAATTTGGCTTGTAAGTAGCCGAATATGCTAGGCTTCAAAGCTTTCTTTTTCTTTGTGTTTTTCGGTCAAAAGAAGAGAAATAAAAGATGAACACTCATCTTTTGTTTCATTAATCTAATGTTAATAATTCAATTACCAAAATAGCCTTCATTCATATAATTAAAACAATTATACAATATGGGCATTTAAGACTTTTATCCATCCACTATCTATAATTTGGTATAATAACAACATAAGGCCTCCACCTTAACAAAGCCACAACACATTGATGCTTTAACAAATAGCAAGCAACTTTCACATTTAATGTAATTCCATCCTTTTGTCAAATTAAGCACATGAACAGACAAATTAGCTTACGAAACTTTAGCACATGCTTAATCATATATCATAGACACAGAAAAATAATATTAGAATATTATACAGACTCGAATTTGTGGTCTCAAAACCACTGTTCCGACTAGAGTGTAAACCGAACTGTTACATGATAGGGGTCTGTTAGCTTAGTTGCAAGTGAAGCCGACTTCGATTGATCGGATTCGAGTTAAGCAGTTGGAGGATGAGTCTTTGGGTGTGCGGTTTTGACAGATTGAGAGTGGCAGTACTTCAGATTTTGGGCTGAATAAGGATGGTGTGTTATGTTTTCTAGGTCAGATTTGTGTACCAAAGGATTCGTATTTGAGGCAGTCGATATTGAGGGAGGCGCATAGTAGTCTTTATGCTATGCATCCTGGCGGTAATAAGATGTATTGCGACCTCCACGAGTTGTACTAGTGGCTGAGTTTAAAGCATGACGTTACTAACTTTGTGGCTCAATGTCTGACGTGCTAGTAGGTTAAGGTTGAGCACCAATTACTTTCGGGTTTATTGCAGCCAGTCAAGATTCCCTTATGGAAATGGGAATGAGTGACGATGGACTTCGTTAGTGTGTTGCCCTTGACACCCACTAGGAAGAACTCTGTTTGGGTCATCGTGGATCGATTGACCAAGTCTGCTCACTTCATTCTTGTAACACCTCAAGCCCGGCCTAGAAGTTAGGCCCGAATCCAGAATGTCACATTAAAGGCACAATTCAAAACGGTTTTTCTAATTAAAAATTTAAGGCCCAAAAGCCCAAAATCTTTCAGTCTTATTAACTAAAGATAAAAACCCATTTTATTACTTTAAGTATTTCGGAAACCAAGTTTGAACATAAGAGCTTACTTAGGTTTAATAATTATATAAACAGATAATTTTAAAACCCAAAATAAATCTGAAGTCAAAACAGAGTACAAGGCCTTATTACACCTACCAAAAATTAAGTAACTAAAAACATGTATTTTGAAACAAATAAATGAAAATTCAAGCCTCTTGTAGTGTGGCCATCTCTGAGACCTCTCCTACGCCGAGTCATCTATTTGGGATTACCTGAAACATTAAATTAAAGGGGTGTGAGTTTTGAAACTCAGTGTGCACAACCCTTGGCAATCAAATCACTTACAAATATTCACATCAGGCCTAAGCCCTATCAAAATCGATGGTCTTGGGTTTTAGCCCACAATGACCTCATATCATATCATTTAAAAACAAATAATGCAAAAACCCACCCCAAAAATCCATCTGCTACACACACCATTTCCCTTCCAACCTTATGACTCTTGTGGGGAATTCTAGCTCGACCCACCCCTCCGCTACACACTAAGGGTAGCCTGGTTGTGGTACTACCAAACGTTGCAGTAAAGCTCCTAATATATATTGGGCATAAAGCCTTCTGTGGATCCATACCATACGGCCATGCGATCATGGATCCATACCATACAGCTATGCAATCCTCAAATCTTCCTCCGTACCATAATTGCCACCCATATGCATCCTAAGCAGAATATCATATGAATTCATCAAACACAAAAGTAACATCCACAAACTCATGTTCGTCACATAGGGGTATTTTCGTCATTTCACTACCCAAGGATATTTTCGTAATTCTACCCTACAGGGGTATTTTGGTATTTTGGCAAAATAGGGGTATCTTGATAATTTTGCGAAACAGGGGTATTTTGGTACTTTCACAAACAGGAGGTATTTTGATAATTTCGCAAATTAGGGGTATTTCGATAATTTTGCTAATCGGAGGTATTTCGGTAATTTCACAAACTGGGGGTATTTTAGTAATTTCACAAACTAGGGGTATTTCGATAACTTTGCAAATCAGGGGTATTTCAGTAATTTTATAAATTAGGGTATTTTAGTAATTTTGCATACTGAGGGTTTTTTGGTAATTTTGCAAATCGGGGTTATTTCTATAATTTTGCAAATCAGGGTATTTCAGTAATTTTGCAAACCAGGGGTATTTTGGTAATTTCACAAACTGGGGGTATTGCGATAAGTTCACAAACTAGGGGTATTTTGGTAATTTTGCAAATTGGGAGTATTTCGGTAATTTTGCAAATTGGGGGTATTTCGATAATTTTGCAAATCAGGTTATTTCAGTAATTTTGTAAATATAAGGGTATTTTAGGAATTTTGCAAATATAAGGGTTATTGGCCCCTCTCGGGTTTTAGTTATGAACTTTGGCCCATCAACAAGTCCTCGCAGCTAAAGTGAATAGACACTACGCACCAGGTAGGATTCCAGAGAAGAGGAGGTGGGCCACTAGGGCCGCTTAAGTACCAAGCTCTCCCTAGATCCACTCCTAGACATGCGTACGCCCGTTGCCACACTCCAACCCTGCGACTTGTTCACAGACATGTTTAATTAGATTAAGTCTTATGAAATTGAAGAGTTGTTCAACTAGGCCTAAGTCCAAAAACCCTAGCATGTTTGTCTACGTCCCCATAAAGCCCATCAAACCCAAATTCCAACCTTACGCCCCATTAGGCCCAAAACAAATCCAAATCGTGTATCATGCGTGACTAACTCAATACGTTTAACAAACCAAACCATTTCATCAAACTAAGCCTCAGGGCCCACCGGGCCCATTTAGCAACTTTTGACTTTTTGGCATTGCCAATATCGTGTGTGTAGTGTTTGTACACACCTGGTAACCTCACGCGCTGCAAATCCCTTAGTCACGATCCTACAATCGACATCACTAGCAATTAACAAAGATTTAACGCATACTTATCAAAAACTGAAACCTCACCGTACCCTTACCGTGTACCTCACGTTCTAGTAGCCTTTCCTTTGCTACTATTGGTGATTATCCTCTAGATCTGATAGGAATCGGAAGCTGCTAATCTACGCTCCGAGCACTCCTATGCCCAACGCTCACGAAGGTATGTTTTCTCTCCAATCATAGATAGCTGTATATATAGCCAGCTTCTCACCTTTCCTCTTTGTATCTTTTCGATGTGGGG
Organism: Gossypium bickii; assembly: GCA_025503065.1. Lineage (NCBI taxonomy): Eukaryota > Viridiplantae > Streptophyta > Magnoliopsida > Malvales > Malvaceae > Gossypium > Gossypium bickii. The sequence goes on along the minus strand of CP106717.1, from coordinate 40,997,513 downwards.
TCCCTCTGTTAGTAGAGTTTAAATCCAACTCAAACTCTTACCGTCCAGACTGCAAAATAAATACTCCTTTGCTTGTCATGAGATTCGAACCCTTGTTCCCTTCAATAGCTCAACACGCCACTTGCCACCAAGTCACAAGCTCCTCTTGTGACTAAAATCATGTGCAACTAAATATAACCCTATGGCCAAAGTCTAAATTCACTGAAAAAAAAAAAAAGAAATGCAAGTGCCAAGACTGGAACCTTGGACCTCCTTCCTTCCTTGTGGCGTCACCCTTGTCTCTTATGTGGTGTCACTTGGCCACTACACCATACACTCCACTTGTGTCATTTTTCTCCGCATTTTATTCTTAAAGCCTACCTACTAACTCCCAGGTTTTTATTCACCTAAAACCAAAATTTCCCTAAAGCCAAAGTTTGATCCCGGGACTTCATAGAAGCCCTCTAACCTTCCAAAATCACTCACCTAATAGGTCCAACTTGCATTTAAGCCGATCTCTTGTTCTCCAAAAATTTAAAAAGTTCCTATGCTCGGGGCCCAAAAGGCCCAATTCTCCTAGGCCCAATTTTGGGATATTACACGATTCGGACAGGCTTTTCTCTTTAGAAGTTGGCGAAGCTGTATATCTCCGAGATAGTTTGACGCATGGGGTTCCAGTGTCGATTATTTTAGACAGAGATCCTCATTTTACATTGCAGTTCTAGAGGAAGTTACACGAAGCTCTGGGTTCCAGATTGGACTTCAGTACTGCATTCCATCCTCAGATAGATGGCCAATCCAAGAGGGTGATTAAGATACTGGAAGATATGTTTAGGAGTTGTGTGATTGATTTTCGAGGTAGTTGGGAGGATTATCTATCGCTGGCTGAGTTCGCCTATAATAATAGTTTCCAGGCTAGTATTCAAATGGCATCTTACGAGGCTCTGTATGGTCGTAAGTTTCGTACTCCACTGTGTTGGGCTGAGTTAGGCGTACGTCGATTTTTGGGTCCTGAGTTGGTTTCTGAGACGGAGGATAAGGTTAGACTGATTCGGGATCGTCTGAATGCAGCTTCTAACAGATAGAAATCGTATGCAGATCTGAAGAGGTGTGAAATTGAGTATTCTGTGGGGGACTTTGTATTTCTTAAGGTTTCTCCATGGAAGAAGATATTGAGGTTCGATCGTAAGGGCAAGCTAAGCCCTAGATTTATTGGGTCGTACTGAATTTTGAAACATGTGGGACCAATTGGCCATTAGTTGGAGTTACCCCCTGAATTGGATCGTATCCATGATGTTTTTCACGTTTCGATGTTGAGACAGTACTGATTTGACCTATCTCACACTGTCTCAGTTGAGGAGATTGAGCTTAGGCTAGACTTGACCTTTGAAGAGGAGCCGGTTAGATCCTATATAGAGATATTATGGTTCTGAGAAAAAAATCCATTCTATTAGTGAAGGTATTGTGGTGGAATCATAGCACTGAGGAGGCCACGTGGGAATCTGAGGACTCGATGCTTTAGCAATATCCTCATCTATTCTGATTCAGTAAATTTCGAGGTCAAAATTTCTTTTAGGGGGTAGAGTTGTAACGCCTCAAATTTCTTATGTCTGCTTCTGTAAAAATGTTAACACAACTGTGTGTCTGCTTTAGTGGTTAAGTGTTCTGGGTGTGTGTGAGAGGTCTCAAGTTCAAGCCTTACCTTTAGCAATTTTTGTGTTTTTTTTTGGAATTAAGTCTTACCCTTGGTGAGTGGGTTTATTTTTAATTGTTGCTATTGGATATCAAAAAGGGCCTGCTGGTCTGGTGGTTAGGTGGAGTGTGGGTTTGTTGGAGGTCTTCTGTTTGAATCTTTGTGCAAGCGTGATTACTAATATTTTTGCCTTGTTGGCTTGTAGAGTTTCGGTTGAACGAAAAGTCTGAGTAGTGGTTGTTAGTGGGATTAGTGAAGAGATTTGAGGGATGGGGAGTTATGGGAATTATCCTCATTCTTTCTTTTCTTTTCCTTTTTCGAAAATCTCTCTCTTTCTGACATTTTGTTTTCCTCGGCATTCTATCGAAATTCCTTTGAAACTTCCCCTTTTTCCTTTTCCTTTTGCTTCCCTAAGTCATCTTTTCTTTTAGCAACGTGAATTGCACTGGTGTGGGTTCGGTAAGTTTTCTATTTTCTGTTTGTCATAGTAGTGTAACGAGCGATAAAGAAATCTAATTTCTACTGCAATTGTTGGTGTAGGGATGGTCGGAGATGGTGTGTAGAGGATGGGGTTAGGATATCTGATTTCTGATTCTAACTTGCATATCTGTATCTGTATCTGGAATGGGTTTAGGCTCGAATCTACATCTGTATCTGTAATGGGCTTAGGCCCGACTCTGAGTATGACTATTTCTGATTTTCTGGATGTGTACTTGATTTATTCTGTAGGGTTACACACTAAGTTTACAAAAACACACCCTTTTCTATTATTCTGTACAGGTAATCCACAAAGTTAGGCGGATCAGTGTTGTGGAGCCCCTAAGTGACCGCACGTTCGAATTGGACTTAGCTACGATTTAGTTTCTATAATCTAGTTTATTTAGGTTTTTATGTAATTCAGACTTTACGGACTGTTTTCATTTTTAATTTGGATTTTGACTGCCTTTTTAAATTATTTATAACTGCCAAACGCGATTTAACACCCAAACCCGGCCTAGAAGTTAGGCCCGAATCTGGCGTGTCACATTGAAGAGTTTTTCGAAAACCATGCTTTCATTAGAAACCCTTTTTACAACTCAAAACTTTCTGCTATTCAAAACCTTAGATTTCGCTTGCTTATTTTCAAAACGTGGTTTATTAGAAATCATTCTTGGAAAACATTATTATCTTTAAAACTTTGTTTGTTGCAGAAAGCTTAATTTAAAATAGTTGCGGAATGTGATATTTTGAAAAACAGTAGTTATTTCTGATAAATCGTGTTCTATTTCTAGCAATTATAAAACAATCAATAAAATCCCAAACTTAAAGTTCAGAAATCTTGAGGCCTTATTACAAAATTTATAACCCAACAAATTAAACTAAAATAAAAATAGGACGTGTACTTTAAAGCCAATCGGACGTGTGGTCACCTCCGAGTCCTTCGCAGCTCCAATCCATCTAAGGCTGAGGATTACCTGCACAGTTAAAAACGGGGTGAGTTTATGAAAACTCAGTGTGTAATCCCCTTACCAGAGTAACAGTCAGTATACAGAAGCAGAAACCTAAACAGTCTAGACTGAAGCTGTAACACTCCTATCCCGAGTCCATCTCCGAATTAAGGTTAGGAGCGTTACCGGGCAGATTGAAAATATTCACAGACAAAATCATACATTCAATCATCATTTTCAGACATAATGTCCCTCAAACGGGTCCTCGAGACCTTAATCATACTTAGAAGTCGAGTCAGGACTAAACTGAAATACATATGAAATTCCATGAAAATTTTAAACTTTTCTAAAATATAGGGGAGACACGCCCGTGGGAGGAGACCGTGTGCCCTCCACGGCTTCTAGACACCCCGGTGTGTCCCTTCGTGCCTATATACTGACCTGGTCCCCACGGCCACCAGACACAGTCGTGTGTCCTAACCGTGGTCCTATACTGACTTCCCCAACACGGCCACCAAACACGCCTGTGTTAAGGCCGTGTTGATTTTAGGCCACATTCTACCAATTTTCCCACAACTGTGTGACATTATAGGCCATCTACAAGGCCAAAATGCCACCCATAAGGGTCAAACCTATAATCAACATATATCACCCCATTTCATTCATCTATGACCATCAAAACATACCAAATAGCCAACCAAATCATGCATATTTGTCAACTAAGGTAATCACACTATAATCCATTCAATATTCATTCAATCTAATCATTCAAACCAATTTCAAATTTACCAATTTGCATGATCAAAACTCAATTATGCTCATGAAACACCCCACACCCGGCCCACGAGCCTTGACCGGATCTGGTATGTTCCTCGAAGAAAACCGGTTCAAATTCTTTTGTTACTTAGGAAAAACTTGTGTGTTTTGAAAGAAGGTTTGTGTCGGGTTGGGCTCTAGTTGAAAACAAGTTTATTTCATTATTAAAATCCTTTACTTTATGTGACAAAATATTTAAAGTTTATTTTAAGTTAAAATTTACTTAGTCTCTAATAAATAAAACTTTGTAACATAGCAATTAAAACAGAAAATAAAATAATTCACTATGGCCTTATTACATCAAATAAACCCAAATAATTTAAAATACTTAAATAAAAATAAAATGTCCAAATAAAATTCCTTGCTGAGCATGGCCACCTTTAAGCTCCTACCGACCCGGTCTATTACTGATCATCACCTGAAAAAAATGTTCCCACAACGGGGTGAGTCAACAGACTCAATGTGTAACACAACACTAAGTCTTAGCAAATTTAGGCATTTCATAGCATACAAATTCATATATCATTAAATTAAAATGATGCAACCCAAACCCAAACCTAATTAGCCATCCGCTACACTTCCCCGTACCAACCTGCACACCGTGGGGACTACTAAGTCGACCCTCCATCCACTACACACCATCAAAGGCAGTCGCTGCAGTCGATGTGCTCATCGCCCTTATAGATTTGTGGTCTTAGGTCACCACATTCAGATATCGTGGTCTTAGGTCACCACATTCAGATATCGCGGTCTTAGGTCACTGCATTCAGATCTCGCGGTCTTAGGTCACCGCATTCAGATTTCGTGGTCTTAGGTCACCACATTCACTTCCCCTTTTACATAACCCATATGCCCCAAATCATAAATTATGCATTAATAAGCCAATTTTCACATTCTTATAACTTTTCGCATGTAAAAATAACATATTTCATAATCCTAGTAGGAGTAGGAAGCGTACCTGGGTACTTTATACTACAATATGGTACCTTAGCCATATTCACATTCTTATACATACTTATAATCACATATAGATTAAATATTGCCATAAATATATTAAGAAGTAGTGTGAGGTACACACTGATTCATTCACAGCAAGTTCACTTGGATCTCGAAAATCCGATCTCATCGCTTTAGATCTTTAATGCCTATATTCGGCCAATACTTGGAAATTTAATAAAAACCTTTCAGCCATAAAACCAAATCCCAATAGGATTATTGTAATCAAATTCTTACCTTGGTGCCGATTTCACTACTAATCAAATCCCGAAAAATTGTGTTACTCCTTCCTTCAATCAGCCAATGCTAGATCATTCGACTTAGTTAGTTGTCGGCTTTTAAGTAAAAAAGAATTAGATCTTAAATCACTAATATACCTTGGCCGAATATACACGTGTACTTACCTTATGATTTGAAATCCCGAAATATCCCTTCTTGAAGTCAACAACGCCTAAATCCCGAAACTTCCTTCAAATAGTCGGCCATAGAGCAACAGTAAAGATTAGATCTCAGATTTCGATAAGCCTAATAGAAAGAATGAAAACCGAATTGGATCTTACCTTCACTGAAGAAATCGACAGCACCTATGTTTATCACCACAGAAGTATTCGGCTTTGAGACTTGATGGAGAAAAGAGATGTAACTTACAAATGTTCGGCAACTAAGGTATTTTGATCTAAGAATTTCGACAAAGAGGAACCTTTGGAAGGGAGGGATTCGACCTAAGTAGAATGGGACAAAAAAGTGAGAAGAGAAAGATGAAGAATTCGACAATGATTTCTTGAGTTTTTGGCTTGACAAAGTTTAAGAGAAAAGAGAATAATGGCAGAGAGAATTCGGCAGAGGCTTTCAAGAACAAAAAATAATGCAGAATGGCCTCCCTTTTCCTTTTATTGCCGAAATTACTAGGCTAGAGTCCCCTACTTGGCCACCACTCTTCCTATGTGATAATTTTATCTTTTAATTATCACCTAAACGAAAATAAAAGATAATTCAACACTTATCCTTAAAAAGAATTAATCCCTCATTTATCCATCATTTAGTCAAATTTTAAAAAGAATAAAACTCCTAAAATATAGCCTTGTGCTGTCCAACTCCCTTGCTCCTTGCAGCAAAATAAAACTCTTTTATTTTGCTTCCTCTGCAGCTCGAACCTTGGCCCAATACCCTTGTATGTGGCACCATTTCCAGAAGCCCTAAGTGGCATCGCCAGGCCACCTTTCCAAGCCTATTTGTGTGTCAAGTTTCACATACAATTTCTCTTAAGGCCACCTTGCCTTAGTTTCCCCTTTTTAAACTTTAAAACTTAACATTTCTATGACATTTCCTCACATTTCCAAGTTTCCAAAAATTTTTGTTTCCCTCTTTAAACTTGACATTTCCTTACATTTCCAAATTTCCAAAAATGTTCGCTTTCCTATTTTGAATCATTTCTAAATCATTTCCTTACATTTCCTAGTTTCCAAAAATGTTCACTTTCCTCTTTTAAACCTAACATTTCCATACATTTCTAGGTTTCCAAAAATGTTCACTTTCCTAACATTTCCATACATTTCCAGGTTTTCAAAAATGTTCAAAATATATTCATAACACATAAGACATGTCATTTCGTACAATTAAACCGAAAATGCGTAGGCCCTTTTCAGAGTTGTTCTGATTCTACCCCTTAAAAATAATTTCGTCCTCGAAATTACTTACTAACGAACAATCGTACGGTCTAACTCACCCCACTATGCTATTGCTGCGCACTCTGATCTTAAAGAACTATAAGGAACGTACCCGTTGTCATATCTGGCACCTCGTCCTCCTCGCAACGGCCAACTGCATAAACCAACCTTGGTTGCCTCGCGTCTGCACCTTCAGCATCTCTGCTTGGTGCTCCACGTCCTCGGCCCGAGCCATTTCCTCCATGGTTCGGTCCACGACCTTCTTTGGTCATTGTTGTCCACCTCTACCACCTGATTAACATTACGAGTCACTGGCCGACTCCCTTCCGGTTCCATAGGACAGTCCTTAATCATATGGTCCTTTGACCCACACTTAAAGCATCCTCCTGTCTTTTTCCAATATTCTCCTAAGTGCTTCTTTCCACACTGATCACAAGGACGATACTGCCCTCCTGTAGCAGCTTGCTGACCTCGCGGCCCATCAACTCTAGGCCTCTTATTCCCAAATGATCCAAAACCTCTTTCTGGCCTATTTCGATCGGAGGTCTGCCTTGTAGAGTCCTTAATCCCTTCAGCTACCTTAGCTTTCTCTACTAAGGCAGAAAACTCCCACTCCTGATGTGGAGCTATTAACAACCTCAAATCATCCCTTAATCCGTCCTCAAATCGGACACATAGCTCATGCTCTGTAGCCACTACTCCTCGAGCATATTGGCTCAACCTCAGAAATTCAGCTTCATACTCGGCTACGGACTTGTTCCCTTGAACCAGTCCCAAAAAAGCCTTCCTTTGCTCATCAATATACCTTGTGCTGACATATTTCTTTTGATATGCGGCCTTAACATAATCCCAGGTCAGATCCTCAGCTGTGGCACCATCACGAACTGTGAGCCACCACTGATACGCTTCATCGCGTAGCAGTGCCACCATTCCTTTTAACTTCTCCTCAGGGGTCAGATCGAGCTCATCCATAATTCGCTCGGTTGCCTCCAACCAATATTTAGCGGTACTGGGTGCCACACCCAACACTCCACGGAATACCTCAGCTCTGTTGGCACGAAGTCGCTCAGGTACCGACTTTCGAGCTCCCGAATTTCCTCCTGCACCAGCCACCAACTCAAGAACTCGTAGCACGACTGCGACACAAAGATCATCCCCGTCCCGAGCTTGCTGCTCAACACCAACAGCTGGGGGTAGTGGTGGCGGTACCTCATTGTCAGACCCTTGACCCGACCTAACGGGTTCCGACACGGTCATCCTACCTCTACCGCGTCCTCGCACATTACGTCCACGTCCCCTAGAGCTCATTTCTAACGTCGTGATCTAATTAAGAAGTTTTATGAATTAGTCCTTGTTTCACTTGATTACCCGCGATGAAGTTTTATGAAAAGAATTTTTTTTAGGAGTGGTTCTTTCGTATTCATACATGCACACAGTCTTTTCATTCATACATCCATCAATCAATTATGAACTTTCGTTCATTCAGAGAAATGTTGTAGTTTTCATTGTTGTTGTTTTTCCACTACCCAGGGGTATTTTCTTAATTTGTCCTACAGGGGTATTTTCGTAATTTTTCAAAAGAAAAAGTTCCTTGGTGATTTTGTCAAAAAGTATTTTGGAATTTTTAAATTCTCGGGGTATTCTGGTAATTTTAAAATTCGAGGGCATTTCGGTAATTTTGAATCTCGGGGTATTTTGGTAATAAACCAGGGTAAATTCGTAAAGTTTAATAATTTCGGGGTATTTCAAAATTTGCAAACCTTTGAGGATTCTTTTTGTGAGTTTGCTTTCTATTTTGGTGATATTGCAACAATTTTGGAAATTAGGGTCATTTTGGTAATTTTGTAAGTTAAGGGCAATTTCGTAATTTTTCAAAATCAAGGTGTTTTTGATATTTTGCAAATTAGGGCTTTTGAACACTTAGTAGAGAAATGAAATTTTGATAAAAACTGTGAGTATTTTGGAAATTTCATAAACTAAGGGCATTTTTGTAATTTTACCGCTAGGGGTATTTTTGTAATTTTACAAACCAAAAATTTTTCGGAACAATTTTGTAAAAATAGTTCTCACAAATTAAAAAGGTAATTTTAAGAGTTTTAAAACTAGGGTTTTTATAAAAGCACGGCTAGTTCCCTTTCGGGTTTTAGTTATTGTGTTTAGCCTTATGGCCAGAGTCCTCTTGGTCTGGGTGAACCAAAGCTACGCACTGGTAGGATTCCAAAGAAAGAGGAGGTGAGTCACTAGGATTTGCTTAAGTACCGTGCTCTTAGGATCCAATCCTAGACATGCGCACAGGGGTTACCACACCCTAACTCGGCGACTTAACCATAGGGTTGTTTAGTTAGGCACTTAAGTCTTATGTAAGTGTTGGGGAAAACTAATCCTAGGGTTCAAGTACTTATCATGCTAATCTACGTTCCATTCCATTTCTACCCTTCTACACATCATACTATAAACCACACAAATGGATAGAAGGACTTACCTGGTGGACTGCGGGTCGGAGACTTAGGTGCCATGCTAGAAACCTGCTTATGTCAAAAATATTTTCATAAAACTCATTTGGGCTCGCTTTGAAAACATTTTGGGCCTTAAACCCCTAGGCCGAGGGTTTGAAACTGGGCTCTGATACCAAACTGAAACACCCACACCCGGCCCACGAGCCTTGACCAGATCTAGTATATTCCTCGAAGAAAACCGATTCAAATTCTTTTGTTACTTAGGAAAAACTTGTGTGTTTTGAAAGAAGGTTTGTGTCGGGTTGGGCTCGAGTTGACAACAAGTTTATTTCATTATTAAAATCCTTTACTTTAGGTGACAAAATATTTAAAGTTTATTTTAAGTTAAAATTTACTTAGTCTCTAATAAATAAAACTTTGTAACATAGCAATTAAAACAGAAAATAAAATAATTCACTATGGCCTTATTACATCAAATAAACCCAAATAATTTAAAATACTTAAATAAAAATAAAATGTCCAAATAAAATTCCTTGCTGAGCATGGCCACCTTTAAGCTCCTACCGACCCGGTCCATTACTGATCATCATCTGAAAAAAATGTTCCCACAACGGGGTGAGTCAACAGACTCAATGTGTAACACAACACTAAGTCTTAGCAAATTTAGGCATTTCATAGCATACAAATTCATATATCATTAAATTAAAATGATGCAACCCAAACCCAAACCTAATTAGCCATCCGCTACACTTCCCCGTACCAACCTGCACACCGTGGGGACTACTAAGTCGACCCTCCATCCGCTACACACCATCGAAGGCAGTCACTGCAATCGACGTGCTCATCGCCCTTATAGATTTGTGGTCTTAGGTCACCACATTCAGATATCGTGGTCTTAGGTCACCACATTCAGATATCGCGGTCTTAGGTCACCGTATTTAGATCTCGCGGTCTTAGGTCACCGCATTCAGATTTCGTGGTCTTAGGTCACCACATTCACTTCCCCTTTTACATAACCCATATGCCCCAAATCATAAATTATGCATTAATAAGCCAATTTTCACATTCTTATAACTTTTTGCATGTAAAAATAACATATTTCATAATCCTAGTAGGAGTAGGAAACGTACCTGGGTACTTTGTACCACAATATGGTACCTTAGCCATATTCACATTCTTATACATACTTATAATCACATATAGATTAAATATTGCCATAAATATATTAAGAAGTAGTGTGAGGTACACACCTGATTCACTTAGCAAGTTCACTTCAGATCTCGAAAATCCGATCTACTGCTTTAGATCTTTAATGCCTATATTCGGCCAATACTTGGAAATTTAATAAAAACCTTTCATCCATAAAACCAAATCCCAATAGGATTACTGTAATCAAATTCTTACCTTGGTGCCGATTTCACTACTAATCAAATCCCAAAAACTTGTGTTACTCCTTCCTTCCATCGGCCAATGCTAGATCATTCGACTTAGTTAGTTGTTGGCTTTTAAGTAAATAAGAATTAGATCTTAAATCACTAATATACCTTGGCCGAATATACACATGTACTTACCTTATGATTTGAAATCCCGAAATATCCCTTCTTGAAGTCAACAACGCCTAAATCCCGAAACTTCCTTCAAATAGTCGGCCATAGAGCAACAGTAGAGATTAGATCTCAGATTTTGATAAGCCTAATAGAAAGAATGAAAACCGAATTGGATCTTACCTTCACTGAAGAAATCGACAGCACCTATGTTTATCACCACAGAAGTATTCGGCTTTGAGACTTGATGGAGAAAAGAGATGTAACTTACAAATGTTCGGCAACTAAGGTATTTTGATCTAAGAATTTCGACAAAGAGGAACCTTTGGGAGGGAGGGATTCGGCCTAAGTAGAATGGGATAAAAAAGGTGAGAAGAGAAAGATGAAGAATTCGACAATGATTTCTTGAGTTTTTGGCTTGACAAAGTTTAAGAGAAAAGAGAATAATGGCAGAGAGAATTTGGCAGAGGCTCTCAAGAACAGAAAATAATGCAGAATGGCCTCACCTAAAAGAAAATAAAAGATAATTCAACACTTATCCTTAAAAAGAATTAATCCCTCATTTATCCATCATTTAGCCGAATTTTAAAGAGAATAAAACTCCTAAAATATAGCCTTGTGCCCTCCAACTCCCTTGCTCCTTGCAGCAAAATAAAACTCTTTTTATTTTGCTTCCTCTGCAGCTCGAACCTTGGCCCAATACCCTTGTATGTGGCGTCATTTCCAGAAGCCCTAAGTGGCATCTCTAGGCCACTTTTCCAAGCCTGTCTGTGTGTCAAATTTCACATACAATTTCTCTTAAGGCCACCTTGCCTTAGTTTCCCCTTTTTAAACTTTAAAACTTAACATTTCTATGACGTTTCCTTACATTTCCAAGTTTCCAAAAATTTTCGTTTCCCTCTTTAAACTTGACATTTCCTTACATTTCCAAGTTTCCAAAAATGTTCGCTTTCCTCTTTTGAATCATTTCTAAATCATTTCCTTACATTTCCTAGTTTCCAAAAATGTTCACTTTCCTCTTTTAAACCTAATATTTCCATACATTTCCAGGTTTCCAAAAATGTTCACTTTCCTAACATTTCCATACATTTCCAAGTTTTCAAAAATGTTCAAATATATTCATAACACATAAGACATGTCATTTTGTACAATTAAACCGAAAATGCATAGGCCCTTTTCAGGATGTTACAACTCAAGCACAAATCATCAATATACTTACCATTTCAAAACCATTTCATATATCTACTAATCATACCAAAACAACTTCACATATCATACTTCTTTAAGCATATATTAAAACATATCTAGCCAAATCACACGGCTAGGTTCACTTTACAACTTATACCAAGACTAGCCTATACATGCCATATCTAGCTTTATACATTATCAAAGTGTACCAAAATAAGTTCTATAGTGTGATGATGATCCAAGATGGTCCCGAGCCTTCAATAGCTTTGACGACCTATAAAATAGATTAAACAAACACACAGAGTAAGCTTTCCAAAAGCTTAGTAAGTCAATACACAAACAAACTTGATATATAAAGCATGTAAACATATAACCACATTGGCACATTTCTTCTACAAGGTAAATTTCTCACATTTATACATTGATTCATATTCTTAGCCAAATTGCCACATTTATCAATTCAAGAATCATAGACACATAGTTTTCCTTATATGCTTTCATGTGACATATTTTCAATCCATCATAGTAAAACACATAGTCACTTACCTTATATACACATTTGGTGTATAATCAATGTACCTAAATCAGACATTCCTTTACTTAATCTATCAAAGCTCAGATTTGTCATTCGTATTTCAGACTTGCCCGTTGAACCATAAGGAATCCAGTAGGATATTTCAAAAGCTTGGAATAGTAGTATAATGCCATCGTCCCAGACGAGGTCTTACATGTACTCAGATATCGATGCCACTGTCTTGGACAGGGTCTTACACAAATCATAATGATGCCAATGTCCCAGACATGGTCTTACACGTAAAAATCATAATGATGCCAATGTCCCAGACATGGTCTTATACGTAAAGCTTATGTTGATGCTAACATCCCAGACGTGGTCTTACACATAATCAGATATCGATGCCACTGTCCCGGACAGGGTCTTACACGAATCTCAAATCAATGCCAACGTCTCAGACGTGGTCTTACATGATGAAATAGAACAGATATCTATGTCGTGACTTAGCCAATCCTATCTATTCCTAGGTTTGTACGGGGCTTCTCGGACTTAGTTACTACATCGAACTTATCTCAAAATTCAAATACATAACATCACATAGATATTCATTATCCACAATAATCATGAGAACATTTACAATTTCACATAAATGTGTTTATTTGCATAGTGACTTACCTCGGATTCAGTTTATCAGAATAGAAACGGCTATTCGTTTACTTTCGCCTTCCCACGATCTAAATTCGTTTTCCTCAGTTCTTGATCTAAACATATTCAGAATTAACCCTTTTATTCACTAATTCATTCAATTCAATCCAAGAACACATATTTAGGGCTATTTGCAATTTAGCCCTTACATTTGCACACTTTATCAATTTAGTCCATTTTTCTTAAAACATCAAATTCAAAAAATTTATTCATACATATGTATAGCCGAATATTCATTCATCACATATAAGCCCACATTTTCCATCAAATTCACAAATTAGTCCCTCAATTTGCCATTTTCTCAAGTTAACCCTTTTTAGATAAATTCATCAAAACTTCAAGAACAAAACATATTCATCTACCACCAATCTATCATTTAACACCTTAAAGCATCACAAAGCTCAACATAGCATCAATGGCATAACTTACAAACATCACCAATACACAAAATTGAAACATGGGTTTGATAGTAGACGAAGCAATGATTACAAAAACGTAGAAATTATCGAAAACAGAACAAAATTTAACCTTGAATTTAAGCTTGTAAGTGCCGAAATTATCAAGCTTCAAAACTTTGTTTTTCTTTTCTTGTTTTTTCGGTGGAAGGATGGATGAACCAAATCCATTTTCATGCTTTATTTTATTAAAATAAACTTAATAATGGATGTACAAAAATGACCTTTAATAATAATATACAAAACACATAATATCAAGGTTATTCATGACCTTAGCCATCCACTAACATGATAATGGCTTAATTGCCATTTAAGGCCTTCAGCTTTACAAAGCCACAACACTTAGGTACTTTAACAAATAGCAAGCAACTTTTACATTTAATGCAATTCAATCCTTTTGTCAAATTAAACACACAGACGAACAAATTAGCTTACGAAAATTTAGCACATGCGTAATCACATATCAATGGCATAGAAAATATTATTAAAATATTATTTAGACTCGGATTGGTGGTCCTGAAACCACTGTTTCGACTAGGGTATAAACCGGACTGTTACAGAAGCCCTTTAAACAGTCATACTATGGTACAGATTAGAGCATACGTGGGTCAAAGCCCACTACAAAATTATTTGGGTCATAGCCCATAACAGTATCAATTGGGCCTAGCCCAAACCAATAATAGAATAAGCGGCCTAAGCCCAATATAGTGACAAATCTCATAAACAGATATCCAACAGTATGAGGATGCATCCCAACCCAGTCCAGCCAACACACCACCCGTACCAGCCTTACACTCCATGTGGGACCAAGTCAACCCACCCAGCCCTACACACCAAGAACGCAGCCGAGCTACCAAATCAACGCAGCAAAGCTGCCAGTAACAGTATACGTGGTTGAGCCACTAAAATCAATATATCGTGGCAAAGCCACTGAATCAGTATAACGTGGCATAGCCACCAGTACAGTACTTCCTCCATAACAATAACCCAACCCAAAGTAGTATGTTGTGTATGTCATGCTCAATCATTACACGTGTATGCAAAAATGGCCATGCTTAGTAACAATTATTTCAACACATATTAACAGCAAATCAGACACATGCCTACAGTCAAGTCGGTTAAACCACAGTCATATAATCACAGTCAAATCATGGCACCAAAATCAGTCTTTTACCCTCAGAGGCAAAATAGTTATTTTACCCTATAAGGGTATTTCGGTAATCCTACCCTACAGGGGTAATTCGATAATTCTACTCATAACTAATCATGTATGCAGTGCATCTCAAACATAATCAATCATACAATTAACACATACAACACTAGTACTACCTTGAGGGAAAAACGATCATTTAATCGGTTAGGGGTAAAACGATCATTTCGCCCCGTAAGGGCATCTCCGTAATTTTACCCGTCGAGGGTATTTTGGTAATTTTACAGTCTGAGGGTATTTCGGTAATTTTACAAATAGAGGGTGTTTTAGTAATTTTGTAAACCAGGGGTATTTCGGTAATTTTGCAAACTGAGGGTATTTGGGTAATTTCGTAAAGTGGGATATTTCGGTAATTTTGCAAACTAGGGGTAATTCGATAATTTTGCAATCTGAGGGTATTTTAGTAATTTGTAAACCAAGGGTATTTCAATAATTTTAAACCAAGGGTTATTCTAAACAGAGATAACAATGCGAATGGGCTTAGGGCCCATTCTCAGCCCAAATGGGCCCACACACTCGTGTGGCCCATTTAGCCCAAATCTAGCCATAGATATGAGATTCACATAGACCAGCTCAATATCTACTATACAATCATACAATTTATTCATATGGACCCACGGGCCCATTGGCCTAAACAGCCTAAACCTACAAGAACACCTATGATGGCCTCAACTATCGCGTCGAAACTCCCACACGTGCGCTCGCATGCTCGTGTGGCTACCATTGTCGTGTGATCAGCATTTCGACATTTACCGGTCTACAGCTAGAGTAGTCCGAAATACACACCTGATAAGAATCTGGAGTTGATCCGCACTCCAACCACTCCTATGCCCAACACCAACCAAGGTATGCTTACTCCCCTCATAGATTGCTCTATTTAAAGTCAGCTTCTCACCTTCCCTGTTGCTAGCTTCCCGATGTGGGATCCCTCCTTTAGCAGAGTTTAATTCTAACACAAACTCTGGCCATCCCAACTTAGCAAAATAAATATCCCCTTTTGCTTGCGATAGGATTCAAACTCAGGCTCCCCTGTAACATAATCCACGTCGCTAGACACTTTACCAACTAGCTCCTTATTGTCTTAAAACATGCGCAACTAAATATAAGTCTATGGCCAAAGTCTAAGTTCATCTAAAAAAGAAATCAAAATGAAATGCAAGCGCCAAGTCCTGAACCTTGGATCCCTTACTTCCTTGTGTGGCATCACTTCTTTGTCTCCCATGTGGCATCATTTGCCACTAGACCACAACCCCTTTTGTGTCATTTTTCTCCACATTTTATTCCTAAAGCCCAGGTTTGATCTCGGGACTTCATGGAAGACCTCTAACCTTCCAAAATCACTCACCTAATAGGTCCAACTTGCATTAGTGTCGTTCTCTTGTTCTCAAAAATTTTAAACACTCCCATTCCTAAGGCCCAATAGGCCCAATTCTACTAGGCTCAAATTCGGGTCGTTACAGTGATACAACACGGTTTTCATGAAAACAAAGGTTTTCTAAATTCTTGAACGGTTTCCTAAAAGCAATGATTTTCCTAAGCTTCCGCTAAAATTGATACGTTTTAAGGCAATTCAGCTAAGGAAATAAATGAAAGCAATCAAAGGTTTCTAAGCTTAAGGATTTTATCGAGTTAGCTCCATTTTCGAAATCCCTTCCATGTGACATCTCCAGATTCGGCCATAACGTTTAAGTCGGGTTTAGGGTGTTACATTTCACAAAACCCACCCTATGCATGTGATATGGCAATTTCACTTTTTAACACATATTATTCATTTTTACACTTAGGCATTAACATGCTCTCTTAATCACATATGACTTAATAATCACTTTCAATCAATTTTACATGCTTTTCACATTAGGTCATAGATCTCAATATTAACATACACATATATAGATATCACATATTTAAATTATCAAACGTATCATATAAGCCATGCATTACATATCATGAGGATGAGATCTACACATACATCTTTGTCAAAGTTATAATCACATCATATATCATGCATTTCATAGAATTACTCAGTAAGAATCACTTACTTGGGTTCCCCTTGATGAGTTTTTCAACTCATCTTTGAATACTTAGTATTCTCACGATTAATTATAATTAATTTATTAATATAACAAAAGCAAACACATCACACACAACTAATAGTATTGAACCCATACCTTTTTCGTAGATCCAAAATGCCACAATCCCTTATTATTGATTCCGCTTGGATCTAAACTTGAAAGATGTATCTAAACACACAAATGATCTTTATTGTTTAGAATCTATCAAAAAATATTTATTATTAAAAATCTCACCATAACACTTACCCCACGATTTGCACAGTTGAATCTACGATTTCTGATCCAAAGTTAAGGATCTCTCCTATTATTATCGATGGGACCTTCAAAGAGAGTAAAGAATAGTATTAATACGTAAATAATTTAATAAGGATAATTACTATGGCCACTATACCCTTCGGCCAAGAAAGGACATCGCCAAGAGGAGGAGTTTATGATCAAATAACCCACACTTACACACTTAATCAATTCAAAATGAACAGTGGATTGATAAAGACATGAGGTTGGAGAGTTGGATGATCTAAAAGAACTATTAAAATGAGAGGGTATAAGATTAATCAAAATAAAAGAATGGCAAAGAAATTTGGAGAAAAAGAGGAAAACTCAACCACCGGTGGTGGTGATGGCTGCAGTGGTCTGACGAAAGGTGTAGTAAAAGAAATTCGATAAAACAAAGGTGAAATATTACGATGAAAGAAAGAGGAATGGAGGAAAAAAGAATACCGCAGTGGTTTGTGGTGGAGGGATGAGAAAGAGGAGAGCGAGAATGTCTAATGGCCACGAGGCATGGTGGTCGGTGGTGGAGGGTTTAGTCACGGTGGAGGAAGGAAGCACAAGTAAAAAGAGGAAAAGGTGGTGGTGTAGCAAAAAGAGAGAAAAATAGGTGAGAATAGAGAGAGAAAAAAAAGAGAATATGAAGGAGAGGGAGGAGGGGACGACAATGATAGGTGGGTGACTGAGAGGAAAGGTTTGTCAACTTGGTCTAGGTTCAATGAACCTCTACTATGGCAAGGGTGAGATGAAATGGTAAGAGAGGGAGATAAGGAGTAAAAAGGGGGATCATACTCCTTCAACTTATGGTAAGTTTGACCCATAATGGAGGAAAGGAATCCTCCTATTCATTAAAGCTATGGGGTGGATGGCAAGCTTAATAATCACATGGGTTTTTGTGTTAAAAATTAAATAAAAAGATGAGAACAAAAGGACTTGAACTTAGGGCCTCTAAGATAGCAAAGGAGCATTAAACCACTAGACCACTTCACTTCCTTCTTTTTATTTTAACAGAAAATATTTAAAAACATGGGATTACCTTTGCTAAGGGTTTAAAACAAATTTGTGCCAAAAAGAAATCAATGAGAGAGAAGGGATTCGAACTCAGATCATCAAGGATAGCTCTACCACTACTCAACCACTATAATTGATATTTATTTATTATTAAATAAGTAAGAGATTATCTAAATAAAAATTCGGTCGTGGCCACTCTTGGTTCATTAACCTAATCTCTACTAACTCAATTTTTTGGGATGTGACAACTTTCCCCTCCTTAAAAATATTTTCATCGAAATTTCTATTGTCAAGCCACTTCATTTATCCATAAAATTCATAACCATTCTTTATAAACCAACCACCATGCTTTCCCTGTGCAACTCTGATTCCAATGTAGTTCCAATACTTCACCGTAAATTTCCAATCGATTTCTTATTTACTTACATGGATTTTCTCAAGGGACTATCTGTAACACCCCAAACTCAGCCCAGAATTTAGGCCCAAATTTTGCGTGTCACATTGAGATATTTTTCAAAAACCGTATTTTCATTGAAAACCCTTCGTGATATTTAAAAAACTAAAGTCTCTATTTGCGATTGTTATTATTAATCGACATTTATTAAGAAGTCATTACCTTCAAAACCTTGTTCATTGCGGAAGCTGAATTTAAAACAAGTGACTTATGAAAACGTGATATTTACAACTTAGTTGCGGAAGCGTAGTGTTTTGAAAATAGATATTATTTTGGAAAACCCCGATTCAATGTTGAGCAGATTTAAACAAAATAAACTAAACATCCAAAACTAAAAACCAGAATGTAAGAGAGGCCTTATTACAAAACATTAACCCAAATTAAAGAAAAGTACAATATAAAATCTGAAACTACTCGTAGTGTGGCCACCTCCGAGTCCTCCAGTACGTTGAACCGCCTACTAAGGATTACCTGAAACATTTAATAAAAAGAGGGGGTGAGTTTACGAAAACTCAGTGTGTACAACCCTCATCAGTAAGAACATGCATCACCACAATCTGAGCTGAAGCCCATTACAGTAACGGTGGCAATTGGGCCTTAGCCCAAAATAGCCTCGGTTGGGCCTTAGCCCATAACAAAATTCAAATATCAAATTTATCCGGGCCTAAGCCCATCACAGTCAGATCATGAGAATGCAATGCATTAATGCCCATACCAACCCTGCACTCCGTCTCCTGTCCAACCCTGCACTCCTATGGGGATTTAATCGACCCACCCATCCCTACACTCCTTATGTAGCACCAGTTGTGGCACTACCTTAACGGTGCAGCATGGCTGCTCGGTGACTAAAAAGCCTTCGGTGGATCCACAGTCATCAAGCAACCATGCGATCCTATTAGCACTTCCTCCATATTAATAATCCTATTCCCATGCAACATAATAACACATGAATGCAAGATAAAATAATAAATATACGGTAACAATCATAAATCGCATACAAGAATAACCATATAACATGTAGGGGCATTTTCGTCATTCTGCCCTTCAGGGCGTAACGGTCGTTTTACCCATCGAGGGTATTTCAGTAATTTTATGACCTTTCCGAAGGTCTACAGTCGCCTCGAGTGTCACAAATATCATTTTTAGGCAAAACTGTGTATTTGGGCCCGAAGCCCAAAACTCAGCCTAGGTGGGCCCACACTTTTGTGTGGCCCATTCGGCCCAAAACTGCCTTTGGCCATTGATCACCATGGCCGCCTCCTTATTTCCTATTCGCTTACAACATTTACTCACGTAGGGCTAGGGCCCGTTGGGCCCATTCAACCCATTTCAGCCTAACGAGGCCCAAAACATCCTAAGCCCATGAGAACGATCATGGTGGCCTCACGCATCTTGCACCCATTTTCGTGGGCTCAGTCCACCATACATGCATTCGCACGCACATGTGGCATCATTTTCTGGTATTCAACTTTTCAGCATTTGCCGATCTATAGTCAGATTGGTGTGGGTACACACTTGATTACGAGTTGTGACTTCCACTACTTCCACACCTATGATAACGATGGCCATTAGTTAGACTTCTCCCTTGACAACCCAAAGTATATAAATAAACAACTATTACCTCAACTTACCAGCAAACGACAGATCCCCACTTGTGGAGAGTATTTGGCCTACCCCTCCTGGATAAAGAATCAAGTTCCTAGAAATTTTGATGCACCATACAATGATGTTAGTAACATTCAACATCCCGCCTCCCACTTATTTAAAAGAGAGAAATCGAATCTCCTATCCAAACAGTCACAGAAATCTTCACCATAATGAAATAAGAAATGTTCGAGTTACCTTACCCTTTCCAAATTACCACAAGATCATAGTTGTCCAATAAAGAGTTCGGGTTCGGTTCGGAGAAGGTAAGTAGATTCGACCTAGGCAATAAGAAGTAGAGTTAGGAGTTTCGACTTTGACTCAGTAAAAAAAAGGAAGAAAGAAGATGAAAGAAAAGAAACCGTTACCTTTGATCGAAAAAGAGCCGAATGGGAAAGAGATTCAGTAACCAAGAGCAACTATGAGTCAATGATGGAGCAATTCGGCACTTAGCAAATTTGGCTATGGAGAGAAAGGAGATGTCAACTATAGGAGAGAATCGAATGAAACCAAGATGAAGGAAGAGGGAACTGTATTTACCAAAGTTAAGAGTGTAAAAGAGAAAGAGTTACGAAGAGAGAATAGTTTGACAAAAGAAAAAAGAAGAAAAGATGCACGAGTGGTCACTTATCAAGTGAATTCGGCACTTTCAGAGGAAAAGAAAAGCAAGAATTCGGCACCTACACTCTTTACTAGCCAAAAATGCTTACCACAAAGCCCCTTAGCCCAATTTTCCCTACTCAAGACCCCTTATTTGGCCAAACACTCTCCCCACTTGAATCCCACGATTTTCTCCCCTTTTTCCTCCTACAAACCCTCTCCTTCATCCATTTGAACCATTTGACTCATTCAAACACTTCTCCATCAGTGTTTGATTCCAACACAGCCTTTGACTCCTCCTGAGCAAAATAAATACCTTCAATTTGCCAACTGTGGGATTCGAACTCCTTCCCCCTTGCTCTTTCCTTGACGCCACAGCCACCTTGCCATAAGCTCACCTTGTGTCTCTTAAACACACACAATTAAACTTAAGTCCTACTTCCTACAGCTTTCCCCCCTAAAGGGCCAAAAACCAAAAATTTTCCAAAGCTCAACCTCGAACCCAGGCCTCTATAGGACCCCCAAACACACTCAAATAGCAAGCCAAAAAGCACCACATGAATTTAAGCAAAACTACTAACCCCTAACTTTTGGGACTTTACACTATCTATAGAAATATCACTAGCGATTTCCTCATTCCGGAATTCTCAATTTCATAAATGCACTTTTAACAACAACCATTTAGGGAAAACAAATTCTCAATCAATGTAAGGTACAATTAGAATGGATCATAAAGGTACCTTCATTGATGTCAGATGTGTCTCAAACCTCTCAATGCCTAGTAGCATAAGCCATTCTCTGATTCCATTTCTGAGTCAAAACTTGCACTTACCTAAAAGAATGACGTGAACTATCTTTAACACGATGGTTAACGAACCTTCCTCTTATGCATGCACCTTACTTTTTGCAACATTTAGGGAAAACAAATTCAGAAAGCTACATTGGCCACCGGAATGGCCCAGAAAAACTTTTTTGATTTGAAACGTACTTTTTCTAGACATTTGCCCAGCTTATTCAAAACTAGTAAAATCGAATGTTCAACTTTATTTTCAATCTCATTTCAAAAACCATTTGTCCATGAAAATGGCCGAAATAAACTTTTAGAATTTTGAAAAAAATATTTTGAAACTATTGGCTTATCAATTCAAAACAAATGAAATAAATAGTTTATTTTAATTTCATAAAAATCGTGCAAATTTCAGGAATCGAAATAAATTATATCTCAATTGTAAACATTCTATCATTGATTCAAAACTATTTAGATTTTCAATCATACTTCTAAATCATTTGCCTTTTTATTCAAAATTTGAGAACTTAGTTATTTGTCATTATTTCAGAAATAAAAACATATTAACTTCATAAATCAAATGTCTTTAGAAAATTCATTTGTAAACGATTAATAATTTTGAAAACTAAGTCTAATTTTATTTAAAAAATCATTTTCCAGAAATGTAACAGAAAAATGTGTTATTGGCAGATTCTATTTTAGAAACCGAGTTTCAAGCGAAATCTTATCAAATAGTAATTTATGCAATTTTTAAAACTTAATGTCATGCAAGTAATTTATGCAAATCGTAATGAAAAATTCCCAAAATAAAGTCTCATGCCACAGTCCATGCCCAAACTTATTACAAACCCAAAATATCAAAATAAAATTTAATTACTTTAATTTAAAAAGAATACTGAGAAACTCTAAATGTCGTCGTCGAATCCTAACCTCAAGGTTATCTATAACATCCGAAAACTATAAGGGTGAGCTATAAAGCTCAGTGTGATATTAACATAAACGCAATCATATACATATAAACATACACGTTATACAATTATAATAATCATATCAGTTTCATATAACTCAATATTTCACACTTATACTATGCATGATCATGTCAATGCACATTTCGTAAAATAATGCATATTTTCTTAAAACGATCCTACCCATCTCTGCTACACACCAAAATCTAGTTTTTCGCAAAACTTGTCCATGCAACACATCAAATTGTGGGCAGTGTCACCAAAATCAAAGATAAGCTGCCAATAATCAATATCGTGGACAAGCCACCAAAATTGCATATATCTTGCCACATAATCAAAATCGTGAATAGAGTCACGTTAATTGATGCAATCCCGGCCACATCATGTTACTACACAACTCGATGCCACTGAGATTGGCCCAAACTCGAGGGGCCCAAGTGCAAAATGAAGCTTTTAATTTTAGTTTGTTAATTTGGTTGCTGGAATAAAGACTTTGATTTATTTATTTTAGTTACTTTAGTTATTATAATATGAGTCTTTAATTATGTCTTGTTTATTAAATGCATCTTTAATTAATGTCTTGCATTATTGATCTACATCTTTTAATTATGACATGCATTATGTGTTCTGCATTTAATAAAGTCATGCATTATGTTTAAGTTTAAGTTTGCATCATTAAATTAAGTCATGCATTAAGTAACTCATTTGTTCATTTAGTTTGCATATTAATTAAATCATGCATTTAAGCATCATAGTTGTTTGAGTTAGTTTATAAGTGTGTTATTTAATTTATAAGTGTGTTATTTAATTTGGCTGTTATATTTTTTAATGCATGAGTTATAGTGTGTTTATTTTTAAAAAAAAAATTAAATGTGTGTTTGCTGTAGGAATGTTCAAAAGGCTGGTCACATAATTTAAAGCTACAATACGGCTGTTCGTTTGCCAAGAAGAATCAAATGCTATCACATTCATTTGGCTGTTCATTTTTGGCATAAAAGAGTGTGCGTTTGGTCACTTAATTGCTGGTGCATATTTGGAACGTTTTTGGTGGATATTGAAGCACTCAAAGCTCATTATGATGGCTTTTCAAATGGACCAAAAGCGACTCTTCAAGTTTGATCGGTTTCATGCACTCAAAGCTAGTTATGGTACCAATCAAAGTGATGAATACATAAGCATTAAGGCATTTGGTTAAGAGAAAAATGAAGGGACATCAAACAGCACATTTAAAGGACCATTAAGCCTTCATCAAGTGAAAAGGCATGACTTTTCAGCTATGCATGGATCAAGTGAAAAGACATGACTCTTTGGCTACCCATTAAGAGTTATAACCGAATTTAAATATTCTAATAACTTTAGTTAAATGTTGAAGGTGAAAGGTCACAAATAGGCATTTGAATAGTCATAATAATACCTATAAATAGATTGTAAGAAGACATTATTTTGGTTAGACAATACACTTTGACATTTTATGAATTTTAATTCATTTGTGAGTTTATTCAACTCTCTAAATTCGTTTAAGACTCAAGCTAACTTATCTAGCATAGCTAGTGGCGTCTTCCTTGTTTCTTTGAACTTATCACTCAAACCCGAGTGTGGCGTTCACCCATTTTGATATATTTGGTTTCTATCTCTCTATAGTTAGCAGGTCAAGGTCCTTTGTTTCTTTTCCAGCATCTTAAGTGACTTATAAGTTTCGGGTCAATACTCTTAATAGATTGGTTCACTCTTGTCCTTAAGCTCAACTATCCATTTTATCCAACATTCTCATTTGTTTGCTTCAAACCTTAGCCAAATTTTCACCATCATTCACTTAGCCATTTCCATCATTATTTCATTTAGCCAATTCAACCCATCTCTTTATTCCCCTTTGTTTCAACACCCAGCCGAGCCTATCCTAATCCATCCTAAAACTTTTTGGAAATTTTTCTTTTAAGCCTACACCTAGCAAAATTCCTTCAAACTCTGAATTGAACGAAGCATCTCTATTTTACAATTAGGCACATCTACAACTCAAATCATAACCCATAAGACGAGTTCATATCATTTGGTATCAGAACTAGTGAAAATCAAGAAGTACGGACGTTCGTAGCATTTCGGGGTAAGTTTTGAAAAAAATACAAAAAAAATTCAAAAAAAATCTAAAAAAACTCATGTACAAGAAGCATTTGTTTGTATTCAACATATTGTAATAATAAAAAAAGAAAGAAATTCAAAAGTACAAAAAAAAGAAAAAAAAGAGAAAAGAAGTAGTTTGAAAGTGTTCAATTTTGTTCCAATCATCAAATTCCATTGTAACACCCCAAACCCGGCCCAAACACCACGACCGGATCTGGCATGTCAGTAAGAATATTTAGTAAAACATGTCGCATTTTTGGAAAATAATCGTCGAGTATAAACATGTATACCGGAAAACTTAATAATTTGGATAGTTTGTAGAAGATATAAATTATTATTTAAATGCCTTTATGAGTTAAAAACTGAAATTTAGTACATGCCTTAACTTAATTAAAATGTAAAATCTAAATGTCTGGTAATAACAAAAGCCCAAAACAAACGAAAATATAAAGCTAGTGGCCCGTGGCCTTATTACAATGAAATTTAAAACCCACTAACTGAAAATATTAAAAATTAATAAACTAGTAAAGTCTTTTGCTGAATCAAAATAATCTCTCGCATGGTCACCTTGTGCTCCTCTCCAGCCCGGTCCGATACACTAGGTGCTACCTGAAAGATGTTAAATAATGGGGTGAGTCACGAGACTCAGTGTTCAACCTTCGTGCACCATAACAGAGTATAATATATCAGAAAATATGCAAAGCCCAACTAGGTTTCCATCCGCTACACACCACTCTTACCTGCCAATCACACCATTGGGGATTTCTACAATCAACCCACACCGCTACACACCATCGATGGCAGTCATGCTGCAGATAGCTACTCATCATCAGATCATGGCAATAGCCTCTACAATAGATCATGGCATTAGCAACTACAATAGATCATGGCATTAACCACTACAACAGAACACTTCCCCTTTCATCAATCACCCAACCCCGTGCATACATAGAAATTGGCATACATATAAAACATATCATCTCAATAGAAATATTCACTTTAGAATGATAGAGATCACTAACCTAGTGATTCACCTTTACCCTTCTCGGGTTTTCAATAGCCATGCCGATATTTCGGCATTTAACGGAATATAACAGATTTATAAGCGTATACTAACAGACAATCTGAATGGTGTGAAAAGTTACACACCTGATAACACGTAGTATTGCTCTCTATGTTGATATCCTCACTAATCAGATCTACTATCTTTTGTCTAAAACTTTGCTCAAAAGCCAGAAGAACGCGAAGATAAAGCCTCTTCTATATTCAGCCAAGGATTAGTGTTTACCCAAATTTATACGTTTAAATTAACAGATCTCCTTACCTTGAAATCCTGAAAGTAATACTATTCGACTGCTACTGAACTCTGGCTTAGAAATCTAAGCGATTGAATCCCCTTCAAATCCTGGAATGCTGCAAATGAGAGAAAAACACAAGATCAGTTTCCATATAGCCATTCTGCTAGAGTCTTTAAAAACCGAAAAAAATTGAATCACGCGAATTGACACTTACCTTAACACAAAGAATTCGACTACCCCTTAGAGATTTCGGCTTTTTGAGAAGATCAAAAAAGAAGATGATAGGAAGGAGTCTATGTAGATTTGGCTTGTAATGAAGAAATCGGCAAAAGGGAATAGGGGTATTCGGCTATGGAGATGAGAAGAGAGTTTAGGGTTTCGACTTTTGAAAGAAAAGATGTTGAGAAGATTGGGAGGTTTCGGCTTTTGAAGAAATCAAAAGAAAAGAACTTGCAGAGGGAGATTGAGGATTTCAGCACAGGAAGAGAGGAAAAGAATAGGGTTCCAAATGCCGGAATTGATGAGCTATCCCCCCTATTTATAGAAATTTCGGCACCTACCTATCAAAACCCGAAAGTGCCCTTTTTGATAACTAAAAATTAAGCAAATAAAAGAGGAAAATTCGGCACCCCTTTGCCCTATCAGAAACTGATTTCTCCTCCCTTCAGAGTCAAAATTTCGGCCACCACCTAGCCTTGCAGATAAATCCTATCTTTTCTCCTTTATCTTAATCTATCCACATCTCCAGAAGAAACCTAGACAGCACCAACTCTTCCTTCTTTTATCAACACATTATCCACCTTATTATCTCATTAAATAATTCCTATTTTTAAGCCTTATTGCCGTCCAACCTACTCCTCTTTTAAGTGCCAAAAATGGCCCAATTACATGGGCTACATGCGACCAAAACTTGGGCCTCCTCCTTTGCCATTGATGCAACTCCCTTCCCTCTTAGTGGCGCCATTTTGCCACTGGGCCACAAGCCCAGTATGTCATTTAAACTACCAAGACTTTCTTTTAAGCCCTAGAGTATCTAAACAGAATATTTAATCAAGGCCTCGACCTCATCCTGAGCCCAATTTGGACCCCTAACACTTAAATTAACACATTAAACATATTCACCCATTAAACGCATAGGCCCAAAAATTCAGGATGTTACAGTTCTACCCCCTTAAAGAAATTTCATCCTCAAAATTTCCAACTAACTATTAATCGTACTACCCAAGTCTCACCACTATGCTTTCGCTGCGCACTCTAATTTAATAATATATAAACATTGCACGCATATAGTTTCTATACCCAAAGATATAGCATCCACACAAAACATACCCGTCTTAATGGTGATTGAACAATCCTGAGCCTTATGCTCCTCAGACCCGCATCTTAAACACGTTCCTGACTTCCTCCAACATTCACCCGGATGACGCCTTCTGTAATATTCATAAACTCGGAAGTTTGGACGTACCTTAACATGCTTCACAGAACGAGACTGCAACCCTAGAAAACTACGATCTCTTTTTTCCTTACAGTCCAGGCACCCAACCCGAAGTGTTTCACCGATTTCTTTAACCTCCTTCAGTACCTCCCTAACTAGCTGAGTCAACACATAATCCTAACACTTCCACGGCCTCGACCGCGGCCTCTTCTTCCTCTTCTAATGCTCATCGTTGATTCTCGTATTATCTGAATTAGAAATTTCATGAATTATTAATAACTTTCACTGATTAACCATGAACAATCTTATGGGTAGTAGTTTTAAGAGTAGTTCTTTCGAATTCGCAATTGTATCTACCATTCAGTCTCAAGTTCACATATCCTAGTTCTAGGGAGCACATACATTCAGTCATCAAGTATTAACATACAAGCAGCATCCACGAACTTACATTCAGCATGTAGGGGTATCTTTGTCATTTCACTATCCAGGGGTATTTTTGTAATTTATCCTACAATGGTATTTTCATAATTTCCTAAAATAGGGTTCATTGGGTGATTTTGTGAAATAAGGGTATTTTGGTAATTTTGCAATTCGAGGGTATTTCGATAATTTTTTGAAATTCAGGAGTATTTCAATAATTTTGAAATTTAGGGGTATTTTGATAATTTTGAAATTCGGGGCATTTCGATAATTTTTACAAATTAGGGGTACTTTGGTCATTTTACAAATTAGGGGTATTTTGGTCATTTTATAAATTAGGGGTAATTTGGGAATTTTACAAATCAGGGATATTTTGGTCATTTTATAAATCAGGGGTAATTTAGTAATTTTGCAAAATAGGATGGCTGGTCCCTTTCGGGTTTTAATTATAGATTTTAGCCTGTCAACAAATCCTCATGGCTAAAGTGAACAGTCACTACGCACCAGGTAGGATTCCAGCGAGGAGGAGGTGAGTCACTAGGACTGCTTAAGTAAGGCTCTTCCGGATCCAATCCTAGACATGCGCATGCTTGTTGCCACACCATAACCCAGTGATTTGTTCACGAGTTTGTTTAGTTGACTTAAGTCTTATGAGGTTTAAGGAGTTGTTCAAGCAAAGTCTAGAGTCCATCAAGTTCTAATTTAAATAGTCTACGTCCCATAAAGCCTACATACTTATATAACACACAGTGAGTTCGAAATACTTACCTGGCAGACTTGGGCCGAAAACGCAGGTGCCATGCTGAGGAAACCCTCCTGTGTTATTTATAAACATGCATGTTTTCAAAACCCATTTTTAGAAAACGTTTTGAACCCAAAACCCCAAAGTTGATTTTTGAACCGGGCTCTGATACCAATTTGTAACACCCAAACCCAGCCCAAACACCACGATCGGATCTGGCATGTCACTAAGAAGATTTAGAAAAACATGTCGCATTTTTGGAAAATAATCGTCGAGTATAAACATGTATACCGGAAAACTTAATAATTTGGATAGTTTGTAGAAGATATAAATTATTATTTAAATGCCTTTATGAATTAAAAATCGAAATTTAGTACATGCCTTA
This sequence comes from Gossypium bickii, assembly GCA_025503065.1. Lineage (NCBI taxonomy): Eukaryota > Viridiplantae > Streptophyta > Magnoliopsida > Malvales > Malvaceae > Gossypium > Gossypium bickii. Next base: position 40,968,662 of record CP106717.1, on the reverse strand, counting down.
ACTTAATTAAAACGTAAAATCTAAATGTCTGGTAATAACAAAAGCCCAAAACAAACGAAAATATAAAGCTAGTGGCCCGTGGCCTTATTATAATGAAATTTAAAATCCACTAACTGAAAATATTAAAAATTAATAAACTAGTAAAGTCTTTTGCTGAATCAAAATAATCTCTCGCATGGCCACCTGGCGCTTCTCTCCAGCCCGGTCCGATGCACTAGGTGCTACCTGAAAGATGTTAAATAATGGAGTGAGTCACGAGACTCAGTGTGCAACCCTCGTGCACCATCAGATTGGGCCTTAGCCCCACAGAACAAATAACAGAGTATAATATATCAGAAAATATGCAAAGCCCAACTAGGTTTCCATCCGCTACACACCACCCTTACCTGCCAATCACACCATTGGGGATTTTTATAATCAACCCACACCGCTACACGCCATCGATGGTAGTTATGCTGCAGATAGCTGCTCATCGTCAGATCATGGCAATAGCCACTACAACAGATCATGGCATTAGCCACTACAACAGATCATGGCATCAGCCACTACAACAAAACACTTCCCCTTTCGTCAATCACCCAACCCCGTGCATACATAGAAATTGGCATACATATAAAACATATCATCTCAACAGAAACATTCACTTTAGAATGACAGAGATCACTAACCTGGTGATTCGCCTTTACCCTTCTCGGGTTTTCAACAGCCATGCCAGTATTTCGGCGTTTAACGGAATATAACAGATTTATAAGCGTATACTAACAGACAATCTAAATGGTGTGAGAAGTTACACACCTTATAACAAGTAGTACTGCCCTCTATGTCGATACCCTCACTAATCAGATCTACTGTCCTTTATCTACAACTTTGCTCAAAAGCCGGAAGAATGCGAAGATAAGGCCTCTCCTATATTCGGCCAAAGATTAGTGTTTACCCAAATGTATACGTCTAAATTAAAAGATCTCCTTACCTTGAAATCCCGAAAGTAATACTATTCGACTGCTACTGAACTCTGGCTTAGAAATCTAAGCGATTGAATCCCCTTCAAATCCCGGAATGCCTCAAATGAGAGAAAAACACAAGATCAGTTTCCATATAGCCATTCGGCTAGAGTCTCTAAAAACCGAAAAAGATTGAATCACGCGAATTGACACTTACCTTAACACAAAGAATTCGACTACCCCTTAGAGATTTCGGCTTTTTGAGAAGATCAAAAGAGAAGATGATAGGAAGGAGTCTATGTAGATTCGGCTTATAATGAAGAAATCGGTAAAATGGAATAGGGGTATTCGGCTATGGAGATGAGAAGAGATTTCAAGGTTTCGGCTTTTGAAAGAAAAGATGTTTAGAAGATTGGGAGGTTTCGGCTTTTGAAGAAATCAAAAGAAAAGAACTTGCAGAGGGAGACTAATGATTTTGGCACAGGAAGAGAGGAAAAGAATAGGGTTCCAAATGCCGGAATTGATGAGCTATCCCCCCTATTTATAGAAATTTCGGCACTTACCTATCAAAACTCGAAAGCGCCCTTCTTGATAACTAAAAATTAAGCAAATAAAAGGGGAAAATTCAGCACCCCTTTGACCTATCAGAAACTGATTTCTCCCCCCCTCCAGAGTAAAAATTTTGGCCACCACCTAGCCTTGCAGATAAATCCTATCTTTTCTCCTTTATCTTAATCTATCCACATCTCCAGAAGAAACCTAGACAATACCAAATCTTCCTTCTTTTATCAGCACATTATCCACCTTATTATCTCATTAAATAATTCCTATTTTTAAGCCTTATTGCCTTCCAACTTGCTCCTCTTTTAAGTGCCGAAAATGGTCCAATTACATGGGCTACATGCGGCCAAAACTTGGGCCTCCTCCTCTGCCATTGACGCCAACTCCCTTCCCTCTTAGTGATGCCATTTTGCCACTGGGCCACAAGCCCAGTATGTCATTTAAACTACCAAGACTTTCTTTTAAGCACTAGAGTATTTGAACAGAATATTTAATCAAGGCCTCGACCACATCGTGAGCCCAATTTGGACCCCTAAAACTTAAATTAACACATTAAACATATTCACCCATTAAACGCATAGGCCCAAAAATTCAGGATGTTACAGTTTCTGCCTAAGACAATCAATTTCATCACACTACCATACTTTTATTTTTTTTTTCAGCCTACCTAACACCCAAATAAATTTCTACCCTTTTCAACCCTTTGAAACTGACCCCTAAGCTTGCTTCCAAGTTTAAACGAGTTATCTATGAATTTTGAGAGGTGAATTGAGTGGTAAAAGGCACGAGTGTTGTGAGAGATATCTAGCGAGAAAAAGAAAAGCCAAGTATCGAGTGCAAACACAAGTGGAGTGCCATCTTATCTTTCTTTGAGAGTGATCATGAGGTTTGTATTGGTGAGGCATTCATCTTCTATTTTCAGATTTTTTTTTTCCATCAAGAAATCATGTCCCAAGAAGAGCCTTTAGATTTCGAACTTCAAGATTTGATGAAAGAGATGGACCGATTGTTCGATAGAAAACTAAAACCCTTACAAGAATGATTGGTTCGTGCTGAGGAGCGGGGCCAGCGAGCAAGAGCCCAACGGGATCAAATTTCTTCAAGTCAAAGGACGGAAACAAGATCGTCTCGGAGACAAGCATCCAATGATTACGTGAGAAGAGGTCCCTATCAAAATTCCTATTCAACGAGGACTTCTAGTCAAAATAAATCAAGTTTTGAGTTTGAAGCCTATTACGGAGAGAAGTGAGAAGGTCCCAATAATTTTTCGTATACACCAAGGTATTCACCCATGAAGAGTCAATCTCGAAGAGATGACCGTGTTTTGTATGAAGATTACTCCTTTCTTTCCTAACGAAAGGTTTCTCATTTTGATTCTTTCTTGTTTTCTTCTTCTTGTGATGAAAAAACAAAAGAAAAAGAAATTGAAAAGGAAAAAGAAAGTAAAAGAAAGAAAAAAGAGATTGAGATTGCAAAAGCATGTGAGCAAGAAAAGAAAGTTGAAAAAGAAAGAGAGATTGAAGAAAGAAAAGGAAGTGTCCAAGAAACGAGTGTAGTTGTTGAAAAAGAAAGCAAATTAAATAATGAAAGTGAGTTTTCAACAAAAAAAGAGATCGTGGAAAAAGAAAGAGAATTTAAAAAAGAAACAAGTGAAAAAGACGAGAGAGAACAAGAAAAAGTGAGGAATGTTTTAACTAACCAATGAGTGAGTTGTCCTCGTGTTGTTTCTACTTTTCAGGTTTCTCAAGATTCGAATGACAAGTTTCAACTTCATTACCTTCCCAACGAGAGACGGTTTCAATTGATCGAGAAAGGTAAGGTTGAAGGTGAAATGAGCCCACAAGTGCTTAAAGGTAAGCAAGGTGAAGAATCTTTAGCAATCGAGTCACAACAATCTAATTCGAATGATGTTGTTAAAATTACCGGTGACTTAGTTGTTGAAAGGTTTCCTCATTTTGATTGGGATACTTGCCATTCTATGATTGTTGTTAATGATTTTGTCTCAAGAACTGTTATGAAGAGTTTTTCTCATGTTGTTTATTGTGTTGGTAATTTTGTTGATGAGGATATATTAAATCAATGTATACAAAATTTGAATGTGAGTGGTAAAGAATTTTCATGTAAAAATCCCAATTTTTTTGATTGTGATGGTTATGTGAAGTCATTACATCTTTGTGTGAAATCCTCAAATATGTGCATGCCTGTTCGGATGAATTTTAAGATGTTTGATTGTTTGAATTTATTTATGCCTATTTATTTGGCATGTACAATTTATTGGTGATAGCGACATTCTTGCTGTATTGTGATTGAAACCAAGTTTTTAAGCCCGGAGCATGTTTTCATAAGTTGTTGGTAAATGAAGGTAAGCATTATGAATTTATTCTACATAAATGTGTTAAAACCTTTCATTTGCTCTGAATTTTATCATTATGTTTGAAAATAAAGCACGTGAATTCTGATGGCTTGCGAAGTCAAAATCAAATCTTTGATTTCGGAGGTTGTACTATATTATGTTTTAAAGGATTTGAGCGTGTTTTGCATGGTTATGACTTTCCATTGCTTCATGTTATTTCTATGATGTTGGTCAAGAAACTTTCTAGGCAAAGTGAAATGGTAAGAGAAAACCTCGTTTTTTTATCCTGATGATTTTTTTATTATTGTTCAAGGGATTTGAACCATGGAATTTTGATTGCCGAGAATATAATCTTCGAATGCTTTGTGATTCTAGCATATTACCATCGAAGAAATTTTTGATTCATCAAGAAATGGTAAAGCCAACTCATGTTTTTTATCCCGACATTGTTTCATTTGTTCAATTTTTGAATGAGAATTTAGAAAATTCTTTTGAGCTTATAATTTCGAGTGTCACTAACCTATTTCATTCTTGTGTAGGTGACACTTTGGAATGGTTTCCTCCTAAAGAGGGAGGGCATGAAAATTACATGTTTCCTTTTCGAACCATTTGTGGTTCTCAGGTTTTTGGAAACAAATCTGTCAGGTTCATGAGCAAAACGGTTCGTGACCTTGAAAGATTTTTCTCGAGCAAATGGCCCGATTTGAAGACAAATTATCTTCAAGAGGGAGGGTATGATGTGATCCCGACCTCATCATGTTACGACACAACTCAATGTCACCGAGATTGGTCCAAACTCGAGGGCCACAAGTGCAAAATGAAGCTTTTAATTTTAGTTTGTTAATTTGGTTGCTGGAATAAGGACTTTGATTTATTTATTTTAGTTACTTTAGTTATTATAATATGAGTATTTAATTATGCCTTGTTTATTAAATGCATCTTTAATTAATGTCTTGCATTATTGATCTACATCTTTTAATTATGTCATGCATTATGTGTTCTGCATTTAATAAAGTCATGCATTATGTAACTCTCATGTCAGTTAAGTTTGCATCATATTTTATAACATGCATTATGTAACTCCCATGTTAGTTTAAGTTTGCATCATTAAATTAAGTCATGCATTAAGTAACTCATTTGTTCATTTAGTTTGCATCTTAATTAAATCATGCATTTAAGCATCATAGTTGTTTGAGTTAGTTTATAAGTGTGTTATATAATTTGGCTGTTATTTTTTTTAATGCATGAGTTATAGTGTGTTTAGTTTTTTTCTTAAATAAATTGAATGTGTGTTTGCTGCAGGAATGTTCAAAAGGCTGGTCACATATTTTAAAGCTACAATAGGGCTGTTCGTTTGCCAAGAAGAATCAAATGCTGTCACATTCAATTCGCTATTTAGTTTTGGCATAAAAGGGTGTGCATTTGGTCACTTAATTGCTGGTGCATATTTGAAACTTTTTTGGTGGATATTGAAGCACTCAAAGCTCATTATTGTAACACCCCAAACCCGACCCGGACGTCATGGCCGAATCTGGCGATGTCACATCAAAAGGGATAATTCAAACAATTTTGCTAAGTTAAAATTTTAGGCCTAAAAGCCCAAAAGCCTTGAATCTTGTTAAGTAATGATAAAAGCCCATATTTTTAGGTATTTCGAAAGCCATGTTTAAGAAAATTTATTTAAGTTTAACAATTAAGTAAACAGTTGAACAATGATAACAAAACACAAAATCTAAATTCAAATCGAAGTACAAGGCCTTATTACAACCAACAAAAATAAAGTAATTAAAATCATGTCCTTTGAAACAAATAAACAAAACTCCTAAGTATCTTGTAGTGTAGCCATCTCCGAGTCCTCTCCCATGTCGAGCCGTCTACTGAGGGTCACCTGAAACATTTAATAAAAGGGTGTGAGTTCTGAAACTCAGTGTGTATGACCATTCGTAACCAATCAACATGAAAATATCACATTGGGCTTAAGCCCTATCAAATTTGGTGGTCTTGGGCCTTAGCCCGCAATGACCTCACATCACATTAGTATCACATGAATGCAATGCACACATCCCAAATCCAACCCTGCACTCCATTTCCCTTCTAACCCTACACTCCTGTGGGGATATAAATATCAACCCACCCATCCCTACATAGGTCAAAGGTAGCACCAAAGAATGAAGCACTACTCAAACATTGCAAAGAAAGTCTGCTATAATGGGCTTAAAGCCACCAAGTGGATCCACGATGCGTCAGCGACTATGCGATCCTCAAATCTTCCTCCGTATCATCAAAACCCACCCAAGTGCAACATTTATTTCATGAATGCAACATACACATTTTCACACATTCGACACTTAGGGGTATTTTAGTCATTTCACTACCCAAGGGTATTTCTGTAAATCTACTCTACAGGGGTATTTAGGTAATTTTGCAAAACAGGGGTATTTTGGAAATTTTGTAAATTATGGATATTTTGGTAATTCTGCAAATCAAGGGTATTCTGGTAATTTTACAAATCGGGTATCTTAGTAATTTTGCAAATCTAAGGATATTTTGGAAATTTTCAAACTAAGGGTATTTTGGTAATTTTCAAATCAAGGGTATTTTGGTCCCTCTCGGGTTTTAGTTATGAACTTTGGCCCATTAACAAGTCCTTGCGACAAAAGTGAACAGACACTATGCACCAGGCAGGGTTCCAGAGAAGAGAAGGTGGGCCACTAGGACCGCTTAAGTACCAAGCTCTCTCTAGATCCAATCCTAGACATGCATATGTCCGTTCCCACACTCTAACCCAGCGACCTGTCCACGGACATGCTTAATTATTAGATTAACTCTTATTCGATTTAAGAGTTGTTCAAAACTAGGCTTAAAGTCCATTAAACCCTTGCATACTTGTCTATGTCCCCATAAAGCCCATAAAGCCCATTTCACATTCATATAACCCATTAAGCCCAAATCACATCCTTATGGTCCATTAGGCCCAGATCTCATTCATATGGCCTATTAGGCCCAAAAAAATTCTAGATCATGTAACATGCATGACTAACTCAATTCATATAACCAAATCAATCAATTTCATCAAACTTAGCCTTAGGGCCCACTGGGCCCACTTAGCCACTTTCGGCTTTTCGGCATTGCCAATATCATGTGTGTGTAGTGTTTGTACACACCTGGTTACTGCGACGTGCTATACTATCCTTGGTCTTGAACCTACAACCAACCAACCTTCAATCAATCACCCATTCTTAATCAAAATATTTACCAAAAGCCGAAGCCTTACCGTAACCTTGCCGTGTGCCACCGAGTTCTAATAGCCCTTCCCTAGCTACTAATCACGAGTATCCCCTAGATCCGCACTCACACATACACCATCAAACTCCGAGTGACTCATAATCCTCACAATTCACCCTTATAGATCATACTCACATTCAGCCATTTACTTAAACCATAATCGAGTTGAGTACACTTACACTTTGCTAACGATCCTTACCATGCTTGCAATCTCTGAACCTTACCCTTGTTAATACAAGATTAACGACAAGTTAGATAGCCCTTCAGCTTTTAACAAAACACACTAAGGGGTTAATTGAATACTTACCAAATCCGCTTTTGATCCTACGGCCTAGATAGCTACTGAACGAGATTCGGCTTTTAACCTTGACTGATAGTAGGTAACAATTGATTTGTGATGGAAGAAAACAATAAAGATTCGACATTAATAGGGATTTTGGCAAGAGAAGATGATGATACTTCGGCAATAAAAGATTTTGGCTATGTGAGAATTCGGCAAAAGGGATTCAGCTATAGGAGATTTCGGCAACAAGGCAAGGTATTTTCGGTTGTGGAATAAAATAAGGTTTCGAAAAGGAAAAGAAAAAGAATGGAAAATTTGGCATTACCTAGGACCCCAGATTCGACACACACACATTTATATAGCCTATAGCCAAAACCTAGCCACCCCTAAGTCCAATTCGGCACCACTTCATCCACTACTTATCTCCTAATTTTTCTCCATGATATCTCCCTTATCCTTCTCCTAAATTCTCTCTACTGATCACTTCTCCTTAGAGTCCCTCTACACGCCACTTCCAGCCTTCTAGAAGCCTAAAATTAAACTCCAAAATAAAACTAAGCTAGCACTCGAACCTCAGACCTCCCTGCATGCATATGTCGCCACCTCTCTACACTTTAGTGGCATCACTTAGCCACTTCACCATAGGCTTCTTTATGCCATTTTTCACTTATTTATTTAAAAGCCCACTACTTACAACCCTGATTTCTTAATTAATTAAATGGAGAATCCTCCACCACAAAACTCAAACCCAGAGCTTCTCCAACACACCTAGACACTCTAAATTCATTAAATCATTAAAGCCGTCATGTCATTTGTCATTTTCTTGCTCACTTAAAAGTTTTATGAGACCCAAAGCCCAATAGGCCCAATTCTTCTAGGCCCAAATTCGGGGCATTACAATTATGGTGGCTTTTCAAATGGACCAAAAGTGACTCTTCAAGTCTGATCGGTTTCATGCACTCAAAGCTAGTTATGGTGCCAATTAAAAAGATGAATACACAAGCACTAAGGCATTTAGTTAAGGGGATAATGAAAGGACATCAAGTAGTACATTTAAAGGACCATTAAGCCTTCATCAAGTGAAAATGCATGACTTTTCAGCTATGCATGAATCAAGTGAAAAGACATGACTCTTTGGCTGCCCTGTAACACCCCATATCTGAGTCTAAGGCTAAGACTAGGTATGAGACATCACTATGATTGAACTTTCTTAAACATGCACTTACGGGCTGTAAAATTTTGTTCCGAATTAAAAACTTCTCTTTCTTAGCCTAATCATACATTTCATGGAGCTACGAGGCCTTAAACACGTGTCTAAAAACTTTTGGAACTTAATTGAAAACTTTTCTTTAAAGCAGGGGTCACATGCCCATGTGGCTTGGGACACGCCCGTGTACCCCTTAGACATGCCCATGTCTTCCAACTGTGGTCGACACTGACTATATTCACACGGCCTTGACACGCCCGTGTCTTCCAACCATGGTCGACCCTGACTATATTCACACGGCCTGGGGCACACGCCCATGTTCTGACCGTGTGTCACACACGGCCTAAACAAATGACCGTGGGATTAACCCATAGTCTATTCTGACTTAAGGTACTAAGGTGCAGGGGACGCACGGCCTAGACACATGCCCGTATGTCTATCCGTGTGGGTACTTAAAGGCTATTTACCAAGCCAATTGCCACCCTGAAATCAAGATCAATCTCATATTCAATTCAACAACTCATATTACTACATCTTTCATGAACAATACTATATGCTTCATTGATATCAATAGACATACATACTTAGCCCATCTTGGCCTATCACTTAGCCATATACAAAAGACTAATAAGCTTGATAGCCTATACTTTAGTTCTTCTTAAAACATATACTCAAAATGAAGTGTTTCCTATACATGCCATACTTAATAAAAATAACTTGGCTATACCAAAATAGCGATTGATAGTGTGCTTCGAGCTCCGATAACGATGATCCACGAGATTAGCTTGGCGAAACTACATGGAAAGAAAGGATAAAAGAAGTAAACATTTAGCTTAGTAAGTTTGCATATAATGCACATAGCAATATGTTTGTTTAACAAAAACCCTTTGGCATAAACAATGGCATCATAATTTCAGTTGTTTAAGCTTGCTTACTCTTACTGATCCTTACATATCTCATGATACTTACTAGTCTAATGCTCGTGAGGTAGACAAGATACCTATATCACTTGGTCACATAGATCAGCATACTTTACTATAATAATCATAATCTCTAATTCATCATTCATAACATGAATAATACTCATCTTCAACTTGATAATAGCTTTGCTTACTTAATTTTCTTGCTATCTCATTTAAGCTTTGCTCATTTGCTCGATGAATTTCTATGAATAATCGAGGATACTGAATCTCATCCCATATATAACTTGATGCCAAAGCCATATCCTCGATAGGATCTTACATGGGATCTCTCATCTTGGTATTGATGCCATGTCTTGACATGGACTTACTCAAAGTCTTCCTTGTGTGTTCCCTTGGGAACTTACCGTTGACATGTCTTGACATGGTCTTATTTGGTATCTTTACTCATGAACTGGTCAATGCCGAGCCTTGGCTTGGACTTACATGAAATCTTTCTTGTTACTCACCAATGCCATGCCTTGGCTTGGACTTACATGGGATCTCTATCTCATGATAGCTTTTCAATGCCAAGACTTGTCTTGGACTTACATGACATCTTTACTTGGAGACTCACCAATGCCATGCCTTGGCTTGGGCTTACATGGGTCTTCATCTCATAATAACTCTTCGATGCCAAGACTTGTCTTGGACTTACATGATAACTTTGCTTGACTGCCGATGCCATGCCTCGACTTGGTCTTATACAGACTTTCTTATCTCATGTGGTAGATCGAGTATCCTAAGTAATTCAACTTCAATCGGGACTTTCTCGTGCTTAATCTCATTAATTTCTTTGTATAGCATACCATTAAACATTCTCATGAAAGTAATGTATATTTAACAACATAACAAGCAATTCAATAAAAATATTCATGAAGCTTGGAAATCATATAAACTTACCTCGATATACAAAATGTATGTAGATATGCAATTTAGTCCTCGACTTTGTTCTTGCCTTGGTTTCAAACCAGGCTTTGTTTTTCTTGATCTATAATAATAATTTAGATCATTTAATACTCACATTGACTAAATTGACTCTTAACTCATACTTTGGCAAAATTACTATTTTGCCCCTAAACTTTCTCATATTTACACTTTTGCCCCTAGGCTCGTAAAATAACTTTCGTACAACTTTCTTAAACTTTATGATTAGATGATTCATTATCTCAACTATAGCAATAATAAATTCTCACTATTTCTACCATGTATGACAAATTTCATAATATTAACAAACTATTCCTTACTAGTATTTTTCATGAAATTCACTTAGAAAAAGATGTTTATCTAACATCAAACTCTCATAATCTTCTATAAAATATCATTTTACAAACATCTCATACATGGGTAGATTTATGAACATGAATCTTAACTCATCTTATAGCTAAAAATAGCTAATTCATAATACGAGGATTCCAAAAATACGAAGAATATTAAAAACGGGGCTAAAATGAACTTACTAGCAAGCTTGAAAAAATTGAAGAACCCTAGCTATGGAGTCTCTCCAATTTTCGGCACAAGGAAGAAGATGAATAAGAATTTTTATCATCTTTTTCCCTTTTTAATCATTTAATTGATAAATGACCAAAATGCCCTTCTCTTTAAAAATTCCCCATTTACTAACTCATGTCCATTTTTGTCCAAAAATTATAATTTGGGAAAATTGCTATTTAAGGACTTCTAATTAATATTCTAAAGCTATTTAATGCAAAAAGCTTCTAGAAACTCATATTTTGCAACTTTTGCAATTTAGTCCTAATGGACCCTTTACTAGAAATTTTCATAAAATTTCTTCATGAGACTTTCATAATATCATGCAACCATCTCAAATACCTTAAAAACTCATATTACTACTTCAGATTTGTGATCTCGTACCATTGTTCCGACTAGGCCCTAAATCGGGCTGTTACATGCCCATTAAGAGTTATAACCGAATTTAAATATTTTAATAACTTTAGTTAAATGTTGAAGATGAAAGGTCTCAAATAGGCATTTGAATAGTCAGAATAATGCCTATAAATAGATTGTAATAAGACATTATTTTGGTTAGACAATACACTTTGACCTTTTATGAATTTTAATTCATTTGTGAGTTTATTCAACTATCTAAATTCGTTTAAGACTCAAGATGACTTCTCTAGCATAGCTAGTGGCGTCTTCCTTGTTTCTTTGAACTTATCACTCAAACTTGAGTGTGGCGTTCACCCATTTTGATACCTTTGGTTTCTAACTCTCTATAGTTAGCAGGTCAAGGTCCTTTGTTTCTTTTCCAGCATCTTAAGTGACTTATAAGTTTCGGGTCAATACTCTTAATAGTATTTGTTCACTCTTGGCCTTAAGCTCAACTATCTGTTTTTTCCAACATTCTGATTTGTTTGCTTCAAACCTTAGCCAAATTTTCACCATCATTCACTTAGCCATTTCCATCATCATTTCATTTAGCCAATTCAACTCTTCTCTTTATTCCCCTTTTTTTCAACACCCAGCTGAGCCTATCCTAATCCATCTTAGAACTTTTTGAAACCATTCCTTTAAGCCTGCACTTAGCCAAATTCCTTCAAACTCTGAATTGAACGAAGCTTCTCCATTTTACGATCGGGCACATCTACGACTTGAATCACAACCCATGAGACGAGGTCGTATCATTAATGCAGGTAAACTGCAACATACTTCCATTTTTCACATATCTCACCCCATGCATGTGATATGACCAAAATCACTCAAATCATATAGGCATATTTAACAAGAAAATCTCATATATACACATGGTACCAAAATTTAACAATTTATTTTCATGCAAACATTACATATGCCTTATAATCACATAACATGATAATGAGATGTACATATTTTTCAAGTCAATAATAAGCATCAATATCACACAACATGCTTTTCACAACATATACGGTTTGGGGAAATACTTACTTCACAAAATCTGTAACAGCCTATTTCTAGTCAAATCAGAACAGTGGTTTTAGAACCATAAATCCAAGGTCAAAATATTTATTTTATTATCATTTTAAGGTTTACATCATGATTTAATGTATGTGTGAAAGTTTCTTTTAGAAATTTTATCCTTTGATTGGTCAATTTGATGAAAGGGACTAAATTGCGTAAGGTGTAAAATGCATGTTCTACTAGTTAAAGGTGTTAAATAGCTTTGGTTTTTGAATATGGTGGCCTTAAATGGTAATTAGACTATTTTGTTGGTAAGTGGACAATATTGGACATTAAATGGATGTTTTAAATGGTTTATAATTAAGGGGTATATGTGTAAATTAATTAATATCATAAAATAAATAAAACAAAATCTAAGTAAAGGCATTCATTCTCATATTTAAATGAAACTAAAGAAGAAGAAAAGAGAATATTAGGGTTCATCATTCGGCTAAGGCAAATTATGTGTTTTGTCTCATTTTTAATGATTTTTATGTTTTTGTGATCGTTGCAGCTAGTACTAGCTAGCCCAGGGACTAATTTGCAAAACTGTTAAAGATTTTGAATGTTTCCATTGATGAATATGTATGAGTTTTGATGTTTAATGATAGATTATGAACATTTGATGTTAGTTAAGCAAGTTTTGTTAAGTGATTTTTGGTGAAAATGCAAATTAGGGGCTAAATTGTGAAATGTGAGAAATGTGTGGTTAAAATGTGAAATAAATTAGAAACATGGGTTAATATGGACACTAGTGAATTTGGCTATCATGAAATTGGATTAAATTCCATGAATTTGTGATTTTATGCAACAAGGACTAAATTGTGAAAAATGTAAAAGTTTAGGGGTAAAAGGGTAAATATGCCTTAAAGTATGTTTTGGACTAAATTGAATGAATAGAAGGTTGAATAAGTTAATTTTGAATACATTTAGATCAAGAAAAGTGGAATTCAGATCTAGATCGGGGAAAAACAAAAGTTATCGACTAAATGACTCGATTCACCGTTTTAGCATCCGAGGTAAGTTCATACGTGATAAACAATGTTACAATTATGCTTTTAATGCTTTGATATTGGATAAATTGTATACACGAGACTACAATCATGTTTGACGATAAATTGACTATGTTTAGCACTTAGTGTGCGATTCGAGATAGCTTCGGCTATTTATCACACTTAGTGTGCGATTTGGAATAGCTTCGACTATATATGGCACATAGTGTGCAAGACTGAGATAGTTTCAGCTATGTAAGGCACTTAGTGTGCGGGATTATAATAGCTTCAGCTATGCGATGGCACTTAGTGTGCGAAACATCGAGTATTCGATAGTGTTACAGGTATGTACATGTAAGTATGAAGTTCAAATAGAAAATGTTATGAATTTGAATATAAGCATATGAATAAGCTTATGGAAGGTTTGGTATTATCATGAATTATATATTAACTTGTTCAAATTGATGATTTGTATTAGATAAATTGTTGAGTATATTTAGTATGAACTCACTAAGCTTTGCAGCTTACCTTGTTTGTTTTTCCGTGTTTTATAGTGAATTCAAAGCTAGCTCGGATTTGGGGATCGTTAGAGACTACGTCACACTATCCAACCATCTACTTGGTACTTTTGAGTTGTGTATATATGGTATATGGCATGTATAGGCTTGAGTCATTTTGGTATTTTTGATGAACATTTGTTTTGAGCCATTTGAGTTGGTTTATGATAATGAACTTGATGATGTTTATAAATGTGTAAATGGTTCTATTTTGAGTTTGGTAATTGACCTATATTGTGTGGTTGAAGTTGAATTTATAATGCTAAATGATATTAGGTAATTTGTGAAGCTATGTGCTTGAGAATTGATGCTTGATAATGTATGTATGGTGTAACACCCCAAACCCGGCCTAGAAGTTAGGCTCAAATCCGGTGTGCCACATTGAAGTGTTTTTCAAAAACCATGTTTTCATTGAAAACCCTTCTTAGAGAAAAAAAAAAGAACTTGCATAAAAATCCCAGTTACGTCAATTTATTTTTACCCATGGTTTATTAAAAAGTCATTCCCTTTTAAAATGTTATTTGTTGTAGAAGCTTAATTTAAAGTAGATGATTTACGAAAATGTGATGTTTTAAAAATTGTGTTGCAGAAATGTAATGTTTTGAAAACAGTAATCGTTTTGGGAAAACCGCGTTCTACTTCTAGTAGATATAAATCGTAATAAACTGAAAATCCCAAATTAAAGATCAGAAATTAAAAACGACCTTATTACAACCCAATAAGAAAGTGGTTAAGTAATGAAAAATAGAATACTAAAACCCAAAGCTGATCGTAGTGTGGCCACCTCCGAGTACTCCAGTTCGTCGAACCGCCTACTGAGGATTTCCTGAAAAAATTTAAAAAAAGGGGTGAGTTTACGAAAACTCAGTGTGTACAATCCTCATCGGTCATAAAGCATGCATCACATCAATCCGGGCCTAAACCCATTACAGTAATCAATGTGGGCCTAAGCCCAACACAGTAACAGTGGCAATTGGGCTAAGGCCCATAATAGCCTCAGTTGGGCCTTAGCCCATATCAAATGTCACAGATCACACCTATATGGGCTTAAGCCCATCTCAATAACAGAACAAGTGTATGCAATGCATTAATGCCCATACCAACCCAGCACTCTATCTCCTGTCCAATCCTGCACTCCTGTAGGGATTTAATCGACCCACCCGTCCCTACACTCCTTATGTAGCACCGGTTACGGCACTAACCAATATTGCAGCAGAGCTGCAATCACATAATCGGCTTAAAGCTACCGGTGGATCCACAGTCGTCAAGACCATGCGACCCTAACAATTCATATACTTCCTCCAATTCAATAATCCTATCCCCCATGCAGCATAATATCACATGAATGCAGACATACCATAAATAGCATACAATAACAATCATATAACATGCAGGGCATTTTAGTCATTTTACCCTCTAAGGGTATTTCGGTCATTTTACCCTCTAGAGGTAATTCGATAATTTTACCCTTCGAGGGTATTTTAGTCATTATACAACCTTCCAAAGGTCTATAGTCGCCTCGAGCGATGCGGATAACATACATCACCAAAACGGTGTATTTGGGCCCAAAGCCTAATACTCGGCCCAAGTGGGCCCACGCTCTCGTGTGGCCTATTCGGCCCATTTCCAATCACGGCTATGTGCACAATATAGCCCAGTTCAATTTCTTCCACTTTTCGTAAACTAGTCCGTGTGGGGCCCATGAGCCCATTAGGTCTACACGGCCCATATCGGCCCAACGAGGCCCATAACGACCTAAGCCCATGAGAACACTCATGGTGGCCTCAACCTTCTTACGCCCATACTCATGGGCTCGATCCACCACACGTGCGATTGCATGCTCGTGTGGCATCATTCGCCGGTACTTCGACTTTTTGGCATTTGCCGATCTACTATTTGAGTGGTGTGTGTGTGAGTACACACTTTCGACTTTTCAACCGATTAACAATTATAACAGTTTATACGGATACACACCTTATCACGTAGAGTACTGAATAATCACGAGTGCCATCACCTTCACTAGAGCGATCAAACTGCGATTTGCCCAGTTAAAACCAAAGTATTCTAAACAGAGATAATGATGCGACTGGGCCTAGGGCCCATTCTCGGCCCAAATTGGCCCACACGCTCGTGTGGCCTATTTTGCCCAAATCTAGCCACAAATATAAGATTCACATAGTCCAGTCCAATATTTACTACACAGTCATACAACTTATCCGATTGGGCCTACGGGCCCATTGGCCCCACATAGCCCCTTTCGGCCCATCGTGGCCCAAACAACCTAAACCCACAAGAACACTCATGATGGCCTCAACTATCGCGTCGAAGCTCCCACACGTGCGCTCACACGCTTGTGTGGCTACCTTCGTCGTGCGACCGGTATTTCGGCATTTGCCGCTCTATAGCTAGAGTAGTGCGAAATACACACCTGATAGGAATCTGGAGTTAATCCGCGCTCCGAACACTCTTCTCATAGATCGCTCTATTTAAAGCCAGCTTCTCGCCTATTCTCATGCTAGCTTCCCGATGTGGGATTTCACCTTCAGCAGAGTTTAATTCCATGACAACCACTTGTCGTCCCAACTTAGCAAAATAAATATTCCTTTTTACTTGTAATGGGATCGAACCCTTGCCCTCTCCTATGCTCCAGACACTACATGCCACCACAAAACAAGCTCCTTTTGTGTCTTAAAACATGCGCAACTAAATATAATCCTATGGGCCAAAGTCTAAGTTCATTTAAAAGGAAATCAAAATGAATTGCAAGCGCGAAAACTTGAACCCATGCTCCCTTGCAACCTTAATGATGCCTTGCCACTAGACCACTCACTTCCTTGTGTCATTGTTTTTCCCACAATTTATTCTTAACGCCTACTTACTTACTCCCAGGGTTTTATTCACCTAAAACCAAAATTTTTCCTAAAGCCTAGGTTTGAACTCGAGACTTCATAGAAGCCCTCTAACCTTCCAAAAATCACTCACCTAATATGTCCAACTTAAATTAGTACAGTTCTCTTGTTCTCAAAAATTTTAAACGCTCCCATGCCCCAGGCGCCATAGGCCCAGTTCTACTCGGCCCAAAAATTTGGAGCGATACATATGGAATGGTTAGTTGATTGAATTGAATATGTGAATTAGGTATGGAATTAGATGGCAAATTGTAGCATATCTGTAAATTATATTGATGGTAAAGACTATGATT
Organism: Gossypium bickii; assembly: GCA_025503065.1. Lineage (NCBI taxonomy): Eukaryota > Viridiplantae > Streptophyta > Magnoliopsida > Malvales > Malvaceae > Gossypium > Gossypium bickii. The sequence continues at coordinate 40,951,385 of CP106717.1, read as the reverse complement.
TGAACATTGGTTAATGTTTTTGGATGCATATTAGTGCCTTGAATTGGCTCCATCTGTGCTTGTGTAGGTATGTGCAAATTGGGTGGCAAAATGGCTTGATAAATAGCCTATTTTTGTCCACACGGGCAGAGTCACGGGCGTGTGTCTCAACCGTGTGTGACACACGGTCAAATTACACGATCGCGTGTCCCCTAGTGTTGAAATTAAATTGAAGTCAGTATGTTCCACATGGTCTCAAACACGGGCGTATGACTAGTCGTGTGGTACAAGTTAGTATACCCCCTAATTGGCACAAGGCCTAGCACAAGGGCATGTGACTTGGTTGTGTTGCATAAGTTAATATACCCTACAGTTTAGGCACGGCCTGGCACACGGGCGTGTGTGGCCATTTTGAAAGGTACACGAGCTAGACACACGGGTGTGTGGTCGGCTGTGTGACCCAAGTCAGTATGTATGCCCTGTATTCACACAGCCTTAGACACGGGCTTGTCTAGTAGCAGTGTGAGGCGCACGGCCTGTTCACACGGGCGTGTGACCCTTATTTACATGAAAAATTTCTAAGTTTCTAGAGTTTTTGTATGATATCAGTTTAGTCCCGAACCAGTTATAAAGCATGTTTAAGGCCTTGTAGGTCCTTATAAGGGACAATGTAATACTATTAAATGATTTATGAGAATGAATGCTTATTGTTGCATAAATGTATGCTATATGTGTTCTGAATTGATCGGTAATACCTCGTAACCCTATTCCTACGTTGAATACTGGTGAGGGGTGTTACAAAATCCATATTGAAAAGTACACTTATCAATAACATTATTTAAATAACAACACTTTTCTCAATATAAAACAAAGACTTGATTTTATTTAGTGTTAAAATCCACACCTGATCGTAGATCTGATGTGCCACAAATTTCTAAGAATTCCTACACGTGGATCTAACAATTTGATGCGATCTTGGTCGCATCATGGTTCGACTCTTTCCGACGCGATTGAGAGTTGCCTAAGTTTGAGGGGCCAAAGTGCAAAATGAAGCTGATTCCAGCTCTTTGAACCGAACCAACTAAATTGAACTTTTATTTAATTTTCAGCTTTGCATTTAGTTTACATTTATAATACTTGCATTTAAGCATCTTAGTTCAATAAATGGTTGCTGGTCATTAATTCAACTCAACTTAGTTTAATTAATTGAGTTCTTTTAATGAATTTAATTTAATAGTTGTTTCTTTAATTAATCTAGTTACTAGGTTAATTTATTGATGCATGAGTTAAATTCATTTAATGATGCTTTATTTAATTAAGCTAGTTGATTTAAGTGTTAGTTTATTTAATTAAGCTAGTTGCTGGAATAAATGATGTTTAAGTGTTAGTTTATTTAATTAAGTTAGTTGTTAAGTTATTTTAAGTTTAATAATTGCATTAATTTGTTGGTTGCATGTGATAATTGCAGGTGACTTTTCATCTTACATCCATTATTACTACTGAATAAAGAAGAGCATTATGGTTCTTTAAATTCGACAGCCTCTTTGTCTTCAACTTCCATAACATTTGCTTCATAGTATTTACTACAAGCAATCAATTCTCCATCAAAGATGCTGGTGACTTTTCGGTTGGTCATGGAGACTTCAAAAGGTTTTCAAAGCAACATAATTAAAGAAATTAATCACCTTGAAGGATGGAGTTAGGTGACTTTTTGGTTGGTCATAGGAGACTTCAAAGCACTTTGACAGCCACTTAATTGAAGAAATTATTCACATGAAGATGGAGTTACATGGCTAGAATTCCAAAAGTTGAGACTCTTCATTTGAAATCATTATTAGCCTCATTAAAAGTGACCATTCATCTAGCCTCATTTGATACTATATATACATGTAATTAAGCTATTGATGGACAGATTATTGAATTGGTTAATGTTATGCTGATCAATTTGTGAGATTGTTTTCTCTCATATTTTGTTGAAGACTCGTTGGCTTATCTAGTCTCTAGTGGTGTCGACTCGTTTTCTTCTATCGAACTTATCACTATTATATAGTGTGGCGTTCACCTTCATACCAAGGTTCCTACTTTTCTAAGTAGTGGGTCGAGGTTTCACTACTTCCATCTTCCACCTTGAAAGCTTATAAGTATTCAGGTCAATACTTTTTAGTATTGGTTCTTATTTGTTTTTGAGTTCATTTTATTCCCTATCCATCATCTACTAAAATTTTCTTTCCTTACTTCCTTTCACTTCATCATAGCCGAACCCTCTTTTCACTTATTATCGATTGTTGTTAATTCCCTTCCATACCAATCTCCATCTTTATTTACTTTATCCGAGCTTATATAAAATTCATATCCTTCGAACTCTCTTTGAAACCCCTTTTCATTAGCTTCCGCACCATTTTACCTAAAAGTATCATCTTTAAACTAGCCGAACGAAACCTTCTCGTAGATGATCAGGCAATTCACATATGACTCGACTCACCGCCGAGGCGGATCGTATCATTTGGTATCAGAGCCATTAAAATGAGAAGTACGGACTTTCAAAGACAAGCCGGAATAGGTTAATGAAAAAAATTTGAAAAAAATTCAAAAAAATGGAAAGTTTCTCATTATATTTCGTGCATTTGAAGTGTTGGAAAAAAAATAAAAATTCAAAAAAAAACGAAAATTCAAAAAAAATGAAAATTCAAAAAAAAAAAGTGCAGTTTTTGAAGGTTCTTGAATTTTTTTTTCTTTTGTTCCCATTTGATTGGTTCCTGATCATTTATTTTCCCTTCTACCATTTCTTCTACTCCAATGCCACATTTAAAGCCCTTTCCATATTTTCTTCCTGCCTACCCTATCCCTTTTCATTATTTCCTTTGTTTACCAATTTGTGACAGACCCCTAAGCCTACGACAAGGCCTTGGCAAGTTCGAATACGAAATTGTGAGAGAAAGTTTGAGTGGTAAAAGGCACGAGTGTGTGAGACTATTCAAGTGGAGGTAAAAGCCAAATGAGTGTAAACACGAGCGAGAGTGCAAACCATTTATTTTTCTTTTCGAGCGAAATTGTAAGGATTTTGTTGTGAGGAATTTAATTTTTTTTTACTTAACAAATTTCTTTTCAGCAATCAAAGATGTCTCGCGAAGAATTTACTGAATCAGAGTTCCAATATTTGGTGCAAGAAATGTGAAAAATGGTGAATTCTAAATTCAATACATTGCACAAGAGATTGGACCGTGTGAAGAAAAGAGACCAACGGGAACGAACGTCTTCAAGTCAAAAAGTGGAATCAAGAATATCACGAAGACATACATTCAATGATCATTCGAGAAAAGATTTCCATTGTGATTCCTATTCGTCATTGACTTCGAAACGAAGGGATTTCAATCGAGATTTCTTTTTGTCAAGGAATTCAAGACGACAAGAGTCGTCACTCAATTTTGAACCCGTCCAAGATGACATCCGAGGAGATAGGCACACCTCTTTCCAATCTTCAAAGAAATCCTACTCGGAGTATTTTTCACGAAGCATTGATCAAGATTCTTATGCAAATAATTTTCCTTCTTTTGAACAAAATCTTTGTTTTCATGATTCTTTTGTATCTTCTTGTAAAAAGAAAACGAGAAAAGCAAAAGAAGAAAAAGAAAAAGAAATAAAAGAGAGGCAAGAGGCGAGTAAGAGAGAAAATGAGAGATTCTTGAAAGAGCTCGAGAAAGTCATTGAAAAAGCTGCTGAAAAAGAAAAAGAACAAAAAGAGAGTGAAAATGAGATTGAAAAAGAAATTGAAAGAGAGAATGAAAAAGAGATTGTAAGAGAAAAAGAAAATGAAGAAAAGAAAATTGAGATTGAGAAAAAAATTGAAAAAGAAAGTGAAAAAGATCTTGAAAAAGATCTTGAAAAAGAAATGAGAAAACAAGATGAGCAAGAAAAAGAGAGTGAATTTTCAACTAACCCGTTTGAAGACTTCTCTTGTACTGTTTCTTCTTTTCAGGTTTTCGAGAAACTGAGTAAAGATCTTCAACTTCAATACCTCCCGAAAGAACGACGTTTTCAAATGATCAAAAAAGGTAAGGTTGAAAGTGAAATTAAACCGCCTACGCCAGAAGGTAAGGAAGATAAGTGTTTTGATGAGATTCAATCTCCACCGAATCTTTCAACTGTTTGTGATTATGTGGATAATTTTGTCATTTGCCATCGTTTGATTCGTTATGATGATTTAAAAGATGGTAAGACGGGTTTACCCCATAATAATCATTGTGAAGCAAAGTGTGAAGGTGGAGTAACGTCTATTCGACAAGCGCAAGACTCAAGTAAGTGTGACGATGAATTTTCTCTTAATCTCAACTTGTTTGATTGTGGTTATTACAAAATTCGTTCATTGTCTAATACGGAAACTTTGAGTTTTTGTAAATCGATTTTAAAACATATAAAGAGTTTTGATTGCTCGATCTTGAATGTGCATAAGTCTTATTGGTTTAACATGTTTGATTTTTCTAAACCCTTGTCACATCTTGAGTTTAATTATCAAAATCATGTCTTTAAACCGGGACTATGTTTTGTATCATTTGGTATGCCTTGTCGAAAAATCAAGCAACAACAATTGTGCTTGAAGAATTTCAATCATTTTGATACTTGGTTTTTGATTAAGGTTGCGAAATTTTCCCATTTTGTGTTCAATTTTTATTTGCTCCTTAAACAAATTCTATGGTTGCACTTGAAATTTACATTCCATTTGAAAAGTGCTGAATCAAACGTGAGGCTTCGACTGCATTATCTTTTTGAAGAGAGAAGGTTTGTATTGCTTGACCACGGTAAGACTGATCTTTTTCTTTCTGACTATAAAGGTAAGTCTTCTGAACTTGTTGACACCTTTGTGATCTTTTTGAAAAGTGACAAGCTTTGCATTAATGAACTAGTTTTTGTAAAACATTTAGATCATGTTATGATTAATCGTTCTATTTTGCCTGTTTGTGATCTATCTGTTTCGTTGGATGATGGCAGGATTCTTGAGTTTGATAATTTTGATAAATTTCGTGTGAAAGAATTAGATCATGAAATGTTTGAACGTCCTATCATGTTTAATGATGGTCTACTTGTTGACAAAAAGAATCCTGTGTTTAATAATTTTTGTTCATGTGCGAGTGATTACATATGTTGTTCAATGCAAGATTTGGATGTTCATTTTTGATTGCCATATGCATTTTCTCAACTATCTGCTTGTGACGATTATATCTATCATTTGATGTGTTACTCGCATGTTGATTTTGACTTGTGGAATCCATTCAAATTGTATGCATACCATGAAACTTATCCAATTCAGATTCAAATATTTGATAAGGCTTTGTTTCTTTTGTATGATAATGCGAATATGCTCGTTTGTGTTCAATCTATTCGTTTTGTATTGCTCATATTTCGATTGCAAGTTTGTTTGTCACAACTCTTTCTAACTTTTGGTTATATTTTACAGGTGTCTCGATCACCATCCTTCCCGTTTGATCGAGGAAAGCCGATCAAAAGGAATTCAGTTCGAGAGAACCATCGGCTCGATTCGAGGACGAATCGCTTTCAAGAGGGGGGTATGATGCGATCTTGGTCGCATCATGGTCCGACTCTTTCCGACGCGATTGAGAGTGGCCTAAGTTTGAGGGGCCAAAGTGCAAAATGAAGCTGATTCCAGCTCTTTGAACCGAACCAACTAAATTGAACTTTTATGTAATTTTCAGCTTTGCATTTAGTTTGCATTTATAATACTTGCATTTAAGCATCTTAGTTCAATAAATGGTTGCTGGTCATTAATTCAACTCAACTTAGTTTAATTAATTGAGTTCTTTTAATGAATTTAATTTAATAGTTGCTTCTTTAATTAATCTAGTTACTAGGTTAATTTATTGATGCACGAGTTAAGTTCATTTAATGATGCTTTATTTAATTAAGCTAGTTGCTTTAAGTGTTAGTTTATTTAATTAAGTTAGTTGTTAAGTTATTTTAAGTTTAATAATTGCATTAATTTGTTGGTTGCATGTGATAATTGCAGGTGACTTTTCATCTTACATCCATTATTACTACTGAATAAAGAAGAGCATTATGGTTCTTTAAATTCGACAGCCTCTTTGTCTTCAACTTCCATAACATTTGCTTCATGGTATTTACTACAAGCAATCAATTCTCCATCAAAGATGCTGGTGACTTTTCGGTTGGCCATGGAGACTTCAAAAGGTTTTCAAAGCAACATAATTAAAGAAATTAATCACCTTGAAGGATGGAGTTAGGTGACTTTTTGGTTGGTCATAGGAGACTTCAAAGCACTTTGACAGCCACTTAATTGAAGAAATTATTCACATTGAAGATGGAGTTACATGGCTAGAATTCTAAAAGTTGAGACTCTTCATTTGAAATCATTATTAGCCTCATTAAAAGTGACCATTCATCTAGCCTCATTTGATACTATATATACATGTAATTAACCTATTGATGGACAGATTATTGAATTGGTTAATGTTATGCTGCTCAATTTGTGAGATTGTTTTCTCTCATATTTCGTTGGCTTATCTAGTCTCTAGTGGTGTCAACCCGTTTTCTTCTATCGAACCTATCACTATTATATAGTGTGGCGTTCATCTTCATATCAAGGTTCCTACTTTTGAGTCGAGGTTTCACTACTTCCATCTTCCACCTTGAAAGCTTATAAGTATTCGGGTCAATACTTTTTAGTATTGGTTCTTACTTGTTTTTGAGTTCATTTTATTCCCTATCCATCATCTGCTAAAATTTTCTTTCTTTACTTCCTTTCACTTCATCATAGCCGAACCCTCTTTTCACTTATTATCCATTGTTGTTAATTCCCTTCCATACCAATCTCCATCTTTATTTACTTTATCCGAGCCTATATAAAATTCATATCCTTCGAACTATCTTTGAAACCCCTTTTCATTAGCTTCCGCACCATTTTACCCAAAAGTATCATCTTTAAACTAGCCGAACGAAACCTTCTCGTAGATGATCGGGCAATTCACATATGACTCGACTCACCCCCGAGGCGGATCGTATCACAATTAGATTACCTATTCAATCAATAATGGTGATCTTGCATTAAAAACAATCGTCAATAAGGTTGATACAATAGTGGTGTTGAGTTTCCATTATCACTTACCCTTAATAATCTCTTGGATAAATTCCCAACGTTTAGTGGTCTCTTGAGTTGATGTTGATCGACCTTTCAACAATATATGACATAAGAGATGTTAATACATGAGAAGTAAGGCTCTCTAAAGTATTCGGCCAAGGGAAGGAAAATATTTCTGCACAACCCTTACTCTTATACTTACTATGTTGAAACAGAAGGTTTGACGAATCGTAATGATCAATAATCAAAGGGGAAAGAATGATCTAAAAGGATGATTATTAGAAAATAAGCTCAAGAAAAATAGAGTTTAGAATTAAGTATTAAACATAATATTTAATGCAGAATTTTTGACTGTATTAAAAAAATAATGAACATTTGAAATAAAGAAGAAAAAGTGAAAGGATCTCCACCGTCGGTAGTGGTGCTACGATAATGACGTGACAATCTATATACGAAGGCAGTGGTTTGATAGAGGAGAAGGAAAGAATCTGTGTTCGGTCACTCCCTTAAAATAGGAGAAATGAGAAGAGAAAAGAAAATAAGAAAATGGGGAAAGTTGCACGATGGTTGCCACGATGGTGGAGGACGGCACTAGGGGCGTTGTTTGGAGAAAAATGAGAGGAGAAAAGTGGAGGAAAGGTGGAGGTCTGATGGTGACGATGTGATGCAATCCTGCCTCGGTGAGCGAGTCGAGTCGTCTTAGTTGCCCGATCATCGACGAGAAAGTATCATTCCAAATTTATAATAAGTTTGCAATCGGCTAAGTATGAGTTTAATGATGAAGTATATGCTTAAATTGGCTAAGTATAAGTAAGGTAGGTTCAGCTAACAAATAAATAAAGATAGATAATTTGATAGCAGGTGGAATGTAAACCGTGAACTTAAGCGTCAAGAACGAACCAATACTATAGAGAGTGTGACTTGGGACTTATATGGCTTAAGGTGGAAAGGGCGGTGAAGGAAAGGGACCTTGATCCATTACCTAGCAAGGTAAGAACCAAAGGTATAAGGATAGGGTTGAACACCACACCAATTAGATGATAAGTTCAAAAGAGAATCAAGTTGATGCCACTGACGAGCAGATAAGTCAAAGTGAGATTCGAACGAAATTGGAGAGGAAGAAACCTCACAAAAGAACTTAAACTAAATAACTTAAACTAAATTAACTAAATATTATTTGAAGTTTATTCCAGCAACTATTAGCTCAAAATGCATAAATTAAATAAAATTAAAATTGAGCTGAAACCGAATTGAATGTTCCAGCAAATTGATGCGCAAGATAACACCGAATGAATTTGAGCTCAATGAGCTAGGATGAGTTATGAACGAGCTAAATGAGCTCGTAGCAAGTTGCATGGAACACTTGAGCTGTACATCTCGGATTGTTCGATTATTCCAACAATGGTTTCCGCCCCAAATTAGGTCAATTAAAACCTGCACACAAATTAACAAATTGAAATTAGATTTCATTTTGCACTTGGAACCCTTATGTTTAGGCCATTCTCGGTGGCGTTGAGTTGTGTCATAACATGATGCAACCGGATCCGCATCACGATGACGGGTCAAGAGAAAGGAGTGGGGGAGGAGAGGAAGAAAAATAATACAAATGGTGCTTGATGGCTAAAACAAAAGAAAAAGGGAGAAAATAGGGAGGAGCAAAAGAGGAGGTGGCAAAAATGAATAGGAAAATAAAATATGGACAACATTCACCTTGTCTAGGTTCAATGTATGACACACAAGGTAAGTGTGAAGAAAATAGGCTTGTAGAGGGGACAAAGGGGATTAAGGGAGTGAAAAGGGGGCTTAATTAGGGAAGGTTGACTCACACACAATGAAAGAATCTTTCCTTATGCATAGTAACTCGGTTGGATGGAAAAGAGTGTTCACACTAGCTAAAGTTGTCAAAAAAAAACTTAAATAAAAATTTGGGAGTGTCAGGAACTTAACATAGGACCTTTAGGAAATTATTTAAGCACTTAACCATTTGACCAATTGTGATCATTTAAACAGAAAATATTTAAAATATAGGATAACCTTTTCTAAGAGTTTAAAACAAATTTTTACCAAATGAAAATTAACGAGAGGGAAAGGATTCAAACTTAAATCATTAAGGACAACTCCACAACTACTCAATCACTATAGTTGATATTTATTTATTATCAAATGAGTAAAAGATTATTTAAATAAAAATTTGGAGGTGACCATTCTTGGTTCATTAACCCAATTTTTGGGATGTGACATGCAAACCAAAATTCTTTTTGAACCAATAGAACCTCTAGTATTAGCTTTTACAATATTCTATTGTGGTCTATCCTCTCTGGCCTACTTCAAAGGTCGTGAATTTGGGCCAGTACAACTACACTTCCTCTTATTCTGTACTGTGTTCTTTTCCTTTCTCTCGTATTCCTATCACTTACTTCCTTCTAATATTTTGTTCTTCTCAATCGTAATCTCGAAAACCCCTTTCTAAAACTCCCTACATTGCTTGGGATATTTTATCATCCCTAGTCTCGCGATTTTAGCTTTTAACGGTAAATGCTTTAACGACGCCCTTTGTCTTAGGGTTAGGCACAAGTCCTTTAAAAGCTAACAAATAATGTTGAGCTACTCGACATTGCGCTCCTCAAAAATCACTTACCACGGGTTCGCAGACCTCAAGTTTTCATATCGCTTTCTTGATTCTAAAGTCTTATATTACTCTATAGTTCAAAAATAAAGTGTCCAACTATTTCCTGAGTGTTTACGGTCTAAGTTTTACAGTTTTAATCTTAATTTTCAAACAGTACAATCTTAATATTTGTCTATAGTTTAGCAATAATAGTACTAACTTTGGAATGATATCAAAGTTCTCAGATTTTAACTTTTTTGAAAATCTCATAAATATTTTCTTGTGGCATGGTTCCCAAAATACCCCTTTTAAGCAGACTCAAAACAAAATTTCATGGTCCAATTTTTTATCTGAGCTCTGATACCACTACATGTAACACCCAAACCTGGCCCAGTTATTATGGTCGAATTTGGAAAGGTACATTGGCCCAGAAAAACTTTCTTGATTTCAAACATACTTTTTTTAAATCATTCGCGCAGTTCGTTCAAAACTATTAAAATCAAATGTTCAACTTTATTTTCAATCTCATTCCAAAAACCATTTGTCCACGAAAATGGCCGAAATAAACTTTCAAAATTTTGAAAAAAATATTTTAAAACTATTGGCTTATTAATTCAAAACAAATTAAATAAAGCGTTATTTTAATTTCATAAAAATCGTGAAAATGTTAAGAATCGAAATAATAATATCTCAATTGTAAACATTTAATAAATTATTCAAAACTATTTCAGATTTTCAATAATACTTCTAAATCATTTGTCTTTTTTATTCAAAATTGGAAAACTTGGTTTTTTGTTATTATTTTAGTAATAAAAACATATTAACTTTATAAATCAAATGTTTTTAGGAAACTCATTTGTAAAGATTAATAATTTGGAAAACAAAATATAATTTTATTAAAAACTCCTTTTTAGGAAATGCAGCGGAAATATATATTCTTGAAAAGATTTTATTTTAAAATTGAGTTTCATACAAAATCTTATTAAATAATAACTTATGTAGTTTTTAAAACTTAATGTCATGAAATCAAGTCATGCAAGTCAGAATAAAATCACCAAAGTAAAGTCCCATGCCATAGTACTATAATTTAACCCAAATAGCAACAAAGCCCATAAAAATCCAAATCATAAATAAAAGTCCACATTTATTTAAAAACTATTTGCAATAGCATCACCGATGACTGCATCCGACTTCTAACCACGAGGATTATCTAAAACACATAAGTAAAGTGGGTGAGCTTTAAAGAGCCTAGTGTGAGATCAATAGAAAAATCATCGCATACATATCAAAATATCAATCGCAACATATTAGTCATCTTAATAATCACAAGTTCTAACATTGATACTTATGCATGAACATGTCGATGCATATTTTAATACGATGCACATTTTTATAAAATTTCATATACATCTTCGCTACACACCAGTACCGAGTTCCCAAAAACTCGTCTATCCAAACACCATTTTTGGATAAGCCACCACTGATTTGCATATAAACCACACTGATTTGCATATAAACTATCACTGATAATACTTTCTGGACAAGTCACCACATATGTAGATATACTACCACTGAAACACTTTGTGGACAAGCCACCACTAATTTGCAGATAAACTACCACATACTTCCACCTTTCACAAAACCCACCTCATGCATGTGATATGGCAATTTCACTTTTTAACACATATTATTCACTTTTACACTTAGGCATGTAAATATGCTCTCGTAATTACATAACACTTAGTAATCACTTTTAATCACTCACATGCTTTAATAGGCGTTTTACATTAGATCTTAGATCTCAATATTAACATACATACATATAGATATCACATATTTAAATTATCAAACATGTAACACCCTAAACCCAGTCTATGCGTTAAGACTAGATTTGATATGTCACACAAAATGAACATACATCTAGTCCTCTAATGATTTAAAGAAAACAGATCCTCAAAAATATTTTGGAAAAGAAGTTTATTAAAAATTGAGGTTAACTTAAAATTTAAGATTTAAGACATAAGAGTTTATAAATTGAAATTTAGAAAATAATTGGTTTAATTTTACGAAAAGTTTAAAAGAGTTCAAAAGAAATTTGAAAACAAGATTCTTAAAAGAATTCTTACTGAAAAACTTACGCGATAATAATATTTAAGAAAAACCCCCTTTTTGTACGTAAATTAAAGAAAACATTTATAAAAATAAAATAGTCCCACTTAAGTATCTAAAACATAATTAAAATCCATCTACGAGTAAAACATCCATAAAAATATTACCAGAGGCCTTATTACATCACAACTGAAATAGTAATTAAATAAAAACACTTAAAAGTAGTTCAAAGTTCATAAACAACCATCCTTCGTAGTATGGCCTCCACAAGTCATCCCCGGCCCAAGCCTCCATTATTGATTATTACCTGAGAAGGGAAAAGAAAATGGGGTGAGTTACTTAGAACTCGATGTAAACCCACTTACCATAGTTTCTTCGGCCAAACCATTTAAGCATTTAATTGGGCCTGAGCCCATTTACAAATATAACAATTTAACATGTGTAGAATGCATGTGATATGCAATTCCCAAACCAAACCTAAATTTCCATTTGCTACACACCACCCGTACCAACCAGCACACCTGTGGGGAGCTTTAGTCACCCACCCCGCCAACACACCAAACTGGGCATTTAGCCATATATTAAACTTGGCAATTAAGCCATATATTAAACTGGGCAATTAAGCCATATATTAAACTGGGCAATTAAGCCATATATTAAACTAGGCACGAAGCTATGTATCAAACTGGGCACGAAGCCATGTAACAAACTGGGCACGAAGCCATGTATCAAACTGGGCACGAAGCCATCAAAATTTTGTAGCAAAGCTACTAGAACTTCTCTTCATCAAGTATCCCAACCCATGCAATCATGTATACAACATGCATAATAATTCATTCATATAATTATTCTAACAAAAGGCCCATTATAAAAAAAAATTTATTGCAATCTGGCCTATATCACATTTTGGCCTATTTCACAAATTGGCCCATTTCTCAATTTGGACCATTTCACATCTCATATCACACTTGGCCAATTTATCAAATAACACATATGGCTCATTTATCACATATGACCCAAAATATCATATTTTATCATTTTAGCCCCTTTAAGGGCAATTTCGTAATTTACCATATTTTTAATACCAATTTCATGATCTTAACACTAAAGTGTTAGTTATACCATATTTTCCGATTTTACCCTCTTTGCGATTTTTAATCCAATGTTTACTACGATATAGTCATCTAACCCATGAGATAAGTGTGAGATTACACACCTGATTACGGTGAGGACTACACTTTCTTCATCGTCGATACCTAAATACGTTATAACGCTAGATTAGAACACTAACTCTTAAAATAAATCTATGCTAAAGTAAGCAGTCTAGGTTTTTACCCTCGGAATATCGAACAACAACTATTTGTCAATTTTTCCCGGTTGACGGTTCACAACCCGGTGGAAAACCCAAACAATTAAAGGCTCCGAACTACGAACAACTTTGAATAATTGATTCTCCCCAAATGAGTGTCCACAACCCGGTGGAAAGTCTCAGATTGCCGAAACAGCCCTTCGCTTGAATCTAGAGGGAATACCAAATCCACCTCTCTTTCGAACACTATTCACCACCCTTTTTAACCCTATCTTGTTTGCCTCCATCGAAAAAAGAATATTAGTCCAACTAATATTTTGGAAATTACGACTATTGGTTTTAAGGGAGAAATCGGCTTACCACAAAATCTTTACGTTTAAGGGATGAAAATTGAGCGATAGTGTCCCTAAGATAAAGTCGATTAGTAAACCCCATCTTTAACGAAATAATGAGTAATATGGAAGTCCTTGATAGAAACCCTTACCTTATCACTTTGGACCGAATCCTAGCGATTCACGATTATTACGAACACTCTGAGTTTCAGCCTTTCTCTATGTCACTATACAGATGAAAAAGATTGTCTAAGAGAGAGATAGAGGATGATATTTTCAGTCAAAAAGACCCTCCCAACGAATATGTAGATTCGACAAAAGAAAAAAAAGAAGAAAATAAAGAATCAAAGAGGCTTCTTACCGATTGATAAAAACGAGAGTAGAAAGAATGATTAATAAGAAAAGATATGTGAAGAGGGAGATTCAGCTATGAAGAAAATTTTAAGAAAATGGTGTTAGCAACATTCGGCCATGGAGGAAAAGAGAAGAAAAGAGAAAATGGCCTCAAGGTTTTTGGTATTTCAGCACTAGGGGGAAAATGACTTGAGAGGTTTAGGCAAAATAAAACCAAATGGTCAAAATGAAATGACCAAAAGAAAAAAAACAAAGATGTTCACCAATGCCCAATATGCATTCGGCTAGGGAGAGAAAAGATGAAAAGAAAAGTGTTTTGAGAGAAAAATGACCAAAATGAAAAGTGCACAACAACACCTATCCTTACCCAAAAGCCTTCAAAAAATCGGCCACCCCCTAGCCCCTAAAATCGTCCAAGTTCATGGACACAAGGTCAAAGTTTGGCCATTCCAAACTTTCCAAAACACACCCCTTAAAAAGTGCCTTGTGTTCCCCCTACATACCATATGCTCATGATTCCTTTCCCTATGTTCAATTCTTGCCTTAACCAATAGCCACCTTGCCATAAAAAAATATATAAAGTCCAAGCTACCATAAATACTAGCTTGACCAACACTATGAAGATGGGAAGCAAAAAATAAAAATTCCACATGCATAACAAAGGATTCGAACCTCTTCCCTTAAGCAAACACTCATGGCGCCAACTCCACTTTACTACTAGCTCATCTTATGCTAGCTTTTGCCACTTAATTACCTTAAACATCAAGGTTACTTGTTCCACTTCAATAAAGTATTCATTATTATTTTTTTTAATTTCAAATAAATCCCGAGCCTTCTCAAGACTATTTTAAACACACAAATTGAATCATTTCACTAGCTGAGCACCAAAATTATGCCACGTATCGATTCTAAATTTTTTTAGGATGTTACCCCTTAAAGAAAATTCCGTCCTCGAAATTTACCTGGTTAAAAGAGGTGAGGATATCATTGCCGAATTGCGTCCTCAGGCTCCCACGTAGCTTCCTCCGCTCCGTGATTATGCCATAGAACCTTAACCAACGGCACAGACTTCTTCTTAACACCTTAACATCATGATCTAAGATTTTCACTGGTTCTTCCTCGAAAGACAAGTCCGGTCTTATCTCCACTTCTTCTACCGGTACTATGTGAGACGGATTTGATCGATAACGCCTTAACATAGAGACATAGAAGACACTATGAATCTGACTCAACTTCGGAGATAGTTCAAGCTGATAGGCCACTGGCCCTACACGCTTCAACACACGGTACTATCCAATGAACCTAGGGCTCAACTTTCCTTATCCTAAACCTGTGTGTGACGCGTCACAGTAAACCACAAACTCTTTTCCAGCCTCAGGTTGAATTAGAACTGGCGCTTCCGTCAAAATCTTCTTCAATTTCTCAAAACTCTCTTGTTGTTTGTCTGCCCACACAAACGGTACTCCCTTCTGCAACAGTTTAGTTAAGGGTGCAGCAATCAACGAAAACCCCTCAACAAAGCGTCTATAATAGCCAGCCAAACCTAAGAAACTCCAAATCTCAGCCACTGACTTCGGTGGTTTCCAATCCAACACAGCCTCTACCTTCCGAGGATCAACTCTGATTCCTTCGGCTGACACAACATGCCCAAAGAAAGTCACATCCTTCAGCCAAAATTCACACTTACTGAATTTGGCATAAAGTTGCTTGTCTCGCAGTATTTGCAATACTGTACGCAAATGTGAGTCATGCTCTTCCTCATTCCTCGAATATACCAAGATATCATCTATGAACACCACCACGAACTGGTCTAAATAGGGTTGAAAGACTCGGTTCATCATGTCCATAAATGCAGCTGGTGCATTGGTCAAACCAAACGGCATCACCAAAAACTCATAATGTCCATAACGAGTTCGAAATGCCGTCTTATGAATATTTGCCTCCCTAACCTTGAGTTGGTGATAACCTGATCTCAAATAAATCTTGGAGAAAACTGAAGCTCCTCTCAATTGATCAAACAGGTCGTCGATTCTCGGTAACGGATACCTATTCTTGATCATCAATTTATTCAACTGCCTATAATCAATGCACATACGCATCGACCCATCCTTCTTCTTGACGAACAAACCGGTGCTCCCCACGGAGACACACTCGGTCGAATAAATCCCCGATCCAATAGTTCTTGAATTTGAGCTTTAAGCTCCGCTAGCTCCTTCGGCACCATTCTATAAGGAGCAATGGACACCAGAGCCATTTCGGGTAAAAGCTTAATGCCAAATTCTACTTCCCGATCTATAGGTAGACCTGGAAGTTCCTCGGAAAGACATCTGGAAATTCTTTCACCATTCTCACACCTTCCACCGATAATTCCTTAGCATCCAACGCGCTAATGAAGGCTAGGAACGCTCCATACCCTTTTCGCACCAACTTTTCTGCCTTTAAAGCAGATACCACATTTGCCAAATAGTTCCTTCGTTCGCCTATCATTACTACTTCCTTATCATCCAAGGTCCTTATCGACATCCACTTTGCAGCACAATCCAAGTGCGCCCAGTGCTTTACCAACCAATCCATGCCCAAAATAAGATCAAACTCACCGAAAGGCAGTTCCATCAAATCCGCCAAAAATATTTCTCTTTGAATTTCTAAAGGCACGTCTCTATACAATTTATTCACGATTACCGACTGTCCTAAAGGACTAATTACCGTCATCACTCTATCAGTAATCTCAGATCTAATATTCAGACTTCCAGATATGGCACTAGCAATATACGAGTGGGTAGACCAGATATCTATCAAAGCAGTAACAGGTACATCAAAGATGAAAAATGTACCAGTTATCACATCAGGTGCATCGCCATCCTTCTGATGCCTGACCGTATAGACCAACCACGGCTGTCTCGCCTCCGCGTTACCTCTAAAGCCATTACCTCGACTCGGTGCACCTTGACCTCGTCCAGCGCCATTACCACCACGACCTGGTCCACGGCCTCTCGGTGGCTGCTGAGCACCTCCGACTGGCTGTGCATCAGGGTTCTTGAGCCGGAGCAGTCCATCGAGGGCAATCCTTAAACTGGTGATCCTTAGAACTACATTTAAAACAACCACCTATTCTCTTCCAGCATTCCCCGGGGTATTGTCTCCCACAGTCAGCACATTGTTGAATCTGGTTGGTAGCCACAGGTGCTCTAGCTTGAGTTGGCTCATCATTTCGAGGCCTCTTTTGGAACCTTTTAGTAGAACCCGAGTACTTAAAGTCCCTCTTGCCTCTGACTCTTTCCCGGTTCTGACATTCTGAATTCTTAGCCTCTTCGGCTATCTTAGCTTTCTCCACAAGCGTGGCAAAAATCCTTTTCTCCACAAGCGTGGCAAAAATCCTTTCTTCCTGTGGGGCTATCAATACCCGTAACTCATCATTTAGCCCATCCTCAAAATGTACACAGATCAGTCGGCACTATTATGCGAGCATAACGGCTCAAGCGAAGAAATTCTGCCTCGTAAGCTGCCACTGTCTTATTTCCTTAAACCAAATTTAGGAATTCCTTCCTCCGGGCATCCACATAGCTTGCCCCGACATACTTCCCTTGGAAAGTAGCTTTGAAGAAATCCCAAGTAACACGTTCAGCCTGGGTGCCTTCTCGAACAGTAAGCCACCATTGATACGCCTCGTCCCTTAACAAGGACATAGCTCCTCTTAATTTTTGCTCTACGGTACACTCTAGGTCATCCATAATCCGCTCTACAGCCTCGAGCCAATATTCCACAACATTTGGAGCTACTCTAGAAATACCCCTAAAAGTCTCAGCACTATTGGATCTGAGCTGCTCCGATATTGATCCTCGAGCTACTGGCCCCGATCTAGCCCCAGCGACCCTTTCCAAAACTCGTAACATTGCCTGGGACAGAGCAATGTCTTCCCTCATATGGTCATGGGATTCATTTTCTGATACAGGTGATGCCGGTGCATCCATTTCCAGCATATGTCCTGGTGCCTCAGACACGGCTCTAGCACCTCGACCTCTACCACAGCCACATCTACCACGTCGACGTCCTCTAGTGCTCATAATGACTAATTCGGTTTAATCTGATTACAAGTTTTATGAATCAGAATTATATTTCAGTGTTTATTAACGATATTTTATGAGATATAAGAGATAGAGTTATTTTCGCAATCACATCCTATAGTCTCAATCTCTATAGTTTAGATACCTAAAACTAGAAGTTCTAAAGTGTTCCTATGATCATATCACAATAACAATTATTCAGTATACGAATACTTACTTGACTTGGTGCTAGATGCTCGTGGTGCCATACTACCTTTAAAACATAAATTCTATAAATTTGAAACAGTTTTAAATGAAAATTATTGTTGAATCCAAACCACAGCCGAGTTTTGAAATTGGGCTCTGATACCATAAAATGTAACACTCTAAACTCGGTCTATGCGTTAAGACCAGATTTGATATGTCACACAAAACGAACATACATCTAGTCCTCTAATGATTTAAAGAAAACAGATCCTCAAAAATATTTTGGAAAAGAAGTTTATTAAAAA
Source organism: Gossypium bickii (assembly GCA_025503065.1). Taxonomy (NCBI): domain Eukaryota; kingdom Viridiplantae; phylum Streptophyta; class Magnoliopsida; order Malvales; family Malvaceae; genus Gossypium; species Gossypium bickii. Next base: position 40,933,031 of record CP106717.1, on the reverse strand, counting down.
TCGAGGTTAATTTAAAATCTAAGATTTAAGACATAAGAGCTTATAAATTGAAATTTAGAAAATAATTGGTTTAATTTTACGAAAAGTTTAAAAGAGTTCAAAAGAAATTTGAAAACAAGATTCTTAAAAGAATTCTTACAGAAAAATTTACGCGATAATAATATTTAAGAAAAACCCCCTTTTTGTACGTAAATTAAAGAAAACATTTATAAAAATAAAATAGTCCCACTTAAGTATCTAAAGCATAATTAAAATCCATATACGAGTAAAACATCCATAAAAATAATACCAGAGGCCTTATCACATCACAACTGAAATAGTAATTAAATAAAAATACTTAAAAGTAGTTCAAAGTTCATAAAAAACCATCATTCGTAGTATGGCCTCCACAAGTCATCCCCCGCCCAAGCCTCCATTATTGATTATTACCTAAGAAGGGAAAAGAAAACGGGGTGAGTTACTTAGAACTCAGTGTGTAACCCACTTACTATAGTCCACTGGGCCAAAACCATTTAAGCATTTAATTGGGCCTGAGCCCATTTACAAATATAACAATTTAACATGTGTAGAATGAATGTGATATGCAATTCCCAAACCAAACCTAAATTTCCATCCACTACACACCACCCGTACCAACCAACACACCTGTGGGAAGCTTTAGTCACCCACCCCGCTAACACACCAAACTGGGCATTTAGCCATATATTAAACTGGGCAATTAAGCCATATATTAAACTGGGCAATTAAGCCATGTATCAAACTGGGCACGAAGCCCTGTATCAAACTAGCTACGAAGCGATGTATCAAACTGGGCATGAAGCCATGTATCAAACTGGGCACGAAGCCATCAGAATTTTGTAGCAAAGCTACTAGAACTTCTCTTCATCAAGTATCCTAACCCATGCAATCATGTATACAACATGCATAATAATTCATTCATATAATTATTCCAACAAAAGGCCCATTATAAAAAAAAATTATTGCAATCTGGCCTATTTCACATTTTGGCCTATTTCACAAATTGGCCCATTTCACAATTTGGCCCATTTCTCAATTTGGCCCATTTCACATCTCATATCACACTTGGCCAATTTATCAAATAACACATATGGCTCATTTATCACATATGACCCAAAATATCATATTTTATCGTTTTAGCCCCTTTAAGGGCAATTTCGTAATTTACCATATTCTTAATAGCGATTTCATGATCTTAACACTAAAGTGTTAAATTATACCATTTTTTCCGATTTCACCCTTTTTACGATTTTTAATCCAATGTTTACTACGGTATAGTCATCTAACCCATGAGATAAGTGTGAGATTACACACCTGATTACGGTGAGGACTACACTTTCTTGATCGTCGATACCTAAATACGTTATAACGCTCGATTAGAACACTAACTCTTAAAATAAATCTATGCTAAAGTAGGCGGTCTAGATTTTTACCCTCAAAATCCCGAACAACAACTATTTGTCGGTTCTCCTCGATTGACGGTTCACAACCCAGTGGAAAACCCCGAACAGCTAAAGGCTTCAAACTATGAACAACTTTGAATAATTGATTCTCCCCGAATGAGGGTCCACAACCCGATGGAAAGTCTCGGATTGCCGAAATAGCCCTTCGCTTGAATCTAGAGGGAATAGCGAATCCGCCCCTCTTTCGAACACTATTCACCACCCTTTTTGACCCTATCTTGTTTGCCTCCATCAACAAAAGAATATTAGTCCAACAATATTTTAGAAATTACGACTATTGGTTTTAAGGGCGAAATCGGCTTACCACAAAATCTTTACGTTTAAGGGATGAAAATTGAGCGATAGCGTCTCTAAGATAAAGTCGATTAGTAAACCATATTTAACGAAATCACGAGTAATATGGAAGTCCTTGATAGAAACCCTTACCTTATCACTTTGGACCAAATCCTAGCGATTCACGATGATTACGAACACTCTGAGTTTCAACCTTTCTCTATGTCACTATAAAGACGAAAAAGATTGTCTAAGAGAGAGAGAGATAGAGGATGATATTTTCGGTCAAAAAGACCTTCCCAACCAATATGTAGATTCGGCAAAAGAAAAAAAGAAGAAAAAAAAGAATCGAAGAGGGTTCTTACCGATTGATCAAAACAAGAGTAGAAAGAATGATTGATAAGAAAATATATGTGAAGAGGGAGATTCGGCTATGAAGAAAAATTTAAGAAAATGGTGTTAGCAACATTCAGCCATGGAGGAAAAGAGAAGAAAAGAGAAAATGGCCTCAAGGTTTTTAGTATTTCGGCACTAGGGGGAAAATGACTTGAAAGGTTTAGGCAAAATAAAACCAAATAGTCAAAATGAAATGACCAAAAGAAGAAAAACAAAGATGTTCACCAATGCCCAATGTGCATTCGGCTAGGGAGAGAAAAGATGAAAAGAAAAGTGTTTTGAGAGAAAAAAAGTGACCAAAATGAAAAGTGCACAACAATACCTATCCTTACCCAAAAGCCTTCAAAAAATCGGCCACCCCTAGCCCCTAAAACTGTCCAAGTTCATGGACACAAGGTCAAAGTTTGGCCATTCCAAACTTTCCAAAACACACCCCTTAAAAAGTGCCTTGTGTTCCCCCTACATACCATATGCTCATGATTCCTTTCCCTATGTTCAATTCTTGCCTTAAACCATTAGCCACCTTGCCATAAAAAAATAATAAAGTCCAAGCTACCATAAATACTAGCTTGACCGACACTATGAAGATGAGAAGCAAAAATAAAAATTCCACATGCATAACAAAGGATTCGAACCTCTTCCCTCAAGCAAACACTCATGGTGCCAACTCCACTTTACTACTAGCTCATCTTATGCTAGCTTTTGCCACTTAATTACCTTAAACATCAAGGTTACTTGTTCCACTTCAATAAAGTATTCATTACTAATTTTGTTTTTTAATTCCGAACAAATCCTGAGCCTTCTCAAGACTATTTTAAACACACAAATTGAATCATTTCACTAGCTGAGCACAAAAATTATGCAACGTATCGATTCTAAATTTTTTTAGGATGTTACAAAACATATCACATAAGCCATGCATCACATATCATGAGGATGAGGTCTACACATACATCTTTGCCAATGTCATAATCACATCATATATCATACGTTTCATAGAATTACTCAGTTAGAGTCACTTGGGTTCCCCTTAATGAGTTTTTCAACTCACCTTTGAATATTTCGTGTACTCACGATTAATTATAATTAGTTTATTAATATAACAAAAGAAAACACATCACACACAACTAATACTATTGAACCTACACCTTTTTCCTAGATCCAAAATGCCACAATCCCCTAGTATTGATTATGCTTGGATCTAAACTTGAAAGATGTATCTAAACACACAAATGATTTTTATTGGTTAGAATTTGTCAAAAAAATATTTATTATTAATATATTGATCACTAAAAATCTCACCATAGCATTTAACCCATAGTTTGCACACTTGAATTCATGATTTTTGATCCAAAGTTAAGGATCTCTCCTGTAACAGACCAATTTTGACCCTAATCGGAACGGTGGTTTCAGGACCACGAATCCGAGTCCGAGTAATATTCTAATAATTTATTCTGTGTCTATTATATGTGAAATAAAATGTGTGAAAGTTTCGTAGAGAAATTTTATCGTTTAAGTGCTTAATTTGATAAAAAGGATTTAATCGTGAAAAGCGTAAAAGTTGCATGCTAAGGTGTAATGTACTTATTTGCATGTGGCTTTTTAAGTGGGTGTCCCAAAAGGGCAATTAGCCCATTAACCATATTAATGGACGGCAATGGGCCAAATTAGCTACCTATATATGTTAGTTTAGTTATATTAATTTTTTTATAAGGTTATGTTATATATTATAATAATGTTAATGCATTTATATAAAACAAACATAAAAATAAAGCCATCATCTCTTTCATTCTCTCCTAGCCGAATGTTAGGATAGAAAACACCATTGTTAAAGCTTCGAGTTTCGGCAAGTTAGAAAGCTTGATTAAGGTATGGTCGGTTTTTAGTTTTTGATAATTTTTATGTTTTGAGATCGTTGCCAGATATTACCCGACCCATGTCTAAAATTTTGAAAATACTATGTATATAGGATTCGCCATTAACATGCTTGGATAGTTTTGATGTTTGATGATTTTAGATTAAATATATGTTAAAGATTTACAAGTTTTATGTTGAAGTTTTTGGTGATTTTGAGTAAATAGGGCTAAATTGAAAAGAATAAATATGTGAAGGATTAAAATGTCAAATAAATGAAATGCATGGACACCTATGGCTATAGGGAAGATTCGGTCAAGCTATGGTGTTGGAAAATTTTGCATATTTTGTGTTTTGTGTAGATAGGACCAATTTGTAAAAATGGAAAACATTAGGGGCAAAATGGTAAATTGCCCATTTGTGTGTTTTGGGACTAAATTGAGATGAAATGCGATTAAATGAACTAAATTCTAATGTGTTTTAGATCAAGAGCAAAGAAAAACGGAATTAGACCGGGGAAAGACGAAGGTTCTCGAATAGCCGATTCGCACGGACTATCGACAACCGAGGTAAGTCCTTTAGCTAAAATATGTCAAAAAAATAAATTTTGATTATATTAAATTATAAAAATTGATGAATTTTAGTACCCGTTTATATCATGGCCGAGTGTATGTAAGTATACTAGCTTGATGATTAAAGTTGGTTATGTGGTGTAAATTGTTGGATCGTATAATGATTTTAATTGTTTAAATGTGCGCGAGCCCAATTGAGTTGGACATATGTATATAATATTTATGAAGTGCATTGGAAATGTTTAACTATATTGATATGTTTCGGGCTATTACGCCTAGCAGGCTTCGTGGCGGTGTTACTTATCGGGCCATTGTGCCTAGCAGGCTTCGTGCAGTGTTACTTATCGCCTATTACGCCTAGCGTTGCCTTGTGCCTGTCACTTATCGGGCTTTACTCCTAGCAGTGCTTGATGCCGTGGACGTTTTTACAAAAGAGAAATCGAGTTTTTGTTCAAGGCAAGTTAAAGCTAATTTATTGGGTTAAATGCTCAGGTAAGCATGTAAGGTATGAATTAACTTCTTACCTATTTAAAATAAGGTAAGCAAGTAATTCAGTTATTTATTACAAATTGTATGTGTTACAAATGAAGTATATACATATATACACGTATGGTTATAATATGTGTTCTCGGTTTTACTAATGAATGATATGAATATTGTGGCTTTGGTATTTTAAAATATGGATACAAGACTAGGTATATTCGGCCACATGGGTTGTTGTGTTTTTGATGCCACATTATAATAATTGAACTTTAAGTATATGAATGTTTATATCCATGGTTGCGTGATGACATTTTTGGTTTTGGAAGGTTGGATTATGAATAAATATTTTGATTATATAAACATGCGGTTAAAGAGAAATTGTTCTATGAAATTATACGTTATATAGGTATGAAATTGAAAGCTTGAAAGTAAATGTGAGTACAAATGTACAAGTTGAATTATTGTAATTTTAAATGTTAATATTTGAATGTTATATTTATCATGAATTTAGGACTTACTAAGCTAGTAAGCTTAATTGTGCGAAATGTTTTCTCTGCTTTATAGATTAGGTGCAAACTACAAGCTCATCGGGATCGCTCGTAAAAGTCGTCCACACTATCAAACCGCTTTTGGTACTCTTTCATTTTAGTTTTCGAATGAAGGCATGTATAGGAAAGGCTTTGTCTTTGTTTTGGTGAAAACTTTTGGTTCATGTATATAATAGCCATGCGAATATGGCTAAATTTTTAGTTAAGTATGCTTTATGGACTTTTGATACAAATGTCGGTTTATGTCAGTAATGTTTGTGTACTCTTAATCGAAGTTTACTCGGTTATATGGAACCATAGTCGTGTTTTGTTAATAAATCGATGATGTTATGATATTACGTGAATGTTTTAGGTACAATTTATATTGTGTAAATGATTAAAATGCATGGATAGTACGAGTTGTATGTGGGTATATTCGTTTATAACTAGTTAATCATATTTTTGTAATGAAATAGTTTTTAGTTAGCAGCAGTGATGTGATTTTGAAAAATCACCAAAAATAGGATAAATTGAATTAGAAGGTGAATGAGGTATAGAATCAAAGCTTATTGTGTCTATTTTGATATGAAAGAAACAGAGTAGGCAAAGGAGTTTTATGTTATGAGATATTTAAATTTTAGTGAGACTTGTTCTGAATGAATTCGTGAGTCCATGTCCTGTCTTGGGAAAATTGTCAAAAATTGTACAACAATAATTATGGAACATAGTTTATATGCTTAGAATCCTTAATGAGTCTATTTTTGATTGGAATAAACAAGAACATTATTGAAAATTTGTGCAATGAGATAACTGAGTTTTTGTAACGATAGGGCAGAATCGTCAACAGTGAAATAGGGGAAATTTTGATGAATAAACTGTACTAATTGGCCACATGAAAAATTCTGGAAAAATTATGGTATATACATATATGAGTCTAGTTTCAAGGAAAATTTACGGATCTATATTTCAAGTTTTGTAACTCGCGTTATGATCAATTTAGTCAGCATGACGCAGTTGGACAGCTTTAAATTCTTATGCCTCGAACTAGTAGTCAAGTCTAGTAATACCACATACTCGACTCCGGTAAAGGTCTCGGGTAAGGGGTGTTACGTCTCCTATTATTATCGATTGGACTTTCAAAGAGAGTAAAAGATAGTATTAACATGTAAATAATTAAATAAGGATAATCACTATGGCCACTATTCCATTCAGCCAAGAGAGGAAATCACCAAGAAGAGGAGTTTATGATAAAAAAAACACACACTTACACACTTGATCATTTTGAGATGAACGGTGGACCGATAAGATACATGATCAAAGAGTTGGGTGATCTAAAAGAATTATTAAAACAAGAGGGTATAAGATTAATCAAAATAAAATAATCATAAAGCAATGTGAAGAAAAAGAGGAACACTCAGCCACCAGCGGTGGCAATAGTGGTGGCAGCAGTGTGATGGTGGTAGTGGTGCGACAAAAGGTATAGTAAAAGAAACGGTGCAGGTTCAACAAACCAAAGGTGAAATGTTACGATGAAAGAAAGAGGAATGGAGGAGAAAAGAAAATCGCTGTGTTTTGTGGTGGTGGTCATGGCGTCAATGGGCGACGGCAGGAAAGAGAAAGAGGACGAAGAGGAGGTGCGATGGCCACGAGGCGTGGTGGTTAGTGGTACAGGGTTCGGTCACAGTGGAAGAAGGAAGCGAAAGTGAAAAGAGGAAAGGGTGGTGGTGTTGCGAAAATAAAGAAAAATAACTGAGAATAGAGAGATCTCAAACCGTTTTAAAATTCAGCCTCAATTTTTGGGTGGCGGTGCGTGCGCCTATGTGCAAGAAAGAGGATTGTTTTGTTTCTTGGGTCTTGCCTATATTTTTCAAGCATTAAATTGTGTTCTTGAACCCTCCTAATTAGCCTTTAATCACATTTTAATTAGGGAGAGACATTCTTGATCAATTAGCCAATTGGATCCCACAAATCATGAAGCGTAAGTGCAATTAAGGATAGCTAGTTTGTTATTTCGACATACTTGTTGGGTAAAGTTTATGAATTGATTAAATGAAGGAATATAATAATTAATTAGATACTAATTTTACAATATATAATTGAATTCGGTGTTGACCCAAATGCCCCAAATCATTTGTAAAGTCAAAGAACGATTGTACGTACGGTTCATATTGATACAATGTAAGAAATCTAACTAGTTTGGATTCATAAAATAGTTATAATTTCAAAAATTGGTTTAAACTCATAAGTGGGTGTTTGGGGCATTTTTTTAGAGGTAAATTGATTGAATTTATATTGAATTTTGGTTTAAGTTCGTTTAAGGAATTATTAAAGAAATTGAAAGATTTGCTAGTGTGCTACGAAAGAGCATAAAATAAGTTGTGGGTCCTAAACTCATAAAATTGTTTGAAATTGTTAAATACCATGTTATATTTGATAAATTTGCTTTCTGATTGGGTTGGCTTAATAGTCAAATTATTGATTTTGTGAATGGTCAAACCAAGTATATTTCAAGCCTTAAAAGATTGACATGTTGGCAAAATTGCTAGTTTTATAGTATGAATGTTTGATTGAGCTTGTAATTGCATATTTGAGTTATGAGATATGATAATTTTTGACTGAATGATATAATGTGTTGAGATATTAAGCTTATGTATGATTTAAACGCACAAGATATTTGTTATATTGTGTACTGAAAAGAGTGTTATTTGTGCACAATAAAAATCTGTAAAGTATGTGAAACTGAACGAGTTTGATTGTTTCCAACATAATGGTAATTTGAAAGATCGGAAAATTGTTTCCATTTACTAAAAATATGTGATTATTGAGGACATGATGAGCATGTCAAATGAATGTGAAAAGTATTGAGATAAGATTATGTATGAGATTGTGTGATGCATTGGGTTGGGATTTTGTGGTTGACGGAGGAGTTCCATAGAGTATCGACAGCATATTAAGTTTGCATTATTTGTGGTCAATGCACTGCACTGGAGTACCGAGGGGAATGGCGATTTATTGCATTTTTACTTGCAGAATTTTTTGCATATCATTATCGATGGTTTTAACCACAACAGGCTTAAGCCCATAATGTTTTGGAGTTTGGATGACGGGTTCTGGGGAACTCGTGATGTGTAGCGGATGGTATGGGTAGGAACCTTTTGCATTGCATCATGCTCACGACATATTTGAATGTTATTGGTTTGTCCTACGTATTGTATTCTGTTGTATTGAATGGTATTGAAATGAATGATTGTTACTTGAATGAATGATGACCCATGCTCATACACCGTTTGACATCGATATTGATAATGGCTATGTAATGATATGAAATTCATATGATGGTTTTGTGTTCTTCTCCTAATGCTAATATGTTTCACTATATTTGATATTTATGTCCGTTTAAATAATTGTTCGACTCACACTAAATAATTGTTTCTCTTAATGCTAATAGTGTTTAACTTTTCAAGTAAACCTCAAAATTAGGATCAGACCCAACATTCAGAGGATCACCTTGGACCTCAGATTATTTTTCTTAATAAGTATTATTAAGTCTTTATTGGTTTTGGTTTGTAATTTTTAATTATTTCTAGTCTATGGTTTGGTAACTTTTCTTTTGTGGATTGCATGGATTACTCAAGCATAACAATCGGATAATGCATGATATTGAGCTTAAGTAAAATTTGATATTGTTCCCTAGTTTCCACTTTATTGCAAAGGAATTGTTTCTGTAAAACAAATTGATAAGGCAACCAAGTTTTCAAAATGACTTGAAAAATGGTTTTTTTGCTACATTAGTTTAACATTGAGTGTTTTTTAAAGAAAAATGACAAGCAAATAGTTTTTCTAAAACAACACTATCAATAATAATATGAATCTTAAGTATACATGTAACACCCCAAACCTGGCCCAGAAGTTAGGCCCGAATATGGCGTGTCACATTGAAGTTTTTTTTCGAAAATCATGTTTTCATTGAAAACCCTCCTTAATATTTAAAAACTAAAGTCTCAGTTGGTGTTCGTTCAATTTCAAAACGTGGTTCATTGAAAAGTTAATCACTTTTAAAAACATTATGAACTTTGCTAAAAATCTCTTTTAGTTGTGGAAGCTAATTTAAGGTAAAGAAGTTTAAAATGTATGTTTTTTTTAAAAACAGTAATGGGGTTGAAAACTCATCTACGTCTAACAGATATAAAACGTAACAAAATCCAAATTTCAGAATTAAATCCAGAGAGGCCTTATTACAGAAATTAAAAACCCAAAATGAAATTTAAAACATATATAAAGTCTGAAGCATAACAGCCGTAGTCGTGTGGTCACCTCCGAGTCCCTCGCAACACCGATCCTCCTAACACTAGGGATTACCTACACAGTTAAAAACAGGGTGAGTTTATGAAAACCCAATGTGTAATCCCCTTACTAGAGTAACATCGATATATACGTAAAAATAGAAACCAAATAGCGATGCAGGCCAAAGCCCTTCAATAGTAATCAGATGTCCCAATTGAGAGCATACATACGTGGGCCAAAGCCCACTACAATATGATTTGGGTCACAGCCCATAACAGAATCAATTGGGCCCAGCCCAAACTAATAACAGAACAAGTGGGCCTAAGCCCAGTACAGTGACAGATCTCATAAACAGATATGCAACAGTATGAGGATGCATCCCACCCTGATCCAGCCAACACACCACCCATACCAACCCTACACTCCTGTGGGGATAAAATCAACCCAGACAGCCAACACACCAAGCTTAGCACCGGTTGCGGCACTAAGTTAACAGAATGGCTCGGCGCCGTGGACAAAACGGCTAAAAGCCATAAATAGAATGGTTATAAACTATAATCAGGATGGCATAGAGCCATAATCAGGATGGCACAAAGCTATCGGTAACTGTAATAAGTTTGGCACATAGCCATCAACGACGGTAATATAATCGGCACACAGCCACTGGTAATTATGATCGACACAGAGTCATCAATATATATGTTAGGCACAATCCATAATCAAGATGGCACAGAGCCATATTTAGGTTGGCACAGAGCCATAATCAGATTACGCGACTTTAAGCAGTCCGTCAGTCCACAGTCATCTCATGAGACCCGTGCGACCTTAACAGATCAATATTGAATCCACAGTCATCTCATGCGACCCGTGTGACCCTATCAGAACTTCCTCCGTATCAATGTACCAACCCTATGCACTATGTCGTGTATGTCATGCTCAATCATTACACGTGTATGCAAAATGACAATGCCCAGTAACAGTCATTTAGACATATATTAAAAGCATATCAGTCACACGACCACGGTTAAGTCAGTTTAAACACAGTCATACGATCATAGTCAAATCAGTCAAATTCATAGTCTAAGTAAGTCATTTACCCACAAAGGCAAAACAGTCATTTTACCCTATAAGGGTATTTTGGTAAACCTACCCTTCAGGGGTATTTAGGTGATTTTGCAAACTGGGGGTATTTCGATAATTTCCCAAATCGAGGGTATTTCAATAATTTCACAAATTGAGGGTATTTTGGTAATTTCACAAATTAAGGGTATTTCAGTAATTTTACAAATTGAGGGTATTTTAGTAATTTCACAAATCAAGAGTATTTTGGTAATTTCACAAATCGAGGGTATTTCGGTAATTTCACAAATTGGAGGTATTTCAATAATTTCACAAACCGAGGTCTTAGCGACGCAACAGAAGGTCCATCGTCGCCTTGAGCAACTTAAGTAACCTACACAATGACAATGGTGTAAATTGGCCTAAGGCCCATTACTCGGCCCAAGTGGGCCCATACGCTCGTGTGGCCCAATTAGCCCAGAAATAGCCTCGGCTATACGAACAGCATAGTGCAAACCAATAGAAAGATATAACATGCATTTTATCAGTGTGGGGCCCACCAGTGATACAATCCACCTCAGGGTGAGTCAAGCCGTATGTGAGTCTGCTTGATCGTATACGAGGAGAGGATTTGTCTTCGAAAAACAATGGAAAGATAGGTAAATTTGCGGAAGCTTTGAAATGAATGTTTTTAATATTTCGGGTTAAGTTAGGAATGGAGGTTAAAGAATAATGGACAAGTTCAATTTTGGAAGAATAGGTTTGGTTTTGGGTAATGGAAAGGAAGGTGGATAATGAAGGTTTCGATTTAGAAAGAATTGATTACGAAAAGAAAAGGATGGATATTCAAGGCCCGGGTTTGAATTGGATAAACAAGGTGATTGGTGATGATGGAATAACGAACTTAACCAAGAGTGATTCAACACTAAAAAGTGTCACTCCGGTTCTTATACAGTTAAGGTGAAAGATGGAGATAAAATAAAAGCCACACTCATGTTTAAAGAGTGATAAGTTCAAAAGAACAAGTCGAAGATGCCACAAGCAAGCTTGATAAATCAAAAGAAACTTGTACGAAATATGGAGAGGAGTCCTAATCCGAAACCATCCTAAGCTAATACCGAATCCAACTCATTTTGTCAACTCAATTCTTACAATTTATTCGAACTTCATCGAAATTTCTTTCTTTCTTTGATTCTCTGGTTTACGATCGAACTCCAAGTATACATCTCGTTTTCTCCTCGAGACCGGGATCGTATCAAGAAGTTAGGCCCGAATCTAGCTTGCCACATGGAAGTATTTTTCAAAACCATCTTTGCAAATTGTTAAAAAAAACTTGTTTGAGAATTACAGCCTCTTTATTAAAACCCAAAACACTTAAGCAATTGTGTCTATGTGAAAACATAATTATCTTTAATAAACCTTTTCGGTTGTGAAAGCATATTTGAAATAAACGATTTACGAAAATGCGACGTTTGAAATAGAGTTGCAAAGCATTTTGAAACATTGCGGAAACGTAGATAAAATACAAGTATTTTTGAGAGATTGATTGATAAATCACAAATCAAGGAATTGAACTTTAAATCCGTGACTTTTGAAAATATCATTAATAATTTGAAAGAAAGTTCGAGTTAAATCATATTTGTAAAAGTTTATTTTGAAATCCATTTGTTAATCGATTTTGGAAAACCTTAATTAAGGTTTTTAGAAAATTTCCCATTTAAAACAATTTGAGCAAAATATAAAATACGTCAAACATAAAGCAATATAAAATAACCCAAAGGCCTTATTACAAGATTTCACCCAAAATAGTAAAGTGATAAAATAACCGAGGAAGAAGTCTAAAGTCCAAATAAACCATTTCTGAAGTATGGCCTCCCTCGAGTCATTCATAGCCCAAGTCAATATCATCAAGCGTTACCTACAAGGGTTAAGAGAAAGAGGGGTGAGTTATAAGAACTCAGTGTATAATCCCCTTACCATCATCCATTGGGTCTGAACCCGTTTAGCAAAAACTTGGGCCTGGGCCCATAAAAAAATAACTTGGGTCGAAGCCCATTTAGCAATATCTTGGACCTAAGCCCATTTACAATAACAATAATGTTTTGGAAAGTTTGGGTGGCCAAACTCTTATCCTAAGGGGGGATGCATGTGGACGGTTTTGGGGTAGATAGGTGGCTGAAATTTTACCTTGGCATTTGGTAAGGTCTTGGTTTTGTTTTGGCCAAAAATCCTATTGCAACCTTTGTGTCATCTTCTCTCTTTTTGCTACTTTCTTTGCAGAAATTTTCTAGCACAATAGTGCAATTTTCTCTTCTCTCGAATTGGTCACATACTCATTTTCATACACATGGATTAACAAATGGATTTCAAAATAAACTTTTACAAATATGATTTAACTCGAACTTTCTTTCAAATTATTAATGATATTTTCAAAAGTCACAGATTTAAAGTTTAATTCCTTGATTTGTGATTTATCAATCAATCTCTCAAAAATACTTGTATTTTATCTACGTTTCCGCAATGTTTCAAAATGCTTTGCAACTATTTCAAACGTCGAATTTTCGTAAATCGTTTATTTCAAATATGCTTTTGCAACCGAAAAGGTTTATTAAAGATAATTATGTTTTCACGTAGACACAATTGCTTAAGTGTTTTGGGTTTTAATAAAGAGGCTGTAATTCTCAAACAAGTTTTTTTAACAATTTGCAAAGATGGTTTTGAAAAACACTTGCATGTGGCACGCCAGATTTGGGCCTAACTTCTATGCCGGGTTTGGGGTGTTACATTTTATGGTATCAAAGCCCAGTTTCAAAACTCGGCTGTGGTTTGGGTTCAAAAATGTTTCCAAAACTATTTTGAATTTTAAATTATAAATGCATGTTCTAAAGGAAGTATGGCACCACGGGTATCCAGCATCAAGTCAAGTAAGTATTTGTTTTCGTTTTATGATTATTGTGATATGACTATAGGAACACTCTAGAACTTTTAGTTTTAGATGTTGAAACTATAGAGATTGAGACTTTAGGAAATGTTTTGCGAAAACCACTTTAACTCTTATACTCCATAAGACATTGTTTAATAAACATTGAATAATATACTGATTCATAAAACTTTTAATCAAGATTAAATCAATTTGGAAATCATGAATGCTAGAAGACGTGGACACGGTAGACGTGGACGTGGTAGAGGCCAAGGTGTTAGGGCTAGATCATCGGCACTGAGGCATGTTTCTGAAAGGAAGGTGTTAGCATCGCCAGTGGCTGAGACGCGATCTCATGATCGAGCTGGAGTTGATAAGCTGACTCGGATAGTCAAGGAAGTATTGGAGGTGGTTAAAGGAACCAGTGAAGCACTTCGAGTTGGGTCTGTGGACTGTAAGAAGAAAAGAGATCGCGGTTCTTTAGGGTCACAATCTTGTTCTGTAAAGCATATCAAGGCACGACCAAACTTTTCGGCTTGTGATTTTTGCAAGAGGCGTCATTCGGGAGAATGCTGGAGGAGGTCAGGAGCATGCTTGAGATGCGGGTCTAAGGAGCATAAGGCTCGGGATTGTTTCATCACTATCAAGTCAGGTATGTTTGGTTGGAAGTGATGATTGAATGTAAGAAAATTTTTGGTATAAGTGGTAGATAACGGCTTGCTTCTATGGTTAGATGTTTGGTTGTGTGAAAAAGGAGTCAAGATTATGTTAAAAATACATTGTGGTTATTAAGATCAGAGTGCGCAGCGAAAGCATAGTGATGTGATTTGAGCGGTGCGTTTAGTAGTTGGATGGAAATTTCGAGGATGAAATTTCTTTAAAAAGGGTAGAATTGTAACATCCCGAAATTGGGCCTAGTAGGATTGGGCCCATTGGACCTTGGGCTTAGGAGTGTTTAAAATTTTTGAGAATATAAGAATGGTGTTATTGCAAATTGGACTTATTAGTTAAGTGAATTTGGAAGGTTACGAGGTTTCTATGAAGTCTCAGATTTAATTGGGCCTTAGGAAAAATTTGGTATTTTGACACTTTAAGGAGAGATGGTAAGTAGCTTCAAGACTTATAGAAATAAATGAGTAAAGTGCTTGCATAAATGAGCAATTGGTAAAGAGGTTATGGCATCAAGTGATGGACTTGAAGGGAAAAGGTTCAAATCACTTTGTGTGCAAATTTTGACTAATATTTTTGCACTCTTTCCTTAAGTGTCAGCCAAGAGGTAATTATGGCAAGGTTGGACTTCAATATTTTTGGTAAGGTGGCTATAAGAATAAGGCAAGGTTGAAGTTGGGGAAAGGAATCAAGAGAAATAGGAAAGAAAGGGGGACATGAGGCTTATTTCGTGGGTGATGTTTTGGAAAGTTTGGGTGGCCAAACTCTTATCCTAAAGGGGGATGCATGTGGACGGTTTTGGGGTAGATAGGTGGCTGAAATTTTACCTTAGCATTTGGTAAGGTCTTGGTTTTGTTTTGGCCAAAAATCCTATTGCAACCTTTGTGTCATCTTCTCTCTTTTTGCTACTTTCTTTGCCGAATTTTCTAAGCACAATAGTGCAATTTTCTCTTCTCTTGAATTGGTCACATACTCATTTTCTTTCCACCTTCCTTGATAGCCGAATATCATTGTTCGATTCTCTCCATAGCCGAACCTATTACCACCCTACTTTTTCACCATTTCTTTTCCTTCCGTGTTGGACAATCTCTTCTTAATCAAATCGGTAAGTGATCGTATATTCCTCTTTTCATTTCTTTTTCTTTTTCTTCCAAGCCGTATATAGGTGAAGGGGGTGTATTGTGGTGATTCTTTCTCAAGTCGAATAAGGTGTGGCTAACATTTTTCTATGTTAATCACTTCTAAGGACTCAAAGTACTTTATCGGAGGGCCAATCGAACACCTATCCCTCGTAATAAGAGACTTGGATTGTTGGTAAGTGATAGATTGTTAATCAATCGCAATATTTGGTTGAAATTGTAAATTGGGTTTTGGACTAATAGTTGACTGATTGTACCTTCAGGTGCCAACGGAGAGTATCGTGTTACGGATTCCTAATAAGGTGTGTAATCCCGTACCCTTCCGAATGTATGTTTGAAATGGTGAGTAAATCTCACATCTCTCTGAAAGTTTACATGAAATATTTTGTGATTTGGAAGAAATACCGAAGAAAATCGATAACCGGCATCCGTGATCACTCAAACGTGCGTATGCTCGCAGTGGTAAACGTATTTTGTAATAAAATAGTTTTGGTCAGAAACAGTGACGTGTATTTGAAAAATCATGAAAAATAGGATAAAAGGAATTACAAAGTGAATAAGATATTAGATTAAATCTTACTATGTCTATTTTAATATGGAAGAAACGGAGAAGGAAAAGGAATTTTATATTCTGAGATATGTTAATTATAATGAGACTGGTTCTGAATGATTTTGGGGTATTCTGTTCTATCTTGGAAAAATCGTGTAAAATGGTACAAAGTGAATTAAGAGTTAGAAATGATATGTATGGATTCCTTAGTGAACCTATTTTCAATAAAAACAAGTGGGAGCAGTATATGAAAAGCGTACAGTAAGATATTTGAGATTATGGTAAGAGTGGTCAGAATCATTGGACAGTGAAACAAGGGAAACTTCAAGGAATAAACTATACTAAATGGTTAAGCTAAAAATTCCAGAAAAATTATAGGAGAAAGATATATGAGTCTAGTTTCGAGGAAAATTTACAAATTTAGATTTTGAGTTTTCTAACTCGAGCTATGGTCAATTTAGTTAGTATGACACAGTTGGACAGTTTTGATTTTATGCCCCAAATTAGTAGTTAAGCTTAGATTGCGAAATTACCATAATACCTTAGAGGGAAAATTACTGAAATACCCTTGGGTTGCGAGATTACCGAATTACCCTTAGCGGGTATGTTTGCCAAATTACAGAAATGCCCTTGTAGGCTGAATTATGGAAATGCCCTTATTAGGCCGTTTTGCAAAGTGTTAATGGGCCGAATTGTTATATTGCCACTAATGGGTCCAAATACGAAATTGCTTAATGGGCCAATCTAATGATTTGCTATATGGGCCAAAATGTGATATATGCTATATGGGCCAAGTGTGATATTGCTATATGGGCCAAGTGTGATATTGCTATATGGGCCAATCTAATGATTTGCTATATGGGCCAAAATGTGATATTTGGTATATCGGCCAAATGTGATATTTACTTAATGGGCCATAATTATTGTTTAATAAAACATTCGAATAAATTACTGTTATTATATTGTGATTTGTTTTGCAATATATACATGATTTGCATGGGATGGGATAATGATGAAGAGAAGTTCTGGTAGCTTTGCTACAAAACTCTGCTGGCTCAGCCACAAATATTATAAATGGCCACTGGCCTGCGAAATATTACAAATGGCACCTTGCCTGCGATTATAAATGGCCACTGGCCTGCGAAATATTACAAATGGCATCTTGCCTGCAATTATAAATGGCCATTGGCCTGCGAATTATTATAAATGGCTTAATGCCTGCGTGTGGTGTGTTGGCGGGGTGGGTTGACTAATGATCACCCACAGGTGTGTTGGTTGGTAAGGGTGGTGTGTAGCGGATGGATTATTAGGATTGGTTTGGGAATTGCATTTCATACACATGTTATATTTGATACATTATTGTTATTGTAAATGGGCTTAGGTCCAAGATATTGCTAAATGGGCTTCGACCCAAGTTATTGTTTTATGGGCCCAAGCCCAAGTTTTTGCTAAACGGGTTCAGACCCAATGGATGATGGTAAGGGGATTATACACTGAGTTCTTGTAACTCACCCCCCTTTCTCTTAACCCTTGTAGGTAACGCTTGATGATATGGACTTGGGCTATGGATGACTCGAGGGAGGCCATACTTCAGAAATGGTTTATTTGGACTTTAGACTTCTTCCTCAGTTATTTTATCACTTTACTATTTTGGGTTAAATCTTGTAATAAGGCCTCTGGGTTATTTTATATTGCTTTATGTTTGACGTATTTTATATTTTGCTCAAATTGTTTTAAATGGGAAATTTTCTAAAAACTTAAATAAAGGTTTTCCAAAATCGATTAACAAATGGATTTCAAAATAAACTTTTACAAATATGACTTAACTCGAACTTTCTTTCAAATTATTAATGATATTTTCAAAAGTCACGGATTTAAAGTTCAATTCCTTGATTTGTGATTTATCAATCAATCTCTCAAAAATACTTGTATTTTATCTACATTTCCGCAATGTTTCAAAATGCTTTGCAACTCTATTTCAAACATAGCATTTTCGTAAATCGTTTATTTCAAATTTGCTTTCGCAACCGGAAAGGTTTATTAAAGATAATTATGTTTTCATGTAGACACAATTGCTTAAGTGTTTTGGGTTTTAATAAAGAGGCTGTAATTCTCAAACAAGTTTTTTTTTAACAATTTGCAAAGATGGTTTTGAAAAACACTTCCATGTGGCACCCCAAAACCGTCCACATGCATTCCCCCTTAGGATAAGAGTTTGGCCACCCAAACTTTCCAACACCCACGAAATAAGCCTCATGTCCCCCTTTCTTTCCTATTTCTCTTGATTCCTTTCCCCAACTTCAACCTTGCCTTATTCTTATAGCCACCTTACCAAAAATAATGAAGTCCAACCTTGCCATAATTACCTCTTGGCCGACACTTAAGGAGAGAGTGCAAAAATATTAGTCAAAATTTGTACACAAAGTGATTCAAACCTCTTCCCTTCAAGTCCATCACTTGATGCCATAACCTCTTTACCAATTGCTCATTTATGCAAGCACTTTACTCATTTATTTCTATAAGTCTTGAAGCTACTTACCATCTCTCCTTAAAGTGCTAAAATACCAAATTTTTCCTAAGGCCCAATTAAATCCGAGACTTCATAGAAACCTCGTAACCTTCCAAATTCACTTAACTAATAAGTCCAATTTGTAATAACATCATTCTCATATTCTCAAAAATTTTAAACACTCCTAAGCCCAAGGCCCAATTTCGGGATGTTACAATTCTACCCTCCTTAAAGAAATTTCGTCCTCGAAATTTCCATCCACAGCTCAAATCACACCACTATGCTTTTGTTGCGCACTCTGATCTTAATAACCATAATGTACTTTTAACATAATCTTAAATCCTTTTTCACACAACCAAACATCTAACCACAGAAGCAAGCTATTATCTACCACTTATACCAAAAATTTTCTTACATTCAATCATCACTTCCAACCAAACATACCTGACTTGATGGTGATGAAACAATCCCGAGCCTTATGCTCCTTAGACCCACATCTCAAGCATGCTCCTGACCTCCTCCAGCATTCTCTCGAATGACGCCTCTTGCAAAAATCACAAGCCGAAAAGTTTGGTCGTGCCTTGACATGCTTTACAGAACAAGATTGTGACCCTAGAGAACCGCGATCTCTTTTCTTCTTACAGTCCACAGACCCAACTCGAAGTGCTTCACTATTCCTTTAACCACCTCCAATACTTCCTTGACTATCTGAGTCAGCTTATCAACTCCAGCTCGATCATGAGATCCCGTCTCAGCCACTGGCGATGCTAATGCCCCCTTTCAGAAACATGCCTCGATGCTGAAGATCTAGCCCTAGCACCTCGGCCTCTAGCACGTCCACGTCTACCGCGTCCACGTCTTCTAGCGTTCATGATTTCCAAATCAATTTAATCGTGATTAAAAGTTTTATGAATCAGTATATTATTCAATGTTTATTAAACAATGTCTTATGGAGTATAATAGTTGAAATGGTTTTTGCAAAACGTTTCCTAAAGTCTCAATCTCTATAGTTTCAACATCTAAAACTAAAAGTTCTAGAGTGTTCCTATAGTCGTATCATAATAATCATAAAACGAAAATAAATACTTACTTGACTTGGTGCTGGATACTCGTGGTGCCATACTTCCTTTAGAACATGCATTTATAATTTAAAATTCAAAATAATTTTGGAAACGTTTTTGAACCCAAACCACAGCTGAGTTTTGAAACTGGGCTCTGATACCATAAAATGTAACACCCTAAACTCGACCTAGAAGTTAGGCCCGAATCTGGCGTGCCACATGGAAGTGTTTTTCAAAACCATCTTTGCATATTGTTAAACAAAACTTGTTTGAGAATTACAGCCTCTTTATTAAAACCCAAAACACTTAAGCAATTGTGTCTACGTGAAAACATAATTATCTTTAATAAACCTTTTCGGTAGCGAAAGCATATTTGAAATAAACGATTTATGAAAATGCGACGTTTGAAATAGAGTTGCAAAGCATTTTGAAACATTGCGGAAACGTAGATAAAATACAAGTATTTTTGAGAGATTGATCTATAAATCACAAATCAAGGAATTGAACTTTAAATCCATGACTTTTGAAAATATCATTAATAATTTGAAAGAAAGTTCGAGTTAAATCATATTTGTAAAAGTTTATTCTGAAATCCATTTGTTAATCGATTTTGGAAAACATTTATTTAAGTTTTTAGAAAATTTCCCATTTAAAACAATTTGAGCAAAATATAAAATACATCAAACATAAAGCAATATAAACTAACCCAGAGGCCTTATTACAAGATTTAACCCAAAATAGTAAAGTGATAAAATAACCGAGGAAGAAGTCTAAAGTACAAATAAACCATTTCTGAAGTATGGCCTCCCTCGAGTCATCCATAGCCCAAGTCCATATAATCAAGCGTTACCTACAAGGGTTAAGAGAAAGGGGGGAGTTACAAGAAGTCAGTGTATAATCCCCTTACCATCATCCATTGGGTCTGAACCCGTTTAGCAAAAACTTGGGCTTGGGCCCATAAAACAATAACTTGGCTCGAAGCCTATTTAGCAATATCTTGGACCTAAGCCCATTTACAATAACAATAATGTATCAAATATAACATGTGTATGAAAATGAGTATGTGACCAATTCAAGAGAAGAGAAATTTGAACTATTGTGCTAGAAAATTTCGGCAAAGAAAGTAGCAAAAAGAGAGAAGATGACACAAAGGTTGCAATAGGATTTTTGGCCAAAACAAAACCAAGACCTTACCAAATGCCGAGGTAAAATTTCAGCCACCTATCTACCCCAAAATCATCCACATGCATCCCCCCTTAAGATAAGAGTTTGGCCACCCAAACTTTCCAAAACATGTTATATTTGATACATTATTGTTATTGTAAATGGGCTTAGGTCCAAGATATTGCTAAATGGGCTTCGACTAAGGAATCTATACATATAAACTATAACTCATAATTCACTTTGTACAATTTTATACAAATTTTCCAAGACAGATCAGGGAACCACAAAGTCAATCAAAACCAGTCTCACTAAAATTAAAATATCATAGAATTTAAAATTCCTTTTCCTTCTCCGCTTCTTCCATATAAAAATAGACACAGTAAGCTTTAATTCGATATATTATTCACTTATTAATCCCTTTTCTCCTATTTTCTGTGATTTTTAAAAAATTACATCACTGTTGCTGACCAAAAACTGTTTCATTGCAAACTATGGTTACCACTACGGACATACGCACGCCCGAGTGATCACGGATGTCGATATTCAGTTTTCTTTGGTATTTCGACTGAATCACAGAATATTTCATGCAAACTTTTAGAGAAGTGTGAGATTACACACCATTTCAAACATGTATTCGGAAGGTACGGGATTACACACCTTGATTACGAGTTGTGCTTTCTACCGATTTCAACACCTATAATGATTGTTGATAGAAGGTTAGTCTCAACTTTGATAATCATAACTAGAAACACTTTATTAGGCTAACTCCACTTACCACGAATGTGATCTCCCTCAGTGCACCAAGAATCAGTCCTACCCTTTGACTACTGAAATCCCGTCCTAACAATATTTGGTGAGCGAAAGAGTTGTTAGCAATTATCCCACCTTTGGCCAAAATAAATCTTATAACAACGTTCTTACCCCACTTGCTTGACGAGTCGATGATAATGATTTGGTTAATACAAATCACTTGTGCTCCTTTACCTTGTTGAAAGTCCTAAGCCCAACGATGGCCAAATCGCAGAAAAGAATGTAACTCAGACCCAACGAGAGAGACAAAGAAGAACACACGATTTATTAAGGAAAACTCGAATGAAACAAAGCTATTGAAAAAGAGAGAATTACTACTTACCGATTCGATTAAGAAGGGGTTTTCCCATACGATAGGGAATAAAATGATGAAGAAATCGGATGATAATGGGTTCGGCTATAGAGAAAATCGAACAAGAAGATGTAATCACAAAATGATGTTGATTAAAGAAGAAGAAAAGGTTGATGAAATGGTCAAAAGAAAGAATGGATGGAGAAAAGTGTTTTGGTAGATTCAGCTATCAAAGGGGGGATAAGCAAAGGTGAGTGTTTAGGCCAAACAAAAGAAAAAGAATGCACAAATGTGTTAGGAGGTTTCGGCCAAAGCAAAGAGGGAGATGGATTTGAAAAGAAGACACAATGTTCAAAGAGAAAAGTGTACCTCTAATGCACCAAAAACTAACAAAATGGTTTAAAGAGAAAAGAGAAATTTGGCTCTCCCTTCCCCCTAACAAAATCGTCCATAGTCTTGACAATAAGGTCAACATTAGCCAACCAAAACTTTCCAAAACATCACCCTTGAAAAGTGCCAACATTCTCCCTCAACTTACCTTTTTCTTTTGATTTCTTTCCCTATCCTCATCCTTTCCCTATTCCCTTAGCCACCTTGCCAAAATTAAAAAGTCCACCTTGCCTAAAATACTACCTTGGCCGACACTTAGGGAAAGAACACAAAAAAAAATAGTCATAATTTTGCACTTGATGGGATTTGAACCTCCTCCCTCAAAGTCCTTCATGTGGCGCCATATCCCCTTTACCATAAGCTCCTTTTTGATAGCAATGTGCATACTTATTTCCTTAAGCCTTGATGCCCCTTACCTTCTCTCCTTAAAGTGCTAAAATACCAAATTTTTACTAAGGCCCAATTAAACCCGAACTTCTTAGTAACCTCGTAACCTTCCAAATTCACTTAACTAATAAGTCCAATTTGCAATAACACCATTATCATATTCTTGAAAATTTTAAACATTCCTACACCCAAGGCCCATTGGGCCCAATTCTTCTAGGCCCAATTTCGGGATGTTACATTATATGAAAAAGTACTTGGACTTTCTCATTCATCACCATAATAGGCTTCAAACTCAAAATTTGTTTCGCTTTGCCTTGAATCCCTTGTCGAATAGGTATCATAATATGAACCACTTCAAGAATAATCTTTAATGGGCGAATACTTGGATGCATATGAACCACGTTCACTTTTTCGTAAGGATTTCTCTGTAGATGGATGCGTTGAAGCATTTAAAGAAGAATTTATACCTTATTGGTGGTAGCCTCGAAAGGTTTCAAATTCATGGTTTGTTTCATACCGTCTCGACTTTCTTGATAAATAAGAGTCTCGATCGAAATCTCTTCTCGAATAATCTTCAAACGGGTGTCTCCATGATGACCTTAACTCCATCTTTCGACTTGAAGAAAGTCATTCTTGTTGGTCTCGTTCCTCGATTTGATCCAATTGCCTATGCAACTTGTCAAACTTGGAGTTCACGATTTTACACATCTCGTTCTTCAAATATTGATAATCGGATTCTGACAACACTTCTTGATTCATGATGTTAGTAATGAAAAAGATAAGTGATTAAATCAGGAAAAGAGGAAAATTTACAAACCTCACCACAAAATTCTCACAAGTCACTCACAAAGAAAAATCACTCCACTTGTGTTTCACTCGTTTTATGGCTTTTTCTCTAATGAGTACACGCGTGCCTTTTACCACTCGACTCCTTCTCACAAATTCGTATTTCGTTTTAGAAAACTTATCGCTTCTTGAGGGTCGGCTTCAAAGGTTGATGTGGGTGTATCGGGTAGGCTGAAAAGAAAATCGGATAAGTGTGGCATTAGGGTTGAACGGATGGTACCAACTGATGGTAAAATGGGAATTTTTATGATTGGGGTAGAAAGAAGATAATGAAGCAAAATCTTGCAAACTTCACACTTTTTTTTCTTTTTTTTTCTCACTTCCAAAATGCACGAAATAACACAAATAAGAACTCAAATGACAACTTGAGTTTTTTTTCTTTTTTTATTTCAATTTTTTTCAACTTACGAACCTATTCTGGCTCTCGATTGTAGTCGAAACTCCTCATTTTGTAGCTTTGATACCAAATGATATGATCCGCCTCGGGGTGAGTCGAGTCGTATGTGAGTCTGCCTGATCATATACGAGGAGAGGATTCGTCTTCGAAAAATAGTGGAAAGATAGGTAAATTTGCGGAAGCTTTGAAATGAATGTTTTAATATTTCAGGTTAAGTTAGGAATGGAGGTTAAAGAATAATGGACAAGTTCAATTTTGGAAGAATAGGTTCAGTTTTGGGTAATGGAAAGGAAGGTGGATAATGAAGGTTTCGATTTAGAAAGAATTGATTACGAAAAGAAAAGGATGGATATTCAAGCCCTGGGTTTGAATTGGATAAACAAGGTGATTGGTGATGATGGAATAACAAACTTAACCAAGAGTGATTCAACACTAAAAAGTGTCACCTCGATTCTTATAAGGTTAAGGTGAAAGATGGAGATAGAATAAACGCCACACTCGAGTTTAAAGAGTGATAAGTTCAAAAGAATAAGTCGAAGACGCCATAAGCAAGCTTGATAAGTCAAACGAAACTTGTACAAAATATGGAGAGGAGATAAACTCACTCAAGAACACAAAGTTCATAAAATTGATAAAATGGCAAAAGTCCCCTCTACAAGCTAATAACAAAGTACATATAGTGTTTACATGCGGTTAGCAGAAGAGTCATATGAATTCAGCTTTAATGTGCATTTTAATGGCTGAAATAAAACTTAATCAATAAATAAAAACTCTTGAGTTCCTCCAAGCCAAATAACATCAACTTTATGACTCCAAATAAGCTGATTTAATGAATTAGCTCTCTTAGCAGTCGAGTGGTCACCAGTAACTTTAATGAAAATTTGTAACTAATGTGTGATCTTTTAAGCATCAAACCATTATGGAAGAAGGATAGGCTACTGCCAAATTTAATAGATGTGTAATGCTTCCTTCAATTGTCATAACAGCTCCTTTTAATGATGAATAATGCTCCCCCATGTGTGTAACCGATTCTCACTTGAAAAGCCATATTAAACTCTTTGTAACAACCCTTGAATGTAACGGTTTCCAGCTAAAAAGTTACCTGCAATCAAACACATCAAACAAACATATAAAACACATTTAAACACATATTAACACTAATTAAATTTAAACACATTAAACACTTGACTTAATAAATGAACTAGAAGTAAGGACTTCAATTAATGCAGCAACTAGTTTAATTATAGAAGTAGAATTAAATAAACTTAAACTCATGCTCCATTAAATTATCCTAGTGACTAGATTAATTAAATAAGCTTCTTATTAAATGAAGTTCAATAAAAACACTTAGTAATTAAACTAAGATGAGTTGAATAAATGTCCAGCAACCCATTTATTAAACTAAGATGCTTAAATGCATAGTTTGAAATGCAAACTAAATAAACAAATGCAAGACTTAATCTAATGATGCAGACTTAAACTAACATGGAAGTTACATAAAGTATAACTTTATTAAATGCAAAACACACAAAGTGTAAATCTAAAATTAAAAATATGCAAACTTATTAATTTAATTAAAACTAAATTAAATTAAAAAGTCCTTAAAAGATTGGCCCAATAATCAATCAGGCCTATGAGATGTGTCATGTTGCACTTGGGCCCTCAAGTTTAGGCCACTCTCGATGGTGTCGGATGGAGTCGGACCATGATGCTACCAGGATCGCATCAACTAGCCCAGTGGGCCCACATGGCCCATTGCCCAGAAACGACCCTACCCATGTGGACTACATGGCTCGGTCTAACATTTACCACAATATGCAATTTTAATCTGTGTGGGGCCCACAGGCCATTGGGCCCACACGGCCCATTTCGGCCCCAACGCGGCCCAAAATGACTTAAGCCCATGAGAACGCTCATGGTGGCCTCAACCATCTTACGCCCATAATCGTGGGCTCGGTCCACCACACATGCGATCGCACGCTCATGTGGCATCATTCGCCGGTATTTTAGCTTTTTGGCATTTTGTCGATTTACGATTAGAAGGAGTGTGGTTACACACACTCTATCGGCTTTCTCGCCAACTATCAAATACAAGGTACTGTTACACACCTGATCACGTAGAGTACTAAGAATTCCCGTGCGCCGGAACCTATTCAAACAATACAATAGTTAATCACTTATCAAATAGTGTTAGAAAAACTCTTAACAACCACTTAACCGAGAGGTCAACTACCACTTGCCTTGACTAGATCGGTTGACTGTGATTAGCCGACTTGAACCAGAGTTTGGTGCAGCCACCCTTCCGCATCCTGGCCGAAAATCCCGAATAGCCAACACCGCACGCCTCTTAAACTTGGGATTAGAGGCTACGCGCTCAATCCCAGCCGGCACCTTTGCCACCACTTTACTACTAGAATCCGCTTTACCCGTCGAGAGTTCTTGATTGAATAACAAAAGAGTTTCAATCGCTTCTGAAATGCTTGCACCTCGTCACTTCTTGTAGAAATCTAAAAACCTAATGATCAACTTAGGAAACTAACATTTGGTAATCAAAGAATAAGAGGGAGGAGTATTTGACTTGTAGAAAAAGTAGAAGAAACGAATTTGAACACATATTACAATAACAGAGAAACAACAGAGAGAACTTATGAGTACCTATCGATTCCTCAGAACCCTTGCAAGACCGAACAACACCAATGGCAAAGCATTGAAACTGTCAGCCAATAATAGGGAAAGAAGCAGAATATTTAGCCAAAAGAACAATAAGCAGAGGGGATTTTGAAAGAGACAAAGAGGCAATCGACTAGAGAATAACCCAAAAGAAAGAATGAAACCGAGGGAAAAAGAGAAAATATAATCGACTAGACAAAATGTAAAACAGAAGAGGTGAAAGAAAAAGAATAATTTGGCAACACAAACTAGTTTTTCCCAAGGCAAAAGTGACCGAAACCAAACTGAAAATGAGAGAAAACTATCCTAGCCGAATTTCCTATGCTTCCTCTTACCAATTCAGCACAGCACTCCCACACACTTCAAACTCCTTGTTTTTCTCCATAAATCACTCCCTTAATTCCTCCACAAAATCCTCATTGATTCACTCAATGACCAATTCAAACCTTACCTTGTAGAGTTCTAGCACACCTCTACTTCTCTGCTGGCTATAGCAGCAAAATAAATACCTCTTTGCTCCAGGCGTGACTCGAACACCAGCCCCCTTTTGAAGCCTTATAATGCCACTTACCAACAAGCCACAAGCTCAATGTGTCCTAACTTATCCTCAATATTTTATAAAGCCTTCATGCTAATATCCAGGTTTATTCAAGGAACAACCAAAAATTCTGCGCACGCCATGACTTGAACCTTAGACCACATGCATAGTCCTAACGCCTCCTTGCCACTAGACCGCAAGCTTCCTTGTGTCACACTTTATCCTCAAATATTTTATAAGTCCTTCCAACCCACGCCAAGTTCAATTTTAGGGAAAACTAAAATTTTTGCTATAGCCCAGATTTGAACTCAAGACCTCCCAAAACACTCCCAATCACTCCTAAAGCCCATAGCCAGTAAAGCAAACATGCAATTAGTGAAATTTTTCTCGCACAACTAAAATCCAATTGCTCCGATGCTTAAAGCCTTCTAGGACTAAAATTTGGGGCTTTACAAAACATGACCTAATGAATGAATGTGATGCGAACTTGGTCGCATCATGGTTTGACTCCATCCAATGCCATCGAGAGTGGCCTAAACTTGAGGGGCCCAAGAGCAAGATGAAACATCTCATAGGCCTGATTGATTGTTGGGCCAATGATTTTAAGGACTTTTAATTTAATTAAGTTCTATTTAAATTAATAAGTTTGCATATTTTAATTTTAACTTGCACTTTGTGTGTTCTGCATTTAATAAAGTAATGCATTATGTAACTTTCATGTTAGTTTAGTATGCATCATAAATAATGACTTACATTATGAAACTCCCATGTTAGTTTAAGTCTGCATTATTAAATTAAGTTTTGCATTAAGTAACTCATTTGTTCATTTAGTTTGCATTTTAAATCATGTATTTAAGCATTTTAAGTTAATAAATGAGTTGCTGGACATTAATTCAACTCATCTTAGTTTAATTAATTGAGTTTTTGATGAACTTTATTTAATAGTTGCTTCATTAATTAATCTAGTTACTAGGATAATTTATTGATGCATGAGTTAAAGTTCATTTAATAATGCTTCTCTTAATTAAACTAGTTGCTGGAATAAATGATACATAAGTGTTAGTTCATTTATTTAAGTTTGTTGTTAATTTGTTTTAATCTTAATAATTGAATAAATGTGTCAGTTACATGTGTTAATTGCAGGTGACTTTTCAACTCACATCCATTACATTTAAAGGCTGTTATGCATTTAATAAGGTGACTTTTCAAGAGATTTGAGTTACAAAAGAGGGGCTGTTACAAAGAGGCTTTATACATCATTAAAAAGAGTTTAAAGGAGCATTATACTTCCTTTAAATCTTGGCAGCAACCCTTCCAACTACCCCAAACGTTTTTTGCTACTTTAATGGACAATTCATGCCTTAAAAACTTCATTAAGTTGTTGGTGTCTATTCAGCTAGCTAAAGGTGAAATCAAGAGTCATTTTCTAAGCATTTAAGGACATTGATTCAACTGATTAAAGTATCTTAAAGAGAGGAATTATTTGATTCAAGAATTTCAAAAGTCTTTGAGCCTTAATTTAGCACTTTATTAGAACTTTATTAAGTGACCACTCGACTAACTTATGCTAGCTTTATAAATATGTGTTAACAAGCCTTTTTGGAAAACTTTTGAGTTTTGAATCTTTATCAAATTTTATGAACTTTGTTTAAAGAGTGAGATCACTCCTCTTTAAATTCGTATGAGTTTCAGTTTGATTTATCAAGCTTGCTTGTGGCGTCAATCGTTCTCTTCATTTGAACTTATCACCGAATTAGTTTGGCGTTCGTCCATCTTTTTATACCTTCGGTTCTTACTTTGTTAAGTAACGGGTTGAGGTCTATTTTTGAATTCCATCTTTCCACCTTAAACCAAATAGAAATTGGGGTGACACTTTTAGTGTTGAATCGTTTCTAAGTTTAAGTTCACTTTCCCCATTTCCATTTTATTATCCTACAAACTTTATCTACCTTTACTATCTCCTACTAAACCGAACCATTTCAATACCCATCTTCTTTGTTTTCTCTTAGCCGAACCTATCCATTTCCTTCTCCAACTTATTTTCCTCATTATTCAACCTCCATTCCTAACTTAAGCCATTTTCAAAAGAAATATTTTCAAAAGCTTCCACAAACTCAGCTTCAATCCGACTATTTTCTCTGAAGACTTAACTACTTCTCGTAGACGATCGGGCATCTCACATACAACTCGACTCATCCCGAGGCGGATCGTATCAGAATGCTTTTAAGATAACTAAAAGTACAACTATGGTTTTTCTAAAATGAGTTTATTTCAGGTCTTTGAAAGTAACGTAAGATAGCTTAGCCATTTCAGTGGATAATGTAGCCTTCTCAATCTAGCCATAACGTCTAAGCTAGGTTTGGAAGGTTACAGATCTTTCTGCCCGTCATAATTGAACGCAATAATAATAGACGTTCCTTTGAAATAGTTTAGTTGTGAGTAGAAGGGATGAGATGAGTTTTGAGGAAATGATACCAGACTCTACAGTAAGGCTTCAACTATACACGGTTAATGGTATAAAAATCATTTTGAGACACTATCGACTTCATCCCCTCGACACATAAATTCATCAAAACTTGGTGGAGTCCTTCAGTGGTCATAGTCTTGACAAATTGGGCATGTTCATCAGGGCCGTTATATAACCCATATTGTGCATTAATGGAGTTTTCATCGAACATCACCGAGACACTGCACACATATATAAAGTATTATCTGGAGAGGTGAGATGAGCATAAAATTCTTTCACTATCTTGGTGCGAACGTCACCGGGATGGAGACAGAAGATTTAGCATCCATGTTTTTCCACTATATAAGAGATAGCTTCAGAGTAACCCATAAATGGGGCATTTTGAAAAAGGAAACCTTTTTCCAGACAAAATGACCTCTTTTATATGTTCTGGGTCTACTTTTCTTCCACAATTTTACCTAAATTCTAATTTTTGGACAAAATTGGGCATGGATGAGTTAAAATAGGAAGTTTATCAAAAAGGGCATTTTGGGCATTTGGCAATTAAATGATTAAAATGGGAGAAAAGATGACAAAATTCATTCATCTTCTTCTCCAAGGCTGCCAAAATTTTCAAGAGCCATTGCTAGGGTTCTTCAAATTTTTCAAGCTTGCTAGTAAGTGCATCCAAGCCCCGTTTTTAATATTCTTCGTATTTTTGAAGTCCTAATTGTATGAATAAGCTATTTTTAGCTATTTGATGAGCGATATTGAATGCTTAAAAAATGTGGCTATGTATGACTTGCATGTATATTGATGTTTTATGGAAGATTATGAAAGCTTGATGTAGTAGAAACATCTTTTGTTAAGTGATTTTCCATGAAAATGCATGTAGGGACTAGTTTGTGAAAGTTTTAAGTTTGGTCATACATGTGTGATTTAGTGAGAATGGGTGAATGCTCTAGTTGAGTAAGTGATTTGGCTAAGCATGAAAGGCTAGAAAGTTGAATAAAAATCACTTTACGAGCCTTGGGGCAAAAGTGTAATTATGAGAAAGATTAGGGACAAAAGGGTAATTTTTCCAAAGTATGAGATAAGTGTGAATTTAGTCAATGTGTGTATTGAATAAGCTGATTTATTCATTATAGATCAAGAAAGACGAAGCCCAGATCTAAATCGAGGTAAGAGCAAGGTGGTGGACTAGATTGCATATTTTTATACTTTTGAGTATCGAGGTAAGTCTATGCTTAAACAATACATTCATACTTACAATTTCTTAATGCTAGCTAGTGTGTAGCATGATTGAGAATGATTGAGAACCTATATGGGATGAATGTGGTAGAATTTGTGAATGGATGTATGGTTAAGTAAGTAGATATGTGAATATGTAGTGAGAATGCTAAATGGTGGGCTAAGTGCGATACCATCTTAATGCATATTGACGATAAGCTGGCTATGTGCGATGCTATCGTTAGGTATATCATCTAGTAGGCTATGTGCGAAACCACAATGAATACCTTTGTGGTAGGCTAAGTGCGATACTACCTTATTAATTGATTGTGGTGGGCTAGTGCGAAACCAACGAGAAATTAGCTGTGTGGATTAGCTGTGTGGTTATATTTTTGAGTTAATTAGCTGTGTGGATGAATTATCGAGAAATGATGTTGTGTTGTATATTATGTAAATGTGATATTGAATGCAGGGGTGCATTTCAATGGTTATGAGTATGTGACTCATGATGTGTTGGTAATGTGGTAAGGGATAGAAAGAGTAAGCATTGTTGTACATTATATGTTAGTATGATGCTAATTGTTGTTTAGCTTATACTATGATGCTTAATTGTTTATGTGTAAACTTACTAAGCTTAAAGCTTACTCTCTTTCTTTTCCCTTGTCTTATAGAGTAAAAGTGTTGAATCGAGATACAAGGATCTATTGGAAGATCGCCCACATTATCAGTACACTCTGGTACATGAGACTCAATGTTTTGTATATGGCATGTATAGAAGCTAGACAAGTTAGTGAATTTTGTTGTAGATGGCTAAGATGTGTTGGCCTTTAGATGGATAGTCTATTTTTTATAATGCCATAGTAGTTGGCTACCTTATTTTATTATGAAAAGGTTGTAGTTATCTATGTGAGATTTCACTTCAATTTGAGTTAATTATGGATGTGTTGAATGAATGCATATTGTGTATGCTAGAGGGGTAAAAGAAACTTAGCACATAGCTTTGTTTATGTCCAGGTGGATAGACACACGGGCGTGTGTCTAGACCGTGTGTGACACACGGTCAGCCCACGGGCGTGTGACTTGACTGTTTGTCCCCCTGTATGTTAATATTTTAAGTCAGAATAGACCACAGATTTGCCACATAGGCGTGTGCATAGGCCGTGTGAGTTTAGTCAGTGTTGGCCTCGGGCTAGCCACACAGGCGTGTGCCTAGGCTTTGAGGCCATGTGTATGTAGTCAGTATTCACCACTGTTGTGGAGCATGGGCGTGTCTCTTCTTGCACGGGTGTGTTAACCCTGTACAAAAGAGAAAATTTTTAAGATTGGAAAAAGTTCTGACATAGTCTTGGGAGCCCTCGTGTGTATGAGTGAGGCCTTGTAAGTTGAGATTGAGGTTGTTGAGGTGACTTAAGAGAGTAGTCACGATTAGCCTAAGTGGCAATCAAGTGGTTTTGTTACAGTAACGCCTCGGGCTCGGTTCTAGGGTAGAACTCGTGTAAGGGATGTTACTTTTAGTGGTATCAGAGTTGTGGTTTAGACGGTTCTAGGACTACCGTAGCGGGTGTAAGAGTCTAGCTATACATGCCATAAGTGTACTATGATATGTTGGAACGCCGGAACCCCATGGCGCAGCAAAATAAAATTAGATCCGTGATCCAAATCAGAATCCATGTGTGAGGAACGAATCGGGGTGAAATAAAGGTTTCAAATTACCAAAACTTAAATCGAGTAGACAGATGACGCCTTGGCAACAAGAGTTTTGATCTCATCATCGAATCAAGCCACAACCTTTTACGATGTCGGCCTCTACGTGATCCACCCTTGGCTTGACTATGAATCGGAAGAAATCTCCAAAACTATTTTGAGGTTTATTTGCTTGACTACCGCTAGACCTAACAAGCAATCTATTAGGGTTTATTTTCTTTTAGGCTTTGTCTCTTTTAAATACCTTTTATATTGGGTATCCTTTTAATTGGGCCTTTTATAATTGGTATCTTTTTCATTGGGCCCATTATTTGGTATCCTTTTAATACCCTTTTATAATTGGTATCTCTTGAATGTTAAATAAATACAATAAAGTTTTTAACCGAAAAATTATAATTACATTAATTATATCCAAAAATTATAATTACATTAATTATAATAAGGATTTCGGTAAACTATATTTATTTAAATTTATATATGAATCAAATTCATATATTAATAGAATTATGTTGTCATTATGTGTACAACATCCTTGTACATATAATATGTTCAATATTTGATTGCCCAATTAAATTAATTCTTTAATTAATTTAATTCATGTGACAACCAAAAAAAAATACCAATTATATTTTATTCCGTCATTTAAACCATAGGGTGTGACCAGAGGTTCTTGCAACGTTAGCGTAAATAATAGAACGATTCTAATGTCACAAACAATGAGTGGCATCTAGCAATGCATCATTGCTACCTAAGTTACAAGAAGTCATGATTCCACATAACTTTTTGTGATTAACCTTTCATGCATTAATCCTTAAGTCCTTTATCTCCTGAATGGACACAAGTCATGGAATAGTCACACTTGTATAGTCCATCCCATGTTTCTTGATATCTTGAGTAGACTATGATATACAAATTAGTATGACATCTCATGTCAACTTATTTGAGCATTGCCATGCATTTCTAGTCTCACTCAATCAAGTGGCCTAAGATATTACTCCCATTATGTAGGAGGGACTTATCCTATATTGATCAACCATATCCTCTACATAGATTGTGGTATATCCAACATCACCCTTTATAGAACAACCCGATTCACGGTGTACGCTTGATCAGATCAAAATATACAACTCACGATGTTGAGATTAATAGTTATCTCAAGTCCGAGGATCATATACATATTAATCACTATGAGTAATGTTGTGACAATTACATAATAATCCAATAAACATACTCATAACGGGTCAATCCAATATGTTGTTCTCTAACACACATATTCATGCATTGATTTTGACAATCCACATCAATGACAAGTCTTTATCATCAATCAACTACATGTTAGTCTTAATGCATTATCGTTGTCCTAGTCAACAATAATACTCGACTAAGGATCTTTTAAAAATAATCATATTATTCTCGTGACATTATTATAAAACAGCTTTATTTGTATACACAGATAGAAAAACCGAAATAATAATGACAACGCTTTATATTAATAAATATGGTAAATAAAGTATGTATTACAACCATCTCATGATTGATCTTTGGGCATACTCTTACAATCTCCCACTAGCACTAAGACCAATCACTCATATATCTAATACCAAGCGACTTAGTGTGACGATCATGCTTCACTGTGTCGAGGGCTTGGTTAGGGGATCAGGCGATGTTATCATCCAAGGTACTCGCATATTTCTACATCTCCTCGATCGATAATTTCTCGAATAAGATGGTAGCGCCTAAGTATATGTTTGGATCGCTGGTGAGATCTGGGTTCTTTAGCTTGTGCAATAGCTCCATTGTTATCACATCGGAGTTCTATAGCATCTGATATGCTAGGCACAACCCCTAGTCCAGTAATGAACTTTTTGATCCAAACCGCTTCCTTTGCTGCCTCACTGGCTGCAATATACTCAGCCTCTGTTGTAGAATCAGCTACTGTACTTTGCTTTGAACTTTTCCAGCTCACAGCACCACCATTAAGGCAAAACACAAAACCTGATTGCGATCGAGAATCGTCCTTGTCGGTTTGGAAGTCGCATCATCGTGTAACCTTTACACTTAACTCTTCCTCACCTCCATATAATAGGAATGTATCCTTAGTTCTTCTTAAGTACTTAAGGATACTCTTGATCGTGGTCCAGTGACCTTCACCGGATCTACTTGATACCGCTCTCGTCATACTTAAGGCATACGAGACATCCGGACGGGTACATAACATAGCATACATGATAGATCCAATAGCGGAAGCATATGGAATTTTACTCATACGTTCTCTCTTGTGGAGTTGAAGGACACATTTCCTTCGAGAGTGAAATACCATGTCTCATATGTAGGAATCCTCTTTTAGATTCTTCCATACTGAACCTTTTTAGTACTTTATCTATGTATGTACTTTGGCTTAGACCTAGTAGTCGTCTTGATCTATCTTTATAGATCTTGACTCCTAAGATATAAGTGGCTTCGCCCAAGTCCTTCATAGAAAAACAACTTCTTAACCAAGTCTTAATAGATTGCAAGGTAGGTATGTCATTTCCCATGATAAGTATGTCATCCACATATAGTACCAAGAATGTGATAGTGCTCCCACTAACTTTCTTGTAAACACATGGTTCATCTTCATTTTTTATAAAACCAAACTCTTTGATTGCATCGTTAAAACGAAGATTCCAACTTCGAGAAGCTTGCTTTAATCCATAAATGGATCTCTGTAGCTTACATATCTTTCTAGCATCCTTTGGATTTACAAAACCTTCAGGTTGTGTCATGTACACATCCTCTTCAAGTTTCCCGTTAAGGAAAGCTGTTTTGACGTCCATCTGCCAGATTTCATAATCATGAAATGCAGCTATGGCGAGCAAGATCCTGATGGATTTAAACATAGCTACAGGAGAAAAGGTTTCATCATAGTCAACACCATGAATTTGGCGAAAACCTTTAGCGACTAATCGCCTTTTTGTATGTTTGTACATTACCATCCATGTTCTGTTTTCCTTTTGAAAACCCACTTGCACCCTATAGGTTTAACCCCTTCGGGTGGGTCAATCAAGGTCCATACTTGGTTTTCATACATGGAATCCATCTCAGATCTCATGGCCTCAAGCCATTTCTCAGAATCTGGGCTTGTCACCGCTTCTTGATAAGTCCTAGGCTCATCTTGATCTATAAGAAGAACGTCACCATGCGTTGTAATGAGAAATCCATATCTCTCGTGTGCGCGTGCTCTCTTAAAGATCTGCTAGCGGTGGTTGTGTTTCTACAAAGCAGCTATTTGTTCCTCAATTTCTTGTGGAATTTGTCTTGTTGTTCAATCTCTCAGGTTCAAGTGGTATCTTGTGATTCTCGAATTTCTTCAAGTTCAATCTTTCTCCCACTTCCTTTTCTAGAAGTAAATTCTCTCTCTAGGAAGACACCAAATCCGAGCAACAAACGTTTTGTTCTCAAAGTGGGATTAAAGAAATAATATCCTTTGGTTTCTTTTGGATACCCCACAAAATTACACCTTTCAGATTTAGGTTCAAGCTTAGTAGACGTCTGACGTTTAACATAAGCTTCACAGCCTCAAATTTTCATAAAAGACATACTAGGACGTTTCCCACCACATCTCATATGGCGTCTTTTGAACCGATTTAGATGGAACTCGATTTAGTGTGAAAGCAAATGCCTCAAGTGCATGTCCCCAAAAAGAAGTCGGTAGATCAAAGATGACTCATCATGGATCGAACCATGTCTAACAAAGTTCGATTTCTTCTCTCGTATACTCCATTCCATTGAGGAGTACCGGGAGGAGTAAGTTGTGAGACAATCCCACATTCTTTCAAAAGATCATCAAACTCTAGGCTCAAATATTCTCCACCTCGATCGGATCAAGTGACTTGATAGTTTTGCCTAGTTGATTTTGTACTTCATTTTTGAATTCCTTGAACTTTTCAAGGGACTCGGACTTATGGCGCATGAGATAAACATACCCATATCTACCAAAATCATCGGTGAAAGTAATGAAGTAGTGAAATCCACCTCTAGCTTGTGTATTTATTGGTCCACATACATCGTAATGTATTAGGTCCAATAAATCAATAGCTCGCTCACTTTTTACCAAGAAAAGGAGATTTAGTCATTTTTCCCAATAAGCAAGATTCACATACTTCAAATTGTTCAAAAACAAATGAATTCAAGAGACCATCTTTATGGAGTTTGGATATGCGTTTCTCACTTATGTGGCCCAAACGACAATGCCAAAGATAAGTTTGATTTGAGTCATTTATTTTAGATCTTTTAGTATTTATGTTGTAAATGGGATTCATTTGATCTAAAATATAGAGGCCATTAATTAATTGTGCCGAACCATAGAAAACATTATTGAGATAAAATGAACAACAATTATTCTTAATAATTATCTCAAAACCAATTTTGTCTAAACAAGAAATTGAAATAATGTTTTTAGTCAAATGGGCACAAAATAACAATCCTCTAAACATAAATCAAGTCCACTAGGCAAAGATAAAGTATATGTTCCCACAAATAATGCAGCAAACTTTTGCTCCATTTCCAACTCGTAGGTCCACATCTCCTCTAGCCGTGTCCTACTCCTTTGTAGTCCCCTGCATGTAAGTACAAATATGAGAACCACAACCAGATATCTAATACCCAAGAAGTAGTAGTTGATAAATTAATATCAATAACATAAATACCGAGCGGACATTCCGCTTGCTTTAGCCTTCTTAACTTCTTCAAGATAGACAGGCGCCTCCGTTTCCAATGTCCAAATACACCACAATGAAAACAGCTTTCCTTCCTTAGACACCCCACCTTTAGGTTTCAGTATGACCTTTTCTTTTCCAAATTTGGGCTTACCTTTGCCCTTGGGCTTTGTTTGAAGTTTGGCCTTTCCTTGCCCTTGTTATTACGGACCATCGTATGGGCTTGGGTCCAACCTTTTTCAAGTTGCCTTCAGCAGATTCGTAACATCTTGAGCAATTGTGGTAGAGTCTTGTCAATTTCATTCATATTGAAATTGAGGATAAATCGGCTGTAGCTATCCGCAACGATTGTAAAATAACATCGATGGCCAACTCTTGGCTCAATGGAAACCCAAGCTTAGATAGGCTTTCAATATAGCCAATCATCTTAAGGACATGAGGTCCTACTGGGCTCCTTCACCAACTTACATTGGAATAGGGCTTTAGAGATATCAAACCTCTCTTGCCGTGTGCTTGCCCTCGATAAAGTTCTTTCAGTGCTCGATCATATCATAAGCAACCATGTCCTCATGTTGCTTCCGGTTCGTGATTCATAGTGGCAAGCATAAGACATCCAACATCTATCATGTCATCGAGATACTTCTTGTAAGCGTCTCTCTATCACCCTCGAGGCATTAGCGGGTGGTTCATTAGGAAGTGGTTGTTCAATGACATATAATTTCCGTTCTTGTTTAAGGACAATTCTCAAGTTACTGGAACCAATCAAGAAAATTCAAACCATTCAATTTGTCCTTCTCAAGGACCGATCGCAATGAGAGTGTGCTAGTGTTTGCAGCCATAATATATCTACAACAATTAAATATGCATGTGAGTAAATTTACCAATTTTATATCAATCATTAAAAAGACTTTATTAAATGATATTCCTACTATTTTATTTCAAAATTAATAACCTCATATATTAATTTCGGAAAAACTTTCTCAAAAGTATTTCTAGTAGGTTAAGGATCCATATTTCACCACCTCTTAAGTCAGCTTTGGCTTTACTCTTAAGATTATGGTTATTTAGGTAAGCAACATTTGCTAATTACATCATATGTAACTCCTAATATTTGGTGAACAACTCTTGTTCTAATCATCTTATGATTTATCCAATTTACTTGCCTCTAGGTTTCTAATCCTATTAGAGTAACTTAGTTAAGTCATTAACCAATTTTTAACCAAATGAATATCACTTGTTTATTCTTCGCGTTTAACCAAGATAAATACTAGTACTTTGCTTTGGCGGAACCTACATAGTATTGATCGAGGCTTTAACGAGGCAAAATTGGAAGGCCATGTTGACTTAATATTTTAATAGAGGATTTTATTAAGATTGTTCCATCTCACCAATTATAGTCTACATTAGTCCATTTAGTCTTCTAATTGATCTCATCAATTGACGGGGGTTTTATTATTATCAAGTTTTAATATATATAATTGGCATGCTTTAGACATCCATAGCATCTCATACATGAATAAATAAAGCAATAAATAAATGCAATAGTTATAGCCCATAAACTAAGGTGGTTCAACCCAAGCCAATGGGAAAACCAAAAAGAAACCTAAAGGTGTAAGCCATTTCACAAGCTATCATTCTCAATCATTGTCCCACCTTCCTTCTCGTTTGGCCCACAAAGAACTCTTGCAAATTACAATATGCGAAAACTCGTTTTACATACGAGGGAATAAGATGAGAAGAGAAATACAAGAGAATAGTAGTAAGGCACGACACGCAGGCCGTATTTAAAAAAAATACAACCTTTTATCGAATGTGTCATTGGGCTATAACTATGCATTTCAAACACCGTGCATGTCAAAAATAGCATACATAGTTCTATATATATTTAAGGTGAATTATAAAATATCCTTTCAACCTTTTGTGGCCCATCAAGTTTATAAATTTCTTTTATTAACAAATTTTTTTGCGGTCCGAGGATGTCGGAGAAAGCGGGCCAAGGCCGGCGGCGAGCCATCCTCGATCCTCATCCGAGGTGCGGGCGGAGCCCATCCATAAATCCAGGTGCGGGGCGGAGCCCGCAGCATGGGACTGTGGGTACGCGGGCAGAGCCCCGCAGCAGTCTAATCGCATACCCCAAATAAATGAAACCTCACGATTTGATAACTTTTTATCAACGTAATCGTGTTTTTAGGATTTTAATCACGGAGGTTTCATATCGGAACAACCCTTGTTCCATTAGCCGATTAACACTTACTGAAAACTATAAATACCTCACACATTATTACAGATTTGTTAATAATTAATTGGTAATAA
The DNA here is from genome assembly GCA_025503065.1 of Gossypium bickii. NCBI lineage: Eukaryota > Viridiplantae > Streptophyta > Magnoliopsida > Malvales > Malvaceae > Gossypium > Gossypium bickii. The sequence goes on along the minus strand of CP106717.1, from coordinate 40,893,370 downwards.
CATAAAATCAAGTAGGCCACAAAACCATGATTAACATTTAATCAATTACCAGAAAGGAATAGTTATCGTTATGCTTAAACGATTTAAACAATCGAAAATACAATAAGATCAAAACATGAATCTCATACAATTGCATCACCCAAGTATTTAAACCCGAGTTCGTATCACACAAGTGGCTCTGATACCACTGTTGGAACACCGGAACCCCATGGCGCAGCAAAATAAAATTAGATCCGGCGATCCAAATCAGGAATCCATGTGTGAGGAACAAATCGGGGTGAAATAAAGGTTTCAAAATTACCAAAACTTAAATCTGAGTAGACGGTGACGCCTTGGCAACAAGAGTTTTGATCTATCATCGAATCAAGCCACAACCTTTTTACGATGTCGGCCTCTCGTGATCCACCCGGTTTGACTATGAACGGAAGAAATCTCCAAAACTATTTTGGAGGTTTATTTGCTTGACGGCTGCTAGACCTAACAAGCAATCTATTAGGGTTTATTTTCTTTTAGGCTTTGTCTCTTTTAAATACCTTTTATATTGGGTATCCTTTTAATTGGGCCTTTTATAATTGGTATCTTTTTCATTGGGCCCATTATTTGGTATCCTTTTAATACCCTTTTATAATTGGTATCTCTTGAATGTTAAATAAATACAATAAAATTTTTAACCGAAAATTATAATTACATTAATTATATCCAAAAATTATAATTACATTAATTATAATAAGGATTTCATAAACTATATTTATTTAAATTTATATATGAATCAAATTCATATATTAATAGAATTATGTTGTCATTATGTGTACAACATCCTTGTACATATATATATGTTCAATATTTGATTGCCCAATTAAATTAATTCTTTAATTAATTTAATTCATGTGACAACCAAAAAAAAAAAATACCAATTATATTTTATTCTGCTCATTTAAACCATAGGGTGTGACCACAGTAGGTTCTTGCAACGTTAGCGTAATAATAGAACGATTCTAATGTCACAAACAATGAGTGGCATCTAGCAATGCATCATTGATACCTAAGTTACAAGAAGTCATGATTCCACATAACTTTTTGTGATTAACCTTTCATGCATTAATCCTTAAGTCCTTTATCTCCTGAATGGACACAAGTCATGGAATAGTCACACTTGTATAGTCCATCCCATGTTTCTTGATATCTTGAGTAGACTATGATATACAAATTAGTATGACATCTCATGTCAACTTATTTGAGCATGGCCATGCATTTCTAGTCTCACTCAATCAAGTGGCCTAAGATATTACTCCCATTATGTAGGAGGGACTTATCCTATATTGATCAACCATATCCTCTACATAGATTGTGGTATATCCAACATCACCCTTTATAGAACAACGATTCACGATGTATGCGTTTGATCAGTATCAAAATATACAACTCACGATGTTGAGATTAATAGTTATCTCAAGTCTGAGGATCATATACATATTAATCACTATGAGTAATGTTGTGACAATTACATAATAATCCAATAAACATACTCATAACGGGTCAATCCAATATGTTGTTCTCTAACACACATATTCATGCATTGATTTTGACAATCCACATCAATGACAACTCTTTATCATCAATCAACTACATGTTAGTCTTAATGCATTACTCGTTGTCCTAGTCAACAAATAATACTCGACTAAGGATCTTTTAAAAATAATCATATTATTCTCGTGGACATTATTATAAAACAGTTTATTTGTATACACAGATAGAAAAATTGAAATAATAATGGCAACGCTTTATATTAATAAATATGGTAAATAAAGTATGTTATTACAACCATCTCATGATTGATCTTTGGGCATACTCTTACATGATAGTGTGGTGGTTTCTGATGATTTTAAACCTTGTTTTGTATAGTATATGGATCCCGATCAATCTACTGCTAATGAAATAGCTAGTAATGCACTGACTCCTGCGCAAGGAACCGTGCCTGTACAAAGTGGACCCGAGGTTAGGGATCAAGCGGAAGAGGCACGGGAAACCTTTCTCCAGATGATGAGTAATTGGTACTCAGACTATGTTCGAGCGAACCCTAATGCTCAACCTCTGTCATCTCCTCCTATACCTCAGCCAAATCCAGTGGCTCCTCAAGGAAGCACGGGGCTGAGGAGTTTAGAGCAAAGGTAGATGATGACCCTGAAAGGGCAGAGTTCTTGTTAGAGAACTCGATGAGAGTGTTCGATGAACTCTCATGTACACCAAAAAAGAGCTTGAAGTGTGCCGTATCCTTGCTGAGAGATTCGGCATACTATTGGTGGAAGACGCTAACGTTAGTGGTCCCGAAAGAGCGGGTGACGTGGGACTTCTTTCTGGAAGAGTTCCGGAAGAAGTATATAAGCCAACGATTTACTGATCGGAAAAGGAAGGAATTCCTTGAGTTGAAGCAAGGAAGAATGTCAGTAGCAGAGTATGAGCGTCAGTTTGTTACGCTTAGCAAATACGCTCAAGAGTGTGTATCGATAGAGACCATATTGTTTAAGAGGTTTGAAAACGGACTGAATGAGGATATCAAACTCCTAGTGGGTACTCTGGAGTTGAAAGAGTTTGTACTGTTAGTTAAGAGGGCAAGTAAGGCCGAAGAGTTGAGTAAGGAAAAGAAAAGGGCTGTGAGTGAAGCCCGAGATGCTAGAAAAAGGCCGATGGGCAAGTCGTATCAAGCCCAGTCGAAAATATCCAAGGAAGGGAATCCTCGGACAACAGCCTCAGTGGGATATTTGCATCGAGACTTGGGTAATATTTGTTTAGGTTCGAGAGTCCAAGCCACCTCAATGGAAAGTGTGAGCAGTACAAAGAGCAAACTGGAGTGTCCAAGTTGTGGTTGATATCACACCGGGGAGTGTTGGGGTAACAGTCGGAACTGTTATAAATGTGGCTCCCCCGATCACTTTATCTGAAACTGCCCCCAGAGGGATGATAAGGAAGAGAAGCAAGAGATAAGATCCAGTGATGTGTCTACAAGAGGTAGACCACCTAGAAACCTGCAAGGACATATGCTATTCGCGCTCGCGAAGAGGCTTCCTCCCCAGATGTGATAATGGGTACTTTTTCTCTTTATGACACCTTTGTTATTGCTTTAATAGATCCAGGGTCTACTCATTCTTATATCTGCATGAGATTAGCATCTAGTTTGAGTATGACTATTGAGTCTACCGACATTGTGGTTAAGGTGTCAAACCCATTAGGAAAGCATGTGTTAATGGACAAAGTGTGTAAAAATTATCCTTTATTGATTGAGAATCATTGTTTTCTAGCAAACCTTATGTTGTTGTCGTTTGGTGAGTTTGATTTGATCCTAGGCATGGATTGGTTGACTACCCATAGTATTTCAGTGAACTGTGGTAGTAAGTACATTGAATTGAAATGTGAGAGTGGAGATGTGGTTCGGGTTGAATCAAGTGGATCGGATAGTCTACCAGTGATGATTTCTTCCCTAATGGCTGAGAAATGTTTGAGAAAAGGGTGTGAATCCTATCTCGCCTTCGTGTTGAATACTCGAGAGGTTGGAGTGAAGTTTGAAACATTGTCGATAGTATGCGAGTATCCAGATGTATTCCCGAAAGAGTTACCCGGATTACCTCCAGTGAGAGAGGTTCGAGTTTGGGATTGAGTTGATTCCAGGAACAGCACTGATTTCAATTGCTCCATAGAGAATAGCACCTTTAGAGTTGAGAGAACTAAAGGTACAGTTGCAAGAGTTGACAGATAAGGGTTTTGTAAGACCGAGTTACTCACCATGGGGTGCTCTGGTATTATTTTTGAAAAAGAAAGATAGGTCTATGAGATTGTGTATAGACTATAGACAGCTCAACAAGGTGATGGTGAAGAATAAATATCCTTTACCAAGGATTGATAATCTTTTTGATCAACCGAAAGGAGCTATAGTGCTCTCCAAGATAGACCTGAGGTCTGGTTACTATCAGTTGAGAGTGAAAGAGCAAGATGTGTTGAAAACTGCATTTCAAATAAGGTATGGCCATTATGAGTTTTTGGTTATGCCGTGTGGTTTAACAAATGCACCTGCGATTTTTATGGATCTGATGAACCGTGTTTTCAGACCATATGTGGACAAGTTTGTAGTTATCTTTATTGACGATATATTAATATATTCTCGAGATGAGAATGATCATGAAGAGCATTTGAGAATTGTCTTGCAAACTTTAAGAGATAAGCAGTTGTATGCTAAGTTTAGCAAGAGTGGGTTTTGGCTCTGAGAGGTCGGATTTCTAGGACACATTGTGTCCGGTGATGGTGTCAGAGTTGACCCAAGTAAGATTTTGGCTATTGTGGATTGGAAATAGCCGAGGAACGTGTTGAAATTAAAAGTTTCTTGGTATTAGCGGGATATTACCGACGTTTCATAAAGGGGTTTTATGTGATTGCTACCCCGATGACGAAACTTTTGCATAAAGATGTCAAGTTTGAATGGAATGAAACTTGTCAACCGAGTTTCGAGAAACTGAAAGCAATGTTGATTGAGGCACCAGTTTTGGTTTAGCCAGAATCGGGGAAAGAGTTTGTAGCTTACAGTGATGCGTCGCTTAATGGTCTCGGTTGTGTGTTGATGCAAGAGGGTAAGGTAGTCGCTTACGCCTCGAGACAGCTAAAATTGCACGAGAAGAATTATCTGACTCATGATTTGGAGTTGTCTGCGATTGTTTTCGCGTTAAAGATTTAGCGACATTACTTGTATGGTGAGAACTGCTAGATCTTTACGGATCACAAAAGTTTGAGATATTTGATGGATCAGAAGGATCTGAATTTGAGACAGAGGTGGTGGCTTGAGTTATTGAAAGACTATGAATTAGTCATTGATTATCACCCGGGAAAAGCGAATGTGGTTGCGGATACCCTGAGTAGGAAATCCTTATATGCTCTAAGAGCTATGAGCACGAGTTTAACATTATCTGATGATGGTGCTATTTTAGCAGAGTTGAGAGCTAAGCCACTATTTGTTCAACAGATATGTGAGGCTTAGAGAAATGACAGTGAGATGCAAGCAAAGAGAGCTAAGTGCGGATTAGAAAGTGGTTCTGATTTTTGAGTAGGCTCGAATGGTTGTTTGTTGTACCGTAACAGAATTTGAGTACCTAAGGATGAAGAGTTAATCCGAAAGGTTTTGCATGAGGCACATAGTGGTTATTTTTCAGTACACTCAGGCAGTACGAAAATGTACAACGACTTGAGGAAGTTTTATTAGTGGCCGGGTAATTCCAGAATTTGTGGCAAAGTGTTTGATTTGTCAATAGGTGAAAGCTGAGCACCAAGTGCCTTCAGGATTGCTTCAGCCTGTGATGGTTCTCGAATGGAAGTGGGATCGGGTTACCATGGATTTTGTAATGGGGTTGCCGATAACTCCAAAAAAGAAAGATGCCGTGTGGGTTGTCGTGGATAGACTAACGAAGTCGGCTCACTTTATTCTGGTACGTGTTGATTATTCACTGGATAAGTTAGCTGAGTTGTATGTTGCAGAAATAGTGAGATTACATGGTGTGCCTATATCTATTATATCGGATAGAGATCCAAGGTTTACTTCGAGATTTTGGAAGAAGTTACAAGAGGCCATGGGTACGAGGTTGAATTTCAGTACTGCGTTCCATCCGCAAACTGATGGTCAGTCTGAAAGAGTAATTCAAATTCTTGAAGATATGCTTCGATGCTGTGTGTTAGAATTCGTAGGTAGTTGGGAGAGATATCTACCTTTGGTCAAATTTGCTTACAACAACTGTTATCAGTCGAGTATACAGATGGCTCCGTATGAGGCCTTGTATGGTCGTAAGTGTTGGACTCCATTGTATTGGACCGAGCTTAGTGAAAAGTGGATCCATGGAGTTGATCTGGTAAAAGAGATCGAAGAGAAAGTAAGAATAATCCGTAATAGTCTGAAAGCTGCTTCGGACCAACAGATTTCGTACGCGAATTTGAAAAGAAAACAGATTGAGTTTGAGGTGGGTGACAAAGTGTTTTTGAAAGTGTCCCCATGGAAGAAGATTATGAGATTTGGACAAAAAGGGGAGTTGAGTCCAAGATTTATAGGGCCGTGTGAGATTACAGAAAGAGTTAGGCCAGTAGTTTACCGGTTGGCTTTGCCGATAGAGTTGGAAAAGATTCATAATGTATTCCATGTATCGATGTTGCGAAGGTATCGCTCCGATCCTTCACATGTGATTCCTTCAACGAAAATTGAAATAAGATCAGATATGTCTTATGAAGAGGAGCCGATTAAGATCTTGGCTCGAGAGGTGAAATAGTTCAGAAATAAGAGCATAGCACTAGTGAAAGTGTTATGGCAGAAACATGGTGTGGAAGAGGCTACATGGGAAACGGAAGAATCTATGAGAGAGCAACATCCTAACCTCTTTACTGGTAAGATTTTCGGGGGCGAAAATCTCTAAAGGGGGAGAGTTGTAACATCCCAGTTTAGGGCCTAGTTGGAATAGTGGTGCGAGACCACAAATCCAAGGCCTATGTATGAGTTTTTTAGATTTATGCTATGTATGCATGCTAGTGTGAAAGTTTCATGAAGCAATTTTGTGAAATTTTAGTTGAATTGTCCAAAAGGACTAAATTACAAAAGTTGCAAAATGTGAGATTCTAGAAGCTATTTGTGTGAAATGGCTTTAGAATATGTATTAGAGGTCCTTAAATAGTAATTTACCCAAATTCTAATTTTTGGACAAAATTGGGCATGGATGAGTTAAAATAGGAAGTTTATCAAAAAGGGCATTTTGGTCATTTGGCAATTAAATGATTAAAATGGGAGAAAAGATGACAAAATTCATTCATCTTCTTCTCCAAGGCTACTGAAATTTTCAAGAGCCATTATTAAGGTTCTTCAAATTTTTCAAGCTTGCTAGTAAGTGCATCCAAGCCCCTTTTTTAATATTCTTCATATTTTTGAAATCCTAGTTGTATGACTAAGTTATTTTTAGCTATTTGATGAGCTGTATTGAATGGTCAAAAAATGTGGCTATGTATGACATGCATGTATGTTGATGTTTTATGGAAGATTATGAAAGCATGATGTAGTAGAAACATCTTTTGTTAAGTGATTTTCCATGAAAATGCATGTAGGGACTAGTTTGTGAAAGTCTTAAGTTTGGTCATACATGTGTGATTTAGTGAGAATGGGTGAATGCTTTAGTTTAGTAAGTGATTCGGCTAAGCATGAAAGGCTAGAAAGTTGAATAAAAATCACTTTACGAGCCTTGGAGCAAAAGTGTAATTATGAGAAAGATTAGGAGTAAAAGGGTAATTTTGCCAAAGTATGAGATAAGTGTCGATTTAGTCAATGTGTGTATTGAATAAGCTGATTTATTCATTATAGATCAAGAAAGATGAAGCCCGGATCTAAACTGAGGCAAGAGAAAGGTGGTGGACTAGATTGCATATTTTTATACTTTTGAGTATCGAGGTAAGTCTATGCTTAAACAATGCATTCATACTTACAATTTCTTAATGCTAGCTAGTGTGTAGCATGATTGAGAATGATTGAGAACCTATGTAGGATTAATATGGTAGAATTTGTGAATGGATGTATGGTTAAGTAAGTAGATATGTGAATGTGTAGTGAGAATGATAAATGGTGGGTTAAGTGCGATACCATCTTAATGCATATTGACGATAAGCTGGCTATGTGCTATGCTGTCATTTAGTATATCGTCTAGTGGGCTATGTGCGAAGCCACTATGAATACCTTTGTGGTAGGCTAAGTGCGATACTACTTTATTAATTGATTGTGGTGGGCTAAGTGCGAAATCATCGAGAAATTAGCTGTGTGGATTAGCTGTGTGGTTATATTATTGAGTTAATTAGCTGTGTGGATGAATTATCGAGAAATGATGTTGTGTTGTATATTGTGTAAATGTGATATTGAATGCAGGGGTGCATTTCAATGATTATGAGTATGTGACTCATGATGTGTTGGTAATGTGGTAAGGGATAGAAAGAGTAAGCATTGTTGTACATTATATGTTAGTATGATGCTAATTGTTGTTTAGCTTATACTATGATGCTTAATTGTTTATGTGTAAACTTACTAAGCTTAAAGCTTACTCCCTTTCTTTTCCCTTGTCTTATAGAGTAAAAGTGTTGAATCGAGATACGAGGATCAATTGGAAGATCGCCCACATTATCAGTACACTCTAGTACATGAGACTTAATGTTTTGTATATGGCATGTATAGAGGCTAGACAAGTTAGTGAATTTTGTTGTAAATGGGTAAGATGTGTTGGCCTTTAGATAGGTAGTCTATTTTGTATAATGCCATAGTAGTTGGCTACCTTATTTTATGAAAAGATTGTAGTTATCTATGTGAGCTTTCACTTCAATTTTAGTTGATTATGGATGTGTTGAATGAATGCATATTGTGTATGCTAGAGGGGTAAAAGGAACTTAGCACATAGCTTTGTTTTTGTCCATGTGGATAGACACACGGGTGTGTGTCTAGACCATGTGTGACACATGGTCAGCCCACGGGCGTGTGACTTGACCGTGTGTCCCCTGCATGTTAATATTTTTAAGTCAGAATAGACCATGGATTTGCCATACGGGTGTGTGCGTGGCCGTGTGAGTTTAGTCAGTGTTGGCCACGGGCTAGCCACACGGGCGTGTGCCTAGGCTTTGAGGCCTTGTGTATATAGTCAGTATTCACTACGGTTGTGGAGCGTGGACGTGTGGGGCTATGCACGGGCGTGTCTCTTCTTGCACGGGCGTGTTAACCCTGTACAAAAGAGAAAATTTTTAAGATTGGAAAAAGTTCCGATATAGTCTCGAGAGCCCTCGTGTGTATGAGTGAGGCCTCTTAAGTCGAGATTGAGGTTGTTGAGGTGACTTAGGAGAGTAGTCACGGTTAGCCTAAGTGGTGGTCAAGTGGTTTTATTACAGTAATGCCTCGGGCTCGGTTCTGGGGTAGAACTCGGGTAAGGGGTGTTACACTCTCCCCTAAAGAGCCAAAAATCAAAATTTTTCAATTGCCTAACTTGAACCCGGGACTTCATAGAAACCCCGTAACCTTCCAAAATTACCTTCCTAATAGGTCTAACTTGAAATAATGTTGTTCTCATATTCCCAAAAATTTAAAATGCTCCTACGCTTAGGGCCCAGTAGGCCCAATTCTCTTAGGCCCAATTTCGGGGCGTTACAAGTTGTGTTGGTTTTGTACTCTTGCCGTGGAGAGTTTGTAGCAAGCAGGACTGATGGATGTGGAGGAGATTTCGGATAAGATTAAGGTATTATCAAAGAGAAAAGATAGGAGATGAGGAGGGTGAAGTGTTGGGGCCGAATAGGACTGTGGAGGGAAGGTAGGATTCGGCCTTAGTTATAAAAAGGGGTTGCTGAATTCCAGTGACGAGTTCCTAAGTTTTTGTATTTTCTTTTTCTTTATTCTCCCCAAACGATTTCTTCCTTTTTGGCGAATTTTCACAAAGCCAAATTCCCTTCATTGTCGAAATTACTATCATCCTTCTTTGCCGAATCTCTACTCTTGCTGAACCTTTGTGTTGTTCCTCCACCTCAGTTGATTGTTATCTACTCTTAGTCACGTTTGGAAGTCGAATATTGTTCAGTAGATATCTACGCTGCAGGATCAAAGGAGAATTTCGATAAGTGCTTAGTTGATCTTTTAGAGAGTTTTGTTAAAAGCCGAAGGGCTATCTAACCCAATCCTTGTCGTTAACCTGTATTAACAAGGGTAAGGCTCAACAATTGCAAGCGTGGTAGGTAAGGATTGCTAACAAGGGGGTAAGTGTTCTCGACTCAGTCATGGTATAGTAAATGGCTGAATCTAATGTGGCTCGTAGGGGTGACTTATGTACAATATGGGTCACTTGGTTTTGACGATATAGGTGTTTGAGTGTAGATCTAGAGGATAATAGCAAATAGTAGCAAAGGAAGGGCTACTAGAAAGTGAGGTACATGGTAAGGGTACGGTGAGGTTTTAGTTTTTGATAAGTATGTGTTAAAGCCTTGGTTAATCTTTAGTAATGTCGATTGTAGGTTCGTGACTAAGGGGTTTCCATCGCACGTGGATACTAGGTGTGTACAAACACTACACAGACGATATCGACAATGCCGAAAAGCTGAAAGTGGCTAAATGGGCCCGGTGGGCCCTAAGGTTAGGTTTGATGAGTTTGTTTGGTTTGGTGTATGAATTGAGTCTGTCAAGCATAATACTTGATCTGGAATTGTTTTGGGCCTAACGGGCCATAAGGATGGGATTTGGGCCTAATGGGCCGTAAGGATATAATTTGGGTTTGATGGGCTTTATGGGGACGTAGACAAGTATGTTAGGGTTTATGGACTTAAGGCCTAGTTTGAACAACTCTTAAATTTCATAAGACTTAATTTAATTAAACATGTCCGTGAACAAGTCGCTGGGTTAGAGTGTGGCAACGGACATACGCATGTCTAGGATTGAATCTAGGGAGAGCTTGGTACTTAAGCGGCCCTAGCGGCCCACCTCTTCTTCTCTGGACTCCTACCTGGTGCGTAGTGTCTGTTCACTTTAGCCGCGAGTTGTTGATGGGCTGAAGTTCATAACTAAAATCCAAGAGGGACCAAATACCCTTATATTTGTAAAATTTCTAAAATACCCTTATATTCGTAAAATTACTAAAATACCCTTATATTTTTAAAATTACCAAAATACCCCTAGATTTGTAAATTACCAAAATTCCCCTATTTTGTAAAAGTACCAAAATACCCTTGTAGGGTAGAATTATGAAATTACCCTGGGATAGTGAAATGACGAAAATACCCCTATGTGACGAATATGAGTTTGTAGATGTTTCTCGTGTGATTGATGCATTCATATGATATTCTGCTTAGGATGCATATGGGTGGGAATTATGGTACGGAGGAAGATTTGAGGATCGCATAGTCGTATGGCCATGGATCCACCGATGGCTTTAAGCCTATTATATGATTAGCAGCTTTGCTACAACGTTAGGTAGTACCGCAACCGGGCTACCTTTGGTGTGTAGAGGATGGGTGGATCGATTTAGAAATCCCCACAGGTGTGTATAAGGTTGGAAGGGAAATGGTGTGTAGCGGATGGATTATTGGGATGGGTTTTGCATTATCTTGTTTGTATATCGTACGATATGATATGAAGTCATTGTGGGCTAAGGCCCAAGACCACCGATTTTGACAGGGCTTAGTCCCAATATGAATATTTGTATGTAATTTGATTGCCAAGGGTTGTACACACTGAGTTTTGAAACTCACACCCTTTTATTTAATGTTTCAGGTGATCCTGAATAGACGGCTCGACATGGGAGAGGACTCGGAGATGGCCACATTACAAGTTGTTCAAATGCTTTATTTTTTTCAAATGAATTTATTTTGAATACTTTGTTTTTTTTCATTGGATTGTAATAAGGCAATGTAACCCCTAATTGACTTTAGATTTTGGGTTTTATTATTATTGTTTCAACTATCCGCTTAATAAATTTCATAAAATTTCTAAAGTTAACATGGTTTTCCAAATCACTTAACCTATGAATGTTTTCTAAAATATGGGCTTTTCAACGTAACTTAACAAGATACAAAGGTTTTGTGCTTTTGGGCCTTAAATTGTTAATTAGCAAAATCATATTGAAATTGGGCCTTTAATGTGACATTCCGAATTCAGGCCTAACTTCTAGGCTGTGTTTGGAGTGTTATAGATTGACTACTTTTTTACACTTTGTTTGTTGAGGTAGGTTTGTATGATTTAATAACATTTTAATGTTATAATGATCTATATGTTAATGTATTATTTTGTAACACCTTGAATTTTGGGCCTAGAAGAATTAGGCCTTAGGCATGGGAGCGTTTAAAATTTTGAGAACAAGAGAACGACACAATTGCAAGTTGGATCTATTGGGTGAGTGATTTTGGAAGGTTATGAGGCTTCTATGAAGTCTTGGGTTCAAGCCATGTCATATGGAAAATTTTCATTTTTAGCATTAGGGGAACCATGTCTCCTGGTTGTAAGCCTTTTAAGTAATTGTGATTAAAATGAGACACAAAGAGAGCCTGCGGTGGAGTGGTTGTGGCGTCACAGGTCTGGCAAGGAGAACAGAGGTTCAAGTTTCACTGCATACAAAAGGGATTATTTATTTTACTCATGTGTGGGCAAGAGTTTTTGTTGGATTTGAACTCTGTGTTGGAGAGTTTGAATTGGTCAAGTGAGTGATTTAAGGAGTAGATTGTGGAGAGATAAGGGGGAGAAAATCGTGGGCTTTGGGTGGGAAGAGTTGTGCCGTATAGGGACTTTGGACACTCAGAAATTCGGAATTTTAGTGTGGTAGGGGAGTGAGTGCCGATTCATTCTCTCCATCTCGGGTTTTTAGCACTTTTTAGAGCCGATTTTGCTAAGGGACTCTGGGGTTCTCTCGTTTCCTCTTTTGATTGCTTATTCTGAGTCTATTTTTCCCCTTTTCATCTTGCTTCTTTAGTCGAATATCTTTTTCTCCCAAGTCTATCAGTCTTAGCATTTTCCTCTCTTTGCATCTTGATTCTTCTTTTAGCCGAAGGCACTTTCTTCCCTCCTTCGATTCTTTTTGTTAACGGATTTCCTTTCTCTCCATCTTGCTATTAAGACCAAATACTGCATATTCTTCTTTTCGTTTGCCCTCAAACCGTTTTGCCTATCATCTCTTCTTTTTGATAACCAAGTCGAATTCTTCACCTCTCTCAAACTTTGTTCGAGTGGAGCAACTATTTTTGGCAAATCGGTGAGTAGTTTGTTCAACTTCTATTTGTTCTTTTTATTCTTTAAAGAGTATTACGTCTCCTCTCTTCTGCGCTCTTCTAAGCCAATTCCTTCCTTCCTTTTATGGTTGAATCCTCCCTTCTCTTTGTATGGTATGTTGATTCGTTTGATTCCTAGGTTTTCTCATGGAATGAAGGAGTTGTGAGTGTTCTGAGATAGACGAAGCTTTTCTCTCCTCACTCGATCAAGATACCCTTCAAGGGGTTTGTTATCAATCTCCGTCAACTGTTTAAGCGGGCTAAACCACGCTCATTCAATCAAAGCAGGTGTCAACATTGTTCGGTTTAAGTATTAGAAGAGGGTGTTTGACTCTTTCATTAAGTGACTAATAGACTATCATCGTTGATTGTAGGTTTGGTGCTCGTGGGTTATTCACTCGATTTTGGTAAACAGGTGTGTAGCAATACCCTGTGACCGTTAGTATGCAAAAGAGCCAAAAAGCGTGTGTACACACACACCCCACTCCAAGTAGATCGACGAATGCCAAAAAGCTGAAATTTCGGCGAATGATGCCACACAAGCGCGCGATCGCACGTGTGGTGGACCGAGCCCACGAATATGGGCGTAAGATGGGTTAAGGCCACCATGAGCGTCCTTATGGGCTTAGGCTATTTTTGGGCCAAATGGACCGGAATGGGCCGAGTGGGCCCAATGGCCCGTGGGCCCTACGCGAGTAAATTTTGTGGATGGATAGGAAATAATGAGTCGGCCATGACGATCACATGGCCAAAGGTAGTTTTGGGCTAAATGGTCCACACGAGCGTCTAGGCCCACTTGGGCCGAGTAATGGGCCTTAGGCCCATTTACACCGTTGTGACTATTTAGGTTACTTAAGTCGCTCGAGGCGATGGTGACCATCTGTTGGGTCGCTGAGACCCCGATTTGCAAAATTACCGTAATACCCCAGTTTGTAAATTTACCAAAATACCCTTGATTTGGAAAATTATAGAAATACCCTCGATTTGTAAAATTATCAAAATACCCTCGATTTGCAAGATTACCGAAATACCTCTAGTTTGCAAAATTATCGAAATACCCTTAATTTGTAAAATTACCAAAATACCCCCAATTTGCAAGATTATCATAATACCCCCGATTTTTAAAATTACCAAAATACCCTCAATTTGCAAGATTACCAAAATACCCCTAAAGGGTGAAATGACTGAAATACCTTTGGAGAGTAAAATGACCGAAATACCCCTGGAGAGTAAAATGACCGAAATACCCCTAGAGGGAAAAATGACCAAAATGCCCCTACATGTAATATGATTGTTATTGTATGCTATTTATAGTATGTCTACATTCATGTGATATTATGCTACATGGTGGATGGGATTATTGATTTGGAGGAAGTGTATGATTTGTTAGGGTCGCATGGTTGCTTGACGACTGTGGATCCACTGATGGCTTTAAGCCGATTATGTGATTGGCAGCTCTGCTGCAACATTGGTTAGTGTGCGATCGGTGCTACATAAGGAGTGTAGGGATGGGTGGGTCGATTAAATCCCCACAAGAGTGCAGGGTTGGACAGGAGACGGAGTGTTGGTGTGGGCATTAATGCATTGCATACACTTGTTCTGTTATTGATATGGGCTTAGGCCCAGATAGATGTGATCTATGACATTGGATATGGGATAAGGCCCAACTAAGGCTATTATGGGCTAAGGCCCAACTGCCACCGTTACTGTATTGGGCTTAGGCCCACATTAATTATGTAATGGGCTTACGCCCGAATTGATGTGATGCATGCTTTATGATCGACGAGGGTTATACACACTGAGTTTTTGTAAACTCACCCCATTTTTTTATTATTTTGAGGTAATCCTCAGTAAGTGGTTCGACGTACTGGAGGACTCAGAGGTGGCCACCCTATGAACAGCTTTAAATTTTAGTATTCTATTTTACCTTACATAAACTGCTTTCTTATTGGGTTGTAATAAGGCCTCTTTTAATTTCTGGTTTTTAATTTGGGATTTTCAGTTTATTACATTTTCTATCTGTTAAAAGTAGATCACAATTTTCCAAAATAATAACTATTTTCAGAACACTACGCTTCCACAATTTAATCTTTAAACATTACATTTTCGTAAATTAGTTACTTTTAAACTTAGCTTCTGCAACTAAAAAGAAATTTGGGAATAAACTTAATAATTTTTCTATATACCACATTTAAAATAAAATAATAATAAACTAACGTAACTGGGATTTTACTCAAGCTTTTAATTACAAAGGCTTTTTAATGAAAACATGGTTTTCGAAAAACACTTCAATGTGACACGCCAGATTCGGCCATAACGTCTAGGCCGGGTTTGGGATGTTACATATTTTCCATGTAACTATATGATGTTTATCCAACGATGTCACGACAATTATCAAGCCCCGTTAAACCTTAGGAATTCCTAGGATACAAATGACATGTCATTAGGATTTTCATGTTTTGGGTGCTGGTCTTGAATGTCCTACCGATGGCTGAGGTCTTGCATTTGTTGTGGATACTCCACAGCTCGTTTGAGCAACATTGTGTAGCTTACATTCTAACCTACATCTCGTGTGAGCAATGATGTAAAGGAAAGGAAAGGTTATGATTATATGTTTAGCACACTTCGTGTGAGCTATCCTGCGTATCCAATGATATTCTAAACAGTTCAACGGGCATGAAAAGGAAAGGAATGGTAAGTGTTTAAAACGGGACTATGTCATGTATTTATGAAAAAGATTGAATTGGTAAGCTTTATTGAAAGTATGATATGTTAAGGAAAATGATGAATTCAAATGAACTATGTTCATGTGTAATGGCTTACCTATGTTAAATTCATGTCGATTATGTTTGAATTTGGTAACATGCGTTGTTGATGATGCTTATTACGGGTACATTTACTCTTTATGATACTTCTGTGATTGCATTAATAGACCATGGTTCTACTCATTCGTACGTATGCATGAACTTAGTATACAGTGAGACTTTGCCTGTAGAGTCTACTGAGTTTGTTATAAAAGTATCGAACCCCTTAGGTAAAAGTGTCCTGGTTGATAAAGTATGCAAGAACTGTCCATTAATGTTTCAAGATATCTGTTTTCCTGTTGCTTTGATGCTGCTACCTTTTGATGAATTTGATATAATTTTGGGTATGGACTGGTTGACATTGCATGATGCGGTTGTGAATTGCAAAAGAAAGATCATTGATTTGAAAGGTCAGAATGATGAAATAGTTCAGATTGAATCTAGTGAATTGAACGGATTGCCTACTGTGATATCTGTGTTGAAAGCTCAGAGTTATGTGAAAAAGGGTTACGAAGCTTATTTTGCTTATCTAATTGATTTGAAAATGTTTGAAAAGAAAGTTGAATCAGTGCCAGTTGTTTGTGAATTCCCTGATGTGTTCCCTGAAGAACTATTGGGATTGCCTCCGATACACGAAGTCAAATTTAGTATTGATCTGTTGCCTGGTACAACTCCTATTTCGATAGCTCCGTATAGAGTGGCACAAACAGAGTTGAAAGAGTTAAAGTCACAGTTGCAAGAGTTGACTGATCGAGGGTTTGCAAGACTGAGTTTCTCGCCTTGAGGTGCTCATGTTCTGTTTGTGAAAAAGAAAGATGGCACGATGAGAATGTGCATTGACTATCGTCAGTTGAACAATGACCATAAAGAACAAACATCCGTTGCCCAGAATCGATGATTTCTTTTATCATCTAAAAGGAGCCAATGTGTTTTCAAAGATATATATGAGATCGAGATACTAACAGTTGCGAGTAAAAGATTCAGACATTCCAAAATTGCTTTCAGAACGAGGTACGGGCGGTATGAGTTTTTAGTTATGCCATTTGGACTAACGAATGCTCCTGCTATTTTTATGGATATGATGAACATAATTTTTAGATCGTACCTAGATCGATTTGTTGTTGTATTCATCGACGACATTTTGATTTATTCACGGGATGAAACTGAACATGTCGAGCATCTGAGAATTGTGTTGCAAACTCTTCGAGAAAAGTAGTGTATGTGAAATTCAGTAAATGTGAATTTTGGTCGCATGAAGTCAGTTTTCTGGGACATATTGTATCGGCCTCCAGAATCCGAGTTGATCCGAGTAAGATTTCTGCTATTTTGGAATGGAAGCCTCCGAAGAATGTATCTGAAGTTTACAGTTTTCTGAGACTTGCTGGATATTACCGAAGGTTCGTAAAAGGCTTTTCAGTGATAGCTACTCTGTTGACTAGATTGCTTCAGAAAGATGTGAGATATGAATGGTCCGATAAATGTCAGAAATGCTTTGATCAGTTGCAAGCCCTTTTGACTGAAGCTCTAGTGTTGGTACAGCCAAAATTAGGCAAAGAGTTTGTGATTTATAGTGATGCATCATTGAGTGGTCTGGGATGTGTTCTAATGCAAGAAGGCAAAGTTATAGCTTATGCCTCAAGACAACTAAAGCCTCATGAAAAGAACAATCCGACACATGACCTTGAGCTAGCTGCGATAGTGTTCGCATTAAAGATTTGGCGCTATTATCTTTTTGGTGAGAAATGTCACGTATTTTTAGATCATAAAAATTTGAAATATCTAATGACCCAGAAAGACCTGAATCTATGAGAAAGAAGATGGTTAGAGTTGTTAAAAGACTACGATCTTGTGATAGATTATCACCCGGGTAAAGCAAATGTCGTAGCCGATGCACTGAGTCAAAAATCACTGCTTGCATTATGTGCAATGAGTGCTCATTTAGATCTGTCTGATGATGGTTCAATATTAGCTGAATTGAAAGTGAAGCCATTGTTCATACAACAGATATGTGATGCTCAGAAAGTGGATAATGAAATGTTAGCGAAACGAGCTTAGTGTGATTTGAACTCTGATTTTGAATTTCAAATTGATGCTGATGATTGTTTGAGATTACAAGATCGAGTTTGTGTTCCGGGAAACCCAGAGTTGATTCAGTTGATTTTGTATGAAGCTCATAATAGTTGCTTATCTGTCCATCCGGCAAGTATAAAGGTGTATCACGATCTGAAGCAACACTATTGGTGGTTTAGTATGAAAAGGGATATCTCTAACTTTGTGTCAAAATGTTTAGTATGTCAGCAAGTTAAAGCTGAACATCAGGTTCCGTCTGGTTTGCTGCAACCAATTCTGATTCTCGAGTGGAAGTGGGATAGAGTTACGATGGACTTTATTTCTGGATTGCCTCTGACTCCGAGAAAGAAATATGCTATTTGGGTAGTAGTTGATCGATTGACTAAATCTGCCCATTTTATTTCGGTACAATCTGATTACTCACTTGATAGATTAGTCGAGCTTTATATTTCTAATATTGTGAGATTATAAGGGGTGCCATTGCCCATTGTATCAGATAGAGATCTGAGGTTTACATCACGGTTCTGGAAGAAACTACAAGAAGCTTTGGGTACAAAATTGCATTTCAATACTGCTTTTCACCTGCAAATGGATCATCAGTCTGAATAGATTATTCAAATACTCGAGGATATGTTAAGATGTTGCATTCTTGAGTTTGATGGTACATGGGAATAGTATCTGCCATAAATTGAATTTGCGTATAATAACAGTTTTTAATCGAGCATCAGAATGGCACCTTATGAAGCTTTGTACGAACGTAAATGTTGAATACCTCTGTATTGGACCGAGCTCAGTGAAAATAAGCTACACGGGGTTGATGTGATAAAAGACCTTGAATAGAAAGTGAAAGTGAACCGTGACAGTCTAAAAGCAGCGTCTGATCGTCAGAAGTCCTATGTGGACTTGAAACCAAAAGATATTGAATTTGAGATCGGTGACAAAGTGTTCTTGAAAGTATCTTCATGGAAAAAAGTACTCCGATTCGGACGTAAAGGCAAGTTAAGCCTGAGGTTCATCGGACCATATGTGATCATTGAGCGTGTTGGACCTGTCGTGTATAGATTATTGTTGCCCTCCGAGCTAGAAAAGATACATAATGTATTTCACGTGTCAACGCTTCGTCAATACAAATCCGATCCATCACATGTGATTACTCCGTCTGAGATTGAAATTCGATCCGATATGACTTATGAGGAAGAATCGATCCGTATATTAGCTCGTGAAGTGAAAGAGTTGAGAAACAAGAAAATTCTGTTAGTGAAAGTGTTGTGGCATCGACACGGAGTAGAAGAGGCTACGTGGGAGCTTGAAGATTCAATGAGACAGCAATATTCGAATCTGTTTAACGGTAAGATTTTGGGGGACGAAAATCCCTAAGGGGGAGAATTGTAACAGTCCGGTTTAGACCCTAGTCAGAATAGTAGTTTTGGGACCACAAATCTGAGTTAGAATAATATTTTAATATTATTTTTTGTGCCTCTGATACGTGATTAATTGTGTGTGAAAGTCTCATATGAAAATTTGTCTGTCTGTGTGCTTAATTTGACAAAAGGACTAAATCGCATAAAAGGTAAAAGTGGCCTTCTATTTGATTGAGTGGTCTAATTGATGTGTCTCCTTTTGTATGAGGATTTATGTTGCAATTTTACCATTTGGATTAAGTATGGACGGTAATGGACAATTGATAGTGGAGATTTTGATGGTTATTAAAAGGTTCAAATTGTAATTGATTAATAAGTTTATTAAAGCTTGTATAATAAAACAAAATAAGCATGATAGTGGATTTTAGTCATCCATCTATCACTAAAAATATAAAAGAAGAAGAAAAGAGAAAGCAAAGCTAGGTTTCGGCCCTTGTTTTCCTTGATTGAGGTATGAGTTTTGCTTGGTTTTTGATAATTTCTATGTTTTTGTAATCGTTGCTTCGTGTTCTTCAAAACCCATGCTTCAATTTTGTGAATTGATGATGTTTTTGAAATGAGACATTGATGAGCATGTGAGTTTTGTGATGTTTGAAGATGAATAATGAAATATATATGTTTGATTAACAAAGTTTGTCTTTGAGATTTTGATGAATTTGAGTATTTTTGAGGTAATTGAGAAATGAATATTTGAGGGGCTAAATTGTGAAATAAATAAAATGTATGGACTTGTATGAGATACATGAATATTCGGCTAAGCATGGGTATATGGTAATTCTCTGTATTTTGTGATTTGGTGAAATAAGGAGTAAATTGTCCAAATGTGAAAATATGAGGGTTAAATTGTAAATTGCCCTAAATCTGTGCTTTTAGATTGAATTGAATGATTCGGTGAATAAATGGATTAAATTTGAATATGTTTAGATCAAAAACTGAGGAAAACGAACTTAGATTGCGAGAAATCGAATCTGATCGAATATGTAAATGCGAGGTAAGTCAATATACAAATAAATGTATTTGAATTGAACTATTTGTGTATATATGAAATTTGAGTTGCTATGAATATCCATTGAGATGGAATGCATGTGAAATCCGAGTTTACGAATAAGTCGACAAGTTGTTAAGTCCGAGATGTCCCGTATGAGCCTAGGAATAGATAGGATTGCATATGTCATGACATAGGTGACCGAAATGTGATATCATGTAAGACCACGTCTGGGACGTTGGCATTGATTCGAGATTTCGTTTAAGACCACATCTGGGACGTTGGCATCCATATGAGATTTACATGTAAGACCATATCTGGGACATTGGTATCGTATTTGATTCGTGTAAGACCCTGTCTAGGATAATGGCACCGATATCTGGATACACGTAAGACCACATCTGGGACGTTGGCATTGTACAACTATTTCGAGCATTCTGAGTATCCTATTAAATTCTGAACGGTTCAATGGGCAAGTCCGAGAAATGAATGACTATGTGATTTGTATATCCGTTTCAAGTACATTTGATATATACACATTGTGTGTATAAAAAGGTTAGTATATTCATGAACTTACCTAGATGAGTTATGTATTATGATTTGAGAAAGTAAAATGTGTTACATGTATGAACAAGCTATGATCTAATAAAGTATATGGTGATATTCAAGATTAAAAGATGAATAGCTAAGTGAATGTGCCAAGAAGAATTTATGGCTATGCAATTTAGCTATTAGTGAATCCATATTGATTATATGTTTTGAATGCTTATATGCTAAGTTTATTTGTATATGGCTTTTGGAAAGCTTACTTTGTGTGTGTTTGTTCTGTTTTATAGATCGTCGAAGCTACTGAAGGCTTAGGGACCGTCGAGGATCGTCATCACACTACTCAAACTTGTTTTGGTATCTTTGACAAGTGTATATATCTAAATATGGTATGTGTAGGCTAGTCTTTTTGGTATATGTTTGAGATGTGTAAATAGCCATGAGATGTGACTAGATAATGTTGGTATTATGCATGAGAAATTTTGTTATATGATGCTTAATTTTGGTATGGATTCATAGTTTTGATATGGTCATATGAATGGTAACTATAATAATGCTTGTTTGAGATTGTAGGAATGACCCAAGTGTGGGTGGCATTTTGGCCTTGAAAATGGCCTATATTTGCCCACACGGTTGAGCACACGGGTGTGTGGCTCGACCGTGTCCCTCGTGGTTGAAATTCAAAACAAGTTAAGATCGACCACGGGCTAGACACACAAACGTGTGATTGGCCGTGTGGTGAAGTCAGTAACGACCATGGGTAAGGCACACCGGCGTGTCCACGGCCGTGTGGACAAGTCAATATGTATGCCCTGTTTTGACACGGCTTAGACACACTGGCGTGTCTGAAAGCCGTGGGAGGCACACGCCCTACCCACACGGGCGTGTGACCTCTGTAACTTTGACAAAGTTTTAAATTTCTGAGAATTTCTGTATGTGTTCGAGTTAGTCCTGGCCCTATTCTAAAGCATGTTTGAGGTCTTGTGGACCTACTTAAGGGACACTTTCATGTGATTGACCTAGCTATGGTATGAGATGTCTGTAAAAGTTTCCAATCTGTCCAATAATGCCTTTAACTCTATACCGGCGATGGTTACGGGTTAGGGGTGTTACATGACAGATTCACTTTAGTTGTCTATTATGTATCTACATAGTCTATTTTGATGGAAAACATAATTGCACATACATTTATTTGGATTGCGTTTAGATTTGTTAGCCTTCTAATTTGTTGAACTAATTTTGTTTGCTTTAAGAATAACCGAGTTAGCTAAATATCATTCTTAGGTTGCATGTGAGATAGTCTGTAACACCCCAAATCTGATCCAAATAACTGGATCTGAATCTTAGATGTTACCAGTCTAATACAAATGTAACTTAAGTCTACTTACACAAATTATAATCGATTTGAACTACTTAATTACAAGACTTCCCAATACAATACATAAGTATAAGCATTAGAGAATTTCAATTATAATACATAGGGAATTTGATTACAAGTATTACTAAAATGATGTCCTGGTCCAACGTAATTATTCTGATTCAAGGGTGTCTACGTGTCAAACACAGTCAATCACGCCATCAAAGCTTGCTCTGTATGCATAATAATTCAATACGTCGCTCCTTGGGCATAGTCCTAGCATCGTTTCCCCAAGGCTTAACCTCACTTTCAACCTAAAATAGAAATCACAATCCATGTAAGTTCATGAGAACTTAGTGAGAACTAATCATTTATACCTTAGTAATTGATTTCCATAAACGGGCAGATAGTCTATCGCCATTAGCTCATTTTCTTAAATTTAGTTGTTTGTCAACAAGAATAGTTTTCCATTAACGAAATATATTCTTTCCTTCTATTTACTATATCATGATCAATTCCCCTTAATATTGTTTCATCAATGGCTTCATCCTTTCAGAACTTCTTTCTTTCATACACATCTTAATCATGATTCCCTTTGTAACAGCCCGTTTTTGGTCAAATCAGAATAGTAATTTTGGAATCACAAATTTGAAGTCAAAATAATTATTTTATTATTGTTTTAATGTCTTCAGCATGATAGTGTAATTGTGTGAATGAAAATTTTGTTACAAAATTTTATCGTTTGAATGCTCAATTTGATAAAAAGGACTAAATCGCATAAAGTGTAAAACTTGTGTTCTATTAGTTAAAGGTGTCAAATAGCTATGAATTACTAAGGTGGAGGTCCTTATGTTGTAATTAGACCATTTGAAATATGGGTGGACAATTATGGACATGCATTAAGTGATTTGTATGTTTAATAACCAAGGTTAAATGTGTAATTCAATAAATAAATTAAAGTAAAATAACCTAAACTAAGCTATCATCTTCTCCATGCTATATTCCACCGAAAATTAGAAGAAAGAAAGCCATTTTTCTAGGGTTCAAGGTTCGGCCATTGTTACTAATGCATGTAAGTGATTTTCGATTTAGTTTTTAATGATTTTTATATTTTTGATATCGTTGCAGCTTAATCTAGCCCAGGGACTAATTTAAAATTGTTAAAGGTTTAGGGTTTTGCCATTGATGAATGTTGATGTTTGATGATAGAAAATACATGCTTGTTGTTTGATAAACAACATTTATAAAGTGATTTTTGACAAAATTTCAATTAGGGGTTAAACTGTGAAATGTGTAAATTTTGTGGTTAAAGTGTGAAATAAATAAAAATATGGACTACTAGGGACCTAATTGAAATTCGCCTAGCATGGGTTTTGGTTGAATTGAATGAATTTGTGATTTTATGAAATAAGGACTAAATTGGAAATATGTGAAATATTAGGGGCAAATGTGTAAAATTACCTTAATATATAATTTGGACTAAATTGAATAGAGAGATTATTAAATAAGTTAATTTTGATTATATTTAGATCAAGAAAGGCGATATACGGATTTAGATTAGGGAAAGAATAAGGTTTCGGACTAATCGACTTAATTCACCGTTTTTGCATTCGAGGTAAGTTCGTATGTAATATGCTTTGTTGTAATTGTATTTTATATGCTTTGATATTGCATAAACTGTGAATACAACTCTACAGACATGATCGACGACAATTTGGCAAGTGTGAAATCTTGGTTGAACCTTATGAATAGATTAGGATACGAATGACATGACATTAGGGGTTATTATTGTTTTGGGTGCTGGTTCGCACGTTCTACCAGTGGCTAAGTTATCTAGTATGTGTTGCGGATTTTCGTCAGCTTGTGTGCGCAACATTGTGTAGCTACGTCATGACCGTCAGCTTGTGTGAGCAAACCTGTTGATAGCTCAAGAGTGAGCATTATTGAGATATGATATTGAGATAGCTTCGGCTATGTATTGGCACTTTAGTGCAAGATTTTATTGAGATAGCTTCGGCTATATATATTGGCACTTAGGGTGCAAGATTCCCGAGTATTCTGTATTATTCCAAATGGTTCAACGGGTATATAAAGGATACGAAATGGTGAGAAATAGATACGTATCAATACAGGTATGTATGGAAACTGAATATGCATTAAACATATGAAAGAATTGAGTTCATGGTTAAATTGATGATTGAATATATGTTAATATTATGGTTATATATATTTTGTAGTATGATATATGCATATTTTGAATGGTAACTAAATGGTGAGTTTTGCTTATTATTTCCATACGAGCTTACTAAGCTTTATAGCTTACATCGTTTATTTTTTCGTGTTTTATAATGAAATCAAAGCTAGCTCAGATTCAGGGATCGTCAGAGACTTTGTCACACTATCCTACTATCTCTTGGGTACTTTTGAACTTAAGTGTTTTAAGTATATGGCATGTATAGGAGTTTGGTCATTTTGGTGTATGTGTTGATAATGAATTTAGTCATTTGAAATGACTTATAAATATTAAGAGTTTGGTTTTGTATCTAGCCATGTGAGTTGGCTTAATTTGTTGGTTTGGTTATATATATATATGTGTGTATGGCTTAAATTGTGAATTTTTATTGATAGATATATGATGATTGTGGATTATAGATATGGTAGATGTCAAATGGTTGATATTGGAGTATGAGTTTGAGTATAGTGATGCATGTTTGAAAGTGTTTAATTAGTTGAATTGTATATGTGAAATTGGTATAAATGGAATGGCCTATTTTGTAACTTGTGTGTATTGTGGAAAATAGTATTGAGTTAGCATGATTTATGCTTGATTATGTTTGGTTAAGGCTATTAGAATGCCTATTTTTATACCATGAATTGTGCCATTTGAGTTTGGTGTAGGTACTTACAAATTGGGTGGCAAATTGGCTTGGTAAATAGCCTATTTTTGTCCACACAAGCAGAGACATAGGCGTGTGTGACACACGGTCATATTACACGGTCGTGCGTCCCCCGGTGTTGAATTAGAATTTAAGTCAGTATGTTCCACACGGCCCAGCACACGGGTGTGTGACTTCGTCTTGTGGCATAAGTCAGTATACCCTACAAGTTTGGCACGGCCTAGTACACTGCCTGGCACACGGGCGTGTGGCCATTTTTAGGGCACATGGGCTAGCCATATGGGTGTGTGTGTTGGCCGTGTGACCTAAGTCAGAGAGTTACATGGGGTCAGACACGAGCTGGGACACAGCCATGTGATTCCATTTCAAATGTCCACACGGCCTATGACACTAGCTTTTTCGGGCTACGAGGGCGTGTGTCCCCTGAAATTTGAAAAAAAATTCTAAGTCTCGTAAAAGTTTCTTGAGTTATCGATTTAGTCCCTAACCACCCCCAATGTATGTTTAGGGCCTTGTAGGCCCATTTTAGGGACAATATGAATGCTATTGAATGATGATTAGAAGGCTCGTTTCTTTGGCCGTGTGAGACACACGGCCGAGCTACACGGGCGTGTGTCCCCTAAAATTTGAAAAAAAATTCTAAGTCTCGTAAAAGTTTTTTAAGTTATCGATTTAGTCCCTAACCACCCTGAATGTATGTTTAGGGCCTTGTAGGCTCGTTTTAGGGATAATATGAATGCTATTGAATGATGATTATATGAATTTGAGACATGTATGTGAAATTTATTGTTTAATTGTTTTATACGTCCGGTAATGCTCTGTAACCCTATTCTGGTGTTGAATACAGGTGAGGGGTGTTACATTTATTTGTATCAGAGGTATGGTTTAGTCGATTCTCAGACTAACGTAGCGTGTGTGAGAGTCTAGCTATACATGCCATATATAACCTGTGATAGTGTGATATCTCCTGGAAATTCTAAATCGTGTTTTCATGTAGTAAATAGATCCCAATCGAGCTGTAGCTGATGATGTTAAAAGTAATACGCCTGCCTCCATTCACGAAGTAGTACAATCAGAGTTGAAACCCGTATCGGGTAGCTAGGGAGGAGAGGCTAAGAAAGCCTTCTTCCAAATGATGAACGAGTGGTTCACAGAATTTGTTCGAACAAATCCGGCTGCTCAACAACCTCCACCCCACCTTTCCCCAACCAATTCCTGTATCTCCTCAAGGTGTGGAACTTTTAAGATTGAGTAAGCCGCCAGTTGATAAGATTCAAAAATACGGGGCAAAAGAGTTTAGAGCTACTGTTGACGATGATCCCGAGAGAGTCGAGTTTTGGCTTGAAAATACGATTTGAGTATTTGATGAACTTTCTTGCACACTGGTTGAGTGTTTAAAATGTGCCATATCAATTCTGAGAGACACTACGTATCAATGGTGGAATACTTTGGTACCCGTGGTACTGAGAGAAAGAGTCACCTGGGAATTCTTTCAAGCTGAGTTTAGAAAGAAGTACATCAGTCAACGGTTTATTGATAAAAAAAAGCAAAGAGTTTCTAGAGTTGAAATAGGGCCGTATGTTTGTGACAGAGTAAAAGCGAGAGTTTGTGAGACTCAGTAAATATGCTTCAGAATGTGTTTCAATCGAAGTAATTATGTGTAAAAGGTTCGAGGATGGGTTGAACAAAGACATCAAATTGTTGGTCGAGATTCTAGAATGGAAAGAATTTTTTGTTTTAGTTGACCGAGCTTGCAAAGTCGAAGAATTGGGCAAAGAAAAGAGAAAAGCTGATTTTGAGGGTAAAGATTCGAGGAAGAGATTGATGAGGAAACCATATCAGTCTTCGTCAAAAAAATCATGGGATTCATACACTCATTCAAATGCTTCAATCGGGTATCCAAACAGAGATCGTGGAAAGCAATACTCAAGTCCTAAAGCTCAGGCTACATCAGTATCGAGTGTTGGCAGCGTGAGAAATAATAAACCCGAGTGTCAATAGTGTGTTCAATGACATTTTGGTAAGTGCTGGATGAATAATAGAGGCTATTTTAAATGTGGCTCACAAGATCATTTCATTAGAGATTTCCCTGAGTTAGCCGAGAAAGATAAGTTCTAGAATGCAAGACTGAGCGACACAACTAATAGAGGGATGCCACCAAGAAATGAGGGGAATGCGACTAATAGTAGAGGAACGACAAAGGACTCTACTGTGAGATTCGAGGCCAGAGCACCTGCTAGAGCTTACGCTATTCGAGCTCACAAAGATGCGTCGTCCCCCGATGTTATCACTGATACATTTTCTCTTTTTGACACTAATGTAATGGCATTGATTGATCTTGGATCGACTCATCCATATATTTGTATGAATTTGGTGTCTAGTAAGAGTTTGCTTGTTGAGTCTACTGATTAAAGTACCTTTAGGCAAATATGTTCTAATTGATAAAGTTTGCAAGAACTGTCCTTTGATGACTCAGGGTTACTATTTTTTGGAAAATTTAATGTTATTACTGTTTGATAGTTCGATGTAATTCTGGGATGGATTGGTTAACGTTACATGATGCTGTTGTGAATTGTAGATGAAAGACTATTGAATTGAAATGCCAAAATAGTGAAATCATTTGAATTGAATAAGATGAGTCGAGTGAGTCGCCTGTTTGATTTTGTCTATGTCAACTCAGAGATATGTGAGAAAAGGTTGTGAAGCTTATCTTGCTTATGTTTTTAATGCAAAAGTGTCTGAATCAAAAATTGAATCAGTGCCAATTGTCTGTGAGTATTCAGATGTGTTTCCAGAAGAGTTACCGGGGTTACCACCAATTAGAGAGATCGAGTTTGCTATTAAATTAGTACCAGGAACATCACCGATATCTATAGCTCCGTACAGAATGGCTCCAACTGAATTGAAAGAGTTGAAAGCTCAGTTGCAAAGTTAACAAATAGAGGTTTTGCACGACCTAGTTTTTCACCCCAGGGTGCACCAGTGTTGTTCGTAAAGAAGAAAGATGGATCAATGAGACTATGTATTGATTATCATCAGCTCAACAAGGTTACGATAAAGAACAAGTATCCTTTTTTGAGAATCAATGATTTGTTCGATCAATTGAAAAGGGCAACAGTGTTCTCAAAGATTGATTTGTGGTCTGGTTATTATTAGTTGAGAGTAAAAGATTTGGATGTGCCAAAAATTGCATTTAGAACGAGGTACGAGCATTATGAATTTCTTGTTATGCCTTTCGGATTAACTAATGCTCCTGAAGTTTTTATGGATTTGATGAATTGAATTTTTAGATAGTATATAGACAGATTTGTGGTTGTATTCATTAACGACATTCTGATTTATTCATGAGATAAGTCTAAGCATGTCGAACATTTGAGGATTGTGCTACAAACCTTGAGAAAGAAGCAATTGTTCGTTAAATTCAACAAATGTGAGTTTTGGCTTCGAGAAGTTGGATTTTTGGGACATATTGTTTCAGCTGAAGGCATACGAGTTCATCTGAGCAAGATTTCTGCAGTTGTTGATTGGAAACCACCGAGAAATGTATCTGAAGTTAAAAGCTTTCTAGGATTAGCTAGTTACTATCGACGTTTTGTTAAAGGATTCTCGATGATTGCTACACTAATGACTAGATTACTACAGAAAGATGTGAAATTCGAGTGGTCTGAGAAATGTCAATAGAGTTTTGAACAGTTGAAAGCACTGTTAACTGAGGCATCAGTTCTAGTTCAACCTAAGTTGGGAAAAGAGTTTGTGATTTTCAGTAATGCGGCATTGAACGGTTTGGGTTTTGTTTTGATGCAAGAGGGTAAAGTGATAGCTTATGCTCTAGACAGTTGAAGCGCATGAAAAGAATTATCCGACGCATGATTTAGAGTTGGCCACTTTTTTTTGCATTGAAAATTTGGCGACATCATTTATACGGTGAAAAGTGTCATATATTTATCGATCACAAGAGCTTGAAGTACATAATGACTCAGAAAGATTTGAATTTGCGACAACGAAGATGGCTCGAGTTGCGGAAAGACTATGAGTTAGTGATTGATTACCATCCGGGGAAAGCGAACGTAGTCACAGATGCTTTGAGTGAAAAATCTTTATTTGCTTTGCGAGTGATGAATACACAATTATCTTTGTCTGATGATGGTTTGATTCTAGTACAGTTTAATGCTAAACCTGTATTTCTTCAGCAAATTTGTGAAGCTCAAAAGTGTGATAACGAGTTGCAAACTAAAAGAATGCAACGTGAATCGACTAGTGATTCAGACTATCAAATCAAATTCGATGTTGTTTAATGTTCCGAGGTAGAATTTGCGTACCAATAAATTTTGAGCTTATTCAAAAAATTCTATACTAAGCACACAATGTGATACGATCCACCTCGGGGTGAGTCGAGTCGTATGTGAGTTTCCCGATCATCTACGAGGAGAGGTTGAGTCTTCGGGAAAATATTAGAAAATATGGATAAGTTTGCAGAAGCTTTGAATAGGTTTACTTTTAAAAATGGATTTAGGTTAGGAATGGAAGTGAATAAGAGTTGGAGGTGATTTAGATAATGAGAAGGATAGGTTTAGCTGGAGATAAAAAAGGAAGAAGATGATGTTCGGATGGTTTGCTTTAATAGGAATGAACGAAGATGGATGAATGATAGATGTATGATAGTTTGGTGGAGATGGAGAAATGAACTTAAACAGGAGAAACAATTCTACAATATATGAAAGTGTCACCCCGGTTTCTATATTGTTTAAGGTGGAAGATGGAGATAGAGTGAATGCCACACCAAGGGTTTGGTGATAAGTTCAAATGAACAAGTTTAAGACGCCACAAGCAAGCTTGATAAGTCTAAGAAACTTGTACGAAAGATAGAGAGGAGATAACTCACTCCAGAGCACAATGTTCATTAATTTGATTAAGGATCAAAAAGTCCCCTACAATAGGCTGATTACATGTATTTATAGTGTCTTACAGCTAAATCATTAACACGATGCTTAACACCATCCGAGGAGAACCAAAATGCTTCATAATTTTCAAGTGTCTTACTGTTTTGGGCAGAAAGATAAGGATCGATTTTACCTTGCTTCATTAAAACAAACCTTCTCTCCTCGAGATTGTAGTGTAGTCAAAGCTTCACATTTGAATCAACCTTTTCCAAATGATACTTGAACTTTAAGCACAACCACATGAATTGCTTAAGGAACAAATTTACATCAAAAACAAATTTGACAAATTTTGTTACCCTATGCAAAAACCAAATATCAAAAAGATAAAAATTGTTCACATATCGTCGATGTTGCGTGATTTTCCCACAAAATGAGTCAAAACAAATTCCCATTTTAAAAACATGGTTTTGATTGTTTATGCCGACATCTAGCAAAGGTTTCGTCAAATTAAACATGTTAAACTTTTGCATACACGGCATTATATAATCACAACTCTTTGCACTCATCGCAACAGACTTGCACAAATTCAAAAATTTTCCAAGAGGCAACATTTGATCCACGAAATTACCTAATCTGAACAATTTATTTACCTTTGTGAAAACTCGACATTTTGCAAAATCAAATGGTTTTGTCGAATAGAACGAAAGCTATCAACCACATTCAAAGAGCAAAAATTGATCGGAGGAGAATAAGGAAAGCTTTTAAAAACTAAGTCTCCGGAAATTTCATTGACAAATTTAAAATCAGATTGCCGTGACTCGTTTTGAATTTCCTTACCTTGCTTAACTTCGTGCTCATGTGTGATATGATCCACCTCGGGGTGAGTTGAGTCGTATGTGAATTGCCCGATCATCTACGAGGAGAGGTTGAGTCTTCAGGAAAATATTAGAAAATATGGAGAAGTTTGCAGAAGCTTTGAATAGGTTAACTCTTAGAAATGGATTTAGGTTAGGAATGGAAGTGATTAAGAGTTGGAGCTGATTTAGATAATGAGAAAGGATAGGTTCAGCTAGAGTTAAGAAAGAAAGAAGATGTGTTCGGATGGTTTGGTTTAATGAGAATGAATGAAGATGGATGAAAGATAGATATGTGATAGTTGGTGGAGATGGAGAAATGAACTTAAACTTAGAAATGATTCAAAACTAAAAGTGTCACCCCAGTTTCTATATTGTTTAAGGTGGAAGATGGAGTTCCAAGATGGACCATGACCCGTTACTTAACAAAGTAAGAATCGATGGTATAAGGAAATGAATGAACAAGTTTAGACGCCACAAGCTAGCTTGATAAGTCTAAGAAACCTGTACAAAAGATAGAGAGGAGATAACTCACTCAAGAATATAAAGTTCATAAATTTGATAAAGGTTCAAAAGTTCAAAAATCTTAAAAGTCCTCCAAAAAGGCTTGTTTACACATATTTATAAAGCTAGCATAAGCTAGTCGAATGGTCACTTAATAAAGTGCTAATAAAGAACTGCATTAAGGCTCAAAGACCTTTGAAATTCTTGGATCAATTAACTCCTCTCTTTAATATGCTTTAATCAGCTGATTCAATGCCCTTGAATGCTTTGAAAATGTCTCTTGGTTTCTCCTTTGGCTAGCTGAATAGACTCCAACAACTTAATGAAGTTTTTAAAGCATGAATTGACCATTAAAGTAGCAAAAACGTTTGGAGTAGTGGAAGGGTTGCGACTGAAATTTAGAGGAAGTGTAATACTCATTTAAACTCTATTTATTGATGTATAAAGCCTCTTTTTGTAACAGCCCCCTCTTTTGTAACCGAAATCACTTGAAAAGCCACCTTATTGAATGTGTAACAGCCTTTAAATTTAATGGTTTTAAGCTGAAAAATCACCTGCAATTAACACATGTAACCAACATATTAAACACATTTATTCAATGATTAAACCTAAAACAAAGTAACAACTAACTTAAATAAATGAATTAACATTTATGCATCATTTATTCTAGCAACTAGTTTTATTAAGAGAAACATTATTAAATGAACTTTAACTTATGCATCAATAAATTAGCCTAGAAACTAGATTAATTAAAGAAGCAACTATTAAATTAAATTCATTAAAAGAAACTCAATTAATTAAACTAAAATGAGTTGAAATGATGACCAGCAACTCTTTTATTAAACTAAGATGCTTAAATGAAAATATTTAAAATGCAAACTAAATGCAAAGCTGAAAATTAAATTAAAAGTTCAATTTATTTAAAATTAAGCAATTTAATTAATTTAGCTCAATGAGCTGAAACGAGCTCAAATGAGCTGATTTGGACGTGCACCAAAGTGCGCAACAACTCCATGACACTTGATTCATTTGATTCGAGCGCATCAAAGTATCAAATGTTGGTGCACCGGGTTGGATCGTATCAGTGTGGTTCATTTTCAACTTTACCTTGGCTGATCATACGAAAACGTCGTTCTTCCGGAAGGTATTGTAGTTGAAAATTATCGTCGCTCAGCTTCTTAGAACCTTGAAAAGAAGTAGAACAAGAACAGACTTCAAATGGGTTAGTTGAATCAACACTCACTTTTTCTCGCTCTTCTTGTTCTTTTGCTTTTTTTTCTATCTCGATTGCTTTTCTTTCTTTTTCAATGTGCTCTTTTTCTCCACTATCATTTTCTTTTTCAAATTCTTTTTCTTTTTCTTTTTCTTTTTCGTTTTCTTCTTTTTCTTTTTCTTTTTCTTCTTTTATTTCTATTTCTTTTTCTTCTTTTCTCTCACACTCTTTTTCGATTTTATTATAAGAAGGAGATAATATAAAAGAAGCAGAATGAGAATCCTCTTGTTGGGAATAATATGAAGTATCCATAAGTGAAATATGGTCATCTCTTCGAGATTGGATCTTTGTAGATGAACACCTTTGCTTATATGAAGAAGTACTTGGACTTTCTCGTTCATCACTATAATGGGCTTCAAACTTGAGATTTGCTTTGTTTCGCCTTGAATTCCTCGTCGAATAGGAATCATGATATGAACCACTTCGAGAAGGATTGTTCGTGGGCAAATACTTGGACACAACCACGTTCACCATTTCGTAAGGTTTTCTTCGCAAATGGATACGTTGATGTAACAGTCCGGTTTAGACCCTAATTGGAACGAATGGTTTTGGGACAACTTAATCGAGTTAAATATTATTTTTATTATTTTAATAATGTTTACAGTGTGGTAGTATTATTGTGTGAAAGTTTTGTAATGAAATTTTTCTGATTAAATAGTTAATTCAGTAAAAATGATTAAATCACGTAAAACGAAAACTATGTGTGCCATTCGTAAAATGACTTATTTGATAATGGCTTTATAAATGGGAGTCCTTGCATGGTCTTGAGGGTACTTGATTCTAATACTCGTATTGGGTCTTGAGGGTCCATTTAAGGGACATTATGAATGACCTTGATGAATAAATAGTAACTTGCCTGAACTAATCAATAAATGTTCTGAATGTTCTGGTAACGCTCTAAAACCCTATTTCGGTGATGAATACGGATTAGGAGTGTTACATTTAGTGGTATCAGAGCTATGATTTAGTCGGTTCTCAGACTGAACTAGCATGTATGAAGTCTATAAATACATGCCATTATTTAACCCATGATAGTGTGATATCTCCCGACTCTAATGAAAAAAATTATTTTACAAATAGATAGAGATGCTTTTCAACTGAGCTAATTCCCATGACTCCGAAAGAGATACTCAAGTATCTGAGTAAAATGTTACTAATGATGAAATAGAATTCGAAAAGGTATGAATAAATGTTTTATAGTGAACATGTTAATGGTACACGTTAAGTGATATGTGTGCATTTATGAAAGTTAATTTTTGAGGCTTACGAATATGTGATGTCATTGTTAAGAAAGAAGTTATTTATGAGAAATTGATTAATTCAAATATGATATCTACAGAATGGGCTAACTAAAAAAATTCTTCCAAATAAGCTTTGTGAGTGAATTGAATGATGTGAGATTATTGATGACTATATATGTTAGTGGAATAGTGATGAAATTGCAGAAATATTGAATACAGTTGTTATAATTGGGCATATATTACAGCAATCCCTTCTGGGTATTTTATATCGGTATTCCACATGTTTTGTTATTCTTAGAGGCATGTGAAATTGTGCATGTACAGATGTAGTATTTATTGTATTGAAAGGCTAGTAAATTATGATAGATAGAATTACTATAAGTCTGGTTGATTCATTAGCAGTATTGCTCTACCTTACTTGGGCTTTCTAATTCATCATGATTGATATAAGATTTGATGATAAGGTTCATGTGATGTTATTTTCTACTTCTATTGATTGAAGCTTTGAATTGCAAATGTCTAAAATTATATTGTCTTTATCAAAATTGTTTCTACGGAGTATGCGCGATATTATTCTTCTGAATTTTCTCTGAGATATCAAAAATCTCTTTAGTATGTAAACATGGGTTATCTGTGAAAGACATTCTTTGATCAAAGGTAATTATAACAGTCTGATTTTGAGCCTAGTCGAAACAGTGGTTTTAGGGCCACAAATTTGACGAGGAAAATCTTATTTTTATTATATTTTTATGGTCTATGATTTCACAAAAAGATTTCATGAAAATTTCATTCGAAAATTTTGACGTTTGGGCACTCAATTTAGTCAAAAGGACTAAATTGTAAATAGTGCAAAAGTTGAGTTCCACATGTTAGAAGTGACCAATTATTATGAGGTTTTAAATTGGAGGTCCTTAAATGGTAATTAGACCATTAGTTAAATTGTTGGACAAAAATGGACATGAGATAAGTGAAATAGAATATTTTTAAGTTAGGGGCATTTTGGTCATTTAGTAATTAAAAGAATTCAAAAAGCCAAAATTAAAGCAAAATTATGTCCATCTTCAAGCTATGGCCGAATGATGCATGAAGAAACCATGGCTAGGGTTTTTCAAGCTTCCAAGCTCGATTGTAAATCTATTCTAGCCCCGTTTTTAATGATTTTTACGTTTTTAAAATCCTCGTAGCACGATTTCTCTATTTCTACCATTTATTTGAGCCAGGGTTGATGTTTGAAAATTTACCCATATGAGAAATGCTTATGAGTTGATGTTTAATGGTAGAATATGAATGCTAGGTGTGTAATAAACGACTTTTACTAAGTGACTTTCGGTGAAATTGTCAAAAAAGACTAGTTTGTAAAAAGTTGTAAAATGTGTGTAAGTATGTGAATAAATGGAAATTGTGGACTGCTATAGTTATGAAAATGGTTCACCTAGGCTTAAAATACAAGGAAATTGAATAAAAAATCATTTTACGAGCCTAGGGGAAAATGTGTAAATGTGACAAAGTTTAGAGGCAAAAATGTAATTTTTCCAAAATGTGAATTTAGGCTAGTTTGAGTAGCAGGATGAATAAATGAGTTAAATGTGTTGTTATAGATCAAGGAAAATGAGATTCAGACTTAGAACGGGGAAAAATAAAGAATATGACGAATAAGTCCTTTTCACCGGTTGCGCTACCGAGGTAAGTTTGTATGTAAATAATGCATCATTTTTACTTACATTTTTATGTTTTGATATATTTTATGAGATGTGACTGAATATTGAACGAAATTGACAAAGTATCGAAATGTGAGAAATTTCCCGGTTGAACCTTAAGAATAGAATAGGATACAAGTGACATGTCACTTCTATGTGAAATTGTTACTAAGTGAATCCGGGTGCTAGTTTTAAGTTCTACCAGTGGCTGTGTAACACCCCAAACCCGGCCTAGAAGTTAGGCTCGAATCTGGCGTGTCACATTGAAGTGTTTATTGAAAACCATGTTTTCATTGAAAACCCTCCTTAATATTTAAAAACTAAAGTATCAATTTGTGTTCGTTCAATGTCAAAAACGTGGTTCATTGAAAAGTCAATCACTTTTTAAAATGTTATTAACTTTGTTAAAAATCTTTTTTAGTTGCGGAAGCTAATTTAAGGTAAATAAGTTTAAAACATATGTTTTTAAAAATAGTAAGTGGGTTGAAAACTCGTCTACATCTAACAGATATAAAACGTAACAAAATCCCAAATTCAGAATTAAATCCAGAGAGGCCTTATTACATAAATTAAAACCTAAAACGGAATTTAAAACATATATAAAGTCCAAAGGATAACAGTTGCAGTCGTGTGGTCACCTCCAAGTCCCTCGCAACACCGATCCTCCTAACGTTGAGGATTACATGCACAGCTAAAAACAGGGTGGGTTTACGAAAACTCGGTGTGTAATCCCTTTACTAAAGTAATAGTCAGTATACAAAAATAGAAACCGAAACAGTCTGGGCCAAAGCCCTTTAACAGTAACAGTACAGTTCAGTTCAGAGCATACATGGGCCAAAGCCCACTACAATATCATTTGGGTCACAGCCCAAACAGAATCAATTGAGCGTAGCCCAAACCAATAACAGAACAAGTGGACTAAGCCTAGTATAGTGACAGATCTCATAAATAGATATGCAACAGTATGAGGATGCATCCTGCCCCGATCCAGCCAACACACCACCCGTACCAATCCTACACTTACGTGGGGATAAAATCAACCCACCCAACCAACACACCAAGCTTAGCACCGATTGCAGCACTAAGTCAACAGAACGACTCGTCGCCGTAGACAGAACGGCTCGTCGTCGTAGATAGAATGACTAAAAGCCATAAACAGAATGGTTATAAACCATAATTAGGATGGCACAGAGCCATAATCAGGATGGCACAAAGTAATCGATAACTGTAATAAGTTTCACACGCAGTCACTGGTAATTATGATCGACAAAGAGTCATCAATAGATATGTTAGGCACATAGCCACGGGTAAATACGATTGGCACAAAGCCAATCAAGATGGCACAAAGCCATATTTAGGTTGGCATAGAGCCAAAATCAAATTACTCAGCTTTAAGCTATCCGTCGGTCCACAGTTGTCACATGCGACCCGTGCGACCTTAATAGATTAATACTGGATCCATACACAAGGCCCAATACTTCTGGGCCCAAAATTTGGGGCGTTATAGGCCGGGTATACCGGCATGTATTGCATATACCTGACAGCTTGTGTGAGCAGCACTGAGTAGTAACGAATGACCGACAGCTTATGTGAGCAGACCCATGAAAGTGAATAGCTCGAGAACAAGCCTCTATGTGAAAAGTGATGTGAAGTAGCTTTGGCTACAAGTGTGGCACTTATGTGCAAACTTCCGATGTATCCAATAATATTTTGATATGTTCAACGGGAAAATGACTAAGTGTAATTGAATGTGATTATGTGATGAACAAGTGCAGGTACATGTGTATATATATTCATGAGCAATGTGCTCGATATGTGGTCAAACTTTGGTAAAGTTGATACAGAGTAAGTGTTACAATGAAGATTCGTAAATATTTGATGATGAATAGCTATTGGCTAACTATGGATATACTTTAGTGTTATATGTGTGTAAGTGAGAATTAAGACAAAGAAAACATGATAGAGTAAAATTTGTAATAAAACAGGTTTAGGACAGCAGCAGTTATGTGTCTTTGAAAAATCACCAAAAAAATAGTGGAAATTGAATTAGAAGTTAAATAAGATATGAAATTAAATCTTATTGAGTCGATTTTCGTATAAAAGAAACAATGTAAGTGAAAGAATTCTATATTCTGAGATATTTAAATTTTTGTGAGACAGGTTCAGAATGATTTCAGAATCCTCTGTTCCAACTTTGGAAAATCACTAAAAATTGTATAAAAATAATTATGGTTTATAATTTATATCCTTAAAAAAAAAACGCTCGTGTGGCTCAAACAACCCATTTTCGATCTCGATTTTACGGACTTTGCAGCCGCATCAATTGTCCAGCACTTACCAGGGATTTCGTCCCTGTGGGCCCATTAGCCCATTAGGCCCACTTAGCCCACTTCGGCTCAACAAGGCCCATTACAGCCTCAGTCCCACGAGAGAGTTTGAGACAGTCCCAACAGTCTATCGCCAACACTATTGACTTAGTTTATCTCTACGAGTGCTCGCACGCTCGGGAGATCTCAGTTGCCGATACTCTGACTTTTCAGTATTTCGGCTTTTAGCCGATTCATAGAACGTAGCATATCAGGATGAACAGTGGTGTGAGATTACACACCTGTTATGGGTTGTAGGTTAAAGCTCCCAAGATTGAGCACCTATGAAAACAACAGTTCCAATCAATTAGCCTCAACCCTTGCTAAGACATCTCCATAAAATTGAAATCGTTAAATCAATCTACACTACTTACCACCAAACAAGAGATCTCCTGCAAGAGAGGGATAATCGGCTCAAAACTTTGGCTAAGAATGACGAATCTCTAGAACATTTGATGAAAAAGAAGGTGTTAGCGATAAATATCTCCATGGTAACAGGGATGAAAGCCTGTTTGGCCAAAGAAAAACACAACAAAACAAAAAGAACACCAACCCCAGATTCGGCTATAGTCACACTTACCAACCACTTTTCGAGATTCGAAGGCTGAACAAACGAAGAGAAGGATATGCTTAGACCCTAATAGTTTCAGCCTTACATTAAAAGGGTCAAGGTTTAAGTGCTTCGGCTTATGCTTTGAAGGGAGAGGAGAAGAATAATAAGAGAAAGAGAAAGTATTGTATTCGACCAGAGAAAAATCGAAAAGAGAAAAGGGATTCAGCAGCATACAAGTAGTAATCGCGAGATGATTTTGTAAGGTAAGACGAATAATGTGAAGGGGAAAGAAAAGAAAGTGAAGGTAGAGGCTTATCAATTCGGCAGTTAGCAAGAAAAACGAAGGAGAAAGAAAAGATGAAGAAAAGGTGCATTCGGCAAAGGTGCAATGAGGAGAAAAAGACCCGGATGGAAACAAGATTGCTTGAGACGTCACTTCAGAAAAAGACCCAAAAGGAACACTTCAAAAACAAAAAGAGGTTTCGATTTCTACACTTACCAAAATTCTCACTAAAACATAATGGTGTCAACCTGTTCTTTCTTTTAATCTGAACTTATCACTATCAATAGTGTGGCGTTCGAACCTTTATACCGAGGTTCCTATCTTCCTAGATAGTGGGTCAAGGTTTTATCTCATCTATCCAAAACCACTTAAGCCATATAAGTCTCGGGTCAGCATTTCATAATGTTGGTTCGTTCTTGCCGCTTGAGAACTATTTATTTCCATTCCTCGTTGATGATCGGGTAAACAAGTAAAATAACTCGATTAGCCCGAGCTGAATCACATCATTTGGTATCAGAGCTAGAAAACAAGGAGCGTTGACATTCGTGAAGATCCCAAAGTAGGTTCGTATTGAAAAAATTTGAAAAAAATTGAAAAAAATTCAAGTTGTATTTTATTTCTTTTGAAATCGGCATATTATATTTGAAGTGAACAAAAAATGAAAAAAAAATCGAGTATAAAAAAAGTATGAAGTTGAACGTTCTTGTTTTGTTTCCATTCATTCCATTCCCGATCATCCCATTGTCCATTCTTCTATCAATTTCTTCTACCCCCAACGCCACGCATACCAAAATTTCTTTTTGTTTTTAGCCTACCCTACACCCGACATTATCCTTTGTTACTATTTTTTAAGCTGACCCTCTAAGCTGCAAATAGGTATAAACGAGACAAAATATGAAATCACGAGAGTGAGAAGAGCGATAAAAGGCAAAAGATTGTGAGATCATTCGAGAGAAAGAAAAAGCCTATTAAACGAGTGTAAACACGAGCGGAGTGAAAAATCAAATATTTTCTTTCCAAGTGAATTTGCGATGTTTGTGGTGAGGTAATTATTTTTTATTTCTATTCTTAACATTTTACTTTTTTCTTTTCATTAATTCACCATGTCTTGAGATGGGTTTTCAGCATTTGAGTTTCAATACTTGTTGAAAGAAATGGAGAATATGCTCAACCAAAAGATTAAGCCCATTCAAGATAAGCGAGAACCTCAAGCAATAACCCAATGGAAGCAAATTCCACCAAGTCAGAAAATGAAGCCACGACGACACCATTCAAGAAAAGACTCTTATCAAGATTCCTATTCAACAAGGCCGTCGAGACAAAGAGAAGAAAGTTTCCACTTTGAGACTTTCCAAGGTGACGAACAAGAAAGTATAAGTCATCCTTCGTATGCTTCAAAGAGGTCCCTCACGAAGGATTGTTCCCAAAATTTGATCGAGAAACCTACGAGAATATTTTCTCTTTCTTTGAGCCAAGCAATTATCTTTTTGATTCTTTTGTAACATCCTCACGTTGTAATAAAATAGAAAAAGAAGAAAAAGAAAAAGAAAGTGAAAAAGAAAAAGAGATTGGAAAAGAAGAACAAGAAAAAGAAATTGAAAAAGAGAATGAAAATGAGAAAGAAAATGAGAGTGGGAAAAAAGAAGATGAGATTGAGATTGAACAAAAGTGTGAGGAGAAAGAGAAAATTGAAAGGGAAAAAGAAACGAGAAAAAAAGAGGCAAGCGAACAAGAAAAAGTGAGGAATTTGTTTACTAACCCTAATGAGACTTTTTCTCGTGTTGTTTTTTTCCAGGTTCCTAAAAATTCGATTAGCAAGTTCCATCTTAATTACCTTCCCAATGAGAGGCGATTTCGATTGATCAAACAAGGTAAGGAAGGTAAGTGCTCTAAAGCATTTCAGTCTCCTCCAACTTATTCGGATGCTTGTGATTATGTGGATGATATCGTCAATTGCCATTTTTCGGTTAATTTTGATGTTTTAAATGATGGTAAGATGAGTTTTTCTAACAAAAATCATTGTGTTGCAAAGTGTGAAGGTGGAGTAACATTTATTCGGCAAATGCAAAACTCAGTTAGGTATGACAATGAATTTTCATGTAAAAGTCTCAATTCGTCTGATTGTGGTATTATGTGACTTATTTATTACCCCATTTGAAATCCTCGAGTTTTTGCAAATTTGTTTTGAAGCAAGTAAAGAGGTTTGAATGTTTGTTACTGTAGATGCAAAACTCCTATTGGTTTAGCGTGTTTTATTTAACGAAATTGTTGCTACATTTTGGCATAAGTAATCAAACTCGCATTTTTAAACCTATTGGTTCATTTTGTGGGCTAAACCAGCATCTTAAATTTCATACGACTAATCCATTTTTGATTGATGCTTGGTCATTGACTCAAGGAACAAAACTTAACGATTGTGATCATGATTTAAAATCGTTCCTTGAGCAATTTTTGTGGATGCACATGAGATACATATTCCTACTCGAAAAGGTAAGTTCGACTTATGTTTTTGAGCCAAGAATCAAATCATATGTGAATAACAATTCGAGAAGTTCCTTTGAGTCCATTATTTATGGTGATACTAACTTCTCTCATCTTTGTGAAGGTGACCTTTTTAAAAACGCGAATTGCCTTTGCGTTAATCCGGGTAAAGGGTTTCGACTACACTACCTTCCCGAGGAAAGAAGGTTTTTGTTGGCTAAGAGAGGTACTGTCCAATATGATTTTCAGTCACTTAAGATTTTGTTATTCCTTAAACCACCTCAATCAACTCGAATTGATGATCTTGCTCAGGTCATGAATTTTGAAAAGGTAAAGTACTTTGATGGTGTTAATTGCCATTCTTTGATTGGTGAAAGAATGTTTGTTTTGAATGATGACATCAAGACTTTCATTTTTGGAAAATGTAATGTGTTTATTGGAAAATCCATGTTTAAACTTCCTTTGCCAAGATTTCTCCATATTCCTAATTTTGATTAGAATGTGTGTTTTATGAATTGTTATGAGACGTTGATTTATTTGAACCATGCCCAACTCAAGGTGCTTGAGCGATGCACTTTTGATTTCCAAGATTATATCTTCATAGTACTTTGTGGTTCTATTTTATTTCCATTGAAGAACATTTTGATTCATTATGAGAAGGTGAGATCAACTTTTATTTTTGATCTCGGTATCAGTTTAAGCATTCCAAGTTTGGATGGGTTGTCGAAAAGTTATTTTCTGTTCAAAATTCAAAGTGTCACTAATTTATTCCATTATTGTGTAGGTGACAATTTGAAATGGTATCCTACTCAAGAGGGAGGGTTCATGAACCAAGGTGTTTGTGACGATGAAAAATTTTTCGCGAGCAAATGGCCCAATTTGAGGACAAATCATCTTCAAGAGGGAGGGTATGAGCGATCCCAGTCACATCATATTTCGACACAACTCACCGACCTCAGAATTGGCCTAAACTTGAAGGGCCCAAGTGCAAGATGAAACATCTCATAGACCTGAATGATTATTGGGCCAATGTTTTAAGGACTTTTTAATTTAATATAATTTTATTTAAATTTATAAGTTTGCATATTTTTAATTTTAGATTTGCATTTTGTGTGTTCTGCATTTAATAAAGTCTTGCATTAAGTAACTCATTGTTCATTTAGTTTGCATTTCAAACCATGAATTTAAGCATCTTAGTTTAATAAATGAGTTGCTGGACATTTATTTAACTCATCTTAGTTTAGTTAATAAGTGTTTTTTGAACTTTATTTAATAAGTGTTGCTCTTAATTAATCTAGCTCCTAGGATTATTTATTGATGCATGAGTTAAGTTCATTTAATTATGCTTCTTTAATTAACTAGTTGCTAGAATAATTGATGCATATGTTTTAGTTCTTTTACTTAAATGTGTGTTATGTTTAATAAGTGTTTACATGTGTTTAATAAGCTCATTTGAATGTGTTTATTGTAGGAGTCTTTTCAAGTCATAACCGTTACATTTCAAGGCTGTTACAACTTAATTGAAGTGACTTTCAAGTGCTTTTTGGTTACAAAAGAAGGAGCTATTACAAAGGAGGTTTATACATCATTTAAGGAGGTTTTAAGGAGCATTTTATCATCCATTTAATTTCAGCAGCAATCTTTTCAACTACCAGCCCGTTTTTGCCATTTCAAAGGTTAATTCAAGCATTTAAATACCATTAAGGAGCTGGTTAATAAGTTGGTGTCTATTCGGTTGGCCAAGGGCTAACTCAAGAGTCATTTTTCAATCAATTAAAGTCATTCATTCAGCTGAATTGAAGTGAATTAAAGAATGGAGTTATTTGGCTCAAGAATGTGAAAAGACTTGAGTTTTATTTCAGCTTTTAAATGGCACATTAAGTTGAATGTTTGTGACCATTCGGCTAGCTTATTCTAACACTGTAAATAGGTGAAATCGGCCTTTGTAAAGGAATTTTTGGACTTTTGAACTTTGATTAAAATTTATGAACATTTTATTTTCGAGTGAGTTTACCTCCTCTCTTATTTCGTACAAGTCTTGTTTGACTTATCTAGCATTGCTAGTGGCTTCTTCCCGACTTGTTTGAACTTATCACCAACTCCATTGGTGTGGCATTCATCCTACTTCTCCATCCAACCACCTTAACGACATAAGAAACGGGGTGACATTACGATATAGTGTTGAATCTTTCTTCCGTTAAGTTCGTTTTCCATCCCCACCATTTATCCCAAAATTATCTATCTTTATTATTTTTGTTAAACTGAGTCTACTATATATTTCTAAACCTACCATTCTTTTCAAACCCTCTTTGTTAGCTTCCGCATATTTTTCCCCAAACTTACAATTTCAACGCACCAAACAATCTCCTCATCGATGATCGGGCAAACAAGTGAAACGACTAGATTAACTCGGGTCAGATCACATCAGCGATAAAGATAGTATTGATGATTTAGTTTTTATAAAACACTTAGACCGTGACGTGCTTAATTGTGCTACATTGATTTATGACGATCTATCTATTTTGATGGTTGATAAAAAGATTTGTGTTTTTAATAATTGTCATGATGCATTTTTGTGAGTGAATCTTTTCAATTACCTGTTTGTGATGATTATGTCTATCTTTTGACTCATTACTCGCATACCAATCATGACTTGTGGAATCAAATTAAGTTGTATGCATGCCTTGAAACCTATTCGATTTTGTTTCAAACATTTGACGAGGCATTGCCAAGTAAATTAGCTTGTTTGCATGGTAATCTGAATTTGTCCATTCGCATGCATTATACTAGTCTTGTTTTGATTTGGCTTGGACTGCAAATTTGTTCGGCATGCTTATTACTAACTCATTGCTACTTTTCAGTTGCCTCAATTGCCATTTGCTTCCTTCGACCGAGGAAAGCCGCGCGAATGTTTTTCAAGTGAACCAACGGCTCAACTTGAGGACAAGTAGCCTTGAAGAGGTGGGTGATGTGAGCATACCTGGGGCAACCCAAGCTTTACTTTTCGACCCTCTCGAGCTCCTTGAAGGCTGAACTTTGAGCAATCCGTGCACCTTAGTGCAAGTTGATT
The DNA here is from genome assembly GCA_025503065.1 of Gossypium bickii. NCBI lineage: Eukaryota > Viridiplantae > Streptophyta > Magnoliopsida > Malvales > Malvaceae > Gossypium > Gossypium bickii. The sequence goes on along the minus strand of CP106717.1, from coordinate 40,849,311 downwards.
CCAACTCATTTTCAGCTCAATCAAACTTCTTTCCATGTGGTTCAGCTCATTCGAGCTCAAGTCAGCTCACACGAGCTCAATTCAGCTCATTGAGCTTGTTATTAGCTCTTTTAGCTCATTTTAATTATTTAATTGCTGGAATAAAATTTAGGTAATTTAGTTTAAGTTAATTAAATAATTTAGTTAAGTATTAAATATGTTTTAAACTATTTAAAGTGTCTTAGCATTTTCGACATTAATAGGATTAAAATCATTTAAGTTGTCTAAATTACTACAACGATTTAATTTGTCTTGAACTCAATCAATCTGTCTTCCAACAGCCATTTAAGTTGTCCTTAGGCCAATTAAGTTGTCTTAAGTCCTGCAGCTAATTAATATGTCTTAATCTAAGACAGTTTAATTAGGAGCTATAATTAGAATTAATATGCAGGTTTTAAAGTACATTGCTGCCTAATTTAATATGTCCAAGGGGGGAACTTAATTTTTGAATTATTTGGTGCAGGTACATTACATTGGATGTCCAAGTGCATGGTTGACATTTAAGGGAGTTTTTTTTAGCTGGAATTAAAACTCAGCAGCTCATTCCTCTTCCCCAAGTGGCTGTTCGTGTAATGCAAAGGTCAATGGAGTTTTTAAAGCTGAATTAAATACATGGTGGCTGTTCCAAAATTCATTTTAATGCTGGTAACTTTTCAGAAAAAGGTTGCATAATGATTGAGCTTATTTAAAGCCTTGGCCGAACCTAGACTCATGATTTGCATCTTTCAACACTTCAAAATTCATGCAAGCTGTCCAGCCTTCTAGAAACCATCCCAAGAACTCCCATTCAACCGAATCTTGCTAAGGAACTCAAAGGATTTTATTTTGGAATTTTCCAGCTTATTCCAACTGAATTTTGCTTAGTTATTAAGTTTATTTTGTGTCCATTCAGTTAGCTAGAGATAGGACTATAAATAGCTGCTCATTTTCATTTGTAAAAAAAAAAACTTTTGGCAAATTTATGAACTTTGTTTAAAGAGTGAGATTACTCCTCTCTAAGTTTGTACGAGTTTCGGTCTGACTTATCTAGCGAAGCTAGTGGCAACAATCGTCAAACTTACACTAACCTGGTGTGGCGTTTGTCCATCTTTTTATAACTTCGGTTCTTACTTTGCTAAGTAACGGGTCGAGGTCCATTTTCGAATTCCATCATTCACCTTAAACAAATAGAAATTGGGGTGACATTACTTATAGTGTTGAATCATTTCTCGAGTTTAAGTTCTTTAGTCCATCACCACCAATTCTATCTTTGCTTATCCTATCGAAAACCGAGCCATCGAATATCCATTCTTTATCCATCCTTATTAGTCCCTACTAAACTGAATCACCTATCTTTCTTCATTCTACCTAAACTGAACCTATCCATCCTATCTTTTAACTTGTTCCTAACAATCTTCAACCTCCATTCCTAACTTAAATAAATTTAAAATTAAAAACCTGTCAAAGCTTCCGCAACCTTAACTAATTTCCCATCTTTTTTCCAATTACTCCTTTACTCCTCGTAGACGATCGGGAAAACTACGTGAATGACTCGATAATCCCAGGCCATCTCAAATCATTTCCTTTTTCCTATAGTGACACAAATGCTAGCTCGAGTTGGAGGTCGTCGGAGATTCTATCACACTAACAAGTTATTGATTGGTATTGTGTCAATGGTCTTCAAGTATTTTTAAGTCTATAGCATGAGTTGGCCTAGAATGTTGGCCTATGCTATTTGATGATTATTTTTGTATAAGGCCATTTAATGTGGCCAATATTTGTTATGTTATAAGTGTATGATGATGCATTTCAGGGATGTGTATGCTTGCATGTGAATGGTTAAGTTTGTGTATGTGAGTATGCATGATGAATGTGGTTTGTAAATGGTATGTGGATGTCTTAGTGTGGATGTTTGAATGCTTAATAATACCATGTTGTGTGATGATAAATTTGTATAAATGTATAAGTGTTTTGGGTGGAAAAGGGCTTGGTAAATATCCTTACTTGTGGCCACACGGGCAGCCACGCGGCCATGTGCCCAGGGTATGTGAAGTATGCATTTGATTTTTGAAAATTTGGAATGCCACACGGCCTAACACACGGGCATGTGCCCCTATTTTTCAAGAAATTTTCTAATGTTTTCCAAAGTTCTCAGTTTAGTCCTAGACCACTTCCAAAGTATGTATTGGGCCTCGTAGGCCCTATTTAGGGACTCAAAGATAAAAATTTGAAAAGTTTTAATTTGGATGAAATTTTATGACTCGGTTTAATATGTTTAAAAGTGTATGTGTTCCGATAATGCCTCGTACCCTATTCTGGCGTCGAATACGGGTAAGAGGTGTTACAGTAATTACATTTATAATCGTTATAAATATTGACTCGATCATGAAGTTTGATGATAGATGTAACACCCCTTACCCGTATCCGACGACGGGACCGGATGTGAGGCATTACCATGCTTAACCTTACTTGAACGTGTAGTAACGGGCTATAACATTTCGTTCAAAACCCATTTCTTGTTCATTTTTGACCTACGTGGCCCTAAGCATACCTCTGAGAGGTTTCGGGATTTAATAGAGGACTTTCACGAATTTGGAAAACTTTTCATCAAAACAGGGGCCACACGCCCGTGTCGAACTAGGGACACGTCCGTGTGCCCCTAAAACATACCTGTGTCTTCCAGCCGTGGTCAACACTGACTAATTTCACACAGCCTTGACACGCCCATGGCCTTGGCCCGTGTGCCAAACCTTGTCATTCTGACTTATCCACATGGCCTACACACACGCTCGTGTGCTTTAGTCGTGTGGCAATTTAAATTTCAAATGCAAGATGCAGACTTCACACGGCCTAGACATATGCCCATGTGCTAGCCGTGCCTCCCACACGGTCTAGACAAACGCCCGTGTGTCTACCCATGCGGACAATTAGCAGGCTATCTACCAAGCCACTTTGTCACCCTACATTGCACACACGTAAACTCCAATTCAAATCATTCCAATTTAAAAGATGACCAATTAATATCTCTAGAAATTTAAGAAATCGAGACATACACAAGAGCACACACTTCATGAAATTTACCTTCATTGAGCAAAAGGATTTGGCAAGTATTGGCCTAACTCAAGACCATTTACAAAATGACTTTAGTAACATACATAGCCAACACTTTGGCTAACAATTACAACTTAACAAAATACTCGAGTCCTATACATGCCATACTAAAAATAAGTCTATATTGATATACCAAAGTGATGTCAATAGTGTGATTCTGAGCTCCGACGTCCAATGATCCTCGAGCTAACTTGGTGAAACTACAAGGAAAAGGGAAAAGAGAGGGGTAAGCATATGGCTTAGTAAGTTTGCATGAAACTTTAGGATGACAATTTACTCAAACTATAATCATTCATATCATGAAACGATGGCAACATAGCACCAGTGAATAAAAGTATTTACTCAAGATACTTGTATCACTAATTCATGTAGCTTAGCACATTTTCTAACATAGCCATAAACTCACATCTTTATCATTCATACCATGAACATCACTCAAGGCCATCCATAAATAGACTTGGATCTAAGCCAACTCACATACTTGACTCTTTTGCTTATGAATAAATTGGATCACCATGAATCATTCAACTTAACATACATAAGATTTGGTGCCAACGCCATATCCCGGATATGGTCTTACATGGGATCATTCCTTAGTACCGATGCCATATCTCAGATATGGTCTTATACGGGATCTCATAACTCAATATCGATGCCATGTCCCAGACATGGTCTTATACGAGATCGTACTTAGATATCGATGCCATATCCCAGATATGGTCTTACATGAGATCATTCTCTGGTGCCGAAGCCATATCCTAGATATGGTCTTATACGGGACCTTTCCTTTCTCATATGCATACGTATGTAATATACTTATCCCGGAACTATAACCGGAACTACAATTTAGACTGCTCGCATCGTTTACTCATCGAGACTTTATAGCTCGATTTCATTCACAATAACATGCATTAACATAATAATGAACGATTTCAAATATCGAACATTATGAAATACTAATTTCATACAAACTTACCTTGAATCTCAAAATGTGTCTCGGTGCTCGATTTAGTCTTCAACTTTGTTCTTGCCTCAGTTTTAGTCTGAGCTTCGTGTTTCTTGATCTATAATAATAAATTTCTCTTTTTAAACACTTGCATTGACTAAATCGACTCATAATTCATATTTTGGCAAAATTATGATTTTGCCCTTAAACTTTCACATAATTACATTTTTGCCCCTAGGCTCGTAAAATGATTTTCATTCAACTTTCTTGCATTTCAAGCCTAGCCGAATCATTTTCTCAACTATAACAACATTAAATTCCCACTATTTCACTCATGTATGACCATTTCTATAACTTTACAAATTGGTCCCTTTTCATGCATCTTTCATGAAAATCACTAAGAAAAAGATGTTTATCATACACCAAACTTTCATATTCTTCCATAAAACATCAAAATACATGCATGTCATATATGGGTAAATTTTTGAACATAAACCCTAGCTCAACATATGGTTAGAAATAGCTAAATCGAGCTACGAGTGTTTCAAAAATATAAAGAACATTAAAAACGGGGCTAGGATGCACTTACTCTAAGCTTGAAAATGAACAAAACCCTAGCTATGGAGTCCTTGCAAATTTCGGCACCATGGGGTAGAAGATGGACATGATTTTTGGCTTATTTTCCCTTTTCATTCTTTAATTAACCAAATGACTAAAATGCCCATAATGACCCCTTTCTTAAGATTTTTCCTTCCCATGTATCTTTTTGTCTATCATCAAATATAATGGTCTAATTGCTAAATAAGGACCTCTAGGATTTTTCATAATTCTATTTCATACTTGAACCTTCTAGAATCTCACATTTTCTATTCTTTGCAATTTAGTCCTAATGGACAATTTATTCACTAATTAATAAAATTTCTCCATGTGACCTTCACACAATCATGCAAATACCTCATAAGCCTTGTAAAATCATTTAAACACATATTTTCTACTTCAGATTTGCGGTCTCGCACCACTATTCCGATAAGCCCTAAATCGGGCGGTTACAATTCTCCCCCTTAGGGATTTTTGTCCCTGAAAATCTTATCAGTGAAGAGATTCGGATACTGGTTCCTCATAGCCTCCTCGGGCTCCCATGAAGCCTCTTCTACCCCGTGTCTCTGCCACAATACTTTCACAAGGGCTATACTTTTATTTCTTAACTGCTTGACTTCTCGGGCTAGAATCTTGATTGGTTCTTCACCGTATGTCATTTTAGACTGAATCTCAACCTTAGTCAGCGTAATCACATGTGAAGGGTTTGATCGATAGCCTCGCAACATAGACACATGGAACACATCATGAATCTTCTTTAGCTCAGATGGCAAAGACAATCGATAGGCTATCGGCCCTATTCTCTTAGTGATCTTATATGATCCAATAAAACAAGGACTCAATTTGCCTTTCCGGCCAAATCTAAGAACTTTTCTCCATGGCGAAACCTTTAAAATTACTCTATCACCGACTTGATATTCAATTTCTACCTGTCAGAAGCAACTTTTAAACAGTCTCAAATCACCTTTACATTTTCTTCGGTTTCTCTAACCAAGTCAACCCTATAAATCTGGTTTTTTTTAAGCTTAATCCAATATAAAGGCGTTTGACACTTACGCCCATACAAAGCCTCATAAGGTGCCATTTTTAGACTTGACTGAAAATTGTTACTGTAGGCAAATTCTACCAACGGTAGATACTTTTCCCAACTACCTTGAAATTCAAGAACACAGCACCGAAGTATATCCTTAAATACTTATATTAACCTCTCCGACTGTCCGTCAGTTTGGGGGTGAAAAGCCGTACTAAATTTCAACTTTGTGCCCAGGGCCTCGTGCAACTTTTTCCAAAATCTGGAAGTGAATCTCAGATCTCTATCTAATATAATCGATAAGGGCACTCCGTGTAGCCTCACAATCTCAAAGATATACAAGTTTGCCAACTTGTCTAGTGAGTAATCGACACACACCGGTATGAAATGGGTTGACTTTTTAAGTCTATCAACTACAATCCATATAGCATCTTTCTTGCTCGATGTTAATGGCAAACCTAATACAAAATCCATAGTGACTTGATCCCATTTCCACCCAGGTACCATTATAGGTTGTAACAAACCCAAGGGTACTTGATGTTAGGCTTTCCCTTGCTGACAAATTAAACATCTTGAAACAAACTTAGAAATATCTTTCTTCATACTCGGCCACCAATACCATTGCTTCAAGTCGTTATACATCTTGGTGCTACCCGGATGCACAGATAAGCATCCATTATGCGCTTCATGCAAAACTTTACGAATGAGCTCATCATTTCTCGGTACACATACTCGGTCGCTAAACATCAAACATCCCTCCAGATTGATCCAAAAATTAGACTTGACACCTGTCTGGCATTGAGTCTTTCTGATCTATAAGTCGCTATCATCCTTTTGAGCCTCGTAGATCTCTTAGAGGAACATAGGCCTAGTCCTCAGCTCAGCTAGAATGGAACCATCCTCTAATACAGTCATCTGGGTATTCATAGCCCTCAAGGCACATAAAGATTTTCTACTTAAGGCGTCGACGACTACATTCGCCTTTCCCGGATGGTAATCAATGACTAGCTTATAGTCTTTTATCAATTCCAACCACCTTCGTTGCCTTAAGTTCAATTCATTCTGAGTCATCAAATACTTTAAACTCTTGTGATCTGTGAATATCCGGCATCTTTCACCATACAAATGGTGCCTCCAAATCTTCAATGTGAAAACAATGCGAAAACAATGGTAGCCAACTCTAAATAATGCATCGGATAGTTCTTCTCATGTGGCTTGAGCTGTCTGGAAGCATATGCTATCACTTTGCCTTCTTGCATAAGTACACAGCCCAATCCATTTAAAGATGCATCACTGTAAGTTACAAATTCTTTCCCCGGTTCAGGTTGTACTAGAACTGGAGCCTCTACTCTCCAAACTCTATTGGCACTTTTCTGTCCGCTCAAACTTTACACTTTTCTGTAATAATCTCGTCATCGGTGTAGCTATCATGGAAAATCCTTTGACGAACCATCGATAATAGCCAGCTAGGCCCAGAAAACTTCTAACCTCAGACACATTTTTTAGCAGTTTCCAGTCAACAATAGCTGAGATTTTGCCTGGGTCAACTCGAACCCCATCTCTCGAGACAATGTGTCCCAAGAATCCAACTTCTTTTAGCCAAAACTCACTTTTACTAAACTTGGCATATAGCCAATTATCTCGCAAAATCTACAAAATTGTCCTTAAGTGTTTGTCATGCTCATGTTCATTCGGGGAGTATATTAGTATATCATCAATAAACACCACAACAAACTTGTCTAATAATGGTCGAAAAATGTGGTTCATTAGATCCATAAACACCGCAGGGGCATTTGTCAAACAGAATGGCATGACTAGAAATTCATAATGCCCATACCTCATTCGAAAAGCAGTCTTAGGCACGTCTGAGTCCTTCACTCTCAACTGGTAATATCCCAACCTCAAGTCTATCTTGGAAAACATGGTGACTCCTTTCAATTGATCGAACAAGTCATCGATCCTTGGCAAATGTTCTTCACAGTTACTTTATTAAGCCGACGATAATCTATGCATAACCTCATGGAACCATTTTTCTTTTTCACAAATAGCACTGGAGCACCCCATGGAGAACTACTCGGTCTTGCAAAACCTTTATCCGTCAACTCTTGCAACTGTGCCTTCAATTCTTTTAACTCAGTTGGAGCCATTCTATAAGGTGCAATTGATATAGGTGAGTGCCGGGAGCTAATTTGATACCAAATTCAACATCTCTAACCGGAGGTAACCCTGGCAACTCTTCTGGAAATACATCTGGGAACTCACATACTACCGAAACTAATTCAATCTTTAGTTCTGTTTCTTTAGCATTCATCACAAAAGCTAAATAATCCTCATACCCTTTCCTTATATACCTTTGGGCCGACATGTGAGATATCACTACTGGTGACCTGTCTTGATCATTTGATTCAACACGAAGAGTGTCCCCATTTTCACATCTCAATTCAATATATTTCCTTCCACAATTTACTGTCACATCATTAGTGGTTAACCACTCCATACCAAGAATAATATCAAATTCCTCAAATGTCAATATCACTAGATTTGCCTTAAAATAATGACCTCTAATCATTAATGGGCAATCTTTGCATATTTTATCAACTAACACACTTTTGCCTAAAGGATTAGACACCTTTATCACAAATTCTGTAGACTCTACGGGCATACTCATTCTAGATACTAATTTCATGCATATATATGAATGGGTAGATCCCTGATCTATTAAAGCAATAACTTTAGTATCATAGAGAGAAAAGATACCCGTAATCACGTCATGAGACGATGCTTCTTCGCGAGCACGAATGGCGTAAGTTCTCGCAGGTGCTCGACCCTCAGGTCTCGCAGCCTGCTCCTTGTGAGTAGTCTTACTACTTGCCTCGCTCCCCGGGTTTCTCTGTGATCTCCCTCTAGTAGTGCCTCCCAGTCTTGCCTCCTGAGGCTTCTCTTTCTCATCCACTTCTGGACAATCTCTAATAAAATGGTCTAAAGACCCACACCTGAAGTAGGCTTTTTCATTTGCTCGACATTCACCAGAGCGACGTCTGCCACACTGTGGGCACTCCGGTCTACTGGGTCGGGGGTTGCCAATACTAGCAACTGATGTAGCCTAGGCTTTAGGCCTTGAGTACTATTTACTCTTACTCTTATTTGAAAACTCGGCTGAAGTAGCTGATCAGGTTAAGAAGTCTCTTAACTTCTTAGATGATGATTGAAATGTTTTACTTATCTGTCTCTTTCTCGAGTCACGACACTCCATCTCAGCCTTTCTTCTCTCCTTAACTAGGTCTTCAGCCTTACAGGCTGTGCCTACTAACACAACAAATTCTTTCAATTCAAGGACACCAAAGAATAACTTTATATCTTCATTTAGCCCGTCCTTAAACCTCTTAAACTGATGTGATCCTGGTCGCATCATAGTTCGACTCCATCTGATGCCATCGAGAGTGGACTAAACTTGAGGGGCCTAAATGCAAGACATCTCATAGGCCTGATTGATTGTTGGGGCAATGATTTTAAGGACTTTTAATTTAATTAAGTTTTATTTAAATTAATAAGTTTGCATATTTTAATTTTAACTTGCACTTTGTGTGTTCTGCATTTGATAAAGTAATGCATTATGTAACTTTCATGTTAATTTAGTATGCATCATAAATAATGACTTGCATTATGAAACTCTCATGTTAGTTTAAGTCTGCATTATTAAATTAAGTTTTGCATTAAGTAACTCATTTGTTCATTTAGTTTGCATTTCAAACCATGCATTTAAGCATCTTAGTTTAATAAATGAGTTGCTGGACATTTATTCAACTCATCTTAGTTTAATTAATAAGTGTTTTTGTTGAATTTTATTTAATAAGTGTAGCTCCTACTTAATCTAGTTACTAGGATAATTTAATGAAGCATGAGTTTAAGTTTACTTAATTTTGCTTCTTTAGTTAAACTAGTTGCTGCATTAATTGATGTCTTTGCTTTTAGTTCATTTATTAAAGTCAAGTGTTTAATGTGTTTGAGTTTAATAAGTGTTTAAATGTGTTTAATATGTTTGTTTTAATGTGTTAGTTGCAGGTGACTTTTCAATTGGAAACCATTACATTTAAGGGTTGTTACAAATTAATTAAAGAGACTTTTCAAGTGAATTTCGGTTACATTCAAGGGGAAGCATTATTCTTCATTAAAAGGAGTTGTTATCATTCATTAAAGGGAGCATTATACATCATTAAATTCAGCAGCAGCTTCTTTCATCTTCCATAACCGATTGTTGATTTAAGTGATCACTTCATTAGTTAATTTTTCATTAAAGTTGCTGGTGTCCATTCGGTTGACCAAGGGCATTTCAAAGGTTTTTTCTAAGCATTCAAGACCATTGATTCAGTTGAATTGAAGTGTATTGAAGGGTGGAGTTATTTAGTTTGGCATTCCAAAAGTTTTTGAGCTGTATTTTAGCTCATTATTAGCTCATTAAGTTGATCATATGTGACCATTTAGTTAGCCTCTTTTAACACTATAAATAGTTGTAATTAGCCTATTGTAGGGGACTTTTATAATTTTTGATCCTTAATCAAATTTATGAACATTGTGTTCTAGAGTGAGTTATCTCTTCTCTATCTTTCGTACAAGTTTCTTAGACTTATCAAGCTTGCTTGTGGTGTCTTAAACTTGTTCATTTGAACTTATCACCAAACCCTTGGTGTGGCATTCACTCTATCTCCATCTTCCACCTTAAACAATATAAAAACTGAGGTGACACTTTCATATAGTGTTGAATCGTTTCTCCCGTTTAAGTTTATTTCTCCATCTCCACTAAATTATCGCACATCTATCATTCATCCATCTTCATTCATTCCTATTAAACCAAACCATCCGAACATCATCTTCTTCCTTTTCTTATCTTTAGCTGAACCTATCCTTCTCATTATCTAAATCACCTCAACTCTTATTCACTTCCATTCCTAACCTAAATCCATTTTTAAAAGTAAACCTATTCAAAGCTTCCGCAAACTTATCCATATTTTCTAATATTTTCTCGAAGACTCAACCTCTCCTCGTAGATGATCGGGCAACTCACATATGACTCGACTCACCCTGAGGTGGATCGTATCATTTGGTATCAGAGCTATTAAAATGAGGAGCTCTGACGATGTTCGTATCAAGCTGAAAGTAGGTTCGTAGAAAAAAATCAAAATTAAAAAATTCAAAGTTGTAATTTAAAGTTCTCTTGTGTTAATTTCGTGATTTGAGTTTTTTTAAAAAAAAAGAAAATACGAAAAAAATACAAATATAAAAAAAAGTGAAGTTTTCTTTTGAAAGTTTTGCAAGGTACCTGTTGTCTTCACTCCTCTTCTTTATTCCCAATCCCAAAACCATCATTCAATTCTCATCATTCTACCCAATGCCATACATACCCTCATTTGCCTTTTCTTTGTTTTCAACCTACCCGATACCCAAACATTATCCCTTGTTAACCATTTTTGTAGCCGACCCTCAAGCCGCTTTAAGTCTATTTGAAACGAATACGAATTTGTGAGAGAGAGATGAGCGGTAAAAGGCACGAGTGTACTCATTAGAGAAAAAGCCATAAAACGAGTGAAACACGAGTGGAGCGATTTTTTTCTTTGTGAGTGACTTGTGGGAATTTTATGGTGAGGAACTCATTTTTTTATTTTAATTTTAACACTTCTTCTTTTCAGTAAATAAACATGACTCAAGATGAATTCTCAGCCGAAGACTTTTAATACTTGGTGAAAGAAATAGACCAAATGCTCGAAAGAAAGCTAAGTCCAATACAAAAGTGTTTGGACCGAGTGGAGGAAAAGGCTCGACGGAAGCAAAACACACCATGTCGAGAAATGGAGTTGCAACCATCACAAAGACTCATTTTAAATGACTATTCAAGAAGAGATTATCATTAAGATTCCCACTCAACAAGGCTTCCGAGACAACAAGAAGAAAGCTACAAGTTCGAGGCTCTTCGACATAACGAACAAGAAAGTACGAGCTACTCTTCAAACGCTTCAAAGATGTCAAGCACGAGGAATCTTGGGCCCACAAATTTGGCAGGCCCATTTAGTGCCGACTTGTTGTATGATCAATCAAAACTAACAATTAATCATACGCTTAATATCGTTTCTCCCTTTTTATCAAAAGCTAAAAACATACCAATCCCTTACCTTGAACGATTAAGCCTATCAACCCTTCACTTATTCGCTAACTACAATTGACTCCAAGATCTGCGTTAAAGAACATTGACTATCAAAGGCTGCAGAACCAAGTGATTTACATCCATCAAAAGTCACTCTTAACCAATCCTAGCCATATTCGGCCAACCATTAATCCAAGAATTATAGATGAGTACACTTACCGATTGACTAGGGACTTTACCACACCAAAACCCAAAGCGCGAGGAGAGTACCTTGTCAAAGAAACAACAATGATTCAGTAGAGAACACAAGGGTTCGGCCTAGTCAAGAGAATGAGTGAAAGACACAATGAGGGGTTTCGGCTAAGAATAAGATAATAAAGCGATTAAAACTTACCCCTTTTGTTGAATAAAGAAAGATTTGCTCTCTTACCGCCACAAGATTACTTGCCCTCAAGATTTAGATTATAGAGTGTGATTTTTAGAAGTGAGATTCGATTTTACAAATGGAGAAGAAGAAATTAGTTTGACAAAGAATGAAACCCCAATGAGAGAATTTCTCTTCTAATTTGGCAATAGAAGAAATATTGTTGTTACAATCCGCCTCGGGGGTGAGTCGAGCCGTATGCGAGTTTGCCTGATCATTTACAAGAAAGTATCGTTCGGCTCGTTTAATAATGATGCTTTAAGTAAATATTGGCAGAAGATATGAAGAAGGGTTCAAAGATGGGTTTATGGAAATGAATAAATATATAGGTTCGGTTATTGAAAATAAGAAGGGATGGTATATGGAATGGGAATGAAATGGATTTTAGGCTCAAGGAAGAAATGGAAACTTTGCCTAACAACAAAAATAAAGGATAGTGATGGAATGGAAGGGAACAAACTCAAAGCAAGTAAGAACCACTACTAAAGAGTAACGACCCAAATACTTATAGGCTTCAAGGTGGATGATGAAAGTAGTGAAACGTCGACCTATTACTTAGAGAAGTAGGAACCTTGGTATAAAGGTGAACACCACACTGTATAATAGTGATAAGTTCGAATAAAAGAAAATGGGTTGACGACACTAGAGACTAGATAAGCCAACGAGTCTTCAAACGAAATTTGAGAGAATCAATCTCACAAAATGATATAATTTCATTCAATATAATGTCAAAAGTCCAAAAGTCCCCTACAATAGGCTGATTACAACTATTTATAGTGTTAAAAGAGGCTAACTGAATAGTCACATATGATCAACTTAATGAGCTAATAATGAGCTAAAATAAAGCTAAAAAACTGTTGGAATGTCAAACTAAATAACTCCACCTTTCAATACACTTCAATTCAGCTGAATCAATGGTCTTGAATGCTTAGAAAAAACCTTTGAAATCCCCTTGGTCAACCGAATGGACACCAGCAACTTTAATGAAAAATTAACTCATGAAGTGATCACTTTAATCAACAATCGGTCATGGAAGATGAAAGAGGCCTCTGCTGAATTTAATGATGTATAATGCTCCCTTTAATGAATGATAACAACTCCTTTTAATGAAGAATAATGCTTCCCCTTGAATGTAACCGAAATTCACTTGAAAAGTCTCTTTAATCAATTTGTAACAACCCTTGAATGTTACAGTTTTCAATTGAAAAGACACCTGCAACTAACACATTAAAACAAACATATTAAACACATTTAAACACTTATTAAACATAACACACACTAAGTAAATGAACTAAAACATATGCATAAATTATTCCAACAACTAGTTAATTAAAGAAGCATAAATAAATAAACTTAAATTCATGCATCAATAAATAATCCTAGTAACTAGATTAATTAGGAGCTACACTTATTAAGTAAAATTCAACAAAAACACTTATTAATTAAACTAAGATGAGTTGAATAAATGTCCAGCAACTCATTTATTAAACTAAGATGCTTAAATGCATGGTTTGAAATGTAAACTAAATGAACAAATGAGTTTCTTAATGAAAAACCTAATTTAATAATGCAGACTTAAACTAACATGGGAGTTTCATAATGCAAGTCATTATTTATGATGCATACTAAACTAACATGAAAGTTACATAATGCATTACTTTATTTAATGTAGAACACACAAAGTGCAAGTTAAAATTAAAATATGCAAACTTATTAATTTAAATAAAACTTAATTAAATTAAAAGTCATTAAAATCATTGGTCCAACAATCAATCAAGCCTATGAGATGTTTCTTCTTGCACTTGGGCCCCTCAAATTTAGGCCACTTTCGATGGCGTCGAATGGAGTCGAACCATGATCGAGCAGGTTTGCATCATACGCCCTCTTGAAATTGATACGTCCTCAAATCGAGCCGTTGGTTCTTGAGGACATAGTTGCTTTTACCTTGCTTTCCTCGGTCGAACGGGGTGGATGGTAATCGCATCACCTAAAAAGAATAACCTCGAGTTAGCAAAAAGTGATGCAAACAAACTCGTAATCTAGGCATAATCAAAACAAGACAAATATGACGCATGTGGATGGACAAAATCAAATTATCATGCAAACCAAGTAATGCCTCGTCAAATGTTTGAAACAAATTCGAATAGATTTCAAAACAGGCATGCAAATTAAATTGATTCCACAAATCATGATTGGCATGCGAGAGATGAATCAAATGGTAGACATAATCGTCCCAAGAAGGTAATTGAAAAGATTCACTATCATAGACATCATGACCATTATCAAAAACAAAAATCTCTTTATCCTTAATCAAGACAGATAGATCATGTTCGAATGAAACAAAATAGTCAAACACATCATGATCTAAGTATCTTTCAAAGCTTAAATTATCCAAACGATTGTTAACATCAACCGAGGAGAACAAAAATGATTCAAAAGTTTCAGAAGTCTTACCTTTAGAAGTAGAAAAATAAAGATCGTTTTTACCTTACTCTTGCAACACAAATCTTCTCTCTTCAGAAATGTAATATAAAACAAACCTTGTAGCTCGATCAACTCAAATTGATGATGAAGCACACAAATGGCTCGTGCTTTTCAAAGGGTTATGTACACAAAAATGTAAAAGGTTTGTTTCAAAAAGAGGGATGGACTTAAATGGGAAAACCAAATCATGTTTGAAATTGGATTCAAGTCTATAGGCAAAAATCGGCCTTACCTTCTCGGAATGTAATAAGGATTTCACGTGTGGCCAAGCAATATGATTAAGGATCAAAATAGAATTGAAACCGAAATCATTAAATTTCATTGCCTCAATTAAAGTTCGAACATCAAGCAAACTTAAATTAGATGTACAACATGCAAGTTGCTTGAAGTTTTCATCAAAGTAACAAATGCCAGGTTTGAAAACATGAACTTGATCATGAATTCCAAGAGGCAACATATATCGTTTAGATCTCAATGTCCACATCATGTTATTCAAGAAAATCGTCACCAAACAATTATGTGACTCCAATCTCACTCGATCAAACTTGCATGCAAAGTTGACATAACAAGGTAAATCACTAAATGAAATAGGCATTTTAAATGTCAACAAGTTTTCACACAAATGCATCAAAGGAAACTTAGATACGCAAATACTCAAACATTTTTGCATCGCAATTTTCATTCAAATAGGTAGATTAAAGCATGGAAATCTCGCATGAAATTTCAAAGATTTCAACTATTTCATGCGATAACCTATCACAAATCAACTGAACAGACATGTTTAAACAGAAAGGATTAACACATGAATTCAAATATTTTGTGCATTCAAAGACGTCAAAACTTTTAAGTGAAAAACTTTTATCACAAATATTCGCAATTTGCAAAGGCTGAACTAGTCCAAAAGAATCAACAAAATTGCCATTATAAGACATGTCATAGGAAATGCTTTTCATGGCACTTTTCGAAACAAGGGCATTAACTCCAAAAGATAGATAATGACTAGCCAAATCAAAAGATGCAAGTCTTTCAGGAATTAAGTCATCAAAATCTTTAAGAGCAACTTTGAAATCACACGGCCTTGATTTGATGCACAAGGAATCCTTACCTTCCTAACCTTTGATCATAGGTGTGTGGTTGTCATTCACGTACTTACCTTTCTCGAACAACCTCAAACTCCGCTCGTTTGGAAGGTAGTGAAGTTGGAATTGATCGCACAAATTTCTAGGAACCTAAAAAATAATACCACAAGAAGATCGAACAGATGGGTTAGTGGAAATGATCCTCGCTTGTTCTCACTCGCTATCTTTTTCACTCGATTGATTTTCTTCGAGAACACTCACTTCTTCCACTGTTTCTTTTATCTCAATTTATTTTTTCAATCTTTTTTCACTCTCAAAATCTTTTTCAATTTCTTTTTCAATCTCAATCTCAATCTCATTTTCTTTTTTTTTCTTTTTCTTTTGTTCCCATTTTGATTGGTTCCTGATCATCTATTTTCCCTTCTACCATTTCTTCTACCCCAGGGCCACATTTAAAGCCCTTTCCATATTTTCTTTCAGCTTACCCTATCCCTTTTCATTATTTCCTTTGTTTACCAATTTGTGACTGACCCCTAAGCATGGTTCAACTCCATTCGATGCCATCGAGAGTGGCCTAAACTTGAGGGGCCCAAGTGCAAGATGAAACATCTCATAGGCCTGATTGATTGTTGGGCCAATAATTTTAAGGAATTTTAATTTAATTAAGTTTTATTTAAATTAATAAGTTTGCATATTTTAATTTTAACTTGCACTTTGTGTGTTCTACATTGAATAAAGTAATGCATTATGTAACTTTCATGTTAGTTTAGTATGCATCATAAATAATGACTTGCATTATGAAACTCCCATGTTAGTTTAATTTTGCATTATTAAATTAAGTTTTGCATTAAGAAACTCATTTGTTCATTTAGTTTGCATTTCAAACCATGCATTTAAGCATCTTAGTTTAATAAATGAGTTGCTGGACATTTATTCAACTCATCTTAGTTTAATTAATAAGTGTTTTTGTTCAATTTTACTTAATAATTGTAGCTCCTAATTAATCTAGTCAGTACCCATATCATCCTCCCCCTCTTGAAATTGGCTTGTCATCAAGCAGTACCTACATCAAAAGGATTCAAGTCAGAGACATTGAAACTAGCACTAACATTGTACTCACTCAGTAAATCAAGCTTATATGAGTTTTCATTGATTCAATCGATGACTTGAAAGGGTCCGTCTCCTTATGGTGACAACTTAAATCTTTGTCGAGCCGAAAACCTTTCTTTTCTCATGTGCATCTAGACCCAGTCTTCGGGTTCAAATGCAACTTGCCTTCGACCTTTATTGGCTCGTTGGACGTATTGCTTGATCTGGGCCTCAATGTTCTCTTGTACCTTTCGATGTAATTCCTTCACATATTCAGCCCTTTTTCTCGTATCTGTATGAACAAATTTATCATTAGGAAAAGGTAATAAGTCAAGAGGAGTGTAACACCCTAAATTTGGGCCTAGAAGAATTGGGCCTATTGGGCTTTGGGTCTCATAAAATTTTTAAGTGAGCAAGAAAATGACAAGACAGCTTTAAAGGTTTAATGAATTTGGAGTGTCTAGGTGTGTTGGAGAAGCTCTGGGTTTGAGTTTTGTGGTGGAGAATTCTTAATTTAATTAATTAAAGAATCAGGGTTGTGAGTAGTGGGCTTTTAAATAAAAATAAGTGAAAAGTGGCACAAAGAAGCCTGTGGTGAAGTGGCTAAGTGACGGTACTAAGGTGTAGAGAGGTGGCGACATGTGCATGTAGGGAGGTCTGAGGTTCGAGTGCTAATTTTAGGCTTCTAGAAGGCTGGAAGTGGCGTGTAGAGGGACTCTAAGGAGAAGTGATCAGTAGAGTGAATTTAGGAGAAGGTTAAGGGAGATATCATGGAGAAAAATTAGGAGATGAGTAGTGGATGAAGTGGTGCCAAATTGGACTTTAGGGGTGGCTAAGTTTCAGCTATAGCTATATAAATGTATGTGTGCCGAATCTGGGGTCCTAGGTAATGCTGAATTTTCCATTCTTTTTCTTTTCCTTGTCAAAACCTTATTTTTTTCCACAACCGAAAATACCTTGCCTTGTTGCCGAAATCTCCTATAGCTGAATCCCTTTTTGCTGAATTCTCTCATAGCCAAACTCTTTTATTGCAGAAGTATCATCATCTTCTCTTGTCGAAATCCCTATTAGTGCCGAATCTTTGTTATTTTCCTCCATCACAAATCGATTATTATCTACAATCAGTCAAGGTTAAAAGCCGGCTCGAGATGAGTCAGATCATATGCAAATTTGCCCAATCGTAACGGGGAGTAAGAAAGGTGGAATAGGAAAGAATAAATGTGGTGGAAATTAAACTGGGTGTATATTGAAATAAAAGGTATGAAAGAATTTTAAGAATCAAATACGAACCAATACCAATTTGGTATTGACCCAAAATATTTATACTATTCTTAAAGTTCATTTTAAAATGGGGATAGGACCTCGACCCACTATCGAAAAAGGACAGGAACCTTGGTATGGAAATGGATAACAAGGAAAAGTTAGCGCCACTAGCTCGTTAGATAAGCTAACAAGTCCTAAACAAAATTTGTAGAAAAGAAATTGTCTCACAAATTCAAAAATAATAATGAGTACTTCATTCAAGAAAATTCATTGCCTTACATTGTAAATGAACAATTATTTATAGGCCTTGGAGGTTCGGCTATGCACATGCTCTCAATTTTTGATCACTACCCATGCTCCACTTAAAAGATTAAAAATTCAGCCCCTTGTTGCCGTCCCATGTACCAACAAATTGTCTCCAACACTTCAATTAAAAAAAATAATTAATCATCCATCCATGCCTTATTAAGTGCCGTCCATGTTGTTCCAATTGCTTACTTTTACTAAAAACAAATCAACCCACTTTCTATTAATGGAGCATCAACCCATCAATGTTTGTCTTTTATATAAAGAAAAGTCAACCATTCCTTGCATGTGCCCATTTAGGAGAATTTTAAAAGAAACAAAATGCTCATGCCGTCCATACCACCATGATCCAAGCATCCATGTGCCATCCTTCTTCCATAAAAATGTCCAAAACAAAATTGTTTATTCCATGTTCACGGCTAATCCTTAAAAAACAAAAACAAAAAAATATATATATAAATAAAACAAAATAATAATAATAAAACACGTAACACATATTAAAATAAATAATGCAAGACATTAATTAAAGATGCACTTTAATAAACAAGACATAATTTAATTGCAGCAAAATAATTAAAACATATGATTAGAAAGTCCAAATTTTATTTAATGAGTTTAGCTAATTAATTAGCCAAGGCCGAATGGCCATAAATAGCTCATTGTGCTTGCATGAGTTAGAAATGAGCTAAGGTGAACTTGTTTGATTGAAATTGAGTTTGTAGGAGGGTGCGACAATGACTCCTCGTGTGGCCATCAACTTGTTCGAAGGAGCTAGCATTGTTGTCTATCCACAATTGTTGAACGATAATCCTGATAGTGTTTTTAAATTATTTTGCTCGTGCCCTCGTGATCGGCCCTCTAGGTAACACCAAAGGATCCCGGCTCGAGCTAGTCTCATGATCAGGCGTGTCCGTATCATCCTCCCCCTCTTGAGAATGACTTGTCCTCAAGTCAGTACCTACATCAAATGGAGTTAAGTCAGCCACATTGAAACTAGCGCTGATGTTGTATTCACCTGGTAAATCAAGTTTATATGAATTCTCATTGATTCGCTCAATAATCTGGACAGGACCATCTCCACGCGGTGACAACTTGGATTTACGACGGGCCAAAAATCTCTCTTTTCTCATGTGCACCCAGACCCAGTCTCCTGGTGCAAACACAATTTGTTTTCGGCCCTTATTGGCTCACTGGATGTATTGCTTGGTCCTCGCCTCGATATTTTCTCGCACCTTTCTATGTAGTTCCTTGATATATTCCGCCCTTTTTTTTGCATCAGAATGAACAAACTTGTCAGTAGGCAAGGGTAATAAGTCAAGGGGAGTGAGAGGGTTAAACCCGTAAACAATTTCAAAAGAAGAAAACTTAGTTGTAGAATGGATGGATCGGTTGTAGGCAAACTCAATATGGGGTAGACATTCTTCCCACGTCTTGAGATTCTTTTGCACCACCGCTCACAACAAAGTCAAAAGGACTCGATTCACCACCTCAGTTTGTCCATCCGTCTGAGGATGACAAGTGGTCGAAAACATCAATTTTGTTCCCAGCTTTCCCCATAGAGTTCGCCAAAAATGACTTAGGAATTTCACGTCTCGATCAGATACAATCGTCCTCGAAACTCCATGCAAGCGAACGATTTCCCTAAAAAATAAATTGGCAATATACACGGCGTCATCAGTCTTAACACAAGAAATAAAATGTGACATTTTAGAGAAACGGTCAACTACAACAAAAATTGAGTCCTTCCCCATTTTAGATCTCGGAAATCCAAGGATGAAATCCATGGATATGTCGGCCCCACGGAATATCCGGGATAGGAAGGGGCGTGTATAAACCATGAGGTTGTACTTTTGATTTAGCTCGTTTGCAGGCTATGCAACGCTCGCAGATTCGTTCAACATCTTTTCACATTCCCGGCCAAAAGAAATGTTCTTGAAGGGTTGACATTGTTTTATCTCGTCCGAAGTGACCCATAAGTCCACCACTATGTGCCTCTAACATAAGCAATTCTCGAACTAAACCTTGAGGTATGCATAACTTGTTCTCCTTGAAAAGAAATCCTTCATGCCTGTAAAACTTATCAAAAGCACCACTTTCGCAAGCATTCTAGATATTTCCAAAGTCTACATCGTTAGCATACAAATCCTTAATGTGATGAAAGCCAAGCAGTTTAGAGTCAAGGGTAGTCAATAAAGTGTACCTTCGTGACAACGCATCAGCTACTACATTTTCCTTACCCTTTTTGTACTTAATTATGTACGGGAATGACTCTAAGTACTCGATCCACTTTGCGTGTCTTTTATTGAGCTTATACTGGCCTTTAATGAACTTAAGTGCTTCATGATCAGAATGAATAACAAACTCTTTTGGTCTTAAGTAATGTTGCCAGGTTTCGAGCGATCTAATCAGGGCGTACATCTCTTTATCGTACACGGGATAGTTAAGGGCAGCTCCGTTCAATTTCTCGCTAAAGCACGCCACCGGTCTTCCATCTTGGGTCAAAACGGCTCCAATCCCTACACCTGAAGCATCACATTCAACTTCAAACGTTTTAGTAAAGTCAGGAAGGGATAATAAAGGGGCTTTTACAAGACACTCTTTAATTGAATTAAAAGACCGTTCTTGCTTGTCAGACCAATGGAATGCTAAATTCTTCTTGATTACGCTTGTTAACGGGGCGGCTAGTGTACTAAAGTTGGGTACGAATCGACGGTAGAAGCTGGCCAATCCATGAAAACTCTGGACTTGATTGATCGTCGTAGGGCGTGGCCATTCTTGGATGGCTCGTACTTTCTCTTGATCCACTTCCAGGCCTTTTGCACTCACGACATATCCTAGAAAAACAATCTTATCAGTACAAAATGAACACTTTTAAGGTTAGCGTACAATACCTCTTTTCGTAAGGTTTCCAAGATCACGCGCAAGTGTTGTACATGTTCCTCCAAGGATTTGCTGTACACCAAAATATCATCGAAGTAGACTACACATGATTTACCAATAAACGCACGCAACACATGGTTCATAAGTCGCATAAAAGTACTTGGGGCATTCGTAAGCCCGAATGGCATTACTAGCCATTCATACAAACCTAGTTTCGTCTTAAAGGCAGTTTTCCATTCATCGCCTTCACGCATTCTTATTTGATGGTAGCCACTTTTTAGGTCAATCTTTGTAAAGATTTGTGCTCCGCTTAACTCATCTAGCATGTCATCAAGTCTAGGTATCAGATGTCGGTACCTAACGGTAATCTTGTTGATGGCGCGACAGTCGACACACAAATGCCACGAACCGTCTTTCTTAGGCACTAATAACACTGGTACCGCGCAAGGGCTTAGGCTCTCTCGGATATATCCTTTTCTTAGTAACTCGGCAACTTGTGTTTGGAGCTCTTTCGTCTATTCGGGATTACTCCGATATGCGGGGCAATTGGGTAAAGCAGCTCCAGGCACCAAGTCGATTTGGTGTTCTATGCCTCGGATGGGAGGCAATCCACTGGGTATCTCCTCCGGAAAGATATCTTCGAATTCCTGTATCAAAGACAACACAGAAACAGGAAGATTTTTGGGAAACTTGTTAGTATTCAAAAACGCTTCTTTATACAGAAGCACATACTTTGGTTTTCTTAAACACAATGCTCTCCGAATATCGCTTGCCCTCGCAAACACACTCATTTTATCACTCCTTTTTTCATCTCCATTTTTTTCTAACTCTTGTTTTCTTTCGTCCTCTTTGGTATTTTTATTTTTCACTCGCTCATTTTTCTTATCTTTTCCTTTAGCTTGGTCGATAGAAAGCTTGAGTTGCTATTGATCATCGAATACTTGTTTTGGAGTAAGGGGCGTAAGGGTTACATTCCTCCCAAAATGCTTGAAGGAATATCGATTGGTGTAGCCATCGTGCATCACACAGCGGTCGTATTGCCATGGACACCCTAAGAGTATGTGACCTGCGTGCATCGGCACCACGTCGCCATAGCACTTCATCCGCGTACTTTCCGATGCTAAAGGATACTAAGACTTGCTTTGTAACCTTCAATTCTCCGCCATCATTAAGCCACTGAAGTTTGTAGGGCGTCGGATGTTTTGTGGTGGCTAATCCCAATTTTTCAACCATGAGGGTGCTTGCTACGTTCGTACAACTCCCTCCATCGATGATAAAGCTACATACCTTGCCTTGCACTTGACACCTTGAGTGGAAGATGTTCTCTCATTGCTCCTCATTTTCCACGCTTTGGAGACTGAGACTTCGCTTCACGACGAGCAACTCTCCTTTACAGGTTGTTCTAAGCCCTCATCGTTCTCAGAATTGGTTTCAAATTCATGATCTTCTTCCACATCCATTTCAATCTCGCCGTTAGCCTGCATCACCATGGTTCGTCTATTTGGACATTGACTGGCGACATGTCCTCGGCCAAGGCACTTGAAGCATTTTATGTTCCTCGATCGAGTAGTAGAGCTTTCAGATTCCTTGACTTTGCTTGACTCGGCCAAAGGCTTGCTTGTCTTTGGAGTTAACATAGACTCCTTCAATTTGTTTGTAGGATACCCTTTGTTGGTGGTTTGGCCCCACTTTGAGGGTTTGGCATTGGAGTAACTTTGGGTTGCTCCTTTTTGCTTCAATTGCTTTTCCACCTTAATGGCCATATGGACCATGTCTTCCATCTCAACATAATGTTGTAATTCGACAATGTTCGCGATCTCCCGGTTAAGTCTGACTAGAAAGCGTGCCATTGTAGCTTCTCGCTCTTCTTGGATATCAACTCGAATCATTGCCACCTCCATCTCCTTATAATAATCTTCGACATTTCTCGTCCCTTGTGTAAGATTTTGGAGTTTTTGATGTAACTCCCGGTAGTAGTATGAAGGGATGAATCTTCGTCTCATGGCTGCCTTCATCTCAGCCCACGTGGTAATTGGACGTTCTCTGTTGTGCCTTCGGCTTGTAGTCAACTGATCCTACCATATCATGGCATAGTCTGAAAACCTCTATGGCGGCTAGTTTGACCTTCTTGTTCTCAGAATAATTGTGACAATTGAATACAAGTTCAATTTTCTTTTCCCACTCCAAGTAGGCTTCAGGATCTGACTTGCCTTGGAAAGGAGGAATGGTTAACTTGATGTTCTTTAAATCATCATCTTCCTGCCTCCAATCTCTTTGGCCCCGGTTTCAGAATTCTCTTCACCCAAAACCTGCATTGGACTCATAGTCACTTTCGCCTTCACTAAATTCGTTAATGTCATCGTCAGGGTCCCTTTGTCGTTCACGTTGTTGGTTAGGACGTTCGTGCCGTTGTCTAGCAACTTCAGGAGTCACTTCTCGGGGTCTTCGTGCTTCTACTTGATAGAGTCTATCTTCAATAGGGTTAAGTTTTCGATCAAGTAAATGCTCCATTTCTCGCAGGAGAGCTTGCCTTTGCAAATCAGGAACATCTCTAACTGGTTGTCTTCCTTGTTGTTCCTCTACGTTTTGTCCAGCATCTTGTGACATTTTTTTTTAACAAAATAAATCTTCACAAAAAAAATAATCCTCACAGTTCACTAAAAAAAATAAATCAAGGACACTCACGCTCGTGTTTAACACTCTTAGTTTGGCTTTTACCTCCCCTCGAACAGTCTCATGCTGTCGTGCCTTTTACCTCTTTTCTTTTCTTGTGATTTCGTTCTCGGAATCATCAAGGCTTATTAGGGGCTTAGGGGTTGGTCTCAAAGGGTTCAAGGGTGGTGTCGTAATAGGTAATAAGGTAGGCTGAAAGAAGGAATTTTAGGTGGGTTAAGGCAAGGGTAAATAGAGTTGGGTCGAGAAAGATGTAGTTCAAAGAAGTAGATTATATCTAAAAAAAAAATGGGATCGAACTTTTTTTTTAAATACGAATTTTTTTATACGAATTTTTTTATTTTTCTTCTTTTTTTTTTGAATTTCAAATATACTATAATAAAATACAGAAACAAAAATTACAACTTGAATTTTTTTGTTCGAATTTTTTTGAATTTTCGTATATATATTTTTTTATGAACCTATTCCGGCTCTCACCGTCTTCAGAACTCCTCGTTTGGTGGCTCTGATACTAGATGATACGGGCCGGCTCGAGATGAGTCGGATCGTATGCAAATTTGCCCAATCGTAATGGGGAGTAAGAAAGGTGGAATAGGAAAGAATGTGGTGGAAATTAAACTGGGTGTATATTGAAATAAAAGGTATGAAAGAATTTTAAGAATCAAATACGAACCAATACCAATTTGGTATCGACCCAAAATATTTATACAATTCTTAAAGTTCGATTTAAAATGGGGATAGGACCTCGACCCACTATCAAAAAAGGACAGGAACCTCGGTATGGAAATGGATAACAAGGAAAAGTTAGCACCACAAGCTCACTAGATAAGCTAACAAGTCCTAAACGAAATTTGGAGAAAAAAAATTGTCTCACAAATTCAAAAATAATAATGAGTACTTCATTCAAGAAAATTCATTGCCTTACATTTTAAATGAACAATTATTTATAGGCCTTGGAGGTTCGGCTATGCACATGCTCTCAATTTTTGATCACTACCCATGCTCCACTTAAAAGATTAAAAATTTAGCCCCTTGTTGCCGTCCCATGTACCAACAAATTGTCTCCAACACTTCAATTAAAAAAATAATTAATCATCCATCCATGCCTTATTAAGTGCCGTCCATGTTGTTCCAATTGCTTACTTTTATTAAAAATAAATCAACCCACTTTCTATTAATGGAGCATCAACCCATCAATGTTTGTCTTTTATATAAAGAAAAGTCAACCATTCCTTGCATGTGCCCATTTAGGAGAATTTTAAAAGAAACAAAATGCTCATGCCGTCCATACCACCATGATCCAAGCATCCATGTGCCATCCTTCTTCCATAAAAATGTCCAAAACAAAATTATTTATTCCATGCTCACGGCTGATCCTTAAAAAACAAAAACAAAAAAAAAATATATATAAATAAAACAAATAATAATAATAAAACACGTAACACATATTAAAATAAATAATGCAAGACATTAATTAAAGATGCACTTTAATAAACAAGACATAATTTAATTACAGCAAAATAATTAAAACATATGATTAAAAAGTCCAAATTTTATTTAATGAGTTTAGCTAATTAATTAGCCAAGGCCGAATGGCCATAAGCAGCTCATTGTGCTTGCATGAGCTAGAAATGAGCTAAGGTGAACTTGTTTGATTGAAATTGAGTTTATAGGAGGGTGCGACAATGACTCCTCGCGTGGCCATCAACTTGTTCGAAGGAGCTAGCATTGTTGTCTATCCACAATTGTTGAACGATAATCCCGATAGTGTTTTTAAATTGTTTCGCTCATGCCCTCGTGATCGACCCTCGAGGTAACACCAAAGGATCCCGGCTCGGGCTAGTCTCATGATCAGGCGTGCCCGTATCAAGTATGCTAGGGTTTAATGGACTTTAGGCCTAGTTCTGAACAACTCTTAAACTGCATAAGACTTAATCTAATAATTAAACATGTCCATGGACAAGTTGCTGGATTAGAATGTGGCAACGGACATATACATGTGTCTAGAATTGGATCTAGGGAGAGCTTGGTACTTAAGCGGTCCTAGTGGCCCACCTCCTCTTCTCTGGAATCCTACCTGGTGCATAGTGTCTATTCACTTTAGCTGCAAGGACTTGTTAATTGGCCAAAGTTCATAACTAAAACCCGAGAGGGACCAAATACCCCTAATTTACAAAATTACTAAAATACCCCTGATTTGTAAAATTACCAGCATACCCTTGGTTTGCGAAATTACCAAAATATCCTTAATTTAAAAAAATTCCAAAATACCCCTATTTTGTAAAATTACCTAAATACCCTTGTAGAGTATATTTACGGAAATACCCTTAGGTAGTGAAATGACTAAAATATCCTTAAGTGCCGAATGTGTGAAAATGTGTATGTTGCATTCATGAAATAAATGTTACACTTGGGTGGGTTTTGATTATACGAAGGAAGATTTAAGGATCGCATAGTCACTTGATGACCGTGGATCCACTGGTAGCTTTAAGCCCATTATAGCAGCTTTGCTGCAACGTTTGAGTAGTGCCACTGCTGGTGCTACCTTGGAGTGTAGGGATGGGTGGGTTGATATTTATCTCCCCACAGAAGTGTAGGGTTGGAAGGGAAATGGAGTGCAGGGTTGGATTTAGGATGGGTGCATTGCATTAATGTGATACTGATGTGATGTGAGGTCATTGCAGGCTAAGGCCCAAGACCACCAAATTTGTTAGGGCTTAGGCCCAATGTGATATTTGTATGTTGATTGGTTACCAAGGGTCGTACACACTGAGTTTCGAAACTCACACCCTTTTATTAAATGTTTCAGGTGACCCTTAGTAGACGGCTCGACATGGGATAGGACTCGAAGATGGCCACACTACAAGATACTTAGAAGTTTTATTTATTTGTCTCAAAAGACATGATTTTAATTACTTTATTTTCGTTGGATGTAATAAGGCCTTGTACTCTGATTTGACTTTGGATTTTGAGTTTTGTTGTTTCAACTGTTTACTTAATTATTAAACCTGAGTAAATTTCTTATGTTTAAACATGGTTTTCAGAATAGTTAAAATAATTAAATGGGCTTTTATAATTACTTAACTAGACTCAGGGATTTTGGGCTTTTGGGTCTTAAATTTTAACTTAGCAAAATTGTTTTGAATTATACCTTTTATGTGACATTCCCGGAATCAGCCATAAGGTCTGGGCCGGGTCTGGGGGTGTTACAAGGAGTGAGTGGATTAAAATCGTAGACAGTCTCAAAAGGAGAAAACTTAGTTGCCGAGTGGACAGAACGATTGTAGGCAAACTCGATGTAGGGCAAGCATTCTTCCCACATCTTGAGGTTCTTCCGGACCAATGCTCGCAACAAAGTTGATAAGACCCGGTTTACCACCTCGGTTTGTCCATACATTTGAGGATGACAAGTGGTCGAAAACATTAACTTTGTTCCAAGTTTTCCCTATAATGTTTTCCAGAAATGACTTAAGAACTTCACATCTCGATCAGATACGATCGTTCTCGGTAAACCATGCAGATGTACAATTTCCCTAAAAACAAGTTAGCAACATGCACGACATCGTCAATCCTAGCACATGAAATAAAATGGGACATTTTAGAGAATCTATCAACTACAACAAAGATTGAGTCCTTCCCGGTCTTAGCCTTCGGTAATCCAAGGATAAAATCCATGGATACATCGGTCCACGGGGTGTCAGGTATAGGAAGTGGTGTGTATAGTCCATGAGGTTGAACCTTCGATTTAGCCCGTTTACAAGCTAGGCGGCGTCCACAAATCTATTCTACATCTTTCCGCATCTGTGGCCAATAGAAATGCTATTGGAGGGTTGATAGTGTCTTATCTCTCCCGAAGTGACCCATAAGGCCACCCGTCTGCGCCTCCAACACGAGCAACTCTCGAATGGATCCTTGTGGTACACACAACTTGTTTTCTTTAAAAAGAAACCCATTGTACCTGTAAAATTTCTCAAAAGAACCATTTTCGCAAGCAGCATATATATTTCCAAAATCATCATCACCAACATACAATTCTTTCATATGATAAAAACTAAGTAACTTAGAATCAAGGGTAGTCAAAAGTTATACCTCTGTGATAGGGCATCAGCCACTACATTCTCTTTACCTTTCTTATATTTGATGACATATGGAAAAGGCTCTAAGTACTCAATCCACTTCATATGTCGTTTATTGAGTTTATGCTGTCCCTTGATATACTTAAGTGCTTCGTGACCAGAAAGAATGGCGAACTCCTGCGGTCTTAGATAGTGCTGCCAAGTTTCAAGTGATCGAATCAGGGCATGCATCTCTTTGTCATACACCGAGTAGTTGAGGGCAGCTCCACTCAATTTTTCGCTAAAGTACACCATCGATCTTCTATCTTGGGTCAACACAGCTCCTATCCTTACACCTGAGGTGTCACACTCAATTTCAAATGTTTAATTAAAATTGGGAAGAGATAATAAAGGAGCTTTCACAATACATTCTTTAATCAAGTTAAATGAACATTCTTGATCATCAGACCAGTGAAATGCAGAATGTTTCTTAATTACACCCATTAAGGGGGCGACAATTGTACTGAAGTTAGGCACAAATTAGCGATAAGAACTAGCCAGCGCATGGAAACTCCGGACTTGGCTAATGTTTGTCGGATGTGGCCATTCTTGGATTGCTCGAACCTTTTCTTGATCCACTTCCAAGCCTTTGGTACTCATGACATAGCCTAAAAACACAACTTTGTCAGTGCAAAATGAACACTTTTTGGGGTTAGCGTACAATACCTCTTTTTGTAGAGTTTCCAACACCGAGCGTAAATGTTGTACATGCTCTTCCAAAGTCTTGCTATAAACCAAAATATCATTAAAGTATGCAACACAATATTTTCCAATAAACGCACGCAATACATGATTCATCAGACGCATAAAAGTGCTGGGAGCATTTGTAAGGTCGAATGGCATTACCAACCATTCGTACAAACCTAATTTCATCTTAAAGGCCGTCTATTTGGGCACTGGCTCACAATATGTCCTCGGCCAAGGCACTTAAAACACTTTATGTCCCTTGAATGAGCGGTGGAAGTTTTAAAAGCCTTTCCTTTGCTTATCTCAGCCATAGACTTGTTTGCCTTAGGTATTGTTGTGGACCCCTTCGATCAGTTTGTTGGAAATCCCTTGCTGGAGTTTTGGTCCCACTTAGAAGGTTTGGCATTGGAGTAAACTTGGTTTGTGCCTTTATGCTTTAGTTGCTTCTCCACCTTGATTGCCATGTAGACTGTAACATCCTAGAATTTGGGGTTTTGCGTTTTGTGTTATTTTATGTGTTTGGCTCATTTAGCATGTTATTTTGGTGTGTTTGGGGGTCCTGGGAAGGCTCGGGTTCGAGCCAGTGCTGTAGAAAAATTTTACTTTTTGGGCACTTTAGGGGGAGAGCTAGTTGAAGCAGGCTTTAAGAATATTTACTTGTGTTTGTTGACACAAAAAAGGTGTGTGGTGTGGTGGCCAAGGTGACGCCACTTAAGGTGCAAGGGCGTGGCATCACAAAAGAGCAGGAGGGGGGAAGGAGTTCGAGTCTCATCTACAGCATGTGGAATTTTATTTTTGTGCTTCAGGTGAAGAGGAAGTGGCTTTCGGCTGGGACTCTTCAAGGTGGTTGTTGAATGAGTCAACAAGTTCAAAATGGATGGACAAGAGAGCTTGGAAGAGTTTGAATTGGTCAAACCAATTTGAAAGGGTGATGGGGAGAAGTTGGTGGAGCAAATCAAGGGATTTGGTGTGTGGTGGAGGTGTTGGCCGAATGTGGGGGTCTTCGAGAGGAGAAAAATGGTCATGGAAGGGGGTCTCGGGTGAGGAGCATTTCGGTTTAGCTGTTTAAGGTGTGTGCCAAAATTCTCATCAGTCTTAGGCTTTTCTATCTTGGTACATTCGGTCATAAGGGAGTAGTGGAGTCCCGTTTGTGTCATTGGAAAAGAGACGTAAAAAACCGAAACCCCTTTTTGTGTAGTATTTTTCCTTCTCTTGCATTTTGGAGTTGCTCATTCACTTTTTACCAAGACCGTAGCACATTTCCTCCCTTTTTCCTCTTGATTTTGATACTAGCCGAACCTCCCTTCCATCTCCTATTAATCATTTTCTCCTCCATAACCGAACCATTTTTGCTTGCTGTTAGCCGAATCTCTCCTCACCACCCTCCTTTCCCATTCAACTTTCTTTTTCTTCTTCTTCTCTTTTCTACACTCTTTTTCCCCAAAGCCGAAACCCTCTTCTTTATCTCTTCTCCTCTACTACTTTCTCCTTTAGTCGAATCCTCTCCTAATCTCATCTCTTCTTTAGCCGAACCTTAGTTGCTCATTCTCTTTTCTTTTCATTTCTTCTTGTTCTAATGTTGAAGCCAAACCCCAAGAACCAGAAGGCTAGTTGGTTGCAGAAGGTCTCCTCTTCAATCGATTTTGGTTTGTGCAAGGTAAGGGAGACTCTTTTGATTCTTTTTCTATCTTTTTCAGTTCTGTGTGGTCATAGTCGAATGGCTATTTTGTTCTTGATGTTAGTTCGTGGCTAATCTCTTCTTGTCTCCTCTTAACGTGGCATGTTCGCGTTGGATTAGAACCCTTAGCCAAGCCTATCTGTGTTCAACTCATTCTTTGACCAGGGTAAGAAGGTTCTCTTGATTTTGGTATACCTATTCCCTTTTCTCTTTCGTTGCCTTAACCCAATCTCCTGATCAAAGATTCTCTTCATGGATGCGAGTGCTAGTCAAACTAAGGAGGGGAGTGGACTCGTAGTCTCTGCTTCTAAGTTCAAAAGACGTGCTGTGTCGGCGGTTTGAGACTTTCTATCGGGTTGTTGTAGGGAGCCAACATCTACCTGGGATAGACAAATCGCGATTATTCCTGCTAGTGAGAGTGTCGACGTAGAGTGTTTAGTTTTGCGTGTAATCAGGTGTGTAATGCTCACACTTTTCTTTATTACTTTGCATTAATAATTGTGATGGCTGACAGCCGAAACAACTGTATAGACAGTTGAGATACTCTTGGGAAAGGTTGGAGACACCAGGTAAGTATCATTATGATTGCCTTTCGTATAACATGATTATGTATGATTGATTATCTACTCTATATTGTTAATATGTTTGCATGGGCTCTGGGATATGATTGGAAAGGGAAGTGTGATTCAGTGGCTTTTGTCAAAGTGGTTTGGAACCACAGTGGTTTGGAACCACATATACATTTAACAATGACTGTCGCATTGGTTTGGAACCACAGTGGGTTGGCCCCACATACATTTATCGGTAACTGTCACAGTAGTTTGGAACCACAGTGGGTTGGCCCCACATACATTATCAGTGACTCTGACACAGTGGTTTGGAACCATAGTGGCTTGGTGCTACGGGTGTTTGGCTGATTCAGGTGATGTAGAGGATGGAAAACTAGGTTCGGCGAGGTTGCATTGCATCCAATTTTTGATATGCCATGTTGCGAGGGCTAAGGCCCATTGTGTTCTGTGGGCTTAGGCCCAGATTGCTTTCGTAAGGGGAAGTCTCGGTGACTCACCCCTCTGCTTAATTTTGCAAGTAATCCTTAATTGCGGATTTGGAGCCAAGGTGGACTTTGAGGTGGCCATGCATTACTACTTTCGTAAATTTTCATTTCTTTATTTTAAACTTACCTTTACTTTGGGTTTTTACTATGTAATAAGGCCTCCATAACTTTAAGTTGGGCTTTGCTTTAATACTGTTTATACATATTTTATGAAATGTCGAATATGGAGTTTTTCTAAAATAAAAATATAAACAACCATTTTTAAAAAGGTAAAGTGTTAACAAAAGATGACAAGCGAATAACTAATTAATTCGAAAATTGTCTTGAAAACTCAACAGTGTTTTCAAAATACCATGTTCCTGAAAATCCCTAATTAGGCTTTCGTAAAGCAAACCTGTTTACAACCCATTGTTCATACTAATAAGAAGTTGGTAACAAACCCATATGATTGAATCTAATTTTCACGATGGAAACTCAAAACGAAAAGTTTTCTAAATTAATATGGTTCTTTAAATTTTTTTTTTAAAACTATCTTTCCTTGTGACATACCAGATTCGTTCGTAACGTTTAGACCAGGTTTGGGGTGTTACATGGACCATGTTCACCACCTCAATATAGTGTTGCAATTCTACGATGTTCGCAATCTTTCGGTTGAGTCCAGCTAGGAAACAAGGCATTGTGGCTTCTCGATCTTCTTGTACATCGGCATGGATCATAGCCACTTCCATTTCCTTATAATAGTCTTCGACGCATTTCAACCCTTGGGTGAGATTTTGAAGTCTTTGATGCAACTCCCGATGATAGTAGGATGGGATAAACCGTCGTCGCATGGCCGCCTTCATTTCTGCCCAAGTGGTAATAGGGCATTCTCCGTTACGCCTCCGACTAGTGGTCAACTAATCCTACCATATCATAGCGTAATCTAAAAATTCAATCGCGGCGAGTTTAACCTTCTTGTTTTTGGAGTAGTTATGACAATCGAACACAAGTTTGATTTTCTTTTCCCACTCTAGGTATGCCTCGGGATCAGATTTTCCTTGAAAAGGGGGAATGGAGAGTTTGATATTCTTTAAGTCATCATCTTCCCTCCTTCGTTCTCGTGGTCCACAGTTTCAGGGATCTCTCCTTCCAATGCTTAGGCTAGACTCATGGTTGCTTTCATCCTCATTAAGTTCATTGATATCGTCGTCGGGGACTCTCGGTCATTCTCATTGTTGATTGGGACACCCGCGCCTTTGTCTAACATCTTCGGGTGTTAAGTCGTGTGGTCCTTGGTTCTTGACTTGGTAGAGCCGATCTTCAAGGGGGTTAAGTCTCCGATCAAGTAGTCGTTCCATCACGCGCAAAAGGGCTTGCATTTGCAAATCCAGAACGTTTCTGACTAGTTGTCTCCCTTGTAGTTCTTCCAAGTTTTGTCCACTATTTTGTGACATTCTTTTACAAAATTAAATCTCACAACCAATTCCTCACAAATCACACGGAAAAAAAAGTTTAATGATACTCACGCTCGTGTTTACACTCTTAGTTCAGCTTTTACCTCCCCTCAGATGTGCTCACGCTCTCGTGCCTTTTACCTCTCTTCCTTTCTCGTGATTTCATTTTCCAGACTCACCAAGGCTTAATAGTAGGCTTAGGGGTCGGTCACAAAGAGTTTTCAAGGGTCGTAACTTAAGGTAATAAGGTAGGCTAAAAGAAAGAAAACTTTTGGTGGGTGTGGCATTGGGGGGTAGAAGAAATGAAGGTAGATTGACTTTGGAGGGTCAGAAAATAGAAGAAGAGAATGTAAACAACAATCTTGCAAAACTAAACATTCGTATACTTTTTATGTATATATACTTTTTTAATATAATATTTTTTAAAAACTTACTTTGATTCTTCACAGGCTAATTTCAGGATTGCCTTTGGAGCTTCGTACTTCTTGTTTTAAATAGCTCTAATACCAGATGATACAGTCCCATCTTTGAGTTGAATTCAAGATGTATTCGAGAATGCTCGATCGTAAACGAAGAAGTAGAATGTTGAGTTTAAAAGAAAGTGAACAATACTTGAGTCGACTAGGTATGGAGTTAAACAAGAAAAGAAGTGTAGTCAAAATAAGTTAAGTAAGATATAAGTTTGGTTTTGATTTAGGATCAATGGATTTAGAAGAGGGTTACAGTTTATGGAAGAATAGGGTAGCTGGATAATATGGTTCGAGTGGTTTGAGTTTAGGAAGATGTCTTCAATATGCTTAAAGGATGGTTGACGAAAGAGTTCAATTTTGGAATTGGGTACGAAATGGTATGAAATAGGTCTTAAGAAACAAGCAAGAACTAATACCAACTTGGTATCGACCCAAATTGCTTATAAGGTTCTTAAGGTTTGGGTTGGATGGAATTGGACCTCGACCCACTATCGGAATTGATAGGAACCTCGGTATAGGTGGATAACAAAGGAAATGGGTTGACACCACTAGCTCACTAGATAAGCCAACGAGTCCATAAATGAAATTGGAGAAAGGTGCTCTCACAAATTCGGCAGAGTTTCATTAACTAATTTGACAAAAGTCCCTTCCAATTGAAAATGGCAAGCTATTTATAGGCCTAACTAGCTAGCCGAATGGACATGCTTAATGTCTAAGAAATTTTCAGCCTAGATTGATCTAGAATAAGCTCATTAATTTGCTGACTACATTCAGCCAAAGAACACCAAACATTAGCTTCTAGAATAACCTAGGTGCAGCCAAAATTAAATGGGGACTTTGGGAGCTGAAATGATTCATTAAGTTTGGCATTGGGAACTTGAATAAGCTGCCTTGAAAATCTGAATAGGCATGCAGCTCTTTAGGCAGCCTTGGGGACGTGAATGACCATCCCAATCCATCCATGCATGCTTCTTAAATTGTTGTCCATGCATGGAGAAACAAAACCCAGCAACGCCTTTAATACTGCTCCTTTAATGCTGTTCTATTACCATTCATGAAGCAACTTTGTTTTTAAAGCTGAACATGCACCATCAGCTCATTTAAAGTCTTGTTGTTCTCGAAAAAGAAGCCTTGAAGGGCTGAACAATTAGCTCATTTATTGTGCCGTCCCAAGCATGCTCAATAGCCTTTAATGTCGTCCCAACAATGCAGCTGCACATTAATTAAAGTTAGGTCATTAATTCAATGTAAGCACATTAATTTCCAGCAGCTAAAGTCACATTTAAGCCTTGTTTTGAGCTAGGAAACATGAAGTAAATGGGAATTAAAGTTTGTCTAAAATTCAACTGGAACTAGGACAATCTAATGAGCAATTTCGGCTAAACCAATTTAATGGACAGCAAACTCCTAAATTTGTCGTAAGCTTGCATAATAAATCCTAACTATTAAATATGTAATAATTAAATCATATTCAAGCTTATCTAAATTGTCTAGATTTAAACCAACTAATTAATATGTCCAAATTTATTTAATGTGTCAAACTTATTTAATACTAAGGCCGAATAAACTTATTGAGCTTAATGTAGATGCATGAGCTAGGATTGAGCTGGGTAAAGCTTGTATGCTTGAAGTTGAGCTTGTAAAAGAGTGCGACATGGACTCTTAGGGTTGCCACCAGCTTGTTCGAAGGGTCTAGCTTTGACATCGT
This sequence comes from Gossypium bickii, assembly GCA_025503065.1. Classification (NCBI taxonomy): domain Eukaryota; kingdom Viridiplantae; phylum Streptophyta; class Magnoliopsida; order Malvales; family Malvaceae; genus Gossypium; species Gossypium bickii. The sequence goes on along the minus strand of CP106717.1, from coordinate 40,814,130 downwards.
CCCACACTTGCTAAACTAAAGCTATAATAGCTTCCTTAAATTACTTTGCACGAGCCCTTATGATCGGCCCTTGAGGTAGCACCATCGGATCTCGGCTCGGACTTGACTCATGGTGGTGCGTGCCCGTATCATAAGCTTTGCGTTGATGAATTGGTTGTTGTATAACATTTAGATCATGATATGCTTAAATGTTCCATTTTCCCTGTTTATCTGTTATGATGGTTGATAAAAAGATTCTTATGTTTGTTAATTTTTACAATTCATGTGTGAGAGAATCCGTAGTCAAACGTCCAATGCATGATATTATTGTGAAAATTAGTGAGCCATGTAAATCTTTTCAAATATCTGCTTGTGACAATTATGTCTACCATTTGACTCGTTACTCGTGTGATAATCATGACTTGTGGAAACAAATTGAGACGTTTGAATGCTTTAAAACATGTCTGATTTTGTTTCAAACTTTTGAAAAGGTATTATTTCGTTTGTATGACAAATTGGTTCTGCCCCTTAGCATGCGTTATACTTGTGTTGATATGTTTATGCTTGAATTACAAGTTTGTTTGAAGCATTACTTGTTAATTCACGGTAATCGAGTCACTTGGGTGGTTATCCACATGCGTCCTATTTGTTTTGCTTCGATTAAGCATGGGTGTCAATTCTGCTTGCTTTGCTTATTCCTAATTCACGGTTATTCTTTTTAGATGAATAGATTACCATCTGCCCCGTTTGACCGAGGAAAGCCGAGTAAAAGGAACTATGTCCTTAAGAACCAACAGCTTGATTTGAGGATGAATCACTTTCAAGAGGGGGTATGATGCAATCCTGGTCGCATCATAGTTCGACTCCATCCGACGCCATCGAGAGTGGCCTAAACTTGAGGGGCCCAAGTGCAAGATGAAACATCTCACAGGCCTAATTGATTGTTGGGACAATGATTTTAAGGACTTTTAATTTAATTAATTTTTATTTAAATTAATAAGTTTGCATATTTTAATTTTAACTTGCCCTTTGTGTGTTCTGCATTTAATAAAGTAATGCATTATGTAACTTTCATGTTAGTTTAGTATGCATCATAAATAATGACTTGCATTATGAAACTCCCATGTTAGTTTAAGTCTGCATTATTAAATTAAGTTTTGCATTAAGTAACTCATTTGTTCATTTAGTTTGCATTTCAAACCATGCATTTAAGCATCTTAGTTTAATAAATGAGTTGCTGGATATTTATTCAACTCATCTTAGTTCAATTAATAAGTGTTTTTGTTGAATTTTATTTAATAAGTGTAGCTCCTAATTAATCTAGTTACTAGGATAATTTAATGAAGCGTGAGTTTAAGTTTATTTAATTTTACTTCTTTAATTAAACTAGTTGCTGCATTAATTGATGTATTTGCTTTTAGTTCATTTATTGAAGTCAAGTGTTTAATGTGTTTGAGTTTAATAAGTGTTTAAATGTGTTTAATATGTTTGTTTTAATGTGTTAGTTGCAGGTGACTTTTCAATTGGAAACCATTACATTTAAGGGCTGTTACAAATTGATTAAAGAGACTTTTCAAGTGAATTTTGGTTACATTCAAGGGGAGGCATTATTCTTCATTAAAAGGAGATGTTATCATTCATTAAAGGGAGCATTATACATCATTAAATTTAGCAGCAGCTTCTTTCATCTTCCATAACCGATTGTTGATTTAAGTGATCACTTCATGAGTTAATTTTTCATTAAAGTTGCTGGTGTCCATTAGGTTGACCAAGGGGATTTCAAAGGTTTTTCCTAAGCTTTCAAGACCATTGATTCAGCTGAATTGAAGTGTATTGAAGGGTGGAGTTATTTAGTTTGGCATTCCAAGAGTTTTTGAGCTTTATTTCAGCTCATTATTAGCTCATTAAGTTGATCATATTCAGTTAGCCTCTTTTAACACTATAAATAGTTGTAATCAACCTATTGTAGGGGACTTTTAGACTTTTTGATCCTTAATCAAATTTATGAATATTGTGTTCTGGAGTGAGTTATCTCCTCTCTATCTTTCGTACAAGTTTCTTAGACTTATCAAGCTTGCTTGTGGCATCTTAAACTTGTTCATTTGAACTTATCACCAAACCTTTGGTGTGGCGTTCACTCTATCTCCATCTTCCACCATAAACAATATAGAAACCAGGGTGACACTTTCATATAGTGTTGAATCGTTTCTCCTGTTTAAGTTCATTTCTTCATCTCCACCAAATTATCACACATCTATCATTCATCCATCTTCATTCATTCCTATTAAACCAAACCATCCGAAAATCTTCTTCTTCCTTTTCTTACCTTTAGCTGAACCTATCCTTCTCATTATCTAAATCACTTCCAACTCTCATTCACTTCTATTCCTAACCTAAATCCATTTTTAAAAGTAAACCTGTTCAAAGATTCTGCAAACTTATCCATATTTTCTAATATTTTCCCGAAGACTCAACCTCTCTTCGTAGACAATCGGGAAACTCACATACAACTTGACTCACCTCGAGGCGGATCGTATCATACACATAATGGCTTTCGAGGACACACACTCTCGGGCTTACTTACGGAGTCTCACAAACTCACGCTCGTTTTCAGTTACCATGTGAATTATATATTTCTGGTCAATAAATCTTTGACTTATATATTTCTTTCGAAACTCTTCTTGAAAGAATTCCCATGTGATATTTTTCCTTGGTACCACCGACACAAGCGTATTCCACCACTGGTAAGCGGAATCTTTCAAAAGGGAAATGACACACTCTTTAGGTATGCACGATAGCTCATCAAACACCCGAATGGTGTTTTCGAGCTAGAACTCTGCTCTTTCTAGATCATCGTCCTTGCTAGCCCTGAATTCCTCAACTCCTTGCTTTCGAATCCTATCAACCGGAGGCTTTTGTCTTCTTACAACTTCTACTACTTGGGGAGCTACATGAGTAGGTTGAGGAATAGGTGGGGGCGGAAGATGTGAAGCATTCAGATTTGCTCGAATGTACTCTATGTACCAATTACTCATCATTTGGAGAAAGGCTTCTCGGGCCTCTTCCTTATGACGCAAAGTCTCGAGTCTACTTTCAACTGGCGTAGTCCCTTGCGCAGGAGCTGACGCATTGCTTGTAGCATCATCAGCTGCAGCTCGATCGGGATTAGGATCCATTAACTATATCAAATACAATTTAAAATGTCAGGAGTCATCACACTATCATTACACAATCACTCTTACGTATGGCATGTGTAGCTAGACTCATACTCACGCTACGTTAGTCCGAGAATTGACTAAACTGTAGCTCTGATACCACTAAATTAACACCCCTTACCTGTATCCGAAGATGGGACCGGATGTGAGGCATTACCATGCTTAACCTTACTTGAACGTGTTGTAACGGGCTATAACATTTCGTTCAAAACCCATTTCTTGTTTATTCTTGACCTACGTGGCCCTAAGAATACCTCTAAGAGGTTTTGGGATTCAACCGAGGACTTTCACGAATTTGGAAAACTTTTCATCAAAACAGGGGCCACACGCCTGTGTTGAACTAAGGACACGTCTGTGTGCCCCTAAAACATGCCCGTGTCTTCCACCCGTGGTCGAAATGACTAATTTCACACGGCCTTGACACACTCGTGGTCTTGGACCGTGTGCCAAACCTTGTCATTCTGACTTATCCACACGGCCTATACACACGCCCGTGTGCTTTAGTCGTGTGGTGATTTAAATTTCAAATGCAAGATGCAGACTTCACACGGCTTGGGCATACGCCCATGTGCTAGCCATGCCTCCCACACGGTCTAGACACACGCCCGTGTGTCTACCCATGCAGACAATTAGCAGGCTATCTACTAAGCTACTTTGCCACCCTACATCGCACACACGCAAACTCCAATTCAAATCATTCCAATTTAAAAGATGACCAATTAATATCTCTAGAAATTTAAGAAATCGAGACATACACAAAAGCATACACTTCATAAAATTTACCTTCATTGACCAAAAGGATTTTCCAAGTATTGGCCTAACTCAAGACCATTTACAAAATGACTTTAGTAACATACATAGCCAACACTTTGGCTAACAATTACAACTTTAGTAACATGCATACTGAAAATAAGTCTATATTGATATACCAAAGTGATGTCAATAGTGTGATTCCGAGCTCCGATGTCCAATGATCCTCGAGCTAACTTGGTGAAACTACAAGGAAAAGGGAAGAGAGAGGGGTAAGCATATGGCTTAGTAAGTTTGCCTGAAACTCTAGGATGACAATTTACTCCAACTATAATCATTCATATCATGAAACGATGGCAACATAGCACCAATGAATAAAAGTATTTACTCAAGATACCTGGATCACTGATTCATGTAGTTTAGCACATTTGCTAACATAGCCATAAACTCACATCTTTATCATTCATACCATGAACATCACTCAAGGCCATCCATAAATAGACTTGGATCTAAGCCAACTCACATACTTGACTCTTTTCCTTATGAATAAATCGGATCATCATGAATCATTCAACTTAACATACATAAGATTTGGTGCCAACGCCATATCCTAGATATGGTCTTACACGGGATCATTCCTTAGTACCAACGTCATATCCCAGATATGGTCTTATATAAGATCTCATAACTCAATGTCGATGCCATGTCCCAGACATGGTCTTATACGAGATCATACTTAGATGTCGATGCCATATCCCAGATATGGTCTTACACGAGATCATTCTCTATTGCCGAAGCCATATCCCAGATATAGTCTTATACGGGACCTTTCCTTTCTCATATGCATACGTAGGTAATATACTTATCTCGGAACTACAATTTAGCCAGTTCTCATTGTTTACTCATCGAGACTTTATAGCTCGATTTCGTTCACAATAACATGTATTAACATAATAATGAATGATTTCAAATATCGAACATTATGAAATACAAATTTCATACAAACTTACCTCGAATCTCAAAATGTGTCTCGGTACTCTATTTAGTCTTCAACTTTGTTCTTGCCTCGGTTTCGGTTTGGGCTTTGTGTTTCTTGATCTATAACAATAAATTTCTCTTGTTAAACACTTGCATTGACTAAATCGACTCATATTTTATATTTTGGCAAAATTATGATTTTGCCCCTAAACTTTCACATAATTACACTTTCATCCCTAGGCTCGTAAAATGATTTTCATTCAACTTTCTTGCATTTCAAGCCTAGCCGAATCATTTTCTCAACTATAACAACATTAAATTCCCACTATTTCACTCATGTATAACCATTTCTATAACTTTACAAATTGGTCCCTTTTCATGCATCTTTCATGAAAATCACTTAGAAAAAGATGTTTATCATACATCAAACTTTCATATTCTTCCATAAAACATCAAAATACATGCATGTCATATATAGGTAAGTTTTTGAACATAAACCCCAGCTCAACATATGGCTAGAAATAGCTAAACCGAGCTACGAGGGTTTCAAAAATATGAAGAACATTAAAAATGGGGCTAGGATGCACTTACTCTAAGCTTGAAAATGAACAAAACCCTAGCTATGGAGTCCTTGCAAATTTTGGCACCATGGGGAAGAAGATGGACATGATTTTTGGCTTATTTTCCCTTTTTACTCTTTAATTAACCAAATGACTAAAATGCCCTTAATGACCCCTTTCTTAAGATTTTTCCTTCCCACGTACCTTTTTGTCCATCATCAAATATAATGGTCTAATTGCTAAATAAGGACCTCTAGGATTTTTCATAATTCTATTTCATACTTGAACCTTCTAGAATCTCACATTTTCTATTCTTTGCAATTTAGTCCTAATGGACAATTTATTCACTAATTAATAAAATTTCTTCATGTGACCTTCACACAATCATGAAAATACCTCATAAGCCTTGTAAAATCATTTGAACACATATTTTCTACTTCAGATTTGTGGTCTCGCACCACTATTCCGACTAAGCCCTAAATCGGGCTGTTACAATAGAGACCACAGATTATAGAAATTGTATTACTGCATTGGTTATTATTGGGGCCACTCTCGGTTCTCCCTCTTATAAATAGAGGTACATTATTGATATTGAAGTGTTGCTTTATCTATACAGTTGAAATGTTGATCATAATATAGTACTATGGTTTTGAATCTATTTGATGGTTCTGGCTTTGGAAAAACTTAAAGCTTCAATGTTAACAATTGAAATAGCTATACTGATGATCCAGTTATTACAGAAAAGAGGTAAGATTTGAATGGACCGATAAATATCAGTAAAGTTTTGACCAGTTAGAAGCTCTGTTGACCGATGTATTAATTCTGGTTCAGCCTGAATCAGGTAAGGAGTTTGTTATTACAGAGATGTATTATTGAATGGAATTAGACTGTGTTTTGATGCAGTAAGGCAAAGTAATAGCCTGTGCTTCCAGATAGTTAAAAACCAAATGGAAAGAATTACTTGATACATGATCTAGAATTGACAGTTATTGATTTTTTGTTGAAATCTAATAACACTGCTTGTTTGGTGAAAAATATCATATATTCACCGATCATAAAAATATGAAGTATCGAATGTTGCTAAAGGATTTGACTTTGATATTTGCATATATGGCTTGAATTATTGAAAGACCCTGATTTGGGTAATTGATTATCATTCAGGAAAAGTAAATATAGTTACTGATATGTTGAGTAGAAAATTTTTGCTTTCTTTATGAGCAATGAATACTCGATTGCTATTGTCTGATGAAAGAATAATTTTAGCTGAGTATAGAGCTTAACCGATGTTTCTACAATAGAATAGTGAAACTCAGAAAAGTGATAATGAGTTGTAAGTTAAATGAATATAGTGTGAAATAATTTCTGATTTAGAAATTCAGAATAGATTCAGTAAATGTCTGTTATTCAGAGATAGAGTCTGTGTACTGAAGAAATTAGAGCTTGTACTAAAAACTTTACATGAATGATCACAGTGGTACTATGTCTGTTTATCTAGGGGATGATGAAATGCATAATGATTTGAAAAGGATGTATTAGTAGCTCGGAATGAAATGTGGTATTTCTAAATCTATATTTAAATGTTGGATGTATAAGCAAGATAGAGATGATACTTTCAAGATGGTTATAGTCAGTGAAAATACTAAAATGGAAATGGAACATAGTTACTATGAATTTTATATTAGGATTCTCCCTGTTTATGAAAAGAAAGATACTATTTAAGTAATTATCGATTGATGTGATCCGGCTCGGGTTAGTCGAGTCGATTCACTTGTTTGCCCGATCATCAAAAGAAGAGTATTTGATTTGTCGAAATGGGTTAAAATTTGGTGAAGGTAGCGGAAGTCTTAACAAAGGGGGTTTAAAATAAAAGGTAAGTATAGAAGTTTAAGTAGGTTTGGTTTTAACAAGAAATAAAGATAGGTAAATTGAATAAGTGATGAAAATGGAAAAGGGAACTTAATGGAAAAAAGATTCAACACTATATAGTAGTGTCACCCAGTTTCTTATATTGTTAAGGTGGATTGGTGATTTGGTAGATTGGTGAATGCCACACCGGTTAAGGTGATAAGTTCAAAAACAAGTCAGGAAGATGCCATTAGCAAAGCCAGACAAGTCAACAAGACTTGTAAGAAATATGAGAGGAGGTTAACTCACTCAAGAACACAATGTTCATTTAACAAATTGGCAAAAAGTCAAAAGTCCTTTACAAATGAAACACACAAACTATTTATATCCTAACATAAGGCTAGCCAAATGGTCAACTTAATAGCTAAGGAATCAGCCATGAATGTGCTAGAAAATTCTAGAATAAAATCATTAAATTGCTGAGTCCATGTTCAGCTTGCTAGATGCCAAAAGTCATGCTTCATGGAGAAGGAAATAAGTTGGATGCACTTGGAAGCAAGGGAACTCCAATGGACTTCTCTAGTTCGGCAATGGGCATAAATAAAGCATTAAAATTTGGTTCATGCTTGAAGATGGTGCATGAATTGGTCGAACCATCATGTTGCTTCACTTGATGCATTTGTGCATACTTAGCCTTGAAGAATAGCCATAATGCCATGAATGTGTAGCCTTTAATACTCCTACATCTCCCTTGGCCGAATTAGGCTTTAATGTGCTTGAATTCTTGAATTGAATGTATAGAAATTCACTTCCCTTATGGCCAACGTCAATGCACTTTAATAAATGGCAGAATAATCATGCATGGGAGAAGAATAGTTTGTTCTAGATGCTGGTTGGTACTTGCACAAATTTCCCAAGCATTGATCTTCCAATTGTTGATATGAACCTAGGCCGTTGATTAAACTGAGTCATATGGTTGCCCAATCGTTTAAACGAGGAAGTACCCTTCGGGTTTGGAAATATGATGGATATTAGTTTAAGTGTAGTTAAGGGTGATAAAGTTAGGCTTAGAAGAAGAAAAGTTATTCAAAATAGGAAGGCTCAGATATGGAGAATAAGGAGGTTGGTGATTGGTTTGAAAATGGGTTCTTAAGAACAAGAGTGAACCAACACTTCGATTGAAGGCTGACCCGAAACTTATAGGTCCTCAAGTGGTTTACAAAAGAAGAATCGAAAACCTCGACCCACTATCTAAAGAAGATAGGAACCTTGGTATATTTGGTGTCGAACGCCACACAAAATCGTGATAAGTTCGGTCAAACAAAAATCGGGTTGATGCCACTAACTAGTTAGATAAGTCAACGGAGTCTTTGGATGAAATTTGAGAGAAGAATTTCTCACTAAATTGGAAGCAATTCATTAAGTTATCAAAAGTCCCCTCAAAATGGTTGGTTACACATGTTTATAAGGATAGAAAAACTAGCTGGAAGGTCATATCTTAATGTGCTAATTAAAACTGAAATTAAACTCAAGACTCTTGATATTCTTGTAACAATTAACTCCATGCTTGAATTCACTTTAATTCAGCTTGAATGATCATCCTTGAATGCTTGAAACGTCAGTTGAGTTGTCCCTTGGCTAGCTGAAAAGACACCAGCAACTAAATGGTGATTTGAATGCTTGTTTTCATCCTTAAATGAACAAAAACTGCTGGTAGGTGAAAGAGGTTTCTGCCGAATTTAAGAGGAGTAAAAATGCTCCTTAAAACTCCTTAATTGATGTATTAAACATTCCTTGTAATAACAGCCTTGAAATGTAACGATTGTGAGCTGAAGAGACACCTGCAATAAACACATTAAAATGAACTTATTAAACACAATTAAACACTAATTAAACTCAAACACATTAAACACTTGACTTCAATAAATGAACTAAAAGTAAAGACATCAATTAATGCAGTAACTAGTTTAATTATAGAACCAGAATTAGACAAACTTAAACTCATGCTCCATTAAATTATCCTAGCAACTAGATTATTTAAATAAGATTTTTATTAAACACAACTTATTTATTTAAACTAAACACCTTTATTTTAAGCTAATATTTAATTTAAAAGTTTGTATTCAGCAAAATAAAATGCATGAACTAAATCGAGCTAAACACAAGCTGAATGAGCTGAATGTGAATTTATTTCAGCTTGCAAAAGCATGCGCATTGGGCTTATTGAGCTAGCCCAATTCTCCTTGTTTTGTCCAGCTAATGACTTGCTCCACATCTGCTCAACTAAGGCTGAAATAGCCTCCTTGAAAGGTTTTGCTCGTGCTCAGGTGATGGGACCTTGCGGCAATTCCAATGGCTCTTTGTTTGAACTTGGCGTGACCCGGGACATGGACGTATCAATTTTCCATAAATACGGTCCATGAATCTTCAATTACATGAACAATCAGCAGCTTCCTCTTGCATGAACATCCCACATGCATGTGTCCCATTGAATGTTATCCATTGAACCTCAAATATGCATGCACTTTGCATTAATGCACCCATACATTCAGCTGCACCTACAAAAGACATGAACCAATATTAAAACAAGCCAAATTTAGCTGAACCATGCATTAACATATTTTAGACACAATAATTAACATACTAATTAAATTAAAACAAATTTAATATAAACTTATCAAGACACATTAAATTCGGCTAGGACAAAACATATTAAAAACATGTACTGAGCTAAAACGTAATTATGAGCTGTAACAGAATTAACTAATTTAATCGAACACTTAATTTATTCTAACAATAAAATAAATGGGCTGAAAAGAAATTAAAACTAGCTCAATGAGCTGAATTGAGCTCATGTGAGCTGACTCGAGCTAGATGGAGCTCGGGAAGCTGAAATTGAGCTAAGGTCAGCTTGCGTAAAGCTTCGATGAGTTCTTGAGTTGCTGTCCCGAGCTAGTTTTAGAGGACTAAGGAATGGCCTCGTGTGGTCTGTGCTCGAGTTAGGAAAGTTCCCGACCTTGCTCACATCATTCCCCCTTCTTCAAAATGACTTGTTCTCAAGTCGAGCCATTGGTTCACTCAAAAATATTCACACGGCTTTCCTTGGATGAAAAGAGCGAATGGAAAATGAGTCAACTGAAATTTATAGCCATGAGTTAGCAAAAAGTGATCCAAGCAAACTTGTAGTCCAAGCATAATCATAACAAGACAAGTATAATTCATGCGAATGGATAGATTCAAAACACCATGTTTACAACCATGCAAACAAATTAATTTACTCGCTAATACCTCGTCAAATGTTTGAAACAAAAATGGACATGTTTTAAGACATTCGAACATCTCAAATGGCTTCCACAAATCATGGGTTACATAAATCATAGGCAAACAATGAGTCAAATGGTGTACATAGTCATCATAAACAAGTAAATGAGAAGATCGAGGTGTGACGTTATTTCGCATACTTGAATCTTGCAATTGCAATTTAGCCGTATTCTCGCCAACAGATTCATTTACATCATCATCAACCAAAATAGATCATCTTTGAACAAAATAGAATGGTTAACCACATCATTATTCAAGTAAATTTTCAAAGTCAAAACATCAAAAAAAATTCGTCACCAACTGAAGAGAGCAAAGATGTTTTAAAAATTTCAAGAGTCTTACTTTGTTTAATCTTATGAGCAGGAAAGCAAAGATTGGTTTTACCTTTTTTGATCAACACAAACCTTCCGTATAGTATAGTTGAAAGTCCTTAGTCGAATTAAACTGAAATGATGAAATAGCACAAAGACAACTTGCACTCTTGCGTTCACAATAATGAAAGATGTTAATATCTCCATGGACGATGGCCAAAAAGGGACATGATGAAATGTGACTCAAAAGTTGAACATATGTATCGATGCCAGGTTTAAAATCATGAGTCGATCTTATCTTTTCGGGATGAAATATGACTTTCATGTACGGCTACATAAAAGAATCTAGGAATGATTTTAAATGATAATCAAAATTGTTAAGTTTCATTCTCTTAGTCAAAAACCAAGCATCAAACACATATAAATCACTATCACAAAGTTTAGGATGCTTCTTTTTCCCACAAAATGATCCAAAACAAATTTTGAGTTTGAATACACGAGTTTGATTACTTGTCCCAGCATGTAACAAAAATTTCGTTTTTACAAGTAAATCACAAATGCCAAGCAAACAAGACTTAGACATGCAAACTTTCAAACAATCAAATCTCTCAATTCTCATTCAAATAGGCATGTAAATACTCGAAGGTTTCGTACCAAGAATTAAAGAACTCGCATGGTCAACACAAACAAACAGATTAGATGTCAACTTTTTATAACACAAGTCCAAATTTTGTTTGTGCTGTTTTAATCTCGTATCATCATCGAACTTGCCAACACCAAACAAATCAAGAGAAAAACTTTTCAATCCATCATCCCAATAAAAGTCATCATCAATCAAAAATTGATATTTAGACAAATCAAGATGAGAAGTTCTCTCACTAAGGACGTCTTTGGCAAGCTCACCATCAACATGCCTGTAAGATTGTTGAGATTCGACTAACAAAGAATCCTTACCGTGCTTACCTTTAAGCGTTGGTGGACTAGGGTCATTTTCGTTATTAGTCTTACTAACCAACTTAAATCGCCTCTCGTCAGGAAAGTATTGTAGTTGAGGCTCGTCACATGGATTTTTAGGAACCTGAAAAGAAGGAACAGAACAAGAACAACTCTCATGTGGGTTAGTTAAAACAACACTCATTTTTTCTTGTTCTTGCTCACTATCTTCTTTTTCTTTCGTTTCTTTTTCTAACTCATTTTCTTTTCTTTCTTCAATCTCTCTCTCCTTTTCGATTTTATTTTCGTTCCCACACTATTTTTTGATTTCTTTTTCTTTTTCAGTTTCTTTTTCTTTTTCAATTTCCTTTTACTTTTTCCTCTTTTTCAATTTCATTTTCGATTTCATTACAATAGGAAGAATACAAGAAGGAATCAAAATGAGAAAATTTTTGTTGAGAATAAGAGGAGGGGTCTTCATACAGAAAATGATCATCTTTTTGAGATTGATTCTTCGTGGATGAATAATTTGGTGTATATGAAGAACAACTTGTGCTTTCTTGTTTTCCACCATAATAGGCTTCAAACTAGAATCTCATTTGATTTTGTCTCGAATTCCTTGATGAATAAGAACCACATATAGGTTGCTTCCCAAATAGCCATTGGACGATTGTTTACTTGATGGTTTTGACTCTGTCCATTGACTTGGTAAATGGCTCTTTCCTCTAGTCGGTCCAAGTGTTTTTGTAACCATTCTAGTTTTCTAACAAATATTTGGTCCAACTCTTTCACCAAATATTGAAATTCAGATTCTAAAAATTCTTCTCGAGACATGATTAATTAGTGAAAAGAAAAGTGTTAAAATGGAAACAAAAAATAAATACCTCACCGCAAGCCTCACAGATTCACTCGGAAAGAAAATAAGAATTTTGCACTCTCGCTCGTGTTTACGCTCGTTTTAGGCTTTTTCTACACTCGAATAGACTCACGACTCTTGCCCTTTTCCACTCGACCTCTTCTCACAATTTCATATTTCGTCTCAAATATACTTAATTGGTTACTTCGGGGTCAGTTTCAAAGGGTTATAAAGGATAATTGTAGCGGTGTGTAGGTAGGCTGAAACAAAAATAAAAATTGGGTTTGAGTGTGGCATTGGGGTGGGGAAAGTGATGGTAGAATGAGAAATGGATGATCAGGAATAGAAAAGGATTACAAAACTTTCAAAAATTTCACACAACTTTTTTATCTCAAATATTTTTTTATAATTTCGTCTTTTTTTTTAATAATTCAAATACAATAGAACAAAATACAAGAATTTTGAATACAACTTTCTTTTTTCAAATCACGAACCTACTCTGGGCTTGATACGAACATTGATGCTCCTCGTTTTCAAGCTCTAATACCAAATGATGTGATCCAACTCGGGTTAGTCGATTCAATTCACTTGTTTGCCCGATCATCGACTAGGAGAGCATTTGATTTGTCAAAATGGGTTAAAATTTGGTAAAGGTAGCAGAAGTCTTCACAAAGGGGGTTTAAAATAAAAAGTAACTAAAAAATTTAAGTAGGTTCGGTTTAACAAGAAATAAAGATAGGTAAATTGAATAAGTGATGAAAATGGAAAAGAGAACTTAACGGAAGAAAGATTCAACACTATATAGTAGTGTCACCCCCTTTCTTATATCGTTAATGTGGATTGGTGATTTGGTAGATTGGTGAACGCCACACCAGTTAATGTGACAAGTTCAAAAACAAGTCGGGAAGATGCCACTAGCAAAGCCAGATAAGTCAACAAGACTTGTACGAAATATGAGAGAAGGTAAACTCACTCAAGAACACAATGTTCATTTAACAAATTGGCAAAAAGTCAAAAGTCCTTTACAAATGAAACACACAAACTATTTATTGTCTAACATAAGGCTAGCCGACTGGTCAACTTAATAGCTAAGGAATCAGCCATGAATGTGCTAGAAAATTCTAGAATAAAATCATTAAATTTTCGAGTCCATGTTCAGCTTGCTGGACGCCAAAAGTCATGCTTCATGTAAAAGGAAATAAGTTGGATGCACTTGGAAGAAAGGGAACTCCAATGGACTTCTCTGGGTTCAGATATGAGCATAAATAAAGCATTAAAATTCGATTCATGCTTGAAGATGGTGCATGAATTGGCCGAACCATCATGTTGCTTCATTTGATGCATTCATGCATACTTAGGCTTGAAGAATAGCCATAATGCATTGAATGTGCAACCCTTTAATACTCCTACATCTCCCTTGGTTGAATGAGGCTTTAAGTGTGCTTGAATTATTGAATTGAATGTATAGAAATTTACCTCCCTTGTGGCCAACATCCATGCACCTTAATAAATGGCAGAATAATCATGCATGGGAGAAGAATAGTTTGTTCTAGATGTTGGTTGGTACTTGCACGAATTTCCCAAGCATTTATCTTCCAATTGTCCATAAATACGGTCCATGAATCTTCAATTACATGAACAATTAGCAGCTTCCTCTTGCATGAACGTCCCACATGCATATATCCCATTGAATGCCGTCCATTGAACCTCAAATATGCATGCACTTTGCATTAATACACCCATACATTTAGCTGCACCTACAAAAGACATGAACCAATATTAAAACAAGCCAAATTTGGCTGAACCATGCATTAACATATTTTAGACACAATAATTAATGTACTAATTAAATTAAAACAAATTTAATATAGACTTATCAAGACACATTAAATACAGCTAGGACAAAACATATTAAAAACATGTAATGAGCTAAAACGTAATTATGAACTGTAATAATTTAATTAAACACTTAATTTATTCTAACAATAAAATAAATTGGCTGAAAAGAAATTAAAACGAGCTCAATAAGCTAAATTGAGCTCATGTGAGCTGACTCGAGCTAGTTTCGGAGGATTAAGGAATGACCTCGTGTGGTCCGTGCTTGAGTTGGGAAAGTTCTCGACCGTGCTCACATCATCGATTGTTTGACAAAACATGTACATTCCATCTTGGTATGAGTGGATTTCCCACTTGATAGATTGCTTGAATGATTTGTTTTTGAGATTGTCAGATTATATAATGTGCTAGCTTCTGTTTTTCTGATAGAGATCTACAGTTCGTATTCTGATTCTGAAACAAGTTACAAGAAACCCTGGGTACATGGTTAGATTTTGGTATGGTATTTCATCCTCAGATGGATGATCAATCTGAACATATGATTCAAATTTTGGCAGATATGCTTCGATGTTGTGTACTTGAATTTGAAGGTAACTGAGAAAAATATTTGTCTTGGGTTGGAATTACTTATAATGGTTAACAGTCACATATAAAATTTTACTATACAAGGCTTTATATGGTCACAAATGCAAAACTTTGATGCTTTAGATGGAGTTCAGTGAGAAAAGATACATGTAGTAGGTTTGATGTGAAACTGAAGAAAGGTGAAAATGATTTGAGATAGTTTAAAAGTAGAATTTGATCGTTAGAAATTTGATATGGATCTAAAATAAAAAGAACTAGAGTTTCAGATTGGCAATAAAATATTTTGAAAGTTTCGCCATGGAAGAAAGTTTTTCGATCTGGCCGTAAAGGCAAATCAGGCCCGTAGTCTATCAAGTCATATAAGATTATGAATAGAATTGGACCTAATGCGTATTGACTGATACAATTATTAGAGTTCTACAGAATTTACAATGTTTTATGAGTATATGTGTTATGACAGTATCGAAGATGATGTGATCTGACTCGGGATAGTTGAGTCGTTTCACATAGTTTGCCCGATCGTCATCAAGGAGAGAGTTCAAGTTGTCGAAAAAGGGGAAAAATAGATTAAGGTATGCAAAAGCTTAACAATTTTGTTTAAAGTGAATGGTAGGGTTGGAAGGATGTAGTAGGTTCGGTTTAAGAATAAAATAAAGGACAGATATGTTGGATAAATGGTGGTGATGGAAATAGGAACTTAAACGTCAAGAACGATTCGATACTATAGCGAGTATCGCCCCGGGACTTATATGGCTTAAGGTGAAAGATGGAGATAGGTTGATGGAAATGGAAAACGAACTTAACTTAAGAAAGATTCAACACTATATAATAGTGTCACCCAGTTTCTTATGTCGTTAAGGTGGATTGGTGGCTTGGTAGATTGGCGAACGCCACACCGATTAAGGTGATAAGTTCAAACAAGTTCGGAGACGCCACTAGCAAAGCTAGATAAGTCACATGAGACTCGTATGAAATATGAGAGGAGGTAAACTCACTCGAGAACACAAATTTCATTTAACAAATTGGCAAAAGTCCTTTTACAATTGAAATAACAAACTATTTATAGCCTATCTAACTAGCTAGCCGATTAGACAAAATATAAAGCTTAAAGGCTAAATAATTCAGCTAGAAGATGCTAGAAAATTCTAGAATAAAAACCATTAAAAGACATAGCTAGGTTCGGTTAAATGGAGCTCCAATGGATAGATTCTAGATTGAGCTAATCAGCTTGCATGTACTTGGCAACTTGAAGAGTGCATGGTACTAGTCTAGGTTCAGCCATGGGTCTTTATGAACTCATTGAATTGGAAACTATTGGCTGAAAAGATATCAGCATTAAAGAGGGTCTTTGAACAGCCTTTTGATGTGTGAACATCCGATTTTGAAAAGTCTTCATGGTGTGAAAAGGCATAGCCTAATGGTCATAGGTGTGAACACCAATGTGAACAGCATTGATGTTGCCTTGGGGAAATGGTCGGCCAAGCTTGGGGAATTAACTTGCTGGTAACTCTTTGATACAAACTCGCCTCGGTGATGATTCGAGTTGTTTGTTGCCCGATCGTTAAAATGGAAAAGTATCATTCGATTTTGAAACAAAGGGTGATTTCAGCTAAGGAGAGTATTTGGTGAACAAGATGGTGATTAAAAATGGCTAAAGGATATGAAGATGAAGAGGAAATTTGGCTACAAAGGAAAAGGAAATTAAATGGATATTTGTGGATGGAATGGAGAACTTAAGGACAAGAAAGAACCAACACTATGTTAAAGTGTTGACCCGAGACTTATACGTCACTTAAGGTGGATCTTGACCCGTTACCTATGAAAGTAGGAACCAAAGGTATAATTTGGTGAACGCCACACTCGAAATGAGTGATAAGTTCAAAAGGAAACAAGGTAGATGCCACTAGCTGTTGCTAGATAAGTCAGCTTGAGTCTTAAAACGAAATAGGAGAGTTGAAAAACTCACAAAATGTTATAAACATTCCAAAAGATAGCAAAAGTCTCCTAAACAAGCTAATTGCAAAGTATTTATAGTGCTTACATGAGGCTAGCTGAAAAGTCACATGAATTCAGCTTTAATGTGCTGTTTAGTGGCTGAAATAAAGCTTAATCAATAAGTAAAAACTCTTGAGTTCCTCCAAGCCAAATAATAGCAACTATCAATATGAATTATTACTCCAAATGATTTAATGAGCTTGAATGCTTGGTTTTATGTCCTCTTGGCAGCCGAATGGTCACCAGCAACTTTAATGGAATTTTGAACTCATGGTGTGATCATTTAAGCAACAAACGGTTATGGAGGAAGAATAGGCTAATGCCAAATTTAAAGGATGTGTAATGCTTCCTTTAATTGTCATAATAGCTCCATTAATCATGTATAATGCCCCCTTGTATGTAACCAATTTCTACTTGAAAAGTCACATTAATTTCTTTGTAACAGCCTTTGAATGTAACGGTTTCCAGCTGATTAGTCACCTGCAATCAAACACATTAAAACAAACATATTAAACACATTTAAACACATATTAAACACAAAACACATTAAACACACTAAACTTAATAAGCTTAGTAAATAAACTTATAAATGAACTACTTTAACTCATAACTTAATTTAATAAACTGTGATAAACATATTTAACAATAAGTTATTCCAGTAATTAAATAAACTAAGTTAAGCATTTATTTTCAGCAATTATTTAACTAAAAGAAGTTTAATAAAAATGACAAACAATTATTAAACTAAGATCAGTTTAATTAAGGTCCAACAACTTAATTATTGAACTAAGATGAATTAGAAATAAATTTAAAGTTCAGCTTGCAATAAATTGCAAGAAACGCCTATGGAGCTGAATGAGCGTGTAATGAAGCTTCGTTTTTGCACTTAAGCCCCTCGAGCTTAGGCCAATCTCGATGGCGTCGAGTTGCTTCGTAACATGATGCGATCAGGTTTGTATCACTCTTGGCCGAATGGACACCTTGGGAAGCCAAATGAATCAGCCACCATTCATTGAAGGGAACCATACATGAACCTTCCATGCATGAACCTAGCTTAAATTCACTCCCAAATTCGGCTCACCTACAAAAGACATGAACTAACATTAAATCAAGTAAAATTCAGCTGAACCATGCATTAATATAATTTAGACACACTAATTAACACATTAATTAAACTAAACAAAGTTAATAAAGTCCTAAACAAGACATATTAAATTCGACTATTAACTAAGACATAACTAAGACAGATTTATGAGTTGTAATAATACTTTCTAATTTTAATTAAACACTTAATTTTATTCTAATAATAAATTAAATGAGCTGGAATGAGCTTAAAACGAGTTCAATGAGCTGAATTGAGCTCATGTGAGCTGACTTGAACTCAAGTGAGCTGAACCGAGCTGAAATCATCTTCCACCAAAGTACGGGCTCGAGCTTTTCTGATGCGAGCACACCCCGTGAACTTTATCGGACAAGTATCCCGAGTCAAGCATTGCATTGCTGGTAACTTGATCCCAGCTAGTTTCCAGCTCCACGAGCTTCGTCCAGTTCAAATTCAGCTCATTTGAGCTCGATCCAGCTCAATGTGTTCGTGTGCTCATTCAACGAGCTTGATTCAGCTTAAATAAGCTCATTTGAGCTCATCTTTAAATTTAATTCTTGCATTTAAATTGCTGGAATAAGGACTTGATGTATTTATTTTAGTTACTTTAGTCTTTAATTATGTCTTATTTAATTAAATGCATCTTTAGTTAATGTCATGCATTATTGATCTACATATTTTATTTATGACATGCATTATGTGTTCTGCATTTAATTAAGTCATGCATTAAGTAACTCATTTGTTCATTTAGTTTGCATTTTAAACCATGAATTTAAGCATCTTAGTTTAATAAATGAGTTGCTGGACATTAATCCAACTCATCTTAGTTTAATTAATTGAGTTTTTTTTAACTTTATTTAATAGTTGCTTCTTTCATTAATCTAGTTACTAGGATAATTTATTGATGAATGAGATAAAATTCATTTAATAATACTTCTCTTAATTAAACTAGTTGCTGGAATAAATGATACATAAGTGTTAGTTCATTTATTTAAGTTAGTTTTAAATTTGTTTTAAGCTTAATAATTGAATAAATGTGTCGGTTACATGTGTTAATTGCAGGTGACTTTTCAGCTCACATTGTAACGCCCCGAATTTGGGCTTATTGGGCTTTGGGTCTCATAAAATTTTTAAGTGAGCAAGAAAATGACAAATGACATGACAGATTTAAAGGTTTAATGAATTTGGAGTGTCTAGATGTGCTGGAGAAGCTCTGAGTTTGAATTTTGTAGTGGAGGATTCTTAATTTAATAAATTAAGGCATCAGGGTTTTAAGTAGTGGGCTTTTAAATAAAAATAAGTGAAAAATGGTAAAAAGAAGCCAGTGGTGAAGTGGCTAAGTGACGCCACTAGGGTGTAGAGAGGTGGCGACATATGCATGCAGGGAGGTCTGAGGTTCGAGTGCTAGCTTAGTTTTATTTTGGAGTTTAATTTTAGGCTTCTAGAAGGCTAGAAGTGGCGTGTAGAGGGACTCTAAGGAGAAGTGATCAGTAGAGAGAATTTAGGAGAAGGATAAGGGAGATATCATGGAGAAAAATTAAGAGATGAGCAGTGGATGAAGTGGTGCCAAATTGGACTTTAGGGGTGGCTAAGTTTCAGCTGTAGGCTATATAAATGTGTGTGTGCTGAATCTGAGGCCCTAGGTAATGCCGTATTTTTCATTCTTTTTCTTTTCTTTGCCGAAACCTTATTTTTTCACAATTGAAAATACCGTGCCTTGTTGCCGAAATCTCCTAAAGGTGAATCCCTTTGTGCTGCATTCTTTTGAAGGGCTCTTTCGATTTTCAATACTTTTCTCTTCTCTCCCATAGCTAAATTCTCTCATTGCCAAATTGCCACCATCTTTTTCCTTGCCAAAATTCCTATTAGTGTTGAATCTTTGTGGTTGTTCCTCCATCACAAATCGATTGTTACCAACTCTCAGTCAAGTGTTAAAAGCCGAATCTAGTTTAGTAGCTATCTAGGCCGTAGGATCAAAAGGGGATTTAGTAAGTATTCGATGAACCTCTTTTGTATGTTTTGCTAAAAGCCGAAGGGCTATCTAACTTTTCCTATTGTTAACCCTGTAATAACAAGGATAGGGTTCAAGGATCGCGAGCATGGTAAGAATTGCAAGCAAGTGGTAAGTGCACTCGTCTTGGTTATGGTTTAAGTAAGTGGTCGAATATGGGTATGATCTATAGGGGTGACTTGTGTGGATTATGAGTCACTCGAAGTTTGATGGTGTATATGTGAGTGCAGATTTAGGGGATACTCATGACTAGTAGCTAAGGAAGGGCTATTAGAACCCGGTGGCACACGGTAAGGTTACGGTAATGCTTCGGCTTTTGGTAAATATTTTGATTAAGTATGGGTGATTGATTGAAGGTTAGTTGGTTGTAGGTTCAAGACCAAGGATAGTATAGCACGTCACAGTAATCAAGTGTGTGCAAACACTATACACACATGATATCGGCAATGTCAAAAAGCCGAAAAGCCGAAAGTGGCTAAATGGGCTAGGTGGGCCCTGAGGCTAAGTTTGATGAAATTATTTGGTTTGGTTATATGAATTGAGTTAATCATGCATGTTAGATGATCTGGAATGGTTTTGGGCCTAATAGGCCATATGGATGTGATTTGGGCCTGATGGACTTTATGGGGACATAAACAAGTATGCTAGGGTTTAATGGACTTTAGGCCTAGTTCTGAACAACTCTTGAACCGTGTAAGACTTAATCTAATAATTCCGTGGATAAGTCGCTGGGTTAGAGTGTGGCAACGGACATATGCATGTCTAAGATTGGATTTAAGGAGAGCTTGGTACTTAAACGATCCTAGTGGCCCACCTTCTCTTCTCTGGAATCCTACCTGGTGCATAGTGTCTGTTCACTTTAGTCGCAAGGACTTGTTAATGGGCCAAAGTTCATAATTAAAACCCGAGAGGAACCAAATACCCCTAATTTGAAAATTACTAAAATATCCTTAAATTTGCAAAATTACTAAAATACCCCTGGTTTATAAAGTTACCAGATACTCTTGATTTTGAAAATTACCAAAATACCCCTGATTTGAAAATTACTAAAATACCCCTAATTTGCGAAATTACAAAAATACCCCTAAGTGCTTAATGTGTGAAAATGTGTGTTGTATTCATGAAATATATGTTGCACTTGGGTGGGTTTTGATGATACGGAGGAAGATTTGAGGATCGCATAGTCGCTTGACGACCGTGGATCCACCGGTGGCTTTAAGCCCATTATATGCTTAGCAGCCTTGCTGCAACTTTTGAGTAGTGCCGCTGCTAGTGCTACCTTTGGAGTGTAGGGATAGTGGGTTGATATTTATATCCCCGCAGGAGTGTAGGGTTGGAAGGGAAATGGAGTGCAGGGTTGGATTTGGGATGGGTGCATTGCATTCATGTGATACTGATGTGATATGAGGTCATTGTGGGCTAATGCCAAGACCACCATTTTTGATAGGGCTTAGGCCCAATGTGATAATTGTATGTTGATTAGATTACTAAGGGTCGTACACACTGAGTTTCGAAACTCACACCCTTTTTATTAAATGTTTCAGGTGACCCTTAGTAGATGGCTCGACATGGGAGAGGACTCAGAGATGGCCACACTACAAGATACTTAGGAGTTTTGTTTATTTGTTTCAAAGGACATGATTTTAATTACTTTATTTTCGCTGGTTGTAATAAGGCCTTGTACTCCGATTTGACTTTAAATTTTGTGTTTTATTATCATTGTTCAACTATTTACTTAATTATTAAACTTAAATAAATTCTCTTCAACATGGTTTTTGAAATACCTGAAAATATGGGCTTTTATCATTACTTAACAAGATTCAAGGATTTTGGGCTTTTAGGCCTTAAATTTTAACTCAGCAAAATGGTTTTGAAATATGCCTTCAATGTGACATCGCCAGATTCAGCCATAACGTCCGGACCGGGTTTGGGGTGTTACACACATCCATTACATTTAAAGGCTGTTATGCATTCAATAAGGTGACTTTTTAAGAGATTTCAGTTACAAAAGAGGGAATGTTACAATGAGGCTTTATACATCATTAAGAAGTTGTTTAATCAATTAAAGGAGAGCATTATTCATCTTTAAATTTTGCAGCATCTTTGTTTCATCTTCCATAACCGTTTGCTTCATGAGTAATCACTACATGCATTCAATTTTCCATCAAAGAAGTTGGTGTCCTTTCAGATGGTTATGGAGACTTCAAAAGACTTTGAAAGCAACTTAATTGAAGAAGTAAATCACATTGAAGGTTGGAGATACTTGGGTTAGAATTTTAAAAGTTGTGACTTTTCATTTGAGCTCATTATTAGTTTCATTAAAAGTGACCATTCAGCTATCCTCTTTTGACACTATAAAAACATGTAATCAGCCTATTGGTTGGGATTTTTGCTAAATTGTTAATGAAACTATCTTATTTTGGTGAGATTCTTTTCTCTCTAATTTTGTCAAAGACTTTGTTGGCTTATCTAGTTTTAGTGGCGTCAACCTTGTTCTTCTTTCTGAACTTATCACTCCAACAAGTGTGGCGTTCATCCAATATACCGAGGTTCTTACTTTGCTAAGTAACGGGTCGAGGTTTAATCTATTTTCCATATACCACCTTAAGTGATATAAGTGCTGAGGCGATACTCTTTATAGTATCGAATCTTACTTGAAACTTAAATACTATCATCCATCTCCACCATCTATTAATTTTCTTTCACCTTTCTCTTTTATTTCAACCGAGCCACTTCTTTTACTTTCTCATCCATCATTTGTTAACCTACTTCCAAACCAATCGCCATCGTTATTTGTTAACCCATACAAATCTCATATCCTTAAACTTATCCTTAAAGCTCTTTTAACAACTTCCGCATCATTTTACCTAAAGACATCCTTTTTAAAAGAGCCGAACGATACTTCTTCGTCAATGATCGGGCAAAATCTCATACGACTCGACTCACCTCGAGGCGGATCATACCATTTGGTATCAGAGCTGTTAAAATGAGGAGTACTGACATTCGTATTCAATCCCGGAAGTAGGTTCGTGTTGAAAAAAATTAAAATTAAAAAAAAGTTGTACTCAAAAGTTCTCCATTGCATTTAAAAAAATTACGAAAATTCAAAAAAAAAGAGAAAAAATTATACGAGTTAAAAAAAGTGTTAAGTTTTTGCAAGTTCTTGTTTTCATTCTCTTTTACTATTCCCAATGTAACATCCGGGATTATAGCTTATGCATTAGTACTAAGTTATATGAAATAGCATATAGAATTGATTAAAATACCTTCCTTCAAAATACCATCCTCTGCCGTCCATACTAGTTTTTTTTTCTAAAATTCATGAAAGCTTGAAAATTTATTCACCATGTGCTTTGTTATTTTATTGTTTCTCTTCATGCTTCAACATGGTGCTATTATTTTATACCTCATTCTTTTTCCATTAGTGCCGTCCAAGGGGGTTGACCTTCTAAGCCACTCACATGTTAATTATTTATTCCAATAGTGAGGCCCTTGTTTACCAATTGATTTTGAAATTCATTCCACCATTGTCGTCCAAGCTTATAATCCACTAAGCTATTGCACATTTTTTTTAGTTCATACATTCCTTTAGCCTCGCCATGCTTGAATAATTTCATGAAACCATGAAGGCTTGTTCCCCATTTTCGGCCAAGCAAATTAAATCCCCATACTTCCTTTATTTTAATCCTTGCCGTCCCATACCCCATGGCTCCACTATCTCACACATGCTTGATTATTTAATTTCAAGCTAGCTTCCATCAAGTTTTTCTTTTATTTATTTATTTAAAATTCAGCCAATGCTCTCCATTTTATTCACGTATGCTTTAATTCCCATGCTCCATTTGCTTTGCCGTTCAAGCATGCATCTTGTTATTTTAAATACTTGCAAATTTATTTATTCACCACATGTGACCGTCCATGCTCCAATTGTTTTCAAAGTGCAGCCCAATCCCTTGAAAACCTGCACCAAACCAATTCATTTATTATATCAGCTTTTACAGGGGGTCTTTAGTGTCAAAAATTCAGCTAGGAGCCGAAACTATATTAAGGGTGAAGGGTATTTCTTTTGGATTCTTTCCCTTCTTTAGTAAGTGTGCTGAAACTTCTTAAGTCAAGACACTATTATTGCCGAATTTTTCTTCATCTTTTCTTTCCCATTGGCTAAGGACGAATGACTCTCTCCTTTTCCCAATTGATAGCAGGTAGTCTTAGTCGATTCTTTAAACAAGCCACAAAGCCGAAATACCCTGTGTTCTAGCCGATTTGTTCACAGCAAGAGCCGAAACTCTTTGGGACTTCAAGCAAAGGGGGTTGTCGACTACAGCACTAAGGGTAAGAATCTACTGTTGTTATATTAATTCTTTTAGTCGAAAGTCAAGGACTAATCCACTAATGTCCTTGTTTGCCGAAACCTAGAAGAAATCTTTTCGGGGTTTATCTGCTATTGTGGACTACAAGAGAGAAGGATATTTCGGGACTTTTAAGAGATAAGGTAAGGCATGTATAACATTCGACCAAGGGCCATTAGTTGTGAGCAGATGTTAGAAATTGATCTAACATGAGTTTATAGGTATTTTGACAAATATTACAATCCAAGGTCACTTTTCGGGATTTAGATCACGAGGTAATATGCATAAGTACAAAGCCAAAACTAATCATCTAGGTGATTTTAGTGCCTAACCAATTGAAGGAAGGGATAACACAAAGTTTTGGGATTTGCTTAAAGTCAATTCAACAAGCCAGGTAGGTTTTAAGTGTACTAATCCTACTGGGATTTGGATTTGTAGCTGAATAGACTTTTGGTTTAAATATCAAATGTTGGCCGAATGTAGGGATTAAGATCTAAGGCAGTAGATCAGATTTCGGGGCTTCAGTGAAGTGATAAGTTAATCAGGTGTGTACCCCACACTAATCTTAATAGTTTTATGGCTTAAACTTGATATATGTGTTAATATGAAAGTGTAAGAATGTGGCTAAGGTACCATGTTATGGTACAAAGTACTCAGGTACGTTTCCTACTCCTACTAGAATTATGAAATATGTTATATTTAACATGTGATAAGTGATAAGGATGTGAAATTTGGCATTTAATGCATAATATGTATGATATGGGGCATATGGGTTATCGAAAAAGGGGAAGTGAATGTGGTGACCTAAGACCACGATATCTGAATGTGGTGACCTAAGACCACGAATATTTATAAGGGCGGTGAGCACGTCGACTGCAGTGACTGCCTTCGATGGTGTGTAGCAGATGGAGGGTTGACTTAGTAGTCCCCACGATGTGCAGGTTGGTACAGGTGATGTGTAGCGGATGGCATCTAGGTTTGGGTTTGGGTTGCAACATTAATTGTATATTTTGATCTGAATGTGTATGACTTGATATGCCTGAATTTATTTGGACTTAGTGTTTGTGTACACATTGAGTCTGTTGACTCACCCCGTTGTGGGAACATTTTTCAGGTGATGAACAGTGATGGACCGGGTCAGCAGGAGCTTAGTGGTGGCCATGCCCAGCAAGAAATTTATTATTATGTGGACTCCTTATTTTTAAGTACTTTGAATTTTATTTTGGGTTTTATGTTGATGTAATAAGGCCATAGTTGACGATTTTATTATTTATTATGTTACGTATTTTTCTTAATTAAAGATTAAGAAATTTTAATTTAAAATAAACTTTAAATATTTTGTCACCTGAAATAAAAGGGTTTTTCAATATAAAATAAACTTGTTTTCAACTCGAGCCCAACCCACAAACAAACCATCTTCAAAACACACAGTTTTCCAAAGTAACAAAAGAATTTTGAACCGGTTTACATCGAGGAACATACCAGATCCAGTCAAGGCTCGTGGGCTGGGTATGGGGTGTTTCAGCTTGGTATTAGAGCTAGGTTTTTAAACTCTCGGCCTAGGGTTTAAGGCCCAAAACATTTTTGAATCGAGCCCAAATAAGTTTTCTAAAAATATTTTTATGAAATCAGTAGGTTTTCTGGCATGGCACCTAAGTCTCCGACTCGAAGTCCACCAGGTAAGTACTTCTAATTATTGAAGTGATTTGTTTATGTGAACTGCATGGGCTATTAAGGGAACGTAGATTAGTAAAATAGGGCTATTGAACCCTAGGACTAGTTTACTCCAACACAAGTGCATAAGACTTAAGGACCATTAAACAAACCTGTGATTAAGTCGCCGAGTTAAGGTGTGGCAACTGTTGTGCGCATGTCTAGGAGTGGATTCGGTAAGAGCTTGGTATTTAAACAGTCCTAGTGACTCACCTCCTCTTCGCTCGAATACTACCTGGTGCGTAGTAACCGTTCACCCTAACCAAGAGGACTTAGTCATCGGCTAAACTCAATAATTAAAACTCGAAAAGGGACTAGCCGTATTTTTATAAAAACTTTAGTTTTAAAGTCACCAAATTACCCTTTTTGATTTATAAACACTAAATTAGATTTAAAAAAAAAACATTTTTGAAATATTTTCGATTTGTAAAATTACGAAAATACCCCTGTGTTGTAAATTACTAAAATGCCCTTGGATTGAAAAAAATACCCTCGACTTTTATTAAAATATTCTTACTTTATAAAAATATATCAGAAAATTCTATTTTTGCAAAATGTTAAGATACCCTGATTTGGAAAATTACTAAATTACCCCTAACTTGCAAAATTACCAAAATAACCCTGATTTTAGAAAATTTCTGCAACATCTCCGATTTGGGAAACTAATTTTCAAGATTACCCCGAGTTTTTGAAATACCTTTGATTGGGAAAGATTTTCAAAATTGACCCTGAATTATTACCAAAATACCCACAGAGGACAAATGATTTAAAATTACCCCTAGGGGGGATGAATAAAATGCCCATGGAAGTGTGGTGGATGTATGAATGTGCCTCTACTGAGGAATGAATGGGACTCTCTGAATTAGAGTAGTGAACTTGAACTGGAACTTTGATTGATCGAAAGAATTACTTCTAAATATTTCTTTTCATAAAATTTGGTCGCGGATAATCAGTGGAACGAAATTCTAATGCATAAAACTTTTAATCAGATAAATCGTGACGTTAGAAATGAGTTCTAGAGGACGTGGTCGTCGTGGACGTGGTAGAGGTAGAATGACTGTGTCGGAACCCGTCAGATCGGGTCAAGGGTCTGACAATATGTTACCACCACCACCACCAGCAGCTTTTGGTGTTGAGCAGCAAGATCAGACGGGGGATGATACGGTATCACAGGCAGTGCTACGAGTTCTTGAGATGGTGGCTGGAGCAGGTGGAAATATGAGAGCTAGAAAGTCCGTACCCGAGTGACTCCGAGCCAATGGGGCTGAAGTGTTTCGAGGAGTATCTGGTGTGGCACCCAGTACTGCTGAGTATTGGTTAGAGGCGACCGAGCGAATCATGGATGAGCTGGATCTGACCGCTGAGGAGAAAGTGAAAGGAATGGTGGCGCTGCTACGTGATGAAGCGTATCAGTGGTGGCTCACAGTTCGTGATGGTGCCACAGCTGAGGATCTGACGTGGGATTATGTTAAGACGAAATATCAGAAGAAGTATATCGGTACCCGGTATACTGATGAGCAAAGGAAGGCATTTATGGGGCTGGTTCAAGGGAACAAGTCCGTGGCAGAGTATAAAGCCGAGTTTCTTAGGCTGAGTCGTTATGCTCGAGGAGTGGTGGCTACGGAGTACGAACGGTGTATCCGGTTTGAGGACGGTTTGAGGGATGATTTAAGGTTGTTGATAGCCCCACATCAGGAGCGGGAGTTTTTCGCGTTAGTAGAAAAGGCTAAGGTAGCCGAGGGAATCAAGGACTCGGTTAAGCAGAACTCTGATAGGAATAGACCCGAGAGGGGTTATGAGTCGTCAGGATTGTCGGGAAATGTGCAGAAAAGGCCCAGAGCTGATGGGCTGCGAGGTCAGCAAGTTGGTACAGGAGGGCAGTATCGTCCTTGTGATCAGTGTGGGAAGAAGCACTTAGGAGAGTGTTGGAAAAAGACAGGAGGATGCTTTAAGTGTGGGTCAAAGGACTATATGATTAAGGATTGCCCTATGAGGCCAGATGGAAATCGATCAGTAGCTCAGAATGTTAATCAAGCTGGTAGAGGTGGACAGCAGCCTCAGCGAGGCCGTGGTCCGAACGGCCGAGGTCATGGAGCACCAAGCGGAGGTGCTGAAGGTTCAGAAGTGAGGCAGCCAAGGTTGGTTTATGCAATTGGCTGTCGCGAGGAGGAATATGTACTAGATGTGACAACGGGTATGTTCCTTATTTTGGGAATACCCTTAATTGTCTTGTTTGTGGTTAAGTCAGTTCGTTCTTATGTTGCTAGTGAAGTGTATGGAATCTTGATTGTGAACTTTGAGATTGTGCCTAGATGGTGTGATGGTACTATTAAGATTAGAGTGCGCAGCGAAAGCATAGTGATGTGAATTGAGCTGTACGTTTAGTAGTTGATTGGAAATTTCGAGGATGAAATTTTCTTTTAGGAGGGTAGAATTGTAACATCCGGGATTATAGCTTATGCATTAGTACTAAGTTATATGAAATAGCATATGGAATTGATTAAAATACCTCCCTTCAAAATACCATCCTCTGCCGTCCATACTAGTTTTTTTTTTTCTAAAATTCATGAAAGCTTGAAAATTTGTTCACCATGTGCTTTGTTATTTTATTGTTTCTCTTCATGCTTCAACATGGTGCTATTATTTTATACCTCATTCTTTTTCCATTAGTGCCGTCCAAGGGGGTTGACCTTCTAAGCCACTCACATGTTAATTATTTATTCCAATAGTGAGGCCCTTGTTTACCAATTGATTTTGAAATTCATTCCACCATTGCCGTCCAAGCTTATAATCCACTAAGCTATTGCACATTTTTTTTAGTTCATACATTCCTTTAGCCTCGCCATGCTTGAATAATTTCATGAAACCATGAAGGCTTGTTCCCCATTTTCGGCCAAGCAAATTAAATCCCCATACTTCCTTTATTTTAATCCTTGCCGTCCCATACCCCATGGCTCCACTATCTCACACATGCTTGATTATTTAATTTCAAGCTAGCTTCCATCAAGTTTTTCTTTTATTTATTTATTTAAAATTCAGCCAATGCTCTCCATTTTATTCACGCATGCTTTAATTCCCATGCTCCATTTGCTTTTCCGTTCAAGCATGCATCTTGTTATTTTAAATACTTGCAAATTTATTTATTCACCACATGTGGCCGTCCATGCTCCAATTGTTTTCAAAGTGCAGCCCAATCCCTTGAAAACCTGCACCAAACCAATTCATTTATTATATCAGCTTTTAAAGGGAGTCTTTAGTGTCAAAAATTCAGCTAGGAGCCGAAACTATATTAAGGGTGAAGGGTATTTCTTTTGGATTCTTTCCCTTCTTTAGTAAGTGTGCCGAAACTTCTTAAGTCAAGACACTATTATTGCCGAATTTTTCTTCATCTTTTCTTTCCCATTGGCTAAGGACGAATGACTCTCTCCTTTTCCCAATTGATAGCCATAGCCGAACACTCAAGGTAGTCTTAGTCGATTCTTTAAACAAGCCACAAAGCCGAAATACCCTGTCTTCTAGCCGATTTGTTCACAGCAAGAGCCGAAACTCTTTGGGACTTCAAGCAAAGGGGGTTGTCGACTACAGCACTAAGGGTAAGAATCTACTGTTGTTATATTAATTCTTTTAGTCGAAAGTCAAGAACTAATCCACTAATGTCCTTGTTTGCCGAAACCTAGAAGAAATCTTTTCGGGGTTTATCTGCTATTGTGGACTACAAGGGAGAAGGATATTTCGGGACTTTTAAGAGATAAGGTAAGGCATGTATAACATTCGGCCAAGGGCCATTAGTTGTGAGCAAATGTTAGAAATTGATCTAACATGAGTTTATAGGTATTTTGACAGATATTACAATCCAAGGTCACTTTTCGGGATTTAGATCACGAGGTAATATGCATAAGTACAAAGCCGAAACTAATCATCTAGGTGATTTTAGTGCCTAACCAAGTGAAGGAAGGGATAACACAAAGTTTTGGGATTTGCTTAAAGTCAATTCAACAAGCTAGGTAGGTTTTAAGTGCACTAATCCTACTGGGATTTGGATTTGTAGCTGAATAGACTTTTGGTTTAAATATCAAATGTTGGCCGAATGTAGGGATTAAGATCTAAGGCAGTAGATCAGATTTCGGGACTTCAGTGAAGTGATAAGTTAATCAGGTGTGTACCCCACACTAATCTTAATAGTTTTATGGCTTAAACTTGATATATATGTTAATATGAAAGTGTAATAATGTGGCTAAGGTACCATGTTATGGTACAAAGTACTCAGGTACATTTCCTACTCCTACTAGAATTATGAAATATGTTATATTTAACATGTGATAAGTCATAAGGATGTGAAATTTGGCATTTAATGCATAATATGTATGATATATGGGCATATGGGTTATCGAAAAAGGGAAGTGAATGTGGTGACCTAAGACCACGATATCTGAATGTGGTGACCTAAGACCACGATATCTGAATGTGGTGACCTAAGACCACGATATCTAAATGTGGTGACCTAAGACCACGAATATTTATAAGGGCGATGAGCACGTCGACTGCAGTGACTGCCTTCGATGGTGTGTAGCAGATGGAGGGTTGACTTAGTAGTCCCCACGATGTGCAGGTTGGTACGGGTGATGTGTAGCGGATGGCATCTAGGTTTGGGTTTGGGTTGCATCATTAATTGTATATTTTGATCTGAATGTGTATGACTTGATATGCCTGAATTTATTTGGACTTAGTGTTTGTGTACACATTGAGTCTGTTGACTCACCCCGTTGTGGGAACATTTTTCGTGATGAACAGTGATGGACCAGGGTCACGAGGAGCTTAGTGGTGGCCATGCCCAGCAAGAAATTTATTATTATGTGGACTCCTTATTTTTAAGTACTTTGAATTTTATTTTGGGTTTTATGTTGATATAATAAGGCCATAGTTGACGGTTTTATTATTTTTTATGTTACGTATTTTGTCACCTAAAATAAAAGGGTTTTTCAATATAAAATAAACTTGTTTTCAACTCGAGCCCAACCCACAAACAAACCATCTTCAAAACACACAGTTTTCCAAAGTAACAAAAGAATTTTGAACCAGTTTACATCGAGGAACATACCAGATCCGGTCAAGGCTCGTGGGCCGGGTATGGGGTGTTTCAACTGGTATATCGAGCTAGGTTTTTAAACTCTCGGCCTAGGGTTTAAGGCCCAAAACATTTTTGAATCGAGCCCAAATAAGTTTTCTAAAAATATTTTTATGAAATCGATGAGGTTTTTCCGGCATGGCACCTAAGTCTCCGGCCGAAGTCCACCGGTAAGTACTTCTAATTATTGAAGTGATTTGTTTATGTGAACTGTATGGGCTATTAAGGAACGTAGATTAGTAAAATAGGGCTATTGAACCCTAGGACTAGTTTACTCCAACACAAGTGCATAAGACTTAAGGACCATTAAACAAACTCGTGATTAAGTCGCCGAGTTAAGGTGTGGCAAGCACATTGTGCGCATGTCTAGGAGTGGATTCGGTAAGAGCTTGGTATTTAAACAGTCCTAGTGACTCACCTCCTCTTCGCTCGAATCCTACAGTGCGTAGTAACCGTTCACCCTAACCAAGAGGACTTAGTCATCGGCTAAACTCAATAATTAAAACCCGAAAAGGGACTAGCCGTATTTTTATAAAAACTTTAGTTTTAAAGTCACCAAATTACCCTTTTTGATTTATAAACACTAAATTAGATTTAAAAAAAAAACATTTTCAAATATTTTTGATTTGTAAAATTATGAAAATACCCCTATGTTGTAAATTACTAAAATGCCCTTGGATTGAAAAAAATACCCTCGACTTTTATTAAAATATTCTTACTTTATAAAAATATATCAGAAAATTCTATTTTTGCAAAATGTTAAGATACCCTGATTTGGAAAATTACTAAATTACCCCTAACTTGCAAAATTACCAAAATAACCCTGATTTTAGAAAATTTCTGCAACATCTCCGATTTGGGAAACTAATTTTCAAGATTACCCCGAGTTTTTGAAATACCTTTGATTGGGAAAGATTTTCAAAATTGACCCTGAATTATTACCAAAATACCCCTGTAGGACAAATGACGAAATTACCCCTAAGGGGGATGAATAAAATGCCCATGGAAGTGTGGTGGATGTATGAATGTGTCTATGTTGATGAATGAATGTGCCTCTACTTGAGGAATGAATGGGACTCTCTCGAATTAGTAGTGAACTTGAACTGGAACTTTGATTGATCGAAAGAATTACTTCTAAATATTTCTTTTCATAAAATTTGGTCGCGGATAATCAGTGGAACGAAATTCTAATGCATAAAACTTTTAATCAGATAAATCGTGACGTTAGAAATGAGTTCTAGAGGACGTGGTCATCGTGGACGTGGTAGAGGTAGAATGACTGTGTCGGAACCCGTCAGATCGGGTCAAAGGTCTGACAATATGTTACCACCACCACCACCAGCAGCTTTTGGTGTTGAGCAGCAAGATCAGACGGGGGATGATACGGTATCGCAGGCAGTGCTACGAGTTCTTGAGATGGTGGCTGGAGCAGGTGGAAATATGAGAGCTAGAAAGTCCGTGCAGGCGACTCCGAGCCAATGGGGCTGAAGTGTTTCGAGGAGTATCTGGTGTGGCACCCAGTACTGCTGAGTATTGGTTAGAGGCGACCGAGCGAATCATGGATGAGCTGGATCTGACCGCTGAGGAGAAAGTGAAAGGAATGGTGGCGCTGTTACGTGATGAAGCGTATCAGTGGTGGCTCACAGTTCGTGATGGTGCCACAGCTGAGGATCTGACGTGGGATTATGTTAAGACGGAATATCAGAAGAAGTATATCGGTACCCGGTATACTGATGAGCAAAGGAAGGCATTTATGGGGCTGGTTTAAGGGAACAAGTTCGTGGCAGAGTATAAAGCCGAGTTTCTTAGGCTGAGTCGTTATGCTCGAGGAGTGGTGGCTACGGAGTACGAATGGTGTATCCGGTTTGAGGACGGTTTGAGGGATGATTTAAGGTTGTTGATAGCCCCACATCAGGAGCGGGAGTTTTTCGCGTTAGTAGAAAAGGCTAAGGTAGCCGAGGGAATCAAGGACTCGGTTAAGCAGAACTCTGATAGGAATAGACCCGAGAGGGGTTATGAGTCGTCAGGATTGTCGGGAAATGTGCAGAAAAGGCCCAGAGCTGATGGGCCGCGAGGTCAGCAAGTTGGTACAGGAGGGCAGTATCGTCCTTGTGATCAGTGTGGGAAGAAGCACTTAGGAGAGTGTTGGAAAAAGACAGGAGGATGCTTTAAGTGTGGGTCAAAGGACTATATGATTAAGGATTGCCCTATGAGGCCAGATGGAAATCGATCAGTAGCTCAGAATGTTAATCAAGCTGGTAGAGGTGGACAGCAGCCTCAGCGAGGCCGTGGTCCGAACGGTCGAGGTCATGGAGCACCAAGCGGAGGTGCTGAAGGTTCAGAAGTGAGGCAGCCAAGGTTGGTTTATGCAATTGGCTGTCGCGAGGAGGAATATGTACCAGATGTGACAACGGGTATGTTCCTTATTTTGGGAATACCCTTAATTGTCTTGTTTGTGGTTAAGTCAGTTCGTTCTTATGTTGCTAGTGAAGTGTATGGAATCTTGATTGTGAACTTAGAGATTGTGCCTAGATGGTGTGATGGTACTATTAAGATTAGAGTGCGCAGCGAAAGCATAGTGATGTGAATTGAGCTGTACGTTTAGTAGTTGATTGGAAATTTCGAGGACGAAATTTTCTTTTAGGAGGGTAGAATTGTAACATCTGGGATTATAGCTTATGCATTAGTACTAAGTTATATGAAATAGCATATGGAATTGATTAAAATACCTCCCTTCAAAATACCATCCTCTGCCGTCCATACTAGTTTTTTTTTTTTCTAAAATTCATGAAAGCTTGAAAATTTGTTCACCATGTGCTTTGTTATTTTATTGTTTCTCTTCATGCTTCAACATGGTGCTATTATTTTATACCTCATTCTTTTTCCATTAGTGCCAGTCAAGGGGTTGACCTTCTAAGCCACTCACATGTTAATTATTTATTCCAATAGTGAGGCCCTTGTTTACCAATTGATTTTGAAATTCATTCCACCATTGCCGTCCAAGCTTATAATCCACTAAGCTATTGCACATTTTTTTTAGTTCATACATTCCTTTAGCCTCGCCATGCTTGAATAATTTCATGAAACCATGAAGGCTTGTTCCCCATTTTCGGCCAAGCAAATTAAATCCCCATACTTCCTTTATTTTAATCCTTGCCGTCCCATACCCCATGGCTCCACTATCTCACACATGCTTGATTATTTAATTTCAAGCTAGCTTCCATCAAGTTTTTCTTTTATTTATTTATTTAAAATTCAGCCAATGCTCTCCATTTTATTCACGTATGCTTTAATTCCCATGCTCCATTTGCTTTGCCGTTCAAGCATGCATCTTGTTATTTTAAATACTTGCAAATTTATTTATTCACCACATGTGACCGTCCATGCTCCAATTGTTTTCAAAGTGCAGCCCAATCCCTTGAAAACCTGCACCAAACCAATTCATTTATTATATCAGCTTTTACAGGGGGTCTTTAGTGTCAAAAATTCAGCTAGGAGCCGAAACTATATTAAGGGTGAAGGGTATTTCTTTTGGATTCTTTCCCTTCTTTAGTAAGTGTGCTTGAAACTTCTTAAGTCAAGACACTATTATTGCCGAATTTTCTTCATCTTTTCTTTCCCATTGGCTAAGGACGAATGACTCTCTCCTTTTCCCAATTGATAGCAGGTAGTCTTAGTCGATTCTTTAAACAAGCCACAAAGCCGAAATACCCTGTGTTCTAGCCGATTTGTTCACAGCAAGAGCCGAAACTCTTTGGGACTTCAAGCAAAGGGGGTTGTCGACTACAGCACTAAGGGTAAGAATCTACTGTTGTTATATTAATTCTTTTAGTCGAAAGTCAAGGACTAATCCACTAATGTCCTTGTTTGCCGAAACCTAGAAGAAATCTTTTCGGGGTTTATCTGCTATTGTGGACTACAAGGGAGAAGGATATTTCGGGACTTTTAAGAGATAAGGTAAGGCATGTATAACATTCGGCCAAGGGCCATTAGTTGTGAGCAAATGTTAGAAATTGATCTAACATGAGTTTATAGGTATTTTGACAGATATTACAATCCAAGGTCACTTTTCGGGATTTAGATCACGAGGTAATATGCATAAGTACAAAGCCGAAACTAATCATCTAGGTGATTTTAGTGCCTAACCAATTGAAGGAAGGGATAACACAAAGTTTTGGGATTTGCTTAAAGTCAATTCAACAAGCCAGGTAGGTTTTAAGTGCACTAATCCTACTGGGATTTGGATTTGTAGCTGAATAGACTTTTGGTTTAAATATCAAATGTTGGCCGAATGTAGGGATTAAGATCTAAGGCAGTAGATCAGATTTCGGGACTTCAGTGAAGTGATAAGTTAATCAGGTGTGTACCCCACACTAATCTTAATAGTTTTATGGCTTAAACTTGATATATGTGTTAATATGAAAGTGTAATAATGTGGCTAAGGTACCATGTTATGGTACAAAGTACTCAGGTACGTTTCCTACTCCTACTAGAATTATGAAATATGTTATATTTAACATGTGATAAGTCATAAGGATGTGAAATTTGGCATTTAATGCATAATATGTATGATATGGGGCATATGGGTTATCGAAAAAGGGGAAGTGAATGTGGTGACCTAAGACCACGATATCTGAATGTGGTGACCTAAGACCACGATATCTGAATGTGGTGACCTAAGACCACGATATCTAAATGTGGTGACCTAAGACCACGAATATTTATAATGGCGATGAGCACGTCGACTGCAGTGACTGCCTTCGATGGTGTGTAGCAGATGGAGGGTTGACTTAGTAGTCCCCACGATGTGCAGGTTGGTACGGGTGATGTGTAGCGGATGGCATCTAGGTTTGGGTTTTGGATGCATCATTAATTGTATTTTTTGATCTGAATGTGTATGACTTGATATGCCTGAATTTATTTGGACTTAGTGTTTGTGTACACATTGAGTCTGTTGACTCACCCCGTTGTGGGAACATTTTTCAGGTGATGAACAGTGATGGACCGGGTCAGCAGGAGCTTAGTGGTGGCCATGCCCAGCAAGAAATTTATTATTATGTGGACTCCTTATTTTTAAGTACTTTGAATTTTATTTTGGGTTTTATGTTGATATAATAAGGCCATAGTTGACGGTTTTATTATTTTTTATGTTACGTATTTTGTCACCTAAAATAAAAGGGTTTTTCAATATAAAATAAACTTGTTTTCAACTCGAGCCCAACCCACAAACAAACCATCTTCAAAACACACAGTTTTCCAAAGTAACAAAAGAATTTTGAACCAGTTTACATCGAGGAACATACCAGATCCGGTCAAGGCTCGTGGGCCGGGTATGGGGTGTTTCAGCTTGGTATCAGAGCTAGGTTTTTAAACTCTCGGCCTAGGGTTTAAGGCCCAAAATATTTTTGAATCGAGCCCAAATAAGTTTTCTAAAAATATTTTTATGAAATCAGTAGGTTTTCTGGCATGGCACCTAAGTCTCCGACCCGAAGTCCACCAGGTAAGTACTTCTAATTATTGAAGTGATTTGTTTATGTGAACTGTATGGGCTATTAAGGGAACGTAGATTAGTAAAATAGGGCTATTGAACCCTAGGACTAGTTTACTCCAACACAAGTGCATAAGACTTAAGGACCATTAAACAAACCTGTGATTAAGTCGCCGAGTTAAGGTGTGGCAACTGTTGTGCGCATGTCTAGGAGTGGATTCGGTAAGAGCTTGGTATTTAAACAGTCCTAGTGACTCACCTCCTCTTCGCTCGAATCCTACCTGGTGCGTAGTAACCGTTCACCCTAACCAAGAGGACTTAGTCATCGGCTAAACTCAATAATTAAAACCCGAAAAGGGACTAGCCGTATTTTTATAAAAACTTTAGTTTTAAAGTCACCAAATTACCCTTTTTGATTTATAAACACTAAATTAGATTTAAAAAAAAAACATTTTCGAAATATTTTTGATTTGTAAAATTATGAAAATACCCCTATGTTGTAAATTACTAAAATGCCCTTGGATTGAAAAAAATACCCTCGACTTTTATTAAAATATTCTTACTTTATAAAAATATATCAGAAAATTCTATTTTTGCAAAATGTTAAGATACCCTGATTTGGAAAATTACTAAATTACCCCTAACTTGCAAAATTACCAAAATAACCCTGATTTTAGAAAATTTCTGCAACATCTCCGATTTGGGAAACTAATTTTCAAGATTACCCCGAGTTTTTGAAATACCTTTGATTGGGAAAGATTTTCAAAATTGACCCTGAATTATTACCAAAATACCCCTGTAGGACAAATGACGAAATTACCCCTAAGGGGGATGAATAAAATGCCCATGGAAGTGTGGTGGATGTATGAATGTGTCTATGTTGATGAATGAATGTGCCTCTACTGAGGAATGAATGGGACTCTCTGAATTAGAGTAGTGAACTTGAACTGGAACTTTGATTGATCGAAAGAATTACTTCTAAATATTTCTTTTCATAAAATTTGGTCGCGGATAATCAGTGGAACGAAATTCTAATGCATAAAACTTTTAATCAGATAAATCGTGACGTTAGAAATGAGTTCTAGAGGACGTGGTCATCGTGGACGTGGTAGAGGTAGAATGACTGTGTCGGAACCCGTCAGATCGGGTCAAAGGTCTGACAATATGTTACCACCACCACCACCAGCAGCTTTTGGTGTTGAGCAGCAAGATCGAGACGGGGATGATACGGTATCGCAGCGATCTTTCGAGTTCTTGAGATGGTGGGTGGAGCGGTGGAAATATGAGAGCTAGAAAGTCCGTGCCGGCGACTCAGAGCCAATGGGTCTGAAGTGTTTGAGGAGTATCTCGGTGTGGCACCCGATCTTCTTGAGTATTGGTTAGAGGCGGCCGAGCGAATCATGGATGAGCCGTGGATCGACCGGAGAGAGAAAGTGAAAGGAATGGTGGCGCTGTTACGTGATGAAGCGTATCAGTGGTGGCTCACAGTTCGTGATGGTGCCACAAACGAGGATCCGCGTGGGATTATGTTAAGACGGAATATCAGAAGAAGTATATCGGTACCCGGTATACTGATGAGCAAAGGAAGGCATTTATGGGGCTGGTTCAAGGGAACAAGTCCGTGGCAGAGTATGAAGTCGAGTTTCTTAGGCTGAGTCGTTATGCTCGAGGAGTGGTGGCTACGGAGTACGAAGGTGTGTCCGGTTTGAGGACAGTTTGAGGGATGATTTAAGGTTGTTGATAGCCCCACATCAGGAGCGGGAGTTTTCCGCGTTAGTAGAAAAGGCTAAGGTAGCCGAGGGAATCAAGGACTCGGTTAAGCAGAACTCTGATAGGAATAGACCCGAGAGGGGTTATGAGTCATCAGGATTGTCGGAAAATGTGCAGAAAAGGCCCAGAGCTGATGGGCTGCGAGGTCAGCAAGTTGGTACAGGAGGGCAGTATCGTCCTTGTGATCAGTGTGGGAAGAAGCACTTAGGAGAGTGTTGGAAAAAGACAGGAGGATGCTTTAAGTGTAGGTCAAAAGACTATATGATTAAGGATTGCCCGATGAGGCCAGATGGAAATCGATCAGTAGCTCAGAATGTTAATCAAGCTGGTAGAGGTGGACAGCAGCCTCAGCGAGGCCGTGGTCCGAACGGCCGAGGTCATAGAGCACCAAGTGGAGGTGCTGAAGGTTTAAAAGTGAGGCAGCCAAGGTTGGTTTATACAATTGGCTGTCGCGAGGAGGAATATGTACCAGATGTGACAACGGGTATGTTCCTTATTTTGGGAATACCCTTAATTGTCTTGTTTGTGGTTAAGTCAGTTCGTTCTTATGTTGCTAGTGAAGTGTATGGAATCTTGATTGTGAACTTAGAGATTGTGCCTAGATGGTGTGATGGTACTATTAAGATTAGAGTGCGCAGCGAAAGCATAGTGATGTGAATTGAGCTGTACGTTTAGTAGTTGATTGGAAATTTCGAGGACGAAATTTTCTTTTAGGAGGGTAGAATTGTAACATCCGGGATTATAGCTTATGCATTAGTACTAAGTTATATTAAATAGCATATGGAATTGATTAAAATACCTCCCTTCAAAATACCATCCTCTGCCGTCCATACTAGTTTTTTTTTTTCTAAAATTCATGAAAGCTTGAAAATTTGTTCACCATGTGCTTTGTTATTTTATTGTTTCTCTTCATGCTTCAACATGGTGCTATTATTTTATACCTCATTCTTTTTCCATTAGTGCCGTCCAAGGGGGTTGACCTTCTAAGCCACTCACATGTTAATTATTTATTCCAATAGTGAGGCCCTTGTTTACCAATTGATTTTGAAATTCATTCCACCATTGCCGTCCAAGCTTATAATCCACTAAGCTATTGCACATTTTTTTTAGTTCATACATTCCTTTAGCCTCGCCATGCTTGAATAATTTCATGAAACCATGAAGGCTTGTTCCCCATTTTCGGCCAAGCAAATTAAATCCCCATACTTCCTTTATTTTAATCCTTGCCGTCCCATACCCCATGGCTCCACTATCTCACACATGCTTGATTATTTAATTTCAAGCTAGCTTCTATCAAGTTTTTATTTTATTTATTTATTTAAAATTCAGCCAATGCTCTCCATTTTATTCACACATGCTTTAATTCCCATGCTCCATTTGCTTTGCCGTTCAAGCATGCATCTTGTTATTTTAAATACTTGCAAATTTATTTATTCACCACATGTAGCCGTCCATGCTCCAATTGTTTTCAAAGTGCAGCCCAATCCCTTGAAAACCTGCACCAAACCAATTCATTTATTATATCAGCTTTTAAAGGGGGTCTTTAGTATCAAAAATTCAGCTAGGAGCCGAAACTATATTAAGGGTGAAGGGTATTTCTTTTGGATTCTTTCCCTTCTTTAGTAAGTGTGCCGAAACTTCTTAAGTCAAGACACTATTATTGCCGAATTTTTCTTCATCTTTTCTTTCCCATTGGCTAAGGATGAATGACTCTCTCCTTTTCCCAATTGGTAGCCATAGCCGAACACTCAAGGTAGTCTTAGTCGATTCTTTAAACAAGCCACAAAGCCGAAATACCCTGTGTTCT
Organism: Gossypium bickii; assembly: GCA_025503065.1. Classification (NCBI taxonomy): domain Eukaryota; kingdom Viridiplantae; phylum Streptophyta; class Magnoliopsida; order Malvales; family Malvaceae; genus Gossypium; species Gossypium bickii. Next base: position 40,773,601 of record CP106717.1, on the reverse strand, counting down.
AGCCGATTTGTTCACAGCAAGAGCCAAAACTCTTTGGGACTTCAAGCAAAGGGGGTTGTCGACTACAGCAGTAAGGGTAAGAATCTACTGTTGTTATATTAATTCTTTTAGTCGAAAGTCAAGGACTAATCCACTAATGTCCTTGTTTGTCGAAACCTAGAAGAAATCTTTTCGGGGTTTATCTGCTATTGTGGACTACAAGGGAGAAGGATATTTCGGGACTTTTAAGAGATAAGGTAAGGCATGTATAACATTCGGCCAAGGGCCATTAGTTGTGAGTAAATGTTAGAAATTGATCTAACATGAGTTTATAGGTATTTCGATAGATATTACAATCCAAGGTCACTTTTCGGGATTTAGATCATGAGGTAATATGCATAAGTACAAAGCCGAAACTAATCATCTAGGTGATTTTAGTGCCTAACCGATTGAAGGAAGGGATAACACAAAGTTTCGGGATTTGCTTAAAGTCAATTCAACAAGCCAGGTAGGTTTTAAGTGTACTAATCCTACTAGGATTTGGATTTGTAGCTGAATAGACTTTTGGTTTAAATATCAAATGTTGGCTGAATGCAGGGATTAAGATCTAAGGCAGTAGATCGGATTTCGGGACTTCAGTGAAGTGATAAGTTAATCAGGTGTGTACCCCACACTAATCTTAATAGTTTTATGGCTTAAACTTGATATATGTGTTAATATGAAAGTGTAAGAATGTGGCTAAGGTACCATGTTATGGTACAAAGTACTCAGGTACGTTTCCTACTCCTACTAGAATTATGAAATATGTTATATTTAACATGTGATAAGTGATAAGGATGTGAAATTTGGCATTTAATGCAAAATATGTATGATATGGGGCATATGGGTTATCGAAAAAGGGGAAGTGAATGTGGTGACCTAAGACCACGATATCTGAATGTGGTGACCTAAGACCACAAATATTTATAAGGGCGATAAGGACGTCGACTGCAGCGACTGCCTTCGATGATGTGTAGCGGATGGAGGGTTGACTTGGTAGTCCCCACGATGTGCAGGTTGGTACGGGTGATGTGTAGCGAATGGCATCTAGGTTTGGGTTTGGGTTGCATCATTAATTGTATATTTTGATCTGAATGTGTATGACTTGATATGCCTGAATTTATTTGGACTTAGTGTTTGTGTACACATTGAGTCTGTTGACTCACCCGTTGTGGAACATTTTTCAGTGATGAGAACAAAGTGATGGACCAAGGGTCAGTGAGAGAGCTTAGTGGTGGCCATGCCCAAACAAGAAATTTATTATTATGTGGACTCCTTATTTTTAAGTACTTTGAATTTTATTTTGGGTTTTATGTTGATGTAATAAGGCCATAGTTGATGATTTTATTATTTATTATGTTACGTATTTTTCTTAATTAAAGATTAAGAAATTTTAATTTAAAATAAACTTTAAATATTTTGTCACCTGAAATAAAAGGGTTTTTCAATATAAAATAAACTTGTTTTCAACTCGAGCCCAACCCACAAGCAAACCATCTTCAAAACACACAGTTTTCCAAAGTAACAAAAGAATTTTGAACCGGTTTACATCGAGGAACATACCAGATCCGGTCAAGGCTCGTGGGTCGGGTATGGGGTGTTTCACCCGATCATCCAAAATCATTCTACCCTCATTTCATATACCCCAATGCCACACTCAAAACCATTTCAATTTTTTTTAGCCAACCCTTAACCCCCTCATCTTTATTCCTTGTTAAACAATTTGCAACCGACCCCTAAACCTACGATAAGGCCTTGGCGAGTTTGACTACGAAATTACGGGAGAAAGTTTGAGAGGTAAAAGGCACAAGCGAGTGAGATTATTCGAGTGGAGGTAAAAGCCAATCGAGTGTAAACACGAGCGAGAGTGTCACTTTTCCTTCTTCTTTTCGAGTGAAATCGTGAGGTTTGTGGTGAGGTACTTAAATTTTGTTTTTGGAGAACTAACATATTTCTTTTCAGCAACAAAAATCATGTCTCGCGAAGAGTTCACCGAATTAGAGTTCCAATATTTGGTGCAAGAAATGTGAACCTTGGTGAATTCAAAATTAGATAAATTGCATGAGATATTAAATTGTGTGGAGCAAAGAGACCCCTATGAGCGAGTTTCTTCAAGTTGAAAAACGGAGCCGGGAATGCCACGGATATACCCCTGATTACTACTTGAAGAAGAAGACCCATCATGATTCATTTTTGCCATCGACTTTGAGACAAAGAGACTCATGTTATGAATCCTGTTCGAAAAGAGGGTCTGATCGAGAGTCCTTTTTATTAAGGAATCCAAGATGAAAAGAGACCGATCTTGATTTTGAATCCTTTCGAGATGACTTTCGAGGTGATAGATATACTCCTTCAGGAACTTCAAAGAAATCCTATTACTTCAAAACAAATAATCCATATTGCATATTAAAACATATATCAAAACAAATATTTCATAAGCTGATTATCAATCATATTACTTCAATACATGCGCATATTAAACCGAATAATCCATATCGCATGGCTTATTGTCCTTTAGCATATTTGACATAAATAACTTCACAAAATGGTCAAGTATAGATTTTAAACATCATAGTCATATGTGCATTTAACATTATCATATATGAACCATTTTTGAACTCAAATAACAAGTTAAAACATACCCAAATTGCATACCATAAAATCACATCTAAACATCATTAGTTGAACCGTACAAAGAGCTTTCAATTCGACCATCAAATAGCCTTAACATTTGTACTAATTTTCTTCATTCAATAATAAGCAAATCATACTATTTCATTTGCCAAATATCAAACATATCATTTCTTAACTCTACACATGTGCATAATTAAACCAATCGAACCATTTTACACCATTTAATAACCAAACGCATATGCAACCATAGTAACTTTACAACATGGTTGAACATGACTTTGATGCTAAATGTGCATTTTACTCCATCAAAATGAACCATTTTTGTACACAACAAAATAACACATATCATGCCTATATCGTATGCCATAAATCATGCCTAAACATCACTCTTTCAAACATCCAAGGAACTATATAAAAATCGAACCTAAATAACCAACTATTCAAGCATAATATATGTGTATACTTGCCTGCAAAAACCAAATCAAAATAGCCAAACCACAAATGATTGTATCATAGGCATATACATTTATTTCACTTAAGATTAGCCGAATATAAACATGCATTGTATAACCTAATTCTTATTCACAAAATGATCAAAGTAAATACACACACATATGACATAAACATTACTTAATTAATATATCACGTACCACGACTTAAACTGTAACATCCCAAAAGTTAGGGGTTATTAATTTTTGCATAATTGCATGTTGTGCTTGCTTAGCAGGTTATTTCAGTGTATTTAGGGGTTCTAGGGAGGCTTGGGTTCAAGTTTGAGCCCTGGGAAAATTTTGGTTTTTGGCTCTTTAGTGGAGGGGGGTGGTTGAGGTTGGACTTAAGTTTATTGAGGGTGTTTTGCTAACACAAGTTGGCCAAGTGGCAAGGTAGCTAGTGGCATGGATTATGTTACAAGGGGCTTGGGTTTGAAACCCTTTGCATGCAAAATGTGATTATTTTTGCTCAGGAGAAGACAAGAGGTTGTGTTGGAATCAAATACTGATGGAGAAGTATTTGAATTGGTCAAGGTTGTTAGGTGAATTTGAATGGGAGGTGGAGAGTAAATTAAGGAGGGATTCATGGAGAAAATCGTGGGATTCAAGTGGGGGAAGTGTTGGCTGAATGTGGGGGTCTAGCTAAGGGAAATTTCAGCTGAGGGGGGTGTTTTGGTAGCATTTTCGGTAGGGAGAGTTGAGAGCGTGCCGTTTCCCTAGTTTTCTTTTGAGAGAATTTGCATTTTGGGTCTTTCGACTATAGCATCTTGGGTCATTTTCTCCTCAATTCTTCTTTTGTCGATTTCTAAACTCCTCTTTTTCTCTTCTTCTCACTTTCCACATATTCTTCTTTGCTTGTTATTAGCCTAAACACTAGGTAGGCCGGATCACTACCCCCTTCCCATCTCTTTGCACACCTTGTTGTTTCTTTTCCTTTACTCTTGAACCGAAAGCTTGCACTACTTCTTCTTTCAATTTCTCCGCTAGCCGAAAACCTTAATTTTTCCTTGCTAGCTGAATACCCCATCATTTTATAACCCATTCTTTTCCGTTCGTCTTCAGTGGTCCTTGTTGGTTAGGCCGAACACTCTTCATAGTTTAGACTAGCCATTTCCGATTTCACTTTTGGCAAGGGGGAATAGTTGAACACCTTTCGGTCCTATCTTTCATGATCCTAGATGAGGCATGGATTTGGGTCTGAGTTGCGATCGTTGAGTGATTAAGGAACACTCTCGTACAGGTAAGGTAAGGAGGATATATTGAAATGTATATTTTAAGAAGAGGATTATTTTTTACAGTTAAAGGCTAACAAAAGTTTTGATGGTAATAGGTTGGTGTCCACGAATTCAAGAAGCAATTTAGTGATTAAGGTGTGTAGTGTCACACTTTTACATGTGTTATTATGTGCTGTTCTGATAGTCGGCTAAAACGCCAAAAATCTCTTGGCCGCGAAGAATCGAGAACACTCGAGCGTGCAAGCGCTCGTAGTGATAAACCGAGCCACTAATGATGGCGATAGATTGTGGAGAGTGTCGGGAACACTCTCGTGAAACTCAGGCCGTATCGGGCCTTGTTGAGCTGAAGTGGGCTAAGTGGACCTGATGGGTTAACGGGCCCACATAAGTGTAATCGATGGTGAGTACCAGATGGTTGCTGCGACTGCAAAGTCTGCAAAATCGAGACAAAAAATAAGTTGAACGGGCCACACAAGCGTGTGGGCCTATTTGGGCCAAAATTGGATTTTAGGCCCAATCGCAGTAACCCAAAAGGGAACCAATGTCGCTCCAAGCGACAGTGGGCCTTCAGATAGGCTGTTAGTTGATAAATTATAGAAATACCCTTAGTGGGTAAATTATCGAATACCCTTAGTGGGTAAATTATCGAAATACCCTTAGTGGGTAAATTACTAAAATACCCTTAGTGGGTAAATTATCAAAATACCCTCGATGGATAAATTATCGAAATACCCCCAAAGGGTAAAAATTACTGTTATACCCCTAAGTGACAAAATGACCGTTATACCCTTAGTGGTAGTTAAATATCGTGTATGTGATTTTACATATATCTTTTTATAGTTGTAATACACTGCATTCATATCATGTTGCATGGGTTGGGTTTGATGATTGGAGGAAGTACCATTTTAGTGGCTCTGCCACATACCGTTCTGGTGGCTCTACCACATACCGTTCGAGTGGCATCACCACATACTGTTTTAGTGGCTCAGCCACATATACCGTAATTAGCAGCTTGACTGCAATATTGGAGAATTTTGGCTGGGTGGGTTGACATGGTCCCCACATTGTGTGTTGGTTGGTACGGGTGGAGAGTTAGTAGGCTGGATAGGTTCGGGGTGGGCACGTATCCACTTGCATTGAGATGATTTGGGGCTTATGCCCAGCTTGTTACTGAATAAGGCTTAGGCCCAAACCGATACCGTATGGGCTCAGGCCCAGACTATTACCGTTATAGGGGATTACACACTGAATTCTTATAACTCACCCCTTTCTTTTAACTGTGCAGGTAATCCCCAGCGTTAGAGGATTTGGAGCTGTGGAGGACTCGAAGGTGGCCATACATCTTAACGATTCTTAGTAATTTTGGATTTAGTTTATTTTATATTATTTTTGGGTTAATATTTTATGTAATAAGGCCTTTGGGATTTTCTTTTTAAACTTTCATTTGGTAATTCTGTTGGTTATGAATTGTTAAACGGTTAAACACGGGTTTTTAAAATAATAATTATTGTTTTCAAAATATCATGTTTCTGCAACCACTTAAGTCAAACTTTCGCAAACAAACAAAGTTTTCAAAAATAATAGCATCTTTGCAAGCATATAACTTGAGCCAATCATGTTTTGTAAGCAACGAAATTCTGAGTTTTAAAAGGATACAAAGTTTTTAAACTGAGGAGGGGTTTTATTGAATGCGTAGCTTTTAAACAACCTTTGATGTGATATGCTAGATCAGGCCATAACGTCTAGGCTGGGTTTGGGGTGTTACATAAACATGCATCCATCATTTACTTCATTGCTTAAGCCGAATGGTACACCATGCTTACCATTACCCATTGTCGAATCATATATCCAAACACCATAAGTATATATACCATGTATTAAGCTTATCAACATGAACTAATTTATAAGTCATTCATGTCATAGCCAATCAAGACATATAACCAAAACACCATATATACATGCCATGAAACATACTTACCAAAATAAACTTATATCATAATCAAATATACCCGAATTTAAGCATCATGATCAAGCCATTTTCGCATGGCTAAAAATATATACACATTTCAAAACCAAACATACTACTACTAGCCCATACATGCCATATATTCATAAAGCTTTTAAAATACCGAAATAGAGATCGATAGTGTGACGATGTTCCAAGACGATCCCCGAGCCCGTAGCTAGCTTCCAAAATCTATAAAACAACGATTAAACACACAAAGTAAGCTTGGATAGCTTAGTAAGCCATAAGCAAGTAAATCATCTCAATGATATTAATAATTCAATTCAACTAGTTCGAAATTAATAAATCTAAACCGCATATACATTCATCATACTTAGAAAATTCATATAATCACATTTGGTTGTTTTCTTACCTGATTCATTTAGCTCAATTTCACAATCATTCTCGACTTGCCATTGCCCGTTGAACTGTTCGAAATTGTTAAGGATACACAGAAATCATTATAAGCTCATACAATGCCATATCTCGGATATGGTCTTACATGCTATCACATATCGATGCCACTGTCCCAGACAGGGTCTTACACGAATCATATATGATGCCAATGTCCTAGACATGGTCTTACACGTTTTCTCACTTCGATGCCGATGTCCCAGACATGGTCTTACACGAATTACACATTGAAAGTCCTAATGTCATGACATACGTATCCTAAACTATTCATATGGTTCGTACGGGGCTTTCAGACGTCGTAATTCGATCGATTCATGCTCGTAACAATTTATCCAATGCTAATTTCAATTCGACAATGTAGTTATATAAGCATACAATTTAAATCGGCTATATAGATAATGAATACATTTGAATTTAACATCATTTATTAACTTATGGACTTACCTCGTACGGAGAAGAACAGATCGGAACGACTATTCAATCACCTTCAATTTCGCCCGATCCAAATCCGATTTCTTTCTTTCTTGATCTAAATTAATACAAATTTGGCCTGTTTAATAACACAGTTATTCAATTTCATCCAAAAATACATAATTTGGGCATTTTGCACTTTAGCCCCTAACATTTCACATTTTCTCAATTTAGTCCATATTTCAAAATAACACAAAATCTCATCAAACCCATGTTAGGCCGAATTCTTCCTAGGTCCCTAGTAGCCCATTTATTTAATTTATTTCACATTTTGACCCCTTAATTTGCAAATTTCACAATTTAATCCATAATACCCATTTTTACCAAAAATCACTTAATTAAACATAATAATCTATCAACAAGGATTTATTTTTTATCGTCAAACAAAAAAAATCTCAAGCTATCAACAATGGCAAATCACAAAATTCACAACCAATTCAAAAATTCAAGCATGGGCTAGCTAGTATTCGAAACAACGATCTCAAAAACGTAAAAATTATCAAAAATTGAGCAAATTACATACCTCAATCAAGCAAAATGAGTACCGAACCTAGCTTACTCTTTTTCTTTATTTTTATTTTGTAGTTTCGGTCATGAAAGATTAACAAAACCATGTTTTTATGTTTTATTTTATTTAATTTCATATTAACACATAATTTACTATTTTAACCTTTTTAATTTCATTTAAAATCGACTAACCTTAGGATTTTGTGTCCATCCATAATTTCAATGGTATAATATCAACATAAGGATCCCACATTATAAAAGCCATAGCAATATAGCACTTTAACAAATAGCAAGTCACTTTTGCATTATACGCGATTAAGTCCTTTTAGCAAATTGAACACACAAATGATAAAATTTTCACACGAAACTTTCAAACATATTAATTCACATACTGCAAACACCAAAAATAATATTAAAATAATTTTATGACTTCAAATTTGTGGTTCTGAAACCATTGTTGTCATTTAGCTAAAACAGGGATGTTACAGCGCAAGTCAGAGAGCAATCTAAATCGGACATGGCCTGAGGCAGGGGCGTGCCTAAGGGTTAAATAGGTGTGTCCCTTGGACCACACAGGCATGTGAGCCCCGCACCTTGGAAAATTTTGAAATTTTGTGAAAACTTCACTGAGTTTCTGATTTAGTTCCGACTTGATTCTAATACTCGTATTGGGTCTCGAGGGTCCATTTAAGGGACATTATGAATGACCTCAGTGAATAAATAGTAACTTTCCTGAATTAATCGATAAATGTTCTGAATGTTTTGGTAATACTCTGAAACCCTATTTCGATGACGGATACAGGTTAGGGGTATTACACGATATTCAAGACTCCCAAGGACCCCCATTTTAATATTGCAATTGATATCGCGATACTTAGCTCCAGGTATCATGATATCATCATCAAGGGAGAGAAAAAATAACCACAGGGGCAGTCATTGTCCAACATGTCCCTAACCAAAATTAGACGATTAGCGACAATTTGGTCAATATTTTTGTACATCATCTTTGTTAGAATTGGCAAAATTGGCTGAGACAAAGGACACACTTCACATTTGTTATTTTTTAGGATTGTTCTCTTCATGTTTTAGTGCTTAGCTTTCTTCTCCATAATTTGGGGTTTAATTCCATGCTCATTTTCTGATGTTTCTTAGTTCTTGTAGTTAGTTTAGTTAGTTACTACTTTATCTAGGATCTAATTGCTTATGTAGCCCTTCAAACTCTCTTGTAGTTACAATTTAACCCATTAATTGAATGCCATTTATCTTTGTTACATTTCCTCTGTTAAAAAACACTTCTTTAGTGTTCTTGTTTACTTTTCTTGTCGCCATTATTGTTAATCTATGCTTTTGCAATAAAGTTTGGGTTTTTATTGATTTGTTTAGGGTTTAAGTTAATGTTGGTTTAATTTGATTTTTTGTTGTTAATAGGTTCTAATACAAGCATGAGTGGCTAAATATCTAGGGGTTGGTTGATGGAAATGTTGGGTAATTGATTTTTGGGTTCGAGGACTAAATTGAAAAACTAAACTAAATTGAATAGGCTTAAAAACATATGATTGAAGTCTTTAAGGGACAACCAAGATAAGTCGATAGAGAGGAGATCTTATCGAGCATCAATTTGATAAGTACTAGGTTAGTTGTTAAGGAAGAGAGATAAACTGGACAAATTTGTTGAAATTGGTAAAGTTGAGGCCGAGAGGTAAAATAGAGCCAATTTAGGAGTAATAGCAATTTAGATTCCTAATTCAAAAGTCAACCAATCGCCCCCTATTATTGTATTTGCTCATATTTGATAATTGTGTAGTTTGTTTTCTTTACAATTTAGTTATTTGTCGGTTGTTGGTAATTCATTTATATAGTCAAACTCTTGAATGGTCTATCGTACTATAGTATTTAGAGAGTAGTTAGTTAGACTCCTTAATCCGTATGTCCTTAGTCTAGGAATTTACTTAATGATCGACTCCTATTGGTTTGTGTAACGCCCCAAATTTGGGCCTTGAAGGAATAGGCCTTGAGTGTGAGAGCAGCTAGGACACTACACATAAATGTTTATGTGTGCAAGAAAATAACACAATTGACTATCTGCTTCAGTGGTTAAGTGATTTAGCAGTGTTTGGGAGTGTCTAAGAAGTACTGGGTTTAAACCTGGGCTTCAGTAAAATTTTTGCTTTTTGCTCTTATGTGAATCTTGGTGATGCGAACCTGGTCGCATCATGGTTTGACTCCATCCGACGCCATCGAGAGTGGCTTGAACTTGAGAGGCCCAAGTGCAAGATGAAACATCTCATAGGCCTGATTGATTGCTGGGCCAATGATTTTAAGGAATTTTAATTTAATTAAGTTTTATTTAAATTAATAAGTTTGCATTTTTTAATTTTAACTTGCACTTTGTGTGTTCTGCATTAAATAAAGTAATGCATTATGTAACTTTCATGTTAGTTTAGTATGCATCATAAATAATGACTTGCATTATGAAACTCCCATGTTAGTTTAAGTCTGCATTATTAAATTAAGTTTTGCATTAAGTAACTCATTTGTTCATTTAGTTTGCATTTCAAACCATGCATTTAAGCATCTTAGTTTAATAAATGAGTTGCTGGACATTTATTCAACTCATCTTAGTTTAATTAATAAGTGTTTTTGTTGAATTTTATTTAATAAGTGTAGCTCCTAATTAATCTAGTTACTAGGATTATTTATTGATGCATGAGTTTAAGTTTATTTATTTATGCTTCTTTAATTAACTAGTTACTGGAATAATTGATACATATGTTTTAGTTCATTTAGTTAGTGTGTGTTATGTTTAATAAGTGTTTAAATGTGTTTAATATGTTTGTTTTAATGTGTTAATTGCAGATGTCTTTTCAATTGAAAAACCGTTACATTCAAGGGCTGTTACAATTGATTAAAGAGACTTTTCAAGTGAATTTTGGTTACATTCAAGGGGAAGCATTATTCTTCATTAAAAGGAGTTGTTATCATTCATTATAAGGAGCATTATACATCATTAAATTCAACAGCAGCCTCTTTCATCTTCCATAATCGATTGTTGATTAAAGTGATTACTTCATGAGTTAATTTTTCATTAAAGTTGCTAGTGTCCACTCGGTTGACCAAGGGGATTTCAAAGGTTTTTTCTAAGCATTCAAGACCATTGATTCAGCTGAATTGAAGTGTATTGAAGGGTAGAGTTATTTAGTTTGGCGTTCAAGAGTTTTTGAGCTTTATTTCAGCTCATTATTAGCTCATAATTTGATCATATATGACCATTCAGTTAGCCTCTTTTAACAGTATAAATAGTTGTAATCAGCCTATTGTAGGGGACTTTTGGACTTTAGACATTATATTGAATGAAATTATATCATTTTGTGAGATTTGATTCTCTCAAATTTCGTTTGAAGACTTGTTGGCTTATCTACAAAGCGAGTGGCGTCAACCTATTCTTTCTTCTATCCCAAACTTATCACTCCAAAAGAATGTGGCGTTCACCAATTAAATTATACCTTCGGTTCCTACTTTGCTAAGTAGCGGGTCGAGGTTTCACTACTTCCATCATCCACCTTGAAGCTTATAAGTAATTGGGTCATTGCTCTTTAGTAGTGGTTCTTACTTGCTTTGAGTTTGTTTCCTTCCATTCTATCACTATCCTTTATTTTTGTTGCTAGTCGAATTTTCCATTTCTTCCTTGAACCTAAAATCCATTTTATTTCCATTTCATATACCATCCCTTCTTATTTTCAATAACCGAACCTATATATTATTCATTTCCATAAACCCATCTTTGAACCCTTCTTCTTAGCTTCTGCCAATATTTACTTAAAGCATCATTATTAAACGAGGCAAATGATACTTTCTCGTAGATGATTGGGCATCTCACATACAACTCGACTCACCCCGAGGCAAATCGTATCACTTGGCCTTAGCTTGAAGGATTTATAAATATTTTTGGTGAGATTATGACACAAGAGGAGCTTGTGGTCCAGTGGTAAGTGGCGTGTTCAAGGTTGCAAGGGAGCTCAAGTTCGAGTCTCATGATGCCCAATAGAGTATTTATTTTATTTCCTTGTAGCATGAGAAGTGGAGTTAGACCGAAACTCTATCAAGTGAAGTTTGAATTGATCTTGAAGGGTTTTGTGGAGCAAATCAAGGAGGAGATTGAGGAGAAAATCAAGGAAATTCAAAAATGAGATGTTGGTAGGGTGTTGTGGTAGATTGGGACTCTAAGGCTTAGTGAAATTCGGCTAAAGGGAAGTGAGGGAGCATTTTTGGCACAAGGCAATTCTGTGTTTGGTTTTGAGAGGGTTGAAAGGAAGGTGCCGAATGTTCTTTGGGATTTTTCTACCATTCGGGGTTCCTTTTGGGTTTGTGTTTTAGCTATTGAAGTGACCAAAATTTCCACTACTTTCCTCCTTCCAACAATTGCCGAATAGGTAACCCTCTATTTGGTTTCTTTTTCTTTCTTTGCTTTACCGGAATCCCTTTCCTCTCTCAATCATGCTTTTGCTCTTTCTTTTCCTTCTGAATCCTTCTTCTCTCGGCCTCCCTTCTAAACCGAACCTACTCTCCATCTTCTTCTTCTCTGCTTTCCACTCTCTTCCAATCATAGCCTAATTCTTCATAAGGCTTTTTGTGTACGTTCAGTTTATCATCTTTCCCTATTGTGCTTGGCCGAATATACCTAAACTATTCCAACTGATTCCATTATCACCAATTTTGGGTTCTAAAATCTCTAGAAGAGAAATGGAGGTTTTCAATAATATGTTACGTAAAGAGATATCAATGGTGGTGAGTAGTAGCCATTCTGAGGGAGGATTAGGAATAGTGCCAGCTGAGAATGGGCACATAGCCCTTGCCCCCCAAATTTAAGCAACGTAAAGCGTAAGCTGTTCGGGATTTTCCCCCGGGGTGCGGTAGGGTGGCTGCACTGATCTCTGGATAAGTGGGCAAACCACAACCGACTGATCTAGTCAAGGGAGAGGTAATCTGTTAGACAAGTATTTTCGGTAGAGGCTGTTTTTGATAACTTGATTGGGATTCGATTAACCCGATTGACAAGTGATTAATGGACTGCCTTGATTGAATGTAGGTTGGAGTTCTCGTGGGTCATTCACACATTTCGCAATTAGGTGTGTAATTGCACTATCTCTACTGTGAGTCGGCAAAAGTCGAAACGTCAAAAATTTGAAACCTCGGCATTTGAGGCCTCACGAGCATGTGATCGCTCTTGTGTAAATCGAGCCCACAAATCATGGGCGATAGACTATAGAGGCAACCGTGAGCGTCCTCGTGCTCTTGGGCCGTTATGCGCCTCGTTTGGTTGAAATAGGTCGTGTGGGCTCTATGGGCTTGTGGGCCTCACACGGAATAAATCCATGATAAGTGGCAATTACTAAATTGGGCTATAAAATTCACATAGTCGTGACTGAATTTGGGCTAAATGGGTTACACGAGTGTGTGGGCCCAATTGGGCCGAATATTGGGCTTTGGGCCCAATTACACCGTTTTGATCATATATGTTATCTGTGTCGCTCGAGGCAACTATGGACCTTTGGGAAGGTTGTAAAATGATCGTAATACCCCTATAGGGTAAAATGACCGTAATGCCCTTTAGGGTAGAATTACCATAATACCCCTGTAGGGTAAAATGACCGTAATGCCCCTGTAGGGTAAAATGATCATAATACCCCTGTAGGGTAAAATGACCGTAATACCCCTGTAGGGTAAAATGACCGTAATGACCCTGTAGGGTAAAATGACCGTAATGCCCCTATAGGGTAAATGATTATTTTGCCTCTCGAGGGTAAATGACTGACTTGTGCTATGATTTGACTGTGGTTGTATGACTATGGTTTGATTGACTTAACTGTGAATGATATGACTGATTCTGAGCATGGCATACTGCATACACGACATACTGCATGGGGTTGGGATACTGTTATGGAGGAAGTGTACTATTATTGGTGGCTTTGCCACAAACACTGTTACTAGCAGCCTTGCTACATTACTAGTACTGTAGCTCTGCTGTGTTATTATTACTGATAGCTATGCTCGATATTAGTTAGTGCCGCAACTGGTGCTACATAAGGAGTGTAGGGATGGGTGGGTCGATTTAATCCCTACAGGAGTGTAGGGTTGGACAGGAGACGGAGTGCAGGGTTGGTTTGGGTATTTATGCATTGCATATACTGATTCTGATATTGAGATGGGCTTAGGCCTAGATATATGTGTTATGTGACTTTTGATATGGGCCTGAGCCCAACCAAAGCTGATGGGGGCTAAAGCCCAATTGCCACCGTTACTATAATGGGCTAAGGCCCACACCGTACTGTTACTATTAAAGGGCTCAGGCCCAGACTGATCTTGTTTTTGTATACTGATTGTTTCTTTAATAAGGGGATTACACATTGAGTTTTCGTAAACTCACCCCGTTTTTAACCTTTCAGGTAATCCCCAGCGTTAGACGGTTCGGAGCTGTGAGGGATTCGGAGAGGGCTACACAACTGCACAAGTTTTATTCTGTTTAGCTCATTTACTTAAGAATGAGCTTGTTGGTTCGGGTTGTAATAAGGCCTCTATAATTTCTGGATTTTAAATTTGGGATTTGATTTGATTGTGATTTATATCTGCTAAAAGTAGAACACGGTTTTCCAAAATAATAACTATTTTCTAACACTACGTTTCCGCAACTCAATTTTTAAATATCACGTTTTCATAAACCATTTGCTTTAAATTAAGCTTTCGCAACAATAAGGTTTTGAAGGTAATAACCATTTAATAAACCACGATTGAAAATAAACAAACGCAAACTGAGGTTTTGTACAAGTTTTAAATGGCAAGAAGTTTGAAAATTCAAGAAAGATTTTTAATGAAAACATGGTTTTCGAAAAACACTTCAATGTGATACGCCAGATTCGACCATAACACCTAGGCTGGGTTTGGGGTGTTACATTTAGTGGTATTAGAGATGAGTTGCAAAACTCGACTGTGGAATGGGTTTTCAAAATTTGGATTTCAATAAGTTGTTTTTCGATATGTGAAGGGTTTGAGATATTTCTTCTGTAAAGTGTAGCACACCGAGTCTTCGACACCGAATCTGTAAGTTTTCTGAATACTTTTGTTTGTTTAGAAACTGAAATGCAGTAAGTTAGGAAGTACTGTGGCTACTTTAGAAATTAGACCATACCACTCTAGATAGAGCAAACTGAAACTATAGGGGACTGAAGCTATACTGAGCCTACGACAGCAAAAACAAAACTCTAAACTACTATTGCTCATAAAACATCTGCTTAATTACTGGACCTGTAAACAAATGTGCATAAAATTTCTAATTTTGATAATACACATAGCTATAATAAGCACAAGGGGTACTCACGAACAAGGTACAATGGGCAGTGGTGGAGGCCGTAGAGGTGTTGGAGTTGGGTCCTGGTCGTCCAGCCATATACCTAAATTGGCATCAGAGTGCGCAGTGGGAGTGTGGTGGTGAAGTCTGTGTTGTGCGACTATTTTGACAGTTGGAGATTTCAAGGACGAAATTTCTTTAAGAACGGGTGAATTGTAACACCCCAAATTTGGGCCTAGAAGGAGTGGGCCTTGAGTGTGGGAGCAGCTAGGAGACTACACATAAAAGTTTATGTGTGCAAGAAAATAACAAAATTGACTGTCTGCTTCAGTGGTTAAGTAATTTAGCAGTGTTTGGGAGTGTCTGAGAAGTCCTGGGTTCAAACCTAGGCTTTAGCAAAATTTTTGCTTTTTGCTCTTAAGTGAATCTTGGCCTTAGCTTGAAGGCTTTATAAATATTTTTGGTGAAATTATGACACAAGAAGAGCTTGTGGTCCAGTGATAAGTGGCGTATTCAAGGTTGCAAGGGAGTTCAAGTTCGAGTCTCATGATGCGCAAGGGAGTATTTATTTTAGTTCCTTGCAGCATGAGAAGTGGAGTTAGACCAAAACTCTATCAGGTGAAGTTTGAATTGGTCTTAGAGGGTTTTGTGGAGCAAATCAAGGAGAAGATTGGGGAGAAAATAAAGGAAATTCGAAAATGGGAGGTTGGTAAGGTGTTGTGGTAGATTGGGACTCTAAAGCTTAATGAAATTAGGCTAAGGGGAAGTGAGGGAGCATTTTTGGCACAAGGCAACTCTTTCTTCAGTTTTGAGAGGGTTGAAAGGAAGGTGCTGAATGTTTTTTGGGATTTTTCTACCATTCAGGGTTCCTTTCGGGTTTGCATTTTAGCTATTGAAGTGACCAAAATTTCTACTACTTTCCTCCTTCCTACAATTGTCAAATAGGTAACCCTCTATTTGGTTTCTTTTTCTTTCTTTGCTTTGCCGAAATCCCTTTCCTCCCTCACTTTTGCTTCTTCTCCTTCTTTTCCTTCTGAATCCTTCTTCTCTCGGTCTCCCTTCTAAACCAAACCTACCCCCATCTTCTTCTTCTTCGCTTTCCACTCTCTTCCAATCATAGCCGAATTCTTCATAAGGCTTTTATGTACGTTCAGTTTATCATCTTTCCCTATTGTGCTTGGCCGAATATACCTAAACTATTCCATCTGATTCCATCATCACCAATTTTGGGTTCTAAAATCTCTAGAAGAGAAATGGAGGTTTCCGATAATATGTTACGTAAAGAGATATCAATGGTGGCGAGTAGTAGCCATTCTGGGGGAGGATTAGGAATAGTGCCAACTGAGAATGGACACGTAGCGCCTGCTCCCAAATTTAAGCAATGTAAAGTGTTAGCTGTTCGTGATTTTCTGCCGGGGTGCGGCAGGGTGGCTGCACCAATCTCTGGATCAAGTGGGCAAACCACAACTGACTGATCTAGTAAAGGGAGAGGTAAATCTGTTGGACAAGTATTTTCAGTAGAGGCTATTTTTGGTAAGTTGATTGGGATTCAATTAACCCGATTGACAAGTGATTAATGGACTGCCTTGATTATATGTAGGTTGGAGTTCTCGTGGGTCATTCACACATTTCGCAATCAGGTGTATAATTGCACTATCTCTACTGTGAGTCGGCAAAAGTCGAAAAGTCGAAAAGCCAAAACTTCGACATTTGAGGCCTCACGAGCGTGCGATCCCTCATGTGGTAAACTGAGCCCACAAATCATGGGCGATAACTATAAAGGCCACCATGAGCGTCCTCGTGCTCTTGGGTCGTTATGGGCCTCGTTTGGTTGAAATGGGCATTGTGAACCCCACACGGAATAAATCCACGATAAGTGGCAATTACTGAATTCGGCTATAACGTTCACATAGCCGTGACTGAATTTGGGCTAAATGGGCCAAACGAGCGCATAGGCCCACTTAGGCCAAATATTGGGCTTTAGGCCCAATTACAATGTTTTGATCATATATGTTATCTGTGTCGCTCGAGGCCACTGTGGACCTTTGGAAAGGTTGTAAAATAACCGTAATACCCCTATAGGGTAAAATTATCGTAATGCCCCTATAGGGTAAAATGACCATAATGCCCCTGTAGGGTAGAATTACCGTAATACCCCTGTAGGGTAAAATGATCGTAATTCCCCTATAGGGTAAAATGACCGTAATGCCCTTGTAGGGTAAAATGACCGTAAAGCCCCTGTAGGGTAAAATGACCGTAATGCCCCTATAGGGTAAATGACTATTTTGCCCCTCGAGGGTAAATGACTGACTTGTTTCATGATTTGACTACTATGGTTTGATTGACTTAACTATGAATGATATGACTGATTCTGAGCATGGCATACTGCATACACGACATACTGCATGGGGTTGGGATACTGTTATGGAGGAAGTGTACTGTTACTGGTGGCTTTGCCACAAACACTGTTAATGGTAGCCTTGCTGTGTTACTAATACTTGTAACACCCCTTACCCATATCCTACGCCAGAACTGAGTATGAGGCATTACCAGACTTAACAATGCATTTGGTCAAATTAATTAACATATATACAAAATGACTTAGTCAAGCCCCTATACATGCCAAAACTTAAATCATTTATAAATAAAGATACCCATAGATAGCTTGATAGTGTGAAGCGATCTCCAACGACCTCCAACCCGAGCTTGTTTAATAGGACTCTGTAACATGGGAAAGAAAAAGGGGTAAGCTTATAAAGCTTAGTAAGTTCACATGTAAATATAATAAGCATTAACAATGAATTTAGCTTACTACTAAGCTGTCATAACTTGCATAAATAATGCTAAGTTCTTACTTTCCAACTTACTAATTTGTAGCCTTACTAAAGCCTCAACTTGACAAATCCTCACAACAAGTTCTTAAATTGATACAATCATTAAATCACATGCTTATACCTTATTACTCATGTTCACATTAATCTGTCTACTTGAATTACTGTCACTAAATTATTTATTTCTTGAGCTACAGAGCTTCGAATTACAAACCGCTAATTTTTCCTGAAACTAAACTCAGATATATTCATACCATAAAATTTTTAGAATTTTTGGTCTTTCCAATTAATACAATTTATTCATTAAAGTATCCCTTGTTCTGTTGTCTGACGGTTTTGACCTTTCTTCACTAAAAATTAATTATCTCATTGTACAAAACTCAAATGATGTTACTGTTTGTTTCTCTTGAAAATAGAAAATTTCAAGGATATAAATTTTATCCCATGATTATTTTTTTACAATTTTTAATGATTTTTCCAAGTAAGAATAGGGGATCACGTAATCATTCTAAACCAGTCTCACAAGAATTTAAATATCTAAAAATATACAAATCCTTTGTTTGCTATGTTTCTTTTATATGAAAATAGACTCAATAAGATTTAAATCAATATCTCATTCAACTTATAATTCAATTTCTAATATTTTTGGTGATTTTTCAAATTCACGTAACTGCTACTATCCAAAACAGTTTTATTGTAAATTTTTGCTCTCACTCACTTTAGTTGTATTCGTTACTTACCTATAACAATCTTTCCAATTTTTGATTACATATCGAGCATATTGCTCATACGTTACACATGCATATACCTACACTTATCATTACAAGCCACACATAATTTCACTTAATTGATTTTCCCGGTGAACTCACCGGTAACCTTACCAAAGGCTCAGAATACAAAGGGCACCTTACTTAATAGCTTGCATACATGCCTGCAACATCTCACTTAACACATGAGTACTCTTTCATAATATAGGCATATTGCCAATCATGTCATAAAGTGTCACAAGCATAACTGAAAACTCATCACTTACTTAATACTTGATATTCTCAATTACTTACAATCTCAATATTAAATAAGCCTTAAATGCATACCTGTACTCTTTCTTAATGTTCTCACCTTGTCATTTCTTTGACTTACTCTTTGGATTACTCAGGAACATTTTCCTTTTTGAACTTACCATTGCCATGTCTTGACATGGTCTTACGTAGCATCCTTGCCTTATGAACTCACCAATGCCATGCCTTGGCATGGTCTTACATGGGACCTTTGCCTTATAGTAACTTATCAATGCCATGTCTTGACATGGTCTTACATGATATCCTTATCTTACCAAATGCCATGTTCCAAACATGGTCTTACATGGTATCCTTGTGTTATTGCCAATGCCACATCTTAATGTGGTCTTACATGGAGTCCTTAATCAATGCCGATGCCATGTCTTGACATGGTCTTACACGGGATCCTTGCCTTACCAATGCCATGTCTTGACCTGGTCTTACATGGTATCCTTAACCGTCAATTCCTCCTTAAATGCCATGTTATGAACATGGACTTTTCCATCAATTCTTCCTTAATTGCCATGGTATAGCCATGGGCTTTGAGATATCAATGGCTTGTCAAGTCATAGCTAAAACATACTTGCTCAAATTCTCAAGGTTAGTCGCATAACTCAATAATAACATTACTAAAAACAATAATTGCATAATAATAAAATGCTACTCAACTTACATACTTACATTCTAAATCTCATCATATCATCAACTTAACTTATTCTCATCAAACTATGCTAGTCAATACTTTCTTATTATTATACAAAGCCATAATACAAAATATGGTCTAACATATAAATTATACAAGTTCTCTTTCCAATATCGAATTATTATCGAACATTAATCATTATATTTGAAACTCAATACTATAGTATTTATGGCCAAAATATCAATTTATCATTCAAATATGCATAATTAAATGCTTATTAAACATATGAACTTACCTCGATACCAAAACGGTCATTTTACCAACTTTCCTGATTTTCGATTTTCCTCCCGTTCTAGGTCCAAATCTCATTTTCGAGGGTCTAAGACATCACATTTCACTTATTTAATTAATGTACTACTCAAAATAGTCCCTAACTCAAACTTTGGCAAAATTATAATTTTGCCCCTAAACTTTTGCATAATTATGATTTTTCCCCTAGGCTCGAAAATTAAACTTCATCCCTTATTCTTATGTTTTATAACATGCTGATCGTTTTTCCCTTCTATGGCAACATCAAATTCTTGCTCTAACATGCACTTATGTACATTAGGTATTTTTGCCGATTATGTCATTTTACTCGTTTTCACTTAAAATCGCTTAGTAAAACATCAAAAACAAACACATTTCACTTACGGGTATTTTTCCAAATATGAACCCTAGGTTAAATTATTGCTAGAATAAGCTAAATCAAGTTACCGGGACTCCAAAAACGTAAAGAACATGAAAAATGGGGCTTGAATGGACTTACCATGAAGCTTGGAAAGCTTGAAAACCCTATACAAGGCTTTCCACATGTTAAATTCGGCCTAATCTTGAAGATGGACAAATTTGGCATTTAAATTTTGTTTTTAATTCATTTAATTCACTAAATTACCAAAATGTCCCTTAAAAAAATCTTTTGAAACATACCCATCCATGTCCATTTTTTTGTCCACCAACTTAACCAATGGTCTAATTATCATTTAAGGACCTCCAATTTAAAATTTCATAACAATTGGACACTTGTAACATGTAGAACTCAACTTTTGCACTTTTTACAATTTAGTCCTTTTGACTAAATTGAGTGCCCAAACGTCAAAATTTTCAAATGATATTTTCACGAAATCATTCCATGAAATCGTAGACCATAAAAATATAAATAAAATAAATTTCTCAACATTGAATTTGTGGTCCCGAAACTACTGTTCCGACTAAGCCCAAAGTCGTCATTATAATATTGGCGACTCTGTGCGTTAGATGTCTTGGCGGCTATCTTTGCGATATTGGTTAGTGTCGCAATCGGTGCTACATAAGGAATGTAGGGATGGTGATACGATCCACCTAGAGACTGAGTCAAGTCGTATGTGAGATGCCCGATCGTCTACGAAGAAGTTTCGTTCGATTTGTTTAAAAAAGAGAAAAATGGTTGGATTTAAGTAAATGGCATCAACTTAGGTTGGAGAAAATAGATGGATGAATGGAATGATGGTCGAAACAAGAAAGAACCCTTAATAGAAGATTAAGGACCCGAATCTTATATGTTTCAAAGGAATGGTTGAGTTCGATAAAATCGAGACCCGCTATATAGCAAGATAGGAACCAACAGTATCGGATTGAACGCCACACCCGAATGGATGATAAGTTCGAAATAAAGTCAGATTGACGCGACTAGTTACTTGATAAGTCAATTTGAACCTTGAAGAATAATGAGAGTGGATAACTCACAATAAGAAAATTTCATTAAGGATCAAAAGTTCTCCAAAAATGCTTGATTACATATATTTATAAGGCTAGAATGAGCTAGCCGAATGGTCACATAATAAAATGCTAATAAAGAGCTGAATTAAGGCTCAAAGACTTTTGAAATTCTTGAATCAAATAATTCCTCTCTTTAAGATACTTTAATCAGCTAAATCAATGTCCTTGAATGCTTGGAAAATGACTCTTGATTTCACCTTTAGCTAGCTGAATAGACACCAACAACTTAATGAAGTTTTTAAGGCATGAATTGTCCATTAAAGTAGCAAAAAACGTTTGGGGTAGTTGGAAGGATTGCTGCCAAAATTTAAAGGAAGTATAATGCTCCTTTAAACTCTTTTTAATGATGTATAAAGCCTCCTTTGTAACAGCCCCTCTTATGTAACTGAAAACACTTGAAAAGCCACCTTATTGAATGTGTAACAGCCTTGAAATGTAACGGTTGTGAGCTGAAAAGACACCTGTAATAAACACAATAAAATGAACTTATTAAACACAATTTAACACTAATTAAACTCAAACATATTAAACACTTGACTTTAATAAATGAACTAAAAGTTAAGACATCAATTAATGCAGCAACTAGTTTAATTATAGAAGCAGAATTAAACAAACTTAAACTCATGCTTCATTAAAATATCCTAGTAACTAGATTAATTAATAAGCCTCTTATTAAACACAACTTATTTATTTAAACTAAACACCTTTATTTAAAGCTAATATTTAATTTAAAAGTTTGTATTTAGCAAGATAAAATTGCATGAACTAAATCGAGCTAAACACATGCTGAATGAGCTGAATGTAAACTTAAACCGAGCTCAATGAGCTGATATGAACTCATACATGGAAAGGGAGTTTAATTGAGCTGAAAATGAGCTAGAATCAGCGTCATTTTGCACTTTGGCCCATCGAGCTTAGGCCACTCTCGATGGCGTCAGATGGAGTCGAACCATGATGCGACTAGGTTTGCATCATACCCCCTCTTGAAAGCGATTCGTCCTTGAATCGAGTCGTTGGTTCTTGAGGACATAGTTCCTTTTACTCGGCTTTCCTCAGTCGAATGGGGAGGATGGTAATCACGTCACTTGGAAAGAATAGCCTCGAGATAGCAAAAAGTGATGCAAACATACTCGTAATCTAGACATAATAAAAATAAGACAAATATGACACATGTGGATGGACAGAATCAAATTATCATGCAAACCAAGTAATGCCTCATCAAATGTTTGAAACAAATTTGAATGGGTTTCAAAACAGACATACAAACTAAATTGATTCCACAAGTCATGATTGGCATGCGAGAGATGAATCAAATGGTAGACATAATCATCACAAGCAGACAATTGAAAAGATTCACTATCATAGGCATCATGACGATTATCAAAAATAAAAATCTCTTTATCATTAATCAAGACAGATAGATCATGTTCGAATGAAATAAAATAGTCAAACACATCATGATCTCGGTATCTTTCAAAACTTAAATTATCAACATGATTGTTAACACCAACTGAGGAGAACTAAAATGATTCAAAAGTTTCAGAAGTCTTACCTTTAAAAATAGAAAAACAAAGATCGTTTTTACCTTGCTCTTGCAACACAAATCTTCTCTCCTCGGGACTATAGTGTAACCGAAGCTTCACAGTTGAATTAAACTTTTCCAAATGAACCGTGAACTTCAAATACAACCATAGAACTTGTTTAAGGAACGAATTAAAATTGAAAACAAAGTGGGTAAATCAAAAATAGGAATTTTTTGCACACAATTGATGGTGCTTGATTTTCCCGCAAAATGAATCAAAACAAATTCCCGATTTAAAAAATTGATTTTGATTTTGTAAACCAATCACATGCTTTATTTTCAAAATTAAAATTAAAATCTGAATCAAATGAATAGGTGCAACAAGTTTGTTTACAAAGAAATTATGATGCTTACCTTCTCTTGGTAACAGCTTAAGATAACTTGCTCTAGGCTTAAAGACTCGATTTTGATCATTACTCCAAATTGTAACAAGAATTTCATTTTCACAAACAAGTCGCAAAAGTGAATCAAAGAGAATTTAAATGGACAAACATACAAGCATTTATGCTTCACAAATCTTAGTTGAACAAGCAGTCCAAAACATGGAAATTTCGCACAAAAATTAAAAGTTTTCTCTTGAAAGGAACAATCTCGCAAATTAAGCATGTTATGCAAAAATCTTTTAACACATATGTCAGACAAAGAAGTTGTGAACATACGACTTTTCAAATTTTCAGGTCCATCACATGATTCAAACCTTGCTCGATCAATCAAACATGTGGTATTGAAATAACATGGCTGAAACGTTATACCATCAAAGGAACTATGCATCAACATGTTATCACACACGCACAGCAAAGTAAACTTAGGCATGCTTATACTAAAGCAATCATACACCATAGCCTTGTTTAAACAGATGGTTTGTTCATAACAGGTCAAAGAAGGCATAATATCACCATAAGCAGAAAGGCCAATTTGTTTACTTGAGCGTCCACTATTACGCAAATCCAAAATTCACTTGGGCGAAACCAATCCAATGTTTTCAACAAAATTGCCAATGTAAAACTTATCATAAGACAAACTTTTCATGGCAGTATTTGTTACTAAATCATTAGGCGAACAATGGCTATCCAAAACAAAATATGAAAGCCTTTCAGAACTTAGGTCATCAAAATTTTTAGTAGTATCTTTTAAATCAAATGACCGTGACTCTAAAAGCATGGAGTCCTTACCTTTCTTACCTTCAATCGCAGTGGGTGGTGGTCATTCGCATAATTACCTTTTTCGAACAATCGAAAATGCCTCTTGTTTGGAAGGTAGTGAAGCTGGAATTGGTCGCACAAACTTCTAGGCACCTGAAAAGTTACTTCACAAAAAGATCGAACAGGTGGGTTAGTAGAAATGATCCTCGCTTGCTCACTCATATCGTTTTCGTCAAATCTTTATTCTCAATTTCTTTTTCCACTTTTTTTCTTGATCACATTTTTTTCTCTCAAACTCTTTTTCGTTCTCATTTTCTTTCTCAATCTCTTTCTCATTCTTATC
Source organism: Gossypium bickii (assembly GCA_025503065.1). Lineage (NCBI taxonomy): Eukaryota > Viridiplantae > Streptophyta > Magnoliopsida > Malvales > Malvaceae > Gossypium > Gossypium bickii. Next base: position 40,749,088 of record CP106717.1, on the reverse strand, counting down.
TTCACTCTCATTTTGTTTTTCAATCTCTTTTTATTCTTTTTCTGAGGCTTTTTCAATGGCTTTTTCGAGCTCTCTCAAGACTCACTCATTTTTTCTCTTACTCGTCTCTTGCCTCTGTTTTCTTTTTATTTCTTTTTCCTTATCTTCTTTTCCTTTTCTTTTGTTTGTTTCTTTTCTATTACATGATGTTACAAAAGAATCATGATAACAAGGATTTCCAAAAGAAGGAAAATTATTTACATTTGGTTCACGAACATTTCTTCGAGAAGAATACTCCATGGATGTTTTCGTTGAAATTCTTGAAGAAGTATATCTATCTCTTCGTACATTATCTCGGAAGGATTCAAAATCAAAATCGGCTTCTTTTCATCTTGGATTCCTTGATAAAAAGGACTCTCGATCAGACCCTCTTCTAGAATAGGAATCATTATATGAGTCTCTTTGTCTCGGAGTCGATGGCGAAAAGGAATCACAATGGGTCTTCTTCTTCAAGTAGTAATCGGGGGTATATCTCCGTGGGGTTCTCAGCTCCGTTTTTTGACTTAAACAAACTCGTTCATAGGGGCCTCTTTGTTCCACACGATTTAAACTCTTGTGCAATTTGTCGAATTTAAAAATTCACCATTCTTCGCATTTCTTGCACCAAATATTGGAACTTAGATTCGATGAAATCTTCGCGAGACATGATTTTGTTGCTGAAAAGAAATATTTTAGTTCTCAAAACAAAAATTAAGTACCTCACCATAAACCTCATGATTTCACTCGAAAAGAAGAAGGAAAAGTGACACTCTCACTTGTGTTTACACTCATTTGGCGTTCACCTCGACTCGAATGATCTCACTCGCTCGTGCCTTTTACCACTTGAATCCACCTCTCAAAATTTTGGAAGGTTGCCTTAGACTTATTAGCAACTTGTAGGTCGGCTTCAAGGGGTTTAAGCAAAGGAAAAATCGTTATAGGTTAAGGTAGGCTAAAAGAAAAAGAAGAAGTTGATAGATGTGGCGTTGGGTGAGTTGGGAAAATACCAAATGATGGAAATAAAAATCTTGAATGATCGGGGTAGGAAGATGAAAATATGGCTTCGGGAACTCAAAAATTAAGGAGAAAAATGGAGAAACTAACAAGATCATAAAACTTCACTTTTTTTTTATATTTTTGTATTTTTTTCACTTCAAATACACGAAATTAAGTACAATAGAACACTTTAAATACAATTTAATTTTTTTAATTTTGAATTTTTTTCAACTTTTGTACCTACTTCAAAATTACGATTATCGTCGGAGCTTCTCGTTTTCTAGCTCTGATACCAAAGATATGATCCACCTCGGGGCTAAGTCGAGTCGTATGTGAGATGCCTGATCGTCTACGAAGAAGTTTCATTCGATTTGTTTAAAAAAAAAAAGAAATATGGTTGGATTTAAGTAAATGGCAGCAACTTAGGTTGGAGAAAATAGATGGATGAATGGAATGATGGTCGAAACAAGAAAGAACCCTTAATAGAAGATTAAGGACCTAAATCATATATGTTTCAAAGGAATGGTTGAGTTGGATAAAATTGAGACCCACTATTTAGCAAGATAGGAACCAATGGTATCGGATTGAACGCCACACCTGAATGGATGATAAGTTCGGAACAAAGTTAGATTGACGCCACTAGTTATTAGATAAGCCACCTTATTGAATGTGTAACAGCCTTGAAATGTAACGGTTGTGAGCTGAAAAGACACCTACAATAAACACAATAAAATGAACTTATTAAACACAATTTAACACTAATTAAACTCAAACACATTAAACACTTGACTTTAATAAATGAACTAAAAGTTAAGACATCAATTAATGCAGCAACTAGTTTAATTATAGAAGCAGAACTAAACAAACTTAAACTCATGCTTCATTAAAATATCCTAGTAACTAGATTAATTAATAAGCCTCTTATTAAACACAACTTATTTATTTAAACTAAACACCCTTATTTAAAGCTAATACTTAATTTAAAAGTTTGTATTCAGCAAGATAAAATTGCATGGACTAAATCGAGCTAAACACAAGCTGAATGAGCTGAATGTAAACTTAAACCGAGCTCAATGAGTTGAGATGATCTCATGTGAGTTTAGCTGAAAATGAGCTGGAATTAGCTTCATTTTGCACTTTGGCCCCTCGAGCTTAGGCCACTCTCGATGGCATCGGATGGAGTCGAACCATGATGCGACCAGGTTCACATCAGATGGGTGGCTTGATTTAATCCCCACAGGAGTGTGGGGTTGGACAGGAGACAGAGTGCAGGGTTGGTTTGGGTATTTATGCATTGCATATACTGATTCTGATATTGAGATGGGCTTAGGCCCAAATATATGTGATATGTGACTTTTGATATAGGCTCAGACCCAACCGAGGCTGATGGGGGCTAAAGCTGAATTGCCACTGTTATTATAATGGGCTAAGGCCCACACCGTACTGTTACTGTTAAAGGGCTCAGGCCCAGACTGATCCTATTTCTGTATATTGACTGTTTCTTTAATAAAGGGATTACACACTGAGTTTTCGTAAACTCACCCTGTTTTTAACCTTTCAAGTAATCCCCAGCGTTAAAGGTTTGGAGTTGCGAGGGACTCGGAGGGGGCCACACAACTGCACAAGTTTTATTCTGTTTAGCTTATTTACTTAAGAATGAGCTTGTTGGTTCGGGTTGTAATAAGACCTCTATAATTTCTGGATTTTAAATTTGGGATTTGATTTGATTTGATTGTGATTTATATCTGCTAGAAGTAGAACACGATTTTCCAAAACAATAACTATTTTCTAACATTACGTTTTCGCAACTCAATTTTTAAATATCATGTTTTCGTAAATCATTTGCTTTAACTTAAGCTTTCGCAACAAGAAGGTTTTAAACGTAATAACTGTTTAATAAACCACGATTGAAAATAAACAAACACAAACTGATGTTTTGTACAAGTTTTAAATGGCAAGAAGTTTAAAATTTCAAGAAGGGTTTTCAATGAAAACATGGTTTTCGAAAAACACTTCAATGTGACACGCTAGATTCGGCCATAACGTCTAGGCTGGGTTTGGGGTGTTACAGTTTGATCCATAGAGTACTCGAATATTCCATTAAACATTATAAAAATTTTAAGTTACCTGTCACAGTTGCAGATACCACTTTATTATTTATTCTTGTAGTGTTGATTCTTAGCCCCCGGTACACGCATACTAGGGGGTCTGAGCTACAAGTTGTTATATTTTTTGTCGATGCAACTAAAGTAAAATTCAAAATAAAATCATTTTTACATGCATTCAAACATCAATCATGATTAAATTACATTAATATATCATTTTCAAGTCTTATTCAAGCTTACGAAAGCTCTTTTGTCAACCCAACCACAAAATAGGACCAAATTGCAAAGTTTTAAAAGTTCAGGACCGACAATGTGACATTATTTCTTCCACTTCCTGACGTTGCCAAAATAGTATGTCATGTCACGACATCAGGCCACTCAATATCACATTGTCACTTACTATCAACCGACGTTGCGATGAGGAAAGATGCTCGTCGGGACAAGGATGTGTTTTTGTCAAAAATGAATCATTTGGTACCTATTTCAAAGCTTCCAAACAAATTTTACAACATTTGCACTAAATAAAAATTTCAATCAGTTCAAACATATCTAAAACCATACCAATAAAGTTTATACACTCAAAATCAACTTCTTAACAAGATATCCATTACATAGTCACCAATTAAACTTACGCATTTCAATAACATTAGAGCATATCAACTAAAACATTTAAATGTCTAACCGTACCTATACCAAATTTATCAAAACATGCCAGTTCACTTTCATACATAGTTCATTAAAAAACACTTTTAAGATATTAATCATGAATCAAATTAACCATTCATCCATATATACCTAAAGCATACCATTCAAACATGTCATTTCAATACATACTTCAACTTAGCCATATCATACCATTCCATATGACATTTATACAACCATAGATCAATACATCAATAAGTATGAAATGCACATATGTTTATCTCCATACATGAATCAAAACACCAAACCATCACAAGTTACCAAACTCATAAAGACATCTTATAATTAAGGTATATACCAAATCACTTATATAAATTCCACAATCCTTGACTCAAGATGAATAAAAAGCTATTGAAATGAGGATAGTGTTAGCTTCGAGATGATCCTGTAACACTCCTAACCCATCCCTATTGCCGAATTAGGGTTACAAAGTATTACAACACATAACGACTCTCATTACATCATAAAAACTAATCAAATATTAATTTAAATACTATTTATTTATAACCAATCATCATTCATGGAATCCATACAAAAATGAGCTTTAAATAGAGTGTACAAAACTAAAAATAATTTTGGAAACATTTAGGGACTAAACTGAAACAAAATAAAAAAATGTAGAAAAAAATTGAAAATAAGGGTCACACGACCATGTCTGTAACACCCCAAACCCAGCCTAGAAGTTAGGCCCAAATCTGGTGTGTCACATTAAAGAGTTTTTCGAAAACCATGCTTTCATTAGAAACCCTTCTTAAAGAACTTAAAACTTTCTACTATTCAAAACCTCAGATTTCATTTACTTATTTTCAAAATGTGGTTTATTAGAAATCATTCTTAGAAAAAAATATTATCTTTAAAACCTTGTTTGTTGCGGAAAGCTTAATTTAAAACAGTTGCGGAACGTGATATTTTGAAAAAAAAATAGTTATTTCTGGTAAATCGTGATCTACTTCTAGCAATTATAAAATAATCAATAAAATCCCAAAACTTAAAGTTCAGAAATCTTAAGACCTTATTACAAAATTTATAACCCAACCAATTAAACTAAAATAAAAATAGGACGTGTACTTTAGAGCCAATCGCACGTGTGGTCACCTCCGAGTCCCTCGCAGCTCCAATCCGTCTAAGGCTGAGGATTACCTGCACAGTTAAAAACAGGGTGAGTTTATGAAAACTCAGTGTGTAATCCCCTTACCAGAGTATCAGTCAGTGTACAGAAGAAGAAACCCAAACCGTTTGGGCCGAAGCCCTTTCAACAGTAACAGTACAGTACAGATCAGAGCATAAATAGATATGCAACAGTATGAGGATGCATCCCACCCCAATCCAATCCTACACTCCAACCGTACCAGCCTTACACTCCATGTGAGGACCAAGTCTACCCATCCAACCCTACACTCCATGTGGGGACCAAGTCTACCCACCCAGCCCTACACTCCAAGAACGTAGCCGAGCTGCCAGTATATATATACAGCTCTTAATCCTTCAATAACGGTATTATAATTGGCACAGAGCCATCAGTAACTGTATTATGTTTGGCATATAGCCATCAGCGGTGGTAATATAATCAGCACATAGCCCTGGGTAAATATGATCGACACAGAGTCATTGATATCTGTTAGGCACATAGCCACGGGTAAATACGATTGGGACAAAGCCATAATCAAGATGGCACAGAGCCAAGCTCTCCAATAATGCAGCCTTGCTGCTAACAACGGTATATGTGGTTGAGCCACTAGAATCAGTATATGTGGCAAAGCCACTAAATCAGTAAAACGTGGCATAGCCACCAGTATAGTACTTCCTCCAAAATACAAATCCTAACCCATGCAATATGTCGTGTATGTCATGCTCAATCATTACACATGTATGCAAAATGGCCATGCTTAGTAACAGTCATCTAAACATATATTAACAGCATATCAGTCACACCCCCACAGGCAAGTCAATTAAACTCATAATTATACAATCACAGTCAGAACAGTCAAATTCACAATCTAAATTAGTCATTTACCTACAAGGGCAAGATAGTCGTTTTACCCTATAAGGGTATTTCAGTAATCCTATCCTTCCGGGGTATTTCGGTAATTCTACCCTTCAGGGGTATTTCGATAATTCTACCTTATATGGGTATTTCAGTAATTCTACCCTACAGAGGTATTTTGGTAATTTTGCAAACTGAGGGTATTTCGATACTTTCACAAATAAAGGGTATTCCGGTAATTTTGCAATCCGAGGGTATTTTAGTAATTTTACAAATTAAGGGTATTTCGGTAATTTTCCAAATTAGGGGTATTTCAATAATATGTCAACCAAGGGTATTACAGTAATTTGTAAGCTAAGGGTATTTGAGTAATTTGTAAACCAAGGGTTTTTCAGTAATTTCATAAACTAGAGGTGTTTCGGTAATTTTATAAATTAGGGGTATTTCGGTAATTTCACAAATCAGGGGTCTTTCGGTAATTTCACAAATCAAGGGTATTCTAAATAGAGATAACGATGCGAATGGGCTAGGGCCCATTCTCAGCCCAAATGGACCCACACACTCGTGTGGCCCATTTAGCCCATATCTAGCCATAGATATGAGATTCACATAGACCAATTCAATATCTACTACGCAATCATACAATTTATTCATATGGACCTACGGGCCCATTGGGCCTACTTGGCCCTTTTCGGCCCATGTAACATCCCAAAACTGGGCCTAAGAGAATTGGGCCTTTTGGGCCCCGAGCGTAGGAACTTTTTAAATTTTTGGAGAACAAGAGATCGGCTTAAATGCAAGTTGGACCTATTAGGTAAGTGATTTTGGAAGGTTAGGGGGCTTCTATGAAGTCCCGGGATCAAACTTGGGCTTAGGAGAAGTTTTAGTTTTAGGTGAATAAAACCCTGGGAGTTAGTAGGTAGGCTTTAAGAATAAAATATGGAGAAAAAGGCTTTAAGAATAAAATATGGAGAAAAATGACACAAGTGGAGTGTGTGGTGTAGTAGCAAAGAGACTCCACTTAGGGAGCAAGGGAGTGACACCACAGGGAAGGAAGGAGGTCCAAGGTTCAAGTTGTAGCACATGCATTTCTTTTAGATTATTATTTTTAAATGGATTGAGACATTGGCCATAGACTTAGCTTTAGTTGGGCATGATTTTAGTCACAAGAGGAGCTTATGGCTTGGTGGCAAGTGGCGTGTTGAGCTATTGAAGGGAGCAAGGGTTCGAATCTCATGACAAGCAAAGGAGTATATATTTTGCGGATTGGACGGCAAGTGTTTGAGTTGGAACTCTGCTAACGGAGGGATCCCACATCGGAAAGATACAAAGAAGGAAGGTGAGAAGCTGGCTATATATAGAGCTATCTATGATTGGAGAGAAAACATACCTTGGTGGGCATTGGGCATAAGAGTGCTTGGAGCGTGGATTAGCAGCTTCCGATTCCTATTAGATCTAGAGGATAATCGCCAATAGTAGCAAAGGAAGGGCTACTAGAATGTGAGGTACACGGTAAGGGTGTGGTGAGGTTTCAATTTTTGATAAGTATGCATTAAATCTTGGTTAATCGCTAGTAATGTCGATTGTAGGATCGTGACTAAGGGATTTGCAGCGCGCGAGGTTACCAGGTGTGTACAAACACTACACACATGATATCGGCACTGGGCCCTGAGGCTAAGAATTGATGAAATGGTTTGGTTGGTTATACGAATTGAATTAGTCATGCATGATACATGAATTGGATTTGTTTTGGGCCTAATGGGCCCTAAGGATGTAATTTGGGTTTGATGAGCTTTATGGGGACGTAGAAAAGTATGTTAGGGTTAATGGACTTTAGGCCTAGTTTGAACAACTCTTAAATTTCATAAGACTTAATCTAAATTAACATGTCTGTGAACAAGTCGCTGGGTTAGGGTGTGACAACAGACATACGCATGTCTAGGATTGGATCTAGGGAGAGCTTGGCACTTAAGCGTTCCTAGTGGCCCACCTCCTCTTCTTTGGAATCCTATTGGTGCATAGTGTCTGTTCACTTTAGCCGCGAGGACTTGTTGATGGGCCAAAGTTCATAACTAAAACCCGAGAGGGACCAATTACCCTTATATTTGCAAATTTACTAAAATAACCTGATTTGTAAAATTACCGAAATACCTCCGATTTACAAAATTACTGAAGTAACCTGATTTGCAAAATTACCGAAATACCTCTGATTTGCAAAATTACTAAAATACCCCTAGTTTGTGAAATTATCGAAATACCCCCAGTTTGTGAAATTACCAAAATACACCTGGTTAGTGAAATTACTGAAATACCCCCGATTTGTGAAATTACCAAAATACCCCCAGTTTGCAAAATTACTAAAATACCCTAATTTGTAAAATTATCGAAATACCCCCGATTAGCAAAATTACCGAAATACCCCTGATTTGTGAAAGTACCAAAATACTCTTGTTTTGCAAAATTATCAAGATACCCCTATTTTGCCAAATTACCAAAATACCCCTGTAGGGTAGAATTACGAAAATATCCCTGGGTAGTGATACGACGAAAATACCCCTATGTGACGAATATGAGTTTGTGGAGGTTACTTTTGTATTTGATGCATTCATATGATATTCTGCTTAGGATGCATATGGGTGGAAATTATGGTACGGAGGAAGATTTGAGGATCGCATGGCCGTATGGTATGGATCCAGGATTGCATGGCCGTATGGTATGGATCCACCGAAGGCTTTAAGCCCAATATATGATTAGCAGCTTTGCTACAACGTTTGATAGTACTGCAATCGGGCTACCCTTGGTGTGTAGCGGAGGGGTGGGTTGAGCTAGAATTCCCCACAGGAGTCATAAGGGAAATGGTGTTTGTAGCGGATGGACTTTTGGGGTGGTTTTTGCATTATTTGTTTATAAATGATACGATATGATTTGATATAAGGTCATTGTGGGCTAAAGCCCAAGACCACCGATTTTGATAGGACTTAGGCCCAATGTGAATATTTGTAAGTGATTTGATTTCCAAGGGTTGTGCACACTGAGTTTCGAAACTCACACCCCTTTAATTTAATGTTTCAGGTAATCCCGAATAGACGACTCGACATGGGAGAGGACTCGGAGATGGCCACACTACAAGAGGCCTGAATTTTCATCTATTTGTTTCAAAATACATGTTTTTAGTTACTTAATTTTCGGTGGAAGTAATAAGGCCTTGTACTCAGTCTTGACTTCAGATTTATTTTGGGTTTTGAAATTAATTGTTTATTTAATTATTAAACCTAAGTAAGTTCTTGTGTTCATACTTGGTTTCTGAAATACTTAAAGTAATAAAATGTGTTTTTATCTTTAATTAACAAGACTAATAGATTTTGGGCTTTTGGGCCTTAAATTTTTAATTAGCAAAACCATTTTAAATTGTGGCTTTAATGTGAAATTCTGGATTCGGGCCTAACTTCTACGCCGGGTTTGGGGTGTTACAGCCCATCGTGGCCCAAACAGCCTAAACCCACAAGAACACCCATGATGGCCTCAACTATCGCGTCGAAGCTCCCACACGTGCGCTTGCACGCTCGTGTGGCTACTATCATCGTGTGATCAGTATTTCGGCATTTGCCGCTCTACAGCTAGAGTAGTGTGAAATACACACCTGATAGGAATCTGGAGTTAATCTGTGCACCAAACACTCCTGTGCCCAAACGCCCACCAAGGTATGCTTACACCTTTCCTCTTGCTATCTTTCCGATGTGGGATCCCTCCTTCAGCAGAGTTTAATTTCAACACAAACTCTGGCCGTTCCAACTTAGCAAAATAAATATCCATGTTTGTTTGCGATGGGATTCGAACTCAGGTTCCCCTATAACTTAATCCACGCCACTAGCCACTAGGCCACAAGCTCCTCTTGTGTCTAAAATCATGCGCAACTAAATATAAGTCTTTCGGCCAACGTCTAAGTTCACTTAAAAATAAATCAAAATGAAATTCAAGCGCCAAGACTTGAACCTTGGACCCGTGCTTCCTTGTGTGGCATCACCTCCTTGTCTCCCGTGTGGCGTCATTTGCCACTAGACCACAACTCCTTTTTGTGTCATTTTTCTCCACATTTTATTCTTAAAGCCTACTTACTAACTCCTAGGGTTTTATTCACCTAAAACCAAAATTTTCCTAAAGCCCAAGTTTGATCCCAAGACTTCATGGAAACCCCCTAATCTTCCAAAATCACTCACCTAATAGGTCCAACTTGCATTAGAGCCATTCTCTTGTTCTCAAAAATTTTAAACGCTCCCACACCCAAGGCCTAATGGGCCCAATTCTACTAGGCCCAAATTTGGGGCGTTACAATGTGGCTAGGCCGTGTGACAGAGCCCAGGCTATGTGGCTCAAGGACATGGTCATATGGCCAGAGCATGTATATTTCAAAAATAGGGTCACACGGCTGTGTCGCTAGACCATGTACAATTCAAAATAGGGTCACACGGCCGTGTCGTCAAGTTGTGTAACAACCTGTGGCTGTGTGGGAAAAACTTGAAACAAAATCAAAGAATCACATGGTTGTGTGGTAGCCTGTATCACAAGCCATGTGTGCCCAAAATTTCCTTCAAAACCAAGCTAACTCACATTCAAATGCTTGGGTTCCAAGCAATGCAATAACCAACAAGCAAGCCTGTCCAAAATGTGTCTAAAAGAGTCAAAACATACCAATTCACACTCAACCTAAGTGTCAAACCAATATGCCCTCATTGGCACCCTAATTCAAAAATATATATGATAAACTCACCTAGGTGATGATTCGAGTCGTTTGTTGCCCGATCATTAAAATAGAGAAGTATCATTCTTAAACAGAGTAATGGCTAAATTTGGCTAAGTAAGACTTTAAACAAAGGTTGGCTAGATGGTTCAAAGATTATGAATGTGTGGAGGATGGCCCGGTTAAGTAGAATGATGGTGTAAAAAAATGGTTAAGTGAATAAGGATTATTGGAATTCAGCTAATCAAAGAAACATGATAAATAAGTTGATAGATGAGGATGGAAAAACGATCTTAAGGACAAGTAAGAACCAACACTATATTAAAGTGCTGACCTGAGACTTATACGTCACTTAAGGTGGACCTTGACCCGTTACTTATGAAGGTAGGAAGCAAAGGTATAGTTTGGTTGAACGCCACACTTGGAATGAGTGATAAGTTCGAAAGAAACAGAATGACGCCACTAGCAAGCTAGATAAGTCACGCTGAGTCTAAAACAAAATAAGAGAGTTGAAAAACTCACAAAATGTTATAAACATTAATCGAAGAAGCAAAAGTCCCTACAAAGTAATTTGAACTACATATTTATAGCCTTTTACATGGGGTAGCCGAATAGGCTATTAAGGGTGCTGAATGGACAGCAAATTAAAGCTAAAAATGGCTGGAAATTTCCTTGAAGCTTCTTGAACGTCATTGGTAGCTTCCTTGAAGTTTCCTAGCATGGGAAACATCATTGGACAGCATCTAAAAGGTGACCATTTAGCATGACATTAATTGAAGTGTTTGGAGCTGAAATGACTTGTCCATGTTTGGCCAATAGGTTTAATGAGCTGAAATTAAGTTGCCTTGATCAGCTAAAAACTTATGGATGTTCTAATGATCAGCTGGAGTATTGTGAAGGTCACCAAGGTGTGAAACCGAATGCAAACAGTCCCCCAAGTATGAACACACAAAATCAAAAGGGCAATCAATGTGAAAGGAATGTGCAGAATGTGTGAAAGCTTTAAAGTTTGCTTTGGGGAGCTAATCGGCCAACTTAGGGAAGCAAATTCAGCAGCCTTGTTATGTCCATTGAGGTCCACGAAATGGTGCTTTGAAGAGCTGAACCATCAGCTCACTTATTGTCATCCCAAGCATTGAACCTGCAGCAAATTAACTCACCTTAAGACAAATTAATTTGGCAGCAACTAGACACATTAATTTGGAACATGTAATTAGTTTGCCTAAGCTAAGACACATTAAAGCAAATAATAATGAGGACACAAATTAAATTCAATAGCAGCTAAGACAAATTAATTAAAAACATGAAATTAATTTTTCTCAACTTTAAACACATTTAAACACTTCTAATTTATCATGTTCAGATTAAGACATATTTATTAACACTCAATTTATTAACTTAAGCTAAGCTAACTAAATTAACACATTAATTTATGAGCTGAAACTAATTAACTAATTTAAATAAATAATTTATTTAATTCCATCAACTTATAACGCATAAAATAAAAACGATGGAAACGAGCTCATTGAGTTGAAATCGAGCTAAATTGAGCTCAACGAGCTGAGTTCGAGTTAGGTCAGCTTGCGAAAGATGGCCAGCCTCGCTTGGTGAGCTGAACCAAGGCCGTTCTCGAGCGTGGCTGTATCTATATACAACAACCATTCAATCACAACATGTATACAAATTGGTTTCACTCAAACACCCCTTACACTTCATATAGTAAATATCAAAGTTCATCCACAAACCAAAACTTTAAATGTTCAAATACCTTATTCCAAATGCATAGCTTAACATAACTAATTTGACCATTTATCAAACTTCAAACATTCCAAATTTGCATATTAACTTAAACATAATAAAATAACCATTTGAATGCATCTAGATAACACTATTTGCATCCACCATCACAATCACAGCCAAAACATTTTCCAATAAGAGTTTACACCATAATTTTAAGTGCAGAACATGCAACCAAAATACTTATAATTTATATAACTAAAACCTATTTATATGTCACTCATAATCGAGCCATAATTAATGAATAGATATCGAATGAACTATCGGATAGTGTGATCTCCAACAATATTCCAATCGACAGAAAAAGTCTGATAATCTACAAAGAAATAAAACCAAACAAAGTAAGCTTTCATAAAGCTTAGTAAGTTCGTAAAATCAAACATATCATACTTGTCAATTTAAATATATATTGAACATAAAAATGAAACAATGATCCCTTTACCATATCTCATCATTACAGCTACCCGAAATAACTAAACTTAGATGATTAATTTCATCAAAACACAACATGTTAATCATGTACTAAGATACAAATCATCATGTCAACTCAATCTATTTATCTTTTAATAGATAATTATTTTGCACGAAGAACAATAGTAAATCAACCTCGGATACACGGGAGGGTAATGCTCATATGAGCTAACATAAGGGCATTAACCGATACTCGATATGCTCACACAAGCTTCAGAGAATCCACAACACATGTAGGACCTCAAGTCATTGGTACGATATCCATCACTAATATATAGTACCTGCTAAATAAAACACCGGCACGGAGTGCCTGCTTATACAACACCAGTACAAAGCCTGCTAAATGTACATCAGCTTGAAGCCTACTAAATATACATCAGCACAAAGCCTTCTACACTCTAATGACTTGTTATTTGTATCCTAGCTATTCATTAAGTTCACACGGGCTTATCTTGCTTTTCTAGTACATTTCATAATCAACTTTATACTTCCATTTCATTAATCATCCAATAGACCTTAACAACATTCAATTCCATTTAATTAAACACGTAATAAGTAAAATCATTATAAACATAATAAATGTAATACGAACTTACCAAAATACGATAGCTAAAAACACACGATAATGATTACTCGACGATTTTTTCCTTTCCGCGTTAATCAACAAACTGGTCTATTTCTTAATAATAATTTAATTCAATTAACCAATTTAAACATATTAACACACCTAAATTCATGCAACTAACCCTTTTATAACTTTTTACACATTTACCCTAAACTTTTACATTTTTTTCAATTTAATCCCTAAAATCAAAATTATCACAATTATCACAAATTAACCTAAAGAATCTTGTGTCAAATTCTATATGGTCCCTAAACAATCCACTTTTATCATTTTATCACAAAAAGTACATGATATTTTATGATTTTATCAACTTAGTCCCTAAACTTTAAAATTAACTAAAATCACTTTACAAAATAGTCTTATTTAACCATCAAGCTTAATAATCCATCATAAAAATTCAAGAAAATTACAAAGTCATCCATGGTAAAATTATAAACATTTAATAGTTTTACGAATCGTTCCTCGGGTTAGCTAGATTAAGCTATAATGATCTCAACAACATAAACATTACTAGAAACGTAAACCAAAATCACTTACATGCAAACTAGGACATGAACCACGCTCTTCCAAGCTTATTTTAATGGTGATTTCGGTTGTATATGGGTGAATGAAGAAGATGATCAGTAATTATTTTGTTTATGTTTAATTTATTTACTTATTTACTATACTTCCCCTAATATAAGCCTTATTAATAAACCAAACAATGGCTTTAACCATCCATTAGTTAACTATGTGGTCTAATTACCACTTAAATCCATCAATTCAAATTTTTGTAGCCATTTATCACCTTAAACTATTGGTAATTAACTTTTGTAGCTTTTACAATTTAATTCTTTTTACTTAATTAACTATCTAAATGTTAAAATTTTCTAACCAAATTTTAATATAGCACTTTAATAACCTTATAAATAATAAAATAATTACTCACTGGTCTGAATCGTGTTCCCAAAACCATTGTTTTCAACACCACTGAAAAACGGGCTGTTACAAATCTGGCTTGGTGTGTTCCACAAGGTGACAATCTATAATGAAAATGGAAAACAAACATGGTAAGCATTATGAATGCTTAATAAGCTCATATGAAATTTATGTTACTTACCTTAATCAATTCAACAATCTAAATTTATTAATCACATTGGGATTCAACATGGCTTTCCTTAACATACATTGATGCAATTGACCACCTCCGGACGTACCAATGTCCAGATTTCTTCCTACACAAAAAGATGTGAAAAGTAGTGTCCACAAGTATAAGGGTCAAGTTGTAATATAGTTACAATGGAGTAGGTGAGTACTCCGAGGATTATATTCAAGGGAGTCAAGAACTAAATTAATTCTAATTTAAACCTAAATAGATCTAATTAATATTTTAATTGAATTATAGTACAAAATATTAAAATAAATGTTTTTAACAAACTCAACTAATAATAAGAAAGGGCATAAAAGAAAATTAAATAAATAAAAAGCAAGAAATCAAATAAGAAAATATGTATCAAATTTGGGCATGGGTGATTAAATCGGTTTGGTAATCTTAATCAATTGTCATATCGAGTGTTCTTATTCAAACAACTAGTCAATACCCTAGGAAGATCTTTGGTACGTCTACTGAAATATTGAGTTGGCAAGAACCACTTATCTTCCAACCTCACAGTCTAAACCAATTTAGGGTTAAGGTGTTCACGGATAGGCCATACCAATTTTTGGTTAAATCCCACCTTGATGACTTCCTAAGGTTGTCAGGCCTTGGGTTTAGGTTCTACCTTTCGTGAACAACTGACCCATTAAGAAATCCCTACAAAATATGTAACAACTCGTTTTCAGTGAAATCAGAATAGTGGTTTTAGGACCACAAACTTGATGAGTAAATTATTATTTTATTATTATTTTAATGTCTATGGAATGTTAGTAAGGTCGTATAAAAATTTTGTTAAGAAATTTTGACGTTTGCATGCTTAAATAAGTGAAAAGGACTAAATCATAAAAAGTACAAAAGTAGAGCTCTATTAGTTAAAGGTGTCAAATAGCTATGAAATTTTAAAGTGAGAGGACTTAAATGGTAATTATACCAAATGTGTGGTTGGTGGATATTCATGGATTGGTTTTGTTGAAATTATGAATGTTATTAAAGGTTAAAAATGTAATTGAGTAAATAAGGTTAAAACGAATAAAAAAAACATTTCTCAATTTTCACTCATCTTCTTCCACCAAAATTAAAATAAGAAACACCATGGAAGCTTGCTAGGCATTTGACTAAGTTGTTGTGCTTGCATGGTATGTTTTACAACTCTGTTTTTAATGATTTTTATGTTTTCGGGATCGTTGTAGCTTAACCTAGCAAGCCCAGGGATCAATTTGCAAAATTGTTAAAGATTTAGGGTTTTTCCATGAATTTTATTACATGATTCTTGAAGTTTTATGAAAGATTATGAGTCCTTATTGTTAATTAAACAAGTTTTGTAAAGTGATTTTTGATCAAATGTCATTTAGGGACTTATTTGTAAAAATAGTAAAATTTCATGGTAAATTTGTGAAATATTGATTTGTGTGACTTGATATAGGTCCCTAGTGAATTTGGCTAGCATGAAATGAGGATGAAAATACTTAGATTTCAGTTTACGACCTTAAGGACTAAATTGTATAAAGATTAAAATGTTAGGGGTAAAATTATAATTTTGTAAAAATATGAATTGTAGGTCAAATTGAGTAATGGAAGTAATAAATTAATTAAATTTATCTATTTAGATCAAGATAAACCTCGTATAGATTTAGATCAGGGAAAAATGAAAGCCCCAAATTGATCGACTACATTTTTACGCTTTGTTTGTCGAGGTAAGTTCATATGATTAAATATCGTTTAATGTTATTTTGATCTATATGTTATTGTGATATTCTCAATATAACTAAATAATGCATATCCAACGATGTCACGAAGATTATTGAAACCCGTTTGAACCTTAGGAATTCGTAGGATACAAATGACATGTCATTAGGGTTTTTATGTTTCGGGTGCTGGTCTTGAATGTCCTAATGATGGATGAGGTCCTGAATTTATTGCGGATACTTCACAGCTTGCATAAGAAGTATCGTGTAGCTTACATTATGACCCACAACTTGTGTGAGCAACGATGTAAAGGAAAAAGAAAGGTTACGGTTATATGTTTAGCACACCTTGTGTGAGCTTTCCTACGTATTCGATGTTATTCTAAATGGTTCAACGGGAATGAAAAGGAAAGGAACGGTAAGTGTTCAAATGAACTATGTCATTAATGTATGAAAAGGTTTGAAATGGAAATGTTCAATGAAAGTATATCCATGTTCATGAAAAGGATGAATTCAAAAGTAGTATGTTCATGTACACCTAGCTTACTGATTGTTGTTTTATGCGATGTCAAAGTCTTAAAATTTATATAAAGAATGATAGAACCTAGAAACTAACTATGACAATAATTTGAGGTAAGCGCACCTATCGAACAGTAGTATAGTTAAGGCAAGATCAGATTGTCAAACCCAAAGGAACTAAAAGTACTAATACTAACTTTCTTTTTATTATCTAGCCTTAGAATTAAAGGAATTTTTTATCTAATCTAAAATTAACTAACAACTAAGCTAAAAATGCAAAGACAAAGAGAAGGAATTTGGGAAAAATACTTTGGGAAAAACCAATTGATTAAGACAATACCCGAGTAAGAATCCACCTAGACTTCACTTATTATCTAACTCAACTGCATTTATTTATTCATTTGACTTGATCCGTAGGATTCCCTAACGTATATTAATCCCTCTCTCGAGGCGACTAACATCTAACCCTAGGTTGATTAATTGAAATCTCCTTCTAATTAAAACCCCTAGAATTGCATTAACTAGATCTATGGACTCCCATATTAGGTTTGACCCTAATCCGGTAGATTTTCATCACCCTATCTCTAGGCGCGAGAGCAACTCCGCTTAAGAAATCCCTAAAACCCCCTGAAGGAATTGAAGGAGAGATCCTCCATCTTGAGTATGATTCCAGCTTCTTGAGATGAATCAACTGGCTATCTTCGAGTAAATCCCCACAAATCTGCCCTCTTTGGCCTAGTTGGATGCCCCCTAACTAAAGCCCTGGGTTCCCTCGACAAAAGCCCTGGCAGAAGGCTTCTGCTGAACTCCCCGCATAAGTTACCTTCTAAGGTGTTTATATAGGCTTTGAGATGCCTTACTTGGCCCCTAAGTATCCTAATCCGAGTAGAATTCCTACTAGGGTGTTTAAATAGGCTTTAGAATGTGTTTCTTTGCCTCCAAGCATCCTATTCTGAGTGTAATTCCTCTTATTCACATCAAGGACATGCCTATGGCACATGCCCGTGTGAATCGTGGCCAGGCCGTGTTCGAGTCTGTTGAATGAGGCACGGTCGTGTGGTCTTGGGCCCAGGCAATGTTGATTTCGTGATATGGCCCATTTACTCCATTTTAGGCCTGTTTCTCGTTCTTTTCATCCTCTAGTGCTTTCCTGAGTATAAAACATGAAATTAAAGGATTAAGAGCACCAAATTACATAATTCAAGAGATAAATCATCCAAAAGCATGCTAAATGTGGGCCTAAAATATGTTACTATTACGGTTTATCGCTTACCTTATGATAATTCAAGAGAATTATGTGTTAATGCTCTAACATGTGTTGTTGATGGTGCTTAGGTTTGTTCCAAGCTTATGGTTGGATTATATTATGCTTAATCTTAATGTTATGCATTGAAATGGTAAGTTATGTTCATGTTTTACAAACTTACTAAGCATTCTATGCTTACGTAGTTTTCTTTCCTATGTTTTATAGATAATTGAAAGCTCGGTCGGTTTGGAAGCTCGTCGAAGATCTATCGCACTATCAAGCGATTATATTGGTAGTTTTTGATGTTTTGGCCAAGGTTATAATGGCATGTATAGGTGGACTTGTGTTTGATGTTTAGTTGAATGCATAAATGTTGATTTTGGTACATATGATGCATGAATGGTATGGCTTAAATGGTAAGTTTATGTTGAAGTGATATAGCTTAAGTTATGATATGTTTTGAGATGGAAATGAACTAGATGATTATGAATGAAATGTGGTCAAGTATATGTATATGTTTAGGTAAATTTTTATGTTTGCATTTTAGGTGCCTTGTATGGCATATTGGTTGAATGGATTTGGTCATTTAAATTGGTCAATTCATACATGTTTTGGTAAGGTTTTGATGCTTTGGTAACGGGCACAAAATGCTTTTATGTACACGCTTGATTTGGTGATGGAAATGGCTTGATTTTAGTTAATTTCATGTCCACGCAGCCTGAGACATGGGTGTGTGACTCAGCCGTGTGTCCCTTGTAGGTTTAAATGCATGCAAGTCAGGCTGTTACATGGACTAACTGTAACAACCCGATTTTGGGTCTAGTCGAAACAATGGTTCCGAGACCACAAATCTGACGAAGAAAAATTTATTTTTATTAGATTTTTATGGTCTACAGTTTTACAAAATAATTTTATGAAATTTTCGTTCAGAAATTTTGACATTTGTGCACTCAATTTAGCTAGAAAGACTAAATTGTAATAAATGCAAAATGTGTGTTCTAGAAGCTAGAGGTGTTTAAATGCTATGAGATTCTAATTGGAGGTCCTTAAATGCTAATTAGACCATTATCTCTAGAGTGGACAAAAATGGACATGGTTAGGTGAAATTTTGAAGTTTTTCATTAAGGGCATTTTAGTCATTTGGTTAATAAAGACAAAATGTAACAAATAAAAGATTTTCATCTTTTTATTTTCATCCCTCATGGCTAAATTTCACAAGGAGAAGACATAGCTAGGGTTTACCAAGCTTCCAAGCTCGATTGTAAGTTCGTTCTTGTCCCATTTTTAATGATTTTTGTATTTTTGAGATCATTGTAGCTTGATTTAGATATTTCAAGGACTAATTTGAAAGAAATGTGAAGTTTAAAATTTTACCCATGTTGAACATGTATGTATTTTGATGTTTGATATTAGAAAATGCATGTTTGTTGTTTGACAAACGACTTTTGCTAAGTGATTTTCGGTAAAAATGTCACAAATGACCTATTTGTAAAAGTTGTAAAATGAGTAGAAAAATGTGAATAAGTGAGAAATGTGGCTGTTATGAGTATGAAAATGGTTCGGCTTGGCTTGGGCTTTTAAGAAATTAAATGAAATTTATTTTACGAGCCTAGGGACTAAAGTGTAAAACGTCAAAGTTTAGGGGAAAAAAGTAATTTTTCCATAAAATGATTTTTGGACTAAACTGAATAATGTGGTGATTAAATGAGATGACTTGGGTATTATAGATCAAGAAAAATGAAGTTCGGGTCTAGATCGGGGGAAAACCAAAGTGTTTGCCAATTAGGTCCATTTCCGCTATTTTTGTATCGAGGTAAGTTTGTATGTGAATAATGCAACGTTATAATTGTGTTTATAATGTTTTGTTATTGCATCAATTGTATGATTGACTCTATGGATGTAATTGACGAAGTTTTGACAAGCGAGAAAATCCCGAATGAACCTTAGGAATAGATTAGGATACAAGTGACATGTCACTAGGAACCCACGTGAATATGTAATTATGTGAATTATGTGTATCGGGTGCTGGTCCCGTACGTCCTATTGGTGGCTGGGTATACTGGCATATGTTGCGGATACCTGACAGCTTGTGCGAACAGCACCGTGTAGCTACGTCTCAACTGACAGCTTGAGTGAGCAGGCCCGTGGATAGCTCGAGAGCGAGCATATATGTGTTATGAGATTTTTGGTAGCATTGGCTACATATGTGGCACCTATGTGCAAATCTTTCCGTGTATCTGGTAGTATTCCAAGTGGTTCAACGGGTATGTCAAAAGATGAGAAAGTATGTGAATATGTTATGAGATGGTACAGGTATGTACGAAAAACTCAAAGGAAAATGGATTTGGTATATGATGAGCTATTGGTAAGAATGTGTAACACCCCAAACCCGGTCTAAACGTTACGACCGAATCTGGTATGTCACAGGGAAAGATAGTTTTGAAAAAAACTTTAAAGAAACATCTTAATTTAGAAAACTTTCCGTTTTGAGTTTCCATCTTGAAAATTAGATTCAATCATATGGGTTTGTTACCAACTTCTTATTAGTATGAACAATGAGTCGTAAATAGGTTTGCTTTATGACAGCTGAAATTAGGGATTTTCAGAAACGTGGTATTTTGAAAACACTGTTGAGTTTTTAAGAAAATTTTCGAATTAATTAGTTATTCACTTGTCATCTTTTGTTAACACTTTACCTTTTTAAAAATGGTTGTTTATATTTTTATTTTAGAAAAACTCCATATTCGACATTTCATAAAATATGTATAAATAGTATTAAAGCAAAATCCAACTTAAAGTTATGGAGGCCTTATTACATAGTAAAAACCCAAAGTACAGGTAAGCTTAAAATAAAGAAATGAAAACTTACAGAAGTAGTAATGCATGGCCACCTCAAAGTCCACCTCGGCTCCAAATCCGCAACTAAGGATTACCTGCAAAATTAAGCAGAGGGGTGAGTCACTGAGACTCAGTGTGTAATTCCCCTTATGAAAGCAATCTGGGACTAAGCCCACAGAACACATTGTGCCTTAGCCCTCACAACATAGCATATCAACAATTGGATGCAATGCAACCCTGCCCAACCTAGTTTTCCATCCTCTACATCACTTGAATCAGCCAAACACCCGTGGCACCAAGCCACTATGGTTCCAAACCACTGTGACAGAGTCACTGATAAATGTATGTGGGGCCAACCCACTGTAGTTCCAGAGTCACTTGGGCTTTTAAGAAATTAAATGAAATTTATTTTACGAGCCTAGGGACTAAAGTGTAAAACGTCAAAGTTTAGGGGAAAAATGTAATTTTTCCATAAAATGATTTTTGGACTAAATTGAATAATGTGGTGATTAAATGAGATGACTTGGGTATTATAGATCAAGAAAAATGAAGTTCGGGTCTAGATCGGGGGAAAACCAAAGTGTTTGCCAATTAGGTCCATTTCCGCTATTTTTGTATCGAGGTAAGTTTGTATGTGAATAATGCAACGTTATAATTGTGTTTATAATGTTTTGTTATTGCATCAATTGTATGATTGACTCTATGGATGTAATTGACGAAGTTTTGACAAGCGAGAAAATCCCGAATGAACCTTAGGAATAGATTAGGATACAAGTGACATGTCACTAGGAACCCACGTGAATATGTAATTATGTGAATTATGTGTATCGGGTGCTGGTCCCGTACGTCCTATTGGTGGCTGGGTATACTGGCATATGTTGCGGATACTGACGACTTGTCGAGCGAACAAAGACCGTGTAGCTACGTCTCAACTGATAGCTTGAGTGAGCAGGCCCGTGGATAGCTCGAGAGCGAGCATATATGTGTTATGAGATTTTTGGTAGCATTGGCTACATATGTGGCACCTATGTGCAAATCTTTCCGTGTATCTGGTAGTATTCCAAGTGGTTCAACGGGTATGTCAAAAGATGAGAAAGTATGTGAATATGTTATGAGATGGTACAGGTATGTACGAAAAACTCAAAGGAAAATGGATTTGGTATATGATGAGCTATTGGTAAGAATGTGTAACACCCCAAACCCGGTCTAAACATTACGACCGAATCTGGTATGTCACAGGGAAAGATAGTTTTGAAAAAAACTTTAAAGAAACATCTTAATTTAGAAAACTTTCCATTTTGAGTTTCCATCTTGAAAATTAGATTCAATCATATGGGTTTGTTACCAACTTCTTATTAGTATGAACAATGAGTCGTAAATAGGTTTGCTTTATGACAGCTGAAATTAGGGATTTTCAGAAACGTGGTATTTTGAAAACACTGTTGAGTTTTTAAGAAAATTTTCGAATTAATTAGTTATTCACTTGTCATCTTTTGTTAACACTTTACCTTTTTAAAAATGGTTGTTTATATTTTTATTTTAGAAAAACTCCATATTCGACATTTCATAAAATATGTATAAATAGTATTAAAGCAAAATCCAACTTAAAGTTATGGAGGCCTTATTACATAGTAAAAACCCAAAGTACAGGTAAGCTTAAAATAAAGAAATGAAAACTTACAGAAGTAGTAATGCATGGCCACCTCAAAGTCCACCTCGGCTCCAAATCCGCAACTAAGGATTACCTGCAAAATTAAGCAGAGGGGTGAGTCACTGAGACTCAGTGTGTAATTCCCCTTATGAAAGCAATCTGGGCCTAAGCCCACAGAACACATTGTGCCTTAGCCCTCACAACATAGCATATCAACAATTGGATGCAATGCAACCCTGCCCAACCTAGTTTTCCATCCTCTACATCACTTGAATCAGCCAAACACCCGTGGCACCAAACCACTATGGTTCCAAACCACTGTGACAGAGTCACTGATAAATGTATGTGGGGCCAACCCACTGTAGTTCCAAACCACTGTGACAGTCATCGATAAATGTATGTGGGGCCAACCCATGGTGGTTCCAAACCACTGCGACAGTCACTGTTAAATGTATATGTGGTTTTAAACCACTGTGACAAAAGTCATTGAATCACACTTCCATTTCCAATCATATCCTAGAGCCCATGCAAACATTTTGACAATATACAGTAGATAATCAATCATACATAATCATGTTATACGAAAGGCAATCATAACGGTACTTACCTGGTGTCTCCAACCTTTCCCAAGAGTATCTCAACTATCTATACAGTTGTTTTGGCTTTCAGCCATCACAGTTATTAATGTGAAGTAATAAAGATAAGTGTGAGCATTACACACGTGATTATGCGTAAAACTAAACACTCTACATCGACACTCTCACTAGCAGGAATAACCGTGATTTGTCTATCCCAGGCAGATGTCGGCTCCCTACCACAACCCGACGAAAAGTCTCGAAAACCGCTGACACAGCACGTCTTTTGAACTTAGGAGCAGAGACTACGAGTCCACTCCCCTCCTTAGTTTAACTTGGTCAAAGAATGAGTCGAACACAGATAGGCTTGGCTAAGGATTCTAATCCAACGCGAACATGCCATGTTAAGAGGAGACGAGAAGAGATTAGCCACGAACTAACATCAAGAACAAAATAGCCATTCAACTATGACCACACAGAACCGAAAAAGATAGAAAAAGAATTGAAAGAGTCTCCCTTACCTTGCACAAATCAAAACTAATTAAAGAGGAGACCTTCGACAACCAACTAGCCTTCTGGTTCTTAGGGTTCGGCTTCAACAAAGAGAAGCCAGATGGAGTCTAAGAAGATTCGGCACAAGCAGCAACTGTCAACAAGGTTTCGGCTTAAACGCTAGAACAAGAAGAAATGAAAAGAAAAGAGAATAAGCAACTAAGGTTCGGCTAAAGAAGAGATGAGATTAGGAGAGGATTCGGCTAAAGGAGAAAGTAGTAGAGGAGAAGAGATAAAGAAGAGGGTTTCAGCTTTGGGGAAAAAGAGTGTAGAAAAGAGAAGAAGAAAAAGAAAGTTGAATGGGAAAGGAGGATGGTGAGGAGAGATTCGGCTAACAGCAAGCAAAAATGGTTCAATTATGGAGGAGAAAATGACTAATAGGAGATGGAAGCGAGGTTCGGCTAGTATCAAAATCAAGAGGAAAAAAGAAGGGAGGAAATGTGCTACGGTTTTGGTAAAAAGTGAAAGAGCAACTCCAAAATGCAAGAGAAAGAAAAAGACTATACAAAAAGGGGTTTCAGTTCTTACTTCTCTTTTCCAATGACACAAACGGCACTCCACTACTCCCTTATGACCGAATGTACCAAGATAGAAAAGCCTAAGACTGATGAGAATTTTGGCACACACCTTAAGCAGCTAAACCGAAATGCTCCTCACCCAAGACCCCCTTCCATGACCGATTTTCTCCCCTCAAAGACCCCCATATTCAGTCAACACCTCCATCACACACCAAATCCCTTGATTTGCTCCACCAACTTCTCCCCATCACCCTTTCAAATTGGTTTGACCAATTCAAACTCTTCCAACTCTCTTGTCCATCCATTTTGAACTTGTTGACTCATTCAATAGCCACCTTGAAGAGTCCCAGTTGAAAGCCACTTCCTCCTCACCTGAAGCACAAAAATAATGTTCCACATGCTACAGATGAGACTCGAACTCCTTCCCCCCTCCTGCTCCTTTGTGACGCCACTCCCTTGCACCTTAAGTGGCATCACCTTGCCACCACACCACACACCTTTTTGTGTCAACAACCACAAGTGAATATTCTTAAAGCCTGCTTCCCCCTAAAGTGCCCTAAAAAGCAAATTTTCTCTATAGCTCTAGCTCAAACCCGAGCCCCCAGGGCCCCTAAACACACCAAAATAACATGCTGAACAAGCCAAACACATAAAATAGCCTAAAATGCAGAACCCCTAATTCTAGGATGTTACAGAATGTGATTGAGTAAGTTATGCTCATGAAGTTTAATGACATTTATGTTCATATATATTATTTTTATTCATATGATGAGTTGTTGGTAAGAATGTGATTGAGTAAGTTGTGTTTATGAAGTTTTAATGACATTTATGTTAATATATGTTAAGTTACTTATATGTCAGACGTATGAATAATGTTTTGTATTATTTTCATATGAACTTACTAAATTATATAGCTTACCCCCTATCTTTCCCTTATCTTATAGTGTCACCAAGCTAGGTCAGGATCGAAGATCATCGAAGTTCGCATCACACTATCAAATGATTATTTTGGGTATTGATGAGCTTAACATTTTGAGTATGGCATGTATAGGGACTTGGTCATTTTGCTATATGTGTCATTATGATTGTAGCCAATGTGTTGGCTTGTAATTATCAAAGGCTTGTTTTGATATTTGGCCATGTAGACTGGTTTATTTGGGCTAACATGGTTGTAAGCCTAAGTATATTTATATATGTGCCAATGTCCTTGGTGATATGTTCTTGGTATGCTTGGTGAATGATGGAAGTGTGATTTATGACATGAATGTGAAATGTTTGACAATGTGGTCTATTGAAGAGATGATAAAGTGCTGTACAATTAAGTATCCTGAAAGTAGTCAATTGTGGCTTAATAAATGTTGTGAGTGTGATAGATGTTGATATTGTATTGGCATGTGTTGGTCATAATTGTGGATGTTTTGGTTGCCTAAGTATGAATGTTTTGTGCCTTTGAATTGGTGAAGTGAATGTGTGAATAAGAGTGGCAAATGGCTTGGTAAATAGCCTTTATTTTGTCCACACAGGTACACACACGGTCTGCCCCACGGGTATGTGTTCCGGGGTGTGTCCCCTGCACCTTAATTTTGAAAAACAGAATGTCCAGAATTGAACACACGAGCAGAGACATAGGCGTGTGTCCCAGCCATGGGAGCTACACGGCCTAGTACATAAGCGTGTGGCACGACCATGTGGCACAAGTTAGAGAGCACCCTAATTTGAACACGGTCTGAAGCACAGGCGTGTCCCAGGATCACACAGGTGTGTCCCTTGGACCACACGGATGTGTGAGTCCTGCAATTAGCAAAATTTTTCTAAGTTTTGTAAAAATTTAATGAGTTCTCGATTTAGTCTCAAACCACTTCCAATGCATGTTTTGGGCCTTATAGGCTCGTATTAGGGACTCTATGATTGAATGTGGATGGTTTTAATTCAGACGCAAATTTTATGATTCGATTTGTATGAATGTTTGTGTTGTATGTCCAATAATGCCTCGTACTCTGTTCTGGCATTGAATACGGGTAAGGGGTGTTACACTAACACACAGCCTTGAAAGTGGACATGTGGAGCCATTTCGAGAATTACACGGCCTGGCACACGGGCGTGTGTCAAAATAGGGCCTAAACGGAACAGTTGCAAAACCACAAATCTGAAATAGAAAAGTTTATTATGATGAATTATCATGATTTATCGATTGATTGGATGTATGTGTTAGACAACAGATAAGAAATTTTATAGATTTTATGTTTAATTTGTCAATTAGAGCTTATTTGCAAAAGTTGCAAAATATGTGTTTTAGTTCATAAAGTACATAATTGAAATGGGGGTTTAAAGTAGAGGTCCTTAAATAGTAATTAGATCATTAAAGTTTGATGGACAAAAATAGACATGGTTAGTAAGGTATTTAAGGGCATTTTGGTAAAATGCCTTAATTAATGAATAAAGACAAAATAACATGAAATAAGCTATCATCTTCTTCAATTTTTTTCTCCATGGCCGAATGTAGCAAGGGAACACCATGTCTAGGGTTTGTTCATCTTCCAAGCTTCATAGTAAGCCCGTTCTAGTCCCGTTTTTATGTTCTTTACATTTTTGGAATCCCAGTAACTCGATTAAGCTAATTCTACCACTAATTCGAGCTAGGGTTTATATTTGGAAAATTATCCATAGGTGAAAAGTGTGTATTTTGATGTTTTATGATAGAATATGAAGCTTAGAATTATGTTAAATGACTTTTGATAAGCGATTTTCAGTAAAAACGAGTGAAACGGCATAATCGGTAAAAATTATTATTGTTCATAAGTGTATGTTAGAGTAAGAATTTGATGTTGCCATAGAAGGGAATAATGATCAGCATGTTATAAAACATAAGAATAAGGGCTGAATTTTAATTTTTAAGTATTGGGGCAAAAGTGCAAATATGTGAAAGTTTAAGGGTCAAAGCGCAAATTGTAAAAATATATGATTTTTGGGTCACATTGAATAATGTGACTAATAAATAAGCTAATTGTGATATTGTAGATCATGGAAAATAAGGTTCGATCTTAGACTGAGGTTGTGGACCGAATTGGGAAATTTGTCATTTTCGTGTCCGAGGTAAGTTCGTGTGTTAATAATATTGCAATAATGTCGCAATGTATGTTTAAAACCTAAATTATAGTATTAAATTGATTTTGCTGAATTACATGTTTAATATATTATGTTGGTGACATGGAAAATGGGTTGAAATGTTGTGCTTAAAAGTGTTTTCTATGACTATAGTTATTATGTGAAATGGGAACTTTATATGTAAATAATGCATTTATTTTACTTGTTCAATAATTATTTTGCTAGATGTTATGGAAATCATTGGGTGATAACTATGATATGAAAATGTATGGAATGTGAAATTCTCTATTGAACCTTCAGAAAACCTAGAGATACGGACAATATGTAGCTAGGTCACACAAGTGATAAGGGACCTTCATCGTGTGCACAAGAAAGCTACGAGATGGCAAAATTTGATATGTAGTTAGGCCACATGGTTGATGTAACACCCCATACCCAAGACCGATGCAAAGATTGAATACGAGACATTACCATGCTTGAACACACTTAACATACACTTACGAGCTGTAAAATTTCGTTCTGTCTTAAAAACTTCTCTTTCTTAGTCCATTCATATATGTTATAGACCTACGAGGCCTTAAGCATAACTCTTAAAACTTTCGAAACTTGATCGAAAACCTTTCTTAGAAACATGGGTCACACGCCCATGTAACTTGGGACACGCCTATGTACCCCTTAACATGCCCATGTCTTCCAACCGTGGGGAGCTACTGACTATATTCACATGGCCTTGACACGCCCGTGTCTTCCAACCGTGGAGAGCTACTGACTTGATCCACATGGCCTGCGCACACGCCCATGCCCAAATCGTGTGTCTTACACAGCTCATGCACACGGCCGTGGGATTTACCCGTGGCCTATTCTAACTAATAATAATAAGGTGCAGGGTACGCACAGCCTAGACACAAGCCCATGTGTCTAACCGTGTGGGCACTTAGAGGCTATTTACTAAGCCATTTGCCACACTAAAATCAAGATCAACACAATACATTTCATGAACTATACAACATGCTTCATTGAATTTAACAACATACATATAGTCAAATTTGGTCAACCACTTAGCCATAAACAAAAGAATAATGGTTTGATAGCCTATACAATGGCCCTTCTTAAAACATGTTCTCAAAATGGATGCTTCCTATACATGCCATACTTAGTAAAATAACTGGGCTATACCAAAATAAATATTGATAGTGTGCTACGAGCTCCGACTTCAACGATCCACAAGTTAGCTTGGCGGGACTACATAGAAAGAAAGAATTAAAGAAGTAAGCATTTAGCTTAGTAAGTTTGCATGTAAATCACCTATCAATATACTTGCTTAATATAAACCAATTGACATAATAATGGTATCATAAGTTTCAGCTATAGAGCTTACTTACTCATACCAATTCTTACATGTCTTATGATAATTAATATTCTCATACTTGTAAGGTAAACAAGGTACCTGTATCACTTGATCACATTGATCAGCATGCCTTAATGTAATAATCCTGATCTCTAATTCTTCATACATAACATAAATAATATTCAATTTCGACTTAATGATAGCTTTGCTTTCTTAGCTTTCTTGTTATCTCATTTTAACTTTACACATTTGCCCGATGAATTTCTGCGAATAACCGAGGATACTAAATCTCTTGCCATGAACTTGATGCCAAAGCCATATCCTAGATACGGTCTTACATGGAATATCTCTTCTTGAATTAATGCCAAGATTACCTTGGACTTACATGATAACTTGCTCAATGCCAAGCTTGCTTCCTTGGACTTACATGATAACTTGCTCAATGCCAAGCTTGCTTCCTTGGACTTACATGATAGCTTGCTTGATAACTTGATCAATGCCAAGCGTGCCTTGGACTTACATGATAACTTGCTTGTTTGCCGATGCCATGTCTTGGCTTGGTCTTATACGGACTTTCTCATTTCACGCGGTAGACCAAGTATCCTGGGTAATTCATCTTCGATCGGGACTTTCTCATGCTTAATCTTATTGATTTCTTTGTTCAACATAGCTTTAAACACTCCATGGTAATAGTGTACATTATAATAAGCAATTGAAATGATAAAAATCATAAAGCTTAAAAATCATACAAACTTACCTCAAAATACAAAATGTATGTAGATATGCAATTTAGTCCTTGACTTTGTTCTTGCCTCGATTTTGATCCGGGCTTCGTTTTTCTTAATTAGCAAGCTTGAAAGATGAACAAACCCTAGCTATGGGGTTTTTCAAAATTTCGGCACCAAAGAAGAAGATGAGAATGATTTTTGTCATCTTTTTCCTTTATTAATCATTTAATTGATAAATGACCAAAATGCCCTTCTCCTTAAAAATTTCTATTTTACTAACTCATGTCCAATTTTGTCCAAAAATTATAATTTGGGCAAATTGCTAGTTAAGGACTTCTAATTGATACTCTAAAGCTATTTCATACAAAAAGCTTCTAGAAACTCTTATTTTGCATTCTTTTGCAATTTAGTCCTTTTGGACCATTCAACCTCAATTTAATAAAATTGCTTCATGAAACTTTTACACTAGCATGAAAACATAACATAAACTTTAAAAACTCATAAATTCACCTCAGATTTGTGGCCTCACACCACTATTCCGACTAGGCCCTAAATTGGGCTGTTACAGATGATAAGAGACTTTCACCATGTGTGCAAGAAAGCTACGGGGTAATAATTTCATATGTAGCTAGGTCACATGTGTAATACTGTGTGTATACCATGTGTACAAGAAAGCTACGGGTTATGAGTAGCTAGGTCACATGAGTGGTCCCTAGTGTTGGACGCCATGTAGATAAAAAAGCTACGAGATGGAATGGCTAGGTCACATGGGTGATAAGGGACCTTCACCATGTGTACAAGAAAGCTGATTTACGTGTAGGCAGAGTTATGTGCTGAGATCATCGAGCATCAGCCATTTTCTGAAGGCGTTCAATGGGATAACTTACTAATGGTTATTGGTGCGATCATGTTATGAATAAGTGCAGGTGTGAATGTGACCAATTAAGAAATGTGGCAAATGTACGTGTGAGCAAGTGTTTGTGTGAACAAGGGTGCACGTGACCATGTGTGTATGTGCATAATGTGTTTGATATGTGATACGTGATTGAAATGGTGGTAAGGCTCATATGGTGTAAGAGCCACTATGAATACTCGTAAATATTGGTGATAATTATTCATTCGTATGGCTAGTATTGAACATGCTTGGTGTTATGTGTGCATATATGAAAGTAATATAAAGAAAACATGGGAGAGTAAAATTTTCAGTAAAATAGATTGAAACAACAGCGGTTACGTGATTTTGAAAAATCACAAAAAATAGTGAAAATTGAATTATAAGTTGGATGAGATATTGATTAAATATTATTGAGTCTATTTTCATATAAAAGAAACAGAGAAAACAAAGGATTTGTATATTTTGAGATATTTAAATTTTTGTAAGACTAGTTCAGAATGATTACGTGATCCCCTATTTTGCTTTGGAAAAATCATTAAAAATTTTAAAAAAACTAATTATGGGATATAATTTATATGCCTGAAATCCTGAATGAATATATTTTTAAATGAATCAAACAAGAAGGTCATCTGAACTCTGTACGAGGAGAAAATTGATTCATAGTGAAGAGAGGTTAGAATAGTCGAATAGTGAAATAGGGGAGAATTTAAAGAATAGACTTTACTAATTGGCTAAATAACAAATTTTAAAAATTTTATGGTAAGAAGATATGTGAGTCTAGTTTCATGTAAAATTTACGAATCTTAATTTGGAGTTCTGTATCTCCAGATATAAATAATTTAATGACAGTGACTCAAGAAAATAGTTTAACTGAAATTTGAATAAACAGAAAGAATATGAAAATAGCATGTTATCGCATTTCTTATTATTTTCATGCGAGCTTACTAAGCGTAAAGCTTACTCCTCCTTTCCATTTCTTTTAGTTTTATTAGGTTAACTTAGGGTTGAAGATCGTCGGAGGCAACATTACACTATCGAGCCATTATCCTTGGAGTATTGACATGTGTATATTAAATGTTTCAAGTGAGTGGCATGTATAGGGACTTAGTTTTTCTATGATGGATGTTGTTGTTATTAGCCAAATGTATTGGCTTATATTGATTTGTAGATTATGTCCATGGTATGTGTTAATGTCTTATTATGTGGTGTAAGTGATTAAACAGATGACAAGTCAAATGCATTTGTTTGAAAACTTTTAATTTTGGGCAAAATTTGGTAACCCGATTTTGTATGATTGTGAATGTTTAAGTACGGTAACGCCTCGAACCCTGTCCCGAAGTTGGATATGGGTGAGGGGTGTTACAGCGTGTGGCTTGGTTATGTGACCCAACTCAGAGAGTTACATGGGTGTGGACACAGACTGGGAGATGGCCGTGTGTCCCTATTTCAAAAGTTACACGGCTTGAGACACGGGCGTGTGTCTCAGCCGTGTGACTCCTGCGTTTAAATTTTCTAACTTTTACTTAAACTTTCCAAATGTTTCCAATTTAGTGTCGAATTGTTTCTAATGTATTTTTAGAGCCTCGAGGGCTCGATTTAGGGACGATATGTACACGAATAAATGTTTTATATAATGATTATGTTAATGTTTGAAATGTATACAGTGATGCACTGTAACCCTATTTCGGGGATGGATACAGGTTAGGGGTGTTTAAAAATAGTTAATTGATCATACCTCCACTCGTTAATCCCCAATAGGAGGATTAGTTCCTCATGGATCTAGTAAACAATATAAACATGAATGAAAGAACGAACATAAAGAGCAATTTTAGGAATAGAGTTTAGAAGAAGCGTGGTTGTATTTAATTTAAACGCAAAATTTTCATAGAGTTTGAGAATATCGCTAGATTAGGGTTATAGAGCATTACCATACAATCGAAAAGATTTAAACATTTAAACATCCAGTAATTTAAATCATGTCATAAATCATTCATACGCATGTATACTGTCCCTACATCGAGCCCTCGAGGCCTTAAAAATTGCTTAGAAGCAAATCGGGACTAATTTGAAACAATTTAGAAAGTTTTGAAAAAAGAAACAAAATTTGAAAAACAGGAGTCACACGACCGTGTGCCTCACATGGCTGAAACACAAGCTCGTGTCCCAGGCCATGTAACCTTCAAACTAGGGACACACAACCGTGTCCTAGCCCGTGTCCTCACCTGTGTAACTCTCTAAGTAGGGTCACACGGCCATATCACACGCTCGTGTGTTAGGCCATGTAACTCACTTTCTTGCACCCTAAAGAAATCATCAAATGACACATGATCGTGTCGCCAGGCTGTCTGTCTCACACAACTGAGTCATACGCCTATGTCTCAGGCCATGTGGACCCAAGTCTACCTAAAATCAAACCATTTACAAGACCATTTGAAGCATAACTGCACACAATAAAAGGGTTCAAACACCATTCAAACTTGCGTAAGCATACCAAAACATAACATGTCAACATAAGTTAACATTACCTTATTTCAAGCATCATAATCTAGCTTAATTCCCTACCAAAACATATCTCAATTTATCCATTCTCAACCATTACAAGCCTACCAAAAGACCATACCTTTCAATAACTAAAAATGGTTAAGATAACTTTCTTAACAAGTATTATAAGCCCATAGACACAAGCATAATAAAACAACCATTAATACTACCATGAGCCATCAATACAATAGACCTATACATACATGATAATTTAGCTCATAAATGAACTTAACCATGTCTCAAGTGATCATTTATAAGTCAATATCAACATGCCAAGATAACCTTAAAAAAAAGCACATCAAAGTAACCAATATCACATAACTTGGTAAGGCATCAAAATGTACAAAACCAACCTAGCTTTCCAAAGCTTATACATGCCAAAACACTATTAACACATACACCATAAAAGCATCATAAAGCACCCTATACATGCCATTATAAACCTTAATCAAATTACTCAAAAACTATCGAATTGTCCAATGAATAGTTTTTTTGATAGATCTCCAATGAACTTCCAACCAATTGAGCTTATGATAATTTGTAAAGTAAAGGAATATAACTACACAAATAATAAATGCTTAGTAAGCTCGTATAAACTTTAAACATAACATAACATGTCAATAATGAACTTTATAGAATAAATATAATCCTTTACCAATGCCATAAGATTATTAAAGCCTATGTATCACCATCAAACTCACCAGTTAACATACTTATTCATGATACATACGAAATCAACCGTATTTATATAAACATCACCTTTAATTCATCATCGTTACTATATGATCATGTTTCATTCCATTAGCTTACTTACCGTTTCCAAATGCTAAGTATAAGCCTAAACAACATCATCAAATAACAAGTTAGTGCACTTGTCCATAATGTAAATGAGTTCATCCATAGCATAAGTAGATTTCCCATATATAAGTACATCATTTAATTAATCAAGAACGGCCCATTTTTAGTGAAATCAGAAAAGTGGTTTCGGGACCACAAATTTGAGTCTGGAAGAAAGATTATTTTAATATTATTTTATGATTTGCATTATAATTGAAATATCGTATGAAAATTTTGTAGAGAAATTTTATTGGTTACATGTCTATTTAGATGGAAAGGACCAAATTGCATAAAATACAAAAGTTGAGTTCTCGTACCTATAAGTATCAAATAGCAATGGAATTAAAAAATTTAGGTCCTTATATGGCATATAGACCATTAAGAGGAGTTAGTAGATAAGTATGCTTAGTCATCCATGGAAAATTAAATAAAGAAAAGGACTAAATTGTAAAGTAAAAGATAAAAAGATGATAAATAATAAAATAACATAAAATATCATCATTTTATCATCTTCCCTAAAATTAAAGACATGGAAACCCTATTTATGGATGGAAGTTCAAGCAAACTGCTTTGGCTTAATTAGGTATGAATTCTTGTCCCATTTTTAGTAATTTTCATATTTTTGAGATCGTAATAGCTTAAATTAGCTATCTGGGGATTAATTTGTAAAGTTATCAAAGCACTAGGGCTTTGCCATGGATGAGTACGCATGAATTATGAAATTTTATGGTAGAAAATGAAAGGTTGTTGATAGATAAACAACTTTTGTAAAGTGAATTTTAATGAAACTGTGATTTAGGGACTAAATTTAAAAGATGCAAAGTTCATGGAAAACATCTGAATTTTATGAAATACATCGGTTGTCATTGTGACATATGAAATTTGGCTAGGCTAGGAATAAGGATTAAATTGCATGAATTTCATTTTCTGAGCCTAGGAATGAAATCAAAATTTATTAAAAGTATAAGGGCAAAATGGTAATTTTACTTAGGATGTGAATTGAATTATATTGAGTATGAATTGTATTAAATTGATGTTAAATTTATTCGTATAGATCCAGATAGACCAAATATAGAGTTAGAATGAGGAAAAGAAAAAGTATTGGATTAGTAGATTACAAATTCACGAACACTTGTTGAGGTAAGTTTGTATAACTAAATTTTGTAAATTTATATGTTTGAATTGAATGTTGTATATGTTAATGGTTTAAATGTCATATATATGAAATTGATGATATATCCTATAATGTCTGACAAATATAAAGTCCCATTTGAATAAATGTAATTTGATTGATACTGGGTTCCCGTATTGGTTGTGGTCCTGCATATGTTGCGGACACACCACAACTCAAAAGAGCACCTCGTTATTAGCTCTCATGAGCATCCCAATATATGGTCTTCTCGAGCTTCCTATTATATGGTTCTTGTGAGCTTCCCGTTAATAGCTCTTCAGAGTATCCCGATTGGTTGTGATTCTGCATGTGTTATAGACACACCACAACTCTTATGAGCGTCCCGATATATGGCTCTTTGTGAGCTTCCCGATATTGCTCGCTTGAACTTCCCAATATATGGCTATTCGGAGCTTCCCGATTAATGGCTCTTCGAAGCTACCAGTTATTGGCTCGCATGAGCTTCCTGATTATGGCTCTAATGAGCTTTTTCATTATACAGCCTGGATAAGCTTCCCGTTAATGGCTCTCAGGAGCTTTCGTTATATGACTTGAGAGAGGGCTTCCTTTTTATGTGCTCTAATGAGCACCCCCGAATATGAATTGACGGATATCAGATTCGTACACTTCATGTGTACTACCCTTGTATCCATCAATATTTTAAATGATTCAACGGGTAAAGTTCCGATATGAGATGAAATGAATTCAAGATGAATTACTACGAGAAATATTTGAGGTACAAAGATATGATATGTACATGTTCACGGATACTTGAAGTGATAAATACATGTATGTGGAAATTGAATATTGCTAAGCTCATTCATGTTTCTTGGTATTTATGTGAATTACATGACTAACATAGTTTATGAGGATATGTGTTTAGGCAATTGGCCAAATTGGTTTGAGCATGTTTAGTTAGCTTACCTTAAATGTGAAATAAATGGTATGTTAATTTCCTGTTATACAAACTTACTAAGCATTAAATGCTTACTTTGTTTTATTTCCTCTATTTTATAGTAACTTGAAAGCTCGTTAAAGTTGGAAGTTGGTTGAAACCACATTACACTATCAATCGCCTTTTTTCGGTATATTTATTAAATCAACTTTGGTATAATGGCATGTATAGGTTAATTTAGCCATTGATGGCATGTAAATTTTTTGTTGTGATTAGCCATTTGAATGGCTTATGTTTGATACATTTTGATATATATAAGTACATGGCCTTATCGTGGTTGATATGTGTTTTGGTATAATTGATTGATGGTTAACAAATAGGCAAATTGTAACATGGCTTGAGTTGGTATAGTTGGTATGGATATGAATATATATGTAAGTGATCAAATTGTTAAACATGGATACTTGATTATATAAGATGATATGATATGCATAAGACTTGGTTATGGCTTGATTCAAATGTTTTATATTGGATTGGGAAATTGTTTAAGTGTTAATGTAGGTGGAATACAAGTTTGGGTGAGAAATAAGGCTGGAAGTGGCCTTATTTTGTCCACACTAGCAGAGACATAGGCATGTGTCTCAGCCGTGTGTGACACACGGCCTAGCACATAGGCGTGTGTTTTGTCCGTTTGCCCCCTTCATCTTTAAAATTTCAAAATAGAATGCTCAGAATTGATCACACGGCCTGGCACACAAGCGTGTGGCTTGGCCATGTAACCCCTGCACCTATACATGGCCTAGCACATGGGGTGCGACTTGGCCGTGTGACCCAAGTCAGAGAGTTACACGGGTACTAACACGGACTGGGACATGGCCATGTGCCCTATTTCGAATGCCCACATGGCCTGAGACACGGGCGTATCTCTTGGTTGTGTGAGCCACACAGCCTGACCACACGATCGTGTGTCCCCTGCACCTAGGAAAAAGTTTGAAATTTTGCAAAAAATTCTCTGAGTACCTGCATTAGTCCTGACTTATTTCTATTGCATATTTTAGGCCTCGAGGGCTCATATAAGGGACTTTATGAATAATATCTGACATGAATGTTAAATAATATGAAATGTTTGTATTTGATTTGTTTATTCTGGTAATGCTTCGTAACCTTGTTCTGGCAATGGATACGGGTTAGGGGTGTTACATTTATTGGTATCAAAGCTACAGTTTAGCCGATTCTTAGGCTAATGTAGCAAGTACGAGTCTAGCTATACATGCCATTATATAACCTGTGATAGTGTATATCTCCTGACCATTTTAAACATGTTTTTCATATAGTAGTGTCATCCAACCGAGCTGAATCTAAAGAAGCTGAGAGCAATGCTCAAGCTTCAGTTCAAAGAGCAACTTTGAGCAGTACAAGGCCCGTATCTAATGGCTGAGGAGGAGACGCTAAAGAAGCCTTCTTCCAAATGATGATCGAGTGGTTTACAGAATATGTAAGAACAAATCCAACTATACAACAACCTCTACTCCTCCTGTTTCTCAACTGGTTCCCAATATGCCACAAAGTACAGAACTTGTTAGAATTGGTGAGCCTCTTGTAAATAAAATTCGTAAGTATGGGGCTGAAGAATCCTAAGCTACAGTTGAAGATGATCCAGAAAGGGCTAAATTTCGGTTGGAAAATACTATTAGGGTTCTGGATGAATTATCTTACACACCGGCCAAATGCCTGAAATGTGTTGTATCTTTGTTAAAAGATTCGACTTGCCGATGGTGGAATACACTGATTCTGTTGTACCGAAAGAAAGTGTAACTTGGGAATTTTTCCAAACTGAATTAAAAAAGAAGTATATCAGTTAGAGATTCCTTGATAAGAAAAGAAAAGAATTTCTGGAGCTCAAACAGGAGCATAGGACAATATCTAAATATGAAAGGGAATTTGTCCGACTAAGTAAATATGCTAGAGAATTTATCACGACTGAAATCGCCATGTGTAAAATGGTTTGAAGAGGGATTAAACGAAGATATAAAGTTGTTAGTTTGGATTATTGAATTAAAAGAATTTTTTGTATTGTTCAATCGGGCATATAAAGTCGAACAACTTAGTAAAGAGAAAAACAAGCTAAAATTGAAGCCCAAACTTCTAGTAAAAGATTTACAGGAAAGTTATACCAGTCAGCCTTAAAGAAATTCAAGAAGTATCATGACGGTTTTATTACCTCTGCGGGATATTCAGGTAGAGACAGAGGTACCCGACGCTCCTATAATGCCCCAAAATATAGGGTCTCTAATTTTTCATGTTCTGACCAAATTGCTCGTTTACTTCAATGGCTAAGTGTTTTGGGTGTGTTTAGGGGTATTTAGGAAGCTTGGGTTCAAGTATGGCCTTTGGCAAAATTTTGATTTTTGCTCTTTTGGAAACCTGGATGTTAGTTTGAAGGGCATATATTAAGTTGTGTTTATTTTGTGACACAAGTGAGCTTGTGTTGTAGTGGCAAGTGGCGTGTTGGGCATTTAAAAGGGAGTGGGTTCAAATCCCATAGCATGCAAAGATGGGATTTTATTTTATGTCTCCATGGCATGAGAGGTAGGGTTTGATTCAAACTCTGCAGAGGTGGTTGGAGACTTGGTCATCAAATTTGAATGAGTTTGAATGGGGGTGTGGAGTGAATCTAGGAGGAATCGGTGGAGACTTTCAAGGAGTTGGAATGTGAGGGGAGTCTTGGCCGAACGGGAGAGCTTGAGTAGGGGATTCGGCTATGGGCATTCATTTTGGTACATTTTTGGCATCTTTGTGAGAGGGTAGAAACTAAAAATCCTCTCTGTTATTTCGGGTTTTCTTTTTGTGCATTTCGGGATTTACTTCTTTTGTGGCATCTCGTGCAACATTTTTGACCATTCGGGTTTTTTATTTTCATCTTTATTTCTCTATTACTGCCCACTCTTTGCCAAAACGTAAACATCAAATGCTGAGTTCTCCCTTGAAGTTCTTCTCCTTCTTCATCTCTCGCCGATTCGGCATTCCTCTTTTCTTCTTCCCTTAATTTCTTCTTTGGCCGAATTTGATTCATCTTCTCCTCCTCTTGGTTTTCTCCTTTGGCCGAACCTAACTTCCTTGTCTCTCTTGATTCCCTAAGTCGATTATTCTCTTTTCCTTGTGACGCCAACCTCTGTCAAGTGGCCGATTGTTACTGTATTCTACCATTTCTATCATCTAATCTTGGCATTTTAGCAGGAAAGGGGTATAGATAGCTTTCGGTTAGCATCATAAGTGGATTGGATAGCATTCTTGGGTGAAGGTTCAATGTTCGCGGGTTACTTGTACGAGCTGTGAAAAAGGTGTGTAATTGTACACCCAATATTATTCTATTAAAACGAAGGATGAAGGTGTGTATTCACACCCCTGTTTAATTGTGAATCGGCAAAAGCCAAAAAGCTGAAACTCATGCATTTGAGGGCTCACGAGCGTGCGAATGCTCGTAGGGATAAATCGACCCACAATCGTTGGTGATAGACCGTAGAGGCCGCAAATGTTCTCGTGGGCTTAGGTCGTAATGGGCCTCGTTGGGCTAAAATGGGCCATGTAGGCCCAATGGGCTCATGGGCCTCACATGGACGAAATCCACGATAAATGACTAATAATGGATTGGGCTGTGAGGTTCGTGTGGCTATGACGAAATGTGCGCTGAACGTGCCACACGAACGTGTGGCCCACTTGGGCTGGGTAACGAGCCTTGGGTCCAATTATAATGTTTTGGCCATATAGGTTATCTAAGTCGTTCGAGACGACTACAGACCCTCTGAAGGGTCGTTATCAGTGTCAAGACCCCAAAAGTAGTAAAATGACCGAAATACCCTTGTAGGGTAGAATTATTGAAATACCCTCGTAGGGTAGAATGACCGAAATACTCTTGTAGGGTAGAATTACTGAAATACCCTTGTAGGGTAAAAATTACCGCTTTACCCCTAACCGACGAGATGACCATTATACCTCTAGTGGTAGGTTATGTTGATGTGTGTATGATATCTATATGACTGGTACGGATATGACATATTGCATACACGTAATATTTATGACATGACATTCTGCATTGGGGTTGGGATTCTGATTTGGAGGAAGTACTGTACTAGTGGCTCTACCACATTTTTACTATTCTAGTGGCTTCGCCACGTATTCTAATTTTAGTGGCTTGGCCACATTTACTGTTATTAGCAGCTTTGCTACATTACGATTAGCAGCTATGCTGCGAAATTGGTGTGCTCGGTGGGTGGGTCGACTTAGTCCCCACATGGTGTTTTGGTTGGTACAGGTGGTGTGTTGGTTGGATTGGGTTGGGTTGTATTTCTGCTCTGTACTAATATTATTTGGGCTTAGACCCACACTGTTATTGTATAGGGCTCAGGCCCAGTCTGCACTGTATATACTATTTACTGTTTGTCTGTTTGGGGATTACACACTGAGTTCTCGTAACTCACTCTTTTCTTTTAACTGTATAGGTAATCCCCAGCCTTAGATGATTTGGTGCTACGAGGGACTCAGAGGTGGCCACATGTCCGCGAGTGTTTTAATTTATATCTAGTTTTTTTAATATTATATTTTGGGGTTTATATTTTTGTAATAAGGCCATTTGAGATTTTAACTTTTATTTGGTTTTAACTTTTTACTTCAACCTACTAGATTAGGAAACAAGAGTTTTCAAAATAATAACTGTTTTTAAGGGAATCACGCATTTCAAATTTAAATGGGTTATAATTAGAAAAGCTTCCACAATTTTTAATCCAGATTAATAAACTTGTAATATATGATATGATCCACAAGTGATTAACAAGTTTTGATTTTACAACCCCAACATTTTCAATAGCAATTAGTTTTAAAAGTGTTTAAAACTTTAGTCATGAATTTTTCATCGACAAGATCAATTTTCAAATCAACATTTTGATGTGACACGTTAGATCTGGTCGTAACGTCTAGGCTGGGTTTGGGGTGTTACAGCTCCAGTCCAAGATCCCATGCTACATCTGTAGCAAGTGCTGGTAATATTAGAAACACCAAACCCAGATGCAAGCACTATAATAAATTGCATTTTGGAGAGTGTCGCATGAAAAGAAAAGCTTGTTTTAGATGTGGTTCCTATGACCACTATCTCAGATGCTGCCCGGCGAAAGTTGAAAAATATATTGTTTAGACTTCAAGGCCAAGTAATACAGCTACTAGAGGTAGACCACCTCGAAATCTCGACAATGTGAGTGGTAGTCGAGGCACGACAAAAGATTCGATGTTATTTGAACTTCATACTTACATGTACATACCTGTATAAATTTATAATGAACTCATACATTCTCGTAACACTATTGAATACTCAATGTTTCACACACTAAGTGCCATCGCATAGCCAAAGCTATTATAATCCCGCACACTAAGTGCCTTACATAGCTGAAGCTATCTCAGTCTTGCACACTAAGCTCCATCGCATAGCCGAAGCTATTATAATCCCGCACACTAAGTGCCTTACATAGCCGAAGCTATCTCAGTCTTGCACACTAAGTGCCATATATAGTCGAAGCTATTCCAAATCGAATACTATGTGCCATAAATAGCTAAAGCTATCTCGAATCGCACACTAAGTGCTAAACATAGTCAATTTATCGTCAAACATGATCATAGTCTCATGTATACAATTTATGCAATATCAAAGCATTAAAACCATAATGTAACAATGTTTATCACGTACGAACTTACCTCGGATGCTAAAACAGCGAATCGAGTCATTTAGTCGATAACTTTAGTTTTCCCCCGATCTAGGTCCAAATTTCACTTTTCTTGATCTATATAATATCAAATTCATCTTATTCAATCACTACTTTATTTAATTTAATCCAAAACACACATTTGGGCACATTTACACTTTTACCCCCAAAATTTCACATTTTTAAAATTTAGTCCTTATTTCACAAAATTCACAAATCCAAGACTAACCCATGCTAACCGAATTACCATAAAGCCCCTAGCAGCCCATAATTTGCATTTATTTCACATTTTAACCACTAACTTTACATTTTTCTCAATTTAGTCCCTATTTTGCAATTTTCACTAAAAATCACTTAACAAAACTTGTATAATTCATAACAAATATTCATATTTCAACATCAAACATCCAAGAACACATATATACATCCATGGCAACTCTCACAAATGTTAACAGTTTTGAAATTGAAGGTATGGGCTAGCTAGATTGAGTTGCAACAAAAATATAGAAATCATAAAAAACGGGACAAAAACCATACGTTAATTAGCTATTGAATATGGACGAATGAAAACCTAGGAGAATGGTTTTCTTCTTCTTAAATTCGGTTAAAGATGATGATATTAAGTGATGATTTTATTTTGTTTTATTTTAATATACTTAAATAACGAATTTACAATATTAACCTTTAATATAAACCATTAAAAACACCTTAATATATGTCCATCTTTGTCCACTCATATTTCCAATGGTCTAATTATAACATAAGGACCTTTACTTTAAGGTTATATAGCTATTAACACCTTTAGCTATTAGAACTCAAGTTTTACGCTTTACGCGATTTAGTCATTTTTATCAAATTAACCATTCAAACGATAAAATTTCTTCACGAAACTTTAACACATACATTCAGTCATGCTATAAACCTTACAATAATAATAAAATAAATATTTTGACCTCGAATTTGTGGTCCCAAAACCACCGTTATGATTTAGCTAAAATTGGGTTGTTACAGTAAATGTGAATTTTGGCTTCGAGAAGTTAGTTTTCTGGGACATATAGTATCGAATGAAGGCATCAGAGTGGATCCGAATAAAATATCAGCTATTGTTAACTGGAAACCACAGAAAAATGTGTCTGAAGTCAAAA
This sequence comes from Gossypium bickii, assembly GCA_025503065.1. NCBI lineage: Eukaryota > Viridiplantae > Streptophyta > Magnoliopsida > Malvales > Malvaceae > Gossypium > Gossypium bickii. The sequence goes on along the minus strand of CP106717.1, from coordinate 40,706,518 downwards.
GTTTTTTGGGATTAGCCTGTTACTATCGAAGATTTGTAAAAGGGTTTTCGATGATAGCTTCGCTGATGACACAACTATTGCAAAAATTGTACAGGCCAAGACGCATCATGTCATGATACTATTTGATGACATCAGAATTAGCCCAAGCATGAGGGGCCCAAGTGCAAAATGAATCTTTTAATTTCAGTTTGTTATTTTTGCTGCTGGAAAATAAGGACTTTGATTCATTTATTTTTAGTTATTTTAGTTTGTGTCTTTAATTATGTCATAGTTTGAACATCATTAATATGAGTCTTTAATTATGTCATAGTTTACACATCATTAATATGTGGTCCACATTTAAAAGTCATGCATTATGTAACTTTCATGTTAGTTAAGTTTGCGTCATTAAATTAAGTCATGATAGTTTAATTATGTAACTTTCATGCTAGTTAAGTATGCATTATTAAATTAAGTCATGCATTAAGTAACTCATCTGTTCATTTAGTTTACATCTTAATTAAATTATGCATTTAAACATCTTAGTTGTTTGAATTAGAGTGTTATTTAATTTGGCTGTTACTTTTTAATGCATAAGTTATAGTGTGTTTAATTTTTCTTAAACAAATTAATTGTGTGTTTAATAGTTTGTTGTAGGAAAGTTTAAAAGGCTGGGCACATATTTTAAAGCTACAATAGGACTGTTCGTTTGCCAGGAAGAACCAAATGCTATCACATTCAATTGGCTGTTCAGTTTTCGCATGAAAGGGTGTGCATTTGGTCACTTAAATTGCTGGTGCTTAAAGAGAATGCTTTTGGTGGATATTGAAGCACTCAAAGCTCATTATGGTGGCTGTTCAAATGGTCCAAGAGTGACTCTTCAAGTTTCATCAGTTTCATGCACTCAAAGCTAGTTATGGTGCCAATTAAAGAGATGAATGCACAAGTCTTTTGACATTCAATTTAAGGTAGATGAAGGGACACCAAACAGCACATTAATTGTTCATTAAGTCAAAAATAAAGCGAAGAGACATGCCTTTTCATCTACACCAAAATCAAGTGAAGAGACATGACTATTGACTTCCCTGCTTGACTTAAAAGATGAAATTAATGCTTGTAAAAAACCTTAGTTAATGCTGGAGGTGAAAGGTCACAAATAAGCATTTGAATAGTCATAATAGTGCCTATAAATGGATTTTAAGAAGAATTTTTGCTCATCTTGATGAATGTTTATAACATTTGTGAGTTATTCAACTCTCATATTTCGTTTAAGACTCAAGCTGACTTATCTAGCATCGCTAGTGGTGTCCACATTGTTTCTTTTTGAACTTATCACTCAATTCTGAGTGTGGCATTCACCCCATTGATACCTTTGGTTCCTATCTTCCTAGATAGTGGGTCAAGGTCCTATCTACATCATCAGTCCACCTTAAGTGTCTTATAAGTCTCGGGTCAATACTCACTCATAGTATTGGTTCATTCTTGACCCTTAAGCCCTATTTCTATTCCATCCACAACTATCAACTAAATCACTTTGTTTCCTTGTTAGCTGAATCTTCATCATTTTTTCACTTAGCCATTTCAACTATCATCTTTGGTTTACTTTGTTTCAACACCTAGCTGAACCTATCCTTAATCCATCTTAAAACTCATTGCAAACCTTTCATTTAAGCCTACATTTAGCTAAATTCCCTTTAACTTCGAATTGAATGAAACTTCTTGTAACACCCCAAACTTCTTGATGAATCTGGTGTGTCACATTGAAGTTTTTTTCGAAAACCATGTTTTCGTTGAAAACCCTTCTTAATATTTAAAAACTTCTTCCATTTAAACTTGTGTAAAGCCTCAGCTTGCGTTTGTTTATTTTCAAAATAGGGTTCCTTGAAAAAGGTTGCTCACTTTTAAAATGTTATTGATTTCCATCAAAGTCTCCTTCAACTGCAGAAGCTTTTTAAAAACATTGCAGAAACATGATAATCAAAAACAGTTGTTGTAACGTAGTGTTTTGAAAATAGTAATCATTTTGGAAAAACCCGCGATTTACTTCTAACAGATATAAATTAAAATAAAACCAAACCTAAACTTTAAAATCTAAAAACTTTAAAAGGCCTTATTACAAACCAAACTAAAATAAAGTACTTATGAATAACTTAATAGAAAAATAGAAGTAGTTGTGTGGCCATCTTCGAGTCCCTCGCAGCTCCGATCCGTCTAAGGCTGGGGATTACCTGCACAGTTAAAAATGGGGTGAGTTTGTGAAAACTCAGTGTGTAATCCCCTAGTATAAAAATAGTCAGTTAGATAAATAGAATATAGAAGCAGACTAGGCTTGAGCTCTATTCAGTCACAGTACAGTTTTAGTGGGCCTAAGCCCATTTCCATATCGTTTGGGTCCCTGCCCATAATAGAATCGTTTCGACCTAGTCCATATCAGTATCAGATCTCATAAACAGAAATGCAATAGTGTAAGCATGCACCCCCACCCCAATCCAGCCAGCATACCACCCGTACCAACCAACACACCATGTGGGGATAAAATCGACCCACCCACCCAGCACACCAATGTTAGCACTGTTGAGGCACTAACCGATTCGTAGCGAAGCTGCCAGAATATAAGTGTGATACAGTCTCAGCTTCGAGATGAAATCAAGATGTATTCGTAGTTGCGCAATCGTAATCGAGAAGTAAGAAAGATGGACTAGGAAAGAATAAACGTAGTTGAAATTAGACTAAGTATAAAATGAAGTAAGAAGGTATGAAGTTCGAATTGGTCTAAATAGAAGAAGTTCAGGTTTAACTCAGGTTTAGAAAAGGAATTCGGGTAAATGTGATTTGGTTCGAGTAAATTGAGTATAGGAAATTAAGTTCAACTTGGGTTGTCGAAATGGTCAAAAAAAAAGGTTAGGCGTGTATTTGGGATAAGAAATGGTTTCAGTTTAAGTGATGGATGCGTTTAGAAGTGAATGAAATTTGGTACGAAATGGTTTTAAGAATCAAACACGAACCAACACCAAATTGGTATCGACCCAAAATGTTTATACGATTCTTAAGGTTCGGGATAAATGAAAATGACCTCGACCCACTATCGGAAAAGGATAGGAACCTCGGTATTAGGATAGGTAATGAGGAAAGGTTGACGCCACTAGCTCGCTAGATAAGCCAACGAGTCCTAGTCGAAATTGGAGAAAAGAGTCTCACAAGTTCGGCAGAATATCATTAAGAATTTTCTAAAAGTCTTTTTTACAACAATTTATAGTCCTCAAAAGCTAGCTGAATAGACATGCTTAATGTCTAAGCAAATTTCAGCCATGAATCAACTAGATTAGTCTAGAATCAAGCCTTTTAAGTTGCTGTCCACATTCAGCCAAAGAACTCCAAAAATCTCCTTCTAGAAAGCTATGTGTAGCTGAATTAAATAGGAAGAAAAGGGGGGCTGAAATGCACTTAAAGATCTGGCCTTGGGACTTGAATGATGAGCCTTGGAAATTCGAACAACCATGCATTGTTCTAGGCTGCATTGGGGACGTGAATGGCCTTCCCAAACTCCCATATCAGCTTTTAAACACTCCCCATGCATGGAGAAGCAAACCAGCAGCATCTTTAATTTGGCCCGCTTTAAATGTTGCTCTTTTCCCTTTTACGAAGAAACCAGCTCATTTATACCTTTGTCACTTACGAAAACAAGCCTAGGAAAGCTGAATAATTAGCTATTAATTGTGTCGTCCAAACCATGCATGCCTAATAGCCTTAATGACATCCCAACTAAGCACCAACATCAATTAAATGGTGTCTTTGCATGCTGCTGGTTTTATTTGACCGTCTTTACCGCGAGTATGGGGGAGAGAGAGGGTCACGTTGGAAGTATAAACATCAGCTAATTGAAGTCGCATGCATGCTGCCGCCCAAGCATTTAATAGTGTCCAACAAGCACCTGCACAATAATAAATTCAGCACATTAAATTCCAGCAACTTTAGGACATATTTAATACATGTTTTGAGCTGGAATAAATTGTAATAGAGCTAATTAAATCATGTCTAAAATTCGGCTGTAGCTTTAAGACATATTAATGGGCTGTTCGGCTAGACAAGTTTAATGGGCAGCAGCTCATAAATTTGTCCAAAACTAGACATATTAAATTTAACTATTAATTATGAACTAGTTAAGACTTATTTAAGCCTATTTAAATGCAGCAAAATAATTAAAACAAATTTATTATGTCCGAATTTATTTATTATTTTTTTCAACTAAAAAATTAGCTAAGGCTGAATGGCCATATGGAGCTCTTCATGGATGCATGAGCTAGGAATGAGCTAGGGTGAGCTCATGAGCTAGCTGGTTGCTGAATTGGAGCTCGGTTGATGGCATGGAGCTAAAATTAAACTCGGTATCTTGGACGTGAACTTGTAGAAGCATGCGACATGAACCTGAAACGAAATTCGAGCTAGCTTTAGTGTCGTCCCAAGCTTGCTGAACTAAAGCTCCAATTGCCTCCTTAAATTGTTTCACACGAGCTCTTGTAATCGGCCCTCGAGGTAGCACGATCGTGTCTCGAGTTGCACTTGGCTCATGATAGGGCGTGCCCTTATCAAAGTGGCTTAAAGCCATTGGTAGGTCCACAGTCGTCTCAGGCGACCCGTGCGACCCTAATAGATCAATCACTTCCTCCAATTCCAAAATCCCAATCCCATGCAGTATGTCATGTATGCAAAGCACATATATATAAATCACATGGCATACTCTAGAAAGACAGACAAATCATAGCTCAGGTCAGTCAAAACATAGCATAAAATAATCATTTACCCACGAGGGCAAAATAGTCATTTTACCCTATAAGGGTATTTTGGTAATTTTACAAATCGAGGTATTTCGGTAATTTTGCAAATCGGGGAGTATTTCGGTAATTTTACAAATCAGGGTCTCAGTGACCTAACAAAAGGTCCACCGTTGCCTCGAGCAACTTAAGTAACCTAAACAGTCACAACGGTGTAAATGGGCCTAAGGCCCATTACTCGGCCCAAGTAGGCCCACACGCTCGTGTGGCCCAATTAGTCCAAAAATAGCCTCGGCTATACGAACAACACAGTTCAAACCAATAGAAACCATATATCATGCATTTTATCCGTGTAAGACCCACCAGCCCAATGGGCCCACACGACCCATTGGCCAAAACGACCCTAGCCATGTGGACTACATAGCTCGGTCTAACATTTACCACAAATTGTAGATCTTATCTGTGTGGGGCCCATGAGCCCATTGGGCCCACACGGCCCATTTCAGCCCATCGAGGCCCATAACAGCCTCTACAGTCCTACGCCTAAGATTTGTAGGCTCGAATCACCACACGTGCGATCACACGCTTGTGTGGCATCAAACGCCGTATTTCGGCCTTTTGAATTGTCGGCTTTTCGGCTTTTGCTGATCTACAGTCCAATCAGTGTGGAATACACACCTGTTACGAGATCACACGAACAATCCAAGAACATCGTAACCTATATTCAATCAAGGCTTCCAATTAATCACTAACAAAAGATTAACAACCCCTTATACACTTATCACGAAAGAAACACAAACTATTTACCTTGATTAAACGAGAAGAGATCTCCTACTTGAACCCTTATTCAAGACTAATAATGATTTCTTGATACGGTTCACCTCAGGGTGAGTCGAGTCGTATGTAAGATGCCCGATCGTCTACGAGGAGAGATTGAGTCTTCGAAAAAAAAATAGAAAATATGGTTAAGTTTGCGAAAGCTTTGAATAGGGTTGTTTTTAGAAATGGATTTAAGTTAGGAATTGGAGGTTAAGAAATGATGGAAACGATTTAGAAGATGAAAGGTTAGGTTCGGCTAGAATTAAGAAAGGAATATGGTGTTTGGAAATGGCTCAGTTTGAGTACGAATGGAGATAAATTAAGTAGAGGATAATTTGTGGGAATGGAAAAGTGAACTTAAATGAAAGAAACGATTCAACACTATATGAAAGTGTCACCCCGGTTTCTATTTGGTTTAAGGTGGAAAGATGGAATTCAAAAATGGACCTCGACCCGTTACTTAACAAAGTAAGAACCGAAGGTATAAAAAGATGGACGAACGCCACACTAATTCGGTGATAAGTTCAAATGAAGAGAACGATTGATGCCACAAGTAAGCTTGATAAGTCAAACCGAAACTCGTACGAATTTAGAGAGGAGTGATCTCACTCTTTGAACAAAGTACATAAAATTTGATAAAGATTCAAAAGTCTAAAAAGTCCCCTCTACAAGCTAATAACAAAGTATATATAGTGTTTACATACGATTAGCTAAAAAGTCATATGAATTCAACTTTAATGTGCATTTTAATGGCTGAAATAAATCTTAATCAATAAATAAAAACTCTTGAGTTCCTCCAAGCCAAATAACAGCAACTTTATGACTCCAAGTGAGTTGATTTAATGAGTTTGAATGCTTTGAAAATGTCTCTTGGTTTCTCCTTTGGCAAGCTGAATAGACTCCAACAACTTAATGAAGTTTTTAAAGCATGAATTGACCATTAAAGTAGCAAAAACGTTTGGAGTAGTTGGAAGGGTTGATACTGAAATTTAAAGGAAGTGTAATGCTCCTTTAAACTCTTTTTATTGATGTATAAAGCCTCTTTTTGTAACAACCCCCTCTTTTGTAACCAAAATCACTTGAAAAGCCACCTTATTAAATGTGTAGCAGCCTTTACATGTAATGATTGTGAGCTAAAAAATCACCTGCAATTAACACATGTAACCCACATATAAAACACATTTATTCAATGATTAAACCTAAAACAAATTAACACCTATCTTAAATAAATGAACTAAAAACTTATGCATCATTTATTCCAGCAACTAGTTTAATTAAGAGAAGCATTATTAAATGAACTTTAACTCATGCATCAATAAATTATCCTAGTAACTAGATTAATTAAATAAGCTTCTTATTAAATGAAGTTCAATAAAACACTTATTAATTAAACTAAGATGAGTTGAATAAATGTCTAGCAACTCATTTATTAAACTAAGATGCTTAGCTGCATAGTTTGAAATGCAAACTAAATAAACAAATGCAAGACTTAATTTAATGATACAGACTTAAACTAACATGGGAGTTACATAAAGTATAACTTTATTATGCAGAACAAACAAAGGGCAATTAAAATATGCAAACTAATTAATTTAAATAAAACTTAATTTAACTAAAAGTCCTTAAAATCATTGGCCCAACAATCAATCAGGCCTATGAGATGTTTCATCTTGCACTTGGGCCCCTCAAGTTTAGGCCACTCTTGATGGCGTCGAATGGATTCGAACCATGATGCGACCAGGATCGCATCATACCCCCTCTTGAAAGCGATTCGTCCTCGAATCGATCCGTTGGTTCTTGAGGACATAGTTTCTTTTGCTCGATTTTCCTCGATCGAACGGGGCAGATGGTGTAAAACCCCTTACCCGAGTTCTACACTAGAACTGAGCCCGAGGTGTTACCGTAATAAAACCACTTGATCGCCACTTAGGCTCATCGTGACTACTCTCTTTAGTCACCTCAACAACTCAATCTAGACTTACGAGGCCTCACTCATACACACGAGGGCTTCCGAGACTATTTCAAAACTTTTTACAATCTTAAAAATTTTCTCTTCTGTACAGGGTTAACACGCCCGTGCATAGACCCACACGCCCATGCTTCACAATCGTGGTGAATACTGACTACATACACACGGTCTCAAAGCCTAGTCACATGCCCGTGTGGCTAGCCCATGGCCAACACTGACTAAACTCACACGGCCTATGCACACGCCCGTGTGGCCAGTCCGTGGTCTATTCTGACTTAAAATGTTAACATGCGGGGGACACACGGCCAAGTCACTCGCCCGTGGGCTGACCGTGTGTCACACATGGTCTAGACACACGCCCGTGTGTCTATCCACATGGACAAAAACAAAGCTATGTGCTAAGTTCCTTTCACCCCTCTAGCATACACAATATGTATTCATCCAACACATCCATAATCAACTCAAATTGAAGTGCAATCTCATATAGATAACTACAATCTTTTCATAAAATAAGGTAGCCAACTACTATGGCATTATACAAAATAGACTATCCATCTAAAGGCCAACACATCTTAGCCATTTACAACAAAATTCACTAACTTGTCTAGCCTTTATACATGCCATATACAAAACATTGAGTCTCATGTACCAGAGTGTGCTGATAATGTGGACGATCTTCCAATTGATCCTCGTATCTCGATTCAACACTTTTACTCTATAAGACAAGGGAAAAGAAAGGGAGTAAGCTTTGAGTTTAGTAAGTTTACACATAAACAATTAAGCATCATAGTATAAGCTAAACAACAATTAGCGTCATACTAACATATAATGTACAACTATGCTTACTCTTTCTATCCCTTACCACATTTTCAACACATCATGAGTCACCTACTCATAATCATTGAAATGTATCCCTGCATTCAATATCACATTTACACAATATACAACATATCATTAATTCTCGATAATACATCCACACAGCTAATCCACACAGCTAATTTTATCCACACAGCTACCTTACTCAATACTGCAACCACACAGCTGATGTCTCGGTGGTTTCGCACTTAGCCCACCACAATCAATTAATGAGGTAGTATCGCACTTAGCCTACCACAAAGGTAATCATAGTGGTCTCGCACTTAGCCCACTAGACAAATATACTTAACGATAGCATCACACAGAGCCTAGCTCATTGTCGTTAAGCATCAAGATGGTATCGCACTTAGCCCACCATTTAGCATTATCACTACTCATACACGTAACTGTTTACTCATTCATTCATGATATCTACCACATTCACTTTACTTGAACCACATAGGTTCTCAATCATTCTCAATCATGCTACACACTAGCTAGCATTATCAAATTGTAAGTATGAATGCCTTGTTTATGCATAGACTTACCTCGATACTCAAAAGTATAGAAACGTGCACTTTAGTCCACCACCTTACTTTTGCCTCGGTTTCGATCCGGGCTTCGTTTTTCTTGATCTATAATGATAATTCAACTCATTAATATACACATTGACTAAATTGACTCTTATCTCATACTTTGGAAAAATTACTCTTTTGCCCCTAATCTTTCTCATATTTACACTTTTGGCCCAAGGCTCGGAAAGTGATTTTTATTCAACATTCTAGGCTTTCATGCTTAGCCGAATCACTTACTCAACTAAAGCAATCATCAATTCTCACTAAATCACACATGTATGACCAAACTTAAAACTTTTACAAACTAGTCCTTACATGCATTTTCATGGAAAATCACTTAACAAAAGATGTTCCGACTATATCAAGCTTTCATAATCTTCCATAAAACATCAAAATACAAAGAATATCAAAAAAACAGGGCTAGAATACACTTATTAGCTAGCTTGAAAAGTTTGAAGAACCCTAACAATGGCTCTCTCAAATTTTCGGCAGCCTTGGAGAAGAAGATGAATGAATTTGTCATCTTTTCTCCCATTTTAATTATTTAATTGTTAAATGATCAAAATGCCCTTTTTGATAAACTTTCCATTTTAACTCATTCATGCCCAATTTTGTCCAAAAATTAGAAATTGGGAAAATTGCTATTTAAAGACCTCTAATTAATATTCTAAAGCAATTTCACACAAATAGCTTCTAGAATCTCACATTTTGCAACTTTTGCAATTTAGTCCTTTTGGACAATTCAACCGCAATTTCACAAAATTGCTTCATAAAACTTTCACATTAACATGAAAACATAGCATAAACCTCAAAAACTCATACATAGACCTTGGATTTGTGGTCTCACACCACTATTCTGACTAAGCCCAAAACCGGGATGTTACAGATGGTAATCGTTTCATCTGAAAAGTATAACCGTGAATTAGTAATACACAATGCAAATAGAATTGCTACCTAGGCATAATTAGAGCAAAACAAATAGGACGCATGTGGATAACCACCCAAGTGACTCGATTACCATGAATTAAGAAATAATGCTTCGAACAAATTTGCAATTCAAGCATAAACATATCAACACAAGTATAACGCAAGTGGATGAACTGAATCAAACTATCATACAAAAGAAATAATGCCTTGTCAAATGTTTGAGACAAAATTGAATAGGCTTCAAGGCATGCATACGATTTAAATGGAGTCCACAAGTCATGATTATCATGCGAGTAACGAATTAAATGGTATACATAATCGTCACAAGCATATATTTGAAATGATTCACATGGCTCACGAATTTGCACATTCATATCATGCATTAGACGATTGACTATGGATTCTCTCACACATGAGTTATAAAAATTATCAAACACAAGAATCTTTTTATCAACCATCAAGACAGATCATAAACAAGCAAAATGGAACATTTAAGCATATCATGATCTAAATTTTTTACAAAAACCAATTCACCAACGCAAGGCTTATCACCATCCGAGGAGAATGAAAATGTTTCAAAGTTTTCAAGTATCGTACCTTTAGGCGCAGAAAGATAAGGGTTGATTTTACCTTGCTTCATTAAAACAAACCTTCTCTCCTTGGGATTGTAGTGTAGTCGAGGCTTCGCATTCGAATCAACCTTTTCCAAATGAAATGTGAATTTCAAGTACAGTCACAGAACTTGTTTAAGAAGCGAATTAAAATTGAAAACAAAGTGGGCAAATTTCGCTACCTTATTCAAAGTCCTCGTATCAAAATGATAAAAATTGTTCACACACAATCGATGTTGCTTAGTTTTCCAACTAAATGAGTCAAAATAAATTCCCGGTTTAAAAACATGTGTTTGATTATTTAAGTTAAAATGTAACAACGGTTTCATTAAATCAAACATATTAAACCAAAAAGATGTTTGCATACACGGCAACATATAATCAAAACTCTTAGCAATTGTCGAAACAGAAATACACCAGTTGAAAGACTTTTCAAGAGACAAAAATTGACTCACGAAATCACCATATTCGAACAATTTATTTGCTTTTCGTGAAAGCTCGTCATTTTGCAAAGTCAAATGGGTTTGTCGAACAGAACAAAAGATATCAACCACATTCAAAGAGTAGAAGTTAATCTAAGGACAATAATGAAAGCTTTTAAAAATTAAGTCTCCGAAAATTTCATTAACGAATTTTGAATCGGGTTGCCGTGACTTGTTAAAAAAATCCTTACATCGCTTACCTTCGGGCTTGTGTGGTGTGATTTCACCTTCAACCTTACCTTTTTCGGTTAAGCAAAAACGTCTTTCGTTTGGAAGGTATCGAATTTGAAAATTATCAACACTCAGACTTTTGAAAACCTGAAAAGAAGAAACAGAACAAGAACAAAGTTCCGATGGGTTAGCTAAAACAACACTCACTTTTTCTTGCTCATTTTGTTCTTTTGTTTCTTTTTCCAATTCGAGTTCTTTTCTTTCTTTTTCAATGTTCTCTTTTTCTCCACTCTCATTTTCAATTTTCTTTTCTTGATCAATTTCTTTTTCTTTTTCAATCTCATTTACTTTTTCAATTTCTCTTTCTTTTCTTTCATTCTTTTTTTCTTTTTCACAGTCTTTCTCTTTTTCTTTTTCTTCTTTTTCTTTTTCTTCTTTTTCTACTTTACTACAACTTGTATGATAAAAAAAAAAAATTAACACCCACTCTCCAAACTATTGCCGTCCAACAAACCCACTAGCCAAGAAAATGCTCTATTTTAATGTTTCACAAGCACATATTTTTAATGGCTTCAATCATTTTAAAATATTCTTCATTCATGCTCCATCATCCAAAAGAAAGGGCTTGCCGTTCATTAATCTCACTTGCATAATTTTATGCACCCACTATGCCTTATTTAATTGGTGCCGTCCATGCACTTCTACACCCACCTATTTGCACATTTTTAATTTCACAATTGTTTATTCATCCATTAATCCCCATGCTATCTCCAATTGACTTTAGATTTGTTCCATCCAAATATTCTTCATGCCATCCATCATGCTCACAAGAAGGCAAGGAATTTCAATTTGTTTTGCTTGATTATTTTATTCCCATGCTCCTAAACATTCCCATATTACCAAGCCTCCATGCCGTCCAAGCATAGTCATTTAAAAATCATTTCATGACTTTGCTTGTATTATTTAATTCAAGCATGCTGCCCATTTTCATGTTGCAGTTTGATGCTCCACTCACAAAGCACACATGCACATTTTCTTAATTATTTATTCCATAGTTTCCATGTACCTTTTAATTCCACTTGAATTTGTTTGTCCATTTCAAGCTAGCCGTCCATCACCTTAGTGTTTGGCTTTCCTGCTCCAATCTCTATAATGCTACCTGCAACACATTAAGTCAACTTATTAATTTATAAAATGAGCACATTACAATGGCAATTAGATATCAAACAAATTCGGTAATCACTAATTAAATTAATTAGTGACACATATTTATTGACACAAACTAAGCACGAAAGAAAACAAATTAATTAAAGCTTGCACAATTTAATTTTAACTAAATTACTTAATTAACTTGAACCAAATTAATTAAATTTCCTTTAATTAACTTAAGCTAAATTAACTAATTTTTATTCCATCAATTAACTAATTAAAATGAGCTAAGAGGTGAGCTAATAACGAGCTCCACAAATTAAAATTCGTTGGTGCCCCGGGCATGCTCGTATCATTGTAGATGTTACAGAAGAATAAAAAATATAAGGATTTGACTCAAAGATAGAGGAAATATTCTCATAGGTATCACGATTGATTCTTCGTGAAAGATTCTTCGTGCGAGACATCTTTGAAGCGTTCGAAGAGTAGCTCGTACTTTCTCGCTCATTATGTTCAAGAGCCTCAAACTTGTAGCTTTCTTCTCGTTGTCTCTGAGGCCTTGTTGAGTAGGAGTCTCAATAATAATCTCTTCTGGAATAGTCATCGAAAATGGGTCTTTGAGATGGTCGCGACTCCGTTTCTCGACTTGGTGTGTTTTGCTTCCATCGAGCCTTTTCCTCCACTCGGTCCAAACACTTTTGTATTGGACTTAGCTTTCTTTCGAGCATTCGGTCCATTTCTTTCACCAGGTATTGGAAATCTTTGGTTGAGAATTTGTCTTGAGTCATGTTTATTTATTGAAAAGAAGAAGTGTTAAAATTAAAATAGAAAGATGAGTTCCTCACCACAAAATTCTCACAAGTCACTCACAAAGAAAAAAATCACTCCACTCTTGTTTCACTCGTTTTATGGCTTTTTCTCTAATGAGTACACTCGTGCCTTTTATCGCTCGTCCCTCTCTCACATATTCTTATTTTCAAATAAACTTAAAGCGGTTTGAGGGTCAACTACAAAAATGGTTAACAATGGATAATGTTTGGATATCAGGTAAGCTGAAAACAAAGAAAAGGCAAATGGGGGTATGTGTGGCGTTGGGTAGAATGATGAGAATTGAATGATGGTTTTGGGATTGGGAACAGAGAAGAGGAGTGAAGATAACAAGTACCTTGAAAAACTTTCAAAAGAAAACTTCACTTTTTTTATAACACTTTTTTAATCAAAATTCTTTTTTTTTTTAAATTTTTTGTTTTTTTTCACTTCAAATACAATAGAATGAAATACAAGCAATTTCAAAATTTTTTCAATTTTTTAAATTTTTTTATAAACCTACTTCTGGGATTAAATACGAACGTCGGCTCTTCATGTTCTAGCTCTGATACCAAATGATGCGATCCTATTCGGGGTGAGTCGAGTCGTATATGAGATGCCTGATTGTCTACGAGGAGAGATTGAGTCTTTGAAAATAAAATAATATAAAATATGGTTAAGTTTGCAGAAGCTTTGAATAGGGTTGCTTTTAGAAATGAATTTAAGTTAGGAATTGGAGGTTGAGAAATGATGGAAACGATTTAGAAGATGGAAGGTTAGGCTCGGCTAGAATTAAGAAAGGAAGATGGTGTTTGGAAATGGCTCAGTTTGAGTATGAATGGAGATAAATTAAGTAGAGGATAATTTGTGGGAATGGAAAAGTGAACTTAAACGAAAGAAATGATTCAAAACTATATGAAAGTGTCACCCTGGTTTCTATTTGGTTTAAGGTGGAAAGGTGGAATTTGAAAATGGACCTTGACCCGTTACTTAACAAAGTAAGAACCGAAGGTGTAAAAAGATGGACGAACGCCACACCGATTCGGTGATAAGTTCAAATGAAGAGAACGATTGACGCCAAAAGAAAGCTTGATAAGTCACACCAAAACTCGTACGAATTTAGAGAGGAGTGATCTCACTCTTTGAACAAAGTTCATAAAATTTGATAAAGACTCAAAAGTCTAAAAAGTCCCCTCTACAAGCTAATAACAAAGTATATATAGTGTTTACATGCTGTTAGCTGAAGAGTCATATGAATTCAGCTTTAATGTGCATTTTAATGGCTGAAATAAAACTTAATCAATAAATAAAAACTCTTGAGTTCCTTCAAGCCAAATAACAGCAACTTTATGACTCCAAATGAGATGATTTAATGAATTTGAATGCTTTGAAAATGTCTCTTGGTTTCTCCTTTGGCAAGCTGAATAGACTCCAACAACTTAATGAAGTTTTTAAAGCATGAATTGACCATTAAAGTAGCAAAGACGTTTGGAGTAGTTGGAAGGGTTGCTACTAAAATTTAAAGGAAGTGTAATGCTCTTTTAAACTCTTTTTATTGATGTATAAAGCCTCTTTTTGTAACAGCCCCCTCTTTTGTAACCGAAATCATTTGAAAAGCCACCTTATTGAATGTATAACAGCCTTTACATGTAATGATTGTGAGCTGAAAAATCACCTGCAATTAACTCATGTAACCGACATATAAAACACATTTATTGAATGATTGTTTCTGAAACAAATTAACACTTATCTTAAATAAATGAACTAAAAACTTATGCATCATTTATTCCAGCAACTAGTTTAATTAAGAGAAGCATTATTAAATGAACTTTAACTCATGCATCAATAAATTATCTTAGTAACTAGATTAATTAAATAAGCTTCTTATTAAATGAAGTTCAATAAAAAATGAGTTGAATAAATGTCTAGCAACTCATTTATTAAACTAAGATGCTTAAATGCATAGTTTGAAATGCAAACTAAATAAACAAATGCAAGACTTAATTTAATGATGTAGACTTCAACTAACATGGGAGTTACATAAAGCATAACTTTATTAAATGCAGAACACACAAAGTGCAAGTTAAAATTAAAATATGCAAACTTATTAATTTAAATAAAACTTAATTAAATTAAAAGTCCTTAAAACCATTGGCCCAACAATCAATCAGACCTATGAGATGTTTCATCTTGCACTTGGGCTCCTCAAGTTTAGGCCACTCTCGATAGCGTCGCATGGAGTCGAACCATGATATGACCAGGATCACATCATTTCTCCTTAAGGGAATTACTGCATTTCCAAAAGCCACTCATGATATATAGCATACACACGAAGTTGAAATAAGGGCACTAAGATTTACCGAAATAGAAGAGAAACAATCGGCCTACAGCCTCACTAGAAAGAATACCCCACACAACAAAAGTAAGGCTCCCTAGCCATTTAATCGACAAAACAACCAAGGTTAGACATAAGATTCCCAACCCATGAAAGAGAGAATATAGAAAGATCGAGTACTCACTGATTAATCAAAGAATATTTGCATACGACGAAAACTAGAATAGAGGGGAAGAGCACTGAGATTCGGTCAATCAATCTATAAAGGAGAAGGTTCGAATCACTTTTTGTGCATTTTGAGTTTTATTTTTGCATACCTTCCTTAAGTGTCGGCCAAGGAGTATTTATGGTAAGGTGGACTTCTTTATTTTTGGTAAGGTGGCTAAAAGAAATAAGGCAAGGTTGAGGTTAGGGAAAGGAATCAAAAGAAATAGGTAAGTAAGGGGGACAAGAGGCTTATTTCGTGGATGGTGTTTTGGAAAGTTTGGGTGGCCAAACTTTTATCCTGGGGGGATGAATGTGGACGGTTTGCGGCTAGAGTGATAGCTGAATTTTACCTTGGCATTTGGTAAGGTCTTGGTTTTGTTTTGGCCAAAAATCCTATTGCAACCTTTGTGTCATCTTCTCTCTTTTTGCTACTTTCTTTGCCAAAATTTTCTACCACAATAGTGCAATTTTCTCTTCTCTTGAATTGGTCACATATTTATCTTTTGTCTAATTTCCTTGATAGCTGAATATCATTGTTCATTCTCCTCCATTACCGAAACCTTTTCATCGTTCTTTCTTTCTCATTCCTTAATCAATCGGTAAGTATTCTTTTCAATGTTTTATTTTCTTTCTCTTATGACTGAATCCTTACTTTGGGTTTTGGATGGTCATTTTGACCGAGACCATCACCTTACTTTCTCTCATTCAAAATCATTTTCTTCCTCCTAGAGATATAGTGGAAAGCCGAAACTTGAATTTTTTTGAAGTCATCGTTTAATCGCTAGAAATCGGTTCTAAAAACTTTAAGGTAAGTGTTCTTCAAGGATTCTATAAATCATTCTTTATTCATTAAGATGGTGATTTTTTAACCGATATTATTTATAGGGATTAAATTGCTCGATCTACCCAATCATTGATCACTCGGAATTAGTGGTCAACGACGAGTGGTTCATTAGGAAATCGAAAAAAGGTGTGTAATCCCGTACCTTCTGTATATGGTGTGTAATCTCACACTTCTCTGAAATTTTGTATGAAATATTCTGTGAATTGGTCAAAATACCGAAGAAAAATTGAAAACCGGCATCCGTGATCACTCGAGCGTGTGAATGATCATAGTGGTAATCGTATTTTGTAATAAAACAGTTTCAATTGAAAACAGTGTCGTGTATTTGAAAAATCACGAAAAATAAGAGAAAAGGAATTACAAAGTGAATAAGATATCACATTAAAGCTTACTGTGTCAATTTTAATATGGAAGAAACGCAGAAGGAAAAGGAATTTTATATTCTGAGATATGTAAATTTTAGTGAGACTAGTTCTGAATGACTTTGGGGTATTTTGTTCTGTCTTGGAAAAATCGTATAAAATTGTACAAAGTGAATTAAGAGTTATAATTGATATGTATGAATTCCTTAGTGAACCTATTTTCAATAGAAACAAGTGGGAGCAGTATATGAAAAGCATACAGTAAGATATTTGAGATTAAGTTAAGAGAGGTCAGAATCATTAAATAGTGAAACAAGGGAAACTTTAAGGAATAAACTATACTAAATGGTTAAGCTAAAAATTTGGAAAATTTTTAAGAGAAAGATATATGAGTCTAGTTTCAAGAAAAATTTATGGATTTAGATTTCGAGTTTTCTAACTCGAGTTATAGTCAGTTTAGTCAGTATGACGCAGATGGATAGTTTCAATTTTGTGCCCCAAATTAGTAGTTAAGCCTAGGTTGTGAAATTACCAAATTACCCTTAGTGGGTAAAATTACAAAAATTACGAAAATACCCTTAATGGGCCGTTTGATATTTGCTTGATGGGCTGTTTGATATTTGCTTAATGGGTCATTTGATATTTGCTTAATGGGCCATTTGATATTTGCTTAATGGGCCGTTTGATATTTGCTTAATGGGCCGTTTGATATTTGCTAAATGGGCCGTTTGATATTTGCTATATGGGCCGTTTGATATTTGCTATATGGGCCGATTTGTAATAATTGCGAAATGGGCCAAAATGATATTTTGCTTAATTGGCCAACTTGATAAATTGTTATAATGGGCCATAATATTTGTAATAAATATCCGAATGTATTTTTATGATTTGCTATGCATTATATACATGTTTGCATGGGATGGGATATTGATGAAGAGAAGTTTTGGTAGCTCTGCTACATAAATCTGGTGGCTCTGCCACAAATCTGAAAAATGGCAACGCCATGTAAATTATGTTAATCTGGTGGCTTGTCCACAAATTTGATATAAATGGCTTAATGCCTATATTTGGTGTATTGGCGGGGTGGGTGACTAAAGCTCCCCACAGGTGTGTTGGTTGGTACGGGTGATGTGTAGCGGATGGAAAACTAGGTTCGATTTGGGAATTGCATATCATATGCATATTATATATGTTACATTTATATTTTTGTAAACGGGCTCTGGCCCAAATAATGGCTTAATGTATTTTGGCCCAGTGGACAACGGTAAGTGGGTTGCACACTGAGTTCTTGTAACTCACCCTCTTTCTTTCTTAATCCTTGTAGGTAATGCTCCGTAGTGAGGACTTGGGCCCATGGATGACTCGGTGGAGGCTATACTTCTGAAATAGTGTTATTGAATTTTAAATTTTCTATTTCCATTTATTTTATTATTTTGCTATTTTGGTTTAAGTTATATAGGGCCTCTGGAGTATTTTATTATTTGCTTTATGGTTGATATACTTATTACTTTGCTTAAATTATTTAAAACAAGAATTTTTCTAAAAACGTAATAAAGGTTTTCCAAAATCGATTAACAAATGGATTTCAAAATAAACTTTTACAAATATGATTAACTCGAACTTTCTTTCAAATTTTCAACGTCGTTTTCAAAAGTCATGGATTTAAAGTTCAATTCCTTGATTTGTGATTCATCAATCAATCTCTCAAAAAGACTTGAATTTTATCTACGTTTCTGCAATGTTTCAAAATGCTTTTTCAACTCTATTTAAAAAGTCACATTTTCGTAAATCATTTATTTCAAATATGCTTTCGCAACCGAAAAGGTTTAGTAAAGATAATTATATTTTCACGTAGACACAATTGATTTAGTTGTGTTAGGTTTTAACAAAGAGGCTGTAATTCTCAAACAAGTTTTTAACAATTGCAAAGATGGTTTTGAAAAAAAAACACTTCCATGTGGCACGTCAGATTCGGGCCTAACTTCTAGGCTGGGTTTGGGGTGTTACATTTAAGCATCTTAGTTTAATAAATGAGTTACTGGACATTTATTCAACTCATCTTAGTTTAATTAATAAGTGTTTTTGTTGAATTTTATTTAATAAGTGTAGCTCCTAATTAATCTAGTTACTAGAATTATTTATTGATGCATGAGTTTAAGTTTATTTATTTATGCTTCTTTAATTAACTAGTTGCTGGAATAATTGACGCATATGTTTTAGTTCATTTATTTATTGTGTGTTATGTTTAATAAGTGTTTAAATGTGTTTAATATGTTTGTTTTAATGTGTTAGTTGCATGTGTCTTTTCAATTGAAAAACATTACATTCAAAGGATGTTACAAATTGATTAAAGAGACTTTTCAAGTGAATTTCGATTACATTCAATGGGAAGAATTATTCTTCATTAAAAGGAGCTGTAATCATTCATTAAAGGGAGCATTATACATCATTAAATTCAGCAGCAGCCTCTTTCATCTTCCATAACCGATTGTTGATTAAAGTGATCACTTCATGAGTTAATTTTTCATTAAAGTAGCTGGTGTCCATTCAGTTGGCCACGGGGATTTCAAAGGTTTCTTCCTAAGCATTCAAGACCATTGATTCAGCTGAATTGAAGTGTATTGAAGGGTGGAGTTATTTAGTTTGTCATTGAGATATGAACCTGGTCGCATCATGGTTCGACTCCATCCGATGCCATTGAGAGTGGCCTAAGCTCGAGGGGCCAAAGTGCAAAATGAAGCTGATTCCAGCTCATTTTCAGCTCAATTAATATTTTTGCATATTTTTAATTTTAGATTTGCACTTTGTGTGTTTTGCATTTAATAAAGTTATGCATTATGTAACTTCCATGCTAGTTAAGTATGCATCTTAAATAATGACATGCATTATGTAACTCCCATGTTAGTTTAAGTCTGCATTATTAAATTAAGTCTTGCATTAAGTAACTCATTTGTTCATTTAGTTTGCATTTCAAACCATGCATTTAAGCATCTTAGTTTAATAAATGAGTTGCTGGACATTTATTCAACTCATCTTAGTTTAATTAATAAGTGTTGAATTTTATTTAATAAGTGTAGCTCCTATTTAATCTAGTTACTAGGATAATTTAATGAAGCATGAGTTTAAGTTTATTTAATTTTGCTTCTTTAATTAAACTAGTTGCTGCATTAATTGATGTCTTTGCTTTTAGTTCATTTATTGAAGTCAAGTGTTTAATGTGTTTGAGTTTAATAAGTGTTTAAATGTGTCTAGTATGTTTGTTTTAATGTGTTAGTTGCAGGTGTCTTTTCAATTGGAAACCGCTATTCAAGGGCTGTTACAAATTGATTAAAGAGACTTTTCAAGTGAATTTTGGTTACATTCAAGGGGAAGCATTATTCTTCATTAAAGGGAGCTGTTATCATTTATTAAAGGGAGCATTATACATCATTAAATTCAGCAGCAGCCTCTTTCATCTTCCATAACCGATTGTTGATTAAAGTGATCACTTCATGGGTTAATTTTTCATTAAAGTTGCTGGTGTCCATTCGGTTGACCAAGGGGATTTCAAAGGTTTTTTCTAAGCATTCAAGACCATTTATTCAGCTGAATTGAAGTGTATTGAAGGTCGGAGTTATTTAGTATGGCATTCTAAGAGTTTTTTAGCTTTATTTTAGCTCATTAAGTTGATCATATGTGACCATTCAGTTAGCCTCTTTTAACACTATAAATAGTTGTAATCAGCCTATTGTAGGGGACTTTTGGACTTTTGACATTATATTGAATGAAATTATATCATTTTGTGAGATTTGATTCTCTCAAATTTCGTTTGAAGACTCGTTGGCTTATCTGGTCTCTAGTGGCACTATTATATAGTGTGGCGTTCACCTTTATACCAAGGTTCCTAGTTTTCTAAGTAGCTGGTCAAGGTTTCACTACTTCCATCATCCACCTTGAAGCTTATAAGTATTTGGGTCATTGCTCTTTAGTTGTGGTTCTTACTTGCTTTGAGTTTGTTCCCCTCCATTCCATCACTATCCTTTATTTTTATTGCTAGCTGAATTTTCCATTTCTTCCTTGAACCTAAAATCCATTTCATCCCCATTCCATATATTATTCATTTCCATAAACCCATCTTTGAACTCTTCTTCATAGCTTTCGCCAATATTTACTTAAAGCATCATTATTAAAACAAGCCGAACGATACTTTCTCATAGACGATCGGGCAAACTCACATACGACTCGACTCACCCTGAGGTGAATCATATCATTTGGTATCAAAGCTGTTAAAATGAGAAGTACAGACGTTTGAAGACATGCTGGAATAGGTTAGTGAAGTGAAAAAAATTCGAAAAAATTTGAAAAAAATTCTATAAGTTTCTCATTATACTTATTTCGTGTATTTGAAGTATTGAAAAAAACAAAAATTCAAAAAAAAAGTGAAGTTTTTGAAGGTTCTTGAACTTTTTTCTTTTGTTCTCATTTCGATTGGTTCCCGATCATCTAATTTCCCATCTACCATTTTTTCTACCCCAATGCCACATTTAAAGCCCTTTCCATATTTTCTTTCAGCCTACCCTATCCCTCTTCATTATTTCCTTTATTTACCAATTTGTGACCGACCCCTAAGCCTACGATAAGGCCTTGGCGAGTCTGAATATGAAATCACGAGAGAAAGTTTGAGAGGTAAAAGACACGAGCGAGTAAGATCATTCAAGTGGAGTTAAAAGCCAAACGAGTGTATACACGAGCAAGAGTGTCACTTTTCCTTTTTCTTTTTCAGTGAAATCGAGAGGTTTGTGGTGAGGTACTTAATTTTTGTTTTGTGAACTAACATATTTCTTTCCAGCCACAAAAAAAAAATCATGTCTCGCGAAGAGTTCACCGAATCAGAGTTCTAATATTTGGTGCAAGAAATGCGAAGAATGGTGAATTCTAAATTCGAAAAATTGCACGAGAGATTAAATTGTGTGGAACAAAGAGACCCCTATGAATGAGTTTCATCAAGTCAGAAAACGGAATCGAGAGCATCACGGAGATATGCATTTAATGATTATTCAAGAAAAGATTTCCATCATGATTCCCATTCGTCATCGACTTCAAGACCAAGAGATTTCTATCAAGATTCCTCTTCATCAAGGTGTTCGAGACGACAAGAGACCGATCTTGATTTTGAATCTTTTCGAGATGACTTTCGAGATGATAGATATACTTCTTCAAGAACTTCAAAGAAAACATCCATGGAGTATTTTTCTCAAAGAAATGTTAGTGAACTAAATGTCAATAATTTTCCTTCTTTTGGAAATCCTTGTTATCATGATTCTTTTGTAACATCATGTAATAGAAAAGAAGACAAGGAAAAAGAAATAAAAAGAGAAGAGAGGCAAGAGGCAAGTAAAAGAGAAAATGAGTGAGTTTGAGAGAGCTCGAAAAAGCCTTTGAAAAAGCCATTGAAAAAGAAAAAGAACAAAAAGAGATTGAAAAGAAAAACGAGAGTGAAAATAAGAATGAGAAAGTGATTGAAAAAGAAAATGAGAATGAAAAAGAGTTTGAGAGTGAAAAAGGAGTGGAAAAAGAAATTGAGAAAAAAGAAAGAGTGGAAGAAGAGTATGTTCTTGAAGAAAACCAATCGAGTGAAAAAGATAGCGAGCGAGAACAAGCGAGGATCATTTTTACTAACCCACCTTTTCGATCTTTTTGTGATGTAACTTTTCAGGTGCCTAGAAGTTTGTGCGACCAATTCCAGCTTCACTACCTTCCAAACGAGAGGTATTTAGGTTGTTCAAAAAAGGTAATTATGCGAACGACAACCACCCACTTGCAATCGAAGGTAAGAAAGGTAAAGAATTCGTGTTTATCGAATAAAGGTCGTCCGATTTAATAATTGCTCAAAAAGATTTTGATGGTTCAATTTTTGACATGGCTCCATCTTTTGATATGGTTTCTAATTGTTTGTCTTTTATTGATAACGTTTTTGTTTCAAACAATGCCACGAAAGTTATATCTTATGACATATTTAACTCTTCTGTTGAGATGGTTATGCCCAAGCGAAATGTGGAAGTTTGGACACAAATTTTGTGATACAATCCACCTCGGGGTGAGTCGAGTCGTATGTGAGATGCCCGATCGTCTACGAGGAGTAGTTAAGTCTTCAGAGAAAATAGTCAGATTGAGGCTGAGTTTGAGGAAGCTTTTGAAAATATTTCTTTTGGAAATGGCTTAAGTTAGGAATGGAGGTTGAATAATGAGGAAAATTAGTTGGAGAAGGAAATGGATAGGTTCGGCTAAGAGAAAACAAAGAAGATGGGTATTGAAATGGTTCAGTTTCGTAGGAGATTGTAAAGGTAGATAAAGATTGTAGGATAATAAAATGAAAATGGGGAAAGTGAACTTAAACTTAGAAACGATTCAACACTAAAAGAGTCACCCTGGTTTCTATTTGGTTTAAGGTGGAAAGATGGAATTCAAAAATGGACCTCGACCCGTTACTTAACAAAGTAAGAACTGAAGGTATAAAAAGATGGACGAACGCCACACCGATTCGGTGATAAGTTCAAATGAAGTGAACGATTGATGCCACAAGCAAGCTTGATAAATCAAACCGAAACTCATACGAATTTAGAGAGGAGTGATCTCACTCTTTGAACAAAGTTCATAAAAATTGATAAAGATTCAAAAGTTCCAAAGTTCTCTAAAAAGGCTTGTTTACACATATTTATAAAGCTAGCATAAGCTAGTTGAATAGTCACTTAATAAAGTGCTAATAAAGAACTGCATTAAGGCTCAAAGACCTTTGAAATTCTTGGATCAATTAACTCCTCTCTTTAAGATGCTTTAATCAGCTGATTCAATGCCCTTGAATGCTTTGAAAATGTCTCTTGGTTTCTCCTTTGGCTAGCTAAATAGACTCCAACAACTTAATAAAGTTTTTAAAGCATGAATTGACCATTAAAGTAGTGGAAGGGTTGCTACTAAAATTTAAAGGAAGTGTAATGCTCCTTTAAACTCTATTAATTGATGTATAAAGCCTCTTTTTGTAACATCCCCCTCTTTTGTAACCGAAATCACTTGAAAAGCCACCTTATTGAATGTGTAACAGACTTTAAATTTAATGGTTGTAAGCTAAAAAATACCCTGCAATCAACACAAGTAATTGACATACTAAACGCATTTATTCAATGATTAAACTTAAAACAAATTAACAACTAACTTAAATAAATGAACTAACACTTATGCATCATTTATTTCAGCAACTAGTTTAATTAAGAAAAGCATTATTAAATGAACTTTAACTCATGCATTAATAAATTAACCTAGTAACTAGATTAATTAAAGAAGCAACTATTAAATTAAATTCATTAAAAGAAACTCAATTAATTAAACTAAGATGAGTTGAAATGATGACCAGCAGCAACTCTTTTATTAAACTAAGATGCTTAAATGCAAACATTTAAAATGCAAACTAAATGCAAAGCTAAAAAAAATTAAATAAAGAGTTCAATTAGTTGGAACGGTTCAAAGAGCTGGAATTGAGTTGAAAACAAAAGAGAGTGAAAAGAAAATCAGCAAAGAAAATGAAGAAAAAGTGAAGGAAATTGAAAAAAAAAAGAGTGTCTTTGCAAAAGTTAGTGATGTTCGAAAAGCGTTAGTAATGAATCATCCTATTCTTGTACTCATGTACAAGGAAACCTTGTTTCTACTAACGAATTACCCGACACCCTACCTTCTTCTGTTTTGTCTTTGTTGTAGGATTTTAAAGATGTTTTCCCGGAGGAAGTTTTGAGTGGTCTACCACCACTTTGTAGAATTGAACATCAAATAGACTTTGTGCCAGGAGCTGCTATTCCAAACTGTCCCGCTTATCGAGCCAATCTGGAAGAGACTAAAGAACTGCAAAGGCAAGTCAATGATCTGTTGGAAAAGGGCTACATTTGTGAGAGTCTTAGTCCTTGTGCTGTTCCTGTTTTGCTAGTACCAAAAAGACGGAACATGGCGAATGTGCGTGGATTGCCGAGCCGTAAACAAGATCACCATTAAATACCGTCATCCAATTCCTCGTCTTGATGACATGCTTGATGAACTCAGTGGAGCCAAAGTATTCTCAAAAATTGACTTAAAAAGTGGCTACCACCAGATTCGGATGCGAGAAGGTGACGAGTGGAAAACGGCATTCAAGA
Organism: Gossypium bickii; assembly: GCA_025503065.1. Classification (NCBI taxonomy): domain Eukaryota; kingdom Viridiplantae; phylum Streptophyta; class Magnoliopsida; order Malvales; family Malvaceae; genus Gossypium; species Gossypium bickii. The sequence goes on along the minus strand of CP106717.1, from coordinate 40,681,498 downwards.
CCAAGCATGGGCTGTACGAATGGTTGGTCATGCCTTTTGGCCTTACCAATGCACCCAGCACGTTCATGAGGTTAATGAATTATGTGTTAAGGTCTTTTATTGGTAAGTTTTGTGTTGTGTATTTTGACGACATATTGATATATAGTAAGTTCGTTGAAAAACATGTAAGGCATCTCAAATCCTTTTTAGAAGTTCTGCGAAAAAAACATTATATGCTAACATCAGAAAGTGTTCTTTTTGTTCTGATAAAGTTGTTTTTTTAGGTTTTGTGGTTAGCGCGGAAGGTCTCGAAGTCGACCAAGAAAAGATCAAGGCCATTCAAGATTGGCCAAGGCCAACAAGTATCACGCAAGTCCAAAGTTTTCATGGCCTAGCGAGTTTTTACCGATGTTTCGTTCCTAATTTCAGCACCATTGCTGCTCCCCTCTTACGAGTGCCATTAAAAAGAACTCGGCTTTCTATTGGAATGATGAGCAAGAAAAGTCATTTGTTAAAATTAAGGAATTGCTTACTAACGTTCCTTTACTTGCTTTTCTAGATTTCTTGAAAACCTTCGAGGTTGAGTGCGATGCCTCAGGCATTGGAATCGGTGCTGTCTTGACACAAGAAGGACGACCTGTGGCCTATTTTAGCGAAAAGATTAATGGATCCATACTCAATTACATATGTTAAAGAGATGTACGCGCTCATACGATCCCTTGAGATGTGGAAACATTATTTATGGCCAAAAGAGTTCATTATACACTCCGATCATAAAGCTTTAAAGCATATCAAAGGCCAGCACAAATTGAATCGATGTCATGCAAAATGGGTGGAGTTTCTTGAATCGTTTCCCTATGTTATAAAATACAAAAAAAGGTAAAGATAACATAGTGGCTGATGCGCTTTTGAGAAGGTACACTTTATTGACATATTTAGACTCCAAAATTCTTGGTTTTGCTTTGTTAAAAGACTCTTACGCTAGCGATTCTGATTTTGGTGAGATCTTTGTTGCGTGCAAGAATGGTGTGTTTAAAAACTTTTATAGGTATGAAGGCTTTCTTTTTAAAGAAGGTAAACTTTGCATTCCTTGTGGCTCTGTTTGAGACTTATTAGTGCACGATGCTCATAGTGGCGGACTTATGGGACACTTTGGAGTCAACAAAATGCTTGCAACCCTTTAAGAACACTTCTATTAGCCGCGAATGCGCAAATACGTGGAACAAGTTTGCGAGAGGTGTATAGCTTGTAAAAAGGCTGAATCGAAGGTTCAGCCACATGGCTTATACTCGCCATTACCTATTCCTAAAGCTCCATAGGTTGATATCTCCATGGACTTCGTTCTTGGACTACCACGACAAAAATGGGGAAGGATTCTATCTTCGTGGTTGTCGATCATTTTTTTGAAAATGTCTCATTTTATTGCTTGCACTAAAACTGATGACACTGTTCATGTTGCAAATTTGTTTTTCAGAGACATCGTTTGACTTCATGGCATTCCTCATACCATTGTATCGGATCATGATGCAAAATTTTTGAGCCACTTTTGGAGGTCCTTGTGGGGAAAATTAGGAACTAAATTATTATTCTCAACCACCAGCTACCCCCAAACAGATGGCCAAACGGAAGTCGTCAATAGGATATTGTCTACATTACTTCGGGCCATCATCCGTAAGAACTTGAAGTCTTGGGAGGATTGCCTACCGCATATCGAGTTTGCCTATAACTGCTCCTTCCATTCTACTACCAAATTCTCACCTTTTGAAATTGTATACAGTTTCAATCCATTGACACCTTTAGATTTATTAGGCCTACTAATCGATTTGTTCATGTAGATGCAAAGAAAAAGGCTGACATTGTCAAAGAATTACATTAAAGGTGCAAGCTAACATTGAGGCAAGAACCAAGTCTTACGTGCGTAACGCTAACAAAGGACATAAACGAGTGGTCTTCAAACCTGGAGCGTGGGTTTGAGTTCACATGCGCAAGGAGCATTTTCCTGCTCAATGAAAGTCAAAATTGTTACCTCGTGGAGACGGTCTTTTCCAAATTCTTGAGCGCATAAATGAGAACTCTTATAAACTTGATTTGCCTGGTGAATTTAACGTTAGTGCAACTTTTAATGTTTCGAATTTAACCCCTTTTGACACAGATTTTGACTTGAGGACAAGTCATTTTGAAGAGGGGGAATGATACGATCGCGCCCCGGAGTGCATCAAGTTCAAGCAAGGATTAAATGGAGCTACCCCAAGGACTAATTAATTCAAAGAGGCCATTCCGGCCTTAGTTTTCCAAATGTGGGGCGATGCTTTGGTTGGAGAAATCGATCGAGTTGGGACCAGCTCAATAAAGTCTCCTTGCAACATATTGCAAATCGATTTCAGCTCAATTCCAGCTCTTTGAACTGTTCCAACTAATTGAACTCTTTATTTAATTTTTTTCAGCTTTCCATTTAGTTTGCATTTTAAATATTTGCATTTAAGTATCTTAGTTTAATAAAGGAGTTGCTGGTCATTATTTCAACTCATCTTAGTTTAATTAGTTGAGTTTCTTTTAATGAATTTAATTTAATAGTTGCTTCATTAATTAATCTAGCTACTAGGTTATTTATTGATGCATGAGTTAAGTTCATTTAATAATGCTTTACTTAATTAAACTAGTTGCTAGAATAAATAATGCTTAAGTGTTAGTTCATCTATTTAAGTTAGTTGCTAATTTGTTTTAAGTTTAATAATTGCATTAATGTGTCGATTACATGTGTTAATTGTAGGTGACTTTTCAACTCACATCCATTACTTCTATGGGTTGTTATGCATTCAATAAGATGGCTTTTCAAGTGAATTCGGTTACACAAGAAGGGGCTGATATTAAGAGGCTTAATATATCATTAAGAAGTTGTTTTTATCAATTAAAGAAGAACACTATTCTTCTTTAATTTCGATAGCCTTTTTGTTGTGAAATAAATCAGATTGATTTTTTGATCAAAAGCACTATGTGAAATCTTCGGTTTTTCCTCTTTCTCTATCCCTATCCCATAGGTACAGCATTTGAATCAATAGAGAACCTTTTCCTCCTAAATGAAGCAATATTATTACATTCCAATTCCTTACTGATACCCCCCAAGGAAAATCCCGAATTGGATCCCAAATTGATGGGTTAGTGTGAGCTCTTTAAATTTTAATTCTCGCATTTAAATTGTTGGAATAAGGACTTGATTTATTTATTATTTCTTGTTTAGTTAAATGCACCTTTAGTTAATGTCATGCATTATTGAATTTGTTAATGTTATGCTGCTCAATTTGTGAGATTATTTTCTCTCATATTTTGTTGAAGACTCGTTGGCTTATCTAGTCTCTAGTGGTGTCAACTCGTTTTCTTCTCTCGAACTTATCACTATTATATGGTGTGGTGTTCACCTTCATACCAAGGTTCCTAGTTTTCTAAGTAGCGGGTCGAGGTTTCACTACTTCCATTTTCCACCTTGAAAGCTTATAAGTATTCGGGTCAATACTTTTTTTAGTATTGGTTCTTACTTGTTTTTGAGTTCGTTTTATTCCATATCCATCATCTACTAAAATTTTCTTTCTTTCATTCCTTTCACTTCATCATAGCCGAACCCTCCTTTCATTTATCATCCATTGTTGTTAATCCCCTTCCATACCAATCTCCATCTTTATTTACTTTATCCGATCCTATATAAAATTCATATCCTTCGACCTATCTTTGAAACCCCTTTTCAATAGCTTCTGCACCATTTTACCTAAAAGTATCATCTTTAAACTAGCCGAACGAAACCTTCTCGTAGACGATTGGGCAATTCACATACGACTCGACTCACCCCTGAGGTGGATAGTATCAAGAACTCTTCTTGAGACATGTTTATTTCTCAAAAGGAAAATGATTAAAAGAAAAACAAAAAAATTGGTTGCCTCACCACAAAACTCACAAGTTCACTCACAAAGAAAATCACACACACTCATGTTTCGCTCGAATATGGCTTTTTCTTTAATGAATTCACTCGTGCCTTTTTCCACTCGACCTCCTTTCATAATTTCATATTTTGTCTCGTAAGACCTATTTGCTGCTTTAGGGTCAGCTTCAAAGTGGTTAACAAAAGATAGTGTTACGGTGTAGGGTAGGCTGAACAAAAAGAAGATAAAAAATCGGTTTAAGTGTGGCGTTGGGTAGAAGGGAAGGGAAAATGATGGTAGAAGAAATTTGAGGGTCGGGGTAGAAGAATGGTTTCAATGATTGGGAAACGGAATAGAAAAGATGGGAACAAAAACTTGCGAAAACTTCACACACTTTTTTTTTTGAATTTTTGTACTTCTTTTTTTTTACTTCAAAAATACGAAACTATCACAATAAGAATGAAATTACAACTTTGAGATTTTTTTGAATTTTTTTATTTTTTACCTTACGATTACTTCCGGCTTCACGTACTTCGTCGAAACTCCTCATTTTATAGCTCTGATACCAAATAATATGATCCGCCTCGGGGTGAGTCAAGTCGTATGCGAGTTTGCCCGATCGTCTACGAAAGTATCTTTCGATTTGTTTAAAAAAAAGGAAAATGGTTATATTTTAGTAAATGTGAGCAAATTGGGTTGGATAAAAATAGATGGATGAATGGAATGATGGTTGTGGGTAGCAGGATAGATAAACCGTGACCCACTATCTATATGGAGATAGAAATCAGTCGGTATAAGGGTGAACGCCACACTCGAGAGAGTGATAAGTTCAAATGAATCAGATTGATGCCACAAGAATAACTTGATAAGTCAATTGAGTCACAAAAGAACAAAGGGAGTTGAATAACTCACAATTACTGTAAATTTCATAAAGAGTAAGTAAAATTGTCTAACCCCAAAATGTTCACAAAACAAGCTACTTATAGCCAAATACAAGGTCTAGATGAAAAGGCAATTTAGGAAGCTAAATGGGCAGCAAATTAAAGCTAAAAGAGGCTGGAAATTTCCTGGAAGTTTCTTGAACGTCCTTGGGAGATTTCTTGAAGTTTCCTAGCATGGGAGACACCAATGGACAGCATCTAGAAGCCTACATTCAGCTAGAGTTTAATTAAGTTAATTAATGGGCTGAAACTTCTTAACTCTTGCCTAAAAACATCCTTTAATGCTCCCTACACCAGCTTGATTAATTGAAGTGAAGAATGAGCTGAATGGAGTTGCATTTGATGAACCAAAGAGTTATGATCAGCTTTCAATTCTTCTTGGGTAGCCGAACAAGCAGCGGCCATAATAAACGATACGATCCGCCTCGGGGTGAGTCGAAACGTATGCTAGTTGCCCAATTGTCTACGAGGAGGAATCAAGTCTTCGGAAAATAATCGGAAAAATATGGCTGAGTTTATGAAAGCTTTAGGTGAATTTGTTTAGAAGGTGGGTTTAAGTTAGGAAAGGAGGTGTTTAAATGAAAGACTTGATTTGGATAATTAAAAGGAAAGGTTAGGTATAAGATGAAGGGAAAGAAGATGGGATTCGGTTTAAGGTTGAACAAACAATGATAGGCTGATGGTAATGGAATTGGATAGATGGATAAGTGATGGTTTAGATAAATGATAGGTGATAGTTGATGGGAATGGATGAAAGAACTTAAACAAAGAATCGATTCAACACTAATAAAGTGTCACCCCGGGTTCTATATTTGTTTAAGGTGGAAAAATGGTAGTCGATGATGGACCAAGACCCGTTATCTATAAAGATAAGAACCTATGGTATAAGTTGATGAAAGAGAACGATTGACGCCACAAGCAAGAAAACTTGATAAGTCGAAATCGAAACTCGTATGAAAGATAGAGAGGAGAATAAACTCACTCAATGAACAAAAGTTCATAAAATATAATCAAAGTTCAAAAGTCTCCAAAAAGTCCCTTTTTACAAGCTAATAACAAGTTTATATAGTATTTACATGTGGTTAGCTAAAGAGTCAAATGAATTCAGCTTTAATATGCATTTAAATGGCTAAAATAAAATCTAAAAACTCTTGAATTCCTCTAGCCAAATAACAGCAACTTTATGACTCCTAATGAGCTAATTAAATGAATTTGAATGCTTTAAAAATGTCTCTTCATTGTCCTTGGCTAGCTGAAAAGTCTCCAGCAACTAATGGTGTTTTAAAAGGCTTAAATGTCCATCTTGAATGCTTTTAGAATATGTCCCTTGAGTTGTCCTTGGCTAGCTAAAAAGTCTCCAACAACTAAATAAAAATTTGCAACTCATGTGTGATCTTTAAGCTTCAAATGGTTATTAGAAGAGGAAGAGGTTGCTACTGAAATTAATTGATGTATAATGCTTCCTTGAATTATCATAACAGCTCCTTTTTAATGTTGAATAATTCTTCCTTTATGTGTGTAACCGATTCTCACTTGAAAAGTCACATTAAACTCTTTGTAACATCCCATAAGTGTAATGATTTCCAGCTGAAAGGTTTTCTACATTCAAACACGTTAAACAGACATATTAACCACATTTAATCAACTATTAAACACTAATTTAACTTAAACACAATAAACAGTTATTAAAGAAACTAATTTAACTTAACACATTAAACTCTTGACTTAATAAATGAACTAGAAGTTAAGACTTCAATTAATGCAGCAACTAGTTAATTTATGGAAGCAAAATTAAACTAACTTAAACACTTTATTAACTGAACTAAAAGTTAAGACTTCAATTAATGCAGCAACTAATTAATTTATGGAAGCATAATTAAACTAACTTAAACTCATACTTCATTAAAAACATCCTAGTAACTGGATTAATTAATAAGCCTCTTATTAAACACAACTTATCTATTTAAACTAAACACCTTTATTTAAAGCTAATTTAAAAGTTTTAATGCAGCAAAATAAAAGTGCATGAATTAAATCAAACTAATCAAAAAATGAATGAACTGAATGTGAACTTAAACCGAGCTCAATGAGCTAAGATGACTCATGTGAGCTGAACCACAAAGGAAAGGAGTTTAATTGAGCTAAAAATGTGCTGGAATCAGGTTCATTTTACACTTTGGCCCCTCAAGCTTAGGCCACTCTCGATCGCATTGGAAAGAGTCGAACCATGATGCGACCAGGATTGCATCATAGGCAACTTAGGCGCACAAACAGTCCCTTGTGTGAACACTTGAATTCAATCGGCCTTGAGGTGTGAAAAGGGTGATTTAAGCAGCCACTAAGGATAGAAAAATGTTGCTAGCTAAATAGGTTCAATGTGCATAGCTTCTTGGCTATTGGGCTCCATGAACAGCCACTTGGAGAAGCTAAAAACTACTGCTGACTATTAATTCAGCTTAATTGATCTAGCTCCAAATACATGTGCTCATTAATTTCATCCATGCATTAGCTTAATGTGACCAAATGGTCACTTGGGAGAAACCAATCATCAACACACTTTGCATTAATCCTCATTCATGCACTTATGCTGTCCCTTGTACATGTACCTGCACTAAATAAATTTAGCAAATTAATTCTCTTTTAGACACATTAATTCAACAACTAAAACACATTAAAATGATGCATTCAGCTAGGACATATTAAACACAAACAACTAAGACACATTTAAAAACTTGTATTTAAAATGTCTAGCTTAAGACACATTAAATCGCTGTAACTAGACATATTAAAATCATGTATTAAAATTTAAACATATTTATGGGCTGAAAACTAATTAACTAAGTTAACTAAAAATCATTAATTTTATTCCAGCAACTACGAAATGCATAAATTAAAATAAAAGAGCATCAAGCTCAATGAGCGAACTAAAATTCAAGTTGAATCAAGCTCAATAAGCTAGGATCGAGCTGATCAGCTAGAAGAAGATTGTAGTGCTCACTTGGGAAGCTTGGGCAAGGTCGTTCGCAGAGCGTGATCATATCATCCCCTCCCTTTTTAAGGCGAATTGGCCTCAAATCGGACCACTTGCTCGTACACTATCACAACCCCCTTGGTTGACGAAGTTGGCAACGCTGCTCCAAAATCCTGAAATTCACACATTGCTGGAACACAAGTCAGGTTATTTGCAGGCCCTCCCTCTTTAGGAGGGATCCATTCCGACGTGCCACCTACACGAAATTTAAATATATTAGTGGCAGAATAGATTGTAGGCTCAAAAATACTTACTGTAATCTCATTCAAAAATGAAACATATGAATCGATGCCGGGATAAAAAACATGAGTTAGCCTTACCGTTTCACATTGGATAAAAAGGCCCATCATTGACGTCAAAACAGAACCATAAACCATTCGAGAATTATGATTTTGGACAACAAAAGTCCTTGACTCAAATCCTTTGAACAACTTGACACCAAATGATATATAACCATATCTTTGATTTTGCATGTGCAACTTATCATAGTTCAACAGTTGTGTTTTCAGATTTAGTGATGAAACATCAAGCAAGCACAAATTGTTCACACATCTATTCAAAGTACAATTGCGATGCTCACCTTTACTTGGCAATAACTTAAGAGAACATGCTCCGAGTTTGAACACATGGTTTTGGTCACTTGTTCCAAACGCAGCAAAAATTTTGTTTTCATCAATAAATCACACACGCCAAATGGAGAAGATGGAGGCAACAACAAATTCAAACAATTAAACCTTTTAAATGTCTTTCGAACTGTCATGTAAATGCATGAGTATTTCACACAAAGGTTTAGAGATTTCTCATGAACAACACAATCAGACAAATTAAACGTCTTACGCGAAAACTCTTTACCACATATGCTAACCAAAGAAGTAGGGAGTATACAAACATTCAAATAATCAAACCTATCACATTTCATCCAAATAGGCATGCTTATACAAGAGTATTTTTCACAAAACTTTGGAGGGTGCATATTAACATCACATTTAATCAGATTGAGCACTTTTTGTGAAAACCCGGTATCACTAAAGATCATATTTTGTGTTTGTCGATCTGACCGAACAACATCAACAGATTTTTCATCACAAAACAAATCAAGAGAACAACTCCTCATGCTCCCTCTGAGAACGAATTTATCAACCACAAACAAAAAATAACAATTAATCGGATCAAAATAAGGAGATCTTTTAAAAACTAAGTCACCGAAAATTTTATCGTCAACTTTAAAACCTGATTGTTGTGGCTCAGTTGTTAAAATTTCCTTACCTCGCTTACCTTCGAGCTCGTGTGGTTTGATTTCATCTTGAACCTTACCTTTTTCGGTCATACGAAAGCATCTCTCATCAGGAAGGTATTTAAGTTGAAAATTATCATTCGGTCTTTTGGGAACCTGAAAAGAAATAATATGAGGAAAACTAACATGGTGATTAGTGGAAATATTCCTCACTTGTTCTCGCTCGTCTTTTTCTTTTGTTTCTTTTTCTAACTCAATTTCTTTTCTTTCTTCATTCTCTCTCTCTCTCTCTTTTCAATTTTATTTTCGTGCTCACACTCTTTTTCAATTTCTTTTTCTCTTTCAATTTTCTCTTCTTCATTTTCTTTTTCCCTCACTTCTCTTTTTCTTTTCTCAATTTCATTTAAAATTCGCTCATTCTCTCGCATCAACTTCTCTTGTCTCTCTTTTCTTTTTATTTCTTTTTCTCACTTCCTTTCGTTACAAGATGAAGATAGAACGTAAGAATCAGAATGAGATGATTTCTGACGGGTTTGAATTGAAGGATTTACATATGAATCACATTCACTTCTTCGTAAGGACTCCTCCATGGATGAATACTTTGATGCATACGAAGAATGATTTGTGCTTTCTCATTTGTCATCTAGATAGGCTTCAAACTCGAAACTTGTTTTATTTCATCTCGAATCCCTTGATGAATAAGAACCACGATATAGATCTCTTCCCAAATGGTCATTGGATAATTGCTTTCTTGATAACCTGGACTCCATCTTTTGAATTGGAGAAAGTCGTTCCTGTTGGTCTTTTTCCTCCAATTGGTCCAGTCGTTCGTGCAACTTTTCAAACTTAGAGCTCACGATCCTACGCATCTCTTGCATCACATATTGGAATTCCAATTTGGAAAGCTCCTCTCTAAATATGATTTATTGCTGAAAAGAAAAGTGATTAAAATAAAATAGAAAGTAAATACCTCACCACAAAATCTTACGTTTCACTCACAAAGAAAAATTTGTTGGCACTCACACTTGTGTTTGCACTCATTAAATGACTTTTTCTACACTCGAATGCTTTTGATACGATCCACCTCAGGGTGAGTCGAGTTGTATGTGAGTTGCCCGATCATCTACGAGGAGAGATTGAGTCTTCGGGAAAATAATAGAAAATATGGTTAAGTTTGCGGAAGCTTTGAATAGGTTTGCTCTTATAAAGAAATTTAAACTAGGAATTGGAGGTAGAGAAATGATGAAAACGATGTAGAATATGGAAGGGTTAGGTTCGGCTAAGGATTAAAGGAATTGAAGATGGGGTTCGGATGGTTCAGATTAAAGGTGAATGGAGATAGATTAAATAGAGAATAATTTGTTGGAAATGGATAAATGGACTTAAACATGAGAAACAATTTAACACTAGAAAAGTGTCACCCCGGTTTCTATTTGGTTTAAGGTGAATGATGGAATTTAAAGATGGACCTCGACCTATTACTTAACAAAGTAAGAACCGATGGTATAAGGGAATGGATGAACAAATCAAAGACGCCACAAGCAAGCTTGATAAGTGTAAGAAACTTGTACAAAAAATAAAGAGGAGATAAACTCACTCAAGAACTCAAAGTTCATAAATTTGATTAAGGTTCAAAACTCAAAAGTCCCTATCAATAGGTTGATTACATGTATTTATAGTGTCAAAAGAAGCTAGCTGAATGGTAACTTTTAATGAAGCTAATAATGAGCTCAAATGAAACGTCACAACTTTTGAAATTCTAACCCAAGTAACTCCAACCTTCAATGTGGTTTACTTCTTCAATTAAGTTACTTTCAAAGTTTTTTGAAGTCTCCATGACCAACCGAAAAGACACCAGTGATGTGAGCTCGCCCAACAAGCTAGGAGCTGAATCTTTGGAGCTACCTTCGAGTCCCATCACTCGGGCTCGTGCTAAGAAATTCCAAGAAGCCGTAGCAAGCTACATTGGCCGATTGTGGGAAGATGAAGTTGCCGAACACAAAATGCCCAGCTCAGCCAATTTGATTCGCACCTTCCTTCAAGCTGACTTAGCTCGTGTTGGCTTAGCTCAGCTCCATTCGGCACCCAACTAGCTCAATGAGCTGAATATTTTAGTTTAGTTAGTTAATTCAGCTCAAGTCAATTAATTAAATAAATTTGGACAATTTAATTAGTAAGTATTAAATATGCTTTTTAATTAATATGTGTTTTAATTGTGTCTTAAATTAAGACATAAATTTATTATGTCTAGTTTAATTACACAAGTTTAATGTGTCTTAACTTAAGACAAATTTATTAGCTACTGTTAATTAATTTGTCTTAGTCTATTTATTATGTCTCAAATTTATTTGCTAGCCGAATTTAATGTGTCTAAACATCATTTAATTGCTGCTAATCAATCCATTGCAGCATGCTTGCATGGACGGCAAAAGGGGAACTTCAAGTGCGTGTGAATAGCAATTAAGAGGGGCTGCAACCATTAAAGAACATGTACTCAAGATTCAAATAGCCACATTTAATTGTTGCTGGCCAAATTAAAGGATGGGGACAAAGCTTGGACGGCATTTAAGGGACTGTTGGACAAAGGGTTGACGTTTAGGCACTCCGAGGCACCTTTTCATGAAAAGTCGCATGGAGTTAATGAGCTGCTGGTTGCTTCATGCGTGAACATCCATTAAAGGCATGTTGGAGCCTTTTCGTGAACATAAAAAGACAATGCATTAATGGTTCGGCTGAAGCATTTTGAGAGCATTAAGGGGGACTAATGTTGCGTGTTCCCAAAGAGACAACTCGTGGATTGCAAAGGCCTTAGCTCTCTCATTAATTTCGGTAACCATTGAAGCTTAAGGGCTGTCCATATTCGGCCAAGGGACACACCTCTTTAAGAATGGCCATTTCCCTTCCCCAAGGTAGCAATTAATGCCAATTAAAGATCCAAAAACCGAATGAAGACACCTCCAACAAGTTCAGCCAAATTTCTCCATTCTAGAAGCAAGACCATTCAAGTTCTACTTTAATTTCTTCTAGAATATATCTAGGAAATTACTAGGAAGCTACCTAGGAAAAAGCTTAAGCATTAAGGAAATAGGAGAATGGCTATTTGGCTAGCCTTGATCAGCTTATAAATAGACTAAGCATTAAGGAAATAGGAGAATGGCTATTTGGCTAGCCTTGATCAGCTTATAAATAGACTATGTAATCCTCATTTTGAGGCTAATGAACAATATTATACTTTTGTTGACTTGTTTGTTTTCAACTCTCAATTCTCTCCAAAGACTTGTTGACTTATCAAGTAAACACTTGTGGCGTCATCCTCGTCTTTGTTATCGAACTTATCACTTTGTAACCCCAAAGTGTGGCGTTCATTATACCGAGGTTCCTATCATTCGTTGATAACGGGTCAAGGTTCCATTATCCTACCGTAGCCTTCCATCGAACCCTCCTTGGCTAGCCGAAAAGTCTCCAGCAACTAATGGTGTTTTAAAAGGCTTAAATATACATCTTTAATGCTTTTAAAATATGTCCCTTGAGTTGTCCTTGGCTAGCTGAAAAGTCTCCAACAACTAAATAAAAATTTGTAACTCATGTGTGGCCTTTAAGCTTCAAACGGTTATTGGAAGAAGAAGAGGTTGCTGCTGAAATTATTTGATGTATAATGCTTCCTTCAATTATCATAACAGCTCCTTTTTAATGTTGAATAATGCTTCCTTTATGTGTGTAACCGATTCTCACTTGAAAAGTCACATTAAACTCTTTGTAACATCCCATAAGTGTAACGGTTTCCAGCTGAAAGGTTTTCTACATTCAAACACATTAAACAGACATATTAACCACATTTAATCAATTATTAAACACTAATTTAACTTAAACACATTAAACACTTATTAAAGAAACTAATTTAACTTAACACATTAAACTCTTGACTTAATAAATGAACTAGAAGTTAAGACTTCAATTAATGCAGCAACTAGTTAATTTATGGAAGCAAAATTAATCTAACTTAAACACTTTATTAAATGAACTAAAAGTTAAGACTTCAATTAATGTAGCAACTAGTTAATTTATGGAAGCAGAATTAAACTAACTTAAACTCATACTTCATTAAAAACATCCTAGTAACTAGATTAATTAATAAGCCTCTTATTAAACACAACTTATCTATTTAAACTAAACACCTTTATTTAAAGCTAATTTAAAAGTTTTAATGCAGCAAAATAAAAGTGTATGAATTAAATCAAACTAATCAAAAACTGAATGAACTGAATGTGAACTTAAACCGAGCTCAATGAGCTAAGATGAACTCATGTGAGCTGAACCACAAAGGAAAGGAGTTTAGTTGAGATGAAAATGAGCTAGAATCAGCTTCATTTTGCACTTTGGCCCCTCAAGCTTAGGCCACTCTGGATCGCGTTGGAAAGAGTCGAACCATGATGCGACCAGGATCGCATCAGAGCGTTGGTTAGGCCAAAAGGCATGACCAACCACTCGTACAAACTATGTTTTTTTTAATGCCGTTTTCCATTATTGCCCTCCCGCATGCAGACTTGGTGATAACTGCTTTTGAGATCAATTTTGGAAAAGAGCTTGGCACCACTCAATTCATCGAGCATATCGTGGAGTTGTGTATCGGATGCCAGTATTTGACAGTGATTTTGTTCACGGCGCGACAGTCAACACACATGCACCTATGATGTTATCCTGGTCGCATCATGGTTCGACTCTATCTGACGCCATCGACAGTGGCCTAAGCTCGAGGGGCCAAAGTGCAAAATGAAGTTGATTCCAGCTCAATTAAACTCCCTTCCTATGTGGTTCAGCTCACATGAGTTCATCTCAGCTCATTGAGCTTGGTTTTCACATTCAGTTCATTCAGTTTGTGTTTAGCTTAATTTAATTCATGCATTTTTATTTTGCTGAATACAAACCTTTAAACTAAATATTAGCTTTAAATAAAGGTTTAGTTTCAATAAATAAGTTGTGTTTAATAAGAGACTTATTAATTAATCTAGTTACTAGGTTGTTTTAATGATGCATGAGTTTAAGTTAATTTAATTTTGCTTCCATAAATTAAACTAGTTGCTACATTAATTGAAGTCCTTACTTCTAGTTCATTTAATTAAGTCAAGTGTTTAATGTGTTAAGTTAAATTAGTGTTTAATAAGTGTTTAACGTGTTTAAGTTAAATTAGTGTTTAACGTGTTTAAGTTAAATTAGTGTTTAATAAGTGATTAAATGTGGTTAATATGTTTGTTTAATGTGTTAAGTTACACTCATGGGCTCTTACAAAGAGTTTAATGTGACTTTTCAAGTGAGAATCGGTTACACACATAAAGGAAGCATTATTCAACATTAAAAGGAGCTGTTATGATAATTCAAAGAAGCATTATACATCAATTAAATTCGGTAGCAGCCTCTTCTTCTTCCAATAACCGTTTGAAGCTTAAAGGTCACACATGAGTTACAAATTTTTATTAAGTTGCTGGTGACCATTCGGCTGCTAAGAGAGCATGAAACCAAGCATTTAAATTCATTTAATCAGCTCATTTGGAGTCATAAAGTTGTTGTTATTTGGCTTGGAGGAACTCAAGAGTTTTTATTTATTGATTAGATTTTATTTCAGCCATTTAAATGCATATTAAAGCTGAATTCATATGAATCTTCAACTAACCACTTGTAAACACTATATATACTTTGTTATTAGCTTGTAAAAGAGGACCTTCGATGCTTAATGAAATTTGTGAGTTATTTACTCTCTTTATTCTTCAAGGTTCAAATTGACTTATCTAGTAGCTAGTGGCATCAATCTGACTTGTTTCGAACTTATCATCCATTTGGATGTGGCGTTCAAACCTTTATACCGAGGTTCCTATCTTGCTAGATAGTGGGTCGAGATTTTATCCAATTCTGTATTTACCTTTTGAAACGTATAAGACTCGGGTCCTTAATTCCTATTAAGGGTTCTTTCTTGTTTTAGCCAATTATCCATTTAACCATCTCTTTTCTTTATTTTTAAACCACTGCCATTTTATTTAATCTATCCAATTTTCCCCTTTTAAACAAATCAAACGAAACTCCTTCGTAGACGATCGGGCAAATTCACATACGACTCGACTCACCCCCAAGGCGGATCATATCATTTGGTATCAGAGCTAGAAAACGAGGAGCGCCGATGTTCGTATTCAATCCCGAAAGTAGGTTCGTAAAAAAATAAAAAAATTCAATTTTTTTTGAAATTGCTTGTATTTCAGTCTATTGTATTTGAAGTGAAAAAAAAAACAAAAAAAAAGAATTACAAAAATTCAAAAAAAAAAGAGTGAAGTTTTCTTTTGAAAGTTTGGTAAGTACTTGTTGTTTCTATTCTCCTCTTCTGTACCCAAGCTTCAAAATCACTCTCATTTATTCTCAATCATCAAGAACCCTTCCCATCATCATTTGGTTCCCCTCCATCTTACCCAGCGCCACCCTTAACTCATTTTCTTTCAGCCTACCTATAATAATTTTTCCTTTGCTTAGACCCCTTGAAGTCGACCTACAAGTTGCTAATAAGTCTAAGGCAACCTTCTAGAATTTTGAGAGGTGGATTCAAGTGGTAAAAGGCATGAGCGAGTGAGATCATTTGAGTGGAGGTAAAAGCCAAACGAGTAAAAACACGAGCGAGATTGTCACTTTTCCTTCTTCTTTTCGAGTGAAATTGTAAGGATTTTGTTGTGAGGAATTTAATTTTTTTTGTTTTACTTAACAAATTTCTTTTCAGCAATCAAAGATGTCTCGTGAAGAGTTCACCGAATCGTAGTACCAATACTTGGTGCAAGAAATGAAAAGAATGGTGAATTCTAAGTTTGATAGACTATACGAGAGATTAGATCATGTGGAACAAAGAGAACCACGAAAATAAATTTTGGAACGAGTGAACAATCTCATGTGTTCAAACCGAGAGTTTATCATTCTGGTTTGACATTGAAAGAGATCGAGCCTTACAAATTTTGTAAGATAAGTGTGACACTTTGGAATGGTTTCCTTCTAAAGAGCATGAAAATAACATGTTTCCTTTTCGAACCATTTGTGGTTCTTGGGTTTTTGGAAATGAATTTGTTAGACTTATGAACAAAAGGGTTTGTGATTGTGTGAGTTTCTTCGCGAGCAAATTGCCCGATTTGAGGACAAATCGTCTTAAAGAGGGAGGGTATGATGCGATCCAGGCCGCATCATGTTACGTACAGCTCGATGCCACCGAGATTGGCCCAAACTCGAGGGGCCTAAGTGCAAAATGAAGTTTTTATTTTAGTTTCTTAATTTGATTGCTGGAATAAGGACTTTGATTTATTTATTTTAGTTACTTTAGTTATTATAATATGAGTCTTTAATTATGTCTTGTTTATTAAATGCATGTTTAATTAATGTCTTGCATTATTGATCTGCATCTTTTAATTATGACATGCATTATGTGTTCTGCATTTAGTAAGTCATGCATTATGTAACTTACATGTTAGTTAAGTTTACATCATAAATTATGACATGCATTATGTAACTCCCATGTTAGTTAAAGTTTGCATCATTAAGTTAAGTCATGCATTAGGTAACTCATTTGTTCATTTAGTTTACATCTTAAACCATGCATTTAAGCATCTTAGTTGTTAAATATGTTTGATTTTGTTTATATAAGTATAATTTGGCTATTACTTTTTACTACATAAATTAAAGTGTGTTTATTTTCATTTTAAATAAGGTGATTTGAGCTGCAAATAAATTGGTATATGAGTGTTTATAGTGTGCTGATTCTTATGAGTGTCTTTAATGCTTAATTATCTACCTTGTAGGTGACTATTCATATGGCTGATTGACTCTTCAAGTTTAGACGTTTTTTTAAGCCTTCGAAACTCATTATAGTGGCTTTTCAAATGGACCAAAAGTGACTCTTCAAGTCTGATCGGTTTCATGCACTCAAAGTTAGTTATGGTGCCAATTAAGGAGATGAATACACAAGCATTAATGCATTTGGTTAAGGGGAAAATGAAGGGACATCAAGCGGCACATTTAAAGGACCATTAAGCCTTCATCAAGTGAAAAGACATGACTTTTCAGCTATGCATGAATCAAGTGAAAAGACATGACTCTTTGGCTGTCCAAGGCTGATTTAAAGAAGGAATTGAAGTCATTTGCTGCTCAAAACGTTGAGTTCTTCCTTCCCAAGTAATCAGCATATTTATTTAGCTAAATTGAAACATTAAATCATGTTAAAATTTGCTGTTACTTAGGCCTTGAATTTCAAGAGTTTTTACTTATTGATTAAGCTTTATTTCAGCCATTAAACAACACATTAAAGCTGAATTCATGTGACTTTTCAACTAGCCTCATGTAAGCACTATAAATACTTTGTAATTAGCTTGTTTAAGGGACTTTTGGCCATTTTTAATCAAATTTTATGAACTTTGTGTTCTTGAGTGAGATTACTCCTCTCCTTATTCGTACGAATTTTTGGTTGACATATCAAGCGTGCTTGTGGTGTCTCCTAATTCGTTTTTGAACTTATCACTCCTTAAACCCGAGTGTGGCATTCATTCTATCTCTATCTTTCACCTTAACCGTATAAGAACCGGGGTGACACTTTTTAGTGTTGAATCGCTCTTGGTTAAGTTCATTATTCCATTGTCACTAAACTATGTTGTTATCCATTGTTAAACTGAGACATTGATTATTCATTCTTACCTATCTTTAATCATTTCTTTCTAAACTGAAACCTTCATCATCTATCTTCCTTTCTATCACCCGAACCTATTCTTCCAAATCTTCTCACTTGCTTCCATTTTCCATAACCTCCATTCCTAAATTAAACTGAAATATAAAAGAAATTCACTTCAAAGCTTCCACAAACTTAACTCTTTATTGTCTTCTAAAGACGATATATTTTCTCGTAGACGATCGGGCACCTAAAGCGACTCGTGTCATTCGTGAACCCGAGCTCGTATCACATACATCCTTTTAGTTTCCATTATTATTATGGCATTCATATGAATTGTAGTCATACTTACTCTAGGGTGTATAAAACATGCTGACATACATTGTACAATAATAAAATATGCACCAAACAAGCATTAAGATTACTTAGCAAAATATCCCAAAACTGTTACATAGGTATCAATACTGGTAGAGTGGTATTGATAATTCTCTCAAGTGGTATTGATACCGCTTGGAAAATTGATACCAAAATAGCTTACTATTTCTTGTATTAAAAACTCAACTTTTGAAAAATATCGATACCACTGAAAAAGTATTGATAATTTTACCCTGAGTATCGATACTCGTGGCAAAATATTGATACCAACTAGCAAAACTAACATCCTACACTTCGAAAATTGCAAAGGTATTATTTTTAAAACCTAAATATTGATACCTCTGTTCTAGACCTTAAAAACACATCATATATCATAACTTAGATCATTCCAAACTAGTTCAAACCATCATACATCAAATACCACATAAATTTAGCACCAGAATGTCCCAAATATCAGTCCCAACATCATTTTTCAAGTCCACAATTTTCAAGTATAATAGGCATGCCAACAACCAAAAATCATAGTAAAACCAACATCACATCTACCACATTGCCTTTTATTCCCCAAAAAATAATAACCAAATAGCACCTAGCAACTAAAGTACTTGGCTTAGATAACCCTTTGAGACCACACCAATCACACTGACTCTACTTATCTGCAATGGTTAAAAAAGGAGTGGGTGAGCTTAACAAGCTCAATGAATGCTCAGAACAACTACTTATGCAAATAAGTCATTATGCATCGCCTAAGTAGACATGTCACTTATTTACAACATATTTAACTCTAATATCATATTTCACACGTTTATTCATTTTCCAATTATACTGTTACACATTTATCACATTAATCACAAGATTATTAAAGCATATAACACAACACAAATAAATCATATTTAATCACATTCGGTCACATTTTATGATAATTTAGCTCTTGAGGTTATGAAATATAATGTGGACACTATCACTACACATCGGATACACGGATCTTCAACACACCAAAATGACTCATAGAGTAAAATATGTCCCATAAGTGAAGCGTATAGTTAACACTTTCCAACACACCAAACACACATATCTCGATGAATAGAGCTTAGCTCATATTCCCTTATCTCTCTGAAAACTATCCTTGGTCCTCAACACCCCAAATCACATCACAAACGTGAGTACTTACAATTCTTTGGCAATAGTCCCATAAGACCACAAGGCCAAAATATCCACATTATTATCACATATTTACATACTATTTTTTTTTTGCACATATTCACATCGTTAGCACATTATAATCGCTATCACATGGCATGAAAGCATACCCACATATTTACTGTCACATGGCACGAATAACATACCCGCATATTCTCTTTCACAACAGTCATCAAAAGCTTATGGCACAAATCATAGCATCTCATATATGTTCATATCACATTTAATCATAGGCATGAGAACACTTACACTTAGAATTTAGAGTAGCGGTTTAAGCTACCTCTAAAATTCTCAATTACACAAAGAATCTTCTACGAGCAGCGATTCCAAAACACTCACCAAAATATGCTTTCGTCGAAAAGCTGGAAGCTCATACAAGCTTTTCTTTGCCTTTATCTCTACTCGTTGAAGGTTCTATTGACTTTGACACTTCAACAAGACAAACCAAAAAAATATACAATCAACAATCAGTCAATAACAAATAGTCAAAAATAATAGTCTAAGCTACATTCTCTTTTAATCAAAACCTTTGACATAAAAAACTTTAAATTCGAGTATCTCAACCTACACTTAATCTTTTCACACAAAATGAAATCCATTCATCTATGACTAATTCCCAACCTTTAAACTACACAAAACTACACGTTTCAAGGTATCGAAAGTTTTCAACATACAATGGCCATTATGATAAAAATTCATTAAAACTTGAGAAATTCTTAATGAAACTTCAAATCACGTTAAAACAAGTTAAAAAACATTTTGAAACCACATTTTAATTCGCAATCCTGAAATCCACCATTAACAACTAAATTTCATCTTTTATTTAAAACATGCATCTTAATGGCTAAAAATTCAGTTTAAGAGACTAGATATCATTGAAAACTATTAGAAAGATGGATGGTTACCTTCGATGGAAGAAAAATGAGCTTTGAAGCATATCTAAGAAAACCAACTCCTGAAGAAGATGATGAGGTTAGTGAGTTTTTTGGGTGTTTTTCTTGGTTCCAACTAAGATTTATAGATCAAAGGATGTCTATAAATCAAGAGGGATTAGGATTGGGAAAAAAAAATCAATTGGGAGAGATGGGAGAGTAGAAGGGACAACACAAGCAAAGTGAGGAGCAAAATATCGTAAAAACAAACTAGAGAAAGGGGGTTTTTAGGTTGATTTTAAAATTTTGGGTAAATTCCTTCATAAAAATTGTAACAGCCCGATTTAGGGGCTAGTCAAAATAGTGGTTTTGGAATCACTAATCCGAGATTAGAAAAAAAAATTATTTTTATGTTATTTTATGAGTTAGAGCATGATTACATAAATATATAAAAATTTTGGTGCTTAAATTTTAGCGATTTCATGCTTAATTGCGAAAAAGGACTAAATCGCATAAAGTGCAAAAGTTCTAAACTACAAGTTAAGGGTGCAAAATAGCCTTCAAATATTAATTGGAGGCATTTAAAGGGCAATTAGACCCTTAATTGATGGTTGGCTGGCCATATGGGACAAAAAGAGGTCAAAATTGGTCAAGTAGGTGGATTAGGTGGATTAGATTGAAGGAAATTAATAAATAAATAAAAAGTTAATATCACACTATTCATTCACCTTCTTCCACCGAAATTACCAGTAAAAATAAGGGTTTGAAAGCTTAAAATTTTTAGCAACTTGTCCTCCTTACAAGTAAGTGATTTTGGTGACTTTTCTTGATAATTTTTGCACTTTTAGGACCCTTGTATCATGATCTTGCTAATGAGGGGTCTATTTTGCAAAATGGTTAAGAGTCTAGAGTCTTTCCATGTGAGTAATTATGTTGGTTGCTGCATTTTTATGGAAGAAAATGAGTCTTATTTGTTAGATAAACAACATTTGTGAAAGGTGTTTCCATGAAAACACCTAAAAGGACTTTTTTGTAAAGGTTGTAAAAACATGTAGTAAAAGTGTGAAATGTTGAGTTTTGATGGTTGCCATAAGAGAAATAAATGCTCACCTAGTCTCGTTAAAGAAAGAAATTTGATTGGAGTTGATTTTCGAGCCTAGAACAATGGTCATTTTGTGAAAGTCTAAGGGCAAAATAGTAATTTTTCCAAAGCATGATTATTGAAATGCATTAGCTAATGTGATAATTAAATGAGCTAAATTGCTATTATAGATTAATAAGAACAAAGAATTAACCTCGATCGAGGAAAGGGCAAAGTATCGGACTAGATCGACCATCTAACCTATTTTGAAAATCGAGATAAGTTTGCGTGTAATAAATTGAACGTCATGTTATTAAGCTTCTAAATGTTTGATAGTTGCAATGTTATATAAAATTCCTATGAATTTTGAATTATAATGCTAAATGAGAAAATGATGAGAATTGGAATGTGAAATTCCCGATTGGGCTTTAATAAACGAGAGAATAAGATCATCAAAATATGAGAAGGGTAAGGTCCCGTATAAGACCATGTCCGGGACATGGCCTCGACACCGAATAGAGATCCCGTATAAGACCATATTCGGGATATGGCATCAACAAATGATATGAAATCCCGTATAAAACCATATTTGGGATATGACATTCGGTATCAAGTATGAGAATCGTATAAGACCATATCTGGGATATGTCATCGACAAACGATATGAGATCCTGTATAAGACCATATCAGGGATATGGCATGATGTGAGACAGCCCGGGTTGATTCGAGTCATTCACAGGTTTGCCCAATCGTCTACGAGGAGAATGTTGGTAAAGTCAGAAATGGGTAAAATTGTTAAAATATGCAGAAGCTTAGTAAAGGGTTTTAGAAGAAAGGATAAATTGTAGTAGGTTCGGTTAACAAAGAAATAATAAGGCTAGGAACTTAGATGGCTCGGTTTAATAAACAAAAAACAAAGGATAGATAATTTGGGATAATTGGTGGGGATGGAAAATAGAACTTAAACTCAAGAAACGATTCAAACTAAAGAGTGTCACCCTGGTTTCTATTTGGTTTAAGGTGAATGATGGAATTCGAAAATGGACCTCGACCTGTTACATAGCAAAGTAAGAACCGAAGGTATAAAAAGATAGACGAATGCCACACCAAGTTGGTGATAAGTTCGAAAGAAGAGAACGATTGACGCCACTAGCTTCGTTAGATAAGTTAGACCGAAATGAATTTAGAGAGGAGTAATCTCACTCTTTGAACAAAGTTCATTCAAATTGATAAAAATGGCAAAAGTTCCATTTTACAAGCAAATGAACAACTATTTATAATGTTAAGCTAAGGTAGCCGAATGGCCTAAACAAGACTTAATATCTAAGTAATAAATAAGCTAGAAAAGGCTAGAAAATTCTGGAAATAAAACACTAACTTGCTGGAGCTAAATTCAACTGAATTGAAGCTCAAGGGACGGTTTCTAGAAGAGCAAATTCACTTGGAGAAGTGGCATGGTTCATGGCAGCAGCTAGGTTCAGCCAATTGAGCTTAAATGAGCTCATTAAATTGCAATTCTTGGCTGAAAAGATACCAGCATTAAAAGAGGACATGAACAACCTTGAAGGTGTGAAAAAGGTGCTGGAAAAGTCTTTAGAAGTGCGAACAATGATCAGCCGAATGGTCCTTGGTATGAATTCCAACTGTGAACGCATAGGTGCTGTTTTGGGGAGTGGATCGGCCAGTTTTTTGGGAAGTGAAATTGGCAGCCCTCCTTGGCTGAATAAGCACCTTGAATCATCAAAGAATGAGCCATATCCATGAATCCAGCCATTCATGTATGCTCTCATACGTTGCATTGAGCCATGCATGCACTTGGACTTTAATGCTCCTTCATGCATTCGGCCATCCTACAAGAAAAGCATGAACTAAATTAGGTTCAAATGTATGTTCGGCTGGACTAAATAGCATCAAGACAAACTAAACACTAATTATAATACTAACTAGATTAAGACAAATTAATTATAGTCCAGTCACCTAATTAAATTTGACTAACAAAACATAATTAAAACATGTAATAAGCTGACAAATAATTAAGAGCTATAACTAAATTAACTAAATTAAATTAAATACTTAATTTATTTCAGCAATTAAAATTAAATGAATAAAGAGCTAATAACGAGCTCAATGAGCCGAATTGAGCTTGAATGAGCTGACTTGAGCTCGAATGAGCTAAATCAAGCTGAGAGAAGCTTGCATTAAGGTGCAAAGCTTCTCTAAGATGTTAACCCAAGCCTTTCCATCTTCATTGAGCTGAATTTTTGATACGAACCTGCCCCGCGAACTACTTTGGCCAAGCTCACCCAGCCAAGTATTGCACTATTGGCAAGCTGATCCTAGTTCATATCCAGCTCCCCGAGCTCCGTCCAACTCAATTCAGTTTATTATCGGGATAATTTTTGTTTGACTCAGCTCATTGGAGCTCAACTCGGTTTGGCGCAAGCTTGTTGAGCTTGATTTGAATTATTTAATTTCCATGCATTCTAATTTGCTGAAAATAAATGTGTTTAGTTTAAATAATTAAGTTGTGTTTAATAAGAAGTTTATTTAATTAATCTAGTTACTAGAATAATTTAATTGAGCATGAGTTTAAGTTTGTTTAATTCTGCTTCTATAATTAAAACTAGTTGCTGTATTAATTGATGTCTTTACTCTTAGTTCATTTATTGAAGTCAAGTGTTTAATATGTTTGAGTTTAATTGTGTTTAATAATTTCATTTTAATGTGTTTATTGCAGCTGTCTCTTCAACTCATAACCGTTACATTTTAAGGCTGTTACAACTTAATTGAAGTGACTTTTTAGGTGATTTTCGGTTACAAATGAAGTGGCTATTACAAGGGATGTTTAATACATCAATTAAGGAGTTTTAAGGAACATTTTAACTCCTTTTAAATTTGGCAGCAACCTCTTTCACCTACCAGCAGTTTTTGCTCATTTAAAGATGAAAACAAGCATTCAAAACACCATTTAGTTGCTGGTGTCTTTTCAGCTAGCCAAGGGACAACTCAAGAGACATTTTAAGCATTCAAGGATGATCATTCAAGCTGAATTAAAGTGAATTCAAGCATGGAGTAAATTGTTACAAGAATATCAAGAGTCTTGAGTTTAATTTCAGTTTTAATTAGCACGTTAAGATGTGACCTTTCAGCTAGTTTTTCTATCCTTATAAATATGTGTAACCAGCCATTTTGAGGGAACTTTTTCCTTTTTATCAATTTGAATGAACTTTGTTCAAAGAGTGAGTTTACTCCTCTCTAAATTCGTACGAGTTTTGGTTTGACTGATCTAGCGAAGCTAGTGGCGTTAATCGTTCTCTTCTTTCGAACTTATCACCAACTCAGTGTGGCATTAGTCCATCTTTTTATACCTTTGGTTCTTACTTTGCTAAGTAACGGGTCGAGGTCCATTTTTTTTGAATTCCATCATTCACCTTAAACCAAATAGAAATCGGGTGACACGATATAATGTTGAATCATTTCTCGTGTTTAAGTCCGTATCTCCATTTCCACCGACTATCCTACACTTTATCTAAATACACTTCACTTGACTTTATTTCGTCCTACTAAACAGAACCTAACAACTCCATCTTCTAAAATCGATTCCTTCATCATCTATCAACCTCCATTCCTAACTTAAGCCATTTTTAAAAGAAAATCAACTAAAAGCTTCCGCCAACTTATATCCAAAACTTCTAATTTCTGAAAGATCCATTACTCCTCGTAGACGATCAGGCAAACATTTACGACTTGAATCATCACCGAGGCAAGTTCGTATCAATTTCAGTCCAACATTGAGTCAATAAAGTCAAAATAGCCTCTTGGAATTGCTTAGCTTGCACTCGAGTCACCGAGCCTTTAAGAAGCTCGAGAGGATTGAAATATGAATCTTGGGTTGCCCTGGGTATGCTCACATCATGGCATCAACATTTAGAAGTGACCCCACATAAGACCCATCTGGGATATGGCATTGGCGTCGAAATTCTGTGAATGAAGATGATTATATATATATCCTTGAATAACCTAAGTAATTTCCATATGGTAAATGGTTAAGCTTATGCAAGAGATGTGATTAATGCTAATGCCAAGTGATGAGGTGGTACAGGTATATGTAAACAATTCATGAGAGTGATTCACGATATGTGGCATGTTATGTAATTGGTAAGAGTAAGCATGAGTAAGTATGGAAATGAGCTTAGGACTTGTGTTTTATTCAATGAAATGGATGAATGGCATTATTAGTTTTATGTTGCTATTTATTTCATGCAAACTTACTAAGCTTTATGATTACCCCTCTCATTTCCCTTTTCCTTGTAGTCTTGCCAAGATAACTCGAGGATCGTGGGACGTCGAAGTTCAGAATCGCACTATCGACATCTCTTTGGTATAATAAAGTTAGATTTATTTTGAGTATGTCATGTATAGGACTTGGGTATGTTGTTATGTCATATGTATTGGCCAAAGTGTTGGTTATTTATGATATCAAAATCATTTTGTAAGTGGCCTTTGGAATTGGGCCAATACTTGGCAAGCTTATATATATTCAACGTTGATGAAATTGTGAAGTTTATGCTTGTGTGGAAGTTTGATTGAGTTCTTGGAAGTACCTTATGGTCATGAGTTATGTTGAATTGAGTTGGCATAAGTATGATTGCTATGTAGGGTGGCATTTGGCTTGGAAGATAGCCCTTTTTAATGCCCACATGGATAGATACATGGGCGTGTGTCTAGGCCGTGTGTGACACACGATCATCCCCATGGGCATGTTGATCAGTCGTGTGTCCCCTTGCATGCTATGTTTATAAGTCAGTATGCTCAGTAGTAAACACATGGGCAGAGACATGGCCGTGTGTCTTAGCCGTGTGGGAGACACGGCCGTGGACATGGGCGTGTGCCCAGGCCATGTGAAGTCTGCACCTAAAATTTGGAATTTAATTTGACACACGGTCTAAGGCCACGGGTGTGTGCCTTGGCTGTGTGACCATAGTGAGGTGATCACGTCATAAACAGAATGCCATGGTTTTGGCACACGGGCTAAGACACGGGCGTGTCAAGGCCATGTGAGGAACATGGGCATGTGTGACCACACGATCTACCCACACGGGTGTGTTCCATTTCACACGGGCTTATGGCCCCTGGTTAGGCAAAACTTTTCTAAGTGCGTAAAAGTTTTTGGTTTAATTCTGAGACCTTCCGAATGTATGTTAAGGCCTCGTAGGCCCATAACAAGAATGTTATGCATATGAATGAGAAGTTGAAGTTGGAAATGAAAATTTAAAGCCTAAAGTTGTAAGTTCAAGCAAGTTAAGTCCAGTAATGCCTCGTACCCGATTTCTGAGTTGAATACGGGTAGGGGGTGTTACAAAAACTATCAATTTTAACCCTTTTAAAAATAAGTCCTATTTTAAAAATTAAGGGTATTAAAAACTCATTTTCAAAAATTGACTTAATCTCTTAATAGCCATTGTCGAAAACATTATCAATTACCAACCTTACGAAATTTTGAGTACATCTAAGCTAAAATTTCTAAAAAACCCTCTAAACTTCTAGGCCAAATTTTGGGGTATTACACCACATATTCTTGAGATGGTCTAAACAAAGATTGATCCTTTGTGTTTACCAATTGGGTCAACTATGGCGGGCCAAACCAAGTGGGTCAAAGAAGAGTTTGAAGGGCATATGTGTGGATGTTGGGAACAAGTCCAAATTAATCATGCTTTGATTGGACCAAGACCAAGTCAAATTCTGATCCAAGAGTTGGATGAAACCTTTTGTTGGCTTTTAATTACTCAAGGACTTTAATCAAGTTTATTTTAGTTTATGTTTGCATCTTTAAATTAATTTCTTGCACTACTAACCTGCATCTTTTAATTATGATTAGGGGTGAGAAAAATCCGATTCAATTTAAAAAACCTGATAAAAAATTCAAATTTTGAATTAAATAGTTGGAGTTATTTAAGTTAATCAAGTTATTCGGATCAACTCGAATAAAAATTAAGTTTTTTGGCTTAATTCGAATATGAATTACACAATTCGAGTTATCCAAAAATCTAAATAAGAAAAGGCAAAACTACATCATTTTGATAAATGTTTACCTTTTTAAAGTTAAAAGGCAAAATTACATTTTTTTGATAAATATTTACTCTTTAAGTTAAAAGGTAAAACAATTATATTGTTTATGTTGTTAAATAATCTTGTATTTTGTCTACTAGTTAAATAATCAGTCCATGTAAACACAACATTGAGTATAAATAATATGATTCATTAACTCGACTCGACTTAACTCGAAATTTTTTCACTCGATCAATTTGTTTTGAAAAAAATTCAAATTGAGTTCGGTTGCTAAAATATGATTCGTCAACTTGACTAACTCAAAATTTTTTGACTCGATTGGACTCGACTCGATCGAATACTCACTCCTAATTATGACTTGCATTAAGTGTTCATTATTTATTGATGACATGCATTTCATAACTCATATGTTAATAAAGTTCATGATTTAATTATGTGATGCATTATGTAACTCTCATGGTAGTTAAGTTTGCATTTTAAATTATGACATGCATTATGTAACTCCCATTATAGTTAAGTGTGCATCTTTAATTAAGTCTTGCATTAAGTAACTCATTTGTCCATTTATTTTGCAACTTAATTAAACCATGCATTTAAGCATATTAGTTGTTAAATATGTTTGAATTAGTTTTTATAAGTGTGTTATTTATTTTGGTTGTTACTTTTAATGCATAAAGTTTGTTTATTATTATTTTTATTAAGGTGTTTTAAGTTGAATAAGAATGTGAAAAGGTTTCAAGTGTTTAATAAACATTCATTCTTGATCAGGTGACTATTCGAAGGACCAAGAAAAGCCCTTGAAATTATGTTCAGATTTTGTGCACTTAAAACATATTCATGGCACCAATTGAAGGGAGGAAAACACAAGCAATGAAGGCATTCGATTTTTGAAAGAAGAAGTGGCTACAAAACAACCCCTTTAAAGAGTATTAAGCTTTATGAAGATGATCACCTTTAAACCAGACAAGGCCAAGTGAAGAGACATGCCTTTTGGGTTAGCTACTAAGAGTCTAAACTAAATTTAATTGTTTCTTTTAAGATAGGTAAATGTCAAATTTGAAAGGTCCATATAAGAATTTGAGAGGTCATTTTGAAGGGCTATAAATTTTGGCCTAAGCTACCTATGTAAAAAAAAAACTTTTGCTTGAAATTAAATTAAACTTTTGTGAGAAATTTTCTCTAAAGGTTTTTTATTGTACTATTTCAAACTTATCAAACTTTCTAAGTTTGTGGTGTTCAAAAATTGTCTTATCACTCTATTTTCCATCCTGGGGTGTGGCAACTTTGATACACCAAGATTCGAGTATTCAGTCAAGTTTAAGTGGGTCATAGTTTTAATATAGCTACGGTTCCTTAAAGAATTCAAGTGCTATGGGTT
This sequence comes from Gossypium bickii, assembly GCA_025503065.1. Classification (NCBI taxonomy): domain Eukaryota; kingdom Viridiplantae; phylum Streptophyta; class Magnoliopsida; order Malvales; family Malvaceae; genus Gossypium; species Gossypium bickii. The sequence goes on along the minus strand of CP106717.1, from coordinate 40,652,750 downwards.
GATGATTCGATCTCAGCCGCATCATGTTTCGACACAACTCGCTGACCCTAGAATTGGCCTAAGCTCGAGGGCCCGAAGTGCAAAATGAAGCTTAAACTCAACTCAATAAGCTCAATTTTAGCTTCTTCAAGCTCGTCTAGTTCAACCCGAGCTTATTTAGCTTACTTTCAACCCATCTTTAATTTGCTGGAATAAACTTAAATAATATTTAGTTTAAGTATTAAATGTGTTTAGTTAATTTAGTTTAATTAATTAAGTTGCTGGAATAAATTACTCATCTTAGTTAATTGAGTTCATCTTAGTTAATTAAGTTACTGGAATAAATTACTCATTTTAGTGAATTAAGTTACTCTTAGTTAATCTAGTTGCTAGAATAATTTATTGATGCATAAGTTTTAAGTTTATTTATTTAAGTGTTTAATGTGTTTTGTATTTAATATGAGTTTAAATGTGATTATTGTGTTTGATTGCAGGTGTCCTTTCAGCTGAAAACCGTTACATTCAAAGGCTGTTACAAATGGATTAAAGTGACTTTTCAAGTAGAAATCAGTTACATACAAAGGAGGCAGTATACATCATTAAAAGGAGCTGTTATATCAATTAAAAAGGAGAGCATTACACTTCCTTAAAATTTGGAGTAGCCTTTTCTTGTTCCATAACCAATTGTTGCTTAAATGGTCACTCCATGAGCTTAAATTCCATTAAAAGCTGTTGGTGCCCATTCGGCTGGCCAAGGGAGACTTCAAAAGTTTTCTTAAACACCTTGGATGCTCAACTATGAAACCTAAGCATTCAAGTGAATTGAATCAGCTGAATGAAAGAATTCAATTATATTGAAGGAAGGAGTTACTTAGGCCAAGAATTTCAGAAGTTTGTAAACTTTATTTTAGCTTATTATTAGCTCATTAAGCTGAACAAAAGTGACCATTCAGTTAGGCCTTTCATAGCACTATGAATAGTTGTATTCAGCCTATTGTAAGGGACTTTTGCTAAATTTATGCTAAATTTGAGATTTGTAGGTTACCCAATTCTCTTTGCTCTTTTAGAACTAATCTGACTTATCAAGCATAGCTTGTGGCATCTATCCTTTCCATTGTTTGCCGAACTTATCACTTTAGATTGTGGCGTTCATATACCTTTGGTTCCTATCACTAATTGATAGTGGGTTAAGGTTTATCCATTACTGTTTTCCCTAAATCGTAAATTACTTAAGGACTATTTGAGATTCGAGTCAACAATCCAATATTGTTGGTTCTTTTTTGGCCTTAGTCAAATTATCCGTTATCTTTGTTTAACCATTTTGTTACCTTATTTTAAACCCATTTCTTTAATTCATCAGCCTTTTCTTTGTTTAAAACTTAGTTCATTTCATGGGCAGCACATTAAGTGAGTTGTTGGTTCAGTTTTTCAGGGCTTTAAAGACAAGCATTCATGCATGGGGCATCCTTAATGCAAGCATGCATGGATAGTATTTAATGAGCTGCTGGAGAAGCATGCATGGGCATTAAGAAGCTACCGGATTCTTCTTTTCATATGTGGCTTTTCGTGTAAAGCAATGGACAAAGAATTGAATGCTATTTCGTGTACAGCAAAAGGCACATGATGGGCTGTTGTTTATCTTTCCCAAAACTAAACATTCAGCTAGATTAAGCAAGGTGCATGGATAGCAATTAAAGGAGCTAAAATCGAATTAATTAACAGCCTTTTCCTCCTCCCCAAACATTGCATCGTGAATGTCAAAAGGAAGCGGCATTTAAGGAGTTGCTGGGCTTTGTTTCTCCATGCGTGGATAGCATTTAAGAAGCATGCATGGACGGATTTGGATGACCATTCACATCCCCAAGGCTGCCTTTAAGAGCTGCATGCCTATTTGAATTTTCAAGGCAGCTTATTCAAGTACCAAGGCCGAATTTAATATTCCTTAAGCATCTCAATTCCAATGTTCGGCTAACCTATGCACATACAAGCTCCTTCAGCCAAATCTAGTCCATACATCAAGAAAGTGCATTCATTCCTTTATTTCAAGATACATGAAGGCTATCAATCTTACATTCATTCAGCCGAATTCTTCCCCATGAAGCAAGCTTACTAGCGTCCATCTAGCTCCCTATTTGTCAAATCTAGACTTGGCTACAAGGGACCATTCATTCATCAACATTATGGAGACTTGGAGTGTTCATGAAGCTGCCCATTAGAGTGCTCATTCAGCCGAATTTGGACTTCAAAATTAATGGTTTTTTTCTGGACTTTTCTAGGTTCTTCTAGCCTATATATATAGTTGTTAATTTCATTTGTAAGGAGCAACTCAATTGTTGAACTTTAATCATTTACCTTTGTTAATGAGATTATGTGAGATTGTTTTCTCTTATATTTCGTTGAAGACTCGTTGGATTATCTAGTCTCTAGTGGCAACCCGTTTTCTTCTATCCAAACTTATCATTATTATATAGTGTGGCGTTCACCTTTATACCAAGGTTCCTACTTTTCTAAGTAGCGAGTAGAGGTTTCACTACTCCCATCATCCACCTTGAAGCTTATAAGTATTTGGGTCATTACTCTTTAGTAGTGGTTCTTACTTGCTTTGAGTTTGTTCCCTTCCATTCCATCACTATCCTTTACTCACTTGTTATTTTCAATAACCGAACCTATATATTATTCATTTCAATAAACCCATCTTTGAACCCTTCTTCATAGCTTCCGCCAATTTTTACTTAAAGCATCATTATTAAACAAGTCAAACGATACTTTCTCGTAGTAAATCGAGCAAACTTGCATACGACTCGACTCACCCCAAGGCAAATCGTATCATGGCTAATATTAGACTGGGCTATAATGGTCGAATAGCTGTGACTGAATTTGGGCTGGATGGGCCACAAGAGAGTGCAGGCGCACTTGAGCCGAATATTGGGCTTTGGGCCCATTTACACCGTTTTGATCATATATGTTATATGTGTCACTCAAAGCGACTGTAGACCTTCGGGAAGGTTGTTAAACAATTGAAATACCCTTAAAAGGTAAACTAACCAAAATACCCCCATAGGGTAAAATGAACGAAATACCCCCATAGGGTAAAATGACTAAAATGCCCCTACATGTTATATGATTGTTATTGTATGCCATTTATAGTATATTTGCATTCATGTGATATTATGTATCATGGGGGATAGGATCATTGATTTGGAGGAAGTGTATGATTTGTTAGGGTCGCATGGTCGCTTGACAACTGTGGATCCACCAATGGCTTTAAGCTGATTATGAGATTGGTAGCTCTATTGCAATATTGGTTAGTGCCACAACCAGTGCTACATAAGGAGTGTAAGGATGGGTGGGTCGATTAAATCCCCACAGGAGTGTAGGGTTGGAAGGGATTCGGAGTGCAGGGTTGGTTGGGCATTTGTGCATTGCATGATCTAATTTGATTGAGATATGGGCTCAGGCCCAGCTGAGGCTATTAAGGGCTAAGGCCCAAATGCCACCGTTACTGTAATGGGCTGAGGCCCGAATTGATGTGATGCATGCTTTATGATCGACAAGGGCTGTACACACTGAGTTTTCGTAAACTCACCCCCTCTTTTTAATTTTTCAAGTAATCCTCAGTAAGCGGTTCGACGTACTGGAGGACTCGGAGGTGGCCACACTACGAACAACTTCAAATTTTAGTAGTCTAGTTTACCTTACTTAATCCGCTTTCTTATTGGGTTGTAATAAGGCCTCTTTTAATTTTTGGTTTTTAATTTGGGATTTTTAGTTATTACGTTTCCTATCTGTTAAAAGTAGATCGCGATAAAATAATAACTGTTTTTAAAACACTACACTTTCACAATTTAATCTTTAAACATCACGCTTTCGTAAATCGGTTACTTTTAAACTTAGCTTCCGCAACTGAAAAGAAATTTTGGGAATAAACTTAATAATTTTTCTATATACCACGTTTAAAATAAAATAATAATAAACTAACGTAACTGGGATTTTACTCAAGCATTTCTTTAAGAAGGGTTTTCAATGAAAACATGGTTTTTGAAAAACACTTCAATGTGACACGCCAGATTCAGCCATAACGTCTAGGCCAGGTTTGGGGTGTTACATTCTTTCTTGTTTTTTTCTTTTTGTAATGTAATTGAAAAAGCATGTGAAAAAGAAAAAGAAAGTGAAATGGAAAAGAAAAAAAAGAAAAAAGAAAGGAAAAAGTGAGAGAGTGGAGGTAAAAGCATGAGTGGAAAAAGAAACTCAAAAAGAAATCGAGAGAATGGGAAAAGAGATCGAGATTGAAAAAGAAAAAGAGTGCAAGCCAGAAAAGCATATTGAAAAAGAGAGTGAGAATGTGAAAGAAACGAATATAAAAAATTAAAGTGAGCAAGAAAACGTGAGTGATCTTTCTACTAACCATTATGCGAGTTGCTGTCGTAATGTTTCTTCTTTTCAGATTTCTAAATATCCATGTGACGAGCTTCAACTACAATACTTTCCCAATGAGGGTCGATTCCAATTACTCGATAAAGGTAAGATTGAGAATGATATCGCTTAAAGGTAAGCAAGGTAAGGGGTCCATAGCATTTGCGTCTCATTTTGATTTATCGAAGTGCCACTCTCTGATTATTGAACATTTCATTTTGAATCATGGTTTGAAGAATTTTTCTGTTGTTGATAATGGCGTTGGTAAGCTTGTTGTTGAAGAAAGATTGATTTAGCACAAACAACATCTGATCTCGTGTAATAAAAAGTTGATACACAAAATGCCTAACATGTTTTCTTGTGAAGTTATTGAATATCCTCTAAGTTGTGCGAAATTAACATGTTTGTGCAAGTTTGTTCACATGGGATCTAAGAGATTCAATTGTTTGAGTATGTGTGTGCTTAATTTCTCTTTCCCTAGTGTGAGTGATTTATTGGTAAAACAAGAATTTTGTTGCGTTATGGAACGACTAATAAAAATAGTGTTTTTAAACCCGGAACATGTATGCCTAAGTTGATGCGAAGGTGAGTATTCAAATAGTTTTTTGAATCAATGTGTTGACCCATTTTATTTGCTCTGAGTTTTATTTTTATTTTGTTCGAAAACAAAGCTTGAGAGTTTCGTTGGCTTGCAAAGTCCAGCTCACATTTTTGACTCCAGAGGTTGTCCTATATTGTGGTTTAAAAGATTTAATCATGTTTTGCATGATCACAACTTTCAATTGCTTCATGTTCTTTCCATGTTACTGGTCATGAAATTATCTAGTCAGACTGAAGCAGTAAGAGAACACTTTGTTTTTGACCCCGGAGACCATTGTTCTATATCTCTATTCAAGGGATTTGAGAGTTGGAATGTCGTTAACTTTCGAATACTTTGTGATTCTGGTTTGTTACCGTCATTGCAATTTTTGAGTCATTATGGAAAGGTAAGACCGATTTCCATTTTTGATCCCAGTATTGGTTTATATGTTCAAGTTTTGAATAACAATTTAGAAAGTTCTTTTGAGCTTATAACATATATTGTCACTAATTGGTTCCATTCTTGTGTAGGTGACAAGCCAAAATGGTATCCTTCTAAAGAGGGAGGGTATGCAAATAACATGCTTCCTTTTCGAACCATTTGTGGTTCTTGGGTTTTTGGAAACAATTTTGTTAGACTTATGAACAAAAGGGTTTGTGATTTTGAGAGTCTCTTCGCGAGCAAATGGCCCAATTTAATGACAAATCATCTTCAAGAGAGAGGGTATGATGTGATCCCAGCTGCATCATGTTTCAACACAACTCGTCGCCTAAGCTCGAGGGCCCGAAGTGCAAAATGAAGCTTAAATTCCGCTTAATAAGCTCAAATTGAGCTTCTTCAAGCTTGTCTAGTTCAACCTGAGCTTATTTAGCTTACTTTCAACCCATCTTTAATTTGCTGGAATAAACTTAAATAATATTTAGTTTAAATATTAAATGTGTTTAGCTAATTTAGTTTAATTAATTAAGTTGCTGGAATAAATTACTCATCTTAGTTAATTTAGTTGCTAGAATAATTTATTGATGCATAAGTTTTAAGTTATTTAATTATGCTTCTCTTAATTAATCTAGTTGCTAGAATAATTTATTGATGCATAAGTTTTAAGTTTATTTATTTAAGTGTTTAATGTGTTTTGTGTTTAATATGAGTTTAAATGTGATTAATGTGTTTGTTTTAATGTGTTTGATCACAGTGTCTTTTCACCGGAAACCGTTATCTATTCAAGGGTCATTACAAATTGATTAAAGTGACTTTTCAAGTAGAAATCAGTTACATACAAAGGGGGTATTATAGATCATTAAAAGGAGCTGTTATATCAATTAAAAAGGATAGCATTACACTTCCTTAAAATTGGTAGTAGCCTTTTCTTGTTCCATAACCGATTGTTGCTTAAATGGTCACTCCATGAGCTTAAATTCCATTAAAAGCTGCTGGTGTCCATTCGGCTGGCCAAGTGAGACTTCAAAAGTTTTCTTAAACACCTTGGATGCTCAACTATGAAACCTAAGCATTCAAGTGAATTGAAATAAGTTGAATTAAAGAATTAAATCATATTGAAGGAAGGAGTTACTTAGGCCTAGAATTTCAAAAGTTTGTAAACTTTATTTTAGCTTATTATTAGCTCATTAAGCTGAACAAAAGTGACCATTCGGTTAGGCCTTTCATAGCACTATAAATAGTTGTATTCAGCCTATTGTAGGGGACTTTTGCTGAATTTATGCTAAATTTGAGATTTGTGATTATCCAATTCTCTTTGCTCTTTTCGAACTGATCTGACTTATCAAGCATAGCTTGTGACGTCTATCCTTTCCATTGTTTGTTGAACTTATCACTTTAGAGTGTGGCGTTCGTATACCTTTAGTTCCTATCACTAATTGATAGTGGGTCAAGGTTTATCCTTTGCTATTTTCCATAAACCGTAAATTACCTAAGGATCATTTGAGATTCGGGTCAACAATCCAATATTGTTGGTTCTTTTTCGGCCTTAGACAAATTATCCCTTATCTTTGTTTAACCATTTTGTTACCTTATTGTAGACCTGTTTCTTTCATTCATTAGCCTTTTCTTTGTTTAAAACTTAGTTCATTTCAAAACGAATCATTTCTACTCAAATTCACGATTGGGCATCAAACGACTTGAATCATTCACTGAGGCAAGTTCGTATCAGTTGAGGTTTTCACTAATTAGACCCTTTCAAGATGGTCCATCCCATTCGAGCTATTTTTCGATCATTCGAACCTAGGAAATCACATATTTTGTAATAAAGCTTGGGATTATTGAATTTAGGTTCATGTCTGATACGGCCACGCCCCGAGCACATTCTTGGACCAGCTCCCTAAGCATTGTTTGCAATCCCTTGCAAGCTGAACTAGTTCGCTCCCAGCTTGTTTAGCTCAACTCAGCTCATTTCCAGCTCAATAAGCTTGTTTCCCTCTTTTTATTTTATGCATTAAGTTGCTGAAATTAAAATAAATTTTTAATTTAGTTAGTTCAGCTCAAATAATTAAGTTGCATCTTTAATATGTCAAAATTAAAAATTTGGACATTTTAATTAAGTTTTAAATGTGCCTTAGTTTAAAACATATTTATTAGCTATTTTATTGTGTCTAAGTTAGGACAAAATTATTGCATGTTTTAATGTGTCCCAGTCCAGCCGAATTGATACAAGTAATTAATTAGTCTTAGTTCGTGCATGAAATTAAATCTGTCCTAAGTAGCTACCGAATTTAATTTGTCTTGTGGCCTAAATTTATTTTGTTCTAAAACATGATTTAATGGTTGTTTTAAATGTGGTTTAAGTACTTGGCATTGGACGGCATTAAAAGGGGCTGCTGCTGATATGGGCCGGCTCGGGCTGAGTCGTCACGTGTGCGGGTTGCCCAATCATCTACGAGGAGGAATCAAGCCTTCAAAAAATAATCAAAAAATATGGAAGAGTTTGCGGAAGCTTTACTTGGATAAAACAGTAGATGGTTCGATTTGATGGAATGAAATAAAAATAAAATAGATAAATAGCTAAGGGATAATTTGGATGGAGATGGAATAAGGAACTCAAACAGAGAAACAATTCAACGTTAACAAACGTAACCCCGGTTTCTATATTTGCTTAAGGTGGAAATATGGATATCAAATAGGATAGTTGATGGAAATGGAAAAATGAACTTGAACGGAGAAATGATTCAACGCAAGTTAGTGTCACCCCAATTTCTATATGGTTCAAGGTGGGATTATGGAAGTCGATATGGACCAAAGACCCGTTACTTAGTGAAGTAAGAACCAATGGTATAATTAAATGGAAGAGAATCGATTGACGCCACAAGCAAGCTTGATAAGTCAAGATCGAAAACTCGAAAAGTGAAGAGGAGGCAAGCTCACTCAATGAACAATGTTCATAAATTTTTCATTCAATCAAAAGTTCTCCTTACAAATGGTAATTTTCGGATATTTATAGTTCTAAGAAAACTAATTAAAAAGTCATGAAATTTAAACTTAATTTCTAAGTAATTTTCGGACCTAAAATGACCTAAATTAGCCTAGAATTTAGCCTTTGAATTCAATCCCCCACGCAGGGAGCATTAAGGCATGTAAAAGTTCTTTAATATTCAACCTAGGAAGTGTAAAAAGGGATTTTCAAACCCCCATGTTAGCCATTGTGTTTAATGCCCACGCATGAAGCATTAAAAGTTATGAAAATGTTTCTTGATATTCGGCCTAGGGGGACTGCAATGGTCATGCTTGTTAAAAATGCTGCATTGGGAAAGCCAAATGGCTTTTGCCATATCCTAGATGCCTTGGGACGTGAAAAAGCCTTCCCCAAATTCGCATATCAGTTTTTGAATAACCCCCACGCATGGAGACACAACCCAACACCTTGGAAAATAGGAAGCAACAAATTAATTCTATTTTTAGGACTTTGAAAACGGCAAGTAGAAGGCATGAATGTCCCTCAATTGCTGTCCATTATATAAGCATCCTCTATTGAATTTCAACCCATGCTCCAATTAATTTATTCATCCATCAATCACCTTGTTTGTTGTTCCATGCTTCTTGTCCCTCTAAATCCAACATGTGCTTTAAATTTGTGCAAGCATGTTTCAACAATGCTTGTGCCGTCCATATTGGTTTATCATCTTTAATTAATTCCTTCATCTTAAAATAAGGAAGCATGCTGTCCAAGAGTATGCAACAAACTTCCATAAATTAAGGTGGGCTTGTTACCCACAAAATCCAACGTCCAAGGCATGAATATGCAACAAGCATGCTCCAACATAGCTTTTAAGGGTATCCACGCATGTCTCCTTGTTGTCCTCCTCATTGGACGTGTTGGGGAGCACAAAAGTAGCCTCCAATGTCCCTTGCATGCTCCCAAGGCACCTACAAGTAATAAATTTTGGTACATTAAATCCCATGCACTTAGAACACCATTTAAATCATGCCTTAGGCTAAAATAAAGTGACACAAATTAAATTAGACTTAAAACAAATTAAAATACACACTAAATCTAATATTTAGACACATTTAATGGACACTTGAACAAGTAAACACATTAAAAAAAATTGCAGCAACTACAGTTTAACAAGTAGAAGAAAAAAATCTGCACATTTAATTTTAAAACCAAACATCTTAAAACATGTAATAAAATGTGAAAAATTATTTTGGACTAGTAAAAATGAATTTAGAAACTAAATAAAATATTTAAAAATTAATTTGCTGTAAACCAAAAATTAATTAAATAAATTTAAGGTGTTCAATTTATTTAATTAAATTTAGCAATTTAATTTCCCGCAATTTAAAGACTTAAAAATTATTTAAAGCATTAAAATTAAAAATTAAAGAATCAGCTCAATGAGCTGAAATGAGCTCGAGTGAGCTTAAATTGAGCTCAAATGATTAATCCGGCTCAAATTGGAAGTGCATGAAGATGCACTTGAGTTCCACGGCACTTGATAATTCGGCGACGAGTTTTATCGACTTGTAAATTGGTGGTGCCCCGGGCGTGCTTGTATCAGCTGCTGTTTGCTCTCCTCCATGCTGCCCTTCGGGAATAGCAAAGGACTTTGGGGGCTGCTATTTCACTTTTCAAGGCAGCTCTTTCAGCTCACCGAAGCACCTTGGAAGACTCCAGTTGCTATTATTGGAGAACCCAAAAATGGCCTTAAATGAGGTGCAAGTTGTTCAGCTCATCAAGGAGTCATTATAAAGGCCTTTCAAGTTTCTAGGCCGAACCTTCATGCATCACCAGCTTCCAAGCTCCATCAATTATTTCAGCTGATTTTCTAAGCACCTAGAAGATGATTTTTGGAATTCCCAATGCAAAAGGAAGCATCCTGGAATTTTCAAGAACTTTTAGCCTAATTAAATGAATTTAAGGCTGACCATTCAGCTAGGAAACTTGTCCATTCAACTAACCCATGTTTGGCTATAAATATTTAGCTAAAAACTTGTAAAAAGAACTTTTTGCATCTTGAATGAATTTCTGTTACTTTGTGAGTTCATTCAACTCTCAAGTTTCGTTTTTAAACTCGAGTTGGCTTATCTAGTTCTCTAATGGCGTCAACCTTGTTTTCCTTCAAACTTATCACTCGTCAACAAGTGTGGCATTCACCCGATATACTTCAGGTTCCTATCTCGTTATAGATAGAGTGTTGAAGTTTCTTTAACATTTTCCAGCAACTCTAAGTGATATATAAGTCCCAGGTCAATATTTTCAAAGTATTGGTTTGATCTTGTCCTTAAGTCCTTTTATCCATCCTCAACATTTCTTTTGCCTATTTCTTTTATTTTCAAACTGAGCCTTCATCCGTTTGTGTATCAAACCCCTTTGAACCAATAGCAAACTTTCATTTAGCCTACAAACAGCCGAATTTCATTAAACTCTGGAATACAACAGTTCTTCTTTGATTTAACGATCGGGCACAAATACGACTCGGAATTTTTTCACAACTTGGGATCGTATCATTTGGAATCAGAGCTAGTTAAAATCAAGGAGTACGGACGTTCGAGCATCCCTGGAGTAAGTTTTTGAAAAAAAAAAGAGTCAAAAAATTCAAAAAATATATATTATTAATATTTCGTGTACAAGAGTATTTGAATGTATTTACATCAAAAAAAAAAGAAAAAAGAAAGTACAAAGTGTTGAAAGGTTACTTATTGTTTTTTTTCGATCAGCAAGTTTTCCTTCTACTATCATTTTCCTTCTTCCGCCACACTCAATAGCCCTATAACTTCTTTCAGCCTACCCAACACCAAATAGACATTACCTTTGTACCCTCTTTGAAGCCTACCCCTAAGTGAATAGTTAAGCCTAAAAAAGTTTTCTACAAAATTTCGAGAGGTGAATAGAGCAGTAAAAGGCACGAGTGTTGTGAGCACAATAGAGTGTGGAAAAAGCCTTTAAAAGAGTGAAAAAAGCACGAGTGTGAGTGAAAAATCTTTTTTTCTTTCCGAGTGAATTAGTGAGGTTTGTGGTGAGGTATTTAATTTTTTGTTCTTTATAACTTTTTTACTTTTCAGTAAATAACCATGTCTCGAGAAGAATTTTTAGAATCTAAATTTTAATACTTGGTGAACGAGATGGGCCGAATGCTTGAAAGCAAGCTAAGTCCAATTCAAATATGTTTGTACTGAGTGGAGGAAAAGGCCTGACGGAAGCAAAATCCACCAAGTCGAGAAACAGAGTCGCGACCATCTCGAAGACCCATTTTCGATGACTATTCACGAACAGATTCTTATCGGGATTTCTACTTGTCAAGGAATTCGAGCCAACGAAAAGAAAGTTTCGAGTTTGAGACTTTTCGAGAAAGTAGGAGTTATTCATCATATGCTTCAAGGACATCACGCACGAAGGATCGTTCCCAAAAAATTAACGAGAAACCTACGAGAATACTTTCTCTTTCTTTGAGCAAAACACCCATCTTTTCGATTCTTTTGTAACATCTTTATGTTGTAATAAAATAAAAAAAGAAATAGAAAAAGAGGAAAAAGAAATAGAAAAAGAAGAAAAAGAAAAAGAAAAAGAAAAAGAAAAAGAGATTGAAAAAGAAGAAAAAGAAATCAAAAAAGTGAGAGAAAAAGAAAACGAAGAAAAGAAAGTTGAAAAAGAAATTGAGATTGAAAAAGAATGTGAAAAAGAAACAAAAGAAAAAGACGAGCGAGAACAAGTGAGTGTTGATTCAACTAATCTACATAAGAGTTGTTCTTCTTCTGTTTCTTCTTTTCAGGTTTTCAAAAGACCGAGTAATAATTTACAACTTCAGTACCTTCCTGATGAGCGGCGATTTCACATGAACAAAAAAGATATGGTTGAAGATGAAATCAACCCATACGAGCCCAAAGGTAAGCGAAGTAAGGAAATTTTAACAACCAAGTAAAGGTAATTAGGTTTGAAAGTTGTCGATAAAAATTTCAGTGACTTAGTTTTTAAAAGGTCTCCTTATTTTGGTCCGAGTAATTGTTATTCTTCGCTTGTGGTTGATAAACTCGTCCCATGTGGATGCAGGAGGAGTTATCCTCTTGATTTTTCTTGTGTTGGAACTTTTGTTGTCGTTGTTTGATCCGGTTGACAAACCAAAAATTTGAACTTGCGTGATGACGGCTTTTCACGAAAAGCGATTAAAATTGCCGATTGTGATATTTTTGTGCATCAATTACTGCTTTGTGAAAAATCCATGAATTTGGGCAAATCTGATTTGATGAATGTAAAGAGTTTTGATTATATGTGTCTGTGTATGCAAAATTCCTTTTGTTTCAGCATGTTTGATTTACTAAAACCTTTGCTACACTTTGGAATAAGTAATCAAACTCATGGTTTTAAACCCAGAATTTGTTTTGGTTCGTTTTATGGGCTAAACCAGCATCTTAATTTTTGTACGACTAATCCATTTTTGATAGAGGCGTGGTGATGACTAAAGGGACGAAACTTTACGGTTTTGATCGAGAATTAAAATCGTTCCTTGAACATTTTATGTGGATGTACCTGAGATACATATTCCTACCCGAAAAGGTAAGATTGACTTATGTTTTTTAGCCTGAAATTGATTCATATGTGAATAAAATTTTGAGAAGTTCCATAGTGTTCATCATCCATGGTGACAATAACTTCTTTCATACTTGTGAAGCTGACACCTTGAAAAACGCAAAGTGTTTTTGTGTTTTCCCTTCATTTTAGGTTGATCCGATTGATGAGCTTCAGCTTCAATACCTTCCCAAGGAGAGAAGGTTCACATTGGTTGAAAAAGGTAATGTTCTCAATGAACTTAGTTCGCCTTTGTCAAAGGGTAAGCCAGGTATGGATTTTGAAGTTTTTCAATTACAAGGGCTTCATTCGATTGTTGGTGATAATGTGTATTCTAAACCCTGTTGTGTGAAACCCACATGTTTGTACGAGACTGTTCGGATGAGACTTGTGATGTATGAATACTTGAACATATGCATGCCTAGATTTCCTTTGTTTCGCTTGTGTGGATTGTTGGGGAATAAGAAACTCGTGCTGCATTTTAGAACTAGTGACCAAACTCATGTGTTCAAGCCTAGAGTTCATTATTTTGGTTCGGCATCGAGAGCAACCAAGCATCTTGAAATTTGTGAAAATGAACATTTGCACAATTTATGCTTGCTTGAGGTCTGGTCTTTAACTAAGGAAATGAAACTTGCGCATTTAGTCTGTAACTTTAATTTGATTGCTAGTCTGTAACACCCCAAACCCGAGCTGAGCGTTATGACCAGATCTGGCATGTCACATAAGAAGGTTGATAGAAAAACTGCGCGATCGTTAAAATCTCGTATTCTTTTAAAACTCTGAGCTTTGTTGTTTGTGAAATTCAGATTTACTTTTATGGTTTTTTATTTGTAAAGCGTTATTATTATTGTTAGCGAAAACTTTATTTATAGCAGAAATCTGGTTCAGTAATTTGTGGGAACGTGATATTTTCAAAATAGTTATTGACGTTTTAAGAAAAATCTCGAGTTTAATTATTTATTGTTTGATTATAACTGAAATGAAAGTTTAAAAGAAAAAAAATCCAATGGCCTTATTACAAAATTAAACCCAAATTAAAAAAATAATCTTAAAATGAAACAAAACTAAAAAGTTTATTGAAGTTTGTGAGAAGTACTCCGATGTATGGCCACCACATAGTCCTCCGCAGCTCCAAATCCTCTTAACGGTGGGGATCACCTGCACAAATAAAGCAGAGGGGTGAGTTACGAGAACTTAGTGTGTAATCCCCTAAATGGTCATTAACTGGGCCCGAGCCCATATAGAAGCAGATTGGGCTGAAGCCCTATTCGGTAACAATCTGGGCCTTAGCCCTATAAACATGATAATGCAAATAGAGTATGCAGCCCAACCCAATCCAACCCTACACACCACCTGTACCAGCCCTACACACCTGGGGACAAAGTCAACCCACCCAGCCCTACACACCAATGTGGCAGACAAGTTGCTAATCACAAAATTTGTGCGGAGCACCAGAATAACAGAATATACATGGCATGGCCACTACACTGAATGTGGCAGAGCCACCAGAATACACTTCCTCTGATCATCAATCCCAACCCATGCACATATTATAAATGCAATGCATCATACATACAAAAAGTGTAAATAAAGCATATACAAGATAACCAACCATAATCAAGGGTATAACAGTCATTTACCCTCCAGGGGTATTTCGATAATTTTACCCTCCCAGGGTATTTCAGTAATTTTGCATTTAACGGCATTTTCGAAGGCTTCCTGTCGCCTCGAGAGACACAGGACCCTTTTTGGGTCTCTACAGAACTATTGGCCCTGAAATCCATTTCAAGCCTAAATGGGCCCACACGCTCGTGTGGCCCAAAACGCATGGTTTCGGTTTCAGATTTACAGATTTCGCATTTGGACCTATCATTTGATAGTTTTCCAATAGTTTTACCCAAGTGGGCCGAATAGCCCATTGGGCCCATTTGGCCCGTTTCAGCTCGATCAGGCCCATTACAGCCTCAATTTCGCGAGAGTGCTCATGACACTCTCAATGGCTTATCGTCATTATTTGCATTTCGGTTATCACTATGAGCGCTCGCACACTCGAGTGGTCACAGTTGCTGGTTTTTCGGCTTTTGGCCGATTCTCAAAGCACCGCAAGCATTCTAAATGGGTGTGAGATTACACACCTGTTTCACGCGTAGATTAAAACTTTCGAGATTACGCACCTACAAATCAATTCATCCCTAAATATTAGTCTCATCACTGATAAAACATAACCAAGGCTTGAGTCCGAATAATCATTACCATCACTTACCACAAAGAAAACCTCATTCGATGCACCAACCCGCTCAGCCCTACCCCTTGACTAACACCCACGGGTTCCTAACACCATTGATGTATCAAAACATAAAGGGGTTATCAACCACCCACATTCAGTAATAAAGAGAAGCTCACAATACCAATAGCACTACTTACCCTCAAATTCGGCAAGAATAGATTCTTGAGCAATTAGGAGTTGAACACTCACAACCCTCAGAAACAATAACGAACTGGAAGGAAGAAGAAAAGATTAGTTCAGCTTCGACTAAATAGGGAACGACAGATGAAGTATTAAGGAAGAATGGATTCGGCTAACCCACAAAAGTCGAAGAGAGTTTCACTTTAGAAGAGAATCAAGAGAGAAAAGAAAAGAAAGTAGAGAAAGAAACAACCATTACCTCATATTAGAGATAAGCCGAATGGGAAGAAGGGATTCGGCCAACACTGTTTAAGTAACTACAAGTGAAGAAAATGTTTGAAAAGAAAACGAGAAGAAACAAATGGAAAGAAATGGAGGGTGAGTTTCGGCCAAGGGTGATTAGGTAACAAGCAAAAGCAAACAAGGTATGAAAACCAAGTGAATGAGAGGAAAAATGAACTGAGAATTTCGGCAATAGCTCAAATGAATGGAAAAGACCCGAAATGACAAGATCAAAAACACAAAAACTACTCCCCAAAAGTGAATTTGAGCAAAACAGCACCCTACACACACATGACTGAATATGCAACTAAAGTGACCCCTCTACACCAAAATTCTCCTCCCACACACTCCATATTCGGCCAACCACTCCCCATACCATCACTTCCACGATTTCCTCCTCAATTTCCTCCTACATTTCCTCTCCACCTCCCATTCAAACCATTTGACCAAGTTTGTAACACCCCAAACCCGGCCCAAACACCACGGCTGAATTTAGAATGCTACTGAGGAAAAGTTTGAAAAGAATTTGACATAAGGGTGAAAACATAATAATTTTCCGTCATTTATAAAACATTGTACCTTTGAAATTCTAAGTAAAATTATGTTGTTACAAGTTTCCGGATTTAAAACTTTAATATAAGTTTTTAAGATATAAATTGCTTAAAAAAACAAAACATTCCCAAATATTCACTTGATCGTCAATCCAACTTAAACAAAATAAAAATCCTCAAATACTTTAAGTGGCCCTTGTTACAATAAATACTTATTCAAAAGTACTGAAAATATAAAGTGCATAAAACAAATAAAAACATCTTCTGCATGGCCACCTTGTATTCGCTCCAGCCCGGTCCAAGTATCATGTATCACCTGCATTGTTTTTGGAAAAAAAAAATAGGGTGAGTCAAACCGACTCAGTGTATAATTATCTCACATGTCTCCACAAATGGGCTTAGCCCACATCCACACATTCCACATATGTAATCATGCAAAATGAATCCCAACCCAACCTAGTGTCCATCCGCTACACATCCCCGTACCTGCCGCACACACCAGGGGATTACTAAATCACCCTCCAATAGCTACACACCTCCTTGGCAGACCTGCTGCCTGTGACCCCACATATCTATATCCACAAGGTGACTTAAGGTCATCCTCAATCCACGGTGATGCACACAGCTATCATCCGTCCACGATGTGGCACATAGCCAACACCCCACCTTGATGAAGCACGTAGCCAACATCAAGCGCCGATGTAGCTCAAGGCTAACATCAGACGACGTACATAAATATGTACACCCTATCCTTCAATAATCATATCCCAATCCCCATGCATATATATATGTATCATGACAAAGTAACAATATAATTCTAATGAGCGTACATCACATGCTTACCACAATTTCACTCATATACCATAGATAAATTAATATCATAAAACACTGACCTGGTTAACCGATTACCCACCATGGGTAGCCACCATCTCAACCATTATTTTCGGCTACCACACACATCATATACGCATATATATAACAACAAATACAACAACAGGAGAACAGTGCGATAACTACACACCTTTTTGGCACAGTCGACTAAATCCCGAAACCCAAAGCCTAAACGATTTGCACCTAAACTTGCCGAAATCCTCCTACACAACCTTATGTTAGATTCGGCTCAACCCAAATAAACACATGAAATGGCCTTCGGCCCAACAATATTCCCTGCTTACCTTGATCACTTAAATCCCGAAAGATCTCTACTCCTTTAATGTTAGCCTACAGAAATCCCGATATCACCTTTCATGGATTCGACCATAACAAGAAAAGGGAGTTAGATCTTCAACTTTTGGCAATCAAGAGAGATAGAAGAAAGAAAATGATTAAAAGAAATCTCTTACCCACTATTGAGAATCGATTGAAGCAGATTCCAGCCTATGGTACTTTCGGCTTTGAAGAAAAGAAGAGAAGAAAAGAAGTGGTGGAGAGGTTCAATAGAGGTTCGGCTAACACAAGAAATATTTCAGCTTTTGAAGGTGGTTGAATCAGTGAGAAGATGGAGAAGAAGAGAAGGTAAGGTTTAAGAAGTTTCAGTTTCTAGTCACAAAAGAAAAAAAAGAAAAAGGAAATAGAGTTTTTAAAAAAGAGAAAAATCGTAAAAAGATGCCTATCACTACACTAAGTAAATTCGGCACCTAGCTCCCTTTGTATGATCGAATTATGCCCCCCTAAAGTCCCATATTCGGCCAACACCTCAACCTCACTCCCTATCCCTTATTTTTCTCCTATTTTCTCTCAACTCCACCCTTTCAAATGAGTTCAAATTAAGTCCAATCTCATCCCTTCACCTTGCCACACATTTGAAATAATTTGACTCAGTCAAATCCCCCTTTTCTAGAGTCATAGCCGAGTCCAACTCTCCCCTCCTCCTGACGTAAAAACAATTGCCAAAATGCTGCCTTTGTAGCTCAAACCTTGTTCCCTTTTAACTCCCTGAGGTGTCACTCCCTCATGCTCTAAGTGGCGCCTCCCTTGCCACTCTGCCACTAGGTTATTTCTGTCTTAACCTCCACCTTAATTTCCCTTAAGGCCTAGTTCCCTTAGCTCTCCCTCCAATCAGGTTCAACCCAAAATTACACCAAGGCTCCTACCAATTCCCAAGGGTTCCCAAAGCCCCCAAACACATCCAAACAACACACAAAGCACACTATCACATGAATTAAGAACTATAATGCATAACCCCTAAATCCCGGATGTTACAAAGTCTCCCTCCTTTAAGGCAGAGTTTGATCCCAACTCTGCTTCCTCCTTTCCTGAGCTCAAAGTAATAGCCACCCAAAATGCAGATTGTGAGGATCAAACACTTTCCCTCCTTACTTCTCTTTTGATGCCACACTACTGTGCCACTTACTTACATATGCTAGCAAACACATTTAATTAAACCTTAAGTCTTGCTTCCACTAGCTCTCCCCACTAAAGTGCCCAAAAACTAAAATTTCACCAGGGCTTGGGCTCGAACCCGAGCCTCCCTAGGACCCCCAACACACCCAAATAACAAGCTAAACAAGCCCACACATGCAATAGTGCAAAAATGCCAGACCCCTAATTTTAGGATGTTACATAGTCCTTCTATGCTGCTGGACATGAATTTCTTGATTTATTATGATAATGAAAGTCCCATTTTTAATTCTGAATCCGGCAATGGATTATGTGAGAATTTGGGACGTATTTTAGTGTTTGTAACTCATAGTGCCACGCAATCATTTCATTTTCGTGTGGAAGGCACTTCGAGTTGGTTCCCTCCTAAAGAGGGAGGGCTTGTAAGTAACCCTTTTTCTCTTCGAGTTTTATGTGACTTTTAGGTTATTGGGAGCAATTCTACTCCATTTGACAACCAAGGGGGCTGTGACGATGAAAGATTTTTCACGAGTAAGTGGCCCGATTTGAGGACAAATCGCTTCAAAGAGGAAGGGGATGATACGGCCATGCCCCCAGCACATTCTTGGACTAGCTCCCTAAGCATTGCTTGCAATCCCTTGCGAGTTGAACTAGTTTGCTTCCAGCTTGTTGAGCTCAACTCAATTCATTTCCAGCTCAATGAACTTGTTTCCATCTTTTTATTTCATGCATTAAGTTGCTGGAATTAAAATAAATTATTAATTTAGTTAGTTCAGCTTAAATAATTAAGTTGCATCTTTAATATGTCAAAATTAAAAATCTGGACATTTTAATTAAGTTTTAAATGTGCCTTAGTTTAAAACATATTTATTAGCTATTTTATTGTGTCTAAGTTAGGACAAATTTATTGCATGTTTTAATGTGTCCTAGTCCAGCCGAATTAATACAAGTAATTAATTAGTCTTAGTTCATGCATGAAATTAAATGTGTCCTAAGTAGCTACTGAATTTAATTTGTCTTGTGGCCTAAATTTATTTTGTCCTAAAACATGATTTAATGGTTGCTTTAAATGGGTGCAGGTACTTGGCATTGGACAGCATTAAAAGGGGCTGCTGCTGTTTGCTCTCCTCCATGCAGCCTTTCGGGAACAGCTGATACGAACTCTGATGCGAACTTGATCGTATCATGGTTCGACTCCATCTGACGCCATCGAGAGTGGCCTAAACTTCAGGGGCCCAAGTGCAAGATGAAACATCTCATAGGCTTGATTGATTGTTGGGCCAATGATTTTAAGGACTTTTAATTTAATTAAGTTTTATTTAAATTAATAAGTTTGCATATTTTAATTTTAACTTACATTTTGTGTGTTCTGCATTTAATAAAGTTATGATTTATGTAACTCCCATGTTAGTTTAAGTCTGCATCATTAAATTAAGTCTTGCATTTGTTTATTTAGTTTGCATGTCAAACTATGCATTTAAGCATCTTAGTTTAATAAATGAGTTGCTAGACATTTATTCAACTCATCTTAGTTTAATTAATAAGTGTTTTTATTGAACTTCATTTAATAAGAAGCTTATTTAATTAATCTAGTTACTAGGATAATTTATTGATGCATTAGTTAAAGTTCATTTAATAATGCTTCTCTTAATTAAACTAGTTGCTGGAATAAATGATGCATAAGTTTTTAGTTCATTTATTTAAGATAGGTGTTAATTTGTTTTAGATTTAATCATTGAATAAATGTGTTTTATATGTCAGTTACATGTGTTAATTGCAGGTGATTTTTCAGCTCACAACCATTACATGTAAAGGCTGTTA
Source organism: Gossypium bickii (assembly GCA_025503065.1). Taxonomy (NCBI): domain Eukaryota; kingdom Viridiplantae; phylum Streptophyta; class Magnoliopsida; order Malvales; family Malvaceae; genus Gossypium; species Gossypium bickii. The sequence goes on along the minus strand of CP106717.1, from coordinate 40,632,360 downwards.
CACATTCAATAAGGTGGCTTTTGAAGTGATTTCAGTTACAAAAGAGGGGGCTATTACAAAAAGAGGCTTTATACATCAATAAAAAGAGTTTAAAGGAGCATTACACTTCCTTTAAATTTCAGTATCAACCCTTCCAAGTACTCCAAACGTTTTTGCTACTTTAATGGTCAATTCATGCTTTAAAAGCTTCATTAAGTTGTTGGAGTCTATTTAGCTTGCCAAAGGAGAAACCAAGAGACATTTTCAAAGCGTTCAAATTCATTAAATCAGCTTATTTGGAGTCATAAAGTTAATGTTATTTGGCTTGGAGGAACTCAAGAGTTTTTATTTATTGATTAAGTTTTATTTCAACCATTAAAATGCACATTAAAGCTGAATTCATATGACTCTTCAGCTAACCGCATGTAAACACTATATATACTTTGTTGTTAGCTTGTAGAGGGGACTTTTGACTTTTGCCATTTTATCAAATTTTATGAACTTTGTGTTCTTCATTGAGTTTATCTCCTCTCCATATTTTGTACAAGTTTTGTTTGACTTATCAAGCTTGCTTGTGGCGTCTTCGACTTGTTCTTTTAAACTTATCATTCTTTAAACCTGAGTGTGGCATTCATTCTATCTCCATCTTTCACCTTAACCGTATAAGAATCGGGGTGACACTTTTTAGTGTTGAATATCTCTTGGTTAAGTTCGTTATTCCATCATCACCAATCACCTTGTTTATCCAATTCAAACTTGAGCCTTGAATATTCATCCTTTCCTTTTCTTAATTAAATCTTTCTAAATCGAAACCTTCATTATCCACCTTCCTTTCTATTACCCAAAACCGAACCTATTCTTCTGAAATTGAACTTGTCCATTATTCTTTAACCTCCATTCCTAACTTAACCTGAAATATTAAAAACATTCATTTCAAAGCTTCCATAAATTTACCTATCTTTTCATTATTTTCCGAAGACGAATCCTCTCCTCGTATACGATCGGGCAAACTCGCATACGACTCGACTCACCCCAAGGCCAATCGTATCAAACTCTCCTCAATGATGATTCAAGTCGTTTAGATTGCCCGATTGTTAAAATGAGAAGTATCATTTGATTTAGAACCAAGGGGTTAAATTCAGCAAAGTGTGGTGTTTAGTTTTCAAGATAGGTTCAAAATGGCTAAGTAAGATATGTGATGGATTCGGCTAAGCAAAGAGACTAAGGTGATGATGCGAACCTGGTTGCATCATGGTTCGACTCCATCCGACGCCATCGAGAGTGGCCTAAACTTGAGGGGACCAAGTGCAAGATGAAACATCACATAGGCCTGATTGATTGTTGGGCCAATGTTTTTAAGGACTTTTAATTTAATTAAGTTTTATTTAAATTAATAAGTTTGCATATTTTAATTTTAACTTACACTTTGTGTGTTCTGTATTTAATAAAGTAATGCATTATGTAACTTTCATGTTAGTTTAGTATGCATCATAAATAATGACTTGCATTATGAAACTCCCATGTTAGTTTAAGTCTGCATTATTAAATTAAGTTTTGCATTAAGTAACTCATTTGTCCATTTAGTTTGCATTTTAAATCATGCATTTAAGCATTTTAAGTTAATAAATGAGTTGCTAGACATTAATTCAACTCATCTTAGTTTAATTAATTGAGCTTTTGTTGAACTTTATTTAATAGTTGTTTCTTTAATTAATCTAGTTACTAGGATAATTTATTAATGCATGAGTTAAAGTTCATTTAATAATGCTTCTCTTAATTAAACTAGTTGCTGGAATAAATGATGCATAAGTGTTAGGTCATTTATTTAAGTTAGTTGTTAATTTGTTTTAAGCATAATAATTGAATAAATGTGTCGGTTACATGTATTAATTGCGGGTGACTTTTCAGCTCACATCCATTACATTTAAAGGCTGTTATGCATTCAATAAGGTGACTTTTCAAGAGATTTCAATTACAAAATAGGGGCTATTACAAAGAGGATTTATACATCATTAAAAAGAGTTTAAAGGAGCATTATACTTCCTTTAAATTTGGCATCAACCCTTCCAACTACCCCAAACATTTTTTGCTACTTTAATGGACAATTCATGCCTTAAAAACTTCATTAAGTTGTTGGTGTCTATTCAGTTAGCTAAAGGTGAAATCAAGAGTCTTTTTCTAAGCATTCAAGGACATTGATTCAGCTAATTAAAGTATCTTAAAGAGAGGAATTATTTGATTCAAGAATTTCAAAAGTCTTTGAGCCTTAATTTAGCTATTTATTAGCATTTTATTATATGACCATTCGGCTAGCTCATTCTAGCCTTATAAATATGTGTAATCAAACCTTTTTGAGGGACTTTTGGACTTTTGACATTATATTGAATGAAATTATATCATTTTGTGAGATTTGATTCTCTCAAATTTCGTTTGAAGACTCGTTGGCTTATCTAGTCTCTAGTGGCATCAACCTGTTTTCTTCTATCTGAACTTATCACTATTATATAGTGTGGCTTTCACCTTTATACCAAGGTTCCTACTTTTCTAAGTAATGGGTCGAGGTTTCACTACGTCCATCATCCACCTTGAAGCTTATAAGTATTTAGGTCATTGCTCTTTAGTAGTGGTTCTTACTTGCTTTGAGTTTGTTCCCTTCCGTTCCATCACTATCCTTTATTTTTGTTGCTAGCCAAATTTTCCATTTCTTCCTTGAACCTAAAATCCATTTCATTCCCATTCCATATACCGTCCCTCCTTATTTTCAATAACCAAACCTATATATTATTCATTTCCATAAACCCATCTTTGAACTCTTCTTCATAGCTTCCGCCAATATTTACTTAAAGCATTATTATTAAACAAGCTGAACGATACTTTCTCGTAGACGATCAAGCAACTCATATACGACTCGACTCACCTAGAGGTAGATCGTATCATTTGGTATTAGAGCCGTTAAAATGAGAAGTACAAACTTTCAAAGACAAGCTGAAATAGGTTAGTGAAAAAAAATAAAAAAAATCGACAAAATAAAATTCAAAAGTTTCTCATTATATTTATTTCGTGTATTTGAAGTGTTGGAAAAAAATGAAAATTCAAAAAAATTGAAGTTTTTGAAGGTTCTTGAATTTTTTTCTTTTGTTCCCATTTCAATTGGTTCCTGATCATCTATTTTCCCTTCTACCATTTCTTCTACCCCAACACCACATTTAAAGCCCTTTCCATATTTTCTTTCAGCCTACCCTATCCCTTTTCATTATTTCATTTGTTTACCAATTTGTGATCGACCCCTAAGCCTACAATAAGGCCTTGGCGAGTCTGAATATGAAATTGCGAGAGAAAGTTTGAGAGGTAAAGGCACGAGTGAGTGAGATCATTCAAGTGAAGGTAAAATCCAAATGAGTGTAAACACGAGTGAGAGTGTCACTTTTCTTCTTTTTGAGTGAAATCGAGAGGTTTGTGGTGAGGTACTTAATTTTTATTTTGTGAACTAACATATTTCTTTTCAGCCACAAAAAAAATCATGTCTCGCAAAGACTTCACTGAATCGGAGTTCCAATATTTGGTGGAAGAAATGCAAACAATGGTGAATTCTAAATTCGACAAATTGCACGAGAGATTAAATCGTGTGGAACAAAGAGACCCCTATGAACGAGTTTCATCAAGTCAGAAAACAAAATCGAAAGCATCACGGAGATATGCATTTAATGATTATTTGAGAAAAGACTTCCATCATGATTCCTATTCGTCATTGACTTCAAGACCAAGAGATACCTATCAAGATTCCTCTTCGTCAAGGTGTTCGAGACGACGAGAGACCGATCTTGATTTTGAATCCTTTCAAGATGATAGATATACTTCTTCAAGAACTTCAAAGAAAACATCCATGGAGTATTTTTCTCGAAGAAATGTTCGTGAACCAAATGTAAATAATTTTCCTTCTTTTGGAAATCCTTGTTATCATGATTCTTTTGTAACATCATGTAATAGAAAAGAAGACAAGCAAAAAGAAATAAAAAGAGAAGAGAGGCAAGAGGCAAGTAATAGAGAAAATGAGCGAGTTTGAGAGAGCTCGAAAAAGCCTTTGAAAAAGCCATTGAAAAAGAAAAAGAACAAAAAGAGATTGAAAAGCAAAACGAGAGTGAAAATAAGAATGAGAAAGTGATTGAAAAAGAAAATGAGAATGAAAAAGAGTTTAAGAGTGAAAAAGGAGTGGAAAAAGAAATTGAGATAAAAGAAAGAGTGGGAGAAGTGTGTGTTCTTGAAGAAAACCAATCGAGTGAAAAAGATAGTGAGTAGAACAAGCGAGGATCATTTCTACTAAGCCACCTGTTTGATCTTTTTGTGATGTAACTTTTCAGGTGCCTAGAAGTTTGTGCGACCAATTCCAGCTTCACTACCTTCCAAACGAGAGGCGTTTTAGGTTGTTCGAAAAAGGTAATTATGCGAACGACAACTACCCACTTGCGATCAAAGGTAAGAGAGGTAAAGAATTCGTGTTTATTGAATCAAGGTCGTCCGAGTTAATAATTGCTCAAAAAGATTTTGATGGTTCAATTTTTGACATGGCTCCATCTTTTGATATGGTTTCTAATTTTGTCTTTTATTGATAATGTTTCTGTTTCAAACGATGCCATGAAAGTTAAATATTATGACATGTTTAACTCTTCTGTTGAGATGGTTATGCCCAAGCAAAATTTGGAAGTTTGCGACACAAATTTTGCAAATGCTAAACTCGATGTGTTTAAATGCTAAACTCTTTGAATTCATATGCTCAATCTTTTTGTTTAAACATGCCTGATCAGTTCACTTGTGATAGATTTTTCCATGAAACATTTCATCCGATTAATATTTTTCTTTAAGTTAAATCCTTAAACTTTTGTGCGAAATCTCCATGTCATGAGTTGCATTTCCAAATGAGATTTTTGAAGCATAAATCTTTGTTTATACGCCTGCTTGGTTTGCCAACTCTACGTTCCTGTTTGATCGAGTAAGGTCTGAATCATGTGATGGACTCGAACGTTTGAAAAGTTTGTATGTTCACCACTTCTTTGATTGATCGAGTGGAATTTCAGTCATTTGGTGAATTGATTACATTTTCTTCTGACATGTTGCCTGTTGGAATTCATGATCAAGTACGAGTGTTCAAGCCTGGCATATGTTACGTAGATTTGTTTTATGGAACATTCAAGCATTTTGCATCTTTTGCATTCAATTTATGTTTGTTTGATGTTTGAACTTCTATTCAAGAAATGAAATTCAATGATTTGGGTTACAATTTTGATTTGATCTCTAATCACCTTGCTTGGCCACTTATGAAACTTTTGTTTCATTTGAAAAAGGTAAATTCGACACATTTATTTGGACTTGAATCGAATTTTGTAAACAACCCTTCTCTTCTTTTTAAGTCCATCGTTTCTGTTCATACTAATCGATTACATTTTTGTGAATTCCATCCCTTGAGAGGCATGAGATGTCATGGTGCCTCATTGCCCATCCAAATTAATCGAAGTAAAAGGTTTGTTTTACACTACATTCCCGAAGAGAGAAGATTTGTGAACAACGAGCAAGGTAAAAATGATCTTTATTTTTCTACTTCTAAAGGTAAGACTACCGAAACCTTTGAATCGATTTTGATCTCTTCGGTTGGTGTTAACAATCGTGTTGATAATTTGAGTTTTGAAATATACGTAGATCGAAATGTGCTTGACTATTTTGTTTCATTCGAACATGATCTATCTGTCTTGATTAATGATAAAGAGATTTTTGTTTTTGATAATTGTCGTGATGTCTATGCTAGTGAATCATTTCAAATATCTGCTTGTGATGATTATGTATATCATTTGGTTCATTTCTCGCATGCCAATCATGACTTGTGGAATCAATTTAATTTGTATGCCTATTTTGAAACTCATTCGAATTTGTTTTGAGCATTTGGTAAGGCATTATTTCTTTTGTATGATAATTCGATTTTGTCGATCCACATGTGTCATATTTGTCTTGTTTTGATTATGCCTAGATTACGAGTTTGTTTGCATCGCTTTTTTCTAACTCGAGGATATTCTTTTCAGGTGACGCGATTACTATCCGCCCCGTTCGACCGAGGAAAGCAAGGTAAAAGGAACTATGTCCTCAAGAACCAACGGCTCGATTTGAGGACGAATCGTTTTCAAGAGGGGGTAGTGGCCTAAACTTGAGGGGCCCAGTGCAAGATGAAACATCTCATAGGCCTGATTGATTGTTAGGCCAATGTTTTTAAGGACTTTTAATTTAATTAAGTTAATAAGTTTGCATATTTTAATTTTAACTTGCACTTTGTATGTTCTGCATTTAATAAAGTAATGCATTTTATAACTTTCATGTTAGTTTAGTATGCATCATAAAGAATTACTTGCATTATGAAACTCCCATGTTTGTTTAAGTCTGCATTATTAAATTAAGTTTTGCATTAAGTAACTCATTTGTCCATTTAGTTTGCATTTTAAATCATGCATTTAAGCATTTTAAGTTAATAAATGAGTTGCTGGACATTAATTCAACTCATCTTAGTTTAATTAATTGAGTTTTTGTTGAACTTTATTTAGTAGTTGCTTCTTTAATTAATCTAGTTACTAGGATAATTTATTGATGCATGAGTTAAAGTTCATTTAATAATGCTTCTCTTAATTAAACTAGTTGCTGGAATAAATGATGCATAAGTGTTAGGTCATTTATTTAAGTTAGTTGTTAATTTGTTTTAAGCTTAATAATTGAATAAATGTGTCGGTTACATGTGTTAATTGCATGTGACTTTTCAGCTCACATCCATTACATTTAAAGGCTGTTATGTATTCAATAAGGTGACTTTTCAAGAGATTTCGGTTACAAAAGAGGGGCTGTTACAAAGAAGCTTTATACATCATTAAAAAGAGTTTAAAGGAGCATTAATCTTCCTTTAAATTTTGGCAGCAACCCTTCCAACTACCCCAAACATTTTTTGCTACTTTAATGGACAATTCATGCCTTAAAAACTTCATTAAGTTGTTGGTGTCTATTCAGCTAGGTAAAGGTGAAATCAAGAGTTATTTTCTAAGCATTCAAGGACATTGATTCAGCTGATTAAAGTATCTTAAAGAGAGGAATTATTTGATTCAAGAATTTCAAAAGTCTTTGAGCCTTAATTAAGCTCTTTATTAGCATTTTATTATGCGACCATTCGGCTAGCTCATTCTAGCCTTATAAATATGTGTAATCAAGCCTTTTTGAGGGACTTTTGGACTTTTGACATTATATTGAATGAAATTATATCATTTTGTGAGATTTGATTCTCTCAAATTTTATTTGAAGACTCGTTGGCTTATCTTGTCTCTAGTGGCGTCAACTTATTTTCTTCTATCCAAACTTATCACTATTATATAGTGTGGCGTTCACCTTTATACCAAGGTTCCTACTTTTCTAAGTAGCGGGTCGAGGTTTCACTACTTCCATCATCCACCTTGAAGCTTATAAGTATTTGGGTCATTGCTCTTTAGTAGTGGTTCTTACTTGCTGTAACATCCCAAAATAGGGCCTAAACGGAACAGTGGTTGCAAAACCACGAATTCGAGATAGAAAAGTTTATTACGATTAATTATTATGATTTGTCGAGTGATTAGATGCATGTGTTAGAATATCGATAGAAAATTTCATGAATTGCATGTCTAATTTGCCTATTAGGACTTAATTGCAAAAGTTGATAAATATGAGTTTTAGATGTTAATGGATTTAATTGAAGAGCATAATTGAAGTAGAGGCCCTTAAATGGTAATTATACCATTAGGCTTTCATAGACAAAAATGGACATATATAGGTAGAAAGAACCAAAGTTTTTAATGAAGGGTAATTAGTCATTTGGTAATAAAAAGATATCAAAAGGGAAAAAGATGGCAAAATATGCTCATCTTCTTCATTAGGCTGAATTTTCAAAGGTTCACCATAGCTAGGGTTTTTTTCAAGCTTCCAAGCTCTATAGTAAGTGATTCCAAGCCCCGTTTTTAATGTTCTTTACATTTTTGAAGCCCCGATAGCTCGATTTAGCTTATTCTATCAATAATTCATGCTAGGGTTCATATTTGGAAAATTACCCATAGGTGAAATGTGTTTATTTTGATGTTTTATGATAGAATATGAAGTTTGAAATTATGTTAAACAACTTTTGCTAAGTGATTTTAAGTAAAGACGAGTAAAACGGCTTAATCGGTAAAAATACCTAATGTTCATAAGTACATGTTAGAGTGAGAATTTGATGTTGTCATAGAAGGAGAAAATGATCAGCATGTCATAATACATAAGAATAAGGGATAAAGTTTAATTTCTGAGCTTTGGGACAAATGTGTAAATATGTAAAAGTTTAGGGGCAAAATCATAATTTTTCCAAAGTTAGAGTTAAGGACTGTTTTGGTAAATGTGAGTATTAAATAAGCTAAATTTGCTATTATAGATCAAGAAGAATGAAATTCGGAGTTAGATCGGGGAAAGAAAAAGATAGTGGACTAAATCGATATAGTTTATCGTATTTTGTTTCGAGGTAAGTTTGCGGTAAATAAATGCAATATTCTATTATTTTACATTTAATACTATTAAATTCTAGCATTTACATATTTATTTTATAAATTTATCATTCAAAGATTCAAGTATGAATTGACGGAAAAGCTATCTCAGAAAGTTCCGGTTGAACCTTATGAATGTGTAGGATACAAATGTCATGACATTAGGGTTTAAGGAAATCATGTAAGACCATGTCAAGACATGGCATTGATAAGTTTCTATAAGGAAAAGGTCCCATGTAAGACCATGCCAAGGCATGGCCTTGGTGAGTTCATAAGGCAAGGATACCATGTACTATGTCAAGACATGGCAATGGTTAAGTTTCATAAGGAAAGGTACCCACGTATCCTTAGTATTCCAAGTGGTTCAACGGGAAAATTCAAAGAGTATACCAAAGGAAAGGTAAGACAAGTTCATGTTAAAAGGTACATGTAAGAATGAAATTTTAAGTACGTTGGGTTAAAAGCTTAAGTGATCTTGATAAGAAAAGAATAAAATAATTTATTATGAATGTTGTTATTTATTTACATGCAAACTTACTAAGCTTAATGCTTACTCCCATTCTTTTCTCTCTTTTTATAGTATTACAAGCCAACTCGGGGATGGAAAGGACGTCGGAGATCGTTACACACTATCAAAGGATTATATTGGTATTTTGTGACTCGAATGTTTTAAGTTATGGCATGTATAGGGACTTAGCCATTTTGTGTGTATGACCTTATGATATGGCTTAAGATTGGCTTGTAAATGCTTAGTAATAATTAGCTATTAAAATGGCTAATTAAGATCATGTTTTGGATGTTTTGTAATGCCTAGTTGATAGTTATTATAGAGAAATCATGTAATTATATGCAGGGGAACAGTTTGGACAGCAACTGTGATGTGATTTTGAAAAATCACTAAAAATAGTATAAATGGAATTATGGTGTGAATAAGATATAGAATTAAAGCTTATTGAGTCTATTTTTATATGAAAGAAATGGTGTAGGCAAAAGAGTTGTATATTATGAGATAATTGATCTTTTGTGTAGAGGGGTCAGAACTATCGAACTGTGTAACAGGGGAGACTTTAACTAATAAACTGTACTAATTGGCCATACCAAAAATTCTGGAAAAATTATAGTAAGAAGATATATGAGTCTAATTTCATTGAAAATTTATGGATCTGAATTTCAAGTTTCGTAACTCGAGTTATAGTCAATTTAGTGAACATGATGCAGATGGACAGTTTCAATTTTTATGCCCTGATTTAGTAAGTTAAGTCTAGTAATGCTTCGTGCTCGACTCCATCAACGGTCTCGGGTAAGGGGTGTTACACTTGCTTGAGTTTGTTCCCTTCCGTTCCATCACTATCCTTTATTTTTGTTGCTAGCCAAATTTTCCATTTCTTCCTTGAACCTAAAATCTATTTCATTCCCATTCCATATACCATCCCTCCTTATTTTCAATAACCGAACCTATATATTATTCATTTCCATAAACCCATCTTTGAACTCTTCTTCACAGCTTCTACCAATATTTACTTAAGGCATTATTATGAAACAAGCTAAACGATACTTTCTCGTAGACGATTGAGAATCTCACATACGACTCGACTCACCTAGAGGCAGATCGTATCAGGTGATTTGAAAATGGAAATTGTAACAGCCCGGTTTAGACCCTAGTCGGAACAGTAGTTTTGAGACCACAAATCTGAGGTTAGGAAAAATATTTTAATATTATTTTTAGTGTTTATAATATGTGATTGAGTATGTGTGAAATTTCTGTGTGAAAATTTTATTGTTTGAGTGCTTAATTAGCAAAAAGGACTTAATCGCATAAAATGCAAAAGCTATGTGCTGATTGTTAAAGTGTTAATTAGATATGGCTTATAAAAGGAGAGGTCCTTATGTTGATATTACATCATTAAATAGTTAATGGTTGATAATAGCATGGCAATTGGTGTTATTATTAATATTCATTAAGGGTAATTTAGTAAATGTTGTAATAATGTAATATAATTAAAACAAAAAGAAATAAAAGCCATATTATCATCATTTATTGCCGAAAATTGAAAGAAAAAGAGAGAAAGAAGGTTTTGAAGCATTTGGCTATAGTTTCTCAAAATCAAGGTATGTTTTAAGCTCGATTTTTAGCGATTTTTACGTTTTTGTGATTGTTGCTTAGTGTACTATCAAACCCATGCTTTGATTTTAGAAATTGATGGTGATTTTGAGTTATGCCATTGATGAATGCTTGAGCTTTGTGTTAGTTAATGATGAAATATGAAAACTTGGTGTTGGATTAACATAGTTTATATTAAGATTTTTGGTGAAATTGAGTATTTTGGGCTAAATTGAGAAAAGTGTAAATTGAAGGATTAAAATGTGAAATAAATGAAATGTGTGGGTTTGTATTAGCATGGGAAGAATTCGGCTAAGCACATGTGTATTGATATTTTGTGTATTTGATGATTTTGTGAAATAGGGACTAAAGTGTCGAAATGTGAAAATGTGAGGGCTATTTTGTAAAATGCCCTAAATATGTGTGTGTGGATTAAATTGAATAAATTAGTGATTGAATGGATTAAATTTGAATGTGTATAGACCAAGAGAGGAGAGGTTTGGATGGAGATCGAGGCAAAGATAAAGTGCTCGATTAATCGACCATATCGATAGTTCAACATCCGAGGTAAGTTTGAATATAATATATGTTATTAAGATATGGTTTAGCGTTATGAAATGAATGTGTTTATGTGTATGAAATTGAAATGCTATGTGTAGGATTTAGTTGATGGCACTAAGTGTGCGAAATTAAAGTTGAAACAGAAATGAATAGCACTGTGTGTGCGTTGTTATGAAAGCTTCGGCTTATTGATGTGGCACTGTGTGTGCGATACCGAGATAAGTCGGTTGAAAGATTAGGCACTAAGTGTGTGATGACTAATATGTTTCGATCATGTATGTGGCATTGAGTGTGCGATTAAATTGAAAGAATATCTGAGGATGATCGACTTATAATATCGAGCATTGAGTAGCTTGGAAATTGAATAACTACTTATTAGCTAAGGTATGTATTGAACCTTTGTGGTTGATGAGTTTATAGATAAAGCTATGACATGGTATGAATAAGAGAAAATTGATCTATGTGATGGTTATTATATACATTGATTTGATTTGATGAGATAAATGTATTGTATGTCGAGCTTACTAAGCTTTGGAAAGCTTACTGTTTGATTTGTTTCTCTGCTTTGCAGTATCAGTATAGCTAGCTCGGATCTGGGGATCGTCAGCTTCTCAATCACACTATCGACAATCTATTTTTGGTACTTTTGGAGTGATGTACATAGTTGAAATATGGCATGTATAAGCTAGTTATTTGAATCATATTAGAGATGTGTAATTAGCCATGTGATATGGCTAGATATATGATGGTTTTAAGCATGAATGGCTTGATATATATATATGATGCATATTTTGGTATGGCATGTGGGTAAAGAAAATGAATTTCAAATGGTAATCTTTGTGATGGTAAAATGTTAGTATGATTTAGTGAATTTGAGAATGAATGATGTTTAGTATATGAATATGTTCAAGTTGTATATGTTAGCTTATAAGTTGACATGTTTGGAAATGAAAATTTCATGAGATGATGTAACGATTGTTGTCATGGAATTGGTTTCCAAATTGTGTGTTTAAATATGCTCAAATGTGCTTGTAGGATTGACCTTATGTGGGTGGAAAATTGGCCTTGCAAATGGCCTATTTTGCCACACAGTGGTGGCATACGAGCGTGCCTGATGACCGTGAGAAAGTGGCAATATGTAGTCTATTAGCACACGGCCATGGCACACGGATGTGCCTGGTAGCCGTGTTGTTTCAACAGGATCGACCACGGCCAAAGTACATGGGCGTGCTTGGTGGCCGTGGAGCCAAGTCAGGATAGACCACGGCCAAGGTACACGGGCGTGCTTGGTGGCCCCCAGTTTCAACCATGGGGAGGACACACGGGTGTGTCTAGCAACCATGGGAGGCACACTGCCTGCCTCCACGGGCGTGTATCCCCTGTAACCCTGAAAAGTTTTAAAATTTTGAGAATATTTGTATGTATTTCGGTTTGGTCCCCACCCATTTCTTGCATGTGTTTAAGGTTTTGTAGACCTCTACAAGGGACTATTTAGTTATGTTTTGATGTACTATGATGATGTTTGACTTTGTGTTGTGAATAGGTTGTAAAATGATTCGATTGTTCGGTAGTGCCTTTTAACCCTATTCCGGCAATGGTCTCGGGTTAGGGGTGTTACAGAAATGCAGATGGTTCGAATGGCTTTAAGGTCAAGAAAGAATCAGTACTAAATTGGAGTACTATCCCAAATCTTATAGACGCTTAAAGGTGGGTAGCATGATAGATAAACCGTGACCCACTATCTATATGGAGATAGGAACCAATCGGTATAAGGGTGAATGCCACACTCGGGAGAGTGATAAGTTCAAATGAATCAGATTGATGCCACAAGAATGACTTCATAAGTCAATTGAGTCACAAAAGAACAAAGGGAGTTGAATAACTCACAATTGCTGTAAATTTCATAAAGAGTAAGTAAAATTGTCTAACCCCAAAATGTTCACAAAACAAGCTATTTATAGCCAAATACAAGGTCTAGCTGAAAACGTAATTTAGGGAGTTGAATGGGCAGCAAATTAAAGCTAAAAGAGGTTGGAAATTTCCTGGAAGTTTCTTGAACATCCTTGGGAGCTTCCTTGAAGTTTCCTAGCATGGGAGACACCGATGGTCAGTATCTAGAAGCCTACATTAAGCTGGAGTTTAATTAAGTTAATTAATGGGCTGAAACTTCTTAACTCTTGCTTAAAACGTCCTTTAATGCTCCCTAGACTAGCTTGATAAATTGAAGTGAAGAATGAGCTGAATGGAGCTACATTTGATGAACCAAAGAGTTATGATCAGCTTTCAATTCTTCCTTGGGCAAAGTAACAAGCGTGACCATAATAAAATAAAGCAACTTAGGCGCACAAATAGTCCCTTGTGTGAACACTTGAATTCAATCGGCCTTGAGGTGTGAAAAGGGTGATTTGAACAGCCACCAAGGTGGTTGCTAGCTGAATAGGTTCAATGTGCATAGCTTCTTGGCTATTGGACTCCACAAACAACCACTTGGAGAAGCTAAAAACTGCTGCTGACTATTAGTTCGGCTTAGTTGCTCCAGCTTCAAATACATGTGCTCATTAATTTTGTCCATGCATTAGCTGAATGTGATCGAATGGTCACTTGGGAGAAACCAATCATCAAAGACACTTTACATTAATCCTCATTCATACACTTATGCTCAGTCCCTTGTACATGTTGATGTGATCCCGGCCGCATCATGTTACGATACAACTTGATGCCACCGAGATTGGCCCAAACTCGAGGGGCCCAAGTGCAAAATGAAGCTTTTAATTTTAGTTTGTTAATTTGGTTGCTGGAATAAGGACTTTGATTTATTTATTTTAGTTACTTTAGTTATTATAATATGAGTCTTTAATTATGTCTTATTTATTAAATGCATCTTTAATTAATGTCTTGCATTATTGATTAACATCTTTTAATTATGACATGCATTATGTGTTCTGCATTTAATAAAGTCATGCATTATGTAACTCTCATGTTAGTTAAGTTTGCATCATAAATTATGACATGCATTATGTAACTCCCATGTTAGTTAAAGTTTGCATCATTAAATTAAGTCATGCATTAAGTAACTCATTTGTTCATTTAGTTTACATCCTAAACCATGCATTTATGCATCTTAGTTGTTAAATATGTTTGAGTTTGTTTATATAAGTATGTTATTTAATTTGGCTGTTACTTTTTACTACATAAATTAAAGTGTGTTTATTTTCATTTTAAATAAGGTGATTTGAGCTGCAAATAAATTGGTGTATGAGTGTTTATAGTGTGCTGATTCTTAGGAGTGTATTTAATGCTTAATTATCTACCTTGTAGGTGACTATTCATATGGCTAATTGACTCTTCAAGTTTGGACCTTTTTTAAGCCTTCAAAACTCATTATGGTGGCTTTTCAAGTGGACCAAAAGTGACTCTTCAAGTCTGATCGGTTTCATGCACTCAAAGTTAGTTATTGTGCCAATTAAGGAGATGAATACACAAGCATTAATGCATTTGGTTAAGGGGAAAATGAAGGGACATCAAGCAGCAAATTTAAAGGACCATTAAGCCTTCATCAAGTGAAAAAGCATGACTTTTCAGCTATGCATGAATTAAGTGAAAAGACATGACTCTTTGGCTGCCCAAGGCTGATTTAATGAAGGAATTAAAGTCATTTGGCTGCTCAAAATGTTGAATTCTTCCAGCCCAAGTAATCAGCTCATTTATTCAGCTGAATTGAAACATTAAATCATGTTAAAAGTTGCTGTTACATTGGCCTAGAATTTCAAGAGTTTTTACTTATTGATTAAGATTTATTTCAGCCATTAAACAACATATTAAAGTTGAATTCATGTGACTTTTTAGCTAGCCTCATGTAAGCATTATAAATACTTTGTAATTAGCTTGTTTAGAAAACTTTTTCCATTTTATCAATTTGAATGAACTTTTTTCGAAGAGTGAGTTTACTCCTC
This sequence comes from Gossypium bickii, assembly GCA_025503065.1. Classification (NCBI taxonomy): domain Eukaryota; kingdom Viridiplantae; phylum Streptophyta; class Magnoliopsida; order Malvales; family Malvaceae; genus Gossypium; species Gossypium bickii. Next base: position 40,617,202 of record CP106717.1, on the reverse strand, counting down.
TCTAAATTCGTACGAGTTTCGGTCTGACTTATCTAGCGAAGCTAGTGGCGTCAATCATTCTCTTCTTTCGAACTTATCACCAACCCAGTGTGGCGTTCGTCCATCTTTTTATACCTTCGGTTCTTACTTTGCTAAGTAACGGGTCGAGGTCCATTTTTGAATTCCATCATTCACCTTAAACCAAATAGAAACAGGGGTGACACTTTCTAATGAATCATTTCTCGTGTTTAAGTTCGTATCTCCATTTCCACCGACTATCCTACACTTTATCTATCTACACTTCACTTGACTTTATTTTGTCCTACTAAACCGAACCTAACCATTCCATCTTCTAAAACTGATTCCTTCATCAGTTATCAACCTCCATTCCTAACTTAAGCCATTTCTAAAAAAGAAAATCAACTAAAAACTTCCACCAACTTATTTCCAAAACTTCTAATTTCTGAAAGATCCATTACTCCTCGTAGACGATCGGGCAAACATTTACGACTTGAATCATCACCGAGGCGAGTTCATATCATTTGCTATCAGAGCTAGCAAATGAGGATTTCTGACGACGATCGAGAAGCCGGAATTAGGTTCGTAAAAAAAATTAAAAAAAGAAATACGAAAATTAAAAAAAAGTGAAGTTTGCAAGTTGTGATTTCCATTTCAGCTTCTTCTTTTTTCCCGATCCCAAAGCCTTCATTCTACCCTGATTCTTCTACCCCGATCATCAGAATCACTTTTACCATTATTTGGTATCATTATTTCAACCCCCAACGCCACACATATAAAATTTTCTTTTGTTTTAGCCTACCTTTTTCACCCAACATTATCCCTTGCACCCACTTTTGAAGCCAACCCTCAAAGCTGCGATAAGTCTGCTAGAAACAAAATACAAATTTGTGAGAGAGAGACGAACAGTAAAAGGCACAAGTGAATTCACTAGAGAAAAAGCTGATTTTGAGTGAAACACGAGAGTGAGTGAGTTTTCTTTGTGAGTGATCTTGTGAGTTTTTGTGGTAAGGTAACCAATTTCTATTTTTGTTTTTAACATTTCTTCTTTTCAAAAATAATCATGTCTCAAGAAGAGTTTTCTATGTTTGAATTTCAATACTTGGTGAACGAGATGGGCCGGATGCTTGAAAGGATCGAGTGGAGGAAAAGGCCCGACGGAAGCAAAATTCACCAAGTCAAGAAACAGAGTTGCGACCATCTCGAAGACCCATTTTCGATGACTATTTGAGAAGAGATTATTATCGGGACTCCTACTCAACAAGGCATTCGAGACAGAGAAGAAAACTTTGAGTCTAAAATTTTTCAAAATGACAAACGAGAAAGTACAAGTTACTCTTCGTATGACTCAAAAACATCATCCACGGGGGAGTCCTTGGGACGAAGTGAACGTGGTTCGTACGTAAATCGTTCCACTCATACTCTACAGAAATCATCTCATTTTGATTCTTTTGTATCATCTTCTTTTTGTAATGAAATCAAAAAAGCATGTGAAAAAGAAAAATAAAAAGAAAAAAAGAATGAAAGAAAGCAAAAAGAAAAAGAGAACGAAAGAGAGCAAAAAGAGATTAAGAGCAAAAAAAATGTGACAAAGAAAAGGAAGTTGAAAAAGAGATTGAGATTGAAAAGAAAAAAGAGAGTATACAAGAAACGAGTGCTGATGAAAAAGAAACGAAAGAAAAAGAAGAAAGTAAACAAGAAAAAGCGAGGAGTGTTTTTACTAACCATCCTATGAGTTCTTCTTGTAATGTTTCTTCTTTTCAGGTTTCTCAAAATCCCATTGATAAATTTCAGCTTCATTACCTATCCAATGAGAGGTGGTTTCGATTGCTCGAAAAAGGTAAGAACATAAATGATCTTAGTACACAATTGCTTAAAGGTAAGCAAGGTAAGGGTGATGGAAACACGTTCCATGTCAAGTCGAGCTCGAGTCATGATTTGTTGATGCTACCTCGTGGCCCTATCACTAGAGCTCGATCTAAGCTATTCAAAGATGCCATCGGAGTTTTGGTCCAGCAAGTGTGGAAAGATAATGAAGCTAACTTTCTTGGACGAGAGGAGGGACCAACGTTGGAGCATTTTCGCAATGTTTTACAAGCTCAACCAGCAACCTATGAGCTCGGTTCTAGCTCGTGCTAAGTTTCGACTAAGTTCAACGAGCTTAATTGGCCATTCGGCCTTAAGCTAAATAAATTAGTTGGAATTTTATTTAAAATAAATTTGGATAAATTTAATTTCCTTTAATTAATTTGTCATTATTAAATAAGGTTTTAAGTTGTTCTTAAATCTAGCATATTTACTTGGAAATTAAAGTTGTTTAAATGAAACTAGTATTTAATGTTGTCCTAAGCTTCACCGATTTTTATTAGTCATTAAATAGCTTAGATTTAATTTGTTTCAGCTCAATTTAATGTCTTAATGTGATCTTTAATTGCTGGAATTAATTAGCTAAGTTAATGAACTTAATTTGCTTGTAGGTGCATGTAAAGGGACGACACAAGGAGATTAATGGGCAGCAGCAATTACTTTCATTTAAGGTGATGTTTTGGTTAGCTCAATAGTTTTCTATAGCTGCCGTTTCAACTTCCCAAGGTGCCCATTCAGCTTACCGAAGTTAATGTAAGAAGGTCAACCATTAGCAGCAACTTAAGCTGAAAAGTCAGCCATTAAAGCTGGAATTTAAGGAGGAATTTAAGGGCATTCATGCATGCTTGGTTGAACAATGAAGAGTCATTCAATTATTTTTTTTTCCTTGATGATTCGACTACACCTTGGTGATTTAAAAGCTGCCTCTTGAGCTCCCATTCAGCCAATGTGGACTTGGAACTTGAAGAGTTTTCCTATCTAGAATTTTCAAGTTAATGCTAGTATTAATTTTGCTTAGTCATTAAGGCTAGAAGATGACCATTGGTCTAGCTCAAGCAACTATAAATAGTTGGCCATTTTATTTTGTAAGGGACTTTTGCCAAATTTTATATCGTTATTATGCTGAATTTGCGAGAGCAATTTCTCCTGTTTCGTTCTTATGATTTGTTGGCTTATCTAGGAGTCTAGTGCCATCAACCATCCTTCGTTCAATCCCGATACTAAGGTTTCTATTGTAGATCGATAGTGGGTCGAGGTCCGTTAAACAACTAAAACCGAAAACCTTTAGAAACGTATAAGTAACCGGGTCAATACCTTTCTCGGTATTAGTTCTTACTTGTTTCCTAAAGTCCTAAACCAAAACCCGAATACTCTTTCATCTTTAAACCGAAACCCAAGCCTTATTTTCCTTCTTAAACCGAAATCTGAGCCATACATTCTTCCTTAACTTCGAAACATATCCTAATCCGAAACCATCCTAAGCTAATACCGAATCCAACTCATTTTGTCAACTCAATTCTTACAATTTATCTGAACTTCATCGAAATTTCTTTCTTTCTTCGATTCTCTGGTTTACGATCGAACTCCAAGTATACATCTCATTTTCTCCTCGAGACTGGGATTGTATCATCTGGTATCAGAGCTAGTTAAACTGAGATCTACGAAGTCGGGAACAACCATTGAAGTCGTCTAAGCGAAGGCTCGAAGTAAGTTAAAAAAATTTCGAAAAAAATTCCCTAGTGTTTCGATTAAATTGCTATCATTCTATTCATCTTCATTATCTAAATTCCTCTCCGACCCACTTGAACCACCGATCTCTTCTTCTTACTTTAAGCCTACCTACACCCACATCTTACACCCTTTGAACCCATCTTGAAACCGATCCCTAAGCCCTAATAGGCCTTGGCAAATCCGACTAACGAAACTGTGAGAAGTGCGAGAGGTAAAAGGCACGAGTGTGTGAGACTATTTGAGGGGAGGTAAAAGCCAAACTGAGAGTGTTAAACCTGAGCGGAGTGTCAATAACTTCTTTCTTTTCGAGTGAACTGTGAGGATTTGTTGTGAGGTACTATAGTCCACGCGATGTCTCAAGAACCCGAGCAAAATGTAAATGAGCCACAAGGAAGATAACCCGTTTGTAACATTCTTGATCTGCCGATGCAAGCCTTGTTGCGTGAAATGGAGCGGTTACTCGATCGAAGGCTCAACCCTCTGGAAGACTGATTATACCAAGTGGAAGCCCGGAGACAACGAGAAGTACGTGGGCGACCAAATAGATGACGTGAACAGCCACAAGAGGGTGAAGATTCTTTTAGTGATGCTTTCAATAGTGCGATCGAATCTAATGCAAGTGTTGGAAAGGACCCCGACACCGTGGCAATAGAGATTGAGCCCGAGTAGATGATGACTTGAAGAATATAAAGTTGTCTATTCCACCATTTCAAGGGAGATCCGATCCGGAAGTGTACCTTGAATGGGAAAAGAAGATTGAATTGGTCTTTGATTGTCACAACTATTTGGAATCTAAAAAGGTTAAATTGGCCGCTATCGAATTCACCGATTATGCCATGATATGGTGGGACCAAATAACTACCAGTCGAAGGAGAAATGGAGAACAACCCATCAGCACGTGGGCCGAAATGAAATCCATTATGCACCGACGATTTGTCCCACATTTTTACCATCGAGAATTATACCAAAAACTCCAAAATCTTACTCAAGGATCAAGGAGTGTTGAAGATTATTTCAAGGAGATGGAAGTTGCCATGATTAGAGCAGATGTACAAGAGGAACGCGAGGCGACCATGGCCCAATTTTTGGCTGGTCTCAACCGAGACATAGCTAATATGGTGGAACTCCAGCATTATGTCGAACTTACAGACATGATGCACATGGCGATTAAGGTGGAGAGGCAGTTGAAGCGCAAGGGTACTGTTCGAAACTATCCCAACTCCAACCCTACCAAATGAGGCCAAGGGACTAGTAAAGCCAATCCATCGACTCGAGCCAAGGAGACCACACCATCTGCCAAACCAAGTAAGTCTTTCACTAAATCTAACAAAGGCAAGGCAATAGAAAGCCCATCCAACCGATCACGAGACATCAAATGTTTTAAGTGTCTCGAGAGGGGACATATTGCAAGTCAGTGTCCAAACCAAAGTACGATGGTAATGCGTGCCAATGGAGAAATAGAGTCTGAAGAAGACGATAAAGAACGTAAGATTGAAACTACTACCGACGAGGAAGAAGAAATTGAACATGCCATAGATGGTGAACTCCTCGTTGTAAAGAGAAGTCTCAACCTTAAAGGAGTTAATGATGAGCAACAACAAGAGAACATTTTCCATACTCGATGTCAAATACAAGGCAAAATTTGTAGGGTTATCATTGACGGTGGAAGTTGCACAAACGTTGCTAGTACGTTCATGGTGGAGAAGTTGGGCTTACCAACCACAAAGCACCCGAGCCTATATAAGCTGCAATGGCTTAATGATGGTGGTGAACCAAGGGCAACTAAACAAGTCCTAATTTCTTTCAACATTGGAAAATATGCGGATGAGATCCTTTGTGATGTTGTACCCATGCACGTGGGTCATTTGTTACTTGGACGTCCCTAGCAGTTTGATCACAAGGTGATTCACGATGGATACACCAATAGATATACGTTTAAACACTTGGGAAAGACTATCACTCTAGCACCTTTGACTCCAAAACAAGTTCATGAAGATCAAGTAAAGTTAAAAGATTCTTTTGAAAAGATGAGAGAAAAAGAGAAAAATGAGTAAACAAAAGAAAAGAAACTTGAAACAAAAAAAGAGCAAGTGAAAAAGAAAAATGAAAAAAGAGAGATGAGTGGAAAACAAGAAAAAGAAAAAGAAAATGAGAAAGTGAGTGTCTTTGCAAAGGGAAGTGTAATACGAAAGGCTTTGCTGCTGCGACAACCGGTTTTTGTACTTATGTACAAAGAAAGTCTTTTTAACACTAACGATATCCCCTGAATCTCCTTTCTTCAATTTTGTCTCTTTTGCAGATTTTGATGATCTATTTCCGGAAGACATCCCGAGTGGATTACCACCACTTCGAGGGATAGAACATCAAATCGATTTCATACCTGGAGCTGTTATTCCGAACCAACCTGCTTATCAAACTAACCCCGAAGAAACAAAAGAACTTCAACGGCAAGTCGAAGAACTCATGGAAAAGGGCTACATACGAGAAAGCTTTAGTCCCCGTGGCCGCACTCTGGCCTTGTTGGTTCCAAAAAGGATGGCACTTGGCGATAAAGGCCGATTGCCGAGTCAGTGAACAAAATTACCATTAAGTATCGGCATCCAATTCCGTGACTTGACAATATGTTAGACGAGTTGAGTGGTGCCAAACTGTTTTTAAAAATCGACTTAAAGAGTGGTTATCACCAGATTCGAATGAGGGAAGGCGATGAATGGAAGATCGCCTACAAAACTAAGCATGGTTTGTATGAGTGGTCGGGTCATGCCGCTTGGCTTAACCAACGCCCTAGCACTTTCATGAGATTAATGAACTATGTTTTAAGAGCTTTTATCGGTAAGTTTTGTGTTGTATATTTTGATGATATCTTGGTGTATAGCAAGACATCTAAGATCATGTAGACCATCTTCGATCTGCTTTTGGAAGTCTTACGTAAGGAAACTCTTTATGCTAACCTTAAGAAATGTTCCTTCCGCTCGATAAAGTTATTTTTCTTGGTTTTGTAGTTAGTGCTCAAGGTCTCGAAGTCGATCAAGAGAAGATCAAGGCTATCCAAGAATGGCCAAGTCCTACGAATATAAGCCAAGTAAGGAGTTTTCATGGGCTTACGAGTTTTTATCGCAGATTTGTGCCAAACTTCAAGACGTAGTCAGACTCTCTTACCAAAGATCATCAAGAAGAGCTCACCTTTCTCCGGGGAGACGAACAGAAAACTCCTTTAATGTTATTAAAGATAGACTTACTAGAGCTCCTTTATTAGCATTGCCTGATTTCTCTAAGACTTTTGAGATTGAATGTGATGCATCAGGTGTAGGCATTGGAGCCGTATTGACTCAAGAAGGAAGGCCTATAGCATACTTTAGCGAAAAGTTGAATGGGGCATCTCTGAACTATCCCGTCTATGACAAAGAAATGTATGCTTTGATTCGTGCCCTCGAGACGTGGCAACACTACCTTTGGCCAAAAGAATTTGTAATTCATCCAGACCATGAAGCGCTAAAACACATTAAAGGACAAGACAAGTTGAATAAACGACATGCAAAATGGGTGGAATACCTCGAGTCGCTTTCCCCTATGTCATCAAACACAAAAAGGTAAGGATAACGTTGTGGCCGATGCACTCTCAAGAAGGTATGCATTTTTAGCACATTTAGAATCAAACCGCTTGGATTTGTTTACTTGAAAGAATTGTATGCCACTCGATGATGATTTTGGTGAAATTTTCCGTATGCAAGGTGTGAGAAAATGGCTATTGATAAGTTTTACAGTCCGACGATTTTCTTTTCAAAGAAGGTAAACTATGTGTGCCAAAAGTTCTATTCGGGAAGTGTTGGTTAATGAAGCGCATAGCGGAGGATTCATGGGGCATTTTGGAGTAGAAAAGACAATGGCTACACTAAGAGAACATTTTTATCGCCAAAATGAGGAGAGATGTCGAAATGAGTATGCGCGCTACAGATATCGTGCAAGAAAGCTAAATCGAGGATCAAGCCTCATGGCTTATACTTACCTTTTCCAATTCCTGACGCACCATGGCAAGATATTTCAATGGATTTTGTACTTGGTTTACCCCGAACCAAAACAGAAAAAGATTCAACTTTTGTGGTAGTAGATAGATTTTCAAAAATGTCTCATTTTATACCATGTACAAAAAGCGGCGATCTATGCTGTTCACATTTCTAATCTTTTCTTTAGGAGGTGGTGCACCTTCATGGGTTACCAAGAACCATTGTTTCGGATCACGATACTAAATTCCTAAGTCACTTTTGGCGATCACTTTTGGGATAGCTTGGAACGAAGTTACTTTTCTCGACTACGTGTCATCCCCAAACCGATGGGCAAATTGAAGTAGTCAATAGGGTGCTATCAACTTTACTAAGGGGCATCATTCGAAAAAACTTGAAATCATGGGAGGAATGCTTACCTCATGTGGAGTTCGCCTATAATCGATCCGTGCATTCCGCGACTAAGTTTTCACCATTTGAAGTCGTCTATGGGTTTAATCCCCAAACTCCGTTAGATTTAATGCCGCTACCTAATGATCAGCTTGTGCATGTAGATTCCAGAAAAAAAGCCGAATACGTGAAGAATTTGCATAAACAAATTCGAGACAACATTGAATCTAAGACTGAAAAGTACGCTCAACAGGCGAATAAAGGTCGCAAACGAGTTAGTTTTGAACCTGGAGATTGGGTTTGGGTGCATATGAGAAAAGAACGTTTCCCAGCCCAACGTAGATCTAAGTTACTACCTCGTGGAGATGGACCGTTTCAAGTTCTTGAGAAAAGTAACGATAACTCCTATAGACTTGATTTACCAGGTGAGTACAATATTAGTGCGACTTTCAACATAGCTGACTTGAGTCTTTTTGATATAGGTTCTGACTTGAGGACAAGTCATCTTCAAGAGGGGGAGGATGATGCAAGCACGTTCCATGTCAAGTCGAGCTCGAGTCATGATCCGTTGATGCTACCTCGTGGCCCTATCACTAGAGCTCGATCTAAGCTATTCAAAGACGCCATCGGAGTTTTGGTCCAGCAAGTGTGGAAAGATAATGAAGCTAACTTACTTGGACGAGAGAAGGGACCAATGTTGGAGCATTTTTGCAATGTTTTACAAGCTCAACCAGCAACCTATGAGCTCGGTTCTAGCTCGTGCTAAGTTTCGACTAAGTTCAACAAGCTTAATTGGCCATTCGGCCTTAAGCTAAATAAATTAATTGGAATTTTATTTAAAATAAATTTGGATAAATTTAATTTCCTTTAATTAATTTTCTGTTATTAAATAAGGTTTTAAGTTGTTCTTAAATCTAGCATATTTACTTGGAAATTAAAGTTGTTTAGCCGAAACTAGTATTTAATGTTGTCCTAAGCTTCGACCAATTTTTATTAGCTGTTAAATAGCTTAGATTTAATTTGTTTCAGCTCAATTTAATGTCTTAATGTGATCTTTAATTGCTGGAATTAATTAGCTAAGTTAATGAACTTAATTTGCTTGTAGGTGCATGTAAAGGGACGGCACAAGGAGATTAATGGGCAGCAGCAATTACTTTTATTTAAGGTGATGTTTTGGTTAGCTCAATAGTTTTCTATAGCTGCCGTTTCAACTTCCCAAGGTGCCCATTCAGCTCACCGGTTAATGCAAGAAGGTCAACCATCAAGCAACTTTAGTTGAAAAGTCACCATTAAAGCTGGAATTTAAGGAGGAATTTAAGGGCATTCATGCATGCTTGGTTGAACAATGAAGAGTCATTCAATTATTTTTTTCCTTGATGATTCACCGCACCTTGGTGATTTAAAAGTCGCCTCTTGAGCTCCCATTCACCAATGTGGACTTGGAACTTGAAGAGTTTTCCTATCTAGAATTTTCAAGTTAATGCTAGTATTAATTTTGCTTAGTCATTAAGGCTAGAAGATGACCATTGGTCTAGCTCAAGCAACTATAAATAGTTGGCCATTTTATTTTGTAAGGGACTATTGCCAAATTTTATATCGTTATTATGCTGAATTTGCGAGAGCAATTTCTCCTATTTCGTTCTTATGATTTGTTGGCTTATCTAGGAGTCTAGTGCCGTCAACCATCCTTCGTTCAATCCCGATACTAAGGTTTCTATCATAGATCGATAGTGGGTCGAGGTCCGTTAAACAACTAAAACCAAAAACCTTTAGAAACGTATAAGTAACCGGGTCAATACCTTTCTCGGTATTAGTTCTTGCTTGTTTCCTAAAGTCCTAAACCAAAACCCGAATACTCTTTCATCCTTAAACCAAAACCCAAGCCTTATTTTCCTTCTTAAACTGAAATCTGAGCCATACATTCTTCCCTAACTTCGAAACATATCCTAATCCGAAACCATCCTAAGCTAATACCGAATCCAACTCATTTTGTCAACTCAATTCTTACAGTTTATCCGAACTTCATCGAAATTTCTTTCTTTCTTTGATTCTCTGGTTTACGATTGAACTCCAAGTATAGATCTCGTTTTCTCCTCGAGACCGGGATCGTATCAAAGGGTTCCATAGCATTTGAGTCTCATTTATCCTACTTGAATATTGTTGATCATACCGTCGAAGGTGTAATTTTTGGAAGAGCTCCTCATTTTGATTTATTGAAGTGCCACTCTTTGATTATTGAAGATTTTGTTTTGAATCATGGTTTGAAAATTTTTCTGTTGTAGATAATGGCATTGACAAGTTTGTTGATGTAGTTAGAATGAATTGGCACAAACAAAATTTGATTTCGTTTGGTAAGGAATTGACACCTAAAGCGCCTAATATGCTCGTTTGTGTTGATAATGTGAATTCCTTGATTTGCTGTGCAAAATCCCCATGTTTGAGCAAGTCTATTCGAATGAGATTTACGATGTATGATTGTTTGAATATGTACATACTCAAATTCTCTTTGTTTCACTTGTGTGAATTTTTGGCGATTAAGAAATTTGTCCCGCATTTTGGAACGAGTGAACAATCTCATGTGTTCAAACCGGGAGTTTATCATTCTAGTTCAACATTGAAAGAGATCGAGCCTTACAAATTTTGTGAAGATAAGTGCGAGCACAATGTGTGTTTAATTATTGTTTGGACTTTAAATAAGAAAATGAAACTTATGCATCCTGATTACAACTTTGAATTGATTCCTGTTTCTTCTATGTGGCTGTACATGAAATTCTTGATTCATCTTGAAAAGGTAAGGCCAACTCGAGTTTTTTGATACGATCCTACCTTGGTGATGAGTCGAGTCGTTGAAGTTGCCCGATCGTCGACGAGGAGAAATATTCGAGTCTTTGAAAAATGGGAAAATTTATTTAAGATAGGCAGAAGCTTAGCAAAATGAATTAAAATGAAAAATAAGTTTATAGAATTAAGTAGGCTCGGTTTTGACAAACAAATAAAGATAGATAAGTGATATTCGGCAATAGTGATGGAAATGGAAACACGAATTTAACTTAAGAAAGATTCAACACTATATAACAGTGTCACCCTGTTTCTTATATCGTTAAGGTGGAAAGATGGTTGTTTAAAGGATAGGTGAATGCCACACCGGTTAAGGTGATAAGTTCAAAAGAACAAGTCGAAGATGCCACAAGCAAGCTTGATAAGTCAAACGAAACTTATACGAAATATGGAGAGGAGATAAACTCACTCAAGAACACAAAGTTCATAAAATTTGATTAAGGTTCAAAAATTCTAAAACTCTTCAAAATAGGTAGATTACATGTATTTATAGTATCAAATGAAGCTAGTTGAATGGTCACTTTTAATAAGGCTAATAATGAACTGAAATGAAAAGTCTCAACTTTTGGAATTCTAGCCATGTAACTCCCATCTTCAATGTGATTAATTCTTTAATTAAATTGCTTGTCAAAGTCCTTTGAGATCTCCATGATCAACCAAAAAGTCACCAGCCAAATGAAAAGTCTCAACTTTTAGAATTCTAGCCATATAACTCCCATCTTCAATGTGATTAACTCTTCAATTAATTTGTTTTTGTCAAAGTCTTTTGAGGTCTCCATGATCAACCAAAAAGTCACCAGCCAAATGATGGAGAATTGATTGCATGTAGTAAATACCATGAAGCAAACGGTTATGGAAGTTGAAGACAAAGAGGCTGCCAAAATTAAAGAACCATAATGCTCTTCTTTATTTAATAAAACTACTTCTTAATGATAAATTAAGCCTCTTAATATCAGCCCCCTCTTGTGTAACTGAATTCACTTGAAAAGTCATTTTATTGAATACATAACAGCCCATAGAAGTAACGGATGTGAGTTGAAAAGTCACCTGTAATTAACACATGTAACCGACGCATTAATGCAATTATTAAACTTAAAACAAATTAACAACTAACTTAAATAAATGAACTAGCACTTAAGCTTCATTTATTCCAGCAACTAGACTTAAATAAATGAACTAACACTTATGCATCATTTATTCCAGCAAGTAGTTTAATTAAATAAAGCATTATTAAATGAACTTTAACTCATGCATCAATAAATTAACCTAGAAACTAGATTAATTAAAGAAGCAACTATTAAATTAAATTCATTAAAAGAAACTCAATTAATTAAACTAAGATGAGTTTAAAATGGTGACTAGCAACTCTTTTATTAAACTAAGATGCTTAAATGCAAATATTTAAAATGCAAAGCTGAAAATTAAATAAAGAGTTTAATTTAGTTGGAACGGGTTCAGAAAACTAGAATTGAGCTGAAATCAACTTCATTTTGCACTTTGGCCCCTCGAGCTTAGGCCACTCTCGATGGCGTCGGATGGAGTCGAACCATGATGCGACCAGGATCACATCATACCCCCTCTTGAAAGCGATTCATCCTTGAATCGAGCCGTTGGTTCTTGAGGACATAGTTCCCTTTACCTTGCTTTCCTCGGTCAAATGGGGCGAATGGTAATCGCGACACCTGAAAGGGATAACCATGAATTAACAAATAAGGCTTCACACAAATTTGCAATCCACGCATAATCATAGCAACACAAGTATGACGCATGTGGAAGGAAAATATCAACTTATCATACAAAAGAAATAATGTCTTATCAAATGTTTGAAACAGAATTACATAAGGATCAAGGCATTCAACCAACTTAAATTGCTTCTACGAATTAAAATGCGAGTAGGAAGTCAAAAGTTGATCATAATCATCACCAACAAGTAATAAAATAGATTCACATGTTTCATCACCTCGCACAATCAATCCTTGCAATTGACCTTTTGATACGACCGTGGCTCGGGCACCCACTAAAGCTACCGAAGATCCCTTGGAGCTACCAAAGGGGCCTATCACTCGTGCTCGTGCTAAAAGGCTTAAAGAGGAAGTGACGGTTCTCGTAAGCAAATTTTGGAGTAATGCCATGGCTGAACATTTTGGGAACAATGAATCGAGTAAGCCATGCAATATCCTTCACGTTCAGCTAGCTCAAATTTAGTTCAATGAGCTACATTGCTTTTTAATTTAATGTTTTAAATAAAATTGCATCATTTTATTTATTTTAATTTTTATTTCTACAGCACGTTAATGCGTCCTAATATTAAATGTGTCTAAAATAATTAATTTAGTGTTGGATTTAATTTATCTAAGCCTAAATTAATGTCACATTTTATTTCATGTTTTAATTTTGAATAAATGTGCAGGTTTTTAATTATGTTACTAGTCGAATTACTCATAGAGAGCAAGCAAGATCGAATTAATGTACATGAAGGAGAAGGGCACAAGATGGAATAAAAAAATCAAAGCATGGTTTCATAATTCATGTTGAATGGCCAAGCAAAATAAATTGGAATTGAATTGGACAAGCACTTGAGGTAAATGGACGGCATGGAGGGAGGGCTTTGATGTTTATGGTCACATGGTGGAAATTAAAAATTAAAGTTAAAGTTTGTGGAAGCATGAGGCTTGGACGTTTAGTGGAAATAGAATAAAATATAAAAACATTAGTGGGAGGTTGGATAACAAAGCATGAGATATTTAAATTCATGAACATTCTTGGAATTTCTTTAAAGTAATGGAAGACCATAATAGATTAAAGCAAGGATGGCATTTGCATGAATTAAATAATGGTGATGGGGGGAACCATGGTGGACGGCAAAGAGTATTGGGGGATTAAATTTTACAAATAGGAGCATGTACCTTTGTATTTCTTTGAAGAATTCAAAGAGTAATCGCCTATAAATATTTTGCTATTTTCATTTGTAAGGCAGAATTTCATGAATGAATTTACCCTTAAATTTGTTGAGAAATTTTCTCTCAAATTTTGTCCAAAGATTCGTTGACTTATCTATCTAGGTAGTGGCGTCAACAGTTTCTTTGTTTATCCAAACTTATCACGTTTTTGTGTGGTGTTTGAAACTTTGTACCGAGGTTCCTATCTCTTTAGATAGTCGGTTGAGGTCTCATAATTCCTTCCAAATTAACTTAAAGTCTTATAAGTCTCGGGTCAACCTTCATCTGAAGAGTGGTTCATTCTTGACCTTAAGTAATCGATTATCCTATAACCCAACTTGTCCATTTCTTTCATAATCAAGCCTCCTTAATCCATAACCACCTTCTATTAAGCCCTTCTTTGTCTACCGCCCTTTGAAAAAAAACGAATTTTCTAACCCTTTCCAAATCCGAACAAAACCTTCTTGTTTAACGATTGGGCAATCTTACGACTCGGATCAATTCACAGAACTGAGTTTGTATCATTTGGTATCAGAGCTAATTAAACAAGAAACTCGAACGTTTGAAGCAAACCCAAATTAGGTACGTGTTTTAAAAAAAATTTACGAAGTAAAAAAAATTCAAAGTTTCGATTTAATTTTTTTCTTTTCTTTCTTTCATTTGGTGTTGCAAAAAAAAAGATATACGAGAATTCAAAAAAAATCGAAGTTATAAAAAAATTCGAGTAAAAAAAAGAGAGAATTTAAAAAAAAGAGTGTGAAGTTTGCAAGTTTTGCTTTACTTTCATATTCCTGCCCCGATCTTCAATTTTTTTTTCTTTACCATCAATTGGTATTTTCTCTTTTCACCCAATGCCACCCATCCTTACTCCATTTGTCTTTTCTTCCTTTTAGCCTACCCGATACCCAACGCCAAACCTCGGTTAACTAATCTTGAAACTGACCCGTTAACCTATTAGATCTGGTCCCCTGAATCTTATACGAAATCACGAGAGAAGAAACGAGCGAAAAAAGGCAAGAGTGTGTGAGCACAATAGAGTGAAGGTAAAAGCAGAAATAGAGTACAAACACGAGTGTGAGTAACATTTATTCTTTCTTTTTGAGTGATCGAGAGGATTTGTAGTGAGGATTAAATTTAAAACCATGTCCCGAAGTTCGAAACGCAACATGGCCAAGAGAACAGATAGACAACATGCTAGAAATATACCTGATCTTAATCATCAAGCCTTGTTATGTGAAGTAGAGCGATTGTTATACCGTAAACTCGAGGCAATCCAAGAAAGGCTCGACCAAGTCGAAGAGTGCGCCCATCGAGGAAGAACTCCTCAAAGCCCACCAAGGCCACGTGAAAGGCAACGAGTACCCGAAGAAGAATGGTCCGAACCAAGTGAAGCCGATAGCGATCATGGGTCCAATTATAGTGGACGACGAAGAGGCCAACGAGATCGAGATCGAGTAGATGATGACTTGAAGAACCTCAAATTGTTCATACCCCCATTTCAAGGCAAAACAGACCCGGAGTTGTACTTAGAATGGGAAAAGAAGATTGAGTTAGTCTTCGAGTGTCACAACTACTCAGAAACCAAGAAGGTAAAGATAGCGGCCATTGAATTTTCTAACTACGCAATGGTCTGGTGGGATCAACTAACCACTAGCCGGAGGAGGAATGGAGAGCGACCTGTTAACACATGGGCCGAAATGAAAGCATTGATGCGTAAGAGGTTCATTCCGGCATATTATCTTCGAGAACTGTACCAGAAGTTACAACACCTCACTCAAGGTAGTCAAAGTGTAGATGATTATTACAAAGAGATGGAGATAGCCATGATCAGAGCCAACATCGAAGAAGACCGTGAAGCAACCATGGCGAGATTTTTGACTGGATTAAACAAAGATATTGCTAACGTGGTTGAACTCCAGCACTACGTTAAGATCGAAGAGATGGTGCACATCAAAGTGGAGAAACAGCTCAAAAGGAAAGGCCCCACTCGCGGTGTCTACCCAAACTCCACTCCTACCCAAAAGTGGAATCAAGGAGCCGGTAAGAAGGAGATCCCCTTTCGAGCACAAGAAAATGTTACAAACCCTAGGATTAACAAGCCAAGTGGGGAAACAAGCAAACCTAACAATGAGGCCGGACGTAATTCTGCTAGAGACATAAAGTGTTTCAAGTGTCTCAGTAGGGGCCATATAGCCAGTCAATGCCCAAATCGACGGGTGTTGATCATGAAACCTGATGGTGAGATTGAATTGGGTGATGAAGAAAAGATTGAACACGACCCACCCACCGAAGAAGAGAATGAAGAAGAACTTGAATTTGCCGTTGAAGGTGAGTTATTCGTGGTAAAATGTAGTTTGAGTATTCAAAGTACCGAAGATGAACTACAACGAGAAAACATCTTCCATTCAAGATGTCATATTAAAGGCAAAGTATGAAGCATGATCATCGATGGGGGTAGCTGTACAAACATAGTTAACAGCATGCTTATTGAAAAGTTGGACTTACCAACAACGAAACACCCTTAGCCTTACAAATTACATTGGCTGAACAACGGAGGCGAATTGAGAGTCACCAAGCAAGCTGTCATCCCTTTTTCCATTGGCAAGTATAGTGACAAATTTGTTTGTGATGCGGTCACAATGCATGTGAGCCACTTACTTTTGGGAAGATCATGGCAATTCGATCGACGAGCCATTCATGACGGTTATACAAACCGCTATACCTTCCAACATCGTGGCAAAAGTGTGACTCTAGCACCAATGACTCCCAAACAAGTGTACGAGGACCAAATGCGCTTTGAAAAGTTCTCATCCAACAAATGAAAGCGAAAGAACAAACAAAGAGAGAGGAAAAGAAACAGAGACGAATAGTGGAAAAATAAAGGAAAAAGGAGAAATAAAGGCAAAAGGTAAAAACAAAGGGAGTGAGCAAAAAGTGAGTAAAGAACAAGAAAAACAAGATGAGGAGGGGATTGCAAAATTGAACGTGTATGCAAAAGCACAAGAGATTCGAAAAATTGTTGTTTCTTGACAACTAATGATTGTTCTTATGTATAAGGAGAATTTCCTTAATACTAACAAACTAGATGCTTCACTTCCATCTTCGATTGTATCTTTGTTGCAGGATTTCGAAGATGTATTTTCGGACGACATCCTTAGTGGCCTACCACCTATTCGAGGTATCGAGCACCAGATTGACTTCGTTTCCGAAGCCACAATACCAAATCGCCCAGCATACCGAAGCAACCCTGAAAAAAACCAAAAAGTTACAACAATAAGTGGCCGAGTTGATGGCCCAGGGCTACATTCAGGAAAATCTAAGTTCGTGCGCTATTCCTGTGCTTCTAGTACCAAAGAAAGATGGTACTTGGCGTATGTGTGTGGATTGCTGAGCGGTCAATAAGATCACCATCAAGTATAGGCATCCTATTCCGTGCCTAGATGACATGTTAGACGAACTCAGTGGAGCACAACTCTTCTCCAAGATTGACCTCAAGAGCGGATATCATCAGATTCGGATGCGGGAAGGAGATGAGTGGAAAACGGCTTTTAAAACCAAGCACGATTTGTATGAGTGGTTGGTTATGCCATTTGGCTTAACTAATGCACCCAGTACATTTATGCAGTTAATGAATTATGTTTTGCGAGCTTTTATCGAAAAATTTTGTGTTGTTTATTTTGACGACATTCTTATTTATAGCAGATCATTGGAAGATCACATAAACCATTTGCGAGCCGTACTTGAAGTTTTGCGTAAGGAAACATTATACGCTAACCTTGAGAAATGCACTTTCTATTCTGATCGAGTTGTTTTCTTAGGTTTTGTTGTTAGCACAAAAGGGCTTGAAGTGGACCAAAAGAAGGTTAAGGCAATCCGTGAATGGCCGAGACCTACTAGCATTAGCCAAGTTCGAAGCTTCCATGGCTTGGCGAGCTTCTATAGGCATTTCATTTAAGGTGATGTTTTGGTTAGCTCAATAGTTTTCTATAGTTGCCGTTTCAACTTCCCAAGGTGTCCATTCAGCTCACCGAAGTTAATGCAAGAAGGTCAACCATCAGCAGCAATTTGAGCTGAAAAGTCAGCCATTAAAGCTGGAATTTATGGAGGAATTTAGGGGCATTCATGCATGCTTGGTTGAACAATGAAGAGTCATTCAATTATCTTTCTTTCCTTGATGATTCGGCTACACCTTGGTGATTTAAAAGCTGCCTCTTGAGCTCCCATTCAGCCAATGTGGACTTGGAACTTGAAGAGTTTTCCTATCTAGAATTTTCAAGTTAATGCTAGTATTAATTTTGCTTAGTCATTAAGGCTAGAAGATGACCATTCGTCTAGCTCAAGCAACTATAAATAATTGGCCATTTTATTTTGTAAGGGACTTTTGCCAAATTTTATATCGTTATTATGCTGAATTTGCGAGAGCAATTTCTCCTATTTAATTCTTAGGATTTGTTGGCTTATATAGGAGTCTAGTGGCGTCAACCATCCTTCGTTCAATCCCGATACCAAGTTCTTATCGTACATCAATAGTGGGTCGAGGTCCGTTAAAACCGAAAACCTTTAGAAACGTATAAGTAACCGGGTCAATACCTTTCTCGATATTGGTTCTTACTTGTTTCCTAAAGTCTTAAATCGAAACCTGAATACTCTTTCATCCTTAAACCGAAACCCAAGCCTTATTTTCCTTCTTAAACCAAAATTCGATCCATACATTCTTCCCTAACTTCGAAACATATCCTAATCTGAAACCATCCTAAGCTAATACCGAATCCAACTCATTTTGTCAACTCAATTCTTACAACTTATCCGAACTTCATCGAAATTTCTTTCTTTTGTCAATTCTCTGGTTTACGATCGAACTCCAAGTATACATCTTGTTTTCTCCTCGAGACCTGGATCGTATCATCGACCCACTTGAACCACCGATCTCTTCTTCTTACTTTAGCCTACCTACACCCACATCTTACACCCTTTAAACCCATCTTGAAACCGACCCCTAAGTCCTAATAGGCCTTGGCAAATCCGACTAATGAAACTGTGAGAAGTGCGAGAGGTAAAAGGCACGAGTGTGTGAGACTATTCGAGGGGAGGTAAAAGCCAAACTGAGAGTGTTAAACACGAGCGGAGTGTCAATAACTTCTTTCTTTTCGAGTGAACTGTGAGGATTTGTTGTGAGGTACTATAGTCCACGTGATGTCTCAAGAACCCGAGTAAAATGTAAATGAGCCACAAGGAAGACAACCCGTTCGTAACATTCTTGATCTGTCGATGCAAGCCTTGTTGCATGAAATGGAGCGGTTACTCGATCGAAGGCTCAACCCTCTGGAAGACCGATTATACCAAGTGGAAGCCCAGAGACAATGAGAGGTACGTGGACGACCAAATAGACGACGTGAACAGCCACAAGAGGGTGAAGATTCTTTTAATGATGCTTTCGATAGTGCGATCGAATCTAATGCAAGTGTTGGAAGACGAGGACCCCGACACCGTGGCAATAGAGATCGAGCTCGAGTAGATGATAATTTGAAAAATATAAAGTTGTCTATTCCACCATTTCAAGGGAGATCCGATCCAGAAGTGTACCTTGAATGGGAAAAGAAGATTGAATTGGTCTTTGATTGTCACAACTATTCGGAATCTAAAAAGGTTAAATTGGCCGCTATCGAATTCACCGATTATGCCATGACATGGTGGGACCAAATAACTACCAGTCCAAGGAGAAATGGAGAACAACCCATCAGCACGTGGGCCGAAATGAAATCTATTATGCGCTGGCGATTTGTCCCACATTTTTACCATCGAGAATTATACCAAAAACTCCAAAATCTTACTCAAGGATCAAGGAGTGTTGAAGATTACTTCAAGGAGATGGAAGTTGCCATGATTAGAGCAGATGTGCAAGAGGAACGCGAGGCGACCATGGCCCAATTTTTGGCTGGTCTCAACCGAGACATAGCTAATATGGTGGAACTCCAGCATTATGTCGAACTTACGGACATGGTGCACATGGCGATTAAGGTGGAGAGGCAGTTGAAGCGCAAGGTACTGTTCGAAACTATCCCAACTCCAACCCTACCAAATGGGGCCAAGGGACTAGTAAAGCCAATCCATCGACTCGAGCCAAGGAGACCACATCATCTGCCAAACCAAGTAAGTCTTTCACTGAATCTAACAAAGGCAAGGCAATAGAAAGCCCATCCAACTGATCAAGAGACATCAAATGTTTTAAGTGTCTCGGAAGGGGACATATTGCAAGTCAATGTCCAAACCGAAGTACGATGGTGATGCGTGCCAATGGAGAAATAGAGTCTGAAGAAGACGATGAAGAACGTGAGATTGAAACTACCACCGACGAGGAAGAAGAAATTGAACATGCCATAGATGGTGAACTCCTCATTGTAAAGAGAAGTCTCAACCTTAAAGGAGTTAATGATGAGCAACAGCGAGAGAACATTTTCCATACTCGATGTCAAATACAAGGCAAAATTTGTAGTGTTATCATCGACAGTGGAAGTTGCACAAACGTTGCTAGTACGTTCATGGTGGAGAAGTTGGGCTTACCAACCACAAAGCACCCGAGCCCATATAAGCTGCAATGGCTTAATGATGGTAGTGAACTAAAGGTAACTAAACAAGTCCTAATTTCTTTCGACATTGGAAAATATGCGGATGAGATCCTTTGTGATGTTGTACCCATGCACGCGGGTCATTTGTTACTTGGACGTCCCTGGCAGTTTGATCACAAGGTGATTCACGACGGATACACCAATAGATGTACATTTAAACACTTGGGAAAGACTATCACTCTAGCACCTTTGACTCCGAAACAAGTTCATGAAGATCAAGTAAAGTTAAAAGATTCTTTTGAAAAGATGAGAGAAAAAGAGAAAAATGAGAAAACAAAAGAAAAGAAACTTGAAACAAAAAAAGAGCAAGTGAAAAAGAAAAATGAAAAAGGAGAGATGAGTGGAAAAAAAGAAAAAGAAAATGAAAATGAGAAAGTGAGTGTCTTTGCAAAGGGAAGTGTAATACGAAAGGCTTTGCTACTGCGACAACTGGTTTTTGTACTCATGTACAAAGAAAGTCTTTTTAACACTAACGATATTCCCCAGAATCTCCCTTCTTCAATTTTGTCTCTTTTGCAGGATTTTGATGATCTATTTCCGGAAGACGTCCCGAGTGGATTACCACCACTTCAAGGGATAGAACGTTAAATTGATTTCATACCTAAAGCTATTATTCTGAACCGACCTTCTTATCGAACTAACCCCAAAGAAACAAAAGAACTTCAACGGCAAGTCGAAGAACTTATGGACAAGGGCTACATACGAGAAAGCCTTAGTCCCTGTGCTGTATCGGTCTTGTTGGTTCCAAAGAAGGATGGCACTTGGCGTATGTGCGTCGATTGCCGAGCTGTGAACAAAATTACCATTAAGTATCGGCATCCAATTCCGCGACTTGACGATATGTTAGACGAGTTGAGTGGTGCCAAACTATTTTTGAAAATCGACTTAAAGAGTGGTTATCACCAGATTCGAATGAGGGAAGGCGGTGAATGGAGGACTACCTTTAAAACTAAGCATGGTTTGTATGAGTGGTTGGTCATGCCGTTTGGCCTAACCAACGCCCTTAGCACTTTCATGAGATTAATGAACTATGTTTTAAGAGCTTTTATTGGTAAGTTTTGTGTTGTATATTTTGATGATATCTTGGTGTATAGCAAGACATTGGAAGATCATATAGACCATCTTCGATCTGTTTTGGAAGTCTTATGTAAGGAAACTCTTTATGCTAACCTTAAGAAATGTTCCTTCTGTTCTGATAAAGTTATTTTTCTTGGTTTTGTAGTTAGTGCTCAAGGTCTCGAAGTCGATCAAGAGAAGATCAAGGCTATCCAAGAATGGCCGAGACCTACGAATATAAGCCAAGTAAGGAGTTTTCATGGGCTTGCGAGTTTTTATCGCAGATTTGTGCCAAACTTCAGTACGTTAGCCGCACCTCTTACCAAATCATCAAGAAGAGCTCACCTTTCTCTGGGGGAGAGACGAACAGAAAAACTCTTTTAATGTTATTAAAGATAGACTTACTAGAGCTCCTTTATTAGCATTGCTGATTTCTCTAAGACTTTTGAGATTGAATGTGATGCATCGTGTAGGCATTGGAGTCAGATTGACTCAAGAAGGAAGACCTATAGCATACTTCAGAGAAAAGTTAAATGGGGCATCTCTAAACTATCCCGTCTATGACAAAGAAATGTATGCTTTGATTCGTGCCCTTGAGACGTGGCAACACTACCTTTGGCCGAAAGAATTTGTAATTCATTCAGACCATGAAGCGCTAAAACACATTAAAGGACAGCACAAGTTGAATAAACGACATGCAAAATGGGTGGAATACCTCGAGTCATTTCCCTATGTCATCAAACACAAAAAAGGTAAGGATAACATTGTGGCCGATGCACTCTCAAGAAGGTATGCATTTTTA
This sequence comes from Gossypium bickii, assembly GCA_025503065.1. Classification (NCBI taxonomy): domain Eukaryota; kingdom Viridiplantae; phylum Streptophyta; class Magnoliopsida; order Malvales; family Malvaceae; genus Gossypium; species Gossypium bickii. Next base: position 40,594,956 of record CP106717.1, on the reverse strand, counting down.
GCACATTTAGAATCAAAACTGCTTGGATTTGTTTACTTGAAAGAATTGTATGCCACTGATGATGATTTTGGTGAAATTTTCCGTGCATGTGAGAAAATGGCTGTTGATAAGTTTTACAGGTCTGACGGTTTTCTTTTCAAAGAAGGTAAACTATGTGTGCCAAAAAGTTCTATTCGGGAAGTGTTGGTTAATGAAGCACATAGCGGAGGACTCATGGGGCATTTTGGAGTAGAAAAGACAATGGCTACACTAAGAGAACATTTTTACTGGCCAAAAATAAAGGCAAAAGGTAAAAACAAAGGGAGTGAGCAAAAAGTGAGTAAAGAACAAGAAAAACAAGATGAGGAGGGGATTGCAAAATTGAACGTGTATGCAAAAGCACAAGAGATTCGAAAAATGTTGTTGCTTCGGCAACCAATGATTGTTCTTATGTATAAGGAGAATTTCCTTAATACTAACAAATTAGATGCTTCACTTCCATCTTCGATTGTATCTTTGTTGCAGGATTTCGAAGATGTATTTTCGGACGACATCCTTAGTGGCCTACCACCTATTCGAGGTATCGAGCACCAGATTGACTTCGTTTCCGAAGCCACAATACCAAATCGCCCAAAGATACCGGCAACCCCGAAAAAAAAACAAAAAGTTACAACAATAAGTGGTGAGTTGATGGCCAAGGCTACATTCTAAAAAAATCTAAGTTCGTGCGCTATTCCTGTGCTTCTAGTACCGAAGAAAGATGGTACTTGGCGTATGTGTGTGGATTGCCGAGCGGTCAATAAGATCACCATCAAGTATAGGCATCCTATTCCGCGCCTAGATGACATGTTAGACGAACTCAGTGGAGCACAACTCTTCTCCAAGATTGACCTCAAGAGCGGATATCATCAGATCCGGATGCGGGAAGGAGATGAGTGGAAAATGGCTTTTAAAACCAAGCACGATTTGTATGAGTGGTTGGTTATGCCATTTGGCTTAACTAACGCACCCAGTACATTTATGCAGTTAATGAATTATGTTTTGCGAGCTTTTATCGAAAAATTTTGTGTTGTTCATTTTGACGACATTCTTATTTATAGTAGATCATTGGAAGATCACATAAACCATTTGCGAGCCATACTTGAAGTTTTGCGTAAGGAAACATTATACGCAAACCTTGAGAAATGCACTTTCTATTCTGATCGAGTTGTTTTCTTAGGTTTTGTTGTTAGCGCAAAAGGGCTTGAAGTGGACCAAGAGAAGGTTAAGGCAATCCGTGAATGGCCGAGACCTACTAGCATTAACCAAGTTCGAAGCTACCATGGCGAGATTTTTGGCTAGATTAAACAAAGATATTGCTAACGTGGTTGAACTCCAGCACTACGTTGAGATCGAAGAGATGGTGCACATGGCCATCAAAGTGGAGAAGCAGCTCAAAAGGAAAGGCCCCGCTCGCGGTGTCTACCCAAACTCCACCCCTACCTAAAAGTGGAATCAAGGAGCCGGTAAGAAGGAGATCCCCTTTCGAGCACGAGAAAATGTTACAAACCCTAGGATTAACAAGCCAAGTGGGGAAACAAGCAAACCTAACAATGAGGCCGGACGTAATTCTGCTAGAGACATAAAGTGTTTCAAGTGTCTCAGTAGGGGCCATATAGCCAGTCAATGCCCAAATCAACGGGTGTTGATCATGAAACCTGATGGTGAGATTGAATCGGGTGATGAAGAAAAGATTGAACACGACCCACCCACCGAAGAAGAGAATGAAGAAGAACTTGAATTTGCCGTTGAAGGTGAGTTATTCGTGGTAAAATGTAGTTTGAGTATTCAAAGTACCGAAGATGAACTACAACGAGAAAACATCTTCCATTCAAGATGTCATATTAAAGGCAAAGTATGAAGCATGATCATTGATGGAGGTAGCTGTACAAACGTAGTTAACAGCATGCTTATTGAAAAGTTGGACTTACCAACAACGAAACACCCTCAGCCTTACAAATTACATTGGCTGAACAACGGAGGCAAATTGAGAGTCACCAAGCAAGCTGTCATCCCTTTTACCATTGGCAAGTATAGTGACAAATTTGTTTATGATGTGGTCACAATGCATGTGAGCCACTTACTTTTGGGAAGACCATGGCAATTCGATCGACGAGCCATTCATGATGGTTATACAAACCGCTATACCTTCCAACATCGTGGCAAAAGTGACTCTAGCACCAATGACTCCCAAACAAGTCTACAAGGACCAAGTACGCTTGAAAAGTTTTGTCCAACAAATGAAAGCGAAAGAACAAACAAAGAGAGAGGAAAAAGAAACAGAGACGAATAGTGGAAAAATAAAGGAAAAAGGAGAAATAAAGGCAAAAGGTAAAAACAAAGGGAGTGAGCAAAAAGTGAGTAAAGAACAAGAAAAACAAGATGAGGAGGGGATTGCAAAATTGAACGTGTATGCAAAAGCACAAGAGATTCGAAAAATGTTGTTGCTTCGGCAACCAATGATTGTTCTTATGTATAAGGAGAATTTCCTTAATACTAACAAACTAGATGCTTCACTTCCATCTTCGATTGTATCTTTGTTGCAGGATTTCGAAGATGTATTTTCGGACGACATCCTTAGTGGCCTACCACCTATTCGAGGTATCGAGCACCAGATTGACTTCGTTTCCGAAGCCACAATACCAAATCACCCAGCATACCGAAGCAACCCTGAAAAAAACCAAAAAGTTACAACAATAAGTGGCCGAGTTGATGGCCAAGGGCTACATTCAGAAAATCTAAGTTCGTGCGCTATTCCTGTGCTTCTAGTACCGAAGAAAGATGGTACTTGGCGTATGTGTGTGGATTGCCGAGCGGTCAATAAGATCACCATCAAGTATAGGCATCCTATTCTGCGCCTAGATGACATGGTAGACGAACTCAGTGGAGCACAACTCTTCTCCAAGATTGACCTCAAGAGCGGATATCATCAGATCCGGATGCGGGAAGGAGATGAGTGGAAAACGGCTTTTAAAACCAAGCACGATTTGTATGAGTGGTTGGTTATGCCATTTGGCTTAACTAACGCACCCAGTACATTTATGCAGTTAATGAATTATGTTTTGCGAGCTTTTATCGAAAAATTTTGTGTTGTTTATTTTGACGACATTCTTATTTATAGCAGATCATTGGAAGATCACATAAACCATTTGCGAGCCAGATTTGAAGTTTTGCGTAGAAACATTATACGCTAACCTTGAGAAATGCACTTTCTATTCGATCGAGTTGTTTTCTTAGGTTTTGTTGTTAGCGCAAAAGGGCTTGAAGTGGACCAAGAGAAGGTTAAGGCAATCCGTGAATGGCCGAGACCTACTAGCATTAGCCAAGTTCGAAGCTTCCATGGCTTGGCGAGCTTCTATAGGCGTTTCATTCCAAACTTTAGCACTGTTGCTGCTCCGTTAACTAGTGTTATTAAGAAAAACTCAGCTTTCTTCTAGAATGACGAACAAGAGCGTGCTTTTAATACTATTAAAGATCTATTAACTAACGCTCCTTTACTTGTTTTACCAGATTTCCAGAAAACATTTGAAATCGAGTGTGATGCCTCGGGCCTAGGCATTGGAGCCGTGCTTATGCAAGAAGGATGCCCAGTAGCGTACTTTAGTGAAAAGTTGAACGGGGCGACACTTAACTACCCCACTTACGATAAGGAGATGTACGCGTTGATTCGGGCTTTGGAAACGTGGTAACATTACATATGGCCAAAGGAATTTGTCATCCATACTGATCACGAGGCATTGAAGCATTTAAAGGGCCAATATAAACTAAATAAACGGCATGCCAAATGGATGGAGTTCCTCGAATTGTTTCCATACTTCATCAAATATAAGAAAGGTAAAGAAAATGTGGCGGCGGATGCATTGTCTAGGAGGTATGCTCTTTTCAATTCATTAGAAACAAAATTGATGGGATTTGCGTATTTGAAAGAATACTATACTACTAACCCTGATTTTGTTGAAATGTGCAAAGCTTGCGAATCTGGTTCTTGTGATAAATTTTATCGTAGCAATAATTACTGCTTTAGAAGGCAAGCTCAGATCCTCAAGGATCCATCCGAAACGTTTTGGTGAATGAGGCGCATAGTGGAGGCCTTATGGGCCATTTTGGCATAGCAAAGACAATGGCAACGTTGTGCGAACACTTCTATTGGCCAAAAATGAAACGAGACGTGGAGCGAGTATGCGAACGGTGCATCACTTGCAAAGGCCAAATCGAAGGTTCAACCCCACGGATTATACACTTCGTTGCCTATCCCGGAAGGACCTTGGATCGACATCTCAATGGACTTTGTTCTAGGTCTTCCTAGAACCAAGGATGGCAAAGGCTCAATCTTCGTCGTTGTAGATAGGTTTTCGAAAATGGCACACTTTATTGCATGTAACAAAATTGATGATGCTTTTCATGTTGCTAACCTATTTTTCAGAGAGATTGTATGTTTGCATGGAGTATCGAGGACTATTATTTCTGATCGAGACACTAAGTTCCTGAGCCATTTTTGGGGAACGCTTCGGGGAAAAATTGGCACAAAGCTGCTATTTTCGACTACTTGCCATCCTCAGACGGACGGGCAAACGGAAGTAGTAAATCAAATCTTGTCTACGTTGTTGCGTGCTATAATCCGAAAGAATCTTAAGTCGTGGGAGGAATGCTTACCACACATTGAATTCGCTTATAATCGTTCTACCCATTCGGCTACTCAACACTTTGTCTTTGAAATTGTTTGTGGTTTCAATCCTTTAACACCTCTAGATTTAATTCCACTGCCTAACAAACAATTTGTGAATGCAGATGCGAAAAGGAAGGCTGAGTTCGTGAAAGGTTTACATGAGAAGGTGCGTAGGAATATCGAAGAACGAACCAAGCAATATGAACAGAAGGCTAATAAAGGATGCAAGAAAATCACCTTTGAGCCAGGAGATTGGGTGTGGGTACACATGAGGAAAGAAAGATTCCCAGCCCAACGAAAATCCAAACTAATGCCAAGAGGAGATGGTCCTTTTCAAGTCTTGGAGAGGATCAACGATAATTCTTATAAAATTGATCTCCTCAGTGAGTATAACGTGAGCGCTAGTTTTAATGTGTCTGATTTATCTCCATACGATGTAGGTGACAACTTGAGGACAAGTCGTTTCGAAGGAGGAGGGGATGATACAACCGTGGCTCGGGCACCCACTAAAGCTACCGAAGATCCCTTGGAGCTACCAAAGGGGCCTATCACTCGTGCTCGTGCTAAAAGGCTTAAAGAGGAAGTGACGGTTCTCGTAAGCAAAATTTGGAGTAATGCCATGGCTGAACATTTTGGGAACGATGAATCGAGCAAGCCATGCAATATCCTTCATGTTCAGCTAGCTCAAATTTAGTTCAATAAGCTACTTTGCTTTTTAATTTAATGTTTTAAATAAAATTGCATCGTTTTATTTATTTTAATTTTTATTTCTACAGCACGTTAATGCATCCTAATATTAAATGTGTCTAAAATAATTAATTTAGTGTTGGATTTAATTTATCTAAGCCTAAATTAATTTGTCACATTTTATTTCATGTTTTAATTTTGAATAAATGTGCAGGTTTTTAATTATGTTGCTAGTCGAATTACTCATAGAGAGCAAGCAAGATCGAATTAATGTACATGAAGGAGAAGGGCACAAGATGGAATAAATAAATCAAAGCATGGTTTCATAATTCATGTTGAATGGCCAAGCAAAATAAATTGGAATTGAATTGGACAAGCACTTGAGGTAAATGGACGGCATGGAGGGAGGGCTTTGATGTTTATGGTCACATGGTGGAAATTAAAAATTAAAGTTGAAGTTTGTGGAAGCATGAGGCTTGGACGTTTAGTGGAAATAGAATAAAATATAAAAACATTAGTGGGAGGTTGGATAACAAAGCATGAGATTTTTAAATTCATGAACATTCTTGGAATTTCTTTAAAGTAATGGAAGACCATAATAGATTAAAGCAAAGATGGCATTTGCATGAATTAAATAATGGTGATGGGGGGAACCATGGTGGACGGCAAAGAGTATTGGGGGATTAAATTTTACAAATAGGAGCATGTACCTTTGTATTTCTTTGAAGAATTCTTACAGCACACGAGCCTATAAATATTTTGCTATTTTCATTTGTAAGGCAGAGTTTCATGAATGAATTTACCCTTAAATTTGTTGAGAAATTTTCTCTCAAATTTCGTCCAAAGATTCGTTGACTTATCTATCTAGGTAGTGGCGTCAACAGTTTCTTTGTTTATCCGAACTTATCACGTTTTCGTGTGGAGTTCGAAACTTTATACTGAGGTTCCTATCTCTTTAGATAGTGGGTCGAGGTCTCATAATTCCTTCCAAATTAACTTAAAGTCTTATAAGTCTTGGGTCAACCTTCATCCAAAGTTTGGTTCATTCTTGACCTTAAGTTACCGATTATCCTATAACCCGACTTGTCCATTTCTTTCATAACCGAGCCTCCTTAATCCATAACCACCTTCTATCAAGCCCTTCCTTGTCTATCGCCCTTTTAAAAAAACCAAATTTTCTAACCTTTTCCGAATTCGAAAGAAACCTTCTTGTTTAACTGATGCGAGCACGTTCCATGTGAAGTCAAGCTCGAGTCATGATCCGTTGATGCTACCTCGTGGCCCTATCACTAGAGCTCGATCTAAGCTATTCAAAGATGCCATCGGAGTTTTGGTCCAGCAAGTGTGGAAAGATAATGAAGCTAATTTACTTGGACGAGAGGAGGGACCAACGTTGGAGCATTTTCGCAATGTTTTACAAGCTCAACCAGCAACCTATGAGCTCGGTTCTAGCTCATGCTAAGTTTTGACTAAGTTCAACGAGCTTAATTGGCCATTCGGCTTTAAGCTAAATAAATTAGTTGGAATTTTATTTAAAATAAATTTGGATAAATTTAATTTCCTTTAATTAATTTGCTGTTATTAAATAAGGTTTTAAGTTGTTCTTAAATCTAGCATATTTACTTGAAATTAAAGTTGTTTAAATTGAAACTAGTATTTAATGTTGTCCTAAGCTTCAGCCGATTTTTATTAGCTGTTAAATAGCTTAGATTTAATTTGTTTCAGCTCAATTTAATGTCTTAATGTGATCTTTAATTGCTGGAATTAATTAGCTAAGTTAATGAACTTAATTTGTAGGTGCATGTAAAGGGACGGCACAAGGAGATTAATGGGCAGCAGCAATTACTTTCATTTAAGGTGATGTTTTGGTTAGCTCAATAGTTTTCTATAGTTGCCGTTTCAACTTCCCAAGGTGTCCATTCAGCTCACCGAAGTTAATGCAAGAAGGTCGACCATCAGCAGCAATTTGAGCTGAAAAGTCAGCCATTAAAGCTGGAATTTAAGGAGGAATTTAAGGGCATTCATGCATGCTTGGTTGAACAATGAAGAGTCATTCAATTATCTTTCTTTCCTTGATGATTCGGCTACACCTTGGTGATTTAAAAGCTGCCTCTTGAGCTCCCATTCAGCCAATGTGGACTTGGAACTTGAAGAGTTTTCCTATCTAGAATTTTCAAGTTAATGCTAGTATTAATTTTGCTTAGTCATTAAGGCTAGAAGATGACCATTCGTCTAGCTCAAGCAACTATAAATAATTGGCCATTTTATTTTGTAAGGGACTTTTGCCAAATTTTATATCGTTATTATGCTGAATTTGCGAGAGCAATTTCTCCTATTTCATTCTTAGGATTTGTTGGCTTATATAAGAGTCTAGTGGCGTCAACCATCCTTCGTTCAATCCCGATACCAAGGTTCTTATCGTACATCGATAGTGGGTCGAGGTCCGTTAAAATCGAAAACCTTTAGAAACGTATAAGTAACCGGGTCAATACCTTTCTCGGTATTGGTTCTTACTTGTTTCCTAAAGTCCTAAATTGAAACCTGAATACTCTTTCATCCTTAAACCGAAACCCAAGCCTTATTTTCCTTCTTAAACCGAAATTCGATCCATACAGTCTTCCCTAACTTCGAAACATATCCTAATCTGAAACCATCCTAAGCTAATACCGAATCCAACTCATTTTGTCAACTCAATTCTTACAACTTATCCAAACTTCATCGAAATTTCTTTCTTTCGTCGATTCTCTGGTTTACGATCGAACTCCAAGTATACATCTTGTTTTCTCCTTGAGACCTGGATCGTATCATCGACCCACTTGAACCACCGATCTCTTCTTCTTACTTTAGCCTACCTACACCCACATCTTACACCCTTTGAACCCATCTTGAAACCGACCCCTAAGCCCTAATAGGCCTTGGCAAATCTGACTAACGAAACTGTGAGAAGTGCGAGAGGTAAAAGGCACTAGTGTGTGAGACTATTCGAGGGGAGGTAAAAGCCAAACTGAGAGTGTTAAACACGAGCGGAGTGTCAATAACTTCTTTCTTTTCGAGTGAACTGTGAGGATTTGTTGTGAGGTACTATAGTCCACGTGATGTCTCAAGAACCCGAGTAAAATGTAAATGAGCCACAAGGAAGACAACCCGTTCGTAACATTCCTGATCTGCCGGTGCAAGCCTTGTTGCATGAAATGGAGCGGTTACTCGATCGAAGGCTCAACCCTCTGGAAGACCGATTATACCAAGTGGAAGCCCAGAGACAATGAGAGGTACGTGGGCGACCAAATAGACGACGTGAACAGCCACAAGAGGGTGAAGATTCTTTTAATGATGCTTTTGATAGTGCGATCGAATCTAATGCAAGTGTTGGAAGACGAGGACCCTGACACCGTGGCAATAGAGATCGAGCTCAAGTAGATGATAATTTGAAAAATATAAAGTTGTCTATTCCACCATTTCAAGGGAGATCCGATCCAGAAGTGTACCTTGAATGGGAAAAGAAGATTGAATTGGTCTTTGATTGTCACAACTATTCGGAATCTAAAAAGGTTAAATTGGCCACTATCGAATTCACCGATTGTGCCATGACATGGTGGGACCAAATAACTACCAGTCCAAGGAGAAATGGAGAACAACCCATCAGCACGTGGGCCGAAATGAAATCTATTATGCGCCGGCGATTTGTCCCACGTTTTTACCATCGAGAATTATACCAAAAACTCCAAAATCTTACTTAAGGATCAAGGAGTGTTGAAGATTACTTCAAGGAGATGGAAGTTGCCATGATTAGAGTAGATGTGCAAGAGGAACGCGAGGCGACCATGGCCCAATTTTTGGCTGGTCTCAACCGAGACATAGCTAATATGGTGGAACTCCAGCATTATGTCGAACTTACGGACATGGTGCACATGGCGATTAAGGTGGAGAGGCAGTTGAAGCGCAAGGTACTGTTCGAAACTATCCCAACTCCAACCCTACCAAATGGGGCCAAGGGACTAGTAAAGCCAATCCATCGACTCGAGCCAAGGAGACCACATCATCTGCCAAACCAAGTAAGTCTTTCACTGAATCTAACAAAGGCAAGGCAATAGAAAGCCCATCCAACTGATCACGAGACATCAAATGTTTTAAGTGTCTCGGAAGGGGACATATTGCAAGTCAATGTCCAAACCAAGTAAATGCGATGGTGATGCGTGCCAATGGAGAAATAGAGTCCAAGAAGACGATGAAGAACGTGAGATTGAAACTACCACCGACGAGGAAGAAGAAATTGAACATGCCATAGATGGTGAACTCCTCATTGTAAAGAGAAGTCTCAACCTTAAAGGAGTTAATGATGAGCAACAATGAGAGAACATTTTCCATACTCGATGTCAAATACAAGGCAAAATTTGTAGTGTTATCATCGATGTGGAAGTTGCACAAGCGTTGCTAGTATGCGTTCATGGTGGAGAAGTTGGGCTTACCAACCACAAAGCACCCGAGCCCATATAAGCTGCAATGGCTTAATGATGGTAGTGAACTAAAGGTAACTAAACAAGTCCTAATTTCTTTCGACATTGGAAAATATGCGGATGAGATCCTTTGTGATGTTGTACCCATGCACGCGGGTCATTTGTTACTTGGACGTCCCTGGCAGTTTGATCACAAGGTGATTCACGACGGATACACCAATAGATGTACATTTAAACACTTGGGAAAGACTATCACTCTAGCACCTTTGACTCCGAAACAAGTTCATGAAGATCAAGTAAAGTTAAAAGATTCTTTTGAAAAGATGAGAGAAAAAGAGAAAAATGAGAAAACAAAAGAAAAGAAACTTGAAACAAAAAAAGAGCAAGTGAAAAAGAAAAATGAAAAAGGAGAGATGAGTGGAAAACAAGAAAAAGAAAAAGAAAATAAGAAAGTGAGTGTCTTTACAAAGGGAAGTGTAATACGAAAGGCTTTGCTACTGCGACAACCGGTTTTTGTACTCATGTACAAAGAAAGTCTTTTTAACACTAACGATATTCCCCAGAATCTCCCTTCTTCAATTTTGTCTCTTTTGCAGGATTTTGATGATCTATTTTCGGAAGACATCCCGAGTGGATTACCACCACTTCAAGGGATAGAACATTAAATTGATTTCATACCTGAAGCTATTATTCCGAACCGACCTGCTTATCGAACTAACCCCAAAGAAACAAAAGAACTTCAATGGCAAGTCGAAGAACTTATGGACAAGGGCTACATACGAGAAAGCCTTAGTCCCTGTGCTGTACCGGTCTTGTTGGTTCCAAAGAAGGATGGCACTTGGCGTATGTGCGTCAATTGCCAAGCTGTGAACAAAATTACCATTAAGTATCGGCATCCAATTCCGCGACTTGACGATATGTTAGACGAGTTGAGTGGTGCCAAACTATTTTTGAAAATCGACTTAAAGAGTGGTTATCACCAGATTCGAATGAGGGAAGGCGATGAATGGAAGACTACCTTTAAAACTAAGCATGGTTTGTATGAGTGGCTGGTCATGCCGTTTGGCCTAACCAACGCCCTTAGCACTTTCATGAGATTAATGAACTATGTTTTAAGAGCTTTTATCGGTAAGTTTTGTGTTGTATATTTTGATGATATCTTGGTGTATAGCAAGACATTGGAAGATCATATAGACCATCTTCGATCTGTTTTGGAAGTCTTATGTAAGGAAACTCTTTATGCTAACCTTAAGAAATGTTCATTCATTACGATAAAGTTATTTTTCTTGGTTTTGTAGTTAGTGCTCAAGGTCTCGAAGTCGATCAAGAGAAGATCAAGGCTATCCAAGAATGGCCGAGACCTACGAATATAAGCCAAGTAAGGAGTTTTCATGGGCTTGCGAGTTTTTATCGCTGATTTGTTCCAAACTTCAGTACGTTAGCCGCACCTCTTACCAGCATCATCAAGAAGAGCTCAGCCTTTCTCTGGGGGAGACGAACAGAAAACTCTTTTAATGTTATTAAAGATAGACTTACTAGAGCTCCTTTATTAGCATTGCCTGATTTCTCTAAGACTTTTGAGATTGAATGTGATGCATCAGGTGTAGGCATTGGAGCTGTATTGACTCAAGAAGGAAGACCTATAGCATACTTCAGCGAAAAGTTAAATGGGGCATCTCTAAACTATCCCGTCTATGACAAAGAAATGTATGCTTTGATTCGTGCCCTTGAGACGTGGCAACACTACCTTTGGCCGAAAGAATTTGTAATTCATTCAGACCATGAAGCGCTAAAACACATTAAAGGACAGCACAAGTTGAATAAACGACATGCAAAATGGGTGGAATACCTCGAGTCATTTCCCTATGTCATCAAACACAAAAAAGGTAAGGATAACGTTGTGGCCGATGCACTCTCAAGAAGGTATGCATTTTTAGCACATTTAGAATCAAAACTGCTTGGATTTGTTTACTTGAAAGAATTGTATGCCACTGATGATGATTTTGGTGAAATTTTCCGTGCGTGTGAGAAAATGGCTGTTGATAAGTTTTACAGGTCTGACGGTTTTCTTTTCAAAGAAGGTAAACTATGTGTGCCAAAAAGTTCTATTCGGGAAGTGTTGGTTAATGAAGCACATAGCGGAGGACTCATGGGGCATTTTGGAGTAGAAAAGACAATGGCTACACTAAGAGAACATTTTCTTGGCCAAAATGAGGAGAGATGTCGAGCGAGTATGCGCATGCATATATATCGTAAGAAAGCTAAATCGAGGATCAAGCCTCATGGCTTAACTTACCTCTTCCAATTCCTGACGCACCATGGCAAGATATTTCAATGGATTTTGTACTTGGTTTACCCCGAACCAAAACAGGAAAAGATTCAATTTTTGTGGTAGTAGATAGATTTTCGAAAATGTCACATTTTATACCATGTACAAAAACTGACAATGCTGTTCACATTTCTAATCTTTTCTTTAGGGAGGTGGTGCGCCTTCATGGGTTACCAAGAACCATTGTTTCGGATCGCGATACTAAATTCCTAAGTCACTTTTGGCGATCACTTTGGGGAAAGCTTGGAACGAAGTTACTTTTCTCGACTACGTGTCATCCCCAAACCGATGGGCAAACTGAAGTAGTCAATAGGGTGCTATCAACTTTACTAAGGGGCATCATTCGAAAAAACTTGAAACCATGGGAGGAATGTTTACCTCATGTGGAGTTCGCCTATAATCGATTCGTGCATTCGGCGACTAAGTTTTCACCATTTGAAGTCGTCTACGGGTTTAATCCTCTAACTCCGTTAGATTTAATGCCGCTACCTAATGATCAGCTTGTGCATACAGATGCCAGAAAAAAAGCCGAATACGTGAAGAATTTGCATAAACAAGTTCGAGACAACATTGAATCTAAGACTGAAAAGTACGCTTGAAAGGCGAACAAAGGTCACAAACGAGTTATTTTTGAACCTGGAGATTGGGTTTGGGTGCATATGAGAAAAGAACGCTTCCCAGCCCAACGTAGATCTAAGTTACTACCTCGTGGAGATGGACCGTTTCAAGTTCTTGAGAAAATTAACGATAACTCCTATAGACTTGATTTACCAGGTGAGTACAATATTAGTGCGACTTTCAACGTAGCTGACTTGAGTCTTTTTTATACAGGTTTTGACTTGAGGACAAGTCATCTTCAAGAGGGGGAGGATGATGCGAGCACGTTCCTTGTCAAGTCGAGCTCGAGTCATGATCTGTTGATGCTACCTCGTGGCCCTATCACTAGAGCTCAATCTAAGCTATTCAAAGACGCCATCGGAGTTTTGGTCCAGCAAGTGTGGAAAGATAATGAAGCTAATTTACTTGGACGAGAGGAGGGACCAATGTTGGAGCATTTTCGCAATGTTTTACAAGATCAACAAGTAACCTATGAGCTCGTTTCTAGCTCGTGCTAAGTTTCGACTAAGTTCAACGAGCTTAATTGGCCATTCGGCCTTAAGCTAAATAAATTAGTTGGAATTTTATTTAAAATAAATTTGGATAAATTTAATTTCCTTTAATTAATTTGCTATTATTAAATAAGGTTTTAAGTTGTTCTTAAATCTAGCATATTTACTTGGAAATTAAAGTTGTTTAGCTGAAACTAGTATTTAATGTTGTCCTAAGCTTCAGCCGATTTTTATTAGCTGTTAAATAGCTTAGATTTAATTTGTTTCAGCTCAATTTAATGTCTTCATGTGATCTTTAATTGCTGGAATTAATTAGCTAAGTTAATGAACTTAATTTGCTTGTAGGTGCATGTAAAGGGACGGCACAAAGAGATTAATGGGCAGCAGCAATTACTTTCATTTAAGGTGATGTTTTGGTTAGCTCAATAGTTTTCTATAGCTGCCGTTTCAACTTCCCAAGGTGTCCATTCAGCTTACCGAAGTTAATGCAAGAAGGTCAACCATCAGCAGCAATTTGAGTTGAAAAGTCAGCCATTAAAGCTGGAAGTTAAGGAGGAATTTAAGGGCATTCATGCATGCTTGGTTGAACAATGAAGAGTCATTCAATTATCTTTCTTTCCTTGATGATTCGGCTGCACCTTGGTGATTTAAAAGCTACCTCTTGAGCTCCCATTCAGCCAATGTAGACTTCGAACTTGAAGAGTTTTCCTATCTAGAATTTTCAAGTTAATGCTAGTATTAATTTTGCTTAATCATTAAGGCTAGAAGATGACCATTCGTCTAGCTCAAGCAACTATAAATAGTTGGCCATTTTATTTTGTAAGGGACTTTTGCCAAATTTTATATCGTTATTATGCTGAATTTGCGAGAGCAATTTCTCCTATTTTGTTCTTAGTATTCGGGTTCCAATTTAGGACTTTAGGAAACAAGTAAGAACCAATACCGAAACCCAAGCCTTATTTTCCTTCTTAAACTGAAATCCGATCCATACGCTCTTCCCTAACTTCGAAACATATCCTAATCCGAAACCATCCTAAGCTAATATCGAATCCAACTCATTTTGTCAACTCAATTCTTACAACTTATCCGAACTTCATCGAAATTTCTTTCTTTCTTTGATTCTCTGGTTTACGATCGAACTCCAAGTATACATCTCGTTTTCTCCTCGAGACCGGGATCGTATCATTAACGATCGGGCAATCTTACAACTCGGATCAATTCACGGAACCGAGTTCGTATCACCTTTGGACATATGCTCGCTAACAATTGCATAATGCCAATTATCAAAAACAAGAATTTTTTTATCTACCATTAAAACAGATAGACCATCAATAAGCAGAATAGGACATTCAGGCACTTCATGATCTAAATGATTTACAAAAGGGAAATCAGTAACATGATTTCTATCAACATTTGATGAGAATGAAAATGGTTCAAAGTCTTCAAGTGACTTACCTTTATGACCAGAAAGATAAGGATCGAGTTTACCTTGCTTCATTAAAACAAACCTTCTCTCCTCGAGGTTGTAGTGTAACTGTAGTTTCGCGGTTGAATTAATCTTTCCCAAACGAATTGCAAACTTCATGGACAACCAAAGAAATTGTTTAAGGAACGAATGTAAATTGAAAACAAAGTGGGCAAATTTTGCTACCTTATTCAAAGACCTCGTATCAAAATGATAAAAACAATTGATGATGCTCGATTTTCTCACAAAATGTACCAATGCATATTCCCGATTTAAAAACATGTGTTTGATTGTTTAAGTCAAAATGTAACAATGGTTTCACTAGATCAAACATGTTAAACCAAAAAGAATTTTGCATACTCGGCACCATATAATCAAAACTCTTGGCACTCGTCGAAATAGAAATGCACCAATTCAAAAATTTTTCAAGAGGCAAAATTTGATTCACAAAATCACCATGTTCAAACAATTTATTTCTTTTCGTGAAAACTCGTCATTTTGCAAAATCGAATGGGTTTGTCAAATAGGATGAAAGATAATGAAAGCTTTTAATGAAAATAATGAAAGCTTTTAAAAATTAAGTCACTGAAAATTTCATTGACAAAGTTCAAATCAGTTTGCCGTGACTCGTATAGGATTTCCTTACATCGCTTACCTTTGGGCTCATGTGGTTCATTTTCAACTTTACCTTGACTGAACATACGGAAATGTCGTTCTTCCGAAAGCAATTGTAGTTGAAAATTATCGTCAATCGGTCCATCGGAAAGCTAAAGAGAAGAAATAGAACAAGTACAAAGTTCAAAGAAGTTAGTTGAATCAACACTCAATTTTTCTCGCTCATCTTGTTCTTTTGTTTCTTTTTCAATGCTCTCTTTTTTTCCACTCTCGTTTTTCTTCAAATTCTTTCTCTTTTTCTTTTTCCTTTTCTTCTTTTATTTCTTTTTCTTTTTCTTCTTGTCTTTCTTTTTCTTTTTCGTTTTCTTCTTTTTCTTTTTCAATGGCTTTTACAAAGGCTTTTTAGAGCTCTCTCAAAACTCGTTCATTTTCTCTCTTACTTGCCTCTTGCCTCTCTTCTCTTTTTTATTTTTTTTTCCTTGTCTTCTTTTCCTTGTCTCTTCTTTGTTTCTTTTCTATTACATGATGTTACAAAAGAATCATGATAACAAGGATTTCCAAAAGAAGGAAAATTATTTATATTTGGTTCACGAACATTTCTTCGAGAAGAATACTCCATGGATGTTTTCTTTGAAGTTCTCGAAGAAGTATATCTATCATCTCGAAAGTCATCTCGAAAGGATTCAAAATCAAGATTGGTCTCTTTTCGTCTTGGATTTCTTGATAAAAAAGACTCTCGATCAGACCCTCTTTTCGAATAGGATTCGTAACATGAGTCTTTTTGTCTCAAAGTCGTTGGCGAAAAAGAATCATGATGGGTCTTCTTCTTCAAGTAGTAATCGAGGGTATATCTTCATGGGGTTCTCGGCTCCATATTTTGACTTGAAGAAACTCGTCCATGGGGGTCTCTTTGTTCCACACCATTTAATCTCTCGTGCGATTTGTCAAATTTTGAATTCACCATGGTTCGCATTTCTTGCACCAAATATTGGAACTCTGATTCGGTGAACTCTTTGCGAGACATGATTTTGGTTTGCTGAAAAGAGATATGTTAAAAGAACAAAAATCAAAAGATTAAATACCTCACCACAAGTACTCACAAGTTTGCTCACAATGAAAAAAGTCGTTCACACTCGTGTTTCACTCAAATATGGCTTTTTCTTTAATGAATTCACTCGTGCCTTTTTCCACTCGACCTCCTTTCACAATTTTGTATTTTGTCTCGTAAGACCTATTTGCTGCTTGGGGTCAGTTTCAAAACGGGTGACAAGGGATAATGTCGTGTGTATTGGGTAGGCTAAACAAAGAAAAAGGCAAATGGGGGTATGTGTGGCGTTGGGATGAAAGGAAGGGTTCCAAATGATGGTAATTAGGAATGTAGATGGTCGGGGTAGAAAAATGAGAATTGAATGATGGTTTTGGGATTGGGAACAGAGAAGAGGAGTGAAGACAACAGGTACCTTGCAAAACTTTCAAAAGAAAACTTCACTTTTTTTTTATTCCAAATTTTTTTCTAAATTTTTGTAATTCTTTTTTTGTTTTTTTTCACTTCAAATACAATAGAATGAAATACAAGCAATTTCGATTTTTTTGAGTTTTTTTGAATTTTTTTACGAACCTACTTCCGAGATTGAATACGAACGTCGACGCTCCTCATTTTTGTAGCTCTGATACCAAATGATACGATCCCGCCTAGGTGATGAGTCAAGTCATTGAAGTTACCCGATCATCGACGAGGAGAAATATTCGAGTCTTTGAAAAATGGGAAATTTTATTTAAGATAGGCAGAAGTTTAGAAAAATGAATTAAAATGAAAAATGAGTTTATGGAATTAAGTAGGCTCAGTTTTAACAAACAAATAAAGATAGATAAGTTATATTCGGCAATAGTGATGGAAATGGAAACACGAACTTAACTTAAGAAAGATTCAACACTATATAACAGTGTCACCCTGTTCTTATATCGTTAATGTGGAAAGATGGTTGTTTGAAGGAAGGTGAACGCCACACCGGTTAAGGTGATAAGTTCAAAAGAACAAGTCGAAGACACCACAAGCAAGCTTGATAAGTCAAACGAAACTTGTACGAAATATGGAGAGTAGATAAACTCACTCAAGAACACAAAGTTCATAAAATTTGATTAAGGTTCAAAAAGTCTAAAACTCTCCAAAATAGGTAGATTACATGTATTTATAGTATCAAATGAAGCTAGTTGAATGGTCACTTTTAATGAGGCTAATAATGAACTGAAACGAAAAGTCTCAACTTTTGGAATTCTAGCCATGTAACTCCCATCTTTAATGTGATTAACTCTTCAATTAAATTGTTTGTCAAAGTCCTTTGAGGTCTCCATGATCAATCGAAAAGTCACCAGCCAAATGATGGAGAATTGATTGCATGTAGTAAATACCATGAAGCAAACGGTTATTGAAGTTGAAGACAAAGAGGCTGCCGAAATTAAAGAACCATAATGCTCTTCTTTATTTAATAAAACACTGCCGAAATTAAAGAACCATAATGCTCTTCTTTATTTAATAAAACACTGCCAAAATTAAAGAACCATAATGCTCTTCTTTATTTAATAAAACAACTTCTTAATGATAAATTAAGCCTCTTAATATTAGCCCCCTCTTGTGTAACCGAATTCACTTGAAAAGCCATTTTGTTGAATACATAACAGCCCATAGAAGTAATGGATGTGAGTTGAAAAGTCACTTGCAATTAACACATGTACCGACACATTAATGCAATTATTAAACTTAAAAAAATTAACAACTAACTTAAATAAATGAACTAACACTTAAGCTTCATTTATTCCAGCAACTAGACTTAAATAAATGAACTAACACTTAAGCATCATTTATTCCAGCAACTAGACTTAAATAAATGAACTAACACTTAAGCATCATTTAGCCAGTAACTAGTTTAATTAAGTAAAGCATTATTAAATGAATTTTAACTCATGCATCAATAAATTAACCTAGAAACTAGATTAATTAAAGAAGCAACTATTAAATTAAATTCATTAAAAGAAACTCAATTAATTAAACTAAGATGACCAGCAACTCCCTTATTAAACTAAGATGCTTAAATTCAAATATTTAAAATGCAAAGCTGAAAATTAAATAAAGAGTTTAATTAGTTGGAACGGGTTCAGAAAACTAGAATTGAGCTAAATCAACTTCATTTTGCACTTTGGCCCCTTGAGCTTAGGCCACTCTCAATGGCGTCGGATGGAGTCGAACCATGATGCGACCAGGATCGCATCATTTTTTATCCCGGCATAGATTCAATTCGTGCATAACATTTCAAAAAGTTCCTTTGATTTCATCATCCATGCTGTCACTAACATCTTTTATTCTTGTGTAGGTGACACTTTGGAATGGTTTTGATGAGACCTCACCCGAGCAAGGTTCAAGTTCGGACGTGGATTCCTTGGTGATGCCCGAAGGCCCTATCACGCGTGCATGAGCTAGGCAGCTCAAGGAGGCCATTACGACACTTTTGGAACAAATGTGGGCTGATTCAGCTAGCAAGCATGCCATAACAGCTCAAAATAGCAAACAAAGTCGTTTATATCTTTATTACAAGCTGACTTTAGCTCACCTTCAGCTCACTCAAATTACCCCAGCTTGGTTTAGCTCGAATGAGCTTATTTCAGCTCAATGAGCTGAATTAATTAGCTTATTTAATTTTCGGTTAATTAAGTTTGAACTTAATGATTTTTATTTAATTTTGCTACAGAAATTTCATGTGTCTTTGAGTCTTCATTAGAGTCGAATTTATGATGTCCAAAAATCCATTTAACTTGTCTTAGTTTTTTTTCAAGTTTAATTGTTTCTAGCTACAGCCGAACATTGAATGTGTTTTATTTAGCTTATTTTTTTAAGTGATGCGGGCACGCCCCATCATGATTCGAGTTCAAGCTGAGACCTGATGGTGTTACCTCGAGGGCCAATTACGAGAGCTCGTGCTAAGCAATTTAAAGAAGCAATCGGAGCTCTAATTCAACAAGTTTGGGACGATGCTAAGACTAGTTTGAGCGTGATTTCAACTTCGTGTTGCATGCTTCTATAAGCTCACGTTCATGAAGAGTCCCATATGGCCATTCGGCCTTAGCTAATTATTTAGTTAAAATTAATAAATAAAATTTGGACAAATTGATTATATATTTTAATTAATTTTGCTACATTAAAATAAGCTTCATTATGTTTAAATTATTACATATTTAATGAATAATAGTTAATGTGATTAGTTTAGGACATAATTAATAGTTGCTGTTCATTTAATATGTTAGCCGAAATATCTTTAATGTTGTCCCATGTTCCAGCCGAAATTTAGATCACCTAAAGCCTTCATCTATTTCATGTTCCTTAGCTTAAAACATGTTTTAAATGTTTTGTTTGCTGCTAGAAAAATTAAAGTGCCGAATTTAATATTGTGTAGGTGCTTTTGGGACACATTTAAGGCATGGGCGGCAACCATTTAAAGCTGGGGTGGCAGCTTCATTTATTGCCATGTTGGAGCATACGTGGGAGTTAATTTGCTACTGGTTATGCTTCCCAATGTGCCTTTTCCTTTCCCCCAAACGGCCACTAAAGGTGGAAACCAGCAACATGCAAAACATCCTTAAATGTGATGTTGGAGTTTGATTTGGACGGCATTAAATAAGCAAAGCATGCATGTTTGGACGGTTCAATTAATTGCTGGTTGTTTAGCTCTCCTAGGCATGGTTAATGAATGCTTCATCTCTCAAGGTGCCATCGTGAATGACAAAGAATAAAGTGGCTGATTGCTTCGTGAAAACCAAATGACAAAGCACTAAAGAGAGAGAGAGAGACAACTTTAATGACATGCTGGTTTGTTGCTCCATGCGTGGGGAATGTTTCAAATGGCTGGTATGGGATTTTGGGAGGACCTTTTCACATCCCAATGTAGCCTAGGACAAAGCATAACCTTTGACTTTCCAAGGCTATCCATGCATGTTCTTAGGCCAAATCTTAGGGGCCATTCAGCTCCTTTTTTTCCCTTACATTGAATTCGGCTGCACCAAGTTTTTCTAGTAGCTAAACTTTTGGAGTTTCATGGATGAATGTGGACAGCAAACTAAGGGCCGAAAATTCTAGACTAATCTGGACATTAAAAGGCCAAATTTTACTTAGAAATTAAGCTAGTTTCTTATGTCTATTCAGTTAGCTCCTTAGGCATATAAATATTTGAAATTTGCCATTTGTAAGGAACTTTTGATGAATTTTATATCGGTACTCTGTCGAATTTGTGAGACACTTTCTCCAATTTTGTTTTTAAGATTTGTTGTCTTATCTAGAGAGCTAGTGGCGTCAACCTTTCCTTGTTTCTATCCCGATACTGAGGTTCCTATCCTTTTTTTGATACTGGGTCGAGGTCCGATACCCATCCAAAACTGAGCCATAAGAATCGTATAAGTATTCGGGTCTATACCATACCCAGTATTGGTTCTTACTTGTTTCTTAAGACTTAAACCGAACCATTTCCTTTCTAAACCCGAAACCCAAACACCTTTCGACATAATTTTCTGTTACCTTATTTCCTATTCCATCTAAAATCGAAACCCCTCTCGTAACTCAACCTAAATGAAAACCATCGTACTACCATTCTGATTTAATATCTCGATTAAAATCTGAGTCTCAACCTATCCTAACCAATCCTGAACTAACCTTAAATCGAGGTCACTTCCCAACTTATTCTTCTAAACCCGAGATAAACCAGAACCTTTTCTAATTAGTCTTATTTGACTTCCTTAATCCCTTTCTTCCTTAGAATCGTACTTTGTCTAATTTACATCGATTAAACTTTCTACTTTGAACTTTAAACTTCTCGATTTACGATCGAGCAACTATGCATACATCTTGATTTCATCTCAAGACCGGGACTGTATCATCTGATATCAGAGCTGGTTAAATCAAGAATTACGAAGCTCCTACGACTAATTCGAAGCTGTTACACGAAGATCCGAAGTAAGTTCAAAAAAAAGAATCGAATTTATAAAAAAATTCGTATATAATATATAAAAAAAGAAGAAATTCGTATTTAAAAAAAAGTTCGTGAATTAAAAAAAAGTTCGATCGAAGTTCGATATTTCTTCTTCTTCTGTAAAATACTTCTTTCTCTCGACCCAACTCTAGCTCCCTTGTTATAAACCCACCTAAAATCTTCTTCTTTCAGCCTACCCTAACACCTAGTATGTTACGACCATTGAAACCCTTTGTGACTGACCCCCTAAGCCCTAATAGGCCTTGGCAAAACCGAACAACAAAATCACGAGAAAAGTGGAGAGGTGAAAGGCACGAGGGTGTGAGACCATTCGAGGGGAGGTAAAAGCCGAACTAAGAGTGATAAACACGAGTGTGAGTTTCATTAAGCTTCTTTCTTTCTGAGTGAACTATGAGGGTTTGTTTGTGAGGGATTAATTCTTTTAAAATGTCACAAGATGCCAGAAGAAATGTTGAAGAACAACAAAGAAGACAACTGGTTCAAAATGTTCTTGATTTGCAAATGCAAGCTCTCTTTCGAGAGATGGAAAGACTTCTTGACCGGAGACTCAATCCTCTTGAAGACCGACTGTTTCAAGTCGAGGCACAAAGACCACAAGAAGTGACTCCTGAAGTTGCTATGGCGTGGATGGCCTAATCAAAGGTGTGAGGAACAACGAGAAGTTGATGAAGACATTAATGAATTTAGTGAAGGCAAAAGCGACCATGAGTTCAACATCAGTGTTGGAAGGAGAGGTCCCAAAAATCACGGCCAAAGAGATCAGAGACGGGAAGACGATGATCTCAAGAACATCAAGTTGACCATCCCTCCTTTCCAAGGCAAGTCAGATCCTGAAGCCTATTTGGAATGGGAAAAGAAAATCAAACTTGTGTTCGATTGTCATAACTACTCCGAGAACAAAAAGGTCAAACTAGCTACCATAGAGTTTTTTGACTATGCCATGATCTGGTGGGATCAGTTGACTACGAGTCGAAGGCGCAACGGAGAACGGCCAATCACTACATGGACAGAGATGAAAGCGGCCATGAGACGACGATTCATCCCTTCTTACTACCACCGGGAGTTACATCAAAAACTCCAACATCGTACACAAGGGACAAGAAGCGTCGAAGATTATTACAAAGAAATAGAGGTAGCGATGATCTGAGCCGATATACAAAAAGAACGAGAAGCTACCATGGCTCGATTCTTAGCCGGACTTAACCGTGAGATAGCAAATGTGGTAGAATTGCAACACTATGTCGAAATGGAAGATATGATCCACATGGCCATTAAGGTAGAAAAGCAATTGATGCAAAAAGGAGCATCCTGAAGTTATTCCAACGCTAAACCCTCTAAGTGGGGCCAAAGCACAAGCAAGGGGTTTCCCACGAGCAAACTGAAAGACTCCACATTCACCCCTAAGATAAACAAGCCTACCGCTGAGACAAGAAAAGGCAAGGCTCCAGAAAGTTCTAATGCTAGATCGAGGGACATAAAATGCTTCAAGTGCCTTGGCCGAGGACACATTGCAAGTCAATGCCCGAATAGACGAACTATGGTGATGTGGGCTGACAGAGAGATTAAAACCGAAGACGAAAAAGAATTTTGAGTTCGAGTCCAATTCTGAGGCCGATGAGGACATAGAACAACCTATTGAAGGCGAGTTGCTCGTCGTGAGGTTATTATTATTGTTTGCGGAAACTTTATTTATAGCAGAAATCTGGTTCAATAATTTGTGGGAACGTGATATTTTGAAAATAGTTATTGACGTTTTAAGAAAAATCTCGAGTTTAATCATTTATTGTTTGATTATAACTGAAATGAAAGTTTAAAAGAAAAAAAAATCCAATGGCCTTATTACAAAATTAAACCCAAATTAAAAAAAAATAATCTTAAAATGAAACAAAACTAAAAAGTTTACTGAAGTTTGTGAGAAGTACTCCGATGTATGGCCACCACAGAGTCCTCCGCAGCTCCAAATCCTTTTAACGCTGGGGATCACCTGCACAAATAAAGCAGAGGGATGAGTTACGAGAACTTAGTGTGTAATCCCCTAAATGGTCATTAACTGGGCCCGAGCCCATATAGAAGCAGACTGGGCTGAAGCCCCATTCGGTAACAATTGGGCCTTAGCCCTATAAACATGATAATACAAATAGAGTATGCAGCGCAACCCAATCCAACCCTACACACCACCTGTACCAGCCCTACACACCTGGGGACAAAGTCAACCCACCCAGCCCTACACACCAATGTGGCAGACAAGCTGCTAATCACAGAATTTGTGGCAGAGCCACCAGAATAACAGAATATACATGGCATGGCCACTACACCGAATGTGGCAGAGCCACCAGAATACACTTCCTCCGATCATCAATCCCAACCCACGCACATATTATAAATGCAAATGCATCATACATACAAAAAGTGTAAATAAAGCATATACAAGATAACCAACCATAATTAAGGGTATAACAGTTATTTACCCTCCAGGGGTATTTCGATAATTTTACCCTCCAAGGGTATTTCAGTAATTTTACCCTCTAGGGGTATTTCGGTAATTTTGCATTTAACGGCCTTTCCGAAGGCTTCCTGTCACCTCGAGAGACACAGGACCCTTTTTGGGTCTCTACAGAACTATTGGGCCTGAAATCCATTTCAAGCCCAAATAGGCCCAAACGCTCGTGTGGCCCAAAACGCATGGTTTCGGTTTCAGATTTACAGATTTTGCATTTGGACCTATCATTTGATAGTTTTCCAATAGTTTTAACCAAGTGGGCTGAATAGCCCATTGGGCCCACTTAGCCCGTTTTGGCTCGATCAGGCCCATTACAGCCTCAGTTTCGCAAGAGTGCTCATGACACTCTCAATGGCTTATCGTCATTATTTGCATTTCGGTTATCACTATGAGCGCTCGCACACTCGAGTGGTCATAGTTGCTAGTTTTTCAGCTTTTGGCCGATTCTCAAAGCACCGCAGGCATTCTAAATGGGTGTGAGATTACACACCTGTTTCACGCGTAGATTAAAACTTTCGAGATTACGCACCTACAAATTAATTCATCCCTAAATATTAGTCTCATCACTGATAAAACATAACCAAGGCTTGAGTCCGAATAATCATTACCATCACTTACCACAAAGAAAACCTCATTCGATGCACCAACCCGCTCAGCCCTACCCCTTGACTAACACCCACGGGTTCCTATCACCATTGATGTATCAAAACATAAAGGGGTTATCAACCACCCACATTCAGTAATAAAGAGAAGCTCACAATACCAATAGCACTACCCTCAGATTCGGCAAGAATAGATTCTTGAGCAATCACGAGTTGAACACTCACAACCCTCAGAAACAATAACCAACTGGAAAGAAGAAGAAAAGATTAGTTCAGCTTCGACTAAATAGGGAACGACAGATGAAGTATTAAGGAAGAATGGATTCGGCCTAACCACAAAAGTCAGAAGAGAGTTTTGACTTTAGAAGAGAATCAAGAGAGAAAAGAAAAGAAAGTAGAGAAAGAAACAACCATTACCTCATATTAGAGATAAGCCGAATGCGAAGAAGGGATTCGGCCAACACTGTTTAAGCAACTACAAGTGAAGAAAATGTTTGAAAAGAAAACGAGAAGAAACAAATGGAAAGAAATGGAGGGTGAGTTTCGGCCAAGGGTGATTAGGTAACAAGCAAAAGCAAACAAGGTATGAAAACCAAGTGAATGAGAGGAAAAATGAACTGAGAATTTCGGCAATAGCTCAAATGAATGGAAAAGACCCAAAATGACAAGATCAAAAACGCAAAAACTACTCCCCAAAAATGAATTTGAGCAAAACAGCACCCTACACACACATGACTGAAAATGCAACTAAAGTGACCCCTCTACACCGAAATTCTCCTCCCACACACTCTACATTCGGCCAACCACTCCCCACACCATCACTTCCACGATTTCCTCCCTAATTTCCTCCTACATTTCCTCTCCACCTCCCATTCAAACCATTTGACCAAGTCTGTAACACCCCAAACTCGGCCCAAACACCACGGCCGAATTTAGAATGCTACTGAGGAAAAAGTTTGAAAAGAATTTGACATAAGGGTGAAAACATAATAATTTTCCGTCATTTATAAAACATTGTACCTTTGAAATTCTAAGTAAAATTACGTTGTTACAAGTTTCCAGATTTAAAACTTTAATATAAGTTTTTAAGATATAAATTACTTAAAAAAAAACAAAACATTCCCAAATATTCACTTGATCTTCAATCCAACTTAAACAAAATAAAAATCCTCAAATACTTTAAGTGGCCCTTGTTACAATAAATACTTATTCAAAAGTACTAAAAATATAAAGTGCATAAAACAAATAAAAACATCTTCTGCATGGCCACCTCGTATCTGCTCCAGCCCGGTCCAAGTATCATGTATCACCTGCATTGTTTTTGGAAAAAAAAAATAGGGTGAGTCAAACTGACTCAGTGTATAATTATCTCACATGTCTCCAAAAATGGGCTTGGCCCACATCCACACATTCCACATATGTAATCATGCAAAATGAATCCCAACCCAACCTAGTGTCCATCCGCTACACACCCCCGTACCTGCTGCACACACCAGGGGATTACTAAATCACCCTCCAACCGCTACACACCTCCTTGGCAGACCTGCTGCCCAAGGCCGTGGCATAGCCACCGATCACCTAAGTGACCCCACATATCTGTATCCACAAGATGACTCAAGGTCATCCTTAATCCACGGTGATGCACACAGCTATCATCCGTCCACGATGTGGCACATAGCCAACACCCCACCTTGATGAAGCACGTAGCCAACATCAAGCGTCGATGTAGCTTAAGGCTAACATCAGACCACGTACATAAATATGTACACCCTGTCCTTCAATAATCATATCCCAATCCCCATGCATATATATATATGTATCATGACAAGGTAACAACATAATTCTAATGAGCGTACATCACATGCTTACCACAATTTCACTCATATACCATAGATAAATTAATATCATAAAACACTGACCTGGTTAACCGATTACCCACCATGGGTAGCCACCATCTCAACCATTATTTCTGGCTACCACACACATCATATACGCATATATATAACAACAAATAAAACAACAGGAGAACAGTGTGATAACTACACACCTTTTTGGCACAGTCGACTAAATCCCGAAACCCAAAGCCTAAACAATTTGCACCTGAACTTGCCGAAATCCTCCTACACAACCTTATGTTAGATTCAGCTCAACCCAAATAAACACATGAAATGGCCTTCGGCCCAACAATATTCCCTGCTTACCTTGATCACTTAAATCCCGAAAGATCTCTACTCCTTTAACGTTAGCCTACAGAAATCCCGATATCACCTTTCATGGATTCGGCCATAACAAGAAAAGGGAGTTAGATTTTCAACTTTCGGCAATCAAGAGTGATAGAAGAAAGAAAATGATTAAAAGAAATCTCTTACCCACTATTGAGAATCGATTGAAGCAGATTCCTACCTACGGTACTTTCGGCTTTGAAGAAAAGAAGAGAAGAAAAGAAGTGGTGGAGAGGTTCAATAGAGGTTCGGCTAACACAAGAAATATTTCGGCTTTTGAAGGTGGTTGAATCAGTGAGAAGATGGAGAAAAAGAGAAGGTAAGGTTTAAGAGGTTTCGGTTTCTAGTAATAAAAGAAAAAAAGGAAAAAGGGAATAGAGTTTTTGGAAGAGAGAAAAATCACAAAAAGATGCCTATCACTACACTAAGTAAATTTGGCACCTAGCTCCCCTTGTATGACCGAATTATGCCCCCCCTAAAGTCCCATATTCGGCCAACACCTCAACCTCACTCCCTATCCCTTGTTTTTCTCCTATTTTCTCTCAACTCCACCCTTTCAAATGAGTTCAAATTAAGTCCAATCTCATCCCTTCTCCTTGCCACACATTTAAAATAATTTGACTCAGTCAAATCCCCCCTTTTCTAGAGTCATAGCCGAATCCAACTCTCCCCTCCTCCTGATGCAAAAACAATTGCCAAAATGCTGCCTCTGCAGCTCGAACCTTGTCCCCTTTTAGCTCCCTGAGGCGTCACTCCCTCATGCTCTAAGTGGCGCCTCCCTTGCCACTCTGCCACTAGGTTATTTGTGTCTTAACCTCCACCTTAATTTCCCTTAAGGCCTAGCTTCCTTAGCTCTCCCTCCAATCAGGTTCAACCCAAAATTACACCAAGGCTCCTACCAACTCCCCAGGGTTCCCAAAGCCCCCAAACACATCCAAACAACACACAAAGCACACTATCACATGAATTAAGAGTTATCATGCATAACCCCTAAATCCCGGATGTTATAGTTCTACCCCCCTTAAAAATAATTTTGGCCTCGAAATTACCTAGTCAAAACAAGTGAGGATACTACTATCGCATTGCTTCCTCCGGCTCCCACGAAGCTTCTTTCGATCCGTGGTTACGCTATAACCCCTTGACTAGAGGAACTGATTTCCTTCGCAAGACTTTCACATCCCGCTCTAAGATCTGAATCGATTCTCCTCGTAAGACAAATCTGGCCTCAACTCTACTTCTTCAACTGGAACCACGTGCGATGGATCTGATCGGTAATGACGTAACATCAAAACATGAAACACATCATGCATCTGTTTTAACTCCAAAGGCAATTCTAACTGATACGCTACTGGCCCCACTCGCTTTATAATCCAATAAGGTCCTATAAACCTGGGACTTAGCTTACCCTTGCGCCCAAATCTCATCACCTTCTTCCACGGTGAAACCTTAAGAAACATTTGATCCCCCACTGGAAAGTCTATCTCCTTCCGTTTAAGATTCGCATACGACTTCTGTCTATCAGATGCCTCCTTCAACCATGCCCGAATCATCTTAACCTTCTCTTCCGACTCTGCCACTATCCCAGGCCCTAAAACATGACGTTTGCCAAGTTCTGTCCAACAAGTAGGTGTTCGACACCTCCGCCCATACAACGCTTCATACGGTGCCATTCGAATACTTGCATGGTAACTATTGTTGTAAGCGAATTCTGCCAAAAGCAAGAATTCCTCCCAACTGCCCCTGAAGTCAATAACACATCCCCTCAGCATATCCTCTAACACCTGAATCACCCTTTCAGACTGGCCATCTGTCTGCGGATGAAAGGCCGTACTAAAATTCAATCTGGTGCCCAAAGCCTGATGCAACGCCCTCCAAAATCGAGACATAAACCTAGGGTCCCTATCCGATATAATCGATACCGGCACCCCGTGTAATCTTACAATCTCTGCCACATACAGCTTCCCCAACCTCTGCAAAGAGTAATCAACCCGAACAGGTATGAAGTGAGTGGATTTTGTCAACCGATCCACAATCACCCAAACCGAGTCCTTCTTAGTCGGCGTGAGAGGAAGTCCACTAACGAAATCCATGGTGATTCTCTCCCAGTTCCACTGCGGAATCTTCACTAGTTGCAGCAACCCCAATGGTACTTTGTGTTCAGCTTTGACCTGCTGACACGTCAAGCATTTTCTCACAAATTCCGTAACCTCTTGCTTCAATCCAGGCCACCAAAACTGATCCCTTAGATCCTTATACAACTTACTTCCCCCAGGATGCATAGCGTAAGGGCTACTATGCGATTCCCAAAGAATTCTCTGCCTCAACTCCTCATCTTTCTAAGATACTGACTCCTACCACAGAAGCACAAAACCCCATCATCATTCACACTGTAGTCCTTCACTCCTCCACTCTGAACCTGTGCAAGCTTAGCACTCAGAACATCGTCCACCAACTGTCTCTTTAACCTGACTTAACCATGTCGGCTTTACCTGCAACTCTGCTAACAGACTCCCATCATCATAGAGACTAAGATGTGCGAACATCGCCCTTAGATCAGATACCACCTTCCGACTTAGCGCATCCGCCACCACATTCACTTTACCCGGGTGGTATTCGATTGAACAGTCGTAATCCTTCAGCAGCTCCACCCACCTTCGTTGTCTCAAGTTCAACTCCTTCTGCGTCAACAGATACTTCAAACTCTTATGGTCTGTGTAGATTACTGACTTTTCTCTATATAGATAATGTCTCCACACCTTCAAGGCGAAGACTACCGCGGCTAACTCCAGATCATGCGTCGGATAGTTAACTTCATGTGGCCTTAACTGTTGAGACGCATAAGCAACAACCTTCCCTTCCTGCATCAGTATGCATCCCAACCCCGTGTGAGAAGCATCACAGTACACCACAAAATCTTTCCCTGCCTCAGGCTGAATTAAGACCGGAGCCTCTGTCAAAACCTTTTTCAACTTCTCGAAACTCTCCTACTGCTTATCTGTCCATACGAATGGTACCTCCTTTCTCAACAGCTTTGTCAATGGTGCCGCTATTGAAGAGAAACCCTCAATAAATCTTCTATAATAGCCCGCTAACCCCAAGAAACTGCGGATCTCTGCCACTGATTTAGGTGGTTTCTAATTCAACACTGCTTCAATCTTCCGAGGATCCACCCTTATTCCTTTCACCGATACTACATGACCTAGAAAAGTAACTTCCCCTAACCGGAATTTGCACTTACTAACCTTGGCGTACAACCTCTTCTCCCTTAAAACTTACAGCACCACCCGAAGATTCTTATCATGCTCTACCTCCGTCTTAGAATACACCAGAATGTCGTCTATAAATACTACGACAAATTGATCCAAGTAGGGTTGGAATACCCGGTTCATCATATCCATGAACGTAGCTGGGGCGTTCGTCAACCCGAACGGCATTACAAGGAATTTATAGTGTCCGTATCGAGTCCAAAAAACTGTCTTATGGATACCTGCTTCCTTCACCTTTAGCTGGTGATATCCAGACCTTAGATCAATCTTTGAAAACACCGCAGCCCCTTTAAGCTGATCAAACAAGTCATCTATCCGCGGTAACGGATACTTGTTTTTGATCGTCAGCTTATTCAACTGGCGATAATCTATGCACATCCGCATAGATCCATCTTTTTTCTTTACAAACAAGACTGGTGCTCTCCATGAAGACACACTGGGTCGAATAAACACGCGATCTAGCAACTCTTGAATTTGGGCTTTAAGCTCAACCAACTCTTTTGGTGCCATCCTGTACGGAGTGATTGACACTGGTGCTGTCTCCGGCAACAGGTCGATTCCGAATTCCACCTCACGATCTGGAGGCAATCCTGGAAGTTCTTCCAAAAAACATCCACAAACTCCTTCACTGTCCTGACCTCCCCCACAGTTGTTTCCTTAGCATCCAAGGCATTAACGAACATCAGAAAAGCCAAGCATCCCTTCTTCACCATCTTTTTTGCCTTAAGAGCAGACACTACATTGGACAGGTAATCCCTCCTTTCACCTATCACCGTAACCTCATTGTCCTCGAGAGTCCTCAACGACATGCGCTTAGCAGCACAGTCTAGATTCGCACGATACCTTACAAGCCAATCCATCCCTAGGACCAGGTCAAATTCCCCAAACGGCAGCTCCATTAAGTCAGCTGGGAACACTACCCCCTAAACTTCTAAAGGCACGTCTCTAAAGAGTTTATCTACCACTACAGATTGTCCTAAAGGACTAAGTACAGTCATCTTCCTAGAGACAATTTTAGAGTTCACACCCAAAGTTCCAGACACCACACTAGCAACGTACGAATGAGTTGACCCAACATCAATTAAAGCCATAAAGGGTAACCCGTAAATAAGGAACGTACCCATGATAACATCTGGTGCATCTCCCTCTTCATGACGTCTGGCTGCATACACCAACCCTGGCTGCCTTGCATCTGAACTCCTAGCACCTCTGCCTGGTGCTCCCTGACCTCGGCCAACACCATTTCCTCCACGATTCGGACCACGGCCTCTCGACATCTACTGACCACCTCTTCCTGGCTGCACATACCCCGGACCTACTGTTCGAGCCCTATTCGAATCCTGAGGACAATCTTTAATCAAATGAGACTTAGACTTACACCTAAAACACTCCCGATCCCGTCCCCAGCACTCGCCAACATGAAATCTTCCACATCGAGCACACGGACGGTCCTGATTTCCAGCAGTTGGCATAGAAACACGAGTAGAATTTTCAACCCTCGGTCTTTTCTGAAAGCCTCCAGAAGACCCTGATGATCCAAAACCTCTCTTGTTCCAACCTCTGTCCTTATCCCTGTTCTGCCTCTCAGTCCGCTTGACCTCTTCGACTAGCCGAGCTTTCTCTACCAAAGTAGCAAAGTCTCTCTCCTGATGAGGAGCTATCAGTACTCGCAGCTCATCTCGCAGCCCATCCTCAAACCTCTCACAGCGCTCGTACTCAGTAGCAACAATCCCTCTGGCATACCGACTTAGCCTTAAGAATTCTGCCTCATATTCCGCTACTGACTTACCCCCTTGTACTAGGTTCAGATACGCTTTCCTCTGCGCGTAGCTAGCTCCAACACACTTTCCTTCAAACTTTACTTTAAAGTAACTCCAGTCTACTCGATCTGCTGGAGTACCCTCTCTGACAGTGAGCCACCACTGGTAGGCTTCATCCCAAAGTAAAGAAACAGCACCCTTCAGCTTTTCCTCAGCAATACAGCCCAAGTAGTCAATGATCCTTTCGACTGCCTCTAGCCAGTACTCTGCCACATTCGGAGCTACCCCCGAAACTCCCCTAAATATCTCAGCTCCATTTGCCCTGAGCCACTCTGGCACTGAATTCTGAGCCCCAACACCCATGTTTGCTCCTACAACTCTTTCCAAAACCCGCAGCATAGCTTGAGAAATTGCGTCATCTCCACCCGTCTGATCCTGATCCTCTGCGCCCACCGTTGGCGGCGACAACACATCATTTTCTGACCCATGGCCAGACCCCACTGGTTTCGACACTGTCATTCTGCCCCTACCACGTCCACGTGCGTTACGACCATGTCCCCTAGAACTCATGTCTACTATCGTGATTTAATCTGATTTAAGAAATTTTATGCATCAGTATTTTGTTCCACTGATTATCCACGAACAATTTTATGTAAAGAAGTTTTAGTAGTAGTTCTTTCGATCAACCAAAGTTTTCATCTCAAGTTTATTACTCTAATTCAGAGGGTCACATTCATTCATCCACAACATCCACTACACTACTTTGGGCATTTTGTCCGTTCCCAACCTAGGGGTATTGTCGTAATTCTTCCTACAGGGGTATTTTAGCAATAAATCTGGGTTAATTCAAAAATCTTAACGAATCAAAGGTATTTCAGGAATTTTAGAAATCGAGGTTATTTTGAAAATTTGTACAAATCAAAGGTAGTTTTGGAATTTCCAAAATCGGGGTTATTTTGGTAATTTTATAAATCAAGGGTAATTTAGTAAATTTTCCAAACTGAGATATTTTGGTCATTTTCAAATCTTAAGGTAGGTTTTTTACAAAACTGTGGAGCTGGTCCCTTTCGGGTTTTAATTATCGGTTAAGCCGGTGAATAAGTCCTCTTGGTTAGGGTGAACGGTCACTACGCACCAGGTAGGATTCGAGTGAAGAGGAGGTGAGCCACTAGGGCTGCTTAAATACCAAGCTCTCACCGAATCCAATCCTAGACATGTGCACAACTGTTGCCACACCCTAACTCGGCGACTTACTCACAGGTTTGTTTGGGTGTACTTAAATCGTATGTATTTTATGTTGGAGTAAGCTAGTCCTAGGGTTCAATAGCTCCTAATCCACTAATCTACGATCCCATAATGCCCCTAAAGTTCACATTCCAATCACTTCAATGGTTAGGGGTACTTACCTGGTGGACTTTGCGCCGAAGATACAGGTGCCATGCTAGAATAAACCTGAAAAAGTTCATGAAAGTCTATGTTTTTGAAAAGCCCATCTTTGAAAAATGTTTTTGGGTCCAAAACCCTCAAAGCTGAGTTTTGAACCTGGCTCTGATACCAAATTGTAACACCCCAAACCCGTCCCAAAAACCACGGCCGAATTTAGAATGCTACTGAGGAAAAAGTTTGAAAAGAATTTGACATAAGGGTGAAAACATAATAATTTTCCGTCATTTATAAAACATTGTACCTTTGAAATTCTAAGTAAAATTATGTTGTTACAAGTTTCCGGATTTAAAACTTTAATATAAGTTTTTAAGATATAAATTGCTTAAAAAAAAACAAAACATTCCCAAATATTCCTTTGATCGTCACTCCAACTTAAACAAAATAAAAATCCTCAAATACTTTAAGTGGCCCTTGTTACAACAAATACATATTCAAAAGTACTGAAAATATAAAGTGCATAAAATAAATAAAAACATCTTCTGCATGGCCACCTCGTATCCGCTCCAGCCCGGTCCAAGTATCAGGTATCACCTGCATTGTTTTTGGGAAAAAAAATAGGGTGAGTCAAACCGACTCAGTGTATAATTATCTCACATGTCTCCACAAATGGGCTTGGCCCTCATCCACACAGTCCACATATGTAATCATGCAAAATGAATCCTAACCCAACCTAGTGTCCATCTGCTACACACCCCCCATACCTGCCGTACACACCAGGGGATTACTAAATCACCCTCCAACCGCTACACACCTCCTTGGCAGACCTGCTGCCCAAGGCCGTGGCATAGCCACCGATCACCTAAGTGACCTCACATATCTGTATCCACAAGGTGACTCAAGGTCATCCTCAATCCACGGTGATGCACACAGCTATCATCCGTCCATGATGTGGCACATAGCCAACACCCCATCTTGATGAAGCACGTAGCCAACATCAAGCGCCGATGTAGCTCAAGGCTAACATCAGACCACGTACATAAATATGTACACCCTGTCCTTCAATAATCATATCCCAATCCCCATGCATATATATATGTATGATGACAAAGTAACAATATAATTCTAATGAGCGTACATCACATGCTTACCACAATGTCACTCATATACCATAGATAAATTAATATCATCAAACACTGACCTAGTTAACCAATTACCCACCATGGGTAGCCACCATCTCAACCATTATTTTCGGCTACCACACACATCATATACGCATATATATAACAACAAATACAACAACAGGAGAATAGTACGATAACTACACACCTTTTTGGCACAGTCGACTAAATCCCGAAACCTAAAGCCTAAACGATTTGCACCTGAACTTGCCAAAATCCTCCTACACAACCTTATGTTAGATTCGGCTCAACCCAAATAAACACATGAAATGGCCTTCGGCCCAACAATATTCCCTGCTTACCTTGATCACTTAAATCCCGAAAGATCTCTACTCCTTTAACGTTAGCCTACAGAAATCCCGATATCACCTTTCATGGATTCGGCCATAATAAGAAAAGGGAGTTAGATCTTCAACTTTCGGAAATCAAGAGAGATAGAAAAAAGAAAACGATTAAAAGAAATCTCTTACCCACTATTGAGAATCGATTGAAGCAGATTCCAGCCTATGGTACTTTCGGCTTTGAAGAAAAGAAGAGAAGAAAAGAAGTGGTGGAGAGGTTCAATAGAGGTTCGGCTAACACAAGAAATATTTCGGCTTTTGAAGGTGGTTGAATCAGTGAGAAGATGGAGAAGAAGAGAAGGTAAGGTTTAAGAGGTTTCGGTTTTAGTCACAAAAGAAAAAAAAAAGAAAAAGGAAATAGAGTTTTTAGAAGAGAGAAAAATCACAAAAAGATGCCTATCACTACACTAAGTAAATTCGGCACCTAGCTCCTCTTGTATGACGGAATTATGCCCCCCTAAAGTCCCATATTCGGCCAACACCTCAACCTCACTCCCTATCCCTTGTTTTTCTCCTATTTTCTCTCAACTCCACCCTTTCAAATGAGTTCAAATTAAGTCCAATCTCATCCCTTCTCCTTGCCACACATTTAAAATAATTTGACTCAGTCAAATCCCCCTTTTCTAGAGTCATAGCCGAATCCAACTCTCCCCTCCTCCTGACCCAAAAACAATTGCCAAAATGCTGCCTCTGTAGCTCAAACCTTGTCCCCTTTTAACTCCTTGAGGCGTCACTCCCTCATGCTCTAAGTGGTGCCTCCCTTGCCACTCTGCCACTAGGTTATTTGTGTCTTAACCTCCACCTTAATTTCCCTTAAGGCCTAGCTTCCTTAGCTCTCCCTCCAATTAGGTTCAACCTAAAATTACACCAAGGCTCCTACCAACTCCCCAGGGTTCCCAAAGCCCCCAAACACATCCAAACAACACACAAAGCACACTATCACATGAATTAAGAATTATAACGCATAACCCCTAAATCCCAGATGTTACAAAGTCTCCCCCATCAAGGCAGAGTTTGATCCCAACTCTGCTTCCTCCTTTCCTGAGCTCAAAATAATAGCCACCCAAAATACAGATTGTGAGGATCGAACACTTTCCCTCCTTACTTCTCTTTTGATGCCACACTACTGTGCCACTTACTTACATATGCTAGCAAACACATTTAATTAAACCTTAAGTCTTGCTTCCACTAGCTCTCCCCACTAAAGTGCCCAAAAACCAAAATTTCACCAGGGCTTGGGCTCGAACCCAAGCCTCCCTAGGACCCCCAACATACCCAAATAACAAGCTAAACAAGCCCAACACATGCAATAGTGCAAAAATGCCAGACCCCTAATTTTAGGATGTTACATAGTCCTTCTATGCTGCTGGACATGAATTTCTTAATTTATTATGATAGTGAAAGACCCATTTTTAACTCTGAATCCGGCAATGGATTATGTGAGAATTTGGGACGTATTTTAGTGTTTGTAACTCATAGTGCCCCGCAATCATTTCATTTTTGTGTGGAAGGCACTTCGAGTTGGTTCCCTCCTAAAGAGGGAGGGCTTGTAAGTAACCCTTTTTCTCTTCGAGTTTTATGTGACTTTTAGGTTATTGGGAGCAATTCTACTCCATTTGACAACCAAGGGGGCTGTGACGATGAAAGATTTTTCACGAGTAAGTGGCCCGATTTGAGGACAAATCGCTTCAAAGAGGGAGGGGATGATACGGCCATGCCTCGAGCACATTCTTGGACTAGCTCCCTAAGCATTGCTTGCAATCCCTTGCGAGTTGAACTAGTTCGCTTCCAGCTTGTTGAGCTCAACTCAACTCGTTTCCAGCTCAATGAACTTGTTTCCATCTTTTTATTTCATGCATTAAGTTGCTGGAATTAAAATAAATTATTAATTTAGTTAGTTCAGCTCAAATAATTAAGTTGCATCTTTAATATGTCAAAATTAAAAATCTAGACATTTTAATTAAGTTTTAAATGTGCCTTAGTTTAAAACATATTTATTAGCTATTTTATTGTGTCTAAGTTAGGACAAATTTATTGCATGTTTTAATGTGTCCTACTCCAGCCGAATTAATACAAGTAATTAATTAGTCTTAGTTCATGCATGAAATTAAATGTGTCCTAAGTAGCTACCGAATTTAATTTGTCTTGTGGCCTAAATTTATTTTGTCCTAAAACATGATTTAATGGTTGTTTTAAATGGGTGCAGGTACTTGGCATTGGACAACATTAAAAGGGGCAGCTACTGTTTGCTCTCCTCCATGCAGCCTTTC
Source organism: Gossypium bickii (assembly GCA_025503065.1). Taxonomy (NCBI): domain Eukaryota; kingdom Viridiplantae; phylum Streptophyta; class Magnoliopsida; order Malvales; family Malvaceae; genus Gossypium; species Gossypium bickii. Next base: position 40,558,056 of record CP106717.1, on the reverse strand, counting down.
GGGAACAGCTGATACGAACTCTGATGCAAACTTGATCGCATCATGGTTCGACTCCATCCGACGCCATCGAGAGTGGCCTAAACTGCAGGGGCCCAAGTGCAAGATGAAACATCTCATAGGCTTGATTGATTGTTGGGCCAATGATTTTAAGGACTTTTAATTTAATTAAGTTTTATTTAAATTAATAAGTTTGCATATTTTAATTTTAACTTACATTTTGTGTGTTCTGCATTTAATAAAGTTATGATTTATGTAACTCCCATGTTAGTTTAAGTCTGCATCATTAAATTAAGTATTGCATTTGTTTATTTAGTTTGCATGTCAAACTATGCATTTAAGCATCTTAGTTTAATAAATGAGTTGCTAGACATTTATTCAACTCATCTTAGTTTAATTAATAAGTGTTTTTATTGAACTTCATTTAATAAGAAGCTTATTTAATTAATCTAGTTACTAGGATAATTTATTGATGCATTAGTTAAAGTTCATTTAATAATGCTTCTCTTAATTAAACTAGTTGCTGGAATAAATGATGCATAAGTTTTTAGTTCATTTATTTAAGATAGGTGTTTATTTGTTTTAGATTTAATCATTGAATAAATGTGTTTTATATGTCAGTTACATGTGTTAATTGCACGTGATTTTTCAGCTCACAACCATTACATGTAAAGGCTGTTACACATTCAATAAGGTGGCTTTTGAAGTGATTTCAGTTACAAAAGAGGGGGTTGTTACAAAAAGAGGCTTTATACATCAATAAAAAGAGTTTAAAGGAGCATTACACTTCCTTTAAATTTCAGTAGCAACCCTTCCAACTACTCCAAACATTTTTGCTACTTTAATGGTCAATTCATGCTTTAAAAGCTTCATTAAGTTGTTGGAGTCTATTTAGCTTGCCAAAGGAGAAACCAAGAGACATTTTCAAAGCATTCAAATTCATTAAATCAGCTCATTTGGAGTCATAAAGTTAATGTTATTTGGCTTGGAGGAATTCAAGAGTTTTTATTTATTGATTAAGTTTTATTTCAACCATTAAAATGCACATTAAAGCTGAATTCATATGACTCTTCAGCTAACCGCATGTAAACACTATATATACTTTGTTATTAGCTTGTAGATGGGACTTTTGACTTTTGCCATTTTATCAAATTTTATGAACTTTGTGTTCTTGAGTGAGTTTATCTCCTCTCCATATTTTGTACAAGTTTTGTTTGACTTATCAAGCTTGCTTATGGCGTCTTCGACTTGTTCTTTTGAACTTATCATTCTTTAAACCTGAGTGTGGCATTCATTCTATCTCCATCTTTCACCTTAACCGTATAAGAATCAGGGTGACACTTTTTAGTGTTGAATATCTCTTGGTTAAGTTCATTATTCCATCATCACCAATCACCTTGTTTATCCAATTCAAACCCGAGCCTTGAATATTCATCCTTTCCTTTTCTTAATCAATTCTTTCTAAATTGAAACCTTCATTATCCACCTTCCTTTCTATTACCCAAAACCGAACCTATTCTTTCGAAATTGAACTTGTTCTTTAACCTCCATTCCTAACTTAACCCGAAATATTAAAAACATTCATTTCAAAGCTTCCACAAATTTACCTATCTTTTCATTATTTTTCGAAGATGAATCCTCTCCTCGTATACGATCGGGCAAACTCGCATACAACTCGACTCACCCCGAGGCCTCAATGATGATTCGAGTCGTTTAGATTGCCCGATTGTGAAAATGAGAAGTATCATTCGATTTAGAACCAAGGGGTTAAATTCAGCAAAGTGTGGTGTTTAGTTTTCAAAATGGGTTCAAAATGGCTAAGTAAGATATGTGATGGATTTGGCTAACCAAAGAGACTAAGGTGATGATGCAAACCTGGTTGCATCATGGTTCGACTCCATCCGACGCCATCGAGAGTGGCCTAAACTTGAGGGGCCCAAGTGCTAGATGAAACATCACATAGGCCTGATTGATTGTTGGGCCAATGTTTTTAAGGACTTTTAATTTAATTAAGTTTTATTTAAATTAATAAGTTTGCATATTTTAATTTTAACTTCCACTTTGTGTGTTCTGCATTTAATAAAGTAATGCATTATGTAACTTTCATGTTAGTTTAGTATGCATCATAAATAATGACTTGCATTATGAAACTCCCATGTTAGTTTAAGTCTGCATTATTAAATTAAGTTTTGCATTAAGTAACTCATTTGTCCATTTAGTTTGCATTTTAAATCATGCATTTAAGCATTTTAAGTTAATAAATGAGTTGCTGGACATTAATTCAACTCATCTTAGTTTAATTAATTGAGCTTTTGTTGAACTTTATTTGTTTCTTTAATTAATCTAGTTACTAGGATAATTTATTAATGCATGAGTTAAAGTTCATTTAATAATGCTTCTCTTAATTAAAGTAGTTGCTGGAATAAATGATGCATAAGTGTTAGGTCATTTATTTAAGTTAGTTGTTAATTTGTTTTAAGCATAATAATTGAATAAATGTGTCGGTTACATGTATTAATTGCGGGTGACTTTTTAGCTCACATCCATTACATTTAAAGGCTGTTATGCATTCAATAAGGTGACTTTTCAAGAGATTTCGATTACAAAATAGGGGCTATTACAAAAAGGCTTTATACATCATTGATTCAACTAATTAAAGTATCTTAAAGAGAGGAATTATTTGATTCAAGAATTTCAAAAGTCTTTGAGCCTTAATTTAGCTCTTTATTAGCATTTTATAAGTCTTTGAGCCTTATAAATATGTGTAATCAAACCTTTTTGAGGGACTTTTGGACTTTTGACATTATATTGAATGAAATTATATCATTTTGTGAGATTTGATTCTCTCAAATTTCGTTTGAAGACTCATTGGCTTATCTAGTCTCCAGTGGCTTCAACCTATTTTCTTCTATCCGAACTTATCACTATTATATAGTGTGGCGTTCACCTTTATACCAAGGTTCCTACTTTTCTAAGTAACGGGTCGAGGTTTCACTACTTCCATCATCCATCTTGAAGCTTATAAGTATTTGGGTCATTGCTCTTTAGTAGTGGTTCTTACTTGCTTTGAGTTTGTTCCCTTCCGTTCCATCACTATCCTTTATTTTTGTTGCTAGCCGAATTTTCCATTTCTTCCTTAAACCTAAAATCCATTTCATTCCCATTCCATATACCATCCCTCCTTATTTTCAATAACCGAACCTATATATTATTCATTTCCATAAACCTATCTTTGAACTCTTCTTCATAGCTTCCGCCAATATTTACTTAAAGCATTATTATTAAACAAGCTGAACGATACTTTCTCGTAGATGATCAAGCAACTCATATACGACTCGACTCACCTAGAAGTAGATCGTATCATTTGGTATCAGAGCCGTTAAAATGAGAAGTACAAACTTTCAAAGACAAGCTGAAATAGGTTAGTGAAAAAAATCAAAAAAATTGAAAAAAATAAAATTCAAAAGTTTCTCATTATATTTATTTCGTGTATTTGAAGTGTTGGAAAAAAATGAAAATTCAAAAAAAAATTGAAGTTTTTGAAGGTTCTTGAATTTTTTTTTCTTTTGTTCCCATTTCAATTGGTTCCTGATCATCTATTTTCCCTTCTACCATTCTTCTACCCCAACACCACATTTAAATATGATATACTTCTGAAATCCTTCAAAGTTATCATGATTCTTTGTAACATCATGTAATAGAAAAGAAGACAAGCAAAAGAAATAAAAAGAGAAGAGAGGGAAGAGGCAAGTAATAGAGAAATTGAGCGAGTAATTTGAGAGAGCTCTAAAAGCCTTTGAAACTGAAAAAGCCATATGAAAAGAAAAAGAACAAAAAGAGATTGAAAAGCAAACAAAGAGTGAAAATAAGAATGAGAAAGTGATTGAAAAAGAAAATGAGAATGAAAAAGAGTTTGAGAGTGAAAAGGAGGAAAGAAATTGAGATAAAAGAGAGTGGGAGAAGTGTGTGTTCTAGAAAAGAAGAGCAAAAGAAATGAAGAAAACCAAGTAATAGAGAAATTGGCGAGTTCGAGTGAGAGAAAAAGATAGCGAGTAGAACAAGCTGAGGACATTTGAAAAGCAAAACTACTAACCCACCTATTCGATCTTTTGTGATGTAACTTTTCGTGTGCCTAGAAGTTTGTGCGACCAATTCTAGCTTCACTACCAGTGCCGTACGCTTTAGGTTGTTCGAAAGGTAATTATGCGAACGACAACCACCCCAAACTTTGCGATCAAAGGTAAGAGAGGTAAAGAATTGTGTTAATATCGAATCAAGGTCGTCGGATCAAAGGTAAGAGAGGTAAAGAATTCGTGTTTATCGAATCAAGGTCGTCCGATTTAATAATTGCAAAAAGATTTTGATGGTTCAATTTTGACATGGCTCCATCTTTTGATATGGTTTCTAATTTTGTCTTTTTGAATGTTTCGCTTTCAAAGCGATGCATGAAAGTTAAATTATGACATGTTTAACTCTTCCATGAGATCTATGCGCCAAATTTGGAAGTTTGATAACTAAATTTGCAAATGCAAACTCGATGTGTTAAATGCTAAACTCTTTGAATTCATATGCTCAATCTTTTTGTTAAACATGCCACATGGACCACTTGATAGATTTTTCATGAAACATTTCATCCTGATATTTTCTTCAAGTTAAATCCTAAACTTTATGTAAATCTCCATGAGTTGTATACTGATGATTTTTGAAGCATAAATCTTGTTTCGCCTGGTTTTGCCAACTCGCTCCGCTTGATCAGTAGGTCCATCATGTGATGGACTCAGCGCTTGAAAAGTTGTATGTTCACCACTTCTTTGATTGTGGAATTTCAACCATTTGTGAATTGATTACATTTCTTCCTGCATGTTTTCTGGAATTCATGATCAGTCAATCAAGCCTTCATATTTCACGTTGATTTGTTTTATGGATTCATTTTCATATTTTGCATTCAACATATGTTTGTTTGATGTTTGAACTTCTCGTCAAAATGAAATTCAATGATTTGGGTTACAATTTTGATTTTCTAATCACTTATTTGCCACACTATGAAACTTGTTCATTTGAAAAAAAATCGACACATTATTTGACTTGATGATTTGTAAACAACTCTTCTCTTAAGTCCATGCTTACGCTCATACTCCTTAGGACTTTTAATTTAATTAAGTTTTATTTAAATTAATAAGTTTGCATATTTTAATTTTAACTTGCACTTTGTATGTTCTGCATTTAATAAAGTAATGCATTTTATAACTTTCATGTTAGTTTAGTATGCATCATAAAGAATTACTTGCATTATGAAACTCCCATGTTTGTTTAAGTCTGCATTATTAAATTAAGTTTTGCATTAAGTAACTCATTTGTCCATTTAATTTGCATTTTAAATCATGCATTTAAGCATTTTAAGTTAATAAATGAGTTGCTGGACATTAATTCAACTCATCTTAGTTTAATTAATTGAGTTTTTGTTGAACTTTATTTAATAGTTTCTTCTTTAATTAATCTAGTTACTAGGATAATTTATTGATGCATGAGTTAAAGTTCATTTAACAATGCTTCTCTTAATTAAACTAGTTGCTGGAATAAATGATGCATAAGTGTTAGGTCATTTATTTAAGTTAGTTGTTAATTTGTTTTAAGCTTAATAATTGAATAAATGTGTCAGTTACATGTGTTAATTGCAGGTGACTTTTCAGCTCACATCCATTACATTTAAAGGCTGTTATGTATTCAATAAGGTGACTTTTCAAGAGATTTCGATTACAAAAGAGGGGCTGTTACAAAGAAGCTTTATACATCATTAAAAAGAGTTTAAAGGAGCATTAATCTTCCTTTAAATTTTGGTAGCAACCCTTCCAACTACCCCAAACATTTTTTGCTACTTTAATGGACAATTCATGCCTTAAAAACTTCATTAAGTTGTTATTTTCTAAGCATTCAAGGACATTGATCCAGCTGATTAAAGTATCTTAAAGAGAGGAATTATTTGATTCAAGAATTTCAAAAGTCTTTGAGCCTTAATTAAGCTCTTTATTAGCATTTTATTATGTGACCATTTGGCTAGCTCATTCTAGCCTTATAAATATGTGTAATCAAGCCTTTTTGAGGGACTTTTGGACTTTTGACATTATACTGAATGAAATTATATCATTTTGTGAGATTTGATTCTCTCAAATTTCGTTTGAAGACTCGTTGGCTTATCTAGTCTCTAGTGGCGTCAACTTGTTTTCTTTTATCCAAACTTATCACTATTATATAGTGTGGCGTTCACCTTTATACCAAGGTTCCTACTTTTATAAGTAGCGGGTCGAGGTTTCACTACTTCCATCATCCACCTTGAAGCTTATAAGTATTTGGGTCATTGCTCTTTAGTAGTGGTTCTTACTTGCTGTAACATCCCGAAATAGGGCCTAAACAGAACAATGGTTGCGAAACCACAAATTCGAGATAGAAAAGTTTATTACGATTAATTATGATGATTTATCGAGTGATTAGATGCATGTGTTAGAATATCGATTGAAAATTTCATGAATTGCTTGTCTAATTTGCCTATTAGGACTTAATTGCAAAAGTTGATAAATATGAGTTTTAGATGTTAAAGGATTTAATTGAAGAGCATAATTGAAGTAGAGGCCCTTAAATGGTAATTATACCATTAGGCTTTCATGGACAAAAATGGACATATATAGGTTGAAAGAACCAAAGTTTTTAATGAAGGGTAATTAGTCATTTGGTAATAAAAACATATTAAAAGGGAAAAAGATGGCAAAATATGCTCATCTTCTTTATTAGGCCGAATTTTCAAGGGTTCACCATAGCTAGGGTTTTTTTCAAGCTTCCAAGCTCCATAGTAAGTGATTCCAAGCCTCGTTTTTAATGTTCTTTACATTTTTGAAGCCCCGATAGCTCGATTTAACTTATTCTATCAATAATTCATGCTAGGGTTCATATTTGGAAAATTACCCATAGGTGAAATGTGTTTATTTTGATGTTTTATGATAGAATATGAAGTTTGAAATTATGTTAAACAACTTTTGCTAAGTGATTTTAAGTAAAAACGAGTAAAACGGCTTAATCGGTAAAAATACCTAATGTTCATAAGTACATGTTAGAGTGAGAATTTGATGTTGTCATAGAAGGGAAAAATGATCAGCATGTCATAATACATAAGAATAAGGGATAAAGTTTAATTTCTGAGCTTTGGAACAAATGTGTAAATATGTAAAAGTTTAGGGGCAAAATCATAATTTTTCCAAAGTTAGAGTTAAGGACTGTTTTGGTAAATCTGAGTATTAAATAAGCTAAATTTGCTATTATAGATCAATAAGAATGAAATCCGGAGTTAGATCAGGGAAAGAAAAAGATAGTGGACTAAATCGATATAGTTTATTGTATTTTGTTTCGAGGTAAGTTTGCGGTAAATAAATGCAATATTCTATTATTTTACATTTAATACTATTAAATTCCAGCATTTACATATTTATTTTATAAATTTATCATCCAAAGACTCAAGTATGAATTGACGAAAAAGCTATCTCAGAAAGTTCCGGTTGAACCTTATGAATGTGTAGGATACAAATGTCATGACATTAGAGTTTAAGGAAATCATGTAAGACCATGTCAAGACATGGCATTGATAAGTTTCTATAAGGAAAATGTCCCATGTAAGACCATGCCAAGGCATGGCATTGGTGAGTTCATAAGGCAAGGATACCATGTAAGACTATGTCAAGACATGGCAATGGTTAAGTTTCATAAGGAAAGGTACCCGCGTATCCTTAGTATTCCAAGTGGTTCAACGGGAAAATTCAAAGAGTATACCAAAGGAAAGGTAAGACAAGTTCATGTTAAAAGGTACATGTAAGAATGAAATTTTAAGTACATTGGGTTAAAAGCTTAAGTGATCTTGATAAGAAAAGAATAAAATAATTTATTATGAATGTTGTTATTTATTTACATGCAAACTTACTAAGCTTAATGCTTACTCCCATTCTTTTCTCTCTTTTTATAGTATTACAAGCCAACTCGAGGATTGAAAGGACGTCGGAGATCATTACACACTATCAAAGGATTATATTGGTTTTTTGTGACTCGGATGTTTTAAGTTATGGCATGTATAGGGACTTAGCCATTTTGTGTGTATGACCTTATGATATGGCTTAAGATTGGCTTGTAAATGCTTGGTAATAATTAGCTATTAAAATTGCTAATTAAGATCATGTTTTGGATGTTTTGTAATGCCTAGTTGATAGTTATTATAGAGAAATCATGTAATTATATGCAGGGGAACAGTTTGGACAGCAACTGTGACGTGATTTTGAAAAATCACTAAAAATAATATAAATGGAATTATGGTGTGAATGAGATATAGAATTAAAGCTTATTGAGTCTATTTTTATATGAAAGAAATGGTGTAGGCAAAAGAGTTGTATATTATGAGATAATTGATCTTTTGTGTAGAGTGGTCAGCACTGTTGAACTGTGTAATAGGGGAGACTTTAACTAATAAACTGTACTAATTGGCCATACCAAAAATTCTGGAAAAATTATAGTAAGAAGATATATGAGTCTAGTTTCATTGAAAATTTATGGATCTAAATTTTGAGTTTCGTAACTCGAGTTATAGTCAATTTAGTGAACATGATGTAGATGGACAGTTTCAATTTTTATGCCCTGATTTAGTAAGTTAAGTCTAGTAATGCCTCGTGCTCGACTCCGTCAACGGTCTCGAGTAAGGGGTGTTACACTTCCTTTGAGTTTGTTCCCTTCTGTTCCATCACTATCCTTTATTTTTGTTGCTAGCCGAATTTTCCATTCCTTCCTTGAACCTAAAATCCATTTCGTTCCCATTCCATATACCATCCCTCCTTATTTTCAATAACCGAACCTATATATTATTCATTTCCATAAACCCATCTTTGAACTCTTCTTTATAGGTTCTGCCAATATTTACTTAAAGCATTATTATTAAACGAGCTGAACGATACTTTCTCGTAGACGATCGAGACTCTCACATACGACTCGACTCACCTAGAGGCAGATCGTATCAGGTGATTTGAAGATGGAAATTGTAACAGCCCGGTTTAAACCCTAGTCAGAACAGTGGTTTTGAGACCACAAATCTGAGGTTAGGAAAAATATTTTAATATTATTTTTAGTGTTTATAATATGTGATTGAGTATGTGTGAAATTTCTGTGTGAAAATTTTATTGTTTGAGTGCTTAATTAGCAAAAAGGACTTAATCGCATAAAATGCAAAAGCTATGTGCTGATTGTTAAAGTGTTAATTAGACATGGCTTATAAAAGGAGAGGTCCTTATGTTGATATTACATCATTAAATAGTTAATGGATGATAATAGCATGGCAATTGGTGTTGTTATTAATATTCATTAAGGGTAATTTAGTAAATGTTGTAATAATGTAATATAATTAAAACAAAAAGAAATAAAAGCCATATTATCATCATTTATTGCTGAAAATTGAAAGAAAAAGAGAGAAAGAAGGTTTTGAAGCATTTGGCTATAGTTGCTCAAAATCAATGTATGTTTTAAGCTCGATTTTTAGTGATTTTTACGTTTTTGTGATTGTTGCTTAGTGTACTACCAAACCCATGCTTTGATTTTAGAAATTGATGGTGATTTTGAGTTATGCCATTGATGAATGCTTGAGCTTTGTGTTAGTTAATGATGAAATATGAAAACTTGGTGTTGGATTAACATAGTTTGTATTAAGATTTTTGGTGAAATTGAGTATTTTGGGCTAAATTGAGAAAAGTGTAAATTGAAGGATTAAAATGTGAAATAAATGAAATGTGTGGGTTTCTATTAGCATGGGAAGAATTCGGCTAAGCACATGTGTATTGAAATTTTGTGTATTTGATGATTTTGTGAAATAGGGACTAAAGTGTCGAAATGTGAAAATGTGAGGGCTATTTTGTAAAATACCCTAAATATGTGTGTGTGGATTAAATTGAATAAATTAGTGATTGAATGGATTAAATTTGAATGTGTATAGACCAAGAGAGGAGAGGTTTGGATCGAGATCGAGGCAAAGAAAAAGTGCTCGATTAATCAACCGTATCGATAGTTCGACGTCCGAGGTAAGTTCGAATATAATATATGTTATTAAGATATGGTTTAGCATTATGAAATGAATGTGTTTATGTGTATGAAATTGAAATGCTAGGTGTAAGATTTAGTTGATGGCACTAAGTGTGCGAAATTGAAGTTGAAATAGAAATGAATAGCACTGTGTGTGTGATGTTATGAAAGCTTCGGCTTATTGATGTGGCATTGTGTGTGCGATACCGAGATAAGTCGGTTGAAAGATTAGGCACTAAGTGTGTGATGACTAATATGTTTCGATCATGTATGTGGCACTGAGTGTGCGATTAAATTGAAAGAATATCTGAGGATGATCGACTTATAATATCAAGCATTGAGTAGCTTGGAAATTGAATAACTACCTGTTAGCTAAGGTATGTATTGAACCTTTGTGGTTGATGAGTTTATAGATAAAGCTATGACATGGTATGAATAAGAGAAAATTGATCTATGTGATGGTTATTATATACATTGATTTGATTTGATGAGATAAATGTATTGTATGTCGAACTTACTAAGCGTTGGAAAGCTTACTATTTGATTTGTTTCTCTGCTTTGCAGTGTCAGTATAGCTAGCTCGGATCTGGGGTTCGTCAGCTTCTCAATCACACTATCGACAATCTATTTTTGGTACTTTTAGAGTGATGTACATAGTTGAAATATGGCATGTATAAGCTAGTTATTTGAATCATATTAGAGATGTGTAATTAGCCATGTGATATGGCTAGATATATGATGGTTTTAAGCATGAATGGCTTGATATATATATGATGCATATTTTGGTATGGGATGTGGGTAAAGAAAATGAATTTCAAATGGTAATCTTTGTGATGGTAAAATGTTAGTATATGAATATGTTCAAGTTGTATATGTTAGCTTATAAGTTGACATGTTTGGAAATGAAAATTTCATGAGATGATGTAATGATTGTTGTCATGGAATTGGTTTCCAAATTGTGTGTTTAAATATGCTCAAATGTGCTTGTAGGATTGACCTTATGTAGGTGGCAAATTGGCCTTGCAAATGGCCTATTTTGCCACACAGTGGTGGCACACGAGCGTGCCTGATGACCGTGAGAAAGTGGCAATATGTAGTCTATTAGCACACGGCCATGGCACACGGATGTGCCTGGTAGCCGTGTTGTTTCAATAGGATCGACCACGGCCAAAGTACATGGGCGTGCTTGGTGGCGGTGGAGCCAAACCAGGATAGACCACGGCCAAGGTACACGGGCGTGCTTGGTGGCCGTGGAGCTAAGTCAGTTTCGACCATGGGGAGGACACACGGGTGTGTCTAGCAGCCATGGGAGGCATAGGGCCTGCCTCCACGGGCGTGTATCCCCTGTAACCCTGAAAAGTTTTGAATTTTTGAGAATATTTGTATGTATTTCAGTTTGGTCCCCACCCATTTCTTGCATGTGTTTAAGGTTTTGTAGACCTCTACAAGGGACTATTTGATTATGTTTTGATGTACTATGATGATATTTGACTTTGTGTTGTGAATAGGTTGTAAAATGATTCGATTGTTCGGTAGTGCCTTTTAACCCTATTCCGGCAATGGTCTCGGGTTAGGGGTGTTACAGAAATGCAGATGGTTCGAATGGCTTTAAGGTCAAGAAAGAATCAGTACTAAATTGGAGTACTATCCCAAATCTTATAGACGCTTAAAGGTGGGTAGCATGATAGATAAATTGTGACCCACTATCTATATGGAGATAGGAACCAGTCGGTATAAGGGTGAACGACACACTCAGGAGAGTGATAAGTTCAAATGAATCAGATTGATGCTACAAGAATGACTTCATAAGTCAATTGAGTCACAAATGAACAAAGGGAGTTGAATAACTCACAATTCCTGTAAATTTCATAAAGAGTAAGTAAAATTGTCTAACCCCAAAATGTTCACAAAACAAGCTATTTATAGCCAAATACAAGGTCTAGTTGAAAACGCAATTTAGGGAGTTGAATGGGTAGCAAATTAAAGCTAAAAGAGATTGGAAATTTCCTGGAAGTTTCTTGAACATCCTTGGGAGCTTCCTTGAAGTTTCCTAGCATGGGAGACACCAATGGTCAGTATCTAGAAGCCTACATTAAGCTGGAGTTTAATTAAGTTAATTAATGGGCTGAAACTTCTTAACTCTTGCTTAAAACGTCCTTTAATGCTCCCTAGACTAGCTTGATAAATTGAAGTGAAGAATGAGCTGAATGGAGCTACATTTGATGAACCAAAGAGTTATGATCAGCTTTCAATTCTTCCTTGGGCAGGCGAACAAGCAGCAGCCATAATAAAGGCAGCTTAGGCGCACAAATAGTCCCTTGTGTGAACACTTGAATTCAATCGGCCTTGAGGTGTGAAAAGGGTGATTTGAGCAGCCACCAAGGTGGTTGCTAGCTGAATAGGTTCAATGTGCATAGCTTCTTGGCTATTGGACTCCACAAACAACCACTTGGAGAAGCTAAAAACTGCTGCTGACTATTAGTTCAGCTTAGTTGCTCCAGCTCCAAATACATGTGCTCATTAATTTTGTCCATGCATTAGCTGAATGTGTTCGAATGGTCACTTGGGAGAAACCAATCATCAGCACACTTTACATTAATCCTCATTCATACACTTATGCTGTCCCTTGTACATGTTGATGTGATCCCGGCCGCATCATGTTACGATACAACTCGATGCCACCGAGATTGGCCCAAACTCGAGGGTCCCAAGTGCAAAATGAAGCTTTTAATTTTAGTTTGTTAATTTGGTTGCTGGAATAAGGACTTTGATTTATTTATTTTAGTTACTTTAGTTATTATAATATGAGTCTTTAATTATGTCTTATTTATTAAATGCATCTTTAATTAATGACTTGCATTATTGATTAACATCTTTTAATTATGACATGCATTATGTGTTCTGCATTTAATAAAGTCATGCATTATGTAACTCTCATGTTAGTTAAGTTTGCATCATAAATTATAACATGCATTATGTAACTCCCATGTTAGTTAAAGTTTGCATCATTAAATTAAGTCATGCATTAAGTAACTCATTTGTTCATTTAGCTTACATCCTAAACCATGCATTTTTGCATCTTAGTTGTTAAATATGTTTGAGTTTGTTTATATAAGTATGTTATTTAATTTGGCTGTTACTTTTTACTACATAAATTAAAGTGTGTTTATTTTCATTTTAAATAAGGTGATTTGAGCTGCAAATAAATTGGTGTATGAGTGTTTATAGTGTGCTGATTCTTAGGAGTGTCTTTAATGCTTAATTATCTACCTTGTAGGTGACTATTCATAAGGCTAATTGACTCTTCAAGTTTGGACCTTTTTTAAGCCTTCAAAACTCATTATGGTGGCTTTTCAAATGGACTAAAAGTGACTCTTCAAGTCTGATCGGTTTCATGCACTCAAAGTTAGTTATTGTGCCAATTAAGGAGATGAATACACAAGCATTAATGCATTTGGTTAAGGGGAAAATGAAGGGACATCAAGCAGCACATTTAAAGGACCATTAAGCCTTCATCAAGTGAAAAAGCATGACTTTTCAGCTATGCATGAATTAAGTGGAAAGACACGACTCTTTAGCTGCCCAAGGCTGATTTAATGAAGGAATTAAAGTATTTGGCTGCTCAAAATGTTGAATTCTTCCAGCCCAAGTAATCACTCATTTATTTAGTTGAATTGAAACATTAAATCATGTTAAAGTTTGCTGTTACATAGGCCTAGAATTTCAAGAGTTTTTACTTATTGATTAAGCTTTATTTTAGCCATTAAACAACACATTAAAGCTGAATTCATGTGACTTTTCAGCTAGCCTCATGTAAGCACTATAAATAGTTTGTAATTAGCTTGTTTAGGGAACTTTTGCCATTTTATCAATTTGAATGAACTTTGTTCAAAGGGGGAGGGTATGATGCGATCCTGGCCGCATCATATTACGATACAACTCCATGCCATCGAGATTGGCCCAAACTCGAGGGGCCCAAGTGCAAAATGAAGCTTTTAATTTTAGTTTGTTAATTTGGTTGCTGGAATAAGGACTTTGATTTATTTATTTTAGTTGCTTTAGTTATTATAATATGAGTATTTAATTATGTCTTGTTTATTAAATGCATCTTTAATTAATGTCTTGGATTATTGATCAACATCTTTTAATTATGACATGCATCATGTGTTCTGCATTTAATAAAGTCATGCATTATGTAACTCTCATGTTAGTTAAGTTTGCATCATAAGTTATGACATGCATTATGTAACTCCCATGTTAGTTAAAGTTTGCATCATTAAATTAAGTCATGCATTAAGTAACTCATTTGTTCATTTAGTTTACATTCTAAACCATGCATTTATGCATCTTAGTTGTTAAATATGTTTGAGTTTGTTTATATAAGTATGTTATTTAATTTGGCTGTTACTTTTTACTACATAAATTAAAGTGTGTTTATTTTCATTTTAAATAAGGTGATTTGAGCTGCAAATAAATTGGTGTATGAGTGTTTATAGTGTGCTGATTCTTAGTAGTGTCTTTAATTCTTAATTATCTACCTTGTAGGTGACTGTTCATATGGCTAATTGACTCTTCAAGTTTGGACCTTTTTTAAGCCTTCAAAACTCATTATGGTGGCTTTTCAAATGGACCAAAAGTGACTCTTCAAGTTTGATTGGTTTCATGCACTCAAAGTTAGTTATGGTGCCAATTAAGGAGATAAATACACAAGCATTAATGCATTTGGTTAAGGGGAAAATGAAGGGACATCAAGCAGCACATTTAAAGGACCATTAAGCCTTCATCAAGTGAAAAAGCATGACTTTTCAGCTATGCATGAATCAAGTGAAAATACATGACTCTTTGGTTGTCCAAGGCTGATTTAGTAAAGGAATTGAAGTCATTTGGCAGCTCAAAATGTTGAATTCTTTTAGCCCAAGTAATCAGCTCATTTATTTAGCTGAATTGAAACATTAAATCATGTTAAAAGTTGTTGTTACATAGGCCTAGAATTTCAAGAGTTTTTACTTATTGAATAAGATTTATTTCAGCCATTAAACAACATATTAAAGCTGAATTCATGTGACTTTTCAGTAGCCTCATGTAAGCACTATAAATACTTTGTAATTAGCTTGTTTAGAAAACTTTTCCCATTTTATCAATTTGAATGAACTTTGTTCGAAGAGTGAGTTTACTCCTCTCTAAATTAAATCTGAGTTTTGGTCGACTTATCTAGCGAAGCTAGTGGCGTCAATCATTCTCTTCTTTCGAACTTATCACCAACCCAGTGTGGCGTTCGTCCATCTTTTTATACCTTCGGTTCTTACTTTGCTAAGTAACGGGTCGAGGTCCATTTTCGAATTCCATCATTCACCTTAAGCCAAATAGAAATCGGGGTGACACTTTCTAGTGTTGAATCATTTCTCGTGTTTAAGTTCGTATCTCCATTTCCACCGACTATCCTACACTTTATCTATCTACATTTCACTTGACTTTATTTTGTCCTACTAAACCGAACCTAACCATTCCATCTTCTAAAATCGATTCCTTCATCATCTATCAACCTCCATTCCTAACTTAAGCCATTTTTAAAAAAGAAAATCAACTAAAAACTTCCACCAACTTATTTTCAAAACTTCTAATTTTTGAAAGATCCATTAGTCCTCGTAGACGATCGGGCAAACATTTACGACTTGAATCATCACCGAGGCGAGTTCATATCATTTGCTATCAGAGCTAGCAAACGAGGATTTCTGACGACGATCGAGAAGCCAGAATTAGGTTCGTGAAAAAAATTAAAAAAAAGAAATACGAAAATTAAAAAAAAGTGAAGTTTGCAAGTTGTGATTTCCATTTTAGCTTCTTCTTTTTTCCCGATCCCAAAGCCTTCATTCTACCCTCATCCTTCTACCCCGATCATCAACATCACTTTTGCCATTATTTGGTATCATCATTTCAACCCCCAACGCCACACATATAAAATTTTCTTTTGTTTTAGCCTACCCTTTTCACCCGACATTATCCCTTGCACCAACTTTTGAAGCCAACCCTCAAAGCTGCGATAAGTCTGCTAGAAACAAAATACAAATTTGTGAGAGAGAGACGAACGGTAAAAGACACAAGTGAATTCACTAGAGAAAAAGCTGATTTTGAGTGAAACACGAGAGTGAGTGAGTTTTCTTTGTGAGTGATCTTGTGAGTTTTTGTGGTAAGGTAACCAATTTCTATTTTTGTTTTTAACATTTCTTCTTTTCAAAAATAATCATCTCTCAAGAAGAGTTTTCTATGTTTGAATTTCAATACTTGGTGAACGAGATGGGCCGGATGCTTGAAAGGATCGAGTGGAGGAAAAGGCCCGACGGAAGCAAAATCCACCAAGTCGAGAAACAGAGTTGCGACTATCTCGAAGACCCATTTTCGATGACTATTCGAGAAGAGATTATTATCGGGAATCCTACTCAACAAGGCATTCGAGACAAAGAGAAGAAAACTTTGAGTCTAAAATTTTTCAAGATGACAAACGAGAAAGTACAAGTTACTCTTCGTATGACTCAAAAACATCATCCACGGGGGAGTCCTTGGGACAAAGTGAACGTGGTTCGTACGTAAATCGTTCCACTCATACTCTACAGAAATCATCTCATTTTGATTCTTTTGTATCATCTTCTTTTTGTAATGAAATCAAAAAAGCATGTGAAAAAGAAAAATAAAAAGAAAAAAAGAATGAAAGAAAGCAAAAAGAAAAAGAGAACGAAAGAGAGCAAAAAGAGATTGAGAGCAAAAAAGAATGTGAGAAAGAAAAGGAAGTTGAAAAAGAGATTGAGATTGAAAAGAAAAAAGAGAGTATACAAGAAATGAGTGCTGATGAAAAAGAAACGAAAGAAAAAGAAGAAAGTAAACAAGAAAAAGCGAAGAGTGTTTTTACTAACCATCCTATGAGTTCTTCTTGTAATGTTTCTTCTTTTCAGGTTTCTCAAAATTCCATTGATAAATTTTAGCTTCATTACCTATCCAATGAGAGGCGGTTTCGATTGCTCGAAAAAGGTAAGAACATAGATGACCTTAGTACACAATTGCTTAAAGGTAAGCAAGGTAAGGGGTCCATAGCATTTGAGTCTCATTTATCCTACTTGAATATTGTTGATCATACCGTCGAAGGTGTAATTTTTGGAAGAGCTCCTCATTTTGATTTATTGAAGTGCCACTCTCTAATTATTGAAGATTTTGTTTTGAATCATGGTTTGAAAATTTTTCTGTTGTTGATAATGGCATTGACAAGTTTGTTGATGTAGTTAGAATGAATTGGCACAAACAAAATTTGATTTCGTTTGGTAAGGAATTGACACCTAAAGCGCCTAATATGCTCGTTTGTGTTGATAATGTGAATTCCTTGATTTGCTGTGCAAAATCCCCATGTTTGAGCAAGTCTGTTTGAATGAGATTTACGATGTATGATTGTTTGAATATGTACGTACTCAAATTCTCTTTGTTTCACTTGTGTGAATTTTTGGTGATTAAGAAATTTGTCCCGCATTTTGGAACAAATGAACAATCTCATGTGTTCAAACCGGGAGTTTATCATTCTAGTTCGACATTGAAAGAGATCGAGCCTTACAAATTTTGTGAAGATAAGTGTGAGCACAATGTGTGTTTAATTATTGTTTGGACTTTAAATAAGAAAATGAAACTTATGCATCCTGATTACAACTTTGAATTGATTCCTGTTTCTTCTATGTGGCTGTACATGAAATTCTTGATTCATCTTGAAAAGGTAAGGCCAACTCGAGTTTTTTGATACGATCCTGCCTTGGTTATGAGTCGAGTCGTTGAAGTTGCCCGATCATCGACGAGGAGAAATATTCGAGTCTTTGAAAAATGGGAAAATTGTTTTAAGATAGGCAGAAGCTTAGCAAAATGAATTAAAATGAAAAATAAGTTTATGGAATTAAGTAGGCTCGGTTTTGACAAACAAATAAAGATAGATAAGTGATATTCAGCAATAGTGATGGAAATGGAAACACGAACTTAACTTAAGAAAGATTCAACACTATATAACAGTGTCACCCCGTTTCTTATATCGTTAAGGTGGAAAGATGGTTGTTTAAAGGATAGGTGAATGCCACACAGGTTAAGGTGATAAGTTCAAAAGAACAAGTCGAAGACGCCACAAGCAAGCTTGATAAGTCAAACAAAACTTGTACGAAATATGGAGAGGAGATAAACTCACTCAAGAACACAAAGTTCATAAAATTTGATTAAGGTTCAAAAATTCTAAAACTCTCCAAAATAGGTAGATTACATGTATTTATAGTATCAAATGAAGCTAGTTGAATGGTCACTTTTAATAAGGCTAATAATGAACTGAAATGAAAAGTCTCAACTTTTGGAATTCTAGCCATGTAACTCCCATCTTCAATGTGATTAATTCTTTAATTAAATTGCTTGTCAAAGTCCTTTGAGATCTCCATGATCAACCAAAAAGTCACCAGCCAAATGAAAAGTCTCAACTTTTAGAATTCTAGCCATGTAACTCCCATCTTCAATGTTATTAACTCTTCAATTAATTTGTTTTTATCAAAGTCTTTTGAGGTCTCCATGATCAACCAAAAAGTCACCAGCCAAATGATGGAGAATTGATTGCATGTAGTAAATACTATGAAGCAAACGGTTATGGAAGTTGAAGACAAAGAGGCTGCTGAAATTAAAGAACCATAATGCTCTTCTTTATTTAATTAAACTACTTCTTAATGATAAATTAAGCCTCTTAATATCAGCCCCCTCTTGTGTAACCGAATTCACTTGAAAAGTCATTTTATTGAATACATAGCAGCCCATAGAAGTAACGGATGTGAGTTGAAAAGTCACCTGCAATTAACACATGTAACCGACGCATTAATGCAATTATTAAACTTAAAACAAATTAACAACTAACTTAAATAAATGAACTAGCACTTAAGCTTCATTTATTCCAGCAACTAGACTTAAATAAATGAACTAACACTTATGCATCATTTATTCTAGCAACTAGTTTAATTAAGTAAAGCATTATTAAATGAACTTTAACTCATGCATCAATAAATTAACCTAGAAACTAGATTAATTAAAGAAGCAACTATTAAATTAAATTCATTAAAAGAAACTCAATTAATTAAACTAAGATGAGTTTAAAATGATGACTAGCAACTCTTTTATTAAACTAAGATGCTTAAATGCAAATATTTAAAATGCAAAGCTGAAAATTAAATAAAGAGTTTAATTTAGCTGGAACGGGTTCAGAAAACTAGAATTGAGCTGAAATCAACTTCATTTTACACTTTGGCCCCACGAGCTTAGGCCACTCTCGATGGCGTCGGATGGAGTCGAACCATGATGCGACCAGGATCACATCATACCCCCTCTTGAAAGCGATTCGTCCTTGAATCGAGCCGTTGGTTCTTGAGGACATAGTTCCCTTTACCTTGCTTTCCTCGGTCAAATGGGGCGGATGGTAATCGCGACACCTGAAAGGGATAACCATGAATTAACAAATAAGGCTTTACACAAATTTGCAATCCACGCATAATCATAGCAACACAAGTATGACGCATGTGGAAGGAAAATATCAACTTATCATACAAAAGAAATAATGTCTTATCAAATGTTTGAAACAGAATTACATAAGGATCAAGGCATTCAACCAACTTAAATTGCTTCCACGAATTAAAATGCGAGTAGGAGGTCAAAAGTTGAACATAATCATCACCAACAAGTAATAAAACAGATTCACATGTTTCATGACCTCGCACAATCAATCCTTGCAATTGACCTTTTGATACGACTGTGGCTCGGGCACCCACTAAAGCTACCAAAGATCCCTTGGAGCTACCAAAGGGGCCTATCACTCGTGCTCATGCTAAAAAGGCTTAAAGAGGAAGTGACGATTCTCGTAAGCAAAATTTGGAGTAATGCCAATGGCTGAACATTTTGGGAACGATGAATCGAGCAAGCCATGCAATATCCTTCACGTTAAGCTAGCTCAAATTTAGTTCAATGAGCTACATTGCTTTTTAATTTAATATTTTAAATAAAATTGCATCGTTTTATTTATTTTAATTTTTATTTCTACAGCACGTTAATGCGTCCTAATATTAAATGTGTCTAAAATAATTAATTTAGTGTTGGGTTTAATTTATCTAAGCCTAAATTAATTTGTCACATTTTATTTCATGTTTTAATTTTGACTAAATTTGCAGGTTTTTAATTATGTTACTAGTCAAATTACTCATAGAGAGCAAGCAATATCGAATTAATGTTCATGAAGGAGAAGGGCACAAGATGGAATAAATAAATCAAAGCATGGTTTCATAATTCATGTTGAATGGCCAAGCAAAATAAATTGGAATTGAATTGGACAAGCACTTGAGGTAAATGGACGGCATGGAGGGAGGGCTTTGATGTTTATGGTCACATGGTAGAAATTAAAAATTAAAGTTGAAGTTTGTGGAAGCATGAGGCTTGGACGTTTAGTGGAAATAGAATAAAATATAAAAACATTAGTGGGAGGTTGGATAACAAAGCATGAGATTTTTAAATTCATGAACATTCTTGGATTTTCTTTAAAGTAATGGAAGACCATAATGGATTAAAGCAAGGATGGCATTTGCATGAATTAAATAATGGTGATGGGGGGAATCATGGTGGACGGCAAAGAGTACTGGGGGATTAAATTTTACAAATAGGAGCATGTACCTTTGTATTTCTTTGAAGAATTCGGCAGGCACAGGCCTATAAATATTTTGCTATTTTCATTTGTAAGGCAGAATTTCATGAATGAATTTACCCTTAAATTTGTTGAGAAATTTTCTCTCAAATTTCGTCCAAAGATTCGTTGACTTATCTATCTAGGTAGTGGCGTCAACACTTTCTTTGTTTATCCAAACTTATCACGTTTTCGTGTGGTGTTCGAAACTTTATACCAAGGTTCCTATCTCTTTAGATAGTGGGTCGAGGTCTCATAATTCCTTCCAAATTAACTTAAAGTCTTATAAGTCCCGGGTCAACCTTCATCCGAAGTTTGGTTCATTCTTGACCTTAAGTTATCGATTATCCTATAACCCAACTTGTCCATTTCTTTCATAACCAAGCCTCCTTAATCCATAACCACCTTCTATCGAGCCCTTCTTTGTCTATCGCCCTTTGAAAAAAATCAAATTTTCTAACCCTTTCCAAATTCGAACGAAACCTTCTTGTTTAACGATCGGGCAATCTTACGACTCGGATCAATTCACGGAATTGAGTTCGTATCATTTGGTATCAGAGCTAATTAAACAAGAAACTCAGACGTTCGAAGCAAACCCAAATTAGGTACGTGTTATAAAAAAAATTTACGAAGTAAAAAACAATTCAAAGTTTCGATTTAATTTTTTTCTTTTCTTTCTTTCATTTGGTGTTGCAAAAAAAAGAGATACGAGGATTCAAAAAAAATCGAAGTTATAAAAAAATTCGAGTAAAAAAAAAAGAGAATTTAAAAAAAAGAGTGTGAAGTTTGCAAGTTTTGCTTTACTTTCATATTCCTGCCCCGATCTTCAATTTTTTTTCTTTACCATCAATTGGTATTTTCTCTTTTCACCCAACGCCACCCATCCTTACTCCATTTGTCTTTTCTTCCTTTTAGCCTACCCGATACCCAACGCCAAACCTATATTAACTAATCTTGAAACTGACTCGTTAACCTAGTAGATCTGGTCCCCTGAATCTTATACGAAATCACGAGAGAAGAAACGAGCGAAAAAAGACAAGAGTGTGTGAGCACAATAGAGTGAAGGTAAAAGCAGAAATAGAGTACAAACACGAGTGTGAGTGACATTTATTCTTTCTTTTCGAGTGATCGAGAGGATTTGTAGTGAGGATAAAATTTAAAACCATGTCCCGAAGTCCGAAACGCAACATGGCCGAGAGAACGGATAGACAACATGCTAGAAATATACCTGATCTCAATCATCAAGCCTTGTTACGTGAAGTAGAGTGATTGTTATACCGTAAACTCGAGCCAATCCAAGAAAGGCTCGACCAAGTCGAAGAGTGCGCCCATCGAGGAAGAACTCCTCAAAGCCCACCAAGGCCACGTGGAAGGCGACGAGTACCCGAAGAAGAATGGTCCGAACCAAGTGAAGCCGATAGCGATCATGGGTCCAATTATAGTGGACGACGAAGAGGCCAACGAGATCAAGATCGAGTAGATGATGACTTGAAGAACCTCAAATTGTCCATACCCCCATTTCAAGGCAAAATAGACCTGGAGTTGTACTTAGAATGGGAAAAGAAGATTGAGTTAGTCTTTGAGTGTCACAACTACTCAGAAACCAAGAAGGTAAAGATAGCGGCCATTGAATTTTCTAACTACGCAATGGTCTGGTGGGATCAACTAACCACTAGCCGAAGGAGGAACGGAGAGCGACCTGTTAACACTTGGGTCAAAATGAAAGCATTGATGCGTAAGAGGTTCATTCCGGCATATTATCTTCGAGAATTGTACCAGAAGTTACAACACCTCACTCAAGGTAGTCGAAGTGTAGATGATTATTACAAAGAGATGGAGATAGCCATGATCAGAGCCAACATCAAAGAAGACCGTGAAGCAACCATGGCGAGATTTTTGGCTGGATTAAACAAAGATATTGCTAACATGGTTGAACTCCAGCACTACGTTGAGATCGAAGAGATGGTGCACATGGCCATCAAAGTGGAGAAGCAGCTCAAAAGGAAAGGCCCCACTTGCGGTGTCTACCCAAACTCCACTCCTACCCAAAAGTGGAATCAAGGAGCCGGTAAGAAGGAGATCCCCTTTCGAGCACGAGAAAATGTTACAAACCCTAGGATTAACAAGCCAAGTGGGGAAACAAGCAAACCTAACAATGAGGCCGAATGTAATTCTGCTAGAGACATCAAGTGTTTCAAGTGTCTCGGTAGGGGCCATATAGCCAGTCAATGCCCAAATCGACGGGTGATGATCATGAAACCTGATGGTGAGATTGAATCGGGTGATGAAGAAGAGATTGAACACGACCCACCCACCGAAGAAGAGAATGAAGAAGAACTTGAATTTGCTGTTGAAGGTGAGTTATTCGTGGTAAAATGTAGTTTGAGTATTCAAAGTACCGAAGATGAACTACAACGAGAAAACATCTTCCATTCAAGATGTCATATTAAAGGCAAAGTATGCAGCATGATCATCGATGGAGGTAGCTGTACAAACGTAGTTAGCAGCATGCTTATTGAAAAGTTGGACTTACCAACAACGAAACACCCTTAGTCTTACAAATTACATTGGCTGAACAACGGAGGCGAATTGAGAGTCACCAAGCAAGCTGTCATCCCTTTTTCCATTGGCAAGTATAGTGACAAAGTTGTTTGCGATGTGGTCACAATACATGCGAGCCACTTACTTTTGGGAAGACCATGGCAATTCGATCGATGAGCCATTCATGACGGTTATACAAACCGCTATACCTTCCAACATCGTGGCAAAAGTGTGACTCTAGCACCAATGACTCCCAAACAAGTGTACGAGGACCAAGTACGCTTGAAAAGTTCTGTCCAACAAATGAAAGCGAAAGAACAAACAAAGAGAGAGAAAAAGAAACAGAGATGAAGAGTGGAAAAATAAAGGAAAAAGGAGAAATAAAGGCAAAAGGTAAAAACAAAGGGAGTGAGCAAAAAGTGAGTAAAGAATAAGAAAAATGAGATGAGGAGGGGATTGTAAAATTGAACGTGTATGCAAAAGCACAAGAGATTCGAAAAATGTTGTTGCTTCGGCAACCAATGATTGTTCTTATGTATAAGGAGAATTTCCTTAATACTAACGAACTAGATGCTTCACTTCCATCTTCGATTGTATCTTTGTTGCAGGATTTCGAAGATGTATTTTCGGACGACATCCCTAGTGGCCTACCACCTATTCGAGGTATCGATCACCAGATTGACTTCGTTCCCGAAGCCACAATACCAAATCGCCCAGCATACCAAAGCAACCCTGAAGAAACCAAAAAGTTACAATGATAAGTGGCCGAGTTGATGGCCAAGGGCTACATTCAGAAAGTCTAAGTCCGTATACTTGTTCCTTTGCTTCTAGTACCGAAGAAAGATGGTACTTGGCTTATGTGTGTGGATTGCCGAGCGGTCAATAAGATCACCATCAAGTATAGGCATCCTATTCTGTGCCTAGATGACATGTTAGACGAACTCAGTGGAGCACAACTCTTCTCCAAGATTGACCTCAAGAGTGGATATCATCAGATCCGAATGCGGGAATGAGATGAGTGGAAAACGGCTTTTAAAACCAAGCACGATTTGTATGAGTGGTTGGTTATGCCATTTGGCTTAACTAACGCACCCAGTACATTTATGCAGTTAATGAATTATGTTTTGTGAGCTTTTATCGAAAAATTTTGTGTTGTTTATTTTGACGACATTCTTATTTATAGCAGATCATTGGAAGATCACATAAACCATTTGCGAGCCGTACTTGAAGTTTTGCGTAAGGAAACATTATACGCTAACCTTGAGAAATGCACTTTCTATTCTGATCGAGTTGTTTTCTTAGGTTTTGTCGTTAGCGCAAAAGGGCTTGAAGTGGACCAAGAGAAGGTTAAGGCAATCCGTGAATGGCCGAGACCTACTAGCATTAGCCAAGGCTTCTATAGGCGTTTCATTCCAAACTTTAGCACTATTGCTACTCCGTTAACTAGTGTTATTAAGAAAAACTCAGCTTTCTTCTAGAATGACGAACAAGAGCGTGCTTTTAATACTATTAAAGATCTACTGACTAACGCTCCTTTACTTGTTTTACCAGATTTCCAAAAAACATTTGAAATCGAGTGTGATGCCTCGGGCCTAGGCATTGGAGCCGTGCTTATGCAAGAAGGACACCCAGTAGCGTACTTTAGTGAAAAGTTGAATGGGGCGACACTTAACTACCCCACTTACGATAAGGAGATGTACGCGTTGATTCGGGCTTTGGAAACGTGGTAACATTACTTATGGCCAAAGGAATTTGTCATCCATACTGATCACGAGGCATTGAAGCATTTAAAGGGCCAACATAAACTAAACAAACGGCATGCCAAATGGATGGAGTTCCTCGAATCATTTCCATACTTCATCAAATATAAGAAAGGTAAAGAAAATGTGGCGGTGGATGCATTGTCTAGGAGGTATGCTCTTTTCAATTCATTAGAAACAAAATTGATGGGATTTGCGTATTTGAAAGAATACTATACTACTGACCCTGATTTTGCTGAAATGTACAAAGCTTGCGAATCTGGTTCTTGTGATAAATTTTATCGTAGCAATAATTACCTGTTTCGAGAAGGCAAGCTCTGTATCCGTTGCGCGAACACTTCTATTGGCCAAAAATGAGGCACACAGTGGAGGCCTTATGGGCCATTTTGGCATAGCAAAGACAATGGCAACGTTGCGCGAACACTTCTATTGGCCAAAAATGAAACGAGACGTGGAGCGAGTATGCGAACGGTGCATCACTTGCAAGAAGGCCAAATCGAAGGTTTAACCCCACGGATTATACACTTCGTTGCTTATCCCGGAAGGACCTTGGATCGACATCTCAATGGACTTTGTTCTAGGTCTTCCTAGAACCAAGGATGGCAAAGACTCAATCTTCATCGTTGTAGATAGGTTTTCGAAAATGGCACACTTTATTGCATGTAACAAAATTGATGATGCTTTTCATGTTGCTAACCTATTTTTCAGAGAGATTGTACGTTTGCATGGAGTATCGAGGACTATTATTTCTGATCGAGACACTAAGTTCCTAAGCCATTTTTGGGGAACGCTTTGGGGAAAAATTGGCACAAAGCTGCTGTTTTCGACTACTTGCCATCCTCAGACGGATGGGCAAACGGAAGTAGTAAATCGAATCTTGTCTATGTTGTTGCGTGCTATAATCCGAAAGAATCTTAAGTCGTGGGAGGAATGCTTACCACACATTGAATTCGCTTATAATCGTTCTAGCCATTCGGCTACTCAACACTCTCTCTTTGAAATTGTTTATGGTTTCAATCCTTTAACACCTCTAGATTTAATTCCACTACCTAATGAACAATTTATGAATGCAGATGCGAAAAGGAAGGCTGAGTTCGTGAAAGGTTTACATGAGAAGGTGCGTAGGAATATCGAAGAACGAACCAAGCAATATGAACAGAAGGCTAATAAAGGACACAAGAAAATCACCTTTGAGCCAGGAGATTGGGTGTGGGTACACATGAGGAAAGAAAGATTCCCAGCCCAACGAAAATCCAAACTAATGCCAAGAGGCGATGGTCCTTTTCAAGTCTTGGAGAGGATCAACGATAATTCTTATAAAATCGATCTCCCCGGTGAGTATAACGTGAGCGCTAGTTTTAATGTGTCTGATTTATCTCCATATGATGTAGGTGACAACTTGAGGACAAGTCATTTCGAAGGAGGAGGGGATGATACGACCGTGGCTCGGGCACCCACTAAAGCTACCGAAGATCCCTTAGAGCTACCAAAGGGGCCTATCACTCGTGCTCGTGCTAAAAGGCTTAAAGAGGAAGTGACGGTTCTCGTAAGCAAAATTTGAAGTAATGCCATGGCTAAACATTTTGGGAACGATGAATCGAGCAAGCCATGCAATATCCTTCATGTTCAGCTAGCTCAAATTTAGTTCAATGAGCTACATTGCTTTTTAATTTAATGTTTTAAATAAAATAGCATCATTTTATTTATTTTAATTTTTATTTCTACAGCACGTTAATGCGTCCTAATATTAAATGTGTCTAAAATAATTAATTTAGTGTTGGATTTAATTTATCTAAGCCTAAATTAATTTGTCACATTTTATTTCATGTTTTAATTTTGAATAAATGTGCAGGTTTTTAATTATGTTGCTAGTCGAATTACTCATAGAGAGCAAGCAAGATCGAATTAATGTACATGAAGGAGAAGGGCACAAGATGGAATAAATAAATCAAAGCATAGTTTCATAATTCATGTTGAATGGCCAAGCAAAATAAATTAGAATTGAATTGGACAAGCACTTGAGGTAAATGGACGGCATGGAGGGAGGGCTTTGATGTTTATGGTCACATGGTGGAAATTAAAAATTAAAGTTGAAGTTTGTGGAAGCATGAGGCTTGGACGTTTAGTGGAAATAGAATAAAATATAAAAACATTAGTGGGAGGTTGGATAACAAAGCATGAGATTTTTAAATTCATGAACATTCTTGGAATTTATTTAAAGTAATGGAAGACCATAATGGATTAAAGCAAGGATGGCATTTGCATGAATTAAATAATGGTGATGGGGGGAACCATGGTGGACGACAAAGAGTATTGGGGGATTAAATTTTACAAATAGGAGCATGTACCTTTGTATTTCTTTGAAGAATTCGGCAGGCACAGGCCTATAAATATTTTTCTATTTTCATTTGTAAGGCAGAATTTCATGAATGAATTTACCCTTAAATTTGTTGAGAAATTTTCTCTCAAATTTCATCCAAAGATTCGTTGACTTTTCTATCTAGGTAGTGGCGTCAACAGTTTCTTTGTTTATCCGAACTTATCACATTTTCGTGTGGTGTTCAAAACTTTATACCGAGGTTCCTATCTCTTTAGATAGTGGGTCGAGGTCTCATAATTCCTTCCAAATTAACTTAAAGTCTTATAAGTCTTGGGTCAACCTTCATCCGAAGTTTGGTTTATTCTTGACGTTAAGTTACTGATTATCCTATAACCCGAATTGTCCATTTCTTTCATAACCGAGCCTCCTTAATCCATAACCACTTTCTATCAAGCCCCTCCTTGTCTACCGCCCTTTTAAAAAAACCAAATTTTCTAACCTTTTCCGAATCCGAACGAAACCTTCTTCTTTAATTGATGCAAGCACGTTCCATGTCAAGTCGAGCTCGAGTCATGATCCGTTGATGCTACCTCGTGGCCCTATCACTAGAGCTCGATCTAAGCTATTCAAAGACGCCATCGGAGTTTTGGTCCAGCAAGTGTGGAAAGATAATGAAGCTAATTTACTTGGACGAGATACAAGCTCAACCAGCAACCTATGAGCTCGGTTCTAGCTCGTGCTAAGTTTCGACTAAGTTCAACGAGCTTAATTGGCCATTCGGCCTTAAGCTAAATAAATTGGTTGGAATTTTATTTAAAATAAATTTGGATAAATTTAATTTCCTTTAATTAATTTGCTGTTATTAAATAAGGTTTTAAGTTGTTCTTAAATCTAGCATATTTACTTGGAAATTAAAGTTGTTTAGCTGAAACTAGTATTTAATGTTGTCCTAAGCTTCAGCCGATTTTTATTAGCTATTAAATAGCTTAGATTTAATTTGTTTCAGCTCAATTTAATGTCTTAATGTGATCTTTAATTGCTGGAATTAATTAGCTAAGTTAATGAACTTAATTTGCTTGTAGGTGCATGTAAAGGGACGGCACAAGGAGATTAATGGGCAGCAGCAATTACTTTCATTTAAGGTGATGTTTTGGTTAGCTCAATAGTTTTCTATAGCTGCCGTTTCAACTTCCCAAGTGTCCATTCAGCTTACCGAAGTTAATACAAGAAGGTCAACCATCAGCAGCAATTTGAGCTGAAAAGTCAGCCATTAAAGCTGGAATTTAAGGAGGAATTTAAGGGCATTCATGCATGCTTGGTTGAACAATGAAGAGTCATTCAATTATCTTTCTTTCCTTGATGATTCGGCTGCACCTTGGTGATTTAAAAGCTGCCTCTTGAGCTCCCATTCAGCCAATGTGGACTTGGAACTTGAAGAGTTTTCCTATCTAGAATTTTCAAGTTAATGCTAGTATTAATTTTGCTTAGTTATTAAGGCTAGAAGATGACCATTCGTCTAGCTCAAGCAACTATAAATAGTTGGCCATTTTATTTTGTAAAGGACTTTTGCCAAATTTTATATCGTTATTATGCTGAATTTACGAGAGCAATTTCTCCTATTTCGTTCTTAGGATTTGTTGGCTTATCTAGGAGTCTAGTGGCGTCAACCATCCTTCATTCAATCCCGATACCAAGGTTCCTATCGTACATCGATAGTGGGTCGAGGTCTGTTAAACAACTAAAACCGAAAACCTTTAGAAACGTATAAGTAACCGGGTCAATACCTTTCTCAGTGTTGGTTCTTACTTATTTTCTAAAGTCCTAAACCAAAACCCGAATACTCTTTCATCCTTAAACCGAAACCCAAGCCTTATTTTCCTTCTTAAACTGAAATCCGATCCATACATTCTTCCCTAACTTCGAAACATATCCTAATCCGAAACCATCCTAAGCTAATACCGAATCCGACTCATTTTGTCAACTCAATTCTTACAACTTATCCGAACTTCATCGAAATTTCTTTCTTTCTTCGATTCTCTGGTTTACGATTGAACTCCAAGTATACATCTAGTTTTCTCCTCGAGACCGGGATCGTATCATCGACCCACTTGAACCACCAATCTCTTCTTCTTACTTTAGCCTACCTACACCCACATCTTACACCCTTTGAACCCATCTTGAAACCGACCCCTAAGCCCTAATAGGCCTTGGCAAATCTGACTAACGAAACTGTGAGAAGTGCGAGAGGTAAAAGGCATGAGTGTGTGAGACTATTCGAGGGGAGGTAAAAGCCAAACTGAGAGTGTTAAACACGAGCGGAGTGTCAATAACTTCTTTCTTTTCGAGTGAACTGTGAGGATTTGTTGTGAGGTACTATAGTCCACGTGATCTCTCAAGAACCCGAGCAAAATGTAAATGAGCCACAAGGAAGACAACCCGTCCGTAACATTCCTGATCTGCCGATGCAAGCCTTGTTGCGTGAAATGGAGCGGTTACTCGATCGAAGGCTCAACCCTCTTGAAGGCCGATTATACCAAGTGGAAGCCCAGAGACAACGAGAGGTACGTGGGTGACCAAATAGACGACATGAACAGCCACAAGAGGGTGAAGATTCTTTTAATGATGCTTTCGATAGTGCGATCGAATCTAATGCAAGTGTTGGAAGACGAGGACCCCGACACCGTGGCAATAGAGATCGAGCCTGAGTAGATGATGACTTGAAGAATATAAGGTTATCTATTCCACCATTTCAAGGGAGATCCGATCCGGAAGTGTACCTTGAATGGGAAAAGAAGATTGAATTGGTCTTTGATTGTCACAACTATTCAGAATCTAAAAAGGTTAAATTGGCCGCTATCAAATTCACCGATTATGCCATGATATGGTGAGACCAAATAACTACCAGTCCAAGGAGAAATGGAGAACAACCCATCAGCACGTGGGCCGAAATGAAATCTATTATGCGCCGATGATTTGTCCCACATTTTTACCATCGAGAATTATACCAAAAACTCCAAAATCTTACTCAAGGATCAAGGAGTGTTGAAGATTACTTCAAGGAGATGGAAGTTGCCATGATTAGAGCAGATGTGCAAGAGGAACGCGAGGCGACCGTGGCCCGATTTTTGGCTGGTCTCAACCGAGACATAGCTAATATGGTGGAACTCCAGCATTATGTCGAACTTACAGATATGGTGCACATGGCGATTAAGGTGGAGAGGCAGTTGAAGCGCAAGGGTACTGTTCGAAACTATCCCAACTCCAACCCTACCAAATGGGGCCAAGGGACTAGTAAAGCCAATCCATCGACTCGAGCCAAGGAGACCACATCATCTGCCAAACCAAGTAAGTATTTCACTGAATCTAACAAAGGCAAGGCAATAGAAAGCCCATCCAACCGATCACGAGACATCAAATGTTTTAAGTGTCTCGGGAGGGGACATATTGCAAGTCAGTGTCCAAACCGAAGTATGATGGTGATGCGTGCCAATGGAGAAATAGAGTCTGAAGAAGACGATGAAGAACGTGAGATTGAAACTACCACCGACGAGGAAGAAGAAATTGAACATGCCATAGATGGTGAACTCCTCGTTGTAAAGAGAAGTCTCAACCTTAAAGGAGTTAATGATGAGCAACAACGAGAGAACATTTTCCATACTCGATGTCAAATACAAGGCAAAAGTTGTAGTGTTATCATTGACGGTGGAAGTTGCACAAACGTTGCTAGTACGTTCATGGTGGAGAAGTTGGGCTTACCAACCACAAAGCACCCGAGCCCATATAAGCTGCAATGGCTTAATGATGGTGGTGAACTAAAGGTAATTAAACAAGTCCTAATTTCTTTCAACATTCGAAAATATGCGGATGAGATCCTTTGTGATGTTGTACCCATGCACGCGGGTCATTTGTTACTTGGACGTCCCTGGCAGTTTGATCACAAGGTGATTCACAATGGATACACCAATAGATATACGTTTAAACACTTGGGAAAGACTATCACTCTAGCACCTTTGACTCCGAAACAAGTTCATGAAGATCAAGTAAAGTTAAAAGATTCTTTTGAAAAGATGAGAGAAAAAGAGAAAAATGAGAAAACAAAAGAAAAGAAACTTGAAACAAAAAAAGAGCAAGTGAAAAAGAAAAATGAAAAAGGAGAGATGAGTGGAAAACAAGAAAAAGAAAAAGAAAATGAGAAAGTGAGTGTCTTTGCAAAGGGAAGTGTAATACGAAAGGCTTTGCTGCTGCGACAACCGATTTTTGTACTCATGTACAAAGAAAGTCTTTTCAACACTAACGATATTCCCCAGAATCTCCCTTCTTCAATTTTGTCTCTTTTGCAGGATTTTGATGATCTATTTCTGGAAGACATCCCGAGTGGATTACCACCACTTCGAGGGATAGAACATTAAATTGATTTCATACACCGAGTCGTTATTCAACCGACCCGGCACTTATCGAACTAACCACTGAAGAAACAAAAGAACTTCAACGGCAAGTCGAAGAACTTATGGAAAAGGGCTACATACGAGAAAGCCTTAGTCCCTGCGCCGTACCGGTCTTGTTGGTTCCAAAGAAGGATGGCACTTGGCGTATGTGCGTCGATTGCCGAGCTGTGAACAAAATTACCATTAAGTATCGACATCCAATTCCGCGACTTGACGATATGTTAGACGAGTTGAGTGGTGCCAAACTGTTTTTGAAAATTGACTTAAAGAGTGGTTATCACCAGATTCGAATGAGGGAAGGCGATGAATGGAAGACTGCCTTCAAAACTAAGCATGGTTTGTATGAGTGGCTGGTCATGCCGTTTGGCCTAACCAATTTGGCCTAACCAATTTGGCCTAACCCTTTCATGAGATTAATGAACTATGTTTTAAGAGCTTTTATCGGTAAGTTTTGTATTGTATATTTTGATGATATCTTGGTGTATAGCAAGACAGAGGAAGATCATGTAGACCATCTTCGATCTGTTTTGGAAGTCTTACGTAAGGAAACTCTTTATGCTAACCTTAAGAAATGTTCATACATTACGATAAAGTTATTTTTCTTGGTTTTGTAGTTAGTGCTCAAGGTCTCGAAGTCGATCAAGAGAAGATCAAGGCTATCCAAGAATGGCCGAGACCTACGAATATAAGCCAAGTAAGGAGTTTTCATGGGCTTGCGAGTTTTTATCGCAGATTTGTGCCAAACTTCAAAGATCGTTAACCGCACCTCTCTTACCAGCGTCATCAAAAGAGCTCACCTTTCTCTAGGGAGACGAACAGAAAACTCTTTTAATGTTATTAAAGATAGACTTACTAGAGCTCCTTTATTAGCATTGCCTGATTTCTCTAAGACTTTTGAGATTGAATGTGATGCATCAGGTGTAGGCATTGGAGCCGTATTGACTCAAGAAGGAAGACCTATAGCATACTTCAGTGAAAAGTTGAATGGGGCATCTCTGAACTATCCCGTCTATGACAAAGAAATGTATGCTTTGATTCGTGCCCTCGAGATGTGGCAACACTACCTTTGGCTGAAAGAATTTGTAATTCATTCAGACCATGAAGCGCTAAATTAAAGGACAGCACAAGTTGAATAAACGACATGCAAAATGGGTGGAATACCTCGAGTCGTTTCCCTATGTCATCAAACACAAAAAAGGTAAGGATAACGTTGTGGCTGATGCACTCTCAAGAAGGTATGCATTTTTAGCACATTTAGAATCAAAACTGCTTGGATTTGTTTACTTGAAAGAATTGTATGCCACTGATGATGATTTTGGTGAAATTTCCGTGCGTGTGAGAAAATGGCTGTTGATAAGTTTTACAAGTCTGACGGTTTTCTTTTCAAAGAAGGTAAACTATGTGTGCCAAAAAGTTCTATTCGGGAAGTGTTGGTTAATGAAGCGCATAGCGGAGGACTCATGGGGCATTTTGGAGTAGAAAAGACAATGGCTGGCTACACTAAGAGAACATTTTCTTCGCCAAAAATGAGGAGAGATGTCGAGCAAGTATGCTTGTATGTGTATATCGTGCAAGAAAGCTAAATCGAGGATCAAGCCTCATGGCTTATACTTACCTCTTCCAATTCCTGACGCACCATGGCAAGATATTTCAATGGATTTTGTACTTGGTTTACCCCGAACCAAAACAGGAAAAGATTCAATTTTTTTTGGTAGTAGACAGATTTTCGAAAATGTCTCATTTTATACCATGTACAAAAACTAACAATGCTGTTCACATTTCTAATATTTTCTTTAGGGAGGTGGTGCACCTTCATGGGTTACCAAGAACCATTGTTTCGGATCGCGATACTAAATTCCTAAGTCACTTTTGGCGATCACTATGGGGAAAGCTTGGAACGAAGTTACTTTTCTCGACTACGTGTCATCCCCAAACCGATGGGCAAACTGAAGTAGTCAATAGGGTGCTATCAACTTTACTAAGGGGCATCATTCGAAAAAACTTGAAATCATGGGAGGAATGTTTACCTCATGTGGAGTTCGCCTATAATCGATCCGTGCATTCGGCGACTAAGTTTTCACCATTTGAAGTCGTCTACGGGTTTAATCCTCTAACTCTGTTAGATTTAATGCCGCTACCTAATGATCAGCTTGTGCATAGAGATGCCAGAAAAAAAGCCGAATACGTGAAGAATTTGCATAAACAAGTTCAAGACAACATTGAATCTAAGACTAAAAAGTACGCTCGAAAGGCGAACAAAGGTCACAAACGAGTTATTTTTGAACATGGAGATTGGGTTTGGGTGCATATGAGAAAAGAACGCTTCCCAGCCCAACGTAGATCTAAGTTACTATCTCGTGGAGATGGACCGTTTTAAGTTCTTGAGAAAATTAACGATAACTCCTATAGACTTGATTTACCAGGTGAGTACAATATTAGTGCGACTTTCAACATAGCTGACTTGAGTCTTTTTGATACAGGTTCTGACTTGAGGACAAGTCATCTTCAAGAGGGGGAAGATGATGTGAGCACGTTCCATGTCAAGTCGAGCTCGAGTCATGATCCGTTGATGCTACCTCGTGGCCCTATCACTAGAGCTCGATCTAAGCTATTCAAAGAAGCCATCGGAGTTTTGGTCCAACAAGTGTGGAAAGATAATGAAGCTAATTTACTTGGACGAGAGGAGGACCAATGTTGGAGCATTTTCGCAATGTTTTACGAGCTCAACCAGCAACCTATGAGCTCAGTTCTAGCTCGTGCTAAGTTTTGACTAAGTGAGCTTAATTGGCCATTCGGCCTTAAGCTAAATAAATTAGTTGGAATTTTATTTAAAATAAATTTGGATAAATTTAATTTCCTTTAATTAATTTGCTGTTATTAAATAAGGTTTTAAGTTGTTCTTAAATCTAGCATATTTACTTGGAAATTAAAGTTGTTTAGCTGAAACTAGTATTTAATGTTGTCCTAAGCTTTAGCCGATTTTTATTAGCTGTTAAATAGCTTAGATTTGATTTGTTTCAGCTCAATTTAATGTCTTAATGTGATCTTTAATTGCTGGAATTAATTAGCTAAGTTAATGAACTTAATTTGCTTGTAGGTGCATGTAAAGGGACGGCACAAGGAGATTAATGGGCAGCAGCAATTACTTTCATTTAAGGTGATGTTTTGGTTAGCTCAATAGTTTTCTATAGCTACTGTTTCAACTTCCCAAGGTGTCCATTCAGCTCACCGGTTAATACAAGAAGGTCAACCATCAGCAAGAACTTGAGTGAAAAGTCAGACCATTAAAGCTGGAATTTAAGGAGGAATTTAAGGGCATTCATGCATGCTTGGTTGAACAATGAAGAGTCATTCAATTATCTTTCTTTCCTTGATGATTCGGCTGCACCTTGGTGATTTAAAAGCTGCCTCTTGAGCTCCCATTCAGCTAATGTGGACTTGGAACTTGAAGAGTTTTCCTATCTAGAATTTTCAAGTTAATGCTAGTATCAATTTTGCTTAGTCATTAAGGCTAGAAGATGACCATTCGTCTAGTTCAAGCAACTATAAATAGTTGGCCATTTTATTTTGTAAGGGACTTTTGCCAAATTTTATATCGTTATTATGCTGAATTTACGAGAGCAATTTCTCCTATTTCGTTCTTAGGATTTGTTGGCTTATCTAGGAGTCTAGTGGCGTCAACCATCCTTCGTTCAATCCCAATACCAAGGTTCCTATCGTACATCGATAGTGGGTCGAGGTCCGTTAAACAGCTAAAATCGAAAACCTTTAGAAACGTATAAGTAACCGGGTCAATACCTTTCTCGGTATTGGTTCTTACTTGTTTCCTAAAGTCCTAAACCAAAACC
The DNA here is from genome assembly GCA_025503065.1 of Gossypium bickii. Taxonomy (NCBI): domain Eukaryota; kingdom Viridiplantae; phylum Streptophyta; class Magnoliopsida; order Malvales; family Malvaceae; genus Gossypium; species Gossypium bickii. Next base: position 40,522,333 of record CP106717.1, on the reverse strand, counting down.
CGAATACTCTTTCATCCTTAAATTGAAACCCAAGCCTTATTTTCCTTCTTAAACCGAAATCCAATCCATACATTCTTCCCTAACTTCGAAACATATCCTAATCTGAAACCATCCTAAGCTAATACCGAATCCAACTCATTTTGTCAACTTATTTCTTACAACTTATCCGAACTTCATCGAAATTTCTTTCTTTCTTCGATTCTCTGGTTTACGATCGAACTCCAAGTATACATCTCATTTTCTCGTCGAGACCGGGATCGTATCATTAACGATCGGGCAATCTTACGACTCGGATCAATTCACGGGACCGAGTTCGTATCACCTTTGGACATATGCTCGCTAACAATTGCATCATGCCAATTATCAAAAACAAGAATTTTTTTATCTACCATTAAAACAGATAGACCATCAATAAGCAGAATAGGACATTCATGCACTTCATGATCTAAATGATTTACAAAAGGGAAATCAGTAACATGATTTCTATCAACATCTGAGGAGAACGAAAATGGTTCAAAGTCTTCAAGTGACTTACTTTATGACCAGAAAGATAAGGATCGAGTTTACCTTGCTTCATTAAAACAAACCTTCTCTCCTTGAGGTTGTAGTGTAACTGTAGTGTCACGGTTGAATTAATCTTTCCCAAGCGAATTGTAAACTTCATGGACAACCAAAGAAATTGTTTAAGGAATGAATGTAAATTGAAAACAAAGTGGACAAATTTCGCTACCTTATTCAAAGACCTCGTATCAAAATGATAAAAACAATTGATGATGCTCGATTTTCTCACAAAATGTACCAATGCATATTCCCGATTTAAAAACATGTGTTTGATTGTTTAAATCAAAATGTAACAATGGTTTCACTAGATCAAACATGTTAAACCAAAAAGAATTTTGCATACTCGGCACCATATAATCAAAACTCTTGGCACTCGTCGAAACAGAAATGCACCAATTAAAAAAATTTTCAAGAGGCAAAATTTGATTCACGAAATCACCATGTTCAAACAATTTATTTCTTTTTGTGAAAACTCGTCATTTTGCAAAATCGAATGGGTTTGTCGAATAGGATGAAAGATATCAACCACATTCAACGAGTAAAAGTTAATCGAAGGAAAATAATGAAAGCTTTTAAAAATTAAGTCACTGAAAATTTCATTGACAAATTTCAAATCAGTTTGTCGTGACTCGTATAGGATTTCCTTACATCGCTTACCTTTGGGCTCATGTGGTTCATTTTCAACTTTACCTTGACTGAACATACGGAAACGTCGTTCTTCCGAAAGCAATTGTAGTTGAAAATTATCGTCAATCGGTCCATCGGAAAGCTGAAGAGAAGAAATAGAACAAGTACAAAGTTCAAAGAAGTTAGTTGAATCAACACTCAATTTTTCTCGCTCATCTTGTTCTTTTGTTTCTTTTTCAATGCTCTCTTTTTTTCCACTCTCGTTTTTCTTCAAAATTTTTCTCTTTTTCTTTTTCCTTTTCTTCTTTTATTTCTTTTTCTTTTTCTTCTTGTCTTTCTTTTTCTTTTCGCTTTCTTTCTTTTCTTTTTCAATGGCTTTTGCAAAGGCTTTTTCTTTGCTCTCTCAAAACTCGCTCATTTTCTCTCTTACTTGCCTCTTGCCTCTCTTCTCTTTTTTATTTCTTTTTCCTTGTCTCTTCTTTGTTTCTTTTCTATTACATGATGTTACAAAAGAATCATGATAACAAGGATTTCCAAAAGAAGGAAAATTATTTATATTTGGTTCACGAACATTTCTTCGAGAAGAATACTCCATGGATGTTTTCTTTGAAGTTCTCGAAGAAGTATATCTATCATTCGAAAGTCATCTCGAAAGGATTCAAAATCAAGATTAGTCTCTTTTCGTCTTGGATTTCTTGATAAAAAAGACACTCGATCAGACCCTCTTTTTGAATAGGATTCATAACATGAGTCTTTTTGTCTCAAAGTCGTTGGCGAAAAAGAATCATGATGGGTCTTCTTCTTTAAGTAGTAATCGAGGGTATATCTTCATGGGGTTCTCGGCTCCATTTTTTGACTTGAAGAAACTCGTCCATGGGGGTCTCTTTGTTCTGCACCATTTAATCTCTCGTGCAATTTGTCAAATTTTGAATTCACCATGGTTCGCATTTCTTGCACCAAATATTGGAACTCTGATTCGGTGAACTCTTTGCGAGACATGATTTTTGGTTTGCTGAAAAGAGATATGTTAAAAGAACAAAAATCAAAAGATTAAATACCTCACCACAAATACTCACAAGTTTTCTCACAAAGAAAAAAGTCATTCACACTCGTGTTTCACTCAAATATGGCTTTTTCTTTAATGAATTCACTCGTGCCTTTTTCCACTCGACCTCTTTTCACAATTTTGTATTTTGTCTCGTAAGACCTATTTGCTGCTTGGGGTCAGTTTCAAAATGGGTGACAAGGGATAACGTCGGGTGTATCGGGTAGGCTAACAAAGAAAAGGGCAAATGGGGGTATGTGTGGCGTTGGGATGAAAGGAAGGGTTCCAAATGATGGTAATTACGACTGTAGATGGTCGGGGTAGAAAAATGAGAATTGAATGATGGTTTTGGGATTGGGAACAGAGAAGAGGAGTGAAGACAACAGGTACCTTGCAAAACTTTCAAAAGAAAACTTCACTTTTTTTTTATTCCAAATTTTTTTCTGAATTTTTGTAATTCTTTTTTTGTTTTTTTTCACTTCAAATACAATAGAATGAAATACAAGCAATTTCGATTTTTTTGAGTTTTTTTAATTTTTTTACGAACCTACTTCCGAGATTGAATACGAACGTCGACGCTCCTCGTTTTTGTAGCTCTGATACCAAATGATACGATCCCGCCTAGGTGATGAGTCAAGTCATTGAAGTTGCCCGATCGTCGACGAGGAGAAATATTCGAGTCTTTGAAAAATGGGAAAATTTATTTAAGATATCCATGTGCTTTGAAATGAAGATATGTTAATGAATCTAAATTGCTATGTTTATGAATGATTTTGTGATAAGTTTATTTGTATATGGCTTACTAAGCTTTTGAAAGCTTACTTTGTGTGTGTTTACTCTGTTTTATAGATCGTCAAGGTTACTGAAGGCTCGAGGACCGCTGAGGATCATCACCACACTATCAAACTCAACTTTGGTACTTTTGAATGTGTATATAGCTAAATATGGCATGTATAGGCTAGTTGTTTTGGAACATGTTTGAGATGTGTAAATAGCCATGTGATGTGGCTAGATAAATATTGGTAATATGCATGAGTGATTATGGTATATGAAGTATGTTTTGGTATGGCTTGATGGAAATGAAATGGTCTTAAGAATGGTAAGTTTATTGATGGATTGATGCCATAGTGATTTAGTGAAATTGTGGATGAATCATGCTTGGTTTTACATGTGATTTAGTTGTACTATTTGGCATACAAGTTGGCATGTTTAGAAATGTAATTGAATGGGATGATAGGTTGAACACTTGACATGATTTTGGTTGCCAAATGTGTATAGGATGTTGCTTGTTTGAACTTGTAGGGATGACACTAGTGTGGGTGGAATTTTGGCCTTGAAAATGGCTTATAAATTCCCATATGGTTGAGCACACAGGCGTGTTTCTCAATAGTGTCCCTCGTGGTTGATATTCAAGGCAAGTCAGGTTCGACCACGAGCAAGACACACGGGCGTGTGACCGGCCGTGTGGGGCCAGTTAGTAGTGACCACAGGTGAGGCACACGGGCATGTCCACGGCCGTGTGGACAAGTTAGTATGTATGCCCTGTTTTGACACGGTTTAGACACACGGGCGTGTCTAAGGCCTTGGGTTAACATAGAAAAATTTTAAATTTTCGAGAATTTTCGTATGTGTTCGGTTTATTCCCGGCCTTATTGTAAAGCATGCTTAAGGTCTCGTTGACCTATTTAAGGGACTCTTTGATTGCATTGGATGAATTATATTATGAAATGTCTGTAAAAGATTTTGTTTGTCTAGTAATGCCTCTTAACCCTAATTCGGCGACGGATACGGGTTAGGGGTGTTATATTTGATTGGTATCAGAGCTACGTTTTAGTCAATTCTTGGACTAACGTAGCGTGTAAGAGTCTAGCTATACATTCCATATATCTGAACTGTGATAGTGTAATGAATCTTGACGTGTAAAATGTGTTTATCATATAGTAATGGATCCCGAAAGAGCCATAGCTGACGATGTAGAAAGCAATGTGCTTGCTCCCGCTCAAGGGACAGCGCCATCTAATTCGAGATCGGCTACAAGCGGTCAAGAGGGAGAAGCTAAACAAGCTTTCTTCCAAATGATGAGTGTGTGGTTCACTCAGTTCGTAAGAAATAATCCGGCTGTTTCACAACCTCCTCCTCCGCTTAATCCCCCTCAGACTTCTGTTATACCTCCGACTACAAATCTGAATTTTTTAAACAAGCCTCCGGTTGAAAAAATCCGTAAATATGGGGCTGAAGAATATAGAGCCACCAGTGATGACGATGCTGTGAGAGCTGAATTTTGGCTCGAGAATACAATTCGGGTATTCGATGAGATGTCGCTGAGTCCTAAAGAATGCATAAAATGTGTTGTATCTTTGTTATGAGACGCAGCCTATCAGTGGTGGAAGACTTTGATTTCTGTAGCTCCAAAGAGCAGGTTACTTGGGATTTCTTCCAGTCTGAGTTTAGGAAGAAATACATTAGTCAGAGATTCATAGATTAGAAACAGAAAGAATTTTTGAAATTGAAACAAGGCTGCATGTCTCTCACTAAATATGAACGAGAGTTCATGAGACTAAGTTAGTATGCTCGGGAATGTGTATCAACGGAAGCAATAATGTGCAAAAGATTTGAAGATGCCTTAATGAAGATATCTGTTTGCTAGTTGGGATTTTAGAGATAAAAGAGTTTGTTGTGCTTGTTGACTGAGCATGTAAAGCCGAGGCGCTCGGAAAAGATAAAAGAAAAGCTGAGTCTAAAGCTAGAGATATGAGAAAGAGATTTTTGGGTAAATCATTTCAGTCTGCATCAAAGAAATTTAGAGATGAACATAGTCGTTCCAGGGAAAGTGTGGGGCAATCGAATAGAGATCGAGCTAGATCACAATCGAATACCAAAGCTCCAACAACTTCAATGCATGAACTTAGAATTCAGTAATACTTTACCTGTAGAGTCTACTAAGTTTGTTATAAAAGTATCGAACCCCTTAGGTAAAAGTGTCCTAGTTGACAAAGTATATAAGAACTGTCCGTTAATATTTCGAGATATTTGTTTTCCTGCTGATCTGATGCTATTACAATTTGATGAGTTTGACATAATTTTGGGTATGGATTGGTTGACATTGCATGATGCTGTTGTAAACTGCAAAAGAAAGACTACTGATTTGAGATGTCCGAATGATGAAATAGTTCGGGTTGAGTCTAATGATTTGACTGGGTTACCTGCTGTAATATCTGTGTTGAAAGCTCAGAGTTATGTGAAAAAGAGTTATGAAGCTTATTTTACCTATGTGATTGACTCAAAAGTATCTGAAAAGAAAGTTGAATCAGTGCCTATTGTTTGTGAATTCCCTGATGTATTCCCTAAAGAACTACCGGGATTACCTCTGATACGTGAGGTTGAATTTGGCATTGATATATTGCCTGGTACGATCCTTATTTCGATAGCTCCGTATAGAATGGCACCAACAGAATTGAAAGAGTTAAAGTCACAGTTGCAAGAATTAACTGACAGAGGGTTCGCAAGACCGAGTTTCTCACCTTGGGGTGCTCCTGAATAGTTTGTGGAAAAGAAATATGGCACAATGAGAATGAGTATTGACTATCGTTAGTTGAACAAAGTGACTATAAAGAACAAATATCCGCTGCCCAGGATTGATAATTTTTTTATCAGCTAAAAGGAGCCACTGTGTTTTCTAAGATAGATCTGAGATCGAGATACTACCAGTTGAGAGTGAAAGATTCAGACATTCCGAAAACTGCTTTCAGAACAAGGTACGAGCATTATGAGTTTTTAGTTAAGCCTTTCGGACTAACGAATGCTCCTATTGTTTTTATAGATCTGATGAACAAAATTTTTAGACCGCACCTAGATCGATTTGTTGTTGTATTCATTGACAACATTTTGATTTATTCACGAAATGAAACTGAACATGCCGAGCATCTGAGAATTGTTTTGCAAATTCTGCGAGATGAACAATTGTATGCAAAGTTCAGTAAATGTGAATTATGATTACTAGAAGTTAGTTTTTTGGGACACATTGTATCAGCATCTGGTATACGAGTTGATCCGAGCAAGATTTCTGCTATTCTGGAATGGAAACCTCCGAAGAACTTTTTGGGACTCACTGGTTATTATCGTCGGTTTGTAAAAGGATTCTCGATGATAGCTACTCCGTTGACTAGATTGCTTCAGAAAGATGTGAGATTTGAATGGTCTGATAAATGTTAGAAAAGCTTTGATCAGTTGAAAGCCCTTTTGACTTAAGCTCCAGTATTGGTACAGCCAGAATCGGGCAAAGAATTCACGATCTTGAGCTATGGTTTGGGATGCGTTCTGGTGCAGGAAGGCAAAACAATAGCTTATGCCTCGAGACAACTAAAGCCTCATGAAAAGAATTATCCAGCACACAATCTTGAGCTAGCTGCGATTGTGTTCGCATTAAAGATTTGGCGTCATTATCTTTTTGGTGAGAAATGTCATGTGTTTTTAGATCATAAAAGTCTAAAATATTTGATGACACAGAGATATTTGAATTTACGTAAGAGAAGATGGTTAGAGCTGTTGAAAGACTACGAGTTTGTGATAGATTATCACCCGGGTAAAGCAAATGTCGTTGCTGATGCATTGAGTCGAAAGTCACTATTTGCATTACGTGCTATGAATGCTCATTTAGACCTATCTGATGATGGTTTAGTTTTAGCTGAGTTGAAAGTGAAACCGTTTTTTTATCACAAATATGTGATGCTCAGGAGGTTGATAATGGAATGTTAGCAAAATGAGCTCAATATGATTCAAACTCTAATTCTGAATTTCAAGTTGATGATGATGATTGCTTGAGATTTCGAGATCAAATCTGTGTTCCGAGAAATTCTGAGTTATTACAGTTGATTTTGAATGAAGCTCATAATAGTCGCCTATCTGTTCATCCGGGAAATACGAATGTACCATGATTTAAAGCAACACTATTGGTGGTCTAGTATGAAACGAGATATTTCTGACTTTGTTTCGAAATGTTTAGTCTGTCAGCAAGTTAAAGCTGAACATCAAGTTCCATCTGGTTTGCTACAACCGATTATGATTCTCGAGTGGAAACGGGATAGAGTGACGATAGACTTTGTTTCTGGGTAGCCTCTGACTCTGAGAAAGAAAGATGCGATTTGGGTCGTAGTTGATCGATTGACGAAATCCACCCATTTTATTTCAGAGAAATCTAATTACCCACTTGATAAGTTAGCTAAGCTTTACATTTCTGATATTGTGAGATTGGACGGGGTGCCATTGTCTATTGTGTCTAATAGAGATCCGAGGTTTACATCAAGGTTCTGGAAGAAATTGCAAGAAGCATTAGGTACGAAATTGCATTTCAGTACCACTTTTCACCCACAGACGGATGGTCAATCCGAGCGAATTATTCAGATTCTCGAGGACATGTTGAGATGTTACATCCTTGAGTTTAATGGTTCGTGGGAACACTATTTGCCATTTATTGAATTTACGTACAATAATAGTTTTCAGTCGAGCATTAAAATGGCACCTTGTGAGGCTTTGTATGTCGCAAATGTCGAACACCTCTATATTGGATTGAGCTTAGTGAAAATAAGATACACGGGGTTGATTTGATAAAAGATACAGAGCATAAAGTAGAAGTGATCTGTGATAGTTTAAAAGCGGCGTCTGATCGTCAGAAGTCCTATGCAGACTTGAAAAGAAAAGACATTGAATTCGAAATTGGTAATAAATTATTTTTGAAAGTATCTTCGTGGAAGAAAGTTCTCAGATTTTGACGTAAAGGCAAGTTGAGTTCGAGGTTCATCGGACCGTATGAGATCATGAGCGAGTTGGACCTGTTGCTTATAGATTGCTGTTGACATTTGAACTAGAAAAGATTCATAATGTATTCCATGTTTCGATGCTCCATAGATACGGATCTGATCCATCACATGTGATTCCCCCATCTGAGATTGAAATCCAATCTGATATGACTTATGAGGAAGAACCAATCCGTATCTTAGGCCGTGAATTGAAAGAGTTGAGAAACAAGAAAATTCTGTTAGTGAAAGTGTTGTGGCACTGACAGGGAGTGGAAGAGGCTACGTGGGAGCCTGAAGATTCAATGAGATAGCAATATCCGAATCTGTTTAACGGTAAGATTTTTGGGGACGAAAATCCCTCAGGGGGAGAACTGTAACAGTCCGATTTAGACCCTAGTCAAAACAGTGGTTTCGAGACCACAAATTCGAGTTAAAATAATATTTTAATATTATTTTATGTGCCTGTGATATGTGATTTAGCAAGTGCGAAAGTTTCGTGAATTAATTTGTCTGTTTGTGTGCCTAATTTGGGCAAAGGACTAAATCGTGTAAATCATAAAAGTAGCTTTCTATTTTATTAATGGCCTAATTGATGTGGCTTTTAAATGAGGAGGCCTTATGAGGCAATTAAACCATTTTAAAAGATAGTGGAAGGTAATGGACAAAAATGGCCATACATTATAACAATTTTCAATCTTTTCATTAATGGTAATTTGGTAAAATGTATATTAATGTTATTATAATAAAATAACAACAAAATGGTGGCCATTTCAATGGTGTTCATCCATTGAATGTAGAAAAGAAAAAGAAGGGTTAAGCTTCCATGACATTCGGCTACTTTAAAGTTTAATTAAGGTATGATTTTGACTCGGCTTTTGATAATTAATACATTTTTGTAATTGTTGCTTTGTATACTTCAAAATCCATGCTTCAATTTTGTGAATTGATGAATATTTTATAATGTGTCATTGATGAACATATGAGTTTTGGGATGTTTGATGGTGAAATATGTATTATATGTGATTAAATAACATAGTTTGTCTTTGGAGTTTTGATGATTTTGAGTAGTATGGATTAAATTGAAAGAATAATATTTTGAGGGATTAAATTGTGAAATAAATGAAATGTATGGACTACTATGAAGCATGTGAAAATTCGGCTAGGCATGGGTGACATGAGATTTTGTGTATTTTGTGATTTTGTGAAATAGGGACTAAAATGTCCAAATGTGAAAATGTGAGGGCTAATTTTTAAATTGCCCTAAATATGTTTTCTTGGATTGAATTGAATGAATTTGTGAATAAATGGGTTACATTTGAGTATGTATAGATCAAGAACCGAAGAAAACGGACTTAGATCGCGGAAAGTTGAAAGTGGTCGAATAGTTGAGTCCGTACGTTAATAGAATCCGAGGTAAGTCGATATATAAATAAATGTATTTGATTTGAGTTATTTGCACATCTATGAAACTTGGATTGCTATGCATAATGCTCGGGATAAAATGTATGTGAAATTCGAGAATGTATATATTGACAAGTTATCAATGTCCGAGAAGTCCCGTCTGAACCTAGGAATAGATAGGATTGCATATGTCATGACATAGGTGTCCAATATGTGATATCATGTAAGACCACATCTGAAATGTTGGCATTGATTTGAGATTTCGTGTAAGACCACGTCTGGGACATTGGCGTCGATATGAGACTTACGTATAAGACCATGTCTGGGACATTGGCATAATATTGATTCATGTAAGACCCTGACTGGGACAGTGGCATCGATATCTGATTTCATGTAAGACCATGTCTGGGACGTTGGCATTGTACGACTATTCCGAGCACTCTGAGTATCGTATTTAGTTCCGAATGGTTCAACGGGCAAGTACGAGAAATGAATGACTATATGAGTTGTACATACGTTTCAGGTACATTGATATGTATGCTTTGTATAAGCATGAACGGTGAGTAAGTATGTGCATTGATGCAAAGGAACATTTGAGAAATATGTATGTTTGAGATATGAGCAAATGAGATGTTCGAGATATGATGAATTTGTAAGCAATGGCAAACCAAGTGAGCCAAAGAGATATCCATGTGTTTTGAAATGAAGATATGGTAATGAATCTAAATTGCTATGTTTATGAATGATTTTGTGATAAGTTTATTTGTATATGGCTTACTAAGCTTTTGAAAGCTTACTTTGTGTGTGTTTACTCTGTTTTATAGATCGTCAAGCCTACTAAAGGCTCCGGGACCATCGAGGATCTTCACCACACTATCAAACTCAACTTTGGTACTTTTGAATGTGTATATAGCTAAATATGGCATGTATAGGCTAGTTGTTTTGGAACATGTTTGAGATGTGTAAATAGCCATGTGATGTGGCTAGATAAATGCTGGTAATATGCATAAGTGATTATGGTATATGAAGTATGTTTTGGTGTGGCTTGATGGAAATGAAATGGTCTTAAGAATGGTAAGTTTATTGATGGATTGATGCCACAATGATTTAGTGAAATTATGGATGAATCATGCTTGGTTTTACATGTGATTTAGTTGTACTATTTGGCATACAAGTTGGCATGTTTAGAAATGTAATTGAATGGGATGATAGATTGAACATTTGACATGATTTTGGTTGCCAAATGTGTATGGGATGTTGCTTGTTTGAACTTGTAGGGATGACCCTAGTGTGGGTGGCATTTTGGCCTTGAAAATGGCCTATAAATGCCCACACGGTTGAGCACACGAGTGTGTGGCTCGACCGTGTCCCTCGTGGTTGAAATTCAAAGCAAGTCAGGTTCGACTACGGGCAAGACACACAGGCGTGTGGCTGGCCGTGTGGTGCAAGTCAGTAGCGACCACGGGTGAGGCACACGGGCATGTCTACGGCCGTGTGGTCAAGTCAGTATTTATGCCCTGTTTTGACATGGCTTAGACACACAGGCGTGTCTGAGGCCGTGGGAGGCACACGGCCTGTCCACATGGACTTGTGACCTCTGTAACTTAGAAAAAAAAATTTAATTTCTGAGAATTTTTGTATGTTTTCGGTTTTGTCACGGCCTTTTTCTAGAGCATGCTTAAGGACTCATTGACCTATTTAAGGGACGCTTTGATTGCATTGGATGAATTATATTATGAAATGTCCGTAAAAGATTACATTTGTCCAGTAAGCCTCTTAACCCTAATTCGGCGACGAATACGAGTTAGGGGTGTTATAAGACCACGTCTGGGACGTTGGCATTGTACGACTATTCCAAGCATTCTGAGTATCCTATTTGATTCCGAATGGTTCAACGGGCAAGTCCGAGAAATGAATGACTATAATTGTATATTTGTTTCAGGTACGTTTGATGTATATGCTTTGTTTAAGCATGAAAGGTGAGTACTATGGACTTGCAAAAGATAAATATGTGCATTGGTGTAATGTGATAAAATGTGATATATGTATGACTATGATTTGAGCAAAAGAGATGCTTTGAGATATGATGTGTTGGTAAGCCATGGCTAAACAAATGAGCTAAAGAAAATGTGATGAATTTTCAATTGAGAAACATAAATGAAATTGTATTATATGATTATGTGCATTTTATGTTAAGTTTATTTTTATATGGCTTACTAAGCTTTTGAAAGCTTACTCTGTGTGTGTTTGCATTGTTTTATAGATTATCAAAGCTACGGAAGGCTCGGGGATCATCAAGGATCATCACTACACTATCAACTCCATTTCGGTACCTTTTGAGAGTGTAAATATTTAAATATGGCATGTATAGGCTAGTTATTTTGGAATTTGTTTGAGATATGTACATAGCCATGTGATATGGCTAGATAAATGGTTCTGTTTTGAATAAGTAGCCATGTTATATGATGCCTTGTTTGGTAAAGTTTGATGGCTAGTGAAATGGTCATAATAATGGTAAGCTTGTTGATGCAAAGTAAGTATATATATGATGAATGGTTGTTATATAGATAAAATAGATTTGTGATGAATTATACTTGGAAATATATGTGATTGGATTGAACCAAAAGGCTTATAAGTTGGTGTGATTGTTGAGCTCATAAGTGGTTAGAAATGATGAACATTTTGGTATGTATTAGTTGTCTTTGATGCTTGGATTGATGCTCAATTGTGCTTGTAGGGATGACCCAAAGTGTGGGTGGCATTTTGGCCTTGCAAATAGCCTATAATTGCCCACATGGTTGAGCACACGGGTGTGTGGCTCGACCGTGTCCCTCGTGGTTGTATTTCAAAGCAAGTCAGAGTCGACCACGAGCTTGACACACAGGCGTGTGACTGGCCGTGTGGTGCAAATCAGTAGCGACCACGAGTGAGGCACACGAGCGTGTCCACGACCGTATGGACAAGTCAGTATGTATGCCCTGTTTTGACACGGCTTAGACACATGGACGTGTCTCAGGCCGTGGGAGGCACACGGCCTGCCCACACGGGCATGTGACCTCTGTAACTTAAAAAACAATTTCCAAGAATTTTCGTATGTTTCTGGTTTAGTCCCGACCCTATTCTAAAGCATGTTTAAGGTCTAGTAGACCTATTTCAGGTACTCTTGGATTGGATTCGTTGAATTAAATTATGAAATGTCTGTAAATGTTTCTGTTTGTCTGGTAATACCTCTTAACCCTATTTCGGCGACAGTTACGGGTTAGGGGTGTTACAATTCATACTTCTTAATTTTACGATCAGGAAAATAAATGACTCCGCGTGAGAATACTTGAACTATTTCAAAATGACCTAACCAGTGAGATTTCAATTTACCAGGGAATAATTTGAGTCTAGAATTAAACAGTAATACATGTTGTCCTAGATCAAATTGCCTTGGCATAATTTTGTTATCATGTCATCATTTGGTCTTTTCCTTGTATAGTCTAGCATTTTCATATGCTTGTTCCCAAAACTCTTCCATTTCATTTAACTCTAACAACCTTTTATTGCTAGCAACAACCCAGTCCATATTCAATTTCTTGATAGCCCAAAATGCTTTGTGCTCAAGCTCAAAAGGTAAGTGACATGGCTTCCCATAAAAAAGTTTAAAAGGCGACATCCCTAACGGTGTTTTAAATGCAGTTCGAGAGGCCAACAAAGATTCATCCAGTCTAATGGACCAATCCTTACGAGATGGATTCACCATTTTTTTCCAAAATCTCTTTAATTTCTCTATTAGAAATCTCAGCTTGTCCATTTGTCTGCGGATGATATGTCGTAGCAATCTTATGATTCACCCCGTACCTGCTTAAGGCATTGGCCACTAGTTTGCAATCAAAATGGGATCCTTCATTGTTGATAATGGCTCTAGGTGTACAAAACCTTTTAAAGGTGTTCTTATGTAAGAACTTCAGTACTAACTTAGTGTCATTAGTAGCTAGGGCTACCACTTTTACCCATTTAGAAATGTAATCTACTGTAAAAAATATGTACGATTTTCCTACTGATGGTAGAAGCGGGCCCATAAAGTCTATTCCCCATACATCAAATAACTCAACCTCTAGTATACTTTGCAGCGGCATTTCATGTCTCCCAAATAGATTCCCCATTCTTTGACAACGGTCACAACATTGACAATATTCATGAGCATCTTTGAACAAATTTGGCCAATAGAATCTCAACTGAAGCACTTTAGCGGCGATTCTCATTCCTCTAAAATGTCCTTCATAAGGACTTAAATGACAATGCTCCAAAATATTGTGTAGTTCATCGTCAGGAACACACTTTTGAATGATTTGATCGGCACAATATTTAAATAAGAAGGGTTTATCCCAATAATAGTGCTTAGCATCATGAAGAAATTTTCTCCTTTTGTGGGTGTTTAAATTAGGTAGCATCACACCACTCACTAAGAAATTCATTATATCTGCATACCAATGTAATGATTTGTAAAATAAAAATTGTTCTTCTGAAAAATATTCTTTAATAAAGTTACCATTGCCATCTACATTACCCGATTCTAACCTTGACAAATGATCAACCACTTGGTTTTCAGTCCCCTTTCGATCCCAAATTTCCAAGTCAAACTCTTGTAGTCACAATACCTACCTAATCAATTTTGGCTTGGCATCTTTCTTACACACCAAGTACTTAATAGCCAAGTGATCTATGTAAACTATGACCTTGGTACCCACTAGATAAGGATGGAATTTGTTGAATGTGAACACCACAACTAAAAGCACTTTTTTCATGGTGGTATAATTAAGTTGTGCATTCGTTAGAGTTTTGAAAGTGTAATATATTGCACGAAGTATTTTGTCTCTCCTCTGCACCAACACTGCTCCCATGGCATAATCGTTGGCGTTGCACATAAGTTCAAATGGCAACGTCCATTCTGGAGCTACTACAATTGGTGCTGGTATTTCGGTAATTTCACAAACCAAGGTATTCTAAACAGAGATAACGATGCGAATGGGCCTAGGGCCCATTCTCGACCCAAATGGGCCCACAAGCTCGTGTGGCCCATTTAGCCCAAATCTAGCCACAGATATGAGATTCACATAGACCAGACCAATATCTACTACACAATCATACAATTTATTCATATGGGCCTACGGGCCCATTAGCCCTATATGGCCCCTTTCGACCCATCGTGGCCTAAATAGCCTAAACCCACAAGAACATTCATGATGGCCTCAACTATCGCGTCGAAGCTCCCACACGTGCGCTCGCACGCTCATGTGGCTACCATCACCGTGTGACCGACATTTTGTCCTTTTCCGCTTTACAACTAGAGTAGTGCGAAATACACACCTGATAGGAATCTGAAGCTAATTCGTGCTCTGAACACTCTTATGCCCAAACACCAACCAAGGTATCCTTACTTTCCTCATAGATTTCTCTATTTAAAGCCAGCTTCTCACCTTCCCTCATGCTAGCTTCTTGATGTGGGATCCTTCCTTCAGGAGAGTTTAATTCCAACACAAACTCTGGCCTTCCAATCCGCAAAATAAACACCCCCTTGCTTGACATGAGATTCAAACATTTGGCCTCTCCTATGCTCCAAACACTACATGCCACCACAACACAAGCTCCTTTTGTGACTTAAAACAAGCACAACTAAATATAAGCCTATGGACCAAAGTCTAAGTTCACTTAAAAAGAAATCAAAATGAAATGCAAGCGCCAAGACTTGAACCTTGGACCCCTTGCTTCCTCTATGGCGTCACTTCCTTGTCTCCCATGTGGCGCCATTTGCCACTAGACCACAACTCCTTTTGTGTCATTTTTCTCCACATTTTATTCTTAAAGCCTACTTACTAACTCTCAGGGTTTTATTCACCTAAAACCAAAAATTTTCCTAAAGCCCAGGTTTGATCCCGGGACTTCATGGAAGCCCCCTAACCCTCCAAAATCACTCACCTAATAGGTCCAACTTGCATTAGGGCCATTCTTTTGTTCTCAAAAATTTTAAACGCTCCTATGCCCAAGGCCTAATAGGCCCAATTCTACTAGGCCCAAAAATTCGGGTCGTTGCAACTTTTCCTATCAGCAACGCCTCAGCGAAATCATACTTAACCTACTGTTCAAAAGAGTTCTTAAGTGGCTTGCCTCTTTCGAGAGCAAAAACATCAAGTTACCTTGCTTGTGTCTATAAGCCTTTAATATGGTACCCTGCACTATTACCTTCTGTATAATCGTTGCTCTATGTCTAGAGTCTACTACAAGTATCTGTCGAATACTTGCTCATATCATTCAATCATGGTCCAACTAATCCAACCTTTTTAGAATTTAGATTAATTTAAAGGTATGCTGCACAATCAGCTATGTGTAGGGATTGCTCACATACATTGTAAAGAATAAAATAATTGAATGAAACAGTAAAATAACTCAGCTTTATACTACAGCCATTAAAGATAGTTAAAATTTCATCAAAGTAATCCCAACCCTATTAGATTTAACTCATAGGTTGGCAAATAAAATTCAACTCAAACATCATTTTCATCACTGTAATTCATGAAGGAACAGATTAGAAATAATGGAAGAACATTGGGAAGAAAACATTCGCTTGTCCAATCCACACTCCAGTTGCGCAATGTCCTAAGGTGGCTGAGAGGGGTTGCCTGCGTCTTTTCTCTTTCTATCTCTATTTAGCCGCTACTTTCTAATTTTCCTAAGGATCTCTACTTGCAATTTTGTGCCCTAGTGTTTCATCCTTTGCTTCTTTTTAAATTGCTTTGTTTTTCTTGTAGGATAATTCCAACAGCCCCAAGATTTATCTTTTCCTCTTTTCTAGGCAGATTTATCTGGTACAAGTAGAGTTGGTCTAAAACTAATATGTGCTAAATGCTGACTAGACACCTTCTCGGCATTGCCCAGCATACTAGCTGGCAATCTGACCACCCTTTTTCCCCAGTAAAACTTCACTCATTTATTTTTTGTTCTTCACCTGCACCTACCAATACCACGAAACACAACCCTTCCTCGAGCAATTAAAAGCACCTAATATTTAAATGCAGCCCAAGTTCTAATGCAATGCAAAAAATACTAATAAAATGTCCTAAAATGCAACTCTATGTACTTAGTACAAGAAATTAACTAGGTCCAAAGGCATAAAATGTAACTCTTTTTAAGAGTTATCAGGAAGCGCATAGTAGCCCTTATGCTATGCATCCTGGAGGGAGTAAGATGTATTGAGACTTAAGAGAACTGTATTGGTGGCCAGGGCTAAAGCGTAATGTAACCGAGTATGTTAGTAAGTGTCTAACGTACCAGCAAGTTAAGGTTGAGCATCAATTCCCCTCTAATTTGTTACAGCATATTTAGATTCCTCGGTAGATATGGGATCGTGTGACCATGGATTTCGTTAGTGGGGTTGCCTTTGACACCTACTAAGAAAGATTCAGTTTGGGTTATAATGGATCGACTAATTAAGTTAGCACACTTTCTACCTGACCGTACTAATTATTCATTACATAAGTCAGAAAGATTATACATTTCAGAGATTGTAAGACTTTATGGTGTACCGTTGTCCATCATATTCAACTGGGATCCTCGATTTACATCTTAGTTTTGGAAAAAGTTGCACAAGGCTTTGGGAACTCGATTGAACTTTAGTACAGCTTTTCATCCACAGTCTGATGGGCAATCTGAGCGAGTTATATAGATTCTAGAGGACATGTTAAAGGTTTGTGTGATTGACTTCAGTGGTAGTTAGGAGGAACTCTTGACGTTAGCTAAGTTTGCATACAATAATAGTTTTTAGGCAAGACGAGATGGCTCCTTTTGAAGCGCTGTATTTTTGCAGATGTTGTACACCTCTGTGTTGGACTGAGTTGGGAGAAAATAAAGTATTGGGTCCAAGTTTGGTGCAAGAAACTAAAAAAGTGGTGAAATTGATTCAGGATCGATTGAGAGTAGCATCTGATCAACAAAAATCTTATGTCGACTTAAGGCGAAGGGATATTGAGCTTAGTGCTGGGTATCAAGTTTTCCTTAAGGTTTCACCATGGAAGAAAGTACTGAGGTTGGGGTGCAAGGGCAAGCTGAGCCCGAGATTCATTAGACCTTATAAAGTTCTTAAGAGGGTTGGACTAGTGACTTACCAGTTAAAGTTACCTCCAGAATTGGACTGTATTCTTGACATGTTCCATGTTTCTATGTTGAGGAGATACTGTTCTGATCCATCTCATGTGATTCTAGTCGATGAGGCCGAGGTGAAACTTGATTTGTCATATGAGGAAGAATTAGTTCAAATTTTGGACCGCGAGGTCTAGACATTGAGGAAAAAGAAAATTCCTCTATTAAATGTCTTACGGCAGAATCATGGTGTCAATGAAGCCACTTAGGAACCCACGAAATCGATGTGTCACCTCTAGCCTCACTTGTTTGGACCAGGTAAATTTCGAGGATGAAATTTATTTTAAAGGGGTAGAGTGGTCACATCCCATATTTTATTTATTTTATTGCATCAGTTTATGACACGAGGAATTAAATGGCCTAGTGATTAAGTGAGTGAATTATTTCCAAAAAGTCCCATGTTCAAGCCCCTAGATTCCCACATTTTTTTAGTTAATTTTGACAATTTCAAGTGGGTCAAACCCCCTTAGTCGTCCACCTCACTTGCCTTGTGCGTAAGGATTCGTTTTCTTTTTTTTCTAGTCAACTTACCTTACATAGCCCCATTTTCACTTCCATGATACATTTTTGGTGCCTTTGTCCCCCTTATTGCCTTTGTCTCCTCCTCTCCCTTTAATTGCCCCTCCTCCTTGCTCCTCCATTTTCTCCTATTTTCTTTTGTTTTCACCATACCTTCTCCTCATTTATCCTCCATTCCACCACCTCTAAAGGCCACCAAATCACGACCTCACCGCCATCACCGCTGCTGTCACAGTGCCATACCACCACCTTCGACCACACCTAAATTCTCTAATTCTTCTTATTTTCTCCTCCTCTTCTCGTAACTAATTTCTCTAATCCCTAAATCCTAATATTTTGTTCATAAAAAAGGTATATCGCATCCTATATCTAATTCTTTTTTATATATTATGTTATTTTTCTATCTAGTTGAGAATGCTCCCCTCTAGTCAACTCTCTGTGGGAAGCTGTTGAGCCTCTATTCCTTTGATATTATGTAAGTTCAGATGATCCTCTATCTACGATATTCTTTTATTTATTTTTATATATATTCGATAAGGACAATAGTAACCATTCTATTTATTGGATATTATGAAGTGCTATTCAAAAATCTCAGATCCGTACCTTCACTTTTGGAAGTGTGCAATTGTACAATCGATTTCGATTCAAGATTTGATCTCTTCCTTTAGAAGTTGGAAATGGAGTCGTTGTCATCGGATTTGCAAAATCAGGTGTGGGGATTCTCCTTGATAAAATATATCATATTGTTTTTTTCGAGATAAATATATATTTGAAAAGATAAAATAATTGTTTAATAAAATTTCTAAAATGTGAAAATGGGCAAATACGCTAAGTATTCATGTAACATCCTAAAATAATTAGTATCGACATGTTGCATAATTTTGGTGCTTAGCTAGTGAGTGTTTTTAATTTGTGTGTTTAATTTATAGTTTTGAGAAGGCTCGAGATTATTTGGAATTAGAATAAATTTTATTTTTGTAAAGAGTACTTTACTGAAGAGGAACAAATTATCTTTGATGTTTAAGGAAATTAAGTGTCAAAAGCTAGCATAAGATGAGCTAGTAGTAAAGTGGAGTTGGCGCCATAGGTGTTGCTTGAGGGAAGAGGTTCAAATCCCATGGAATGCAATTTTGTGACTTTTATTTTTACACCCTTCTAGCATGTGTCGGTCAAGCCTTATTTTTGGTAAGGTTGGACTATTTTTTTTATGGCAAGGTGGCTAATGGTTAAGGTAAGTATGGAACTTGGGGAAAGAAATCCTAAACTTATGGAATGTAGGGGGAACACAAGGCATTTCTTAAGGGATGTGTTTTGGAAAGTTGGAATGGCCAAGCTTGTCCATGAACTTGGACAGTTTTGTGGACTAAGGGGGTGGCCGAATTTTTGTGGTAGACTTTGGTAAGGATGTGTAGTTAGTGTGTAATCCCATTTGGTCATTTTTGTTCTCCCAAAACACCTTTTCTTTTCATCTTTTTCTCTCATAGCCGAATGTGCTTGATGCTTTGGGTAAACATCTTTGTTTTTCTTCTTTTTATCTTCTCCTTTTGACCATTTGGTCATATTTTGCCAACCTCTCAAGTGTTTCATTTTGTGCTTCTCTCCTAGTGCCGAAAATATCAAACACAAAAGCCATTTCTTTTTCTTCCTTCTTCCCCATTGCCGAATGCACCATTGTCCCAAACCCTTTTCCTTGCTCTTCTCTTACCTTTGAAAACCGAATCATAAACCTATCATCATTATTCTCTTTCTTTCTCAATTTTTCTCATCCTTTAAACAATTTCTTCTTTCATATTTCTTCCATGGCCAAATGTTAGAGACCATCTCCATAGCCGAATCTTTTTCCTTTCTTTTATATATATCATAGTCGAATCTTCCCTTCCTCATAGATTTTATTCTCAATCATTTCTTCTATTCAAACTTTGGACCATCGGTAAGAATCATCTTCTTTGTTTTTTTTTTTTTTTGCTAATTGGTCACCTTGGCCGAATCTATAGGTTGGCTTGGAAGAGTCTTTTAAATCAAATAATCATTCATTCTCTTAGACAATTTCTTACGTTATTTTTTTTAGTGAAATAGTGGAGAGTCGAATCATCATCTCTTCGAAGTCATTCGAATCTGGATCATAACTTTCAAGGGATTCTTTTGGAATCATTTGGAATTTTAAGATAAGCCGAATTCACCCTTTTAAACCAATAGTCTTAAATTCCGATATATTGTTAGGACTAATAATCTTTTGTCAATGGAGGCAAACAAGATAGGGTCGAAAAGAGTGGTGAATAGTGTACAGAAGAGGGGCGGTTTTGCTATTCCCTCTAGATTCGAGCGAAGGGCTGTTTCGGCAATACGAGATTTTCCACCGGGTTGTGGACCCTCATCCGAAGAGAATCGATTATTCGAAGTTGTTCGTAGTTTGGAGCCATTAACTGTTCGAGATTTCCCATCGGGTTGTGAACCGTCAACCGGGGAAAATCGACAAATAGTTGTGGTTCGAGATTCTGAGGGTAAAGATCTAGATCGCTTATCTTTAGTATAGATTTATAATAAGTATTAGTGTTCTAATCAAACGTGACACGTATTTAGGAATCAACGAGCGGGAAAGTATAGTTCTCACCGTAATCAGGTGTGTAATTTCACACTTATCTCATGGGTTAGATGGTTATACCGTTATTAAGTATTTGAATAAAAATCGTAAAGTTGGTAAAATCGAAAAAAAAATATGGTTTATTAAAACTTTTTGTGTAAGTGCATGAAATTGGTATTAAAATCATGGAAATTCGGAATCGCCCTTAATGGGCTAATATGATAAAGCTGATATTTGGGCCGAATTGTTGGATTGCTATACGAGCCGAATTGCTAGATTGCTATATGAGCCGATTTGCTAGATTGCTTAATGGGCCAAATCATATTATGGGCTTTATGTTGAAATTATCATATGAATAAATTTGTTATGCATTGTATATACATGATTGCATGGGTTGGGATATTTGACGAAGAGAAGAAGGCTTCGTGCCATGTTATTTAAAGGCTCCGTGCCATGTTATTAAAAGGCTTCGTGCCATGTTATAAAAAGGCTTCGTGCCATGTTATTAAAAGGCTTCGTGACATGTTATTAAATGGCTTAATGCCTGCGATTGGTGTGTTTGGCGGGGTGGGTTGACTTGATCCCCACAGGTGTGCTGGTTGGTACGGGAGGTGTGTAGCGGATGGAAATTTAGGCTTGGTTGGGAATTGCATATCATGTGCATTTTATGATTGCTATATTGTTATATTTGTATATGGGCTCACGCCCAATTAAATGCTTATATGGTTTTGGCCCAGTGGATACGGTAAGTGGGTTACACACTGAGTTCTAAGTAACTCACCCCGTTTCCTTTACCCTTCTCAGGTAACGATCAATAATGGAGGCTTGGGCCGAGGATGACTTCGTGGAGGCCATACTTCAAATGATGGTTTTTATGAACTTTAAACTACTCTTTAGTATATTTACTTAATTACTATTTTGGCGATGTAATAAGGCCTCTAGTATTGTTTTTATGGATTTTATTTCGTGGATGGATTTTAAGATGTTTTAGATACTTAAAGTGGACTATTTTAAGTTTATAAATGTTTTCTTTAATTTACGTATAAAAAGGGGTTTTCTTAAATATCACTATCTCGTAAAAATTTCTGTGAAAACTCTTATAAATTTCCTTTTCAAATTCCTTTTGAACTCTTTTAAATTTCTTTAAAAAGTTAACCAATTATTTTTCAGAGATCAATTTTATAGACTCTTATGTTTTAAAATCATGGATTACAAATTTACCTCGATTTTTGACAAACTCCATCTCCAAAATAGTTTTGAAGATCTGTTTTCTTTAAATCATTAGATGTCTAGATGTATGTTTGATTTGTGTGGCATACCAAATCTGGTCTTAACGCATAGACCAGGTTTGGGGTGTTACAATTCATATGGGTTGATAAAATTTGATAAAAAGGAGGATTCCAAGTAAGTGATTCCGAAACTTCAGATCTGTGATGTTTGTATGTGATTATGTGATTTTTCTGATAAACGTAATATTTTATGTTTTCTTAATACTCATGATATGTGATATATGGCGATATTGGTTATGCATGTGTTATAAACATGACATTGATTTATTGATATTCTAATTCGCATATTGAGCATGCTATTATTCTGATTATGATTCACATGTTAAGCATGTCATTATTCTGATTCTGATTCGCATGTTAAACATGCCACTATGATAAACCGTAATATGATCTGATTCGCATGTAAATCATCCCTACTGAAATTCTGTTTTGTATGCCATATCACATGCATGGGATTGTGACTTTCTTTTGGAATTTGGTTTTTGGATTGTTTTGCATGATTTGAATTTTTAAACTATCACCTAAGACGATTTATGAAATTGATAAGTAAAATTGGATATTTCATAATAATGTCAAACTTAACTCAATGATTGTATTTTCTCAATACTTTGTTTTCGAAACTCAACACCACCTACTCATTAAACTGAGGTTTTACAAGATATATTAAACATATATTTTCAAAATGATAAATGTGTTATGTTATTTTTCTGCTACGGTATTTACTTGAAATATGATGTTTTTTCGTAAACCATCAATACTTGAGTTTTTCTAAAGATAAACAATTTCAACAATACTTGGCTTTTCTTAAAACAAATCAGAATGACATTTCAAAATGATGACTATTATTAAAGAGAAAATAGTTAAAAGATTTTTCTGTGACAACAACATGGCTAATGTTATCTTCGAGATTCGGCCACAAAGTCTAAGTCAGATTTAGGGGCCTGGGGGTTCAACAACTTCCAACACCGATCCCTTCGAGCTCCTTAAAGGCCCCATGACTCGAGCTCGAGCTCGAGCTAAATGAATGCATGAGGTTGTTGCCGGCTTTAACAAGTCATTTTTGGCGTGAAGTCCAACCCGAAGATGATGGACAAGCTCGGGCCCGTACTTTGAGCAATCCTTGCACCTTGGTGCAAGCTAATTTTAGCTCAGTTCAGCTCACTTGAGTTCAAGTCAGCTCACATGAGCTCAATTCAGCTCATTGAGCTTGTTTTAAGCTCATTCCAGCTCATTTATTATTAGAATAAACTTAAGTGTTTAATTAAAATTAGAAAGTATTATTACATCTCTGAATTTAATATGTCTTGTTTAGGACTTTATTAAATCTAGTTTAATTAATGTGTTAATTAGTGTGTCTAAATTATATTAATGCATGGTTCAGCTGAATTTTACTTGATTTAATGTTAGCTCATGCCTTTTGTAGGTGAGTCGAATTTGGGACTGAATTTAAGCTAGGTTCATGCATGGAAGGTTCATGTATGGAACGGTTCATGTATGGTTCCCTTCAATGAATGGTGGCTAATTCATTTGGCTTCCCAAGGTGTCCATTCGGCCAAGAGTTACCAGCAAGTTAATTCCCCAAGCTTGGCCGACCATTTCCCCAAGGCAAAATTAATGCCGTTCACGTTGGTGTTCACACCTATGACCATTCGGCTATGCCTTTTCACACCATGAAGACTTTTCAAAATCGAATGTTCACATATCAAAAGGCTATTCAAAGACCCTCTTTAATGCTGATATATTTTCAGCCAATACTTGTCAATTCAATGAGTTCATAAAGACCCATGGCCGAACCTAGACTAGTGCCATGCACTCTTCAAGTTGCCAAGTACATGCAAGCTGATTAGCTCAATCTAGAATCTGTCCATTGGAGCTCCATTCAGCTGAACCTAGCTATGTCTTTTAATGGTTTTTATTCTAGAATTTTCTAGCATCTTTTAAAACGGGGTGACACTACTATATAGTGTTGAATCTTTCTTAAGTTAAGTTCGTTTTCCATTTCCATCAGCCTATCTCCTTCTTTCACCTTAAGCCATATAAGTCCCAAGGCAATACTCGCTATAGTATCGAATCGTTCTTAACGCTTAAGTTCCTATTTCCATCACCACCATTTATCCAACATATCTATCCTTTATTTTATTCTTAAACCGAACCTACTATATCCTTCAAACCCTACCGTTCACTTTAAACCAAATTGTTAAACTTCTGCATCCCTTAATCTAATTTTCCCTTTTATCGACAACTCAAACTCTCTCCTCGTCGATGATCAAGCAAACTACGTGAAACGACTCAACTATCCCGAGCCGGATCACATCATTTGGTATCAGAGCTTGAAAATAAAGAGCGCTGAAGATCGAATTAAGCTAAAGTAGGTTCATAAAGTAAAAAAAATTTAAATTAAAAAAAGTTGTATTTTAATTCTCTTTGTAGTCAGCATATATTGTATTGAAGTGTTAAAAAAATATACGAAATTAAAAAAAATATACGAGTATAAAAAAGTGAAAGTGAGGTTTTGCAAGTTTTTGTACTCATTTCCTTTCTATTTTTCTGTTTCCCGGTCATCAAAACCATTCGACCATCATTTTGTACCTTCCCAAACGCTACACTCAAACCCTAAACTTCTTTTTGTTCCAGCCTACCCTACACCCAAACATCTATCCCTTGCAACCATTTTGAAACCGACCCCCAAAGTCGCAAATAGGTCTAACGAGACGAAATACGAAATTGCGAGAGTGAGGTCGAGTGGAAAAAGAAAAAGAGTGGTGAGCCCATTAGAGATAGAAAAAGCCTTAAAACGAGAGTAAACACGAATGTGAGTGCAGAATCCTTATTTTTCTTTTCGAGTGAAATAGTGAGGTTTGTAGTGAGGTATTTATTTTATATTTTGTTCTTTTTAACATTTTCCTTTTCACTAATTAATCATGTCTCGAGAAGAGTTTTCAGCATTTGAATTTCAATATGTGATGCAAGAGATGGACCGATTGTTTGAAAGAAAACTAGGCCCATTACAAAAATGGTTGGACCGAGTGGAGGAAAGAGCCCGACGAAAGCAAATTCCACCAAGTCGAGACACGGAGTCAAGATCATCATGGCGACACACGTCCAAAGACTATTCGAGAAGCGATTCTTATCGGGATTCCTATTCATCAAGGCATTCAAGACAAAAATAAGCAAACTTCGAGTTTGAGATCTCTTCAATTGCCCCAAGGAATTCACTTCCGGAGAATCATTCACGAAGAATGGAGCGTGATACCTATGAGAATACTTTCTCTTCCTTTGAGCAAAACATTTATCTTTCTGATTCTTTGGTATCATCCTCATGTTGTAATGAAATCGAAAAAGAAATAGAAAAAGAGGAAAAAGAAAAAGAAATTAAAAAAGAGAAAGAAATCGAAAAAGAATGTGAAAAAGAAATGAAAGAAAAAGAATATAGTGAGCGAGAACAAGAAAAAAAGAGTGATGTTTTAACTAACCCACACGAGAGTTGTTCTTGTTATGTTCCTTCTTTTCAGGTTCCTAGCAATCCACGTGAGGAGTATCAACTTCAATACCCTTCCTGACGAGAGACGCTTTCGTATGATCAAAAAAGGTAAGGTTGAAGATGAAATCATACCAGACAAGCTCGAAGGTAAGCGAGGTAAGGAAATTTTAACAATCGAGTCACGACAATCAGGTTTGAAAGTTGTCGATAACATTTTTGGTGACTTAGTTTTTAAAAGATCTCCTTATTTTCATCCGATTAATTGCTATTCTTTGATTGTGGTTGATAAGTTCGTTCCAAAAGGAAGCATGAGTTGTTATTCTCTTGATTTGACTTGTGATAAAAATGTTGTTGATGTTGTTCTATCAGAACGGCAAACACGAAATATGAACTTGCAAGATAATGGTTTTTCACGAAAGGCGGTTAAATTGTTCGATTGTGGTGATTTTGTGAACTAATTACTGTTGTGTGTAAAATCTTTGTATTTGTGCAAATCTGTCTCGATGATTGTAAAGAGGTTTGATTGTTCATTCTTGTGTATGCACAAATCCTATTGGTTTAATGTGTTTGATTTAATGAAACCTTTGTTACACTTTGGCGTAAGTAATCAAACTCGTGTGTTTAAACCCGGAATATGTTTTGGTTCGTTTTGTGGGAAAATCAAGCATCTTAAATTTTGTGCGAATAATTTCTATTTGTTTGATACTTGGTTTTTGAATAAGGAAACGAAATTTGACAAATTTGATTTCAATTTAAATTCGTTCCTTAAACAATTTATGTGGTTGTACATGAAATTCGCATTTCATTTGAAAAAGATTAACTCAACCATGAAGCTTCGATTACATTATATTCCCAAAGAGAGAAGATTTGTGATGATCGAAAAAGGTAAACCCAATCTTTGCTTTCTTGCTCATAAGGATATACAAGTAAGACTCTTGAAAGTTTTAAAACATCTTTGTTCTCTTTGGTTGGTGACAAAAATAGTGTTGATGATTTGGCATTTATAAATCACTTAGATCGTGACGTGCTTAACTGTTCTATTTTACTTGATGATGATCTATCTGTTTTGGTTATTGATAAAAAGATTCTTGTTTTTTATCATTGTGATGTTAAAGAATTTGTTGGCAAGAATACGATTAAAGTGCAATTGCAAAATTCAAGTATGCGAAATAACGTCACACCTCGATCTTCTCATTTACTTGTTTGTGATGACTATGTACACCATTTGACTCATTATTTGCCTACGATTTGTTTAAACCATGACTTGTGGAAACAATGTGAGATATTTGAATGCCTTAAAATCTATTCATTTTTGTTTCGATCAATTGACGAGGCTTTGGCAAGTAATATGATTTGTTTGCATGATTGTCAAAATGGTGTCTTGCATTTTTCCATTCGCATGTGTTATACTTGTCTTGTAATGATTATGCTTAGACTACAAATTTGTTCGGATCATTTTTTGCAAACTCATGGCTATAAATTTTAGTTGACTCATTTGCCATTCGCCCCGTTCATCCAAGGAAAGCCGCGTAAATATTTTAGAGTGAACCAATGGCTCGACTTGAGGACAAGTCGCTTTGAAGAAGAGGGGAATGATGTGAGCACGCCCGGGGGTTCAACAACTTCCAACACCTGTAGCACCCCAAACCCGGCCTAGAAGTTAGGCCCAAATCTGGCATGTCACATTGAAGAGTTTTTCAAAAACCATGCTTTCATTAGAAACCCTTCTTAAAGAACTTAAAACTTTCTGCTATTCAAAACCTCAGATTTCGTTTGCTTATTTTCAAAACGTGGTTTATTAGAAATCATTCTTGGAAAACATTATTATCTTTAAAACCCTATTTGCTGCGAAAAGCTTAATTTAAAACAGTTGCGGAACATGATATTTTGAAAAACAATAGTTATTTCTGATATATCGTAATCTACTTCTAGCAATTATAAAACAATTAATAAAATCCCAAAACTTAAAGTTTAGAAATCTTAAGGCCTTATTACAAAATTTATAACCCAACAAATTAAACTAAAATAAAACTAGAACGTGTACTTTAAAGTCAATCGGACGTGTGGTCACCTCCGAGTCCCTCGCAGCTCCGATCCATCTAAGGCTGATGATTACATGCACAGTCAAAAACAGGGTGAGTTTATGAAAACTCGGTGTGTAATCCCCTACTGCAGTATCGGTCGATATCTGACGAAAACCTAAACGATGCAGGTGAAGCTCTTTCAACGATAACGAATAAGACAATACATATCAGAGCATAAACAGATATGCAATAGTATGAGGATGCATCCCACCACAATCCAACCAACACACCACCCGTACCAACCTTACATTGGGGACCAAGTCGACCCACCTAGCCCTACACACCAAGAGCGCGGCCGAGCTGCCAATATATATATGTGGCTCTTAAGCCTTCAAGAGCAGTATTATAATTGGCACAGAGCCATCAGTAACTGTATTATGTTTGGCACATAGCCATCAGCGATGGTAATATAATCGGCACACAGCCTTGGGTAAATATGATCGACACAGAGTCATCGACATCTGTTAGGCACATAGCCATGGGTAAATACAATTGGCACAAAGCCATAATCAAGATGGCACAGAGCAAAGCTCTCCAATAATGCAGCCTTACTACTAATAACGGTATATGTGGCTGAGCCACTAAAATTAATATATCGTGGCAGAGCCACTGAATCAGTATAACCTGGCATAGCCACCAGTATAGTACTTCCTCCATAAGCATAACCCAACTTAATGCAATATGTCGTGTATGTCATGCTCAATCATTACACGTGTATGCAAAATGGCCATGCTTAGAAACCGTCATTTCAACACATATTAACAACAAACCAGATACAGGCCTACAGTCAAGTCGGTTAAACCACAGTCATACAATCACAGTCAAATCATGGTACAAAAATCAGTCTTTTACCCTCAGGGGAAAAATAGTCATTTTACCCTAAAAGGGTATTTCGGTAATCCTACCCTATAGGGGTAATTCGGTAATTCTACTCATAACAAATCCATGTATGCAATGCATCTCAAATATAATCAATCATACAATTAGCACATACAACACTAATACTACCACGATGGTACAACGGTCATTTAATCGAATAGGGGTAAAATGGTCATTTCGCCTCGTAAGGGTATCTCGGTAATTTTACCCATCGAGGGTATTTCGGTAACTTCACCCATAGAGGGTATTTCAGTAATTTCATGAACTGAGGTTATTTCGGTAATTTTACAAACCAGAGGTACTTTAGTAATTTTATGAGTCGAGGGTATTTTACTAATTTTATAAACCAAAGGTATTTTAGTAATTTTGTAAACCAAGGGTATTTCAGTAATTTTGTAAACCAAGGGTATTTCAGTAATTTTGTCAACCAAGGGTATTCAGTAATTTTGTAAACCAAGGGTATTACAGTAATTTTGTAAACCAAGGGTATTACAGTAATTTTGTCAACCAAGGATATTTCAGAAATTTTGTAAACCAAGGATATTACAGTAATTTTGCAAACTGAGGTATTCGGTAATTTTGTAAACCAAGGTATTTCGGTAATTTTGCAAACCGAGGGTATTTCGGTAATTTTGCAAATCGGGGGTATTTTGATAATTTTGTAAATCCAGAGTATTTTAGTAATTTTGTAAACCAATGTATTCTAAACAGAGATAACGATGCGAATGGGCCTAAGGCCTATTCTCGGCCCAAATGGGCCCACACGTTCGTGTGGCCCACTTAGCCCAAATCTAGCCACAAATATGAGATTCACATAGACCAGTTCACTATCTACTACACAATCATACAATTTATTCATATGGGCCCACAGGCCCATTGGCCCTACATGGCCCAAATAGCCTAAACCCACAAGAACACTCATGATGGCCTCAACTATCACCTCGAAGCCCCCACACGTGCGCTCACACGCTCGTGTGTCTACCATTTTTGTGTACCCGGTATTTCGACATTTGCCGCTCTACAGCTAGAGCAGCGCGAAATACACATCTGATAGGAATTTGAAGTTAATCCAGCTCCGAACACTCCTGTGCCCAAACGCCCACCAAGGTATCCTTACTCTCCTCACAGATCCTCTTACTATCTTTCCAATTTGGGAGCCCTCCTTCAGCAGAGTTTAAATCCATCACAACCACCTGCCGTCCCAACTTAGCAAAATAAATATCCCTTTTTGCTTGCGATGGGATTCGAACTCAGGCTCCCTTGTAACATAATCCACGCCGCTAGCCACTTTACCAACTAGCTCCTTTTTGTCTTAAAACATGCGCAACTAAATATAAGTCTATGGGCCAAAGTCTAAGTTCACCTTAAAAGAAAAACAAAAAGAATTACCAGCGCCAAGACTTGAACCTTGGACCCCTTGCTTCCTTGTGTGGCGTCACCCCCTTATCTCCCATGTGGCGCAATTTGCCACTAGACCACAACCCCTTTTGTGTCATTTTTCTCCACATTTTATTCTTAAATCCTACTTACTAACTCCCAGGGTTTTATTCACCTAAAACCAAAATTTTTCTAAAGCTTAGTTTTGATCCTGGGTCTTCATGGAAGCCCCCTAACCTTCCAAAACCACTCACCTAATAGGTCCAACTTGCATTAGAGCCGCTCTCTTGTTCTCAAAAATTTTAAACGCTCCCGTGCCCAAGGCCCAATTCTACTAGGCCCAACTTTGGGTCGTTACAAATCTACACCCCTTAATCAAATTTCGTCCTCGAAATTTCTAACTATAGGAACAGTCGCACATCCTAACCTACCACACTACGCCCACGCTGTGCACTCTGATCTTAATAACACTAATACACTTTTAACATAATCTTGAAACCTCTTACACACAACCAAACATCTAACCACAGAAGCAAATCGATATTTATCACACATACATACAACTTCTATATTCAAACATCACACCCAAACAAAACACACACAGAATAAATACCAAAAATACAGTCCAGTATCTAAAGAAACCACCGTATTTCTAACTCACTATATTTAAATTTCTAAACAGACAAGAGTATTTAGAAAACTTACGGATTCGGAGCCGGAGACTTAGTGTACCACACTTTCAGAAAAACGGTCAATACAACATTTCAGAACTTTAAGCCTTTTTGAAATGACACTTTCAGAAATTCAATTTTGGAATCCCAATCCACAGCCGAGTTTTGCAACCTGGGCTCTGATACCATTAAATGTAACACCCCAAACCCGACCTAGAAGTTAAGCCCAAATCTGGCGTGTCACATTGAAGAGTTTTTCAAAAACCATGCTTTCATTAAAAACCCTTCTTAAAGAACTTAAAACTTTCTGCTATTCAAAACCTCAGATTTCGTTTGCTTATTTTCAAAACGTGGTTTATTAGAAATCATTCTTAGAAAACATTATTATCTTTAAAACCTTGTTTGTTGCGAAAATCTTAATTTAAAACAGTTGCAGAACGTGATATTTTGAAAAACAATAGTTATTTTCGATAAATCGTGATTTACTTCTAGCAATTATAAAACAATCAATAAAATCCAAAAACTTAAAGTTCAGAAATCTTAAGGCCTTATTACAAAATTTATAACCCAATAAATTAAACTAAAATAAAAATAGGACGTGTACTTTAAAGCCAATCGGACGTGTGGTCACCTCCGAGTCCCTCGTAGCTCCGATCCGTCTAAGACTGAGGATTACCTGCACAGTTCAAAATAGGGTGAGTTTATGAAAATTCAGTGTGTAATCCCCTTACCAGCAGTCATCGCATGCATTTAGAAGCGAAAACCTAAACAATGCAGCCAAAGCCCTTTCAACAGTAATAGTACAGTACAGATCAGAGCATAAACAGATATGCAACAATATGAGGATGCATCCCACCCCAATCCAGCCAACACATCACTCGTACTAACTCTACACTCCATGTGGGGACCAAGTCGACCCACTAGCCCTACACACCAAGAGCGCAGTCGAGCTGCCAATATATATATGCGGCTCTTAAGCCTTCAATAGCAGTATTATAATTAGCACAGAGCCATCAATAACTGTATTATGTTTGGCACATAGCCATCAGCGACAGTAATATAATCGGCACACAACCTTGGGCAAATATGATCGACATAGAGTCATCGATATCTGTTAGGCACATAGCCACGGGTAAATACAATTGGCACAAAGCCATAATCAAGATGGCACAGAGCCAAGCTCTCCAATAATGCAGCCTTACTGCTAATAACGGTATATGTGGCTGAGCCACTAAAATCAATATATCGTGGCAGAGCCACTGAATTAGTATAACGTGGCATAGCCACCAGTACAGTACTTCCTCCATAAGCATAACCCAACCCAATGCAATATGTCGTGTATGTCATGTTCAATCATTACACGTGTATGCAAAATGGCCATGCTTAGAAACCGTCATTTCAACACATATTAACAGTAAATTAGACACACGCCTACAGTCAAGTCAGTTAAACCACATTCATACAATCACAGTCAAATCATGGCACAAAAATCAGCCTTTTACCCTCAGGGGCAAAATAGTCATTTTACCCTAAAAGGGTATTTCGGTAATCCTACCCTACAGGGGTACTTCGGTAATTCTACTCATAACTAATCCATATATGCAGTGCATCTCAAACATAATCAATCATACAATTAACACATACAACACTACTACTACCACGAGGGTACAACGGTCATTTAATCGGATAGGGGTAAAACGGTCATTTCACCTCGTAAGGGCATCTCGGTAATTTTACCCATCGAGGGTATTTCAGTAACTTTACCCATAGAGGGTATTTCGGTAACTTTACCCTTAGAGGGTATTTCGGTAATTTCACAAACTAAGGTTATTTCGGTAATTTTACAAACCAAGGGTACTTTAGTAATTTTACTAGTCGACGGCATTTCAGTAATTTTGTAAACCAAGGGTATTTTAGTAATTTTGTAAACCAAGGGTATTTCAGTAATTTTGTAAGCCAATGGTATTTCAGTAATTTTGTAAACCAAAGGTATTACAGTAATTTTGTAAACCAAGGGTATTACAGTAATTTTGTCAACTAAGGGTATTTCAATAATTTTGTAAACTAAAGGTATTACAGTAATTTTGTAAACCAAGGATATTTCAGTAATTTTGAAAACCAAGGGTATTATAGTAATTTTATAAACTGAGGGTATTTTGATAATTCTGCAAACTAGGGGTGTTCCAGTAATTTTACAAATCGGGGGTTTTCGATAATTTTGTAAATCCATGGTATTTTAGTAATTTTGTAAACCAATGTATTCTAAACAGAGATAACGATGCGAATGGACCTAGGGCCCATTCTCGGCCCAAATGTGCCCACACATTTGTGTGGCCCACTTAGCCCAAATCTAGCCACAAATACAAGATTCACATAGACCAGTTCACTATCTACTACACAATCATACAATTTATTCATATGGGCCCACAAGCCCATTGGCCCTACATGGCCCAAACAGCCTAAACCCACAAGAGCACTCATGGTGGCCTTAACTATCGCGTCGAAGCCCCCACACGTGTGCTTGCACGCTCGTGTTGCTACCATTGTCGTGTAACTGGTATTTCGACATTTGCCGCTCTACAGCTAGAGCAGTGCGAAATACACTCCGAACACTCCTGTGCCCAAACGCCCACCAAGGTATCCTTACTCTCCTCATAGATCCTCTTGCTATCTTTCCGATGTGGGAGCCCTCCTTCAGCAGAGTTTAAATCCATCACAACCACCTGTCATCCCAACTTAGCAAAATAAATATCCCTTTTTGCTTGCGATGGGATTCGAACCTAGGCTCCCTTGTAACATAATCCATGCTGCTAGCCACTTTACTAACTAGCTCCTTTTTGTCTTAAAACATGCGCAACTAAATATAAGTCTATGGGCCAAAGTCTAAGTTTACCTTAAAAGAAAACAAAAAGAATTGCCAGTGCCAAGACTTGAACCTTGGACCCCTTGCTTCCTTGTGTGGCGTCACTCTCTTGTCTCCCATGTGGCGCCATTTGCCACTAGACCACAACCCCTTTTGTGTCATTTTTCTTCACATTTTATTCTTAAAGCCTACTTACTAACTCCCAGGGTTTTATTCACCTAAAACCAAAATTTTCCTAAAGCCCAGTTTTGATCTCAAGACTTCATGGAAGCCCCCTAACCTTCCAAAATCACTCACCTAATAGGTCCAACTTGTAATAGAGTCGTTCTCTTGTTCTCAAAAATTTTAAACGCACCTGTGCCCAGGGCCCAATTCTACTAGGCCCAACTTCGGGTCGTTACAACACCGATCCCCTCGAGCTCCCTAAAGGCCCTATGACTCGAGCTCGAGCTAAACAAATGCAAGAGGTTGTTGCGGCTTTAACAAGTCAGTTTTGGCGTGAAGTCCAACTCGAAGATGATGGACAAGCTCGGGCCCATACTTTGAGCAATACTTGCACCTTGGTGCAAGCTGATTTCAACTTGGTTCAGCTCACTTGAGTTCAAGTCAGCTCGCATGAGCTCAATTCAGTTCATTGAGCTCGTTTTAAGCTCATTCTAACTCATTTAATTTATTATTAGAATAAAATTAAGTGTTTAATTAAAATTAGAAAGTATTATTACATCTCCAAATTTAATATGTCTTGTTTAAGACTTTATTAAATTTGCCTAGTTTAATTAATGTGTTAATTAGTGTGTCTAAATTATATTAATGCATGGTTCGGCTAAATTTTACTTGATTTAATGTTAGTTCATGTCCTTTGTAGGTGAGCCGAATTTGGGAGTGAATTTAAGCTAGGTTCATGCATGGAAGGTTCATGTATGGAACGGTTCATGTATGGTTCCCTTCAATGAATGGTGGCTGATTCATTTGGCTTCCCAAGGTGTCCATTGGCCAAGAGTTACCAGCAAGTTAATTCCCCAAGCTTGGCCGACCATTTCCCCAATGCAGCATCAATGCCGTTCACATTGGTGTTCACACCTATGACCATTCGGCTATGCCTTTTCACACCATGAAGACCTTTCAAAATCAGATGTTCACACATCAAAAGGCTGTTCAAAGACCCTCTTTAATGCTGATATCTTTTCAGCCAATAGTTTCCAATTCAATGAGTTCAAAAAGACCCACGGTCAAACCTAGACTAGTGCCATGCACTATTCAAGTTGCCAAGTACATGCAAGCTGAATAGCTCAATTTAGAATCTGTCCATTGGAGCTCCATTCAGTCGAACCTAGCTATGTCTTTTAATGGTTTTTATTCTAGAATTTTCTAGCATCTTCTAGCCGAATTACTTAGTCTTTAAGCTTTGTATTTTGTCAATTCGGCTAGCTAGTTAGATAGGCTATAAATAGTTTGGTATATTTCAATTGTAAAAGGACTTTTGCCAATTTGTTAAATGAACTTTGTGTTCTCGAGTGACTTTACCTCCTCTCATATTTCGTACGAGTCTCGTGTAACTTATCTAGCTTTGCTAGTGGCGTCTCCGAACTTGTTTGAACTTATAACCTTAATCGGTGTGGCGTTCACCAATCTACCAAACCACCAATCCACCTTAACGACATAAGAAATGGGGTAACACTGTTATATAGTGTTGAATCTTTCTTAAGTTAAGTTCGTTTTCCATTTCCATCAACCTATCTCCTTCTTTCACCTTAAGCTATATAAGTCCCGGGACGATACTCGCTATAGTATCAAATCGTTCTAGACGCTTAAGTTCTTATTTCTATCACCACCATTTATCCAACATATCTATCCTTTATTTTATTATTAAACCGAGCCTACTACATCCTTCCAACCCTACCGTTCACTTTAAACCAAATTGTTAAGCTTCCGCATACCTTAATCTAATTTTCCCCTTTTTTGGCAACTCGAACTCTCTCCTCGTCGACGATCGGGCAAACAACGTGAACCAACTCAACTATCCCGAGCCGGATCACATCATTGTTTGGATAAAAATAGCGATGAATTTCAAAATTTGTAAGGAATTTCAACACTGGATTTCAGCATCTCAATGGATTTTAGCATCTCAATGGTTGTCATAAACAAAGTAAAACAATATTTTTAGCATCAATAATTATTTTTAACTTTTTGTCAATCTAGCCTTTACCTTTAAAAGTAAATAAAAAATTAAAAATTAATCTTTTTCATTTTTTAAATAAAAATAAAAAATAGAAATATTTTTAAAAAAATCTAAAATTATGAAAAAACTATTTAAAATTCAAAAAATAAAAAGAAATCATTTTAAATATATAAAAATTTTAAAATTTAATGTTGTCTAAATTGGATTGGACTAACATGTCGAATCAGTTGGAATAGGAATCGGCTGGGTATCGATCCGTGAGAGGTAAAAAAATTTATTGACTTGTGAACTGTACAAACTAGTTGAATCGGGCTAAAAACATGTTAACCCGACTTTTATAATTATTTAATATTTTTTATTTTTAATAATTTATTTGTTTTAAACTGATAGGTCTGTTCAAGTTTAGAATCTATTGGTCTAACTAGTTTGATCACCTTAATCGGTGTGGCGTTCACCAATCTACCAAACCACCAATCCACTTTAACGACATAAGAAATGGGGTAACACTGTTATATAGTGTTGAATCTTTCTTAAGTTAAGTTCGTTTTCCATTTCCATCAACCTATCTCCTTCTTTCACCTTAAGCCATATAAGTCCCGGGGCGATACTCGCTATAGTATCGAATCGTTCTTGGCGCTTAAGTTCTTATTTCTATCACCACCATTTATCCAACATATCTATCCTTTATTTTATTCTTAAACCGAACCTACTACATCCTTCCAACCCTACCATTCACTTTAAACCAAATTGTTAAGCTTCCGCATACCTTAATCTAATTTCCCCTTTTTCGGCAACTCGAACTTTCTCCTCGTTGACGATCGGGCAAACTACGTGAAACAACTCAACTATCCCGAGCCGGATCACATCATTGTTTGGATAAAAATAGTGATGAATTTCAAAATTCGTAAGGAATTTCAACACTGGATTTTAGCATCTCAATGGATTTTAGCATCTCAAATTCCACCTGCAAGTGGTTATTCAAAATTTATCATAATTGTATTTCATTCAAAACACATGATTCTACTATAAAATAAAATAAACATAAACATAAAATTTAAATATATTGTTTTTATTTAATTCTAGTATTTTTTTAAAATTTTGTTCTATTAAAAATATTTACAAATCTAAAAATATGCATATTGTATATTTTATTTTTAATATTATGGTTCTTATTTAATTTTCTTTTAACTCAGCCTAATTTTTTTAAAATAAATATTTGTCCAAATAATATAATGCTAGTACTTTAAAATTCTCAAAATATTTTAAATTTCTTAGAGTTTGTACTTTTTATTTATGTATTTTTGCTGATTTTGAAGATTAGTATTTTATTTGTTAACGAATCACATTTTTAAATATGAAAATAATATTTAATGTGTCAAAACCAATTAAAAGAATTAATATATATACTATTATTTAATAGTTTGATTGAGTTGATATCACCTATCATATAAGTCTCAATTCAACTAGAAAATTATCAAAACTCAATTCTTTTTTACAAATTAACAAATATAAGGAGATTACTTTTTTTTTATATTATAAAAAATCGAAAAAGAAGCATATATGATAAATTTTAAGATTATGACACCACAATATTTAATATTTTAAATTAGACTTTATTCGCCTTTCATTTCAATTTTTAATAAATATATTTGTTATATAATGTTTTTCACATACATCATTAGTGATCCATAATCTAGGTAGATAAGCCAGTCAACTTTGGCCAAAATATCAATTAAGCCCCTTCATAAAAAAAAATAAAATAAGAAGCACACTCAATTAGCCTTCAAACATTAAAAATGAATTGGCTGAGCCCTTTAATCAATGGTTTCCGTCGTTTGACCGTTAATTTGCGAACGTGACCATTAATGGCTACTAAGTCAGTAACTATGTTGCTAACATAACATTCTACGTTAGCAAAAATTAAAAATATATATATAATAATTTTAAGTCTAAAATGGACCTGGTAAACAAAAAATTTGTTCAAATTCATCCTAGATTTAAAATTTTGAATTATAAACATTTTTATTTTTGAAAAAAAATGCTAAAATGTTAAATAAGCACTCCAAAAATTATTTAAAATGTCAACTTAGCTTGTCGAAAATTCACTTAATTAAGCTCTTTCAATCATGATTGGTATTAAATTGAGCCCCTTGGATTCATTTTTCTCTCAAAATCCCTGACAAACCATTAAGTGTCGATGTGGCAAGCTAACATGGTGACTAACTTGAAAAAGATAATGTGATAATGGATATGGAAAATGATGATGTGAAAGGCTTAATTGATATTTATTATTGTATAAAGGTTTAATTGTTTATTTAATCATATTTTCAAAAAAAATTATAAAAAAATATTGAAATTAGTTAAATATTATAAAATATAAAATACAGAAAAAAGAACTGAAAAAAAAGTTTTAAAATTATTAATATTACAAAAACTATTAAAAATTATTAAAAATACTAAAAAGTTAAATAGAAAATAGAAAAAAAGAATTGTTATCTTGCAAATTTCGAGTCATTAGTTTTTATAATTTTTCTTTACTTCTTTTGTAATTTTAATAAGTTATATATATATATTTTTAAAAAAATAATAACTTTTAACTTTTTTCTATTATTTTTTATAGTTTTTATATTTTATACTTTTCTAAAAAAATCTAGAATATTTAGAATTTTGAATAAATTTGCTTGCCATATCAACTATCACAATCATTTCTCATGCCAACCTTCATTGATGATTCAAATGACTCAATTGAGATGCACTTTTCAACAAAAAATTAAATAAATTTTATTTGTTTTGTGGCCATTAACAACCAATCGTTATGTTGTTGATGGGATGATCCACATCATTTTTCACGTCAGTTTATCATATCAATTACCACAATCATTTTTCATTTTTCATGTTAAGGGCTTCCATAGAAAAATAAATTCAAAAAACTCAATTCAGTACCAATCACTATTTGAAATGCTTAACGTCGACAAGAGGCTTAATTGATGTTTTTAATTACTCTTGGAGGGCTTTATTAACTACTCCCAAATAACAAAATTTAGAAGAAAAGAAATCCCATTTACCGATAACAGGATTGTCCTCGCTGCATAAAATAGCATTACTCCCCAAAAACCCAAAGAGCTGCGTCTGAGATCTCCAAGGTTCAAGTCCCGGTAATGACAGCCCCTCCCTCAATTTGTAATGTACCAAAAACAAAATAGCATTACTCTACTGTACAAAATGACAATAATTGGTTTGGACTTGGACAGTTCCAAAACTGCCGTTAAAGCTTATCGCGGTTAGTTAACCATCAGGTCTGCAAAACTCACTGCTAAGCTTTATTATTGCAGTAAAACTATGCGGATCTCTAATGAAAGGATCCACGTTATTCAATTTTTATCGTCTTCAAAAGGAGTAGCTGATAATCCCAATTGGAATAAGCCGCTCAAAAGTAAGATGACATTTACATGCAATAGTTTTTTGCGCACCACTCTTGTTCATATATGTATAGCCAAAGCCTCTCTATGAACTATTAAACACCAAAATTCAGAGTACTTTATAGGTTTGTAATCAAAACTTGATATAATTTTTCATCTGAAACACTAGACTGCACTTATGCTAACCAATTCTTGAAGAAAGACTGGTAATAGTCATTAGTATCATGTTGGCCTCACTTTGAAGTCAATGGTTAATTAAGTGTTGCATATGGATGCCAACAGTTCAATCAACAAATCCATAAACAAGGAACAGGAATCTAGAAGTTCATTTACCTAATGTGCATCAACTCTGCCCGTATAGGCTAATGGTAGTTGAATGAAATGGGCTCCAACTTTACTTATATATGAATGCAGGCTATGCCAACTTTCTAGAGGAGAAACACAACTCAGACAATTGCAGCGGCAGCTACAAAGGCATAACCCACAAAAGCGCAAATAAATTCATTTATCCCGGGTAAATTCAGCTTTCAAATCCTCCCAAACTTGAGGGCCACTAGGATGATTATTGACACATTGGCTCAGAAATATCTTGTCTGACCATGAAATTATAGTGCTCAAGGCAAGGTTAGGCTCTGCCTTTCCCTGATCTTTGAGCCAATTATACATTGCCAATCTAAGCCTAACCCTCTGCGTCGTATACGAAAGATACGAGGGGAACAAAATCAAAGAGGATAAAGGGAAACCTAACTCATTCACTAGAATATCAATCTTAGATTGGATGAGAGCTTTTGATTGATTTAGGATTTGGGGGGATACACGTACCATTTTAGAAACATCTTCCTGATCCAAACCAGCATTCACAATAGTATCAAATCTCTCTTGAAGCTCTCCTCCCCTGCCTCGAAACACCTTGAATGCTTTCTTCAACATGTTAGGGTTTTCCCCGTATCCCAAGTCTAAGAAGAACTTTGTCTTCAACTTTTGTGACTCCACCCCCTCTCCCGAGTCTGGTAATGGCCTAACTCTTGTTCCCATACCCCATTTACTCAATTCTTGGGGATTCTCTTGTATGTATTTACAAAGCCGCTTTTTTCCAACATTTAGGTCATGAAGCAAACTACTTGTTTTCTTCAATGTGCATGAACCAAGTAATATAGGGTAAGAACACACAATTTTCCCAATCTCATCCACTTCCATCTCAATCTCCAGAAAAAACAGAAAACATCTGATAATATTTGAAACAAAATGTGAAACTTGGATTTCCGGAAACTGTAGAAACATAGAGGATATACTGTCCATTGGGAGTCCAAATTTCAACAGGAATGCAATTAGCGAAAGCACTCTGCCACCGGAGCCCTCAAACAAAAGCCGTGGATGCTGGCTGATTAACCCACCTAACTCACTGCTACAACCCTTCTCCCTAAAGAATTTCAAAACTCGAAATATCATGCTCCAATTGTAGAACTCCTTATCCGACAAATGCTCCTTAATCCACGCATAATCAAATCCCAAACCGCTCAAAATCTCTAATACCTTAATAAATTTAATATCTATATCCCCAATCAACACATGAGGACTATAAACAATAATCTTCGCCATAAAAGACTGACTAAGCCCTAGTTTTTGATAAGCTTGAAGCTTCAATAGCAAAACTCCAAAATCATGCTGAAACACTTGAACTGCTTTCTTATATATCTGACCAATCTTATTTCGTTCAACCCCGAACTCGCACAAGACCCTATAATTCTCAAGCAACAAACAATCATCACTGAGAAACATCAAATCCCTAGGAAGTAAAGGGGTATACTCACAAGGTTTCAGTCCCAAACTCTCAAAGAAAGGTTCAAATTCATTAATGGGATGGTAACGCAAAAACCGCGACATAGACCTTCTAACATCTTTCACAATTTCAACCTTCTTCAAAAGCTTTCTTAAGAAATGGGGTGAGTTTTTGCACATATTCTCTGCATCTACAAACTGAATACTCCTAGTAGAATGCAAATACTCCAACAACGCGGTTTGAGCCTCTTTCAAAGTGGCACGGGGGATTCGCACGCCGTCTTCCCCATAACACCGTTGACTCAAGCCTGATCTTTCTGTGGTATAAAGTCTAGGGTTTTGGCTTTGTGGGATGTGAAATGAACCCATTTTTTGCTGGTTTTCAACAAAATAAGACGATACCCGTTTGAGAATAGATGGATTCCCAAGTTTTTGAAAATGGGTCATCATTAGTTTGATCAAATATGAAGCCAACTTATCAATAGGCAAAGAGAGCAGAGAAAGGATATAGGTTTTAAAGCAGATATGGTTAAGTTATGGCGTATTACCTGGGATTTGGCAAGTGTCGGTGCATTGTCAGCTATTTTGTTTGTTCATTTCCTCTTCAACTGATGTAGTGGTAGGCAGGCAGCCCAGAAGGCAGTTGCAGTAAGGTTTAGAGTCTTAATTTCAGACTTGCCAGAGGGTTTTTGGTTGAACTGATGCGGGTTTACGCTACACAACGGAAATACATTAGATTTGATTATTTTGTATATACCTTTTGAACTTTAGAAATATAATCTGTATAATTAATTTTGAGATTGAAACACTTTACCGTTTTTCTATTTAAAAATTTTGGTTTCGTATAATTTTACTGGTTGTTATAAACAAAGTAAAATAATATTTTTAGCATCAATAATTATTTTTAACTTTTTGTCAATCTAGCCTTTACCTTTAAAAGTAAATAAAAAAATTAAAAATTAATCTTTTTCATTTTTAAATAAAAATAAAAAATAGAAATAGAAATATTTTTAAAAAATCTAAAATTATGAAAAAACTATTTAAAATTCAAAAAATAAAAAGAAATCATTTTAAATATATAAAAATTTTAAAATTTAATGTTGTCTAAATTGGATTGGACTAACTGTCGAATCAGTTGGAATAGGAATCGGCTGGGTATCGATCCGTGAGAGGTAAAAATTTATTGACTTGTGAATCAGACAAACTAGTTGAATCGGGCTAAAAACATGTTAACCCGACTTTTATAATTATTTAATATTTTTTATTTTCAATAATTTATTTGTTTTAAACTGATAGGACTGTTCAAGTTTAGAATCAATTGGTCTAACTAGTTTGATCACCACTTTGTTCCGAAAACATTGCCAAAATTCAAATATATATGTGTTATTTGCTCTTTGAGTGGTAATAAGAGATGTTCATGGGTCATGTAACCCCATCAACCCGATTAGCTCAACTCGTTATGAGATCGTCTTAGGCTTATATTTTTTAACCTTGGAATGACTCACCTAGGCTCGTTTTAATGTTTAAATAATGTAATATTTATATCAATATTTAATTATAAAAAATAATGCATTGGTCATGTAACCCAGTTAGCTCGACTAATCTAACTCGTTTTGGGATGGACTTAGGCTTATATTTTTTTAACCTTAGGTTGGTCGGGCTTAACTTATTTTTATAACAGTCACTAAATGTAAAATTAGACAAAAGGACTAAGATTTTTAAATAAAAAAATTGCAGAGGCCCAATGTCCCAAAATTAAAGTACAGAGATTAAATTTTAAACTTCAAAAAGAATTTGACTTATTTAA
Organism: Gossypium bickii; assembly: GCA_025503065.1. NCBI lineage: Eukaryota > Viridiplantae > Streptophyta > Magnoliopsida > Malvales > Malvaceae > Gossypium > Gossypium bickii. The sequence goes on along the minus strand of CP106717.1, from coordinate 40,479,798 downwards.
ACCAAATTAATCCTTCTATAAATATTTAGGGATAATGTTACTACAACACCCCAAAATTCTTAGTACAAAAAATGGTACTGGTCTAAGAATGAACTATTAAGAAATTTGGAAATGAGTCAGTTATTGAGTACTCGTATGGAATTAATTTGATATTTGAAAAGGAAATCATTAAATCAACATAAAGGATTGTGGAAGTGAAAATACAGTGAAAATGACCAAATGGTATTTTTTTTTTAAAATGAGGACAGAAGCATAAATTTGACCAAAAAGAAAAAGGGAACTAATAATGATTATTTGGTATGAAAGTGACATGGAACATGCATTACTATGATGAGGATCACCTTTGGATTAAATTGAAAAAAAGTGGAGAGTACATGGACTAAATTGCAATTTTATTATTTTCATTGTAAAAGGTATAATTTTCAACACTGGAGGACAAATATTGAAGTATAATTGTGATTTAAGAAGTTTGGATATGTTAAGTGTTAAGTTGATTGTAACACCCTATACCCGATCCGATTTACCGGATATTGATATAAGATGTCATAATACTTAAATACTTAACAAAAATTTTACAACTGGAAAAAATCATATTGAGCATACTTCTTATTTATTTATATTCTTTTCTAAGTCAAAAGATTTTGAAGGAAACGTTTATTAATTAATACAGATTCAAAAAAGCAGTATAAAACATTACAACTTAAATCTTTGTTAAAAAAGACTTATTCATGGCGTAGAGTACTATTTGACATATTCCCAAGAGTGCCCTCTGTATGCGTAATATTGATATTCAAACTGCCACTTTGGCGTATTCCTAGCTTGGTCCCTCCCAGCGCACTTGTTCAATTCCAAGAATCTGCATTACAAAAAGACATATGTACATTCAACGGAATTTAGTGAGTCTCAACCAATATTACCTTTAAATGTTATTATTTGATTAATCGACTTGAAGATTCTAGACTTCCTTTCAGATTTTGGCGGATACTTTTCTGATTCTTAATAGATAACTATATACCAGTTGATAACTCTTGAAAAGAGTTATACTTCAAGCCTTTAGATTGAATTAATTGTTTGTAAATAAGTAAATATATTTGCATTTTTAGATATTTTAAGACGTTGCATAACAAAGCTTGGATTGTGCTATAAATGTTATTATTTGTTACTTTTATTATTGGGGAAAAAAGGTGTTGGTTGTGGTTGGCATCAGGTGTAGGATGAAGAAGAGAAGAGAAAAAAAGGAGTAGGAAAATGAAGGAAATGAAATAATGCCATGGCAAAATGTTGGTTAGATTGCCAATAAGAACGTCATGGCAGTTCTAGGAAGATGACGCAACATTCAGTCCACGTCACTCTCAGCCAGCTATACTCGTACCAGATAAACCACCCTGAAAAAGAAGAAGTAAAAGGTGTGTGCTGAGAGGGAGGGACCTACCTTATAAAGAATGAAAGAAAACAAAGAGAAAAGGGGGATATGGAGAAAGAGAAGATTTGAAGAGCATCAGATTCTCATGAAAGATCTCAGTGAAAAAGATAGGAAAGGGTAATAACTTACAGAGCAGAGTAGTCAAAGACGCAAGGAAGGGGAAAAGAAATCTGCCCTGGATTTTGCATCAAATCTTATTATTAAAGTGAAAGCTAGAGTAGCAAAAACTTCCTACAGTTCTACCTTTATTTTCTGATTTGAAGTTTGTGATTCATAAACTTAACTAATGAAGTTGAATGATTTGGTTTTGGATTTGAATATCCAACCCATGAGCTAAATCTCATTGGGTTGGAATTATTTTGGTGAATTCTTATTATCTTTAATGCCCCATGGTTTGATTTTGAGTAGATTACTGTTTCATTCGATTTGTGATTATTTTAAATGCATGCATGCAAGCTCTAGACATAGATGACTGTATGTTATATTATTAGATCTAATCTAATTTTGGAAAGATTAAATAGATTGGATTATTATCGGATGATACAAGCAAGTATTCGAAAGAATATTTGTAGCACTCTAGAAATAGAAGTTGCAATTTGTATAGGGAAAGGAAGAATGATTTGTATATCATTCTAGAGTTCTATAACACCCTATACCTGGCCCGATCGTCGAGCCCAAATACTAGGATGCTACATCACCGTCTCATTTCTTATTCATCAAGACTATATTTTGTTAAGTGAACATGCATCATTTTAATTGCTTTAAAAGATAGTACTTAGAAGTTAATTACTGGTCATGCAAACTCAATTTGAAACTTAGTCGAGCTAACATGCAACATTCAAGCTTAATTTGAGCATTTATCAAACATTGGGACCTAATAACAAAATTTCCCAAAAAGGCTAGTAGGTATCGATACTAAATCTAAGGTATCAATATTTATTCTTAGTGGTATGGATACCACATGGAAAATTGATACCAAAATAGCTTATTGTTTTCCACCCGAGACCAAACTTATAGGAAAATATTGATACCTCTCTCAAGGTATCAATAATTACACCTCCAGTATCGATACTCGAGCCATGGTATCGACACCAAAGTTACCTAGGATGGTGTGTGTAACAGACCAATTTTGACCCTAATCGGAACGGTGGTTTCGGGACCACGAATCCGAGTCCGAGTAATATTCTAATAATTTATTCTGTGTCTATTATATGTGAAATAAAATGTGTGAAAGTTTCGTAGAGAAATTTTATCGTTTAAGTGCTTAATTTGATAAAAAGGATTTAATCGTGAAAAGCGTAAAAGTTGCATGCTAAGGTGTAATGTACTTATTTGCTTGTGGCTTTTTAAGTGGGTGTCCCAAAAGGGCAATTAGCCCATTAACCATATTAATGGACGGCAATGGGCCAAATTAGCTACCTATATATGTTAGTTTAGTTATATTAATTTTTTATAAGGTTATGTTATATATTATAATAATGTTAATGCATTTATATAAAACAAACATAAAAATAAAGCCATCATCTCTTTCACTCTCTCCTAGCCGAATGTTAGGATAGAAAACACCATTGTTAAAGCTTCAAGTTTCGGCAAGTTAGAAAGCTTGATTAAGGTATGGTCGGTTTTTAGTTTTTGATAATTTTTACGTTTTTGAGATCGTTGCTTCGTATATTACCCGACCCATGTCTAAATTTTTGAAAATACTATGTATATAGGATTCGGCCATTAACATGCTTGGATAGTTTTGATGTTTGATGATTTTAGATTAAATATATGTTAAAGATTTACAAGTTTTATGTTGAAGTTTTTGGTGATTTTGAGTAAATAGGGCTAAATTGAAAAGAATAAATATGTGAAGGATTAAAATGTCGAATAAATGAAATGCATGGACACCTATGGCTAGAGGGAAGATTCAACCAAGCTATGGTGTTGGAAAATTTTGCATATTTTGTGTTTTGTGTAGATAGGACCAATTTGTAAAAATGGAAAACATTAGGGGCAAAATGGTAAATTACCCATTTGTGTGTTTTGGGACTAAATTGAGATGAAATGCGATTAAATGAACTAAATTCTAATGTGTTTTAGATCAAGAGCAAAGAAAAACGGAATTAGATCGGGGAAAGACGAAGGTTCTCGAATAGCCGATTCGCACGGACTATCGACAACCGAGGTAAGTCCTTTAGCTAAAATATGTCAAAAAAATTAAATTTTGATTATATTAAATTATAAAAATTGATGAATTTTAGTACCCGTTTATATCATGGCCGAGTGTATGTAAGTATACTAGCTTGATGATTAAAGTTGGTTATGTGGTGTAAATTGTTGGATCGTATAATGATTTTAATTGTTTAAATGTGCGCGAGCCCAATTGAGTTGGACATATGTATATAATATTTATGAAGTGCATTGGAAATGTTTAACTATATTGATATGTTTCAGAGCTATTACGCCTAGCGAGCTTCGTCTGTAGGTGTTACTTATCGGGCTATTGTGCCTAGCAGGCTTCGTGCCGGTGTTACTTATCGGGCTATTACGCCTAGCAGGCCTTGTGCCGGTGTCACTTATCGGGCTTTTACGCCTAGCAGGCTTGATGCCGGTGATGTATTTTACAAAAGAGAAATCGAGTTTTTGTTCAAGGCAAGTTAAAGCTAATTTATTGGGTTAAATGCTCAGGTAAGCATGTAAGGTATGAATTAACTTCTTACCTATTTAAAATAAGGTAAGCAAGTAATTCAGTTATTTATTACAAATTGTATGTGTTACAAATGAAGTATATACATACATACACGTATGGTTATAATATGTGTTCTCGGTTTTACTAATGAATGATATGAATATTGTGGCTTTGGTCTTTTAAAATATGGATACAAGACTAGGTATATTCGGCCACATGGGTTGTTGTGTTTTTGATGCCACATTATAATAATTGAACTTTAAGTATATGAATGTTTATATCCATGGTTGCGTGATGACATTTTTGGTTTTGGAAGGTTGGATTATGAATAAATATTTTGATTATATAAGCATGCGGTTAAAGAGAAAATGTTCTATGAAATTATACGTTATATAGGTATGAAATTGAAAGCTTGAAAGTAAATGTGAGTACAAATGTACAAGTTGAATTATTGTAATTTTAAATGTTAATATTTGAATGTTATATTTATCATGAATTTAGGACTTACTAAGCTAGTAAGCTTAATTGTGTGAAATGTTTTCTCTGTTTTATAGATTAGGTGCAAACTACAAGCTCATCGGGATCGTTCAGAAAGTCGTCCACACTATCAAACCGTTTTGGTACTCTTTCATTTTAGTTTTCGAATGAAGGCATGTATAGGAAAGGCTTTGTCTTTGTTTTGGTAAAAAAATTTGGTTCATGTATATAATAGCCATGCGAATATGGCTAAATTTTTAGTTAAGTATGCTTTATGGACTTTTGATACAAATGTCGGTTTATGTCAGTAATGTTTGTGCACTCTTAATCGAAGTTTACTCGGTTATATGGAACCATAGTCGTGTTTTGTTAATAAATCGATGATGTTATGATATTACGTGAATGTTTTAGGTACAAGTTAAATTGTGTAAATGATTAAAATGCATGGATAGTACGAGTTGTATGTGGGTATATTCGTTTATAACTAGTTAATCATATTTTTGTAATGAAACAGTTTTTAGTTAGCAGCAGTGATGTGATTTTGAAAAATCACCAAAAATAGGATAAATTGAATTAGAAGGTGAATGAGGTATATAATCAAATCTTATTGTGTCTATTTTGATATGAAAGAAACAGAGTAGGCAAAGGAGTTTTATGTTATGAGATATTTAAATTTTAGTGAGACTTGTTCTGAATGAATTCGTGAGTCCATGTTCTGTCTTGGGAAAATTGTCAAAAATTGTACAACAATAATTAGGGAACATAGTTTATATGGTTAGAATCCTTAATGAGTCTATTTTTGATTGGAATAAACAAGAACATTATTGAAAATTTGTGCAATGAGATAACTGAGTTTTTGTAATGATAGGTCAGAATCGTCAACAGTGAAATAGGGTAAATTTTGATGAATAAACTGTACTAATTGGCCACATGAAAAATTCTGGAAAAATTATGGTATATACATATATGAGTCTAGTTTCAAGGAAAATTTACGGATCTAAATTTCAAGTTTTGTAACTCGAGTTATGATCAATTTAGTCAGCATGACGCAGTTGGACAGCTTTAAATTCTTATGCCCCGAACTAGTAGTCAAGTCTAGTAATACCACATACTCGACTCCGGTAAAGGTCTCGGGTAAGGGGTGTTACAGTGTGCTTTTCGCTCCTTTTTCTTTCTTTCTCTCGGAGACCATGCCATTCCTCGACACCGACCTTCAAAGTCAGATGAGGAGCTGGCTTCCCTCAAAGTAGCTCTGGCTGACTTGCCCGTTCGTATTTTGTCTCCCTGCACTTTTGAAAGGACAGAGGTATCAATTTTAAGTCTTAATATCGATACCCTGCTTCTGTTAACAAAAAATTCAGCATACATTTGCATTTAAATCATTCAAACTTAAATCTTAAACATCATATTTCATTCATTTAATCAAATAAGCATCAAAATGACTAAAACAATAATCCAAAATACCATGTCCAAATCCAAATGCTTCTAAACATATTTAACATGCAAACGATTAATCCAAAATATACTCAACAAAACCAATATAAATGTCTATCCCATTGCCTTAACTTATATACTCAAGAATGATTAATAACACCTACTATAACGACTAAAGTATAGCTTGGATCAACCCCTCGACGGCCACACTATTCACACCAACACTAAGTATCTACAATGGTAAAAATGGAGTGGGTAAGCTTTACAAGCTCAGTGAATGCTTAGAGTAACCACTTCTGCAAACAAGTCATCAAGCAACATCAAGGCAACATATAGCATATTGTTTAACTCATACGACTTGCATACAATTTCATATATACATCCATAATCATTCATTTAATCACAAGAATCACATATAAGTACAAATTATGATAGATTGGCTCTTGAGAGGATGAAACATAAAGTGGACTTTATTACCACACATCGGATACACAGATCTCCTCCACACCACATATAGACTCATTGAGTCAGTCGTATCCCATAAGTGATGTAACAGACTAATATTGGCCCTAATCGGAACGGTGGTTTCGGGACCACGAATCCGAGCCCGAGAAATATTTTGATATTATATTCTATGTTTATTATATGTGGACTAATGTGTGTGAAAATATCGTAGAAAAATATTATCGTTTAATTGCTTAATTTGATAAAAAGGATTTAATCGAGAAAAGCGTAAAAGTTGCATGCTAAAGGGAAAGGTACTAATTTGCTTGTGGCTTTTTAAGTGGGTGTCCTAAAAGGGCAATTAGCCCATTGACCATAGTGATGGACGACAATGGGCCAAGTTAGCTATCTATATATGTTAGTTTAATTATTTTTTTTATATATAAGGTTATGTTAGTATTTTATAAAGAAATAATGTTAGTGTATATATTAAACAAACATAAAATAAAGCCATCATCACCTTCCTCCTCTCATAGCCAAATGTAAGAAAAGAAAACACCATTGTAGAGCTTTGAGTTTCGGCAACTTAGGAAGCTTGATTAAGGTATGGTCGGTTTTTAGTTTTTGATAATTTTTACGTTTTTGAGATCGTTGCTTCGTATATTACCCGACCCATGCCTAAATTTTTGAAAATATTATGTACATAGGATTCGGCCATTAACATGCTTGGATGGTTTTGATATTTGATGGTTTTAGATTAAATATATGTTAAAGATTTACAAGTTTTGTATTGAAGTTTTTGGTGATTTTGAGTAAATAGGGCTAAATTGAGAAAAATAAATTTGTGAAGGGTTAAAATGACAAATAAATGAAATGCATGGACTCATATGGCTATGGAGAAGATTCGGCCTAGCTATGGTGTTGGGAAATTTTGCACATTTTGTGTTTTGTGTAAATAGGACCAATTTGTAAAAAGGGGAAACACTAGGGGCAAAATGGCAAATTGTTTATTTAAGTGTTTTTGGATTAAATTGAGATGAAATATGCTTGAATGGGTTAATTTTAAATGTGTTTAGATCAAGAACAAAGAAAAACAGAATTGGACCGGGGAAAGACAAAGGTTCTCGAATAGCCGATTTACACGGTCTATCGACAATCGAGGTAAGTCCTTTAGCTAAAATATGTTAAAGAACTAATTATGACTATATTAAATAGTAAGAATTGATGAATTTTAGTACCTATTTATATCATGGCCGAATGTATATAGGTATACTAGGTTGATGATTAAAGTTGGTTATGTGATGTGAATTGTTGGATGGTATAATGATATAATGATTTTATTGGTTTAATGTGAGCAAGCTCAATTGAATTGGACTTATATATATAATAGTTATGAAGTGTGTTTGGAATGTTTAATTACATTGATAAGATTCGGGCTTTCACGCCTAGCAGGCTCTGTGCCGGTGTTACTTTTCGGCTTTCACGCCTAGCAGGCTTTGTGCCGGTGTTACTTATCGGGCTTTTACACCTAGCAGGCTTTGTGCCGGTGTCACTTATCGGGCTTTTATGCCTAGCAGGCTTGATGCCGGTGATGTGTTTTACAAAAGAGAAATCGAATTTTGTTCAAGGCAAATTAAAGCTAATTTATTGAGTTAATGGCTCAGGTGAGCATGTAAGGTATGAATTAACTTCTTACCTATTTAAAATAAGGTAAGCAAGTAACTCAGTTATTTATTACAACTTGTATGTGTTACAAATGAAGTTTATATATATATTTATATATATATGATTATAATATGTGTTCTCGGTTTTATAAATGAATGATATGAATATTGTGGTTTTGGTCTTCTATTATGTGTATACAAGACCAGGTATATTCGGCCACATGGATAGTTCGTGTATGTGATGCTATATGATAATAATTGAGCTTTAAGTATATGAATGTTTGTACGTTTGGTTATATAATGACATTTTGGTTTTGAAAGGTTGGATTATGAGTAAATAATTTGATTATACAAGCATTCAGTTAAAGAGAAATTGTTTTATGAATTTATATGTTATATAGTTATGGAATTGAAAGCTTGAAAGTAAATGTGATTACAAACATACAAGTGGAATTATTTTTAATTTAAATGTTTAATGTTTGAACGTTATATTATTAGGAGCTTAGGACTTACTAAGCTAGTAAGCTTATTTGTGCGAAATGTTTCCTCTGTCTTATAGATTAGGTGCAAGCTACAAGCTCGTCGGGATCGTTCAGAAAGTCGTCCACACATCAAACTATTTTGGTACTCTTTCATTTTGGTTTTCGAATGAAGGCATGTATAGGAAAGACTTTGTCTTTGTTTTGATGAAAACTTTTGGTTCATGTATATAATAGCCATGCGAATATGGCTAACTTTTTAGTTAAGTATGCTTTTGTGCTTTTGATACAAATGTCGGTTTATGTTGGTAATGTTTGTGCATCTTTAATCGAAGTTTAATCGTATTTGATAAGGAAATGTATGTTTATGAAATGAACCTTTTAATTAGGTGTTGTGGTAAGTAACCAATGGTACACTCGATTATATGGAACCATAGTTGTGTTTTGTTAATAAACCGATGATGTTATGATATTATGCGAATGTTTTAGGTATAAGTTAATTTGCATAAATGATTAAAATGCATGGACAGTATGAGTTGTATGTGGGTATATTCGGTTATAAACTAGTTAATCATATTTTGCAATGAAATAGTTTTTAGTTAGCAGCAGTGATGTGATTTTGAAAAATCACCAAAAATAGGATATATTGAATTAGAAAGCGAATAAGATATAGAATTAAATCTTATTGTGTCTATTTTGATATGAAAGAAACAGAGTAGGCAAAGGAATTTTATACTGTGAGATATTTAAATTTTAGTGAGACCTGTTCTGAATGAATTCGTGATTTCCTGTTCTGTCTTGGAAAAATTGTTAAAAATTGTACAAAAATAATCATGGACCATAGTTTATATGCTTAGAATCCTTAATGAGTCTATTTTTTATTGGAATAAACAAGAACATTATTGAAATTTTGTACAATGAGATAACTGAGTTTTTGTAAAGATAGGTCAGAATCATCAAACAGTGAAATAAGGGAAACTTAGATGAATAAACTGTACTAATTGGCCATATGAAAAATTCTAGAAAACTTATGGTAAAAATTTATATAAGTCTAGTTTCAAGGAAAATTTACGGATCTAAATTTCGAGTTTTGTAACTCGAGTTATGGTCAATTTAGTCAGCATGACGCAGCTCGACAGTTTTAAATTATTATGCCCCGAATTAGTAGTCAAGTCTAGTAATGCCACATACTCGACTCCGGCAAAGGTCTCGGGTAAGGGGTGTTACAAGTGAAATGTATAGCTAACACTCTCCAACACACCACACATTCATATCCCGATGAATGGAGCTTGGTTCACATTCCCTTATTTCTCTGAGCTCTATCCCTAGGCCTCAGCGCCCCAATATCACAACACATGTAAATGAGTACTCATAATCCTATGGAATGCCAACTATATCCAACGGTCTTAGTAAATCACAAGGCCAAAATATCTATAATAAAAACACATAATTACGTATTGATTTTTCTACACATTTTCATTGCACATTCACATTCATTTCTATAATCTCTGTCACATGGCATGTTTAACATACCCTCATAATCACATACGCAACAGTCATCTCATATTCATAGCATATGTTCTAGCATTACATTTATATTCACAAGTCTGCAATCTCAATTTCCACAACATACATACAACCCATTTTGTCAAAATATGTGAGAACACTTACACTCAAAATTTAGAGTAGGGGTTTAGGCTACTTCTAAATTCCCAAATACACAGTGATTTGCTTGCGAGCGATTATTCCAAACACTCACCAAATTGCACGCTTTTGCCGAAAGCTGAAAGCTTAGGTAACCTTTTCCTTGCCTTTATTCCTACTCATTGAAGGTCTTACTGACTTCGATGCTTCAACAAGGAAAACCATAAAAATACACCATCAACCAAACAACCATCAACTCATTAAAATAGTCACGAACATATGCCTAAGCTACCTTAACTTTTAACATAGAAACTTTAGATTCAAATATCTTGACCTACACTTAATCTTTTCGCACGAAACAAATTCCGTTCACCTACATTATAACAGTCGTTTTTAATAAAATTGGAACAGTGGTTTCGGGACCACAAATTTGAGGTCATAAAATTTATTTTAATATTATTTTATTGTCTGCAACATGATAGTATTATTGCATAAAAACTTTGTTAAGAAATTTTACCGTTTGAATGCTCAATTTGTGAAAAAGGACTAAATTGCGTAAAGTGTGAAAGTTGTGTTCTATTAGCTAAAGGTGTTATATAGCTATAGAACTTTAAAGTGGAGGTCCTTATATGGTAATTAGACCATTAAAGGTGATATTGTATGAACATGGATTGACAATTTTGTTATTTTTAAAGTTAGGTAAGGTTAAAATGGTAATTAGGTAATAAATGAATAAAATAAAATAGAACAAAAGGGATCATCTTTTTCATTCAAACACCAACTGAAAATTACAGCAAACAAACACCATTTTAGGAGCTTTAACATTTGGCCATCTCTTCCCTTGCATATAGGTGTGTTTTTGTCCCGTTTTTGTTGATTTTTATGTTTATGGGATCGTTGTAGCTTAACCTAGCTAGCCCGGGGACTAATTTGCAAAATGGTTGAATGTCTAGGGTTTTACCATTGATGTATATGTTAGGGTTTTTGAATTTTAATGGAAGAAAATGAATCTTTTTTGTTAGTTAAAAAAACTTTTGTTAAGTGATTTTTGTTGAAATTGTCAATTAGGGGTTAAAATGTGAAATATGAAAATTGTGTGGTAAATGTGTGAAATTTTGAAATAATTGGGCTGCTATATGCATGTAGAGAAATCGACTAGGCTTGGGTATAGATGAAATTGCATGAATTTCAATTTACGAGCCTAGGGACTAAATTGTAAAAATGTCAAAAGTATAGGGGCAAAATAGTAATTTTGCAAAACAAGAATTTTGGAGTAAATTGAATAGAATGATGCCTAAATTCGTTAAGTTTGATTATATAGATCAAGGAAAGCAACATTCAGAATTAAATCAGGGAAAGGATAAAGTCGTGGAATAAACAATCATATTTTTCGTACGAATTTGAGGTAAGTTCGTGTAAATATATTGCACAATTATATGTTTTGATTTAAATAAATATGTATGTGATTAGTTTAAATTATTATGTATAATTATTGAATACATAACCAAGAATATACGAAGATTATCGAGTCCCGTTTGAACCTTAGGAATTCGTAATATACAAATGACATGTCATTAGGGTTACCATTTTGATTGAGGTCCTACATTTGTTGCGGACTCACCGTAGCTCGTATAAGCTTACCGATATTTAGCTCAGAGGAGCTTACCGTTTAATCGCTCATATGAGCCTACATGTTCAGGAATTGACAGATTACAGTTTAGTACACCTCGTGTGTACCACCCGCATATCTAACGATATTCTAAGGGTCTAACAGGCATAGTGTTATTGTGAGATTATACAAGTTCGATATGAACAAGTATAGGTATTTACATGGAAATCGTTGATATTTGATGTAACAACCCAATTTTAGTGAAATCGGAATAGTGGTTTCAAGACCACAAATCCAGGTCAGAAGGAAAATTTATTTTACGATTATTGCATGATTTTTATTGTGATATGAATGTCATATTAAAATTCTGATAAGAAAATTTTATCGGTTAGGTGTTTAATTACGGGAAGGACCAAATTGCATAAAATGCAAAAGTTGAATTCTAGTAGCTAGAAGGATTAAATAGCTATGGAATTCAAAACTTGATGTCCTTATATGGTATTTAGACCATTAATCAAAGTTAATAGATATTTTTGATGAATCATCCATGGAAACATTAGAAAAGGTTAAGGACTAAATTAGAAATAGAAATAATTAAAAGATGATAAATAATTAAAATAGAATTAAAATCATTTTATATCATCTTCTTCCCAAAATATTCCATGGAAACCCTAGGAAAAAGAAAAAAAGCTTTCTTGGCTTAAATTGGTAAGTATTTAAGTCCCGTTTTGTAACACCCCTATCTCGTATCCATCGCCGGATTAGGGTTAAGGGCATTACCTGATAGATCAAAAACTTTATCAGACAATTTCATAAATTTAAACCATCATTTGCAATCATAGTGTCCCTTCTGTAGGTCATCAATACCCTAAACATGCTTTAAAAAGAGTCGGGACTAAACCGGAACACATACAGAAATTCTCAAAAAATTTTAAACTTTTTAAGTTTTAGGGGTTACACGCCCGTGTGGGCAGGCCGTGTGCCTCCTACGGCTGCTAGACACGTCCATGTATCTCCCCCGTGGTTGAATCTGACTTAACTCCATGGCCACCAGGCACGCCTATGTACCTTGGCCGTGGTCAATCTTAACTTGGCTCCATGGCCACCAAGCACGCCCTTGCACTTTGGCCGTGGTCGATCCTGAATAAACCACACACCTACCAGGCACGTCTGTGTGCCAAGGCCGTGTACTCTTAATTAGCTACTAACTTAGTCCCACGGTCAATAGGCACGTCCGTGTGCCACAACCGTGTGGTAAAATAGGCCATTTGCAAGGCCAATATGCCACCTATATAGGGTCATAAGTACAGGCAAATTACGAACACATCTCATGCACATTTGATAACCAAGAACATATCAAAATAATCATCCCATCTCTATATTCCAATCCAATACTAATCATGCCAAATTTACAAGACTAAAACTCATGTAAACACAAACATAATTCATTCATACACTTACCATTAACTTAACCATTTCAAATACTATCAAACCATACCAAAACATGCAGCATTTATCATATTCATTAATGCATATTGCCAACACATAACTAGCCAAATCACATGGCTAAGTTCACTTCATAATTATAAACAAATAACTAGCCTATACATGCCATATCTAGCTATATACATTTCCAAAATGTACCAAAACAAGTTGAGTAGTGTGATAACAATCCTCAACAGTCCCCGGGCCTTCAGTAACTTTGACGATCTATAAAACAGAACAAGCACACACATAGAGTAAGCTTTTAAAAGCTTAGTAAGTCATATACAAATAAACTTAATACACAATGCATATAACTAAATTAAATCATTGGTACTTATAAATCTCATAGCCATTTCATTTCATAGACTTTGGCACAGTTACTCACATAAAGCTTGACGCATATTTCACTTCACTTATCACATATGTACTTAGCTTATTCATATCCATTCTCGTATCTCATTCATTTTCTCATGTTCAATTATATATTTCTTCAAAGCAAATTCATATAGGTACTTACCTTTTATTCACACTTGGTGTACATACCAAACATACCTAGAACGAATATACATTCACGTAATTGTTCATAGCTCGAATTTTCCCGTTGAACCGTTCGAAATCTAATAGGATATACAGAATACTCAGAATAGTTGTACAATTCCAACGTCCCAGACGTGGTCTTACATGTAATCAAATGATGATGCCTGTAACAGTCCGGTTTATACCCTAGTCGGAATAGTGGTTTCGGGACCACAAATCCGAGTCTGTATAATATTTTTAATATTATTTTCTGTGCCGTTGATATGTGACTAAGCATGTGGTAATTTTCCATGAGCTAATTTGTCTGTCTGTGTGTTTAATTTGACAAAAGGATTGAATTCCATTAAATGTGAAAGTTGCATGCTACATGAAAAGGTGCCTATTTGCCATGTCTTTTAAGTATGGAGGATTTATATGGCAAATTAGCCTATTATTTTGGATGGTGGATGGCAATGGTCTTTAATGACCTTATGCACATATGTTTTGTTTTATTTTATTAAAGGTTAATAAGGTAATTATATTATTAATATGTATGTTATTATTTGATAAAATAAGGCATGAAAATGGGCATTAAATCATCCATTTCTTCCACCGAAAACACAAAGAAAAAGAAAAAACAAAAGCTTTAAGGGTTTCGGTTGGCTTTAAGCTTGATTAAGGTATGATTTTGAGTTGGATTTTGATGATTTTTATGTTTTTGAGATAGTTGCTTATTCTACTATCAAGCCCATGTCTCAATTTTGTGTATTGATGATATTTGTGTGATATGCCATGGATGATATATTAAGCTTTGTGATGAGTTTAATGGTTAAATAAATATTTGAGCTAGATGAACATACTTTGTTCTTGAATTTTTGATGAATTTAGCTAATTACGGCTAAATTGAGAAAATAGTAATTTGAAGGACTAAATTGCAAATTTGATGGAAAATATGGGCTTGTATGATATATATGTGCATTCGGCTAAGCTTGGATGTGTGATGATATTGTGAATTTGATGTTTTGAGAAAAATAGACTAAATTGATAAATTGTACAAATGTAAGGGTTAATTTGTAAATAGCTCTAAATGTGTGTCATTGGATTGAATTGAATGAATTAGTGAATAAAAGGGTTAATTCTGAATATGTTTAGATCAAGAACTGAGAAAAACGGACTTAGACTGCAGGAAAGCGAAAGTAACCGAGTAGTCGTTTCCGTTTCAGTTAAATCGAATCCGAGGTAAGTCATATTGCAAATAAATGTAATTGTATTGAATTGAGCATATTCATAGATAATGAATGCTTACGAGATGTTATGTATATGAATTCTGAGATAAGGTCGATATAGTGATAAGTATGAGAAATCCCGTATGAACTAGGGAATACAAAGGTATCTATTATGTTTAGTCATGTAAGACCACGTCTGGGACGTTGGCGTTGATTTGATATTCGTGTATGACCACATCTGGGACGTTGGCATCGATATGAGCTTTATGTGTAAGACCATGTCTTGGACATCGACATTGTATTGATTCGTGTAAGACCCTGTCTGGGAAAGTGGCATCGATATTTGGTTACATGTAAGACGTCGTCTAGGACGTTGGCATTGTACAATTATTCTGAGTATCCGAGTATCCTATTAGATTTCGAACTGTTCAATGAGCAAATTCGAGCTATGAATAATTACGTGAATGTATATTCGTTTCAGGTACATTTGGTATGTGCACTAAGTTTGTATAAAAGGTAAGTACCTATATGACTTTGATCTGAAGAAAAGTATGATTGAATATGAGAACGAGAATGAGATGCAAGAATGATTATGAAAGAGTTGTGTATATACATATGATTCTTGAATGGATGAATGTGGCAATTGTGGCCAAGTATATGAGCCAAAACAATATGTGATAGTTTGCTAAGTAAATGTTATGTGTCAATGTACTTTATGCATATATGCCTTTATGATAAGTTTATTTGTATTATGACTTACTAAGCTTTTGGAAAACTTACTCTCTATGTGTGTTTTATCTGTTTTATAAGTCGTCAAAGATACTGAAGGCTCGGGACCGCCAAGGATCATCATCACACTACTAAACTCATTTTGGTACATTTTGGAAATGTATATAGCAAGATATGGCATGTATAGGCTAGTATTTGATATAAGTTTGTTATATGAACTTTGCCATGTGATTTGGCTAGTTATGAATTGAGAATTTGCTTGAATGAATGTGATATGTGTGAAGTATGTTTTTGGCATGGTTAGTTGATTCATGAAATGGTCAAGTTTTGGTTAAGCAATTGAATGAATTATGCTTGTGATGAGATGAGTTTTAGTCTTGTAATTTGGATGGTTATTTTTGTATGTTCTTGGTTGCCAAATAGGCATGAGATGTCTTAATGAATTTTCTTGTAGGTAAGACCCTTGTGGGTGGCATTTTGCAAATGGCCTATTTTGCCACACGGTTGTGGCACACGAGCGTGCCTAGTGACCGTGGGGCTAAGTCAGTAGCTAGCATAAGAGTACACGGCCTTGACACATGGACGTGCCTAGTAGTCTTGTGATTTTTGACAGGATGGACCACGGCCAAAAAACACGGGCGTGCTTGGTGGCTGTGGAGAAAAGGTCAGTTTCGACCACGGGGAGGACACACGGGTGTGTCTAGCAGCCGTGGGACGCACACAGCCTGCCCACACGGGCGTGTAACCCTTGAAACTTAGAAAAGTTTTAAATTTCCATGAAATTTTGTATGTGTTTCGATTTAGTCCCGACCCGGTTTATAGCATGTTTTAGGTCTCGATGACCTAATAAGGGGACATTATGGTTGAGGTTAATATTCAATTGTATGACATTTCTATGAATGTTTTCGATCTGTTCAGTAACGCCTTTAACCCTAGTCCGATGACGGATACGGGTTAGGGGTGTTACAATGCCATTGTCCTCGACAGGGTCTTACACGAATTAATACGATGCCGATGTCCCAAACATGGTCTTACACGTAAAGATCATATCGATGCCAACGTCCCAGACGTGGTCTTACATGAATTAATACGATGCCGATGTCCCAGACATGGTCTTACACGTAAAGATCATATCGATGCCAACATCCCAAATGTGGTCTTTCACGAAATCTCGAATCAATGCCAACATCCTAGACGTGGTCTTACATGATAAAACAGAACAGATACCTATGTCATGACATAGCTAATCCTATCTATTCCTAGGTTCATACTGGACTTCTCGGACATTGTCACTAAGTCAACCTTATCTCGAAATTCATGTACATATCATCTCGTAAACAATCATCGTTAACAATAGTCATATGAACATACATAATTCAATACAAATACGTCTACTTGTATAATGACTTACCGCGAGTTCGGTTTAACGAAAATGGATACGACTACTCAATTACTTTCGCTTTCTCGCGATCTAAGTTCGATTCCTTCGGCTCTTGATCTAAACATATTCAAATTTAACTCTTTTATTCACTAACTCATCCAATTCAATTCAAAAACACACAATTAGGGCAATTTATAATTTAGCCCTCACATTTGCACAATTTATCAATTTAGTCCATTTTTCTCAAAACATCAAATACACAAAATCATGACATAATCATGCTTAGCCGAATGCTTATGTATATCATACAAGCCCATGTATTTTGTCAAATTTACAATTTAGTCCCTCAAATTATCAATTTCTCAACTTAACCCTTTAGCTAAATTCATCAAAAATTCAAGAACAAAATATGTTTATCTAACACATATCTTTCATATTTCACTATTAAACATCACAAATCACATGAGTTCATCAAAGTCTCATTTCACAAACATCATCAATTCTTCAAATTACAACATGGGCTTGATAGTATACTAAGCAACAATCTCAAAAACGTAAAAATTATCAAAAATCATACTCAACTTATACCTTAATTTTGCTTAATTGTTGCCGAAAATCAAAAGAACTTAGCCCTTTCTTCTTTCTCTTATTTTCGGTGAAAGATGATAGAAAATAGCTACATTTCATGTTCATATTTTATTATAATTTCTTTAATAACAAATTTCCAATTTTAACCTTATATTAATAAAGTTATAAAACATTTTTCCCAAGGTTATTATGGACTATAACCGTCCATATCTAAAGTAATGGCTAATTTTCCATATAAATCCTCCATACTTATAAAGACATGGCAAATAAGTATCTTTTCATGAAGCATACTAGTTTTGCATTCAATACAATTTAATCTTTTTATCAAATTAAGCACACAGACGGACAAATTAACTTACGAAACTTTAACACATGCTTAATCATATATCATAGGCACAGAAAATAATATTAAAATATTATACAGACTCGGATTTGTGGTCCCGAAACCACTGTTTCAACTAGAGGATAAACTAGACTATTACAATTCTCCCCCTTAGGGATTTTCATCCCCGAAAATCTTACCGTTAAACAGATTCGGATATTGTTGTCTCATTGAATCTTCAGGTTCCCACGTAGCCTCTTCTATTCCGTGTCGATTGCACAATACTTTCACTAACGGGATTTTCTTATTCTCAACTCTTTCACTTTACGAGCTAAGATACGGACCGGTTCCTCTTCATAAGTCATATCAGATTGGATTTCAATTTCAGACGGAGCAATCACATGTGACGGATCAGAACGATATCTACGGAGCATCGAAACATAAAATACATTATGAATCTTTTCTAGCTTAGGGGGCAACCTTAATCTATATGCTACAGGCCCAACACGTTCAATAATTTCATACGGCCCAATGAACCTCAGACTTAACTTGCCTTTATGTCCGAATCGAAGCACTTTTTTCCATGGAGACACTTTTACAAATACTTTGTCACCGATCTCAAATTAAATATCTTTTCTTTTCAATTCTGCATAAGACTTCTGTCGATTAGATGCTACTTTTAAGCTATCTTGGATTACTTTTACTTTATGTTCAGTGTCTTTTATCAAATCGACCCCGTGTATCTTGTTTTCACTAAGCTCAGTCCAGTACAGAGGTGTCTGACATTTACGTCCGCACAGAGCTTCATAAGGTGCCATTTTGATACTTGACTAAAAACTATTATTATATGTAAATTCAATAAATGGTAGGTACTATTCCCACGTACCATTAAATTTAAGAGTGCAACATCTTAACATATCCTCGAGAATTTGAATGATCCACTCGAATTGACCATCCGTTTGCGGATGAAAAGCTGTACTGAAATGCAATTTCGTGCCTAAAGCTTCTTGCAGTTTCTTCCAGAATCGAGATGTAAACCTCGGATCTCTATCTGACACAATGGATAGTGGCACTCCATGCAATCTCACAATCTCTGAAATATAAAGCTCAGCTAGTTTACCAAGTGTGTGATCACATCTTACCAGAATAAAATGGGCATATTTTGTCAATCGATCAACTATGACCCAAATCGCATCTTTCCTTCTCGGAGTCTGAGGCAAACCAGAAACAAAGTCCATTATCACTATATCACATTTCCATTAGGGAATCAGAATCGGTTGTAGCAAACCAATTAGAACTTGATGTTCTGCTTTCACTTGTTAACAGACTAAACATTTTGAAACAAAGTCAGAAATGTCTCGTTTCATACCAGACCACTTAGATCTTGATACATCTTTATGCTTCCCGGATGAACAAATAGACAGCTGTTATGTGCTTCACTCAAAATCAACTGAACTAACTCCGAATTTCTTGAAACATAGATACGGTCTCAAAATCTCAAGCAATCATCAATAACTTGAAATTCAGATTCAGAATTCGAATCACACTAAGCTCGTTTTGCTAATAATTCATTATCCACTTTCTGAGCATCACATATCTATTGTAAGAACAACGGTTTTGCTTTTAATTCAGCTATCATTGAACTATCATTAGACAGATTTAATTGAGCATTTAAAGCACGTAATGCAAACAATGATTTTGACTCAATGCATCGACAACTACATTAGCTTTACCCGGATGATAATCTATTACAAGCTCGTAATCTTTTAACAACACTAGCCAACTTCTCTGTCGTAGATTCAAATCTTTTTGAGTCATCAGATATTTTAAACTTTTATGATATGAAAACATGTGACATTTCTCGCCAAACAGATAATGTCGCCAAATCTTTAATGCGAACACAATCACAGCTAACTCAAGATCGTGTGTCAGATAGTTCTTCTCATGAGGCTTTAATTGTCTTGAGGCATAAGCTATTACTTTGCCTTTCTGCATCAATACACATCCCAGACCATTCAACGAAGCATCACTGAATATTACAAACTCTTTGCCTGATTCCGATTGTACTAACACTGGAGCTTCTGTTAACAGAGATTTTAATTGATCAAAGCTTTTCTGACATTTATCAGACCATTCAAATCTAACATCTTTTTCAAGTAGTCTAGTAAACGGAGTTGCTATCACTGAGAATCCTTTTACAAATCGATGATAATAACCAGCTAGACCCAGAAAGCTACGAACTTTAGACACGTTCTTTGGAGGTTTCCAATCCAGAATAGCAGAAATTTTTCTCAGATCAACTCGAATTCCAGAAGCTGACACAATATGTCCCAGAAAACTAACCTCGTGCAACCAGAATTCACATTTACTAAATTTCGCATATAATTTCTTTTCTCGCAGAGTTTGCAATACAATTCTTAGATGCTTAGCATGTTTAGCCTCATCACGTGAATAAATCAAAATGTCATCTATGAACACCACCACAAATCGATCTAGGTACAGTCTGAAGATTCTGTTCATCAAATCCATAAAAATAGCAGGAGCATTGGTAAGTCTAAATGGTATAACTAAAAACTCATAATGCCCGTACCTCGTTCTGAAAGCTGTTTTCAGAATGTCTAAGTCTTTCACTCGTAGCTGATAGTATCCCTATCTCATATCAATTTTAGAAAATAAAGTAGCTGTTTTTAACCGATCAAACAAATCGTCAATTCTGGGCAATGAATATTTATTCTTTATGGTTACTTTGTTCAACTGATGATAATCAATGCACATTCTCATTGTGCCATCTTTCTTTTTCACAAACAGAACAGGAGCACCCCAAGGTGAGAAACTCAGTCTAGCGAACCCTCTATCAGTCAATTCTTGTAACTGTGACTTTAACTCTTTTAACTCTATTGGTGCCATTCTATACGGAGCTATCAAAATATGTGTTGTACCAAGCAACAAATCAATACCAAATTCAACTTCACGAATTAGAGGTAAACCCGACAATTCTTCAGGGAACACATCAGAATACTCACATACAACAGGCACTGATTCAACTTTCTTTTCAGATACTTTCGAATCAATCACATAAGAAAAATAAGCATCGTAGCCCTTTTTCATATAACCCTGAGCTTTCAACATAGATATCATAATAGGTAATCCATTCAAATCATTACACTCAATCCTGACTATTTCATCATTTGAACATCTCAAATCAATAGTCTTTCTTTTACAGTTCACAATAGCATCATGCAATGTCAACCAGTCCATACCCAGAATTATATCGAACTCTTCAAATAGTAGTAGCATCAGATCAGCAGGGAAATAGATATCTCAAAACATTAACAGACAGTTCTTGCATACTTTGTCTACCAGGACATTTTACCTAAGGGGTTCGATACTTTTATAACAACCTCGGTAAACTCTACAGGCAAAGTCTTATTGAATACTAAATTCATGCATATATAAGAATATGTAGAACCAGGGTCTATTAATACAATCACAGAAGTATCATAGAGTGTAAATGTACCCGTTAATACATCTGGAAATTAAGCTTCCTCACGAGCTCGGATAGCATATGCTCTGGTAGGCGCTCTAGCTTCAGATCTCGCAACAGTATCTCTCATAGTTCTCTGACTACCAGTAGCATTTCTTGCATTTTTCGGAAGTCTACCTCTCATTGGAGCATTATTAGATCTCAGATTCTAAATAGTCTCTGATTCAACTGACTCTGGGCAATCTCGAATGAAATGATCTAATGATCCACATCTGAAGCAAGCCTGGTCATTCAATCTACAACTTCCCGAATGCCTTTTTCCACAATGCTTACACTCGAGTCTTTCAAAACGGACATTTCCAACACTTGCTATTGAAGTTGCTGGAGTTTTGGAGCTCATCTGTGATCTAGCTCGATCTCTATTCGATTGTCCCACATTAACCTTTGAAAGACTATGCTCATCTCAAAATTTCTTTGCAACAGGCTGAAATGATCTACTCTGAAATCTCCTTCTCACATCTCTAGCTTCAGACTCAGCTTTCTTTTTATCTTTCCCAAGTGCTTCAGCTTTGCATGCTCGATCAACAAGTACAACAAACTCTTTTATTTCTAAGATCCCTACTAATAAACGGATATCTTTATTAAGGCCATCTTAGAATCTTTTACACATTATTGCCTCAGTAGATACACATTCACGAGCATACTGACTCGGTCTCATAAACTCTCGTTCATATTCCGTAATAGACGTTCGGCCCTGTTTTCAGTTCCAGAAGTTCATTTTGTTTCTGATCGATGAATCTTTCGCTGATATATTTCTTCTGAAACTCAATCTGAAAGAAGTCCCACGTGACTCATTCTTTTGGAACAATAGAAATTAGGGTTTTCTACCACTGATAAGCTGCATCTCGGAATAAGGATACAACACATTTTATACTTTCATCTAGAGTTAAAGACATTTCTTCGAATACTCGTATAGTGTTTTCTAACCAAAATTCAGCTTTCTCAGCATCGTCATCACTGGTAGCCCTGAACTCTTCGGCCCCATACTTATGGATTTTGTCAACTGGAGGCTTATTCAACAAATTTAGATACATAACCGGTGGCACAACTGTAGTCTGAGGGGGATTAACTGAGGGCGAAGGTTGCGTAACAGCCGGATTATTTCTAACAAACTGAGTGAACCACTCACTCATCATTTGGAAGAAAGCTTGTTTAGCTTCTCCCTCTTGACCGCTCGTAGCCGGTCTCGAATCAGAAGGCACTGTCCCTTGTGTGGGAGCAGGCGCATTACTTTCTACATCGTCAGCTACGGCTCTTTCGGGATCCATTACTCTATGAAAATTACATTTTATACGTCAGGATTCATCACACTATCACAGTTCAGAAATATGGCATGTATAGCTAGACTCTGACACTCTACGTTAGTCCGAGAATCAACTAAACTGTAGCTCTAATACCAACCAAATGTAACACCCCTATCCTGTATCCGTCACTGAATTAGGGGTTACATGCCCGTGTCGACAGGCCGTGTGCCTCCCACGGCTGCTAGACACGCCCATGTGTCTCTCCCGTGGTCGAATCTGACTTAACTCCACGACCACCAAGCACGCCCATGTACCTTGGCCGTGGTCAATCCTGACTTGGCTCCACGGCCACCAAGCACGCCCTTGCACTTTGGCCATGGTCGATCCTGAATAAACCACATGGCTACCAGGCACGTCTGTGTACCAAGGCCGTGTAGTCTTAATCAGCAACTAACTTAGTCCCACGGTCAATAGGCACGCCCGTGTGCCACAACCGTGTGTTGAAAAAGGCCATTTGCAAGGCCAATATGCCACCTACATAGGGTCATACCTACAAGCAAATTATCAACACATCTCATGCACATTTGATAACCAAGAACATATCAAAATAATCATCCCATCTCTAGATTCCAATCCAATACTAATTATGCCAAATTTACAAGACTAAAACTCATGTAAACACAAACATAATTCATTCATACACTCACCATAAACTTAACCATTTCAAATACTATCAAACCATACCAAAACATATAACATTTATCATATTCATTAATGCATATTGCCAACACATAACTAGCCAAATCACATGGCTAAGTTCACTTCATAATTATAAATAACTAACTAGCCTATACATGCCATATCTAGCTATATACATTTCCAAAATGTACCAAAACAAGTTGAGTAGTGTGATGACGATCCTCAACAGTCCCTGAGCCTTCAGTAGCTTTGACGATCTATAAAACAGAACAAAAACACACATAGAGTAAGCTTTTAAAAGCTTAGTAAGTCATATACAAATAAACTTAATACACAATGCATATAACCAAATTAAATCATTGGTACTTATAAATCTCATAGCCATTTCATTTCATAGACTTTGGCACATTTACTCGCATAAAGCTTGCCACATATTTCACTTCACTTATCACATATGTACTTAGCTTATTCATATCCATTATCGTATCTCATTCATTTTCTCATGTTCAATTATATATTTCTTCAAAGCAAATTCATATAGGTACTTACCTTTTATACACACTTGGTGTACATACCAAATGTACCTGGAACGAATATACATTCACGTAATTCTTCATAGCTCAGATTTTCCCATTGAACCGTTCAGAATCTAATAAGATATACAGAATACTCAGAATAGTTGTACAATGCCAACATCCCAGATGTGGTCTTACATGTAATTAGATGATGATGCCACTATCCCCGACAGGGTCTTACGCGAATTAATACGATGCCGATGTCCTAGACATGGTCTTACACGTAAAGATCATATCGATGCCAACGTCCCAGACGTGGTTTTACACGAATTAATACGTTGCTGATGTCCCAGACATGGTCTTACACGTAAAGATCATATCGATGCCAACGTCCCAAATGTGGTCTTACACGAAATCTCGAATCAATGCCAATGTCCAGACGTGGTCTTACATGATAAAACAGAACAGATAGCTATGTCATGACATAGCTAATCCTATCTATTCCTAGGTTCGTACGGGACTTCTCGGACATTATCACTAAGTCAACCTTATCTCAGAATTCATGTAAATACCATCTCGTAAATAGTCATCGTTAACGATAGTCATATGAACATACATAATTCAATACAAATACGTCTATTTGTATAATGACTTACCTCGAGTTCGGTTTAACGGAAATGGATATGGCTACTCAATTACTTTCGCTTTCTCGCGATCTAAGTCTGATTCCTTCGACTCTTGATCTAAACATATTAAACTTTAACTCTTTTATTCACAACTCATCCAAATCAATCCAAAAACACACATTTAGGGCAATTTACAATTTAGCCCTCACATTTGCACAATTTATCAATTTAGTACATTTTTCTCAGAACATCAAATACACAAAATCATCACATAATCATGCTTAGCTGAATGCCTATGTATAGCATACAAGCCTATATATTTTGTCAAATTTACAATTTAGTCCCTCAAATTATTAATTTCTCAGTTTAGCCTATTTAGCTAAATTCATCAAAAATGCAAGAACAAAATATGTTTATCTAACACATATCTTTCATATTTCACTATTAAACATCAGAAATCACATGAGTTCATCAAAGTCTCATTTCAAAAACATCATCAATTCTTCAAATTACAACATGGGCTTGATAGTAGACTAAGCAACAATCTCAAAAACGTAAAAATTATCAAAAATCATACTCAACTCATACCTTAATTTTGCTTAATTGTTGCCAAAAATCAAAAGAACTTAGCCCTTTCTTCTTTCTCTTATTTTTGGTGAAAGATGAGTAGAAAATAGCTACATTTCATGTTCATATTTTATTATAATTTCTTTAATAACAAATTCCCAATTTTAACCTTATATTAATAAAGTTATAAAACATTTTTCCCAAGGTTATTATGGACCATAACCGTCCACTATCTAAAGTAATGGATAATTTATCATATAAATCCTCCATACTTATAAAGACATGGCAAATAAGTATCTTTTCATGAAGCATACTAGTTTTGCATTCAATACAATTTAATCCTTTAATCAAATTAAGCATACAGACGGACAAATTAACTTACGAAACTTTAACACATGCTTAATCATATATAATAGGCACAAAAAATAATATTAAAATATTATACAAACTCAGATTTGTGGTCCTGAAACCACTATTTTGACTAGGGTATAAACCAGACTGTTACACGTTTTTAGTAATTTTTATATTTTTGAAACCGGGATAGTCTAGTCTATCTATTTGGGGGATTAATTTGAAAAGTTATCAAAGTATAGAAATTATGTCATGGATGACTATACTGAAAATTTAAAATTTATGGTAGAAAATAAAAGGTTGTTGATAGATAAACAACTTTTACAAAGTGAATACATGATTTAGGGACTAGTTTGTAAAGTTGTGAAAATTTAAGAAAAATTTTGAAATTTATAGAATACATGTGTTGTAACTTTTATATTGAAATTCTGGTTAGGCTTGGAATAAGGAGTAAATTGCATGAATTTCATTTTCCGAGCCTAGGGATGAAATTGGAATTTATGGAAAGTTTAGGGGCAAAACGGTAATTTTTCCTAAGGTGTAAATTCAGTTCAAATGAATATGAAATGTTAGAAATTGGTGATTAAATTCATTTATATATATCTGAATAACTCAAATTCGAAGCTGGATCAAGGAAAAGAGAAAGTTTCAGATTGGTACATTTTCTTGTACGAACTATTATTGAGGTAAGTTCGTGTAACTTAATTGAGTATGTAAATATGTTGTATTCGTATAGAATGTGACTTATATGTATATGAATTATTTGGGTGTTATAATATAAAAAAATGAATACATGCTTGAAATTTTTTGAAAAGGGTTAAGTTCTGTTTGAATATTGGATTTCGCTGAATAATGTGATTTCCCTTATTGAATGAGGTCCTGCATTTGTTTCTGACAGGATTTAGCTTGGACTAGTAATCCTATTGACCTCATTACAAGAAGGATTTAGCCTGGACTGGTAATCCTGATATAATTCCTTTTGAACATATGTTACAGATAGGATTTAGCCCGGATGGGTAATCCTGATTAAGCTCTTGTGAGCATATGTTGGAAACATGATTTAGCTTGGACAAGTAATCCTATTATATGATGTGTGGCTCAAGAGTGTGCTTTTTTATTAAGTGCCCTAATGGGTACTTCTGAATATGAATTGGCGGGTTATTGAAATTGTACATCTTAAGTGCACTATCTGAATATCCATCGAAATTCAATGATTCAACGGATAAAACACTTGAGATGATATGAGAATTATGAGATGAAATGAATAATGTCTTGATTTGTGGCTCATCTATGTTGATTTGATATACATGAGACATGTGTAACTAACTTGTTTTATTGAGTGCATGTGTTTAGGCAATTTGACAAGTTGATGGAAACATGTTATTGTATGTTTAAATTTAATAAATGAGATTGGTAAGTTTTATTCTTGTTATAAGAACTTACTAAGCATATAATGCTTACTAGGTTTTATTTCCTCTGTTTTACAGTACTCGGAAGCTCGCGAAAGTTGGTGATCTGTTGGAGCATAATCACACTATCTACAATCTTATTCTGGTATAAATAGTAAACTTATTTTGGTATAATGGCATGTATAGGTTAACTTGGCCTTTGTTGGCTTGAATATGTTGTTTGTAATACACATATGTCTTAAGTATGGTTGATTAAATGATGTTTAATGTATAGATTACATCAAGGTAAGATTATAAACATATATGTATGCAATGATATAACATATTAAATGTTAGGATTTGTTTGAATTCAATACTTGAATTGGTTGGTATATGAATGTAAGTTTTGATGTAGGTTCATGGCAAATTTTTAGATGAGAAATAATGCTAGAAATGACTTTATTTTGTCCACACAGGTGACACACGGGCGTGTGTCTTGACCGTGTGTAACACACGGCCTGGTACATAGGTGTGTGACTAGGCCGTGTGTTCCCTGCATCTTAAATTTGAGAAACAGAATGCTCAGAATTGAGCACACGGTAGAGACACGGGCATGTGTTTGAATTGTGTGTGCTACACGGCTTAGCACACAGGCGTGTGGCTGGCTGTGTGGTGTAAGTCAGAGAGTTACACACGGCCTGTGACACGGTTGGAAGCCCTAACCACACGGGAGTGCGTGCCTTGCATCTTGGAAAATTTTTGAAATTTCGTGAAAAATTCTATGAGTTCTCGATTTAGTCCTGACTCGATTCTAATACTCATATTGGGCCTCGAGGGTCCATTTAAGGGACGTTGTGAATAAATCTCGGTAAATGAATAGTAATTGATGTGAATTATTCGTAAATGTTTTGAAAGCTCTGGTAATGCTTTGTAACCTTGTTCCGACGACGGACAGTGGTGTTACATTTATTGGTATCAGAGCTACGATTTAGGCAATTCTTGGATTGAACGTAGCATGTATGAGTTTAGCTATACATGCCATTATATAATTTGTGATAGTGTGAAATCTCCTAACCATTTTAAATGTGTTTTTCATACGGTAATGTCATCCGACCAAGCTAGAGCTGAATTCGAGAAAGCTAAGAGCAATGCTTTAGCTTCAGTTTAAAGAGTTGCATATAGTAGTAGAAGGCCTAAATCTGAGGGCCGAAGTGAGGAGGCAAAACAAGCCTTCTTTCAAATAATGAATGAATGGTTTACTGAGTATTTGAGAACTCATCCACATCCTGCTGCACAACAACCTCCCCCACCTGCTCCTCAATTGGTTCTTGATATACCACAAAGTGCTGGACCCATTAGAACTGGTAAGCTTCTAGTAGATAAAATTTGTAAGTATGAGGCAGAGGAATTTAGAGCTACAGTAGATGATGATCTAAAAAGGGCTGAATTTTGGTTGAAAAATTCCATTCGGGTTTTAGATGAATTATCTTGTACACTAACAGAATGTTTGAAATGTGTAGTACCTTTACTGAAAGGCACAGCTTATCATTAGTGGAATACCATAACTTCAGTGGTACCTAGAGAGAACATTACATGAGAATTCTTCCAAATTGAATTTAGAAAGAAGTATGTTAGTCAGAGATTTTTGGATCAGAAAAAGAAAGAATTTTTAAAGCTCAAATAGGGAAATATGACTGTATCTGAATATGAGCGAGAATTTGTTCGATTGAGCAAGTATGCCAGAGAATGGGTTCCAATCGAGGCTGATATGTGCAAATGATTTGAAGAGAGTTTAAATGAAGATATCAAATTGTTGATTGGAATTCTTGAATTAAGGGAATTTGTTGTACTGGTTGATCGGGCACATAAAGCTGAAGAATTGAGTAAAGAAAAGAAACAAACTGAAAGAGAAGCTCGAGTTTCTAGTAAAAGAATTATGAGTAAGTCACAATCATCTGCTTCTAAGAAATTGAAGAAGCATTATAATCGTGTTACCACCTCTACGGGATATTCTGGAAAAGAGCGAGGCTCTCAACACTCTAACCCAAGGTCTTCATCTCCATCTGTAACCAGTGTTGGTAGTGTTGGTAATCCCAAATCAAAATGTAAACATTGTAACAAATTTCATCATGGGGAATGCCGGTTTAAAAGTGGAGCTTGTTACCGATGTGGATCCCTTGATCATTTTCTTAAAGATTGTCCAGAAAAGGTTGAAAAAGAAATTGAACAGGCTCTAAAGCCGAGTAATCCTGTTTTGAGAGGCAGACCACCCCGTCACCCCGACAATGTCAGTGGTAGCCGAGGCACTATAGGGGATACAATAGTTAAAATCTAAGGCACGAGTACCAGCAAGGACATATGCTATTCGTGCTAGAGAAGATGCTTCTGCACCAGATGTCATTGCTGGTACATGTTCTCTACTTGATACTGATATTACTGCTTTGATTGATCTTTGTTCCACACATTTGTACATAGGCACAAATTTAGTTTCTGTTAAAAATTTGCCTGTTGAATTTACTGAATTTGTGGTTAAATTGTCAAACCCTCTGGGATATTGTGTTATGGTGGATAAGGTCTGTAAAAACTGTCTGTTGATGGTAAAGGGTTACTATTTTTGGCTGATTTGATGTTATTACCGTTTGATGAATTTGATGTGATTTTGGGAATGGACTAGTTAACCCAACATGATGTACTGGTGAATTGTAAACATAAATATATTGTGTTGAAATGTCAGAATGGTGAGTTACTCCATGTCGACTCTGATAAATCAGATCAGTTATCAAATGTAATTTCAGTAATATCAGCACGGAAACATGTCAAAAAGGGTAATGATGTTTATCTTGCATATGTGTTGGACACTGAAGTATTTGAGTCAAAGATTCAGTTAGTGCCGATTGTATGTGAATTTCCTAATGTATTTTCGAAAGAATTGCCTGGTTTACCACCTGTTAGAGAAGTGAAATTTTACATAGATCTTGTCCCGGGGATAACACCCATATCTATAGCACCTTACAGAATGGCTCCTACAAAATTAAAAGAGTTGAAAGCACAGTTACAAGACTTGATTGATAGAGGCTGTGCTCGACCTAGGTTTTCACCTTGGGGTGCATCGGTTCTGTTTGTAAAGAAGAAAGATGGATCATTGAGGCTGTGCATTGATTATAGATAGCTTAACAAGATTACAATAAAGTCCAAGTGTCCATTGCCTCGTATTAATGATTTGTTTGATCAATTAAAGGGTGCCACTGTATTTTCAAAGATTGATCTTGGTTCTTGATACTATTAGTTACGGGTAGAAGATTTAGATGTGCCAAAGACAGCTTTTAGAACCAGGTATAGACACTATGGGTTTCTTGTGATGCCATTTGGTTTGAGAAACGCACCTGCAGTGTTTATGGATATGATGAATAGAATCTTCAGACCTTATTTAGATAGGTTTGTGGTGGTATTCATTGATGATATTTTGGTTTATTCTCGAGATGAAAATGAACATACTGATCATTTGAGAATTGTGCTGCAAACACTACGTGAAAATAGTTGTTGCTAAATTTAGTAACTGTGAATTTTTGGTTATAGGAAGTTAGTTTTCTCGGACATATTGTATCTGCAGAGGGTATTCGAGTAGATCCGAGTAAAATTTCAGCTATTGTCAATTGGAAACCACCGAAGAATGTGTTTGAAGTCCAAAGTTTTCTGGGACTTCCTGGATATTATCGGAGGTTTGTAAAAGGATTTTCAATGATAGCTTATCTGATGACTCGTTTGTTGCTTAAAGATGTGAAATTCGAGTGGTCTAATAAATGTCAACAGAGTTTTGATAGGTTGAAATCTTTATTGACAGAAGCACCTATGTTAGTTCAGCTTTAGTCGGGTAAGGAATTTGTAATTTATAGAGATGCATCGTTAAATGGTTTAGGCTATGTTTTGATGCAAGAAGGTAAAGTAATAGCCTATACTTCAAAACAACTAAAACCACATGAAAGAAATTACCCGATACATGATCTTGAATTAGCAGCAATTGTATTTGCATTGAAAATATAACGACATTATTTGTTTGGTAAAAAAAGTCACATATTACTGATCATAAAAGTTTGAAGTATTTGATGTCACAGAAAG
This sequence comes from Gossypium bickii, assembly GCA_025503065.1. NCBI lineage: Eukaryota > Viridiplantae > Streptophyta > Magnoliopsida > Malvales > Malvaceae > Gossypium > Gossypium bickii. The sequence goes on along the minus strand of CP106717.1, from coordinate 40,448,653 downwards.
ATTTAAATTTGAGACAGGGCAGGTGGCTTGAGTTATTGAAAGATTATGATCTGGTTATTGACTACCATTCTGGAAAAGCCAATGTGGTTGTAGATGCTCTGAATAGAAAATCCCTGTTTTCTTTGCGAGCAATGAATACTCGATTGATGTATCTAATGATGGTTCAATTATAGCCGAGTTAAAAGCTAGACCGATGTTTTTGCAACAGATTTCTGAAGCTCAGAAAGATGATAGTAAGTTACAAGCAAAATAAATACAATGTGAATCGACTCCTGATTCAGAATTTCAAGTTGGGACTGATGGTTGTTTGTTATTCAGAGACAGAATATGTGTACCAAAGAATTCAGAACTAGTATAGAAGATTTTGAATGAAGCTCATAATGGTAACTATTCATCCTGGTAGTAATAAAATGTACAATGATTTGAAAAAGATGTACTGGTGGCTGGGAATGAAAAAGGATATTTTTGAGTTTGTATCTAAGTGTTTGATATGTCAACAAGTAAAAGTTGAACATCAGTTGCCTTTGGGATTATTATAGCTAGTTACGATACCAGAATGGAAATGGGAAAGAATTACCATGGACTTTGTATCGGGATTACCCCTGTCTCCAAAGAAGAAAGATGCCATTTGGGTAATTGTCGATCGATTGACAAAGTTTACACACTTTATTCCAGTATGTTTGGATTATTCCTTGGATAGATTGGCTGAATTATATGTCTTTGAGGTTGTCAGATTGTATGGAGTACCTACCTCCAATATTTCAGATAAAGATCCTCGATTTACATCCCGATTCTGGAGCAAATTGCAAGAAGCTCTGGGTACACAATTACATTTCAGCACTCCTTTCCATCCCCAGACAGATGGTCAATATGAATGAGTAATACAAAATTTGAAAGATATGCTTCGATGTTGTGTGCTTGAATTTGAAGGTAATTGGGAAAAATATCTGCCTTATTATAACAGTTATCAGTCCAGTATCAAAAAGGCACCGTATGAAGTACTGTATGGTCGCAAATGTTAAACTTCATTTTATTGGACAGAACTTAGTCAGAAAAAGTTACACGGAGTTGACTTAGTCCGTGAAAATGAAGAAAAGGTGAAAGTAATTCGGGACAGTTAGAAAGTAGCCTCTGATTGTCAAAAGTCCTATGCTGATCTTAAACGAAAAGAAATAGAATTTTAGATTGGTGACAAGGTATTCTTGTAACACCCAAAACCCGGCCCAAACACTACAATCGGGACTGGTATGTCACTTGAGTGATTTTACAAAGCATGTCGCATTTTGGAAAACAATTACTAAGTTTAATCATTAATACCGAAAACTTAATAATTTATTGAACCATATAAGCTATAAAGTTATAAATTGCCTTGGTGAATTTTAAATAAAAACAGAAATTTTGTACATGTCTTAGCTTAATCTTAAACATAAAATTAAAATGTCTAGTAATAAAACCCAACATAAACCCAAAAACATAAATACTCGTCTAATGGCCCATGGCCTTATTACAACGAGATTTAAAACCCATTAAATAAAGATATAAAATAATAATCTAAAGTTTTTTTTTGCTGAATCCAAATGTTCTTTTGCATGGTCACCTTGCTTTCCTCTCCAGCCCGGTCTGATGCACTAAGTGCTACCTGAAATTGTTAAAATAATAGGGTGAGTCGTGAAACTCAGTGTGGAACCCTCGTTCACCATCAGACTGGGCCTTAGCCCACAGATCAGAATATAAAGCATAATGTAAAAGATAACATACATAGAACCTGACCTAATCCTAGGTTTCCATCCGCTACACACCACCCTTACCTGCCAATCACACCATTGGGGATTTCTACAATCAACCTACACCGCTACACACCATCGATGGCAGTCATGCTGCAGTTAGCTGCTCATCGTCAAATTGTGACAGAGTCACCAGGCTGAAATGGCATAAGCTACCAGAACAGATCACTTCCCCTTTTCATCAATCACCCAACCCCAAGCATACATAGAAATTGACATATAAAACATATCATTTTTAACAGAAACATTCACTGATGAATGGCAGAAATCACTAACCTGATATTTAGCCTTTACGCCTCTCGGGTTTCCAAGCGTTATGCCGGGATTTCGGCATTTAATAGAGTATAGCAGATTTATTACATATGTATATATATTAGCAATCAATCTAATGGTGTGAGAAGTTACACACCTGATATACTTTTAGTCGATATTCCTGCTACTCGGATCTACTACCTCCAGTCTATAACCTTGCTTAAAAGCTGGAAAAACACGGAGATTTGGCCTCCCCTACAATCAGCCAAGGGTTAGTAAATCCTAAATTTACCAGCTAAAATCAATAGATCTCCTTACCTTGAAATCCCGAAAGTAACACGATTCGAGTATTACTGAACTTATGACTTAGAGATCCAAGCGATTGACTTCTCTTCAGATCCCGAAATGCAAAAAACAAGAGAGAAATAAGAGATTAGTTTCTAAATTGCCATTCGGCTAGGGACTTTGAAAAGCCGAAGAAGATTTGGTTTTCTCAAATAAAAACTTACCTAAAGTTTCCTTCAGATTTCGGCACAAGTAGGCACCCCAGAGTGATTTCGGCACACACAGAAAACTAGATCTCACGATTCTGGCTTTTATGAAAAATCCCGAAAAAATAAACTATTACATTTTTGGCTTTTTCTTTTAGAAGATCTAGGTGGTATGTTTCGGCTAGCAAGGGAAAGTGAGAAGAGAGTAAAGAGAGGCTTGATGATTCGGCTAAGGTGTCTCAAAGAGATGAGAAAGAGAGAATTCGGCCAACTGAAGAAAAAGAAAGGAGAATGAGAATAAAGTAGAAACTTCGGCAGAGAAAAGAGAGAAGATGAGAGCTTTAGTAGCAAATTTTGGCACCCCCTCTGCATATAGAAAACTGATTCCTCCCCTTAATAGAGATTGACTTTGGCCAACACTGCAACACATGATAGCTCCTATCCTTTTCCCTTATCTTAATCTGTTATCTCCTCAAAAATAGCCTTTATCTGCTTATTATCCACATCAAATAAATCCCTAAATAATAGCCTTGTGTCGTCCCCCCTTACTCTTTTAAGTGCCGAATTTTAGCCCTATAACTTGGGCCCACAATTTGGGCTTTCCTCATGCACTAGTGACGTCACCCTCTTCCTTCCTTGTGGCGCCTCCTAACTTTGGGCCCCAAGCCCAATTTGACATTTTTAGCATAAATACCTACTTTTAAACCTTATAATACCCAAACAAAATATTTTAACTGAGGTCTCAGCCCATTCCTGAGCCTAATTAGTACCTCAAATCCTCAAATTATTATCTTAAGCACACATTACACAAAATGCACAAGCCCATAAATTTAGGATGTTAAAGTTCTACCCCCCTTAAAATAAATTTCGGCCTCAAAATTTACTTGATCAAAAGAGATGGAGATATTGTTGTCGGATAACATCCTCTGGCTCCCACATTGTCTCTCCTGCGCCGTGATTTCGCCACAGTACTTTGACCAAAGGGATGGACTTCCTCAACACCTTTATGTCTCGATCCAAGATTTGCACTGGCTCCTCTTCAAAAGACAAATCTAGCCTTACTTCAATTTCTTCCACTGGCACAATTTGCGATGGATCAAAACGATATCTTCTTAGCATCGAGACATGAAACACATCATGTATCCGTTCCAACTCTGATGGCAACTCCAATTGATAAGCTACTGGGCCCACGCGCTCCAGTACCCGATAAAGCCCAATAAACCGAGGACTTAACTTACCATTCTGTCCAAACCTCATTACCTTCTTCCATGGAGATACTTTCAAAAAGACCTGATCTCTTACTGCAAATTCCACCTCCTTCCGTTTTAGATCAGCATAAGACTTTTACTGATCAGACGCTTCCTTCAGCTGAGCCCGTATTAACTTAACTTTCTCCTCCGTTTCCAAAACTAGTTCTGGACCCAACACCTGACGTTCACCCAATTCTGTCCAACAAATTGGGGTACGACATCTCCTTCCATATAACGCTTCATAAGGCGCCATCTGAAAACTAGCTTGATAACTGTTATTATATGCGAATTCTGCCAAAGGTAGATACTCCTCCCAACTACCCCTAAAATCGATGATGCAACCCCTTAGCATATCCTCCAAGATCTGAATTACCCTCTCAGACTGACCATTAATTTGTGGGTGAAAAGCGATACTAAAGTCTAACCTTGTTCCCATTGCTTGATGAAGAGCCTTCCAAAATCGTGACGTGAACCTAGGGTCCCTATCTGATATGATCGACACAGGTACACCATGTAATCTCACAACCTCAGCCACATACAACTTAGCCAACCTTTGCAAAGAGTAGTCAACATGAACCGGTATGAAGTGAGCAGATTTCGTCAGTCAATCCACAATCACCCATATTGAATCCTTCTTAGTGGGCATAAGGGGTAACCCATTAACGAAATCCATCGTGATTCTCTCCTATTTCCACTGTGGAATCTACACCGATTGCAACAATCCCGAGGGCACTTGGTGTTCAGCTTTGACCTGCTGACACGTCAAACATATTTACCCACGAATTTCGTTACTTCTCGCTTCAGACCTGGCCACCAGAATTGCTCTTGTAAATCCCGATACATCTTAACCCCTCTAGGATGCATAGCATATGGACTACTATGCACCTCCCGTAAAATCATCTGTCTTAACTCCACATCCTTTGGCATACAGACTCTTGCTCGGAAACACAAAACTCCATCACAACTCAAGCTATAATCCTCTACTTCACCACTCTGCAATTGTCGAATTCGAGGACTCAAGACATCATCCAAAAGTTACTTTTCCTTGATTTGACTTGTCCACATGGGTTTTACTTGAAGTTCGGCTACCATACTGCCATCCTTATACAGGCTAAGATAAGTGAACATCGCCCTTAAATCTGCTGTTACCTTATGACTCAATGCATCTGCCACCACGTTAGCCTTACATGGGTGGTACTCAATCGAGCAGTCATAGTCCTTTAACAGCTCAATCCACCTTCTCTGTCTTAGGTTCAACTCCTTCTGGGTAAGGATATACTTCAGGCTCTTATGGTCCGGATAAATAACTGACTTCTCCCCGTACAAATAGTGCCTCCAAATCTTTAGAGCGAACACTACCGCTGCCAATTCCAGATCATGCGTAGCGTAGTTCAACTCCTGTGGTCTTAACTGTCGGGACACATACGCAACCACTTTTCCATCTTGCATCAACACACACCCAAAACTTGTGTGTGACGCATCACAGTAGACGGTAAATTCTTTTCCTGCCTCTGTTGAATTAACATCGGTGCTTCTGTCAGAATTCTCTTCAATTTCTCAAAGCTCTTCTACTATTTTCGGTCTATACAAACGATACTGCCTTCCTCAACAACTTAGTTAAAAGTGCCGCTATCAATGAGAACCCTTCAACAAACCTTCTGTAATACCCGGCCAAACCCAAGAAACTTCAAATCTCCGCCATAGACTTCGGCGGTTTCCAATCCAATACGGCTTCTATCTTCCGAGGGTCCACCCTAATTCCCTTGCAGAAACCACATGTCCTAAGAAAGTTACTTCCCTTAGCCAGAACTCACACTTACTGAACTTTGCGAATAACTACTTCTCCCTCAAAGTTTACAACACCACACGAAGATGTTCATCATGTTCCTCTTTTGACTTGGAATAAACCAAGATGTCGTCGATGAACACCACGACGAACCGATCAAGATATGGTTGGAACTCCCGGTTTATCATATCCATAAATGCTGCTGGTGCGTTCGTCAATCCGAACGCATCACCAAGAACTCATAATAACCGTACCGAGTCTGAAATACCGTCTTATGAATGTCCCCTTCCTTAACCCTTAACTAATGATACCCCAACCTTAAGTCAATCTTAGAAAAGACCGAAGCTCCTTTGAGCTGATCGAACAGATCATCGATTCTCGGCAGTGGGTACTTGTTCTTAACAGTCAACTTATTCAGTTGACGGTAATCCACACACATACGCATGGATCCGTCCTTCTTCTTCACGAATAGGACCAGCGCTCCCCATGGAGACACACTCGGTCGAATAAACCCTCGATCCAACAGTTCCTGGATTTAAGCTTTGAGTTCCATCAACTTCTTTGGCTCCATTCGATAAGGAGCAATGGACACTGGAGCTGTACCCGGAAGTAGTTCTATTCCAAACTCCACTTCGCGATCCGGGGGTAATCCTAGCAACTCCTCCAGAAAGACATCTGCGAAATCCTTGACTGTTTGAACCTCATCGATAGTCACCTCCCTAGCATCCAAGGCACTAATAAAAGTTAAAAATGCGTTGCATCCCTTTCGAAGCATCTTAACGGCCTTCAACGCAGATACCATGTTGGACAAATAATCCATTCCTTCTCCTAACGCAACCACCTCCCCACCTTCCAGGGTACTCAACACCATACGTTTAGTCTTACAGTCCAACTTAGCACGATGTTTAGTCAACCAATCCATTCCTAGGATAAGATCAAACTCTCCAAATGGTAATTCCATTAAGTCTGCTGGGAACACTACCCCTTGAGTTTCTAAAGGTACATCCTTAAATAGTTTGTTCACTACCCTAGATTGTCCTAGGAGACTAACCACAGTCATCTTCCTAGTGGTTGTTTTAGAGTCTATACTTAGGGTATCAGATACCGAACATGCAACATAGGAGTGGGTTGACCCAATATCAATCAAGGCAAGAACAAGGTTACCAGCAATAAGAAACGTACTGTTATGACGTCTGGTGCGTCACCATCCTCCTGCCGACAAACTGCATAAACTAGGCCCAGCTGCCTCGTGACTACATTACCTGCACCTCTACCAGGTGCCCCATGACCTCGACTAGCCCTATTTCCTCCTCCACCGGGCACGGCCTCTCAGATCTTGGCCGACCACCTCTCCCACACTGATCGAACCTCGTCCGACCGGGCAGACTCTCATCCTTCTGTAGACAGTCCTTAATCATATGCTCCGTAGATCCACACCTGAAGCATCCACCGGTTCTTCTTTTACATTCCCCGGAATGTGCTTTCCCGCACCAATTACATGAACGATTCGACCGCTCGAGCACGAGCCGCCCATCGATCCTAGGCCTTTTCTCGAAAATTCCTGTGTGCTCATGATCGCCAAAACTTCTTATTCCTTCCCCGCTCCTTATCTCCTTCCTGTCTTTCAGTCTATTTTACCTCCTCAGCTATCTTAACTTTCTCCACCAGAACAGCAAAATCTCTCTCTCTACGGTGCTATCAAAACCCTTAACTCATTCCGCAATCCATCCTCGAACTGAACACAACGTTCATATTCGGTTGCTACCATTCCTCGAGCGTAGCGGCTCAAACGCAGAAACTCCGCCTCAAATTCAGCCACAGATTTACTTCCCTGCACTAGATTTAGAAATGCCTTCCTCTGGGAATCCACATAGCTGGCACCAATATACTTTCCCTGAAATGACTCCTTAAAGAAGTCCCAGTCAATCCGATCTGCGGCAGTACCCTCCTTCACCTGAGCCACCACTGGCAGGCCTCGTCTCGAAGAAGAGACACAACCCCTTTCAACTTCTCCTCCGTCGTGAAATCCAAATCATCCATTACGCGCTCAGTCGCTTCCAACCAATACTTAGCTGTGTTAGGGGCTACGCCAGAAACTCCCCTAAACACTTCTACCCCATTGGCCCTAAGCCGCTTCGGCACAGATTTTCGGGCTCTTGTGCCCATGCCTACTCCAGCAACCCTCTCTAAAACCCTCAACATCACCTGAGATACAACATCATCTCCAGGCGCCTCATCCCAAAATTCTCCTTCTACAGCCGGTAGATCCGGCATCTTATTTCCTGACCCGTGGCCAAACCCTACTGGCTCTGACACGATCCTCCTACCCCTACCGCGTCCACGCGATGGACGTCCTCTACTCCTTGTACTCATTCTTCCGTTTGTCGTTTATCTGATTAAGAATTTTATATGTCATTAATTTCTTTCACTGATTAACCACGAGCAGTCTTATGAACAGAAGTTTTAAAGGTGGTTCTTTCGAATTCGCAACTATAACTACAATTCAGTCTCAAGTTCACATCTCCTAATTCTAGGAAGCACGCACATTCAATCATCAACCACCGCATACAAGTAGCATTCACGAACTTACGTTTTATCTTGTAGGGGTATTTTTTGTCTTTTCACTACCTAGGGGAATTTTCGTAATTTATCCTACAGGGTATTTTCATAATTTTCCAAAGTAGGGTTTCTTGGTGATTTTGCGAAATAAGGGTATTTCGGTAATTTCGTGAAGCAGGGGTATTTTGGCAATTTTATAAATCGGGGGTGTTTTAGTCATTTTTCAAATCAGGGCAATTTGGTAATTTTACAAGCCAGGGGTACTTTGGTCACTTTTCAAATCAGGGGTATTTTGGAAAATTTTTACAAATCAAGGGTATTTTTAAAAAATTTTACAGAACTAAGGGGTATATTTTTTTTTAAAACAAGGGTATCTTAAAGAATTTGATTTTAAAAGAATAATAGTGGCATTCAAGTGTTTGTGGTTTTTTATTGATGTTGTGTGTTGTATGTTTTTTTCTTTAAAAAAATCGTTGACTTTGTAAATCGGGGTATATTCGTAAATCTGGGGGTATATTAGCAAATCATTACTATCTTGGTAATTTTCAAAATAAGGATATTTTATCAATTTTGTGAAAATAGGGTGGCTGGTCCCTTTCGGGTTTTAGCTATGGATTTTGGCCCATGAACAAATCCTCGCAGCTTAGGGTGAAATAAATACTACGCACTGTGTAGGATTCCAAATAAGAGGAGGTGAGTCACTAGGACTGCTAAGTACTGTGCTCTTCCTGATCCAATCCTGCACATGCGCATGCTCTGTTGCCACACCCTAGTCTTGCGACTCGTTCACGATTTTTGTTTAGTGAAATTAAGTCTTATGAGATTTTAGGATTTGTTTCAGCTAGGCCTAAAGTCTATCAAGTTCTAATCTAACTAATCTACGTCCCATAAAGCCCATCAAGCCCACATATATTTCACACAATGGTTTAGAATACTTACTCAGCGATCAAATGGAGACGCAAGTGCCATGCCGAGAAAACTATCCTGTATAATTTATAAATATGAAAAAACCCATCTTTAGAAAATGTTTTGAGCCCAAAACCCCAAAGCTGAGTTTTGAACCTAGCTCTGATACCAATTTGTAACACTCAAAACCCAGCCCAAACACTACAACCGGGACTAGTATGTCACTTGAGTGATTTTACAAAGCATGTCGCATTTTGGAAAAAATTACTAGGTTTAATCATTAATACCGAAAACTTAATAATTTATTAAACCATATAAGCTATAAAGTTATAAATTGCCTTGGTGAATTTTAAATAAAAGCCGAAATTTTGTACATGTCTTAGCTTAATCTTAAACATAAAATTAAAATGTCTAGTAATAAAACCCAACATAAACCCAAAAACATAAATAATCGTCTAATGGCCTATGGCCTTATTACAGCGAGATTTAAAACCCATTAAATAAAGATATAAAATAATAATTTAAAGTTTTTTTTTACTGAATCCAAAAGTTCTTTTGCATGGTCACCTTGCTCTCTTCTCCAGCCCGGTCCGATGCACTAAGTGCTACCTGAAATTGTTAAAATAATAGGGTGAGTAGTGAAACTCAGTGTGCAACCCTCGTGCACCATCAGACTGGGCCTTAGCCCACAGATTAGAATATAAAGCATAATGTAAAAGATAACATACATAGAACCCGACCCAATCCTAGGTTTCCATCCACTACACACCACCCTTACCTGCCAATCACACCATTGGGGATTTTTACAATCAACCCACACCGCTACACACCATCGATGGCAGTCATGCTACAGTTAGCTGCTCATCGTCAAATTGTGACAGAGGCACCAGGCTGAAATGGCATAAGCTACCAGAACAGAATATTTTAACTGAGGTCTCAGCCCATTCCTGAGCCCAATTAGTACCTCAAATCCTCAAATTATTATCTTAAGCACACATTACACAAAATGCACAAGCCCATAAATTCAGGATGTTACAATTCTTGAAAGTATCTCTTTGGAAGAAAGTTTTTCGGTTTGGTCATAAGGGAAAATTGAGCCACAGTTCATTGGGCCATATGAAATTATAGAAAGAATTGGACCTGTTGCATATCAGTTACCCTTACCACTAGAACTTGATCGGATTCATAATGTTTTTCATGTGTCTATGTTACGTTGATATCGATCGGATCCTTCACATGTTATTTCTCCATCAGGGGTAGAAATTCAGCCTTATATGACTTATAGTGAAAAACCAATCAAAATTCTGGCACGTGACACAAAAGAGTTAAGAAATAAAAAGGTCGCATTAGTAAAAGTTTTGTGGCAACGGCATGGTATTGAAAAAGCTACTTGGGAATCGAAGTATACCATGAGAAAGCAATACCCGAACCTATTTACAGGTAAGATTTTCGAGGACGAAAATTCTTAAGGGGGATAGTTGTAACGACCTAATTTCAGTGAAATCGAAATAGTGGTTTCGGGACCACAAATCCGGGTCGGAAGGAAATTTCTTTTAAAGATTATTGCATGATGTGTATTGTGATATGAATGCCATATGAAAATTCAGATAAGAAAATTTTATCGATTAGGTATTTAATTACGGGAAGGACCAAATTGCATAAAATGCAAAAGTTGAATTCTAGTAGCTAGAAGGATTAAATAGCTATGAAATTCAAAACTTGAGGTCCTTATATGGTAATTATACCATTAACTAAAAGTTAGTAGATATTTTTGATGAATCATCCATGGATAAAATAGAAAAGTTTAAGGACTAAATTGGAAATAGAAATAATTAAAATAGAATTAAAATCATTTTATATCATCTTCTTCCCCAAATATTCCATGGAAACCCTAGGAAAGAGAAAACAAGCTTTCTTGGCTTATATTGGTAAGTATTCAAGTCCCATTTTTAGTAATATTTATATTTTTGAAACCGGGATAGTCTAATATATCTATTTGGGGGATTAATTTGAAAAGTTATCAAAGTATAGAAATTATGTTATGGATGAATATGCTGAAAATTTAAAATTTATGGTAGAAAATGAAAGGTTGTTGATAGATAAACAACTTTTACAAAGTGAATTTTGATGAAAACATAATTTAGGGACTAATCTGTAAAGTTGTCAAAATTTAAGAAAAATTCTGAAATTTATAGAATACATGTGCTGTAAATTTTATATTGAAGTTTCTGTTAGGCTTGGAATAAGGAGTAAATTGCATGAATTTCATTTTTCGAGCTTAGGGACGAAATTGGAATTTATGGAAAGTTTAGGGGCAAAATGGTAACTTTTCCTAAGATGTAAATTGAGTTCAAATGAATATGAAATGTGAGAAATTGATGATTAAATTCATTTATATAGATCCGGATAACTCAAATTCGAAGATAGATCGAGGAAAAGAGAAATTTTTGGATTAGTACATTTTCTTCTACGAACTATTATCGAGGTAAGTTCGTGTAACTTAATTGAGCATGTAAATATGTTGTATTCGTATAGAATGTGATTTATATTTATATGAATTATTTGGATGTTACAATATATAAAAAATGAATACATGTTTGAAATTGTTTGAAAAGGGTTAAGTTCCGTTTGAATATTGGATTTCGATGGATAATGTGATTTCCCTTATTGAATGAGGTCCTGGATTTGTTTCTGACAGGATTTAGCTCGAACAAGTAATCCTATTAACCTCATTATAGGAAGGATTTAGCCTAGACTGGTAATCCTGATATAAATCCTTTTGAGCATATGTTACAGATAAGATTTAGCCCGGACGGGTAATCCTGATTAAGCTCTTGTGAGCATATGTTGGAAACATGATTTAGCTTGGACAAGTAATCCTGTTATATGATATGTGGCTCAAGAGTGTGCTCTTTGATTAAGTTCCCTGATGGGCACTTCTGAATATGAATTGACGAGTTATTGAAATTGTACATCTTGAGTGTACTATCTGAACATCCATCTGAATTTCAGTGATTCAACGGATAAAACACTTGACATGATATGAGAATTATGAGATGAAATGAATAATGTCTTGAAAGAATATAGCATGATGAGCTCATCTATGTTGATTTTATACATGAGACATATGTAACTAACTTGTTTGATTGAGTGTATGTGTTTAGGCAATTTGACAAGTTGATGGAAACATGTTATTGTATGTTTATATTTAATAAATAAGATTGGTATGTTTAATTCTTGTTATACGGACTTACTAAGCATATGATGCTTACTAGGTTTTATTTCCTCGGTTTTACTGTAATGCCTTAAAAATATAGGGTTTTTAATTTTGCATGTTCTGACACAAAAAGCTTGTTTGCTTTAATGGCTAAGTGATTTATGTGTGTATGGGGGTGTGTGAGAAGCCTGGGTTCAATTCTTGACTTTTACAGAATTTTTAGTTTTTCTCTTAAATGAACCTGGACACTAGCACTTAGGCCTTATTAGTAATAATGCTTGTTTTATGACACAAAAAGAGCCTGTGGTGTAGTGGCAAGGTGGCGTGTGGTGTAACTGAGAGGTCTGAGGTTCAAGTCCTGGGTTGCGCAATGGAGTGTTTATTTTGCTGCTTGAGCTGTGTAGGTAGAAGAGTTGGACTAAAACACTGTTGAGAGGAGTTTGAACTGGTCATGGAGGGATTTGTGGAGCAAGTCAAGGAGGAGATTCGGGAGAAAATCAAGGAATTTCAAAATGGGAGGTTGGTAGGCTGTTGTGCCCTATTGGGACTCTAAGGCTCTATTGAAATTCGGCTAGGGGGAAATAGGAAGCAATTTCAACTGTAACCATTTCTTGGTTTCGGCTTTTGGGGTGTTGATAGGAGAGTTGCCGAATTTCCTTGCTGATAATTTGGGGCTTTTACTTTTTGCATTTCGAGTTCTCTCTATTTTTCCTTGTGCTACGAAACTGACCACTTGTGTCATTCCCTTCTAACCGTTTGTGTCATTTTTCTTTTCTTTTTTGCTATCCTCTTTCCCTTCTTGGCCGAACCAAGCACCTACTCTCCCCTACCCATTTTCTTCATCAATCGATTTCTCTCATAGCCGAACCTTCCCTTTTGCCCCCTTAACTATTATTCGTCTTCTATTCTAGTGTGGCTGAATATCACTGTTGTTAATCCCTCTCTGCGTCTATCTACTGCAAAGGTTCTGACTATCGGTAAGTGTTCATACTCCTCACCTTTGGATTAAATCTATCCTCTGCTTTCCTTTTTAAAACCGAATACACCTATGCCCTTCTATTCTTTTTCCAAAACCAAATACCCCTTTACTGACCGATTGTTATTTCTTCCTTCATGTACTTTACTCATTACGATTCTAGGGTCTTCCTCAAGGAGTGGGGGACTGTGAACGGTCTTGGAGGAGTCACACCTTCGTTTTCAACGTTCAGTTAAGGTAAAAGCGTTACCTTATGTTCTTTGGGGTTAGGCCGAATGTGCCCTATCATTCACTAAACAGATTTTGATTGTATTTTAGGAAATCAACAAGGGCGTGTAATTGTTTCTGAATAGCGATTGTAGAGGGACTAAAGTGACCCTCATTCAAACAAGGTAAGAAGGGTGTTTCAGATTAAGTGTCAATAAGAGGGTGCTTTTCCCTAACGATGAAAAGGACTAACATTGGATCTCGTTTGAATCTAGGTTGGGTGCTCGTGGAATTTGGAGCAATTTCGTAAATAGGTGTGTAATCAAACTATCGCTTCTGTGAGTCGGCAAAAGCCGAAAAGCCAAAAAACCAAAACTTCGACATTTGGGGCCTCACGAGCGTGCTATCGCTCATGTGGTAAACTGACCCACAAATCATAGGCGATAAATTGTAGAGGCCACCACGAGCGCTCTCGTGCTTTTGGGCTGTTATGGGCCTCGTTGGGCTAAAATGGGCCGTGTGGGCCTAATAGGCTCGTGGGCCTCACACGGATAAAATCCATGAAAAGTGGCAGATATTGGATTGGGCCATGTAGTTCGCATAGCCGTGCTGAATTTGGGTTGAATGGGCCACACAAGCGTATAGGCCCACTTGGGTCAAATATTGGGCTTTGGGCCCATTTACACCGTTTTGACCATATATGTTACCTGTGTCGCTTAAGGCGACTGTAGACCTTCAGAAAGGTCGTTAACTGGACCGAGACCCCAAAGTAGGTAAAATGACCAAAATACCCCTAAAGGGTAAATTTACTATTTTACCCCTAATGCATGGAAACGATCATTTTACCCCTAGAGGTAGGTTGACTGATGAATGTATATTATTTGTCTGACTATACTGAGTAGGACATTTTGCATACACGAAACCTTTATGACATGACAACTACATTGGGTTGGGATTCTGATATGGAGGAAGTATCAGATCGGGTGGCTCGCCACAATCATCGCATCGGTGGCTTCGCCACATATATCATATCGCAAACTCTATGTTATTATTACTAGCAGCTATGCTACAATATTGGTGTGTTGGCTAGGTAGGTCGATTTTATCCCCACATGGCGTGTTGGTTGGTACGGATGGTGTGTTGGTTGGATTAGGATTGGTTGCATATTTGCACTATATTGATACTATATTGGGCTTAGGCCCACATTGTTACTATAATGGTCTAAGGCCCACACTTTACTGTTACTAAATAGGGCTTAGGCCCAGTCTGTTACCGCATATATTATTGACTGAACGACAGGGGATTACACACTGAGTTTTATAAACTCACCTTTTCTTTTAACTGTACAAGTAATCCCCAGCCTTAGACGATTTGGAGCTACGAAGGATTCAAAGGTTGATGTGAGACGGCCCGGGTTAGTCGAGACGTTCATTTGAGTGCTCGATCATCAACGAGGAGTGAAGGAGTTCTTGGGAAAAGATGGGAATTCGGTTTAGTTGCGGAAGCTTTTGATAGGTTATCTTTTTAGTTATATTTAAGTTAGGAGTGGAGGTTTAAAATTATCAGGTTTAATTTAGAAGATGGATTGAAATAGTTAATGAGAAGGGTAGGTTCGGATAGAATTGAAGAAAGGAAGATGATGTTTGGAGATGGCTTGTTTTGGTAGGATCGAGTAAGGATGGATGGATAAAGGATAATTACGTAATGGTTCGGTTTAAGAATGGATAAGTAAATATGGAATGATGGTGATGGAAAATAGGACTTAATCTGAGAATCGATTCAACACTATAGAGAGTGTCACCCCGGTTCTAATCAGTTTAAGGTGGAAAGATGGAGATGTCGGGAAAAGGTTGAACGCCACACTCGGGTTTAAGGAGTGATAAGTTCAAAAATGAATTTGGAGACGCCACAAGCACGCTTGATAAGTCAACCAAAAATTCGTACAAATTCGGAGAGGAGTAATCTCACTCTTTGAACAAAAGTTCATATAAAATTTTGCCAAAAGTTTTTTAACAAAATGAAATGAACACCTATTTATACTAGTAACCAAGGTAGCCGAATAGCCTAGTTCTAAGACTTAATAACTAAGTAAATTCAACAAGAATTAGCTAGAAAATTCTGGAATTTGAACCCTTAGGATGCCATGGCAGATTCGGCTGAATGGGACTTCAAAATGGCAGCTTCATATGTAAGCAAATGTATATGGAGAAGATGAATACACAAGCAATTTAATAGATATGTTCAAGTTCGGCTAAGGCTTAATGAGCTTCATATATTGCTATCTTTTGATGGAGAAGTGTCCAACATTTAATCTTGAACTTGAACAGCCATGCAAGTGCGAAAATGGCGTTGGAAGAGTCTTGGTGGTGTGAATTAATCCAACCGAACAACCTTGAATTTGTGCAGTAAATGTGAACATCATTTATGTGCATTGGGGATACAATCGGCCAAGAGTTTAGACATCATAATTTCGGTACTAATGAAGGCTTAAAGACACATTAACTTGCTATAATAAAATTAAAACAAATTAAGAGTTCAATTTATTTAAACATTAAAAACTTAAGTAACTTAATTAATTCAACTCAATGAGCTAAACTAAGCTCCAACAAATTAATCCAGGCTGAATTTAACATGCACCAAAGTGTATAACGGCTCCATGAGAACTTGCATCCCTCGATTCCTTGGACTTCTATGATCTTTATATTGCAAATGTTGGCTGCCCGGGTTGGGTTACATCATTCCCCCTCTTCAAAGTGACTTGTCCTCAAGTCGAGTCGCTGGTTCAACGGGGAACATTTCCTCACAATCAAATCTACTTGGTCGAAAAAAAGAGATTCATTTTTATTTATCTGACATAAGAGCAACTTAGGACTAGGGAGCAATCGATTATCATCAAGGAACAAAATTTTATCAACGAAACGAGCAATTGATGAAC
This sequence comes from Gossypium bickii, assembly GCA_025503065.1. NCBI lineage: Eukaryota > Viridiplantae > Streptophyta > Magnoliopsida > Malvales > Malvaceae > Gossypium > Gossypium bickii. The sequence goes on along the minus strand of CP106717.1, from coordinate 40,432,290 downwards.
TTACCTTTGTCGAATTAACATTGGAAGTAGAAAACACGACGATTAAGTTTGATGGGAAACTTACCCTTCCAGATCGATTTGCCAAGTTCTCCATTAATAGAACCATAGGAACTAATTCAGAGAATTTTGGACAACCACATATTGCAAACCTCGTTCGATCATGGCTTCAAATAATCAAACGTTAAACAATCAATATTCAGCAAGGGATTACCCAAGAAATTAGATAGAACAAGTTTAATTCGGTCAAAACAACCAAAATTAAAAATTTGATTCAAACTTTGCATATTAAAATGTAACGATGGCCAATGTTTGTTCACTTATTCTACAAGTTCATCAACCTTACCGATTTCTTTAAAGTTAGAAGGATTTAGTAATGAGTTTTTAGAGTTCAAATCATGTTCTTCTCACACGAGAAACTTTCTTTCTTCGGGGAGGTATTTCAATTGAAACTCTTTAGGACTAACGACCTAAAAATAAGGAGAAACAAATAAACAATGGTTAAGCAAAACGCTCTTCTTTTCTCTCTTTTTCTTTCACTTTACTTTTCACTTTTACTTTCCTTCGTTTCTTTTCCATTTTCATTTTCTTTTCTTTTTTCTTCACATTTGTTTTTACTCTCATTTTCTTCAACTCTCGATTTATTTTCACTCGACTTTGTTTCTTTCTTTTTGTTTGAATTTACAAATTTTCCTTTTGAAATCTCTATGGTTCGCCTCAGGCGTTACTGGTCTTCCATGACTTGTTATGGTGATAATGGTGCCAACACTATGTTCTTGCCATTATGCTTGAATGAATATTGATTCGCAAAACCGTCGTGTTTGACTCGACGATCAAACTACCAAGGTCTTCCTAGGAACAGATGGCTCGCATACGTAGGAACAATGTTGCACAAAACTTCATCATGATAGTTGCCAATTGAAAAGGGAATCTTGGCTTGTTTGGTCACCTCGAGCTCGACGCCTTCATTGAGCCATTGCAATCTGTAGGGGCTCGAGAGCTTAAGAGTTGGCAAGGATAACTTTTCGATCATAGAAGTGCTCGCAACATTTGTGCAACTCCCACCGTCAATCACAACGCTGCACACTTTTCCCAAAACATGGCAACGAGTATGAAATAAATTTCTCGCTGAGGCTCACTTACCTAACTTTGCGTGTTGAGACTTCGTTTAACCACAAGCATTTCACCTTTGACCGTAAACTCGACTTCTTTGTCATTCTCTGGTGGATGCTCAACTTCGTCCTCATTTTTGTCAACTTCATCCTCTGGCTCTATTTTGCCATTGGGTTGCACGATCATCGTGTTACGATTTGAGCATTGGCTTGTGATATGCCCTCGACCTTGGAGCTTGAAACACTTGATGTCTCGGGATCGCGATTGAACAGTTTCAGGGGCCTTACCTTTATTGGTTTCAGCCACAGACTTGTTAGATTTCACGGGCACCGCGGGCTCCTTTGACGGATTCGTCGTAATAGTTTTACTCAGGCCTTTGTTCCATTTGGGTGCAATCGAAGTGGAATATCCTCGTACCATTCTTTTTTCCTTGATTTGCTTTTTAACTTTGTTCGCTATGTGCACCATATCGACGATCTCTACATAGTGTTGTAATTCGATGACATTAGCTATGTCTCGGTTCAATCCGGCCAAGAACCGCCCCATGGTGGCCTCACGGTCCTCTTGCATGTCCGCACGTATCATTGCCACTTCCATTTCTTTGAAGTAGTCTTCTACGCTTCTTGTTCCTTGCGTGAGGTTTTGGAGTTTCTGGTACAACTTCCAGTGATAATAGGAAGGAATGAACCGTCGTCACATGACAGCTTTCATTTCTGCCCATGTTTGGATGGGTCACTCTCCGTTTCGCCTCCGACTTGTGATAAGCTGGTCCCACCAAATCATTGCGTAGTTAGAGAACTCAATAGCCGCCAACTTCACTTTCTTTGCCTCAGAGTAGTTATGGTATTCGAATGCAAGTTTGATCTTTTTCTCCCACTCGAGGTAGGCTTCAGGATCCGATCGACCTTGGAATGGAGGAATAGATAGTTTGATGCTTTTTAGATCGTCATTGAACCTCTCTCGGCCACGTTGGCCTCGATTGCAGGGGCCTCTCCTCGAACACTCGCATTTGAACCTTGATCACTTTCATGATCACTTGGCTTGGAGAAATCTTCTTCTTGGTCAAGTGGCCTTCCTTGATTTCTCGGGGTACTTATGGGAGTTCGTCATCGTTGGGCTCGTCCCTCCACTTGATCAAGCCTATCTTGGATCGGTTCTAGCTTTCGATCAAATAACCTTTCAACTTCACGTAACAAGGCTTGTAAGTTTAGGTCGAGAACATTTTGCACGAGTTGCCTTTCCACCACATTTCTTTCAGGACTTCAGGACACGAAAATTTTGAATCCTCGCTACAAGTTCACTCACAAAGAAAAATCACTCACACTCGTGTTTCACTCGAATATGGCTTTTTTTCTCTAATACAAGCACTTGTGCCTTTTACCACTCGACTCTCTCTCGCAAATTCGTACTTCATTTTTCGAAGACTTATCGCAGCTTGAGGGTCGGCTTCAAAGTGGTTACAAAGGTTGATATCGGGTGAATTGGGTAGGCTAAAAACGAATGGCGTTGGGGTATGTGTGGCGTTAGGTGAAATAGAAGGTACCAAATGATGGTGATTTGAGTCTTGGATGATCGGGGTAGAAAGTTTGGCTTTAAAGATCGAGGACAGAAGAGTAGAGCAGAATCACAAGAAGTAATTGCAAAAATTTCAATCACTTTTTTCTTTATATTTTCGTATTTTTTTTCTACTTCAAATGCACGAAACTAAGTACAATAGAACTTGAATTCAATTTTGAAACTTTTTTTTATAATTTCAAATTTTTTTCAACTTACGAACCTAATTTTTGGCTTCTCGTTCTTCTTCAGAGCTTCTCGTTTTCAAGCTCTGATACCAAATGAGTTCGTGTGCTCATTCAACAAGCTTGATTCAGCTTAAATAAGCTCTTTTGAGATCATCTTTAAATTTTAATTCTTGCATTTAAATTGCTGGAATAAAGACTTGATTTATTTATTTTAGTTACTTTAGTTTTTAATTAAGTCTTGTTTAATTAAATGCATCTTTAGTTAATGTCATGCATTATTGATCTACATATTTTATTTATGACATGCATTATGTGTTCTACATTTAATTAAGTCATGCATTAAGTAACTCATTTGTTCATTTAATTTGCATTTTAAACCATGCATTTAAGCATCTTAGTTTAATAAATGAGTTGCTGGACATTAATTCAACTCATCTTAGTTTAATTAATTGAGTTTTTGTTGAACTTTATTTAATAGTTGCTTTTTTAATTAATCTAGTTATTAGGATAATTTATTGATGCATGAGATAAAGTTCATTTAATAATGCTTCTCTTAATTAAACTAGTTGCTGGAATAAATGATGCATAAGTGTTAGTTCATTTATTTAAGTTAGTTGTTAATTTGTTTTAAGCTTAATAATTGAATAAATGTGTTGGTTACATGTGTTAATTGTAGGTGACCTTTTAGCTCACATCCATTACATTTAAAGGTTGTTATGCATTCAATAAGGTGACTTTTTAGGAGATTTAGATTACAAAAGAGGGGCTGTTACAAAGAGGCTTTATACATCATTAAGAAGTTGTTTAATCAATTAAAGGAGAGCATTATTCTTCTTTAAATTCTGTAGCATCTTTGTTTCAACTTCCATAACCGTTTGCTTCATGAGTAATCACTACATGCATTCAATTTTCCATCAAAGAAGCTGGTGTCTTTCTGGATGGTCATGGAGACTTCAAAAGACTTTAAAAGCAACTTAATTGAAGAAGTAAATCACATTGAAGGTTGGAGTTACTTGGGTTAGAATTTTAAAAGTTGTGACTTTTCATTTGAGCTCATTATTAGTTTCATTAAAAGTGACCATTCAGCTAGCCTCTTTTGACACTATGAAAACATGTTATCAGCCTATTGATGGGGGATTTTTGCAAAATTGTTAATGAAACTATCTTATTTTGGTGAGATTCTTTTCTCTCTAATTTCGTTGAAGACTTTGTTGGCTTATCTAGTTTTAGTGGCGTCAACCTTGTTCTTCTTTCTGAACTTATTACTCCAACGAGTGTGGCGTTCATCCAATATACCGAGGTTCTTACTTTGCTAAGTAACGGGTTGAGGTTTAATCTATTTTCCATCTACCACCTTAAGTGATATAAGTGCTGGGTTGATACTTTCTATAGTATTGAATCTTACTTGAAACTTAAGTACTATTATCCGTCTCCACCATTTATTAATTTTCTTTCACCTTTTTCCCTTCCATTTCAATCGAGCCACTTCTTTCACTTTCTCATACATCATTTGTTAACCTATTCCCAAAGCAATCGCCATCTTTATTTATGTTAACCGAACCCATACAAATCTCATATCCTTAAACTTATCCTTGAAGCCCCTTTTAACAACTTCCGCATCATTTTACCTAAAGACATCTTTTTTTTTAAAAGAGCCGAACGATAATTTTTCGTCGGCAATCGGGTAAAATCTCATACAATTTGATTCACCCCGAGGCAGATCGTATCACTTCATTTTTAGAAGACTTATCACAGCTTGAGGGTCGACTTCAAAGTGGATACAAAGGTTGATGTTGGGTGAATTAGGTAGGCTAAAAACGAATGGCGTTGCAGTATGTGTGGCGTTGGGTGAAATGGAAGGTACCAAATAATGGTGATTTGAGTCTTGGATGATCAGGGTAGAAAGTTGGGCTTTAAAGGTCGAGGACAAAAGAGTAGAGTAGAATCACAACAAGCACTTGCAAAAATTTCAATCACTTTTTTTATATTTTCGTATTTTTTTTTCTACTTCAAATGCACAAAACTAAGTACAGTAGAACTTGAATACAATTTTGAAACTTTTTTTTATAATTTTGAATTTTTTTCAACTTACGAACCTAATTTTCGGCTTCTCGTTCTTCATCGGAGCTCCTCATTTTCAAGCTCTAACACCGAATGATGTGAGAAGGCCCGGGGTTAGTCGAGACGTTCACTTGAGTGCCCGATCATCTACGAGGAGTGAAGGAGTCCTTGGGAAAAGATAGGAATTCGGTTTAGTTGCGGAAGCTTTTGATAGGTTATCTTTTTAGTTATATTTAAGTTAGGAGTGGAGGTTTAAAATTATCAGGTTTAATTTAGAAGATGGATTGAAATAGTTAATGAGAAGTGTAGGTTCGGATAGAATTGAAGAAAGAAACATGATGTTTGGAGATGGCTCGTTTTGGTAGGATCGAGTAAGGATGGATGGATAAAGGATAATTACGTAATGGTTCGGTTGAAGAATGGATAAGTAAAGATGGAACGATGGTGATGGAAAATAGGACTTAATCTGAGAATTAATTCAACACTATAGAGAGTGTCACCCCGGTTCTAATCAGTTTAAGGTGGAAAGATGGAGATGTCGGGAAAAGGTTGAACGCCACACTCGGGTTTAAGGAGTGATAAGTTCAAAAATGAATTTGGAGACGCCACAAGCACGCTTGATAAGTCAACCAAAAATTCATACAAATTCGGAGAGGAGTAATCTCACTCTTTGAACAAAAGTTCATATAAAAATTTGCCAAAAGTTTTTTAACAAAATGAAATGAACACCTATTTATACTAGTAACCAAGGTAGCCGAATAGCCTAGTTCTAAGACTTAATAACTAAGTAAATTCAACAAGAATTAGCTAGAAAATTCTGGAATTTGAACCCTTAGGATGCCGTGGCAGATTCGGTTGAATGGGACTTCAAAATGGCAGCTTCATGGGTAAGCAAATGTATTTGGAGAAGATGAATGCACAAGCAATTTAATGGATATGTTCAAGTTTGGCCAAGGCTTAATGAGCTTCATATATTGCTATCTTTTGATGGAGAAGTGTCCAACATTTAATCTTGAACTTGAACAGCCATGCAGGTGCGAAAATGGCGTTGAAAGAGTCTTGGTTGTGTGAACTAATCCAACCGAACAGCCTTGAATTTGTGCAGTAAATGTGAACATCATTGATGTACATTGGGATACAATCGGCCAAGCATCATCCTTTAATTTTCTTCCATTGGGGGGCCGAATAGTTGCTTTGAAACACTAAAAGGCAGTAGCCAAAAGCAATGTACCATGCGTCCCATGTACCAGTCACATACATTGCACCTAGGTGCATGAATCTTCTTTAATGCTCCAAGAACATTCAGCTGAACCTACATGAATAAGAAAAACTAATTAAATCATCTTAATTCAGCCGAATAAGATTAAGGACACACTAAGACACTTTAAAGGACACTTAATAATATTTGGACAAAATAAATACAAGTTATCTAAGACACAATCAATATTCGGCTGGAACTAAAAACACATTAAAACTTGCCGTAAAAATTAAGACAAATTAAATAGAGTTTAGACATCATAATTTCGGTACTAATTAATGCTTTAAGACACATTAACTTGCTGTAATAAAATTAAAACAAATTAAGAGTTCAATTTATTTAAACATTAAAAACTTAAGTAACTTAATTAATTTAGCTGAACTAAGCTCCAACAAATTAATCCAGGCTGAATTTAACATGCACAAAAGTGCATAATGACTCCATGATAACTTGCATCCCTCGATTCCTTGGACTTCCACGATCTTCATATTGCAAATGTTGGCTACCCCGGGTTGGGTTACATTAGAGGTGGCTACACATTCGTTAATATTTTGTTTTAGACTTAGTTATTTAAATTTTATATTGGGTTCTCGATTATGTAATAAAGCCTTTGGTGGATTTAATTCCTTTTTGGGTTTTTAATTTCTTATTTGAACTGCCAAACTGATACAAACAAGTTTTCAAAAATAATAACTGTTTTAAAGACAAACACGCATTTTTCAAACTTCAAGTTGGTTTAATTAGAGTAGCTTCCGCGGATTTAAATCAATTAAGGAACCAACGGTAACCAACATGGCAATTGTTTTAGAAAGTGATTTTTCAAACTTAATAAGTTAACTTACCAAACGTTTTTTCCAGGCAATAAAAGCTAAATGGGTTTTAACTTAAAAACAGTTCTCTATCAACAAGCCTTGATTTTGAAAGACACTTCGATGTGACACGTCAAATTTGGTCGTAATGTCTAGGCCAAGTTTGGGGTGTTACATTTACAGTACTCGGAAGCTCGCGAAGGTTGGTGATCGGTTGGAGCATCATCACACTATCTATAATCTTATTTTGGTATAAATAGTAAACTTATTTTGGTATAATGGTATGTATAGGTTAACTTGGTCGTTGTTGGCTTGAATATGTTGTTTGTAATCTAACCATTGGAATGGATAGTAATGGTTTATTTTGATATATTTGTAAGGCATCATATCATGATAAACACATATGTGTTAAGTATGGTTGATTAAATGATATTTAATGTATAGATTACATCAAGGTAAGATTATAAACATATATGTATGCAATGTTATAACATATTAAATGTTAAAATTTGCTTGAATTCAATACTTGAATTGGTTGGTATTTGAATATAAGTTTTGATGTAGGTTAATGGCAAAGTTTTGGATGAGAAATGAAGCTAGAAATGGGATTATATTGTCCACATGGGTAGACACACGGGCGTCTGTCTTGACCATGTGTAACACATGGCATTGTACATGGGCATGTGACTAGGCCGTGTGTCCCCTGCATCTTAAATTTGAGAAACAGAATGCTTAGAATTGAGCACACGGGCAGAGACATGGGCATGTGTTTGAACCATGTGTGCTACACGGCTTAGCACACAGGCGTGTGGCTGGCCATGTGGTGCAAGTCAGTGAGTTACACGGTGTCAGACACAGACTGTGACACGGGTGTGTCATATGATCAGATGGGTGGGTGCCTTAACCATAGGGGCGTGTGTGCCCTGCATCTTGGAAAATTTTTGAAATTTCACATAAAAATCTATGAGTTCTCGATTTAGTCCTGACTCGATTCTAATACTCATATTGTGCCTCGAGGGTCCATTTAAGGGACGTTGTGAATAAATCTCAGTAAATGAATAGTAATTGATGTGAATTATTCGTAAATATTCTGAAAGCTTCGATAATGCTTTGTAACCTTGTTCCAGCGACAGACCCGAGTTAGGGGTGTTACATTTGATATATGTTTACATGGCTTAGATGTTACAAGTACATGGAATTCAATTAATTGATGAATTCATATATGATTCTTGGTTTTATGTGAATATATGACTAACATGATTATAGAATGTATGATAGACTTTGGTCAAACTGAATTGTGTCTTGCTTTGAGTTGCGTACTTAAATTGTAGTAAAATGGTAAGTCTAATTTCGTATCACATGAACTTACTAAGCTTAATTGCTTACTCTGTTTATTTTTCTGTGTGTTATAGTGTTACGAAAGTTCACTTGGATTGGAAGTTGTCGGAGATCACATCACACTATCAAACATTATTTTGGTACTTATGATTTTATATTTTGGGTTAAATGGCATGTATATGTCATTTTGGCTAATGGTAGCCTTTTTGTTTTATTATGTGTTTAGCCATTTGATTCTACTTGAATTTGGTATATTTTGTTATGTAAATATGTAAGTGGCGTTATTGTATATGATGTATGGTGATTATGTAATGCCTTGTTTGTGAATTGGTATTAGGGTACCAAATAGTTGAAGTTTAAATATGGTATGCATGTTGAATTTAGGCACAATATCTCATAGGTGAGGTTAACCATTTAGGTATACTTTAAAAGTATATTTGGTAAGTTTTAAAGTGATCATTTGAATGTGTTTATGGATATCATGCTGTATGTGTGGATAGTATATGATATAAACTTGATATTGGTTGGTTTTGAGTGCCTATTTATGCCATGATTGTATATGCCTTGTTGAGCTTAGGTAGGTACCACTTTGGGTGAGAAATAAGGCTTGGAAAGTAGCCTATTTTTGTCCACATAGGTAGAGTCATGGGCGTGTGTCTCAACCGTGTGTGACACACGGCCAGGTGACACGGCATGTGTCCCCTGATACTTCTATAGAAAGCAAGTCAGTAGCTTCACACGGCCTAGCACACGGGCGTATGGCTTGGCCGTGTGGCATAAGCCAGTAAATGCTATAGTTTTCACATGGCCTAGCATACAGCCTGGCATATGGGCGTGTGAGGCCATTTCAAATGGTACATGGCTTGGCCACACGAGCATGTGGTTGGCCGTGTGACCTAAGTCAGTGAGTTACACGGGGTCGGACACGGGCTAGGACACGATCATGTGTCCCCATTTCGAATGCCCACACGGCCTGGCCACACGGGCGTGTGTACCCTGCACTTTGAAGAAAATTCAATGTTTTTCTAAAAATTCCTTGAGGGCTCGTATTAGGGACTATATGAATGAATTTGAATGGTTTTTAATTTGTATGAGAATTGAATTCGAATTGTATGATTATTTGAGTTATAATTTTGGTAACGCTCTGTAATCCTGTTCCAGCATCGGATACGGGTTAGGGGTGTTAGATCCATGTTCGTCTACAACTAATTCCCAACCTTTAAACTACTCAAAACCACATGTTTTAAGGTATCAAAATATTTCGACAAGTTTTAGCCTTTAGAACAAAAAATCATTAAAACTTAAGAATTTCTTAACGAAACTTCAAAGTATCTTTAGAAAGCTTCTAATCTTGTTAAAACAAGTTAAAAAACACTTTAAAATCAAGTTTTTATCCACAAACCCGAAATCCACCATTAATAACCATAATTTTGGCTTTTACCTAAATCATGCATTTTACAATCTAATAATTTGATTTAAGGAACTAAATAACATTTAAAACTAATATAATAATGGTTAATTACCTTGAATACAAAAAAACGCTGATTTTGACACAACCTAAAAAATCCACGTTTTAGAGAAGATGAAGAAGATGATGTATTTTATGGGTGATTTCCTTGGGTTTAATAGAGATTGACAGTTCAAAGGTAATAGAAATAAAGGAGATTTAGGAATCAAAGTTCAAAATCACTTAGAAGAGCAAGAAGGGAGCAAAAATGACACAAGCAAAAAGAAAAAAGAAAAAGAAGAGAAAATTTTAATGTGAAAGCATACTGGAATTAGGGTTTATTAGGTTGATTTTAAAATTTTGGTCTATTTGCTTCATAAAGACTCTCGGTTTGACACATTTACAAATCAGTCCTATTTACTAAATTGAAGACATTTAAAACTTGTTTTCAGAAATTAACTTAATTTTACGAAAACAATTGTCAAAAACATTATCGATTACCTAACTTATGAGATTCCAAACTCATCTAAGCCAAAATTCCTAAAATACCCCTAAAACTCCTTGGCCCAATTTTAGGGTGTGACAATTCTGTAGACATACAAAAACTTAGAATGATAGCTTAAAGTCTGGATCTCGAAAGAAGCAAACTACAGTAGTGAGTCCCTAAGCAGCAGAATAGCCAAGATTTTGCCATGGCATTATTCTGATATAAAAAAAAAGCCTGAGTAATTCCAACCTTTATCATTCAACAATACAAATATTCCTCACTTATTCTTTGAGAATTGCCATTTTAAATTGCCTTAGCATATTTTCATTCATAATTGATTTTATTAAATCATTCATCAAATTTCATTATCAATTTGTCATTTGTTTCTTTTGTGCAGTTTAATTAGTCAATTTCATAGTAATAACATAACCAATTATTTCAATCAATTCCGATCCCTATGGAGACAATACTCATTCATCACTTTATTACTTGATTCAACGTGTATACTTACACATTCGCATTACACATTCACACGTGACAAGTTTTTGGTGCTGTTGCTAGGGACCGGCAAATTGGTGAAAATTTGGTGTGTTATTATTATTATTATTATTATTATTTTAGCCTAATTAGTTGTTTTGATTTTTTTTAAAGATTTTTTATTTGTTGGTGCATGAGTAGAGATATTTCAGTTACTGAAAATTATTCTTTTGATCCAGAAATTTAGAGAACATTAAGAAAAAGGAGAAAATAATTGCGAGAAATGGAAAGAATTAGAAATGATCAGGTTAGAGAAGAGCCATTATGATGTGAGCACGGTCGGGAACTTCCCCAACTCGAGCACGGACCACACGAGGCTGTTCCTTAGTCCTCCACAACTCGATCAAGACAGTAACTTAAGAACTCATCGAACCTTTATACAAGCTGACCTTAGCTCAACTTCAACTTCCCGAGCTCCATTTAGCTTGAATCAGCTCACTTGAACTTAGTTCAGCTCGTTTGAGCTTGTTTCAATTTATGTCTAGCTTATTTATTTTATTGATTAAATAAATGAAGTGTTTAATTAATTTAGTCAATTTAATCACATCTCATAAATATATTTTGAGTTATTACATGTTTTTATTATGTCTTAGTCAAGGCCGAATTTCATAAGTCATGTTAAGTTAGTATTAAAGCTGTCTTAAATTAATTAATGTGTTAATTAGTATGTCTAAATTATATTAATGCATGGTTTAGCTGAATTCTACTTAATTTAATGTTAGTTCATGTGTTTTGTAGGTGAGCCGAATGTGGAGTGCATTTAAGCAAGGTTCATGCACGGTAGATTCAATGTATGGGACGATGCATGCATGGCTCTCTTCAATGGATGTTGAGCTGATTGTTGGCTTCCCCAAGCACCTATTCGGATGTAACACCCCTAACCCGTATCTGTCACCGGATTAGGGTTAAGAGGCATTACCAGACAAACAGAATCTTTTACGAATATTTCATAATATAATTCAACCAATAGGATCTAAGTGTCCCTTAAATAGGTCTTCGAGACCTTTAACATGCTTTAGAATAGAGTCGAGACTAAACCAAACACATAAAATTCTCAGAAATTTAAAATCTTTTCAAAGTTACAGAGGACACACGCCCGTGTGGGCAGGCCGTATGTAACACCCCTCACCGTATCCAACACCGGGATAGAGTTCGAGGCGTTACTGGACTTAAACATTCATAATCATACAAAACCGAGTTACCAAATTTCACCCAAAATTAAAACTTTTCAAACACATGCATTTAACTTGTCATCTATTTAATCACTTATACATCTCATGGCTATAATCAACAAATCAATATAAGCCAATACATTTGGCTAATCACAACAACGTCCATCATAGAAAAACTAAGTCCCTATACATGCCACTCACTTGAAACATTTAACATACACATGCAAATACTCCTAGGATAATGGCTCGATAGTGTGATGCTGCCTCCGACGATCTCCAACCCCGAGCTAACCTGACAAAACTAAAAGAAATGGAAAGGAGGGAATAAGCATTACACTTAGTAAGCTCGCATGAAAATAATAAGTAATGCGATAACATACTATTTTCATATTCTTTCTATTTATTCAAATTCCAGTTAAGCTGTTTTCTCTAGTCACAGTCATTAAATTATTTATATCTGGAGCTATGTAAATCCAAATTAAGATCCATTAATTTTCCCTGAAATTGGAATTATTTATCTTTTTATCATAAAATTTTCAAAATTTTTGGTTTAGCCAATTAGTACAGTTTATTCATTAAAATTTTCCCTGTTTTACTATTCTACTATTCTGACCTCTCTTCACTACGAATCAGTTTTCTCCTTGTACAAAGTTCACATGACCTTATTATTTAGTTCATTTGAAAATAGACTCATTCAGGATTTCATTAATATTAATTATATCCCACAATTATTTTTGTATACTTTTTAATGATTTTTCAAAGGCAGAATAGGGGATCACATAATCATTCTGAACCAGTCTCACAGAAATTCAAATATTTAAAAATATAAAAATCATTTGTTTACTATGTTTCTTTTATATGAAAATAGAATCAATAAGCTTTAAACCAATATCTCATCCAACTTATAATTAAATTTATACTATTTTTGGTGATTTTTCAAACTCATGTCACTGCTTCTGTCCAAACAGTTTTATTGTAAATTTTTGCTCTCTCTTTCACTTTAGTTGTGTTCATCACTTGCCTATATCAATCATTCCAATTTTTGATTACATATCGAACATATTGTTCATACGTAAATTTGCCACATTTCTCAATTGGTCACATTCACACTTGTACTTATTCATAACATGATCGTATTCAATTACACTAAGTCGTTACACAATCACATGTATTTTCACTTAGTCAACTTCCCGTTGAACTCATCGGAATAATAACATATACACGGTGGCCTACACATAGTACCACCCTTGTAGCTGAAGCTATCTGGTATACATAGTAGCCTGTACTTAGTACTACACATGTGACCCAAACCATCACTTGCACATAGTGGCCTGCAATTAGTACCACACATGTGATCGAAACTATCGGGTACGCATAGTAGCCTGCACTTAGTACTACACATGCGACCTATCCGTCTAGTACACGTAGTAGCCTGCACTTAGTACTACACACGTGACCTAAAACCATCTCGTAGCTCTCTCGTACACATAGTGGCCTACACTTAGCACCACACATGTGACCTAGCTACCTCATTCGTATCTTTTCTATTCCGAAGGTTCAACCGAGAATTCTCACTTTTCAACATTTTACCAATTCATAAATTTTCATGCATTCATTTTATACAACCATCATACATTCATAAAACATGCATTTAGGCATATTATGGGTTTACTTTAGGTTATTCGAACTTACTTGTCGAAATCTCGTCAGGTACAACTGTGTAGCAACTCATACAACCCACGTAATATTAATTTAACATTCAATTCATGTAACATTAATTTGCCATTCAATTTCACATAACACAACAAACATCACATTTTCCATACATACATCAACTTCTCATAAACATATTAAATCATACAATTTATGTCATATCAATAGAGAATTACAATTCAAGTATGGTGTTGCATTATTATTAACATACGAACATACCTCAAATGCCGAAACGACCATTTTACCAACTTTCTCGATTTTCGATTTTCACCCAGTTCTGGGTCCAAATCTTGTTTTTCGGGGTCTAAAACATCACATTTCACTTATTTAATTAATGTACTACTCAAAACAATCCCTAACTCAAACTTTGAAAAAATTACAATTTTACCCTTAAACTTTTGCATAATTACGATTTTTCCCCTAGGCTCGAAAATTAAACTTTATTCCTTTTTATTATGTTTTATGACATGCTGAACATTTTTCCCTTCTATAGCAACTTCAAATTCTTACTATAACACATAAATATGAACAATAACAACTTTTACCAATTAGCTCGTTTTACTCGTTTTCACCGAAAATCACTTAGTAAAAATTGTTCCTCTACTCATAAACATGCATAATCTACCATCAAACATCAAAACACACAATTATCCATCATGGGTAAAATTTTTGACTTTAACTATATCTCAAAATATGGTTAGAAATAGGTTGATTAAAGTACAAGGATTTCAAAACTACGAAAATCAATAAAAACGGGACAAGAACGAACTTACTATTGAGCTTGGAAAGCTTGGACAAAACCTCAACCATGGCTTCCATGGTATTTTCGGTAGCAACCCCAAAAGAATGAAGAAGATGACATCTTTTTTTTAAGGCTATTTTGGCTTTATATCCCAAATTACTAAAATACCCTTAATGCCTTTCTTAGATATTTTACCATACAAGCCCATTTTTGTCCAAAGTGTTAGAATTTGGTAAAATTGCTATTTAAGGGCTCCTAATTCATAATCCAAAGCAATTTCATACAAAAAGCTTCTAGAACATGCATTTTGCAACTTATTCAATTTAGTCCTTAAAGTCTAATCGAGCACCTTAGACATATAATTTCTTCATGAAATTTTCACACAAGCATGCAAACATATCATAGACCTTATAATAATCATAAAATAATTATTTCTACTTCGAATTCATGGTCTCGAAACCAGTTGTAACATCCCGATTTAGACCCTAGTCAGAACAGTGGTTCGAGACCACAAATCCGAGATCATAAAAATATATTAATGATATTTTCTGTGTGAATGATATGTGATATAGTCTGTGTGGAAATTCTGTGTGATAATTTGATCGTTTGTGTGTCGAATTAAGATAAAGGACTAAATCACGTAAAGTGTAAAAGCTGTGTGCTGATTTATAAGTGCTAAATTGTTATTGTCTTTATAAAGGGGAGGATTAATGTTGTAATTAGCCAAATTATATGTGGTGGATGACATTAAATGTTGATATGAGTATATATATGTGTGTGTTTATATATATATAAACTTATAAGTTAAAGTATATTATATATATTATATTATAAACTATTAGAATAAAAAGAAAGGGGGTAGTGGATTGTTCATCCATCTCCACCGAAACAAAAAGAAAAGAGAAAGAAATAAGGAAGCTGAGTATTCGGCCATGGTTCATGCTTAAATTGGGTATGTATTCTTGATCGATTTTTGATAATTTCTACATTTTTGTAATCGTTGCTTTGTGCTCTACAAAACCCATGTTGTAATTTCATGAATTAATAATGTTTTGTGATGAGCCATTGATGAACATTTGAGCTATGTGCTAGTTGGTAGTAAATATGAGAAATTGGTGTTGGATTAACATGTATTGTTTTTGAATTTTTGGTGAATTTAGCTAATTAGGGCTAAATTGTGAAAATAGCAAATTGAAGGGTTAAAATGTGAAATAAAAGAAATGTGTGGGTTTGCATGGATATTAGTAAAATTCAGCTAAGCTTGTGTTAGGTGGAATTTGGTGAATTTGATGATTTTGTGAACTAGGGACTAAAGTGTCGAAATGTGAAAATGTGAGGGCTATTTTGTAAAATGTCCTAAATGTGTATGTATAGATTAAATTAAATGAGTTAGTGATTGAATGGATTGAATTTGAATGTGTATAGACTAAGAGAGGGAGGTTCGGATCGAGATCGAGGTAAAGATATAGTGCTCGATTAATCGACCGCTTCGATAGTTCGACGTCTAAGGTAAGTTCGAATATAAGTGTACTTAGCTATGTTTAAATGTTGTGAAACGAATGGTTATGATATTATTGAATTATAAATGTTATGTGAGAAATGGATCTATGTGGCACTAAGTGTGTGTAATTGGAAGTGTGACCGAGATGATTAGCACTGTGTGTGCAAAATAATATAGCTTCGACTTTGTGAATGGCACTTTGTGTGCGATATCGGTTTAAGATCGGCTTATTATAAATACACTAAGTGTGCGATGTCATTTAAGCTTCGGCTACGAGTTGAGGCACTAAGTGTGCGATTATAAATAATGAATAGTACTGTGAATGCAAAACAATAGAAGTTACGACTTTAATGAATAGCACTGTGTGTGAAAAGATAGAAGTTTTGGCTTATTGAATTGGCACTGTGTGTGCGATACCGATATAAGTCGGTTTAACATATTAGCACTAATGTGTATGATGACAATTATGCTCCGATTACAAATTTGGCACTAAGTGTGCGAATAAATCAAATGAGAAGTAAATATTAATTGAGATGTAAAATTTAGTGGTTGTGAAGCTTGGTTGGTGAGTATCTATGTGTTGGAAAAAAGGTATGCATTTAACCTTTGTGGTTGATGAGATTGTGTATGAATCTTTAATCGGTTGAGTAGAACTATTGGCTATGAATGAAGGTATGTTTGATAAATAATTAATGGCTAAAGTATTTATGATAGCTATGTAATTGGTACAGGTATGTTTGAAACTATGTGTTGGTTAAGGTATGAGTGGTAACTATGTGTTGGTTAAGGAATATGTGATATCTATGTGTTAGTGAATTTGAAAACAGAGGAATGGAATGATGTCTGAGCATTAAGCATAGTTGATTTGGTACAACTTTGGTAGGTTAATCTAAGTGATGACTTATTCTTGTATAATGATTTGAATTATTAAATTACAAGTATTATATTACGGACTTACTAAGCTATGAAAGCTTACTGTGTGATTGTTTCTCTGTTTTACAGCGTCAGTAAAGCTAGTTCAAATTCGGGAATCGTCAGCATATCAGTCACACTATCGGCAATCTATTTTGGGGCATTTTGGAAAGATGTATATAGTTAAGATATGGCATGTATAGGCTAGTCATTTGAATCATGTTTGAGACTTGTAGTAGCCATGTGATGTGGCTAGATATGTGCTAGTTTTAGCATGAATGACTTGGTACGTGTAACACCCCAAACTCGGCCCATGCGTTTCGACCAGATCCGGCATGTTATCGAACACATAACACTTTATCGCATTTTGAAAACACATGTTAAATTAATTAAATTTGAATAAAGGAGAGATTTTTTTGAAAATAAACCTCTTTGTATTTTTATTAATAAATGTAAATAAACCTTGTGGTATATTCATAAGTTGCATAACATAGAAAACTCCTAAGTTGAATAAAAGCTAGGGCCTTATTACATAACTGTTCCTCAAATAACAATAAAACAAACTTAAAGAAGTCCTAAAGAAAATATAATTTGTAGAAATAGAACTTGATGGCCCCTCGAGTCCGTCCCGGCTCCCATGTCCACGATCTACTGCTCATCTGGAGAGTAGAGAAAAGGAAAGCGTGAGTCACCAAGACTCAGTGTATAAATCTCAAAGCATACAACGACTTGAGCCCACAAACAAATTATGGGCCCTGGCCCATAAGGCATCAATCATAATCATACATCAAAATAATAAATGATTAATAACCCATCCCATCCTAGGGTTCCATCCTCTACACACCAACCCGTACCAACCATCACACCATCGGGATTTCTACAATCAACCCTCTATCCGCTACACACCATAACGACAGCCAAACTGCCTATTCCTGTTATTCAGGAATCATTAAACGTGGCTTAGCCACTGATCACTATGTGACCTTACAATTAAATTATGTGGGTTTTCTACCACCAATCACCAAGTGACCTATCAGACACTTCCCCTTCAATATCGTCATTCCCACCCCATGCATACATACATAAAGAAAACATCATGCAGACTTATATATTTTTCGGTACACATAGGGAGTTCTATGTTTACGTACCTGGCATCCTTGCCTAACCCTTTTAGGGTTCCATTCGACTGTCTATACAGCCTCATTCTGGCTTTTTAGCCCATAACATTTGAAAATAGTCATACATACAGGTTTATTAGTAGTGTGTTAGAGATCTACACACCTGATTACCGATGAAACGATGCTTTCTATATCGACGCTATCTTTAGTCAACACAATTGCTATCTGCTTAAGGTGTTGTTCAGAAGCCGGTCCATAACCAAGTGGCCAATCTCGAATGGCAGATACTGCTCTTTTCTTAAACTTAGGGATTTTCTCCTTTGCCTGATCCATATTTAATTCCATCACAAGTCCTTATCAGAACTACTATCACAATATTTAATCATTAATCCTCATTATAACATTAAGATCTTGTATATAATGATGAAATCTAATAGAAATCTAGGAAAATCTTCTTACCTTAAAAATCCCGAAAGTGGAGACTAGCTATTTTCGGCTTTTAGATCTAATTGACCAAGCTTCCTTCAAATCCCAAATTGCCGCCCATCATAAAACCATTAAACTATTAGCTTTCGGCTTTTGCTTTTCAAAAAAAAATCGGGAATAGATCATGAAAACTAATCAAAAATTGACACTTACCTTAGTCATAGGAGATTCGGCTAGCACTAGAGAGAGGATTTGGCAACACCAATGGAAGATTTAAATGCCGGAAGTGTAGAACTAATTCTCAAATAGGATGAATAGAAGAAAAGACTATGGATGCTTCGGCTTTTTAGAGAAATCAACACAAGGAGGAAAAAGTGGAGAAGAGTTTCGGCTTTTGAAGAAATTTGGAGAAAAGAAATTGGAGAGGGAGAGGCTAGGGAATTTCGGCACAATGGGAGAGGAATTTAGGGTTTTCAGTGTCAGAATTAAGGAGCTAGCCCCCTATTTATAGATATTTCGGCACCTACTGCTATAAATCGAAAACGCCCTTAAAATTCAAGCTAAAAGAGAGGGGAAATTCGACACCCACTTTGCCATGCAGTAGCCGAATTTTACACTTCTTTAGGTGGTGGGTTTTCAGCCAACACTTCCCTTGAAGATAAGCTCCTAACTTTTCTCCTTTTTATCTATGATATTATCACCTATAAAATCCACATAATTTCTCCTATTTTTGAGCCTTGTAGCCGTCCACCTCTACTAACCCTAGTGCCAAAATTTAACTCACTTAAATTAAAAGATTTGGGCTTCATTAAACTTAATATTTGGGCCCCTAATTCCTTGTGTTTGGCGTCACCCTTATCTTCATTTAAAGTGCCGAAATTGGCCTAAAAACATGGGCTCCTTGCGACCCAAAACTTGTTCCGTTTTAATTGTTAATGATGCCACCTTAAAATAATTTAATCTGGGCCTTTGCCTATTTCTAAGCCCAAATTTAAACCCCTTTTACCTAAGTTAACATATTAAACATATTCCTATACTAAACGCATAGACCCATTAATTTAGGATGTTATAGTTCTACCCCCTTAAATAAATTTCGTCCTCGAAATTACCTGATCAGAAAAGATGAGGGTATTGTTGCCTCATTGCTTCCTCGGGTTCCCACGTAGCCTCCTCTGAACCATGATTCTGCCATAACACCCTAACCAATGGAACCATTTTCCTTCGCAACACCTTAACATCACGATCCAAAATTTCCACTGGTTCCTCTTCGAAGGTAAGATCAGGTCTTACCTCGATTTCCTCCACAGGTGCGATATGAGACGGATCCGAAAGGTAACGTCTTAGCATAGAGACGTGAAATACATCGTGAATTTGACTTAAACTCCGGAGGTAACTCCAGCTGATAGGCTACTGGTCCTACTCGCTTCAACACCCAATATGGTCTGATAAATCTAAGACTTAATTTACCCTTTCGACCAAACCTTAGTACCTTCTTCCACGGTGATACCTTTAGAAATACTTTATCACCCACTGCAAACTCTATGTCCGTACGCTTTAAATCAGCATAGGACTTTTGTCTGTCCGACGCCTCCTTCAATCGAACCCGAATCAATTCAACCTTCTCTTCTGTCTCGGTCACTAACTCCGGACCCAAAATCCGACGTTCTCCTAATTCTGTCCAACAAGTAGGAGTACGACACCTCCACCCGTACAGAGCTTCGTAGGGCGCCATCTGAATACTTGACTGGTAACTATTGTTGTAAGCAAATTCTGCTAACGGTAAGAACTCTTCCCAACTACCTCTAAAATCAATGACACATCCTTTCAACATGTCCTCTAAGATCTGAATCACTCACTCAGACTGTCCATGGGTCTGAGGATGAAATGCTGTACTGAAGTCCAACTTCGTACCCAGTGCTTGATGCAACGCCTTCCAAAATCGTGAGGTAAACCTAGGGTCCCTATCTGATATGATTGAAACCGGTACCCCATGCAACCTCACCACCTCTGCTATGTATAACTTAGCTAACTTCTACAAGGAATAGTCAATACGCACTGGTATGAAGTGTGCAGACTTAGTTAAGCGATCAACAATTACCCAAATCACGTCTTTCTTAGTGGGTGTGAGGGGAAGCCTACTAACAAAGTCCATGGTAATTCTTTCCCACTTCCATTGTGGAATCTTCACTGGTTGCAATAATCCTGATGGTAACTGATGTTCTGCCTTGACCTGCTGACAGGTCAAACACTTACCCACCAATTCAGTTACCTCTTTCTTCAAACCCGACTACCAGAATAGATCTCTCAAATCCCGAAACATCTTACTTCCTCCAGGGTGCATAGCGTATGCACTACCATGCACTTCATTCAAAATCCTTCGCCTTAACTCCGGATCTTTTGGCATGCAAACCTTCCCTTGAAAGCATAACAATCTTTCCTTATTCATATTGAATTTTGCTGGCCCATCCTTTGAGATTAGCTGCAATTTCCCCTTTAGCAACTCATCGGTCTGT
Source organism: Gossypium bickii (assembly GCA_025503065.1). Lineage (NCBI taxonomy): Eukaryota > Viridiplantae > Streptophyta > Magnoliopsida > Malvales > Malvaceae > Gossypium > Gossypium bickii. Next base: position 40,411,404 of record CP106717.1, on the reverse strand, counting down.
TGCCTCTCCTTCATTTGACTAATCCAAAAAGGTTTCACTTGAAGTTTAGCTAATAAGCTTCCATCCTCATATAAACTAAGGTGAGCAAACATTCCTCTTAGGTCAGAGACTACTTTACAACTTAGAGCATCTGCTACTACATTAGCCTTACCCGGGTGATACTCGATCGAGCAATCATAATCCTTTAGCAACTCGATCCACCTTCTCTACCTTAGATTCAACTCCTTTTGAGTCAAAAGATACTTCAAGCTCTTATGATCTGTGTAAATGGCAGATTTCTCCCCGTACAAATAACGCCTCCAAATTTTTAAGGCAAACACTACTGCCGCCAATGCCAAATCATGGGTGGGGTAATTCAATTCATGCGGTCTTAACTACCGAGATGCATATGCAACCACCTTTCCATCTTGCATCAACACACACCCTAATCCCGCGTGTGACGTATCATAGTAAATTACGAACTCCTTCCCCGCCTCCGGCTGAATCAACACCGGAGCCTCTGTCAGAAACCTCTTTAGCTTTTCAAAACTCTCCTCCTGCTTATTAGACCAAACAAACGGAACTCCTTTTCATAGCAACTTAGTCAACGGTGCCGCTACCATAGAAAATCCTTCAACAAACCTTCGGAGCTAAACCAAGAAAACTTCTAATCTCAGCCACAGACTTGGGTGGCTTCCAATCAAACATTGCTTCAATCTTTCGAGGGTCAACCCTAATCCCTTCTACCAACACAACGTGTCCTAGAAACGTTACTTCTCTCAGCCAAAATTCACACTTACTGAATTTGGCATACAACTGCTTCTCCCTCAGAAACTGCAAAACTATTCGCAGGTGAGCATCATGCTCCTTCTCTGACTTCGAATAAACTAAGATATCATTGATGAACACCATAACACACCGGTCTAAGTAAGGTTGGAACACTCGGTTCATCATGTCCATAAACACTGCTAGCGCGTTGGTCAATCCAAACGGCATCACCATGAACTCATAGTGACCGTAGTGAGTCCTAAAAGCTGGCTTATGTATATCTGCCTCCTTGACCCTAAGCTGATGGTACCCTGACCTCAGATCTATCTTAGAAAAGATTGAGGCTCCCTTCAATTGATCGAACAAATCATCGATCCTTGGCAACAGGTACTTGTTCTTGATTGTTAGCTCATTCAACTGGCGATAATCAATGCACATACGCATTGATCCATCCTTCTTCTTAACAAATAACACCGGTGCTCCCCAAGGTGACACACTCGGTCGAATAAATCCTCTATCCAGTAACTCCTCAATCTATGCTTTCAACTCTACTAACTCTTTCAGCGCCATCCTATACGGGGCAATAGATACCGCTGCTGTTCCGAGAAGAAGATCGATACCAAACTCCACTTCACGATCTAGGGGTAATCCCGAAAGCTCTTCAGGAAAAATATCAAGAAATTCCTTTACCGTCCTGACGTCCCCAACAGTCAGGTCCTTGGCTTCTAGAGCCCGAACAAATAATAAAACTGCCTCACATCCTTTCCATCCTTTCTGCTCTTAGGGCAGTCACTACATTCGACAAACAGTTCCCCCTTTCTCCTATCACCAACACTTCATCACCCTCGGGGGTTTTTAACACCATACACTTGGCCACACAATCTAGATTAGCTTGATACTTCACAAGCCAATCCATGCCTAAAATTAAATCAAACTCCCCGAACGGTAAATCCATTAGATCCGTTCGGAACACTATCCCTTGAACTTCTAGAGGTACTTCCCAATAGAGTTTATCCACTACTACAGACTGTCCTAACGGGCTAACTACAGTCATTGCCTTAAGGGTAATTTCAGATTCTAGCTTTAAAGTTCCAGATACGCTACTAGCTACATACGAATGTGTCGACCCAATGTCAATTAATATAGTGTAAGGCAAGCCAAAAATTAAAAACGTACCGGTTATGACATCTGGTGCGTCAGCCTCCTCACAATGTCTAACAGCATAGACCAATCCCGGCTGTCTCGCCTCAGTGTTTCCTGCCCCTTGACTTGGTGCTCCATAACCCCGACCAGTACCATTACCATCTCGGCCTGCACCACGACCTCTTTGTGGTTGCTGACCTCCTCTACCAGGCTAAGCATTCCCTCTACCCATGGTCCCTTCACCATCCCGTAGTTTCTAACTTGATAGTCCGTAGATCCACACCTAAAACACTTCCCACTGCCTACTCAACATTCACCAGCATGAAATTTACCATATCTAGTACACTTGGGTGTCTGGTTAGCAGCAGCAGGTTTCTCTTCCCGTTTGGGTCCATCAGCCCTCGACCTTTTCTGAGTCTGCCCGGTTGACGATCCAAAATTCCTCTTATTTCTACCTCTATCTCTATCTTGATTTAATTTATCAGTCCGCTTTACCTCCTCAGCTATCTTAGCCTTTTTCACTAGGACAGCAAATTCACTCTCCCGCTGCGGGGTTATCAAAACACACAAGTCATCCCTCAGGCCATCTTTGAACCTAACACAATGTTCATGCTCCGTGGCTACTATCCCAATAGCATAACGGCTAAGGCATAAGAATTCAGCTTCATACGCAGCCACTAACCTACTCCCTTGCACCAGATTCAGAAATGCTCTGCGCTGCACATCCACATAACTCGTTCCAATGTACTTATTCTGGAATGCCGTTTTAAAGAGTTCTCAGGTGATACGGTCAGCCACTGTACCATTCTTAACCGTAAGCCACCATTGATAGGCTTCATCTCGCAGGAGAGATACAACTCCTTTCAACTTCTCCTCTTCCGTGAGATCCAAATCATCCATTATGTATTTTACCGCCTCTAACCAATACTCAGCTGAGCTTGGGGCTACACCAGTAATTCCTCTAAACACTTCTACCCCATTGGCCCTAAGCCGCTCCGGCACATATTTCCGGGCTCCTGTGCCCATACCAGCCCCAGCAACCCTCTCTAAAACCCCTTACATTGCCTGAGATACCGCGTCATCTCCGGCAGTCTGATCCTAAAATTCCTCCTCCGCGGCTGTCATCTCATTTCCAGATCCATGACCAGTTCCTATTGGTTCCGACGCAGTCATCCTACCCCTACCACGACTACGTGGCGGACGTCCTCGACCCTTTGTACTCATTCTACTGCTTCGCTTTTATCTGATTAGGAATTTTATGAATTATTAGTTTTCTTCCACTGTTTTAACCACGAACAGTCTTTTGAATAATAGCTTTAAGAGTAGTTCTTTCGAATTCGCATTCACCATTCAGTCTCAAGTTTATATCCTCTAAGAAACACATACATTCAATCATTAACATCCATGAACTCACGTTCATTACAAAAAAGTGTTGTTGTTATTGTTGTTTTCACTACCCAGGGGTATGTTCGTAATTTTATCCTACAGGGGTATTTTCATAATTTTTCTAAATAAAGTTCCTTGGTGATTTTGTGAAATATGGGTATTTTGGTAATTTTGTAATTTGGGGGTATTTCAGTAATTTTGAAATTTAGGGGTATTTCGATAATTTTAAAATCTAGGGGTATTTCAGTAATTTGGCAATCCGGGGGTATTTCGATAATTTGGTAATCCGAAGGTATTTCGGTAATTTTGTGAATCAAGGGTAATTTGGTAATTTTACAAACCAAGGATATTTTGGTCATTTTGCGAAACAAGGGTAATTTGGTGATTTTACAAACCAGGAATATTTTGATGATGTTGTTGTTTTTTTTTTAAACAGGGGCAGTTTGGAAAATCTAGTTACTCTTGTAAACATAGGGTTTTTGGGTAAATTTTTCATAGCTGTGAACATTTTCAAATCAAGTGTATCTTTTTGGAAATGTTCAAAACTTAGGGGTTTTTGTTTGCAAAATAGAGTGGTTGGTCCCTTTCGGGTTTTAATTATGGGTTCAGCCCATGAACAAGTCCTTATAGCTAGAGTGAACAGTCACTACACACCAGGTAAGGTTCCAGCGAAGAGGAGGTGAGTCACTAGGACTGCTTAAATACCAAGCTCTCTCTGAATCCACTCCTAGACATGCGTATGCCTATTGCCACACCCTGTCATGGCTAAAGTGAATAGTCACTATGCACCAGGTAAGATTCCAGCGAAGAGGAGGTGAGTCACTTGGACTGCTTAAATACCAAGCTCTTCCGGATCTACTCCTAGACATGCATATGCCTGTTGCCACACCTTAGTCTTGCGACTCGTTTACAGGTTTTGTTTAGTGAAATTAAATCTTATGGAATTTAAGAGTGGTTTGTCTAAGCCTAGAGTCCATCAAGTTCTAATCTAGATAGTCTACGTCCCATAAAGCTCATTAAGCCCATATTTATATCACAATCAGGAGTTCAGAATACTTACCTGGATGGATCGGGTGACGGTAGATTCGATGGCCATATCTTCATCCAAAACATCTTTTTTTCCCTCAACTTTTTAAAACAGTACTAGACCCATTTCACAGCCTGAGTTTTGAACTGGGCTCTGATACCAAAATGTAACACACCAAACCCAGCCCATGCGTTTCGACCAGATCCGGCATGTTATCAAACACATAACACTTTATCGCATTTTGAAAACACGTGTTAAATTAATTAAATTTGAACAAAGGAGAGATTTTTTTTTGAAAATAAACCTCTCTGTATTTTTATTAATAAATGTAAATAAACCTTGTGGTATATTCATATGTTGCATAACATAGAAAACTCCTAAGTTGAATAAAAGCTAGAGCCTTATTACATAACTGTTCCTCAAATAACAATAAAACAAACTTAAAGAAGTCCTAAAGAAAATATAATTTGTAGAAATAGAACTTGATGGCCCCTCGAGTCCGTCCCGGCTCCCATTTCCACGATCTATGCTCATCCGGAGAGTGGAGAAAAGGAAAGCTTGAGTCACCAAGACTCAGTGTATAAATCTCAAAGCACACAACGACCTGAGCCCACAAACACATTATGGGCCCTGGCCCATAACGCATCAATCATAATCATACATCAAAATAATAAATGATTAATAACCCATCCCATCCTAGGGTTCCATCCTCTACACACCAACCCGTACCAACCATCACACCGTGGGGATTTCTACAATCAACCCTCCATCCGCTACACACCATAACGACAGCCGAACTGCCTATTCCTGTTATTCAGGAATCATTAAACGTGGCTTAGCCACCGATCACTATGTGACCTTACAATTAAATTGTGTGGGTTTTCTACCACCGATCACCAAGTGACCTATCAAACACTTCCCCTTCAATATCGTCATTCCCACCCCATGCATACATACATAAAGAAAACATCATGCAGACTGTAAGAGTATGCACAAAGATCAATCATGAGATGGTTGTAATAACATACTTTATTTACCATATTTATTAATATAAAGCATTGTCATTATTATTTCAGTTTTTCTATCTGTGTATACAAATAAACTGTTTTATAATAATGTCCTGAGAATAATATGATTATTCTTAAAAGATCCTTAGTCGAGTATTATTGTTGACTAGGACAACAATAATGCATTAAGACTAACATGTAGTTGATTGATGATAAAGAGTTGTCATTGATGTGGATTGTCAAAATCAATGCATGAATATGTATGTTAGAGAACAACATATTGGATTGACCCGTTATGAGTATGTTTCTTTGGATTATTATGTAATTGTCACAACATTACTCATAGTGATTAATATGTATATGATCCTCGACTTGAGACAATTATTATCTCAACATCGTGAGTTGTATATTTTGATACAATCAAACGTATAATCGTGTAATTGGTTGTTCTATAAAGGTCGATGTTGGATATACCACAATCTATGTAGAGGATATGGTTGATCAATATAGGATAAGTCCCTCCTACATAATGGGAGTAATATCTTAGGCCACTTGATTGAGTGAGACTAGAAATGCATGGCCATGCTCAAATAAGTTGACATGAGATGTCATACTAATTTGTATATCATAGTCTACTCAAGATATCAAGAAACATGGGATGGACTATACAAGTGTGACTATTCCATGACTTGTGTCCATTCCAGAGATAAAGGACTTAAGGATTAATGTATGAAAGGTTAATCACGAAAGGTTATGTCGAATCATGACTTCTTGTAACTTAGGTAGCAATGATGCATTGCTAGATGCCACTCATTGTGCGTGATAATAGAATCGTTCTAGTATTATCGCTAACGTTGCAAGAACCTACAGTGGTCACACCCTATGGTTGAAATGAACGGAATAAAATATAATTGGTATTGTTTTTGGTTGTCACATGAATTAAATTAATTAAAGAATTAATTTAATTGGGTAATCAAATATTGAACATATTATATGTACAAGGATGTTGTACACATAATGACAACATAATTCTATTAATATATGAATTTGATTCATATATAAATTTAAATAAATATAGTTTATCAAATCCTTATTATAATTAATGTAATTATAATTTTCTGATATAATTAATGTAATTATATTTTCTGTTAAAAACTTTATTGTATTTATTTAATCTTATGATACATTCAAGAGATACCAATTATAAATGGGTATTAAAAGGATACCAAATAATGGGCCCAATGAAAAGATACCCATTATAAAAGGCCCAATTAAAAGGATACCCATTATAAAAGGTATTTAAAAGAGGCAAAGCTTATGTGAAAAACCTAAGAGAGTGTTTGTTAGGTCTAGCAGCCGCATCAAGCAAATAAACCTCCGTAAAAGTTTTGGAGATTTCTTCCGTTCATAGTCAAACCGGGTGGATCACGTAGAGTAGACATCGAAAAGGTTGTGGCTTGATTCGACAAGAGATCAAAACTCTTGTTGCCAAGGTGTCATTGTCTACTCAGTTGAAGTTTTTGGTAAATTTGAAACCTTTATTTCACCCCGATTCGCTCCTCACACATGGATCCATGGTTTGGATCGCGGATCTAATTTTATTCTCTCTGCGCCATGGGGTTTGGCGCTCCAACGATGGGTATCGAGCCACTTGTGTGATACGAACTTCGGGTTTAAATACTTGGGTGATGCAATTGTATGAGATGCATGTTTTGATCTTATTGTATTTTCGATTGTTTAAATCGTTTAAGCATAACTCGATAATCGTTCCTTTCGATAAGCGATTAAATGTTAATCATGGTGTTGTGGCTTATTCAATTTTATGTTATTATTGTTAACAAATCCGTAATGATGCGACGATGGTATTTACAATTTCCAGAAGAGTTAATCGCTAGTGGAACAAGGGTTGTTCCGATATGAAACCTCAAGTTTAAAATCCTAAAAACACGATTCTGTTGATAAAAGTTATCAAATCGTGAGGATTCATTTGACCGATATGCGGTTTGTACGCGGGGCTCCGCCCGCACCTGATCCATACTGCGGGGCTCCGCCCCGCACCCCCAACTCCTACCATGATATCCCATCTCTTATTTTGGGGATGGGGATGCGAAGCGCGCTCGTGCGCGGCCTTCGGCCCGCTTCCTCCGACCTCCTCACCCCATCTTCTTATTATAGTATATTTTGTTAATAAAAGACATTTATAAACTTGATGGGCCACAAAAAGGTTGAAAGGATATTTTATAATTCACCTTAAAAAAAAAAAAACATTGAATTATGTATGCTATTTTTGACATGCACGGTGTTTGAAATGCATAGTTATAGCCCAATGACCCATTCGAGAAAAAAAGGTTGTATTTTTAAAAAAAAAAAAAAAAATACGGCTGCGTGTCGTGCCTTACTATTATTCTCTTGTATTTCTCTTCTCATCTTATTCCTCGTATGTAAAACGAGTTTTACGCATATTGTAATTTGGAAAAGTTGCTGTGGGCCAAACAAGAAGGAAGGTGGGACAATGATTGTGAATGATAGCTTGTGAAATGGCTTACACCTTTAGGGTTCCTTTGGTTCTCCCATTGGCTTGGGTTGAACCACCTTAGTTTATGGGCTATAACTATTGCATTTATTTATTGCTTTATTTATTCATGTATGAGATGCTATGGATGTCTAAAGCATGCCAATTTTAATATATTAAAATTTGATGATAATAAACCCTATTAATTGATGAGATCGATTAGAAGACTAAATGGGCTAAAGTAGACCATAATTGGTGAGATGCAACAACCTTAATAAAATCCCTCTATTAAAATATTAAGTCAATATGGCCTTCCAATTTTGCCTCGTTAAGGCCTCGATCAATACTATGTAGGTTACGCCAAAGCGAAGTACTAGTATTTATCTTGGTTAAACGCGAAGAATAAACAAGTGATATTCATTGGTTTAAAAATTGGTTAATGGCTTAACTAGGTTACTCTAATAGGATTAGAAACCTAGAGGCAAGTAAATTGGATAAATCATAAGATGATTAGAACAAGAGTTGTTCACCAAATATTAGGAATTACATATGATGTAATTAGCAAATGTTGCTTACCTAAATAACCATAATCTTAAGAGTAAAGCCAAAGTGACTTAAGAGGTGGTGAAATATGGATCCTTAACCTACTAGAAATACTTTTGAGAAAGATTTTCCAAATTAATATCGAGGGTTATTAATTTTGAAATAAAATAATGGGAATATCATTTAATAAAGTCTTTTTAATGATTGATATAAAAATGGTAAATTTACTCACATGCATATTTAATTGTTGTAGATATATTATGGTCAGCAAACACTAGCACACTCTCATTGCGATCGGTCCTTGAGAAGGACAAATTGAATGGTTTGAATTTTCTTGATTGGTTCCGTAACTTGAGGATTGTCCTTAAACAAGAACGGAAATTATATGTCATTGAACAACCACTTCCTAATGAACCACCCACTAATGCCTCGAGGACTGATAGAGATGCTTACAAGAAGTATCTCGATGACATGATAGATGTTGGATGTCTTATGCTTGCCACTATGAATCTCGAACCGGAAAGCAACATGAGGACATGGTTGCTTATGATATGATCGAGCACCAAAAGAACTTTATCGAGGGCAAGCACGGCAAGAGAGGTTTGATATCTCTAAAGCCCTATTCCAATGTAAGTTGGCTGAAGGAAGCCCAGTAGGACCTCATGTTCTTAAGATGATTGGCTATATTGAAAGCCTATCTAAGCTTGGTTTTCCATTGAGCCAAGAGTTGGCCACTGATGTTATTTTGCAATCGTTGCCGGATAGCTACAAACCCGGTTTGTCCTCAATTTCAATATGAATGAAATTGACAAGACTCTACCACAATTGCTCAAGATGTTACGAATCACTGAAGGCAACTTGAAAAAGGTTGGACCTAAGCCCATATTGATGGTCCGTAATAACAAGGGCAAGGGAAAGGCCAAAGTTCAAACAAAGCCTAAGGGCAAAGGTAAGCCCAAATTTGGAAAAGGAAAGGCTACACTGAAACCTAAAGGTGGGGTGTCTAAGGAAGGAAACTGTTTTCATTGTGGTGTGATTGGACATTGGAAACGGAATCGCCTGTCTATCTTGAAGAAGTCAAGAAGGCTAAAGCAAGCGGAATGTCCGCTTGGTATTTATGTTATTGATATTAATTTATCAACTACTACTTCTTGGGTATTAGATACTGGTTGTGGTTCTCATATTTGTACTTACATGCAGGGGACTACAAAGGAGTAGGACTTTGGCTAGAGGAGATGTGGACCTCGACGAGTTGGAAATGGAGCAAAAGTTGCTGCATTAGGCATGTGGGAACATATACTTTATCTTTGCCTAGTGGACTTGATTTATGTTTAGAGGATTGTTATTTTGTGCCCAGTTTGACTAAAAACATTATTTCAATTTCTTGTTTAGACAAAATTGGTTTTGAGATAATTATTAAGAATAATTGTTGTTCATTTTATCTCAATAATGTTTTCTATGGTTCAAACACAATTAATTAATGGCCTCTATATTTTAGATCAAACGAATCCCATTTACAACATAAATACTAAAAGATCTAAAATAAATGACTCAAATCAAACTTATCTTTGGCATTGTCGTTTGGGCCACATAAGTGAGAAACGCATATCCAAACTCCATAAAGATGGTCTCTTGAATTCATTTGTTTTTGAACAATTTGAAGTATGTGAATCTTGCTTATTGGGAAAAATGACTAAATCTCCTTTTTCTCGAAAAGGTGAGCGAGCTAGTGATTTATTGGGCCTAATACATTCGATGTATGTGGACCAATAAATACACAAGCAGGTGGATTTCACTACTTCATTACTTTCACTTTGATGATTTCGGAGATATGGGTATGTTTATCTCATGCGCCATAAGTCTGAGTCCCTTGAAAAGTTCAAGGAATTTAAAAATGAAGTACAAAATCAACTAGGCAAAACTATCAAGTCACTTCGATCTGATCGAGGTGGAGAGTATTTGAGCCTAGAGTTTGATGATCTTTTAAAAGAATGTGGGATTGTCTCACAACTTACTCCTCCTGGTACTCCTCAATGGAATGGAGTATCTGAGAGAAGAAATCGAACTTTGTTAGACATGGTTCGATCCATGATGAGTCATGCTGATCTACCGACTTCCTTTTGGGGACATGCACTTGAGACTGCTGCTTTCACACTAAATCGTGTTCCATCTAAATCGGTTCAAAAGACGCCATATGAGATGTGGACTGGAAAACGTCCTAGTATGTCTTTTATGAAAATTTGGGGTTGTGAAGCTTATGTTAAACGTCGACGCGTCTACTAAGCTTGAACCCAAATCTGAAAGGTGTATATTTGTGGGATATCCAAAAGAAACCAAAGGATATTATTTTTAATCCCACTGAGAACAAAATTTTTGTTGCTCGGACTGGTGTCTTCCTAGAGAAAGAATTTACTTCTAGAAAAGGAAGTGGGAGAAAGATTGAACTTGAAGAAATTCAAGAATCACAAGATACCACTGAACCAGAGATTGAACAAAACCAAATTCCACAAGAAATTGAGGAACAAACAACTGCTATAGAAACACAACCACATGCGAGATCTTTAAGAGAACGTCGTGCACCTGAGAGATATGGATTTCTCATTACAACGCATGGTGACATTCTTCTTATAGATCAAGATGAGCCTAGGACTTATCAAGAAGCGGTGACGAGCCCAGACTCTGAGAAATGGCTTGAGGCCATGAGATCTGAGATGGATTCCATGTATGAAAACCAAGTATGGACTTTGATTGACCCACCCGAAGGGGTTAAACCTATAGGGTGTAAATGGGTTTTCAAAAAGAAAATAGACATGGATGGTAATGTACAAACATACAAAGGGCGCGATTAGTCGCTAAAGGTTTTCGCCAAATTCATGGTGTTGACTATGATGAAACCTTTTCTCCTGTAGCTATGTTTAAATCCATCGAGATCTTGCTCGCCATAGGCCGTGCATTTCATGATTATGAAATCGCGGATGGACGTCAAAACAAATTTCCTTAACGGGAAACTTGAAGAGGATGTGTATATGACACAACTTTGAAGGTTTTGTAAATCCAAAGGATGCTAGAAAGATATGTAAGCTACAAAGATCCATTTATGGATTAAAGCAAGCTTCTCGAAGTTGGAATATTCGTTTTAACGATGCAATCAAAGAGTTTGGTTTTATCAAAAATGAAGATGAGCCATGTGTTTACAAGAAAGTTAGTGGGAGCACTATCACATTCTTGGTACTATATGTGGATGACATACTTATCATGGGAAATGACATACCTACCTTGCAGTCTATTAAGACTTGGTTAAGAAGTTGTTTTTCTATGAAGGACTTGGCGAAGCCACTTATATCTTAGGAGTCAAGATCTATAGAGATAGATCAAGACGACTACTAGGTCTAAGCCAAAGCACATACATAGATAAAGTCTTGAAAGGTTCAAGATGGAAGAATCTAAAAGAGGATTCCTACCTATGAGACATGGTATTTCACTCTCGAAGGAAATGTGTCCTTCAACTCCACAAGAGAGAGAACGTATGAGTAAAATTCCATATGCTTCCGCTATTGGATCTATCATGTATGCTATGTTATGTACCCGTCCAGATGTCTCGTATGCCTTAAGTATGACGAGCGGTGTATCAAGTAGATCCCGTGAAGGTCAACTGGACCACGATCCAAGAGTATCCTTAAGTACTTAAGAAGAACTAAGGATACGTTCCTATTATATGGAGGTGAGGAAGAGTTAAGTGTAAAAGGTTACACCGATGCCACTTCCAAACCGACAAGGATGATTCTCGATCGCAATCGGGTTTTGTGTTTTGCCTTAATGGTGGTGCTTTGTAAGTGGAAGAGTTCAAAGCAAAGTACAATGGCCGATTCTACAACAGAGGTGAGTAGTATATTGCGCCGGTGAGGCAGCAAAAAGAAGCGATTTGGATCAAGAAGTTCATTCTTGGACTAGGGGTTGTGCCTAGCATATCGAGATGCTATAGAACTCCGATGTGATAACAATGGAGCCATTGCACAAGCTAAAGAACCCGAGATCTCACCAAATGATCCAAACATATACTTAGGCGCTACCATCTTATTCGAGAGATTATCGATCGAGGAGATGTAGAGATATGCAGAGTACCTTCGGATGATAACATCGCCGATCCCTCGACCAAGCCTCACACACAGCAGAAGCATGATCGTCACACTAAGTCGCTTGGTATTAGATATATGAGTGATTGGTCTTAGTGCTAGTGGGAGATTGTAAGAGTATGCACAAAGATCAATCATGAGATGGTTGTAATAACATACTTTATTTACCATATTTATTAATATAAAGCATTGTCATTATTATTTCAGTTTTCTATCCGTGTATACAAATAAACTGCTTTTATAATAATGTCCTGAGAATAATATGATTATTCTTAAAAGATCCTTAGTCGAGTATTATTGTTGACTAGGACAACAATAATGCATTAAGACTAACATGTAGTTGATTGATGATAAAGAGTTGTCATTGATGTGGATTGTCAAAATCAATGCATGAATATGTATGTTAGAGAACAACATATTGGATTGACCCGTTATGAGTATGTTTCTTTGGATTATTATGTAATTGTCACAACATTACTCATAGTGATTAATATGTATATGATCCTCGACTTGAGACAATTATTATCTCAACATCGTGAGTTGTATATTTTGATACATCAAACGTGCTCGTAATTGGTTGTTCTATAAAGGTGATGTTGGATATACCACAATCTATGTAGAGGATATGGTTGATCAATATAGGATAAGTCCCTCCTACATAATGGGAGTAATATCTTAGGCCACTTGATTGAGTGAGACTAGAAATGCATGGCCATGCTCAAATAAGTTGACATGAGATGTCATACTAATTTGTATATCATAGTCTACTCAAGATATCAAGAAACATGGGATGGACTATACAAGTGTGACTATTCCATGACTTGTGTCCATTCCGGAGATAAAGGACTTAAGGATTAATGTATGAAAGGTTAATCACGAAAGGTTATGTCGAATCATGACTTCTTGTAACTTAGGTAGCAATGATGCATTGCTAGATGCCACTCATTGTCTGTGATAATAGAATCGTTCTAGTATTACTGCTAACGTTGCAAGAACCTACAGGTCACACCCTATGGTTGAAATGAACGGAATAAAATATAATTGGTATTGTTTTTGGTTGTCACATGAATTAAATTAATTAAAGAATTAATTTAATTGGGTAATCAAATATTGAACATATTATATGTACAAGGATGTTGTACACATAATGACAACATAATTCTATTAATATATGAATTTGATTCATATATAAATTTAAATAAATATAGTTTATCAAATCCTTATTATAATTAATGTAATTATAATTTTCGGATATAATTAATGTAATTATATTTTCGGTTAAAAACTTTATTGTATTTATTTAATCTTATGATACATTCAAGAGATACCAATTATAAATGGGTATTAAAAGGATACCAAATAATGGGCCCAATGAAAAGATACCCATTATAAAAGGCCCAATTAAAAGGATACCCATTATAAAAGGTATTTAAAAGAGGCAAAGCTTATGTGAAAAACCTAAGAGAGTGTTTGTTAGGTCTAGCAGCCGTCAAGCAAATAAACCTCCAGAAAAGTTTTGGAGATTTCTTCCGTTCATAGTCAAACCGGGTGGATCACGTGAGGGCCAACATCGAAAAGGTTGTGGCTTGATTCGACAGTAGATCAAAACTCTTGTTGCCAAGGTGTCATTGTCTCTACTCAGATTGAAGTTTTTGGTAAATTTCGAAACCTTTATTTCACCCCGATTCGCTCCTCACACATGGATCCATGGTTTGGATCGCCGGATCTAATTTTATTCTGCTGCGCCATGGGGTTTCGGCGCTCCAACACAGACTTATATATTTTTCGATACACATAGGGAGTTCTATGTTTACGTACCTAGCATCCTTGCCTAACCCTTTTAGGGTTCCATTCGACTGTCTATACAGCCTCATTTCGGCTTTTTAGCGCAGAACATTTGAAAATAGTCATACATACAAGTTTATTAGTAGTGTGTTAGAGATCTACACACCTGATTACCGATAAAACGATGCTTTCTATATCGACGCTATCTTTAGTCGACACAACTGCTATCTACCTAAGGTGTTGTTCAAAAGCTGGTCCACAACCAAGTGGCCAATCTAGAATGGCAGATACTGCTCTTTTCTTAAACTTAGGGATTTTCTCCTTTGCCTGATCCATATTTAATTCCATCACAAGTCCTTATCAGAACTACTATCACAATATTTAATCGTTAATCCTCATTATAACATTAAGATCTTGTATATAATAATGAAATCTAATAGAAATCTAGGAAAATCTTCTTACCTTAAAAATCCCGAAAGTGGAAACTAGCTATTTTCGGCTTTTAGATCTAATTGACCCAGCTTCCTTAAAATCCCAAATTGCCGCCCATCATAAAACCATTAAAATATTAGCTTTCGGCTTTTGCTTTTCAAAAAAAAAAACCGGGAATAGATCATGAAAACTAATCAAAAATTGACACTTACCTTAGTCATAGGAGATTCGGCTAGCACTAGAGAGAGGATTCGGCAATACCAATGGAAGATTTAAATGACGGAAGTGTAGAACTAATTCTCAAATAGGATGAATAGAAGAAAAGACTATGGATGCTTTGGCTTTCTAGGGAAATCAGCACAAGGAGGAAAAAGTGGAGAAGAGTTTTGGCTTTTGAAGAAATTTGGAGAAAAGAAATTGGAAAGGGAGAGGCTAGGGAATTTCGGCACAATGGGAGAGGAATTTAGGGTTTTCAGTGTCAGAATCAAGGAGCTAGCCCCCCTATTTATTGATATTTAGGCACCTACTACTAAAAACCAAAAACGCCCTTAAAATTCAAGCTAAAAGAGAGGGGAATTCGGCACCCTCTTTGCCATGCAGTAGCTGAATTTTACACTCCTCTAGGTGGTGGATTTTCGGCCAACACTTCCCTTTAAGATAAGCTCCTAACTTTTTTCCTTTTTATCTATGATATTATCACCTATAAAATCCACATAATTTCTCCTATTTTTGAGCCTTGTAGCTGTCCACCTCTACTAACCCTAGTGCCGAAATTTAACTCACTTAAATTAAAAGATTTAGGCCTCATTAAACTTAATATTTGGGCCCCTAATTCCTTGTGTGTGGCGTCACCCTTATCTTCATTTAAAGTGCCGAAATTGGCCTAAAAACATGGGCTCCTTGCGACCCAAAACTTGTTCCTTTTTAATTGTTAATGATGCCACCTTAAAATAATTTAATCTGGGCCTTTGCCTAATTCTAAGCCCAAATTTAGACCCCTTTTACCTAATTTAACATATTAAACATATTCCTATACTAAACGCATATACCCATTAATTTAGGATGTTATAGTATGTATATGTAATGCATCTTTTGGCATGGTTTGTGGTTTGAGAGGTTGACTTATGAATGGTAAATTTGTGTTCATAAAATGCTAATATGAATTAGTGATATTGAGAAGAATTGATGTTTGGTATTGAATGTAATATGCTTGTGATGATATGAGTTTTAGTCTTTAATATTGACATGGTTGGAATTGGTATTGAATGCATGATTTGAATGGCTATTTGGTATGTTTTTGGTTGCCATATATGCTTGATAAGTGTTGGTAAATGATGCTTATAGGTTTGAACCATTTGGTTGGCGTTTTGGCCTTGTAAATGGCCTATAATGTCACTGCATTTGTAGCACACAGCGCGCCTTAGATCGTGGGTAAATTGACAGGGATGCAACCTAAAATCACACGGCCTCGACACGGGCGTGTCATCCGCCGTGGTGTGCAAGTCGATAGCTAACATAAAAATACACGCCTCGACACGGCGCGCTTGGTGGCCGTGAGGAAGTCGAGATCGACTTAAAAGTACATGGCCATGGCACACGGGCGTGCCTAATGACCGTGTTGGTATAGTTAGTATATAGACATGGAAGGATACACGGGGGTGTCTAGAAGCCGTGGAGGGAACACGGTCTCCTCCCATGGGCGTGTCTCCCCTGTATTTTTGAAAAATTTTAAATTTCATAAAATTTTATATGTGTTTCGGTTTAGTCCCGACTCAGTTTATAAGCATGCTTAGGGTTAAATGACTCATTTAAAGGACACTATGTTTGTAAATAAATGCGAACAGTAATGATTGGCTTTGTGTTGAGATTTATGGATGTTAAAGGTTCCATTTGATTGGTAATGCCTCTTAACCCTATTCCGGCGATGGTCTCGGGTTAAGGGTGTTACACCACTATTCCAACTAGGCCCTAATCCCTAAAACACTGTCTTAAAGAAACCCTAGTCGGTGAGATCAACTTGAGTACCTTCTCTCACAGTGAGCCACCACTGGTACGCCTCGTCTCTTAGCAATGGCACAACCCCTTTTAGTTTGTGTTCGACTGTGCAATCCAAATCATCCATAATCCGTTCTAAAGCCTCAAGCCAGTATTCAACTACATTTGGGGCTACACCCGAAATGCCCCTAAAAACTTCAGCCCCATTCGATCTAAGTCGCTTAGATATAGACCCACGAGTTGCTGACCCAGTACTTGCCTGAGCAACCTGTTATAGTACTCGTAGCATAGCTTGGGACAAAGCATCGTCCCCTCCCATTCGATCATGAGACCCAGTTTCGGTCACTGTTGATGCAGGTGCATCCATTTCAGGCATACGCCCAAATGCTTCGGACCCAACCCCAACACCTCGGCCCCTACCACGGCCACGTCTACCGCGTCCACGTCCTCTAGCGCTCATGTTTGCTGAGTGTAGTTAATCTAATTAGGAATCTTATGAATCAATATGTAATTTAGTGTTTATTAACAAGTGTTTCATGGAAAGTAAATTTAAAAGTTGTTTTCTCGAATCGAATTCCTAAAGTCTCAATCTCTACAGTCTTAGCTCCTAGAGCTAGAAGTTCCAATGTACTACTACTATCTCTTACAATTTTCTTACTATAATCATATCATTATCACATCAACAATCATAAAATAAGGAGACTTACAGATTTGGTGCCAGATACTCGTGGTGCCATACTTCCACTAAGGACGTGCATTTTAAAATCAAGTTTCAAACAACTTTGAAAAATATTTTTGAACCCACTCCACAGTCGAGTTTTGCAACCAGGCTCTGATACCAAAAAGTGTAACACCCCAAACTCGACCTAGATATTATGACTGGATCTAGTGTGTCACATAGAAGGTTGTTTAAAGGCTAAGTGTAAGTTGATAAGTATCGCATTACTTTAAAACTTCGAGTTTCAATGTTTGTTAGAAAAACCTGGTTTAGGTAACATCCGTTTTGTAAAGTTGTTATTATTTTAACAATAAAACTGTTTTCGCTGTAAAAATCAAACTTGAGTATTTGCGGGAACGTGATGCTTTGAAAAATGATTAATTATGCTTTAAGAAAATCCCGTGTTTATGAAATCAACAGTTAGTAGTGAAAACTTTAAAAGAAAATTTAACCAGAGGCCTTATTACAAAATATTAAACCCACAAAATAAAAATAGTCTTAGAAATAAAGAAAAGGAAAGCATGGCCTCCACCGAGTCATCCACGGCTCCAAGTCCTTACTACTGAATATTACCTGCGAGGTTAAAGAAAGAGGGGTGAGTTACAAGAACTCAGTATGTAATCCCCTTACCGTCAACAACTGGGCCCGAGTCCATATGGCATCAAATTGGGCCTAAGCCCATTAATCATAATAGTGAAAATGAATTAATGCAGCCCAACCCAACCATCCAACACACCCCGACCAGCCAATCACACCTGTGGGGATCAAGTCAATCCATCTAGCCAATCACACCAATAATGCAATCAAGCTGCTAAACATAGAATATTTGTGGCTGAGCCACCGGAGTCATAATTACGTATATAAATATATATTGTGGCTATGCCACCAGGCTACACTGCTCTTCATTCAAGATCCCGCCCCATGCAACATGATAAAATGCAACATACATATCAAGATATAAAAGTGTAATGTAAATGCACACATGATACTAGACAACATTGGGTGTAAAGCAGACATTCGACCCAGCGAGGGTGTTTTAGTCATTTTGCAACCCAAGGGTATTTCGGTAAATAGGGGTTTTGGTAACTCGACTCATTAAGGGTATTTTGGTAAATTAGCCCATCAAGGGCATTTTAGTAAATCAGCCCATTAAGGGCATTTTAGGAAATTGGTCCATTAAGGGCATTTAGTAAATCGGCCCATTAAGGGTGTTTTAGTAAATCGACCCATTAAGGGCATTTTAGTAAATTGGTCTGTGAACACCGATTCTAGCAAATTTTAGAACTGAAGTTGCTTAAGCGAGTTTTTTGATTTCATGCAGTATTTAATCATACGAATAACGATGATTCAGCTTTTACCAACATTGCAACGTATTACGAAACTACATGGCTACGGTGTGGGATTACACACCTGATTACATAGAGAACTAAACACTCCTACTCGCCGTCACTTATGGCAACACATCACATAATTAACTAACAAGTGAAAGATCTTTAATCCACATCTACCTAAATGATTTACTAACACTTACCCTCACTAGTGCGAACAACCACGATTTGCCTATCCGAATCCGATGTCGGCTCCCTTCCACAACCTGGCGGGAAATCGCGAATCGCTAACACCCTACATCGTTTGAACTTGGGAGCAGAGGCAACAAGTCCACTCCCCTTAGTCTCCTTTATCGATACTCCCTTAGAATAGTTAACACTCGCCTCCATGAAGAAAGTCTCGATCAGTAAAATACCACAATGAGAAATGGTGGTTGTCTAACAAGGGGTTTCAGCACTTACCACCACTTCCAAAATCCGAAAGATCAAAGAGCAGAGGAGAGAGTTGTTTAATCCCTAAAACAAACGGCCCAGACAAAGTTGTAGATTCAGCTATGGCATGTTGAGAGAAGAAAAGAGGGGATTAGTCGCGAACTAGAATAAAGAGAAATAGTCGCTTTGGCTATGCACAACATAAGATCGAAAGAAAAGAAAGAAAAGAAGAATTACCGTTACCTTATTATGCCTACAGATGAGTCAAAAGAGAAGGTGAGATTCGGCCACCCCACTAAAGCAACAACAAGAGGAGAACGCAAGAAGAGAGAGTGGGAGAAGATGGAGTTTCGATTAAAGTGATGTAAAGAAACAAATACAAAAAAAAGGAGAAGGTTATACATTAGGCTAAAGAAAGGAGAAAATGAAAGGAAGGGAAAGAACCTATACTTACCAGATTCGGCCAAAGGAGGAGGTGATAAATTGCGCAGAGAAAGAAGAGATGAATTGTTGAAGAGGTTCGGCTATGGTAACACAAAAGAGAACAAATGGTAAGGGGAAGGTAGAAAAGAGTAGACGAGAAGAGAGGTACAGAGAAGTTTCGGCCAATACCCAATTGAGGAGAAAAGATGAAGAAAAAGGGTTGAGGAATTCGGCACTAGCAAGAAAAACAATGAAAGGAAAAGACCCAAAGTCGAAAGAAATGCCAAAAATGCTTAACCCTCTTAGATAATTTCGGCATACACACCTTAAGAGATTTCAGTTTTCTAACTTTTGCTACCCAAAGCTGATTTTGCTACCTAACTCCACCTAGACGAATTACCCATCTCCCCCCATGCACTTCCCATTTTCGGCCAAACACTAACACACCACCTTTTCAAAATAATTGACCAAGTCTTCCCTCTCTCCTATAGAGTTTGGCCCCTTACTCAGCTACCTCTTGTCTAAGCACAAAAATAAAAGCCTCCAGAATGCTACAAGCGAGGTTCGATCACTCTCCCTCCTCCATGTTCCCTTGTGAGGCCATCCACCTGGCCACTAGCTTACTCGTGCTAACAAACTAATAATAATTTCCCTTAAATCCTGTTTCCACTAGCTCTCCCCACTTAAGTGCCCTAAAACCCAAAATTTTACCAATGCTTAAACTCGACCCCTGGCCACCCTAGGGCCCCTAAACACCCTTTAACAACACACAGAACCAGCATATCATGCAATTGCACAAATTTATAGACCCTTAGATTTTAGGATGTTACATCAATCATAGAAAAGTCAATCAATATCATACATATTGTCCCTTTTACGAGCCCTCGAGGCCCTAAAAACACATTAGAAACAAGTTGGGACTAAATTGGAAATATATAGAATTTTTCAAAAAAAGAAAAAAATTTTCAAACTGCAGGGGTCACACGGCTGATGTGAGACGGCCCGGGTTGATTCGAGTTGTTCACGGGTTTGCCCGATCATCTACGAGGAGAATGTTGGCAAAGTCAGAAATGGGTAAAATTGTTTAAAATATGCGGAAGCGTAGAAAAGGGGTTTTAAAATAAAGGATAAGTTTAAAAATTGTAGTAGGTTCAGTTAACAAAGAAATAATAAGGTTGGGAACTTAGATGGCTCGGTTTAATAAATGAAAAATAAAGGATAGATAATTTGGGATAATTGGTAGGGATGAAAAATAAAACTTAAACTCGAGAAACGATTCAACACTAAAGAGTGTCACCCCGGTTTCTATTTGGTTTAAGGTGAATGATGGAATTCAAAAATGGACCTCGACCCGTTACTTAGCAAAGTAAGAATCGAAGGTATAAAAAGATGGACGAACGCCACACCAGGTTGGTGATAAGTTCGAAAGAGGATAACGATTGACACCACTAGCTTCAATAGATAAGTCAGACTGAAACTTGTACGAATTTAAAGAGGAGTAATCTCACTCTTTGAACAAAGTTCATTCAAGTTGATAAAAATGGCAAAAGTACTTTTTACAAGTAAATGAACAACTATTTATACTGTTCAGCTAAGGTAGCCGAATGGCCTAAATAAAGACTTAATATCTAAGTAATAACTAGCTAGAAAAGGCTAGAAAGTTCTAGAAATAAAACACTAAATTGCTGGAGCTAAATTCAGCTGAATTGAAGCTCAAGGGATGGTTTCTAGAAGAGCAAATACACTTGGAGAAATGGCAGCAACTAGGTTCAGCCAATTGAGCTTAAATGAGCTCATTGAAATGCAACTCTTAGCTGAAAAGATACCAGCATTAAAAGAGGATGTGAATAGCCTTGAAAATGTGAAAATAGAGCTGGAAAAGTCTTTGGAATGTGATCAATGGTCAGCTTAATGAGGAAGGAACCAGCTGAATACATTTGGAAAGCATTGGAGCTGAATAGGCATGTCCAAGTTCGGCCAAAGCTTTGAATAAGCTCAATCATTATGCAACTTTTGCTGAAAAATTACCAACATTAAAATGAGTCTTGGAACAACCACCATGTGTTTAATTTAGCTTTAAAAACTCCCTTGTCCTTTGCATTACACGAACAGCCACTTGGGGAAGAGGAATGAGCTGTTGAGTCTTAATTCTAGCTAAAAAAACTCCCTTAAATGTTAGCCATGCACTTGGACGTCCAATGTAGTGTACCTGTACCATTTAATTCAAAACTTAAGTTTCCCCCTTGGACATATTAAATTCAGCAGCAATGAACTTAAAAACTTGTACATTAATTCTAATTATATCTCCTAATTAAATTGTCTTAGATTAAGACATATTAATTAGCTGTAGGACTTAAGACAACTTAGTTGGCCTAAGGACAACTTAAATGGCTGTAGGAAGATAGATTAATTGAGCTCAAGACAAATAAAAAAGCTTAAAACATATTTAATTCTTAACTAAATTATTTAATTAACTTCAACTAAAATTAGCTAAATTTTATTCCAGCAATTAAATAATTAAAATGAGCTAAGAGTGAGCTAATAATGAGCTCAATGAGCTGAATTGAGCTTGTGTGAGTTGACTTGAGCTCTGATTGTGTCCGAAAATCTTAAAATTTATAATATGAATGATCGAGCCTTAAAACTAACTTACGTCAATGATTGAGGCAAGCGCACCTATCGTTTGGTAGTATAGCTATGGCAAGACCGGAAGTATCGTATCCTCAAGGACCAAGAGTACTAGTAATTACTATCTTTTTTATTATTTAGCCTAAAAATTAAGGGAATTGTTGCTTAGTCTAAAACTAACTAATACTAAACTAAAGATGCCAAGACACAGAGAATGAATTGGGGAAATACTCGTGGGAAAAACCAATTGATTAAGACAATACCCGAGGAAGAATCCACCTAGACTTCACTTATTATTTAACTCTGAACTAGATGATTTATTCACTTGACTTGATTCGTAGGATTCCCTAATTTATATTAATACCTCTCTTGAGGCTACAACGTCTAACCCTAGGTTGATTAATTGAAATATCTTTCTAATTAAAACCCCTAGAATTGCATTAACTTGATCTATGGACTACTATATTAGGTTTGACCCTAATCCGGTAGATTTTCGTCATCCTATCTCTAGGGTTGCGATCAACTCCGCTTAATTATGCTAGATCTACTCTTAAACAGGGCATATTCCTCCACTACCTAATGACATCAATACTTGAATCAATATCTTGAAATATCAAGCAAGAATTAAGAACACATAATTAAGAACAAATCCAATATTTATCATATAGTTCAGAAAACAATAACAAGATCCGTCTCAGGTTTCATCCCCCTCAGGTATTTGAGGGGTTTAGTTCATGTTTAGTAAAGAATACATCTCAGAAGAAAGTATAAAACAAAACATAAGAAAAACCCTAAAACCCCCTGAAGGAAATTGAAGGGAAAATCTTCTGTCTTGAGTATGATTTCGGCTTCTTGAGATGAATAAACTGGTTGTCTTCGTGTGAATCCCACAAATCGGCCTTTCTAGCCTGGCTCCTCAGCCTACCTGAACGCCCCCTTTTAGGTCACACTTAGGGTGTTTATATAGGCTTTTAGAATGTCTTTCTTTGCCTCTAAGTATCCTAATCCAAATGGAATTAAAACAGGTCATGACAGAGACACACCCGTGTGGAACGTCCATGTAAATTGAGTCCAGGCAGTGTGAATTTTGTATTTTTGCCCATTTTCTGCGTTTTTGGCTCGTTTCTCATTCTTTTCATCCTCTGATACTCTCCTAAGTATAAAACATGAAATTAAAGGATTAGGAGCATCAAATTCCACAATTAAGGGGATAAATCATCCAAAAGTATGCTAAATGTGGGATTAAAATATGTACGTATTACGGTTTATCAAATACACCCACACTTAAGCATTTGCTTGTCCTCAAGCAAAATTTTCAACTCACAATTAAAATGAACTTCCTTAATTCATAATATTCATCAATAGTGTTTCATCATAATTCAAAGATAATTCATACATTGATAATTTAAGTACAAGGGCCCTAAAGATTCAAACAGTCAAAGTCATAGTTTTTATAGCACGAAAACATAGGTGTTTCCCCTTACCTAAATAATTACCTCTGATTCGAAACTGACAAGAATTGACATCCTCACTAAAGATTCACTCAAATCACTCAAAAGTGTTTGAGGTTCAAATTAAGCACTCAAAAGTCAAACATGAAAAGTTAATCCCATAGGCTTGTATGAAAATCAAATCTCCACCACTATAAAATGAGATGATACACAAATCAAAAGGTCTTTAAAAAGGGTTATAATGGGGCTCGGGTTAAAGGTGTGGATAAAGGCTGAATTAAAGGGTTAGAATCGAGATTGAATTAACAAATTACCTAACTTAGAAAGAGGAACTAAGATTCAAATAATTACATTAATTAAAACTTCATTACTAATAATACGAGCTTCTTCTCAAGATGTGGAATTTAAACGTATAAGCTCACTTAATCATAAAACTAATAAATATTCTTCTTTTTTTTAAGAAAAAATCAAATAGATAGATTTTAACAATTGAAATAAAGAATGTAGTTAGGCAACTGATCAAATCAAATCTCGATATAAGGGTAGTCAAGAGAAATGGTGATAACAAATAGAAGATGGGTTTTGGGTTAAAATTAGTGGGTGAGTCAATAAAAGGTTTGTTAAGTTCGAAGGGGTTCACTAGGGGTTAATTGTGAGGGTAGGCTTTTAGTGGAGTAAGTGGGTTAAATCCTAAGTGCCTTTATCATCTCTGTATATCAAATCAATGATGTGCTCTTGACATGTATAATCGAAACAAGTTCTAGAATAACAAATTAATGTTGACACACTCATAATTAATAAAGTGAGCAAGAAAAGAATGTATGCTCTAAAAGGCTCAAAATCTCACAAAAATTATGGGTTTTTGATATCAACCTTGTAAATTTTAAACTTCAAGGTAATAATTAGATTCAGGTAGACAACCTAAAAAATTTTAATTTTTGAAAATAGACACAACATGCTTGATTCTCTAGTCTCCTAAAGTTTAAATCATCACTGCACAATTATCAATGACTTAATCCAAAATATATCAATAAAAATCATAAGTCAATAGAAATTTCATTCTAAACAGTGATATGAGAAAATTACTTAAGAACAAGGCATAATTCAAGGATTTTCAAATAATACTGTAGTTGACCCCCCCCACACTTAAGACACACATTGTCCTCAATGTATAAAGATAGATAATGATTAGTAAGAGAGTCATAAGAGAGGGAGAGAGGTGAAACTTCCTGAATTATGGATGAAATCCTTGGAGGATGATCAATGATGAACATGATGACTAGGCATAGGTGAAGGTGGTGGGGAATACTCCGGTGGTGTGTTCGTTCCTTGAGTGGCACCTTGAACCTTTTTTAAACTGTGAAGTCATCAGTAAAGTTTTTTAGGGAGTTCTTATTTAATGGACGTTTGTTATAGTTACTCGAGAGTTAAACAACCAGAGATCAAATTATACTTAAAAATTTAAAGAGTTTAATAATAAAGGAAAATGAACTAAAACAAAAAATAAAGAAAATAAAGAAAATAAAAATAAAAATAAAAATAAAGAAAATAAAAGGACTCAAAGGTCCTCATCATCGGAGTGATCTCGAGGTGGTGGTGGCGGCGATATGTGAAAAAACTGATAATATCGACCACGGTCGCCTCGCAGAGCTGTGTGGATTTATATTAGCCCGTGTTTTTTAGGCAGTTTCGACCACTGATGCATCGTACGGCCGTGGTGTTTAGTCTAAGCCCGCATCTTCGGGAAAATTTTCTTCCTATTTTTGTACAATCTCCGCCACGCCCATGTACCTATTCGTGGTGTCCACATGGCCACGGCCACGCCCTGTGCAAGGTCGTGTGGTAGGGAAACCTGCGCTTTATTAAATTGGTTAGTTTGTAGTTAGGTGCTAAAAATCGAAAATATGACATTAGTGAAGTTAGTGCTCGGGTTGCCTCCCGAGAAGTGCTTGTTTGAAGTCTTAAGCTAGACTTTACCTCTCATTCACTTAGTCATGGTGGTTTGAGCAGGTGAAAATCCTTTCTAATGCTATCAATTCGGTTATCGATATATAGTTTAAGTCGAGTGGTGTTTACCTTAAAAGTGCCGAACTTAGGATTAGTTACCTCGATTGTTCCGTATTGAAAGATATTGAGTACCTTAAAAGGGATTTCTTCATTTGTATTCAGGTCCAAAGTGGCAATTCGAGGGTCTGTCTTATCCAACAATTCCTGATCCCTGATCTGAAATTGGTTTGGCTCATGAAGTTGCTTCGATTCATCGTGTTTTCTTGGTTTATCTTTGAAATGTGTGTTCCACTCGTCTAGTTCATCAATTTGAAGCCTTCGTTCCTCATGAGTTATTTCCTTGTTGTCATGAGGTCTAGGATCTAGCTCGGGTGTGAAGTTCTGTGGTGCTTCCTGAAAAGGAGGTTTAACCGAATAGTCAGTAATAGAATTTATTTTCTCACCTTGATTATTTGATAACCTAGTTAAGTTAAGAGCCTGAAGAGTAATTGATTAATCACCTACACGAAGTATAAGTTCTCCTGTACCAACATCAATTTTAGTTCTAGCAGTTGCTAAAAAGGGTCTTCCTAAAATTAAAGGGATATTATTGTCCTCATCCATGTCTAAAATGACAAAGTCTACTGGGAATATGAATTTATCAATTTTCAGGAGTACATATTCAATTATACCCGAATTCTAATAGTTTTATCAGCTAATTGAATGCTCATCCTAGTTTGTTTGGGTTTCCCTAGACCTAGCTGTTTAAGCATTTTATAAGGCATAACATTGATGCTTGCCACTAAATCAGCTAAAGCATTATCAACAGAGAAACTACCAATTAAGCATGGAATTGTAGAACTCCCTAGATCTTTTAATTTTTGTGGTAGTTTATTTTGCAGAATTGCTGAGCACACTGCGTTTAGCTCCACATGCGACTCCTCGTCTAACTTCCATTTGTTTGTTAAAAGCTCTTTTAAAAATTTCCTTGAATCTGGCATCTGTGAAAGAGCTTCAAGAAATGGTAAGTTAATATGTAATTTTTTTAAAAGTTTTAGAAATTTACTGAATTGTTCGTCTGTGTTGTCTTTCCTTATCGCATTGGGGTATGGCACACGAGGTTGGTATTCTTTAATTACCGGCTTTGGCTCATCATGACTTACCTCAACCTTACCTTCCTCTACCATTCTCTTGCCTGAATTTTGGTTCACTTAACCCTTCACTATTGTGCATCGTTATTGCTTGGAGTTGTTCCTTTGGGTTAGTTTCAGTGTTGCTTTGCAGGCTTCCTTGTGATCGTTCAGATAATTGCTTAGCAAGTTGCCCTAATTGGTTCTCGATGCCTTGAATCAATGATTGTTGATTTTTGAGTGCCGTTTCAGTGTTTTGGAAACGGGTGTCTGACACCGTTATAAATTTTGTTAGCATCTCCTCAAGGTTTGGCTTCTTTTCTTGTGGGTAGTGTTGCTGTTGGAAACTTGGGAGGGGCTGTTGTCTTTGATTTCCTTGACCACCCCATGAAAAATTGGGGTGGTTCCTCCAACCTGGATTGTAAGTGTTACTATAAGGGTTATTTTGAGGTCTAAAATTATTACCCATATAGTGAGCTTGCTCGTTTTCAGCGTTCGGGATGTAAGGCAGATATTCTGTGATGTTCATCCCTCCTCCATTCATATCGCACTGCATAACTGGATGTACCTGCGAAGAACCACATAAACCATCAATCTTTTTATTTAACATGTCTACCTAATTTGATAGCATGGTTACTGCGCTGAGGTTGAAAACACTGGCAGCTTTTGTTGGACTAGTCTCGTGACTTGCCATTGATAGTTATTCAGTGACATGTCTTCAATGTATTCGTAGGTAGCCTCAGGTGTTTTACTATTTAGGGTTCCGCCAGTGGCTGAATCAATCAACTGCCTGGTTGAGGGGTTTACACCGTTGTAAAAGGTTTGAACTTGGAGCCACAAAGGTAACCCGTGGTGTGGGCACCTTCTCAATAGATCCATGTATCTCTCCCATGCATGTAAAGTGTCTCTAAATCCATCTGCACAAAAGAAGAGATATCATTCCTCAACTTGGCCATTTTAGCCTGCAGAAAATATTTTAACAAAATTTTTTCAGTCATCTGTTCCCATGTAGTGATTGATCCTTGTGGTAACGAGTTCAACCACTGTTTAGCTTTGTTTCTCAACGAAAAGGGAAACAATCGAAGACGAATGGCATCATCAGAAACACCGTTTATTTTGAAAGTATCGCAAAATTTTAGGAAATTCACCAAGTGATTACTTGGATCTTCATCCTGCAAACCATCAAACTGAACAAATAGTTGTATCATCTGAATTGTGTTAGGTTTCAGTTCAAAATTATTTTTCAGCAATAGAAGTTCTAATAATACTTGACTCAGTTCCTGTTAAATCAGGTTTAGCATAATTATATATAGTACGAGGAGCATGATTTTCGGCCACCACCGGAGGTAGCGGATTATTATCAGCCATCTCTTCGGTAGTATTAGTTTCGTTCCCTTACTCTTCTTCTACGTACTGTAAGCTTCGCCTTATTTCTCTTCTGTTTCTACAAATAGTACCTTCTATATCACTGTCAAAAATCAAGGGTCCTGACAGGTTCCTTCTAGTCATAAACTTGAAAAACCTATCAGAAGCAAAGAAAAGAAAAGAAAAATTTAGAAAAGTAAAAATAAAAATAAATTGCTAATAAATAAAAATAATGGCTAAAGTAATAAAAATCAAGTGTTCCTAGTATCTTAGTCCCCGACAACGGCACCAAAAACTTGATCGTGTCTGAAAGTCTTAAAATTTATAATATGAATGATCAAGCCTAGCAACTAACTTACGACAACGATTGAAGCAAGCGCACCTATCGTTTGGTAGTATAGCTATGGCAAGACCGGAAGTATCATATCCTCAAGGACCAAGAGTACTACTAATTACTATCTTTTTATTATTTAGCCTAAAAATTAAGGGAATTGTTATTTAATCTAAAACTAACTAACTACTAAGCTAAAGATGCTAAGACACAGAGAATGAATTGGGGAAATACTCTTGGGAAAAACCAATTGATTAAGACAATACTCAAGGAAGAATCCACCTAGACTTCACTTGTTATTTAACTCTGAACCAGACGATTTATTCACTTGACTTGATCTGTAGGATTCCCTAATTTATATTAATACCTCTCTCTAGGCTACTAACTTCTAACCCTAGGTTGATTAATTGAAATCTCTTTCTAATTAAAACCCCTAGAATTGTATTAACTCGATCTATGGACTCCCATATTAGGTTTGACCTTAATTCGGCAGATTTTTATTATCCTATCTCTAGGGTTGTGATCGTGTCTGAAAGTCTTATAATTTATATAATGAATGATCGAGACTAGAAACTAACTATCACCACGATTGAGGCAAGCGTACCTATCGAACAGTAGTATAGTTTAGTGGCAAGACCGGAATGTCGAACCCAAGGGAACCAAAAGTACTAATACTAACTTTCTTTTTATTATTTAGCTTAAGAATTAAGGGAATTGTTGTTTAATCTAAAATTAACTAACTACTAAGCTAAGGATGCTAAGACACAGAGAATGAATTGGGGAAAATACTTTTAGGAAAGACCAATTGATAAAGATAATACCCGAGGAAGAATCCACCTAGACTTCACTTGTTATTTAACTCTGAACCAGACAATTTATTCACTTGACTTGATCCGTAGGATTCTCTAATTTATATTAATACCTCTTTCGAGGCTACTAACGTCTAACCCTAGGTTGATGAATTGAAATTTCTTTCTAATTAAAACCCCTAGAATTGCATTAACTCGATCTATGGACTCCCATATTAGGCTAGACCCTAATCTAGTAGATTTTCGTCATCCTATTTCTAGGGTTGCGATCAACTCCGCTTAACTATGCTAGATCTACTCTTAAACAGGGACTTTTGCTCCACTGCCTAAGCACATCAATACTTGAATCAATATCCTAAAATATCAAAGCAAGAATTAAGAACATATAATTAAGAACAAATCAAGTATTTATCATATAGTTTAGAAAACAATAACAAGATCTGTCTTAGGTTTCATCCCCCTCAGGTATTTGAGGGGTTTAGTTCATAATCATAAAAGAATACATCTCAGAAGAAAATATAAAAAAAAACATAAGAAAAACCCTAAAAACCCCTCAAGGAAATTGAAGGGAAGATCTCCCGTCTTGAGTATGACTCCGGCTTCTTGAGATGAATCAACTGGCTTTCTTCGAGTAAATCCCACAATTCTGACCTTTCTGGCTTGGCTCCTAAGCCTACTTGGACGCCCCCTTGAAGGTTGGCCTCTAGGGTGTTTATATAGGCTTTTGAAATGTCTTTTTTTGCCTCTAAGTACCCCATTCCGCATAGAATTAAAACAGGTCATGTTAGGGACACGCCCGTGTGGCACGGCCGTGTGAATCGAATCCAGGCCGTGGTCAGGTCTGTTAAGGAGGCACGGCCATGTGGCTTGGGCCCAGGTCGTATGAATTTTTTATTTTGGCCCATTTTCTCTATTTTTGGCTCGTTTCTCGTTCTTTTCATCCTCCAAGGCTTTTCTAAATATAAAACATGAAATTAAAGGATTAGGAGCATCGAATTCCACAATTCAGGGAATAAATCATCCAAAAGTATGCTAAATGTGGGATTAAAATATGTATATATTACGGTTTATCAGGTTGCGATCAACTCCGCTTAATTATACTAGATCTACTCTTAAACAGGGCATATTCCTCCACTACCTAATGACATCAATACTTGAATCAATATCTTGAAATATCAAGCAAGAATTAAGAACACATAATTAAGAACAAATCCAATATTTATCATATAGTTCAGAAAACAATAACAAGATCCGTCTCAGGTTTCATCCCCCTCGGGTATTTGAGGGGTTTAGTTCATGTTTAGTAAAGAATACATCTCAGAAGAAAGTATAAAACAAAACATAAGAAAAACCCTAAAACCCCCTGAAGGAAATTGAAGGGAAAATCTTCTGTCTTGAGTATGATTTCGGCTTCTTGAGATGAATAAACTGGTTGTCTTCGTGTGAATCCCACAAATCGACCTTTCTAGCTTGGCTCATCGGCCTACCTGAACGCCCCCTTTTAGGTCACACCTAGGGTGTTTATATAGGCTTTCAGGATGTCTTTCTTTGCCCTTAAGTATCCTAATCCGAATGGAATTAAAATAGATCACGGCAGGGACACGCCCGTGTGGAACGCCCGTGTAAATCGAGTCCAGGCCGTGTGAATTTTGTATTTTGGCCCATTTTCTCTATTTTTGGCCCGTTTCTCGTTCTTTTCACCCTCTGATGCTCTTCTAAGTAAGCATTCAAGCTCCATAAAACACTTAGGTTGAATGTGGACTCTCGCCATTAAGAGGCCAGCCGAACCATCCATCCTAGAAGTATTATTTTTAGATTTTTAATCAAGATTAATCTAGAATGTGCTTAGGAAATTTTTAGGAAGTTTCATAAAGAAACTTAAGGCTTAAGAAGCTTTTAAAGAGGCTATTCAGCTAGCCATAGCTAGTCCTATAAATATGCTATGTATTTCATTTTTGAAGGTTAATAAACAATTTTATAACTTTATTATTTTTTGAGGTTGTTTTCAACTCTCGTTATTCTCCAGAGACTTGTCTGACTTATCAAGTAACTTTGTGGCATCAAACTTGTCTTTGTTGTCCCAAACTTATAACTTTGTAACCCCAAAGTGTGGCGTTTAACTATACTAAGGTTCCTATCAACTTTGATAACGGGTTGAGGTTTCAATCACTTACCTTACCATTCCACCGAAACTATCACAACAAGTGTTCACATAAGTTCTGGGTTAACACACCTCTATTGTGTTAGTTTGAACTTGAATCCTGAGCCCAAAATTTCCTTTACCATTTATCCAAACGTTCCATACACATGCAAACCTACTCGAACCACTCCATTTCATTCTCAACCCATTTCTTGTAAAACAAAGCTTTCACTTACTCAATTTACGATCGGGCAAATATTACAACTCGAATCTCATCGAGGTGAGTGCGTATCAAGCTGGTATCAGAGCTAGTCAAATTTGAGTAAGTATCGACATTTTCGAGAGTCCTGAAATTATATTTTTTAAAAAAATTGAAAAAATTAAAAGTTAATTTTTTATTCAAAATATAGTATTTGAAGTAGAAAAAATATACGAATTAAAAAAATAGTAAAGTGTTGATTTGTTTCATTTTTCCTCATTCTATTTCCCGATCATCATTTCATTCTACCTTTTCTTCTATCCAAAATGCCACACTCAAACCCGACTTTCCATTTTTGTTTGATAGCCTACCCTAATCCCGACATTATTCCCCACCAAACCGCATCAATTTTGTAAGCCGACCCCAAATGGTACTAATTCGTCTACCTAGTTTACGGAGAACTTCGAGAGGCGAAAACTGAGTGGTAAAAGGCAAGAGAGATTGGTGAGACTATCCGAGAGAAATAAAAGCCGAAGTGAGTGATTTTTCTCGAGAGTGATTTGTGAGTATTTGTTCTGTGATTAAAACGTCTCAAAATGTCACGGAGTCCGAAAAGAAACCCAAACGAGGGTGGCAGATTTCATCCCATAAGGAACATCAGAGAAGGAGTGCCGAATCTCACTCTACAAGCGATTATGCGAGAAATGGAGTGATTATTTGATCGCAAGCTCGAGCCAATCGAAGATCGCCTATTTCGAGTTGAAACTCGAGAACAACGCGAGGCAACCCCGAAAGTTACAAGACGAGGGCAAGAGCACCCAATCAACGATCTTGATGAAGTGAGTGAACCTGAAAGTGAGCCTTCATCTGTTCGAAGCGTACATCAACGAGGCCAATGAAATCAGGGCCCAAGAGATCGAGATCGTCCTAACGACACTCTCAAAAATATCAAGATGTCTATTCCTCCATTCCAAGGGAAGAATGATCCCGAAGCTTACTTGGAGTGGGAAAAGAAAATAGAACTCCTCTTCGAGTGCCACAACTACTCGGAGATTAAAAAGGTGAAGCTTGCAGCCATTGAATTTTCAGACTATGCAATCGTGTGGTGGGACTTATTGGTGACTAGTCGAAGGAGGAATGGAGAGTGGCCTATCTCTACTTAGGCCGAAATGAAGGCTGTTATGCGGAAGCATTTTGTTCCCTCCTACTACCATCGAGAATTGTATTAGCGGCTACAAAATCTCACTCAAGGCAATCGTAGCGTCAAAGAATACTACAAGGAAATGGAAATAGCTATGATAAGAGTTGACATGGAGGAAGACCGTGAAGAAACAATGGCGAGATTCCTAGCAGGCTTGAATCAAGATATTGCCAACATCGTTGAACTGTAGCATTACGTTGAAGTTATGGATATGGTGCACATGGCAATAAAAGTCGAGAAGCAATTGAAGCGGAAAGGAGTCACCCGAACGTACCCAACAACTTCTGCCAATAAGGAACAAGCAAAGCTCCTATCCATCCCAAGAAGCCTTTCGTTGCCACCAAGCCCAACCAACCAAGTGGTGAAACTAACAAGAATAAAAATGAAGCTGTCTCGAACTGTTCATTCAATATAAAGCACTTCAAGTGTCAAGGAAGGGGCCATATTGCAAGCCAATGCCCCAATCGACAAGTAATGGTGGTGTGGTCAAATGGCGAGATCGAGTCCGAAAATGAACGAGAGGAGGAGCTTGAATCCCTCTGGAGGAAGATGAAGTGCTCGAATTTCCCGTGGAAGGAGAAATACTTGTTGTCAAGCGAAGTTTAAGTATTCAAGGAGTCAAGGAAGAGCAACAACGAGAAAACATTTTCCACACCCGTTGCCACGTTCAAGGCAAGGTGTGTAGCCTGATAATCGATGGAAGGAGTTGTACCAATGTCGCGAGTTGTTTACTCGTTGAAAGACTTGGTTTAGCCACCACGAAGCATCCAAATCCTTACAAGCTGCAATGGCTAAATGATGGAGGTGAACTCAAAGTTATGAAGTAAGCAAAGGTGGCATTTTCCATAGGCAAGTATCAAGACAAGCTGATTTGTGACGTCGTACCGATGCATGCCGGACACTTGCTGTTGGGGTGTCCTTGGTAGTTTGACCGATGGGTAGTCCATGATGGCTACACGAACCGATATTTGTTTAAGCATCTTGAAAGGAATGTTACGCAAGCTCCTCTCACACCGAAACAAGTGTATGAAGATCAGCTCAAAATGAAGCAATCCATTGAGAGAGAGATAAAAAGAACAATATCAAAAGAATGAAAAGAAAAAGAAAGGAAAAAGTAAGGAGAGCGAGTCAAAAACATGAGTGACAAAAGAAAAAGAAAAAGAGTGTGAAAATGAAAAAACGAGTGTTTTTGCAAGAAAAAGAGAGATTCAAAAATTGTTGTTGGCGAGGCAACCCATTCTTGTACTTATGTACAAAGAATGTTTGTTGGAAACTAACGAAATTAATAATGCTTTGCCTACTCCTATTGTCTCTTTGTTGCAGGAATCCGGAGATGTATTTCCCAAAGAAGTGCCGAATGGACTGCCTCCCATTCAAGGCATCGAGCACTAAATCGATTTCGTACCTGGTGCAGCAATTCCCAATAGATCGGCTTATCAAAGTAATCCCGAGGAAACAAAGGAGTTGGAAAGGCAAGTAGCCGAGTTGATGGAAAAGGGTTACATCCATGAAAGTCTGAGTCCATGCGCGATTCCGATCTTGTTGGTTCCTAAGAAAGATGGGTCATGGCAAATGTGCGTTGACTGCCACGCCATGAACAAAATCACCGTAAAATATTGACATCCTATTCCCCACCTCGACGACATGCTCGATGAACATAGCGGAGCCCAGCTCTTCTCGAAGATCGACTTAAAAAGTGGCTACCATCAAATCCGTATGCGAGAGGGAAGCGAATGGAAGACTGCATTCAAAACTAAGTACGGTAACTACGAATGGTTGGTAATGCCATTCGTACTTACAAAAGCTCCTAGTACTTTCATGCATTTAATGAATCATGTCTTATGTTAGTTTATTGGAAAATTCTTCGTTGTGTATTTTGATGACATTTTAATCTATAGCAAAAGTTTGGAAGATCATGTTCAGCACTTGCATGCGGTGCTTGAAGTGTTGCGAAAAAAGGTACTTTATGCTAACTTAAGGAAATATTCTTTTTGCACTAATGAGGTTGTCTTTTTAGGCTTTGTTGTAAGCGCCCGTGGCTTGGAAGTTGAGCAAGAAAAGGTTAAGGCGATCAACGAATGGTCGCGTCCAACTAGCATCAGCCAAGTGAGGAGTTTTCACGTGTTGGCAAGCTTCTACCGAAGGTTTGTGCCTAATTTTAGCTCTTTAGCTGCCCCCTTGACGAGTATAATCAAGAAAAACTCCACCTTTGTATGGACTGATGATCAAGAGAATGCTTTTAATAAGATTAAAGAATGTCTAACTAATGCTCCATTGTTATCTACACCTGATTTTAACAAGACATTCGAGATTGTGTGTGATGCTTCAGGCATTGGCATTGGCGCTGTTTTGATGGAAGACGGACGGCCTGTCGCATACTTTAGCGAGAAGCTCAACGGGGCCACGTTGAATTATCCAACGTATGACAAGCAACTGTATGTGTTGATCCGAGCCCTAGAGACGTGCCAACACTATCTATGGCTGAAGGAATTCGTAATCCGTTTGAACCACAAGGCACTAAAGCATCTCAAAGGAGAAATGAAGCTCAATAAACACCATGCCGAGTGGGTGGAATACTTGGAGTCGTCCCATACATGATCAAGTATAAAAAGGGTAAGGAAAATGTTGTAGCCGACACATTATCGCGAAGGTACGCACTCATTAATTTGTTGGATTCTAAACTGCTTGGTTTTGAGTTTATTAAAGATCTTTACAAGTCTAATGCTGATTTTGGTGAAGTTTATGAGTTTTGTTCTCATGGTGCTTATGAAAAGTATTTTCAGCACAAGGGCTATCTTTTTCATGAAGGCAAGCTTTGCGTGCCTCAAGGATCTGTGAAAGACGTGCTCGTTGATGAAGCCCATAGTGGTGGACTTATAGGCAACTTTGGAGTTGCTAAAACTTTAGCCATATTGCACGAGCATTTCTTTTGGCCCAAAATGAAACGCGACGTTATAAGGAAATATGAACGTTGCATCACTTGTAAGAAAGCGAAGCCACGAATTAAACCACACTATTTGTACACTCTATTGCCTATCCCCGAGGCACCGTGGGTTGATATTTTGATGGACTTCGTTCTAGGCCTTCCTAGAACGAAACGAGGGAAAGATTCCATATTCGTTGTTGTAGATCATTTTTCGAAAATGGCTCATTTTATCCCTTGCAACAAAACTGATGGTGCTACTAACGTTACTAATCTGTTTTTTAAGGAAGTTGTTAGGTTGCATTGGATTCTTCAGACTATCATCTCCGATCGCAACACAAAATTCCTAAGTCTCTTTTGAAGGACGTTGTGGGGTAAGTTAGGCACTAAACTCCTATTTTCGACAACATGCCACCCCTAAACGGATGGCCAAACTGAGGTAGCTAACCGCGTACTTTCAACCTTGCTTCGAGCCATCTTGTGCAAAAACTTGAAAATGTGGGAAGAATGTCTACCTCATGTAGAGTTCGCATACAACCGAACTGTTCATTCAGGCACGAAATACTCTCTTTTTGAGGTAGTATATGGATTTAACCCTATTACTCCTCTTGATTTGGTTCCTATGCCTACTAGTGCGTTAGTGCATGTAGATGGTAAAAAGAAGGCCGAGTTTGTTAAATAACTGCACAAAAGCGTCAAAGATAATATCGAGAGGAGAACCAAACAATATGTTCGAGGAGCCAATAAGGGGGCGTAAACGAGTTGTATTCGAACCCAGTGACTGGGTTTGGATCCACATTCGCAAAGAACGATTTCCCGAGCAAAGGAAATCCAAACTTCAACCAAGGGGTGATGGTCTATTCCAAGTGTTGGAACGGATCAACAATAACGTCTACAAAATCGACTTACCGGGTGAGAATGGAGTAAGTGCAAGTTTTAACGTTGTTGATCTCTCTCCTTTTGATGTAGGTGACGATTCGAGGACGAATTGCCTTGAAGAGGGGGGATGATGCGAGCTCGCCCAAGAAGCTAGATACCGAAGAAGCCATGGAGCTGCCTTCGGAGCCAATCACTCGAGCCCGTGCCAAGATATTCCAAGTTGCCATAGCAAGCTACATTGCTCTAGTGTGGAGTGATGGAATGACCGGACATAAAGTGCCCAGCTCAACTAGCTTGATTTGCACTTTGCTACAAGCTGATTTAACTCGTGTTAGCTCAATACGGCAATCAGCTAGCTCAATGAGCTGATTGCATTTACTTTGAATAAATTTAAATTAGTTGTGTTAGTTAAAATCAACTCAAATAATTTAATTAAATAAATGTGTTAAATCTCGACATTTTAATTTTAAGTATTAAATATGTCTTAGTACATGCTTTTAATATGTCTTAAGTTAAGACATAAATTAAATATGTTTAGTTTAAGACATAATAATAATGTGTCTATACTAAGACAAATTTATTAGTGGCTGCTAACTAATTTGTCTTAGCTGAATTAATGTGTCTTAGCCTTATTTAAATGCTGCCAATTAATTGTGTAGGGTACATGCATGGAAGGCAAGGAGGAGAAGGGAGTGTGCATGAACGACATTTAAAGGCTGCTGATTTCTCCCATAAGTCTCTTCGTAGAGACCATTGGACAAGGGATTTAATTCTCAGCTGGTGGCCTTTCATGGAGCTCAAGAGGATGCTGGTTGGTGCCTTTTCCAAGTGGCCATTCAGCCAAAAATCATGCCTCTTCAAGCTGCCCGTTTCTCTTCCCCAAAGAAGCATTCACGCTCCATAAAACACTTAGGCTGAATGTGGACTCTCACCATTAAGAGGCCAGTCGAACCATCCATTCTAGAAGTATTATTTTCAGATTTTTAATCAAGATTAATCTAGAATATGCTTAGGAAATTTCTAGGAAGTTTCCTAAAGAAACTTTAGGCTTAAGGAGCTGTTAAAGACGCTATTCGGCTAGCCATAGTTAGTCCTATAAATATGCTATGTACTTCATTTTTGAAGGTTAATGAACAATTTTATAACTTTGTTATTTTGTGAGGTTGTTTTCAACTCTCGTTATTCTCCAAAGACTTGTCTGACTTATCAAGTAACTTTGTGGCGTCAAACCTATCTTTGCTATCCCTAACTTATCACTTCGTAACCCCAAAGTGTGGCGTTCAACTATACCGAGGTTCCTATCAACTTTAATAGTGGGTCGAGGTTTCAATCAGTTACCTTACCATTCCAGCGAAACTATCACAACTGAAGTGTTCACATAAGTTTCGGGTTAACACACCTCTATTGTGTTAGTTCGAACTTGAATCCTTAGCCCAAAATTTCCTTTACCATTTATCCAAACGTTTCATACACCGTCAAACCTACTCGAACCACTCCATTTCATTCTTAAACCATTTCTTGTAAAACAAAGCTTTCACTTACTCAATTTACGATTGGGTAAATATTACGACTCGAATCTCACCAAGGCAAGTGCGTATCAAAAATAAAAAGCAACAAGAACTTTGCAAAAACTTCTCAATCTTTTTTTAATACTTCAAAATGCACGAAATAATTACAGTAAGAACTTTGAATTACAACTTGAATTTTTTCTTTTTTTTTGATTTTTTTTCACGTTACGAACCTATTTCGGCTTCTTTGATCTTCGACACTCCTCATTTTTATAGCCCTGATACCAAATGATGTGAGACAGCCCGGGTTGATTCGAGTCGTTCACGGGTTTGCTCGATCGTCTACGAGGAGAATGTTGGCAAAGTTGGAAATGGGTAAAATTGTTTAAAATATGCGGAAGCTTAGCAAAGGGCTTTTAGAATAAAAGATAAGTTTAAAAATTGTAGTAGGTTCGGTTAACAAAGAAATAATAAGGTTGGGAACTTAGATGGCTCAGTTTAATAAACGAAAAATAAAGGATAGATAATTTGGGATAATTGGTGGGGATGGAAAATAGAACTTAAACTCGAGAAACGATTCAACACTAAAGAGTTTCACCCTGATTTCTATTTGGTTTAAGGTGAATGATGGAATTCGAAAATGGACCTCGACCCATTACTTAAAAAAGTAAGAACCGAAGGTATAAAAAGATGGATGAACACCACATCAGGTTGGTGATAAGTTTGAAAGAAGAGAACGATTGACGCCACTAGCTTCGCTATATAAGTCAGACCGAAACTCGTACGAATATAGAGAGGAGTAATCTCACTCTTTGAAAAAAGTTCATTCAAGTTGATAAAAATGGTAAAAGTCCTTTTTACAAGCAAATGAACAACTATTTATAGTGTTCAGCTAAGGTAGCCGAATGGCCTAAACAAAGACTTAATATCTAAGTAATAACTAAGCTAGAAAAGGCTAGAAAATCTAGAAATAAAACACTAAATTATTGGAGCTAAATTCAGCTGAATTGAAGCTCAAGGGACAATTTCTAGAAGAGCAAATGCACTTGTAGAAATGGCAGCAGCTAGGTTCAGCCAAGTGAGCTTAAATGAGCTCATTAAAATACAACTCTTGGCTGAAAAGATACCAGCATTATAGGAGGACATGAATAGCCTTGAAATGTGAAAATGGAGCTAGAAAAGTCTTTGGAGTGTGATCAATGGTCAGCTTAATAAGGAGGGAACCAGCTGAATTCATTTGGAAAGCATTGGAGCTGAATAGGCATGTCCAAGTTCAGCCAAAGCTTTGAATAAGCTCAATCATTATGCAACTTTTGCTAAAAAATTACCAGCATTCAAATGAGTCTTGGAACAGCCACCATGTGTTTAATTCAGCTTTAAAAACTCCCTTGTCCTTTGCATCACACGAACAGCCACTTGGGGAAGAGGAATGAGCTATTGAGTTTTAATTCTAGCTGAATAAAACTCCCTTAAATGTCAGCCATGCACTTGGACGTCTAATGTAGTGTACCTACACCATTTAATTCAAAAATTAAGTTTCCCCCTTGGACATATTAAATGCGACAGCAATGAACTTAAAAACCTGCACATTAATTCTAATTATATCTCCTAATTAAATTGTCTTAGATTAAGACATATTAATTAGCTGTAGGACTTAAGATAACTTAATTGGCCTAAGGACAACTTAAATGGCTGTAGGAAGACAGATTAATTGAGCTCAAGAAAAACTAAATAGCTTAAAACATATTTAATTCTTAACTAAATTATTTAATTAACTTAAACTAAAATTAGCGAAAATTTATTCCAGCAATTAAATAATTAAAATGAGCTAAGAGTGAGCTAATAATGAGCTCAATGAGCTGAATTAAGCTCGTGTGAGTTGACTTGAGCTAGAGTGAGCTGAACCGAGCTGAAATTAGCTTGCACCAAGATGCATGGGTTGCTCAAAGTTCGGCCTCCAGGGAGCTTGAGAAGATCAGAAAGTGAATCTTGGGTAGCCCCGAGTATGCTCACATCAACGGCTGAGACACACAACTGTGTCTCAGGCCGTGTGGGCATTCGAAATAGGGGCACACGACCGTGTCCCAGCCCATGTCCATGCCCGTGTAAATCTCTAACCTGGGTCAGATGGCCAAGCCACACGCCCATGTGCCAGGCTATGAATGCAACCTTTAAAAAAAAAACTACGTGTGTCACACATGGCTAAGACACATGCCCGTTTCTCTGGCTGTGTAGACAAAAAGAGGCCATTTCCAAGACAATTTTCTTACCCAATCATGCATACACCTACAACCAATTTTCCACATACAATTAAGCATCCCAAAGTACACCAAACCATGCAACAACAAGCTATCCAAATAAAGTATATGTTCATACAATCAATATGCCCAAAGGGCACTTCAATCTTAATAATTAAACATGCATAACCATATACATAGTTTAGCCAAAACTTACCATTTTGTTCACATATCAAATCCACACTTACACTACCAAATAGACCATTTAACATTTAGCTCCATTAGCCATAAATGTCAAGTATACTCCATATACCAAAAGTGACCACATTTAACCATGTCAAAGAACATACCATTACATACATTTTAAATACCATTTCAACTTCCATCATTTAAGCATTATAAAGATTACAAAATCAACCATCATAAGGCCACGTTTATATATCAACCTAACAACCATTTCAATCACTTAAAATACCATAATTACAGGCCAAAACATAAAGGCTATATTATCAACCAAAACACCTATACATGTGCATATTAAATAGTTATCACCTAACTTGTTTTCATGCCAAAACATAACATAATTGATTCATAACAACCATACCATTTTGGCCATTTAAAGATACATTAACATATACCAATTTTGGTCATTTCAAAACATACACCAATTTGACCATATTAACCACAACCAACAAGATTTCAATAGTACCTTAAGTACCTCAAATTCAAAGCAACATTACATGCCGTAATCATCAACCAAGATGACATGTATATACCAAACTCATCAATTAAATATTAGACATAGTCCACATATACATGCCATTATAACCACGACCGAAGCATTAAAATCTATTGATAAAATCGAGGGATAGTGTGATGGATCTTCGACTAGCTTCCAACCCGACCGAGCTTCCGATAATCTAAAAAGTAAAGGAAAAACAATCACGTAAGCAATGAATGCTTAGTAAGCTCGTATAAACTTTAGTCATATCAATCTATTTCAAATATGAAATTTATACATATCAAGAATAATCTTATACAAATACCGCAAGATTCATGAAACCATATTCAACAACTCACAAAGTGAATAAATTCACAGCATCACATATATATATATCATCCCTAGCATCATAGGATTTTATAAAAATTTAAACCCTTTCCATTTCGTACTTTCATTTGCATTTTCATTACTTTTCATTGCATTTACTTTCTTTAGCTTAAACGACAATATCAATTTAACTCATCATTCCCTTTTTCATCATTTTACACTTCAAGTATGAACGTACCATTTCATTACCTTTCCACACTTGTTTCATATGCATAACACATAAGACATAAGCGTATTATCAACCATAGCCATAAGCTAGTGCATTTAAACACAGCTCTTTTGGAATAAACCACATGATAAACCATTTTATAAGAAATTGCATAATTTAAACCTTACCACTCTTTCATGAACACAAGCATATTTCCATTTGGGCACTTACCATTTCAATGCATAACTTTATAAGTAAACATAATACAATCGAACCAATAGCATAACATAACATGCTTACCATATATTTCATCATTTCAATGTATTCCATATATACATGTATTTGTTCTTATTGAACATTTACCATTTCCTTTCCAATTCATGCCCGTTGAACCGTTTAGAATTCCGTTGGATACTCGGGATAGCTCACACAAAGTGTGCTAACTCATATAATTGTAATCTGTCAATTCCTATACATATATGCTCACATGAGTTGTGAAAATGGGTCGGCTCACACGAGCTGTGGGTTGGAACGTAGCTACACGATGCTTGATGCGACAACTACCTCGTTGAGATGTTCGATTCGTTTATGTGCCCAATTGTTAAACGAAGAAGTGTCATTCTATTTTGAAGTAAGGTTTGAATGTGGCCATGTATGGAGTTAGGTAACAAAGCTAGGCTAAAAATGGCTAAGTTTATGATGCTATAGGTTTGGCTAACAAAGAATTAGAAAGGAATGATTGATAGCTTGGATAGAATGGAAATATTGCTTAAGGATCAAGAACGAACCAACACTATAGGTGAGTGCTGACCTAGGACTTATAAGACTCTTAAGGTGGTCTAGGTGATAAGTTGGAAACTTGACCCATTACTTAGGAAGGTAATAACCAAAGGTATAGTTTTTGGTGAACGCCACACTCGGAATAAGTGATAAGTTCGGAAAAGAAGCAGGTTGATGCCACTAACTAAACAGATAAGTCAAGTTGAGTCTTGAACGAAATTTAAGAGTCAAAAATGCTCACAAATAACTCAATTTTCACTAAAAATGTCAAAAGTCCCTACAACTAGCAAATGGGTGAATATTTATAGTAAAATCCTAAGGCTAGCCGAATAGGCAAACAAGTAGATAAATAGACATTTTTTTTTAGCTTTTAATGAGTTGAAAATTCCAGAATAATTCATGAAAGTTCTAAGAGGTTTCTTCAGCCCTGAAAACATCATTGGACATGTTCTAGATGATGTATAATCAACTAAAATGAACTTGGAGTGAATAGTAGTTGATTGGCCATGTTTATGTTTGGCTATGGTGCTTTAAGAGGCTTAAATGCAATGTCTTGTTCAGTTGAATGGTTTGTGAAATTAATGAGCAGCTTGGTTATTGCAAAAGGCATTTGAGGTGTGAAAATTGAACTTGAAGGGGCCATCCGTGTG
The DNA here is from genome assembly GCA_025503065.1 of Gossypium bickii. NCBI lineage: Eukaryota > Viridiplantae > Streptophyta > Magnoliopsida > Malvales > Malvaceae > Gossypium > Gossypium bickii. The sequence goes on along the minus strand of CP106717.1, from coordinate 40,368,320 downwards.
TGAATGCATAGAACCAAAAAGCCTTCATGTGTGAATAGGATAGTCGACTTGTGGGAAAGCCTTCAAGGCTGCGTTGGGGAGCTATTCGACCAGCTTGGAAAACATGAATGGTCAGCTACTCTTTGGCTGAATGGGTGCTTGGGAGAGGCGAAACATCAGCACATCTTGCATTGAAGTCGTCCATGCATTTGACTACACATAATTCAAATGAACACATTAAATTAATTTAATACATATTTAATTCGACTGCACTAGGACATATTAAAAACTTGTTTTAATTTAAGATATATTAATAACATGTATTTAAGCTAAGACACATTAAAGACTTGTATAAAATATGACACATTAAATTCGGCTAAAACAAAAACATATTAAAATCATGTAATAAGCTAAAACATAATTAATATCAGGTAATAAAAAACATGTATTTAAATAAACACATTTATAAACGAAATTAATAAGTCCAAATTAAGACATATTTATGAGCTGAAGCTAATTAACTAATTTAAGTAAAACATTTACTTATTCCAGCAAATAAAAATGCAAGAATTAAAAAGATAGAGAGGAGCTCAATTAAGCTAAGTTGAGCTGAAATAAGCTCATGGAGCTGAACTTGAGATGAGTTTGGCTTGCAAGAGGTTGTAAGGTGATATTGGGGAGCTAGTCCAAGCTCTCTCGATGTGTCCAGCCAACATCTCGCCCCACACTTGGTTTACTAAAGCCGAAATGGCCTCTTTGAATAGCTTGGCTCGAGCTCGTATGATAGGATTTTGGGGTAGCTCCTATGGATCCTTGCTCGAGCTAGGTGCACTCCGATGCGTGGTCGTATCATCCCTCCTCTTCAGAGTGACTTGTCCTCAAGTCGGATCCTGCATCGGAGGGAGACAAATCAGACACATTGAAGCTCGCACTAGCATTGTACTCACCCAGTAAGTCAAGTCGATAAGAATTCTCGTTGATTCATTCTAAGATTTGGAAGGGTCCACCTCTTCTCTGTAGCAATTTGGATCTACGTTAGGCTGGAAAGCATTCTTTGCTCATATGAACCCAAATCCAATCACCGGGTTCAAATACAGTTCTCTTTCGGCCTTTGTTCGTCTTTTGTATGTAGCTCTCAATACTTAGTTCGATATTGGCTGAAACCTTTTGGTTCAACTCCTTGACATACTCAACCTTTTTCTTCGTATCTACATGAATAAATTGAGCATTAGGTAAAGGCACTAAGTCTAACGGAGTTAACGACCTAAACCCATAAACAATTTCAAAAGGAGAAAACTTAGTAGACGAATGGACTGATCGTTTATATGCAAACTCGATATGAGGTAAGCATTCCTCCCACGACTTTAAATTTTTTCGAATGATGGCTCACAACATTCTAGACAATACTCGATTAACCACCTCTATTTTTCTATCCTTTTGGGGGTGACAAGTGGTTGATGTAACACCCCTAACCCGTATCCAATGTCGGACTAGGGTTAAAGGCATTACCAGACCGATTGAAAACATATTCAGAAGTTCATACATTCATCCATCAATTTCAAACATAATGTCCATTAATACAGTCAACGAGACCTAAAACATGCTTATAAACCAGGTCAGGACTAAACTGAAACACATACAGACATTCTCAAAAATTTAAAACTTTTCTAAGTTTCAGGGGTTACATGCCCGTGTGGGCATGCCATGTGCCTCCCACGGCTACTAGACACCCTTGTGTGTCCTCCCCGTGGTCGAAACTGACTTATCTTCCACGGCCACTAAACACGCCTGTGTACCCAAGCCGTGGTCAATCCTGTCAAAAATCATACGGTTACTCGACAGCAGACACGTCCGTGTGCCAAGGCCGTGTACTCTTGTGCTAGCTATATACTTAGCCCACAGTCACTAGGCACGCCCGTGTGCCACGACCGTGTGGTATTATAGGCCAATTTCAAGGCCAAAATGCCACCCACTAGGGTCATACCTACAAGCAAGATTTACCAACACATTACATGCATACTAGACAACCAAAACAACCATTCAATCTAAACATTCAATATCCATTTCAACCATGCCAACTTCCAAGATCAAAACATATGTATATCAAGTATAATTCATCCAAATGCTTACCCAAAAACTTGACCAATTCACATGCTTCAACCATTCCAAAGTATACTTCATATACCACATCCATTTAAACATAATACCAACATATAACTAGCCAAATCACATGGCTAAATTGACTTCATTTACAAATACAAAAGACTAGCCTATACATGCCATATCTAGCAAAATATATTTTCAAAATATACCAAAAACAAGTTGTATAGTGTGATGACGATTCTTGACGGTCCCGAGCCTTCAGTAGCTTTGGACGACCTATTAAACAGAGTAAACGCACACATGGAATAAGCTTTCCAAAAGCTTAGTAAATCATTATACAAATAAACTTAACATAGAAGGCATATATACTCATAGATACATTAGCACATCTAAATCACTTAGTAAATTATCACATATATACTTTGGTTAATGCATTAGGCCATATTTGCCACATTCATCAATTCAAAAGTCTCATATACACAAAGCTCTTTCACACTTACTAACACATTGCATATTGTTATTCAAATGTACATAATCATCATAGCAAGATCACATAGGAACTTACCTTATATACACACTTAGTGTATGAATCAATGTACCTGAAATGGATTCACTATTTACATGGCCATTTCGTATCACAGACTTGCCCGTTGAACCGTAAGGAATCTAGTAGGATACTCAGAAAGCTCAGACTAGTCGTACAATGCCAACGTCCCAGACGAGGTCTTATATGCACTCAGATATCGATGCCACCGTCCCAGACAGGGTCTTACACGAATCAATACGATGCCGATGTCCCAGCGTAAAGCTCATATCGATGCCAACATCCCAGATGAGATCTTACACAAAATCTCAAATCAACGCCAACGTCCCAGACGAGGTCTTACATGATAAAATAGAACAGATACCTATGTCATGACATAGCTAATCCTATCTATTCCTAGGTTAAATGCACGGACTTCTCGGATATTATCACTAAGTAATCCTTATCTCAAAATTCAGGAACAGATCATATCATGAGTATTCATCGATAACAATAGTCATAAGAACATATATAATTCCATACGAATACGTTTGCTTGCATAATGACTTACCTCGGATTCAATTTAATAGAAACAGAAATGGCTACTCGGTTACTTTCGCTTTCCCGCGATCTAAGTCCGTTTTCCTCGGTTCTTGATCTATACATATTCAGAATTAACCATTTTATTCACTAACTCATTCAATTCAATCCAAAGACACACATTTAGGGCTATTTACAAATTAACCCTAACATTTGCACAATTTATCAATTTAGTTCATTTTTCTCAAAACATCAAATTCACAAAATCATCACACATCCAAGCTTAGCCGAATGCACATATATATCATACAAGCCCATATTTTCCATTAAATTTGCAATTTAGTCCTCAAAAATAATATTTTCTCAATTTAGCCCTAATTAGCTAAATTCATCAAAAATTCAAGAACAAGGTATGTTCATCTAGCTCAAATCTTTCATTTAACACCATAAATCATCACAAAGCTCAACATATCATCAATGGCACATTTCATGAACAACATTAATTCATCAAATTGAGACATGGGCTTGATAGTAGACAAAGCAACGATTGCAAAAACGTAAAAATTATCGAAAACCGAAGCAAAAACATACCTTAATCAAAGAGTTTTATAGCCGAATGCCCTAGCTTCATATTTCTTTCTCTTTTCTTTGGTATTTTCGGCTAGAATGGACGAACACATCCACTAGCTTTTTCATTTGTTTTATTAATAATATATTATTAATCCATTTACTAAAGTATCCATTCAATTAATAATTAAAATAAACATATAATAAGGACATATTTGTCTTTTGTTCATCCACCAACTAAATAGTGGTCTATTTGCTTCATAAGCCCTTTACCTTTACAAAGCCACAACACATTGGTACTTTAACAAATAGCAAGCAACTTTCACATTTAATGCAATTCAATCCTTTTGTCAAATTAAACACACAGAGGGACGAATTAACATATGAAACTTTACCAAATGCTTAACCACTTATCAAAGAAACAGAAAATAATATTAAAATATTATACAAACTCGAATTTGTGGTCCCGAAACCACTGTTCTGACTAGGGTGTATACCGGACTATTACAATTGAAAACAGTAGCTTGGTTTTGAGCTTCCCAACAACGATCTCCAAAAGTGACTCAAAAACTTCGCGTCACGATCAGTCACAATCGTTCTCGGAATTCTATGTAGTCGAATGATTTCCCTAAAGAAAAGATTAGCAATGTGAACAGCATCGTTAGTTTTTGTAGATGCAATAAAATGTGACATCTTTGAAAATCTATCAACTACAACATAAATAGAATCCTTCCCCATTTTCGTTCGCAGTAATCCAAGGACAAAGTCCATGGATATATCCATCCAAGGAGCTTCGGGAATGGGGAGGCGTGTACAAGCCATGGGGTTGAATCTTGGACTTGGCTTTCTTGCACGTCAAACAATGCTCGCAAACACGTTCAACGTTCCGCTTCATTCTAGGCTAATAAAAGTGTTCTTGGAGCATCGATAATGTCTTACTTACACCGAAGTGTCCCATGAGGCCCCCACTATGCGCCTTGTTAACAAGCAAGTCCCGAATAGAACTTTGCGGAATGTATAATTTTCCTTTCTTGAAAAAGAAGCCTTCGTACCTATAAAACTTTTCCACAGAAGCATTCTCACATGCAGCAAACAATTCACCAAAATCATCATCATTTATATATAAATCTTTCAAGAAAGAAAATCCAAGCAATTTTGAATCAAGATACGACAATAAAGCATACCTTCTCGAAAGTGCATCGGCTAAAATATTATCTTTACCTTTTTTGTACTTGATGACATAAGGAAATGACTCAAGGTACTCAACCCACTTCACATGACGCTTGTTCAAGTTATACTGGCCCTTGATATGTTTCAATGCCTCATGATCAGAGTGAATCACGAACTCCTTTGGCCATAGGTAATGTTGCCATGTCTCAAGAGCTCGAATAAGGGTGAACATTTCTTTATCGTAAATAGGATAGTCAAGTGCGACTCCATTGAGCTTTTCACTGAAATACGCAATAGGCATTCCATCTTGAGTAAGCACAGCCCTGATTTTGACACTTGATGCATCACATTCAATCTCAAAAGTTTTAGAAAAATCAGGTAATGCTAATAAAGTAGCTTTAGTAAGGCAATTCTTAATATCATTAAAAGACTTCTCTTACTCATCAGCCTAATAGAAGGTTGAATTTTTCTTGATGACGCTCGTCAATGGAGAGGCTATAATACTAAAGTTGGGCACAAAACGCCTATCAAAACTAGCCAAACCATGAAAGCTTCGAACTTGGCTGATACTCATCGGTCTCGACCACTCTTAAATAGCTTTTATCTTTTCTTAGTCCACCTCTAGGCCTTCCGAGCTAACCACGAAACCTAGAAAAGCAACTTATCAGAACAAAAGGTACACTTTTTAAGATTAGCATAAAGGGTCTCCTTTCGAAGAACCTTCAAAACAAATTTAAGGTGTACTACATGCTCTTCCAATGATTTGCTATAAATGAATATGTCATCAAAGTACATAACGCAAAACTTACTGATAAAGGATCTTAACACATAATTTATTAATCTCATGAAAGTGTTAAGAGTGTTGGTTAAGCCAAACGGCATGACCAACCACTCATACAAACTGTGTTTCGTCTTAAAGGCCGTCTTCCATTTGTTGCCTTCCCGCATGCGAATCTGATGGTAGTCGCTTTTAAGATCGATATTTGAAAATAACTTGGCACCACTTAGTTCATCGAGCATGTCATCTAAGCGAGGTATTAGATGCTGATACTTGATGGTAATTTTGTTCACAGCTCGGCAATCGACACATATGCGCCACGTTCTGTCTTTCTTCAACACCAACAAAATAGGAATGGCACATGGACTAAGGCTTTCACGGATATAGCCTTTCTCCATCAACTTATTAACTTGTCGTTGGAGATCCTTAGTCTCTTCGAGATTTGTCCTATATGCTGGTCAGTTCAGAATGATAGCTCCGGGCATGAAATAGATTTGATGCTCGATTCCACGAAGGGGTGGCAACCCACTCGGAGTTTCTTCCAAAAACACGTCTTGGAAATCCTGCAAAAAAAGACATAATAGAAGAGGGTAGGTTTTCAGGTAATTCGTTAGTATTAAACAAGTTCTCCTTGTACATGAGCACAAGGACGGATTGTCTCAAAATCAAGGCCTTTCGTACAGCACTTACTTTTGAAAAGACGCTCATTTTCTCACATTCTTTTTCTTTTTCATCTTTTTCTTTTCTCGTTTTCTTTTCACTTTCTCTTCTTGTTTTTCCTCTCTTTTTTCTTATTTTCTTTTCTTTTATATTTTTATTCTTTTCTTTTACTTCCATTTATTCTACAGAGTTCTTGAATTTGATTTGGTCCTCGTATACTCACTTCAGCGTCAATGGTGCTAATGTCATGTTCTTCCCCAAATGCTTGAAAGTATACCTACTGGTATACCCGTCATGGAGGACTCGTTGACTGAATTTCCATAGGCGTCCAAGTAACAAATGGCCCGCATGCATGGGTACAACGTCACAAAGTACTTCATTAGCATATTTTCCAATAGAGAAAGAGGCAAGTACTTGTTTTGTTACCTTCAATTCACCACCGTCATTGAGCCATTGAAGTTTATACGTGCTCGGATGCTTGGTGGTCGGTAATCCTAACTTCTCCACCATGAGAGTGCTCGTCACGTTTGTGCAACTCCGACCATCGATAATTATGCTACAAACTTTCCTTTGGACTTGGCCCCGTGTATGGAAGACTTCTTTTGACAACAAGAAGTTCACCATTAATAGCATGTTCTATTTCTTCCTCCTCGTCGGATGATGTTTCGGGTTCATTTTCAACCTCTTCCTTCGACTCAATTTCTCCATTTACGCCCACCATTATAGTGCTTTGATTTGGGCATTGACTTGTAATATGCCCCCTTTCGAGGTATTTGAAGCACTTGATATCCCTCGAACTGTTGGAAAAACTCTCGGCTGCTTTGCCTTTGCTTGATTCGGCCTTGAAATTTTTTGGTAAGACTTTCATTGACGATGGTTTGTCAAATCCGCTTGGTTGTATGCGCTATACATGTTCGAATCAATTAAATGATAGTTTATTCATCCTTTCTGGATTGACTGCTGTGCTTAATTCATTGCCGATTGTGAAGATTCTATCTGAACAGGTTTTTGAAAGGCCATTCGCCCTCAATATAAGAACATAAGTTTCAAAGAGAACAAACGACTAGACTTGAAGACAAGTCATTCTGAAGAAAGGGGAATAATGTGAGCATGGTTGGGAGCTCCCCAAACTCCCTTAGCAAGCTCATCAAGTTGCCCGAGGTTCTAATAAGTTGAATTCAATTTAAGCACGTCATAAGAGCTGTTCTAGCTTCTTTCACTAAATTGAGGTTCGGCACAAAGGCCTTCACTTATGAACCCAACTTGGATCAACTCTTTGAAGGTCCCATACACTATCGTTCAGCCGAATTTAGCTCTCCTTCAGCTCATCAAACTTCAATTAGTTCGGATCAGCTCACTTGAGCTCTAATCAGCTCAATTTGAGCTCGTTATCTTGCATTCAGCTCATTTACTTTATTGATTGAATAAATTCAGTATTTAATTTAGTTAATATTTTTACAGCTTATAAATATGTTTCAAGTTATTACATATTTTTAATATGCTTTTTCCTAGCCGATTTATTGTGTCTTGACTTTATTAAATTTGTCTTAGTTTATTACATGTTTGTATTATGTCTTGGTCATAGCCGAATATTAATGTGTCTTGTATAGTCTTTATTTAATTTGTCTAGTGTTTAATTAAAGTGTCTAGCTGTTTTAATTAGCTGAATGTGACTTAATTTAAGTTTGTTCATGTGTTTAATAGGTGCAGCCGAATGTGGAGGGGAGTAAATGGAAGATGCATGCATGGTTTGGGTTCAAGAAGGGAAGATGCATGTTCAGCTAGCTATAATGCATAGAGGCTAACCATTTGCTTCCCCGAGAACCTATTCGGCCAAGAGTCACCAGCACATTAAAGTCTCAAGCTTGGCCGATTCTCTCCCCAAGGTAGAAACATCCATTCACACTTCGTGTTCACACCCTAAGTCCAATTGGCTGGCCTTGTTCACACTCAAAGGACTCTTCAAGCTCTTTGTTCACACATCTTTAGCTGTTCAAATCCCATATAAATACTTGCATCTTTTCAGCCAAAAGTTGCACATTGAATAAGCTAATTTAAGCTCATTGGCCGAAACTAGCTAGTGCAATGAATCCTTGAAGCATCCAAATTCATGCAAGCTGATCAGCCCCTTTCTAGAAGCTGTCCATTGAGCTCCATTCAGTCGAATTTTGCTACAGCCACTTAATGAATTTATTCCAAAATTTTCTAGCTCCTTCTAGCTGAATTTCCTTAGCTCTTAAGCTTGTATTTTGTCCATTCTGCTAGTAGTTAGATAGGCTATAAATAGTTAGTTGATTTCAGTTGTAAAAGACTTTTTTTTTCCAAATTATTGAATGAACTTTTGTTCTTGTGAGGTTCTCCTCTCATATTTCATGTGAGTCTCGATTGACTTATCTAGCGTATTAGTGGCATCAACCCAAACTCTTTTCGAACTTATCACCAACCTTGATGTGGCCTTCATCCATCTAATTATACTTTTAGTTCCTACTTTGCTAAGTAATGGGTCGAGGTCCATCATCCTATTTCCATCATTCACTTTAAGCCATATAAGTCCCGGGACGATACTCGCTATAGTATCAAATCGTTCTTGACACTTAAGTTCCCATTTCCATCATGATAAAACGTAAAAGTAACATATTTTAATCTCACATTTAGCATGCTTTTGGATGATTTAAGCCTTGAATAGTACAATTTGGTGCTCTTAATCCTTTGTTTTCATGTTTTACACTCAGGAGAGCACCGGATGACGAAAAGATCGAAAAACGGGTTTAAAACGGAGTAAATGGGCCATATCACGAAATCCACACGGCCTGGGCCCAAGACCACACGTGTAACACCCCTTACTCGTATTCGAGCTGGAATAGGGTTTGAGGCATTACCTAACTTATCTTACTTAAACATCTCAAATAGGGTTATAAAAAAATTTCGTTTAAACCCATCCTTTATATAAATTTGGCCTAAAAGGCCCTAAACATACTTTCGAGAAGTTTAGACACTATTCTGGGAACTTTTACGAGTTTGAGAAACCTTTTTAACAATCAGGGGTCACACGCCCGTGTGGGTCTAGGGACACGCCCATGTGTCTCTAAGACATGCCCGTGTCTTCCATCCGTGGTCGACACTGACCAATTCCACATGGCCTTGGCACGCCCGTGGCTAAAACCCGTGTGCTAAAACTTAGCATTCTGACTTATCCACACAGCATATACACACGCCCGTGTGCTTCAGCCAATGGGATACATCAAGATCCAAGTGTAAAGTGCAGACTTCACATGGCCTGGACACACGCCCATGTGCTAGCCGTGCCTCCCACATGATCTAGACACACGCCCGGGTGTCTACCCATGTGGACAATTATCAGGCTATCTTCCAAGCCCTTTTCCACCCTACATTGCATGAATTTATGTGTTATTTCAAACATTCTCAAAACAACAATTTTAAACACATGAATTAATGACATTTAATCGATAAAGAGATAAAGTCTTCATCCCCTACACTTGGGAGAACTATTCTCAATACAATTACAATTACAACTTAAGCCATCATCTATGGCTACACACAACCAAACTCTAAGTTCTCTTAGGCCAACACAATTTGGCTACATCAATGACTTAATCAACTTTAAGTACTAGCCCTATACATGCCGTAACTCATAGGGACTTGATACCTCATACCAAGTGTCTGCTCGATAGTGTGAAAACATCTCCGGCGATCTCCAACATGAGCTAGCTAAATTAACCTATAAGAGATGAGAATGGAAGAGGAGTAAGCAATAATGCTTAGTAAGTTCATCTACATAAACTGACAAATACTGATATTTATTAAATATCCATAACTGCAAGGTATTATAAAGAGTTTTTCTCATAAACTCATGGTTACTTACTCAACCATTCCTGAAGCTTACTCATTCTATCTCTTACCACGGTTTTACCATGCCACAAGCCAATTGCTCGTTTAATTAGCATACATTCTTGCACTGTTCACCTCATGATTATATAAAACAATACATCAAGCATTTTTTATAAGCCACTCATACTACTAATCTCTCGGTGGTTTTGCACTTAGCCCACCCTTGAATCTCTAATAGGGTGGTATCGCTCACAGCACACCAATCATTTATAAGCGATGGTATCACACATAGCCCATTGATTACTATTTAATCAGGTGGTAACACACATAGCCCTCTGATAATAATATAGTTGATTTTATCGCACACAACCCATCACTAACCATTAATATGGTGATATCGCGCATAGCTCACCATTATTATATATTCATGGATAGTTATCCACATGTATTTCTCTATTCTAAATGTTCATCTGAGAACATTCTCACTATAACACCCCAAACCCGGCCTAAAAGTTAAGCCCGAATCCTGAACGTCACATTAAAGGCACAATTCAAAACGGTTTTGCTAATTAAAAATTTAAAGCCCAAAAGCCCAAAATCTTTTAGTCTTTATTAATTAAAGATAAAAACCCATTTTATTATTTTATTTATTTTGGAAACCAAGTTTGAACATAAGAGCTTAGGTTTAATAATTATATAAACAATTAATCTCAAAACCCAAAATAAATCTGAAGTCAAAATGGAGTACAAGGCCTTATTACATCCACCGAAAATTAAGTAACTAAAAACATGTATTTTGAAACAAATAAATGAAAATTCATGCCTCTTGTAGTGTGGTCATCTTTGAGTCCTCTCCCACGTTGAGTCGTCTATTCGAGATTACCTGAAACATTAAATTAAAGGGGTGTGAGTTTCGAAACTTAGTGTGCACAACCCTTGGAGTGTGCACAACCCTTGGCAATCTAATCACTTACAAATATTCACATTGGGCCTAAGCCCTATAAAAATCGGTGGTCTTGGGCTTTAGCCCACAATGACCTCATATCATAACAGTTATAAACAAATAATGCAAAACCCACCCCAAAAATCCATCCGCTACACACACCATTTCCCTTCCAATCTTATGACTCCTGTGGGGAGTTCTAACTTGACCCACCCCTCCGCTACACACCAAGGGTAGCCCGGTTGCAGCAAAGTTACTAATCATATATTGGGCTTAAAGCCTCCGGTGGATCCATACCATACGGCCATGTGATCATGGATCCATACCATACGACCATGCGATCCTCAAATCTTCCTCTGTACCATAATTCCCACCCATATGCATCCTAAGCAGAATATCATATAAATGCATCAAACTCAAAAGTAACACCCACAAACTCATATTCATCACATAGGGGTATTTTCGTCATTTCACTACCCAGGGATATTTTCGTAATTCTACCCTATAGGAGTATTTTGGTAATTTGGCAAAATAAGGGTATCTTGATAATTTTCCAAAACAGGGGTATTTTGGTACTTTCGTAAACCAGGGGTATTTCGGTTTCGCTAACTGAGGGTATTTCGATAATTTTGCAAATTGGGGGTATTTTGGTAATTTTGCAAATCAGGGTATTTCAGTAATTTTGCAAACCAGGGGTATTTTAGTAATTTGGCAAATCAGGGTATTTTAGTAATTTTACAAATCAGGGGTATTTCGGTAATTTGACAAATCAGGGTATTTCAGTAATTTTGCAAACCGACAGTATTTTGGTAATTTCACAAACTGGAGGTATTTCGGTAATTTCACAAACTAGGGGTTTTTCGGTAATTTTGCAAATCGAGGGTATTTCGGTAATTTTGCAAATTAGGTTATTTCAGTAATTTTGCAAATTGGGGGTATTTTAGTAAATTTACAAATATAAGGGTATTTTAGTAATTTTATAAATATAAAGGTAATTGGTCCCTCTCGGGTTTTAGTTATAAACTTTGGCCCATCAACAAGTCTTTGCGGCTAAAGTGAACAAACACTATGCACCAGGTAGGATTCTAGAGAAGAGGAGGTGGGCCACTAGGACCGCTTAAGTACCAAGCTCTCCCTAGATCCAATCCTAGACATGCGTATGGCCGTTGCCACACCCTAACCCAGCGACTTGTTCACAGACACGTTTAATTAGATTAAGTCTTATGAAATTGAAGAGTTGTTCAACTAGGCCTAAGTCCAAAAACCCTAGCATATTTGTCTACGTCCCCATAAAGCCCATCAAACCCAAATTACGTCCTTACGGCCCATTAGGCCCAAATCTTATCATATGGCCTATTAGGCCCAAAACAAGTCCAATTCATGTATCATGTGTGACTAACTCAATATGTTTAACAAACCAAACTATTTCATCAAACTTAGCCTCAGGGCCCACAGGGCCCATTTAACCACTTTCGGCTTTTCGGCTTTTCGGCATTGCCGATATCATGTGTGTAGTGTTTGTACACACCTGGTAACCACGCGCACTGTAGATCCCTTAGTCACGACCCTACAATCGACATTACTAGAGATTAACTAAGATTTAACGCATACTTATAAAAAACTGAAACCTCATCGTACCCTTACCGTGTACCTCACGTTCTAGTAGCCCTTCCTTTACTACTATTGGCGATTATCCTCTAGATCTGATAGGAATCGAAAGCTGCTAATCCACGCTCCGAGCACTCCTATGCCCAACTCCCACCAAGGTATGTTTTCTCTCCAATCATAGATAGCTCTATATATAACCAGCTTCTCACCTTTCCTCTTTGTATCTTTCCGATGCGGGATCCCTCCGTTAGCAGAGTTTAAATCCAACTCAAACTCTTGCCGTCCAGTCCGTAAAATAAATACTCCTTTGCTTGTCATGAGATTCGAACCCTTGCTCCCTTCAATAACTCAACACGCCACTTGCCACCAAGCCACAAGCTCCTCTTGTGACGAAAATCATGCCCAACTAAAGCTAAGTCTATGGCCAATGTCTAAATCCATTTAAAAAATAAAACAAAAAGAATTGCAAGTGCCAAGACTTGAACCTTGGACCTCCTTCCTTCCTTGTGGCATTACCCTCTTGTCTCTTATGTGGCGTCACTTTGCCACTACACCACACACTCCTTTTGTGTCATTTTTCTCCACATTTTATTTTTAAAGCCTACTACTAACTCCCAGGGTTTTATTCACCTAAAACCAAAATTTTTCCTAAGCCCAAGTTTGATCCCTGGACTTCATAGAAGCCCTATAATATTCCAAAATCACTCACCTAATAGGTCCAACTTGAAATAATGCCATTCTCATATTCTTAAAAATTTCAAAGTGCTCCTACGCTCAAGGCCCAATTCTACTAGGCCCAAATTCAGAATGTTACACTCACACACTACTATTCTTCCTTAACTTTCTACGATACTCGTTCGCATTCTCATAATGCATTATTATATCTATCTCGTGCAACTAAGGTGTATTGATTACGCATAACCCACTAGAGGTTCGTCATATACTGAATCCATCTCAATTAAATTCTAACCCACACTTGTGCTTTTCGTGGTACAACCACATACTTTCTTTCTTTCAACATATCCGTTGAATCACTCAAATTGTGAAATAACATTCTTGAGTCTCATACACATTGTGTCATATTGACATCCTACCCCATTAGGGTCTTACTTATATAAACATATCGATACCATGTCCCTGACATGGTCTTATACGAATTCTTCTACTGAAGCCATATTCCAATATGGTCTTACACGGTGCCATAATTATCATCATAACCCTATTACGGTCTTACTTGTATAAACATATCGATACCATGTCCCTGACATGGTCTTATATGAATTCTTCTATCGAAGCCATATTCCAATATGGTCTTACACGGGCCATAATTATCATCATATCATGCTATATACATTTCCCATTACTCTTAAATTCAATTCTCTAAACCTTTTATTAAAAGATATTTCATACATTCATATAGTAAATATACATTCCATACAACATTGGAATATTAAATTAACTCATACTTAATTGCAACATTTGCACATGAACTTACCTCGATGTCGAAAGGGTTGAAAGGGGCTTTTTGCCCACATTTCTCTTTTCATCCGTTCTAGGTCTGAAACTCGTTTTCTTTGATCTAGAACAATGAAATTTACTGATTTAATCACTTATAAATCATATTACACTATAATCTACACCTTAGGCAAAAATAACTAGTTTGCCCCTACCCTTTGGCAAAATTACGATTTTGCCCCTAGGCTCGTAAATAAATTTTCATCACATTTTCTTATTAAACAAGCCTAGCTGAACATTTAATCCTCTTACAACTATCCACAATGCCAACTATTTTATGCCTTAATGAACAATTTACAACTTTTGCGTTTTAACCCAAATTAGGTGTTTTCATAACAACACCTTTCACAAAAGTTATTTATCAACATCCTATCATTCATTTTCTTCCATAAAAACTCATCAAACAACATAAACTCTATCATGGTAAGTCCCTAGACTTTCAACCATGTTGCAAACTAGTCCTCCCATTAGCTAGCTTAAGCTTTGAGGACTTCAAACATACAAAAATCATCAAAAATAACCATCAATTTGACTTACTAGAATGGAGTAAAGCTTGCCAGAATTTTAATCTTTCAAACCCTTCCCATGGCTGATATTTTCGGTTGGAGAAGAAAACTAAATAAAAAAGATGATAACTTTTGCTTATATCATCTTATTTTATTCATTTTCTCCAACTAATATCACCAACTTTTGACCAAAATAAATGCACTTGTCCCCTATGCACTCTATGGCCGGCCAACTCACTTAACAAGACCAAATTGCACATTTGGAACCTCTAATTTATATTCCATAGTTATTTGGCACCTTTAGCAAATAAAATAGAACTTTTGCTCTTTATGCAGTTTAGTCCTTTTTTCACAATTTGGCTAGAAATTGCTAAAACTAAGGCACCAAAATTTTCATACATCTTTACAAACATGTTATAACACATAACAAAACATGAAAATAATTTTCTCTAACCTCAAATTAGTGATTTTGATATCACTGTTCTGACTAGCCCCTAAATCGGGCTGTTACAACACGGTCGTTCCTTATTCAACAGGTTCAAACACGGTCTGGCCACGACTTACACGAGCGTGTGCCATGGGCGTGTCCCTGTCATAGGAAAGAAGAGTTTCACTCGGATTAAGATGCTTAGGGGCAAAGAAACATATTCAAAAACCTATATAAACACCCTAAGTATCACCTAAGAAGGGGAGAACCCAAGGCTTTAGTCAGGGGGCGTCCGACTAGGCGAAAGAGGGCAGATTTGTGGAGAATTACTCGAAGATAGCTAGTTGATCCATCTCAGGAAGCCAGAATCATACTCAAGACGGAGGATCTCTCCTTCAATTCCTTCAGGGGGTTTTAGGGATTTCTTATGTTTTGTTTTATCTTTTCTTTTGAGATGTTTTCTTTTATTGTTATGAACTAAACCCTCAGATACCTGAGGGGGATGAAACCTAAGATGAATCTTGTTATCGTTTGCTGAACTATATGATAAATATTTGACTTGTTCTTAATTATATGTTCTTAATTCTTCTTTTGATATTTTCGAGATATTAATTCAAGTGTGATGTGCTTAAGTGGAGGAGCAAAAGTCCCTGCCTAAGAGTAGATTTAGCATAATTAAGCAGAGTTGATCGCACGCCTAGAGATAGGGCGACGAGATTTTGCCGCATTAGGGTGAAACCTAATATGGCAGTCCATAGATCGAGTTAATGCGATTCTAGGGGTTTTAATTAGAAAGATATTTCAATTAATCAACCTAGGGTTAGACGTTGGTCGCCTCGAGAGAGGGATTAATATAACTTAGGGAATCTTACTGATCAAGTCAAGTGAATAAATCATCTAGTTTAGAGTTAGATAACAAGTGAAGTCTTGGTGGATTCTTCATTGGGTGTCGTCTTAATCAATTGGTTTTTTCTCAAGTTATTTTCCCAAATTCATTCTTCTTTGTCTTAGAGTCTTTAGTTTAGTATTTAGTTAATTTAGATTAGATAAACAATTCATTCAATTCTTAGGCTAAATAATAAAAGGAGAGTTAGTATTAGTACTTTTGGTTCCTTTAGGTTTGACATTCCGGTCTTGCCTTATCTATACTACTGTTCGATAGGTACGCTTGCCTCAAATCGTTGTCATAGTTAGTTTCCAGGTTTGATCATTCTTTTTATAAATTTTAAGACTTTGACATCGCGCAAACAATGATCAACTTTTTGGCGCCGTTGCCGGGGAACTAAAATATTAAGAAAGCGTAATTTTTATTACTTTAGCCATATTTATTTTTATTTTTACAATTAAATTTTATTTTTATTTCTCTAAATTTTCTTTGTTTCTTTTGTTCCTTTCAGGTACCTCTAGTTTATGACTAGAAGGAACCCGACAGGACCCCTACCTTACGACAGTGATATTGAAGGTACCATTCGTATAAATCGCAGAGAAATAAGGCAAAGCTTAAACTACATAGACGAAGGGCAAGAAGCCGAAATAAATACCACAGAAGAGATGGCTGAAAATAATCTGCCACCCCAAAGATGGCTGAACATCATGCTCCACGCACTATGTATGATTATGCTAAACCTAGTTTAATAGGAACTGAGTCTAGTATTGTTAGGCCTACTATTGCTACAAATAATTTTAAACTGAAACCTAACACTATACAGATGATACAATAGTTTGTTCAGTTTGATGGTTTGTAGGATGAGGATCCTAACACACACTTAGCGAATTTTCTAGAATTTTGTGATACCTTCAAGATAAATGGCATTTCTAATGATGCCATCCGTCTTCGGTTATTTCCCTTTTCTCTGAGAAATAAAGCCAAACAGTGGTTGCATTCTCTTCCATGAGGGTCAATCACAACATGGGATCAAATGACTGAAAAAATTTTATTAAAATATTTCCCACCGGCCAAAACGGCCAAATTAAGGAATGATATCTCTTCTTTTGTGCAGATAGATTCAGAGACACTTTATGATGCATGGGAGAGACACAAGGATTTGTTGAGAAGGTGTCCACACCATGGATTACCCTTGTGGCTACAGGTCCAAACTTTTTACAATGGTGTGAACCCTTCAACACGGCAACTAATCGATTCAGCTGCCGACAGAACCCTGAACAACAAAACTCCTAAAGCAGCCTACGAGTTTATATCAGTGGCAAGTTACAAGGACAAGGCCAGCCAAAGCAGTCGGAGTTTTCAACATTGATGCAGTAACCACACTATCAAATCAGGTAGAATTGCTACATAAAAAATTTGATAGTTTATATGGTTCTTCACAGGCACATCTAGTTATGTAGTGCGATGCAAGTGAAGGAGTGGTGAATCCTAAGTACCCACCCTACAGACAGGGCATGGAGAGCGAACAAATGAACTGTATGGGTAACACATTTTGATCCAACAATAACCCTTATAGTAATACTTATTATCTAGGTTGGAAGAACCACCCCAATTTCTCATGGGGCGGTCAAAGAAACCAAAGGTAACAACCATCCTAAAACTTCCAACAATAGCCCTACCCACAGGAAAAGAAGCCGAACCTTGAAGAGATGCTAACAAACTTCATAGCAGCCTCAGAAATACGTTCCCAAAATATAGAATTCCAAAAGATAGAAGCAAAACTTGAGGCATTGACACAAGAGTTCAAGGATCAAATCAGGCAACTTACTAAGTTAGTCTCTGAAACACGATCAGAAAGCTTACCGAGGGAAACAGAGCAGGTACAGCCAGTGACACTAAGAAGTGGAAGGGAGTTAATAGAAATGAAGAAAGAGGCACCACATGAAACCGAGAAGGCAAAGATAATACCGACCCATGAGGAAATCAAACCAACAATTCCATACTCAGTAAAGTTAAAGAAAGGCCGCTTAGACGCACAATATGGTAAATTTCTTGAACTTTTTAAACAGTTACATATTAACTTACCTTTTGTTGAAGCTATTTCACAGATGCCAACATATGTAAAATTTTTAAAGGAGCTTCTAACAAATAAAAGGAAGTTCGAGGAAATTTCAACAGTGGAACTTAATGAAGATTGCTCAGCTATCATCCAAAACAAGCTGCCAACCAAATTGAAAGATCCAGGAAGTTTCACTATTCCTTGTTTAATTGGTAGTTTGAGCATAGAGAAAGCATTAGCTGATTTAGGTGCCAGTATGAATCTAATGCCTTATAAAATGTTTAAGCAATTTGGTCTCAGGGAACCAACACCCACTAGGATGAGTATTCAGTTAACTGACAGATCTGTTAAGTATCCTAGGGGAATTATTGAAGATGTTCTGGTAAAAGTAGATAAATTTATATTTCCCATTGATTTTTTGGTGCTTGACATGAATGAGGACGTAGAGGTACCTTTAATTTTGGGATGACCCTTTCTAGCTACTGCTAGGGCTGTCATTAATGTTAGAGACGGTAAAATTGCACTAAGGGTAGGAGATGAGGAAATTATTTTCCAAATTTATGATGTCATGCGATATTTTAGAGAACAAGATGATTTTTTTTACTTTGTTGATGCCACTGATCACATTTTTCAAGAATCTTTGTAGGAAATCATGCACAGTGACATGATGGAACTGTGTCTTTCACAAGGTGAGGGGAAAGATGACGATACCAATGAATTGGATCCCAATACATCATCCTCTAGACAGAAGGAAATAGAGGGCATTGAGATCAATGACGAACTAAAACAGAAGCCCTCTATTGATGAGCCGCCTAAGTTAGAACTAAAATAATTACCAAAACATTTAGAATACGCATTCCTGGGGGATAATTCTACACTACCAGTATTCATCTCTTCAGAACTAGGACCCAAGGAGAAAGAAGATCTGCTAAAGATACTAAGGAAGCACAAAAAGGCCATAGCTTTGAAAATGTCAGACATTAAAGGAATAAACCCATCATTTTGCACACACAAAATTTTAATGGAAGATGAGTATAAATCGCGTGTGCAACCTCAGAGACGGTTAAACCCCAATATGAAAGAAGTTGTCAAAGCCGAGGTAATTAAACTTCTAGATGTAGGAATAATTTATCCTATTTCTGACAGCACTTGGGTAAGTCCTGTGCAGGTAGTTCCGAAGAAAGGAGGCATGACTGTGGTAACCAATAAAAAGAATGAATTGATTCCCACAAGAACAGTCACAGGTTGGAGAGTCTGTATAGACTATAGGAAGATGAATGACGCCACTAGAAAAGATCACTTCCCTCTACCATTTATTGATCAGATGTTAGAAAGATTGTCTGGGCATATGTACTACTGCTTCTTGGACGGGCTCTTCGGCTACTTCCAAATCCCAATAGCTCCTAAAGATCAAGAGAAGACAACATTTACATTCCTATACGGTATGTTTGCTTATCGTAGAATGCCTTTTTGATTATGTAATTCTCCTGCTACTTTTCAGCGCTGCATGTTGGCCATCTTTGATGAACTTGTGGAAGACATTATGAAGGTATTTATGGATGACTTCTCGGTATTCGGTAATTCTTTCCACCTTTGCCTTAAAAATTTAGAACGAGTTCTAATAAGATGTGAGGAAACGAATCTTGTCTTAAATTGGAAAAAATGTCACTATATGGTTAGAGAAGGGATTGTGTTAGTACATAAGATTTCTAGTAAAGGGATTGAGGTAGATAAAGCAAAGATTGAAACCATAGAAAAATTACCTCCCCTTAGTTCAGTTAAGGCTATTAGAAGCTTTTTAGGACATGCTGGATTCTATAGGAGATTCATTAAATATTTCTCTAAAATAGCTAAGCCTTTAACAAAATTACTAGAAAAAGATTTTCCTTTTAATTTCAATCAGGAATGTTTAAATGCATTTAATATCCTCAAAGATAAACTAATAAATGCTCCTATTATAATTGCACCTGATTGGAATTTACCCTTTGAACTAATGTGTGATGCGAGTGATTTTGCAGTAGGTGTAGTTCTAGGACAATGAAGAGACAAGCATTTTCAGCCAATTTATTATGCTAGCAGAACATTGACACCCGGACAAGAAAACTACACCACCACAGAGAAAGAATTGATAGCTGTAGTTTTTGCTTTTGACAAATTTAGGCAGTATTTAATACTACTAAAGTTGTCGTTTACACTGACCATTCAGCTCTTCGTTATCTTTTAAATAAATCTGATGCAAAACCTCGACTCATACAATGGATATTACTCTTACAGGAATTTGATTTGGAAATACAAGATAAGACGGGAGCTGAGAATGCAGCAGATCACCTCTCTAGGCTTGAAAACCCATATATCGAAGAGCTTGATGAAAGTGAGATAAATGACTCGTTTCCTAAAGAACAACTCTTTTCTATAACCAACTCTGAGGTACCATGGTTTGCAGATATTGCGAATTATTTAGCTGGTAACATCTTGCCAAAAAGATTAACACATCACCAAAAGAAGCTATTCGTTGCTGATACGAAAAACTATTTTTGGGAAGATCCCTTTCTTTTCCGTATATGTGCAGATCAAGTAATTCGAAGATGCGTTACAAAGGCAGAAGCAAGTAAGATCCTACAACATTGCCATTCAGGACCTTCAGGAGGACATTACAACGGGATTAAGACAGCACACAAAACACTCGAATTAGGATTTTATTGGCCAACTCTTTTTAAATATGCCAACAGGTATGCTGCTTCGTTTGATAAATGCCAAACAACAGGTAATATCTCTAAAGGTGATGAAATGCCTCAGACATATATGTTATCATGTGAAATATTTGATGTGTGGGGTATTGACTTTATGGGTCCGTTCCCTAGTTCATTCGGAAATAAGTACATCTTAGTAGCAGTAGATTACATGACAAAATGGGTAGAAGCCCAAGCTTTACCTACTAACGATGCTAGAGCTGTAGTAAAGTTTCTTAAGAAACTTTTCTCTCGTTTTGGAACACCCAGAGCAATCATCAGTGATAGGGGCACTCACTTTTGCAATACTCAATTTGATAAAGTCTTAAGAAAATATGGAGTACACCACAGAACAGCTACCCCTTATCATCCTCAAACCAGTGGGCAAGTGGAAGTGGCAAATCGTGAGCTCAAGCGAATCCTAGAGAAAATAGTTGAATCAAACAGGAAGGATTGGGCAGTGAAAGTAGATGATGCTTTATGGGCCTATAGAACAGCATTTAAAACCCCTTTGGGAACATCCCCATACAAACTTGTCTACGGAAAAAGTTGTCATCTACCGTTTGAATTAGAGCACAAAGCATACTAGGCTATAAAATTCTTGAATTATGATCTTAAAGTCACAGGTGAGAAGAGGATGATGCAGTTGAACGAATTAGATGAATGGCGAGCTAAGGCCTACGAAAACTCACGATTATATAAGGAGGCAACAAAATGATGCCATGATGCTCATTTGAAATAATCAAAGTAATTTGAGGTAGGAGACTTGGTCTTGTTAAACAATTTAAGACTTAAACTATTTCTTGGAAAGCTTAAATCAAGGTGGTCGGCCCATTCGTGATCAAAACTATTTTTCCTTACGGTACAGTCGAGGTAACCCATCCAACTTGTAACACTTCTATCTCGAGTCCGTCACCGGATTAGGGTTAGGAGCGTTACCGGACAGATCGAAAACATTCACAGACAAAATCATACATTCACTCATCATTCTCTGACATAATGTCCCTTAATCGGGTCCTCGAGACCTTAATCATACTTATAAGTCGAGTCGGGACTAAACTGAAACACATATGAAATTCTATGAAAATTTGAAATTTTTCTAAAATACAGGGGAGACACGCCCGTGGGAGGAGACCGTGTGCCCTCCACAGCTTCTATTCACCCCCGTGTAACCATCCGTGTTTATACTGACTATACCAACTCGGTCATTAGGCACGCCCGTGTGCCATGGCCGTGTACTTCTAGGCCATATACTGACTTCCCCACTACGGCTACCAAGCACGCTTGTGTCGAGGACATGTATTTTTATGTTAGCTACTGACTTATACACCACGGCCAGATGACACGCCCGTGTGATTTTATGTTGCATCCTGCCAATTTACCCACGGTCTAAGGCACGCCAGTGTGCCACAACCGTATGACATTATAGGCCATTTACAAGGCCAAAATGCCAACCAAAAAGGTTCATACCTATAAGCATCATTTACCAACACATATCAAGTATATATGGCAACCAAAAACATACAAATAACCATCCAAATCATGCACATTTGATCACTAAGATATTCATAACTATACATTAAATTTTCATCATACATATACATTCAAAACCAATACTAAACATACCAATTTGCATAACTAAAACTCAATTATACCTATGCACCATTTGTCTATATACTTACCATCTCATAACCATTCCATATATCAACTAATCATATCATAACAACTTCACATATCACATTCATCTAAGCATGATACCAAAACATAACTAGCCAAATCACATGGCTAAGTTCACTTTACAAATTATCACAAGAACTAGCCTATACATGCCATATCTAACTATATACATATCCAAAGTGTACCAAAATGATATTAGTAGTATGATGACGATCCTTGACGGTCCCGAGCCTTCAGTAGCTTTGACGACCTATAAAACAGATTAAACACACACAGAGTAAGCTTTCCAAAAGCTTAGTAAGTCAATATACTACAACTTAGCATAAAATGCATATGTTTGCTTTGATTCATACGCTTTTGACCATATTAGCCATATTGCCAATTCAAATATCATATAAACACATATCTCATTTCATCAAAACCTTCTACAACATATCATCAATTCCACATTCATAGCATTATAATAAGATCATATTGATGCTTACCCTGTATACACAATTAGTGTGTAATCAACATACCTGAATTGAGTTTACTATCACATATTTGTTCATAGCTCGGATTTGCAATCAGTATCATAGACTTGCCCATTGAACAGTAATAAATCCAATGGGATACTCAGAAAGCTCAGAATAATTGCACAATGCCAACATCCCAGACGAGGTCTTACATGCACTTGGATATCGATGCCACTGTCCCAGACAAGGTCTTATACGAATCAAAACGATGCCGATGTCCCAAAAATGGTCTTACACGTAAATGACATAATGATGCCAACGTCCCAGACGTGGTCTTATACGTAAAGTTTATATTGATGCCAACATCCCAGACGTGGTCTTACACATAATCAGATATCATGCCACTATCCCGAACAGGGTCTTACACGAATCTCAAATCAATGCCAATGTCCCAGACGTGGTCTTACATGATAAAATAGAATAGATACCTATGTCAAGTTCATACGAGACTCCTCAGACTTAGTCAATATACCGAACTTATCTCGGAATTCAATTACAGAATTTCTCATAAACATTCATTATCATCATTAAACATATAAACAATTACAATTGCATACAAATTCATTTATTTGTATAGTGACTTACCTCGGATTCAGTTTATCGGAAAAGAAAACGGCTACTCGATAACTTTCGCTTTCCCGCGATCTAAATCCGTTTTCCTCGGTTCTTAATCTAAACATATTCAGAATTAACCCTTTTATTCACTAGTTCATTCAATTCAATCCAAAGACACACATTTAGGGCTATTTGCAAAATAACCCTCACATTTGCACAACTTAGCAATTTAGTCCATTTTTCTCAAAACATCAAATTCACAAAATCTACTTATACACAAGCTTGGCCGAATACGTATATATCACATACAAACCCACATTTTTCATCAAATTCACAAATTAGTCCCTCAATTTGTCATTTTTTCAATTTAGCCCTATTAAGCTAAATTCATCAAAACTTCAAGAACAAAACATGTTCATCTACCACCAGTCTATCATTTAACACCTTAAAGCATTACAGAACTCAACATAGCATCAATGGCATAATTTGCAAACATCACCAATACACAAAATTGAAACATGGGTTTGATAGTAGACAAAGCAACGTTTACAAAAACGTAGAAATTATCAAAAACGGGTCAAAAACTTACCTTGAATTAAGGCTTGAAAGTAGCCGAATATACAAAGCTCAAACCCTTGTTTTCTTTTTTCTTATTTTCGGTCATAAGAACAAAAGATGAACATGGATTTCAATTGACTTTGTTTAACATGAAATACACTATTAACGTACAAAAATAACCTTTCATAATAAAATGTATAAAACATAGTTACAAGGTCATTTATGACCTTAGCCATCCATTAACCATTGAAATGGCCAAATTGCCACATAAATCCTCATATTCAAAAAGCCATAACACATAAGCACTTTAACATATAGCATACAACTTTCATATTTAATGCAATTTCATCCTTTCGTCAAATTAAACACACAGACAGATAAATTAACTTATGAAACTTTAACACATGCTTAATTATATATCAACGGCATAGAATATAATATTAAAATATTATAAGGACTCGAATTTGTGGTCCCAAAACCACTGTTCCGACTAGGGTATAAACCAGACTGTTACACAACTCAAGGAACATTCAAGGTAAATTGCCATCGACTGAAAATTTATAATGGTGAGGATTTCAAGGAATTAAGAGAGGAGCTTCAGCTCCGTGAACCTTCTTTTAGAAATGAAAACAGGGTGAGTCTAGCTTAAGACTTTAAACGAGCACTTCTCGGGAGGCAACCCGAGCACTGACTTCTCTAACCCCATTAATCCTTATATTTTTATTTTTATTTTATTTTTCCTTTTAGCATCTAACCCAAACTAACTAATATAGTGAAGCGCAGGTTTTACTGCAACATGGCCTTACACACGGGCTTTTCCGTGGCCTGTGGACACCATGGGACAAAAAATGGGCGTGCCGGTAGACGTGCAATACGAAGAGAAAATTTGACACAGGCTACGATAATAAGACCACGGCCGTGCGACATAACCGTGGTCTATCCTGAGTAAACTAGCACGGGCACGAGCCACGGTCGTGTTTACCAACCATGTACAACACTGACTACATGAACACGAGCGTGACAGTCATAGCACGGGCGTGGGAGAAGCGAACACAATAGCACACGGACAAGAGACACGGGTCTGGCACCTTCACAAAACACGCCCAAATTCAAAAAAATCACGAAAAACACGGGCTAAATAAGAGACACGGGCGTGGCACCTGCACGTGTCCCCTTCACTATTTAAAGAACATTACCACCGTCTCCCACAAAAATTTCCCCCAAAACTTCAACCCTAGCCGTTCCCCTCAAATATTTCTACTCCTAATCCGGCCACCACCAAGAAATTCCTCACCATTGACTTCCCCTAGCCTTTATCCCCCTCCCTCTTTCAATCACCCATCCAAAAAAACCAGTCTACGCCCGTGGCCTGTGCCTACACGACCGTCCCAAAACTATCCCACCGTCGTGTTTCCCCAATGAGTTGCAGCACACGTTCGTGGCTGGACGCTACCCGCCCGTGCTCCGCCCAACCAAGTCATCACCACCATTACTGGTCACCTCTTATTGTTACATTTACTGTCATTTTACTTCCTCATATTTAGAATTTTATTCATCTAATTAAGTTTAATAGTAGAATAGGTTAATTAGTTTCTCATTATTGGATTGATTTAAACATATAATTTTTGTTTAAATAACAATGATTAGAATTAGATTGAATCACTCGTTCTTACATGCGAAATATGAGTGCCTTATCTTGTTATGAGTTGACCTTTCTTATATTTTGGATAATAACGGAACCCTTTGATAAATGTCTTGGTTGGGAATATACTTGAGTCATTACTTTTCGGTTCTTTTCAGGCCCATAATGTCATCATCACGAGGAAAGAAAATGACAGCCCCGAGTTCTAAGAAGCGAAAGGGACCCAGTTTATCCTCCACAAGTGTATCCACCGAAGTGTGCCACCCGTTCCTACAATTTCCCCCAGGGGCCCAAGAAGACCGTTATAAGATACTATGCACACAATCCCTCGGCATAGGGAGATACATCGATTGGGCCGTTTTAGAACAGGTCTATCTTATCGATGATGTACGAGCTCTCTTAACCACTGATTCATTGGAGAAATTCTTTAGCATAATCGAGCCAACATACCTAGAGCTCACTCTAAAATTCTGCTCAACGTTCCAACTTCAGGCGGTGATGACAAAATATGATGATCTGGGTACAATACAATTCCGTCTCAGAGGCACTATACGACGGCTAAACGTACCACAGTTCGGAGCCGCAGTAGGACTTTATACAAAAGAGTTTGTAGCAGAGAATGATCTCTCCAAGCTACACCGCCATATTCATCGCACCCCCGTAAGCTGTTGGTACAACATTGGCCCTAGTGGAGGCAATTACGACCCCAGTCGCTCCATAGCGACGGCTCTTTTCCCGCCCCTAAGGTACGCATATGCTATATTCTAGCCCATACAATTACAGGTCGGCAAGAAAGCACTGGCGTCGTCAATACTCACGACGCCTACTACCTGTGGTGCATGTTGAATGGACACGTTTTTGACCTAGCCTATTTCATAGCCTGCGCCATTTAGCACCAAACGGAGCAACACAAGAGAGGGATCATATCTATGGGCCCGTACATCACACGCTTGGCTAGACATTTTGAACTCACTGATGCACAGACATCCTCACTCACCCTGGTCGATCAGATGTCCCCACAAGGCATCCAAACTATGTTACACATGAGGATGATGGAACACCAACATGGAACTGATCCTCCTTAATATCGACTTAAACCTTCCACCGATGAGGAAGAACCTTAGGACATTACTGATGATGTTCCCCCACCACAGGAGGCACCACCACCAAGCCATTGTCCCTCTTATACGACCACTTCACTCTCCGACATTTCTACACATCTCACTCAATTTGAGCAGTACTGTACACATCAATTCGATAATACAGCTCGAAGATTCGACAGCATTGATGCGACGCTTCAGCAGATTTGTCACCACTTTTATATATCGCCGCCCCCACCACCCAGTGACCCAGCAGATGACGAGGACCTTTGAGTCCTTTTTCTTATCTTTATTTGCCATTTTTCTAATTTAATTTAATTTTCATTATTAAACTTTGTATTTTGTCTGGTTAGAACTTCTATTCAGTACAGTTCAATTTCTTTTATCACTAGCTATCTAACCCTCGAGTATCTCTAACAACTCTCTTTAAATATTTCTCCCTAAACATTTAATTGATGACTTCATAGATTAGATAGAATTAATATACAACTCCAGGAACAAAATTATCACTTATACCTAGTCATCACATTCGTCATGAAACATCCTCCAAGGATTTCATCAATAATTCAGGAAGTTTTACTTCTCTCCCTATCTTATGATTTTATTATTACTGTGTTATTATACATGTTTGTACATTGAGGGTAATGTACATCTTAAGTGCGGGGCGTGAATAGTTATTTCGAGAAAGTGCCTAACTTTCTTCATTATTCTCAAATCCCTGAATTATGCCTTTTCTTGAAGTAAGTGTCTCATATTATGATTAGAATGAAATTTCCCTGCTTTATGATTTTATTGATGTGTTTTGGATTAAGTCATTGATAATTGTGCATTGATGATTAAATTTTAAGGATACTAGGGAATCAAGCATGATAAGTCTAATTTTCATTTAATTAAAAATTTTTCTAGGTTGTCTACCTGAATTTGAATATTACTTTGAAGTTTGAAATTTACGAGGTTGATATCAAATACCCATAATTTTTGTGAGACTTTGAGCCTTGTAGAGCATATATTCTTTTTCATGCTCATTTTTTGATTATGAGTGTGTCAACACTGATTTGTTATTCTAGAACTTGCATTGATTATACATGTCGAGACCACACCTTTGATTTGATATACAAAGATGATAAAGGCACTTAGGATTTAATCCACTCATTCCATTAAAAGCTTACCTTCGTAATTAACTCCTAGTGAACCCATTTGATCCTAACAACCCTTTTCATTAACTCACCCACTAATATTAACCCAAAACCCTTTATATTTGTTATCACCATTCCTTTTGACTACCCTTATGTCGAGATTTGATTTGATCAGTTGCTAACTATTTTATCTATTAAATCTATCCTTTATTATGTATTTGACTTGAACTAAAAAAAACAAAGTATATTCATTATTAGTTCTATAATTAAGTGAGATTACATGTTTAAATTTCAAATCTTGAAGAAAAAGCTCGTATTATTAGTTTTCAATTGATGTAATTATTGAAGATTAGTTCATTTTTCTAGTTAGGTAATTTGTCCAATCAATCTCGATTCTAACCCTCTAATTCAGCCTTTATCCACACCTTTAACCCAAGCCCCTTTATAACCCTGTAAAAGACCTTTAGATTTGTGTATCATCTCATATTATAGTGGTGGAGATTTGATTTTCATGCAAGCCTATGGAATTAACTCTTCATGTTTGACTTTTGAGTGCTTAATTCTAAACCTTAAACACTTTGAGTGATTTGAGTGAATCTTTAGTGAGGATGTCAACTCTTGCCGATTTTGAATCAGAGGTAATTAATTAGGTAAGGGAAAACACCTAACGTTTTTTGGGCTATAAATGTATGACTTTGATTGTTTGAATCTTTAGGACCCTTTGAGTTAAATTATTCATGTATAAATTATCTATGAATTATGATGAAACATTATTAATAAATATTATGAATCAAGGAAGTTCGTTTTAATTGTGAGTTGAGAATTTTGCTTCAGGACAAGCAAAAGCTTAAGTGTAGGGGTATTTGATAAACCGTAAAAGTAACATATTTTAATCTCATATTTAGCATGCTTTTGGATGATTTAAGCCTTGAATAGTATAATTTGGTGCTCTTAGTCCTTTGTTTTCATGTTTTACACTCAGAGGAGCACCGAATGACGAAAAGAATGGAAAACAGGCCCGAAACAGAGTAAATGGGCCATATCACAAAATCCACAAGGCCTGGGACCAAGACTAAATGGCCGTGCCTTATTCAACAGGTTCGAACACGGCTTGGCCATGACTTACACGGGCGTGTGCCATGGGCATGTCCCTGTCGTAGGAAAGAAAAGTTTCACTCAGATTAGGATTCTTAGGGGCAAAGAAACATATTCAAAAGCCTATATAAACACCCTAAGTATCACCTAAGAAGGGGAGAACCCAAGGCTTTAGTCAGGGGGCATCCGACTAGGCCAAAGAGGGCAGATTTGTGGAGAATTACTCGAAGATAGCCAGTTGATCCATCTCAAGAAGCCGGAATCATACTCAAGACGGAGGATCTCTCCTTCAATTCCTTC
Source organism: Gossypium bickii (assembly GCA_025503065.1). NCBI lineage: Eukaryota > Viridiplantae > Streptophyta > Magnoliopsida > Malvales > Malvaceae > Gossypium > Gossypium bickii. The sequence continues at coordinate 40,338,900 of CP106717.1, read as the reverse complement.
AGGGGGTTTGAGGGATTTTTTATGTTCTATTTTATCTTTTCTTTTGAGATGTTTTCTTTTATTGTTATGAACTAAACCCTCAGATACCTGAGGAGGATGAAACCTAAGATGACTCTTGTTATCGTTTGCTAAACTATATGATAAATATTTGACTTGTTCTTAATTATGTGTTCTTAATTCTTGTTTTGATATTTCTGGGATATTAATTGAAGTGTGATGTGCTTAGGTGGAGGAGCAAAAGTCCCTTCCTAAGAGTAGATCTAGCATAATTAAGAGGAGTTGATCGCGAGCCTAGAGATAGAGTGACGAGATTTTGCTGCATTAGGGTGAAACCTAATATGGGAGTCCATAGATCGAGTTAATGTGATTCTAGGGGTTTTAATTAGAGAGAGATTTTAATTAATCAACCTAAGGTTAGATGTTGGTCACCTCGAGAGAGGGATAAATATAACTTAAGGAATCTTACGGATCAAGTCAAGTGAATAAATCGTCTGGTTCAGAGTTAGGTAATAAGTGAAGTCTAGGTGGATTCTTCCTTGGGTGTCGTCTTAATCAATTGGTTTTTCCTCAAGTTATTTTCCCAAATTTATTCTTCTTTGTCTTAGAGTCTTTAGTTTAGTAGTTAGTTAATTTAGATTAGATAAACAAGCCATTCAATTCTAAGGCTAAATAATAAAAAGAGAGTTAGTATTAGTACTTTTGGTTCCTTTGGGTTCGACATTTTGGTCTTGCCTTAACTGTACTACTGTTTGATAGGTACGCTTGCCTCAAATCATTGTCATAGTTAGTTTCCAGGTTTGATCATTCTTTTTATAAATTTTAAGACTTTGACATCACGAAAACAATGATCACATCACCACCATTTATCCAACATATCTATCCTTTATTTTATTCCTAAACTGAACCTACTACATCCTTCTAACCTTACCGTTCACTTTAAACCAAATTATTAAGCTTCCCAATACCTTTATCTAATTTCCCCTTTCGATAACTCGAACTCTCTCCTTCTCGACGATTGGCAAACGACGTGAAATGACTCAACTAATTAATGCCAGATCACATCATATATATAGCCATATGTGATGAATTAATTTGGTTTGTTTAGTATGTTTGAATATGGTACATATATGTATAGTTATGTCTTGTAAATTGAGTTGGTTGATAGTTATGTGATGATTAGTGATAATAGGTTCCATGAATGGTAAATTGATGATTTGTGGAATTGGTAATATGCTTGTGAAATGGTACAAAATAATGTATGATTGGTAAAGGTTTAACTAGTTGATTGGTGTATATGTTTTGGTATGTTCTAGATTGAGAAAAACATGAGTTATAAGCATGTTTGTTATTGGTACAGGATATGGTATGAATTAGCCTTAATTGTGGCTAAATTGGATATTTATTTATGTTATGAATTGGTGCCATTTTGGTTGTGTAGGTATATGCAAATTTGGGTGGCAAATTGGCTTGGTAAATAGCCTATTTTTGTCCACACGGGCAGAGACACAGGCATGTGTCTCAACTGTGTGTGACACAGGGTCATGTTGCACGGTCGTGTGTCCCCTGGTGTTGAAATCAAAGTGAAGTCAGTATGCTCCACACAGTCTCACACACGGGCGTGTGATCAGCTGGGTGGTACAAGTCAGTATACCTCCTAATTGGCACACAGCCTAGCAAGCGGGCGTGTGACTTGGCCGTGTTGCATAAGTCAGTATACCCTAAGGTTTGACATGGCCTAGCACACGGCCTGGCGCACGGGCGTGTGTGACCACTTCGAAGGGCACATGGCCTAGACACACAGGCATGTGGTTGGCTGTGTGACCCAAGTCAGTAAGCTCACTTGTTTGGACACGAGGTAGGACACGGGTTGGGACATGGGCTAGGACACGGCCATGTGTTCCCATTTCAAATGTCCACACAGCCTGTGACACGGGCATGTCACACAGCCTGTGACATGGGCATGTCACACGGCCTGACCCAACGGGCGTGTGTTCTCTATTTTAGAGAAAAAATTATAAGTGTTGAAAAATTTCTCGAGTTATCGGTCTAGTTTGTAACCACTCCTAATGCATGTTTAGGGCTTCGTAGGCTCGTATTAGGGACATATTGATTGAGGTTGATTGATGAATGGTTTAATTAATGAATTGTATGATAATAGTATGTATAATTGAGTTGGAAGTCTGGTAATGCTCCTTAACCCTATTCTGGCGTTGAATACAGGTGAGGAGTGTTCCATTTATTGGTATCAGAGCTACAATTTAGTCGATTCTAGGACTAACATAGCGTGTGTGAGAGTCTAGATATACATGTCATATATAAAATATGATAGTGTGATGACTCCTGACATTTCAAATTGTGTTTTCGTATGGTAATGATCCCAATCAAGCTATAGCTGATGAGGTTGAAAGTAATGCGCCTGCTCTCGCGCAAGGGACAGCGTCGTCTGATTCTAGACGCGTAACGGGTAGTCAGGGAGGAGAGGCTAGAGAAGCCTTCTTCCAAATGATGAACGAGTGGTTCACTCAGTATATTCGAATGAACCCGGCTGCTCAATAGCCTCCATCCCCTCCTAATCCCCAACCTATATCTATAGCTCCTCAAGGAGTTGAGCTTTTAAGATTGAACAAGCCTCCCGTTGATAAGATTCATTAACACGAGGCTGAAGAGTTCAGAGCTAATGTTGATGATGATGCGGAGAGAGCTAAGTTTTGGCTTGAAAATACAATTCGAATGTTTGATGAGCTATCTTGCACACTGGTTGAATGTTTAAAATGTGCCATATCACTTTTTAGGGACAGTGCATATCAGTGGTGGAATACGTTGGTATCAGTGGTGCCGAGAGAAAGAGTCACCTAGGAGTTCTTTCAGATTGAGTTTCGAGAGAAATACATCAGTCAACGGTTTTTGGATCAAAAGCATAAAGAGTTTTTAGAACTGAAACAAGGCCGCATGACTGTAACAAAATAAGAAAGAGATTTGTACGGTTGAGCAAGTATGCTCGGGAGTATGTGTTTATTAAAGAGATTATGTGCAACCGGGTTATTGACGAGTTGAACGAGTATATCAAACTTCTGGTCAAGATTTTAGATTAGAAAGAATTCATTGTGTTAGTTGATCGGGCCTGCACAGCTGAAGATTTTAGCCAAGAAAAGAAAAAAGTTGATTCAAAGGCTAGAGATTCGAGGAAAAGACAGATGAATAAACCTTCTCATTCTTCATCAAAGAAATTTCAAGATTTGTATAGTAGATCTAATGCATCAGTGGGATATCGGAATAGAGATCGTGGAAATCAATTTGTGAATTCTAAAGCTCAAGCTACATCCATCTCAAGTGTTGGAAGTGTGAGAAATAACAAACCTGAGTGTCAACAGTGCGGGAGAAGACATTTTGGTGAATGCTGGAATAAAAGTACTAAAGCTTATTTCAAATGTGGCTCGCCAGATCATTTTATTAAAGACTATCTTGAGATGGTTCAGAAAGATAGACCTCAGAATGTGAGACCGAGTAATATGTCGAGTAGAGGAAGACCACCAAGAAATGCTGGGAATGTGAGTGGTAGTCGAGGGGCGACAAGGGACTCCACTGTGAGATCTAAGGTTAGAGCACTTGCCAGAGTGTACGCTATTCCCGCTCGTGAGGAAGCGTCATCACCAGATGTTATTACCAGTACCTTCTCTCTTTATGACACTAATGTGATTGCTTTAATTGATCCTGGATAGACACATTCGTATGTTTGTGAGAATTTAGTGTCTAGTAAGAAATTTCCTGCTAAAATTATTGAATTTATGATTAATGTATCGAACCCTTTAGGTAAGTATGTTCTAGTTGACAAAGTATGCAAGAATTGTCCTTTAATGACTCAGGGCCACTATTTTTCAGCTGACTTGATGCTTTTACAATTTGACGAGTTCGATGTGATTTTGGGTATGGATTGGTTGACTCTACATGATGCTATTGTGAACGATAGACGAAAGGCTATAGATTGAAGTGTCAAAATAATGAAATTCTTTAGATTGAATCTGATGAGTCGAATGGATTGCCAATAGTGGTTTCATCGATGTCGACTCAGAGATATGTGAGAAAAGGTGGTGACGTGTAGTTAGCATATGTTTTAGGTACCAAGGTGCCTGAAAAGAAGATTAAATCGATACCTGTAGTTTGTGAATATCCAGATGTATTTCCAAAAGAATTGCTTGGGTTTCCACCTATCAGAGAGGTTGAATTTGCTATTAAATTAGTACCGGGGACTTCACCGATATCTATAGCTTCGTATAGAACGGCTTTGACAGAGTTGAAAGAGTTGAAAGCTCAGTTGCAAGAGTTAACAAATAGCGGTTTTGCACGATCGAGATTTTCACCCTGGGGTGCACCTGATACGATCCGCATTGATGATGAGTCGAGTCGTATTTATGTTGTCCTATCATCTACAATGAAGTAAGGATCAAATGGATGGTTAGTTAATAAAAATTGGTGAAATAGGCTCAATATTGTTTAAAAACAACAAGGTTCTAAAATGGCTAATTGGATGTACTCGGTTATGGTAAAATGATGGAAGGAAACGGCTCAAAAAGCAAGCAAGAACCAACACTAGTAAGTGTCGATCCAACACTTATAAGCTTATGAGTTGGTTTAAAAATTCATTCAAAAACCTCAACCTACTATCTAGAAAGATAGGAACCTCAGTATAGGGTTCGAACGCCACACTTACGAAAGTGATAAGTTCAAAATAAAACAAAGAACGGGTTGACGCCACTAGCTTTGTAGATAAGCCAACAAGTCTTTGTACAAAATCGAAGAAAAGTATTTCTCACCAAATGAACAGAATTTCATGAAAATGTCCAAAAGTGCTTTCAAAAGGCTGATTACACACATATTTATAAGGCTAGGAAAAGGCTAGCTAAATGGTCACAAATATTCATCTTAAAAGTTGAAATAAAGCTCAAGTCTCTTGGAATTCTTGAACCAAATAACTCCACCATTTAATTTACTTCAATTCTGCTGCATAATTGACCTTGAATGCTTTGAAAAGTGACTCTTGAAATGTCCTTTGGTTAGCTGAAAAGTCACCAGACCTTAATGGTGTTTGAATGCTTGAATTAATTCTTTTGAAGCATCAAAAACAGTTGGCAGCTGAAAAGCTTGCTTCCAAATTTAAAGAAGCAATAATCCACTCTTTAAACTCTTTTACATGATATGTTAAACCCTCTTTTGTAACATCCCCTTACTTGCAACAGAAAATCACTTGAACAGCCACTTAATTTAATTTGTAACAGCCTTGAATTTGTAACGGTTATGACTTGAAAAGACTCCTACAATAAACACCTTAAAATGAGCTTATTAAACACAATTAAATACTAATTAAACTCAAACACATTAAACACTTCAAAAAATGAAATAAAACTTATTCATCAATTATTCCAGCAACTAGTTTAATTAAATGAAGCATAATTAATTAAGCTTAAACTCCTGCATCAATAAATTATCCTAGTAACTAGATTAATTTAAGAAGCATCTATTAAATGAAGTTCAATAATAACTCAATTATTAAAACTAAGATAAGTTGAATTAATAATCAGTAACTCATTTATTAATCTAAGATGAGTTTATTAAAATTTAAATTCAACTTGCAATAAATTGCAAGTGACGCCTATTGGGTTAATCCATGCTTTTCGAAGAGATTCGACTTCTTATCCATCCCAAACTCGATCCACATAGCTTGCTAATGCTTCTTGAAATTTCTTAGCTCCTGATCAAGTTATAGGCCCTCATGGCAGCTCAATGGATTCAATAGAGATATTCTGGGCTAAGGTCGTATAATTCCCCCCTCTTGAAGGTGACTTGTCCTCAATTCGAAACCTGCATCAAAAGGAGACAAATTAGCAACATTAAAACTTGCACTAATGTTATACTTACCCGGTATGTCAAGTCGATATGAATTATCATTGATCCGTTCAATAACTTGAAATGAACCATCTCCTCGTGGTAACAACTTAGATTATCATTGGGCTAGAAACTGTTCTTTCCTCATATGAACCCAAACCCAATCACCGAGTTCAAAAATGACTTGTTTTCTTCCTTTGTTCACTTTTTGAACATAATTCTCGGTTTGGGCGTCAATGTTAGCTCGTACTTTTTGATGGAGCTCCTTGACGTAGTCAGCTTTTTTCTTGGCATTTACATGTACAAATTGATCGTTAGGCAATGGCAATAAATCAAGGGGAGTTAATGGATTAAAGCCATAAACTTCTTCAAAGGGAGAAAACTTAGTAGTAGGGTGGATAGAGCGATTGTAAGCAAATTCGATGTGAGCTAAACATTCTTCCCACGACTTCAGATTTTTACGGATGATGGCACGCAACAAAGTAGTCAATACTCAATTTACCACCTCCATTAGTCCATCCGTTTGTGGATGACAACTGGTCAAAAATAATAGCTTCGTTCCAAGCTTCCTCCACAATGATCTCCAAAAATGGCTCAAAAACTTTGCATCACGATTGGATACAATCGTTCTTGGGATTCCATGTAAATGAACAACTTCCCTAAAGAAGAGATTAGCTACATGGACAGCATCATTAGTCTTGGCACATGCAATAAAGTGAGACATTTTTGAAAATCTATCAACTACTACATATGTAGAGTCCTTCCTCGTTTTTGTTCTTGGTAACCCAAGGACAAAGTCCATGGATACATCCATCCAAGGGAATTCAGGTATGGGCAGCGGCATATACAAACCATGTGGTTGAATTTTGGACTTAGCTCATTTGCAAGTCACACAACGCTCACAAACACGTGCAACATCTTTTCGCATTCTCTCCAATAAAAATGTTCTTGTAAGGTTGATAATGTCTTGTTATTCCAAAGTGTCTCATGAGACCTTCACTATACGCCTCTTGCGTAAGCAATTCTCGGATCGAGCCTTGTGGTATATATAATTTGCCTTCCTTAAAAAGGAATCCCTCGTACCTATAAAATTTCTCAAAAGATCCAATCTTACAAGTAGCAAAGATATTACCAAAGTCATCATCAGCAACATACAATTCTTTTAAATAAGAAAACCTAAGTAACTTAGAATCAAGATAAGACAATAAAGTGTACCTCTTTGATAGGGCATCAGCCACTACATTTTCTTTACCTTTCTTATACTTGATGACATATGGAAAGGATTCAAGATATTCAATCCACTTTGCAGGCGCTTGTTTAGCTTATGTTGGCCCTTGATGTACTTTAAGGCTTCGTGATCGGAGTGAATCACGAACTCCTTCTGCCACAAGTAATGCTGCCACGTCTCGAGGGATAGAATTAAGGCATACATTTCCTTGTCATACACGGGATAATTGAGAATAGCCCCACTTATCTTCTTGCTAAAATATGCCACCGATTTTCCATCTTGGGTTAGCACGGCCCTGATTCCTACACCTAAAGCATCACATTCGATTTCAAAGGTTTTAGTAAAATTAGGAAGTGCTAATAAAGATGCTTGGACAAGACATTGTTTAATTTTATTAAATGAATTTTCTTGCTCATCTGTCCAATAAAATTATGAGTTTTTCTTAATAACACTTGTCAATGGCGCAGCAATTGTATTAAAGTTAGGTATGAAACGTTGGTAGAAACTAGCCAACCCATGAAAGCTTTGGATTTGGATAATGCTAGTCGGACGCTGCCATTCTTGGATCGCTCGAACTTTCTCTTGATCAACTTCCAATCCTTCTGTAATGCCTCGAATTTGGGTCTAGTAGAATTGGGCCTATTGGGCCTTGGGCATATGAGCGTTTAAAATTTTTGAGAATAAGAGAACGACACTAACCAAGTTGTAACGCCCTAAAAATCCCGAAGCTCTAAATTGTCGTGCACTAAGGTTGGTATGTAGGAGTAGCACTTAGAATATTAATTTTAAGGTATTATCGGGATTATTTGAAGCCTTAGAGATAGTGAAGACCATAGGGAAAAATTTATTTTTCATGCTTCAGTGGACCCTAGTCTCAGGCATTAGGCCTCTTAAGCAAATTAAGAGAAAATAGGACACAAATGGGCTTGTGGTCCAGTGGCAAGTGGCGTCACTTGGGGAGCTATAAGGTGGCGTGTTGTCAGCTGAGGAGGTCCAAGGTTTGAGCATTATGAGAGGTATTTTGGAGTGTTTTATTTTGCATAGGTGGACGGCCAGAGTTGTGTGGAATATGAATTCTTGTGTTGGAGTGTTTGAGTGGTAAGGGGAACTGATAATGGAGGAAAATTCGGATAAGGCTAAGGTGTTATCAGGAGAAAAGTTAGGAGATGAGGAGAGGGAGGAATTGGTGCCGAATGGGACTATGGGGAAAGGAGTATTCAGCTTGTGCCTATAAAAGGTGAGTGCCGAATACTTTGACGGGTTCCTGGGGTTGCCATTATTATTTTTCTTCCTTTCTTCCCCTCAATTGGTTCCTCTTATAGCCAAATTCTCCCATTGCCGAAATCTCCTAAAGCTGAATTCCTTTGTGCCGAATTCTTTTGAAGGGCTCTTTCAGTTTTCAATACTTACCTCTTTTTTCCAAAAGCCGAATTCTCTCGTTGAGTTACCACAATCTTTTTCCTTGCCGAAATTCCTATTAGTGCCGATTCTTTGTGGTTGTTCCTCCATCACAAATTGATTGTTATCTACTATCAGTCAAGTTTAAAAGCCGAATTTCATTCAATAGCTATCTAGGCCGCAAGATCAAAAGGGGATTTGGTAAGTATTCAGTTAACCTCTTTTGTACGTTTTGTTAAAAATCGAAGGGCTATCTAACTTCTCATTATTGTTAATCATGTATTACCAAGGGTAAGGTTTAGAGATCGCAAACGTGGTAAGGAATGGCCGAATGTGTAGGGGTGACTCGTGTAGATTATGAGTCACTCGAATTATTCATGGTGTATGTGTGGGTGCAGATCTAGGGGATACTCGTGATTAGTAGCAAAGGAAGGGCCTTTAGAACCCTGTGGCACACGGTAAGGTTACGGTAAGGTTTCGGCTTTTGGTAAATGTTTTGATTTAGTGATTGATTAAAGGTTGGTTGGTTGTAAGTTCAAGGCTAAGGATAGTATAGCACGTCGCAGTGACTAGGTGTGTACAAACACAACACACACACGATATCGACAATGCCAAAAAGTTGAAAAACCGAAAGTGGCTAAATATGCCCGGTGGGCCCTGAGACTAAGTTTGATGAAATTGTTTGGTTTGGTTATACGAATTGAGTTAATCATGTATGTTACATGATCTAGAATTGTTTTGGGCTAATAGGCCATATGGATGAGATTTGGGCCTAATGGGCCGTAAGGAAGTGATTTGGGCTTGATGGGCTTTATGGGGACGTAGACAAGTATGTTAGGGTTTAATGGACTTTACGCCCAGTTCTAAACAACTCTTAAACTGCGTAAGACTTAATCTAATAATTAAACATGTCCGTGAACAAGTCGCTGGGTTAGAGTGTGGCAACCGACATATGCATGTCTAGGACTGGATCTAAGGAGAGGTTGGTACTAATGCGGTCCTAATGGCCCACCTCCTCTTCTCTGGAATCCTACCTGGTGCATAGTGTTTGTTCACTTTAGCTGCAAGGATTTGTTAATGGGCCAAAGTTCATAACTAAAACCTGAGAGGGACCAAATACCCTTAGATTTGTAAAATTACCAAAATACCCCTGATTTAGAAATTACGAAAATATCCTTAGATTTGTAAAATTACTAAAATACTCCTGGTTTGTAAAATTACCAGAATACCCCTGATTTGTAAATTACCATAATACCCCTGATTTACAGAATTACCTAAATATCCCTGATTTATAAAATTTCCAACGTACCTTTGTTTTGCAAAATTACCTTAATACCCTTGTAGAATAGATTTACAGAAATACCCTTGGGTTGTGAAATGACGAAAATACCCCAATGTGATGAGTATGAGTTTTGTGGGTGTTACTCATGTGCATGTTGCATTCATATGATATTCTGATTAGGATGCATATGGGTGGGAATTATGGTACGGAGGAATATTTGAGGATCGCATAGTCGCTTGACGACCATGGATCCACCAGTCGCTTTAAGCCCATTATATGATTAGCAGCTTTGCTGCAACGTTGAGTAGTGCCACTGTGAGTGCTACCTTTGGTGTGTAGAGGACGGGTGGGTCGATTTAGAAATCCCCACAGGTGTGTAGGGTTGGAAGGGAAATGGTGTGTAGCGGATGGATTTTTGGGGAGGGTTTTGCATTACCCTGTATTGCACATGATATGTTATGATATGATATGATATGAGGTCATTGTGGGCCAAGGCCCAATACCATCGATTTTGATAGGGCTCAGGCCAATGTGATAATTGTATTTTGAATTGAATGCCAAGGGGTGTACACACTGAATTTCGAAACTCACACCCTTTATTTAATGTTTCAGGTGATCCTCGGTAAATGGCTCAACGTGAGAGAGGACTCGGAGATGGCCACACTAAAAGATGTTTAAATTTTTGTTTATTTGTTTCAGAAGACATGGTTTAATTGCTTTATTTTCATTGGATGTAATAAGGCCTTATACTCCAATTTGACATTAGATTTTAAGTTTTGTTTGTTTCAACTGTTTACTAGTTATTAAACTTGAGTAAATTTCTTATATTTAAATATTATTTACAAAATACTTAAAATGATAAAATGGCTTTTATTATTACCTAACAAGATTCAAGGATTTTGGGCTTTTAGGCCTTAAATTTTTAACTTAGCAAAATTGTTTAGAATTGTGCCTTTGATGTGACATTCCAGATTCGGCCATAATGTCTAGGCCGGGTTTGGGGTGTTACACCTTCAGAACTCACCACAAACCCTAAGAACACAATTTTGTTAGTGCAAAATGAAACTTTTTAAAATTTGCATAGAGTACCTCTTGTCGCAACGTTTCTAAAATGTTGAATGTGTTCTTCCAATGAATTGCTATATATCAAGATATCATCAAAATAGACTACACAAAATTTTCCAATATAAGCATGCAACACATGGTTCATTAATTGCATAAAGGTACTAGGTGCATTTGTAAGATCGAATGGCATTACCAACCATTCGTACAAACCATGTTTGGTCTTGAAGGCAGTCTTCCATTCATCGCCTTCTCGCATACAGATTTGATGGTAGCCACTCCTAAGATCGATCTTCGTGAATATCTTGGCACCACTAAACTCGTCGAGCATATCATCGAGACAAGGAATAGGATGTCTATATTTGACGGTGATCTTGTTGATGGCACGACAATCAATGCACATTCGCCATGAACCATCCTTTTTGGGCACAAGTAGAACCGACACTGCGCAAGGACTGAGACTCTCTCGGATGTAACCCTTATCCATAAGTTCAGCAACTTGCTTTCGCAACTCCTTGGTTTCTTTCGAGTTACTTCGATAAGCAGGCCGATTAGGAAGTGCAGCTCCGGGCACTAGGTCGATTTGGTGCTCGATGCCTTGAATTGGAGGCAATTCATAGGCACTTCATCTGGAAAAACATCCTCGAATTCCTGTAAAAGAGACAACATAGAAGAAAGTAGATCATCGGGTAACTCGTTAGTGTTTAACAAAATTTCTTTGTAAATGAGTTCAAATACAGGTTGCCTTAAAGTTAATGCTCTCCGAACATCGCTCGCTCTTGCAAACACACTTATTTTCTCACTTTCTTTTTCTTCTCCATTTTTTTCTTTTCTTGCTTCCTTTTCACTCTCTTTTAAAATTTTACCACTAGCTCTCTCATTTTTCTTTTCTTTTGCACTCGCACTCTTTTTTTTCTTTTTCTTGCATTTGTCTTACAGAAGGTCTGAGTTTGAGTTGGTCCTCGTATACTTGGTTCGGGGTTAATGGTGCAAGTGTTACATACTTGCCATAATGCTTGAAGGTATACCTATTGGTATAACCATTGTGAACCACTCTCTGGTCGAACTGCCATGGTCATCCTAACAGCAAATGGCTCGCGTGCATTGGCACCACATCACATAAAACTTCATCGAAATACTTTCCAATACTGAAAGAAACAAGGACTTGTTTCATGACTTTAAGCTCACCACCATCGTTGAGCCATTGAAGCTTGTACGGGCTCGGATGTTTGGTGGTCAGCAGTCCTAACTTCTCCACCATGAAAGTACTTGCCATGTAACACCCCAAACCCGGCCTAAATGTTACGACCGAATCTGGCATGTTACAGAGTGAAAACATCTTAAAATCATAAGTTTGTCGAAAATGTTTAAAGAAGACTCGGTTTTGTTTTAGGGTTTAGAAAACTTAGTAATAATTGATGCTGAGTTTGTTTTAGGAGTTGTAGTAATACTTGGAAAACTCGTGAGTAAAAACCCATTTGTGATTGCCGATTTTAGAAAACATTGGACACTTGTTAAAACGAAACGCGATAAGAAAAATCAAGTTTAGAACCATTTGCCTTTAAAGTGATTTGAAAATGAGAGTTTATAAAAACATCCAAGCTACCTTTATTATCTTGTAACGTTTGGAAAACCCGAAGAGGTATAGTTTTGAAAATGCCATTTTAACGGTTAATTAAGCAAACAAGTTCTAATCACATGCATAACAACATCGAAGTAAATCAAATAACCAAAACCCAAAATAACAACCAAATGCCTTATTACAAAAAAATCATACCAAATTTAAAGAAAATAAATAAAACGAGAAGGTATTTTATAGTTAAAACTCGAAACCAACATGCATGGCCACCTCGACTCTCCCCGCTCCATATCTCATGCGATCTATGCCTCATCTCAAAATATAAGGGAAGGGGAGTCACCAAGACTCAGATGTATAAATCCCCAACCCGATAATTCAAGCACTTACACGGATCATTGATAAAACATGCAAATCATGCAAACCCCATAACCTAACCATCCGAAACTCCTTTTTCTACCCTGTGTGGTACCAAACCACTGGTGACCCAAAGTCACGAATAATCCATCTGTAGGGCCAACCCACGTGTGATACCAAATCACTGGCGACAATCCCGTAATATCAACTGTGGGGCCAACCTACTGTGGTGCTAAGCCACTGGGACAAGTCGCTATGAGGTGCCAAACCTCTGGTGACCCAAAGTCACAAAATATCAATATCCAAGTGTGGGGCCAACCCACGTGTGATACCAAATCACTGGCGACGATCCCGTAATATCAACTGTGGGGCCAACCCACTGTGGTGCTAAGCCACTGGGACAAGTTGCTATGAGGTGCCAAACCTTTGGTGACCCAAAGTCACAAAATAGTCTGTGGTACCAAACCACTGGAGGTGCCAAACCTCTGGTGACCCAAAGTCACGGATATCACTTCCCCCTCCTCTCATATCACCCATCATCATGCCATACTCATGTAAATCATGCAAATCAGGCAAATCATGCGAATCATGCCAACATACTTAGTTACGCATCATATAACACATATATGTCATAAATCATTATATCCCATATATTGAATAGCAAAATTCATATCGACACGGACTTACCCGGATCCGTGCTCATACCCATAGGGTATCATATTAGCATCCACACTGTTTCGGCTTTATCATATTCAGGTTATTAAAATATATTTACTAAGTATAGAGTGTGTAAGTTACACACCTGCTATAACGAAAGCCTTAAATCCCGAAGAGTCGATCTACCACACTAGATCCCCCTTCCTTAACGCTTTTCGAGCACTAGCCATAACCCGAGATATGCGAGATCAAGCCTTCCCCTACAATCGGCCAAAACTAAACAACATAATCATGCTAATCAACCTCTAAGGGTATAACTGTAATTTTACCTACCAAGGGCATTTTTGTAATTTACCCACCAAGGGTATTTTCGTAAATTCACACCTGTAATGGCCTTTTCGAAGGCCTAATGTGGCCACTAGCGACTCAGCTACCATTTCCTGGTCGTCTCGACGATTGGGCCTAAAACCCGATTTCGGCCCATCCGGCCCACACTGCGTGTGCCCACCTAGCACGAATCTAGCCACGTATATAAGTTTCACCTAGTCTAGTTCACCAAATACTAACCAATCATATAATTTACTCATATGGGCCCACGGGCCCATTGGGCCCACTTCAGCCCATCGTGGCCCAAGCAGCCCAACCCACGAGAATACTACTGATGGCCTCAACTATCGCGTCGAAGCCCCACACGTGCGCTCGCACGCTCGTGTGGCTACTAATGCCGTGATCGGCACTTTGGCATTTGCCGCTCTACAGCTAGAGTAGAGAGAGTTACACACCTGATAGGACCCTGGGGCTAATCCGCGCTCCGACCACTCTTGTGCCCAAACGCCCTCCAAGATGTGTTTACTCTCCTCCTAGGATGCTCCTTATATAGCTAGCTCTTCACCTTCATTCTTTTTGTCTTTTCGATGTGGGATCCCTTCGTCAGTAGAGTTTAAATTCAACCGAAACTCTTACCGTCCAGACTGCAAAATAAATACTCCCTTGCTTCTCATGAGATTCGAACCCAGGCTCCCTTGCAACATAATCCACGCCGCTAACCACTTGGCCACAAGCTCCTCTTGTGTCTTAAACCATGCGCAATTAAATATAAACTATGGCCCAAATTCTAAGATCCAAGTAAAAAGAAACCAAAATGCAAAAGCCAAGACTTGAACCTTGGACCTCCTTCCTTCCTTGTGGCGTCACTTCCTTGTCTCTTATGTGGCGTCACTTTGCCACTACACCACACACTTCACTTGTGTCATTTTCCTTCATATTTTATTCTTAAGGCCTATCTGCCAACTTCCAGGGTTTTTTTGACCTAAAACCAAAATTTCCCCAAAGCCAATATTTGATCCCGGGACTTCATAGAAGCCCTCTAACCTTCCAAAATCACTTATCCAATAGGTCTAACTAGCATTTAAGCCGATCTCTTATTCTACAAAAATTTAAACGCTACTACGCCTAAGGCCATTGGGCTCAATTCTCCTAGGCCCAATTTCGGGATGTTACAAATCTACCCTCCTTAAAGAAATTTCGTCCTCAAAATTTTCAACTAACTAATAGTCGTACATCCTAACCTACCATACTACGCTCTTCACAAGCACTCGATCTTAATAAAACTAATATACTTTTAACTAGAATTTAAAACTCCTACCCATACTCAAAAAACGCCTAGCAATTAAAATAGACGAATATTTCATACACTCCCAACTCTATGTTTAATGTCTCGACTTATCTGATTTAAAAGTTTTAGGCGTCAGTCTTTATTCCACTGTGTATTAAGCCACAATCTTATGAATAGTTCTTATTACAGAGTTTTGTTTTCGTGAGTTCACAAAGTCCTATAGGTTTCAGTCTCTAGGGTAGCCTACTATCACTATTTATTCATATCATACATCATTAGGATCATATGCAAACATCAGTTAGGGGTACTTACCTGGGCGGATTGGTGTCGGAGACTCGGTGCCATGCTTTTCCAACTACACCTTTCCGTAAAAACTTTTATAACCCATTTGAAAATATTTTTGGGCCTCGGTCCGACAGTCGAGCTGTTAAAACTGGCTCTGATACCATAATTGTAACACCCCAAACCCGGCCTAAACGTTACGACTGAATCTGGCATGTTACAGAGTGAAAACATCTTAAAATCATAAGTTTGTCGAAAATGTTTAAAGAAGACTCTATTTTGTTTTAGGGTTTAGAAAACTTAGTAATAATTGATGCTGAGTTTGTTTTAGGAGTTGTAGTAATACTTGGAAAACTCGTGAGTAAAAACCCATTTGTGATTGCCGATTTTAGAAAACATTGGACACTTGTTAAAACGAAATGCGATAAGAAAAATCAAGTTTAGAACCATTTGCCTTTAAAGTGATTTGAAAATGAGAGTTTATAAAAACATCCAAGTTACCTTTATTATCTTGTAACGTTTGGAAAACCCAAAGAGGTATAGTTTTGAAAATGCTTTATTTAACTTAATTAATTAAGCAAGCAAGTTCTAATCACATGCATAACAACATCGAAGTAAATCAAATAACCAAAACCCAAAATAACAACCAAATGCCTTATTACAAAAATCATACCAAATTTAAAGAAAATAAATAAAATCGAGAAGGTATTTTATAGTTAAAACCCGAAACCAACATGCATGGCCACCTCGACTCCTCCCCTACCCCATATCTGCGATCTATGCCTCATCTCAGTAAAATATAAGGGAAGGGGTGAGCCACCAAGACTCGATGTATAAATCACCAACCCGATAATTCAAGCACTTACACGGATCATTGATAAAACATGCAAATCATGCAAACCCCATAACCTAACCATCCAAAACTCCTTTTTCTACCCCGTGGTACCAAACCACCGGGTGGTGCCAAACCACCGTGACCCAAAGTCACGATATCCAATAATGTGGTGCCAAACCACTGGTGACCCAAAGTCACGAATAATCCATCTGTGGGGCCAACCCACGTGTGATACCAAATCACTGGCGACAATCCCGTAATATCAACTGTGGGGCCAACCCACTGTGGTGCTAAGCCACTGGGACAAGTCACTATGAGGTGCCAAACCTCTGGTGACCCAAAGTCACAAAATATCAATATCCAAGTGTGGGGCCAACCCACGTGTGATACCAAATCACTGGCGACGATCCCGTAATATCAATTGTGGGGCCAACCCACTGTGGTGCTAAGCCACTGGGACAAGTCGGTATGAGGTGCCAAACCTCTGGTGACCCAAAGTCACGGATATCACTTCCCCCTCCTCTCATATCACCCATCATCATGCCATACTCATGTAAATCACGCAAATCAGGCAAATCATGCGAATCATGCCAACATACTTAGTTACGCATCATATAACACATATATGTCATAAATCATTATATCCCATATATTGAATAGCAAAATTCATATCGACACGGACTTACCGGAATCCGTGCTCATACCCATAGGGTATCATATTAGCATCCACACTGTTTCGGCTTTATCATATTCAGGTTATTAAAATATATTTACTAAGTATAGAGTGTGTAAGTTACACACCTGCTATAACGAAAGCCCTAAATCCTGAAGAGTCGATCTACCACACTAGATCCCCTTTCCTTAACGCTTTTCGAGCACTAGCCATAACCCGAGATATGCGAGATCAAGCCTTCCCCTACAATCGGCCAAAACTAAACAACATAATCATGCTAATCAACCTCTAAGGGTATAACCGTAATTTTACCTACCAAGGGCATTTTTGTAATTTACCCACCAAGGGTATTTTCGTAAATTCACACCTGCAATGGCCTTTTCGAAGGCCTAATGTGGCCACTAGTGACTCAGCTACTATTTCCGGTCGTACCGGACGATTGGGCCTAAAACCCGATTTCGGCCCATCCGGGCCCACATGCTCGTGTGGCCCAGCTAGCACGAATCTAGCCACGTATATAAGTTCCACCTAGTCTAGTTCACCAAATACTAACCAATCATACAATCTACTCATATGGGCCCACGGGCCCATTGGGCCCACTTCGGCCCATCGTGGCCCAAGCAGCCCAACCCACAAGAATACTACTGATGGCCTCAACTATCGCGTCGAAGCCCCACACGTGCGCTCGCACGCTCGTGTGGCTACTAATGCCGTGATCAGCACTTTGGCATTTGCCGCTCTACAGTAGAGAGTAGAGAGTTACACACCCGATAGGACCACAGGGCTAATCCAAGCGCTCAGACCACTCTTGTGCCCAAACGCCTCCAAGATGTGTTTACTCTCCTCCTAGGATGCTCCTTATATAGCTAGCTCTTCACCTTCATTCTTTTTGTCTTTCCGATGTGGGATCCTTCACGTCGAGAGAGTTTAAATTCAACCAAAAACTCTTACCGTCCGGGCATCGCAAAATAAATACTCCTTGCTTCTCATGAGATTCAAACCTGTGCTCCATTGCAACATAATCCACGCCGCTAACCACTTGGCCACAAGTTCCTCTTGTGTCTTAAACCATGCGCAACTAAATATAAACTATGGCCCAAATTCTAAGATCCAAGTAAAAAGAAACCAAAATGCAAAAGCCAAGACTTGAACCTTGGACCTCCTTCCTTCCTTGTGGCGTCACTTCCTTGTCTCTTATGTGGCGTCACTTTGCCACTACACCACACACTTCACTTGTGTCATTTTCCTTCATATTTTATTCTTAAGGCCTATCTGCCAACTTCCAGGGTTTTTTTGACCTAAAACCAAAATTTCCCCAAAGCCAATATTTGATCCCGGGACTTCATAGAAGCCCTCTAACCTTCCAAAATCACTTATCCAATAGGTCTAACTAGCATTTAAGCCGATCTCTTGTTCTACAAAAATTTAAACGCTACTACGCCTAAGGCCATTGGGCTCAATTCTCCTAGGCCCAATTTCGGGATGTTACAAATCTACCCTCCTTAAAGAAATTTCGTCCTCAAAATTTTCAACTAACTAATAGTCGTACATCCTAACCTACCATACTACGCTCTTGCTGCGCACTCTGATCTTAATAAAACTAATATACTTTTAACTAGAATTTAAAACTCCTACCCATACTCAAAAAACGCCTAGCAATTAAAATAGACGAATATTTCATACACTCCCAACTCTATGTTTAATGTCTCGACTTATCTGATTTAAAAGTTTTAGGCGTCAGTCTTTATTCCACCGTGTATTAAGCCACAATCTTATGAATAGTTCTTATTACAAAGTTTTGTTTTCGTGAGTTCACAAAGTCCTATAGGTTTCAGTCTCTAGGGTAGCCTACTATCACTATTCATTCATATCATACATCATTAGGATCATATGCAAACATCAGTTAGGGGTACTTACCTGGGCGGATTGGTGCCGGAGACTCGGTGCCATGCTTTTCCAACTACACCTTTCCGTAAAAACTTTTATAACCCATTTGAAAATATTTTTGGGCCTCGGTCCGACAATGAGTCATTAAAACTGCTCGATACCATAATTGTAACACCCCAAACCCGCTAAAACGTTACGATCGAATCGGCATGTTACAGAGTGAAAACATCTTAAAATCATAAGTTTGTCGAAAATGTTTAAAGAAGACTCTATTTTGTTTTAGGGTTTAGAAAACTTAGTAATAATTGATGCTGAGTTTGTTTTAGGAGTTGTAGTAATACTTGGAAAACTCGTGAGTAAAAACCCATTTGTGATTGCCGATTTTAGAAAACATTGGACACTTGTTAAAACGAAATGCGATAAGAAAAATCAAGTTTAGAACCATTTGCCTTTAAAGTGATTTGAAAATGAGAGTTTATAAAAACATCCAAGTTACCTTTATTATCTTGTAACGTTTGGAAAACCCAAAGAGGTATAGTTTTGAAAATGCTGTATTTAACGGTTAATTAAGCAAGCAAGTTCTAATCACATGCATAACAACATCAGAAGTAAATCAAATAACCAAAACCCAAAATAACAACCAGCGGCCTTATTACAAAAATCATACCAAATTTAAAGAAAATAAATAAAACTGAGAAGGTATTTTATAGTTAAAACCCGAAACCAACATGCATGGCCACCTCGACTCCTCCCCGGCTCCATATCCGCGATCTATGCCTCATCTGTAAAATATAAGGGAAGGGGTGAGCCACCAAGACTCAGTGTATAAATCACCAACCCGATAATTCAAGCACTTACACAGATCATTGATAAAACATGCAAATCATGCAAACCCCATAACCTAACCATCCAAAACTCCTTTTTCTACCCCGCGTGTGTACCAAACCACCGGTGGTGCCAAACCACCGTGACCCAAAGTCACGATATCCAATAATGTGGTGCCAAACCACTTTGGTGACCCAAAGTCACGAATAATCCATCTGTGGGGCCAACCCACGTGTGATACCAAATCACCGCGACAAATCCCGTAATATCAATCGTGGGGCCAACCCATCGTGGTGCTAAGCCACTGGACAAGTCACTATGAGGTGCCAAACCTCTGGTGACCCAAAGTCACAAAATATCAATATCCAAGTGTGGGGCCAACCCACGTGTGATACCAAATCACTGGCGACGATCCCGTAATATCAATTGTGGGGCCAACCCACTGTGGTGCTAAGCCACTGGGACAAGTCGGTATGAGGTGCCAAACCTCTGGTGACCCAAAGTCACGGATATCACTTCCCCCTCCTCTCATATCACCCATCATCATGCCATACTCATGTAAATCACGCAAATCAGGCAAATCATGCGAATCATGCCAACATACTTAGTTACGCATCATATAACACATATATGTCATAAATCATTATATCCCATATATTGAATAGCAAAATTCATATCGACACGGACTTACCCGAATCCGTGCTCATACCTATAGGGTATCATATCAGCATCCACACTGTTTCGGCTTTATCATATTCAGGTTATTAAAATATATTTACTAAGTATAGAGTGTGTAAGTTACACACCTGCTATAACAAAAGCCCTAAATCCTGAAGAGTCGATCTACCACACTAGATCCCCTTTCCTTAACGCTTTTCGAGCACTAGCCATAACCCGAGATATGTGAGATCAAGCCTTCCCCTACAATCGGCCAAAACTAAACAACATAATCATGCTAATCAACCTCTAAGGGTATAACCGTAATTTTACCTACCAAGGGCATTTTTGTAATTTACCCACCAAGGGTATTTTCGTAAATTCACACCTGCAATGGCCTTTTCGAAGGCCTAATGTGGCCACTAGTGACTCAGCTACCATTTCCGGTCGTACCGGATGATTGGGCCTAAAACCCGATTTCGGCCCATCCGGGCCCACACGCTCGTGTGGCCCATCTAGCACGAATCTAGCCACGTATATAAGTTCCACCTAGTCTAGTTCACCAAATACTAACCAATCATACAATCTACTCATATGGGCCCACGGGCCCATTGGGCCCACTTCGGCCCATCGTGGCCCAAGCAGCCCAACCCACAAGAATACTACACGATGGCCTCAACTATCGCGCGTGAAGCCCCACACGTGCGCTCGCACGCTCGTGTGGCTACTAATGCCGTGATCGACACTTTGGCATTTGCCGCTCTACAGCTAGAGTAGAGAGAGTTACACACCTGATAGGACCCTGGGGCTAATCCGCGCTCCGACCACTCTTGTGCCCAAACGCCCTCCAAGATGTGTTTACTCTCCTTCTAGGATGCTCCTTATATAGCTAGCTCTTCACCTTCATTGTTTGTGTCTTTCCGATGTGGGATCCTTCGTCGATGAGTTTAAATTCAATCAAACTCTTACCGTCCCGGCATCAAAAATAAATACTCCTTGCTTCTCATGAGATTCGAACCCGTGCTCCTTTGCAACATAATCCACGCCGCTAACCACTTGGCCACAAGTTCCTCTTGTGTCTTAAACCATGCGCAACTAAATATAAACTGTGGCCCAAATTCTAAGGTCCAAGTAAAAAGAAACCAAAATGCAAAAGCCAAGACTTGAACCTTGGACCTCCTTCCTTCCTTGTGGCGTCACTTCCTTGTCTCTTATGTGGCGTCACTTTGCCACTACACCACACACTTCACTTGTGTCATTTTCCTTCATATTTTATTCCTAAGGCCTATCTGCCAACTTCCAGGGTTTTTTTGACCTAAAACCAAAATTTCCCCAAAGCCAATATTTGATCCTGGGACTTCATAGAAGCCCTCTAACCTTCCAAAATCACTTATCCAATAGGTCTAACTAGCATTTAAGCCGATCTCTTGTTCTACAAAAATTTAAACGCTACTACACCTAAGGCCATTGGGCTCAATTCTCCTAGGCCCAATTTCGGGATGTTACATGCCACACCGATTTGGGCACTGACTCGCGATATGCCCTCTTCCCAATCATTTAAAGCATTTGATATCTCTTGAACGATTGGACGAATTCTCAATGGCTTTACCTTTGCTTTATTCAGCCAAAGACTTGTTTGTCTTAGGCAACACTGTAGTCTCCTTCGCTCGATTTGATGGAAAGATTTTGCTAATGCCTTGTCCCCATTTTCAAGGATTTATGGTGGAATAGCCTCGGGTAGCACCTTTTCGCTTCAATTTTTTCCACTTTGAGGGCCATATGTACCATGTCCACCACCTCGATGTAATGTTGAAGTTCGACGACATTAGCAATATCACGATTAAGACAATGTAGAAAATGAGCCATCGTCGCCTCGCGGTCTTCTTACACATCCGCATGAATCATCGCCACCTCTATCCCATTGTAATAATCTTCTACGCTCTTAGTTCCTTGAGTAAGATTTTAGACTGATGAAGTTCTCGATGATAATACGAAGGAATGAATCACCGTCACATTGCCGCTTTCATCTCAACCCAAGTAGTAATAGGCCTTTCTCCGTTGCGCCTTCGACTTGTGGTGAAATGATCCCAGCAGATCATCGCGTAATCAGAAAACTCAATTGCGGCTAGTTTGACTTTCTTATTCTCAGAATAGTTATGGCAATCGAGTACTAATTCAATCTTTTCTCCCACTCTAGGTACACCTTCGGATCGAATTTGCCTTGGAAGGGAGGTATTGACAGCTTTATATTCTTGAGATCATCATCTTCTCGTCTTCGATCTCTTTGGCCATAATTCTGTTGTTCCATTCGTTAAACACTCACATTGGACCCTTGGTCACTTTCGGCCTCACTAGGATCAAACGGATCATCTTCATTAAGTTATTGTCGGCCACAATTTCTAGGGGGACTTTGAGGTGTCCTTCTCTGATGTGCTCTCTCTTCAACTAAATCCAACCTTTCTTGCATAGGCTCGAGCTTCCAGTCAAAGAGTCACTCCACCTCTCGAAGCATAGTTTGAAGATTAAGGTCCGGAACATTTCTAAACAAGTTGTCGTTCTTGTCGCTCCTCCATATTTCTATCAGGATTTTGTGGCATAAAACAAAAATCAAATCAAAACTGAAAAAATAATAATTGACACCTCACAATAAACCTTATGTTCAATCGAAAAGAAAGAAATTGATAACACTCACGCTCGTGTTTGCACTCGTATGTTCGCTTTTACCTCCCCTCTATTGTGCTCATGCTCTCGTGCCCTTTTCCACTGTTTCTTTTCTCGTGACTTCATAAGCAGACTTGCCAAGGCTTAATCGTAGGCTTAGGGGTCGGTCACAAATTGGGTAACAAAGGAAATAATGAAAAAGGATAGGATAGGCTAAAAGAAAAGATGGAAAGGCTTTAAGTGTGGTGTTGAGGTAGGAGAAATGGTAAATAGGAAAATAGATGATCGGGAACCAATTGAAATGAGAACAAAAATTCAAGGACCTTCAAAAACTTCACTTTTTTTTAAGCTCGTAAATTTTTTTTGAATTTTCGTTTTTTTTCTCAATACATCAAACAACGAAATAAGTATAATGAGAAACTTCTGAAATTTTTTTCGAATTTTTTTCGAATTTTTTTTCACTTCACTAACCTATTTCGGCTTGTCTTCGAAAGTTTGTACTTCTCATTTTAACAGCTCTGATACCAAATGATACGATCCACCTCGGTGATGAGTTGAGTCGTATTTGTGTTACCCGATCGTCTACAATAAAGTAAGGATCAAATGGATTGTTAGTTAATAAAAATTGGAGAAATAGGCTCAATATTGTTTAAAAACAATAAGGTTCTAAAATGGCTAATTGGATGTATTCAGTTATGGTAAAATGATGGAAAGAAACGGCTCAAAAGCAAGTAAGAACCAACACTAGTAGGTGTCGACTCAACACTTATAAGCTTATAAGTTGGTTTGAAAATTCATTCAAAAACCTCGACCCACTATCTAGAAAGATAAGAACCTCGTGATGTGAGACGGCCTGAGGTTAGTCGAGACGTTCACTTGAGTGCCCGATCGTCTACGAGGAGTGAAGAAGTTCTTGGGAAAAGATGAGAATTCAGTTTAGTTGCGGAAGCTTTTGATAGGTTATCTTTTTAGTTATATTTCAGTTAGGAATGGAGGTTCAAAATTATCGAGTTTAATTTAGAAGATGGATTGAAATAGTTAATGAGAAGGGTAGGTTTGGATAAAATTGAAGAAAGGAAGATGATGTTTAGAGATGGCTCGGTTTGGTAAGATCGAGTAAGGATGGATGAATAAAGGATAATTACATAATGGTTCAGTTTAAGAATGGATAAGTAATGATAAAATGATGGTGATGGAAAATAAGACTTAATCCGAGAATTGATTCAACACTATAGAGAGTTCACCTCGGTTCTAATCGGTTTAAGGTGGAAAGATGGAGATGTTGTGAAAAGGTTGAACGCTACACTCGGGTTTAATGAGTGATAAGTTCAACAAAGAATTTGGAGACGCTACAAGCACGCTTGATAAGTCAACCAAAAATTTGTACAAATTCAGAGAGGAGTAATCTCACTCTTTGAGCAAAAGTTCATATAAAAATTTGCCAAAAGTTTTTTAACAAAATGAAATGAAAACCTATTTATACTAGTAACTAAGGTAGCCAAATAACCTAGTTCTAAGACTTAATAACTAAGTAAATTTAGCAAGAATTAGCTAGAAAATTTTGGAATTTGAACCCTTAGGATGCCATGGCAGATTCGGCTGAATGGGACTTCAAAAGGGCAGCTTCATGGCTAAGCAAATGTATTTGGAGAAGATGAATGCACAAGCAATTTAATGGATATGTCCAAGTTCGACCAAGGCTTAATGAGCTTCATAAATTGAAATCTTTTGATGAAGAAGTGTCCAGCGTTTAATCTTGAACTTGAACAGCCATGCAGGTGTGAAAATGGCGTTGGAAGAGTCTTGGTGGTGTGAACTAATCCAACCGAACAACCTTTAATTTGTGCAGCAAATGTGAACATCATTGATGTGCATTGGGGATACAATCAGCCAAGCATCATCCTTTAATTTGCTGTCCCTTGTGGGGCCGAATAGTTGCTTTGAAACACCAAAAGGTTGCAACCAAAAGCAATGTACCATGCGTCCAATGTACCAGCCACATATATTGCACCTAGGTGCATGAATCTTCTTTAATGCTCCAAGAACATTCGACTGAACCTACATGAATAAGAAAAACTAATTAAATCATCTTAATTCAGCTGAATAAGATTAAGGACACACTAAGACACTTTAATGGACACTTAATAATATTGGGACAAAATAAATACAAGCTATCTAAGACACAATCAATATTCAGCTGGAACTAAAAACTCAT
Organism: Gossypium bickii; assembly: GCA_025503065.1. Taxonomy (NCBI): domain Eukaryota; kingdom Viridiplantae; phylum Streptophyta; class Magnoliopsida; order Malvales; family Malvaceae; genus Gossypium; species Gossypium bickii. The sequence continues at coordinate 40,313,810 of CP106717.1, read as the reverse complement.
TAAAACTTGCCGTAAAAATTAAGACAAATTAAATAGAGTTTAGACATCATAATTTCGGTACTAATTAAGGCTTTAAGACACATTAACTTGCTGTAATAAAATTAAAACAAATTAAGATTTCAATTTATTTAAACATTAAAAACTTAAGTAACTTAATTAATTCAGCTTAATGAGCTGAACTAAGCTCCAACAAATTAATCCAGGCTGAATTTAACATGCACCAAAGTGCATAACGACTCCATGACAACTTGCATCCCTCAATTCCTCGGACTTCCACGATCTTCATATTGAAAATGTTGGCTACCCCGTGTTGGGTTACATCACCTCAGTATAGGGTTCGAACGCCACACTTAAGAAAGTGATAAGTTTAGAATAAAACAAAGAATGGGTTGACGCCACTAGCTCTATAGACAAGCCAACAAGTCTTTGTACAAAATTGGAGAAAGGTATTTCTCACCAAATGAACAGAATTTCATTAAAATGTCCAAAAGTGCTTTCAAAAGGCTGATTATACACATATTTATAAGGCTAGGAAAAGGCTAGCTGAATGGTCACAAATATTCATCTTAAAAGTTGAAATAAAGCTCAAGTCTCGTGGAATTCCTGGTCCAGATAACTCCACCATTTAATTCACTTCAACTCAGCTGCATAATTGACCTTGAATGCTTTGAAAAGTGACTCTTGAAACGTCCTTTGGTTAGCTAAAAAGTCACCAGCACCTTAATGGTGTTTGAATGCTTGAATTAATTCTTTTGAAGCATCAAAAACAGTTGGTAGTTGAAAAGCTTGCTGACGAATTTAAAGAAGCAATAATCCACTCTTTAAACTCTTTTAAATGATGTGTTAAACCCTCTTTTGTAACAGCCCCTTGCTTGTAACAAAAAATGACTTGAATAGCCACTTAATTTAATTTGTAACAGCCTTGAATTTGTAACGGTTATGACTTGAAAAGACTCCTGCAATAAACACATTCAAATGAGCTTTTAAAACACAATTAAACACTAATTAAACTCAAACACATTAAACACTTAACTTCAATAAATGAACTAAAACTTATTCATCAATTATTCCAGCAACTAGTTTAATTAAATGAAGCATAATTAGTTAAGCTTAAACTCTTGCATCAATTAATTATCCTAGTAACTAGATTAATTAAAGAAGCATCTTTTAAATGAAGTTCAATAATAACTCAATTATTAAAACTAAGATGAGTTGAATTAATAACCAGCAACTCATTTATTAATCTAAGATGAGTTTATTAAAATTTAAATTCAACTTGCAATAAATTGCAACTGATGCCTATTGGGTTAATACATGCTTGTCGAAGAGATTCGGCTTCTTGTCCATCCCAAACTCGATCCACATAGCTTGCTAATGCTTCTTGAAATTTCTGAGCTCGTGATCGAGTTACAGGCCCTCATGGCAGCTCAATGGATTCAGTAGAGACATCCCGGGCTAAGGTCATATTAGTGGCAGTATTGTTTATTAAAAAGAAAGACTAGTCTATGAAAATGTGTATTGATTATTGTCAGCTCAACAAGGTTACGATAAAGAATAAGTATCTGTTGCCGAGAATAGATGATTTTTTGATTAGTTGAAAGGTGCAACTGTATTTTCAAAGATTGATTTAAGATCTGGTTATTATCAGTTGCGAGTTAAAGAATCAGATGTGCCGAAAACTACGTTCAGAATAATGTACGAACATTATGAATTCCTTGTTATGCCTTTTCGACTAACTAATGCTCCTGCCATTTTTATGGATTTGATGAATCGGACCTTTAGACCGTATTTAGACAAATTTGTTGTTGTGTTCATTGATGACATTCTGATCTATTCACAAGATGAGTCTAAGCATGCCAAGCATTTGAGGATTGTGTTGCAGACATTAAGAGATAAGAAATTGTATGTTAAATTCAACAAATGTGAATTCTGGCTTTGGGAAGTTGGATTTTTGGGGCATATTGTTTCTGTGGAAGGTATAAGAGTTTATCCAGGCAAGATATCTGTAGTTATTGACTGGAAATGAACTAGAAATGTATCCGAGGTCAGAAGGTTTCTGGGATTGGCTGGTTACTATCGACGTTTTGTAAAAGGGTTCTCGATAATTGCTACACTGATGACCAGACTGCTACAGAAAGATGTAAAGTTTGAATGGTTCGAAAAATATCAACAAAGCTTTGATCAATTGAAAGCATTGTTAACTGAGGCACTAGTGCTGGTTCAACCTGAGTCGGGTAAATAATTTGTGATTTACAGTGACGCGTCATTGAACGGTTTGGGTTGCATATTGATGCAAGAAGAAAGAGTTGTAGCTTATGCTTCCAGATAGTTGAGACCGCATGAAAAGAATTATCCGACGCATGATTTAGAGTTGGCTGCTATAGTTTTTGCATTGAAAATCTGGCGTCATCATTTGTACAGTGAAAAATGCCACATCTTTACTGATCATAAGAGTTTAAAGTATATTATGACTCAAAAAGATTTGAATTTGTGACAACTGAGATGGCTTGAGTTACTAAAACATTATGAGTTAGTAATTGATTATCACCCGGGGAAAGCAAATATGGTCGGGGATGCTTTGAGTAGGAAGTCGTTGTTTGTCCTGAGAGCAATGAATACACAGTTGACATTATCTGATGACGGTTCGATTTTAGCTAAGTTAAAAGCTAAACCAGTATTTCTTCAGCAAATTTACGAAGCTCAGAAATGTGATAGTGATTTGTAAGCTAAAAGAGTGCAATGCGAGTCGACTAGTGATTCAGAGTACCAAACCGGATCCGATGATTGTTTAATGTTCCGAGATAGAATCTGTGTACTGAAAAATCCGGAGTTGATTCAGAAAATTTTACAAGAGGCACATAGTGGTTGTTTATTTATTCATCTCAGAAGTACTAAAATGTATAATGATTTGAAACAATTGTATTGGTGGTCAGGTATGAAACGAGACATTTCTGAGTTTGTATTGAAGTGTTTGATTTATCAGCAAGTGAAAGCCGAGCATCAAGTACCTTCAGGTTTGCTTCAGCCCGTAATGATACCGGAGTGGAAATGGGATAGAGTGACTATGGATTTCGTATCGGGATTGTAACAGTCCGAATTTGGCCCTAATCAAAACGGTGGTTTTAGGACCACAAATTCGAGTCAAAAAAATATTTTAATATTATTTTCTGTGTAAATTATATATGATTGAGCAAGTGTTGAAGTTTCGTAAGTTAATTTGTCCATTTGTGTGTTTAATTTAAGAAAAAGGACTAAATCGCGTAAAAGGTAAAAGTAGTCTTCTATTTGATTGAATGGCTTAATTGTTGCGTCTTCTTATATAGAAGGATTTATGTTGCAATTTGGCCAAAATTAAGGTTAGTGGACAGCAACATGCATGAATTATGTTTTTTATATGTTTATATTATAAGTTAATAGTAATATTATTATATTATAAAGTATAATATAATAAAATCAAAACAACCATGCATTTTTTATGGTTGTTCATCTTTCTATTACCGAAACTAAAAAGAAAAAGAAAAGAAAAACATTTCATAGGGTTCGGCCTTGTCTAAGCTTGATTAAGGTATGTGCTTAGCTTGGTTTTTGATAATTTTTACGTTTTTGATGTCGTTGCTTTGTGTTTTTAACTAGCCCATGTCTGAATTTTTAAATTGGTTGTGTATTTCATGAGTTGCCATTAAAGAAAGCTTGTTGTCCTTGTTGTTTGATGATGAAATATTAATTATATGTGATAGATTAACAAGTGTTGTTCTTGAATTTTTGATGAAATTGAGTGATTTGGATTAAATTACAAAAATAAATTTTTGAGGGACTAAAATGCAAAATAAATGAAATGTATGGAATTGGATGAGCATGAGTAACATTTGGCCTAAGCATGTGTGTTCAAATTTTGCATATTTTGTGTTTTATGCTATAGGGACTAAATTACAAAAAATGTAAAATGTCAGGGGTAAAATTGTAAATTGCCCGATTATGTATTTTTTGACTAAATTGAATGAAAATATGTTGAATAAGCTTAATTTGAAACTTATCTAGATCAAGAACAAAAAGGATCGGGAGTGGATCGGGGAAAGGTGAAGTTAATTGAATAGTCGGGAAACAAAGTCCGTCTGTAGCACCCCAAACCCGGCCCATGCGTTACGAGCGGATTTGGTATGTCACACAAGCAAAACATGTTAAACCCTTTTTATTCGTACTAAAATATTACTTTGTTAAAATCAAAAAAATAAGTTTGATTTGATAAAATACTACTAACCTCGAAGATTTGATTGATAAATCGATAAATTTGAACTAATAATCTTACAAAACCGTGACCTTTGAAAACGATGTTGAAAATTCGAAAGAGAATCCGAGTCTTTTGAAAATATCGTCAATAGTTCGAGAGAAAATATCCGTGTTAAAAATATTTGTAAAAGCTTATTTTGAAATCCATTTGTTAATCGATTTTGGAAACCATTATTTAAGTTTTTAGAAAATTCCCTTTTTAAACAATTTAAGAAAAATAATAAAAACATCCCAACCATAAAGCAAAAATAAAAATAGTCCAGAAGTCTTATTACAACATTTAACCCAAAATAGTAAAGTAATAAAATAAATGAGAAAGAAGTCTAAAGTCCAAATAAACCATTTCCCAAGTATGGCCTCCACTGAGTCATCCATGGCCCAAGTCCACGTCATTGAGCATTACCTGAAAGGGGTAAGAGAAAAGGGGTGAGTTACAAGAACTCAATGCATAATCCCCTTACTGCTATCCATTGGGCCTGAACCCACATAGTAATATCTTGGGCCTAAGCCCATAACATAACAATATATAAATATGTGCAATGAATGCAACCCAACCCATCCATCCAACACACCCCCTTACCAACCAACACACCTATGGGGATCAAGTCAACCCACCCCGCCAACACACCAAAACGCAGGTAAAATGCCATTTAATATAAAAATTCGCAGGCCAGTGGCCATTTATAATCGCAGGCACGAAGCCATTTAATTCGCAGGCACGAAGCCATTTAATTCATATATATTTTTATTGTGGCCAAACCACCGAAATTAGAATATACGTGGCATAGCCACTATCAACGGTAATATAATCGGCACACAGCCTTGGGTAAATATGATCGACACAGACTCATTGATTCATATGTTAGGCACATAGCCATTATCAGAATTTGTGGCAGAGCCATCAGAATATGTGGCAGAGCCACCAGGCTACTCTTCTCTTCATCATTTTTCCCATCCCATGCAAATTATGTAAATGCAACATACATAATAAATCATGATATTTACAATATAAACAACAATCATTAATTTCAGAGATTCATACAACAATTCGGCCCATGGTAACACTTCACAAATTGGCCCATTTTGGCAATATATGAAATCGGCCCATTAAGGCAATCAAATCAATCGGTCCATTAAGGCATTCTAACAAATCGGCCCATTAGGGACATTTTCATAATTAGGCCCATAAGGGCATTTTTGTAATTCACCCATAAGGGCATTTACGTAATTCGATAATTTTTACCCACTAAGGGTAATTCGGTAATTTCGCAACTTATACTTAACTACTAATTTGGGCATAAAAATTGAAACTGTCCATCCGCGCCATACTGACTAAATTGACTATAACCCGAGTTAGGAATCTTGAAATTTAGATTCGTAAATTTTCCTTGAAACTAGACTCATATATCTTCTTACTACAATTTTCTCAGAATTTTTGGCTAAACCATTTAGTACAGTTTATTCCTTAAATTTTCCCTTGTTTCACTGTCCAACGGTTTTGACCTCTCTTACCCAAAATTCAAATATCTCATTGTACGATTTTCATATGTTGTTCCAACTTGTTTCTATTAAGGAATCTACACATATAACTTATAACTCATAATTCACTTTTTACAATTTTAAATGATTTTTCCAAGACAGAACAGGAACCACAAAGTCCATCAGAACCAGTCGCACTAAAATTAAGATATCTCAGAATATAAAATTTCTTTTCCTTCTCTGTTTCTTTCCTATAAAAATAGACACAGCAAGCTTTAATTCAATATCTTACTCACTTTCTAATTTCCTTTTTCTTATTTTTCATTATTTTTTCAAAATCACATCACTGCTACTGACCAAACTATTTAATTACAAAATATGGTTACCACTACGAATATACGCACGCTTGAGTGATCACGGATGCCGGTTTCCTATTTTCTTTGGTATTTCGACCAAATCATAGAACATTTCATGCAAATTTTCAGAGAAGTGTGAGATTACACACCATTTCAAACATGTATTCGGAAAGTACGGGATTTCACACCTTATTTGGATTTCCTAAAGAACCACTCTTTGTTGCCCCCACAATAGTGATCCTTCCCTACTAGGTTCACAAATCCAACCTTGCACCTTGGCTATTGCAACGAGTTCCACTAATATTTAACCCTTCCATAAGAGCAGGAAGTTGTTATCTTCCCTACAAAATAGAATCACATGAGCGGTGCAAAACATCAAAATAAAAAGTAACATCTTACCACCAATATTCGGCCTAATCACCCACTTACCGATCAACTTCCGAAACCAAGGTTATGAGAATGAAAAGTAGCAGCAAAGGATGGCTTGATTCGGCCCTTAATAGTAGGGATGAACCGAAAGCAATAACACGGTTTGGCACTAGTAGCAAGACAACAAAGAAAGTTCGGCTACAAGTAATATCGATTTATGAGAAAGGGAGAAAGGTTGAAGTAATAGTGAAAAGATGGAGAAAGAGTGCTTGTTAGTTTCGGCCAACTAAAGAATATGAACCAAAAATGAATTGAGGGTTTAGGCAAAACAAAGGAGTAAGATGGACAAATGCACTAGGTGTTTAGGCCAAAACGAAAAGGGAAGAAAAAGATGTTGGCAAGGAAGAGTACCCAAAATGCTAAAAGAACCAAGACCTTATCATGCACAAAGCTTTGCAAAATGACCCAAGAAAAATTTGGCTCCCCCCATTCCCTAACCAAAACCTTGCATTCATCTTTTCCAAAAAGATGAACATTGACCAACATAAAATCTTTCCAAAACACCTTCCACACTATATGCCAACATGTTCCCTTATCCTTCCTTTTCTTTCATTTCTTTCCTTCATTATCCCTTATCTTCCTCCTTTCCGTAATCCTTAGCCACCTTTCCATAACTTAAAAGTCTTACTTACCTTATTTATGCCTTCGCCGACACTTACCATATAGCACAAAAATTTAATCCAAAATATTTGTACTAGGTGGGATTCAAACCTTAGACCATTAGTACACTCCAAAAACCACTTTCCCCCTTTACCAATAGACTCCTTGTGCTAACAAAATGCACACTTATTTCCTTAAGTCTTGATGCCACTTACTATCTCTATTTAAAGTGCTAAAATACCAATTTTTTACCAAGGCCCAATTAAACCCTGAACTTCCTAGAAACCTCGTAACCTTCCAATTCACTTAACTAATAAGTCCAATTTGTAATAACACCATTCTCATATTCTCGAAAATTTTAAACATTCCTACACCCAAGGCCCATTGGGCCCAATTCTTCTAGGCCCAATTTCAGGATGTTACACCATCAATATTCGAGGTAAGTTTTTAAGCAATTGGGTTGAATTGAATTTTTATCTATATTGATGCGCATGTATTAAATAGAAGTAAGTATGTATAATATCTTAATGCCGAATGTGATATTGATTAAGATATGTATTAGCCGAATGTGTGGTTGATATATAAGCCTTTGATTCAATTAAGTAGCATGTATATATATTAAGATATAGCTAAATGTGGTATTGAATTGGAAGAGAGTTGTATCCGAATAGGGTGTGTTTATATATGTATTGAATATTGCCGAATGTGATTTGAATATATATATATGAATGGAGATAAGATTATATGTGTTTGTATGAATGGAGAGTAATTTGGATATTTAGCACTAAGTGTGTGAATTTAACTTCCGAGCACTAAGCGTGCAAAATCGGATATTTAGCACTAAGTGTACGAATTTAAATTCCGTGCACTAAGTGTGCGAAATCAAATATTTTGCACGAACTGTGCAAATTTAAATTCTGAGCACTGTGTGTGCGAAATTGGATAGTGAGCACTAAGTGTGCGACTTTAACTTATGAGCGCTAAGTGTGCAAAATCGGATAAAGATCTTTAAGTGCATAAATTGAACTACAGAACATTTGGATGCAAAAAATTTCAGTTATGAGCATTTAAAGGGAAGGGTAAATGTGAATTTAAAGATTTAATTCGGTAAGTTTTGATGTTGTGAGAGATTATCATTTGAATGGTAAGTACAATTTTGGTAAGTAGTATCTGTATAAAAAATAAATTGCTAAATGTATGTATAATAGGTTTTTGGAGCTATGAAATGTGATAGTTAATTATGCATTAGTTTAAAAGTGAGTAATGGATTATATATCTATGTGAAATCTATCATTAAATGTTGGGATATTCGGACTACGGACCATGAAATGTGTAAATTTTCTAATTTAATGTTTAAAGGCATGGTTATGTAATTGCTTATAACTTACTAAGCTAAGATAGCTTACTTTATGTCGTTGTGTTGTTTATTAGGTTTTGAAGTCCAGACTCGAGCTCGGGGATCATCGTCAAGTCTATCACACTATCAACTAACTTTGGTACTTTATAAGTAGTACTTCTTTGAAACTATGGCATGTATAGGCTAAGATACTTTTGAGTTGAATTCAAATAGTGTGTATGTGTATTTATGCCATGCGAAAATGGCTAAACTATGGTAATTTGGTCTTATGTGAATTCAACCATGATGTTAGCTTATTATGAAAGTACAATTTCTAATCTGTTTATGCTTGATGTATGAAAATGTGGCTTGAATGATCATTGAGTTAAAATTTTAGTTGGTAATGTCGAACATGGTGTTTGTATAATTTGGTAAATAATGTTTCATGACAGGTATGGATGACGTTATAGAATATATATATTTTGGATGTACTAAATTTGTCATGATATACATATATATAAGTAATGAGCTTGATTTTATATGATTTTAGCTTATGTATAAGATATGTTTGGTTTTGGATAATTTGGCTATATTAATTATAAGAGATTGATCCATAATAGGGTTGGATGCTTTCGGCAATTGGTATTGTTTTTGGTATGTCCTAGATTCGGTTAAGTAAGGTTTTGGCATATATGTATATTTGGCTTTAATGTTTGATACTTTGTTAATAAAGTGATTATAGGCAATGTGCATATTCGACCATTATAACCTATTGACCAAATGAATAGTAACTTTTGCTATTTGATCAAAACTACTTTTATGTGTAATTGGCAATATAGATTTGTGATACGTTCATAAATGTTTTAAGTATACAATGAAAGTATATCTTTATTCATGGTACACTCGGTTATGACCATTTGAATGATAGATTGCTATGTTAAATTGACTTTGTTTGCTAATGCCTAATAAATGTTAAGTATATGTTTGAACTTGAAAGCATAGATTGTTTATGCATTACTAGTAATAAAATGATTTATATGAGTATGCTGATTTGTGGTTAGTCTAGAAATGCCTCGTAACCCTAATCCGGCGACATATACGGATTAGGGGTGTTACAGGGAATACCCCTATCTGTAACACCCCTAACTTGTATCCGTCACCGGAGTATGTTTACGAGGTATTACCGATTATTACACGTCATTTAACATAAAATGCTCATACATCTATGCATTCATACTCAAATACCATTCAACACAATCATATTTTCCCTTATAAGGACCTACAAGGCCTTAAACATGCTTTAGAAGTAGTTCGGGACTAACTGATAACATATAAAATTTTTGGAAAACTTAGAAATTTTCTCATCTATACAGGGGTCACACGCCCGTGTGAACTAGTCGTGTGCTTCACACAGCTCCAGACACGTCCATGTCTCAGGTCGTGTGGAAATAGGGCATACATACTGACTTTGGTCACACGGCCGACCAAATGTTTGTGTGTCTAGCCCATGTGCCCTTCAAAATGGCCACACACGCCCGTGTACTAAGGCGTGCCAAACCTGTAGGGTATACTAACCTATGCAACATGGCCAAGTCACACGCCCGTGTGCTCGGCCATGTGCCATTTAGGGGGCTATACTGACTTGTGCCACACGACTAGTCACACGCTCGTATGTGAGACTGTGTGGAGCATACTAACTTCAATTTAATTCCAACATCAAGAGACATGAGGCCATGCAATATAACCGTGCGTGTGGACAAATATAGGCCATTTGTTTAGCCATTTTGCCTCCCTATTTTTACTTATATATACAAGCATAAATTGCAACATTTCACGACTCAATTGGCAGCCAAATCATGACATTTCAAACACATTTTATACCATATCAACATAACATTCAAACACCTAAATAATATCATGCATTGTTCATTCATGTGACTAATTCAAATCAAGTCATCAATTGTATATTTCCATTCCATCTACTACTTGCCAAAACATACCATATTTATAAACTCATACATAATAAAAACATTATACCAAATTAAGCCAAATCACATGGCTTAAACTTAAACCATAACATGTACCAAAATTACTAGTTCAAGTGACCATAACTATCATCTTATAACTAACCTATACATGCCATATTTACATATATCCACTTATTCAAAAGTACCAATCGATAAATGGATAGTGTGATGTGTAACTCTGACTTTGCCCGAATCGAGCGAGCTATCGAACCACTATAATACACGAAAAAGAAACAGAGTAAGCTTTATAGCTTAGTAAGCCCGTATAATATAAAAACAATCTTACCCTTTGTTACAAAATTTAAACCATTAAGCAAGTAAATCAAATTCACTTTCCAAATGCCTAAATACAAGCATTCATCAAAGTGTTAGTCTCATAAGTACATATATTCAACCTTTATCCCAATTTCGTACTAAATTCATGTAACATATAAAACACATGTATGAATTCATTCACATTCATATAATCAACTATTCATAATATAAACAATAATTCATTCGATAACAGTAACTCATTCGTACAAATAGTACTTCATTCGTATAAATAGAATTTATGTCCGTTGAACCTATTAGAACTTCAAAGGATAATCGGGTGATGGATAGTAAGATCTATTGAGCTGAAATGGTAAGCTCTAACGAGCTAAAAATAGTAAGCTCATAAGAGCTGATATATCAGTAAGCTCATACGAGCTGTGGTGAGTCCGTAACAAATGCAGGAGCTCAACCAAAACGGTAACCCTAGTGACATGTCACTCGTATCCTAAGAATTCATACGATTGAAACTTGGCTCGGTAATAATCATTCTATATCAATTAAGCATTTGTATTCCAAGTGTATCAAATACTCAATTATAAACATATATCTCAAATAAATACAAGTATTTAAAGTTCGATTCTAACTATACGAACTTACCTCGAGTTGCTCGGATGGAAACTATCGACTATTCGTCTACCTTTCCTTTTCCTCGATCTAAACCCAATCTCGGTTTATCTTGATCTATATATTATCAGAATCAGCTTATTTAATCAATTATTTATGGAATTTGGTCCAAAACACATATTACGGCTATTTTACACATTTGCCCCTAAAATTTCACATTTTTACAAATTAGTCCTTATTTCACAAAAATACAAATCAAGCAATTCAATCCAAATACATGCTAGCCAAATTTTATAGGGACTTCTATCAGCCCATATCTTTTATTATTTCACATTTTTACCTACCTAATTTTACATTTTCACAAATTAATCCCTTTTTGACATTTTTGTCAAAAATCACTTTACAAAACTAGTTTATCTATCAACAGTTATTCAAAATCCATCATCAACCATCAAATTATTCAAGAACTCAACAATGGAAACATGATAAATCTTTAATAGTTTCAAAATCTAAGGTACGGGCTAGCTAGAATACGAAGCAACGATCCCAAAAACGTAGAAGTAATTAAAAACCGAACAAAAACCATACCTAAATGAGCAAGAGAAGCCTGGCCGAATATCAACCCTAACAATGGCTTTTCTCCCTTCAATTTTTGGTTAAAGAAGATGATAATGGATGGAAATTTTGTTTTGTTTTATTATAATTAACCTTATTAACCAAATTACTAAATTAGCCTTAATGAACATTAAAAATTTCAAATTTACCAAGCTACTATCATCCACTATCATGTTAGTGGTCTAATTTCAACATAAGGACCTTAACTTTAAGGTTCTATAGCTATTAGATACTTTTAGCTAATAGAACACAAGTTTTACGCTTTACAGGATTTAGCCCTTTTACTCGAATTAATCATTCAAATAGTAAAATTTCTTTACGAAACTTTCACACAATAATTCTATCATGTTGTGAAATTCAATAAAATAATAAAATAAATATTTTGGCCTCAGATTTGTGGTCCCAAAACCACTGTTTCGATTTGACCTAAACAGGCTGTTACAACTCTCCCCCTTACAGATTTTCATCCCCAAAAATCTTACCAGTGAATAGGTTAGGGTACTGTTTTCGTATAGCTTCCTCGAGTTCCCACGTAGCTTTCTCAATCTCGTGTTTATGCCAGAGAACCTTTACTAGAGCTATGCGTTTATTTCTCAATTTTTTGATTTCACGAGCTAAAATCCTTATTGGTTCTTCCCTATATGTCAAATTTGCCTGTATCTCAACATCTACCGGAGAAATCACATGTGACGGATCGGATCTATATCGACGTAACATAGAAACATGAAAAATATTATGAATCTTTTTAAGTTCTAACGGCAAAGCTAGTCGGTATGCCACAGGCCCTATTCTTTTAAGGATCTCATAAGGTCTGATAAATCACTGATGCGAACTCGGTTCAGTGATGATTCGAGTCATATTAGTTGCCTGATCGAGAAATTGAGTAAGTTTGATTCGTTACAAGAAAAGGCTGAAAATGGATAGAAGATAGGTTCAAACAAAGGTTCAAAGAATGTTTAGGAAAGGAATGGATAGGTTTAGCTAAGGCAAAGGCTGAACCAACAATATAGAGATTGTTGATCCAAGACTTACAAGCACTTAGATGGATAAGAAAAGTGAAATCAGCAAATAAACCTTGACCCACTATCTAACGAGATAGGAACCAAAGGTATAACAAACGCCGCACTTTGGTAAGTGATAAGTTCAGATAACAAGGAAAAAATGACGCCACAAGCTGAGCTTGATAAGTCGTTTCAGTCCAAGAGAGAACAATGAGAGTTGAATTCTCACAAAGAACAAAAGTTCATATACTTAGCCAAAAAAATCTTCAAAATAATTACAAAAACAAACTATTTATAGGCATTATTATGACTATTCAAATGCCTATTTGTGACCTTTCAGCTTCAGCAATTAACTAAGGTTTTAACAAACTTTAATTTTGTTTTTTTAAGTCATGTAGGGAAGCCAATAGTCATGTCTCTTCACTTGGTTCTGGTGTAGATGAAAACGCATGCCTCTTCACTTTATTGATGACTTAATGAACCCTTAATGTGCTGTTTGGTGTCCCTTTATCTCCCTTAAACTGAATGTCAAAAGACTTGTGCATTCATCTCTTTAATTAGCTCCTTAACTAGCTTTGAATGCTTTAAAGCTGAACAGATTTGAAGAGACACTCTTGGACCATTTGAACAGCCACCTTGATGATCTTTGGAGGCTTGAAAAAATCCAAACTTGAAAAGTCAATTATCCATATGAATAGTCACCTACAAGGTAGATAATTAAGCATTAAAGACACTCATAAGAATCAGCATACTATAAACACTCATACACAAATTTATTAATGAACATGCAGCTCAAATCACCTTATTTAAAATGAAAATAAACACACTTTAATATATGGAGTAAAAAGTAACAGCCAAATTTAATAACATACTTATATAAACAAACTCAAACATATTTAACAACTGAGATGCTTAAATGCATGGTTTAAGATGTAAACTAAATGAACAAATGAGTTACTTAGTGCATGACTTAATTTAATGATGCAAACTTTAACTAACATGGGAGTTACATAATGCATGTCATAATTTATGATGCAAACTTAACTAACATGAGAGTTACATAATGCATGACTTTATTAAATGCTGAACTCATACTAATGATGTTCAAACTATGACATAATTAAAGACACAAACTAAAATAACTAAAGTAACTAAAATAAATGAATCAAAGTCCTTATTTTCCAGCAACCAAATTAACAAAATGAAATTAAAAACTTCATTTTGCACTTGGGCCCCTCGTGATTGGGCCAATTTTGATGTCGTCAAGGTGTACCGAAACATGATGTGATCGGGATCTCATCAATCACGGACTTGACTTCCCTTTACAGTCGAATCGAAGAACCTTTTTCCACGGTGACACCTTTAAAAACACTTGGTCCCTGACTTGAAATTCAATTTCTTTACATTTTAAATCTACGTATGATTTTGTCGATCTGAAGCTACTTTTAAACTGTTGCGAATCGTTTTCAATTTTTCTTTAGTTTCTCTGATAATTCAACCCCGTGAATCTTTTTCTCACTTAGTTCAGTCCAGTATAGCAGAGTTCTACATTTGCGACCATATAAAGCTTCGTACGGTGCCATCTTTATATTCGTCTGGAAACTATTATTATATGCAAATTCAATCAACGACAAGTATTTTTCCCAACTGCCTTCAAACTCTAAAATACAACATCTCAACATGTCTTCAAGAATTTGAATAACTCTTTCAGTCTGATCGTCAGTCTGAGGATGAAAAGCTGTACTGAAATTCAACTTCGTACCCAAAGTGATATGATTACGCCCCAGAGTGCACCTAGCTCGAGCAAGGATCCATTGGAGTTGTCCCAAGGCCCTATCACATGAGCTCGAGCCAAGCAATTTAAGGAGGCCATTTCGACCTTAGTCAATCAAGTATGGGGTGAAACGTTGGCCGAACATATCGAGAGAGCTTGGACCAGCTCAACAAGGACTCCTTGCAACTTCTTGCAAGTCGACCTCAGCTCACATTCAGCCCCACGAGCTTCGTTCAGCTCAATTCAGCTCAATTGAGCTCATTTCTACTTCTTTTAGTTCATGCATTTACTAGCTGAAATAAACTTAAGTATTTAATTAAATTAGTTAATTTAGTTTCAGCTCATGATTATCTTTTAGCTTATTACATGATTTTAATTTGTTTTTGTTCCAGCCAATTTTAATGTGTCATATTTTATACAAGTCTTTAATATGTCTTAGCTTAAATACATGTTATTAATATGTCTTAAAATTAAAACATGTTTTCAATATGCCCTAGGGCAGTCGAATTTACTATGTCTTAAATTAATTAAATATGTTCATTTGTTTTGTATAGCATATGCATGGATGGCTTAAATGAAGGTGTCCTGATGCTTGAACTCTCCCAAGCACCTATTCAGCCAAAGAGCATGACTCTTGCAATATTCAAGCTAGACATTAAGTCTTCAAACCATTTAGCTGAACAAGACACTTGCATTTAAGCCTATTTAAGCACTATGGCCGAACCTAGCCGAGGCTAATCAGCTCCTATTCATTCCAATTAATTCCAGCTACACGAAGACACTCTAGTAGCTGTCCAATGACGTTTTCAAGGCTGGAGAAGCTTCATGGAACTTTCATGAATTATTCTGGAATTTTTAGCTCATTAAAAGTTGAAATCAAATGTCAATTTAGCCCATCATTTGTCTATTCGGCTAGCCTTAGGTTTTTCCTATAATTACTTTGTTATTTTTTATTTGTAAGGACTTTTGCTTCTTGAATGAATTTTTTGTTATTTATGAGATTTTCTTCTCTCAAATTTCGTCCAAGACTCAGCTTGACTTATCTTCTAGTCAGTGGCTGGAATGATGGAAATGTGCAAGTGTACACAATCGCAACAAGTAATAAAGTGACAAGTAAATGTCAAGTTATCGTACCCACAAGGACTGTAAAAGAATTATTTATGAAAGTAATTCTAAACACTTTGGTGAAGGAAGAATATTTGATTTTAAAAAGAGATAAAAAAATAAGAGTTAAAAACTAAGCAAATAATTAAAATAAAACAAAGAAATTCTAGTGCACGATTCCAAATATGATTTAATCAAGATGATATAATTGTGTTGGATTAATTATATTTCCTTACCTTAGAATTATTAAACTTATGCTTATACTTGTTACGAATAAACCTGTAACATCCCAAAATTGGGCCTAGTAGGATTGGGCCCAATGGGCCTTGAGCGTAGTAGCGTTTAAATTTTTGGAGAACAAGAGATCGGCTTAAATGCAAGTTGGACCTATTAGATAAGTGATTTTTGGAAGGTTAGAGGGCCTTTGTGAAGTCCTGGGATCAAACTTTGGCTTTGGGGAAATTTTGGTTTTAGGTGAGAAAACCCTGGAAGTTGGCAGGTAGGCCTTAAGAATAAAATGTGGAGGAAAATGACACAAGTGGAGTGTGTGGTGTAGTGGCAAAGTGACGCCACATAAGGGACAAGGGAATGACGCCACAAGGAAGGAAGGAGGTCTAAGGTTCAAGTCTTGGCTCTTGCATTTTGGTTTTCTTTTTACATGGACTTTAGTATTTGGCTATAGATTCAAATTTAGTTGCGCATGGTTTAAGACACAAGAGGAGCTTGTGGCCAAGTGGTTAGCAGCATGGATTATGTTGTAGGGGAGCCTGAGTTCAAATCTCATGAGAAGCAAGGGAGTATTTATTTTGCGGTCTGGACGGGAAGAGTTTCAGTTGAATTTAAACTCTACTGACGAAGGGATCCCACATCGAAAAGGTACAAAGAAGGAAGGTGGAGAGCTAGCTATATAAAGAGCATTCCAGGAGGAGAGTTAACATACCTTGGTGGGCGTTTGGGCACAGGAGTGGTCGCAGCGCGGTTTAATAACTTTCTCTACTCTAGTTGTAGAGCGGCAAATGCCGAAGTGCGGGTCACAGTAATAGTAGCCACACGAGCATGCGAGCAAACGTGTGGGGCTTCAGCGCGATAGTTGAGGCCATCAGTAGTATTCTTGTGGGTTGGGGCTGCTTGGGCCGCGATGGGCCGAAGTGGGCCCTTATGAGTAAATTGTGCGATTGTGTAGTATATAGTGAACTGGACTAGGTGGAACTTATATACATGGCTAGATTTGTGTTAGGTGGGACACACGAGCGTGTGGGCCCGAATGGGCCGAAATCGAGTTTTAGGCCCAATCGTCTAGTACGACCGGAAATGGTAGTTGAGTCGCTGGGGCGACATTTGGGCCTTTGGGAAAGGCCATTGCAGGTGCAAATTTACCGATATACCCTTGGTGGGTAAATTACGAAATGCCCTTAGTGGGTAAATTATGAAAATGCCCTTAGTGGGTAAATTACGAAATGCCCTTGGTGGGTAAATTACGAAAATGCCCTAGTGGGTAAATTACGAAAATGCCCTTGGTGGGTAAATTACGGAAATGCCCTTGGTGGGTAAATTACGAAAATCCCTTTGGTGGGTAAATTACGAATATGCCTTTGGTAGGTAAAATTACAGTTATACCCTTAAAGGTTGATTAGCGTGATTATGTTGTTTTATGTCTATCTGATTATGATGGTAATTCATGTTATACTTATATTTAGCATACATGACATACTGCATACACGAATTATTATGTCATATTGCACGGGTGTAATGAGAGGAGGGGAAAGGCATGATTCTAGACTGTCACCAGTGGTTTTGACCACACGGTGGGTTGGCCCTGCTTTCTATACTATGATCGTGACTAAGTCTCAGTGGTTTTGACCACCAGTGCATATATTATTTGTGACTACGGTCACCAGTGGTTTTGACCACACATGGATTATTTGTGACTCGTCCCAGTGGTTTGGTACCACAGTGGGTTGGCCCCACATGTTGATTACGGGATTGTCATTAGTGGTTTTGACCACAAGGTGGGTTGGCCCCACCCATATTATTTGTAACTACGGTCACCAGTGGTTTTTACCACACTTATATTATTTGTGACTACGGTCACCAGTGGTTTTGACCACCAGCGGTTTTGATCGCACAGGGTAGGTACAGAAGTTTGGATGGTTAGGTTTGGGTTGTATGACTTGCATATTGACTTATGAATTGTGTAAGCGCCTTGATATTATCGAGATGGGGATTTATACACTGAGTCTCGGTGACTCACCCCTTCCCTTACATTTTCAGATGATTCGTAGATTGCGGATACGGAGCCGGGGCAGACTCGAGATGGCCATGCGCATTGTTTTCAGGTTATGTTTTAAATACTATTTTGGTTTTACTTCACTTTGAATTTGGTTTTTGGGTTGTAATAAGGCCACTAAATTTTATTTTTGGGGTTTATTTAACTGCTTTGAACTTACATTATATTTTGCTTAAGTTAAACGAAACGGCATGCCTAACAATTTAATAATGAATGTTTCTAAACTTTTTATAGAGTACCGGTTTTCTCTTTTAAATTTTACCATCGGGTAATAACAAATTAGTGATGACGACAAGTTAACTCAATTGCTTTCAAAACTAAGTTTTACTTTAAGTTCAAATACGAAACGATTTTCAACTTTATTGCTTAAACATAGATGGTTTTCATAAACTCAAATGGCTTTTCAAGATTAGAGGCGACAGACAGTTTTTTGGGGAAATGTTCTCCTTTTGTCCAAAACATCAAATGACAAAATGATTTCAATAACGTTCTTCACGGGTTTTAAAGCAACATCTTGATTACTTTGAAAATGTTTTCCCTGTGACATGCCGAATTTGGTTGTAGCGTTTTGACCGGGTTTTGGGGTGTTACAAAATCACGGCAACTCGGTAGTTTGCTAACTTATGAACATATTTACAAATAAAAAATCCATTCATCTATTGTACATATTTCTATGTCAATTCGACCGATTAAACATATTTATAAAGGTAAACATGTTATTGCACATGCATACTTATTAAATTAAACAATCTCTCGCATATTTCTATGTCGATTCAAAAGATTAATTCAACCTAATAAGCATATAAAAGACTATGTGAGGTAACAAAGTATCCTTACCTTGAAACAGTTTAATCACAATAATCTTGCAAGTTATACAAGGCATATGTATTGCCAACTACAATGCTAATCGAATCTTCAGCTACCTTAGAAGAATTAAACATGCACTGATTAAGTATTATGTCCATTAATTATAATTTCAATGCATTTAAATAATTAATCCTTTAGTTATCTAAATAATTATAATGCCAGAATAACTTAGGCATGGTTTTACTTAATCAAGCATTTTACCGAGGCCTATAACAGCATAAACATAAATTTAACAAATCAAGAGGACGAAATGCAATCAACCCAACACGACTTAATTCAATTTATATTAATTAAAATAACCATTTCAAAGACACAAATATTCACAGATATGTTCATCATAAAAACAACAGAAATTAAAAAGATAGGGAATAAGAAGGAAATCTGGTGTTTCTCTGTGGCTTAATCGATTGCTCCTTCTTTCATCTCTGTTGTCCTTGCCGATCAAGGCTTCTACGAACACTTGCTTTCTGACCCAAATGGATGAGAAAAACACCTCTTTTCCAAGAGGGGAAATCAGCACAAGAAGGCTTGGTTTTTTCTTTGGAGAAAAAGAGAGAATGGAGAAAAGAGAAGTGGTGAGCGAATGAGAGTGTTGAGGGATGCTTTGAATGGGCAGCAAAGGGAGGTTTATATAGCTGAGGATGGCTGATAAAAATAGCAAATTTTAGCGGCCAAAGAGCCCCCTTATGGCTGGCAATCTTACATAGAAAAGTTGAGACTTTCAACTTTGCTAAAATTAGCCTGGGGCAAATCTGTAAAGCCTTAATTTAAGGTGGGGTTTGAATGCAATTTGGGAGTCTTCCAAGGGCCTTTTTGAAAGCTCATTTAATCAGCTAAAATCCTAATTTGGGTCAGCATTTGAACGGTTCTGGGCTGCCCAATTGGTGGCTGGTTCGGTTCGCTCAATTTGGTTCAACTGATGCAGTTCAACTGGGCCCTTTTTCCATAATTAATTAAAATTAATTTATTTAGCCCAAATTAAATTGGAAATAAATTAAAATTAATTATATTATGAATTAATACACATATTTGGACCGTCTTAGGCTGAAAATTATTTCGCCTTGTTACTTCGAATTGCTTCTCGGTTTTGTTCTTCTAACAATGTCTACCAGGTCAATTTTCGCCCTTTGTACGAGTCTGTCAAAAATAATCAAAATTCACTAAAAATAATTGTAAAATTGACTAAAAATTAACATGTTCAAATTTTTAATAAAATTTAATTATTTTATAAAAATTAATTATTTTATGACAAAAATTCTATCGAAAATGCATGATTTTAAGTAAAATTAGGTATGAAAAAGTATATAAATCTTTGTGTTTCCCTACCCCCAAACTTAAATCATTGCTCGTCCTGAGTAATGCACAAATTTCGGAAAGAATTTCTCGGAAACACTTTTGAAAAACTCCTTCAGAACAACTTTCTTCTCAAAATTATGAATTTAATATACTTAGGCTCAAAAATAAGAATTTTGATAATTATGCTACTCAAGTATACATATCGCTCAAATTACATCCAACAACTATTATAATAGCAAAATTAGACTAAATGCCTCTTTAACAAAGACATTTTAACCCTTACCAATTTGATTTTTTTTATTCCCTTATTCAAGACTAAGCTGCAATCATTAAGTTTAACTTATGTCTTCATATGTTGATCTTAGCAATTTCTCTCCACTAATGTAGGTAGCATAGAAACTTGAATCAATAGGTCTTTTACTTTCATAATTTTGAGTAGGTAAAAGAAAGATAAATTTTGGCTTTAAAACCCTAGACTCAGCGTAAAATTGAACCTTCAAAATTTTTACCTTCGATACACCAACTTATTTTACTTTCATATGCTCTTTTGTATATCTATTTTCTTTCGAGTACATGTGTTTTCTCTTTTTTTTTTGAATTCAAATACGAGCACTTGCTTCATGTACTACAATTTTCGAGCAATTGATACTTCTTTTTGATTCCCCCAAACTTATTTTCAAACGATATTCTGGATAGTACTGAGTCTAATGTCTGGGACAATTTTAAAGATAATGAAGAGAAAAGTGATGGCTAAATATTGCAAAGGTACAAATAAAACTAGGCCATATATTCTCAAAGTTGGGTTTCAAAGGATAATTTTATCATGATCGGTTTGAAAGGCTCAAACGGCCCAAACAATAATTGCCTAAATCATTTTCAATATTCCATGCTTCCTAGGATTTCGCCTCAAGAAATTACTAAGTCAATTCTAAAGACTTAAACTTTCATGCATGCCTAATTTTTTCGTAGGGAACTAAAAAAATTTTATGGTACAAATTTGCATGCTTTATTAAAAATACATTCATATCATTATTAAGCTAACATAATAACTTATTGAAATAATAGAACTTTATTAATACTGAAGTTTTAGCATACTTAACAAAATTTCAAATTATTGAACAAAATATATCCTAATCATCATTAAAAGAAAATTTTATTCTGAGTGGAATTAATTCAAATTTTCGTCCTCCCTACTTAAAGTGAACAATGTCCTCATTGTTTAAAGTGAATAGATACTATACACCAGGTAGGATTTTAGAAAAGAGAGGGTGAGTCAAATTGACTGCTTAAGTACCAAGCTCTCTCTAAATCCAACCTAGACATGTATATACCTATTGCCACACTTTAGCCTTTGTGACTTGTTCAGATTTTATTCATGATTCCTATCTCTTGTTTTATTGTGCAAAAACAAAAATTCCTAATTAACCTAATCCTAAAATAACTTAAGAATAAAAATAAAATAAAGTTGAGATCCTCCCTTTTTTATTTGTTTGTCGATCCTTCCGAATTCGACTCATCTTTTGCTCCATCATTATTGCGTTTGCATGAATTGCTTTACTCCTTCTTCGATAATGAACTCCATGGTTCAAATATGAAATCTGGAAACTTAGGCACAAAAATAAATGGGTCATTATAAATTTTCCTGAGGGCATTCCTTATCGAGTCATCCCTTATTTTTGAGTATCTCCAGTAGGCTTGTTGCGACCATTGCATGTGTTGCATTAAGTCCATCAGCTTTGACAGCTCATCTTGAAGATCTAGGCTAGGCGGTAGAGCTCCAAACATTGAGGTTTTGATATCAGGTTCAGCTTCTGGTTCCATTAGTTCTGCCTCGTTAGGGACTTCAGTTTATTGCTTTGGCGGGATCTCTATGGGGTCATCTTCTATTCTTCGGGATCCTCACTCTCTTCAACTTGTTGCTGTAGAACAGAATCTCCAGCTACTCAGTAGAGGTTCCAATCGGTGATTGTGCCCTGACTATACCCTGTCTTCTTTAAGTTTGCAAGAATTTTTGCTTTTAAGCATAAAATTGTTATCATAAAAGGGAATAGGCTGGGCTAGAACGTCTAACGGCACAATTTCGCATTTCTCATAGGATGATTTTGCCCACATCAATGGTCTTTCCAGTTAGAATCGAGTATAATAGGACCATTTGCTCTAATGAGATTGTAGTCCCATGCGAACTCGGCATAAGGCTGAAACGGATGAAATAGAACCATACCTTCGCAAGTGGTATCAAATATTCTCTTCGACACGTGTGGATTCCTTGCTTTGACACAGTCCACTTAGAACTTGGAACTGTAAGTTCCTTGAGAATTTCTTACACATTTTCAGGCTTAATGTTGCTCAACAAAGAAGAATATTCATCGTTTTCGAAATCAGGTAATTCAAAGAACTCATTAATAGCATTTGAATTTATTGGTACCTTGATTCCATGAACTAGAACTTCAGTCAATTCGCTTAAGGTTAAGTTCGCATAGAATTCACGAACTAGTTCCTCATCCACACTGGGTTTCTTTTCACAAAACAATTCCCAATTGAGGGCTTCAGCAACTTGACGAATATGTGCCATAATGTCTCTGTAGTTGCTTTCCTTCAATGTGAAGCCTTTCTCTGGATGCATCTGTTGATTTTTGAAGATACTTTCGTATCTTACTTTGGCTTCTTCACAGTGGAACTTATTTTGCGTTTCATCGATTTGGGCGGAGGCACGAGTTCTCTTGTGAGGCATGATTAAGCACCCTTTTTTTAAGAACTCCTAAAAAAATAATTAAAAGCAAAAGAGGTCGATTTAAGGTAGGTTGGAGGATTTGGCTAAGGATGGGTGAAGGTGTGTGCCGCACAAGTGCTTGGAAGGCAGCTAGGCGCGTGGGCAGATAGTGTGGAAACAGGCAGTAATGCACAACAGTGGTCAGTTCGGCAAGCAGCAGTGTGTGGTCAAGTAGGCCTGGTGCACTAGGACGTGCGCGGGCGCTAAGCGCAGGTGCGGAACACGGCTTGGCGCAAGCTAGGCTAGAGCAAAGGGTCGAGCGCACAATGCGTATGCGATGTCTGTGTATGTGTACGGTCTGCTGAGCGTGTGTTGGCCGGCCGCTGGGTGATGTTGTGGCTAGGGCTTGCGGCACTTAAGATATTTGGTGTTTTGGGTTTTGAGTGATGAATGAATGAAGGGAAGTAAGGGTGGAATTTATAGCGAGAGTAGTAGGAATTAAAGTAGAATTCTTAGGAGAATTTAACAATTAAAAAAAATTCTAATTTTAATTCTATTCAAAGTTAACAACAATTAATAATTAAATAAATGCATATTAAATTATTAAATTATTAAAACAAAAATAAAATATGATTAAAATTAAACTAATCCTAATTCTATGCTAAGTTGATAAAAATTAATATATAAATTATAATAGATATAATTATGTATTAAAGTTTATCATATTATTATTATATAAATATATATATTAAGTAAAAATATTTATTTCAGATGTCTTTTGGAAATATTTACAAAAAGAGGCACCTAGTTTTTACGAAAATAGCAACCAAATTTTAAAAATAATTCAATTAAGTCCCTAGACTTAATGAAAATTTGAAATTGAGTTGCAATTTAAAACTTGGGTCAAAATTGACCTTTTTATTGGAAAAACCAAAAAGTCATTTTTTCATTTAGGGAATAATTTCTCCGAAAATTATGTAAAAATCAATTCCCATGAAGATTGGAGGGGTCACAAGCGGTCCCGCTTAAGTTCCAATCTCCTAGATAGAATTTATTTAAACAAAATAAACCCGAAAATATACCCTATATAATTTATTAAAAACAAGAAAATTTAAATATCTGATAAACTGAACAAGATTTGATCCCGTTCAGGTTTTTCTCCGTAGTAATGTTTCAAACGCTGAGCATTGACTTGAAAATTACCTCCCTTACCTTGGAGTTCAACAACTCCAAATGAATAGACGCGATGAATCGTAATGAACCAGACCAATGTGATTTTAACTTACCTGGGAAGAACTTCAATCTGGAATTAAATAATAAGACTTGCTGACCTGCTTCAAATTCTCTAACTTGAATGTGCTTGTCATGCCATTTCTTGAGTCTTTCTTTGAGTAATTTTGCATATTCGTATGAAAACATTCGGAATTCCTCTAGCTCATTGAGTTGGAGCATCTGTTTCTCTCTAGCAAGCTTAAGATCCAAGTTGAGTTGTCGAAGAGCCCGGTAAGCTTTGCGCTCTAACTCAAAAGGTAGATGACAGGCTTTTCCAAAGACCAATCTGTAAGGTGACATTCCTAAAGGTGTATTGTATGTTGTTCTATAGGCCCATAAAGCATTATCCAGTCTTTTGGACCAATCTCGTCGGTTCGGGCAAACTACCTTCTCAAGTAAGCCTTTGATCTCCTTATTCGCCAGCTCAGCTTGCCCATTCTTTTTCGAATGGTAACCTGTAGCAACCTTATGTTTCACTCCATGTTTATCTAACAACCATTTTAACCACTTGTTCACAAATTGGGTCCCTTCATCGTCGATAATAGCTCTTGGGGTTCCAAACCTTGTGAACACGTGTTTCTGCAAGAACTTCATCACAACCCTAGCATCGTTCGTCAGATAAGCTTCATCCTCGACCCACTTGGACACATAATCTACTGCTACCAATATGTACCTATGACCAGAAGACAGAGGGAAAGGACCAAGAAAGTCAATAGCCCAAACATCGAACAATTCTACCTCAATGATATTTGTTTGAGGCATCTCATTTCTATTGGTGACATTTCCAACCCTCTGACATCGATCACAGCTCTTTACGTAAGCGTATGCATCCTTGAATAGTGTGGGCCAAAAGAATTCAGCTTGTAATACTTTGGCCGTAGTGCGAGTACCTCCGAAGTGTCCCCCACTCGAAGCTGAGTGACAGTGGTATAAAATCTTTGGTATTTCATCTTCTGCCACACATCTCCTGATCATCTGATCTGCACACTTTTTAAATAAATATGGCTCTTCCCAGAAATAGTACTTCGCATCGTGAAGAAACTTTTTCCTTTGTTGATACGTTTTATCAATCGGCATCAAACCACAAGCTAAATAGTTGGCAATATCAGCAAACCAAGGAATATTATAGACATGATTTACCTTCAGTATGTGTTCATCTGGGAATGTCTCCTGAATCGATACAAGTGGAGAATTTCCCTCTTGTGGCTCCAATCTGACCAAGTGATTTGCTACTTGGTTTTCTACTCCCTTTCGATCTTGAATTTCTAGATCGAACTCTTGAAGTAGAAGTACCCACCAGATCAATCTCGGCTTAGCGTCTTTCTTGGCCAGTAAATATTTAATTACCGAGTGGTCCTATAAACAATCACTTTGGTACCTACAAGATAAGATCGAAACTTTTTGAAAGCAGATACAATAGCAAGTAACTCTTTTTCTGTTACCGTATAATTCAGTTGTGCTCCTGTTAGAGTCTGACTTGCGTAGTAGATGGGATGAAAAACTTTGTTCCTTCGCTGGCCTATGACAGTTCCAATTGCAAAGTCACTTACATCACAAATCAATTCGAATAGAAGATCCCAATCTGGTGTGATGATGATGGGTGCCGTACCTAATCGATTCTGCAACTCTTTGAATGCTCTTAAACATTCATCATCAAACTTGAATGTCGCGTCCTTCTCCAATAATTTGCAAAAAGGTTTTGTAATTTCGGAGAAGTCTTTAATAAATCTACGATAAAAACTGGCGTGGCCCAAGAAACTCCTAACACCTTTAATAGATGTTGGAGGTAGAAGTTTCTCAATAATGTCTACCTTTGCTTTGTCTACCTCGATTCCATGTCTCGATATCCGATGCCCTAGAACAATCCCTTCTTGTACCATGAAATGGCACTTTTCCCATTTGAGTACTAGGTTTGTTTCTTCACATCGTCTTAGTACCTTAGCTAGATTGGCTAAACCATCATCATAGGTGTCTTCAAATACTGGAAATTCATCCATAAAAACTTACAAATACTTCTCAACCATGTCAGTAAAAATTGACATCATGCATCTTTGAAATGTAGCAGGTGCATTACATAAACCAAATGGCATGCCTCTAAATGCAAACGTACCGTACAGGCAGGTGAATGTCATCTTGTGCTGATCTTCTCGTGCTATCGTAATCTGATTGTACCCTGAGTATCCATCGAGAAAACAGTAATAGTCTCGGGTTGCGAGTCTATCAAGCATCTAGTCCAAGAACGGCAAAGGAAAGTGACCTTTCCTGGTCGCCTTGTTCAGCTTTGGATAATCGTTGCAAATTCTTCATCCCATAACCATTCTGGTCGGTATCAACTCGTTATTCTCATTCTCAACGACTGTGATACCTCCTTCCTTCGGCACGCACTAGATTGGACTTACCCATGAATTGTCTGAGATGGGGTAAATTATACCTGCATCCAACCACTTGATAATTTCCTTCTTTAATACATCCTTCATGATGGGGTTCAGTCTCTATTGTCCATCATTTGTTCCTTTCTCGCCATCTTCTAATATGATCTTGTGCATGCAAACAGATGGACTAATACCACGAATATCGGCTATGGTCCATCCGGTAGCCTTCTTGAATTGTTTCAAAACTATATGTAACACCCCAAATCGAATCCATGCGTTAAGACCAGATTTGGTATGTCACACAAAACGATTTTGGAAATGGAGTTTATCAAAAATCGAGGTTAATTTAAAATCTATGATTTTAAGACATAAGGGTTTATATTTTGATCTTAGAAAGAAAATAATTGGTTTAATTTTTAAAGAAGTTTAAAAGAGTTTAAAAAGGAATTTGAAATAAAAAATTCATAAGAGTTTTTACAGAAAATTTTATAATATATTGATATTTAAGAAAAACCCCTTTTTATACGTAATTAAAGAAAATATTTATAAAAATAAAATAGTCCCATTTAAGTATCAAGAAAACATAATTAAAAAAAAAATCCATCCACGAAATAAAATACATAAAAATAATACCAGAGGCCTTATTACATCACACTGAAATAAGAATTAAATAAAAAAACTTAAGAGTAGTTCAAAGCTCATAAAAACCATTATTTGAAGTATGGCCTCCACGAAGTCATCCCCGGCCCAAGCCTCCATTACTAATCGTTACATGAGAAGGGTAAACGAAACGGGGTGAGTCACTTAGAACTCAGTGTGTAACCCACTTACCAAGTCCACTGGGCCAAAACCATTTTAATTGGGCCTAAGACCATTTACAAAAATATCAATTTAACATATGCAAAATGCATGTGATATGAAATTCCCAAACCAAACCTAAATTTCCATCCACTACACACCACCCGTACCAACCAGCACTCCTGTGGGGAGCTTTAGTCACCCACCCCGCTAACACACCAATCGCAGGCATTATGCCATTTAATAATTCGCATGCCAGTAGCCATTTGCCATCAATCGCAGGCATTATGCCATTTAATTCAATAATTCGTAGGCCAGTGGCCATTTACAATATTTGTGGCAGAGCCACCAGAATAATGTAGCTGAGCTACCAAAACTTCTCTTCATCATTATCCCATCCCATGCAATCATGTAAATAAATGCATACCAATTTATTCATATGATAATTCCAACATAAAGCCCGTAAAAGATTTGTTACAAACTGGCCCATATTACAATTTGGCCCATTTCACAATTTGGCCCATTTCACAATTTTAATACCGATTTCATGCACTTACACTAAAGTGTTAATATACCATATTTTCCGATTTCACCAACTTTGCGATTTTTAGTCTAATGCTTAGTTACGGTATAGTCATCTAACCCATGAGATAAGTGTGAGGTTACACACCTGATTACGGTGAGAACTATACTTTCCTGCTCGTCGATACCTAAATACGTGTCACGCTTGATTAGAACACGAATACTTAATATAAATCTATGCTAAAGTAAGCAGTCTAGACTTTTACCCTCGGAATCTCTAACAACAACTATTTGTCGGTTCTTCGCGGTTGACAGTTCACAACCCAATGGAAAACCCCGAACAGCTAAAGGCTCTAAACTACGAACAACTTCGAATAATTGATTCTCCCTGGATGAGGGTCCACAACCTGGTGGAAAATCTCGGATTGCCGAAACAGCCCTTCGCTGGAATCTAGAGGGATTAGCAAATCCGCCCCTCTTTTGAACACTATTCACCACCCTTTTCGACCCTATCTTGCTTGCCTCCATCGACAAAAGAATATTAGTCCAACTAATATTTCAAAAATTAAGTCTATAGGTTTTAAGGGCGAAATCGGCTTACCATGAAATCTTACGTTCACGAGATGAAAATCGAGCGATAACGTTCCTAAGATAAAATCGATTAGTAACCCATCTTTGATGAAATAATGAGTAATATGGAAGTCCTTGATAGAAACCCTTACCTTAACACTTTGAACTGAATCCTAGCGATTCACGATGATTATGAACACTCCGAGTTTCGGCCTTTCTCTATGTCACTATAAATACGACAAAGATTGTCTAAGAGAGAGATAGAGGATATTTTTGGTCAAAAGACCCTCCCAAATCAAAAGTAGATTTGCAAAAGAAAAGAAGAAAAAAAATAAGAATCAAAGAGGGTTCTTACCGATTAATCACAACAAATGCAAAGAAAACGATTGATAAGAAAATATAGGTGAAGAGGAGGGTTCGGTCAAGAAGGAAAAAAAAGAAAATAATACTAGTAACATTCGGCCATAGAGGAGAAGAGAAAAGAAATGGCTTTTGTGTTTTGGTATTTTCGGCACTAGGAGAAAAGAACTTGATAGATTTGGCAAGATATGACCAAATGGTCAAAAATAAATGACCAAAAAAAGAAAAACAAGGATGTTTACCCAAAGCCTAAAGTGCATTCAGCTATGAGAGAAAAAGACGAAAAGAAAGTGTTTTGAGAGAAACAAAAATAACCAAAATGAGAGTAACCACTAGCTACACATCCTTACTAATGCCTACAACAAAAATTCAACCGTCCAACTTCATGTACAAAGCTTGGCCATTCCAAATTTTCCAAAACACATCCCTTAAGAAGTGCCTTGTGTCCCCCTTACTTGCCTTTTTCATATGATTCTTTTCCTTAAGTTCACTCTTATCATATTTCTTAGCCATCATACCATAAAATAAAAGTCTAACTTACCAAAAATATGATGCTTGGTCGACACTTGCTAGGAAAGATCAAAAAGAATATTCACAAAATGCATACTAGAGGATTCGAGCCTCTCCCCTCAATATCAAACATGTAGTGCATAACCCCTTAACCAAAGGCTCATTTATGCTATCTTTTACCACTTAATTACCTTAAGCATCAAGGTTACTTGTTCCATTTCAATAAAGTACTCATTACTAAAATTTATTCTAATTCCGAATAAATCCCGAGTCTTCTCAAGACTATATTAAACACACAAATTGAATCATTCACAAGCTAAGCACCAAAATCATGCAACATATCGATACTAAATTTTTAGGATGTTACAATTCTACCCCCTTAAAGAAAATTTCGTCCTCAAAATTTACCTGGTTAAAAGAGGTGAGGATATTGTTGCCGAATTGCATCCTCAGGCTCCCACGTAGCTTTTTCCACTCCGTGATTACACCATAGAACCTTAACCAATGGCACAGTCTTCTTTCTTAGCACCTTAACATCACAGTCTAAGATTTTTACCGGTTCCTCCTCGAAAGACAAGTCCGGCCTTATCTCCACTTCTTCTACCAGTACTATGTGAGACGGATCCGACCTATAACGCCTCAGCATAGAAACATGGAAGACACTATGAATCTGACTCAACTCTAGAGGTAACTCAAGTTGATAGGCCACTAGTCCTACACGCTTCAACACACGGTACGGTCCAATGAACCTAGGGCTCAACTTGCCCTTCCTTCCAAATCTGAAAATCTTCTTCCAAGGTGAAACTTTCAGAAAGACCTGATCCCCCACTGCAAACGCAATATCCTTACGCTTCAGATCCGCATACGACTTTTGTTTATCCGAAGCTTCCTTTAACCGTGCTCGAATCACCTTTACCTTTTATTTCGTCTCAGATATCAGTTCAGGACCCAACAACTACCGTTCCCCCAATTCAGTCCAACAAGTAGGGGTACGACACCTACGACCATATAATGCTTCATAGGGTGCCATTTGGATGCTAGATTGGTAACTGTTATTATACGCGAATTCTGCCAACGGTAGAAAATCTTCCCAACTACCTCTGAAGTCAATCACACAACCCCTTAACATGTCTTCCAAAATCTGGATTACTCTTTCCGACTGACCATCAGATTGAGGATGAAAAGCTGTGCTGAAGTTTAACTTTGTTCCCAAAGCCTCATGTAAAGCTTTCCAAAACCATGATGTGAACCTAAGGTCCCTGTCTGATATAATAGACACTGGTACCCCATGCAACCTCACGATCTCCGATACATACAACTTAGCCAACTTCTGCAGTGAGTAATCGTACGAACTAGTAGAAAATGAGCAGTCTTTGTCAATCGATCCACTATCACCTAGATAGAATCTTTCTTAGTAGGTGTTAAAGGCAACCCACTAACAAAGTCCATCGTTATCCGCTCCCATTTCCATAGAGGAATCTTTACCGGTTGCAATAAACCCGACGGTAATTGATGTTCCACCTTCACTTGCTGACAAGTCAAGCACTTACCCACAAATTCAGTAACCTCCCACTTTAACCTTGGCCACCAATACTGTTCACGGAGGTCTCGATACATCTTATTTTCTCCGGGGTGCATGGCATAAAGGCTACTATGCGCCTCTCGTAGAATAATTTGTCTCAACTCTGAATCCATGGGCATACAAACTCTTCCACGAAAACACAGCACTCTATCCTTGTTCATTCCAAAATCCCCTATTACACCACTTTCAGCTTGTTGCATTAATGGACCCAACTTTTCATCTGATAACTGCTTTTCCTTGATCTGTTCTAACCACAAAGGCTTCACCTGAAGTTCTGCTAGCAGATTGCCATCCTCATACAGACTAAGATGAGCAAACATTGCTCTTAACTCTGATACTACCTTACGACTCAATGCGTCTACCACCACGTTAGCCTTTTCAGGATGGTACCCGATTGAGAAGTCATAATCCTTTAACAGCTACACCCACCTCCGTTGTCTCAAGTTCAACTCCTTTTGGTTAAGGACGTACTTAAGACTCTTATGATTCGTGTAAATGATAGACTTCTCACCGTAGAGATAGTGCCTCTAAATCTTTAAAGCAAAAACCACCGCAGCCAACTCCAAGTCATGAGTAGGATAGTTGACTTCGTGCTGCCTTAACTGACGAGATACATAAGCCACCACTTTTCCACATTGCATCAATACACATCCTAAACCCGTGTGTGATGCGTCACAGTAAACCATAAACTCTTTTCCAGCCTCAGGTTGAATTAGTACTGGCGCTTCCGTCAAAATCTTCTTCAATTTCTCGAAACTATCTTGTTGTTTATCTGCCCACACATACGGTACTCCCTTCCACAACAGTTTAGTTAAGGGTGCAGCAATCAACGAAAACCCCTCAACAAAGCATCTATAATAGCGGATACCATATTTGCCAAAAAGTTAGCACCAACTTTTCTGCCTTTAAAGCGGATAGCACATTTACCAAAAAGTTCCTTCGCTCGCCTATCATTACTACCTCCTTATCATCCAAAGTCCATATTGACATCTGCTTTTCAGCACAATCCAATTACGCCCGGTGCTTTACCAACCAATCCATGCCTAAAATAAGATCGAACTCGCCGAAAGGCAGTTCCATCAAACCTGCCAAAAATATTTCTCTTTGAATTTCTAAAGGCACGTCTCTATACAATTTATTTACGATTACTGATTGTCCTAAAGGACTAATTACCGTCATATCTCTATCGGACATCTTGAATCTAATATTTAGGTTTCCAGATATGGTACTAGCAACATACGAGTGGGTAGACCCGATATCTATCAAAGCAGTAATAGGTACATCAAAGATGAAAAACATACCAGTTATCACATCAGGTGCATCGCCATCCTCCCGACGCCTGACCGCATAGACCAACCCCGGCTGTCTCGCCTTCGCGTTACCTCTAAAGCCATTACCTTGACCCGGTGCACCTTGACCTCGTCCAGTGCCATTACCACTACAACTTGGTCCACGGTCTCTCGGTGGCTACGGGGCGCCTCTGACTGGCTGTGCATCAAGGTTACGAGCTTCTTGAGTCGTAGTAGTCCGTTGAGGGCAATTCCTAAACTGGTGATCCTTGGAACCACATTTAAAACAACCACCACTTCTCTTCCAACATTCCCTGGGGTGTCGTTTCCCACAGCCAGCACATTCTCGAATCTGATTAGTAGCCACAGGTGCTCTAGCTTGAGCTGGCTCATCACTCCGAGGCCTCTTTTGAAACCTTTTAGTAGAACTCGAGTACTTAAAATCCCTCTTGCCTCTGACTCTTTCTTGGTTCTGACGTTCTGAGTTCTTAGCCTCTTCAGCTATCTTGGCTTTCTCCACAAGTGTGGCAAAAATCCTTTCTTGTTGCGAGGCTATCAGTACCTGTAACTCGTCATTCAGCCCATCCTCAAAACGTACACAGCGCTCATGATCAGTCGGCACTATTGTGCGAGCGTAACGACTCAAGCGAAGAAATTCTACCTCGTAAGCTACCACCGTCTTATTCCCTTAAACTAGATTTAGGAGTTCCTTCCTCCGGGCATCCACATAACTTGCCCCGACATACTTCCCTTGGAAAGTAGTTTTGAAAAAATCCCAAGTAACACGTTCAGCCTGGGTGCCTTCTCACACACTAAGCCACCATTGATACACCTCGTCCCTCAACAAGGACACAGCTCCTCTTAATTTTTGTTCAGCAGAGCACTCCAGGTCATCCATAATCTGCTCTACAACCTCGAGCCAATATTCAGCAACATTTGGGGCTACTCTAGAGATACCCCTAAAAACCTCGGCACACTCGATCTAAGTTATTCCGAAATTGATCCACGAGTTGCTGGCCCAGTTCTAGCTCCAGTAACCCTTTCCAAGACTCGCAACATTGCTTGGGTCAAGGAAATGTCCTCCTTCGTATGGTCGTGGGATCCAATATCTGACACAGGTGATGCCGGTGCGTCCATTTCTGGCATATGTCCCGATGCCTCAGACACAGCTCTAGCACCTCGACCTCTACCATGGCCACGTCTACCACATCCACGTCCTCTAGCGCTCATAATGACTAATTCGGTTTAATCTGATTACAAGTTTTATGAATTAGAATACTATTTCAGTGTTTATTAACGATATTTTATGAGATATAAGAGATAAAGTTGTTTTCGCAATCACATCCTATAGTCTCAATCTCTACAGTTTCAACACCTAAATCTAGAAGCTCTAGAGTGTTCCAATGATCATATCACAATAATAAACATTCAATATACGAATACTTACTTGACTTGGTGCCGGATGCTCGTGGTGCCATACTACCTTTAAAACATAAATTTTATAAATTCGAAACAGCTTTAAACAAAAATTGTTATTGAACCCAAACCACAGTCGAGTTTTAAAACTAGCTCTGATACCATAAAATGTAACACCCCAAACCCAGTCTATGCGTTAAGACCAGATTTGGTATGTCACACAAAACGAACATACATTCAGTCTTCTAATGATTTAAAGAAAGCAGATCCTCAGAACGATTTTAGAAATGGAGTTTATCAAAAACTGAGGTTAATTTAAAATCTATGATTTTAAGACATAAGGGTTTATATTTTGATCTTAGAAAGAAAATAATTGGTTTAATTTTTAAAGAAGTTTAAAAGAGTTTAAAAAGGAATTTGAAATCAAAAATTCATAAAAGAGTTTTTATAGAAAAATTTATAATATAATAATATTTAAGAAAAACCCCTTTTTTATACGTAATTAAAGAAAATATTTATAAAATAAAATAGTCCTATTTAAGTATCAAAAAAATAATTAAAAAAATCCATCCACGAATTAAAATCCATACAAATAATACTAGAGGCCTTATTACATCACACTGAAATAAGAATTAAATAAAAATACTTAAGAGTAGTTCAAAGCTCATAAAATCCATTCTTTGAAGTATGGCCTCCACGAAGTCATCCCCTACCCAAGCCTCCATTACTGATCGTTACCTGAGAAGGGTAAAGGAAACGTGGTGAGTCACTTAGAACTCAGTGTGTAACCCACTTACCAAGTCCACTGGGCCAAAACCATTTAGACATTTAATTGGGCCTAAGCCCATTTACAAAAATATCAATTTAACATACGTAAAATGCATGTGATATGAAATTCCCAAACCAAACCTAAATTTCCATCCGCTACAGACCACCCGTACCAACCAGCACACCTGTGGGGAGCTTTAGTCACCCACCCCGCCAACACACCAATCGCAGGCATTATGCCATTTAATAATTCGCAGGCCAGTAGCCATTTACCATCAATCGCAGGCATTATGCCATTTAATTCAATAATTCGCAGGCCAGTAGCCATTTACAATATTTGTGGCAGAGCCACTAGAATAATGTAGCTGAGCTACCAAAACTTCTCTTCATCATTATCCCATCCCATACAATCATGTAAATAAATACATAACAATTTATTCATATGATAATTCCAACATAAAGCCCGTAAAAGATTTATTACAAACTGGCCCATATTACAATTTGGCCCATTTCACAATTTTAATACCGAGTTCATGCACTTACACTAAAGTGTTAATATACCATATTTTTCGATTTCACCAACTTTGCAATTTTTAGTCTAATGCTTAGTTACGGTATAGTCATCTAACCCATGAGATAAGTGTGAGGTTACACCCTGATTACGGTGAGAACTATACTTTCCCGCTCGTCGATACCTAAATACGTGTCACGCTTGATTAGAACACTAATACTTAATATAAATCTATGCTAAAGTAAGTGGTCTAGATTTTTACCCTCGAAATCTCGAACAACAACTATTTGTCAGTTCTCCCCGGTTGACGATTTACAGCCCAATGGAAAACCCCGAATAGCTAAAGGCTCCAAACTACGAACAACTTCGAATAATTGATTCTCCTCGGATGAGGGTCCACAACCCGGTGGAAAATCTTGGATTCTGAAAGAGCCCTTCACCTGAATCTAGAGGAATTAGCGAATCTGCCCCTCTTTTGAACACTATTCACCACCCTTTATGACCCTATCTTACTTGCCTCCATTAACTAAAGAATATTAGTCCAACTAATATTTCGAAAATTAAGTCTATAGTTTTAAGGGTGAAATCGGCTTACCACGAAATCTTTCGTTCACGGGATGAAAATCGAGCGATAATGTTCCTAAGATAAAATCAATTAGTAACCCATCTTTGACGAAATAACGAGTAATAAGGAAGTCCTTGATAGAAACCCTTACCTTAACACTTTGAACCGAATCCTAGCGATTCACGATGATTATGAACATTCCGAGTTTCAGCCTTTCTCTATGTCACTATAAAGACGACAAAGATTGTCTAAGAGAGAGATAGAGGATATTTTTGGTCAAAAGACCCTCTCAAATCAAAAGTAGATTCGACAAAAGAAAAAAGGAAAAAAAAAAAGAATCGAAGAGGGTTCTTATCGATTAATCACAACTAATGCAAAGAAAATGATTGATAAGAAAATATAGGTGAAGAGGAGGGTTCGGTCAAGAAAGGAAAAAAAAGAAAATAATACTAGTAACATTCAGCCATAGAGGAGAAGAGAAAAGAAATGGCTTTTGTGTTTTGGTATTTTCGGCACTAGGAGAAAAGAACTTGAGAGATTTGGCAAGATATGACCAAATGGTCAGAAAGAAATGACCAAAAGGAACAAAAACAAGGATGTTTACCCAAAGCCTAAAGTGTATTCAGCTATGAGAGAAAAAGATGAAAAGAAAAGTGTTTTGGGAGAAACAAAATTGACCAAAATGAGAGTAACCACTAGCTACACATACTTACCAATGCCTACAACAAAAATTCGGCCACCTCCTAGCCCCCAAAACCGTCCAAGTTCATGGACAAAGCTTGGCCATTCCAAACTTTCCAAAACACATCCCTTAAGAAGTGCCTTGTGTCCCCCTTACTTGCCTTTTTCATATGATTCTTTTCCTTAAGTTCACTCTTACCATATTTCTTAGCCATCATACCATAAAATAAAAGTCTAACTTACCAAAAATATGATGCTTGGTCGACACTTGCTCGGAAAGAGCAAAAATAATATTCACAAAATGCATACTAGAGTATTCGAACCTCTCCCCTCAAGATCAAACATGTAACGCATAACCCCTTAACGAAAGGCTCATTTACGCTATCTTTTTACCATTTAATTACCTTAAGCATCAAGGTTACTTTTTCCATTTCAATAAAGTTCTCATTACTAAAATTTATTCTAATTCCGAATAAATCCCGAGCCTTCTCAAGACTATATTAAACACACAAATTGAATCATTCACAAGCTAAGCACCAAAATCATGCAACATATCGATACTAAATTTTTAAGATGTTACACTATCTTGTTCAGTAGTTAATTCTGCTAAAACAATCACAGGCAGAGTAGAAGCGTTACCTAAATAAACATATTTTAAGTTTGTAGGTAATACCTTGAGTTCTAACTTAGGCGGCTCCTCGATTGATGCAATTGGCTAGGTGTAATCCCTTTTCTCTAATTCCAAAGATTCTGTAATAGTCCGGTTTATACCCTAGTCGAAACGATGGTTTCGAGACCACAAATTCGAGTCCGTATAATATTTTAATATTATTTTCTGTGCCGTTGATATGTGACTAAGCATATGTTAAATTTCCATAAGTTAATTTGTCCGTTTGTATGTTTAATTTGATAAAAGGATTAAATTGCATCGAATGCAAAAATGTGTATGCTTTATGAAAAGTATGTAATTGTGATGGCTTTTAATAAATGAAGGCTTTATGTGGCAATTTAGCCTTTATTTTGGTTAATGGATGGCAACATGCATATATATATTATGCTTTTATATGTTTATTTTATAAGTTAAGTTAATATAATACATTACAAGATATTATAATAAAAACAAAGTTAAAAATGGTGGTGGCCACTTATATGTTCTTCCACCAAAAAAGAAGAAAAGAAAAATAGGTTAAAACCTTTGAATGTTCGGCCCTTGCTTAAGCTAATTAAGGTAAAAGTTTTGTTTGATTTTTGATAATTTCTACGTTTCTGTAATCGTTGCTTTGTCTATTACAAAATCGATGCTTCAATTTTGAGAATTGATGATGTTTGTGATATGAGACTTTGATGAACTAATATGATTTATGATGATTTATGGTGTTAAATGATAGATATGTGTTTAATGAACATATTTTGTTCTTGAATTTTTGATGAATTTAGCTAATTAGGGCTAAAATGAGAAAATAGCAATTTGAGGGACTAAATTGTGAAATTGATGAAATGTTTGGGCTTATATGTTATATAGGAGTATTCGGCTATGCGTGATTAAATGATGATTTTGTGAATTTGATGTTTTAAGAAAAATGGACTAAATTGATAAATTTTGCAAATGTGAGGGTTAATTTGCAAAGAGCCCTAAATGTGTGTCATTGGATTGAATTGAATGAGTTAGTGAATAATAGGGGTTAGTTCTGAATATGTATAGATCAAGAACCAAGGAAAACGGACTTAGACCACAGGAAAGCGAAAGTAACCGAGTAGCCGTTTCCATTTCTGTTAAATCGAATCTGAGGTAAGTAATCATGCAAGTAAACGTGTTTGTATTGAACTGTGTATGTTTATATGACTATTGTTAACGATAAATGCTTATGATATGATTTGTACATGAATTCCGAGATAAGATCGACGTAGTGACAATGTCCGGAAAGTCCCGTACAAACCTAGGAATAGATAGGAATTAGCTATGTCATGACATAGGTATCTATTATGTTTTATCATGTAAGACCACGTTTGAGACGTTGGTGTTGATTTGAGATTTCGTGTAAGACCTCGTCTTGGACGCTGGCATCGATATGAGCTTTACATGTAAGACCATGTCTGGGATATTGGCATCATATTGATACGTATAAGACCCTGTCTAGGTTAGTAGCATCGATATATGAGTACATGTAAGACCTCTTCTAGGACGTTGGCATTGTACGACTATTTCGAGCTTTCTCTGTATCCTATTAGGTTCCTAACAGTTCAATAGGCAAGTATGTGATACGAATGGCTATAGGAATTGTAAATCCATTTTAGGTACGTTGATTTATACACTAAGTGTATGTACAAGGTAAGTATCTATATGATCTTACTAAGATGATTATGCATAATGGATTAAAGAGATGATATGTGAAATTATGCTTGAATAAGCTAACTACTTATGTGATATATGAATAGAGGCTGTGGTATGCTTTGTATAAGCAAAAGTGCCAAAGATCATATGATGAATTGGATATAAGACCTATAAGTACCAATGTGTTGAATTAGTTGTATTCATTGTATGCTATGTTTATTTGTATATGACTTACTAAGCTTTGAAAATCTTACTCTCTGTGTGTGTATTTTTCTCTGTTTTATAGATCATCGAAGCTACTAAAGGCTTGGGGACCGTTGAAGATTGTCGTCACACTACTCAACTTATTTTGGTACATTTTGGAAATGTATATAGCTAGATATGGCATGTATAGGCTAGTTATTTGGATAAGTATGAGATGTGAACCTAGCCATGTGATTTGGCTAGTTATGTGTTGGCATTATGCTTTAATAAATGTGATTTATGATGTATTGTTACAGTCTAATTTTGGCCCTAATCAGAACGGTGGTTTCGGGACCACGAATTCGTGTCAAAAGAATATTTTAATATTATTTTCCGTTATAATTATATATGTGTAACATCCTTAAATTGGGGCCTTTGCATTTTGTCTGTTTGCATGCGGATAGTAGGGATGACATGCTAGTTTAGGTTATTTTATGGTCTAGGCATGAGCTAGAGGTTGGCTGAGCCTTAGCAAAAATTTTCTTTTGGCACTCAGAAGGGGGAGCTGAGGGGAGTAGGAGTTAAGGGAATTTAGTGGCAAGTTTAGACACAAGAAATGCCTTGGTAAAGTGGCAAGGAGGTGCCACTTAAGACACCAGGGAGTGACGCCTCATGTAGAGGATAGAGCCTAGGTTCGAGCTGTGGGAATCTCCTTTTCTTCTTGTTATTTTTGACGCCAAGGCTAGGGAGGAGTTGTGTTCAAGATGGACTGTGGTGGATATGTGTTGAAGGAGTCAACACATTTGAATTTTTGGAGAAGAGAAAATGTAGGGATTTGAAGTATTCAAACTTGTTTGAATATGTGGTCAGGAGAAAATCAAGGAGAGAAAAGGGGGATTGAAGTGGGAGGTGTGTTAGCCGAATTTCAAAAGAGTTGGAAGGGGGTTTGGCATTCAGTTGAGTGTTGCTAAGGGGGGTGGCCGAATGTGGTATGTTGGCTTTGGTGAGGTGTGGCATTCGGCTAGTTAGAAGGCACTTAGGGCCTTACTCTTTTATTTTCTTTTGTGCCGAATTGAACCACTCCCATATTTCACATTTTGCATTTGTTGCTTCTTTGTCTTTTCTCTCGAAAACCAAAGCCGAATTCTTCCTACTCTTTTTCTCCATCCTTGTTCCAAAGCCGAAATCATTATCCCACCCTCTCTTTTGACTTCTTTTCTTCTCTCAACCTCTCTTGCATCGAAAACACCTAAACCTTTCTCTTCTTCTCTCATCTTTTGACCATAGCCGAAACCTCTTCTTCTCTTGTCCTCGTTTTCTTTTGATCGCCATAGCTGCATCAAGTGCCCATCTCTTATTATTCTTTCTTTTGTTTCAAAGCTGAAAACCCCTAATTCCATCATCATCTTTAATCTCTGTGCCATAGCCGAATATCTCCATCTAAGGTTCTCATCTCTGATTTTCTTTCATAAACCGAATTCCTGTGGCCAACTTTTCTTCATCTTTTTCTTTTGTTACTTCTAAAACCGAAAACTTCTAAGATCCATTGGGGGGCTCCTTTTCAATTCTTGCATCTTCTCCTACTGATTTGCTGAATTTCCACTTCTTCTGTGCTAGTGCCGAATTCTCTTGGGAGTTAACCAGATCTCCTGTTAAGGTTAGTAACGATTGCCTCTAGATCTTTATCTTCTCCTTCGGGTTTTGAGGAGCCAAAGTCGAATGGCTAATTGGTCTATTGTTGGGAACTTGGCCGAATGCAGGTGGAGAAAGGGGGGTGTCGCTTTTCAGTGGAGATATTCGGGATTCGCATGATTTGTGGACCAAACCCAACGTTTCGGGTTTATCAATCTAGGTAAGGGTTTTCGCTTTAAGTATTGAATTAATCTTTTAGTTTTGATTTTGTTGCTTTGATTCGGGTTAGTGACCAAGGATTATTATGGACTTGAATGCCAGCCAAGCGTGAGGAGGAGTTGGATCAGTGAACCCAGTCCCTAAGTTCAAGAAGTGGGCAGTATCAGCGGTAAGGGATTGGCCACCGGGTTATAGGCCAGTCTCTAAATAGGAAAGTAGATAGATAGCGGTAGTGTCAGTTAACGACAGTGTCGACCTGGAGAGCGTAGTATTACGAGTAATCAGGTGTGTAACTCTTACACACTTCATACGTTAATATGTTGTTATCTTGCATGTTGTCAAAAGCCGAAATAACTGTAGAAAATGGTAAGTTACCCTTGTGGGTAAAAGCGAGGACTCCAGGTAAGTCCACTTTGGATTGGCTAACGTTAAATGCCTTTGTTAACTTTACGTATGCCATGTTACATTATTTCTGAATGATAAGCACGACTATTTTGCCTTGAAAAGCATGTTCATAAAATGGGTAATGAGAGGAGGGGGAAGGTATGATTTTTAGACTGTCACCAGTGGTTTGGTACCACACAGTGGGTTGGCCCCGCTTATTATGATATTGTGACTAAGTCTCAGTGGTTTGGCACCACCAGTGGTTTGGTACCACATATATTTTTGTGACTCGTCCCAGTGGTCTAGAACCACAGTGGGTTGGCCCCACATAACGATATACGGGATTGTCATTAGTGGTTTGGTACCACAAAGTGGGTTGGCCCCACACATGATTATTTGTGACTTCGATCACCAGTGGTTTGGTACCACATATATTATTTGTGACTTCGGTCACCAGTGGTTTGGGACCACCAGTGGTTTGGTACTACACGGGGTAGATTTAGGAGTTTCGGATGGTTAGGTTTGGGTTGCATGGAATACATATTCACTTATGGAACTGTGTAAGGGCTTATTACCTTCGGGATGGGGATTTATACACTGAGTCTGGGTCTGGGTGACTCACCCCTTCCTTTATATTTTGCAGATGATTCTTAGATCGCGAATATGGAGCCAGGATGGACTCGAGGTGGCCATGCACGATATTTCGGGTTTTTGTTTTAAATTATTATTTCGGATTTATTTTACTTTAAATATGGTTTTTGGTTGTAATAAGGCCATCTAAATTTTTATTTTTGGGATTATCTATCTATTTAAATTTTCACTAAATTTTGTTTAAGT
This sequence comes from Gossypium bickii, assembly GCA_025503065.1. Classification (NCBI taxonomy): domain Eukaryota; kingdom Viridiplantae; phylum Streptophyta; class Magnoliopsida; order Malvales; family Malvaceae; genus Gossypium; species Gossypium bickii. The sequence continues at coordinate 40,271,960 of CP106717.1, read as the reverse complement.
TATTAACGGCATGCCTAATGAACCTATATAATGAATGTTTTCCAAATTTTTACAAATTTTCGAGATTTTTCCAAAACTTTACCATCAGGTAAATAGTGAACACGTAATGTCAACAAGTTAATTAGAATCTCTTTAAAGCTAATTTCGAAACGGTTTTAGCAATTTACTTAAAACAATACGATTTTTATCAAATGAGAAGTTTCTTTTTAAATTAGAGACGACAACTTATTTTCCAAAAACATTTTTCTTTCCTGTGACATACCAGACTCAGTTGTAGCGTTTTGACCGGGTTTAGGGTGTTACAATATGATTGAGCATGTGTTAAAGTTTCATAAGTTAATTTGTCTGTTTGTGTGTTTAATTTAAGAAAAAGGACTAAATCGCGTAAAAGGTAAAAGTAGTCTTCTATTTGATTGAATGGCTTAATGTTGTGTCTTCTTATATAGAAGGATTTATGTTGCAATTTGGCCAAAATTAAGGTTGGTGGACGGCAACATGCATGAATTATGTTTTTATATGTTTATATTATAAGTTAATAATAATATTATTATATTATAAAGTATAATATAATAAAATAAAAATAACCATGCATTTTTTTATGGTTGTTCATCTTTCTATTACTAAAACTAAAAAGAAAAAGAAAAGAAAAACATTTCATAGGGTTCGGCCTTGTCTAAGCTTGATTAAGGTATGTGCTTAGCTCGGTTTTGATAATTTTTACGTTTTTGAGATCGTTGCTTTGTGTTTTAGCTAGCCCATGTTTGAATTTTTGAATTGGTTGCGTATTTCGTGAGTTGCCATTGAAGAAAGCTTGTTGTTCTTGTTGTTTGAAGAAATATTAATTATATGTGATAGATTAACAAGTGTTGTTCTTAAATTTTTGATGAAATTGAGTGATTTGGATTAAATTGCAAAAATAAATTTTTGAGGGACTAAAATGCAAAATAAATGAAATGTATGGACTTGTATGAGCATGAGTAACATTCGGCCTAAGCATGGTGTGTGTAAATTTTTCATATTTTGTGTTTGATGCTATAGGAACTAAATTGCAAAAAGTGTAAAATGTCAGGGGTAAAATTGTAAATTTCCCGATTATGTATTTTTTTGACTAAATTGAATGAAAATATGTTGAGTAAGCTTAATTTGAAACTTATCTAGATCAAGAACAAAAAGGATCAGCAGTGGATCGGGAAAAGGTGAAGTTAATCGAATAGTCGAGAAACAAAGTCCGTCGATATTCGAGGTAAGTTTTTAAGCAATTAGGTTGAATTGAATTTTTATCTATATTGATGTGCATGTATTAGCCGAATGTGAGGTTGATATATAAGCCTTTGATTCAATTGAGTAGCATGTATATATATTAAGATATAGCTAAATGTGGTATTGAATTGGAAGAGAGTTGTATCCGAATAGGGTGTGTTTATATATGTATTGAATATTGCCGAATGTGATAATGTTTTATAAGATGAATGGGTTGATTTGAATATATATATATATGGATGGAGATAAGATTATATGTGTTTGTGTGAATGGAGAGTAATTCGGATATTTAGCACTAAGTCTGCGAATGTAACTTCCGAGCACTGAGTGTGAAAAATTGGATATTAAGCATTAAGTGTGTCAATTGAACTTCCGAGCACTAAGTGTGCGAAATCGGATAAAGATCTTTAAGTGCATAAATTGAACTATAGAACATTTGGATGCAAAAAATTTCGGTTATGAGCATTTAAAGGGAAGGGTAAATGTGAATTTAAAGATTTAATTCGGTAAGTTTTGATGTTATGAGAGGTTATCATTTGAATGGTAAGTACAAATTTGGTAAGTAGTATATGTATAGAAAATAAATTGCTAATTGTATGTATAATCAATTTTTGGAGCTATGGATTGTGATAGTTAATTATGCATTAGTTTAAAAGTGAGTAATGGATTATATATCTATGTGAAATCTATCATTGAATGTTGGGATATTCGGACTAAGGACCATGAAATGTGTAAATTTTCTAATTTAATGTTTAAAGGCACGGTTATGTAATTGCTTATAACTTACTAAGCTAAGATAGCTTACTTTATGTGGTCGTTGTGTTGTTTATTAGGTTTTGAAGTCTAGACTCGAGCTTGGGGATCATCGTCAAGTCTATCACACTATCAACTAATTTTTGGTACTTTATAAGTAGTACTTATTTGAAACTATGGCATGTATAGGCTAAGATACTTTTGAGTTGAATTCAAATAGTGTGTATGTGTATTTATGCCATGCGAAAATGGCTAAATTGTGGTAATTTGGTCTTATGTGAATTCGGCCATGATGTTAGCTTATTATGAAAGTACAATTTCTAATCTGTTTATGCTTGATGTATGAAAATGTGGCTTGAATGATCATTGAGTTAAAATTTTAGTTGGTAATGTCGAACATGGTGTTTGTATAATTTGGTAAATAATGTTTCATGATAGGTATGGATGACGTTATAGAATATATATATATTTTGGATGTACTAAATTTGTCATGATATACATATATATAAGTAATGAGCTTGATTTTATATGATTTTAGCTCATGTATAAGATATGTTTGGTTTTGGATAATTTGGTTATGTTAATTATAAGAGATTGATCGATAATAGGGTTGGATGCTTTCGGCAATTGGTATTGTTTTTGGTATGTCCTAGATTCGGTTAAGTAAGGTTTTGGCATATATGTATATTTGGCTTTAATGTTTGATACTTTGTTAGTAAAGTGATTATAGGCAATGTGCATATTCGACCATTATAACCTATTGACCAAATGAATCGTAACTTTTACTATTTGATCAAAACTACTTTTATGTGTAATTGGCAATATAGATTTGTGACACGTTCATAAATGTTTTAAGTATACAATGAAAGTATATCTTTATTCATGGTACACTCGGTTATGACCATTTGAATGATAGATTGCTATGTTAAATTGATTTTGTTTGCTAATGTCTAATAAATGTTAAGTATATGTTTGAACTTGAAAGCATAGATTGTTTATGCATTACTAGTAATAAAATGATTTATATGAGTATGATGATTTGTGGTTAGTCTACAAATGCCTCGTAACCCTAATCGGCGACGAATACTGGTTAGGGGTGTTACATGTATGTTTGGTATGGTTTGATAGCGTAAGAAATGGTGAAGTTTAAGGTAAGCAAATGGATGATTATGCTTGTGTTTATATGAGATTTAGTCTTGTAAATTTTGTATGAATGAAATTGGATTTGAATGAAGAGTTTGGATGGTCATTTTGATATACTCTTGGTTGCTATTTGTGTATAAATTGAGTTGATAATTGGCTTGTAGTTTTAACCCTAGGTGTGGGTGGCATATTGGCCTTCCAAATGGCCTATTTTGCCATACAATTGTGGCACGCGGGCGTGCCTATTGATCGTGGGGCTAAGTCAGTAGCTGATTAAGAGTACACGGCCTTGGCACACGAACGTGCCTCGTAGCCGTGTGGTCAGGACAGATTCGACCACAGCCTTAGCACATGAGTGTGCTTGGTGGCGGTGGTGCCAAGTCAGATTCGACCACAGCCAAGGTACACGGGCATGCCTAGTGACCGTGGAGTTAAGATAGATTCAACCACGGGGGAGACACATGGGCGTGTCTAGCTGTCGTGGGAGGCACACGGCCTGCCCACATAGGCGTGTAACCCCTGATACCTTTAAAAGTTTTAAATTTTTTGAGAATTCCTGTATGTGTTTCGGTTTAGTCCCGACTCTATATAAAGCATGTTTTTTTGGTCTAGTTGGCCTATAGAAAGGACACTATGTTTATTATTAATGATTTATTTTATAAATTGTCTGAAGAAGTTTCGATCTGTCAAGTAATGCTCTTAACCCTAATCCGGTGACGAATACGGGATAGGGGTGTTATATTTGGTTGGTATCAGAGTTAGGGTTTAGTCGATTCTCGGACTAACGTAGCGTGTAAGAGTCTCGCTATACATGCCATATATTTGAATTGTGATAGTGTGATGAATCCTGACGTATAAAATGTGATTTTTGTATAGTAATGGATACCGAAAGAGTCGTAGCTGACGATGTAAAAAGTAATACGTCTGCTCCCACACAAGGGATAGCTCTCTCTGATTTGAGACTGGCTACGAGCAGTCAAGAGGGAGAAGCTCAACAAGCTTTCTTCCAAATGATGAGTAAGCGGTTCACTCAATTTGTAAGAAATAACCTGACTGTTTTGCACCCCCCGCCCCTAATTATTCTCCTTCAGGCTACAGTTGTGCCACCAGTTATGTTCCGAATCTGTTGAATAAGCCTCCAGTTGACAAGATCTATAAATATGGGGCTGAAGAGTTTTGGGCTACTATTGATGATGATGCTGAAAAGGCCGAGTTCTGGTTAGAAAATACTATCTGGGTATTCGACGAAATATCTCTAACTCTAGAAGAATGCATAAAATGTGTAGTATCTTTACTTCGAGATGCAGCTTATCAATTGTGGAAAACTCTTATTTCTGTTGTTCTGAAATAGCGAGTTACGTGGTATTTCTTTTAGATCGATTTTTGGAAGAAATATATTAGTGAGAGATTCATCGATCATAAACGAAAGGAATTTCTGTAACTAAAATAGGGCCGAATGACTATTACGGAGTATGAGCGAGAATTTGTAAGATTGAGTCAGTATGCTCGGGAACTCTATCTACCGAAGCAATAATGTGCAAAAGATTCGAAGATGGTCTTAATGAAGATATTCGCTTGTTAGTCGGGATCTTATAAATAAAAGATTTCGTTGTACTCGTTGATCGAGCGTGCAAAGCTGAGGCACTTGGGAAAGATAAAAGAAAAGCTCAGTCTGAAGCTAGAGATGTGAGAAAGAGATTTCAGAGTAGATCATTTTAGTCTGCTTCGAAGAAATTCAGAGATGATCAAAGTTGTTCAAGAGATAATATGGGACATTCGAATAGAAATCGAGCTAGATCACAAATGAGTTCCAAAACTCCAGCAACATCAGTAGTGAGTATTGGTAATGTTCGATTCGAGAAACCTGAATGTAAGCATTGTGGAAAAAGGCATTTGGGAAGTTGTAGATTAAATGACAGAGCTCACTTCAGATGTGGATCACTTGATCATTTTATCCGTGATTGCCCTAAGTCTGTCGAGCCAGAGAGTGTTCAGAATCTAAGATCTGATAATGCACCTGTGAGAGGTAAACCTTCAAAGAATGTAAGAAATGTCAGTGGTAGTCAAAGAACTACGAGAGATATTGTTGCAAGATCCGAAGCTAGAGCGCCTGCCAGAGCTTATGTTATCCGAGCTCGAGAGGAAGCTTCATCTCCAGATGTTATAACGGGTACTTTTACACTTCATGATACTTCTGTGATTACATTGATAGACCCTGGTTCTACGCATTCGTATGTATGCATGAGTTTAGTATTCAATAAGACTTTGCCTGTAGAGTCTACTGAGTTTGCTATAAAAGTATCGAACCCCTTAGGTAAAAGTGTCCTTGTTGATAAAGTATACAAGAACTGTCCGTTAATGTTTTGAGATATCTATTTTTCTGCTGATCTAATGCTTTTTCCATTTGATGAGTTCGATATCATTCTAGGTATGGATTGGTTGACATAATCATGATGCTGTTGTAAATTGTAAAAGAAAGACTATTAATTTGAGATGTTCGAATAATGAAATTGTACAAGTGGAGTCTAATGATTTGAATGGATTGCCGACTGTGATATCTATATTGAAAGCTCAAAGATATGTGAAAAAGGGATATGAGGCATATTTTGCTTACGTGACTGATTTGAAAGTGACTGAAAAGAAAGTTGAATTAATGCCTATTGTCTGTGAGTTTTCTGATGTATTCCCTAGAATTGTCAGGTTTGCCTCTGATAAGTGAAGTTGAATTTGGTATTGAGTTGTTGCCTGGTACTACACCTATTTCGATATCTCCGTATAGAATGGCACTAACAGAGTTGAAGGACTTAAAGTTACAGCTGCAAGAATTGACCGATAGAGGGTTTGTTAGACCGAGTTTTTCACCTTGGGGTGCTCCTGCTCTGTTTGTGAAAAAGAAAGATGGCACGAAGAGAATGTGCATTGATTATCGTCAGTTAAATAAGGTGACCATAAAGAATAAATAGCCATTACCCAGGATTGATGATTTATTTGATCAGTTAAAAGGAGCTATTGTGTTTTCAAAGGTAGATCTGAGATCGAGATACTACCAGTTGAGAGTAAAAGATTCAGACATTCTGAAAACTGCTTTCAGAACAAGGTTCGGGCATTATGACTTTTTAGTTATGCCATTTAGATTAACAAATGCTACTGCTATTTTTCTGGATTTGATGAACAAAATTTTCAAACCGTACATAGATAGATTTGTTGTGGTATTCATAGATGACATATTGATTTATTCACGTGATGAAAATGAGCATGCTGAACATTTGAGAATCGTGTTGCAAACTTTGAGAGAAAAGAAATTGTATGCAAAATTCAGCAAATGTGAATTTTGGTTGCACGAGGTTAGTTTTCTGGGACATATTGTGTTAGCTTCGGGGATTCGAGTTGACCTGAGCAAGTTTCTTCTATTCTGGATTGGAAACCTCCGAGGAACGTATCTGAAGTCTGTAGCTTTCTAGGTCTAGCTGGTTATTATCGTCGATTTGTAAAAGGATTTTCAGTGATAACTACTTCGTTGACTAGACTACTTCAAAAAGATGTTAGATTTGAATGGTCTGATGAATGTCAGAAAAGTTTTGACCAGCTGAAAACTCTGTTAACAGAAGCTCCAGTGTTAATAAAACTAGAATCGGGTAAAGAATTTGTTATATACAGTGATGCTTCGTTAAATGGTCTGGGATGTGTTTTGATGCAGGAAGGCAAAGTTGTAGCTTATGCCTCGAGACAATTGAAGCCTCATGAAAAGAACTATCTGACGCACGACCTTGAGTTAGCTGCGATTGTGTTTGCACTAAAGATCTAGTGCCATTATCTATATGGTGAGAAATGTCAAGTGTTTTCAGATCATAAAAGTCTGAAATATCTGATGACTCAGAAAGATTTGAACTTGCAACAAAGAAGATGGTTAGAGCTGTTAAAAGATTATGAGCTTGTGATAGTTATCATCCGAGTAATGTAAACATTGTTGCTGATGGATTGAGTAGAAGATCATTGTTTGCACTACGTGCTTTGAATGCTCAGTTAGATTTGTCTGATGATAGTTCTGTGATAGTGGAATTAAAAGCAAAATCATTGTTTATACAACAGATATGTGATGCTCAGAAATCTAATAATGAGTTATTAGATAAACGAGCTCAGTGTGATTCGAATTCTGAATCTGAATTTTGATTTGTTGATGATTGCTTGAGATTTCAAGATCGTATCTGTGTTTCGAGAAATCCGAATTTGATTAAGCTAATTTTGAGTGAAGCACATAACAGTCGTCTCTCTGTTCATCCGGGAAGCACTAAAATGTACCATAATTTGAAGCAACACTATTGGTGGTCTAGTATGAAGCGAGATATCTTTGATTTTGTAGCAAAATGTTTAATCTGCCAACAAGTTAAAGCTGAACATCAGGTTCCGTCTGGGCTGCTACAACCAATTCTAATTCCTGAGTGGAAATGGGATAGAGTAACGATGGTTTGTTTCTTTTTTGCCCCTAACTCCGAGAAAGAAAGATATGATTTGGGTCGTAGTTGATAGATTAACAAAATCTGCCCATTTTGTTCCGGTAAGATCTGATTATTCGCCTGACAGATTAGCCGAGCTTTACATTTCCGAGATTGTTAGATTGCTCGGGGTGCCACCATCTATTGTGTCAGATAGAGATCCAAGGTTTACATCAAGATTCTAGAAGAAATTACAAGAAGCATTAGGCACGAAACTGCATTTCAGTATAGCTTTTCATCCGCAAATAGATGGACAGTCCGAATGAATTATACAGGTTCTTGAGGATATGTTGAGATGCTGCAATCTTGAGTTTAACGATACGTGGGAACAGTATCTGCCCTTGATTGTATTTGCGTATAATAATAGTTTTCAGGCAAGCATTAAGATGGCACCTTATGAAGCTTTGTATGGACGTAAATGTCGAACACCTCTGTACTGGACAGAGCTCAGTGAAAGCAAGATACACGGGGTAGATTTGATAAAAGATTTAGAACAGAAAGTAAAAGTAATCCAAGATAGTCTGAAATCAGCATCTGATCGTCAGAAATCTTATACAGATTTGAAATGTAAAGATATAGAATTTGAAGTTGGTGATAAAGTATTTTTGGAAGTGTCTCCGTGGAAGAAAGTACTCCGCTTTGGACGTAAAGGCAAATTGAGTCCAAGGTTCATCGGGCCGTATGAAATTATTGAACGAGTTGGGCCAATTGCATATAGATTGTTGTTGTTGCCCTCTGAGTTAGAAAAGATACACAATATATTCCATGTTTCGATGCTCCGTAGATATCGTTCTGATCTATCACATGTGATTACTCCGTCTAAAATTGAAATTTGATTTGATATGTCTTATCAAGAGAAACCGATCCGTATCTTAGCTCGTGAAGTGAAAGAGTTGAGAAACAAGAAAATTCTGTTAGTGAAAGTGTTGTGGAATCGACAGAGAATAGAAGAGGCTACGTGGGAACCTGAAGATTCAATGAGACAACAAATTCGACTCTGTTTAACAGTAAGATTTCGGGGACGAAAATCCCTAAGGGGGGAGAATTGTAACAGTCTGGTTTATACCCTAGCCAGAATAGTGGTTTTGAGACCACAAATTCGAGTTCGTATAATATTTTAATATATTTTCTATGCCGTTGATATGTGACTAAGCATGTGTTAAATTTTCGTAAGTTAATTTGTCCGTCTGTATGTTTAATTTGATAAAAGGATTAAATTGCATCGAATGCAAAAATGTGTATGCTTTATGAAAAGTATCTAATTGTGATGGCTTTTAAAAAATGAAGGCTTTATGTGGCAATTTAACCTTTATTTTGGTTAATGGACGGCAACATGCATATATATATTATGCTTTTATATGTTTATTTTATAAGTTAAGTTAATATAATACATTATAAGATATTATAATAAAAACAAAGTTAAAAAAGATGGTGACCATTTATATGTTCTTCACCGAAAAAGAAGAACAGAAAAATAGGTTAAAACCTTTGAATGTTCAGCCCTTGCTCAAGCTAATTAAGGTAAGAGTTTTGTTTAGTTTTTGATAATTTCTACATTTTCGTAATTGTTGCTTTGTCTATTACAAAACCCATGCTTCAATTTTGAGAATTAATGATGCTTGTGATATGAGACTTTGATGAACTCATATGATTTATGATGATTTATGGTGTTAAATGATAGATATATGTTTAATGAACATATTTTGTTCTTGAATTTTTGATGAATTTAGCTAATGAGGGCTAATGTGACATCCTAAAATTAGGGGTTCTGCATTTTGCATTATTCTATGTGTTTGGCTAGCTAAGCTTGTTATTTGGGTGTGTTCAGGGGTCTTGGGAAGGCTCGGGGTCGAGCCTAGGCCTTGGTAAAATTTTTCTTTTTGGGCACTTAAAGGGGGAGAGCTAGTGGAAGTAGGCCTTAGGAATAATTATTTGTGTTTGATAACATAAGTGGAGTGTGTGGCTTAGTAGTGATGGCGTCAACAAGCATGCAAGGGGAGTGAGGTTCGAATCCCACAAGTAGCACTTTTGGGTATTTATTTTGTGCTAGGATGGAGAAGAGGTGGAGTTGGCGTGGGACTCTACCAGGTGGAGACTTGAATGGGTCAAATTGTTTGAATAAATGGAAGGGCGTAATTCAAGGAGTAAATCAAGGGATGTGGATGGTGTTGGAAGTGTTTGGCTGAATGTGGGAGTTGTGGGAGGTGAATCTCGGCTATGGGTTGTTTTGGTAAGGGAAATTCGACATTTTGGAAGTAGGTAGCAAAACCGAACACTTTGAGTGTGTGTGCATTTTAGGTCTTTTCTTCAAAGAGCCTTCTTGCCGAATTAATAGTTTTTCTCTCCCTTCTTGCCCCATCTTGTATTTATGCTTTTCCTTTGTTTGTTACCTAAATATCTGTGAGCCAAAACTCCTCTGTACCTCTCTTTTCATTTGCCTTTTTTCTACCTTTCCCTTACCATTTGTTCCCTCTTGTGTCACCATAGCCAAACCTCTTCAGCACTTCATCTCTTTTTCTTTTTCTCTACGCGATTATCACCCCCTTTCTTGGCTGAATCTGGTAATTACAGGTTCTTTCCCTTCCTCCCATTTTCTCATTTCTATAGTTGAATGTATAAGCCTCCCCCTTCCTTTTTGTTAGTTTCTTTTCATCACTATAATCGAAACTCCATTCCCTCCCACTCTTTCTTCTCGCGTTCTCCTCTTGTAGTTGCTTAAGCGGGGTTGGCCGAATCTCTCTTTCTTCTTTGACTCATCTAGAATCGCATGCCGAATCCGTTGGTGTTCGATTCTCTATTGATCAAGGATCAAGCGACTCTCTTCCCTGCTCATTAATCAATCAAACTTCGGAAACTGGTGGTAAGAGCAAAAACCCTTGTTAGTCAACCACCATTTTTCACTGTGTAACTTTACTGGTCAAGACTTTCTTTATGGAGACAAGTTCTAGCCGGTCTAAAGGGGTTACGTTGGGGGAGCCTGAGGGGAGTGGACACGTAGTCTCTGCTTCCAAGTTCAAACGGCGTAAGGTGTCAGCGGTTCGGGATTTTTCTCCAAGTTGTGGAAGGGAGCCGACATCTATTTGGGATAGGCAAATTGTTCTTGTTCGCGCTAGTAAAGGTGACGACGATCAGGAGTGTATAGTTCTTCGCGTAGTCAGGTGTGTAATCTCACACCTTTATTTCGGTTTGTTTTGTACTATACGATGTGTCGGCTAAAAGCCGAAATACTTGTGTGTGTTATACTATGTGTCGGCTAAAAGCCGAAATACCCTTAACGGGAATGCAATTCAGATACCCCAGTGGGTAGGGTTGGAGACATGCCAGGTAAGTAAATTTATGACTATACCATTTGGGTAAAATAGCATGATTGTATGTGCGTTCTGATTATTTGATGTATATTGATATATGTATGCATTCACCACATTATGATGATATGACATGCTGCGTGGAAAGGGTTATTGATGATTTGGGGAAGTGTATTTCGATGGCTCTGCCACATATTTTGGTGACTCTGTCACATTATTTCGGTGGCTCTACCACATATTTCGGTGACCCTGTCACATTATTTCGGTGGCACTACCACAATTTCAGTGATGAGCACCGTGACTGCCATCGAGGTGTGTAGCGGATGAGGGTTGATTGTAGAAATCCCCACAGGTGTGTTTTTGCTTGAACGAGTGGTGTCTAGCGAATGGATTATTAGGTTGGGTTGGGTTGCATTGTATGCATTTATCTGTGTTACCATGCTAAAAGGGCTCAGGCCCAGTTCGTTTCTATATGGGCTCCGCCCAGTTCGATTTTGTAAACGGCTAAGGCCTAGTGTGTATGTGAATGGGCTCGGGCCCAATTAATAGTCGTTTAGGGGATTACACGCTGAGTTCTCGTAACTCACCGCTCTGCTTAATTTTGCAGGTAATCTTTAGCTTTGCATATTTGGAGCCGAGGTGGACTCTGTGGTGGCCATACATCGTTTCTTTAGTAAATTCCGTTTTACATTACTTTTAATTTATGTTAATTTGGGATTATGTTCTGCAATAAGGCCACTGGGATTTTATTTTGGTTTTTGTTTTAATATGGTTAATATCTATTATGAAATGATCAATACGGGGTTTTACTAAAAATGTAAATAACTATTTTCCAAAATATTAATGAACGGTTCACAACCTATAGATAAATAAACTCGGGATTTTCCTAAAACTACAATAACTGTTTCAAAATGACGAATTTTCTAAATCCACTAAATCTTGTTTTTGTTTTATAAAACAAGTTGCGGTGTTGGTAATTTTTGTAACTTTTTGCAAGAAAACCTTAAAAACATCTGATTTTCAAAATGGAAACAAAACTCAAAATTTTTAAACGATCGCACTCGAATTTTTGTTTAAAATGAAGGCGAAGTTTCTCTAAGAACCTTTCCATGTGACATGCCAGATTTGGTCGTAACGTCTAGGTCAGGTTTGGGGTGTTACATTTAGTGGTTTCAGAGCCCGGTTACAAAGCTCGACTATGGAATGGGTACAAAAACGTTTTCCAAAATTAGGTTGAAATATGGTTTAGAGAAAGTATGTCTTTCTGGAAGTATGGCACCCGAGTCTTCGGCACCAAATCTGTAAGCCTTCTGACTTTGTTTGATATTATGAAATGATGTTAGAAAGAAATTATTAGAATTAGTGTTGTATGACTGCTAACTATAAGAGTTAAGACTGTAGAGACTGAGACATTGGGAATTCGATTCGCGAAAACCACTTTTAAATCTGTCTTCATAAAATATCTGTTAATAAACATTGGAATGATATACCAATTCATAAAATTTCTAATCAGATTAATTCGATTTAGCAAACATGAGCACAAGAGGATGTGGACGTGGTACACGCGGCCGGGTAGAGGCCGCGATCTTTGAGCGGGATCCTCGGAATCTGTGACATGTGCTTGGAAGGTGAAGTGCCAAAGATCGCCATCGCGATGGCAGCAGGTCTCAAGACCTAACTGGAGGGGACGATGCTTTGTCCCAAGCTATGCTACGAATCTTGGAACGGGTTGCCAGAGCAAGCACTGGATCGGTAGCCTAGAAATCTATCCCTGAGTGACTTCGAGCAAATGGGGCTGAGATATTTAGGGGCATTTTTGGTGTAGCCCCAAATGTAGTGGAATACTGGTTGGAGGCCGTTGAGCGAATTATGGATGATCTAGACTGCACAGTGAAGGAGAAATTGAAAGGAGTAGTGTCTCTCCTGTGAGATGAGGCATACCAGTGGTGGCTCACAGTGATTGTATCACCTGGGACTTCTTTAAGACAGCATTCTAGGGAAAATATGTTAGGGCGAGTTATGTGGACGCCCCGAGGAAAGCATTTCTAAATTTGGTTCAAGGGAATAAATCCGTGGCAGAATATGAGGCAGAGTTTCTGCACTGAAGTCGTTACGCTCGGGGTATAGTTGCAACCAACTATGAGCGTTGTGTGCGGTTTGAGGATGGTTTGCGGGATGAGCTGTGAGTGTTGATAGCTCCGCAACAGGAAAGAGATTTCACCATTCTGGTCAAGAAAGCAAAAATCACCGAAGAAGTGAAACGTTCTAAGAGGCAAAACTGAGATAAGGATAGAGGCAGGAATAAGAGAAGTTTTGGGTGATCAGGTTCTTCTGGCGGTTTTCAAAAGAGGCCTAGGTTGGATGGACTAGCTCGAGTGGGGATGCCTATTGCTGTTGGTCAGTTGCGACAGTGTGCTCAGTGTGGAAAAGCACATTCAGGGGAGTGTTAGAGAAGAACTGGAGGATGTTTCAAATATGGATCTAGGGATCATCTGATAAAGGATTGTCCACAAGAGTTGGCTAGGGTGCAGACGATAGGTCAGGGATTTGCACAGGCGAGGAGAGGTGGTTAGCAGCCGCCGAAGGGTCGAGCTCTGGCCAGAGGAGGAGATGGGTTTGGACGAGGTTGTGGAGCACCGGGCAGAGGTACGGGTAATACAGATGCAAGACAGCCTGGACTGGTTTATTCAGCTCGACATCGAGAGGATAGCGATGCACCGAACATCATAACCGGTACGTTTCTTATATTTGATGAACTGTTTACTGCTTTGATAGATATTGGATCTATGCATTCTTATATTGCTTGTGCTATATCTGGGACTTTGGGTATAAAATCTGAGGTTGCTGTTAGAGAAATGTCTGTGATTAGCCCTTTAGGACAATCTGTGGTAGTGAACAAACAATTTAAGAATGTGCCTTTAGTAGTGCAAGGGATTGTTTTCCCGGCAGACTTGATGGAACTGCCTTTCGGCAAGTTTGATCTGATCTTAGGCATGGACTGGTTAGTTAAGCATTGTGCAAACTTTGATTACGCTGCTAAGCATATGGTTTTAAGAACTCCAGAGGATGAGGATGTAATGGTGATAGGAGAAATGAGAGATTATCTATCCCATGTGATTTGGGCACTAAAGGCCGAGAAGATGGTGCGAAAAGGGTGTAAGGCATTTTTGGCTTTCGTCAGTGCATCAGATGCAAAAGAATTATCGGTTGAAAATGTCAAAACCATGAAGGAATTCCCGGACGTATTTCCTGAAGAGCTTTCGGGATTGCCTCCAAACTGCGAGGTCGAATTTGGCATTGACCTATTGCCAGGAACGACTTCAGTGTCCATCGCCCCTTATAGGATGGCGCCGAAGGAGCTGGTAGAACTTAAAGCTCAGATCCAAGAGTTGTTGGACCATGGATTTATCCAACCAAGTGTATCACCATGGGGAGCGCCAGTATTGTTCGTCAAGAAAAAGGATGGGTCAATGCGTATGTGCATTGATTATAGGCAATTGAACAAGTTGACTGTTAAGAACAAATACCCGTTACATAGGATCAACGACCTATTCGATCAGTTGCGAGGAGCTTCGATTTTCTCAAAGATAGACTTGAGATGTGGGTATCATCAGTTAAGGGTCAAGGAGGCGGATATTCATAAGACTGCTTTCCGAAAGCGTTATGGGCATTATGAGTTTCTAGCGATACCTTTCGGATTAACAAATGCACTAGCTGCTTTTATGGACATGATGAACCGGGTCTTCCAACCCTATCTAGACCGGTTCGTGGTGATATTCATAGATGACATCTTGGTGTACTCAAGGACTGAGGAGGAGCATGATTCGCATCTTTGAATTGTTCTGCAGATACTGAGAGAGAAGCAACTCTACGGTAAATTCAGTAAGTGCGAGTTTTGGCTAAAGGAAGTGACGTTTTTGGGTCATGTTGTGTCTACTGAAGGGATTAGAGTCGATCCTCGAAAGGTTGAAGCTGTGTTGGATTGGAAGCAACCAAAGTCAGTGTCAGAAATTCGAAGTTTTATGGGTTTGGCTGGATACTACAGAAGGTTCGTTGAGGGGTTTTCGTTGATTGCTACACCTGTAACCAAGTTATTGCGAAAAGGAGTACCGTTTGTGTGGGCTGATAAATAGCAGGAAAGCTTTGAAAGATTAAAGAAGATTCTGACTGAGGCACCAGTGTTGATTCAGCCTGAGGCTGGGAAGGAGTTCATTGTTTACTGTGATGCGTTGAACACAGGTTTGGGATGTGTGCTGATGCAAGAAGGGAAGGCAGTGGCATATGTGTCTCGGCAACTAAGGCCGCATGAGATGAACTATCCCACTCATGATTTGGAATTAGCTGTAGTGGTATTCGCCCTAAAGATGTAGAGACACTATTGTACGGAGAAAAGTGGATTATTTATACCGACCATAAGAGCCTGAAATATCTTCTTACTCATAAGTAGTTGAATTTAAGGCAACGGAGGTGGATTGAGTTACTGAAAGACTATGATTGCTCGATCGAATATCACTCGGGTAAGGCTAACGTGGTGGTAGATGCATTAAGTCGTAAAGTGATATCGGATTTGAGAGCAATGTTTGCACATCTCAGTCTGTATGAAGATGGTAGCTTGTTAGCCAAACTTCAAGTGAAACTGACATGTGTAAGTAAGATTAAAGAGAAGCAATTGTTAGATGAATAGTTAGGTTCTCAATTTTAGCAAGTGGAAGGTGGAGAGACAGGGGATTTTGGTCTGAACAGTGAAGGGGTATTGTGTTTTGGGGGAAGAGTTTGTATGCCAAATGATTCTAATTTAAGACAGATGATTCTGCGAGAGGCGCATAGTAGCCCTTATGCTATACATACTTGTGGAAGTAATATGTACCGAGATCTACGAGAACAGTACTGGTGGCCAGGGTTGAAGCGTAAAGTTACTGACTTTGTAAGTAAGTGTTTAACATGTCAGCAAGTGAAGGTGGAACATCAGTTGCCTTCGGGATTGCTGCAACCGGTGAAGATCCCACTTTGGAAGTGGGAGAGGATAATGATGGATTTTGTTAGTGGGCTACCTTTGACGCCTACTAAGAAAAATTCGGTGTGGGTGATCGTTGATCGGTTGACTAAGTCCGCTCACTTCATACTGGGTCGCACTGATTACTCACTTCAGAAGTTGGCCAAGCTGTAAGTGGCAGAAATTGTGAGGCTGCACGGGGTGCCACTGTCTATCATCTCGGACAGGGACCCAATATTCACATCTCGGTTTTGGAAGGCATTACACGAAGCTTTGGGTACCAGGCTAGATTTCAGCACAGCGTTTCACCCACAGACTGACGGTCAGTCGAAAAGGGTAATTCAGATTCTAGAAGACATGTTAAGGGGTTGTGTGATTGACTTTAGGGGTAGTTGGGAAGACTATCTACCATTGGCTGAATTCGCGTACAATAACAGTTATCAGTCCAGCATTCAAATGGCACCCTATAAGGCATTGTATGGTTGTAGGTGTCGTACCCCTACCTGTTGGACAGAGTTAGGTGAGCGATAGTTGTTGGGTCCAAAATTGATTTTAGAAACGAAGGAAAAGGTTAAGCTGATTCGGGACTGGTTAAAAGAAGCTTCCGATAGACAGAAATCGTATGCGGATTTGACGTGTAGGGAGATAGAATTTTCAGTGGGGGATCATGTCTTCTTGAAAGTCTCACCTTGGAAGAAGGTTTTAAGATTTGGACAAAAGGGCAAGTTGAGCCCTAGATTCATCGGGCCTTATCGAGTGTTGAAACGTGTGGGACCAGTGGCTTATCAGCTTGAGTTACGCCTGGAGTTGAGTCAGACACATAATGTATTCCATGTTTCGATGCTAAGGCGCTATCGTTCAGATCCATCTCACATAGTGTCGGTGGAAGAAATTGAGGTTAGACCTGATCTATCTTTTGAAGAAGAACCAGTGCAGATTTTAGCCCGGGATGTTAAGGTGTTAAAAAGGAAATCGGTTCCATTGTTCAAAGTGTTGTGACGTAATCACGGTTCAGAGGAAGCCACGTGGGAGCCAGAAGATACGATGCGTCAGCAATACCCTCATCTCTTTTGACCAGGTAAATTTTGAGGCTGAAATTTCTTTAAGGGGGTAGAACTGTAACATCCTAAAATTAGGGGATTACATTTTGCATTATTCTATGTGTTTGGCTAGCTAAGCTTTTTATTTGGGTGTGTTCGGGGGTCCTAGGAAGGCTCGGAGTCGAGCCTAGGCCTTGGTAAAATTTTACTTTTTGGGCACTTAAGGGGGGAGAGCTAGTGGAAGCAGGCTTTAGGAATAATTATTTGTGTTTGATAACACAAGTGGAGTGTGTGGCTTTGTGGTGATGGCATCAACAAGCATGCAAGGGAAGTGAGGTTTGAATCCCACAAATAGCATTTTTGGGTATTTATTTTGTGCTAGGATGGAGAAGAGGTGGAGTTGGCGTGGGACTCTACCAGGTGGAGATTTGAATGGGTCAAATTGTTTGAATAAGTGGAAGGGAGTAATTCAAGGAGTAAATCAAGGGAAGTGGATGGTGTTGGAAGTGTTTGGCCGAATGTGGGAGTTGTGGGAGGTGAATTTCGACTAGGGTTGTTTTGGTAAGGGAAATTCAGCATTTTGAAGTAGGTAGCAAAATCGAACACTTTGAGTGTGTGTGCATATCGGGTCTTTTCTTCAAAGAGCCTTCTTGCCGAATTAATATTTTTTCTCTCCCTATTTGCTCCATCTTGTATTCATGCTTTTTCTTTGTTTGTTACCTAAATATCTGTGAGCTAAAACTCCTCTGTACCTCTCTTTTCGTTTGCCCTTTTTCTACCTTTCCTTTACTATTTGTTCCCTCTTGTGTCACCATAACTGAACCTCTTTAGCATTTAATCTCTTTTTCTTTTTCTCTGCGTGATTATCACCCCCTTTCTTGGCTGAATCTGGTAAGTACAGGTTCTTTCCCTTCCTCCCATTTTCTCCTTTCTATAGTCAAATGTATAACCCTCCCCTTTCCTTTTTGTTCGTTTCTTTTTATCACTATAACTGAAACTCCATTCCATCTCACTCTTTCTTTTCACATTGTCCTCTTATAGTTGCTTAAGTGGGGTTGGCCGAATCTCTCTTTCTCCTTCGACTCATCCAGAATCGCAAGCCGAATCCATTGGTGTTCAGTTTTCCATTGATCAAGGATCAAGCGACTCTCTTCCCTACTCATTAATCAATCGGACTTCGGAAAGTGGTGGTAAGAGCCGAAACCCTTGTTAGTCAACCACCATTTTTCACATTGTAACTTTACTGATCAAGACTTTCTTTATGGAGGCGAGTGCTAGCCGGTGTAAGGGGGTTGCGTTGAGGGAGCCTGAGGGGGGTGGACGCGTAGTCTCTGTTCCCAAGTACAAACGGCGTAAGGTGTCAGCGGTTCGGGATTTTCCGCCGGGTTGTGGAAGGGAGCCAACATCTTTTTGGGATAGGCAAATTACTATTGTTCGCGCTAGTGTGGGCGACGACAATCAGGAGTGTATAGTTCTTCGCGTAGTCAGGTGTGTAATCTCACACCTTTATTTCGGTTTGTTTTGTACTATACTATGTGTCGGCTAAAATCTGAAATACTTGTGTGTGTTATACTATGTGTCGGCTAAAAGCTGAAATACCCTTAACGGGAATGCAGTTGAGATACCCCAGTGGGTAGGGTTGGAGATATACCAGGTACGTAAATTTATGACTATACCATTTGGGTAAAATAGTATGATTGTATGTGCGTTATGATTATTTGATGTATATTGATATATGTATGCATTCACCACATTATGATGATATGACATGCTGCATGGAAAGGGTTATTGATGATTCGGGGAAGTGTATTTCGGTGGATCTGCCACATATTTCAGTGACTCTGTCATATTATTTCAGTGGATCTGCCACATATTTCGGTGACCTTGGCATATTTTGGCGATGAGCAGCGTGACTGCCATCGAGATGTGTAGCGGATGAGGGTTGATTGTAGAAATCCCCTCAGGTGTGTTTTGGCTGGAACGGGGGGTGTGTCATGGATGGATTATTAGGTTGGGTTGGGTTACATTGCATGCATTTATCTATGTTACCATGCTAAAAGGGCTCAGGCCCAGTTCGTTTCTATATGGGCTCCACCCAGTTTGATTTTGTAAGGGGCTAAGGCCCAGTGTGTATCTGAATTGGCTCGGGCCCAATTAATGGTCGTTTAGGGGATTACACACTGAGTTATCGTAACTCATCCCTCTGCTTAATTTTGCAGGTAATCGCCGAGGTGGACTCTGTGGTGGCCATACATCGTTTCTTTAGTAAACTCCGTTTTACATTACTTTAAATTTATGTTAATTTGGGATTATGTTCTGTAATAAGGCCACTGGGATTTTATTTTGGTTTTTGTTTTAATGAGGTTAATATCTATTATGAAATGATCAATACGGGGTTTTACTAAAAACGTAAATAAATGTTTTCCAAAATATTAATGAACGTTTCACAGCCTATGGATAAAATAAACTCGGGATTTTCCTAAAACTACAATAACTGTTTCAAAACGGCGCATTTTCGAAATCCACTGAATCTAGTTTTTGTTTTATAAAACAAGTTGCGATGTTGGTAATTTTTATAACTTTTTGCAAGAAAACCTTAAAACATTTTATTTTCAAAATGGAAACAAAACTCGAAATTTTTAAACGATCACACTCGAATTTTTTTTTAAAACGAAGGCGAAGTTTCTCTAAGAACCTTTCCATGTGACATGCCAGATCCGATCGTAACGTCTAGGTCAGGTTTGGGGTGCTACTGTTAAATTGAGAAAGTAGCAATTTGAGGGACTAAATTGTGAAATTGATGAAATCTTTGGACTTATATATTATATAGAAGTATTCAGCTATGCATGATTAAATGATTATTTTGTGAATTTGATGTTTTGAGAAAAATGGACTAAATTGATAAATTGTGCAAATGTGAGGGTTAATTTTTAAATAACCTTAAATGTGTGTCACTGGATTGAATTGAATGAGTTAGTGAATAAAAGGGGTTAATTCTAAATATGTATAGATCAAGAACCGAGGAAAACGGACTTAGACCGCGGGAAAGCGAAAGTAACCGAATAGCCATTTCCATTTCCGTTAAATCGAATCCGAGGTAAGTCATCATGCAAATAAACGTATTTGTATTAAACTGTGTATGTTTATATGACTATTGTTAACGATAAATGCTTATGATATGATTTGTACATAAATTCCAAGATAAGATTGACGTAGTGACAATGTCCGAAAAGTCCCGTACGAACCTAGGAATAGATAGGAATTAGCTATGTCATGACATAGGTATCTGTTATGTTTTATCATGTAAGACCACGTCTGGGACGTTGGCGTTGATTTGAGATTTCGTATAAGACCACGTCTGGGACGCTGGCAACGATATGTGCTTTACGTGTAAGACCATGTCTGGGACATTGGCATCGTATTGATTCGCGTAAGACCCTCTTTGGGACAGATGCATCGATATATGAGTACATGTAAGACCTCGTCTGGGACGTTGGCATTGTACGACTATTCCGAGCTTTCTCTGTATCCTATTAGGTTCCTAATGGTTCAACGGGCAAGTATGTGATACGAATGGCTATAGGAATTGTAAATCCGTTTCAAGTACGTTGATTTATACACTAAGTGTATGTACAAGGAAAGTATCTATATGATCTTACTAGGATGATTATGCATAATGGATTAAAGAGATGATATGTGAAATTATGCTTGAATGAGCTAACTACTTATGTGATATATGAATAGAGGCCGTGGTATGCTATGTATAAGCAAAAGTGCCAAAGATCATTTGATGAATTGGATATAAGACCTATAAGTACCAATCTATTAAATTAGTTGTATTCATTGTATGTTATGTTTATTTGTATATGACTTACTAAGCTTTGAAAAGCTTACTCTGTTTGTGTGTTTTTCTCTGTTTTATAGATCGTCAAAGCTACTGAAAGCTCGGGGGCTGTCGAGGATCGTCATCACACTACTCAACTTATTTTGGTACATTTTGGAAATGTATATAGCTAGATATGGCATGTATAGGCTAGTTATTTGGATAAGTATGAGATGTGAACTTAGCCATGTGGTTTGGCTAGTTATGTGTTGGCATTATGCTTTAATAAATTTATATGAGATTTAGTCTTGTAAATTTGGTATGAATGAAATTGGATTTGAATGAAGAGTTTGGATGGTCATTTTGATATACTCTTGGTTGCTATTTCTGCATAAATTGAGTTGATAATTGGCTTGTAGTTTTAACCTTAGGTGTGGGTGGCATATTGGCCTTGCAAATGGCCTATTTTGCCACATGGTTGTGGCACATGGGCGTCCCTATTGACCTTGGGACTAAGTCAATAGCTGATTAAGAGTACACGGTCTTGGCACACGGACGTGCCTGCTAGCCGTGTGGTTAAGACAAATTCGACCACAGCCTTAGCACACGGGCGTGGTTGGTGGCCGTGGAGCCAAGTCAGATTCAACCACAGTCAAGGTACACGGGCGTGCTTGGTGGCCGTGGAGTTAGGACAGATTCAACCACGGAGGAGACACATAGGAGTGTCTAACTGCTGTGGGAGGCACACGGCCTGCCCACACGGGCGTGTAACCCCTGATACCTTTAAAAGTTTTAAATTTTCTGAGGATTCCTGTATGTGTTTCAGTTTAGTCCCGACTCTGTTTAAAGCTTTTTTTTTGTTGGCCTATAGAAGGGACACTATTTTTATTATTGATGATTTATTTTATGAATTGTCTGAAGAAGTTTTGATCTGTCAGGTAATGCTCTTAACCCTAATCCGGTGACAGATACGGGATAGGGGTGTTACAGATTCAAAACGGAATTGCGGATTAAATCCCTTTTGATTAGCTTCTAGCAAAGCTAAGTATTCATTCTCCTCTTCATTAATTGGAGGGTCTGATGTTCGAATTCGTTCCAACAGATCCTCAACATAGTTGAGTTCCTTCTCCTCTATTAATTCCTCTAAATCAGATACTGTAGAATAATCATCAATTGTGTCAGGAAATCGCATTGACTTAAAAACATTAAATGTTACCTGATCATCCTGAACACACATAGTCAGCTCGCCCTTCTGCACATTAATAAGGGTCCTTCTAGTTACTAAGAATGGTCTTCCTAGGATAATTGGCACTTTTTTGTCTGCTTCAAAGTCTAGAATTACAAAGTCAGCAGGAAAGATAAATTTATCTACACGTACCAATACATCTTCAATTTCTACTTCTGGATGCGCTAAGGATCGATCTGCTAGTTGAAGTGTAATCGTAGTAGGCCTAACTTCACCTATCCCCAACTTTCTAAATATTGACATAGGCATCAAATTAATACTCGCACCTAAGTCACATAATGCCTTACCACAATAGGTTGCTCCAATATTGTACGGTATGGTAAAACATCCAGGATCCTTCAATTTTAGGGGTAGTTTGTCCTGAAGATATGCACCGCATTCCTTCGTCAGGGCTACAGTCTCAAATTCTCCAAGTCATCGTTTCTTAGACAGGATATCTTTCATGAACTTGAAATAATTCGACATTTGCTCAAGTGCTTCAACCAATGGGATGTTGATGTGAAGTTGCTTAAGTACAGCAAGAACTTCTCGAATTGAATCTCCTGACTCTACTTCTGAAGTCTTTGAGGATAGGGTGGCGATGGTTTCTTTACTGGTAATGGTTGATTCATCTTCTGTGGTAATTCTGTATCTAACGGAGTTGTTAGTTGATCAGATTTAGCTGGTTCTGAGGTTACCATGTCGGGTTTTGTAGATTCTGGTTCTTGTGAAACTGGAATTTCAACACTCGGTTGAACTTCCTCTGAGTCTTGAGACTCAGCTTGCTCCTTTTCAGCTTCAATGGTATTAGGCTCTACCGTCTTTTCACTCCTTAATGTCAGCACTTTGCAATGCTCCTTTCCTGAATTTCTCAGATTTCCGTATCACTAGGTAAGGTACCCTATGGCCGGTTCCTAAGTTCAGTTGCAAGCTGGCCCATTTGGTTTTCCAGATTCTTCAATGTAGCTGCTTGGCTTTGGATTAAGGCATTATTCTTTGCCATGTATGCGTTCAGCAAACTCTCCAAGCTATTGGATGCTTCAGCTTGAACTGGTTTCTGAACTTGTTGAGGGAAACTAGGCAGCTGGGTTGGTTTGAATTGGGTGTAAGTGTTACTGGTTCCAGCCCCTTAGTTACTCCAGGAAAAATTCGGGTGGTTTCTCCATGATGGGTTATAAAAATTGGATTGCAGCCCTTGCCTTCCTCGGTTTTGGTTTTGATTATCCATGTAGTATACAGATTCTGGATTCGACAGACATTCTTCAAAAAAATGTCCTTCCCTACAGTAGACACAGGCTATATTCTCAACTTGATTAAGCGGTTGTGCTGCAAAACTATTAGACCAATTAGTAGTAAGATTTTTAAGCATTGAGGATATTGATGATACCTGAGATGCGAGTGAAGTAAGAGCGTTTACTTCATGTATTCCAACGACTCATTTTCTTGACACTGCTCGACTGGTTGGCCATTGATAGTTGTTGCTGGTGATCCTCTCGATAATTTCATAAGCCTCATTATAAGACTTAGAAAGGAGAGCACCATTAGCAGAAGCGTCCACTACCATCCTCGTGTGAGTGTTGAGACCATTGTAAAACGTCTCAAGTTGGATGCAATATGGAATTCCATGATAAGGGCACTTCCGTAATAACTCTTTAAGTCTTTCCCATGCCTCATATAAGGATTCGTCATCCATTTGTTGGAAGGCAGTCATCTCATTCCTCAACTTAGCATTCTTGCTAGGCGGGAAATACTTCATAAGAAATCTCTCTGCTAACTCTCTGCTAGGCGAGCAATGAGTTCAACTAGGCTCGAGCTCTATCTCTTAGCGAATATGGGAACAACTTCAATCATAATGCATCTTCGGGTACTTTGGCTAATTTGAAAGAGTCGCTCACCTCCATGAATAGTCTTAAGTGCAGATAAGGGTCTCCGGTAGGCATTCCACTAAATTGGCCCACGTTTGAAGCATCTGGAACATGACTGGCTTCAGCTCAAATTGTTGTGCCTCGATTTCGGGTCTTTTAATACCTGATCATTGAACACTGGCACGGCATATTGTCTTAAGGCTCTATCCCTATCATCAGCAATAAGGATAGGATTTTGAGGAAGGTTTGCTCCGTTTTCTTGATTCATATTCTCGAAATTCATCTCTTCGACCCTTCTTTGATTCGTTTGTCTTCTACGTTGTTGAAAGGTTTGTTCTATCTTAGGGTCTATGGGGAGTAAATCGATAATTCGGTCAATACTCATAAACACTTGAAAAATTCACAGAAAAATTAATTAATTTAAAAATTAAACAAAAAATTAAACCAAAATGTAAGACTAACAAATTCACAAATAACGGCTTTTGAAACACAGTCCCCAGCAACGGTGCCAAAATCTTGGAATGATGGAAATGTGCAAGTTTTCACAATCGCAACAAGTAACAAAGTGACAAGTAAATGTCGAGTTACCATACCCACAGGGACTGTAAAAGAATTATTTATGAAAGTAATTCTAAACACTTTGGTGAAGGAAAAATATTTGATTTTAAAAAGAGATCAAAAAAACTAAGAATTAAAAACTAAGTAAATAATTAAAATAAAACAAAGAAATTCTAGTGCACGATTCCAAATATGATTTAATCAAGATGATATAATTGTGTTGGATTAATTATATTTCCTTACCTTAGAATTATTAAACTTATGCTTATACTTGTTACGAATAAATCATGGCAACTCGGTAATTTGCTAACTTGTGAACATATTTACAAATCAAAAATTCATTCATCTCTTGTACATATTTCTATGTCAATTCGACCGATTAAACAGATTTATAAAGGTAAACATGTTATTGCACATACATACTTATTAAATTAAACAATCTCTCGCATATTCCTATGTTAATTCAAACGATTAATTCAACCTAATAAGCATATAAAAGACTATGTGAGGTAACAAAGTATCCTTACCTTGAAACAGTTTAATCACAATAATCTTGCAAGTTATGCAAGGCATATGTATCGCCAAATACAATGCTAATCAAATCTTCAGCTACCTTAGAAGAATTAAACATGCACTGATTAAGTACTGTGTCCACTAATTACAATTTCAATGCGTTTAAATAATTAATTCTTTAGTTATCTAAACAATTATAATGCCAGAATAGGCATGATTTTACTTAATCAAGCATTTTACCGAGGCCTATAACAGCATAAACATAAATTTAACAAATCAAGAGAATGAAATGCAATCAACCCAACACAACTTAATTCAAGCTAGATTGATTAAAATAACCATTTCAAAGACACGAATACTCACAGATACGTTCATCATAAAAACAACAGAAATTAAAAATATAGGGAACAAGAAGCGAATCCGGTGTTTCTCCGTGACTAGACTGATTGCTCCTTCTTTCATCTCTATTGTCCTTGACGATCAAGGCCTCTATGAACACTCACTTGCTACCCCAAATGGCTGAGAAAAACACCTCTTTTCCAAGAGGGGAATTCGACACAAGAAGGCTTGCTTTTCTCTTTGGAGAAAAAGAGAGAATGGAGAGAAGAGAAGTGATGAGAGAATGAGAGTGTTGAGGGATGCTTTGAATGGGCAGCAAAGGGGGCTTTATATAGCTGAGGATGGCTTCTAAAAATATAAAATTTCAGCAGCCAAAGAGCCCCCTCATGGCCGGCCATCTTACATGGCAAAGTTGAGACTTTCAACTTTGCTAAAATTAGCCTGGCGCAAATCCGTAAAGCCTTAATTTAAGGTGGGGTTTGAATGCAATTTGGAAGTCTTCCAGGGGACTTTTTTGCAAGCTCATTTAATCAATTAAAATTCTGATTTGGGTTAGCATTTGAACGGTTCTGGGCTGCCCAATTAGTGGCTGATTCAGTTCACTCAATTTGGTTCAACTAGTGCGGTTCAACTGGGCCCTTTTTCCATAATTAATTAAAATTTATTTATTTAGCCCAAATTAAATTGGGAATAAATTAAAAGTAATTATATTATGAATTAATAAACATATTTGGACCGTCTTAGGCTGAAAATTATTTTGCCTTGTTACTTCGAATTGCTTCTCGATTTTGTTCTTCTAACGGTGTCTGCCGAGTCAATTTTTGCCCTTTGTACGAATCTCTCAGAAATAACCAAAATTCACTAAAAATAATTGTAAAATTGAATAAAATTTAACATGTTCAAATTTTTAATACAATTTAATTATTTTATAAAAATTAATTATTTTATGACAAAAATTATATCAAAAATGCATGATTTTAAGTAAAATTGGGTATGAAAAAGTATA
The DNA here is from genome assembly GCA_025503065.1 of Gossypium bickii. NCBI lineage: Eukaryota > Viridiplantae > Streptophyta > Magnoliopsida > Malvales > Malvaceae > Gossypium > Gossypium bickii. The sequence continues at coordinate 40,245,644 of CP106717.1, read as the reverse complement.
TAAATCTTTGTGTTTCCAGTGGCGTTCACCCAACCTTATACCTTTGGTTCTTACCTTGCTAGGTAACGGGTCAAGGATCCCTATCTTCCATCACCGAACCACCTTAAGTCATATAAGCCCGGGTCAACACTCTTCTTAGTGTTGGTTTGTTCTTGACACTTAAATTCGATTTTCATCGCATTCAACTATCAACTATCAATTTTAATTTTTCTTTGTTAGCCGAACCAAAATCCATAAACACTTAGTCGATTCAAGCCTATTCTTCATTCTTATTAACCATACTTAGTCAATACAAACACATTTCAAGTTTGGAACGATAATTCCTCATTCGACGATCGGGCACCCAAACAACTCAACTCAACACACCAAGGCGAGATCGTATAATTTGGTATCCGAGCTATATAAAATGAGAAGTATGAATGTTCAAAGCAATCCCGGAATAGGGTCGTGAAAAAAATTTTGAACAAAAATTTTTTTGTATTAAGGTATCCTGCTTGTAATCATCTTTTTGTAATTGAAAAAAATAATCATCTTTTTGTAATTGAAAAAAAAAAAGAAGTTAAAAAAAAAGTGTTGAAAATATTATGTTTATCTTCTTGTAATACTGATCAAGTAAGTTCCTTTCTACTATCATCAACTACCCTACACGCCACACTCAAAACCAACTTTATTGCCTTTCAACCTACCCAACACCTAAAAATCAATACCTTTGCAAACCATTTGAAATTGACCCATAGACTACGATTAAGTCTAAAAGAATCTCCTACAAAGTCACGAGAGAAGAAAAGAGTGGAAAAAGGAACGAGGGTGTGAGCACATTAGAGAGAAGAAAAAGCCTTTTAACGAGTGCAAACACGAGTGTGAGTGTCATCTACTCTTTCTTTCCGAGTGAACATGAGGTTTTGTTGTGAAGTTCTTCTTTTTCTATGTCTAGAAGTCCTGAATGAAATATAGAGGAAAGATCCGAACGACAACCCCTTAGAAATGTAATGCCCGGTGGAGGAGGAGTACCAGATTTAACTCTCCAAGCTCTCTTGCGCGAATGGAGAGCTTGTTCAACTGAAAACTCGAGCCTATCCAAGAAAGGCTAGATGAAGTCGAGGAGAGGACCCAATGGTAGAGGACGCCCCAAAGTCCCTAACGAAACCGAGGCCGACAACGAATCAATGAAGACGAGTTGTATGGCCCTAGTGATGCCGAAAGTGACCAAGGGTCCAACTTAAGTGATCGGCGAAGGTGACCAAGAAATCGCGGCCAAAGAGAACGTGGGCAGATTAATGACTACTTTAAAAATATCAAACTTTCAATTCCACCATTTCAAGGCTGATCAGATCCGGAGGCTTATCTCGAGTGGGAGGAAAAGATAGAATTAGTTTTTGAATGCAATTTGGAAGTCTTCCAAGGGACTTTTTGCAAGCTCATTTAATCAGCTAAAATGCTGATTTGGGTCAACATTTAAACGGTTCAACTAGTGCGTGCGGTTCAACTGGGCCCTTTTTCCATAATTAATTAAAATTTATTTATTTAGCCCAAATGAAATTGGGAATAAATTAAAAGAAACTATATTATGAGTTAATAAACATATTTGGACCGTCTTAGGCTGAAAATTATTTCACCTTGCTACTTCAAATTGCTTCTTGGTTTTGTTCTTCTAACAGTGTCTGCAGGGTCAATTTTCGCCCTTTGTACGAATCTATCAAAAATAATCAAAATTCACTAAAAATAATTGTAAAATTGACTAAAAAATAACATGTTCAAATTTTTAATACAATTTAATTATTTTATAAAAATTAATTATTTTATGACAAAAATTCTATCGAAAATGCATGATTTTAAGTAAAATTAGCTATGAAAAAGTATATAACTCTTTGTGTTTCCAGTGGTGTTCACCCAACCTTATACCTTTGGTTCTTACCTTGCTAGGTAACGGGTCAAGGTTCCCTATCTTCCATCACCGAACCACCTTAAGTCATATAAGCCTGGGTCAACACTCTTCTTAGTGTTGGTTTGTTCTTGACACTTAAGTTCGATTTCCATCCCATTCAACTATCAACTATCAATTTTAATTTTTCATTGTTAGCCGAACCAAAATCCATAAACACTTAGTCGATTCAAGCCTATTCTTCATTCTTATTAACCATACTTAGTCAATACAAACACATTTCAAGTTTGGAACGATACTTCCTCGTTCGACGATCGGGCATCCAGACGACTAAATCAACACACCGAGGCTAGATCGTATCATTGGTATCAGAGCTACATAAAACGAGAAGTAAGAACGTTCAGAGCAATCCCGGAATAGGTTCGTGAAAAAAAATTCTAACAAAAAATTTTTTGTATTAAAGTATCCTGCTTGGAATCATCTTTCTGTAATTGAAAAAAAACGAAGAGAAAGAAATTCGAGGTTAAAAAAAAGTGTTGAAAAGATTATGTTCATCTTCTTGTAATACCGATCAAGTAAGTTCCTCCCTACTATCATCAACTACCCTACACGCCATACTCAAAACCAACTTTATTCTCTTTCAACCTACCCAACACCTAAAAATCAAAACCTTTGCAAACCATTTGAAACTGACCCATTGACTACGATTAAGTCTAAAAGAGTCTCCTACGAAGTCACGAGAGAAGAAAAGAGTGGAAAAAGGCACGAGTGATGTGAGATGGCCCGATGTTAGTCGAGACGTTCACTTGAGTGCCCGATCGTCTATGAGGAGTGAAGGAGTTCTCAGGAAAAGATGGGAATTCGATTTAGTTGCGGAAGCTTTTGATCGATTATCTTTTTAGTTATATTTAAGTTAGGAATGGAGGTTTCAAATTATCGAGTTTAGTTTAGAAGATGGATTGAAATAGTTAATGAGAAGGGTAGGTTCAGATAAAATTGAAGAAAGGAAGATGATGTTTAGAGATGGCTCGATTTGGCAGAATCGAGTAAGGATGGATGGATAAAGGATAATTACGTAATGGTTCGGTTTAAGAATGGATAAGTAAAGATAGAATGATGGTGATGGAAAATAGGACTTAATCTGAGAATCGATTCAACACTATAGAGAGTGTCACCCCGCTTCTAATCGATTTAAGGTGGAAGAATGGAGATGTCGGGAAAAGGCTAAATGCCACACTCGGGTTTAAGGAGTGATAAGTTCAAAAACAAATTTGGAGATGCCACAAGCATGCTTGATAAGTCAATCAAAAATTCGTACAAGTTCGGAGAGGAGTAATCTCACTCTTTCAAAAAAAGTTCGTATAAAAATTTGCCCAAAAGTTTTTTTAACAAAATGAAATGAACACCTATTTATATTAGTAACCAAGGTAGTCGAATAGCCTAGTTCTAAGACTTAATAACTAAGTAAATTCAGCAAGAATTAGCTAGAAAATTCTGGAATTTTAACCCTTAGGATGCCCTGGCAGATTCGGCTGAATGCGACTTCAAAAGGGCAGCTTCATGGCTAAGCAAATGTATTTGGAGAAGATGAATGCACAAGCAATTTAATGGATATGTCCAATTCAGCCAAGGCTTAATGAGCTTCATAAATTGCTATCTATTGATGAAGAATTGTCCAACATTTAATCTTGAACTTGAACAGCCATGCAGGTGTGAAAATGGCGTTGGAAGAGTCTTGGTGGTGTGAACTAATCTAACCGAATATCCTTTAATTTGTGCAGCAAATGTAACATCATTGATGTGCATTGGGGATACAATCGGTGAAGCATCATCCTTTAATTTGCTATCCCTTGTGGGGCCGAATAGTTGATTTGAAACACCAAAAGGCAGCAGCCAAAAGCAATGTACCATGCGTCCCATGTATCAGCCACATACATTGCACCTAGGCACATGAATCTTCTGTAATGCTCCAAGAACCTTCGGCTGAACATACATGAATAAGAAAAACTAATTAAATCATCTTAATTCAGCCGAATAAGATTAAGGACACACTAAGACACTTTGATGGACACTTAATAATATTTGGACAAAATAAATACAAGCTATCTAAGACACAATCAATATTCGGCTGGAACTAAAAACACATTAAAACTTGCCGTAAAAGTTAAGATAAATTAAATAGAGTTCAGACATCATAATTTCGATACTAATTAAGGCTTTAACACACATTAACTTGCTATAAAAAATTTAAACAAATTAAGAGTTCAATTTATTTAAACATTAAAAACTTAAGTAACTTAATTAATTCAGCTCAATGAGCTGAACTAAGCTCCAACAAATTAATCCAGGTTGAATTTAACATGCACCAAAGTGCATAACGACTCCATGATAACTTGCATCCCTCGATTCCTTGGACTTCTATGATCTTTATATTGCAAATGTTGGCTACCCCGGGTGGGTTACATCATTCCCCCTCTTTAAAGCGACTTGTCCTGAAGTCAAGCCGCTAGTTCAACGGGGAACATTTCCCCACAATCAAATCTACTTGGTCGGACAAAAGAGATTCATTTTCATTTATCTGGCATAAGAGCAACTTAGGACTAGGGAGCAATCAATTATCATCAAGGAACAAAATTTTATCAACAAAACGAGCAATTGATGAACTTACCTTTGTCAAATTAACATTGGAAGTAGAAAACACGACGGTTAAGTTTGATGGGAAACTTACCCTTCCAGATCGATTTGCCAAGTTCTCCATAAATAGAACCATAGGAACTAATTCAAAGAACTTTGGACAACCACATATTACAAACCTTGTTCGATCACATGGCTTCAAATAATCAAATGTTAAACAATCAATATTCAGCAAGGGATTACCCAAGAAATTAGATAGAACAAGTTCAATTTGGTCAAAAAAACCAAAATTACAAATTCGATTCAAACTTTGCATATTAAAATGTAACGATGGCCAATGTTTGTTCACTTTTTCTATAAATTCATCAACCTTACCAATTTCTTTAAAGTTAGAAAGATTTAGCAATGAGTTTTCAAAGTTTAAACCGTGTTCTTCTCACACAACGAACCTTCTTTCTTCGGGAAGGTATTTCAACTGAAACTCCTTAGGACTAACGACCTAATATGAAGGAGAAACAAATAAACAATGGATAAGAAAAACACTATTCTTTTTCCCTCTTTTTCTTTCACTTTCCTTTTCACTTTTACTTTCCTTCGTTTCTTTTCCATTTTCATTTTCTTTTCTTTTTTCTTCACTTTTGTTTTTACTCTCATTTTCTTCAACTCTCGATTTATTTTCACTCGACTTTGTTTCTTTCTTTTCGTTTGAATTTACAAATTTTCCTTTCGAAATCTCCATGGTTCGTATTAGCCATTGCTAGTCTTCCATGACTTGTTGCGGTGATAATGGTGCCAACATGATGTTCTTGCCGTTATGCTTGAACGAATATTGATTCAAAAAACCATCATGTTTGACTCGACGGTCAAACTGCCACGGTCTTCCTAGCAACAGATGGCCCGCATGCATAAGAATGATGTTGCACAAAACTTCGTCATGATAGTTGCCAATTGAAAAGGGAATCTTGTCTTGTTTGGTCACCTTAAGCTCGATGCCTTCGTTGAGCCATTGCAATTTGTAAGGGCTCGGGTGCTTAAGCATTGGCAAGGATAACTTTTCGATCATGGAAGTGCTCTCAACATTTGTGCAACTCCCACCGTTAATCACAATGCTGCACACTTTTCCCAAAACATGGCAATGAGTATGAAATAAGTTTTCTCGCTGAGGCTCACTTACCGAACTTTGCATGTTGAGACTTTGCTTGACCACAAGCATTTCACCTTCGACTACAAACTCGACTTCTTCGTCATTCTCAGATGGATGCTCGAGTTGTCCTCTTTTTTGTCAACTTCATCCTCCAACTCTATTTCGCCATTAGGTAGCATGATCATCGTGTTACGATTCGGGCATTGGCTTGCGAAATGCCCTCGACCTTGGCACTTGAAACACTTGATGTCTCGAGATCGCGATTGAACAGTTTCAGGAGCCATACCTTTATTGGTTTCGGTCACAGACTTGTTAGATTTCATGGGCACTGCAAGCTCCTTTGATGGATTTGTCGTAATAGTTTTACTCGGGCCTTGGTTCCATTTGGGTGCAATCGAAGTGGAATATCCTCGTACCACTTCTTTTTTTTTTAATTGCTTTTCAACTTTGATCGCCATGTGCACCATATCGATGGTCTCTATATAGTGTTGTAATTAGACGACATTAGCTATGTCTCAGTTCAATCTGACCAAGAACCATGCCATGGTGGCCTCATAGTCCTCTTGCACGTCCGCACGTATCATTGCCACTTCTATTTCTTTGAAGTTGTCTTCTACCCTTCTTGTTCCTTGCGTGAGGTTTTGGAGTTTCTGGTACAACTCTCGGTGATAAAAGGAAGGAATGAATTGCCGTCGCATGACAGCTTTTATTTCGACCCATGTTTGGATGGGTCGCTCTCCGTTTCACCTCTGACTTGTGATAAGCTGGTCCCACCAAATCATTGCGTAGTCGGAGAACTCAATAGCCGCCAACTTCACTTTCTTCATCTCAGAGTAGTTATGGCATTCAAACACAAGTTTGATCTTTTTCTCCCACTTGAGGTAGGCTTCGGGATCCGATCGACCTTGGAACGAAGGAATGGATAGTTTGATGCTTTTTAGGTCATCATCGAACCTCTCTCAGTCACGTTGGCCTCGATTACGGGGGCCTCTCCTCCAAACACTCGCGTTTGAACCTTGATCACTTTCATGATCACTTGGCTTGGAGAAATCTTCTTCTTGGTCAAGTGGCCTTCCTCGGTTTCTCGAGGGGCTTACAAGAGTTCGTTGTCGTTGGGCTCGTCCCTCCACTTGATCAAGCCCCTCCTGGATCTGTTCTAGCTTCTGATTAAATAACCTTTCAACTTCACGTAACAAGGCTTGCAAGTTTAGGTCGGGAACATTTTGCACGGGTTGTCTTTTCGCCATATTTCTTTCAGGACTTCGGGACTTGAAAATTTTTAATACTCGCTACAAACTCTCACAAGTTCACTTACAAAGAAAAATCGCTCACACTCGTGTTTCACTCGAATATGGCTTTTTTTTTCTCTAATGCAAGCACTCGTTCCTTTTACTACTCGACTCTCTCTCACAAATTCGTACTTCATTTTTAGAAGACTTATCGTAGCTTGAGGGTCAGCTTCAAAGTGGTTACAAAGGTTGTTATTGGGTGAATAGGGTAGGCTAAAAACGAATGGCATTGAGGGTATGTGTGGCGTTGGGTGAAATGGAAGGTACCAAATGATGGTGATTTGAGTCTTGGATGATCGGGGTAGAAAGTTTGGCTTTAAAGATCGAGGACAGAAGAGTAAAGCAGAATCACAACAAGCACTTGCAAAAATTTCAATTACTTTTTTTTTATATTTTCGTATTTTCTTTTTTTTCTACTTCGAATGCACGAAACTAAGTACAATAGAACTTGAATACAATTTTGAAACTTTTTTTATAATTTCAAATTTGTTTTTCAACTTACAAACCTAATTTTCAGCTTCTCGTTCTTCGTTAGAACTCCTCGTTTTCAAGCTCTAATACCAAATGATGTGAGACGGCCAGGGGTTAGTCAAGACGTTCACTTGAGTGCCCGATCGTCTACGAGGAGTAAAGGAGTTCTCGGGAACAGATGGGAATTCGATTTAGTTGCGAAAGCTTTTGATAGGTTATCTTTTTAGTTATATTTAAGTTAGGAATGGAGGTTTAAAATTATCGGGTTTAATTTAGAAGATGTATTAAAATAGTTAATGAAAAGGGTAGGTTCAGATAGAATTGAAGAAAGGAATATGATGTTTGGATATGGCTCGGTTTGGTATGATCGAGTAAGGATGGATGGATAAAGGATAATTATGTAATGGTTCAGTTTAAGAATGGATAAGTAAAGATAGAATAATGGTGATGGAAAATAGGACTTAATCCGAGAATCGATTCAACACTATAGAGAGTGTCACCCTGGTTCTAATCGGTTTAAGGTGGAAGGATGGAGATGTCGGGAAAAGGTTGAACGCCACACTCGAGTTTAAGGAGTGATAAGTTCAAAAACGAATTTGGAGACGCCACAAGCACGCTTGATAAGTCAACCAAAAATTCATACAAATTCGGAGAGGAGTAATCTCACTCTTTGAACAAAAGTTCATATAAAAATTTGCCCAAAAGTTTTTTTAACAAAATGAAATGAACACCTATTTATACTAGTAACCAAGGTAGCCGAATAGCCTAGTTCTAATACTTAATAACTAAGTAAATTCAGCAAAAATTAGCTAGAAAATTCTGGAATTTGAACCCTTAGGATGCCATGGCAGATTTGGCTGAATGCGACTTCAAAAGGGCAGCTTCATGGCTAAGCAAATGTATTTGGAGAAGATGAATGCACATGCAATTTAATGGATATGTCCAAGTTCGGCCAAGGCTTAATAAGCATCATAAATTGCTATTTGTTGATGAAGAAGTGTCCAGCATTTAATCTTGAACTTGAACAGCCATGCAAGTGTGAAAATGGAGTTGGAAGAGTCTTGGTGGTGTGAACTAAGCCAATCAAACAACCTTTAATTTGTGCAGCAAATGTGAACATCATTGATGTGCATTGGGGATACAATCGGCGAAGCATCATCCTTTAATTTGCTGTCCCTTGGGGGCCTGAATAGTTGCTTTGAAACACCAAAAGGCAGTAGCCAAAAACAATGTACCATGCGTCCCATGTACCAGCCACATACATTGCACCTAGGTGCATGGATCTTCTTTAATTCTCCAAGAACATTCGGCTAAACCTACATGAATAAGAAAAACTAATTAAATCATCTGAATTCAGTCGAATAAGATTAAAGACACACTAAGACACTTTAATAGACACTTAATAATATTTGGACAAAATAAATGCAAGCTATCTAAGACACAATCAATATTCGGCTGGAATTAAAAACACATTAAAACTTGCTGTAAAAATTAAGAAAAATTAAAGAGAGTTCAGACATCATAATTTCGGTACTAATTAAGGCTTTAAGACACATTAACTTGCTTTAATAAAATTAAAATAAATTAAAAGTTCAATTTATTTAAACATTAAAAACTTAAGTAACTTAATTAATTCAGCTCAATGAGATGAACTAAGCTCCAACAAATTAATCCAGGCTGAATTTAACATGCACCAAAGTGCATAATGTCTCCGTGACAACTTGCACCCCTCGATTCCTTGGACTTCCACGATCTTCATATTGCAAATGTTGGTCGCCCCGAGTTGGGTTACATTAACAAGTGTGTGGGCACATTAGAGAGAAGAAAATGCCTTTTAACGAGTGCAAACACGAGTGTGAGTGTCATCTACTCTTTCTTTCCGAGTGGACGTGAGGTTTTGTGGTGAGGTTCTTCTTTTTCTATGTCTAGAAGTCCCAAACAAAATATAGAGGAAAGATACGAACGAAAACCCCTTAGAAATGTCGTGCACGAAGGAGGAGGAGTACCAGATTTAACTCTCCAAGCACTCTTGCGCGAAGTGCAGCGCTTGTTCGACGAAAAACTCGAGCCTATCCAAGAAAGGCTAGATAAAGTCGAGGAGGGGGCCCAACGGGGGAGGACGCCCCAAAGTCCCTAATGAAACCAAGGCTGGCAACTAATTAATAAAGATGAGTTGTATGACCCTAGTGATGCTGAGATTGACCAAGGGTCTAACCTAAGTGATCGGTGGAGGGGACCAAGAAATCGTGGCCAAAGAGCACGTGGGTGGATTGACAATGACCTTAAAAATATCAAACTTTCAATTCCACCATTTCAAAGTCGATCTGATCTGGAGGCTTATCTCGAGTGGGAGAAAACGATAGAATTGGTGTTTGAGTGCCACAATTACTCCGAAACCAAAAAGGTTAAGTTGGCCGCAATAGAGTTATCAGATTACGCGATGATATGGTGGGATCAATTAACCACGAACCGTAGAAGGAACGAAGAACGACCAATAAGAACATGTGCCGAAATGAAATCAGTGATGCGACGGAGGTTCATACCATCATATTACCACCGCAAGCTCTATCAAAAGCTCCAAAGCCTTACCCAAGGATCGAGGAGCGTGGAGGATTACTACAAAGAAATGGAGATCATGATGATATGAGTGGATGTGCAAGAAGATGGCAAGGCAACCATGGCACACTTTCTAGCTGGTCTCAATCGAGACATTGCCAATATTGTGGAGTTGCAACATTACGTGGAAGTGGTGGACATAGTGCACATGGCCATCAAGGTGGAGAAGCAATTGAAGTGTAAAGGTGCTATCCAAGGCTATTCCACCACGAATACTTCCAAATAGAGCCAAAGTGTTATCAAAAACACTTCACCGAACTTAGCCAAAGAGCCAACGGTGCCAGCAAAGTCGAATAAACCCGTGGCCGAATCAAGCAAAGGCAAGACTGTCGAGAATTTTCCCAACTGTTTGAGGGACATCAAGTGCTTCAAATGCCTCGGAAGGGGGCATATTGCAAGTCAATGCCCAACCCAAAGCACTATGGTGGTGCGCGCGAATGGTGAGATCGAGTCAGAGGAAGAGACTAAAGATGAGCCCGAAGCCACATCCGATGAAGAGGAGGACTTAGAGCATGTTGTTGACAGTGAATTACTCGTCATCAAAAGAAGTTTAAGTCTCCAAACTGTGAAGGACGAGTAGCAACGGGAAACATATTCCATATGTAGTACCAAGTCCAAAGGAAAGTCTATAGCATAATCATCTATGGTGGAAGTTGCACAAACGTGGCGAGCACTATCATGGTGGAGAAACTAGGTTTACCGACCACGAAGCACCCGAGCCTGTACAAACCTCAATGGCTCAATGACGGTGGTGAATTAAAGGTAATAAAATAAGTTGTTGTATCGTTCTCTATTGGAAAATATGCGGATATAGTACTTTGTGATGTTGTGCCTATACATGCGGGCCATTTGCTACTTGGACGTCTGTGGCAATTCGATTGAAGTGTAACACCCCAAACCCAGCCTAGACGTTATGGCTGAATCTGGTGTGTCACATTAAAGTGTTTTTCGAAAACCATGTTTTCATTGAAAACCCTTCTTGAAATTTAAAACTTCTTGCCATTTAAAACTTGTATAAAACCTCAGTTTACGTTTGTTTATTTTCAATCGTGGTTTATGAAAAAGTTATTCCCTTTAAAATGTTATTACCTTTAAAACCTTATTTGTTGCGGAAGCTTAATTTAAAATAAATGTTTTACGAAAACGTGATATTTAAAAATTGAGTTGCAGAAACGTACTGTTTGAAAATGATATCGTTTTGGAAAACCATGTTCTACTTCTAGCAGATATAAATCACAATCAATAAAATCCCAATTTAAAATTTGAAAATTATAGAGGCCTTATTACAACCCGAATAAAAATCAAAGTGCTTAAGTAAATGAGCAAAACAGAATAAAAATTGTGCAGTTGTGTGGCCCCCTCTGAGTCCCTCGCAGCTCCGAACCGTCTAATGCTAAGGATTACCTGAAAGGTTAAAAACAGGGTGAGTTTATGAAAAACTCAGTGTGTAATCCCCTTATTAAAGAAACAGTCAGTATACAGAACCAGAGTCAGTCTGGGCCTGAGCCCTTTAATAGCAATAGTATAGTTCAGTTCAGAGTATAAGTGGGCCAAAGCCCAAAACAATGTCATTAGGGTCACAGCCCATAACAGAATCAATTGGGCCTATCCTATCCCAGTAACAGTCTCAGTATGAATGATGCATGATACATCCAAACCCGTCCAACCCTGCACTTGCCTCCGTCCAACCCTGCACTACCTGTGGGTAATAAATCACCCACGCCATCCCTACACTTACAGTGTTAGCATCGGTTGCAGCACTAATCGAAATCGCAGCAAAGCTGCTAGTATATATGCGACTTTAAGCCTTCAGTAACGGTCTCATAATTGGCACGTAGCCATCGATAACTGTAATAAGATCGGAACATAGCCATCAGCTATGGTAATATAACTGGTGCACAGCCATGGGTAAGTATGATCGACACAAAGTCATTAATAATTACGACCGGCACACAGCCATGGATAAATATGATCTACACAAAGTCATAATCAATACAGCACAAAGCCATAATCAGATTAACTGGCTTAAAGCCATCGATAGATCCATAGTTTTATTGTGCGACCCGTGCGACCTTAACAGATCATTACTGGGTCCACAGTCGTCTCGTGCGACCCGTGCGACCCTATCAGCACAGTACTTCCTCCATAACCAATATCCCAACCCCATGAAGTATGTCATGTATGCAGAATGTCTGGCCCAAAAATCATCATTGTAGCACCCCAAACCCGGTCAACACACACGACCGAATCTGGCATGTCACAAAGAAAAACGTTTTGAAGAAAACAAGTTACCGATTAAATTTCAGTGAAAAACTCTTTGCTTGTTTTATGATTACAGAAATCAGGTGCATGTTTAGTTAGGTTACTTTGAAATCCCGAAATAAGTTCTTTAAAACTCATTTGTCGATCTATAGAAAACGTTTATGTTAAAAAAACCCGAGTGATTTAATCTTAGTTGTTTAGAAATCGTTGAATTGAGTGTGGAAAACTTAAGTTTGGAAATCATTTGATTTGTGGTTATTTTCAAGTGATTTGTATTACCCGATGGTAAAGTTTTGAAAACCATTGTGTTTTGTAGTTTAGGAAACCATGTGTTCACGTTATTAAATCAACAAGTAACTTACTTTGTCATTTTTTAAATCAAATCTAAAACATATAAAATCATCAAATAAAAACATAATTTAAAGGCCTTATTACAATCCCAAATGAAAATGAAACCGAATTTAAATAAAATAAAGTACCCAAACCAAAGTCCATGTAAAACTGAATGTCTTTAGTGCATGGCCACCTCGAGTCCATCTGGCTCCTTATCCGCGATCTACGAGTCACCTGAAAAGATAAGGGAGAAGGTGAGTCACCAAGACTCAGTGCATAATTCCCCCTCCCGATTAATGCAACATACTTACACAAATCATAACCAAGCAATATATCATGCACCCAAACCTAGCCATCCATAACTCCGTTTCTACCCCGTGTGGTACCAAACCACTGATGGTGCCAAACCACTGGTGACCCAAAGCCACGATATCCAATAATAATGTGGTGCCAAACCACTGGTGACCCAAAGTCACGAATAATCCATCTGTGGGGCCAACCCACGTTGTGATACCAAATCACTGGCGACAATCCAGTTATATCATATGTGGGGCCAACCCACTGTGGTGCTAAGCCACTGGGACGAGTCGCTATGAGGTGCCAAACCTCTGGTGACCCAAAGTCACGAAATATCAATAATCCAAGTGTGGGGCCAACCTACGTGTGATACCAAGTCACTGGCGACAATCCCGATATATCAACTGTGGGGCCAACCTACGTGTGATACCAAGTCACTGGCGACAATCCCGATATATCAACTGTGGGGCCAACCCACTGTGGTGCTAAGCCACTGGGACGAGTCGCTATGAGGTGCCAAACCTCTGGTGACCCAAAGTCACAAAATCAACTGTGGTACCAAACCACTGGAGGTGCCAAACCTCTGGTGACCCAAAGTCACGGATATCAAACTTCCCCCTCCTCTCATGTCACCCATAACAATGCATCACATGTACAAATCATGCCATCATGCTTTAATATGAAACATATGGCAAATATATCATAGATCATGGTATTAAGCATCATATAGCAAAATCGTATCGAAACGAACTTACCCGAATCCTTGCTCATACCCTTAAGGTATCATATCAAGATCTACACATTTTTGGCTTTTAATTATGATTAGGTTATTAGCATATTTACCAAGTTATAAAGTGTGTAAGTTACACACCTGTTACTAACGCAAACGTTGAATCCCGAAAACCCAATCTACTGCACTAGATCTCCTTGCCTTACATTCGGCCAACACTTAGGCTATTAACAAAGGCCATTCAGCCATATTAGCAAATCCTGAAGTGTGAGATAACGCATAACTAACCCAACCCTTACCTTTCTGCCTTACGAATGCTAACCACCACACAAGATATGCGAGACTGATTCTCCCCCTACAATCGGCCAACAACAAACTTAGTCTCAATAGCCTTCGGCTTTTCAAACAACTAAAAGAATGATTGAATCAATATAGATCCTTACCACAGACTTAATGAAATCGATTGACAGAGAGTAGATGGCTCAGATCTACTGCTTCAAAATCCCGGAGGCCCTAAAAGCAATCGATTTTCAAAGGTGATTAGAAACCTTGCTAACAAATGCCGAAATCGGCTCCTACTTTCATGAGAATCGACAAAGAGAAGAGAAGAGGACCACAAGAAATTCGGCCAAGAACACTTACCCCTTCTTAAAACCAATTGAAGATAACCCGAAGAAGATCGACCCTTGTTTGATATTTGGCCAAAACAAAACAAGAAGGGAGTGGGGAATTTCGGCAAAAGAGTTGAGTGATGAAGGGGATTCGGCTATGGTTGATAGAACACAAGCAAATGGGATTCAGCTAGAGTGAAAGAAGAGAAAGAAAAAGAAAGTGAAAAGGGGAGAGAAAAGATTCAGCAAGTGGAATGAAGAAGAAGATGATTCGGCACAAGGTCTTGAGAAAAGAAAAAGATGAAGGGGAAAGGGAAGTTTTCAGTTTTGAGCAAGAATGGAAAAGAAAAAGAGAGAGATGGGAGAGTAGGGGATTCGGCCAAGTACTGAGAAGAAGAAAAAGAAGTAAAATAAAATTAAAGAAACCTTAGAGGGACATTCGGCTAGGTACTTCCAAGAGGTTTCGGCAAGTACAAAAACAAAAAGGGATTCGGCTTCTCTTCAATATGGTACACAAGGGAGAATTCGACGAGGCTCAAAAGGGTTTCTCGGTTTTGACACAAAAAAAGCTAGCCCAAAATGACAACCTATCCCACTAGGAATTTTGACAACCCCCTTTCACTTAGCTTTCCAAACCGAACACTCCTATTCAAACAGGAGTTCAAAATTCGGCAACTGCTTCAAGCTTTTCCTGTCAACAAATTCAAATGAATTTGAATCTCACAAGTTCCTAAATTCTCTCCTTGTCACCAATTCAAATATTTTGACTTATTCCATGCTTATCTGACAGAGTTTGTGCTGAGCACAACTCCTTCCCCCTTGGCATCAAAATGATAAGCAGAAAGTGAGATTTTCGCTGCTCGAACCTGAGCTCTCCCTTCCCTACATGTGGCGTCATTCTCAAGGCCCTAAGTGGCGCCTCCTTGCCACTTTTCCAAGCCAATCCTTGTGCTAAATTTCCCCACGAATTACACTTAACCTCTAGCTCCTTCAGCTCCCTTTAACTAAAACTTAAAAACAAAAATTTTCCCACAGCTCGAGTCTACTTTTGGCTTATAACTAACCTCTAGAATACCTCAATTAACAACACAAAAATCCAAACTCATGCAAAACAATTCAAATACAATAACCCCTATTTCAGGATGTTACAGTTCTACCCCCCTTAAAAATAATTTCGGCCTCGAAATTACCTGGTCAAAAGAGTTGAGGGTATTGCTGTCTCATCACATCCTCTGGTTCCCATGTAGATCCTTGCACGCCATGGTTTCGCCATAATACCTTCACCAATGGAACTGACTTCTTACGCAAGACTTTCACATCTCGATCTAGAATCTGCACTGGCTCCTCTTCCATAGTCAAATCTGGGCTCACCTCAATTTCCTCCACTGCTACAACATGCGATGGATCTGAACGATAGCGCCTAAGCATGGAGACATGGAACACATCGTGAATCTAACTCAGCTTCACTGGCAACTCGAGCTGATAGGCTACTGGTCCCACTCGTCTCAACACCTTATACGGCCTAATAAACCTAGGACTTAACTTGCCTTTCCTTCTAAATCTCAACACTTTCTTCCATGGCGAGACCTTCAAAAAAACCTTGTCGCCCACGGCAAACTCTATATCCCTCCGCTTAAGATTAGCATATGACTTTTGCCTGTCTGAAGCTTCCTTTAAACGAGCCTGAATCAACTTAATCTTATCCTTAGTCTCTGCAACCAACTATGGTCCCAACATCTGACGCTCACCCAACTCTGTCCAGCATGTAGGTGTGCGACACTTCCTACCATACAATGCCTCTTATGGTGCCATCTTAATACTTGCCTAGTAACTATTGTTGTATGCGAACTCAGCTAATGGTGGAAACTCTTCCCAGCTACCTTTGAAGTCTAAAACACAACCCCTCAGCATATGCTCTAAGATTTGTATAACCCTTTCCGACTGCCCGTCAGACTGTGGATGAAATGCCGTACTAAAATCCGATCGCGTACCCACTGCCTGATGCAAAACTTGAAATATCCTGAAATTGGGCTTGTGCATTTTTGCTTAATTATATGAAATAGCATGCCTTTATGTGTTATAATGTGTTTTATGAATTTTGTGAACCCTAGAGTGTAGTGAATGCCTTAGAAATTATTCGATTTTAAAGTTTTAAAAGAGGAAGCTAAGCAGGGTGGCCTTAAGAAAAATTGTAAGGGAAATATGACACACAAACAGGCTTGGAAAAGTGGCTTGGAGGCGCCACTTAAGGCCTCTGGAAATGATGCCATAAGGAGGGTGCAGGGCCAAGGTTCGAGCTGCAGGGGAAGCAAAATAAAAGTTTTATTTTGTGAGAAATTAGCAAAGAAGGGACGGCACTAAGGCTATATTTTAGGAGCTTTAATCTTTTTATTTTTTAAGAGATAAATGGTGATAATTAAGTAGGGTAAAAGATAAATGGTGGATTATTATTATTAATTTTAAATAAAGAGATAAGAGAAAAGCAAGGAATTTGATAGTGTTGGCCAAATAAGGGATTCTTGGGGTAGTAATTTTGGCTGAAAGAGGAAAAGAGAGGCCAATCTTCATTCTTTCTTTCTTTGTTCATCTACCGAAATTCTCTAGCAAACTTTCTCCTCTTCTCTTTTAGTTTGCAAAAGCCGAAAACTCAAGCAAAGTCTCCTCATAGTCGATTTCTCATTAAGCCTCAAGAGCTGAAATTGTTGATCCACATCTAGGCCTTAGCCGAATATCTTTGGGGCTTCAAGCAGAGGTGCTGTCAACTTTTGTATTAAGGGTAAGGGCCAATTTTCATTCGGTTTCCATTATTTTTCTTTTAGGTTTGTCGAAAACTAGGAATCTAACTCTATTAATGTCTTTGGCCGAAACTATGAAGGACTCTTTTGGGATTTGTCTCTAGTAGACTATAAGGAGGTTTCGGGATTTCAATATCTAAGGTAAGGCATGTGTAATATTCGGCCAAGAGCCATTGGTTATGATTACATGTTAGAAATTGATCTAACATATATCTATAGGGATTTCGACAGTACTACAAAGAAGTGACAATTTTCGGGATTTAAGATTCACAAGGTAAGTGAATCTGGCATTCGGCCAAGGCCCTATTTTGGTATTTTAGATCTATTTCTTATTTGTTTAAGCCGAAAACTAATCAAGTCAATGGATCTAGTGATTAGCCGATTACAAGAGGAAAGCATCACAAGGTTTTGGGATTTGATTGGTAATCAAATCGGCAACAAGGAATTAAGGATCTAAAGCATTAGATCGGGTTTTCGGGAAATTAGTGAACTGATAAATATATCAGGTGTGTACCCCACTTTAAGCCTTAATAGATGTATGGCTATATTTTAAATGTGTAATAAGAATATGTAAGTTGTGGTTAAGGTACCATGTGATGGTACAAAGTACTCAGGTACGTTTTCCTACTCCTACTGTGAGTATGAGATGATAAATATCTGTTATGGCACATATGTGAAACTATAAGCATGTGAACAAAGAATTTGGCATGATAATACATGTTTTGTATGACATGGGCATATGGGTTATTGTGAAAGGGGAAGTGAAATTGGTGGTTTATACCACGATATCTGAATATGGTGACTTCGGTCACATTATCTGAATGTGGTGACTTATGTCACAAATATTTTATCTGGTGGCTATGCCACGAATTTTATAAGGGCAATGAGCACGTCGATTGCAGCGACTGCCTTCGATGATGTGTAGCGGATAGAGGGTTGACTTAGTAGTCCCCATGGTGTGCAGGTTGGTACGGGTGATGTGTAGCGGATGGCATCTAGGTTTTGGGTTCGAGTTGCATCACTATTTCTATTGGTTATATGTATATGTATGTGTTATGATAATATATGCCTGAATCGTTGAATCTTAGTGTTGGTTACACATTGAGTCTGTTTGACTCACCCCATTGGGGAATATTTTTTTCAGGTGACACTCAGTGATGGACCGGGTTGGCAGGAGCTTAGTGGTGGCCATGCTCAGTTCGGGATTTTATTTAATTTTGGACATGTTATATTTTAAATACTTTGAATTTATTTCTGGTTTTAAATTTTGATGTAATAAGGCCAAAGTATGAACTGGCATGTTTTTTTTTTATTTGAATTCATTATGTTACGAACTTTATCAAATTAAAGATTAAGTAAGTTTATTTTAAAAATGAATTCTAAAGGCTTTGGACACTCTAATACAAATGGTTTTCAATGTAAGATCAACTTGTTTTCAACTCGAGCCCAACACAAAGTAAAATTTCTTTCAAAACCATCCGAATTTTTCCAAAGTAACCAAGAGTTTTGAATCGTTTCACTCAAGGAACATACCAAATCCGGTCAGGGCTCGTGGGCCGGGTTTGGGGTGTTTCAGTTTGGTATCAGAGCCCGATTTTAAACTCTCGGCCTTGGATTTAAAGCCTATAACGTTTTAAAATAAGGCCCAAACAAGTTTTTGAGAAAAACTTTTATGAAAAGAGCAGGTTTTCAGGCATGGCACCCAAGTCTCCGACCCGAAGTCCACCAGGTAAGTACTTCTAAGTACTTGTAGAAGGGTAGAAATGGAACGTAGATTAGTATACTAAGTACTTGAACCTTAGGACTAGTTTACCCCAACAATTACATAAGACTTAAGTGCCTAAGTAAACAAACCTATGGCTAAGTCGCCGGGTTAGGGTGTGGCAACCTTTGTGCGCATGTCTAGGATTGGATCTGGAAGAGCCTGGTACTTAAGCAGTCCTAGTGACTCACCTCCTTTTCGCTGGAATCCTACCTGGTGCGTAGCTTCAGTTCACCCTAACCAAGAGGACTCATTCACGGGCTAAACCCAATAATTAAAACCCGAAAGGGACTAGCCGTATTTTCATGGAAACCCTAGTTTTAAAATCACCAAATTACCCCTTTAAATTGTAGCAAAACCTAGTTCAAAAATTTTCCAAAATATTTTTGATTTACAAAATTACCTAAATACCCCTAGTGGAAAAAAAATTACTAATATGCCCTTGGATTTCAAAATTTCCATACTACCCCTGATTTTAATAAAATTTTTTGATTTTGCAAAAATGTCTAAAAACCTTATCTTTGCGAAATACCAAGACACCTTGATTTGGAAAATTTACGAAATTACCCCTGAATTTTTAAAATCTCTGCCATACCCCTAATTTGAGAAAATTTACAAAAGTACCCTTGCAGTTTGAAAATTTCAGAGTGCCTTGATTTATTAAGATTTATAAATTTACCCCGATTTATTACCAAAATACCCCTGTTGGACAAATGACGAAAATACCCCTAGGGTAGGAATAAACAGAAGTATTGAAATAGTGAATGTGTGTGATAGATGCTACTGGATGAATGTTTGAATGGATGTGCTCCTCTGAATTAGGATAGAAAACTTGAACGAAAACTTTGATTGATCGAAAGAACTACTATTAAACTCCCTTCATAAAATTTCTTCGTGAATAATCAGTGGAACAAGGACTAATGCATAAAATTTATTAATCAGATTAAAACGTGAACGTAGACATGAGCTCTAGGGGACGTGGTCGTAACGTACAAGGACGCGGTTGAGGTAGAATGACCGTGTCGGAACCCGTTAGATCGGGTCAAGGATCTGAGAATGAGGTACCACCACCCCCACCACCAACTGTTGGTGCTAAACAGCAAGATCAGACGGGAGATGATGTCGTTGTATCACAGTCGTGGCCGCGAGTTCTTGAAATGGTGGTCGGTGCCGAGGAAATATGGGAGCTCGGAAGTTCAGACCGGCGACTCAGAGCTAACGGAGCTGAGGTGTTTTATGGAGTATCTGGTGTGGCACCCAGTACAGCTGAGTATTGGTTGGAGGCCACCGAGTGAATTATGGATGAGCTGGATCTGACTCCTGATGAGAAGCTGAAAGGAATGGTGTCGTTGCTACGCGACGAGGCATATCAGTGGTGGCTCACAGTTTGCGATGGTGCCACAGCTGAGGATCTGACTTGGGAATATGTTAAGACGGTGTATCAGAAGAAGTATGTCAAAGACACGTTACAATCGATGTGCGAGAAGGCATTTCGGGGCCGGTTCAAGGAAATAAGTCCGTGAGCGCAGTCGGTCAATTCACGAGGTTGAGCCGGTACGCTCGAGGAGTGGTGGCTACGGAGCATGAGCGATGTGTTCGGTTTGAGGACGAGCTAAGGGATGACCTGAGGTTGTTAATAGCCCCACATCAGGAGCGGGAGTTTTCTACGTTGGTAGAGAACGCTAAGGTAGCCGAGGGAATTAAGGACTCTGTAAGGCAGAACTCTGATCGGAATAGACCAAAGAGAGGTTTTGGATCATCCGGACCGTCTGGGAATGTGTAGAAGAGGCCTAGAGCTGATGGGCCGTGAGGTCAACAAGCTGGTTCAGGAAGGCAGTATCGTACATGTAATCAATGTGGGAAGATGCATCTAGGAGAGTGTTGGAAGAAGACGAGAGGATGTTTTAAGTGTGGAACTAAGGATCACATGATTAAGGACTGTCCTATGAAACCAGATGGGAATCGACCAGCAGCTCAGAATGTTAATCAGGTTGGTAGAGGTAGACAGCAGCCTCAGCGCGGTCGTGGTCCAAATGGTAGAGGTAACGGTACTGGAAGGGGATGAGGAACACCGGGCAGAGGTGTTGGGAATACAGAGGCAAGACAGCTGGGTCTGGTTTATGCGATTCGTCGGAAGGAGGATGGAGACGCACCGGACGTCATAACCGGTACGTTCCTTGTATTTGGTAAACCTTATATTGCTTTGATTGATGTGGGCTCGACCCATTCTTATGTTGCATGTAGAGTAGCTGAAACCCTAGGCATAGCCTCTGAACTTTCTGATAAGGAGATGACTGTAGTAAGCCCACTAGGTCAAAATGTAGTGGAACTGTAGTGGTGAATAAAATCTTTCGGAGTGTACCTCTAGAGATTCAGGGAGTGAACTTTCCTGCCGACTTAATGGAACTACCCTTCGGAGAATTCGATCTCATACTTGGTATGGATTGGCTAGTGGAACATCGGGCTGTGTTGGATTGTGTAGCCAAGCGAATGGAATTAAGGACCCCAGAGGATGAAGTGATAGTTATGATTGGAGAAAGAAGGAACTACTTGTCTAATGTAGTTTCAGCACTTAAGGCTGAGAAGATGGTTCGGAAAGGGTGCAAGGCTTTCTTGACTTTCGTTAGCACGTTGGATGCTAAGGAAGGGGGAGTTAGTGGAGTAAGGACAGTAAGGGATTTTGTAGATGTTTTTTCGGAGGAATTACCTAGAATACCTCCAGATAGAGAAGTGGAATTTGGAATTGACTTGCTACCGGGAACAGCTCCTTTGTCAATTGCCCCATACAGAGTGGCACCAAAGGAGTTGGTTGAGCTCAAGGCCCAGATCCAAAAGCTGCTCGATCGTGTGTTTATCTGACCCAGTGTGTCTCCGTGGGGAGCACCGGTCTTGTTTGTGAAGAAGAAGGACAGAACTATGCATATGTGCATAGATTATCGTTAGTTGAATAAGCTGACCATCAAGAACAAGTATCCTTTGCCAAGGATCGATGACTTGTTCGATCAGCTGAAGGGGGCAGCAGTATTTTCGAAGATAGATATTCGGTCGGAATATCATCAACTTAAGGTGAAAGAGGCAGATATCCATAAGATGGCTTTCTGAACAAGATACGGGCACTATGAGTTCTTAGTGATGCCATTTGGTTTGACGAATGCCCCAGCCGCGTTCATGGATATGATGAACCGAGTTTTCCAACCCTACTTGGATAGGTTTGTCGTTGTGATCATCGATGACATCCTAGTGTACTCCAAGTCTGAAAAAGAGCATGATGAGCATCTTTGGGTTGTGTTGCAAGTATTAAGGGAGAAGAAGCTTTATGCCAAATTCAGTAAGTGTGAATTTTGGCTTAAAGAGGTTGCATTTTTAGGGCATATGGTATCCGCAGAAGGAATAAGAGTGGATCATTGAAAGATTGAGGCAGTGTTAGATTGGAAACCACCTAAGTCTGTGGCTGAGATTCGCAGTTTCTTGGGATTGGCAGGTTACTATAGAAGGTTTGTGGAAGGGTTTTCATCGATCGCCGTACCTTTGACAAAGTTGCTGAGGAAGGAAGTACCTTTTGTATGGACCGAGAAGCAATAGGAGAGCTTTGAGAAGCTTAAGAGAGTCTTAACTGAAGCTCCAGTTTTGATTCAGCCTGAGGTAGGAAAGGACTTCGTGGTGTACTGTGATGCTTCTCACACAGGATTAGGGTGTGTTTTGATACAGGACGAGAAAGTGGTCGCTTATGCGTCTCGACAGTTAAGGCCTCACGAGGTTAACTACCCGACGCATGATTTGGAATTAGCGGCAGTGGTTTTTGCTCTCAAGGCATGGAGGCACTGTCTCTATGGAGAAAAGTCAGTGATCTACACAGACGACAAGAGCCTTAAGTACTTATTGACTCAGAAGGAGTTGAACCTGAGACAGCGAAGGTGGGTGGAGTTGTTAAAGGATTACGATTGTTCCATAGAATATCATCCGGGCAAGGCGAATGTGGTCGCAGATGCTCTAAGTCGGAAGGTTGTGTCGGATCTGAGGGCGATGTTCACACATCTGAGTTTGTATGACGATTTTGGTATTTCAGATCTATTTCTTATTTGTTTAAGCCGAAAACTAATCAAGTCAATGGATCTAGTGATTAGCCGATTACAAGAGGAAAGCATCACAAGGTTTTGGGATTTGATTGGTAGTCAAATCGGCAACAAGGAATTAAGGATCTAAAGCATTAGATTGGGTTTTCGGGAAATCAGTGAACCGATAAATATATCAGGTGTGTACCCTACTCTAAGCCTTGATAGATGTATGGCTATATTTTAAATGTGTAATAAGAATATGTAAGTTGTGGTTAAGGTACCATGTGATGGTACAAAGTACTCAGGTACGTTTTCCTACTCCTATTGTGAGTATGAGATGATAAATATCTGTTATGGCACATATGTGAAACTATAAGCATGTGAACAAAGAATTTGGCATCATAATGCATGTTTTGTATGACATGGGCATATGGGTTATTGTGAAAGGGGAAGTGAAATTGGTGGTTTATACCACGATATCTGAATGTGGTGACTTCGGTCACATTATCTGAATGTGGTGACTCATGTCACAAATATTTTCTCTGGTGGCTATGCCACGAATTTTATAAGGGCAATGAGCACGTCGACTGCAGTGACTACCTTCGATGATGTGTAGCGGATGGAGGGTTGACTTAGTTGTCCCCATGGTGTACAGGTTGGTACGGGTGATGTGTAGCGGATGGCATCTAGGCTTTGGGTTCAGGTTGCATCACTATTTGTATCGGTTATATGTATATGTATGTGATATGATAATATATGCCTGAATCGTTGAATCTTAGCGTTGGTTACACATTGAGTCTGTTTGACTCACTCCGTTGGGGAATATTTTCTTTCAGGTGATACTCAGTGATGGACCGGGCCGACAGGAGCTTAGTGGTAGCCATGCTCAGTTCAGGATTTTATTTAATTTTGGACATGTTATATTTTAAATACTTTGAATTTATTTCTGGTTTTAAATTTTGATGTAATAAGGCCAAAGTATGAACTGGCATTTTTTTTTTATTTGAATTCATTATGTTACGAACTTTATCAAATTAAAGATTAAGTAAGTTTATTTTAAAAATGAATTCTAAAGGCTTTGGACACTCTAATACAAATGGTTTTCAATGTAAGATCAACTTGTTTTCAACTCGAGCCCAACACAAAGTAAAATTTCTTTCAAAACCATCCGAATTTTTCCAAAGTAACCAAGAGTTTTGAATCGTTTCACTCGAGGAACATACCAGATCCGGTTAGGGCTCGTGGGCCGGGTTTGGGGTGTTTCAAAGCTTTCCAAAACCTCGACGTAAATCTGGGATCCCTATCCGAGATGATCGACACTGGCACACCGTGAAACCTCACTATCTCTACCACATACAACTTAGCTAACTTCTGAAGCATGTAGTCAACCCTTATCGGTATGAAATGAGCTGACTTAGTCAGACGATCCACAATCACCCAGACTGAGTCCTTCTTACTAGGCGTAAGGGGTAATCCACTAACAAAGTCCATAGTGATCCTTTCCCACTTCCACTGTGGAATCTTCACCGGCTGAAGTAAACCTGAAGGTAACTGATATTCAGCCTTGACCTGCTGACTCGTCAGACATTTACCCACAAACTCAGTTACTTCCCGTTTCAGTCTTGGCCACCAAAACTGTTTTCGCAAATCCCGGTACATCTTGCTACCTCCAGGATGCGTAAGCGTATGGGCTGCTATGTGCGTCTTGGAGAATTCTCTGCCTTAACTCGACATCCTTCGGCATACACGCTTTCCCTTGAAAACACAGTACCCCATCACTGGACAAGCTGTAACCTTCCAAGCCACCATCCTGAACTTGCAACCTACGAGCATTCAGACCCTCATCCACTAACTATTTCTCCTTGATCTGCTCTACCCAAGTTGGCTTAACCTGCAATTCTGCCAAAAGACTCCCATCGTTATAAAAGCTAAGATGAGCAAACATCGCTCTTAGGTCTAATACAACCTTACGACTCAACGCGTCTGCCACCACGTTAGCCTTGCCTGGATGATACTCGATCGAACTGTCGTAATCATTCAACAGCTCAATCCATCTGCGCTGTCTTAAGTTCAAATCCTTCTAAGTCAAAAGATACTTCAGACTCTTGTTATCCGTGTAGACTATCGACTTCTCTCCGTACAAATAGTGTCTCCATATTTTCAAAGCGAAAACCACTGCAGCTAATTCCAAGTCATGCATAGGATAATTAACCTCATGCGGTCTCAGCTGTCGAGATGCATAAGCCACTACCTTCCCTTCCTGCATCAGCACACATCCCAAGCCAGTATGTGATGTATCACAACATACCGTGAATTCCTTTCCTGCCTCAGGCTGAATCAAAACCTGAGCTTCAGTCAAAATCTTCTTCAACTTGTCAAAACTTTCTTGCTGCTTCTCAGTCCACACAAATGGAACTCCTTTCCTCAATAACTTGGTCATTGGTGCTGCGATCAAAGAAAATCCCTCTACAAATCTTCGGTAATACCCTGCCAAACCTAGAAAACTCTGAATTTCTGCCACTGACTTAGGCGGCTTCCAATCCAACACTGCCTCAATCTTTCAAGGATCCACTCTAATCCCCTCAGCTGATACTACGTGACCCAAGAAAGTCACCTCCCTAAGCCAGAACTCGCACTTACTAAATTTAGCAAATAACTGCTTTTCCCTCAGAATCTGCAACACTACTCGCAAATGCGCATCATGCTCCTCCTCTGACCTTGAGTATACCAAGATGTCGTCTATAAATACCACGACAAACTGATCTAAATACTGCTGGAATACCCGGTTCATTATGTCCATGAATGCTGCCGGCGCGTTAGTCAACCCAAACGGCATTACCAGAAACTCGTAGTGCCCATACCGAGTACGAAATGCCGTCTTGTGGATATCAGCCTCTTTCATCTTCAGCTGATGATACCCAGACCTTAAATCAATCTTTGAGAAAATTGATGCACCCTTAAGCTGATCAAACAAGTCATCTATCCTCGGCAACAGATACTTAGTTTTTGATCGTCAGCTTATTCAACTGGCGGTAATCTATACACATCCGCATTGTACCATCCTTCGTCTTGACAAAGAGCACTGGCGCTCCCCACGGTGAAACACTTGGCTGGATAAAACCACAGTCCAACAACTCCTGGATCTGAGCCTTCAATTCCACTAATTCTTTCAGCACCATCCTATACGGGGCAATAGACACTGGCGCAGTTTCGGGTAACAGATCTATGCCAAATTCAACTTCACGATCCGGAGGCAGTCCCGGAAGTTCCTCTGGGAATACGTCAGCAAATTCCTTTACTGTTCGGACATTCCCTACTGTAGACTCCTTAGCTTCCAATGCACACACATGAACCATAAACGCCTCACAGCCCTTCCTAACCATCTTCTCAGCTTTCAACGCAGATACCACGTTGGATAGATAATCTCTTCTATTACCTATCATAACCACCTCTTCACCCTCAGCCGCTTTCAAAACCATGCTCTTAGCCGCGCAATCCAAACTTGCCTGGTACATTACCAACCAGTCCATCCCAAGAATCAGATCGAACTCCCCAAACGGCAGTTCCATCAGATCAGCTACAAACACTACCCCTTGGAGTTCTAGGGCTACATCCCTATACAGCTTATTTACTTCTACAGAGTGACCTAGAGGGCTAATTACTGTCATCTCCCTAGAAGTAGTCTCAAAGTCTAGGTTCATGGTCTCTAATATGCTACTAGCAGCATACGAATGTGTCGAACCCACATCAATCAAAGCAGTATATGGTAATTCAAAGATTAAGAACGTACCGGTTATGACGTCTGGTGCGTCACCCTCCTCTCGATGCCTCGCTGCATATACCAACCCAGGCTGTCTTGCCTCAGTGTTGCCTGCACCTCTGCCCGGTGCTCCGCGGCCTCGACCAGAACCATTACCTCCTCTACCATTACCACGACCCCTCTGCGGTGGCGGTCCTTCATTTTTGAACTGAGCACGACCCTGACCCTCAGACTGAATCCTGGCTAGCTTACGTGGACAGTCCCTTACACGATGATCCAGAGAGCCACACTCAAAGCATCCTTTTCCACACGTCCAACATCCTTCCCAATGAGATTTCCCACATCGATTACACTGCGCCAGTCCCTGATTAGCAGCAACAGGCCTTCCTGCCTGATTCGGCCCACTCTGCCTAGCCCTTTTCTGAGAAATACTGGCTGACCCAGATGATCCAAAACCTCTCTTATGTCTATTCCTCTCCAGATTCTGTCTCACAGACTCCTTTATCCCTTTGGCTACATTAGCCTTTTCCACCAGCAAAATAAACTCTCACTCCTGCTGTGAAGCAATCAGCAACCTCAGCTCATCTCTCAATCCATCCTCAAACCTGACACATCGCTCATGTTCTGTAGCCACGATACCCCTAGCATACCAGCTCAACCTTAAAAATTCTACCTCGTACTCCGATACAGACTTACTCCCCTGAACCAGTCTCAGAAACGCCTTTCGCTGCGCATCAATATAACTAGACCCAACATATTTCTTTTGAAAAGCTACCTTAAAGTAGTCCCAAGTGAGATCATCCGTTGCAGCACTACCCGAACCGTGAGCCACCACTGGTATGACTCATCCCGGAGAAGCGACACTATCCCTTTCAGTTTTTCCTCAGCAGTCAGATCCAAATCATCCATGATTCGCTCCGTCGCCTCTAACCAATACTCAGTCGTACTGGGAGCCACACCAGAAACACCTCGGAATACTTTGGCTCCCTTGGCTCGGAGTCCTCAGTCATGATTTTTCGAGCTCCGCGCCTCCACCTACTCCACTACTACTCAAGAACTCGCAAAGATCGCTGCGACAACGTGTCATCCTCTGTCGATCTCGAAACTCACCACTGCACTGTGGTGGTGGTGGCAGTGGTATCTCCTTTTCTGACCCCTGACCAGACCCTAGTCTCGACTTATCTGGTTTAAAAGTTTTATGCATTAGTCATTATTCCACTATTATTAAGGCACAGTTTTATGAACAATTCTTATTAAAGAGTTTTGTTTTCGCGAGTTCATAGAGTCATATAAGTTTCAGTCTCTAGGGTAGTCCACTATCACTAGTCATTCAAAACTTATATCCTCGTAATCATAACCATATACAACCATCAGTTAGGGGTACTTACCTGGGCGGATTGGTGCCGGAGACTCGGTGCCATGCCTTTCAACCCATATGCTTTCAAACAAAACATTTAAAACCATACTTTAAAAATATTTTGGGCCTCGGGCCCACAGCTGAGCCTTTGAACTTGGCTCCGATACCACAATTGTAACACCCCAAACCCGGTCAACACACCATGACTGAATCTGGCATGTCACAGAGAAAAACGTTTTGAAGAAAACAAGTTACCGATTAGATTTCAGTGAAAAACTCTTTGCTTGTTTTATGATTACAGAAATCAGGTGCATGTTTAGTTAGGTTACTTTGAAATCCCGAAATAAGTTCTTTAAAACTCATTTGTCGATCTATAGAAAACGTTTATGTTAAAAAAACTCGAGTGATTTAATCTTAGTTGTTTAGAAATCGTTGAATTGAGTGTGGAAAACTTAAGTTTGGAAATCATTTGAGTTGTGGTTATTTTCAAGTGATTTGTATTACCCGATGGTAAAGTTTTCAAAACCATTGCATTTTGTAGTTTAGGAAACCATGTGTTCACGTTATTAAATCAACAAGTAACTTACTTTGTCATTTTTGAAATCAAATCTAAAACATATAAAATCATCATATAAAAACATAATTTAAAGGCCTTATTACAATCCCAAATGAAAATGAAACCGTATTTAAATAAAATAAAGTACCCAAACCAAAGTCCATGTAAAACCAAATGTCTTTAATGCATGGCCACCTCGAGTCCATCCGGCTCCTTATCCGTGATCTACGAGTCACCTGAAAAGATAAGGGAGAAGGTGAGTCACCAAGACTCAGTGCATAATTCCCCCTCCCGATTAATGCAACATACTTACACAAATCATAACCAAGCAATATATCATGCACCCAAACCTAGCCATCCATAACTCCGTTTCTACCCCGTGTGGTACCAAACCACTGGTGGTGCCAAACCACTGGTGACCCAAAGTCACGATATCCAATAATAATGTGGTGCCAAACCACTAGTGACCCAAAGTCACGAATAATCCATCTGTGGGGCCAACCCACATTGTATACCAAATCACTGGCGATAATCCCGTTATATCATATGTGGGGCCAACCCACTGTGGTGCTAAGCCACTGGGACGAGTCGCTATGAGGTGCCAAACCTCTGGTGACCCAAAGTCACGAAATATCAATAATCCAAGTGTGGGGCCAACCCACGTGTGATACCAAGTCACTGGCGACAATCCCGATATATCAACTGTGGGGCCAACCCACTGTGGTGCTAAGCCACTGGGACGAGTCCCTATGAAGTGCCAAACCTCTGGTGACCCAAAGTCACAAAATCAATTGTGGTACCAAACCACTGGAGGTGCCAAACCTCTGGTGACCCAAAGTCACGGATATCAAACTTCCCCCTCCTCTCATGTCACCCATAACAATGCATCACATGTACAAATCATGCCATCATGCTTTAATATGAAACATATAGCAAATATATCATAGATCGTGGTATTAAGCATCATATAGCAAAACCGTATCGAAACGAACTTACCCAAATCCTTGCTCATACCCTTAAGGTATCATATCAAGATCTACACATTTTTGGCTTTTAATCATGATTAGGTTATTAGCATATTTACCAAGTTATAAAGTGTGTAAGTTACACACCTGTTACTAACGCAAATGCTGAATCCCGAAAACCCGATCTACTGCACTAGATCTCCTTGCCCTGCATTCGGCCAACACTTAAGCAATTAACAAAGGCCATTCAGCCATATTAGCAAATCCCGAAGGGTGAGATAACGCATAACTAACCCAACCCTTACCTTTCTGCCTTACGAATGCTAACCACCACACAAGATATGCGAGACTGATTCTCCCCCTACAATCGGCCAACAACAAACTTAGTCTCAATAGCCTTCGGCTTTTCAAACAACTAAAAGAATGATTGAATCAATATAGATCCTTACCACAGACTTAATGAAATCGATTGACAGAGAGTAGATGGCTCAGATCTACTGCTTCAAAATCCCGGAGGCCCTAAAAGCAATCGATTTTCAAAGGTGATTAGAAACCTTGCTAACGAATGCCGAAATGGGCTCCTGCTTTCATAAGAATTGACAAAGAGAAGAGAAGAGGACCACAAGAAATTTGGCCAAGAACACTTACCCCTTCTTAAAACTGATTGAATATAACCCGAAGAAGATCCACCCTTGTTTGATATTTGGCCAAAACAAAACAAGAAAGGAGTAGGGAATTTCGGCAAAAGAGTTGAGTGATGAAGGGGGATTTGGCTATGGTTGATAGAAGACAAGCAAATGGGATTCGGCTAGAGTGAAAGAAGAGAAAGAAAAAGAAAGTGAAAAGGGGAGAGAAAAGATTCGGCAAGTGGAAGGAAGAAGAAGAAGATTCGGCACAAGGTCTTGAGAAAAGAAAAAGATAAAGGGGAAAGGGAAGTTTTCAGTTTTGAGCAAGAATGGAAAAGAAAAAGAGAGAGATGGGAGAGTAAGGGATTCGGCTAAGTACTGAGAAGAAGAAGAAGAAGTAAAATAAAATTAAAGAAACCTTAGAGGGACATTCAGCTAGGTACTTCCAAGAGGTTTCGGCAAGTGCAAAAACAAAAAGGGATTCGGCTTCTCTTCAATATGGTACACTAGGGAGAATTCGGGAAGGCTCAAAAGGGTTTTTTGGCTTTGACACAAAACAAAAGCTAGCCCAAAATGACCACCTATCCCACTAGGAATTTCGGCAACCCCCCTTCACTTAGCTTTCCAAATCGAACACTCCTCTTCAAACAGGAGTTCAAAATTCAGCAACTGCTTCAAGCTTCTCCTGTCCACAAATTCAAATGAATTTGAATCTCACAAGTTCCTAAATTTTCCCCTTGCCACCAATTCAAATATTTTGACT
This sequence comes from Gossypium bickii, assembly GCA_025503065.1. Taxonomy (NCBI): domain Eukaryota; kingdom Viridiplantae; phylum Streptophyta; class Magnoliopsida; order Malvales; family Malvaceae; genus Gossypium; species Gossypium bickii. The sequence goes on along the minus strand of CP106717.1, from coordinate 40,214,736 downwards.
TATTCCATGCTTATCTAATAGAGTTTGTGTTGAGCATAACTCCTCCCCCCTTGGCGTCAAAATGATAAGCAGAAAATGAGATTTTCGCTGCTCGAACCTGAGCTCTCCCTTCCGTGCATGTGGCGTCATTCTCAAGGCCCTAAGTGGCGCCTCCTTGCCACTTTTCCAAGCCAATTCTTGTGCTAAATTTCCCCACGAATTACACTTAACCCCTAGCTCCTTCAGCTCCCTTTAACTAAAACTTAAAAACAAAAAATTTTCCCATAGCTCGAGTCTACTTTTGGCTTGTAACTAACCTCTAGAATACCTGAATTAACAACACAAAAATCCAAACTCATGCAAAACAATTCAAATACAATAACCCCTATTTCAGGATGTTACAATCATATCATTCACAGTTAAGTCAATCAAATCATAGTCATACAATCATAGTCAAATCACTTAAATCATAGCACAAGTCAGTCATTTACCCTCGAAGGGGAAAATAGTCATTTACCCTATAGGGGCATTGCGGTCATTTTACCCTACGGGGACATTATGGTCATTTTACCCTGTAAGGGCATTACGGTCATTTTACCCTACACGGGCATTACAGTCACTTTACCCTACAGGGGCATTATGGTCATTTTACCTTACAGGGGCATTACGGTCATTTTACCCTACAGGGGCATAACGATCACTTTACCCTACAGGGGCATTGCGGTCACTTTACCCTACAGGGGCATTACGGTCATATTACCCTATAGGGGAATTAAGGTCATTTTGCCCTACAGAGGCATTACGGTCATTTTACCCTACAGGGGCATTACGGTCATTACGGTGTAAATGGGCACAAGGCCCAAATATTTGACCCAAGTGGGCCCACATGCTCGTGTGGCCCATTTAGACCAAATTCAGTCACGGCTATGCAAACTACATAGCCCAGTCTTGTATTTGCCACTTAAAGTGGATTTTATCTATATGGGGCCCACAGCCTAATGGGCCCACACGACTCATTTTAGCCAAACGAGGACAAAGATCACGAGAACGCTCGTAGTGGCCTCTACAATCTATCACACATGATTTGTGGGCTAAGTTTACCACACGAGTTATTGCATGCTCGTGAGGCCTCGAATGCTGAAGTTTCAGCTTTTTTGGCTTTTGTCGATACACAACAGAGATAGTACGATTACACACCTATTCGTGTTAACGAGTAAACTAGCCCACGTGCTCTCCATCTATCGCCTTGCTTGAACCAACGGGTATTTGCAACCAACCGTTGATCAAAAGTGATTACCCACTCTTTGCTTAGTATGTACACACAAAACGAATCTCCATTACTCTATATATAACCATGAAACAATTCATCCTTAACAGACACGCTTACCGATATCGTGCAACGAAGAACTCATAAGAATCAGAAGAACAAAGAATGATAGTGGTAATTGGCACTAACAATAGATCCCCAATCACTAGGCTATCAACAATCGTTAGAATAGAACGAGGGAGGAAGATAGACAAGAGGGGACGGTCACTAAAGAAAACCTGAAAAGAAAGGACCATAATCAGCCAAGGGTGAGAGAGGGAGAGAAAAGTAAGTTCGGCTTTGAGAGAAAATAGAAGAATGAAGGGGGAGAGAAGAGAAGTGCATTTGGCACTGTTAGGAGAGTAAAGAAAATAGAAAAACGGGTAGAGAAAGAGAAGTGAGACCACAGAAGAATATTGCCTAATTGGCAATTGAAGAAAAGGGACAAAATAATGGCACTTTTGGTTACCACAGTTGATAAAACGCAAAACCCGAAAGAAATCCCGAATGGAAAAAATCACAAGGGAAATTCGGCCCTCTCCTTTCAAGCTCCTCAAAACCAAAAACAAAGAATATGCATATAGCCGAAATTACTCCCTATTACCCCTAGCTGAAATCCCCTAGAGCCTTAGAGTCCCAATTGGCCATAACACCTTACCAACCTCCCATTTCGTAATTCCTTGATTCTCTCCCCAACTCTCTCCATAATCCTCTCCATAACTCCATCCAAGACCAATCCAAACTCCTCTCAACAGTGTTTCAGTCCAACTCTTCTACCTCCACAGCTCAAGTAGCAAAATAAACATTCCACTGTGTAGCACAGGACTTGAACATCAGACCTCTCAGTTACACAACACGCCACCTTGCCATTAGGCCACAAGCTCTTCTTGTGTCATAAAACAATCATTATTACTAATAAGGCCTAAGTGCCAGTGTCCAAGTTCATTTAACAGAAAAAACTAAAAAATTTACAAGGGCCAATACTTGAACCCAGGCTTCTCAAACACTCTCATACACACCCAAATCACTTAGCCATTAAAGCAAACAAGCAATTTGTGTCATTTTCTTGCACACATAAATATTTATGTGAAGTCTCCTAGCTGATCCCACGCTCAAGGAGCATTCCTTCTAGGCCCGAATTCGAGGCGTTACAATTCACCCCTCCTTAAAGAAATTTCTTCCTCGAAATTTCTAGTTAACAGGGTAGTTCTGTAACAACTACACCACTATGCTATCGTTGCAACTCTAATCCCAAAAACACTAATACACTTTTAAATTAATATTGAAACCTCTTACGCACATCCAAAATATTTAACCACAGAAGCAGACAAATATTTATCACACACGCATATAATTCCTATATCCAAACAAAACACACCTGACTTAAAAGGGACTGGACAAACTCGAACCTGATGCTCCTTAGATCCACATCTGAGACATGCTCCTGACTTCCTCCGGCATTCACCCGGATGACGCCTTTTACAATACTCGTAATTCAGAAATTTTGGACGCGTTTTAACTCACTTCACAGAGCGAGGCTCTTGCCTCAGAGGACTGTGATCCCTCTTCTTCGAGTAGTCCAAGCATCTAGCCTGAAGCATCTCATCAATCTCCTTAACTCTGGTCTCAAACTTTAGCCATTAAGAAAGCTCTATTTTTATTACTTTAGCCATTATTTATTTCTTAATATTTTAGTTCCCCGGCAACGGCGCCAAAAACTTGATCGCTACAAAATCAGAGCTTTAAAATTTATAAAAGAATGATCGAACCTGAAAACTAACTCTGACAACGATTAAAGGCAAGTGTACCTATCGAACAGTAGTATAGCTTAGGCAAGACCGGATATCGAACGCAAAGGAACTAAGAGTACTAATACTAACTTTCTTCTTATTATTTAGCCTTAAAATTAAAGTGAAGTTGCTTTAAACTATATTCACGAAGACTAAACTAAGGACACAAAGACAAAAAGGACGAATAGGAAAATAACTTTGAAGGAAAACTCAGTTGATTACGATGATACCCTTAGGAAGAATCCACCTAGACTTCACTTGTTATATAACCCTAAATTATATGATTTCTTTTACTTAGTTTGATCCATAAGACTCCCTAAACTATATTAAACCCTCTCTCGAGGCGAATAACGTCTAACCCTAGGTTAATTAGTGGAACTCTCGTTCGCTTATAATAACCCCCTAGGATAGCAGTAAATCGCTCAATGGACTCCCATATTAGGTTTCACCCTAATCCGGCAAAATCTCGTAACCCTATATCTAGGCGTTCGATCAACTCCGCTTAATTATGTTAGATCTACTTTTAGGCAGGGTCTATTCCTCCTCCACCTAAGCACATTAGATTTGGATTAAGCAACATAATTAAGAACAAACTAAGCAATTATCATATAACTTAAAAATCAAATAAAAAGATTCATCTAGGTTTCATCCCCTTCAGGTATCTGAGGGGTTTAATTCATAATGAATAAACAAAACATCGCAAGAGAAAAGATAAAATAAAACATAAGAAAATCCTAAAACCCCCTGAAGGAATTGAAGGATAATTTCACCGTCTTGAGTATAACTCCGGCTTCTTGGGATGGATCAACTGGCTACCCTCGCGTTTTTCCCTAACTCTGACCTTCTCGGCTTGGCTCCTTGGCCTAGCTTTCAATGCCTTTCAAAGGTGGTACTTGGGGGATATATATAGGCTTTTAGAATGCGATTCTTTCTCCCTAAGTATCCTTTTCCGACTAAAATTGCTCTTTTCAGCGACAGAGGCACGGCCATGGCACACGCCCGTGTGGATCGAGACCAGACCGTGTTTGGATTTCTAACTTGAGGCATGGCCGTGTGTGACAGAGTTGAGGCTGTGCCCTAGGTATTCGTCGAGACACGACCGTGTGGACTTTGGGCCAGGCCGTGTCAATTTCATGTTAAGGCCCATTTACTCCGTTTTAGGTCCATTTTGTGTTCTTTTCATCCTCAGGTGCTTTCCTGGGTATAAGACATGAAAGGAAAGGATTAAAAGCACCTTTTTATATAAATCAAGGAATAAATCATCAAAAAGCATATTAAATGTGGGATTAAAATATGTTGCTTTTACGGTTTATGAATAAATCATCAAAAAGCATATTAAATATGGGATTAAAATATGTTGCTTTTACGGTTTATCAAATACCCCCACACTTAAGCTTTTGCTTGTCCTCAAGCAAAATTCTCAACTTACAATTAAAACGAACTTTCCATGGTTCATAATTCATATCAACAATGTCTTATCATAGTTCATAGAAAATTTATACATGGATAATTTAATTTAAAGAGTCCTAAAGATTCAAACAAGATAAGTCATACAATTGTAGCACGAAAACATAGGTGTTTCCCTTCATCTAAATAATTACCTTTAATTCAAAATCTACAAGGATTGACATCCTCACTTAAGATTCACTCAATCACTCTAAAGTGTTTAAGATTCGGAAAAAGATCGCTCAAAAGTCGAACCTGAAAAGTTAATCCCATAGGCTTGCCTGAAAATCAAATCTCCACCACTGTAATATGAGATGAAAAATAGATCAAAAGGTCTTTTATCAGGGTTGTAACGGGGCTAGGTTAAGGGTATGGATATAGGCTGAATTAGAGGGTTAGAATGGAGATTGTGTTGACAAGTTACCTATCTAGAAAAATAAGCTGATAATTACATCAATTGAAATTTTACAATACTAATAATACAAGCTTTTTCTTTTGATAATTTGACTTTAACTGTATAAGCTCACTCTTCCTAACACTAGTACTGAATATACATCAATTTTGTTTTTTTAAGAACAAACTATAAATTATAATGACTTTAACAACTGAAATATAGAACATAGTTAGGTAACTGCTTAAAACCAAAACTCGACAAAAAGGGTAATTAGAAGGATGGTAATGACAAATACAAAGGGTTTTGGGTTATATTAGTGGGTTAGTCAACAGAAAGGGTTGTTAGGCTCAATGGGGTTCACTAGGGGTTAATTATGAGTGTAGGCTTTTTAGTGGTGTAAGTGGGTTAAAACCTAGGTGCCTTTATTATCTCGGTATATCAAATCATAACTATGGTCTTGACATGTAAAAACGAGGCAAGTTCTAGAATAACAGTTCATAGTTGACACACTCATAATCAAAAAATGAGCACGAAAAAGAATGTATGCTATATAAGGTTCAAATACTCACAAAAATTATGGGTGTTTTGACATCATCCTTATGAATTTTAAATTTCAAGGTAGTATTCAAATTTAGGTCCACAACCTAGCAAAATTTTAATTCTTAAAAAATAGACTTATCATGCTTGATTCTCTAGTATCTCTCAAATTGAACATCAATGTACAATTAACTATGACTTATTCAAAAACATGTTAATAACAATCACAAGTCATCAGAAATTTCATCTTAATTAGTAATATGATAACTTTGCATAAAAACAAGATTAAATTCAGGGATTTGAGAATAATGCAGAAAGTTAGGCATTTTTATCCTTAGGGTTTGAGAATAATGGAAAAAGTTAGGCATTTTCTCAGAATAACTATTCACCCCCACATTTAAGATGTACATTGCCCTCAATGTACGAACATAGATAATAACATGTAATGGATAAATCAAAAGAGAAGGGGAAATAATTACTCCCTAAATAGTGGATGTTTTCCCGGATGAGTGTCTTTAGTGGCGGTGATGGTCAGTCGGGATAACGAGCCTGCACTAGATGAAGAAATTGGGTAGCACCTTGAGAAGTAGCCAGGCTTTATGAAGACCTAATAAAAATAAACTAAATATAAAATTATAGAAAAACAAACTAAAGGGAAGGAGACTAAGAAGAAAACTAAAATGAAAAGAAAATATTAATGGACTGTGAAGTCATTATTAAAGGATGGTTCGGAAGGTGGGTTTGACTTCTAAGGCTGGGGAGGTGCTGGCGGTGGCAGAAGTGAAGAGGTTATCGTGGTGGTCGGCGTGATTCCCTAGCAGCCTGGCGAACCTGACACTACAAAACTAAAATAAGTTAAACTAAATTAAACATAAGATTATTGAAGAAAAGGAGAATGAAAGGAAAGAGAAATGAAAAATAAAAACTAAATGGTCTCAAAGACCCTTGGCTTGGTGAGTAGTTGAAGCGGCCGGCATGAACTCATGTTGATCGTTCTTTGTTGAGGAGCCTCTGCTTAACTTCTTCCGCTTCTTCGACATGATGTTGGCTTGCTCAAGGGTCTAGAGTCTTAGTGAGTGGAGAATCTGAGATTGAAGAGAGTGAGAAGCAAAGAAAATGAGGGGGAAATCAGATGGAGGGAAGGGGAAGAGTTGAGAGGTTTAAATAGAGGTTCAGAGTAGGTGCTTCCCCACGACTGTGGTCCTAGGGGGTGTCGATTTACACTGCCGCCTCGCACGGTAGTGTATATGGGTGTGTTGTTACCCTACGCCCGTGTCTTGGATTCCCACACCCGTGTTTAACAAGTCAGTAGCTTCACACGGTTTGGAGGCACAGGCGTGCTGTACCGTGGTGTGGAAGTCAGTAGCTTTACACGGTTGAGGGGCAAGGTCGTGTCCCTTCTGTCGGTGCCCGTGGGGAGGGTGGTTGGATACGTGACGTTGGGGGGTGGTTGGACTGACTTGCACGGCCTCTGCTCTATCAGTGTGGCAGTTTCGGTGGTCCACACGGTCACGGACACGACCGTGTGTAAGGCCGTGTGACCTGGAAAACCTGCATTTTTGGTTAGTTTAAAAAGAAGAATAAAAAGGAAAAGTAAAAGAAAGTAAAAGAAAAATGTAAAAAGTAGTAATCTTAGTCCTCGGGTTGCCTCCCGAGAAGCACTCGTTTATAGTCTTAAGCTAGACATTCCCTGTTTTTGAAAATTTTAGGGAGGTTTAAAGGTTTGAATATCTTCCCTCATGCTTATGATTTTATTCTCTTGACAAAGTTGAAGTCGAGAAGCGTTTACCTTAAAATTACTGAATATCGAATTGCTTACCTCGACTATTCCTTATGGGAAGACATCGTGTACCTTAAAAAGAAGTTTTTTCTCTGCCTTCAGGTCTGTTGTGGTGATGTGAGGATCGGCTTTGTCTAACAGTACCTGGTCTCCTATTTTAAAGTGATTTGAAGTCCCCACGAGCTCTTCTAGTGGTTTCTCTAGTTTTACTCTGTGTGAATCCGGTTTTCTTTGACGTGTGTCTGTTGCTCTTCTAATTTGTCAACCCTAAAGCTTTGTTCCTCGTGTAACCCTAGTTTCTCCTTGAAGTGCGTTTTCCACTCGTCTAAGTCATTGGATTGAATCTTTTGCCCTTCGTGAGTTATTTCTTTGTTGGCACTGAACTGAGGATCCAGTTCAATCGTTCATTTTTTTAGTGGTTCTTGAAAAGAGGGTGTAATTGGATGGTTATCAAAAGAACTTTCTTTCTTACCTTCGTTCTTTAATGACCTGGCTGAGTCGAGGGCTTGAAGACTAATTGAGTTGTCTCCTACACAAAGTATGAGCTCGCCTGTGGCAACATCAATTTTAGTTTGGCAGTTGCTAGGAAAGGTCTTCCTAAAATTAAGGGGATTGAATTATCCTCATCCATGTCTAAAACAACAAAATCTATTGGGAAAACAAATTTATCAATTTTTACGAGAACGTCTTCAATAATGCCCCTAGGAATTCTAACAGTTTTATCCGCTAATTGAATACTCATCCTAGTTTGTTTGGGCTACCCTAGACCTAGTCGTTTAAACAATGTGTAAGGCATGACATTTATACTTGCCCCTAAATCGGCTAACGCATTATCAATATGTAGACTACCAATTAAACATTGAATTGTAAAACTCCCTGGGTCTTTTAACTTCTGTGGTAGTCTATTTTGTAGAATTGCTGAGCACTTTGCGTTTAGTTCAATGTGTGGCTCTTCATCTAATTTGCATTTGTTTGTCAAGAGCTGTCTTAAAAATTTTCTTGCGATTGGCATCTGAAAAAGAGCTTCAAGAAGAGGTAAGTTAATGTGTAATTTTTTTAAAAGTTTAAGAAACTTACCAAACTGTTCTTCTAAATCATCTCATTTTAACGCTTCGGGAAAGGGAATGCGAGGTTGGTATTCTTTGATTACCAGTTTTGGCCTTTCTTTTGTTACCTCTACTTTTCCTTCGTCTACCTTGTCTTCTTGTTGCGAGATGGTTTTGTCTATCTCTGTATTTTCCTGAGCTGCTATGGCTTCAACGTGCTCCTTAGGATTAATTTCGGTGTTACTTGGTAGACGTCCTTGCGGTTGTTCGACTGCATTTAAAACTTCCTTTACTAATTTAGCAATTTCACAAATTCGGCTCTCGTTGCTTTTAATGGTTCTATCAATGTCTTGTAGGCGTTCTTCTGTGTTTTCTGATTTTGTTAGCTCCCCCTCGTGGGTTAGTTTCTTTTCTTGTGGGTAGGGTTGATTTCAGAAGTTTTGAGGAGGTTGTTGCCCTTGATTTCTTTGATTGCCTTGACCTCCCCATGAAAAATTCGGGTGGTTCCTCCAACCTGGATTGTAAGTGTTACTATAAGGATTATTATTGGATCAAAAATTATTATCTATATAGTTCATCTGTTCATTTTCTGCTTCCGGTTGGTAGGGTGGGTACCCAGGATTCGCCACTGCTCCACTTGTATCACACTGCATGACTGGATGTACCTGCGAAGAACACAAACTATCAAGCTTTTTATTCATCATCTCAAGCTACGTTGATAGCATGGTCATGGTGTCGATGTTGAAGACTCCTGCCGATTTTGTTGGTTTAGTCCTTGAAGCTTGCCACTGATAATTGTTTAATGACATCTCCTCAATAAACTCGTAGGCTGCTTCTAGAGTTTTGTTGTTCAGAGTTCCACCGGCTGCTGAATCAATTAGTTGCCTTGTTGAGGGGTTTACACCGTTATAGAATGTTTGGACTTGTAGCCATAAGGGTAAGCCATGGTGTGGGCACCTCCTCAAGAGATCTTTGAATCTCTCCTATGCATCGTATAGTGTTTCTAAATCCATATGCACAAAAGAAGAGATATCATTCCTTAATTTGGCCGTTTTAGCCGGTGGAAAATATTTCATTAAAAACTTTTCGGTCATCTGATCCCATGTAGTGATTGACCCTCGTTGTAACAAGTTTAACCACTGTTTAGCTTTATTTCTCAATGAAAAAAAGGAATAACCGAAGATGTATGGCATTATCAGAAACGCCATTTACTCCCTAAATTGTGGATGTTTTCTCGGATGAGTGTCTTTGGTGGCGGTGAGGGTCAATCGGGATAATGAGCCTGCGCTAGATGAAGAAATTTGGTAGCGCCTTGAGAAGTAGCCAAGCTTTATTAAGACCTAATAGAAATAAACTAAATATAAAATTATAGAAAAGCAAACTAAAGGGAAGGAGACTAAGAAGAAAACTGAAATGAAAATAAAATATTAATTGACTATGAAGTCCTTATTGAAGGATGGTTCGCAAGGTGGGTGTGACTTCTAAGGCTGGGGTGGTGCTGGTGGTGGCGAAAGTGAAGAGGTTATCTTGGTGGTCGGCGTGATTCCCTAGGAGCCTGACGAACCTGACACTACAAAACTAAATTAAGTTAAACTAAATTAAACATAAGATTATTAAAGAAAAGGGGAATGAAAGGAAAGAGAAATGAAAAATAAAAACTAAATGGTCTCAAAGATCCTTGGCTTGGTGTTGAGACGAAGCTACCGGCATGAACTCATGTTGATCGTTCTTTGTTAAGGAGCCTATGCTTAGCTTCCTCCAATTCTTCGGGATGGTGTTGGCTTGGTCAAGGATCTAGAGTCTTAGTAAGTGGAGAATCTAAGATGGAGGGGAGTGAAAAGCAAAGAAAATAAGGATGAAATCAGATGGAGGGAAGAGAAAGAGTTGGGGGGTTTAAATAGAGTTTCAAATTTGGTGCTTCCCCACGGCCGTGGTCATAGGGTGTGTCAATTTACACGGCTTCCTCACACGATCGTGTTATAGAGGGTGTTGTCACCCTATGCCCGTGTTTGATCCCTCCATGCCTGTGCTTGTGAAGTTTTTCTTTTGGCACGGTCGTTCTGCACGGGCATGGACCCGTGTTCGATAAGTTAGTAGCTTCACACGGTTGAGGCCGCGACCATGGTCTGCCCGTGGTGTGGAAGTTAGTAGCTTCGCACGGTTGAGAGGCACAAGCGTGTCTTACCCGTGTTCATCAAGTTAATGACCTCCCACGGTTAGATAGCACGGGCGTGGCTGGTATCGCAGCCCGTGTTGTCAAAAAGACCTTTTCCCTGTTTGTGCACGGCTCTTGATACGCCCATGGTATGTCCCCTATCTTGCACACGGTCCTTAACACGCCCGTGTTCAATGCTGTGTTAAAATTTCATGCATTCTTGTTAGATTGTTTTAGTAATAAGAAAAATAAAAATAAAAACAATGTTAGTGTTTTAGTGCTCGGGTTGCCTCCCGAGAAGCGCTCATTTATAGTCTTAAGCTAGACTCTCCCTGTTTTCAGTCCTAAAGGAAGGTTCATGGAGCATAAGCTCCTCTCTCATATCTCCAAGATCTGCACCATTATAGATTTTAAGTCGGTGGCCATTTACCTTGAATGTGCCTTTAATGGGATGAGTTACCTCGATAGTGCCATATGGAAATATTGTTTTGATCATGAATGGACCTGACCATCTTGATTTCAACTTTCCCGGGAATAGTTTAAGCCTTGAGTTGTACAGTAAGACTAAGTCTCCTACTTTGAATTTCCTTGATCCCTTGAGACGAGCATCGTGGCGTCACTTTGTTGCTTCCTTGTACAGTTTTGAGTTCTCATAGGCTTCCGTTCTCCACTCGCCTAGCTCATTCATCTATATCATTCTCCTTTTTCCTGCAATTTTGAGATCACTATTCAAGAATTTTATTGCCCAAAAAGCTTTGTGTTCTAGCTCAAATGGTAGATGACAGCTTTTCCCGTATACAAGTTTGTATAGGGATGTTCCTAGAGGTGTTTTGAATGCTGTTCTATAGGCCCATAAGGCATCATCTATTTTAACTTCCCAATATTTTCTATTTGATTCAACCGTTTTTTCTAGAATGCGCTTAAGTTCTCGGTTTGCTACTTCGACTTGCCCACGAGTTTGAGGATGGTATGGGGTGGCTGTCCTGTGGTATACTCCATATTTTTTTAGGACTTTTTCAAATTGAGTATTACAAAAATGTGTACCCTTATCACTAATGATGGCTCTCTGTGTGCCAAATCGAGAAAATAGTTTCTTGAGGAACTTGACTACTACCCTAGCATCGTTAGTAGGTAAAGCTTCTACTTCTACCCATTTTGACATGTAATCAACTGCCACTAGGATGTACTTGTTTCCAAACGAATTAGGAAACGGTCCCATGAAATTAATACCCCATACATCAAATATTTCACATGATAACATATATGTTTGAGGCATTTCATCTCATTTAGAAATATGACCTATTTGTTGGCATTTATCACACGAGGTAACATACCTGTTGGCATCTTTAAATAGAGTGGGCCAATAAAAACCTGATTCGAGTATTTTGTATGCTATCTTAATACCACTGTAGTGTCCTCCTGATGGTCCTGAATGGCAATGCTCCAAGATTTTGTTTGCTTCTGTCTTTGTAACACATCTTCGAATTACCTGATCTGCACAAATGCAAAAAAGAAAGGGATCTTCCAAAAAATAATTTTTCACATCAGCAAAGAATCGCTTCTTTTGGTGATGTGTTAATTTTCTTGGTAAGATGTTAGCTGTTAAATAATTCGTAATATTTGCAAACCATGGTACCTCAGAATGTGATATAGAAAAGAGTTGTTCTTCGGAAACAAATCATTTATTTCACCTTCGTCGAACTCTTTGGTGGGTGGACTTTCAAGTCTAGAAAGGTGATCCGCTGCAAGATTCTCGGCTCCCTTCTTATCTTGTATTTTTAAGTTGAATTCCTGTAAGAGTAAAATCCATCGTATGAGTCTGGGTTTTGCATCAGGTTTGTTTAAAAGGTAACGAAGAGCTGAATGGTCAGTGTAAACGACAGCTTTGGATAATATTAGATACTGTCTAAATTTATCAAAAGTAAAAACTACAGCTAGTAATTCTTTCTCTGCGGTGGTGTAGTTTTCTTGTGCAGGTGTTAGTGTTCTGCTAGCATAATAAATTGGCTGAAAATGCTTGTCTCTTCATTGTCCCAATACTGCACCTACTGCAAAATCACTTGCATCACACATTAGTTCAAAGGGTAAGTTCCAATTAGGTGCAATTATAATCGGTGCATTTATTAGTTTATCCTTAAGGATATTAAATGCATCTAAACATTCATGATTGAAATTAAAAGGAACATCTTTTTCTAGCAATTTTGTCAAAGGCTTATCTATTTTAGAAAAATCCTTAATAAATCTTCTATAGAATCCTGCATGTCCTAAAAAGCTTCTAATGGCCTTAACAGAACTAGGGGGAGGTAGTTTTTCTATGGCTTCAACATTTGCTTTATCTACCTCAATCCCTTTACTAGAAATCTTATGCCCTAACACAATTCCTTCTCTAACCAAAAAATGACATTTTTCCCAATTCAAGACAAGATTTGTTTTCTCATATCTTATTAGAACTCGTTTTAAATTTTTAAGGCAAAGATGGAAAGAATTACCGGATACCGAGAAATCATCCATAAATACCTCCATGATGTCTTCCACGAGTTCGTCAAAGATTGCTAACATGCAACGCTGAAAAGTAGCAAGAGCATTATATAATCCAAAAGGCATTCTACGATAAGCAAACGTACCGTATGGGCATGTGAATGTCATCTTTTCTTGATCTTCAGGAGCTATGGGGATTTGGAAGTAACCGGAGAGTCCGTCCAAGAAACAGTAGTACATATGCCCGGATAATCTTTCCAACATTTGATCTATGAAGGGTAGAGGGAAGTGATCTTTTCTGGTAGCGTCATTCAGCTTCCTATAGTCTATACAGACTCTCTAACCTATAACTGTTCTTGTGGGAATTAACTCATTCTTTTCATTGGGCACTACTATCATTCCCCCTTTCTTTGGAACTACCTGCACATGACTTACCCAAGTGCTGTCAGAAATAGGATAAATTATTCCTACATCTAGAAGTTTAATTACCTCGACTTTGACTACTTCTTTCATGTTGGGGTTTAACCGTCTCTGGGGTTGCACACATGGCTTGTGTTCTTCTTCCATTAAAATTTTGTGGCTGTAGAACGCTGGGCTTATTCCTTTGATATCAGAAATTTTCCAGGCTATGGCCTTTTTGTGTTCTTTTAGTACCTTTATCAGCTCCTCCTTTTCTTTGGGTTCCAATTCTGACGAGTTGATTATTGGTAGCGTAGAATTGCTCCCAAGGAATGCGTATTCTAAGTGTTTTGGTAACTGTTTCAATTCCAATTTGGGTGGCGCTTCGATGGAGGGTTTTTGTTTTCTTTCGTCATCATATTCAATGCTTTCTTTTATTTGTCTGGATGACGATGTGTTTAGATTGAGCTCATCATCTTCATCTTCTCTCCCCTCTTCTTGAGTCAGGCACAGTTCCATCGTGTCGTCATGCAGGATTTCCTGTAATGAATTTTGAATGATATGATCAGTGGTATCAACAAAATAACAGGAATCATCTTGCTCTTTAGAATATCGCATGGCATCATAAATTTGAAAAAAGATTTCTTCATCTCCTATCCTCAGTGCAAGTTTACCATCACCTACATCAATAATGGCTCTAGCAGTGGCTAAAAACGGATGCCCCAAGATTAAGGGAACATTAATGTCTTCATCCATATCTAATACAACAAAATCAACAGGGAAAATAAATTTATCAATTTTTACTAAAACATCTTCGATAACTCATCTAGTATATTTAATGGATCTATCTGCCAACTTAATACTCATCCTAGTGGGTGTTGGTTCCCCAAGATCTAGTTGTTTAAACATTTTATAAGGCATTAAATTTATACTGGCGCCTAGATCAGCTAATGCTTTCTTAATATTCAAGCTACCAATTAAATAAGGGATAGTAAAACTTCCTGGGTCTTTTAACTTGGTTGGTAGCTTATTTTGGAGGATGGCTGAGCACTCTTCATTAAGTTCTATCGTTGACACCTCTTTAATTTTTCGTTTATTCGTCAGGAGTTCCTTCAAGAATTTTGCTTACTTTGGCATCTGTGAAATAGCTTCAACAAAAGGTAAGTTGATATGTATTTATTTAAAAAGTTCAAGAAACTTACTGTATTGTGCATCAATTCATTCCTTTTTGAACTTTGTTGGATATGGGATTGGTGGTTTGTTCTCATTGCGTAATGGAGTTACATCCTCCATCCCCTCATTTCTTGCTTTGTTATTCTCGTTTGGGCTTTGTTTCTTCAGTTCGCCTAATTCCTTTCCACTTCTTAGTGTGACTACTTTTACCTGTTCTGTCCCTTTAGGAAAAATTTTTGTTCATATTTCACAGATCATCTTAGTAAGCATTCCAACCGTCTTAGTGAGTTCCCCAAATGACTCAGTAAATTTTACAATTGACTCTTGTTGATCTTTAAGGGTCCTCTTGATATCGTGTATGCGTTTTTCTGTGTTTGCCGATTCCTCCTCATGGGTTGGTTTCTTTTCTTGTGATAGGGTTGATTTTGAAAGTTTTGAGGAGGTTGTTGCCTTTGATTTCCTTGATTGCCTTGACCTCCCCATGAAAAATTTGGGTGGTTCCTCCAACCTGGATTGTAAGTGTTACTATAATGATTATTGTTGGATCAAAAATTATTACCTATATAGTTCATCTATTTATTTTCTGCTTCCAGTTGGTAGGGTGGGTACTCAGGATTCGCCACTGCTCCACTTGTAATGTAACACCCCAAACCCAGCCTAAACATTACGACCAACTCTGGCATGTCACATAAAAGGGTTATTTATAAACTGCACATTTGTTAAAAATTTTGAGTTTTAATATTTAGTCACGGTAATCCTTAACATTTTGGAAAACGATTATTAAGGGTTTAGGAAATTCCCGTATTGAACTTTTAATAATAATAGGCAGTAATCAAATGAGAAGCTAAACCAAATAAAATACCAAAATTTAAGTTATAGTGGCCTTATGATATAACAAAAACCTAAATAAAAATAAGGTAAAGTAGGAAAAGTTTACGAAAAGTAAAGTCTTTATGGCCTCCATGAGTCCGCCTCGGCTCCCATATCCACGATCTACTGATTACTTGAGAGGTTAACCAAAAGGGTGAGTCATCGAGACTCAGTGTGTAAATCTCCTATAACACATAAACGGCTCGAGGCCCACAATCACATATTGGGCCTTAGCCCACTCAAGATGACATAAAAATAAATGAATGCACCATGTCCCAGCCCAATCCTAGTTTTTCCATCCTCTGTACGCCAACCCGTACCAGCCAATCACACCGTGGGGATTTCTACAATCAACCCTCTATCCGCTACACGCCACTTTGACAGTTACGCCGTCAGTTATAATGCCGATCACCATGTGACCTTAAAATCAACTGTGGCTTAGCCACCGATCACCATATGACCTTATAATCAAATGTGGCAGAGCCACTGATCACTATGTGACCTTATAATCAAGTGTGGCAGAGCCACTGATCACTATGTGACCTCATAATCAAGCACTTTCCCTTAAACATCATAACATCCCAAATCCCATGCAATATGACATAATAATTCGTGTATGCAGTATGTCATGTATGCAAAACATATATCAAATATAAGTATAACATGAATTACCATCATAATCAGATAGACATAATACAACATAATCAAGCTAATCAACCTCTAAGGGTATAATCGTAATTTTACCTAGCAAGGGTATTTTCATAATTTACCTATCAAGGGTATTTCAGTAATTTTGCACCTGCAATGGCCTTTTCGAAGGCCTAATGTCACCCTGAGCGACTCAGCTACCATTTCCGGTTGTACCGGACTATTGGGCCTAAAACCCAATTTCGGCCCATTCGGGCCCACACGCTCGTGTGGCCCACCTAGCACAAATCTAGCCACATATAAGAGATTCTCCTAGTCTAGTTCACTATATACTACACCATCATACATTTTATTCAATTGGGCCCGCGGGCCCATTGGGCCCACTTCAGCCCATCGTAGCCCAAGCAGCCTCAACCCACAAGAATACTACTAATGGCCTCAACTATCACGTTGAAGCCCCACACGTGCGCTCACACGCTCGTGTGGCTACTATTGCCGTGTCTGGCACTTCGGCATTTGCCGCTCTACAACTAGAGTAGAGAGAGTTACACACCTGATAGGAATCTGGTGCCAAATCTGCGCTCCGACCACTTCTGTGCCCAAACGCCCTCCAAGGTGTATTCATCCTCCTCCTAGAATGCTATATATATAGCTAGCTTCTCACCTTCCTTTGTATCTTTCAGATGTGGGATCCTTCCGTCAGGAGAGTTTAAATCTAACTCAAACTCTTCCCGTCCCATTCGTAAAATAAATACTCCCTTGCTTTTCATGAGATTCGAACCCAGGCTCCCTTGCAACATAACCCACACCGCTAACCACTTGGCCACAAGCTCCTCTTGTGTCTTAAATCATGCGCAACTAAATTTAAATTTATAGCCAAATTCTAAAGTCCATTTAAAAAGAAAACCAAAATGCAAGAGCCAAGACTTGAACCTTGGACCTCCTTCCTTCCTTGTGGCGTCACTCCCTTGCCTCTTATGTGGCGTCACTTTGCCACTACACCACACACTCCACTTGTGTCATTTTTCCCCACATTTTATTCTTAAAGCCTACCTACCAACTCCCAAGGTTTTTTTTCACCTAAAATCAAAATTTTCCTAAAGCCTAAATTTGATCCCGGGACTTCATAGAAGCCCCCTAACCTTTCAAAATCACTCACCTAATACGTCTAACTTGCCTTAGTGCCATTCTCTTGTTCTCAAAAATTTTTGAACGCTCCTACGCCTAAGGCCCATTAAGCCTAATCCTACTAGGCCCAATTTCAGGATGTTACAAATCTACCCCCTTAAAGAAATTTCGTCCTCGAAATTTCCAACTACAGGAACAGTCGTACAACCTAACCTACAACACTACGCTCACGCTGCGCACTCTGATTCCAATAACCCTAATATACTTTCAACTAGAATTTAGAACTCCTACACATACTCAAAAACACCTAGCCATTAACGTAGACAAATATTTCATACGCAACAAACTCTATATCTGAACATCACATCCAAACCAAACACACAAAATTGATACCAGAAATACAGCATATAACAAAGCAAAGTATCAGGAAACTTATAGTGCGGATTAGTGCCGGAGACTCGGGTGCCATACTTCCAAAAAAACAGATATGTATCTTTCTAAACCATTCTCCAAACCATCCTTTGAAAACATTTTTGAACCCAAACCTACAGCCGTGTTATTGAACCTAGGCTCTGATACCATAATTTTAAAACCCTAAACCCGGTCTAAACGTTACGACTGAATCTGGCATGTCACATAAAAGGGTTGTTTATAAACTACACGTTTGTTAAAAATTTCGAGTTTAAATATTTATTCGCTGGTAATCCTTTATTTAACATTTTGGAAAATGATTATTAAGGGTTTAGGAAATTCCCGTATTGAACATTTAATAATAATAGGCAGTAATCAAATGAGAATCTAAACCAAATAAAATAATAAAATTTTCGTAAAGCCTAAATTTGATCCCGGGACTTCATAGAAGCCCTCTAACCTTCCAAAATCACTCACCTAATACATCTAACTTGCCTTAGTGCCATTCTCTTGTTCTCAAAAACTTTTGAACGCTCCTACGCCTAAGGCCCATTAAGCCCAATCCTATTAGGCCCAATTTCTAGATGTTACATGTATCACACTACATGACTGGATGTACCTGCGAAGAACACAAACTATCATGCTTTTTATTCATCATCTCAAGCTACGTTGATAGCATGGTCATGGTGTCGACATTGAATACTCCTGCCGATTTTGTTGGTTTAGTCCTTGAAGCTTGCCACTGATAATTGTTTAATGAAATCTCCTCAATGAACTCGTAGGCTGCTTCTGGAGTTTTGTTGTTCAGAGTTCCATCGGCTGCTGAATCAATTAGTTGCCTCGTTAAGGGGTTTACACCGTTATAGAATGTTTGGACTTGTAGCCATAAGGGTAAGCCATGGTGTGGGCACCTCCTCAAGAGATCCTTGAATCGCTCCCATGCATCGTATAATGTTTCTAAATCTATCTGCACAAAAGAAGAGATATCATTCCTTAATTTGGCTGTTTTGGCCGGTGGAAAATATTTCATTAAATATTTTTCAGTCATCTGATCCCATGTAGTGATTGACCCTCGTTGTAACGAGTTTAACCATCTGTTTAGCTCTATTTTCTCAACGAAAAGGGAATAATCAAGAAGGCGTATGGCATCATCGAAACGCCATTTATTTTGAAGGTATCACGTAACTCTAAAAGTTAGGTATATGCATGTTTGGATCTTCGTCCTGCAAACCATCAAATTGAACAAACTGTTGAATCATTTGTATTGTGTTAGGCTTTAATTCAAAACTATTAGCAGCTATAGCAGGCCTAACAATACTCGATTTTGCTTCTGTTAAATGTGGTTTAGCATAATCAAACATTATACGTGGAGCATTACGATCTCCCACATCGCGTGGTGGTGGGTTGTTTTCGTCCATCCCTTCAGTAGGATTGGATCTGTCTTCTTCCTCCCTTTCTGTGTAATGTAGGGCTCGCCTGGTTTCCTGACGATTCCTTCGAACGGTAACTTCAATATCACTTTCATATACTAAAGGTCCTCTCGGGTTCCTTCTAGTCATAAACTAGAGGTACCTGGAAAGAAAAGAAAGAAAGAAAAATTAGCAAAATTTAAAAATTAAACTAAAAACAAAATAAATTACTGAAAATAAAATAATGGCTAAAGTAATAAAAATAGAGTTTTCTTAATATTTTAGTTCCCCGGCAACGACGCCAAAAACTTGATCGTTGCAAAATCAGAGCTTTAAAATTTATAAAAGAATAATCAAACCTGAAAACTAACTCTGACAACGATTAAAGGCAAGTGTACCTATCGAACAGTAGTATAACTTAGGCAAGACCGGATATCGAACCTGAAGGAACTAAGAGTACTAATACTAACTTTCTTTTTATTATTTAGCCTTAAAATTAGAGTGAAGTTGCTTTAAACTATATTGACGAAGACTAAACTAAGGACACAAAGACAAAAAGAATGAATAGGAAAATAACTTGAAGAAAGACTCAGTTGATTACGATGATACCCTCAGGAAGAATCCATCTAGACTTTCCTTGTTATTTAACCCTAAATTATATGATTTCTTTTAACTTAGCTTGATCCGTAAGACTCCCTAACCTATATTAAACCCTCTCTCGAGGCGAATAACATCTAACCCTAGGTTAATTAGTGGAACTCTCGTTCGCTTATAATAACCCCCTAGGATAGCAGTAAATCGATCAATGGACTCCCATATTAGGTTTCACCCTAATCCGGCAAAATCTCGTAACCCTATCTCTAGGCGTTCGATCAACTCCGCTTAATTATGTTAGATCTACTCTTAGGCAGGGTCTATTCCTCCTCCATCTAAGCACATTAGATTTGGATTAAGCAACATAATTAAGAACAAACTAAGCAATTATCATATAACTTAAAAATCAAAGAAAAAGATTCATCTAGGTTTCATCCCCTTCAAGTATCTGAGGGGTTTAGTTCATAATGAATAAATAAAACATCGCAAGAGAACAGATAAAACAAAACATAAGAAAATCCTAAAACCCCCTGAAGGAATTGAAGGATAATTCTGCCGTCTTGAGTATAACTCTGGCTTCATGGGATGGATCAACTGGCTACCCTCGTGTTTTTCCCTAACTCTGACCTTCTCGGCTTGGCTCTTTGGCCTAGCTTTCGATCGGTTTTGGCTTCTTCCGAACTCCCTTTTCAAGTTGCCCCTTTTGTGTTTATATAGACTTTGTGATGCTTTACTTGGTCCCTGAGTTTCCTAATTTAAGTAGAATTCCTACTAGGGTATTTGAATAGGCTTTGGAATGTGTTTCTTTGCCTCCAAGTATCCTTTCCTGAATGAAATTGCTCTTTCTAGCGACAGAGGCACGACCATGGCACAGGCCCGTGTGAATCGTGGCCAGGCCGTGTTTGGACTTTTAATGAGGCACGGTCGTGTTTATCAGGGTCCAGGTCATGTTCTAGTAATTTAATGAGGCACAGCCATGTGGCTTGAAGTCCAGGCCGTGTCGATTTCATGAATTGGCTCATTTGGCCCGTTTTAAGCCCGTTTTACGTTCTTTTCATCCGTGGGTGCTTTCCTGAGTATAAGAAATGAAAAAAAGGATTAAGAGCACCTTTTTACATAAATCAAGGCTTAAATTATCCAAAAGCATGCTAAATGTGGGCCTAAAATATGTTACTTTTGCGGTTTATCAATACTGTTTATACATATTTTATGAAATGTCGAATATGGAGTTTTTCTAAAATAAAAATATAAACAACCATTTTAAAAAGGGTAAAGTGTTAACAAAAGATGACAAGAGAATAACTATTACTTCGGAAATTGTCTTAAAAACTCAACAATGTTCTTAAAATACCACGTTTCTGAAAATCCCTAATTTCGACTTTCGTAAAGCAAACCTGTTTACGACCCATTGTTCATACTAATAAGAAGTTGGTAACAAACCTATATGATTGAATCTAATTTTCAAGATGGAAACTCAAAACGAAAAATTTTCTAAATTAAGATGGTTCTTTAAAATTTTTTTTTCAAAACTATCTTTCCCTGTAACATACCAGATTCAGTCGTAATGTTTAGATCGGGTTTGGGGTGTTACACTATAACTTTTTCTTCTTGCATCAGAACACATCCCAGCTTGTTTAATGACACGTCACTATAAATCGCAGATTCTTTCCCTGATTCAGGTCGAACCGAAACGGGTGCTTTAGTTAACAGTACTTTCAACTGTTCAAAACTCTGCTGACATTTTTTGACCATTCAAATTTCACATCTTTTTGAAACAGTCGTGTCATCGGTGTTGCAATCATCGAAAATCCTTTCACGAATCTTCGGTAATAACACGCTAAACCCAGAAAACTATGGACTTCAGACACATTTCTCGGAGGTTTCCAATCAACAATAGCAGAAATCTTCTCGGGTCAACTCTAATACCGTCAGCTAAAACAATATGCCCCAGAAATCCAACCTCTCGAAGCCAAAATTCACATTTGCTGAACTTTGCAAATAATTGCTTATCACGTAGAGTTTGTAACACAAATCTCAAGTGCTCGATTTAGATTCATCTCGCGAATAGATCAAAATGTCGTCAATGAATACAACAACAAATCTGTCTAAATACGGTCTGAATATCCGGTTCATCAAGTCCATAAAAACTGTTGGAGCATTAGTTAATCCAAAAGGCATAACAAGGAATTCATAATGTTCGTACCTCGTTCTGAATGCAATTTTTGGCACATCCGATTCTTTAACTCGCAACTGATAATAACCCAATCTCAAATTAATCTTTGAAAATACTGTAGCCCCTTTCAACTAATCAAATAAATCATCAGTCCGCGGTAGAGGGTATTTTTCTTTATAGTCACTTTATTCAACTGTCTATAATCGATACACATTCTCATCGTGCCATCTTTCTTTTTCACGAACATTACCAGTGCACCCCAGGGTGAATAACTCGGTCGTGCAAAACCTCTGTCTATCAATTCTTGCAGCTGAGTTTTCAACTCTTTTAATTCTATTGCAGCCATTCTGTATGGAGCTATCGATATCGTTGTTGTTCCTAGTACTAATTCAATACCAAATTCAACCTCTCTAATCGGTGGCAAACCCAGTAATTCTTCTAGAAATACATTCGAAAACTCACAAACAACAGGTACAAATTGAATCTTTGATTCAGATACCTTAGTATCTAATACATATCCAAGATATGCATCACAACCCTTTTTCATACTTTTCTGGGCTAACATAGACGATATCACAGTAGGTAATTCACTCGAATAATCCGACTCAATCCGAAGAATTTCATCATTTTCACATTTCAATTCAATAGTCTTTCGTCTACAATTAATAATTGCATCATGCATAGTCAGCCAGTCCATACCCAAAATCACATCAAACTCATCGAATGGTAGAAGCATCAAGTCAGCTGGAAAACTTTAACCCCGAGTCATCAAAGGACAATTCTTACAAATTTTATCAACTAACACAAATTTGCCTAAGGGGTTCGATACTTTAATTACAAACTCTATAGACTCAACATGTAAACTCTTTTTAAATACTAAATTCGTACAGATATATGAATGGGTTGATCCAGGATCTACCAACGCAACTATATCAGTATCAAAAAGAGAAAAAGTACAGGTAATAACGTCTGGTGATGATGCCTCCTCTCGTGCACGGATAGTATGAGCTTCGGCTGGTGCTCGTGCCTCGCAGCAGAATCTCTCGTAGCACCTCAGTTACCACTTGTATTTCCAGTGTTTCGAGGTGGTCTCCCCCTAGTAGCCGTATTACTCACTTTCGTTGGTTGATCTCTTTCAGCTATAGACTTTTCTGGACAGTCCCGGAGATAATGATCAAGAGATCCATATCTAAAACGAGCTCCACTCACTATTCTGCATTCATCGTAATGTCGCTTGTTGCAATGCTTACATTTAGGAACAACATTTCTAACACTATCCGTACTAGAAACAAATGTCATCTGAGGTTTAGAGCTGAAATTTCTTACATCTCTTTCTCTGATAGAAATCCCCGCAGAAGCAGTAGAAAGAGGATAATATTCTTTAGATTTCTTTGATGCTGACTGATGTGATTTACCCACAAATCTTTTTCTAAAGTCTTTAGCCTCAAAATTGACTTTTCTTTTCTCTTTACTAAGCTCTTCAGCTTTGCAGGCTCTGTCAAATAGAACAACAAACTCTTTCAACTCAAGTATCCCCACTAATAGTCTGAGTCCTTCATTTAACCCATTTTCGAACCTTTTGCACATTATAGCCTCAGAAGAAACATATTCACGAGCATATTTGCTAAGTCATACAAACTCTCTTTCATATTCTGTTTCCGATATATGGCCCTGTTTTAATTCAAGAAATTCCTTTCTTTTCTGATCAATGAACCTTTGGCTAATGTATTTCTTTCTAAATTCAACTTGAAAGAATTCCTAAGTAAGTCTTTCTTGAGGAACTACGGATATCAAAGTATTCCACCACTGATATGTGGTGTCTCTCAGCAATGATACAGCACATTTTAAACATTCTTCAAGTGTGCATGACAGTTCGTCAAATGCTCGAATAGTATTCTCAAGCCAAAATTTGGCTCTCTCATGATCATAGCTAACAGTAGCTCTAATGTCTTCAGCTTCGTGTTTCTGTATCTTATCAATAGGTGGCTTATTCAATCGCAAAGGATCCATACCTTTAGGAACTACAGGGATCGGTTAGGGAATAGGTGGGGTGGAGGTTGTTGAGTAGTCGGGTTCGTACGAATGTATTGTGTGAACCATTTGTTCATCATTTGGAATAAGGCATTTTGAGCCTCTCCTCCTTGGCTAACTGTTATGATTCTAGAGTCAGATGGCGCTGTCCCTTGGCGGGAGCAGCCGTGCAGCACCCCTAACCCATAACCATCGTCGGTCTAGGGTTAAAAGCATTACCAGACAAATCGGATCTTTCATAAACATTTCACATCATAATTTAATCAATCCAAATCAAAGTGTCCCTTAACTAGGTCAACGAGACCTTAAACATGCATTAGAAATGGGTCGAGACTAAACCGAACACATACACAAATTTCTAAAATTCAAACATTTTTTAGAGCTATAGAGGTCGCACACCCATGTGGGCAGGCCGTGTGACTCACACAACCTCAGACACACCCGTGTGTCTAAGCCGTGGCAAAACAGGGCATACATACCGACTTGTCCATACTGCCTGAGACACGCCCGTGTGCCTCACCAATGGTCGACACTGACTTGCACCACACGGCCAGTCACACACCCATGTGTCCAGCCTGTGGTTGAAACTGACTTGTTTTGAAATGCCACCACGAAAGACACGGTCGAGCCATACGCCTGTGTGCTCGACCGTGTAGGCAATTATAGGCCATTCTCAAGGCCAATTTGCCACCCACACTTTGGGTTACACCTACAAGCACATACAAGCTTCATTCCAAACACCAAAACATACCAAAACATACCAAAATGTTCATCATTTCTAACCATTCATGAGCATATCAATCAATCATCTAATGCAACATTTATCTCATTCTCATCACAAGCAATTCTAAGTATAAACCATTCAGAAACTTATCAATTCCATGTAACAACCTTTGCCAATTTAGCATCATAAGACTTATCATAAATTTGACCATTTCATTTGTTCATCCATTAGACATCAAACCATACCAAACTATGCATCATATAGCATAAATTACTTATTCACATCATATTCATTATCTAGCCACATCACATAGCTATTTATACACCTTTCAAAACATAATCAAAACTCACTAGACTATACATGCCATATTTTAATATATACACTTTCAAAAGGTACCAAAATATGATTTGATAGTATGGTGACGATCCTCGACGATCCCCGAGCCTTCCGTAGCTTTAACGATCTATAAAACAATGCAAACACACACAAAGTAAGCTTTCAAAAGCTTAGTAAGCCATATACAAATAAACTTAACATATAAACATTCATAATCATACCAAATACAAGATCATTAATATTACTCAATTGCAAATTCATAATTCTTCTTTGGCTCATTTATTTAGCCATTGCTTACCAATAATTCATATCACAAAGTATCTCTTTTGCTCTTACCACAATCATGCATATATCACATTTTGTCTCATTAAATCTATGCACATATTTCTCTTTTGCAAATTCACAAATACTTACCTTTCATGCTTAAACAAACCATACACTTCAAACGTACCTGAAATGGTTACACATTTCACATAGTCTTTCATTTCTCAAAATTGCCTGTTCAACCATTCAGAATCAAATAGGATACTCGGATAACTCGAAAAAATCATACAATGCCAACGTCCCAGACATGGTGTAACACCCCTAACCCGTATCCGTCGTTGGATTAGGGTTACGAGGCGTTACCAGATAAACAGAAACTTTTACAAAAATATCATCATTTAGTTCAACCATTCAGATTAGAACGTCCCATTTATAGGTCAATGAGACCTTATTCATGCTTTAGAATAGGGTCGGGACTAAATTGAATACACATAGAAAATTCTCGAAAATTTAAAACTTCTCTAAGTTACAGAGGTCACACGCCTATGTAGGTAGGCCGTGTGCCCCCCACGGCTATTAGACACACCCATGTGTCCTGGTCTTGCCAAATTAGAGCATGTATACTGACTTATCCACACGGCCACCAAACACGCCCATGTGCCATGACTGTGTAACATTAGGCTAGATACTGACTAAATCAGACGTCTACCAGGCACGCCCGTGTACCATGGCCGTGTAAAGTTAGGCTAGCTACTGACCTATCTACACGGCCAGTAGACACGCCCGTGTTCCATAGCTGTGCAGGCAAAATAGTCCATTTGCAAGGCCAAAATGCCACCCACACTAGGTCATCCCTACAAGCAGCATACAAAGTCATCACATATACAATTGACAATCATAGATGTGTCCAGTATTCAACAAATTTCCACACTCAATCTCAATTCCAACCATGCCAATTTGCACATATAATACACATATATATTTAAGCATGAATCATTCACATTTACCTTTCATATAACCATTTCTTTGATCAATCAAACATATTCATAATGCATTCATATGCTTACCATAACCTTTCATCATTTCATTTACTATCAAGTCTGATCGCGTGTCAAAGTCTTAAAATTTATAAAAAGAATAATCAAACCTGGAAACTAACTATGACAACGATTTGAGGCAAGCGCACCTATCAAACAGTAGTATAGTTTAGGCAAGACCGGAATGTCGAATCTCAAAGGAACCAAAAGTACTAATACTAACTCTCTTTTTATTATCTAGCCTAAGAATTAAGAGATTTATTTATCTAATCTAAAATTAAATAACAACTAAACTAAAGATGCAAAGACAAAGAGGATGAATTGAGAAAATAACTTGAGAGAAAACCAATTGATTAAGACGACACCCAAGTAAAAATCCACCTAGACTTTACTTGTTATCTAACTTTGAACCAGACGATTTATTCATTTGACTTGATCCGTAGGATTCCCTAATGTATATTAATCCCTCTCTCGAGGCGAATAACGTCTAACCCTAGGTTGATTAATTGAAATCTCTTTCTAATTAAAACCTATAGAATCGCATTAACTCGATCTATGGACTCCCATATTAGGTTTCACCCTAATCCGACAAAATCTCATCACCCTATCTCTAGGCCCGCGATCAACTCCGTTTAATTATGCTAGATCTACTCTTAGGCAGGGACTTTTGCTCCTCCACCTAAGCACATCATACTTGAATTAATATACCGAAAATATCAACACAAGAATTAAGAACACATAATTAAGAACAAGTCAAATATTTATCCTATAGTTTAGAAAACAATAACAAGATTCATCTTAAGTTTCATCCCCCTCAGGCATCTGAGGGTTTAGTTCATAACAATAAAAGAAAACATCTCAAAAGAAAAGATAAAACAAAACATAAGAAATCCCTAAAACCCCCTGAAGGAATTGAATGAGAGATCCACCGTCTTGAGTATAACTCCGGCTTCTTGAGATGGATCAACAGGCTATCTTCGAGTAAATTTCCACAAATCTGACCTTTCTGGCTCGGCTCCTTGGCCTAGCTAACCGTCCCCGACTAAAGCCTTGGGTTTTGGCTTCTGCGAACTCCTCTTTAAGTTGCCCCCTTGGGTGTTTATATAGGCTTTGAGAAGCCTTACATGGCCCCTAAGTATCCTAATCTAAGTAGAATTCCTACTAGGGTGTTTGAATAGGCTTTGGAATGTGTTTCTTTACCTCCAAGTATCCAACTCCGAGTAAAACTCCTCTTGGCCGTGGCAGGGACACGCCCATGGCACACGCCTGTGTAAGTCGTGGCCAGGCCGTGTTCGAGCCTGTTGAATGAGGCACGACCGTGTAGTCTTGGGCCCAGGCCATGTGGATTTCGTGATATGGCCCATTTACTTCGTTTTGGGCCCGTTTTCCATTCTTGTCGTCATCTGGTGCTCTCCTGGGTATAAAACATGAAAACAAAGGATTAAGAGCACCAAATTACACAATTCAAGGCTTAAATCATCCAAAAGCAAGCTAAATGTGGGCCTAAAATATGTTACTTTTACGGTTTATCAAAGTCATACCCAAAACATACATCATATATCATATTCACTCAAGCAAAATACCAACATTTGTCTAGCTACATCCCATGGCTATTTATATACAGTTCAAACATAATCCAAAATGACTAGCCTATACATGCCATATTTAGCCATATACACATTTCAAAAGTACCAAAATGAGTTTGAGTAGTGTGATGAAGATCCTCGACAGTCCTCGAGCCTTTCGTAGCTTAAACGATCTATAAAACAGAACAAACACACACAAAGTAAGCTTTCAAAAGCTTAGTAAGCCATATACAAATAAACTTAGCATAAAATGCACATAACCATATTGATACTATGATCATAATGGTTCTCATAGCAAATTCTTTACATGTATTCTTTGGCTCATTTCTTAGCCATATCTTACCACAATCCTCAACTCATATATCACATATACACATAGCTAATTTAAGCATATATTCACATATCATTCCATCAATCATTGCACATATTCATCTTAATAAGTTTATATAGACACTTACCTTCCATACACACTCAGTGTACAAATCAAGCATACCTGAAACAGATATACAAATCATGTAATCGTTCGTATCTTGGATTTTCCCGTTGAACCTTTTAGAACTAAATAGAATGCTGAGAATAGTCGTACAATGCCAACGTCCTAGACGTGGTCTTACATGTAACCAAATATTGATGCCATTGTCCCAGATAAGGTCTTACAGGAATCAATACGATGCCAATGTCCCAGACATGGTCTTACACGTAAGTCTCATATCGATGCCAACGTCCCAGACTTGGTCTTACATGATATCACATAACAAACACCTATGTCATGACATAGTTAATCCTATCTATTCCAAGGTTCATACGGGACTTCTCGGATGTTAGCAATGTGTCAATCTTATCTTGGATTTCATATATTTCACATCTCATATACTTTCGCTTTCCCGCGATCTAATTTAGTTTTCTTCAGTCCTGATCTATACATATTAAAATTTAACCCTTTAATTTACCAACACATTCAATTCAATCCAAAAGCACACATTTAGGGCTATTTGCAATTTAGCCCTCACATTTGCACATTTTATCAATTTAGTCCATTTTTCTCAAAACATCAAATATACAAAATCACCATATACTTGTAACGCCTCGAATTTAGGCCTAGTAGAATTGGGCCTATTGGGCCTTTGATATGGGAGCATTTAAAATTTTTGAAAATAAAAGAACAGCACTAACAAAGTTGTAACACCCCAAAATCCCGAAACTTTAAAATTTCTGTGCACTGAGGGTGGTATGTATGAGTAGCACTTAGAATATTAATTTTAAGGTATTATCGAGATTATTTGAAGTCTTAGAGATAGGGAAGACCATAGGGAAAAATTTATTTTTCTTGCTGTAGTGGACCCTAGTCTCAAGCATTAGGCCTCTTAAGCAGATTAAGGGAAAATAGGACACAAATGGGCTTGTGGTCCAGTGGCAAGTGGCGTCACTTGGGGAGCTATAAGGTGGCGTGATGGTCAGCTAAGGAGGTCCAAGGTTCGAGCATTAGGAGTGGTATTTTTAGAGTGTTTTATTATGCATAGGTGGACTGCCAGAGTTGTGTTGAATATGAACTCTTGCGTTGGAGTGTTTGAGTGGTAACGGGAACTGATAATGGAGGAAAATTTGGATAAGGCAAAGGTGTTATCAGGAGAAAAGTTTGGAGATGAGGTGAGAGGGAGGAATTGGTGTTGAATGGGACTGTGGGGAAAGGAGTATTCGGCTGGTGGCTATAAAAGGAGAGGGCTGAATGCTTTGAAAGGTTCTTTGAGCTTTCATTAGTTTTTCTTTTCTCCCCTTAATCTGTTTCCCGTAGCCAAATTCTCCCAATTGCCGAAATCTCCTATAGCTGAATTCTTTTTTTCGAATTCTCTTATAGCCAAACTCTTCTATCATTGAATTACCACCATCTTTTTCCTTGCCGAAATTCCTATTTGTGCCAAACCCTTGTTGTTTTCCCCCATCACAAATCGATTATTATCTACTATCAGTCAAGGTTGAAAGCCGGATCTAGTTAATAGCTATCTAGGCCGCAGGATCGAAAAGGGATTTGTTAAGTACCCGGTTAACCTCTTTTGTATGTTTTGTTAAAAGCCGAAAGTGAAACACCCCACACCTGGCCCACGAACCTGAACCGGATCTAGTATGTTCCTTAAGTAAACCGGTTTCAAAGTTCTTTATTACTTAGGGAAAATTTGTGTAATTTTAGAAAAATATCGTTTTGGATTGGGCTTAGAGCGAAAACCCATTTATTTTACTTAGAAATCATTTAATTATGGTGGCAAAACAATTTAGGGTTTATTTTTAAAATAAATTCAATTGAACTTAATTAAAAGTAATTCGTAACATAATAATTAAAAATAAAAGCAAAGAAACTAAACTATCCAACTTGGGCCTTATGGCCTTATTACATCAACCAAAACTCAAAAATAAAATTAAAGTACGGAGTAAAATAAAAGTCCAAATCTTTAAATTTCTCCTTGCAATGCATGGCCACCTTTAGCTCCTGCCGACCCGGTCCATTATTGCTTATCACCTGAAAAATATTTCCCACAACGGGGTGAGTCAAACTGACTCAATGTGTAACCAACACTACAATTCAATAAATCAAGGCATACCTAACATAACATGTTCGTACATTAATTCAAAATAATGATGCAATCCCGAACCCAAAACCTAGATGCCATCCGCTACACACCCCCGTACCAACCAAACACACCGGTGGGACTACTAAGTCGACCCTCCTTCCGCTACACACCAAATTGCGGGCTTAAGTCATCGATCCGTGGTCTTAGGTCACCACTTTTCGCCTCGTGGTCTTAGGTCACCACTTTTCAGACATCGTGGTCGTAAGTCACCACTTTTCAGACATCGTGGTCTTAAGTCACCACTTTTCACTTCCCCTTTCAATATACAACCATATGCCCCATATATTAATAAGCATAATATACCGAGTTCACAATCGTATAAAATTCTCATGTTACTTAATAACATATTTCATATTTCTACTAGAAGTAGGAAACGTGCACAGTACTTTTGTACCACATTTGGGTACTTAGCCATATTCACATTCATATTTATTACTCATAGATTAAAATATTGCCATGTGACATATTAAAAGATAGTGGGGATTACACACTGATTCGCTTAATAATTTCCTTGAAATCTCGAAAGCTTTGATCTTTGCCTTAGATCCGTTTACTCCTATATTCGGTCAATCATTTAAACACATCAATAAACTCTGTTAGTCTTGAAAACCAAATCCTAATAGGATTTGTATTCTAAAACTTACCTTTGATGTCGATTTGATTATTCAAATCCCAAAATAGATCCTTGCTTCCTTGATGCTGTCGAAAATCCTATAGGCACATGTTAGATTGATTTCTAACCCTTAATCACCATTAAATGGCCTATGGCCGAATATTCATATTTCTTACCTTAGATCCTCGAATTTCCCGAAAGATTCCTCCTTGTATTCGACAGTTGTAGAAAGAACCTGAGAGATCCTTATAGATTCAGCCATAAAGCAAGAATAGAGATTAGACCCTTCTCTTTCGGCAAATAGAAAAGAAAGGAACTTGAATAATGCTTAATCTTACCTTTTACACTTCAATCGATTGCTTCCTTGCCTAGAGTCACAGAGATTCGGCTATGGAGATTTAAACAGGAATCAAAGAGATTTTGGTTTGACAGTAGAAAAGGAGAGAAGAAGAAAAGATGTAGTTTTGCTTAAGGAAAATTTCTACAGAGAAAGAGGGCTAGGAATTTTCGGCAAAGGAGAGGATGAATGGAAAATAGCCTTAATTTTCCTTCTTTAGCCGAAATTATCAGGCCAAGAGTCCTTGACTTGGCCACCACTCTTCCTTTGTGATAATATTATCCTTATTTAAATTAAAAAGATTTAATCCATCATTTATCTCTTCAAAATAATCCAATTTAAAAATCCTTATTTATCACCTTTTAATCAAATATTTATGAGAATAAAACACCTCCTATGTGCTGTCCATTTCAATCTTCTGGAAGCAAAAATAAAACCTTCGTTATTTGCTTCCCAAGTGACTCGAACTCAGGCCCATTCCCTTGCATGTGGCACCATTTCTATAGGCCCTAAGTGACATCTTCAGGCCACTTTTCCAAGCCTGTTTGTGTGTCAAATTTCACAAACTTTTTCTTTTAAGGCCACCTTGCCTTACTTTCCTATTTTAAACTTTAAATCTTGACATTTCTGCATCATTTCTAAGTTTCCTAAAATTTTCGATCGGCTCTGTAAACTTGCCATTTTCTTACATTTCCAAGTTTTCAGAAATGTTTACTTTCCATTTTTGAATCATTTCCTTACATTTCCAGGTTTCCAAAAATGTTCATGTCCATTTTCATTTCCATGCATTTCTAGGTTTCCAAAAATGTTCATTTCCATTTTCATTTCCATGCATTTTTAGGTTTCCAAAAATATCCATTTCCATTTTCATTTCCAAAAATATTAGAAATTTATTCATAGTACTTAAGACTTGTCATTTCGTACAATTAAACTGAAAATGCATAGGCCCTTTCCAGGATGTTACAGTTCTACCCCCTTAAAACAATTTCATCCTCGAAATTTCCTAACTAAAATAATTGAGGGTATTACTGTCGCATCGTCTCTTCTGGTTCCCACGAAGCTTCTTCCGATCCATGGTTGCGCCATAACACTTTGACTAGAGGAACTGACTTCCTTCGTAGCACTTTCACGTCACGTTCCAATATCCGAATCGGCTCTTCCTTGTAGGATAAGTCTGGCCTTAGCTCCACTTCTTCAACTGGTACCACATGAGACAGATCCGATCGGTAGCGACGTAGCATGGATACATGGAATACGTCATGCATCTGTTGCAACTCTGGTGGCAACTCCAATTAGTATGCCATTGGCCCAACTCGCTTCAGTACTCGATAGGGCCCTACAAACCTTGGGCTTAACTTCCCTTTGCGATCGAACCTCATAACCTTCTTCCAAGGCGAGACTTTCGTCTCCAACTTCAAACTCTATTTCCTTCCGCTTGAGGTCTGCGTATGACTTCTGCCTATCAGAGGCTTCCTTCAACCGTGCCTGAATTAGCTCAACCTTCTCTTTAGTTTCTGCCACTAACTCGGGACCCAACACTTGCCGTTCTCTAACTCAGTCCAACAAGTAGGTGTTCTACACTTCCTACCATACAATGCTTCATATGGTGCCATCCGAATGCTAGCCTGATAGCTGTTGTTGTAGGCGAACTCAGCTAAAGGCAAGTAATCTTCCCAACTTCCTCGGAAATCCATCACACAGCCTCTCATCATATCCTCCAACACTTGTATAACCTGCTTGCATCGCCTGTCGCGATTGTGGATGAAAAGCCGTAGTGAAGTCCAACTTAGTGCCTAAAGCTTGATGAAGTGCCTTCCAAAATCGAGACGTAAACCTTGGGTCTGTATCGGAGATGATTGACACCGATACTCCATGTCCGCCACATATAACTTAGCTAACTTTTGAAGAGAATAATCCACTCTTACTGAAATGAAGTGCGCAGACTTGGTCAAACGGTCCACTATCACCCAAACTGAGTCCTTCTTAGTTGGCGTAAGGGGAAGCCCACTAACGAAGTCCATGGTAATTCTCTCCCACTTCCATTGCGGAATCTCAATTGGTTGAAGCAATCCTGATGGGACTTGGTGTTCAGCCTTAACTTGCTGACACGTCAGACATTTTCCCATGAATTCCGTCACTTCTCGTTTAAGATCAGACCACCAAAATTGTTCCCTTAGATCTCTATACAGCTTAATGTCTCCGAGATGCATAGCATAAGGGCTACCATGCGCTTCCCGAAGAATCCTTTGTCTTAACTCCTTGTCCCTCGGCATACAGACCTTTCCTTTGTAGCACAACACTCCTTCATCATTGACGCCATAATCTTTTAATTCTCCGTTCTGAACTTGCTGTAACTTAGCACTTAGGTCTTTATCAGCCAACTGTCCCTCTTTCACCTCCTTTAGCCATGTGGGCTGGACTTGTAACTCTGCCAACAGGCTTCCATCATCATACAGACTTAAGTGGGCGAACATAGCCCTTAGATCCGCCACAACCTTCCTACTTAGAGCATCAGCTACCACATTTGCCTTGCCCGGATGATACTCTATCGAACAATCGTAGTCCTTTAACAATTCCACCCACCTTCGCTGCCTTAAGTTCAACTCCTTCTGAGTCAGCAAGTACTTAAGACTTTTGTGGTCTGTGTAGATAACTGACCTTTCTCCATAAAGGTAGTGCCTCCAAACCTTAAGGGCGAAAGCTGCTGCTGCTAATTCCAAGTCATGGGTTGGATAATTAACCTTATGCGGCCTTAACTGCCGAGACGCATAAGCGACTACTTTTCCTTCTTGCATTAGCACACAGCCTAATCCCGTATGTGAAGCGTCACAATACACCACAAAATCTTTTCCTGCTTCCGGCTGAATTAACACTGGAGCTTCCGTCAACACCTTTTTGAGCTTTTCAAAGCTCTCCTGCTGCTTATTAGTCCATTCAAAGGGTACTTCCTTCCGTAGCAACTTTGTCAAAGGCGCGGCTATTGACGAGAACCCTTCCACAAACCTTCTGTAATAGCCTGCCAAGCCTAAGAAACTTGATTTCAGCCACGGACCTAGGTGGTTTCCAATCCAACATCGCTGCTTGATCTTCCTAGGGTCCACTCTTATTCCCTCTGCGGATACTACATGTCCTAGGAATGCCACCTCCTTAAGCCAAAATTCACACTTGCTGAATTTGGCATAAAGCTTCTTCTCCCTTAACACTTCCAACACCACTCGGAGATGCTCATCATGCTCCTCTTCCGACTTAGAATACACTAGAATATCATCGATGAACACAACGATGAACCTATCCAAATAGGGTTGGAAAACCCGATTCATCATGTCCATGAATGCGGCTGGAGCATTCGTAAACCCAAACGGCATCACCACGAATTCAAAATGGCCATATCTTGTCCTAAAAGCAGTCTTATGGATATCAGCCTCCTTCACCTTTAACTGATGATATCCCGACCTTAAGTCGATCTTTGAAAACACTGCGGCCCCCTTCAGCTGATTGAACAAGTCATCGATCCTTGGCAAAGGATGCTTGTTCTTAATGGTCAGCTTATTCAGCTGACGGTAATCTATGCACATACGCATAGTTCCGTCCTTCTTCTTCACAAATAGGACCGGTGCTCCCCATGGAGACACACTGGGTCAGATGAACCCACGATCCAACAACTCTTGGATTTGAGCCTTGAGCTCAACCAACTCCTTTGGCGCCAGTCGGTATGGAGCGATTGACACAGGAACTGTTCCCGGTAGCAAATCTATTCCAAATTCCACCTCCCTATCTGGGGGTATTCCAGGTAATTCCTCCGGAAATACATCCTCAAAGTTCCTTACAGTTCTAACTCCACAGACACCTTCTTCTTTCCCACCTAACGCACTTACGAAGGCTAAGAATGCCTTGCACCCTTTCCTAACCATCTTCTCAGCCTTCAGCGCCAAAACTACGTTAGACAAGTAGTTCCTCCTTTCTCCAATCATTACTACTACTTCATCCTCCGAGGTTCTTAGTTCCATACGCTTAGCCGCACAATCCAACATGGCTCGGTGCTCTACTAGCCAATCCATTCCGAGTATAAGTTCAAACTCTCCAAAAGGTAATTCCATTAAGTCAACCCAAAAGTTCACTCCCTGAATCTCTAGGGGTACATTCCGAAAGATCTTATCGACCACTACAGTTTGGCCTAATGGGCTTACTATAGTCATCTGCCTACCCGAAAGTTCAGAGTCTAGGCCTAGTGTTTCCACTACACTACATGCAACATATGAATGGGTCGAGCCCACATCAATTAGAGTAAAATAGGGCTTGTCAAAAATAAATAACGTCTCAGGTTATAACATCCGCGCTGCTCTCCATCCTCCTCCGCGAACCACATAAACCAAACTCGGTTGCCTTGCCTCGGCATTAGCGACACCATGCACTCGTGTTCCACGGCTCTCTGCGGCAAGACCATTACCTCTGTTGCTCGAACCACGACCTCGTTGAGGCTGCGGTCCTCCTCTACCCGCCTGACTAACATTCTGAGTTGTCGGTCGGCTTTCGTCTAAGTTCTTAGGAATTCCTTGACCACATGGTCCTTGGACCCACACCTAAAACATCCTCCTGTTCTCCTCCAACACTCTCCCAAGTGCTTCTTTCCACACACATCACAAGGTCGATACGCCGCTTCTTCCGATCCAGCCTTTTTTGCGACCTCGCGCCCATCAACTCTAAAGCTCTCTTATGAACCTTTCCAGATGACCCAAAACTTCTCTTGGGCCTATTTCTATCCACAGCCTGCTTTGTAGAATCCTTGATTCCCTCGGCCACCTTGGCCTTTTCTACCAAAGCAGAGAATTCTCGCTCCTGATGCGGTGCTATCAACAGTCTCAGATCATCCTTTAGCCCATCCTCAAAAAAACGGACACACAACGTCATGCTCGGGCCGCCACGACACCTCGAGCGTCTGGCTCAACCTCGAAATTCACCTCATATTCGCAGAATCGACTTGTTTCCTTGGATCAGCCCCAAAAAAGCTTTCCTTTACTCATCAATGTACCTGGTTCCCACATACTTATTTTGGTACGCTTCCTTAACGTACTCCCAGGTCAGATCCTCAGTCGTGGCACCATCCCGCACAGTTAACCACCATTTTCGTAATTTTCCAAAATAAAAAGTTCTTCGGTGATTTTGTCAAAAGTATTTTGGTAATTTCAAAGCCCCGGGTAATTTTGGAAAAATTTTGGAAATCCAGGGGTATTTAGGTAATTTTTGACCTCGGGGGTATTTAGGTAATTTTCACAAACCAGGGTAAATTTGTAAAATTTTGTAACTCCGGGATATTTCAAAAGTTGTAAAACTTTAAGGGTTCTTTTTGAGAATTGTACTTTTCAAAACGATGATGTTGCAAAAATTTTGAAAATCAGGGTCATTTTGGTAATTTTGCAAGTTAGGGGCAATTTTGAAAATTTTCAAAATCAAGGTATTTTTGATGGTATATAAATTAGAGTTTATGAATGTTTATAAAATAATGAAGTTTGGCAAAAACCGTTTGACATTTTGTGAATCAAGGGCATTTCAGTAATTTTACCATTAAGGACTTTTTTTGTAATTTTTACAAATCAGAAATTTTTCGGAAAATTTTGTAAAAATGGTTTTCACAAATTTAAAAGAAAGTTTTAGGAATTTAAAACTAGGGTTTGTTGTTTTGTTCTCTTTTTTTTTTATAAAACAAAACGGCTAGTTCCCTTTTTGGGTTTTAGTTATTGTGTTCAGCCTATGACCGAGCCCTCTTGGTCAGGGTGAACCAAAGCTACGCACCAGGCAGGATTCGAGTGGAGAGGAGATGAGTCACGCGGACTGCTTAAATACCAAGCTCCCACCGAAACCATTCCTAGACATGCGCACAGAGGTTGCCACACCACTGAGCCCTCTGAGTTAGGGTGAACCGAAGCTACGCACCAGGTAGGATTCCTGCGAAGAGGAGGTGAGTCACTAGGACTGCTTAAATACAAGGCTCTTCCGGATCCAATCCTAGACATGCGTACAGGGGTTACCACACCCTAGCTTAGTGACCTAGCCATAGGTTTGTTTAGTGCATTAAGTCTTATGTGTCTGTGTTTGAGTAGACTAGTCCTAGAGTTCAATATTCCTATCATTCTATTCTACGTTCCATGCCTTTTCTACCCTTATACAATTCATAAATCACATAATCACACATATAGTTAGGGGTACTTACCTGGTGGACTGCGGGTCAGAGACTTAGGTGCCATGCCAGAAAAATCTGCTTATTTTCAAAAATACTTCATAAAAACTCATTTGGCTTGATTGGAAAACGTTTTGGGACTTAGCCCACAGGCCGAGAGTTTAAAAACTGGCTCGATATCAAATCAAACACACCCCCACACCCCCGCCCACGAGCTCAAACAGAATCTGTATGTTCCTTAAGTAAACCGGTTTCAAAGTTCTTTATTACTTAGGGAAAATTTGTGTAATTTTAGAAAAATATCGTTTTGGATTGGGCTTAGAGCGAAAACCCATTTATTTTACTTAGAAATCATCTAATTATGGTGGCAAAACAATTTAGGGTTTATTTTGAAAATAAATTCAATTGAACTTAATTAAAAGTAATTCGTAACATAATAATTAAAAATAAAAGCAAAGAAACTAAACTATCCAACTTGGGCCTTATGGCCTTATTACATTAACCAAAACTCAAAAATAAAATTAAAGTACGGAGTAAAATAAAAGTCCAAATCTTTAAATTTCTCCTTGCAATGCATGGCCACCTTTAGCTCCTACCGACCCGGTCCATTATTGCTCATCACCTGAAAAATATTTCCCACAACGGGGTGAGTCAAACTGACTCAATGTGTAACCAACACTACAATTCAATAAATCAAGGCATACCTAACATAACATGTTCGTACATTAATTCAAAATAATGATGCAATCCCGAACCCAAAACCTAGATGCCATCCGCTACACACCCCCGTACCAACCAAACACATCGTGGGGACTACTAAGTTGACCCTCCTTCCGCTACACACCAAATTGTGGGCTTAAGTCACCGTATCTGTGGTCTTGGGTCACTACTTTTTAGTTTACTGTGGTCTTAGGTCACCACTTTTCAGATTACTGTGGTCGTAAGTCACCACTTTTTAGATTACTGTGGTCTTAAGTCACCACTTTTCACTTCCCCTTTCAATATACAACCATATGCCCCATATATTAATAAGCATAATATACCAGAGTTCACAATCGTATAAATTCTCATGTTACGAATAACATATTTCATATTTCTACTAGAAGTAGGAAACGTACCTGAGTACTTTTGTACCACATTTGGGTACTTAGCCATATTCACATTCATATTTATATACTCATAGATTAAAATATTGCCATGTGACATATTAAAAGATAGTGGGGATTACACACCTGATTCACTTAATAATTTCCTTGAAATCCCGAAAGCCTGATCTTTGCCTTAGATCCGTTTACTCCTATATTCGGTCAATCATTTAAACACATCAATAAACTCGTTTAGTCTTGAAAACCAAATCCTAATAGGATTTGTATTTTAAAACTTACCTTTGATGTCGATTTGATTATTCAAATCCCAAAATAGATCCTTGCTTCCTTGATGTCACGAAAAATCCTATAGGCACATGTTAGATTGATTTCTAACCCTTAATCACCATTAAATGGCCTATGGCCGAATATTCATATTTCTCACCTTAGATCCTCGAATTTCCCGAAAGATTCCTCCTTGTATTCGACAGTTGTAGAAAGAACCTGAGAGATCCTTATAGATTCGGCCATAAAGCAAGAATAGAGATTAGACCCTTCTCTTTCTACAAATAGAAAAGAAAGGAACTTGAATAATGCTTAATCTTACCTTTTACGCTTCAATCGATTGCTTCCTTGCCTAGAGTCACAGAGAGATTCGGCTATGGAGATTTAAACAGAATCAAAGAGATTTTGGTTTGTGATGAAAAAGGAGAGAAGAAGAAAAGATGTAGTTTTGCTTAAGGAAAATTTCACAGAGAGAGAAAAGCTAGGGAATTTCGGCAAAGGGA
Source organism: Gossypium bickii (assembly GCA_025503065.1). Lineage (NCBI taxonomy): Eukaryota > Viridiplantae > Streptophyta > Magnoliopsida > Malvales > Malvaceae > Gossypium > Gossypium bickii. The sequence continues at coordinate 40,175,420 of CP106717.1, read as the reverse complement.
GAGGATGAATGGAAAATAGCCTTAATTTTCCTTCTTTAGCCGAAATTATCGTGCCAAGAGTCCTTGACTTGGCCACCACTCTTCCTTTGTGATAATATTATCCTTATTTAAATTAAAAAGATTTAATCCATCATTTATCTCTTCAAAATAATCCAATTTAAAAATCCTTATTTATCACCTTTTAATCAAATATTTATGAGAATAAAACACCTCCTATGTGCCGTCCATCTCAATCTTCTGGAAGCAAAAATAAAACCTTCGTTATTTGCTTCCCAAGTGACTCGAACTCAGGCCCATTCCCTTGCATGTGGCGCCATTTCCATAGGCCCTAAGTGACATCTTCATGCCACTTTTCCAAGCCTGTTTGTGTGTCAAATTTCACAAACTTTTTCTTTTAAGGCCACCTTGCCTTACTTTCCTATTTTAAACTTTAAATCTTGACATTTCTGCATCATTTCTAAGTTTCCTAAAATTTTCGATCGGCTCTGTAAACTTGCCATTTTCTTACATTTCCAAGTTTCCAGAAATGTTTACTTTCCATTTTTTAATCATTTCCTTACATTTCCATGTTTCCAAAAATGTTCATGTCCATTTTCATTTCCATGCATTTCTAGGTTTCCAAAAATGTTCATTTCCATTTTCATTTCCATGCATTTCTAGGTTTCCAAAAATATCCATTTCCATTTTCATTTCCAAAAATATTAGAAATTTATTCATAGTACTTAAGACTTGTCATTTCGTACAATTAAACCGAAAATGCATAGGCCCTTTCCAGGATGTTACAGAAAGGCTATCTAATTATCCTATCGTTAACTCTATGATAACAAGGATAAGGTTCAAAGATCGCAAGCGTGGTAGGATCGTTTGCAAGGGTAAGTGTACTCAACTCGATTGTGGTTTAAGTGAATGGCCGAATGTGTGGGGTGACTTGTGTGGATTATGAGTCACTCGGATTTTGATGGTGTATGTATGAGTGCAGATCTAGGGGATACTCCTAATTAGTAGCTAAGGAAGGGCTATTAGAACCCGGTGGCACACAGTAAGGTTACAGTAAGGCTTCGGCTTTTGGTAAATGTTTTGATTTAGTGATTGATTGAAGGTTGGTTGGTTGTAGGTTTGAGGCTAAGGATAGTATAGCATGTCACAGTAACCAGGTGTGTACAAACACTACACACACACGATATCGGCAATGCCGGAAAGCCAAAAAGTTGAAAGTGACTAAATGGGCCCGGTGGGCCCTGAGGCTAAGTTTGATGAAATTGTTTGGTTGGTTATACAAATTGAGTTAGTCATACATGTTACATGATCTGGAATTGTTTTGGGCCTACTAGGCCATATGGATGAGATTTGGGCCTAATGGGATGTAAGGATGTGATTTGGGCTTGATGGGCTTTATGGGGACGTAAACAAGAATGTTAGGGTTTAATGGACTTTAGGCCTAGTTCTGAACAACTCTTAAACTGCATAAGACTTAATCTAATAATTAAACATGTCCGTAGACAAGTCACTGGGTTAGAGTGTGGCAATAGACATATGCATGTCTAGGATTGGATCTAGGGAGAGCTTGGTACTTAAGCAGTCCTAGTGGCCCACCTCCTCTTCTTTGGAATCCTACCTGGTGCATAGTGTCTGTTCACTTTAGCCTCAAGGACTTGTTAATGGGCCAAAGTTCATAACTAAAACCCGAGAGGGACCAAATACCCCTGATTTGGAAATTACCGAAATATCCTTAGGTTTGTAAAATTACTAAAATACCCCTGATTTGGAAATTATCAAAATATCCTTAGATTTGTAAAATTACTAAAATACCCCTAATTTGAAAATTACCGAAATATCCTTAGGTTTGTAAAATTACTAAAATACCCTTGATTTGCAGAATTGCCAAAATATCCCTGATTTACAAAATTTCCAAAGTACCCCTATTTTGCAAAATTACCTAACTACCCATGTAGGGCAGAATTATGAAAATACCCCTGGGTAGTGAAATGACTAAAATATCCCTAGGTGCTTAAAGTGTGAAAATGTGTGTTGCATTCATGAAATATATGTTGCACTTGGGTGGGTTTTGATAATACGGAGGAAGATTTGAGGATCGCATAGTCGTTTGACGATCGTAGATCCACCGATAGCTTTAAGCCCATTATAGTAGCTTTGCTGCAATGTTTGTGTAGTGCCGCTGCTGGTGCTACCTTTGGTGTGTAAGGATGGGTCGGTTGATATTTATATCCCCACGTGTGTAGGGTTGTGATATGAGGTCATTGTGGGCTAAGGCCCAAGGCCCCCGTTTTTGATAGGGCTTAGGCTCAATGTGATTTGTATGTTGATTGGATTACCAAGGGTCGTACACACTGAGTTTCGAAACTCACCCCCTTTTTATTAAATGTTTCAGGTGATCCTCAGTAAAGGCTCGACGTGGGAGAGGACTTGGAGATGGCCACACTACAAGATATTTAGAAGTTTTATTTACTTGTTTCAAAAGACATTATTTTAATTGCTTTATTTTCATTGGATGTAATAAGGCCTTATACTTCGATTTGACTTTAGATTTTTAGTTTTGTTATTAGTGTTTTAACGGTTGACTTAGTTATTAAACCTGAGTAAATTTCTTATGTTTAAACTTGGTTTCCGAAATACTTAAAATAATAAAATGGGCTTTTATCATTACTTAACAAGATGGTTAAGGATTTTTAGGCTTTTCGTCCTTTAACTTTAACTTAGCAAAATTCTTTTGAATTGTGCCTTTAATGTGACATTCCCGGATTCGACCCTAATGTCTGGGCCGGGTTTGGGGTGTTACAATACTCATGCTTAGTCGAATGCTCATGTATCTCATAAAAGTCCAAATATTTCATTTTTCATAATCTAGTCCATCAAAATACTATTTTCTCAATTTACTCCAAAATACTCAAATTTACCAAAAACTCAAAGACAAACTGTGATAATCACATACATATCATTCATATTTCACTATAAAACATTACAAATCACATGAGTTCATCAAAGTCTCATTTCAAAAACATCATCAATTCTCAAAATTAAGACATGGGTTTTGGAGCATACGAAGCAACGATAATAGAAACGTAGAAATTATCAAAAACGAATCAAAAACAAATACACGATTTTGGATTACACTAAAGCCGAATGTCACAAAGCTCAAAAACCCCTTTCTTTTTCTTGTTTTTCGGTGGAACAAATATGAACATGGTAGATTTTTAGCCTTTTGTTTTATTATTAAAGACATAATTATCAAATCCCCTTTTTACCCTTAATGAATTTTAATAACAAAACATTCAATTTATGGACATACTTGTCCATCCACCGTCCACTATCCTTATAAAGGGGTCAAATTTGTTTTTACGGGCTCCAAATTATAAAGATATCAACCATTTGCTACTTTCAAATGTAACCATCAAATTTTTATTTTATGTGATTAAGCCATTTTCTCAAATTAAGCACACAAACAAACAAATTAATTCACGAAACTTTTTCACATGCTTAATCACTAACAGAAGACCAAGAAAATAATCTTAAAATATTTTACTAACTCAGATTTATGGTCCCGAAACCACTATTTCGACTAGGGTCTAAACCGGACTGTTACAATTCTTCCCTCTTAGGGATTTTCATCCCCAAAAATCTTCCCTTTAAACAGATTTGGATAATGTTGTCTCATTGAATCTTCAGGCTCCCACGTAGCCTCTTCGCTTCCGTGTCAATACCATAACACTTTTACTAACGGAATTTTCTTGTTTCTTAATTCTTTCACTTCTCGAGTTAGGATACAGATAGGTTCTTCCTCATAAGTCATGTCAGATCAGATTTCAACTTTAGACGAGGTAATCATATGAGACGGATCAGATCGGTATCTACGGAGCATTGAAACATGGAATACATTGTGAATCTTTTCTAGCTCAGATGGCAACAATAATCTGTACGCAACTGGCCCAACTCGCTTAATGATCTCATACGGCCAGATGAATCTCGGACTAAACTTACCTTTACGTCCGAATCGGAGTACTTTCTTCCACGGAGACACTTTCAAGAACACTTTATCACCGATTTCAAATTCAATATCTTTTCGATTCAAGTCCGCATAGGACTTCTGACGATCAGACGCTTCATTTAAACTATCTCGGATCATTTTCACTTTCTGTTTTGTATCTTTTATCAAATCAACCCCTTGTAACTTACTTTCACTGAGCTCAGTCCAATACAGAGGTGTTCGACATTTACGTCTGTATAAAGCTTCATAGGGTGCCGTTTTGATACTCGACTGAAAACTATTATGATACGCAAATTCAATCAATGGCAGATACTGATCCCACGTACCATCAAACTCAAGGATGCAACATCTCAACATGTCCTCGAGTATCTGAATGATTTGCTCGAATTGACCATCCGTCTGTGGGTGAAAAGCTTTACTGAAATGCAATTTTGTGCCTAAAGCTTCTTGCAATTTCTTCCAGAATCGTGATGTGAACCTCGAATCTCTGTCAGATACAATGGATAGTGGCACCCCGTGCAATCTCACAATCTCAGAAATATAATGCTCAGCTAATCTATCAAGTGAGTAGTCAGATCGTACCGAAATAAAATGGGCGGATTTCATCAATCGATCAATTATAACCCAAATCGCATTTTTCTTTCTCGGAGTTAGAGGCAATCCAGAAACAAAGTCCATTGTTACTCTATCCCATTTCTACTCGGGAATCAGAATCGGTTGTAACAAACCTGATGGAACCTGATGTTCAGCCTTAACTTGTTGACATATTAAACATTTTGACACAAAGTCAGAGATATCTCGTTTCATACCAGACCACCAATAGCGCTGCTTCAAATCCTAATACATCTTTGTACTTCCTGGATGAACAGATAGATGACTATTATGTTCTTCATTTAGAATCAACTGAATCAATTCTGGGTTTCTCAGAATAAAAATTCGATCTTGGAATCTCAAGCAATTATTATCATCCACACGAAATTCAGAATCTGAGTTCGAATTACATTGAGCTTGTTTCACTAACATTTCATTATCAACTTTCTGAGCATCACATATCTACTGTAAAACAACGGTTTTGCTTTCAATTCAGCTATCACTGAACTATCATTAGACAGATCTAATTGAGCATTCATAGCACGTAATGCAAATAGTGGTTTCTGACTTAAAGCATCAGCTACAACATTTGCTTTTCCTGGGTGATAGTCTATCACAAGCTCATAGTCTTTCAACAATTCTAACCATCTTCTTTGTTACAGATTCAAATTTTTCTGAGTCATCAAATATTTCAGACTTTTATGATCTGAAAACACATGGCATTTTTCACCAAACAGATAATGTCGCCAAATCTTTAATGTGAATACAATCGCAACCAGCTCAAGGTCGTGTGTCAGATAATTCTTTTCATGCAGGTTTAATTGTCTCGAGGCATAAGCTATAACTTTTCCTTCTTGCATCAATACACATCTAGAACATTTAACGAAGCATCACTGTATATCACGAATTCTTTACCCAATTCTGGCTGTACTAAAACCAGATCTTCAGTCAATAGAGCTTTCAATCGGTCAAAACTATTCTGACATTTATCAGACTATTCAAATCTTGCATCTTTCTGAAGCAATCTAGTCAATGGAGTTACTATCATCGAGAATCCTTTTACAAACCGACGATAATAACCAGTGAGTCCTAGAAAGCTACAAACTTCGGACACATTTTTCAGAGGTTTCCATTCCAGAATAGCAGAAATTTTGCTCGGATCAACTCGTATTCCAGAAGCCCATACAATATGTCCCAGAAAACTAAATTCACGTAACTAGAATTCACATTTGCTGAATTTCGCATACAATTGCTTTTCTCTTAAAGTTTACAACACAACTCTCAGATGTTCGGCATGCTCATTTTCATCTTGTGAATAAATCAATATGTCATCAATGAATACGACAACAAATCGATCTAAGTATGGTATGAAAATTTTGTTCATTAGATCCATAAAGACAGCAGGAGCATTCGTTAATCCAAAAGGCATAACTAAAAACTCATAATGCCCATACCTCGTTCTGAAAGTTGTTTTTGGAATGTTTGAATCTTTTACTCGCAATTGATAATATCTTGATCTCAGATCTATCTTTGAAAACACAGTAGCTCTTTTTAACTGATCAAACAAATCATTGATTCTGGGCAATGCATATTTATTCTTTATAGTCACTTTATTATTTATTCACTTTATTCTTTATTGTCTCATCGTGCCATCTTTCTTGTTCACGAACAAAACGGGAGCACCCCAAGGTGAGAAACTCGGTCTAGCAAATCCTCTATCAGTCAACTCTTGCAACTGTGACTTTAATTCTTTCAATTTCGTTGGTGCCATTCTATACGGAGTTATCAAAATAGGTGTCATTCTAGGCAACAGATCAATACCAAATTCAACTGCACGTATCAGAGGCAATCCTGGCAATTCTTCAGGAAATACATCAGAAAACTCACAAACAACTGGCACTGATTCAACTTTCTTTTCAGATACTTTCGAATCATTTACATAAGCAAAGTACGTTTCATACCCCTTTTTAACATAACTTTGAGCTTTCAACACAGATATCACAGCAGGTAACCCAGTCAAATCATTAGACCCAATACAAACTATTTCATCATTCTGACATTTCAATATAATAGTCTTTCTTTTACAGTTCACAACAGCATCATGCAATGTCAACCAATCCATACCCAGAATGATATCAAACTCATCAAATGGTAACAGCACCAGATCAGCGGGACAAAATATATTTTGAAACATTAACGGACTGTTCTTGCATACTTTGTCAACCAGAACACTTTTACCTAAGGGGTTTGATACTTTTATAACAAATTCGGTAGACTCTACAGGCAAAGTCTTACTGGATACTAGGTTCATACATATATATGAATGTGTAAAACCAGGGTCTATCAATCCAATCACAGAAGTATCATAAAGTGTAAATGTACCCGTTATAACATCTGGAGATGAAGCTTCCTCCCGAGCTCGGATGGCATACACTCTGGCAGGCACTCTAGATTCGGATCTCGCAAGAGTATCTCTTGTAGTTCTCTAGCTACCACTGACATTTCTTACATTTTGGGACGGTCTACCTCTCATTGGAGCATTATCGAATCTCAGATTCTGGGTAGTGTCTGGCTCAACAAACTCTAGGCAATCACGGATGAAATGGTCTAATAATCCACATCGGTCATTTAATCTACAACTTCCTGGATACCTTTTTCCACAATCCTTACGTTCAGGTCACTCGAATTGTACATTTCCTACACTTGCCATTGAAGTTGCCGGAGCTTTAGAGCTCGATTGTGATCCAGCTCGATCTCTACTAGAATATCCCACATTAACTCTCGAACAACTTTGTTCATCTCTGAATTTCTTCGAAGCAGACTGAAATGATTTACCCGGGAATCTCTTTCTCACATATCTGGCTTTAAACTCAACTTTCCTTTTATCTTTCCCGAGTGCTTCAGCTTTGCACGCTCGATCAACAAGCACAACAAACTCTTTTATCTTTAAAATTCTGACTAGCAAGCAGATATCTTCATTAAGACCATCTTCAAATCTTTTACACATTATTACTTCAGGCGATACACATTCCCGAGCATACTGACTCAATCTCACAAATTCTTCTTCATATTCGATGACGGACATACGGCACTGCTTCAATTCTAAAAATTCTTTCTGTTTCTGATCAATTAATCTCTGACTGATATATTTCTTTTGGAACTCAATCTGAAAGAAATCCCATGTGACTCGCTCTTTTGGAACAACAGAAATCATGGTTTTCCACTACTAATAAGCTGCATCTCGTAACAAGGATACAACACATTTTATACATTCCTCGGGATTCAATAACATCTCATCAAATACTCTGATTGTGTTCTCTATCTAGAACTCAGCTTTTTCAACATTGTCATCATTAATTGCCTTGAACTCTTCGTCCCCATACTTACAGATTTTGTCAACCGGAGGCTTGTTCAACAGATTTAGATTCGTAGTCGGAGGCATATTAGATGTCTTAGGGAGTTTAAGCGGGGGCGGAGGTTGTGAAACAGTCAGGTTATTTTTAACAAATTGAGTGAACCACTCACTCATCATCTAGAAGAAAGCTTGTTTAGCTTCTCCCTCTTGACCGCTCGTAGCTGGTCTCAAATCAGATGGCGCTATCCTTTGCGCGGGAGCAGGCGCATTGCTTTCTACATCATCAGCTACGGCTCTTTCGGGATCCATTACTATACGAAAATCATATTTTTCACGTCAAGATTCATCACACTATCGCAATTCAGATATATGGCATGTACAACTAGACTCTCACACGCTACGTTAGTCCGAGAATCGACTAAACCATAGCTCTGATACAAATCAAATGTAACACCCCTAACCCGTATCCATCACCAAATTAGGGTTACGAGGCATTACCGGATAAACAGAAACTCTTACAGAAATTTCATCATTTAATTCAACCATTCAGATAAGAACGTCCCTTTTATAGGTCAACAAGACCTTATTCATGCTTTAGAATAGGGTCAGGACTAAACCGAATACACACAGAAAATTCTCAAAATTTTAAAACTTTTCTATGGTACACAGGTCACACGCCCGTGTAGGTAGGCCGTGTGCCTCCCACAGCTATTAGACACACCCATTTGTCCTGGCCGTGCGAAATCAGAGCATGTATACTGACTTATCCACACGGCCACCAGATACACTCGTGTGCCATGACCGTGTAACATTAGGCTAGCTACTGACTAATCAGACGTCTACCAGGTACGCCCGTGTACCATGGCCGTGTAAAGTTAGGCTACCTACTGACCTATCTACACGGCCACTAGACATGCCCGTGTGCCATAGCAGTGTAGGCAAAACAGGCCATTTGCAAGGCCAAAACGCCACCCACACTAGGTCATCCCTACAAGCAACATACAAAATCATCACATATACAATTGACAACCATAGATGTATCCAATATTCAACAAATTTCCACACTCAATCTCATTTCCAACCATGCCAATTTGCACATCTAATACACATATATATTTAAGCATGAATCATTCACATTTACCTTTCATATAACCGTTTCTTTGATCAATCAAACATATTCATAATGCATTCATATGCTTACCATAACCTTTCATCATTTCATTTACTATCAAGTCATACCCAAAACATACATATTATATCATATTCACTCAAGCATAATACCAACATTTGTCTACCACATCCCATGGCTATTTATATACATTTCAAACATAATCCAAAATGACTAGCCTATACATGCCATATTTAGCCATATACACATTTCAAAAGTACCAAAATGAGTTTGAGTAGTGTGATGAAGATCCTTGACGGTCCCCGAGCCTTTCGTAGATTTAAAGATCTATAAAATAGAACAAACACACACAAAGTAAGCTTTCAAAAGTGATAACGGCCCGTCTCGGGTTAGGAGGCGAATCGTTAATGTTGCCCGATCGTAAATTAGACAGTTTCTCGTTCAACTAACAAAAGGGATAATTTTATTGGAAATGATATCTTTGAAATGTAAAGATAGGTGATAGGTTGAAATGGGTACGTATTTGAAACAAGAAAGAACCTTTAATAAAAATTATAGACCCGAATCTTATAAGTTTCAAATTGATGGAATAAGTTTCGAAATAAAATCGAGACCCACTATCTAGCAAGATAGGAACCAACGGTATAGGTAGATGAACGCCACACCCGTGAGGATGATAAGTTCAAAACAAGGAAAGAACGACGCCACTAGAAAACTAGATAAGTCAATTCAACCTTGAGAATCAGGAGAGTGAATACTCACCAAAAGAAAATTTTCTTTCATTCAAATTCAAAGTTCTATTTTTTTTTTGGCAAATAAACATCCTATTTATAGCTACTAGCCGAATGGCCAAAATACAAGTTTGAAAGTGAATTCTTGTGGGTGCCTTCAATTTGCATTATCTTCATGAAGTTGACGTCCAAGATTTTGAGCACCAAAGCTTTATGTTGTCCACCACCACCATTATTCCCACCATCGTTTATGCTTACCATCCATGTACCTTTTATTTAGCAAAATATTTTTAAATTCCAAGCTCCTCAAACATTAGCTTGCCGTCCACATTAATTGATTGTTCCACTAAACACCACACTCCAACATGCACATAGATATTTAAAAAAAATTGTGCCATCCATCATGATCTTATAATGCTCCACCATGCCATAATATGCTTTTATATTTCATGTGCTTTATTATCTTCCACCTTGTCTCCCATTGAATTTGCATTTGCATCCATTGTTAATTGCCATGTTTCTATAACTCCATGTTCCACGTGAAAACCCATGCTTGCTATTCAATTTTTTATTCTCCCATTAATCTCCCATTGCCGTCCACCTTTGTTTACAAAAGACAAATTAATTATTTTATGCTTCAATTTTATAAGCACATGGCTTCTTCAAATCCCACTTTTATTTATTAATGCCGTCCAACATGCCTTTCTCCCATTATTCTCCCAATGCCGTCCATATCCTCATGCAAATGGAATGCTCATCCAACTTAATCAACACATGTCTTATTTTATTTATTTATTCCTGCAGCAAATTAATCAATCCATTAGCTTCTTGATTTAGCACAATAAAATAGCACAATTATACTTCATCAATTCAGCAGCCACTTAGGATACTTAACACCATAATTTAGACACCAACAATATAACTTAAACATACTAATAATCACATCAACAAAGACTAATTAAAAACTTGTACTATCTAAACAAACAAATATGAAACAAGAAAATAAACTTTTTATTGAAAATAAAACATGCGTAATTTAAAGTGTTAAATAAACTAGCAGTCGGAATAGCTAGTATATTTAACTTCAAACAAGTTGTATGAATTTAGCATGTTTTTGGGCTCTCTTTTATGGTCATCCCAAATTTGTGCCACCAACACCATTGCGGCATTTTTAAATTGTTTGGTTCGTGATCGTGCAATTGGCCCATTAGATAGCCTTATCGGGTCATGATTGTCGTCCGTCACAGGCGTCGTAGGTGAGCTTGTATCATCCCCTCCCTCTTTAAGTTGATTCGTCCTCGAATCATCACCTACTTCGAAAGGAGAAAGATCAGAAACATTAAAACTCGCGCTCACATTATAGTCATCTGGCAAGTCCAATTCGTACGAGTTGTCATTTATGCATTCAATGACTTGAAATGGACCGTCCCCCCTTGGGAGAAGTTTAGATCGCCTTTGATTGAGAAACCTTTCTTTTCGCATATGAACCCATACCCAGTCCCCTGGTTCAAAGAGAATGCGTCTACGACCTTTGTTAGCTCGTTGGGCGTATTGCTTGGTTCTTGCTTCGATATTCTCGCGCACCTTTCGATGCAGCTCCTTTATGTAATCCGCCTTTTTCCTAGCATCAGAATGGATAAATTTATCTGAAGGCAGTGGCAATAAATCAAGAGGAGTGATAGGGTTAAACCCGTAAACAATCTCGAAGGCGAAAATTTAGTTGCGAATGAACAATTTCTGGTTGTAAGCAAATTCGATGTGGGGTAGATAGTCTTCCCACGTTTTGAGATTTTTTTGCACTAATGCCCGCAACAAGGTTGATAGGACTCAGTTCACTACTTCGGTTTGTCCATCCGTTTGAGGATGACACGTGGTCGAGAATAGTAGTTTTGTCCCTAACTTTCCCCACAGAGTTCGCCAAAAGTGACTTAAAAATTTTACGTCCCGATCAGATACGATCGTCTTCGGAACTCCATGCAATCGTATGATTTCCCTAAAAAATAAGTTTGCAATATGCACAGCATCGTCAGTCTTAGAACAAGGGATAAATGGGACATTTTAGAGAAATGATCAACTACGACAAAAATTGAGTCCTTCCCGATTTTTGATCTTGGTAATCCAAGGATGAAATCCATGGAAATGTCGACCCACGGAGTGTCTAGAATAGGAAGGGGCGTATATAAACCGTGAGGCTGGACCCGTGATTTGGCTTGTTTGCAAGCAATGCAACGTTCACAAATTTGTTCAACATCCTTGCTCATTCCTGGCCAAAAAAAATGTTCTTGAAGAGTGGACAACATTTTGTCTCTTCCAAAGTGACCCATAAGGCCACCACTATGTGCTTCTATCACAAGCATGTCTCGTATAGAACCTTGCGGTATACAAATCTTGTTTTCCTTGAAAAGGAATCCTTCATGCCTGTAAAACTTATCAAAAGCACCACTTTCACAAGCATTATAGACATTGCCAAAATCAGCATCGTTAGCATACAATTCCTTAATATGATGGAAACTAAGTACTTTAGAATCAAGAGAGGTTAATAAATTGTACCTTCGTGATAACGCTCCGCTACTACATTTTCCTTACCTTTCTTGTACTTAATTACGTACGAAAATGATTCTAAATACTCGATCCATTTTGCATGTCGTTTGTTGAGCTTGTGCTGACCTTTAATGTACTTGAGTGCTTCATGATCTGAATGAATAACAAACTCTTTCGGCCTCAAGTAATGTTGCCACGTTTCGAGCGATCTTATTAGAGCGTACATCTCTTTGTCATACACGGGGTAATTGAGTGCAGCTCCGTTCAATTTCTCACCGAAGTACGCCACCGGTCTTCCATTCGAGTTAGAAACGACTCAGATCCTACACCTGATGCATCATATTCAATTTCAAAAGTTTTATTAAAGTCAGGAAGGGATAACAATGGAGCTTTAACAAGAAATTCTTTAATGGCATTAAAAGACCGTTCTTGCTCCTCGGACCAATGGAAAGCCGAATTCTTCTTGATCAAGCTCGTTAAAGGAGCGGCTATCGTGCTTTGAAGTTGGCACGAATCGGCGGTAAAACTAGCCAACCCATGGAAACTTCGTGCTTGGCTAACCGTTGTAGGACGGGCCATTCTTGGATTGCTCTAACCTTCTCTTGGTCCACCTCTAATCCATTTGCACTTACGACGTAGCCTAAGAAAATAACCTTATCAGTACAAAAAGAACATTTCTCGAGATTGGTGTACAATACCTCTTTTCGCAGTGTTTCTAAGATCGCACGTAGATGTTGGAGGTGATCCTCCAAAGATTTGCTGTACACTAATATGTCATCAAAATAAAAAACACATGATTTGCCAATAAAAGCTCGTAAAACATGATTCATAAGTCGCATAAAAGTACTCGGAGCGTTTGTAAGTCCGAATGGCATTACCAACCATTCATACAAACCTAACTTTGTTTTGAAAGCCGTTTTCCACTCATCGCCTTCTCGCATTCTAATTTGGTGATAGCCACTTTTGAGATCAATCTTTGTGAAGATTCGAGCTCCGCTCAACTCGTCTAGCATATCATCAAGTCGGGGTATCGGGTGTCGGTATTTGACGGTAATCTTGTTGATGGCGCGACAGTCGACACACATTTGCCACGAACCATCTTTCTTTGGCACTAGTAGCACCGGTACTGCGCATGGACTAAGGCTTTCTCGGATATATCCCTTTTCTAGCAATTCAGTGATTTGCTTTTGGAGCTCTTTTGTTTTTTCTGGATTGCTCCGGTATGCAGGTCGATTGGGCAGTGAAGCTCCCGGCACCAAGTCAATTTGGTGTTCTATGCCTCGAATGGGCGGTAAACCACTTGGTAACTCTTCTGGAAAGACGTCCTTGAATTCCTAAATCAGAGACAACACAGAAGAAGGAAGATTCTCGGGTAAGTCGTTAGTATTCAAAAACGATTCCTTGTATAGTAAGACTTACATCGGTTGTCTCACACACAAAGCTTTTCGAATATCTCTTGCCTTTGCAAAAACACTCATTTTTCCATTTTCTTTTTCTTCCTTCGTTTCCTCTTCTTTTTGTTCACACTCTCTTATTTTATCACTTAGTTTCTTGTCCCTCTTTTTTTTTAAATTCTTTTCTTTCACATTTTTCTTCTCTCTTTCTTTTGATTTTTCTATTGATGTCTTCATTTTCAACTGATCCTCATAAACTTGCTTGGGTGTTAACGGAGCTAGTGTCACGTTCCGGCCCAAGTATTTAAAAGTGTACCCATTAGTGTAGCCGTCATGGATTGCTCGCTTGTCAAATTGCCAAGGTCGTCCAAGCAGGAGATGTCCCGCTAGCATCGGAACCACATCGCACAAAACCTCATCTTGATACTTCCCTATTGAAAAGGAAATCAAAACTTGTTTTGTGACCTTAAGTTCTCCCGCGTCGTTAAGCCATTGTAGCTTATACGGATGGGGATGTTTTGTGGTAGTCAATCCAAGTTTCTCCACCAATATGGTGCTAGCCACATTAGTACAGCTTCCTCCATCAATAATGACGCAACAAATCTTCCCTTGTATTTGGCAACGCGTATGGAAGATGTTTTCGTGTTGTTGCTCATTTTCGACACCTTGTAAGCTAAGGCTCCTTTTTACCACCAAGATCTCTCCACTTTCGGCTTGTTCTATCTCTTCCTCATCTTGGGATGTCTCACTGGCATCATCTTCCTCTTCACTTCCGGATTCAATCTCGCCATTATCTCGGACAAACATAGTGTTTTAGTTTGGACATTGACTTGCAATATGTCCTCGTCCCAAACATTTGAAACACTTAATGTCTCGGGATTGATTTGGAAGAGCTTCCATTTTACCTTTGCTCGTTTCACCGACCGGCTTGGTAAACTTGGGTGAGCCATTTGTTTCTTTGGCTCGGTTTGGTATGTCACGTTTATTGGTCACTTGCCCCCACTTCGATGTTGAAGCATGATTGGGGTTTGCTCTAGGCGTAGCTTTTTGTTTCAGCTGTTTTTCAACCTTTATAGCCATGTGAACCATTTCGATTATATCGATGTAATGATGTAATTCTACAATATTTGCGATATCTCGATTGAGGCCAGCGCTAAAACGTGCCATGGTGGCTTCTCATTCTTCTTCCACATTGGCTCGGATCATGGCCACTTCCATCTCCTTGTAGTAATCTTCTACGCTTCGGTGACCCTGGGTTAGGCTTTGCAACTTTTGATACAACTCGCGGTGATAGTAGGTTGGGATGAACCTTTTTCGCATTAGCGCCTTCATTTCTGCCCATGTGGATATTGGGCGTTCACCATCCCGTCTTCGACTCGTCGTTAATTGATCCCACCAAATGAGGGCGTAATCAGAAAATTCGATGGCAGCAAGTTTCACCTTCTTATTTTCTGAATAATTATGACAGTCGAAAATTAGTTCCACCTTCTTTTCCCACTCAAGGTAGGCTTCCGGATTGGACTGCCCTTGAAAAGCAGAAATCGCCATTTTAATGTTCTTTAAATCGTCATCGGCCCATTCTCGATCTCTTCGCTCACGGACTCGTGGAACTTCTTCGTTCATCTTGTTCAAAAGCTGGGTTGCTATCGGCTTCACTTGGTTCATAGATGTCGTTGTTACGTAACCAAGGTTGTTCTCGTCCCCTTCTCAGAATTGGAGGGGTGTTTGCTCGAGGTCTTCGTTCATCTCTTCGATCTAATCGTTCAGTGATTGATCTGAACATACGTGTGATTTCTTGCAATACTGTTTGCACATCCTAATTTCTCCCTTCGGGATCATTCCTTCGGGGTTGTAATCCTCCTCCACCTCCAGCGGCGTCGGATGCTTCGTCACTTATTATTCGACGTTCGGGGCTTCTAGACATGTTTTAAACAAAATTAATGAATCCTTACTACAATCCTCACTTGTTCACTCACAAATAAAATTATCAACACTCACACTTGTGTTTTTACTCAATTCTGGCTTTTTTTTTTAATGTATTCACTCTTGCCTTTTACCGCTCAAATTCACTCTTCTAGATTCTAGAAGGTTGTCTTTGACTTACTAACAACTCGTAGGTCGTTTCAAGC
Source organism: Gossypium bickii (assembly GCA_025503065.1). Taxonomy (NCBI): domain Eukaryota; kingdom Viridiplantae; phylum Streptophyta; class Magnoliopsida; order Malvales; family Malvaceae; genus Gossypium; species Gossypium bickii. The sequence goes on along the minus strand of CP106717.1, from coordinate 40,159,547 downwards.
TAATTGAGCATGAAGCTGGGAAGCAGTTTAATGTAGAAAAGCCAAGAGATGACCAAGATATGTTGGAGGAGGTAACAATGTCGGGGAAGTCAACTATAGTTGATTTCCAACATCTTATAGAGCTAACTAATTATACAGACAAGGGATCGTCTCAGTTAGTATACTTTGTAAAACACTGGGAATATAAGCAAGCAAATGTCGTTTGTCATCTTAGAGAAGAACTTGACAATCTAAACAGGCTACCGTAGGAAGAGGGTTCTTTTTTTTTTTTTAACTTCAACTATACTATAATGAAATACAAGAAACAAAATTACAACTTGAATATTTTTTTTTTGAAATTTTTTTTTAAAACTTACTCGGATAAACTCAAGATGATCAAAATGTGCCTAATTTAATTGGCTCTGATACCAGATGATAACGGCCCATCTCGGGTTAGGAGGCGAATCGTTAATGTTGCCCGATCATAAATTAGACAGTTTCTCGTTCAACTAACAAAAGGGATAATTTTATTGGAAATGATATCTTTGAAATGTAAAGATAGGTGATAGGTTGAAACAAGAAAGAATGAGTTTGAAACAAGAAAGAATGGGTACGTATTTGAAACAAGAAAGAACCTTTAATAAAAATTAAAGACCCGAATCTTATAAGTTTCAAATTGATGGAATGAGTTTCGAAATAAAACCGAGACCCACTATCTAGCAAGATAGGAACCAACGGTATAGGTAGATGAACGCCACACCCGTGAGGATGATAAGTTCAAAACAAGGAAAGAACGACGCCACTAGAAAACTAGATAAGTCAATTCAACCTTGAGAATCAGGAGAGTGAATACTCACCAAAAGAAAATTTTCTTTCATTCAAATTCAAAGTTCTATTTTTTGGCAAATAAACATCTTATTTATAGCTACTAGCCGAATGGCCAAAATACAAGTTTGAAAGTGAATTCTTGTGGGTGCCTTCAATTTGCATTATCTTCATGAAGTTGACGTCCAAGATTTTGAGCACCAAAGCTTTATGTTGTCCACCACCACCATTATTCCCACCATCGTTTATGCTTACCATCCATGTACCTTTTATTTAGCAAAATATTTTTAAATTCCAAGCTCCTCAAACATTAGCTTGCCGTCCACATTAATTGATTGTTCCACTAAACACCACACTCCAACATGCACATAGATATTTAAAAAAATTGTGCCGTCCATCATGATCTTATAATGCTCCACCATGCCATAATATGCTTTTATATTTCATGTGCTTTATTATCTTCCACCTTGTCTCCCATTGAATTTGCATTTGCATCCATTGTTAATTGCCATGTTTCTATAACTCCATGTTCCACGTGAAAACCCATGCTTGCTATTCAATTTTTTTATTCTCCTATTAATCTCCCATTGCCGTCCACCTTTGTTTACAAAAGACAAATTAATTATTTTATGCTTCAATTTCATAAGCACATGGCTTCTTCAAATCCCACTTTTATTTATTAATGCCGTCCAACATGCCTTTCTCCCATTATTATCCCAATGCCGTCCATATCCTCATGCAAATGGAATGCTCATCCAACTTAATCAACACATGTCTTATTTTATTTATTTATTCCTGCAGCAAATTAATCAATCCATTAGCTTCTTGATTTAGCACAATAAAATAGCACAATTATACTTTATCAATTCAGCAGCCACTTAGGATACTTAACACCATAATTTAGACACCAACAATATAACTTAAACATACTATTAATCACATCAACAAAGACTAATTAAAAACTTGTACTATCTAAACAAACAAATAAGAAATAAGAAAATAAACTTATTATTGAAAATAAAACATGCGTAATTTAAAGTGTTAAATAAACTAGCAGTCGGAATAGCTAGTATATTTAACTTCAAACAAGTTGTATGAATTTAGCATGTTTTTGGGCTCTCTTTTATGGTCATCCCAAATTTGTGCCACCAACACCATTGCGGCATTTTTAAATTGTTTGGTTCGGGATCGTGTAATTGGCCCATTAGGTAGCCTCATCGGGTCATGATTGTCGTCCGTCATAGGCGTCGTAGGTGAGCTCGTATCAAAAAGCTTAGTAATCCATATACAAATAAACTTAGCATAAAATGCACATAACCATATTGATACTATGATCATAATGGTTCTCATAGTAAATTCGACACATGTATTCTTTGGCTCATTTGCTTAGCCATATCTTACCACAATCTTCAATTCATATATGACATATACACATAGCTCATTTAAGCATATATTCACATATCATTTCATCAACTCATTGCACATATTCATCTTAATAAGTTTATATAGACACTTACCTTCCATACACACTTAGTGTACAAATCAAAAGTACCTGAAACGGATATACAAATCACGTAATCATCAGTATTTTGGATTTTCCCATTGAACCGTTTGGAACTAAATAGAATGCTCAAAATTCTTTGAATAGTCGTACAATGCCAACATCCCAAACGTGGTCTTACATGTAACCAGATATCGATGCCACTGTCCCAGATAGGGTCTTACATGAATCAATACGACGCCAATGTCCTAAACATGGTCTTACACGTAAGTCTCATATCGATGCCAACGTCCCAAACGTGGTCTTACACGAAATCTTGAATCAATGCCAACGTCCCAGACGTTGTCTTATATGATATCACATAACAGACACCTATGTCATGACATAGTTAATCCTATCTATTCCTAGGTTCGTACGGAACTTCTCAGATGTTAGCAATGTGTCGGTCTTATCTCGGATTTCATTTATTCCACATCTCATATGCATTAATCATTATCAGTAGTCATATGAACATTCATAATTCAATACAAATACATTTATTTGTATATCGACTTACCTCGAGTTTGATTTATCGAAAACAAATACGGCTATTCGACTACTTTCACTTTCCAGCGATCTAATTCCGATTTCTTCGATTCTTGATCTATACATATTCAAATTTAACCCTTTAATTTACCAGCACATTCAATTCAATCCAAAAGCACATTTAGGTCTATTTGCAATTTAGCCCTCACATTTGTACATTTTATCAATTTAGTCCATTTTTCTTAAAACATCAAATATACAAAATCACCATATACTCATGCTTAGCCGAATGCTCATGTATATCATACAAGTTCAAATATTTCATTTATTTCATAATCTAGTCCATCAAAATACTATTTTCTCAATTTACTCCAAAATACTCAAATTTACCAAAAACTCAAAGACAAACTATGATAATCACATACATATCATTCATATTTCATTATAAAACATTATAAATCACATGAGTTCATCAAAGTCTCATTTCAAAAACATCATCAATTCTCAAAATTAAGATATAGGTTTTGGAGCCTACGAAGCAACGATTACAGAAACGTAGAAATTATCAGAAACGGATCAAAAACACATACCCGATTTTGGATTACACTAAGGCCGAATGTCACAAAGCTCAAAAACCCCTTCCTTTTTCTTGTTTTTTGGTGGAACAAAGATGAACATGATAGATTTTTAGCCTTTTGTTTTATTATTAAAGACATAATTATCAAATCCCCTTTTTACCCTTAATGAATTTTAATAACAAAACATTCAATTTATGGACATACTTGTCCATCCACCGTCCACTATCCTTATAAAGGGGTCAAATTTCTTTTTAAGGGCTCCAAATTATAAAGACATCAACCATTTGATACTTTCACATTTAACCATCAAATTTTTATTTTATGTGATTAAGCCCCTTTTTCAAATTAAGCACACAGACAAACAAATTAATTCATGGAACTTTATCACATGCTTAATCACTCACAGAAGAGACAAAATATAATATTAAAATATTTTACTAACTCAGATTTGTAGTCCCGAAACCACTGTTCTGACTAGGGTCTATGCCGGACTGTTATACGTGGTCTTACATGTAATCTAATATGATGCCACTGTCTCAGACAGGGTCTTACACGAAATCATATACGATGCCAATGTCCCAGACATGGTCTTACACGTAATTCTCAAATCAATGCCAACGTCCCAGACGTGGTCTTACATGATATCACATATCGGAATCCCTAAGGCTCGTACCAGACTTTTCGGACTTTGTCACATTGTAGATACTTTCTCGGATTTCACACGTATATCATTCAAAACCATCACAATTCAATATTATATAAACATGAATAATTCAACTTAAATATATCTATTTGTATATAGACTTACCTCGTACGGATATAGACGGACGAATTTGACTATTCGATCACTTTCGACTTTCCTTGATCTAAATCTGTTTTCTTTGATTCTTGATCTATACATATTCGAATTTAACCCATTTATTAAACAAATCATTCAATTCAATCCAAAAACACACATTTAAGGAAATTTACAATTTAGCCCTCACATTTTCACATTTTGACATCTAAGTCCCTATTTCACGAAATTACAAAATACACATAATTTCCTTATTACCCATGCTTAGCTGAATTTTCATCATGATCATACAAGTCCATACATTTCATTTATTTCACATTTCAGTCCCTCAAAATATTACTTTCACAATTTAGTCCAAATTACTCAAATTCACCAAAAATCCAAGGACAAAACCTGTTAATCTAACACATATATTTCATTTTTCATCAACTAACATCACAAAGCTCAAGCATTCATCAATGGCACATTTCAAGTTCTTGATCAAATTCCAAAATTAAGGCATGGAAGTTGTAGTACTTGAAGCAACGATTACAAAAACGTAGAAATAATAAAAACTCAAACAAGCTAGATGAGTGCCAAATGTAAAAAGAGCTTTCTTTATTTTCGGTGGTGGATGATCAAAATAATGAAACAAATGTTTTATTTTATGTTTTAATTAACATATTATCTCATTTACAAATTTAACCTTTATTAGCTAATTATAAAACCATGCAACTATAGCCCTTAACTGTCCATCCCATAGTTTAGTGGCTAAATTGCAACATAAGGACTCCGTATTATAAAAACAATAGCAATGTAACACTTTAACAGTTATCAGGCCACTTTTGCATTTTATGCGATTAAGTCCTTTTCTCAAATTAAACACACAAACAATAAAATTAATTCACAAAAATTTTACACATGCTTAATCACATACTGTAGACACTGAAAATAATATTGAAATATATTTTTAACTCGGATTTGTGGTCTCGAAACCACTATTCTAACTAGGGTCTAAACTGGACTGTTACAAGCCCCGTTACTCTCGACCTCATCAACTACGAATCGATCAAGATTTATTTACTATATAAAAACACATTTAAAAATGTCAAGAGTCATCACACTATCATAATTTATATATATAGCATGTATAGCTAGACTCACATACGCTACGTTAGTTCTAGAATTGCCTAAATCGTAGCTCTGATACCAATAAATGTAACACCCTTAACCCGTATCCATTGCCGGAGTAGGGTTACAAGGTATTACCGATCATTACACGTCATTTAACATACAATGCTCATACATCTATGAATTCATACTCAAATACCATTCAACACAATCATATTGTCCCTTATAAGAACCTACGAAGCCTTAAACATGCTTTAGAAGTGGTTCAAGACTAAACCGATAACATACAAAATTTTCAGAAAACTTAGAAATTTTCTCATCTATACAAGGGTCACACGCCCATGTGAACAGGCCATGTGCCTCACACGGCTCCAGACACATCCGTGTCTCAGGCCATGTGGAAACAGGGCATACATACTGACTTGGGTCACACGGCCGACCACACACCCGTGTGTCTAGCCCGTGTGCCCTTCGAAATGGCCACACACGCCCGTGTGCCAGGCCGTGTACTAGGTCATGCCAAACCTATAGGGTATACTAACTTATGCAACATGGCCCAGTCACATGCCCATGTGCTAGGCCATGTGCCATTTAGGGGGTATACTGAAGTGCCACACTGCCAGTCACACGACCGTGCGTGAAACCGTGTGTGTAACAGCCTGGTTTTGACCCTAGTCAGAATAGTGGTTTTGGGACCATAAATCCGAGTCAGAAAAATATTTTAATATTATTTTCTGTGTCTACAGTATGTGATTAAGCATGTGTGAAAGTTTCGTGATTAAATTTGATCATTTGTTTGCTTAATTAAAAAAAAGGACCTAATTGTGGAAGATGTTAAATTAACATGCTATATGTTAAAAGCACCTATGTGTCATGTCTTTTTAAATGTGAGGTCCTTATAATGCAATTGGACCATTTGAATTTTGGGTGGACATTAATGCCATATGTTAGTGGAAATTTAATGTGAATAATAAAGGTTAATTAAGTAATTTGAAAATTAAATGAAATTAAATAAACAAAAGGCTAAAATAAGCCACGCATTTGTATCATCTTACTAAATTGAGAAACAAAAATAGGGTTCTTAAGCTTTCAAATATTCGACAAACACTTTCGCTAAATCAAGGTATGTTTTGGTTTCAATTTTTGATAATTTCTACGTTTTTTTAATCGTTGCTTGGTGTTCTTCAAAACCCATGCTTCAATTTTGTGAATTTTTGATGATTTTGAAATATGCCATTGATGAACACATGAGTTTTGTGATGTTTGAAAGTGAATTATGAAAGATATGTGATAGATTAACATAGTTTGTCTTTGAATTTTTTATGAATTTGAGTAATTTGGACTTAATTGAGAAAATAATATTTTGAAGGACTAAATTATGAAATAAATGAAATGTATGGACTTGTGTGAGCATGGATAATATTCGCCAAGCATGGGTTGTATTGGATTTTGTGCATTTTTTTATTTTGTGAAATAGGGACTAAACTGTCAAAATGTGAAAATATGAGGGCTAAATTGTAAAATGCCCTAAATATGTGTTTTTGGATTAAATTGAATGTATTAGTGAATAAATGGATTAAATTTGAATATGTATAGACCAAGGACCGAAGAAAACGGATTTAGATTGTGGAAAGTCGTAAGTGATCGAATAGTCGAGTCCGTACGTTATCCGAATTAGAGGTAAGTCTATATACAAATAAATGTATTTATGATAAACTGTTATATGAACATATTTGAATCCTACGTTTAGCATTCTTTTGGATGATTTAATCCTTGAATTATGGAATTTGGTGCTCTTAATCCTTTATTTTCATGTTTTATATTCAGGAGAGCACATGAGGATGAAAAGAACGAGAAACAGGCTTAAAACGGAGTAAATGGGCCATATCACGAAATCAACACAGCCTGGGCCCAAGCCACACGGCCGTGCCCCCTTAACAGGCCCAAACACGGCCTAGCCACGATTCACACGAGCGTGTGCCATGGGCGTGTCCTTGCCATGACAAAGAAACGTTTCATTCTGATTAAGGTACTTAGAGGCAAAAAAAAGCCATTCCAAAGGCCTATATAGACACCCTAGAGGCCAACCTTCAAGGGGAGTCCAGCTAGGTGTCCAGTTAGGCCGAAGAGCCGAACCAGAGAGGCCAGAATTGTGGAATTTACTCGAAGAAAGCCAGTTGATTCATCTCAAGGAGCCGGAGTTATACTCAAGACAGAGGATCTTCTCTTCAATTCCTTCAGGGGGTTTTAGGGTTTTTCTTATGTTTTGTTTTATATTTACTTCTGAGATGTATTCTTTTATAATTATAAACTAAACCCTCAAATACCTGAGGGGGATGAAACCTAAGATGGATCTTGTTATTGTTTTCTAAACCATATGATAAATACTCGATTTGTTCTTAATTATGTGCTCTTAACTCTTGTTTTGATATTTCAGGATATTGATTCAAGTATTGATGTGCTTAGGCGGTGGAGCGAAAGTCCCTGTTTAAGAGTAGATCTAACATAATTAAGCGGAGTTGATCGCAATCCTAGAAATAGGATGACGAAAATCTACCAGATTAGGCTCAAACCTAATATGGGAGTCCATAGATCGAGTTAATGCAATTCTAGTGGTTTTAATTAGAAAGAGATTTCAATTAATCAATTTAGGGTTGGACGTTAGTAGCCTCGAAAGAGGTATTAATACAAATTAGGGAATCCTACAGATCAAGTCAAGTGAATAAATCATCTGGTTCAGTGTTAAATAACAAGTGAAGTCTAGGTGGATTCTTCCTCAGGTATTGTCTTAATCAATTGGTTTTTACCCACAAGTATTTTCCCAAATTTATCCTCTTTGTCTTTGCATCTTTAGCTTAGTTGTTAGTTAATTAATAATTCACTTTTATTCTTAGGCTAAATAATAGAAAGAAAGTTAGCATTAGTACATTTAGTTCCTTTGGGTTTGACAATCTGGTCTTGCCACTAAACTATACTACTGTACGATAGGTGCGCTTGCCTCAATCATTGTCATAGTTAGTTTCTAGGCTCGATCATTCTTTTTATAAATTTTTAAGACTTTGACACGCAATCAAGTTTTTGGCACCGTTGCTGGGGAACTAAAATATTAGGAACGCTCAATTTTTATTACTTTAGCCATTTTTATTTTTTGCAATTTTTTTTATTTTTCTTTTAACTTTGTAAATTTTTCTTCTTTTATTTGTTCTTAGCAGGTACCTCTAGTTTATAACTAGAAGGAACCTGACAAGACTGCTAATTTATGATAGTGATATTGAAGGTACTATTCGCAAAAATCGTAGAGAGATAAGGCGAAGCTTAAATTGCATAGAAGAAGAGCAAGAAGTCAAAATTAATACCATAGAAGAGATGGCTGAGAATAATCCGCTGCCTCCAGAGGCGGCCGAACATCATTGCAACATTCGGGATTTAGGGGTTATGCATTTAGTGCATAATTCAAGTGATAGTAGGCTTAGTGTCTGTTTGGATGTGTTTTAGGGGTTCTTAAAACTCTAGGATGAAGGGGAATGCTTTGGAAAATTATTAGATTTTAAGTTTAAAAAGGGGAGCTAGGCTAAGGAGGCCTTAAGAAAATTTGTGAGGGTTTTGAGACATAAGATTAGGCTTGGTAAAGTGGCTTGGAGGTGCCACTTAGGGCCTTGGTGAGTGACGCCTCAAGCAAGGGAGAAGGGCTCAGGTTCGAGTCTTGTTGGCAGCAGGAAGTGTGGCTATTATTTTGTGTTTTGGCGTCAGGAGAGGGGGGGAGTGATGGACGGCAATTAGACTTTCAAGAAGATGAGGATAAGCCTTGTTTTCTTTTTGAAATTTGCTAGATGAGAAGAGATAATGTTGACTTATTCAATTTATTTTGAATGAGTAGCTTTGAGAGAAAATAGGAGAGAAATATGGGATTTGAGAGGGGGATGAGCAATGGCCGAATGTGGGACTTTTTGGTTTGTAAATTTTCGGCTTTGATGTGTGTAGGAAGTATGTGTGCCGAAATTGGGTAGTATAAATAGGGGTGCTCATCTTTTGGCCATTCTTTTCTCCATTTATTTTCTTTTTGCCAAAATTTGTTCCTCCTATCTCACTCTCTCTTTGTGCCGAATTTCCTCACTTTCTCTACCTATTCTTTTCTTTCTTTCGACCCCAATTTTACACCTTTTCTTGGATAGCCGAATACCCCTTGCCATTTAGAACCATAGCCGAATATTGCATTTACTTTTGAAGCCGTAGCCGAATCTCATAGGGGCTTTATTCTCTTGTTTCTGTCGCAAGTCTTAAAAGCCGAAGCAGTAAGTCGAAACCTTGATCTAGTTTATTTGTGGCCGAATTCTCTAAGCATTAAACTCCCTCCACCTTTTGCATTTTCTTTCTTCACCATTAAAGTGCCGAAATCCTTCTCTTGGGATCTAGAAGCCGATTCTCTGTGCATGCTTGTATAGTGGTAAGTATTTCCTTCCTTAGGCAATCGGTTTCATCCCATCTTCATAAGTATGCCGAAATCAATGATTAGGCCTTGGTCTAAGGTTGGCCGAATGTCCTTTAAGGCCATAGTGATGTGTTCTTTTGTGTGTAGCCGAAGGAAGGGAGCATTAGAGGAGTCTTGCAGGATTCGACTACTCAAGGTAAGTGACATGTACTATTCGGCCAAGGGCCATGTTCATGGATTATTGCTGATAGCTGTTTCTAATAGTTATTAAGCAGGGATAGCGACAACTTAAGGAGCAAGCAAGTATTCGGGTTTTAGGTAAGCAAGGTAGGTGAGTTAAGGTATTCGGCCATAGGCCACTTTCATGAGTTTAAGGTTGAAGCCGATTCTAACCTTTATTAAATTGGGATTTCGACAACTTCAGGTGCAGGCAAAGGTTTCTGGATTTAAACGAGCTAGGTAAGTTATTGATAACATTCGGCTAAAGGCCATATTTTGGGTATTTAGGTGTTGACCGATTCTATCTATGATGGTTTAGGGGCAAATCGACAGGAGTGAAGAGAAGCCTTCGAGATTCTAGATTGTTTCGATAAGGATGGTTAGATTATTGTCTTGTTCATTTAAGATTTTGTATTAATCGGGTTTTGATTAGAGTATTGTTGATGGAGGCGAACATCAGTCAAGAAGGTAAAGGGATAGTCCCTATCCCGAAGTTTAAAAAGAGATCGGTCTCTGCAGTTCGTGATTGGCCATCGGGGTGTGGGCCAGCAGCAGGGGATGATTATATGCAGATAGCTGTACTTTTGATTAGTGATAGCATCGGGATCGAGAGCGTAGTGCTTCAGGTTATCAGGTGTGTGATTAACCCACCGTTTTCCGGGTATATGATTATATTTGCATGTGTTATGTATGTGCTAATAAGTGCAGTGGCAATTATGAAATGGATACCCTTAAGGTGTATGTCGATATTTAGGTCAGTATCAAATCTGATGGAAATATGGTTATTAATGTGTATATGTGTGAATATGCCAGTAAGAATATGTTTGTATGCTGAATAACATGTACATGCATTATTTATCATGACATTATTATATGTTGCATGTGCATGGGATGGGATATGAATATGAATGAAGGTACGGGTGTACATTTATGTACGTGGTTTGATGTTAGCCATGAGCTACATCGTGGATTGGCGCTGACTGAGGTCGCGTTGTGGATTACTTGTGATTAAGTTCACGTGGATTGATGAGTAGCTCTGTGCCGCATCGTGGTTGGTATTGGCTATGTGCCATATCGTGGTTGATGAGTGACTATGTGTCCCATCGTGGTTTGATGATAGCTACGGCTACATCGTGGATTGGCGCTGACTGAGGTCGAGTTGTGGATTATTGCGATTTAGTTCACGTGGACGGCATAAATTGCCAAATTGGTGTGTAGCGGTTGGAGGGTGATTTAGTAATCCCCTGGTGTGTGGTGGCTGGATACGGGGGTGTGTAGAGGATGGACCCTAGGATTGGGTTGGGTGCACTTTGCATAAACATGTGTGGAATGTGGATCAGTGTTGATATGGGCCAAGCCCAATATGTGGGATCATGTGGTTGATTACCTTATTATCCGATATGTGGTATGGATATGGGCCAAGCCCAATTGTGGAACTATGTGAATAAGTTGCCTTATTATCTGATTTGTGGTTTGATATGTGGTTGTGGGCCAAGCCCATATGGGTGGAATTCAGTGGACTAATTACACACTGAGTCTGTATGACTCACCCAAATTTTTACCTAACATCGCAGGTGATGCATGACGATTGGACCGGGCTAGAGCGGATATGAAGGTGGCCATGCAGAAGATGATTTATTTATTTTATACGCTTTATATTTTAAGTATTTTGGATAATTATTTATTGTAATAAGGCCACTTAAAGTATTTGAGTATTTTTATTATGTTTAAGTTGGATTGATGATTAAGTTATTATTTGGAAATGTTTTATTTTTCGCCACTTACATTTCAAAAATTAAATATTAAAGTTTTCAATTCGAGTGTTTTGTAATAAGCAAACTTTTACTTGGAATTTTAAATATGAAATGTTTTATAAATGACAACCCATTTTCATATTTTCACCCGTAAGTCAAAAATCTTTTCAAACGTTTTTCTCAGTGACATACCAGACCCGGTCAAGGCTCGTGGGCCGGGTTTGGGGTGTTATAATCATGCTCCTAGAACTACGTATGATTATGCTAAACCTAATTTAATAGGAACTGAGTCAAGTTTTGTTAGACCTACTAATGCTGCAAATAATTTTGAACTAAAACCTAACACAATTCAGATGATACAGAGTTTGTTCAGTTTGATGGTTTGCATGATGAAGATCCAAACAATCACTTGGCGAATTTCCTAAAATTTTGCGATACTTTCAAAATAAATGACGTTTCTAATGATGTCATCCATCTTCGGTTATTTCCCTTTTCGTTTGAGGAATAAAGCCAAACAGTGGCTGCATTCTCTTTCACGAGGATCAATCACTAAATGGGAACAAATGACCGAAAAATTTTATTAAAATATTTTTCGCTGGCTAAAATGGCCAAGTTAAGGAATGATATCCTTTCTTTTGTGCAGATGGATTTAGAAACACTTTACGATGCATGGGAGAGATACAAAGATCTATTGAGAAGGTGCCCACATCATGGATTACCCTTGTGGCTATAGGTCTAAACTTTTTACAACGGTGTGAACCCCTCAACTAGGCAGTTAATCGATTCAACCACCGGTGGAACCCTAAATAATAAAACACCTGAGGCTGCTTACGAATTCATTTAAGAGATGTCACTGAATAACTATCAGTGGCAAGTTACAAGGACAAAGCCAACAAAAGCAGCCAATGTTTTCAACCTCGACACAGTAACCATGCTATCAAACCAGGTAGAATTTTTAAATAAAAAGATTGATGGTTTATATGATTCTTTGCAGGTACATTCAGTTATGCAGTGTGATACGAATGGAGGAGGGATGAGCAATACAGATTATCCACCTTACAACCCGAGTGCTGAGAATAAGCAAGTTCACTATATGGGTAACAATTTTAAATCTCAAAATAACCCTTATAGTAATTCTTATAATCCAGGTTGGGGGAACCACCCCAATTTTTCATGGGGTGGCCAAGGAAATTAGAGACAACAACCTCCTCCAAACTTCCAACAACAACCCTACCCATAAGAAAAGAAGTCGAACCTTGAGGAGATGCTGACAAAATTCATTGCGGTGTCAGAAACTCATTTCCAAAACACGGTGACAACACTTAAAAATCAAAAAACATCGAGTCAAGGGATCGAAAACCAATTAGGGCAACTCGCTATGCTGATCTCTGAACGACCACAAGGCAGCTTGCTAAGCAACACTAAAACTAACCCCAAGGAGCAACTTCAAGCCATAACCGCTCATGATAGTAAAGGGTTAGATGAGCCCAAATTAAGCCAAGAGAATTTGGTAGGGAAAGGTGAGGTCAAGATAAGTCACGAGAAGCCAAAACCGATAATTAAAGAATACCAACCTCGTATACCGTACCCTGATGTGATGAAGAAAGACAATACAGACGAACAATTTGATAAATTTCTTAAACTTTTAAAGAAAATACATATTAACTTAACGTTTCTTGAAGCTCTTTCGTAGATGCCAGATTTAAGGAAATTTTTAAACGAGTTGTTAACAAACAAGCAGAAGATAGATGAGGAATCGCATGTGGAGCTAAACGCAGTGTGCTCAGTAATGTTGCAAAACAAACTACCAAGAAAATTAAAAGATCCAGGGAGTTTTACAATTCCATGCTTAATTGTTAGTTTATCTACTGATAATGCTTTAGCTAATTTAGGGGCAAGCATAAATATTATGCCTTATAAAATTTTTAAACAATTAGGTCTAGGGAAACCCAAACAAACTAGGATGAGCATTCAATTAGCAGATAAAACTATTAGAATTCCTAGGGTTAAAATTGAAGATGTACTTGTGAAAATTGATAAATTCGTATTCCCAATAGACTTTGTCGTTTTAGACATGGATGAGGACAATAGTATCCCCTTAATTTTAGGAAGACCCTTTTAGCAACTGCCGGGACTAAAATTGATGTCAGCGTAGGTGAACTCATACTTTGTGCAAGTGATGAATCAATCAGTCTCCAGGCTCTTGACTCAGCTAGGACATCTAGTAGCCAAGGTAAGAATATAAATTCTATTAATAACCATTCGGTTAAACCTTCTTTTCAGGAAGCACCACGGAACTACACAACTGAGCCAGATCCTAGACCTCATGCCAACAAAGAAATAACTCAAGAGGAACAAAGGCTTTAGATTGATGATCTAGACGAATGGAAGACACACTTCAAAGAGAAATTAGGGATACACGAAGCAGAACCGGTACCATTCTGTGGAATAAACGAATTTAAGATCGAGGATCAGGTATTGTTAGATAAGGCAGACCCTCGAATACCTCCTCCTAACCCTAAGACAAACAAAGAAATCTATTTTAGGGTACTCAAGGTTTTCCCATATGGAACAGTCGAGGTAAGTAATCCTACATTTGGCACTTTTAAAGTAAACGCTACTCGACTTGAATTACATACTGATAATAGGACCAATAACATGAGGAAGGACTTTCAACTCCTGAAACCACCCTAAATGTGCGAATGAGAGGTAAGTCTAGCTTAAGACTATAAATGAGTGCTTCTCGGGAGGCAACCCGAGCACTAACACCATTAATCTTCACATTTTTTATTGTTTCTTAATTTTTTCCTTTTTAGCACCTAACTATAAACTAACCAAGTGCAGATTTCCATACCACACAACCTTGCAGACGGCCGTGGCTGTGACTGTGTGGATACTACGGATGTATGTACTAACATGACAGAGATAGTACAACACAGGACAAAAAATATCTTCAAGCCACGGGCCCCAACTGAACACCAAGGCCATGCGATGTGACCGTGGCTGACACAGATTTAGCAACATGGGCGTGGGAGAAACGAACGAAGCATAACACGGTCGTGCGACACGATCGTGTGACCCGACACACCCATGGTATACGGGCATGGGGACGTACCAGACCTAAAATTTCTATTTAAACCACCCCTCTCCCCTTCTTACCTACTCCCCACCCTTCTTCTTCCTTTAGACCTTCCTTCTTTTTCATTCTCATTCTTCTTCATTCCTCATAACTCTTGTTCTAGCAATCAACAATGTTGAAGAAACGGAAGGATCCTAGCACAGTCTTCCTCTGTGAGATCGATCTACATAAGTTCATGCCGGCCGCTTCATTAACTCGATAGAAAAAGGACCTTTGAGTCCATTTAACTTTTCTTTTTATTTTCCCTTCTCCTTTATTTTCTTTTTATTTATTTTTCTTTTACTTAGTATAATATATTTTATTTTGATTTCTTTGATTTAGGTTTTAAAGGCTGCTTGGGAATCACCACACCACGACCATAGCCACGACACCACGACCTTAGAAATCACATCCACCTTGCTAACCATCTAACAATAAGGACTTTTCAATCCATTAGTCATTTCTTTTAATTTTATTTTACTTTCTATTTTTTTTCTCTTTATCTTTCTTGTCTTTAAATATATATTTAGTATATTTTGAATTATTATTATTTCCTGGCTAATTCTTCACGTGCTTCCCAATTTCTTCATCTAGCGCAGAGATTGTCAGCGGCCACCACACCACGACACTCCCAACTCAAGGAAGCCATCCAAATTCAGGAAGTTTCACCTCTCCCTTTCTCCTAAATTTCATATATATCTTTGTACATTGAGGGCAATGTACATCTTAAGTGTGGGGGGTAAATATTTATTTCGAGAAAGTGCCTAACTTTCTGCATTATTCTCAAATCCCTGAATTATACCTTGAATTATGCCTTGTTCTTAAGTAATTTTCTCATATTAATGATTAGAATGAATTTCTTTTGATTTATGATTTTTATTGATATGTTTTGGATTAAGTCATTGATAATTGTGCAGTGATGATTTAAACTTTAGGAGACTAGAGAATCAAGCATGATGAGTCTATTTTCAAAAATTAAAATTTTGTTAGGTTGTCTACTGAATCTAATTATTACCTTGAAGTTTGAAATTTACAAGGTTGACATCAAAAACCCATAATTTTTGTGAGATTTTGAGCCTTTTAGAGCATATATTCTTTCGTGCTCACTTTTTGTTATGAGTGTGTCAACATTAATTTGTTATTCTAGAATTTGCTTTGATTATACATGTTAAGACCACATCATTGATTTGATATACAGAGATGATAAAGGCACTTAGGATTTAACCCACTCACTCCACTAAAAGCCTACCCTCACAATTAACCTCTAGTGAACCCCTTTGATCCTAACAACCCTTTTTATTGACTCACCCACTAATATTAACCCAAAAACCCGGTCTGTATTTGTTATCACCATTCCTCTTGACCACCCTTATATTGAGATTTGATTTGATCAGTTGCCTAACTATAATCTTTATTTCAGTAGTTAAATTCATCCTTTCACTTGATATGTGTTCTTAAAAAAAATCGAAGTATATTTATTAGAGAGCTTACATGTTTAAATTCCACATCTTGAAGAAAAAGCTCGTATTATTAGTTTTTAGTTGATGTAATTATTTAGGATTAATTTCATTTTTCTAGTTAGGTAAATTATCAATTCAATCTCGATTCTAACCCTCTAATTCAGCCTTTATCCACACCTTTAACCCGAGCCCCATTACAACCTTTTTTAAAGACCTTTTGATTTGTGTATCATCTCGTTTTACAGTAGTGGAGATTTGATTTTCAGGCAAGCCTATGGGATTAACTTTTCATGTTCGACTTTTGAGTGCTTAATTTTGAATCTTAAACACTTTGAGTGATTTGAGTGAATTTTTAGTGAGGATGTCAACTCTTGTCGATTTTGAATTAAGGGTAATTATTTAGGTAAAGGGAAAACACCTATGTTTTCATGCTACAAAAAGCATGAATCTTTAAGACCCTTTACTTCAATTATTAATGTATAAATTACCTTTGAATTATGATGAAACATTATTGATGAATATTATGAATCAAGGAAGTTCATTTTAATAGTGAGTTGAGAATTTTGCTTGAGGACAAGCAAATGCTTAAGTATGAGGGTATTTGATAAACCATAATATGAACATATTTTAATCCCATATTTAGCAGTCTTTTGGATGATTTAAGCCTTGAATTATGGAATTTGGTGCTCTTAATCCTTTGTTTTCATGTTTTATATTCAGAGAGCATCGGAGGATGAAAAGAATGAGAAACGGGCTTAAAACGGAATAAATGGGCCATATCACGAAATCAAAATGACCTGGGCGTAAGCCACACGGCCGTGCCCTCTTAACAGACCCGAACACGACCTGGCCACGATTCACACGGGCGTGCGCCATGGGCGTGTCCTTGCCATGACAAAGAAACGTTTCATTCTGATTAAGGTACTTAGAGGCAAAAAAAAGCCATTCCAAAGGCCTATATAGACACCCTAGAGGCCAACCTTCAAGGGGAGTCCAGTTAGGTGTCCAGTTAGGCCGAAGAGCCATGTAACACCCCAAACCCGGTCAAAACGCTACGATCAAATTCGACATGTCACAGGGAAAACAGTTTCGAAGTAATCAAGACGTTGCTTTAAAACCCGTGAGGAACGTTGTTGAAATCATTTTTTCGTTTGATGTTTTGGACAAAAAGGAGAACATTTCCGAAAAAAAAAACTGTCTGTCGCCTCTTATCTTGAAAAGCCATTTGAGTTTATGAAAACCCATCTGTGTTTAAGCAATAAAGTTGAAATCCGTTTTGCATTTGAACTTAAAGTAAAACTTAGTTTTGAAAGCAATTGAGTTAGCTTGTCGTCATCACTAATTTGTTATTACCCGATGGTAAAATTTAAAAGAGAAAACCGGTACTTTGTAAAAAGTTTAGAAACATTCATTATTAAATTGTTAGGCATGCCATTTCGTTTAACTTAAGCAAAATATAATGTAAGTTCAAAGCAGTTAAATAAACCCCAAAAATAAAATTTAGTGGCCTTATTACAACCCAAAAACCAAATTCAAAGTGAAGTAAAACCAAAATAGTATTTAAAACATAACCCCAAAAAAATGCGCATGGGCACCTCGAGTCTGCCCTGGCTCCGCATCCGCGATCTACGAATCATCTATAAAATGTAAGGGAAGGGGTGAGTCATTGAGACTCAGTGTATAAATCCCCATCCCGATAATATCAAGGCACTTACACAATTCATAAGTCAATATGCAACTCATGCAACCCAAACCTAACCATCCGAGCTCTTGTATCTACCCCGTGTGGTCAAAACCACTGGTGGTCAAAACCACTGGTGACCGTAGTAACAAATAATATAAGTGTGGTCAAAACCACCGGTGACTGTAGTCACAAATAATATGGGTGGGGCCAACCCACCTTATGGTCAAAACCACTGATGACAATCCCGTAATCAATATGTGGGGCCAACCCACTGTGGTACCAAACCACTGGGACGAGTCACAAATAATCCATGTGTGGTCAAAACCACTGGTGACCGTAGTCACAAATAATATATGTGTGGTCAAAACCACTGGTGGTCAAAACCACTGAGACTTAGTCACGATTATAATATAGAAAGCGGGGCCAACCCACTGTGTGGTCAAAACCACTGGTGACAGTCTAAAATCATGCCTTCCCCCTCCTCTCATTACACCCGTGCAATATGACATAATAATTCGTGTATGCAGTATGTCATGTATGCTAAACATATATCAAATATAAGTATAACATGAATTACCATCATAATCAGATAGACATAAAACGACATAATCACACTAATCAACCTCTAAAGGTATAACCGTAATTTTACCAACCAAAGGCATTTTCGTAATTTACCCACTAAGGGTATTTTCGTAATTTACCAACCAAGGGCATTTTCGTAATTTACCCACCAAGGGTATATCAGTAATTTTACACCTACAATGGCCTTTCCCAAAGGCCCAAATGTCACCCCAGCGACTCAGCTACCATTTCCGGTCGTACCGGATGATTGGGCCTAAAACTCGATTTCGGCCCATTCGGCCCCACACGCTCGTGTGGCCCACCTAGCACAAATCTAGCCATGTATATAAGTTCCACCTAGTCTAGTTCACCATATACTACACAATCGCACAATTTATTCATAAGGGCCCATGGGCCCATTAGGCCCACTTCAGCCCATCACGGCCCAAGCAGCCCTAACCCACAAGAATACTACTGATGGCCTCAACTATCGCGTCAAAGCCCCACACGTGCGCTCGCACGCTCGTGTGGCTACTATTTCCATGGCCGGCACTTCGGTATTTGCCGCTCTACAACTAGAGTAGAAAGAGTTACACACCTGATAGGAGTCTGGTGTTAAACCGCGCTGCGACCACTCCTATGCCCAAACGCCCACCAAGGTATGTTAACTCTCCTCCTAGAATGCTCTTTATATAGCTAGCTCTCCACCTTCCTTCTTTGTATCTTTCCGATGTGGGATCCCTTCGTCAGTAGAGTTTAAATTCAACTGAAACTCTTCCCGTCCAGACCGCAAAATAAATACTCCCTTGCTTCTCATGAGATTCGAACCCAGGCTCCCCTGCAACATAATCCACGCCGCTAACCACTTGGCCACAAGCTCCTCTTGTGTCTTAAACCATGCTCAACTAAATTTGAATCTATAGCCAAATACTAAAGTCCATGTAAAAAGAAAACCAAATTGCAAGAGCCAAGACTTGACCCTTGGACCTCCTTCCTTCCTTGTGGCATCATTCCCTTGTCCCTTATGTGGCGTCACTTTGCCACTACACCACACTTGTGTCATTTTCCTCCACGTTTTATTCTTAAGGCCTCCCTGCCAACTTCTAGGGTTTTCTCACCTAAAACCGAAATTTCCCCAAAGCCAAAGTTCGATCTCGGGACTTCATAGAAGCCCTCTAACCTTCCAAAAATCACTTATCTAATAGGTCTAACTTGCATTTAAGTCGATCTCTTGTTCTCCAAAAATTTAAATGCTACTACGCTCAAGGCCCATTAGGCCCAATTTCGGGATGTTACAAGCCGAGCCAGAGAGGCCAGAATTGTGGAATTTACTCTAAAAAAGCCAGTTGATTCATCTCAAGGAGCCAAAGTTATACTCAAGACGGAGGATCTTCTCTTCAATTCCTTTAAGGGGTTTTAGGGTTTTTCTTATGTTTTGTTTTATATTTACTCCTTTAGGAGGTTTTAGCGTTTTTCTTATGTTTTGTTTTATATTTACTTCTGAGATGTATTCTTTTATAATTATGAACTAAACCTTCAAATACCTGAGGGGGATGAAACATAAGATAGATCTTGTTATTGTTTTCTGAACCATATGATAAATACTTAATTTGTTCTTAATTATGTGCTCCTAATTCTTGTTTTAATATTTTAGGATATTGATTCAAGTATTGATGTGCTTGGGCAGTGGAGAAAAAGTCCTTGTTTAAGAGTAGATCTAACATAATTAAGCGGAGTTGATCGCAACCCTAGAAATAGGATGACGAAAATCTATCGGATTAGGGTCAAACCTAATATGGGAGTCCATAGATCAAGTTAATGCAATTCTAGGGGTTTTAATTAGAAAGAGATTTCAATTAATCAACCTAGGGTTAGATGTTAGTAGCCTCAAAAGAGGTACTAATATAAATTAGGGAATCTTACTAATCAAGTCAAGTGAATAAATCGTCTGGTTCAGTGTTAAATAACAAGTGAAGTCTAGGTGGATTCTTCCTCGGGTATTGTCTTAATCAATTGGTTTTTCCCACAAGTATTTTCCCAAATTCATCCTCTTTGTCTTTGCATCTTTAGCTTAGTTGTTAGTTAATTAATAATTCACTTTTATTCTTAGGCTAAATAGTAGAAAGAAAGTTAGTATTAGTACTTTTAGTTCCTTTGGGTTCGACAATCCGGTCTTGCCACTAAACTGTACTATTGTTTGATAGGTACACTTACCTCAATCGTTGTCATAGTTAGTTTCTAGGCTCGATCATTCTTTTTATAAATTTTTAAGACTTTGACACGCGATCAATTTACATTGATATATGTATGTTCATATGAAAATTCATAATGATGAATGTGTACGAGATGAGGAGTACATGAAATCTGAGATAGTATCGACATGGTGTCAACATCTGAAAAAGTCACGTACGAACCTAGGAATATGTAGGAATTCGTATGTCATGACATAGGTTTCTGATATGTGATATCGTGTAAGACCACGCCTAGGACGTTGGCATTGATTTGAGATTTACGTGTAAGACCATGTCTGGGACATTGGCATCGTATTGATTCGTGTAAGACCCTGTATTGGACAGTGGCATTGATATTTGGTTACATGTAAGACCACGTCTGGGATGTTGGCATTGTACGTCCATTCTGAGTATTCCGAGATTCCTATTTGATTCCGAACGGTTCAAAAGGCAAATCTGAGAAATGAAAGACTATGTGGAATGTATAAATGAGTTAGGTACGTTTGAAAGGTACACTATGTATGTGTATGAAAGGTAAGTGTATATATGAACTTACCAAAATGAATATGTGATATATGTTTGAATGTGCTATGAGCATAAGTGATGCTTTGAGATGTGATATGTTATCAACCTATGGCTAAACAAATGAGCCATAGAATATGTTATGAAATTGCAAATGAGAAATATTAATGACATTGAATCAATGTGATTATGTGCATTTTATGTTAAGTTTATTTGTATATGGCTTACTAAGCTTTTGGAAAGCTTACTTTGTCTATGTTTGCTCTGTTTTATAGATCGTTAAAGCTACTGAAGGCTCGGGGATCATCGAGGATTGTCATCACACTATCAAAACATATTTTGGTACCTTTTGAGTATGTAAATATTAAGTATGGCATGTATAGTCTAGTTGAAATGGGATATATTTGAGATGTGTATATAGCCATGTGATATGGCTAGATAAAATGAATGTTTTATGAATGAAGAGTCATGCTATATGATGCTTGGTTTTGGTATTGTTCCATGGTTAAGAAAGGGTCAAAATAATGGTAAGCTCATTTATGCAAGGTAAGCATATATTGAATGAATGGTTGTTATAAGGAAATGGTATGTTTGTGATGAATTATACTTGGAAATGATTGTGAATATATTGAGCTAATTGTTGTATAAGATGTTGTGCTTGAGATGCTTTTGAATGCTTGGACGAGATAGTTATTTTGGCATGAATTGTATTGGCATGATGCTTGTAGGGATAGCCCATAGTGTGGGTGGCATTTTGGCCTTGAAAATGGCCTATAATTGCCCACACGGTTGAGCAAACGAGTGTGTGGCTCGACTGTGTCCCTCGTGGTTGTATTTCAAAACAAGTCAGACTCGATCACGGGCTGGACACACGGGTGTGTGACTGGCCGTGTGGTGCAAGTCAGTAGCAACCACGGGTGAGGCACATGGGCGTGTCCACGACCGTGTGGACAAGTCAGTATGTATGCCCTATTTTGACACAGCTTAGATAAACGGGCGTGTCTGAGGCCATGGAGGCACACGACCTGCCCACACGGGCGTGTGACCTCTGTAACTTAGAAAAAATTTTAAATTTCCAAGAATTTCTATATGTGTTTGGTTTAGTCCCGGCCGTTTTCTAAAGCATGTTAAAGGTCTCAAATACCTATTTAAGGGACACTTTGATGTGATTTGTCAAATTAAGTTATGAAATATCCGTAAAAGTTTTCGATTGTCTGGTAATGCCTTTTAACCCTAAATCGGCGATGGTTACAGGTTAGGGGTGTTACAGTGTGGAGCATACTGACATCAATTTAATTCCAACACCAGGGGACACTACCGTGCAATATAACCGTGTGTCGCACTCGACTGAGACACACACCCGTGTGGACAAAAATAGGCCATTTGTTTAGCCATTTTACCACCTATTTTTACTTACATATACAAGCATAAATTGCAACATTTCACAACTCAATTGGCACACATTTTATACCATATCAACATAGCATTCAAATACCTAAATAATATCTTGCATTTTTCATTCATGTGACTAATTCAAATCAAGTCATCAATTGCATAATTCCATTCCATATACTACTTGCCAAAACATACCATATTTATGAACTCATACATAATTAAAACATTGTACCAAATTAAGCCAAATCACATGGCTTAAACTTATACCATAACATGTACCAAAATTACTAGTTCAAGTGACCATAACTATCATCTTATAATTAGCCTATACATGTCATATTTACATATATCCACTGATTCAAAAGTACCAATCGACAACTGGATAGTGTGATGCGTAACTCTGACTTTGTCCAAATCGAGCGAGCTATTGAACCACTATAATACACGGAAAAGAAACAGAGTAAGCTTTATAGCTTTGTAAGCCCGTATAATATAAAAGCAATCTTACCCTTTGTTACAAAATTTAAACCATTAAGCAAAGTAAATCAAATTCACTTGCCAAATGCCTAAACACAAGCATTCATCAATGTGTTAGTCTCATAAGTACATATATTCAACCTTTATACCAATTTCATACTAAATTCATGTAACATATAAAACACATGTATCAATTCATTCACATTCATATAATCAATGATCCATAATTTAAATAGTAATTTATTCGATAATAGTAACTCGTTCGTATAAATAGTACTTCATCCGTATAAACAAATTTTATGCCCGTTGAACCTATTAGAACTTCAAAGGATACTTGGATGATATACATCAGTAATCCATCAATTCATTATCATTTCTGCTCTTTCGAGCTATGATCGGTAAGCTCCTCTTGAGTTGATGGACATTAAGCTCTATTGAGCTGAAACAATAAGCTCTAACAAGCTGAAAATAGTAAGCTCTTACAAGTTAATATATCGGTAAGATCATACGAGCTATGGTGAGTCCGCAACAAATGCAGGAGCTCGACCAAAATGGTAACCCTAGTAACATGTCACTCGTATCCTAGGAATTCATGCGATTAAAACGGGGCTCGGTAATAATCATTCTATATGAATTAAGCATTTGTATTCCAAGTGTATCAAATACTCAACTATAAACATATATCTCAAATAAATACAAGTATTTAAAGTTTGATTCTAATTATACGAACTTACCTCGAGTTGCTCGGATGGAAACTATCGACTATTCATCTACTTTTCCTTTTCCCCGATCTAAACCCGATCTTGGTTTATCTTAATCTATATATTATCAAAATCAGCTTATTTAATCAATTATTTATGCAATTTAGTCCAAAACACATATTAGGACTATTTTACACATTTGCCCCTAAACTTTCACATTTTTACAAATTAGTCCTTATTTCACAAAAATGCAAATTCAAGCAATTCAATCCAAATGCATGCTAGCCAAATTTCATAGGGACTTCTATCAGCCCATATATTTTATTATTTCACATTTTTACCCACCTAATTTTACATTTTCACAAATTAATCCCTTTTTGACATTTTTGTCAAAAATCACTTTACAAAACTAGTTTATCTATCAACAGTTAATCAAAATCCATCATCAACCATCAAATTATTCAAGCATTCAACAATGGCAACATGATAAATCTTTAACAATTTCAAAATCTACGGGCTAGCTAGAATACGAAGCAACGATCTCAAAAACGTAGAAATCATTAAAAATCGAATAAAAACCACACCTAAATGAGCAAGAGAAGCTTGGCCAAATATCAACCCTAACAATGGCTTTTGTCCCTTCAATTTTTGGTTAAAGAAGATGATAGTGGATGGAAAATTTGTTTTGTTTTATTATAATTAACCTTATTAACCAAATTACTAAATTAGCCTTAATGAACTTTAAAAATTTCAAATTTACCAAGACACTATCATCCACTATCATGTGAACTGTCTAATTTCAACATAAGGACCTTAACTTTAAGGTTCTATAGCTATTAGATACTTTTAGCTAATAGAACACAAGTTTTACGTTTTACGTGATTTAGTCCTTTTACTCGAATTAACCATTCAAACAGTAAAATTTCTTTACAAAACTTTCACACAATAATTCTATCATGCTGTAAACTTTAATAAAATAATAAAATAAATATTTTGGCCTCAGATTTGTGGTCCCAAAATCACTATTCTGATTTGACCTAAAAATGGGCCGTTACACTATCTCCGAAAAAGAAAGATGCAATTTGGGTTGTCGTTGATCGATTGACAAAATCAGCACATTTTATCCCAGTACGTACTGACTATTCACTCGATAGATTAGCTGGATTGTACATTGCTGAGATTGTTAGATTGCACGGGGTGCCATTTTTGGTTATTTCGGATAGAGATCTGAGGTTTACGTCATGATTTTGGAAGAAATTGCAAGAAACTCTGGGTACAGAGTTGAATTTCAATACAGCTTTTCATCCACAAATTGAAGGTCAGCTTGAGAGAGTAATTCAGATTCTTGAAGATATGCTCTGATGTTGTGTTTTAGAGTTTGAAGGCAACTAGGAGAAATATTTGCCGCTGGTTGAATTTGCGTATAATAACAACTTTCAATTGAGCATAAAGATGGCACCATATGGAGCATTGTATGGTCGCAAATGTCGAACTCCATTGTATTAGACTGAACTTGGCGAGAAACAGATTCACGGGGTTGATTTGATTAGAGAAACTGAAAGGAAAGTGAAAGTAATTCGTGATTGTTTGAAAATAGCTTCAGATCGTCAGAAATCGTACGCGGATTTGAAACGAAAAGATATTGAATTTCAAATCAGTGACAAAGTGTTTTTGAAAGTATCTTCGTGGAAGAAAATCCTTAGATTTGGTCGGAAAGACAAATTGAGTCCGCGATTCATCGGGCCGTATGAGATCATTGAAAGAATAGGGCCAGTATCATATCGATTAGTCTTAACATCGGAGTTAGAAAAGATTCATAACATATTTCATGTGTCGATGTTATGCCGATATAGATCTGATCCATCACATGTGATTTCTCTGTCAGAGATTGAAATTCAACTTGATATGACGAACAATAAAAAACCGAATAGAATTTTGGCTCGAGAGATCAAAGAATTGAGAAATAAACGCATAGCCTTAGTGAAAGTCTTGTGGCAACATCACAGAGTTGAAGAGGCTACCTGGGAGCCTGAGGAAGCTATGAGAAAACAGTACCCAAACCTATTCACTGGTAAGATTTTCAGGGACGAAAATCCCTAAGGGGAGAGAGTTGTAACAACCTATTTTTGGTCAAATCGGAACAATGGTTTCGGGACCACAAATACGAGTTAAAATATTTATTTTATTATTATTGTAATGTTTACAGCATGATTGAGTGATTGTGTGAAAATTTTGTTGAGAAATTTTATTGAATGGTCAATTTGATAAAAAGGCCTAAATCGGTAAAGTGTAAAATGCGTGTTCTATTGGTTAAATGTGTCTATTAGTTATGGAACATATAAGTGGAAGTCCTAAACCATTGTTATGGGTAATGGACATTTATGGACATAAAACAAGTGAATTTTAATGTTTTAAAACAAGGTTAATTTAGTAAATTATGTATTATGATAAAATAAATAAAACAAACATAATGTCATCTCTATTTTGTTATCATCTCCACCGAAAATAGAAGGAAAATATGTTCATGAGAGCTTGCTAGGGTTTTTGCAATTGTATTGTCAAATTGGTAACTGTTTTTAACCCGGTTTTTAATGATTTCTATGTTTTTGTGATCGTTGCAACTAGTACTAGCTAGCCCATGGACTATTTTGCAAAACTGTTAAAGATTTTGATAGATGCCATTGATGAATATGTATGAGTTTTGATGATTGATGATAGATTTTGAATGCTTGTTAATAGTTAAACAAGTTTTATAAAGAGATTTTTAGTGAAAATGCAAAATAGGGATTAAATTGAGAAATGTATAAAGTTAGTGGTTAAAATGTGAAATAAATGAAAAATATGGGCTTTTAAGGGGCATTATAGTAATTCGGCTAGCATGGGTTTATTTTGAATTTCACTAATTTGTGATTTTATGGAATAAGGACTAAATTGTGAAATATATGGCTCAAAAGTGTAAATGTGTTTTAAAGTGTGATTTGGACTAAATTAAATGAATAGATGATTGAATAAGTTAATTTTGAATATATCTAGATCAAGAAAAGTGAAATACGGACTTGGATCATGGAAAAGATAAAGTTATCGACTAGATTCACCGTTTTAACATCCTAGGTAAGTTCGTATGTTATAATTTCATTTCAAATGTATTTTATATGCTTTGATATAGCATGAATTGTGATTATGCAATTATAGACGAGTTCGGAATTGATTCATTGAAGATTCGATAGTTGGAATCCCGGTTGAACATTAGGAATAGTTTAGGATGCTAGTGACATGTCATTAGGTATACTTTTAGTTGGCTTCGGGCCATGTTATTAGCACTTTGGGTGCGAGATATACCGATTTGGCTTCGGGCCATGCATATTGGCTGATTTGGCTTTGGGCCATGATATTAGAATTTCGAATAAGTTACCTTGATTTGGCTTCGGGCCACCATATAGGTACTTATCGTGTGAGACCCTGACTATCTAACTTTTATTCCGAACGGTTCAACGGGTAAATGAAAAACGAGAATGTGTATGAGAATTGTACGAGATGGTACAAGTATGTGTATAAACTATTTTAGCATTGAATCGATAAATGATGATGAAAGTATAAAATTTTGTGAATGAATATTTGAAAGGTTTGATGCTAATATAAACTACATGTTGTTGTATTCAAAATATTGAATTATATTTGTTTAATTGTATTACGTTTATTTCATACGAGCTTACTAAGCTTTATGGCTTATTTTGTGTATTTTTTTCGTGTTTTATAGTGATATAGAAGTTAGCTCGGATTTGGGGATCGTCAGAGATTGCTTCACACTATCACCTATAACTTGGTACCTTTGAACTTTGGAATATTGAGTATATGGCATGTATAGGGGTTTAACTAGTTGATTGGTGTAGATGTTTTGGTATGTTTTGGATTGAGAAAAACGTGAGTTATAAGCATGTTAGTTATTGGTATAGGATATGGTATGAGTTAGCCTTAATTGTGGCTAAATTGGATGTTTATTTATCTATGATTTGGTGTCGTTTTACTTGTGTAGGTATATGCAAATTTGGGTGGCAAATTGACTTGGTAAATAGCCTATTTTGGTCCACACAGGCAGAGACACGGTCGTGTCTCAGCCGTGTGTGACACACAGTCATGTTGCACGGCTGTGTGCCCCATGGTGTTGGAATTGAAGTGAAGTCAGTATGCTCCACACGGTCCCACACACGGGCGTGTGATCGGCTGTGTGGTACAGGTCAGTATACCCCCTAATTGGCACACGGCCTAGCACACGGGCGTGTGACTTGGCTATGTTGCATAAGTCAGTATACCCTACAGGTTTGGCACGGCCTAACACACGGCCTGGCACACGGGCGTGTGTGGCCACTTCGAAGGGCACATGTGGTTGGCCATGTGACCCAAGTTTGATGTGATCTGGCTCGGGTTAATCGAGTCATTTCACTTGTTTGCCTGATCGTCGATGAGGAGAATGTTCATTGCGTTGAAATTGTAAGTTTGGTGGAAAATATGCGGAAGCTAACGAAGTGGTTTGGAGATGAAATGTGGTTTTAGTATGAATGTAGTAGGATCGATTTAAGAATAAAAGCAAAGATAGATAATTTTGGGATAAATGGTGGATAAAAAAATGAACTTAAGCGGCAAGATCAATTCGATACTATAGCGAGTATCGCCACGGGACTTATATGGCTAAAGGTGATTGATGGAAATATAAAATGGACCTTGACCTGTTACTTAACAAAATAGGAACCGAAGGTATAAAAAGATGGACGAACACCACACCAAGGTTGGTGATAAGTTCAGAAGGAGTTCGGTTGACGCTACTAGAACACTAGATAAGTCAATTTGAGACTCACACAAAATATGAGAGGGAGAACCTCACAAGAACAATAGTTCATAAAATTTAATCAAAGTTCCAAAAGTCAAAAGTCTACTTTAAAATGGCTGGTTACACATATTTATAAGGATAGAAAAGCTAGCTGAAAGGTAACTCTTAATGTGCTAATTAAAACTGGAATTAAACTCAAGACTCCTTATATTCTTGTAACAGTTTACTCCATGCTTGAATTCACTTTAGTTCAGCTTGAATGATCATCCTTGAATGCTTAAAATGTCTCTTGAGTTGTCCCTTGGCTTGCCGAAAAGACACCAGGAACTAAATGGTGTTTTGAATGCTTGTTCTCATCTTTAAATGAGCAAAAACTGCTGGTAGGTGAAAGGGTGTTGTTGCTGAATTTAAGAGAAGTTAAAATGCTCCTTAAAACTCCTTAATTGATGTATTAAACATCCCTTGTAATAGCCACTTCATTTGTAATCGAAAATCACCTAAAAAGTCACTTCAATTAAGTTATAACAGCCTTGAAATGTAACAGTTATGAGCTGAAGAGACACCTGCAATAAACACATTAAAATGAACTTATTAAACACATTTAAACACTAATTAAACATATCAAAAATAAATACTTAACTTAAATGAATGAACTAAACATATGCATCAATCATTCCAGCAACTAGTTAATTAAAGAAGCATAAATAAATAAACTTAAACTCATGCATCAATAAATAATCCTAGTAACTAGATTAATTAAGAGCAACACTTATTAAATAAGTTCAACAAAAACACTTATTAATTAAACTAAGATGAGTTGAATAAATGTCCAGCAACTATTTATTAAACTAAGATGCTTAAATGCATGGTTTGAAATGCAAACTAAATGAACAAATGAGTTACTTAATACAAGACTTTATTAAATGCAGAACACACAAAGTGAAAATCTAAAATTAAAAGTATGCAAACTTATTAATTTAAGTAAAACTATATTAAATTAAAAAGTCCTTAAAACATTGGCCCAATAATCAATCAGGTCTATGAAATGTTTCATCTTGCACTTGGACCCTTCAAGTTTAGGCCAATTCTGAGGTCGGCGAGTTGTGTCGAAACATGATGCGACCGGGATCGCATCAAAGTTAGTAAGCTCACTTGTTTGGACATGGTGTAGGACACGAGCTGAGACACAGCCATGTGTTCCCATTTCGAATGTCCACACGGCCTGACCACACAGGCATGTGTCCCCTGTTTTAGAGAAAATTTTTATAAATGTTGAAAAATTTCCCGAGTTATTGGTTTAGTCCCTAACCACTCCCAATACATGTTTAAGGCCTCGTAGGCTTGTATTAGGGACATATTGATTGAGGTTGATTGATTAATGGTTGAATTGATGAAACGTATGATAATAGTATGTATAATTGAGTTGTAAGTCTGGTAATGCTCCTTAACCCTATTTTGGCGTTGAATATGGGTGAGGGGTGATACAATATGCATAAGACTTGGTTATGGCTTGATTCAAATGTTTTATATTGGATTGGAATGTGTTTCAGTGTTAATGTAGGTGGAAGAAAGGTTTGGGTGATAAATAAGGCTTGGAAATGGCCTTATTTTGTCCACACGAGCAAAGACACGGGCGTGTGTATCAGCTGTGAGTGACACACAGCCTAGCACATGTGTAACATCCTGGAAATGGGCCTATGCATTTTTGATTTAATTATACGAAATGGCATGTCTTATGTGTTATGAATGTATGGTGAACATTTTTGGAAACTTGGAAATGTAAGGAATGCTTGAAATGTTAAGTTTCAAAAGAGGAAAGTAAACATTTTTGGAAACTTGGAAATGTAAGGAAATGACTTGGAAATGTAAGGAAATGTCTTGTCTTGGAAATGTAAGGAAATGACTTGGAAATGGAAGGAAATTTCTTGTCTTGGAAATGTAAGGAAATGTCTTGTCTTGGAAATGTAAGGAAATGACTTGGAAATGTAAGGAAATGTTTTGTCTTGGAAATGTAAGGAAATGTCTTAGAAATGTAAGGAAATGCTTTAGAAATGTAAAGTTTAAAGTTTAAAAGAGGGGCATGAAGCAAGGTGGTCTTAAGAGAAAATGTATGTGAAATATGACATACAAATAGCCTTGTTAAAATGGCTACAAGGCGCCACTTAAGGTCCTAGCAAGTGACGCCACATACATAGGCAAATGGGCCAAGGATCGAGTCGCATGGGAAGCAAATAAAGAATTTTATTTTTGCTACAAGGAGCAAAGAGGTGGACGGCATTAAGGCTCTTAAAAGAGGAGTTTTATTCTCTTTAAAATTTGGCAAATAGATAGATAATGATGGGTTATTATTAGTATTATTTTTATTAAGAGATAAGAGATAATTGATGGATTAAATTCTTTTAATTTGAATATATTGATAATTAAAGAGATAAAGCTATCAAAATAGAAGAGTGATGGCCAAGTAAGGGATTCTAAGTTAGTAATTTCGGCTACTAAAGGAAAAGAGGGCCATTCATTCTTTCTTTCAACTCTCTCTCTGCCGAATTCTCTCTAGCAAATAACTCCTCTCTTCTCTTTTATTTTTGCCAAGCCGAAAGACCTTGTGCTCTAGCCGAATCCTCCATCTTTATTCTTCTTTCTCTTTTCTTTCTACCAATCAAAAAGCCGAAATCAAGATCCTTCTAGCCTACATAGCCGAATATTGTTAAAGGTTCAAGCAAGGATTGCCGATTCCTAAAGTAAGGGTAAGATCTCATTCGGTTTCATCCTTTTTCTTTTAAGATTTGCCAAAATCTAGGACTAACCCCATTAATATCTTGTTGCCGGAACTTTGAAGAGATCTTTCGAGATTTACTAAGTGTCGACTACAAGGAAGGAGAAGTTCTTTTCCCAAGGTACACCATAGGCCGCGTGTTCCTAGTTATTCTAAGTGAGTTTCGGGATTTAAAATCCACAAGGTAAGTGTCTATAGCATTCGGCCAAGGGCCATCTATGATGATTTAATGTTAGAATCAAATCTAACATATGTGTATAGGTATTTCGACAGATAATTAAGACAAGGGATACTTTTGGGATTTGAAATCGCAAGGTGAGTGCATAAGTACAATCGGCCAAGGTCTATTTTGGTAATTAGATCTATTCTTTATTTGTTTAAAAAGCCGAAACTAATCAAGTTAAATGATCTAGCATTGGCTGATTGAAGGGAGGAGTAGCACTAAGTTTTCAGAATTTGATTTATAGTGAAATCGGCACCAAGGTAAGTTTTGGGTTACAACAATCCGAATAGGATTTGGTTTTATGGCCGAATGTAGGGACTAAGGATCTAAGGCTTTAGATCGGATTTTCGGGATTTGAAGTGAATTTGCTAAGTTAATCAGGTGTGTACCCCACACTAATCTTAATAGATTTATGGCTTAAACTTGATATATGTGTTAATATGAAAGTGTAAGAATGTGGCTAAGGTACCATGATATGGTACAAAGTACTCAGGTACGTTTCCTACTCCTACTAGGATTATGAAATATGTTATATTTAACATGTGATAAGTAATAAGAATGTGAAATTTGGCATGTTAATGTATAATATGTATGATATGGGGCATATGGGTTATTGAAAAGGGGAAGTGAATGTGGTGACCTAAGACCACGATATTTGAATATGGTGACCTAAGACCACGAGATCTGAATGTGGTGACCTAAGACCACGATATCTGAACGTTAAGACCACGATATCTGAGTGTGGTGACCTAAGACCACGAATACTTATAAGGGCGATGAGCACGTCGACTGCAGCGACTACCTTCGATGGTGTGTAGCGGATGGAGGGTTGACTTAGTAGTCCCCACGGTGTGCAGGTTGGTACAGGTGATATGTAGCGGATGGTATCTAGGTTTGGGTTTGGGTTGCATCATTTTAATTTAATGATATATGAATTTGTATGCTATGAAATGCCTAAATTTGTTAAGACTTAGTGTTGTGTTACACATTGAGTCTATTGACTCACCCCGTTGTGGGAACATTTTTCAGGTGATGAACAGTGATGGACCGGGTCGGCAGAAGCTTAGGGATGGCCATGCTCAGCAAGAAATTCATTTTATTTGGACTACTTTATTTTAAGTACTTTGGTTTTAATTTTTGGGTTTATTTGATGTAATAAGGCCATAGTTGAATTACTTTAATTTTTCTTTTAATTACTATGTACGAATTTTTTATCAAGTGAAGTTGAAGTAGATTTATTTTAAAACAAAGCCTAAATGTTTTGTCACCTAAACTAAATGGTTTCAATAACAAATAAATTTGTTTTCAACTCAAGCCCGACCCAACACAATCTTTCTTTCAAAACACACAAGTTTTTTCTAAGTAACAAAAGAATTTTGAACCGGTTTACTTCGAGGAACATACCAGATCCGGTCCAGGCTCATGGGCCGGGTATGGGGTGTTTCAACATGGGCGTGTGTTTTGGCCATGTGTCCCCTACATCTTTAAAATTCAAAAGCAGAATGCTCAGTGATCACATGGCCTAGCACACAGGCATGTAGCTTAGCCATGTGACCCCTGCACCTATACACGGCCTAGCACACGGGTGTGTGACTTGGCCGTGTGACCCAAGTTAGAGAGTTACATTGGTACTAACATGGACTGGGACATGGCTATGTGCCATATTTCGAATGCCCACATGGCCTGACCACACAGGCGTGTGTCCCCTGCACCTAGGAAAAATTTTGAAGTTTTGCAAAAGATTCTCTAAGTAGCCGGATTAGTCCCGACTTATTTCTATTGCTTTTTTTGGGCCTCGAGGGCTCATATAAGTGACTTTATGAATAATATCTGACATGAATGTTAAATAATATGAAATGTTAGGGGTGTTATAATGTTACATCTTAATTGTGAACTTACCATTTCATTCATTTTCTTACCCATTGAATATTCTAAAATTACATTGGAAACTCGGGAAAGCTCACACATAGTATGCCTTTACATATAATCGTAACATTTCCTTTACATCATTGTTCACACGAGCTATGAAATGGGCCTGCTCACACGAGATGTGGGTCGGAATGTAAGCTACACGATGTTACTCACAAGAGCTGTGGAGAATTTACAACAAATTTAGGACCTCAGCCATCGATAGGACATTCGAAACCAGCACTCGAAACATGAAATCTCTAATAACATGTCATTTGTATCCTAAGAATTCCTAAGGTTCAATCGAGATTTGATATCTGTCAATTTATCATAGCATTGATACATATACACAAATAGGTTTGTTTATACCAAATCAACATAATGATTATTCAATTTAACTAGCATAAAAGCAGTTACAATTTGTATGAGCTTACATGACTAAATTGCAGCAATGGCTAAGTTTAAGGGTTATTTGGTAATTTTCTCTTCTCCACGATTTTCCACTCGTACATGATCTAAAATAATAATTCCATTCAATTCACTAATTATAACAGAAAAATCAATTCATTTAATGCAATTAAGTCCTTTTTGACATTTTATAAAATTACCCTCAAAGTTTACCCTTTTTGCATTATAGTCCTTAAACCCGAAACTTGCAATTTCATCATTTTTAATCATAAATCATGCTAGCTGATTTTTACCCAATCTAACTACAGCCCATATTTATCCACAATTTACAATATTTTCTTTGAATTTTACCATTTTCATAAATAAGTCCCTAAACTTGAAAATCATCAAAAAATTACTTAACAAAATACTTGTATTTAACAATAAAGCTTAATAATCAATCATAAAATTTCAAGAACACTTCAATTTCATCCATGGTAAAATTCTAAACATTTAACAATTTAACAAATTGACTCCTGGGCTAGCTAGATTAAGCTACAACGATTTCAAAAACATAAAAGTTACTAGAAACGAATTAAAAAAAAAATACCATGCAAGTATAATAACTTTGACCGAAACTTAAAAAGCTCAACAATGGTGTTTCTTCACCTAACATTCAATGGGGGTTTGCAATAAAGATGATAACTCATAGTTATCTTTTGTTTATTTTCATTTATCTATAAATTTACCATTATAACCTTTATAATTTAACTAAAATTTCCTAAATCTACACCTTGAAACCGACCACTATAATAAAGAAAAGTATATTTACCTTTTAAATCCCTTAATTCATTGTTCCTTAACCAATTAGTGCAAATAAACTAATAGCGATTAACTTTTACAATTTAGCCCTTTTCAATTAATTAACTATCTAAACATTAAAATTTCTTAACGAAACTTTAATACAACCTTAATAGCACTCCATGAATATTGAATAAAATATTACCGGCTGGGTTTATAGAAATGAGGTCCTGATACCTCATTTTCTAAAACCACTTGACTTTAGGGACATACAACTTAAACCTAATTAATCATTCAAATAACATAAATTGCCAATTCAAAATTTATTTTAATAACATATTTGACTTGTAAATATTAAATAACAACATGTACGAACTTACTCGTCAGATTTGTGGCCCCGAAACCACTGTTTCTGACACCACTGAAAAATAGGCTTTTATACAGAATAATTCCATAATTTAATTTCTCCCCCAAAGTAAATAACAAGAACGAGAATAAAATCTAAAACCTAAGAAAAAGTCAAAAAACTAAAGACTAAAATTAAAGAGAAAATTATACAATAGAAAAAGGTGTCCATAACATGTGTTAGCTAAGCATATTTATAGACTTAGAATGGTTATCATCCTTAACCCTAGGTCAGCTAACATTCCTGAGCTTAAATCTAGATTGTGCATACCAAAATGCCCCTAGCTCGTATTAATTTTTCGTACAGAGGCAATGTCGCAACACATCAAGTCATGTGTTGCGACATCGAAGGCAGCATACTCTCCCCAAAAAGAGGCTGTTATAGAGAATAATTCCATAATTTGATTTCTCCCCAAAATTAAATAACAAGAATGAGAATAAAAATCTAAAACCTAAGAAAAAGTCAAAAACTAAAGACTAAAATTAAAGAGAAAATTATACAATAGAAAAAAGTGTCTATAACATGTGTTAGCTAAGCCTATTTATAGACTTAGAATGGTTATCGTCCTTAACCCTAGGTCAGCTAACAATCCCGAGCTTAAATCTAGATTGTGCATACCAAAATGCCCCTGCCTCGTATTAATTTCTCGTACAGTGGCGATGTCACAACACATCAGGTCATGTGTTGAAACATTGAGGGCAGTACACTCTTCTTCAGGGGTATGTCGTAACATCCTCATGCTGTGTCGCAACATTAAAGGCAGCCTTGGACTTCTTCATTTCTACTCCCTATGTTGCGACATCCAATGCTCCATGCTAACCTAGTGACCAATATCGAGTTCAATACGCCTTGTAATGGTCTCCTGCACACTCAAAAAGTATATTATAGCTCACCCTTAGGCCTTATTCGGCCTCTAAGGTCAATAAAAGACTCGAATAACACAGTTTATTGAATTTAAGTAAATGTAAGAAAACTTAACTAAATTCCAACTAAAATGCTCGTATTCAAGCTCCTCAAATGCATAAACTAGTTTAATGTGCTACACCAAATTACGACAGATCAAACTCCCCCATACTTAAGTCATTGTTTGTCCTCAAGCAACACAAACAATAAATAATAAACGAAAAGACGAACCTTGAGAAAGTATGGTACAAATGTTAGCTTTAGAGCACATGAATAGGCATTTCGTACTCACACATAATCTTGGAATGAGATATAACTAACTTACCACTTTTTCTATCAAACACCTAAATTCAGTATATTACAAAGTACACAAGCATGAAGGGTTTCAAATGTATGAATCCTATAACACCCCTCACCCGTATTCAATGTTGAAATAGGGTTACGGAGCATCGCCAAACATATAATACAATTACACATACATTTCACGTACATTTTCAAATTTCATATAATCATCAATCTACAACATTCATATCATCCCTTAAATGAGCCTACGAGGCCCTAAACATACATTAGAAGTGATTCGAGACTGAATCGAAAACTCAGGAAACTTTTCCACACTTAGAAAATTTTTCTCAAAATAGGGGACACACGCCCGTATGGTCAAGCCGTGTGTCTCACACGGCCATCAGACACACCCGTGTCATAGCCTGTGTGAACTGCAACACCCCAAACCCAGCCCAAAAGTTAGGTTCGAATCTGGCGTGTCACATTGAAGTGTTTTTCGAAAACCATATTTACATTAAAACCCTCCTTAATATTTAAAAACTAAAGTATCCATTTGTGTTCGTTCAATTTCAAAACGTGGTACATTGAGAAGTTAATCACTTTAAAAAAAAATCGTTATTAACTTCATTAAAAATCTCTTTTAGTTGCAAAAGCTATTTTAAGGTAAAGAAGTTTAAAACGTAAGTTTTTAAAAACAGTAATTGGGTTGAAAATTCATCTACGTCTAACAGATATAAAACATAACAAAATCCCAAATTTAGAATTAAATCCAGAAAGGCCTTATTATAGAAATTAAAACCCAAAACGGAATTTAAAACATATATAAAGTCCAAAGCATAACAGCCTCAGTCGTGTGGTCACCTTCGAGCCCCTCGCAGCACCGATCCTCCTAACACTGGGGATTACCTGTACAGTTAAAAGGAAAAGGGTGAGTTTACAAAAACTTAGTGTGTAATCCCTTACTAGAGTAATAACGATCGATATCTGAAAACCGAATAGCGATGCAGGCCAAAGCCCTTTAACAGTAACAGTATAGTCCAGTTCAGAGCATACGTGGACCAAAACCCACTACAACATCATTTGGGTCACAGCCCATAATAGAATCAATTGGGCCCAGCCCAAACCAATACAGAACAAGTGGTCTAAGCCCAGTACAATGACAGTTCTCATAAACAGATATGCAACAGTATGAGGATGCACCCCACCCTGATCTAGCCAACACACCACCCGTACCAACCAACACACCATATGGGGATAAAATTGACCCACCCAGCCAACACACCAAGCTTAGCACTGGTTACGGCACTAAGTCAACAGAACGGCTCGGCGTCGTGGATTGAACGGCTAAAAGCCATAAACAAAATGGTTATAAACCATAATCAGGATGGCACAGAGCCATAATCAGGATGAACAAAGCTACCGGTAACTGTAATAAGTTTGGCATATCTACGATAATATAATCGGCATATAGCCACAGGTAATTATGATTGACACAAAGTCATCAATATATATGTTAGGCACATAGCCACGGGTAAATACGATTGGCACAAAGCCACAATTAAGATAGCACATAGCCATATTTAGGTTTGCATAGAGCCAAATTCAAATTACGCGGCTTTAAGCCATCTGTCGGACCACAGTCGTCTCATGCGACCCGTGCGACCTTAACAGATCAATACTGGATCCACAGTTGTCTTATGCGACCCGTGCAAACCTATGAGAACTTCCTCCGTATCAATGTCCCAACCCAATGCAATATGTTGTGTATGTCATGCTCAATCATTACATGTGTATGCAAAATGGCCATGCTCAGCAACAGTCATTTAGACATATATTAAAAGCATATTAGTTACATAACCACAGTCAAGTCAGTTACAACACAGTCATACGATCACAGTCAAATCATCAAATTCATAGTCTAAGTCAGTCATTTACCCATAAGGGCTAAATAGTCATTTTACCCTATAAGGGTATTTCAGTCATTTTACCCTATGAGGGTATTATGGTCATTTTTGCAAACCGGAGGTATTTTAGTAATTTTACAAATGAGGGTATTTCGGTAATTTTACAAATTGAGGGTATTTCGATAATTTTACAAATCGAGGGTATTTCAGTAATTTCACAAATCAGGGGTATTTCGATAATTCTACAAATCAAGGGTATCTCGGTAATTCCACAAATTAGGGGTATTTTGATAATTTTACAATTTGAGGGTATTTCAGTAATTTCACAAATTAAGGGTATTTCGATAATTTCACAAATCGAGGGTATTTCGGTAATTTCACAATCTAAGGGTATTTTGATAATTTCACAAATCGGGGGTATTTTGGTATTTTCACAAATCAGGGGTATTTTGGTAATTTCACAATAAGAGGGTATTTCGGTAATTTCACAAATAGGAGGTATTTCGGTAATTTCAAAATTTGAGGGTATTTCGATAATTTCACAAATCATGGGTATTTCGCTAATTTTGCAAAATGGGCCCATACACTCGTGTAAATGGGCCTAAGGCCCATTACACGACCCAAGTGGGCCCACACACTCGTGTGGCCCATTTAGCCCAAAAACAGCCACAGTTATGCAAACGTCACAATCCAAACACCACTTACCACATCACATACATTTTATTCGTGTGGGCCCACAAGCCCACTGGGCCCACACAGCCCATTTCTGCCCAACAGGGCCCAGAACAGCCCAATACCACAAGAGCGCTCGTGGTGGCCTCTACAGACTAACGCCCATGTTCGTGGGCTCGGTTCACCACACGTACGATTGCACGCTCGTGTGGCATCATACGCCATATTTTTGGCTTTTCGACATTTTTCTGATCTACAGTTATAGCAGTGTAGCAACACATACTTTCGGCTTTTTAGCCGGTTATCAATCATAGCATACAGTTACACATACTCTATCAGCTTTCTTGCCGACTATCGAATACAGGGTACTGTTACACACCTGATCATGTAGAGTACTAAGAATTCACGATCGCCAGAACCCATATTCAAACATAACATTCAGTTAATCACTAAACTAATAATGTTAAGAAAAAAATCTTAGCAACCACCTAACCAAGAGATCGATACCACATGCCTTGACTAGATCGGTCGACTATGATTTGCCTAGTTAATCCAAAGTTTGATGCAGCCACCCTTTCGTATCCTTGCGAAAAATCCCAAACAGACGACACCTTATGCCGCTTAAACTTGGGAGTAGAGGCTACGCGCTCAAACACAGCCGGTACCTTTGCCATCACTTTACTACTAGAATCCTCTTTACCCATCGAGAGTTCTTGATTGAATAACAAAAGAGTTTCAACCGCTTCTGAAATGCTTCCACCCCATCACTTCTTGTAGAAATCTAAAAACTCAATGATCAACTTAGGAAACTAACATTCGGTAATCAAAGAATAAGATGGAGGAGTATTCGACTTTTAGAAAAAGTAGAAGAAACGGATTTTAACACATATTGCAATAACAGAGAAACAACAGAGAGAACTTATATGTACCTATCGATTCCTCATAACCCTTGCAAGACTGAAACAACACCAATGGCAGAGCACTAAAACAGTCAGCCAATAATAGGGAGAGAAACAAAATATTCGACCAAAAGAGCAAATAGCAAAGGGGAATATTGAAAGAGAAAAGAGAAAAGATGGAAAAGAGGCAATCGGCTAAAGGAGAATAACCAAAAAGAAAGAATAAAACCGATGGGAAAAGAGAAAATATATTCGGCTAGACAAAATGTAAAACAGAAGAGGTGAATGAAAAAGAATAATTCGGCAACACAAACTAGTTTTTCCCAAGGCAAAAGTGACCGAAACCAAATCAAAAATGAGAGAAAACTATCCTAGTCGAATTTCCTATGCTTCCCCTTACCAATTCGGTACAACACTCCCACACACTTCAAAACTCCTTGTTTTTCTCCATAAATCACTCCCTTAATCCCTCCTCGAAATCCTCCTTGATTTACTCCAACTCCCCATTCAAGTTTAATTCAAATTCTTATGAAATTCAACCATACAGTTCCAGTCCAATTCCAACACTTCCCCAGCACAAGCTGCAAAATAAACATACAATTGCGCACTCCAAGCCTCGAACCTCAGACTCCTTGCCACACATGTAGCGCCACCACCACTGGATCACCCACTCTATTTGTGTCACATTTTACCTTCAATAAATTAAAAGGTCTAAAGGCCAAAGTCCAGGTTCCTTTAAAAGAAAAACCAAAACAAATTACAAGAGCCAAGACTTGACCCCAGGTTCCCTTGCAACCTTAATGACGCCACAACCACTAGACCACATACTTCCTTGTGTCATTTTTTTAACACAATAATTTAAAAGGCCTACATCCAAGCATCCAGGGTTTTATCCACTTAAAACAAAAATTTTTGCTAAAGCCCAGGTTTGAACCCAAGACTTCTCCAACATTTTTCAGGGCCCTTAACCACTGAAGCAGACATTTAATTGTGTCATTTCCTTGCACAATTAAATACTTATGTACAGCCTCCTTACTGATCTATACAAAAGGCCTAATACTTCTAGGCCTAAAATTTGGGGCGTTACATGAACAATCAAATTGGGAGCACATGGCCGTGTCACAGCCCGTGTCCTACCCCATGTCTAAACAAGTGAGGTTACTGACTTGGGTCACACGGCCAACCACACGCCTGTGTGCCAGGCCATGTGTTAGGCCGTGTCAAACCTATAGGGTATACTGACTTATGCAACACGGCCAAGTCATACGCCCGTGTGCTAGGCTATGTGCCAATTAGAGGGTCATACTGACTTGTACCACATGGCCAATCACACGCCCGTGTGTGAGGCCGTGTGGAACATACTGACTTTACTTCAATTTCAACTCCAGGGGACACACGGCCGTGTATTATGACTATGTGTCAGACACGGCTGAGACACATTTCCGTGTCTCTGCCCTTGTGGACAAAAATAGGCTATTTACCAAACCATTTTGCCACCCCAATTGATACACTCCTTCACCTACACATATGGCACCAAAACAAACCATAATAGGCAACCTAAAACAACCAATTTAGCCACAATTAAGGCTATTTCATACCATATCCTATACCCATAACTAAAATGCTTATAACTCATGTTTTTCTCAATCAAAACATACCAAAACATATACACCAGTCAACTAGTTAAACATTTACCAATCATACATCATTTTGTACCATTTCACAAGCATGTTACTGATTCCACAATTCATCAATTTACCATTCATAGTACCTATTATCATCAATCATCACAACCAACTCAATATACATAAGACATAAGCATATATATATATGCACATGATTCAAACATACCAAATAAACCATAATGATCCATCACACATGGCTATATATACATACCAAACACAAACATTTATGAGTCATATCATTTGGCCAAAGTATTTACCAAATATAACCAAAATAACTCAAAGTCCCTATACATGCCATATACTAAAATTACCAAAGTTCATAGATACCAAAATATAGGTGGATAGTGTGAAGCGATCTCCGACAATCCCCGAATTCGAGCTAGCTTTGATATCACTATAAAACACGGAAAATAAACAAAGTAAGCTATAAAGCTTAGTAAGCTTGTATGAGATAAACTTAATGCAATCACTTAAAAATGATTCATTATTTTTAATATGTCAATATGCAACTTTCCTTACTATCAAACCTTTCAAGTGCTCATTCACAAAACCATATACATTCGTCATCATTTCTCCCATTCAAAGCTCAAATGGTTTATACACATACTTGTACCATCTCGTACCAATCTTATATACCTTCTCATCTTTCATTTACCCATAGAACCATTCAGAATAGAAGTCGGATACTCAAAGATCTCACACGATATGTTCCTATACCATGGCCCGAAGCCAAATCAAGGTAACTTATCTGAAATACTGATATCATGGCCAGAAGCCAAATCAGTTTATCTCGCACACTAAGTGATATATCATGGCTCGAAGCCAAATCAGTTTATCTCGCACACCAACTGCTATATCATGGCCCGAACCCAACTCACTGTATCACCTAATGACATGTCACTAGTATCCTAAACTATTCCTAAGGTTCAACCTGGATTTCAACTGTTGAATCATTGTCGAATAATTTCTAAACTTGTTCGTAGACACGTAATCACAATTTAGGCTATATCAAAGCATATAGAATACATTTGAAATGAATTTATAGCATACGAACTTACCTCGGTTGATAAAATGGCGAATCGAGTCAACTATTTCGTAACTTCGTTCTTTCCCCAATCTAAGTCTGTATTTCTCCTTTCTTGATATGCAGGCTTAGTACATAGCCGAACCTTTAAGCTCCATTAATGGCTTTTTTCTCCTTTCATATTTGGTGGAGAAACTAAGGAAGATGATAGCCTTATGCATTATGCTATTATTTTACTATGTTATTACATAAATTACTAATTTAACCTTAAGTGTAACATATAAAATTCACCTAACACATGTCCAAAAGTGTCCACTCAAATTCCAAATGGTTTAATTACCGTTTGAGGACCCCTACTTTAAAAACCATAGCTAATAAACACTTTTTAGCTTATAGAACTGTACTTTTACACTTTACATGATTTATTCCTTTTTACCGAATTAAGCATTCAAACGATAAAATTACTTCACGAAACTTTCACACATACATGCTATCATGCTGTAAACACTTAAAATAATATTAAAATAATTTTTTGACCTCAGATTTGTGGTCCCAAAACCACTATTCCAATTTGACCAAAAAACGGGCTGTTACAAATCCATCAATAAATTATACAAGTAGTTTGATTACCCTAGCAGAATACAAACAATTATAAATGTAATTATTAAGTATGATTTTGAATTGTGAATAAGTTTTCCTAAATCGCATAGGGCTTTTCAGCTTGTAACATTCTGAGGCTTAGGACAGGTATGGATTTCAAGAATTGTAAGCATCAAATAGTTTCAAGCACGAAAATAGTTTAGCACATTGTATTGTCCCCTATTCTCCCCCTTAGTAACACTTTTCCACTCACCACCTTATGTTTCATTCTCTCACCTTCCTTATTTCTCCACAAAGGAAGTCACAGCCTAATATAACAATCATGGTTAGCTCACGAGTATTTTGTTCACTGATGAACGAGTTTTTCTAATTTTGTGACTTTGTCACATTTTTTTCCTTTTCAATACATCTCACTCACAAATGCTTTTACTTTTCAACTACTTTTTCTACTCGTTTTGATTTTCTTTTTGAATTTTTCTTTTGTTACATATATTGCTAACCTATAATTACTATATCATACT
Organism: Gossypium bickii; assembly: GCA_025503065.1. Classification (NCBI taxonomy): domain Eukaryota; kingdom Viridiplantae; phylum Streptophyta; class Magnoliopsida; order Malvales; family Malvaceae; genus Gossypium; species Gossypium bickii. The sequence goes on along the minus strand of CP106717.1, from coordinate 40,115,866 downwards.
GATCCCCCCTATTTCACTCTATTTTTACAAAATCTGCCACAATGTATCTACTTAACCCTCAATACGTATGGCCAGACGTCTATAGTTGTGTAACTTAAAAATAGGTACTAAAGATAAATAATAGGGGTTAGCTTTTTGGCTCTGTGTGCTTTTTACACAATTCCTTAGGTCATCCTTAGATATCTCAACATCCACAACTCTAATCAACCAAACAACCACAAATTCAACAATTTATACTTCATACTAGCATGCTCATTTCCTTGTATTCTCTATATCACTAGGTACATTCAATTACTTTAATGCCTGTTTACAGTGTGATATATAAAACTTAGTAGTCTAATAATAAAAAATTTAAAATAACTTATCCTAATGTCAAATTTATTATAAATACAATCAACCTATGTACATGCTCCTAACCAGTCACTTGTATTTCTACAAGCTCAAACATACAATTGACAAGAAAATCAAACAAAAGCATAAAAATTTAAAACAAAATTTCTAAGTTACCCCACCCCACACTTTAGATAACACATTGTCCTTAATGTGTAGCCCTTAAAAAGATAGGGAAAGAAGTTACCTGGTTGATCATGATAGTTCTATAGGTTATTGGTGGGTTCTTCCTTCATTGCTTGTTGAAAATTCTAAATGTTGTGCCTCCTCCATGTGGGGTTCCTACGTAGAAAATTAAAATAGGTCACAAAACTACCAATAATATACCATTAACCCTACTTCTAAAAAATAAAATTAGAATCATTCAAAGATTAATGCAATCTTTAAAATCAAAAACTCAAAAGTTCACACATCCTCCTTGACATCCTTCTTCATTGCCATCCTCTCCTTCCTCTTCACTTACACGCGCCTCTTCCTATTGCCCAGGATGTGTCAGTCCAACCATATATGAGGTGTAATTAGGTATCCTAATATTGTTTTATCGTGCAAACTCCTGAAAGATTGGGCCTGATTCTATCATCTAATGTATCATCCAATCCAGTTTTGGATTACTATTCTCTCCAACTTATTGTTAAGCGGTTGATTTTGCTTTCCCTTGAGATGAAGCCAGGGCAACTCTCACATATTGTTGGCATTTGTTCCACTCCTTTATCTACTTTACCCGAAGATCAATGTATTGTGTAAACAGAGTGTCGTTGGTGATACTTTGAGATGGCTTCATTGATTGTTCTGTGGATGCCATTGGAACGCATGTGTTTTTGCATAAAGTCGTCACCAAGTGAGGGAATTAAACTCCCACATTCTGGCCACTACGCATCTTTTCACTTTTTGGTAAATCCATTTTTCGATGCATATTTGCTTTTTCTACAAAATAACATAAAGCACCGCTCGGAAGGTATTGACATTAGACACATTTAAAGCAAGAACAACTTATGTGCATAAAAATTGAATCCACATTGTAGATAGGTTGATGAAACGAGGTTGGGATATTGGTACTTGGGCGATATTTCTATTCGCCCCTTCCTTCTGTTAAAAATTTTATAATATTATCCATATCTATGTCTCAAAAATACTCTAAACCAGTTTCATCAATGAAATCTTTTTCATAGTATGGAGCATTATAAAAGTCACAAATAATTTGAGGGGTTATGCACACTTTTTTCCCTTGCACAAGTATCTTTTCCCATATATGACATTCGGTATTTCTAAACACTTGGTCCCATAAAGATGCATAAAATTCTTGAACAACAGGGACCACAATAATGTCTTTTGGGATCTCCAAAAACATTCCAAACTATGATATCTAACTAAAGGTGTAACATCCCGAATTAGGGCCTAGTCGGAACAGTGGTTTCGAGATCACAAATCTGACGAGGAATATTTTGTTTTTACTATATTTTTATGGTTTACGATTTCACAAAAAGATTTCGTGAAAATTTCGTTTGAAAATTTCGACGTTTGGGCACTCAATTTAGTCAAAAGGACTAAATTGTAAAAAGTGCAAAAGTTGAGTTCTATATATTAAAGGTGTCAAATTGCTATGAGTTTCAAATTGGAGGTCCTTAAAAGGTAATTAGACCATTGGATAACTTGATGGACAAAAATGGGCATCAATAGGACAAAATTGAAAGAAAAGCCTTAAGGGTATTTTAGTCATTTAGTGTTTTAATGAATAAAAAAGACAAAATACAAGAAAAAAATCTGCTCATCTTCTTCAAGTTGCTGTCGAGAATTTCATGACTCCATGGCTAAGGGTTTCAAGCTTTTCAAGCTTCATAGTAAGTGTTTCTAAGCCCCGTTTTTAATGTTCATCGATTTTTTGAAATCCCGATAACTTAGTTTAGCTATTTCTACCATTATTTTGAGCTAGAGTTTAATTTTAAAAATTGACCCATGTTGAATAATTGTTTATTTTGATGAATTTTGGTAGATTATGCATGTTTATGAGTAGAGGAACGATTTTTACTAAGTGATTTTCGGTGAAAACGAGTAAAACGAGCTAATTGGTAAAAGTTGTTATTGTTCATAATAATGTGTTATAGTAAGAATTTGAAGTTGCTATAGAAGGGAAAAATGTTCAGCATGTCATAAAACATAAGAAAAAGGAATAAAGTTTAATTTTCGAGCCTAGGGGTAAAATCGTAATTATGCAAAAGTTTAGGGGCAAAATTGTAATTTTTCCAAAGTTTGAGTTAGGAACTGTTTTGAGTAGTACATTAATTAAATAAGTGAAATGTGATGTTTTAGACCCCAAAAAATGAGATTTGGACCTAGAACTGGAGGAAAATCGAAAATCAGGAAAGTTGGTAAAATGGTCGTTTCGGCATTCGAGGTAAGTTCGTGTGTTAATAATGATGCAACACCATGCTTGAATTGTAATTTTCTATTGATATGGCATAAATTGTATGATTTAATATGTTTAGGAGAAGTTGATGGATGGTATGTATCGTATGGAAAATGTGATGTTTGTTGTGTCATGTGAAATTGAATGGCAAATTAATGTTACAAGAATTGAATGTTAAATTAATATTACATGGGTTGTATGAGTTCCTACACGGTTGTACCTAACGAGATTTCGACAAGAAAGTTTATATGTAAATAATGCATTTATTTTACTTGTACAATAATTATTTTGCTAGATATTATGGAAATCATTAGGTGATAACTAAAATATGAAAATGTATGGAAATGGAAATTCTCGATTGAACCTTCGGAAAACCGAGAGATACGGACAATATGTAGCTAGGTCACACGAGGGATAAGGGACATTCACCGTGTGCACAAGAAAGCTACTAGATGGCAAAACTTGATATGTAGCTAGGCCACATGGATGATAAGGGACTTTCACCATGTGTGCAAGAAAGCTACGGGATAATAATTTCATATGTAACTAGGTCTCATATGTAATACTGTATGTATACCATGTGTACAAGAAAGTTATGGGTTATGAGTAGCTAGGTCACATGAGTGGTTCCTAGTGTTGGACACCATGTAGACAAGAAAGCTACGAGATGGAATGGCTAGGTCACATGGTGATAAGGGACCTTCACCATGTGTACAAGAAAGCCGAATTATGCATAGGTGGAGCTATATGCTGAGACTACCGAGTATCGGGCATTTTTCGAAGGGGTTCAATGGGATAATTTACTAATGATGATTGGTACGATCATGTTACAATTAAGTGCAAGTGTGAATGTGACCAATTGAGAAATGTGGCAAATGTATGTATGAAAAATATGCTCGATATGTAATCGGAAATTGGAAAGATTGGTATAGCAAGTGATGAATACAACTAAAATGAGAGAGAGCAAAAATTTACAATAGAACTGCTTTGGACGGTAGCAGTGACGTGAATTTGAAAAATCATCAACAATAGTAGAAATTGAATTATAAGTTGGATGAGATATTTATTTAAAGCTTATTGAGTCTATTTTCATATAAAAGAAACATATCAAACAAATAATTCGTATATTTTTAGATATTTGAATTTCTGTGAGACTGGTTCAGAATGATTACATGATCCCCTATTGTGCATTGGAAAATCATTAAAAATTGTAAAAAAATAATTGTGGGATATAATTTATATGCCTGAAATTGTGAATGTGTCTACTTTCAAATGAACCAAATAAGAAGGTCATATGAACTTTTTACGAGGAGAAAATTGATTCGTAGTGAAGAGAGGTCAGAATAGTCGAATAGTGAAATAGGGGAATCTTTAATGAATAAACTGTATTGATTGACTGAACCAAAAATTCTGAAAATTTTATGGTAAGAATAAATGTGAGTCTAGTTTCATGTAAAATTTATGGATCTTAATTTGGAGTTTCGTAGCTCCAGATATAAAAAATTTAATGACTATGACTCAAGAAAATAGCTTAACTGGAATTTGAAAAAATGGGAAGAATATGAAAATGTTATCACATTGCTTATTATTTTCATGCGAGCTTACTAAGCGTAAAGCTTACTCCGTCCTTTCTATTTCTTTTAGTTTTGTCAGGTCAGCTCAAGGTTGGAGATCGTCGGAGGCAACATCACACTATCGAGCCATTATCATTGGAGTATTGGCATATGTATGTTAAATGTTTTCAAGTGAGTGGCATGTATAGGGACTTAATTGTTCTATGATGGATGTTGTTGTGATTAGTCAAATGTATTGGCTTATATTGATTTGTTGATTATAGCCATGAGATGTGGCTTATGATGATTTTGGCTTGTAAGCCCATTTGTCCATGGTATGTGTTAATGTATTGTTCTGTGGTATAAGTGATTAAATAGATGACAAGGTCAAATGCATGTATTTGAAAAGTTGAAATTTTGGGTGAAATTTGGTAACCCGGTTTTGTATGATTGTGAATGTTTAAGTCCGGTAACACCTCGAACCCTATCCCGGAGTTGGATACAGGTGAGGGGTGTTACAAAAGGCCATATTTCCTTATAGATAATCATCAACGGATCAAATCCCCTCTATTAAATGAAGGTTCTTCCTTGAATTTGTACAAAATATTTTTCAACATACAGGTTTGAGAAATTAGAGGGGTTTAAAATCATCGATGATTCTAGTTCATTAGTTCTTCAAACCTTTCTAGGAGGCATGGTGCTTTCAGATTACAAACTAATGAAATATCAAGCAATTAATTTTAATGGAACAGTGAAAAGTTAAGTTAGGAACTCTTAACCTCGTGTAAGTGTAGAATTCCTCGTTATGTTTAGTTGTTATTGTTTCATTAGGTGTTTCCCGTCCTTTCTTTACACCGAATAAAATTGAAAGAAGAAATTTTCCAAACAAACCAAAAAGAAGTAAAAAGTGAGTTTTAGGTTTTAAGGGATTTTAAGAGGCTAAAGGAGTTAAGAGATGTTTAAATAAGAGGGTAATATGTATTTAGGTTATAAAATAGGTGTTTTGAGGGTTAAAATTCGGTTATAGTGAGGTTTAACCCGTCAGGTTATGCGAACAGATCAGGTCAACCATGCAAAAACTTGCAGTGATGTCACAACACAAGGGTTCCTTGTAATACCCCAAACCCGGTCAATACACCACAACCAAATCTGGCATGCCACGAAGGAAAACATTTTGAAGAAAATTGAGTTAACGATTAAATTTTAGTGAAAAACTCTTTGTTGTTCTATGTTTGTAGAAATCAGGTGTATAATAATTTAAAAACTGATAATTTACTTTGAAATTCCGTAAATAAATCTTTAAAACTTAGTTGCAGATCCATAGACTAGAAAACAATTACGTCATTTTAAGAAAAACCCGAATGATTACTTAGAAAACCGTTTGCATTCGAGTGTAGAAACTTAAATTTGGAAATCATTTAAGTTGTCGAAAACACTTAAGTTGTAATTTTACTATCAAATGATTTATATTACCCGATGGTAAGATTTTGAAAACCTTTGCGTTTATACAGTTTAGAAAAACCTTGGGCTCAATTATTAAATCCACCATGTAATTTATAAAGCCATGTTTAAATCAAGTCCAAAGCATATAAATAATCCCAAAACATAATTAAAAAGGCCTTATTACAAATCCATATAAAGATGAAAACCAAATTAAAATAGAATAAAGTACCCAAACTGAAGTTCATGTAAAACCAAATTTTTATTGCATGGCCTCCTCGAGTCCATCCGGCTCCTTATCCGCGATTTACGAATCACCTGAAAAGATAAGGGAGAAGGTGAGTCACCAAGACTCAGTGCATAAATCCTTCCCCCGATTAATGCAACATACTTACACAATTCATAACCGAGTATGTAAATAATGCACCCAACCTAGCCATCCATAACTCCTTTTCTACCCCGTGTGGTACCAAAACACTAGTGGTGCCAAACCACTGGTGACCCAAAGTCACGAATAATAAAGTTGTGGGGCCAACCCACATGTGATACCAAATCACTGGCGACGATCCCGTAATATCAAATGTGGGGCCAACCCACTGTGGTACTAAGCCACTAGGATGAGTCGCTATGAGGTGCCAAACCTCTGGTGTCCCAAAGACACGAAATAATATGTGGTACAAAACCACTGGAGGTGCCAAACCTCTAGTGTCCCAAGGACACGGATATCAAATCCTTCCCCCTACTCTCATATCACCCATCACAATGCAACATTTATACAAATCATGCCATTATGCTTTGTTAGGAATCACATAGCCAATATATCACATATCATGGTAATAAGCATCATATAGCAAAACATATCGAAACGGACTTACCCGAATCCTTGCTCATACCCTTATGGTATCATATCGAGATTTTCATAGTTTTCGGCTTTTAATCAAGATTAAGTTATTAAAAAATACCAAGTTATAAAGTGTGTAAGTTACACACCTGACACTAACGCAAGCACTAAATCCCGAAGACCCGATCTACAGCACTAGATCTGCTTGCCCTACATTCGGCCAACACTAAGATCAGTAACAAAGACCATTCGGCCAACAACAAACCTTAGTCTCAATAGCCTTCGGCTTTACATCCTCTTAAAGAATAATGAACCAACATAAATCCTTACCACTTGACTTACCAACTTCGATTGCTAGAGAAAAAGGGTTAAATCGATTGCTTCCAAAGTCCCGAAGAGCCTAAAAGAAATAAGTTCCTATGGTTAAAACTTTACTAACAAATGCCCAAAATTTGGCTTTTGCCTTCATGAGAAACGATAGAGAGAAAAGAAAAGGAAAATCGGCCAAGACACTTACCTATCTTCCAAAACCGATTATAAATGAACCAAAGAAAATCTATCCTTGATGATATTCGGCCAAGACAAAACAAAAAGAAATAAAGAAGATTCGGCTATGGAGGATAGAAGATAATCAAATGAATTCGGCTAGAGTGGAGAAAGAGAAAAGAAAGAATTTGCAATGGGAGAAGGAGAACTCGGCAAATAGAAGGAAAAAGAAGATGATATGGTCTTTGAACAATTATGAAAAGAATGAAAAGAGAATTGGAAGAAAGAGATTCGGCCAAACACCTTGTTTGCCGAAAAAGAAAAGATCACAAAGTGCTAAGTGTGGTTTCGGTTTCAAAGAAGAAAAGAGAGAAAGCAATTAGAATTTGGTTCAAGGATGAAAGCCAAAACAAAAACAAAATTGCACCTAATGTCCAAGACACATTCGACTAAGGAGGAAGATTTTGGAGAGGAAAAGAAAAAAAAATGCAAAAGATGCACAAAATGCTAAGAATTTACCAACTAATCCCCCCAACATCCTATCAACATTCGGCCAACCCCCCTAGACACCCATACCGTCCACATTCATGTCAAACTTTTCACCCAAAACTTTCCATAACATAACACCTTACATCATGCCTTATGTCCCCTTATCCTTCCTTAATCCATAAGATTCTTATCCCAAAATACAAGCTTTCCTAATCTATAATTCAACTTGTCATAAAATTTAGAGTCCAACTTACGATATGAATAGCTTGACCGACACTTAATGTAAAGGTGCATAAAAAAATAAAGTCTTCCAAATGCAATCCATGCTACTCGAACCATTTCCCTCAAGCAACCATCCATGCGCCATAACCACCTTGCCACAACTCCTCATGTGCTAGAATTTAACACTTAAATTAACTTAAGTGTCAGGATCACCTAATCCACTTCACTAAATTTTCAATACTAAAAATTATTCTAGCTTAGCTAATAATTCCAAGCCTTCACAAAACTATACTAAGCACACAATAAAATCATACCCAGCTAACACAAGTAACAAGATGATACTCAAATTTTTAGGATGTTACAAATCTACCCCCTTAAAATAATTTCGTCCTCGAAATTCCCTGATCAAAAGAGTTGAGGGAACTGCTGTCTCATCACATCCTTCAGTTCCCACGTAGCTTCTTCTATGCCATGGTTCCGCCATGAAACCTTCACTAATGGAACTGACTTCTTACGCAAAATTTTCACGTCTCGATCTAGAATCTGTACTGGTTCCTCTTCCACTGTCAGATCTGGACTCACCTCTATTTCCTCTACTGCCACGACATGCGATGGATCAGAACGATAGCGTCTAAGCATGGAGACATGGAACATATCATGTATCTGACTCAGTTCTGCTGGCAACTCAAGCTGATAAGCTACTGGTCCCACTCGTCTCAACACCTTATACAGCTCAATAAACCTTGGACTTAACTTGCCTTTTCTCCCAAATCTTAACACTTTCTTCCATGGTGAGACCTTCAGAAAAACTTTGTCACCCACGGCAAACTCTTTATCCCTCCGCTTGAGATCGGCATATGACTTTTGCCTATCCGAAGCTTCCTTCAAACGAACCTGAATCAACTTAACCTTATCCTCAGTTTCTGCAACCAACTCTGGTCCTAACATCTGACGCTCACCCAACTCTGTCCAGCATATAGGTGTGCGACACCTCCTACCATACAACGCCTCATATGGTGCCATCTTAATGCTTGCCTGAAAACTATTGTTGTATGCGAACTCAGCTAATGGAAAAAACTCTTCCCAGCTACCTCTGAAGTCCAAAACACAGCCTCTCAACATATCCTCTAAAATCTATATAACCCTTTTCGATCGCCCGTCGATCGTGGATGAAATGCCGTACTAAAATCCAACCGCGTACTCAAAGCTTGATGTAACGCTCTCCAAAACCTCGACGTAAATCTAGGATCCTCGGTACACCATGCAACCTTACTATCTCCGCCACATACAACTTAGCTAACTTCAAGCAAGTAATCCACCCTTACCGGAATGAAATGAGTGACTTAGTCGACGATCCACAATCACCCAAATCGAATCTTTCTTACTAGGCGTAAGGGTAATCCATCGACAAAGTCCGTAGTGATCCTTTCCCACTTCTACTGTTGAATCTTCACCGACTGAAGTAACCCAGACGATAACTGATGTTTAGCCTTGACTCACGACACGCCGGGCATTTACCCACAAACTCGCCACCTCCCGCCTGGACACTGCCACCAAAATCGCTTCTCTTAAATCCCGATACATCTTGCTACCTCCGGATGCATAGCATATAAGGTCGCTATGTGCATCCCGAAGAATCCTTTGCCTCAACTCAACATCCTTCGGCATACAAGCTCTACCTTGAAAACACAATACTCTATCACTGGACAAACTATAATCCTCTAAACCTCCATTCTGAACCTGTAACCTCCGATCATTCAAACCTTCATCCTCTAATCGCTTCTCCTTGATCTCGCTCTAACCAAGTCGGCTTGACTTGCAATTCTCGCCAAAAGACTCCCATCATCATATAAGCTAAGACGAGCAAACATCGATCTTAAGTCCGATACAACCTTACGACTCAACGCGCTCGCCACCACGCTAGCCTTGCCTGATGATACTCAATCGAATAAATCGTAGTCCTTCAACAACTCAATCCATCTATGCCGCCTCAAGTTTAAATCCTTCCGAGTCAAAAGATACTTAAGACTCTTGTGATCCGAGTAGACTCGTCGACTTCTCTCCGCACAAATAGTGTCTCCAAATCTTCAAAGCAAAAACCATCAGCAGCTAATTCCAAGTCATGCGTCGGATAGTTAACTTCATGTGGTCTCAATCTGTCGAGATGCATAAGCCACTACCTTCCCTTCTCAGACAAGACACACATCCCAAACTAGTATGTGATGCATCACAATGAAACCGTGAATTCCTTGCACCGCCTCGGGTTGAATCAAAATGGAGCTTCATCGAATCTTCTTCAACTTGTCGAAACTTCCTTGCGCTTCTCGGTCCACACAAATGAACTCCTTTCCTCAATAACTTGGTCATAGGTGCTGCGATTAAAGAAAATCCCTCCACAAATCTTCGGTAATACCCCGCCAGACCTAGAAAACTCCGAATCTCAGCCACTGACTTAGGCGGCTTCCAATCCAACACTGCCTCAATCTTCTGAGGATCCACTCTAATCCCCTCAGCTGATACTACGTGACCCAAGAAAGTCACCTCCCTAAGCCTGAACTCGCACTTACTAAATTTAGCATAAAGCTGCTTTTCCCTCAGAATCTACAACACTACTCGCAAATGCGCATCATGCTCCTCCTCTGACTTTGAGTATACCAAAATATCGTCTATAAATACCACAACAAACTGATCCAAAACTTACGAAAACCCGATTCATCATGTCCATGAATGCTTTGCGGTCGTTAGTCAACCCAAACGGCATTACCAGAAATTCGTAGTGCCCATACCGAGTACGAAATGCTGTCTTATGGATATCAGCCTCTTTCACCTTTAACTGATAATACCCAGAACTTAAATCAATCTTGGAGAAAACCGCGGCCCCCTTAAGCTGATCAAACATGTCATCTATCCTCGGCAAAGGATACTTGTTTTTGATCGTCAGCTTATTCAACTGGCGATAGTCTATACACATCCGCATCAAACCATCCTTCTTCTTCTTGACAAAAAGTACCGGCGCTCCCCAAGGCGAAACACTTGGTCAGATAAAACCTCGATCCAACAACTCCTGAATCTGAGCCTTTAATTCCACTAATTCCTTCGGCGCCATCCTATACGGAGTAATAGACACTGGCGCAGTTCCGAGTAATAGATCTATACCAAATTCAACTTCACGATCCGGATGCAGTCCCGAAAGTTCTTCTGGAAATACGTCAACATATTCCTTTACTGTTCGGATGCTCCCTACAGTAGACTTCTTAGCCTCCAATGCACACACATGAACCACAAATGCCTCACAGCCCTTCCTGACCATCTTCACAGCTTTCAACGCAGATACCACATTGGATAGATAATCTCTTCTATTACCTATCATAACCACCTCTTTGCCCTCAACTGTCTTCAAAACCATGCGCTTAGCAGCGCAATCCAAACTTGCCCGGTACTTGACCAACCAGTCCATCCCAAGAATCGATCAAACTCCTCAAACAAAGCGGCCCATCGGATCGCCTACAAACACTACCCCTTGGAGTTCTAGGGGTACATCCCTATACAAATTTATTTATTTCTGAGAGTGACCTAGAGGGCTAATTCATCACATCTTCCTAGAAGTAGTCTTAGAGTCTAGATTCATAGTCTCAACTATGCTACTAGCAACATACGAATATGTCGAACCCACATCTATCAAAGCGTTATATGGTACACCAAAGATTAAAAACGCATTCACGTCCGTCCGGTGCATCGCCTCTCCTCTCGACGCCTCACAGCATACACCAACGCAGTCGCCTTACCTCGATGTTGCTCGCACCTCTGCCTGATGCTCCGCGGCCTCGACTAGAACCATTACCTTCTCTACCATTACCACGACCTCTCTGTGGTGACGGTCCCTCCTTTCTCGAATCGAGCACGACGACCTTGACCTCGATCGATTCTCGGCTAGCTTACGTGGACAGTCCCTTACACGATGATCCAGCGAGCCACACTCAAAACATCTTTTCCCTCCGGTCCAACATTCGCCCCAATGAAATTTTCCACATCGGTTACACAATTTGGCCGGTCCTCGATTAGCGATGCAGGCCTTCTAGATTGATTCAGCCCACTCTGCCTAACCCTCCGCTTGAGATCGGCATATGACTTTTGCCTATCCGAAGCTTCCTTCAAACGAACCTGAATCAACTTAACCTTATCCTCAATTTTTGCAACCAACTCTGGTCCTAACATCTGACGCTCACCCAACTCTGTCCAGCATATAGGTGTGCGACACCTCCTACCATACAACGCCTCATATGGTGCCATCTTAATGCTTGCCTGAAAACTATTGTTGTATGCGAACTCAGCTAATGGCAAAAACTATTCCCAGCTACCTCTGAAGTCCAAAACACAGCCTCTCAACATATCCTCTAAAATCTATATAACCCTTTTCGACTGCCCGTCAGACTGTGGATGAAATGCCGTACTAAAATCCAACCGCGTACCCAAAGCTTGATGTAACGCTCTCCAAAACCTCGACGTAAATCTAGGATCCCTGGTACACCATGCAACCTTACTATCTCCGCCACATACAACTTAGCTAACTTCTGAAGCAAGTAATCCACCCTTACCGGAATGAAATGAGCTGACTTAGTCAGACGATCCACAATCACCCAAACTGAATCTTTCTTACTAGGCGTAAGGGGTAATCCACTGACAAAGTCCGTAGTGATCCTTTCCCACTTCTACTGTTGAATCTTCACCGATCGGTAACCTGACGATAATCGATGTTTAGCCTTGACTGCGACACGCGCGGGCATTTACCCACAAACTCGCCACTCTCCCGCCTGCACTGCCACCAAAACTGCTCTCTTAAATCCCGATACATCTTGCTACCTCCAGGATGCATAGCATATAGGCTGCTATGTGCATCCCGAAGAATCCTTTGCCTCAACTCAACATCCTTCGGCATACAAGCTCTACCTTGAAAACACAATACTCTATCACTGGACAAACTATAATCCTCTAAACCTCCATTCTGAACCTGTAACCTCCGATCATTCAAACCTTCATCCTCTAACTGTTTCTCCTTGATCTGCTCTAACCAAGTCGGCTTGACTTGCAATTCTGCCAAAAGACTCCCATCATCATATAAGCTAAGACGAGCAAACATCGATCTTAAGTCTGATACAACCTTACGACTCAACGCGTCTGCCACCACGCTAGCCTTGCCCGGATGATACTCAATCGAACAGTCGTAGTCCTTCAACAACTCAATCCATCTACGCTGCCTCAAGTTTAAATCCTTCTGAGTCAAAAGATACTTAAGACTCTTGTGATCCGAGTAGACTGTCGACTTCTCTCCGTACAAATAGTGTCTCCAAATCTTCAAAGCAAAAACCACTGCAGCTAATTCCAAGTCATGCGTCGGATAGTTAACTTCATGTGGTCTCAACTGTCGAGATGCATAAGCCACTACCTTCCCTTCCTGCATCAGCACACATCCCAAACTAGTATGTGATGCATCACAGTAAACCGTGAATTCCTTGCCTGCCTCAGGTTGAATCAAAACTGGAGCTTCAGTCAGAATCTTCTTCAACTTGTCGAAACTTCCTTGCTGCTTCTCGGTCCACACAAATGGAACTCCTTTCCTCAATAACTTGGTCATAGGTGCTGCGATTAAAGAAAATCCCTCCACAAATCTTCGGTAATACCCCGCCAGACCTAGAAAACTCCGAATCTCAGCCACTGACTTAGGCGGCTTCCAATCCAACACTGCCTCAATCTTCTGAGGATCCACTCTAATCCCCTCAGCTGATACTACGTGACCCAAGAAAGTCACCTCCCTAAGCCTGAACTCGCACTTACTAAATTTAGCATAAAGCTGCTTTTCCCTCAGAATCTACAACACTACTCGCAAATGCGCATCATGCTCCTCCTCTGACTTTGAGTATACCAAAATATCGTCTATAAATACCACAACAAACTGATCCAAAAACTTCTGGAAAACCCGATTCATCATGTCCATGAATGCTGCCGGTGCGTTAGTCAACCCAAACGGCATTACCAGAAATTCGTAGTGCCCATACCGAGTACGAAATGCTGTCTTATGGATATCAGCCTCTTTCACCTTTAACTGATAATACCCAGAACTTAAATCAATCTTGGAGAAAACCGCTGCCCCCTTAAGCTGATCAAACATGTCATCTATCCTCGGCAAAGGATACTTGTTTTTGATCGTCAGCTTATTCAACTGGCGATAGTCTATACACATCCGCATCAAACCATCCTTCTTCTTCTTGACAAAAAGTACCGGCGCTCCCCAAGGCGAAACACTTGGTCAGATAAAACCTCGATCCAACAACTCCTGAATCTGAGCCTTTAATTCCACTAATTCCTTCGGCGCCATCCTATACGGAGTAATAGACACTGGCGCAGTTCCGAGTAATAGATCTATACCAAATTCAACTTCACGATCCGGATGCAGTCCCGAAAGTTCTTCTGGAAATACGTCAACATATTCCTTTACTGTTCGGATGCTCCCTACAGTAGACTTCTTAGCCTCCAACGCACACACATGAACCACAAATGCCTCACAGCCCTTCCTGACCATCTTCACAGCTTTCAACGTAGATACCACATTGGATAGATAGTCTCTTCTATTACCTATCATAACCACCTCTTCGCCCTCAACTGTCTTCAAAACCATGCGCTTAGCAGCGCAATCCAAACTTGCCTGGTACTTGACCAACCAGTCCATCCCAAGAATCAGATCAAACTCCTCAAACAGCAGTTCCATCAGATCAGCTACAAACACTACCCCTTGGAGTTCTAGGGGTACATCCCTATACAGCTTATTTATTTCTACAGAGTGACCTAGAGGGCTAATTACTGTCATCTTCCTAGAAGTAGTCTTAGAGTCTAGATTCATAGTCTCAACTATGCTACTAGCAACATACGAATATGTCGAACCCACATCTATCAAAGCAGTATATGGTACACCAAAGATTAAAAACGTACCACGTCCGGTGCATCGCCCTCCTCTCGACGCCTCGCTGCATACACCAACGCAGGCTGTCTTACCTCAGTGTTGCCTGCACCTCTGCCTGATGCTCCGCGGCCTCGACCAGAACCATTACCTTCTCTACCATTACCACGACCTCTCTGTGGTGACGGTCCCTCCTTTCTGAACTGAGCAAGACCTTGACCCTCAGTCTGATTCTTGGCTAGCTTACGTGGACAGTCCCTTACACGATGATCCAGCGAGCCACACTCAAAACATCTTTTCCCTCCGGTCCAACATTCGCCCCAATGAAATTTTCCACATCTGCATTTACACTGTGGCTTTGGTCCCTCGATTAGCGATAATGTGCCTTCTAGATTGATTCACCCCTCTCGCTAACCCTCTTCTCGAGAATTACCAATGACCTGATGATCCAAAACCTCTCTTATGTTTATTCCTGTCGTGACTCTGTCTTACAAATTCCTTTATCCCTTCAGCTATCTTAGTCTTTTCAACTAGCGCACCAAACTCTCGATCCTGATGTGGAGCAATCAGTAATCTTAGCTCGTCCCTCAATCCATCTTCGAACTGGACACATCGCTCGTGCTCCGAAGCCATGATACCTCCAGCATACCGGCTCAATCTTAAAATTTCTGCCTCATATTTTGATACGGACTTACTCCCCTGGACCAAACTCAGAAATGCCTTACGCTGCGCATCAATGTAACTAGACCCAACATATTTCTTCTGATACGCTGCCTTACAATAATCCCAAGTGAGATCCTCCGCTGCAGCACTATTCCGCACCGTGAGCCACCATTGATATGACTCATCCCGAAGAAGCGACACTATCCCTTTCAGCTTTTCCTCAGCATTCAGATCCAAGTCATCCATGATTCGCTCTGTCGCCTCTAACCAATACTCAGCTGTACTGGGAGCTACACCTGAAACACCTCAAAATACTTTAGCTCCATTGGCTCGGAGTCGCTCAGATACGGATTTCTGAACTCCCGCGCCTCCACCTATTCCAGCTACCCTCTCAAGAACTCGCAAAGATCGCTCGAGAGACAACTGCGTCATCCCCCATTTGATCCTGATGCTCAACTCCAACCGCTGGTGGTGGGGGTGGTGGTACCTCATTTTCGGATCCTTGACCAGACCTCACTGGTTCAGACACAGCCATCCTACCCCGACCACGTCCACGAGTAATAGGACCACGACCTCGAGTACTCATGTCTAAAGTCTCGACTTATCTGATTTAAAAGTGTTATGCATTAGTCATTATTCCACTTTCTTTAAAACACAGTTTTATGAAAAGTTTTAATAAGAGGTTATTTCGCGAGTACATTCAACCTATAGTTTTGGGTCTCTATAGTAGTTTCTACTACTATTTAGTCATGCCATCCTCATCATAATGATATCATCATAACAATAGTTTGAGATACTTACCTGGGCGGATATGTGCCAGAGACTCGGTGCCATGCCTTTCCAACCATATAATTTTAAACAAAACATCTTAAGACCACACTTTAAATCATTTTGGGCCTCGGGCCCACAGTCGAGCTTTTGAACTTGGCTATGATACCAATTTGTAACACCCCAAACCCGGTCAATACACCGCAACTGAATCTGGCATGCCACGAAGGAAAACATTTTGAAGAAAATTGAGTTAACGATTAAACTTTAGTGAAAAACTCTTTGTTATTCTATGTTTGTAGAAATCAGGTGTATAATAATTTAAAAACTGATAATTTACTTTGAAATTCTGTAAATAAATCTTTAAAACGTAGTTCAAGATCCATAGATTAGAAAACAATTACATCATTTTAAGAAAAACCCGAATGATTACTTAGAAAACCATTTGCATTCGAGTGTAGAAACTTAAATTTGGAAATCATTTAAGTTGTCGAAAACACTTAAGTTGTAATTTTACTATCAAATGATTTATATTACCCGATGGTAAGATTTTGAAAACCTTTGCGTTTATACAGTTTAGAAAAACCTTGGGCTCAATTATTAAATCCACCATGTAATTTATAAAGCCATGTTTAAATCAAGTCCAAAGCATATAAATAATCCCAAAACATAATTAAAAAGGCCTTATTACAAATCCATATAAAGATGAAAACCAAATTAAAATAGAATAAAGTACCTAAACTGAAGTTCATGTAAAACCAAATTTTTATTGCATGGCCTCCTCGAGTCCATCCGGCTCCTCGTCCGTGATTTACGAATCACCTGAAAAGATAAGGGAAAAGGTGAGTCACCAAGACTCAGTGCATAAATCCTTCCCCCGATTAATGCAACATACTTACACAATTCATAACCGAGTATGTAAATAATGCACCCAGCCTAGCCATCCATAACTCCTTTTCTACCCCGTGTGGTACCAAACCACCAGTGGTGCCAAACCACTGGTGACCCAAAGTCACGAATAATAAAGTTGTGGGGCCAACCCACGTGTGATACCAAATCACTGGCGACGATCCCGTAATATCAAATGTGGGGCCAACCCACTGTGGTACTAAGCCACTAGGATGAGTCGCTATGAGGTGCCAAACCTCTGGTGTCCCAAAGACACGAAATAATATGTGGTACCAAACCACTGGAGGTGCCAAACCTCTGGTGTCCCAAAGACACGGATATCAAATCCTTCCCCCTCCTCTCATATCACCCATCACAATGCAGCATTTATACAAATCATGCCATTATGCTTTGTTAGGAATCACATAGCAAATATATCACATATCATGGTAATAAGCATCATATAGCAAAACATATCGAAACGGACTTACCCGAATCCTTGCTCATACCCTTATGGTATCATATCGAGATTTTCACAGTTTTCGGCTTTTAATCAAGATTAAGTTAGTAACAAATACCATAAAGTGTGTAAGTTACACACCTGACACTAACGCAAGCACTAAATCCCGAAGACCCGATCTACAGCACTAGATCTGCTTGCCCTACATTCGGCCAACACTAAGATCAATAACAAAGACCAGTCGGCCAACAACAAACCTTAGTCTCAATAGCCTTCGGCTTTACGTCCTCTTAAAGAATAATGAACCAACATAAATCCTTACCACTTGACTTACCAACTTCGATTGCTAGAGAAAAAGGGTTAAATCGATTGCTTCCAAAGTCCCGAAGAGCCTGAAAGAAATAAGTTCCTATGGTTAAAACTTTACTAACAAATGCCCAAAATTTGGCTTTTGCCTTCATGAGAAACGATAGAGAGAAAAGAAAAGGACAATCGGCCAAGACACTTACCTATCTTCCAAAACCGATTATAAATGAACCAAAGAAAATCTATCCTTGATGATATTCGGCCAAGACAAAACAAAAAGAAATAAAGAAGATTCGGCTATGGAGGATAGAAGATAATCAAATGAATTCGGCTAGAGTGGAGAAAGAGAAAAGAAAGAATTTGTAATGGGAGAAGGAGAACTCGGCAAATAGATGGAAAAAGAAGATGATATGGTCTTTGAACAATTATGAAAAGAATGAAAAGAGAATTGAGAGAAAGAGATTCGGCCAAACACCTTGTTTGCCGAAAAAGAAAAGAGCACAAAGTGCTAAGTGTGGTTTCGGTTTCAAAGGAGAAAAGAGAGAAAGCAATTAGAATTTGGTTCAAGGATGAAAGCCAAAACAAAAACAAAATTGCACCTAATGTCCAAGACACATTCGGCTAAGGAGGAAGATTTTGGAGAGGAAAAGAAAAAAAATGCAAAAGATGCACAAAATGCTAAGAATTTACCAACTAATCCCCCCAACATCCTATCAACATTCGACCAACCCCTCTAGACACCCATACCGTCCACATTCATGTCAAACTTTTCACCCAAAACTTTCCATAACATAACACCTTACATCATGCCTTATGTCCCCTTATCCTTCCTTAATCCATAAGATTCTTATCCCAAAATACAAGCTTTCCTAATCTATAATTCAACTTGCCATAAAATTTAGAGTCCAACTTACCATATGAATAGCTTGACCGACACTTAATGTAAAGGTGCATAAAAAAATAAAGTCTTCCAACTGCAATCCATGATACTCGAACCATTTCTCTCAAGCAACCATCCATGCGCCATAACCACCTTGCCACAACTCCTCATGTGCTAGAATTTAACACTTAAATTAACTTAAGTGTCAGGGTCACCTTATGCACTTCACTAAATTTTCAATACTAAAAATTATTCTAGCTTAGCTAATAATTCCAAGCCTTCACAAAACTATACTAAGCACACAATAAAATCATACCCAGCTAACACAAGTAACAAGATGATACTCAAATTTTTAGGATGTTACATTCCTTGTCGCAACATGCCTGATAGTTTTCCATTATCACGACATCGGGGTTCAATGTCACGACACACTCTTGACTTTTCGATTTCTGGGTATACTGGCTTCGGTGTCACGAAAAACAAAGTTCGTGTCGTGACATCGAAAGGATTTTCTCAAATGTGTCAATTATGCCCTTGATATTGCGACATGGGGATACCGTGTTGCGACACTAGCTCTATTTTCACCCAAAATTCCAATTTCTAGAGTGTTACTATTTCTATAAAACATGAGTTTAATAAACATTAAAACCTAGTCTAAATGGTTAGCTAAATATATAATAAGCAATAAAAAATTAAATATCAAATTAAATAATTCAAGTTTTAATATCGGATTCATCCGACAGCATCATTAATTCACATAGGGACAATTCTCTAGTTCTTTCAATAGTAGTCCATCGTTCGTTATGCTACTCCACCTTCTTCCACTTATCTCTTTCCTTGAATCTATTTTTTTTAACCTACATGGATTAAAGGAAGTACATCCCTTGATTCAGGATTGTTGAGTTTAAAAATAGATAATTCATTGCAATGTTCCCCTAACTTCCTCCTACCTTCTCCACTCTGTTGGTGACCACATTTAAAGATTTCGGTTTCACCATTAATCCTCATTATTAATTCATTTTTTTTCTAGTTCAATGGTGGACCTTGAAGTGGCTAAGAAAGCTTTTCCTAACAGGATTTATTTAATAGCTCATTTTTCAATGGTGTCGAAAATATGGTTTTGGGCCACAAAATCAACAAGTGACTCCGTAAATATTATTATTTATTATTTACGAGCCAAATATAATATTATAATAAATTTTAATTTGATAATTTATGTTATTTAAATGAATAGTTAAGTTCAAGAGGTTTGTCCCTAAAGTCAAGTGGTTTTGGAAAATAAGGTGGTTTTGGGACCTTATTTCTATAAACCAAACCCATAAATATTTTTATTAAATATTTACACGATGATTATATAAGTATATTGAAGTTTGGTCTAAAAATTTTAATGTTTAGATAGTTAATTAATTGCAAAATGACTAAATCATAAAAATTGCAAAAGTCAATCGCTATTAGTTTAATTGTACTAAATGACTAAGGAACCATGAATTAAGGGTTTTAGTGGACGGTTTAAAGGTGTAAGGTTGAGAAATTTTAGTTAAATTACAAAGTTATAATGTTAAATTAAATAAAACATAAAAAGAAAGACATCATCTTGTTCATTTGGTTTCTCCCCACAGAAAAATCCATGATTGTTAACCTCTTAAGGTCGGCCAAGCTAATTTCCATGCATGTAAGTCCATTTTGCACTTGTTTTTAATGATTTTTATGTTTTTGTAATTGTTTTAGCTTAATTTAGCTAGCCAATGGGTCAATTTGTAAAACTTTTAAAAGTATAGGTGTCGAAACCATTTTTTCAGGTTTGAAAAACGGGGATCAACTTTAAAATAAGAATGGAGTCGCCACCAATCCTTTTTGTTTAGGTGTGATTGGTTCACCTATAAAGAAATTAATTTTGGTCTACGAATTTCAAGGAAAACGGGTTCGGGAGTCGGTTACGCACGAGAAGGATTAACACCCTCGCGACGCCCAAAATTGGTACCTAATTGATTAACTAATGTCCTTATGTTGAAAATTTGAAACGATTTTAAAATACAATTCTGTTTTAAAGAAATTTAAACAACTCAAATTGGATATTGAGATTCTCTTGTTCTGAAGGAATAAAATATCACATCCAGCACGGTAGGACATGACGTTTCAAACCCTCGATGCTGAGATCCTCCCATGATCTCTAAATTTCATACATTGAGATTTTTATAAGGATATTCAATTATTTGGAAAAACGAAAAAAATCGAAGCCCAGCACGATAAGGTATGATTTCTCAGATTTCCAAACACGAAATATTGCCTTGTTTTGAAAAATATGGACAAAATTTTAAAAGGATATTTGGTCAAACGAAAAAACTGAAACCCAACACGATAGGGCACGATTTCTCGAATTTCCAAACACGAAATATTGCCTTATTTGGGAAAACTTTTGAATAAGATTTTAAAATTAACTCAAAATGCATTTGTTTAGCCTATTTGGAATAACAACGGAACTACTAATATCAATCAAGATGTTAAAGTTTGAATCATAATGCGATAATGTAAATAAACAAGATTACAAGCATTGAATAATATACATGGATAAAATATTATATTAACGAATGATCGTAATATGAAATTTGAAGGGAATGAATTTGGGTACATACAATGGCAAGCCAATTAATGCAAATAACATATAGCAAGTTTTAAAACAAATAAACCAATGATATATATATTATAATATGTGTTTATTTAAATACTCCATATGTAATAAAAACTTGATATGAAATAATGTATATATATAAATAATGATATATAAAAATGTTTGGAATAAATAAATATATAATTTAAAATAGAGTCCTTAAAAAAACAAATTGCATACATAATAGATTCCAAAATAAAACATTGGGTAAGGAGAAAATCAAAGTAAAATATATATACAATAATATATGTTAATCCACATAAGTAATATACATGAAAGTAAAAACTTAAAGTTAATAATTTATGCATGAAAATAATACATCAAGGTTATTAAAATAGACAAAATATATATGTATAAAATAATCTGAAAACAATGATTTATACATAGTATAAAAATAGTTTTAATATAAATTATAGGTGTAACACCCCAAACCCGGCCCATGCGTTTCGACCGGATCTGGCATGTTATCGAACACATAACACTTTATCGCGTTTTGAAAACACAAGTTAAGTTAATTAAATTTGAATAAAGGAGAGACTTTTTTGAAAATAAACCTCTTTGTATTTTTATTATTAAGTATAAATAAACATTATCATAAAATTCATAAGTTGCTTAACATTGATAACTGCTGAGTTGAATGAACACTAGGGGCCTTATTACATAAATATTCTCGAAATAACAATGAAATAAATTAAACTTTAAGAAATCCCAAAAGAAAATAACTTGTAGAAATAGAACTTGATGGCCCCTCGAGTCCGTCTCGGCTCCCATATCCACGATCTACTGCTCATCTGAAGAGTAGAGAAAAGGAAAGTGTGAGTCACAAAGACTCAGTGTATAAATCACAAAACACACATCGACCTGAGCCCACAAACACATTATGGGCCCTGGCCCATACAGGAAGGCATCATTCATAATCACATAATAAACAATAAGGAATGAATAACCCAACCCATCCTAGGTTTCCATCCTCTACACACCACTCCATACCAACCATCACACCTTGGGGATTTCTACAATCAACCCTCTATCCGCTACACACCAAAACGACAGCTGTACTGCCAATTCCTATCAAGTAGGAATCATTAAACTTGGCATAGGCATCGATCACTATGTGACCTTACATTTATATTATGTGGGATCTCTACCACCGATCACCAAGTGACCTATCATGCACTTCCCCTTCAATTATCATCATTCTCACCCCACGCATATATACATAAGAAAACATCATGTAGACTTAAATATTTTTCGATACACATAGGGAGTTCTATGTTTACGTACCTGGCATCCTTGCCTGACCCTTTTAGGGTTCCATTCAACTGTGTATACAGCCTTGTTCCGGCTTTTTAGCCCATAACATACATAAATAGATATACATACAGGTTTATTAGTAGTGTGTTAGAGATCTACACACCTGATTAATGTCGATACCCTCGCTAAACTGATCTACAGCTTTGCTTCAAAAAAGCCGAAAGGATGTGAAACTAGGGCCTCTCCTATGTTCGGCCATGGTTAGTGTCCTACCCAATTTTATATATTTGAATAAACAACTCTTCTTACCTTAAAATCCCGAAATTGGAGACTAGTTATTTTCGGCTTTTAGATCTAGTTGACCAAGCTTCCTTCAAATCTCGAATTGCTGCCCAATCATAGAACCATTAAACTATTAGCTTTTCGGCTTTTGCCTTTCTAAAATAGATTATGAGAACTAATCAAAAATCAACTCTTACCTTAGCTTAGGAGATTCGGCTAGCACTAGGGAGAGGATTTGGCAATGCCAATGGAAGATTTAAATGCCGGAAGTATAAAACAATTCCTCAAATATGATGAATAAAAGAAAAAGAGATGGATGTTTCGGCTTTTTAAAGAAATCGGCACAAGGGAAAAGAAAGTGGGGAGAAGTTTCGGCTTTTGAAGTAATTAAAGAAAGAAATTGGAGAGGGAGAGGTTAAAGAATTCGGCACAAAGAATAGAGGAAACTAGGGTTTTTAAATGTCAGAATCAAGGAGCTAGGCCCCCTATTTATAGATTTTTGACACCTATTGCTAAATACCGAAAACGCCCTTAAAATTTAAGCTAAAAGAGAGGAGAATTTCGGCACCCTCTTTGCCATGCAGTAACCGAATTTTACACTCCTCTAGGTGATAGATTTTTGGCCAACACTTCCCTTGGAGATAAGCTCCTAACTTTTCTCCTTTTTATCTATGATATTATCACTTAAAAATCCACATAATTTTCCTATTTTGTAGCCTTGTAGCCGTCCACCCCTACTAACCCTAATGTCAAATTTAACTCACTTAAATTAAAAGATCTGGGCCTCATTAAACTTAAATTTTGGGCCTCTAAATCCCTTGTGTGTGGCGTCACTTCTAATTCCCTTATAATGTCACTTAATGTTGGGCCACAAGCCCATGTTTGGCATTTTAAACATAATTACCACCTTTTTAATTGTTAATGATGCCACCTTAAAATAATTTAATCTAGGCCCTTGCCTAATTCTAAGCTCAAATTTAGACCCCTTTCAGCTAAGTTAACATATTAAACATATTCCTATACTAAACGCATAGACCCATTAATTCAGGATGTTACAGTTCTACCCCCTTAAAGAAATTTCGTCCTCAAAATTTCCAATTAACTAGTAATCATACTACCTAAGTCTCACTACTATGCTTTCGCTGCGCACTCTAATTCTAAAGCCAAAATAAACACTTAGTATACTACGGTAGGGTACGCACCATTATTCGCATCTGGAGCGTCTTAGTTCCCTTGGCGATGTGCTGCAGAGACCAAAGCTGGCTGCCTCGCCTCAGCATAACCTGCACCTCCACGTCCATGTCTTGTGACATTGCCACCATTGACTTAACCACGGCCCCTCGGTGGTTATTAACCTCCTCTACCAGGCTGAGCATTCCCTAGGCCCATGGTCCCTTCACAGTCCCATTGCTGCGACAGTTTTTAACTTAGTGGTCTGTAGATCCACACCTAAAACACTTCCCACTGCCTGCCCAACATTCACCGGCATGAAATTTGCCTCATCGAGCACATTTTGGGGTCTGGTTAGCAGCAGTAGGTTTCTCTTCCCATTTCGGTCCATCAGACCTAGACCTTTTCTGAGTACGACTGGTTGACGATCCAAAATTCCTCTTATTTCCACCTCTATCTTTATCTCGATTTAGTTTCTCAGTCCGCTTCACCTCTTCGGCTATCTTAGCCTTTTCCACCAGCACAGCAAATTCCTTTTCCTACTGTGGGGCTATCAAAACACCAAGTCATCCCTCAGGCCATCTTCAAACCTAACACAATGTTCATGCTCTGTGGCTACCATCCCACGAGCATATCGGCTAAGACGTAAGAACTCAGCTTCATACACAGCCACTGACCTACTCCCTTGCACTAGATTCAGAAATGCTCTACGTTGCGCATCCATATAACTTGATCCAATGTACTTATTCTAAAACGTCGTTTTAAAGAAATCCCAGGTGATACAGTCAGCCACAGCACCATCCTTTACCGTAAGCCACCATTGATAGGCTTCATCCCTCAAGAGGGATACAACGCCCTTCAACTTTTCCTCCTCCGTGAAATCCAAATCATCCATTATGCGTTCTACCGCCTCCAACCAATACTCAGCTGTACTTGGGGCTACATTAGAAATTCCCCTAAACACTTCTGCCCCATTGGCTCTAAGTCGTTACGCACGAGATCTCTCCTGCTCTCGTGCCCAAACCAAATTTCAAGAACCTCTCTAAAACCCTTAGCATTGCCTATGATACCGCGTCATCTCCGGCAGTCTGATCCTGAAATTCCTCCTCCGCGGCTGGCATCTCATTTCCGGAACCATGACCAGATCCTACTGGTTCTGACACCGTCATCCTACCCCTACCACGACCACGTGGCGGACGTCCTCGACCCCTTGTACTCATTCTACCGATTCATGTTTATCTGATTAGAAATTTTATGAACTATTAGTTTTATTCCACTGTTTTAACCACAAACAGTCTTATGGATAATAGCTTTAAGAGTAATTCTTTCGAATTCGCATTTACCATACAGTCTCAAGTTCATATCCTCTAAGAAACACATACATTCAATCATGAACTCACGTTCATTATAGAAAAGTGTTGTTGTTGTTGTTGTTGTTGTTTTCACTACCCAGGGGTATTTTCGTAATTTTTATCCTACAGGAGTATTTTTGTAATTTTTCAAGATAAGGTTCCTTGGTGATTTTGTAAAATAAGGGTATTTTGGTAATTTTGCATTCCTGGGGGTATTTTGGTAATTTTGGAAATGGGGTATTTTGATAATTTTGAAATTCGAAGGTATTTCAGTAATTTTGAGATCTGAGGGTATTTCGGTAATTTTATGATCCAGGGGTATTTCGGTAATTTTACAAAACAAGGGTAATTTGGTAATTCTACAAACCAAGGTTATTTTGGTCATTTTGCAAAATAAGGGTAATTTGGTAATTTTTTCATAGCTGTGAACATTTTCAAATCAAGTGTATATTTTTTGGAAGTGTACAAAACTTAGGGATTTTTGTTTGCAAAATAGAGTGGTTGGTCCCTTTCGGGTTTTAAGTATGGGTTCAGCCCATGAACAAGTCCTTATAGCTAGAGTGAACAGTCACTACGCACCAAGTAAGATTCCAGCGAAGAGAAGGTGAGTCACTAGGACTGCTTAAATACCAAGCTCTCCATGAATCCACTCCTAGACGTGCGTATGCCTATTGCCACACCCTGTCATGGCTAAAGTGAACAGTCACTATACACCAGGTAAGATTCCTGTGAAGGGGAGGTGAGTCACTTGGACTCCTTAAATACCAAGCTCTTCCGGATCTACTCCTAGACATGCATATGCCTGTTGCCACACCTTAGTCTTGCGACTTGTTTACAGGTTTTGTTTAGTGAAATTAAGTCTTATGGAATTGCAGAGTTGTTTGTCTAAGTCTAGAGTCCATCAAGTTCTAATCTAGATAGTCTACGTCCCTTAAAGCCCATTAAGCCCACATTTATATCACAATCAGGAGTTCAAAATACTTACCTGGGTGGATTGGGTGCCGGTAAACTCGAAGGCCATGTCTTCAAACCAAAATCTTTTTCTTAAATTCAATTTTTTTCTCAACACACTTCTAGACCCATTTCACAGCCCGAGTTTTGAACTGGGCTCTGATAACAAAATATAACACCCTAAACCCGGCTCATGCGTTTCGACCGGATCTGGCATATTATCGAACACATAACACTTTATCGCATTTTGAAAACACAAGTTAAGTTAATTAAATTTGAATAAAGGAGAGACTTTTTTAAAAATAAGCCTCTTTATATTTTTATAATTAAGTATAAATAAACCTTCTCATAAAATTCATAAGTTGCTTAACATTGATAACTGCTGAGTTGAATGAACACTAGGGGCCTTATTACATAAATATTCTCAAAATAACAATGAAATAAATTAAACTTTAAGAAATCCCAAAAGAAAATAACTTGTAAAAATAGAACTTGATGGCCCTTCGAATCCGTCTCGGCTCCCATATCCACGATCTATTGCCCATCTGAAGAGTAGAGAAAAGGAAAGCGTGAGTCACAAAGACTCAGTGTATAGATCACAAAACACACATTGACCTGAGCCCACAAACACATTATGGGCCCTGGCCCATACAGGAAGGCATCATTCATAATCACATAATAAACTATAAGGAATGAATAACCCAACCCATCCTAGGTTTCCATCCTCTACACACCAACCTGTACTAACCATCACACCTTGGGAATTTCTACAATCAACCCTCCATCCGCTACACACCAAAACGACAGTCGTACTGCCTATTCCTATCAAGTAGGAATCATTAAACGTGGCATAGCCACCGATCACTATGTGACCTTACATTTATATTATGTGGGATTTCTACCACCGATCACCAAGTGACCTATCATGCACTTCTCCTTCAATTATCATCATTCCCACCCCATGCATACATACATAAGAAAACATCATGCAGACTTAAATAAGAAAACATCATGCAGACTTAAATATTTTTCGATACACATAGGGAGTTATATGTTTACGTACCTGGCATCCTTGCCTAACCCTTTTAGGGTTCCATTCGACTGTGTATACAGCCTTGTTCCGGCTTTTTAGCCCATAACATACATAAATAGATATACAAACAGGTTTATTAGTAGTGTGTTAGAGATCTACACACCTGATTAATGCCAATACCCTCGCTAAACCGATCTACAGCTTTGCTTCAAAAAGCCAGAAGGATGTGAAACTAGGGCCTCTCCTATATTCGGCCATGGTTAGTGTTCTACCCAATTTTATATATTTGAATAAACAACTCTTCTTACCATAAAATCCAGAAATTGGAGACTAGCTATTTTCGGCTTTTAGATCTAGTTGACCAAGCTTCCTTCAAATCCCGAATTGCCGCCCAATCATAGAACCATTAAACTATTAGCTTTTCAGCTTTTGCCTTTCTAAAATAGATTATGAGAACTAATCAAAAATCGACTCTTACCTTAGCTTAGGCGATTCGGCTAGCACTAGAGAGAGGATTCGGCAAAGCCAATGGAAGATTTAAATGCCGAAAGTATAAAACAATTCCTCAAATATGATGAATAAAAGAAAAAACAATGGATGCTTCGGCTTTTTAGAGAAATCGACACAAGGGAAAAGAAAGTGGGGAGAAGTTTCGGTTTTTGAAGTAATTGAAGAAAGAAATTAGGAGAAAGAAATTGGAGAGGGAGAGGCTAAAGAATTCGACACAAAGAATAGAGAAAACTAGGGTTTCTAAATGTCAGAATCATAGAGCTATCCCCCCTATTTATAGATTTTTGACACCTATTGCTAAATACCGAAAACGCCCTTAAAATTTAAGCTAAAGGAGAGGAGAATTTCAGCACCCTCTTTGCCATGCAGTAGCTGAATTTTACACTCCTCTAGGTGATAGATTTTCGGCCAACACTTCCCTTGGAGATAAGCTCCTAACTTTTCTCCTTTTTATCTATGATATTATCACTTAAAAATCCACATAATTTTCCTATTTTGTAGCCTTGTAGCCATCCACCCTTACTAACCCTAATGTCAAATTTAACTCACTTAAATTAAAAGACTTGGGCCTCATTAAACTTAAATTTTGGGCCTCTAAATCCCTTGTGTGTGGCGTCACTTCTAATTCCCTTATAATGCCACTTAATGTTGGGCCACAAGCCCATGGTTGGCATTTTAAACATAATTACCACCTTTTGAATTGTTAATGATGCCACCTTAAAATAATTTAATCTGGGCCCTTGCCTAATTCTAAGCCCAAATTTAGACCCCTTTCATCTAAGTTAACATATTAAACATATTCCTATACTAAACGCATAGACCCATTAATTCAGGATGTTACAGTAGGTATATGTATATAAAATAAAAACATATAGAAGTATTCGAATTAAAATATCATACAAATTCTTAAAACCTAGAAACATATACAAAAGTGACTTTCAAAATAAATAAGTTATAAAATAAAACAACTAATAATATGTATAAACGAAAGTCAAATCAAATTAAAATAATGTAAAATTAGTAAAAGAATTCAAAATAATATATTAAAATAATCAAAATAATGAATAATTAGAATAACTCAATTGAAATAATAAATAATAACTAAAATAATGTATAATAGATAAATTTAAAATAATAAAAGAATTGTATAAACTAAAACAAATAACTCAATTGAAATAAGTATAATCTAAAAAGGATAATTAATAAATAAATAAAACATTGAAACAGAAAGGAGGACCAAAATATGATGCGCGCAAACCAAGGAGGATTAAAATGCAATTTACCCAGGTCCTTGAATGTATCGTTTAAAAAAAGGACTAAATTAAGACTCTACAAAATTACCGGGCAGAATTTAAAAGAAAGAAAAGAAATAAAAAGGGCCTAATCGAATAGCGGCGCAAAAGAAAAGGGACCAAGCGCGCAATTATCCCTTCAACACGTAAACACGCGGATCCTGAGGGTATCGGATAGGGTCGAATTGGTCAGGCCTATACGGCACCATTTTAGAGCCACTGAAACAGGCCCTAAACGGCACCTTGCTTCGATCACGACGAAGAAGAGAGGCTCCGATTCAAGGTAAACTCTCCTCCTCTGTTTTGCTTGCACATGTAAAGGGAAAAACCAATCGAAATCCAATGGAATAGATAGAAATCTTAAAGAAATTAAAATCAAAAATCACCCTCTCTTCTGATTTTTCTTTTTTTATTCTGCATATATGCGTTCGTAAATACAAAAATGGATTCCCTGCTCTTTTGATTTTTTTTTTCCTTGTCAAAAATCGCGAACCCTTTACAATCATTTTGTTTTAGTTTTTATAACCGTATCGAAAAAATAAAATAAAAATCCCAAAATACAATCTTTTTTTTCTTTTTTGCTGTGCTGTCTTTTGCTGTTGTTTGTTTTCTTTTGCAGGTACTGGCGACGTGGAAGCACGAGGGTAGCGTACAGAGGCCGTACAGTGGCGACGTGGCGTGGGTGGCTTGCTGTTGGGGCTGTGTGCGGCGCTGGTGGAAACCCTAGGGTTTCTACTGGCTCAAAACGTTTCGGGCCATTTGGGCCAATTTCTGTTATTGGGTCGATGGTTTTTGGGCAAATTTAGGATTTAATTTTGTAATGGGCCACTAATTGGGTCTGCTGTAATTAGCATTTGGGCTTGTAAGGACTGTGATTTGGACTTTGCTTTTTTATGTTTATTTTTTTATTTTGTTTTTATTATTTTAATGGGTTAATGGACTGGTTAATGGACCCCGGGCATAAATGGGTTCTTACAATATGGACTTTCCATGAATGAGTTTGAAGTTTTTTATTTTAATTGATAGATTATTTAAATTTGGTAATTAAATATTAGTATTTTGTTCAATAATTTTTAATGATTTTTATGTTTAGGGATTAGATTGTTGAAATGGTAAAACACAATGTAAATTGAGTGAAATGAGGAAAAGTATGGGTTGTTATAATACTAAGGGAAAATTAGCTATCATGAATTTTAATTAAAAGTGGTTAAATTGCAAGTTTTGGGTTTAGGGACTAAATTACAGAAAAGATAAGCCATTAGGGGTAATTTTGTAAATTTCTATTGATAAGGGTTATAAGTTGAATGAATTATATTAAATTATTTGAATGGCTTAATTGAATAAAAATTATTGTTTAGATCAAGAAACTAACCAAACATATCTAAACCGAGGAAAAGCTAAAGTATCAGATTAGTCGTTGGCTTCATTTTTACAATTGTTTTTGTCGAGGTAAGTTAGTATAAGGATTTAAATTCACTAATTGATGTTTTGAAAGTAGTTTTGACAAATATTATACTATGTATAGATTAGATTGATAGTTATTTGATATTTTGGTATTTTAGATTAAATCATAATGATAGCTAAATTGAATGTTACAATTGAAAAATGTACATTTCATGTAAGTATGTTTGAATTAGTATAATGTAATGAAATTAAAGGATTTGAATATATTGTTCCCATTTGAACCTTCTGAATACTTAGGATACAAATGACATGTCATTAAGGATTATACGGTTTTAGGTTTTGGTCTTGGATGTCCCACTGATGGCTGAGGTCCCGCATTTGTTGCGGATTCTCCAGCTCGGGTGAGCAGCATCATGCAGCTAACATCCCGACCCACAGCTTGTGTGAACAAGCCTATTCCACAACTCGTGTGATAATTATGGATATGGTTACAATTATGTTACATGTAAAGTCACACTTTCTGTGAGCATTTCCCGAGTATTTGATGTTTTTCAATTTGGTTCAATAGGTAAGTAAGGTTTAAAACCGAAAGTTATGTATATGAAATGAGTTATGCTAATGAGAATATGAAATGGAAACTATGATAGGTGTAATTAGATTGAAAAGGGAACTAATTGAATATGTGATGGATGGTTTGTATATTGAAATTCATTTCATGACATGTTTCATATTTCATAGGTCGATATGTTCTTAAATGTATCTACTAACTATGTGAAGTGTTGTGGATAGGAAAGGAAAGTATACTTGTGATCTAATGAACAATGTTTGAATGATTTAATCGTTTTATGTCGGTAAGTTTAAGTTTTCTTTATACGAGCTTACTAAGCACTAGTTGCTTATATAGTTGTTTTTCCTTGTTTTGTAGACCATCGGAAGCTCAATCGATTGGAATCACGTCAGAGCACGATCACACTATCCAATTATCATTTTGGTAGATCTTGGTTCTTTTGGTATAAGGTTATAAATGGAATGTAATAGGGCTTGATTGTTAACTTGGAAATTTGGTATGATTACGTAGTGCCAAGCTTATGTATGCCTTAATGTTTTTAATTTATGTTTTGTAATTAATTTTTTAAATAGGTGTCGTGGAACACTTATGCATGCCTATGTGGTGGTAGGTAAATCATGGTTGAATGATATGTATTTTTGAAATGGTTTTGGTGTTTTTGATTTGTGCTTAATGAATGAACTTGTGGTGCCTTTTGATGGCATATTGGATAGGTTTATAAGATGGTTGATTTGGTATGATTTGGAGTGTGTTTGAATGTGTTTTGGTCATATGAATGTATGTGGGAATGGTGTGTCTTGGTGTGCAAGAATTGGTGCTTGATTTGGCTTAATTTAGGGGCAACTTATGAAACACATGGGCTATCACACGGCCATGTGCCACACATATTCACCCCACACGACCGTGTGTCAATATTATTTTAGGTGCAGGTTTAACACGGCTTACGACACGGCTGTGTGACGCTATTTGAAATACCCACACGGGCAAACATACGAGCTGGGACATGGCTGTGTGTCTCATACTTCGGATCTTACACGGACTGGGTTATGTCACACGGTTTGGCCACACGACCGTGTGACCCCAATTTTCCAATTTTTCCTGATTTGTTTCAAATTGGTCCCTGAATGTTCCCAACTTATTTTTATGACATCGTAAGCTAAAATTAAGGTCCGTAACCATGTTTATGCCATGAACAAATATTAGTTTGAATTTTATTAGTTAAATAGATTAATTGTTTCTAAAGGTTATTATTTGTTGTGATTTGATCTATAATGCTTTGTAACCTTTATCCGGCGAAGAGACAGGTTAAGGGTGTTACATTTAATATCTCTCGATCTTCTTCAAAGTCTAAAACTATAAAGTCCATTGGGATGATAAAGTTCCATACTTTGACTAACACATCTTCCAAGACTCCTTTTGGATTTACTGAAGATCTGTTAGCCAACTGTAGTGTTTTCTGGGTGTTTGTGAGGTCCCCTAACCCAAGTTTTTCATAAATAGATAAAGGCATTAAATTAATGCTAGCTTCTAAGTCACACAGAGCTCTATTAAAATGAATGCTCCCTATCTCTATGGGAATAGTAAAACTTATCAGGTCTTTAACTTTTGAGGAACTTACCTTGAAATAATAGTACTACAAGAAGCGCTTATATTAACTTGTTCACCTACCTTAATTTTCCTACACCTAGACATAATTTCTTTTAAGAACTTAGCGTACTTCGGAACTTTTTCAAGCAATTCAATCAAAGGAAGGTTGACATTTAAGGGTTTGAATAAGTTTAGAAAACTCACAAACTCGTCTTCATCCTGTTTTTGCTTCTCCTCTAGCCTTGAAGGGAACAATATTTTTGCAATGTAAGAATCTTTAATTGTTTCTATCTCTGGCTCAACTGTCGGTGCAACTACTTCCTCTGACTCTGATTCATCTTTAGTTTTTAGGGGTTCCTCCTAAAGATCATCAGTATTCTACATATTTACCTCCTGGGTTGGGTTCTCTGGGCTACTCAGCACTTTACCTAATCGAAGCGCTATTACTTTCACGTGCTCCCTCCCTTCTCTACAAGGACTATTTTTGATATTACTATGAATAATTATGCCAATTTTTCTCTTTATATCACCTAGCATACTCATCAATTGGCTTATTTGATCTTTAATTAGACTTCACCTGCTTCACATCTATTCTCATTGATTGCATCTCCCCCTCGATTCTATCAAGACATTGACCACATACAGTATGGTCATTCGAGTTGGCCCTTTTTTGAGGTTTCTGTAAATAATGAGTTTGATAGTTAGTGTTTTAATTTGGTTAGAACTATTACCTTCTCCTTGATTTCCTCCCCATCTCAAGTTCAGGTGATCTCTCATTCAGGATTGTATTTATTCAAATAGGGATTCCCACCCCTATTTCTAATGTAGTTCACATCCTTGGTAGGATTATTGCTCGTTTATGAGATATTTATATAATGAATGATCAAGCCTAGAAACTAACTATCACCACGATTGATGCAAGCGCACCTATCGAACAGTAGTATAGCTTAATGGCAAGACCAGAATGTCGAACCAAGGGAACCAAAAGTACTAGTACTAACTTTCTTTCTATTATTTAGCCTAAAATAAAAGGGATTGATGTTTGTCTAACTAATTCCTAAACTAAGGATGCTAAGACACAGAAAATAAACTGGGAAAATACTTTTGAAAAAATCAGTTGATTAAGATAATACCCGAGGAAGAATCCTCCTAGACTTCACTTGTTATTTAACTCTGAACCAGACAATTTATTCACTTGACTTGATTTGTAGGATTCCCTAATTTATATTAATACCTCTTTCGAGGCTACTAACGTCTAACCCTAGGTTGATAAATTGAAATCTCTTTCTATTTAAAACCCCTAGTGTTGCATTAACTCAATTTATAGATTCCCATATTAGGTTTGACCCTAATATGGCAGATTTTCGTGTCCTATCTCTAGGAATGCGATCAACTACACTTAATTATGCTAGATCTACTCTTAAACAAGGACTTTTGCTCCTCTGAATAAGCACATCAATACTTGAATCAATATCCTGAAATATTAAAGCAAGAATTAAGAACACATAATTAAGAAAAAATCAAGTATTTATCATACAGTTCAGAAAACAATAACAAGATCTGTCTTAGGTTTCATCCTCCTCAGGTATTTGAGGGGTTTAGTTCATGTTTATAAAAGAATACATCTCAGAAGAAATTAAGTAACAAAACTTAAAGAAAAACCCTAAAACCCTCTAAAGGAAATTGAAGGGAAAATCCTCAGTCTTGAGCGGGATTCCGACTTTTGAGATGGATCAACTGGCTTTCTCTGAGTAATTCCCTATATTCAGCCCTCTATGGCTTCACTCTTCGTCAAAAGCCCTGACAGAGGCCTTCTTTCGAACTCTCCTTTTAGGGTGCCCTCTAGGGTGTTTATATAGGCTTTTAGGATGTCTTACTTGGCCCACAAGTATCCTATTCTAAGTGGAACTAAAACGGGTCACGGCAAAGACACGCCCATGTGAATCGAGCCCAGGGCCATGTTCAAGTCTGCTAAAGTGCCACGGCCGTGTGGTTTACCCGTGTGGTGAACTCCAGGCCGTGTTGATTTCTTACTTTGGCCCATTTTCTCCCTTGTTGGCCCGTTTCTCGTTCTTTTCATCCTCCTATGCTCTCCTAAGTATAAAACATGAAATAAAGGATTAAGAGCATCAAATTCCACAATTCAAGGGATAAATCATCAAAAAGTATGCCAAATGTGTAAGAGTATGCCCAAAGATCAATCATGAGATGGTTGTAATAACATATTAATTTACCATGTTTATTAATATAAAGCGTTGTCATTATTATTTCAGTTTTTCTTTCTGTGTGTATAAATAAACTGTTTTATAATAATGTCCTGAGAATAATATGATTATTCTTAAAAGATCCTTAGTCGAGTATTATTGTTGACTAGGACAACAATAATGCATTAAGACTAACATGTAGTTGATTGATGATAAAGAGTTGTCATTGATATGGAGTATCAAAATCAATGCATGAATATGTGTGTTAGAGAACAACATATTGGATTGACCCGCTATGAGTATGTTTCTTGGATTATTATGTAATTGTCACAACATTACTCATAGTGATTAATCTGTACATGATCCTCAGACTTGAGATCATTATTATCCCAGCATCGTGAGTTGTATATTTTGATACAGTCAAACGTACATTGTAACAGGTTGTTCTATAAAGGCTGATGTTGGATATACCACAATCTATGTAGAGGGATATGGTTGATCAATAAAGGATAAGTCCCCCCTACATAATAGGAGTAATATCTTAGGCCACTTGATTGAGTGAGACTAGAAATGCATGGCCATGCTCAAATAAGTTGATATGAGATGTCATACTAATTTGTATATCATAGTCTACTCAAGATATCAAGAAACGTGGGATGGACTATGCAAGTGTGACTATCCCATGACTTGTATCCGTTCCAGAGATAAAGGACTTAAGGATTAATGCATGAAAGGTTAATCACGAATGGTTATGTCGAATCATGACTTCTTGTAACTTAGGTAGCAATGATGCATTGCTAGATGCCACTCATTGTCCGTGACAATAGAATCGTTCTAGTATTACACGCTAACGCTGCAAGAACCTGCAGTGTCACACCCTATGGTTGAAATGAACTAATAAAATATAGTTGGTATTGTGTTTGGTTGTCACATGAATTAAATTAATTAAGAATTAATTTAATTGGGCAATCAAATATTGAACATATTATATGTACAAGGATGTTGTACTTTATTAATATATGAATTTGATTCATATATAATTTAAATAAATATAGTTTACCGAAATCCTTATTATAATTAATGTAATTATAATTTTCAGATATAATTAATGTAATTATAATTTTCGGTTAAAAACTTTATTGTATTTATTTAATCTTGTAATACATTCAAGAGATACCAATTATAAAAGGCCCAATTAAGAGGATACCTATTATAAAAGGCCCAAGGAGAAAGGCACCCATTATAAAAGGTATTAAAAGGAGACAAAGCTGGAAATGAAAAACCCTAAGTGATTGCTTGTTAGGTCTAGCAGCCGTCAAGAAAATAAACCTCCAAAATAGTTTTGGAGATTTCTTCCGTTCATAGTCAAACCGGGTGGATCACGTAGAGGCCGACATCGGAAAAGGTTGTGGCTTGATTCGACAGTAGATCAAAACTCTTGTTACCAAGGCGTCGCTATCTACTAAGATTGAAGTTTTGGTAATTTCGAAACCTTTATTTCACCCCGATTCGTTCCTCACACATGGATTCCTGATTTGGATTGCTGGATCTAATTTTATTCTGCTACGCCATGGGGTTCCGGCATTCCAACAAAATGTGGGATTAAAATATGTATCTATTACGGTTTATCAAATACCCCCACACTTAAGCATTTGCTTGTCCTCAAGTAAAATTCTCAACTAACAATTAAAATTCATTCTTCTCAACTTATAACTCCTGTCAATAATGTTTCGAAATAATCCATAAGTAATCATACATTGAGAATTCAACTAAAAGAACATCAAAGTTTCAAACAATCCAAGTTGAGCATTTTATTCATGAAAACATAGGTATTCCCCCTTATCTAAGTAATAACCTTTGATTCAAAATATCATAGAGTTAACATCCTCACTAAGGATTCACTCAAATCACTCGAAGTGTTTAAGGGACAATAAATTAAGCAGTCAATAGTCAACATGAAAAGTTATTACCATAGGCTTCCATGAAATTCAAATCTCCACCACTATAAATTGAGATGATACATTGATCAAAATGTCTTTAAAAAGGGTTGTAATGTGGCTTGGTTAGGGGGTGTGGTCACAGGCTGAAAGAGGAGGTTAGAACTGAGATCTAATTGACAAATTACCTAACTAGAAAAATAGACTAATAATGAATAATTACATTAATAATACGAGCTTCTTCTAAAGATGTGAAATTTACTGTTTAAGCTCATAAAACTAATAATGGATATACTTTCAATTATTTTATTTTTTAGTATTTTTTTAGTATTTACAATAATAAGAATTTAACAACTGAGGAAAACATAGTTAGGCAACTTCTCGAATCAAATCTCGACAAAAAGGAGTTAGGAAAAATTCTTAATGAATCAAAAAGAGTAAGTTTTGGGTTAATATTAAGGGTAAATCAAGAGATGGTTAATTAGGATCAAAGGGGTTCACTAGGGGTTAATTATGAAGGTAGGCCTTTTGGGAAGTAAGTGGGTTAAATCCTAGGTGCCTTTATCATCTCAGTATATCAAATCAAAAGTGTGGTCTTGACATGCATAATCGAAGCAAGTTCTAGAATAACAAATCAATATTGACACACTCATAAATAATATAAAAAAAAGTGAGCAAGAAAAATATATGCTCTAAAAGGCTCAAGATCTCACAAAAATTATGGTTTTTTGATGTTAACCTTGTGAACTTCAAATTTCAAGATAATACCTAAACTTGGGGAAATAACCTAGCAAAAAAATTATTTTTTTAAAAAAAATCAACTTATCATGCTTGATTCTCTAAAACCTTCAAGTTTAAACAATCAATGCACAACTACCTATGTTTTAATTCAAGACATATCAATAAAAATCATAAATCAATCAAAATTTGTTCTAATAGTGATATGAGAAAGAAAAGACAAAATTCAGGGATTTGAGAATAATGCAAAAAGTTTTCTGAATAAAATTCACCCCCACACTTAAGATGTACGTTGCCCTCAAGGTACAAAGATAGATATCTACAATATATAAAATCATAAGATAGGGAGAGAAGTGAACTTCCTAAATTTTGGATGAAGTCAAGGAAAAGAAACGGTAAGTTGGGCATAGATGAGTGTGGCGGTGGTGTCTATGGTCGTGGTGTGGTGATTCCCAAGCAGCCTTTAGAACCTAAATTAAAGAAATCAAAATATAATAATAAAAATTAAAGATAAGAAAGATAAATGGAAGGAAAATAAAGGAGAAGAGAAAAGAAAAAGAAAAATTCAATGGACTCAAATGCCATTGGCTTGTCGGATTAATGAAGCGGCCTGCATGAACTTATGTAGATCGATCTCACACGGGGAGACTGTGCTAAGGTCCTTTCGCTTCTTCGACGTGGGAATGGTGGTGTAAAGAAAGAATGAGGGAAAGGGGGAAAGAAAAATGAAGGGGGAGAGATAATAGTCAAAGAAAGGGTGTGGTGGCTAGGGTTTGATTGAAGAAGAAATTGGGGAGAAAGTGAGAAAAAGGGGGGTTTAAATAGGAAATAGGGATCTGGTGGCTTCCCACGCCCGTGTTCCATGAGCGTTGGGTCACAAGGCCGAATCGCACGGCCGTGTTGTGCTTCGTTCGTTTCTCCCATGCCTGTGTAGAGGTTGCCACGTCCCAGTTTGATTAATCAGTGTTGGCCTCGGCCTAAAAGCATAGACATGTCTCATACCCGTGTGACTTTTTCAGTGTCGACCACGGCAGTATCGCACGGCTGTGGCATTTTATCACAACCCGTGTTTGGGAAAAATTCTTGTCCACGCCGATATACCTACTCGTGGTGTTCACACAGCCACGGCCACGCCCATGTGTAAGGCCATTTGGTAGGAAAATCTGCGTTTTATTTAACGTGGTTAGTTTGTAGTTAGATGCTAAAAATAAAAAATATGAAAATTAATGGGGTTAGTGCTCGGGTTGCCTCCCGAGAAGCATTCGTTTAAAGCCTTAAGCTAGACTTACCACTCATTCACACATTCATAGTGTTTTGAGGAGTTGAAACTCCTCTCCCCTGTTATCAGTTTTATGATCATTATATAGTTTGAGTCGAGTAGTATTTACCTTAAAAGTGCCAAAATTAGGATTAGTTACCTCGACTGTTCCATATGGGAAGATATTCAGTACTTCAAAAGGGATTCTTTTTGTTTATATCAAGGTCTGAATTGGCGATCCGAGGGTCTGTTTTATTCAACAATACCTGATCTCCGATCTTAAATTGGTTTGGCTTATGGTGTTGGCTTGGTTTTGCTTTATGTGTTCCTAATTTCTCTTTGAAATGCGTCTCCCACTCGTCTAGTTCATCTATAACATCCTGGTTTGGGGGTTTTGCATCTAATGTATGTTGTGTGTGTATGCTATTTTGGTACGTTATTTTGGTGTGTTTGGGGATCCAGGGAAGGCTCGGAGTTAAGCCGAAGCCTGGACAAAATTATAGTCTTTGGGCACTTTCAGGGGAGAGCTGACTGGAGTAGGACTTAAGGGTTATTGCTCATGTTTGTTGACACAAGAATTGAAGTGGCAAAGTGGCAAGGAGGCATCACTTAAAGTGTTGGTAGGTGATGCCACAGGGAAGCAAGGAGGGAGCAGGTTCAAGTCGCATGGTGCTCATTTTGGAATTCTTTTTGGTGTCAAGAGGAGCAGAGGTAGAGTTCGGCTAGGATGCTTCAAGAGGGGAGAGTTGATTGAGTCAAATAATTCAAATGTGTGGTTGAGAGAAGAAAGAGGAGTTTGAATCATTCAAACTATTTCGAATGAGTGATCAGGAGTTAATTATGGAGAAAAGGAAGGATTAGCATGTGGTGAAGGGGGTGGCCGCATTTTGAATGCTTGGGGGAGTGTAGGAATCGGTTCTAGCTTGTTTAGGGTGTGCCAAATTTCAATTATAGTCATAGGCATTTTAGTTCTCAAAAGTGCATTTTCGGTTTTAGTTTGTAGGTGCCGAATTTTTGGAGGTGTTTAGTAGCCAAGTTTGAGAGCTCTTTTCCCTTTCGGCATTTGGTGTTTTTTTTTACAACTTCTGAACCTTTTCTTTGTTTAGCCGAAACTCCTATCATCCTCTCTACTTCTCATTTCTTTCTTCTCATTCGTATCACTTAAAGCCGGAAACCTCATTCTTCGTTTCTTCTTCTTGACCGAATCCTCCATTACTCCCATTCATCTCTTTGATTTCATCTTGCTTTAGCCAAATCTCTTAAGCCTCTCTTCTTGTCCTTTATTTGCCGAAACATATCCCTCACCATCTCACAGGTTTCTTTTTCAAAGCTGAAGCATCCATTGTTCTTATTCCTTCTATATTTCTTCTTGGCCGAATCTTCCTTGAGTGTTCATCTTCTTCTTTCGTTCTTTGTTCAGTGGATTACCGTCACTCCGGTCCATAACTTTGTCAATCGAATTCTCTTTGATCGTGGTAAGTATTCCCTTTTCATTTCAATTCTCTTTTCTCTCTTTTTGGATGCCGAAGGCATTAATCTTGTCCTATGATTCTTGACCGATTGAAGGAGGGGCTTTGTCTTCGCGTTCTTTCGGCATCTGATCTGTGATTGAAGGGTGTTAAGGGACATTCGATTTTAGTCGACTTAGGTATTCAATCGGTGCCTTAATCCAAGTCTTATACTCTCCAGGATTTGTCAATCTAGGTAAGGGATCTTTGCATTTTGAGCATATATTATTATTTGTCGACGTAGAGAGTATTATTTTACGTGTTATCAGGTGTGTAAAACCTCATACACATCATTTTAACTGTAATATTAATTGTATGGGCTGAAAAGCCAGAAAGGGCTGTGTAGACAGTCGTAATACCCTTGTGGGTAAGCTAGGATTGTCAGGTATGTGATTGTAGCATTTTCTTGCGTGTATGGATGTATGTGGTAATCTATTACCTTGTTGATAGCATGTTGCATTTATTATGACATGTATGTTGTGCATGGGATATGGACATGATAATTAAGGGGGAGTGCTTTGATCACATAGTGATCGGTGGCCAAGCCACGTTATATTATTTGGTCACATAGTGATCGGTGGCTAAGCCACGTTATATTATCTGGTCACATAGTGATCGGTGGCTAAGCCACATTGTATGATTTTGGTCACCTAGTGATCGGCATTATGACTGACAGCATGGCTGTCAAAGTGGCGTGTAGTGGATTGTGGGTTGATTGTAGAAATCCCCACGGTGTGATGGGCTAGTACGGGTGGCATGTAAAGGATGGAAAAACTAGGTTTGGGCTGGGACATGATGCATTCATTTATTTTTCTGTCATCTTGAGTGGGCCATGGCCCAATATGTGATTGTGGGTCTCGAGCCGTTTATGCGTTATAGGGGATTTACACACTGAGTCTCGGTGACTCACCCTATGCTTAACCTTTCAGGTAATCAGTAGATCGTGGATATGGGAGCCGAGGCGGACTCGTAGAGGCCATGAAGTCTTTTCGTTCGTAAACTTGATTACTGCTTTATTTTAGTTTTAATTGGGGATTTTTGTTATGTAATAAGGCCTTTCTAAATTAATATTTGGTTTTTATTTATTTATTATTTATCTAAAATTTGACACTATGCAAACTTAATCACGAAATTAAAAAAATGGGGTTTTCAAAATACGAGTAACATAAATAAACATTCCCTTTCAAGTGTCACCAAGCATAACGAATATTCGAATGACGCAAATTGAAATTTTCCTAAACTAACAAATCACTATTTTCAAGACATCACCTTAATCGATAAGTTTTCAAATCTACATTTTTTCCTGAATTCAATAGAATTCGTTTTTACTTCACACTGTAACATACCAGATCTGGTCGTAACGTTTATGCCAGGTTTGGGGTGTTACATCATCGATCTAAAGCCTTCATTCCTCATGAGTTATTTCCTTGTTGGCATGAGGTCTAGGATCTGGCTCAATTGTGTAGTTCCGCGGTGCTTCCTGAAAAAAAGGTTTAACCGAATGGTCATTAATTGATTTTATGTTCTCACTTTTATTATTTGATGTCCTAGCCGAGTCAAGATCTTGAAGAGTGATCGTCTCGTCACCTACGCAAAGTATAATTTCTCCTGGACCAACATCAATTCTAGCTCTAGCAGTTGCTAAAAAGGGTCTTCCTAAAATTAAAGGAATATTGTTGTCCTCATCCATGTCTAAAATGACAAAGTCTATCGGGAATATAAATTTATCAATTTTCACGATTACATCTTCAATTATATCCCTAGGAATTCAAATAGTTTTATCAGCTAATTGAATGCTCATCCTAGTTTGTTTGGGTTTCTCTAGACCTAGCTGTTTAAACATTTTATAAGGCATAACATTTATGCTTGCCCCTAAATCAGCTAAAGTATTATCAATAGATAAACTACCAATTAAGCACAGAATTGTAAAACTACATGGATCTTTTAATTTTTGTGGTAGTTTATTTTGTAGAATTACTGAGCACACTGCGTTTAGCTCTACATGCGACACCTCGTCTAACTTCCATTTGTTTGTCAAAAGCTCTTTTAAAAATTTCCTTGAATCTGGCATCTACGAAAGAGCTTCAAGAAACAGTAAGTTAATATGTAATTTCTTTAAAAGTTTAAGAAATTTACCAAATTGTTCATCTGTGTGGTCTTTTTTCATTGTATTGGGGTATGGCACACGAGGTTGGTACTCTGTAATTACCGGTTTTAGTTTATCTTGGCTTACTTCAACCTTACCTTCCTCTACCACATTCTTTTGCCTCACTTTTGGTTCATCTAACCCTTCACTATCTTGAGTGGTTATGGCTTGAAGTTGCTCCTTTGGGTTAGTTTCAGTGTTGCTTGGCTAGCTGCCTTGTGGTCATTCTGAGATCAACTTAGCAAGCTGACCTAATTGGTTCTCGATCCCTTGAATCGATGCTTGTTGATTTTTAAGTGTTGTTTCAGTGTTTTGGAAACAAGTTTTTGACACCATGATAAATTTTGTTAGCTTCTCCTCAAGGTTCGGCTTCTTTTCTTGTGGGTAGGGTTGCTGTTGAAAGCTTGGGAGGGGTTGTCGTCTCTGATTTCCTTGGCCACCACATGAGAAATTTGGGTGGTTCCTCCAACCTGTATTATAAGTGTTACTATAAGGGTTATTTTGAGGTCTAGAATTATTACACATATAGTTCATCTGTTCGATTTCTATGCCAGGGTTGTAGGGTAGATATTCTGTATTGTTCATCCCTCCTCTATTTGCATCGCACAACATCACTAGATATACCTATGAAGAACCATACAAACCATCAATCTTTTTATTTAATAGTTCTACCTGGTTTGAAAGCATGGTTAGTGCGTCGAGGTTGAAAACATTGGCTGCTTTTGTTGGCTTTGTCCTCGTGACTTGCCACTGATAGTTATTCAGTGACATCTCCTCTATAAACTCATAAGCCGCTTCAGGGGTTTTGTTATTCAGGGTTCCACCGGTGGCAGAATCAATCAACTACCTAGTTGTAAAAGGTTTGAACCTGTAACCACAAGGGTAACCCATGGTAAGGGAACCTTCTTAATAAATCCTTGTATCTCTCCCATGCATCGTAAAGTGTTTCTAAATCCATCTGCACAAAAGAAGAGATATCATTCCTCAACTTAGCCATTTTAGCCGGCGAAAAATATTTTAACAAAATTTTTTTGATCATTTGTTCCCATGTAGTGATTGATCCTCGTGGAAGAGAATTCAACCACTGTTTGGCTCTATTCCTTAAAGAAAATGGAAATAACCGAAGGCAAATGGCATCATCAGAAACTCCATTAATTTTAAACGTATCGCATAATTCCAAAAAGTTCGCTAAGTGTGTGTTAGGATCCTCATCCCGTAAACCATCAAACTGAACAAACTATTGTATCATCTGTATAGTGTTAGGTTTCAATTCGAAATTATTTACAGCAATAGTAGGTCTAACAATACTTAATTCAGTACCGGCTAAACTAGGCTTAGCATAATCATACATAGTACGAAGAGCAGGATTTTGATTCACCGAATTTTCTATAGCCACCGAAGGTAATGGATTATTCTGATCTTCAGCCATCTCTTTAGGAGGATTGGTGATGTTTTCTTGCTCTTCCTCTATGAATTGTAAACTTTGCCTAAATTCTCTTCGATTTATGCGAACGGTTGCCTCGATCTCACTGTCACAAAACAACAGTCCTGACGAGTTCCTCCTAGTCATAAACTAGAACAACATATTAGAACAAATAATAGAGAGATTATAAAACTAAAAATAAAAATTAGAAAGAAATAAATAAATAAAAGAAAAATGGCTAAAGTAAAAAAAAAATGAGCGTTCCTAATATTTCAGTTCCCCGACAACGGCGCCAAAAACTTGATCGTGTCTGAGAGTTTTAATATTTATATAATGAATGGTCGAGCCTAGAAACTAACTATCACCACGATTGAGGCAACCGCACCTATCAAACAGTAGTATAGCTTAGTGGCAAGACCGGAATGTCAAACCCAAAGGAACCAAAAGTACTAGTACTAACTTTCTTTCTATTATTTAGCCTAAAATAAAAAGGGATTGATGTTTGTCTAACTAATTCCTA
This sequence comes from Gossypium bickii, assembly GCA_025503065.1. Taxonomy (NCBI): domain Eukaryota; kingdom Viridiplantae; phylum Streptophyta; class Magnoliopsida; order Malvales; family Malvaceae; genus Gossypium; species Gossypium bickii. The sequence goes on along the minus strand of CP106717.1, from coordinate 40,071,319 downwards.
AACTAAGGATGCCAAGACATAGAGAATGAACTGGGAAAATCCTTTTGAGAAAATCAATTAATTAAGACAATACCCGAGAAAGAATCCACCTAGACTTCACTTGTTATTTGACACTGAACCAGACGATTATTCACTTGACTCGATCCGTAGGATTCCCTAATTTATATTAATACCTCTTTCAAGGCTACTAACGTCTAACCCTAGGTTGATTAATTGAAATCTCTTTCGAATTAAAACCCCTAGTGTTGCATTAACTCGATTTATGGACTCCCATATTAGGTTTGACCCTAATCTAGCAAATTTTCGTGTCCTATATCTAGATCTACTCTTAAACAAGGACTTTTTCTCCTTTGAATAAGCACATGAATACTTGAATCAATATCCTGAAATATTAAAGCAAGAATTAAGAACACATAATTAAGAACAAATCAAGTATTTATCATACAGTTCAGAAAACAATAACAAGATCCGTCTTAGGTTTCATCCCCCTCAGGTATTTGAGGGGTTTAGTTCATGTTTATGAAAGAATACATCTCAGAAGAAATTAAGTAACAAAACATAAAGAAAAACCCTAAAACCCCCTAAAGGAAATGAAAGGGAAAATCCTCAGTCTTGAGCGTGATTCCGGCTTCTGAGATGGATCAATTGGCTTTCTTCGAATAATTCCCTATATTCAGCCCTCTCTGGCTTCGCTCTCCGTCAAAAGCCCCGACAGAGGCCTTCTGTCGAACTCTCCTTTTAGGTTGCCCTCTAGGGTGTTTATATAGGCTTTCGAGATGCCTTACTTGGCCCATAAATATTCTATTCTGAGTGGAATTAAAACGGGTCACGGTAGGGACACGCCCATGTGAAACGCCCGTGTGAATCAAGCCCAGGGCCGTGTTCAATTCTGCTAAAGTGCCACGACCGTGTGGTTTACCCGTGTGGTGAACTCCAGGCCATGATGATTTCTTACTTTGGCCCATTTTCTCCTTTGTTGGCCCGTTTCTCGTTCTTTTCATTCTCCTATGCTCTCCTAAGTATAAAACATGAAATTAAAGGATTAGGAGCATCAAATTCCACAATTCAAGGGATAAATCATCAAAAAGTATACCAAATATGGGATTAAAATATGTATCTATTACGGTTTATCAATTATTAATGCAGTGGAAGAGTGGTTTCTCTCCACCATAAACAGATGATGAATTTTTTTCAGTCTCTATTTCGTTGATCCTATCCATTAACTATTCATACCTGTCATCCTCCTAGACAGCCTTTACCATAGACGATCTTTGGCTATACGTATATCATTCAGTTGGCTACTGGTAGGAATTCATTGCCATACTTTCTATTAATTTGTACACATCCTTGTACGTACTGTTCATTAACACTCCTCCTGCTACTCCATCTAGTCCTGACCTTGAATGCACATCTAACCCGTTACTGTGGTAATTTATGGTGTGGGCATTTTTAAATCAACGTTTTAAAATGCTCTCATGCTTCATGAAAACTTTCCCCTTCAAATTGCTTAAACAATGAAATTTTCCTTCTTAGTTGGATCGTCTTGCTAATGGGGAAGAACTTTTGTAGGAATTTCCCTATGAGTTCATCCTACGTTGGTCCTAGTGCCTACGAATCTAGCCAAGAAAAGGATTTACCGATTAATGAAAAGGGGAACAACCAAAGACGAATAGTGTCATCAGTAACCCCATTGAATTTGAAGGTATCACAAAGTTGGAGGAACTGTAACACCACAAACCCGGCCTAGAAGTTAGGCCCGAATCTGGCGTGTCACATTGGGATGTTTTTCGAAAACCGTAGTCCCATTTGAAAATTCTTCCTGATATTAATAACTAAAGTCCCAGTTTGCGTTTGTTTATTATTAATCGATGTTTTTTTTTATAAATTATAAATTTCAAAACTTTTTGCTATTCAAAACCTCAGATTTCTTTTGCTTACTTTTAAAACGTGGTTTATTAGAAATCATTTTTGGAAAACATTATCATTTTTAAAACCTTTTTTATTGCGGAAGCTTAATTTAAAACAACTGACTTATGAAAATGTGATATTTACAACTTAGTTGCGAAAGCGTAGTGTTTTGAAAACAGATATTGTTTTGAAAAATCGCTATTCAATTTTGAGTAGATTTAAACATACTAAACTAAAAATCCCAAACTAAAAACTGGGATTTAAGAGAGGCCTAATTACAACCTAATAAAAATGGTTTAAGAAAGTAAAGTAGAATACTAAAATCCAAAACTGCTTGCAGTGTGGCCACCACCGAGTCCTCCAGTACGTCGAATCGCCTACTAAGGGTTACCTGAAACATTTTAAAAAAGGGGTGAGTTTACGAAAACTCAGTGTGTACAACCCTCATCAGTCAAAACATGAATCACAATAATCCGGGCCGAAGCCCATTACAATAACGGTGGCAATTGGGGCTTAGCCCAGAATAGCCTCGGTTGGGCCTTAGCCCATAACAAAAGTCACATATCATATTTATCCAGGACTAAGCCTATCACAGTCAGAATAGGTGAATGCAATGCATTACTGCCCATACCAACCCTGTACTCTGTCTCCTGTCCAACCCTGCACTCCGGTGTGGATTTAATCGACCCACCGGTCCCTACACTCCTTTTGTAGCACCGGTTGCGGCACTAACTTTATCGGTGCAGCATGGCTGCTCGGTGGCTAAAAAGCCTAGGGTGGCTATAAATCCTTCGGTGGCTAAAAAGCCTTCGGTATTGGCACAAAGCTCATAATTACGGCACAAAGCCCATTTAAATGGCACACAACCCTCGGTAACATTATCGGTGCAGCATGGCTGCTCGGTGGCTAAAAAGCCTGCGGTGGCTATAAAGCCTTTGGTGGATCCACAGTCGTCAAGCGACCATACGATCCTATTAGCACTTCTTCCGTATTAATAATCCCAACCCCATGCAATATGTCGTGTATGTCACGCTCAATCATTACACGTCTATGCAAAATGGCCATGCTCAATAACAATTATTTAAACATGTAATAAAAGCATATCAGTCATACAACCACTGTCAAATTAGTCCACTCATTGCACAAGTCGATCATTTACCTACAAGAGCAAATCGGTCATTGTACCCTATAAGGGTATTTCGGTAATTCTACCCTACAGGGGTAGTTCGGTAATTCTACTCATAACCAATCCATGTATGCAACGCATCTCAAACATAATCTATTATACAATTAACACATACAATGCTAGTACTACCACGAGGGTACAACGGTTATTTTTTCGTTTAGGGGTAAAACGGCAATTTTGCAAACTGGGGGTATTTCAGTAATTTTACAAATTAGGGGTATTTCGGTAATTTGGCAAATTGAGGGTATTTCGATAATTTCACAAATCGGGGGTATTTTAATAATTTTACTAACCAGGGGTTTTTCGGTAATTTTGCAAATCGGGGGCATTTCGGTAATTTCACAAACTGGGGGGTATTTTGGTAATTTTGCAAATCGAGGGTATTTTGGTAATTTTAAAAATTGGGGGTATTTTGGTAATTTCACAAATCAGGGTATTTCGATAAGTTTGTAAACCGGGGTATTTTGGTAATTTTGTAAATCGGGGTATTTTAGTAATTTTGCAATCTGGGGGTATTTTGGTAATTTTACAAATCAGAGGTATTTCGGTAATTTTACAAATTAGAGTATTTCATTAATTTTACAAACCAAGGGTATTTGATAATTTCACAATTTGAGGGTATTTCAGTAATTTCACAAATCAAGGGTACTTCAGTAATTTCGCAAATTGAGGGTATTTCAGTAATTTTGTAAACCAAGGGTATTCTAAATAGAGATAACGAAGCGAATGGGCCTAGGGCCCATTCTCGGCCCAAATAGGCCCACACGCTCCTGTGGCCCATTTAGCCCAAATCTAGCCACAGATATGAGATTCACATAATCTAGTCCAATTTCTACTACACAGTCATACAATTTATTCATATGGGCCCATTTTGGCCCATCGTGGCCCAAGCAGCCTCAACCTATAAGAATACTCATGGTGGCCTCGACTATCGCATCGAAGCTCCCACACGTGCGCTCGCACGCTCGTGTAGCTACCATTGCCGGCGACCAGCATTTGCCGCTCTACAGCTAGATTAGGGCGAAATACACACCTGATAGGAATCTGGAGTTGATCCGCGCTCCGAACACTCCTATGCCTAAACGCCCACCGAGATATGCTTCCTCTCCTCATTGACAACTCCATTTATAGCCAGCTTCTCACCTCCCCTCTTGCTAGCTTTCCGATGTGGGATCCCTCATTCAGTAGAGTTTAAATCCAGCACAACTCTAGCCGTCTAATCCGTAAAATAAATACTCCGTTGCTTGTCATGAGATTCGAACCCAGGCTCCCCTGTAGCATAATCCAGCCACTAGCCACTTTACCAACTAGCTCTTTGTTGTCTTAAAACATGCGCAACTAAATATAAGTCTATGGCCAAAGTCTAAAGTCCATGTAAAAAGAAAATCAAAATGCAAGCACCAAGACTTGAACCTTGGACCCCTTGCTTCCTTGTGGGGTCATTCCCTTGTCTACCATGTGGCGCCATTTGCCACTAGACCACAACCCCTTTTTGTGTCATTTTTCTCCACATTTTATTCTTAAAGCCTACCTACTAACTCCCAGGGTTTTATTCACCTAAAACTAAAATTTTCCTAAAGCCCAAGTTTGATCTCAGGACTTCATAGAAGCCCCCTAACCTTCCAAAATCACTCACCTAATAGGTCCTACTTGCATTAGTGTCGTTCTCTTGCTCTTAATAATTTTAAACGCTCCCATCGCCAAGGCCCAATGAGCCCAATTCTGCTAGGCCCAAATTCTGGTCGTTACAAATCTACCCCCTTAAAGAAATTTCGTCATCGAAATTTCCAACTATAGGAATGGTCGCACATCCTAACCTACCACACTACGCTCTCGCTACGCACTTTGATCTTAACCACACAAGCCCGCACCACACTATCTATCCATCAGAGTGGATGGACATCACCCGCAAATAATTTCCAGTATACATAAAATAAATACAAACTCTAAGTTTAAGCATCACAGTACAGTCTAATATCTAAAGGAACCACCGTATTCTAGCTCACTGTGTTTAAATTTCTAAATAGACAAAAGTACTCAGAAAACTTATGGATTCGACGCCGGAGACTCGGTGTACCACACTTGTAGAAAAACGATCAATATAACATTTCAGAACTTCAAATGTTATCACGGCTTTTTGAAACAAAACTTTTAGAAATTCAATTTTGAAAACCCAATCCATAGCCGAGTTTTGCAACTCGAGCTCTGATACCACTAAAGTAACACCCCAAACCCGGCGTAGAAGTTAGGCCCGAATCTAGCGTATCACATTGGGATGTTTTTCGAAAACCGTGGTCCTGTTTAAAAATTCTTCCTGATATTAATAACTAAAGTCCCAGTTTGCGTTTGTTTATTATTAATCGACGTTTTTTTATAACTTATAAATTTTAAAACTTTCTGCTATTCAAAACCTCAGATTTCTTTTGCTTACTTTTAAAACGTGGTTTATTAGAAATCATTTTTGGAAAACATTATCATTTTTAAAACCTTGTTTATTGCGGAAGCTTAATTTAAAACAACTGACTTATGAAAATGTGATATTTACAACTTAGTTGCGAAAGCGTAGTGTTTTGAAAACAGATATTGTTTTGAAAAATCGCGATTCAATGTTGAGCAGATTTAAACATACTAAACTAAAAATCCCAAACTAAAAACCGGGATTTAAGAGAGGCCTTATTACAACCTAATAAAAATGGTTTAATAAAGTAAAGTAGAATACTAAAATCCAAAACTGCTCGCAGTGTGGCCACCTTCGAGTCCTCCAGTACGTCGAACCGCCTATTAAGGGTTACTTGAAACATTTTAAAAGAGGGGCGAGTTTACAAAAACTCAGTGTGTACAACCCTCATCAGTCAAAACATGCATCACAACAATCCAAGCCGAAGCCCATTACAATAACGGTGGCAATTAGGCCTTAGCCCAGAATAGCCTTGATTGGGCCTTAGCCCATAACAAAAGTCACATATCATATTTATTCGGGCCTAAGTCCACCACAGTCAGAACATGTGAATGCAATGCATTAATGCCCATACCAACCCTGTACTCCGTCTCCTGTCCAACCCTGCGCTCCGGTGTGGATTTAATCGACCCACCCATCCCTACACTCCTTTTGTAGCACCGGTTGCGACACTAACTTTATCGGTGCAGCATGGCTGCTCGGTGGCTAAAAAGTCGGCAGTGGCTATAAAGCCTTCGGTGGATCCACAGTCGTCAAGCGACCATGCGATCCTATTAGCACTTCCTCCGTATTATTAATCCCAACCCCATGCAATATGTCGTGTATGTCATGCTCAATCATTACACGTGTATGCAAAATGGCCATGCTCAGTAACAATTATTTAAACATGTAATAAAAGCATATCAGTCATACAACCACAATCAAATTAGTCTACTCATTGCACAAGTCGATCATTTACCTACAATGGCAAATCGGTCATTTTACCCTATAAGGGTATTTCGGTAATTCTACCCTACAGGGGTTGTTCGGTAATTCTACTCATAACCAATCCATGTATGCAACTCTTCTCAAACATAATCAATCATACAATTAACACATACAATGCTAGTACTACCACGAGGGTACAACGGTCATTTTTTCTTTTAGGGGTAAAATGGTAATTTCACAAACTGAGGGTATTTTGGTAATTTTTCAAATCGAGGGTATTTCAGTAATTTTGCAAACCAGAGGTATTTCGGTAATTTCACAAATTTGGGGTATTTCGGTAATTTCGCTAATTGGGGATTTTTTGGTAATTTCACAAATCGGGAGTATTTCGATAATTTTGCAAACTGGGGGTATTTCGATAATTTCACAAATCGGGGTATTTCTGTAATTTTGTAAATAGGGAGTATTGTGGTAATTTTACAAATCGGGGTATTTCAGTAATTTTGCAAAATAGTGGTATTTTGGTAATTTCACAAATCAGGATATTTAAGTAATTTTACAAACCAGGGGTATTTTTGTAATTTCACAAATCAAGGGTTTTTTGTAATTTTACAAATCAGGGGTATTTCGGTAATTTTTCAATCCGAGGGTATTTCAGTAATTTTACAAACCAAGGGTATTCCGATAATTTCACAATTCGAGGGCATTTCAGTAATTTCACAAATCAAGGGTACTTCAATAATTTCGCTAACTGAGGGTATTTCAGTAATTTTGTAAACCAAGGGTATTCTAAACAGAGATAACGATGCAAATGGGCCTATGGCCCATTCTCGGCCCAAATGGGCCCACACGCTCTTGTGGCCCCGTTTAGCCCAAATCTAGCCACAAATATGAGATTCACATAGTCTAGTCCAATTTCTACTACACAGTCATATAATTTATTCATAATAAATACTCCATTGCTTGTCATGAGATTCAAACACAGGCTCCCTTGTAGCATAATCCACGCCGCTAGCCACTTTACCAACTAGCTCCTTGTTGTCTTAAAACATGCGCAACTAAATATAAGTCTATGGCCAAAGTCTAAAGTCTATTTAAAAAGAAAATCAAAATGCAAGCACCAAGACTTGAACCTTGGACCCCTTGCCTCCTTGTGGCGTCATTCCCTTGTCTCCTATGTGGGGCCACTTGCCACTAGACCACAACCCTTTTTTGTGTCATTTTTCTCCACATTTTATTCTTAAAGCCTACCTACTAACTCCGAGGGTTTTATTCACCTAAAACCAAAATTTTCCTCAAGCCCAAGTTTGATCCTGGGACTTCATAGAAGGGGCCTAACCTTCCAAAATCACTCACCTAATAGGTCCAACTTGCATTATGCCGTTCTCTTGTTCTCAACATTTTAAACGCTCCCATGGCCAAGGCCCAATGGGCCCAATTCTACTAGGCCCAAATTCGGGTCGTTATACGAACCGTTTTAAATGATGACTCGGATCCTCTGTCATTGTTTAACGAAACTGAAAATTATTCTAGATCATAGCTGGCTTAATCCCGAAATTATTGGTCGTGATGGTTGGCCTCGTTATATTCCCTTGAACAATATCCAAATTCAACAGCGCATACTCTCTTAGAGTCCTTTCCTTACGTGCCATATTTAAATTTGCATATAGCTGTGGTGATGGTAGTGGTTCTTCTAGATAGTTATTGTTAGCCTCGTCCAAGAGTGGATTCTCACGTGATATGTTGCTTACAGCAGGTGGTGGATTCTGCATCTACTGCTACTGTTGTTGTTGTTGTTGTTGTTGCCATCAACGATTTCTTCAGATTATTCTCTCTAGATCTATGACTGGCTCTGTAGGTGTTCCCCTACTATGAGTCATACAGTAAACCCAAAAAGATAAAATTAAAAGAAAATTAAATAAAATTCGTAACTATAACCTAAAAATGTCCTAATTATTCTATTAATTGCAAAAATTAAAACTAATTATATGTATCAAATCTAGGCATGGGTGATTAGCTCTCTTTGATAATCTTAATCAACTGTCATCTCAGATTCATTTTCAATCAAATTCATTTTCAATCAACTAGTCAATAACCCAGCAGGATCTTCCGGTACGTCCACTAAAATATTGAGTAAGCAAGAACCACTTTTCTTCCAACCCTACAGTCCAGACCGGTTCAGGGTTAATGTGTTCACAGATAGGTCATATCAATATTGGGTTAATTCCCACCTTAATGACTTCTTAGAGTTTTTAGGCCTATGGTTTAGGTTCTTCCTTTCCTGAACAATTGATACATTAAGAAATCCCTACAAAATAGCTAATTATCCAGACCTCCACTCGCTAATCCCTCATAGGAGGATTAGTGCCTTATGGACTAGTAAATAATATAAACTTGAATGAAAGAATGAACATAAAGAACAGTTTCAAGAATAGATTTTAGAAGAATCATGATTGTATTAAAATTAAGTGCAGAATCCTCATTGAATTTGAGAATAATTCCATAATTTGATTTCTCCCCAAAAGTAAATAACAGAAACGAGAATAAAATCTAAAACCTAAGAAAAAGTCAAAAACTAAAGACTAAAATTAAAGAGAAAATTATACAGTAGAAAAAAGGTGTCCATAACGTGTGTTAGTTGAGCCTATATATAGACATAGAATGGCTATCATCCTTAAGCCTAGGTTAGCTGACATTCCCAAACTTAAATTTAGATTGAGCAAACCAAAACGACCTTGACGCGTATTAATTTCTTGTACAGAGGCAATGTTGCAACACATCAGGTCTTGTGTCACAACATCGAGGGCAATATACTCTTCTTCAGGGGTATGTCATGACATCCTCATGCTGTGTCGCGACATTGAAGGCAGTCTTAGACTTCTTCATTTCTACTCCCTATGTTGCAACATCCAATGCTCCATGTTGCAACCTAGTGACCAATATCGAGTTTAGTATGCCTTCTAATGATCTCTTGCACACTCACAAAGTATATCAGCTCATCCTTAGACCTTATTTAGCCCCTAAGGTCAATAAAAGACTCAAATAACATAATTTATTGAATTTAAGTAAATGTAAGAAAACTAAATTCCAACTAAAATGCTCATATTCTATCTCCTCAAATATGTAAACTAGTATATCAGCTCATCCTTAGACCTTATTTAGCCCCTAAGGTCAATAAAAGACTCAAATAACATAATTTATTGAATTTAAGTAAATGTAAGAAAACTAAATTCCAACTAAAATGCTCATATTCTATCTCCTCAAATATGTAAACTAGTTTAATCTGCTACATTGAATTACGACAAATCAGTAATTAATACATATCTTTATATACAACCAAATAGGTTAGACTATTTACATGTCAAGAACATTAAGCAATAATTCATATAACACATCTCAAATTGAATGCATATGCAATTTATATCCAAATCATTCAAGATTCCACTTACATTAGATTAAAATTTTACCTAAGGGAACTATAGTAAAATGGTTTTGTATACACGAGAATATTTTGCTCACACAAGCTTACATATATCAGGGTTGCTCACACAAGCTGACATTTTTAACAAAATTAATCACACAAGTTAACATCGTATTGAGGTTACCCATCCAAGTTTATCTGCCATAATTTGATATGTCAAATTAGGCCTCCCATTATACTTAATGAGCTTATTCTTAGGTAATTTTAATGTGTTTTTATAGTTTTCGTTTAATTTTCATTCTTTAGCCTTAATAAGATCTTATTGCATTTTGTGCCCATTTTGCGCTATTTTTTATACCTGAGATGGCCAAATGTGCCATCAAGAACCAAACAGTTGATTGGGTGTTGTAAAGGGTCATCCAAGACTCGAATGAGAGAAAAAAAACATCACCAAAGATAAAGGTATCACAAAATTGAAGCATGGAGGTCGCATCACCTCCAACAAACCTGAAATGAAGAGGAATGAGAGCCACCAACAGTGGTATCGTGATACCCAAGCATGGGTATCCCGACATCCACCCGTCAAGGACACCCCCATTTGGAGATTATTAGTGATATCGTGATATCCAACCTCGGATATCATAATGTCTTGCTTGATGTGACAAAAAATAACTGCAAAGGTAGTTTTTGTCCAATGGCCACACCAATCAAAATTAGGTGCTTGGGGGAATTTTGGTCCAAAAGTTAGGGTTGAAATCAGCTATTTAAAGCCACTTTTGGCTAAATGAAAATGGGAGACTTTTTTTACTTTTGTTTTCTATCATATTTTCTCCTTAGATTTAGGTTTAGGTTAGGGTTTTTCTTTTCTTTTCTTTTCCCTTTTATTTTCTTTTTCTTTTCATTTTTAGTTTAGGTTTTTCTTTTCTTTTTAGGTTAGATTTTAGTTTTTGTTGTTTACTTTCTTCCTTATTGTTAAAGATTTTGTAAACAAGGATGGACAAACTATTGGGCTTCAATGGATCTTCATCACTTGAATGAGCATTTTCTTAAACCCTTTGCTTTCATTTTATGCTTACAATATGTTCGGTAAAATGCTTGTTTGGAATCTTGTTTGACTATGTGCTAAATTTGTTGGATGGTTGATTTTTTGGTTGTTTGTTAGCTTAAGTTGATTTCTATTCTTCATTGATTGATTGTTCAATTATATCCACATGCTTAATATGCTAGAATTGACTCCACTAGCGAAAAACCTAGATAAACAGGACCAAGAGAAGAGTTTATCATTAGATAGTTTGATATTATTGTACTGAGTAGTGTGATCGAATGGTAATCTCTATGCCTATGTGAGACCAAGAGGTAATCTTAGGTGGTATCTTTTATTTTAGGATAAGACCAAGAGGTAATCTATATGCCTAGGTGAGACTAAGAGGACATTCCTAACTAAGAGTGGCAACCAATATAATTGATATAGGCTCATTAGTTTCATTAGCACTCAACTAATCAATCAGTCGACATTTAATCACTTACATTATCTAAAACATTAGGAAGAAAGTTTAGCTTAATTAGTTTAATTTTAGTTTATAAACAATTTTCTTTGGACTTGCACAAATAATTTCAACTCGAGTAGATTAGTAATTGCTTAATTTGTAAGTAACTTGATAAACACATTTACCCACTTAGCAATCCTTGCGGTTTGACCCCTTGGAATACTTTGGTGTTCCATCGAACACTATAAATATTACAACTGACACTACCCGCTTGCAGTTGAAACCCATTCTTTAAATTATCTTAGAAAATTGTTTGTTATTTTGACATGCATATGGGCGGGTCACGAGTTGAACCAACGACACGTATAACTCGAGATTCTATAACAAATGGTAGATCTCATAATATCATGTAAATCCCTGATTAATTACGTGTATAACCCTAATGGCATGCCATACGTATCCTAATCTTTTACTTAGTTCACATGGGCACTGTTGTCGTATACATATCATTAACAAACCTTGTATCAGTTTTAATATTTCATAACGAGTCGTATAAACATTCAACATTCATATTGGTACTTTGTACCTTTTCATAATATCCAATATTTTAATGATTTTCAATTCAATCCATTTTAAGCCAAATATGCCCAATTCACTAATTTCATGTAACACCCCAAACCCGGCCTAGAAGTTAGGCCCGAATCTGGTGTGTCACATGGAAGTGTTTCTGAAAACCCTATTTCTTATTGGTAAAACTTGCTTGAGAGTTAAATCCTCTTTGATAAAACTCAAAACACTTAAGCAAATGCTATCCATTGAAAACTGAATTACTTTTAAAACCTTATCTATTTAAAATAAATAATTTATGAAAATGTGATGTTTAGAAAATAGAGTTGCAGAAGCATTTTGAAAACGTTGCGGAAATGTAGTATTCTGAAAATAGTTACCCTTTTGGAAATCGTTTCCCACCTTTAACAGTTAGAAAACATCATATATAAATATCAGAAATAATAAGTTAAAAATAAAGAGGCCTTATTAAAAAATTATTAACACAATAAATTAAAAGAGAATGAAATAAAGTTGCTAAGTTTAACTTTAAAGCATATCTGATGTGTGGCCACCTCCGAGTCCTCCGCAGCTCCAAATCCTCTAACGCTAGGGATTACCTACATGGTTAAAGGGGGTGAGTTACGAGAACTCAGTGTGTAATCCCCTATAACGGTCACTGTCTGGCCCAGAGCCCTCACGGTATTAGTCTGGGCCTAAGCCCTATAAAAATGATAATGCAAATAGAACAAAAATGTAGCCTAACCCAATCCAACCAACACACCACCCGTACCAACCCTACACTCCTGTGGGGACCAAGTTAACCCACCCAGCCCTACACACCAAGAACGCAGCTGAGCTGCCAAAATATAAGCGGTTTTAAGCCGTCGGTAGGTCCATTGTCATCTCAGGTGACCCGTGCGCCCTAACAATCAAATCAGTGGGTCCACAATCGTCTCGAGCGACCCGTGTGACCCTAATAGATCAAATTGGTGGGTCTACAGTCGTCTCGGGTGACTCGTGTGACCCTAAGAATCAAATCAGTGGGTCCACAGTCATCTCGGGCGACCCGTGTGACCTAACAATCAAATCGATGGGTCCACAGTCGTCTCGGGCAACCCGTGTGACCCTAACAATCAAATCGATGGGTCCACAGTAGTCTCGGGCGACCCGTGTGACCCTAACAATCAAATCGGTGGGTCCACATTCGTCTTGAGTGACTCGTGTGACCCTAACAGATCAATCACTTCCTCCAATCATCAAACCCAACCCATGCAACATGTCGTGTATGTCATGCTCAATCATTGCACATGTATGCAAAATGGCCATGCTTAGTAACAGTCATTTCAACACATATTAACAGCAAATCAAACACACGCCCATAGTCAAGTCGGTTAAAACACTGTCATACAATCACAGTCCAATCGGTCAAATCATAGCACAGGTTAATCATTTACCCACAAGGGGAAATCAGTCATTTTACCCTATAAGGGTATTCCGATAATCCTACCCTATAGGGGTAATTGGTAATTCTACTCATAACTAATCCATGTATGTAGTGCATCTCAAACATAATTAATCATACAATTAACACATACAACATTTGTACTACCACGAGGGTGCAACGATTATTTAATCGGTTAGGGGTAAAACGGTCATTTTGCCCTGTAAGGGCATCTCGGTAACTTTACCCGTCGAGGGTTTTTCTATAACTTTACCCATAGAGGATATTTTAGTATTTTCGCAAACTAGGGGTATTTTTATAATTTCGTAAACTAGGGATATTTCGGTAATTTTGCAACCCAGGGGTATTTTGGTAATTTTGCAAAATAAGAGTATTTTGGTAATTTTGCAAATCGAGGGCATTTCAGTAATTTCATAAATTGGGGGTATTTCGGCAATTTTGGAAACTAGGGGTATTTCGGTAATTTTATAAATCAAAGGTATTTCAGTAACTTTACAATCCGAGAGTATTTCAATAATTTTAGAAATCAGTGGTATTTTGGTAATTTTGGAAACTAAGGGTATTTTGGTAATTTTGCAAATCATGGGTATTTAGGTAATTTTACGAATCGGGGATATTTAGGTAATTTTACAAATCGAGGGTATTTCGGTAATTTTGTAATTTGGGGGTATTTCGGTAATTTGAAAACCAAGGGTATTTCAGTAATTTCATAAATCAAGGTATTCTAAACAGAGATAACGATGCGAATGGGCCTAGGGCCCATTCTCGGCCCAAATGGACCCACACGTTCGTGTGGCCCATATAGCCCAAATCTAGCCACAGATATGAGATTCACATAGACTAGTTTAATATCTATTACAGAATCATACAACTTATTCATATGGGCCCACGGGCCCATTGGGCCCATTTGGCCCACACAGATCAACACACAAGAATACTCATGGTGGCCTCAACTATCGCGTTGAAGCCCCCACACATTCGCTTGCACGCTCGTGTGGCTACCATTGCTGTGTGACTGGCATTTCGGAATTTACCGCTTTACAGCTAGAGTAGGGCGAAATACACACCTGATAGGAGTCTGAATCTAATCCGTGCTCCGAATGCTCCTATGCCCAATGCCAACCAGGTATGCTTACTCTCCTCATAGATTGCTCTATTTAAAGCCAGCTTCTCACCTTCCCTCTTGATAGCTTTTCGATGTGGGATCCCTCCTTCAGTAGAACTTAAATCCAACACAAACTCTGGCCGTCCAATCCGCAAAATAAACACTCCCTTGCTTGTCATGAGATTCGAACCCAGGCTCCCCTGTAGCTTAATCCACGCCGCTAGCCACTAGGCCACAAGCTCCTCTTGTGTCTAAAATCATCCACAACTAAATATAAGTCTATGGGCCAAAGTCTAAGTTCACTTAAAAATAAATCAAAATGAAATGCAAGCACACAGACTTGAACCTTGGACCCCTTGCTTCCTTGTGGCGTCATTCCTTTGTCTCTTATGTGGCATTATTTGCCAATAGACCACAACCCCTTTTTGTGTCATTTTTCTCCACATTTTATTCTTAAAGCCTACTTACAAGCTCCCAGGGTTTTATTCACCTAAAACCAATATTTTCCTAAAGCCCAAGTTTGATCCCGGGACTTCATGGAAGCCCCCTAACCTTCCAAAATCACTCACCCAATAGGTCCAACTTGCATTAGTGCCGTTCTCCTGTTCTCAAAAATTTTAAACACTCCCATGGCCAACCCCCAATGAGCCCAATTCTACTAGGCCCAAATTTGGGTCGTTACATTTCACTTTAATCTAAACACGTAAATAAAATAAAACACAATTCAACATAGCATAAAATAAAGTAGTAAGTCCCATATGAACTTACCTAGTCAAAACACCAAACAAGGTAAAACTTCAATGTCTAATCTACAATTTTTTTTTTCCTTGATTATCACTAGTTTGATCTGATTCTCGATCAATACAATTATTTCATTCAATTCATCAATATTAAACATTTATACATTGTATCATTGTAACACCTCTCACCCGATCCAATCACCAGACTCAAGCTATGGGATGCTACTATAGATACCAAAATAAATCACACATAATTCATAGCAAATAATTCAATTACACATCAATTTATAACAAAATTCCATACACAATATGGTTTACAATCAATTTTGAGACTCAATCAATCTTACAAAAGCTCTTAAGTTGACCCAAGCATGAAGAATGACAAAACTAAAAGCTTTTCCAAAATTCAGCAATATGTACTAATACTTGGATAGGGTATCGATACCCCTTTAAAAAGTATTAATACCAAATTCAGTATCAATATCGTTTTAGCATTCTGTCATTTTCAAAATTTGAACACAAATCAACTTGTATCGATACATTAATAAAGTATCTATCCTTAAGAATACGTATCGATAGAATATACTGGTATCGATACCAAATTGGCATTCTGTCAATTTTGAATCAAGGTAATTTGGTAAAGTATCGATAACTCAGTCCTTGGTATCGATACTTGTAGCTAGAAGGTTAAAAATCTTGCATTTTTGGTACTTTTCCATGCTCAAACCAACAACACATTCAAATGGTGCCATAAGCACATTTCCAACTTGTATAAAACCAATCCTAAACCATACCAATATGCCACAATTTTTCCATTTTCAATCCACTAATCAACATGTCTTATTTAGTCATCAACATGTACCTTTACCTATACAATTTAACTAACTAGACCATGCATAACTCAATACATACCTATTTCCATCCATCATCCAATTATACCAAAAGACATTCACAATATTACTCAAGCTAATAAACATCCATATAGTACTTTGTTAAACATATCAACCTATGTAATACCAAATACCCAAACATTTGATACCATCTACTATCACCATTATACTCAAGCATTCCATCAACAATATCGATATCTATTCACATCAATTATGGCTTAACATATAGCCAATAAGCATAATAGATACTCAACATGAGACCATCCAAACCAAGCATCATTTAAGGTTCAAGATCATGAACATTAAAAATAAGTACATACATATATATAAAATCTATATACATGCCACATAACTGAGTCCAAATCATTTAAAGGTCTACCGAGTCAGAAGCTAGATAGTGTGAGCTCTGAGATGATCCGATCGATATATTCCACAAAATGACCACTATAGAAATAGAAAACAAAATAGAGTAAGCATTTTGAATGCTTAGTAAATTCATAGGTTTTAAAACAATAAAACTCATTTCCATTCACAATTAATGTAACAAATTAACTAACTAAACAACTCTCTTGTCATCACATTTCATAATCGTAAGCTGAGTTCATCACTTATAACATTTCAATCAGTATGACACAATCTCATTTAGTGCCACTCTATTAAGATCATCAAAAACATACATCATGCACATCATTCTGATCTTATACTTCCATTTCTATCCCAATGCATACTAACATTCATTCATTTACCTTGTTGTCATAAATGTTTAGCCGGATGAACTATAATAAATAAATACGGATATGTGGGTAACCACCAAATCACACCAGATTGCTCGTTCGAATGATAACTCTAATACACACCTGAGCATCGAAGTGCTAAGCCCATAGGCATCATATGTCATAAGACATTACATCCCTCCAGAACACACCAGGGTCTTCGTAGAGACAATCAGTAATAGTGGTCTTCGTAGAGACAAAAATTGGTAATCTGCAACTAATGCTTGATACTAATTTAAACGATGAATTCTTCGCACATCAGTATCATCTCATACCATATCTCGTATAGCATACAAATAAACCTATTGAAATGCCAATTGTATCCTATCCTTTCTTATGCTCTTCCAGGCACATTTAACACATTAGTTCATTTATTTACACAATTCAGTCCATTTCTCACCTTTTTGTATGATTTTATAACCAATTCAAAATACAATCACAAGATACAATTTCATAATTTAAACAAGTCCCATACATTTATAAACATAGCTACACCATATGAACTTACCAAACAAAAACAACAACAAGCAAAATGTCGAGGACTAATCCGTAATTTTCTCTTTTCTTCGATTATCTACCGGTTGGTCCAAATGTTAATCTATATAGTAATTCATTTCAAATTATCAGTTTCAATCACTTTATACTATCTTATTCCATGTATATGACATATTAATTTCACTTTTAAAAAGTTACCTAAAGGTTCACATTTTATTCGTGTAACAGCCCGATTTAGACCCTAGTTGAAATAGTGGTTTCGAGACAAAAAATACGAGGTTGGAAAAATATTTTTATATTATTTTTGGTGTTTACAATATGTGATTGAGCATGTGTGAAAATTCTGTGTGAAAATTTTAACGTTTGTATGCTTAATTTGCAAAAAAGACTTAATCACATAAAATGTAAAAGTTGTGTGCTAATTGTTAAAGTGCTTAATTGGCATGGCTTATTAAATGAAAGGTCCTTATGTTTTAATTAGACCATAGATAGTGGAGATGGACATATATGTACATAGTTAGTGGAATTTTAAATGAACTAATAAAAGGACAAAATGGTAAATGATGTATTAATGTTAATATATGAAAAAAAAAGAATATTGGAAGTGTTCATATTTTTCCACCAAAAATTGAAAAAAAAGAACAGAAAAAGAGATAGCTAGGTTCGGCCATGGTTTCTCTTTGATTAAGGTATGTGTTTTGGTTTGTTTTTGATGATTTCTATGTTTTTGTGATCGTTGTTTTGTGTTCTATCAAGCCCATGTCTTAATTTTAGAATTTGATGAAGATTTTGAGATGTGCCATTGATGAAAATGTGAGCTTTGTGTTGATAGTTGGTGAAATATGAAACCTTACTGTTGGGTTAACATAGTTTGTATTTGGATTTTTGGTGAATTTGAGTAATTTGGATTAAATTGTGAAAATGAGAAATTGGAGGACTTAAATGTGAAATAAATGAAATATATGGGCTTGTATAAGCATAAGGAGAATTCAGATAGGCATATGTGAAGTGAAATTATGTGAATTTGATGATTTTATGAAATAGGGACTAAAGTGTTGAAATGTGAAAATGTGAGGGCTATTTTGTAAAATGCCCTAAATATGTGTGTTTGGAATAAATTGAATGATTTGGTGGAATGAGTTAAATTTGAATACGTATAGATCAAGAAAAAAGGGATTTGGATCGAGACGAGGTAAAGATAAAGTGCTCGATTAATCGACTTGTTTTGTTATTTCGACGTCTGAGGTAAGTTCGTGTATAATACGAGTCGTTTAATTTATATTCATGTGTTATGAAATGAATGAATTAGTGAAGCTATATGTGAATTGAGAAATGTGGCACTAAGTGTGCATAATTAGAATTGAGATAAAAGGGAATGGCACTGTGTGTGTGAAATATAGGAAACCTCGGCTATATTGATTGGCACTGTGTGTGCGATACCGAGTTAAATTTAGTTTAAAGAAAAGGCACTAAGTGTGCGATGATATGTAAGCTTTGGTTAAGAACTTGGCACTAAGTGTGCGATTAAATCGAATGAATAATGAAGGTTAGTCGAAATGAAGTATTGAGCATTGAGTAGCAAGAATGGTCAATATCTAAGTGTTGGCTAAGGTACGTACAGAACCTATGTGGTTGATGAATTTCTAAATGAATATATGGATGGTTGAGTGGGCATATTATCTATGGATGATATTGTGTATATATTTATGAGTTGATCTATGTGATGGTTTAATTTGTATATTGTAATTTAATTATTGAGTTAAATATATTATATGACAAACTTACTAAGCGATAAAGCTTACTGTGTGAAGTGTTTCTCTGTTTTACAGTGTATTTAAAGCGAGCTTAGATTCGGGGATCGTCAGTGACTTAATCACACTATCGGCTATCTATTTTGGTATTTTTGGAAAGATGTATATATTTGAATATGGCATGAATAGGCTAGTAGATATGGCATATATTGAAATGCTTAAGCTTTGCCATGTGATATGGCTTGGAAGTTGAATGATGTTGGTTCTTATGTGTGGGTTATGTGAATGATAGATATGGTATGAGTTAGTGAAAAATGGATATGTGTGTTTCATGTTTAAATTGGTTGATGAGAAATGTGGTTTAAATGTGAACTTGTGGTAAGGATTACACGATGCTTGATTTATATGATGTGGAATGTGAAATTGGTATTTTAGATGGACTTGTTTGACTTGAAATTGAGTAAGGAAATAAATAGTGTAGTGGATGATTAATTGATGCATATATTGGTATGTTTGGATTGCCATTTTGAGGAATAAATGCATATGAATTGAGGCTTGTAGGTGATTTCAAAGTGTGGATGGTAATTTGGAGAAGTCCTGGGTTCAAACCTGGGCTTTAGCAAAAATTTTGGTTTTAAGTGGATGAAACCCTGGATGCTTGGATGTAGGCCTTTTAAATTGTTGTGTTAAAAAAATGACACAAGAAAGCATGTGGTCTGGTGGTTGTGGTGTCATTAAGGTTGCAAGGGAGCCTGGGTTTAAGTCTTGGCTCTTGCAATTTGTTTTGGTTTTTCTTTTAAAGGAACCTGGACCTTGGCCTTTAGACCTCTTAAGTAATTGAAGGTAAAATGTGACACAAAGAGCCCATTGGTGCAGTGGTTCGCAATTGTATGTTTATTTTGCTGCTTGTGCTGGGGAGGTATTGGAACTGGACTGGAACTCTGTGGTTGAATTAGTCATAAGAATTTGAATTGAATTTGAATGGGGAGTTGGAGTAATCAAGGAGAAAATGCAGTGGAGGGATTGGTGGAGTTTTTGAAGGATTTTGAAATTGGAGAAGTTGGAGCCAATTGAGGGGAGTTTTGATTAGGTAAATTTGGCTAAGGAGTGCATTTGGTGCATTTTCAGCAATTGCTTTCTTTTATGCCGATTTGTTTTATTTTCTCCCTTCTATCTATAGTGCCAAATATTGCCTTTGACCTTTTTGGTTCTTTTCCCGTTTCGGTTTTCTTTATTCTCTTCTCCTTGTTTCCTATTCTTCTTAATGTGAGCCAAATTCAACCTCTCTTTCTCTGCCTTCATTCTTTTTCCCTTCTCTATCGATCAAACATTTCGACCTACAAACGTTTTGACGAATCATTTCTCCAGCCTCTGAAGTGCCGAATCTGTTCTTCTCTTGAGCCGAATTTCCCTTTTGTTTAACACTGTTATCATTTGTTCATAAGTGTGTAAAAGTAGAATACCCTGCTATTTCTCTTTCATCTATTGCTGAATCTACTCTCATTTCTGTTCTCCTATCATAAGGCTGCGGGTTCTTCTCCTCTGCTTGCCGAGGTTAAGAGTAAGTTATGGTGATTCCTTAAATGGATTTTTGTTGCTAGTATGGTTCTTTTTCCCTTCTATCGAATCTTATCTCTCTTCCCTTAGACTAACATTGGTTGATACCTAGGCGTTCTCGAGGAGTAAAGAGAGGCGCGTGTTCCAAAAGCGGTCGAAGGCCTACTCTCAGTTTTGATTATAATTGCAGCAAGGGGACCAATTCTTGCTAACAGTTAGCAATGACTTATCAAATCTTGATCGACTAAGGCAAGTATCAATGTGATTTCGGCATGTGTTTGGGAAAAAAAGAAAGAATAACTATATTGATTGAGTGATTAACTGTTAGTTTTGATTATGGTAGGTTCAGTGCTAGGGATTCGTAGTTCACTTCGCGAGCAGCTGTGTAACAGTACCTTGTATTCGATAGTTGGCGAGAAAGCCGATAGAGTGTGTGTAACCACACTCCTTCTGATCGTAGATCGACAAAATACCGAAAAGGGAAAATACCAGCGAATGATGCCATACGAGCGTGTGATCACACGTGTGGTGGACCGAGCCCACGAATATGGGCGTAAGATGGTTGAGGCCACCATGAGCGTTCTCATGGGCTTAGGTCATTTTGGGCCGCGTTGGGGCCAAAATGGGCCTTGTGGGCCCAATGGGCTCAGGGGCGCCACACAAATTAAATTTGCATGTTATGGTAAATGTTAGACCAAGCCGTGTAGTCCACATGGCTAGGGTCGTTTTTGGGCAATGGGTCGTGTGGGCCCACTAGGCTGGTGGGCCCCACACAAATTAAATGCATGGTATATGGGTTCTTTTGGTTTGAACTATACTGTTCGTATAGTCGAGGCTATTTCTGGGCTGATTGGGCCACACGAGCGTGTGGGCCCACTTGGGTCGAGTAATGGGCCTTAGGCCCATTTACACCATTGTGACTGTTTAGGTTACTTAAGAAACTAGAGGCGACGGTGGACCTTCTGTTGGGTCGTTAAGCCTGAATTGTAAAATTATCGAATTACCCTCGATTGGTGAAATTATCGAAATACCCCTAGTTTGCAAAGTTACCGAAATACCCTCGATTTACAAAGTTACTGAAATACCCCCGATTTGCAAAATTATCGAAATACCTCAATTTGCAAAATTACCAAATACCCCTAATTTGTAAAATTACCGAAATACCTCCGGTTTGCAAAATTACCGAAATAACCCCGATTTGCAAATTATCGAAATACCCCTGGTTTGCGAAGTTACCGAAATACCCCTGATTTGTAAAATTTCTGAAATACCCTCGATTTGCAAAGTTACCAAAATACCCCGAGTTTGTAAAGTTACCAAAATATCCCTAATTTGCAAAATTACTGAAATACCCCCAATTTCCAAAATTACTAAATTACCTCGGTTTGTAAAATGATCGTAATACCCTCATAGGGTAAAATGACCGAAATACCCTTGTAGGGTAAAATGACTATTTTGCCATTGTGGGTAAATGACTTACTTAGACTATGAATTTGACTGAATTGATGGTGATCGTATGACTATGTTTTAACTGACTTAGCTGTGGTCGTGTGACTGTGTTTTAACTGAATTGACCAAAATATATGTTTAAATGACTGTTACTAAGCATGGCCATTTTGCATACACGTGTAATGATTGAGCATGACATACACGAAATATTCCATGGGGTTGGGACATTGATATGGAGAACGTTCTGATAGGGTCACACGGGTCGTATGAGACGACAGTGGATCCAGTATTGATCTGCTAAGGTCGCATGGGTTACATGAGACGACTATGGACCGACGGACGGCTTAAAGCCGCGAAATCTGATTATGGCTCTGTGCCATCTTGATTATGGCTTCGTTCCAATCGTATTTACTCGTGGCTATGCGTCTAACATATATATTGATGACTTTGTGTCGATCATAATTACCTATGGCTGTATGCTGATTATATCATCGCCGCTGATGGCTATGTGCCAAACTTATTACAATTACTGATAGCTTTGTGCCATCCTGATTATGGCTCTGTGCCATCCTGATTATGGTTTATAACCATTCTATTTATGACTTTTGGCCGTTCTGTTCACGGCGCCGAGCCATTTTGTTGACTTAGTGTCGCAACCGGTGCTAAGCTTGGTGTGTTGGCTGGGTGGGTCGATTTTATCCCCACAGGAGTGTAGGGTTGGTACTGGTGGTGTGTTAGCTGGATTGGGGTGGGATGCATCCTTCCTCATACTATTGCATATCTGTTTATGAGATTTGTCATTATACTAGGCCTAGGGCCACATGTTCTATATTGGTTTGGGCTGGGCCCAATTGATTCTGTTATGGGCTGTGACCCAAATGATATTGTAGTGGGTGTTTGCCCACGTATGCTCTGAACTGGACTGTACTATTACTGTTAAAGGGCTTTGGCCCAGACTATTTCAGTTTCTGTTTCTGTATACTTACTGTTACTCTAGTAAGGAGATTACACACTGAGTTTTCGTAAACTCACCCCATTTTTAACTGTGCAGGTAATCCTCAGCATTAGGAGGATCAATTGTTTGAGGGACTCGGAGGTGACCATACGACTGCGGTTGTTATGCTTTGGACTTTATATATGTTTTAAATTCCATTTTGGGTTTTAATTTTTGTAATAAGGCCTCTCTGGATTTAATTTTGAATTTGGGATTTTGTTACGTTTTGTATCTGTTAGATGTAGACGAGTTTTCAACCCAATTAATGTTTTCAAAAACATAAGTTTTAAACTTCTTTACCTTAAATTAGCTTCCGCAACTAAAAGAGATTTTTAACGAAGTTAATAATGTTTTTAACAGTGATTAACTTTTCGATGTACCACGTTTCAAAATTGAACAAACACAAACTGAGACTTCAGTTTTTAAATATTAAGGAGGGTTTTCATTGAAAACATGGTTTTCGAAAAACACTTCAATATGACACGCCAGATTCGGGACTAACTTCTGGGCTGGGTTTGGGGTGTTACAATGTTTGAGGCCATGTGAGGCACACGGGCGTGTGACCTTTGTAGCTTTGAAAAATGTTTAATTTTCTAAATTTTTTGTATGTGTTCGGATTAGTCTCGACCCCTTTCTAACACGTGTTAAGGTCTTGTAAACCTCGCTAATGGACTATATGCTTATATTTTGATATGTTTGAATGATGATTGACTTTGTATTGTAAAATGATTGTAAATGTTCTGGATTGATCGGTAATGCTTCTTAACCCTAAACCGGCGATGGTTACGGGTTAGGGGTGTTACAATTCGATTTAGTCCTTAAAACGAAACCATAATAACATTCACATTTGAGCACTATTTTACAATTCAATTTCAAATACATCCTTCTATGACTCTCTACTATCTATTTTTATAAAAAAATGACTGTTTCACAAATTATTCATTTTAGTCATTATGCGCAAAACTAGCATTTAAACTTTACAAACTAGTCCCTTTTTTTTTCATTTCTAAGCTTAAAAGCTAACATTTAAACACCAAAAGCTTCAAAAATCGTCAATGAAAAATTCTATAAACTTTAATAGTTTTATGAAATAGTACACGAGTTAGTTAAACCAACCTTACAAGATCTCAAAAACATCAAATTTACGAAAAACAAGCTTATAAAACACTTACATGCAAGGATGAGAGCTTGAGCTACAAAAATGGCTCCTTTCCTCTCTTCTAAGTGTGTGGACGGTGGAACAATGAAAAAAAGAAGAAAGAAGATGACACATTTTTCTTATGTTTTAATATATTATTAATATTAGTTTGACCTTATTTAAAAAAATTCCTTCTAAAACCAAGCACAATCGTCCGCAATGTTTAAATAAGGGGTAAATTTCCATTTAAAACCTTAACTAATTACAATTCAAGCCTTTTAACAAATAAAAATCTATAGCAATTAACTTTTACGGTTTTTACAATTTAGTTCTCGTACTTTAATTATTAGCCATTCAATAAAATTATCAGACCAAGAATCAATATAACTCTATAGTGAACTTGTGAATGTTAATAAATATTATTTACTGACTCGATCATCGAAAAACGGGGTTCCGTAACCACCATTTTTGGACCACAAAAACGAGCTGTTACAATCATAATATGAATGAACCTAAGAAATTTTATTTTTTGATACCCCTAAAGTTTTACATTTTATTCAATTTAGTTCTTAAAACTAAAATAGCCATGACTTTCAAATTTGAGTCTCAGTTTGAAAAATGACTTCAAGTACATTCATTATAGACCCTCTACTCCCCACTTATACCGAAATTTCACTTTTTATTCACTTAGGTCATTATGAACAAAACTAATAATTAAAGTTTACAATCTAGTCCTTTTTTATAATCTAAGCTTAAAATCTATCAACTTAACACCAATTTCTTCAAGAAATCAACAATGAAAACTTAAAAAAAACTATAGTATATATAGTATAATTAAGCTTTAAATAAGTTAGGTTAATTAACTTAACTAATGACTAATCCCACTTTTGTGCATAAATCATCATCCACTAACACATATTCCAAAATGGTTAAATTGTCATTTTGGACCTTTGGTTAATTGAAATTTAAGTCCCTAAATCTTTGGCTAATTAAAAACCTATAGCGATAAGACTTTTACAATTTCCTCCTTATACTCAATTAAGTAATTAATAGACAAAATTGAAGGGCCAAATGTTAATATTCTATTATACCAACTTCGTAAATATTAATATTTAATATTTATGGACCCGATTTACGAAAATGGGGTTCCAAAATTACTTTTTTTGCACCACTGAAAATTGAGTTGCTATAGCTCTCCCCTTTAAGAAATTTTGTCCTCGAAATTTACCTGAAAAAAATAAGGATATTGAGATTTCATAGTTTCTTCCAGCTCTCACGTAGCCTCTTATGTACCGTGAAGATGCCACATTAATTTCATTAACATCACATGTTTATTTCTCAACTCTTTTACTTCCCAAAAAAAAAATCTTAATTGGTTGTTCACCATACGTTAAATCAGCTTACAACTCAATTTCATCGGGAGTTATCACATGAGAGGGATTATATTTATATCTTCATAGCATCGATACATGAAAGACATTATTGAACCTTGTCTAGTTTTGAAGGCAAAGCTAATTTGTAAGTAACAGGTCCAATTCTCTCGAGAATTTTATATGGCCTAATAAATCTCGGACTAAGCTTTCCTTTCCTACTGAAATAAAAAACCTATTTCCAAGATGACACTTGTAGAAAGACTTTATCGCCAACTTCAAATTCAATGTTTTTTCTTTTCAAATCAACATAACACTTTTGTCGGTCAAAAGTAGCTTTCAAATAGTCTCGAAATAACCTAGACTTTCTCTTTTATTTCATGTATCAAGTCAATTCATGTCAGCTTTCTTTCACTCAACTCTGACCAGCATATAAAAGTTTGACATTTACGACCATATAAAGCCTTGTAAGGTGTCATCCTGATGCTCGACTGGTAACTGTTATTGTAAGCAAACTCAACTATCAGTAAGAATCTTTCCCATCTGCCTTCAAATTCAATCACACAATAATGCAACATATCCTCCAGTATCTGAATCACTTACTCTGATTATCCATCATTCTAAAGGTGAACTATCATACTAAAATTTAACTTACTGCACAAAGCTTCGTGCAACTTACTCCAAAATCTAGAGGTAAATCCCATATCCTGATTTGACATAATTGACAAAGGTACATCGTGCAATCTCACGATATCAAAGATATATATTTCAACTTAATTTCCTAAGTGAGTAGTCTATTCTTATATTAATGAAGTGAGCTAATTTAGTGAACCTGTCAACAATCACCCAAACTGCATCTTTCTTTTTCAGCGTTAATGACAAACTTGATATCAAATCTATAGTTACTTGTTCCCATTTCCAATCCAAAATCATTATAGGCTACAATAAACCTAACGGAACCTAACGCTCTATCTTAACCTTCTAACATACAAGATATTTTGCCACATATTTTGTGATCTCTCTTTTCATTCCTAACCACCAGTACAATGGTTTCAAACCATTGTACATCTGGTTGCCACTTGGATATATCGTATAAGTACTATCGTGGGGTTTGTGCAAAATGTCTCATTTCAACTCTAAATTCTTCGATACACACAAACGGTTCCAAAAGTATAAACTCCCATTATCACCTATACTAAAGTCCGTGGTCCGATTATTTTCAAAAAAAAAAATTTCTCTTGCAACTTAGAGTCATCTTCTTGCAACTCCTAAATCTTTTAAAGAAATACGGGTTTAGCTCTCAACTCAAAAAAATGGAACCATCTTGCTCCTAAGTCAAACAAGTTTTCACGCTTTTAAAGAAAACAAGGATTTTCGAATCAGAGCATCTACTACAACATTGGCTTTACCCAGATGATAGTCAATGATCAAATCATAGTCTTTAAGCAATTTGAGCCATTTATGCTATCACAAATTCAATTTCTCTTTGTCAGCAAGTATTTAAGACTTTTATGATCAGTGAAAATATGATATTTTTCCTCATACAAGTAGTGTCTTGATCTTCTGTGCAGCAGATTAAACTAGATTTCACACTTAAGGAGCTTGAATACAAGTATTTTTGTTATGTTTTTAATTAAATTTCTTTAGTTTTGTTTACATTCAATAAAATGTGCACATCGAGTCTTTTATTAACCTTAAGGGCTGAATGAGGCCTAAGAGAGAGGTTACTTATTTTGTGAGTGTGCAGGAGACCATTAGAGTGCATTTTGGCCACTTGAAGGCTATAAATATGTCTCTTTAGCACATGTAAATTACATCTAAGTTTTAACCTAGTTGTAACACCCCCAGACCTGGCCCAGACGTTATGGCCAAATTCGGTGATGTCACATCAAAGGGGTAATTCCAAAACAACTTTGTTTAATTAAAAAAATTAAGTTTAAGATTTAGAAACCCAAAATCCTTGCAACTTGTTAAGTTACGATGAAAGCCCATGTTTTAAGAAAACGTCCATATGTTATAGTTATTTCGAAAACCATGTTAAACTTTAGAAATTTATTTAAGTTTAATAATTAGGCAGTTGAAACAATAATAACCCAAATGTAAAATTAAATTGGAGATACAAGGCCTTATTACATCCCAATGAAAATAAAGTAATTAAATTTAAGTCATTCGAAACTAAATTAAAAACTTCTAAATAGCTTGCAGTGTGGCCATCTCCAAGTCCTCTACCACATTGAGCCATCTACTGAGGGTCACCTGAAATATTAAATAAAAGGGTGTGAGTTTCGAAACTCAGTGTGTACGACCCTTGGTAAAACATGCGATTATCACATTGGGCCTAAGCCCTATCAAAATCAGTGGTTTTGGGCCTTAGCCCATAATGACCTCATATCACATCAGTATCACATGAATGCAATGCTCCCATCCCAAATCCAACCCTACACTCCTGTAGGGATATAAATATCAACCCACCCATCCCTACACTCCAAAGGTAGCACCAACAGTGGCACTACTCAACGTTGCAGCAAGGCTGCTAAGCATATAATGGGTTTAAAGCCACCGATGGATACACGGTCGTCGAACGACTATGCGATCCTCACATATCTTCCTCCGTATCATCAAACCCACCTAAGTGCAACATATATCTCATGAATGCAACATCCACATTTTCACACATTAAGCACCTAGGGGTATTTTAGTCATTTCACTAACTAGCGGTATTTTTGTAAATCTACCCTATAGGGGTATTTTCATAATTCTACCCTACAGGGGTATTTTTGTAATTTCTTTCATCTCGGGTTTTAGTTATGAACTTTGGCCCACCAACAAGTCCTTGCGGCTAAAGTGAACAGACACTATACACCAGGTAGGATCCCAGAGAAGAGGAGGTGGGTCATTAGGACCGCTTAAGTACCAAGCTCTCCCTAGATCCAATTCTAGACATGCATATGTCCATTGCCACACTCTAACCTAGCGACTTGTCCATAGACATGTTTGATTATTAAATTAATTTTTATGCTATTTAAGAATTTATCAGAACCAGGCCTAGAGTCCATTAAAACCCTAGCATGCATTTCTAAAATCCCATAAGGCCCACTAAGCCCAACCATGTCCATATAGCCCATTAAGCCCAATCATGTTTATGTAGCCCATTATGACCAATCATAATCAAATCATACAACCATCCATATTAATCCATCATTCAATTTCACATATCAACTCTTGTCGATTTGGGCCTACGATCTCGGCAGGCCCATTTAGCCCCGTCTGGCCCGGTCGAAAAATAGTGGCTCGAGACCATGAGATCGATCACTTGGCCCCAGTAATCTTATCGGTGTTCCCACATGAATGTTCACACACACGTGTGGTTGCTGGCGCCAACCTTTCGGCTTTTCAACTTTTCGGCATTCTAGTTTTTTGGTATTTCGGCTTTTTCCTCACACCTGGTTAATGCGACGTCTACACTATCCTTAGCCTTGAACCAACAACCAATACCAATCTCCAATCAATTACACACTTAACCACAGTATTTACCCAAAAACCAAAGCCTTACCATAACCTTACCGTGTGCCACCAGTTCTAGTAGCCCTTCCTTAGCTACTATTTACGAATATCCCCTAGATCTGCACCCACACATATACTATCAAAAATCAAGTGACTCATATTCCACACAAGTCATCTCTATAAGCCACACTTACAATCGGCCACTTACCATTCCACAATTGAGACGAGTACACTTACCACTTGCTAGCGATCCTTACCACGCTTGCGATCTTTGAACCCTCCCCTTGTTAATACAAGGTTAATGAAAAGAAAGAGTTAGATAGCCCTTCGGCTTTTACCAAAACACACTTAAGGAGGTTGACTAAGTACTTACCGAATCCAACCTGTAACGCCCCGAATTTGGGCCTAGAAGAATTGGGCCTATTGGGCTTTGGGCTTTGGATTTTAGAAAATTTTTTAAGTGAGCGAGAAAAATGATGATTGGCATGTGGGTTTTGAGGATTTATGAATTTGGAGTGTCTAGGGGTGTTGGAGATGTCCTGGGATCAAGTAAGGGTAAAGGAAAAATTTTGGTTTTAGCCTTAGGGAACAATGACTTCAGTTAGTACGCCTTTTTAATAAATGAAGATGGAATAGGACACAAATGGGCTTGTGGTCTAGTGGTAAGTGGCGTCACTTGAGAGCTATAAGGTGGCGTGTTGTAAGCTGAAAAGGTCCAAGGTTCGAGGCTTAGTAGTGGTATTTTGTGGAGTGTTTATTTTACTGTATGGATGGCCAGAGTTGTGTTGGATTCGAACTCTTGCCGTGGAGAGTTTGTAGTAAACAGGTGTGTTGAATATGGAGGAAATTTCAGATAAGATTAAGGTGTTATCAGGGAGAAAAGTTAGGAGATGAGGAGAGGGAGGAGTTGGTGCCGAATGGGACTGTAGGGGGAAGGTAGGATTTGGCTTTGGCTATAAAAAGGGGTGCCAAATTCATTGAAGGGTTTCTTGGGTTCTGTTATTTCTTCCTATTCTCCCCCTCAGCCGAATTCTTTCATTTGCTGAAGAGAAAACCCATCATTCTTTTTGCCGAAATTCCTATTAGAGTTGTGTTTTCTTCTTTTTCTGAAAGCTAAATTCCCCTATAGCCAAATTCTCTTCTTTTCTGAAATTACTATCATCCTTCTTTGCCGAATCTCTACTCTTGCTGAACCCTTGTTGTTGTTCCTCCACCTCAATCGATTATTATCTACTCTTAGTCACGTTGGAAACCGAATCTTGTTCAGTAGATAACTAAGCCACAGGATCAAAGGAGAATTTTGGTAAGTGCTTAGTTGAACTTTTTAGTGTGTTTTGTTAAAAGTCGAAGGGCTATCTAACCTCTCCTTGTCGTTAACTTGTATTAACAAGGGTAAGGCTCAACAATTGTAAGCATGGTAGGTAAGGATTGCTAACAAGAGGGTAAATGTTCTCGACTCAAGTCATGGTTTAGTAAATGGCCGAATCTAATGTGGCTCATAGGGGTGACTTATGTACAATATGGGTCACTTGGTTTTAACGATATAGGTGTTTGGATGCAGATCTAGAGGATAATTGCAATTAGTAGCAAAGAAAGGGCTACTAGAACGTGAGGTACACAGTAAGTGTACAGTGAGGTTTCGGTTTTTGATAAGTATGTGTTAAAGCCTTGGTTAATCACTAGTAATGTCGATTGTATGTTCGTGACTAAGAGGTTTGCAATGCGCGTGGTTACCAGGTGTGTACAAACACTACACACCCGATATCAATAACGCCAAAAAGCTGAAAAGCTGAAAGTGGCTAAATGGGCCTGCCGAACTTGTGGGCCCAAAACAGCAATGGTTGATAAGTGAGCATGATTAATGATTTCGCATGAAAAATTGTATGATTGGATTGTAAATGAGCCTAATAGGCTATATGACATGAAATAAGCTTGATGGGCTTTATGGGGACGTAGACAAGTATGTTAGGGTTAATGGACCTTAGGCCTAGTTTGAACAACTCTTAAATTTCATAAGACTTAATCTAATTAAACAAGTTCGTGAACAAGTCGCTAGGTTAGAGTGTGGCAATGGACATACGCATGTCTAGGATTGGATCTACGGAGAGCTTGGTACTTAAGCGGTCCTAGCGGCCCGCCTCCTCTTCTCTGGAATCCTACCTGATGCATAGTGTCTGTTCACTTTAGCCACGAGGACTTGTTGATGGGCCAAAGTTCATAACTAAAACCCAAGAGGGACCAAATACCCTTATATTTGTAAAATTACCAAATACCCTTATATTTGCAAAATTACTAAAATACCCTTATGTTTGTAAAATTACCAAAATACCTTTATGTTTGTAAAATTATCAAAATACCCTTAGATTTGTAAAATTACTAAAATACCCTTAGATTTGTAAAATTACTAAAACAACCCCTATTTTGCAAAATTATCGAGATACCCCTATTTTGCCAAATTACCAAAATACTCCTGTAGGGTAGAATTACAAAAATACCCCTGGGTAGTGAAATGACAAAAATACCCCTAAATGACGAATATGAGTTTGTGGATGTTACCCATGTGTTTGATGCATTCATATGATATTCTGCTTAGGATGCATACGGGTGGATATTATGGTACGGAGGAAGATTTGAGGATCGCATAGTCGCTTGACGACCATGGATCCAACGGAGGCTTTAAGCTCATCATATGATTAGCAGCTTTGCTGCAACATTGAGTAATGCCGTTGTGAGTGCTACCTTTGGTGTGTAGAGGATGGGTGGGTCGATTTAGAAATCCCTACAGGTGTGTATTGGTTGGAAGGGAAATGGTGTGTGTAGTGGATGGATTTTTGGGAAGGGTTTGCATTATCTTGTTTGTATATTATACATTATGATGTGATATGAGGCCATTGTGGGCTAAGGCCCAAGACCACCGATTTCGATAGGGCTTAGGCCCAATGTGAATATTTGTATGTGATTTGATTGACAAGGGTTGTACACACTGAGTTTCAAAACTCACACCCTTTTATTTAATGTTTCAGGTGATCCTAAATAGATGGCTCGACGTGGGAGAGGACTCGGAGATGGCCACACTACAAGCTGATCAAATGTTTTAATTTGTTCAAATGAATTTATTCTAAATACTTTATTTTTTTTCATTGGATTGTA
Source organism: Gossypium bickii (assembly GCA_025503065.1). NCBI lineage: Eukaryota > Viridiplantae > Streptophyta > Magnoliopsida > Malvales > Malvaceae > Gossypium > Gossypium bickii. The sequence continues at coordinate 40,039,005 of CP106717.1, read as the reverse complement.
ATAAGGCCATGTAACTCCTAATTGACTTTAGATTTTGAGTTTTATTATTATTGTTTCAACTATCCGCTTAATAAATTTCACAAAATTTCTAAAGTTAACATGGTTTTCGAAATAACTTAACATATGAACGTTTTCCTAAAATATGGGCTTTTCATCTTAACTTAAGAAGATAAAAGGCTTTTGGGGCTTTTGGGCCTCAAATGATTAATTAGTAAAAATGTTTTGAAGTGTGCCTTTAATGTGACATTCTGGATTCGGGCCTAACTTCTAGGTCGGGTTTGGGGTGTTACACAACCTTTGATTCGGCGGCTTAGATAGCTACTGAACGAGATCTGACATTTAAAACTTGATTAAGAGTAGATAACAGCAACCAATTTGTGATGGAGGAAAACAACACGGAATCGACAAAAAGATAAGGCTATTCGATTATAAGGGCGTACTCGGCTTTCAGAGAAAGAAGAAGAACGCAACACCAATAGGGATTTTGACAAAAAAGGATGATGGTAATTCGACAATGGAAGAAACAAAGTGAGGGGGAGAAAAGAAAAATAATGGAAACCCAAGGAACCTTTCAAAGGAATTTGGCACCCCTCTTTTGTAACACCCCTTAACCCGTATCCGTCGCTGAATTAGGGTTATGAGGCGTTACCGAACTAGACACAGTTTCGCAGAGTCATTTATGGAATAAACCCAATACGCATATTTAATTTTTTTTTTCCATATCAACAAATAATGTTCAAGACTTACGTTACAAACCATGTTTCATAATGCAACACATCATTACTCATAATTTATACAAGTTTCGAATCAAGCTTCCACATAACAACACCAAATTTCATATGTTAAACATATATAAATACATCTATTTCATTAGTCGAATATCAACATATCTTTTTATACCTCATACAAATATGCATAATAAAAACGAATAGATCCATGATACTCTATTTGCTTTTCATTCACATATGTGACATTCGAACCTTATAGCATAACCAAACATACACATCATGCTATTATAATATGCGCAATGTCCCTAAAACAAAAGCCATGTCAGACCATAATTATCAATTTATCCTACCTTATTAATTAATGGACACAAGATTATTGAATAACCTACCAAACACATATATGATATGTGACTAGTCCAAAATATATAAATACAATCAATTCATTAACCATATATTCGGTCCTCAATTTAAAACTCTAATGATCAACCCAAAACATAAGTATAAACATTTTCATGATCATCTTTGAATTATAACCAACCATATAATAATCTAAGTAGAAAAATTCACACGACCTGATATGCATACTTATACATATATATATAATACATATAAATGATTAGTTCTATATAACCACATTTAACTTCCAAGCATAATATGCATACGTCTTATATCAAAGATTAAAACAAACCATTATATCAAACATACAAACGATACTTAACCAAAGTAATAGCCTTATTCGCAAGGCCATATGTCTATTCATATATACATTTACAAAACCGAACATCATTAATTCAAGTCATAATTCAGCCTATACATGCCTTTGATTCGAAAAGTAAACATTTATACCAAAGAGAGTGATAGTGTGGTCGACTTTCTTGATGATCCTCTGAGTCCGTAGCTGAATCAACGATCTATAAAACAGAAAGATAAACATATACAGAGTAAGCTCACTAGCTTAGTAAGTTTTAAGTTAATGGTAATACAACGTCCAAACACTTATACTATATAATAGTTACCATTAACAATGAAAAATAAACATTTCAATACACAAATTCATATAAGGCCGAATACCATAGTTCATTAACCTAATTGTTTCACTTCTTTACCTTAAACTTATATTTTATCAAAATACAAGGTATATGTATTACATTAATCACATTGTTTCGAATCATATAAATCCACCATTCACATTGTCTATGTTATCCCAATCAAAATCATATTACATTAAACATTTCTATTCATAATCGAATCTACCAAAGTATTCAATCTCAATTTCAATCACATACTACTCATACTCTTTGATCATAAGCTCAATTTCACATAATACCATTTCTACCGCATTATTCAAATTCAATTAATATTAAACATAACTTACCTTACTCTCGGTAAATGAAAAAGGGACTTACGTTACTGCGTTTTACCTTGAGTAATTTAAGGTTTCTCCATTTAAAAACGCGTCACCGGCATCAATCCTGCTAGGCATCAAAGCCCGAAATGTAACACCAAAGACAAAACACCTAGCTAGGCACGAGCTCGATATACAAAGATCGGCACAAGGCCTACTAGGCACAAAGCTCCGATATATAACACCTAAGACAAAGCTCAACGCTAGGCTTAAAGCCCGAAATGTTTATCAACTCAATTCATCAACTCACATTTCTTAACACATACATTACTATCGTATTCACAAAATCAATTCACCTGTCATGTCAAATATACTAATTCACATTGTATTTAAAACATATTCATTCCAAAATTAAACATACACATTCGGCTATCACATGCTATTTACCCAAATTAATCACATAATTTGATTTCATACATTTTTAATTATCAACATAATGAACTTTAACTTAAGAACTTACCTCGACTGTCGACGGATCGCGTAGACCGGCTATTCGATAACCTTCGTCTTTCCCCGATCCAAATCTGTTTTTCTTTGTTCTTGATCTAAACACATAAAAATCAGCTCATTCAAGTACATTTCATTTCAATTTAGTCCCTAAACACATAAATTGGCAAATTACTATTTTACCCCTAAGGTTTTACAATTTTACAATTTAGCCCTATTTGTTTAAAACACAAAATACACAAAATCTCTCAATGGTACTCAAGGGCCGAATCTTCCTAGGGACCTTACAAGTCCATTTATTTCATTTATTTTGCAAATAAGCCTCTCAAAAGTTTTATTTTTACAATTTAGCCCTAATTACATCATTTCACTAAAACTTCTAATACAAAACATGTTAATCCTTAACATATATCTAATTTAAAATCATCAAACATCATAAACCATAAGAACACATTAATGGCCGAACCTCATATACACATGATTTTCAAAAATTCAAGCGTGGGTCTGGTAATTTACGAAACAACGATCACAAAAATGTAAAAATTAACAAAAACTGAAATCAAACTAACCTTGTTTTTAAGCTTATAAGTGCCGAAAATTAAAAGAAATGAAAGCCCTTTTTCTTCTTCAACATTCGGCCAAGAACACCAAAGATGATAATGATTTTTCTATTGTTTTATTTTAACATATAATAAGTTAATAACTAAATTACTAATATAACCCTTTTAATAAAAATAAAACTAATATATATAATACGGGCAATGGTGACTTTATCCACCCACTAACTTTAAAAATGGGTTAATTGCCTTTTTAATACCCCACTTTAAAAAGCCATCATCAAATAGGCACTTTTCACTATAGTTTGAAACTTTTAAAATTTACGCGATTAAATCCTTTTTGTCAAATTAAGCACACAAACGATAAAATTTTTCTACGAAACCTTCACACATATTAATTTACACATAATGAGCATAGAATATAATATTTAAAAATATTTCAGACTCAAATTCGTGGTCCCGAAACCACCGTTCTGATTAGGGTCAAATTCGGGCTGTTACAACTCTCTCCCTTAGGGATTTTTGTCCTCGAAAATCTTACCATTAAACAAAGTCGGATGTTGTTGCCTCATTGAATCTTCAGGCTCCCACGTAGCTTCTTCAACTTCGTGCCTTTTCCATAGTACTTTCACTAAGGGAATTCTCTTGTTTCTTAACTCTTTCATTTCCCGAGCTAAAATACGGATCAGTTCTTCCTCATAAGTCATATCAGGTTGGATTTCAATCTCAGATGGAGCAGTCACATGTGACGGATCTGATCTATATCTACGAAGCATCGAAACGTGAAATACATCATGTATCTTTTCTAATTCAGAGGGCAACTTCAATCTATAAGCAACAGGCCCTATACGTTCGATGATTTCATACGGTCCGATAAATCTCAGACTCAGTTTGCCTTTCTGACCAAATCGAAGTACTTTCTTCCACGGAGATACTTTCAAGAATACCTGATCTCTGACTTGAAATTCAATATCTTTACATTTCAAATCAGCATAAGACTTTTGACAATCTGATGCAGCTTTGAAACTACCTCTGATTATAGCCACTTTATGTTCAGTCTCTTTAATCAAATCAACCCCTTGTATCTTATTCTCACTGAGCTCGGTCCAGTACAATGGCGTAGGACACTTGTGGCCATATAGAGCTTCGTAGGGTGCCATTTTGATACTTGATTGAAAACTGTTATTATAAGCAAATTCAATCAAAGGTAAGTACTTTTCCCACGTACCTTCAAACTTGAGAACGCAACATCTCAACATGTCCTCAAGTGTTTGAATGGTTCGTTCAGACTGACTGTCTGTCTGCTGGTGAAAGGCTATGCTAAAATAAAGTTTAGTACCTAAAGCATCCTGCAACTTCTTCCAAAATCGTGATGTGAATCTCGGGTCTCTGTCTGAGATAATAGAACTCGGCACACCATGTAATCTTACAATTTGAGATATATACAACTCAGCAAGTTTATCGAGTGAATAATCTGTACGAACCGGTACAAAATGAGCTGATTTGGTCAGTCTATCTACTATAACCCAGACTGCATCTTTCTTGCTCGGTGTCATAGGCAAACCGGTTACAAAATCCATTATGATTCTATCCCATTTCCATTCAAGTATCATGATCGGTTGAAGCAACCCAGAAGGCACTTGATGCTCAGCTTTTACTTGTTGACAGATTAAGCACTTTGAAACAAATTCAGATATATCCCGTTTCATGCTAGGCCACCAATAGAACTGTTTCAAATCATTATACATTTTCGTGCTACCCAGATGTATCGATAATCGACCACTATGAGCCTCACTCAAAATCATCTGAATCAAATCTGAGTTCTTCGGAACACACATTCAGCTTTTAAAGTTTAAACAGTTATTTGCATCAATTTGAAACTCTAATTCCGCATCTTTTTCACACTAAATTCGCCTAGCAATCAAATCTTTGTCAACTTTCTGTGCATCACAAATTTGCTAAATAAACATTGGTCTTGCTTGTAACTCGGCTATGATTGAACCATCACCAGACATAACCATCTATGCGTTCATTGCACGAAGAGCAAACAATGATTTTCGACTTAACGCATCTGCAACAACGTTAGCTTTCCCCGGATGGTAGTCAATCACCAACTCATAGTCTTTCAACAATTCTAACCATGTGTGTTGTCTCAAGTTTAGATCTTTCTGAGTCATCAAATACTTTAGACTTTTATGATCCGAATAAACGTGACATTTCTCGCCGAATAAGTAATGACGCCAAATTTTTAATGCGAAAACAATGGCTGCTAATTCCAGATCGTGAGTCGGATAATTTCTTTTGTGCGGCTTCAATTGTCTCAAAGCGTAGGCTATAACTTTGCCTTCCTGCATCAAAACGCAACCCAACCCATTCAAAGAAGCATCACTAAAAATGACAAATTCTTTACCTGATTCAGGCTGAGCGAACACTGGAGCTTCGGTCTAAAGGGCTTTCAGCTGCTCGAAACTTTTCTGACACTTTTTCGACCACTCAAACTTGACATCTTTCTGTAGTAGCTTTGTCAAAGGTGTAGCTATCACAGAAAAACCTTTTACAAACTGTCTGTAGTATCCCAAAGGCCTAGGAAGCTTCGAATCTTGGAAACATTCTTTGGTGGTTTCCAATCGAGTATAGCCGCTATTTTGTTTGGATCCACCCGAATACCTGATGCTGATACAACATGACCCAAGAAGCTGACTTCATTCATCCAGAACTCACATTTACTAAACTTTGCATACACCTGTTGATCTCGCAAAGTTTGTAGCACTAATCTCAAATGCTCGGCATGCTCGGTTTCATCTTTGGAGTAGATCAGTATATCATCAATAAACACTACTACAAACCGACCCAAAAACTGTCTGAAGACCCGATTCATTAGATCCATAAAAATAGCAGGTGCATTAGTGAGTCCAAAAGGCATAACCAGAAACTCAAAATGTCCGTACCTCGTCCAGAATGCAGTCTTTGGTAGATCTATATATCTGACTCACAGCTGATAATAACCCGATCTTAAATCTATCTTCGAAAATGCTGAAGCCCCTTTCAACTGATCAAACAAATCATCAATCCGAGGCAGTGGGTACTTATTCTTTATAGTTACTTTATTCAGTTGCCGATAATCAATACACATTCGCACCGTTCCATCTTTCTTTTTCACAAAAAGAACTGGTGCACCCCAAGGAGAGAAACTCGATCGTGCAAAGCCCTTATCAGTTAACTTTTGCAACTGTGCTTTCAACTCTTTTAACTCAGTAGGTGCCATCCGATACGGAGCTATCGAGATCAGAGTCGTCCCCGGTACTAATTCAATACCAAACTCAATCTCTCGTACTGGTGGTAAACCCAGTAATTCTTTAGGAAACACATCTGGGTATTCACACACAACCGGTACAGATTCAATCTATTTTTCAGACACTTTATTATCCAGTACATAGGCCAAATAAGCTTCATGCCCTTTTCTCACAAACTTCCGAGCTAACATCCAGGATATTACTGTAGGTAACCCACTAAAATCACTGGATTCAACTCTGATAATCTCACCGTTCTGACATCTTAAATCAATAAGCTTTCTTTTGCAATTCACCATCATCATTACGAAGTTAACCACCCATTCCCAAAATTATACCGAACTCATCGAAAGGCAACAACATTAAATCGGCTGGAAAGCAAGAATCCCGAATCATCAACGGGCAACCCCTACACAGTTTATCAACAAGTACACATCTACCCAAAGGGTTGGACACACGAATCACAAACTCAGTAGACTCAACTGGCAGAGTCTTACTGAATACTAGAGTTTCACACAGATATGAATGAGTCGAACCAGGGTTAATCAATGCAATCACAGTAGTATCATAAATGGTGAAAGTACCGATAATGACATTGGGGGAAGAAGCATCCTCTCTGGCTCGTGTAGCATAAGCTCTAGCTGGAGCTCTAGCCTCTGATTGTATTGGGGTGTCCTTCGTCCCTCTCTGACTGCTACCTACATTGCCTGAATGTCTGAGTGGTCTACCGTCTTTGGCGCCTTTCGCTTCGGGTCTAGTGTTCTGAGTCGCATTTTGCTCGGCAAACATCGGGCACTCTCGAATAAAATGGTCCAACGATCCACATTTAAAGCAGGACCGATCGCGAACTCTACAACTCCCAGGATGCCATTTCCCATAATGTTTACACTTGGCCCGGTTCTGTGGATACCAACACTAGCTATCGAAGTGGCTCGGGAACTCATTGGAGGTCAATCACGTCTAGGCAAGTCTGAAGTGGCTTTATGTCGACTGGGGTCATCTCTGAACTTCTTATGCGCGGAATGGAAAATTTTACTCGATGATCTTTTTCGAGTGTCTCTAGCTTCTACTTCAGCTTTTCTTTTCTCCTTTCCAAGCTTTTCGGCTTTACAAGCTCACTCGACTAATGTCACGAACTCTTTGATTTCAAGAATGCCAGCAAGTAACTTTATGTCTTCATTCAGGCCGTCTTCAAATCTTTTACACATAATGGCTTCAGTAGATATACACTCTCGAGCGTAACGGCTCAATCTGACAAACTTCCGCTCATATTTCGTCACAGTCATGCGACCCTATTTTAATTCTAGAAATTCTTTTCGTTTCTAATCGATGAATCTCTGACTGATATATTTCTTACTGAACTCAATTTGGAAGAAGTCCCAAGTTACTTTTTCTTTCGGAACCACTGATACCAATGTGTTCCACCAGTGATAGGCAGTGTCCCGAAGTAGAGATATAGCACACTTTAGGCATTCATCTGGAGTACAAGATAGCTCATCGAGTACCCGAATAGTGTTATCAAGCCACATCTCGGCTCACTCTGCGTCATCATCATCATTGGCCTTGAATTCCTCGGCCCCATATTTTCTGATTTTATCAACGGGAGGCCTGCTAGATCTCATCGGATCTATCATCAGGGGTGCTGAAGGCACCAGAGTTGGATTATTCGGGGGTGGAGGATGTTGTACAGCCGGATTAGTCTGAATAAACTGGGTAAACCATTTGTTCATCATCTGATAGAAGGCTTGTTTAGCCTCCCCCTCATGGCTACCCGAGACTGGTTGAGAGTCTAATGGTGCTGATCCACGTGCGAGACCAGGCGTAACGCTCTCCACATCATCAGCTACGGCTCTATCAAGATCGGGATCCATTTACTATATAAAATACAATTGAAATTGTCAGAAGTCACCACACTATCATATATACAATTCAAAGGCATGTATAGCTAGACTCTTACGCACTACGGTAGTCCTAGAATCGACTAAACCGTAGCTCTGATATCAATAAAATGTAACACCTCTTAACCCGTATCCGTCGCCGAATTAGGGTTATAAGGTGTTACCGAACTAGACACAGTTTAGCACAGTCATTTATGGAATAAACCTAATACGCATATTTAAAATTTTTTTTCCATATCAACAAATAATGTTCAAGACTTACGTTACAAACCATGTTTCATAATGCAACACATCATTACTCATAATCTATACAAGTTCCGAATCAAGCTTCCACATAACAACACGAAATTTCATATGTTAAACATATATAAATACACCTATTTCATTAGTCGAATATCAACATATCTTTTTATACCTTATACAAATATGCATAATAAAAGCAAATAGATCCATGATACTCTATTTGCTTTTCATTCACATATGTGACATTCGAACCTTATGGCATAACCAAACATACACATCATGCTATTATAATATGCGTAATGTCCCTAAAACAAAAGCCATGTCAAACCATAGTTATCAATTTATCCTACCTTATTAATTAATGGACACAAGATTATTGAATAACCTACCAAACACACATATGATATGTGACTAGTCCAAAATATATAAATACAACCAATTCATTGACCATCTATTCGGTCCTCAATTTAAAACTCTAATGATCAACCCAAAACATAAGTATAAACATTTTCATGATCATCTTTGAATTATAACCAAGCACATAATAATCTAAGTAGAAAAATTCACACGACCTAATATGCATACTTATACATATATATATAATACATATAAATGATTAATTCTATATAACCACATTTCACTTCCGAGCATAATATGCACACATCTTATATCAAAGATTAAAACAAACCATTATATCAAACATACAAATGATACTTAACCAAAAGTAATAGCCTTATTCGCAAGGCCATATATATACATATATACATTTGCAAAACCGAACATCATTCATTCAAGTCATAATTCAGCCTATACATGCCTTTGATTCGAAAAGTAAACATTTATACCAAAGATAGTGATAGTGTGGTCGACTTTCTTGATGAACCTCTGAGTCCGTAGCTGAATCAATGATCTATAAAACAAAAATCTATAAAACAAAAAGACAAACATATACAGAGTAAGCTCACTAGCTTAGTAAGTTTTAAGTTAATGGTAATACAACGTCCAAACACTTATACATATATAATAGTTACCATTAACAATGAAAAATAAACATTTCAATACACAAATTCATATAAGGCCGAATACCATAGTTCATTAACCTAATTGTTTCACTTATTTACCTTAAACTTATATTTTATCAAAATACAAGGTATATGTATTACATTAATCACATTGTTTCGAATCATATAAATCCACCATTCACATTGTCTATGTTATCCCAATCAAAATCATATTACATTAAACATTTCTATTCATAATTGAATCTACCAAAGTATTGTATTCAATCTCAATTTCAATCACATATTACTCATACTCTTTGATCATAAGCTCAATTTCAGATAATACCATTTCTACCATATTATTCAAATTCAATTAATATTAAACATAACTTACCTTACTCTCGGTAAATGAAAAAGGGACTTACGTTTACCCGAGCGTTTACTCGATACATTAACTGCATTTCACCTTGAGTAATTTAAGGTTTCTCCATTTAAAAACGTGTCACTGGCATCAAGCCTACTAGGCATCAAAGCCCAAAATGTAACACCGGCACAAAGCCTGCTAGGCATCAAAGCCCGAAATGTAATACCGGCACAAAGCCTGCTAGGCACAGAGCCTGATATACAACACTGGCACAAGGCCTACTAGGCACAAAGCCTGATATATAACACCGACACAAAGCCTGCTAGGCTTAAAGCCCAAAATGTTTATCAACTCAATTCATCAACTCACATTTCTTAACTCATACATTACTATCAAATCGTATTCACAAAATCAATTCACCTGTCATGTCAAATATACTAATTCACATTGTATTTAAAACATATTCATTCCAAAATTAAACATACACATTTGGCTATCACATGCTATTTACCCAAATTAATCACATAATTTGATTTCATACATTTTTAATTATCAACATAATGAACTTTAACTTAAGAACTTACCTCGACTGTCGACGGATCGCGTAGACCGACTATTCGATAACCTTTGTCTTTCCCCGATCCAAATCCGTTTTTCTTTGTTCTTGATCTAAAAACATAAAAATCAGCTCATTCAAGTACATTTCATTTCAATTTAGTCCCTAAACACATAAATGGGCAAATTACTATTTTACCCTTAAGGTTTCACATTTTTACAATTTAGCCCTATTTGTTTAAAACACAAAATACACAAAATCTCTCAATGGTACTCAAGGGCCGAATCTTCCTAGGGACCTTACAAGTCCATTTATTTCATTTATTTTGCAAATAAGCCCCTCAAAAATTTTATTTTTACAATTTAGCCCTAATTACACCATTTCACTAAAACTTCTAATACAAAACATGTTAATCCTTAACATATATTTAATTTAAAATCATCAAACATCATAAACCATAATAACACATCAATGGCCGAACCTCATATACACATTATTTTCAAAAATTCAAGCATGGGTTGGGTAATTTACGAAACAACGATCACAAAAACGTAAAAATTAACAAAAACTGAAATCAAACTAACCTTGATTTTAAGCTTATAAGTGCCGAAAATTAAAAGAAATGAAACCCCTTTTTCTTATTCAACATTCGGCCAAGAACACCAAAGATGATAATGATTTTTCTATTGTTTTATTTTAACATATAATAAGTTAATAACTAAATTACTAATATAACCCTTTTAATAAAAATAAAACTAATATATATAATAAGGGCAATGAAGACTTTAGCCACCCACTAACTTTAAAAATGGGTTAATTGCCTTTTTAATACCCCACTTTAAAAAGCCATCATCAAATAGGCACTTTTCACTATAGCTTGAAACTTTTAAAATTTACGCGATTAAATCCTTTTTGTCAAATTAAGCACACAAACGATAAAATTTTTCTACGAAACTTCCACACATATTAATTTACACATAATGAGCATAGAATATAATATTTAAAAATATTTTAGACTCGGATTTGTGGTCCCAAAACCACCGTTTCGATTAGGGTCAAATTCGGGCTGTTAAACCTTTTATAGCCAAAAGCCGAAACTACCTTCCCCCAAAGTCCCATTGGGCACCAACACATCCACACCTCAATCCCCTATCTTTTCTCTCTTATCTTCACCTTAAATTTCTCTCCTGAACACTTCCTTTCAGAGTCCACTCTAGCGCCACTACCTTCCTTCCATGTGCAAAAATAAAGCCCCTCAATTCACCACTATTAAGCCTCGAACCTTAGACCTCTTAACCTGATAGTAATGCCACCTTGTAGCTCCCCAAGTGACGCCACCTTGCCACTGAACCACGGCCCAATTGTGTCCTATTTCCCCCTTAATCTGTTTAAGAGGCCTAATACTTGAGACTAGGGTCCCACTAAGGCAAAAATTAAAATTTTCCCTATGGTCTTCCCTATTCCTAAGACTTCAAATAACCCTAGTAATACCTTAAAATTAATATTCTAAGTGCTACTTATACATACCAAGTTCAGTGCATAGAATTTAGAGTTTCGAGATTTTGGGGCGTTACACTAGTTTTCTTCCATTAAATTTAGTCTTGTTTTCTTTCCTTCTTAGGTTTTCCTAGTTTTAGTTATTTGCTTTCTTCAAGAGATCTAATTGTAAAGGAGATCAACATCTTTGGATTCATGCTTATTATCAATATCAATCAGGCTTTTATTAAACTCTCTATTTCAGTCCATTCCCTATGATTAATTCTTCCATTTATTTCATGTTGTTTATGAAAGCCCTGAGAAACTAATCCTTCTATGGGGGATTAGCGAGTGGAAGCATGATCTTTTAGCAGTTTTGTAGAGCTATTCAATGGATCAATTGTTTGGGAAAGGAAGAATGTGAAACAAACCCTAGGTTTGACAGCCCCAGGAAGTCATCAAGGTGGAAATTAACCCAAAATTGGTATTGCCCATCAGTGAACACCTTGACCCCAAACCAGTCTAGACTGTGAGGTCAGAAGATAGGTAGTTCTTGTAGAACTCGCTATGTTAGTGGAAGATTGGAAGATCCTGCTAGGGTATTGACTAGTTGATTGAGATTGCTAAAGATAGCTAATCACCCATCTTCTACTTTGATTCACTTTATTTCTCTCTGTCTCTTGCAATTTTACTCTTTTTGTTATTTTATTTCCTTAGTTTAAGAAACCCTAAAATTATCTCTTATTTTACTTTCATATTATAACTGACTTAAAGTATTAACAATATCTTTAATTGTTTAGGTAAAGATTGATTTAGTACTTGCCTCTCTTAAGTACGATCCTTGGAGTACTTACCTACTTTGCTGTAAAACCTATATTACAACTTGACCCGTATACTTGCAAATACTGCCTTGTAATTTTTCAATCTATTGCAGCATTCACACTCTAGACGTTAGTACGTTTCGGAAGCGATCAAGTTGTCGGCACTGTTGTCGGGGAGGCAACGCCATTAGGTTAATTTTAATTTTTACATTTTAAAGGAATAATTAAAAAATTTGTTGTAACACCCCAAACTAGGCCCATTCACGTCGACCGAATTTGGAATACCACTGCGGAACACTTTCAAAAATATTCTTACTTAATAGTAAAAACCATGGAAAATTTGTTTCCTTTCATTAACCATTTTCGTGACTTGAAATATTCTAGGTAAAAATTGAAGTTTGTTATAAAAATATCGGATTCAAGCTTTACTTGAGAAAATAAAACCATTTGCACTCAACATTTAAATTGTCCATCCATAATAAAGCATAATAATAAAGATGCTTAATAAAAGTACTTAAATACTTTAATGGGCCTTTTTACATTAACACTTAATCAGAATAATGAAAATTTAGATACTTAATTAATCAAAATGTCCTTTTTCATGAGAATCCACTTCTGCATGGCCACCTTTGTATCCACTTCGACCCATTCCAAAATCACGATCACCTGAAAGGTTTAGAAAAATTTTGGGTGAGTCACCAAGACTCAGTGCATAGTTAATACACGTGTCTCCTCATATGGGCTTAGCCCATATCCATACCGTTCATAAACATGAATATGCCAATGTGAATATGCAATTATGAATATGCAATTATGAAGCTCAACCCACATAGTGATCCACATCTCTTACCTTGGCAGACTTACTGCTCAAGGCCGTGGCCAAACCACCGATCCTATAGGGATCCCACATATCAATCAGTACACAGTGATACACACAGCTATCAACCGCCGAGATGGGCACTTAGCCAACACCTCCTTTGATGAAGCACATAGTTAACATCAAGCGTTAATGTAGCACATGGCTAGCATTAAACCACACACATAACGTACATCCTTTCCTCAAATAGTCACATCCCAAATCCCATGCATATATATATGTATCATGGTAACATATTACTCAAAACAATTATAAATCACACATCATCACATTTTTATACATTCATCAATAATCATACATTACCGCAAATCACTGAAAGATTAGTACCATAACCACTAACCTGCTTATTCGATCACCCACCTTGGGTATCCCCCATCATCTTAAACCTAATTTCGGCTAACATGCATAACATATACGTTGACATAAAATAATACATACAACACATATAACAAGCAAAAGAGCAGTGCGATAACTACGCACCTGATTAAAGCGAGATCCGATTTATCTAACACAATCTAAAATCCCGTAACTTGTCCTATTACTGTCGATTTGCCATTTAAAACCAAAGTTAGAAATCGGTCAACCCTTCAATACCAAAATCTATGAACAATGGCTCTTGGCCGAATGTTATATTTACCATTTACCTTGCTCGACAAAGTCCCTTGAGCACTTCAACTCCCGAAAGACTCCTTGGATGCTCCTTAACACTAGCTACACACAAAAAGAACACATCACTATGGCCTTATACATATTCGGCCATCCCTAAAGCCAAGCTCAACATTCGGTTATCACAAAACCCAAAATATAGCCTATGGCCGAGAGTCACACTTCCTTACCTTACTTATCCAAAACCTGAATACTTGCTTACTTCCGAAGATATCGAAATCCCTCGAATAGTCGAAATCCCGGAAAGCCACTCCTTCAATACACCTAAGGGATTCGGTTAGGTCCTTCAAACGATGGTGGAGAAGTCGGCCACAAGGAGAAGATGAATTCGTCTATGGGATCCCTTTAAAAGTACCATGCAAAGGAAAAAATAGATAGGAGAGGTTCATGAAGATTCGGCCATGGTGATAGAATGGTGGGGTTTCGGCCAAGCAAGGGCATACCAAGTCGAAATGCCTCCTTAGCAAGAACTATATTCGGCCATGAATAGCTTGGGAAGGGAAGAAAACAAAATCGAGAGTTTTGGCACCTTCTTGCTATTAGAAAACTGAGTATGAAGGTTCTTAAGCAAACTCCACATTCGGCCAAAGAATAATTTGGAAGGAAAAAGAAGAAAGGATTTAATTTTGCTCCTTTTGTTCTACTCAAACCGACTATACACCAAAAGGCAACAAGGAAAATCGGTCAGCATCCTTTGCCAAACACAAGGCCTACCAACTCCTCTCCCATGCTTCAAACGGTCATCCTCCAAAGCATGCTTCATTTTCATCATCAATTTCCCATAAACATTGTTTATTCATTATTCCATCACCTTATCCATCCTTTAATAAATAAAAGATTAATGCCCATGCTTCCAAAACAATAAATAAAACTCCCCATACACATGCAAAGAGAAAATAAAATAAAATAATAAGCACCCCATGAAGCATTGCTCACGCGCAGCATGCCCCATGCAAAGACCACCTCTCACGCTAACCAAAAGGAAAAACAAACCTCCAGGTGCGCTTCCAAAGTCTCAAACCCGAGACCTGAGGAAGCATCTCCTTACCTTCTGCCACTCGACCAATGCGCATTTCATGCCAATAAACACGTCGAAATTCTTTTAAACTATCCCTTGGCTGGCTCCTTATGCTGTAGCGCTAAAAGCAAAATAAAATGCCTCAAGCGTGACCCCCAGGACTCGAACACGAGTCCTTCTAGCCGTAGCTCTCAAGCAACAGCCTTAGCCACTCGGTCACCTTGAATTTCATGACATAAACGCACCGCGATTTCCTTTTAACCCTTTCTTCTTGAGCTTCCCTGAGCCTTAACGCTAAGCAAAAATAAAAACGCTTGTGCGCCTCCATCAGGGCTCGAACGCTCGACCTTCAAGCCACAACTACCCCTCGCGCTCCTAGCCACTTTGCTGCTAGTTTGTTGGTGTTACAAACCTGCCACATTTTATTATAAAGCCTCCTTCAAAGCAGCGCCATTTTGCAAAATAAAACGCTTATGCCGCGCCCAAAACTCGAACTCCTGACCTGATGTGGTGTCACTCCCAAGCCTTAAGTGGCGCATGGAAGCCACTTTACCAGAGCATTTCATATGCCATAACCTGCCAAAATATTGCTATAAGGCCTCCTTGCCTTGTCACCCTTTTTAACCCAAAATTTCAAAAATTTCCAAAATATTCCTTTTTAATCCGAGAGTTTTAAAAACTCTTAAAACACATCCAAAGGACTCTTAAAGCCCACCAGCTCGTAAATTAGCACGAACGCATAACCCCTACTTTAGGGTATTACAATTCTACCCCCCTTAAAAATAATTTCGTCCTCGAAATTACTTACTACCAAGAAATTCGTACATTTCAATTCAACGCACTACGCTTATGCTGTGCACTCTGATCTTAACCAAATCAACACATTCTTTAGATACTATTTCAAGATTCGTTTTCAAGATTTCATACACTTCGTTAGCATACAACACGAACTACCTCATTATCAGACCCTTGATCGGCCATTTTGCCTTGACCACGTCCTCTAAAATTCATCTCTTAGCACGAAAACTGACTTAAAATTTTTTTTTATGCACTAGAAATTTGTTCCACTGATTATCCGCGACCAAATTCTATGAAAAGAAATATTTAAAAGTGGTTCTTTCAATCAATCAAGGTTCAGTTCAAGTTCGCTATTCTAAATCAGAGTCACATTCATGCTCATAAAAAAAAAAAAAGACATATTCATTCATCAACACATTCATTTAGTGGTATTTGCCATGCACATTCACTATTCAGATTACCTCAATGGCATTGATAATTTATTAATGTATAAACAAGCCATACTTATGAAATTTAACCACCAAACATTTATCTACACATAAATTATAACATTTCCAAACACACATTGATCATTAACATGTTTAATATCCCATAGACCTTATTTTGGTCAAAGATATATATATAATCTTTTAATATTAATATGAATTTTTTACATTTCAATTCACTATATATCAATCACATATACTCAATTATACACATATGCAAACATCTCCAACTTCTTTCACATTTACCATTTTCACATATGGCCAATTCTCTATAAGCATATTCAAACTTAAATTCCATTGTATATAAATCACACACATCAATGGTAAGATCAATTGCACCTATTAAAATGCTTACCAAAGCTTCAACTATATCGCATCTTACTTAATTCAAATGGGAATATACTAACTTACCTTATTTCTTGTAAATATGAAAGAGTTGTACTTACCCGAGCATTTAGCTTATTGTAATAAACACGTTTCATCTTGTAAGTGATTCATGAATTCTCTATTTATAACACATCACCGCAAGACTAAGCTCCGCTAGGCATCAAAGCTCGAAATACACACCGCATTAAGCCCGCTAGACCCAGTGTCTACAATTTGATCACCTAGCATTTAGCCTGCTAGGCAATAAGCCCGATACAATTCACCGGCACAAGGCCTACTAGGCATAAAGCCCGAATACTTTCACCAGCGCGAGGCTTGCTAGGCTCATAGCCTGAGTGGTAATACTTTAAATTTTCTTTCCCAAATCATTTCATATATCGAATCTTTTACGCATTTCGAACTCATTATACGAACATTCAATAGCACATATCACACAAATAACTTAACCGAATCAATTTTATACTTAGCTAAATTTGGCTAATTCACATATAATTTTCAATGACTCCAAATTTTAGCTTATGCTAACTTACGAAAATAATATACGATGATTATTTGCTTAGAGACTTATCTGACACTTTCATTTACCTTTATTAGGTATTGTAGTCCTTGAAGAAATGAAAAACGATAATTCACACACCCAGTGCTTGATAAATAAATCCTTTCCCCAACCACATAGGCATATATATATATTCACTATCCATATTTTCTAGGCCTCAATAAAACATCTATTAATCGTAGTTCATGCTCCCATCTTAACCCACCATATTCGGCAACCATCAATACATATACAACTATAAATATATATCAAAGTTAATTCTCGTTCATTATTGATTTTCATCACATTCGACCACACCCATATATATATACTAATTCTCATTTTCAATTTCCAGCATCAATCACATTCCATTTTCACGTATAACTATACCTTGATACATATACAATTATTTAATCCACCCGATTAATTCAAGCTTACTTATATAAATATGCATCTTAACCTCATTTCGGATATAATAAAATATTTCCCATACCACATTCGGCTTTATACAATTTAGTTTATTATTTCACTTTAGCATATACAATTCAATATTGAATAAATTTTATATCAATCCAATTGCTTACAAACTTACTAACGAACATCCGTTTTCTTATCCAAAATCATCTTTCATACTCGATATCAATAGAAATTTCATTTAACCGTACACATACTATCATAATACAATTATACAATTCACATTTCCTTAGTCATAATCTCACATTCAATTACCATATAGACAAATGCACATATCAACTTTGGCATGAATATGAATTTCGCATTTCCATATCATACATATATTTATATCATCAAACCGAATAAAACTAATCATGTGCTTAAACATATGGTTTCATTCACTAAATTCATAGCTTAATTTAATTCAAATATTACCTCAATAATCAGAGGTACTTACCGGGTGGACTTCGGGTCAGAGGTACAGGTGCCATGCCAGAATAAACCTGAAATAAAAGTCCATATTTTGAAAAGCCCACTTTTGAAAACTGTTTCTCGGGCCCAAAACTTCAAAGCCGAGTTTTGAACCTGGCTCTGATACCAAAAAGTAACACCCCAAACTAGGCCCATTCACGTCGACCGAATTTGGAATGCCACTGCAGAACACTTTCAAAAATATTCTTACTTAATAGTAAAAACCGTGGAAAATTTGTTTCCTTTCATAAACCATTTTCGTGACTTGAAATATTCTAGGTAAAAATTGAAGTTTGTTATAAAAATATCGGATTCAAGCTTTACTTGAGAAAATAAAACCATTTGCACTCAACATTTAAATTGTCCATCCATAATAAAGCATAATAATAAAGATGCTTAATAAAAGTACTTAAATACTTTAATGGGCCTTTTTACATTAACACTTAATCGTAATAATGAAAATTTAGATACTTAATTAATCAAAATGTCCTTTTCATGAGAATCCACTTCCGCATGGCCACCTTTGTATCCACTTCACCCACCCAAAATCACGATCACCGAAAGGTTTAGAAAAATTTTGGGTGAGTCACCAAGACTCGATGTGCATAGTTAATACACGTGTCTCCTCATATGGGCTTAGCCCATATCCATACCGTTCATACACATGAATATGCGAATGTGAATATGCAATTATGAATATGCAATTATGAAGCTCAACCCACATAGTGATCCACATATCTTACCTTGGCAGACTTACTGCTCAAGGCCGTGGCCAAACCACCGATCCCATAGGGATCGCACATATCAATCAGTACACAGTGATACACTTAGCTATCAACCGCCGAGATGGGCACTTAGCCAACACCTCCTTTGATGAAGCACATAATTAACATCAAGCGTTAATGTAGCACGTGGCTAGCATTAAACTACACACATAACGTACATCCCTTCCTCGAATAGTCAGATCCCAAATCCCATGCATATATATATGTATCATGGTAACATATTACTCAAAACAATTATACATCACACATCAACACTTTTTTATACATTCATCAATAATCATATATTACCGCAAATCACTGAAAGATTAGTACTATAACCACTAACTTGCTTATTCGATCACCCACCTTGGGTATCCCCCATCATCTTAACCCTAATTTTGGCTAACATGCACAACATATACGTTGACATAAAATAATACATACAACACATATAACAAGCAAAAGAGCAGTGCGATAACTACGCACCTGATTAAAGCGAGATCCGATTTATCTAACACAATCTAAAATCCCATAACTTGTCCTATTGCTGTCGATTTGCCATTTAAAACCAAAGTTAGAAATCGGTCAACCCTTCAATACCAAAATCTATGAACAATGGCTCTTGGCCGAATGTTATATTTACCATTTACCTTGCTCGACAAAGTCCCTTGAGCACTTCAACTCCCGAAAGACTCCTTGGATGCTCCTTAACACTAGCTACACACAAAAAGAACACATCACTATGGCTTTATACATATTCGGCCATCCATAAAGCCAAGCTCAACATTCGGTTATCACAAAACCAAAAATATAGCCTATGGTCGAGAGTCACACTTCCTTACCTTGCTTATCCAAAACCTGAATACTTGCTTACTTCTGAAGATATCGAAATCCCTCGAATAGTCGAAATCCCGGAAAGCCACTCCTTCAATGCACCCAAGGGATTCGGTTAGGTCCTTCAAACGATGGTGGAGAAGTCGGCCATAAGGAGAAGATGAATTCGTCTATGGGATCCCTTTAAAAGTACCATGCAAAGGAAAAAATGGATAGGAGAGGTTCATGAAGATTCGGCCATGGTGATAGAATGGTGGGGTTTCGGCCAAGCAAGGGCATACCAAGTCAAAATGCCTCCTTAGCAAGAACTATATTCGGCCATGAATAGCTTGGGAAGGGAAGAAAACAAAATCGAGAGTTTTGGCACCTTCTTGCTATTAGAAAAATGAGTATGAAGGTTCTTAAGCAAACTCCACATTTGGCCAAAGAATAATTTGGAAGGAAAAAGAAGAAAAGATGAATTTTGCTCCCTTTTGTTCTACTCAAAACCGACTATACACCAAAAGGCAACAAGGAAAATCGGTCAGGCATCCTTTGCCAAACACAAGGCCGGCCAACTCCTCTCCCATGCTTCAAACGGTCATCCTCCAAAGCATGCTTCATTCTCATCATCAATTTCCCATAAACATTGTTTATTCATTATTCCATCACCTTATCCATCCTTTAATAAATAAAAGATTAATGCCCATGCTTCCAAAACAATAAATAAAACTCCCCATACACATGCAACAGAGAAATAAAATAAAATAATAAGCACCCCATGAAGCATTGCTCACGCGTGCATGCCCCATGCAGCACCAGCCTCTCACGCTGGACTAAAAGGAAAAACAAACCTCCAGGTGCGCTTCCAAAGTCCCGAACCCGAGACCTGAGGAAGCATCTCTTCACCTTCTGCCACTCGACCAATGCGCATTTCATGCCAATAAACGCGTTGAAATTCTTTTAAACTATCCCTTGGCTGGCTCCTTATGCTGTAGCGCTAAAAGCAAAATAAAATGCCTCAAGCGCGACCCCCAGGACTCGAACACGAGTCCTCCTAGCCATAGCTCTCAAGCAACGGCCTTAGCCACTCGGTCACCTTGAATTTCATGACATAAACGCACCGCGATTTCCTTTTAACCCTTTCTTCTTGAGCTTCCCTGAGCCTTAACGCTAAGCAAAAATAAAAACGCTTGCGCGCCTCATTCAGGGCTCGAACGCCCGACCTCTAAGCCACAACTACCCCTCGCGCTCCTAGCCACTTTGCAGCTGGTTTGTTGGTGTTACAAACCTGCCACATTTTATTATAAAGCCTCCTTCAAAGCAGCGCCATTTTGCAAAATAAAACGCTTATGCCGTGCCCAAGACTCGAACTCCTGACCTGATTGTGGCGTCACTCCCAAGCCTGAAGTGGCGCATGGAAGCCACTTTACCAGAGCATTTCATATGCCATAACCTGCCAAAATATTGCTATAAGGCCTCCTTGCCTTGTCACCCTTTTTAACCCAAAATTTCAAAAATTTCCAAAATACTCCTTTTTAATCTGAGAGTTTTAAAAACTCCTAAAACAAATCCAAAGGACTCTTAAAGCCCACCAGCTCGTAAATTAGCACGAACGCATAACCCCTACTTTAGGGTATTACATTTCTGGTTTATAAATATTATTTTATTCTATTTATTTCTACTAACCTCCTTTTTCTAGGTTTTGTGTATGACTAGCAGTAGGGGCCAACCTATTGTAGTAGCCACAGATGCAGAGAAAATAATCTGAAGGAATTGCCGACAGTAGCAACAGCAAATGCAAGAACAACCACCACCCGTTGTAGGTAATGTCTTACATGACAATCCATTGTTTGACGACGCTGATGATAACGCCCTAAGAGACCCACCAACACCATAACTACATGCAAGCATACATATGGCTCAAGAAATCTAAGGGACTATGCCCTACCAAGTCTAGACATGGTTCAGGAAAGTATAGCATGACTGGCGATTACAGCTAATAATTTTGAGATCAAACCGGTGATGATACAAATTATCCAAAATAATCTGTAATTTAGGGGCTCTAAGATAGAAGGCCCTAGTCAACATTTGAAACGGTTTCTTCAACTCTGTGATACTTTTAAGTATATTGGGGTCACTGATGACACTATTCGTCTTTGATTGTTTTTCTTAGTTAGACTCGTAGGCACCAGGGTCTATCATGACATGGGATGAACTCACTAGAAAGTTTTTACAAAAGTCTTTCCCAACCAGTAAAGCAGTCTAACTAAGAAGAGAGATCGCTTTCTTCTAATAGATGGAGGGAGAAATTTTTGTGAGGTGTGGGAATGTTTCAAGATGTTGATTCATAAATGCCCACACAATGAATTGCTTGAGTGGATGGGATTGAAAATATTTTATAATGGGTTGGATGCAAACGCACAATCTGGATTAGACGGAGCAGTAGAAGGAGCCCTTATGAATAGGATGTACGAGGACATATATGAAATGATTGAAAATATGGCATTAAACTCCTGTCAGTGGCCAACTGAACGATTCACATATGGCCAAAAACCCATTATAGTCAAAACTATTCAAAAGGATGATAAGTATCAGCAAATAGTGGATAGACTCAACCGTATCGAATCTACTTCTACACTGTCTATGCATGAAGGAGACAAGCCACTCTTCCATTATATCAATAATCTTTCTGAGGATATAAATTACATCCGGAATAGGGGTGGACCTTTATTCAAATACATACAATCCCGGCTAGAGTGATCACCCAAATTTGAGATGAGGAGGAAACCAAGGAGAAGGTAAAAGTTCAAATCAAGTTAAAAATACTAATTATCAACCTCCTTACTTGCAAAAACCTTTGGATAGAACCAACCCAAGCAACCATACTGCATGTGGTCAATGTCTGGATAAAATTGAAGGAGAGATGCAATCTATGAGAATAGATGTTAAGAAGATGCAATCTGAGTGAACTATCTCAACAAGAACATTGGCTAAGCTTGAAGATCCAATGAGCCAATTGATGAGCATGATGGGCGACATTAAAAGAAAAATTAGAATAGGTATCCCTAACAATCCAGAGGATAATCCATTGAGGGAAGGTAAAGAGCATGTGAAAGCTATAGCACTCCGATTGGGAAAAGTACTGAGTAGCCCATAAATACCTACCCTAGAGGTAACTACGAAAAATACTGATGAACCTTAAGCTAACTCTCCAGAAGTAGAAAACAGACTTGAACTAGAGGAGGAGAATGCACCAGCGACTGAGATAGGAAAAGAGACACTTAAAGATGCTGAAATCACAAAATTCCCATTCCCATCACTATTAGAAGAAAGAAAAAAGTAGGATGAGGATGAATTTGTAAGTTTTTTTTAAATTTGTTTGAAACCTTAAATGTTAACCTACTTAATCGAGAAGGTTCCCAAGTACGCCAAGTTTTTAAAGGAGATGATGGCAAGGCATAAGAAAATAAAGGTAGGAGAACAAGTTAATTTAAGTGCTTCCTGTAGTGTAATTATTTCCAGACAAGTACTGCAAAAAGTGGAAAACCCAGGCAATTTTACCATTCCAATAGAAATAGGGAGTATTCACTTTAATAGAGCCCTATTCTATTTATGAGCTAATATTAATTTAATTCCCTTATAAAATTTTGAATAACTCAGGTTAAGGAATCTTAAAGCAACTCAAATAACATTATAATTGGCTAACAAGTCTTCATTACACCCGAAAGGGGTACTAGAATATGTGTTAGTCAATGCACGAAGCTTTATTATTCCTGCAAATTTTGTAGTACTTGACTTTAAGGAAGATTATGAGATACCAATATTACTAGGAAGACCTTTCCTGTCCACTTCTAGATCCACCATATATATAGAAAAATGAGTTGATAATGAAAATTAATGGTGAGACTAAAACCTTCAAATATGGCTATCAGCTGAACTGTGAGGAAATTAGAGGAGCAATGCAAAAATTTATCAATTTCTAACATTCCCAAATCAATGGAAGTGTTTCCTTTTATGAATACAAAAAGAATAAACAGGTTGAAGGAACAAAATAAACTAGCAAGGGCGAAATGGCACAACGGATGGTGGACAAACATTGGTAGAATAAAAAAAATCTTCCACGGGTAAATTGACAATACTGCTGGATAAATCTGGCAGTATAACTTAAAATTTGTGAATTGTTGCATGTAATTGTAAATTATTATATACTTAACTCACCACATAGTTTAGATTTTAACTTTTATTTGATGTAGGTTTCTCTTTAGATTGAAACATCCTTAAGATGGAGTTTGGGGCCGAAACAGAGTAATCGTTGCGACATCACAACAGCAAGTCACGACGAAGCAAATAGTCCCTAAGAATCTCCGAATTATTAGTTGTGTCGCAACACAGAACCCCAGTGTCGCGACATCGCTACAATTTTTTTGCAAGGTTGACTCGACCTATTACTCAACCTAGCTGCTTAAACACTAATTTTACCCGATTTCTATACCTTTAAAACCCTATTTCACAACTTAAACTCCTATTTACTCCTAATTAAAACACTCCTTAAACCCTTAACCCCTCAAACTCTCTCAAATCTATCAACATCCCTTAAACCTTAAACCCTAAATTTCCCAAATTTCCTTTCACAAACTTGGTGCAATAAGGAACAGGGACATCATGGGCAAGTAAGGAATTCAAACGGACTTTGACTATACATTCAACGGTAAGGGTTCCTAAACTCAAACTTTTTACTCTTTCATTTAATTATTTATTTAGCAAGTCGTTAGGATTGAAACATTATGCCTCCTAGAAAAGTTAGGCGACCAATGGAAGCAAAGCCATCGATGGTTCAAAATCTCTTTACTTTTCCAAAATGGGATGTTGTAAATAATTTTAATGAACTTCAAGGAAAAACAGTTATTCAAGAGAGGGGATTTGATCCATCAATGATTTTATGTAAAGAAATATGGCCTTTGACCAGATATCATCGATGGGAGCATTTTTCGACCAATGTTTCTGTAAGAACCCGATTTTGGGTCTAGTCGAAACAATGATTTTGGGACCACAAACCTAATGCAGTAAAGTTTATTTTTATTACATTTCTATTGTCTACAATTTTACGAAATGATTTCTTAAAAATTTCATTCGAAAATTTTGACGTTTGGACACTTAATTTAGTACAAAGGACTAAATTGTAAAAAGTGCAAAAGTTGAGTTCTACATGCTAGAGGTGTCATATAGCTATGAAATTTTAAATTAGAGGTCCTTAGTTGGTAATTAGACCATTGGATAAATTAGTGGATGAAAATGGACATGGTGAGATAAATTTTCAAAGTTTTAAGTGAAGGGCATTTTGGTCCTTTGGTAATTAAATGAATTAAAAAGCAAAATCAAGACAAAATCATTGTCCATCTTCCTCACCATAACTGAAAATTTGAAGGTCACTATAGCTAGGGTTTGTTCAACTTCCAAGCTTGATTGTAAGTATATCTTAGCCCCGTTTTTAAAGGTTTTTACATTTTTGAGGTTGTTATCATCCGATCTATCTATTTTTACCATTAATTTGAGTTATGGTTGATGTCTAGGGTTTGACCCATGTTAGAAATGTATGTGTTTTGATGGTTAAGGGTAGATTATGCATGTTTGATGTGTGATAGACAACTTTTACTCAGTTATTTTTCATGTAAATACGTAAAAAAGACCTATTTGTAAAAAGTTATAAAATGGGTAGTAAAAATCTGATTTAATGAAAAATGTGGGTTGTTATAAGCATGAAAGAGGTTCTGCTAGACTTGGGTCTTGATGAAATTGAATAGATTTCATTTTACGAGCCTAGGGACTAATTTGTAAAAATGTGAAACTTTAGGGAAAAAGGTAAATTTTCCATAATGTGATGTTTGGACTGATTTGAGTAATCTAAATATTAAATAAGCTAAATTGGCTATTATAGGTCAAGAAAAACGATGTTCAGACTTTGATCGGGGAAAGAATAAGGTGTTTGACGATTAAATTACTTTCTACTATTTTTGTAACGAGGTAAGTTCGTATGTAAATAATGCATTATTTTCTTTATATTTTAAATGCTTTAATATTGTATTAATTATGACTGACTCCTTGGATGTAATCGATAAAGTTTGACAAGTGAGAAATCTCGGTTGAACCTTAGGAATAGGTAGGATACGAATGTCATGACATTAGGGTTATTTGAGATTACGTGTAAAACCATATCTGGGATATGGCATCGATATGAGATTTCATGTAAGACCATAGCTGGGCTATTGGCATCGATAAGAGATCCCATGTAAGACCATATCTGCGATATGGCATTGTTATAGTATTATGTGTGCTAGATTCTCTAGTATCCTTTTGTATTCCAAGTGGTTCAATGGGAAATACAACGAGTATGCCAAAGTTGTGAAAGTTTATGATTATGTTACGAGTTGGTACAGGTACGTACGTAAAAATCATTTACTAATGAGCTCGATATATGATGAATCCCTCGGTAAGGTTATGAATGAGTAAGTTATGGTTAGAAGACCTTGATACTATTTATGCCAAGTTCATCATGTTTATTTGTATGATATATGTGTGATTATAATGCTTATTATTTGCATAGGAGCTTACTAAGCTATATAGCCTACTCCCCTTTCTTTTCCCTTGTCTTATAGTGTTAGCAAGCCAGCTCGGGGATCGAAAACTGTCGGAGATCCATTCACACTATCAACTTAGTATTTTGGGTACCATTAATTCTTATATTTTGAGTTATGGATGTATAGGGACTTGGTCATTTTGTTATGTGTCATAATTGATTTAGCTAAATGTGCTGGCTTATGTTGGTTGATAATTCATTTTGTAAATGGCCATTGAAATGTGCTGGCATGCATATGATAATGCTTTTCATGGATGTGGAAAATTGCATGATTTGAGTTGAGATATATGTGATGTTTGTGTGTGATAAATGATAGCATGTGAATGGGTGTTGATGCCTTGGGTGTGGCTGATTTGGTTGATGGTATATGCTTGGAATAGATCTATGTTTGTTGTGTAGGTTTCTGCATGGAAGAGTGACAAAATGGCTTGGCAAATAGCCTTATTTTTGTCCACACGGCTTGCCCTATGGGCGTGTGTTTCGGCCGTGTGTCCCTTGTACCTTAATTGTTGCAAAACAGAATTCTCAGTATCGAGCACACGGGCAGAGACACGGGCGTGTGTCTCAGCCGTATGGATGACACAGCCTCGAACACGGGCGTGTGCCCTAGCCGTGTGAAGTTTTCCCCTATTTTATGAAAAAGTATGGAAATAAATTGACCACACGACCTAGCAGACAGGAGTGTGGCACGGCCGTGTGGCACAAGTCAGAGAGCTCCTTATTTTGAACACGGCCTGTAGCACGGGCATGTGAGCCCTGTAACATGAAAATTTTTCTAAAGTTCACAATTTACTCCCGAACCACTTCCAAAGCATGTATTGAGCCTCATAGGCTCATTTTAGGGATGATGTGAATGTATGTGAAATGTTTTAAATTTTGGATGGAAATTACGTCTCAGTTTTGCATGGTTGCTTGTTTTTAAGTCCGGTAATGCCTTGTACCCTGTTCCAACGTCGAACACGGGTAAGGGGTGTTACATTTAGTGGTATTAGAGCTACGGTTTAGTCGATTCTCGGACTAATGTAGTGTGTGTAAGAGTCTAGCTATACATGCCATAAATAAACGGTGATAGTGTGATGACTCTTGACAATTTTAAACTGTGTTTTCATATAGTAAATGGATCCTAATCGATCTGAGTCTGATGAAATTGAAAGTAATGCACCAGCTCCCGCTCAAGGGGCAGTGCCGTCTGATATTAGACCTCCTACGGTTAGTCAGGGAGAAGGGGGTAGGGAAGCCTTTCTCCACATGAAGAATGAATGGTATACAAAATTTGTTCAAACAAATCCAAATGCCAAACCTCCTCCACCCCCACCTATTCCTAGATCAGTTCCAATAGCTCCACAAGGTATGGAATTTGCAAGAATGAACAAGCCCCTGGTTGATAAGATCTGAAAGCACGGGGCTGAATATTTTAGAGCTAATGTGGATGATAATTCCGAAAGAGCCGAGTTTTGGCTTGAAAACTCCATCCGTGTATTTGATGAGTTGTCCTGCACACCAGATGAGTGTTTAAAGTGTGCCATCTCAATTTTGAGAGATTCTACATATCACTGATGGAATACACTGGTATCGGTGGTACCAAGAGAGAGGGTTACATGGGAATTCTTTCAAGAAGAGTTTCGAAAAAAATATATTGGTCAGCATATGAGCGAGAATTTGTTAGACTTAGTAAATTTGCTTGAGAGTGCATTTCCACCGAGGCTATTATGTGCAAGAGATTTGAGGATGGATTGAATGAGGATATTCGTGTGTTAGCTGGGATCTTAGAACTGAAAAAATTTGTGATATTGGTTGAACGGGCTTGTAAGGCCGTAGAGTTGAATAAAGAGAAGAGGAAAGCTGATCTTGAAGCTAGAGATTCGAGGAAAAGACTGATGAGTAAGTCATTTCCATCTCAGTCAAAGAAATCTAAAGAAATGCATTCCTGTTCAAATGTTTCAGGGGGTATTCACGCAGAGATTGTGGGAAGCAACACTCGAGTTTTAAATCTCAAGCTACTTTAATGGCAAGTTTGGGTAATGTAAAGTCTAATAGACCCGAATGTCAACATTGTGGAAGAAGACATCCTTGCAAGTGTAGAGTGAATGACCGGGCTTGCTTTAAGTGTGGTTTTTAATAGCATTTTATCCGAGATTGTCCTGAAATGGCTGAGAAAGAAAAATTTCAGAGTGCGAGGCAAAGTAATACTACTAATAGGGGTAGACCACCGAGAAATATCGAAAATGGAGCTAGTAGTAAAAGTGTGACGAAAGATACAGTTGTGAGATCCGAAGCTCAAGCACCTGCTAGAGCCTATGCTGTCCGTGCTCGCGAAGAAGCGACATCTCTGAATGTTATCACTGGTACTTTTTCTCTCTATGATACTAATGTTATTACATTGATCGATCCTTGATCGACTCATTCTTATGTTTGTGTGAACTTAGTAACTAGTAAGAGCTTGCCAGTTGAGTTTACTGAGTTTGTGGTTAGAGTGTCAAACCCCTTAGGCAAACATGTATTAGTTGATAGAGTTTGCAAGAATTGTCCTTGATGATTCGAGGTCACTATTTTTCAGCTGATTTGATGTTGTTGCCATTTGATGAATTCGATGTTATTTTGGGTATGGATTGGTTGACACTACATGATGCTGTAGTAAACTTTAAAAGAAAGATTATTGAATTGAAATGTGAACATGGTGAAATTCTTCGGATTGATTCAGATGAGTTGGGTGAGTTACCTGTTGTGATTTCTTTGTTGTTTGCCCAGAGGTGTGTAAGGAAAGGTTGTGAAGCTTATCTTGCTTATGTGTTGAATACAAAAGTGTTTGAGTTGAAAATTGAATAAGTGTCGATAGTTTGTGAATATCCGGATGTGTTCCCAGAAAAGTTGCCAGGGTTGCCACCGGTCAGA
This sequence comes from Gossypium bickii, assembly GCA_025503065.1. NCBI lineage: Eukaryota > Viridiplantae > Streptophyta > Magnoliopsida > Malvales > Malvaceae > Gossypium > Gossypium bickii. Next base: position 40,009,423 of record CP106717.1, on the reverse strand, counting down.
GAAGTTAAGTTTGGTATTGACTTACTACCAGGGACCTCGCCAATATCTTTTGCTCCGTATAGGATGGCTTTGACTGAATTGAAAGAATTGAAAGCTTAGTTACAAGAGTTGACAGATAAGGGTTTTGCAATACCAAGTTATTCTCCCTAGGGTGCTCCAGTGTTATTTGTAAAGAAGAAAAACGAATCTATGAGACTTTGTATCGATTATCGACAGCTCAACAAGTGACTATAAAAACAAGTATCCTCTGCCGATGATAGATGACTTGTTTGATCAGTTGAAAGGGGCAACGGTATTCTCGAAGATTGATTTGAGATCTGGCTACTATCAGTTGAGAGTTAAAGAATCTGATGTGCCGAAAACTTCTTTCAGGACAAGGTATGTGCATTATGAATTTCTTGTTATGCCTTTCGGATTAACTAATGCCCTTGCTATTTTTATGGACTTGATGAATAGAATTTTCCGACCGTATTTGGACAAATTTGTGGTTGTGTTTATTGATGTCATTCTGATTTATTCCCGAGACGAGGTTGAACATGCCGAGCACTTTAGAACTGTATTGTAGATTTTGAGAGATAAGAAGTTGTTTGCTAAATTCAATAAATGGGAGTTTTGGCTTTGAGAAATTGGATTTTTGGGACGTATTGTCCCTGAAAATGGTACTCGGGTTGGTCCGAGAAAGATATCGACAATAGTTGATTGGAAACCTCCAAGAAATGTGTCTGAAGTCAGAAGCCTTTTGGGCTTAGCCGGTTATTACTGACGTTTTGTCAAAGGATTTTCGATGATTGCTACTCCTCTAACAAGGTTGTTGCAAAAAGATGTTAAGTTCGAATGGTCAGAAAAATGTCAGCAAAGTTTTGAGAAGTTGAAAACATTATTGACTAAGGCACCAATTTTTGTACAACCTGAATCGAGAAAAGAATTTGAGATTTATAGCGACACATCACTGAATGGATTAGGATGTGTGTTGATGCAATAGGGAAAAGTGATAGCTTATGCCTTGAGACAGTTGAAACCGCACGAGAAGAATTATCCGACGCACGATTTGGAATTGGCCGCCATTGTTTTTGCTTTAAAATTTGGCGTCATCACTTGTACGGTAAGAAATGCCACGTCTATACCGATTATAAAAGTTTAAAGTATTTGATGACTAAGAAAGTTCTAAATTTGCGGCAACGGAGATGGCTCGAGCTACTAAAAGATTATGAGCTAGTGATTGACTACCATCCTGGTAAGGCAAATGTAGTCACAGATGCATTGAGTAGAAAGGCTTTGTTTGCTTTGAGAGCAATGAATACACGGTTGACTTTGTCTGAAAATGGTTCGATCCTAGCCTAGTTGAGAGCTAGACCGTTATTCCTTCAAAAAATTTGCGAAGCTCAGAAATATGATAGTATTTGCAAACCAAAAGTGTTAATTGTGAATCGCGTAGTGATTCAAATTTTCATATCAGATCCGATGATTGTTTGATGTTTCGATGTAGAATTTGTGTACTGAAAAATGATGAACTTATTCAGAAAATTTTTCATGAGGCGCATAATGGTTATTTATCTGTTCATCTGGGTAGTACAAAAATGTATAATGATTTGAAGAAATTGTATTGGTGGTCAGGTATGAAATGAGATATTTCAGAGTTTGTTTTGAGATGTTTGATTTTTCAGCAAGTGAAAGCCGAACACCAAGTACCTTCAGGTTTACTTTAGCCAGTGATGGTACTCGAGTGGAAATGGGATAGAATTTGGATGGACTTGGTAACGGGTTTGCCTTTAACTCTAAAAAAGAAAGATGTCGTCTAGGTTGTTGTCGATAGGTTGACGAAATCGACTTATTTTATATAGGTACGTACTGATTATTCACTTGATAAGCTAGTTGAATTATACATTGCTGAGATCGTGAGATTGCACGGGGTGCCTATTTCTATTATTTCGGATAGAGATTCGAGGTTTACTTCACGGTTTTGGAAAAGGTTGCAAGAAGCTTTGGGTGCAAAGTTGAACTTTAGTAACGTATTTCATCCACAAACCGACGACCAATTAGAGAGAATGATTCAAGTTCTCAAAGATATGCTTCATTGTTGTGTTTTAGAATTCGAAGGTAGTTGGGAAAAATGTCTACCTTTAGTCGAATTTGCTTATAATAACAGTTTTCAGTCTAGTATAAAGATGGCACCGTATGAGGCATTGTATAGCCGCAAGTGCCGAACACTTTTGTATTGGACCAAACTTAGTGAGAAACAGATTCACGGGGTTGACTTGGTTAGGGAAACAGAAGAAAAAGTAAAGGTAATCCGTGATTGCTTGAAAGTCGCTTCAGATCAACAAAAGTCGCATGCAGATTTGAAAAGAAAAGAGATCAAATTTTAGATTGGTGATAAAGTACCCCTGAAAGTATCTCCATGGAAAAAGATTCTGATATTTGGCCGAAAAGGCAAGTTGAGCTCTTGTTTCATAGGGCCGTATTAAGTTATTAAGAGAATAGAGCCAGTGGCATATCGGTTAGCTTTTCTGACAAAGTTGCAAAAAGGTTCCACAACATGTTTCACGTGCCTATGTTACGCCATTACTAGTCAGACCCTTCACATGTGATTTCTCCGACAGAGGTCGAGATTCGACCCGATATGACTTATGGTAAAGAACCGATCAAAATTTTGGCTCGGAAAGTTAAATAGTTGAGAAATAAGAGTATAGCCCTCGTGAAAGTTTTATGGAAACAACATGGGATCGAAGAGGCTACATGGGAACCTGAGGAAGCTATGCTAAAACAGTACCCAAACCTATTTTCTGGTAAAATTTTTGGGGACGAAAATCCCTAATGGGGGAGAGTTGTAACAGCCCGATTTTGGGTCTAGCCAGAACAGTGGTTCTGGGACCACAAATCTGACGTAATAAAGATTATTTTTATTACATTTCTATGGTCTAAAGTTTTACGAAATGGTTTCGTAAAAATTTCGTTCAAAAATTTTGACGTTTGGGCACTTAATTTAGTAAAAAGGACTAAACTGTAAAACGTGCAAAAGTTGAGTTCTACATGCTAGAGGTGTCTAATTGCTATGAAATTTTAAATCAGAGGTCCTTAGTTGGTACAAAAATAGACATGGTGAGATAAAATTTCAAAGTTTTAAGTGAAGCGCATTTTGCTCATTTAGTAATTAAATGAATTAAAAAGCAAAATCAAGCCTAAATCCTTGTCCATCTTCCTCACCATAGCCGAAAATTTGAAGGTCACCATAGCTAGGGTTTGTTCAACTTTCAAGCTTGATTGTAAGTACATCCTAGCCCCGTTTTTAATGCTCTTTACATTTTTGAGGTCGTTATCATCCGATCTATCTATTTCTACCATTAATTTGAGTTATGGTTGATGTCTAGGGTTTGACCCATGTTATACATGTATGTGTTTTGATGGTTAAGGGTAGATTATGCATGTTTGATGCATGATTAAGGACCTATTTGGAAAAAGTTGTAAAATAGGTATTAAAAAATTGATTTAATAAAGAATGTGGGCTGTTATAAGCATGAAAGAGGTTCGACTAGGCTTAGGTCTGGAAGAAATTGTATAGATTTCATTTTACGAGCCCAGGGACTAATTTGAAAAAATGTGAAACTTTAGGGGCAAAAAGGTAATTTTGCCATAATGAGATGTTTGGATTGATTTGAGTAATGTGAATATTAAATAAGCTAAATTTGCTATTATAGATCAAGAAAAACGAAGTTCAGACTTTGATCGGGGAAAGAATAAGGTGTTTGACGATTAAATTACTTTCTACTATTTTTGTAACGAGGTAAGTTCGTATGTAAATAACGCATTGTTTTCTTTATGTTTTAAATACTTTAATATTGTATGAATTATGATTGACTCATTGGATGTAATTAATAAAGTTTGACAAGTGAGAAATCCCGATTAAACCTTAGGAATAGGTAGGATACGAATTACATGACATTAGGGTTATTTGAGATTACGTGTAAGACCATATCTGGGATATGGCATCGATATGAGATTTCGCGTAAGACCATAGTTGGGCTTGACATCGATAAGAGATCCCATGTAAGACCATATCTAGGATATGGCATTGGTATAGTATTGTGTGTGCGAGATTCCCGGGTATCCTTTAGTATTCCAAGTGGTTCAACGGGAAATTCAACGAGTATGTCAAAATTATGAAAGTTTATGATTATGTTGTGAGTTGGTACAGGTACATACGTAAAAATCATTTACTAATGAGCTCGATATGTGATGAATCCCTCGGTAAGGTTATGAATGAGTAAGTTATGATCAGAAGACCTTGATACTATTTATGTCAAGTTCATCATGTTTATTTGTATGATATATGTGTGATTATAATGCTTATTATTTGCATAGGAACTTACTAAGCTATATAGCTTACTCCTCTTTCCTTTCCCTTGTCTTATAGTGTCATAAAGCCAACTCGGTGATCGGAACCTGTCAAAGATCCATTCACACTATTAACTTAGTATTTTGGGTACCATTAATTCTAATATTTTGAGTTATGGCATGTATAGGGACTTAGTCATTTTGTTATATGTCATAATTGATTTAGCCAAATGTGCTGGCTTATGTTGGTTGATAACTCATTTTGTAAATGGCCATTGAAATTGGCTAATATTGGTTTATGTGTGTATATATAGATATATATATGCATATGATAATGCTTTTCATGGATATGGGAAATCGCATGACTTGAGTTGAGAAATATGTGATGTTTGTGTGTGATAAATGATAGCATGTTAATGGGGTGTTGGTGCCTTAGATGTGGTTGATTTGGTTGGCGGTATATGCTTGGAATGGCTCTATGTTTGTTGTGTAGGATTGTGCATGGAAGGATGACAAAATGGCTTGGCAAATAGCCTTATTTTTGTCCACACAGGTAGATATACAGGCGTGTGTCTAGGCCGTGTGTGACACACAACTTGCCCCAAGGGCATGTGTTTCGGCCATGTGTCCCCTGCACCTTAATTGTTGCAAAACATAATGCTCAGTATCGAGAACGCGGGCAGAGACACGGGCGTGAGTCTTAGCCGTGTGGATGACACGTCTCAAACACGGGCGTGTGCCCTAGCCGTGTGAAGTCTGCACCTATTTTATGAAAAATTATTGAAATTAAATCGACCACACGGCCTAGCACACGGGCATGTGGCACAACCATGTGGCACAAGTCAGAAAGTTTCCTCTTTTCAACACGGCCAGTAGCATAGGCGTGTCCAAGCGTCACACGGGCGTGTCCATTGGACCACACGAGCGTGTGAGCCCCGTTACATGAAAAATTTTCTAAGTTTTGTAAAATTTTCTAAAGTTCTCGGTTTAGTCCCGAACCACTTCCAAAGCATGTATTGAGCCTCGTAGGCTCGTTTTAGGGACGATGTGAATGTATGTGAAAAGTTTTAAATTTTGGATGGAAATTACGTCTCGGTTTTGCATGGTGGCTTGTGTTTAAGTCCGGTAATGTCTCGTACCCTGTTCCGGTGTTGAACACGGGTAAGGGGTGTTACAGTTTCGATCCCCAACAATGGCGCCAAAAACTTGTTGCATGTAAAAATGTAATGCAAATGTGCAAGTGTACACATCGATTCAAGTAATACAATGATGAGTGAGTATCGTCCCCACAGGGATTGAAATTTTATTACAATTCGTAAAGTTTTATTGTAGGTTTAACTAATTAAACTGTGCAAAATAAATAAAGTATAAATTGCTGAAGGGAATTAATTAATGAATTAATAATATCAATTATAACTGAAAAAATGACAAAGAAATCCAAATGTCGTGGCAATTCACAAACAACAAGTAGAGAGTATTTCTATTGTTGAATGATAAAGGCTGGAATTACTCAAGGAATATTTTCATAACATAATATTGCCGTGGAAAAATTTTGACTAACTATTTCCCAGAGAATTACTACTGCAGTCTACTTCTTTCGAAAGTCAAACTTTAATTATTATCCTGAGTTTGTGTATATCTACAAGACTCACAAATGATAACCACACTAACATTCTTCCCCTGTAGAGATCGCAACTTCTAAGCCTAGAGTGCTACAATTATTTTTTTGAATACTCACCTGTATCAATCGATTAATAATCTGATGCAGTTAATCCTTTCATATTCAAATCCATCTAAGAACATAACGTATAGTCAACTATGTCTAGAGCTTGCATGCATGCATTCAAAATAAGCATAAATCAAATTAAACAATAATTTTAATCAAAATCATATCATGGGCATTACATATAATTCAATATTCACCCAAATAATTCCAACCCAAAGGTAATTAGCTCATGGGTTGGGCAATGAAATCCAAAATTAAACCATTCATCAACAGTCTTCAAGTTTTACGAATCACAGAAATTAAAACCAAGAAAAATAGAACAAAGGCAGAACTACAGGAAGTTCTCGCTACACTCCATCTTTTTCTTAATATTTTACACAAAACCCAGGGCAGATTTCTTGATCGTGTCCAAACTAACTATGACAATGAATAAGGCAAGCGCACCTATCATTTGGTAGTATAGCTATGGCAAGACCAGAAGTATCGTATCCTCAAGGACAAAGAGTACTAGTAATTACTATCTTTCTATTGTTTAGCCTAAGAATTAAGGGAATTGTTGTTTAAACTAAAACTAACTAATTACTAAGCTAAAGATGCTAAGACACGGAGAATGAATTGGGGAAATACTTTTGGTAAAACCAATTGATTAAGACAATACCCGAGGAAGAATCCACCTAGACTTCACTTGTTATTTAACTCTGAACCAGATGATTTACTCACTTGACTTGATCTGTAGGATTCCCTAATTTATATTTATACCTCTCTCGAGGCTACTAACGTCTAACCCTAGGTTGATTACTTGAAATCTCTTTCTAATTAAAACCCCTAGAGTTGCATTAACTCGATCTATGGACTCCCATATTAGGTTTGACCCCAATCTGGCAGATTTTTGTCATCCTATCTCTAGGAGTACGATCAACTTCGCTTAACTATGCTAGATCTACTCTTAAAGAGGGACTTTTGCTTCTCTGCCTAAGCATATCAATACTTGAATCAATATCCTGAAATATCAAAGCAAGAATTAAGAACACATAATTAAAAACAAATCAAGTATTTATCATATAATTCAGAAAACAATAACAAGATCCGTCTTAGGTTTCATCCCCCTCAGGTATTTGAGGGGTTTAGTTCATGTTTATTAAAGAATACATCTCAGAAGAAAATATAAAACAAAACATAAGAAGAACCCTAAAACCCCCTAAAGGAAATTATAGGGAAGATCTTCCGTCTTGAGTATGAATCTAACTTCTAGAGATGGATCAACTAGCTGTCCTCAAGTAAATCCCACAATTTGACCCTCTCTGGCTTCGCTCCTCCACCTCCTCCTTTTAGGTTACACTTAGGGTGTTTATATAGGCTTTCGGAATGTCTTTCTTTGCCTCTAAGTATCCTTTTTTGATTGGAATTAAAATAGGTCACGGCAGGGACACGCCCGTGTGGCACGACCGTGTGAATCGAGCCCAGGCTGTGTTCGAGTATGCTAAAGTGGCACGGCCGTGTGGTTATCTCCAGGCCATGTGGACTTCTTACTTTGGCCCATTTTCTTCGTTTTTGGCTCGTTTCTCATTCTTTTCATCCTCCGATGCTCTCTTAAGTATAAAACATGAATTAAAGGATTGGGAGCATCAAATTCCACAATTTAGGGGATAAATCATCCAAAAATATGCTAAATGAGGGATTAAAATATGTATATATTACGGTTTATCAAATACCCCCACACTTAAGCGTTTGCTTGTCCTCAAGAAAAATTCTCAACTCACAATTAAAATGAACTTCCTCAATTCATAATATTCATTAATAGTGTTTTATCATAATTCACAGGTAATTCATACATTGATAATTTAACCAAAAGGGCTCTAAATATTCAAACAATCAAAGTCATAGTTTTTATAGTATGAAAACATAAGTGTTTCCCCTTACCTAAATAATTACCTTTAATTCAAAATCGACAAGGGTTGACATCCTCACTAAAGATTCAGTCAAATCACTCAAAGTGTTTAAGGTTCAAAATTAAGCACTCAAAAGTCAAACATGAAAAGTTAATCCCATAGGCTTGCATGAAAATCAAATTTCCACCACTATAGAATGAAATGATACACAGATAAAAAGGTCTTTTAAGGGTTGTAACGGGGCTTCGGTTAAAGGTGTGGATGAAAGCTGAATTAAAGGGTTAGAATTGAGATTGAATTGACAAATTACCTAACTAGAAAGTTGAACTAAGACTCGAATAATTACATCATTTAAAATTTCATAACATGAGCTTCTTCTCAAGATGTGGAATTGAAACTTATAAGCTCAATTAACATAGAACTAATGATGAATATACTTCGATTTTTTTAAGAACAAATCAAATTTAATAATAGAATTTAACAACTGAAATGGAAATCATAGTTAAGCTAAGTAATCCGTTCAAATCAGATCTCGACATAATAGGGGTCAAATTAAAGGGATTTCAACAAAAGGTTTTTGGTTAATGTTGAGGGTAAATCAATGAAAGGGTTGTTAGGATCAAAGGAGTTTACTAAGGGTTAAACATGAAGGTAGGCTTTTTGGGAGTAAGTAGGTTAAAACCTAGGTGCCTTTATCATTTTAGTATATCAAATCAATGATGTGATCTTGACATGTATAATCGAGGCAAGTTCTAGAATAACAAATCAATGTTGACACACTCATAATCAATAAAGTGAGCAAGAAAAGAATGTATGCTCTAAAAGGCTCAACATCTCACAAAAATTATGGGTTTTTGATATCAACCTTGTAAATTTCAAATTTCAAGGAAATAATTAGATTCAGGTAGACAACCTAGCAAAATTTTATTTCTTGAAAATAGACTCATCATGCTTGATTCTCTAGCATCTTAAAGGTTAAAGCATTATTGCACAATTACCTATGACTTGATCTAAAAGATATCAATAAAAATCATAAATCAATAGAAGTTTCGTTCTAATTAGTGATATGAGAAAATTACTTAAGAACAAGACATAATTCAGGGATTTGAGAATAATGCAAAAAGGTAGGAACTTTTCCAAATAAAATTCACCCCCCACACTTAAGATATATATTGCCCTCAATGTACAAAGATATATATCAAGAGATTAATAGCATGAAATCATAAGAGATAGGGAGAAGTGAAACTTCCTGAATTTTGGATGGATTCTTTAAGTTGGCAGTGGTCGTGGTGTGGTGATTCCCAAGCAGACTTTAGAACCTAAAATAAAATAGATTAAATTAACACAAGCGAAATAAAGAGAAGGAAAATAAAGGAGAATGGAAAAGAAAAAGAAATATTAAATGGACTCAAATGTCCTTGTCTTATCGGATAAATGAAGCGGCCGACATGAACTTATAAAGATCAGTCTTGCACGGGGAGATTTTGGTAGGATCCTTTCGTTTCTTTGACATGTGGATGGTGATGAGCATGGTGGAAAAGGAAGAAAATTTATGGTGGCTAGGGTTGAGAGAAAATTTTTGGTGGAGAAGATGAATAGTGAAGGGTTTATATAGAAATAGTGGTACATGGGCATGTCGTACGCCCATGTGACTCTTTTTGAGCCCGTGTGCTTCAAATATTAGGGTTTTGGCACACCGATTTTGCAGCCCACGTCCGTGTGCTGTGGACATGTTGGCTCGCACGGCCGTGCCGCACAGTCGTACTGAGCTTCGTTCGCTTCTCCCATGCCCATGTTAATTCAATAGGTTTGGCCACGGTTTGTAGGCATGGGCGTGTCGCACGCCCGTGTAGTTTTAACAGTATCGACCCTAGTCCAGAGGCTCACCCATGTCATTCTTACCCATGCCCATGTTCTATACTTAGTTTCAATCACGACTGCATCGCACGATCTCTGCCACGCCAATATGCTTACTCGTGGTGTCCACACAACCACGACTATGCCTGTGTGCAAGGCTGTGTGGAGGTGCAACCTACACTTAAAACATAAATAAAGGTAAAAGCAAACTAATTAGTATGGTTAGAGCTCGGGTTGCCTCCCGAGAAGCACTTGTTTATAGTCATAAGTTCGAAGTATCTTCCATTTGCATAATCATGGTAGTTTAAGGAGTTGAAACTCCTCATTCCTGTTATCAATTCTAACGATATGTGGTTTGAGTCGGGTAGTGTTTATTTTAAAAGTACCGAACTTGGGATTAATTACCTTGAATGTTCCATGTGGGAAGATATTCAGTACCACAAAAGGGATTTCTTCGTTTGTATCAAGGTCTGAAGTGGCGATCCGAGGGTCTGTTTTATCCAACAGTACCTGATCTCCGATCTTAAATTGGTTTGGCTTATCCTTAAGTTTAACATGGTTTTGCTTTGGTTCTGATCCGTGTGTTACTAATTTCTCCTTGAAATGTGTCTTCCACTCGTCTAGGTCATCGATCTGAAGCATTCATTCCTCATGAGTTATTTCCTTTTTGGCATGAGATCTAGGATTTGGCTTAGTTGTGTAGTTACGTGGTGCTTCCTGAAAAGAAGGTTTAACCGAATGGTCATTAATAGAATTTATTTTCTCACCTTGATTACTTGATGTCCTAGTCGAGTCAAGAACCTGAAGAGTGATTGTCTCGTCACCTACACGAAGTATGAGTTCACCTGTACCAACATCAATTTTAGTTCTACCAGTTGCTAAAAAGGGTCTGCCTAAAATTAAAGGGATATTATTGTCCTCATCCATGTCTAAAATGACAAAGTCTACGGGGAATATGAATTTATCAATTTTCACGAGTACATCTTCAATTATACCCCTAGGAATTCTAATAGTCTTATCAGCTAATTGAATGCTCATCCTAGTTTGTTTGGGTTTTCCTAGACCTAGCTGTTTAAACATTTTATAAGGCATAACATTTATGCTTGCCCCTAAATTAGCTAAACCATTATCAAAAGATAAACTACCAATTAAGCATGGAATTGCAAAACTCCCTGGATCTTTTAATTTTTGTGGTAGTTTATTTTGCAGAATTGCTGAGCACACTGCATTTAGCTCCACATGCGACTCCTTGTCTAACTTCCATTTGTTTGTCAAAAGCTCTTTTAAAAATTTCCTTGAATCTGGCATCTGCGAAAGAGCTTCAAGAAACAGTAAGTTAATATGTAATTTCTTTAAAAGTTTAAGAAATTTATCGAATTGTTCATCTGTGTTGTCTTTCTTCATCTCATTGGGGTATGGCACACGAGGTTGGTACTCTTTAATTACCAGTTTTGGCTTATCATGACTTACTACTTGCTCTACCACATTCTCTTGCCTCAATTTTGTTTCATCTAACCCTTCACTATCATGAGTGGCTATTGCTTGAAGTTGCTCCTTCGGGTTAGTTTCAGTGTTGCTTGGCAGGCTTCCTTGTGATCGTTCAGAGAACTGCTTAGCAAGTTGCCCTAATTTGTTCTCGATCCCTTGAATTAATGCTTATTGATTTTTGAGTGTTGTCTCGGTGTTTTGGAAATGGGTTTCTGACACCGCTATAATTTTTTTAGCATCTCCTCAAGGTTTGACTTCTTTTCTTGTGGGTAGGGTTACTGTTGGAAGCCTGGGAGGGGTTGTTGTCTTTGGTTTCCTTGGCCGCCCCATGAGAAAATGGGGTGGTTCCTCCAAACTGGGTTGTAAGTGTTACTATAAAGGTTATTTTGAGGTCTAGAACTATTACCCATATTGTGAACTTGCTTGTTTTCAGCACTCGGGTTGTAAGGTGGATATTCTATGTTATTCATCCCTCCTCCATCCGTATCGCACTGCATAACTAGATGTACCTGCGAAGAACCACATAAACCATCAATTTTCTTACTTAACAGTTCTACCTAGTTTGATAGCATGGTTACTGCGTCGAGGTTGAAAACACTGGCGGCTTTTGTTGGCTTTATCCTCGTGACTTGCCACTGATAATTATTAAGTGACATCTCTTCAATGAATTCATAGGCAGCCTCAGGTGTTTTGTCATTCAGGGTTCCACAGGTGGCTGAATCTATCAACTGCCTAGTTGAGGGTTTCACACCGTTGTAAAAGGTTTGAACTTGGAGCCACAAAGGTAATCCATAGTGTGGGCACCTTCTCAATAGATCCATGTATCTCTTCCATGCATCGTAAAGTGTCTCTAAATCCATCTGCACAAAAGAAGAGATTTCATTCCTCAATTTTGCCGTTTTAGCCGGTAGAAAATATTTTAACATAAATTTTTCGATCATTTGTTCCTATGTAGTGATTGATCCTCATGGTAATGAGTTGAACCACTGTTTAGCTTTGTTCCTCAATGGAAAAGGAACAACCGAAGGTGAATGGCATCGTCAGAAACGCCATTTATTTTGAAGGTGTCGCAAATTTCTAGGAAATTTGCCAAGTGAATATTTGGATCCTCATCCTGCAAACCATCAAACTAAACAAATTGTTGAATCATTTGAATTGTGTTAGGTTTCAGTTCAAAATTATTTGCAGTAATAGCAGGTCTAACAATACTTGACTCAGTTCCTATTAAATTAGGTTTAGCGTAATCATACATAGTACAAGGAGCAGGATTTTGATTCACCGAGTTTGTGGCAACCATAAGAGGTAGCGGATTGTTATCAGCCATCTCTGTGGTATTTTGGTATCGTCCTCTTGCTCTTCTTCTATGTATTGTAAGCTTCAACTTATTTCTCTTCTGTTTCTGCGAATGGTACCTTCTATATCGCTGTCAAAAATCAAGGGTCCTGACGGGTTCCTTCTAGTCATAAACTAGAAAAACCTATCAGAAGCAAAGAAAAGAAAAGAAAAGGAAAGAAAAAAATAAAAATAATGGCTAAAGTAATAAAAATCAAGTGTTCCTAATATCTTAGTAATGGGGCCAAAAACTTGATCGTGTCCAAACTAACTATGACAACGAATAAGGCTAGCGCACCTATCATTTGGTAGTATAGCTATAGCAAGACCAGAAGTATCGTATCCTCAAGGACAAAGAGTACTAGTAATTACTATCTTTCTATTATTTAGCCTAAGAATTAAGGGAATTGTTGTTTAAACTAAAACTAACTAATTACTAAGTTAAAGATGCTAAGACACAGAGAATGAATTGGGGAAATACTTTTGGGAAAACCAATTGATTAAGACAATACCCGAGGAAGAATCCACCTAGACTTCACTTGTTATTTAACTCTGAACCAGATGATTTATTCACTTGACTTTATCCATAGGATTCCCTAATTTATATTAATACCTCTCTCGAGGCTACTAATGTCTAACCCTAGGTTGATTAATTGAAATCTCTTTCTAATTAAAACCCCTAGAGTTGCATTAACTTGATCTATGGACTCCCATATTAGGTTTGACCCTAATCTGATAGATTTTTGTTGTCCTATCTCTAGGAGTGCGATAAACTCCGCTTAACTATGCTAAATCTACTCTTAAACAGGGACTTTTGCTCCACTGCCTAAGCACATCAATACTTGAATCAATATCCTGAAATATCAAAGTAAAAATTAAGAACACATAATTAAGAACAAATCAAGTATTTATCATATAGTTCAGAAAACAATAACAAGATCCGTCTTAGGTTTCATCCCCCTCAGGTATTTGAGGGGTTTAGTTCATGTTTATTAAAGAATACATCTCAGAAGAAAATATAAAACAAAACATAAGAAAAACCCTAAAACCCCCTGAAGGAAATTGTAGGGAAGATATTCTATCTTGAGTATGAATCCGGCTTCTTGAGATGGATCAATTGGCTATCTTTGAGTAAATCCCACAATTCGGCCCTCTCTGGCTTCGCTCCTCCGCCTCCTCCTTTTAGGTTACACTTAGGGTGTTTATATAGGCTTTCGAAATGTCTTTCTTTGCCTCTAGGTATCCTTTTTCGAGTGGAATTAAAACAAGTCACGACAGGGATACGCTCGTGTGGCACGGCCGTGTGAATCGAGCCCAGGCCGTGTTCGAGTTTGCTAAAGTGGCACGGCCATGTGGTTATCTCCAGGTCGTGTGGACTTCTTACTTTGGCCCATTTTCTCTGTTTTTGGCCCGTTTCTCGTTCTTTTCATCCTTCGATGCTCTCCTAAGTATAAAACATGAATTTAAAGGATTAGGAGCATCAAATTCCACAATTCAGGGGATAAATCATCCAAAAGTATGCTAAATGTGGGATTAAAATATGTACATATTACAGTTTATCATTTCTCTTCCCCTTCTTCATGACTGTGATCTCCTCTTTTTAGCTACCACATTATTCTTCTCTTCTAAATTTTCCATGCAATTTCTCCACAGGATTTTGTTGTAGAGAGAGGAACTGCTCTCTTTCTTTTCTTTTCTCCTTACAATCCATGTGCCCTTCTTCTCTTCTCTCCCCTCCTTTTATAGGGTAGATATGTATCTCTCATCACATATATTTTGCTCCTCTTTTTAGGGTTATTTATCTAATACACGTACAGCTGGCCGAGAGTGACGTGGATTGAGTGTTGCGCCATCTTCCTGGAATTGCTAAGACATTTTCCATGGCAATATTTCACCTCCTTCGTTCTTTTTTCCTCTTCTTACCTCTTTCATCCTACCTGTTCTTACTACCAATGTAACAGACCGTTTTTAGTAAAATTGGAAAAGTGGTTTTAGACGGCTCATATTAAAATTTCGTTGAGCAATTTTGATGTTTGCATGCTTAATTAAGTGAAAAGGACTAAATCATAAAAGATAAAAAGGTGGAGTTCTATTAGTAAAAGGGTCAAATGGCTATGAAACTTTAAAGTGAGTGGACTTAGATGGTAATTAGACCATTCAAATAGTTAGTGGACAAAGATGGGCATGAAATTGGTGTTTGATTTAGTTATTTATAAAGGATAAAATAGTAATTAAATAAATTAAAGAAACTAAAATAAAGAAAACAATTGTATCATCTTCATTATTTCATTCTTCCACCAAAAATAGGGTTAGAAAACTCCATTGTTGATGCTCAAAGGTTAGGCCAAGTCCCTAGCTTGCATGGTTTGAATTTCAACATCATTTTTAATGATTTTTATGTTTTCGAGATCGTTGTAACTTAATCTATCTAGCCCGAGGATCAATTCACAAAACTGTTAAAGAATTAGGATTATACCATGAATGCTATTACTTGATTCTTGATGTTTAATGAAATATTATGAGTCATTGTTGATAAAATTTTGTAAAGTGAGTTTTGATGAAAATGGCATTTAGGGAATCATTGTAAAAGTAGTAAAAGTTCATGTTAAATTTGTGAAATGATGGTTTGTATGAGTTGAGATAGGTCCCTAATGAAATTGGATAGCTTGAATAAGGGATGAAAATGCTTAGATTTCAATTTTTGAGCTTTAGGACTAAATTGTGAAAAGTTAAAATGTTAGGGCAAAATAGTAATTTTTCACAAATATGAAATATGGACTGAATTGAATAATAGAAGTATTAAATGGAATGAATTTTTCTATTTAGATCAAGATAGACCACGTACGGATCTAGATTGAGGAAAAGCTAAAGCCTCAGATTAGTCGATCTCGTTTTTACGCCTTTGTAGTTGAGGTAAGTTCGTATGGATAAATATCATTTTAATGTTATTTTCAATTTGTTAATATGTTAATTTTCATGTAATTGAATGATGAATATTCAACAATGCCCTGACAGTTATCGAGTCCCGGTTGAACCTTAAGAATTCGTAAGATACAAATGACATGTCATTCGGGATTTCATGTTTCGGGTTCTGGTCTTGAATGTCCTACTGATGGCTGAGGTCCTGAATTTGTTGCGGATACTCCACAACTCATATGAGCAGCATCGTGTAGCTTACATTCCGACCCACAGCTCATGTGAGTAGGCCCATTTCACCACTCATGTAAGCAACGATGTAAAGGAAAGGTTACGGATATATGTTAAGAGGAAAGGAATGGTAAGTGATAAACCGTAAAAGTAACATATTTTAATCCCACATTTAGCACGCTTTTGGATGATTTAAGCCTTGAATTGTGTAATTTGATGCTCTTAATCCTTTATTTTCATGTTTTATACTCATAAGAGCACCGGAGGATGAAAAGAATGAGAAACGGGCCCAAAACGAAGTAAATGGGCCATATCATGAAATCCACACGGCCTGGGCCTAAGACCACATGGCCGTGCCCCATTCAACAGTCTCGAACACGGCCTGGCCACGACTTACACGGGCGTGTGCCATGGGCGTGTCCCTGCTGCGGGCAAGAGGAGTTTTACTCGGAATAGGATATTTGGAGGCAAAGAAACACATTCCAAAGTCTATATAAACACCCAAATAGGAATCCTGTTCGGATTAGGATACTTGGAGGCCAAGTAAGGCATCTCAAAGCTTATATAAACATCCTAAGGGGCAACTTAGGCGGGGAGTTCAGCAGAAGCCTTTTGCCAGGGCTTTTGTCGGGGAAACCCATGGCTTTAGTCAGGGGGTGTCCAGCTAGGCCAAAGAGGGCAGATTTGTGGGGATTTACTCGAAGATAGCCAGTTGGTTCATCTCAAGAAGCCAGAATCATACTCAAGACGGAGGATCTCTCCTTCAATTCCTTCAGAGGGTTTTAGGTATTTCTTATGTTTTGTTTTATCTTTTCTTCTGAGATGTTTTCTTTTATTGTTATGAACTAAACCCTCAGATACCTAAGGGGGATGAAACCTAAGATGAATCTTGTTATCGTTTGCTGAACTATATGATAAATATTTGACTTGTTCTTAATTATGTGTTCTTAATTCTTGTGTTGATATTTCCGGGATATTAATTCAAGTATGATGTGCTTAGGTGGAGGAGCAAAAGTCCCTGCCTAAAGAGTAGATCTAGCATAATTAAGCGGAGTCAATAGCACGCCTAGAGATAGGGTGACGAGATTTTGCCGGATTAGGGTGAAACCTAATATGGGAGTCAATAAATCGAGTTAATGCAATTCTAGGGGTTTTAATTAGAAAGAGATTTCAATTAATCAACCTAGGGTTAGACGTTAGTCGCCTCGAGAGAGGGACTAATATAACTTAGGGAATCTTACGGATCAAGTCAAATGAATAAATCGTCTGGTTCAGAGTTTGATAACAAGTGAAGTCTACGTGGATTCTTCCTTGGGTATCGTCTTAATCAATTGGTTTTTCCTCAAAGTTATCTTACCAATTTTCATTTTTCTTTGTCTTAGAGTCTTTAGTTTAGTTGTTAGTTAATTTTAGATTAGATAAAAATTCATTTAATTCTTAGGCTAAATAATAAAAAGAAAGTTAGTATTAGTACTTTTGGTTCCTTTGGGTTCGACATTCTGGTCTTGCCTTAGCTATACTACTGTTCGATAGGTGCGCTTGCCTCAAATCATTGTCATAGTTAGTTTACAGGTTCGATCATTCTTTATATAAATTTTAAGACTTTGACATCGCATAAAACAATGATCAGTAAGTGTTCAAATGAACTATATTATGTATTCATGGAAAGGAAATGATGAATTCAAATGAAGTATGTTCATGTATAAATGGCTTACCTTATGTTTAGCTCAAGTGAATTATGTTTGAATGCACTAACTTGTGTTAGTGATGGTGCTTAGTGATACAAACTCGGTTGTTGTTGCTTCGAGTTGCATTAGTTTTCCTGATCAAGAAATTGAGTAAGACTTGGTTAGTTTCAAAGAAGGTTGAAAAAAAAAAGATAGACAATAGGCTCAAACAAAGGGCTCAAAGGTGGTTTAAATGAAATATGGATGAGGTTCGGCTAAGGGCTAAGATAGAACCAACAATATAGGAAATTGTTGACCCATGTCTTAAACAGCTCTTAGGTGAATTCGATTTTAGGTAATTAGCAAGGAAACCTTGATCGGCTATCTAGCAAGATAGGAACCAAAGGAATGTTTGAACGCCACACTTGGAAGTGATAAGTTCAGGTTAATCAAGGAAGGAATGACGCCACAAGCTGAGCTTGATAAGTCAATTCAGTCCAAGAGAGAATAATGAGAGTTGAATTCTCACAAAGCAACAAAAGTTCACTGATTTTGCAAAAAAGTCCCTACAACCAGCTAAAAACAAAGTATTTATAGGCCTAAGTTAAGCCTATCCGAATAGTCACATGCCATCAGCTTAATTAAGTTGTTAATAATCTTCTAGAATAATTATATGTCTTTTAACAAAATCTAGGCCGAGGTGACGCCAATGGTCATCTCATTTAGTCTTCCATTTTAGCTAAATTAATGAGCTGATGAGTTGAGCTGAAATGTCCAATGATTGAGCAGCCAAGGAACTTTAATACATCCTTTAATTCATCCTTGGGCAACCGAATAAGCAGCAACCAATATTAATGGCATTTTAGGCGTACGAACAGCCCTTGAATGTGAACACTTGAATACAATTAGCCACAAGGTGTGAATGGATGGATTTGAGAAGCTACCAAGGTGTGAAAGTATTTGTGAGCTGAATGGACTTGTGTGAACAGCTCCTTGTCCATTGATCATCATGAACAGCCTCTTCGAGAAGAGAAATCAACAGCTGAATTTATTGTCGTCCATATGCATGCTCTTCTCTTAATGACTTCCTTTGCTACTAAGCTAGTTGGTTGAGCTAAATAAGGCACCTATTAACACAAAATAAATTCGATTATGGCACCATGATTAGCTCAATTAAGTTATCTAAACTTAAGACACTTTAATTAGCTATATGAACTAAGATAACCTAAATACACTTCAGGCAAATTAAATGGTTGTGCTAATTAACACAAATTAATTAGCTAAGACATATTAATTAATAAATCTTCTTAGACATAATTAATAGACTCAAGACATATAACTAAACTCATTTAAAGCTTATTCCAGCAACTATTTAACTCAAAACGAAAATTAAAATTCAGCTTGTAATAAGTTGCATGGGATGCTTACTGAGCTGATCAATGTGTGATCAGTAAGTCCGGCCACTTCCTCTCCCCATGCCCGATTAATGTAACTTGCAAGGGCTTCTTGGATCTTCTTAGAACATGACTGAGTAATAGGTCCTTGTGGTACCTCAATGGGATCGGCAGTAGCTTCCCTAGCTAGGATCACATCTTCCCCCCTCTTCAAGGCGATTTGTCCCCAAATCGTCACCTACATTAAAAGGGGATAAATCAGCAACGTTAAAGGTAGCACTTATACCGTACTCACCTGGTAAGTCCAACTTGTAAGCATTTTCATTAATCATTTTCGAGACTTGAAATGGACCGTCACCCCTTGGAAAAAGTTTGGACCTCCTTTGAGTGGGGAACATTTATTTGTGCATATGGATCCAAACCCAGTCACTGGGTTCGAATAGCATTTGTTTGCGTCCTTTGTTCATCTTATGAGCATATTGCTCAGTTCTCTTTTCAATGTTTTCCCGAACTCTTTGATGCAATTGTTTCACAAATTCTGTCTTTTTCTTTCCATCTACATGCACCAATTGATTAGAAGGCAAAGGCAATAAAGCCAAAGGAGTTAAGGGATTGAAAGCATATACCACTTCAAAAGGTGAATGCTTGGTAGATGAGTGCACCAAATGGTTGTAAGCGAATTCAATGAGTGGTAGACACTCCTCCCAAGTCTTCAAATTCTTTCTAATGATGGTCCGCAGTAAGGTTGACAAGACCCGATTAACGACCTCCATTTGGCCATCCGTTTGGGGATGGCACGTTGTTGAGAACAAAAGCTTGGTACCAAGCTTACCCATACAAAGTTCTCCAAAAGTGGCTAAGGAACTTAGCATCACAATCGGAAATGATGGTCCTCGGGATTCCATGCAACCGCACGATTTCCCTAAAAAATAAGTTAGCAATGTTTAAAGCGTCATCAGTTTTGTTACATGCAATAAAATGGGCCATCCTAGAAAACTTATCTACTACAATAAATATATAATCTTTGCCATTCTTTATTCTAAGAAGCCCTAGAACGAAATCCATGGAGATGTCCACCCATGGTGCTTCTGGAATCGGAAGTGGGGTGTATAGACCGTGTGGCTTGATCCTTGACTTAGCCTTCTTGCAAGCTATGTAATGTTCGCACACTCTAGCCATATCTCACTTCATCTTCGGCCAATAAGAGTGCTTTTGAAGTGTAGCCAAGGTTTTGGCTATGCCAAAGTGGCCCATTAGACCCCCGCTATGTGGTTCATTGACTAGCACATCTCTAATCGATCCTTGTGGTATACATAGCTTGTTCTCTCGAAAAAGAAACCCATCTTGCCGAAAGTACCTATCATGAGAACTTTGCACGCACAACTTGTATACTTCACCAAAGTCAAGATCATTTTCATATAAATCTTTCAAGTAAGCAAATCCAAGCAGCTTAGCATCCAAATGGTTAATTAAAGCATACATACGTGATAGTGCATCCACAACAATATTTTCTTTACCTTGTTTATACTTAATCACGTAAGGGAAAGACTCCAGGAACTCCACCCACTTAGCATGGCATTTGTTCAACTTGGTTTGCCCCTTTAAGTGCTTTAAGGCTTCATGGTCTGTATGTATGACAAATTCTCTTGGCCGAAGGTAGTGCTGCCATGTCTCCAATGCACGTATCAAGGAATACATCTCTTTGTCATAAGTAGGATAGTTGAGGGTAGCCCCATTGAGTTTCTCGCTAAAGTAGGCAACTGGACGACCATCTTGCATCAAAACCGCCCCGATTCCTATCCCTGAAGCATCACACTCCACTTCAAAAGTCCTGTTAAAATCAAGTAAACATAACAAAGGAGCGTTAGTCAAACATTCATTAATTTTATTAAATGTAATTTCTTGTTCATTAGTCCAAAGAAAAGGAGAGTTTTTCTTGATAATACCCCTCAAGGGAGCAGCTAGGGTGCTAAAGTTCTCCTATAGAAGCTTGTAAGTCCGTGAAAGCTTCTAACTTGGCTGATGTTAGTGGGACGCGGCCATTCTTGAATCGCCTTAATCTTCCCTTGACCCATCTCAAAGCTACCCGCACTCACAACAAACCCTAAGAACAAAACTTTATCAGTACAAAAAGAGCAGTTCTTAAGGTTAGCATAAAACACTTCCTTTCATTAAACTTTCAAAATAGCACGCAAATGTTCAATATGATCAGCCAAAGATTTGCTATATATTAAAATATCATCGAAGTATACTACACAAAACCTGCTAATGAAAGAACGCAATATGTGATTCATCAAACGCATAAATGTGTTCAGGCCATTTGTGAGGCCGAATGCCATCACTAGCCACTCGTACAACTCGTATTTCGCTTTGAACATCGTCTTCCACCCGTCCCCCTCTCGCATGCATATTTGATGATATCTGCTCTTCAAAGTCTATCTTGGAGAAGAGTTTGGCACCACTAAGTTCATTTAACATGTCATCGAGCCTAGGTATAGGGTGCCTATACTTGACGGTGATTTTGTTAATGGCTTGGCAGTCCACACACATTCTCCACAAGCCATCCTTTTTAGGCACTAACTGAACGGGCACCACACATGGGCTTATACTTTCTCGAATATAGCCCTTCTCCATTAACTCAGCCACTTGACGTTGCAACTCCTTAGTCTTCTCGGGGTTGCATTGATAGGCTGGACGACTCAGAATCTGTAACATCCTAAAATTAGGGGTCCTGCTGTTTGCATTATTTTGTGTGTTTGGCTAGCTAAGCTTGTTATTTGGGGGTATTCGGGGGGTTCTGGGAAGGCTCGGGGTCGAGCTTAGGCCTAGGTAAAATTTTACTTTTTGGGCATTTAAGGGGGAAAGGCTGTTGACGGTAAGGCTTAAGAGAAAATGTTGGTAAATTGCTAGCACAAGTAAGCACAAGGTGGAGTGGATGTGGTGTCACTAGTAGAGAAAAGGGGGAGGAGTTCGAATCCCATCTGCTGCATTATGGAGCTTTATTTTTGTGCTCAAGGTGGAGAAGAGGTGGTATTCGGCTGGGACTCTATCAAGGAAGGTTTGGACTTGGTCAAATATTCGAATGAGAGGAGAGGAGAGCATGGTGGAGTGATTTGGGAAGTGAATCAAGGGATGTGGTGGAGTGATGAAGTTGGCCGAAAGTGGGAGACTTGAGAAGGGGGAAAATTCGGTCAAAGAGTAAGGGATCTTTGAGTAGCATTTTCGGTAGTGGGAGATTAGTGTGTCGTTTGTTTTAAGAGTGGCTAGGTGAGTTTTGTTTTTCTTTGCATTTTTGGTATTAACACTTAGGAAAGCTTGCCTATACTCTCTTTGCCGAAACCTTTAGTTGCCACTCTCATTTTTCCCTTTTTCTCTTCTCATCTTTTCCTCTGTGCACATTTTGAGTCGAAACCTTTTTCCTTCTGTGGTATTTTTTTCTATTCATCTCTTTCTCCCATTCTACAAAAGCCGAATCTTTCTTCCTCACCATCTTTTAAATTGGTTCCCTTGTTTTTGTCAATAGCCAAATTTCAACTCTTCTTCTTTTAGCTTCAAGCGATCGTTTCTTTTCTTAGTCTTTCTGGCTATCTTTGGAACCTAATTTCTTTTATCCTTCATAGCTGAACTTGGAGCCTCTGTTATCGTTACTGCAATCGCTAAATCTAACCATCCTAATCGGCTCATCCTTGGAATTTCGGTAAGGGTTATTCTTCTTCATATCCTTTCGTTCTTCTCCTCTTCTCTCGTAGCCTTGTTAAAACTGAAAACCATAACTTCATTCCTTTTTGGCCTAAGCCGATTGTAGAAGGGATTGATCTTACCTTCTCCTCTTCATTCAGCATTCAATCGGAAAGTATTTGGTAAGTAGTGTTAATGGCCGAATAGGAGGGAACAATGGATGGAGGGTCTCCTTCATGTTTCAGTTAGGCCGAAAGTCTATTTCTTATTATTTTGTTTTGGAGCATCGGTCCTAACTCATGTGTTATTTAGGGACTCATCCGGAATCGCAAGCTGAATCTGTTGGTGTTCGGTTCTCCATTAATCAAGGTAAGGAGTTCTCTCTGATTTCTGCTTGTCTATTCTCTTTTCACTCTCTCTGCCATAACCAAACCTCCTTGTTAGACAACCATCGCTTCTCTCTGAAAGTACTATACTGATCAAGACTCTCTTCATAGATGTGAGTGCTAGCCGTTCTAAAGAGGTATCGACAAAAGAGCCTGAGGAGAGTGGATTCGTAGTCTCTACTCCCAGGTTCAAATGACCTAGGGTGTCAGCGATTTGGGATTTTTCGCTGGGCTATGGTAGGGAGCCAACATCTGCTCGGAAGAGGCAGATTGCTGTTGTTCGTGCTAGTGAGGGCAACAACGAGCAGGAGTGTATAGTTCTTCATATAGTCAGGTGTGTAATTTCACACCTCTATTTCATTTTGTCTGTGTTATACTATGTGTCGGCTAAAAGTCGAAATACCCGTAATGGGAATGCAGTTGAGATATCCTAGTGGGAATTATTGGAGATATACCAGGTAAGTAAACTTATGACTATACCGTTATGTGTAAATTAGCATGATGGATGTGTGTTCTGATTATCTGATATACTTTGATATATGTTTGCATCCATCACATTATGATGTTATGACATGTTGCATGGGAAAGGGATATGATATTGATGAAAGGGGAAGTGTATTTTGGTGGCTCTGCCACATATTTCGATGACTCTGTCACATTATTTCGGTGGCACTGCCACAATTTCGAGATGAGCAGCGCGACTGCCATCGTGGTGTGTAGCGGATGAGGGTTGATTGTAGAAATCTCCACTGGTGTGTTATGGCTGGAACGGGTGGTGTGTAGTGGATGGATTCTAGGTTGGGCTGGGTTGCATTACATGCTTTTATCTATTTTACCATGTGGGCTTCGCCTAGTTTGATTTTGTAAGGGCTAAGGCCTAATTTGTATCTGCATGGGCTCGGGCCCAGTGATTGTTCGTTTTAGGGATTACACACTGAGTTCTAGTAACTCACCCCATCTGCTTAAATTTTTACAGGTAATCCCTAGCTTTGAAGATTTGGAGCCGAGGCGGACTCTGAGGTGGCCATTCGTCGTTACTTCCATAAATTAGGTTTTACTTTCTTTTAAATTTCATTTTAATTTAGGGTTATGTTCTGTAATAAGGCCTCTGGGATTTTATTTGGTTTTTAACTTTTTATTCGGCTGCTATTTTATATTAATCAATCAATACGGGGTTTTCCTAAATATTAATAACTATTTTTTAAAATATCACGTTTCTGCAAATGTTCAAATTTGATTTCCAAAACAATGGCAGTTTTTAATTAATCCTAACTTTGCTAAAATGGACATTGAATAATCGGGATTTAATAACAAGCAACGAAATACAGAGTGTTTTTTTTAAACACATTATTTTCAACTAACTACTTCCCTAAACAATCGCTTAGTTTTTGTCAACTTCCTAAATCTCTTTTCGAAACAACGTTTTTCTGAATGTCATCGAACCTGAATATTTTTAAACTAAGTCATTGATAACAACAACCCTAATGTTTTTGCAAGAAAACTATTAAACCAGATGGATTTCCATAAGCAACAAAACTTGAAGTTTAACGAACACGTAGTTTCTTTCACAACACTTCCATGTGACATGCCAGGTCCAATCGCAACGTCTAGGCTGGGTTTGGGGTGTTACAGAATCGTAGCTCCAGGCACAAAATCTATTTGGTGTTCTATGCCTCGAAAGGGAGGCAATCTGCTCGGTATTTCCTCTAGAAATACGTCCTCAAATTCCTGAAGCAAAGAAACAACAGAAGAAGGCAAATTTTTGTCAAGATTGTTAGATTCAAAAAGGCATTCTTTGTACATAAGTACAAGAATGGGCTGGCGCATCAACAATACTTCCTCACTTATCTTTTTCTTGCAAAATTCATTTTACCACTCTCGCTTTCTTTTTGCTTTTCTTTTTCAACTCGTATTTGCCTCACTTTTCTCACTTTTTCCTTTCTTTTTCTCGACTTTCTTTTCTTTTTCTTTTTCATTCTTTTTTTCTTGTTCTTTTTCTCTTACTTTTTCTACAGACTCTTTCAATTTGAGTTGGTCTTGGTACACTTGTTACGGGGTGAGGGGTGCTAGAGTTACATTTTTGCCTAAGTGTTTGAATCTGTAACGATTTGTATATCTGTCATGGATTACAAGTCTATCAAACTGCCATGGACACCCCAAAAGGAGATGTCTCGCGTGCATTGGCGCCATATCACACACCATCTCGCCTTGGTACTTCCCGATGGAAAATGCTACAACAGCTTGTTTTGTCACTTTAAGCTCACCTCCGTCATTTAGCCATTGTAACTTGTACGGATTCGGATGCTTGGTCATGGCTAAACCAAGCTTTTCTACAAGCATGCTACTTGCGACGTTGGTACAACTCCCTCCATCGATGATCATGCTACACACATTGCCTTGGATGTGGCATCGGGTGTGAAAAATGTTCTCCCTTTGTTACTCGATTTCAGCACTTTGGATGTTGACACTTCTTTTCACCACAAGGATTTTTCCTTCAACAGGGTACTCTAAATCTTCTTCTTCATCGATGGAAATTTTGGGCTCGTTTTCATTTTCCACTTAGAATTCGATCTCGCCATTGGCCCTTACCACCATGACTCATCGGTTGGGACATTGGCTGGCTATGTGTCCATCGTCCTTGACACTTGAAACATTTGATATCTCTTGTACAATTTGGAACAGGTTTGTTTTTATTCTTACTCATCTCACCAACGGTTTGATCAGACTTGGTCGATACAATAGGCTTCTTGGTTCGAATAGGGGGTTTGTTGGCTCCTTGGCTCCATTTAGTGGTTGATGGATTAGAGTAGGATCGACTAACTCCCTTTCGTTTTAGTTACTTTTCGACTTTGATGGCCATGTGAACCATGTCCATCACTTCGACATAGTGTTGCAATTCCACTATGTTAGCGATGTCACGATTTAAACCCGCAAGAAACCTGGCCATTGTTGCCTCACGATCCTCCTCGATATCAGCTCGGATCATTACTATTTCCATCTCATTGTAGTAATCTTCGACACTTCTATTGCCTTAGGTAAGGCTTTTCAAACATTGATAAAGGTCTCGGTGGTAGTAGGAAGGAATGAATCGCTTCCTCATGATGACCTTAATTCGGCCCAAGTTGAGATGGGTCTTTCACCGTTTCTTCTTCGGATTGTCACTAGTAGATCCCACCACACTATGGCATAGTCCGAGAACTCGATGGCCATGAGCTTCACTTTCTTATTCTCTGAATAATTATGACATTCGAAGACTAATTCAATCTTCTTCTCCCACTCCAAGTAAGCCTCAGGGTCATTTTCCCCTTAGAACGGAGGAATAGCCATTTTTATGTTTTTGAGATTATCATCAACACAATTTCTTTCTCGATGGCTCAGTTTCTATGGCCTTGTTGTCGTACACTTCAAACCGATGCTTGATCACTATCATTATCACTTGGTTCGAAATAGTCCTCCTGATCTTAAATAGGACACCTGCGCCCTCGTCTTGCATTTTCAGGGGTTCCCTCGCGTTGGCCTCGCTCTTCGATGGGTTCGAGCCTTCGATCGAATAGTAGCTCTATTTCTCACATGATCTTGAAGTATAAGATCTGACACCTCCACTAGTTGCCAGATTATTTATAAGATGAAAGTGGCCTCCTTCGTTTCGGTTTCTTTCCAGACTTCATGACATGTCGAGTACTCTCAACAAAACCTCACAAGTTCTCTCTCAAAGAAATCACACACACTTTGGATTTTACTCACTCGATTGGTCTCACCTCACTCTTGCCTCTTTCCACTCAATTTGCCTCCCTAAGTTCTCAATGGACTACTTAGACTTAGCAGCAATTGATGTGGAGTCGGTTTGCAAAAGTGATGATCGAGTTTAGGCAGGAATAGATGTTAGGTAAAAGGTAGGCTAGAAAACAAAATGGAATGATGTAAGTGTGGTCGAAAGGTAGGATATAAATGAACAGATCTGGGCAGCAAATAAATTATCAAGCTAGCTTTTCTTTTTTCTTTTTCTTTTTTTTTAACACCAACGAATAAAACTTTATTCCCAAATGCTGATTTTCACACTTTTGAACTCGATAGATATTCAATTTCTTTTTTTATACGAATTTTTTTATCAAATTACAATCCCGCAATTGCTAAAAACATCGATGCTTACTCCAATTTCACTAGCTCTGGTACCAAATGATACGAACTCGGTTGTTGTTGCTTCAAGTTGTATTTATAACACCCCAAACCCTGCCTAGAAGTTAGGCCGAATTCGACGTGTCACATCAAAGGCATAATTCAAACGATTTTGGTAATTAAAAATTTAAGGCCCGAAAGCCCAAAATCCTTGAGTCTTGTTAAGTACAAAAAAACCCATTTTATAATTTTAAGTACTTCGGAAACCAAGTTTAAACGTGAGAAATTTACTCAGGTTTAATAATTAAGTAAACAGTTGAAACAACAAAACCCAAAGTTTAAAGTCAAAACGGAGTACAAGGCCTTATTACATCCAACGAAAATAAGCAATTAAGACTATGTCTTTTGAAGCAAATAAATAAAAATTTAAACATCATCTTGTAGTGTGGCCATCTCCGAGTCATCTCCCATGTCGAGCCATTTACTGAGGGTCACCTGAAACATTAAATAAAGGGTGTGAGTTTCGAAACTCAGTGTGTACAACCCTTGGCATTCAATTCAATATATAACTATCACATTGGCCTGAGCCCTATCAAAATCAGTGGTCTTGTGTCTTGGCCCACAATGACCTCATATCATATCATATCATATGCAAAACAAGGTAATGCAAAACCCTCCCCAAAAATCCATCCGCTACACACCATTTCCCTTCCAACCCTACACACCTGTGGGGATTTCTAAATCGACCCACCCATCCTCTACACACCAAAGGTAGCTCTCACAGCGGCACTATTCAACGTTGCAGCAAAGCTGCTAATCATATAATAGGCTTAAAGCCACCGATGGATCCATGGTCGTCTAGTGACTATGCGATCCTCAAATCTTCCTCCATACCATAATTCCCACCCATGTGCATCCTAATCAGAATATCATATGAATGCAACATGCATATGAGTAACATCCACAAAACTCATACTCATCACATAGGGGTATTTTCGTCATTTCACAACCCAAGGGTATTTCCATAAATCTACTCTACAGGGGTATTTAGATAATTTTGCAAAACAGAGGTACTTTAGAAATTTTGTAAATCAGGGATATTTTGGCCATTCTGCAAACCAAGGGTATTCTGGTAATTTCATAATTCAGGGCTATTTTAGTGATTTTACAAATCTAAGGATGTTTTTGTAATTTTCAAACTAAGGGTATTTTGGTAATTTTCAAAAATCAAGGGTATTTTAATAATTTTACAAATCTAGGGGTATTTGGTCCCTCTCGGGTTTTAGTTATGAACTTTGGCCCATTAACAAGTCCTTGTGGCTAAAGTGAATAGACACTATGCACCAGGTAGGATTCCAGAGAAGAGGAGGCGGGCCACTAGGACCGCTTAAGTACCAAGTTATCCCTAGATCCACTCCTAGACATGCATATGCCCGTTGCCACACTCTAACCCTGCGACTTGTCCACGGACATGTTTAATTATTAGAAAGTCTTATGCAGTTTAAGAGTTGTTCTGTACTACGCCTAAAGTCCACAAAACCCTAGCATACTAGTCTACGTCCCCATAAAGCCCATCAACCCATCACGTTCATATATCCCATAATGGCCACATCACATTTTTATCGCCCACTAGGCCCAAATCTCAATCATATGACCCATTAGGCCCAAAAAAAATCCAAATCATGTAACTTGCATGCTTAACCCAACTCATATAATCAAATTAATCCATTTTATCAAACTTAGCCTCAAGGGCCCACCATTTAGCCACTTTTGGCCTTTTGGCTTTCCGACGTTGCCGGTATGTGTGTGTAGTGTTTGTACACACCTGGATACTGCGATGTGCTATTCTATCCTTAGCCTTGATCCTACAACCAACGAACCTTCAATCAACCACTTATACTTAATCAAAATATTTACTCAAAAGTTAAAACCTTACCGTAACCTTACCGTGTACCACCGGGTTCTAATGGCCCTTCCTTCGTTACTAATCACAAGTGTTCCCTAGATCTATACTTACCCATACACCATCAAAATTTAGGTGACTCGTAATCCATACAAGTCATCCACACGCAGCCATTCACTTCAACCATAATCGAGTTGAGTATCCTTACCTTTGCTAATGATCCTACCACGCTTGTGATCTCCGATCCTTATCCTTGTTAATACAAGATCATCGATAATGAAAAATTAGGCCGTCCTTCGGCTTTTAATAAAACATACTAAGGGGAGTTAACAGAATACTTACCGAATCCAACCTTAGATCCTGCGGCCTAGATAACTACCGAACGAGATTCGACTTTTAACCTTGACTGAGAGTAGGTACCAACTGATTTATGATAGAGAAAAACAACAAAGATTCGACACTAATGGGGATTTCGGCAAGGAAGGATGATGGTAATTTGGCAAAGAAGAGAATTTGGCTATATGGGAATTTGGCTTTCAGAGAAAGAAGAAGAACACAACTCTAATAGGAATTTCGGCAAAAAGAATGATGGGTTTTCTTTTCGGTAAATGAAAGAATTTGGGTGAGGGGGAGAAAAGGAAGAAATAACATAACCCAAGGAACCCTTCAATGAATTCGGCACCCCATTTTTATAGCCAAAGCCGAATCCTACCTTCCCCCCACAGTCCCATTCGGCACCAACTCCTCCCTCTCCTCATCTCCTAACTTTTCTCCCTGATAACACCTTAATCTTATTAGAAATTTCCTCCACATCCAACACACCTGTTTACTTCGAACTCTCCATGGCAAGAGTTCAAAACCAACACCACTCTGGTCGTCCATACAGTAAAATAAACACTCCACAAAATATCACTCCTAAGCCTCGAATGTAACATCCTGAATTTATGGGGCTTTACATTTGATGTGTGGTGATGTGATGTTATGCTTAAGGTGTTAATTAGGGTGTTTAAGGGGGTTCAGATTGGACTCAGGAATTGGGCCGAGGCCTTAGTTAAATTTTCTGTTTGGGCACTCTAGAGGAAAGCCAGTTAGAATAGGGCTTAAAAGATATTATCTATAAATTAAGACACACAAATGGGCTTGTGGCCCAGTGGTCAGTGGCATTACTTAGGAGCTTTGAGGTGGCGTGATAAGCAATAAGGAGGTCCAAGGTTCAAGTCGTATTACCCATTTATTTTAAATGTTTTTGGCGTCAAATGAGAGGAGAGTTGGGGCCGGCTAGGATGCTTGGAATTAGGAGATTTATGTGTTTGGATAATGTGGATAATGTGGCAGATAAAAGGAAGAAGAGGTGGTGTTATTTGGGTCACTTGTGGATGAGAGATCAGGTAAGGATAAGGGAGAAAGTTTAGAAATTATCTACTGATCATAGTAGTGGCAGAATTTCCAACTCTGGGGGAAAAAGGAAATCGGTTTTGATGAGGCTAAAGGGGGTGCCAAAATTTCCCTTGTTAATTAATTAGTCTTAGTTTTCAAAAGAGGGAAATTCCGGCTTTTGGTTAGTGTGTGTACCGAAAATGTGATTAGAAAATAGGGTACTTCTAAATTTCGACATTTATTCTTATTCTTTTCTCTTAGTTGTTTCTTTTCTCAAAAAGCCGAAAACTCCTAAATTTCCATCTTCTTCTTCATTCTCTGCTAAAGCCGAAACCCCATAGCTTTTCTCTACACCTTTTCCCGATTTCTTCTATAAGCTGAAACCCTTAAGTATTCTTTCTCTTTACTCCCTTCTGCCATAGCCGAATGTCCTAGTGTCCATTCTTTTTCTTCCTACAGATTTCTTCATTAAAAGCCGAATCTTCATAGATTTCTTTGAATCATCTTCTCTTTTTGATTTTCGCAAAAAGCCAAAATCTTCTAGGAGTTGCCGAATTCTCTGTAAAGGTAGGTGCCGATTTCTTCTGATCTATTCTTTTTTTCTCTTTCGATTTTAGAAGACAAAGTTGAAAGGCTAATGGATTGATGATTTCTTGTGTTTACGTGTTGGGCGACATTGGGAATCGAAGTAGATCGTCTAGATCTAAAAGCCGGAAATCTCTAGTCTCTAAACTCCATCTCTTTTGGGATTTCTAGGTAAGGGATCTCTGTACTATGAATGTACATTCGTGTTTGTATTCGATTCAATGTTTTAATCTAGTTTGTTGACTAAGATCTATTCCATGGATACAAACACTAGTCAAACGAAAAAGGGAATTGAACCCGTAAATCCAACCCCTAGATTTAAGAAGCGAGCAGTGTCGGCAGTTCGGGATTGGCCACCGGGTTGTGGACCAGCTTCGGAACAAAATCTTAGATAGTTAGCAGTCGTATCGACTTCTGATAGTGTCGACATAGAAGGTCTCGTCTTGACTGTAATCAGGTGTGTAGATCTCTATCACACTAATTAATCTGTACTATATATGTTATATGTTATGGGCTAAAAGTCAGAAAAAGGCTGTATGGACAGTCGTATTACCTGAAAAGGGTAGGCAAGGGATGCCAGGTACGTAATCATAGAAACACCTCTATGTGTATCGATGTATGAGATAGGCTGTGATCATTTAGGTGGTATATTATTTTGCTTTTGCATGGATGTATGCAAGGGATGGGATTGATATGATGAAGGGGAAGAGCATGTTAAAAGGTCACTTAGTGATCGGTGGTTAAACCACGATATGTACATTTAGGTCACAATAGTGATCGGTGGCTCTACCACACTTGATTATAAGGTCACACAGTGATCGGTGGCTCTGCCATAGTGGATTATAAGGTCACATGGTGATTGGCATTTTAACTGACAGAATGACTATCGATATGGTGTGTAGCGGTTGGTGGGTTGACTGTAGAAATCCCCGAAGTGTGGTGGCTGGTACGGTCTGGTGTGTAGAGGATGGACTTTTAGGTTGGGTTAGGCCATGTTGCATGTAAACATTTTGTTGCCATTGTGTATGGGCCAAGGCCCATAATGTGTTTGTGGGCCTCAAGCCTTTTATGTGTTTTCGGGATTTGCACACTGAGTCTTGGTGACTCACCCCTTTATTTTCCCTGACTTTTCAGATGAGCAGTAGATCATGGATATGGGAGCTGAGGTAGACTCGAGGGGCCATCAAGTCTTTTATTTTCATAAACTGTTTCTGGTTTTCCTTTAAGTTTTTAATTTTGGGACTATTTATGTAATAAGGCTCTATAGCTTAGGTTTAAATTATAATTGTTAATGTCTTTATTCTATTTTGTTTTAAATTTAAATTTTATGTTCAAAGACTTATCTATAAGAAGTAATAATACGGGATTTTCAAACACGTTCAAAGAAAAAAGAAAAGGTTTTCTTCAAATATCACTTATTTTAGCGAATACCTAAATAAGCAAACTGAATTTCCAAAATTATCCAAGTGAAGTTTTTAACGTTAAACCCCGTAGCATGCCAGATCTGGTCGTAGCATTTGGGCCGGGTTTGGGGTGTTACATCGAACCTTGGACCTCTTCAGCTTACAACACGCCACCTTATAGCTCCCAAGTGACGCCACTTACCACTGGACCACAAGCCCATTTTTGTCCTATTTCTTCTTCATTTATTAAAACGGCCTACTAACTGAAGTCATTATTCCCTAAAACTAAAACCAAAATTTTTCCTTTACACTTACTTGATCCTAGGACATCTCCAACACCCATAGACACTCCAAATTCATTAATCCTCAAAGCCCACATGGAAATTCTCATTTTTCTTGCTCACTTAAAAATATTTCCTGAAATCCAAAGCCCAAAGCCCAATAGGCCCAATTCTTCTAGGCCCAAATTCGGGGCGTTACAGTATTAGTTTGCCCGATCAAGAAATTGAGTAAGACTTGGTTAGTTTCAAAGAAGGTTGAAAAAATAGATAGACAATAGGCTCAAAAAAGGGCTCAAAGGTGGTTTTAATGTAAGATGGATGAGGTTCAGCTAAGGGCTAAGATAGAACCAACAATATAGTAAATTGTTGACCCGTGTCTTAAACAGCTCTTAGGTGAATTTGGTTTCAGGGAATTAACAAGGAAACCTTGACCCGCTATCTAGCAAGATAGGAACCAAAGGAATGTTCAAACGCCACACTTGGAAGTGATAAGTTTGGGTTAATTAAGGAAGGAATGACGCCACAAGCTGAGCTTGATAAGTCGACTTAGTCCAATAGAGAACAATGAGAGTTGAATTCTCACAAAGGAACAAAAGTTCACAGATTTTACAAAAAGTCCCTACAACAAGCTGAAAACAAAGTATTTATAGGCTTAAGTTAAGCCTAGTCGAATGGTCACATCCTGTCAGCTTAATTAAGTTGTTAATAAGCTTTTAGAATAATTACATGTCTTTTAACAAAATCTAGGCCTAGGTGACACCAATGGTCAGCTCATTTAGTCTTCCAATTCAACTAAATTAATAAGCTAATGAGTTGAGCTGAAATGTCCAATGATTTAGCATCCAAGGAACTTTAATACATCCTTTAATTCATCCTTGGGCAACCGAATAAGCATCAACCAATATTAATGGCATTTTAGGCGCACGAACAGCCCTTGAATGTGAACACTTGAATACAATCAGCCACAAGGTGTGAATGGATGGATTTGAGCAGCTACCAAGGTGTGAAAATGTTTGTGACCTGAATGGACTTGTGTGAACAGCTCCTTGTCCATTGATCTTCACGAACAGCCCCTTACAGAAGAGAAATTAGTAGCTGAATTTATTATCGTCCATATGCATGCTCTTCTCTTAATGACTTCCTTTGCTATTAGCTGGTTCAGCTGAATAAGGCACCTATTAACTAAAAATAAATTTGGTTATGGCACCGTGATTAGCTTAATTAAGTTATCTAAACTTAAGATACTTTAATTAGCTTTATGAACTAAGACAACTTAAATATACTTCAGGCAAATTAAATGGCTGTGGTAATTAACACAAATTAATTAGCTAAGACATATTAATTACCAAATCTTCTTAGACATAATTAATAAACTCAAGACATATTAATTACTTAAACTAAAAATAACTAAACTCATTTAAAGCTTATTCCAACAACTATTTAACTCAAAACGAAAATTAAAATTCAACTCGTAATAAGTTGTATGGGACGCTTATTGAGCTGGTCCATCTGTAATCAATAAGTCCGACCACTTCCTCTCCCCATGCCCGATCAATGTAACTTGCAAAGGCTTCTTGGAACCTCTTAGAACGTGACCGAGAGTAATAGATCCTTGGGGCAACACTATAGGATCGGCAGTAGCTTCCCTAGCTAGGATTGCATCACATAGGCTTGTGGTTGGATTACATTATACTTATACTTATGTTATTTAAATGAAATGGTAAGTTATGTTTCATGTTTTACGAACTTACTAAGCATTATGTAACAACCCATTTTTTGTCAAATTGGAACAGTGGTTTCGGGACCACAAATCTGAATTCAAAATATTTATTTTATATTTTAATAAGATCTAAAGCATGATAGATTAATTACGTCAAAGTTTTGTAAAGAAATTTTACTGTCTGAATGGTTAATTCGGTAAAAAGGACTAAATTGCTTAGAGCGTAAAACTTGTGTTCTATTAGCTAAAATAGTCAAATAGCTATGGAACATTAAAGTAAAGGTCCTTAAGTGGTAAATAGGCCATTTATGGGTTAGTGGATGATAATAGCATGGCAATTGGTGTAATTTATAATATTTTTAAAGGTTAAATAAGTAATTTGATAATATAAGTTAATTAAAAAAAACGAATACAAGTTTATGCTATCATCTTCATCACTTGCAGAAATTTAAGAAAAAAAGAAAACCATTCTTAGGTTTTAAATCATCCGACCAACTTCTAGCTTAATTGTAAGTTCATTTTCGCTCGATTTTTAATGATTTCTATGTTTTTATGATTGTTGCTTCGTACTCTAGCTAGCTCGTACCGTCAATTTCGAAAATATTAAAGATTTAACATGTTTCCATTGTTGAATGTTTGAGTAAATTGATATTGATGATAGATTATGAAGGTTTATTGATAGATTTACTAGTTTTGTAAAGTGATTTTTGACAAAAATGTCAAAAAAGGATTAATTTGTAAAAATGTAAAATCATGTGGGTAAAAGTGTGAATTAATAAAAGATATGGGCTGTTAGGGACACAATTAAAATTCAGCTAGCATAGTTAAGGGACTAATTGCATGAATTTTCATTTTTACGAGTTAAGGACAAAACTATAAAAATGTCAAAATAGTAGGGGCAAAAGTGTATTTTTTCCATAAGGTGATTTTTGGACTAAATTGAATAGACAGAATACTGAATATGCTAATTTTAAAATATATATAGATCAAGATAAGCAATGATTGAATCTAGATCGGGGAAAAGGAAAGGTTGACGATTAGCCAATATTTGTTATCCGAGCGATACGAGGTAAGTTCATATAATTAGAATCGAATTTTTAAATACTTGTAATTATTTGAAATAAATGCATGTAAGTGAGTAAATGATCTACTTGAAATTTGAATGCCTTATTGATATAGTCTGATGATTGCCGAGCCCTGTTTGAACCGTAGGAATTCGTAGGATACGAGTGACATGTCACTAGGGTTACTGTTTAAGTCGAGATCCTACATGTGTTGCGGACTCGCTGTAGCTCGTATAAACTTACCGATATATCAGCTCATAAAAGCTTCCTGTTCTCAGCTCGTTAGAGCTTACTGTTTCCAGCTCGATAGAGCTTACTTTTCATTAGCTCAAGAGGAGTTCACCGATCATAGCTTGAAAGAGTGAATATGATGATGAATTGATGGATTATAGATTAATACACCTAGTGTGTATCATCCGTGTATCTATCAATATTCTATTAGGTTCAACGGGCATAATTCTGCTAATGGTTATACGGATGAATTAGTGGTTATATAAATGGATTGTCGATTATATGAATGAGGATTTAATTGTTACTTATGTTATACATGTTATATGAATTTGGTATGATACATTATATTGATGTATGAAATTGAGATAAAGGTTGATTATATGTCCTTATGAGACTAACATATTGATGAATACTTATGTATAGGCATTTGGCAAGTGAATTTGATATACTTTGTTTAATTGTTTGATATTGTATAAATGGTAAGTTAAATTCTGAATTTTACGAGCTTACTAAGCAATAAAGCTTACTTTATTTCTTTTTCCGTGTTTTATAGAGGTTCAATAGCTCGCTCGATCCGGATAAAGTCAGAGTTATGCATCACCCTATCCAGTTGCTGATTGGTACTTTTGAACTCATGGATATATGTAAATATGGCATGTATAGGCTAGTTATAAAAATGATAGTTATGGTTACTTGAGATAGTGATTTTGGTACATGTTTTGGTATAAGTTAAAGACATGTGATTTGGCTTAACTTGGTATAATGTTTTGGTTGTGTATAAGTATTCAAATATGGTATGTTTTGGCAAGTAGTAGATGGAATGGAAATATGCAAATGTTGTCTTGATATGTAGTAGACATATGAATGGAAAATGCATGATATTAATTAGGTATTTGAATACTATGTCAAATTGGTATAAAATGTGTATGAAATGTTATGGATTGGCTGCCTATTGAGTTATAAAATGTTGCAATTTATGCTTGTGCAGGTATGTAAAAAAATAGGGTGGCAAAATGGCTTTGCAAATATCCTTTTTTTTCCACATGTATAGAGACACGAACGTGTGTCTCGGCCGTGCGTGACACGCGGTCATGTTATACGACCATATGTCCCCTGGTGTTGAAATTAAAACCAAGTCAGTATGCTCCACACGGTCTCACATACGGGAGTGTGACTGGCCGTGTGGTACAAGTCAGTATATCCCCTAATTGGCACATGGCCTAGCACACGAGCATGTGACTTGGCTATGTTGTAGAAGTCAGTATACCCTACAGGTTTGACACGGCCTAGCACACGACTTGGCACACGGGTGTGTGTGGCCACTTCGAAGGGCACACGAGCTAGATACACGTGTAGTCAATCATGTGACCCAAGTTAGCATGTACCCCCTGTTTTCACACAGCTGGTGACACGGGCGTGTCTCTCACACGGCCTGCCCACACGGGCGTGTGTCCTCTGTTTGCAGCAAAATTTTCTAAGTTTCACAAAACTTTTCTCGAGTTATCGGTTTAGTTTCGAACCATTTTTTAAAGCATGTTTAAGGCCTCGTAGGTCCTTCTAAGGGATAAAGTGATTGTATTTGAATGAGATTTGAATAGTGAATGATTGAATTGAGAAAATGTATGTTTAAGTAGTTGTTTAATTTTTTCATAAGTCCGATAATGCTCCGTAATCCTATTCCGACGTTGAATATGGGTGAGGGGTGTTAATTTATTGGTATTAGAGCTACAATTTAGTTAATTCTAGGACTAACGTAGCATATGCGAGTCAAGCTATACATGCCATATATAAACTGTGATAGTGTGATGACTCCTGACATTTTCAAATGTGTTTTTATATATAGTAAATGGATCTTGATCGATCTATAGTTGATGGGGTTGAGAGTAATGCGCCTGCTCTCACTCAAGGGACAGCGCCGTCTAACTTTAGACCCATAATGGGTAGCCAGGGAGGAAAGGCTAAAGAAGACTTCTTCCAAATGATGAACAAGTGGTTCACACAATCCATTCGTACGAACCCGGCTGCTCAACAACCTCAACCCCTACCTATTCCCCAACCGATCCCTGTAGTTCCTTAAGGTATGGATCCTTTACGATTGAATAAACCACTTGTTGATAAGATACAAAAACACGAGGCTAAGGAATTTAGATACGAAAACACGAGGCTAAGGAATTTAGAGCCACTGTTAATGATGACCCTGAGAGAGCTGAGTTTTCGCTTGAGAACACGATTCAGGTATTTGATAAATTATCTTGCACACTTGAAGAATGTTTGAAATGTGCTGTACCACTATTGAGAGACACTACATATCAGTGGCGGAATACCTTGATATTCGTAGTTCTGCGAGAAAGAGTTACTTGGGAGTTCTTTCAAGATGAATTCAGAAAGAAATACATCAGTCAATGGTTCATTGATTAGAAACAAAAGAAATTTCTTGAATTGAAACAGGGCCGTATGTCGGTAACAGAATACAAAAGAGAGTTTGTACAACTCAGCAAATATGCTTGTGAATGTGTTTCTTCTGAGGCTATAATGTGTAAAAGGTTCGAAGATGGATTAAATGAAGAAATCAGACTATTAGTGGGGATTCTTGAGCTAAAAGAGTTTGTCGTTCTATTTGTCAGAGCTTGCAAAGCCGAAGAGCTTAGCAAAGAGAAAAGAAAAGTTGATTCTGAGGCTAGAGACTTTAGAAAGAGATTTGCGGGCAAATCACATCAGTCAGCATCAAAGAAATCTAGAGAATATCATCCTTGTTCTACTTCTTCTACGGGGATTTCGATCAGAGATAGAGATGTGAGACATTTCAACTCTAAACCTCAGACGACATCTGTTGCCAGTGTGGGTAGTGTTAGAAATGTTGGACCTGAATGTAAGCACTGCAATAAGTGACATAAAGGTGAATGTAGAATATTGAGCAGAGCTTGTTTTAGATGTGGATCTCTTGATCATTATCTCTGGGACTGTCAAGAAAAGTCTATAGCTAAAAGAGATCAACCAGTGAAAGTAAGTAATACAGTTACTAGAGGGAGACCATCCCAAAACACTAGAAATGCGAGTGGTAACCAAGGGGCTATGAGAGATTCTACTGTGAGATCTGAGGCACGAGCACTTGCTCGAGCTTATGCTATCCGTGCACGAGAGGAGGCATCATCGCCAGATGTTATTACCGGTACTTTTTCTCTTTTTGATACTAATATAATTGCATTGATAGATCCTGGATCAACCCATTCGTATATTTGTATGAATATAGTATGTAAAAAGATTTTACATGTCGAGTTTATAAAGTTTTTAATTAAAGTATCGAACCCCTTAGGCAAGTCTGTTTTAGTTGATAAGATTTGTAAGAATTGTCCTTTGATGACCCGAGGTTACTATTTTCCGGCTGACTTGATGCTTCTACTGTTTGATGAGTTAAATGTGATTTTGGGTATGGACTGGTTGACTATGCATGATGTAGTTGTGAATTGTAGACAAAAGATTATCGAATTGAAATGTCAGAATGGTGAAATTCTTCGGATTGAGTCTGATGAATTGAGTGAATTACCTTCTGTGTTATCGTATATGCTAGCTCAGAAATGAATAAAAAAGGGCTATGATGCATATCTTGTATACGTACTGATGCAAAGGTGTCTGAATCAAAGATTGAATTTGTACTTATTGTTTGTGAGTTTTCGGATGTATTTCCAGAGGAATTACCGGGTTTGCCACCGATTAGAGAGATTGAATTTGGTATTGAATTAGTACCAGGAACAACACCGATATCGATAGCTCATACAAAATGGCTCCAACAGAATTAAAAGAGTTGAAAGCTCAGTTGTAAGAATTGACAGGAAGAGGTTTTGCACGACCAAGTTATTTGCCCTGGGGTGCACCAGTATTGTTTGTAAAGAAGAAAGACAGCACAATGAGAATGTGTATCGATTACAAAGAGCTCAATAAAGTGACCACAAAGAACAAATACCCTCTACCTTGGATTGATGATTTACTTGATCAGTTGAAAGGGGCTACAGTATTTTCAAAGATTGATTTGAGATCGGAATATTATCAGTTGCAGGTTAAAGAGTCAGATGTGCCGAAAACCGCATTCAGAATGAGGTATGAACATTATGAATTCCTTATTATGCCTTTCGGATTAACTAATGCTCCTGCAATTTTCATGGACTTGATGAATTGGATATTCAGACCGTATTTAGATAGATTTGTTGTTGTATTCATTAACGACATTCTGATCTATTCGCGAGATGAATCTGAACATACCGAGCACTTGAGAGTTGTGTTACAAACACTACGTGATAAGAAATTAATTGCAAAGTTCAGCAAATGTGAGTTTTGGCTCCGAGAGGTTGGATTTCTAGGGCATATTGTTTCAGCTGAAGGTATTAGAGTTGTCCCGAGTAAGATTTCTTCTATTGTTGATTGGAAACCTCCGAGAAATGTGTCTGAAGTTTGTAGTTTTCTGGGCTTAGTGGGCTATTACCAAAGATTCGCGAAAGGATTTTTGATGATTGCGACCCCAATGACTCGATTGCTTTAGAAAAATGTCAATAGAGTTTCGAACAGTTGAAAGTACTATTAATTGAAGCACCAGTTCTGGTTCAACCTGAATCGGGGAAAGAGTTTGTGATTTAAAGTGACGCGTCATTAAACGGTCTAGGGTGTGTTCTAATGCAAGAAGGAAAAGGTATAGCTTATGCTTCTCGACAACTGAAACCGCATGAAAAAAACTATCTGACGTATGACTTAGAGTTGGCTGCAATTGTATTCACATTGAAAATTTGGCGACACTACTTATACGGTGAAAAATGCCACATTTATACGGATCACAAAAGCTTAAAATATCTAATGTCACAAAAAGATGTGAATCTGCGACAACGAAGATGGCTTGAGTTATTGAAAGATTATGAATTTGTTATTGATTATCACCCGAGAAAAGCTAATGTTGTTGCTGATGCCTTGAGCCGAAAATCTTTGTTTACATTAGGAGCAATGAATACTCAGTTGATGATTTGTGATGATGGGTCTATTTTAGCTGAATTAAAAGCTAAACCAATATTTCTTCAATAAATCTGTGAAGCTTAGAAAAATGGCTGTGAATTGCATGTTAAACGAATTCAATCTGAGACTATCTCTAATTCAAAGTTTCAGATTGGAGTAGATGATTGTTTAAGGTTCCGGAATAGAATTTGCATACCGAGAAATTCAAACTCATTCAAAAGATTTTGCACGAAGCGCACAATAGCTGTTTATCTATTCATCCAGGAAGTACCAAAATATACAACGATTTGAAACAGTTTCACTGATGGCAAGGCATGAAATGAGATATCTCAGAGCTTGTTTTTAAATGTTTGATTTTTGAGCAAGTCAAAGCTGAACATCAAGTACCATTGGGTTTACTGCAGCCTGTGATGATTCCCGAGTGGAAATGGGATAGAGTTACAATGGATTTTATATCGAGATTGCCCCTAACTCCAAAAAAGAAAGATGATATCTGGGTTGTCATTGATCGACTAAATAAATCTGCTCATTTCATACTAGTACGTACTGTAACACCCCTAACCCGTGTCTGTCGCCAGATTAGGGTTAAAGGCATTATCAGACAGATCAAAAACTTTTATAGACATTTCATACAATCATTCACCAAACACAATCAAAGTGTCCCTTATATTGGTCAATCGAGACCTAAATCGTGCTTTAGAGTAGGACCGAGACTAGGCCAAACACATACAGAAATTTTCGAAAATTTAAAACTTTTTTAAGTTATGCAGGCCACATGTCCGTGTGTCTGGTGTCCGTGGTAGACACCCCCATGTGTCTTGGTCGTGCCAAATCAAGGTATGTATACTGACTTTTCCACACGGCCACTAGACACGCCCGTGTACCATGGCCGTGTGCTTTTAAGCTATATACTGACTAAATCACACGGTTACCAGGCACGTCCGTGTACCAAGGCCGTGCACATTTAGTTAGACACTGTCATTTTCCCACGGCTATTAGGCACGCTCGTGTGCCATAACCGTGTAGGCAAAACAGGCCTTTGTCAAGGCCATAATGTCACCCACAATA
Source organism: Gossypium bickii (assembly GCA_025503065.1). Lineage (NCBI taxonomy): Eukaryota > Viridiplantae > Streptophyta > Magnoliopsida > Malvales > Malvaceae > Gossypium > Gossypium bickii. The sequence goes on along the minus strand of CP106717.1, from coordinate 39,967,784 downwards.
GGGTTATACCTATAAGTAAATTATCAAATCATTTCATGCATATTTTGCAACCAAAACATTTCAAAGTAATCATCAAATCTTCACCTTCAATTACAACTCCAACCATGCCAAATTGTACAACTAAACACATATGCAATTAAGCATGATTCATCTACCTATACCTTTCATATATCCCCTTCTTAATCAAACATGCATACTCACATTTCATCCATATACTTACCATTAACTTTGTCCAATTCATTTGCTATCAATTCGTACCAAACTATGCATCATACGACACATTGACTCATACATATTACCAACACTTATTAAGCCACATCTCATGGCTATTTTATACACATTTCAAAGATAATCCAAAATGACTAGCCTATACATGCCATATCTAGCTATATACATATTTCAAAGGTATCAAAACAAGTTGAGTAGTGTGATGATGATCCTCGACGGTCCCCGAGCCTTCAATAGCCTTGACGATCTATAAAACAGAGAAAACACACACAGAGTAAGCTTTCAAAAGCTTAGTAAGCCATATACAATAAATTTAACAAAAAAATGCACGCAGCATATTTATACAATGACAATAATGGTTCTCATAGTATATAAATCTCATATAGCATTTGGCTCATTTGTTTAGCCATATCTTACCACATTTTTCAACTCAAGTATCACATATACACGTAGCTCATTTGAACATATCATCACATATTATTCCACCCTTTCAATATACATATTCAACTGAGTAAGTTCATATAGATACTTACCTTTCATACACGCTTAGTGTACACATCAACGTACCTAAAACGAATATTCAAATCACATAGTCATTCGTATCTCAGACTTGCCCGTTGAACCGTTCAAAATCTAATAGGATATGCAGAATACTTAGAATAGTCGTACAATGCCAACATCCCAGATCTGGTCTTACATGTAATCAGATGTCAATGCCACTGTCCCGGACAGGGTCTTGGACGAATTAATATGATGCCAATGTCCCAGACATGGTCTTACACGTAAGTCTCATATTGACGCCAACGTCCCAGACATGGTCTTACACGAGATCTCGAATCAATGCCAACATCCCAGACGTGGTCTTACATGATAAAACATAATAGATACCTATGTCATGACATATCTAATCCTATCTATTCCTAGGTTCGTACGGGACTTCTCAGACATTGTCATTATGTTGATCTTATCTCAGAATTAATGTACATAGTAATCTCATAAGCATTCATTATTAACAATAATCATATGAACATACATAATTCAATATAAATACGTTTATTTGTATAATGACTTACCTCGGATTCAGATATTTGATCGGATTCAGTTATTCAACTATCTTCACTTTCCCGCGATCTAAATCTGTTTTCTTCGGTTCTTGATCTATACATTTTCAAATTTAACCCTCTTATTTAACAACACATTCAATTCAATCCAAAATCATACATTTAGGGTTATTTGCAACTTATCCCTCACATTTGCACATTTTATCAATTTAGTCTATTTTTTTCTCAAAACATCAAATATATAAAATCACCATATAGTCATGCTTAGCCGAATGTCCATATATCTCATACAAGTCCAAACATTTCATCAAATTCACAAATTACTCCCTCAAAATACTATTTTCTCAATTTAGCCCTAATTAGCTAAATTCATCAAAAATTTAAGAACAAAACATGTTCATTAAACACACATCTTTCATTTAACACCAATACTTATCACAAATCATATGAGTTCATCAAAGTCTCATTTCAAAATTATCATCAATTCTCAAAATTAAGACATGGGTATAGTAGTATTCTAAGTATCGATTACGAAAACGTAGAAATTATCAAAAACCAAAGCAAAACTTACCTTGAATCAAGCTTAAAGAGTGTCAAATGCCCTAGCTTCTTCTTTCTTTTTCTTTTGTTTGGTTTTCGGTGGAAGAACATATGAATTTCCACCATCCTTTAATCTTTTGTTTTATTAATATTATGTTATTAACCCATTTACAAAATTAACCTTAATATAAAACATATATAACTCATAAAATAAATGGCATAACAGTCCATAGTCTTCCACTATCCTTATTATTGGCATAATTGCCACATGAAACCTTCACACTTATAAAGACATGACAAATAGGCATTTTTTTATAAAACATGCAAATTTGCATTTCAATGCAATTCAATCCTTTTATCAAATTAAGCACACAGACGGACAAATTAATTTACGAAAATTTAACACATGTTTAAATCAATTATTAAAAACATAAAAAATAATATTAAAATATTATCTAGACTCGGATTTGTGGTCCCAAAACCACTGTTCTGACTATGGTCTAAACCGGACTGTTACACGTACTAATTATTCACTTGATAGACTAGCTAAATTATACATTTCTGAGATTGTTGGATTACACGGGGTGCCACTATCTATTATTTCTGATAGAGATCCGAGATTTACATCGCAATTCTGGAAGAAACTGCAAGAAGCTTTGGCAACAAAGTTGAACTTCAGTACTGCTTTTCATCCTCAGACTGGCGGTCAGACCGAGAGAGTTATTCAGATTCTCGAAGACATGTTGAGATGTTGTATTTTAGAGTTTGAGGGTAGTTGGGAAAATACTTTCTGCTGATTGAGTTCGTGTATAACAATAATTTTCAGACGAGTATAAAGATGGCACCGTACGAAGCTTTATACGGTCACAAATGTCAAACTCCACTATACTAGACTGAACTAAGTGAGACAAAGATTCACGGGGTTGAATTGATCAAAAAAACTGAAGAAAAAGTGAAAACAATTCACAACAGTTTAAAAGCAGATTTAGATCGACATAAATCATACGCAGATTTGAAACATAAAGAAATTGAGTTTCAAGTTGGGGACCGAGTGTTTCTAAAGGTGTCACCGTGGAAAAAGGTTCTTCAATTCGGCCGTAAAGGAAAGTTGAGTCCGTGATTTATTAGACCATATGAAATCGTCAAAAAATAGGGCCTGTAGTGTATCGACTAGCTTTACCGTCAGAACTTGAAAAGATTCATAATGTCTTTCACGTTTCTATACTACGTCGATATAGGTCTGAATCGTCACATGTGATTTCTCCTGTAGATGTTGAGATACAGACTGATTTGACGTACAACGAAGAACCGATTAGAATTTTAGCTAGTGAAATCAAAGAATTAAGAAATAAACATATAGCCCTAGTGAAGGTTCTTTGGCATAAACACGGGATCGATGAAGCTATATGGGAGCCCGAGAAAACTATAAGAAAACAGTACCCTAACCTATTCACTGGTAAGATTTTCAGGGATGAAAATCCCTAAGGGGAGAGAGTTGTTGTAACGCCCATTACCCATATCCATTGCCGTACTAGGGTTACGAAGTATTACTGGTCAAATTATAACATTTATACCTTCTTGGCTCACACATCAACACATCATAGTACTCAACAGCACAAAGTCCCTTTAGTAGGTCTATGAGACCTTAAACTTGCTTTAAAGAAGGTTCGGAACTAAACCGATCTCATTCGAAAACTTTACAAACTTAGAAATTTTTTTATCTTAAACAGGGTACAAGCCCGTGTGGCTAGACCGTGTGCCTCACACGGCCATGCCTCAGACCATGCCTTACCTCGTGTGCAACACTGAATAAGATCACACGGCCTATCACACACCCGTATGTCTGGCCCGTGTGCAACTCTGACTTGAGTCACACAGCTTGTCACATGCCTATGTGTCTGGACCGTGTGCAAGTTTGACCTACATCGAATAAGGATAGTGTTAGACACAGGCGAGACACACGCCCGTGTGCTCACCCATGTGTACAATTATAGGCCATTTATGTAATATTCCGAAATAGGGGTTGCAAGTTTGGAAAATAACTCGAGTGTTAGTGGGCTCAAGAGTGATTTTAATGTGTTATTAGAGTTCCTAAAGCCCAAGGATAAAATGGGAGCATTTTGGAAATTTTGAAAATTTTTGGGCTAAAAGGGAAATTTGGGCAAGGAAGGCCTTAAGTATAAATTTTCTAAGTTTGTGGCACATAAGATGCCCTAGTAAAATGGTCGTTGTGTGCCACTTAAAGTTTGGCTTGGACGCTAAGTAGGCCAGGGGATCGAGCAACACTGGGCGCGGCATAAGCGTTTTGTTTTTGGAAAATGGCGTTGCTTTAAAGGAGGTTTTAAAAGAATTTTCGAAGCACAAATGGACATGAAAGTCCAGGTGGCAGAGTGGCTAAGAGCGTGAGGTGATGTTGCGGCCGTAAGGTCTCGAGTTCGAGTCCTGAAGGCTGCGTTTTATCTTGTTTTTGCGTCAGGCAAGGGGCGCATGCAAGTAAAGGTTAAAAGGATTTCTGATGCAGTTGTTAGCATAAAATTCACAGTAGCCGAGTGGTTAAAGACCTTGCTTGAGATCTGCGGATAGGGGAACTCGCGTTCGAGTCCCATTAGGGGCGCGCAGAAACTTTAATTTTTGCTTGGCGCTAGAGTAAAGGAGAATTAGCGAAGAATGGTTTAAAATAATTTTCGAAGCAGTATTGGCAAGAAAGACTCAGTAGCAAAATGGCTGAAGCTTGGAGAAGCTTTCTCCAGGTCTCGGGTTCGAGACCTGGGGGCAGCAGGCATGGTTTTCCTTTTTGATAACGTGAAAGAGCTGCATGGGCATTAAATGCCTGCAGCAAGCATGCACGCATGCAGCTGCTTGTTGTTTTATTTTTTTAAAAGAACATGGAGCCTTATTCTTTATTTTATTGTTACTTATTTTATTATGATGAGGTATGGGAAATTATTAGTATTATTATTTTAGTTTATCAATGGTGTTGAGCATGCTATTAAATAAAGAATTTTCTTATTTTTATGATGTATGGGAAATGTTGTAGTATGGGTTATATTTTAGTTAGTGATGGGAAATAGTTTTGTTAGTATGTGAGGTAATGGGAGAAGAATAAACAATATTGAACTTAGCAAAAAGAAAGGCATGTGCGACATTGGAATTTCAAAAGAATGGCCGGCCTTGGTTTTGTGTTGCAAAGAAGCATAGCCGAATGCTTCTTTTTGCTTTTCCTTTTCCCCATTTTCGTGGTTGACCGATGGGAGCTGGCTTGAGGGTCTAGCATGGTCGGTTTTTGAGTAATAAGGGAGGTGGCCATTGATTTCTTTTGTTTTTCTCTTCTTTCTTTTTGTTCTTGACCAAGAGAGAGAGAGAGAGAGAGAAGGAGAGGGAGCAAGCTTTCACAATCAGTTTTTGATGAATGCTTGGAGGAGTGCCGAATTTCTTTGCCTTGCCTTCTTCCTTCCTACATGTTTGCATGGCCGGTTTTGAGTTAACCGAAGCCCTCCACCTTTAAACACCATTGCCGAATCTCTCAGGGATCAAAGAGACTTTTGGATGCTAACTTTTCAAACTGTTTTGAAGGTGTGTCGACTACGTATTTGTGACCTCTTCGATTGTTTTGTAAGTATTTCTCTAAGTGATTGGTTCGGGTTCTTATCTTATTCTTTAGTACGCCGAAATCAGTATTTGGCCTTGGTATTTGGGATTGGCCGAATCTTATTAAGGCCTTGTTTTTATATTTCGTTTTTGTGTAGTATGAGGAGATAGCCGTAAAGGAGTAAGGGTTCTCTCGGGATTTGATACAGCAAGGTAAGGAAGTATTATTTTGGGCTAAAGGCTATAATTTGAGTTTTTATGATAAACAATGTTGACCTTGGTTCTAGGGGTGGCCGAATGTGCTTAAGGCTAAATGATGTGCTCTGTTGGTGTAAAATTAGTGTTAAGAAGCACAAAGGAGTCTTTCGGGAATTTAAGTCTTTGAAGGTAAGGGTGTGGTATTCGGCCTAAGGCCATGTTATTGATATTAAGTGTGACCGATTTCGGTTATGTGTTCTAGGGACTAATCGATAGAAGTAACAGAAGCTTTCGGGACTTTAGTTGATGTTAAAGTCGATAAATCGAATATCGCTTTAATCAAAGTGCGTAGTTATCGCCTTTGTCATTTGCTTAATATATGTATTGTAAGTATTGTTTTATGTAAATGTTAGTGATTACGATATAAACTCGCTCGATGATTTGCGAGAAAAAGTGATTATTGATGTTTGTAAAATAAAGTGATGACATGTTGTTCGAATAACATGTGACCATGATGGATAAAATATACATATTTGTTTCATACGAAAATGTTGTTATGGTACATATACGTGCGCATGAGACTTGTGATGTGACTATTGGAGAAAAGGTGTACACTATGTGAGTGTTCTAATGCTAGCCTCGTACTACATTCGTGATTATTGATTAGTGAACCTATTGATATGTGAGATTTCTATGGGATCGGTGGCTTAGCCACGACCTTAAGAAATAATGTGCAAAAAGAAAGATATGTGGATCACTTTGTGGATTGGACTTCGTAATTGTATATTTGTAATCATATTTATAATATTGTGTATTCATGATGGCATGTTTACAATTGTATGTTATATATATATACATTTGGATTGTGCGGATATGGGCCAAGCCCATATGTGAGGACATGTGTTTTGACTATGCACTGAGTCTTGGTGACTCACTCTATATTTATTAAACCTTTCGGTGGCGCGAAAGCTTGGACCAAGGTGGAGAGGATACAAGGGTGGCCATGCCAAAGTGGATTTTCATGCAAAGGAATCTCTTGTTTAATGATTTAAATATTTACATTATCCGTATTTTGATTAAGTTTGTATTGTAATAAGGCCCACTAAAGTATTTCAGTCCATTTATTAAGTATCGTTATTGTTGATTGCAAACGGTTTTATGTCCTCGAGCAAAGCTCGAATCCGATATTTTTATAATAAACTTCGATTTTCACTTAAAACATTACAAGTCACGAAAATGTTTTACTAAAGGAACAAAATTTTCATCGATTTTTATCATTAAGTAAGAATGTTTTTGAAAGTATTCATGGTGACATTCAAATTCGGCCGGAGTAAATGGGCCGGGTTTGGGGTGTTACAATTTTGGTATCAGAGCAAGGTTCAAAACTCGACTTTGAGGTTTTGGGCCCGAAAATAGTTTTCGAAAGTGGGCTTTTCAAAATGTGAACTTTTATTTTGGGCTTGTTCTGGCATGGCACCTGTACTTCCCGGCCAAGTCCACTGTAAGTACCTCTCTCGACTATTGAGGTATATTGAATATGTGAATCAGTATGGACATAATTGAGCTCGTAGATCAGAAAATTTGGGCTATCGAACCCTAAGACTAGTCTATTCGAAAACAAGCGCATAAGACTTAAGGACTGAAATGACCCTAGAGGTGTAGTGAATGAATGTGTCTTACTTATGAATGTGTGTGTGACTCTCTGAATAAGAAGTAGCGAACTTGAACCGAACCTATGTGTGATCGAAAGAACCACTTCTAAATACTTTATTCCACTAAATTGTTCGCGAATAATCAGTGGAACAAATTTCTAATGCATAAAACTTTTAAGTTGGATTATGCGATAAGAGATAAGTCCTAGAGGACATGATCGAGGCAAAATGGCCGTACCGGGACTCGTTAGATCGGGTCATGGGTTGATAATAAGGTATCACCTCCACCACCAGCCCTTGATAATGAGTAGCAAGATCAAACAAGAAATAGTGCTGTATCTCGTTGTAAATTTTAGAGATGGTGGTTGGAGAGGGAGGAAATATGAGAACTCGAAAATTGTTCCCGAGCGACTTTGAACCAATGGAGCGGATTTGTTCTGTGATATATCAGGCGTGGCACTCAGTACGGTCGAATAATGGTTGGAAATAACCAAGTGAGCTATGGATGAGCTCGTTTTGAGCCCTGAGGAAAAAGTGAAAGAAATAGTGATGCTACTTCACGACGAGGCATATTAATGGTGGCTCACGGTTTGAGATAGTGTAACAGCGGAGGACCCCACTCGGGAGTATGTCAAGATGACATCCCAGAATAAGTATGTCAGTACCTATTACACTGATGCTCAGAGGCGTGTGTTTTTGGGACTAGTTCAATGGAACAAGTCCATAGCGAAATACGAGGCTAATTCCTAAAGTTAAGGCAATATGCTCAAGGAGTAGTGGCTACGAAACATGAACAGTGTGTCTGGTTTAAGGACGGATTAAGAGACGGCCTGAGACCGTTGATAGTTTCTCAACAGGAATGGAAATTTGCTATGTTAGTTAAAAAGGATAAGATAGATGAAGAGATTAAGAACCCGATGAGATAAAACCGAGATAAGGATATGAACTGTGATAGAAGAAATTTTGAATTGTCTAAATTATCTGAGGGTCTTCGGAAAAGACCGAGGCTTGAAAGTTTTGCTAGTGTGACTAAACCAACTATGATAAATCGGGACCGTTCGTGTGGTCAGTGTGGAAAATATCATGTCGGCAAGTGTTGGAACCAAAATTTTGAAAATGTTTTAAAGTATAAGTCTATATTGTTAAGGTTAGTTATAACCTTGTGTACATGTTGGAATTCTGGTTATAAATATAGTGAAAGCCGACTGTGGATAGATTTTCTATCATGAAGTATTATTGAGGTGATAAATACAAGTGATGTGAATTATATATGGTTTATAATTTTGGTCCGCTTGTAATGTGATTCGAGATGATGATAATCTAAGTATTTGAGCTTTCGACCCTAGCAGCCTTGTGCTTGGCAGCATTGTATTTCGGGCTTTCACCCTACAGCGGCCTTGTGCTTAGGTGTATTGTATTTCTGGGCTTTCACCTACAGCAGCCCTTGTGCTTGTGTGTATTATATTTCGAGCTTTGATGCCTAGCGTGCCCCTTGTGCGGTGTATTATTTCGAGCTTTTAGCCTAGCGGCCTTGTGCCGGTGTATATTTCAGGCTTTGATGCCTAGCAGGCTTAATGCCGGTGATGTGTTATAATAGAGATTTCATGAATCACTTACAAGATGGAACATGTTTATTACCATAAGCTAAATGCTCGGATAAGTGCAAGTCTTTCGTACTTGCAAGGAATAAGGAAAGTTGGTATATTCCCATTTGAACTAAGTAAGATGTGGTATAGTTCAAGCTTCGATAAGAATGTTAATATGTGCCATTGATCTTACCATTGATGTGTATGACATCCGTAATGGAATTTACGCTTGAATGTGCTTATGAAAAAGTGGCCATAAGTGGAAATGCTAGATGTGAAAGAGGTTGAAATGTGTTTGCATATGTGTATAATTGAGTATATGATTGATATATGGTGAATGGAAATGTGCGGATGTTTGTTCATAAGTAATTTCGAGGACGAAATTATTTTTAAGAGGGGTAGAATTGTAATATCCCGAAATAGAGGGTTGCGAGTTTGGAAAATAACTCGAGTGTTAGTGGGCTCAAGAGTGATTTTAATGTGTTATTAGAGTTCCTAAAGCCCGAGGATAAAATGGGAGCATTTTGGAAATTTTGAAATTTTTTAGGCTAAAAGGGAAATTTGGGCAAGGAAGGCCTTAAGTATAAATTTTGTAAGTTTGTGGCACATAAGATGCCCCAGTAAAGTGGTCGCTGTGTGCCACTTAAAGTTTGGCTTGGGCGCTAAGGCAGGTCGGGGATCGAGCAACACCGGGCGCGGCATAAGCGTTTTTTTGTTTTTGGAAAATGGCGTTGCTTTAAAGGAGGTTTTAAAAGAATTTTGAAGCACAAATGGACATGAAAGTCCAGTGGCGAGTGGCTAAGAGCGTGAGGTGATGTTGCGGTAAAAGGTCCCGAGTTCGAGTCTGAAAGGCTGCGTTTTTTATCTTATTTTTGCGTCGGGCAAGGGGCGCATGCAAGTAAAGGTTAAAAGGATTTACGATGCGATTTGTTAGCATAAAATTCACGATGGCCAGTGTGGTTAAAGACCTTGCTTGAGATCCGCGGATAGGGAACTCGCGTTGAGTCCCATTAGGTAGTGCTGAAACTTTAATTTTTGCTTGGCGCTAGAGTAAAGGAGAATTAGCGAAGAATGGTTTAAAATAATTTTCAAGCGATATTGGCAAGAAAGACTCATGTAGCAAAATGGTGAAGCTTGGAGAAGCTTTCTCAGTGTCTCGTTCGAGAGACACAGGGCGCAGTGAGCATGGTTTTCCTTTTTGATAACGTGAAAGAGTTGCATGGGCATTAAATGCCTGCAGCAAGCATGCACGCATGCAGCTGCTTGTTGTTTTATTTTTTTTTTTAAAAGAACATGGAGCCTTATTCTTTATTTTATTGTTACTTATTTTATTATGATGGGGTATGGGAAATTATTAGTATTATTATTTTAGTTTATCAATGGTGTTGAGCATGCTATTAAATAAAGAATTTTCTTATTTTTATGATGTATGGGAAATGTTGTAGTATGGGTTATATTTTAGTTAGTGATGGGAAATAGTTTTGTTAGTATGTGAGGTAATGGGAGAAGAATAAACAATATTGAACTTAGCAAAAAGAAAGGCATGTGCGGCATTGGAATTTCAAAAGAATGGCTAGGCCTTGGTTTTGTGTTGCAAAGAAGCATAGCCGAATGCTTCTTTTTGCTTTTCCTTTTCCCCATTTTCGTGGTTGACCGATGGGAGCTGGCTTGAGGGTCTAGCATGGTCGGTTTTTGAGTAATAAGGGAGGTGGCCATTGATTTCTTTTGTTTTTCTCTTCTTTCTTTTTGTTCTTGACCAAGAGAGAGAGAGAGAGAGAGAGGGAGCAAGCTTTCACAATCAGTTTTTGATGAATGCTTGGAGGAGTGCCGAATTTCTTTGCCTTGCCTTCTTCCTTCCTACATGTTTGCATGGCCGGTTTTGAGTTAACCGAAGCCCTCCACCTTTAAACACAATTGCCGAATCTCTCAGGGATCAAAGAGACTTTTGGATGCTAACTTTTCAAACGGTTTTGAAGGTGTGTCGACTACGTATTTGTGACCTCTTCGATTGTTTTGGTAAGTATTTCTCTAAGTGATTGGTTCGGGTTCTTATCTTATTCTTTAGTACGCCGAAATCAGTATTTGGCCTTGGTATTTAGGATTGGCCGAATCTTATTAAGGCCTTGTTTTTATATTTCGTTTTTGTGTAGTATGAGGAGATAGCCGTAAAGGAGTAAGGGTTCTCTCGGGATTTGATACAGCAAGGTAAGGAAGTATTATTTTGGGCTAAAGGCTATAATTTGAGTTTTTATGATAAACAATGTTGACCTTGGTTCTAGGGGTGGCTGAATGTGCTTAAGGCTAAATGATGTGCTCTGTTGGTGTAAAATTAGTGTTAAGAAGCACAAAGGAGTCTTTCGGGAATTTAAGTGCTCAAGGTAAGGGTGTGGTATTCGGCCTAAGGCCATGTTATTGATATTAAGTGTGACCGATTTCGGTTATGTGTTCTAGGGACTAATCGATAGAAGTAACAGAAGCTTTCGGGACTTTAGTTGATGTTAAAGTCGATAAATCGAATATCGCTTTAATCAGGTGCGTAGTTATCGCACTGTTCATTTGCTTAATATATGTATTGTAAGTATTGTTTTATGTAAATGTTAGTGATTACGATATAAACCTGTCAGTGATTTGCGAGAAAAAGTGATTATTGATGTTTGTAAAATAAAGTGATGACATGTTGTTCTGAATAACATGTGACCATGATGGATAAAATATACATATTTGTTTCGCACGAAATGTTGTTATGGTACATATACGTACGCATGAGACTTGTGATGTGACTATTGGAGAAAAGGTGTACACTATGTGAGTGTTCTAATGCTAGCCTCGTGCTACATTCGTGATTATTGATTAGTGAACCTATTGATATGTGAGATTTCTATGGGATCGGTGGCTTAGCCACGACCTTAAGAAATAATGTGCAAAAAGAAAGATATGTGGATCACTTTGTGGATTGGACTTCGTAATTGTATATTTGTAATCATATTTATAATATTGTGTATTCATGATGGCATGTTTACAATTGTATGTTATATATATATACATTTGGATTGTGCGGATATGGGCCAAGCCCATATGTGAGGACATGTGTTTTGACTATGCACTGAGTCTTGGTGACTCACTCTATATTTATTAAACCTTTCAGGTGGCGCGTAAAGCTTGGACCGGGTCGGAGAGGATACAAGGGTGGCCATGCCAAAGTGGATTTTCATGCAAAGGAATCTCTTGTTTAATGATTTAAATATTTACATTATCCGTATTTTGATTAAGTTTGTATTGTAATAAGGCCCACTAAAGTATTTCAGTCCATTTATTAAGTATCGTTATTGTTATGCCCTAATATGAAAGGTTGATTGCAAACGGTTTTATGTCCTCGAGCAAAGCTCGAATCTGATATTTTTATAATAAACTTCGATTTTCACTTAAAACATTACAAGTCACGAAAATGTTTTATTAAAGGAACAAAATTTTCATCGGTTTTTACTGTTAAGTAAGAATGATTTTGAAAGTATTCCGCGGTGACATTCAAATTCGGCCGGAGTAAATGGGCCGGGTTTGGGGTGTTACAATTTACAAGGCCAAATTGCCACCCAATTTGGGTCATCTCTACATGCTCAATCCCAACATCAATTAATATACAATTCATTCACCCTTCTCAATTACCAAAACAAGTATAAAGCATACCATTTCTATTTCACCAAAACATACCATAATGGTCATTCACACAAGACCGAATATATATAACACATACACCATTTTCACTTAACAAAACATGTACAATAATCATTCCACAACTTTGCTAGCCTATACATGCCATATACCTTATATACAACTTCCAAAAAGGTACCAAAATAGATATCTGATAGTATGATTGAGTCACTGACGATCCCCGGATCTGAGCTAGATTTAATAATATTGTAAAACAGAGAAAGGTTTCACATAGTAAGCTTTAAAGCTTAGTAAGTTCATAATATAACACAATTAACTCAACAATTCAATTTCAATATGCAAAATTACCAACACCTAGTTCAATTTACCTCATTACTCACTCTCATCCATAACTACTACTCACTTTCGTACATAACTATATGTTCATGTACAAGAATTTACAATGCTATTCAATCTAACTCTTTCCATCATTCATTCACATAATCATCCATTTATCTCATACACAATATCATCATCCATATAGGTTCTATACATACTTGTACCATCACATATTTATCTATCACATTTACCACTCAATGCTTAATGCCATAATTCATTTGATCCTCTTTAAACGTTCGATGAATTCACACACCCAGTGCCATTTAATTAGTCGAAGCTACAATAATTTCACACACTCAGTGCCATCACATTAAACCAAAGATGTCTCAGTATCACACACACAGTGTCAACTATTATAGCCGATGCATTTCTTTATCTTGCACACTTAGTGCATTTCATCTCAGTAATTAGTCTATTTACGCACACTTAGTGCCACATATCTTCGAACTCACATTTCGCATTACTCACTCAGCAATCACATTTCCATTCATTTCATAATAGGTGAACATTATTTAAACAATTCGTATTATAACGAACTTACCTTGGATGCAAAAAAAATGCTAGTCGATCAATCGAGCACTTTGTTTTTGCCTCGATCTCGGTCCAAATCTCTATTTTCTTGATCTATATAATATCAAATTCAACTCATTCAATTACATTTTCATCCAAAACAATCCACAACATATAGTTAAAGCATTTTACACTTTAGTCCCTATAATTCCATATTTTGACATTTTAGTCCCTATTTCACAATTACACAAAATATGCATAATCTATTCACACCCAATCTTGGCCGAATTTCATACTAGTCCCTAGTAGTTCATGTCTTTCATTTATTTCACATTTTAGTCCCTCAAAGTTACATTTTCACAAATTAGCCTTTAATAATCATTTTCATCAAAAATTCCAAATACTAAACATATTTATCATTCATCAAGCTTTCATATTTCACCAGCTATCAACACAAAGCTCACATATTCATCAATGGCATAACTCACAATCTTCATTAAATTTAGAAATTGAGACATGAGCTTGATAGAACACAAAGCAATGATCACAAAAACATAGAAATCATCAAAAGCAGATCGAAAACATATACCTAATTGAAGCTTCAGCATGCTGAACCCTAACTAGCTCTTTTTCTTTTCTTTTTCTATCAATTTTCGATAAGAACATAAAATGGCCACTTTTTTTATGTTTTGTTTTATTAATATTAACTTAATAACCAAATTACTATTTTATCCTTTAATAAACTAACATGAAAACCATATAATACAAGCCCATTTATGACAAATTCCACTATCAATGGTCTAATATCAACATAAGGACCTTTCATTTAATAAGCCATGGCAATTAAGCACTTTTAACGACTAGGACATAGCTTTTGCATTTTATGCGATTAGATAAAATTTTCACATAGAAATTTCACACATACTTTATCACATACTGTAAACACGAAAAATAATATTAAATTATTTCTCTAACCTCAGATTTATGGTCCCAAAACCACTATTCTGACTAGGGTCTAAACCGGGTTGTTATAGTTGTAACAGCCCCTTTTTAGTCAAATCAGAACAGTGGTTTCAAGACCAAAAATCTGAATTCAAAATATTTATTTTATTATTTTAGTAAGGTATAAAGCATGATAGATTAATTACGTGAAATTTTTGTAAAGAAAGTTTACTGTTTGAATGGTTAATTAGGTAAAAAGGACTAAATCGCGTAGAGCGTAAAACTTGTGCTCTATTAGCTAAAAGTTTCAAATAGCTGTGGAACATTAAAGTAAAGGTCCTTAAGTTGTAAATAGGCCATTTATGGGTTAGTGGATGATGATAGCATGGCAATTGGTGTAATTTATAATATTTTTAAAGGTTAAATAGGTAATTTGATAATATAAGTTAAATAAATAAAACAAATACATTTTTATGCTATCATCTTCATCACTTTCTGAAATTGAAGAAGAAATAAAACCATGTTTTAAAGCATTTGACCAACTCCTAGCTTAATTGTAAGTTCATTTTCGCTCGGATTTTAATGATTTCTATGTTTTTGTTATCGTTGCTTTGTACCCTAGCTAGCCCGTACCTTCGATTTCGAAACTATTAAAGATTTAACATGTTTCCATTGTTGAATGTTTGAGTAAATTGATATTGATGATAGATTATGAAGGTTTATTGATAGATTTACTAGTTTTGTAAAGTGACTTTTGACAAAAATGTCAAGAAGGGATTAATTTGTGAAAATGTAAAATTATGTGGGTAAAAGTGTGAATTAATAAAAGATATGGGCTACTAGGGACTCCATTAAAATTCAGCTAGCATAGTTAAGGGTCTAATTACATGAATTTTCATTTTTACGAGTTAAGGACTAAATTGTAAAAATGTCAAAATAGTAGGGGCCAAAGTGTAGTTTTACCACAAGGTGATTTTTGGACTAAATTGAATAGACCGAATATTGAATATGCTAATCTTGAAATATATATAGATCAAGATAAGCAAGGATTGGATCTAGATTAGGGAAAAGGAAAGGTTGACGATTAGCCGATATTTATTATCCGAGTGATACGAGGTAAGTTCGTATAATTAGAATCGAATTTTTAAATACTTGTAATTATTTGAAATGAATGCATGTAAGTGAGTAAATGATCTACTTGAAATTCGAATGCCTTATTGATATAGTTTGATGATTATCGAGCCCCATTTGAACCGTAAGAATTCGTAGGATACGAGTGACATGTCACTAGGGTTATTGTTTAAGTCGAGATCCTGCATGTGTTGCGGACTCGCTGTAGCTCGTATGAGCTCACCAATATAGCAGCTCGTAAGAGCTTACTATTCTCAACTCATCAGAGCTTACTATTTCAAGCTCGATAAAGCTTACTATTCATTAGCTCAGGAGGAGTTCACCGATCATAGCTTGAAAGAGTGGATACAATGATGAATTCACGGATTGCTGATTAATACACCTAGTGTGTATCCCCCGTGTATCTATCAATATTCTATTAGATTCAACGGGCATAATTCTGCTAATGGTTATACGGATGAATTATTGGTTATATAAATGGATTGTCGATTATATGAATTATTACTTATGTTATACACGTTATATAAATTTGGTATGATACATTACATTGATGTATGAAATTGAGATAAAGGTTGATTATATGTACTTATGAGACTAACATATTGATGAATACTTGTGTATAGGCATTTGGCAAGTGAATTTGATATACTTTGTTTAATTGTTTGATATTGTATAAATGGTAAGCTAAATTCTGAATTATCTACTAAGTTATAAAGATTACTCTATTTCTTTTTTTGTGTTTTATAGAGGTTTAATAGCTCGCTCGATCTGGATAAAGTCGGAGTTACACATCAAACTATCCAATTGCTGATTGGTACTTTTGAACTCATGGATATGTGTAAATATGGCATGTCTAGGCTAGTTATAAAGATAATAGTTATTGTACATGTTGTGGTATAAGTTAAAGCCATGTTATTTGGCTTAACTTGGTATAATGTTTTGGTTGTGTATACGTATTCAGATATGGTGTGTTTTGGAAAGTAGTAGATGGAATGGAAATATGCAAATGTTATCTTGGTATGTAGTAGACATATGAATGGAAAATGCATGATATTAATTAGGTATTTGAATACTATGTCAAATTTGTATAAAATGTGTATGAAATGTTATGGATTGGCTGCTTATTGAGTTATAAACTGTTGTAATTTATGTTTGTGCAAGTATGTAAAAAAATAGGGTGGCAAAATAGTTCTGCAAATAGCCTATTTTTGTCCATACAGGTAGAGACACGGGTGTGTGTCTCAGCCGTGTGAGACACACGGTTATGTTACATGGCCATGTGTCTCCTGGTGTTGAAATTAAAACCAAGTCAGTATGTTCCACACGATCTCACACACGAGAGTGTGACTGGCCGTGTGGTACAAGTCAGTATACCCCCTAATTGGCACACGGCCTAGCACACGGGCATGTGACTTGGCCATGTTGCATAAGTCAGTATACGCTACAGGTTTGACACAACCTAGCACATGGCTTGGCACACAAGTGTGTGTGGCCACTTCGAGGGGCACACGGGCTAGACACACGGGTGTGTGGTCGACCATGTGATCCAAGTTAGTATGTACCCCCTGTTTTCACACGGCTGGTGACACGGATGTTTCTAGTGGCCGTGTGAGACACATGGCCTGCCCACATGGGCGTGTGTCCTCTGTTTGCAGCAAAATTTTCTATGTTTCACAAAAGTTTTCCCTAGTTATTGGTTTAGTTTTAAACCATTTTTAAAGCATGTTTAAAGCCTCGTAGGTCCTTCTAAAGGATAAAGTGATTGTATTTGAATGAGATATGAATGATTAATGATTGAATTGATCAAATGTATGTTAAAGTAGTTGTTTAACTATTTCATAAGTCTGGTAATGCTCTGTAATTCTATTCCGGCGTTGAATACAGGTGAGGGGTGTTACACATTATGTGCTTACGTAGTTTTCTTTCTTATGTTTTATAGATAATCGAAAGCTCAATCAGTTGGAAGCTCATCGGAGATCTATCACATTATCTAGCATAAATATCAATAGTTTTTTATGTTTTGGCTAAGGTTATAATAGCATGTATAGATGGATTTGTAACAGCCTAATTTTTAGTAGTGATAGAAATAATGGTTGAAGACTACTAAATCCGATGAGTGAATTTAAAAATTTTAATATTTAATTATTATTCATGAGTCAAGTATGATTTTAGGATGACTTTTGAATTACTGATTTGTGTTTTAGAAGGAAATATTAGTTTAGGTGATTTCAAAAACGAGATTTCAAGATCTCGATTTCATAAATTGAGCTGTAAATATTTTTATAAATATTTACGGAGTATTATTGAGTTAGTATTAAAATTTTGTTAGGAAATTTTAACGTTTTGATAGTTAATTAATTAAAAAGGACTACATTGAAAAAGGTACAAAAGATGCTAAAGTGACTAGATAGCTCAAATAATAAATAAGAAGGATTTAAAGAGCAATTTGGCCCATATTTCAAAGGCTGGACGGCAGGGATATAGAAATTATTAAGGATATAATGTGAACTAAAGGCAAAATTGGAAATTTTGCAACTTAGCTAATTAAAAAAAATGACCAATTTGAAATTCTAGACAAATCTTCACATTTATCCAGCCAAAAATAGCCATTGAAGAGTCCTTCTAAGCTGGTTTTTCATATTTTTGCTACGTGTGAGTTCAATTCTTGCCTTTTTCTTATCATTTTTGTGTTTTCGAGACTTTTACAACTAGGTCCAACTATTGATTTCATTAGTTTTTGATTTCATGAATGATTTTGAAAGTTACCATTGATGAGTGCTGGAAGTTTATGATGAATTAACATGGAATTGAAGCTCTAATTTTGTTATGTGATGATTTTATTGAGTGATTCCAATAGAAATTGATTTTTAGGACTAAATTGTGAAGAATAAAATAATTAGGGTTTGTTATTGAATTTTTATGAATCAAAGACTGTAAAATAGCTTAGAATGATGGAATAACTTGTTAATTGAGAAAAATTAACTCAATTGATGGGTTAATTGTTTAGGGACTAAATTGTAAAAATTATAAAAGTTGGGGTAAATGTGTAATTTTGAAAATTGAAGGGCATGAATTGTTAAGTAAATTAGAATTAAATTTGATGATAATGAATGGAAAATTTAATATTTGTGGAAAAGAGAAATTAACATATTAGTCCTTGAATTTCTACAACTTCTACAAACTACCCCAAGTAAGTTCATATGGTTAATCTTTCATGATTAATTGTTAATTTAAGAATGATATAATGTCTAATTTCATATCTTTGTTATTGAATTATGATTATTGTAATATTATGAAAACCAAATTTAAAGTTCAAATTAAGTGAAACGCAGAATTGAGATTAAGTGAAACGCAGGATTGAGTACGATCGTTCCGTGACAAAAGACGAATTGACGGATAAGACCATGGTTGGACCATGGCAATGTTTAAATGTAAAACCATAGTTGGGCTATGGCATTTTAGTGAAAAGACCATAACTAGGTTATGGCATCGTGTTCGTAAAGCCATGGTTGGACCATGGCAGTAAATATACATGTAAGACCATAGTTGGGCTATGGCATCTTGATGATAAGACCATAACTGGGTTATGGCACTACGCATGTAAGACCATGATAGGGCCATGTCAATATTCGTGTAAGACCATAGTTGGACTATGGCATCAAGAAAACGATGTACTCAAAATCCATAAGATGTTTCTCTAATTTGACAAGTATTGGTAAGAATCATATGGATTTATGGTGGAAGAATCTAAGAAATTATTGATATTGAGCTCAATCAAGTGAATTTTATTATAGTATGTTCTGTAAGATTTATTTGTAAAGCCCATGAATTTACTAAGCTTCTATAAGCTTACTCTTGTGTGTTTAATGTTCTGTGTAGATTAACGTGAGTTCGGAGGATCGGATCAACACATCGGGTTACACTATCCAGATTACTCCAGTAGATTTTGTTTTTCATCCTTTAGTTTATATGGCATGTATAGGGTTGGATTAGAAAAGACTTAAACTTGAAATATGGTTGTGAATGATACATATGTATATGTTTGTATGCATGTGTCTAGTAGTAGACTTTAGTAATCAATGAATGAAGTTATTATGGTAATTTTATGCAAATGAGTTTTGTGATGATATATTTTGTGTAAAACGTGATTTTTGACTTGTATTGGTTGCTTGGTTGGGATATATTGGTATATAAGAGTGTTGTGCTCAGGTGGATTGTATAAAGGGTGAGAAAAGTGGCCTTAAAATGGCCTATTTTTGTCCACACGAGCAGAGACACGGGCGTGTGTCTCAATGGTGTGTGACACACGGCCTGGCACATCGGCATGTGGTCCGGCCATGTATCCCCTGCACCTTGAAGTTTCAAAATAGAATGCCCAAGTTTTTGCACACAGCCTGGCAAATGGGCATGTGACTTGGCCGTGTGACCCCTGCACTTTGCACACGGCCTAGCACACGAGCCTGTGGTTGGCCATGTGGCACAATTCAGAGAGTTATACGGGTAAGGACACGGCCGTGTGTCTCACTTCGAATGCCTACACAGCCTAAGACACGGGTGTGTCTCCTGGTCATGTGGTTCACACTGCCGGCCACACGAGCGTGTGTCCCCTGCTCTTAAGAAAAATTTTGAGATTTTTAGGAAAAATTTCTTGAGTGTTCGGTTTAGTCCCGATTCACTTCTAAGGTGTATATTTGGCCTCGAGGCCCATTTAAGGGACAATATGGATGTTAAATGAATGAGTTATGATATGTATATTAAATTTTATGAAATGTTTGTATTTAATTCGTAAAGTTCAGTAATGCTTCGTAACCCTATTCCGGCGACAGATAAGGGTTAGGGATGTTACAGGACTTGTATTGGTATCTAGTTGAATCTTAGTTGATTATTTTGGCATGTATAAGTTGTTTTGGTACCATTTGATGTGTTGGTTGGATTGTGTCATTTTGGTACTTATGATGCATGTTTGAATGGCCAAAATGGTATGTGATGAATTGGTTTCAATATGGTCAAGATATGGTATGTTTTGAGATGGTATTGAACTAGATGTTTATGATTGAAATGTGGTAAAGTATGCATATGTAAGTAAGTTTTGATGTTTGCTTTTGAGGTGCCTTGTATGGCATATTGGTTAAATGTTTTTGGACTATTAATTGGCCATTTCATGTAGGTTTTGGTCATGTTTTGATGTATTGATTATGTGCAAAAATGCCTTTAGGTGTATGCATGGCTTGGTGTTGAAAATGGCTTGAATTTGGCCAAATTCATGTCCACACAGCCTGCGACACAGGCATGTAACTCAGCTATGTGTGACACACGGTCTGGCGACACTATAACAGCTCAGTTTATACCCTAGTCGGAATAGTGGTTTCGGGACCACAAAATCTGATTTAGAAAAATATTTTAATATTATTTTCCATGTTTATAGTATGTGATTAAGTATGTGTGAAATTTTCGTGAATTAATATTATCGTTTGTGTGCTTAATTTGCAAAAAGGACTAAATTGTAGAAAATGCAAAAGTAGCCTTCTAATTAGTTATATGCCGAATTGACATGGTTTATTAAGGTGACGTCCTTATGTTGTGAATGGACCATTGGTTTAATAAGTGGACATTTATGGACAACCATTAATTAATTTATAAGTTAAATAGCCATGGGTAAAATGGTAAATTATGTATTAATGTTAATAAATTAAAATAAAACAAAAGGTTAGTGGAGTGTTCATCTTTGTTTTGCTGAAATTTGAAGAAAGAAGACAACCATGGCTACTTAGGGTTCGGTCATTTGAAACTTAAATTGGTATGTGATTTTTGTTCGATTTTTGATGATTTTTACATTTTTGAGATCGTTGCTTCTTATATTAGCCAGCCCATGCTTAAATTCATGAAATTGATTATGATTTTGAGTTATGCCATTGTTGATAATGTGAGCTTTGTAAGGTTTGATGATAGAAAATAAGTGTTGGATGATAGGCAAATGTATTTTGTATTGGGATTTTTGATGAATTTGATTATTATGGGCTAAATTATGAAAATGAGAAATTGAGGGGCTAAAATGTGAAATAAATGAAATATATGGGCTTAAATGAACTCCATGAAAATTTGACTAAGCATGAAAAATGTGAAATTTTATGTATTTTGTGATTTTGTGAAATGAGGACTAAAGTGTTAAAATGTGAAAATATGAGGGCTAATTTGTAAAATGCCCTAAATATGTGTAAATGGATTGAATTGACTGATTTGGTGAATAAACGAGTTAAATTTGAATGTGTATAGATCAAGAACCAAAGAAAACGATATTAGATCGGGGGAAATCGAAAGTAGTTGAATAGCCGTTTGTTTCTATTCTTTCCCGTACAAGATAAGTCTATATACAAATAAATGTGTTTGAATTGAATTATTATTGCTTATATGTTAATGAAATATGACGAATGGTTATTGGAGCCGAATATGTGAAATCCGAGAAAATTTTTGGTAATGTGATGACATCCGAAAAGCCCCGTAAAACCAAGGAATAGTTAGGATACATATGTCGTGACATAGGATTTCGATATGAGTTATCATGTAAGACCACGTCTGGGACGTTGGCATCGATTTGAGATTTACGCGTAAGACCATGTCTAGGACATTGGCGTCGTATATGATTTCATGTAAGACCCTGTCTGGGATAGAGGCATCGATCTTTAATTACATGTAAGACCACGTCTGGGACGTTGGCATTGTACGAGCTTTCCGAGCTATCCGAGTATCCTGTTTGAAACGGTTCAACGGGCATTCCAAGAAATGAATGAGTATACAAATGTGCATCTAAATTCCAGTACGTATGTTTGTATATGAAATTTGGTAATATGTATGTATATGATCATTTGATATGTGAGCTACATTTCATGATATGTGATTATGAGCAAATGAACATGATCAATTGAGATATAAGAGAAATATGACTTGTGATTGTGTTATGCCATGAACCATATGAATGAAATGGCTTATAATTGTTATATGTGATAAGTTTATTTGTATATGGCTTACTAAGCTTTTGAAAGCTTACTTTCTGTGTGTTCGCATTGTTTTATACATTATTGAAGCTACTGGGAGCTCGGGATCATCAAGGATCATCACCACACTATCGAACTATTTTTTGGTACCTTTTGAAAATGTATATATTGAAGTATGGCATGTATAAGCTAGAGAACTTGATTATGTTTTGAAATGTGTAAATATAGCCATGTGATATGGCTTGATAATGAATGTGATTATGAAGTGAATTTAGTGCATGCTATGTGATGCAGAATTTGGTATGTTTTGATGTGCTCATCAATGGCCAAAAGAAATGGTCAATTTTGGTAAGTTTCATGGTTGATTTGAGAAATGCTATGAATTGAAATGGATTAATATGATGTATGAATCACATGTTTTTTATGTGAAGTTGGTACTTTGAAGTGGTATGTTTGAGTTGGATTTGTATATGGAAATGAATGATGTTATTACGGGTCAAATTGTGCATGATTTGGTATGTTTTTGGCTGCCTTTGGGACATGAATTGATGCTTGTTTGATGCTTGTAGGTATGAACCAATTTTGGGTGGCAAATTGTGTAGCAAACCAATTTTGACCCTAATCAAAACGGTGGTTTCGGGACCACGAATCCGAGCCCGATAAATATTTTAATACTATATTGTGTTTATTATATGTGGATTAATGTGTGTGAAAATTTCGTAGAAAAAAATTTTATCGTTTAAGTGCTTAATTTGATAAAAAGGATTTAATCGAGAAAAGCGTAAAAATTGCGTGTTAAAGTGAAAAGTACTAAATTGATTGTGGCTTTTTAAGTGGGTGTGCTAAAGGGGCAATTAGCTCATAAACTATGATAAGGGACGGCAATGGGCCACGCCAACTACATATTATATGTTAGTAAAATTTTAAAATAAAGTTATGTTAGTATATTATAATAATATTAATATATATGTTAAATAAAATATAAAATAAGACCACTATCTTCTTCATTCTCTCATGGCCGATTGTTAGCTAAAGAAAAGGTGTAAGGAAAGCTTGAATTTCGGCAAGTTAGGGAGCTTGATTAAGGTATGGTCGGTTTTTAGTTTTTGATAATTTTTACGTTTTTGAGATCGTTGCTTCCGTATATTACCCGACCCATGCTTAAATTTTTGAAAATATTATGTATATAGGATTCGGCCATTAACATGCTTATATGGTTTTGATATTTGATGGTTTTAGATTTAATATATGTTAAAGATTTACAAGTTTTGTATTGAAAATTTTGGTGATTTGGAGTAAATAGGGCTAAACTAAGAAAATAAATTTGTGAGAGATTTAAAATGCAAAATAAATGAAATGCAAGGATTCATATGGCTATGTAGAAGATTCGGCCTAGCTATGGTGTTGGGAGATTTTGCATATTTTGTGTTTTGTGTAAATAGGACAAATTTGTAAAAATGGGAAACATTAGGGGCAAAATGGTAATTTGTTTATTTAAGTGTTTTTGGATTAAATTGAGATGAAATGTGCTTGAATGGGCTAAATTTTAATGTGTTTAGATCAAGAACAAAGAAAAACGGAATTGGATCGGGGAAAGACAAAAGTTCTCGAATAGCCGATTTACACGGTCTATCGACAACCGAGGTAAGTCCTTAAGCTATAATGTATTGAAGAATTATTTATGAACCTATTATATGATAATGTTTGATAAATTTTAGTACATATTTATGTCATAGCCGAATGTATATAAGTATATCGTAATGGTTTTAGTTGTTTAATGTAAATAAACTTAGTTGAATTGGATATGTGATATAGTTATGAAAGGTGTGTGAAATGATTTATCGTATTGATGTGTTTCGGGCCCTAAGCCTAGCAGGCCTAGTGCCGGTGATTTATTTCAGGCTTTAAGCCTAGCAGGCCTAGTGCTAGTGACTACTTTCGGCTCGAGCCTAGCGGGCCTCGTGTTGGTGTGTTACTTATCGCCTAGCAGGCTTGATACTGGTGATGTGTTTTATAAAGGAGAAACCGAATATTATTTAAGGCAAATCATAACTAATGTATCTAGCTAACGGTTCAGGTAAGCACGTAAGGTATGTTATGTTTTATATTACTTGAGTCAAGTTAATACTATGGGAATTGTGTTATATATGTTTGAGGCTAAGATTGATGTGTATGAGTATTATATGATTGAATTCGAGTTTGAATGTACTATTATGGAAATTCGGCCTTCAAGTAGAAATGCTAAGAATAAAGGAGATTTTAGTGCGATAACATGGTTGATATGAATGCTATACTTATACGAATTGGAGCATGTGAGTTTTGTCATATACTAATTTGAGCTTCAAGGAGATGTAGGTTGAAGGAAATGAAGTACAATTACTTAGGTTAATTAACTATTAGTATTCGGCCTTGTATAAATAAATATACTTAAATGTTTATGTGAAATGTTATAAGTTGAATGTTTTAATTGCTTAAATGTTTAAATGTTATATTATCATGAGCTTAGGACTTACTAAGCTAGTAAGCTTATTGGTGTGAAATGTTTTCCTCTGTTTTATAGATTTTGGTTAAGCTACGGGCTCAAGAGGGATCGTCAAGAAAGTCAACCACACTATCGCCTCCTTTTTGGTATTTTAAATTTTGGTTATGATTTTGAAGGCATGTATAGGTTAGACTAAGTTTTGAAACATATGATGTTTGATCTTGTATATAAATATAGCCTTGTGAAAATGGCTATTTCTTTTGGTGATGTATTGTTTTTATGTTTTGAATCTCATAGCTTATTCATATTGTTAATGGATGCTTTAAATTCGATCATGACCTATATTATATATATGGAAGTTGCTATTGATATATGTATATTTATATATATATATTAGGTGATGGTTTTAGAAAATTTAGTCTTAGTTTTTGGTTTATACGTGAACCATGTTTACCATATTTTTTTTTATGCGTGTATAATCGTGATTAAGGTAAATTTATGTGTACTTATTTGTTATGTTTACTAATGATAATTTAGTAATACATGTGTTTCGACCTTGGTAAATATCATGTACTTGATAGGTTTAGTAAGAATTAAATAATGATATGCTTAAGTAAGTTGGCTATGTGATAATTATATTTTATTTATAATAGTCACATGCGCATGGTTTTATAAATGGTAAAGAAGTAGGTTTGTTCTTTATTTATTGTAATAAGTTATTTGTTCATAATAACCATTTTCAATACCGTATGTGATATTGACTATTAAATTTTGTGAAATATTTTGTCTGGTCTAGTATATATATATATGTATATATATATATACATATATATATAATTATAAGAATAGTTGATTAATAATTATAGATATTCAAATGTTATTATCAAGGATAAGAAATGAACATGTTTCTCGGTTGGTGAATTACGAATTAAAATGAAAGGTGCAATAGTATATTCGGTCAAGGGGTATACTAATATGTTGTTATATGTGTAATTGATTATTAAATGGTGAAATGGTTCAATTGATTTTAATATGTGTATGTATTATTGTATTATAAATGAAACTTGGCTTATATTATATGAATTTTGGTCGATACTCGATATATGTGATAATTTGGCATAAGTTGAGATATGGGTCTAATATACATATATGTAAATATATATATATATACCGTGAATGTTTAAATTATGTGATTCAAACATTTGTGTGTATAAAGGACGGGTAGTAAAACTCGTCATACTTTTAATTTTTATTTATTTTTTTAATTGGTTGTAATGTTATACAATATGAAAATGATTGCATTGCTTATACTTGAATTCAATTGAAGTCCTTTTTCGAAATTGAGTATAGTGTAGTAATGCCTCTTAACCCCAATTCGGCGACGGATACGAGTTAAGGGTGTTACAAATTGACCTTGCAAATGGCCTCTATTTTCCCACACGATTGAGCACACGGGCGTGTGTCTCGACCGTGTCTCTCAAGGTTGCAATTCGAAGCAAGTCAGGAAGCCACACGGGCTGGACACACAGGTCTGTGTCTGGCCGTGGGAGCAAGTCAATAGCCTCCCTAATTTTCACACAACCTGACATACGGGCGTGTCTTGTGGCCGTGTGGACAAGTCAGTATGTATGCCCTATTTTGCCACGGCCTGGACACACTAGTGTGTCTAAGCCGTGTGAGCCACACGGCCTGCCCACACGGGCATGTGACCTCTGTAACTTTGAAAAATGTTTAAGTTTCGAAAAAAAATTGTATGTCCTTGATTTAGTCCCAACCCCTTCCCAATGCATGTTTAAAGTCTCGTAAACCTTCTAAAAGGACGTATATTTTGCTATGGAATGTTTGTGAAATGTTTGTGATATGATCCGATATGTTCGATAATGCCTCTTAACCTTAGTCCAGCGACGAATACGGATTAGGGGTGTTACAGACACGGTCTTGTGTCCCATATAGGTTCTATTACATTCAAATCAAGCTGTTACATGGCCTAGCACACGACCTGGCACACGGATATGTGACTTGGCCTTGTAACCTAACTCAGAAAGTTACACGGGTGAGGACACAGGCTGTGACACGACCGTGTGCCCCTATTTTGATTGTTACATGGGCTGAGACACGGGCGTGTGCCTCAATTGTGTGGAGCATACGGCCGTATGACCCCAGTCGTCAAATTTTTCTAACTTTTTCTTATACTTTCCAATTGTTTCCAATTTGGTCCCGAATTGTTTCTAATGTATTTCTAGGGCCTCAAGAGCTTCATTTAGGGAAGATATGTATATGAAATAATGGTTTATATCATGTTTATGTCAATGAATGAAATGTATGTTTAATGTTTAGTTTGTGCGGTAATGCTCTATAACCCTATTCTAGAAACGGATATGGGTTAAGGGTGTTACAACCAAAGACTTGCATGCGTGCATTCAAAATAAGCATAAATCAAATGAAACAATAAATTTAATCAAAATCATATAATGGGCATTACAAATAATTCTATAATCACCCAAATAATTCCAACCCAAAGATAATTAGCTCATGGGTTGGGCAAGGAAATCCAAAATTAAACCATTCATCAACATTCTTCAAGTTTTACGAATCACAGAAATTAAAACCAAGAAAAATAGAATAAAGGTAGAACTGTAGGAAGTTCTCGCTACACTTCAGCTTCTTCTCAAGATTTTACGCAAAACCCAAGGCAGATTTCTCTTCCCCTTATTCGCGACTGTGATCTCCTCTTTTCAACTGCTACCCTCTTCTTCTCTTCTGAATTTCCCACATGATTTCTCCACAAGATTCTATTGTAAAGAGAGGAACCACTCTCTTTCTTTTCTTTTCTCCTCACAATCTGTGTGTCCTTCTTTTCTTCTCTCTCCTCATTTTATAAGGTAGATATGTCCCTCTTAGTACACATATTTTGCTCCTCTTTTTTAGGGTGATTTATCTGGTACACGTACAACTGGCTGAGAGTGACCTGGATTGAGTGTTGCGCCATCTTCTTGGAATTTTCATGACATTTCTGTTAGCAATCTATCCCACAATTTTCCATGGCAATGTTTCACCTCCTTCATTCTTTTTTCCTCTTCTTGCCTCTTTCATCCTACCTGCATCTATTACCAAAGACTACCAAACCTCTTTCCAATAATTAAAAGTAACATAAATTTATACTTAAAACATAATCCAGGGTTTAGTATGTAATGCTCTAGTAATAAGTCTAAAATGCAAACATATTTTCTTAATTACAAGCAAATACTTCAGTTTAAAAGCCTGAAATATAATTCTTTTAAAGAGTGTAACACCCCTAACCCCTATCCGACACCGAAATAGGGTTACGAGGTATTACCAATTACTCACTTCATAACATATACATATCTCATACATTTAGACATTCAAATACATATGTTATTTAAAGACTGTCATATTGTCCCTTACGAGGCTCTACGAGGCCTTAAAACATGCTTAGAAAGAGGTCAAGACTAAACCGAGCACATAAATTTTTTTCGAAAATTAAACATTTTTCAAAGCTACAAAGGTCACATGCCCGTGTGTGTAATACCCTAAAGTAGGGGTTATGCGTTCGTGCTAATTTATGAGCTGGTGGGCTTTAAGAGTACTTTGGATGTGTTTTAGGAGTTTTTAAAACTCTCGGATTAAAAAGGAGTATTTTGGAAATTTTTGAAATTTTGGGTTAAAAAGGGTGACAAGGCAAGGAGGCCTTATAGCAATATTTTGGCAGGTTATGGCATATGAAATGCTCTGGTAAAGTGGCTTCCATGCGCCACTTAAGGCTTGGGAGTGACGCCACAATCAGGTTAGGAGTTCGAGTCTTGGGCGCGGCATAAGCATTTTATTTTGCAAAATGGCGCTGCTTTGAAGGAGGCTTTATAATAAAATGTGGCAGGTTTGTAACACCAACAAACCAGCAGCAAAGTGGCTATGAGCACGAGGGGTAGTTGTGGCTTGGAGGTCGGGCGTTCGAGCCCTGATGGAGGCGCGCAAGCGTTTTTATTTTTGCTTAGCGTTAAGGCTCAGGGAAGCTCAAGAAGAAAGGGTTAAAAGGAAATCGCGGTGCGTTTATGTCATGAAATTCAAGGTGACCGAGTGGCTAAGGCCGTTGCTTGAGAGCTACGGCTAGGAGGACTCGTGTTCGAGTCCTGGGGGTCGCGCTTGAGGCATTTTATTTTGCTTTTAGCGCTACAGCATAAGGAGCCAGCCAAGGGATAGTTTAAAAGAATTTTGACGCGTTTATTGGCATGAAATGCGCATTGGTCGAGTGAAAGAAGGTGAGGAGATGCTTCCTCAGGTCTCGAGTTCGAGACTTTGGAAGCGCACCTGGAGGTTTGTTTTTCCTTTTGGTCCGGCGTGAGAGGCTGGTGCTGCATGGGGCATGCATGCGTGAGCAATACTTCATGGGGTGCTTATTATTTTATTTTATTTCTCTGCTGCATGTGTATGGGGAGTTTTATTTATTGTTTTGGAAGCATGGGCATCTTTTATTTATTAAAGGATGGATAAGGTGATGGAATAATGAATAAACAATGTTTATGGGAAATTGATAATGAGAATGAAGCATGCTTTGGAGGATGACCGTTTGAAGCATGGGAGAGGAGTTGGCCGGCCTTGTGTTTGGCAAAGGATGCCTGACCGATTTTCCTTGTTGTCTTTTGGTGTATAGTCGGTTTTGAGTAGAACAAAAGGGAGCAAAATTCATCTTTTCTTCTTTTTCCTTCCAAATTATTCTTTGGCCGAATGTGGAGTTTGCTTAAGAACCTTCATACTCAGTTTTCTAATAGCAAGAAGGTGCCAAAACTCTCGATTTTGTTTTCTTCCCTTCCCAAGCTATTCATGGCCGAATATAGTTCTTGCTAAGGAGGTATTTCGACTTGGTATGCCCTTGCTTGGCCGAAACCCCACCATTCTATCACCATGGCCGAATCTTCATGAACCTCTCCTATCCATTTTTTCCTTTCCATGGTACTTTTAAAGGGATCCCATAAACGAATTCATCTTCTCCTTGTGGCCGACTTCTCCACCATCGTTTGAAGGACCTAACCGAATCCCTTGGGTGCATTGAAGGAGTGGCTTTCCGGGATTTCGACTAATCGAGGGATTTCGATATCTTCGGAAGTAAGCAAGTATTCAGGTTTTGGATAAGCAAGGTAAGGAAGTGTGACTCTCGGCCATAGGCTATATTTTGGGTTTTGTGATAACCGAATGTTGAGCTTGGCTTTAGGGATGGCCGAATATGTATAAGGCCATAGTGATGTGTTCTTTTTGTGTGTAGCTAGTGTTAAGGAGCATCCAAGGAGTCTTTCGGGAGTTGAAGTGCTCAAGGGACTTTGTAGAGCAAGGTAAATGGTAACTATAACATTCGGCCAAGAGCCATTGTTCATAGATTTTGGTATTGAAGGGTTGACCAATTTTCTAACTTTGGTTTTAAATGGCAAATCGACAGCAATAGGACAAGTTACGGGATTTTAGATTGTGTTAGATAAATCGATCTCGCTTTAATCAGTATGCGTAGTTATCGTGACTTTGCTCTTTTTTGCTTGTTATATGTGTTGTATGTATTATTTTATGTCAACGTATATGTTGTGCATGTTAGCCGAAATTAGGGTTAAGATGATGGGGGATACCCAAGGTGGGTGATCGAATAAGCAGGTTAGTGGTTATGGTACTAATCTTTCAGTGATTTGCGGTAATGTATGATTATTGATGAATGTATAAAAATGTGATGATGTGTGATGTATAATTGTTTTGAGTAATATGTTACCATGATACATATATATATATGCATGGGATTTGGGATGTGACTATTTGAGGAAAGGATGTACGTTATGTGTGTGGTTTAATGCTAGCCGCGTGCTACATTAACGCTTGATGTTAACTATGTGCTTCATCAAAGGAGGTGTTGGCTAAGTGCCCATCTCGGCGGTTGATAGTCGTGTGTATCATCGTAATCGATTGATATGTGGGATCCCTATGGGATCGGTGGTTTGTTTACACCTTGAGCGATAAGTCCGCCAAGGTAAGATATGTGGATCACTATGTGGGTTGAGCTTCATAATTGCATATTCATAATTGCATATTCACATTCACATATTCATGTTTATGAACGGTGTGGATATGGGCTAAGCCCATATGAGGAGACACGTGTATTAACTATGCACTGAGTCTTGGTGACTCACCCAAATTTTTTCTAAACCTTTCAGGTGATCGTGATTTTGGACCGGCCTGAGTGGATACAAAGGTGGCCATGCGGAAGTGGATTCTCATGAAAAGGACATTTTGATTAATTAAGTATCTAAATTTTCATTATTCTGATTAAGTGTTAAGTAAAAAGGGCCCATTAAAGTATTTAAGTACTTTTATTAAGCATCTTTATTATTATGCTTTATTATGGATGGACAATTTAAATGTTGAGTGCAAATGGTTTTATTTTCTCAAGTAAAGCTTGAATCCGATATTTTTATAACAAACTTCAATTTTTACCTAGAATATTTCAAGTCACGAAAATGGTTTATGAAAGGAAACAAATTTTCCACGATTTTTACTATTAAGTAAGAATATTTTTGAAAGTGTTCCGCAGTGGCATTCCAAATTCGATCGACGTGAATGGGCCTAGTTTGGGGTGTTACATTTTAGTATCAGAGCTCGGTTCAAAACTCGGCTTTGAGGTTTTGGGCCAGAGAAACAGTTTTCAAAAGTGGGCTTTTCAAAATATGGACTTTTATTTCGTGTTTATTCGGCATGGCACCTGCACCTCGACCAAAGTCCACCTTGTAAGTACCTCCTCCGATTATTGAGGTAATATTTGAATTAAATTAAGCTATGAATTTAGTGAATGAAACCATATGTTTAAGCACATGATTAGTTTTATTCGGTTTGATGATATAAATATATGTATGATATGGAAATGCGAAATTCATATTCATGCCAAAGTTGATATGTGCATTTGTCTATATGTTAATTGAATGTGAGATTATGACTAAGGAAATCTGAATTGTATAATTGTATTATGATAGTATGTGTACGGTTAAATGAAATTTCTATTGATATCGAGTATGAAAGATGATTTTGGATAAGAAAACGGATGTTCGTTAGTAAGTTTGTAAGCAATTGGATTGACATAAAATTTATTCAATATTGAATTGTATATGCTAAAGTGAAATAATAAACTAAATTGTATAAAGCCGAATGTGGTATGGGAAATATTTTATTATATCCGAAATGAGATTAAGATGCATATTTATATATGTAAGCTTGAATTAATCGGGTGGATTAAATAATTGTATATGTATCAAGGTATAGTTATACGTGAAAATGGAATGTGATTGATGCTGGAAATTGAAAATGAGAATTAGTATATATATATATGGGTGTGGTCGAATGTGATGAAAATCAATAATGAACGAGAATTAACTTTGATATATATTTATAGTTGTATATGTATTGATGGTTGCCGAATATGGTGGGTTAAGATGGGAGCATGAACTACGATTAATAGATGTTTTATTGAGGCCTAGAAAATATGGATAGTGAATATATATATGCCTATGTGGTTGGGGAAAGGATTTATTTATCAAGCACTGGGTGTGTGAGTTATCGTTTTTCATTTCTTCAAGGACTACAATACCTAATAAAGGTAAATGAAAGTGTCAGGTAAGTCTCTAAGCAAATAATCATCGTATATTATTTTCGTAAGTTAGCATAAGCTAAAATTTGGAGTCATTGAAAATTATATGTGAATTAGCCGAATTTAGCTAAGTATAAAATTGATTCGGTTAAGTTATTTGTGTGATATGTGCTATTGAATGTTCGTATAATGAGTTCGAAATGCGTAAAAGATTCGATATATGAAATGATTTGGGAAAGAAAATTTAAAGTATTACCACTCAGGCTATGAGCCTAGCAAGCCTCGCGCTGGTGAAAGTATTCGGGCTTTATGCCTAGCAGGCCTTGTGCCGGTGAATTGTATCGGGCTTATTGCCTAGCAGGCTAAATGCCGGTGATCAAATTGTAGACCTCGGGTCTAGCAGGCTTAATGCCGGTGTGTATTTCAGGCTTTGATGCCTAGCAGGCTTAGTTCCGGTGATGTGTTATAAATAGAGAATTCATGAATCACTTACAAGATGAAATGTGTTTATTACAATAAGCTAAATGCTCGGGTAAGTACAAGTCTTTCACATTTACAAGAAATAAGGTAAGTTAGTATATTCCCATTTGAATTAAGTAAGATGTGATATAGTTGAAGCTTCGGTAAGCATTTTAATAGGTACAATTGATCTTACCATTGATGTGTGTGATTTATATACAATGGAATTTAAGTTTGAATATGCTTATAGAGAATTGGCCATATGTGAAAATGGTAAATGTGAAAGAAGTTGAAGATGTTTGCATATGTGTATAATTGAGTATATGTGATTGATATATAGTGAATTGAAATGTAAAAATTCATATTAATATTAAAAGATTATATATATATCTTTGACCAAAATAAGGTCTATGGGATATTAAACATGTTAATGATCAATGTGTGTTTGGAAATGTTATAATTTATGTGTAGATAAATGTTTGGTGGTTAAATTTCATAAGTGTGGCTTGTTTATACATTAATAAATTATCAATGCCATTGAGGTAATCTGAATAGTGAATGTGCGTGGCAAATACCACTAAATGAATGTGTTGATGAATGAATATGTCTTTTTTTTAATGAGCATGAATGTGACTCTGATTTAGAATAGCGAACTTGAACTGAACCTTGATTGATTGAAAGAACCACTTTTAAATATTTCTTTTCATAGAATTTGGTCGTGGATAATCAGTGGAACAAATTTCTAGTGCATAAAAAAAAATTTTTAAGTCAATTTTCGCGATAAGAGATGAATTTTAGAGGACGTGGTCAGGGCAAAATGGCCGATCAAGGGTCTGATAATGAGGTAGTTCGTGTTGTATGCTAACGAAGTGTATGAAATCTTGAAAACGAATCTTGAAATAGTATCTAAAGAATGTGTTGATTTGGTTAAGATCAGAGTGCACAGCATAAGCGTAGTGCGCTGAATTGAAATGTACGAATTTCTCGGTAGTAAGTAATTTCGAGGACGAAATTATTTTTAAGGGGGGTAGAATTGTAATACCCTAAAGTAGGGGTTATGCGTTCGTGCTAATTTACGAGCTGGTGGGCTTTAAGAGTCCTTTGGATGTGTTTTAGGAGTTTTTAAAACTCTCGGATTAAAAAGGAGTATTTTGGAAATTTTTGAAATTTTGGGTTAAAAAGGGTGACAAGGCAAGGAGGCCTTATAGCAATATTTTAGCAGGTTATGGCATATGAAATGCTCTGGTAAAGTGGCTTCCATGCGCCACATAAGGCTTGGGAGTGATGCCACAATCAGGTCAGGAGTTCGAGTCTTGGGCGCGGCATAAGCGTTTTATTTTGCAAAATGGCGCTGCTTTGAAGGAGGCTTTATAATAAAATGTGGCAGGTTTGTAACACCAACAAACCAGCAGCAAAGTGGCTAGGAGCGCGAGGGGTAGTTGTGGCTTGGAGGTCGGGCGTTCGAGCCCTAATGGAGGCGCGCATAAAGCGTTTTATTTTGCTTAGCGTTAAGGCTCAGGGAAGCTCAAGAAGAAAGGGTTAAAAGGAAATCGTGGTGCGTTTATGTCATGAAATTCAAGGTGACCGAGTGGCTAAGGCCGTTGCTTGAGAGCTACGGCTAGGAGGACTCGTGTTCGAGTCCTGGGGGTCGCGCTTGAGGCATTTTATTTTGCTTTTAGTGCTACAGCATAAGGAGCCAGCCAAGGGATAGTTTAAAAGAATTTCGACACGTTTATTGGCATGAAATTCGCATTGGTCGAGTGGCAGAAGGTGAGGAGATGCTTCCTCAGGTCTCGGGTTCGAGACTTTGGAAGCGCACCTGGAGGTTTGTTTTTCCTTTTGGTCCGGCGTGAGAGGCTGGTGCTGCATGGGGCATGCACGCGTGAGCAATGCTTCATGGGGTGCTTATTATTTTATTTTATTTCTCTGCTGCATGTGTATGGGGAGTTTTATTTATTGTTTTGGAAGCATGGGCATTAATCTTTTATTTATTAAAGGATGGATAAGGTGATGGAATAATGAATAAACAATGTTTATGGGAAATTGATGATGAGAATTAAGCATGCTATGGAGGATGACCGTTTGAAGCATGGGAGAGGAGTTGGCCGGCCTTGTGTTTGGCAAAGGATGCCTGACCGATTTTCCTTGTTGCCTTTTGGTGTATAGTCGGTTTTGAGTAGAACAAAAGGGAGCAAAATTCATCTTTTCTTCTTTTTCCTTCCAAATTATTCTTTGGCCGAATGTGGAGTTTGCTTAAGAACCTTCATACTCAGTTTTCTAATAGCAAGAAGATGCCAAAACTCTCGATTTTGTTTTCTTCCCTTCCTAAGCTATTCATGGCCGAATATAGTTCTTGCTAAGGAGGCATTTTGACTTGGTAAGCCCTTGCTTGGCCGAAACCCCACCATTCTATCACCATGGCCGAATCTTCATGAACCTCTCCTATCCATTTTTTCCTTTCCATGGTACTTTTAAAGGGATCCCATAGACGAATTCATCTTCTCCTTGTGGCTGACTTCTCCACCATCGTTTGAAGGACCTAACCGAATCCCTTGGGTGCATTGAAGGAGTGGCTTTCTAGGATTTCGACTATTCGAGGGATTTCGATATCTTCGGAAGTAAGCAAGTATTCAGGTTTTGGATAAGCAAGGTAAGGAAGTGTGACTCTCGGCCATAGGCTATATTTTGGGTTTTGTGATAACCGAATGTTGAGCTTGGCTTTAGGGATGGCCGAATATGTATAAGGCCATAGTGATGTGTTCTTTTTGTGTGTAGCTAGTGTTAAGGAGCATCCAAGGAGTCTTTCGGGAGTTGAAGTGCTCAAGGGACTTTGTCGAGCAAGGTAAATGGTAAATATAACATTCGGCCAAGAGCCATTATTCATAGATTTTGGTATTGAAGGGTTGACCGATTTCTAACTTTTGTTTTAAATGGCAAATCGACAGCAATAGGACAAGTTACGGGATTTTAGATTGTGTTAGATAAATTGGATCTCGCTTTAATCAGTGCGTGAGTTATCGCCTTTGCTCTTTTTTGCTTGTTATATGTGTTGTATGTATTATTTTATGTCAACGTATATGTTGTGCATGTTAGCCGAAATTAGGGTTAAGATGATGGGGGATACGCAAAGTGGGTGATCGAATAAGCAGGTTAGTGGTTATGGTACTAATCTTTCAGTGATTTGCGGTAATGTATGATTATTGATGAATGTATAAAAATGTGATGATGTGTGATGTATAATTGTTTTGAGTAATATGTTACCATGATACATATATATATGCATGGGATTTGGGATGTGACTATTTGAGGAAAGGATGTACGTTATGTGTGTGGTTTAATGCTAGCCACGTGCTACATTAACGCTTGATGTTAACTATGTGCTTCATCAAATGAGGTGTTGGCTAAGTGCCCATCTCGGCGGTTGATAGCTGTGTGTATCACTGTGAACTGATTGATATGTGGGATCCCTATGGGATCGGTGGTTTGGCCACGGCCTTGAGCAGTAAGTCTGCCAAGGTTAGATATGTGGATCACTATGTGGGTTGAGCTTCATAATTGCATATTCATAATTGCATATTCACATTCGCATATTCATGTTTATGAACGGTGTGGATATGGGCTAAGCCCATATGAGGAGACACGTGTATTAACTATGCACTGAGTCTTGGTGACTCACCCAAATTTTTTCTAAACCTTTCAGGTGATCGTGATTTTGGACCGGGTCGAAGTGGATACAAAGGTGGCCATGCGGAAGTGGATTCTCATGAAAAAGGACATTTTGATTAATTAAGTATCTAAATTTTCATTATTCTGATTAAGTGTTA
The DNA here is from genome assembly GCA_025503065.1 of Gossypium bickii. Lineage (NCBI taxonomy): Eukaryota > Viridiplantae > Streptophyta > Magnoliopsida > Malvales > Malvaceae > Gossypium > Gossypium bickii. The sequence continues at coordinate 39,930,914 of CP106717.1, read as the reverse complement.
ATGTAAAAAGGCCCATTAAAGTATTTAAGTACTTTTATTAAGCATCTTTATTATTATGCTTTATTATGGATGGACAATTTAAATGTTGAGTGCAAATGGTTTTATTTTCTTAAGTAAAGCTTGAATCCGATATTTTTATAACAAACTTCAATTTTTACCTAGAATATTTCAAGTCACGAAAATGGTTTATGAAAGGAAACAAATTTTCCACGATTTTTACTATTAAGTAAGAATATTTTTGAAAGTGTTCCGCAGTGGCATTCCAAATTCGGTCGACGTGAATGGGCCTAGTTTGGGGTGTTACAGTATGGGTAGGCCGTGTGCCTCACACGGCATTAGACACACCCGTTTGTCTAGGCCATTGCAAAACAGGGCATACATACTGAGTTGCCCACACGACCACAAGACACGCCCATGTGCCAAGCCATGTGAAATTTAGGGAGGCTACTAACTTGCTCACATGGCCAGTCACACGCCCTTGTGTCCATCCCGTGTGGCTTCCTTACTTGCTTCAAATTGAAAATTTGAGAGACACGGTCGAGACACACGCCCTTGTGCTCAACTGTATGGACAAATATAGGCCATTTGCAAGGCCAATTTGCCACCCAAAAGTGAATCAAACTTACAAGCATCAAAAAAGCCTCAATTCATGTCCCAAAAGCAGCCAAAAACATACCAAATCATTCACAATTTGACCCTTAATAGCATCATTCATTTTCATATACAATACAACTTAAACATACTAATTCAAAGTAACAACTTCAAATCAAAACATATGATTCATACATCATATTAATCCATTTCAATTCATAGTATTTCTCATCATATATATCTATTTTCTCAAATCAACCATTAACCTTACCAAAAATGACCATTTCTTTTAGTCATCCATGAGCATATTAAAACATACCCAATTTCCACTACCACATTCATAATCAACCATCTCAAATGATCAAATACATTTCCAACTATAATATCAATTACTATAGCCTATACATGCCATATAACCAAGTCATAAAGGGTATAAATACCAAAATCATTAGCCAGATTGTGTGATACGATCTCCACCGACTTCCAACCCGAGCGAACATCCAAAAATCTATAAACATAAGAAAAACATACAGAGTAAGCTTTGGAAGCTTAGTAAGCTCGTGTCTTAATAAACTTAACATAACAAATAATTTCAATTCAATATCTTAAGCATAATATACTATCACACACAAATTTTCTAAATTATATAACATCTTTTCATATCAAAATATCATCACTCAATATTATACTACATAACTAGCTAACTGTAGCTTTCACAAGCTTATTCAATTCAATTCTCATATATCATTTAATTCACATTTTCATATAATCAAATGAGCACATTATGGAAAGTAACACATTCAATCATATATCTTTCTTATGTAAATATCATATCATCATTTATACTCAAATTCACCTTTCATTCATATAGTATCTGACAATTTCACATATGCAACTTTATAAATCACATCTTATACATTTGTTCATATTTCCTTTACACATATTCACATTTCATTTCCATATACATCAGATAACATTCTTTGCACATATACTTACCTTACATTTCCAAACATTGTATACTTTTCAACGTATCTGATTTGGAATGTCATTCACTTAATCACTTATTTCTTAGATTGCCCGTTGAACCATTCAGAATCAATAAGGATACTCGGATACTCGGAAAGCTCATACAATGCCAACGTCCCAGACGTGGTCTTACATGTGATCGCATATCGATGCCACTGTCCCAGACAGGGTCTTACACGAATCAAATACGATGCTAATGTCCCAGACATGGTCTTACACGTAAACACAAGTCGATGCCAATGTCCTAGACGTGGTCTTACACGTAAACACATATCGAAACCCTATGTCATGACATATGTATCCTAAATATTCCTATGGTTCGTACGGGGCTTTCAGATGTCATCACATTGTCGATGCTTTCTCGTATTCGTATATTCTGCTTCTCAAACAATTCAATATCATAATAACATATATATAACTTACTCAAAATACTTATATATTTACATTACCATTCGGCATTAAATTCAATCACACAAATAATATGCATTTATAACATGATTTCGTAACGTCTATTAAAATACGAACTTACCTCTTTCGTAATAATAACAAATTAAGTCAACTAATCCGATATTTTGACTTTCCCTCGATCTAGATCCAGATTACGCTTTTGCCAATCTAATTAATATCAAAATTAACTTACTTATTCAACATTTCATTCAATTTTCATCCAAGAACATATAAATGAGCAATTTGCATTTTAGCCCCTAACATTTCACATGTTTGCAATTTAGTCCCTGTTTCATAAACACACAAAATTCACAAAATTCAATATGACCCATGCTTAGCCGAATTCTCTATAGGTCCCTAGCAGCCCATATTTTTCATTTATTATAAAATTTAACCTCTCAATTTACACTTTTCTCAATTTAATCCCTAATTGACATTTTTGTCAAAAATCACTTTACAAAATCATCTAACATCATAAAACTCATGAATTCATCAATGGGAACTTTCAAAATCATCAACACTTTCAAAAATTGAGGCATGGGCTAGCTAGTACTCAAAGCAACAATCACAAAAACATTAAAATCATCAAAAACTGAGCTCAAAACATACCTTAATTGAGCAATATAAATGTCGAATGCTTGAGCCCTAGAAATGGTGTTCTTAAGCTTTTAATTTCGGTGAAACTCACTTGGAAAAGATGAACATATGGTTTTGTTTTTATTTAATATTACTTATTTACAAAATTACTTTAATGCCATTAATGAAAACATTACAAAATCTTATAATGGATAACCATTTATGTCATAATCCACTAACTATGGTATAATCATATAATAAGAACCTCATATTCAATTAATCAAACAAATAATCACTTTAAAAATTAGCACATAATTTTTGCATTTTACGCGATTAGGTCCTTTTATCAAATTAACCACCGTAACTATAAAATTAGCTCACGAAACTTTCACACATTTATAATCACATGCTGTAAACACCAAAAATAACATTAAAATGTGTTTTTAATTCAGATTTGTGGTCCCAAAACCACTGTTCTGACTAGGGTATAAATCGGGCTGTTACAAAGAGTTATCACATATATGGGATACAATACTTGTGCAAAGGAAAAAGGTGAGAGTAACCCCTCGAATAATTTTTGAATTTTATAATGCTCCATATTATGACAATGATTTCATCGATGAAACTGAATTAGAATATTTTGGAGACATAGATATGGATAGTATTATAAACTTTTTAACTGAAGGAAGGGGTGAATGGAAGTATCACGCAGGTACTGATATCCAGTATCTTTTCATCAAGCCATTATGTTTCCTTAGGCTAAGATGTGGATTTAGTTCATTTGCACACGAATTGTACCTACTTTAAATATTTCTAACGTTAATACCTTTAGAGCAATTTTACTCTATGCTACTTTGCAAAAAAAAGCAGGTGTGTTGGCAAATGGATCCACCAGAACATGGGAAGATGTATTAATAGCCAAAAGGTGGGAGTGTTCTTTCCCCATCTAGTGGCTGCATTATGCAAAAAGACAAGTGTACCTAAGACATCAACTAAATAGTCGTTGAAACCATCACGAAGTATTATCAGAGACACCTTGTTCCAGCAATACATTGAGCTACAGGCCAAACAGATCAAAGATGGGAACAAGCAACAGTAAGAAACGACAACTACACCCACCTCGTCATAAAGGTTGGCACAAGTTCAACAAAACGTTGGTGAGAACAATCATCCAAAGTTAGATTGGATGATTCAGTGGATGCAAGAATCAAGTCTAATTTTTCAAGAGTTTGCTAGGAAAAATAACATACGAGTCCCCAATTATACACCTGATATGTTCGATCTGACGAATATGAAACAAGATGAAGAAGCATAGGAAAGCGAAGAGGAAAGAGAAGAAGAAGAGGATGAGCAGATGGACGATGAGGAGGATGATTGAACAATTTAAAAAAAAGGATTTGTATTAATTTTTTGGATGATTGAAATTTAGACTTTGTAGGAGTAGGATTAATAAGTAGATTTTCTTTTAGTTTTGTCATATTTTGTTAAAGTTTTCTCTGTAGGAACCCAACATGAAGGAGACACAAACAAATTTGAATTTTCAACGATCAAAGGAGGAAGCACCCACCAATAGGAGTTCAAGCGACCACGATCAATCAGGTAATTTTCTTCCTTATTTATTATTGGGCTACACATTGAGGACAGTGTCAACTAAAGTGTGCGGGGAAATATTTGCTTCAAATTTTTACATGTTCTTTTGATTTTTCTTGCCTTTTGTGTGCTTGAGCTTGTAGTAATACAAGTGATTGGTTACGAGCATGTACATAGGTTGTTTTTGTTTATGAATAAATTTGGCATGATAATACGAGATTTTAAATTTTTTATTATTAAACTACTAAATTTTTGTTTGTTACACTGTAAATATATAACACCCCAAACTCGACCGAGACTGACCAGCCCGAATTTAAAGCATTACATTAGCCACCGAAGCGGCTCTCCAGCTAACAACCACACAACGCGCACCCTAACATTAGAACACCTCATTTATGACTAATTAACTATCATTTATTAATGCAGAACCAATTTGTGAACCATTTTTAAACTTTTTCTAAGTATTTAAACCTAAGGGTATTTTGGTCATTTTACCACCTAAGGTTAAACTATCTTGATTTTATTTTTAAATACTTACCAACCTTCTTTTAGTCAAATTCTGCAAGCCTTAAAAATTTTAGCTTAATTTGAGTTCATTTACTATGTCTAATTCAAGTTTTATTATTAGGGATTGAATCGTAACTTTTATAAACTTTTAGTATATTTTTAAAATTAAAAATTAAGAGTGTTTCTACCAACTATTAACAGTTACAAGTCTAATCCTAGAATATTACCAAGTTTCCTATCATTAAAGGCTTCAACTAATCTAATCAAGTTTTAGGACTAAATTACAAATTAAGCAAATTAGAATACTAGATTACAAAAACCAAAAATCAAACCCCCAAAAACCCATACGCCTGTGTGCAAACTACTGCACCTATTTTGTCAAAATTTCATTTTTATTACTCGATTTTACATATTTACTTACCCATTAAACTTGAAATAGCTACAATTAATTTCCATAAACATCCACACATCTATAATTTAATTTATTTACATCAAATATGCATCAATTAATCAAAATTTAACACCCAATTACACGCTTAGCAAACACCAATTAATTCACACAAGCTACATACCTTAGTCGCAAGCAATCCACTCCATGGTAAGCTTCAATTAAATATTGTTAGTATAAAATACATGCTTCATACATCGTGTTATCAACCACCGCATGAACACTCATTGACATACCATAAATCAATCATCAATTCAACATAAAATCAATCATCAATGGATCCACCATGCAATATTGCCAATATAATCATACATACAAGGCATAAAATCTAATGTTTAAGCACTTAATTTAAGACGTTAAAATACAAGTAAAAACATGTTGCTAAGAAATTTTAATATCGGTAAAATTAAGCATAGCAAATATAATTTTCCCAATATTCATACACCAATTAGAACACCTTAATCAAATGTTCAATAAATTAGCAATTCATGCTCCAAATATCAATTTATTCCATATAATTTAATCAGGCTAAAAGCATAATACACAACTTACCAAACCAATTGCCATTTTGTTATTTTATAAAATAAAACCTATTTTTGCAAATCCAACCATCCAATATGCAATTAAGTCATTAATATCACCAATTAAACCTTTAATTTAACACATAATCAGGCCAATTTACCAAATTGCCCTTAATATCACTCACTTTCACATTTAGCTCTTTAAGCAAAAATGTGTTCAAATAGGCAAGTTTGAGCTTCAATTTTGATTTGCTCGTTCCTCCTCTTGATGTGGAGCTTTAACAGAGATAAACTATGCGTTACAAACTAATAATAGCAATAAAAAACATGAAATTTGATAAAGTATACGAATCTAAATCATTACTTTAAACAACTTTACCGATGTTTCACAACTAAGTTAAAATATGAAATACCTCAACTAAACTCCCTTTTCAGCACCTCAAACCACTTCTAATCTTCATTCCTAGTCCAATAACATGTATTATAAGTGTTAATTTCATCATTTAATCAGTTTCATAATTTTCCAGAAAAATTGTCCGTAACGGCCCGATTTAGGGGCTAGTCGAAATAGTGATCTCGAGATCATTAATCCGAGATTTGAGAAATTTATTTTCATGATATATTACGAGTTAGAACATGATAGCACATATGCATGAAAATTTTGGTGCTTTAATTTTAGCGATTTCGTGTTTAATTGTGAAAAAGGACTAAATCGCATAATGTGCAAAAATTCCATTTTCACAAGCTAGAAGTATTAAATAGATAAGGAATTTTAAATTGAAGGTTTTGAATGTGGAATTAGACCCTCCTAATGTTGATAGCCGGCCATAGGGGACAATAGACTCAAAATTTGGTCAAAATTGGGTGGGTTAGGTAGACTAATTTGAAGGAAATAAATAAAATAAGAAAGGATGATATCATCCATTTTTCTTTATCACCTTCACCACCAAAAATACCAGCATAGAAGGGGGTTTTGAAAGCTTTGAAATTTCGACAACTTATCCTCACACAAGTGATTTTGATGGTTTTAGTTGATAATTCTTATACTTTTGGGACCCCTAAAGCTTGAGCTTTCTAATGGGGGGATTAACTTGTAATATGGTGAAGAAAATAGAGTTTTTCCATGAGAGCTTTCATTGTTATTTGCTGCATTTTATGGAAGAAATTAAGTCTTAGTTGTTAGATGAGCAACTTTTGTGAAGAGTGTTAGCATGAAAACACCAAATAGGACCTTGATGGAAAGGTTACAAAATTGGTGGTAAGTATGTGAAATATTGATTTTGATGATAGCTTTAAGAGCATTAAATGTTTACCTAGGCTTGTTGAAGGTAGAAATATGATTAGAATTTATTTCCCAGCCTAGGGGAAAAATGGTCATTTTGCCAAAATCTAGGGGCAAAATGGTAATTTTTCTTAACCATGATTATTGAAATGCTTATATTAATGTAGTGATTAAAATGAGATAATTTTCTATTATAGAGCAAGAGGAGTCGAGAATCCACCTCGATCGGGGAAATAATAAAGTCTTGGACTGAACCGAAGAACTAGCTCATTTTGAAAACGAGGTAAGTTGTATGTGATTTATGCAACATTCATATTAGCATGTTGAGAAATGATTGGCATTATATTAAAGCACGATGCATTACTAAATTAAGTAGTTAATGTGAATGAGATGTTGAAGTCCTAATTAGCCATATTGATTATAGAAATGCTATTATTGAAATATGAAATAAATAAGGTCCCGTATAAGACCATGTCCGGGACATGGCCTCGGCACCGATTTGAGATCCCGTATAAGACCATATCCTGGATATGGCTTCGATGATGAGCATGGAAATTGTATAAGGCTATATTCAGGATATGGCATCGATACATGAAGCGTAATCCCATATAAGACCATATTCGGGATATGGCATTGGCACCTAGAGGTAATCCCATGTAAGACCATGTCCGGGATATGGCATTGGTATCTAGAGGAGACTCCATGTAAGACCATCTCGAGGATGTGGCATTGGCTTTATACTTACAATAGTGGCTATAAACACACGTCTTTGACTATCCCTTGTGAGTGATGGGATAAGTAGATGAATTTAGAAGTAGAGATGTGAATGATAGTTAAGTCATGTGAATGAATGAATACAGGCACTCGTGAATAAGTCACGAAGAGCCGGTTCGATATGTGGCACGGTATGTGCTAGATAAGGGCAATTGTAAGTAAGTATTGTCAAGAAGCCTTGACTTGTGTACAATTAGCTAATACCGTGGATGGATTACTTTATCAGCATTATTATTGCTATTTATTTCCATGCAACTTACTAAGCTTTATGGTTACCCCTTTTTCATTGCCCTTCTTTCTTGTAGTATTGCTAAGGTAACTCGAGGATCATGGTCGTAGGAGTTTGGAAATCACACTATCGATAGCACTTTGGTATAACAATTTTAGATTTGCTTGTAAGTTGGAATGAACTCTTAGATTTGCCTGTGGCTAGGAGGTATGTATGTGCTCACTCTAAAGTGACAATGGCTTGGAATATAGCCTATTAATTGCCCATATAGGTAGACACACAGGCATGTGTCTAGATCGTGTGGGAGGCACGGCTAGCACATGGGTGTGTGCCCAGGCCGTGTGAAGTCTGCACCTTGCACTTGGAATTAGAATCGACCACGGTTGAAAGACACGGGTGTGTCAAGTCCGTGTGACTTTAGTCAGAATCGACCACGGTTGGAAGACACGGGCATGTCAAGGCTGTGTGACTTTAGTCAGTGTCGACCACGGGTGGGAGACACGGGCATGCCTTAGGGGTACACGAGCGTGTCCCTAGACCTACACGGGCGTGTGGCCCCTACTTTGTTAAAAAGGTTTCTCAAACTCGTGAGAGTTCCTGGAAAGATTTAGTTACTTCTCAGAATTATGTTTAGGGTCTCTTAGGCCGAGTATGTGTAAGTGACACGGTTAAACGAAACTTTATAACCCTCTTCTAGAAGTTTAAGCAAGTTTAGCTATGTAATGCCTCGAACCCCGTTCCAGCTCGAATACGGACAAAGGGTGTTACATTTATTAGTATCAGAGCTACAGTTTAGTCGATTCTAGGACTAACATAGTGTAAGTACCAGTCCAGCTATACATGCCATATGTAAGAGTGTCTGAGTAATAATAGTGGGATGGCTCCTGACGTATTGAATTGTGTTTTATGTAGTATATGGATTCTGATCCGGACAGAACTGCAGCTGATGATGCTGCGAGTAACGCGCCGACTCCCACTCAAGGGACCACGCCAGCTAATAGTAGACCCGAGACCTTGGGTCAGGGGGAAGAGGCCCGAGAAACCTTTCTCCACATGATGAGCAATTGGTATACAGAGTATATCCGAGCAAATCCTAACGCTCAACCCCCTCCGCCTCCACCTATCCCTCAACCTACTCCGGTAGCTCCTCAAGTGGTTGAGGTAGTGAGAAGAGAAAGGCCTCCGGTGGATAAGATCCAGAAGCAAAGAGGCGAAGAATTTCGGGCAAATAAGGATGATGACCCGGAGAAAGCAGAATTCTGGCTCGAGAATACCATTCGGGTATTCGATGAGTTATCCTGCACGCCTGAGGAGTGCTTAAAGTGTGCAGGATCACTCTTGAGAGATTCAGCCTACCAATAGTGGAACACACTGGTGTCGGTAGTGCCAAGGGAGAGAGTTAGTTGGGAATTCTTCCAAGAAGAATATTGAAAGAAGTATATTAGCCAGAGGTTCATTGACCACAAGATAAAGGAGTTCTTAAAATTGAAGCAAGGTCGTATGTCAGTGACCGATTATGAACAGAAGTTTGTAAGGCTTAGCAAGTATGCATGAGAGTGCATGTCTATCGAAGCCATCATGTGCAAGATGTTTGAGGACGGATTGAATGAAGATATCTACCTATACGTGGGAGTTCTCGAATTAAAGGAGTTTCTAGTGTTGGTGGATAGAACCTGTAAATCCGAGGAGTTGGCTAAAGAGAACAGAAGAGCTAAGTACGAGTCTCGTGACTCAAAGAAGAGACAACTGAGCAAGTCTTACCAATCCTCATCTAAGAAATCAAGGGATTTCACTACTCGATCAGTCACTTCAGCGGGGTTTTCAACCTGAGATAAAGGCAAGCAGTTTTCGGGGTCGAAAGGGCAAACCACATCAGTTGCTAGTATGGGCAACGTTCGACCAAGTAGACTGGAATGCCCTCAGTGTGGCAGGCGCCATTCTGGTGAGTGTCGAGCTAATGAGAAAGCTTGCTTTAGATGTGGATCCTTAGACCACTTTATCAGAGAATGTCCCAAGGTAAACGAGAAAGAAAATCCTCAGAATGCAAGATCGAGAAGTACCACTAAGAGAAGACTTTTGAGAAACCTGGGGATTGAGATGGGAAGCAAGAATCCTTCTAAAGAGCAAGCCGCTAGAGTCGAGGGTAGAGCACCAGCGAGGACATATGCCATTCGTGCTCGTGAAGAGGCATCTTCCCCTGACGTGATCACAGGTATCTTCTCTCTCCATAATACTCGTGTTATAGCTTTAATTGACCCGGGGTCTACCCATTCATACATATGCATAATATTAGTCTCTAGCATGAGCATGCCTATAGAGTCTACCAATTTATCCTAAGAGTGTCTAATCCCCTAGGCAAGTGTGTGTTGGTTGATAGAGTTTGTAAAGGGTGCCCTTTGATGATTAAGGGTCATTGTTTCCCGGTTGATCTTATGTTGTTACCGTTTGACGAATTTGATGTCATTCTCGAGATAGATTGGCCAGTTACCCACAGTGTAATTGTGAATTGTGGGAAGAAGCATATCGAGTTGAGAGATGAAAATGGCAACTTTATTCGTGTTGAATCAGATAAGCCGGATAGATCACCAATAGTGATATCACCATGTCGGCTCGGAGGTACCTAAGGAAGGGGTATGAGGCATATATTGCCTTTCGAACACTAAAGAGACTGAATTGAAAATTGAGTTAGTACCCATAGTATGCGAGTACTTAGATGTTTTCTCGAAAAAGTTGCCAGGGCTACCTCCGGATAGAGAGATTGAATTTGGGATTGAATTAGCCCCGGGTACTGCCCCTATTTCTATTGCTCCCTATAGAATGGCCCCAACTGAACTGAAAGAGTTGAAAGCATAGTTGCAAGAATTAACGGATAAGAGTTTCGCGAGGCCGAGTTTTTCTCCGTGGGGTGCTCCCGTTCTATTCGTAAAGAAGAAAAATGGTTCCATGAGACTATGTATAGACTATCGGCAACTCAATAAAGTGACGGTGAAGAATAAGTACCCGTTGTCGAGAATCGACGATCTATTTGACCAACTGAAGGTAGCTACAGTATTTTCCAAGATAGATTTGAGGTCAGGGTACTATCAGTTGAGAGTCAAGGACTCGGATATACCAAAAACCGCATTTAGAACTAGGTACGGCCACTATGAATTTTTTGTCATGCCTTTTGGTCTAACAAATGCCCCCGCGATCTTCATGGATTTGATGAATCGCATTTTTCGGCCGTACTTGGATAGGTTTGTTGTGGTCTTCATCGACGACATACTAATCTACTCTCGAGATGAGAACGATCATGCAGAGCATTTGAGTATGGTTCTACAAGTTTTGAGCGAAAAATAATTGTATGCCAAATTCGGTAATAGTGAATTTTGGCTCAAAGAAGTGGGATTTTTGGGGCATATTGTCTCAAGAGATGGGATTAGAGTTGACCCGAGTAAAATTTCGGCAATTGTTGAATGGAAACTGCCGAGGAGTGTAACTGAAGTGATGAGCTTTCTAGGCCTAGCAGGCTATTATAGGCGTTTTGTCAAGGAGTTTTCCATGATAGCTACACCGGTGATGAGACTTCTGCAGAAAGATGTAAAGTTCGACTGGACGGAAAAGTGTCAACAGAGTTTTGAGAAACTAAAGACACTGTTGACTGAGGCTCCTATTTTGGTGCAACCAGAACCGGGAAGAGAATTTGTGGTTTATAGTGATGCGTCCTTGAACGGATTGGGCTGTGTACTTATGCAAGAGGGTAAAGTGATTGCATACTCCTCTAGGCAGTTGAAGCCACACGAGAAGAACTACCCAACTCATGATTTGGAGTTGGCTGCAATCGTGTTCGTACTAAAAATTTGGAGACATCATTTATATGGTGAAAGGTGTCGAATTTTCACTGACCACAAAAGCCTAAAATATTTGATGACTCAGAAGGAATTAAATTTGAGGCAATAGAGATGGTTAGAGCTGATTAAAGATTATGAGTTGGTAATTGACTACCATCCGAGAAAGGCAAATGTAGTCGCTGACGCTCTAAGCAGAAAATCATTATTCGCAATAAAAGCCATGTGTACTCTGATGACCTGATTGGATGATGGTTCCGTTTTAGCCGAATTGAGAGCTAAACCATTGTTTCTCCAAGAGATTCGTGAAGCTCAAAAAGATGGTAACAGTTTGCAAGCCAAGAGAGTTTTATGTGAGTCGAGCGTTGAGACAGACTTTCGAGTAAATCTTGATGGATGTCTAACATTTCGAGATTAAGTCTGTGTACCCAGGAATGATGAGCTTATTCGCAAAATTTTGCATGAAGCACATAACGAATGTTTGAATGTACACCTAGGCAGCACAAAGATTTACCATGATTTGAAGAGATGGTATTGGTGGTTGGGTATGAATAAAGATATTTCCGAATTCGTATCAAAATGTCTGATTTGTCAGCAAGTGATAGCTAAACATCAAGTACCTTCGGGTTTACTTCAGCCCCTTATGATTCCTGAGTGGAAGTGGGACCGTGTTACCATGGACTTCCTGATAGGTTTACCGTTGACTCCTAAGAGGAAAGATGCAGTATGGATAGTGGTTGATAGCTCACTAAGTCAGCCCACTTTATACCAGTGCGAGTCAACTATTCACTCGATAAATTGGCAGACTTGTACATGTCTGAGATAGTATGACTTCATGGTGTACCGTTATGACTTCATGGTGTACCATTGTCAATCATTTCAGATAGAGATTCGAGATTCATGTCACGATTTTGGAAAAAGTTGTTGGAAGCTTTGGGCACGAAATTGAGTTTCAGTACAATTTTCTATCCACAAACTGACGGGCAGTCAGAGAAGGTAATTCAGATACTAGAAGGCATGCTTCGGTGTTGTGTTTTGGAATTCCATGGTAATTGGGAGAAATTCTTACCATTGGTGGAATTCGCCTACAACAACAGCTTTCAATAAAGTTTGAAAATGGTGCCTTATGAGGTATTGTATGGGTGTAAGTGTCGAATGCCCTTGTATTGGTCAGAACTCAGAGAGAAACAGATACACGGGGTTGACTTGGTTAAAAAAACTGAAGAGAAGGTAAAAGTGATACGTGACTGTTTGAAAGTCACCTCAGATAGACAGAAGTCCTATTCAGATTTAAAAAGGAAAGAAATAGAATTCAAAGTCGGTGATAAAGTGTTCTTGAAAGTATCACGTTGGAGAAAAGTCCTCAGATTTGGCCGGAAGGGCAAATTGAGTCCGTGCTTTATCGGACCTTATGGAGTTATTGAAAGGATACGACCGGTAGCTTATCAGTTAGCCTTACCACCTGAGTTAGAAAAGATTCATGATGTCTCTCACGTATCCATGTTACGTCTATACCGTTCAGACCCTTCGCATGTTATAGAGCCGATAGAGGTCGAGATACAATCGGATTTGACATAAGGTGAAGAACCAGTTAGAATTTTGGCTCGTGAAGTCAAGCAGTTGAGGAACAAAAGCATAGCCCTAGCGAAAGTCCTATGGCAAAGGCACGGTATAGAAGAGGCTACATGGGAGCCTGAAGAAACGATGAGAAACCAGTACCCCAATCTTTTCATCGGTAAAATTTTTGGGGACGAAAATCCTTAAGGGGGAGAATTATAACGGCCCAATTTAGGGGCTAGTCGAAATAATGATCTCGGGATCATTAATCTGAGATTTGAGAAATTTATTTTCATGATATATTACGAGTTAGAACATGATAGCACATATGCATGAAGATTTTGGTGCTTTAATTTTAGTGATTTCGTGTTTAATCGTGAAAAAGGACTAAATCGCATAATGTGCAAAAATTCCATTTTCACAAGCTAGAAGTATTAAATAGATAAGGAATTTTAAATTGAAGGTTTTGAATGTGGAATTAGACCCTCCTAATGTTGATAGCAGGCCATAGAGGACAATAGACTCAAAATTTGGTCAAAATTGGGTGGGTTAGGTGGACTAATTTGAAGGAAATAAATAAAATAAGAAAGGATGATATCATCCATTTTTCTTCATCACCTTCACCACCGAAAATGCCAGCATAGAGGGGGGTTTTGAAAGCTTTGAAATTTCAGCAACTTATCCTCACACAAGTAAGTGATTTTGATGGTTTTAGTTGATAATTCTTATACTTTTGAGACCCCTAAAGCTTGAGCTTTCTAATAGGGGGATTTACTTGTAATATGGTGAAGAGAATAGAGTTTTTCCATGAGAGCTTTCATTGTTATTTGCTGCATTTTATGGAAGAAATTGATTCTGAGTTGTTAGATGAACAACTTTTGTGAAAGGTGTTAGCATGAAAACATCAAATAGGACCTTGATGAAAAGGTTACAAAATTGGTGGTAAGTATGTGAAATATTGATTTTGATGATAGCTTTAAGAGCATTAAATGTTTACCTATAGCTTTAAGAGCATTAAATGTTTACCTAGGCTTGTTAAAGGTAGAAATGTGATTAAAATTTATTTTCGAGCCTAGAGGAAAAATGGTCATTTTGCCAAAATCTAGGGGCAAAATGGTAATTTTGCTTAACCATGATTATTGAAATTCTTATATTAATGTGTAGAAATGAGCTAATTTGCTATTATAGAGCAAGAGGAGTCGAGAATTCGCCTCGATCGGGGAAAGAATAAAGTCTTGGATTGAACCAAAGAACTAGCTCATTTTGAAAACAAGGTAAGTTATATGTGATTTATGCAACATTCATATTAGCTTGTTGAGAAACGCTTGGCATTATATTAAAGCACGATGCATTACTAAATTGAGTAGTTAATTTGAATGAGATGTTGGAGTCCTAATGGGCCATATTGATTATAGAAATGCTATCATTGAAATATGAAAAAAATAAGGTCCTGTATAAGACCATGACCGGGACATGGCCTCGGCACCGAGTTGAGATCCCGTATAAGACCATATCCGGGATATGGCTTCGGTGATGAACATGGAAATCGTATAAGACCATATTTGGGATATGGCATCAATACATGAAGGGTAATCCCATATAAAACCATATCCGGGATATGGCATTGGCACCTAGAGGTAATCCCATGTAAGACCATGTCCGGGATATGGCATTGGTATCTAGAGGAGACACCATGTAAGACCACCTCGAGGATGTGGCATTGGCTTTATACTTACAGTAGTGGATATAAACACACGTCTTTGACTATCCCTTGTGATTGGTGGGATAAGTAGATGAATTTAAAAGTAGAGATGTGAATGATAGATAAGTCATGTGAATGAATGAATACAGGCACTCATGAATGAGTCACGAAGAACTGGTTCGATATGTGGCACGGTATGTGCTAGGTAAGGGCAATTGTAAGTAAGTATTGTCAAGAAGCCTTGACTTGTGTACAGTTAGCTAATACCGTGGATGGATTATTTTTGGAGCATTATTATTGCTATTTATTTCCATGCAACTTACTAAGCTTTATGCTTACCCCTTTTTCATTGCCCTTCTTTCTTGTAGTATTGCCAAGGTAACTCAAGGATCGTGGTCGTAGTAGTTTGGAAATCACACTATCGACAACACTTTGGTATAAAAATTTTAGACTTGTTTTGATTATGGCATGTATAGGGCTCAAGTATTTTGTTAAGATGTAATTGTTAGTCAAAGTGTTGGCTATGTAAGTTTGTAAAAGTCATTTTGTAGATGGCCTATTGAGTTAGGTAAATACTTGGCAAACTCTTTTGTTTAATGATGATGTAATTCATGAAGTGTATGTCCCTTTTAATTACCTCGTAAGTTGGAATGAACTCTTAGATTTGCTTGTGGCTAGAAGGTATGTATGTGCTCACTCTAAAGTGACAATGGCTTGGAATATAGCCTGTTAATTTCCCATATAGGTAGACACACGGGCGTGTGTCTAGACCGTGTGGGAGGCACGGCTAACAGATGGGCGTGTGCCCAGGCCGTGTGAAGTCTGCACCTTGCACTTGGAATTAGAATCGACCACGGTTGGAAGACACGGGCATGTCAAGGCCGTGTGACTTTAGTCAGAATCGGCCACGGTTGGAAAACACAAGCGTGTCAAGGCCGTGTGACTTTAGTCAGTGTCGACCATGGGTGGGAGACACGGGCATGCCTTAGGGGTACACTGGTATGTCCCTAGGCCTACACGGGCGTGTGGCCCTGCTTTGTTAAAAAGGTTTCTCGAACTCGTGAGAGTTCCTGGAAAGATTCTGTTACTTCTCGGAAATATGTTTAGGGTCTCTTAGGCCGAGTATGTGCGAGTGACGGCGTTAAACCAAACTTTATAACCCTCTTCTAGAAGTTTAAGCAAGTTTAGCTATGTAATGCCTCGAACCCCGTTCCAGCTTGAATACGGGCAGGGGGTGTTACATTGTCCATGTTCTTGATCAAATTTGAATTTCTCAAAATTGATCCATAAAACGTGTATGATCTTTTGGTTTAAGATTAAAAACCTCTTATTAAACCTATTTTGAGCTTAGACATCTATTAATATTTGGATTCCAACTCAAAATTAAAGATCCACCATTGTTGATCCTCAAGTTCAAGAAAGAATAAATTAAAGTTGAAAATCCATTATAATCACTTTAATTAACAAATAATGATTGAAATCAACTTAGAAACAAGTTTATAGATGAGGATTACCTTCAATTGAACTCAAATTACTGATTTGGAATACTTGAAGAAATTCGAATGACTTTTTTCCCAACTTCGAAAATTATTTCGAGAGATTTTAGAGAGAATTTTGGGAGAGAAACGGTTTAGATCTATTCTCTGATATTTGGTTTATGAAAAAAAAAGGAGAAAAAACTCTCAATTCGGGTGAAAAACGAGTGAAAAGTGAGGTAGTTGTAGAGTTTTTAAAACTTAAAATTTAGGGAATTTGCCATCAGGCCACTCCCCCTTTTCCCTTGTTTTACAAATTGCTCCTTTCCCTCCAAAATTCCGAAAATATGGTTTATTTGCTATAAAATCTCTTACACATTTCCCTTGTTTTTCAAACTCGTCCCATTTAATTAATATTTTAAATCACCCAATTAAACCCCATTTTAATTTATTTTTAAATTCCAATTTAACCCAAATTATTTATTTTTACCCACAAATTACTTAAAACCATAAAATTAATTTTTCTAAAAATATTTTTATTTTTTGGAATATTATTTACTGATTTTTAGATGAAATTAAGCTAACTAATTAAGAATATTAATTGCTAATTAACCTGATTAATTCCAAATTTTCACTCAAAACCCGGTAAACTTACTCGAAACTAGTAGACCTATTTTCGAGGCCTTACAAAATAGGTATTAAGCTATCATTTGTACCAAGTGATATAGAAAGTACAAGGAAATGAGCATGTTAGTATGAATGATAAATGGTTAAATTTATGTTTGTTTGGTTAATTAAATTTATGCATGTTGAGATATTTAGGGATGACCTAAGGTATTGTTTGAAACACATTCAGAGCCAAAACGCTGTCTTATCTATACTTCACCTTTAGTACCAATTCTGGGCCTTTTGACACTTCTTGATGAACCCTAGTACAAACCCAGAGCCTAAAAATGTTAATTTGTATATGCCATTTTTCTTTGGTCCTATATCGCACGATTATAGACGTCTGGCCATACGTATTGAGAGTTAAGTAGATACATTATGGTGGAGTTTGTAAAATTAGAGTGAAATAGTAAATATTGGTGTGATATAGGAACTATAAGTTAGCCTAATGTGCGAAACAAAAAGAAAAATCCAAAAAGAGAATTGGTAAGAGTAGAAAAAGTCTTAAACTAGTGAAAAAACATTCATGGATGAGATGTATTGAAAAAAGAGGAAAGTCATAAAGTCACAAAAGAAAGAAAAACTCGTTCATCAGTACACGAAAAAATTGTAAGGCTAGCCTTAGTTACTATATCATGCTATGATTTCTTATATAGAGAGAGACAAGGAATGTGAGAGAAAGAGAAATAAGGTGTTGAGTGGGTAAGACCTAAAGGGGGAACAATAGGGATCAATACGATGTGCCAAACTATTTTCCTATTTGTAACCTTTTGATGCTTATTATTTTTGAATTTCATACCTGTCTTAAGCCGCAAAATGTTACAAGCCAAAAATCCCTATGTGACCTAAGTATCCTTATACATGAATGAACATCATACTAAACATTCACATAGAAGACTATTTGTATTCTACTCAAATAATCAAAGTACTTGTATGATTTGTTGATGGATTCCTATAAGTGAAAACCTTAATACTTGTATATTTTGCAACTTACTGAACTTAGATGTTTATGATCAAAAGTAGTAAGTCAACTACTCATCATGTTGAAATTTTTAGTAAACGTAAAATGCCTAAGTCATATGCCCCGAAATAATTACTTGTACCATACTTGCTTAAGGGTCGTCATTTTTCATTTTGTAATATTTGTTTATGTTGCTTGAGGACAAGTAATGACTTAAGTGTGAGGGAGTTTGATCTGTCATAATTCAAAGCAGCAGATTAAACTAGTTTTCACATTTAAGGGAGCTTGAATACAAGCATTTTCATTATGTTTTTAATTCAGTTTCTTTAGTTTAGTTTACATTCAATAAAATGTGCACATCAAGTCTTTTATTAACCTTAAGGGCCGAATGAGGCCTAAGGGAGAGCTAACGTACTTTGTGAGTGTGCAAGAGACCATTAGAGGGCATTTTGAGTCAATACTAGATGCTATGTCACAACATGAAGGATCCAATGTCACAACATAAAAAGCCGAATAAAGAAAGTGAAAAATTGCGTTCAATTTCGCGACATACTCCTAAAGATGGCTACAGAGGAACATGTTGGTTATTACGTCACAACACGGGTCTTGGTGTGTCGCGACATCAACTCTGTGACGGAAATAAAACATGAAGTAAGGGCGTTTTGGTCTGTACAATCGAACTTTAAGTCGGGAATGTCAACTAACTAAGGGTTAAGGACAACGGCCACCTAAAGGCTATAAATAGGTTCCTTTAGAACGTGTAAAACACATCTAAGTTTTAACCTAGTTTTCTTCCATTAAATTTAGTCTTGTTTTCTTTGCTTATTAGGTTTTCCTAGTTTTAGCTATTTGCTTTCTTCAAGAGATCTAATTGTAAAGGAGATTAACTTCCGTAGATTCGTGCTTATTATCAATATCAATTAGGCTTTTCTTAAACTCTCTATTTCAATCCATTCTCTATGATTAATTCTTCCATTCATTCCATGTTGTTTATGAAAGCCATGAGAAACTAGTCCTTCTAAGGGGGATTAGCAAGTGAAAGCATGATCTCTTAAATGTTTTGTATGGTTATTCAACAGATCAATTGTTTGGGAAAGGAAGAATGTGAAACGAACCCTAGGCCTAACAACCCGAGGAAGTCATCAAGGTGGGAATTAACCCAAAATTAGTATTGCTCATCCGTGAACACCTTGACCCCAAACCAGTTTGGACTATGAGGTCGAAAGATAAGTAGTTCTTATTAACTCGCTATGTTAGTGGAAAATCGAAATATCTTACTAGGGTAGCGACTAGTTGATTGACGAAGAACCCGAGACAACAGTTGATTTAGATTGCTGAAGTAGGCAAATCACCCATCTTCAGATTTGATTCACTTTATTTCTCTCTATCTCTTACAATTTTACTCTTTTTTTTGTTATTTTATTTCATTAGTTTAAGAAACCTTAAAATTATCTCTTATTTTACTTTCGTACTATAACTAACTTAAACTATTAATTAGATCTTTAATTGTTTAGGTTAAGAATGATTTAGTACTCACCTCCCTTGGGTATGATCCTTGAAGTACTGATACAATCTCGGTTCCGTGAATTGAATCCGAGTCGTAAGATTGCCTGATCGTTAAACAAGAAGGTTTCGTTCGGATTTGGAAAGGTTTAGAAAATTCAGTTTTAAGAGGGAGGTAGACAAGGAAGGGCTCGATAGAAGGTGGTTATGGATTAAGGAGGCTCGGTTATGAAAGAAATGGACAAGTCGGGTTATAGGATAATTGGTAACTTAAGGTCAAGAATGAACCAAACTTCGGATGAAGGTTGACCCGAGACTTATAAGACTTTAAGTTAATTTGGAAGGAATTATGAGACCTCGACCCACTATATAAAGAGATAGGAACCTCGGTATAAAGTTTCGAACGCCACACGAAAACGTGATAAGTTCGGATAAACAAAGAAACTGTTGACGCCACTACCTAGATAGATAAGTCAACGAATCTTTGGATGAAATTTGAGAGAAAATTTCTCAACAAATTTAAGGGTAAATTCATTCATGAAACTCTAAGTGCTTACATTGAAGAATACAAGTATTTATAGTTTCTTTCATGGCTTAGCCGAATGGACCTAGGCCTAGCTTCTAAATTCAAATTTTCTTTAGTGTTATCCCACAAATCATGCAACAAATTAAGCCACTCTGCCCAAGCATGAAAGTTTGTCTCCATTCCATGTTCCTTGGTGCCCATTAATTTTGTCCATATGCAACCATTAAACTAGTGTCTCATTAATTTTGTCCTTATTCAACCATTAAACAAAAGGCAAGCTTTCCACAATTGCTTTCTTTCATGCGTCCAACCATGAAGATTCCTTGAAAAACAATAAATTAACCTATTAGCATATTAAAAAAATAATAATAATAAAATAAATTAATGGGAAAGTGGGCACCGTATATTCGGTAGCCATTAAGTCATGTTTGCACTAAGAAAAGTTAATTATTTGTTTTTAAAAGACACAATAAACATTATAAATTAAATTCAAATTCATTTATTGAAATTCAATTAAATTCATAATTTAAAGGATGTGACTAAATTAACTATTATCTTATTTAATTTTAATGCAGCAAATTTAAAGCTAATTAGTCCAGCAAATTAAAGCATGTAAATGTAAAAAAAATAAGAAGAGCTCATTGATCTAAGTTTGAGCTAGCTGAACGTGAAGGACATCGCATGGCTTGCTCGATTCATCATTCCCACACTGTCCAGCCATGACATTGCTCCACAATTTGCCTACGAGAGCCGACACTTCCTTCTTAAACCTTTTAGCATGAGCACGAGTGATAGGCCCCTTTGGTAGCTCCAACAGATCTTCGGTGGCCTTAGTGGGTGCCAGAGCCACGGTCGTATCATCCCCTCCTCCTTCGAAACGACTTGTCCTAAAGTCGTCACCTACATCATATGGTGATAAATCAGACACATTAAAACTAACGCTCACGTTATACTCACCGGGGAGATCGATTTTATAAGAATTATCGTTGATGCTCTCCAAGACTTGAAAAAGACCATCGCCTCTTGGCATTAGTTTGGATTTTCGTTGGGCTGGGAATCTTTCTTTCCTCATGTGTACCCACACCCAATCTCCTGGCTTAAAGGTAATTTTCTTGCGTCCTTTATTAGCCCTCTGCTCATATTGCTTGGTTGGTTCTTCGATATTCCTACGCACCTTCTCATGTAAGTGTTTCATGAACTTGGCCTTCCTTTTTGCATCTGCATTCACAAATTGTTCGTTAGGTAGTGGAATTAAATCTAGAGGTGTTAAAGGATTGAAACCATAAACAATTTCAAAGGGAGAGTGTTGAGTAGCCAAATGGTTAGAACGATTATAAGTGAATTTGATGTGCGGTAGACACTCCTCCCACGACTTAAGATTCTTTCGTATTATAGCACGCAACAACGTAGATAAGATTCGATTTACTACTTCTGTTTGCCCGTCCGTCTGAGGATGGCAAGTAGTCGAAAACAACAGCTTTGTGCCAATTTTTCCCCAAAGCATTCTCCAAAAATGGCTCAGAAACTTAGTGTCTCGATCAGAAATAATAGTCCTCGATACTCCATGCAAACGTACAACCTCCCTGAAAAAAAGGTTAGCAACATGTAAAGCATCATCAATTTTGTTACATGCAATGAAGTGTGCCATTTTCGAAAACCTATCTACAACAACGAAGATTGAGTCTTTGCCATCCTTGGTTCTAGGAAGACCTAGAACAAAGTCCATTGAGATGTCGATCAAAGGTCCTTCCGAAATAGGTAACGGGGTGTATAATCCATGGGGTTGAACCTTTGACTTGGCTTTCTTGCAGGTGATACACCATTCAAACACTAGCTCAATGTCTCGTTTCATTTTTGGCCAATAAAAGTGTTCGTGCAACGTTGCCATCGTATTTGCTATTTCGAAATGGCCCATGAGGCCTCCACTATGCGCCTCATTCACCAAAATGTTCCGGATGGATCCTTGAGGGATACAGAGCTTGCCTTCTCGAAACAGGTAATCATTGCTACGATAAAATTTATCACAAGTACCAGATTCACAAGCTTTGTACATTTCAGCAAAATCAGGGTCAGTAGCATAGTATTCTTTCAAATACACAAATCCCATCAATTTTGTCTCTAATGAATTGAAAAGAGCTTACCTTCTAGACAACCACATTTTCTTTACCTTTCTTATATTTGATGACATATGGAAACGGTTCGAGGAACTCCATCCATTTGGCATGCCGTTTGTTTAGTTTATGTTGGCCCTTTAAATGCTTTAATGCCTCGTGATCGGTATGGATGATGAATTCCTTTGGCCACAAGTAATGTTGCCATGTTTCCAAGGCCCGAATCAACACGTACATTTCCTTATCGTTAGTGGGGTAGTTAAGTGTCGCTCTGTTTAACTTTTCACTAAAGTACGCTACCGGGCGTCTTTCTTGCATAAGCACAGGTCCAATGCCTAAGCCCGAGGCATCACACTCGATTTCAAATGTTTTCTGGAAATCTGGCAAGACAAGTAAAGGAGCGTTAGTCAATAGATCTTTAATAGTATTAAAAGCACGCTCTTGTTCGTCATTCCAGATGAAAACCAAGTTTTTCTTAATAACACTAGTTAACGGAGCAGCAACAGTGCTAAAGTTTGGAATGAAACGCCTATAGAAACTTGCCAAGCCGTGGAAGCTTCGAACTTGGCTAATACTAGTAGGTCTCGGCCATTCACAGATTGCCTTAACCTTCTCTTGGTCCACTTCAAGCCCCTTTGTGCTAACGACAAAACCTAAGAAAACAACTCGATCAGAACAGAAAGTACATTTCTCAAGGTTAGCGTATAATGTTTCCTTACGCAAAACTTCAAGTACGGCTCGCAAATGGTTTATGTGATCTTCCAACGATCTGCTATAAATAAGAATGTTGTCAAAATAAACAACACAAAATTTTCTGATAAAGGCTCGCAAAACATAATTCATTAACCGCATAAATGTACTGGGTGCGTTAGTTAAGCCGAATGGCATAATCAACCACTCATACAAACCGTGCTTGGTTTTAAAAGCTGTTTTCCACTCATCTCTTTCCCGTATCCGGGTCTGATGATATCCGCTCTTGAGGTCAATCTTGGAGAAGAGTTGTGCCCCACTGAGTTCATCTAACATGTCATCTAGCCACGGAATAGGATGCCTATACTTGATGGTGATCTTATTGACCGCTCGGCAATCCACACACATACGCCAAGTACCATCTTTCTTCGGCACTAAAAGCACAGGAACAGTGCACGGACTTAGACTTTCCCGAATGTAACCCTTGGCCATCAAGTCGGCCACTTGTCGTTGCAACTCTTTGGTTTCTTCAGGGTTGTTTCAGTATGCTGGGCGATTTGGTATTGTGGCTCCGGGAACGAAGTCAATCTGGTGCTCGATCCCTCGAATAGGTGGTAGGCCACTAGGGATGTCGTCCGGAAATACATCTTCGAAATCCTGCAACAAAGATACAATCGAAGATGGAAGTGAAGCATCTAGTTTATTAGTATTAAGGAAATTCTCCTTATACATAAGAACTACCATTGGTTGCCGAAGCAACAACATTTTTCGAATCTCTCGTGCTTTTGCATACACGTTCAATTTTGCAATCCCTTCCTTATCCCGTCTTTCTTGTTCTTTACTCACTTTTTGCTCACTCCCTTTGTTTTTACCTCTTGCCTTTATTTCTCCTTTTTCCTTTACTTTTCCACTCTTTGTCTCTGTTTCTTTTTCCTCTCTCTTTGTTTGTTCTTTCGCTTTCATTTGTTAAACAGAACTTTTCAAGCGTACTTGGTCCTCGTACACTTGTTTGGGAGACATTGGTGCTAGGGTCACACTTTTACCACGATGTTGGAAGGTATAGCAGTTTGTATAACCGTCATGAATGGCTCGTCGATCGAATTGCCATGGTCTCCCCAAAAGTAAGTGGCTCGCATGCATTGTGACCACATCGCAAACAACTTCGCCACTATACTTGCCAATGGAAAAAGGGATGATAGCTTGCTTGGTGACTCTCAATTCGCCTCCGTTGTTCAGCCAATGTAATTTGTAAGGCTGAGGGTGTTTTGTCGTTGGCAAGTCCAACTTTTCAATAAGCATGCTGCTAACCACGTTTGTACAGCTACCTCCATCAATGATCATACTGCATACTTTGCCTTGAATATGACATCTTGAATGGAAGATGTTTTCTCGTTGTAGTTCATCTTCGGTGCTTTGAATACTCAAACTACATTTTACCATGAACAACTCACCTTCAACAGCAAATTCAAGTTCTTCTTCCTTCTCTTCTTCAGTAGAAAGGTCGTGTTCAATCTCTTCTTCGTCACCCGATTCAATCTCACCGTCGGGTTTCATGATCATCACTCGTCGATTTGGACACTGACTGGCTATATGACCCCTACCGAGACACTTGAAACACTTGATGTCTCTAGCAGAATTATATCCGGCCTCATTGTTAGGTTTGCTTGTTTCCCCACTTGGCTCGTTAATCTTTGGGCTTGTAATATTTCCGTGTGCTCGAAAAGGGATCCCTTTCTTACTGGCTCCTTGATTCCACTTTTAGGTAGGAGTGGAGTTTGGGTAGACATCGCGAACGGGGCCTTTCCTTTTGAGGTGCTTCTCCACTTTGATGGCCATGTGCACCATCTCTTCGATCTCAACGTAGTGCTGGAGTTCAACTACGTTAGTAATATCTTTGTTTAATCCAGCCAAAAATCTCGCCATCGTTGCTTCACGGTCTTCTTCGATGTTGGCTCGGATCATGGCTATCTCCATCTCTTTGTAATAGTCATCTACACTCCGATTGGCTTAAGTGAGATGTTGTAACTTTTGGTACAGTTCTCGATGGTAGTACGCTGGAATGAACCTCTTACGCATTAATGCTTTCATTTCGGCCCAAGTGTTAACAGGTCGCTCTCCGTTCCTTCGCCGACTAGTGGTTAGTTGATCCCACCAGACCATTGCGTAGTCAGAGAATTCAATGGCCGCTATCTTTACCTTCTTGCTTTCTGAGTAGTTGTGACACTCGAAGACTAACTCAATCTTCTTTTCCCATTCTAAGTACAACTCCGGGTCGGTTTTGCCTTGAAATGGGGGTATGGACAATTTGAGATTCTTCAAGTCATCATCTACTCGACCTCGATCTCGTTGGCCTCTTCGTCGTCCACTATAATTGGACCCATGATTGCTCTCGGCTTCACTTGGTTCAGACCATTCTTCTTCGAGTACTCGTTGCCTTCCATGTTCCCTTGGTGGGCTTTGAAGAATTCTTCCTCGACGGGAGCGCTCTTTAACTTGGTCGAGCCTTTCTTGGATTGGCTTGAGTTTACGGTCGAATAATTGCTCTACTTCACGTAACAAGGCTTGATGATTGAGATCGGGTATATTTCTAGCTTGTTGTCTATCCGTTCTCTCGGCCATGTTGTGTTCCGGACTTCGGGACATGGTTGAAATTTAATCCTCACACAAATCCTCTCGACCACTCCAAAAGAAAAGAATAAATGTCACTCACACTCGTGTTTGTACTCTATTTCGGCTTTTACCTCCACTCTATTGTGCTCACACACTCTTGCCTTTTTCTTCCGCTCGTTTCTTCTCTCCTGATTTCGTATAAGATTCGGGTGACCAGATCTACTAGGTTAACGGGTCAATTTCAAGATTAGTTAACAGAGGTTTGGCGTTGGATATCGTGTAACACCCCTTACCCGAAACCCTTGCCGGAATCGAGTACGTGGCATTACTAGACTTGACTATTAACTCGGGGTGTAAGATTTTAAGGCTGTCCAACTGCGTCATGCTGACTAAATCGATGATAACTCGAGTTACAAAACTCGAAATTTAGATCCGTAAATTTTCCTTGAAACTAGACTCATATAACTTTTCACCATAATTTTTCCAGAATTTTTCATGTGGCCAATTAGTACAGTTTATTCATCAAAGTTACCCTTATTACACTGCTTAACAATTCTGACCTGTCTCTACAAAAATACAGTTATCTCATTGTACAAATTTCCTATTATGTTCTTGTTTATACCACTGAAAAATAGACTCATTAAGTGTTTTACACATATAAATCATGCTTCTTAATTATTTTTATACAATTTTTGACAATTTTTCCAAAACAAAACAGTGACTCACGAATTCATTCAGAGCAGGTCTCAGTAAAACTTAATTTTCTCATAATATATAAATGTTTTGCCTACTCTGTTTCTTTCAAAAGAAAAATAGACACAATAAGGTTTTATTTCATATCTCATTCACCTTCTAATTCAATATACCCTATTTTTGGTGATTTTTCTAACTCACATCACTACTGCTACTACAAGCTGTTTTGTTGCATTTTATGAAAGACTAGCTTCTAACCGAACCTACCTACATCCCCAATTCAAGGATTCATTTCAGATACAAACATTTTCTTAACAAAACGATTAAACTTAGATTAA
This sequence comes from Gossypium bickii, assembly GCA_025503065.1. NCBI lineage: Eukaryota > Viridiplantae > Streptophyta > Magnoliopsida > Malvales > Malvaceae > Gossypium > Gossypium bickii. The sequence goes on along the minus strand of CP106717.1, from coordinate 39,904,264 downwards.
GAATGCATAAACATTGCCATCGTGAACCAACATACATATCAAGACACAACAACAGTACTTAACTAAAAATTTAGCCATATTCGCATGGCTATTATATACATGAACCTTAAGATTTCATCAAACAAAGACCAAGTCTTTCCTATACATGCCTTCGTTTAAAACCAAAATGAAAGAGTACCCAAAATGTAGATTGATAGTGTGAGCGACTTTCCGAACGATCCCGACGAGCTTGTAGCTTGCACCTAATCTATAAAACAGAGGAAACATTTCACACAATAAGCTTGCTAGCTTAGTAAGTCCTAATTTCATAAAAATAACATTTGAATTTCAACAATTAAATTACTATAATTCAACTTGTGGACTTGTACTCATACTTATTTTCAAACTTTAATTTTTTACCCATATTAACAAGTATGAATTAAGTAGAAAAACGATATATCTTCACCACATGCTTATGATCAAAATACTTGTTTATAAACCAACCTTTTGAAACCCAAAATGTCATCGTATAATCATAGGTACATGCATTTATATACTTAAATGTCAATTACTATAACATGGCATCAATTACACAACCACTCATGTGGCCGAATATGCCTAGTCATGTATCCTCATATTAGGAGACCAAAATACAACAATCATATCATTCATTAGTAAAGCCGAGAACACATATTATAACACACATATATATATATATATATATATATATATATATATATATATATATATATGTGTATATATTCCACACTCGTAACACATGCCATTTGTAATAAATTACTGATTTTCCTTGTCTTATATAAGTAAGAAATTCATTCCTACTTCACATACTCACCTGAGCCGTTAACTCGATAAGTTTGCTTTAATTCGCCTTGAACATAGATTTCGGTTTCTATTTTGTAAAATACATCACCGGCATCAAGCCTGCTAGGCGTAAAAGCCCGATAAGTAACACCGGCACAAGGCCTGCTAGGCATAAAAGCCCGATACAAATCACCGGCACAAGGCCTGCTAGGCGTAAAAGCCCGATACGAATCACCGGCACAAGGCCTGCTAGGCGTAAAAGCCCGATACGAATCACCGGCACAAGGCCTGCTAGGCGTAAAAGCCCGAGTCATGTCAATACAGTTAGACATTCCCAACACACTTCATAACTATTATATACTCATCTAATTCAATTGGGCACGCTCACATTGAACCAACGAAACCATTTTCATTATACGTTCCATCAATTCCCAACACATACTCAACATAAATCATCAACCTAATATGCCAAAATACATTCGACCATGAGGTAAATGGATACTAAAATTCATCAATTTTTTTATATTCAAGATAACCATAATTAATTCTTTGACATGATTTAACTAAAGGACTTACCTTGACAGTTGGAGGGTAAGAATGTCCCGGCTACTCACTCGTCTAGTTTAGTTTTCCCCCGCTCCTTTTTCCAACTCTTTCTTCCCTTGATCTAAACAAGGTTTGAAAAGAGTCTATTCAATTGAATTCCATTCATCTCAATTCTAAACACATCATTGTACTACTCTCCCAATTGACTATGCCCAAATACTCATAATTAATCATTTAAATTCCATCGTACTTTGCCTCATAATCCACATATATTTAAAATAAATTCACATCAATTTATTTAACTCTAAAACCTTAGTTATATACATGATCCAACTCACATTCGGCCTTTACATAAACTAAATCCCTTACCATATTACATTCAATAATTGTATGTATACACATTTACAAATACACGTATATAAAATTATAAATACTTCAAGAAATAAAAAGTTACATAAATCACCACATGCATATATTTATATCCCATTCGGCATATATTATTAAAATTGCCATATTATATTCGGCAATTGGGGTTTATACCTTAAACTCCCTAAAAAAATGAATTCAATTTAGTATATCATTTACAACCGATCACTTTTAGCTAAAAAAATCTTCTATCAACATGAATAGATCAATATGCTCATTCATGGCCGAACCTAAGACAAGCTCCAAGCTCCAAAATTTCCACATGTATTTTAAAGTACTCATGATAGCTAGCTCAACCATGCAAGAATTTAAAAAAATGAAGCTAAATTCCTTACTTTAAGAGGACTGTAAGAACCGGCCATGAAGTTCAAATTTTCACTTCCTTTCTCCTTGTTTTCGTGGAGAAGATGAAGTAAGTGGGGAGAGAATATGTTTTTCTTAATCATATATAAATTATTTCCATCAAGTAAAGCAAACCAGAACATTCAACATTAGCCGAATGGATAGCATACTCAATCAAAAAAATTTCAACATGGTTTCAATAATCCTTAAGACAAGGGACTCTAAGATGTAAGAATTTTCTATAATCACATTCAAATACTAACCTTAGGATAGCATGCAAGTGTTGAAAATGAAAGCTCAAGCTCTTTTTTTACCTTCTAAATTTCGGCAGTGAAAAAGAACCCAAGGTAGAAGATGAGCATTTCCATTAATTGTTTATTTTTTTTTATGTCTCTTTATTTTAATTAAATTATAAAACTAATATAACACCACTACTTAAAATAAAATAATTGAATTTAACATATTAACAATCACCATGCCGTCCATTACCATATGGAATGGGTTATTTGACATGCAAGTCCATTCTTGCAAGGTACATTAACATTAAATCCTTCCACTTAATAATGGCTACTTTTACCTCTTTAACTATTTAATCCTTTCACTTAAAAATTAATCACCCAAACATACAAATTTGTAATTAACATTTTAACACATGCTTGACTACTCAACATAGACCTCAATTTAAATAAATAAATAAATAAATAAATAAATTTTTATATATATATATTTTTTTCGGTTCATGGTCCCGAAACCACTGTTCCGATTAGGGTCAAAATTGGTCTGTTACATATCGGGTAGGCTAAAAGAAAGAAAAGACAAATAGAGTAAGGATGGGTGGCGTTGGGTGAAAAGAGAAATACCAATTGATGGTAGAAAAAAAAATATTGAAGATCGGGGTAGGAATATGAAAGTAAAGCAAAACTTGCAAACTTCACACCTTTTTTTTTTGAATTTTCGTATCTCTCTTTTTTTTCTTTCTTTCTTTTTTTTACAATACCAAATGCACTATATGTGAATTACAAAGAAAGATAGAAAAAAAAAAGAATTAATTTTTTTGAACTTTTTTTTACTTCGTAATTTTTTTTTTTAAAAATACGTACCTAATTTGAGTTTACTTCGAACGTCTGAGCTTCTCGTTTAATTAGCTCTGATACCAGATGATACGATCCCGGTTCCGTGAATTGAATCTGAGTCGTAAGATTGCCTGATCGTTAAACAAGAAGGTTTCATTCAGATTCGAAAAGGTTTAGAAAATTCAGTTTTAAGAGGGAGGTAGACAAGAAAGGGCTCGATAGAAGGTGGTTATAGATTATGGAGGCTCGGTTATGAAAGAAATGGACAAGTCGGGTTATAGGATAATCGGTAACTTAAGGTCAAGAATGAGCCAAACTTCAGATGAAGGTTGACCCGAGACTTATAAGACTTTAAGTTAATTTGGAAGGAATTATGAGACCTCGACTCACTATCTAAAGAGATAAGAACCTCGGTATAAAGTTTCAAACGCCACACAAAAACGTGATAAGTTCGGATAAACAAAGAAACTGTTGACGCCACTACCTAGATAGATAAGTCAACGAATCTTTGGACGAAATTTGAGAGAAAATTTCTCAACAAATTTAAGGGTAAATTCATTCATGAAATTCTAAGTGCTTACACTGAAGAATACAAGTATTTATAGTTTCTTTCATGGCTTAGCCGAATGGACCTAGGCCTAGCTTCTAAATTCAGCCCCTTTCTTTAGTGTTATCCCACAAATCATGCAACAAATTCAGCCACTCTGCCGTCCAAGCATGAAAGTTTGTCTCCATTCCATGTTCCTTGGTGCCCATTAATTTTGTCCATATGCAACCATTAAACTAGTGTCTCATTAATTTTGTCCTTATTCAACCATTAAACAAAAGGCAAGCTTTCCACAATTGCTTTCTTTCATGCGTCCAACCATGAAGATTCCTTGAAAAACAATAAATTAACCTATTAGCATATTAAAAAAATAATAATAATAAAATAAATTAATGGGAAAGTGGGCACTGTATATTCGGTAGCCATTAAGTCATGTTTGCACTAAGAAAAGTTAATTATTTGTTTTTAAAAGACACAATAAACATTATAAATTAAATTCAAATTCATTTATTGAAATTCAATTAAATTCATAATTTAAAGGATGTGACTAAATTAACTATTATATTATTTAATTTTAATGCAGCAAATTTAAAGCTAATTAGTCCAGCAAATTAAAGCATGTAAATGTAAAAAAAATAAGAAGAGCTCATTGATCTAAGTTTGAGCTAGCTGAACGTGAAGGACATTGCATGGCTTGCTCGATTCATCGTTCCCACACTTTCCAGCCACGACATTGCTCCACAATTTGCCTACGAGAGCCGACACTTCCTTCTTAAAACCTTTTAGCACGAGCATGAGTGATAGGGTAGCTCCAACGGATCTTCGGTGGCCTTAGTGGGTGCCCGAGCCACGGTCGTATCAAGTACTTACCTACTTCGTTATAAAATCTATATTACAACTCGACTCGTATACTTACGGATACCACCTTATAATTTTTCATTCTATTACAGTATTTCACACTCTGGACGTTGGTACGTCTAGAGGTAGTCATGTCTCCAAATATTTAGAGCGAAAACTACTATTGCAAGTTACAGATCATGAGTAGGATAATTTTTTTCATGTGACTTAAGTTGTCGAGAAGCATAAACAATCACTTTCCCCTCTTGCATTAATACATAACCTAAATTGTTGAGTGATGTGTCGCTGAACACAACAAAAGTATATTCTTATTGCTAGAGAGAGAATAGCTCAATAAATATGAAATGCTAGATTAATTATATAAATTATATAGTATGTTTATTTTTCTTGTTAATTTAGTAATAATTATATTTTATGATATATTTTTAGACTAACATATTGCATACGATAATTTTATTTTAGTTTTTAAAAGAATCTATTGAAGCGAATCAAATGACAAATAATTAATATATTAAATTTTAGAAAAGTTTATATATTAATTTTTCTAGAAATTAGTATATTTTAAAATTTATTATGATATAGTTGTGGAATTATACGAAGTGTAATTAGGGTTTGTATATTTTAACTATCAAAATCCTAAATAAATAAAGGGAAGAGCGAGGCTAATCAAATTTCTGATCTAAAAACAATGATACTACCTCTAAACTAAGATAACGCGCCTTTGCGTTTTCCTTTGAATTCACTCACGCTCCTACTGGCGCGTATGATTTAAACCAAGTCTCAGTTCACAGAATCTGTAACCATCTACGGAAAAATCCTGTGTACAAACACTTATATAGATATATTTGTATGTCATGCAATAATCACCGTACACATTTCAGTCAAAGCCACCCAAAACCAGCAGTCAAACTTTTAGATAAATTGATGATCAACCCACATTGTTGTTTGACAGTGAGCAAAGTGTGTGTTGCTTCTTTCTACTTTAGTTTTTACTTTACAAAATAAATACCTTCATCTATTTTTATTTTTGTTTGTACATCAAATGTTCAATATCAATGCTATAACTTGAAGTTGAAGTTGAACCCTTGTTTTTAACACTTATCTCTTCTTTTACTACTGACCATTTCTTCTTCCTACCATTTCTTTTTCTAATAATCTTCTCTTTCTCAACCTTGCCTTAGCTCTGTTAAAAGACTCACTGTGCTTTTTGATGATGTTTCCTTTTAACTTAAACTATATTCTCTGATCTGCGTTTTCTTTTATTTCTCATTTAGATCATTGTTTTCGCCGGGGGGAGCTTATCTTGTTCTTTGTTGGCTTCATTCTCGTAAAACCATTGAGAGGAACAAGTGGTCCATTTTCTTCTTTCTTCTTGGGATTTTAGCAACTTCCTTGACTTTTATTATGAGATTCTGAAAAATGGGATTTTGTGTCAAAGATGCAGAATATTGGTGTGTGTTTTAAGGTTAGTTTCATCTTTCTTGTTTCATTTTTAAAAAAATAAACAATGGAGTTCTCTCTTGAAAAAGTGGTTAAAAAGCTATTATGTAAAATGTTTGTTTACGGTGTACTGGTTTATAAGAAGTTAATGCTGTGTTTGGTGACGTAATTATTAGGGATGAAGAATATATATTTATATTGAAACACAGATTTAATATCTTATAGTTTATCTACTTTACCTGAAGTTAATAAACGAGAGATGATGTTCTTCTTATGTAGGAAGGTAAATAAAACAAAAGATTTAGAATCTATGGCTTTTGTATTGATTTGGGTTTCCTCTATTGTTAGCTTGATTACACTTATTTGACGGATTTGTAGTTTATAGATGTTAAGATTTGGGGGCTGTTCTTGTGCAGTTTTTAGGTTTGGAATTAGGTTTATTTGTGTTGAATCTTTTGTTCTTTTCCAATCCAATGACTAATCTCTTTTTGAGAGCAGTTTGGTTGAGTTTTTTATCCTTTCAATTTAGTCCCAGAAAATATAGTAAAAGAGGTGGAATTAAAACAATAAAATCCATTTCTTATTCATTAAAAAATGGTAGAAGCTGTAGTTGGATGAACCATATAGGAATTTCTGTGGAGGTTCAGCCTTCAGGTGTGTTTTACCATTGTTTCTTAGAAAAGGGAACACTAAATTAACTGATGGTACACTAAATCATATTGTGACCTTCTGAAATGGAGTGTGCTATTTCCTATTTCTCTCTCACTTAATAATCTCTGTTTTTCTTGTGTTCATTGATCATTTGTTATTGGAAGTGGATTCTTTTGGACTGAATATATTTCTTTGTGTTTGTAGGAACCTACTTCAGTTGTTTGAGATTGTTTTGTAACTGGTTCTTGTACAATGAGAAAAGGCAGAGGAAAAGCAAAGAAGCCGACTATTGTTTCTTCTCGTGAAGATCCTGGAAGTGGTGAAGATGAAAAGATTCCAGAATCTAAGAGAAGAGGAAGGCCGCAAAAGCAATTGAAGGATGATGTTGATGAAGATGACGCGGAGAAGAAAGAAGAAGACGGGGAAGATGTGAAAGGTTCTGTTCCCATCAAAGAGATGAAAAGTCAGGCTGCTACCGAGAACGGAAGGAAGAGGAAAAGGTCAATTCAGGCAAAAGAAAACTTAGATTCAGTCAAGAAAGAAAATTGTATTACAGCAAAATCGAGCACTGATGATTCATCAAAACCTGTTGGCTATCGACAAAATGGTAGCAGGCGCAAAAGCAAGCCTCGACGGGCTGCTGAAGCTGTCGTTGAATGCAAGTGACGTTCTGGTTAACCATCACAGTGAAATTTTACCTTCTTTTTTGGACCTGATAAGCTATTCCAAAAGTAATGCTTATCAGCTCATGTATGGATTCAGATGTTTCTTTTTGTCACATGCTATTTGTTTTTGTAGTTTCTGAATTCCATTTCAATTGGGAGTTTTTTTTTTTTTTTTTTTTTTTTTTTTTTTTTTTTTTTTTTTGTTTTTTGGAGATAAGTTTGCAGTTCATGGTTGCAAATTGCAAACAATCCATGGTGTTAGTGGCTTATGACCATGATAGATGTTATTCATTTCAAGAGCTTTTTATTAGTATTTTTATTGGCTTTGCATCTATAAGACTATAACTGAACATCTTTCCATATCTATCTTTCGAATTTCTTGACCATCTTATATGTATAAACATGCCTGGGTTTGAAGATATTGCGGATGTTTCAAATTCTAGAGAGTAGAGAAAGAGTGTTTTTATGCAGGAATCTTGATGCAGTTCAAGGTTGAGGGAGATGGAATACATGTGTGCGTATATGCTGATGAACTGAAGGAATTGATGAATGAAGGGACTGCGGGATTCGTGTAGGTTATGTCGAAATGGTATCTTCTTTCCTCGTCAAATAAGCAGTTAGTTTCACCCACAGTTTAAGATTTCTTTCTGCGCTTGAGTAATCATAGCATAATCATCTTTGAAAGAAGTTGTCATCCATATAATGTAGCAATGGCATGCATACATATAGAAAATTGATCTATTTCTTCAGCCATCTCTGATTGCGTCATTTTGCTTTCTTATGATTCTTTGGTTTCGTTCACTTTGGCTAATTGCAGGTCATGGTATTGAGATTTTATGGAAAATCTCTTGGCCTCTCATCTCTGATCAAACAAGTTTGTTAGGCATTACAAAAATATATTATTTACAGGTTGTTGCCATTGACTGAAAAAGCTACATATTTGTTTAGAATTAGTGGATGTACTGTATTTACATCCTGTGGTTAAGGTATTCATTCATTCATATAAATTCTGATACATAAATTATTTTTCTTGAAGTCTTGTGAACTAGTTTTGGGTTTTGGTCGAGTACTTTGGTTTCATATATCGGCTCTTTCTAGGAACTCCATCAACTAGGCCCATTACCTGTCAACCTGTTTAATGCTGGAATAAAATATTTTGGGTCTGGTTTAGAATCATCTCGGTTTGGGTCTATTCTCATTTGAATCCGGATAATTACAAGTTGGATTTATTAACTGTTGAAGTTATATCAAATTAAATTTAACGGAGAACTATTTAAACTCCACCATGAGGTTTAATAAAAAAACAATCACTTAGTTAACCTTTGAAGTTACTTCAACCCTTATGGCACTCATTTAATATTTAAGTTTGTTTATTAAATGAATTTTAAATAAAAATTTATGTTTTATTAACTAATTCTTATTTTTATTTATTTTTGTTCTCTTTAAATTTTATAATCAATCATTTTAAATAAAAACAATAAAAATATAATTAGTTATAAAAATGATTTAATTATTAGGTTAAATTTTGCTTGTGGTCCTTGTACTTTGCAGATGTTGTAGATTTAATCATTATACTTTAATTTGATTGATTTTAGTTCCAATTTTTTTTCGAATTGGTCAATTTTAGTCATTGTATTTTTTAATACTTGAAATTTTAGTTTTGACCCAAACAATGGCAGTTAAATCCATTTGATTAAATTCAGTTACTAGTCTTATACTATGTGTACGAATGTAGATTTAGTTCATATTCTCCAATTGGATCCAAAGTCACTATACTTTTCGAATTTTGGAAATTCAATCATAACAAAAATGATAGCTGTTAACTCATTAACTGAATTTTTAATGAGTAATATATGAAAATAATTAGCTGACATGACATTACACATGATAAATGTCACATCAAATTTTAGAAGTAGTAGACCCTAACGTAGGCTCCGTTTGGTAACTTGTAAAAGCTTTTCTGTAAAAGCTTTTCAGGCTTTTTTGATGTTTGGTTGGCTGAAAATGATTTCCTATGGTAAAGTATTATACAAAACACGGGAAAAGGAGGTGTTTTTTTAGGAAAATGTCTTACCCTTTTGAATTCGGTAAGAAATTTTCCGGAAAATGACGCTTCTTCTCCCCTTTCCCCTTCCCCTTCCCTTTGGGTTGCAAATCAATGCCATTGATAATAGTTTGGTCAAGGACCTTTTCCGGTTCCTCCTTCATCCAGGTAAGGCTCCTTTTCCTTCTTCCATTCTTCATCTTCTCTTACAAGTAAAAGTCCGTCGCATATCTTCTCTTCTTAGCATATTCTGTTTCGTTTCCTCTCTTCCTCTCTTTCTCAGGCAAATCTACCATGAATTCTTCGCTGGGTCTTGGCTTAAGGCGATGATCGTTCTTTGATTTCTAACATTTTTATTTTAAATGAATTATGCTGATTGTCATCTTGGATTGACAGGAGAAAAAGTTCTTGATCGGAGTTGTTCTTATGGTTCCTTGCTATTCTGTAGAATCGGTGAGTTTATTTGTATTAGTTGAATGGAAGCATTTGAATCTTATAGTTTTATCAACCTATTCATCAAACAGTAGTGCCTCCGAAGTCTGATGGCTGATGTGTTTAAATATTCTGTTTTCTAGCCCTTTACACCCCAGTCATAAAATTGATGGAAATAAATGAACTAAAGAAATTGTGATGAATATATTTGTCCATTGACTTCATTTCATTTAATTTTATTTGAACTCTTTTGATATAGGATTTGGCATTTGATCTGTCCCTTTCTGCTCTTTTGGGAGATAACATCTACAACTTTGGAGAACTCCTTGCTCATCCAATTGTAAGCACATATTTATAAGTTTCTTAAATTCACTATATATTGCAGCTGGTCCAATTGTTATGGAGATGATTGATGCAGTCTTGATTAAGAAAATGTGCTTTTAATTGCACAAAGATAAGGTTCATAGGCCCCGTTTATGATACTCATGTTAATGTATGTAGAGGTTTAATGACTGAAAGTGCCTGCTATTAAGAGCCTCTTTTCGTTGTGCATTTCTTTTCATGCTATTGCAATTACATGAATACATTCTTATTTTTCATTGTGTTGGATTGATTTAAAAGGGAGTTTGTGTGTTGTAGTTTTTTTTTTCCCTTCTGAATTTCTTTGCTTTGATGTTTTTATTTTGTTATGTTTGAGATGATGACTGTTGGCATCATTTACAGAGAAAGAGTCTTCTGGGGACCAAGGTGGAGTGGCTTCACTATATCCTCTAATCCTTCAACTCTGGGAATTTAGTTCGCTATGAAGAATTGTGTCGCATGCACAATGCTGCACTGAGTGCTCAACCAACCTTGGTTGAGAATGAGAAGAAACTCTTGGAAAAAATTAATATTCTATGCTTAATGGAGATTATCTTTAGGTGTGTATTGTTTTAGTGTACCCTAAGGGGTCAGGTCAAAGTTGCTGATAATTGTATGTGGTTAAAAACTAAAGTACAATATGTTTCAATGCAGTTGCCCATCTGATGATCGACCTATTCCTTTAAAAGTTATTACTGAGAGAACAAAATTGTCAATTGAGGATGTTTAGTATCTTCTCATGAAGAGCCTGTCTGTAAGTTAAAATATTCATAATATTGTTGTCATCTTTGTTTTTACACGTATTCATTTTCCTTTATCTTTAGTTTTTTCATGACACCTTAATAGGGAGTGCAAACTATAAGGGGATACAAATAAATTTTGGATATAAGCCAAGGAAAATACAAATTATTATGAATAGTGAACATTTGTAGAATTCCAAGTCTCAATTTTTCATATGGACGATGCACCATTGTATACATTTGATCCGAGGCCTACATGTAGCAACTAGCTATACTTCAGAGGGTTCAAAATTTTAAAGATAACTTGTATAACCTTTTTGTGAATAATGACTGCAGGTTCGTCTGATTGAGGGCATAATTGATCAAGTAAAGGGAACAATTCATGTCTCTTGGGTGCAGCCAAGAGTTTTGGGGATTCCATAGATCAAATCCTTGCGTGTCCAGTTGGATAATTGGATGGACAAAGTACATAACGTTTGGTTATCAATTGAGACTGAAACACCTGATCTTGTTGCATCATGAATTTTTTCTCTAGTTCCTTTCTGCCATTGTAACAATTTCGTTATTTGAAAAGGGCAAGTGAAATGATGAGCAATGAGGATAGAGATAAATGTTAGTCATTTACGGGTAGAGCCATCTTTGTATAATTCCTTTAGTAGGTATTGTTTGATCCTTAAATCTTTGTTCTGAAAGGAGTGGCTCATATACTAAACTTTTCACTTTTTGGCATTTGTTGGATCTACAATGGCATTGGAATGCCTGAGGATATGGTTAAAACTACAAACACCAACCTTATCTTTCATTTTGTATTGGGATTTTTCATTAGATACAACCAGATATGATCCACTTTTATGTGGATGAAAGTGCATTTTCATTTCAGATTAGATATTTTTCTGCATGATCTATATATTGTTTGGCTTCAATACGTTACTAGACGAGCTGCTACTACTTGGTTATTTAACTACAAATATGTTGATTAGTTTTTACCATTTACATGTGATGTGAGTGAATCCTATAGGATGATTGCCAATCTTGAACAATTAAACCATCTGGTTTATATATTTAATTTGATTTATTTATTTATAATTGAGTATTATTATATATTTAATTTGATTTATTTATTTATAAATAAATCATTGCAATATATGTAAAAATAATTTAAAATATAAATTTATTAATATATATAAATTTATTAATATATGTAAAAATAGCTTTTCCAGAAAATATTTTTAGGAAATCTGCCAAACAAAAGAAAGTATTTTACACAGATTCATCCAAACACTAGAAAAGTAAATCATTTCCAGAAAAGTAAATCATTTTCCAGAAATCATTTTTCGGAAAACATTTTACTGGAAAACAAACAGAGCCTTAATGAATTCAACAATTATCATTTGGTGAGGACTAAAATTTTAAAATTTGAAAAGTAAAGGGACTAAAATTGATCAAATTAAAATACAGGGATTAAATCCACAACTTTCGTAAAGTACAGGGAACTGATAGCAAAATTTAACCTAATTACTATTAAATTATAAATTGCATTTATTATATTATGATCATATATTAAACAAAAATGTATTTTTCAATTAATATATTAACTATTTTTGGAAGTTACAAGTACAATTGTAATTTTAAAAAAATGAATAACTATAATTGAAACTAATCATTTTAAAAACGTGTTCAATTAATGATCAAAACATATCCAGATCTAATCTACATATGGTTTTCACTGACGAAGATTTGAACTTGAGATCTTAAAGTTTACAGGGTCTTAACCTTGACTTTGAACTAAGGTCTCATTGGTGGTAAGTTTTATTTCTAAAAACTTATTATCAATGATAATTATATTTTGTTTTTGTCTCTTTTTTTTGTTAATATTTAAATTTAATTACATATATTAACTTTAAGATTAATTCATTTCTTTATGTTTTCAATTGGTTATGTATAAATAATACATGTTTTCATTTTCATTTTGTTTATTTTAGTTACGTATATATAATACGTGTTTTTATTCTTATTTTATTATATTTGTTGAGGGTGGAAAAGTTTCTGGGCCACAACATTGAGAGCATTGTTTCTTAAGTGCGAAGGGATGCTAAAGAACGAATAAAGAACGTCCTCAAAGATGGCCTTGTAGAATGACCTTGGCATGGCTAAGCCATTTAGGAGATAATAGTAGGTGATGATCAATTGAGATGGTTATAGGAGATAATCAATTGAGATGATTGTAAAAGATGATCAACTAGGGTGATCGTGAAAAATAATCAACTTGGATGGTCTTAGCATGGCCTAGGATCTTCATGATGTAGCAAATCAACTAAGATAACCATTGGGGAAATGGTCTTGATGTGCCATAGGGTCTTCCTGATGTAGCAGATCAATTAAGAAAACCTCTAGGGAGATGGTCAAGTTGATCTCAAACTATGGGGACTTTAAGGACATTTATAGAGAAAGAGACAAGGTTAACGAGAATTGGAGGACTTCCCTACAAGGCCCACCCCAATTTTTAATTAGTGATCAAGTAAAACATAATGTAATAAAAAGAAGTTTTGAAAAAGAGGGGTAGATGACACTTCTTTATTAGTAGAGTAGTATGACTAGTTTGTGTGTGAAAGGTGGCAAATCCTTTCATTTATAGCCAATGGTAAAGCAACTTGGTGTCAAGTGTCATTTCTCCATTAGCTCGGCATGGAGGTGCCTTTTTGAGATACATTAAACCCTTACGAGTTTTCCTTTAGACAAGTCATGTTGGGTGTTTTGGAGATTGTCTCTAAAGTTTTGGTTACTCATCATCTTATATGATTAACTTCTATTTTCTTCCCCAACATTCATTCCCCCCTTAGTTTGGTAATGGTTCTCCATTGTTGTTTATAGATACTATCCTTAGGAAGATCTTCAAGGTCGTGTAATCCCGTGTCACACAGCCGTGCCACCAAACCGTGTAACAAATTGCGGCAATGTAATCCTGGGTCACACGTCTGTGTCGCCAGGCTATGTAACAGATTATGGTTGTGTGAACCAATTAACACCTAAATTAAATAGACCATATGACTGTGCCATATGCCCGTGTATGACACACGGTCATGTGGTAGATCGTGTACTAGACCGTGTGTGTTGAAAATACCTTCCAAAACAAGCAACTACATTCTATGTTCACTTAAGCCACAAGTCATGCAATATGCCAACCCTTTAACCCATTCAAAAGCATCAAGAACCTGTCAGAATATACCATATAATATCCATCCTAAGTGCCTAACCAATATGCCACAATTGGCACCTCAAATAAACCATTCACCATCAAACATTCATTACCATTCGTGCCATAATGTTCATATCTAAACCATCACATAAAATCATCATTTCAATTGCTAGAGTATCATCAAGTAAAGTTCACCCGTGCCATAATGTTCATGCCTAAACCATCACATAAAATCATCATTTCAATTGCTAGAATATCATCAAGTAAAGTTCACCAAATGACCTAGAACATAAATACCAATTCTGTAACATCCTAGATTAGGGGTTATGCGTTCGTGCATAATTCATGAGTTAGTAGGTTTTGGCAGTGTTTGGAAGTGTATTAAGGGTTTTTAGAACTTTAGGTGAAGGGGAAAAACTTTGGAAAATAATTGGAATTTTAAGTTAAAAAGGGGGAGCTAGGCTATGGTAGCCTTAAGAAAATTTGTGTTGGATTCATGACACAAAGAAATCAATTGGCAAGGGTGCAAGGGGAGAAGGTTGCGTCAAAGTGCCAAAGGGGAGAAGGGCCTGGGTTCGAGTCTTGTGGGCATCATAAGCGTGATTTTATTTTTCCAAGTTGGCGCTAAGAGAGAAGAAGGCCTTAAAAAGAATTGTTGGGGGGTTTATGATGCAAAGGAGCTAGCAGCAAAGTGGCTGGTAACGTGTGGTGACTCAAAGCAGTCCCATGTTCAAACCACAGGGGCAAACAAATGGGTGTTTTATTTTATTTTTGCATGTGACGTCAAGGCAAGGGAGAAGAGATGGACGACTTTGGGACTTTGGAAGGTAAGGATAAGCCTTGTGTTTCTTTTAAATATTTGGCTATAGATAGTGGATAAATAAAATTTTATTTTATTTATTTTAGGAGGTGATAAGCTTGGTTATTATTTATTGGAAATTCGGCTATAAGGTAAGATAAATGTTGGTTTATTCAATTTATTTTGAATAAAGGTTGATTTATTTTATTTAGTTTAGATGAGTAGATAGGAGATAATGATGGTGATATTTTATTTGAATAAGTAAGGATTAATTCAACTTATTTTGAATGAGCTGATAAAAGGATAATTGTAGATTTATTGTATTTAATTTGAATAGGTGATTAAGAGATAAAATAAGAGATTAAATTGGGATTTGATAAGTGGAGATAGGTGTGCCGAATTTGGGTAGTATAAATAGGGGAGGATCAGCTCTTGGGATTTCTTTTCTTCATTCTCCTCTTTGACCGAAAGTTTTTAGTCAAAAAGAGGTTCTCTTTTCCTCTCTTTTCTTTGAAGCCAAAACCGAATGTTGAAGTAGCCATAGGTATCTTTTCTTCTTTACTTTGTTCATTCGAAATCATCATCTTCCCCAAGAACTATTCTTTCTTCCATTATTGACAAAAGCCGAAACCCCTCTACCCCTGTTCTTTATTGCTGAATCCTCTAAGCATAAATTCCCTCCACTTTGGCGTGATCTCTTTTCATCATTAACGTGCCGAAACTCTTTCTTTTTGGATCTAGAAGTCGTTTCTCTAAGGGTGCTGGCGTAGTGGTAAGTAAGTTCTCTCCTAGCAATCAGTTTTGAGTTCTTCTTAATAAGTATACCGAAATCTATAGTGGGCTTTGGTCTAAGGTGGGCCGAATGTCCATTAAAGCCATAGTGATATGTTCTCTTATGTGTAGCTAACGTCAAGGTGCATTGAGGGAGTTTTCCAGGATTCGTTTTATCAAGGAAGCACTAAGGAGCCCTTTTGGAATTAAAGTGATTAAGGTAAGCAAGTATGGTACTCGGCCCTAGGCCATACTATGTGATTAAGTGTTGACCGATTTGGATTATGGTCTTCTAGGGGCAAATCGACAGAAGTAGAGCAAGCTTTCGGGAATCAAGATTATTTCGGTAAGTATGTTAAGTTGTGGATATTTGGTTAAGATTTCATATATTGATGATTAAATCGATTGTTCTGATTAAGTGTTATGATGGAGGCGAATACCAGTCAAGAAGGGAAAAGGAAGGTCCCTATTCTTAAGTTTAAGAAGAGATCTGTCTCGGCGGTTCGGGATTGGCCACCGGGGTGTGGGCCAGCAGCAGGAGAAAGCTATAGGCAGATAGCCGTAGTATCTCTTAGTGATAGCATTGGGATCAAGAGTTTAGAACTTCAAGTGATCAGGTGTGTGATTAACCCACCGTTTTCCGGGTATATGATATGTATGTGAAATGTGTATGTGTTATGAATGTGCTAACTAGTGCAGTGGAAATTGTGATATGGATACCCTCAAGGGGTATGTCGATAATCCGGTAAGTACCAAATCTGATTATTAATATGAATATGTGTTATGACTATGCTTGATGAACATGCTCATGCATCATTATATTATATCATTATTTTATGTTACATGTGCATGGGTTGGGATATGATATGAAAGAAGGTACGGGTGTACTTCGAGTACGTGGTTTGATGTTAGCCTTGAGCTACATCGTGGATTGACATTGACTGAGGTCACGTTGTGGATTAATTGCGATTTAGTTCGCGTGGCTTGATGAGTGGCTGTGTGCCTCATCGTGGTTGATATCGGCTATGTGCCATATCGTGGTTGATGAGTGACTATGTGTCCCATTGTGGTTTTGGTGTTAGCTACGGCTACATCGTGGATTAGTGCTGACTGAGGTCGCGTTGTGGATTATTGTGCTTAATTGCACGTGGATGGCATTGAATGCCTTTTGGAGTGAAAAGGAGAGGGTGATTTGATAATCCCCTGGTGTGTGGTGGCTGGATACGGGGGTGTGTAGAGGATGGACCCTAGGTTGGGTTGGGTGCACTTTGCATATTGTATCTGATATGAATATTTGATGTGAAAATGGGCCAAGCCCAGTATATGAATGTGGAACAGTGTGGAAAAGGGCTTAAGCCCGATATGTGAAAATTATGTGGTTAATTACCCTGTTACCTGATAAGTGATATGAATATGGGCCAAGCCCAGAATGTGATAATATGTGAATATGATATTTGTTATCTGATATATGGGTTAATATGTGGGTGGGATTCAGTGGATTAATTACACACTGAGTCTGTGTGACTCACCTAATTTTTATTAAACATCGCAGATGATTCGTGGTGATTGGACCGGGTTGGAGTGGATACGAGGTGGCCCATGCAGAAGACATCTCCTTTATTTTATTCAGTTTATTACTAAGAACTTTTGTTTATTTATTTATTGTAATAAGGCCCAGTTAAGGTATTTGAACATTTTTATTATGTGTAAGCTAGATGACCATTAAATTATTATTTGGAAGTGCTTTTAATTTTGGCAACTTATATTTTAAAAAGATATTAAACTTTTCAAATCCGGGAAATTGTAACAACTTAGTTTTATTGGGAGTTTTAAACACACAATGTTTTATTAAAGACAAAATTTTTAATGTTTTTCCCAGAAGTGAAATCAGTCTTCAAATGTTTTTCCGCAGTGACATACCAGATCCGGTCAAGGCTCGTAGGCAGGGTTTGGGGTGTTTCAAATTCACCAAGCAAGATGCATTGTAGGTGTAACACCCCAAACCTGATCCATAAGGAGGACCCAGGATTGACGCGTCACTACCTTAAAATCTTTTCCTTTAAACTTGTACAAGCGTGGTCTTCATAAAAATACAGTTCAAATAAATATGAATTGTAAATCCTTTGTGAATTTAAAGACAAATAAGGTTGTACATTTCCAAGGAAAATAAAAATAAAAGCTCTACTGAAAGATCTTAAAATGATATTGGGCGTAACCCACAATTTAAGTATAGTGCCGTATACATATACATATAATTAGACAAACCTTAATCTTTCGAAGTTAATAATTTGATACTTTGCAAAAACATAATCACTTCACTGAGGTTTTATTGAATTAATGGTTTTACAAGAATAGCTTTAAAATACAAAATTCCTTCTTTGAAATGAAACCATCTTGACATCACCCGTATGCCATGCATAATACAAAATACTTAGAAATCTCACGATAAACGATGCCCTCTAGTATAGTCTTCGAAAAGTCCTTTACTTCGTCAGCAATCCTGAGAAGTAAACATCTCAATAACTATATATAATACCAATAAACCTTTCCAACTCAACAAGTCATACAGTTCGCCCGTTGGTGAATACCATACACGAATAGACTTTACTATAGACACTATTCCTTTGGCGCATACACTATGCCCATTCAACATGCAGACAACCTTCTTTGTGCTAGCCATACCCAAGTCCATGATCAAGCCTTAGCATTCATTTCATTCATTTCATCATGATTTGCCAATCTAATTTGCAAACTCTTACCATCCCCTTTCATGCATCATGATCTGCCAGTTCAATGCTCATTTCATTGAAGGCATCTCCATGATTTCATTTTCATAACTCAATTCATATTGTTCATTCTAGAAATAATAAGTGCTAGCTTAAACATGAAGTTAGGTCCTTACTCCATTAACAAAAACAACTAACTCAAACTTATAACCACAAACCTTTATTACCCATATACAAATAAATCATCTTATAGGATAACAGTGCTTACCTCAATCAAACATAAATGAGAACATTATACACACACATGGAAGCAAGAAGGAACTCAGCAGAAAATGCAGGAATGTTCAGACAACAGAACCTTTGCCTTTTCCATGAGAGCCCTCAAGAGTATCTTGAGCTATGGTATAAATAGTTAAACTTATCAGTTCATTGCACCAAAAAAGTAAACAAGTGGATAAGTCTAACAGGTTACAGAAACTTAGTCCTATACTAACCATATTTTATAAAAGCCCGATTTTGGGTCTAGTTGGAACAGTGGTTTCGGGGCCACAAATCTGACATACTAAAGTTTATTTTTATTACACTTCTATGATCTATACTTTTACAAAATGATTTCGTGAAAATTTCGTTCGAAAATTTTGACATTGGGCACTTAATTTAGTAAAAAGGACTAAATTGTAAAAAGTGAAAAAGTTGGGTTCTACATGCTAGAGGTGTCTAAATTGCAATGAAATTTTAAATTAGAGGTCCTTAGTTGGTAATTAGACCATTTGATAAATTAGTGGATAAAAATGGACATGGTGAATGAAATTTCAAAGTTTTAAGTGAAGGGCATTTTGGTCATTTGGTAATTAAATGAATTAAAAAGTAAAATCAAGCCAAAATCCTTGTCCATCTTCCTCACCATAGCCGAAAATTTGAAGGTCACCATATCTAGGGTTTGTTCAACTTTCAAGCTTGATTGTAAGTACATCCTAGCCCCGTTTTTAATGCTCTTTAGATTTTTGAACTCGTTATCATCTGATCTATTTATTTCTACCATTAATTTGAGTTAAGGTTGATGTCTAGGGTTTGACCCATGTTATAAATTTATGTTTTTTGATGTTTAATGGTCGATTATGCAAGTTTAATGTTAGATAGACAACTTTTACTAAGTGATTTTTCATGAAAATACCTAAAAAGGACCTATTTGTAAAATGTTGTAAAATGGGTAGTAAAAATCTAATTTAATGAAAAATGTGGGCTGTTATAAGCATGAAAGAGGTTTGGCTAGGGACTAATTTGTAAAAATGTCAAAGTTTTGGGGCAAAAATATAATTTTACCATAATGTAATTTTTGGACTGAATTGAGAAATGTGGATAATAAATGAGTTAAATTTGCTATTATAGATCAAGAGAAATGAGGTTTGGACCTAGATCGATGGAAAAACAAGGTGCTTGACGATTAGGTCCCATTTATACTATTTTTGTACTGATGTTAGTTCGTATGTAAATAATGCATTGTTTTCTTTATGTTTTAAATGCTTTAATATTGTATGAATTATGATTGACTCCTTGGATGTAATCGATAAAGTTTGACAAGTGAGAAATCCCGGTTGAACCTTAGGAATAGGTAGGATATATGTCAAAGTTGTGAAAGCTTATGATTATGTTGCGAGTTGGTACATGTACGTACGTAAAACTCATTTACTAATGAGCTCGATATGTGATGAATCCCTCGGTAAGGTTATGAATGAGTAAGTTACGATTAGAAGACCTTGATACAATTTATGCCAAGTTCATCATGTTTATTTGTATGGTACATGTGTGATTATAATGCTTATTATTTGCATAGGAACTTACTAAGCTATATAGCTTACTCCCCTTTCTTTTCCATTGTCTTATAGTGTTACCAAGCCAGCTTGGGGGTCGAAAATTGTCGAAAATCCATTCTCACTATCAACTTAACATTTTGGGTACCATTGATTCTAATGTTTTGAGTTGTGGCACATGTATAGGGACTTGGTCATTTTGTTATGTGTCATAATTAATTTAGCCAAATGTGTTGGCTTATGTTGGTTGATAACTCATTTTATAAATGGCCATTGAAATTGGCTAATATTGGTTTAAGTATGTGTATATATATGCATATAATTATGCTTTTCATGGATGTGGGAAATTGCATGATTTGAGTTGAGATGTATGTGATGTTTGTGTATGATAAATGATAGCATGTGAGTGGGGTGTTGATGCCTCAGTTGTGGTTGATTTGGTTGTATGTATATGCTTGGATTGGTGTTACTTGTTATTGTGTAGGTTGGTGCAAGTAAGGGTGGCAAAATGGCTTGGTTGAACAAGTCCTCGGTTGATAAGATCCGAAAGCACCGGGCTAAAGATTTCAGAGCTAATGTGGATGATAATCCTAGGACAGCCGAGTTTTGCCTCGAAAACTCCATCAGGGTATTTGATGAGTTGTCCTACACATCGAATGAGTGTTTAAAGTGTGCCATCTCACTTCTAAGAGATTTTGCATATCACTAGTGGAATACACTTGTATCGGTGGTACTAAGAGAGAGGGTTACATGGGAATTTTTTTAAGAGGAGTTTCGAAAGAAATATATTAGTCAACAGTTCACTGATCAGAAACGTAAGGAATTTCTTGAGCTGTAATAGGGTCACATGACAGTGACAGAGTATGAGCGAGAATTTGTCAGACTTAGTAAATATGCTCGAGAGCGCATTTCCACCGAGGCTATTATGTGCAAGAGATTTGAGGATAGACTGAATGATTATATTCATGTGTTAGTTGGGATCTTAGAGTTGAAAGAATTTGTTGTACTGGTTGAACGGACTTGTAAGGCCGAAGAGTTGAATAAAGAGAAGAGGAAAGCTGATCTTAAAGCTAGAGATTCAAGGAAAAGGCCGCTGAGTAAGTCATTTCCATCTCAGTCAAAGAAATGTAAAGAAATATATTCCCGTTTGAATGTTTCAGCGGGGTATTCACATAGAGATCGTGGGAAGCAACACTCAAGTTTTAAATCTCAAGCTACTTCAATGGCAAGTGTAGGTAATGTAAAGTCTAATAGACCCGAATGTCAACATTGTGGAAGAAGACATCCCGACGAGTGTAAAGTGAATGATCAGGCTTGCTTTAAGTGTGGTTCCCAAGAGCATTTTATCCGAAATTGTCCTGAAATGGCTGAGAAAGAAAAATTTCAGAGTGTGCTAGTAAGGGCTTTCCAGTTGAGTTTATTGAATTTGTGGTTAGAGTGTCAAACCCTTAGGCAAACATGTATTATTTGATAGAGTTTGCAAGAATTGTCCCTTGATGATTCGAGGTCACTATTTTTCGGCTGATTTAATGTTGTTTACATTTGACTAATTCGATGTTATTTTGGGTATGGATTGGTTGACACTACATGATGCTGTAGTAAACTATAAAAGAAAGATTATTGAACTGAAATGTGAAAATAGTGAAATTCTTCGGATTGATTCAGATGAGTCGGATGAGTTACCTATTGTGATTTCTTCGATGTCTGCCTAGAGGTGTGTAAAGAAAGGTTGTGAAGCTTATCTTGCTTATGTGTTGAATACAAAAGTGTTTGAGTTGAAAATTGAATCAGTGCCGATAGTTTGTAAATATCCTGATGTATTTTCGAAAGAGTTACCAGGGTTGCCTCCGGTCAGAGAAGTTGAATTTGGTATTGATTTAGTACCAGGGACTTCACTGATATCGATCGCTCCATATAGGATAGATCTAACTAAATTGAAAGAATTGAAAGCTCAGTTGCAAGTGTTGACAGATAAGGGTTTTGCGAGACTGATTTTTTCACCATGGGTGCACTGGTGTTATTTGCCAAGATGAAAGATGGATCTATGAGACTTTGTATCGATTATCGACAGCTCAACAAGGTGACTATAAAGAACAAGTATCCTCTGTCGAGGATAGATGACTTGCTTGATCAGTTGAAAGGGGCAACGGTATTCTCGAAGATTGATTTGAGATCTGACTACTATCAGTTAAGAGTTAAAGAATCTGAAGTGTCGAAAACTGCTTTCAGGATAAGGTACGGGCATTCTTTTGGATTAACTAATGCCACTACTATTTTTATGGACTTGATGAATAGAATTTTTTGACTATATTTGGACAAATTTGTGGTTGTGTTTATTTGTGATATTCTGATTTATTCCTGAGACGAGGCCGAACATGCTGAGCACTTGAAAACTGTATTGCGGATTGTGAGAGATAAGAAGTTGTTTACTAAATTCAGTAAAAGTGAGTTTTGGCTCCAAGAAGTCAGATTTTTGGGACACATTGTCTCTGGAGATGGTATTCAGGTTGATCTGAGTAAGATATCGGCAATAGTTGATTGGAAACCACCAAGAAATGTGTTCGAAGTCATAAGCATTTTGGGCTTAGCCGGTTATTACTGACATTTTTTTCAAAGGAATTTCGATGATTGATACTCCTATGACAAGGTTGTTGGAAAAAGGTGTTAAGTTCGAATGGTCAGAAAAATGTCAGCAAAGTTTTGAGAAGTTGAAAACATTATTGACTGAGGTGCTAGGTTTAGTACAACCTAAACTGGGAAAAGAATTTGTGATTTATAGTGACGCGTCACTGAATGGATTAGGATGTGTGTTAATGCAAGAGGGCAAAGTAAGAGCTTATACCTTGAGACAGTTGAAACCGTACGAGAAGAATTATCTGACTTACGATTTGGAATTGGCCGCCATTGTTTTTGCTTTGAAAATTTGGTGTCATCACTTGTACGACAAGAAATGCCACATCTATACAGATCATAAAAGTTTAAAGGATTTGATGACTCAGAAAGATCTGAATTTGTGGCAACGGAGATGGCTCGAGCTACTAAAATATTATGAGCTAGTGATTGACTACCATCCTGGTAAGGCAAATGTAGTCACAGATGCGTTGAGTAGAAAGACTTTGTTTGCTTTAAGAGCGATGAATACATGGTTGAATTTGTCTGAAAATGGTTCGATCCTAGCCAAGTTGAGAGCTAGACCGTTATTCCTTCAACAAATTTGTGAAGCTCAGAAATGTGACAGTGATTTGCAAACCAAAAGTGTTCATTGTAAATCGCATAGTGATTCAGATTTTCATATCAGATCCGATGATTGTTTGATGTTCCAATGTAGAATTTGTGTACTGAAAAATGATGAACTTATTTAGAAAATTCTTCATGAGGCGCATAATGGTTGTTTATCTATGCATCTGAGTAGTACAAAAATGTATAATGATTTGAAGAAATTGTATTGGTAGTCAGGTATGAAACGAGATATTTCAGAGTTTGTTTCGAGATGTTTGATTTGTCAACAAGTGAAAGCCGAACACCAAGTACCTTCAGGTTTACTTTAGCCAGTGATGGTACCCGAGTGGAAATGGGATAGAATTAGAATGGACTTGGTAATGGGTTTGCCTTTAACTC
Source organism: Gossypium bickii (assembly GCA_025503065.1). NCBI lineage: Eukaryota > Viridiplantae > Streptophyta > Magnoliopsida > Malvales > Malvaceae > Gossypium > Gossypium bickii. The sequence goes on along the minus strand of CP106717.1, from coordinate 39,880,418 downwards.
TGAGAAAGAAAGATGTCGTCTGGGTTGTGATCGATAGGTTGACGAAATCGGCTTATTTTATATAGGTACGTACTGATTATTCACTTGATAAGCTAGCTGAATTGTATATTGCTGAGATCGTGAGATTGCCTATTTCTATTATTTCAGATAGAGATTCGAGGTTTATGTCACGGTTTTGGAAAAAGTTGCAAGAAGCTTTGGGTACAAAGTTGAACTTTAGTACCGAATTTCATCCACAAACCGACGGCCAATCAGAGAGAACGATTTAGGTTCTCAAAGATATGCTTCGTTGTTGTGTTTTAGAATTCGAAGGTAGTTGGGAAAAATATCTACCTTTAGTCGAATTTGCTTATAACAACAGTTTTCAGTCGAGTATAAAGATGGCACCGTATGAGGCATTGTATGGCCGCAAGTGTCGAACACCTTTGTATTGGACAAAACTTAGTGAGAAAAGATTCACGGGGTTGACTTGGTTAGGGAAACCGAAGAAAAAGTAAAGGTAATCCGTGATTGCTTGAAATTCGCTTCAGATCAACAAAAGTCGCATACAAATTTGAAAAGAAAAGAGATCAAATTTCAGATTGGTGATAAAGTATCCCTGAAAGTATCTCCGTGGAAGAAGATCCTGATATTTGGCTGAAAAGGCAAGTGGAGCCCGGGTTTCTATAACGCCCCGAATTTTTGGGCCTAGTAGAATTGGGCCTATTGTGCCCTGGCCATGTGAGCGTTTAAAATTTTTGAGAATAAGAGAACAGCACTAATGCAAGTTGGACATATTAGGTGAGTGATTTTGGAAGGTTAAGGGGCTTCCATGAAGTCCCGGGTTCAAACCTGGGCTTTAGGAAAAATTTTGGTTTTAGGTGAATAAAACCCTAGAAGTAAGTAAGTAGGCTTTAAGAATAAATTGTAGGAAAAAATGACATAAGGAAGTGAGTGGTCTAGTGGCAAGGCGTCATTAAGGGTGTAAGGGAGAGCTTGGGTTCAAGTATTGGCGCTTGCAATTCATTTTGATTTCCTTTTAAATGAACTTAGACTTTGGTCCATAGGCTTATATTTAGTTGCGCATGTTTTAAGTCACAAAAGGAGCTTGTGTTGTGGTGGCATGTAGCGTCTAGAGCATAGGAGAGGGCAAGGGTTCGAATCCCATTGCAAGCAAAAAGGGATATTTATTTTGCTAAGTTGGGACGGCAGGTGGTTGTAATGGAATTAAACTCTGCTGAAGGTGAAATCCCACATCGGGAAGCTAGCATGAGAGTAGGCGAGAAGCTGGCTTTAAATAGAGCGATCTGTGAAGAGAGTAAACATACCTTGGTGGGCATTTGGACATAGGAGTGTTCGGAGCGCGGATTAACTCCAGATTCCTATCAGGTGTGTATTTTGCACTATTCTAGCTGTGGAGCGACAAATGCCGAAATGCCAGCCACACGAGCGTGTGAGCACACGTGTGGGAGCTTCGACGCGATAGTTAAGGCCACCATGAGTGTTCTTGTGGGTTTAGGCTGTTTGGGCCATGATGGACCGAAAGGGGCCATGTGGGGCAAATGGGCCCGTGGGCCCAATCGGATAAGTTGTATGATTGTGTAGTAAATATTGGACTGGACTATGTGAATCTCATATCTGTGGCTAGCTTTGGGCTAAATGGGCCATACGAGCCTGTGGGCCCACTTGTCTGAGAATGGGCCTTAGGCCCATTCACATCATTATCTCTGTTTAGAATACTTGAGTCGCTCGAGGCGACTGTAGACCTTCTGAAGGGTTGACAAAATTACTGAAATACCCTTGGTTTGTAAAATTATCGAAAACCCCCGATTTGGGAAATTACCGAAATACCCCTAATTTGTGAAATTACCGAAATACCCTCGGATTGTAAAATTACTAAAATACCCCTAATTTGTGAAAATATCGAAATACCCTTGGATTGTAAAATTATCGAAATACCCCTGGTTTGTGAAATTACTGAAATACCCTTGGTTTGAAAAATTATTGAAATACGCTCGATTTGCAAAATTACTGAAATACCCTCGAATTACAAAATTATCAAAATACCTCTATAGGGTAGAATTACCGAAATACCCCTAAAGGGTAGGATTATCGAAATACCCTTATAGGGTAAATGACTATTTTGCCCTTGTCGGCAAATGACTAACTTGCGCTATGATTTGACTGTGATCGCATGACTGTGTTTTAACTGACTTGACTGTAGGTGTGTGATTGATATGCTGTTAATATGTGTTGAAATGACTGTTACTAAGCATGGCCATTTTGCATACACGTGTAATGATTGAGCATGACATACAAGACATATTGCATGGGGTTAGGACATTGATACGGAGGAAGTTCTGATAGGGTCGCACGGGTCACAAGATGACTGTGGATCCAGTATTGATCTATTAAGGTCACACGGGTCGCATGAGACGACTGTGGACCGACAGACAGCTTAAAGCCACGTAGTCTGATTATGGCTCTGTGCCAACCTAAATATGGCTCTTTGCCATCTTGATTATGGCTTTGTGCCAATCATATTTACCCGTGGCTATGTGCCTAGCATATATATTGACGACTCTATGTTGATCATATTTAGCCAAGGCTGTGTGCCGATTATATTACTGTCGCTGATGGCTATGTGCCAAACATAATACAGTTACTGATGGCTTTGTACCAATTATAATACCGCTACTGAAGGCTTAGAGCCGTATATATACTAGCAGCTTTGCTGCGATTTTGGTTAGTGCCACAACCGATGCTAACATTGGGAGTATAGGGATGGCGTGGGTGATTTATTCCCCGCAGGTAGTGCAGGGTTGGACTGAGGCAAATGCAGGGTTGGATGGGATGGGTTAGCATACATCACACAATATGCATATGGAATTGATTCTGAAATGGGCTAGGCCCAATTGATTCTGTTATGGGCTATGACCCAAATGATATTGTAGTGGGCTTTGGCCCACGTATGCTCTAATCTGTATATTGACTGTTACTCTAGTAAGGGGATTACACACTGAGTTTTTGTAAACTCACCCCGTTTCTAACTGTGCAGGTAATCCTCAGCCTTGGACAGATCGGTGCTGCGAGGGACTCGGAGAAGGCCACACACTGCTTGTGTTTTCTGTTTTGTTTATTTACATTCAAGTATTTTGATTTGGGTTGTAATAAGGCCTCTTTAAGTTTCTGGATTTTAACTATGGGTCTTTCTTTACTTTCAATTATATCCGTTAGAAGTAAATCACGGTTTTCCAAAATGCTAATTGTTTTTAAAGCAACACTGCGTTTTCGCAACATTTTCGAAATGGTTTCGTGACTTAATCTTTTTCGTAAATTAACTACTTTCAAAATCAGCTTCCGCAATTGAAAAGATATTTTTGGATTAAAACTAATAATTTTTCAATGTACCACGTTTTTCCGCATAATTGTTGTTTATTTGTGCATCCGGGTAGTACAAAAATGTATAATGATTTGAAGAAATTGTATTGATTGTCAAGCAAGAAACGAGATATTTCAGAGTTTGTTTCAAGATGTTTGAGTTGTCAATAAGTGAAAGCTGAAGACCAAGTACCTTTGGGTTTACTTCAGCTAGTAATGGTGCCCGAATGGAAATGGGATAGGATAATGATGAATTTTGTAACGGGTTTACCTTTGACTTCGAAAAAGAAAGATACCGTTTGGGTTGTTGTCGATAGATTGAAAAAATCGGCTCATTTTATACCGATACGTACTGGTTATTCACTTGATAAGCTGAATTGTACATTGCTGAGACCGTGAGGTTGCACGGGGTGCCTATTTCTATTATTTCGGATAGAGATCCGAGGTTTACTTCCCTGTTTTGGAAGAAGTTGTAAGAAGCTTTGGGTACGAAGCTGAACTTTAGTACCGCTTTTCATCCGTAAATTGATGGTCAATTTGAGAGAGTAATTCAGATTCTTGAAGATATGCTCCAATGTTGTGCCCTAAGATTCGAGGGTAATTGGGAAAAATATCTACCATTGGTCGAATTTGCCTATAATAATAGTTTTCGATCGAGTATAAAGATGGCGCCTTATGAGGCATTGTATGGCCGCAAGTGCCGAACACCTTTGTATTGGACCGAGCTTAGTGAGAAATAGATTCACGGGGTTGACTTGGTTAGGGAAACTGAAGAAAAGGTAAAGGTAATTCGTGACTATTTGAAGGTAGCTTCAGATTGACAGAAGTCATACGCGGATTTGAAAAGAAAAGAGATCGAATTTCAGATTGGTGATAAAGTATTCTTGAAAGTATCTCCGTAGAAGAAGATTCTGAGATTTGGCTGTAAAGGCAAGTTAAGTCCACGTTTCATTGAGCTGTTTGAGGTTATTGAAAGAATAGGGCCAGTGGCCTATCGGTTAGTGTTACCGATAGAGTTGGAAAGGATCCGCAAAGTGTTTCATGTATCTATGTTACGCCACTATCGATCAGACCCTTCACATGTGATTTCTTTGACAGAGGTTGAGATTCGATCTGATATGACTTTTGGTGAAGAACCGATTAAGATTTTGGCTCGAAAAGTTAAACAGTTGAGAAATAAGAGTATAGCCATAAAACGACATGGGGTTGAAGAGGCTACGTGGGAACCTGAGGAAGCTATGCGAAAATAGTACCCAAACCTATTTTCCGGTAAGATTTTTAGGCATGAAAATCCCTAAGGGGGGAAGAGTTGTAACAGCCCGATTTTGGGTCTAGTCAGAATAGTGGTTTCGGGATCACAAATCTAACGTAGTAAAGTTTATTTTTAATACATTTCTATGGTCTATAGTTTTACGAAATGATTTCGTGAAAATTTCGTTTGAAAATTTTGACGTTGGGCACTTAATTTAGTAAAAAGGACTAAATTGTAAAAAGTGAAAAAGTTGAGTTCTACATGATAGAGGTGTCTAATTGCTATGTTATTTTAAATTAGAGGTCTTTATTTGGTAATTAGACCATTGGATAAATTAGTGGACAAAAATGGACATGGTGAGATAAAATTTCAAAGTTTTAAGTAAAGAGCATTTTGGTTATTTGGTAATTAAATGAATTAAAAGCAAAATCAAGCCAAAATCCTTGTCCATCTTCCTCACCATAGCCGAAAATTTGAAGGTCACCATAGCTAGGGTTTGTTCAATTTTCAAGCTTGATTGTAAGTACATCCTAGCCTCGATTTTAATGCTCTTTATATTTTTGAAGTCGTTATCATTCGATCTATCTATTTCTACCATTAATTTGAGTTATTATTGATATCTACGGTTTGACCCATGTAATACATGTATGTGTTCTGATGTTTAATGGTCGATTATGCAAGTTTAATGTTAGATAAATAACTTTTACTAAATGATTTTTCGTGAAAATACCTAAAAAAAGACCTATTTGTAAAAAGTTGTAAAATAGGTAGTAAAAATATGATTTATTGAAAAATGTGGGCTGTTATAAGCATGAAAGAGGTTTGGCTAGGCTTGGGATTTGTAGAAATAGAATATATTTCATTTTACAAGCCTAGGGACTAATTTGTAAAACTTTCAAAGTATTGGGGCAAAAATGTAATTTTTCCATAATGTAATTTTTGGACTGAATTGATATATGTGGATAATAAATGAGTTAAATTTGCTATTATAGATCAAGAGAAACGTGGTTCAGACTTAGATCGAGGGAAAAACAAGGTGTTTGACGAATAGGTCCCATTTCTACTATTTTTGTACCGAGGTAAGTTCGTATGTAAATAATGCATTGTTTTCTTTATGTTTTAAATGCTTTAGTATTGTATGAATTATTATTGACTCCTCGGATATAATCAATAAAGTTTGACAAGTGAGAAATCCCGGTTGAACCTTAGGAATAGGTAGGATACGAATGTCATGACATTAGGATTATTTGAGATTATGTGTAAGACCATATCTGGGATATGGCATCGATATGAGATTTCGTGTAAGACCATCACTTGGCTATTTGCATCGATAAGAGATCCCATGTAAGACCATATCTGGAATATGGCATTGGTATAGTAATGTGTGTGAGAGATTTCCGAGTATCCTTTAGTATTCCAAGTGGTTTAACGGGAAATTCAACGAGTATGTCAAAGTTGTGAAAGTTTATGATTATGTTGCGAGTTGGTACAGGTACGTACGTAAAACCCATTTACTAATGAGCTTGATATGTGATGAATCCCTCGGTAAGGTTATGAATGAGTAAGTTATGATTAGAAGACCTTGATACTATTTATGCCAAGTTTATCATGTTTATTTGTATGGTACATGTGTGATTATAATGCTTATTATTTGCATAGGAACGTACTAAGATATATAGCTTACTCCCCTTTCTTTTCCATTGTCTTATAGTGTTACCAAGCCAGCTTGGGGATCGAAAACTGTCAGAGATCCATTCACACTATCAACTTAACATTTTGGGTACCATTGATTCTAATATTTTGAGTTATGGCATGTATAGGGACTTGGTCATTTTGTTATGTGTCATAATTAATTTAGCCAAATGTGTTGGCTTATGTTGGTTGATAACTCATTTTGTAAATGGCCATTGAAATTGGCTAATATTGGTTTAAGTATGTATATATATATGCATATGATGATGCTTTTCATGGATGTGGGAAATTGCATAATTTGAGTTGAGATGTATGTGATGTTTGTGTATGATAAATGATAGCATTTGAGTGGGGTGTTGATGCCTTAGTTGTGGCTGATTTGGTTGTATGTATATGCTTGGATTGGTGTTGCTTGTTGCTATATAGGTTGGTGCAAGTAAGGGTGGCAAAATGGCTTGGTAAATAACCTTATTTTTGTCCACATGGGTATACACAGGCGTGTGTCTAGGCCGTGTGTGACACACGGCTTGCCCCATGGGCGTGTGTTCTGGCCGGGTGTCCCCTGCACCTTAATTGTTGCAAAATAGAATGCTCAGTATCGAGTACATGGGCAGAGACACGGGCGTGTGTTTTAGCCGTGTGGACGGCACGGCCTCAAACACGAGCGTGTGCCCTGGCCGTGTGAAGTCTGCACCTATTTTATGAAAAATCATGAAAATTAAATCTACCACACGGCCTAGCACACGGGAGTGTGGCACGGTCGTGTGGCACAAGTTAGAGAACTCCCTATTTTGAACACAACTTGTAGTACGGGCGTGTCTAAGGGTCACACGGGCGTGTCCCTTGGACCATACGGGCTTGTGGGCCTTATTTTAGTGAAAAATTTCTTTAAGTGTTGTATGATTTTATAAAGTTCTTGGTTTAGACCCAAACTACTTCCAATGTATGTCTTGGTTTAGGCTCGTTTTAAATTTGGATGGAAATTACGTTTTGATTTTGTATGTCTGCTTGTGTTTAAGTCTAGTAATGCCTCGTACCCTCTTCCGGCGTTGAATATGGGTAAAGGGTGTTACAAATTCTCATTCGTCTAACTAAATTGTTCAACTAGGATAATAAAATAATAATAAATCATACATTTTGTTTTCAAATTAATGACTTAACACTAAGGGCCTAACGTATCATCCAACAGCTGGGGTGGCGTATTCTCTTCAAAAGAGTCCGCCAAACCACCAAGCTCGCCTAATACAGACTTCGCTCGAAGATGAAACCATAGACTCATATACTTAATCAAATTCAATACCTACATACTCAGAACTTACTCTATATGCCTCACTTCCATCAACAATATTCAAACACTAAGGCTTCACTGGGCGAGATGTTACAACTCTCCCCCACTTATGAAATTTTGTCCCCGAACTGAAAATAACTGAGGATACTAATCTTTCATTAAGCTTTGTCTTTCCAAAGTAACTTCTTCAGTTCTATGATTCCTCCTTAGGAATTTTTTTATTTCTTAGCTCCTTAACTTCTTTGGCTAGAATACATACATGTTCTTCCTCGAAAGACAAGTTTAGTTCAACCTCAAGTTCCTTTTTAAATCTGTATATGATTTCTGTCGGTCCTGTGCATTTTTAAGTGACTATGGATGATGGAAACTTTCTCTTCTATTTCGTGTGTATCTTTCTTTTGCTCAATTCCATCCAACAGGTAGATGTCCTACACCTTCTACCATACAAGGCTTCGAATGGAGACATCTTCAGGTTGACGTGGTAACTGTTATTATAGGAGAATTCAACCAGAGGGATATACTTCTCCCATTTTATTCCAAAATCACTTACACAGAAATGCATTATATCCTCTAAGACCTAGATAACTTTTTTTGATTGGCCATCAGTCGAGGCTGAGACGCAGTACTAATTTTTTGTCGAGTTCTTTTTAAATCTGTATATGATTTCTGTCGATCCTATACAGTTTTTAAGTTTGAACCCACTATCTTTCTTTCGCTCAATTACATCCAACAAGTAGGTGTCTTACACCTTCTACCATACAAGGTTTCGAGTGAATACATCTTCAGGCTGACGTGGTAACTATTATTATAGGAGAATTCAACCAGAGGGGCATACTTTTCCCAGTTTATTCCAAAATCAATCACACAGAAATGCATTATATCCTCTAAGACCTAAAAAACTTTTTCTGATTGGTCATCAGTCGAGGTGAAACTCAGTGCTAAATTTTTGTCGATCCTTTTTAAATTTGTATATGATTTCTATCGGTCCTGTGTAGTTTTTAAGTGACTATGGATGATGGCAACTTTCTCTTCTGTTTCAGTTACCAAGTTTGGATCCACTATCTTTCTTTCAGTCAATTCCATCAAATAGATAGGTGTCCTACACCTTCTACCATATAAGGCTTCGAATGGAGACATCTTCAGGCTCACATGGTAACTGTTATTATAGGATAATTCAACCAGAGGGACACTTCTCCCAGTTTATTCCAAAATCAATCACACAGAAACGCATTATATCCTCTAAGACCTGCACAACTCTTTCTGGTTGGGCATCAGTCGAGGGTGAAACGCAGTGCTAAATTTCAACTTGGTTCCCAAATATTGCTGTAACTGGTTCCAAAACCCTGTAGTAAACCTTAGATCTCTATCAAACACTATGTAAGAAGGTACCCCATACAAGTGTACTATCTCAGTGATATACAATTCAACTAACTTCTCCAAGTAATAACTTGTATTCATTAGAAGAAAATGAGCTGACTTGGCAAGTCGAACAACTACCACCCAGACAACATTCTTCTTGGATGGATTGAGGGTTAATCCCAAAACAAAATCTATGGTGATTTTATCCCATTACCATTCACGAATTCCAAATGATACAACTTTCCAGAAGGAACTTGATGTTCCCCTTTAACCTTTTGACAAGTTAGACAAGTTGAGACATACTCTGAAAGTTCCTTCTTCATATCTGACAACTAACAGGAGTCCTTCAGATCTTTGTACATTTTGATGCTACTAGAGTGAAGTGAAAAATGTCCTTGATAAGCTTCCTTCAACAGTTCTTTTCTCAGCCCATGTCCTACTAGTACATACACCCTATTCTTGAACCTGAGCTCGCCATCCTTACCTATATTGAAGTTTCTTGCTTTGCTGGATAACATCTTTTATTTAAATCGATCACACTGGACATCCTTCATTTGTTCTTCTAATAGAATAGAGAGATGGGTTGGTGTTACAACTAGCTCTACGAATAGGGCTCCACCATCAGAAATGGTCACCTTAGCTCGGAGGGACATCAAGGCTGCCACAGTCTTTTTACTCAAAGCATCTGCCACAACATTTTCTTTCCCTAGGTGATACTCAATGATCATATCATTGTCTTTCAACTGTTCCAGCCATCTCCTTTGGCGTAGATTCAAATCTTTTTAGCTCATCAACTACTTCACACTTTTGTGATCAGAAAATATGTGATATCTTTCCCCATATAAATAATGTCTTTAGAGTTTCAATGCTAAGAATACTTCTTCTAACTCCAGATCATACGTAGGGTAATTATTTTCGTGACGTTTCAGTCGGCGCATTGCATAAGCTATGACCTTTCCTTTTTGGATGAGGACACATCCTAACCCATTTAGAGAGGCATTAGTATAAACTGTGTACTCAACACCAGGCTTTGATTGTGCTAATACCAGAGCTTCAATTAGGGCTGCTTTCAATTCTTAGAAGCTCTACTGACATTCATCACTCCATACAAAATTTTCCTTCTTTCTCAACAACTTGGCTAGAAGTGATACTGTTATCAAGAAACCCTTTACAAACCTTTTGTAGTATCTAGCCAACCCTAGGAAGTTGTAGACTTCAGAAACACTCTTGGGCAAGTTCCATTCCAGAATTGCCTTTACCTTAGCAGGGTTTACCTTAATACCATTCACTGAGATAACATGTCCCAGGAAGTGCACCTCTTTCAGCAATAACTCACATTTGCTGAACTTTGCATATAACTGATGTTCATGTAAGGTACTCAACACAATTCTCAAATGCTTCTCATGATCCCTTTCATTCCTAGAATAAATCAGTATATCATCAATAAAGACTACAACAAAGTGATCCAAATATGGTTGGAACACCCGATTGATGAAGTCCATAAATACTGTCGGCACATTCATCAACCCAAATGGCATCATCGAAAACTCATAGTGACCATATTTGATTGGAAGGCTATCTTTGGCACATCATCATCCTTGATTTTTATTTGGTAATATCCTAACCTTAAATTGATCTTTGATAAAATTGAATCCCCACTTAACTGATCAAACAAATCTTCGATCCTGGGTAGAGGGTACTTATTGTTTATCGTGACCTTGTTCAACTTACGATAATCTAGACATAAGCGCATAGATCCATGCTTCTTCTAGGCCTGATAAAACCCTTACTCTACAAGTCTTATGTAACACCCCAAAATAGGGCCTAGGAGTTTTAGGGGTATTTTAAGAATTTTAGCCTTAGAGTGTTTAGAATTTCGGGACATGGTTTATTATTGGTAATGTTTTTTATTATGGTTTTTAGAAATTCAAATCAATTTTTAAAAATGAGTGCTAATTTTAGAAAAAGAACTGATTTGTAACAAGATCAAAATTGTGAGCATTTATGTTGCAGTTTTACCAAATTTTGAAATTGAACCTAGAACCCCCCATTCTCATCTTATTTTTCATGATAGTTTTCTCCCTTCTTGCTAGTGTTGCCGTCGTTTGCTTTCACAAACTCAAAGAACTCAATTTTGATTTCCAAGCATAATCCTCTTAATTTCCATCATTTCCCAAGTATTAAACCTTCACAAATCTTCAAGAAAACATCCAAAATTCCATAGATTTCATCATCTTCTTCGCGTGCAAGTTTTCTAGTTTTCAATAAAAGTCTATTTTTCTTCCATCAAAGGTAACCAATCATCCACCCATTAGTCTACCCATTAGTTTTTAATGTTATTAGGTCTTTGAAACTGAATTTTTAATCGTTAAATCACATGTTTTGATTAGAAGTCGAAAATAGAGTCGTTAATAGGTGAATTTTGGATTTTCGAGTAAAAATGTTATTTCAAAGTGTTAATCAATAGGTTTTGACCTGATTAAGAGGTCTCTAAACATTTTTTGAAGTTTCATTAAATATTTTTTGGGTTTTGATGAATTCTTGGAAAATAGCCATAAACATGTCGAAAAAGTCGAAACTATGAACTGAGTATTTTAGTGTAGTTTAAAGGTTGGGAATTAGTTGTAGATGAATTATAAGATGAAGGAAATTGGTTTTAGGTGAAAAGACTGAGTATAAATTGAGATATTTGAATGTAAATATTACTATGTTAAAGATTTTGGCTACATGAGAGCATAGTTTTAGGCTTATGCTTTTGATTGCTTGTGGTGAGTTCTTAGATGATTTTTGAATGTATTGTTGTGTGAATTGTTGTGTTGAAGTTCTGGATTTACTAGGACCATCTACGAGCTAGGAAAGGCTAGTTTGAGCTTTTTTACATTTCAACAAAAGCATAGTGGTGATTGTTCAGATTAACTGCTTGTGGACACGATTCAATGCATTATTTGGGAATTTAGCTATAGCATAAACCTTACTCTAAATTTTGACTGTAAGCTTTCTTATACCCATGTTTATCTTCTGAGATATGTGCTTGAGTTATTGTGGAATTATGAACCAAAATGAGATGCTATATATGTGCTATATGTTCATGATTACTATCGTGAAAGATTTTATGTGTAAGCATGTCATACATGCTAAGTGAAAGTGATAATTTTGTGCAAACAAAACAAATGTGCAGTGAAAGTAATCAGAAATCAGTAAGTAATATGTGTGTTTAAATATGGATATTTTGGCCTTATGATACTTGAGACCATTGGATATAATTGGCATGCCATAGGACTGTGAGTACTCATCTATATGTCATATGTGATTTGGGCGTTGAGGCCTTGGGAAATGTTTTGGAGAGATAATGGAATGCCAGCTAAGCTACATTCAATGGGACATGTTTGGTGTGATTGGAGAGTGTTAGCTTAATGCTTCAGTTACGGGATACATGTTTGACTCTATGAATCTATGTGGTGTGTTGGAGATCCGTGTCTTTGATAAGTGGTGATAGTGCCCACTTTTATGTTTCATAACTCAAGTGCCAAATTATCTCAAATTATCTATTAATGTGATTGTGTGTATTATGACATTTACATGAAAATGCATGTATTGACTCTATAAATAAACTGTTGAATATGCATGTGAAGTAAAATATGTCAACTAAGTTAAGGCTGCTATAATTAAGCTATATATATGTTTCACTAATGCCTGATGAACTATTTGCATGATAGTTGTTCTAGACATTCACTAAGCTTGTTAAGCTCACCCACTCATTTTAAACCATTACAAATTAGTAGCGTTTCGATGTGAACGGTGTGCTTTTGAGAGGCGATCCAAGCAAGTCTTTATGTTATTTCATAAGTATTTATTATTTATTCATTTATGTTTTGGGAACAAGGCAATGTGGTAGACTTTTTATTGATATTTGCCTTGATGTTGTGGATTCTTCCATAGACTATTTGTTCCTAAGTTTATGAGATTCATTTCATATGATGTTGATTATTGCTTGGACTTACTTTTGATGTTTGAGACTATTGTTATGGGCATTTTTGATGTTTATTTGAAGACAATATGTGTCGCGTATAAATGTGTAATGCAAATGTGCAAGTATACACGTTGAATCAAGTAATAAAGTGATGAGTGAGTATCATCTCCACAGGGATCGGAATTGATTCAAATAATTGGTTATGGTATTACTAAGAATTTTTACTAATTAAATTGTGTCAAAGAAACAAATGACAAATTGATAAAGAGATTTAATGAATGGATTAATAAAATCAATTATGAATGAAAATATACTAGCACAATTGAAATTTTGTGGCAATTCTCAAAGAATAAGTGGGGAAGATTTGTACTGTTGAATGATAAATGTTGGAATTACTCAGGTTTTATTTTTATAGCATAATAATGTCATGGCAAAATATTGACCATTCTACTGCTCAGGGATTCACTACTGTAGTTTGCTTCTTTCGAGAGCCAGACTTTTAAGCTATCATTATGAGTTTTTGTATGTCTACAGAGCTTAATAATGATATCCAGACTGTTCTTCCTTTCCCTGTACGCAACTTCTATGTCTAGAGTACTACAAATATTATTTCGATTACTCACCTATATCAATCGATAATAATCCAGTCTATTTAATCTTTTCAGAATTAAATCAGATCTAATAACATACCACACAATCATCTATGTTTAGAGCTTGCATGCATGCATTTAAAATAATTACAAATTGAATGAAATAGTAATCTAGTCAAAATCAAACCATGGGCATTAAAGATAGTAAAAATTCACCCAAATAATTCTAACCCAATGAGATTTAGCTCATGGATAATCCAAAATAAAACCATTCAACATCATCGTTCAAGTTATGAATCACAAAGTTCAAATCAGAAAATAAAGGCAGAACTGCAAGAAGCTCTTGTTACTCTAGCTTTCACTTTAATACTAAGATATGATGCAAAACCCAGGGTAAATTTCTCTTCCTTTTCATTACGTCTGTGATTTTTCTCCTTTGTAAGTTGCTACCCTCTCCTCTCTTTTCTTTGAGATTTTTCATGAGAATTTGATGCAGAGAGAAAAACTACTCTCCAATTCTTCTCTCTCTAAAAAACCTCTTTGTTTTCTTTTCTCTTTCCACCTTTATAGGGTAGGTCACCCCCTCTCAGCATACACCTTTTGCTTCATCTTTTATAAGGTGATTTATCTAGTACAAGTATAGTTGGCTAAGAATGACGTGGACTGAGTGCTGCGTCATCTTCCTAGAATTGCCATGGCATCCTTGTTGGCAATCTAACCAACATTTTGCCTTGAAAATATTTCACTTTCTTCATTTTTCTACTCTTTTCTCTCTTTTATTCTTCATCCTGCACCTACTGCCAACCACAACAAACACCTTTCTTTCTCAATAATAAAATTAACAAATACTAACATTCATAGCACAATCGAAGCTTTGTTGTGCAATATTCTAAAAATATCCTAAAACTGCGAACATATTTACTTAATTACAAACAATTAATTCAATCTAGAGAACCCAGAGAAAACTAAACCTAAAACTAAGATAATGTGTGTATCTCTCCTCCTTAGCAATTTTTGGCTATTTTGAAGTGTATTCTGAAGACTTTTAGGTGCCAAAAATACCACTATTGTCACACCCGAAACCCGGCCCACGAGCCTTGATCGGATCTGGTATGTCACTAAGGAAAACGTTTGAAAAGATTTGACTTAAAAGTGAAAACATAAAATTTCGTTGTCGTTTGTAAAACATTGTATATTTAAAATTCTAAGTAAAAATTTGATTGTTACAAAATATCCGGGTTTAAACTTTAATTTAAGTCATTATAATATAAGTAGATTTCAAAAAAATCATTTCCAATTTTCTAACAATAATAATGTAACTTCAAAATCATAAATAAAATTCCAAAATCCTTTAAGCGGCCCTTATTACAATAAACAAATATCCAAAATACTTAAAATATAAAGCGTATAAAATAAATAAATCATCTTCTGCATGGCCACCTTCATATCCGCTCCAGCCTGGTCCAAGAATCACGAATCACCTGCGATGTTGAGTAAAAATTTGGGTGAGTCATACAGACTCAGTGTGCAATTAGTCCACAGAATTCCACCCACATGTGGGCTTAGCCCACAACCACATTAAACCACATATCAGATAATACCAATCAGATGGTAAGGCATTTTAATCCTCATTATTCCACAATACCACATTCCACATATTGGGCTTAGCCCATTTCCACATCGATCCACATTTCAGACATGTTTATGCAAAGTGCACCCAACCCAACCTAGAGTCCGTCCGCTACACACCCCCGTACCTACCGCACACACCAGGGGATTACTAAATCGCCCTCTAACCGCTACACATCTCTTTGGCAGTCATGCTGCTCAAAGCCGTGGCTTAGCCACCGATCACATAAGTGACCCCACATATCTGTATCCACGAGGTGACTCAAGGTCATCCTCTATCCATGGTGATGCACACAGCTATCATCCGCCCACGATGTGGCACATAGCCAACACCCCACCTTGATGAAGCACATAGCCAACATCAAGTGCCAATGTAGCTCAAGGCTAACATCAAACCACGTACATAAATATGTACACCCTGTCCTTCGATAGTCATATTTATATCCCATCCCATGCACATGCAACATACGATAATGGCATAATAAAATAATGCATGCACATGCTATTCGGCATACCACACATATACATAACACATACAACATATATCCCGGAAAACGGTGGGTTAATCACACACCTGATAACTTGAAGCACTATGCTCTCAATCCCGATGCTATCACTAAGCGAAACTACTGCTATCTGCCTATAGCTTTCCCCTGCTGCTGGCCTACACCCCGGTGGCCAATCCCGAACGGCAGAAATCGATCTCTTCTTAAACTTAGGGATAGGGACTATCCCTTTCTCTCCTTGATTGGTATTCGCCTCCATCCACAATACTTAATCAGAACAACTGGTTAATCGATAACGGTATAGTCTATCATAATGAATCTTAAAACTTATCAAATAATCTTACCAAAACGAATCAAAATCCCGGAAACTCCTTTTAACCACTGTCGCTTTGCCCCTAAAAGACCATAGTCAACAAACGGTTCAACACTTAAACTCATAGTATGGCCTATGGCCAAATACTACAAACCACCCACCTTGCTTAACTAAATCCCGAATCACCACTGATCTATGAAGTTGTCGAAATTCCCTGCTAATCAACTGTTAGAATCGGCTCAAGCATAAATCTAGGAAAAATGGCCCTTGGCCGAATAGTACATATCACCTTACCTTGATGAATCGAATCCCGAAAGAACCCTTTAGTGCTTCCTTCCTTCGGCTACACACAAAAGAACACATACCATGGCTTAATGGACATTCGGCCAACCTTAGAAATCAAGGCCTAGACACTTGATTTCGGCACACTAAAAGAGATGAAGCAAACCCGATTGCTAAGGGGGAGATTACTTACCACCACATTGCTTGCGACAAAGAAGAGAAAAATGTGGGGCTAAAAGATTCGGCTAGGTTCCCAAATGATGATGAGGATATTCGGCTATGGTGCTTCTTTAAGATTCCAAATAAAGAAAAGAGGAAAGGAGGCTTATAAGGTTCGGCTAACCTTGCAAAGGGTGATGGAAAATTCGGCCATACAAGAAAAGAGGTAGAATCAAGGTTGAAGGAAAAAGAAAGAATAGGAAGAGAAGCTTAGAAGAATTTCGGCAAGGCACTAAAAGAGAAAAAAAAAGATGAATACTCCTTAACACACTCCAAAGCCGAAAATGCCACCCCTTGGAGTCCTATATTCGGCCATTGCTTCAACTCACCCTTATCCCACAAATTTCTCCTATTTTTCCTCTTCTTAATCCATTCAAAATAATTTGAATGGGTCAACCAATATCTCTTCCGTTTAGCCGAATTTTAAAAAGAAAAACAAGCCTTAATCCTTATCCTCTAAAGTCCTATAGCCGTCCATAACTCCTACCCTCCTTGACTCAAAAACAAACTCCCATTTGCCCCCTTTGCAGCTCGAACCTCCTCCCCCTTGACACTCCTTGTGACGCCAACTTCACCGCACCCTAGGTGGCGTCCCTTGCCACTTTACCACTAGGTTGCTTGTGTTATAAATCCCTCCCAATTTTTCTTAAGGCCTCTTTAGCCTAGCTTCCCCCGTTAGACTTAAATTCCAATAATTTTTCTAAGGCATTTCCCCTTCACCTAAAGTTCTCAAAACCCCTAAAACACACTCAAAGCCTACTAGCTCACTTAAATTATGCAATAAACGCATAACCCCTAAATCCCGGATGTTACAGTTCTACCCTCCTTAAAAATAATTTCGTCCTCGAAATTGCTTGGCTAAACTAAGCAAAAGTACTGCTACTCCTTGAACCTCTACAAGCACTTACCTTGAAAAGTTTGTCTACTATCACTAATCATCTTAAAGAACTAAATATAGTCTCACAATTCACATTCAAGATTTCGGACACTTCACTGGCAATATAAGAAAGAGCTAACCATATAACGAACAAGGCAATAAAGGGTATTCCAGGAATAAGGAACGTACCCGTTGTCACATCTGGCACATATTCCTCCTCGCAACGCCTGGCTGCATAAACCAACCTTGGTTGCCTCGCATCTAAACCTTCAGCACCTCCGCTTGGTGCTTCACGACCTCGGCCGGAACCTTTCCCTCCATGGTTCAGACCACGACCCCTTGTCGCCTGCTGACCACCTCTGCCTGGCTGCACATAACCTTGGCCCGCTGTCTGAGCCCTATTCGAATCCTGAGGACAGTCATTAATTAGATGAGACTTAGACCTACATCTAAAACATTCCCGTTCCCGTCCCCAGCACTCGCCAACATGATACCTCCCACACCGAGCACACGGACGGTCCAGATTTCTAGTAGCTGGCTTAGAAACACGAGCAGAATTCTCAACCTTCAATCTTTTCTAAAGACTTCCAGATGATTCTGACGGTCCAAAACTCCTCTTATCCCGGTTCCTATCCTTATCTCTGTTCTGTCTCACAGAGTCCTTAATCCCTTCAGCTACCTTAGCCTTTTCTACCAACACGACAAACTCCCGCTCCTGATGTGGAGCTATCAACAACCTCAGGTCATCCCTTAGTCCGTCCTCAAACTGGACACATCGTTCATGCTCTGTAGCCACCACTCCTTGAGCATATCGGCTTAACCTTAGGAATTTAGCCTCATACTCTGCCACGGACTTGTTCCCTTGAACGAGCCCCAGAAATGCCTTCCTCTACGCATTAGTATAACTGGTTCCAACATACTTCTCCTAATACACCGCCTTAACATACTCCCAAGTGAGATCCTCAGCTGTGGCACCATCCCGAACTGTAAGCCACCATTGATATGCCTCATCGCAAAGTAGCGACACCATTCCTTTCACTTTCTCCTCAGCGGTCAGATCTAGCTCATCCATAATTCGCTCGGTCTCCTCCAACCAATACTCAGCCGTACTGGGTGCCACACCAGATACGCCACGGAACACTTTAGCTCCATTGGCCTGGAGTCGCTCGGGTACAGATTTTCGAGCTCCCATATTTCCACCTGCTCCAGCCACCATCTCAAGAACTTGTAGCACCGCCTGCGATACAGCATCATCCCCCGTCTGATCTTGCTGCTCAACACCAAAAGCTAGTGGTGGTGGCGGCGGTGGTACCTCATTCTCAGACCCTTGACCCGATCTAACGGGTTCCAACACGTCATCCTGCCTCTACCACGTCCTCGCATGTTACAACCACGTCCCCTAGAACTCATTTCTACGATCGCGCTTTAATCTGATTAAAAAGTTTTATGCATTAGTACTTTTGTTCCATTGATTATTCACGAACAATTTTATGACAAGAAGTGTTTAGAAGTAGTTCTTTCGATCAACCAAAGTTTTCAGCTCAAGTCCACTATTCTAATTCAGAGAATCATATTCACATTTATCAACATTCAACACACTTCCATGGGCATTTTTATCCATTCCCATCCCAGGGTAATTTCGTCCTTTGTCCTACAGGGGTATTTTGGTAATAAATCGGGGTCAATTTGAAAATCTTAATAAATCAAGGCACTTTGAAATTTTCAAAACTCAAAGGTATTTTGACGATTTTCCCAAATCAAAGATATTGAAGAAATTTTGGAAATCGGGGTTATTTAGGTAATTTGTAAGTCAGGAGTAATTTGGTAAATTTTCCAAATCAAGGTAATCTTAATATTTCGCAAAGATAGGGTTTTTGGATACTTTTACAAAGTCAGAAAATTTTATTAAGATCGGGGGTAGTATGGTAATTTTAGAAACTAAGGGCATTTTAGTAATTTTACCACTAGGGGTAATTAGGTAATTTTGTAAATCGGAAATATTTTGAAAAAAAATTTCAAACTAAATTCTGCTACAATTTAAAGGGGTAATTTGGTGATTTTAGAACTGAAGTTTTTATAAAAATACGGCTAATCCCTTTCGAGTTTTAGTTATTGAGCTTAGCCCGTGAATAAGTCCTCTTGGTTAGGGTGAACCGTCACTACGCACCAGGTAGGATTCGAGTAAAGAGGAGGTGAGTCACTAGGACTGCTTAAATACCAAGCTCTTACCGAATCCACTCCTGGACATGCGCACAACTGTTGCCACACCCTAACTCGGCGACTTAATCACAGGTTTGTTTGGTTGTACTTAAGTCTTATGAATTCTGTGTTGGAGTAGACTAGTCCTAGGGTTCAACAGCCCTATTCTACTAATCTACGATCCCTTAATGCCCACATAGTTCACATATTCAAATCACTTCAGTAGTCAGAAGTACTTACTTGGTGGACTTCGGGCCGGAGATACAGGTGCCATGCCAGAATAACCTGAAAAATTTCAGAAAAGTCCATGTTTTCGAAAAGCCCTTCTTTGAAAAAAAATGTTTTTGGGCCCAAAACCCTCAAAGTCGAGTTTTGAACCGGGCTCTGATACCAAACTGTAACACTCGAAACCCGACCCACGAGCCTTGACCGGATCTGGTATGTCACTAAGGAAAACGTTTGAAAAGATTTGACTTAAAAGTGAAAACATAAAATTTTGTTGTCGTTTGTAAAACATTGTATATTTAAAATTCTAAGTAAAAATTTGATTGTTACAAAATATCCGGATTTACACTTTAATTTAAGTTGTTATAATATAAGTCGATTTCAAAAAAATCATTTCCAGTTTTCTAACAATAATAATGTAACTTCAAAATCATAAATAAAATTCCCCAATCCTTTAAGCGGCCCTTATTACAATAAACAAATATCCAAAATACTTAAAATATAAAGCGTATAAAATAAATAAATCATCTTCTGCATGGCCACCTTCATATCCGCTCCAGCCCGGTCCAAGAATCACGAATCACCTGCGATGTTGAGTAAAAATTTGGGTGAGTCATACAGACTCAGTATGCAATTAGTCCACAGAATTCCACCCATATGTGGGCTTAGCCCACAACCATATTAAACCACATATCAGATAATACAAATCAGATGGTAAGGCATTTTAATCCTCATTATTCCACAATACCACATTCCACATATTGGGCTTAGCCCATTTCCACATCGATCCACATTTCAGACATGTTTATGCAAAGTACACCCAACCCAACCTAGAGTCCGTCCGCTACACACCCCCGTACCTGCCGCACACACCAGGGGATTACGAAATCGCCCTCCAACCGCTACACATCTCTTTGGCAGTCATGCTGCTCAAAGCCGTGGCTTAGCCACCGATCACCTAAGTGACCCCACATATCTGTATCCACGAGGTGACTCAAGGTCATCCTCTATCCACGGTGATGTACACAGCTATCATCCGCCCACGATGTGGCACATAGCCAACACCCCACCTTGATGAAGCACATAGCCAACATCAAGCGCCAATGTAGCTGATGGCTAACATCAGACCACGTACATAAATATGTACACCCTGTCCTTCGATAGTCATATTCATATCCCATCCCATGCACATGCAACATACGATAATGGCATAATAAAATAATGCATGCACATGCTATTCGACATACCACACATATACACATTAATAACCATATTTCATCAGCTTTGGTACTGACCTGATTATCGACATACCCCTTAAGGGTATCCATTTCATAATTTCCACTGCTCTTATTAGCACATACATAACACATACAACATATATCCTGGAAAACGGTGGGTTAATCACACACCTGATAACTTGAAGCACTACGCTCTCGATCCCGATGCTATCACTAAGCGAAACTACCGCTATCTACCTATAGCTTTCCCATGCTGCTGGCCCACACCCCGGTGGCCAATCCCGAACGGCAGAAACTAATCTCTTTTTAAACTTAGGGATAAGGACTATCCCTTTCTCTCCTTGACTGGTATTCGCCTCCAACCACAATACTTAATCAGAACAACTGGTTAATCGATAACGATATAGTCTATCATAATGAATCTTAGAACTTACCGAATAATCTTACCAAAACGAATCAAAATCCTGAAAACTCCTTTTAACCACTGTCGCTTTGCCCCTAAAAGTCCATAGTCAACAAACGGTTCAACACTTAAACTCATAGTATGGCCTATGGCCGAATACTACAAACCACCCACCTTGCTTAACTAAATCCCGAATCACCACTGATCTATGAAGTTGTCAAAATTCCCTGCTAATCAACTGTTAGAATCGGCTCAAGCATAAATCTAGGAAAAATGGCCCTTGGCCGAATAGTACATATCACCTTACCTTGATGAATCGAATCCCGAAAGAACCCTTTAGTGTTTCCTTCCTTCGGCTACACACAAAAGAACACATACCATGGCTTAATGGACATTCGGCCAACCTTAGAAATCAAGGCCTAGACACTTGATTTCGGCACACTAAAAGAGATGAAGCAAACCCGATTGCTAAGGGGGAGATTACTTACCACCACATTGCTTGCGACAAAGAAGAGAAAAATGTGGGGCTAAAAGATTCGGCTAGGTTCCCAAATGATGATGAGGATATTCGGCTATGGTGCTTCTTTAAGATTCCAAACAAAGAAAAGAGGAAAGGAGGCTTATAAGGTTCGGCTAACCTTGCAAAGGGTGATGGAAAATTCGGCCATACATGAAAAGAGGTAGAATCAAGGTTGAAGGAAAAAGAAAGAATAGGAAGAGAAGCTTAGAAGAATTTCGGCAAGGCACTAAAAGAGAAAAAAAAAAGATGAATACTCCTTAACACACTCCAAAGTCGAAAATGCCACCCCTTGGAGTCCTATATTCGGCCATTGCTTCAACTCACCCTTATCCCACAAATTTTTCCTATTTTTCCTCTTCTCAATCCATTCAAAATAATTTGAATGGGTCAACCAATATCTCTTCCATTTAGCCAAATTTTAAGAAGAAAAACATGCCTTAATCCTTATCGTCTAAAGTCCCATAGCTGTCCATCACTCCGACCCTCCTTGACGCAAAAAAAACTCCCATTTGCCCCCTTTGCAACTCGAACCTCCTCCCCCTTGACACTCCTTTGACGCCAACTTCACAGCACACTAGGTGGCGTCCCTTGCCACTTTACCACTAGGTTGCTTGTGTCATAAATCCCTCCCAATTTTTCTTAAGGCCTCCTTAGCCTAGCTTCCCCCGTTAGACTTAAATTCCAATAATTTTTCTAAGGCATTTCCCCTTCACCTAAAGTCCTCAAAACCCCTAAAACACACTCAAAGCCTACTAGCTCACTTGAATTACGCAATAAACGCATAACCCCTAAATCCCGGATGTTACAACTATACGGGCCTTATGTGATTGGTGGGCCGAGTAGGCAAAGGTTGCCCTTTTTTTCCAAGTTTGTCCCTTTAAAGAAGGTGATATCACAATACCCAGAAGAGGATATCGTGATATCTCGAGTAGTGTTGAAACTTGGGGTCTTCCTTGGGAGATGGATATCGCGATACCCAAAGGGATATGGCGATACCACCGAAGGGAATCCTTGATCCTTGTAAACTCTAATTTATATAGGTTTTTATCAGTTTATAACACCTTTTAACTTAAAAATAATATTAATTCTGAGTACTTGTTAATTAATTAGGTGAATTTTGTTTATATTTCAATGATGGGCATGAATTTATAAAAAATGCAAATATGTTCTTTATTGTATTAATTTTGTGTATAAATTAAATTATTTCATGTTAATTATTAATGTGTTATATTTTAGTATGCAAGGGGACCATGAAGTTGATATAATATGAAGCTTAATATAATTCTTGCACGAACATTAGTAATTCTATCCTACTTAGACGGTAAAACCATGCAAATTGGGTCATGGAGATGTTACTTTGCCCCAGTAAATTGAGGTATGATTTTGACTCGGTTTTTGGTAATTTCTACATTTTTGTAATCGTTGCTTCATGCTTGAATCCATTTATACCCAAAATGATAACTTGATAGTGTGATAGGATCTCCGGCGAACTCTAATCCGAGCTAGCTTAATAACCTTATAAGACATTGGAAAGGAAGGAGGTAAGCTATATATATAGCTTAATAAGTCCGTACGAAAATAATAAGCAACTCTTACAAATCTTTTAACAAGTTCAACAATTTAAACACAAGATAATACAAATTGCTATAAAGCTCACAGTTACAATTTTCATTCAGTCATAAGGTTTACACTATCAAATTATAAGCATAATTTAACATATCTTGGCATCAGCCTAACAACCATAATCTCTCAATTGTAACAGATTACAGCAAATACAAATCATTTCAAACTTCATAGTAACCATGCACATTAATTATATATAGTCATTATTTCCGGGCATATGTCTTAGTATCTTTCAATTGCCTAAACTCTTATCTTCTGATATGAGCTCACCTACGACGCCTGTGACGGACGACAATCATGACCCGATGAGGCTACCTAATGGGCCAATTACACGATCCCGAACCAAACAATTTAAAAATGCCGCAATGGTGTTGGTGGCACAAATTTGGGATGACCATAAAAGAGAGCCCAAAAACATGCTAAATTCATACAACTTGTTTGAAGTTAAATATACTAGCTATTCCGACTGCTAGTTTATTTAACACTTTAAATTACGCATGTTTTATTTTCAATAATAAGTTTATTTTCTTATTTCATATTTGTTTGTTTAGATAGTACAAGTTTTTAATTAGTCTTTGTTGATGTGATTATTAGTATGTTTAAGTTATATTGTTGGTGTCTAAATTATGGTGTTAAGTATCCTAAGTGGCTGCTGAATTGATGAAGTATAATTGTGCTATTTTATTGTGCTAAATCAAGAAGCTAATGGATTGATTAATTTGCTGTAGGAATAAATAAATAAAATAAGACATGTGTTGATTAAGTTGGATGAGCATTCCATTTGCATGAGGATATGGACGGCATTGGGAGAATAATGGGAGAAAGGCATGTTGGACGGCATTAATAAATAAAAGTGGGATTTGAAGAAGCCATGTGCTTATGAAATTGAAGCATAAAATAATTAATTTGTCTTTTGTAAACAAAGGTGGACGGCAATGGGAGATTAATGGGAGAATAAAAAAATTGAATAGCAAGCATGGGTTTTCACGTGGAACATGGAGTTATAGAAACATGGCAATTAACAATGGATGCAAATGCAAATTCAATGGGAGACAAGGTGGAAGGTAATAAAGCACATGAAATATAAAAGCATATTATGGCATGTTGGAGCATTATAAGATCATGATGGACGGCACAATTTTTTTTAAATATCTATGTGCATGTTGGAGTGTGGTGTTTAGTGGAACAATCAATTAATGTGGACGGTAAGCTAATGTTTGAAGAGCTTGGAATTTAAAAATATTTTGCTAAATAAAAGGTACATGGATGGTAAGCATAAACGATGGTGGGAATAATGGTGGTGGTGGACAACATAAAGCTTTGGTGCTCAAAATCTTGGACGTCAACTTCATGAAGATAATGCAAATTGAAGGCACCCACAAGAATTCACTTTCAAACTTGTATTTTGGCCATTCGGCTAGTAGCTATAAATAGGATGTTTATTTGCCAAAAAAATAGAACTCTGAATTTGAATGAAAGAAAATTTTCTTTTGGTGAGTATTCACTCTCCTGATTCTCAAGGTTGAATTGACTTATCTAGTTTTCTAGTGGCGTCGTTCTTTCTTTGTTTTGAACTTATCATCCTCACGGGTGTGGCGTTCATCTACATATACCGTTGGTTCCTATCTTGCTAGATAGTGGGTCTCGATTTTATTTCAAAACTCATTCCATCAATTTGAAACTTATAAGATTTGGGTCTTTAATTTTTATTAAAGGTTCTTTCTTGTTTCAAATACGTACCCATTTCAACCTATCACCTATCTTTACATTTCAAAGATATCATTTCCAATAAAATTATCCCTTTTGTTAGTTGAACGAGAAACTGTCTAATTTACGATCGGGCAACATTAACGATTCGCCTCCTAACCTGAGACGGGCCGTTATCATTTGGTATCAGAGCCAATTAAATTAGGCACGTTTTGATCATCTTGAGTTTATCCGAGTAAGTTTTAAAAAAAAAATTCAAAAAAAAATTCAAGTTGTAATTTTGTTTCTTGTATTTCATTATAGTATAGTTGAAGTTAAAAAAAAAAAAAGAACCCTCTTCCTACGGTAGCCTGTTTAGATTGTCAAGTTCTTCTCTAAGATGACAAACGACATTTGCTTGCTTATATTCCCAGTGTTTTACAAAGTATACTAACTGAAACGATCCCTTATCTGTATAATTAGTTAGCTCTATAAGATGTTGGAAATCAACTATAGTTGACTTCCCCGACATTGTTACCTCCTCCAACATATCTTGGTCATCTCTTGGCTTTTCTACATTAAACTGCTTCCCAGCTTCATGCTCAATTAGCTTGAAACGACCTACGAGTTGTTAGTAAGTCAAAGACAACCTTCTAGAATCTAGAAGAGTGAATTTGAGCGGTAGAAGGCAAGAGTGAATACATTAAAAAAAAAGCCAGAATTGAGTAAAAACACGAGTGTGAGTGTTGATAATTTTATTTGTGAGTGAATAAGTGAGGATTGTAGTGAGGATTCATTAATTTTGTTTAAAACATGTCTAGAAGCCCCGAACGTTGAATAATAAGTGAGGAAGCATCCGACGCCGCCGGAGGTGGAGGAGGATTACAACCCCGAAGGAATGATCCCGAAGGGAGAAATCAGAATGTGCAAACAGTATTGCAAGAAATCACACGTATGTTCAGATCAATCACTGAACGATTAGATCGAAGAGATGAATGAAGACCTCGAGCAAACACCCCTCCAATTCCGAGAAGGGGACGAGAACAACCTTGGTTACGTAACAACGACATCTATGAACCAAGTGAAGCCGATAGCAACCCAGCTTTTGAACAAGATGAACGAAGAGAAGTTCCATGAGTCCGTGAGCGAAGAGATCGAGAATGGGCCGATGACTATTTAAAGAACATTAAAATGGCGATTCCTGCTTTTCAAGGGCAGTCCGATCCGGAAGCCTACCTTGAGTGGGAAAAGAAGGTGGAACTAATTTTCGACTGTCATAATTATTCAGAAAATAAGAAGGTGAAACTTGCTGCCATCGAATTTTCTAATTACGCCCTCATTTGGTGGGATCAATTAACGACGAGTCGAAGACGGGATGGTGAACGCCCAATATCCACATGGGCAGAAATGAAGGCGCTAATGCGGAAAAGGTTCATCCCAACCTACTATCACCGCGAGTTGCATCAAAAGTTGCAAAGCCTAACCCAGGGTCTTCGAAGCGTAGAAGATTACTACAAGGAGATGGAAGTGGCCATGATCCGAGCCAATGTGGAAGAAGAACGAGAAGCCACCATGGCACGTTTTAGCGCTGGCCTCAATCGAGATATCGCAAATATTGTAGAATTACATCATTACATCGATATCATCAAAATGGTTCACATGGCTATAAAGGTTGAAAAACAGCTGAAACGAAAAGCTACGCCTAGAGCAAACCCCAATCATGCTTCAACATCGAAGTTGGGGCAAGTGACCAATAAACGTGACATACCAAACTGAGCCAAAGAAACAAATGGCTCACCCAAGTTTACCAAGCCGGTCGGTGAAACGAGCAAAGGTAAAATGGAAGCTCTTCCAAATCGATCCCGAGACATTAAGTGTTTCAAATGTTTGGGACGAGGACATATTGCAAGTCAATGTCCAAATCGAAACACTATGTTTGTCCGAGATAATGGCGAGATTGAATTCGGAAGTGAAGAGGAAGATGATGCCAGTGAGACATCCCAAGATGAGGAAGAGATAGAACAAGCCGAAAGTGGAGAGATCTTGGTGGTAAAAAGGAGCCTTAGCTTACAAGGTGTCGAAAATAAGCAACAACGCGAAAACATCTTCCATACGCGTTGCCAAATACAAGGGAAGATTTGTTGCATCATTATTGACGGAGGAAGCTGTACTAATGTGGCTAGCACCATATTGGTGGAGAAACTTGGATTGACTACCACAAAACATCCCCATCCGTATAAGCTACAATGGCTTAACGACGCGGGAGAACTTAAGGTCACAAAACAAGTTTTGATTTCCTTTTCAATAGGGAAGTATCAAGATGAGGTTTTGTGCGATGTGGTTCCGATGCTAGCGGGACATCTCCTGCTTGGACGACCTTGGCAATTTGACAAGCGAGCAATCCATGACGGCTACACTAATCGGTACACTTTTTAAATACTTGGGCGGAACGTGACACTAGCTCAGTTAACACCCAAGCAAGTTTATGAGGATCGATTGAAAATGAAGACATCAATAGAAAAATCAAAAGAAAGAGAGAAAAAAATGAGAAAGAAAAGAATTTAAAAAAAAAGAGGGACAAGAAACTAAGTGATAAAATAAGAGAGTGTGAACAAAAAGAAGAGGAAACGAAGGAAGAAAAAGAAAATGGAAAAATGAGTGTTTTTACAAAGGCAAGAGATATTCGAAAAGCTTTGTGTGTGAGACAACCGATGTATGTCTTACTATACAAGGAATCATTTTTGAATACTAACGACTTACCCGAGAATCTTCCTTCTTCTGTGTTGTCTCTGATTCAGGAATTCAAGGACGTCTTTCCAGAAGAGTTACCAAGTGGTTTACCGCCCATTCGAGGCATAGAACACTAAATTGACTTGGTGCCGGGAGCTTCACTGCCCAATCGACCTGCGTACCGGAGCAATCCGGAAGAAACAAAGAGCTCCAAAAGCAAATCACTGAATTGCTAGAAAAGGGATATATCTGAGAAAGCCTTAGTCCATGCGCAGTACCGGTGCTACTAGTGCCAAAGAAAGATGGTTCGTGCCGAATGTGTGTCGACTGGCACGCCATTAACAAGATTACCGTCAAATACTGACACCTGATACCTCTACTTGATGATATGCTAGACGAGTTGAGCGGAGCTCGAATCTTCACAAAGATTGATCTCAAAAGTGGGTATCACCAAATTAGAATGCGAGAAGGCGATGCGTGGAAAACGGCTTTCAAAACAAAGTTAGGTTTGTATGAATGGTTGGTAATGCCATTCGGACTTACAAACGCTCCGAGTACTTTTATGCGACTTATGAATCATGTTTTACGAGCTTTTATTGGCAAATCATGTGTTGTTTATTTTGATGACATATTAGTGTACAGCAAATCTTTGGAGGATCACCTCCAACATCTACGTGCGATCTTAGAAACACTGCGAAAAGAGGTATTGTACGCCAATCTCGAGAAATGTTCTTTTTGTACTGATAAGGTTATTTTCTTAGGCTACGTCGTAAGTGCAAATGGATTAGAGGTGGACCAAGAGAAGGTTAGAGCAATCCAAGAATGGCCCCGTCCTACAACGGTTAGCCAAGTACGAAGTTTCCATGGGTTGGCTAGTTTTTACCGCCGATTCGTGCCCAACTTCAGCATGATAGCCGCTCCTTTAACGAGCGTGATCAAGAAGAATTCGGCTTTCCATTGGTCCGAGGAGCAAGAACGGTCTTTTAATGCCATTAAAGAATTTCTTGTTAAAGCTCCATTGTTATCCCTTCCTGACTTTAATAAAACTTTTGAAATTGAATATGATGCATCAGGTGTAGGGATCGGAGCTGTTCTAACTCAGAATGGAAGACCGGTGGCGTACTTCAGTGAGAAATTGAACGGAGCTGCACTCAATTACCCCGTGTATGACAAAGAGATGTACGCTCTAATAAGATCGCTTGAAACGTGGCAACATTACTTGAGGCCGAAAGAGTTTGTTATTCATTCAGATCATGAAGCACTCAAGTACATTAAAGGTCAGCACAAGCTCAACAAACGACATGCAAAATGGATCGAGTATTTAGAATCATTTCCGTACGTAATTAAGTACAAGAAAGGTAAGGAAAATGTAGTAGCGAATGCGTTATCACGAAGATACAATTTATTAACCTCTCTTGATTCTAAAGTACTTGGTTTCCATCATATTAAGGAATTGTATGCTAACGATGCTGATTTTGGCAATGTCTATAATGCTTGTGAAAGTGGTGCTTTTGATAAGTTTTACAGGCATGAAGGATTCCTTTTCAAGGAAAACAAGATTTGTATACCGCAAGGCTCTATACGAGACATGCTTGTGATAGAAGCACATAGTGGTGGCCTTATGGGTCACTTTGGAAGAGACAAAACATTGTCCACTCTTCAAGAACATTTTTTTTGGCCAGGAATGAGCAAGGATGTTGAACGAATTTGTGAACGTTGCATTGCTTGCAAACAAGCCAAATAACGGGTCCAGCCTCACGGTTTATATATGCCCCTTCCTATTCCAGACACTCCGTGGGTCGACATTTCCATGGATTTCATCCTTGGATTACCAAGATCAAAAACCGGGAAGGACCCAATTTTTGTCGTAGTTGATCGTTTCTCTAAAATGTCCCATTTTATCCCTTGTTCTAAGACTGATGATGCTGTGCATATTGCAAACTTATTTTTTAGGGAAATCATACGATTGCATGGAGTTCCGAAAACGATCGTATCTGATCGGGACGTAAAATTTTTAAGTCACTTTTGGCGAACTCTATGGGGAAAGTTAGGGACAAAACTACTATTCTTGACCACGTGTCATCCTCAAACGGATGGACAAACCGAAGTAGTGAACCGAGTCCTATCAACCTTGTTGCGGGCATTAGTGCAAAAAAATCTCAAAACGTGGGAAGACTGTCTACCCCACATCGAATTTGCTTACAACCGAGCTGTTCATTCTGCAACTAAATTTTCGCCTTTCGAGATTGTTTACGGGTTTAACCCTATCACTCCTCTTAATTTATTGCCACTGCCTTCAGATAAATTTATCCATTCTGATGCTAGGAAAAAGGCGGAATACATAAAGGAGCTACATCGAAAGGTGCGCGAGAATATCGAAGCAAGAACCAAGCAATACGCCCAACGAGCTAACAAAGGTCGTAGACGCATTCTCTTTGAACCAGGGGACTGGGTATGGGTTCATATGCGAAAACAAAGGTTTCCCAAGCAAAGGCGATCTAAACTTCTCCTAAGGGGGGACGGTCCATTTCAAGTCATTGAATGCATAAATGACAACTCGTACAAATTGGACTTGCCAGGTGACTATAATGTGAGCGCGAGTTTTAATGTTCTAATCTTTCTCCTTTCGATGTAGGTGATGATTCGAGGACGAATCAACTTAAAGAGGGAGGGGATGATACGAGCTCACCTACGACGCCTGTGACGGACGACAATCATGACCCAATGAGGCTACCTAATGGGCCAATTACACGATCCCGAACCAAACAATTTAAAAATGCCGCAATGGTGTTGGTGGCACAAATTTGGGATGACCATAAAAGAGAGCCCAAAAACATGCTAAATTCATACAACTTGTTTGAAGTTAAATATACTAGCTATTCCGACTGCTAGTTTATTTAACACTTTAAATTACGCATGTTTTATTTTCAATAATAAGTTTATTTTCTTATTTCATATTTGTTTGTTTAGATAGTACAAGTTTTTAATTAGTCTTTGTTGATGTGATTATTAGTATGTTTAAGTTATATTGTTGGTGTCTAAATTATGGTGTTAAGTATCCTAAGTGGCTGCTGAATTGATGAAGTATAATTGTGCTATTTTATTGTGCTAAATCAAGAAGCTAATGGATTGATTAATTTGCTGCAGGAATAAATAAATAAAATAAGACATGTGTTGATTAAGTTGGATGAGCATTCCATTTGCATGAGGATATGGACAGCATTGGGAGAATAATGGGAGAAAGGCATGTTGGACGGCATTAATAAATAAAAGTGGGATTTGAAGAAGCCATGTGCTTATGAAATTGAAGCACAAAATAATTAATTTGTCTTTTGTCAACAAAGGTGGACGGCAATGGGAGAATAAAAAAATTGAATAGCAAGCATGGGTTTTCACGTGGAACATGGAGTTATAGAAACATGGCAATTAACAATGGATGCAAATGCAAATTCAATGGGAGACAAGGTGGAAGATAATAAAGCACATGAAATATAAAAGCATATTATGGCATGGTGGAGCATTATAAGATTATGATGGACGGCACAATTTTTTTTAAATATCTATGTGCATGTTGGAGTGTGGTGTTTAGTGGAACAATCAATTAATGTGGACGACAAGCTAATGTTTGAGGAGCTTAGAATTTAAAAATATTTTGCTAAATAAAAGGTACATGGATGGTAAGCATAAACGATGGTGGGAATAATGGTGGTGGTGGACAACATAAAGCTTTGGTGCTCAAAATCTTGGACGTCAACTTCATGAAGATAATGCAAATTGAAGGCACCCACAAGAATTCACTTTCAAACTTGTATTTTGGCCATTCGGCTAGTAGCTATAAATAGGATGTTTATTTGCCAAAAAAATAGAACTTTGAATTTGAATGAAAGAAAATTTTCTTTTGGTGAGTATTCACTCTCCTGATTCTCAAGGTTGAATTGACTTATCTAGTTTTCTAGTGGCGTCGTTCTTTCCTTGTTTTGAACTTATCATCCTCACGGGTGTGGCGTTCATCTACCTATACCGTTGGTTCCTATCTTGCTAGATAGTGGGTCTCGGTTTTATTTCGAAACTCATTCCATCAATTTGAAACTTATAAGATTCGGGTCTTTATTTTTATTAAAGGTTCTTTCTTGTTTCAAATACGTACCCCATTTCAACCTATCACCTATCTTTACATTTCAAAGATATCATTTCCAATAAAATTATCCCTTTTGTTAGTTGAACGAGAAACTGTCTAATTTACGATCGGGCAACATTAACGATTCGCCTCCTAACCCGAGACGGGCCGTTATCATCTTCCCTTACTTCCATAACCTTTTTAATATGCAATTATGCCAAACTTCCCTTTTTCTCATATCCGATAAAATACAATTTGTGTG
Organism: Gossypium bickii; assembly: GCA_025503065.1. Lineage (NCBI taxonomy): Eukaryota > Viridiplantae > Streptophyta > Magnoliopsida > Malvales > Malvaceae > Gossypium > Gossypium bickii. The sequence continues at coordinate 39,848,078 of CP106717.1, read as the reverse complement.
AATAAAACATGTTGTGTATCATAACTCAATTTAGCCCAAAAGCCAAACACATATTCATCAACCGAATTCACCATGTATTTCATACATCACAAGTATTGACAAACAATCACAAGGTTTTCACAAAAACTTCACTGTGGAAATCATGAACTCACAATTTCATGAACATAACATACTCAATCACATTCTTACCAATGGTTCATCATATACTAAATTCATTTTCTTTGAGTTTTTCATACATATCTGAACCAACTTGTAACATAATCACATACTTTCTCATCTTTGACATACCCATTGAATTTCCCGTTGAACCATTTGGAATACTAAAGGATACTCAGGGATCTCGTACACACAGTATCATATCAATGCCATATCTCAGATATGGTCTTACATGTAATCTCGTATCAATGCCAATAGCCCAACTATGGTCTTACATGAAGTCTCATGTCGATGCCATATCCCAGATATGGTCTTACACGAAGTCTCATATCGATGCCATATCCCAGATATGGTCTTACACGTAATCTCAATAACCCTAATGTCATGACATTTGTATCCTATCTATTCCTAAGGTTCAGCAGGGACTTTTACTGTATCGGATCTTTGTCAGTCATTTACGTAGTATTGTACTCAACAGCATTCACATTTCATTTCAATATTATAGCATTTACCACAATTATATCAATTAAGCATTTATACACATGTAATTTAATGCTTATTAAACATACAAACTTACCTCGGCATAGAAATGGCAAAAATGACTAAATCGTCAAATACTCGTTTTTCCCCGTTTTAACTTCAAACCTCATTTTTCTCGATCTATAATATCACATTTAACTTATTTAATCATATTACTATTCAAATCAGCCCAAAATCACATTATGGCAAAAATTTCATTTTTCCCCCTAAACTTTTGACATTTTACATTTTAGTTCCTAGGCTCGTAAGATGATTTTCATTCAATTTCTTCAAAACTCAAGCCTAGCCGAACCATTTTCATACTCATAACAACCCACATTTCTCATTTATCACATTTTTCTACTCATTTTATAACTTTTACAAATAAGTCCTTTTAGGCATTTTTACCAAAAATCACTTAGCAAAAGTCGTTTAACAAACAAGAAACATGTATTTTCTACCATCAAACATCAAAATACATACATGTTCAACATGGGTAAAATTTTAGACTTTGACAGCTCTTCAAATTAGTGCTAGAAATAGATAGATCATGTTACAAGGATTTCAAAAACATAAAAATCATTAAAAATGAGGCTAGAACCGACTTACAATCGAGCTTGGAACTTGAAAAGCCCTAGCCATGGTTTCCCATTGTAAAATTCAGCCATGGCTTTTTAGTTCATTTAATTACTAAGTTACTAAAATGCCCTTAATGAAAAACTTTAGAAACATACCAAACCATGTCCGTTTTTGTTCACCAACTTAAGCAATGGTCTAATTACTATTTAAGGACCTCCAATTTAAAATCTCATAGCAATTGGACACCTCTAACATATAGATTACAAGTTTTGCACTTTTTGCAATTTAGTCCTTTTAACTAAATTGAGTGCCCAAACTTCAAAATTTTCGAACGAAATTTTCACAAAATCATTCCTTAAAACTGTGGACCATAAAAATTTAATAAAAATAAATTTCTCTACTCGGATTTGTGGTCCTGAAAGCACTATTCTGACTAGACCCAAAATCGGGCTGTTACAACTCTCCCCCTTTAGGGACTTCCGTCGCCGAAAATCTTACCGAAATATAAATTTGATTTCCATGTAGGCTTCTCTATCTCGTGCCACTGCCAAAGAACTCTTACTAAGGTTATGTTTTTATTTCCCAACTTTTTTAATCTCTCATGTCAAAATTTCGATCGATTCTTCGTTATACAACACATTGACTGAATCTTAATCCCCATCGGAGAATTCATACTCAAAGAGTCCAAACCAATACCATCGCAACGTAGATACACAAAACATATTTTGAATCGTTTTCCAAGGAAATACTTTCGGAAGCATGCTGAATGGGAATTTCATATTCTCATGTTTCAAATTCACATACGTTTTCTAACAATCTGAAGTGGATTCTAAACTGCCACGAATCACTTTTACTTTCTGTACGATTTCTGATTGGATAGCCTCTGAAACATATAACTCAACTAATCTATCATGTTACATACTCGACCACTAGAACATCTATTTCAAATAATTGTACATTTTATTACTCCTCGAATAAACAATTGAGCTACTACTGAGCTTCGTACAAAATTTTTTGCCTAAGCTCTGAATTACTCAGTGCGCAAATTCTATCTCGGAATAATGATAACAGTCATCAGGTCCGACCTGAAATTCAGAATCAAAAGTCATTTCACACTGTACTCGTTTAGTTTACCATTCATTATCACATTCCTGAGGTTCTCAATCTTGCAAAGAAAACATCGCCTTAGCTTCTAATTTAGCCAGATTCAGACCGTCGTCAAATAAGATTAATCATGTATCCAATACTTACAAAATAATCAAAGGTTTTCCATTCAAGCATTTGCAACTATATATGCTTTCCGAAAGGTTAATCAATAATTGCTCACAATCTTTCAATAGTTTAAGCCATCCATGCTGTTTTAAATTCAGATCCTTCTGTGACATTAGATACTTTAAACTCTTGGGATCAAAAAACATATGACGTTTTTCGTCGGACAACTAGTGTCAACAAATTCTCAACACAGACATAAAAAGTGGCCGACTCTAAATCACCCGTCGGACAGTTCCTTTCATGTGACTTTAACCGTCTGAAAGCATAAATTATCACTTTACATTTTTGTATTAAAACACATTCCAATCCTTTTGATAGTGCATCGCTAAAAAATTCACAAATTTTTTACTCAATTTAAACTGGACTCAGAATCAGTGCTTCAGTTAGCAGTACCTTCAACTATTTTCAACTTTCCTAACACTCAACAGACCGTTCAAACTTTCACAAATGTGATAACTTTATTAATCAAAACAACTTTAACTCATAATAATATCATCCAGTTAGAACTAATCTAATAGGTATGTCCTTGTATCACACCCTTTTTGAATATAAATTCTTCATTCAAATTGTTCGTCAATTTACCCATGAATGCACAAGGCTTTATCTTCTTACCTGAGGATGAACTTAAATGCATATAACTCAAATTACCTTTCAACTAACTAGCTCACTTGGATAAAAAAAATCTGAGTCGATCTCAACTATCAAAAAATATCATACCAAAATACTTCATTCTTCATGCTGTTAAAACAACTCAAACATACAATTTTTCAAAATTTCCTTACATATTAGTCAAAGATCTTTACAACTGCATTAGCTCAAGGAAACAAAATATCCTGATCGAACTCATTGACCTTAATCAAAATTACCTGAGAAAAGAAAACCATAGTACAATTTGAGCTTGAGCTTCCATTATCTACACCTTTGCCGATGTCAATTCCTTTCACAAAAATTAGAGAAATCCTAATACCAGAATCACCACATTTCTATATTCGAACCAGAAATACGACCATAATAGACATAGTTATCACAAGCCAAAGAACCCACTTTAAAGATGAGCCATGATTGATAATTTACGAAATAAGGATGATAAGAAATCGAGATAAAGAAATCCAAGATACAATATCATACTGGAAGTCCGAGAACATAACTTTTAAGAAAATAATAAAAAGATTTTGATGATTCCTCAAAGAAAACCAGAAGAAAAACAATGCTTATATGCTCTGGAGTCAATTGTAGAGATAATATATTTTCCAAATATATATATACAAAACAACAGAACATCTACTAGAAACAGAAGAATAGCCTCACATAAATTCTCACCAACAACTTTTATTCCAAACATAATAGAATAGAATCCCACAGAGAGAGATAAGAAATGTTGCTCATCAACCAACCAGATCAACAGTACTCTCATCTAACATTATAATTAGCTAGCATTCTCATACAATAAGAATTTCATCAAAAAACAAACAATTACATATATCTCTGAGGATAAATGAATATATAAAATACCCAGGAGAGATCATCATAATCTATTCAATTAAAACTGTTACACTCAGACATCTTTACAATTTAAATATCATTTCTCTGACTAATTCTGTCATCACTAATCCCGTATTATTCGATACACCAACAAAAATCAATCCGGAAGAAATTCCAGCAAATACATACTTTAGACATTATACCTGAATGAGTCGATTAGCTGAGATTAACTCTTTCTTTAACTGTGACATCGTGAAATCTGAATGATCTTTAGAATAACCTGACATCTTTTCCAGAACTGTATTCACTTGCCAAACTATTCTTAGCTCTAACCACATTATTAGTTATTCTGCTATTGAACTCTTTAGTCTCTTGTGAGCTCATTCAACTTAAATCTCGTGAGATTTCGTTATAAAATACCACATTGGTAAGGGGGTGAGGTTGTAAAGCCTTTAACTAAACTCTCATAAATATACACATATAACTTAGCATTCATCATCAACATCACATTTTTCTACTCATTTTATAATTTTTACAAATAAGTCCTTTTAGGCATTTTTACCAAAAATCACTTAGCAAAAGTCCTTTAACAAACAAGAAACATGTATTTTCTACCATCAAACATCAAAATACATACATGTTCAACATGGGTAAAATTTTAGACTTTGACATCTCTTCAATTTAGTGGTAGAAATAGATAGATCATGTTACAAGGATTTCAAAAACATAAAAATCATTAAAAATGGGGCTAGAACGAACTTACAATTGAGCTTGGAATCTTGGAAAACCCTAGCCATTGTTTCCTCTTGTAAAATTCGGTCATAGGAGGAAGATGGACAAAAATTGGCTTTTAATTTGGCTTTTTAATTCATTTAATTACCAAATTACTAAAATGCCCATAATGAAAAACTTTAGAAACATGCCAAACCATGTCCATTTTTGTCCACCAACTTAAGCAATGGTATAATTACCATTTAAGGACCTCCAATTTAAAATCTCATAGCAATTGGAAACCTCTAACGTATAGATTACAAGTTTTGCACTTTTTGATATTTAGTCCTTTTAACTAAATTGAGTGCCCAAACATCAAAATTTTTGAACGAAATTTTCACAAAAACGTTCTATAAAATTGTAGACCATAAAAATATACTAAAAATAAATTTCTCTATGTCGGATTTGTGGTCCCGAAACTACTATTCTGACTAGACCCAAAATCGGGCTATTACACTTGAGATACATGACAAAAAGAGTGTTGAATATTAGGAAGCCGATCATCTGTCAAGGTTGGAATAAAACAAGGTAACTCATTCACTTGTTCCAGTTAATGAAAATTTTCCAGATGGGCATATCTTTGAGGTAAGATGAATTCATGAAATATATTGGTTTGCTGATTATGCGAATTATTTAGCATGTGGACTAATACCTCGAGAAATGACATACCAGCAAAGGAAAAAAATCCTTCACGATAGTCGGTATTATCTTTGGGAGGATCTATTTTTGTTTAGACAATGTGCAGATAACATAATCAAGAAGTCCGTAGCCAGAGGTGAAAGTGATGAAATCTTGTACCACTGCCATTCATCTCTGAGTGGGGGACATTTTGGTGGTTCTCGCATTTTAGCGAAGATTTTGCAAGCATGATTCTTTTGGCCTACAGTGTTCAAGGATGCGTATGCATACGTGAAAAATTATGATAGATGCCAAAGGATCGAAAACGTATCAAGGAGGAACGAGATGCCTTTGACAAACATTTTAGAGGTAAAATTATTTGACGTATAGGGCATTGATTTTTTAGGCCCATTTCCTTCTTCTTATGGTAACATGTATTTCTTAGCAGCTGTGGATTACGTATCCAAGTAGGTTGAAGCCGAGGTATACCCAACGAATGATGCTAAACTTGTGCGATTTTGACATGAGTGTATATTTACACGGTTTGGGACTCCTAGCGCTATAATTAGCAATGAAGGATCTCACTTTGTAAATAAATGGCTTAAGTGGTTGTTTGACAAGTACGGTGTGAAACACAAGATTGCCACTACCTATCATCCACAGTCAAATGGGTAAGTTGAACGGGTTAACTGTGAGATTAGAGGAATCCCTGAGAAGGTGGTGCGACCAAATAGAAAAGATTGGTCTCAAAGGCTCGATAATACTCTATGAGCCTATCAAACTACTTTTAAGACTTTGTTAGGAATGACTCCTTATCAGTTAGTCTTCAGAAAGGCATGTCATTTGCCACTTGAGTTGGAAAATAAAGCTTACTGGGCTTTGAAACAATTAAATTTGGATCTTAAGCATGCTGGTGAGAGAAGAATGTTACAACTTGATGAGCTTGAGGAGTTGATGTTATTTTTATACAGGAATGCCAAGATGTACAAAGAAAAGATTAAGAGATGGCATGACAGTCATATACAACCTCGTGAATTCAAAAAAGGTCAGAAAGTGTTGTTGTTTAATTCAAATCTTAGGTTATTTCTGGGAAAGCTCAAATCCCGATGGAAATGATCTTATACCATTCACAAAGTTTATCCATATAGAGCTGTAGAATTGTACAAAAAAATAGAGGTATATTTAAAGTTAATGGTCAATGTCTCAAACACTATTGGAATGGTGAAATTGAGCGAATTGAAACCTCGTTCAATTTAATAGACCCTTGATTTTTCATATTTTTGTTTTTAATAAATGGTGTACTTCGAAATTATTTTCTTGAATTAATACATTAAATTAAATCTGTCTAAGGAGATTGGAACATAAGCGGGACCATTTGACTTTTCTTAGGAAATTAATTTAATGTAATCTTCCGAGAAGAAATTTTCTAAGTAAGCCAAAAGAAAATTTTAAATTTTTTTATTTATTTATGCTTAATAAAAGGGTCAATTTGGCCCAAGTACTAATCAATTTATTTTTTCTGTACAACAAATAATTGCAATTTGGGCTTGAGGCCCAGAACAGTGAAAATGAGGAAATTACCCATCATTACTATCCAAAGGATTCCCTAAAATCCTAATTATACCGCCACTTTTCCTTGCCCTCCTTACCTTGCCGCCCAAGCATCTCTTGTAGCTAAATTTTTACTACAAGTTTATCCTAATCTACCACTATATAAACCCCTCCTACTATCATATTCCTCACCATTCAAAGAAATTAGCTCAAACCCTAGCCACTTATTTCTTTCTTATTGCCGTCAGCCTCAAATCCCGAAGAATCCCTATAAAATCTCCCTTTTGTCTTAAAACCCTCTTATTGTCGCCAAATTCTTTTTGCTGGAGCAATGCCTTCACCGTTGCAATCTCGACACTGTTGCAATGTCGTCGTTGCCACAATTCTATCATCGTTGCAACCTCTTTTGCCACCACACATTATCAATTCCTTTTTTTCTCATTGCCAAAATTTTGCCTATTTTTGAGAAAAATCACCATGTCTCATAAAAGAACTAGATCTTCCAAGACCTTTTCTGAGAATCCAATTGTGATTCAAGATGACAAAGCAAGGGAAAGATTTGATTCTATCTTCAAGAATCAACCCATGATGCCAGAAAAAGGTTTAAATTTGGAGAGTAATGATAATATGGTTATGCCATTGTCAATTCAAAAGACAATTAATGCTTTAAATTGGGAACAATTCTTTGATGCACGATGAGTGTCTGATGAAGATATAACCTCCCAAACCCGGCCTAAACGTTATTGCTAGGTTGAGAAGGCTACATTAGCCACTGAAATGGCTAAACTAACTTACGTTACTTTTTAAGACTTTAAATAAACTCATTTTAGAGAAAATCGTAGTTGTACCTTGAGTTAGCTTAAAAGCATTCATTCATTAGGTCGTGTATGCTTAGGATTCATTTTATTGTTGACAGTGTTGCTTTAGAAAAAACCATTTTCTTGTCATTTTTTTTTAAAAACTCGAAGTTAAACTAATGCAGCGGAAAAACCATTTTTCAAGTCATTTTGAAAAATTAGTTGCCTTATCAATTTGTTTTTCAAAAACAGTTCCTTTGCAATGTAGTGGAAACTCGGGAATAGTATCAAATTTTACTTAAGCCCGATATCATGCATTATTCGGTTATTATGCTTGAATAATCCATGCATGCAAAAATCCCTAAAAGAAAAGTTACCAAGTTGATTCTCCGAATGCCGAGTCCGATCCTAATTTTGAGGTTTACTTGAAAAGTTAAACACTATTGGGAGGTGAGCTTATGAAAAGCTCAGTGTGAGTCAAATATTATTTAAACGGGCAAAAACATCAAATATAATGAAACATATTAGCATTAACAGAAGAAAACAGAACCATCATAGGAATTTCATGTCATTACATAGCCGCTATCAAATTGATGTCAGATGGTGTATGAGCATGGGACATCATTCATTTGAGTAACAATCATTAATTTCGATACCATTCAATACAACACAATACAACAAATATCATAAATTAATAACATTTGAATATGTCGTGAGCATGATGCAATGCAAAAAGGTTCCTACCCATACCATCCGCTACACACCACGAGTTCCCTAGAACCCGTCATCCAAACTCCAAAATATTATGAGCATAGCTCGATGTGGTAAAACCACCGAATAATCAATAATGCAAAAAATCTACCGGATATCAAATAGTGTGATATAATCACCAATAACATATAATATGCGATAAAATTGCCAATCCCCTTGGTACTCCAGGTGCAGTGCACTGACTATAAATAATGCAAACTTAATATGCTGGCGGTACTCCACGGAGCTCCTCCATCAACTACAAAATCCCAACCCAATGCATATGCAATATGTCACACAATCTTATACATAATCATATCTCAATACTTTTCACATTCATTTGACATGCCTAGCATGTCCTCAATAATCACATACTTTCAGTAAATGGAAACAGTGTTCCAATCTTTCAAATTACCATTGTGTTGGTTTCAATCAATATCGTTTAATTTCACATACTTTACGAGTTTTCATTATGCATAAATAGCAACCCTTTTTAGTACACAATATAACAAATATCTCACGTGTTTAAATCATACATAAGCTTAATATCTTAACACATTATATTATTCAGTCAAACATTCTTATATCTCATAACTTAAATATGCAATTACAAACTCAATCAAACATCCATACTATCAAACTACCAATTTTGCCAACATGTCAATCTTTTAAGGATCGAAACATACCTGGTTCGGCCACTCATAAAATCAATAATTTGGCTATTAAGATAATCCAATCAGCAAGTTAATTTATCATATATAAAATGATATTTAAAATTTTCAAATAATTTGATAAGTTTAGGACCCACACCTTATTTAACTTCCTCGCAGCACACTAGCGAATCTTCCAATTTTCCTTAATAATTCCTTAAACGAACCTATACCAAAATTCAGTATAAATTCAATCAATTTACCATTATACCAGCCCTCAAACACCTACTTATTATTTAAAGCCAATCATTGAAATTATAACTATTTTATGAATCCAAACTATTTTGATTCCTTACACAGTATCGATGCAAACCGTATGTACAATCGTTCTTCGCTTTTATGGATGATTTGGGGTGTTTGGGTCAGCACCTAATTCAATAATATACTGGAAAAAAAGTAGCTAATTAATGATTAAATTCCTTCATTTAATCAATTCATAACCTTTACCCAACAACTATGTCGAACTAACAAACTAGTTACCCTTAATTGCACTTACGCTTCACGATTTGTGGGATCCGAATGGCCAATCGATCAAGAACGTTTTTCCCTGATTGAAATGGGTTTAAAAGCTGATTATTAGGGTTCAAGAAATCAAATTAATTCTAGACAAATATAGGCAAGAACCAAGAAACAAAACAACCCCTTTTCTTGCACATAGGCGCACGTACCACCACCCATGGTGGCCAAAATTGGGGCTGAATTTTAAAATGGTTTGAGATCTCATTAAATTCTGGAAAAATACATTTGCAATAATTTAAAATCCCCCAAGTTCTGGATTTATAAATTTAGGTTTTTAATGGACAAGATTAATTAAGAAATTAAAGAGAGAAGAGACCTTACCTAAGCTAGTCGAGAGAAACTATAATGGTACTTTCTTGGCAATGTTTGGAATCGATCTTGGAGCTCAAGATTTCAGATTTAGGGCTGATTTTAATGAGAAAAAATGATAGAAACATTGTGGAGAATATGTTAACAAATCTTGTGGCAAAAAGAAAAAGAAAAAAAGAGAAAAAGAGATGGTAAAACTAGGTGTAGGCGACGACAATAATGGAGGAAAGGAAAAAAACTTAAAATCAAAGAGAAGGAGAGGAGAGAAACAGCTAGGGAAATGATGAGGAGGATTAAAGGATGATTATTAGTAAAAAAATTAATATTTATAACTAGGTTAACTAGGCTTGGATGGCCCACACATTAAAACAAGAGATTTTTGTCAAAAAATTAAATTATTTGCATGGGAAGGGAATTGAAGCTAGAACCTCAAGGATAAATTCACTAATGCTTAACCATCAAACCAATAAATCATTCTTGATATAATTTGAAATATTTATTTTAAAAAACAAGGCGTGTCACATACTAAGGTTTAAGGTAAGGTAAACTTTGCAAAATAATAAAACTGATGCGAGAGAAGGGATTTGAACTTGGGTTTCAAGAAACGTTACACTAACACTTAACCAACAAACAAATACCTCATTTATTTTCTAAAAATGCATAGATAATTTAAAAAAATTAAGGCATGATCACTCTATCTTGATTTACAAACCCAATTCTACTAACCCCCAATTTTTGGGATGTTGCAAAAGACATAGTACGAGGGTTCAATGCCAACTTGACCATGCCAGATGCTAATGAAGTTCTTGTTCGTATGAAGAAGGTAGTTCTTACTTCTAAGTCCATTAATGATTTGTTTAACTTACTTGATGTTGAAGAAGATGAGTACTCTACAATGATGACAAATATCAACTGGGATTTTCCTCAACAAGTTCTTAATGTTGTTACAAATCTAGGATCCCAATGGATTATAAAAAAGTACAGTAGTCATTCTTGCTAAATGGAATATTTAAATCTAGTGGCTAAGGTATGATTCTACTTCATTCAATATAGCTTCATGCTAATCTTACGTAGTTCCACCATCTCGATGGAATGAATGCTTTTTTGTATGCAATTATGACAAAAAGGTCTACTAATATTGGGAGAATTATTCTTAAAGAGATCCAGGATTGTGCTCGAAAAAAGTCAGGAAGTGCATACTTCTTATAATTTATTACTTCACTTTGCTGAAGGGCCCAAGTAAGATCGAAGGCAAACCTGAAGGATCATTATGTTCAAGGTTGCATAACAAGGCATGACCTTAGAAGGTTAGTGGAAAATGTTGAACTGTTGAAAAAAGTTGAGCCAAATGAACCTAACAAACTAGAATATGATGAGTCATCATCCAAATCTGAACCTAAAGCTGACTCAATAAATGACGTAGAAGAAGCAGAAACTGAAGAGGAACCAAAAGCCCTGAACCCAGGGTGGAACCAAATGTTACTGAACTAGTTGAGCCAAGTGTTAATCCTGAATTGAATATTCCAACACCTACCTTGTTAGATGCTATGAATAAATTGGAATTTTCAGCTATAATGGATATGTGGAAGTCATGCACAATCAACAACAAGCTTATTGGAGATATGCAAAAATTAGAGATGATTCCGTACGAATAATTTTAAGAATATCTTTAACACTTTTGTTCCTAGGTTCCCAGATCATATATTTGAAACATGGTAAGAGGAGATTGTGGGATCAAGTGCAACAAATAGATGAAAAGGGAAAAGACATACATGATAACATGAATAAAAAGGGGGGGGGAATTTCTTTTTCTTAACATTTATTTATTTTTAGGCATTTATAATAAAATTGCAAACATGAATAAAATAAGCTCAATGCCTCTTCTCTAATAAAAAGCAAAGTAATGTGGTAAAGTTAATGAATATGTCTAGGATTGGATTGTTGAGAAAGACTCGGTACTTAAGCAGTCTTTATGACTCACCTCTCTTTTTTGCTATCCTACCTAATGTTCAGTTCTCATTCATTACTTTACTTACGCAATGAGGACATTGCTTCTTTTTAAAGACGGTAAGGCAGTATTAGCATGAATTTTAAAGTATGTTTCAATTCTTTCACATGAGTATGTTGAAATAAAATGATGTTCAAAGAAAATTTTTGTTCATAAGTTAACTCAAATGCAAGTATGATTTTTGATTTTATCTGAGTTTTTTATGTTATCCTGAGTTATGGAATGCTTGTATGTTCTTAGGTCTAATGTAGACCTTTTCCATGAAAATTGAACTTTTTTTGAGATAGACATGCATGAAGGTTTAAGTCCTTAGAATTGACTTAGTAATCTTTACTATACTTGTAACACCCCAAACCCGGCCTAAACGTTACGACCGGATCTGGCATGTCACATAAAAGGGTTGTTTATAAACTGCGTTTGTTAAAAATTTCGAGTTTAAATATTTATTCGCTGGTAATCCTTTATTTAACATTTTGGAAAACGATTATTAAGGGATTAGGAAATTCCCGTATTGAACATTTAATAATAATAGGCAGTAATCAAATTAAAAGCTACACCAAATAAAATACCAAAATTAAAGTTATAGTGGCCTTATTACATAACAAAAACCCAAATAAAAATAAGTCCAAATAAAAGAAACGAGTTTACAAGAAAACATTGCGTGGCCACCACAAGTCCACCTCAGTTCCCAAATCCACGATCTAATGATTACTTGCAAAATTAAACAAAGGGGTGAGTCATCGAGACTCAGTATGTAAATCCCCTATAACACATAAACGGCTCGAGGCCTACAATCGCATATCGGGCCTTAGCCCACTCAAGATGACATAAAAATAAATGAATGCATCATGTCCCTGCCCAAACCTAGTTTTTCCATCCTCTACATGCCACCCGTACCAGCCAATCACACCGTGGGGATTTCCATAATCAACCCTCCATCCGCTACATGCCATTTTGACAGTCATGCTGTCAGTTACAATGTTGATCACCATGTGACCTTAAAATCAACTGTGGCTTAGTCACCGATCACCATGTGACCTTATAATCAAATGTGGCAGAGCCACCGATCACTATGTGACCTTATAATCAAGTGTGGCAGGGCCATCGATCACTACGTGACCTTATAATCAAACGTGGCAGAGCCACCGATCAGTACGTGACCTTATAATTAAGTGTGGCAGAGCCACCGATCACTATGTGCCCTTATAATCAACACTTCCCCTTTATCGTAACATCCCAATATCCCATGCAATATGACATAATAATTCGTGTATGCAGTATGTCATGTATGCAAAACATATATGAAATATAAGTATAACATGAATTACCATCAAAATCAGATAGACATAATACAACATAATCAAGCTAATCAACCTCTAAGGGTATAACCGTAATTTTACCTAGCAAGGGTATTTTCTTAATTTACCTATCGAGGGTATTTCAGTAATTTCACACCTGCAATGGCCTTTTCAAAGGCCTAATGTCGCCCCGAGTGACTCAGCTACCGTTTTCGGTCGTGCTAGACTATTGGGCCTAAAACCTGATTTTGGCCCATTCGAGCCCACACACTCGTGTGGCCCACCTAACACAAATCTAGCCGCGTATATGAGATTCACCTAGTCTAGTTCACTATATACTACACCATCATACAATTTTATTCAATTGGGCTCGCGGGCCTTTTGGGCCCACTTCGGCCCATCGTGGCCCAAGCAGCCTCAACCCACAAGAATACTACTGATGGCCTCAACTATCGTGTCGAAGCCCCACACGTGCACTCGCATGCTCGTGTGGCTACTATTTCCGTGACCAGTACTTCGGCATTTGCCGCTCTACAGCTAGAGTAGAGAAGTACACACCCGATAGGAATCTGGTGCTAATCCGCGCTCCGACCACTCTTGTGCCCAAACGCCCTCTAAGGTGTATTCGTCCCCCTCCTAGAATGCTATATATATATAGCTACTTCTCACCTTCCTTCTTTGTATCTTTCTGATGTGGGATCCTTCCGTCAGTAGAGTTTAAATCCAACTCGAACTATTCACGTCCAATTCGCAAAATAAATACTCCCTTGCTTTTCATGAGATTCGAACTCAGGCTCCCTTGTAACATAATCTACGCCGCTAGCCACTAGGCCACAAGCTCCTCTTGTGTCTAAAACCATGCGCAACTAAATATAAATCTAATGCCAAATTCTAAAGTCCATTTAAAAAGAAAACCAAAATGCAAGAGCCAAGACTTGAACCTTCGACCTCCTTCCTTCCTTGTGGCATCATTCCCTTGTCTATTATGTGGCGTCACTTTGCCACTACACCACACACTCCACTTGTGTCATTTTTCTCCATATTTTATTCTTAAAGCCTACCTACTAACTGCCATGGTTTTTTTTGCCTAAAACCAAAATTTCCCCAAAGCCAAAGTTTGATCTCGGGACTTCATAGAAGCCCTCTAACCCTCCAAAATCACTCACCTAATAGGTCTAACTTGCATTTAAGCCGATCTCTTGTTCTCCAAAAATTTAAACGCTACTACGCTCAAGGCCCATTGGGCCCAATCCTACTAGGCCCAATTTCGAGATGTTACAATACTTGTCTTGGTGAGCAAGATCGAGGAAAAATTCAAAAAGATGTACATTTTATTCGTATGTTAGAAAAAAAGCACTATTCAAATGTCAAGCAAAAAGAGCAAAAATAAATACTCAAATATTGATAAATATTGGGCATATGCTTCAAAATTAAGTTTGGGGGTGAAGAACCCATTAGTAGAAAGGATGTACCTTGAAAAGATCCAAGGCAAATTTAGAGTTAATTTGAGCCTTAAAGCCTATTTTATTTTTATTTGTCTACATCATAAGCCATGCTACCATCTTTTTAAAATTTTATCTTATTTTTGCACCTATCTTAACTATACTTGTCTTGGTGAGCAAAGATCGAGGAAAAATTATGTTAAAAAAAAAAAAGCACTACTCAAATGTCAAGCAAAAAGAGAAAAAATAAATACTCAAAGTATTGATAAATATTGGGTATATGCTTCAAAATTAAGTTTGAGGGTGAAGAACCCATTAGTAGGAAGGATGTACCTTGAAAAGATCCAAGGCAAAGTTAGGGTTAAGATTACTGAACCTAAAAATTATCTTCTCTTTATCCCTACCTTAAGACTAGCCCCATTATAACCTTATAAAAGACCTATTGATTTGGATGACTATGCCAACTGCATTAGGGGAGAGGAATTGCCGAGTTCTACATATGAGGACCATTAATTAGACTTTGTGATTGCTTTGTTTGATTGATAAGGAAACTTTGATCGAATGGTGAATGTTATGTATGATCTTGAAAAGCATGCACTCTATGACTTATGCTAGCATTTTTTCGCTTGATTCTAGAAACCATCCAACCCTTGCTTGATTCTAGCATGATTTTATGCTTGATTCAAGTAACCATCATCCACCCCTTTCCACAATGTGTGGCTGGCCAAGTAAATGAGTAAATGGGGGGATATTTTTCACTATTTTTAGTAAACTCTATCACCAATCTCAAGTATAAATACCCACTCCCATCTCACATATCACTCATCTCCTTGCTCAATACCTCATCTCTCATTTCATATCATTCTTCCATTCTCCAATTTCCTCTATTCGTTCCCGCGCATAACATCTTATAGTTCTTTCTTTTCTTAGCCAGCTAAACCTTGATAAGATCACCTCTTTGCCAGCCACTTTGAGGACCAATTAGTAAAGGAACAGCTCGAGGATAGGAGGAAAACATATTCAATCAGAGTTCACGAAACTGCTGATTCGATAGTGTAACACCCCTTACCCGTATCCTATGCTGAAAAAAGGTACAAGGCGTTACCTAACTTAATAGCATGCATACAAACATTTCCGGCTTATGAAATTTCGTTCAAATTTAAAAATTTTCAAACTTCATCTTGAAGTCCCTAATATAGGCCTACGAGGCCTAAAATATACTTTAGAAATGGTTCGATACTAAACCAGGCATTTTAGAAAACTTTGGAAAATTTCACTAAAAATAGGGGCACACGCCCGTGTGACAAGGGACACCCCGTGTGGGCAGACCGTGTGATCATACACTCCCATGTCCCTAGCCTTGTGGATTTAATTTTCAATTTGAATCTACAGGGGTTTTCACACGGCCTGGCACATGCCCTTGTCCATGGCTTGTGTCCCTCGCACGGCCATGACACGCCTGTGTGTTAAAACCTTGACATTTTGTTTCTGACGTCAGAAACATTTTAGGGTCACACGGCCAAGGCACACTGTAACACCCCTAACCTGTAACCGTCGCCGGTCTAGGGTTAAGAGGCATTATTGGACAATCAAAAACTTTTACAGACATTTCAAAACATAATTCAACAAATCACATCAAAGTGTCCCTTAAATAGGTCTTCGAGACCTTAAACAGGCTTTATAATAGGGCCGAGACTAAACCGAACACATACGAAAATTCTCAGATATTTAAAAACTTTTCAAAGTTATAGAGGTCACATGCCCGTGTGGGCAGGCCGTGTGCCTCACATAGCCTCAGACAAGCCCGTGTGTCTAAGCCGTGTCAAAATAGGGCATACATACTGACTTGTCCACACGGCCGTGGACATGCCTGTGTGGCTCACCCGTGGTCCCTACTGACTTGCACCACACGACCAGTCACACACTCGTGTGTCTTGCCTGTGGTCGAGTCTGACTTGTTTTGAAATGTAACCACGAAGGACACGGACGAGCCACATGCCCGTGTGCTCAATCGTGTGGGCAAGTCGAGGCCATTTTCAAGGCCAAAATGCCTCTTACACATTGGGTTATCCCTACAAGCAATATACCAATTCAATTCATGCCAAAATAACCAATTTTTCCAAGCAAATCAAAGGCATTTCAAGCATACCGTTTTAAGCAACATTTAGCTCAACTTATTCACAAGCATTTCTAAAATGATCCATTTACAAATTTACCATTAATAATATGCTAACTTGGCATCAAATAACTTACCATTAACATGACCATTTCAATAGCCATCAAACCTCACCAAACAAGACATCGTATAACAAGATTACTCAATCATAACACAACCATATATCTAGCCATATCACATGGCTATGTACTTAACTCAAACATACTCCAAAACAACTAGCCTATACATGCCATACTTTAGTATTTACATTTTCAAAAGGGTACCAAAATAATATTGAGTAGTGTGATGAGGATCCTCGACGATTCCCCTAGCCTTTAGTAACTTTGACGATCTATAAAATAGAGCAAACACACACAAAGTAAGCTTTCAAAGGCTTAGTAAGCCATATACAAATAAACTTAGCATAAAATGCACATAGCCACATTGATACAATGACATTAATGTTTCTCATTTGCAAATTCATCACTTATTCTTTGGCTCATTTGTTTAGCCATTACTTACCCACATTTCATAGCTCAAAGTATCACTTTACTCATAGCTTATTCTCACATATTATCTCATCAAATCTATACACATATTCACTTTAATAAACTCATATATACACTTACCTTTCATACACATTCTTAGTGTACCTTTCAAATGTACCTAAATCGTTTATACATTTCTCATAGACATTCATTCCTCGGACTTGCCCGTTGAACTGTTCGAAATTAAATAGGATACTCAGACTGCTAGAAATAATTGTACAATGCCAACGTCCCAGACGTGGTCTTACATGTACTCAGATATCGATGCCACTGTCCCAGACAGGGTCTTACACGAATCAAATACGATGCCAATGTCCCAGACATGGTCTTACACGTAAATCTCATATCGATGCCAACATCCCAGACGTGGTCTTACATGAAATCTCGAATCAACACCAATGTCCCAGACGTGGTCTTACATAATCTCACATATCGGAAACCTATGTCATGACATATGTAATCCTATCTATTCTTAGGTTCGTACGGGGCTTCTCGGACATTGTTGCACTATCGATACATCCTTAATTTTAATATATTTATCATTCTCATATGCATTCATCACAATGAGATTTCACATGAAAATACATAAATCAATACAAATACATTTATTTGTATATAGACTTACCTCGGATTCGGTTAACGTACGGACTTGACTATTCAATCACTTTTGACTTTCCGCGATCTAAATCTGTTTTCTTCGGTCCTTGATCTATAAATATTCAAATTTAATCCATTTATTCACCAAATCATTCAATATTTAGGGAAATTTACAAATTAAGCCTCACATTTTCACATTTTGACATTTTAGCCCCTATTTCACAAAATCACAAAATACACAAAATCTCAATACACCCATGCTTAGCCGAATTCTCTATAGGTCCCTAGCAACCCATATTTTTCATTTATTTCACAATTTAGTCCCTGTAAATATTATTTTCTCAATTTAATCCAAATTACTCAAAATCATAAAAAATCCAAAGACAAAATATGTTAAGCTAAAACATATATCTCATATTTCATCAACAATCATCACAAAACTCATGAATTCATCAATGACACTTTTCAAAATCTTCATCAATTCACAAAATTAAAACATGGGTTTCAAAGTACTCGAAGCAACGATTACAAAAATATAGAAATTATCAAAAACCGAAGCAAAACATACCTTGAATCAAGCTAGATATTGGTCAAATATCAAAGATGTAAAAACCTAGCTTTTTCCTCCTTCAATTTTGGCTAACAAGATGATAATGGCCATCTTTTAATGTTTGTTTTTATTTAATATAACTTAATAATCAATTTACAATTTTAAACATTATTAATCACCTTAAATTTTCACTAACATATGGCATTAATGTCCATCCATAATTCAAATGGTCTAATTGCATTATAAGGACCTTACATTTTTAAAGACGTGACACGTAGGTGCTTTTAACATATAGCATGTTAATTTAACATCTTTCACAATTAGGTTATTTTCTCAAAATTAAACACGCAAACAACAAAATTAATTCACAGAAATTTCACACATGCTTAATCATATACTGCAGACACAGAAAATAATATTAAAATATTTTTTTGACTCAGATTTGTGGTCTTAAAACCACTATTCCGACTAGGGTCTAAACTGGACTGTTACACACACGCCCGTGTGCTAGGCCGTGTGGCAAATTTAATTTCGCATTTAAGGTGCAGGGTCTAAACCGGACTGTTACAAATCAGACTGTGCCTCTGCCTGTATGGTTACTACTGGGCATTTTGTTTTACTAAATTAAGGTGCAGGGGACACACGGCCAGACTACACGCCTATGGGGCAGACTTTGTGTCATACACATCCTAGACACACGCCCGTATGGATAAAAACAAGGCTATTTACCAAGCCCTTTTGCCACATTTACTTGCACCAACATAAGCCACATCAAGTAACACCAATCCACACATAAACATCTAACCAAATTAGCCACAACCAAGACATTCATACATCAAGGCCACTATACTTCATTCACATGCAAATCTCATCACATACTTTATCAATTCAATCATGCAACTTACTCATTCATGCATTAATATACCAAATACTCAACCGTGCAATTTGCTCAATCATGAAAAACATCATCATTTGCATAACTCAATAACAAATATTAGCCATTATCCATGGCCTTAGACAAATTTGGATCAACTCCATGACAAGCCTACACATATGGCCAAAACAATATGACACTTAACAAAAAGACCCAGTCTCTATACATGCCATACTTAAAATACTAAGGCTAACTATACCAAATGCTTCAATTGATAGTGTGATCGACGCCTCCAATGTCTGTTGATCCCCGAGCTAGCTTGGCGACGGTACTATAAGAAAATGGAAAAGAGAGGGAGTAAGCATAAAGCTTAGTAAGTCACATGTAATATAATTAACAACAATTACCATGCATTATCATACTCATAACATATTATAAACTTGCACATAATTCTCAAATGATTCAAGGCATAACTTACTCATTTTCATCTTTACTAATCATACAACATAAATCGAGCTCATTTCTCATGAATTTCGTGTAGGTATCTGTATCACTTACAACATAGTCGTAACTTTTCTCACTTTTGACACAAGCTTTAAATTACCTGTGGAACCATTTGGAATACTAAAGGATATCCGATATGTTGGAACGCCGAAACCCATGGCGCAGTAGAATAAAATTAGATCCGGCGATCCAAATCAGGAATCCATGTGTGAGGAACGAATCGGGGTGAAATAAAGGTTTCGAAATTACCAAAACTTAAATCTGAGTAGACGGCGACGCCTTGGCAACAAGAGTTTTGATCTACTGTCGAATCAAGCCACAACCTTTTCCGATGTTGGCCTCTACGTGATCCACTCGGTTTGACTATGAACGGAAGAAATCTCCAAAACTATTTTGGAGGTTTATTTGCTTGACGGCTGCTAGACCTAACAAGCAATCTATTAGGGTTTTTCCTTAAGCTTTGTCTCTTTTAAATACCTTTTATATTGGGTATCCTTTTAATTGGGCCTTTTATAATTGGTATCTCTTGAATGTTAAATAAATACAATAAAGTTTTTAACCGAAAATTATAATTACATTAATTATAATAAGGATTTCAGTAAACTATATTTATTTAAATTTATATATGAATCAAATTCATATATTAATAGAATTATGTTGTCATTATGTGTACAACATCCTTGTACATATAATATGTTCAATATTTGATTGCCCAATTAAATTAATTCTTTAATTAATTTAATTCATGTGACAACCAAAAACAATACCAATTATATTTTATTCCGCTCATTTAAACCATAGGGTGTGACCACAGAGGGTTCTTGCAACGTTAGCGATAATAATAGAGCGATTCTAATGTCACAAACAATGAGTGGCATCTAGCAATGCATCATTGCTACCTAAGTTACAAGAAGTCATGATTCCACATAACTTTTTGTGATTAACCTTTCATGCATTAATCCTTAAGTCCTTTATCTCCTGGAATGGACACAAGTCATGGAATAGTCACACTTGTATAGTCCATCCCATGTTTCTTGATATCTTGAGTAGACTATGATATACAAATTAGTATGACATCTCATGTCAACTTATTTGAGCATGGCCATGCATTTCTAGTCTCACTCAATCAAGTGGCCTAAGATATTACTCCCATTATGTAGGAGGGACTTATCCTATATTGATCAACCATATCCTCTACATAGATTGTGGTATATCCAACATCGCCTTTATAGAACAACCATTCATTATGCGTTTGATCAGATCAAAATATACAACTCACGATGTTGAGATTAATAATTATCTCAAGTCCGAGGATCATATACATATTAATCACTATGAGTAATGTTGTGACAATTACATAATAATCCAATAAACATACTCATAACGGGTCAATCCAATATGTTGTTCTCTAACACACATATTCATGCATTGATTTTGACAATCTACATCAATGACAACTCTTTATCATCAATCAACTACATGTTAGTCTTAATGCATTATCATTGTCCTAGTCAACAATAATACTCGACTAAGGATCTTTTAAAAATAATCATATTATTCTCGTGACATTATTATAAAACAGTTTATTTGTATACACAGATAGAAAAACTGAAATAATAATGACAACGCTTTATATTAATAAATATGGTAAATAAAGTATGCTATTACAACTATCTCATGATTGATCTTTGGGCATACTCTTACAATCTCCCACTAGCACTAAGACCAATCACTGATATATCTAATACCAAGCGACTTAGTGTGACGATCATGCTTCTGCTGTGTCAGAGGCTTGGTCAGGGGATCAGCGATGTTATCATCTGAAGGTACTCTGCATATTTCTACATCTCCTCGATCGATAATCTCTCGAATAAGATGGTAGCGCCTAAGTATATGTTTAGATCGCTGGTGAGATCTGGGTTCTTTAGCTTGTGCAATAGCTCCATTGTTATCACATCGGAGTTCTATAGCATCTGATATGCTAGGCACAACCCCTAGTCCAATAATGAACTTTTTGATCCAAACTGCTTCCTTTGCTGCCTCACTGGCTGCAATATACTTAGCCTCTGTTGTAGAATCACTCATCGTACTTTGCTTTGAACTTTTCCACTCACAAAGACCACTATTAAGGCAAAACACAAAACTCGATTGCGATCGAGAATCGTCCTTGTCGGTTTGGAAGCCGCATCGTGTAACCTTTTACACTTAACTCTTCCTCACCTCCATATAATAGGAACGTATCCTTAGTTCTTCTTAAGTACTTAAGGATACTCTTGACTGTGGTCTAGTGACCTTCACCGGGATCTACTTGATACCTGCTCGTCATACTTAAGGCATACGAGACATCTGGACGGGTACATAACATAGCATACATGATAGATCCAATAGCGGAAGCATATGGAATTTTACTCATACGTTCTCTCTCTTGTGGAGTTGAAGGACACATTTCCTTCGAAAGTGAAATACCATGTCTCATAGGTAGGAATCCTCTTTTAGATTCTTCCATACTGAACCTTTTCAGTACTTTATCTATGTATGTACTTTGGCTTAGACCTAGTAGTCATCTTGATCTATCTCTATAGATCTTGACTCCTAAGATATAAGTGGCTTTACCCAAGTCCTTCATAGAAAAACAACTTCTTAACCAAGTCTTAATAGATTGCAAGGTAGGTATGTCATTTCCCATGATAAGTATGTCATCCACATATAGTACCAAGAATGTTATAGTGCTCCCACTAACTTTCTTGTAAACACATGGTTCATCTTCATTTTTTATAAAACCAAACTCTTTGATTGCATCATTAAAACGAAGATTCCAACTTCGAGAAGCTTGCTTTAATCCATAAATGGATCTTTGTAGCTTACATATCTTTCTAGCATCCTTTGGATTTACAAAACCTTCAGTTTGTGTTATGTACACATCCTCTTCAAGTTTCCGTTAAGAAACCTGTTTTGACGCCCATCTGCGATTTCATAATCATGAAATGCAAATATGGCGAGCAAGATCTGATGGATTTAAACATAGCTACAGGAGAAAAGGTTTCATCATAGTCAACACCATGAATTTGGCGAAAACCTTTAGCGACTAATCACCCTTTGTATGTTTGTACATTACCATCCATGTCTGCTTTCTTTTGAAAACCCACTTGCACCCTATAGGTTTAACCCTTCGGGTGGGTCAATCAAGGTCCATACTTGGTTTTCATACATGGAATCCATCTCGGATCTCATGGCCTCAAGCCATTTCTCGTAATCTGGGCTTGTCACCGCTTCTTGATAAGTCCTAGGCTCATCTTGATCTATAAGAAGAACGTCACCATGCGTTGTAATGAGAAATCCATATCTCTCGTGTGCACGGCGTTCTCTTAAAGATCTGCACACGCTGTGGTTGTGTTTCTACAAAGAGCTTATTTGTTCCTCAATTTCTTGTGGAATTTGGCTGTTGTTCAATCTCTCCGTTCAATGGTATCTTGTGATTCTCGAATTTCTTCAAGTTCAATCTTTCTCCCACTTCCTTTTCTAGAAGTAAATTCTCTCTCTAGGAAGACACCAAACCAGCAACAAACGTTTTGTTCTCGGTGGGATTAAAGAAATAATATCCTTTGGTTTCTTTTAGATACCCCACAAAATTACACCTTTCGATTTGGGTTCAAGCTTAGTAGACGTCGGCGTTTAACATAAGCTTCACACTAAATTTTCATAAAAGACATACTAGGGCGTTTCCCGGTCCACATCTCATATGGCGTCTTTTGAACCGATTTAGATGGAACTCGATTTAGTGTGAAAGCAAATGTCTCAAGTGCATGTCCCCAAAAAGAAGTCGGTAGATCAAAGATGACTCATCATGGATCGAACCATGTCTAACAAAGTTCGATTTCTTCTCTCGGATACTCCATTCCATTGAGGAGTACCAGGAGGGAGTAAGTTGTGAGACAATCCCACATTCTTTCAAAAGATCATCAAACTCTAGGCTCAAATATTCTCCACCTCGATCAGATCGAAGTGACTTGATAGTTTTGCCTAGTTGATTTTGTACTTCATTTTTGAATTCCTTGAACTTTTCAAGGGACTCAGACTTATGGCGCATGAGATAAACATACCCATATCTACTGAAATCATCAGTGAAAGTAATGAAGTAGTGAAATCCACCTCTAGCTTGTGTATTTATTGGTCCACATACATCAGAATGTATTAGGTCTAATAAATCAATAGCTCGTTCACTTTTACCAGTAAAAGAAGATTTAGTCATTTTTCCCAATAAGCAAGATTCACATACTTCAAATTATTCAAAAACAAATGAATTCAAGAGACCATCTTTATGGAGCTTGGATATGCGTTTCTCACTTATGTGGCCCAAACGACAATGCCAAAGATAAGTTTGATTTGAGTCATTTATTTTAGATCTTTTAGTATTTATGTTGTAAATGGGATTCATTTGATCTAAAATATAGAGGCCATTAATTAATTGTGCCGAACCATAGAAAACATTATTGAGATAAAATGAACAACAATTATTCTTAATAATTATCTCAAAACCAATTTTGTCTAAACAAGAAATTGAAATAATGTTTTTAGTCAAACCCAGGCACAAAATAACAATCCTCTAGACATAAATCAAGTCCACTAGGCAAAGATAAAGTATATGTTCCCACAAATTAATGCAAACAACTTTTGCTCCATTTCCAACTCGTAGGTCCACATCTCCTCTAGCAGAGTCCTACTCCTTTGTAGTCCCCATGCATGAAGTACAAATATGAGAACCACAACCAAAGATCTAATACCCAAGAAGTAGTAGTTGATAAATTAATATCAATAACATAAATACACAAGCGGACATTCCGCTTGCTTTAGCCTTCTTGACTTCTTCAAGATAGACAGGCGCCGATTCCGTTTCCAATGTCCAAATACACCACAATGAAAACAGCTTTCCTTCCTTAGACACCCCACCTTTAGGTTTCAGCGCAGCCTTTCCTTTTCCAAATTTGGGCTTACCTTTGCCCTTGGGCTTTGTTTGAACTTTGGCCTTTCCCTTGCCCTTGTTATTACGGACCATTAGTATGGGCTTGGGTCCAACCTTTTTCAAGTTGCCTTGATTTCAGTAACATATTGAGCAATTGTGGCGAGTCTTGTCAATTTCATTCATATTGAAATTGAGGACAAATGGTCTGTAGCTATCCGCAACGATCGTAAAAACAACATCGATGGCCAACTCTTGGCTCAATGGAAACCCAAGCTTAGATAGGCTTTCAATATAGCCAATCATCTTAAGGACATGAGGTCCTACTGGGCTTCCTTCAGCCAACTTACATTGGAATAGGGCTTTAGAGATATCAAACCTCTCTTGCCGTGCTTGCCCCCGATAAAGTTCTTTCAGTGCTCGATCATATCATAAGCAACCATGTCCTCATGTTGCTTACGAGAGTTCGAGATTCATAGTGGCAAGCATAAGACATCCAACATCTATCATGTCATCGAGATACTTCTTGTAAGCGTCTCTATCACCCCTCGAGGCATTAGTGGGTGGTTCATTAGGAAGTGGTTGTTCAATGACATATAATTTCCGTTCTTGTTTAAGGACAATCCTCAAGTTACTGAAACCAATCAAGAAAATTCAAACCATTCAATTTGTCCTTCTCAAGGACCGATCGCAATGAGAGTGTGCTAGTATTTGCAGACCATAATATATCTACAACAATTAAATATGCATGTGAGTAAATTTACCAATTTTATATCAATCATTAAAAAGACTTTATTAAATGATATTCCTACTATTTTATTTCAAAATTAATAACCCTCGTATATTAATTTCGGAAAAACTTTCTCAAAAGTATTTCTAGTAGGTTAAGGATCCATATTTCACCACCTCTTAAGTCAGCTTTGGCTTTACTCTTAAGATTATGGTTATTCGGTAAGCAACATTTGCTAATTACATCATATGTAACTCCTAATATTTGGTGAACAACTCATGTTCTAATCATCTTATGATTTATCCAATTCACTTGCCTCTAGGTTTCTAATCCTATTAGAGTAACTTAGTTAAGTCATTAACCAATTTTTAACCAACGAATATCACTTGTTTATTCTTCAGTTTTAACCAAGATAAATACTAGTACTTTGCTTTGGCGTAACCTATATAGTATTGATCGAGGCTTTAACGAGGGCAAAATTGGAAGGCCATGTTGACTTAATATTTTAATAGAGGGATTTTATTAAGATTGTTCCATCTCACCAATTATGGACTACATTAGTCCATTTAGTCTTTTAATTGATCTCATCAATTAACGGGGTTTTATTATTATCAAGTTTTAATATATATAATTGGCATGCTTTAGACATCCATAGCATCTCATACATGAATAAATAAAGAAATAAATAAATGCAATAGTTATAGCCCATAAACTAAGGTGGTTCAACCCAAGCCAATGGGAAAACCAAAAAGAAACCTAAAGGTGTAAGCCAATTCACAAGCTATCATTCTCAATCATTGTCCCACCTTCCTTCTCGTTTGGCCCACAAAGAACTCTTGCAAATTACAATATGCGAAACTCGTTTTACATACGAGGGAATAAGATGAGAAGAGAAATACAATAGAATAGTAGTAAGGCACGACACGCAGGCCGTATTTAAAAAAAATACAACCTTTTATCGAATGTGTCATTGGGCTATAACTATGCATTTCAAACACCGTGCATGTCAAAAATAGCATACATAATTCTATATATATATTTAAGGTGAATTATAAAATATCCTTTCAACCTTTTGTGGCCCATCAAGTTTATAAATTTCTTTTATTAACAAATTTTTGCAAGGGTCCGACCATGCGATGCGAATCGCATACCCCTACTCAAATGAAACCTCACGATTTGATAACTTTTTATCAACGAGAATCGTGTTTTTAGGATTTTAATCCTTGAGGTTTCATATCGGAACAACCCTTGTTCCATTAGCCGATTAACACTTCATCGGAAACTATAAATACCTCCGTCACATTATTATAGATTTGTTAATAATTAACTGGTAATAACATAAAATCAAGTAGGCCACAAAACCATGATTAACATTTAATCAATTACCGAAAGAGAACAGTTATCGGAGTTATGCTTAAACGATTTAAACAATCGAAAATACAATAAGATCAAAACATGAATCTCATACAATTGCATCACCCAAGTATTTAAACCCGAGTTCGTATCACACAAGTGGCTCGATACCATCGTTGGAACGCCGAACCCATGGCGCAGTGAGAATAAAATTAGATCCGCGATCCAAATCGTGAATCCATGTGTGAGGAACGAATCGGGGTGAAATAAAGGTTTCAAATTACCAAAACTTAAATCGAGTAGAGCGGCGCGACGCCTTGGCAACAAGAGTTTTGATCTACTCGTCGAATCAAGCCACAACCTTTTCCAATGTCGGCCTCTACGTGATCCACCCGGTTTGACTATGAACGGAAGAAATCTCCAAAACTATTTTCGAGGTTTATTTGCTTGACGGCTGCTAGACCTAACAAGCAATCTATTAGGGTTTTTCCTTAAGCTTTGTCTCTTTTAAATACCTTTTATATTGGGTATCCTTTTAATTGGGCCTTTTATAATTGGTATCTCTTGAATGTTAAATAAATACAATAAAGTTTTTAACCGAAAATTAAAATTTCATTAATTATAATAAGGATTTCGGTAAACTATATTTATTTAAATTTATATATGAATCAAATTCATGTATTAATAGAATTATGTTGTCATTATGTGTACAACATCCTTGTACATATAATATGTTCAATATTTGATTGCCCAATTAAATTAATTCTTTAATTAATTTAATTCATGTGACAACCAAAAAACAATACCAATTATATTTTATTCCGCTCATTTAAACCATAGGGTGTGACCTGTAGGTTCTTTTAAACGTTAGCAGTAATAATAGAGCGATTCTAATGTCACAAACAATGAGTGGCATCTAGCAATGCATCATTGCTACCTAAGTTACAAGAAGTCATGATTCCACATAACTTTTTGTGATTAACCTTTCATGCATTAATCCTTAAGTCCTTTATCTCCTGAATGGACACAAGTCATGGAATAGTCATACTTGTATAGTCCATCCCATGTTTCTTGATATCTTGAGTAGACTATGATATACAAATTAGTATGACATCTCATGTCAACTTATTTGAGCATGGGCATGCATTTCTAGTCTCACTCAATCAAGTGGCCTAAGATATTACTCCCATTATGTAGGAGGGACTTATCCTATATTGATCAACCATATCCTCTACATAGATTGTGGTATATCCAACATCACCCTTTATAGAACAACCGATTCACGGTATACGTTTGATCAGATCAAAATATACAACTCACGATGTTGAGATTAATAATTATCTCAAGTCTGAGGATCATATACATATTAATCACTATGAGTAATGTTATGACAATTACATAATAATCCAATAAACATACTCATAACGGGTCAATCCAATATGTTGTTCTCTAACACACATATTCATGCATTGATTTTGACAATCCACATCAATGACAACTCTTTATCATTAATCAACTACATGTTAGTCTTAATGCATTCTTTGTTGTCCTAGTCAACAATAATACTCGACTAAGGATCTTTTAAAAATAATCATATTATTCTCGTGGACATTATTATAAAACAGCTTTATTTGTATACACGTATAGAAAAACTGAAATAATAATGACAACGCTTTATATTAATAAATATGGTAAATAAAGTATGTTATTACAACCATCTCATGATTGATCTTTGGGCATACTCTTACACGATAAGCCTCACACAAGAGGGTAAAATGTCGATGCCATGTCCTAGACATGGTCTTACACTGGATCACATGTCGAGGCCAATGCCATGCCCTAGAATGGTCTTACACTAGCTCTCGTCTCAATGCCGATGCCATGTCCCATACATGGTCTTACACTGGCTCTCATAATGTGGCGGATGCCATGTCCCAGACATGGTCTTACACTAGCACACATATCAACGCCGATGCCATATCCCAAACATGGTCTTACACTGGCTCTCATAATGTGGCTGATGCCATGTCCTAGACATGGTCTTACACTAGCACACATATCACCCAAATGTCATGGCATGGATATCCAATCTATTCCTAAGGTTTAACCAAGAGTTTTTACTACATCAATTCTCATCATGCATATTCATAACAATAATCAAACACTTTATGCCATATTAATTGTTCAATACATAATAATAATAAAGTTGTATTATTTACGTACAACTTACCTTGGTATACAAGAAGTAGGCGATTAGATTGAATTAGCCTACTAGCTTGGTCTTTCCCCGGTCTAGGTCCGAATTTCATTTTTCTTGATCTATAATGACAAAATTTACTTATTTAATCACCACATTAATCAAGAAATTCCAAAATTCCTACTTTGGCAAAATTACCTTTTTGCCCTTAGACTTTCACATAATTACGATTTTACCCCTAGGCTCGTAAAACGATTTTAATCAAATTTCCTCCTTTAACAAGCTAGTCGAACCTTTATTAATCTTAAAACAACTCATAAATCCAATTATTTCACACATTTACTACCCATTTTATAACTTTTACAAAAAGGTCCATTTTGAGTGTTTTCATGAAAAATCCTTTCACAAAAGTTATTTATTAAACAACCAAGTTTCATTTTCTTTCATAAACTTTCAGCAAACAACATGAAAACTTACATGGTAAAACCCTAAACTCTCAACCATTTTGCAAAATAGTCCCCTTATTAACTAGATTAAGCTATAGGGGTTCCAAAAACACAAAAATTAACAAAAACAACCACCAAAATCACTTACTTGCAAGAGAAAAGCTTGGATGAAATTTGAGCTTTCAAAACCCCCTTTTTTTGCTGAGAATTTCAGTGGTGAAGAGAAAGAATGAAAAGGATGAAGCTTTCTTTTTATTTTATGATTATTTTATCAATTAAGTCACCAAAAATCTACTTAACCTTTGACCAATTTCATGAATTAAAAATTCACGTCCAACCACCACTTTTATTGGTCTATTTACTCAATAAGGACCTCTACTTTAGTGTTCCATAGCTATTTAACACCTTTAGCTTGTACAACAAAACTTTCACACTTTATGTGATTTAGTCCTTTTTCGAATTTAAGCAAATAATCACTAAAATTAATTCACAAAAATTTTCATGTACTTATATAATCATGCTAAAACACATAAAATAATATTAAAAATAATTTCTCCAGCCTCAAGTTAGTGATTCCGAAACCATTGTTCCGATTAGCCCCAAAATGAGGCTGTTACAGATAAAGTTTATTCTTTCATACTTTGATTTTAATCATGTTTGCAATGTGCTTTGCTATCTTATCATTAACAATGGTAGCTTAAATCTGTTTAGCAAGGATGATTGCATTAATTCAATGAAGTTTGTTTAAATCATGTTTATACTATTTGTGCCTTAGTTGATCATGTTCTCAATTAAACTCAAGTATGTATTTCATTCATACATGATTGGATGCATTAGAATTAGCTGAGTGATTCTAACTAGACGACGACTAATGGATACAATAGTTGAAAATTGCATGCTTAAATTTGATCCAAACCTGCCTAAATCAAAGGTTCATAATAACTTTAACGAGCTCTATTATCTTGCATAGTTTTTAGGTTTATGTGATTAAATTGTTTAAAACCTAACCCGTCCCTGTTACTTCACATGAATTCGAAGAAACCCTTAGTTAAATATGATCAGTAAAATTTATGTTTTACTAAGTAAAAGATTCTGAAATGACTTAAATTGGTTTCAAAACTCATGAAATATTGTGTAACGCCCAGAATTTGGGCCTAGAAGAATTGGGCTTTGGGCTTTGGATCTCAGAATTTTTTTTAAGTGACCAAGAAAATGAAATTGGTATGTGGGCTTTGAGGGATAATGAATTTGGAGTGTATAGGGGTGTTGGAGAAGTCCTGGGATAAGTAAGGGTACAAGAAAAATTTTAGTTTTTAGCCCCAAGGGAACTGTGACTTCAGTCAGTAGGCCTCTTAAATAGATTAAGAGAAAATAAGACACAAATGGGCTTGTGGTCCAGTGGAAAATGGCGTCACTTGGGAGCTATGAGGTGGCTTGTGTGAAAGCTGAAGAGGTCCAAGGTTAGAGAAGGAGGAGTGTATTTTGGAGTGTTTTATTCTGCATAGATGGACGACAAGAGTTGTGTTGGTTTTATACTCTTGCCGTGGAGAGTTTGTAGGAAGCAGGATGGATGGATGTGGAGGAGATTTCAGATAAGATTCAGGTATTATCAGAGGGAAAAGATAAGAGATGAGGAGGGTGAAGTGTTGGGGCCGAATAGGATTGTGGGGAGAAGGTAGTTTGGCTTTGGCTATAAAAGAGGGGTGCTGAAATCCTTAGAAGGGGTTCTTGGAGTTTCCATCTTCCTTTCTCTTTTTTTCCCCTCATCCTTATTTTCTTCCATTGCCGAATACCACCACCCCTGTTTGCCAAAATCCCTATTTGCTGAAATCCCTGTTTGCCAAAATCCCTATTTTCTGAAATCCCTGTTTGTCGAAACCCCTATTTATGTGGATTCATTGTTGTTTGTTCCTCCACCTCAATCGATTATTATGTACTCTTAATCAAGTTTTAAAACCTGGATCTCGTTTAGTAGCTATCTAGGCCGCAGGGTCGAAAGGGATTTGGTAAGTATTCAGTTAACCTATTTTGTATGTTTTACTAAAAGCCGAGGGGCTATCTAACTATCCTGTCGTTAAACTCTGTGATAATAAGGATAAGGTTTAGAGATCAAAAAACGTGGTAGGTAAGGATCATTAGCAAGGGGTAAGTGCAATCATCTCGGTTGTGGTTTAGTAGATGGCCAAATGTAATATGGCTTATAGGGGTGACTTATGAGGAATATGGGTTACTTGATTTTAACGATATATGTTTAGGTGCAGATCTAAAGGATAATAGCAAATAGTAGTAAAGGAAGGGCTACTAGAACGTGTGGCACACGGTAAGGTTACGTTGAGGTTTCAATTTCTAATAAAATGTGTATTAAGCCATGATTAATCGTTAAGTAATGTCGATTGTAGGTTGGTGATTAAGGGGTTTGCAGCACTCGTGGTTACTAGGTGTGTACAAACACTATGCACACACGAAATTGACAATGTTGAAAAGCCGAAGTGGCTAAATGGGCCCGGTGGGCCCTGAGGCTAAGCTTGATGAAATGGATTAATTTGATTATATGAATTGGGTTAAGCATGCATGTTTTATGATCTGAATTTGTTTTGGGCCTAATGGGTCATATGATTGAGATTTGGGCCTAGTGGGCCATAAAAATGTGATGTGGCCATTATGGGTTATATGAACGTGAAATGGGTTTATGGGCTTTATGGGGACGAAGACTAGTATGCTAGGGTTTTATGGACTTTAGGCTTAGTACTGAACAACTCTTAAACCGCATAAGACTTTCTAATAATTAAACATATCCGTGGACAAGTCGCTAGGTTAAAGTGTGGTAACGGGCATGTGCATGTCTAGGATTGGATCTAGGGAGAGCTTGGTACTTAAGCGGCCCTAGCGGCCCACCTCCTCTTCTCTGGAATCCTACCTGGTGCATAGTGTCTATTCACTTTAGCCGCAAGGACTTGTTAATGGGACAAAGTTCATAACTAAAACCCGAGAGGGACCAAATACCCTTGATTTGGAAATTACCAAAATATCCTTAGATTTGTAAAATTACTAAAATACCCCTGATTTGGAAATTACCGAAATATCCTTAGATTTATAAAATTACTAAAATACACTTGATTTGGAAATTACCAAAATACCCTTAAATTTATAAAATTACTAAAATACCCTTGATTTGTAAAATTACCAAAATACCCTTGATTTGTAGAATTACCAAAACATCCCTGATTTACAACATCTCCAAAATACCTCTATTTTTCAACATTACCTGAATACCCCTATGAAGTAGATTTACAGAAATACCTTTTGGTTGTGAAATGATGAAAATACCCCGATGTAATGAATATGAGTTTTGTGGATGTTACTCATGTGCATGTTGCAATCATACGATATTCTGTTTAGGATGCATATGGGTGGGAATTATGGTACGGAGGAAGATTTGAGGATCGCATAGTCGCTTGACGACCATGAATCTACCGGTGGCTTAAAGCCCATTATATGATTAGCAGCTTGGCTGTAACGTTGAGTAGTGCTGCTGTGAGTGCTACCTTTGGTATGTAGAGGATGGGTGGGTCGATTTAGAAATCCCCACAGGTGTGTAGGGTTAGAAGGGAAATGGTGTGTAGCGGATGGATTTTTGGGGAGAGTTTTGCATTACCTTGTTTTGCATATGATATAATATGATATGATTTGATATGAGGTTATTGTGGGCTAAGGCCAAGACCACCGATTTTGATAGGGCTTAGGCCCAAAATGAATATTTGTATGTTGATTTGACTAAAGTGTTGTACACACTGAGTTTCAAAACTCACACCCTTTATTTAATGTTTCAGATGATCCTCAGTAAATGGCTCGACGTGGGAGCGGACTAAGAGATGGCCACACTACAAGATGTTTAAACTTTTATTTACTTGTTTCAAAAGACATAGTTTTAATTACTTATTTTTGTTGGATGTAATAAGGCCATGTACTCCAATTTGACTTTAGGTTTTAGGATGCTGTTTTCAACTGTTTACTTAAATTTTAAACCTAAGTAAATTTTGTATGTTTAAACTTGGTTTCTGAAATACTTAAAATAATAAAATGGGCTTTTATCATTACTTAACAAGACTCAAGGATGAAAGGGCTTTTGGGCCTTAAATTGTTAATTAGAAAAATCATTTTAAAATTGGGCATTTAATGTGACATTCTGGATTTGGGCCTAACTTCTAGGCCGAGTTTGGAGTGTTACATTTAGTGGTATCAGAGCTCAGTTACAAAGCTTGGGCTATGAAATAGGCCTTAGATTTTAGGTTTTAAAAAGTTTTTGGCAGGATTCTTGAAGTGTGGTTCACCAACCGAGCTCTGATACCACTAAATGTAACACCCCAAACCCGACCTAGAAGTTAGGCTCGAATCCAGAATGTCACATTAAAGACACAATTCAAAATGATTTTACAAATTAACAATTTAAGGCCCAAAAGCCCTTTCATCCTTGAGTCTTGTTAAGTAATAATAAAAACCCATTTTTATAGTTTTAAGTACTTTAGAAACCAAGTTTAAGACATACGAAATTTACATAGGCTTAATATTTAAGTAAACAGTTGAAAACAACAACCCAAAATCTAAAGTCAAATCGGAGTACAAGGCCTTATTACATCCAACTAAAATAAGCAATTAAAAAACATGTGTTTTTTAAACAAAAACCAGAAAAAAACAAAATTTAAACTTCTCGTAGTGTATCCATCTTCGAGTCCTCTCCTACGTCGAGCTGTCTATTGAGGAGAAGTAGTGTATCCATCTTCGAGTCCTCTCCTACGTCGAGCTGTCTATTGAGGATCACCTGAAACATTAAATAAAGGGTTTGAGTTTTGAAACCCAGTATGTACAACCCTTGGCAATCAAATCAACATACAAATATTCACATTGGGCCTAAGCCCTATCAAAATCGGTGGTATTGGGTCTTGGACCATAATGATCTCATATCATATCATATCAAAACATATCATATGCAAACAAGGTAATGCAAAACCCTCCAAAAAAATCCATCCGCTACACACCATTTCCCTTCCAACCCCACACACCTGTGGGGATTTCTAAATCGACCCACCCATCCTCTACACACCACAGGTAGCACTCACAATGCACACTACTTCAACGTTGCGACAAAGTCGCTAATCATATAATTGGCTTAAAGCCACCAGTGGATCCATGGTTGTCAAGCGACTATGCAATCCTCAAATCTTCCTCCGTACCATAATTCCCACCCATATGCATCCTAATCAGAATATCATATGAATGCATGAAACACATGAGTAACACCCACAAACTCATATTCGTCACATAGGGGTATTTTTGTCATTTCACTACCCAGATAATGCAAAACCCATCCCAATAATCCATCCGCTATACACACCATTTCCCTTCCAACCTTATAAAAACCTGTGGGGATTTCTAAATCGACTCACCCATCCTCTACACACCAAAGGTAGCCTGGTTGCGGTACTACCTAACATTGCAACAAAGCTGCTAATCATATAATGGGCTTAAAGCCACCGGTACATCCATGGCCGTACGACTATGCGATCCTCAAATCTTCCTCCGTACCATAATTCCCACCCATATGCATCCTAAGCAGAATATCATATGAATGCATCACACACACGAGTAACATCCATAAACTCATATTTGTCACAGAGGGGTATTTCCGTTATTTCCCTACCCATGGGTATTTCCGTAATTCTACCCTACAATGGTATTTTGGTAATTTGGCAAAATAAGGGTATCTTGGTAATTTGGCAAAATAGGGGTATTTTGGTACTTAAACAAAATAGGGGTATTTTGGTAATTTATAAATATAAGGGTATTTTAGTAATTTTTCAAATATAAGGGTATTTTAGTCCCTCTCGGTTTTTAGTTATGAACTTTGCCCCATCAACAATCTGTGCGGCTAAAGTGAACAGACACTACGCACCAAGTAGGATTCCAGAGAAGAGGAGGTGGGCCACTAGGACCACTTAAGTACCAAGCTCTCCCTATATCCAATCCTAGACATGCGTATACCTGTTGCCACACCCTAACCTAGCGACTTGTTTACAGACATGCTTAATTAGATTAAGCCTTATGAAATTTCAGAGTTGTTTAAACTAGGCCTAAAGTCCATAAACC
Organism: Gossypium bickii; assembly: GCA_025503065.1. Taxonomy (NCBI): domain Eukaryota; kingdom Viridiplantae; phylum Streptophyta; class Magnoliopsida; order Malvales; family Malvaceae; genus Gossypium; species Gossypium bickii. Next base: position 39,812,242 of record CP106717.1, on the reverse strand, counting down.
CTAGCATACTTGCCTACGTCCCCATAAAGCCCATCAAACCCAAATTACATCCTTACGACCCATTAGGCCCAAATCACATCCTTATGGCCTGTTGGGCCCAAAACAATTCCAGATCATGTATTATGCTTGACAGACTCAATTCATACACCAAACCAAACAAACTCATCAAACCTAGCCTTAGGGCCCACCGGGCCCATTTAGCCACTTTCAGCTTTTCGGCATTGCCGATATCGTGTATGCATAGTGTTTGTACACACCTGGTAACCTTGTGCGTTGCAAATCTTCTTAGTCACGAACCTACAATCGACATTACTAGCAATTAACCAAAGCTTTAACACATACTTATCAAAACTCGAGACCTCACTGTACCCTTACCGTGTGCCTTACGTTCTAATAGCCCTTCCTTAGCTACTATTTGCGATTATCCTCTAAATCTCCACCCAAACATATATCGTAAAAATTAAGTGACCCATATTCCACATAAGTCACCCCTATGAGCCATAATACATTTGGCCATTTATTAAACCACTACCGGGACATGTGCACTTACCTCTTGCTAACGATCCTTACCTACCACGCTTGTGATTGTTGAACCTTACCCTTGTAAATACAAGTTAACGACAAGACAATTAGATAGCCTCTCGACTTTCAATAAAACATACAAAGAGGTTAACCGAATACTTACCAAGTCCCCTTTCGATCCTACGGCCTAGATAGCTACTGAACGAGATCCGGCTTTTAAAATTTGATTAGGAGTAGATAACAGCAACCGATTTGTGATGAAGGAAAAATAACAGGGAATCGACAAAAAGATAGGGCTATTCGATTATAAGGGAGTACTCGGCTTTTAGAGAAAGAAGAAGAACACAACACCAATAGGGATTTCGGCAAAAAGGAATGATGGTTTTCCGACAATGGAAGAATTTGGCTATGGGAGAAACAGAATGAGCGGGAGAAAAGAAAAGTAATGGAAAACCCAAGGAACCTTTCAAAGGAATTTGGTAAAGAAAAGAAAGACTGACCTATTTGCAAAACTCTCCAAATGCCGAAAGCCACAATGAAAATTCATAATACCCCCTAAAAGACCCAAAAACGGCACTCATCTACCCTCCTAAACTGAATTTATACACTCTCCACTTCCTAAAACGACACCAACTCTTCACACTTCTCAGCTCCTAACTTTTCTCCCTGATAACACCTTAGCCTTATCCGAATTTCCCTCCATTATCAGTTCCCCTTACCACACAAACACTCCAACGCAAGAGTTCATATTCAACACCACTCTGGCCGTCCACCTATGCAAAATAAAACACTCCAAAAATACCACTCCTAATGCTCAAACCTTGGACCTCCTCAGCTGACAACACGCCACCTTATAGCTCCCCAAGTGATGCTACTTGCCACTGGACCACAAGCCCATTTGTGTCCTATTTTCTCTTAACCTGATTAAGAGGCCTAACGCCTGAGACTAGGGTCCACTAAAGCAAGAAAAATAAAATTTTCCCTATGGTCTTCCCTATCTCTAAGACTTCAAATAATCCCAATAATACCTTAAAATTAATATTCTAAGTGCTACTCATACATACCAACCTCAATGCACAGAAATTTGGAGTTTTGAGATTTTTTAGGCGTAAACCAAAAATTTTCCTATACCCTTACTTGATCTCAGAACATCTCTAACACCCATAAACACTCCAAATTCAATAACCCTCAAAGCCTACATGCCAATTGTCATTTTCTTTCTCACTTAAAAATTTTCTGATACCCAAAGCCTAAAGCCCAATAGGCCCAATTCTACAAGGCCCAAATTTGGGACTTTACAATTCTACCCCCTTAAAGAAATTTCGTCCTTGAAATTTCCAACTAACTGGGTGGTCGTGTATCAACTACCCCACCATGCCACCGCTGCGCACTCTGACCCTAATAATTTTAATACATACCCAAAACATCCACCTATCGTAAACATTCTCAAACATACGCATAATAAGTACCAAATTCTGATTCAAATGTTTACAAAGCCCTAACACTTGCCCAGCCTTGGCTGCGATCTCTTCCTTCTCTTCTAGCGCTCATCGTTGCGTGCGTATTTCTGGATTAGAATTTTTATGAAATTAGTTCATAGTTCCACTGTTTAAAACACATGTCTTATGCGAGTAACCATTTTTTTAAAGTTATAACGCGATCGAGAATCCACTACAGACTTAAGTTTCCTACGGGCTTTAATCTCTAAAAGCCTATTTTTAGGTAGCCCATTATCTACACAGTTCTGTAATTTAAATAAGTGTAGTACAGAAAACTTACTTGGCTCAACATTGAGGGCTCAGTGAACCACACTTCAAGAATCCTGCCAAAAAAATTTTAAAACCGAAATATAAGGCCCATTTCACAACCCGAGCTTTGCAAACGGGCTAGAAGTTAGGCCCAAGTCCGGAATGTCACATTAAAGGTACACTTCAAAATGATTTTACCATTTAACAATTTAAGGCCCAAAAGCCCCAAACCCTTGTATCTTGTTAAGTTACGATGAAAAGCCCATATTTTAGAAAACATCCATAGGTTAAGTTATTCGAAAACCATGTTAACTTTAGAAATTTTACAAAATTTATTAAGCGGATAGTTGAAACAATAATAATAAAATCCAAAATCTAAAGTCAATTAGGAGTTACATGGCCTTATTACAATCCAATGAAAAAAACACAAAGTATTTAAAATAAATTCATTTGAACAAAATAAAACATTCAATTAGCTTGTAGTGTGGCCATCTTCGAGTCCTCTCCCAGGTCGAGCCATCTATTCAGGATCACTTGAAACATTAAATAAAAGGGTGTGAGTTTCGAAACTTAGTGTGTACAACCCTTGGCAATAAAATCACATACAAATATTCACATTGGGCCAAAGCCCTATCAAAATCGATGGTCTTGGGCCTTAGCCCACAATGACCTCATATCATATCATATTATATCGTATCATATACAAACAAGATAATGCAAAACCCTCCCCAAAAATCCATTCGCTACACACACCATTTCCCTTTCAACCATAACACACCTGTGGGGATTTTTAAATCAACCCACCCATCCTCTACACACCAAAGGTAGCCCGGTTGCGGTACTACCTAGCGTTGCAGCAAAGCTGCTAATCATATAATGGGCTTAAAGCCACCGCTGGATCCATGGCCATAAGACTATGCGATCCTCAAATCTTCTTCCATACCATAATTCCCACCCATATGCATCCTAAGCAAAATATCATATGAATGCATCAAACACATTAGTAACATCCACAGACTCATATTCGTCACATAGGGGTATTTTCATCATCTCACTACCTAGTGGTATTTTCAAAATTCTACCCTACAGGGGTATTTTGGTAATTTGGCAAAATAGGGGTATCTTGATAATTTTGCAAAATAGGGGTATTTTGGTACTTTTGCAAAATAGGGGTATTTTGGTAATTTACAAATCTAAGGGTATTTTAGTAATTTTAAAAATATAAGGGTATTTGGTCCCTCTCGGGTTTTAGTTATGAACTTTGGCCCATCAACAACTCCTCTCAGCTAAAGTGAATAGACACTATGCACCAGGTAGGATTCTAGAGAAGAGGAGGTGGGCCGCTAGGGTCGCTTAAGTACCAAGCTCTCCCTAGATCCAATCCTAGACATGCGTATGTCCGTTGCCACACTCTAACCCAGTGACTTGTTCATAGACATGTTTAATTAGATTAAGTCTTATGAAATTTAAGAGTTATTCAAACTAAGCCTTAAGTCCATAAACCCTAACATACTTGTCTACGTCCCCATAAAGCCCATCAAACCCAAATTACATCTTTACGGCCCATAGGCCCAAATCACATCCTTATGGCCTGTTAGGCCCACAACAATTCCAGATCATGTATTATGATTGACAAACTCAATTCATACACCAAACCAAACAAACTCATCAAACCTAGCCTTAGGGCCCACCGGGCCCATTTAGCCACTTTCGACTTTTTGGCTTTTCGGCATTGCCGATATCGTGTGTAGTGTTTGTACACACCTGGTAACCTCGAGTGCTGCAAACCCCTTAGTCACGAACCTACAATCGACATTACTAGCGATTAACCAAAGCTTTAACACATACTTATCAAAAATTGAAACCTGACCGTACCCTTATCGTGTGCCTCACGTTCTAGTAGCCCTTCCCTTACTACTATTTGCGATTATCCTCTAGATCTGCACCCAGACATACATCCTCAAAATCAAGTGACCCATATTCCACATAAGTCACCCCTTTGAGCCATAATACATTTGGCAATTTACTAAACCACCACCGAGACGAGTGCACTTACCTCTTGCTAACGATCCTTACCTACCACGCTTGTGATTGTTGAACCTTACCCTTGTTAATACAAAGTTAACAACAAGGAGGGGTTAGATAGCCCTTCAGCTTTTAACAAAACTCACTAAAAATATCAACTAAGCACTTACTGAAATCCTCCATTGATCCTGCGGCTTAAATTCAGCTTTTGAGATTAGTATGGTGACAGAGACAGTTTGGCACCACTAGGGAGAAGAAGAGGAGAAGTGATCGGCTAGAACTAAAGGTGAATAAGAGAAGGAATTTAGAAAGAGAAGGTATGGGAAATTCGACTAGAGAGGAAACCAAAATTTCGGCAAAGGAATGATGGTTTTTTGACAATGGAAGAATTCGATAATGGAAGAAATAGAATGAGGGGGAGAAAAGAAAAGTAATGGAAAACCCAAAGAACCTTTCAAAGTAATTCGATAAAGAAAAGAAAGACTGACCTATTTGCAAAACTGTCCAAATGTCGAAAGCCATAATGAAAATTCATAATACCCTCTAAAAGACCGAAAAAAGGGCACTCATCTACCCTCCTAAGCTGAATTTATACACTCTCCACTTCCCAAAACGGCACCAACACTTCACACTTCTCAGCTCCTAACTTTTCTCCCTGATAACACCTTAGCCTTATCTGAATTTCCCTCCATTATTAGTTCCCTTTACCACTCAAACACTCCAACACAAGAGTTCATATTCAACACCACTCTGGCCGTCCACCTATGCAAAATAAAACACTCCAAAAATACCACTCCTAATGCTCAAACCTTGGACCTCCTCAGCTGATAACACCCACCTTATAGCTCCCCAAGTGACGCCACTTGCCACTGGACCACAAGCCCATTAATGTCCTATTTTCTCTTAATTTGATTAAGAGGCCTAATGCTTGAGACTAATGTCCACTACAGTAAGAAAAATAAATTTTCCTTATGGTCTTCCCTATCTCTAAGACTTCAAATAATCCTGATAATACCTTAAAATTAATATTCTAAGTGCTACTCATACATACCACCCTTAGTGCACAGAAAATTTAAATGTTCCCATGCCCAAGGCCCAATAGGCCCAAATTTGAGGCGTTACAAATCTACCCTCTTAAAGAAATTTCATCCTCAAAATTTCCAACTAATAGGGTAGTCGTGTAACAACTACCCCACTACGCTACTGCTGCGCTCTCTGGTCCCAACATCTTTAACACACATCCAAAATATCCACCTATCGTAGCAGATAGGTTACAATTTCTAAAATCCTTTCTAAAACCCTTAACATGGCCTGTGATGCTGCATCTTCTGTAGCGGCAGCCCGTTCATATAGCCCGACACCGATGATCCAGCCCTAATGCTTCCACGGCCTCGGTCATGGCCTTTTCCTCCTCTTCTAGCGCTCATCGTTGATTCTCGTATTATCCAAATTAGGAATTTTATGAAATTAGTACATAGTTCCACTTATTTAGGGCACATGTCTTATGTAAATAAATTTTTTTTAAGTCATTTCGCGGTCATATATCCACTACAAGCTTAAGTTTCCTCCAGGCTTTAGTCTCTAAAAGCGTATTTTTAAGTACCCATTATCTATATAGTTCAGTAATTTAAACAAACGTAGTATAGAAAACTTACTTGGCTCAACATCGAGGGCTCGGTAAACCACACTTCAAGAGTCCTGCAAAAACTTTTTAAAACCCAAAATCTAAGGCCCATTTCACAGCCCGAGCTTTGCAATCGGGCTCTGATACTACTAAATGTAACACCCCAAACCTGGCCTAGAAGTTAGGCCTGAGTCCGGAATGTCACATTAAAGGCACACTTCAAAACGATTTTACCATTTAACAATTTAAGGCCTAAAAGCCCAAAACCCTTGTATCTTGTTAAGTTACATTGAAAAGCCCATATTTTAGAAAACATTCATAGGTTAAGTTATTTCGAAAACCATGTTAACTTTAGAAATTTTATGAAATTTATTAAGCGGATAGTTGAAACAATAATAATAGAACCTAAAATCTAAAGTCAAATTAGGAGTTACATGGCCTTATTACAATCCAATGAAAAAACACAAAGTATTTAAAATAAGTTCATTTGAACTGTAACATCCCAAAATTGGGCCTAGTAGGATTGGGCCCATTGGGCCTTGGGCGTAGGTGTGTTTAGAATTATTGAGAACAAGAGAATGACATTAATTCAAGTTGGACTTGTTAAGAAGGTAATTTTGGAAAGTTACGGGGTCCTAAGAAGTCCCGGATTCAAGTTGGGTCTTGGTATAATTTTTGGCATTTAGCACTCTAAAGGAGATGGAGTAAGTGACCTTAAAACATATGGAAATTTATGAGTAAATAGCTTGCATAAATGAGCTATTGGTAAAAAGGTTATGGCATCAAGTGATGGACCTTGAGGGAAGAGGTTCGAATTACTTTGTGTGCAAATTTAGACTTTTATTTTTGCATACCTTCTTTATAGTGTCGGTCAAGGAGTATTTATGGCAAGGATAGACTTCATTATTTTGGTAAGGTGGCTAAAAGAATAAAGCAAGGTTGAAGTTTGGGAAAGGAATCAAGAGAAATAGGTAAGTAAGGGGGACAAGGGGCTTATTTTGTGGATGGTGTTTTGGAAAGTTTGGGTGGCCAAACTCTTATCTTAAGGGGGGATGCATGTGGACGGTTTTGGGGTAGATAGGTGGCTAAAATTGTTATTTTGGCTTTCGGTAAAGTCTTAGCTTTGTTTTGGCCAAAAAAAAAAATCCCTTTGACAACTTTGTGTCATCTTCTCTCTTTTTGCTACTTTCTTTGCCGAAATTTTCTAGCACAATAGTGCATTGCTTTTCTCTTTTGTTTGGTCACATACTTATTTTCTTTCCACCTTCCTTGATAGTCGAATATCATTGTTCGATTCTCTCCATAGCCGAACCTATTACCACCCTACTTCTTCACCATTTCTTTTCCTTTCGTGTTGGATAATCTCTTTTTAATCAAATCGGTAAGTGATCGTATATTCCTCTTTTCATTTCTTTCATTTTTTCTTCCAAGCCGTATATAGGTGAAGGGGGTGTATTGTGGTGATTCTTTCTCAAGCCGAATAAGGTGTGGCTAACATTGTTTTTGTGTTAATCACTTCTAAGGACTCAAAGTACTTTATCAGAGGGCCAATCGAACACCTATCCCTCGTAATAAGAGACTCGAATTGTTGGTAAGTGATAGATTGTTAATCAATCGCAATATTTGGTTGAAGTTGTAAATTGGGATTTGGACTAATAGTTGACCGATTGTACCTTTAGGTGCCGCGGAGAGTATCGTGTTACGGATTCCTAATAAGGTGTGTAATCCCGTACCCTCCCAAATGTATGTTTGAAATGGTGAGTAAATCTCACATCTCTTTAAATGTTTACATGAAATATTCTGTGATTCGGTAGAAATACCGAAGAAAATCGATAACTGGCATCCGTGATCACTCGGCTGTGCGTATGATCGTAGTGGTAATCGTATTTTTGTAATAAAATAGTTTCGATCAGAAACAGTAATGTATATTTGAAAAATCACAAAAAATAGGATAAAAGGAATTACAAAGTGAATAAGATATCAGATTAAATCCTACTGTGTTTATTTTGATATGGAAGAAATGAAGAAGGAAAAGGAATTTTATATTCTGAGATATGTAAATTTTAGTGAGACTGGTTCTGAATGACTTCGGGGTATTCTGTTCTATCTTTGAAAAATCGTGTAAAATTGTACAAAGTGAATCAAGAGTTATAATTAATATTTATGGATTCCTTAGTGAACCTATTTTCAAGAGAAACAAGTGGGAGCAGTATATGAAAAGTGTACAGTAACATATTTGAGATTAAGGTAAGAGAGGTCAGAATGACTGGACAGTAAAACAAGGGAAACTTTATGGAATAAACTATACTAAATAGTTAAGCTAAAAATTCTGGAAAAATTATAGGAGAAATATTTATGAGTCTAGTTTCAAAGAAAATTTACAGATTTAGATTTCGAGTTTTCTAACTCGAGTTATGGTCAATTTAGTCAGTATGGCATAGATGGACAGTTTCAATTTTTATGCCCCAAATTAGTAGTTAAGCCTAGGTTGCGAAATTACCATAATACCTTAGAGGGTAAATTACCGAAATACCCCTGGGTTGCAAGATTATCGAATTACCCTTAGCGGGTATGATTGCCAAATTATGCAAATGCCCTTGTGGGCCGAATTATGGAAATGCCCTTATTGGGCCGAATTATGGAAATGCCCTTTGTGAAATGGGCCAAATTGTGAAATGGGCCGAATTGTGAAATGGGCCAAATTGTAATATGGGCCAGTTTGTTATAAATCTTTTATGGGCTTTATGTTGGAATTATCATATGAATAAATTTTTATGCATTTATATACATGATTGCATGGGATGGGATAATGATGAAGAGAAGTTTTGGTAGCTCAACTACATATTTTGGTGGCTCTACCACAAATTTGTATAGTGGCAATGCCATGTAAATTTTGTTACTCTGGTGGCTTGTCCACAACTAAAATTGCTATAAATGCCTTTGTGCCTGGGATTATAAATGGCCACTGGCCTGCAAATTATTATATTAAATGGCATGATGCTACGATTGGTGTGTTGGCGGGGTGGGTGACTAAAGCTCCCCACAGGTGTGCTGGTTGGTACAGGTGGTGTGTAGCGGATGGAAATTTAGGTTTGGTTTGGGAATTGCATATCACATGCATTTTACACATGTTAAATTGATATTTTTGTAAATGGGTTTAGGCCCAATTAAATATTTAAATGGTTTTGGCCCAGTGGACTTGGTAAGTGGGTTACACACTGAGTTCTTGTAACCCACCCCCTTTCTTAACCCTTGTAGGTAATGCTCAGTGACGAGGACTTGGGGCGATGTATGACTCGGTGGAGGCCATACTTCTGAAATAAATGTTTCAAACTTTAGTAAATTACTTTTCCGCTTTATTTCGTTACTTTTATTATGTTGGGTTTAAAGTTGTAATAATGCCTCTGGAGTATTTTATTATTTGCTTTATGGTTGATATACCTATTATTTTGCTTAAATTGTTTAAAACGAGAATTTTTCTAAAAATGTAAATAAAGGTTTTCCAAAATCAATTAACAAATGGATTTCAAAATAAACTTTTACAAATATGATTTAACTCAAACTTTCTTTCAAATTATTAACGACATTTTCAAAAGTCACGGATTTAAAGTTCAATTCCTTGATTGATTGATTCATCAATAAATCTCTCAAAAATACTTGTATTTTATCTACGTTTCCGCAATATTTCAAAATGGTTTTACAACTCTTTTTCAAATGTTACATTTTCGTAAATCATTTATTTCAAATATGCTTTCGCAACCGAAAAGGTTTATTAAAGATAATTATGTTTTCACATAGACACAATTGTTTAAGGGTTTTGGGTTTTAAGAAAGCGGCTGTAATTCTCAAACAAGTTTTTAACAATTGCAAAGATGGTTTTGAAAAACACTTCCATGTGGCACGCCAGATTTGGGCCTAACCATGCATCCCCCCTTAGGATAAGAGTTTGGCCACCCAAACTTTTCAAAACACCATCCACAAAATAAGCCCCTTGTCCCCCTTACTTTCCTATTTCTCTTGATTCCTTTTGAAACACCCCAAACCCGGCCCATGAGCTTTAACCAGATTTGGTATGTTCCCTAAGTAAACCGGTTCAAAGTTCTTTTGTTACTTTGGGAAAATAGTGTGTTTTGAAAGAAATATTGTTTTGGGTTGGGCTTGAGTAGAAACAAAATTGTTTTATAATGAAAACCCTTTTAAATTTTAGGTGATAAAACATATAGAATACATTTAAAGTAAATTACTTAATCTTTAACTTAATAAAAATTTCAGTAACATAATAAATAAATAAAATGAAATAAAATAGTGCACTATGGCCTTATGGCCTTATTACATCAAGTAAATCCAAATAATTCGAGTACTTAAAAATTAATAGTCCATAAAAATAAAAACTTCATGTTGAGCATGGCCACCACAAGTTCTGCTGTCCCGGTCTATTACTTTGCTCTCACCAAACATGGTCCTCAACGGGGTGAGTCAACAGACTCAATGTGTACACAACACTAAATCATAATAGAATTAGGCATAACAAATATTACACATTCATATCATAGCATACAAATTATGATACATTCACAAACCCAAACCTAACAAGCCATCCGCTACACCCCCCCGTACCAACCTGTACACCGTGGGGACTACTAAGTCGACCCTCCTTCCGCTACACTCCATATCACGGTCTTAGGTCACCGCATTTGTGGTCTTAGGTCACCACATTCAGATATCGCGGTCTTAGGTCACCGCATTCAGATTACTGTGGTCTTAGTTCGCCACATTTAGATACCACGATCTTAGGTCACTGTGTTCGTGGTCTTAGGTCACCACATTCACTTCCCCTTTCAATAACCCATATGCCCCATTTTGTAATATGCATTAATATGCCAAAGTTCACATTCTTATTCTCATGTTACAAATAACATATTTCATATTCCTAGTAGGAGTAGGAAACGTACCTGAGTACTTAGTACCATAACATGGTACCTTAGCCACTTTCTTATTCTCAATATCACATTTTTAATTAGATATAGCCATAAAACTTATTAAGAATTAGTGTGGGGTACACACCTGATTCGCTTAGCAAATTCCTTGAGATCTCGTAATCTAATCTACCGCTTAGATCCTTAATCCCTACATTTGATTAATCACTTACTAATTTAATAAAAAGCCATTCAGCCATAAATCCAAATCCTAGTAGGATTAGTATACTAAAACTTACCTTGTTGTCGATTGACTTAAGAATCAAGTCCCGAATTGAATCCTTGCTTCCTTACTGTTGTCGAAAACCCTATATACACATGTTAGAGTTTAATCTAACATTAAACATAATGAATGGCCTTTGGCCGAATCTTATAGTTTCTTACCTTGAATCTTAGAAATCCCGGAACCTTCCTCCTTGTAGTCGACAGTCACAAAATCCCGAAGTTTTCCTTCAAAGTTTCGGCCAACATGAATGTGTCATTTAAACCTTGCCTTTTTGTTTTTAAAGAAGAAAGAAAATATTCATAATAGATCCTTACCCTTTTATATGGAAATCGGCAACACCCTTTGATCTACGAAAATATTCGGCTATGGCTTAGATGTGTATCACCAAATTTTGGTTTCCTTGAATAATTGGCTAGGGTTTTCTTTGGGGTTTTGGCTTCTGATGGATTGGAAAGAAAAGAAGAAGAAGAAAGAATAAAGGATGAGAGGAAACTTGTGATTTTGTCAGAAAAGAATTTGGGGAAGATGACAAGAGAATTTCGTGAGGCTTGCTTGGAGAGAAAAAAATTGTAAAATGCCTCACTTTTCCTCCTATTGCCGAATTTACTAGGCCAAGAGTCCCTTTCTTGGCCATCACTCTTTTATTTGATAACTTTATCTCCATAATTTAAAATAATTAAAGAACAATCCTTTATTATCTCCTTTGAAAAATAATCTAAAATAAAAATCCATTATTTATCCTTATTAGTCAAAATTTAAAGAGAATAAAACTCTTCTTTTTAAACACCTTGTGCCGTCCACCTCACTTCTTCTTCCGGAAGCAAAATAAAATTTCTTTTATTTGCTTTCCCCGTGACTCAAGTCGGGCCCAATCCCTTGCATGTGGCGCCATTTCCAGAGGCCCTAAGTGGCATCTCCAGGCCACTTTTCCAAACCTGTTTGCATGTCAAATTTCACATACTTTTTCTCTTAAGGCCACCTTGCCTTAATTTCCTCTTTTAAACTTTAAAACTCAACATTTCTAAGTCATTTCTAAGTTTCCGAAAATTTTCGTTTGCCTCTTTAAACTTGACATTTCCTTACATTTCCAAGTTTCCAGAAATGTTCACTTTCCACTTTTGAATCATTTCCAAATCATTTCTGGGTTTCCAAAAATGTTCATTTCTAAATCATTTCCATGCATTTCTAGGTTTCCAAAAATGTCAAAAATTTATTCGCAATACATAAGACATGTCATTTCGTACAATTAAACCGAAAATGCATAGGCCCTTTCCAGGATGTTACAGTTCTACCCCTCTTAAAATAATTTCGTCCTTGAAATTTCCTAGCTAAAATAATTGAGGGTATTGCTGTCGCATTGCCTTTTCTGTTCCCACGAAGCTTCTTCCGATCCATGATTGCGCCATAATACTTTGACTAGGGGAACTGACTTCCTCCGTAACACTTTTACATCACGTTCCAATATTCGAATCGGCTCTTCCTCGTAGGATAAGTCTGGCCTTAACTCCACTTCTTCAACTGGTACCACATGAGATGGATTCGATCGGTAGCGAGTAGCATGGATACATGGAGTACGTCGTGCATTTGCTGTAACTCTGGTGGCAACTCCAACTGGTATGCCACTGGTCCAATTCGTTTCAGTACTCGATAGGGCCCTATAAACCTTGGGCTTAACTTCCCTTTGCGACTAAACCTCATCACCTTCTTCCAAGGCGAGACCTTCAGAAACACTTGGTCTCCCACTTCAAACTCTATTTCCTTCCGCTTGAGGTCTGCGTACAACTTCTGCCTATCAGAGGCTTCCTTTAATAAAGGCTCGGATTATCTCCACCTTCTCTTGATTTGACCACTAACTCGACCCAAAACTCGACGTTCTCCTAACTCAGTCCAACAAGTAGGAGTTCGACACTTCTGACCATACAATGCTTCATATGGTGCCATCTGAATGCTAGCCTGATAGCTGTTGTTGTAGGCAAACTCAGCTAAAGGCAAGTAATCTTCCCAACTTCCTCGGAAATCCATCATACACCTCTCAACAAATCCTCCAACACTTGTATAACCTGCCTCGGTGCCTGTCGATTGTTGATGAAAAGCCGTAGTGAAGTCTAACTTAGTGCCTATAGCTTGATGAAGTGCCCTCCAAAACCGAGACGTAAACCTAAGGTCTCTATCGGAGATGATCGATACCGGTACCCCATGTAACCTCACAATTTCTGCCCCATATAACTTGGCCAACTTCTGAAGAGAATAGTCAACTCTTACTGAAATAAAGTGCGCGGACTTGGTCAAACGGTCCACTATCACCCATACCGAGTCCTTCTTAGTAGGCATAAGGGGAAGCCCACTAACGAAGTCCATGGTAATTCTCTTCCACTTCCATTGCGGAATCTCAATTGGTTGAAGCAATCCCGATGGAACTTGGTGTTCAACTTTAACTTGCTGACACGTCAGACATTTCCCCACGAACTCAGTAACTTCCCGTTTAAGATCAGACCACCAAAATTGTTCCCTTAGATCTCTATACAGCTTAATGCCTCCGGGATGCATAGCATAAGGGCTACTATGCGCCTCTCGAAGAATCCTTTGTCATAACTCCTCGTCTCTCGGCATACAGACTTTTCCCTTGTAGCACAATACTCCTTCATCATTAACGCCATAGTCCTTTAATTCTCCGTGCTGTACTTGCTGTAACTTAGCACTTAGGTCCTTATCAGCCAATTGTCCCCTTTTCACCTCATTCAGCCATGTGGTCTTCACTTGGAATTCTGCCAATAGGCTTCCATCATCATATAAACTTAAGTGAGCGAACATAGCCCTTAGATCCGACACAACCTTCCGACTTAGGGCATCAGCCACTACATTTGCCTTGCCCGGGTGGTACTCTATCGAGCAATCATAATCCTTCAATAACTCCACCCACGTTCGCTGCCTCAAGTTCAACTCCTTCTGAGTCAACAGATACTTAAGGCTCTTGTGGTCTGTGTAGATCACTGACCTTTCTCCATAGAGATAGTGCCTCCATACCTTAAGGGCGAAAACCACCGCTGCCAATTCCAAGTCATGAGTTGGGTAGTTAACCTCATGAGGCCTTAGTTGCCGAGACGAATTTGCGACCACTTTTCCATCTCGCATTGGGACACATCCTAATCCCGTATGCGAAGCGTCACAGTACACCACAAAATCCTTTCCTGCCTCCAGCTAATTTAACACTGGAGCCTCCGTCAACACCATCTTAAGCTTTTCAAAGCTCTTACATTTGCTTATCTCTGTCATTCAAAGGGTACTTCCTTCCTTAGCAACCTTGTCAAAGGCGCGGCTATTGACGAGAACCCTTCCACAAACCTTCTGTAATAGCCTGCCAAACCTAAGAAACTTCGGATCTCAGCCACGGACCTAGGTGGTTTTCAATCCAACACTGCTTCGATCTTCCTAGGGTCCACTCTTATTCCTTCTGCGGATACCACATGCCCTAAGAATGCCACCTCCTTAAGCCAAAATTCACACTTGCTGAATTTGGCATGAGAAACTTCTGTCCCTTAACACTTGCAAAGATAACCCGTAGGTGTTCATCATGCTCCTCTTGAGACTTGGAGTACACCAAAATATCGTCGATGAATACAACGATGAACCTATCCAAGTAGGGTTGGAAAACTCGGTTCATCATATCCATGAACACGGCTGGACCGTTCGTTAACCCAAACGGCATTACTACAAACTCAAAATGGTCCTATCGTGTCCTAAAAGCGGTCTTATGGATATCTGCCTCCTTCACCTTCAACTGATAATATCCTGACCTCAAGTCTATCTTCGAGAATACCGCGGCCCCCTTCAGGTGATCGAACAAGTCATCGATCCTTGGCAAAGGATACTTGTTCTTAATGGTCGACTTATTCAATCGACGGTAATCTATGCACATCCGCATAGTTCCGCCCTTCTTCTTTACAAACAGACCTGCTCCCCATGGAGACACACTGCGGGTCGAATGAACCCACGATCCAAAGAATTCTTGGATTTGAGCCTTGAGCTCAACTAACTCCTTTGGTGCCATTCGATACGGGGCAATTGACACAGTAGCTGTTCCTAGTAGCAAGTCTATTCCAAATTCCACCTCCCTATCTGGGGGTATTCTTAGTAATTCCTCCGGAAACACATCTTCAAAGTCCCTTACCGTTCTAACTCCACTAACACCTTTTTCCTTTCCACTCAATGCACTTAAGAAGGCTAAGAACGCCTTGTACCCTTTCCTAACCATTTTCTCAGCCATCAACGCCGAAATTACGTGGGACAGGTAGTTTCTTCTTTCTCCGATCATTACTACTACTTCATCCTTCAGAGTCTTTAGTTCCATTAGTTTAGCCGCACAATCTAATACGGCTCGGTGCTCTACTAGCCAGTCCATTCCAAGTATAAGTTCAAACTCCCCAAAGGGTAGTTCCATTAAGTCAGCCCGAAAGTTCACTCCCTGAATCTCTAGGGGTACATTCCGAAAGATCTTATCCACCACTACAGTTTGGCCTAATGGGCTTACTACAGTCAGCTGCCTATCAGAAGGTTCAGAGTCTAGGCCTAGTGTTTCCACTACACTACATGCAACATAAGAATGGGTCGAGCCCACATCAATTAAGGCATAATAAGGCTTGCCATAAATAAAAAACGTACCGATTATAACATCCGGCGCGTCTCCATCTTCCCTCCGGCGAACCGCATAAACCAAACCCGGTTGTCAGCATTAGCAGCACCTCTGCCCTGTGTTCCACAGCCTCTACCAGCACCATTACCTCTGTTACTCGAACCACGACCTTGTTGAGGCTATTGTCCTCCTCTACCAGCCTGACTAACATTCTGAGCTGCTGGTCGACTTTCATCTAATACCTTAGGACAATCCTTGATCACATGGTCCTTGGACCCACACCTAAAACATCCTCCTGTCTTCTTCCAGCACTCTCTTAGGTGCTTCTTTCCACACAAATCACAAGGACGATACTGCCCTCCTGAACCAACTTGCTGACCTCGCGGCCCATCAACTCCAAGCCTCTTATGAACCTTTCCAGACGATCCAAAACCTCTTTTGGGCCTATTTCGGTCCATAGTCTGCCTGTAGAATCCTTGATCCCTTCAGCCACTTTAGCCTTTTCCACTAATGCAGAAAATTCCCACTCCTGGTGCGGTGCTATCAACAATCTTAGATCATCCCTTAGGCCGTCCTCAAAACGGACACAGCGCTCATGCTCAGTTGCCACTACTCCTCGGGCATACCGGCTCAACCTCAGGAATTCAGCCTCATATTCCGCCACGAACTTGTTCCCTTGAACCACCCTCAAATGCCTTCCTTTGCTCATCCGTATACCGGTTCCAACATACTTCTTTTGATACGCTTCCTTAACATAGTCCTGTGTCGGATCCTCCATTGTGGCACCATCCCGACAGCTTAACCACCATTGATACGCTTCATCGCGTAATAAAGCCACCATTCCTTTTAACTTCTCCTGTGGGTCGTCAAGCTCATCCATGATGCGCTCGGTTGCTTCCAACCGGTGCTCGGTATCTTGGGTGCCACACCCAATACTCCACTAAACATTTCGGCTCCATTAGCTCGGAGCCGTTCAGGCACAGGCTTTCGATTTCCCAAATTTCCTCCTGCACCAGCCACCAACTCCAAAACTCGGCACAACCGCGACCGCGACGCGACAAAGATCATCCACCGCCCCGAGCTTGTCGCTCAACAACACCAACGATTGGGGGGTGGTGGTGGCGGTGGTACTCATTGTCAGACCCCTGACCCGATCTAATGGGTTCTGACACAGTCATCCTTCCTCTACCTCGTCCACGACGACCACGTCCTCTAGAGCTTATTTCTAACGTTGAGATTTGATTAAGAAGTTTTATGAATTAGTCTTTGTTTCACTTGATTACCCGCGAAGAAATTTTATGGAAGAGTTTTAGGAGTGGTTCTTTCGTATTCATACATGCACACAGTCTTTTCATTCATTCATACATCCATCAACCAATTACGAACTTTCGTTCATTCAGAGAAACGTTGTAGTTTTCATTGTTATTGTTTCTCCACTACCCAGGGGTATTTTCGTAATTTTGTCCTATAGGGGTATTTTTGTAATTTTTCAAAAGAAAAGTTCCTTGATGATTCTGTCATAAAGTATTTTGGAATTTTTTTTAAAATCCCGGGGTATTTTGGAAGATTTGAAATCTGAGGGTATTTCGGTAATTTTGAATCTCGGGGGTATTTTGGTAATAAACCAGGGTAAATTTGTAAAATTTAACAAATCAGGGATATTTCAAAAGTTGCAAAACTTTGAAGGTCCTTTTTGAGAATTGTTCTTTCAAAAACGGTGATGTTGCAAAAAAAAATTTTGGAAATCAGGGTCATTTTGGTAATTTCTTGTAAGTTAGGGACAATTTTGTAATTTTCCAAAATCAAGGTATTTTGATATTTTACGAATTAGGGTTTTTGAGCGTTTATAAAATAATGAAATTTTGGTAAAATTGTTGGGTAGTTGGACATTTTATAAACCAAGGGTATTTTGGTAAGTTTACCACTAGGGGCATTTTTGTAATTTCATAAATCGGAAATTTTTCGGAAAATTTTGTAAAGATGGTTTATACAAATTTAAAAGAAAGTTTTAAGAGCTTTTTTTTAAAAAACTAGGGTTTTGTTGTTTTTATAAAAACACGGCTAGTTCCCTTTCGGGTTTTAGTTATTGTGTTTAGCCTAGGACCGAGTCCTCTTGGTCAGGGTGAACCAAAGCTACGCACCAGGTAGGGTTTGAGTGGAGAGGAGGTGAGTCACGCGAACCGCTTAAATACCAAGCTCCCACCGAAACCATTCCTAGACATGCGCACAGAGGTTGCCACACCCATCGAGCCTCTCGAGTTAGGGTGAACCGGCTACGCACTGCAGGGTAGGATTCCTGCGAAGAGAAGGTGAGTCACTAGGACTGCTTAAATACCAGGCTCTTCCGGATCCAATCTTAGACATGCGCACAGGGGTTACCACACCCTAACTCAGTTGACTTAGCCATAGGTTTGTTTAGTTAGGCAATTAAGTCTTATGTATTTGTGTTCGAGTAGACTAGTCCTACAGTTCAAGTACCTATCATACTATTCTACGTTAGGGTACTTACACGGTGGATCATGGTCGAGACTTAGGTGCCATGCCGTAAAAATGCTTATTTTCAGAAATACTTCCATAAACTCATTTGGGCTTGATTTGAAAACGTTTTGGGCCTTAGACCACAAAAGCCGAGAGTTTAAAATCTGGCTCGATACTAAATCAAACACCCCAAACCCCGCCACGAGCTTTGACCAGATTTGGTATGTTCCTCAAGTAAACCGGTTCAAAGTTCTTTTGTTACTTTGGGAAAATAGTGTGTTTTGAAAGAAATATTGTTTTGGGTTGGGCTCGAGTAGAAAATAAAATCGTTTTATAATGAAAACCCTTTTAAATTTTAGGTGATAAAACATATAGAATACATTTAAAGTAAATTACTTAATCTTTAACTTAATAAAAATTTCAGTAACATAATAAATAAAAATGCAAATAAAATAGTGCACTATGGCCTTATGGCCTTATTACATCAAGTAAATCCAAATAATTCGAGTACTTAAAAATTAATAGTCCATAAAAATAAAAACTTCATGTTGAGCATGGCCACCACAAGTTCTCGCCGTCCCTGGTCCATTCTCATCATCACCAAACATGGTCCCTCAACGGGGTGAGTCAACAGACTCAATGTGTACACAACACTACATCATAATAGAATCAAGCATAACAAATATTACACATTCATATCATAGCATACAAATTATGATGCATTCCCAAACCCAAACCTAACAAGCCATCCGCTACTCTCCCCCGTACCAACCTGTACATCGTGGGGACTACTAAGTCGACCCTCCTTCCGCTACACTCCATATCGCGGTCTTAGGTCACCGCATTTGTGGTCTTAGGTCACCACATTCAGATATCGAGGTCTTAGGTCACCGCATTCAGATTACTGTGGTCTTAGTTGGCCACATTCAGATACCACGATCTTAGGTCACTGTGTTCGTGGTCTTAGGTCACCACATTCACTTCCCCTTTCAATAACCCGTATGCCCCATTTTGTAATATGCATTAATATGCCAAAGTTCACATTCTTATTCTCATGTTACAAATAACATATTTCATATTCCTAGTAGGAGTAGGAAACGTAACTGAGTACTTAGTGCCATAACATGGTACCTTAGCCACTTTCTTATTCTCAATATCACATTTTTAATTAGATATAGCCATAAAACTTATTAAGAATTAGTGTGGGGTACACACCTGATTCGCTTAGCAAATTCCTTGAGATCTCGTAATCTAATCTACCGCTTAGATCCTTAATCCCTACATTTGATTAATCACTTACTAATTTAATAAAAAGCCATTCAGCCATAAATCCAAATCCTAGTAGGATTAGTATACTAAAACTTACCTTGTTGTCGATTGACTTAAGAGTCAAGTCCCGAATTGAATCCTTGCTTCCTTCATCGTTGTTTAAAAACCCTATATACACATGTTAGAGTTTAATCTAACATTAAACATAATGAATGGCCTTTGGCCGAATCTTATAGTTTCTTACCTTGAATCTTAGAAATCCTGAAACCTTTCTCCTTGTAGTCGACAGTCACAAAATCCCGAAGTTTTCCTTCAATGTTTCGGCCAACATGAATGTGTCATTTAAACCTTGCCTTTTTGTTTTTAAAGAAGAAAGAAAATAATCATAATAGATCCTTACCCTTTTATATGGAAATCGGCAACACCCTTTGATCTACGAAAATATTCGGCTATGGCTTAGATGTGTATCACCAAATTTCTGGTTTCCTTGAATAATTGGCTAGGGTTTTTTTGGGGTTTCACTTACGATGGATTGGAAAGAAAAGAAGAAGAAGAAAGAATAAAGGATGAGAGGAAGCTTGTGATTTTGTCAGAAAAGAATTTGGGGAAGATGACAAGAGAATTTCGGCAGAGGTTTGCTTGGAGAGAAAAAAATTGTAAAATGCCTCACTTTTCCTCCTATTGCCGAATTTACTAGGCCAAGAGTCCCTTTCTTGGCCATCACTCTTTTATTTGATAATTTTATCTCCTTAATTTAAAATAATTAAAGAATAATCCTTTATTATCTCCTTGAAAAATAATCTAAAATAAAAATCCATTATTTTTCCTTATTAGTCGAAATTTAAAGAGAATAAAACTCTTCTTTTTAAACACCTTGTGCCGTCCACCTCACTTCTTCTGGAAGCAAAATAAAATTTCTTTTATTTGCTTTCCTGTGACTCGAACTCAGCCCAATCCCTTGCATGTGGCGCCATTTCCAGAGGCCCTAAGTGGCATCTCCAGGCCACTTTTCCAAGCCTCTTTGCGTGTCAAATTTCACATACTTTTTCTCTTAAGGCCACCTTGCCTTAATTTCCTCTTTTAAACTTTTAAACTCGACATTTCTAAGTCATTTCTAAGTTTCCAAAAATTTTCGTTTGCCTCTTTAAACTTGACATTTCCTTATATTTCCAAGTTTCCAGAAATGTTCACTTTCCACTTTTGAATCATTTTCAAATCATTTTCGGGTTTCCAAAAATGTTCATTTCTAAATCATTTCCATGCATTTCTAGGTTTCCAAAAATGTCAAAAATTTATTCGCAATACATAAGACATGTCATTTCGTACAATTAAACTGAAAATGCATAGGCCCTTTCCAGGATGTTACACCTTTCCCAAACTTCAACCTTGCCTTATTCTTTTAGCCACCTTACCAAAATAATGAAGTCTATCCTTGCCATAAATACTCCTTGACCGACACTATAAAGAAGGTATGCAAAAATAAAAGTCCAAATTTGCACACAAAGTGATTCGAACCTCTTCCCTCAAGGTCCATCACTTGATGCCATAACCTATTTACCAATAGCTCATTTATGCAAGCTATTTACTCATAAATTTCCATATGTTTTAAGGTCACTTACTCCGTCTCCTTTAGAGTGCTAAATGCCAAAAATTATACCATGACCCAACTTGAATCCGGGATTTCTTAGGACCCCGTAACTTTCCAAAATTACCTTTTTAACAAGTCCAACTTGAATTAATGTCATTCTCTTGTTCTCAATAATTCTAAACACACCTACGCCCAAGGCCTAATGGGCCCAATCTTACTAGGCCCAATTTTGGGCTGTTACAGTTCAAATGAATTTATTTTAAATACTTTGTGTTTTTTCATTGGATTGTAATAAGGCCATGTAACTCCTAATTTGGCTTTAGATTTTAGGTTCTATTATTATTGTTTCAACTATCCGCTTAATAAATTTCATAAAATTTCTAAAGTTAACATGGTTTTCGAAATAACTTAACCTATGAATGTTTTCTAAAATATTGTTTCAACTATCCGCCTAATAAATTTCATAAAATTTCTAAAGTTAACATGTTTTCTAAAGGTACCCCGGTTGCGGTACTCCTAACGTTGTAGCAAAGCTGCGAATCATATAATGGGCTTAAAGCCACCGGTGGATCTATGGCCATACTACTATGCGATCCTCAAATCTTCCTCCGTACCATAATTCCCACCCATATGCATCCTAAGCAGAATATCATATGAATGCATCAAACACATAAGTAACATCCACAAACTCATATTCATCACATAGGGGTATTTTCATCATTTCACTACCCAGGGTATTTTCGTAATTCTACCCTACAGGGGTATTTTGGTAATTTGGCAAAATAGGGGTATATTGATAATTTTGCAAAATAGGGGTATTTTGGTACTTTTGCAAAATAAGGGTATTTTGGTAATTTAAAAATCTAGGGGTATTTTGGTAATTTACAAATCTAAAGGTATTTTAGCAATTTTATAGACATAAAGGTATTTTAGTAATTTTACAAACATAAGGGTATTTTAGTAATTTTACAAATATAAGGGTATTTTAGTAATTCTACAAATATAAGGGTATTTGGTCCCTCTCGGGTTTTAGTTATAAAGTTTGGCTTATCAAGAAGTCCTTGTGGCTAAAGTGAACAGACACTACGCACCAGGTAGGATTCTAGAGAAGAGGAGGTGGGCCACTAGGGCCGTTTAAGTACCAAGCTTTCCCTAGATCCAATCCTAGACATGTGTATGTCTGTTGCCACACTCTAACCCAGTGACTTGTTCATGGACATGTTTAATTAGATTAAGTCTTATGAAATTTAAGAGTTGTTCAAACTAGGCCTTAAGTCCATAAACCCTAACATACTTGTCTACATCCCCATAAAGCCCATCAAACCCAAATTACATCCTTACGGCCCATAGGCCCAAATCACATCCTTATGGCCTATTAGGCCCACAACAATTCCAAATCATGTATTATGCTTGACAGACTCAATTCATATACCAAACCAAACAAACTCATCAAACCTAGCCTTAGGGCCCACCGGGCCCATTTAGCCACTTTTAGCTTTTCAGCTTTTTAGCATTGCCGATATCTGTGTGTTGTGTTTGTACACACCTGGTAACCTCACGTGCTGCAAACCCCTTAGTCACGAACCTACAATCGATAATGGGCTACTTAAAAATAGGCTTTTAAAGACTAAAGCCCCTAGGAAACTTACGCCTGTAGTGGATTCTCGACCGCGTAGTAACTTTTAAATTGTTACTCACATAAGACATGTGCCCTAAACAAGTGGAACTATGTACTAACTTCATAATATTCCTAATTCAGATAATACTATAATCAACGATGAGCGCTAGAAGGGGAGGAAGAGGCCGCGGCTCGTGGAAGTTTTAGGGCCTTGTAAACATTTGAATAAGAATTTGGTACTTATTCTGCGTATGTTTGAGAATGGTTGCGATAGGTGGGTGTTTTGGGTATATATTAAAATTATTAGGATCAGAGTGCGTAGCGGTAGCATGGTGGGGTACACGACACCCTGTTAGTTGGAAATTTCAAGGACAAAATTTCTTTAAGGGGGAAGAATTGTAACGCCCTGAATTTGGGCCTAGAAGAATTGGGCTTTGGGCTTTGGATCTCAGAAATTTTTTTAAGTGAGCGAGAAAATGAAAATTGGTATGTGGGCTTTGAGGGTTAATGAATTTAAAGTGTCTAGGGGTGTTGGAGAAGTCCTGGGATCAAGTAAGGGTACAGGAAAAATTTTGGTTTTAGCCCCAAGGGAACTGTGACTTCAGTCAGTAGGCCACTTAAGTAGATTAAGAGAAAAGAGGACACAAATAGGCTTGTGGTCCAGTGGAAAGTGGCGTCACTTGGGAGCTATGAGGTGGCGTGTGTGAAAGCTGAAGATGTCCAAGGTTCGAGCAGGAGGGGTGTATTTTGGAGTGTTTTATTTTGCATAGATGGACGGCAAGAGTTGTGTTGGTTTTGTACTCTTGTCGTGGAGAGTTTGTAGGAAGCAGGACTGATGAATGTGGAGGAGATTTCGAATAATATTAAGATATTATCAGAGAGAAAAGATAGAAGATGAGGAAGGTGAAGAGTTGGGGCCGGATAGGATTTTGGGGGGAAGGTAGTTCAGCTTTGACTATAAAAGGGGGGTGCTGAAATCCTTAGAAGGGGTTCTTGGAGTTTTCATCTTTCTTTCACTTCTTTTTCCCCTCATCCTTATTTTCTTCCATTGCCGAATACCACCACCCCTGTTTGCCGAAATCCCTGTTTGCCGAAACCCCTGTTTATGCCGAAACCCCTGTTTATGCCGATTTTTTGTTGTTTGTTGGAGACACAAAAATTTATATACTTTTGCATGCCCTTTTTGACCCAAATTCATGTGGTTTCGAGTAAATTCTTATCGAAAAATAATTAAATATTATAAAATAATTAATTTGTGCTAAAAATATGAACATGATGAATTTTAATTAATTTTATAGTTAATTTTGTTTAATTTTGACTATTTTCGACAGAATCACACAAAAGGAGAAATTCGACTCGGCAGACACTGCTCGAAGAATAAAACCAAGAAGCAATTTGAAGTGTCAAGGCTACTTAAATTCCAGCCCAAGACGATCCAATATAATTTGGGTTAAATAAATTATTTTTAATTAATTATGAAAAAGGGGCCCAGCTGAACCACATCAGTTGAACCGAACCGGTTGAACCGACCCAGCCACCAATTGGGTAGCCCAAATCGTCCACAATGAAGGCCCAAATCAGCTTATTAGCTGATTAATTCAGCTTGCAAAGGATGTAACATCCTGAATTTTTGGGCCTATGCGCTTAATGGGTAAAAATAAGTAATGAGTTAATTTAACTGTTAGGGGTCCAAATTGTGCTCAGGATGAGGTCAAGGCCTTGGTGAAATTTTTTTTTTGGGCACTATAGAGTTTTAAAAGGTGGTATCTGTGTTTAAATTATCAAAATGGGCTTATGGCTCAATGGTCATTGGCGCCACTTAGGGAGCAAGGAGGTGACGCCACAACAAGGGAGAAGGGCCCAAAATTTAAGTTCTATGGAGCCCAGTTCTTTTAATTTAAGTTAGCTAATTTTCTGCATTTGGATTAGGTGGAGTGGATGGCAACAAGGCTCAAAAATAGGAGGATTTATATGAATAGGATAATGTAGATATTATAGTTGATAATATGAAAGATAAAAGGAGAAAAGATAGGAGCTATCTGCAAGGCTAGGTGTTGGCCCAAATTCCATCACCTAAAGGAGTAAAGAATTCGGCTACTTCATGGAAAAGGGGTGCCGAATTTTCCCTTTTTAATTATCCTGATTTTTAGTTATCAGGAAGGGTACTTTCGGGTTTTTGATAGGAGTGCCGAAATTTCTATAAATAGGGGGGATATCTCATTGATTCTGGCATTTAAATCCTAATTTCCTCTTCATTCTTTGTGCCGAAATTCTTAGTCTCTCCCTCTACGATTTCTTTTCTTTAATTTCTTCAAAAGCCGAAACCTCTCCCTTCCCTCTCTTTTCCATTCTTTTCCTCTTGTGCCGATTTCTCTAAAAAGTCGAAATCTCCATAGTTTTTCTCTATTCATCCCATTTGTGAGCTAGTTCTATTCTTCCGGCATTTAAATCTTTTTCTTTGGCATTGCCGAATCTTCTCTCTAGTGCTAGCGGAATCCCCTGTGTTAAGGTAAGTGTCGACTTCTGTTAGTTTCTCACATTTTATTTCAGTTTTTGAAAGGCAAAAGCTGAAAAGCTAATAGTTTAATGGTTCTATGTTGGGCAGCATTCCGGGATTTGAAGGAAACTTGGTCGTCTAGATCTAAAAGCCGAAAAT
Source organism: Gossypium bickii (assembly GCA_025503065.1). Taxonomy (NCBI): domain Eukaryota; kingdom Viridiplantae; phylum Streptophyta; class Magnoliopsida; order Malvales; family Malvaceae; genus Gossypium; species Gossypium bickii. Next base: position 39,786,882 of record CP106717.1, on the reverse strand, counting down.
CGTTAGTCTCCAATTTCGGGATTTTAAGGTAAGGAGATTTTCCCTAGATTTTTACTAGATTCGTTCATTGTATACAAGATCTTAACTTTATGATGAGGATTAACGATCATATATTGTGATAGTAGTTCTGACAAGGACTTGTAATGGAATTAAATATGGATCAGGCAAAGGAGAGAATCCCTAAGTTTAAGAAATGAGTGGTATCTGCCGTTCGAGATTGGCCACTTGGTTGTGGACCGGATTCTAAACAACACCTTAGGCAGATAGCAGTGGTGTTGGCTACAGATAGCGTCAACTTAGAGGGTCTCGTTCTAACGGTAATCAGGTGTGTAGATCCTTATCACATAAGTTTTATTTTGTATTATACCCATTAGAAATTTGAAAAGTCGGAAAATGAGGTCAGATGAACAAATGTGTGTAGATCTCTAAAACACTAATAATCTGTATGAATATATGTATGTTTATGTTATAGGCTAAAAAGCTGGAAAGTGGCTGTGTAGACAGTCGAATGAAACCCAAAAAGGGTTAGGCAAGGAATGCTAGGTATGTAATCATAGAACTTCTCTATGTGTATCGATATATGCGAAAGACTGTAAACTCTTAGGTAGTAGATTGTTTGATTTTGCATGAATGTATGCATGGGATGGGTTTGTTATGAAAAGGGGAAGAGCATGATTGGTCACATGGTGATCGGTGGTAGAAAACCCACCTAATGAAATGTTAGATCACATGGTGATCGGTGGTAGAAAACCCACCTAATGAAATGTTAGATCACATAGTGATCGGTGGTAGAAAACCCACCTAATGAAATGCTAGATCACATGGTGATCGGTGGTAGAAAACCCACCTAATGAAATGTTAGATCACATGGGGATCGGTGGTAGAAAACCCACGAAATGAAATGTTAGGTCACTTGGTGATCGGTGGTAGAAAACCCACGTTAAAATTCCTAATTGATAAGGAATAGGCAGTATGACTGTCGATATGTTGTGTAGCGGTTGGCGGGTTGATTGCAAAAATCCCCAAGGTGTGATGGTTGGTACGGGTTGGTGTGTAGAGGATGGAATTCTAGGATGGGTTGGGCTATGCATCATTTATTACCTGTCATGTGATTATGATTGTTGCCATTGTGTATGGGCCAAGGCACATAATGTGTTTGTGGGCCAAAGCCTTTTATGTGTTTTTGGGATTTACACATTGAGTCTTGGTGACTCACCCTATTATTTTTCCCTAACTTTTCAGATGAGCAGTAGATCGTGGACATGGGAGCCGAGACGGACTCGAGGGGCCATCAAGTTTTCTCTCAATTCCCCATTTTCCCTTTTCCCTTTTTGGTGTTCTTGTACCGATTTCTCCTCTTGGAAAAGAGGTGTTTTTCCAGCCATTTGAAGCAGCAATTGAAGTGTTCATAAGCCCCTTTGATAGCCGAGGACAACGAAGAACGAAGAAGGGATCAATCCGGAGAGCCACCGAATTTGTTTCTTGTTTCCTATCTCTTTAAATTATTTGTTTTTGTTTTGACAAACATGCTTATGAATATTCATGCTTTTGAAATGTTTAATTTAATCAATTTAGCTTGAATTTAATTCGTGTTGGTTTGATTTCATTTAGCTCTCTTAGATTATTAAAATTGTGTTTATGCTGTTAAAGGCCTCTGTGAAATGTTTGATTAAGTAAAATCATGTTAAGTTATTTGGCATTTTAATTGTTTAGATAGCTAATGAATTAATTATTTAAACCCACTGAAATTGTAATTAATGGACACAATACTTAATCTGTGCATGTTTAATTCTTCTAAGGTAGCTGAAGATTAAATTAGTATTGTATTTGACGATACATATGCCTTGCATAACTTGCAGGATTTTTGTGATTAAATTGTTTCAAGGGAAAAATACTTTGTTACTTCACATGGTCTTTTTTATGCTTGTTAGGTTGAATTAATCGTTTGTAGCGACATAGGAATATGTGAGAGATTGTTTAATTTAACGGGTATGTATGTGCAATAACATGCTTATTAGTAGAAGTCTATTTAATCGTTTGCATTTGCATAGAAATATGTACAAGAGATGAATGGATTTTTATTTGTAAGTATGCTCATAAGTTAACAAATTACCGAGTTACCATGTTTTAACAAGTATAAGCACGAGCTTAATAATTCTAAGGTAAGAAATGTTATTAATTAACACAATTATATCATCTTGATTAAACCCAGTTTTTGAAATCGTGCATTTGAACTTTGTTTTATTTTATTTTACTTTGTTTTTCTTTAGTTTTTAAACATTTTCTCAAAATCAATTATTTTTCCTTCACCAAGGTTTTTAAAATCATTTTCATAAATAATTCTTTTACAGTCCCTGTGCGTGCGATAACTCGACATTTACTTGTCACTTTATTACTTGTTACGATGGTGTACACTTGCACATTTCCACCATTCCAAGTTTTTGGTGCCGTTTTCGGGGACTGTTTTAAAAGACATTATTTGTGAAATTGTTAATTTTGCATTTCGGTTTTTTTTTTCCCTTCCGTTAAATTTTAATTCCATTTTTTTCTGTGTTTGTCTCAGACTATTTGTCAAATTATTGACTTACTTCCTGTAAACCCTAAAATTGAAAGGACTTCCTGACAAAGGAGAAGACAAGCGAACCAAAGAAGGACCGAAGATATGAATTTCAAAAATCCAAACCAAAATCCAAGAGGAACATTCGCTTATAATCCTCACAATTGATTATTGTTGCCGATGATAGAAACTGTGCCATTCAACAATATGCCTTTCCTCTATTCAACGAGCTCAATCCGAGTATTAAGAGACCCAAAATTGAGGCACAACAATCCGAGTTGAAGCCGGTCATGTTCCAAATGTTGCAAAATATGGGTCAATTTAGTGGGATTACAAATGAAGATCCACATCTTCATCTTCGACTATTCATGGAAGTGAGTGACTCATTTAAACTAGTTGGAGTGACTGAGGACACCTTGAGACTGAGATTATTTCCATACTCCTTAAGAGATAGAGCACGAGCGTGGTTGAACTCCCTATCGTCCGGTTCCATAACTACATGGCAAGAGTTGGTTGAACATTTCTTAATGAAATATTTCCCTCCATCTTTAACTGCCAAGATCCGAAATGAAATCACTTCATTTTAGTAACTTGATGAAGAATCTTTATATGAGGCATAGGAGCGGTTTAAGGAGTTAATATGAAAGTGCCCTTATCACGGCATCCCTTACTACGTTCAAATGGAGACTTTCTATATTGGTCTCAATATTCATACTAGAATGATGGTGGATGCTTCGACAAATAGAGCTCTTCTTTCTAAGTCTTATAATTATGCTTACGAAATTGTTGAAAGAATTGCCTGCAATAACTATTAGTGGCCAACCAACTGAAAAGCCTCAGAAAGACGAGCAGCAGAAGTACATAAAGCAGACACACTTGCTTCTTTGGCAGCCCAGGTATCCTCTATGTCTTCTATGCTTAAGAACATAATTGTTAACGATTCCAATGGTAATTTGTCAGGTCAACAGTCGAACCAGTTTGAGAATATTTCTTGTAAATACTATGGAGATGGCCATTTGTTTGAAAATTTCCCATCGAATCAAGAGTCAAATTATTACAAGGGAAATCAGAATTGGAATGGTCTGCAATCAAATTTTTACAACTCTTCATGGCAGAATCATCCAATTTCTGCATGGAGTAATCAATGGGCGGACCATAGCGACGCTGTTATGTCATTTCAACCAAATTATCCGTCGAAATATTCTCAAGAAGTGTAACAACCCCCATCAACTGAATCTTCAAATGATCTTGAGAATCTGATGAAGGCATACAAGGAAAAGAATGATGCCTTAATCCAGAACCAAGCAGCTACATTGAAAAATTTGGAGAATCAAGTGGGCCAGCTTGTAACTGAACTTAGGAGCCGACCACAGGGTACCTTACCTAGTGACACAGAGAATCCGAGAAATCTGGGAAAGGAACATTGCAAAGAAATCTCTTTGCCAAGTGGAAAGACATTAGAGCCTAAGGTGGTTGAGGTTCAAGATGAGCCTGTTGTAGCTCAAGACAAAGAGGAAGTTCAACCAAGTGTTGAAAATCCTATATCACAGAAGTCAGACTTAGTAATTCTTGATGAGATAAACTCTAAACCAGTTAGTTCTGATTATCTAACACCCTTGTCAAATGTAGAAATATTTCCACGGAAGAGTTGTCCGGTTAAAGCTAAGATTCCACCTTTGCCATATCCTCAATGATTCCAGAAGCAGCAACGAGATACTCAGTTGAAAGAAATTTTTGATGACAATGTGACTTTTAATGACTTCAGTGCTGCTAAATCCCCAGATGTAGTTGAAAACTGTTCTGGTATTTTCAAGATGGAATCGTTGGCTTCTACAGAATTGGAGCTCAAATCTTTAGACAGTCCGTTAGAACATATTCTACTGGAGGATTTACCAAGTGATGATGAAGACAAGGAATGTTTGGCTTGGTTAGAAGCTAATTCGAAGGAATTCTCTCAATAAGTTCTACTCGAATCATTAGAGTTATAATCTTAATAGTATACGCAACCAATATCATTGATTAAAGAGCCAGCTAAATTGGAACTAAAGATTTTGTCTCCTCATTTGGAATATGACTATTCGAGCCTATCTTTGACTTTACCTATCGTTATTCCAGTTGAGTTCACCAAAGATCAAGAAGAAGAGGCACTTGTGATTTTGGAAAGGCACAAGAAGTGTGTTGGATGGATTATTGCAGATGTTCGAGTCACGGGTTGGAGGATTTGTAGGAATTATAGGAAGTTAAATAAGGCCACCAGGAAAGATCATTACAGATTTTCTTTCCCTAATAAGATGTTGGACAGATTTGATGGGAAAGAATATGATTACGTCTTAGATGGTTATGGTTGGTATGACAAATGGCCATTTGACACCACCATGGTCAATGACAATCCTAAATAAAATGGAGGGAGTTCTCTTCACTTTCTTTATCGTTATTTTATATTCTTAGTTTTTTTTTTCATTTGAATAAAATGGTAGGCTTAGATAAACTTTTCTTTAGTTCATTACATTAATTAAAACTCTGTCTAGGAGATTGGGATTTAAGCGAGACCATCCGTGACCCCTCCAATCTTTCTTGGGAGTTTAATTTAACGTAATTTTTAAAAAAAAAATTTCTAAGTAGCCCAAAGAATTTAAGTATTTGTTTTGTTAAATAAAGGGTCAACTTTTAACCCAAGCACTAATTTCTTTGAGTTTTTTTTTAATTTTCAGTTCAGGAGCTTAGTGTAACATCCTTAAAATTGGGGTGTTTGCATTTTGTGTGTTTGCATGTGGATAGTATGGTCGTTGTGTTAGTTTAGGCTATTTTAGGGTCTAGGTGTGAGCTTTGGGGTAGGCTAGAACCTTAGCAAAAATTTATTTTTGAGTACTTGGAAGGGGGAGCTGAAGGAGTTAGGTGTTAAGGATAATTGTTAGCAAGTTCTGACACAAGAAGTGCCTTGGAAAAGTGGCAAGGAGGCGCCGCTTGAGGCCAAGGGAAGTGACGCCTTAGGTAAGTGGGAGAGCCTTGGTTCGAGCTGCGAAGATCCCTTTCTGCTTACTCTTTTTGACGCCAGGACCTGGAGGAGATGTGCTTAGGATGGACTCTGGTGTATAACTGTTGAAGAAGTCAACAGATTCAAATAAGTGGAGGAGAGGAATTTGTGGAGTTTGAAGCATTCAAACTCGTTTGAATAAATGTTCAAGAGAAAAACAAGGAGAAAAAGAAGGGATTGAAAGGGGAGTGTGTTTAGCCAAATTTTTTTGAAGGTAGGTTGGGCAAGGGAAGCATTCGGTTTTGAGGTGCTAGCTAGGGAGGTGGCCGAATGTGGTATAGGCCTTGGTGGGGTTGGGGTATTCGGCTAGTTGAAAGCACTTAGAGCCTTACTCTTTTATTTTCTTTTGGTGCCGAATTGTGCTACTTTCCTAGTTCACATTTTACATTTGTTATTTCTTTTCTTCTCCTCTCAAAAAGCCACAGCCGAATCTCTTTTACTTTCTTTTCTTCATTTTGGTACCAAAGCGGAAAGCATCATTCCACCTCTCTTTCAATTTCTTTTCTTTTCCCAATCTCTCTTGTGCCGAAATACCTAAACTTGTATTCTCTTTTCTCATCTCTTGACCATAGCCGAAACCCCTTGATTCTCATCACCTTGACTTAGATTTTCTTTCAATAACTGGAAGCCGAAGACCATACCTTCTATTGCTCTTAGCCTAATCATTGCAGGATTGGTAAGATCTCTGTCGTTTCTTCGTTGCAATATCTTTTTCTTTCTCATCTTCATTCCAAACCGAATCACTTTCTTATTATCTGGATGGTTGATTCTTTCTTTTCACTCTTTAATCTTAGAAGCCGAATATTCTTGTGGTGTCTACCTTGCAAAATTTTCTCCTCTTCTGGGATAGTGCCGAATTCTCTTAAGTGCCAAAGGGATCTCTTGTGATTAAGGTTAGTGATGTTTTTTTTAATCGATTATCTTCTTTTTTAGGATTTCCATGCCAAAGCCGAATGGCTAATTGGCCTAATGTGTGGGTGTTTGGTCGATTGTAGGAGGAAGTGTTGCCGCATTCTTTTGATCTCTAGGATTCGTTTGGCTTGTGAATCAAGCTAAAAGCTTCAAGAGTTGTCGATCTAGGTAAGGGCCTTAGCCTAAATCGTTAATCTCTTTTGGTTCGTTTTCTCTGATTTGATTCGATTACTGACTAAGGTATGTTATAGACTCGAAGGCTAGCCAAATGTTAGGAGGGGTTGGATCTGAGACCCCAGCCCCTAAGTTCAAGAAGAGGGCTGTATCTGCGGTACGCGATTGGCCACTTGGGTGTGGATCGACATCGGAGCAGGAGAGTATACAGATAGCGGTAGTGTCGATTAATGACAGTGTTGGCGTAGAAAGCATAGTTTTGCGAGTAATCAGGTGTGTAACTCTCACACACTTCGTAAGTTAATATGATATTATTTTGTGATTTGTCAAAAGCCAGAATAACTGTAGTAATCGATGTGTTACCCTTATAGGTAAAAGCGAGGATGCCGGGTAAGTTTGTTATGGCTGCAAACAAGATTTACATATGTTGAGATCTGCCAGTGCCATGTTCTTTTTGTTTTACGCATGTTATTTTATATGGTAAACATGTTCATATCTGACTGTAAGCTTGTACATGAAAAACGGGTAATGAGAGGAGGGGGAAGGTATGATTTCAGACTGTCACCAGTTATTTTAACCACACAGTGGGTTGGCCCCGCTTATTATAATATTGTGACTAAGTCTCAGTGGTTTTGACCACCAGTGGTTTTGACCACATATATAACTATCTTTGTGACTCGTCCCAGTGGTTTGGTACCACCGTGGGTTGGCCCCACATATCGATATGGGATTGTCATCAGTGGTTTTGACCAAAATGTGGGTTGGCCCCACACATATTATTTGTGACTCCGGTCACCAGTGGTTTTGACCACACGGGGTAGACACAGGAGTTTCGGATGGTTAGGTTTTGGATTGCATGGCATACTTATTTACTTATGAAACAGTGTAAGGGCTTATATCTTCAGGATGAGAATTTATACACTGAGTCTCGGTGACTCACCCCTTCCTTTACATTTTGCAGATGATTCATAGATCGCGGATGCGGAGCCGGGGCAGACTCGAGGTGGCCATGCGTAATATTTTGGGTTTTTGCTTTAAACTATTATTTAGGTTTTTACTTTACTTTAAATTTGGTTTTGGGTTGTAATAAGGCCATCTAAAGCTTTATTTCGGGATTATTTATTTCGTTGAATACCTTTGGATTTGTGTTAAACATTAAAGCACGATTAAAATGGAAAAGAATCAATAAAATGAATGTTTTCACAAACCCTAATGGATTTTCGGGATTTTTTCCAAAACTTCACCATCAGGTAAATGACGAACTTATAACATTAACAAGTTAACTCGATTTTCTTTAAACAAATTTCGAAACGATTTAAACAATTGATTCAACCCAACTTCGGTTTCCATAAAACAAAACATTTTCTTTACAATCTAAGTCAACAAATGGTTTCACCAAAAATGATCTTTTCCTGTGACATGCCAGATTTGGTCATAGTGTTTTGACCAGGTTTGGGGTGTTACAATTTTGGTATCAAAGCCTAGTTCAAAAGCTCGGCCCAAAATGTTTTCAAAAAGGGGTTACAAAATGATTTTTGATGGAAAATGCATGATTTGGGAAAGCATGGCACCGAGTCTCCGGCACCGATCCGCAAAGGTAAGTCCCTTAACTACTGTTTATATGTTTTCAGTGATTGTGGTATGAATGATAGTAATAGGAATGTACTTTAGAGATTGAAACCTGTAGGATTGTGTCAACTTATGAGAACAATCCCTATAATAAACTGTTCATAAAACTATGCTGTAATAACAGTGGAATAAACCTAATGCATAAAATTCTTAAATCAGGTTAGATTGTGAACGTTAGTCATGAGCACCTGAGGACGTAGGCGTAACACGCGTGGACATGGTAGAGGTAGGATGACTGTGTCTGAACCAGTAGGGTCTGGTCATGGGCACAGAATGAGGTACCACCGCCGCCAGCTGTGGGCACTGAGTTTCAGGATCAGACGGGTGGTGACGACGCGGTGTCCCAGGTGATGCTGCGGGTTCTGAAGAGAGTAGCTGGAGCAGGTGGAGGTACGGGGGCTCAAAAATCGGTGTCTGAACGACTCCGAGCCAATGGAGCAGAGGTATTTAGGGGTGTTTCTGGTGTGGCTCCCAATACAGCTGAGTACTGGCTAGAGGCGACTGAGCGAATAATGGATGACTTGGACTTTACTGTTGAGGAGAAGTTGATGGGGATAGTGTCACTTCTCCGGGATGAATCTTATCAGTGGTGGCTCACGGTCTGGGATGGTGCGACAGCTGATGACATCACTTGTGATTTCTTTAAGGCAGCTTATCAGAGGAAGTACGTCGGGTCCAGTTATATAGATACGCAGCGGAAGGCGTTCTTGAATCTGGTTCAGGGGAATAAGTCAGTATCGGAATATGAGGCGGAGTTCCTTCGGCTGAGTCGTTATGCTAGGGGTATCGTGGCTATGAAACATGAGCGCTGTGTCAGATTTGAGGACGGGCTGAGAGATGAGCTGCGGATGTTGATTGCCCCACAGATGGAAAGAGAATTTGCTGTCTTGGTGGAGAAGGCCAAGATAGCTGAAGAGGTGAAGCAGTTGGTGAGACAGAATCAGGATAGACACTGGAATAAGAGGAGTTCTGGGTTATCAGGGTCTGTCGGGAATTCGCAGAAAAGGGCTCGATTTGGCGGGCCGGGTCAAGCTGCAGAGCCTGTTGCTACTACTCAGTGGCTGCCATGGTGTGCTTGATGTGGGAAGTCTCATGCGGGGGAGTGTTGGACAGGAAATAGAAGGTGCTTCGAGCGTTTACCTACCCCTAAGCCCAACCACGTTACAACCTTATTAAAGACCTATTGGTTCAAAATTCCAATGTTACCTACATTAGTGGAGAGAAAATGCTCCGTTCAACATATGAAGACACTAGTTAAGCTTAATGATTGCAGTTTACTTTTTGAATAAGGAATTAAAATCAAATTGGTAGCAAGTAACATGTCTTTATTAAGAAACATTTGGTCTGATTTTGCTAGTATAATAATTGTTGGAGGTAATTTGAACGATATGAATGCTTAAGTAGCATAACTATCAAATTTCTTATTTTTGAGCTTAAGTATATCCAATTCATAATTTTGAGAAGAGAGTTGTTCTGAAGGAGTTTTTCAAAGGTGTTTCCGAGAAAAATCTTTTCAAATTTGTGTGTTACTCGGGACGAGCAATGAATTAAGTTTGGGGGTGTAGAAACACGAAAATTTATATACTTTTTCATGCCCTTTTTTACCCAAATTCATGTAGTTTCGAGTAAATTCTTGTCGGAAAATAATTAAATATTATAAAATAATTAATTTTTGCTAAAAATATGAACATGATGAATTTGAATTAATTTTATAGTTAATTTTGTTTAATTTTGACTATTTTCGAAAGAATCGCATAAAAGGCGAAATTCGGCTCGGCAGGCACTGCTCGAAGAATAAAATCGAGAAGCGATTTGAAGTGTCAAGGCGACTTTAATTCCAGCCCAAGATGGTCCAATTATGAAGATTTAATCAAATATAATTAATTTTAATTTATTCCCAATATAATTTGGGTTAAAAAAATTATTTTTAATTAATTATGAAAAAGGGGCCCAGTTGAACCGAACCAGTTGAACCGAACCATCCACCAATTGGGCAGCCCAAACTGTCCACAATGAAGGCCCAAACCAGCTTATTAGCTGATTAATTTAGCTTGCAAAGGAGCCCTTGAAGATCTTTCAAAATCCCATTCAAACCCCTCCAAAATTCATGGCTTTTAAGATTTGCCCATGCTATATTTAGCAAGGTTGAATCTTTCAACTTTGCCACATGGGATGGCCGGCCAAGGGAGCCTCTTTTGCTACTGGTAATTGCTATTTTTAGCAGCCTTGATCACCTATAAATATAGCCCCTAGCTGCTCATTCAAAACACACCTCAAGCCTTCACATTCTCCTCTCTCATTTTCTCTCAATTCCCCATTTTCCCTTTTCCCTTTTTGGTGTTCTTGTACCGATTTCTCCTCTTGGAAAAGAGATGTTTTTCTAGCCATTTGAAGCAGCAATTGAAGTGTTCATAAGCCCCTTTGATAGCCGAGGACAACGAAGAACGAAGAAGGGATCAATCCGGAGAGCCACCGGATTTGTTTCTTGTTTCCTATCTCTTTAAATTATTTGTTGTTGTTTTGACAAACATGCTTATGAATATTCATGCTTTTGAAATGTTTAATTTAATCAATTTAGCTTGAATTTAATTCGTGTTGGTTTGATTTCATTTAGCTCTCTTAGATTATTAAAATTGTGTTTATGCTGTTAAAGGCCTCTGTGAAATGTTTGATTAAGTAAAATCATGTTAAGTTATCTAGCATTTTAATTGTTTAGATAGCTAATGAATTAATTATTTAAATGCATTGAAATTTTAATTAATGGACATAATACTTAATCTGTGCATGTTTAATTCTTGTAAGGTAGTTGAAGATTAAATTAGCATTGTATTTGACGATACATATGCCTTGCACAACTTGCAGGGTTTTTGTGATTAAATTGTTTCAAGGTAAAAATACTTTGTTACTTCACAGCATCTTTTATATGCTTGTTAGGTTGAATTAATCGTTTGCATCGACATAGAAATATGCGAGAGATTGTTTAATTTAACGAGTATGTATCTGTAATAACATGCTTATTAGTAGAACTCTGTTTAATCGTTCCATTTTCATAGAAATATATACAAGAGATGAATGGATTTTTATTTGAAAGTATGTTCATAAGTTAGCAAATTACCGAGTTGCCATGTTTTAACAAGTATAAGCACGAGCTTAATAATTCTAAGGTAAGAAATGTTATTAATCCAACACAATTATATCATCTTGATTAAACCCAGTTTTTGAAATCGTGCGTTTGAACTTTGTTTTATTTTATTTTACTTTGTTTTTCTTTAGTTTCTAAACATTTTCTCAAAATCAATTATTTTTCCTTCACCAAGGTTTTTAAAGTCATTTTCATAAATAATTCTTTTACAATCCCTGTGGGTGCGATAACTCGACATTTACTTGTCACTTTATTACTTAATACGATTGTGTACACTTGCACATTTCCACCATTCCAAGTTTTTGGCGCCGTTGCCGGGGACTGTTTTAAAAGACATTATTTGTGAAATTGTTAATTTTGCATTTTGTTTTTTTTTTCTCTTCTGTTAAATTTTAATTCCATTTTTTTCTGTGTTTGTCTTAGAGTATTTGTCAAATTGTTGACTTACTTCCTGTAAACCCTAAAATTGAAAGGACTTCCTGACAAAGAAGAAGACAAGCGAACCAAAGAAGGACCGAAGATATGAATTTCAAAAATCCAAACCAAAATCCAAGAGGAACATTCACTTATAATCCCCACAATTTGATCATTGTTGCCGATGATAGAAACTGTGCCATAACAATATGCCTTTCCTCTATTCAACGAGCTCAATTCGAGTATTAAGAGACACAAAATTGAGGCACAACAATTCGAGTTGAAGCTGGTCATGTCCCAAATGTTGCAAAATATGGGTCAATTTAGTGGGATTCCTAATGAAGATCCACATCTTCATCTTCGACTATTCATGGAAGTGAGTGACTCATTTAACCTAGTTGGAGTGACTGAGGACGCCTTGAGACTGAGATTATTTCCATACTCCTTAAGAGATAGAGCACGAGCATGGTTGAACTCCCTACCGTCCAGTTCCATAACTACATGGCAAGAGTTGGTTGAACGTTTCTTAATGAAATATTTCCCTCTATCTTTAACCGCCAAAATCCGAAATGAAATCACTTCATTTCAGCAACTTGATGACGAATCTTTATATGAGGCATGGGAGCAGTTTAAGGAGTTATTACGAAAGTGCCCTCATCACGGCATCCATTACTGCGTTCAAATGGAGACTTTCTATATTGGTCTCAATATTCATACTAGAATGATGGTGGATGCTTCAACAAATGGAGCTCTTCTTTCTAAGTCTTATAACAATGCTTACGAGATTATTGAAAGAATTGCCAAGAATAACTATCGGTGGCCAACCAACCAAGAGCCTCGTAAAGACGAAAGTGATAGAGTATATAAAGCGCATACACTTGCTTCTTTGGCAGCCCAGGTATCCTCTATGTCTTCTATGCTTAAGAACATAATTGTTAACGATTCTAATGGTAATCTGTCAGGTCAATAGTCGAACCAGATCGAGAATATTTCTTGTGAATACTGTGGAGATGGCCATTTGTTTGAAAATTTCCCATCGAATCAAGAGTCAAATTATTACATGGGAAATCAAAATTGGAATGGTCTGCAATCAAATTTTTACAACTCTTCATGGCAGAATCATCCAGTTTCTGCATGGTGTAATCAATAGGCAGACCATAACGAAGCTGTTATGTCATTTCGACCATATTATCCATCAGAATATTCTCAAGAAGTGCAACAACCCCCATCAATTGAATCTTCAAGTGATCTTGAGAATCTGCTGAAGGCGTACGTCGAAAAGAATGATGCCTTAATCCAGAACCAAGCAGCTACATTGAAAAATTTGGAGAATCAAGTGGGACAGCTTACAACTGAACTTAGGAACCGACCACAGGATACATTACCTAGTGACACGGAGAATCCAAGAAATCTGGGAAAGGAACATTGCAAAGAAATCTCTTTGCCAAGTGGAAAGGCATTAGAGCCCAAGGTGGTTGAGGTTCAAGATGAGCCTGTTGTAGCTCAAGACCAAGAGGAAGTTCAACCAAGTGTTGAAACTCCTATATCACAGAAGTCAGACTCAGTAATTCTTGATGAGGTAAACTCTAAACCAGTTAGTTCTGATTATCTAACACCCTTGTCAAATGCAGAAAAATTTCCACGGAAGAGTTGTTCGATTAATGCAAGATTCCACCATTGCCATATTGTTAACGATTCTAGAAGCTAAAATTTTTGATGACAAGGTGACTTTTAATGACTTCAATGCTGCTAAATCCCCAGATGTAGTTGAAGACTGTTTTGCTATTTCCAAGATGGAATCGTTGGCTTCTATAGAATTGGAGCTCAAATCTTTAGACAGTCTGTTAGAACATATTCTATTGGAGGATTCACCAAGTGATGATGAAGACAAGGAATGTTTGGCTTGGTTAGAAGCTAATCGAAGGAATTCACTCAAGAAGTTCCACTCGAATCATTAGAGTTATCATCTCAAGAGTATACGCAACCAACGTCATTGATTAAAGAGCCAGCTAAATTGGAACTAAAGATTTTGTCTCCTCATTTGGAATATAACTATTCGAGCCTACTTTGACTTTACCTATCGTTATTCCAGTTGAGTTCACCAAAGATCAAGAAGAAGAGGCACTTGTGATTTTGGAAAGGCACAAGAAGTGTGTTGGATGGATTATTGCAGATGTTCGAGTCACGGGTTGGAGGATTTGTAGGAATTACAGGAAGTTAAATAAGGCCACCTGGAAAGATCATTACGGATTTTCTTTCCTTAACAAGATGTTGGACAGATTTGATGGGAAAGAATATGATTACTTATTAGATAGTTATGGTTGGTATGACAAATGGCCATTTGACACCACCATGGTCAATGACAATCCTAAATAAAATGGAGGGAGTTCTCTTCACTTTCTTTATCGTTATTTATATTCTTAGTTTTTTTTCATTTGAATAAAATGGTAGGCTTAGATAAACTTTTCTTTAGTTCATTACATTAATTAAAACTCTGTCTAGGAGATTGGGATTTAAGCGGGACCATCCGTGACCCATCCAATCTTTCCTAGGAGTTTAATTTAATGTAATTTTTCAAAAAAAAATTTCTAGGTATCCCAAAGAATTTAAGTATTTGTTTTGTTAAATAAAGGGTCAACTTTTAACCCAAGCACTAATTTCTTTGAGTTTTTTTTTTTTCAGTTCAGGAGCTTAGGATCCAAAAAGGAGCTGCCATTGGGCTTAAGACACTACTAAGTAGGGGAATTCAACCCTTTTCTGCACAAACCTATAGCCCTTACCTTGTTCTACCACAACTCCCCAGTAGCCCAATAGTGCATCTCACTTAACCCCTTAATGTTGCAACCCTTAACTCCCTGAATCACCACCCCAAACACCTTCATTCGAAGTCAGCAACTACCGCATCCAAACTATCCTTAAAACCGCCACCCTCTTCAACCCTAACCCTTAGCTACTAACCCACCTGCCCAAAACTGAAACCACCCTTAACAAATTTCCCAAGTTTGACGCTGAGAGTCCCTTTATATAGCACCATTTCACGAAGTGAACAGTTTGTTATAATGGCTATGCTGCAACACATGTAGTTGCAGTAACAAGATTACTGGAGATACTAAAAAATCTGGGATGACTCAATCAGAGATGCATTTAAATTATATATTCCATAACCCATTTATTTTTGTGCATGAATTTCCAGACTTTATACTTGAACCATGGACTCTAATATCGAGGAAGGAAAAAGATGAGTCAGATTCTGATAGATTTGCAAATAAATAAAAAGAGGGGATCTTTACTTTATTTCATTTTCTTTCCTAGGTTAATTAATGTTTTAGGATTAGGTTAATTAGGTGTAACATCCTGGAAAGGGCTTATGCATTTTCAGTTTAATTGTATGAAATGACAAGTCTTAAGCATTATGAATAAATTTTTGATATTTTTGGAAACTCAGAAATGTATGAAAATGCATGGAAATGGAAATGAACATTTTGGAAACTCCGAACATTTTTGGAAACCTGAAATGCATTAGGACATGAACATTTTAGGAAACCTGAAATGTAAGGAAATGGTTCAAAAATGGAAAGTACACATTTTTGGAAACTAAGAAATGAAAATGGAAATGATCCAAAAATGGAAAGTATACATTTTAGGAAACTTGGAAATGTAAGAAAATGGCAAGTAAACAGAGCCGATCGAAAATTTTAGGAAACTTAGAAATGATGCAGAAATGTCAAATTTTAAAGTTTAAAATAGGAAATAAGGGCAAGATGGCCTTAAAAGAAAAAGTTGGTAAAATTTGACACACAAACGGGCTAGGAAAAGTGGCCTGAAGATGGCACTTAGGGCCTATGGAAATGGCGCCATGTGCAAAAGGCATGGGCCTGGGTTCGAGTCACAAGGGAAGCAAATAAATGAAGTTTTATTTTTGCTTCCCAGGCTAAGGGGTGGACGACACATGTGTTTAAAAAGAGAGGTGTTTTATTTCCATTAATATTGCTTAATAAGGTGATAAATAAAAGCTTTTTAATTTGGATTATTTAGAAGAGATACTGAGGATTTTTCTCTATTTTATAAAATAGATGATATTATCACAAGGAAGAGTGGTGGCCAAGTCAAGGACTCTTGGCCTGATAATTTCGGCTAAAGAAGGAGAACTAAAGGCTATTCTCTCATCTTTTCTAAGCTCTGTACTAAATTCCCTAAGCAAACTCTCTCTCACAAATTTCTTCTCCCCCCTTCTTCTTCTCTTTTCTTCATCTATCAAGACGAAACCTCTTCTCTATCTAAGTCTACAATAGTCGAATCCCTGAGAGACAAAGCAAGGAAGAAGTCGACTAAGCATTAAGGGTAAGGTTATCAATATTCAAGTTCTTTTCCTTCCTATTTGATAAAAGAGAAAGACTAATCCTACTGTTGTGTGATGGCCGAATCTACAAGGGGTCTATCAGTTTCTACAATCATTGAATACAAGGATCAAGGATCTAAGGGTTTTCGGCTGGACATACAAGACAAGGAATATTTTCGAACTCAAGGATTTAAGGTAAGAAACTCAGTATAATCGGCCAAAGGCCATATTCTATGTGTTAGAGTTAGATTAAATCTAACATATGGTTGTAGGATTTTCGACAAACATCAAGGAAGCAAGGATCTATTCTAGGATCTGAATAATCACCCAATTCGGCAACAAGGTAAGTAATACAAATCCTACTAGGATTTGGTTTTTAAGCCAAATAGGTTTGTTAATATATTTTAATGATTGGCCGAATATAGGAGTGAAAGATATAGATCGGTAGATCGTTCTTCGGGATTTCAAGGAACCTATTAAGCGAATCAGGTGTGTACTCACACTAACTTTCAATATATTATGGCAATAATTATTTTAATATGCATAAGAATGAGAATGTGGCTAAGTACCACAAATGTGGTAAAGAGTACCCAGGTACGTTTCCTACTTCTGATAGGATTACGAATATGATATATTTTGAACATGTGAATAGTAACATGAATGAGAAATAAGTATGTTATGCATGATATAATAATATGTGGGGCATTTTGGGTTACATGTGAAAGGGGAAGAAGGTGTTGACTTCGGTCTCACCAACGGAATATGATGACTACGGTCACATAATTTGAATATGGTAACTTCGGTTACATTATCTGAATTTGGTAACTTCAGTTACATTATCTGAATATGGTGTCTAATGACACAAATTATATGGGCGATGAGCACGTCGATCGCAAATGATCGCTTTCGATGGTGTGTAGCGGATGGAGGGTCGACTTAGTAGTCCCCACGGTGTGACTGGCAGGTACGGGTGGTGTGTAGCGGATGGACAAATAGGCTTGGGTTTGGGTTGCATCATTTGATTCGAATATGTACTTGATATGAATATGTATGCCTGATCTGTTGATTGTTAGTTTTGTGTACACATTGAGTCTGTAGACTCACCCCTTGTGGGACCATTTTTCCAGGTGATGAGCAGTAATGGACCGGGTCGGCAGGAGTTGAAGGTGGCCATGCAGGAGAAAAAAAAATAAACGATTTGGACTTTATTTTTGCTAAGTACTTTTCATTTTAATTTTGGAAATTATTTGATGTAATAAGGCCATAAGGCCCAAGTTTGATTACTTAATTTCTGTTTAAATTATTATTATGTTACGAATTACTCTAGATTAATGATTGTTTAAAAACATATTTCTTAAATAAACCCTAAATTATTTTTGTCACTTTAAATAATTGTTTTTTTTAGTTAAGTAAATGGGTTTCCAACCTAAGCCCAACCCAAAACCAATATCTTTCGAAAAATACACAAATTATCTCTATGTAATAAAGAACTTCAAAACCATTTTTCTTAAGGAACGTACCAGATTCGGTTAAGGCTCGTGGGCCAGGTGTGGGGTGTTTCAGCTTGGTATCAGAGCCCAGTTTTCAACTCTCGGCCTGTGGGCTAAGGCCCAAAACGTTTTTAATTCGAGCCCAAATGATTTTCTTTGAAATAAAGCAGGTGTTTTGGCATGGCACCTAAGTCTCCGACCCGCAGTCCACCAGGTAAGTACCCTAACTTTATGTGTGATTCTATGATTTATGAACTGTATAAGGGTAGAAAAGGCATGGAACATAGAATAGAATGATAGGAACATGAACCCTAGGGCTAGATTACTCAAACACAAAACCACATAAGATTTAATGCACTGAACAAACCTATGGCTAAGTCACTGAGATAGGGTGTGGTAACCCCTGTACGCATGTCTAGGATTGGATCCGGAAGAGCCTGGTATTTAAGCAATCCTACTGACTCACCTCCTCTTCGCAGGAATCCTACCTGGTGCGTAGCTTCAATTCACCCTAACTCAGAGGGCTCAGTGGTGTGGCAACCTCTGTGCGCATGTCTAGGAATGGTTTTTGGTGGGAGCTTGGTATTTAAGCAGTCCGCGTGACTCACCTCCTCTCCACTCGAATCCTGCCTGGTGCGTAGCTTTGGTTCACCCTGACCAAGAGGACTCGGTTATAGGCTAAACATAATAACTAAAACCCGAAAGGGAACTAGCCATGTTTGAAAAAAAAAAGGGAACAAAACAACAAAACCCTAGTTTTAAAACTTTTAAAATCACTCTTTTAATTGGTGAAAACTATCTTTACAAGATCTTCCGAAAAAAAAATTCTGATTTTCAAAAATTACAAAAATACACCTAGTGGTAATATTACCAAAATGCCCTTGATTCACAAATTGTCAAACTTCTCAACGATTTTGCCAAAACTTCATTATTTTATAAACATTCAAAAACCCTAATTTGTAAAATATCAAAATACCTTGATTTTTGGAAAATTACAAAATTGCCCCTAACTTACAAAATTACCAAAGTGACCTTGATTCCCAAAATTTTTTGCAACATCTCCATTTTGGAAGGAACAATTCTCAAAAAGAACCCACAAAGTTTTACAACTTTTGAAATATCCCTGATTTATTAAATTTTACAAGTTTACCCTGATTTGTGAAAATTTACCAAAATACCCCTGAGGTCAAAAATTACCGATATACCCCCAGATTTTGAAATTTCTCCAAATTACCCCGAGACTTTGAATTCTCAAAATACTTTTTGACAAAAACACCAAGGAATGCTTTTCCTTTTGAAAAATTACGAAAATGCCCCTATAGGACAAAATTACAAAAATACCCCTGGGTAGTGGAAAAACAACAACGATGAAAATTACAACGTTTCTCTGAATGAACGAAAGTTCATAATCGTTTGATGGATGGATGAATGAATAAAAGACTGTGTGCTTGTATGAATACGAAAGAACCACTCTTAAATTCTTTTTCATAAAACATCTTCGCGGGTAATAAGTGAAACAAGAATACAAATTCATAAAATTCCTTAATCAGATCTCGACGCTAGGAAATGAGTTCCAGAGGACGTGGTCGTCGTGGACGAGGTAGAGGAAGGATGACTGTGTCGGAACCCGTTAGATCGGGTTAGGGGTCCGACAATGAAATACCACCGCCACTACCACCCCCTAATCGTGGTCTTTGAAAGAAGCTCGGATGGGGAAGATCTTTGTGTCGCAGTCAGCATCGCGAGTTTTGGAATTGGTGGCTGGTGCGGGTGGAAATTTGGGAACCTGGAAATCTGCACCTGAACGGCTCTGAGCTAATGGAGCCGAGATGTTTCGTGGAGTGTTGGGAGTGGCACCCAGTACAGCTGAGTACTAGTTGGAAGCGACGGAACGCATCATGGATGAGCTCGACTTGACCCCTAAGGAGAAGTTAAAGGGGATGGTGGCACTGTTACGCGATGAAGCGTATCAATGGTGGTTAACTGTGCGAGATAGTGCCACGGTGAGGATCTCGACACAGAGAGTACGTTAAGAAGCGTACCAAAAGAAATATGTGGGAACCCGTATATACGATGAGCAAAGAAAGTCTTTTCTGGGGTTGGTGCAAGGGAGTAAGTCTGTCGCAAAATATGAGGCGGAATTTCTGAGGTTGAGCCGCTATGCTCGAGGGGTAGTGGCAACTGAGCATGAACGCTGTGTCCGTTTTGAGGACGGACTGAGGGACGATCTGAGACTGTTGATAGCACCGCATCAGGAGCGGGAATTCTCTGCTTTGGTGGAAAAGGCCAAGGTGGTCGAGGGAATCAAGGATGCTACCAAGCAGGCTGTGGATAGGAATAAGCCCAAAGGAGGTTTTGGGCCATCTGGAAAGGGTCATAAGAGGCCTAGAGTTGACGGGCCACGGAATCAACAAGTTGGTACTGGCTGGCAGTATCGCCCTTGTGAGCATTGTGGAAAGAGGCACTTGGGAGAATGTTGGAGAAAGACGGGAGGATGTTTTAAGTGTGGGTCCAAGGACCAATGCTTAAGGATTGTCCTGGCAACCGATGAGAGCCGACCGACACACTCGTAATGCTAGTTAGGCTGGTAGAGGCGGACAGCAGCCTTAACGGGGTCGTGGTTCGGCCAACAGAGGTAATGGTGCTGGCAGAGGCCGTGGAGCACAGGGCCGAGGTGCTGCTAATGCAGAAGCAAGGCAACCGGGTTTGGTTTATGCGGTTCGCCGAAGGGAGGATGGTGACGCACCGGATGTAATAACCGGTACGTTCTTTATTTCTGACAAACCCTATTTTGCTCTGATTGATGTGGGCTCGACCCATTCCTATGTTGCATGTAGTGTATGGAAACACTAGGCCTAGACTCAGAACTCTCTGATAGACAGATGACTGTAGTAAGCCCATTAGGCCAAACCGTAGTGGTAGACAAGGTCTTTCGGAATGTACCCCTAGAGATTCAGGGAGAGAACTTTCGGGCTGACTTAATGGAGTTACCCTTCGGAGAGTTTGAGCTTATACTTGGAATGGATTGGCTAGTAGAGCATCGAGCTGTGTTGGATTGTACGGCTAAACGTATGGAACTAAGAACCCCCGAGGATGAGGTAGTAGTGATGATTGGAGAAAGGAGAAACTACTTGTCTAACGTGGTTTCGGCGCTGAAGGCCGAGAAGATGGTTAAGAAGGGGTGTAAGGCGTTCTTAGCCTTCGTAAGTACGTTAGGAGGTAAAGATGAAGGTGTTCATAGAGTTAGGACGGTAAGGGACTTCGTAGATGTGTTCCCAGATGAATTACAGTGAATACCCCAGGATAGGAGGTGGAATTTGGAATAGACTTGTTACCGGGAACAGCTCCTGTGTCAATCGCTCCATACCGAATGGCGCCAAAGGAGTTAGTGGAGCTCAAGGCTCAAATCCAAGAACTGTTGGATCGTGGGTTCATTCGACCCAGTGTGTCTCCATGGGGAGCACCAGTCCTATTTGTAAAGAAGAAGGATGGAACTATGCGTATGTGCATAGATTATCGTCAGTTGAACAAACTGACCATCAAGAACAAGTATCCTTTGCCAAGGATAGACGACTTGTTCGACCAACTGAAAGGGGCAGCTGTGTTCTCGAAGATAGACTTAAGGTCGGGATATCACCAGTTGAAGGTGAAGGAGGCTGACATTCATAAGACCGCTTTTAGGACAAGATATGGTCATTTTGAATTTGTAGTGATGCCATTTGGGTTGACAAACGCTCCAGCCGCGTTCATGGACATGATGAATCGGGTTTTCCAACCCTACCTAGATAAGTTCGTCGTTGTGTTCATCGACGATATTTTGGTGTACTCGAAGTCGGAGGAGGAGCATGATGAGCATCTCCGAGATGTGTTGGAAGTGTTAAGGGAGAAGAAGCTCTATGCCAAATTCAGCAAGTGTGAATTTGGGCTTAAGGAGGTGGCATTCTTAGGTCATGTGGTATCCGCGGAAGGAATAAGAGTGGACCCTAGGAAGATCGAAGTAGTGTTGGATTGGTAACCACCTAGGTCTGTGGCTGAAATTCGAAGTTTCTTAGGCTTGGCAGGCTATTACAGAAGGTTCATGGAAGGATTCTCGTCAATAGCCGCGCCTTTGGCAAAGTTGCTAAGAAAGGAAGTACCCTTTGAATGGACTAATAAGCAGCAGGAGAGCTTCGAAAAGCTTAAGAGGGTGTTGACAGAAGCTCCAGTGTTAATTCAGCCAGAGGCAGGCAAGGATTTCGTAGTATACTATGACACTTCACACACGGGGTTAGGCTGTGTGTTTATGCAAGAAGGAAAAGTAGTCGCTTATGCGTCACGGCGGTTAAGGCCTCATGACGTTAACTATCCAACCCATGACTTGGATCTAGCAGCAGTGGTTTTCGCCCTTAAATTTTGGAGGCACTACCTTTATGGAGAAAGGTCAGTTATCTACACAGACCACAAGGGCCTTAAGTACTTGTTGACTCAGAAGAAGTTGAACTTAAGGCAACGAAGGTGGGTGGAATTACTGAAAGACTATGATTGTTCGATAGAATATCATCCGGGCAAGGCGAATGTGGTAGCCGATGCCCTGAGTAGGAAGGTTGTGTCGGATTTAAGGGCTTTGTTCGCTCATTTAAGTCTCAGATGATGATGGAAGCCTTGTTGGCGAGTTACAAGTCAAGCCCACATGGCTAAAGGAGGTGAAAGAGGGACAGGTTGGTCGATAAGGACTTAAGTACTAAGTTTCAGCAAAGTACAAAGCAAGGAGGATTAAAGGACTATGGTGTCAATGATGAGGAAGTATTGTGCTACAAGGGAAAGGTCTGTATGCCGAAGGATAAGGAGTTGAGACAAAGGATTCTTCGGGAAGCGCATGGTAGCCCTTATGCTATGCATCCCGGAGGCATTAAGCTGTATAGGGATCTAAGGGAACAATTTTGGTGGTCTGATCTGAAACAAGAGGTGACTGAATTTGTGGGGAAATGTTTGACGTGTCAGCAAGTTAAGAATGAACACCAAGTCCCATCAGGATTGCTTCAACCAATCGAAGTTCCCCAATGGAAGTGGGAGAGAATTACCATGGACTTCGTTAGTGGGCTTCCCGTTACGCCTACTAAGAAGGACTCAATATGGGTGATAGTGGACCGTTTGACCAAGTCCGCGCACTTTATCCCAATAAGAATGGATTATTCTCTTCAGAAGTTGGCTAAGTTATATGTGGTAGAGATCGTAAGGTTACATGGAGTACCAGTATCGATCATCTCCGATCGAGACCCAAGGTTTACGTCTCGGTTTTGGAAGGCACTTCACCAAGCTTTAGGCACCAAGTTAGACTTCACTACAGCTTTTCATCCACAATTCGACGGGCAGTCTGTACGGGTTATACAAGTGTTGGAGGATATGTTAAGGGGTTGTGTTATGGATTTTCGAGGAAGTTGGGAGGATTATGTGTCTTTAGCTGAGTTCGCCTGCAACAACAGCTATCAGACTAGCATTCGGATGGCACCATACGAAGCATTGTATGGTCGAAAGTGTAAAACTCCTACTTGTTGGACTGAGTTAGGAGAACGTCGTGTTTTGGAGTCCAGGTTAGTGGCGGCCGAGGAGAAGGTTGAGATAATCCGGGCAAGGTTGAAGGAAGCCTCTGATAGGCAGAAGTCGTATGCAGACCTTAAGCGGAAGGAAATTGAGTTTGAAGTGGGAGACCAAGTGTTCCTGAAAGTCTTGCCTTGGAAAAAGGTTATGAGGTTCGGTCGCAAAGGAAAGTTAAGCCCGAGGTTTATAGGGCCCCATCGAGTACTAAAGCGAGTTAGACCAGTGGCATACCAAGTGGAGTTGCCACCAGAGTTGCAGCTAATGCACGACGTATTCCATGTATCCATGCTACGTCGCTATCGATCGGATCCATCTCATGTGGTACCTGTTGAAGAAGTGGAGCTAAGGCCAAACTTATCCTACGAGGAAGAGCCGATTCGAATCTTGGAACGTGATGTAAAAGTACTACGGAGGAAGTCAGTACCTCTAGTCAAGGTGTTATGGCGCAACCATGGATTGGAAGAAGCTTCGTGGGAGTCAGAAGAGACAATGCGACAAAGAATACCCTCGATTGTTTAGTTAGGAAATTTCGAGGACGAAATTTTGTTTAAGGGGTAGAATCAGAACATCATCTGAAAGGGCCTATGCATTTTCGGTTTAATTGTATGAAATGACAAGTCTTAAGCATTATGAATAAATTTTTGATATTTTTGGAAACTCGAAATGTATGAAAATGCATGGAAATGGAAATGAACATTTTGGAAACTCAACATTTTGGAAACACGAAATGCATTAGGACATGAACATTTTAGGAAACCTGTAAATGTAAGAAATGGTTCAAAAATGGAAAGTACACATTTTTGGAAACTAAGAAATGAAAATGGAAATGATCCAAAAATGGAAAGTATACATTTTAGGAAACTTGGAAATGTAAGAAAATGGCAAGTAAACAGAGCCGATCGAAACTTTTAGGAAACTTAGAAATGATGCAGAAATGTCAAATTTTAAAGTTTAAAATATGAAATAAGGGCAAGATGGCCTTAAAAGAAAAAGTTGGTAAAATTTGACACACAAACGGGCTAGTAAAAGTGGCCTGAAGATGGCACTTAGGGCCTATGGAAATGGCGCCATGTGCAAAAGGCATGGGCCTGGGTTCGAGTCACAAGGGAAGCAAATAAATGAAGTTTTATTTTTGCTTCCCAAGCTAAGGGGTGGATGACACATGTGTTTAAAAAGAGAGGTGTTTTATTTCCATTAATATTGCTTAATAAGGTGATAAATAAAAGCTTTTTAATTTGGATTATTTAGAAGAGATACTGAGGATTTTTCTCTATTTTATAAAATAGATGATATTATCACAAGGAAGAGTGGTGGCCAAGTCAAGGACTCTTGGCCCGATAATTCGGCTAAGAAGGAGAACTAAAGGCTATTCTCTCATCTTTTCTAAGCTCTGCTAAATTCCCTAAGCAAACTCTCTCTGCAAAATTTCTTCTCCCCTTTTCTTCTTCTCTTTTCTTCATCTGTCAAGACGAAACCTCTTCTCTATCTAAGTCTACAATAGTCGAATCCCTGAGAGACTAAGCAAGGAAGCAGTCGACTAAGCATTAAGGGTAAGGTTATCAATATTCAAGTTCTTTTCCTTCCTATTTGATAAAAGAGAAAGACTAATCCTACTTTGTTGTGTGATGGCCGAATCTACAAGGGGTCTATCGAGTTTCTACAATCATTGAATACAAGGATCAAGGATCTAAGGGTTTTCGACAGGACATACAAGACAATGAATATTTTCGGGAACTCAAGTATTTAAGGTAAGAAACTCAGATAATCGCCAAAGGCCATATTCTATGTGTTAGAGTTAGATTAAATCTAACATATGGTTGTAGGATTTTGACAAACATCAAGGAAGCAAGGATCTATTCTAGGATCTCAATAATCACCCAATTCGGCAACAAGGTAAGTAATACAAATCCTACTAGGATTTGGTTTTTAAGCCAAATAGGTTTGTTAATATATTTTAATGATTGGCGAATATAGGAGTGAAAGATCTAGATCGGTAGATCGTTCTTCGGATTTCAAGGAACCTATTAAGCGAATCAGTGTGTACTCACACTAACTTTCAATATATTATGGCAATAATTATTTTAATATGCATAAGAATGAGAATGTGGCTAAGTACCACAAATGTGGTAAAGAGTACCCAGCTACGTTTCCTACTTCTGATAGGATTACGAATATGATATATTTTGAACATGTGAATAGTAACATGAATGAGAAATAAGTATGTTATGCATGATATAATAATATGTGGGGCATTTTGGGTTACATGTGAAAGGGGAAGAAGGTGTTGACTTGGTCTCACTAACGGAATATGGTGACTACGGTCACATAATTTGAATATGGTAACCGGTTACATTATCTCGAATTTGGTAACTTCGGTTACATTATTCGAATATGGTGTCTAATGACACAAATTATATGGGCGATGAGCATGTCGACTGCAGCGATCGCCTTCGATGGTGTGTAGCGAATGGAGGGTCGATTTAGTAGTCCCACGGTGTGACCGGCAGCAATGCGGGTGGTGTGTAGCGGATGGACAAATAGGCTTGGGTTTGGGTTGCATCATTTGATTCGAATATGTACTTGATATGAATATGTATGCCTGATCTGTTGATTGTTAGTTTTGTGTACACATTGAGTCTGTAGACTCACCCTTTGTGGGACCATTTTTTCCAGGTGATGAGCAGTAATGGACCGGGTCGGCAGGAGCTGAAGGTGGCCATGCAGGAGAAAAAAAAATAAACGATTTGGACTTTATTTTTGCTAAGTATTTTTCATTTTAATTTTGGAAATTATTTGATGTAATAAGGCCATAAGGCCCAAGTTTGATTACTTAATTTCTGTTTAAATTATTATTATGTTACGAATTACTCTAAATTAATGATTGTTTAAAAACATATTTCTTAAATAAACCCTAAATTGCTTTTGTCACTTTAAATAATTGTTTTTTTTAATTAAGTAAACGGGTTTCCAACCTAAGCCCAACCCAAAATCAATATCTTTCGAAAAATACACAAATTATCTCTAGGTAATAAAGAACTTCAAAACCGTTTTTCTTAAGGAACATACCAGATCTGGTTCAGGCTCGTGGGCCGGGTGTGGGGTGTTTCATTAGGAATTTTTATTTTTGCACAATAAAACAAGAGATATGAATCATGAATAAAATCTGAACAAGTCACAAAGGCTAAAGTGTGGCAATAGATATATACATGTCTAGGATTGGATTTTAGAAAGAGCCTGGTACTTAAGCAGTCAATTTGACTCACCTCCTCTTTTCTAAATATCCTACCTGGTGTATAGTATCTAGTCACTTTAAACAATGAGGACATTGTTCACTTTAAGTAGGGGGACCGAATATTTGAAATTGATTCTACTCAGAATAAAATTTTCTTTTAGTTATGATTTAGGACATATTTTTGTTCAATAATTTGAGATTTTGTTAAATATGCTAAAACTTCAGTATTAATAAAGTTCTATTATTTCAATAATTTATTATGTTAGCTTGATAAAGATGTGAATGTATTTTTAATAAAGCATGTAAATTCGTACCATAAAATTTTTAGTTCCTTACGAAAAAATTAGGCATGCATGAAAGCTTAAGTCTTTAGAATTGACTTAGTAATTTCTTGAGGCGAAATCCTAGGAAACATGGAATGTTGAAAATGATTTAGGCAACTGTTGTTTGGACCGTTTGAGCCTTTCAAGCCGACCTTGATAAAATTATCCTTTGAAGCCCAATTTTGAGACTTTATGGCCTAATTTTGTTCGAACCTATGCAATATTTAGCCATCAATTTTTTCTTCATTACTCTTAAAATTGTCCCAAACACTAGACTCAGTACTATTCAGGAGATCATTTGAAAATAAGATTGGGGGAGTTGAAAAGAAGTATCAATGGCTCAAAAACAAATTGTAGTACATGAAGCAAGTGCTCGAGTTTGAGCTTGAATTTAAAAAAAATATACTCAAAATGAAATAAGTAGTCGAAAGAGCACAAGTTGGGTATCAAGGGTGAAAGTTCCAAAGGTTCGATTTTAAGCTGAGTCTAGGGTTTTAAGCCAAAAATTTATCTATCTTTTACCTACCCCTAAGCCCAGCCACTTTACAACCTTATTAAAGACCTATTGATTCAAAATTCCAATGTTACCTACATTAGTGGAGAGAAATTGCTCTGTTCAACATATGAAGACACTAGTTAAGCTTAATGATTGCAGTTTACTTTTTGAATAAGGAATTAAAATCAAATTGGTAGCAAGTAACATGTCTTTATTAAGAAACATTTGGTCTGATTTTGCTAGTATAATAATTGTTGGAGGTAATTTGAACGATATGAATGCTTAAGTAGCATAACTATCAAATTTCTTATTTTTGAGCTTAAGTATATCCAATTCATAATTTTGAGAAGAGAGTTGTTTTGAAGGAGTTTTTCAAAGGTGTTTCCGAGAAAAATCTTTTCAAATTTGTGCATTACTCGGGACGAGCAATGAATTAAGTTTGGGGGTGTGGAAACACGAAAATTTATATACTTTTTCATGCCCTTTTTGACCCAAATTCATGTGGTTTCGAGTAAATTCTTGTCGGAAAATAATTAAATATTATAAAATAATTAATTTGTGCTAAAAATATGAACATGACGAATTTTAATTAATTTTATAGTTAATTTTGTTTAATTTTGACTATTTTCGACAGAATCACACAAAAGGCGAAATTTGACTCGGCAGACACTGCTCGAAGAATAAAACCGAGAAGCGATTTGAAGTGTCAAGGTGACTTTAATTCTAGCCCAAGATGGTCCAATTATGAAGATTTAATCAAATATAATTAATTTTAATTTATTCCCAATATAATTTGGGTTAAATAGATTATTTTTAATTAATTATGAAAAAGGGGCCCAGTTGAACCTAACCGGTTGAACCGAACCAGTCACCAATTGGGCAGCCCAAACCATCCACAATGAAGGTCCAAATCAGCTTATTAGCTGATTAATTCAGCTTGCAAAGGAGCCCTTGAAGATCTTTCAAAATCCCATTCAAACCCCTCCAAAATTCATGGCTTTTAAGATTTGCCCATGCTATATTTAGCAAAGTTGAATCTTTCAACTTTGCCACATGGGATGGCCGGCCAAGGGAGCCTCTTTTGCTGCTGGTAACTGATATTTTTAGCAGCCTTGATCACCTATAAATAGATCCCCTAGCTGCTCATTGAAAACACACCTCAGGCCTTCACATTCTCCTCTCTCATTTTCTCTCAATTCCCCATTTTCCCTTTTCCCTTTTTGGTGTTCTTGTGCCGATTTCTCCTCTTGGAAAAGAGGTATTTTTCAAGCCATTTGAAGCAGCAATTGAAATGTTCATAAGCCCCTTTGATGGCCGAGGACAACGAAGAACGAAGAAGGGATCAATCAGACAAGCCACGGAGAGCCGCCGGATTTGTTTCTTGTTTCCTATCTTTTTAAATTATTTGTTGTTGTTTTGACAAACATGCTTATGAATATTCATGCTTTTGAAATGTTTAATTTAATCAATTTAGCTTGAATTTAATTCGTGTTGGTGTGATTTCATTTCACTCTCTTAGATTATTAAAATTGTGTTTATGCTGTTAAAGGCCTCAGTGAAATGTTTGATTAAGTAAAATCATGTTAAGTTATATGGCATTTTAATTGTTTAGGTAGCTAATGAATTAATTATTTAAACTCATTGAAATTGTAATTAATGGACACAAAACTTAATCTGTGCATGTTTAATTCTTCTAAGGTAGCTGAAGATTAAATTAGCATTGTATTTGACGATACATATGCCTAGCATATAACTTGCAGGATTTTTGTGATTAAATTGTTTCAAGGTAAAAATACTTTGTTACTTCAAATGATCTTTTATATGCTTGTTAGGGTGAATTAATCGTTTGCATCGACATAGGAATATGTGAGAGATTGTTTAATTTAATGAGTATGTATGTGCAATAACATGCTTATTAGTAGAAGTCTATTTAATCGTTTGCATTTGCATAGAAATATGTACAAAAGATGAATGGATTTTTATTTTTAAGTATGTTCATAAGTTAGCAAATTACCGAGTTGCCATGTTTTAACAAGTATAAGCACGAGCTTAATAATTCTAAGGTAAGAAATGTTAATAATCCAACACAATTATATCATCTTGATTAAACCCAGTTTTTGAAATCGTACATTTGAACTTTGTTTTATTTTATTTTACTTTGTTTTTTTTAGTTTCTAAAACTTTTCTCAAAATCAATTATTTTTCCTTCACCAAGGTGTTTAAAATCATTTTCATAAATAATTCTTTTACAGCCCCTGTGGGTTCGATAACTCGACATTTACTTGTCACTTTATTACTTGTTACAATTGTGTCCACTTGCACATTTCCACCGTTCCATTTATTCCTCCAGCTCAATCAATTATTATAATCAAGTTTTAAATGTCGGATCTCATTCAGTAGCTATCTAGGCCGCAGGATCGAAAGCGGATTTGGTAAGTATTTGGTTAACCTCTTTTGTACGTTTTACTAAAAGCCAAGAGGCTATCTAATTGTGCTGTCGTTAAACTCTGTGATAACAAGTATAAGGTTCAGAGATCACAAATGTGGTAGGTAAGGATCGTTAGCAAGAGGTAAGTGTACTCATCTCGGTTGTGGTTTAGTAGATGGCTGAATGTAATATGGCTTATGTAACAGACCAATTTTGACCCAAATCGGAACGGTGGTTTCGAGACCATGAATCCGAGCCTGAGAGATATTTTAATATTATATTTTGTGTTTGTTACATGTGATTTAGTGAGTGTGAAAATTTCGTAGAAAAATTTAGTCGTTTAAGTGCTCAATTTGATAAAAAGGATTTAATCGAGAAAAGCGCAAAAGTTGCATGCTAAAGTGAAGGGTACTAAATTGATTGTGGCTTTCTAAGTGGGTGTACCAAAAGGGCAATTAGCCCATTCACCATAGTAAGGGACGGCAATGGGCTTTTATAAGTCCAAATTATATGTTAAATTAGCCTATTATATGTTATGTTGATATATTAGTAAATAAGGTATATTAAATGTGTTATTATAACATAAAATAATAAAGTTAAGTGGGAAGAAAGAGAACATCACATTGTTCATCTTCTTGGCCGAATGTTTGAGGAGAAAAACTCCATTTTTGGAGCTTGAAGTTTCGACAACTTAAGGCTTGATTTGGGGTAGGTATTTTACTTAGTTTTTGATAAATTTTACATTTTTGAGATCGTTGTTTAGTGTATTACCCGACCCATGTCTAAATTTTTGAAAATACTATGTATATAGGATTCGGCCATTAACATGTTTGGATAGTTTTGATGTTTGATGATTTTAAATTAAATGTATGTTAAAGATTTACAAGTTTTGTATTGGAATTTTTGGTAATTTTGAGTATATAGGGCTAAATTGAAAAGAATAAATTTGTGAAGGATTAAAATGTCAAATAAATGAAATGCATGGACACCTATGACTATAATGAAGATTCGGCCAAGCTAGGATGTTGGAAAATTTTGCATATTTTGTGTTATGTGCAAATGGGACTAAATTGTAAAAATGGGAAACATTAGGGGCAAATGGTAAATTGCCCATTTGGGTGTTTTGGGACTAAATTGAGATGAAATGAGATTAAATGAGCTAAATTCTAATGTGTTTTAGATCAAGAGCAAAGAAAGACCGAATTAGACCGGGGAAAGACGAAGGTTCTCGAATAGCCGATTCGCACGGACTATCGACAATCGAGGTAAGTCCTTTAGTTAAATCATGTCAAAGAATTAATTATGGTTATCTTGACTATTAAAAATTTATGAATGTTAATATCCAATTACATCATGGCCGAATGTATATTGACATATTGGTTGATGATTTATGTTGAGTATGTGATGGAAATTATTTTGGCTAATGCAAGGTGAATAAGTAAGTTCTTGAGCTACTTTACATTTAAAGATCATTTACATATCTAGTGAATGATAAAATTTGTATAAGCTTGGTGTAAAACCATGAGTTGGCTGATTGTGATAATGATGGATTGGATTGATTTCAAATTTATTTAATGCAATGGGAATAAATGTATATGATTCGATATGTATAGTGAAATGTGAAAAGCATGTAAAAATATTCGACATTCGGGCTTGAGCCTAGCGGTGCCTCGTGTTGGTGACATATATCGGGCTTTATGCCTAGCGTGCCTTGTGCCGGTGTTATTTATCGGGCTTTATTGCCTAGCGTGCCTTGTCTGCCGTGTTATTTATCGGGCTTTTATGCCTAGCGTGCCTTGTGCCTGGTGTTATTTATCGGGCTTTTATGCCTAGCGAGCCTTGTGCTGCGGTGTTATTATTCGGCTTCTACGCCTAGCGTGCTTGATGCTTGGTGATGTGCTTTACAAAATAGAAACCGAAATTTATGTTCAAGGCGAATTAAAGCAAATATATCGAGTTAACGGCTCGGTGAGTATGTAAAGTAGGAATGAGTTTCTTACTTAATTAAGATAAGGTAAACTAGTGATTCAATGATTATTACCAATGGTATGTATTTCTCGGTTCTATTGATAAATGATGTGGTATCGTGACTTTGGCCGTTTAATATGTAAATATATAAGACTAGGTGTATTCGCCACAAGGGTGGTTGTATAATTAATAACATGTTATAATAATTGATATCCAAGTATATGAATAATGGTACCTATGGTTATATGATGACACATTGGGTTTTAAAGATCGGATTACGAACGAATATTTTGATCATAAATATGTGGGTAAGGAGAAACTTTCCTATCAATTTCATACTTAGTTACATGGATATGAAATTGAAAGCTTGATAATAAAAATGAGCATAAGTATAAGTTGAGTTGTAGAAATTGAATTGTTAGTGTTTGAATGTTATATTTTTATGAAATTAGGACTTACTAAGCTAGCGAGCTTATCGTGTGAAATGTTTCTCTGTTTTATAGATTAGGCAAGCTACAAGCTCGTCGGGATCGTTCGGAAGGTCGCCCACACTATCAATCTACATTTTGGTACTCTTTCATTTTGGTTTTAATCGAAGGCATGTATAGGGAAGACTTAGTCTTTGTTGATGAACTCTTAAGGTTTATGTATGTAATAGCCATGCGAATATGGCTAAATTTTTAGTAAGTTGATGTTGGGTTTCGATATGTACGTTGGTTCATGATGGCAAGGTTTATGCTTTCTTAATCAAAGTTTAATCATTTTGTTAAGCAAATGTTTATATACTGAAATGAATTCTTGAATTAGGAATGTAGGTAGGTTCGGTTAGAAGCTAGTCTTTCATAAAATGCAACAAAACAGCTTGTAGTAACAGCAGTGATGTGAGTTAGAAAAATCACCAAAAATAGGGTATATTTAATTAAAAGGTGAATGAGATATGGAATTAAACCTTATTGTGTCTATTTTTACATGAAAGAAACAGAGTAGGCAAAAGATTTATATATTATGAGATAATTCAGTTTTAGTGAGACCTGCTCTGAATGAATTCGTGAGTCACTGTTCTGTTTTGGAAAAATTGCCATAAATTGTAAAAAAATAATTAAGAAGCATGGTTTATATGTGTAGAACCCTTAATGAATATATTTTTCATTGGTATAAACAAGAACATCATAGGAAATTTGTGCAATGAGATAACTGCATTTTTGTAGGGACAGGTCAGAATTGTCAAGCAGTGTAATAAGGGTAACTTTGATGAATAAACTGTACTAATTGGCTACATGAAAAATTCTGGAAAAATTATGGTGAATAGTTATATGAGTCTAGTTTCAAGGAAAATTTACGGATCTAAATTTCGAGTTTTTTAACTCGAGTTATGGTCGATTTAGTCAGCATGACGCAGTTGGACAGCTTTAAAAATTTTTACTTCCCGAGTTAATGGTCAAGTCTAGTAATGCCACGTGCCGACTCTCGGCAAGGGGTTTGGGTAAGGGTGTTACATTTGATTAATATCGAGCTTACGGTTTAGTCGATTCTAGGACTACCGTGGCGCGTGTGAGTCTAGCTATACATGCCTTTATTATATGTTGATAGTGTGGTGACTTCTGACCGCCTGAACTTTGTTTTATATAGTAAATGGACACTGATCCTGAAAGAGTTGTAGCCGATGATGTGGAGAGCGTGGCGCTGACCGTACCCATGGATCAGCTACTGATAGACTCTCGACTGTTTCGGTAGCCACGAAGGAGAAACTAAACAAGCCTTTTATCGGATGATGAATGAGTGGTTTGCCCAATTTATTCAAAATAACCCGTGGGCACTCCCAACCTCCACCCCGAATAATCTAACTCCGATTCCTTCACTCCCCCAATGATAGATCCGATGAGATCTAGCGGACCCCGATTGATAAAATCCAAAATATGGGGCGAAGAATTTAAAGCTAATGACGATGATGACGCTGAGAGAGCCGAAATGTGGCTTGATAACACTATTCGGGTACTTGATGAGCCGTCTTGTACTGGATGAATGCTTGAAGTGTACTATATCCTTCTCATGGGACACTCCATATCACCGGTGGAATACACTAGTATCGAGTGGTTCCGAAAGAAAAAGTGACATGGGATTTCTTCCGAAATGAATTCATAAAGAAATATATCACCCAAAGATTCATTGATCAAAAACGAAAAGAATTCCTTGAGTGAAACAAGGACGAATGACCGTGACGGAATATGAACGAAAATTTGTCGGACTCAAAGAGATATGCTAGAGAGTGTGTTTCTTCCAAGCTATTATGTGTAAAAGATTTGAAGATGGCCCGAATGAAGATATAAAGATGTTCGTTGGCATTCTTGAAATTCAAGAGTTTGTGACTTTAGTTGAAAGAGCTTGCAAAGTCAAGAGCTCGGGAAAGAGAAAAGAAAGGTGAGACTCAAGCTAGAGACATTCGTAAAAGATCTTGGGTAAAGTCTTTCATTCCACGACCAAGAAGCCCGAGAGACGACTACACACCGACGTAGAAAAGCTAATACAGATCCACCTAGACGGGGATCGACCTCCTATGAGCTCCCGAGCTACCTCGATAGCTTGATGTTGGTAATGTTCCACAAAATAGAGTTGAGTGCAAGCATTGTGGGAAATGGCACTCGGGGAGTTGTAGATTTCATGATCGGTCTTGCTATAAATGTGGATCATCGGACCATTTTATTAGAGAGTGTCCGGGTTAGCCGACGAGTCTGATCCCGAACACTAAGCCGAGCAACGTGTCAATGCGAGGTAGACCACCCGCACATTCGGGCAATGTAGGTGGTAGTCGAAAAGGAATGAAGAACACCACGGATCGATCCGAGGCTAGAGCTCCGGCTAGAGCATATCTTCGCGCGAGCTAGAGAGGATGCTTCCTCCCGACGTCATTACCTGTACTTTCACTCTTTATGATACTACTGTGATTGCACTAATTGATCCCGGTTCGACTCATTCTTATGTGTGTGAAACTTTAAAATTCGGCAAGACTCATTAGTTGAGTCTACCGAGTTTGTGATTCGTGTGTCCAACCCTTTGGGTAGATGTGTGCTTGTTAATAAAGTGTGTAGAGGTTGCCCGTTGATGATTCGAGATTATTGCTTCCCAGCTGATTTAATGTTGTTGCCCTTTGACGAATTTGATATAATCTTGGGTATGGATTGGTTAACTTCGCATGCGAGGCAAGAGTGGATTGTAAAAGAAAGCTTATTGATTTGAAATGTCGAAACGGTGAGACCATCAGAATTAAATCTGTGACATAAATGGGTTGCCTACAACAATATCTTCAATGTTAGCCCGAAAGTATGTGAAAAAAGGGTGTGAAGCTTATTTGGCCTTATGTACTGGATAATAAAATGTCTGAGAAACAAATTGAATCAAGATATCGCTTGTGTGTGAATACCTCGATGTGTTTCTGAGGAACTACCGGGTTTACCCCTGTCTGCGAGAGATTGAGTTCGGCATTGAGTTAGTGCCGGGTACGACTCCGATTTCGATAGCTCCGTACCGAATGGCACCTACTGAATTAAAAGAATTGAAAGCGCAGTTGCAAGAGTTGACAGATAGGGGTTTTGCACGACCGAGTTTCTCTCCTTGGGGTGCACCGGTGTTATTTGTGAAAAAGAAAGATGGGACTATGCGAATGTGTATCGACTACCGGCAACTAAATAAGGTAACTATAAAGAATAAGTACCAAGTTACCTCGGATTGATGATTTATTTGATCGATTGAAGGGGGCTTCATGTTTTCAAAATAGATTTGAGAACGGGCTATTATCAATTACGAGTCGAGATTTAGATGTGCCAAAGATCGCATTTATGACGCAGGTACCTGCGGACATTATGAGTTTTTGGTTATGCCTTTTGGACTCACTAATGCACTGCTTTGTTTTTATGGATCTAATGAACCGGGTCTTCCCGGCGCTTTTGGATCGGTTTGTAGTAGTGTTTATTGATGATATATTGATCTATTCCGTAGTGAAATGGAACATGCTGAGCATTTGAGATTAGTACTAGAAACTTTGAGAGATCAACGATTGTATGCAAAGTTCGATAAGTGTGAATTGGATGAATGAGGTCGGCTTCTTGGGTCATGTTGTTTCAATGTCGGTATTCGGTGGATCCAAATAAATTAACAAATATACTTGATTGGAGACCACCAAAGAATGTTTCTGAGATCCGAAGTTTCCTAGGCCTTGCGGGATATTATAGACGATTTGTAAAAGGTTTTTCTGTAATAGCTACACCTTTGACGAAACTACTACAGAAAGATGTCAAGTTTGAGTGGTCAGAGAAGTGTCGAAAAAGTTTGAGCGGTTGAAAGCCCTTTTGACCAAGCCCCAGTGTTAACTCGGCTGAATCGGGTAAAGAATTTATTATTTTAGCGAGCGATGCTTCCTTGAATGGATTGGGTTGTGTTTTAATGCAAGAAGGCAAGGTGATAGCCTACGCTTCGAGACAATTGAAGCCGCATGAGAAAAATTATCCAACTCATGATTTGGAGTTGGCAGCCATTGTGTTCGCATTAAAAATTTGGCGTCACTACTTATTTGGCGAAAAATGTCATATTTATTCGAGATCACAAAAGTTTGAAGTATTTGATGACTCGAAAAGACTTGAACTTGAGACAACGTAGATGGTTAGAATTGTTGAAAGACTATGAATTAGTTATTGACTACCATCCGGGAAAGCTAATGTTGTTGCGATGCATTAAGTCGAAAATCATTATTTGCTCTTCGTGCATTGAACGTGACGGGTGGCTATATCGATGATGGTTCGATCATAGCCGAATTACAAGCAAGGCCGATGTTCATTCAAAGAGATTTGTGATGCACGAAAGTTGACGAAAAAGTTGATTTCTATTCGGATTCGATGTGAAAATGGTATAGAATCAAATTTTCGATTGATGCAAATGATTGTTTGAGTTACAAAAGTCGATTGTGTATTCCTAAGAACTCGATTTGATCTGAGATGATTCTAAGGAGGCCCATAATGGTCGAATGTCGATACACCCGGTAGCACGAAAATGTATAACGATTTGAAACAGATTCTATTGGTGGCACGGCATGAAACGTGATATATCCGAATTTGTTTCCAAGTGCTTAATCATCAACAAGTGAAAGCCGAGTATCAAATCCCGTCCGGATTACTTCAACCAATCATGATACCCGAATGGAAATGGGATAGAATTACAATGGATTTTGTATCCGGTCTTCCTATGACACCGAGTAAGAAAGATGCCGTATGGGTTATCGTTAATAGACCGACTAAATCACTCATTTTGTGCCAGATGCGTCGCATCGATTATTCACTTGATAAACTTGCCGAATTGTATGTGTCGCAGATTGTAAGGTTGCACGGTGTGCCAAGTTCCATTGTTTCGATAGGGACCCAAGATTCACATCGCAGCTTTTGGAAGAAATTGCAAGATGCTTTAGGTACTAAACTTTATTTTAGTACGACCTTCCATCCGCAAAAGCAGGCCATCATGCGAGCGAACTATTTTGATACTTGAGGACATGTTGAGGTGTTGCGTTCTCGAGTTTGAAGGCGATGGGAACGATACCTACCTTTGATTGAATTTGCTTACAATAATAGTTTCCAATCTAGCATAAAAATGGCGCCTTATGAAGCTTTATATGGTCGAAAATGTCGCACACCGTTGTATTGGGTGAACTCAATGAAAACAAGATACACGGGTTGATTGGATTAAAGAAACAGAATGTAAGGTGGTACTTATTAGAAATAACTTGAAAGTCGCTTGGGTCGTCGAAGTCCTATGCCGATTTGAAGCGTAAGGATATTGAATTTCGTCGGAGATCGGGTGTTCTTGAAAGTTTCTCCTTGGAAGAAAATACTTGATTCGGTCGAGAAAGGCAAGTTAAGTCCGAGATTTATCGGACCGTCTGAAAAGTCATTGAACGTATTGGACCGGTTGCTTATAGATTAAAATTGCCCTCCGAGTTAGAAAAGATACACAATGTATTTCATGTTTCGATGCTTCGCAAATATAGATCGGATCCGTCCCATGTGATTTTACCGTCAGAGATTGAAATTAGATCTGATTTGACATATGATGAGGAACCGATCCGTATCTTAGCCCGGAGATAAAAAGAGTTGAGAAATAAAAGAATTCCATTAGTAAAAGTTTTATGGAATTGTCACGGGGTTGAAGAGGCTACGTGGGAGCCTGAAGAGACAATGAGGCAACAATATCCGAACTTATTTAATGGTAAGATTTTCGGGGACGAAAATCCTTAAGGGGGGGAGAGTTGTAACAGACCAATTTTGACCCAAATCGGAACGGTGGTTTCGGGACCATGAATCTGAGCACAGAGATATTTTTTAATATTATATTTTGTGTTTGTTACATGTGATTTAGTGAGTGTGAAAATTTCAGAGAAAAATTTAGTCGTTTAAGTGCTCAATTTGATAAAAAGGATTTAATCGAGAAAAGCGCAAAAGTTGCATGCTAAAGTGAAGGGTACTAAATTGATTGTGGCTTTTTAAGTGGGTGTACCAAAGGGCAATTAGCCCATTCACCATAGTAAGGGACGGCAATGGGCTTTTATAAGTCCAAATTATATGTTAAATTAGCCTATTATATGTCATGTTGATATATTAGTAAATAAGGTATATTAAATGTGTTATTATAACATAAAATAATAAAGTTAAGTGGGAAGAAAGAGAACATCACATTGTTCATCTTCTTGGCCGAATGTTTGAGGAGAAAAACTCCATTTTTGGAGCTTGAAGTTTCGGCAACTTAAGGCTTGATTTGGGGTAGGTATTTTACTTAGTTTTTGATAAATTTTACGTTTTTGAGATCGTTGTTTCGTGTATTACCCGACCCATGTCTAAATTTTTGAAAATACTATGTATATAGGATCCGGCCATTAACATGTTTGGATAGTTTTGATGTTTGATGATTTTAAATTAAATGTATGTTAAAGATTTACAAGTTTTGTATTGGAATTTTTGGTAATTTTGAGTATATAGGGCTAAATTGAAAAGAATAAATTTGTGAAGGATTAAAATGTCAAATAAATGAAATGCATGGACACCTATGACTATAATGAAGATTCGGCCAAGCTAGGATGTTGGAAAATTTTGCATATTTTGTGTTATGTGCAAATGGGACTAAATTGTAAAAATGGGAAACATTAGGGGCAAAATGGTAAATTGCCCATTTGGGTGTTTTGGGACTAAATTGAGATGAAATGAGATTAAATGAGCTAAATTCTAATGTGTTTTAGATCAAGAGCAAAGAAAGACCGAATTAGACCGGGGAAAGACGAAGGTTCTCGAATAGCCGATTCGCACTTACTATCGACAACCGAGGTAAGTCCTTTAGTTAAATCATGTCAAAGAATTAATTATGGTTATCTTGACTATTAAAAATTTATGAATGTTAATATCCAATTACATCATGGCCGAATGTATATTGACATATTGGTTGATGATTTATGTTGAGTATGTGATGGAAATTATTTTGGCTAATGCAAGGTGAATAAGTAAGTTCTTGAGCTACTTTATATTTAAAGATCATTTACATATCTAGTGAATGATAAAATTTGTATAAGCTTGGTGTAAAACCATGAGTTGGCTGATTGTGATAATGATGGATTGGATTGATTTCAAATTTATTTAATGCAATGGGAATAAATGTATATGATTCAATATGTATAGTGAAATGTGAAAAGCATGTAAAAATATTCGACATTCGGGCTTGAGCCTAGCAGAGCCTCGTGCGTCGTGACATAATCGGGCTTTATGCCTAGCGGCCTTGTGCTTGGTGTTATTTATCGGGCTTTATTGCCTAGCGGGCCTTGTGCCGGTGTTATTTATCGGGCTTTTATGCCTAGCGGGCCTGTGTGCGGTGTTATTTATCGGGCTTTTATGCCTAGCGTGCCTTGTGCTTGGTGTTATTATTCGAACTTACGCCAGCGGGCTTGATGCCTGATGATGTGCTTACAAAAAATAGAAACCGAAATTTATGTTCAAGGCGAATTAAAGCAAATATATCGAGTTAACGGCTCGGTGAGTATGTAAAGTAGGAATGAGTTTCTTACTTAATTAAGATAAGGTAAACTAGTGATTCAATGATTATTACCAATGGTATGTATTTCTGGTTCTATTGATAAATGATGTGGTATCGTGACTTTGGCCGTTTAATATGTAAATATATAAGACTAGGTGTATTCGGCCACAAGGGTGGTTGTATAATTAATAACATGTTATAATAATTGATATCCAAGTATATGAATAATGGTACCTATGGTTATATGATGACACATTGGGTTTTAAAGATCGGATTACTGAACGAATATTTTGATCATAAATATGTGGGTAAGGAGAAACTTTCCTATCAATTTCATACTTAGTTACATGGATATGAAATTGAAAGCTTGATAATAAAAATGAGCATAAGTATAAGTTGAGTTGTAGAAATTGAATTGTTAGTGTTTGAATGTTATATTTTTATGAAATTAGGACTTACTAAGCTAGCGAGCTTATCGTGTGAAATGTTTCCTCTGTTTTATAGATTAGGCAAGCTACAAGCTCGTCGGGATCGTTCGGAAGGTCGCCACACTATCAATCTACATTTTGGTACTCTTTCATTTTGGTTTTAATCGAAGGCATGTATAGGGAAGACTTAGTCTTTGTTGATGAACTCTTAAGGTTTATGTATGTAATAGCCATGCGAATATGGCTAAATTTTTAGTAAGTTGATGTTGGGTTTCGATATGTACGTTGGTTCATGATGGCAAGGTTTATGCTTTCTTAATCAAAGTTTAATCATTTTGTTAAGCAAATGTTTATATACGAAATGAATTCTTGAATTAGGAATGTAGGTAGGTTCGGTTAGAAGCTAGTCTTTCATAAAATGCAACAAAACAGCTTGTAGTAACAGCAGTGATGTGAGTTAGAAAAATCACCAAAAATAGGGTATATTTAATTAAAAGGTGAATGAGATATGGAATTAAACCTTATTGTGTCTATTTTTACATGAAAGAAACAGAGTAGGCAAAAGATTTATATATTATGAGATAATTCAGTTTTAGTGAGACCTGCTCTGAATGAATTCGTGAGTCACTGTTCTGTTTTGGAAAAATTGCCATAAATTGTAAAAAAATAATTAAGAAGCATGGTTTATATGTGTAGAACCCTTAATGAATATATTTTTCATTGGTATAAACAAGAACATCATAGGAAATTTGTGCAATGAGATAACTGCATTTTTGTAGGGACAGGTCAGAATTGTCAAGCAGTGTAATAAGGGTAACTTTGATGAATAAACTGTACTAATTGGCTACATGAAAAATTCTGGAAAAATTATGGTGAATAGTTATATGAGTCTAGTTTCAAGGAAAATTTACGGATCTAAATTTAGAGTTTTGTAACTCGAGTTATGGTCGATTTAGTCAGCGTGACGCAGTTGGACAGCTTTAAAAATTTTTACTTCCCGAGTAAATGGTCAAGTCTAGTAATGCCACGTACCCGACTCCGGCAAGGGTTTCGGGTAAGGGGTGCTACAGCTTATAGGGGTGACTTATGAGAAATATGGGTCACTTGATTTTGACGATATATGTTTGGGTGCAGATCTAGAGGATAATCGCAAATAGTAGCAAAGGAAGGGCTACTAGAACGTGTGGCACACTTCAGTAGGTTACTGATGAGGTTTCGATTTACGATAAAGTGTGTATTAAGCCATGATTAATCATTCAGTGATGTCGACTGTAGGTTGGTGATTAAGGGGTTTGCATCATGCGTGGTTACTAGGTGTGTACAAGCACTATGCACACACGAAATCAGCAATGCCGAAAAGTCGAAAGTGGCTAAATAGGCCCAGTGGGTGATAAACCGTAAAAGTAACATATTTGAAGCCCACATTTAGCATGCTTTTGGATGATTTAGGCCTTGAATTATGTAATTTGGTGCTATTAATCCTTTGTTTTCATGTTTTATACTCAGGAGAGCACCCAATGATGAAAAACGAAAAATGGGCCCAAAACGGAGTAAATGGGCCATATCACGAAATCCACACGGCCTGGCCCAAGATCACATGGCCATGCCCCATTCAACAGGTTCGAACACGGCCTGGCCACGACTTACACGGGCGTGTGTGATGTGCGTGTCCTTGTCGCAGGAAAGAAGAGTTTCACTCGGATTTGGATACTTAGGGGCAAAGAAACATATTCAAAAGCCTATATAAACACCCTAACTATGACCAGAAAAGGGGGGAATCCAATGCTTTAGTCAGGGGCATCCGACTAGGCCAGAGAAGGTAGATTTGTGGAGATTTACTTGAAGAGAGCCAGTTGATCTATCTCAAGAAGCCGGAATCATACTCAAGACGGAGGATCTCTCTTTCAATTACTTCAGGGGGTTTTAGCGATTTCTTATGTTTTGTTTTATCTTTTCTTCTGAGATGTTTTCTTTTATTGTTATGAACTAATCCCTCAGATACCTGAGGGGGATGAAACCTAAGATGAATCTTGTTATTGTTTGCTGAACTATATTGTAAATATTTGACTTGTTCTTAATTATGTGTTCTTAATTCTTGTGTTGATATTTCCGGGATATTTATTCAAGTGTGATGTGCTTAAGTGGAGGAGCAAAAGTCCCTGCCTAAGAGTAGATCTAGCATAATTAAGCGGAGTTGATCGCGCGTCTAGAGATAGGGTGATGAGATTTTGCCGGATTATAGTGAAACCTAATAGGGGAGTCCATAGAACGAGTTAATGCGATTCTAGGGGTCTTAATTAGAAAGAGATTTCAATTAATCAACCTAGGGTTAGACGTTGGTTGCCTCGAGAGAGGGATTAATATAACTTAGGGAATCTTACGATAATGGAACTGCCAGCACGAGGAAGGACTTTCAACTCCTCAAACCACCATGAATATAAAAAGGAGAGGAGAGTGTAGCTTAAGACTATAAACGAGCGCTTCTTGGGAGGCAACCCGAGTACTAACCCCATTAACTTCTGCATTTTTCATCTTATTTATTTTATTTTATTCTTTCTTTATAACACCTAACTATAAACTAACCAAAAGTACATAATTCCAGGCCACACAGCCTTGCACACGGCCATGACCATGGCCGTGTGGGTACACCGAATCTCCGTACTAACATGGCAGGGATGGTACGAGTCAGAAGAAATAAAATCTTCGAGTCACGGACTCCAACTACCACCCCACAAGCACCGACAAAAACCCCACGGCCATGCGATTCGGCCATGGTCGACACTGCTAAGCCACTCATGGGCATGATGATCTGAGCATGGGCGTGGGAGAAACGAACAAAGCCCACCACGGTCCTGCGACATGGCCGTGTGAATTGACACGCCTAGGGTACATGGGCGTGGGGATGTACCAGATTTGAAATTCTATATAAACCAACCCTCCCTCCCTCTTCTCAACCACTTCCCATCCCCTTTCTTCCATCCTATTCTTCAGAATTCTCCCCTTCCATATTTATCTTCTTTAATCCTCCCCCAAATTTCCGATGCCCATAACATCTATGTTGAAGAAGCGGAAGGATCCCAGCACAGTCTCCCTCATGGAGACCGACCTACATAAGTTCATGCCGGCCGCTTCATCCACTCGACAAGCCAAGGGTCTTTGAGACCATTTATCTTTTGTTTTACTTTTATGTTCTCCTTTATTTTCCTTCTCTTTGACTATCTTATGCTTAATTTAGTTTATTTTATTTTAATTTCTTAGTGTCAGGTTCAAAAGGCTGCTAGGGAATCACACCGGAACCACGACCACTGCCTCAATGCAGCC
The DNA here is from genome assembly GCA_025503065.1 of Gossypium bickii. NCBI lineage: Eukaryota > Viridiplantae > Streptophyta > Magnoliopsida > Malvales > Malvaceae > Gossypium > Gossypium bickii. The sequence goes on along the minus strand of CP106717.1, from coordinate 39,743,363 downwards.
TTCGAAGTTCTAAAGGCTGCTTGGGAATCACGCCACTTCCACCACTGCGAGGACCACCGCAGCCTTAGAAGTCACACCCACCTTACGAACCATCCAACAATAAGGACTCTTCGAGCTCGGTAGCAGCCACCACCCCTATGGACTTCCAACTTCAGGAAACTATCCAAATTCAGGAGGTTTCACCTCTCCCTCTCTCTTAAATTGCATATACATATTTGTACATTGAGGGCAATGTACACCTTAAGTGTAGGGGGTGAATAGTTATTTTGAGAAAGTGCCTAACTTTCTTCATTATTCTCAAATCCCTGAATTATGACTTGTCTAAAAAGTAAATTTTTCATATTATGATTAGAATAAAATTTCCTTTAATTTATAATGTTTGTTGATATGTTTCGGATTAAGTCATAGTTAATTGTGCATTGATGATTAAACTTTAAGATACTAGAGAATCAAGCATGATAAGTCTATTTTTCAGAAATTAAAAATTCTTCTAGGTTGTCTACCTAAATCTAATTATTACCTTGAAGTTTGAAATTTACAAGGTTGACATCAAAAACCCATAATTTTTGTGAGACTTTGAACCTTTTAGAGCATACATTCTTTCCTTGCTCACTTTATTGATTATGAGTATGTCAACATTGATCTGTTATTCTAGAACTTGCATTGTTCATACATGTTGAGACTACACCTTTCATTTGATATACAGAGATGATTAAGGCTCCTAGGATTTATCCCACTCACTCCAGTAAAAGCCTACTGCCATAATTAACCCCTAGTGAACCCATTTGATCCTAACAACCCTTTTTATTAACTTACCTAATAATATTAAACCAAAACCCTTTGTATTTGTTATCACCATTCTATTTGACTACCTTTATATCGGGATTTGATTTGATTGGTTGCCTAATTATTTTATTTTAGTAGTAAATTCATCATTTGACTTGTTCTTAAAAAATAATAATAATCGAAGTATATTCATTATTAGTTCTATGTTAGCTAAGCTTATACATGTAAATTTAAAATCTCGAAGAAAAAGCTCGTATTATTAGTTTTCAATTGATGTAATTATTTAAGATTAGTTTATTTTTTTAGTTAGGTAATTTGTCAGGTCAATCTCGATTCTAACCTTTTAATTCAGCCTATATCCATACCCTTAACCTAAGCCCCGTTACAACCCTTTTAAAGACCTTTTGATTTTGTATCATATCATATTTTAGTGGATTAACTTTTCATGTTTGACTTTTGAGTGCTTAATTCTGAACCTTAAACACTTCGAGTGATTTGAGTGAATCTTTAGTGAGGATGTCAACTCTTGTCGATTTTGAATCAGAGGTAATTATTTAAATGAGAGGAAACACCTGTGTTTTTGTGCTATAAATGTATGACTTTGATTGTTTGAGTCTTTAGAACTCTTTGAATTGAATTATCCATGTATAAATTATCTTTGAATTATGATGAAACATTATTTATAAATATTATGAATAAAGGAAGTTCATTTTAAATTGTAAGTTGAGAATTTTGCTTGAGGAAGTAACATATTTTAAGCCCACATTTAGCATGCTTTTGGATGATTTAAGCATTGAATTATGTAATTTGGTGCTCTTAATCCTTAGTTTTCATGTTTTATACTAAAGAGAGCACCCAATGACAAAAAGAATGAAAAACGGGCCCAAAATGGAGTAAATGGGCCATATCACGAAATCCACACGGCTTGGCCCAAGATCACACGGCCGTGTCCCATTCAACAGGTTCAAACACGGCCTGGCCATGACTTACACAGGCGTGTGCCATAGGCGTGTCCCTGTTGCAGGAAAGAAGAGTTTCACTCGGATTTGGATACTTAGGGGCAAAGAAACATATTCAAAAGCCTATATAAACACCCTAAGTATGACCAGAAAAGCGGGGAACCCAAGGCTTTGGTCAGGAGGCGTCCAACTAGGCCAGAGAAGGTAGATTTGTGGAGAGTTACTTGAAGAGAGCTAGTTGATCCATCTCAAGAAGTCGGGATCATACTCAAGACAGATGATCTCTCCCTCAATCCCTTCAGGGGGTTTTAGGGATTTCTTATTTTTTTTTTTTTTTATCTTTTCTTCTGAGATGTTTTCTTTTATTGTTATGAACTAAACCCTCAGATACCTGAGGGGGATGAAACCTAAGATGAATCTTGTTATTGTTTGCTGAACTATATGATAAATATTTGACTTGTTCTTAATTATGTGTTCTTAATTCTTGTGTTGATATCTTCGGGGTATTAATTCAAGTGTGATATGCTTAGGTGGAGGAGCAAAAGTCCCCGCCTAAGAGTAGATCTAGCATAATTAAGCGGAGTTAATCACGCGCCTAGAGATAGGGTGACGAGATTTTGCCGAATTATGGTGAAACCTAATATGGGAGTCCATAGAACGAGTTAATGCGATTCTAGAGGTTTTAATTAGAAAGAGATTTCAATTAATCAACCTAGGGTTAGACATTGGTCGCCTCGAGAAAGGGATTAATATAACTTAGGGAATCTTATGGATCAAGTCAAGTGAATAAATCGCCTGGTTCAGAATTAGATAACAAGTGAAGTCTAGGTGGATTCTTCCTTGGGTGTCGTCTTAATCAATTGGTTTTTCCTCAAGTTATTTTCCTAAATTCATTCTTCTTTGTCTTAGAGTCTTTAGATTAGTTGTTAGTTAATTTTAGATTAGATAAAATTCACTTTAATTCTTAGGCTAGATAATAAAAAGAGAGTTAATATTAGTACTTTTGGTTCCTTTGGGTTCGACATTCCAGTCTTGCCTTAACTATACTACTGTTCGATAGGTACGCTTGCCTCAAATCGTTGTCATAGTTAGTTTTCCAAGTTTGATCATTCTTTATAAATTTTAAGACTTTGACATCGCGAAAACAACAATCAGTGGGCCCTAAGGCTAAGTTTGATGAAATGGATTAATTTGATTATATGAATTGGGTTAAGCATGCATGTTTCATGATCTGGATTTATTTTGGGCCTAATGGGTCATAGGATTGAGATTTGGGCCTAGTGGGCCATAAAAATGTGATGTGGCCATTATGGGTTATATGAACGTGAAATGGGTTGATGGGCTTTATGGGGACGTAGACTAGTATGCTAGGGTTTTATGGACTTTAGGCTTAGTATTGAACAACTCTTAAACCGCATAAGACTTTATAATAATTAAACATATCCGTGTACAAGTCACTAGGTTAAAGTGTGGTAACGGGCATGTGCATGTCTAGGATTAGACATAGGGAGAGCTTGGTACTTAAGCGGCCCTAGTGGCCCACCTCCTTTTCTCTAGAATCCTACCTGGTGCATAGTGTCTATTCACTTTAGCCGCAAGGACTTGTTAATGGGCCAAAGTTCATAAGTAAAACCCGAGAGGGACCAAATACCCTTATATTTGTAAAATTACTAAAATACCCTTATATTTGTAAAATTACTAAAATACCCTTATATTTGTAAAATTACTAAAATACCCCTAGAGTTGTAAATTACCAAAATACCCCTGTTTTGTAAAATTACCCAAAATACCATTATGTTGCATAATTACCAAGATACCCTTATTTTTCCAAATTACCAAAAGACCCCTGTAGGGTAGGATTACAAAAATACCCCTGGGTAGTGAAATGACGAAAATACCCTTATGGGACGAATATGAGTTTATGGATGTTACCCGTGTGTTTGATGCATTCATATCATATTCTGCTTAGGATGCATATGGGTGGGAATTATGGTACGGAGGAAGATTTGAGGATCTCATAGTCGTATGGCCATGGATCCACCGAAGGCTTTAAGCCCATTATATGATTAGCAGCTTTGCTGCAACGTTAGGTATTACCGCAACCGGGCTACCTTTGGTGTGTAGAGGATGGGTGGGTTGAGCTAGAATTCCCCACAGGTGTATAAGATTGGAAGGGAAATGGTGTGTGTAGCGGATGGATTATTGGGATGGGTTTTACATTACCTTGTTTGCTTATGATATGATATGATATGAGGTCATTGTGGGCTAAGGTGCAAGACCACCGTTTTTGATAAGGCTTAGGCCCAATGTGAATATTTGTATGTGATTTGATTGCCAAGGGTTGTACACACTGAGTTTCGAAACTCACACCCTTTAATTTAATGTTTCAGGTAATCCTAAATAGACGGCTCGACGTGGGAGAGGACTTGGAGATGGCAACACTACAAGCTGATCAAATGTTTTATTTCATTCAAATGATTTAAATATTTTGTTTTTTTTTTCATTGGATTGTAATAAGGCCATGTAACTCCTAATTGGCTTTAGATTTGGGTTTTGTTATTATTGTTTCAATTATCTGCTTAATAAATTTCATAAAATTTCTAAAGTTAACATGGTTTTCGAAATAACTTAACCTATAAATGTTTTCTAAAATATGGGCTTTTCAACGTAACTTAACAAAATACAAGGGTTTTGGGCCTTAAATTGTTAAATGGTAAAATCGTTTTGAAGTGCGCCTTTAATGTGACATTCCGGACTCGGGCCTAACTTCTAGGCCAGGTTTGGGGTGTTACATATTGAGTTGTCGTGGAATATTTTTCGAACACTGTTAAGAATGAGAAAAATGAATTAAGCTAAATGATTTAATTATCCTAGCCTACTCATGTTATTGATTGTTGAATTTTTTGTTTTTGTTGCTAAACTCATTTTGTACATTTCACTTCACACTTTGCATTTAGATTAAAATTGCATTAGGGATCATCTTACATTTAGTAATTAATTTTACATCACACCACTAAACAATATTGTGTTTTTAACACCAGATTGTTAACTCTAATTTTATGATTAATTGATTAACATTTATAGTCCTTGTGGAGACGATGACTCTTTTACTTACTTATTACTTGATAACAATTGTGTACACTTGCACAAACCTAAATGTTACAATCCTCTCCACTATCGGAGGTATTGCAAGCCCAAGGGTTGGATATCAAAACACCCTTGCCTTAGGTGTCGTTCTCACTCATTTTCAACCTCCGACACATCCCTACAGCACTCAAACACACATTAGAACTCCAAATGGCACTAGCAGCCAGTTTGGATAAAGAAAATAGACAAAAGTGAGACATTTTTACTTATTACACGAAAATATGAAAATAATGAAAATAATAATAAAAAAACTATGTTAAAATATCTATTTTGCTCGAGAAAAAGCTCATTAAGTGTATCGGAAGAGCCTAATTTGCCACATCACTTTATGTAGATCATCCGTACTTATAATTCACTACGAATAACATCCAGATGGACTTCATATTATGCTATATTAGAATCTCATAACTCATTTTAGCACTGATTCAGGTTTAGAGTAAATTTTGAAGAAGATATTATCCCTTTTACTTTTCATACTTACGGATCATCGTAACAGAAACCCTTCATGACATACAGATAAAACTCTCTTTTTCATTTTTCAATTCTCATTCCATAGAACATTAATAACTATTCTCAGTTACACTTATTATCGAACTACTAAAATTACTCATACCCTACCATCAAGACAAACATTCAGATTCATAGCTTATCATATATTCCTAACATTCATGTACCAACCCATTTTTCAGTGAAATCGAAAAAGTGGTTTCGAGACCACAAATTCGAGCCAAAAAAATTATTTTTATTTTATTTTATGGTCCGTAATATGATAGAAATGTCATGTGAAAATTCTGATAAGAAAATTTTACTGATTACGTGCTTAATTACGAGAAGGACCAAATCGCATAAAATGTAAATGTTGAATTCTAGTAGCTGTAAGGATCAAATAGCTATGGAATTCAAAACTTATGGTCCTTATATGGTAATCATACCATAAATGAAAAGTATGTAGATATTTTTGGTGACTCATCCGTGGAAAATTAGAAAAAGGTTAAGGACTAAACTGAAAATTAAAATAATTTAATTAATTAAAAGATGATAAAAGAATTATCATCTTATTTTCTCATCTTCTTCCCAAAAATATTCCATGGAAACTCTAAGAAGGAGAAAACAAGCTTTCTTGGCCAAATTGGGTAAGTTTTCTTGTCCCGTTTTTAGTAATTTTGATATTTTTGAAACCGGGATAGCTTAATCTATCTATTTAGGGGTTCAATTTGAAAAGTTATCAAAGTATGGAAAATGGGTCATGGATGAATATGTTGAAAATTATAAATTTATGGTAGAAAATGAAAGATTGTTGATAGATAAACAACTTTTACAAAGTGATTTTTTATGAAAACATGATTTAGGGACTAAAATGTAAAGTTGTGAAATTTGATGAAAAATTCTAATTTTTTTTAATACATGTGCTATAAATTTGGTGATGGAATTTTGGTTAGGCTTGGAATAGGGAGTAAATTGCACAAATTTCATTTTCTGAGCCTAGGGACAAAATTTGAATTTATGGAAAAGTTAGGGGCAAAATGGTAATTTTCCTAGGATGTAAATTGAGTCCACTTGTATATGAAATGTGATAAATTGATGTTAAATTTACTCGTATAGATCCAGATAGACCAAATTCAGAGCTAGAATGAGGAAAAGAGGAAAATGTCGGGTTAATAGATTATATGTACACGAATATTTGTCGAGGTAAGTTCGTGTAACTAAATTGTCTATATTTATATGCTTGAATTAAATGTTATGCTTGTGAATTGTATAAACATTTTATGTATATGACATCAGAAATATACCTGACGAAGCCCGATCAATAATAAGGCCTGATAAATGATAAATGATAAAAATGTTACTTATGTACTTGAAATGAATGTGGAATGTGTCTACTTGAATTATGTGAATATTATAAATGTATGAAATAATCACATGCCTGATAATGCTTGGAAAATGTCAAATTCTGTTTGAATAGATGGAAAATTTGATGGATATGTGATTTCCCGAAATGAATGAGGTCCTGCACTTGTTGCAGACGGGATTTAGTTGGATGAATGATCCTATTGACCTCATTATAGAAAGTATTTAGCCCGAACGGGTAATCCTTTTATGAGTCCTCTTGAGCATATGTTATGGATTAGATTTAGCGTGGATGGGTAATCCAGATCAAGCTCTTTAGAGTATATGTCATAAAAAGAATTTAGCCTGGACTGGTAATCCTGACTAAGCTCTATTGAGTATATATTATAGACAAGATTTAGCCTGGACTGGTAATCATGTTGTTTATATATATGTGGCTCGAGAGTGTACTCTCTGAAATAGTACCTTATGGGTACCATTGAATATAAATTGGCGAATCCTGATTTGTACACCTCGAATGTACTACCTATGTATCCATCGATATTTTTGATAAATTTAATGGGTAAAAATCATGACATGAGAAGATATGAATAAGAAATGAGTTATTACACGTATTTGTCTGAGATACATGAAAATTATGATACATGACAATTGATATATAAAAACATGAGATGATGATATTTGTACATGGAATTCATTAGTTGAATATGTTTATCCTTGATTATAGACTTGTATACTTTGAGTGTACTAGTACTCGTGTGACATTGATATTTCGAGTAATATGAGTAAAGTTCTGATATGAAATAATCTAAACTTGAGATGAACTATTATGAAATTATACTTGTAATATAAAGAGATGATTTATACATGTTAAATGAATACATATTGTGGAAAGCATATGTGCCTGGAAACTTGATTGTTGTTGAGCCCAAACATGTTTTGATGTTATTATGGAATATATGACTAACAAGGGCAATGAGGATATGTGTAAGGCTTAAGGTCGAATTGAATGAATGTGCCTTACATAGTTACCTCAAAATAGAATGAATGGTAAGCTAAGTACCATGTTATACGAACTTACTAAGCATGTAATGCTTACTTAGTTTTACTTTCCTGTTTTATAGTAAATCGAAAGCTCGTTGGATTGGAAGCTTGGCGGATATCACTCACACTATCAATCGGCCCATGTCGGTACAATATGGTAAATCAATTATGGTTGTAATGTCATGTATAGGTTATATTGGCCACATTGGCATGTAAATGTAAATGATTATTGTAATCTAGCCATTGGAATGGCTAGTGATGATTATGTTTTGGTACATGTATATATGCATTAAGTTTATTTTATGGAGATAAGTGTTTATTATTGATTGACTGAGAAAGGTTAAATGAGTATGCTTACTAAAGGGTAAGATTAAAAACATGAATGCTTGTAACAATATATCATATTAGATGTTAGAAATTGCTTTAATTCAATGCTTGGATTGGTTGGTATTTGGATGTAAGTTGGTGCAGGAACTTGGTAAAAATTTTCGGTGAGAAATAAAGCTAGAAATGGCTTTATTTTGTCCACACGGGCAGACATGTGAGCGTGTGTCTAGACCATGTGTGCCACGGCCTGATACATGGGCGTGTGGTTAGGCCGTGTGTCCCCTGCACTTAAATTTGAGAAACAAAATGCTCAGAATTGAGCACACTGGCAGAGACACAGGCGTGTGTCTCAGCCATGTGTGTTACACGGCCTAACGCACGGGCATGTGACCGGCCGTGTGGCACAAGTTAGAGAGTTACACGGGGTCAAACATGGCCTGCAGCAAGGGCATGTCCTAGGGTCACACGGGCGTGTCCCTTCGACCACACGGGCGTGTGAACCCTGCATCTTGGAACTTTTAAAATTTTGAGAAAAAATCTCTGAGTTCCCGATTTCGTCCCGGTTAGATTCTAATACTCGTTTTGGGCCTCAATGGACAATTTAAAGGATGTTATGAATAATTTTGGTAAATGAAAGGAATTCGACATGAATTATGTGTAAATGTTCTATAAACTCTACTAATGCTCCGTAACACTGTTCTGGCGACGTATACGGATTAGCGGTGTTACAGTTCACGCCACTTAGACTATCTATTCAACTTTTTCCTCAAAGGCTTTTCTTTGATATTACGTCACAAAGGCTTTTCTTTCATATTACGCCACAAAGACTTTTCTTTCCTGACATGTTTATGATATGGATTTGCCTAAACACACATTATGTGAGGTTTGCCCATCATCGTCTTGGGACACTCAGAGAACCCCATTGGGTAATCACCGTCCTTTAGTTCCTTTTGAAATGTGCCATGGCCATGGGCTTTTTTCTTCAAAGATTCATATCCGATATCGCGTTTTTAGCCCAACAGACCCTTTTTGACTCCACCATGATGAACAGACACAGACTTACTTAATAGACCATTCGTGCACTAACATAAACCATATTCATATATAACCACAACTTACTTTTAACATATCATAACCTATAGCATACATCCGAGACACACATATATGACTGAACCTAAACTTCTCAGATCCCATACCATAACACGCACTCTATTTTGAACAATCACTCATACAATTACATAACTATCATACTATACTTTTCTAGCTTTAGTTTCATTATTCAATCAGTTTCAACAAAAATATTTCATATAAATAGTATTCGTACAATAGTTAGCTTAGAGACTCACCTAGTTCTTATGAACAATAGTTTTATCTCTAAATTCAATCATCCATTAGGAAACTTCAGTAACCTCTATTTATAAGACATAGGAACACCATTAAAACCTATTCATATAATCTTTACCATCATCTCAAGCTCAGAGAACCCTCATGCAAAGTATTACTTTTTCATCTTACTGTTCACGCATATAAATATAGAGTTACCTTTTTAGGAGTCAACATTCAAGACCATAATACTTACCCAAGATGTTAAACAATCATCTGCATGAACTCAGATCCTTTGTTTCATCTCAACAAAAAAGATTTATGCTCAGCTCTAAGGCAATTGAACAATGGTGTTTTAATTGGAAGAAAAAAGATAACTCTCTTTCTTCTCAAGTCCATATCAGATTATATATAAAACTATGTACTCATAGTCAAACTTGACACGTGCCACTAACTTTCAAGGCTGCCTTTATTAGTGTTCACAGTTGTAGAGAAACATATATGAGAATCCAATATATTTGTCTATATATCTGATCCATCCATTCGTTCATTCCTGACCATCTCGTTATCATAGTAACTAAACAAACTTGGCGTACTATACCTTTGGCGATACCCATTTTACCCACAAACCCTCAATACTCTTACCAATCTCGTCTTCTTTACATCTCCATACATTCAAAGAATGATCCTTACTTGATACTCTAACATCAACTATGCGCTTGATGTATACGCCAAGAGCATCAATTGGGTGGATAGGACTAAGCCACTCAGATTTCTTTCCATTTACTCGCCAAACTCAGGACCTACCAAGGCTGGGTGTTACACATCTATAGACAAAGACAAGGAAAAAGTGAAGCTTGCCTAAGTTTCAAAAAGATTGGTGAGTGTTCAGGGATCGCCACTTGTATGTGTGAACCATAATGTTATTCAGGACCTTAAGGTTTTAACCTAAGTTTCAAGAGTAAGTTAATTCTATAACTTTATTTGATGAATGTATTTAAATATTGGTTTTTTTAACAATGATAGAAAACTCTATATGTCGAACTCTATATGATTTTATATTTTGAGAGCTCCTTGTGATTTGTGAGCTTTATGTTAAGAAAATGTTTTGACAAGATAACCTTCTAAATATGCTGGATATAATGGAATGACATAGGATTGTGAGTACTCACCTTTATGTTTTATGTTTTGAGCATTGAGGCCCTAGGATGGGTTAGAGAGATAAGGAAAAATGTCAAGCTAGGCTCCATTCAATGGGACATGTTGGTGTGTTGGAGAGTATTTAGCCTTGTGCTACACTTGTAGGACATGTTAAGGGCTCATTGAGTTATTCTGAGACATTAAAAGGAGATTCGCTTATGCAGCAGGAACAAACAAGTGAATAAGATTGTGTTTCTAAAATCCTAAGTCTTACTAAGTTATTTGACTGTAAGTGTTTGCGAACAAGAATTTGCACAAGTATGGCGAATCCTATTCACAGTTCAGAAAGCATGCCTATGCTTCTATTTAACTTATGTTTTGAGCGTGCGTTGTGGTTATTCTATCATATATATTCATTGAGTTAGCAAGAACTCATAATAAATCCGGCTAGTATGGGTTAGGGATGAAATTGCATAAATTTCCATTTACGAGCTTAAGGACAAAATTGTAAAGAAGTTAAAATAATAGGGGCAAAAATGTAAATTTATAAAAGTATGAATTTTGGATTAAATTGAATAGTGTGGGTATCAAATAGATTGAATTTACTTATTTAGATTAAGATAGACCTCGTACGGATTTAGAACGGGGTAAAACTAAAGCTTCGGATTAATCGACTCTATTTCTATGCCTTAATCGTCGAGGTAAGTTCATATGATTAAATATCACTTTAATGTTATTATAAATGATATGTTAATATGTTAAATCCCATGTAAATTGAATGGTGAAAATTCAATGATGCCACGATGTCTATCAAGCCCTGTTTGAACCTTAGGAATTTGTAGGATACAAATGACATGTCATTAGGGTTTTCATGTTTCGGGTGCTGGTCTTGAATGTCCTACTGATGGCTGAGGTCTTGCATTTTTTGCGGATACTCCAGAGCTGGTGTGAGCAACATCATGTAGCTTACATTCCGTCCCACAACTCTTGTGAGCAGGCCCATTTCACAGCTCGTGTGAGCAATGATGTAAAGGAAGTGAAAGGTTACGGTTATATGTTTAGCACACTTCGTGTGAGCTATCCCATGTATCCGAAGATATTCTAAGTGATTCACTGGGCATGAAAAGGAAAGAAATGGTAAGTGTTCAAAATGAACCATGACATGTATTAAAGGTAAAATAATGGTAAGTTTCATTGGAAGTATACTATGTTGAGAAAATTGATGATTTCAAATGAATTAAGTTCATGTATAATGGCTTACCTATGTTAAATTCATGTGAATCATGTTTGAATATGCTAACATCTGCTATTATTGGTGCTTAGGTTTCTGCCAAGCTGATGGTTGGATTTTATAATGCTTATTCTTAATGTTTATTAATGAAATGGTAAGTTATGTTTTATGTTTTACTAACTTACTAAGCATTTTGTGCTTACGTAGTTTTCTTTCCTATGATTTATAGATAATTGGAAGCTTCTTCGGTTGGGAAGCTCGTCGGAGACTTATCACACTATCCCACGATTATATCGGCACATTTTGATATTTTGGTCTAAGTTATAATGGCATGTATAGGTGAACTTTTGTTTAATGTCTAGTTGATGTTGTGGCATGTAAATGTTGCTTTGAACTTGTGGTACTTATGGTACTTTAAAGCCTTGATGGTTGGTGTTGATATGGCTAAGTTGATGTAGGTTTTGAATGACCAATTTGGTATGTGATGATGGAGTTTGATCTGTGCCAATTGTGGTATGTTTTAGTATGGAAATAGGTTAGTTGTGAATGGTTGATGAATGTTTAAGTATGCACAAGTTTAGATATGTTTGATGTTTGATTATTGAGGTGCCTTATTGGCATATTGGTTGGATGTATTTTGGATCTTTGAATGGTTCTTTTATGCAGGTCTTAAGCATGTTTTAAAGCTAAGATCATGTATGCGAATGTACTTAGGTATATGCTTGAGATGGGTGAATGAAATGGCTTGTTTTTGGCCTATTTATGTCCACATGGCCTAAGGCATGGACGTGTGTCTCCTGTAGGTTTTTAGGGCTGCATTTCGAAAGTTACACGGCCTAGCACACGGCCTGGCACTGTAACATCCCGAAATAGGGCCTAAACGGAACAGTGGTTGCGGAACCATGAATCTGAGATAGAAAAGTTTATTAGGATTAATTATTATGATTTACCGATGGATTAAATACATGTGTTAGATTATTGATAAGAATTTTTTTTGATTGCATGCTTAAATTGCCTATTAGGACTTGTTTGCAAAAGTTGCTAAATAGGGGTTCTAATTCATAGAGTACTTGATTGAAATGGGGGTTTGAAGTAGGAGTCCTTAAATGGTAATTAGACCATTATATTTTCCATGGACAAAAATGGACATACATAGATAAAAATAACTAAAGTTTTAATGAAGGGCATTTTAGTCATTTGGAATTAAAAAGGAATTAAAAGGGTAAAAGATGGCAAAATATTGTCCATCTTCTTCATTAGGCCGAAATTTCAAAGGGGACACCATAGCTAGGGTTTCTTCAACTTCTCAAGCTCATAGTAAGTGCATCTAAGGCCCATTTTTAATGTTCTTTACGTTTTTGGAGTGCCGGTAACTTGATTTAGATTAATCTAGCAATAAGGAAAAATATCCATAGGTGAAATCTGTTTATTTTGGTGTTTTATGATAGAATATGAAGTCTGAAATTATGTTACACAACTTTTGCTAAGCGATTTTAAGTGAAAACGAGTAAAACGGCTTAATCGATAAAAATACCTAATGTTCATAAGTACATGTTAGAGTGAGAATTTGATGTTGTCATAGAAGGGAAAAATGATCAGCTGGTCATAAACACATAAGAATAAGGGGTAAAGGTTAATTTCTGAGCTTTAGGGCAAATATGTAAATATGTAAAAGTTTAGCGGAAAAATCATAATTTTTCCAAAGTTAGAGTCAAGGACTGTTTTAATAAATGTGAGTATTAAATAAACTAAATTTGCTATTATAGATCAAGAGGAACGAAATACGGAGTTAGACCGGGGAAAGAAAAAGATAATGGACTAAATCAATATAGTTGAACGTATTTTGTTCTGAGGTAAGTTTGCGGTAAATAAATGCAATATTCTATTATTTTACATTTAATACTAGTAAATTCTAGCATATACATATTTATTCTATAAATTTATCATTTAAAGACTCAAGCATGAATTGACGAAGAAGCCATCTCAGAAAGTCCCGGTTGAACCTTAAGAATGTGTAAGATACAAATGTCATGACATTAGGGTTTAAGAAAATCATGTAAGACCGTGTCAAGAAATGACATTGATAAGTTTCTATAAGGCAAAGATATCATGTAAGACCATGCCAAGGCATGGCATTGGTGAGTTCATAAGGCAAGGATACCACGTAAGACCATGTCAAGACATGGCAATGATAAGTTTCAAAAGGAAATACCCGTGTATCCTTAGTATTCCAAGTGGTTCAATGGAAAATTCAAAGAGCATACCAAAGGAAAGGTAAGACAAGTTCATGCTAAAAAGATACAGGTAAGAATTCAAGACTTAAGCATATTGAGTTAAAGGCTTAAATGATCTTGATAAGAAAAGAATAAGATAATTCATTAAGAATGTTGTTATTCATTTACATGCAAACTTACTAGGCTTTATGCTCACTCCCATTCCTTTCTCTCTTTTTATTGTATCGCAAGCCAACTCGGGGGTCGCAAGGACGTCGGAGATCGTTTCACACTATCAAAGGATTACTTTAGTATTTTGTGACTCGAAACGTTTTAAGTTATGGCATGTATAGGGACTTAGACATTTTGTGTGTATGTCCTTATGATATGGCTAAAGAATGGCTTGTAAATACTTGATAATTATTAGCCATTAAAATGGCTAATTAAGAACATGTTTTGGGTGTTATGTATGCCTAAATGATAGTTATTACAAAGAAATTATGAAAGAGTAAAATTTGCAATGGAACAGTTTTTGGATAGCAGCAATGATATGATTTTGAAAAATCACTAAGTATAGTAGAAATGGAATTAGGCTGTGAATGAGGTATAGAATTAAATCTTATTGAGTCTATTTTTATATGAAAGAAACGATGTAGGAAAAATAATTGTATATTATGAGATAATTGATTTTTAGTGAAGAGGGGTCAGAACTGTCAGACAGTGTAATAGGGGAGACTTTAACTAATAAACTGTACTAATTGGCCTCACCAAAAATTCTAGAAAATTTATAGTAAGAAGATATATGAGTCTAGTTTCAGGTAAAATTTACGGATCTAAATTTCGAGTTTCGTAACTCGAGTTGTAGTCAATTTAGTGACTACGACGCAAATGGACAGTTTGATTATGAATAGGGAATAAATTGTTTTGATTTGTTTAAGAAATCAAAATTTTTTTTAATGTTTCTGGTTTGGTCCTGAACCATTTCAATTGCAAGTTTTAAGGCCTCAAAGGCCCTTTTTATGAACATATTGGATGTATGTGAATGAATTAATTTTAAAAGCAAATTTTTATGCCCTGAACTAGTAAGTTAAGTCTGGTAATGCCTCGTACTCGACTCTGGTGACAGTGTTGGGTAAGGGGTGTTACAGGCACATAGGCACGTGGCTTGACCGTGTGTCCCCTGTAGGTTTATCGTTGCATTTCAAAAGTTACAAGGCTTAGCACATAGCCTAGTACATAGGCGTGTGGCTTGGCCGTGTGACCAAAGTCAGAGTGTTACACGGGCACAGACACAGGTTGGGACACGACCGTATGTCCTATTTCGATTGTTAGACAGCTTGAGACACGGGCGTGTGTCTCAGCTGTGTGAGTCACACGGCCATGTGACACCTGCAGTATGAAATTTTCTATCTTTTTCCTTAATGTTTTAAATGTTTCTATTTTAGTCTCGAATCATTTCGAAACGGTTTCTAAGGCCTCGAGGGCTCGAATAAAGGATAATATGCTTGCGTTTGAATGAATTATGTTATGATTTATGAAATGTTTGGAAATGAATGTGTTTAAGTTATGATTTATGAGTTATGTTACATTTAGTGGTATCAAATCTATGGTTTAGTCGATTCTCGGACTGAACGTAATGAGTACGAGTCTAGAAATACATGCAATTATATAACATGTGATAGTGTGATAACTCTTGACTTGTTTTGGACTACGTTTTTATATAGCTAATGTCATCCAACCGAGATGAGTCTGATAAACTAGAGAGTAATACGCAAGCCTCCATTCACGAGGCAGCATCTAGCAAAAGTAGGCCCGTATCTGAGTGTCGAGGAGGAGAGGCTGAAGAAGTCTTCCTCCAAATGATGAATGAATGGTTTACCAAATTCACACAAACGAACCCGATGGCTTAACGACCTCCATCCCCACCTGTTCCCCAACCAGTCCCTATAGCTCCCTAGGGTTTGGAGCCAATGCGGGTTAGCAAGCCTCCAGTTGATAAAATATGTAAGTATGAGGCTGAAGAGTTTAGAGGAACCATTGAAGATGATCTTGAGAGAGCCGAGTTCTAGTTAGAAAACACAATTAGAGTATTTGATGAATTCTCATGTACACCGACAGAATGTTTGAAATGTGCTATTTCTTTATTGAAAGATCCAGTCTATAAATAGTGGAATACTCTAGTTTCAGTTGTGTCGAGAGATCGAATTGGTTGGGAGTTTTTCTAGAATGAGTTTCGAAAGAAATACGTGAGCTAGAAGTTTCTTGATAAGAAACGTAAAGAATTTCTTGAACTGAAATACGGCCAGAAGTCTGTATCTGAGTATGAGAGGAAATTTGTACAACTTAGCAAATATACCTGAGAATATGTAACAACAGAAGCTGCAACGTGTACTTGATTTGAAGATGGACTAAACAAAGATATAAAGCTGCTTGTCAAGATTCTTGAGCTAAAAGAATTCGTAGTGTTAGTTGGCAGAGCACAAAAAGCTGAAGAGCTTAGTAAAGAAAAGAGAAAGGCCAACTTTGAGGCTCGTGATTCAGGAAAATGACATTTGGGAAAGTCATACTCATCACCATCGAAGAAAATAAGAGAGTATCATAATCGTTCATCAACTTCGGTGGGATATTCTGGGAAAGCGAGGTAAACAGCATGCAAATTTGAAACCTCAGGCTACGTCTGTAGCGAGTGTGGGCAGTGTCAGGACCAACAAGCCAGGATGTTAGCAATGTAATGGACAACACTTTGATGAATGCAGATTGAAAGAGGGGTAATGTTTTAGATGTGGTTCGTATGAATATTATCTCAGAGATTGTCCGAAAAGTTCAGAGAAAGAAAAGGCTCAGACTACTTCACCAAGTAATACAACTGCGAGAGGGAGACCACCTCGAAATAATGGAAATGCGGGTAATAGCTGCAGTGGGACAAAAGACTCTACTGTGAGATCTGAGGCACGAGCACCGACTAGAGCTTACACAATTCGTGCACGAGAGGAAGCGTCAGTGCCAAATGTTATCACGGGTACATTTTTTATCTTTGATACTGATGTTACTACTCTGATTGATTCGGGGTCAACACATTCGTATGTATGCACGAATTTAGTGTCAAGTAAGAAATTACATATTGAGTCCACTAAATTTGTGGTTAAAGTAACGAACCCCCTAGGTCAATATGTGTTAGTTGATAAGGTTTGTAAAAACTATCCTTTGATAT
This sequence comes from Gossypium bickii, assembly GCA_025503065.1. Lineage (NCBI taxonomy): Eukaryota > Viridiplantae > Streptophyta > Magnoliopsida > Malvales > Malvaceae > Gossypium > Gossypium bickii. Next base: position 39,726,134 of record CP106717.1, on the reverse strand, counting down.
GATTTTGGGTATGAATTGGTTGACTCTACATGATACTGTTGTAAACTGTAAACGAAAGTTTATTGTGTTAAAGTGTTAAAACGATGAAAAGCTTTAGATTGAATCAAATAGATTGGATAGTATGTATAACGTTATTTCGGCTATGACGGCACAGAGATGAGTTAGAAAAGGGTGTGATATGTATCTTGCTTACATATTTGATTCTAGAGTTTCTGAGTTGAAGCTAGAATCAGTTCCAATAGCATGTGAATATCCAAATGTGTTTCCAGAGGAATTAACCGGGTTATCGTCAATCTGAGAGGTCGAGTTTGCTATTGAGTTTGTGCCAAGAACATCTTCGATATTGATAGCTCCTTACAGGTGGCACCTACAAAGTTGAAAGAGTTGAAAGAGTTGAAAGCAAAGTTGCCAGAGTTGACAAATAAGGGTTTTGCTCAACCCAGTTTTTCTCTTTGAGGTGCACATAATCTATTTATTAAAAAAAAAGGACAGATCAATGCGACTATGTATTGACTATCGACAGCTCAACAAAGACACGATCAAGAATAAGTATCTATTGCCGCATATTGATGATTTGTTTGATCAATTGAAAGGTGCGATAGTATTTTCAAAGATTGATCTTTGTTATGGTTATTACCAGTTGCAAGTTAAAGACCTAGATATGCTAAAAACCGCATTCAGGACCAGGTACGGACATTATGAGTTCCTTATGATGCCGTTTGGTTTGACTAACACATCTGCTATGTTTATGGATTTGATGAACAGGATCTTTATACTGTATTTAGATAGATTTGTTGTGGTATTCATCGATGATATTTTGTTTTATTCACAGGATGAGACAAAGCATGCCGAGCATTTAAGAATTGTTTTGCAAACCTTGCACGAAAAGCAATTATTTGATAAGTTTAGCAAATGTGAATTATGGCTTCAAGAAGTCAGTTTTCTGGGACATGTATTGGCAGATGGCATCAGAGTTGATCTGAGCAAATATTTAGATTTTATTGATTGGAAGCCTCTGAGAAATGTATCTGAGGTTAGAAGTTGTTTGGGTTTATCCAGATATTATAGAAGATTCGTCAAGGGATTCTCGATGGTTGCTACATCGTTGACGAGACTGTTGCAAAAAGATGTTAAGTTTGAATGGTCTGAGAAATGTTAGCAAAGCTTCAATCAATTGAAAGCATTGTTAACCGAGGCACGGATGTTAGTTCAGCCTGAGTCGGGTAAAGAATTTGTGATTTATAGTGATGCATTGTTGAACGGATTAGGCTATGTTTTAATGCAAGAGGACAAAGTGATAGCGTATGCTTCTAGACAATTAAAGTCACACAAAAAGAACTGTCCGACGCATGATTTAGAGCTTACAGTGATTGCATTTACTTTGAATATTTGGCGGCACCATTTGTACGAAAAAAAGTGTCATATCTTCACAGATCATAAAAGCTTGAAGTACCTAATGCCACAGAAAGATTTGAATTTGAGACAGCACAAATGGCTTGAATTATTAAAAGACTAACATTTGATTATTGATTATCATCCGAGAAAGGCTAATGTTGTTGTTGATGCTTTGAGTAGAAAATCTTTATTTGCTTTATGAGCGTTAAACACGTGATTAACATTGATTGATGAAGGTTTGACTTTAGCTGAGTTGAAAGCTAGACCAATGTTTTTGCAACAAATTTGTGAAGCTCAGAAATATGATGATATGTTGATAGCTAAATGGAAACAGATTGAGACAACTCCTGATTTAGACTTTCAGATTGGGTCTGATGATGGTTTGTATTTTAAAGGCAGAATTTGCATTACGAGAAATTCTGATCTCATTCAAAAGATTTTACAATAAGCTCATAATAGTAGCTTGTCTGTTCATTCTGGTAGCAATAAAATGTAAGGTGACTTGAGTTTGTATCGAGATGTTTATTGTGTCAGCAAGTTAAAGTTGAACATTAGGTACCTTCTGGTTTGTTGCAGCCAGTGATGATTTCAAATTGGAAACGGGAGCGTGTTACGATGGATTTCGTATCGGGACTATCTTTATCTTCGAGAAAGAAAGATGTTGTTTGGTTCATTATCGATCATTTGACGAAATCCATGTATTTCATTCCAGTGCATATAGATTATTCACTCGAGAGGCTAGCAAAGTTATATGTTGCTGAGATTGTTAGATTGTACGGGGTGCTAGTTTTTATTATTTCTTTTAGAGATCCATGGTTTATATATGATTCTGGCGCAAGTTACATGAAGCTTTAGGTACTCGTTTGCATTTTAGTATCGCGTTCAATCCTCAGACCGATGGTCAGTCCTAGTGAGTTATTCAAATACTTGAAGATATGTTGCGATGCTATGTTTTAGAGTTTGAAGGTAAATGGGAAAGATTTCTAGCGTTAGTTGAATTTGCGTACATAAATAGTTACCAATTGAGCATAAAGATGGCATTGTACGAAGCATTGTACGGTTGAAAGTGTCGAACTCCATTGTATTAGACTGAGCTTTGTGAGAAAAAGCTTCACAGGGTTGATTTGATATGAGAAATCGAAGAAAAGGTTAAAGTAATTTGGGACAATTTGAAAGTAGCTTCAGATCGGTAGAAATCTTATGTAGATTTAAAAAGAAAAGACATTGAATTTCAGGTCAGTGACAGAGTATTTTTAAAATATTGCCCTAGAAGAAATTTCTATGGTTCGGTTGTAAAGGAAAGCTTAGTCTGCGGTTTATCGGGTTGTATGAGATTACTGAAAGAATCGGGCTAGTAGCTTACAGATTAGCTTTGCGATCAGAGTTAGAAAATATCCACAATATTTTTCAAGTGTCGATGTTACGACAGTATTGATCAGACCCTTCGCATGTGATTTCACCTGTTGACGTTAAGATTAAGCCTGATATGACGTAAAGTGAAGAATCGATCAAAATTCTAGTTCGAGAGATTAAAGAATTGAGAAATAAAAATATAGCATTAGTGAAAGTTCTCTAGCAACGACACGGTATAGAAGAGGCTATCTGGGAACGAGAAGAAGATATAAAAGTGCAATACTCGAACCTCTTTTCTAGTAAGATTTTTGGCGACAAAATTCCTTTAGGGAGGAGAGTTGTAATAGCCCATTTTTAGTGAAATTGAAACAGTGGTTTTGGGCCACAAATTTGATGTGAAAATATTTATTTTATTATTATTTTAATGTTTACGGTATGTTAGCAGTGTCGTATAAATTTTTTTTTTTTTAGAAATTGTCATTTGAATGTTTAATTTGGTGAAAAGGACTAAATAGTAAAAGGCGCAAAAGTAGAGTTCTAGTATCTAAAGGTATCAAATAGCTATGAAACTCTAAAGCTAAAAGACTTAAATGGTAATTAGGCCATTCATATAGTTAGTGGGCATTCATGAATTGGTTTTATTGAAATTATTAAAGTTTTTAAAGGTTATTTTAGTAATTAGGTAATTAAGGTTAAAATTAATAAAACAAAATCTATTTTATTTCATTCATATTCTTCTCTACTGATTTTGAAGGCTAAGAACACCATTCTAGGGTTCAAAATGTTCGACCAACTCTCTAGCTTGCATGTAAGTGATTTTGATCCCGTTTTTAATGATTTCTATGTTTTTGAAGTCGTTGTTGATTATTTTAAGGGGGGTAGCATTGTAACACCCTGTTTTTAGGGGTTATGCATCTAGTGCATATCTCAGGTGTTGGTAGGCTTCTTGTGTGCTTGGGCAAGTTTTAAGGGGTTTGGAGAACCCTGGAAGCTAGGGAAGGCTTTAGGGAATTTTTGATTTTTAGTGGGTAAAGAAGGGAGCTTGGCTTTTGGGGGTTTTAAAAGAATATTCAGGTGGTTTGTGTCACATAAGATGGGCTAGCAAAGTGGCAGGTGAGGCGCCACTAAGGGCTTGTGTGTGTGGCGCCATTTGCAGGAAGGAAAGGTCTGGGGTTCAAGCTGCGGAGTGGCCACCTTTTTGCTTTCTTTTTGACGCCAAGGAGGGGAGAGTTTGTAGGCAGTTCAAACTCTGCCTTGGACTTAGTCAAGTGCTCGAATGGACGGCAAGGAGTGGATGGTGGGATTTGACTAATTCAAATGCATTTGAATTAGTGGCTTGGAGAGTTTCTAGGTGGTGGCCGTTTGGTGGAGTCTTCAAGTGGGGGTGTGTGGCCGATTTTTGGAGGTGTTTTAGGAGGGAGAATGCCGTTTTTCTTAAGCATTTGTGGGTGATTTTCGGCCAGCCTTAGGAAGGGTACCAAAAGCCGATTTTCTAAAAGCAAACTCTCTCTCATTTTTTTCACTTTTTGAAGCCGAAACTTTGTGTGGCCGAATGTTCTCCTCTATTTCTTTTTCTTTGTTCATTTATGCTAAGCCGAAATAGCCATTCTCTCCTCCACATATCTTGTGCTATTTTTTCTCTTTTTTATGCCGAAACATACCTTGTCTACCTAGGCCGAACTCTTTAATTGCTTTCTTCTCATTTCTCTTGAGCCGAAACTCTCTTAACTTGCTCTCTCACACTTTCTTTTTCTCCTCTCAAACCCATTGCCGTAACCTCCATTTCTTCTCATCTACATTCTTTCTTTCTCTTTTCTCATAAAGCCGAAAATAGGAGTGTTAAAGCATCTAAAGCCGAATCCTCTTTCTTATGACTAAGGTGTTGGCCAAATCTTCTTTTGTCTTTTAGTTTTGTACTTGGTCGATTGTTAGGAGGGGTGTAGTTTGCTTTTGGGGCTTTGTTTCCAATCGTTGGAGAAGGTAAAAAGGTAAGGCCGAATGCCCTATGGACTATCCTCTGTTCTCTGTCGACATCTTTAAGGGTAAGAGTGGATTTTTGGCATTTGTTTGGAAGGATATTAATCTCTTATTTGGTGATTATTTCGTTATAGGGTCTCCGGATTTTGGTGGCGATCAAGTGAAGCAATTATCCTTAGGTAAGCAATTGGTAGGTGGTGGTAAGAGGTTGGATGTTGGTTTATCTTTTAGTTTCGGTTTGTGAGATTAATTGCTTATGTTTTAGGGGTAGGCCGATTGCCAGAGGAACCATTGTTGGTTCCGGTTTTGGTAGGAAACCAAACCTATAGCAAGGTAAGGGATCAAGGTTAATCTTTTTGTTGGTTATAGCCGAATGGTATGAGTGCTAATGCTTGGTTGGCTGATTGTTTTAGGAGCAAGAGGATCAAGGGTCTTAGATCAATTCTTTGGTTAAGGCTTGCGGTGTGTTCAAACACACTTTCTTTACATTAATAAATATGTTACTATTTGGTGTGTACATTTACACTGCTATGCTATGTGATTTTACATGAATTGTGTGTTATGTGGATCCATAGTAAGGTGGATGAGATATCATTGAGGTATGAGGCAAAGGGTCGTAAGTCCTCGTTATAATGCTTTTAGTAAGCATAATGTATCCGCTTTGTGATATATTGATTGGTTGATGATTAAACCTATATGCGCATACTAAACATTCATGATGTTATATTTTGACACACGTGCATGATTGATGTGGGTTGTACGAGTGGAGGGGCGATAATATTTTGTGCCGACGAGCACCGATGTTTTGGTAACACAACTTTGTGACTTTGGGTCACCGGAGGTTTGGCACCTCCGGAGGTTTGGCACCAGCGCCTCGTCCCCCGTGGTTTCGCACCACGATGGGTTGGCCCCACAAGGCGGTATTGAGGATTGACGCCGCTGATTTTGTATCACACGATGGGTTGGCCCCATCACCCGATTATTGTGACTTCGGTCACCAAAGTGGTTTGGTACCACATTTGTGTCTTTGGGACACCGGAGGTTTGGCACCTCATTGCGACTCGTCCACGTGGTTGGACACCACCGTAGGTTGGCCCCACTTGAGAGATACGGGATTGTCGCTAGTGATTTGGTATCACACGATGGGTTGGCCCCATCATCGATTATTGTGACTTCGGTCACCAGTGGTTTGGTACCACATTTGTGTCTTTGGGACACCAGAGGTTTGGCACCTCATTGCGACTCGTCCCTGTGGTTGGACACCACCGTGGGTTGGCCCCACTTGAGAGATACGGGATTGTCGCTAGTGATTTGGTATCACACGATGGGTTGGCCCCATCATCGGATTTGTGACTTCGGTCACCAGTGATTTGGTATCACAAACGTGTCTTTGGGATACCAAAGGTTTTGGCACCACATTGACGGATATCGTGTCTTTGGGACACCAGTGTTTTGGTAACACATTGTGACTATATGTCACCAGTGGTTTGGCACCACCGGTGGTTTGGCACCACCAAAGGGTTTGGTACCACACGGGTAGAAAAGGTGTATAGATGGTTAGGATTGGGTGCATATTGATTGGATGCATGATGGTTATGTTTATGTTGCATATGATATTTTGCTAATCCGGGAAAAAGGTGGCACACTTGAGTCTTGGTGACTCACTTTTTCCTTTAACCATTTTCGTGTATTGCATAAGGTTGGACCGGGATCGGAGAGGACAAGGTGGCCTATGCCAAGATGATGATTTAATATTTTATGTTTGGTTTTGATATAAGTACTTTATTTGAATTATTGGGTTGTAATAAAGGCCATTTTATTATTTGGTATTACTTGATTATGGTTTTGTTATTTTAAATTCTTATTAACTCAAAAATGTTTTCACACAACAAAAGAAATTACATGAGTTTTAAGTAAGAGGAATTCGTTTTACTCACATATCTGATATAGTTTTCAAAATTGAATTCTTTCATGCTTTATGCTAAGTTAACGAGGTTTTTCAACCGTCTTTCCGCAATAACATAACCAGATTCGGTCGTAGTGAATGGGCCGGGTTTGGGGATGTTACAGTCTATCGAGCAACGTTTGAACCTTAGGAATTTGTAGGATACGAATGACATATCATTAAGGTTTTCATGTTTCGGGTACTGGTCTTGAATGTTCTACTGATGGCTGAGGTTCTGCATTTGTTTTAGATACTCCATAGCTCATGTGAGTAGCATCGTGTAGCTCACATTCCATTTCACAGCTCGTGTGAGTAGGCCCATTTCACAGCTCGTGTGAGCAATGATGTAAAAGAAAGGAAAGTTACAGTTATATGTTTAGCACACTTCGTGTGAGCTATCCGCGTATCCAAAGATATTCTAAACGGTTCAACGGGACCCGAAAATGATTTTACATCTTATTAAAATATGTTTTATACCGAAAAGCATGTTGAAATGGTTAAAATGTAATTGTAACTCCCTAAACCCGGCCTAGACGTTATGGTAGAATCTCGAAGATCACATTGGCCAAGTTGTTGGCGCTGAAAATCATTTTCACTATTTCCTCTTAATCACCATCCTTATTTTAAAACATAATTTAATTTCGCCTAAAGTGTAACAACTCAAATTAGGGGCTAGTTGGAACAGTGGTCTTGGGACCACTAATTCGAGGTTGAAGAAAATTATTTTGATATTATTTTATGTGTTATAAGATGTTTATAAAGATGCATGAGAATTTTGGTGCTTTAGTTTTAGCGATTTCAAGCTTAATCGCGAAAAATGACTACATCGCATAAAGTGCGAAAGTTCTATTTTATTTGCTAAAGGTGCCAAATAGTTATAGAATATTAATTGGAGGTCCCTAATGTGCAATTAGGCCTTGTTTTAAGTGTGTTCACCGACCATGTGGACAAGGGAGACAAGAGCATTTATTTTGGTCAACATTTGGTGAAATTAGGTGATAAAGATGAATAAAAGAAGCTATCATCTTTCACTATTTATCTCTTCTCTTCCGCCGAAAATTGAAAGGAAATAAGGGTTCTTGGATTTTAAATTTTCAGCAAAACAAATCCCTTACAAGTAAGTGATTTTGGTGGTTTTATTTGATGATTTTTGTACTTTTGAAGCCCCCCAAAGCTTAAGCTAGCTAATGAGGGGACTAATTTGCATTATGGTTGAAAGTCTAGGGACTTGCCATGAAAGAGTTTATGTTGTTTGCTAAGTTTTTATGGAAGAAAATGAATGTTAGGGAGATGAGAAACAACTTTTGTGAAATGTGTTGTCATGAAAAACACTTAAATGGACTAAGTTGTAAGTGTTGTAATTTGGTAATAAATGCATGAAATAGTTGGATTTGTGGGTAGTTGTAAGAGGATTAAATGTTCAACTAGGCTTGTGTAATAAGAAAATGTGATGAAAAGTGATTTACGAGCCTAGGGGCAAAATCATAATTTTGCCCAAGTGTAAGGGCAAAATAGTCATTTTTGCCTAAGTGTAGATTATGATGTATTATGATTTATAAAATGAGTGAATTTCACTATTATATATCAAGAAGAGCACGGAAACAACCTTGATCAAGGAAAAAGGCAAGGTTAAGGACTAGATTGCCAATTAGCGCATTTTGCATCGAGGTAAGTTCGTGTGCTAAATAATGCAACTCTAAGTGAAATATTAATATTTTGATGTTGTATAAATTGTATGTTGCCTCCATGTATGTATTAAATACGTTTGACGGGATGTCAAGAAATGAAGTCTTAAATTGAATCTAAGAATAAAGGGAAAACAAATATGATGACACTATGATAATTAAGTTCCCGTGTAAGACCATATTTGGTGTATGGCCTCGGTGTGAGATTTCGTATAAGACCATGTCAGGGACATGGCATCGATAGGATATTTCCTGTAAGATCCTATCGGGGGTATGTCTTTGATATGATATTATGTGTATGAGACTCAAGAGTGTTATTTAGCATTTTAAGTGATTCAACAGGTATGTTAACAATGAGAAAGTATGTGGTTGTACCATGAGAGGTAGAGGTATGTGTTAGAACTCAATTGAGGTGAATTCAATATATGATGAAACAATGATAAGTTTTTGTGTAAACGATTCATTACGAGTATACATGTTGTTAATTAATGGTGGGCTATGTGCGATACCACCTTGTTGTTCATATACGATGGGCTGTGTGTGATACCATTGTTTACATTATCATTTGGTGGGCTATGTACGATACCACCTTGTTACTCAATTACGATGGGCTGTGTGCATTACCATCGTTTATACTATCATTTGGTGGGCTATGTACGAAACCACCATAAATATTCTTAATGGTGGGCTATGTGTGATACCACCCTATTATAGGTTAGTGGTGGGCTGCGTGCAAAACCACCGGGTGTTAGGTTTTATTTTAATGGTTCATTGAGAAATTGTTTAAGTGTTGTTTTAGGCAATTTTATGGTGATAAATGCAGGAAATGTATGCTAATAAATGTGAGCATTAAGCTTGTTATATGGTTAGAATGTGGTAAGAGAAGGAATGAGTAAGCATTATGAATGATTGAATGGGTAACCATGAGTTTAAGAGTAAAACTCATTATAATACCTTGTGGTTAAGTATAACCAATGACTATCAATAGTTGATTATTATTTGCATATGAACTTACTAAGCATTATTGCTTACTCCTCTTCCTTTCCTATCTCTTATAGGTTAATTTAACTAGCTCGGGTTGGAGACCGTCAGAGATGTTTTCACACTATCGAGCAATCATTTGGGTATGAGGTTTCAAGTCTTTTTGAGATATGGCATGTATAGGGACCTTATTTCGGTTTAATTAAGTCATTGTTAATGTAGCCAAATGTGTTGGCCTAAAAGAGTTATGGGTTGGTTGTGTATATCCATGGATGACGACTCATGCCGATTGTAATAGTGCTATTAATTGTTCTCCCTCGTATATGGGAAGATAGTCTGATTTTCATGATTCAAATGTGATAATTCAAGAGTTATAACTGATGATTTGAGAATGTTGTGTACTGATATGTGAATGTGTGCAAGTGAGGGTGGCTAAAGGACTTGGAAAATAGCCTTGAATCGGTCCATATGGGTAGACACACGGGCGTGTGTCTAGGCCATGTGTGACACACGGTCAGTCCCATGGGCGTGTGACTGGGCCGTGTGTCCCCTGTCTGTTAGTGTTGCAAGCCAGTGTCGACCACGGGCTAGACACACGGGCGTGTGCCTAGGCCATGTGACCCTTATGATGTTGCTGATGGCACAAACAGAATACCCAGGTTTTTACACACGGGCGAAGACACGGGCGTGTCTAGACCGTGTGGAGCACACGGGCCAAGCATACAGGCGTGTGTCCGGCCGTGTGAAAACCCCTGTATGTTTTAAATGAAAATAAATCCCACACGGGTTAGGGACATAGGCGTGTGTGACCACACGGCCTGCCCACACGGGCATGTCCCATTTCACACGGGCGTGTGGCCCCTGTTTAGGTGAAAATTTTTAAATGCACAAAAGTTTCCGGTCGGGTTCTGAAACCCTCCATATGCATGTTTATGGCCTCGTAGGTCCTTAATGAGAATGATTGATAGTGAAAGAAATATTTTAAGATGGAATGAAATTCCATGAACTAAAGTTGTATGACCAAGTGAGTTAAGTTCGGTAATGCCTCGTACCCAGTTTCGGCGTAGGATACGCGTAAGGGGTGTTACATAAAGAAAAGCCAAATATCGTCTTTAAATTTCCTTTAGAAAGATTTTATCGAAATTGTCTATCTTTAGAAAAAATCAAGTATTGACAGTTTTCAAAAAATATTATTCAAAGTAAACGTCACAGTAGAAATGACATAATTAAAGCTCATTTTGACATTTTGGAAATGTAGTTTAATATGCATAAATCTTTTAAAATACTAGTTTTTGATATGATCACGCCTTGGTGATGCGAGCCAAGTCATGTAGTTGCCTGGTTGTTAAATCTAAGGAGTATCGTTCTTACTTGAAGTAGTTGGTAATTCGGCTAAGTGAAGGAAAAACAAGGGTTGACAAGATGGTTCAAAGGTTAGGAATGTTTGAGGATGGTTCGGTTAAGTAAAATGATGATGGAAAATGGTTAAGTGAATGAAGTTAAGGATTCGGCTAACAAAGAAAATAGGATAAATGGAAAATGGAAAATGGAAAAGTTTGAATGGATGGAATGGGCTTAAGGCCAAGGAAGAACCAATACTAATGGGAGTATTGACCCGAACCTTATACGACACTTAAGAAGGATGGAAGATAGTAGAAAGGACCTTAACCCACTGTCTATTAAGAGATAGGAACCAAAGGTATCAAAGGTGAACGCTACACTCGGTTTAGGAGTGATAAGTTCAAAGAAACAAGGATGACACCACTAGCAAGCTAGATAAGTCAACTTGAGTCTTAAACGAAATAAGAGAGTTGAATAACTCACAAATGTTGTAAACATTCATAAAAGTATCAAAAGTCTGACCAACATGAAATAAGCTAGGTATTTATAGCTATTACATAGGCGAGCCGAATGGACAAAGTTACATTGCTTCAAGACTAAGCATTCGACCATTAAAGATCTAGGATATTCTAGAATAAAACTATTGAAGTGCTATGTCTATATTCAGCTACTTTAGACGCCAATGGACATGCTTCATGATGAAGGAAATTCGATTGGATGAACTTGGATGCAAGGGAGCTAAATGGTATTGTCTAGATTCGGCAATGAGCTTAAATGACTCATTCAATTTGTAATGCTTGGTCGAATTGGTGTGAACAATAAAGGGGCAGCAATGGTCACTTGGAGTGTGAACATCAACCTTGAAGAGTCTCTTGAAATGTGAAAGCACATAGCTGAATAGACGCCAAGTGTGAACAGGAAGTTTGGCTAGTGTGAACATCTTGATGGTTGTCTTGGGGAGATGTTCGGCCAGCTTAAGAATTTAATTTGCAGCTACTCCTTGGCTGAATGAGTGCTTGGGAAAGCCAACAATCAGCACACCATTTGTTGTAGCTAACCATGCATGAATCCTTCCATGCGTTAAACCCAACCAGGCATGCACCTTGTTTCACCTTCATGCATTCGGCTGCACCTAAAGTCAATGAATCAAATTAAAAGCAAGCTAAATTCGGCTGGACCAAATAATAACATCCTTTAGACACATTAATAAACATATAATTAAACTAAGACAAATTTAATATTGACTTATCAAGACACATTAATTCGGCCAGCTCAATTCATACTAAAAACATGTAATAAGTTATAATGAACTAGTAAACTAATCAATGAGCTAAAACAAAGATAAACTAATTATAGTAAACACTTAGTTTATTCTAGCAATGAAGTAAATGTGCTGGAAAAAAGTTGAAATGGGCTCAAACGAGTTGAAACAAGCTCAAATGAACTGATTTGAGCTGAACGGAGCTTGGGGAGCTGGAAGGTAGCTAAGGTCGACTTGCAAGAAATTGCAAGTAGTCTTCTTGGAGCTGGACCTATCTTCATCAATGTGTTCGAGCTTTGTTTCATCCCAAATTCTGGTGACCAGGTCGAAATGGCTTCTGTAAAGAGCTTAGCTCGAGCTCGGGTAATAAGGCCTTGTGGCAGCTCAATGTGTTCCTTGCTCGAGCTTGGTGAGCTTCGGGGCATGCTCGCATCAGTTTATTTAGTAGGTAGCACCGAGTTTTGAAATTGAAGTATTGTATTTGAAAACACTATCATTGAGTTGAATTTTAACATTATTGTGAAGAATCCATTGATTAATTATCATTTTCAGAAACCCTCTTAAGTGATAGTTTAAAAACGTAGGACATGCAAACAATCCAAAAACCATAACTCCAAAATAAAGTCCCAAGCCAAAGTCCACAATAATAAAACACATCCCAAAATATATCAAATACCAAATAATGTATTTTTTCTAAAAATGACCGAATCTACTTCCGTAAGACAAGCCCATTCTACCCTCAGAAGAGTCAAAACTAAAAAGGGTGAGCTTAAAAAGTCGAGTGTGAGTTGCAATTCATGATAGCAGAAATTAACACATAATAACATCAGTTTAAGCAGATCATATTCATACAATATTCAATTCACATATTCACATTTATCAGAATCCATAATGACGATGTCAATGCAAGTTTTTATTCAAAATTAGAGTAGATATTTCGGAAAATACATCCTACCCATCTCCGCTACACACCATAATGAGTTCCCCAGCACTCGTCCATGCAATAACATACCAACATTGTGGACAAGCCACCAGATAGTGTAGTTGAGTTGCCAAAAATAGAATATTATGGTCGAGCCACCAGATAATTTTGGATATATTGCTAGATATAGAATTTTGTGGTCAAGCCACCAGAAACAACAAATATACTACCAGATACTTCGTGCACATTATCCCAACCCCATGCATGTGATATGGCATATAGAACATATTTTACATTAGGCATGCTTGATAGCTACTTAAATTTGTGTTTTTAATGTATTTATTTTTTTGCTAATTTTCGAACAAGATGCTATTAAACTTGCGTCTTTCTTATCAGGAATGAAATTGGAGTGTCGAAATTCAAAATCAAACAAAATGGGATTAATTGCAATGAAAAGCAAAAAGGAGGGCCCAATTGAAGAATTAGTCGTTGACTGGTTAAAATCAGATTGTTTAAATTGTCAAAGTTTTATAAATAGTTTAAATTTGATTTTTAGTTTCAATTTGATTTTTAATTTTGATTTTTCTTTGATATTTTTAGGAGAAATCTTGCTAAATTTTGCATGAGGAATGTGTATAAATACTTAGTGTTGGTGGCCTTTGAGGGACACACTTAAATACATTTGGTTTGGGAATAAATTTCATTCTTGTCTTTTCTTTTACGTGTCAGTGCTAAAGTGTAGGCATTTTGCCATTTTTTTTTCATTTCACTATTTTGGCTAAATTTCTTCCTAAGTCCCTTTTCCCTTTCCAGTTACCACCATTTCTGTAACAACCTGTTTTCAGTGAAATCGAAACAATGGTCTCAAGACCACAAATTCGAATTCAAAATAACTATTTTATTATTATTTTGAGGTTTACAGTATGATTGTATGATTGTATAAAAAAATTGTTAAGAAATTTTATTGTTTGCATGCTTAATTCGATAAAAAAGGACAAAATCGCGTAAGGTACTTGTGTTCTATTAGTTAAGGGCACTAAATGGCCAAAGAAATTAAATGTATGGATACTTTAATGGTAAACAGACCATTGTTTATTTGAGTGGAAAAAGATGGACACTAAATAGGTGAATTTTAAGTTAAAAACAAAGGTTAAATTTCTAATTTATTAATTAAGTATAGTAAAATTATAGAAACAAATATATCATCTTTATTTTTTTGTTCATCTTCTACCGAAAATAGAGATAGGAAAATCCATTGAAGGACATTAAACATTCAGCTACTCAAGTCCCTTGCATGGTATGATTTTTGATCTCGTTTTTAATGATTTCTATGTTTTTGGAGTCGTTGTAGCTTAATCTAGCTAGCCGATGGACTAATTTACAAAACTATTAAAATTCTAGGGTTTTACCATTGATGAATATGTATGTGATTTGATGTTTGATGATAGAAAATGAATGATTGTTGATAGATAAACAAGTTTTGTAAAGTGATTGTTGTTGAAAATGTCAAATAAGGATTTATTTGTAAAATGTGAAAATTATGTAGTGAAATGTGTGAATTAATGAAATGTGTGGGTTGTTATAGGCTTGTATGAAATTCGGCTAGCATGGGTGTGGATTAAATTGCATGAATTTTCATTTTTATGAGTTAGGGACTAAATTGTAAAGAAGTTAAAATTTTAGGGGCAAAATAGTAATTTTTCCATAATATGAATTTTGGATTAAATTGAATAGAATGATATTTAAATAAGTTAAATTTGATTATATAGATCAAGAAAATCCACGTTCAAAATTAGATCGGGGTAAAAACAAAGTAGTGGATTGATCGCTCGGTTTCTCCATATTAATTCGAGGTAAGTTCGTATGTTTAATAAGCATTAAATTATATGTGTTTCAATGTTTAATTGATATAATTGTGAAGATACAGCACCATGAAAATTCTCGATGAGTTATCGGCAATGTATAAATCCCGGTTGAACCTTAGGAATAGATAAGATACAAATGACATGTCATTAGGGGTTATCGTGTTTTGGGTGCTGGTCCTGTATGTTCTACCGGTGGCTGAGTTTTCTAGCATGTGTTGTAGTTACTCATCAGCTTGTGTGAGCATCATGATGTAGCTACGTCTTGACCGTCAACTTGTGTGACCAGACCCAGTGATAGCTCGAGAGTGAGCATTTATATGAGATATGAGATATGAGATTGAGATGGTTTCGACCATGTTTTGGCACTTAGTGTGCGAGATTCCTGAGTATCTGATAGTATTCCAAATGGTTCAACGGGCAAAGATTATGGCACGAGGATATAAGATATGATACGAATCAATTTAGGTATTTGTAAGAAGTATGTCAAGTAATTTATAGTTGATGTACTCATACATGACTAACATCGGTATGATTATGTGCTATCCTTTGGATTTGATTGTAAGTTACCTATGTTTACTTATGCTTCTTTCAATTGTGAATGAATGGTAAGTTGTACTTATTAGCCATACGAGCTTACTAAGCTTAATTGCTTACTTTTTTTTCTGTGTTTTATAGTGATTCAGAAGCTCGCTCGTTTTGAAAGTTGTCGAAGATTGTATCACACTATCGAACTCTTATTTTGGTACTTTTGGACTTTATGTATTTTGGTTATATGGAATGTATAGGTTAGTTGGCTAATGGAAGTCTATATGTTTTGTTATGTTTTTTCCATTGATGTGGCTTAATAGTGGAATATGTTTTGATATGTAAATAAATGCAAATGGCTCTTTGATATGTGGTTTATAATTGCTATGTGAATACCTTATTGTGAATTGGTATTTAAGGTAGCAAATGGTTGAAGTTGAGAATGATTAGTATGCTAAGTATTAGGCAAATAATGCATATATGAAATTGACCATTTAGGTGAATCCTTGAAAGTGATATTGGTAGATTTTTAAATGGAAAATGGTGATGTTTATGAGCATTATGATTGTTGGTATTGGTATTACATGATTTGGAATTGGTTGAGATTGATTTGAATGCCTATTGATGATATGGTCATATGCTATTTGGTATGTGTAGGTTGGTGTCACTTTGTGGTGAGAAATAAGGCTTGGAAAATAGCCTATTTTTGTCCACACGGGTAGAGACATCGGCGTGTGTCTTAGCCATTTGTCCCCTGATATTAATTTAGAAGTCAAATCAGTATCTTCACAAGGCCTAGCACAACGGCATGTGGCTTGGCCGTGTGGCACAAGTCAGTATACCTTTCAGTTTTCACATGGCCTAGCACGCGGCTTGGCACACGGGCATGTAAGGCCATTTTGAAGGGTACACGGGGTCAGACATGGGCTAGGACATAGCCATGTGATCGCATTTCAAATGTCCACACGGCTTGTGACATAGACGTCTCTATTGGCCGTTTGAGACACACGGCCTGGCCATACGGGCGTGTGTCCCCTACACTTTGAAAATTTTCAATGTTTTCCCAAAATTTCCTTGAGATCTCAACTTAGTCCCAAATTGTTTTTAATGATTGTTTTCGGCCTCGAGGGCTCGTGTTATGGGATATATGATTGAATTTCAATGACTTTTGCTTGGATATGAGAAATATTTAAGAAATGTATGATTGTTTAAACGATAAGTTTGGTAATGCTCCGTAACCCTATTCCAGCGATGGATACGGGTTAGGGGTGTTAGAATTTCTATTAAAAATCATTTCCATACGGCAACTAGCATGATTAATTTCATACTCGACTAATTCCCTTTTAGCTTTGGCTTGGTTATCATTCTGACAATACAATCGTAAGATATGAAATCACACTAAAAAATTTTCAACAAGGTATTCGTTATCTCTCTGATGTATGGGATAGTACAAATTTGCCCCTTAAAGTCAATTTAGTTTCAATTCAAAAAGCGCGCGTTGGGTTTGAGTAGTTCAGCGTTCAGTTAGGAAGTCAAGTTAGTCATGTTGTATTCGAATTCCTACGAACAAATTGGCGTGTTCAGGTGGAAAAAGTCAGTTGGATTCCGTCAAGGTGGATAGTGATCGAATTGAAATGACCCATGTGGTTGAAGTCATTGATTCGAGTCGAGTTCTTCAGAATGCAAGGATGTCAGGGTCTTGATTTGCAAACGTGTATTTCGCAATTAGATAATCGGTAAGGGTTGGTTTGCAGGTTGTACTAAAATCAACTACAAAAGGAAGAATTGGCGGTTGGAACATTCTTGATCGCTATAACCAACTTCTCGCTTGGAAGGGAAAAATCCATTTTTCATGGATCGGTTCAAGTTTGGAGTGTACCAAGGTTGAGGCTAAGTTTAAATATATTTAATTTATCAATTTAATTTAATTCACTTAATTTCATTTTACAAACATAATTCTATTTTTATTTTATTTTATTTTTGTTTATTTTATTCTCTTTATCAACTAAAATTCCCCCCCTTTTTGTTCATTTATATTACAGCTCCACACATTCAAGTTGAGGGCATGACATCTGCCTAGACTCAAAAATCTGGTCACCAAAAATAGGAAAATTAGGAATCACAATTCCTATGGAATCAACCCTACTACTCTATATGTAACACCCCCAGACCTGACCTAGACGTTATGGCCGAATCTGGGAATGTCACATCAAAGGCATAATTCAAAACAATTTTGCTAAGTTAAAATTTAAGGCCTAAAAGCCCAAAATCCTTGAATCTTGTTAAGTAATGATAAAAGCCCATATTTTTAGGTATTTCAAAAACCATGTTTAAGAAAATTTATTTAAGTTTAACAATTAAGTAAACAGTTGAACAATGATAACAAAACACAAAATCTGAAGTCAAATCGGAGTACAAGGCCTTATTACAACCGGCGAAAATAAAGTAATTAAAATCATGTCCTTTGAAACAAATAAACAAAACTCCTAAGTATCTTGTAGTGTGGCCATCTCCGAGTCCTCTCCCATGTCGAGCCGTCTACTGAGGGTCACCTGAAACATTTAATAAAAGGGTGTGAGTTTTGAAACTCAGTGTTTACGACCCTTGGTAACCAATCAACATGCAAATATCACACTGTAAGCCCTATCAAATTCGGTGGTCTTGGGCCTTAGCTCGCAATGACCTCACATCACATCAGTATCACATGAATGCAATGCACCCATCCCAAATCCAACCCTGCACTCCATTTCCCTTTCAACCCTACACTCCTGTGAGGATATAAATATCAACCCACCCATCCCTACACTCCAAAGGTTGCACCAGCAGCGACACTACTCAAACATTGCACCAAAGCTGCTATAATGGGCTTAAAGCCACCTGTGGATCCACGGGCGTCAAGTGACTATGCGATCCTCAAATCTTCCTCCGTATCATCAAAACCCACCCAAATGCAACATATATTTCATGAATGCAACATACACAATTTCACACATTAAACACTTATGGGTATTGTAGTCATTTTACTTCCCAAGGGTATTTTTGTAATTCTACCCTATAGGGGTATTTAGGTAATTTTACAAAACAGAGATATTTTTGAAATTTTGTAAATTAGGGATATTTTGGTTATTCTGCAAATCAAGGGTATTCTGGTAATTTTACAAATCAAGGGTATTTTAGTAATTTTGCAAATCTAAGGATATTTTGGTAATTTTCAAATCAGGGGTATTTGGTCCCTCTCGGGTTTTAGTTATGAACTTTGGCCCATTAACAAGTCTATGCGGCTAAACTGAACAGACACTACAGATTCCAGAGAAGAGGAGGTGGGTCGTTAGAACCGCTTAAGTATCAAGCTCTCCCTAGATCCAATCCTAGACATGCATATGTACATTGCTACACTCTAACCCAGCGACTTGTCCCCGGACATGTTGATTATTAAATTAAGTCTTATGCAGTTTAAGAGTTGTTCAGAACTAGGCTTAAATTCCATTAAACCCTAGCATACTTGTCTACGTCCCCAAAAAGCCCATCAAGCCCATTTCACGTTCATATAGCCCATTATGCCCAGATCATATCCTTATGGCCCATTAGGCCTAGATCTCGTTCATATGGCCTATTAGGCCAAAACAGTTCCAGATCATGTAACATGCATGACTAACTCAATTCATATAACCAAATCAACCAATTTCATCAAACTTAGCCTCAGGGCCCACTGGCCCATTTAGCCACTTTCGGCTTTTTGATTTTCCGGCATTGCCGATATCATGTGTGTGTAGTGTTTGTACACACCTGGTTACTGCGACGTGCTATACTATCCTTGGTCTTGAACCTACAACCAACCAACCTTCAATCAATCACCCATACTTAGTCAAAATATTTACCAAAAGCCAAAGCCTTACCGTAACCTTACCGTGTGCCATCGAGTTCAAATAGCCCTTCCTTAGCTACTGATCACGAGTATCCCCTAGATCTGCACTCTCACATACACCATCAAACTTCGAGTGACTCATAATCTACACAAGTCACCCCTATAGATCATACTCACATTCGGCCATTTACTTAAACCATAATCGAGTTGAGTACTCTTACACTTTGCTAACGGTCCTTACCACACTTGCGATCTCTGAACCTAACCCTTATTAATACAAGAATAATGACAATGAGAAGTTAGATAGCCCTTCAGCTTTTAAAAAAACACACTAAGGGGGTTAACTGAACACTTACCTTACCTAACCTTTGATCCTGCAGCCTAGATAGCTACTGAATGAGATTCAGCTTTTAACCTTAACTGAGAGTAGGTAACAATCAATTTGTTATGGAGGAAATCAACAAAGATTCGACACTAATAGGGATTTTAGCAAGAGAAGATGATGATACTTCGGCAATAAAAGAGTTTGGCTATGAGAGAATTCGGCAAAAAGGGATTCGGCTATAGGAGATTTCGGCAACAAGGCAAGGTATTTTCGATTGTGGAAAATTAAGGTTTTGGCAAGGAAAAGAAAAAGAATGGAAAATTCAGCATTACCTAGGACCCCAGAATCGACACACACACGTTTATATAGCCTATAGCCGGAACTTAGCCACCTTTAAAGTCCAATTCAGCACTACTTCATCCACTGCTCATCTCCTAATTTTTCTCAATGATATCTCCCTTATCCTTCTCCTAAATTCTTTCTACTGATCACTTCTCCTTAGAGTCCCTCTACACGCCACTTCCAGCCTTCTAGAAGCCTAAAATTAAACTCCAAAATAAAACTAAGCTAGCACTCGAACCTCAGACCTCCTTACATGCATATGTCGCCACCTCTCTACACCTTAGTAGAGTCACTTACCAACTTCACCACATGTTTCTTTGTGCCATTTTTCATTTATTTATTTAAAAGCCCACTACTCACAACCCTGATTTCTTAATTTATTAAATTAAGAATCCTCTACCACAAAACTCGAACCCAAAGCTTCTCCAACACACCTAGACACCCCAAATTCATTAAACCTTTAAAGCCGTCATGTCATTTGTCATTTTCTTGCTCACTTAAAAATTTTATGAGACCCAAAGCCCAATAGGCCTAATTCTACTAGGCCCAAATTTGGGGCGTTACACTATACTACTATTTTGTATTATTTTGTAGTAGGAATTTATATTTTGTGGTTTTGATGCCCATCAAATTTTGGCGTCATTGTCATGGATTGAAATTTTTTCTAATTTTTGTTTATTTTCATTATGACCAAGTTAAAATCGAGAACCTTAGAATTTGAATCGAAAATCAAGAAATTGGCTCGAACGCTACGCAAAGAAGCTACTTAGCGCGGAAAATAACCACAAGTGAGAGAGGATGAATATGAAAGACTATATGACACAGAAGAAATAGATGATACACTTAGTGATCCTGAAGAAATGGCGAATCAAACCAATCGATAACTCGCTGTGGCACCAGATGAGCAACAACCATGTGACTAACTTATTTGACGGAGTAATACAATTTGAATTAAAGTCAGGTTTAATTCATTTATGGCCCACTTTTCGAGGTTTGAAAAATGAGAACCTGCACACTCATCTTAAGGAATTCCACATGGTTTGCTTAAGCATGAAACCACAAGAAGTGACTGAAGATCAAATTAAACTTCGTGTTTTTTCCTTTCTCGTTAACCGACTCTGCTAAAAAGTGGTTATTTTATTTACCTCCAGGATCTATTAATACATGGTCTAACATGTCTCATTTATTTCTTGAAAGGTTTTTTCTAGCAGCTCAGGCAACCGAATTAAGGAGGGATATTGTCAAAATTCGACAAAAGGAGACTGAATCGCTCTATGACTATTGTGAGCGATACAAGAAGTTGTGTGCAAGTTGCCCACAACATGGCCTACCTGAACAATCTCTTCTTCAGTATTTCTATGAGGGGTTACTCCTAATGGAAATGAAGATGATAGATGCTGCTAGTGGAGGGCACTTGTAAATATGACGCTTCAGAGAGAAAGAGAGTTAATTTCAACCATTTCTGTGAACTGTCAACAATTCTGACTACCTACAGAACCTACGAGACGGGTTCATGGGTTAAATACTCTATCTTTACAAGATAAAATTAATAAGCTCACTAAGTTTTCTCAAAATTTGCTTACAGATAAAACAAGCCCAACACAGTTGTGTGGAATTTCTGCTATGCCAAATCACCCGACAGACTCATGTCCTATTTTACACGAGGGTTCGACAGAACAAGTGAATGTTGTCTGAAACTTTCCAGGGCCACCACAAAGACGTTATGATCCACTTTTGAATATTTACAATGTGGGATGGAGGCACCACCCAAATCTAAGTTATGGATCGAATCAATGTTACAATCAACCATATCAGCCAATGTCACCTCTGCCTCAATAGTATCAACCCCCAAAGCCACCTCTTGAAATCATAGTAGAGAGGTTAGCTATTAGCACTGAAAAGATCCAACAAAAGGCTGAAGCTCACTTTAAAGAAATAGATCAGCAAATAAGTAAACTTGCGCTTACGGTGAGTGATTTGGAGACTCAAGGGAAATTTCCATCCCAAACTAAACCAAACCCACAACAAAATATAAGTGCTATGACCTTAAAAAGTGGACCAATTTTGGAGCCAGTACCTGGCATGAGTTGTGATCACGACACTGAATAGGAAGAACTTGAACCAACAGCTCCCACGGAGTCAACACCATTGAAACCATTCGTGGTACCCCCCTTTCCCTGGAAGTCTCCCTCAATGTAAAAGGGAGCGAGAAGAAAAAGAGATCATTGAGACATTTTGAAAGGTAGAAATAAATATTCCCTTACTCTATGCAATCAAACAAGTTCCACACTATGTAAAATTCCTAAAAGAATTGTGCACTGCAAAAAAGAAACTCCAAGGAAATGAGTGAGTAAATGTGGGAGAGAAAATGTCTTTGCGGTATTACAAAGGAAAATCCCACCTAAGTGTAAGGACCAAGGTATGTTCGCTATATCTTGCAAAATAGGTAATGTTGGCATAAAGAAAGTCATGTGTGAGTTAGGTGTATCTATTAACGTAATGCCTTTTATCTATTTTTAAATTGTTAAACACGAATTGTTTGAAAGAAACAAGGGTGATTATTCAATTGGCAGATAAGTCATGTGTGTATCCAGAAGGGGTGTTGGAAGATGTTCTCGTCAATGTAAATGAGATAATTTTTCCTGTAGACTTTTACATCATCGACATGAAGGACGAAAATTCAAAAAAATTCTTCTGATATTCTACTCGGGAGACCATTTTTAAGTACTGGACGTACGAAGATTGATGTTCAAAATGGAACACTTACTATGGAGTTCGACGATGAAGTGGTAAAATTTAATGTTTATGATGCGATGGGCTGACCCAGTACAAATCAAATGTCTCTAGTATCGATATTAATAAACCACTAACAAAGTTACATTTGAATATCATGAAAAGGATAAATTACAAACTATGTTTTGCAAGAGTGTAGATCTTGATGTTATGGACAAACAAGAAGAATTATCAACGACCAAAGAACCAATACGTGAAGATGCCATTCATATAGAGGCCCCAAAATTGGAGCTCAAACGGTTGCCAAAACATATAAATATTATGATAGAGGAAAAGGTAAACTCGAGTGGAGAAGCTCAAACACATCTCAATCCATCGGTGATGGAGGAATTCGAGAAATGCTTCAAGGTCAATGGACAAAGGTTGAAACCTTTCTGCGAGAAATTCCAAGTGCACCCAATGGAAGAATTAATTCTCAAGGAATCAAACAAATAAAAATCAAGTCATCGAGCTAACGACATTAAACAAAAGCACTTTTTGGTAGGCCATCCATATTTATTTTAATTTATTTAATTTCAAATTAAGTTTAATTTATGTTGAAAATAAAAACAAAAACAATAAGATTATATTTAGTCTATTTCAATGTGCTGTTTTCCATGAACGATAGTGGAGGTTGTCCCTTTTCACCCAAAATAAATCAGAATCATATTTCCTTTGTGGCATGGGCACGCCTTGTCAAATTTCAGTGCTACCATTTCTTGAAACATACACCCAGGACCGAACCAACCTAAATTTCCCAAACCAACCTCTACCAAATTAATCGAGGAGTCCACTTGACCCATCTATTTCTTATTATTTTAAAATTACACATTGAGGGCAACGTGGGCTAACTAGGGGGTTCATAGGACATGTCATGCTATTTCTTCTATGCATATGTTAATTTGTATTCTAAGATTATTCCTTAATTCATTTCGAAAATGCACTTCCAATTCCTATCCTTAGTTTATTTAAATAATTGGGTGAATCATGAATAACTATTGCTTACTTTGACTAAAGTATTTTGTAGAATTGAAAATATTATGGCTAAGTCATTTTTTGTAAAAATTGTTGGCTCTTTTATACTTGCCAAATAAAAGTACTCATTTAAATAAATAAATAAAAAGCTGCTAATGGCTTCGCTAAGAGTGAAGATTCAAAAATGTGATCAAATTGAGTAACTGGAATGAAGTGATTGGGTTGTCATCTTATTTTGCATAAAAAGATTTGAGTTGCAAACTGAAACTTGTAACACTCCGCTAACCGAGCTACCTCAAGAAAGGAGAAATAAACTAATTAGGGACATCTCAAATTGAGTAACGGGGGTGAGGTGCTTAGGTTGTCATCTCATTTCACGTAAAAAAATTTGACTAAGTCTCAAATTTGTTGAAAAGAAAAGAGAAAGAGAAAGAAAAAATATATATCTTGAGTACGATTGTCTTGCAAGTTTGATTAAGCCTAAATTCAATGAAGTAGTTGAATTTTACATAATGTTTGAAATTTTATAAAATACTTATTGATTGAACCTAGTAATTACTTATTTTTAGTTTACCTAATTGTTTTCATTACACTTGGCTGAGGAAAGAGATTTGATTTCGAAAAATATTATAGAATGATTTTTGGTATAGAGTACACACATTCCTTGAGGACAAGCATCGATTAAGTACGGGGAATTTGATAGCAAGTTAAATTTGAGCTTTTAATATATTTATTTCTCGCTAATTTTCAAACTAAATGCTACTAAACTTGTGTTTTTCTAATCAGGGATGAAATTGGCTTGTCGAAATTCAAAATCAAACAAAATGGGCTAAATTGGAACGAAAAGCAAAGAAGAGGGCCAATTTGAAGAATTGAAGAATTAGTGGTTGACTGGTTAAAATCAAATTTTTGAAATTGTTAAAGTTTTATAAGTTGTTAAAATTTGATTTTTAGTTTAAATTTGATTTTTAGTTTATATTGTTTAGGAGAAATCTTGCTAAATTTAGCATGAGGAATGTGTATAAATACTTAGTGTTGGTGGCCTTTAAGGGACACAATTGAATACATTTGGTTTGGGAATAAATTCATTCATTTCTTTTCTTTTACGCATCAGTGCTAAAGTGCAAGCATCCTGTTTTTATTTTTTATTTCACTATTTTGGCTAAATTTATTCCTAAGTCCCTTTCCCTTTCCAATTATCACCATTTCCATTAAAAACCATTTTCATGCACCAACTAGCATGATTAATTTCATGCTCAACTAATTCCCTTTTAGCTTTGGCCTGGTTATCGCTCCAACAATACAATCGTGAGATATGAACTCGCATTAAAAACTTTTCAACACGATATTCACTATCTATCTGATATATGGGATAGTACAAATTTTTCCTTAAAAGTTAATTCAGTTTAAATTCAAAAACCGCGTGTTGGGTTGGAGTTGTTTGTCATACAGTTGGGAAGTCGAGCTGACGATGCTGTATTCAAATTCCCATGAACAAATTGGCATGTTAAGGTTGAAAAAGCCAGTTGGATTCCATTAAGGTAAATAGTGATCGAATTTAAACGACCCATGTGGTTGAGGCCGTTGATTCAAGTTTGGTTCTTTAGAACGCAAGGCTATCGGGGTCTTGAATTGCAAACGCGTGTTTCACAATTAGATAATTGATAAGGGTTGGTTTGCAGGTTGTACCAGATTCAACTACATAAGGAAGAATTGCAGTTGGGACATTCTTGATCACTATAACCAACTTAGTGCTTGGAAGGGAAAATCCATTTTTAAGGATCGGTTCAAGTTCGAAGTGTACCAAGGCTAAGGCTAAGCTTAAATATATTTAATTTGCCAATTTAATTTAATTCATTTAATTTCATTTTACAAACATAATTCTATTTTTATTTTATTTTATTATATATTTGTTTATTTTATTCTCTTTATCAACTAAAATTCCCCTCTTTTTGTTCATTTATATTATAGCTCTACACATTCAAGTTAAGAGCACGACAGCTGCCTAGACTCAAAAATCTAGTCACCTAAAATAGGAAAATTAAGAATCACAATCTCTGTGGGATCGACCCTACTACTCTATACTATTATTAGTATTATTTTGTCATAGGAATTTATTTTTGGTGGTTTTGATGCCCATCAATGCTTTACATGCGACTCAGATTTATTTTTAATTTAGCACAATGGCATGCTTAACATGTGAATCAGAATCAGATTTATGGCATGCTTAATATTCGAATCATAGGCAGAACAATAGCACGCTTAACATGCGAATCATAAGCAGAAGAATAACATGCTAAACATGCGAATCATAATCAAAATATTCATTATCACATGCGAATCAGCATTATCATGTTACAATACATGTATTATCCAATATCGTCACATATCACATATCATAAGTGTTAGGAAGTCACACTTCAACATTTATAACAGAAAAAATCACACAATCACATATTTCATCACATGTCTGATGTTTTGGAAACATTTACTTGAAATCCTCCTTTCACAGATTTTACAAATCCATACCAATACTTTTACGTATTTGCCCAAATACACTTTTCAAAGATTTATTTTAACATTAATTAAATATTTCTCATATAAAATTTTATCTCGATTAAACATAATAATAATTATTTTTATCAAAATAAATCCCCACACCTAACTTTGCAAATCCAATAACAAGGATTCCAATTCCAACTTCTTATGGAAAAGTTCAATTCTCAAGCCTCTATGGTTAAACCATTCACACGTATTAGAATGGTTACTTAAATAAATAACCCTTTCATCTTATATTATGATGGAATACTTATGTAATAGTGTGGGAAAAAGGGCTCAACACTTCCCATAAAATATTAATTAGAGAGGAGGATTCATCACTAAATAGAGAATAACATGATATAAGATTAAGTAGTTAGAAAACAGGATATGGGATAATCTTTTTATGAAAAAAATTAGAATTGAGAGATTAAAGAAATCAATTACGAAAAATATGAGGAGAAAAGAAGATAATCGTGAATTTTTTACGGTGATGCGGAGGCACGGCGACAGTGAAGGAGGGTTGATGGTGAGGTAGATGTGCAGCGACCTTATATGGTGGTGGAGTGGAGGACAAATGAGAAGAAAAAGATGACTTAGGTGGTGAAATGGAAGAAAAAAGAGAGAAAATGGGAGGAGCAAAGTGGTGGAAGGCAAAGAGAGGGGAGGAAAGAAAAATGAAATGGATATGTCTAGGTGCATGGCCAGCCAAGGTAAGTATGTTTGGGGGACAAAGGCATGGAAAGGGGATCATAGGAGTGAAAAGGGGAGAAAAAGGGGAATGTTGACCTTATGATCAATGAAAGAATCTTCCCAAGTATGGCAATATGTGGGTTGGAAGGCAAGGGTGTTCACACTAGCCTAAGTTGTCAAAAATTTATTATAAATGTAAGATTATAGGGGCTTGAACTTGAGACCACTTGGAAAAAAATTTACACACTTAACCACTAGGTTATTTAATCCCTTGTGTCATGAAGTAGCACAGATAAATAAATAAAATATAGTGAGTGACAACTCAGCCCCCTTAAAATAAATTTCGTTCTCAAAATTTACCTGGTCCAAACAAGTGAGTGTAGTGGCGAGCCATCGATTACTCGGGTTCCCAAGTGGCTTCTCTAACACCATGATTTCGCTATAAAACTTTCACAAGAGGAATCTACTTTTTCTTCAATCTCTTGATCTCGTCGTCTAAAAACTGAATTGGTTCTTCCTCATCTGACAAATTAGGTCTCACATTGACCTCATCAATCGGAATCACGTGAGATTGATCAGAATGGTATCTCCTTAACATAGAAACATGGAAAATGCCATGAATGCAGTCCATTTTTGGAGGTAACTCTAACTGGTAAGCCACTAGTCCTGTAACACCCCAAACCCGGCCTAGACTTTACGACCGGATCTGGCATGTCACATGAAAGGAATGTTTAAAAACTGTGCGTTCGTTAAAAAGTTTGTATTCTTTTTGAAACTCCGCGTTTCGTGGTTTGTTTATAAAACCCGATTCATTTAATGCCCATTTTACAAAGTTGTTATTAATTTTAAAAAAAATTGTAATTGTTGTGAAAATCGAGTTTAAGTAATTTTGAATGAGAAATAGTTTATTAACATTTTAGGAAAATCTCGTATTGGACATTTAATAATAAGCAGTAACCAAATTACAAGCTAAAACCAAATAAAATACCAAAGGCCTTATTACATTGCAAAATCCCAAATTAAAAGTAAAATTTAAATAAGCACAACGAATTTACGAAAGATGTACTACATGGCCACCTCGAAGTCCACCTCGGCTCCAAATCCTCGAATTGGGGATTACCTGAAACATTTAAAGAGAAGGGGTGAGTTTACAAAAACTCAGTGTGCAATTCCCCTTACAATGATAACTGGGCCTAAGTCCACAGAAGTAGATTGGGCCTTAGCTCTAATATCATGGCATATCAAATAATGAGTGCAATGCAATCCCAACCTAACCTAATATTCCATCCTTTACACACCGCTCCGTACATCCATCCTCATACATACCTGGGGATTTCTACAATCAACTCTCCATCCGCTACACACCTCTTTGGCAGTCATGCTGACAAACACACTGCTCAAAGTCCACATAAGTGGTCTAGCCACTGATTCCACACGTTATTAAATCACCATATCCACAATGAGGCACCACGCCATCATTAATTGTGACAAAGTCACCAATATACACTTCCCCTTCATATCATTAATATCCCAAATCCCATGCACATGTCATGACATAATAATTCGTGTATGCAGTATGTCATGTATGCAAAACATATATCAAATATAAGTATAACATGAAATACCATCATAATCAGATAGACATAATACAACATAATCAAGCTAATCAACCTCTAAGGGTATAACCGTAATTTTACCTAGCAAGGGTATTTTCGTAATTTACCTATCGAGGGTATTTCAGTAATTTTGCACCTGCAATGGCCTTTCCGAAAGCCTAATGTCACCCCGAGTGACTCAGCTACCATTTCCGGTCATACCGGACTATTGGGCCTAAAACCCGATTTCAGCCCTTCGGGCCCACATGCTCATGTGGCCCACCTAACACAAATCTAGCCACGTATATGAGATTCACCTAGTCTAGTTCACTATATGCTATATCATCATACAATTTATTCAATTGCGCCCTCAGGCCCATTGGGCCCACTTCAGCCCATCGCGGCCCTAAGCAGCCTCAACCCGCAAGAATACTACTGATGGCCTCAACTATCGCGTCTAAGCCCCACACGTGCGCTCGCACGCTCGTGTGGCTACTATTTTCGTGACCGGCACTTTGGCATTTTCCACTCTACAACTAGAGTAGAGAGAGTTACACACACCTGATAGGAATCTGGTGCTAATCCGCGCTCCGACCACTCGTGTGCCCAAACGCCCTCCAAGGTGTATTCATCCTCCTCCTAGAATGCTCCATATATAGCTAGCTTCTCACCTTCCTTCTTTGTATCTTTTCGATGTGGGATCCTTCCATCAACAGAGTTTAAATCCAACTCAAACTCTTTCCGTCCAGACCGTAAAATTAATACTACTTTGCTCTTCATGAGATTCGAACCCAGGCTCCCTTGTCACATAATCCACGCTGTTAACCACTTGTCCACAAGCTCCTCTTGTGTCTTAAACCATGCACAGCTAAATATAAATCTATAGTCAAATTCTAAGGTCCATGTAAAAAGAAAACCAAAATGCAAGAGCCAAGACTTGAACTTTGGACCTTCTTCCTTCCCTATGGCGTCACCCCCTTACCTCTTATGTGGCGTCACTTTGCCACTACACCACACACTCCACTTGTGTCATTTTTCTCCATATTGTATTCTTAAAGCCTACCTACTAACTTCCAGGGATTTTCACCTAAAACCAAAATTTCCCTAAAGCCAAAGTTTGAACCTGGGACTTCATAGAAGCCCTCTAACCTTCAAAATTATTCACTAATAGGTCCAACCTGAATTTAAGCTGATCCCTTGTTCTCCAAAAATTTAAACTCTACTACGCTCAAGGCCCATTGGGCCCAATTCTTCTAGGCCCAATTTCGGGATGTTACAAGTCCAACCTTCTTAATAACTCTATAAGGTCCAATGAATCCCGGGCTCAACTTGCCCTTGTGTCCAAACCTCAGTACTTTCTTCTATGGTGAAACCTTAAGGAAGACTTGATCCCCAACACTAAACTCAATATCTCTCTGCCTCAAATTGGTGTAAGACTTTTGTCGATCAGATGTTGCTCTTAATCGGTCCTGAATCAATTTTACGATGTTCTCAGTTTCTTGCACCAAATCTGGACCCAATACTTTATTTTCCCCCATCCCAGTCCAACATAGAGGTGTACGACATTTGCGAGCGATCTGGATGCTCGACTGAAAGCTATTGTTGTACACAAACTCGAATAACGACAAGTGTTCCTCCTAACTGCCACTAAAGTCAATCACACGACCCCTGAACATGTCCTCAAAAATTTGTATAACTAGCTCAGATTTCCCACCAGACTATGGGTGGAAAGCTATACTAAAGTTCAATTGAGTTCCCAAAGCTTCGTGCAACTTTTTCCAAAACTGAGATATAAACCGAGGGTCTGTAACACCCCTAACCCGTAACCATCGCCGGTCTAGGGTTAAGAAGAATTATCAGACAATACAGAACATTTACGATCATTTCTCAAACATAAATACATCATCAGCAAATCATAGCAAATCATAAACATAGATCCCTTTAAAAGGTCTACGAGACCTTAAACTTGCATTAGGAAAGGGTGGGAACTAAACCGAGCACATACAAAATTTTTCCGAAATTCAAACATTTTTCAAAGTTACAGAGGTCACACGCCCATGTTGGTAGGTCGTGTGCCTCACACGGCATCAGACACACCTGTGTGTCCAAGCCGTGGCAAAACAGGGCATACATACCGACTTGTCCACATGGCCAAAGACATGCTCGTGGGCAACATTGACTTAATTCACACAGCTTGTCACACGCTCGTGTGTCTAGCCCATGCGCGAGTTTGACTTATTTTGAAATGCAACCTTAAGAGACACGGTCGAGACACATGCCCGTGTGCTCAACCGTGTAGGCAAATATAAGCCATTTGCAAGGTCGATTTGCCACCCAAATTTTGGGTCACACCTACAAGCATCAAGCCATTCAAAAGTCATATCTCAAATGCATCAAAACATACATTTTAACCATCATTCCCATCAACCAATTCAAGCATGAAACATACCACCTACATATCTCCCAAACATATCAATATGGCCGATTTGCCATCTATTTTCACATATTTAAAACACATACTAATGTCATTCAACTCTCAAACCATATCACATGGCAAGAACTATACATCTCAAAACATTCCATAATCACTAGCCTATACATGCCGTATACCAAATATACAACTTCCAGAAGTACCAAAATAGATGGCTGATAGTGTGATTGAGTCACTGACGATCCTCGGATCCGAGCTAGCTTTAATGACACTGTAAAATAAAGAAAGACTTCACACAGTAAGCTTTAAAGCTTAGTAAGTTTGTAATATAACACATTTATCTTAACAATTCAAATTCATTATACAAAGTTAACTATCACATGGTTCAATTCACAATAATACTCAATCTTATCCATAATTAATACTTACATAAACATCCATTTATCCCATATACAATATCATCAACCACATAGGTTCTATACATACTTGTACCATCACGTAATTATCAATCACATTTACCATTCAGTGCTCAATTCCATAATTTATTCAGTCCTCTTTAAACATTTAATGAATTCACACACTTAGTGCCATTTAATTAGCCGAAGCTATGATTATATCGTACACTTAGTGCCATCACATTAAGTCGAAGATATCTCAATATCGCACCCACAATGCCAACTATTATAACCAATCCATTTCTTTTTCTCGCACACTTAGTGCAATTCATCGTAGTAACCATTATATTTACGCACACATAGTGCTACATTTCTTTGAATTCACATTTCACATTTCTAGTTCAAAAATCACATTTCTATTTATTTCATAACAAATAAACATTGTTTAAGTAGTTTGTATTAGACACAAACTTACCTCAGAGGTGTAAACAACGATATAAGTCGATCAATCGAGCACTTTATTCTTGCCTCGATCTTGATACGAATCTTTTTTTCTTGATCTGTACATATTCAAATTTAGCTCATTCATTCACCAAATCATTCAATTTAACCCAAAAACACATATTTTGAGCATTTTACAAAATAGCCCTCACATTTGCACATTTTGACATTTTAGTCCCTATTTCATAAAATCACAATATACACACAATTTCATCATATGCATGCTTAGCCGAATGTTCCCCTTGCTCATATAAGCCCACATATTTCATTTATTTCACATTTTAGTCCTTCAATTTCTCATTTTCACAATTTAGCCCTTTTTTGACATTTTTGTCAAAAATCACTTTACAAAACATTAAAATCTATCAAAAATTATTCATTATTCATCATCAACTATCACAAAGCTCAAATATTCATCAACGGCATCTTAAAAAATCATGAACAAATTCAAAAATTAGGGCATGGGCTAGATAGAGCACAAAGCAACGATCACAAAAACGTAGAAATCATCAAAAATCGAGCTCGAAACATACCTCAATCAAAGACAACAATACCGAACCCTAGCTTAGTCTTTTTCTTTTCCTTTCTTGTGATTTTCGGCAAGATGAACATGATAATGGCCTTTAATTTATGTTTTGTTTTATTTATTATACCTTAATTCATGTTTTACCATTTTACCCTTTTATTAATTCATTTAAAATTCCACTAACTTAACCCATTTTTGTCCATCCAATCTATTAATGGTTTAATAGAAACATAAGGACTTCTCATTTAAGAAGCCATGACAATTAAGCACTTTAACCATTAGCACACAGCTTTTGCATTTTATGCAATTAAGTCCTTTTTCACAAATAGCCACACAGACAATAAAATTTTCACACAGAATTTTCACACATGCTTAATCACATACTGTAAACACTAAAAATAATATTAAAATATTTTTTCGACATCAGATTTGTGGTCCCAAAACCACTATTCTGACTAGGGTCTAAATCGGACTATTACAGGGTTCCAATCAGAGATGATGGATAACGGTACACCTTGAAGTCTCACAATCTCTGAATGTACAACCTTGCCAACTTATGTAATGAATAGTCAGTATGGACAAGCAGAAAATGCAGTGACTTGGTCAATTGATCTACTATAACAAAGACTGAATCTTTCTTAGTAGGCGTCAAAGGCAACTCACTAACGAAATCCATAGTCACACGTTCCCACTTCCACTGAGGAATCTGGATAGGCTATAACAAATTAGAGGGCAATTGATGCTCAGCCTTAACTTGCTGTCATGTCAAACACTTACTCACATACTCGATTACATCACGCTTTAGCCCTAGCCACCAATACAGTTCTCTCAAGTCTGAAGACATCTTATTCCCTCCAAGATGCATATCGTAAGGGCTACTATGCGCTTCCCGAAGTATATACTGCCTCAACTCTCGATCATCAGGCACACGGTATCTCCCACGGAAGCATAAAACTCTAATATAATTAAAGTCAATAGTATTACCCTCCTCAACCTGTCTAAAACGAGGTGCGAGAGAAGTGTCAACTGATTGCTTCAACTGAATCTTATCCACTAGGGTAGGCCTTACTTATAACTCCGTAAGTAAACCTCCATCATCAGTCAAGCTTAACTTCATGAAAATCGCCCTCAAATCAGTCATCAACTTTCTACTCAGTGTATCAAAAACAACATTCACCATTCTTAAATGGTATTTAATGGTAGTGTTAACCCTGTACAAAAGAGAAAATTTTTAAGATTGGAAAAAGTTCTAACATAGTCTCGGTAGCCCTTGTGTGTATGAGTGAGGCCTCGTAAGTCGAGATTGAGGTTGTTGAGGTGACTTAAGAGAGAGTCATGATTAGCCTAAGTGGCGATCAAGTGGTTTTATTATGGTAACGCCTCGGGCTCGGTTCTGGGGTAGAACTCGGGTAAGGGGTGTTACATACCTATGTCATGACATAGCTAATCCTATCTATTCCTAGGTTCGTATGAGACTTCTCGAACATTGTTACTATGTCGATCTTATCTCGGAATTCATATACATAGCATCTCGTAAGCATTTACTATTAACAATAACCATATGAACTTACACAGTTCGATACAAATACGTTTATTTGCATAATGACTTACCTCGAGTTCGATTTAATGGAAATGGAAGTAGCTACTCGGTTACTTTCACTTTCACACAATCTAAGTCTGTTTTCCTCGGTTCTTGATCTTAATTTAAGACAAAAGCTTGCCGAAACCTAAGAACATTTTCTTCTTTTCTTTCCTTGCTATATTCGGCCAAAAGACATGAATAATTGCCATGTTTTATGCTTATTATTATAACATACATATTAATCCATTTCCAAATTTACCCTTCAAAATAAAAGTATAAAACATATTACACAAGGTCATTATTGACCATTATCATTCCACTATCTCTAATCTTGGCATAATTGCCACACGAACCTTCACATTTACAAAGACATGACAAATAAGCACCTTTTCATAAAACATGCAAATTTTCATTTTAAGGCAATTAAATCCTTTTGTCAAATTAAGCACACAGACAGATAAATTATCATATGAAAATTTAACACATGCTTAATCAATTATCAAAGGCACAAAAAATAATATTATAATATTATACGAATTCAAATTTGTGGTCCTGAAACCACTATTTCGACTAGGGTATAAACCGGACTGTTACATCAACTCCCAGTTTATCAGACATTAAGCATGAAACATAAGAATGGGTTGATCCAATGTCAATCAAAGCAAAATATGGTACAAAATTAACAATAAAGGTACCTACTATGACGTTGGTGGCGTCACGATCTTCTCTGTGCCTAGCTGTATAAACTAGTACAAGTTATCTAACATTAGCTCGATTAGCACCCTGACCCTGAGCGCTCTGCCTCTGTCTAACATTACCACCCTTATTCGGACCTTAACCTATCTAAGGCTACTATCCAACTCTCTGGTTCTGAATACGGTTCCAATCCGATGCTTGCATCTATTCATTCTGGAGTGGATAATCCTTGATTTTATGATCCAAGGAACCACATCTAAGGCATGCACCCAATCTCCTCTAGCATTCACCTGGATGTCTCTTGCCATAAGTAGCACAGTATTGGGCTCTCCCATCATCAGTAGTGGTAGCAACATTCTACCTAGGTCGATTGTCTAAGGCTCGTTTGTTAGGTCACAGAGCCTAAATAGTAGGACCATCATCTCTATTTGTAGGAACTCTAGCTCTGTCCCTCTTTTTGCGTTCCAAACGCTTCACTTCCTCCACTATCTTGGTTTTCTCCACTAATGTTTCAAAAATCCTTTCCTGATGAGGGGCCACTAGCACCATCAGTTCATATCGCATCCTGTTCTCGAATCTGACACACCTATCTTGCTCAGTCACAATCATCCCCTGGGCGTAGCGAATCAATCACAAAAATTCAACTTCATATTTGACCACAGATCTGTCCCCCTATTTGTGCTCAATGAACTCTAGCTTACAAGCCTCAACGTAACATTTACCCACATATTTGTTCTGGAAAGCCTCTAGAAAATACTCCCAGGTTAGTCTCTCAGTTTGGGTGCCCCTGTAACAGCCCGATTTAGGGGCAAGTCAGAACAATTGTTTCGAGACGCTAAATTAAAATTAAGGAAAATTATTTTGACGTTATTTTATATGTTATGGTATTATTATAAGGCTATGTGAAAATTTTGGTGCCATAATTTGAGTGATAGCATGCTTCATTATGAAAAAGAACTAAATCGCATAAAGTACGAAAGTTTTATTTTATAAGGTAAAGGTACCTAATAGCTATAGAGTGTAATTTGGAGGTTTTTAAAGTGCAATTAGGCCATTTATCTAGTGATGGTTGGCCATATAAGAGCTAGGGAGACAAGATTTTAATGTTGGTCAAATTTGGTGGATATTAGGTGATAAAAATGAATAAAATAAGATGAATAAAGATGTTATCATCTTATCACTATTCATCCACCTTCATCCACTGAAAATTGAAGAGAAATAGGGGTTTTGAAGCTCAAAACTTTCCGCCAACATATTCCCTAACAAGTAAGTGGTTTTCAAGTTTTTCTTAATGGTTTTTGTACTTTTGGAGTCCCTAAAGCTTAAGCTAGCTAATGAGGGGACTAATTTGAGATATGGTTGAAAGCATAGGGACCTTCCATGAGAGTAGTTATGTTGTTAACTGAGTTTTTATGGAAACAAAGAATGTTAGGGAAGTAAGAAAAAACTTTTGTGACAGGTGTTACCATGAAAACACCTAAATAGGACTTAAATGCAAAGAATGAATTTGTGTCATAAATGCATGAAATAGTTGGACTGGTGAGTAGTTGTAAGAGAAATAAATGTTTAGCTAGGCTTCTTTATTGATAAATGTGTTGAAAAATGATTTACCAGCCTAGGGGCAAAATTGTAATTTTGCCATAGTACAAGGGCAAAATGGTCATTTTTGCCTAAGTGTAGAAATTGATGCATTATGATCATAGAATGATCTAAATGAGTGAATCATATTGTTATAGATCAAGAAGAGCACGGAATTAATCTTGACCCGGGAAAAGGCAAGGTCACGGATTAAAACTGTTAGTTGACTCGTTTTGCACTGAGGTAAGTTTATGTGTAAACAATGCATTTTATATATATACATTATTGTTGCTAACTAGTGTATAGCACAATTGAGAACATGTATGATTCAAGTGGATTCAATGTGGTAGTTATTGAAAAACTCTAGTATGAATGATGGAATGGATATGTAAGTGTGCTATATCAATACTTAATGGTGGGCTAAGTGCGATACCACCTTAATACTCAATTACGATGGGCTATGTGCGATACCATCATCTATTTATCATTTGGTGGGCTATGTGCGATACCACCCCAAATAAATCTGATGGTGGACTAAGTGCAAAACCATCGAGAAATTGATCTTAAGTTGTTGATCAATAGGTTGTGATGTATTGTATTATGTGATATTGTGGTGCTAAGTGCAGGGAGTTCTGCTAATGAATGTACACATTGATCTTGTGACATGGTTGGAATGTGGAAATGGGAGGAATGAGTAAGCATGATTATGAATGTGGATTGTTTCTTGTTTAGTATGTATTGCTATATAATTGTTTAGCATATACTAAAATGTTATATTGCTTATATGTAAACTTACTAAGCTTAAAGCTTACTCCCTTCTCTTTCCCCTTATTTTATAGAGTTTAAGAGCTGCGCCGGAATACGTGAATAACCAGAAGACCGCCCACACTATCTACTCATCTTAGTATATTTAGACTTAGAGATTTTGAATATGGCATGTATAGGGGCTAGTCTAGGTGTATTGTTTTGTTATTTTGGCCAAGCATGTGTTGGCCCCTTTTATGAGAGAATTCTTGTGTATATATATAACCATAGTTCTTGGATTTTTGCTACATATACTAGAATATGAAGTTATTCATGGAAATTCATATTGCAATTATGAGTTGTTATTTAATATGTTGAATGGATTCATGTGGTGTGATCTAGAGGGATGCAAAGAGTTTGGCAAATAGCCTTGTTCTTGTTCACACGAGTAGGCACACGGGCGTGTGTCTAGGTCGTGTGTGACATACGGCCAGTCCATGGGCGTTTGCCCAGGCTGTGTGAAGTCTACTCCTTGAAATTGGAATTTGAATCGCCACACGGTTGAAGCACACGGGCGTGCCCAGGCCGTGTGGATTAATCAGAGGTGACCACGAGACAACCTTATGGGGGTGTGCCCAGGTTGTGTGATTCAAGTCAATGTCGACCACGAGTGTAAATGATACACGGGCGTATCATCTCCCCCACAGGAGTGTGGCCCCTGTTCAGGAAAAATTTTTTAAGTGTGTAAGTGATTCCCAATTACCTCAAAAATCTTTTAGAAACGTGTTTAGGGCTTCCTAGGTCCAATGTAAGGTCGATAGGCATACGAATGGAAAAGTTTTAATCTGGAATAAGTTTGATTATATAATCATGTGAGTTAAGTATGGTAAGGCTTCGTACCCAGTTCCAGTATAAAATACGGGTAAGGGGTGTTACATTTAGTGGTATCAGAGCTATGGTTTAGTCGGTTCTTAAACAACCATAGCGTGTGTGAGAGTCTAGCCATACATGCCATAAGTATATAATGATAGTGTGGTGGCTTCTTATGATTCTAAATTTTATTTTTATGTAGTATATGGATCCCAATCAATTAACTGCTGATGATGCAGCTAGTAATGCATCGGCTCTCGCGCAAGGGATCACGCCTGTGTAAAATAGACCCGAGACTAGGGGTTAAAGAGAAGAGGCTCGGGACGCCTTTCTCCAAACGATAAGTAACTAGTACATAGAGTATATACGAGTGAACCCTAATGCTCAACCTCCTCCACACCCTCCTATACCCCAGCCAGTTCCTGTGGCCCCCAAGGTATAGAATTAGTGAGGACAACTAAGCCCTCGATAGACAAAATTCGGAAGCAATGAGCTGAAGACTTTCAAGCTAATATAGATGATGACCCTGAGAGGGCTGAGTTCTGGCGTGAAAACTCAATGCGAGTATTTGATGAACTCTCATGCACATCTGAGGAGAGTTTAAAATGTGTTGTGTCCTTGTTAAGGGACTCGGCATACCATTGGTGGAAAACGTTGACATCAGTGGTTCTGAAAGAGAGAGTGACGTGGGACTTCTTTTTGGAAGAGTTCCAAAAGAAGTATATAAGTCAGAGGTTTGTGGGCCAGAAACGAAAGGAGTTCCTTGAGTTAAAGCAAGAAAAAAATGACTGTGGCGAAATATGAGTGCGAATTTGTTAGGCTCAGTAAATACGCGCAAGAGTGCGTGTCCACAGAAGCCATTTTATGCAAGAGATTTGAAGATTGGCTGAATGAGGATGTCAGACTTCTAGTCGGGATTTTAAAACTAAAAGAATTTGTGATATTGGTGGATAGGGCTAGTAAGGCCGAATAATTGAGTAAGGAAAAGAGGAAAGTCATGAGTGAGGCCTGAGATGCAAGAAAAAGGCTAATGAGTAAATCCTACCAAGCTCAGTCGAAGAGGTCCAAGGAAATGAACCCTCGGACGACTACATCAGCCGGGTATTCGTAAAGAGAGTGAGGCAACACGTACTCGGGTACCAGAGTTCAAGCCACCTCGATGGTAAGTGTGGGCAATCCCAAGTCCAAACCGGAATGCCTGAGTTATGGCAGACACCATACTAGGGAGTGTTGGGGAAACCAGCGGAATTGTTATAAGTGTGGTTCCCGCGACCATTTCATCTAAAATTTCTATGAGAGGGATGACAAGGAGAGGAAGCAAGAGATAAGATCAAGCAGTGTCTCCTCTAGAGGTAGGCCACAAAAGAACTCAGGAGGTGGAACTAGCGGTAGAGGTGTATCACGAGACTCCACTATGAGACCAGAGGGTCGGGCACCTGTAAGGACTTATGCCACTCGCGCTAGTGAAGAGGCATCATCTCCAGATGTAATAACGGGTACTTTTCTCTTCATGACACCTTTGCTATTTCTTTGATTGATCCGGGGTCTACCCATTCTTATATTTGTATGAGATTGGCATCTAGTTTGAGTATGGCTATTGCGTCTATGAAATTTGTGGTTAAGGTGTCAAACCTGTTAGGTAGATATATGTTAGTTGACAAGGTGTGTAGGAATTGTCTTTTGACAATTAGAGGTCATTGTTTTTTGGCAAACCTTATGTTGTTGCCGTTTGATGAATTTAATTTGATTCTTGGTATGGATTGGTTGACTATCCATATTAGTGAACTGCGGCAGTAAACTTATTGAATTGAAATGTGAAAATAGAGATGTTATTTGGGTTGAATCAGGTGAGTCAGATAGTTTACCGGCGATGATTTCTTCCATGGTGGCTGGGAAGTATTTGAGAAAAGGCTACGAGTCTTATCTCACTTTCGTGTTAAATACTCAAGAGTCTGAGGTAAAGATTGAAACAGTGACGATTGTATGTGAGTATTGGGATGTATTCCTGGAAGAGTTACCCGAATTACCTCCAGTTAGAGAGGTCGAGTTTGGAATTGAGTTAGTTCTGGGAACGGCACCTATTTCAGTTGCTCCATATAGGATGGCACCCTTAGAGTTGAAAGAACTGAAGGTTCAGTTGCAAGAGTTGACAGATAAGGGTTTTGTGACACCGAGCTATTCACCGTGGGGTGCTCCAGTACTTTTTGTAAAGAAGAAGGATGGGTCGATGAGATTGTGTATAGACTACAAACAGTTCAACAAAGTGACTATGAAGAACAAGTATCCCTTACCAAGGAAAGATGGTCTATTTGATCAACTAAAGAGAGCTACGGTGTTCTTTAAGATTGACCTGAGGTCCGGTTATTACTAGTTGAGGGTTAAGGAGCAAGATGTGCTGAAAACGGCATTCTGGACGAGGTATGGCCATTATGAGTTTCTAGTCATGTCGTTCGATTTAACGAATGCTCCTATGTTTTTTATGGACCTAATGAACCGTGTCTTCCGATCGTATTTGGACAAGTTTATTGTTGTCTTTATTGATGACATATTATTTTATTCTCGAGATGAGAATGAACACGCGGAGCATCTGAAAATTGTCTTACAGACTTTAAGAGCCAATCAGTTATATGCTAAATTTAGTAAGAGTAAGTTTTGGCTCCGAGAGGTCAGATTTCTAGAACACATTGTGTCGGGTGATGGTACTAGAGTTGATCCTAGAAAAATCTTGGATATTGTGGAGTGGAAACAGTCGAGGAACGTGTCAAAAATTGAAAGCTTTTTGGGTTTAGCGAGGTACTATAGACGGTTTGTGAAGGGATTCTCCAAGATTGCTTCCCCGATGATGAAACTGTTGCACAAAGATGTTAAGTTTGAATGGACTGGAAAATGTCAAGAGAGTTTTGAGATATTGAAAACATTGTTGGCTGAGGCACCGGTTTTGGTTCAACCTGAGTCGGGGAAAGAGTTTGTGGTCTACAGTGACGCATCGTTAAATGGTCTCGGCTGTGTGTTGATACAAGAGGGTAAGGTAGTCGCTTATGTAATAGCCCGGTTTAGACCCTAGTTGGAACAGTGGTTTTGAGACCACAATTCTGAGGTTGGAATAATAATTTAATATTATTTTCTATAAGAAGATTTTACGGTGTGCCGAATTAAGAAAAAGGATCTAATCGCATAAGATGCAAAAGCTGTGTGCTGGTTTATAAGTGTCTAATTGTGGTTGTCTTTTTAATATGGAGGCTTTATGATGCAATTTGACCATTATTAGTGATAGTGGGTGACAATGGACAAAAATAGCCTTAGTGTATAAATGTTTTATATGTTTAATAAAAGGGTAAATTGGTAAATGAAGAAGTAATGTATATCAACTAAAACAAATGAGAAAAAGAAAGCCTTATTCATATTTTCTTCCATCGATTTTTGAAGAAAGAATAAGGGTTTAAAGCTTTTGAATTTTTGGCACCTATTAGCTTGATTCAAGGTTAGATTTTGTTCGATTTTCGATAATTTCTACTTTTTCGTAATCGTTGCTTCGTACTCTAGCTAACCCATGTTGTAATTTTGTGAATTAATCATGTTTTTATAATGAGTTATTGATGAATACTTGAGCTATGTGGTAGTTGATAGTGAAATATGAAAATTTGGTGTTGGGTTAACATAGTTTGTATTTGAATTTTTAGTGAAATAGAGTATTTTGGGCTAAAATGTGAAATAAAAGAGATGTATGGACTTGTATGAATATAGAGAGAATTAGGCTAGGCATGGGTGAAATGAAATTATGTACATTTTGTGATTTTGTGAATTAGGGGTAAAAATGAGAGGGTTATTATGTAAAATGCCCTAAATATGTGTGTTTGGACTAAAATGAATGATTTGGTGATTGAATGGATTGAATTTGAATATGTATAGACCAAGAGAGGAGAAGTTCGGATCGAGATCGAGGCAAAGACAAAGTGCTCAATTAATCGACCATTTTGGTATTTCGACGTCCGAGGCAAGTTCGAACATAGTACGTGTATTTAACTATGTTTAATGTTATGAGATGAATGATATGATATTAGTGAATTATAAATGCTATGTGAGGGCTCGAGTTATATGGCACTAAGTGTGCGTATTCAAAAATGTGACTGAGATGATTGGAACTGTGTGTGCAAAATAATATAAGCTTCATCTTGTGGTTGGCACTGTGTGCGTGATACCGACTTAAGTTCGGTTTGATATGGATGCACTAAGTGTGCGATGTTGGTTAAGCTTTAGCTAACTATTCGGGCACTAAGTGTACGATTGAATCAGTGAAGGGGCAAAAATTGATCGAAATGAAATAGTGAGTAGTAAGTAGCAAATGTAATCGACAACTAAGTGTTGGCTAAGGTACGTTCGGAACCTATGTGGTTGATGAAACTATGAATGAGTTTATGGAAGATAAATTGAACATATTAGTTTTGGATGAAATGAGATATGAGGTTGTGAAATAATTTATGTGATGCTTTGTTTTAGTTTAATGTATTTTGTTACGAACTTAGTAAGCTTTTGGAAAGTTTACTGTGTAATTGTTTCTCTATTTTACAGTGTTAGTAAAGCTAGCTTGGATCCGAGAATCGTCAGCATCTCTATCACACTATTGGCAATCTATTTTGGGTACTTTTGGAAAGACGTATATAAATGAAATATGGCATGTATAGGCTATAAGTTATGATATGTCTTGAAATGTTTAACCCTTGGCATGTGATTTGGCTTGGAAGCTGAATGATGT
Organism: Gossypium bickii; assembly: GCA_025503065.1. Taxonomy (NCBI): domain Eukaryota; kingdom Viridiplantae; phylum Streptophyta; class Magnoliopsida; order Malvales; family Malvaceae; genus Gossypium; species Gossypium bickii. The sequence goes on along the minus strand of CP106717.1, from coordinate 39,683,703 downwards.
AGAATTGATGAATGAGATATGAATGTGGTATATTTCATGACTTTGTTGATTGTGAAAGATGTAGTTTGAAGATGAATTTTGGTATGGATTATATGATGTTTGATTTACATATATTTTGAGATGTATAATTGCTACTTTGAATGTTTTAGTTGTAATGATAATAAGCATGGAAGTAGATGGTATAGAAGGTGATTGAATAATGCATGAAATGGTGTGTTTGAATGCACTTAAAAGTATGAAATGGCATTGCTTTGAAGCTTGTTGGTAGACCCTTGTGTGGGTGGCATATTGGCCTTGCAAATGGCCTATTTTGCAAATTTGGTTAAAGGACAGGGGCTTGTATCTCCACCGTATGGTTCAAGGACCACTTCGAAGTGTGTCTGGACAGGTTACACGCCCGTAGCACACGGGCGTGCCTGGTGACCGTGTGACCAAGTTAGTAACTAGCCTAATATTACACAGCCATCGCACACAGATGTGTCCCGTGGCCGTGGAGATAAGTCAGTAAGCATGCTCTGTTTTGACACGACCTGGACACATGGGTGTGTCTGGTAGCCGTGTGAGGCACACGGCCTGATTGCACGGGCGTGTGACCTCAACCGTGTTGAAGAATGTTTGAAATTTTAAAAACTTTTATAAGTGTTTGGTTTAGTCCCGACCCCTTTCTAGTATGTGTTTAAGGTCTCGTGGATCTCAATAAGGGACTATATGATTATGTTGTGAGATGTTTTAATGATGATAGACTTTGTGTCGTGAAATGGTGGTAAAATGTGCTGATTATTCAGTAATGCCTCTTAACCCTATTCTGGTGATAGTTTCGGGTTAGGGGTGTCACAGCTTACGCCTCGAGACAATAAAAATCGCATGAGAAGAATTATCCAACTCATGACTTAGAGTTGGTCGTTATTGTTTTCGTGTTAAAAATTTGGCAGCATTATTTGTATGGTGAGAAGTGTCGAATCTTCACAGACCATAAGAGCTTGAAGTACTTGATGGATCAAAAGGATTTGAATTTGCGACAATGGTGGTGGCTTGATTTATTGAAGGACTATGAGCTAGTAATTGATTACCATCCGGGGAAAGCGAATGTGGTTATGGATGCCCTGAGTAGGAAATCCATGTATGCTTTGAGAGCTGTGAGCATGAGTTTAGCATGGTCTAACGATGGTGTTGTATTAGCCGAGTTGAGGGCTAGGCCATTATTTGTTCAACATATATGTGAGGCTCAAAGGAATGATAACGAGCTGCAGGCTAAGAAAGCTAAGTGCGAATCGAGAAATGATTCTGAATTCCAGGTGAGTTTGGATGATTGTTTAATGTTCCATGACATGATTTGTGTTCCTAAGGATGATGAGTTGATTCGGAAGATATTGAATGAAGCACATAGTGGTTACTTGTCAGTACATCCAGGCAGTACGAAAATGTACAATGATCTGAAGAAATTTTATTAGTGGCCGGGAATGAAAAGGGGCATCTCTAAGTTTGTAAGAAGATGTCTAATTTGTCATCAAGTGAAGGTTGAGCATCAAGTACCCTCGGGATTGCTTCAGCCAGTGATGGTTCCTGAGTGGAAGTGGGATCAGATTACCATGGATTTTATGACAGGGTTGGCTGTGACTCTGAAAAAGAAAGATGTCGTGTGGGTTGTCGTAGACAGACTAACGAAGTCGACTCATTTTATACCAGTGTGTATTGATTATTCACTAGATAAGTTAGCCGGGTTGTATATTGCGGAAGTGGTGAGGTTGCATGGAGTACCCGTATCTATTATCTCGGATAGAGATTCGAGATTCACTTTGAGGTTTTGGAAGAAACTACAGGAAGCCTTGGGTACAAGGTTAAATTTTAGTACTGCATTCCATCCTCAAACTGACGGCCAATCTGAAAGAGTAATTCAAGTTCTTGAAGATATGATGCGTGTTAGAATTCGAAGGTAGTTGGGACAGATACCTACCCTTGGTCGAATTTGCTTACAACAACAGTTATCAATCGAGTATAAGGATTGCACAGTATTGTATGGTAGTAAGTGTCGGACTCCTTTGTATTGGACCGAGCTGAGTGAGAAGCAAATTCATGGGGTTGATCTGGTTAAAGAGACCGAGGAAAAAGTGAAAGTAATTTGGGATAGTTTGAAAGCTGCTTCAGACCGACAAAATTTGTACGCGGATTTGAAAAAGAAGGAAATTAAGTTTAAAGTGGGTGACAGAGTGGGTGACAGGGTATTTCTGAAAGTGTCCACGTGGAAGAAAATATTGAGATTTGGTCGAAAAGGGAAATTGAGTCAATGGCTCATAGGGCCGCATGAGATTACCGAAAAGATTGGGCCAGTGGCATAGTTGGCTTTATCGGTAGAGTTAGAGAAAATTCACAATGTGTTTCATGTATCGATGTTGAGATGTTATCGCTCCGATCCTTCGCATGTGATTCCTTGAACAGAAATTAAGATATGACCGGATATGACATATGAGGAGGAGCCAATTAAAATCTTGACTCGAGAGTTGAAACAATTAAGAAACAAGGACATAGTTTTGGTAAAGGTATTATAGCAGAAACACGGTGTAGAAGAAGCTACGTGGGAATTGGAAGAAGCCATGAAAGGGCAATATCAAAACCTTTTTACCAGTAAGATTTTCGAGGGCGAAAATCTCTAAAGGAGGGGACAGTTGTAACAGCCTAATTTAGGGGCTAGTCAGAACAATGGTTTCGAGACTGCTAAACCAAAATTAAGGAAAATTATTTTGATGTTATTTTATATGTTAAGGTGTTATTATAAGGCTATGCGAAAATTTTGGTGCCTTAATTTGAGTGATAGCATGCTTAATTGTGAAAAAGGACTAAATCGCATAAAGTGCGAAAGTTCTATTTTATAAGGTAGAGGTACCTAATAGCTATAGAGTGTAATTTGGAGGTTTTTAAAGTGCAATTAGGCCATTTATCTAGTGATGGCCGGCCATATAGGAGCTAGGGAGACAAGATTTTAATGTTGGTCAAATTTGGTGAATATTAGGTGATAAAAACGAATAAAGATGTTATCATCTTTTCACTATTCTTCTACCTTCATCCACCAAAAATTGAAGAAAAATAGGAGTTTTGAAGCTCAAAACTTTCAACCAACATATTCCCTACCAAGTAAGTGATTTTGAAGTTTTTCTTAATGCTTTTTGTACTTTTGGAGTCCCCAAAGCTTAAGCTAGCTAATGAAGGGACTAATTTGAGATATGGTTGAAAGTCTAGGGACTTTCTATAAGAGTAGTTATGTTGTTAGCTGAGTTTTTATTGAAGAAAATGAATGTTAGGGAAGTAAGAAACAACTTCTGTGAAAGGTGTTAGCATGAAAACACCTAAATAGGACTTAAATGCAAAGAATGAATTTATGTCATAAATGCATGAAATAGTTGAAATAGTGAGTAGTTGTAAGAGAAATAAATGTTCAGCTAGGCTTATTTATTGATAAAATGTGTTGAAAAATGGTTTACGAGCCTAGGGGCAAAATTGTAATTTTACCATAGTGCAAGGGCAAAATGGTCATTTTTGCCTAAGTGCAAAAATTATGATCTAAATGAGTGAATCTTATTGTTATAGATCAAGAAGAGCGCAGAATTAATCTTGATCGGGGAAAAGGCAAGGTCACGGATTAAAACTGTTAGTTGACGCGTTTCTCACCGAGGTAAGTTTATATGTAAACAATGCATTATATATATTATTGTTGCTAACTAGTGTATAGCACAATTGAGAACATGTCTGATTCAAGTGGATTTAATGTGGTAGTTACTGAATAAGTCTAGTATGACTGGTGGAATGGATATGTAAGTGTGCTATATTAATACTTGATGGTGGGCTAAGTGCGATACTACCTTAATACTTAATTACAATGGGCTATGTGCGATACCATCGTCTATTTATCATTTGGTGGGCTATGTGCGATACCACCGTAACTAACCTCTTGGCGGGCTATGTGCGATACCACCCCAAATAAATCTGATGGAGGGCTAAGTACGAAACCACCAAGAAATTGATCTTGAGTAGTTGATCAATAGATTTTGATGTGTTGTATTATGTGATATTGTGGTGCTAAGTGCAGGAAGTTATGCTAATGAGAATGTACACATTGATCTTGTGACATGGTTGGAATGTGGAAATGGGAGGAATGAGTATGCATGATTAGGAATGTGGATTGTTTCTTGTTTAGTATGTATTGCAATATAATTGTTTAGCATATACTAAAATGTTATATTGTTTATATGTAAACTTACTAAGCTTAAAGCTTACTCCCTTCTCTTTCCCCTTATTTTATAGAGTTTAAGAGCTGAACCGGGATACGTGAATAACCAGAAGACCGCCCACACTATCTACTCATCTCAGTATATTTAGACTTAGAGATTTTTAATATGGCATGTATAGGGGCTAGACTAGGTGTATTGTTTTGTTATTTTGGCCAAGAGTGTGTTGGCCCCTTTTATGAGAAAATTCTTGTGTATATATATAGCCATATTTGTTGGCTTTTTGCTACATATATGAGAATATGAAGTTATTCATGGAAATTCATATTGCAATTATGAGTTGTTATTTGATATGTTGAATGGATTCATGTGGTGTGATCTAGAGGGATGCAAAGAGCTTGGCAAATAGCCTTGTTCTTGTTCACATAAGTAGGCACACGGGCGTGTGTCTAGGCCGTGTGTGACATACGGCCAGTCCATGGGTGTGTGCCCAGGCCGTGTGAAGTCTGCACCTTGAAATTGGAATTTGATTCGCCACACGGTTGAAGCACACGGGCGTGCCCAGGCCGTGTGGATTAATCAGAGGTGACCACGGGCCAGCCTTATGGGTGTGTGCCCAAGTCGTGTGATTCAAGTCAGTTTCAACCACAGGCGTCGAACACGGGCGTGTGAGATGATACACGAGCGTGTCATCTCCCCCACAGACGTGTGGCCCCTGTTTAGGAAAAATTTTCTTAAGTGTGTAAGAGATTCCAAATTATCTCATAAATCTTTTGGAAACGTATTTAGGGCTTCCTAGGTCCAATGTAAGGTCGATAGGCATACGAATGGAAAAGTTTTAATCTGGAATAAGTTTGATAGTCCGAAGTTGTATAATCGTGTGAGTTAAGTATGGTAAGGCCTCGTACCTGGTTCCGGCATAGAATACGGGTAAGGGGTGTTGCAGCCCATCACAATGGTAAGCCTCATCCATCAATAGTGACACTGTACCCTTCAATTTCTACTCTAGTGTACACTCCATGTCATCCAGAAGCCTTTTCGTGGCCTCTAACCAGTATTCTGCTATGGTTGGGGTTGTCCTAACAATGCTCCTAAATTATTCGACTCAGTTAGATAGAAGCCTCTCTGCAATAGTCCTGCGATTTCCAGATCCACTTTGGGCCCCAAGAACATGCTGTAGCACCCTAAGAATGGCATACGACACAACATCGTCAGTAAGCTCGTGATGATCCTCCTCAATAGTATACATATTTTCAACCTGGTCAGCCATTGGCTCAGGTGTGCGCACTCGCGATGCAGATGAATCAATTTGGGTTCCCAGACCCTGCTCTTTACGAGTTCTTATACCCTAGTACGGATGCCTTGAGTACTCATCTTTTGCTATTGAATTCTTAAGTTTATGCAATTTTATCTGACAATTAGAAATGAGCTTTCATTATCAATTCAGAATGTTTTTAGTTCTAAATGTTTCATCACTATAGTATCAATAACTATAGTTTTTAGAATCTAAAGTTTCACAGTATAGTTTTCAGATTTTAGAGTTTCATAATCTATAGTATTCTATAGTTTCACAATAACAATTCAATAAGCCAGAAGTACTTATTTGGGCCAGCTTCAGAGTCTCAAATTTTCAGAACAGAATCAAAACTTTGTTTAAAATAAGTTTTAACCAAGGCAGGGATTTTCCCCAAAATACCCTTTTTCACAAACAAGCATGCATTTTCAAAAATAAACCACAGTCCTAGTTTTAAATTGAGCTTTGATACCACTAAATGAAATATCCTAAACTCGACCTAGACATTATGGCTGAATCATGAAGATCACATTGGCCATGTTGTTCACGCAGAAAATCATTTTCATTATTTCGTATTAATAATCGTCCTTATTTTTAAAATGTCATTTAATTTTACTTAAAGAAAAGCCAAATATTGTCTTTAAATTTCCTCTTGAAAGATTTTATCGAAATTGTCTATCTTTAGAAAAACTCAAGTATTGATAATTTTCAGAAAATATTATTTTCAAATTAAATGTCGCTGCGAAAACTAACATAATTAAAGCCGGTTTTGTCCTTTTGAAAATGTAGGTTTAATATATATAAATCTTGTAAAATACTAGTTTATTTAGTAGGTAGCGTCGAGTTCTGAAATTGAAGTATTATATTTGAAAACACTCCCATTAAGTTGAACTATAACATTATCGTGAAGAATCTATTGATTAATTATTATTTTCATAAACCCTCTTAAGTGGTAGTTTAAAAACGTAAGTCGTGCAAACAATCCAAAAACCATAATCCAAAATAAAGTCATAAGCTGAAGCCCACAATAATAAAACAATTCTCAAATACCAAATAATGTAGTTTTTCTAAAAATGACCGAGTGCACCTCCGTAAGCCGAGCCTATCCTATCTCGATTATCATCTAAAAAGTCAAAACTAAAAGGGGTGAGCTTAAAAAGCCCAGTTCGGATTGCAAATCATGATAACAGAAATTAACACATAATAACATCAGTTTAAGCATATCATATTCATACAATATTGGAAACACAAAGATTTATATACTTTTTCATACCTAATTTTACTTAAAATCATGCATTTTCGATAGAATTTTTGTCATAAAATAATTAAAATGTAATAAAATTTTGAACATGTTAATTTTTAGTCAATTTTACAATTATTTTTAGTGAATTTTGATTATTTTTGACAGATTCGTACAAAGGGCGAAAATTGACCTGGCAAACACCGTTAAAAGAACAAAACCGAGAAGCAATTCGAAGTAACAAGAAAAAATAATTTCCAGCCTAAGACGGTCCAAATATGTGTATTATTTCATAATATAATTAATTTTAATTTATTCCCAATTTAGTTTGGGCTAAACAAATTAATTTTAATTAATTATGGAAAAAGGGCCCAGTTGAACCGCACCAGTTGAACCAAATTGAGCGAACCGAATCAGCCACCAATTGGGTTGCCCCAAACCGTTCAAATGCTGGCCCAAATCAGCATTTTAGCTAATTAAATGAGCTAGCAAAAAGGCCATTGGAAGACTTACAAATTGCATTCAAACCCCACCTTAGATTAAGGCTTTACGGATTTGCCCCAAGCTAATTTTAGCAAGTTGAAAGTCTCAACTTTGCCATGTAGGATGGCCGGCCATGAGGGGGCTCTTAGGCTGCTGAAATTTGCTATTTTTAGCAGCCATCCTCAGCTATATAAACCCCACTTTGCTACCCATTGAAACCATCCCTTATTCACATCTCTTCTCTCACAACTCTTCTCTCCTCTCTCACTTTTTCTCTCATTTTCCCATTCAAAGTTCCTTCTCTTGTGCCGATTTCTCCTCTTGGGAAAGGGGTCTTCTTTAGCCATTTTGGAGCAGCAATTAAGTGTTCATAGCAGCCTTGATCGGCGAGGACAACAAAGAAGGAGGAACGGAGCAACCTAGTCAAACCACGGAAAACCACCAGATTTGATTCTTGTTCCCTATCTCTTTAATTTTTGTTGCTTTTATGATTAACATATCTATGAATATTTATGTTGTTGGAATGGTTAATTTAATTAGCTTAGCTTGAATTTAATTTGTGTTGGGTGATTGCATTTCGTCCTCTTGATTTGTTAAATTTATGTTTATGCTGTTATAGGCCTCGGTAAAATGCTTGATTAAGTAAAATCATGCCTAAGTTATTCTGTCATTATAATTTTTTAGACAACTAAAGAATTAATTATTTAAATGCATTGAAATTGTAATTAATGGACACAGTACTTAATCAGTGCATGTTTAATTCTTCTAAGGTAGCTGAAGATTAGATTAGCATTGTATTTGGCGATACATATGCCTTGCATAACTTGCAAGATTATTGTGATTAAATTGTTTCAAGGTAAGGATACTTTGTTACCTCACATAGTCTTTTATATGCGTATTAGGTTGAATTAATCATTTGAATCGACATAGGAATATGTGAGAGATTGTCTAATTTAATAAGAATGTATGTGCAATAACATGTTTACCTTTATAAATATGTTTTATCGGTCGAATTGACATAGGAATATGTACAAGAGATGAATGGATTTCTGATTTGTAAATATGTTCATAAGTTAGAAAATAACCGTGTTGCCGTGATTATTCGTAACAAGTATAAGCATAAGTTTAATGATTCTAAGGTAAGAAAATATAATTAATCCAACACAATTATATCATCTTGATTAAAATCAGCTTTTGTAATCGTTTTATTTTATTTTACTTTGTTTTCTAGTTTTTAATCATTTCCAAAATCCAAATATTTTTCCTTCACCAAAGTGTTTAAAATTACTTTCATAAATAATTCTTTTACAGTCCCTTTGGGTACGATAACTCGACATTTACTTGTCACTTTATTACTTGTTGCAATTGTGTACACTTGCTCATTTCCATCGTTCCAAGTTTTTCGCGCCGTTGTCAAGGACTGTTTTTCAAAAGCCATTATTTGTGAATTTGTTAGTCTTACATTTTGGTTTAATTTTCTGTTTAATTTTTAACTTAATTAATTTTTCTGTGAATATTTCAAGTGTTTATGAGTATTGACCGAATTATCAATTTACTCCCCGTAGACCCTAAGATAGAATGAATCTTTCGACAACGTAGAAGACAAGCGAATCAAAGGAGGATCGAAGAGATGAATTTCGAGAATATGAATCAAGAAAACGGAGCAAACCTTGCTCAAAATCCTATCCTTATTGCTGATTATAGGGATAGAGCCTTAAGACAATATGTCGTGCCAGTGTTCAACGATCTTAATCCGGGTATTAGAAGACCCAAAATCAAGACACAACAATTTAAGCTGAAGCCAGTCATGTTCCAAATGCTTCAGAAAGTGGGCCAATTTAGTGGAATGCCTATTGAAGACCCTCATCTACACTTGAGACTATTTATGGAGGTGAGCGACTCTTTCAAATTAGCTGGAGTACCTGAAGATGCATTACAATTGAAGTTGTTCCCATTTTTGCTAAGGGACAGAGCTCGAGCCTGGTTGAACTCATTGCCACCGAACTCAATTTTCACATGGCAAGAGTTAGCAGAGGAATTTCTTATAAAGTATTTCCCACCTAGCAAGAATGCTAAGTTGAGGAACGAGATCACTAACCTTCCAGCAAATGGATAATGAATCCTTGTATGAGGCATGGGAAAGATTTAAAGAGTTATTATGAAAGTACCCTCATCATGGAATTCCACATTGCATCCAACTTGAGACGTTTTACAATGGTCCCAATGCTTACATGAGGATGGTAGTGGACGCTTTTGCTAATGGTGCTCTCCTTTCTAAGTCTTATAACGAGGCGTATGAAATTATCGAGAGGACCGCCAACAACAACTATCCCAGTCAAGCAGTGTCAGGAAGACGAGTCGCTAGAATACATGAAGTAGACGCTCTTACTTCACTAGCATCTCAGGTATCATCAATATTCTCAATGCTTAAAATTCTTACTAATCATGTGCAGAACCGGATTGTCGAACCCCAAGGAACCAAAAGTACTAATACTAACTTTCTTTTTATTATCTAGCCTAAGAATTAAAGGAATTTTATCTAATCTAAAATTAACTAACAACTAAGATAAAGATGCAAAGACAAAGAGAATGAATTTGGGAAAAATACCTTGGGAAAAACCAATTGATTAAGACAATACCCGAGGAAGAATCCACCTAGACTTCACTTGTTATCTCACTTTGAACCAAACGATTTATTCACTTGACTTGATCCGTAGGATTCCCTAAGTTATATTAATACCTTCGTCGAGGCTACTAACGTCTAACCCTAGGTTGATTAATTGAAATCTCTTTCTAATTAAAACCCCTAGAATTGCATTAACTCGATCTATGGACTCCCATATTAGGTTTCACCCTAATACGAAAAAAATCTCGTCATCCTATGTCTAGGCGTGTGATCAACTCCGATTAATTATGCTAGATCTACTCTTAGGCAGGGACTTTTGCTCCTCCACCTAAGCACATCAGACTTGAATTAATATCCCGAAAATATCAAAACAAGAATTAAGAACACATAATTAAGAACAAATCAATTATTTATCATATAGTTCAGCAAACAATAACAAGATTCATCTTAGGTTTCATCTCCCTCAAGTATCTGAGGGCTTAGTTCATAATCAAAAAAGAATACATCTCAGAAGAAAAGATAAAACAAAACATAAGAAAAAACTTTAAAACCCCCTGAAGGAATTGAAGAGATATCCTCCGTCTTGAGTATGACTCTAGCTTCTTGAGATGAATCAATTGGCTTTTTTCGAGTAAATTCCACAATTTTGACCCCTCTAGCTCGGCTCATTGGCCTAGCTGGACGCTCCTTGAAGGTTGGCCTCTAGGGTGTTTATATAGGCTCTTGGAATACGTTTCTTTGCCTCTAAGTATCCTAATTTGACTGAAACTCTTCTTTCTCACGTCAGGGACACGCCCATGGCACACGCCCATGTGAATCATGGCCAGGCCGTGTTGATTTTGTGATATGGCTCATTTACTCCATTTTGGGCCCGTTTCTCATTCTTTTCATCCTCTGGTGCTCTTCTAAGTATAAAACATGAAAACAAAGGATTAAGAGCACCAATTTACACAATTCAAGGCTTAAATCATCCAAAAGCATGCTAAATGTGGGCTTAAAGTATGTTACTATTACGGTTTATCAAATACCCCCACGCTTAAGCTTTTGCTTGTCCTCAAGTAAAATTCTCAACTCACAATTAAAATGAACTTCCTCGATTCATAATATTCATCAATAATGTTTCATCATAATTTAAAGATAATTCATACATTGATAATTTAACTCAAAGAGTCCCAAAGATTCAAACAATCTAAGTCATACATTTGTAGCATAAAACATAGGTGTTTCCCTTTACCAAAATAATTACCTCTGATTCAGAATTGACAAGAGTTGACATCCTCACTAAAGATTCACTCAAATCACTCAAAGTGTTTAAGGTTCAAAATTAAGCACTCAAAAGTCGAACATGAAAAGTTAATCCCATAAGCTTGCCTAAAAATCAAATCTCCACCACTATAATATGAGATGATACACAAATCAAAAGGCCTTTAAAAAGGGTTGTAACGGGGCTTAGGTTAAGGGTGTGGATAACGGCTAAATTAAAGCGTTAGAATCGAGACTGACCTGATAAATTACCTAACTAGAAAAATGAACTAATCTTAAATAATTACATCAATTGAAAGCTTGTAATACTAATCACATGAGCTTCTTCTCAAGATATGGAATTTAAATGTATAAGCTCAATTACATAAAGCTAATATTGAATATACTTCATTTTTTTTAAAAGAACAAATCATTACAATAATAAGAAAGAACTTTAAAAACTGAAATATAGAACATAGTTAGGAAATTGTTCAAAATCAAATCTCGACAAAAAGGGAGTCAAGGAATGGTGATAACAAATACAGAATGGGTTTTGGGTTAATATTAGTGGGTGAGTCAAAAAAAGGGGGGGTTGTTAGGATCAAAGGGGTTCACTATGGGTTAATTATGAATGTAGGCTTTTGGTGGAGTGAATGAGTTAAAACCTAGGTGCCTTTATCATCTCTGTATATCAAATCAAAGGTGTGATCTTGAGATGTATAATCGAAGCAAGTTCTAGAATAACAAATCAATGTTGACGCACTCATAATCAAAAAGTGAGCATAAAAGAATGTATGCTCTAAAAGGCTCAAAATCTCACAAAAATTATGGGTTTTTGATATCAACCTTGTAAATTTCAAACTTCAAGGTAATAATTAGATTTAGGTAGACAACCTAACAAAATTTTAATTTTTGAAAATAGACTTATCATGCTTGATTCTCTAGTCTCCTAAAGTTTAAATCATCACTGCACAATTATCAATGATTTAATCCAAAACATATCAACAAACATCATAAATCAAAGGAAATTTCATTCTAATCATAATATGAGAAAATTACTTTAGAACAAGGCATAATTCAGGGATTTTCAAATAATACTGTAGTTAACACCCACACTTAAGATGTACATTGCCCTCAATGTACAAAGATAGATAATAGTAAAATAAAATCATAAGATAGGGAGAGAAGTGAAACTTCCTGAATTATGGATGAGATCCTTGGAGGATGTTCCATGACGAATGTGATGACTAGGTATAAGTGATGTTTTCGTTCCTTGAGTGGTATATTTAATCTATTTACTCTGCGAAGTCATTAATTATATTTTAGGGAATGGATGTTGTTATGGAAACTTAGGGTTAGATAGCCAGTGATAAAGTGCAATGAATAGTACTAATGAAAGTTTCAAGTCTTTAGACAGTAAACTAAAAAATAAAAATGAAAATAGAAGTAGAAATAAAGATAGAAATAAAAATAAAAATAAAAATAAAAGGACTCAGAGGTCCTCTGCATCAGCTGGGTCGGGAGGTGGTGGCGGCGATGAGATATGAAGGTGATGACAGATCTGCTGAAGAGTCGCCTCAATGCCATCGAATCTTTGAGCGGTGTTATTGAATTACTGTATACAGTAATGCTCAAACTGTGTGAGAAGTGCAGAAATGTCTGAGAGTGAAACAGCTGAATGAACTGGGCGATGGCTATGTTATGGTGCTTCCTGTGGTGGAGATACATCTTCAGTAATGTCCTCAGGGTCCTCCTCGTTGGTGGTAGGTGTTAGCCGATATTGGGGTGATCGGTCCCACGTCGACGTTGAATCATCCTCATGTGTAGCATCGTCTGGATGCCCTGTGGGGACATCTGACCTATCGGTGTGAGGGAGGAGATCTGAGTGTCGGTGTTGAGGAGCCCGAAATGTCGAGCCAAGCGTATGATGTAGGGACCCATAGATATGACTCCTCTCCTGTGCTGCTCTGTTTGATGTTGAATGGCGCGAACTATGAAATAGGCTAAGTCGAAAACGTACCCGTTCGCCATGCACCATAGGAAGTAGGCGTCGTGAGTGTTGACGATGCCGGTGCTCTCTTACCTACCTGTCAGTGTATGAGCTAAAAGCACGTGTACGTACCTCAGGGATGGGGCAAGGGTCGTCGCCTTGGAGCGGTTAAGGTCATAATTTTTGTTGGGTGCTATATTGTACCAACATCTTGTAGGGGTGTTGTGGATATGGCGGTGAAGCTCTGAGAGATCATTTTCATCCATGAATTCTTCGGTATAAAGTCCTAATGAAGCCTCGAATTGCGGTACATTTAGTTCTCGTACAATGCCTCCGAGATGGAATTGGATCGTACCGGGGTCATCGTGGTGCGACATCACTGTCTGAAGGTGGAATGTTGAACAGAGCTCCAAAGTGAGCTCTAGATATGTGGGCTCGAGGATGTTGAAGAATTGGTTCCAAGGGTCGGTAGTTAGGAGGGCCCGTACGTCATCGGCTAGTTGGACCTGATCCAAAGCGGCCCAATCAATACATCTCCCTGTGCCGAGTGGTCATGCCCGAAGTATCTTATAAAGGTCTTCTTGGGCTCCTGGAGGAAATCGTAAGAATGGGTGGCGCACTTTGGCGGATGCGCTGGCCGATGACGAACTGGGTCCCTTTCATTTTTTGGAACTAGGGACTGTGATTTTCTTGCCTCGGGATGATGACATTGTAGTCCTAAAAATATCAGGTAATCGATGATTCAAGTAATATTTCCTACCGAGATATATCAAGGCTTCGATCAATATCCAAAATACACAAAAACTAAACTCATAATAAGATAGTTCAACCATATATAGCATGAGCAAGAACTTGACAACGAATGATTCCATCTAATTCTAAACATTATTATTTAAACAAAGATTAAATGACTAAATTAATCTAATAATAAGAATAAACTAATATTAAATAATAAGAATAAACTTTAATTAAATAAAATTCTAATTATAAAACAGTTAAATGGGGGGAAAATGTAACAATAAGAGGTGACCAGTAGTGTTTTTAGAGAGTGGCAGCGTGGTTAGGCGGAGCACGGGCGTGTACTGCAAATTGTCAGGGAAACACGGCGGTGGAACACCTTTGGGCGGGCATGTACTCTGCTGGCACGGGTATGGACTGGTTTTTGATGTGTATGTGAAAGAGGGAGGGAGATAAAGGATAGGGGAAGTCAAAGGTAGGGATTTTCTTTGATGGTGGCCAGAGTGGGGTAGAGAATTTTAAGGGAAATGGCTAGGGTTGGGAGTTTGGGGGAGGATTTTGGGGAAGACGAGGGTTATGTTCTTTAAATAGGGAAGGGGGCACAGGCAGGTACTACGCTCGTGTTTCTTTTATTCAGCCCGTGTTTTTCGTGATTTTTAAATTTGGGCGTGTTTGAGATGTTGCCCACGCCTGTGTTCATTGGGCATGTGCTATTCTGTTCGCTTCTCCCATGCCCGTGCATAATATCCCACACCCGTGTTTATGTAGTCAATGTCTCGCACAGTTGGTAGGCACGGGCGTGGCTCATGCCCGTACTGGTTACTCAGGATAGACCACGGCTGAATCGCACGGTCGTGGTCCCGTTATCGCAGCCCTTGTTGGGAAAATTTTTCTTCTTCATCTAACATGACTACAGGCATGCCCCTTTTTTTCGTCCCATGGTGTCCACACAGCCACAGGCACACCCATGTGCAAAGCCGTGTGGTAGGGAAACCTGCGCTTCACTGAATTGGTTAGTTTGGAGTTAGATGCTAAAAATCACAAATATAATGTTAGTGAAGTTAGTGCTCGGGTTGCCTCCCGAGAAGCGCTTATTTAAAGTCTTAAGCTAGACTCACCCTGTTTTCATTTCTAAATGAAGGTTCACGGAGCTGAAGCTCCTCTCTCAATTCCTTGAAATCTTCACCATTATAAAGTTTCAGTCGATGACCATTTACCATGAATGTCCCATGAGTTGGATGGGTTACTCGATTGTGCCGTAAGGAAAAATAGTTTTGATCACAAATGGGCCTGACCACCTTGATTTTAGCTTTCCAAGAAACAATTTGAGCCTTGAATTATACAGCAGGACCAAGTCTCCTACTTCAAATTTCTTTGATTGTTTTAAGCGAGCATCATGGTGTCGTTTTGTTCCCTCCTTATATAGTCGTGAATTTTCATAGGCATTAGCTCGCCATTTATTTTTCTCGTTCATTTGCATCATCCTTTTCTCACTTGCTATTTTAAGATCATAATTTAAGAATTTGATAGCCTAAAAAGCTTTGTGTTCTAACTCGAATGGTAGATGACAACCTTTTCCGTAGACAAGTTTGTAAGGGGATGTTCCTAGGGGAGTTTTAAACGCTGTTCTATAGGCCCATAAAGCATCATCTACTTTTAATGCCCAATCTTTCCTGTTTGATTCAACTGTTTTCTTTAAGATCCGTTTAAGCTCTCGATTTGCC
This sequence comes from Gossypium bickii, assembly GCA_025503065.1. NCBI lineage: Eukaryota > Viridiplantae > Streptophyta > Magnoliopsida > Malvales > Malvaceae > Gossypium > Gossypium bickii. The sequence goes on along the minus strand of CP106717.1, from coordinate 39,668,146 downwards.
ACTTCCACTTGCCCACTGGTTTGAGGGTGATAAGGGGTAGTTGTCCTGTGGTGTACTCCATATTTTTTTAAGACTTTATCAAATTGAGTATTACAAAAGTGAGTACCCCTATCACTAATAATCGCTCTGGGTATTTCAAAACAAGAGAAGAGTTTCTTAAAAAACCTTACTACAGCTCTAGCTTCGTTAGTAGGTAAAGCTTGGGCTTCCACCCATTTTGACATGTAATCTACTGCTACTAAGATGTATTTATTTCTGAATGAACTAGGAAATGGACCCATAAAGTCAACACCCCATACGTCGAATATTTCACATGATAACATATATGTTTGAGGCATTTCATCGTGTTTAGAGATATTACTTGTTCTTCGGCATTTATCACACGAAGCGACATACCTGTTGGCGTCTTTAAATAGAGTTGGCCAATAAAAACCTGATTTGAGCATTTTGTGTGCTGTCTTAATCCTACTGTAATGTCCTCCTGAAGGTCCTAAATGGCAGTGTTCTAAGATCTTGCTTGCTTCTGCTTTTGTAACACACCTTCGAATTATTTGATCTGCACATATACGAAAAAGAAAAGGGTCCTCCCAAAAATAGTTTTTCACATCAGCAAAGAATCGCTTCTTTTGATGATGTGTTAACTTTTTTGGTAGGACGTTAGTAGCTAGGTAATTTGCAATGTCTGCAAATCAGGGTACCTCAGAGTTAGAAATAGCAAATAATTGTTCTGCAGGAAACGAGTCATTTATCTCCCTCTCATCTAGTTCTTTAATATGTGGATTTCCAAGCCTAGACAGATGATCTACTGCAAGATTTTCAGCTCCTTTCTTATCCTGAATTTCTAGATCAAATTCCTGCACGAGTAAAATCCATCTTATGAGTCGAGGTTTTGCATCGGTTTTTGTTAAGAGATAACGAAGAGCTGAATGGTCAGTGTAAGCGACAACTTTAGATAATATCTGTAACATCCCGATTTAGGGCCTAGTCAAAATAGTGGTGCGAGATCACAAATCCGAGGTCTATGTATGAGTTTTTGAGATTTATGCTATGTATGCATGCTAGTGTGAAAGTTTCATGAAGCAATTTTGTGAAATTTTGGTTGAATTGTCCAAAAAGGACTAAATTACAAAAGTTGCAAAATGTGAGATTCTAGAAGCTATTTGTGTGAAATGGCTTTAGAATATGTATTAGAGGTCCTTAAATAGCAATTTACCCAAATTCTAATTTTTGGACAAAATTGGGCATGGATGAGTTAAAATAGGAAGTTTATCAAAAAGGGTATTTTGGTCATTTGGCAGTTAAATGATTAAAATGGGAGAAAAGATGACAAATTTCATTCATCTTCTTCTCCAAGGCTACCGAAATTTTCAAGAGCCATTGTTAGGGTTCTTCAAATTTTTCAAGCTTGCTAGTAAGTGCATCCAAGCCCTGTTTTTAATATTCTTCGAATTTGTGAAGTCTTAGTTGTATGAATAAGCTATTTTTAGCTATTTGATGAGCTATATTGAATGTTCAAAAAATGTAGCTATGTATTTTATGGAAGATTATGAAAGCTTGATGTAGTAGAAACATCTTTTGTTAAGTGATTTTCCATGAAAATGCATGTAGGGACTAGTTTGTGAAAGTTTTATGTTTGGTCATACATGTGTGATTTAGGGAGAATGGGTGAATGCTTTGGTTGAGTAAGTGATTCGGCTAATCATGAAAGGCTAGAAAGTTGAATAAAAATCACTTTATGAGCCTTGGGGCAAAAGTATAATTATGAGAAAGATTAGGGGCAAAAGACTAATTTTGCCAAAGTATGAGATAAGTGTCAATTTAGTCAATGTGTGTATTGAATAAGCTGATTTATTCATTATAAATCAAGAATGATGAAGCCCGGATCTAAACCAAGGCAAGAGCAAGGTGGTGGTCTAGATTGCATATTTTTATACTTTTGAGTATCGAGGTAAGTCTATGCTTAAACAATGCATTCATACTTACAATTTCTTAATGCTAGCTAGCATGTAGCATGATTGAGAATGATTGAGAACCTATGTGGGATGAATGTGGTAGAATTTGTGAATGGATGTATGGTTAAGTAAATAGATATGTGAATGTGTAGTGAGAATGCTAAACGGTGGGCTAAGTGCGATACCATCTTAATGCATATTGACGATAGGTTGGCTATGTGTAATGCTATTGTTAGGTATATCGTCTAGTGGGCTATGTGCGAAACCACTATGAATACCTTTGTGGTAGGCTAAGTGCGATACTACCTTATTAATTGATTGTGGTGGGCTAAGTGCTAAACCACCGAGAAATTAGTTGTGAGGATTAGCTGCGTAGATTAGCTGTGTGGTTATATTATTAAGTTAATTAGTTGTGTGGATGAATTATCGAGAAATGATGTTGTGTTGTATATTGTGTAAATGTGATATTGAATGCAGGGGTGCATTTCAATGGTTATGAGTATGTGACTTATGATGTGTTGGTAATGTGGTAAGGGATAGAAAGAGTAAGCATTGTTGTACATTATATGTTAGTATGATGCTAATTGTTGTTTAGCTTATACTATGATGCTTAATTGTTTATGTGTAAACTTATTAAGCTCAAAGCTGACTCCCTTTCTTTTCCCTTGTCTTATAAAGTAAAAGTGTTGAACCGAGATACGAGGATCAATTGGAAGATCGCCCACATTATCAGCACACTATGGTACATGAGACTCAATGTTTTCTATATGGCATGTATAGAGGCTAGACAAGTTAGTAAATTTTGTTGTAAATGGCTAAGATGTGTTGGCCTTTATATGGATAGTCTATTTTGTATAATGCCATAGTAGTTGCCTACCTTATTTTATGAAAAGATTGTAGTTATCTATGTGAGATTTCACTTCAATTTGAGTTGATTATGGATGTGTTGAATGAATGCATATTGTGTATGCTAGAGGGGTAAAAGGAACTTAGCACATAGCTTTGTTTTTGTCCATGTGGATAGACACACGGGCTGTGTCTAGACCATGTGTGACACATGGCCAGCCCACGGGCGTGTGACTTGACCGTGTGTCCCCAACATGTTAATATTTTAAGTCAGAATAGACCACGAATTTGCCACACAGGCGTGTGCATAGGCCGTGTGAGTTTAGTCGATGTTGGCCACACCAGCTAGCCACACGCGCGTGTGCCTAGGCTTTGAGGTCGTGTGTATATGTAGTCGATTTCACCACGGTTGTGGAGCATGGGCGTGTGGGGCTATGCACGGGCGTGTTTCTTCTTGCACGGGCGTGTTAACCCTGTACAAAAGAGAAAATTTTTAAGATTAGAAAAAGTTCCGACATAGTCTCGGGAGCCCTCGTGTGTATGAGTGAGGCCTCGTAAGTCGAGATTGAGGTTGTTGAGGTGACTTAAGAGAGTAGTCACTATTAGCCTAAGCGGCAATCAAGTGGTTTTATTACGGTAACTCCTCGGGCTCGGTTCTGGGGTAGAACTCGAGTAAGGGGTGTTACAATATCAAATACTGTCTAAATTTATCAAATGCAAAAACCACAGCTAGCAATTCTTGTAACATCCCGAAATTGGGCCTAGAAGAATTGGGCCCAATGTGCCTTGGGTGTAGGAATGTTTAAAATTTTCGAGAATATGAGAATGGTGTTATTGCAAATTGGACTTATTAGTTAAGTGAATTTGGAAGGTTACGAGGTTTCTAGGAAGTTTGGTGTTTAATTAGGGCCTTAGTAAAAATTTAGTATTTCAGAATTTTAAGAAGATATAGTAATTGACCTCAATGCTTATAGAAATAAATAAGTAATGTTCTAGCATAAATGAGAAATTGGTAAAGAGGATATGATGCCACATGAAGGACTTTAAGGGAAGAGGTTAAAATCCCATAATGTACAAATTTTGACTATTATTTTTGTACTCTTTCCCTAAGTGTCGGCCAAGCTTGTAAATAAGGCAAGTTGGACTTTTTAATTTTGGCAAGGTGGCTAAGGAAATCTGGTAAGGAAGAGTGGATGGAAAGAAGTAAAAGAAAAGGGAAAGAATAGAGAACATGTCGGCATTTTTCGTGGGGGATGTTTTGGAAAGGTTTTATTTGGTCTATGTTCATCTTTTGGTAAAGATGATAATGGTTTGGGAAGGGAGAGGGTAGCCGAATTTTGAAGGGAGCATTTTGATAGTTTCGGTGCTTGTTAGGCCTAATTCCTTTTGGCATCCTTTGTGTTCATTCTTCCAACTTTTCCTCTCATTGCCGCAACTTCAAGACAATAGTGGGCATTTTCTCTTCTCTTTCTTCTTCTCTAATCCATACTCTCATAGCCGAAATTGTTCTTGTTCATTTTTCCTCCATAGCCGATTCTTCTTTGTTGTCTTGCTACTAGTGCCAAACCGTGTTCTTCATTTTGGTTTATCCCTATTATTAAGGCAAATGTTCTTTCTTCTTATTTCATATTGTTTGTTCTTTCTTCTCTTGATTTGGCTAAGCCGAAACTCTCATCCCTTGGCTAAGCCGAACCTAGCCACTTGTTGTTATTTTAAACTCCTCTTATTCTCTTTTGATGAAGGACGAATCAAGCCATCCTTTGCTGCTACTTATCTTTCTCTTAGCCTTGGTTTCGAAAGTTGATTGGAACTCGTTGCAATATCCAAGGTGTAAGATCGGATTTTAGAATCTAGTAGGGAAGGATCGTGATTGTGGTAAGTGACTCTTGTGAGTGAGTACTTTTGGACTTTTGGAACCTTTAAGAAATCAAGGCTAACTTTTGATCGATTTTATTTTTAGGGGGCAACGAAGAGTGTTTCTTTAGGGAATCCTAATTAAGATGTGTAATCCTATACCTTCCCAATACATGTTTAAAATGGTGTGTAATCTCACACTTCTCTGAAAGTTTGGATGAAATATTCTGTGATTCGGTTGAAATACCAAAGAAAACCGAAAACCAGAATCCGTGATCACTCGGGCGTGCGTATGTCCGTAGTGGTAACCATAGTTTGCAATGAAACAGTTTTTGGTCAGGAACAGTGATGTGATTTTGAAAAATCATGGAAAATAGGAGAAAAGGGATTAATAAGTGAATAAGATATCGAATTAAAGCTTACTGTGTCTATTTTTATATGGAAGAGGCGGAGAAGGAAAAGGAATTTTAAATTCTGTGATATTTTAATTTTAGTGAGACTGGTTCTGATTGACTTCGTTGTTCCCTGATCTATCTTGGAAAACTCGTGTAAAATTGTACAAAGTGAATTATGGGTTATAATTAGTGAGCCTATTTTCAATAGAAAGAAGTGGGAGTATGAAAACCGTACAGTGAGATATTTAAATTAAGGTAAGAGAGGTCAGAATCAGTGGACAGTGAAATAAGGAAAACTTTAGGGAATAAACTATTCTAAATGGCTAAGCCAAAAATTCTGGAAAAATTGTAGTAAGAAGATATATGAGTCTAGTTTCAATGAAAATTTACGGATTTAAATTTCAAGATTCCTAACTCAAGTTATAGTCAATTTGGTCAGTATGACGCAGATGGAGAGTTTCGATTTTTATGCCCCAAATTAGTAGTTAAGTCTGGTTTGCAAAATTTACCAAAATACCCTTGGAGGGTAAATTATCGAAATACCCCTGGGTTGCGAGATTACCGAATTATCATTAGTGGGTAGAACTTCCGAATTATGGAAATGCCCCTAATGGGTTGATTTGATATATTGCCTTAATGGGCTGAATTGTTATATTGCCTTAATGGGCTGAATTGTTATATTGCCTTAATTGGCTGAATTGTTATATTGCCTTAATGGGCTGAATTGTTATATTGCCTTAATTGGATGAATTGTTATTTTGCCTTATTGGGCTGAATTGTTATATTGCCTTAATGGGCCGATTTGATAGACTGCCTTAATGGGCCGATTTTGCAAAGTGTTAATGGGCCAAATTGTTTGTAATGGATCTCTGAGATATTAATTGTTGTTTATATTTGTAGTATCATTTACTATGTATGTTACATATGCATAATTTTGCATGGGATGGGAAAATGTTGAAGAGAAGTAATTCTGGTGGCACTGCCACAAATTTGATTGATAATTTGATTCGCTATGATTCTGGTGGCTTGACCACAATTCGAATATATAATAAATGGCTAAATGCTTGCGATTGGTGTGTTGGCGGGGTAGGTTGACTTGATTCCCACAGGTGTGCTGGATGGTACGGGTGGTGTGTAGCAGATGGATCATTAGGTAGGTTTGGGATTGCATTACATTCATTTGTTTCATTTGATATATTCTGTTTTGTAATAGGCTTCGGCCCAAGTTATTATTATATGGGCTCAGGCCCAAATGTTTGCTAAACGGGTTCAAGCCGAAGGACAACGGTAAGGGATTATGCTCGAGTTCTTGTAACTCACCCCTTTCTTTCTTAACCCTTGTAGGTAATGCTGAGTGACGTGGACTTGGGCCATGGATGACTCGATGGAGGCCATACTTCAAAAATGGTGTTCTTGAACTTTAGAATTTCTATTTACGTTACTTTATTACCTTTACTAATTTGGGTTTTAAGTTGTAATAAGGCCTCTGGACTATTTTTATTTTTGCTTTATGGTTGCGAATGTTTTTATTCTTTTCCTTAAATTGTTTAAAAAGGGAATTTTCCAAAAACTTAAATGATGGTTTCCAAAATTGATTAATAAATGGATTTTATAGAAAACTTTTACAAATGATTTGACTCGGATTTTCTTTCAAAATTATCTACGACATTTCAAAAGTCACGATTTTAAAGCTCATTATCTCGATTTTTGACTCATCAAACAATCTTTCAAAAATAGTTGTATTTTATCAAATATTTACAAACAAAAACTTGTTTACTTAAACACAACCAAGTACCGCTTATTTTAGTAAGAATCACATGATGTTTTACGTTTTCCTCATGGTTTTTTTAAAGTTCAAAAGTTCAGTTTTCGATACATCAATCAACTTCTCGAAATTTGTATTTTATCGAATAGTTATAAATCAAACTTACTTTTTAACTATATTATATTAATGTCATTCATTAGTACATACATAAGTTCTCAAAACATTTTCTTCATGTGACATACCAAATCCGCTCATAACGCATGGGCCGGGTTTGGGGTGTTACCATTCTTTTTCTGTGGTGGTGTATTTTTCTTGTGCAGTCGTTAATGTCTTGCTAGCATAATAGATCGGCTAAAAATGCTTGTCCCTTCGCTGTCCTAAAACTGCACCTACTACAAAATCACTCGCATCACACATTAGTTCAAAGGGTAAACTCTTCTTTCTCACGTCAGGGACACGCCCATGGCACACGCTCGTGTGAATTGTGGCCAGGCTGTGTTTGAGACTATTGAGGAGGCACGGCCGTGTGCTCTTGCGCCCAGGCCGTGTTGATTTCGTGATATGGCCCATTTACTCCATTTTGGGCCCGTTTTTCGTTCTTTTCATCCTCCAGTGCTCTTATGAGTATAAAACATGAAAACAAAGGATTAAGAGCACCAATTTACACAATTCAAGGCTTAAATTATCCAAAAGCTTGCTAAATGTGGGCTTAAAATATGTTACTATTACGGTTTATCACTGACTACTAATGGGTCTAATAGTTTTGCAGCACAGCCGCCTAATCAATTTGAGAATATAGCCTGTGTCTATTGTGGGGAAGGACATTTGTTTGAAGAATGTCTGTCGAACCTAGAATCTGTATACTATATGGGTAATCAGAACTAAAACAAAGGTGGGTAAGGGCTGCAATCCAATTTTTATAACCCATCGTGGAGAAACCACTCGAATTTTTCCTGGAGTAACCAAGGGGTTGGAAACCAGTAGCACTTACACCTTCCCTCAACAAGTTCAGAAACTAGTTCAAGCTGAAGCATCTAATAGCTTGGAGAGTTTGCTGAAGGCATACACGGCAAAGAATGATGCCTTAATCCAAAGCCAAGCAGCTACATTGAAGAATCTGGAAAACCAAATGGGCCAGCTTGCAACTGAACTTAGAAACTGACCAAAGGGTACCTTACCTAGTGATACGGAAAATCTGAGAAATTCGAGAAAAGAGCACTGCAAAGTGCTGACATTAAGGAGCAGAAAGACGATAGAGCTCAATACCATTGAAGCTAAAAAGGAGCAAGCTGAGGCTCATGACTCAGAGGAAGTTCAACCGAGTGTTTAAATTCCAGTTTCACAAGAACTAGAATCTGTAAAACCCGACAAGGTAACCTCAGAACCAGCTAATTCTGATCAACTAACAACTCTGTTAGATGCAAAAATACCATAGAAGACGAATCAAACATTACCAGTTCCAGTAAAGAAATCATCACCACTCTACCCTCAAAGACTTTAGAAGCTGAGTCAGGAGATTCAATTCAAGAAGTTCCTTGACGTACTTAAGCAACTTCACATCAACATCCCGTTGGTTGAAGCACTTGAGCAAATGTCAAATTATGTCAAGTTCATGAAAGATATCCTGTCTAAGAAATGAAGACTTGGAGAATTTGAGACGGTAGCCCTAACAAAGGAATGCAGTGCATATCTTCAGGACAAACTACCCCTAAAATTGAAGGATCCTGGATGTTTTACCATACCGTGCAATATTGGAGCAACCTATTATGGTAAGGCATTATGTGACTTAGTTGTGAGTATTAACTTGATGTCTATGTCAATATTTAGAAAGTTAGGGATAGGTGAAGTTAGACCTACTATAGTTACACTTCAACTAGCAGATCGATCCTTAGCGCATCCAGAAGGAAAAAATTGAAGATTTATTGGTACGTGTAAATAAATTTATCTTTCCTGCTGACTTTGTAATTCTAGACTTTGAAGCAGACAAAGAAGTACCAATTATCCTAGGAAGACCATTCTTAGCAACTGGAAGAACCCTTATTGATGTGCAGAAGGGCGAGCTGACTATGCGTGTTCAGGATGATCAGGTAACATTTAATGTTTTTAAGTCAATGCGATTTCCTGACACAATTGATGATTGTTCTGCAGTGTTCGATTTATAGAAATTAATAATGGAGCAGGAACACAACTATGTTGAGGATCTGTTGGAACAAATTCTGACATCAGACCCTCCAAATGATGAAGAGGAGAATGAATGCTTAGCTCTGCTAAAAGCTAATCAAAAGGGATTTAATCTGCAATCCCGTTTTGAATCTTTGGAATTAAAGAAAAGGGATTACACCTAGCCAAAAGCATCAATCGAGGAGCCACCTAAGTTAGAACTCAAGGTATTACCTACACACTTAAAAATATCTTTATTTAGGTAACGCTTCTAGTCTGCCTGTGATTGTTTCAGTAGAATTAACTTCTAAACAAGAAGAGAAACTTATCATAGTCTTGAAACAATTCAAGAAGGCTATCGGATGGACCATAGCCGATACACACAGTATTAGCCCATCTGTATTCATGCACAAGATCATATTAGAAGATGGCGAGAGGAACAATTGATGGACAACGGAGACTGAACCCCATCATGAAGGATGTAGTAAAGAATGAAATTATCAAGTGGTTGGATGCGGGTATAATTTACCCCGTCTCAGACAATTCATGGGTAAGTCCGGTCCAGTGCATGCCAAAGAAAGGAGGTATCGCGGTTGTTGAGAACGAGAATAATGAGTTGATACCAACCAGAATGATTACAGGATGGAGAATTTGCATTAATTACTGAAATCTGAACAAGGCGACTAGGAAAGATCACTTTCCTTTGCCATTCTTGGACCAGATGATTGATAGACTCGCGGGGTGAGACTATTACTGTTTTCTTGAGGGATACTCAGGGTATAATTAGATTACAGTAGTACTGGAAGATCAGCACAAGATGACATACACCTGCCCGTACGGTGCGTTTGCATTTAGACGCATGCCATTTAGTTTATGTAATGCACCTACTACATTTCAAAGATGTATGATGTCAATTTTTAGACATGGTTGAGAAGTGTCTAGAAGTTTCTATGGATGACTTTTCAATATTTGGAGACACTTATGATGATTATTTAGCCAATCTAGCTAAGGTACTAAGACGATGTGAAGAAACAAACCTAGTACTCAACTGGGAAAAGTGCCATTTCATGGTACACAAAGTATTGTTCTAGGGCATCGGATATCGGGACATGGAATCGAGGTAGACAAAGCAAAGGTAGACGTTATTGAGAAACTCCTACCTCCAATATCTATAAAGGGTGTTAGAAGTTTCTTGGGCCACGCCAATTTTTATCATAGATTTATCATAGACTTCTCCAAAATTGCAAAACCTTTGTGCAAATTATTGGAGATGGATGAGACATTCAAGTTTGATGATGAATGTTTAAGAGCATTCAAAGAGTTGAAGAATCAATTAGTTACGGTACCCATCATCGTCACACCAGATTGGGATCTGCCATTGAATTGATGTGTGATGCAAGTGACTTCGCAATTGGAGTTGTCATGGGCCAGTGAAGGAACAAAGTTTTTCACCCCATCTACTATGCAAGTCAGACTCTAACAGGAGCACAATTGAATTATACAGTAATAGAAAAAGAGTTACTTGCTATTGTATCTGCTTTCGACAAGTTTCGATCTTATCTTATAGGTACCAAAGTGACTGCTTATACGGACTACTCGACAATTAAATATTTACTGGCCAAGAACGATGCTAAGCCGAGATTGATCTGATGGGTACTTCTACTTCAAGAGTTCGATCTAGAAATTCAAGATCGAAAGGGAGTAGAAAACCAAGTAGTAGATCACTTGTCCAGATTGGAGCCGCAAGAGGGAAATTTCCCACTTGTACCGATTCAGGAGACATTTCCAGATGAACACATACTGAAGGTAAATAATGTCAATAATATTCCTTGGTTTGCTAATATTGCTAACTATTTAGCTTGTGGTTTGATGCCGATTGATAAAATGTATCAACAAAGGAAAAAGTTTCTTCACGATGTGAAATACTATTTCTGGGAAGAGCCACATTTGTTTAAAAAGTGTGCAGATCAAATGATCAGGAGATGTGTGGCAGAAGATGAAATACCGAAGATTTTATACCACTGTCTCTCAGCTCCGAGTGGGGGACACTTCGGAGGTACTCGCACTGCGGCCAAAGTATTACAAGCCGGATTCTTTTGGTCCACACTATTCAAGGATGCATATGCTTACGTAAAGAGTTGTGATCAATGTCAGAGGGTTGGAAATGTCACCAACAAAAATGAGATGCCTCGAACAAATATCATTGAGGTAGAATTGTTTGCTGTTTGGGGTATTGACTTTCTTGGTCATTTCCCTCCGTGTTTTGGTCATAGGTACATATTGGTAGTAGTAGATTATGTGTCCAAGTGGGTTGAGGCCGAAGCTTATCCGAAGAACGATGCTAAGGTTGTGATGAAATTCTTGCAAAAACACGTGTTCACAAGGTTTGGAACCCTAAGAGCTATTATTAGAGATGAAGGGACCCATTTTGTGAACAAGCGGTTAAAATGGTTATTAGATAAACATGGAGTGAAACATAAGGTTACTACAGCTTACCATCCGCAGATGAATGGGCAAGCTGAGTTGGCGAATAAGGAGATCAAAGGCATACTTGAGAAGGTAGTTTGCCCGAACCGATGAGATTGGTCCAAGAGACTAGATGATGCTTTATGTATGAGCTTATAGAACAACATACAAGATACCTTTAGGAATGTCACCCTACAGGTTGGTCTTTGGGAAAGCCTGTCATCTACCTCTAGAGTTAGAGCACAAAGCTTACTGGGCTCTTCGACGACTCAACTTGGATTTTAAGCTTGTTAGAGAGAAATGGATGCTCCAACTCAACGAGCTAGAGGAATTCTGAATGTTCTCATACGAAAATGCCAAATTAATCAGAGAAAGACTCAAGAAATGGCATGACAAGCACATTCGAGTTAGAGAATTTGAAGCAGGTCAGCAAGTCTTGTTATTTAATTCCAAATTGAAGTTCTTCCCAAGTAAGTTAAAATCACGTTGGTCTGGTCCATATACAATTCATCACGTCTATCCATATATCCATATGGAGTTGTTGAAATCCAAGGTAAGGGAGGCAATTTTCAAGTCAATGCTCATTGTTTGAAACATTACTATGGAGAAAAACCTGAACAGGATCAAATCCTGTTCAGTTTATCAGATATTTAAATTTTCTTGTTTTTAATAAATTATTTAGGGTATATTTTTGGGTTTATTATGTTTAAATAAATTCTGTCAAGGAGATTGGAACTTAAGCGGAACCGTTTGTGACCCCTCCAATCTTCCTGGGAATTGATTTGTACATAATTTTCTGAGAAATTATTCCCTAAATGACAAAATAAATTTTTGGTTTTTCAAATAAAAAGGTCAATTTTGACCCAAGTTTTAAATTGCAACTCAATTTCAAATTTTCATTAAGTCTAGGGACTTAATTGAATTATTTTTAAAATTTGGTTGCTATTTTCGTAAAAACTAGGTGCCTCTTTTTGTAAATATTTTCAAAAGGCATCTAAAATAAATATTTTTACTTAATATATATATTTATATAATAATAATATGATCAACTTTAATATATAATTATATATATTATAATTTATATATTAATTTTTATCAACTTAGCATAGAATTAGGATTAGTTTAATTTTAATCATATTTTATTTTTGTTTTAATAAATTAATAGCATTAATAATTTAATATGTATTTATTTAATTATTAATTGTTGTTAACTTTGAATAGAATTAGAATTAGAATTTTTTAAATTGTTAAGTTCTACTAAGAATTCTACTCTAATTCCTACTACTCTCACTATAAATTCCACCCTTACTTCCCTCCATTCATTCATCACTCAAAACCCAAAACACCAAATCCTTTAAGTACCGCAAGCCCTAGCCACAATGTCACCTAGCAGTCGGTCAACACATGCCCAGCAGACTACATGCATGCTCGCCATTGCATTGCACGTGCATTGCGCGCTGGTCCTCTTCGCTCACTCCCACCGCCTGCCAGTGTGTGGTCCACACCTGCGCTTAGCGCCCGCGCATGTTCCAGCTCACTAGGCCTGCTTGCCGAAGGTCCTGCACGCTGCTGCTTGCCAAACTGGCGCTGTAATATCCCGGGTTAGGGGCTGTTTTGTTGTTGCATGTTTTGCATGTGTTTGGTATGCTGCGTTGTTGTTTGTGTAGAATTCGGGCTTAATTGTAGGCTAGGTGTGTGCCTGAGTAGGTAGGAAATTTTAATTTTTGGCCTTAGGTATAGGGAGCTGATAGAGTTGGGGTTTAAGAAAATAAATTGGAGTTTTATTGCACAAGTGAAGAGCTGGCAGAGTGGCAAAGGAGGAGCTTGGTGTGGCGTCATCTACATGTGAGGGAGGTTCAGAGTTCAAGTCGTAGAGCTTCCATTTTGGCTTCTTTTTGGGACGGCATGGAGGAGAGGTAGAAGGCTAATCAAATTCTACCTTGGACCAAGTTTTCACATTCGAATGGAGGGTAGAGAGTGAATTTAGGAAGTTGACTTGTTCAAAATTGTTTGAATTTGTGGCTTGGAGTGTTTTGGGGGATGGTGGCCGAATATTGAGGAGTGTTTGTGGGTGTTGGCCGAAACTTGGATGCTTCATGGGGGAGAGTGGACGGTTGGTAAGTGGTAAGTGGGATAGCCGAAATTCTTTTGGGCATTTTTGTGTATATTCGGCCATTGGGAGTCAAACCACATTTCCTTCTTTTTGTCATACCAAAGCCGAATTCTCAAGCTAGTTTCTTCATTTTTTTCTCTTTGAAACCGTAAGTCCAAAAGCAACCTTGCCGAATTTTGCTTTGATTTTCTCTCAATCTTCTTGGTAGCCGAATACTCTTGAGCCTTCAAACTCTTATCTCTTTCATTCACTTTGGCCGAACCCACCTTTCTCTTATTTCTTTTTGTCCATTTGTGTTGAGCCGAAAGTCCATTCTCTTTTCTTCTCAACTCTCTTTTTCTTCTTGAAATCTCCCTAGCCGAACTTTAATCTCCATAACATTTTCTCCATTTCTTTTCCTTGCAGCAACCGAAACACTTTCTTTTCTTCTTTTTTCCATCTTTTTGGTTGTTGGCCGAATATCAACCCCTCCCTTCTTCATCTTCTCTTGCGTTTTCTTTTGTGAGTAGGGCCGAATCTCCTTTCCCTCCTGGTGTGTTGTTGGCTGAATATTGGTTGGGTAAGTGTTGGCCGAATGGCCATGTCTATTTTCTCTTAGTTCTTGGTTAGTCAAAGCTTCAAGAGATTAATGTTTCCTTCTTGATAGGTTGGCCGAGTGTCTAAGGAAACCACTTTTTGGTTCGGGAATTTGGTAGGAAACCAAATCAGGTGAAAGGTAAGAGTGATTCGACAACTCTTTTGGTCTAATGGTGTTGGCCGAATGTCTTGGATGCCTAACCCCTATGTTTGGCCGATTGTAGGAGTCAGTACTCGAGGGACTTAGATCGTTTTCGTAGGGATTCTAGACTCGTTTTACCAGGTGTGTATGCTAACACACTTATATTTAGTAATATGATTGATAACTTGTGTGATGATTAATGAAACAGTGATGATTGATATAATACCCTAATGGGTATGATCGTGGACTCGGGTAAGTCAGTGGTTATATTATTATGAGTTACTGATAATCTATATGATATCATGGCTATGGATATATGTGACATGGGGTATGAGATTAGACATATTGGCATGATATGCATGATTGTATGATATGCATGATTACATGAGTATGGCATGTTGATGGGGAATACGAGTGGAGGGAGCAGTGGTATTTTGTGCTGACGAGCACCAGTGCTTTGGTAGCACACTTTGTGACTTTGGGACACCAGTGGTTTGGGACCACATTGATGGATAATGTGTCTTTGGGACACCAGTGTTTTGGTAACACATTGTGACTATACGTCACCAGTGGTTTGGCACCACCAGTGGTTTGGTACCACACGGGGTAGAAAAGGCGATATGGATGGTTAGGACTGGGTTGCATTAAGTATGTTGCTATGTATGATGTGTGTTAGCTTGTTGTTTTATCGGGAGCGGGATTTATACACTGAGTCATTCGGCTCACCCTCTCCCTTGACATTTCAGGTGACTCGTAGACGCGGACATGGAGCCGGGATGGACTCGGGGTGCTCATGCCATGCGGAATAAAAGTTTTACTCAGATGTTATGCTTTGGGTATTTTAGTTATTTACGTTGATTTGGGTTTATTTCGGATTTGTAAAAGAGCCTTTAAATTATGTCTTTTGTTATTATGTTTTAAGTTTGATTTTAATATGCCTTAATGAATAATTGGGGTAATTCGCTAAAACTTGGCATAACAACGATTTCAAAATTTTAACGATATGTTTTCAACTATACCATCTGTATCGCGACTCGATTTTATAAGTTTTGAAAATCAATTGTTTTCAAACTTGAAGGCAAATTTTTACTAAGTCTAAATGTTTTAATAACGGTATTAAACAACTTGTTTTCCTAAACGGATCAAAGTTTTACCAATTCTATTTAGTACAAATTCGAGATTTTCAAACACGGTTTTCCCCGTAACATACCAGATTCGGTCGTGGTGTTTGGACCGGGTTTGGGGTGTTACAGGCCCATGTTGGGCATTGATGCCTGTTCCCACACGAGGATCTCGAAGAAGCAGAAGATGACCCCACAGAAATCCCGCCAGAGCAATCAACCGAAGTCTCTAATGAGGCAGAACCAATGGAACCAGAAGCTGAACCTGATATCGAAGCCTCAATGTTTAGAGCTCCACCACCTAGCCCAGATCTTCGTGATGAGCTGTCAAAGCTGATGGACTTAATGCAACACATGCAATGGTAGCAACAAGCCTACTAGAGATACTCAAAAATAAAAGATGACTCGATGAGGAGTGCCCTTAGGAAAATTTATAATGACCCATTTATTTTTGTGCCTGAGTTTCCAGATTTCATATTTGAATCACGGAGTTCAGTATCGAAGAGGCAGCAAAGCGATTCATGCAAAAGCAATAATTACGGAGCAAAAGATGAGTCGAATTCGGAAGGATCGGCAAACAAATAAAAAAGGGAGGACCTCAACTTTATTTTATTTTTATTCTTAAGTTATTTTAGGATTAGGTTAATTAGGAATTTTTATTTTTATTTTTGCACAATAAAACAAGAGATAGGAATCATGAATAAAATCTGAACAAGTCACAAAGGCTAAAGTGTGGCAATAGGTATATACATGTCTAGGATTGGATTTAGAGAGAGCTTGGTACTTAAGCAGTCAGTTTGACTCACCTCCTCTTTTCTAAAATCCTACCTGGTGTATAGTATCTATTCACTTTAAACAATGATGACATTGTTCACTTTAAGTGGGGGGACCGAAAATTTGAATTAATTCCACTCAGAATTATGATTAGGATATATTTTGTTCAATAAATTGAAATTTTGTTAAGTATGCTAAACTTCAGTATTAATAAAGTTCTATTATTTCAATAAGTTATTATGTTAGCTTAATAATTATATGAATGTATTTTTAATAAAGCATGCGAATTCGTACCATAAATTTTTTATTGGCCTACGAAAAATTTAGGCATGCATGAAATTTTAAGTATTTAGAATTGACTTAGTAATTTCTTGAGGCGAAATCCTAGGAAGCATGGAATATTGAAAATGATCTAGGCAATTATTTTTTGGACCATTTGAGCCTTTCAAGCCGACCACGATAAAATTATCCTTTGAAACCCGATTTTGAGACTATATGGCCTAGTTTTATTTGGACCTTTGCAATATTTAGCCATCACTTTTCTCTTCATTATCTTTAAAATGTTCCCAAACACTAGACTCAGTACTATTCAGAATATCATTCAAAAATAAGTTTTGGCGAATTGAAAAGAAGTATCAATTGCTCGAAAATTATAGTACATGAATCAAGTGCTCGAATTTGAATTCAAAAAAAGAAAACACATGTACTCGAAAGAAAATAGATGTATAAAAGAGCATGTGAAAGTAAAATAAGTTGGTGTATCGAAGGTAAAAATTTGGAAGGTTCGATTTTATGCTGAGTCTAGGGTTTTTAAGCCAAAATTTATCTATCTTTTACCTACCAATACCCTAGCCATGTTACAACCTTAATAAAGACCTAATGATTCAAGTTTCTATGCTACCTACATTAGTGGAGAGAAATTGCTAAGATCAATATATGAAGACATAAGTTAAACTTAATGATTGCAGCTTAGTCTTGAATAAGGGAATAAAAAAATCAAATTGGTAAGGGTTAACATGTCTTTGTTAAAGAGGCATTTAGTCTAATTTTGCTATTATAATAGTTGTTGGATGCAATTTGAACGATATGTATACTTAAGTAGCATAATTATCAAATTTCTTATTTTTGAGCCTAAGTGTATTAAATTCATAATTTTGAGAAGAAAGTTGTTCTGAAGGAGTTTTTCAAAAGTGTGTCTGAAAAATTCTTCTCGAAATTTGTGCATTACTCGGGACGAGCAATGATTTAAGTTTGGGGGTGTGGAAACACAAAGATTTATATACTTTTTCATACCTAATTTTACTTAAAATCATGCATTTTCGATAGAATTTTGTCATAAAATAATTAATTTTTATAAAATAATTAAATTGTATTAAAATTTTGAACATGTTAATTTTTAGTCAATTTTACAATTATTTTTAGTTAATTTAGATTATTTTTGATAGATTCGTACAAAGGGCGAAAATTGACCCGGTAGACACCGTTAGAAGAATAAAACCGAGAAGCAATTTGAAGTAACAAGGAAAAATAATTTCTAGCCTAAGACGGTCCAAATATGTGTATTAATTCATAATATAATTAATTTTAGTTTATTCCTAATTTAATTTGGGCTAAATAAATTAATTTTAATTAATTATGGAAAAGGGTCCAGTTGAGCCGCACCAGTTAAACCAAATTGAGCGAACTGAACCAGCCAACAATTGGGCAGCCCAGAACCGTTCAAATGCTGACCCAAATCAGCATTTTAGCTGATTAAATGAGCTTGAAAAAAGGCCCTTGGAAGACTTCCAAATTGCATTCAAACCCCACCTTAAATTAAGACTTTACGGATTTGGCCCAGGCTAATTTTAGCAAAGTTGAAAGTCCCAACTTTGCCATGTAGGATGGCCGGCCATGAGGGGGCTCTTTGGATGCTAAAATTTGCTATTTTTAGCAGCCATCCTTGCTATATAAACCCCCATTTTCTGCCCATTCAAATCATCCCTCATTCACATCTCTTCTCTCACAACTCTTCTCTCCTCTCTCACTTTTTCTCTCATTTTCCCATTCAAAGTTCCTTGCTCTTGTGCTGATTTCTCCTATTGGGAAAGGGGTCTTCTTCAGCCATTTTGGAGCAGCAATTGAGTGTTCATAGCAGTTTTGATCGGTGACGACAACAAAGAAGGAGGAACAGAGCAACCTTGTAACACCCCACACCCAGCCTAAACGTTATGACCGAAACTAGCGTGCCACATCAGGTGTTGTTTGAAAACTTTGTGTTCGATGGAAAACGCATCTACGAGTCAAAACTTTCTACCGATTAAAAACCCCGATTTTCTTTGCTTATTAACAAAACAAGTTTTACTTAAAATCATTCCTTTTGAGAAATATTATTATGCGTCTATTAATTTGCTTTTGAAACCTTGTCTGTTACGAAAGTTTGGTTTAAACTGTTGTGGAAACATGATATTTTAAAAACAGTAGTTATTGTTTTAAAACCCGTGTTTAAAAAATTAGGAATTTGTAAAGAAATACCAAATAAAAGTTAAAACGATCCCAATGGCCTTATTACAAAAATTATTAACCCAAAAATTCAATCAAGTAAACTAAAATAAAGTAACAACATTAACCCCATGAGCATACAGGACGTGTGGCCATCTCCGAGTCCCTCGCAGCTCCAAATCCTCTAAGGCTGGGGATTACTTGCACAGTTGAAGAGAAAGGGTGAGTTACAAGAACTCAGTGTGTAATCCCCTTATTACACCCACAGTTTGGGCCCAAGCCCGTACAGTATTATCTGGGCCTAAGCCATATTCAGTAACGGTCTGGGCCGAAGTCCTATTTAGTGACAATCTGGGCCCAAGCCCTAAGATATGCAAAACAAATATGCACCCAACCCAGTCCAACCAGCACACCACCCGTACCAACCAACACACCTGTGGGGACCAAGTCAACCCACCCAACCAGCACACCAATAATACAGACTAGCTACTAATAACAGTATAAGTGGCTAAGCCACTGAATCGGTATAACGTGGCAAAAGCCACTAAATCAGTATAACGTGGTAGAGTCACTAGTACAGTGATTCCTCCAAACTCCATAACCCAACCCATGCAGAATGGCATGTCATATTAAAATTATGTAAACAGTGCATCACCATCAACGTCAATCATACAATTATGTAACTCCCCGAATTTGGGCCTAGTAGAATTGGGCCCATTGGGCCTTGGGTGTGGGAGCATTTAAAATTTTTGAGAATGAGAGAACGGTAATAATGCAAGTTGGACCTATTAGGTGAGTGATTTTGTATGGTTAGGGGGGCTTCTATAAAGTCCCGGGATCAAACTTGGGCTTTAGGAAGATTTTGGTTTTAGGTGAATAAAACCCTGGGAGTTAGTAAGTAGGCTTTAAAAATAAAATGTGGAGAAAAATGACACAAAAGGAGTTATGGTCTAGTGGCAAATGACACCACATAGGAGATAAAGGAATGACGCCACACAAGGAAGCAAGGGGTCCAAGGTTCAAGTCTTGGCACTTGCATTTCATTTTGATTTATTTTTAAGTGAACTTAGACTTTGGCCCATAGATTTATATTTAGTTGCGCATGATTAGACACAAGAGGAGCTTATGGCCTAGTGGATAGCAGCGTGGATTATGTTACAAGAGAGCCTAAGTTTGAATCCCATCGCAAGCAAAAAGTGATATTTATTTTGCTACGTTGGGATGGCCAGAGTTTGTGTTGGAATTAAACTCTGCTGAATGAGGGATCCCACATCGGGAAGCTAGCAAGAGGGAAGGTGAGAAGCTGACTTTAAATAGAGCAATCTATGAGGAGAGTAAGCATACCTTGGTTGGCGTTGGGCATAGGAGTGGTCAGAGCGCGGATCAACTCCAGATTGCTATCAGGTGTGTATTTCGCACTACTCTAGCTGTAGAGCGGTAAATGCCAAAATGCCGGTCACACGACAATGGTAGCCACACGAGCGTACGAGTGCACGTGTGGGGGCTTCGACAGGGTAGTTGAGGCCATCATGAGTGTCCTTGTGGGTTTAGGCTGTTTGGGCCTCGATGGGCCTCGATGGGCCATGTGGGGCCAATGGGCCCATGGGCCCATATGAATAAATTGTATGATTATGTAGTAGATATTAAACTGGTCTTTGTGAATCTCATATCTGTGGCTACATTTAGGCTAAATGGGTTACACAAGCGTATGGGCCCATTTGGGCCGAGAATGGGCCCTAGGCTCATTCGCATCGTTATCTCTGTTTAGAATACCTTGGTTTACGAAATTACTAAAATACCCTTGGTTTACAAAATTACTAAAATACCCTCGACTTGTAAAATTATCGAAGTACCCCCAGTTTGTAAAATTATCGAAATATCCTCAGTTTGCAAAATTACCAAAGTATCCCTAATTTACAAAATTACCGAAATACCCTCAATTTGGAAAATTGCTGAAATACCCCCAATTTATGAAATTATCGAAATACCCTCAACTTGTGAAATTATCGAAATACCCCTGGGTTGCAAAATTACCGAAATCCCCTGGTTTGCAAAATTACTAAAATACCCTCTATGGGTAAAGTTACCGAAATACCCTCGATGGGTAAAATTACCGTGATGCCCTTAGGGGTCGAAATGACCATTTTACCCCTAACCGATTAAATGACTGTTGTACCCTCGGGGTAGTACTAGTGTTGTATGTGTTAATTGTATGATTGATTATGTTTGAGATGCACTGCATACATGGATTAGTTATGAGTAGAATTATCGAATTACCCCTATAGGGTAGGATTACTGAATACCCTTATAGGGTAAAATGACTATTTTGCCCCTGAGGGTAAAAGACTGATTTTGGTGCCATGATTTGACTGTGATTGTATGACTGTGGTTTAACCGACTTGACTATAGGCGTGTGTTTGATTTGCTGTTAATATGTGTTGAAATGACTGTTACTAAGCACGGCCATTTTGCATACATGTGCAATAATTGAGCATGACATACACGACATACTACATTGGGTTGGGTTATTGTTATGGAGGAAGTACTCTACTGGTGGCTATGCCACTTATATCGATTCAAAGGGCTCGCCACGATATATCGATTTTAGTGGCTCAACACGATATCACATCGCAACTTTGTTTGCGTTGATATTATGGCTCGGCTGCATTCTTGGTGTGTAGGGCTGGGTGGGTTGACTTGGTCCCCACATGGAGTGTAGGGTTGGTACGGGTGGTGTGTTGGCTGGACTTGGTTGGGATGCTTCCTCATACTATTGCATATCTATTTTTGAGATCTGTCACTGTACTGGGCTTAGGCCGCTTGTTCTGTTATTGGTTTGGGCTAGGCCCAATTGATATTCTTATGGGCTATGACCCAAATAATTTCGCAGTGGGCTTTGACCCACGTATGCTCTGATATATACCGTACTGTGACTGTTGAAATGGCTTCAGCCCAAACTGTTTAGGTTTCTGCTTTTGTATACTAACTGTTACTCTAGTAAGGGGATTACACACTGAGTTTTCATAAACTCACACCGTTTTTAACTGTGCAGGTAATCCTCAGCCTTAGACGAATCAGAGCTGCGAGGGACTCGGAGGTTGAAACACCCCAAACCCGGCCTAGAAGTTAGGCCCAAATTTGGCGTGCCACATGGAAGTGTTTTTCAAAACCATCTTTGCAATTGTTAAAAACTTGTTTGAGAATTACAGCCTCTTTGTTAAAACCCAAAACACTTAAACAATTGTGTCTATGTGAAAACATAATTATCTTTAATAAACCTTTTCGGTTGCGAAAGCATATTTGAAATAAACGATTTACGAAAATGTAATGTTTGAAAAAGAGTTGCAAAATCATTTTGAAATATTGCGGAAACGTAGATAAAATACAAGGATTTTTGAGAGATTAATTGATGAATCAATCAATCAAGGAATTGAACTTTAAATCCGTGACTTTTGAAAATGTCGTTAATAATTTGAAAGAAAGTTCGAGTTAAATCATATTTGTAAAAGTTTATTTTGAAATCCATTTGTTAATCGATTTTGGAAAACCTTTATTTACGTTTTTAGAAAAAATTCTTGTTTTAAACAATTTAAGCAAAATAATAGGTATATCAACCATAAAGCAAATAATAAAATACTATAGAGGCCTTATTACAACTTTAAACCCAACATAATAAAAGTAACAAAATAAAGCGGAAAAATAATTTACTAAAGTTCGAAACATTTATTTTCGAAGTATGGCCTCCACCGAGTCATCCATCGCCCCAAGTCCTCGTCACTGAGCATTAACTACAAGGGTTAGGAAAGGGGGGTGAGTTACAAGAACTCAGTGTGTAACCCACTTACCAAGTCCACTGGGCCAAAACCATTTAAACATTTAATTTGGCCTAAGCCCATTTACAAAAATATCAATTTAACATGTGTAAAATGCATGTGATATGCAATTCCCAAACCAAACCTAAATTTCCATCCGCTACACACGACCCGTACCAACCAGCACACCTGTGGGGAGCTTTAGTCACCCACCCCACCAACACACCAATCGCAGGCATTATGCCATTTAATATAATAATTCGCAGGCCAGTGGCCATTTATAATCACAGGCACGAAGCCATTTAATTTGCAGGCACGAAGCCATTTAATTCGCAGGCACGAAGCCATTTATAGCAAATTTAGTTGTGGACAAGCCACCAGATTAACAGAATTTACGTGGCATTACCACTATACAAATTTGTGGCAGAGCCACCAAATTGTGTAGCTGAGCTACCAAAACTTCTCTTCATCATTATCCCATCCCATGCAGTCATGTATATAAATGCATAACAATTTATTCATATGATAATTCCAACCCGTAAAAGATTTATTACAAACTGGCCCATATTACAATTTGGCCCATTTCACAATTCGGCCCATTTCACAATTTGGCCCATTTCACAATTTGCAAATCGGCCCAAAAAGGGCATTTCCATAATTCGGCCCGCAAGGGCATTTTCGTAATTTGGCAATCATACCCACTAAGCGTAATTCGGTAATCTCGCAACCCAGGGTAATTTACCCTCTAAGGTATTATGGTAATTTCGCAACCTAGGCTTAACTACTAATTTGGGACATAAAAATCAAAACTGTCCATCTGCATCATACTGACTAAATTGACCATAACTAGAGTTAGAAAACTCTAAATCTAAATCCATAAATTTTCCTTGAAACTAGATTCATATATCTTTCTCCTATAATTTTTCTATATTTTTTAGCTTAACGATTTAGTACAGTTTATTCCTTAAACTTTCCCTTGTTTCACTATCCAATGATTCTGACCTATCTTACCTTAATCTCAAATATCTTACTGTACGCTTTTCATATACTACTCCCACTTGTTTCTATTGAAAATAGGTTCCTTAAGGAATCCATACATATAAATTATAACTTTTAATTCACTTTGTACAATTTTATACGATTTTTCCAAGATAGAACAGAATACCCCGAAGTCATTCAGAACCAGTCTCAACAAAATTTACATATCTCAGATATAAAATTCCTTTTCCTTCTCTATTTCTTCCATATCAAAATAGACACAGTAGGCTTTAATGTGATATCTTATTCACTTTGTAATTCCTTTTATACTATTTTTCGTGATTTTTCAAATACATGTCACTGTTTCTGATTGAAACTATTTTATTACAAAAATACGATTACCACTACGATCATACGCACATCCGAGTGATCACGGATGCCGGTTATCGGTTTTCTTTGGTATTTCTACCGAATCACAGAATATTTCATGTAAACTTTCAAAGAGATGTGAGATTTACTGACCATTTCAAACATACATTCGGAAGGGTACGGGATTACACACCTTATTAGGAATCCGTAACACGATACTCTCCGCGGCACCTAAAGGTACAATAGGTCAACTATTAGTCCAAAACCCAATTTACAACTTCAACCAAATATTGCGATTGATTAACAACCTATCACTTACCAACAATTCGAGTCTCTTATTACGAGGGATAGGTGTTCGATTGGCCCTCCGATAAAGTATTTCGAGTCCTTAGAAGTGATTAACACAAAAACAATGTTAGCCACACCTTATTCGGCTTGAGAAAGAATCACCACAATACACCCCCTTCACCTATATACGGCTTGGAAGAAAAAGAAAAGGAAATGAAAAGAGGAATATACGATCACTTACCGATTTGACTAAGAAGAGATTGTCCAACACGAAAGGAAAAGAAATGGTGAAGAAGTAGGGTGGTAATAGGTTCGGCTATGGAGAGAATCGAACAATGATATTCGGCTATCAAGGAAGGTGGAAAGAAAATGAGTATGTGACCAAACGAAAAGAGAAAAGCAATGCACTATTGTGCTAGAAAATTTCGGCAAAGAAAGTAGAAAAAAGAGAGAAGATGACACAAAGTTGTCAAAGGGATTTTTTTTTTTTTTGGGCCAAAACAAAGCTAAGACTTTACCAAAAGGCAAAATAAAAATTTCAGCCACCTATCTACCCCAAAACCATCCACATGCATCCCCCCTTAGGATAAGATTTTGGCCACCCAAACTTTCCAAAACACCATCCACAAAATAAGCCTCTTGTCCCCCTTACTTACCTATTTCTCTTGATTCCTTTCGCAAACTTCAACCTTGCCTTATTCTTTTAGCCACCTTACCAAAATAATAAAGTCTATCCTTGCCATAAATACTCCTTGACCGACACAATAAGGAAGGTATGCAAAAATAAAAGTCAAAATTTGCACACAAAGTGATTTGAACCTCTTCCCTCAAGGTCCATCACTTGATGCCATAACCTTTTTACCAATAGCTCATTTATGCAAACTATTTACTCATAAATTTCCATATGTTTTAAGGTCACTTACTCCATCTCCTTTAGAGTGCTAAATGCCAAACATTTTACCAAGGCCCAACTTGAATCTGGGACTTCTTAGGACCCCGTAACTTTTCAAAATTACCTTCTTAACAAGTCCAACTTGAATTAATGTCATTCTCTTGTTCTCAATAATTCTAAACACACCTACGCCCAAGACCCAATGGGCCCAATCCTACTAGGCCCAATTTTGGGATGTTACAGAGGTGACCATACGTCCGATTGGCTTTAAAATACACGTCCTATTTTTATTTTAGTTTAATTTTTTGGGTTATAAATTTTGTAATAAGGCCTTAAGATTTATTGGGATTTTATTGATTGTTTTATAATTGCTAGAAGTAGAACATGATTTATCGGGAATAACTATTGTTTTTCAAAATATCACGTTCCGCAACTGTTTTAAATTAAGCTTTCTGCAACAAACAAGGTTTTAAAGATAATAATGTTTTCCAAGAATGATTTCTAATAAACCACGTATTGAAAAGAAGCAAGCGAAATCTGAGGTTTTGAATTGCAAAAAGTTTTAATTTGTAGGAAGGGTTTCTAATGAAAGCATGGTTTTCAAAAAACTCTTCAATGTGACATGCCAGATTCGGGCCTAACTTCTAGGCCGGGTTTGGGGTGTTACATTTAATGGTAGAAGACCACACACTACTTATGTTTTCCGTTTTGATTATCTACTTTGAAATATTTTGATTTGGGTTATAATAAGGCCTTTTAAAGTTTTCACACTTTAAATTTTAGATTGGTTTTATTTTAATTTATATCTGTTAGAAGTGAATCGCAGTTTTCCAAAATGTTAACTATTTTAAAACAACACTACGTTTTCGCAACATTTTTTAAATGGTTTTACGACTTAATCTTTTCGTAAATCAATTACTTTCTAAATTAGCTTCCGTAACTGAAAAAAATGTTTTGGGAATAAAACTAATGTAACTGAGATTTTACTTAAGCTTTTAAACAAGAAGGGTTTTCAATGAAAACATGGTTTTCGAAAAATACTTCAATATGACACGCCAGATTCGGGCCTAACTTCTAGGCCGGGTTTGGGGTGTTACAAATTACTACTCATTCAATAATGAACCTACCACTAAGGATAAAACGGTTATCTAGGGGTAAAACGCTAATTTTGCCCCTTGGGGGTATTTCGGTAATTAACCCACCAAGGGTATTTCAGTAATTTACCCAAGAAAAGTATTTCAGTAATTTACCCACGAAGGGTATTTCAGTAATTTTACCCACGAAGGGTATTTCAGTAATTTTACCCCTACAATGGCCTTTTCGAAGGCCTACTATTGCATCGAGCGACACGGTTTCCATTTCCCATAAAAAAGGTGCTATTGGGCCTAAAATCCTATTTCGGCCCAAACGGGCCCATACACTCGTGTGGCCCATTCTGTTTATTTTTAGTCTTGGTACCCGGACTTTGCAGTCGCATTAATAATCCGTCACTTACCATCAATTTCGCTTGTGTGGGCCCATTAACCCATGGGCCCACCTAGCCCACTTTCGCCCAACAAGGCCCACTACAGCCTCAATCCCACGAGAATGTTCGTGACATTCCCAATAGTCTAAAGCCATCACTAATGGCTCGATTTATCTCTTCAAGCGTTCACACGCTCGAGTGACCTCAGTTGCCAGTGTCTCGGCTTTGTGGTACTTTGGCTTTTAGCCGATTCACAATTCATAGCAGTAGCAGATTAAACAGAGGTGTGTGGTTACACACCTGTTACGGATTGCGGTTCACGTCCCTTTCTGAGGCACCTAAGATTACAACTGACCATTAGTTAGTCTTAACCCTTAATAAACCAAAATATAAAAATACTTTATCTATTGCCTTCACTTACCAGAAAATGACAGACTCCTTACTATGGGAGAGTACTCGGCTTACACCTTCTGATTAAAAAATCGAGTCCCTAGTGAAAAGAACATGTTAGAAATGTTGTTCCAAGACAACAAGAGAAACGGCCTTTCCACCCCAAAGAACTCAAAATGATAAAGAGAAAACTACCACCCCTATTGGCCATGGCCACAACTTACCAACAAACGGAAGAGATTCAGAAGCAGTTTGAACCAACAAGAAGAAAGTATTCGTACACTAGAGGATTCGGCCTACCCAAAGAGTCAAGGTTTACTACTTGATTAGCTTCGCAAGGCCAAGAGAAAAATGAGAGAAAGAGAAGGGCTGGATGTTCGGCTAAAGAGAAACTGAAAAGAGAAAGTGAATGTTCGGCTTACAAGATTCGACCAGCAAAAGGAGAACCACTCTTCAAGAAGAAACGTGTCCAGCTTAAGGAGAAATTAGAAAAGGAGAAGTGTGGCTACGGCTTAGAGGTAAACAAAAGAAATGAATGTTTAGGAAGAAGAGAATGAGAAGAAGAAAGGAAGAGAATGAAAGAAAAGGCTTACTAATGCGGCACTTAGCAGAAAAATAAAGGAGGAAGAAAAATGAGAGCAAGGTGAAATCGGCAGAAGTCAGAGAAGAAAGAAAATGACCCGAAATGTTGGTGAAAATAAAAACCCAAAATGCAAAACTCTTAAAGGAAGACCAAAGAAATTCAACACACTCTCCCCTCTCCAAACCGAATATGCACACTCAAATGACCAACCTTGGCCGAAATTCCCTATCACCACTTCCTCACATTCGGCCAACACTAGCACACTCCTCCATCCCTTGATTCTCTCCACTCTTTCCTCCTAATTTTGCTCTCCCTCATCCATTTGAATTATTTAACCAAGTCTCCAACTCCCCTTGAAGAGTTTGATCTGAACTCTGCTTCCTCTATTCACTTGACACAAAATAAAAGCCTCCATTTTGCAAACTGTGGTATTCAAACTCCACTCCCCCTTGTTTCCTAATGACGCCACTACCACCTTGCCACATGCTCATCTTGTGCTAGTAAAACACACACAAATTTACTTAAGTCCAACTTCAACCAACCCTCTCCTCTTAAGGGCCAAAAGATGAAATTTTTTCAAAGCTCAGACTCGAACCCAGGCCTTCTTGGAACCCCCAAATTGTAATGCCCCAAATTTAGGCCTAGAAGAATTGGGCCCATTGGGCTTTGGGCTTTGGATTTCAGAAAAGTTTTTAAGTGACCGAGAAAAATGACAATTGGCATGTGGGCTTTGAGGATTAATGAATTTGGAGTGTCTAGGGGTGTTGGAGATGTCTTGGGATCAAGTAAGGGTAAAGGAAAATTTTTGGTTTTAGCCTTAGGGAACAGTGACTTCAGTTAGTAGGCATTTTTAATAAATGAAGAAGAAATAGGACACAAATGGGCTTGTGGTCCAGTGGTAAGTGGCGTCTCTTGGGAGCTATAAGGTGGCGTGTTGTAAGCTGAAGAGGTCCAAGGTTCGAGGCTTCGGAGTGGTATTTTGTGGAGTGTTTATTTTACTGTATGGACGGCCAGAGTTGTGTTGGTTTTAAACTCTTGCCGTGGAGAGTTTGAAGTAAACAGGTGTGTTGGATGTGGAGGAAATTTTGGATAAGATTAAGGAGTTATCAGGGAGAAAAGTCAGGAGATGAGGAGAGGGAGGAGTTGGTGTTGAATGGGACTGTGGGGGGAAGGTAGGATTTGGCTTTAGCTATAAAAAGGGGGTGCCGAATTCATTGAAGGGTTCCTTGGGTTCTATTATTTCTTTCTTTTCTCCCCCTCATCCGAATTCTTTCATTTGCCGAAAAGAAAACCCATCATTCTTTTTGCCGAAATTCCTATTAGAGTTGTGTTCTTCTTTTTTCTCTGAAATCCAAATTCCACTATAGCCAAATTCTCTTCTTTGCCGAATTGCCGTCATCCTTCCTTGTCGAAATCCCCATTAGTGTCGAATCTTTGTTGTTTTCCTCTATCACAAATTAGTTGGTAGCTACTCTCAGTCAAGGTTAAAAGCCGAATCTCGTTCAGTAGTTATCTAGGCCGCAGGATCGGATATCGCAAGCTTGGTAGGATCATTAGCAAGGGTAAGGATACTCAACTCGATTATGGTTGAAGTGAATGGCCAAATGTGTGGATGACTTGTGTGGATTACGAGTCACCCAAATTTTGATGGTGTATGTGTGAGTGCAGATCTAGGGAACACTTGTGATTAGTAGTGAAGGAAGAGCCATTAGAACTTGGTGGCACACGGTAAGGTTACGGTAAGGTTTCGGCTTTTGAGTAAATATTTTGATTAAGTATGAGTGGTTGATTGAAGGTTGGTTGGTTGTAGGATCAAGGCTAAGGATAGAATAGCACGTCGCAGTACCCAGGTGCGTACAAACACTACACACATAATATCGTCAATACCGAAAAGCCTAAAGTGGCTAAATGGGCCCGGTGGGCCCTAAGGCTAAGTTTGATGAGTTTGTTTGGTTTGGTATATGAACTGAGTTAGTCAAGCATGTTACATGATCTAGAATTGTTTTGGGCCTAATAGGCCATAAGTATGTGATTTGGGCCTAATGGGCCGTAAGGATGTAATTTGGGTTGATGGGCTTTATGGGGATGCAGACAAGTATGCTAGGGTTTAATGGACTTTAGGCCTAGTTCTGAACAACTCTTAAACCGCATAAGACTTAATCTAATAATTAAACATGTTCGTGGACAAGTCGCTGGGTTAGAGTGTGGCAACGGAAGTATGCATGTCTAGGACTGGATCTAGGGAGAGCTTGGTACTTAAGCGGTCCTAGCGGCCCACCTCCTCTTATCTGGAATCCTACTTGGTGCATAGTGTCTATTCACTTTAGCCGCAAGGGCTTGTTAATGGGCCAAAGTTCATAACTAAAACCCGAGAGGGACCAAATACCCTAGATTTGTAAAATTACTAAAATACCCCTAATTTGAAATTACCAACATACCCTTGGTTTTTTAAAAATCACTAAGATAACCTCGAATTGTGAAATTACCATGATACCCTTAATTTGTAGAATTACCAAAACATCCCTGATTTGTAAAATTTCCAAAGTACCTCTGATTTGCAAAATTACCTAGATACCCCTGTAGAGTAGATTTACAGAAATACCCTTGGGTTGTGAAATGACAAAAATACCCCTATGTGATGAGTATAAGTTTATGGATGTTACTTATGTGTTTGATGCATTCATATGATATTTTGCTTAGGATGCATATGGGTAGGAATTATGGTACGGAGGAAGATTTGAGGATCGCCTAGTTGCTTGACGACCGTGGATCCACTGGTGGCTTTAAGCCCATTATATGATTAGCAGCTTTACTGCAATGTTGGGTAGTACCGCTGTGAGTGCTAACTTTGGTGTGTAGAGGATGGGTGGGTCGATTTAGAAATCCCCACAGGTGTGTAGGGTTGGAAGGGAAATGGTGTGTGTAACGGATGGATTTTTGGGAGGGTTTTGCATTACCTTGTCTTGCATATGATATGAGGTCATTGTGGGCTAAGGCCCAAGACCATCGATTTCGATTGGGCTTAGGCCCAATGTGAATATTTGTATGTTGATTTGATTGCCAAGGGTTGTACACACTGAGTTTCGAAACTCACACCCTTTATTTAATGTTTCAGGTAATTCTTAATAAACGGCTCGACATGGGAGAGGACTCGGAGATCGCCACAGTACAAGATGTTTAAATTTTTATTTTTATTTATTTGTTTCAAAGGACATGGTTTTAGTTGCTTTACTTTCGTTGGATGTAATAAGGCCTTGTACTTTGATTTGATTTTAAATTTTGGGTTTTGATGTTTTAACTGTTTACTTAATGATTAAACTTAAGTAAATTTCTTATGCTTAAACTTGGTTTCTGAAATACTTAAAGCTACAAAATAGGCTTTTATCATTACGTAACAAGACTCATGGGTTTTGGGCTTTTGGGCCCTAAAATTTAACTTAGCAAAATCGTTTTGAAATATGCCTTTGATGTGACACGTCGGATTCGAGCCTAACTTTTAGGCCGGGTTTGGGGTGTTACACAAATTCACTGAAATAACCAGTTGAGCAAGCACAACATGAAACATGCAAAAATTACAACCCCTAATTTTTGGGACGTTACAACTCTACCCCCTTAAAGAAATTTCGGCCTCTAAATTTACCTGATCATAAGAGATGAGGGTATTGCTGTCGCATCACCTCTTTCGGCTCCCACGTAGCTTCCTCTGAACCGTGATTACGCCACTGCACTTTTACTAACGGAACAAACTTTCTTCTCAGCACCTTAACATCACGATCCAAAATCTACATCGGTTCTTCTTCAAATGTCAGATCAGGTCTTACCTCGATCTCCTCCACCGGCACTATATGAGAAGGATCAGAATGGTAGCGCCTCAGCATAGAAATGTGGAATACATTATGAATACGATTTAAATCAGGAGGCAGCTCCAGCTGATAAGTAACCAGTCCCACACGTTTTACTATCCGATAAGGTCCTATAAATCTAGGGCTCAGCTTTCCTTTTCGCCCGAATCTCAGAATCTTCTTCCAGGGTGAAAACTTTAAGAAAACATAATCTCCCACTGCATACTCTCTACGCTTTAAATCAGCGTATGACTTCTGCCTGTTAGATGCTTCTTTTAACAGATCACAGATCAATTTTACTTTCTCCTCAATTTTAGAGACTAATTTCGTTCCTAACACTCGCCTCTCACCCAATTCTGCCCATCAAGTAGGGGTACGACACCTACGACCATATAATGCCTTATATGGAGCCATCTGGATACTGGATGGGTAGTTGTTGTTATAAGCAAATTTCGCTAAGGGTAGATAGTCTTCCCAACTGCCGTTGAAATCAATCACACAACTTCACAACATGTCCTCCAAAATCTGTATTACCCTCTCCGACTGACCATCAGTCTGCGGATGAAATGTTGTGCTGAAATCTAACCTTGTACCTAGAGCTTCATGTAACACTCTCCAGAATCGAGATGTGAATCTGGGGTCCCTGTTCGAGATGATAGACATTGGTAGCCCATGTAACCTCACAATTTCAACCACGTATAGCTTGGCCAACTTCTGCAATGAGTAATCAGTGCAAACTAGTATGAAGTGGGCAGACTTAGTCAGTCGATCAACAATAACCCATACCGAATCTTTCTTAGTAGGAGTCAAGGGCAGCCCACTAACAAAGTCCATGGTTACTCTCTCCCACTTCCAGAGTTGAATTTTAATAGGTTGCAATAATCCAGAAGGTAGTTGATGCTCTGCCTTAACTTGCTGGCACGTCAAACACTTACATACAAAATCAGTAACTTGTTTCCACCAGTACAGTTCACGTCGATCTCGGTATAACTTGTTTCCACCAGGATGCATAGCATATGGACTACTATGCACCTCCCGCAGAATCGACTACCTTAACTCAGAGTCCCTCGGTACACAAACTCTTTAACAGAAGCATAATACTCCTTCACTATTCAGCCCAAAATCCTCAGTCTCTCCCTTCCTCACCTGTTGGAACCAAGGAACCAACGACTCATCCAACATCTATTTCTCTTTAATTTGAACTACCCACTTCGGTTTCACTTGAAGTTTCGCTAATAGACTACCATCCTCAAATAGGCTGAGACAAGCAAACTTAAATCAGACACAACCTTACGGCTCAGTGCATCTACTACCACGTTAGCTTTTCCCGGATGGTACTCAATCGAGCAATCATAGTCCTTAAGCAACTATATCCACCTTTGTTGCCTAAGGTTCAACACCTTCTGAGTAAGGATGTATTTAAGACTCTTATGGTCGGTATAAACGATTGACTCCTCCCCATACAAGTAGTGTCTCCAAATCTTTACTGCGAATACCACTGCAGCTAATTCTAGGTCATGAGTAGGATAATTCACCTCGTGCGACCTAAGCTGACGGGACGCATAAGCCACCACTTTACCCTCTTGCATCAGCACACAACCCAAACCCATGTGTGATGCATCACAGTAAACAACAAATTCCTTTCCAGCCTCTGGCCGAATTAGTACCGGGGCCTTAGTCAGAATCTTCTTGAGTTTCTCAAAACTTTCCTGTTGTTTGTCAGCCCAAACAAATGGTACTCATTTACTCAGTAACTTAGTTATGGGTGCAGCAAGCAGTGAGAACCCCTCAACGAACCGTCTGTAGTACCTGGCCAGACCCAGAAAACTTCGAATCTTAGATACAGACTTCGGTGGTTTCCAATCTAATACGGCCTCAACTTTCCGAGGATCAACCCTTATTTCCTCGGCACACACAACATGACTTAGAAATGTCACCTCTCACAGCCAAAACTCGCACTTGCTAAATTTCGCATAAAGCTGCCTTACTCTCAATATTTGCAGGACAACCCGGAGATGGGCATCATGCTCTTCCTCGGTTTGCGAATACACCAGAATATCATTTATAAACACCACCACGAACCAGTCTAAGTAGGGTTGGAAGACCCGGTTCATCATATCCATAAAAGCAGCTGGAGCATTCGTTAACCCGAACGACATGACCAAAAACTCGTAGTGTCCATAACGAGTCCAGAATGCAGTCTTGTATACATCTGCCTCCTTAACCCTTAACTGATGGTATCTGTAACACCCCCATCCCGTAACCATTGCCGAATTAGGGTTCTGGGTATTACCTGACAGAACGGCACTTCTTGAGACAATTCATAAAGTAAACCATCAAATTACAATCATAGTGTCCCTTCGGTAGAGCATCGAGACCTAAAGCATGCTCAGAAACAGGGTCGGGACTCATCCGAAACACATACAAAAATTTTTAGAAATTTAAAACTTTTTCTAAGTTTCAGGGCTTACACGCCCGTGTGGGTAAGCCGTGTGCCTCCCACGCCCGATAGACACCCCCGTGTGTCTTCCCTGTGGTCGAATCTAACTTAACTCTACGGCCACCAAGCACACCCGTATACTTTGGCCGTGGTTGAAACTGACTTGGCTCCACGGCCACCAAGCACGTCCGTGTGCTAAGGCCGTGGATGAGTCTGACTTGACCACACGACCACCAGGCACATTCGTGTGCCAAGGCCGTGTACTCTTAGCTAGCTATCGACTTAGCTCCACAGTCATTAGACACGTCCGTGGGCCACAACCGTGTGGCAAAAATGGGCCATTTGCAAGGCCAAATTGCCACCCACTTAGGGTCAAACCTACAAGCAAATACCAATACAATTCATGCACATTTAATGACCATGAACATGACAAAATATTCACTCAATCTATATATTCAAAACCAAATTCATTCATACCAAATTTACAAGACTAAATCTCATATAAACTCAAGCATAATCCAACCATTTACTTACCTTAAACTTGACCATTTCTTATACTATTAAACCATACCTAACATACATCATAAATCACCTTCATTAAAGCATTTTACCATCACATAACTAGCCAAATCACATGGCTAGGTTCATATCTCATACTTATCCAAATAACTAGCCTATACATGGTATATCTAGCTATATACATTTCCAAAATTTACCAAAATAAGTTGAGTAGTGTGATAATGATCCTCGACGGTCCCCGAGCCTTCAGTACCTTTGATGATCTATAAAATAGAGAAAAACACACATACAGAGTAAGCTTTCCAAAAGCTTAGTAAGTCATATACAATTAAACTTAACATGAAAGGCATATAGGCATATAGAAACATTGGCACAACTAACTTTCGTTGCAAATTTACTATATGTATGCTTTGGTCCATGAACATGGCCGCATTTTGCCACACTCATCAATTCAAAGATCTTATATACACATAGTTCTTTCATGCATACTTTCACATATCATATTATTGTTCCAATATACATATTCGTCATAGTAAGATCATATAGATACTTACCTTGTATACAGACTTAGTGTATAAGTCAACGTACCTAAAATGGATTTACAATTCACATAGCCATTCGTATCACAGACTTGCCCGTTGAACCGTTAGGAACCTAATAGGATACTCAGATAGCTTGGAATAGTAGTAGAATGCCAACATCCCAAATAAGGTCTTACAAGTACTCAGATATCAATACCACTGTCCCAGACAGGGTCTTACACGAATTAATACGATGTCGATGTCCCAGACATGGTCTTATACGTAAAGATCATATCGTTGCCAACGTCTCAGACGTGGTCTTACATGATAAAATAGAACAGATACCTATGTCATGACATAGCTAATCCTATCTATTCCTAGGTTCGTATGGGACTTTTCGGACATTGTCACTACGTCGGTCTTATCTTGGAATTCATGTACAAATCATATCATAAGCATTCATCGTTAACAATAGTCATATAAACAGACGCATTTCAATACAAATACGTTTATTTGCATAATGACTTACCTCGGATTCGATTTAACGGAAATGGAAACGGCTACTCTGTTACTTTCACTTTCCCATGATCTAAGTCTGTTTTCCTCGGTTCTTAATCTATACATATTCAGAATTAACCCTTTTATTCACTAACTCATTCAATTCAATCCAAGGACACACATTTAGGGTTGTTTGCAACTTAACCCTCACATTTGCACAATTTATCAATTTAGTCCATTTTTCTCAAAACATCAAATACACAAATTCATCACACATCCATGCTTAGCCGAATGCTTATACATCTTATACAAGCCCATATTTTCCATCAAATTTACAAACTAGTCCTTCAAATTACTATTTTATCAATTTAGCCCTATTTAGCTAAATTCATCAAAATTTCAAGAACAAAGCATGTTCATTTAACTCATATCTTTCATTTAACATCATAAATCATCGTAAAGCATATGAGTTCATCTAAGTCTCATTTCAAAAACATCATCGATTCTCAAAATTAAAGCATGGGTTTTGAAGTAGACAAAGTAACGATTGCAAAAACGTAGAAATTATCGAAAACGACTAAAAACATACCTTGAATTTGGCTTGCAAGTAGCCAAATATGCAAAGCTTCAAAACTTTTCTTTTCTTTGTGTTCTCGGTGGATGAATGCATGAAAAAAAATGTCCATTTTTATGCTTAAATTTTATCATAATTCATTAATAAACAATTTCCAATTTTAACCTTATAATATAAAATTACAAAACATAATTTCCAAGGTTATTATGGACTATAACCGTCCACTATCTTAGGTAATAGGCAAATTGCCTCATAAGGCCCTTACAAACAAAAGCCACATCAATTTAACCACTTAATCAAATAAAAAGCCACTTTTAAACTTTATGCGATTTAGCCCTTTTGTCAAATTAAGCACACAGACGGACGAATTAATTCACGGAAATTTAGCACACGCTTTAACACATATCATAAGCATAGAAAATAATATTAAAATATTACACAGACTCGGATTTGTGGTCCCGAAACCTCTATTCTGACTAGGGTATAAACCAGACTGTTACAGTATCCTGATCTAAGATCTATCTTGGAGAAAACCGCGGCTCCTCGCAGCTAATCAAACAGATTGTCTATTCTTGGTAAAGGGTACTTGTTCTTAATCGTCAGTTTATTCAATTGACGATAATCGATACACATGTGCATTGAACCATCCTTCTTCTTTACGAACAGTACCAGTGCTCCCTACGGTGACACACTCGGTCGGATGAATCCTCCATCCAGTAGCTCTTGGATTTGGGCCTTTAATTCTACCAGCTTCTTCGGTGCCATCCTATATGAGGCGTTGGACATCGGAGCCATTCTCGATAGGAGATCAATGCCGAATTCGACCTCATGGCTTGGTGGCAACCCTGGAAGCTCTTTAGGAAATACATCTGGAAATTCCTTTACGGTCCTAACATCCCCAACAGACAAACCCTTCCCATCCGATATGCTAACATAAGCTAGGAATGCCTCGCACCCCTTACGAACCAGTTTCTCAGCCCTTAATGCAGAGATCACATTAGATAAATAATCCCTTTGCTCCCCTATCACGACCACCTCCTCAATCTCCAAAGACTTCGGTACCATACGCTTAGCAGCGCAATCCAAATTTGCACGGTGTTTCACTAACCAGTCCATGCCTAAAATGAGATCGAACTCGCCAAACGGCAGTTCCATCAAATCCGCCGAAAAGATAACCCCTTAAACCTCTAGGGGCACATCTCTAAATAGTTTATTCACTCTAACCGACTGTCCCAGTAGACTAACCCTGGTTGTCTCGCCTATGTAATACCAGCACCTCTGCCCGGTGCTCCACGACCTCGTCCTAACCTATTTCCCCCTCGGGCTGGACTACGGCCTCTCGGTGGCTGCTGGCCACCTCTCCCTGCTGTACATAACCCTGACCTACAGCTTGCATTTGAACGGGCCTCTGAGTACAATCTCTAACTTGATGATCCCTGGAGCCACATCTGAAACACAGCACAGTTCTTTTCTAGCACTCCCCCAAATGAGATCTCCCACAATCAGCGTAAGGCTACGGTCTAACTGCAACATTAAGAACCTAAGTTTGGGCTGGCCCATCAAACCTAGGCCTCTTTCTAGGCCCACTCGAAGAACTTGAAGGCACAAAATTCCTTTTACTTCTGCCCCAATCCTGCTCACGGTTCTGACGCTCTGAGCATTTCATATCCTCGGCAATCTTATCCTTCTCAACTAGGGCAGCGAAGTCTCTTTCTCTCTGCGGGGCTATCAGTACCCGCAACTCATCTCGAAGACCATCCTCAAACCGCACGCAGCGCTCATATTCAGTCGCGACTATGCCCCAAGCGTACCGGCTCAAGCGCAGGAACTCTACCTCATACTCCGCTACGGACTTATTCCCCTGGACCAGATTCAAAAATTCCTTTCTACGGGCGTCCACATAACTTGCCCCGACATATTTTCCCTGGAAGGCCGCCTTAAAGAAATCCCATGTCACACGGTCAGCCTGCGTGCCTTCCCTCACTGTAAGCCACCATTGGTATGCCTCATCTCGCAGTAAAGACACTGCTCCTTTCAGCTTTTGTTCCACTATGCAGTCAAGGTCATCCATGATTCACTCAATATCCTCCAACCAATATTCTGCTACGTTCGGGGCTACACCAGAGATGCCCCTGAAGATTTTCGCCCCGCTTGATAGAGTCACTTAGAAATTGACCCTCGGGCATCGACCCGATGCTCGCTCCAAAGAACCCTTTCCGTAACTCCGTAGCATCGCTTGGGACAAAGCATCATCCCCTCCGGCTCGGTTATGAGACCCCGTTTCAGTCACTGGTGATGCCAATGCTTCCCTTTCAGGCATATGTCCTGATGCTGAGGACCCAGCCCTAGCACATCGGCCTCTGCCATGGCCACGTGTACCCCTTCCGCGGCCTCTAGTACTCATATCGTTGTAGTGTACTTATCTGATTAAGAATTTTATGAACTAGCTTATAGTTCATATAATTATTAACAAATATATTATGAAAAGCAGTAATTAGGGTTGTTCTCGCAGATCGCATTTTCTACAGTTTCAGTCTCCTATAGTCTCTGTTTCTACAGCTAAGTAGTTTCAGTATGCTACTACTGTCCTTAATAGTTTCTTAGTACAGACATTCTAGCAAATAAAGTATAGAGTAAAGAAACTTACAGATTTGGTGCCGGAGACTCAGTGTGCCACACGTTCAGTAATATAACTACTTTTTAAACCAGAATTTAAACAAATTTGGAAAAAATTTTGAAAACCCATTCCACAA
Source organism: Gossypium bickii (assembly GCA_025503065.1). Taxonomy (NCBI): domain Eukaryota; kingdom Viridiplantae; phylum Streptophyta; class Magnoliopsida; order Malvales; family Malvaceae; genus Gossypium; species Gossypium bickii. The sequence goes on along the minus strand of CP106717.1, from coordinate 39,629,577 downwards.
TCGAGTTTTGCAACCGGGCTCTAATACCAATAAATGTAACACCCCACACCCGGCCTAGACGTTATGACTGGATCTCGCGTACCACATCAAGTGTTATTTGAAAACTTTATGTTCGATGAAAAATGCATCTACAAGTTAAAACTTTCTACCGATTAAAAACCCCGATTTTCTTTGCTTATTAACAAAACGGGTTTTGCTTAAAATCATTCATTTTCAAAAATATTATTATGCGTCTATTAATTTGCTTTTGAAACCTTGTTTGTTACGGAAGTTTGGTTTAAACTGTTGCGGAAACATGATATTTTAAAAATAGTAGTTATTGTTTTAAAACCCGTGTTTAAAAAATTAGCAGTTTGTAAAGAAATGCCAAATAAAAGTTAAAACAATCCCAATGGCCTTATTACAAAAATTATTAACCTAGAAATTAAAGCAAATAAACTAAAATAAAGTAATAACATTAACCCCAAGAGCATACAGGACGTGTGGACATCTCCGAGTCCTTCGCAGCTCCAAATTCTCTAAGGTTGGGGATTACGTGCACAGTTAAAGAGAAAGGGTGAGTTACAAGAACTCAGTGTGTAATCCCCTTATTACACCCACAATTTGGGCCCAAGCCTGTACAGTATTATATGGGCTTAAGCCCTATTCGATGTGATGCAGGGTCAAGTCCTATTCAAAGATGTGATGCAGGTTGAAGCCCTAAGATATGCAAAACAAATATGCACCCAACCCAACCCAGTCCAACCAACACACCTGTGGGGACCAAGTCAACCTACCCAACCAGCACACCAATAATGCAGACTAGCTGCTAATAACAGTATAAGTGGCTAAGCCACTGAATCAGTATACGTGGCAAAAGCCACTACATCAGTATAACGTGGAAAGCCACTAGTACAGTGCTTCCTCCAAATCCATAACCCAACCCATGCAGAATGACATGTCATATTAAAATTATGTAAACAATGCATCACCATCAACATCAATCATACAATTACTACTTATTCAACAATGAACCTACCACTAACGATAAAACGGTCATCTAAGGGTAAAACGGTAATTTACCTACTAAGGGTATTTCAGTAATTTACCCAAGAAGAGTATTTCAGTAATTTACCCACGAAGGGTATTTCAGTAATTTTACACCTACAATGGCCTTTTTGAAAACCTACTATCTCATCGAGCGATATGATTTCCATCTTCGGTCAAAATGGTGTTGTTGGGCCTAAAATCCTATTTCGGCCCAAATGGGCCCACATGCTCATGTGGCCTATTATGTTCATTTTCAGTCTCTGTATCGTGAACTTCGCAGTCGTGTTAATCATCTAGCACTTACCATCGATTTCGCTTGTGTGGGCCTGTTAACCCATTGGGCCCACCCAGCCCACTTCGGCCCAACCAGGCCCACTACAGCCTCAATCCCACGAGAATGCTCGTGACATTCCCATTAGTCTAACGCCATCACTAGTGGCTCGATTTATCTCTCCAAGCGTTCGCACGCTCGAGTGACCTCAATTACCGGTGTCTTAGCTTTTTGGTACTTCTAATTTTAGCCGATTCACAATTCATAGCAGTAGTAGATTAAATAGAGGTGTGGGGTTACACACCTTTTACGGATTGCGGTTCGTGACCCTTTCTGTAACATCCTGAAATTCAGAATTTTATGTTTTGTATTATACCATGCAATAAGCTAGTTAAAATGTTAATTGTGTATGTTTTGGGGTCCTAAGAAGGCTTGGGGCTGAGTTGAGCCTTAGCAAAATTTTTGTGTTTAAGCACTTTAAGGAGAGAAGGTAAGTGGCATAAGACTTAAGGAAATAAGTGTGTATTTTGCTAGCACAAGTGGAGCACATGGTGGAGTGGTGTGGCGTCAAATGGAGAGCATTGAGGGAAGGAGTTCGAATCCCATCAATTGCAACTTTTGGGATTTAAATTTTTGAGCTTCTCAAGTGTTGTATGGTAAGTGTCAGCCATGGCATCAAAGAAGGAAAGGAAGATTTTTCTAATGTTGGAAAGAAGACTAAGAAAATATGGTAAGGAGGAAAGCAAGGGAAAAAGAAGGAAAGAAATCAAAGAAAGGGATAAGGGAGGGGGACATGTTGGCTGAATATTAGGAGTTGCCTAGGAAAGAATTTTGGTCAGCACTCATCTTTTTGGTAAAGATGATACACGGTTTTAGGAGGGAGACTTAGGGAGCCGAATTTTTCCTATAATTTTTACAAGTTTTGTGCATGAGAGGTAATTTCTTTTTGAACATTTTTGTGTCTCTTTTCCAACCTTTTTCCTTTGGACGAAACACTCAAATCATTTTGGTTCTTTTTTCTTTGTTTTGCCGAATTACTCAAGACATTTTGGTCATCTTCTCCTTGGTGTTAGCCGAAACCCCCTAACACTACTTTTCCATTAGCCGAAACCCCCTAACACTACTTTTCCGTCTTTCTTTCTTTACCATTTCTTCAACCTCTCTTTTCTTCTTCTTAGTTGACAACTTTGATTGGCCGAATCTTCCTTGCCCTTTTTTCTTCATTAGCTGAATCTTTAACATGTTCTCATTTCTCCATTCTTGCGTGTTGGATATTTCTCCTTGGTTGAACCAGGTAAGGGCTTCATTTCTACTCCTTTCATTTTCTTTTCTTCCTAGCCGAATGTGTGTCCATCACTATTCGGTTGTTATACTTTATTTCTAAACCAAAATATCACTCTCTTCTACTCCCTCATATCTTGATAATCTTTTTTTTTTTTGTAGTATTCTAGTGGGTTGGCCGAATGTCTCATTCTTGCCGATTTATCTCTAGCCTTAAGCCAATCGGTGGAAGTTGGATCTATTATTGTCAAGGTAAGGAATTTCTTCAAGGTTTATCTTGATATCTCTCAATACTTGGTTATTCTGCTAAAACGGATTGATGATTATGTTTAAACGCTTATTCTAGGGAATAATCACTCGTTCTTCTCTATTCGTTGATCCTTCCCAAGTAGTGGTAAGCCGAATCCTATCCCTAAACAACTACTTGCACTCATCATAGTATTTTCTAACCGAGACTTTTCCAATGGAGGCAAGAGGTAGCGATTTTAAAGGAAAAGCTATAGGAGGGCAAAAAGGGAGTGGATTTACAATTCCTACTCCTAATTTCAAACATAGGGCGGTATTGGCGATTCGGGATTTCCTACCGGGTTGTGGACCATCATTCGATGAGAATAGACAAATCGTGGTCGTTCATGATACTAAGGGTAAGCAATTCATTAGATCGTCTGAATTAGATTTGGACAAATAAAATCTCGTTTGTTGGTTAATCGAGTGTAATGGTGATTTAGGTGCCAACGATCAAGAAGGTTTAGTCCTTACCATAATCAGGTGTGTAATCTCACACCGAAATCCCGTAAATCTGTGATTTATCATCATGTTAGAAAAATTGGTCGATGTTGCTTAAGAACTTAATAACGATAATATGGTATGAATCGAGTGATTTGCTTAAACATCGTTAATACTAAGATTTGTCAAAATCGATGTTAATTTATAAAATTACAAAAATACCCTTACGGGCCGAATTACAAATATACCCTCAATAGGCCGTTTTATCAAAATGCCTTAACGGTCGAATTGCTTAAATGCCTTTAAAGTGCCGATTTACAAAAATGCCCCTATGGGCCGATTTACCAAATTGGCCCTATGGGCTGATTTATTAAAATGCTCTAAAGGGCCGATTTGCTAGAATGCCTTAGTGGGCCAAATTATTATTGTTTTAATGGGCCGATTCTCCGTAATATTTCACTAGATTAATGGTTATTATATATGTGGATATTTTATTATGTATGTTGCATTTTCACATTTTGCATGGGATGGGAAAAATGTATAGAGAGCAATGTAGCCTGGTCGCATAGCAGCAAATTATTCATTATCATGCTTACTTTATGATTTCGATGGCATGGCCACAATAATAATATATTATAGCAGCTCGACTGCAAATTCGTGGGAGCGGCGGGGTAGGTTGACTTGATCCCCACAGGTGTGATTAGCTGGTCGGGGGTGTGATGGATGGATAGGTTGGGTTGCATACATTTACTTCATTTAAATATTGTTATGTTAATGGGCTTAGGCCCAAGATGATGCTATACGGGTTCATGCCCAGTGGATGACGATAAGGGGATTATGCATTGAGTTCTTGTAACTCACCCCCCTTTTTTAACCCTTACAGGTAATGCTCTGTGACGAGGACTTGGGGCCATGGATGACTCGGTGGAGGCCATACTTTGGAAATAATATTTTCGAATATTAGTAAACTAATATTTTTGAATATTAGTAAACTACTTTTCCGTTTTATTTCATTATTTTTACTATTTTGGGGTTTTAAAGTTGTAATAAGGCCTCTGGAATATTTTTATTTTTGCTTTATGTTTGACGTACTTATTATCCTGCTTGATTTATTTTAAATGGAAATTTTCTAAAAATTATAAATAACAGTTTTCTAAAAAAAGTTGATTAATAAATGGTTTTCATAATAAGTATGTACAAATAATTTAACTCGGATTCTCTTTCTAATTATCAACGTCATTTTCAAAAGTCACGGTTTTAAAGTTCACTATTTCAATTTTTGATTCATCAATCAACTTTTCGAAATTAGTAGTATTTTATCGAATATTTATAAACCAAACTTATTTTCTTAACTATAACCAAATAACGCCTACTTTAGTAAGAATCACTTGTAATTTATACGTCTTCCTCATGTGACATGTTAGATCCGGTCATACTGCATGGGCCAGTTTGGGGTGTTACACTTTTCGAGGCACCTAAGATCACAACTGACCATTAGTTAGTCTTAACCCTTGATAAACCAAAATATAGAAATACTTTATCTATTGCCTTCACTTACTAGAGAACGACAAACTCCTTGCTATGGGAGAGTACTCAGCTTACACCTCCTGATTAAAGAACCGAGTCCCTAGCGAAAAGAACATGTTAGAAACATTGTTCCAAGACAACAAGAGAAACAGCCTTTCCACCCCAAAGAACTCAAAATGATAAAGAGAAAACTAGCACCCTTATTCAGCCATGGCCACAACTTACCAACAAACGAAAGAGATTCAGAAGTAGTTTGAACCAACAAGAAGAAAGTATTCGTACCCTAAAGGATTCGGCCTACCCAAAAAGTCAAGGTTGCAAGGCCAAGAGAAAAAAGGGAGAAAAAGAAGGGTTGGATGTTCGACTAAAGAGAAACTGAAAAAAGAAAGTGAATGTTCGACTTATAAGATTCGGTGAGCAAAAGGAGAACCACTCTTCAAGAGGAAACGTGTTCGACTTAAGGAGAAATTGGAAAAGGAGAAGTGTGACTACGGCTTAGAGGTAAAGAAAAGAAATGAACGTTTAGGAAGAAGAGAAATGAGAAGAAGAAAAGAAGAGAATGAAAGAAAAGGCTTACTAATGCGGCACTTAGCAGAAAAATGAAGGAGGAAGAAAGATGAGAGCAAGGTGAAATCGGCAGAAGTCAGAGAAGAAAGAAAATGACCCGAAATGTTGGTGAAAATAAAAACCCAAAATGCAAAACTCTCAAAGGAAGACCAAAGAAATTCGGCACACTCTCCCCTCTCCAAACCGAATATGCACACTCAAATGACCAACCTTGGCCGAAATTCCCTATCACCACTTCCCACATTCGGCCAACACTAGCACACTCCTCCATCCCTTGATTCTCTCCACTCTTTCCTCCTAATTTTGCTCTCCCTCATCCATTTGAATTATTTGACCAAGACTCCAACTCCCCTTGAAGAGTTTGATCTGAACTCTACTTCCTCCACTCACTTGACACAAAATAAAAGCCTCCATTTTGCAAACTGTGGTATTCGAACTCCACTCCCCCTTGTTTCCTAATGACGCCACTACCACCCTACCACATGCTCATCTTGTGTTAGTAAAACACACACAAATTTACTTAAGCCCAACTTCAACCAGCCCTCTCCTCTTAAGGGCCAAAAACTAAAATTTTTTCAAAGTTCAGACTCAAACCCAGGCCACCCTGGAACCCCCAAATACACTCAAATAACCAGCTGAGCAAGCACAACATGAAATATTCAAAAATTACAACCCCTAATTTTTGGGACGTTACAAACCTAGTCAAACCACGAAAAACCACCGGATTTGATTCTTGTTCCCTATCTCTTTAATTTTTGTTGTTTTTATGATGAACATATCTATGAATATTTATGTTGTTGGAATGGTTAATTTAATCAGCTTAGCTTGAATTTAATTTGTGTTGGGTTGATTGCATTTCGTCCTCTTGATTTGTTAAATTTATGTTTATGTTGTTATAGGCCTCGGTAAAATGCTTGATTAAATAAAATCATGCCTAAGTTATTCTGGCATTATAATTGTTTAGATAACTAAAGAATTAATTATTTAAACACATTGAAATTTTAATTAATGGACACAGTACTTAATCAGTGCATGTTTAATTCTTCTAATAGCTGAAGATTAGATTAGCATTGTATTTGGCGATACATATGCCTTGCATAACTTGCAAGATTATTGTGATTAAACTGTTTCAAGGTAAGGATAATTTGTTACCTCACATAGTCTTTTATATGCTTATTAGGTTGAATTAATCGTTTGAATCGACATAGGAATATGCGAGAGATTGTTTAATTTCATAAGTATGGATGTGCAATAACATGTTTACCTTTATAAATTTATTTTATCAGTCGAATTGACATAGGAATATGTACAAGAGATGAATGGATTTTTGATTTGTAAATATGTTCATAAGTTAGCAAATTACCGAGTTTCCGTGATTTATTCGTAACAAGTATAAGCATAAGTTTAATAATTCTAAGGTAAGGAAATATAATTAATCCAACACAATTATATCATATTGATTAAAATCAGCTTTCGAAATCGTGCATTAGAACTTTATTTTGATTAGGATATATTTTGTTCAATAAATTGAAATTTTGTTAAGTATGCTAAACTTCAGTATTAATAAAGTTCTATTATTCCAATAAGTTATTATGTTAGCTTAATAATTAAATGAATGTATTTTTAATAAAGCATGCAAATTCGTACCATAAAATTTTTAGTTTCCCATGAAAAATTTAGGCATGCATGAAAGTTTAAGTCTTTAGAATTGACTTAGTAATTTCTTGAGGTGAAATCCTAGGAACCATGGAATATTGAAAATGATTTAGGCAATTATTGTTTGGACCGTTTGAGCCTTTCAAGCCGACCATGATAAAATTATCCTTTGAAACCCAATTTTGACACTATATGGCCTAGTTTTATTTGGACCTTTGCAATATTTAGCCATCACTTTTCTCTTCATTATCTTTAAAATGTTCCCAAACATTAGACTCAGTACTATTCAGAATATCGTTTCAAAATAAGTTTGGGGGAATTGAAAAGAAGTATCAATTGCTCGAAAATTGTAGTACATGAAGCAAGTGCTCGAACTTTAATTCAAAAAAAAAAACACATGTACTCAAAAGAAAATAGATGTACAAAAGAGCATGTGAAAGTAAAATAAGTTTGTGTATCGAAGGTAAAAATTTAGAAGGTTCGATTTTACGCTAAGTATAGGGTTTTTAAGCCAAAATTTATCTATCTTTTACCTAGCCATACCCTAGCCACGTCACAACCTTAATAAAGACCTATTGATTCAAGTTTCTATGCTACCTACATTAGTGGAGAGAAATTGCTAAGATCAACATATGAAGACATAAGTTAAACTTAATGATTGCAGCTTAGTCTTGAATAAGGGAATAAAAAAATCAAATTGGTAAGGGTTAACATGACTTTGTTAAAGAGGCATTTAGTCTAATTTTGGTATTATAATAGTTGTTGAATGTAATTTGAACGATATGTATACTTACGTAGCATAATTATCAAATTTCTTATTTTTGAGCCTAAGTATATTAAATTCATAATTTTGAGAAGAAAGTTGTTCTGAAGGAGTTTTTCAAAAGTGTCTCCGAGAAATTCTTCTCAAAATTTGTGCATTACTCAGGACGAGCAATGATTTAAGTTTGGGGGTGTGGAAACACAAAGATTTATATACTTTTTCATACCTAATTTTACTTAAAATCATGCATTTTCGATAGAATTTTTGTCATAAAATAATTAATTTTTATAAAATAATTAAATTGTATTAAAATTTTGAACATGTTAATTTTTAGTCAATTTTACAATTATTTTTAGTGAATTTTGATTACTTTTGACAGATTCGTACAAAGGACGAAAATTGACCCGGCAGACACCATTAGAAGAGCAAAACCGAGAAGCAATTCAAAGTAACAAGGCAAAATAATTTCCAGCCTAAGATGGTCGAAATGTGTGTATTAATTCATAATGTAATTAATTTTAATTTATTCCCAATTTAATTTGGGATAAATAAATTAATTTTAATTAATTATGGAAAAAGGGCCCAGTTGAACCAAATTGAGCAAACCGAACCAGCCACCAATTGGGCAGCCCAGAACCATTCAAATGTTGACCCAAATCATCATTTTAGCTGATTAAATGAGCTTGCAAAAAGGCCCTTGGAAGACTTCCAAATTGCATTCAAACCCCACCTTAAATTAAGACTTTATGGATTTGCCCGAGGCTAATTTTAGCAAAGTTGAAAGTCCCAACTTTGCCATGTAGGATGGCCGGCCATGAGGGGGCTCTTTGGATGCTGAAATTTGCTATTTTTTGTAGCCATCCTCAGCTATATAAAACCCCCTTTGCTGCCCATTCAAATCATCCCTCATTCACATCTCTTCTCTCACAACTCTTCTCTCCTCTCTCACTTTTTCTCTTATTTTCCTATTCAAAGTTCCTTGCTCTTGTGCCGATTTCTCCTCTTGGGAAAGGGGTCTTCTTTAGCCATTTTGGAGCAGCAATTGAGTGTTCATAGCAGCCTTTATCAGTGACGGCAACAAAGAAGGAGGAACGGAGCAACCTAGTCAAACCACGAAAAACCACCGGATTTGATTCTTGTTCCCTATCTCTTTAATTTTTGAAATCGTGCATTAGAACTTTATTTTATTTTATTTTACTTTGTTTTCTAGTTTTTCCTCATTTCCCAAATCCAAATATTTTTCCTTCACCAAAGTGTTTAAAATTACTTTCATAAATAATTCTTTTACAGTCCCTGTGGGTACGATAACTCGACATTTACTTGTCACTTTAGTACTTGTTGCGATTGTGTACACTTGCACATTTCCATCCTTCCAAGTTTTTGGCACCATTGTCGGGGACTATTTTTCAAAAGCCATTATTTGTGAATTTTTTAGTCTTACATTTTGGTTTAATTTTCTATTTACTTTTTAACTTAATTAACTTTTTTGTGAATATTTCAGGTGTTTATGAGTATTGACCGAATTATCGATTTACTCCCCGTAGACCCTGAGATAGAACCAACCTTTCGACAATGTAGAAGACAAGCGAATCAAAGGAGGATCGAAGAGATGAATTTCGAGAATATGAATCAAGAAAACGGAGCAAACCTTGCTCAAAATCCTATCCTTATTGTTGATGATAGGGATAGAGCCTTACGACAATATGCCGTGCCAGTGTTCAACGATCTTAATCCGGGTATTAGAAGACCCGAAATCGAGGCACAACAATTTGAACTGAAGCCAGTCATGTTCCAAATGCTTCAGACAGTGGGCCAATTCAGTGGAATGCCTATCGAAGACCCTCATCTGCACTTGAGACTATTCATGGAGGTGAGCGACTCTTTCAAATTAACCGGAGTACCCGAAGATGTATTAGGATTGAAGTTGTTCCTATATTCGCTAAGGGACAGAGCTCGAACCTGGTTGAACTCATTGCCACCGAACTCAATTTCCACATGGCAGGAGTTAGCAGAGGGATTTTGATACGGTCCGTCTCGGGATAGGAGGCGAATCGTAAATGTTGCCCGATCGTAAATTAGGTAGTTTCTCTTTTAATTAACAAAAGGGTTAATTTTATTGGAAATGATATCTTTGAAATGTAAAGATAGGTGATAGATTGAGATGGAAATGTGTTTGAAACAAGAAAGAACCTTTAATAAAAATTAAAGACTCGAATCTTATAAGTTTCAAATTGATGGAATGAGTTTTGAAACAAAACCGAGACCCACTATCTAGCGAGATAGGAACCAACGGTATAGGCAAATGAACGCCACACCCGAAAGGATGATAAGTTCGAAACAAGGAAAGAACGACGCCACTAGAAAACTAGATAAGTCAATTCAACCTTGAGAATTAGGAGAGTGAATACTCACCAAAAGAAATTCTTCTTTCATTCAAATTCAAAAATTCTCTTTGCAAAATAAAAAATGGCCAAATATTTATAGCCAATGTGCCTTACAAATAAAAACAAATAGCAAGAATTTTTGGCCTTCAATTGCCGTCCATGCTGACCATGCTTCCCCATTAAAATCAGCAAAGGGTAGCCAATTATGTATCCACTAGTGTCTAAAAATCAGCATATTAAATTGGGTAAAAATGGCCACCATTAATTTGGCTGAATGTTGGCATTGTTTTAATCTCCCATCCTTTTATATTGCTTGGTCATTCTCACTTCCACTTCATGCAATATTTAATTCATGCATTGCTTTCCTTTGTGTGTGCCGTCCAATTGGTTGATCTCCCAAGCCACTCAATGTCAATTTTCTTTATTACAAGCCAAACGCCTAGCCCATGCTCCATATTCTTTAACATATTCCAAGTCTCCATGCCGTCCACCTAGGTGAGTGCTTGTATCATTTTATGCAATCCATGGCTTTGTTTAATTATCAATTAATCCCCTCTAGTTGCCGTCCAACATGGTTCTTCATGCCATTCTCTTTATTTATTGTTCCCACTAACGCACATCACCATTGTTTATGCTTCCAATCATTATTTCAAATATTTGCAAATTTGTTTATTCTCCCATTAATCTCCCAATGCCGCCCAATTCAAGCTCCAATCTATAATGCTCCCATTATTCCCTCAATAATGCTTGAAGTTGCTATCCAAATACTATGTGTTATCACTTTTAAATTTCTCTCCTTCAAGCTTTATTATTTTATTCAAGTTAGTGCCGCTCCCATGTTTTGAAATTCTTAATTCCCCTTTGTTTGCCAAATTCCCATGCATGGAAATAAGAGTTGTCATGAGATTCCTTTAATTTCAACTATTATGCTCCATGCTTTGCCACCCCATACTCCTATATTTTAATAATCCCAAAGCTCTCTTATACATTCCAAATAGTGTTGTCCCATCTTGTCCAAAATATTCTTCAATCTACTTGCATCAAACGTGGCATGCTTGCTTCTTTCATAGCTGAAAATTGCTGCACATTAAAACCACAATTAATCAGCTTGGATTACAATAATTTTGGTAGCAACAAATACTTTTAAATGCAACAGCCACAATCAAATTTAATTTGGCTGGAAACTTAAAATTTTGCAGCACCTTTAACTCTTGCATTAAAACTAATTAAAACAAGTAACTAAATGGACAAATTAAATTAATCTAAGGAATTAAACTTTAGCAATTTAATTTTCAACAAATTCAAAGACTCGATTTATTTAAAGTAATAAAAATTAAAATTCCAAATTAAAATTTGGCGTCGAGCTTCGTTGACTTGAAAATTCGGTGGGTGCCCCGGGCGTGCCCGTATCATCCCCTCCCTCTTCAAGACGATTCCTCCTCGAATCGACCCATTGGTTATTCAAACAAAACTCCTTGTTCGTCTTTCCTCGATCAAACGGGACGGATGATAAATGCGATACCTGAAAAAAATAACCAAGAATTAGCAAGATTGGCTTCAAACAATCTTGCAACCCAAATATGGACACCATCAAACAAGTAAATCGCATATGATCGGGCAGCACCAAATTATCGTACAAAAGAAGTAATGCCTTGTCAAACACTTGCAACAAAATTGAAAAGATCTCAAGGCGTGCATATGATCTACTTGGAATCCAAAAATTATGCTTATCATGTAAATAGTAAATTAAATGATATACATAAGCATCACAAGTAGATAGGTGACAAAATTCACCCAGCTCAGATGACAACTTTAATCTATATGCAATAGGCTCGACACGTTCAATGATCTTGTACGATCCGATAAACCTCAGACTTAATTTGCCTTTACGTCCAAATCGAAGCACTTTCTTCCACGGAGACACTTTCAGAAATACTTTGTCGCCGATCTCAAATTCTAGTCTGCATAAGACTTCTGACTATCCGATGCTGCTTTCAATCAATCTCAGATCAGTTTCACTTTCTGTTCAGAGTCCTTTATCAAATCGACCCCGTGAAGCTTATTTTCACTGAGCTCGGTCCAATACAGAGGTGTTTGACATTTACGTCCGTACAAAGCTTTATATGGTGCAATTTTGATGCTCGTCTGGAAACTAGTATTATATGCAAATTCAATCAATGGCAGACACTGCTCCCACGAACCATGAAGCTCAAGTATACAACATTTCAACATGTCTTCAAGAATCTGAATAATCTGTTCAGACTGACCATCTATTTGCAGATGAAACGCTGTACTGAAGTGTAATTTCGTGCCCAAAACTTCTTGCAGTTTCTTCCAGAATCTCAACGTAAACCTTGGATCTCTATCAGTCACAATAGATAGTGGTACCCCGTGCAATTTCACAATCTCAAAAATATAAAGCTCAGCTAATCTATCGAGTGAATAAAATGGGCTAATTTAGTTAATCGGTCAACTACGACCCATATCGCATCTTTCTTTCTTGGAGTCGGGGGAAAACCAAAAACAAAATCCATGGTCATTCTATCTCATTTCCACTCAAGAATCAGAATCGGTTGTAACAACCCAGACAGAACTTGATGTTCGGCTTTCACTTGCTGACAGACTAAACATTTTGAAACAAAGTCAGAACTATCCCTTTTCATACCAGACCACCAGTACTATCGTTTTAAATCATGATACATTTTAGTACTTCTCGGATGAACAGATAAATGATTGTTTTTTACTTCATTCAAAATCAACTGAATCAACTCTGGGTTTCTTGGAACACAGATACGATCCCGGAATCTCAAACAATTATCAACAATTTGAAATTCATATTCGAATTTTATTTCACACTGAGCTCAGTTCGCCTGAAATTCATTATCAGATTTCTGAGCATCACATATCTGTTGTAAGAACAACGGTTTGGCTTTTAATTCAGCTATCACAGAAACGTCATCAGTCAAATCTAATTGAGCATTCATAGCGTGTAGTGAAAACAATGATTTTCGACTCAATGCATCTGCAACAACATTCGTTTTACCCGGATGATAATCTATTACGAGCTCGTAATCTTTTAACAACTCAAGCCATCTTCTCTGACGCAAGTTCAAATCTTTCTGAGTCATCAGGTATTTCAAACTTTTATGATCTGAAAACACGTGACATTTCTCACCGTACAGATAATGACTCCAAATCTTTAGTGCAAACACAATCGCAGCTAACTCAAGGTCGTGCGTCGGATAGTTCTTTTCATGAGGCTTCAATTGTCTTGAAGCATAAGCTACAACTTTGCCTTCCTGCATCAGAACACATCCCAAACCATTTAACGAAGCATCACTGTATACAACAAATTCTTTACCCGATTCTGGTTGTACTAATAGTGGAGCTTCTGTTAATAGAGTTTTCAATTGATCAAAACTTTTCTGACATTTATCTGACCATTCAAATCCGACATCTTTCTGAAGTAATTTAGTCAACGGAGTAATTATAGTCAAAAAGCCTTTTACAAATCTATGGTAATAACCAGCTAAGCCCAGAAAACTGCGAACTTCAGACACGTTCTTCAGAGGTTTCCAATTCAAAATAGCAGAAATCTTGCTTGGATCTACTTGGATTCTAGAAGCTGACACAACATGCCCCAGAAAACTAACCTCGTGTAACCAAATTCACATTTGCTGAATTTCGCGTACAATTGCTTTTCTCTCAAGGTTTGCAAAATAATTTTCAAAAGTTCAGCATGCTCCTTTTCATCACGTGAATAAATCAGGATGTCATCTATGAATACCACAACAAATCAATCAAGGTACGGTTTGAAAATTCTGTTCATCAGATCTATAAAAATAGTAGGAGCATTGGTTAGTCTAAATGGCATAACTAAAAATTCGTAATGCCCATACCTCGTTCTGAAAGCAGTCTTTGGAATATCTGAATCTTTCACTCTCAACTGGTAATATCCCGATCTCAGATCAATTTTGGATAACACAGTAGCTCCTTTCAACTGATCAAATAAATCATCAATTCTGGGCAACGGGTATTTATTCTTTATTGTCACCTTATTCAATTGACGATAGTCGATATACATCATCATCGTGCCATCTTTCTTTTTAACAAACAGAACAGGAGCACCCTAAGACGAGAAACTCGGTCTAGCAAACCCTCTCTCAGTCAATTCTTGCAACTGTGACTTTAACTCTTTCAACTTTGTGGGTGCCATTCTATACGGAGCTATCGAAATAGGTGTCGTACCAGGAAACAACTCAATACCAAACTCAACTTCACGAATCGGAGGCAAACTCGGTAATTCTTCAGGAAATACATCAGAAAACTCACAAACAATAGGCACTGATTCAACTCTCTTTTCGGATACCTTTGAATCAATCACATAAGCAAAATATGCTTCGTAACCTTTTTTCACATAACTCTGAGCTTTCAAAATAGATGTCACAGTAGGCAATCCATTCAAATCATTAGACTCAATTCGTACAATCTCATCATTCGGACATCTCAAATCTATAGTCTTTCTTTTGCAGTTCACAACAGCATCGTGCATAAACAACAAATCCATACCCAGAATAATATCGAATTCATCAAATGGCAAAAGCATCAGATCAGCAGAGAAACAGATATCTCGAAGCATTAGACAATTCTTGCATACTTTGTCAACAAGGACACTTTTACCTAAGGGGTTCGATACTTTTATAGCAAACTTAGTAGACTCAACAGGCAAAGTCCTGCTGAATACTAAATTCATGCAAATATATGAATGCATAGACCCATGGTCTATCAATGAAATCACAAAAGTATTATAAAGAGTAAAAGTACTAGTTATAACATCTGGCAATGAAGCTTCCTCTCGAGCTCGGATAGCATACGCTCTGGCTGGCACTCTAGCATCAGATCTGTCAACATTGTCTCTCATAGTTCTCTGACTGTCACTAACATTTCTTACATTCTTCGATGATCTACCTCTCACAGGTACATTATCAAATCTCAGATTCTGAACAGTCTCTGGCTCGACAGACTCAAGGCAATCACAGATAAAATGGTCAAGTGATCCACATCTGAAGCAAGCTCTGTCATTTAATCTACAGCTTCTCGGATGTCTTTTTTCATAATGTTTACATTCAGGTCTCTCAGATCGAACATTTCCAACGCTGGCCACTGAAGTTGCTGGAGTTTTATAACTCATTTGCGGTCTGGATTGATTTCTATTCGAATGTCCCATGTTATCTCTGAAACAACTTTGATTATCTCTTAATCTTTTCAGAGAAGACTGAAATGATTTACTCTAAAATCTCTTTTTCACATCTCGAGCTTCAAACTCAGCTTTTCTCTTATCTTTCCTGAGTGCCTCAGCTTTACAAGCTCTGTCAACGAGTACAACAAACTCTTTTATTTCCAAAATCCTGACTAGCAAATGAATGTTTTCATTAAGACCATCTTCGAATCTTTTGTACATTATGGCTTCAGAAGATACACATTCCCGGGCATACTAACTTAGTCTCACGAATTCTCGTTCATACTCAAAAATAGTCATTCGGCCCTGTTTAAGTTTTAGAAATTCCTTTCGTTTCTGATCAACGAATCTTTCACTGATACATTTCTTCTGGAACTCGATTTGAAAGAAATCCCATGAAACTCGTTCTCTTGGAACAACAGAAATCAGAGTTTTCCACCATTGGTAGGCTGCATTGTGAAGTAATGATACAACACATTTAATGCATTCTTCCGGAGTCAGAGACATTTCATCAAATACCCGGATCGTTTTTTAATCCAGAACTCGGCCTTTTCAGCATCATCATCTTTAGTAGCCTGGAATTCTTCGGCCCCGTACTTACAGATCTTGTCAATCGGAGGCTTATTCAACAGATTCAGATTTGCAGATGGAGGTATATCGGATGTCTGAAGGGCATTAACCGGGGGCGGGGGTTGTGAAACAGTCAGGTTATTCTTCACAAACTGAGTGAACCACTCACTCATCATCTGGAAGAAAGCTTGTTTAGCTTCTCCCTCTTGACCGCTCGTAGCTGGTCTCGAATCAGAGGGCACAGTCCCTTGCGCGGGAGCAGGCGCATCACTTTCTACGTCATCAGCTACGGCTCTTTCAAGATCCATTACTATACGAAAATCACATTTTATATGTCAGGATTCATCACACTATCACCATTCAGATATATGGCATGTATAGCTAGACTCTAACACGCTACGTTAGTCTGAGAATCGGCTAAACCGTAGCTCTGATACTAACCAAATGTAACACCCCTATCCGGGATCCGTAGCTGGATTAGGGTTAGGAGCGTTACCAGACGGCTTGGAAACATTCATCACATTTCATATATTTCATAATCCATCACACATGCAATGTCCCTTAAAAATAGTCTACAAGTCCCCAAACATGCTTATAACCCGGGTCGGGATTCAATCGGAACACATACAAATTCCACATTCCATGGAAAATTTGAAACTTTTCTAAAATTCAGGGGATACATGCCTGTGCAAGGAGACCGTGTGCCCTCCACGGCTTCTAGACACCTCGTGTATCCTCCCATGTCCATATATGACTATACCAACACGGTCACTAGGCACACCCGTGTGCCATGGCCGTGTACTACTAGGCCATATACTGACTTCCCCACCACGGCCACCAAGCACGCCTGTGTGCCATGGCCGTGTACTCTTATCTAGCTACTGACTTGTACACCACGGCTAGTTGACACCCCCGTGTTGAGGCCGTGTGCTACCAAGCTGCATCCTACTATTCACCCATAGTTTTTAGGCACGCCCGTGTGCCACAACCGTGTGACATTATAGGCCATTTACAAGGCCAAAATGCCACCCAAAAGGGTCTCACCTACAAGCAAACATACCAAAACATATCATGCATATAAGGCAACCAAAAACATACCAATATGACTATTCAATCTATGCATTCAAATCCCATTCCAACCATAGCAAATTCAATACCAAAACTTATCTCATCACAAGCATAATACATTCATTTGCTTACCCAAAACTTAACCATATCATGGACCAATTCATCATGCCAAAACATACTTCACATAACATAGTCTTTAATGCATATAACCAAAACATAACTAGCCAAATCATATGGCTAAGTTCACATAACAACACATATCAAGGACCAGTCTATTCATGCCATATCTAGCCATATACATTTTCAAAGTGTACCAAAATAAGTTTAGTAGTGTCATGACGATCCGTGACGATCCCGAGCCTTTAGTAGCTTTGACGACCTATAGAACAGAGAAAACACACACAGAGTAAGCTTTCCAAAAGCTTAGTAAGTCAATATACAAACAAACTTATTATGTAAAGCATGTAAACATATAATCACATTTGCACTTTTCTTCTACAAAGCAAATTTCTCACATATATACTTTGATTCATATTTTTGGCCAAATTTGCCACATTTATCAATTCAAGAAACACATACACATAGCTTTTTCATGCATACGTTCATGTAACATATTTCTAAACCATTATACAAATCATCATAGTAGATCACATAGTCACTTACCTTATATACACTCTTGGTGTATAATCAAGGTACCTGAATCGGACTTTCATTTACATAATCTACCAAAGCTCGAATTTGCCCTTCGAATCTCAGACTTGCCCGTTGAACCATAAGGAATTCAGTAGGATACTCAGAAGTTTAGAATAATCGTACAATGCCATCATCCCAGACGAGGTCTTATATGTACTCAGATATCGGTGCCACTTTTCCGGACAGGGTCTTACACGGATCAGTACGATGCCGATGTCGCCGACATGGCCTTACACATAAGGATTATAACAATGTCAACGTCCCAGACGTGGTCTTATACGTAAAGCTTATATTGATGCCAACGTCCCAGACGTGGTCTTACACATAATCAGATATTGATGCCACTATCCCAGACAGGGTCTTACATGAGTCTCAAATCAACGCCAACATCCCAGACGTGGTCTTACATGATAACAATAGAACAGATATCTATGTTGTGACTTAGTCAATCCTATCTATTCCTGGGTTCGTACGGGACTTCTAGGACTTAGTCATTATATCGAACTTATCTCGGTATTCAAATGCATAACCTCTCATAAGCATTCATTATCATCATTAATCATATGAACAATTACAATTGCATACATATACATTTATTTGCGTAGTGACTTACCTTGGATTCGATATGTCGGAATGAAAAAGGCTACTCGGTAATTTTCGCTTTCCCGCGATCTAAGTCCGTTTTCCTCGGTTCTTGATCTAAACATATTCAGAATTAACCCTTTTATTCACTAATTCATTCAATTCAATCCAAGGACACACATTTAGGGCTATTTGCAAATTAATCCTCATATTTGCACATTTTATCAATTTAGTCCATTTTTTTCAACACATCAAATTCACAAAATCCACACATACACATACTTAGCCAAATACATATACATCACATATAAGCCCACATTTTTCATTCAATTCACAAATTAGTTCCTCAATTTGCTATTTTCACAATTTAGCCCTATTTAGCTAAATTCATCAAAACTTCAAGAACCAAACATGTTCATCTAGCTCAAATCTTTCATATATCAACTAAACTCATTTCAAAACTCAACATATCAACAATGGCATCTCACACAAACATCATCAATACTTAAAATTAGTACATGGGTTTGATAGCTCTTGAAGCAACAATTACAAAAACGTAGAAATTATCAAAAACGGTTCAAAATCTAACCTTGAATTAAGCTTGAATGTGCCAAAAATTAAAAGAACAAAAACCTTGCTTCTTCCTCTTGTTTTTAGTCAAAAGATGAAATAAGAATAGCCACTTTTCATGTTTTTATCACATATAACATACTTAATAATTCATTTACCCTTTTAGCCTTGTAAAAGAAAATTTTATGACATAAATAACAAGGTCATTTTTGACCATATCCACCCACTAATTAAATAGTGGTTCAGTTGCCATTTAAGGCCATAACTTTAAAAAGCCACAACACATTAGTACTTAAAGAAATAGCATATAATTTTCTCATTTAATGTAATTTCATCCTTTTGTCAAATTAAACACACAGACGGACAAATTAACTCACGAAAATTTAGCACACGCTTAATCACATATCAACGGCTCAGGAAATAATATTAAAAATATTACTCAGACTCGGATTCGTGGTCTTGAAACCACTATTTCGACTAGGGTATAAACCGGACAGTTACATACATATTGGTCGCAGTAGATTATGTGTCCAGGTGGGTTGAGTGTAACATCCTGAATTTATGGGCTTGTGCATTTTGTGTAATGTGTGCTTAAGATAATAATTTGAGGATTTGAGGTACTAATTAGGCTCAGGAATGGGCTAAGACCTCAGTTAAAATATTCTGTTTGGGTTTTATAAGGTTTAAAAGTAGGTATTTATGTTAAAAATGTCAAATTGGGCTTGGGGCCCAAAGTTAGGAGGCGCCACAAGGAAGGAAAAGGGTGGCATCACTAGTGCATGAGGAAGGCCCAAATTATAGTTGCTTGAAGCCCAAGTTATAGGGTTAAAATTTGGCACTTAAAAGAGTAAGGGGGGACGGCACAAGGCTATTATTTAGGGATTTATTTGATGTGGATAATAAGCAGATAAAGGCTATTTTTGAGGAGATAACAGATTAAGATAAGGGAAAAGGATAGGAGCTATCATGTGTTGTAGTGTTGGCCGAAAGTCAATCTTTGTTAAGGGGAGGAATCAGTTTTCTATATGCAGAGGGGGGTGCCGAAATTTGCTGCTAAAGCTCTCATCTTTTCTCTTTTCTCTGCCGAAGTTTCTACTTTATTCTCCTTCTCCTTTCTTTTTCTTCAGTTGGTCGAATTCTCTCTTTCTCATCTCTTTGAGACACCTTAGCTGAATCATCAAGCCTCTCTTTACTCTCTTCTCACTTTCCCTTGTTAGCCGAAACATACCACCCAGATCTTCTAAAAGAAAAAGCCGAAAAATGCAATAGTTTATCTTTTTTGGGATTTTTCATAAAAGCCGAAATCATGAGATCTAGTTTTCTGTGTGTGCCGAAATCACTCTGGGTGCCTACTTGTGCCGAAATCTAAAGAAAACTTTAGGTAAGTGTTGATTTGAGAAAACCAAATCTTCTTCGGCTTTTCAAAGTCTCTAGCCGAATGGCAATTTAGAAACTAATCTATTATTTCTCTCTTGTTTTTGGCATTCCGGGATCTGAAGAGGAGTCAATCGCTTGGATCTCTAAGTCATAAGTTCAGTAATACTTGAATTGTGTTACTTTCGGGATTTCAAGGTAAGGAGATCTATTGATTTTAGCGGGTAAATTCGGGATTTACTAACCCTTGGCTAATTGTAGGAGAGCCCAATCTCTGTGTTTTTTCGGCTTTTAAGCAAGGTTATAGACTGGAGGTAGTAGATCCGAGTAGCAGGAATATCGACTAAAAGTATATCAGGTGTGTAACTTCTCACACCATTAGATTGATTGCTAATATATATATACATATGTAATAAATCTGGTATACTCTGTTAAATGCCAAAATCCTGGCATAACGTTTGGAAACCCGAGAGGGGTAAAGGCTAAATATCAGGTTAGTGATTTTGCCATTCATCAGTGAATGTTTCTATGAAAAACGATATGTTTTATATGTCAATTTCTATGTATGCTTGGGGTTAGGTGATTGATGAAAAGGGGAAGTGATCTGTTCTTGTGGCTTATGCCATTTTAGCCTGGTGACTCTGTCACCACTCTGTTTCTGGTGGCTTATGCCATTTCAGCCTGGTGACTCTGTCACAATTTGACGATGCGAAGCTAACTGTAGCATGACTGCCATCGATGGTGTGTACCGGTGTGGGTTGATTGTAGAAATCCCCAGTGGTGTGATTGGCAGGTAAAGGTGGTGTGTAGCGAATGGAAACCTAGGATTGGGTCGGGTTCTATGTATGTTATCTTTTACATTATGTTTTATATTCTGATCTGTGGGCTAAGGCCCAGCCTGATGCACGAGGGTTGCACACGGAGTTTCGCGACTCACCCTATTATTTTAACAATTTCAGGTAGCACTTAGTGCATCGGACCGAGCTGGAGAGGAGAGCAAGGTGACCATGCAAAAGAACATTTGGATTTAGCAAAAAAAAAAAAACTTTAGATTATTATTTTATATCTTTATTTAATGGGTTTTAAATCTCGTTGTAATAAGGCCATGGGCCATTAGACGATTATTTATGTTTTTGGGTTTATGTTGGGTTTTATTACTAGACATTTTAATTTTATGTTTAAGATTAAGCTAAGACATGTACAAAATTTCAGTTTTTATTTAAAATTCACCGAGGCAATTTATAATTTTATAGCTTATATGGTTTAATAAATTATTAAGTTTTCGGTATTAATGACTAAACCTAGTAATTGTTTTCCAAAATGCGACATGCTTTGTAAAATCAGTCAAGTGACATACCAGTCCCGGTTGTAGTGTTTGGGCCGGGTTTTGGGTGTTACAAATTTGTATCAGAGCCAGTTTTAAAACTTGGCTTTAGGGTTTTGGGCTCAAAACGTTTTCTAGAGATGGGTTTTTGCATGTTTATAAATTATACAGGATAGTTTTCTCGGCATGGCACCTGCGTCTCCAGCCCCAGTCCGCCAGGTAGGTATTCTAAACCATTGTATGAAATATATGTGGGCGTGATGGGCTTTATGGGACATAGATTAGTTAGATTAGAACTTGATGGACCTTAGGCCTAGCTGAAACAACTCCTAAAATCTCATAAGACTTAATTTCACTAAACAAAACCCCTGAACGAGTCGCAAGACTAGGGTGTGGCAACAGGCATGCGCATGTCTAGGATTAGATCCGGAAGAGCCTGGTACTTAAGCAGTCCTATTGACTCACCTCCTCTTCACTGGAATCCTACCTGGTGCGTAATGACTGTTCACCCTAGCCACGAGGATTTGTTCATGGGCCAAAATCCATAGCTAAAACCCGAAAGGGACCAGCCACCCTATTTTCATAAAATTGATAAAATATCCTTATTTTGAAAATTACCAAGATTTGCAAATATACCCCCAGATGTACAGAAATACCTTGATTTACAAAGTCAACGGTTTTTTAAAAAAACATACAACATACAACATCAATCAAAAACCACAAACACTTGAGCGCCATTATTATTCCTTTGAAATCGAATTTTCTAAGATACCCCTGTTTTAAAAAAAAACCTTAGTTTCGTAAAATTTTTGAAAATATTTTTGATTTGTAAAAATTTCCCAAATTACCCCTGATTTCCAAAAACGACCAAAATGCCCCTAATTTGTAAAATGACCAAAGTACCCCTGATTCTAAAATTACCAAAATACCCTTAATTCAAAAAATCACAAGGACTGCAAAATTACCAAAACACCCTTATTTCACAAAATCACAAAGAACCCTATTTTGGAAAATTACGAAAATACCCCTATAGGATAAAATTACGAAAATAACCCTGGGTAGAGGAATAACAAAAATACCCCTAAGTGTTAAATGTAGGTGTATGGATGTTGTCTGGATGTTGCTTGTTGAATGTATGTAGTTCCTAGAACTAGGAGATTGAACTTGAGGCTGAATTGTAGATGTAGTTGCAAATTCGAAAGAATTACTCTTAAACTACTGTTCATAAGACTGCCCATGGTTAATCAGTGAAAGAAATTAATGACACATAAAATTCTTAATCAAATAAACGAAGAACGGAAGAATGAGTACAAGGGGTAGAGGACGTCCGTCGCGTGGACACGGTAGGGGTAAGAAGACCGTGTCAGAGCCAGTAGGGTCTGGCCACGGGTTAGGAAACGAGATGCCAGATCTATCGGCTGTAGAAGGAGAGTTTCGGGATGAGGTGCCCGGAGATGATGCTGTATCTCAGGCGATGTTGAGGGTTTTAGAGAGGGTTGCTGGAGTAGGCATGGGCACAGGAGCCCGAAAATCTGTGCCAGAGCGGCTTAGGGCCAATGGGGCAGAAGTGTTTAGGGGAGTTTCTGGCGTAGCCCCTAACACAGCTGAGTATTGGTTGGAAGCGACTGAGCGCGTAATAGATGATTTGGATTTTACAGTGGAGGAGAAGTTGAAAGGGGTTGTGTCTCTTCTTCGAGACGAGACCTACCAGTGGTGGCTCACGGTGAAGGAGGGTACTGCCGCAGATCGGATTGACTGGGACTTCATTAAAGAGTCATTTTAGGGAAAGTATATTGGTGCTAGCTATGTGGATGCCCAGAGGAAGGCATTTCTGAATCTAGTGCAGAGAAGTAAATCTGTGGCTGAATATGAGGCGGAGTTTCTGCGTCTGAGCCGCTACGCTCGAGGAATGGTAGCAACCGAATATGAATGTTGTGTTCGGTTTGAGGATGGATTGCGGAATGAGTTAAGGGTTTTGATAGCACCGCAGAGAGAGAGAGATTTTGCTATTCTGGTGGAGAAAGTTAAGATAGCTGAAGAGGTAAAACGGACTAAAAGACAGGAAGGAGATAAGGAGCAGGGAAGAAATAAGAGAAGTTTTGGGCCGTCGAGAGCACACTGGAATTTTCGAAAAAGGCCTAGGGGTCGATGGGCGGCTAGCGTGCTGCTCGACGAGTCAGAATCGATCATGTAATTGGTGCGAGAAAGCACATTCCGAGGAATGTAGAAGAAGAACCGGTGGATGCTTCAGGTGTGGATCTACGGAGCATATGATTAAGGACCGCCCACGTAAGGATCGGTGCAACCCAATGGACGAGGTTCGATCAGCCGGGAGAGGTGGTCAGCCAGTACAGAGGGGTCGTGGCCCAGGTAGAGGAGGAAATAGGGCTGGTCGAGGTCGTGGGGCACCTGGTAGAAGTGCAGGTAATGTAGACGCGAGGCAGCCGGGCCTAGTTTATGCAGTTCATCGGCAGGAAGATGGTGATGCACCGGACGTCATAACCGGTATGTTTTTTATTGCTGGTAACCCTGTTCTTGCCTTGATTGATATTGGGTCAACCCACTCCTATGTTGCATGTTCGATATCTGAGACCCTAAGTATAGACTCTGAAACAACCACTAGGAAGATGACTGTGGTTAGTCCCTTAGGACAACCTAGGGTAGTGGACAAACTATTTAAGGATGTACCTTTAGAAACTCAAGGGGTAGTGTTTCCGGCAGACTTAATGGAATTACCATTTGGAGAGTTTGATCTTATCTTAGGAATGGATTGGTTGACTAAATATCGTGCTAAGTTAGATTGTGAGACTAAGCGTATGGTGTTGAGTACCCTGGAAGGCGGGGAGGTGGTTATGTTAGGAGAAGGAAGGGATTATTTGTCCAATATTGTTTCTGCGTTGAAGGCCATTAAGATGATTCGAAAGGGATGCAATGCATTTTTAACTTTTATTAGTGCCTTGGATGCTAGGGAGGTGACTGTCGATGAGGTTCAAACAGTCAAGGATTTCGCAGATGTCTTTCCGGAGGAGTTGCCAGGATTACCCCCAGATCGTGAAGTGGAGTTTGGAATAGAACTACTTCCGGATATGGCTCCAGTGTCCATCGCTCCTTATCGAATGGCACAAAAGGAGTTGATGGAACTCAAAGCTCAGATCTAGAAACTGTTGGATCGAGGGTTTATTCGACCGAGTGTGTCTCCATGGGGAGCGTCGGTCCTATTCGTGAAGAGGAAGGACAGATCCATGCATATGTGTGTGGATTACCATCAACTGAATAAGTTGACTATTAAGAACAAGTACCCACTACCGAGAATCGATGATCTGTTTGATCAGCTCAAAGGAGCTTCGGTGTTTTCTAAGATTAACTTAAGGTCGGGGTATCATCAGTTAAGGGTTAAGGATGGGGACATTCATAAGACGGCGTTTAAGACTCAGTACGGTCATTATGAGTTCTTGGTGATGCCGTTTGGATTGACGAACGCGCCAGCAGCATTTACCGATAACATCTTGGTTTATTCCAAGTCAGAAGAGGAACATGATGAACATCTTTGTGTGGTGTTGCGAACTTTGAGGGAGAAGCAGTTGTTCGCAAAGTTCAGTAAGTGTGAGTTCTGGCTAAGGGAAGTAACTTTCTTAGGACATGTGGTTTCTGCAGAGGGAATTAGGGTGGACCCTCGGAAGATAGAAGCCGTATTGGATTGGAAACCACCGAAGTCTGTGGCGGAGATTCGAAGTTTCTTAGGTTTGGCTGGGTATTACAGAAGGTTTGTTGAAGGGTTCTCATTGATAGCGGCACCTTTAACTAAGTTGTTGAAGAAGGGAGTATCGTTTGTGTGGACCGACAAATAGCAGGAGAGCTTTGAGAAATTGAAGAGAATTTTGACAGAAGCACCGGTGTTAATTCAACCAGAGGCGGAAAAAGAATTTACCGTCTACTGTGATGCGTTACACACAGGTTTAGGGTGTGTGTTGATGCAAGATAGAAAAGTGGTTGCGTATGCGTCCCGACAGTTAAGACCACATGAGTTGAACTACCCTACGCATGATCTGAAATTGGCAACGGTAGTGTTCGCTCTAAAGATTTGGAGGCACTATTTGTACAGAGAGAAGTCAGTTATTTATACGGACCATAAGAGCCTGAAGTATATTCTTACCCAGAAGGAGTTGAACCTAAGACAGGGAAGGTGGATCGAGCTGTTAAAAGACTATGACTACTCGATTGAGTACCACTTAGGTAAGGCTAATGTGGTGGCGGATGCATTGAGTCGTAAGGTAATAGCAGATTTAAGGGTGATGTTTGCTCATCTTAGCCTGTATGAGGATGGCAGTCTGGTAGCTGAACTTCAAGTAAGACCCATGTGGACAAGTCAAATCAAGGAAAAGTAACTTTTGGATGATGTCTTGAGTCCTTGAATTTGACAAGTGCAGAGTGGTGAAGTAGAGGATTATAGCTTGAGTTGTGATGGAGTTTTGTGTTTTCGAGGGAGAGTCTGCATGCCAAAGGATGTGGAGTTAAGACAGATGATTTTGCGGGAGGCGCATAGTAGTCCTTATGCTATGCATCCTGGAGGGGTTAAGATATATCGAGATTTATGAGAGCAGTTCTGGTGGCCAGGTCTGAAGCGAGAAGTAACGGAATTCGTGGGTAAATGTTTGACGTGTCAGCAGGTCAAAGCTGAACACCAAGTGCCCTCGGGATTATTGCAACCGGTGCAGATTCCACAGTGAAAATGGGAGAGAATCACGATGGATTTCATTAGTGCGTTACCCCTTACGCCCACTAAGAAGGATTCAATATGGGTGATTCTGGATCGACTAACGAAATCTGCTCACTTCATACCGGTTTGTGTTGACTACTCTTTGCAAAGGTTGGCTAAGTTGTACGTGGTTGAGGTTGTGAGATTACATGGTGTACCTGTGTCGATCATATCAGATAGGGACCCTAGGTTCACGTCACGATTTTGAAAGGCTCTTCATCAAGTAATGGGAACAAGGTTAGACTTTAGTACCGCTTTTTACCCACAGACTGATGGTCAGTCTGAGAGGGTAATTCAGATCTTGGAGGATATGCTAAGGGGTTGTATCATCGATTTTAGGGGTAGTTGGGAAGAGTATCTACCTTTGGCAAAATTCGCACATAATAACAGTTATCAAGCTAGTATTCAGATGGCGCCTTATGAAGCGTTATATGGAAGGAGATGTCGTACCCCAATTTGTTGGGCAGGATTGGGTGAACGTCAGGTGTTGGGTCCAGAACTAGTTTCAGAAACGGAGGAGAAAGTTAAGTTAAATACGGGCTCGGCTGAAGGAAGCGTCTGATCAGCAAAAGTCTTATGCGGATCTAAAGCGGAAGGAGGTGGAATTTGCAGTAGGAGATCAGGTCTTTTTGAAAGTATCTCCATGGAAGAAGGTAATGAGGTTTGGACGGAAGGGTAAGTTAAGTCCTCGATTTATTGGGCCTTATCGGGTACTGGAACACGTGGGCCCAGTGGCTTATCAATTGGATTTGCCGCCAGAGTTGGAACGGATACATGATGTGTTTCATGTCTCGATGCTAAGAAGATATCATTCTGATCCATCGCATATTGTGCCA
Organism: Gossypium bickii; assembly: GCA_025503065.1. Taxonomy (NCBI): domain Eukaryota; kingdom Viridiplantae; phylum Streptophyta; class Magnoliopsida; order Malvales; family Malvaceae; genus Gossypium; species Gossypium bickii. Next base: position 39,602,361 of record CP106717.1, on the reverse strand, counting down.
ATGGAAGAAATTGAAGTAAGGCCAGATTTGTCTTTTGAGGAGGAGCCAGTGCAAATCTTGGATCGAGACAAAAAGGTGTTGAGGAGGAAGTCCATCCCTTTGGTCAAAGTTCTGTGGCAAAATCACGGCGCAGAAGAGGCGACGTGGGAGCCAGAGGATGTTATCCGAAAACAATATCCCCATCTCTTTTGATTAGGTAAATCTCGAGGCCGAAATTTATTTTAAGGGGGGTAGAACTGTAACATCCTGAATTTATGGGCTTGTGCATTTTGTGTAATGTGTGCTTAAGATAATAATTTGAGGATTTGAGGTACTAATTGGGCTGAGGAATAGGCTGAGACCTCAGTTAAAATATTCTATTTGGGTATTATAAGGTTTAAAAGTAGGTATTTATGTTAAAAATGTCAAATTGGGCTTAGGGCCCAAAGTTAGGAGGCGCCACAAGGAAGGAAGAGGGTGGCGTCACTAATGCATGAGGAAGGCCCAAATTGTGGTTGCTTGAAGCTCAAGTTATAGGGCTAAAATTTGGCACTTAAAAGAGTAAGGGGGGACAGCACAAGGCTATTATTTAGGGATTTATTTGATATGGATAATAAGTAGATAAAGGCTATTTTTGAGGAGATAACAGATTAAGATAAGGGAAAAGGATAGGAGCTATCATGTGTTGCAGTGTTGGCCGAAAGTCAATCTCTGTTAAGGGGAGGAATCCATTTTCTATATGCAGAGGGGGCTGCCAAAATTTGCTGCTAAAGCTCTCATTTTCTCTCTTTTCTCTGCTGAAGTTTCTACTTTATTCTCCTTCTCCTTTCTTTTTCTTCAGTTGGCCGAATTCTCTCTTTCTCATCTCTTTGAGACACCTTAGCTAAATCATCAAGCCTCTCTTTACTCTCTTCTCACTTTCCCTTGTTAGCCGAAACATACCACCCAGATCTTCTAAAAGAAAAAGCCGAAAATGCAATAGTTTATCTTTTTCGGGATTTTTCATAAAAGCCGAAATCGTGACATCTAGTTTTCTGTATGTGCCGAAATCACTCTAGGGTGCCTACTTGTGCCGAAATCTGAAGGAAACTTTAGGTAAGTGTTGATTTGAGAAAACCAAATCTTCTTTGGCTTTTCAAAGTCCCTAACCGAATGGTAATTTAGAAAATAATCTTTTATTTCTCTCTTATTTTCGGCATTCCGGGATCTAAAGAGGAGTCAATCGCTTGGATCTCTAAGTCATAATTTCAGTAATACTCAAATCATGTTACTTTTAGGATTTCAAGGTAAGGAGATCTATTGATTTTAGCGGGTAAATTCGGGATTTACTAACCCTTGGCCGATTGTAGGGGAGGCTAAATCTCCGTGTTTTTCTGGCTTTTAAGCAAGGTTATAGACTGGAGGTAGTAGATCCGGGTAGCAGGAATATTGACTAAAAGTATATCAGGTGTGTAACTTCTCACACCATTAGATTGATTGCTAATATATATATATATACATATGTAATAAATCTACTATACTCTGTTAAATGCCGAAATCCCAGCATAACGTTTGGAAACCTAAGAGGGGTAAAGGCTAAAATCAGGTTAGTGATTTCTGCCATTCATCAGTAAATGTTTCTGTTAAAAACGATATGTTTTATATGTCGATTTCTATGTATGCTTGGGGTTGGGTGATTGATGAAAAGGGGAAGTGATCTGTTCTGGTGGCTTATGCCATTTCAGTCTGGTGACTCTATCACAACTCTGTTTCTGGTGGCTTATGCCATTTCAGCCTGGTGACTCTGTCACAATTTGACGATGCGCAGCTAACTGTAGCATGACTTCCATCGATGGTGTGTAGCGGTGTGGGTTGATTGTAGAAATCCCCAATGGTGTGATTGGAAGGTAAGGGTGGTGTGTAGCGGATGGAAACCTAGGATTGGGTCGGGTTCTATGTATGTTATCTTTTACATTATGTTTTATATTCTGATCTGTGGGCTAAGGCCCAGTCTGATGGTGCACGAGGGTTGCACACTGAGTTTCGTGACTCACCCTATTATTTTAACAATTTCAGGTAGCACTTAGTGCATCGGATCGGGCTAGAGAGGAGAGCAAGGTAACCATGCAAAAGAACATTTGGATTCAACAAAAAAAAACTTCAGATTATTATTTTATATTTTTATTTAATGGGTTTTAAATCTCGTTGTAATAAGGCCATGGGCCATTAGACGATTATTTATGTTTTTGGGTTTATGTTGGGTTTTATTACTAGACATTTTAATTTTATGTTTAAGATTAAGCTAAGACATGTACAAAATTTCGGTTTTTATTTAAAATTCACCAAGGCAATTTATAACTTTATAGCTTATATGGTTTAATAAATTATTAAGTTTTCGGTATTAATGATTAAACCTAGTAATTGTTTTCCAAAATGCGACATGCTTTGTAAAATCACTCAAGTGACATACCAGTCTCGATTGTAGTGTTTGGGCCGGGTTTTTGGTGTTACATCGAGGCCGAAGCTTATCCGATGAACGATGCTAAGGTTGTGATGAAGTTCTTGCAGAAACACGTGTTCACAAGGTTTGGAACCCCAAGAGCTATTATCAACGATGAAGGGACCCATGGAGTGAAACATAAGGTTGCTACAGCTTACCATCCGCAGATGAATAGGCAAGCTGAGCTAGCGAATATGGAGATCAAAGGCATATTTGAGAAGGTAGTTTTCCCAAACCGACGAGATTGATCTAAGAGACTAGATGATGCTTTATGTATGGGCTTATAGAACAGCATACAAGACACCTTTAGGAATGTCACCCTACAGGTTGGTCTTTGGGAAAGCCTGTATCTACCTCTAGAGTTAGAGTACAAAGCTTACTGGGCTCTTCGACGACTCAACTTGGATCTTAAGCTTGCTAGAGAGAAACGGATGCTCCAACTCAATGAGCTAGAGGAATTCCGAATTTTCTCATACGAAAATGCCAAATTACTCAAAGAAAGACTCAAGAAATGGCATGACAAGCACATTTGAGTTAGAGAATTTGAAGCAGGTCAGCAAGTCTTGTTATTTAATTCCAAATTGTAGTTCTTCCCAGGTAAGTTAAAATCACGTTGGTCCGGTCCATATACGATTCATCGCGCCTATCCATATGGAGTTGTTGAATTCCATGGTAAGGGAGGAAATTTTCAAGTCAATGCTCAGCGTTTGAAACATTACTACGGAGAAAAACCTGAATGGGATCAAATCCTGTTCAGTTTATCATATATTTAAATTTTCTTGTTTTTAATAAATTATTTAGGGTATATTTTCGGGTTTATTATGTTTAAATAAATTCTGTCTAGGAGATTGGAACTTAAGCGGGACCACTTGTAACCCCTCCAATCTTCCTGGGAATTGATTTGTACATAATTTTCCGAGAAATTATTCCCTAAATGACAAAATAAATTTTTGGTTTTTCAAATAAAAGGGTCATTTTTTACCCAAGTTTTAAATTGCAACTCAATTTCAAATTTTCATTAAGTCTAGGGACTTAATTGAATTATTTTTAAATTTTGGTTGCTATTTTTGTAAAAGCTAGGTGCCTCTTTTTGTAGATATTTCCAATAGGCATCTAAAATAAATATTTTTATTAATATATATATTTATATAATAATAATAATAATATAAACTTTAATATATAATTATATCTATTATAATTTATATATTAATTTTTATCAACTTAGCATAGAATTAGGATTAGTTTAATTTTAATCATATTTTATTTTTGTTTTAATAAATTAATAGCATTAATAATTTAATATGCATTTATTTAATTATTAATTGTTGTTAACTTTGAATAGAATTAGAATTAGAATTTTTTTAATTGTTAAATTCTACTAAGAATTCTACTCTAATTCCTACTACTCTCACTATAAATTCCACCCTTACTTCCCTCCATTCATTCATCACTCAAAACCCAAAACACCAAATCCCTTAAGTGCCGCAAGCCCTAGCCACAACATCACCCAGCAGTCGGTCAACACACGCCCAGCAGACGACGCGCATGCACATCCCATCGCGACGCATTGCGCGCGCGCTCGATCTTCTTTGCTCCAAATTTCACCGCCCGTGCCGTGTTCCGCACCTACGCTTAGCGCCCGTGCATGTCACAGCGCACCAGGCCTGCTTGCCGAACTGACCCCTGCTGTGCATTGATGCCTATTCCTACACGAGGATCCCGAAGAAGCAGAAGATGACCCCACAGAAATCCCGCCAGAGCAATCAATCGAAGTCCATAATGAGGCAGAACCAATGGAACCAGAAGCTGAACCTGATATCGAAACCTCAATGTTTGGAGCTCCACCGCCTAGCCCAGATCTTCGTGATGAGCTGTCAAAGCTGATGGACTTAATGTAACACATGCAATGGCAGCAGCAAGCCTACTGGAGATACTAAAAAGTAAGGGATGACTCGGTGAGGAGTGCCCTTAGGAAAATTTATAATGACCCATTTATTTTTGTGCTTGAGTTTCCAAATTTCATATTTGAATCATGGAGTTCAGTATCGAAGAGGCAGCAAAGTGATTCATGCAAAGGCAATAATGATTGAGCAAAAGATGAGTCGAATTTGGAAGGATCGGCAAACAAATAAAAAAGGGAGGACCTCAACTTTATTTTATTTTTATTCTTAAGTTATTTTAGGATTAGGTTAATGAGGAATTTTTATTTTTATTTTTATTTTTGCACAATAAAACAAGAGATAGGAATCATGAATAAAATCTGAACAAGTCACAAAGACTAAAGTGTGGCAATAGGTATATACATGTCTAGGATTGGATTTAGAGAGAGCTTGGTACTTAAGCAGTCAATTTGACTCACCTCCTCTTTTCTAAAATCCTACCTGGTGTATAGTATCTATTCACTTTAAACAATAAGGACATTGTTCACTTTAAGTAGGGAGGACCGAAAATTTGAATTAATTCCACTCAGAATAAAATTTTCTTTTAATTATGATTAGGATATATATTGTTCAATAAATTAAAATTTTGTTAAGAATGCTAAACTTCAGTATTAATAAAGTTCTATTATTTCAATAAGTTATTATGTTAGCTTAATAATGATATGAATGTATTTTTAATAAAGCATTCAAATTTATACCATAAAATTTTTAGTTCCCTACGAAAAAATTAAGCATGCATGAAAGTTTAAGTCTTTAGAATTGACTTAGTAATTTCTTGAGGCGAAATCCTAGGAAGCATGGAATATTGAAAATGATTTAGGCAATTATTGTTTGGACCGTTTGAGCCTTTCAAGTCGACCATGATAAAATTATCCTTTGAAACCCAATTTTGAGACTATATGGCCTAGTTTTATTTGGACCTTTGCAATATTTAGCCATCACTTTTCTCTTCATTATCTTTAAAATGTTCCCAAACACTAGACTCAGTATTATTCAGAATATCATTTGAAAATAAGTTTGGGGGCATTGAAAAAAAGTATCAATTGCTCGAAAATTGTAGTACATGAAGCAAGTGCTCGAATTTGAATTCAAAAAAAAAAAAAAACACATGTACTCGAAAGAAAATAGATGTACAAAAGAGCATGTGAAAGTAAAATAAGTTGGTGTATCGAAGGTAAAAATTCAGAAGGTTCGATTTTACGCTGAGTCTAGGGTTTTTAAGCCAAAATTTATCTATCTTTTACCTACCCATACCCTAGCCACGTTACAACTTTAATAAAGACCTATTGATTCAAGTTTCTATGCTACCTACATTAGTGGAGAGAAATTGCTAAGATCAACATATGAAGACATAAGTTAAACTTAATGATTGCAACTTAGTCTTGAATAAGGGAATAAAAAAATAAAATTGGTAAGGGTTAACATGTCTTTGTTAAAGAGGCATTTAGTCTAATTTTGCTATTATAATAGTTTTTGGATTTAATTTGAACGATATGTATACTTAAGTAGCATAATTATCAAATTTCTTATTTTTGAGCTAAGTATATTAAATTCATAATTTTGAGAAGAAAGTTGTTCTGAAGGATTTTTTCAAAAGTGTTTCCGAGAAATTCTTCTGGAAATTTGTGGATTACCCGGGACGAGCAATGATTTAAGTTTGGGGGTGTGGAGACACAAAGATTTATATACTTTTTCATACCTAATTTTACTTAAAATCATGCATTTTCGATAGAATTTTTGTCATAAAATAATTAATTTTTATAAAATAATTAAATTGTATTAAAATTTTGAACATGTTAATTTTTAGTCAATTTTACAATTATTTTTAGTGAATTTTGATTATTTTTGACAGATTCGTACAAAGGGCGAAAATTGACCCGGCAGATACCGTTAGAAGAACAAATAATTTCCAGCCTAAGATGGTCCAAATATGTGTATTAATTCATAATATAATTAATTTTAATTTATTCCCAATTTAATTTGGGTTAAATAAATTAATTTTAATTAATTATGGAAAAAGGGCCCAGTTGAGCTGCACCAGTTGAACCAAATTGAACGAACCGAACCAACCACCAATTGAGCAGCCCAGAACCGTTCAAATGCTGACCCAAATCAGCATTTTAGCTGATTAAATGAGCTTGCAAAAGGGCCCTTGTAAGACTTCCAAATTGCATTCAAACCCCACCTTAAATTAAGACTTTACGGATTTGCCCCAGGCTAACTTTAGCAAAGTGGAAAGTCTCAACTTTGCCATGTAGGATGGCCGGCCATGAGGGGGCTCTTTGGCTGCCGAAATTTGCTATTTTTAGCATCCATCCTCAGCTATATAAACCCCCCTTTGCTGCGCATTCAAATCATCCCTCATTCACATCTCTTCTCTCACAACCCTTCTCTCCTTTCCCACTTTTTCTCTCATTTTTCCATTCAAAGTTCCTTTCTCTTGTGCCTGTTTCTCCTCTTGGGAAAGGGTCTTCTTCATCCATTTTGTAGCAGCAATTGAGTGTTCATAGCAGCCTTGATCGACGAGGACAACAAAGAAGGAGGAACGGAGCAACCTAGTCAAACCACGAAAAACCACTGGATTTGATTCTTGTTCCCTATCTCTTTAATTTTTGTTGTTTTTATGATGAACATTTCTATGAATATTTATGTTGTTGGAATGTTAATTTAATCAGCTTAGCTTGAATTTAATTGGTGTTGGGTTGATTGCATTTCGTCCTCTTGATTTGTTAAATTTATGTTTATGCTGTTATAGGCCTCGGTAAAATGCTTGATTAAGTAAAATCATGCCTAAGTTATTCTGGCATTATAATTGTTTAGATAACTAAAGAATTAATTATTTAAACACATTGAAATTTTAATTAATGGACACAATACTTAATTAGTGCATGTTTAATTCTTCTAAGGTAGCTGAAGATTAGATTAGCATTGTATTTGGCGATACATATGCCTTGCATAACTTGCAAGATTATTGTGATTAAATTGTTTCAAGGTAAGGATACTTTGTTACCTCACATAGTCTTTTATATGCTTATTAGGTTGAACTAATCATTTGAATCGACATAGGAATATGCGAGAGATTGTTTAATTTAATAAGTATGTATGTGCAATAACATGTTTACCTTTATAAATCTGTTTTATCGGTCGAATTGACATAGGAATATGTACAAGAGATGGATGGATTTTTGATTTGTAAATATGTTCATAAGTTAGCAAATTACCGAGTTACCGTGATTTGTTCGTAACAAGTATAAGCATAAGTTTAATGATTCTAAGGTAAGGAAATATAATTAATCCAACGCAATTATATCATCTTGATTAAAATCAGCTTTTGAAATCGTGCATTAGAACTTTATTTTATTTTATTTTATTTTACTTTGTTTTCTAGTTTTTAATCATTTCCCAAATCCAAATATTTTTCCTTCACCAAAGTGTTTAAAATTACTTTCATAAATAATTCTTTTACAGTCCTTGTGGGTACGATAACTCGACATTTACTTGTCACTTTATTACTTGTTGTGATTGTGTACAGTTGCACATTTCCATCGTTCCAAATACTCAGTTTACATAATCACATTTATCAGAATGCATAATGACAATGCTAATGCAGCTTTTTTTTCAAAATCAGTGCAGATATTTCATAAAACAGAACCTACCCATCTCCGCTACACACCATAATGAGTTCCCCAGAACTCGTCCATCCAATAACACACCAATATTATGGACAAGCCACCAGATAGTGTAGTCGAGCTGCTAGAAACAAGATATTGTGGTCAAGCCACCAGATAATTGAAGATATACTGCCAGATACAAAATATTGTGGTCAAGTCACTAGAAACTGCAAATATACTGCTAGATACTTCCTCCATACACATTATCCAACCCCATGCATGTGATATGGCATACAGAACAGATTTTACAATAGGCATGCTTTATATGTGAATTAGATTTATTTTCAGTTTAACACAGTGGCATGCTTAACATGCGAATCAGAATTAGATTTATTGCATGCTTAGCATGTGAATCATGGGCAGAACAATAGCATGCTTAACATGCGGATCATAATCAAAATATTCATAATCACATGCGAATCAAAATATCAATGTAGAAATATCATGTTTACAATACATGTATTATCCAAAATCGCCATATATCACATATCATGAATGTTAGGAAATCACACATCAACATTTCTAATTGAAAAATCACATAATTGCATATTTCATCACATATCTGAAGTTTTGGAAACACTTACTTGAAATCTTCCTTTCACGGATTTTACCAATCCATACGAATACTTCTACATATTCGCCCAAATATACTTTTCAGAGATTTATTTAAACATTAATTAAATATCTCTCATATATAATTTTATCTCGATTAAATATAATATTAATTATTTTTATCAAAATAAATCCCCACACCTGACTTTGCGAATCCAATCGCAAGGATTCCAATTCCAACTTCTAATGGAAGAGTTCGATTCTCGAGCCTCCATGGTTAAACCATTCACATGTATTATAGTGGTTACTTAAATAAATAATCCTTTAATATTATATTATGGTGGAATACTTACGTAATAATGGAGGAAAAAGGGCTCAACACTTCCCATGAAATATTGATTAAAGAGGAGGATTCATCACTAAATAGAGAATAACATGATATAAGATTAAGTAGTTAGAAAATAGGATGTGGGATAATCTTTTTATAAAAAAAATCAAAATTGAGAGATTAAATAAATCAATTACGAAAAGAGGAGGAGAAAAGAAGAAAATCGAGAATTTTCGGTGGCGGCACGACGACAGTGCGACAACGAAGGACGGATGGTGGTGAGGTGGAGGTGCAACGACCTTATATGGTGGTGGTGGAGTGGAGGAGAAATGAGAAGAAAATGATTACTTAGGTGGTGAAAAAGGAGAGAAAAAGGGAGGAGCAAGGTGGTGGACGGCAAAGAGAGAGGTGGAGAGAAAAATGAAAAAAAATTAAAAAGTGAAATGGATATATCTAGGTGCATGGTCGGCCAAGGTAAGGGAGGAAATTTGGTATGTTGGTGGGACAAAGGCAAGATGACCTTGCAATCAAGGAAAGAATCTTTCCAAGTATGGCAAGATGTGGGTTGGACGGCAAGGGTGTTCACAGTAGCCTAAGTTGTCAAAATTTTAATTAAAAAAGTGAGATTATGGGGGCTTGAACTTGGGACCACTTGAAAAAAATTTCACACAATTAACCACTAAGCTATTTAATCCCTTGTGTCATGAACTATAGTGCGTGACAATATTAAAATTTTTGTACTTGCTCTGACAACGAATGTTGTATCCTGTAGCTTAGACCCAACAATTTGGTCGGGCAAGGGATGTTTTAGTTAAGTTTAGTTTTGATCTTGGACCAATTAATAGTTATATATATTAATAGTTTTAAAATGTATTATTACGTTACGTAATGTTATATCACATACCATAGCAGTAATACATAATGTATTAATTATTGTTTATTATTGTTTATTATTATATTGGTTGAAATAGGCTATAAGTCTCTATACTCTTCGTACACTTAAAAGTTAGTCTTCCTTCTATTTTATATAATATAATCTATAAAATATTAATGGTTTATATATGCGTTAATAATTAAATATAATTAGTTAATATATTAATAGTTTATATATACGCATTAAGGTCGGGATAGGTAATCAATTGATTCGATATTCTCGATTCAGTTTTGATTTTAAAATCCAAAACTGTTTAAACCAAATTTAGCAACTCTCTACCTATTAAATATAATATATATGAAACTCAAATCTAAACTCAATTTAAACTTTATATAAAACTTAATTTAAATAAAAATAAAGGCATTCCAAATTAAAAATTAATATAAAGATAACAATATAATAAAAATTTAACATTAATAAAAACATTAAATATTCATAAATAAAAAACTAAAAGTAGAACCTAAATTCGCAAATCATAAAAAAAAAAAAACTAAAAGCAATACTTTAAATTCTCAAATCATTATAATTTATTAGTAATATTATTATTGCATAATGAATAATGTTTAATTATTTGAATAAGTATAACACTAGTTATGATATTATTAAATTAAGGATAAATATTTAATATACTAGTAGTGTATTTTTTTTATTCCATAAGTAATATAAAAAAATTGACATGTTTAATTTTTTTTAATATATATATATAATATTTTACTGTACCCTTATAAGTAGAGAACACCAAAACTTGATTTGATTCGAAAAAATAAAAAAAAATTGAATTTCGAGTTAATCGGATCGAATTGTTCGAGTTTCGAGTTCAAGTAAAGTTGAATTTTACAATTCGAATAACTCAAATAATTTGAATAAGAGATTGCTGTAAATACCCATTTGGCCTCTGTCAATTTTGAAAATGAGCAAATTGGTCTCTCTCAACAAAAATTACAAAATAATTCAAAATAATTTTCAAAAATTCAAAATAATATTTAGAGTTCAAAATATTTTTTAAAAATTCTAAAATTTATATTTTTAAAAAGAATTTTTTTAAAAACTAAAGCATATATAAAGAAAGTTAAAATTTTAAAAATTTTGTAAAATAATAATTTTGGGACCTAAATAAGTTAATTAGTGATTCAAGTTTATTATACTAAATTATTTTTTTATTATTTTACTTTGAAAAAGTTTTCAAATATATATGGTTTAAAATTTATACGCCCTAATATGAAACTAGTTATACTTTAATAAGATTTTAACTTGACATGTTTAATTTTTTTTTAATTTAACTCAAACAACTTCACTCGATTTGATTTGGAAAATTTTCAAATTAAGTTAAGATGATAAAATAGAACTGATCAACTCAATTAGATGGAAATTTTCACTCGATCCGATCAAACGTTCACCCCTACTTATAAGCCGCTTGTCAATCCTTACCCTGCTTGTAGGGTCTAAAAACTCCTTTCGCAGGGTGCTAAATATTTTCATTTAAATTAATATATTATGCCATTATATATTTTATATTATCATTAAATTTAAATTTTATAGATTTTAATAGTTAATTTATATGTTTATTATATTAAAAATATTTTATAATTTAATTAATCTTCTTAAAAAATTTATTTCACTTTATAAACATAAAAATTTATTATAAATTACTTTTGCTATTAATAAAGTTTTAATATAAATATGTAATGTGTATAAAAACATTTTTATAAAATAAATAATTATTATTTATTTTTGTTCTTATTTTTATTTTAAGTAATATCATAAAATTATATTAATTATTAATGTCTATTATGACTGTTGAGTTATAAATTTAAATTTTTTTATCAGATTTATCTCGGGGTCAGACCATATTAATCTCAGACTCGGATTCTTAAGTAACTCGGGCATTCTCAAGCTCATGCTTTTTCAAGTTTAGATTTTCTCTATCTTGAGCTTTTTCGAGCCTAGATTTGTTATGAGCTCGAGCTTTCTCAAACTCAAATTGTTTAGACTTGGGCTTGTTTTGCCTGCTTGATAATTATTTTGTTAGCACTAATACATGGATACATCAGCTCGACAGGAATTCTATTGAGTGGGTGAATAGGTGTAGAGTTGTTAGCTTAAAAGAGAGGATAGGGGATAAGATCCAATGTTGTGTGAGGTAGGTTCATTGTAATGACGGCATAATGACGGCAAGGAGGTCCTGAATAAAGTTGTTGGGATCTAGGTAATTGTGTCGTACATGAATTGATCAGCTTGTTTCTACTGCCTTAACAGTCTTCAGGAGGATGTCAAGCCTATGCGTACGAAATTCTGAAGGGCTACTTATTCTTTCAATTAGGCGATGACGTTTAAAAAAGTTTGAAGGATACTGAGAATCCAGAAGGGCTTCTTTCAATAAGCTTATAGAGTTAGATGATAGAACAAACTAAAATTCAAAATATCATATAATTAACTTAACAAAACCATCAATTCAATGTAGAAAATAAACTAGATCGTTAAAGTATAAATGTTATTACAGTATCTGTTTGTATTCCAGAATGTGGTAATTGTAAATGCATTGACCAAAACAACATTTATTTTAAGCTAAATATAAAATTGTCAAGACCATTTGAAGATTCAGTTGCTTTTTGGAATGTCAAGGTTCTCAAATATTGGACTGTCAACTCCGACTCCCATTGCATTTAGGCCATTGTCTACATACACAACAGCCCCCGTGATAGCTGAAGACAACGACGAAACCAGAAAGGCAGCAGCATTTCCCACCTCCTCTGTCCATTCATAAAACATAAATGGTATTTAAACATCGAAGCATAACAGTCGAAACTTGATCTATTTCCCTTGGAAATTATAGTATAAAAAATTCAGTTTTAAATGTACTTTCTTGTTTAAGAGTGTTTGAATGGTGATTCTTCATTTTTGGTACCATGAAATGCAGATACAAGTTGTAGTAGTTTGCGAATTACCTGCTGACAGTTCTTTCTGTAGGGGTGCATTGGCCAGGGAGTAATCGATCATCATGTCAATAAATCCAATTGCCTTTGCAGCTCTACTCCTCAACGGGCCTGATATATTTTTGGGTGCAAAAATGTGAGACAGTGTGATATATGTAGCACTATGTATTCTTAACGATAAAGCTGTGTTGTAGTACTCTACACAGACCAAATCACAAGTGAAAACAATAATTGAAACCAGATAAACCTTCAATAGACATTGTAAAAGCAACTTCAAACTTTCATTTATGTGATCTGATTTTTATGGCATATAAGCATTCTTTTCTAACATAAAAGCCCTAGCTAGACAAATTGGAGGCTCAAAAGGTACTATTTGCACCTATGTTACTTGAAATTGAGTGAGATTGTTAGATGGGCAGTTCTCTATACCCATGTTCGAGAATGTCTTGGACAGATGTCAAACATGGATACATCAAGAAAAAATGAATAATTGGAGCAACGTAGTTCAGTACAAACTGAATGTGACTACCACTTATTTGTTGATTTTCAAGAAAGCCTCGTTTTAACACTAGACTTTTCAAGCAACACAGAACCATGAGAATGACAACATGTTTTGAGCACTAGGACACTATCAGCGACCTTATAAGATTGTGATCTTTATGTGTAAATTTTGGCGGTAGCCAACAGAACTAAAGCTTTAGCTCTATGCCTCATGTCAGTGCCTAGACTTGTCGAATTAATAGCACACTGCTTTTAGCGTGGACAAAGGACATCCCAACCCTATGGCTAAACAGGATATCAAGCTGTAAGATTGTCACATTGACGGGAAATTGCTTCCTCATTTACCTAAACTTGCACTTTTATCCTCATTTGGCTAAACTTAGCAATTTCCGTACACATTCCACCTGTAATTCTTTTCATAGCTCCACCATGCATGCATTTAGGCACAGCAGGCGAACTAATGAGATATAATTATCTCCGGAAATGTTTATTATAGAAAAAAAATTATCCTTTTTCGTGTGTCTGTTCCAGGGGGAAGAGGGATGATATTTTCTTATTAATAAGTTACTGACCGGCAGAAATCGTGTTGACTCTGACTTTGTGTTTTCTTCCAGCTTCAAAAGCCAGTACCTGTATCAAGCAAACATTAAGTTACCAATAGTTGGACAAAATTGAAAGAGATGCTCCAAAATAATGCAAACAAGAGAGACAGAAACAGAAAGCATCCTCAGATAACACAAAAAGAATAAAGGAAAAACTCACACGAGTATCACTCTCCAAAGCAGCCTTTGCTGAACTCATGCCTCCACCATATCTGCCCATAGAAAGACACAATAAAATATAAACAAAAAAATTTATAAGACTGGTGTCCTAAATAGGAAAAATAATATAAATGGCAAGATACCCTGGGATTATTCTTTCAGAAGCAATGTATGTTAGAGAAATAGAAGCACCTCCTGCAGCATCAATAAACTAGTCTAAGTTCAAGCAACAATTGCATGTTCATTTCCGTGGGTTGTTAAGAAGAAAATTTATGATGGGATTGGACAAGAGACAACATACCTGGATTCATTATTGGAAGGAAATGCTTGAGTAGAGAAATATAGGAGTAACTTGATGCAGATAGGGCAGCAAGATATCCATTTCTTGATGTCTCTAAAAGAGGTTTGCTTACCTGCCGATGAATGTTCATAATAGATAAGCAGCTTGATAATATTTGAGAAAAAACAAATATTAATATGGAGAACACCACACCTCTGGTCCATTTGCAAGGGAGTGAACAAGAATGTCAATGCTGCCAAAATCCTTTTTCACACATTCAACAAGCTCCTGTGAGACATTAATACAAAGTGGTCAGTCTTAACCATATGAAACACAAAGAAATAGTCATTTTAATCACAGCACTGGAGAACTAATATGAATTTGATATGCCCCAATGGTTAAAGTTAAACACCCAAGTTTTTTTAATACAAATATCTAGAATGCAAAGTTTGCAGCTTATTGAGCCCATAAAAATATTATTAGACTATGATTATGGCCAAGTAGGACACTCTGTTTTTGTGAAATTCAAATGATTTTTACACCCAATTAACAGGTGAAGCCATGGATCACTACAAATACATGATCCATCCATTTTTCTGGCAAATAAAAGATGACATTAGGAAAATGGTAAGCAACATATATTTGACATTGTGGTTTATGATTTACACAGCTCTAAGCCTCTAGCTATTTAAGGGGAAAAAAAACACATGCAGTTCATTAAAACATGCAAAAGGCATCTTAGATATCAAAAGTCGAGCATGCCATGCAGCTGAGATGGATATTGTAGTAACTCACAGGTATTGAAACAATGAAAATATGTACCGAACTAAAAAGAATGATTTTATCTTCCCTATGAAATGTGAAGGCAACTTAAATAGTTACATATTATGAGGTTTGATTTGACAGAGCAGTTTTTCACCTGAACTGTCCAGTTTGAAGACCCGGCGTAACGTTTGTTTGTTTCCACCTGAAGGAAACCAAAAAATTAGAATATTACAAAAAAAATCAATATTTGCCTTCTTCTAAAACCATACGGAGAAAAAGGCTTACATCTACAGGTACATCCTCGGGAGAGTCATAAACAGCATCCATGGGATAAACTTTGGTGATCTCCATTAATGACCCATCTGGCAATCTGGAAAAGAAAATTCCAATCAGCAAACCGTAAGTGAAAAATCGGCAAATACCAAAATCTACACAATCAACAGGAAAGAACATTTTTGTTCTTACACGCGTGATTCATCAAATTTCCCACGTCTTAGACTGCTCTCGAATATGTTGAGTGCCTGCACAAAGAAATGTTTGCAGTTGTAAGAAAAACTGTAAAAAAGCACAACTTTGACCTTAAAATAAGACTCTTTGCTTCTAAATGACACACATGTTAAATAAAGATACATACAGGCACCCATGTTCCAACAAGAATTTCAGCTCCAGCAGCAGCAAGAGATTTTGCTATTGCCCAACCATATCCATTGTCATCAGCAACACCAGCTATAAATGCTCTTTTACCTGCAAACCGACACATCTTATTAGATGTTCAAGTGGTTTACGTCCATACTGCACAGACAAATTTCATGTCTTAAGAGCTTTTCAGTCATGTCAAGATTCAATAAACATGGTTAGCTGATACAACATCATCATGTATTCTAATCTGTATTCAACATTATTTGAATTAACGCATAGAAGTTATAAAAGAGGGGAAATAAGGATAGGTTACCTCTCAAATCAATAGGAAGTCCAGACAAAGGCTTGTTGTCACTTGGTTCAGACATGGCTCTTGTAACAAACTTTTCAAACTTGACAGGCTTTGAAGTGATCCTATGGAGGAACGGCTGCCTTGACGAGATGTGAGAGGCACTTGCAAGCCCTGACCATGATGCCTCTTTATGCTGAGCGATGATGTTCACCATGGTCGAGACAACAATTTTACGAGAAGAAGAAATACAAGGTTTAATGTTGGTCATGTAAGGGCCAGGAGCTGCTGCCGTTCCCATATTTTCTTCTTTTATCTTACGTGAATCACCCAAAGTCAATACAGTTCTACAAGATCAAGTGGAACAGTTAAATAATCAAGTGAAACACAAGGCATTATGGTTAACAGAAAGGCAACATTTTTAAGCAATATCATTAGCAAGAGTGTTAACTTTATAAAATAAGAGACACCAACATCCCCTCTGTGGAAATGTAATAAGATGACAAAAACTTTTTCTTAGTAAATAAATTGTCTCCAACACCCATATCTCTGGTTTGGATTCTTATATAATGGCTTGGCCATTGTGTGGTGTAATGCTCTGACATGTAATAAATGGTTGGTTATTTTCATCAGATTTCTAAGGGACCAAATTAGAAGCAGAAGATTTCCCTTAATGCTCAAATAAACATGTAAATGGAATGAAGGCATTAGTAAAGTTTGAATAACATTGAGCAAGAAATAACATGGAAAGATCTGAAAACTCACCGAAGCAAAGGAGGAGGAAGATTGGGTTATGAACGTGGGGATTGTACGGAAGAGCAGTGAGGTGATGAGAATATAAAGAAAAGAGGAGGGGAGTGGGGTTATGTTTTGGGGGTTTCGATGAAACCGAAGTGGTTGATGGAGTTTTGGTTTCCAACAGTTGGGAAGCAACGACGGGAGCTTTGGAAATGTCGGCCTCAGTTTGGTTTTGGCTCCTTACTCAAATTACTATTATGCCCTTCTTTCTCTTTTTGTTGGCTGTGAATGGATTGGACTCTTGACTCGTTGATTTGACTTGCAGTCAAAAATAGGCTTATGGCCCGAATTGTACTTGTTTTTTCAATTTTAGTACTTAAATTTTGTTCTCTCACCTTACTATTTGAATTATTTTTTATTATCCAAATTAATTTAAGGCATAAAAGAAAATAAGATTGATACGTGAGACTATTAGAATATGTGACATCAATTTTTTTTTTTATCTTTTTAATACAATTTATATTCTATTGATTAAAAAAATCATATAACATATAAAAAATAAAAAATCATTTTTAAAAAATTCTAAAATATATAAATATAAATTTTAAAAAATCATATAATATATAAAAATTGTAAATCTTATAAAAATGAAAAAGTATTTAAATTTTAGAAAATTAAAAAAATTCCATTTTTCAGAAATATATATTCAAAGAATAAATTTTTTTTTTTGAAAAGTTCTAAACTCTAAAAATTCAAAATAATGAATAAAAAGTAAAAAAGAAGAAGTTTAACTTAAAGAAAAACTTAATGTCTAGAAATTGAAAAAGTTTAATTTATAACTTAAACGTAGGTCAATATTCGATCAAATTTCGATGAATGGAAGTTAATGTATTTTTAAAATATTTAGTTTTTAAATATTCTTTTTTTCTACTTTTTAATATAAATTTAAATTATTTAATTTTAATAAACTTATTATCACACGGCCAGAGGCAAGGGTAAAATACCCAAAAATACCCAAAAACTAATTTAATTACGGAAAAGGGCCAGTTTTAAAAATATTTACGGAAAAGGCCCGTTTCCCCCAAAACGTCGTCAACGCGTCGGTAGCGTTTTGGGAAACAGCTATTTGAATCACCAGAAAACGCTACGACGTGGGCCGCGTTTTGCCTCCCCCCTCCTCGTCCAATTACAGTATGATATTCTAATGTTTCTGGGCTAGGGTAAAAATATATTTAGGGTTTTGGGCAAAATATATTAGCCCAAAAAATTAATTGAATTTTGTGACAGTTGTATCTGGCAAAATAATTTTGAGAAGACGTTTTTGAACAAATAGTGGCTAAAAACGCTTCAAGAAGGATGCACTGTCAGTAGGAGTACTGAAAAAAGCACCCACGTGGACGCTCTTTTGCTACAGTAGTCTCCGGCAAAATTAATTTGAGAAGACGTTTCAACAAACGATGGCACAAAACGCCAAAGAGGTGCACCATGTCGCCAGAAATGATCGAAAAGAGCTCCCACGTGGACGCTCTTTTGCTACAGTAGTCTCCGGTGAAATTATTTTGAGAAGACGTTTCTGAACAAACAGTGGCCAAAATGCTTCCAGCAAGGTGCACTGTCAGCAGGAGTACTAAAAAGAGCTCCCACGTGGACGCTCTTTTACTACAGTAGTCTCCGGTAAAATTAGACTATAAATCAGCCAAATTTCTTTCTCAGGTTGCATAAGGGAAATTGAGGCAAAAGAAAAACAAACTGAAAATGAATGAACGTATTAATGTTGTTATTTACTATGATGGTGAGGTTTGTGACACCGAAAATGGTGTTGTTTTCTTATCGGAGAACACAGCGTGATTGAATTTTAATCGGAACATCGATTTGGTAGAACTTCGCAAAAGAATTAGGCGTAAAATATTCGAAACAACGCCAATGAAAGTTCAGTCTATTAAGTATAGATTTTGCGCTTCGGTTGATCTAGTGAGATATGACTCAATCAACATCAAAGGTCCTCGGAGGTTTGAGGCAATGGTGGAGACTCATCTTGCCAGTGGATCACCCTATCTCGAGATATATGTACAATTTTCATCTCCAAGTGATCTTTCTGCGACCTCAACATCTACTGCTGTTCAAGGGGAATACACGACCCCAAGCCGACACTCTGTTAGTGGGAGGTAAAACACGGAAGTGCCCGTGTTCGGTGGTAGTATAGAAAACATAACCCCTGCACGACACTCGGTTGGTGGATGGGACATGCATATTCGTCCTTCGACGTCCGATGATAGAAATATGTATTGGGGGACGTCATCAACTTCTACTGGTTGGCAATCTACATATGATTGGGAATGTTACGAAAGATGTTTAAGGAGGGATAATACACTCCCCACGACATCCACCGGCGAGGGGCCCTCGTTTGTTGCAGGTTATGGAGGGTCGGACGATGAATCGGATGTGGATCAACCTCAAGAGCCCGGGCCCGATGGTGCAGAAGTTGGATTATTTTCTGAACCAGAGCCTATTCCAATTGTACCTGAAGATGTTGAGGGCGGTTCAGACGAAGAAGAAGAAGATCCGCTATTCAGGGTGTACTCGCCTCCAGCCCACATGCATAATGTCGATCTATCTCAAGATGATGCATTGGAGTTTCCTGAACTACCACACCGGACGCGTGACCGTACAACTTCTTTGTTGGATTCGGACCAATTAGAAGTTGGTAACCAGTTTTCCAACAAGAATACTTTTCTTGCTGCATTGAAACAATACAGCATCAAGAATGGGGTTAACTACAACGTGGTTAAATCCAAGCTCGATAAGTATGAGGCGAAGTGTGCAGTGCAAGACGGTACATGTTCATAGAAAATCATGGCGTCGTTGAGGAAAAGGACAGGCTTGTGGAAGATCAAAAAGTATAAAGGTCCACATACATGTCTTGCTGGTACAGTACCACTATGTGTTTAATGTTTTAGAATAATACTAATATTATTTAATGTTGCATTATTTAACGTACTTCGTTGACAGGTGTTACACAAGATCATCGGAAGATGGATTCAGACATGTTGGCTAACTTAATAATCCCGATGGTGAAGGCCGATCCCAAGACTACAGTGCCAGCCTTAATTGGCAATATTCGTAGCCAATTGGGGTACACACCCTCTTACAGAAAGGCTTGGATAGCCAAGCAGAAGGCGTTAGAAAAGTTGTATGGTCGATGGGACACTTCATATAATGAAGTGTGGCAGTGGTGTCGGGTGCTAGAGAGATATGTCCTAGGCAGCATAACAGACCTTGAAACGGAACATGAGTACTACAACGATTGTTTGCTCCGTGGATGCGTAGTGTTCAAGCTTCTGTTCTGGACATTTAAGCAATGCCGAGATGCATTTATATACTGCAAGCCATTGGTACAAATTGACGGTACCTTTATGTATGATAGAGATACGCATCGGCTATTGCTAGCTGTGGCACAAGACGGTTATGGGAGAATCCTTCCGATTGTGTTCGCAATAACACCGGGGGAGTCAGTTGATGACTGAGACTTTTTCCTATCTAGGTTAAGGAGGCATGTCCCCCAACCTGATATATGCGTTATATCGGATCAGGGCCCTGGAATACTAGCTGCAATAGAACGCCAGGGAAGTATGTGGCATCGCACACACTATCGATATTACCTAAGGCATGTTGCATCCAACTACTATGGGCAACATCGATCTAAAAGTCAGCGACGGCAAGTGACCAATATGGGTATGAAATATCTATTAATATAATTTCGTTTGTAATAGTCAATTTATTCTCAATTGAAGAGTGGTATGTAATATTCGCTATCAACGTATATTGGTAAGGTACAAGATCAATAAGGATTGTTTTCAGGAGATGTTGGCGAGTTTGCGCTCAGATAACAACGAAGGCGCAAACTACATGTGCAATATTCCTTTCGAACAGTGGACACAAGCATACGACGGCGGCCTACGAAATGGTCATATGACCACAAACCTGGCCGAATGCATAAATTCTATTCTAAAAGGAACCCGTCATCTGCCGATTACATCGGTTGTGCGAGAGACATATTTTTGTTTAGCGGCACTATTTTTGAAGCGAGCAGCGAGTTATAGAGGGCAGATGCAATGAGGCCATGTATGGAGCTCGAAGGTCTTGCAAGAAATAAACAGGGGGGAAGGCACGGGCCAACACCATGCACACAGTGTGTCACGATCACGAAGCCTACGGTTTCGTGTCACGGAGTTTGACAGACCGAACCAAGGTATTGTTGGTGGGCAGTATCGTGTACACTTGACAAATAGGACCTGCGACTGTGGGATATTTAATGCACTTTGTTACCCATGCGCTCATGTACTTGTGGCTTGTCAGAA
Source organism: Gossypium bickii (assembly GCA_025503065.1). NCBI lineage: Eukaryota > Viridiplantae > Streptophyta > Magnoliopsida > Malvales > Malvaceae > Gossypium > Gossypium bickii. The sequence goes on along the minus strand of CP106717.1, from coordinate 39,581,214 downwards.
TCTCCGTCTTGATCCCATGAGCTATGTCGACGAAGTGTATAAATTAGAAAACATGTACAACGTGTGGAGACACGTATTCCCACCAGTCCCAGATAAACGTAAGTGGCCGTCGGTATCGCTTGCACATTATAAGCTGTTGCCGGATAGACAATTGAGGCGCAAACCAAAAGGTCGACCTTGCTTGAGTAGAATATGCAACAATATGGATATCCGAGAAACGAGCAACCAAAGTAGGCTGTGCGGATGGAGTAGGAATAGGCATACATCTCGCTCGTGTCCAAATCGGAATAGTTGACCATGTTCTTAGCTTTTTTGTCTCTTGGTGGCTATGTAATTTCTTTTTTTTTTTTTTGATGAAAACGGTGAACTTTTGTACAAGAACTTTTATTTTATTCAAGTTATTAAAAGTAAATTACAAAATTACAAAAAATAAAAAACAATTTTTTAATTTATTAAAAAAATAAAAATTAAATTACAATAAAAAATAAAAAATTGTTATTTTATTAAATATATTAAAACTAAATTACAATAAAAAAAAATTAAACCATTTCTATTTTATTAAAGATATTAAAATTAAATTACAATAAAAAAATAAAAATTAAATTACAATAAAAAAATAAAAACTTTTATTTTATTAAATATATTAAAACTAAATTACAGTAAAAAAATTAAACATTTTCTATTTTATTAAAGATATTAAAATTAAATTACATTAAAATAAATAAAAAATAACTTTTTCTTTTATTAAAAATAAAAATTAAATTACAATAAAAAATAAAAAACTGTTATTTTATTAAATATATTAAAACTAAATTACAATAAAAAAACTTAATCCATTTCTATTTTATTAAAGATATTAAAATTAAATTACATTAAAATAAATAAAAACAACTTTTTCTTTTATTAAAAATAAAAATTAAATTACAATAAAAAAATTAAACTATTTCTATTTTATTAAAGATATTAAAATTAAATTACATTAAAATAAATAAAAATAACTTTTTCTTTATTAAAAATTAAAATTAAATTACATATAAAAATAAACAACTTCTATTTTATTGAAGATATTAAAATTAAATTACAAACACAAATAAAAAATAACTTTTATTTTATTAAAAAAATTAAAAAATTTATATTACAATTAAAAAATAAAAAAGCCGGTCCGAATCAGTGTTAATGCCGGTCGGAATCAGTGCCACACGGGGTGGTGGCGCGATTCTGCTACCGGATTCTTCTTTCTTCTAGCTTCCGCGGGGTCGTGGAACCTCAAGGGATTCGGGTTCCTCCGGCGATGGAGTCCGGTTCGGTGTTGCGAGGATGACCCACATTGATAAAATAACGACCCCGGAGGTGTTTGCATAAACCACGACGGGGGTGTCTGAATCCCGTATGGCGAAGGAGCCTAGTAAAAAGAAGTGCTCCCCGATGGTGCCTCCTCTGATCCCACACGCGACGACGGCCTCAAGATCGACTGGCCAGCGGGAGTAGTCGCGAACGGACTTGAACCCGACCATAGATTCCAACCTGGGGTCGGACTGGGAAAAGGAAACATATATGGGTTAGAATACATATAAGGGGTAGGGTACGCACCTGAAATAAAGGGTAAAGGCTGTGATGTCGGTGTCGTCGGCTGAACTGATGGGCCCAGTGACTGTGTCGGTGCTGTTGATGGCCCCGTCTCATCACCCCTTCTCCTTGGATTTAAAGGGCCCCGACGTTCCCTTCGTTCACAAAGTTACCGTCGCCTCTCTTCTTCCGACAACAGATACGGCTTACCATGGATCCTAAACCATGGCATGTATTCTGGCACGCACGCTAACTTAGGAATGATGATTGGTTCCCGATAGGTAAATAGTCATACCGGTTCTCCCATGTCTCGATATGTGCTGACCAAAATCTTAGCCAATCCGTGTGCAGCTACTGTAAGTCCACTTTGTGCTCATCATCGAGCACCTCAGGTGGCACGGGAATCGGTTGCCGGAATCCAAATTGTCACAGAACCCGATCTGACTTGTGCATCTCCACGGTCGCATAGGTGATCAATAGGACCTTCACGTGCCAACTGTTCAGATTTTGGAAGAACTCCTCCAGAATTACTGCCTGAATTTTCGGATCCTCCAAAATATTAGTTATATACATAATAGTAGACACTAAATACAAAATACTAAATTATAAATACAAAATTCGAAATGTACTTGTGATTCCGACTGTTGGTCCAATAGAAGCCGTTTATCTTCAAGCGAGGTAGGTATTCCAACATGACTCGCCGAATGGTTCCACCTAATTAAATAAAATTTTAGCATACAATTATACTATAAATCTACGAAATAATTGTAAAATATAACATTAAATTTACCTCGTTATCAGTGAGAATGAATATGGGTGGTCGAGTTGAGGACGTAAAAATAGAAATCGAAACTATGCCCATGACTACAGTAGCGATAGGCAACCTCCGATTTTTGCTTTACTCGACCGCGTCGCCCCGCACATCTCCCGATACAACCTCGATAGCACGGCAGACCTCCAACTCAATTCACCGGCTGCTTTGAAATCAATAAGTTTCAGCAGCCATCTCAGGTGTATGAGGTTTCTAGAAAGGTCCGGCATCAGATAGCCTCCAATTATCTGAAGAATGTATGCCCGATTATACCGTATTCTTTCTATTTTGGTTGAACCCTCATTCGGCTCCGAGAATGTGTCTCGTAACCAGGCCATCTCGATCCGAGCTCCTTGAATTTTATTCGGAATGGCACCCAGAAGCTCGTAGCATATGGCTCCCCAATCACCAGAAGTTGCGGACCCGGTGACTACCGACTAGTCCACCGGCAATCCCAACTGCAACTGCACATATTCCAGGGTGATGGTACACTCTCCGCATGGAAGATGGAAAGTGTGCGTCTCGGGTCTCCACCTCTCTATCAACGCACTGATCAAAGGCGGCTCCAACTTGAACGCCCGCCCTATCGTGGCCACGTGCCAAAAACCCGCTTCCCGCAGGTAATTCTCGATCAACAGCAATGGGGGACCATGCATGTTGCGAATATAACATTCCAACACCCGATCTACAGACTGTTTAAAAAATTATAAAATAAAAATTAATTAAAATTGCATAGACCTAAAAAATATTAAATAAATATTGAAAAATTAAAATTAAAAACTTACCATTTTCAATTGCTCGACGGAGATGTGCTTACTGTCTAGACGAAGTAATTCCCCGGCCATTTGTAATACGATCAAAAATTTTAAAAGTTTCAAAAAAATATGTTAAAAAAATTAAAAAGGGCTTTTTTGTAAATATTAAAGGACTATTTCGAAATTTTAGAGGAAGTTTGAAGGACTTAAAGAGAATTTTGAGAGGAATTTGAGAGAAGAATGAGTAAGGATTAAAGTGTGAAAAAAATAAAAGGGTTGGGGGTTTTTATAGTTTTTTTTACCGTTGGGCCCCCAACGGTAAAAAAATGGCCGTTTTTTTTACTGTTACAGGGCTAAAGCGCGCCCCTAGGGACGCGCTTTGCTGCCGTTTCACCCCAAAACGCACCGACGTCGACGCTTTTTGGGGTGAAACGGCCCTTTTCCGTAATTATTTTTGGAACTGGCTTTTTCTATAATTAAATTATTTTTTTAGGTATTTTTGGGTATTTTACCCTAGAGGCAAAGCTAAATTTTTTTTTTAGGGAAACCAAAATAAAATTTTAATTTTTAATAGTCTATATCTTTATAATTTTTAAAGGATTAAATTAAATTTTAAAATTTTCTAAAGGGCCAAAACAACAATTTTCTATTTTAGGGGGTAGGAGCCCCTGTCAACCCTCCTAGATTCGCCTCTGCACAGTGCACATTCTAATTGGTTGGATGTGCCACATGGCATGTTATGATGGGTACCACATGTAAACCGATTTTTTTAATGACATTACAAAAAAGGGGGAGGGAATCAAGTAATAGATGATAGTATAAGTACGAAAGTGAAATAATAAAAATATTAATGTAACAACCCATTTTTAGTGGTGTCGAAAACAGTGATTTCAAGACTATAACTCCGACGTGTAAGCCCGTAAATATTAATTATAATTAATATTGATGATGTCATTTGTGCTATATTGAAATTTGGTCCAGTAATTTTAATGTTTGGCTGGTTAATTAATGAAAAATGACTAAATCATAAAAACTGTAAAAATCAATTGCTATTAGTGTTTAAGTGATAATGAGTATAAAAGTAATGTGAGATGGTTATATGTGGCACTTTAGCGATAATTGTGTTAATGGCAGATTAGATCTTAGTTCATATTATAATATATATGTTTTAATTTAATAAACAAAGTTATAATAAAATGAATAAAACTTAAAAAGATAAAAATTTAAAGTATCATCTCTTTCATTTATCATCTCTCCCATCGAAACTCCATGGTTAACATAGCTTGAAGGTTCGACCAACTTGTGTCTTTGCATGTAAGCCCTTTAATTATCAGTTTTTCATAAATTTTATGTTTTCGATATCGTTGTAGGTTAGTCTAGCTAATCCAATGACTATTTTGAAATATTGTTAAAGTCTTGAAAACTTCTCATTGATGTTCTTGAAACTTTTTAGATGTTAAAGCTTTGGTTTAAAGTTTGATGATGAAATAAAACTATTTTGTAAAATAATTTTTTATTAGTTTTGAGTTTAGGGACTGAAATGATAAAATGTTGAAGTTAGCTTGAATTTTTTGTAAGTTTAAGTACTTGAAGACTGTATAGGGATGTTAATGAATTCGACATGTTAGTCTAAGGTTTAATTGTGAAAAAAAAAGCTTGTTTCGATTTTAGGGACTAAATTGAGCAAAGTGTTAAACTTTAAGGAAATTGTGAAAAATGTTAATAGGAGGTTATGTGCATTAAATTAAATGTTATAATGTAATTGGAACGGATAAATTGAAATAAAATTACTATATAGATAAAGAACCAGTAGATAATCATGGAAAAGAGAAAATTGTTTATCAGTCTCTGATATTGCTATCTTTGTTGTTTGGCCCTGGTAAGTTTATACGGTATTGTTTTGTGTATTTTGATAAGGTTATTATTAAAATGTTGTGTTTTGGTGACATTTAATGTAAATTTAAATGTTACGATTGATTTGGTAAGAAAATGGATTGATATGGAAAGCGTTATATGGTTACATGTATCGAGCCCGGAGGAACATAGAATAGGATACAATTGGCATGCCAATAGATTATTTTACGCACTATATGGGATTGAATTGTGATGAGATGATGATATATGACATGTTATTATACACTGAGTATTCCAGAATCCAGCATTTGTTACGGATTACCGAGTTATATTTACAATGATCGTGGCGTGTTTTTTTAGGGGCGAATGTAAAGCCTACAGGCTAGGCACTTGGTGCCTAGGCATATTCTTTGTTGGATTGGCTCAGCTGAGTATTCTGGCATGTTTTGGGTGGATAAATGACATTATGATGTGTATGTGATACTTGGTGATCATGCTTAGGTGAATGACTTGTAAATATGTTCATGTTCTTCTAATTTTATATCATGACTTGGTATTTAATGTTCTTGTACAGTTTAAATGGGGTTATATGACTTGTGCATATAAGATCTCAGTCGTTGACATGGTTGTGATGACAGGATTCTGTGTTTATTAATTGATTTGATAATTTATAAATGTGATCATAAGGTATGTTATCGTTTCCAACCTATGAACTTACAAAGCTCAATTGAAGCTTACTTGTGTCATTTTCATGTTTCCTTGTAGATATCATTTTGCAGAATCGGATGATTGGATCAACTAGAAGATCACACTATCCAACTTCTTTTTGGTAGACTTTAAAATCGTTATATTTCTATTTTGTGGTATGTAATAGGAGCATTTGGTTTATGTAAATATGTGTTCATGAAAGTACATATATGTGTTATGGTTATGCAAATTATATATGTTTGATATCCAAATGGTTATGTTGTTCATGATTTACTATGGAAATCCTTAAATGTGTATTATGTAAGGTATATGTTAGAATGAGATGAAATGTTGATAAGTGGGAATTTGTGATGGAAAGAATGATTGGTGATAGCTTGGTTGGATGGTATAGTAATATGGTTGGATACTTGATTTGGATGTCATGAAAATTGATAAGTGCATTGGTTCTTTTAATGGTAAGTGTACTAAGGAAATATGCATTAGTTTATGGTTGTAAGTTAATGAAAGGAATTATGGCACTGTGATGATTTACATGACATGGTTTAGTTAAGCTTGATTATGATAGAAATTGAGGTTGAATTTTAGGTTTGAATGTTGTTTGCGATGGTGCCCTACGACATATTGGTTAGAACTAGAGTAATTGCATGTTTTGGTATATTTTTTGTGTATTTTGAATTGGTTGAATGAATGGTTAATGGTATGTTTATGGCCTAAGTAAGCAAATACATGTTTAACTTGCATTTCAAGGTACAATTCAGCACACACGGGCTGTCAAACGACCATGTGTCACATATGGATAAGTGACACGGCTGCGTGCTCTTTTTTTTTTTGGTGACTTTAGATACACACACTTACTTTCTTTTACACGGCCTAGCAACATGGCCATGTGACCCTTTTATACATGACATTAGTCTATTACACGGCTTGGGGACACGACTTTGTGATATTGCACCAAACGATCTCAACTTATCACACGGCCATGTGACCATTTTTTAGCCTTTTTACCTAATTTTTTTTTGTAAAAGTTTCAAATTAGTCCTGATTTATTTTTTAGTCGGTTTAATAGCTTCGTAAGCTCGATTGAGGATCGATTTTGATTGTGAATCATATTATAATTATGATATTGGATGCTTGAATGTTTGATTGCATCTTTAAGTTGAATTTGTACATGCTAAATGTTATTAATTGCTGTAGTACCTTATAGCTCGGGACCAACAATTGGATCAGATATAGGGTGTTACATTTAGTGGTATCAGAGATATGGTTTAGCTGATTGTCGGCTGAATGTAACATTTCTGGAATCTAGAAATTACATTCTATATAAACCTGCAATAGTGTGATGTTTTTGATCCAAGGTAACATTGTTTTTCTTATATATTCAATGTATGTCGATAGAATCCAATCCTTCTGCCACTGGTGAGGTAGACAGTAATGTCCCAGCTTTCGAACAGGAAGTAAGTCATAGTCTACCAATTCCGCAAATGTCTAAAAGTGAAGTTAGAAATGCCTTTTTCGGCATGATGAGTTAGTGGTTTACAGAATTTATGTGAGCCAATCCTGTGGCTCAACAACCTCCACCCCCTATTGTGCCTCTTATGGCACCTTCGTGTCCTCAAACGACTGGAACGTATGACGACCCCTGATTGAAAAAAAATCCAAAAGTCTGATGCCAAGGAATTTAGAGGTAAAATAGATGATAACCCAAGTAGGGCTAAATATTAGCTTGAAAACATCCAAAGACTATTCGATGTATTGTATCTTTGCTTAAAGATGAAGCCTATAACTGGTGGTCGACATTAACAGGTGAGATACAGAGAGACAGGGTTAATTGGGAATTCTTCAAATCTGAGTTTAAAAAGAAATATGTTAGCAAACAATACCTAGACAGGAAAAAGAAATAATTTCTTAAATCGAAACAAGGAAATAAACTTGTAGCCGGATACGAGCGACATTTCATGCAGCTTATTAAATATGCTCATGAAATTGTGTTTAGTGAGGAAGAAATGTTGTTTGCATGATGGAACTGCAAGAATTTGTCGTGTTATTTGATTGAGCACAAAAGATGGAAGAGATATGTAACAATAAGAAAAAAAAAATGAAAGAAAAGCTCGAGATTTCGGTAAACGGAGTTCATCCAAACCATTTTTAGCTCCTCCATCAAAGAAATCGAAGAAAGCTTTTAGCCTATTTAGTTCACCATTCGGGTTCTAAGGTAGAAATAAATCAAGGCAGAATGATTTGAGATGGAACACTTTATGTAACACCCCTAGACCTGGCCAAGACGTTATGGCCGAATCCAGTGATGTCACATCAAAGGAATAATTCAAAACGACTTCTTTTTAGTTAAAACTTAAGTTTAAGGCTTAAACCCAAAATCTAACAACTTGTTAAGTTATGATAAAAGCCCATGTTTTAAGCTATAGCTATTTCGAAAACCATGTTTAAACTTTTAAGAAAATTTATTCAAGTTTAATAATCAAACCGTTGAACAATAATGAAACCGAAATGTCAAGTCAAAATTGGAGATACAAGGCCTTATTACATCCAATGAAAATAAAGCAATCAAAATCATGAGACAAATAAGTAAAATTTCCATAGTGTGGCCACCTCCGAGTCCTCTCCCACGTCGAGCCGTCTATTGAGGATCACCTGAAACATTTAATAAAATGGTGTGAGTTTCGAAACTCAGTGTGTACGACCATTGGTAATCCAATCAACATGCAACTTTCACATTGGGACTAAGCCCTAACAAAATTAGCGGTCTTATGCCTTAGCCCACAGTGACCTCATATAAAAATAATATCACATGAATGTAATGCACCCATCCCGAATCCAACCCTGCACTCCATTTCCCTTCCAACCCTACACTCCTGTAGGGATATAAATATCAACCCACCCATCCTTACACTCCAAAGGTAGCACCAACAGCAGCACTACTCAACGTTGCAGCAAGGCTACTAAGCATATAATGGGCTTAAAGCCATCGGTGGATCTACAGTCGTCAAGCGACTATGCGATCCTCACATATCTTCCTCCGTATCATCAAACCGACCCAAGTGCAACATATATCTCATGAATGCAACATACACATTTTCACACATTAAGCACCTAAGGGTATTTTAGTCATTTCACTACCCAAGGGTATTTTTATAATTTTGCAAATCAGGGGTATTTTGGTAATTTTGCAAATTAAGAGTATTTTGGTAATTTTCTAAATCAGAGGTATTTGTTCCCTCTCGGGTTTTAGTTATGAGCTTTGGCCCATTAATAAGTCCTCGCAGCTAAAGTGAACAGACACTATGCACCAAGTAGGATCCTAGAGAAGATGAGGTGGGTCACTAGGATTGCTTAAGTACCAAGCTCTCCCTAGATCCAATCCTAGACATGCATATGTCCATTGCCACACTCTAACCTAATGACTCGGTCACAGATATGGTTGATTATTAACTTAAGTTTTATGATATTTAAGAGTTTATTAGAACTAGGCCCAGAGTCCATAAACCCTAGCATACTTTTCTAAGACCTCATAAGACCCATTAAGCCCATTTCATGTTCATATGACCCATTAAGCCTAATCATGACCAAATCATACAACATCCATATCAATCCATCATTCACATATCAACTCTAGTAGACTTGGGCCCACGAATTCGGCAGGCCCATTTAGTGCCGACTTGTCGTGTGTGTGTGGTGTATGTACACACCTTTAATTGCGAAGCACGCTACTATTCCTTAGCCACGAACCTATGATCAATCAAAACTAACAGTTAATCATACGCTTAGTATCGTTTCTCCATTTTTATCAAAGCAGAAAACATACCAATCCCTTACCTTGAACGATTAAGCCTATCAACCCTTCACTTATTCGCTAACCGTAATTGACTCCAAGATCTGCGTTAAAGAACCTTGACTATCAAAGGCTACACAACCAAGTGATTTACGTCCATCAAAAGTGATTCTTAACCAATCCTAACCATATTCGGCCAACCATTAATCCAAGAATTATAGATGAGTACACTTACCGATTGACTAGGGACTTTACCACACAAAAACCAAAAGCACGAGGAGAATATCTCGTCAAAGAAACAACAACGATTCGGTAGAGAAACACAAGGGTTCAGCCTAGTCAAGAGAATGAGTGAAAGACACAATGAGGGGTTTCGGCTAAGAATAAGATAATAAAGTGATTAAAACTTACCCCTTTTGTTGAATAAAGAAAGATTTACTCTCTTACCACCACAAGATTACTTGCCCATAAGATTTTTTTTTAGATTATAGAGTGTGATTTTTAGAAGTGAGATTCAGTTTTACAAATGGAGAAGAAGAAATTGGTTTGACAAAGAATGAAACCCCAATGAGAGAATTTCTCTTCAAATTCGGCAATAGAAGAAATATTGTGGGAGGGAAGGAGAATTCGATCTAAGTGCTTTTGTTTGGAAAAAGAAAGAAATTTTGATTACTCGGGTATTTGCCAAAGGGAAAGAAACTAAAACGAATTGGGAGATTGGAAGGAATTTTCCCCTAATTAATCAACTAAAGCACACAAAAGCAACAAATGCCCTACTTACCCATACGACACACATATATATACTAAAAATAAATAAATAAATAAAATAAACCTACACTCCCCAATCGACTCAAACTTATCACCAATTAAATTCCTTTATTTTCTCCAAATTTTATCTTCATCCCCATCCAAAAATTCCTTTATTTAGCTAAAAATCCAATTTGAATTACATTCAAATTGCTTTCCCCGAACAGCAGCCATCCTTTGGTGTTTTAGTCCACTTCAAACACCTTCCCCATGCCAACAACAAAATAGCAAGTTTATTGCGCACAAGACAACTCGAAACCAAGGCCTTCAGGCACCACCACAAGCTACCAGCCACTGGGATTCGAACCTGTGACCACTCGGATCCATAGGACGCTTCTCGCCACTACACCACAACTCTTCTTATGATATGTTCCATTCTCAACTTCTTTTAAGGCCTATTTCCCAGCGACCGAATCATCCAAAAAAATCTAAAAATATTCACCACACCCAACTTCAAACCTCCAACCTTTTCACTGTGATACACGCCCCTTGCCACTGCGCCGCCCGCTTTATTTGACTCATATTTCCTCCCTAATTAATTATAAACCTTTCTGCCGCGCTCTAGGTTTTCTTAAAAAAAACCAACATTTAGCACATGCTGGGACTAGAACCCTGCTCCCCCTCTTGCTCCTAACGCCTTTGCCACTGGGCCAGGTGTTTCTTTGTGTCGTGAATTAGACCCAACTAATTATAAGGCCTAAACTCTGGCCTTCATAATAACATATGCACAATAAAAAAATTTTGCCAAGTCTAGGACTTGAACCTTTGACCACCAGCTTGTTTAGAACACCTCAGGCCACCAGACCACCTACTTCCTTGTGCTATCTTTTAACCCAAAATATTTTAAAAGCCTTCTGACTAACACCAACCTCACTTAAAGGTAAAAACAAATTTTTTGCTAAAGCCCTAGATCGAGCCCAGGACTTTTCCAACACTACCAACCCTTCCTAAATCACCTAAAAATTAAACTAAACATGCAATCATAATTTTTTTAAACACACTTAATTTATTATTCCCTTTCTTTTTTTTCTAGATTGACAAAATCCATTCTCTCGACAGATGAAACCCATTTATTTTAGGCCCAATTTTAGGGTCGTTACACTTCATGAGAAATTGCCAGAGAAAAGTAGGAGACATTGATGATCGGAATGTAAAATAGTTGTCTACGCCTCAAAAAGGTAGACATCCTGGCCAGAGTAATAATACTAGAGCTAATCACAGTAGGACTAAAGGCACAGCTGTTAGATCTGAAGCTAGAGCACTTGCTCGAGCATATGCCATACGAGCTAGGGAGGAAGATATTGTATTCGATGTTATTACTAGTACATTCTCTCTCTTTGATGTTACTGTGTATGCACTGATAGACCTAGGTCAATTCCTTTATATATTTGCATTGCATTAGTAACAGATAAGAATTTACCTGTTGAGTCAACCAAGCTTAATGTCCAAGTTATGAATCCACTAGGTTAGAGTGTGATAGTTAATTTATTATGTCAAAAATGTCTATTTAGAAATCAGGGCTGTGACTTTCTTACTGATCTAATGTTGTTACCATTTCACAAATTTGATATCATTATAGGAATGGATTGGTTGACGTTACACGATGCTGTTGTAAACTGTAGACTAAAACCAATTGATTTGTAATATTAGAGTGGTGAAATAATTACAGTTAAATCTTATAGATCAAATTGTGCTACTAGAGTTATTTTAACAATTTCACTCAGAAATTGATTCATAAAGGTTGTAAGGCATTTCTGGCCTATATACTTGATACTCAAGAATTGGGATCGAAGCTTAACTAGGTACTAATTGTTAGCAAGTTTACTGATGTGCTTTGTCACACCCCAAAAGTAGCAGATCTAAAAAGGTGAATAAGGTATGTATGTATGTAAACTGTTTGGTGCACTATGGTAGTATAATCTGCCACTTTGCTAACTTACTGGTGAGTTAGAGCATTGGCACATATTAGCATTAAAGTATCTGCCCGTTAGTGGTGTATAAGGATTTGATATCAGGTTATCTTAAAGTGAAGAAAGAATATGCACAAAAATGGATATGCCTAAGGAAGAGTACGCCATGCCTACCAAGTGTATGAGAATGTTGTAAAAGACTTAATTATCTTTGAAGCCACTACATATGCGAGCCACCATCAAAGTTTAGTACACTCAGTTGAACTCTACTATAAGGTTAAGTTACCATGGAACTCACTATGTTCTTATGAACTTACTTAGTTTTCTTCTTATTATTTTCAGACTTTTAGGTTGGACGTGTTGTTGAAGGGATTCATCCAGATTTACGCCCTATTTTGTGAGTCATTTCTTATTTTGTTTGTAACATGAATTCCTTGGCGAATAGGATGAGTGTTTGTAACATATGAGCAGCCTGCCGGGCTATGTGCCAAAATGTTTTATATAATGTTAACCAGCCAGTAGCGAATTTCAAACTTCTGCATGAGTGTCTTTGTTTTTTATACAAACCTGTGAATGTTTTAAGCCTTCTACCAAATGATGTTTACTCTTAGCCTATTTACAAGCAGCGTGTTACTGTTTTAAATTATTTTTAAATTATTATATGTTATTCAGTATTTTGGGACATTACTCCAGTACACGAAATATCCGCCGAACTAAGGTGTTTGATTTTCAAACGGTTTCGTCAGTCCAATTGGTTTTAAATTCTAACGCTCCATACCCAAATCTGATGATCGAAACAAGCGTGGGGGTGTTACACCTCAAGCCTTTTGTCAATTAAAATTCTATAACGATCAGACTTTTACAATTTAGTCCCTGAGCCGTAATTAACTATATTATCAGCTAACTTACTCGACCATTCTTCAATATGTTTTTGTAATAACTTTGTAAATATTTGTATTTTTATATTTACAAACTCTATTTATGAAAATGGGTTTTCGAAACCACATTTCCAGTGCCACTAAAAATCTAGCCATTACAATTCTCTCCTCATTAAGAAATTTCACCCTCAAAATTTACCTGAGAAAATACAGGGATACTAAGATCTTATAGTCTCTTTTGGCTCCCAAGTAGCCTCCTCTGCACCTTGATAGTGCCATTGTAACACCCCAAACCCGGTCAATACGCCATGATCGAATCTGGCATGCCACTGAGGAAAACGTTGTGAAGAAAATCGAGTGAACAATTAAATTTTTGTGAAAAACTCTTTTTTGTTCTATGTTTGTAGAAAACAAGTGTATAATAAATTGAAAGCTAACAATTTACTTTGAAATCTCGTAAATAAATCTTAAAAACTTAGTTGCAAAACCATAGATTAGAAAACCTTTTATAGTTTAAAAGAAACCAAAGTGATTAGGTTGAAAATCAGATCGAATGAAGATTTGGAAACTTGAGTTTTGGAAAATAATAGTATTAATTATCGAAAATACTTAAGTTGTTAAAACTATCAAATGAATTATGTTACCCGATGGTAACGTTTTAAAAACCATCACATTTTGTAGTTTAGAAAACTTTGTGCACATACCATTAATTCAACCATATAATTTGTAAACCATATTTAAATCAAATCCAAAGCGTATAAATAATCCCAAAACATAATTAAAGAGGCCTTATTACAAACCCAAATTAAATCAAAAACCAAATAAAAATAAAGTTAAGTACCCAAATAGAAGTTCATGAAAAATCAAACTTTATTGCATAGCCTCCTCGAGCTCATCCGGCTCCTCATCCGCGATCTCACGAATCACCTGAAATGATAAGGGAGAAGGTGAGTCACCAAGACTCAGTGCATAATCCTCTCCCTGCAATAGCCACGTACTTACACAAATTATAACCAAGCAATATATATATATATGATGCACCCAACCTAGCCATCCGAAAACTCCTTTTTCTACCCCGTGTGGTACCAAACCACTGGTGGTGCCAAACCACTAGTGACCAAAGTCACGATATTCAATATTGTGATACCAAATCACTGGTGACCCAAAGTCACAAATAATCAGATTGTGGGGCCAACCCACATGTGATACCAAATCACTGGCGACAATCCCATATCTCAAAAGTGGGGCCAACCCACGGACTTACCCGAATCATCATTCATACCATCATGGTATCATATCAAGATCTCATCGTTTTCCCAGTTTGATAATATGATTAGTAAATTAATATTATAAATACATATACATAACTGAGTTATAAAGTGTGTAAGGTACACACCTTTCACCAACGCAAATACTAACTTCCGGAGATCCGATCTATCACACTATATCACCTAGTCCTACATTCGGCCAAACCACAACACTTTAATCAAGACCATTCGGCCAACATCATATCTAGATCCCAAAAGCCTTAGGCTTTCTCAACCAACTTAAAGAATATTGAATCCTTACCACTTGACTTACCAACTTCGATTGCTAATGGAATGGACTTAGATCGATTGCTTCCGAAGTCCCAAAAAGCCTAAAAGAATGATTGATTCCTAATATTGATTAGAACCTTGAAACAAATGCTCATAGGTTCGGCCTTTGTTCATAAGAAAATGGCATAGAAAAGAGAAAGAAAAGAAGGAAAAATGGCCATTAACACTTACCCTTTTCTAAAACCGATTGAAGAAAACCCAAAATGAATGCCTACCCTTGATGATATTCGGCCAAGACAAATCAAAAAGGGAGTGGGAAGTTTCGGCAATATGGTTATGAAAGAAGAAAAATATGTGAGAAGAAAAGAGAATAAAAATGAAAGAGAGAGGATTCGATTTTAGCAACAATGGAAGAAAGAAAAAGTGAGTTTGGGGAAGAAAGAGGTTCGGCTAAATGAAACAAAAAGAAAATGTTGTGATTTTGAACAATATTCAAAAGAAAGAAAAGAGAGAAAATGGGATTAAGAGATTCGGCCAACACCTATTTTTCCAAAGAAGAAAAGTGCACAAAAATACACAAAGTTCAAATGTAGTTTCGGTTTCAAAAGGACAAATGAAAGAAAGAAAATGGTATTTGGTTCAAACAAAATGAGGCTAAAAACCAAAAGCAAAATTGCACCAAAAGCACAATACACATTCGGCCAAGGAGGGGAGTTTTTGGAGAGAAAGAAAACAAAAGCCAAAAGATGTACAAATGCAAAAGTTGACCAACTATCCTCCCCAAACCTCCTATCAATATTCGCCACCCTTTAGCCACCACACATGCCGTCCACATTCATGCACTAATGGCCTTGGAATAGTTTCCAAAACATCTTCCTTAAGCCAAGCCTTATGTCCCCATCCTTCCATAACCTTAAGATTCCTTTCCCAAAGTACAAACTTTCCTAAACCAATATTCAACTTACCAAAAATTTGAAAGTCCAACCTTCCATATATAAAGCTTGACCGTCCATTAATGCTAAGATGTACAAAAATACAATCCTCAAAATGCCTTCCATGCTACTCGAACCATTTCCCTCATGCCACCTTTCAAGCTCCTTAACCACCTTACCACTAACTCCTCATGTGCTTTAATTTAACACTTAAATTAACTTAAGTGTCAAGCTCACTTAATCCACTTCACTAAATTTTTCCATACTAAAAATTATTCTAGCTTAGCTAATATTTCCAAGCCTTCACATAAATATACTAAGCACATAATAACAATCATATCCAAGCTAACACAAGTAACAACATGATGCTCTAATACTTTTAGGATATTACAGCCATAATACTTTCACCAATGCCATGTATTTGTTTCTCAGTTGCTTTACTTCTCAAGTTAAGATTTTAACGGGTTTCTCATCATAAGTCAAATTAGGTTGTAATTCAATTTCATCGGGGGCTAAGATGTGGTAGGGATAAAATCTATATCTTCTTAGAATCGACATATGAAAATCATTATAAATTTTATCTAATTTCAGTGGTAAAGCTAAGTGATAAGCCACAGATCCAATCCCTTCAATAATTTCATAAAGCCTAATAAATCTCAGACTAAGCTTCCCTCTCCTATCAAATCGTAGGATTTTCTTCCAAGACGAGACTTTCAAAAAGACGTTATCCCATACTTCAAATTTAATTTTTTTTAAATCGTCATAAGACTTTTGTCTATCAGAAGCAACTTGATTTTGACTTTATATTTAGTTTCTCAAATCAATTCAATTTGCGTCAGCTTTCTCTCACTCAACTCCATCCAACATAGAGGAGTTTAACACTTACAGTCATACAAAGCTTCGTAAGGTGTCATTTTTATACTCGATTGATAGCTGTTATTATATGCAAATTCAACTAGAGGTAGGAATTTTTCCCAACTTCTCCTGAGTTCTATCACACAACAACACAACATGTCTTCTAGTATTTGAATTACTCACTCTGATTGACCATCTGTTTGAGGGTGAAACATTGTATTGAAGTTCAACCTTATGCCCAGTGCTTCATGCTGTTTGGTCCAAAATCTGGAGGTAAATCTTGGATCCTGATCTTAAATGATAGATAATGGCACTCTATGCAACCTCACAATTTCATAGATAAACAATTCAACCAATTTCTCTAGTAAGTAATCAACTTTTACTTAAATAAAATGAGTGGATTTCATGAGTCTTTCTTTTTAAGTGATAGAGGTAATCTTGTCACAAAATTCAGAGTGACTCATTCCCTGTAATATCCTGAAAATGGGCTTATGCATTTATGCTTAATTATATGAAATAGCATGCTTGAGTATGTTGTGAATGTGTATAATGAAATTTGTAAACTTTAGAAAATAGGAGAAAGCCTTAGAAAATATTAAATTTTAAGTATAAAAGAGGAAGCTAAGAGGATAGGGCCTTAAGAGAAAATGTAAGGAAAATAAGACATGGAAGTGAGCTTGGTAAAGTGGTTGGAATGCGCCACTTAAGGCTTGGGCAAATGACGCCATAAGCTGGGAGGAAGGTAGAAGGATCGAGTCATGTGGGAAGCAAATGGACTTATATTTTTGCGCTCAAAAGGAATTGGGCTAAGTAGGTCTTAAAATAAATTCCGGGTGAATTATGTCACAAAAAGCACCTTGGTAAAGTGGCTTGGGGCGTTACTGCACTTATGACATGGGGCTCCAAAGAGACTCATGTTCGAGCCTTGTTGGCGTGCATTAAGTGGTTTTATTTTTGCTTTGGCGTCAAGGAAGAAAGGTGAGAAGAGGTTGACTGGCAATTGGACTTTTAATTGGATGAGGATTAAGCTTGTTTTATTCAAATAGGATAATTGTGATTATTATTTTATTTTATTTTTTTAAAGGGGTAAGATAAGAGATTATGTGTTAGGATTAATTTATTTTATTAAGGTGATAAAGAAGGGATAATAGGAGAAATATGAGGAATGTGATAAGTGATGATAAGGTGGCCGGCCAAGGGACTCTTGGTTGAGGCGTTCGGTCATGTATAGGAAAGGGGAGCTAAGTGCTGAATTTCTTTTAGTAAAAGCATCCAAATCTTTGCTGAAATTCCTCTACTCTTCTCCTCTTTTTCTTATTTTCTTGTAACTTCAAATTCCTTTCTATACCTTTAAAACCGTGTACCCTTTGACACTAAGAGTGATAGCCGAATATTGCATCTACCATTGTTCCTTGTTGCCGAAAATCTCCAAGCATAAAACCCTCTCCATTGTTGCGGTTCTTCTCTCCACAATAAAGTGCCGAACCACCATTGTAATATCCCGGGTTAGGGGTTATTTTGTTGTTGCATGATATTGCATGTGTTTGGTTTGTCTTGTTGTTGTTTGTGTAGTGTCGGGGCTTAACTGTAGGCTAGGAGTATGCCTGAGTGAATGGGAAAATTTTTGTTTTTGGGTGTTAAGTCAGGGGAGCTGTTGGAGCTGAGGGTTGTGTATTTTATTTGGTGTTTTTAGCTCAACAAGTGAGCTAGTAGAGTGGCATAGTGTGCGCCATTTGGAGTTTGTGTTTGGCGTCATATGCAGGAGGGGGAGGTCCTGAGTTCAAGTTGCAGGATGCTCACTTTTTGGATCCCATTTTGACGCCAAGGTGGTTGGGCATGGACCAAGTCAAATGTTTGAATGGTGGGTGGAGAGCAAATTGTGGAGGAAGACTTGTTCAACTAATTTGAATGTGTGGTGTGGAGAGTTTGGGGGGATGTGGCCGAATATTGAGGAGTGGTTGAGATGTTGGCCGAAACTTGGAGGCTTCATGGGGAAGTGGACGGCTTTGGGTTGGTAAGGGGAGGAGTGTGCCGAAAATGCTTTTGGGCATTTTGGTGTTAATCTTGGTCAATTCGTAAAAGCCAAACTTTCTCCTTTTTGTCAAGATTGTTAGCCGAAAGTCAAGAGAGTTCTTTGTGACCAAATCTCCAAATAAGTCTTTCATCCTCCTCTTGAAACCGAAAGTGTATGCACACACCTTAGCCGAAACTAACCTCTCATCTTCTCAAACTTTTACTTTCTTTTTCAAACCGTATATACCTTTCTCCCCTTTGTTCTATTTTTTGTTGTTTAGCCGAATATCAACTCCATATCTCTCCATCTTTCCCTTGTGTTGCTAAAATTTTCTCTTTCATCCATTCTCATTTTGGCCGAATATCAACCCTTTTTCTATCCATTTTTTCTCTTGTGTTCTCTTCTTTTGAGTGAAACCGAATCCTCTTGTAAAAAGGTGTTAGCCGAATCTCCCTTCTCCTAGTGGTTGTAGTGGCCGAATACAAGTGGAGTGTTTGGGGTCTTGCTTCAATCGTTTGGGTGTTGGTAAGTGCTAGGCCGAATGGCCAATCTTCCTTTGTGTTGTATCGTTTGGATTTGGTTGAAAAGGGACGTTGGGTTCGGTGGAAAGGAGTTAATCTTGTGTTAATCTTTCATTATAGGTCTTTCGGATTTTGGATACAATCAAGTGGAGCCTTCGTTCTTGGATTAACCGTTTGGTAAAGGTGGTAAGTATTGGGTTGATTAGTTCACTTGGTTGCTTCCGTTAAGATATGTGACAAAGGATTAACCATTCTCTTTTAAAGTGTAGCCGATTGTTGATTAAAGAAGGAACCATTGTGGTTCGGGTTTGGTAGGAAACCAAACGTGTTCAAGGTAAGGGTTCAAACATTAACCCTTTTGGGTTTCTCTATGTTGGCCGAATGGTCTTAGTGACTAACTCCTTTTTGGCCGATTATAGGAGCAAGGCCATCAAAGGGACTTAGGTCGTTTCGTTGGAATTGTTAGACTCGTAGATACCAGGTGTGTAAACTAACACACTTCTATTTAGTAATGTGATTGATAACCTTGTTGTAATTAATGAAACAGTGATCATGAGTATGATACCCTATTGGGGGTGACCTTGGACTCGGGTAAGTCAGTAATATTATGAGCTTACTTGTAACACCCCCTACCCGTATTCATTATCGGAATAGGGAACGAGGCATTACCGGAGCTTACAATATTTATTTATTTTTTTTTACTCAATATAACTCCTTTATAAACAATCTAGTCTTCCCTGCAAAAATTTTTTTTTTAAACCGAGACTAATTCATATCAACCAATCCAATCAACATACCTTCAAAATAGATCCATGCAAATTTATAAGATAACCTCATTACATACTGAAACTAGAAATTTGTTAGCCATACCAATGGCTAACCTTACATTCATTTCATATGAACATCTACTTTATTAGCTTATACATGCCGTTGATTTCCAAAATAAAGTTTCTTTATATACCGAAATCTTGGGGTTGATAGTGTGATGTGTCTCCCACCGAATCCGACCTCCGAGCTCTTAATACTACAAAATAGAGAAAAGGAAACAGAGTAAGCACTTTGTGCTTAGTAAGCCCATGTAACAAGAATTATACTTACCTAACATTTTCAATATAATGTAATAACCATTTATATATCCATTCAATGCATTATTACCTTAACATTTACAAACTCAACATTCAAGTCACCCAATAATTTTCATATATCAATAATATATACTATCATTGATGAGCTCATCAATACCATAATTTTCATATTTTTTTATATTTATCCCATTGAATTACTCTAATTTCGATGGATTTTCAGAGGTACACTTTAGTGTACAAATTCGGTCCATCAATTCATATTCATGTGCGCATTTTCATTTCAGAGAGCACACTTCGCTAACCTCATCTTTACAAATGGATTACTACCCAAAAGCAAATCCTCAGAATATAAACTCATAGAGTATTGTCTGATTACCACCCAAAGCAAATCTCAAACGACAATTACTCTAATGAGTTTGGATCTGAATTACTACCAGCAAATTCAGACTTAATTGGATTACCCGTCCAAGCAAATCCATTTTCCACATATTCTTCTGGAGGCTATATCAGATAGGATCACCCGTCCGGCTAGATCCTTTTTACCACAATTCCTTTTCGTAGATCCATCGAATTTTCCTTTCATTCAACCGATTTCTTTCCTTTTTATCAAATATATCAATGTTTCATCAAATTTCATACAATGGACATTCAAATCATATTCATATCAATAACATACATTTCAAGCATTTAAGAATATAATTCAAGTTACACCTAACTTACCTCGATTCTAGTTTGTATACAAAATCTACTAGTCCGAACTTTTTCCTTTCCTCGATTTAGCTTTGTGTTTGAGTTTTCCGGATCTAAATAAATAAATTTAATTATCAATTCAATACATTTCATGTTCACATGTAGCATTCATTATAATTCTATTACTATTTATAGTTCATTCAAAGCTGTCTACTTGAGTCATAGTCACTAAATTATTTATTTTTCGAGCTACAGAACTCCAAATGAAGAACCGTTAATTTTCCTTGAAACTAGACTCACATATCTTCACACCATAAAATTTTCATAATTTTTGGCTTAGCCAATTAGTACAGTTTATTCGTTAAAGTTTCCCCTGTTTCATTGTTTGACAGTTCTGCTATCTCTTCACAAAATCTCAGATATCTCACTGTACAGAATAAAAATAATGTTTTCATTTGTACCATAAAAAAATAGACTCACTAAGGATTCTAAGAATATAAACCACTCCCCATAATTATTTTTATTCAATTTTTTATGATTTTTCAAAGTCAGAACAGGGGAACCCGAATTCATTCTGACCTTGTCTCACAAAACCTATTATATCTCATGAATTACAATTTATTGCTTACAACGTTTCTTCCATAAGAAACTAGACTCAATAAGCTTTAATTTAATATTTTTTCCATCTTCTAATTCAACTTCTACAATTTATGGTGATTTTTCAAAGTTAGACTACTGCTGCTGTCAAAAACTGTTTTAGTGCAAGCTGGTTATTACCATTTTTCCCCTAAACTTTCAATGAATGATAATTTCGTCCCTGCTCAATTAACCTCTCAATTGAGCTTATTTTTCTCAATTAACACTTTATTATATCACTTTAAACTACTTTATAACCTTTGGAAATCATAATTTCAGTAATAGACTTTAATTCCAAACACTTTCATAATTAGGTCCCAAAAATCAATTTCTATTGAAATTACCTAATAAAATCATCTCTTAAACGAATTAAGGCTTAAATTTCATGCTATTTCATCATAAACTTACATAAACCAACCATGGTGGCTTTCAATTTCATCCATGAAATCAAAGACTAATGAATTTAATGATAGGACCTAGTTGTAAAAGTCTTTAAAAACACAAAATTACAAGAAATAGGCAAGGATTCACTTACTTGGTGCAAAAATTATGATATACCAGCTTAGATACCCCTCCTATGGCGTTTTTTGCTGATGAGAGTGAAGAAAAAATGAAGAGATTTCTAGATATCCCTATTTAGTCCTAGTTTTATTTAGCAAATTTTGTTATTTTCCCATTTTACCCTTATTTCTCCTTATTTTCTTGCTGATTTCATACCTTTGCCGTCCAGCCCAATTAGACCTTGGGTCTATTTTCTTTTTAAGCCCTCTTTATTTTATCATTTAAACTATTTAATCATTTTTCATAATTTTGTATTTGTTACAATTTAGTCCTTTTCATTTAATTACATACTCAAACGTTAAAATTTTCTAACTAAATTTTAATACCACATTACTAACATTTTATAAATATTTATAAAAATATTTCCTACTCAATTTTATGAGATCAAGGTCTCGATACCTTGTTTTTACCCAATTCCTTCAATAATTCCTTTTTCTAACTAACCACTAAATCGGTAAAATTTTTCTATCGATATTTTAATACGATTTTCCTATCATATAAATATTCATGCAAAAATATTAAAATAAATTTCTCTTTAAATCGATTTATGGTTACGAAACCATTGTTCCGATAACCTTGAATTTAGGCCATTACAACTCTCCCCTTTTAAGGATTTTCGCCCTCGAAATCTTACCAAGAAAGAGGTTTGGATATTGTTTCTCATTGTCTCCTCCGGTTCCCATGTCGCTTCCTCAATCCCATGCTTTTGCCATAATACTTTCACTAAATTTATCTTTTTATTTCTAAGCTCCTTTGTTTCCCGTACAATATCTTGACCTGGTTCTTCACCGTAAGTCATATCCGCTGAATCTCCACTGGCTTCGAGAAATAACATGTGAAGGATCCGACCGATATCGTCGTGAGCATAGATACATGAAAAACATTATGAATTCTATCAAGTTCCGTGGTAATGCCAATCGATAAGCGACCGGTCCAATTCTTTCTATAATTTCATATGGCCCGATAAATCTTGGACTCAATTTACCCTTTCGACCAAACCGAGAACTTTCTTCCAAGGAGACACTTTCAGAATACCTTGTCACCGACCAAATTCAATCTCTTTTCGCCTAAGATCGGCATATGATTTTTGGCGATCTAAGTCGCTTTTAAACTATCCCGAATAACCTTTACTTTTTCTTCTCGCTTCCCTGATTAAATCAACCCCATGTATCTTCTTTTCACCGAGCTCATTCCAATATAATGGTGTTCTACATTTTCTACCATACAAAGCTTCATACGAGCCATTTTAATACCGGATCGATAATCATATTGTAAGCAAATTCAATCAAAGGTAGATATCTCTCCCAATTACCATCAAACTCTAGTATACAACATCGAGAGCATATCTTCCAATACCGAATTACACGCCAGATTGGCCATCCGTCTCGAGGATGAAATGCAAGGTTTGAAATACAACCGAGTACCCAAGGCTTCTTGCAATTTGTCCTAAACGAGACGTAAACCGAGGATCTCTATCGATATAATGGAGACAGCACTCCATGTAGCCTCGATAATCTCGATATGTACAAGCTTCAATGGGCTTTATCTAAAGAATAATCCATACATACCTAATAAAGTGCGCTGACTTTGTCAATCGATCAACAATCACCCAAATAGCATCTTTTTCCTGAGACAACGGTAACCCCGATACAAAATCCATAGTGATTCTTTCCCATTTCCATTCCTGTATAGTAATTGGTCAAGTAACCCCGGTTGTACCGATGTTCACTTTAACTTGTCGACATATTAAACATCTTGATACAAACTCGTAAATATCACGCTTTCATACACCGCCACCAAGACGCCTTCTTCAAATCATTATACATTTTATTACTTCCTGATGTACGCATATAATACCACTATGAGCCTCGTGTAAAATCTTCTCAGATGAGCTCAATTCTTGGGTACACATACCCTATCTCTCGAATAATAAACAACCATCAATCCCCACTTGAAATTTAGAATCATGACTGACTCACATTGTGCCCGCTTAACTCGCAACTTTTCATCATTCTTCCGAGCTTCACATATTTGTCGTAGAAATGCTCGCTTTAGCTCTCAACTCAGCTATGACTGAACCATCATCAACCAAAGACAATTGAGCATTCATAGCTCGCAAAGTAAACAGAGATTTTCGCTTAAAGCATCAAGAACAACATTAGCCTTACCCGATGGTAATCAATAATCAAATCATAGTCCTTTATCAATTCAAGCCACCGCTACTGCCTCAAATTCAAATCTTTCTCGTGTCATCAAATATTTCAAGCTTTTATGATCGTGATAAATATGACATTTCTCACCGCATAAGTAATGCCGCCATATCTTCAATGCAAATACAATAGCAAATTAACTCGAGATCATGTACCGTAATTTCTTTCATGTGGCTTAAGTTGTCTTGAAGCATAGGCTATTACTTTACCTTCTTGCATCAAGACACAACCTAAACCATTTAATGAAGCATCACTATAAATAACAAATTCCTTACTCGGTTTAGTTGTACCAACACAAAGTGCTTTCACAATAAATCTTTCAATCGATCAAAACTCACTGCATTCATCACCCACTCGAATTTAACATCTTTCTCAAACAAACGGGTCATCTGAGAAGCTATCATAGAGAACCCCTGCACAAATCTCCGATAATAACCAAATAAACCCAAGAAACTTCTAACTTCGTATATATTCTTCTGGGACTCCAATTAATAATAGCTGAAATTTTATTCTGGTCTACTCCCGATGCCTTCTACCGATACAACATGTCCAAGGAAACCCACTTCTGAGCCAAAATTCACATTTACCGAATTTAGCATAAAGCTTCTTCTCACGCAGATTTGCAACACTATTCTCAAATGTTCTCGCATGCTCATTTTCATCTCGAGAATAGACTAGAATATCATCAATGAAAACTACAACAAACCTATCTAAGTACGGTCCAATATCCGATTCATCGATCCATAAATACCGCAGTGCATTAGTCACCCCAAAAGGCATAACCGTAAACTCATAATGCCCATACCGGTTCTCAAAGTCGCTTTCGGACATCCGCCTCCTTTACCCGTGAATGTAATAGCCCGACGGAGATCAATCTTTGAGAATATCTGTGGCACCTTTTCAACCGATCAAATAGATCATCAATCCGGCAATGGGTACTTATTCTTTATAGTTACCTTATTGAGTCGCCGATAGTCGATACACAATCTCAAAGACCCGCTTTTCTTTTTCACAAATGTAACCCGAGCACCCTAAGGTGAATGACTCTGCCTAACAAAACCTCTATCAACAAGTTCCTCAGAATCAGATCTTTAATTCTTTTAATTCTCAGTAGAGCCATCCGGTATGGAGCTATGGAAATCGGAGTAGTTCCTAATCAAATCTATAGAGAATTCCACTTCCTTTCTCGTGGCAACCCGGTAACTCCTCCGAAACACATCAAAAATTCGCATACCATCGCATCGTCAGATCTTTGACTCGTATACCTTGGTATCGAGTACATAAGCAAGAAAAGCATCATACCCCTTTTTAACATACCTCTCGAGCAAAGAATAATCAAATCACATCGATAATCCTCTGTCTCGATCGATTTAACCCGAGTAATTCGCCATTCGACACTTCAACACAATATATTTCTCATTATAATTTACTATCGATCATGCCGAGTTAACCAATCCATACCCAATATCACATCAAACTCATCAAATGGCAAGAACATCAAATCACCAGAAACAATAACCTCTTACTATCAAGTGGACAATTTTTACAAATTTTATCCACCAAAACAGATTGCCTGTGGGTTCGAGACTTTAACCACAAATTCAAGAGAGGTTCAATAGATAAATCTTTAACACATGCAAGCTTTATACATATATATGAATGCGTAGAACCGGATCAATTAATGCAAGAATATCGTTGTCAAGTAAAGAAAATGTACCAAGCATAACATCGGGTGCCAAGCATCTTCTCCGCACGAATGGTATATGTCCTAGCAGTGCTCGTGTCTCGTGCCCGCCATGTTGTCTTTTTTTGCACCTCCTCGGCTACCACTAACATTACCGGATGGTCGAGATGGTCTACCCTTGAAACCGGATTACTCGGTTTAGATATCTGCTCCACTTCTTTTTCACCCTTTCTCGACAATCTCTCGAGGAAATGGTCAAAAGAACCACATCGGTAATAAGCCCCGCTCTTAAATCGACATTCACCAAAATGAGCTTTATTACAATATCGCATCTCACCTTAGGGGTACCAACACACGCCAACACCGGTCACCGATGGAGTGGAAGGTCTTGATTAATGCGTTGAGAACCTCGTTCTTCTGCTCAATACCCAAAGATCGAGGTAGAACGATCCGTACTTCGCAATTTCTTTGGAGCAGTAAAACCGAGATTTTCCCATTGGTCTTTTACTAGAAATTCGAGCTTCCTTCTCACTGCTTTTTTCTTTGCTCAATTCTTCTCGCTTTATAAGCTCGCTCGCTAATATAGCAAACTCTCGAATTTCAAGAATTCCGATCAATAGCTTAATGTCTTCATTCAACCCTTCTTCGAATCTTTTACACATTTCACTTTCTAATCGACCCATTCTCGAGCATATTTACTCAACCGAACAAATTCCCTTTCATACTCGGGATACCGATCTATTACCCTGCTTTCATTTCAAGAAATTCTTTTCTTTTCTCGATCAAGGAACCTCTGGGCTGATATATTTCTTTTTAAATTCGCTTTTGAAAGAACTCCCATGTAATTTCTTCTTTCTAACAATCAAGCTTTAGTATTCCACCAATGGTAAGTCAGTGTCTTTAGTAGTGAAACTACACATTTCGCATATTCTTCTCGTGTACAAGATAAATCCTCCAAAACCCGAGTAGTATTCTCTAACCAAAATTCAGCCCGCCAGATCATCATCAATCGCCGCTCAAATTCTTCTACCCATATTTTCGAATTTTATCAACCTGAGCTTTCCTTTTCTAATGTATTCAGCACTGTAGTCCGTGGGATCTCTGAACCTGGTGAGGAGGAGCAGAGAGGGGAGCTTGAGTTTGTCGCACTACAGGTTAGTTCTTATGTATTGAGTAAACCATTCATTCATCATTTGAAAGAAGGCTATCTTTGCCTCCTCCCCTTGACCCTCTGCACTCGACCTTCTATCGCTAGTTTCTTCTTCTTTGTACTCGGCCGAGCATGACTCCCACTTCCTCAGATTGAACTCATTTGATGACATACTATAAGAAAAATACAATTTAAACGGTGAGAGATATCACACTATCAATAATAATTTAAATGGCATGTATAGCTAATCCGATTTGCTACATCGGTCCTAGAACCGCTAAACCGTAGCTCGATACTAACAAATGTAACACCCCTACCCGTATTCATTATCTAATAGGAACGAGGCATTACTGAGCTTACAATATTTATTTATTTTTTTTTTTACTCAATATAACTCCTTTATAAACAATCTAGTCTTCCTCGCAAAATTTTTTTTTTTTTTTTTAAACCGAGACTAATTCATATCAACCAATCCAATCAACATACCTTCAAAATAGATCCATGCAAATTTATAAGATAACCTCATTACATACTCGAAACTAGAAATTTGTTAGCCATACCAATGGCTAACCTTACATTCATTTCATATTAACATCTACTTTATTAGCTTATACATGCCGTTGATTTCCAAAATAAAGTTTCTTTATATATCAAATCTTGGGGTTGATAGTGTGATGTGTCTCCCACCGAATCCGACCTCCGAGCTCTTAATACTACAAAATAGAGAAAAGGAAACAGAGTAAGCACTTTGTGCTTAGTAAGCCCATGTAACAAGAATTATACTTACCTAACATTTTCAATATAATGTAATAACCATTTATATATCCATTCAATGCATTATTACCTTAACATTTACAAACTCAACATTCAAGTCACCCAATAATTTTCATATATCAATAATATATACTATCATTGATGAGCTCATCAATACCATAATTTTCATATTTTTTTTTATATTTATCCCATTGAATTACTCTTAATTTCGATGGATTTTCGTGAGTACACTTTAGTGTACAAATTCGGTCCACTAATTCATATTCATGTGCGCACATTTTCATTTCAGAGAGCACACTCACTAACCTCATCTTTACAAATGGATTACTACCCAGCAAATCCTCAGAATATAAACTCATAGAGTATTGTCGGGATTACCACCCAAAGCAAATCCTCGCAACGATAATTACTTAATGAGTTTGGATCCAATTACTACCCAAAGCAAATTGCACTTAATTCGGATTACCCGTCCCAAGCTAAATCCATTTTCCACATATTCTTCTGAGAGGGCTATATCAGATAGGATCACCCGTCCGCTAGATCCTTTTTACCGCAATTCCTTTTCGTGAGATCCATCGAATTTTCCTTTCATTCAACCGATTTTTCTTTCCTTTTATCAAATATATCAATGTTTCATCAAATTTCATACAATGGACATTCAAATCATATTCATATCAATAACATACATTTCAAGCATTTAAGAATATAATTCAAGTTACACTAACTTACCTCGATTCTAGTTTGTATACAAAATCTACTAGTCCGAACTTTTTCCTTTCCTCGATTTAGCTTTGTGTTTGAGTTTTCCGATCTAAATAAATAAATTTAATTATCAATTCAATACATTTCATGTTCACATGTAGCATTCATTATAATTCTATTACTATTTATAGTTCATTCAAAGCTGTCTACTTGAGTCATAGTCACTAAATTATTTATTTTTCGAGCTACAGAACTCCAAATGAAGAACTGTTAATTTTCCTTGAAACTAGACTCACATATCTTCACACCATAAAATTTTCATAATTTTTGGCTTAGCCAATTAGTACAGTTTATTCGTTAAAGTTTCCCTGTTTCATTGTTTGACAGTTCTGCTATCTCTTCACAAAATCTCAGATATCTCCCTGTACAGAATAAAAATAATGTTTTCATTTGTACCATAAAAAAATAGACTCACTAAGGATTCTAAGAATATAAACCACTCCCCATAATTATTTTTATTCAATTTTTTATGATTTTTCAAAGTCAGAACAGGGGAACCCGAATTCATTCTGACCTTGTCTCACAAAACCTATTATATCTCATGAATTACAATTTATTGCTTACAACGTTTCTTCCATAAGAAACTAGACTCAATAAGCTTTAATTTAATATTTTTTCCATCTTCTAATTCAACTTCTACAATTTATGGTGATTTTTCAAAGTTAGACTACTGCTGCTGTCAAAAACTGTTTTAGTGCAAGCTGGTTATTACCATTTTTCCCTAAACTTTCAATGAATGATAATTTCGTCCCTGCTCAATTAACCTCTCAATTGAGCTTATTTTTCTCAATTAACACTTTATTATATCACTTTAAACTACTTTATAACCTTTGGAAATCATAATTTCAGTAATAGACTTTAATTCCAAACACTTTCATAATTAGGTCCCAAAATCAATTTCTATTGAAATTACCTAATAAAATCATCTCTTAAACGAATTAAGGCTTAAATTTCATGCTATTTCATCATAAACTTACATAAACCAACCATGGTGGCTTTCAATTTCATCCATGAAATCAAAGACTAATGAATTTAATGATAGGACCTAGTTGTAAAAGTCTTTAAAAACACAAAATTACAAGAAATAGGCAAGGATTCACTTACTTGGTGCAAAAATTATGATATACCAGCTTAGATACCCTCCTATGGCGTTTTTTGCTGATGAGAGTGAAGAAAATGAAGAGATTTCTAGATATCCCTATTTAGTCCTAGTTTTATTTAGCAAATTTTGTTATTTTCCCATTTTACCCTTATTTCTCCTTATTTTCTTGCTGATTTCATACCTTTGCCGTCCAGCCCAATTAGACCTTGGGTCTATTTTCTTTTAAGCCCTCTTTATTTTATCATTTAAACTATTTAATCATTTTTCATAATTTTGTATTTGTTACAATTTAGTCCTTTTCATTTAATTACATACTCAAACGTTAAAATTTTCTAACGAAATTTTAATACCACATTACTAACATTTTATAAATATTTATAAAAATATTTCCTACTCAATTTTATGAGATCAAGGTCTCGATACCTTGTTTTTACCCAATTCCTTCAATAATTCCTTTTCTAACTAACCACTAAATCGGTAAAATTTTTCTATCGATATTTTAATACGATTTTCCTATCATATAAATATTCATGCAAAAATATTAAAATAAATTTCTTTTAAATCGGATTTATGGTTACGAAACCATTGTTCCGATAACCTTGAATTTAGGCCATTACAACTCTCCCCTTTTAAGGATTTTCGCCCTCTAAAATCTTACCAAGAAAGAGGTTTGGATATTGTTTCTCATTGTCTCCTCCGGTTCCCATGTCGCTTCTCAATCCCATGCTTTTGCCATAATACTTTCACTAAATTTATCTTTTTATTTCTAAGCTCCTTTGTTTCCCGTACAATATCTTGACCTGGTTTCTTCACCGTAAGTCATATCCTGCTGAATCTCCACTTCGCTGAGAAATAACATGTGAAGGATCCGACCGATATCGTCGTAGCATAGATACATGAAAAACATTATGAATTCTATCAAGTTCCGTGGTAATGCCAATCGATAAGCGACCGGTCCAATTCTTTCTATAATTTCATATGGCCCGATAAATCTTGGACTCAATTTACCCTTTCGACCAAACCGAGAACTTTCTTCCAAGGAGACACTTTCAGAATACCTTGTCACCGACCTGAAATTCAATCTCTTTTCGCCTAAGATCGGCATATGATTTTTGGCGATCTAAGTCGCTTTTAAACTATCCCGAATAACCTTTACTTTTTCTTCTGCTTTCCTGATTAAATCAACCCCATGTATCTTCTTTTCACCGAGCTCATCCAATATAATGGTGTTCTACATTTTCTACCATACAAAGCTTCATACTGAGCCATTTTAATACTCGGATCGATAATCATTATTGTAAGCAAATTCAATCAAAGGTAGATATCTCTCCCAATTACCATCAAACTCTAGTATACAACATCGGAGCATATCTTCCAATACCGAATTACACGCTCGATTGGCCATCCGTCTCGAGGATGAAATGCAATATTGAAATACAACCGAGTACCCAAGGCTTCTTGCAATTTGTCCTAAAACGAGACGTGTAAACCGAGGATCTCTATCGGATATAATGGAGACAGCACTCCATGTAGCCCGATAATCTCGTATATGTACAGTTCAACACTTATCTAAAGAATAATCCATACATACCGGAATAAAGTGCGCTGACTTTGTCAATCGATCAACAATCACCCAAATAGCATCTTTTTCCTGAGACAACGTAAACCCCGATACAAAATCCATAGTGATTCTTTCCCATTTCCATTCCTGTATAGTAATTGGTCAAGTAACCCCGAAGGTACTTACGATGTTCACTTTTTAACTTGTCGACATATTAAACATCTTGATACAAACTCGTAAATATCACGTTTCATACCGCCACCAAGACGTCTTCTTCAAATCATTATACATTTTATTACTTCCTGATGTACAGCATATAATACCACTATGAGCCTCGTGTAAAATCTTCTCAGATGAGCTCAAATTCTTGGGTACACATACCCTATCTCTCGAATAATAAACAACCATCAATCCCCACTTGAAATTTAGAATCGCACTGACTCACATTGTGCCCGCTTAACTCCGCAACTTTTCATCATTCTTCCGAGCTTCACATATTTGTCGTAGAAATGTCGGCTTAGCTCTCAACTTAGCTATGACTGAACCATCATCAACCAAAGACAATTGAGCATTCATAGCTCGCAAAGTAAACAGAGATTTTCGCTTAAAGCATCAAAGAATAACATTAGCCTTACCCGGATGGTAATCAATAATCAAATCATAGTCCTTTATCAATTCAAGCCACCGCGCTACTGCCTCAAATTCAAATCTTTCTGTGTCATCAAATATTTCAAGCTTTTATGATCGTGATAAATATGACATTTCTCACCGCATAAGTAATGCCGCCATATCTTCAATGCAAATACAATAGCAAAACTAACTCGAGATCATGTACCGGTAATTTCTTTCATGTGGCTTAAGTTGTCTTGAAGCATAGGCTATTACTTTACCTTCTTGCATCAAGACACAACCTAAACCATTTAATGAAGCATCACTATAAATAACAAATTCCTTACTGGTTTAGGTTGTACCAACACAGTGCTTTCACAATAAATCTTTCAATTGATCAAAACTCACTGCATTCATCACCCACTCGAATTTAACATCTTTCTCGCAACAAACGGGTCATCTGAGAGGCTATCATAGAGAACCCCAGCACAAATCTCCGATAATAACCAAATAAACCCAAGAAACTTCTAACTTCGGATATATTCTTCTGTGGACTCCAATTAATAATAGCTGAAATTTTATTCTGTTCACTCCCGATGCCTTCTACTGATACAACATGTCCAAGGAAACCCACTTCTGAGCCCAAAATTCACATTTACATCGAATTTAGCATAAAGCTTCTTCTCACGCAGATTTGCAACACTATTCTCAAATGTTCTCGCATGCTCATTTTCATCTCGAGAATAGACTAGAATATCATTAATGAAAACTACAACAAACCTATCTAAGTACGTCCAATATCCGATTCATCGATCCATAAATACCGCAGTGTGCATTAGTCACCCCAAAAGGCATAACCGTAAACTCATAATGCCCATACCGGTTCTCAAAGTCGCTTTCGGTACATCCGCCCTTTACCCGTAGAATGTAATAGCCCGATCGGAGATCAATCTTTGAGAATATGTGGCACCTTTCAAATTGATCAAATAGATCATCAATCCGGGCAATGGGTACTTATTCTTTATAGTTACCTTATTGAGTCGCCGATAGTCGATACACAATCTCAAAGACCCGCTTTTCTTTTTCACAACAGTAACCGAGCACCCTAAGGTGAATGACTTGGTCTAACAAAACCTCTATCAACAAGTTCCTCAGAATCGTATCTTTAATTCTTTTAATTCTGTAGAGGAGCCATCCGGATGGAGCTATGGAAATCGAGTAGTTCCTTAATCAAATCTATAGAGAATTCCACTTCCTTTCTCGTGGCAACCCGTAACTCCTCCGAAACACATCAAAAATTCGCATACCATCGCATCGCTCAGATCTTTGACTCGTATACCTTGGTATCGAGTACATAAACAAGAAAAGCATCATACCCTTTTTAACATACCTCGAGCAAAGAATAATCAAATCACATCGATAATCCTCTGTCGATCGATTTAACCCGAGTAATTCGCCATTCGACACTTCAACACAATATATTTCATTTAATTTACTATCGCATCATGCCGAGTTAACCAATCCATACCCAATATCACATCAAACTCATCAAATGGCAAGAACATCAAATCACCAGAAACAATAACCTCTTACTATCGGTGGACAATTTTTACAAATTTTATCCACCAAAACAGATTGGCCTGTGGGGTTCGAGACTTTAACCACAAATTCAAAGAGGTTCAATAGATAAATCTTTAACACATGCAAGCTTTATACATATATATGAATGCGTAGAACCGGGATCAATTAATGCAAGAATATCGCGTGTCAAGTAAAGAAAATGTACCGATAATAACATCGGCGTCAAGCATCTTCTCCGCACGAATGGTATATGTCCTAGCAGTGCTCGTGTCTCTCGTGCCCGCCTCACGTTGTCTTTTGCAGCCCTCGGCTACCACTAACATTACCGGATGGTCGAGATGGTCTACCCCTTGAAACCGGATTACTCGCTTTAGATATCTCGCTCCACTTCTTTTTCACCCCTTTCTCGACAATCTCTCGAGGAAATGGTCAAAAGAACCACATCGGTAACAAGCCCCGCTCTTAAATCGACATTCACCAAAATGAGCTTTATTACAATATCGCATCTCGGCTTAGGGGTACCAACACCGCCAATATCGGGTCACCGATGGAGTGGAAGGTCTTGGATTAATGCGTTGAGAACCTCGTTCTCTCTGCTCAATACCCAAAGTGATCGAGGTAGAACGATCCGTACTTCGCAATTTCTTTGGAGCAGAAAACCGAGATTTTCCCATTGGTCTTTTACTAGAAATTCGAGCTTCCTTCTCACTGCTTTTTTTTTGCTCAATTCTTCGCTTTATAAGCTCGCTCTGCCAATATAGCAAACTCTCGAATTTCAAGAATTCCGATCAATAGCTTAATGTCTTCATTCAACCCTTCTTCGAATCTTTTACACATTTCACTTTTCTAATCGACCCATTCTCGAGCATATTTACTCAACCGAACAAATTCCTTTCATACTCGATATACCGATCTATTACCCTGTTTCACCAAGAAATTCTTTTCTTTTCTCGATCAAGGAACCTCCGTCGATATATATTTTTTTTAAATTCGCTTTGAAAGAACTCCCATGTAATTTCTTCTTTCGAACAATCAAGCTTTAGTATTCCACCAATGGTAAGTCAGTGTCTTTTAGTAGTGAAACGGCACATTTCGCATATTTCTTCGTGTACAAGATAAATCCTCCAAAACCCGAGTAGTATTCTCTAACCAAAATTCAGCCCGCTCAGGATCATCATCAATCACTGCTCAAATTCTTCGGCCCCATAATTTCGAATTTTATCAACCTGAGCTTTCCTTTTCTAATGTATCTCAGACTGTAGTCCTGTGGGATCTCTGAACCTGGTGGAGGAGCAGAGGGGAGCTTGAGTTTGCTTGCACTCACAGGTTAGTTCTTATGTATTGAGTAAACCATTCATTCATCATTTGAAAGAAGGCTATCTTTGCCTCCTCCCTTAACCCTCTGTCTTGACCTTCTCATCGCTAGTTTCTTCTTTTTTGTACTGGCCGGAGCATGACTCCCAAATTTCCTCAGATTGAACTCGGTCGGATGACATACTATAAGAAAAATACAATTTAAACGGTGAGGAGATATCACACTATCAATAATAATTTAAATGGCATGTATAGCTAATCCAGATTTGCTACATCGGTCCTAGAACCGCTAAACCGTAGCTCTGATACCAACAAATGTAACACCCCCTACCCGTATTCATTATCGGAATAGGGAACGAGGCATTACCGGAGCTTACAATATTTATTTATTTTTTTACTCAATATAACTCCTTTATAAACAATCTAGTCTTCCTCAGCAAAATTTTTTTTTTTTTAAACCGAGACTAATTCATATCAACCAATCCAATCAACATACCTTCAAAATAGATCCATGCAAATTTATAAGATAACCTCATTACATACTCGAACTAGAAATTTGTTAGCCATACCAATGGCTAACCTTACATTCATTTCATATGAACATCTACTTTATTAGCTTATACATGCCGTTGATTTCCAAAATAAAGTTTCTTTATATATCGAAATCTTGGGGTTGATAGTGTGATGTGTCTCCCACCGAATCCGACCTCCGAGCTCTTAATACTACAAAATAGAGAAAAGGAAACAGAGTAAGCACTTTGTGCTTAGTAAGCCCATGTAACAAGAATTATACTTACCTAACATTTTCAATATAATGTAATAACCATTTATATATCCATTCAATGCATTATTACCTTAACATTTACAAACTCAACATTCAAGTCACCCAATAATTTTCATATATCAATAATATATACTATCATTGATGAGCTCATCAATACCATAATTTTCATATTTTTTTATATTTATCCCATTGAATTACTCAAATTTCGATGGATTTTCAGAGGTACACTTTAGTGTACAAATTCGGTCCATCAATTCATATTCATGTGCGCACATTTTCATTTCAGAGAGCACACTCGCTGAACCTCATCTTTACAAATGGATTACTACCCAAAGCTAAATCAGTAATATAAACTCATAGAGTATTGTCTGGATTACTACATCCAAAGCAAATCTCGCAACGACAATTACTCTAATGAGTTTGGATCTGAATTACACCCCAAAGCAAATTGCACTTAATTCGGATTACCCGTCCGCTAAATCCATTTTCCACATATTCTTCTGGAGGGCTATATCAGATAGGATCACCCGTCCGGCTAGATCCTTTTTACCGCAATTCCTTTTCGAGATCCATCGAATTTTCCTTTCATTCAATCGATTTCTTTCCTTTTATCAAATATATCAATGTTTCATCAAATTTCATACAATGGACATTCAAATCATATTCATATCAATAACATACATTTCAAGCATTTAAGAATATAATTCAAGTTACACGAACTTACCTCGATTCTAGTTTGTATACAAAATCTACTAGTCCGAACTTTTTCCTTTCCTCGATTTAGCTTTGTGTTTGAGTTTTCCGGATCTAAATAAATAAATTTAATTATCAATTCAATACATTTCATGTTCACATGTAGCATTCATTATAATTCTATTACTATTTATAGTTCATTCAAAGCTGTCTACTTGAGTCATAGTCACTAAATTATTTATTTTTCGAGCTACAGAACTCCAAATGAAGAACCGTTAATTTTCCTTGAAACTAGACTCACATATCTTCACACCATAAAATTTTCATAATTTTTGGCTTAGCCAATTAGTACAGTTTATTCGTTAAAGTTTCCCTGTTTCATTGTTTGACAGTTCTGCTATCTCTTCACAAAATCTCAGATATCTCACTGTACAGAATAAAAATAATGTTTTCATTTGTACCATAAAAAAATAGACTCACTAAGGATTCTAAGAATATAAACCACTCCCCATAATTATTTTTATTCAATTTTTATGATTTTTCAAAGTCAGAACAGGGGAACCTGAATTCATTCTGACCTTGTCTCACAAAACCTATTATATCTCATGAATTACAATTCTATTCTTTACAACGTTTCTTCCATAAGAAACTAGACTCAATAAGCTTTAATTTAATATTTTTTCCATCTTCTAATTCAACTTCTACAATGTATGGTGATTTTTCAAAGTTAGACTACTGCTGCTGTCAAAAACTGTTTTAGTGCAAGCTGGTTATTACCATTTTTCCCCTAAACTTTCAATGAATGATAATTTCGTCCCTGCTCAATTAACCTCTCAATTGAGCTTATTTTTCTCAATTAACACTTTATTATATCACTTTAAACTACTTTATAACCTTTGGAAATCATAATTTCAGTAATAGACTTTAATTCCAAACACTTTCATAATTAGGTCCCAAAAATCAATTTCTATTGAAATTACCTAATAAAATCATCTCTTAAACGAATTAAGGCTTAAATTTCATGCTATTTCATCATAAACTTACATAAACCAACCATGGTGGCTTTCAATTTCATCCATGAAATCAAAGACTAATGAATTTAATGATAGGACCTAGTTGTAAAAGTCTTTAAAAACACAAAATTACAAGAAATAGGCAAGGATTCACTTACTTGGTGCAAAAATTATGATATACCAGCTTAGATACCCTCTCCTATGGCGTTTTTTGCTGATGAGAGTGAAGAAAAATGAAGAGATTTCTAGATATCCCTATTTAGTCCTAGTTTTATTTAGCAAATTTTGTTATTTTCCCATTTTACCCTTATTTCTCCTTATTTTCTTGCTGATTTCATACCTTTGCCGTCCAGCCCAATTAGACCTTGGGTCTATTTTCTTTTAAGCCCTCTTTATTTTATCATTTAAACTATTTAATCATTTTTCATAATTTTGTATTTGTTACAATTTAGTCCTTTTCATTTAATTACATACTCAAACGTTAAAATTTTCTAACGAAATTTTAATACCACATTACTAACATTTTATAAATATTTATAAAAATATTTCCTACTCAATTTTATGAGATCAAGGTCTCGATACCTTGTTTTTACCCAATTCCTTCAATAATTCCTTTTTCTAACTAACCACTAAATCGGTAAAATTTTTCTATCGATATTTTAATACGATTTTCCTATCATATAAATATTCATGCAAAAATATTAAAATAAATTTCTCTTTAAATCGGATTTATGGTTACGAAACCATTGTTCCGATAACCTTGAATTTAGGCCATTACATTACTGATGAATGATATGGTACCTTGATTATGAATGTATGTGATATGGGATATGATGTTAAATATGTTAGCATGATGTGTATGACTTGTATGATATGCATGATCACATGAGTATGACATGTTGGGTGATTTGAGAGGAGGGGGAATTGATATCCGTGTCTTTGGGACACAGTGACTTTGGGTCACCAGAGGTTTGGCACCTCCAGTGGTTTGGTACCACAGTGATATTTTGTGACTTTGGGTCACCAGAGGTTTGGCACCTCAGCGTCTCGTCCCAGTGGCTTAGTACCACGGTGGGTTGGCCCCACAGTTGATTATTCGGGATTGACGCCAGTGATTTGGTATCACACGATGGGTTGGCCCCATCACTCGATTATCGTGACTACGGTCACCAGTGGTTTGGTACCACATTGTGTCTTTGGGACACCAGAGGTTTGGCACCTCATTGCGACTCGTCCCTGTGGTTTGGCACCACCGTGGGTTGACCCCACTTGAGAGATACGGGATTGTCGCTAGTGATTTGGTATCACGCGATGGGTTGGCCCCATCATCGGATTATTCGTGACTTTGGGTCACCAAAGGTTTGGCACCACACTTATGGATATCGTGACTTTGGGTCACTCGGTGGTTTGGCACCACCAAAGGTTTGGTACCACACGGGTAGAAAAGGAGATACGGATGGTTAGGACCGGGTTGCATTAATTGTGTTACTATGTATGATGTGTGTTAGCATGTTGTTATTGGGAGCGGGATTTATACACTGAGTCATTCGACTCACCCTCTCCTTTGACTTTTCAGGTGATACTTAGACGCGGACATGGAGCCGGATGGACTCAGGGTGTGCTCATGCCATGCTCAATAAAAAGTTTTACTCGGACATTACATTTTGGGTACTTTAGTTATTTACTTTCGATTGGGTTTAATTTCTCGATCCAGAAAAGGCCTTTAAATTATGCCTTATGATGTTTTGCTTTAAGTTAGATTTCAATATGCTTAATTAAATAATTGGGTTAATTTGCTAAAACTTGATATGACAACGATTTCAAAATTTTAACGATATGTTTTCAACTATACCATCGGGTATCACACGGATTTTATAAAGAAGTGGAAATCAATCGTCTTCAAACTTGAAATCAAATTTTTACTTAGTCTAAATGTTTTAGTAACGATATTAAACAACTTGTTTTCCAAACGGAACTGAGTTTTATCAAATCTATTTAATGCAAACTCGTAACTTTCAAACACGTTTTTCCCCGTAACATACCAAATTCGGTCGTGGTGTTTAGACCGGGTTTGGCGTGTTACAACCATTGTTGTGCTCCAAGCCGAATCTTTAAAGGAGGGTGCTGTTGACTACTTACTTTAGACTCTTCAAAGCAACGTGTAAGGGTAAGTGTTTCCTATGCTAGTAATCGATTTGAACTCTTCTTCATAAGTGTGCTGAAATCTTGTGATTAGGCCTTGATTTTAGGCATGGCCGAATGTGCATAGTGCCATAATAAGTGTTTTGTGTGTAGCTAGCGTTAAGGATCATCCAAGGAGTCTTTCGGGATTGAAGTGATCAAGGTAAGTCATATTGGATATTCGGCCAAGGGCCTATTCTAGTATTTAGACTTGTTTCTTATTATCTTAAAAACCGAAAACTAACCTATGAAGAGATCTAGTGCTTGGCCGAATACAAGAAGGAACAAAGCAAAGTTTTCGGGAATTGATTATTAGAGAAATCGGCACCAAGGTAAATTTTGGGTTACAATAATCCTATTGGGATTTGGATTTATGGCCGAATGGGTTTTCATTAAATCTTTAATATTGGCCGAATGTAGGAGTTAAGGATCTAAAGTGTTAGATCGAGTTTTCGGGTTTCATAAAAGCATTAATACCAGGTGTGTACCCTTCCTCAAGTCTTAATAGATTTATGGCCCTAATTAATTGTATGTGTTAATATGAAAGTGTAAGAATATGGCTAAGGTACCATGCTATGGTACAAAGTACCCAGGTACGTTTCCTACTCCTACTAGGAATATGAATATATGTTATATATAACATGTGAAAAGTGATAAGAATGTGAATTAAGGCATGATGTGCATGATATGTATGATATGGGGCATTCAGGTTATATGAAAAAGGGGAAGTGAATGTGGTGACTTCGGTCACATTATCTGAATGTGGTGACTTCGGTCACATTATCTGAATGTGGTGTCACATGACACAAAATATTATCTGTTGGCTATGCCACGAATTTTATAAGGGCGATGAGCACGTCGATTGCAGCGACTGCCTTCGATGGCGTGTAGCGAATGGAGGGTTGACTTAGTAGTCCCCACGGTGTGCAGGTTGGTACGGGTGATGTGTAGCGGTTGGTAACTAGGCTTGGGCTTAGGAATGCATCATTAACTGTATATTTGATATGAATGTGTATGACTTGATATGCCTGAATCTATTTGGACTTAGTGTTTGTGTACACATTGAGTCTCATGACTCACCCCGCTGTGGGAACATTTTTCAGTGACGATCGAGAATGGACCTGGTCGTGAGGCTTAGGGGTGGCCATGCTCAAAGAAGGAAATTTATTTGATTGAGACTTTTTATTTTAAGTACTTTGAACTTAATGTTGGAATTTATTTGATGTAATAAGGCCATAGTTGAACTACTCTATTGTTTCATTTTATTCTATTATGTTACAAATTTTTATTTAATTAAAGTTTTAAGTAAATTTGTTTTAAAACTAACTCTAAATGTTTTATCACCTAAAATTTCAATATAAGTGAAACTTGTTTCCAACTCGAGCCCAACCAACAAAAATAATTTTTCTTTCAAAACACCCAGTTTTTTAAAAGCGACAAAAGAATTTGAACCGGTTTACATTGAGGAACATACCAGATCCGGTCCGGGCTCGTGGGCCGGGTTTAGGGTGTTTCAGCTTGGTATCAGAGCCCAGTTTTAAACTCTCGGCCTGGGGTTTAAAGCCCACAATGTTTTAAAATTAAGGCCCAAATGAATTTTGAGAAAGTTTTAAACAGGTTTTTTCTGGCATGGCACCTAAGTCTCCGACCCAAAGTCCACCAGGTAAGTACCCCTATCCCTTGTGTGATTTATAGTATGATGTGTAGAAGGGTAGAAATGGAATGGAACGTAGATTAGCATGATAAGTACTTGAACCCTAGGATTAGGTTACCCCAACACTTACATAAGATTTAAGGCCTAATTAAACAAACCTGTGACTAAGTCGCCGAGTTAGGGTGTGGCAACCATTGTGCGCATGTCTAGGATTGGATCCGGAAGAGCTGGTACTTAAGTAGTCCTAGTGACTCACCTCCTCTTCGCTGGAATCCTACCTGGTGCGTAGCTTCGGTTCACCCTAACCAAGAGGACTCAGTCACAGGCTAAACCCAATAACTAAAACCCGAAAGGGAACTACCTGTATTTTTTATAAAACCCTAGTTTTAAAACTCTTAAAATTACCCTTTTAATTTGTGAGAACTATTTTTACAAAATTTTCCGAAAAATTTTTGATTTATAAAAATTACCTAAATACCCCTGGTTGTGAAATTACAAAAATGCCCTTGGTTTATAAAATGTCCAAACTACCCACAGTTTTAGCAAAATTTCCTTACTTTATAATAAGTCCAAAAACCCTAATTTGCAAAATATCAAAGTACCTTGATTTTAGAAAAACTACGAAATTGCCCCTAACTTGCAAATTACCAAAATGACCCTAATTTCCAAAATTTTTGCAACATCACCGTTTTGGAAAACAAATTCTCAAAAAGAACCCCCAAGTTTTGCAAATTTTGAAATACCCCGGAATTATTAAAACTTTACAAATTTACCCTGGTTTATTACCGAAATACCCTCGGGTTACAAAATTACCGAAGTACCCCCGAATTTTAAAATTTCCAAAATACCCTCAGGAATGCAAAATTACCAAAATACCCTTATTGACAAAATCACCAAGGAACCTTATTTTGAAAAATTACGAAAAATACCAGTAGGACAAATTACGAAAATACCCCTGGGTAGGAATAGACAAAACTATAGAAATAATAAATGTGTATGGTAGATACTACCAAATGAATGGTTGGATGAATGTGCTTCTCTGAATTAGGATAGAGAACTTGAACCTTTGATTGACCGAAAGAACCCCTATTAATTCTCGTTTCATAAAATTTCTTCTCGGATAATCAGTGGAACACATACTAATACATAAAATTTCCTAATCAGATTAAGGTACGATTGTAAGAATGAGCTCTAGGGGACGTGGTCGTAACGTTCGAAGACGCAGTAGGGGTAGGATAACCATATCTGAACCCGTTAGGTCTGATAATGAGGTACCACCGCCACCACCACCACCAGCTGTTGGTGTGGAACAGCAAGATCAGACGGGAGATGATCTTTATCGCAGTCGTGGCTTTGAAGTTCGATATATAGTGGCTGGAGCAGGAGGAAATATGAAAGCTCGAAAATTTGTACCCGAGCGACTCTGAGCTAATAGAGCTGAGGTGTTTCGTGGAGTATCGGGTGTAGCACCCAGTACGGCTGAATATTGGTTAGAGGCAACCGAGCGGATTATGGATGAGCTCGACCTGACTCCGGAGGAGAAACTAAAAGGAATGGTGGCACTACTACGCGATGAAGCGTATTAGTGTGGTTAACAGTTAGGGATGGTGCCACAGTTGAGGATTTGACCTGGGAGTATGTTAAGGCAGCATATCAAAAGAAATATGTTGGTACACGGTATACCGACGAGCAGAGAAAGGCTTTTCTAGGGCTGGTTCAAGGGAACAAGTCCGTGGCAGAATATGAAGCTGAATTCTTAAGGCTGAGCCGATATGCTCGTAAAGTAGTGGCTACGGAACATGAGCGATGTGTCCGGTTTGAGGATGGACTAAGGAATGACCTAAGGTTGTTGATAGCTCCACATTAGGAACGAGAGTTTTCTGCTTTAGTAGAGAAAGCTAAGGTAGCTGAAGGGATTAAGGATTCTGTGAAGCAGAATATGGATCGGAATAGGCCAAAAAGAGGTTTTGGATCGTCAGGATCATCTGGGAATAAGAGGCCTAGAGTTGATGGGCCGCGAGGTCAGCAAGTTGCTACAGGAGGGCAGTATCGTACTCGTGATCAGTGTGGGAAGAAGCACTTAGGGGAGTGTTGGAAAAAGACGGGAGGATACTTTAAGTGTGGGTCCAAAGATTATATGATTAAGGACTGT
Source organism: Gossypium bickii (assembly GCA_025503065.1). NCBI lineage: Eukaryota > Viridiplantae > Streptophyta > Magnoliopsida > Malvales > Malvaceae > Gossypium > Gossypium bickii. Next base: position 39,538,082 of record CP106717.1, on the reverse strand, counting down.
CCGATGAAACCTGATGGGAATCGACCAGCAGCTCAGAATGTTAATCAGGTTGGTAGAGGTGGACACTAGCCTCAGCGAGGCCGTGGTCTGAATGGCAGAGGTAATGGTGCTGGTAGAGGACGTGGAACACCAGGCCGAGGTGTTGCTAATACTGAGGCAATGCAACCGGGTTTTGTTTATGCAGTTCACCGGAGGGAGGATAAAGACGCACCGGACGTTATAATCGGTACGTTCCTTATTTATGGCAAGCCCTATTTTGCTCTGATAAGCAGATGACTGTAGTAAGCCCATTAGGCCAAACTGTAGTGGTGAATAAGACCTTTCGGAGTGTACCTCTAGAGATTCAGGGAATGAACTTTTGGGCTGACTTAATGGAACTACCCTTCGGGGAGTTCGAACTCATACTTGGTATGGATTGGTTGGTAGAGCACCGGGCCGTGTTGGATTGTGCGGCTAAGCGAATGGAGTTAAGGGCCCCGGAGGATGAAGTAGTGGTTATGATAGGAGAAAGAAGAAACTACTTGTCTAATGTAGTTTCGGCACTAAAGGCTGAAAAGATGGTGCGGAAAGGGTGCAAGGCGTTTTTAGCCTTCATAAGTGCGTTAAATGGAAAGGAAGAAGGTGTTAGTGGAGTTAGAACTGTAAGGGATTTTGGAGATGTGTTTCTGGAGGAATTACCAGGAATACCCCCAGATAGAGAAGTGGAGTTTGGAATTGACTTGCTACCGGGAACAGCTCCTGTGTCAATTGCCCCGTACCGAATGGCACCAAAGGAGTTGGTTGAGCTGAAGGCTCAGATTTAGGAGTTGTTGGATCATGGGTTTATTCGACCCAGTGTGTCTCCGTGGGGAGCACCGTTCCTATTTGTGAAGAAGAAGGATGGAACTATGCGTATGTGCATAGACTATCATCAGTTGAACAAGCTAACCATCAAGAACAAGTATCCTTTGCCAAGGATAGATGACTTGTTCGATCAACTTAAAGGGGCCCAGTATTTTCAAAGATCGACTTAAGGTCGGGATATCATCAGTTGAAGGTGAAGGAGGCAGATATCCATAAGACAGCCTTTAGGATAAGGTACGGCCATTACGAGTTCTTAGTAATGCCATTTGGATTGACGAATGCCCCAGCCGCGTTCATGGATATGATGAACCGGGTCTTTCAACCCTACTTGGATAGGTTCATCGTTCTGTTCATCGACGACATTCTAGTGTACTCCAAGTCTGAGGAGGAACATGATGAGCATCTCCGGGTTGTGCTGCAAGTGTTAAGGGAGAAGAAGCTCTATGCCAAATTCAGCAAGTGTGAATTTTGGCTTAAGGAGGTCGCATTCTTAGGGCACGTGGTGTCTGCTGAAGGAATAAGGGTGGATCCTAGGAAGATTGAAGCAGTGTTGGATTGGAAACCACCTAGGTCAGTGGCTGAGATTCGCAGCTTCTTAGGATTGGCAGGCTATTACCGAAGATTTGTAGAAGGGTTCTCGTCAATAACAGTGTCTTTGACAAAGTTGTTGAGGAAGGAAGTACCCTTTGTATGGACGGATAAGCAGCAGGAGAGCTTTGAGAAGCTTAAGAAAGTGTTAACTGAAGCTCCAGTCTTGATTCAGCCGGAGGCAGGAAAGGATTTCACGGTGTATTGTGATGCTTCTCACACGGGATTAGGATGCATACTGATGCAGGATGGCAAAGTAGTCGCTTATGCGTCTCGACAATTAAGGCCACATGAGGTTAACTACCCGACTCATGACCTGGAATTGGCGGCAGTGGTCTTTGCTCTCAAAGTGTGGAGGCACTATCTCTATGGAGAAAAGTCGATAATCTACACGGACCACAAGAGTCTTAAGTATCTGTTGACTTAGAAGGAGTTGAACTTGAGACAGCGAAGGTGGGTGGAATTGCTGAAGGATTATGACTGTTCTATAGGGTATCATCCGGGCAAGGCGAATGTAGTGGCGGATGCCCTTAGTCGGAAGGTTGTGTCGGATCTGAGGGCGATGTTTGCACATCTGAGCTTGTATGATGATGGAAGTCTGCTGGCAGAGCTGCAAGTTAAGCCGACGTGGTTGAATGAAGTTAAAGAGGGACAGTTGGTTGATGATGAGTTAAGTGCTAAGTTACAGCAAGTACAGAATGGAGAGTTGATAGATTATGGTATTAACGACGAGGGAGTATTGTGTTTCAAGGGTAAGGTATGTATGCCTAAGGACAAGGACCTAAGACAGAGGATTCTTCAGGAATCGCATAGTAGCCCTTATGCTATGCATCCTGGAGGCACTAAGTTGTACAGAGATTTGAGAGAACAGTTTTGGTGGCCTGGTTTGAAGAAGGAAGTTACAGAATTCGTTGGCAAATGTTTGACGTTTCAGCAAGTTAAGGCTGAACACCTAGTTCTGTCAGGACTACTTCAACCGATAATGATTCCGCAGTGGAAATGGGAGAGAATTACCATGGACTTCGTTAGTGGGCTTCCCCTTACGCCTACTAAGAAGGACTCGATGTAGGTAATAGTGGACCGTTTGACCAAGCCCGCGCACTTTATTCCAGTAAGAGTCGACTATTCTTTGCAGAGGTTGGCAAAGTTATATGTGGCAGAAATTGTAAGATTACATGGAGTGCCGGTGTCAACCATTTTGGATAGAGACTCAAGATTTACGTCTCGGTATTGAAGGGCACTTTATCAAGCGTTAGGCACTAAGTTAGATTTCACTACGGCTTTTCATCCACAGTCGGACGGGCAGTCTGAGCGGGTAATCAAAGTGTTAGAGGAGATGTTGAGGGGCTGTGTGATGGATTTCAGAGGAAGTTGGGAAGAATATTTGCCTCTAGCGAAATTTGCGTACAACAACAGCTATCAAGCTAGTATTCAGATGGCACCGTATGAAGCATTGTATGGTCGGAAGTGTCGGACTCCTACATGTTGGACGGAATTGGGAGAACGTTGAGTTTTGGGTCCAGAAATGGTGGCAGAATCCGAGGAAAAGGTTGAGATAATTCGGGCACGGTTGAAGGAAGCATCTGATAGGCAAAAGTCGTACGCGGATCGCAAACGAAAAGAGATAGAATTTGATGTGGGAGATCAAGTATTTCTCAAAGTTTCGCCTTGGAAGAAGGTGATGATATTTGGTCGAAAAGGGAAGTTAAGTTCGAGATTTATAGGACCTTATAAGGTTTTGAAGCGGGTTGGACCAGTGGCATAGCAGTTGGAGTTGCCACCGGAGTTGAAGCAGATGCACGACGTATTCCATGTGTCCATGCTACGTCCTTAGCGATCGGATCCATCACATGTTGTACCAGTTGAAGAGGTGGAGCTAAGGCCAGATTTGTCCTATGAGGAAGAGCCGATTCAGATTGTGGAACGAGATGTGAAAGTGTTACTATAACACCCCAAACCCGGCCCATGAGCCTTGACCGGATCTGGTAAGTCACAGAGTAAAAACATTTTGAAAGATTTGGATTAACAATGGAAATCAGAAAATATTGTTGAAGTTATAAAACGGTGTTTGCTAAAACTCAGATGAGTTGATTTGATAAACACAATTGAGTTGAAATCTTTTTCCTTTGAAACCATTGATCATTTAAATTTTTAGAACCATCAGAGTTATTGGTAACTTGGTAAATTTTGCTACCCGATGGTAACATCTTTGAAAACGCGTACGAGTACTTATTTTGAAAACGTTACTATTAACCGATTGATTTAACAGCTTATAAGTTCATTAGTAATATAATAGAAATAAAGTAAAAGCAACTACTTAAACATCCCAAAATAATAACTAGCGGCCATATTACAAACCAAACCAAAACTTAGTAAATAATAAGACTTTAACGATGCGAAATAAAATTTCAAATCCAAGGAACAAGCATGGCCGCCTCGAGTCCTCTCCGGCTCCATCTCCGCGATCTACTCACCTGTAAAAAGATATGGGAAGGGGTGAGTCACCAAGACTCAGTGTATAAATCCCCAACCCGAAAATGCAACTCATACGCAAGATATTAGTAAGACATGCAAACATGCAACCCAAGCTAGCCATCCATACTCCTTTTTCTACCCCGTGTGGTCAAAACCACTGGTGGTCAAAACCACTGGTGACCGAAGTCTGAAATATATCAAGTGATGGGGCCAACCCATCGTGTGGTCAAAACCACTGATGACCATAGGTCACAAATATCAACATGTGGTCAAAACCACTGGTGGTACCAAACCACTGGGACTTAGTCACAAATTATATCAACGGTGTGGTCAAAACCACTGGTGGTCAAAACCACTGGTGACTGAAGTCACAAAGAAATCTGATGGGGCCCACCCATCATCTGGTCAAAACCACTCGGTGACATGATCCATAGAGATCATCTCCCTCCTCTCAACAATCCCACCATCATCATGCTCACATAACAAGTATCATGATCCCATATATCATGCATTTGTATATAGCATAGCATTTAACAGCATATGATGGCATACACAACATACATCATAGATCAAGTAATAGTGGACTTATCCGAAATCCAAGCTTATGCCCACAAGGCAAAAATTTACTACACGAGAGGTTATTTAGCAATATAATAGGCAGTCTATGCTAATAGAGTGTGTAAGAGTTTACACACCTGTTTACTTGCGAGACTAGCGAATCCCGAGCTATACTAGCAAAACCCCGTGATATTGTTTCCCCCCTACAATCGGCCAACACCCACACTTTAGCTATATTAATAATCCCGAGAAATATGTCGTACTCGAAGTAACCCTCACCTTGGTTGTCGATTTGGGTCTCCTACCAAATCCCGAAAATGCTCTTATTCCTGAATTTGTTGAGATCCCTACATGGCACATATCAATTTCGGCTTTAGGCATAAATTCATAACAAATAGCCCTTGGCCGAAACTACCCCTTTTTCTTACCAAAACGAAACGAAATCCATGAAAGCTGCTCCTTCAATGCACCTTCATGCTTACTACACACAAGAGAGCACAACACTTAATGTCTTAAGAACACATTCGGCCAACCTTACTAAGGCTTGGACACTTGCATTTGGCACATTAAAATAAAGGACCAAAAATTGATTGCTAGGAGAGAGAACTTACCACTACAAGTCCGCGATGACTACTAGAGAAAAAGGTTTCGGCTTCCTGCTTCGGCCTAGAGACAGATTCGGCTATACCCCTTCAAAAATGATGGAGAAGTCGGCCACGAGGTGTTGTATGTTTCAAGGAAGAGTTAAAGATAGCAAAAAGAGGAAGAAGGGAGTTTCGGTTTGAACAACAATGAAAGAAAATGAAAGTAAATGGTGTTAGCCAAAAACACTCCCTAGAGCTCCTTCAAAAATGAAACTCAAGCCCCTAGAGTCCCCCATTTCGGCCAAGGACAAATTGGAAAGAAAAGAAAACAAATCAAAGAGTTTCGGCACCTCCCTTGCTAGCTTCAAAACCGACCATGAAGGTCCCTAGAGAAAGTTTCACAATCGGCCATGCACAAAATTGGAAAGGAAACAAAAACAAGCTAAAGAATTTTGGCCATGCTCTCCTTGCTATACTCAAGGCCGGCCATGCTCCTCTCTTTTTTTTTTTGTGATAATTTCCTCACCAAAAACAAAATATTATTTATCTATTTATCCCATCACTACCCCATCTTCCCATAAATAAATAACATAAAAATAAAAAGTTTATCCCATACCTCATGCAGCTTTTGAAAACAACAAACAAAATAATAAAAAAAACTTGTTTTTATCAAATTGAAAGCCCATGCAGGCCACCATCCCACGCCGGCATAAAATAAATAGAACTGACCAAGTGCTGCCCCTAGGTCTCGAACCCGAGACCTGAAGAAGACACCCCAAGCCTTCAGCCACTCCGCTCCTAACTCTTTTTGTGACATAAACCCGTCACGCTTTTTTTTAAGCACTCCCTAATCCCTTCCTTTCGCCTTAACACCAAAGCAAAATAAAAACACCCATACGCTTCCATCAGGACTCGAACGCGAGACCTCATTGCCGAAATCACCAACACGACCCGCGCCACTTTACTACATTGACTTTCATGTCCATCAAAGCTCCCAAATTTCTTTTAAAGCCTTCTTAGCCCTTCCCTTTTTAACGCAAAAATTAAAACTCTCCTATGCTATCACCCAGACTCGAACCCCTTACCTCCTAAAGCCCCCTTGCACCCTAGCGCCACAAGCCATTCTACCAGCTGCTTCCTTGTGTCATGCTTCGCCCCAACTAATATATAAAGCTTCCTCACTTAGCCTTTTCTTCTCAAGTGCTAAAAAGAAGTTTTCAGCCCTAAGTCTGACCTAACCCAGGGTCATGACTAGACCCTAGAATATATCATAACATATGCATTTCTTCAGGCAATCACATGAAAAAATAAAATAATCGCAAACAACCCCTAGTTTAGGATGTTACAGTTCTACTCCCTTTAAAATAATTTCGTCCTCGAAATTACCTGGATCAGAAGAGTTGGGGGTATTGCTGCCGCATCATATCCTCGGGTTCCCATGTGGCCTCTTTTGTACCATGGTTCCGCCATAACACCATTACCAAAGGTACCGACTTCCTCCTCAGGACTTTGACATTTCGATCCAAAATCTGTACCGGCTCCTCCTCAAAAGATAAGTCCGCGTTCACCTCAATATCCGCAATCGGCACGATGTGAGATGGATCTGACTGATAGTGCCTAAGCATTGACACATGGAAGACGTCATGAATCTGACTTAATTCTGCCGGCAATTCGAGCTGGTAAGCTACTGGTCCCACACGTTTCAACACTGTGTACGGCCCGATGAACCTAGGGCTTAGCTTGCCCTTCCGGCCAAACCTTAGCACCTTCTTCCAAGGTGATACCTTCAAGAAGACCTTATCGCCCACTACATACTCCACATCCTGGTGCTTAAGATCAGCGTATGATTTCTGCCTGTCCGATGCCTTCTTAAGACGAGCCCAAATTTCCCTAACCTTATATTCCGTCTCTGCCACCAACTCTGGCCCCAATATCTGACGCTCACCCAGTTTTGTCCAACAGGTAGGAGTACGGCATTTCTGACCATATAGCGCCTCATACGGTGCCATCTGAATACTCGCTTGATAACTGTTGTTATAAGCGAATTCTGCCAAAGGTACGTACTCCTTCCAACTACCACGGAAGTCCAAAACACATCCCCTTAACATATCTTCCAACACTGGATTACTCTCTCGGTCATCCATCGATCATGGGATGAAAGGCCGTCTTTGAAGTTTAACTGCACTCCAACGCTGATGTAAGGCCTTCCAGAATCTCGACGTAAACCGGGGATCTCTATCTAAGATAATGGACACAGGTACTCCATGCAACCGCACTATCTCAGCTATATACTGCTTGGCTAAACTTTGAAGCGAGTAGTCAGCCCTTACCGGTATGAAATGGGCCGATTTAGTTATCCGATCTACAATCACCCATATTGAGTCTTTCTTACTGGGCGTAAGGGGAAGCCCACTCATGAAATCCATCGTAATCCCCTCCCACTTCCACTGTGGGATCTTTACCGGTATGTAATGTACCGATGGCAATGATGCTCACCTTAACTTGCTGGCATGTCAGACACTTGCCCACTAACTCGGTTACTTCCCGCTTAAGACCCGGCCACCAAAACTGCTCCCTTAAATCCCGATACATCTTGCTGCCTCCAAGATGCATAGCATATGGGCTGCTATGAGCTTCTTTAAAGATCCGCTGCCTCAAATCATCATCCTTAGGCATGCATACTCTCCCTTGAAAATACAACACTCCATCACTACCCAAGCTGAAACCCTCGGCCTCACCACTCTGTACTTGCAACCTCCGAGTACTCAAAACTTCGTCGGTCAACTGCCTCTCTTTAACCTCATCGGTCCAAGACGGCTTTACCCGCAATTCTGCCAGAAGACTACCATCCTCATAGAGACTTAGGTGAGCAAACATTGCTCGCAAATCTACCACCACTTTACGACTCAAAGCATCAGCGACTACATTAGCCTTGCCCGGATGGTACTCGATAGAGCAGTCGTAGTCCTTCAGCAACTCAATCCACCTCCGCTACCTCAGATTTAAATCCTTTTGGGTCAAAAGGTACTTCAGGCTCTTGTGATCCGAGTACACCACCGACTTCTCCCCATACAGATAGTGTCTCCAAATTTTCAAGGCAAAAACCACAGCAGCTAATTCTAAATCATGTGTCGGATAATTACCTTCGTGAGGCCTCAACTACCGTGATGCATAAGCGACCACCTTCCCTTCTTGCATCAACACACACCCTAAACCAGTATGCGATGCATCATAATACACAGTGAATTCCTTTCCGGACTCAGGTTGAATCAAGACTGGTGCTTCTGTCAAAAACTTCTTTAGTTTGTCGAAACTCTCTTGCTGCTTCTCAGACCACACAAACGGAACTCCTTTTCTCAGCAACTTAATCAACGGGGCTGCGATTAAGGAGAAATTTTTCGCGAATCTTCTATAATATCCTGCCAACCCCAGAAAACTACGAATTTCTGTAACTGACTTTGGTGGTTTCCACCCCAACACTGCCTCAATCCTACTAGGATCCACCCTGATTCCCTCAGCTGAAACAACATGCCCTAGGAAAGTTACCTCCTTAAGCCAGAACTCACACTTGCTGAATTTGGCGTACAACAAAATGTCGTCTATAAACACCACGACGAACCGATCCAGATAGGATTGGAAAACCCGGTTCATCAGGTCCACAGATGCGGCTGGTGCATTCGTCAAACCAAAAGGCATTACCAGAAACTCGTAGTGCCCATACCGAGTACGGAATATCGTCTTATGGATATCAGCTTCCTTCACCTTAAGCTGATGATACCCCGACCTAAGGTCGATCTTAGAGAAAACTGATGCACCCTTGAGTTGATCAAACAAATCATCAATTCTGGGCAAGGGATACCTGTTCTTAACTGTCAGCTTGTTCAGCTGTCGATAGTCTATGCACATCCTCATTGTTCTATCCTTCTTTTTGACAAAAAGCACTGGAGCTCCCCAAGGCGATACACTCGGTCGGATGAACCCTCTATCCAACAACTCCTGGATCTGAGCCTTCAACTCCACTAATTCTTTCGGTGCCATCCGATACGGAGCTATAGATACTGGCGCGATTCCGGGTAACAAATCTATACCAAACTCGACCTCACGATCAGGAGGTAGACCCGGGAGTTCTTCTGGAAACACATCAACATATTCCTTTACAGTCCGGACATCCCTAATAGCTGCGTCCTTAGCTTTCAAGGCACAAACATGCACTACATATGCCTCACAACCATTCCTAACCATCTTTCTGCCTTCAATGCCGAAACCAGATTAGATAGGTAATCTCTCCTCTTACCTATCATCACTACCTCATCTCCTTTCACGGTCTTTAACACCATGCGCTTAGCTGCGCAATCCAGGCTAGCTTGATATTTTACTAGCCAATCCATTCCGAGAATCAGATCGAACTCCCTAAATGGTAGTTCCATCAAGTCTGCCAAGAACACGACCCCTTGGAGTTCTAGGGGTACATCTCTATAGAGTTTATTTACTTCTACAGAGTGACCCAGAGGGCTTAACACAGCCATCTTCTTAGAAGTAAGCTCAAAGTCTAAGTTCAGAGTTTTCACTACGCTACTAGCAATGTATGAGTAAGTTGAGCCAACATCAATCAAGGTGCTATAGGGTACTCCAAAGATAAAAAACATATCGGTTATGACGTCTGGTGTGTCGCCTTCCTCTAGACGCCTCGCGGCATAGACCAAACCAGGTTGCCTAGCCTCAGTACCACCAGTACCTCCACTCGATGCCCCACGACCTCTGCCAGCACCATACCTCCCCTTCCTGCACCACGACCTCTCGGAGGCTGCTGGTTATCCCTCCTATTCAGTGGACATTGCTGACCCTCAGACCTCAGCCTAGCTGCCTTTTTCGGACAGTTCCTAACTCGATGTGTCACGGATCTACATTCGAAGCATCCCCGATTACCATTCCAACACTCTCCTGTATGAGTCTTTCCACACCGAGCACAGCGTGGCGGCAGCAGCAGCAGCAGGCCTAGCAGCTTGATCTGACCCACCATACCTTGTCCTCTTCTATTGATTCCCAGAAAACCTCGAAGTTCCGGAGCTTTTCTTATTCCAGCTCCTATCTTGATTCCGTCTAAAAGAATATCTTACCCCTTCAGCAACTTTAGCCTTCTCTACTAGGACAGCGAACTCCCGTTCCTGTTGTAGAGCTATCATCATCCTCAGCTCATCCTGCAGCCCATCTTCGAATCTGACACAGCGTTCATACTCAGTACTCACAATACCACGAGCATATCTACTCAATTGGAGAAATTCAGCCTCATATTCTGCCACCATCTTATTACCCTGAACCAGGTTCAAGAAAGCTTTTCGTTGCGCGTCCACGTAGCTAGCTCCTATATATTTCCTCTGGTAGGCTGCCCTAAAGAATTCCCATGTGAGATCCTCCGCTATCGCTCCGTCTCTTACGGTGAGCCACCACTGGTAGGACTCATCCCGAAGTAGAGAGATTATACCCTTCAGTTTTTCCTCAACTGAAAAATCCAGGTCATCCATGATCCTCTCAGTCGATTTCAACCAATACTCCGCCGTACTGGGCGCCACACCTGATACACCTCGAAATATCTCCGCCCCATTCGCTCGGAGTCGTTCAGGTACCGATTTCCGAGCTCCTGTACCTCTACCTGCCCCAACCATCATTTCTAGAACTCGCAGCACAGCCTGCGATACTGACTCGCCTCCCGTCTAATCCTGTTGTCCAACACCAAAAGTTGGGGGTGGTGGTGGGGGTGGTATCTCATTATCAGATCCCTGGCCCGACCTAACGGGTTTTGACACAGCCATCTGGCCTCTACCGCGTCCACGACGGCCACGGCCTCTAGAACTCATCTCTTATCACGTGATCTGTCTTAAAAGTTTTATGAGTTAGTCATTGTTTCACTGGTTATTAGCGAAGAAATTTTATGAACGAAGTTTAAAAGTTGTTCTTTCGATCAAACAAATTTCAAGTCTTCTATTGTAATTCAAGGATACACATTCACTTATTCCATCACCTATTTGTCCCATTCCTACCCCGGGGGTATTTTCGTCATTTGCCCTACAGGGGTACTTTGGTAATAAATCAGGGTAAATTTGTAAATCTTAATAAATCAAGGGTATTTAAAATTTGTAAAACTTGGGGGTTCTTTTTGAGAATTTGTTTTCCAAATTGGTAGTGTTGCAAAAATTTTGAAAGCCGGGGTCATTTTGGTAATTTTGTAAGTTAGGGCAATTTTGTAAATTTCCAAAATCACGACATTTTTTATATTTGTAAATTAGGGGTTTTGGGGTACGTTTGTAAAATAAGAAAAATTTTGTTGAATTTGGGGGTAGCTTAGTAATTTTAGAAACCAAGGGCATTTTTGTAATTTACCACTAGGGGTATTTTTGTAATTTCCATAAACCAAAATTTTTCCCAAAATTTTTTTAAAATAGTTCTCACAAGTTTAAGGGAAATTTTTAGGAGTTTTAAAACTAGAGTTTTTATATAAAAAAAATACGGCTAGTTCCCTTTCGGGTGTTAGTTATTGGGTTTAACCTATGAACAAGTCCTCACGGTTAGGGTGAACCGAAGGTACGTACCAGGTAGGATTCCGGCGAAGAGGAGGTGAGTCGCTAGGACTGCTTAAATACCAGGCTCTTCCGGATCCAATCCTAGACATGCGCACAAGGGTTACCACATCCTAACTCGGCGACTTAGTCATAGGTTTGTTTAATTAGGCAATTAAAATCTTATGCGAGTGTTGGGGTACTAGTCCTAGGGTCCACATACCTTTCATACTATCTACGTTCCATTTCTACCCCTTTACAGATAATAATTCACACAAAGGTTAGAAGTACTTACCCGAGCGGATTGGCGCCGGAGACTCGATGCCATGATGTTCAAAACAAAACCATTTCCATAATATTTCACAGAGGCCTATCAAGAAAGCATTTTTGGGCCTTGGACCCTAACAGCTGAGTTTTGAACCGGGCTCTGATACCAAATTTGTAACACCCCAAACCCGACCCATGAGCCTTGACCGGATCTGGTGTGTCACAGAGTAAAAATGTTTTGAAAGATTTGGATTAACAGTGGAAATCAGAAAATATTGTTGAAGTTATAAATCGGTGTTTGCTAAAACTCAGATGAGTTGATTTGATAAACACGATTGAGTTGAAATCTTTTTCCTTTGAAACCATTTGATCATTTAAATTTTTAGAACCATCAGAGTTATTGTTAACTTGGTAAATTTTGCTACCCGATGGTAACATCTTTGAAAACGCGTACGAGTACTTATTTTGAAAACGTTACTATTAACCGATTGATTTAACATCTTATTAGTTCATTAGTAATATAATAGAAATAAAGTAAAAGCAACTACTTAAACATCCCAAAATAATAACTAGCGGCCATATTACAAACCAAACCAAAATTTAGTAAATAATAAGACTTTAACGATGCGAAATAAAATTTCAAATCCAAGGAACAAGCATGGCCGCCTCGAGTCCTCTCCGGCTCCATCTCCGCGATCTACTCACCTGCAAAAAGATATGGGAAGGGGTGAGTCACCAAGACTCAGTGTATAAATCCCCAACTCGAAAATGCAACTCATACGCAAGATATTAGTAAGACATGCAAACATGCAACCCAAGCTAGCCATCCATACTCCTTTTTCTACCCTGTGTGGTCAAAACCACTGGTGGTCAAAACCACTGGTGACCGAAGTCAGAAATATATCAAGTGATGGGGCCAACCCATCGTGTGGTCAAAACCACTGATGGCCATAGGTCACAAATATCAACATGTGGTCAAAACCACTGGTAGTACCAAACCACTGGGACTTAGTCACAAATTATATCAACGGTGTGGTCAAAACCACTGGTGGTCAAAACCACTTGTGACCGAAGTCACAAATAAATCTGATGGGGCCCACCCATCGTGTGGTCAAAACCACTGGTGACAGTCCATAGAGATCATCTCCCTCCTCTCAACAATCCCACCATCATCATGCTCACATAACAAGTATCATGATCCCATATATCATGCATTTGTATATAGCATAGCATTTAACAGCATATGATGGCATACACAACATACATCATAAATCAAGTAATAGTGGACTTACCCGAAATCCAAGCTTATGCCCATAAGGCAAAAATTTACTACACGAGAGGTTATTTAGCAATATAATAGGCAGTCTATGCTAATAGAGTGTGTAAGAGTTTACACACCTGTTTACTTGCGAGACTAGCGAATCCCGAGCTATACTAGCAAAACCCCGTGATATTGTTTCCCCCCTACAATCGGCCAACACCCACACTTTAGCTATATTAATAATCCCAAGAAATATGTCGTACTCGAAGTAACCCTCACCTTGGTTGTCGATTTGGGTCTCCTACCAAATCCCGAAAATGCTCTTATTCCTGAATTCGTTGAGATCCCTACATGGCACATATCAATTTCGGCTTTAGGCATAAATTCATAACAAATGGCCCTTGGCCGAAACTACCCCTTTTTATTACCAAAACGAAAAGGAAATCCATGAAAGCCGCTCCTTCAATGCACCTTCACACTTACTACACACAAGAGAGCACAACATTTAATGTCTTAAGAACACATTCGGCCAACCTGACCAAGGTTTGGACACTTGCATTCGGCACATTAAAATAAAGGACCAAAAACTGATTGCTAGGATAGAGAACTTACCACTACAAGTCCACGATGACTATTAGAGAAAAAGGTTTCGGCTTCCTGCTTTGGCCTAGAGACAGATTCGGCTATACCCTTTCAAAAATGATGGAGAAGTCGGCCACGAGGTGTTGTATGTTTCAAGGAAGAGTTAAAGATAGCAAAAAGGGGAAGAAGGGAGTTTCGGTTTGAACAACAATGAAAGAAAATGAAAGTAAATGGTGTTAGCCGAAAACACTCCTTAGAGCTCCTTCAAAAACGAAACTCAAGCCCCTAGAGTCCCCCATTTCGGCCAAGGACAAATTGGAAAGAAAAGAAAACAAATCAAAAAGTTTCGGCACCTCCCTTGCTAGCTTCAAAACCGACCATGAAGGTCCCTAGAGAAAGCTTCACAATTGGCCATGCACAAAATTGGAAAGGAAACAAAAACAAGCTAAAGAATTTTGGCCATGCTCTCCTTGCTATACTCAAGGCCGGCCATGCTCCTCTCTTTTTTTTTTTGTGATAATTTCCTCACCAAAAACAAAATATTATTTATCTATTTATCCCATCACTACCCCATCTTCCCATAAATAAATAACATAAAAATAAAAAGTTTATCCCATACCTCATGCAGCTTTTGAAAACAACAAACAAAATAATAAAAAAAATAACTTGTTTTTATCAAATTGAAAACCCATGCAGGCCACCATCCCACGCCGGCATAAAATAAATAGAACTGACCAGGTGCTGCCCCTAGGTCTCGAACCCGAGACCTGAAGAAGACATCTCAAGCCTTCAGCCACTCCACTCCTGACTCCTTTCGTGACATAAACCCGTCACGCTTTCTTTTAAGCACTCCTTAATCCCTTCCTTTCGCCTTAACACCAAAGCAAAATAAAAACACTCATACGCTTCCATCAGGACTTGAACGCGAGACCTCATTGCCGAAATCACCAACACGACCCACGCCACTTTACTATCTTGACTTTCATGTCCATCAAAGCTCCCAAATTTCTTTTAAAGCCTTCTTAGCCCCTTCCCTTTTTAATGCAAAAATTAAAACTCTCCTATGCTATCACCCAGACTCGAACCCCTTACCTCCTGAAGCCCCCTTGCACCCTAGCGCCCCAAGCCATTCTACCAGCTGCTTCCTTGTGTCATGCTTCACCCCAATTAATATATAAAGCTTCCTCACTTAGCCTTTTCTTCTCAAGTGCTAAAAAGAAGTTTTCAGCCCTAAGTCCGACCTAACCTGGGGTCATGACTAGACCCTAGAATATATCATAACATATGCATTTCTTCAGGCAATCACATGAAAAAATAAAATAATCGCAAACAACCCCTAGTTTAGGATGTTACAGTTGCGAAGGAAGTCAGTTCCTTTAGTCAAAGTATTATGGAGAAATCATGGATTAGAAGAGGCTTCGTGGGAGCCAGAAGAAGCAATACGATAGCAATACCCTCACTTATTTCAGCCAGGTAATTTCGAGGACGAAATTATTTTTAAGGAGGGTTGAACTGTAATATCCTGAAAATGGGCTTATGCATTTATGCTTAATTATATGAAATAGCATGCTTGAGTATGTTGTGAATGTGTATAATGAAATTTGTGAACTTTAGAAAATAGGAGAAAGCCTTAGAAAATATTAAATTTTAAGTATAAAAGAGGAAGCTAAGAGGATAGGGCCTTAAGAGAAAATGTAAGGAAAATAAGACATGGAAGTGAGCTTGGTAAAGTGGTTGGAATACGCCACTTAAGGCTTGGGCAAATGACGCCATAAGCTGGGAGGAAGGTAGAAGGATCGAGCTGCGTGGGAAGCAAATGGACTTATATTTTTGCGTCAAAAGGGAATTGGGCTAAGTAGGTCTTAAAATAAATTCTGGGTGAATTATGTCACAAAAAGCGCCTTGGCAAAGTGGCTTGGGGCGTTACCTGCAGCTTGCGACAGGGGCTCCAGCAGGACTCATGTTCGAGCCTTGTTGGCAGCATTAAGTGGTTTTATTTTTGCTTTGGCGTCAAGGAAGAAAGGTGAGAAGAGGTTGGACTAAGAATTGGACTTTTAATTGGATGAGGATTAAGCTTGTTTTATTCGGCTAGGATAATTGTGATTATTGTTTTATTTTATTTTTTTAAAGGGGTAAGATAAGAGATTATGTGTTAGGATTAATTTATTTTATTAAGGTGATAAAGAAGGGATAATAGGAGAAGTATGAGGAATGTGATAAGTGATGATAAGGTGGCCGGCCAAGGGACTCTTGGTTGAGGCATTCGGTCATGTATAGGAAAGGGGAGCTAAGTGTTGAATTTCTTTTAGTAAAAGCATCCAACTCTTTGCTGAAATTCCTCTACTCTTCTCCTCTTTTTCTTATTTTCTTGTAACCTCAAATTCCTTTCTATACCTTTGAAACCGTGTACCCTTTGACACTAAGAGTGATAGCCTAATATTGCATCTACCATTGTTCCTTGTTGCCGAAAATCTCCAAGCATAAAACCCTCTCCATTGTTGCGGTTCTTCTCTCCACCATAAAGTGCCGAACCACCATTGTTGTGCTCCAAGCCGAATCTTTAAAGGAAGGTGCTGTCGACTACTTACTTTAGACTCTTCAAAGCAACGTGTAAGGGTAAGTGTTTCCTATACTAGTAATCAATTTGATCTCTTCTTCATAAGTGTACTGAAATCTTGTGATTAGGCCTTGATTTTAGGCATGGCCGAATGTGCATAGTGCCATAATAAGTGTTTTATGTGTAGCTAGCGTTAAGGATCATCCAAGGAGTCTTTCGGGATTGAAGTGATCAAGGTAAGTCATATTGGATATTCGGCCAAGGGCCTATTCTAGTATTTAGACTTGTTTCTTATTATCTTAAAAACCGAAAACTAACCTATGAAGAGATCTAGTGCTTGGCCGAATACAAGAAGGAACAAAGCAAAGTTTTCGAGAATTGATTATTAGAGAAATCGACAACAAGGTAAATTTTGGGTTACAATAATCCTATTGGGATTTGGATTTGTGGCCGAATGGGTTTTCATTAAATCTTTAATATTGGCCGAATGTAGGAGTTAAGGATCAAAGTGTTAGATCGGGTTTTCGAGTTTCCGAAAAGCATTAATACCAGTTGTGTACCCTTCCTCAAGTCTTAATTGTATGTGTTAATATGAAAGTGTAAGAATATGGCTAAGGTACCATGCTATGGTACAAAGTACCCAGGTACGTTTCCTACTCCTACTAGGAATATGAATATATGTTATATATAACATGTGAAAAGTGATAAGAATGTGAATTAAGGCATGATGTGCATGATATGTATGATATGGGGCATTCGGGTTATATGAAAAAGGGGAAGTGAATATGGTGACTTCGGTCACATTATCTGAATGTGGTGACTTCGGTCACATTATCTGAATATGGTGTCACATGACACAAAATATTATCTGTTGGCTATGCCACGAATTTTATAAGGGCGATGAGCACGTCGACTGCAACGACTGCCTTCGATGGTGTGTAGCGGATGGAGGGTTGACTTAGTAGTCCCCACGGTGTGCAGGTTGGTACGGGTGATGTGTAGCGGTTGGTAACTAGGCTTGGGCTTGGGAATGCATCATTAACTGTATATTTGATATGAATGTGTATGACTTGATATGTCTGAATCTATTTGGACTTAGTGTTTGTGGACACACTGAGTCTGTTGACTCACCCCGTTGTGGGAACATTTTTCAGGTGACGATCAGTAATGGACCGGGTCGGCAGAAGCTTAGGGGTGGCCATGCTCAGCAAGGAAATTTATTTGATTGAGACTTTTTATTTTAAATACTTTGAACTTAATGTTGGAATTTATTTGATGTAATAATGCCATAGTTGAACTATTCTATTGTTTCGTTTTATTCTATTATGTTACAAATTTTTATTTAATTAAAGTTTTAAGTAAATTTGTTTTAAAACTAACTCTAAACGTTTTATCACCTAAAATTTCAATATAAGCGAAACTTGTTTCCAACTTGAGCCCAAACCAACAAAAATAATTTTTCTTTCAAAACACCCAGTTTTTTAAAAGCGACAAAAGAATTTGAACCGGTTTACATCGAGGAACATACTAGATCCGGTCTGGGCTCATGGGTCGGGTTTGGGGTGTTTCATACCCACTTTTACATAGGAATCCTTATAGGTTGCAACAGTCCTAAGGGGACTAGATGTTCTGCCTTTACTTGCTGACACACTAAACACTTGGTTACACATTCGATTATCTCCCTTTTCATGTCAAGCCACTAATAGAATGGTTTCAGGTCATTATACATTTTATTGTTACCTAGATGCATTGCATAGGTACTGTTTTTAGCTTCGTAGAGAATATTTCATTTCAAACTTGCATCATTTGACGCACACAATCTATTATAGAATTATAAACTCTTGTCATCAATTACGTTGAATTCACTAGTTTGCCCACTTTCAACTAGTCTCCGCTTTGCTTCAAGCTTGACATCACAATTATGTAATTTTTGAATTCTTTGTAGAAACATGGGTTTAGCCCTCAACTCTACTAAAATAGATCCATCTCGTTCCAAAGCCAATTGCACCATTCATTTCTTTCAAAGCGAATGATGATTTTTTACTCAAAGTATCAGCCATAACATTGGCTTTTCTTGGATGATAATCAATGATTAAATCATAATCCTTAAGTAACTCAAGCCACATTGTTGTGTCAAATTCAACTCTTTCTGTGTGAAAAAATACTCCAGACTCTTATGATCAATGAAAAGATGACATCTCTCCCTATAAAGGTAGTGCTTCCAAATCTTTAAAGAAAATACTATAGCTGTAAGCTCTAATTTATGTGTGGGATAATTCTTCTCATGAGGTTTCATGTCACACCCAAATTTTTAGATATGTTGTTTAGAGATTTTTTTTTAACCAAAGTGATTAGTTTTAATCGAGTATTTTGGTTGCTAAGAATTTTGACCAAGTGGGATTAGTAAGGACCTTGTTAAGCTCGTCTATTTCACGAAATTTTAGTTTGGCTTAAAACTTTAGCACTTCATCGTGAACAACTTCGTAGTTGTCTAGCTATCTTGCGAGCTTTTATGTCACGTTCGACGAGCTCGTCACTATCGCTATGTGGGCTCGTCAGTTCACATTAACATCTCGCTATGAGGGGGACACGTTTCAATATAGGTGTTAGTCTTAGGGTGTAACAACCTATTTTTCAGTTGTGTCGAAAATAGTGGTTTTAGGGGCTACAAATCCGACAAGTGAGTCCGTAAATATTATTATTTAAAATTTATGAGTCAAATATAGTATAATAATAAATATTAATTTGATAATTTATGTTATTTGAATGAATTGTTAGGTTCAAGTGGTTGTCCCTTAAAGTCAAGTGGTTTTAGAAAATGGGATTTTGAGATCTCATTTCTGTAAACAGAGCCCGTAAATATTTTATTAAATATTTACGGAGTTACTATATAGGTATATTGAAGTTCGGTTATGAAATTTTAGTGATTTGATTGTTAATTAAAGAAAAATGACTAAGTCGTAAAAGATGCAAAAGTTAATCGCTATTGGTTTATAAGGGCTAAATGGGTTCAAATTATTTTTTGGATGGTTTTAAATGGCAACTTAGCCATAATTATATCATAGTGGATGGTATAAATTGATTATATATTAATTTTATATTAAAATATTAAATTAGTAAGTTAATAAAAAAAGAAGAAGAAAAACATGACATTTGATTAGTCATCTTTTTCTTCTCTTCTTCCCAACCCAAACAAAAACATGAAAGAAAGCCATTATTGAGTTAAGGTTCAGCCAAGCTTCAATTTATGCATGTAAGCCCGTTTCAATTTTGTTTCTTGTAATTTTTATGTTTTCGAGATCGTTGTAGCTTAATCTAGCTAACCTGAGGGTCAAATCGTAAAACTGTTAAAAGTTTAGGGACATACAATGAATGTTTTAAGTGTGTTTGTGAATTTAATTGATAGAATATTAAGCTAGGTTGATAGTTAAGCTTACTTTTTTAAGTGATTTTTAGTAATTTTTTGTTTAGGGATTAAATTATTTAAATAGTAAAATTAATTGAAAATAATGTGAAATGATGAGAAATATGGACTGTAATGGACCTCTAGGATAACCAGCTAGCATGGTTTTTCATTAATTTGTGGTTAATTTGTAAGTTTCAGGTTTAGGGACTAAATTGCATAAAAGGTAAAATATTGGTTTAATTTTGTAAAATGATGCTAGAAGGACTTAATTGTATAAAACTATTTATTTAACTGTTGGAATTGTATTAATTGAATGAAATTACTATCTAGATCAAGAAACTAACCACTCGGATTTAAATTGAGGAAAAGTTAAAGTTTTGGACAGTTGTCGGCTTTATTTTTGCAACAGTTTTAATATAGGTAAGTTTGTAAATTGATTAAATTAACTATTTGTTGTTTTTTTGATTTAATACATATCTATTTATGTTGTAATCAAGTTTAACTACTTGAGATCAGTATTTGATGAGTTGGGCTAAGTTGTGAAGATATTTAAGTTGAGTTCTATGATTGGAAAATGTGAAATACATGGAAGTGAGTTTGAAATGGTATAATGGAAATGAAGTTAAAGGATTCTTATATGAAATGTGTCCCATTTGAACCTTATGAATACTTAGTATACAAATGACATGTCATTAGGGGGTTATTTTTGGTTTCGAATGTTGGTCTTGGGTGTCCTACCGAAGGTTGAGGTTCTGCATTTGTTGCAGATTCTCTACAGCTCATGTGAGTAGCATCGTGTAGCCTAGTGTAACAGTTCGGTTTTTACCCTAGTTAGAATAGTGGTTTCGGGACCACAAATTCGAGTCAGATTAATATTTTAATATTATTTTTCGTGCCTACAGTATGTGATTAAGCATGTGTGAAAGTTTCATAAATTAATTTTATTGTTTGTGTGCTTAATTTGAGAAAAGGACTTAATCGTAGAAAATGTAAAAGTGGCATTCTATTTGTTAATATGCTAAATTGCTATGATTTTATTTATTATAAGTCCTTAAAAGGTTATTATGCCACTATTAAGTTAGTGGACATTTATGTCCATGTATTATAAGATGATATAATTGTTTCATTAAAGGCATTTAAGTAATTTGCAAATTATGTGTTAATTAAATAAAACAAAAGCATGAAATAAGCTATTTTTGTTCATCCATTACCAAAAATACAAAGAAAAAGAAAAAGGTAAAGCTTCCTAGGTTTCGGCACTTGTATAGCTAGATTAAGGTATGTTTTTGTTTCGGTTCTTGATAATTTTTACGTTTTTGAGATCTTTGCTTAGTATACTATCAAGCCCATGCCTTAATTTTAGAATTTGATGAAGATATTGAGATGTGTCACTAATGAATGTTTGAGCTTTTGTGATGATAATTAATGAAATATGAAATATAAAAAAAATATGTGTTAGATTAACATGTTTTGTCTTTGGATTTTTTATGAATTTGAGTAATTTGGACTAAATTGTGAAAATAATATTTTGAGGGACTAAAATGTGAAATAAATGAAATGTGTGGAATTAGATGAAGCATAGGAATATTCAGCTAAACATGGGTACAAAGAAATTATGTGTATTTTGTGATTTTGTGAAATAGGGACTTAAATGTCAAAATGCGAAAATGTGAAGGCTAATTTGTAAAATGCCCTAAATGCGTGTTTTTGGATTGAATTGAATGATTTGGTGAATAAAAGAATTAAATCTGAATATGTATGATCAAGAACCAAAGAAAACGAAATTAGATCGGGGAAAGTTGAAAGTGGTCGATTAGTCGATTCAATCCGTTTATCCTGAATACGAGGTAAGTCTATATACAAATAAACATATTTGTGTTAATTTGTTCATGTTCATATGAAATTGAATTGTGTTGGATGATAATGGAAGATGTACATGTGAAATCCGAGAAAGTATCGACATTGTGTCAATGTCCAAAAAGTCCCGTACGAACCTTAGGAATAGATAGGATTCATATGTCATGACATAGGGTTCCGATATGTGATATCATGTAAGACCACGTCTGGGACATTAGTGTCGATTTGAGAATTACGTGTAAGACCATGTCTGGTACATTGGCATCGTATGTAATTTCGTGTAAGACCCTGTCTGGGACAATGGCATCGATATTTGATTACATGTAAGACCGCGTTTGGGACGTTGGCATTGTACGAGCATTCCGAGTTATTCGAGTATCCTATTTGATTCCAAACGGTTCAACGGGCAATTCCGAGAATTGAATGACTATGTGAAATGTGTAACCGATACAGGTACGTTAGAAATGTATACCATATTTGATTATGAAAGGTAAGTATATGTGAAATTGCAAAAGTGAGATATGTGCTTAGACTTGTTGAGACAAAATGTGATATATATATGATTGTGCTATGATCTAATGAAATACATGGAGATGTAATTTGTTGACAAGCAAATGGTTAGAAACAATTGAGCTGAAGAAGAAAAATGAATATGCTATTAAGATATGCTAAAGTTCTTGTAATTGAAATCGTTATAAATGTTTTATATGATAAGTTTGTTTGTATATGACTTACTAAGCTTTTGAAATCTTACTTTGTGTGTGTTTGCATTTTTTTATAGATCGTTAAAGCTACGGAAGGCTCGGGGATTGTCAAGGATCATCACCATACTATCAAACTCTATTTTTGGCACTTTTTGAATGTGTACATAGTTAAATATGGCATGTATAGGCTAGTTGTTTTGGATTATGTTTGAGATGTATATAAAGCCATGTGATATGGCTTGTAAATGGGATGTGAATATCGCAAATTTTAGTCTATGTTTTGTGATGCAAAGTTGGTATTTTATTGATGAAAGGTTGTTATAATGATTTGGTAAGTTTTTGAATGGATTATACTTTGAAATGGTTAGAAAGATAGTCATTTTTGGTATGTTTTGGTTGTTTTTGGTGTAAGAAATGATGCTTATTTGTGCTTGTAGGATTGACCCTAAAATGGGTGGCGAATTGGCCTTGTGAATGGCCTATATTTGCCCACACGGTTGAGCACACGTTCGTGTGGCTCGACTATTTTCCTTAAATTTGCAATTTGATTCAAGTCAGGCTCGCACATGGGCCATACACACGGGCGTGTGACAGGCTGTGTGATACAGGTCAGTGTCGATCATGGGCCAGACACACGGGCGTGTGACAGGCTGTGTGATGCAAGTCAGTGTCGATCATGGGCTAGACACATGGGCATGTGACAGGCCGTGTGATGCAAGTTAATGTCGACCACGGCTTGGACACATGGATGTGTCTGAAGTCGAGGCACATGGCCTACCTACACAGGCGTGTGACCACTGTAACTTTGAAAAACGTTTGATTTTTGAAAAAATTTTGTATGTGCTCGGTTTAGTCCCGACCCCTTTCTAAAGTATGATTTAGGTCTTTTAGACCTTCTAAAGGGACAAATTATGATTGATGATGTTTTGTTGATATGAAATGTATGTTCATAAAAGTTTCGATTTGACCGGTAATGCCTCTTAACCCTATTCTGACGATGGTTGCAGGTTAGGGGTGTTACACCTAGCATCCCAAACCATAGCTCGTGTGAGCATATATGGTTACATCCTTTTTACATGTAACATGTAAACATATTGTAAAATGTTTAATTATATCATTTTTGGTAAGTTAAATTTTAAGTTCATTACAAATTTACTAAGATTTAAGCAAGCTTACCTAATTTTGGTTTTTCTTCCTTGTAGATCGTCGGATATGAGATTTCAATTGGATTTCTTTTGGATATCATACTATTCAGTAACTTATACAGTAACTATTTGTTTATTTTGGCTCAGTTATAACTGACATGTAATTAGGATGTTGTCTATATGTGTTGTAAGCATTATGGATATGTTTTGTGTTATTTGAAGTATGAGATGTGTATATTGATGTAAATCAAAATTAGTATTTTGGTTGGTAGTGGTTTGTGATGGCAATGGTATGATTTGGTTTCTTAATGCATTTTGAAAGGTTGATTTGAAATGGTTGAATTGATCCAAATGCTTAGGTAACTTGGTAAATCTTAGTTGATGATTTTGGTCTTAATAAATAAGGTATATTTGATAGTTGAAGAAGTATGAAATGCTAAGTAGTTGCACTTGAATGCATTATGTTTTAATGTGTGAATTGTGGTGCCAAGTTATGGCATATTTGCTAGGCACATAGGATGAATGATTTGGCATGTTTTAAGTATGTTTGAATGTGTTTTAACCATGTAAAAGTGATTGGAAAAGATTTGGTTTGGTGTCCAAGAAATGAATGTTGATTTGGCTTTCATTAGGGGTCATTTTGGGTGCACATGGCCATGTGCCCCTATTTTCAGTTTTTTCCACATTTTTCTGTTTTGTTTAAGATTAGTCCCTATTTGTTTTCAAATTATTTCTAAGGTTCCATAGGCTCGATTTAATGTCATTTTTGTATGAATGCTATTATTACTAATTGGACATTGATTTACGATATTTAAATTGATTTTTGAAATGTGTTTAAATATTATCAGATATGTTAATCATCGTAATATTTTGTGACCCTATTCCAGTGACAGAGACGAGCTAGGGGTGTTACATAGGGAGGGGAAGCATGTCAGTGTGCATAGCACCTACTTGTCCCTCGATAATAATAAATGGTTAGTGGATATGTATGTGCATGTGTTGTGATTGGTAGTCGACCAAGAGCATTGATTGGTTAAATTATTTTAATCTAAATTTATTTCAAGAGTGGGATAGAAAGGGACGAGGGAAGAAAAGGAGAAAACTTCATTTCATTTTCTTTGTTTTTCCTTTGTTCTTTTCGATTAGGACTAGAAAGAATGACTCCATTTGTATAACGGAGAAAACGATAGTTTTGGCTTGTTTAGAAGTTCTTTCGAGTGCTGGTGGTAATTTTCCTAAGCCCTTTCTTGGTCATAGTTTTTATTTAAGTTTGTGGTAGGAATTTTTGTGGAGAAGATTATCTGAAAGTTTTTGGAGTGGGGAGAAATCTCCCTTCTAGTTGTAAATGATGCATGTCACAGTAGTTGTTAAATTCTCATTTTTCGTTAAAGGAGTTTAGTTGATGTTGTAGCTGTTTCCAAATTGTAATTGTGAATATTTAATGTGTTTAGCTAAAGAAATGGGGGAATGTCCTAGTGGAAAAGGGAAGAAGCTTGTTAGGTAGATAGAAGCGTCCTTGGAATATTTTTGGTGAGTTCCTTTAACTTTTATGTTTGATAAGTTGATGAAGTAGCATAAAGGTATGACTGTCCAAGTAAGCTAAATGATGCCTTTAATTTATTGACTGCGTGTTGTTTAAGTCTATTTGAAGTTTAAATCCAACAACTTGTTAGCATCGACTGCTAGTAAGTTAGGAATCTACGTGAGTTGACCATTGGTTGTAATTTTTGTATTCAAGTAATTGTATGTTTATTGTGAATGTGCTTTTTGTGTTAGTGAACTGTAAAGATAGAAATTGAATGTGAGTGTAAAGATCAAAATGGTTAAACCTTCCTTAGTGCCAGTGGCTCGTATCCAGAGATGGAGAAATAGAGGGAATTGAGGTGACTGTTGAAGTGTGTTTTTTGGTGGGAGAACCAAATTGTGTTATGAATGGAGAATAATAGTTTGATATATTTTTTCCTCTGTTAGGGCATATAAATGCAAACCTTGATTGGCGAAAAACCCCAGGCTTGCGGGGGAATACAAATTTGTTCAAATTTCAAGGTGGATTTGTTGAAGGACATTGATACAAATGAAATAATGGCTTTGCGGAGGTACGATATGTTAGGATCAGGGACTAACACAAGGAAAGGTCCATGAAATTCTGTTAAGTGTTTATATGTGAGCTCTTTGTAAAGAATATGTGAACTGTCAATGTATTGTATGTGTGAATTGTCTCTACAAAGTATGTACGAACTATCATTGTATTGTATACATAAGTTGTCTTTATAAAGAATATGTGAACTGTTAATGTATTATATGCGTGAATTGTCTCTGCGAAGTATGTGCGAATTGTCATTGTATTGTATGCATGAGCTATCTTTGCAAAGAATATGTGAATTGTTAATGTATTGTATATGTCAATTGTCTCAGTGAAGCATGTACGAAATGTCACTGTATTGTATGCATGAATTGTCTTTGTGTAGAATATGCGAACTGTCATTGTAAAGTATAAGTAAATCGACCTATAAGGTTATGCAAACTCTATGTAAGTAGTTATGTGCGAGCGAACCTAGTAAGTATATGGTGATGTGCGACCTGTGTCACTGTACGAACTGTAGCAAGGTGTAGGCTATAGCAAAGGAGGGAACTGTGATAATGTACAATCTGTGACAAAGTGCGAACCGTGTCAAGGTGTGAACTATGACAAATACAAGCTATGGTATTGTACGAACAGAGGG
This sequence comes from Gossypium bickii, assembly GCA_025503065.1. Lineage (NCBI taxonomy): Eukaryota > Viridiplantae > Streptophyta > Magnoliopsida > Malvales > Malvaceae > Gossypium > Gossypium bickii. Next base: position 39,511,978 of record CP106717.1, on the reverse strand, counting down.
AACATGCGAGCTGTGGCATTTTTTATGCTATATCGATTTGGTTCTGTTTAGTTCCTCCGCTAAGTTTAGCTTCCTAGCTTGTTAACTTCTAGCATGCTGAATGTGCACAACTTGAATTGGTGTATATATTTTTGGCATGCTTGTGTGATTTTTTGTGCACATGTTTGCCTGAGAGTTTCCGCTTGAAAATCGATTTTACTAACCTTTGATTCAAGGGTTGTAGGTTTTCGGAACTTACTTAGTTCATTTTGAACTTACCCATTTTTCTCATTCTATTTTTCAGGTATCTTAGGTTATTGCAAACTTCAAATAGGGACTCAGCTAGATCAAGGCCTAGTTTTCGAGCCATTCCTTTGTTTTTTATTTTGTAACATTACATACTGGGGCAGCTTGCAGACTTGGCCAACTTATAGTTTTATTTTGTTGTACTTTGATCTGGTTCACACCCCAGTCCAGTTTTCTTTTGTATAAGTTGTTCAATTGTGGCACTTCACCGAACATCAAATTTCATTCTGTATTTGATATTACGTATTCATATTATTGCTTTTGGCTTGTGTTACAAATTCAAGTTCGCTAAGTGTCATTCATGGCATGTTCGTTGTCTACCATCTGTTTGTACGACTTAAGAATTGAAACATTGTTTTTCTTGTTATTGCGTATCGACCTCAGTCCTTCTAGTAACACCATGGTTCTTCAGTCGACCCGTCAAACAAACAGGTGTTACATTTGAGTTGTCAAGAAGTATATGCAATTACTTTCCCTTCTTGCACCAATTCATATCATAAACCGTTGCGAGATGCATCGTTGAACACTACAAAATTCTTTCCTGACTCAGGTTGTGTTAGAATCGATGTCCCAATCAACATAGATTTCAATTTCTCAAAACTTTGCTAACACTTCTTAGACCATTCAAAGCTAATATTTTTTTTTGTAGCAATTTGGTTAATAGAAGAGCTATCATCGAGAATCCTTTTACAAACCGTCTATAGTATCCCACTTAGCCTAAAAAGCTTCTAACTCCATGACGTTATTTGGGGGTTTCTAATCTAGAATGGCTGAAATTTTGCTTGGATCAACCCGCATACCTTCAACCAATATCACATGCTCCAAAAATCCCACTTCTTTAAGCCAAAATTCACATTTGTTAAATTTAGCATATAACCGCTTTTCTCGCAAGACTTGTAACACTATTCTCAAATGTCGATCATGATCTTCTTCATTCTTTGAATAGATCAAAATATTGTTGATAAATACAACCATAAAATTTTCCAAATATGGATGAAAGATCCTGTTCATCAAGTCCACGAAAGATGTTAGGGCATTAGTAAGCCCAAAAGGCATTACAAAGAACTTATAATGACCGTACCGAGTTCTGAGGGCAGTTTTTAGTACATCTGACTCATTGGCCTTGAGTTGATAATATAAAACAATCTTGCTCCCTTGATTTGGTTGAACAAGTCATCAATTCGAGCAAGTGGATATTGGTTCTTTATCATTATCTTATTCAATTTTCGGTAATCGATACAAAATCCCAAGGTTCCCTTATTTTTCTTCACAAATAGAACCAGAGCTTGCTGCAATAATACACTCGGCTTGATAAACCCTCGATCTAGTAGTTCTTGCAATTAAGCTTTCAATTTTGTTAACTCAATTAGGGTCGTTCTATAAGGATAAATTGAAATCAATACAGTTCCAGGTGTTATTTCAATAGCAAACTCGACTTCTTTATTATGCGACAAGCTTGGCAATTCTTTGAAAAATATATCTGAGAATTCTGAAACTGTGGAAACTTGATCCAAAGAAGATCTAGACATGCATATGTCTAATATATAGGGTAAATATGCCTCACACCCTTTTTTAATCAATTGTCGAGCCGATATTGCAGAAACTGTATTGGTGACGCATTCAGGCACATCAGCATCAACATTTATTATCTCACCTCCTATAGATTTCAACGAGATTATTTTTTGTTTTCAATTGACCACAACATCGTGGAAAGTCAAACAATCCATACCAAGTATTACATCAAACTCGTCATACAATAATAACATCAAGTTGGCCAAAAATTCACGACCCTAGATTTTCAGTGGGCAACTCCAACAAAATTTATAACAACTCCTAAAAAATTCACGACCCCACACAGCAAACTCTGCAGCTTTTACTGGTATATTTCTTTCCAAAACTAATGACGTGCATATTGGATCATCGATAAGCCCAATGGCACAGTAGAAAAATTATTTCGCCAATCATCAACCACGAATCCATATACGAGATTCACATAGTCCAGTCCAATATTTACTACACAATCATACAACTTATTCGATTGGGCCCACGAGCCCATTGGCCCCACATGGCCCCTTTCAGCCCATAGTGGCCCAAACAACCTAAACCCACAAGAACACTCATGATGGCCTCAACTATCGCGTCGAAGCTCCCACACGTACGCTCGCACGCTCTTGTGGCTACCATCGCCGTGTGACCGGTATTTCCAAATTTGCCACTCTACAGCTAGAGTAGTGCGGAATACACACCTGATAGGAATCTGGAGTTAATCCGTGCTCCGAACACTCTATGCCCAAATGCTAACCAAGGTATGCTTACGCCCCTCATAGATCACTCTATTTAAAGTCAGCTTCTCGCCTAACCTCATGTTAGCTTCCCAATGTGGGATTTCACCTTCAGCAGAGTTTTAATTCCATCACAACCATCTGCCGTCCCAACTTAGCAAAATAATCAACCTTTGCGTGTAAAGGGATTCGAATCAAAGTCCTCTTAATAGCCATGTCACGCCACCATCACTAGGACACAAGCTCATTTGTGACTTAAAACATGCGCAAATATTTATAAAGCCTATGTGCCAGTGTCCAGATTCTTTTAAGAGCAAAATTTAAAAATTCTGCAAGGGCCAAGACTTGAACCCAAGCTCCCTTACAACCTTAATGATGCCACAACCACTAAGCCACATGCTTCCTTGCGTCATGATTTCCCCAACAATATTATTAAAACCTACTCACTTACATCGACGGTTTTATTCATCTAAACCAAAAATTTTCCTAAAGCCTAGGTTTGAACCCAAGACTTCATGGAAGCCCCTAACCTTCCAATATCACTCACCTAATAGGTCCAACTTGCATTAGTGCCGTTCTCTTGTTCTCAAAAAATTTAAACGCTCCCATGCCTAAGGTCTAAGAGGCCCAATTCTACTAGGCCCAAATTCAGGGTGTTACAATTCTACCCCCTTAAAGAAATTTCGTCCTCAAAATTTCCAACTATATAATAGCCACACAACACAGGTTACACCACAATGCTTTTGCTGCACACTCTAGTTCCAAACTACGATTTAAGTATGTACCAGTATCTGCATCTGGAGCGTCTCCGACCTCTTGGTGACGTGCTGCGTAGACCAAAGCTGGTTGCCTCGCCTCAGCTTGACCAGCACCTCTGCCTGGTGCTCCACGGCCCACTCCGTTTCCACCCCTGCCCTGACGACGGCCTCTTGGCGGCTGTTGTCCACCTCTCGCCGGCTGAGCAAAACCCTGCCCTACAGCTTGCATCTACCCAGGCCTCTGTGGACAATTTCTCACAAAGTGCTCCACTGATCCACACCTGAAACACGTCCCAGTCCTTTTTCGAAAATCACCCCGATGATAGCTCCCACAACCCACACAAGGCTGTGATCCAGTAACAGCAATAGGGGCCCTAACAAGAACTGGCCCTTCCGTTCTGGCCTTTCTCTTAGGCCTCCGATCCGAATTGGAAGGTTCTAAATCCTTCTTATCTCTACTCCTTTCCTTTTCCCAGTTCTCCAGTTCTGACACTGGCGTGCTTTACCTCTTCAGCAATCTTAGCTTTCTCCACTAACGCGGTAAAGTCCCGCTCCGTCTGTGGAGCTATCAACACTCAGAGGTTGTCCCTGAGGTCGTCCTCAAACCAAACACAGTGCTCGTATTTCGTTGCTACTATTCCTTGACCATACCGACTAATTCACAAAAATTCTTCCTCGTACTCAGCCACAGATCTTTCCTACGAGTGTCGACATAGCTGGCACCCACGTACTTTCCCTGAAATGTGGACTTAAAGAATTCCTAGGTCAATCGGTCAGATGGAGTACCTTCTTTTACCGTAAGCCACCACTGATAGGCTTCATCCCTTAGCAGGGACACAACACCCTTCAACGTTTGTTCCGATGTACAGTCGAGGTCATCTATAATTCTTTCCGTGGCCTCCAACCAGTATTCTACCACACTCAAGGCCAACCCAGAAACTCCCCTAAAGATCTTTGCTCCATTCGACCGGAGTCATTCTGTAACTGACCTGCGGCTCACAGTAACGGTATTCGACCTAGAAGTACCCGCAACCCTTTCGAGAATCCTCAACATTGCTTGGGACAATGCGTCGTCCCCAGCCGCTCGGTCAAACAACCATGTCTCAGCTACCGGTGAATCCGGTGCTTCCCTCGCCTCAACGTTGGGCATGTGGCCTGACGCCGAAGGCCTAACACTAGCACTACCATGGCCTCTACCGCGGCCTCTTGTACCCTTTCTAGCACTCATTTTCTCTTTACGTATTATCTGAATTAAAGTTTTTATGCAATTTAGTAACAATTTCAGTAATTAAGCAGATGTCTTATGAGAAGTAGTAGTTTTTATGCAAGCTCACTACAGTTTTCTCAGTTTACTCTATCTATCGAGTTTCAGTGTAATGCTACTATCTATAGTAGTTTCTCAGTATAACATTTCAGTCTATAATAGTAAACTGAGCCAGAGAACTTACAAATTTGGTGTCGGAGACTCGGTGTGCACAACATTTCAGAAAAATACCTCAAAACACTTCACATATTTGAAACCAACCTCTTGTGATACAAAATTTTGAAAACCCAATCCACAGCAGAGTTTTACAACCCGGGCTCTGATACCACTAAATGTAACACCCCAAATCCAACCTAGAAGTTATGGCCAAATCTGGCGGTGTCACATTAGAGTGCTTTTTAGAAACCCTTTTTTCCTTGTTGAAAAAAACTCGTTTGGAGGTTGAAGCTGTAATGCCTCTAACCCGTATCCGTCGCCAGATTAGGGTTACGAAGCATTACCGATCAAAACATTACCAAGAACAAGCATTCATAAATAAATATTTATAGACTTATAAACATTTTATATAAACAAATCATATTTCTTTAATACTAGTTCGAATCAGAAGAACTTCCATCGCATAATTATCAAATGCCTAATTCATTAGTAGTCATACTTCTATCATATCACATTTCATCATAGATGAAACAAAATTTTAATAATAATCATATTATACTCACTTGCACATAATTAAGAATCAAACATATACCATTTCATGCATGAAATATTTTAAAGCATTATCAATAATTCATATATATATACACATACAAATACATTACTAATTTATACACAATTCACTAAAACCTCATTAATCAATTTCAAACATTAAGACATATTGTAACATCTATCTCACATGTAAATAACCAACCAAAACATTTACCTAGCCATTTTAATACATCTCAGAACCGAATACGTAAGCATATTTTAACCAAATTATTAAGGAAATTAATAAGGCCGAATATGTACAATATATCACATACCCAATAATCTAATTTAATGAACACTTTCATTAATAATATACTTAGCTTCTCATGACATTTATACAGTTATTCATAACTCATTATATCTTAACCATAAATCCAAACAATTAACATTGGCAAATTTCAATACATATGCACATAAATCCAATCGAATCATTTTATAACATAAGCATATTTAACATATAATTTAATCATGATTAACCCTGTTAAGTGGCTAACCCTTCACCCAAATACAAATCAATTTACAATTTCAATAATCAAACCAAACCACATTAAAATTGAGCCAAGTTCGATCACCCAAATTGAAACATATAATATTAACAAAAATCTCATAGTCAGCCCACATTCAACTTCACTCTACCATAATTAAGTATTACTAGCACAAAACACCATCAAAAGGATATAGACTCATTTATCAGATTAGCCATTTTCGCATGGCCTTTATATACATCACATTCATATTAAACTCAAAAGAGTAACATAGCCTATCCATGCCATTGTTTCAAAAGGAGTTTAACCTATAAAATACCACAGTTAGTCGATAGTGTGACAGACTTTGACGATGATCCCCGAGCTCGTAACTAGACTTCAAAATCTATAAAACAATACAAATAAACACAGACAGCAAGCTATCATAGCTTAGTAAGTTATAAGCAATTTCACAAAAGCAATGCATTATACCATTGAATTAAATAAATCAAATTAATATAATCACTACTAAGGTTTAAAACCATAACTATAATTTATATCACCTTTTTAAAGCTTTCACTTTTCATAGTCCAAAGGCCGAACATCCAAGCCTTCGATAATAGATTTCACATGCATATTTTACTTACCGAATTTTACTTGCATTTCAAACTCATATAAATTACATATTCAAAATCAAAACCAATCAAATGAACTCCTTATACAAAATTCCCTATGGCCGAATTACATTATATATAATTCAAAATAGAAATCAATAAGATTTTGTAAGTATTTCCCCATATCAACCTATATCACTAGAACTATATATTTAATAAATACGTTCCATCCAAACCAAATTGTCACACATACTTGATTTCAAGTAATAACATCTCATAATATCAACTTACCAAATTCAATCCAAGATATAAAAATTAATCGCACACTTGGTACTCTTTATCCGATTTTGCACACTTAGTGCTCGGAAATTCGATTCACACACTTAGTGCCAAATGACCGATTTCACACACTTAGTGCTCGATGTCGAAATTTCTCATTAGTGCATCTCTCAAACTTATTCCTCTTTCATACATATACTTATACACATAAATTTATAATCAACCATATATACAGATATAAATTTCAAATCAACTCATTCATCTCACAATTGCTTATCACATTCGGCAATATTCATTTCATATATATATACACTTCCATTTAAATTAATTACATCATTATAAATAAATGTTAATTCAACTCAATTGCTTAAAAACTTACCTCCGATATCGATGGACTACGTTTCCCGACTATTCGCTCAACTTTGCTTTTCCCTGATCCAATCCCGATCCTTTTTGTTCTTGATCTATTTGATTTCAAATTAAGCTCATTCAAACATATTTTCATTCAATTTAATCCAAAAACACATAAGTGGGTAAATTACATTTTTACCCCTAATATTTCTCATTTTCACAATTTAGTCCTTATTGCACAAAACACAAAATATTCAAAATTTGACTATGTCATGCTTAGGCCGAATGTTCCTTAAGCTCATACAAGTCCATACATTTCATTTATTTTACATTTTGACCCCTTTAATTGAGCTTCAACTATGCCGAAATGCTCATCTCTTTTTCTTTTATTTTTCTATTTTCATTTGGCCAAGAACATGCACTCTTTACATGTTTTATTTTCTTATTAGTTTATTACCCACATATCATTATTATAATATTAACATATATTAAATAATGCACCATTTTCACAAAAAAAGAAATAATAAACAATTAAAGTCACTATTTCATGCATACCAACTGGCCACTAACTCCCTTTTATGGCCAAAGTGCTACTTTAAGCCTCCCATTTATTAAGACAACAACAATTAAGCATTATTTTATTAAACCATCAAATTTTTATTTTAGGCGATTAAGCCCATTTTTCAAAATTAAGCACTAAAACGATCAAATTTTAATACGAAAATTTCACACACACCAATTCTCACGTAATGAACATGGAAAATAATATTAAAATATTTTTCTGACTCGAACTCGTGGTCCCGAAACCACTGTTTTGATTAGGTCAAAGTCACTGCTTCAGAAGCCTCTTCGTAGAACTCATGTTAAACTAGCATTTTGTTAATCAATTTAAAACTTCATTACTTCTAAAACCTTATTTGTTGTGGAAGCTTAAAAATTGTTGTAGAAACATAGTGTTTTGATAACAGTTATCGTTTTAGGAAAATCGCGTTCTACTTCTAACATGTATAAATCATAATGATTAAAACCTCAGATTGAAAACTATAAAATTGGAAAGGCCTTATTACAAATATAAAAAAATCCAGACAAAAACTAATAGTAAATAAAAGCCAAGTAAACAATAACAGGAGCAGTACTGTGGCCACCTCCGAGTCCCTCGCAGCTCCAAATCCACTAAGTCTGGGGATTACCTGTACAGTTAGATAGAAGGGTGAGTTTGCAAAAGCTCAGTGTGTAATCCCTTATAATACAAACAGTCAGATATACGGTATACAGAAACAAACCGGGCTCTCGAGCCCATCACGCACCACGATGATCGTGGGTCTTGGCCCATAACGTAACTAGGTAGATCAAGCCCATTACGAGATCGATGTCGATACGGATATGCGAGATAGAAATCCAAATAATCCAACCAATTCACCATGTGGGGATAAAATCGACCCACCCAGCCAACACACTAAGCTTAGCACCGGTTGCAGCACTAAGTTAATAGAATGGCTCGGTGCCATAGACAGAATGGCTAAAAGCCATAAATATCGCAAAGATCGCCGCTGCCATTATGAAACGGCTAAAAGCCATAAATATCGCAGCATCGCTGCCGGTTAACAGAAAGGCTAAAAGCCATAAATATCGCAGAAAGGCTGAAAGCCTTGTACAGAACGGCAATGAGCCGTACACTTCCTCCGTAACTTTGTCCCAACCCCCTTGCAATATGTCGTGTATGTCATGCTCAATCATCACAGGTGTATGCAGAATGACCATACTCAGAAACAGTCATTTAACATATATTACAAGCATATCAGTCACACGACCGACCACATTCAAGTCAGTTAAAACACAGTCATACGATCACAGTCAAGTCATGGCACAAAATCAGTCATTTACCCTTATGGGCAAAATAGTCATTTTACCCTATAAGGGTATTTCGATAATCTTAACCTTCAGGGGTATTTCTGTAATTCTACCCTACAGAGGTAATTCAGTAATTCTACCCTACAGGGGTATTTTAGTAATTTTGCAAATTGAGGGTATTTTAGTCATTTTGCAAACCGAGGGTATTTTAGTAATTTTACAAACAGAGGGTATTTTAGTAATTTTGAAAATCGAGGGTATTTCAGTAATTTCACAAATTAGGGGTATTTCGGTAATTTTACAAATCAGGGGTATTTCAATAATTTTGTTAACCAAGGGATTCTAAACAGAGATAACGACACGAATGGGCCTAGGGCCAATTCTCGACCCAAATGGGCCCACACGCTCTGTGGCCCATTTAGCCCAAATCTAGCCACAGATATAAGATTCACATAGTCTAGTCCAATATTTACTACACAATCATACGACTTATCCGATTGGGCCCACGGGCTCATTAGCCCCTTTCGACCCATCGTGACCCAAACAACCTAAACAACAAGAACACTCATGATGGCCTCAACTATCGCGTCGAAGCTCCCATACGTGCACTGCACACTTGCGTGGCTACCATCACCGTGTGACCGGCATTTTGGCATTTGCCGCTCTACAGCTAGAGTAGTGCGAAATACACACCTGATAGGAATCTGGAGTTAATCCGTGCTCTGAACACTCCTATGCCCAATTGCCAACCAAGGTATGCTTACTCTCCTCACAGATCACTCTATTTAAAGCCAGCTTCTCGCCTAACCTCATGTTAGCTTCTCGATGGGATTTCACCTTCAGCAGAGTTTTAGTTCCATCACAACCACCTGCCATCCCAACTTAGCAAAATAATCAACCTATGCATGCAAAGGGATTCGGACCAAAGTCCTCTCGATAGCCATGTCACGCCACCACCACTAGGACACAAGCTCATTTGTGACTTAAAACATGCGCAAAAATGTGACAGTGTCCAGATTCTTTTAAGAGCAAAATTTAAAAATTCTTCAAGGGCCAATACTTGAACCCAGGCTCCCTTACAACCTTAACGACGCCACAACCACTAGGCCACATGCTTCCTTGCTTCATGATTTCCCCAACAATATTCTTAAAGCCTACTCACTTACATCCAGGGTTTTATTCACCTAAACCAAAATTTTTCCTAAAGCCCAGGTTTGAACCCAAGACTTCATGGAAGCCCCCTAACCTTCCAAAATCATTCACCTAATAGGTCCAACTTGCATTAGTGCCATTCTCTTGTTCTAAAAAATTTTAAACGTTCTCATGCCCAAGGCCTAATAGGCCCAATTCTACTAGGCCCAAATTTAGGGTGTTACAGTTCGACCATTGATAATCTCTTGCATGTAAGTTCATTTTGAGCATGTTTCTTGTAAATTTTATGTTTTTGAGATCGTTGTAACTTAGTTTATCTAGTAGCCTAGAGACTAATTTGTGATTTTATCAAAGTTCTGAAAATTCACCATTGATATTTTCGAAGCTTTTTGGTGGTAAATGGTTTAGTACGAAGTTTGACGATGATTTTAGGCTAGTTTGTAAAGTGATTTTATATAATTTTTATGTTTAGGAATTAAATTGAATATAAATTAATTATGACATGTTTTTCTTGCGAAATATTTGCATATGGGGGTTGTTTTGGATTATTAATAAATTTGGTTAAGATTATTTGGGGTTAAATGTGAAAATTTAAATAGTTTTGGTGTTAAGGACTAAATTGAATAAAGTGTGCAAGTTTAGGGAAAATTGTAAAATAAAATTTAAAGGTTACATGCATAGAAATGAGTTTGATAATGTATTTGAATTTGATAAACTGAATTTAATCATTTTAAAGATCAAGAATTGAATCGTATAGAGGATAATTGAGGAAATGAGAAAATCGCATATTAGTCCCTACAAGTCAATCGATAGCATATCTTAGGTAAGTTGATAGTATAGATGAATATATGTATATACATTTATAACTTGTGATATTACGATTTGGTTAATTATATTCTGGTTGAATTTTGATATGAAATTGAAATTATAAAATGTTTACAATTAAGTACAAGTGAGAAATGATTATTTAATAGTTAGTGAATAATATGGTTAATTGATATTGAAATGAACGTAATTGATTTATATCATATGTATGGATAACGTGGAAGTGCCTCTGATTTATAGTGTTAAGAATTCTATTAAATGCCCGTTTAAATGTAGTAAACGATTAGGATACGATTGGCATGCCAATAGGGTTGGAACGCGCGCTTGTACGTAATTGCAATTCGGTGCCTCTGTTCACACTACGGTGTCTTTGTTAGCATCTCGATGCTCTCTAGTGTGTTTTGGGAAAACCCGTGTATCCAAGTCATGTTGCTATAGTTCATTGGGCTATGAAAATTATGAATAATCTCAAAATGATTTGTTATTTTCAATGATTAACCATTAAAAGGTTTGTATTAAAGTAATAACATGTTTGAACATTTTATTTGGTATTAATGAAATGAAATGTCTGTGTAATGTGTATGAAGGTTTTGGTTAAACCATTAATGAGCATTAATTATTTGAGGAACTAATCCTATATTAATCGCGTGAATTCTTGTACATGACTATCAGGTTAAATTAATCTAAGCTTTATTAGTTTTTATATTAGTAATTGAGGTGAGTTAATTTGAATTTCATCAATGAACTTACTAAGCTCTATAAGCTTACTCTGTTTGTTCTTGTTTTTTGTAGTTAATGTTCTGCTGAACTGGTTAGGCGGATCAACTTCAAGGCTCACACTATCATGCTTCTGTTTCAGTAGCTTTTGATTTGGTTCTTTTGGTTTGTAGCATGTATATAAGGTTTTGAAGTTGTTAATGTTTGAGAATTAGGTTTGGAAAAAGCAGCAGAAAATAAATTTAGGGAAAAACTAGAGATTTAATTTTTTTCTCAAAACAAGAACTTGGTTGTGATATCTAAAGTAATAAACACTTAACCAAAATTATATCTTTTCGATTCTTCTAGGATGAACGCTTTGACCAAATCGCCTTCTCTGCTATCCTCAAGCTCACGTATGCGGAGTGTTGGTGTAACATCCCAAAATAGGGGTTATTTGTGATTGAATTATTTTTTTCTTGTGTTTGAATTTCTGTGATATTATTTGTGATGTTATAAGGCTTAATTAGAGGTCTTCAGTAAGCTCGGTTTAGTAGAATAATTTTTAGTTTGGCTTATTTAATGAAGTGGATTATGTGAGCTTAGCACTTAAGTTAATTTAAGTAGCAATAAGTGACATAAGTTGAGTGCATGGCAAGTTGGTAGTGACGCATGGAGTTTAGCTTGAGGGGAGTGGTTCGAATCCCTTAGTAAGCATTTAGAGAACTTTTATTTTTATATTTTTATGGTAAGTGTCGGCCAAGGATAATTAAGGTAAGTGTTGACTATATTATTTTTGGTTAGTAGACTATAGGTTTAAGGCAAGTATTAACTTATGGAAGGGAATCAAGTAATTAAGGAAAATATGGAGACATGGGGCTAGTATCAAGGATTATGTTTTGGAAACAAATTCATGGCCTTTATGCCATGAACTTGGACGGCAATGTGGCTAGGAGGGGAGTTTTGGCCGAATATGCTAGTGTTGGTAAGGCTTAGGAATTCTTTTTGGTCATTTCTTTCATTTGGTGCAAAAGTTGCAAAACAATTCTCTCTCAAACTCTTTTCTTTCTAGCCGAATTTTACCATTTGCTAAGCCTAATACTTTTGACCATTTGGTCATTTTATGCTCAATTTTTATTTTATTTTCTTCATCTCAATCTCTCAAAACCGAAACCTTCATCAACCTTTTTTGTTCTCCCATTTGTTTCGATTAAACATCAAAAACCTTCTATACTTACTTCTTGCCGAAACTCTATTTCTTTTCCTATTCTTTTCTTTTTGTCATAAAACCGAATATACCTCTTGTTGTGCCGAAAATATTCATCTCCTATCTTGATCAACTTTGGCCGAATATTGAAGGTAAGATAGTTATCATCGGGACTTCTCTAGAAAACGGTTGTGGTAAGGTGGTAAGGTTTATTTTGAAGGATTATTATTTTAAGTTTCGTTTAAGCCGAAGGCTAATAAACCTTATTGATGATGGTTGATTGTAGGGAAGTGAGGCCGATTCTTTTAGGAGTGTGTTGGATAAGTGTTCGAAGGCTTTGGGTAAGATTTTGGGTTCACAAGGAACCCTTCTCAATTATTTTGATTTGACCGAATAGGCCATGGTTCTAATATTCATTTTTGGCCGAATATAGGGGCAAGAATATTTGTGTGGCCGATTTGTCTATTCGGGATTTAGAACTCTTTTTGGTGCCAGGTGTGTATACATACACATCTTATAACTTTTAATATGCTAAGTGTTATTTTATGTCTAATCAAATTGTGTAAACATGGATGTAATACCTTCATGGTATTAGCAAGGACTCTGTAAGTCTATATTGCTATGAGATTATTATTTGATGCTTTTGGGAAGCATGATTCATTTGGCATGTGTATTATATAATATATGGCTTATGATAATCGATTGGATATTGTTAAATAAATCTATCAACATGATTTTTGGTACATGCATATAAATGATTGTTATGGGTTTCTTTGAGAGGAGGCAAAGTGATATTCGTGTCGACGGACACCGTGTTTTGGTAACACATCGTGACTACGGTCACCGAGGTTTTGGTACCTCCGGAGGTTTGGCACCTCATAGCGACTTGTCCCTCGTGGTTAATTCCACCGTGGGTTGGCCCCACTTTGAGATATGGGATCGTCGCGGTGATTTGGTATCACACGATGGGTTGGCCCCATCACTTGATTTGTGACTTCGGTCACCAATGTTTTGGTAACACAATTGTGTCTTCTGACACCGTGAGATTTGGTATCTCCAAAGGATTTGGTATCACATTTGTGACTAAATGTCACCAGGTGGTTTGGCACCACCAAAGGGTTTGGTACCACACGGGTAGAGAAAGGCGTTTGGATGGTTAGGTTGGGTGCGTCTTAAACTTATGCATGTTAATTGGTTATGATTTGTGTATGTTATTGCACTAAACCGGGGAAGGGTTACACATTGAGTCTTGGTGACTCACCTTCTCCTTTAATTTTTCAGGTGATTCGTAGATCGCGGGTGAGGAGCCGGATAGATTCGAGGTGGCCATGCAATGGAGACTTTTTATAAATACATTTTGGATTTTATCTATTGGGTTTATGTTTGTAATAAGGCCTCCTAAAATTATTCTATTGTTGCTGCATGTTTGAATGTTTATTTTAAACTACTTGATGATGTTAAAACGGTTATACGTGTTTTTCTCAAATTAAACGCAAAATGTTTTAAAGTACCATCGGGTACAAATTTTAATTTTAAACAACCCGACTCAACAAATTTCTTTTAAGTGTGGTTTTTAACAAATAAATTTTTTTAATTGAAAGGCAATTCGACTAAGTTTTAAAAATGGTTTTCAGAATGTTTTCTCTGTAGCAAACCAAATTCGGTCATATTGTTTGGGCCGGGTTTGGGGTGTTTCAAAATTGGTATCAGAGCCCAGTTCAAAGCTCGGCTGTGGGGGCCCAAGGCCCAAAAATGTTTTGGTAGGCCTTTTGAAATATTTTTGTTTTTGAATTAGCATGGCACCGAGTCTCCTGCACCAACTTTGCCCAAGTAAGTATCTCTCGATTTTTATGAGTTATATTCTATAGAAGGGTAGGAAGCATGGGACGTAGATAGTGATAGCATTTTAAACTTTAGGACTAGTTTACTCCAAACAAAGACATAAGACTTTAAAAGCCTAATTAAACAAACCTAGGACCAAGTCGCCAAGTTAGGGTGTGGTAACCTTGGTGCGCATGTCTAGGATTGGATCCGGAAGAGCTTGGTATTTAAGCACCCTCGTGACTCACCTCCTTCTTCGCGGGATTCCTACATGGTGCGTAGCTTCGGTTCACCCTAACCGAGAGGATTCGGTCATAGGCAAAACCCTAAATAAAACCCGAAAGGGACTAGCCATGTTTTAAGGAAAACTTTGATTTTAAAATCACTAAATTATCTCTTTTAGATAGTAGGACAAATGCAACGATGAAAATTTTCAAAATATTTTCGGTTTACCAAAATTTCCAAAATGCCCCTAGTGGCAAAATTACGAAAACACCCTTGGTTTCTAAAATTTCCATATTACCCCAATTTTGGTCAAATTTTTATTTTACAAAAGTACTCAAAAATGTTGTATTCCAAAATAATACCTTGACTTTGAAATTTACAAAATTACCCCTAATTGACAAAATTACCAAAATACCCCTGGTTTCCAAAATTTTGCTATATCTTCAAATTGAGAATTTCTTGAAAAATACTCCTCAATTTTAGAAATTTCAAAATATCTCGAATTATTAGAGTTTTAAAATTTTCTTCGGTTTATTACAAAAATACCCTGTAGGAAAAATGACGAAAATACCCCTAGGTTAGAAACGGACAGAAATGCCCGAAGAGTGCATAGGTATGAAAGGTATAGGGAATGGATATACTTTTCTGTGTAAACTAGGATAGAAGACCTAAAACCTTGTTTGATCGAAAGAATCTCTATTAAACTCTTTTCATAAAATTTCTTCGCGGATAATCAAGTGAAACATGTACTAATTCATAAAATTTCCTAATCAGATTAAAGCGCGATAGTTAGAATGAGCTTTAGAGGACGTGGTCATCGTGGACGCGGAAGGGGTAGGATGGCCGTATCGGAACCTGTCGGGTCGGGTCAGGGATCTAAGAACGAGATACCGCCACCCCCACCCCCAACCTTTGGAGCTGAAGAGCAGGATCAGACGGGTGACGACGCTGTGTCACAAGCGATGCTACGGGTTCTGGAAAGGGTAGCTGGAATTGGAGGAGGTGGAGGAGCTCGAAAGTCGGTTCCCGAGAGACTTAGAGCTAACGGAGCTGAATTTTTCCGAGGTGTGTCCAGTGTAGCGCCCAATACGGCTGAGTATTGGCTAGAATCGACCGAAAGAATCATGGATGAGATAGATTTGACAAACGAGGAGAAGCTGAAAGGAGCGGTGTCGCTTCTCAAAGATGAGTCATATCGTTGGTGGCTCACGGTTCGAGATGGTACTACGGCAGATGATCTCACTTGGGAGTATTTCAAGAATTCGTATCAGAAAAAGTATGTTGGCTCAAGCTATATTGATGCTTAAAGAAAAGCTTTTCTGGGATTAGTGCAAGGAAGTAAATCTGTGTCAGAATATGAAGCGGAATTTCTAAGGCTGAGTCGTTATGCTCAGGGAATAGTGGCATCGGAGCATGATCGTTGTGTTCGTTTTGAAGACGGACTTAGAGACGAGTTAAGGTTGCTGATTGCTCCGCAGCAGGAGCGTGAGTTTGCTGTCTTGGTGGAGAAGGCCAAGGTAGCCGAAGGAGTCAAGGAGTCCGCGAGGCAAAGTTATGATAGGAACAAGCTGAAGAGAGGATTTGGATCGTCTGGGTCGGGTGGTAATGTTCAGAAAAGGTTTAGGCAGAGTGGGTCAAATCAGGCAGGAAGGTCCACAGCTGTTAATCAGAGACCGGCCCAGTGTAACCGTTGTGGAAAGTTTTATTGGGGTGAATGTTGTACCGGAGGGAAAGGATGTTTCGAGTGTGGTTCGCTAGAACATCGTGTGAGGGACTGTCCGCGTAAGCAAGCTAGAAATCGACCAAGGTCAGGTCGTCGTGCTCGGCCGAGAAAGAGAGACCAAAGACCGCCGAGAGGTCGTGGTAATGGTAGAGGTGGTTTTGGCTCTAGTGGAGGTCGCGGAGCAGCTGGCAGAGGTATGGGTAACACGGAGGCTAGGCAGCCTGGTTTGGTGTATGCTGCGAGGCGTCGTGAGGAAGGGGACGCACCGGACGTCATAACCGGTACGTTTTTAATATTTGGTGTTCCATATACTGCCTTGATAGATATGGGTTCGACACATTCTTACGTTGCTAGTAGTATAGTTGAGACCATGAGTTTAGTTTCTCGAGATCGCTTCTAGGAGGATGACTGTACTTAGTCCTCTAGGTCACTCAGTAGTAGTAGACAAGTCAGATAGGAATGTACCCCTAGAACTCCAGGGGTAGTGTTTGTAGCCGATCCGATGGAACTGCGCCGTTTAAGGAGTTCGATCCGATTCTTGGGATGGATTGGTTGGTCAAGTACCAAGCAAGTTTGGATTGTCTTTGCTAAGCGCATGGTTTTGAAGACGGTTGAAGGTGAAGAAGTGGTCATGATAGGTAATAGGAGAGATTATCTATCCAATGTGGTATCTGCATTTGAAAAGTCGAAAAGATGGTCAAGAAGAAGTGTGAGGCGTTCGTAGTTCATGTGTGTGCTTTGGAAGCTAAGGAGTCTTCGTGGGGAATGTTCAAACTGTGAAGGAATTTGTTTGACGTATTTCTGAAGAATTTCCGGATTGCCTCCGATCGTGAAGTCGAATTCGGTATAGATCTGTTACCCGAGCAGCGCGCCGGTGTTTATAGCTCCGTATAGGATGGCAATCGAAGGAATTGTTGGAATTGAAGGCTCGATTCAAGAGTTGTTGGATCGAGGTTTCATTCGACCAAGTGTTTCACCGTGGGGAGCGCCGGTACTTTTGTCAAGAAGAAGGATGGTGCGATGCGGATGTGTATAGACTACACTTGATTGAATAAGTGACGATCAAAAACAAGTATCCTTTACCGAGGATAGATGACTTGTTTGATCAGCTTAAAGGGGCTGCGATTTTCTATAAGATTGATTTAAGGTCTGGATATCATCAGCTGAAGGTGAAAGAGGCCGATATCCATAAGACGGCATTTCGTACTCGGTATGGACACTACGAGTTCCCCGGTGATGCCGTTTGGTTTGACTAATGCACCAAAGAAATTTCATGGACATGATGAATAGGGTATTTCAAAGCTTTTGGATCGATTTGTTGTGGTCTTTATAGATGATATTTTGGTGTACTCGAAGTCGGAAGAGGAGCATGATGTGCATTTGCGAGTGGTGTTGCGATTCTCGAGGAAAAGCAAACATGCGAAATTTAGTAAGTGCGAATTCTGGCTTAAGGAGGTGACTTTCTTGGGTCACGTAGTTTCAGCCGAGGGGATTAGAGTGGATCCTCGAAAGATTGAGGCAGTATTGGATTGGAAGCCGCCTAAATCTGTGGCTGAAATTCGGAGTTTTCTAGGTCTGGCAGGGTATTACCGAAGATTTGTGGAAGGATTTTCTTTGATCGCCGCACCGATGACCAAGTTGTTGAGGAAAGGAGTTCCATTTGTGTGGACCGAGGAGCAGCAAAGAAGTTTCGACAAATTGAAGAGGATTCTGACTGAAGCTCCGGTTTTGATTCAACCTGAGGCAGGCAAGGAATTTACGGTTTATTGCGATGCATCACATATTGGTTTGGGATGTGTGCTGATGCAAGACGGGAAGGTAGTGGCTTATGCAACTCGGCAGTTGAGACCGCATGAGGCTAATTATCCGACTCATGACATATCTTGTACGGAGAGAAGTCGATAGTCTACACGGATCACAAGAGTCTTAAGTATCTTTTGACTCAGAAGGATTTGAATTTGAGGCAGCGTAGATGGATTGAGCTGTTGAAGGATTACGATCGCTCGATCGAGTATCATCCTGGTAAAGCTAACGTGGTGGCGCGCACGCAGCGTTGAGCCGTAAGGTTGTATCGGATTTAAGATCGATGTTTGCTCGACTTAGTCTGTTCGATGATGGGAGTCTTTTGGCAGAATTACAAGTCAAGCCGACTTGGTTAGATCAGATTAAGAAGAAGCAATTAGAGGATGATGGTCTGAATGATCGGAGGTTGCAAGTTTTGAATGGTGGATTAGAGGATTTTAGTCTGTCCAGTGATGGAGTTTTGTACTTTAAAGGGAAAGCTTGTATGCCTAAGGATGTGGAGTTGAGACAAAGGATTCTTCGGGACGCACATAGCAGCCCATATGCTATGCATCCCGGAGGTAGCAAGATGTATCGGGATTTGAGAGAGCAATTTTGGTGGCCAGGTCTGAAGCGGGAAGTAACTGAGTTCGTGGGTAAGTGTCTGACGTGTCAACAAGTTAAGGCTGAACATCGCTTACCATCCGTTTACTTCAAAGGTGAAGATTCCTCAGTGGAAGTGGGAGAGGATCACTATGGACTTTGTCAGTGGTTTACCTCTTACGCCTAGTAAAAAGGATTCTGTTTGGGTGATTGTGGATCGTCTGACTAAAGCAGCGCATTTCATACCTGTAAGGGTAGATTATTCGCTTCAAAGGCTAGCAAAGTTATATGTGGCTGAGATAGTGAGATTGCATGGTGTGCCAGTATCGATTATCTCGGATAGGGATCCGAGGTTTACATCAAGGTTTTGGAGAGCTTTGCATCAAGCCTTGGGAACGAGATTGGATTTCAGCACAGCTTTTCATCCGCAATCTGACGGACAATCGGAGAGAGTGATTCAGATCTTAGAAGATATGCTCAGGGGATGCGTTCTGGATTTCAGTGGCAGTTGGAAGGAGTATCTACCGTTGGCGGAATTCGCTTACAACAATAGTTATCAAGCGAGTATCCAGATGGCTCCATATGAAGCACTGTATGGACGAAAATGCCGTACTCCTACGTGTTGGACGGAACTAGGTGAACGACATGTCTTGGGTCCAGAGATGGTAACGGTAACTGAGGACAAAGTTAAGGTAATTCGGGCTCGTCTCAAGGAAGCGCTCGGATAGACAGAAGTCTTACGCCGATCTCAAGCGCAAGGAGATGGAATACGAGGTAGGAGATAAAGTCTTTCTGAAGGTGTCGCCTTGGAAGAAGGTGTTGCGTTTTGGGCGAAAAGGGAAGCTAAGCCCAAGGTTCATCGGCCCGTATACTGTGTTGAAGCGAATAGGACCGGTAGCTTATCAGCTCGAGCCGCCAAAGCAGAGTTGAATCAGATTCACGATGTTTTCCATGTGTCGATGCTTAGACGATATAGGTCGGATCCATCGCACGCGTGCGATGGCGAGATTGAGATTAACTCCGACTTATCATTCGAGGAGGAACCAGTTCAGATCCTAGATCGTGATGTCAAGGTTCTGCGTGAGGAAGTCGAGTACCTTTAGTGAAAGTACTATGGAGAAACCATGGTACGGAGGAAGCGACGTGGGAACCCGAGGATGTGATGAGGCAGCAATATCCCCATCTTTTCTGATCAGGTAATTTCGAGGTCGAAATTATTTTAAGGGGGGTAGAACTGTAACATCCCAAAATAGGGGTTATTTGTGATTGAATTATTTTTTTCTTGTGTTTGAATTTCTGTGATATTATTTGTGATGTTATAAGGCTTAATTAGGGGTCTTGATGAAGCTTTCGGTTTAGTAGAATAATTTTTAGTTTGGCTTATTTAATGAAGTGGATTATGTGAGCTTAGCACTTAAGTTAATTTAAGTAGCAATAAGTGACATAAGTTGAGTGCATGGCAAGTTGGTAGTGACGCATGGAGTTTAGCTTGAGGGGAGTGGTTCAATCCCTTAGTAAGCATTTAGAGAACTTTTATTTTTATATTTTTATGGTAAGTGTCGGCCAAGGATAATTAAGGTAAGTGTTGACTATATTATTTTTGGTTAGTAGACTATAGGTTTAAGGCAAGTATTAACTTATGGAAGGGAATCAAGTAATTAAGGAAAATATGGAGACATGGGGCTAGTATCAAGGATTATGTTTTGGAAACAAATTCATGGCCTTTATGCCATGAACTTGGACGGCAATGTGGCTAGGAGGGGAGTTTTGGCCGAATATGCTAGTGTTGGTAAGGCTTAGGAATTCTTTTTGGTCATTTCTTTCATTTGGTGCAAAAGTTGCAAAACAATTCTCTCTCAAACTCTTTTCTTTCTAGCCGAATTTTACCATTTGCTAAGCCTAATACTTTTTGACCATTTGGTCATTTTATGCTCAATTTTTATTTTATTTTCTTCATCTCAATCTCTCAAAACCGAAACCTTCATCAACCTTTTTTTGTTCTCCCATTTGTTTCGATTAAACATCAAAAACCTTCTATACTTACTTCTTGCCGAAACTCTATTTCTTTTCCTATTCTTTTCTTTTTGTCATAAAACCGAATATACCTCTTGTTGTGCCGAAAATATTCATCTCCTATCTTGATCAACTTTGGCCGAATATTGAAGGTAAGATAGTTATCATCGGGACTTCTCTAGAAAACGGTTGTGGTAAGGTGGTAAGGTTTATTTTGAAGGATTATTATTTTAAGTTTCGTTTAAGCCGAAGGCTAATAAACCTTATTGATGATGGTTGATTGTAGGGAAGTGAGGCCGATTCTTTTAGGAGTGTGTTGGATAAGTGTTCGAAGGCTTTGGGTAAGATTTTGGGTTCACAAGGAACCCTTCTCAATTATTTTGATTTGACCGAATAGGCCATGGTTCTAATATTCATTTTTGGCCGAATATAGGGGCAAGAATATTTGTGTGGCCGATTTGTCTATTCGGGATTTAGAACTCTTTTTGGTGCAGTGTGTATACATACACATCTTATAACTTTTAATATGCTAAGTGTTATTTTATGTCTAATCAAATTGTGTAGACATGGATGTAATACCTTCATGGTATTAGCAAGGACTCGGGTGTAAGTCTATATTGCTATGAGATTATTATTTGATGCTTTTGGGAAGCATGATTCATTTGGCATGTGTATTATATAATATATGGCTTATGATAATCGATTGGATATTGTTAAATAAATCTATCAACATGATTTTTGGTACATGCATATAAATGATTGTTATGGGTTCTTTGAGAGGAGAAGCAGATGATATTCGTGTCGACGGACACCGTGTTTTGGTAACACATCGTGACTACGGTCACCGAGAGGTTTGGTACCTCTCGAGGTTTGGCACCTCATAGCGACTTGTCCCTGTGGTTAATTCCACCGTGGGTTGGCCCCACTTTGAGATATGGGATCGTCTGCCAGTGATTTGGTATCACACGATGGGTTGGCCCCATCACTTGATTTGTGACTTCGGTCACCAGTGTTTTGGTAACACAATTGTGTCTTCGGACACCAGAGATTTGGTATCTCCAGTGATTTGGTATCACATTTGTGACTAAATGTCACCAGTGGTTTGGCACCACCAGTGGTTTGGTACCACACGGGGTAGAGAAAGGCGTTTGGATGGTTAGGTTGGGTGCGTCTTAAACTTATGCATGTTAATTGGTTATGATTTGTGTATGTTATTGCACTAAACCGGGGAAGGGTTACACATTGAGTCTTGGTGACTCACCTTCTCCTTTAATTTTTCAGTGATTCGTAGATCGCGGGTGAGGAGCCTGATAGATTCGAGGTGGCCATGCAATGGAGACTTTTATAAATACATTTTGGATTTTATCTATTGGGTTTATGTTTGTAATAAGGCCTCCTAAAATTATTCTATTGTTGCTTGCATGTTTGAATGTTTATTTTAAACTACTTGATGATGTTAAAACGGTTATACGTGTTTTTCTCAAATTAAACGCAAAAAATGTTTTAAAGTACCATCGGTACAAATTTTAATTTTAAACAACCCGACTCAACAAATTTCTTTTAAGTGTGGTTTTTAACAAATAAATTTTTTTAATTGAAAGGCAATTCGACTAAGTTTTAAAAATGGTTTTCAGAATGTTTTCTCTGTAGCAAACCAAATTCGGTCATATGGTTTGGGCCGGGTTTGGGGTGTTACAGTTGGCTCACTTCAAATCAGAAATTTTTTCACAAAAATTATTAGTGGGGTAATTTCACAATTTCTCTAAACTTTTGGGACAAGTTGTAAATAAGAAAAATATCTTTAGAAATTTCCTGAAATAATTTCTTAAAAGAATTTTCTCTCTACTACTTTATCTTGAACTCAAGTGTGTAAAACATAATGACTCGAGACTCTTTATATAGGGAGAGTTTAGAGAGTTCAACTATGATTAAACTTAATCACTTTAATATTAAATTAATATAATACTTATCAAGATAAATATTAGATTAAATTTAATATTAAATCTTATTAAATTAATAGAATATTTATCTACAAAATAAGCTTTAAAATAAATTTAATATTAAATTTATTAAAATATTATTATTTTTGGAATAGTTAATCTGAAATCAAGTTATCTAGAAGAGTTCTAGTAGGAGTGTAATTCTTCTACTGCTCAAGCACTAAAGAACCACCACGGCCGACCATTTTTTGACCACCAAAATGTTGTCGTCGTATCAGCTAGTCACCCCAAGCTAGTTTGGTTTATGCCAGTTCGGTCCGAGTCAGTGATGGCCCGACTGGTTCGGTCCAGCCATTAGTTGGACCGTCAACCCGATTTCATATACCAGACCCAATTTAACAGTTTTTGGGTCTTGGTTTTGATTTTGGGCTCGAGAGCCCAATTTACGATCTCAAGTCCAATTTTCAAGTTCAATTACTCATTGGGCCAATTGTCTCACTTGAAAGTTAATTTTCAAAAATATCATATTAATTTTAATTAATTTAATTTTACTTGATCAAAATTAATTTTCCCAAAAATCACTTAGATTTTCCAAATTAATTTTTCAAGAAAATTCTTTAATCAAATTCTTTAGTTAAACAATTCTTACGACTGCCCAATTTAACTCCACATCGAATAAATCGACTCAATTAAATTATTTCTAAAGTTGTAGAATTTTCTTCTAATTCAAATGCAGTCCAATCGAGCTTTTGTTGAGCTAGTGGAAAGACCAATTAGACATAAAATTAGGCTCTAGTAATTGTAGTTATGTCCAAAAGTATCTTTTCGATAATTAGTAATTACTTAATCATGGAGTCAATCCACAAGAAGTACCATGATTGAAAACTCCTTATGGTATACTCTTTATGAAAGAAATTCATCCAATTTCTTTGTCCAATGACCTTGTCATGTGTGTGTTACCCTCATTTGATATCCTTGATTCCTTTGAGTTAAATCCATTCACTCAATACAATCATATTTTATCTCATTGTCACCATTGTGTCTTCTTAATGATTAATATGATCACTGTCAACAAATAGCTGTGATATACTGCTCATTCGAGAACAAGTAACTCGTGGCGATGTTCCATATTTATCAATCCGTACAATGCCAATAAAAGGATATCGTTAACTCTTTATTTAAGCTATGAATTCCACTGTTGCTAGTAAAGTCATGCCATACTCAATTCATGTACCCAACATACCAGTTATCGACTTAATCATCTTTAGAACATAAGCCTCCACTTATATCAAAGCACATGAGTTACATACACATGGTTAGTGACTAATTTAGGATTTAGGTAAATCACACCATGAACGTCACAAATGAATTAATTCACAAATGGATTCAGAATTAATTCATCTTGGGTCTAGTCTAATGTATCATTCTGCCAATGAATACATTTATGTCTCTACCCATGGAGTCAACTGCTCTGATAGTCAAGGCTAGCCATATCCCCAATTGAAATTGTAGACGACATAGTAATCCTTCTAAAAATCTGAATCAAATGCTCACTTTGATTCTTTTACAGGATTACGGACTTGTTTAGATTATCTATTGAAGTAAGTTGTCTTTCTCGCAATGTAAACATTCTTACAATGTCACTAATCATCAGTTTGAATTTAGACAATCAATGAGCTAATATTTGCTTGTCACAATTTTTCTATGCATGTAAAATATGAAAGACAAAAATACAAAAGACATAATAGTGAAATGTGAAATTCACTTTATTTATTTATTCATCGTTCAAATAAATAGAAAACAATTACATTTTTACTCAATATGGGCACATTTCCTATCAGTTAAATTTGAAGTTTTTGTTGAATTTGCAAGCTTGGTTAAAGTGATATATAAAGTTAAGTTTGTGTTTCATGATTACGCTTGTGATGAATGTGATGTATCTAGTTGAAATACCATATTGATCCTATTTGGTGGGATGATGGTTTGTGTCATTTGAATATTAAGCATGATTTGGTTTTGGTGTATTGAAATGGTAGTTGGTTTTGGTGTCTTATTTGTATAGATGTGGAAAAGGTCATTTTGGTTTTGATAACTTATAGTTTGGGATGAATATGTTGGCCTTTGGAAGGTGGTATAATTAAATGGTTGTGGCATGTGGCATTTAGTACATCATTGAAGTTTACGTTTAAATTTTGGTGCCAATAATGGCATATTGGTTAGACACTTAGGTTGTTTGTGAATTAGTATAATTTGATACATTTTGAATAGGTTTGGATGTTGGTTAATAAGTGGCTTGGATCCTAAGAAGGGTTTAGTGAAATGGCTTGTGTTTGAAGGTGTTTTTGGACACACACGACATGTGACATAGTTTGCCACACGGTCATGTGCCCATACGGTCTTATGAGACAACCGTGTAGTTCTTTAATTTTTGGTGCAGGGTTGTTCGCACGGTCTTAGGGAGTTACACTATTTGGTGACACGGCTGTGTGACCCTTTATTCGAATTGTACACGGTCTGGGAACATGGGTGTGTGGAATAGCCACAAGGCCAAGCTGGGGGCCACATAGGCTGGTCTCTTTGTAACAGCCCGACTTAGGGCCTAGTCAGAATAGTGGTGCGAGGCCTTAAATCCAAAGTACAGATATAAGTTTTTATGGTCTTTATGTGGCTTATGAGGTGGTTGCATGCTTGTGTGAAAAGTTCATGAAGAAATTTTATTAATTAGTGATTAATTGTCCATTAAGACTAAATTGCAAAGAATGGAAAATGTGAGATTTTAGAAGATTTAAGTATGAAATAGAATTATGAAAATTACTAGAGGTCCTTATTTAGCAATTAGACCATTATATTGAATGATGGACAAAAATGGAGATGGGAAGGAAAAATCTCAAGAAAGGGTCATTAAGGGCATTTTTGTCATTTGGTAAATAAAAGATTAAAAAGGGAAAAAGAAGTCAAATTGTGTCCATCTTCTTCTTGTCATAGCCGAATTTTACAAGCCCTCCATAGCTAGGGTTTCTTCAACTTTCAAGCTTGATTGTAAGTGCATCCTAGCCCCGTTTTTAATGTTCTTCGTATTTTTGAAATCCTCGTAGCTCGATTTAGCTATTTCTAGCTATATTTTGAGCTAGGGTTCATGTTCAAAAATTTACCCATGTATGACATGCATGTATTTTGATGTCTTATGGAAGATTATGAAATTTTGATGTAGGGTAAACATCTTTTTCTATGTGATTTTCATGAAAAATGCATGTAGGGACCAAATTGTAAAAGTTATGAAAATGGTCATACATTAGTGAAATAGTGGAAATTGAAGGTTGCTATAGTTATGAATACGATTCAATTAGGCTTGAAATACAAGGAAGTTGAATGAAAATCATTTTACGAGCCTAGGGGAAAAAGTGTAATTATGAGAAAGTTTAGGGGAAAAATTGTAATTTTTGCCAAAATATGAATTATGAGTTGAATTAGCCAATGTGTGATTTTAACAAGTAAAATTGTTACTATAGATCAAGAAACGTGAAGCTCGGATCAAAATCAAGGCAAGAACAAAATCAAGGACTAAATCGAAACATTATGAAACTTTAACTTCATACAAACTTACCTCGAATCCCATGTAAGACCATATCTGGGATATGGCATTGGTATCAATATTTATGCAAGGTGAATTTGAATATTTTACGATAATCTAATTAGTTCATGGGTAAATGAGCTAAGTAAGATGGTATATAACTAAAACTATCTAATTATGACCTTGAGGTCCATTCATGTTATGAATGATGAAGATTTGAAATTATGCTCATGTTGGTGTCTGTGATAAGTGATACATGTACCATGAGAAAATACACGTTATGAATAAGAAAGACAAGTTTTAAGTTGAAACGAAATTTTACAGCACGACATTACATGTTCAAGTAAAGTTATGCACAATAACACCTCGTATCATGTTCTGGTGTCAGACACGGGTAAGGGGTGTTACATTTAGTTGTATTAGAGCTACGATTTAGTCGATTCTTGAACTAACATAGCATAAGCATGAGTCTAGCTATACATGCCATACATATGACTATTTATATAATGATAGTGTGACAACTCCTGACAACTTAAAATTGTGTTTTTATATAGTAAATGGATCCTGATATGACCGAGCTACAGCCGATGATGCTGCAAGCAATGCGCCGGCTCCCACACAAGGGACCGCGCCAGTAGAGAGTAGACTTGAGACTTTGGGTCAAGAAGAAAAGGCCCGAGAAACCTTTCTGTTTATGATTAGTAATTGGTACACAGAGTACATTCGAGCAAATCCGAATGCTCCACCTCCTCCACCCCCACCTATTCCTCAACCTACCCATGTAGCTCCTCAAGTGGTAGAAGTGATAAGAATAAAAAAGCCTCCGGTTGATAGAATCCAGAAACAAGGAGCCGAGGAATTTTGGGCTAGTAAAGATGATGATCCAGAAAGGGCAGAGTTTTGGCTTGAAAATACCATCAGGGTATTTGATGATTTATCGTGCACGCCTGAAGAGTGTATGAAGTGTGTAGTGTCTTTTCTAAGAGATTCCATTTATCAGTGGTGGAATACCCTTGTGTTGGTCGTACCAAGGGAGAGAATTACATGGGAGTTTTTCCAAGAAGAATTTCGGAAGAAGTATATAAGCCAAAGATTCATTGACCAAAAGAGGAAGGAATTCCTTGAACTGAAACAAGGAAAGATGACAGTAACTGAATACGAGCGCGAGTTTGTGAGACTCAGCAAATACGCTTGGAAATATGTGTCCTTCGAAGCCATTATGTGTAAGAGATTTGAGAACGGACTAAATGAAGATATCAAATTGTTTGTTGGTGTCCTCAAGTTGAAGGAATTTTTTGTATTAGTAGATCAGGCTTGTAAGACCGAGGAATTAGTGAGAGAGAAAAGAAAAGCTGAGATAGAGTCTCATGACTCAAGAAAGAGACAATTGAGTAAGTCATTTCAATCCTCGTCTAAGAAGTCGAGAGATTTTCCTACCCGATCAGCTACTTTAGCCGGGTTTTCAAACAAAAATAAGAGCAAACAGTACTTAGGGTCTAAAGCTCAGACTACATCAGTTGCTAGTGTTGGCAACACCCGACCGAGTAGACCAGAGTGTCCGTAGTGTGGCAGACGTCATTCCGATGAATGTCGAGCTAATAAGAAAGCCTATTTCAGGTGTGGGTCTCTAGACTATTTTATTAGAAATTGCCCTGAAGTGGATGAGAAAGAGAAGTCTTAGGATGTGAGACCGGGAGGTACTGCTAGAGGAAAACCACAGAGAAACCTGGGAAGTGGAACAAGTAGTAAGAATATGCCCAGAGAGTAGGCTTCGAGATCTGAGGGTAGAGCGCTTGCGAGGACCTATGCCATTCGCGCTCACGAAGAAGCATCGTCTCCTGATGTGATTACGGGTACATTTTCTCTCTGTGATACTAGAGTTATTGCTTGAATAGATCTGGGGTCTACCCATTCATATATTTGCATGAAATTAGTATCTAAAATGAGTATGCCCGTAGAGTCCACAGAATTTGTAATAAAGGTGTCTAATCTTTTAGGCAAAAGTGTATTAGTTGATAAGGTAAGTAAAGACTGCCCATTGATGGCTAGAAAACACTATTTTAAGGAAAATCTCATGCTATTTCCATTTGATGAATTTGATATAATCCTTGGTGTGGACTGGTTAACCACTAATGATGTGACAGTAAATTGTGGAAAGAAATATGTTGAATTGAGATGTGAAAATAGGGACACTCTTCGTGTTGAATCAGATGAACAAGACAGATCGCTGGTAGTGATCTCTCATATGTCAGCTCAGAGATATGTAAGAAAGGGGTATGAAGCATATCTTGCCTTTGTGATGAATGCCAAGGAAATCGAATTAAGAATTGAATCAGTGCCGGTAGTGTGTGAGTACCTAGATGTGTTTACAGAAGAATTGTCAGGGTTGCCTCGGTTAGAGAGGCTGAATTTGGTATTGAATTAGTTCTTGGTACGGCACTTATATCAATTGCTCCATACAGAATGGCTCCAACCGAGTTGAGGGAATTGAAGGCACAGTTGCAAGAATTAACAGACAAAGGTTTTGCAAGACCAAGTTATTCTCCATGGGGTGCTCCCGTACTATTTGTGAAAAAGAAAGATGGTTTCATGAGATTGTGTATAGATTATCGACAGCTTAATAAGGTAATCGTGAAGAAAAAAATACCCTTTGCTAAGGATTGATGATCTGTTCAATCAATTGAAAGGAGCCACCATGTTTTCTAAGATAGACTTGAGGTTGAGATATTACCAGTTGAGAGTAAAAGATTCAGATGTGCCGAAGACCGCATTTCGGACGAGGATGGGCATTATGAATTTTTAGTCATGCCTTTTGGCTTAACAAATGCCCCTAATATGTTTATGGATTTAATGAACCGCATCTTTTGGCCATTTTTGGATAAGTTTGTAGTGGTTTTTATTGATGACATACTGGTATATTCATGGGATGAGCATGAGCATACCAAGCATTTAAGGATAGTCTTACAGATTTTGTGAGATAATCAAATGTATGCCAAGTTTAGTAAAAGTGAGTTTTGGCTCAAGGAAGTTGGATTCTTGGGACACATTGTCTCAGGAGATGGAGTCTGATTTGAACCAAGCAAGATTTCGGCTATTGTTGATTGGAAACCGCATAAAAATGTGTCTAAGGTTAGAAGTTTCCTAGGCCTAGTTGGCTATTATTGACGGTTTGTTAAAGGATTCTCCATGATAGCTACACCGATGACGAAATTATTACAGAAAGATGTAAAGTTTGAGTGGACAGAAAAGTGCCAGCATAGTTCTGAAAAATTAAAGGCATTGTTGACAGAGGCTCCAGTTTTAGTGCAACCTGAGCTAGGAAAAGAACTTGTGATCTACATCGATGCATCCTTGAATGGAATAGGCTGTGTGCTTATGCAAGAAGGCAAGGTGATAGCCTATGCCTCTAGACAGTTAAAGCCACAAGAGAAGAATTACCGGACGCATGATTTAGAGTTTGCTGCCATTGTCTTTGCATTGAAAATTTGGAGACACCATTTGTATGGTGAGAGTTGTTGGATATTCACCGATCATAAAAACCTAAAGTACTTGATGACTCAAGAGGAGTTGAACTTAAGGCAGCGGAGATGGTTAGAGCTGATAAAAGATTATGAGCTGGTTATTGATTACCACCCGAAAAAGGCGAACGTGGTCGCCGATGCCTTGTGTAGAAAATCCTTATTTGCTTTGAAAGCTATGAATACATGGGTGACCTTGTCGGACGATGGTTCCATTCTAGCTGGGTTGAGGGCTAGACCGATGTTCCTTCAAGAGATTTATGAGGCTCAGAAAGGTGATAGTGAATTGCAAGCTAAAAGAGTCCAGTGTGAGCCGGGTGTTGAGTCCAAGTTTCAGATCAATTCTGATGGATGCTTGATGTTCAGAGATAGAATCTGTCTACCGAGAAATGAGGAGCTCATTCAGAGAGTTTTACATGAGGCACATAGTGGATGTCTATCTGTACACCCGGGCAGTACAAAGTTGTATAATGATTTAAAGAAACGGTATTGGTGCCCAAGTATGAATGAATTTGTTTCAAAATGCTTAATTTGTCAACAAGTAAAAGCCGAACATCAAGTACCCTCGGGTGTAACACCCCTTACCCGTGTTCAAGCCAGAATAGGGTTTAAGGCATTACCTAACTAATCTTGCTTAAACATCTCAAATAGGGTTATAAAATTTCGTTTAAACCCATCACTTGCGCATACTCGGCCTAAGAGGCCCTAAACATACCTCATAGAGGTTTCAAAACTATTCTTGGAACTTTTACGAACTTGAGAAACTTTTCAACAAAGCAGGGGCCACACACCCGTGTTGGTCTAGGGACACGCCCGTGCACCCGTAAGACATGCCCGTGTCTCCCACCCGTGGTCGATTCTGACTAAGGTCACACGGCCTTGAAACGCCCGTGGCCCTAGCCCATGTGCCAAACCTTGGCATTCTACCCTATCCACACGGTCTATGCACACGTTCGTGTGCTTCAACTGTGTGGTGATTTAAATTCCAAGTGCAAGGTGTAGACTTCACACAGCCTGGGCATATGCCTATGTGCAAGTCGTGCTTCCCACACGGTCTAGACACATGCCCGTGTGTCTACCCATGTGAAAGATTAGCTGGCTATTTACCAAGCCCTTAGCCATCTTACATTGCACACATGCATACTTCCATTCAAAACAATACAATTCCTATCCCAAAGGCACATCTAAGTACTCATTCCAATATAAAAGATAACCCATAGGTACCTCTAGGAGCTCAATGAATCAAGACGTACATAAAGGCATATACTTCATGAAATTCATCTTCATTAAGCAATAGAATTTGCCAAGTATTTTCCTAACTTATAAGGCCATTTACAAAATGACTTTAATAATTTACATAGCCAACATTTTGACTAACAATTACAACTTAACAAAATACTCGAGTCCTATACATACCATATTCAAAATAATTCTAAATTGTTATACCAAGATGATGTCGATAGTGTGATTCCCGAACTCCTATGTCCATGATTCCCGAGTTATCTTGGCAATACTACAAGGAAAAAGGGCAATGAAAGTTGTAAGCATAAAGCTTAGTAAGTTTGCGTGGAAATAAATAGCAACAATAAGCTTATAATAGAATTCATCCATGGCATTGACTAACCATACACAAGTCATAGGCTCCTTGTCACACTTACTTATAGTTTCCCTTATTTAGCACATACCGTGCCATACCTCGTAACTGTTTCTTCGTGATTCATTCACGAGTAACTGTTTTCACTCAATCACATGACTTCAGTAAAATTCTCATTTCTACTTCTATACTTATCTACTTATCCTCTTAATCACTAGGGATAGTTAAAGACACATATCCATCGTAAGTCTTGTAGGTACGAAGCTAATGCCACATCCCCGAGGTGGTCTTACATGAAGTCACCTCTAAATGCCAATGCCATATCCCGGATATGGTCTCCTATGGATTTTCAAATTTAATATCGATGCCATATCCCGGATATGGTCTTATATGATTTTCATATTCATTACCGAAGCCATATCCCAGAGATGGTCTTATATGGGATCTCAACTCAGTGCCGAGACCATGTCCCGAACATGGTCTTATACGGGACCTTATCTATTTCGTATCTCGATGATAGCATTTTCATATTCGTTATAGTCCACTAGGACTTCAACATCATATTCAACATCAATCACTCAATTTAGTAGAGTATCATGCATCAATATGATACCAAGCATTCTCAATTATGCTAACATGAATGTTGCATTAATCACATACAAACTTACCTCAATTTCAAAATGAGCTAACTCGTCGGTTTAGTCTAAGACTTTGTTCTTTCCCCGATCGAGGTAGATTCTCGGTTCTTCTTGCTCTATAATAGCAATTTAACTCATTTTAATCACCACATTAAAAAAACATTTCAATAATCATTCTTAGGCAAAATTTACTATTTTGCCCTAGACTTTGGCAAAATGACCATTTTGCCCCTAGGCTTGAAAATTACTTCTAACCACATTTTTACCTTCAACAAGCCTAGGTGGACATTTAATACTCTTATAACTATCATCAAAACTCAACATTTCACATAATTACTACAAATTTGTAACCTTTTCATCAAGGTCCAATTAGGTGTTTTCAAGACAACACCTTTCACAAAAGTTGTTCATCTAACAACTAAGCCTCAATTTCTTCTATAAAAATGTAGCAAACAACTTAAAATCTCAGATGGAAAAACTCTAAACTCTTTACCATTTTACAAAATAGTACCCTCTTTAGAAAGTTTAAGCTTTAGGGGTCTCAAAAGTCCAACTATATTCAAAAAAAGATCACTAGAACACTTACTTGTGAAGAGAAGAGTGTGCTAGAATTTTTGAGTTCTAAAACCCCTTGTTTGCTGAAAATTTCGGTGGAGGAAGATGAGTAAAAGATGGAATTTAATCCACCAAACATCACCAGCTTTGACAAACTTGGTCAATTCTTGTCCCCTATGGTGGTCTATGGTCGACCAAGCCTTTTTAAAGGGCTAAATTGCCTTTTAAAGACCTCAAATTAATAATCTATGGCTACTTGGTACCTTTAGCTTATATTAGCACCTTATGCGATTTAGTTCTTTTTTACGATTAAACATGAAATCACTAAAATTAAGGTACCAAAATTATCATGTACATATACCATCATGCTCTAACTCATAAAATGACATGAAAATAAATTTCTCTAAACTCGGATTAGTGATCCCGAGATCACTGTTCCGACTAGCCCCTAAATCGGGCTGTTACATCGGGTTTGCTTCAACCTATTATGGTACCCAAGTGGAAAAGGGACCAGGTTACCATGGATTTTGTAACGGGTTTGCCGTTGACACCGAGCAAAAAGGATGTCGTATGGGTTGTAGTCAATAGACTTACAAAGTCAGCCTATTTTATACCTGTATGAGTTGATTACTCACTTGACAAGTTAGCAAACCTGTATGTTTCAGAGATAGTAAGGCTTCATGGAGTGCCATTATCAATCATTTCGGATAGTGATCCGAGATTCACGTCCAGATTCTGGAAAAAATTGCAAGAGGCCTTGGGCATCAAGTTGAACTTTAGCACTGCTTTTCACCCCCAAACTGACGGTTAGTCAGAGAGATTGATACAAGTACTTGAAGATATGCTTCGATGTTCTTGAGTTCCAATGCAGCTAGGAAAAATACCTACTGTTGGTAGAGTTCGCTTATAATAACAGTTTTCAGTCAAGCTTAACAATGGTGCCTTGTGATGCTTTATGGGCATAAGTGCCGAATGCCTTTATATTGGACCGAGCTCAAGGAAAACTAGATTCACGGGGTTGACTTGGTTAGAGAAATCGAATAAAAAGTAAGGGTGATTCGAGATTGTCTAAAGGCTTCTTCTGATAGCGAAAAATCCTATTCAGATTAGAAAAGGAAAGAAATGGAGTATCAAGTCAGGGATAGAGTATTCTTGAAAGTGTCGCCATGGAGGAAGGTTTTTAGATTTACTAGAAAGGTAAATTGAGTCCTCGTTTTATCAGACCATATGAGATCACCGAGAGGACAGGGCCGGTAGCATATCGATTAGCCTTGCCATCTGAGTTAGAGAAGATTCACAATGTGTTTCATGTGTCTATGTTGAGACGCTATTGATCAGACCCTTCGCATGTGATCACACCGACAGAGGTTGAGATTCAACCCAATATGACATATGGTGAAGAATCGGTCAAGATTCTAGCCCGAGAAGTCAGGCAGTTAAGAAATAAAAGTATAGCACTTGTGAAAGTTTTATGAAAGAGACATGGGGTAGAAGAGGCTACATAGGAGCCCGAGGAGACTATGAGGAATCAGTACCCAAACCTTTTTCCTAGTAAGATTTTCAGGGACGAAAATCCCTAAGGGGGTGAGAATCGTAACAGCTCGACTTAGGGCCTAGTCGAAATAGTGGTGCGAGACCACAAATCCGAAGTAGAAATATAAGTTTTTATGGTATTTATAAGGCTTATGAGGTGGTTGCATGCTTGTGTGAAAATATCATGAAGAAATTTTATTAATTAGTGATTTAATTGTCCATTAGGACTAAATTGCAAAAAATGAAAAATGTGAGATTTTAGAAGATTTAAGTATGAAATAGAATTATGAAAATTACTAGAAGTCCTTATTTAGTAATTAGACCATTATATTGAATGATGGACAAAAATGGACATAGGAAGGAAAAATCTCAAGAAAGGGTCATTAAGGGTATTTTTGTCATTTGGTAAATAAAAGATTAAAAAGGGAAAAATAAGTCAAATTGTGTCCATCTTCTTCTTGCCATAGCCAAATTTTACAAGCCCTCCATAGCTAGGGTTTCTTCAACTTTCAAGCTTGATTGTAAGTGCATCCTACCCCCGTTTTTAATATTCTTTGTATTTTTGAAGCCCTCATAGCTCGATTTAGCTATTTCTAGCTATATTTTGAGCTAGGGTTCATGTTAAAAAATTTACCCATGTATTACATGCATGTATTTTGATGTATTATGGAATATTATGAAAGTTTGATGTAGGGTAAACATTTTTTTCTATGTGATTTTCATGAAAAATGCATGTAGGGACCAAATTGTAAAAGTTATGAAGATGGTCATACATGAGTGAAATAGTAGAAATTGATGGTTGCTATAGTTATGAATATGATTCGGCTAGGCTTGAAATACAAGGAAGTTGAATGAAAATCATTTTACGAGCCTAGGGGCAAAAGTGTAATTATGAGAAAGTTTAGGGGCAAAATGTAATTTTTGCCTAAATATGAATTATGAGTCTAATTAGTCAATGTGTGATTTTAACAAGTGAAATTGTTACTATAGATCAAGACACGCGAAGCCCAGATCAAAACCGAGGCAAAAACAAAATCGAGGACTAAATCGATCATTGATACACATTTTGAGATTCGAGGTAAGTTTGTATGAAGTTAAAGTTTCATAATGTTTCGATACTTGAAACTGTATGATATTACGATAATGTATGTCATTTCTGTAAAATTTGAGTAAGGGAGCTCCGATGAAGAATTGGTGAGTATAAGCTAAGCTAAAGTCTCAGTTAAAGTTCCGGAATAAGAATGGTATCTATGTATTCACAAGAGATAAGGGAGGTCCCGCATAAGACCATGTCTGGGACATGGCTTCGACACCAAAGAAAGATATCGTATAAGACCATATTTGGGATATGGCATCGACATCCCTGTACGATCTCGTATAAGACCATGTCTTGGACATGGCATCGACATCGAGCTTTGAGATCCCATATAAGACCATATCCGGATATGGCATTGGTATCAATATTTATGCAAGGTGAATTTGAATATTTTACGATAATCCAATTAGTTCATAGGTAAATGAGCTAAGTAAGTAAGATGGTATATAACTAAAACTATCTAATTATGACCTTGAGGTCCATTCTTGTTATGAATGATGAAGATTTGAATTTATGTTCATGTTAGTGTCTGTGATAAGTGATACAGGTACCATGAGAAAATACATGTTATGAATAAGAAAGACAAGTTTTAAGTTGAAACGAAATTTTACAGCCCGATAATACATGTTGAACTAAAGTTATGCACAGTAACACCTCGTATACTGTTCTGGCGTCGGACACGGGTAAGGGGTGTTACACTCTTTCACATGACCTGGCCACATGATGTGTTTTGTATGTTTTACATAAAATTTTGTATAAGTTTCAATTTAACCCAAATTTGATTCCAATTTGTTTTGAATGTTCCATAAGTTTGATTTAGGTCTTAAATTGATTAATTAGCATGAAAATTATTAATAATGAATTATTTGTTCGTTATTAAATGTTGTTATGAAATTTTATTGTCGTAACACGTTATAGCTCCGGTCGGGTGACCAGACCAGGTATAGAGTGTTACATCATACCTTTCTATGGGGTTGACATAGGCTTCGCAGCATGTTCAATGCTAACATCTACCTTCTTTAGGCAGTTTATCATGAAGTGTTTTGTGGGGTCGCATCTAAAGCAAGCTCCCTTTCTTAGCCAACACTCTCCAACATGGTTTTTCCCACAATACTCACAAATTGATCTGCTCACATTTTGGGCACTTTCTGTACTAGCTACTAAAATAGCTTGAGCTCACAGATTACTCTATCTTAGCCCTTATCTCCTCGAGATTTTTGAAGGGGTGGATGAATGGCTTTGAAAATCTCTAGTTTTCTTGGTGGGTGGTGACGGAAATGTTATGGTCGTACTATGCTTACCGAAATCTCAATTCTTAGATTTAGCTTATCTTTTCTCCTTTCGTATATCTTCCATTTTCTGTGCTTATTCAGATAAAATGACAAACTCTTTTAGCTTAAGAGCTCCGACCAACATTCAGATATCTTCATTTAGTCCCCACTCGAATTGGGCGCACATTTCCGCTTCAGTGACCATTAGTTCCTAAGCATATTTACTAAACTAAACAAAGTCTCATTCATATTTAGCTGCTGTCATTGTAAACAGTCCGTTTTTCGTGAAATTGGAACAGTGGTTTCGAGACCATAAATTTGAGGTCAAAATATTTATTTTATTACTATTTTTATGTCTACAGCATGAAAATATGATTGTGTGAAGTTTTCGTTAAGAAATTTTACCATATGAGTGTTTAATTTGATAAAAAAATGATTAAATCGCATAAAGTGTAAAACTTGTGTTCTATTAGCTAAAGGTGTCTAATAGCTATAGAACCTTAAAGTAGAAGTCCTTATGTGGTAATAAGCCTATTTGTGAGATAGTGGAATGTGATGGCTTGGCATTTATGTAATTAGTGATGTTTTTAAAGGTTATTTTAGTAAATTAAAAAATAATGATAAAAACAAATGAGATAAAACAAGTCTTCATCTTTTATTCATCATCACTAACCGAAATTAAATAAGAAGAAGGAAGCCATTGTTGAGCTAGATTCGGCCAACCCTATTTTATCAATTGGTGAGTGATTTTTGTCCTATTTTTAATGATTTCTTTGTTTTTAAGATCGTTGCAGCTTAGTCTAGCTAGACCAGAGACTAATTTGCAAAATTGTTAAAGATTTTGAATGATGCCATTGATGAATACATGTGTGTTCTGATGTTTGATGATAGATTATGGATATTTGTTATGAATTATACAAGTTTTATAAAGTGATTTTTGAGAAAAATGCAAAATAAGGATTAAATTGAGAAATGTGTAAAGTTAGTGGTTAAGATGTGAAATAAATGAAAAATATGGCTTGCTAGGCGCATAATAGTAATTCAGCTAAGCATGGGTATTTTGAAATTTGCATGAATTTGTGATTTTGTGTAATTAGGACTAAATTGTAAAAATGTGAAAGTTTAGGGGTAATGTAATGCCCTAAAAATTGGGCCTAGAATATATGGGTTTCGTGTGTCGAGAGAATGGATTTTGTCGATCGGAAAAAAAGAAAGAAAGAAAGGGAATAATAAATTAAGTGTGTTTTAAAAAAATTATGATTGCATGTTTAGTTAAATTTTTAGGTGATTTAGGAAGGGTTGTTAGTGTTGGAAAAGTCCTGGGCTCGATCTAGGGCTTTAGCAAAAAAATTGTTTTTACCCTTAAGTGAGGTTGGTGTTAGTCAGAAGGCTTTTAAAATATTTTTGGGTTAAAAGATAGCATAAGGAAGTAGGTGGTCTGGTGGCCTAGGGCGTTCTAAACAAGCTGGTGGTCAAAGGTTCAAGTCCTGGACTTGGCAAAAAAATTTTTTATTGCGCATATGTTAGTATGAAGGCCAAAGTTTAGGCCTTATAATTAGTTGGGTCTGATTCATGACACAAAGAAACACCTGGCCCAGTGGCAAAGGCATTAGGAGCAAGAGGGGGAGCAAGGTTCTAGTCGCGGCGTACGCTAAATGTTGTTTTTTTTAAGTAAACCTGGAGCACGGTAGAAAGGTTTATAATTAATTAGAGAGGAAATATGATTCAAATAAAGTAGGTGTCGCAGTGGCAAGGGGCGTGTATCATAGTGAAGAGGTTGGAGGTTCAAAGCTGGGTGTGGTGAATATTTTTAGATTTCTTTGGATGATTCGGTCGTTGGGAAATAGGCCTTAAAAGAAGTTGACAATGGAACATATCACAAAAAGAGTTGTGGTGCAGTGGCGAGAAGCGTGCTATGGATCCGAGTGGTTGCAGGTTTGAATCCCAGTGGCTGGTAGCTTGTGGTGGTGCCTGGAGGTCTTGGTTTCAAGTTGCCTTGTGCGCAATAACCTGCTATTTTGCTGCTGGCGTGGGGAAGGTGTTTGAAGTGGACTGAAACACCAAAGGATGGCTGCTATTCGGGGAAAGCAATTTGAATGTAATTCAATTTGGATTTTTGGCTAAATAAGGGAAGTTTTGGATGTGGATGAAGATAAATTTTGGAGAAAATAAAGGAATTTAATTGGTGATAAGTTTGAGTCGACTGGGGAGTGTAGGTTTATATTATTTATTTATTTATTTATTTTAGTATATATATGTGTGCCGTATGGGTAAGTCGGGCATTTGTTGCTTTTGTGTGCTTTAGTTGATTAATTAGGGGAAAGTTCCTTCCAATCTCCCAATTCTTTTTAGTTTCTTTGCCTTTGGCAAATACCCCGAGTAATCACAATTTCTTTCTTTTTCCAAACAAAAGCGCCTAGATCGAATTCTCCTTCCCTCCCACAATATTTCTTCTATTGCCGAATTAGAAGAGAAATTCTCTCATTGGAGTTTCATTCTTTGCCAAACCAATTTTTTCTTCTCCATTTGTAAAACTGAATCTCACTTCTAAAAATCACACTCTATAATCTAAAATCTTGTGGGCGAGTAATCTTATGCCGGTAAGAGAGCAAATCTTTCTTTATTCAACAAAAGGGGTAAGTTTTAATCGCTTTATTATCTTATTCTTAGCGGAAACCCCTCATTGTGTCTTTCACTCATTCTCTTGACTAGGCCGAACCCGTGTGTTTCTCTACCGAATCATTGATGTTTCTTTGACGAGGTACTCTCCTCACGCTTTGGGTTTTGGTATGGTAAAGTCTCTAGTCAATCGGTAAGTGTACTCATCTATAACTCTTGGATTAATGGTTGGCCAAATATGGTTAGGATTGGTTAAGAGTGACTTTTGATAGATGTAAATCCCTTGGTTGTGCAGCCTTTGATAGTCAAGGTTCTTTAAAGCAGATCTTGGAGTCAATTGCGGTTAGCGAATAAGTGAAGGATTGATAGGCTTAATCGTTCATGGTAATGGATTGGTATGTTTTCGGCTTTTGATAAAAAAGGGAGAAACGATACTTAGCATATGATTAACTGTTAGTTTTGATTGATCATAGGTTCGTGGCTAATGAATCGTAGCGTGCTTTGCAATTAAAGGTGTGTACATACACTACACACACATGACAAATAGGCACTAATTGGGCCTGCCGAATTTGTTGGCCCAAGTCAACTAGAGTTGATATGTGAA
Organism: Gossypium bickii; assembly: GCA_025503065.1. Classification (NCBI taxonomy): domain Eukaryota; kingdom Viridiplantae; phylum Streptophyta; class Magnoliopsida; order Malvales; family Malvaceae; genus Gossypium; species Gossypium bickii. Next base: position 39,472,100 of record CP106717.1, on the reverse strand, counting down.
TGATGGATTGCTATGGATGTTGTATGGTTTGGTCATGATTGGGCTTAATGGGCTATATGAACCTGAAATGGGCTTAATGTGTTATATTAACATGAAATGGGCTTAATGGGTCTTAAGAGGTCTTAGAAAATATGCTAGGGTTTATGGACTCTAGGCCTAGTTCTGATCAACTCTTAAATATCATAAAACTTAAGTTAATAATCAAGCATTTCTGTGAACGAGCCGTTAGGTTAGAGTGTGGCAATGGACATATGCATGTCTAGGATTAGATCTAGGGAGAGCTTGGTACTTAAGCCGTCCTTGTGACCCACCTCCTCTTCTCTGGGATCCTACCTGGTGCATAGTGTCTATTCACTTTAGCCGCGAGGACTTGCTAATGGGCCAAAGTTCATAACTAAAACCTGAGAGGGAACAAATACCTAGGTTTGCAAAATTACCAGAATACCCTTGATTTGTAAAATTACCGAAATACCTCTGTTTGGTAAAATTATGAAAATACCCCTGGGTAGTGAAATGACTAAAATACCCCTAGGTGCTTAATGTGTGAAAATGTGTATGTTGCATTCATGAGATATATGTTGCACTTGGGTGGGTTTGGTGATATGGAAGAAGATATGTGAGGATCGCATAGTCGCTTGATGATCGTGGATCCATCAGTAGCTTTAAGCCCATTATATGCTTAGCAGCCTTACTGCAACGTTGAGTAGTGCTGCTGTTGGTGCTACCTTTGGAGTGTAGGGATGGGTGGGTTGATATTTATATCCCCACAGGAGTGTAGGGTTGGAAGGGAAATAGAGTGCGGGGTTGGATTTGGGATGGGTGCATTACATTCATGTGATATTGTGTTGATATGAGGTCACTGTGGGCTAAGGCCCAAGACCACTGATTTTGTTAGGGCTTAGGCCCAATGTGAAAATTGCATGATTGGACTGGATTACCAAGGGCTGTACACACTGAGTTTCGAAACTCACACCCTTTTATTAAATGTTTCAGGTGATCCTCAGTAGACGGTTCGACGTGGGAGAGGACTCGGAGATGGCTACACTATAAGATATTTGGAAGTTTTGCTTATTTGTTTTATCATTTTGATTGCTTTATTTTCATTGGATATAATAAGCCTTTGTATCTCCAATTTTGACTTGACATTTGGGTTTCATTAATGTTCAACGGTTTGATTATTAAACTTGAATAAATTTTCTTAAAAGTTTAAACATGGTTTTCGAAATAGCTATAACTTAAAACATGGGCTTTTATCATAACTTAACAAGTTGCTAGATTTTGGGTTTCTAAGCCTTAAACTTAAGTTTTAACTAAAGAGAAGTCTTTTTGAATTATTCCTTTGATGTGACATCACCGGTTTCGGCCATAACGTCTGGGCCAGGTCTGGGGGTGTTACAGGCAAATGTGTAAAATAGCACTAATGTGAGTTTTGGATTAAATTGAATAGAGAAATGATTAAATAAGTTAATCTTGAATATATTTAGATTAAGAAAAGCAGAATTCGGATCTGGATCGGGGAAAAATGAAAGTTATCGACTAAACAACTTATTTTGTCGTTTCCACATTTGAGGTAAGTTCGTATGTTATAATTTCATTTCAAATGTATTTTATATGCTTTGATATAGCATAAATTGTGATTACATGTCTACGGACAAGGTTGGAAATGATTCGGCGATGATTCAACATTTAAAATCCCAGTTGAACCTTAGGAATAGTTTAGGATACTAGTGACATGTCATTAGGTGATACAGTGAGTTGGCTTCGGGCCATGATATACGTAACGCCCCGAATTTTGGGCCTAGATGAATTGGGCTTTGGGCTTTGGGTCTCATAAATTTTTTTTAAGCAAATGACATGTTGGCTTTAAGGGTTTAATAAACTTGAAGTGTCTAAGGGTGTTGGAGAAGGTCTGGGTTCGAACTTTGAGGAGAAGGAATTTTTAATTAATTATTAAAGGAACCAAGGCGATGAGTAGTTGGGCTTTTAAATAAAAATAGGGAAAAATGGCATCAAAGATCCTTATGGTGTAGTGGCTAAGTGACGGCACTTATGGTATAGGAAGGTGGCGTTATGGGCTAGCAAGGAGATCCTAGGTTCGAATCCCAGCTTAGTATTTTTTTAGGAGTTTAATTTTGGCCTTCTAGAAGGATGGAAGTGGTGTGAGGATGGACTCTAAGGAGAGTGATCAGAAGAGAAAATTTAGGAAAATGATTGGGGAGTTATCAGGGAGAAAAACGAGGAGATGAGTTAGGGAAGAGTTGGAGCCGATTAGGACTTTGGGGGGGTAGGTAGAGTTTCGGTTTTGTGTATAAATAGGGGGTGTCAGATTCCCGCTGTGCTATTTCGGCAATTGGAATTCCCTTTGTGCTATTTCGGCAACTATAGTGCTGTGCCAAATTCTCCTTCACTTTTTCTGTTTTAAACCTCGCCTCTTCCTTATGTGTTTTCTTTTCTTCTCTCCTAAAGCCTTAAATCGAATATCATTCTCTTCTTTCTCCATTGCTTGTGTCATCCCACCTTCATCTCAATTGTTGGGGACCGAATATTCGTGACTTAAAAAGCCGAAAACCTTTGCTCTTAGAGCCAATTTCTTCATCGCTCCAAACCTTGTGCCGAATACTCTAGTGACCAAATCTTTGTCGTGCTGTCATCATCTCTTTGATTTTTGGTGGATCGGATCTTGGAAAATCAGAATCAAGCTTGGATCTACAAGTCTCTGCTGAAAAGCTATCCATACGTTTCTACTTTTGGGTAAGTGTTCTTGATTTTGGGATAAGTTGGCCGAATAGTCTATAGTAAGGGAAAGGGTGACTTAAGTGGACACAAGTCACCTATTATTTTGTCTTTGACGATTAAGATTGATGCAGATCTAGGGGATATTCGTGAGTAGTAGCTAAGGAAGGGCTATTAGGACTGGTGGCACACGGTACGGCTAAGGTAAGGCTTCAGTTTTTGGTAAATATTGTGGTTAAGTGTGTGATTGATTGGAGGTTGGTATTGGTTGTAGGTTCAAGGCTGACGATAGTGTAACACGGCTCATTTACCAGGTGTGTACATACACTTCACACATGACAAATCGGTAAAAGCTAAAATCCCGAAAAATTGGAATGCTGAAAAGCCGAAAAGCTGAAAGGTTGGCACCGGCAACCGCACGAGTGTGTGAACATTCGTGTGGGAACACCGATCGACTACCGGGACCAAGAGAGCGATCTCATGGTCTCGAGCCACTGTTTGGCCAACCGGGCTAGAAGGGGCTAAATGGGCCTGCCGAGCTCGTGGGCCCAAATCAGCAAGAGTTGATATGTGAAATTAAATGATGGATTGACAAAGGTGGTTGTATGATTTGATTATGATCGGGCCTACTGGGCTACATACACATGATTGGGCTTAATGGGCTATATGGACATGATTGGGCTTAGTGGGCCTTGTGGGATTTTAGAAATGCATGCTAGGGCTTTAATGGACTCTAGGCTTAGTTCTGATGAATTCTTGAACAACATGAAACTTAATTTCATAATCAAACATGTCTGTGGACCAGTCGCTAGGGTAAAGTGTGGCAATGGACATATGCATGTCTAGGATTGGATCTAGGGAGAGCTTGGACCTTAAGCGGTCCTAGTGACCCACCTCCTCTTCTCTGGAATCCTACCTGGTGCGTAGTGTCTGTTCACTTTAGCTGTGAGGACTTGTTGATGGGCGAAGGTTCCTAATTAAGACCCATACTGTTAAGAATTACTAAAATACCCCTGTAGGGTAGAATTATCGAAATACCCTTGATTGGTGAAATGACTAAAATACCCCTATGTGTTGATTGTAAGATTTGTGGATGTTACATGTACATTTGCTGCATTTATATGATATTCTGTTTAGGATGCATATGGGTGGGAATTATGGAACGGAGGAAGTATATGAGGATCGCATGGTTGCTTGACAACTGTGGATCCACTGATGGCTTTTTAAGCCTATTATATGATAAGCAGCTTTGTTGCAATGTTTGGTAGTACCGCAACCGGGCTACCCTTGAAGTGTATCGGATGGGTGGTTCAATTTAGAAATCCCCACAGAAGTGTTTCGGTTGGACGGAGACGAAGTGCACCGGATGGATTATTTTGGGGAGGGTTTTGCACAGCATTGCATGTATGATATTATTATGTTAAGAATATGACATGTATGCTATTTTTTTGACAAGGGTCGTACACACTGAGTTTTTAAAAACTCACTCCCTCTTTTATTTTTCTCAAGTGATACATAGTAGGCGGTTCGATGGATGGAGGGACTCAAAAGTGGCCAACTAGCAAGATGATTAGACCTGTTTTTCTTATTATCTATATTCTAGATTTTGGGTTGTTTATTTTGAGTTATTCTATTCCGGATTGTAATAAGGTTTTCCCTCTAGCTATTATTCCATTACTTTCACTATGCATTTTGATTTTGAAACGGAACCTGAATTTATTTCTTTCAAGCATATTTCAAGTTTTTTGTGTGTTTTAAGAACGAGCTTCCGCTGTCAAAGGAATATTTTTTTTTACATAGTAACAAGGAAATGGTTTTTGGATACACCTCGTTTTGAAAGCAAACAGGATTTTACTTAACTTTTCTCTAGAAGGGTTTTCAATGAAAACAAGGTTTTCGCAAAAACACTTCAATGTGACACGCCGGATTCAGGCCTAACTTCTGGGTCGGGTTTAGGGGTGTTACAATATAGCACTTGGTGTGCGAGATAAACCGATTTGGCTTCGGGCCATGATATCAGTATTTCGAATAAGTTACCTTGATTTGGCTTTGGGCCATGGTATAGGTACTTATCGTGTGAGATATTTGAGTATCCGACTTCTATTCTGAATGGTTCAATGGGTAAATGAAAGATGAGAAGGTATATGAGATTGGTACGAGATGGTATAGGTATGTGTATAAACCATTTAGCTTTGAATGGGAGAAATGATGACGAATGTATATGGTTTTGTGAATGAGCACCTTAAAAGGTTTGATAGTTAAGGAAAGTTGCATATTGACATATTGAAATTAATGAATCATGTTTAAGTGATTGCATTAAGTTTATCTCATACGAGCTTACTAAGCTTTATAGCTTACTTTCTTTATTTTCCGTGTTTTATAATATATGGCATGTATAGGGTATTGTTAGTTATATTTTGGTAATGACTTTGGCCAAATGAATTGGCTTGTAAATGCTTATATTTTGGTTTGTATAAATAGACATGGGTAATGGCTTAATTTTGGTATATTTGGTATGTTTGAATTATGTAACTGTAACACCCCTAACCCAAGACCGTCGCCGGAACAGGGTTAAGAGGCATTACCAATCGAACGGAACCTTTAACATCCAGAAATTTCAACATAAAGTCAATCATTACTGTTCGCATTTATTTACAAACATAGTGTCCCTTAAATGAGTCATCAAGACCCTAAGCATGCTTATAAACCGAGTTGGGACTAAACTGAAATACATACAAAATTTCATGAAATTTGAAACTTTTCTAAAATATAGTGGAGACACGCCCGTGGGAGGAGACCGTGTTCCCTCCACGGCTTCTAGACACCCCCGTGTCCTTCCGTGTCTATACAACTATACCAACACAGTCATTAGGCACGCCCGTGTGCCATGGCCATGTACTTTTAGATCATATACTGACTTCCCCTCCACGGCCACCAAGCACGCCCGTGTCGAGGCCATGTGATTTTAGGCTGCATCCTGTCAATTTACCCACGGTCTAAGGCACGCCTGTGTGCCACAACCGTGTGACATTATAGGCCATTTACAAGGCCAACATGCCAACCAAACGATTCAAACCTATAAGCATCATTAATCAACACTTATCAAGCATATATGACAACCAAAAACATACCAAATAGCCATTCAAATCATGCATTCAATACCAAATCCAACCATGTCAATAACAAAGACTAAAACTCATATCATCACAAGCATATTACATTCAATACCAAACATTATTTCTTCTCAATATCACTAATTCATATTAGCAATTTATCAACACCAAGTTACCATTCATAAATCAACTTCTCAAACCACAAACCATGCCAAAAGATGCATCACATATATACCAAGTCATTCATGCTAAAACTAACACATATCTAGCCATATCTCATGGCTACTAAAAATCTCAACCATGATTCAAATGACTAGCCTATACATGCCATATCTTAACTATATACATCTTTCCAAAATACCCCAAAATAGATTGTCGATAGTGTGACTGAGAAGCTGACGATCCCCTGATCTGAGCTAGCTTTACTGAACTGCAAAGCAGAGAAACAAATCACACAGTAAGCTTATAAAGCTTAGTAAGTTCGAAATAAAATACAACCATATCATCGAATCAAACCAATTCATATACTAATCATCACATAAATCATTCTTCTTTTACATATACCATACTATCAATAGCTAAAATATTCATTCGTTCGTCCATAAAATCATCTATAAACTCATCAACCACAAAGGTTCGATACGTACCTCGACAAACACATAGTTATTCAATCTCCAAGCTATTCAATGCTCAATTATATTTGTTGACCATCATTTGATATTCATTCAACTTAATCGCACACTCAGTGCTTAATACACGGTCGACACATATTAGTCATCGCACCCTTAGTGCTCAAATCTCTCAACCGACTTATCTCGGTAACGCACACTCAGTGCCAATTCAATAAACCAAAGCTTTTATAACATCGTACACATAGTGCTATTCATTCCTGTTTCGATTTTAAAATCGCACACTTAGTGCCCTTAACTTAAACTTGCACATAGCATCTCAATTTCATACATATATACACATTCATCTCATAATACAAAATCATATGTTAACAACATGTATTATATCCGAACTTACCTCGAACGTCGACTATCGATACGGTCGACTAATCGAGCACTTTATCTTTACCTCGATCTCGATTCAAACCTCTTCTCTCTTGGTCTATACACATTTAAATTCAATCCATTCAATCACATTTCATTCAATTTAGTCCACATACATAAATTTAGGGCATTTTGCATAATAGCCCTCACAATTTCACATTTCGACACTTTAGTCCATAATTCACAAAACCATCAAATACACCAAATTTCAATATACATGTGCTTAGCCGAATTCTTCATATACCTATACAAATCCACATATTTCATTTATTTCACATTTTAACCCTTCAATTTGCTACTTTCACAATTTAGCCCTAATTAGCTAAATTCATCAAAATTTTAGGAACAACACATGTTAATCCAACACCAAGTTCTCACATTTTACTACCAACTAGCACATAGCTCAAATGTTCATCAATGGCTCATCAGAAAACATCATCAATTCATGAAATTACAACATGGTTTTGTAAAGCACAAAGTAGCGATTACAAAAACATAGAAATTATTAAAAACCGAGCTCAAACATACCTTGAATTAAGCTATATATGTGCCGAAAATAACAAAGTCTCAAACCCTTTCTTCTTCCTCTTGTTTTCGGTCAAAAGATGAGTAAAAATGACCATTTTTCTTTTATGTTTTATCATAATATAACATTTTAATACATGAATGACATATCTAACCTTTTTATTAACATATAAGACAAATTAATATTATGGTCTATAAGTCATTTAACCATCCACCATCTAAATATTGGAATATTTCCCTCATAAGGCCCCCACAATATAAAGACATCAACACTTAGGTACTTATAAATCATCACACAGCTTTTACTCTTTACGCGATTTAGTCCTTTCTCTTAATTTGACAGATAAACGATTAAATTATCACACAGAATTTTCACACAGACTATATCACATATCATTCACACAGAAAATATCATTAAAATATTTTGTTATGACCTCAGATTTGTGGTCTCGAACCACTGTTCCGACTAAGGTCTAAACCGGGATGTTACAACTCTCCCCCTTAGGGATTTTCATCCCCGAAAATCTTACCAGTGAATAGGTGTGGATAATGCTCTCTCATAACATTTTCAAATTCCCACGTAGCCTCTTCAACCCCGTGTTTGTGCCATAATACTTTTACTAAGGAAATTCTTTTGTTTCTCAACTCTTTAATCTCTCGCCAAGATTTAGATCGCTTCTTCACTATATGACAAGTCTGACTGAATTTCAACCTCAATAGGAGCAATCACATGAGACGGGTTTGGTCTGTACCGTCGAAGCATTGACACATGAAACACGCTATGAATCTTTTCTAACTTAGATGGCAATCTCAATCTATAAGCAACCAGTCCAACTCGTTCAATAATCTCGTACGGTCCGATGAACCTCAGACTCAGCTTGCCCTTTCGGCCAAATCGAAGTATTTTCTTCCACGGAGACACTTTCAAAAACACTTTATCACCAATTTCAAACTCAATATCTTTTTGTTTCAAATCTGTAAAAATTTCTGACGATCTGAGGCTGCTTTTAAACTGTCACGAATTATCTTCACTTTCTGTTCGGTCTCTTTTATCAAATCAACCCCGTGAATCTTATTCTCACTCAGCTCAGCCAATACAATGGAGTTCGACATTTTCGACCGTAAAAAGCCTCATATGGTGCAATTTTAATGCTAGTTTGGAAACTATTGTTATACGCAAACTCAATCAAGGATAAGTGCTTTTCCCACGTATTGTCAAATTCAAGTATGCAACATTTCAGCATGTCTTCGAGAATCTGAATGATTCACTCGGATTGACCACCTGTTTGCGGATGAAAAGCAGTACTGAAATGCAATTTCGTGCCTAAAGCATCTTGCAATTTCTTCCAAAATCGCGAGGTAAATCTTGGATCTCTATCAGACACTATAGACAATGGTACTCCGTGCAATCTCACAATTTCATCGATATACAATTCAGCTAATTTATCTAAAGAATAATCGATTCTCACCGGAACGAAATGAGCTGATTTCGTCAATCTATCCACTATCACCCAGATTCATCTTTCTTTCTCGGAGATAAGGGTAATCCCGACACAAAGTCCATCGTGATCCTTTCCCATTTCCACTTAGGAATCATAATCGATTGTAATAAACCAGATGGAACCTGATGTTCAGCTTTGACTTGCTGACAAACTAAGCATTTCGGCACAAAGTCAGAAATATCTCTTTTCCTGCCATGCCACCAATAGAACTGTTTCAGATCATTATACATCTTTGTACTCCCCGAACGTACAGTCAAATGACTATTGTGAGCTTCAGTCAAAATCTTCGAAATCAACCTTGAATTTCTCGAAACACAAATCCGATCTCTAAATCTCAAACAATCATCATTATCAACTCGAAATTCTGATACAGCATCTGATTCATACTAAATTCTTTTTGCTAACAACTCATTATCACTCTTCTGAGCCTCACAAATCTGTTGTAAGAACAAGGGTTTTACTTTCAATTCAACTACCACCGCATTATCATCACACAGATCTATATGATTACTCAAAGCTCGCAAAGCATATAACGATTTTCGGCTCAAGGCATCAGCTACAACATTAGCTTTACCTGGGTGGTAATCTATCACAAGTTCATAATCTTTCAACAACTCTAACCATTTTCTCTGTCGTAAATTCAAATCTTTCTGAGTCATCAAATACTTTAAACTCTTATCGTCAGTATAAATGTGACATTTTCCCCCAAACAGATAGTTACGCCAAATCTTCAATGTGAAAACAATCGGAGCCAATTCAAGATCATGCGTTGGGTAGTTCTTTTCGTGCGGCTTTAACTGTCTCGAAGCATAAGCAATGACTTTCCCTTCTTGCACCAGCACACAACCCAAACCATTCAACGATGCATCACTGTAAACTATGAACTCTTTGCCTGACTTAGGTTGAATCAACACTGGTGCTTCTGTTAACAACACTTTCAATTGCTCAAAACTCTGCTGACACTTTTCTGACCACTCAAATCTAACATCTTTCTATAACAACTTTGTCAACGGAGTCACAATCATCGAAAAACCTTTCACAAATCTTTTATAATATCCCGCTAGTCCCAGAAAACTACAGACTTCAGACACACTTTTCGGAGGTTTCCATTCCAAAATAGCAGAGATTTTACCCGGATCAACTCGTATCCAGGTAGCTGATATAACATGTCCCAGAAAACCAACCTCACGCAACCAAAATTCACATTTGCTAAACTTTGCATACAATTGTTTCTCACGTAGAGTTTGTAGCACGATTCTCAAATGTTCGGCATGTTGTGTCTCATCACACGAATAAATCAAAATATCATCAATGAACACCACCACAAAGCGATCCAAATACGATCTGAATATCCAATTCATCAGATCCATAAACACTGCAGGAGCATTTGTTAATCCGAAAGGCATCATTAAGAATTCATAATGTCCATACCTCGTTCTAAAAGCAGTTTTCGGCACATCGGATTCTTTAACTCTCAACTGATAGTAACCCGATCTCAAATCTATCTTTGAAAACACTGTGGCTCCCTTCAGTTGATCAAACAAATCATCGATACGAGGCAACGGATATTTGTTCTTTATCGTCACTTTGTTCAACTGTCTATAATCAATACACATTCTCATAGTTCCGTCTTTCTTTTTCACAAATAACACAGGAGCTCCCCAGGGTGAGAAACTCGGTCGTGCAAATCCTCTATCAGTCAACTCTTGCAACTGCGACTTTAGCTCTTTCAATTCTGTAGGTGCCATTCTATACGGAGCTATGGAAATAGGAGTAGTCCCCGGCACTAATTCAATACCAAATTCAACTTCTCGAATCGGAGGTAATCCCGACAGCTCTTCAGGAAACACATCTGAAAACTCACATACCATAGACACAGATTCCACTTTCTTTTCCAACACTTTTATATCTATCACATATGCCAAGTAAGCTTCGTAACCCTTTTTCACATAGTTCATGGCTTTCATCGCAGATATAACAGCTGGTAATCCTTTCATATCACTGGATTCAATTCTAACTAGCTCACCGTTCTGGCTTTTCCATTCAATACTCTTTCTTTTACAATTCACGATGGCATTATGTAGAGTAAGCCAATCCATACCCAGAATTATGTCGAATTCGTCAAATGGAAGTAACATCAAATTAACCGGAAAACATGTATCACCATACATCAATAGACAATTCTTGCACACCTTATCTACCAAGACACATTTGCCTAAAGGGTTCGATACTCTAATCACGAATTCAGTAGACTCAACAGGTAGAGTCTTATTCAATACTAAATTCATACACACATAGGAATGAGTTGACCCCGGATCTATCAATGCAATAACATCAATATCGAATAAAGTGAAAGTACCGGTGATAACGTCTAGAGATGATGCTTCCTCTCGTACACGTATAACATAGGGTCGAGCAGGTGCTCTCGCTCCTGATCTCATAGCTGTGTCATTTGTCCCCCTCTGCAAACAAATAGTTATTCAATCTCCAAGCTATTCAATGCTCAATTATACTTGTTGACCATCATTGGATATTCATTCAACTTAATCACACACTCAGTGCTTAATACACAATCGATACATATTAGTCATCGCACACTCAGTGCTCAAATCTCTCAATCGACTTATCTCAGTAACGCACACTCAGTGCCAATTCAATAAACCAAATCTTTTATAACATCGCATACACAGTGCTATTCATTCCTGTTTCGATTTTAAAATCGCACACTTAGTGCCCTTAACTTAAACTTGCACATAGCAACTCAATTTCATACATATATGCACATTCATCTTATAATACAAAATCATATGTTAACAACATGTATTATATCCGAACTTACCTCGGACGTCGACTATCGATACGGTCGACTAATCAAGCACTTTATCTTTGCCTCGATCTCGATTCGAACCTCTTCTCTCCTGGTCTATACACATTTAAATTCAATCCATTCAATCACATTTCATTCAATTTAGTCCACATACACAAATTTAGGGCATTTTGCATAATAGCCCTCATAATTTCACATTTCGACACTTTAGTCCCTAATTCACAAAATCATCAAATACACCAAATTTCAATATACATGTGCTTAGCCGAATTCTTCTTATACCTATACCACACATTTCATTTATTTCACATTTTAACCCTTCAATTTGCTACTTTCACAATTTAGCCCTAATTAGCTAAATTCATCAAAATTTCAAGAACAACACATGTTAATCCAACACCAAGTTCTCATATTTTACTACCAACTAGCACATAGCTCAAATGTTCATCAATGGCTCATCACAAAACATCATCAATTCATGAAATTACAACATGGGTTTTGTAAAGCACAAAGCAACGATTACAAAAAAGTAGAAATTATCAAAAGTCGAGCTCAAACATACCTTGAATTAAGCTAAATATGTGCCGAAAATAACAAAGTCTCAAACCCTTTCTTCTTGCTCTTGTTTTCGGTTAAAAGATGAGTAAAAATGACCATTTTTCTTTTATGTTATATCATAATATAACATTTTAATACATGAATGACATATCTAACCTTTTTATTAACATATAAGACAAATTAATATTATGGTTTATAAGTCATTTAACCATCCACCATCTAAATATTGGCATATTCCCCTCATAAGGTCCCCACAATATAAAGACATCAACACTTAGGTACTTATAAATCAACACACAGCTTTTACTCTTTACGCGATTTAGTCCTTTCTCTTAATTCGACACATAAGCGATTAAATTATCACACAGAATTGTCACACAGGCTATATCACATATCATTCACACAGAAAATATCATTAAAATATTTTTTTACGACCTCGGATTTGTGGTCTCGAACCACTGTTCTGACTAGGGTCTAAACTGGGATGTTACAGTAACACCCCAAACCCGGCCTAAAAGTCACGACCAGATCTGGTATGTCACAGGGAAAGGTTGTTTAAAAACTACGCGTTTGTTAGAAATTTCGAGTTTAATTAGTTATTCACTTGTTATCCTTTTGTTAACATTTTGGAAAACGATTTTTAAGGGTTTAGGAAATTCCCATATTGAACATTTAATAATAGTAGGCAGTAATCAAATCAAAAGCTAAACCAAATAAAATACCAAATTTAAAGTTGTAGTGGCCTTATTACGTAACGAAAATCTCGAATTAAAAATAAGTTCAAAATAAAGTAACGTAGTTTACGAAAGAAATAGAAACACATGGCCACCTCGAGTCTGCCCCAGCTCCAAATCCGCGATCTAGTGGTTACTTGCAAAATTTAGCAGAGGGGTGAGTCACCAAGACTCAGTGTGTAATTCCCCTATATCACACAGATGGCTCATAGCCCACAATCGCACTTTGGGCCTTAGCCCACTCAAAATGGCATACAAAAGATATGTATGTAATATGTCCCAGCCCAACCTAGTTTTTTCCATCCTCTACATGCCACCCGTACCAGCCCAAACACACCGTGGGGATTTCTACAATCAACCCTCCATCCACTACACGCCTCATATGAGGCACCAAGCCACTGGTGACAGAGTCACTAATTATAACACGTGGGGCCAACCCACTTGTGGTACCAAACCACTGGTGACAATCCCTGATAAACATATATGTGGGGCCAACCCACTGTGGTACCAAACCACTGGGACAAGTCACAGAACCAAGATATATATACGTGGTGTCAAACCACCGTGGTACCAAACCATTGAGACTTAGTCACTGGATCAAATATGTGGGGCCAACCCACTGTGGTACCAAACCACTGTGACAGTCTTTAATAACACTTCCCCTTTCACATCATATCCCAAAGCCGTGCAATATGACATAATAATTTGTGTATGCAGTATGCCATGTATGCAAAACATATATCAAATATAACGTATAACATGAATTACCATTATAATCAGATAGAAAGAATATAACATAATCAAGCTAATCAACCTCTAAGGGTATAATGGTAATTTTACCTACTAAGGGTATTTTTGTAATTTACCTATCGAGGGTATTTCAGTAATTTCACACTTGCAATGGCCTTTCCGAAGGCCTAATGTCACCCCGAGTGACTCAGCTACCATTTCCGGTCTTTACCAGACTATTGGGCCTAAAACTCGATTTCAGCCCATTCGGGCCCACACGCTCGTGTGGCCCACCTAACACAAATCTAACCACGTATATGAGATTCACCTAGTCTAGTTCACTATATACTACACCATCATACATTTTATTCAATTGGGCCCACTTTGGCCCATCGTGGCCCAAGTAGCCTCAACCCACAAGAATACTACTGATGGCTTCAACCATCGCGTCGAAGCCCCACACGTGCGCTCGCACGCTCGTGTGGCTACTATTATCGTGACCGGTATTTTGGCATTTTCGCTTTACAACTAGAGTAGAAAGTTACACACCTGATAGGAATCTGATGCTAATCCGAGCTCCGACCACTCCTGTGCCCAAACGCCTACCAAGGTATATTCACTCTCCTCCTAGAATGCTCTATATATAGCTAGCTTTTCACCTTTCTTCTTTGTATCTTTTCGATGTGGGATCCCTTTGTCAGTAGAGTTTAAATCCAACTCAAACTCTTGCCGTCCAATTCGCAAAATAAATACTCCCTTGCTTTTCATGAGATTCGAACCCAAGCTCCCTTCAATAGCTCAACACGCCACTTGCCACCAAGCCACAAGCTCCTCTTGTGTCTTAAAACATGCGCAACTAAATATAAATCTATAGCCAAATTCTAAGGTCCATGCAAAAAGAAAACCAAAATGCAAGAGCCAAAACTTGAACCTTGGACCTCCTTCCTTCCTTGTGGCGTCACCCCCTTGTTCCTTAAGTGGCGTCACTTTGCCACTACACCATACACTCCACTTGTGTCATTTTTCTCCACATTTTATTCTTAAAGCCTACCTACTAACTTTCAGGGTTTTTTTTCACCTAAAACCAAAATTTCCCTAAAGCCAAAGTTTGATCCCGGGACTTCATAGAAGCCTTCCAACCTACCAAAATCACTCACCTAATAAGTCCAACTTGCACTAAGGCCCTTCTCTTGTTCTCAAAAAAAAAAATTAAATGCTACTACTCCCAAGGCCCATTGGGCCCAATCCTACTAGGCCCAATTTCGGTATGTTACAAATTATGTGCATATATATATATGCTTATGTCTTGTTCTTATTTAGTTGGTTAAAATGATTGATGATAATAAGTACCATGAAAGGTAAGTTAATGATTTGAGGAATTGGTAACATGCTTGTGAATGTAAATGTTTTGAGTTGTAAATATTGCCATGAGAGTTGGCTTAATTTGGTGAATTTTGGTTACGTGCATATATGTGAATATATGGTTGATATTAAATGTGAATTATGTTTGTGAATTGGTTCAAAATGATGAATGATTGATAAAGGTATAGTTAGTTGAATTGGTATGTTTTGATGGAGTAAGGTTTGAGGTTATAAGCACGTTGAATGTTGGCATTGAAAATGGTATGGATTAGTCTTGATTGTGGCTGAATTGAATGTTATTTGTGCTATGATTTGGTACCATTTCAGCTTGTTTAGGTATGTGCAAAATGGGTGGAAAAATGGCTTCGTAAATAGCCTATTTTTGTCCACACGGGCGTGTATCTCAGCCGTGTGTGACACATGGTCAAGTTACACGACCGTGTGTTCCCTGGTGTTGAAATGGAAATGGTCAGTATGCTCCACACGGTCTCACACATGAGCGTATGATTGGCCATGTGGTACAAGTCAGTATACCCCCAATTGGCACACGGCCTAGCTATATCACCCCTTACACATATTCGACGCAAGAATAGGGTACGAGGCATTATAGGACTTAAACACAAGCAAACATACAAAATCAAGATGTAATTTCCATCCAAATTTAAAACTTTTCACATACATTCATATTGTCCCTAAAACGAGCCTACGAGGCCCAAAACATACATTGGAAGTAGTTCGGGACTAAATCGAGAACTTTAGAAAATCATACAACACTTAGAAAATTTTTCACTAAAACAGGGGTCACACGTTCGTGTGATTTTGGGACACACCCGTGTGGGCAAGCCGTGTGGGCAGGCACACCCGTGACCCTAACCCATGTAACTCTCTGTTTGTCACCCAAGAACAAATTGAGGTCACATGGCCAAGGCACATGCCCGTGTGCTTAAGCCGTATGGTCGATTTGATTTTCAAAATTTTTCATAAAATAGGTGATGACTTCACACAGCCAAGGTACACGCCTGTGTTTGAGGCCGTGTCGTCCACATGGCTGAGACACACGCCCATGTCTCTATCTGTGTGCTCGATACTGAGTATTCTATTTTGCAACAATTAAGGTGCAGGGGACACACGGTTAGAACACATGCCCATAGGGCAAGCTGTGAGTGACACACGGCCTAGACACACGCCCATGTGTCAACCCGTGTAGACAAAAATAAGGCTATTTACCAAGCCATATTGTCACCCTTCCATGCACAAACCTACACAACAAACATAGAACCATTCCAAGCATATACCATCAACCAAATCAACCACAACGAAGGCATCAAAACCCCATTCACATGCTACCATTCATCGTACACCAAAATCACATATATCTCAACTCAAATCATGCAATTTCCCACATCCATGAAGAGCATCATCATATGCATATATATACTTAAACCAAATTTAGCCAATTTCAATGGCTATTTAGAAAATGAATTATTAGCCAACATAAGCCAACACATTTGGCTAAATCAATTATGACACATAACAAAATGATCACGTCCTTATACATGCCATAACTCAGAATATTAAAATCAATGTTACCCAAAATATTAAGTTGATAGTGTGAATGGATCTCCTATAGTTTCCGATCCTCGAGCTACCTTGGTGACACTATAAGACAAGGGAAAAGAAAGGGGAGTAAGCTATATAGCTTAGTAAGTTCCTATGCAAATAATAAGCATTATAATCACACATGTATCATACAGATAAACATGATGAACTTGGTACAAATAGTATCAAGATCTTCTAATCATAACTTACTCATTCATAACCTTACCGAGGGATTCATCACATATCGAGCTCATTAGTAAATGAGTTTTATGTACGTACCTGTACTAACTCGCAACATAATCATAACCTTTCACAACTTTGACATACTCATTGAATTTCCCGTTGAACCACCTGGAATACTAAAGGATACTCGGGAATCTCGCACACACAATATCATACCAATGCCATATCCCACATATGGTCTTACATGGGATCTCTTATCGATGCAAACAACCCAGCTATGGTCTTACACGAAGTCTCATATCGATGTCATATCCCAGATATGGTCTTACACGTAATCTCAAATAACCCTAATATCATGACATTCGTATCCTACCTATTCCTAAAGTTCAACTGGGATTTCTCACCTGTCAAACTTTATTGATTACATCCAAGGAGTCAATCATAATTCATACAATATTAAAGCATTTAAAACATAAATAAAACAATGCATTATTTACATACAAAATTACATTGGTACAAAAATTGTATAAATGGACTTAATCATCAAACACGTTATTTTTCCCCTATCTAGGTTCGAACCTCGTTTCTCTTGATCTATAATAGCAAATTTAACTCATTATTATCCACAATTCTCATTCAGTCCAAAAAATATATTATGGAAAAAATTATGTTTTTGCCCCTAAACTTTGACATTTTTACATTTTGGCCCCTAGGCTCGTAAAATGAAATCTATTCAATTTCTTCAAGACCCAAGCTTAGCCGAACCTCTTTCGTGCTTATAACAGCCCACATTTTCCATTTAATCGCACTTTTACACACATTTTGAAATCTTTTACAAATAGGTCCTTTTGACATTTTCATAAAAAATAACCTAGAAAAAGTTATTTATCTAACATTAAACTTGCATAATCTACCATTAAACATCAAAATACACATATGTTTAACATGGTTCAAACCCTAGACTTCAATCATCTCTCAAATTAATCGTAAAAATTGGTAGATCGAGTGATAACGACTTCAAAAATGTAAAGAGCATTAAAAACGGAACAAGAACGGACTTACAATCGAGCTTGAAAATGGCCAAACCCTAACTATGGCTTCCCTTCTAAATTTCGGCTATGGTGAGGAAGATGGACAAGGAGTTTGGCTTGATTTCGCATTTTAAGTCATGACCAAAAGGCCCTTCACTTAAAACTTTGAAATTTTATCTCACCATATCCATTTTTGTCCACTACCTTAACATATGGTATAATTACCATCGAAGGACTTTTAATTTAAAATCTCATAGCAATTGGACACCTTTAACAAGTAGAACTCAACTTTTACACTTTTTTATAATTTAGTCCTTTTTACTAAATTGAGTGCTCAAACGTCAAAATTTTCAAATGAAATTTTCACGAAATCATTTCATAAAACTATAGACCATAGAATTATAATAAAAATAAATTTTACTGCGTCGGATTTGTGGTCCCGAAACCACTGTTCTGACTAGACCCAAAATTGGGTTGTTGCAACTCTCCCCTCTTAAGGATTTTCTTCCCCGAAAATCTTACCAGAAAATAGGTTTGGGTATTTTTTTCGAATAGCTTCCTTAGGTTCCCTTGTAGCCTCTTCAACACCGTGTCTTTGCCATAAAACTTTTACTAGGGCTATACCTTTAGTTCTCAATGGTTTAACTTCCCAAGAAAAGATCTTGAACTATTCTTCACATACAACATATCCGGTTGAATCTCAATTTCTGATGGAGAAATCACTTGTGAAGGATCAGAACGATATCGTCACAACATCGACACATCTGTCGGTAAAGCTAACCGATATGCCACTGGCACTATGTTTTCAATAACTTCATATAGCCCGATGAAACGTGGACACAACCTGCCTTTACGGCCAAATCTCAGAATCTTCTTCCATGGAGATACTTTCAAAAATACTTTATCAACAATTTGAAATCTGGTCTTTTTTCTTTTCAGATCTGCATACGACTTTTGTCGATCTGAAGCTGCTTTTAAGCAATCGTGGATTACCTTTACCTTTTCTTCGATTTTCCTAACCAAGTGGACCCCATGAATCTGTTTCTCACTAAGCTCAGTCTAATACAAAGGTATTCGACACTTGCGACGATACAATGCCTCATAAGGTGCCATCTTTTTACTCGATTGAAAACTGTTGTTATAGGCAAATTCGACCAATGGTAGATATTTTTCCCAACTACCCTTGAATTCTAGGACACAACATCGGAGCATATCTTCAAGAATATGAATTACTCTCTCAGACTGACCATCGATTTACGGATGAAAAGTGGTACAAAAGTTCAGCTTTGTACCTAAAGTTTCTTGCACCTTCTTCCAAAACCGCGAAGTAAACCCCAGATCTCTATCTAAATTAATAGAAATAGGCACCATGTGCAATCTCACGATCTCAGCAATGTACAATTCAGCTAGCTTATCAAGTGAAAAATCAGTACGTATTGGTATAAAATGAGCTGATTTCTTCAATCTACCAACAACAACCCAGACGACATTTTTCTTTTTCAGAGTCAAAGGTAAACCCATTACGAAATCCATCGTAATCCTATTCCATTTCCACTCGGGCACCATCACTGGCTGAAGTAAACCCGAAGGTACTTGGTGTTCTGCTTTCACTCGTTGACAAATCAAACATCTCGAAACAAACTCTGAAATATCTTGTTTCATGCCTGACCACCAATACAATTTCTTCAAATCATTATACATTTTTGTACTACCCAGATGCACAGATAAACAACCATTTTATGCCTCATGAAGAATTTTCTGAATAGGTTCATCATTTTTCGGTACACAAATTCTACCTCAGAACATCAAACAATCATCGGATCCGATATGAAAATATGAATCACTACTCGATTCACAATGAACTCTTTTGGTTTGCAAATCACTGTCACATTTCTGAGCTTTGCAAATTTGTTGAAGGAATAATGGTCTAGCTCTCAACTCAGCTAGGATCGAACCATTATTAGACAAATTCAACCGTGTATTCATTGTTCTCAAAGCAAACAAAGTCTTTCTACTCAATGCATCTACGACTACATTTGCCTTACCCAGATGATAGTCAATCACTAGCTCATAATCCTTCAGTAACTCGAGCCATCTTCGTTGCCGCAAGTTTAAATCTTTTTGAGTCATCAAGTATTTTAAACTTTTATGATCAGAAAAGACACGGCACTTCTCACCATATAAATCGTGTCTCCAAATTTTCAAAGCAAACACAATGACGGCTAATTCTAAATCATGCATCGGATAATTCTTCTCGTGCGATTTCAACTGTGATGAGGCATAAGCTATCAGTTTGCCTTCTTGCATCGACACACATCCTAATCTATTCAGTGATGCGTCACTATAAATCACAAATTCTTCTCCCAGTTCAGGTTGTACTAAAACCAGCGCCTCTGTCAATAATTACTTCAACTTCTCAAAACTTTGCTAACATTTCTCGGACCATTTAAATTTGACATCTTTTTGCAACAATTTTATCATAGAAGTAGAAATCATCAAAAATCCTTTAACAAATCATCGATAATATCTGGCTAAGCCCAAAAATCTTTTGACTTCGGACACATTTCTTGGCTGTTTCAAATCAACAATTGCCGAAATCTTACTAGGATCAACCCAAATACCATCACCTGAAACGATATGTTCTAAAAATATTACTTCTCGGAGCCAAAACTCACTTTTACGGAATTTAGCAAACAACTTCTTACCTCTCAAAATTTCCAATACAGTTCTTAAGTGCTCGACATGTTCGGCCTTGTCTCAGGAATAAATCAGAATGTCATCAATAAATACAACCACAAATTTGTCCAAATACAAAAAATTCTATTCATCAAGTCCATAAAAATAGCAGGTGTGTTATTAATCAAAAAGGCATAACAAGGAATTCATAGTGTCCATACCTTGTTTTGAATGCGGTTTTCGGCACATCCGACTCTTTAACTCTCAACTGATAGTAGCCAGATCTTAAATCAATCTTCGAGAATATTGTTGCCCCTTTCAACTGATCAAACAAGTCATCTATCTTCGGTAGAGGATACTTGCTCTTTATAGTCACCTTGTTGAGCTATTGATTATCAATACAAAGTCTCATAGATCTGTCTTTCTTCTTTATAAATAACACTGGAGCACCCCAGGGAGAATAACTCGGTCTCGCCAAACCCTTATCTATCAACTCTTGTAACTGGGCTTTTAATTCTTTCAATTCAGTCGGAGCCATTCTATACGGGGCAATAGATATCAGCGAGGTCCATGGTACTAAGTCAATAACAAACTCAACTTCTCTGACCGGAGGCAACCCTAACAACTCTTCCGGGAACACATCCGGATATTCACAAACTATCGGCACTGATTCAATTTTCAACTCAGGCACTTTTGTATTCAGCACATAAGTAAGATAAGCTTCACAACCTTTCCTTACACACCTTTGGGCAGACATCGAAGAAATCATAACAGGTAACTCACCCGACTCATCTGAATCAATCTGAAGAATTCCACTATTTTCACATTTCAGTTCAATAATCTTTCTTTTACAGTTTACTACGGCATCATGTAGTGTCAACCAATCCATACCCAAAATAACATTGAATTCATCAAATGGCAACATCATTAAATCAGCAGGAAAACAGTGACCTCAACTCATCAAGGGACAATTCTTGTAAACTTTATCAACTAATACATGTTTGCCTAAAGGATTTGACATTCTAACCACAAACTCAGTAAACTCAATTGGCAAGCTCTTACTAGCAACTAATTTCACATAAACATAAGAATGATTCGATCCAGGATCAATCAATGCAATTACATTAGTATTATAGAGAGAAAAAGTACCAGTGATAACATCGAGAGATGTCGTTTCTTCGCGAGCCCAGATGGCGTAGGCTCTAACAGGTGCTCGAGCTTCAGATCTCACAGCTGTATCTTTCGTGCTCGAGCTTCAGATCTCACAGCTGTATCTTTCATCACACCTTTACTACTAGCTCCATTTTTGGTATTTCTCAGTGGTCTACCCCTATTAGTAGTATTAATTGACCTTGCACTCTAAAAGTTTTCTTTCTCATCCACTTCAGGATAATCTCCAATAAAATGCTCTTGACAACCACACTTAAAGCAAGCCCGGTCATTCATTCTACACTTACCGGGATGTCTTCTTCCACAATGTTGACATTCGGGTCTATTAGACTTTACATTACTCACATTTTCCATTGAAGTAGCTTGAGATTTAAAACTCGAATGTTACTTCCCACTATCTTTGTGTGAGTACACCACTGAAACATTCGAACGGGAATACATTTCTTTAGATTTCTTTGACTGAGATAGAAATCGGTCTTTTCCTCGAATCTCTAGCTTCAAGATCAGCTTTCCTCTTCTCTTTATTCAACTCTTCAGCCTTACAAGCCCATTTAACCAATACCACAAATTCTTTCAGCTCTAAGATCCTAACTAACACACGAATATCCTCATTCAATCCATTCTCAAATCTCTTACACATAATAGCCTCAATGGAAATGCACTCTCAAGCATATTAACTAAGTCTGACAAATTCTCGCTCATACTCTATCACTACTATACGACCCTGTTTTAGCTTAAGAAATTTCTTACGTTTTAGATTGATGAACCGCTGACTAATATATTTCTTTCGAAACTTTTCTTGAAAGAATTCCCATGTAACCCTCTCTCTTAATACCAGTAATACAAGTGTATTCCACTGGTGATATGCAGAATCTCTCAGAAGTGAGATGGCACACTTTAAACACTCATCCGTTGTGCAGGACAACTCATCAAATACCCTGATGGAGTTTTCGAGCCAAAACTCAGCTCTCTCAGGATCATCATCCACATTAGTTCTAAAATCTTCAGCCCCGTGCTTTCGAATCTTATCAACTGGGGCCTTGCTCATTCTTACAAATTCCACATCTTGTAGAGCTACGGGAACCAGTCGAGGAATAGGTGGGGTGGAGGAGGTTGGGCATTCGGATTTGTTCGAATAAATTTTGTATACCACTCATTCATCATGTGGAGAAAGACTTAACTACCCCCTTTTTCCTGACTAACCGTAGGAGGTCTACTATCAAACGGCGCTGCCCCTTGAATGGGATGTAATATCCTGGGTTACGGGCTATTTTGTTGTTGCATGATATTGCATGTGTTTAGTGTGCTGTGTTGCTATTTCGGTGTTTTAGGGGCTTAATTGTAGGCTAGGAGTGTGCCTGAGTAGGTAGGAAAATTTTAATTTTAGGCCTTAGGCGTAGGGAGCTGATAGAGTTGGGGTTTAAGAAAATAAATTGGAGTTTTATTGCTAAAAGGAGGAGCTGGCAAAGTGGCAAGGCATGTGCCACTTGGGAGCTAGGTGTGGCGTCATTTGCATGGGGAGATGTCCCGAGTTCGAGCCACAAATTCCCATTTTGGTTACTTTTTGGACGGCATGGAGGAAGAGGTTGAGAGCAATTTGAATTCTACCATGGACTCGGTCAAGTGGTGACTTGGATGGTGGAGAGCAATTAGTGGAGGATGACTTGTTCAAACTTATTTGAAATTGTGGTTGGGAGTGAATTGGGGATATGGCCGAATTTGAGGGAGTGTGGAGTGGGGGAAGTGACGGCTTAGTGGGGGGAGAGGGGAGGCCGAATATACTTTTGCTTTTGGTACATTTTCTGTCTTCTCTTTGGTAAGCTGGAAGTTCTCTCATTTTTGGTCAAAGAAGCCGATTTTCTCAAAGAATATTCTCTCATTCTTTTGCTTTTGAAAACCGAAATACCACACTCCTAAATCTAGCCGAAACATCTTTGATCTTTGGTGTTCATTTGGTAGCCGAATATCCTCCTCTTCATCCTCTTTTTCCTTGGTTCATTTGTGAAGCCGAATTTTCCACTCATTTTCCCATTTCTTTTGTGCCGAACCTATATTTCTATCTTCCATTCTCTTTCTTTTCTTTTTCGCTAAGAATTGAATAGAAGTGTGTGTTAAACACTTAGGCCGAATCTCTCCTCTCCTAGTAGTCTCCCTTGGCCGAATATCAATAGAGTGTTGGGGGTTCTTGCTTCAATCGTTTGGGTGTTGGTAAGTTATTGGCCGAATGGTCATTTATTTTTTTCTCTCTTTTTCTTAATTGATTTGAGTTGATTAAGGGGGTCGATTTCAAATTGGTGGAGGGTATTAATCTCTTATGTTTAATCGACTCTTGTTATAGGACATTTGGATTTCTTGGAGGCAAGCAAGAGGAGCCTTTTTCTCTCATTAAGCAATCGGTAAGTAATGGTAAAGGCTAGTTCTTTTAGTTAATTCTTTGTATCCCGTTAAGGCAAGTTGTTAAGGTACGATTGTTGTTGTTTAGGAGGTGGCCGATTATCCGAGGAACCATTGTGGTTCTGGTTTGATAAGAAATCAAACCAATAGCAAGGTAAGGGTGATTCGACAAACCCTTTTGGTCTAAATGGTGTTGGCCGAATGTTGTGGATGCCTAACCCCTATGTTTGGCCAATTTTAGGAGCAAGTCAATCGAGGACCTAGATCGATTCGTTGGGATCTTTAGACTCGTATTTACCAGTGTGTGTGTAACTAACACGCTGAACTTAGTAATATTGTTAATAAACTCATTTACTCATTAAAAATCATAACAATGTGATGGATAATCTGATACCCAAATAGGTATGTGTACGATCCTGTAAGTCTACCTTATTACGAGTTCTATTGTGATACCCGTGATGTATGATTTATGCTATGTATGCTATGAGATGCATTTTGGGGCATGTTGGCATGTATTACATGATGTGCATCGATATGACATGTTGGGTGATTTGAGAGAGGGGGAATTGATATCCGTGTCTTTGGGACACTGTGACTTTGGGTCACCGGAGGTTTGGCACCTCCAAAGTGGTTTGGTACCACGTTGATATTTTGTGACTTTGGGTCACCGAGAGGTTTGGCACCTCGCCTCGCTCGTCTCGCTGGCTTAGTACCACGGTGGGTTGGCCCCACGCTTGATTATACGGATTGACGCCATGATTTGGTATCACCACCGCGATGGGTTGGCTCCATCACTCGATTATCGTGACTACGGTCACCAGTGGTTTGGTACCACATTGTGTCTTTGGGACACCAGAGGTTTGGCACCTCATTGCGACTCGTCCCTGTGGTTGACACCACCGTGGGTTGACCCCACTTGAGAGATACGGGATTGTCGCTAGTGATTTGGTATCACGCGATGGGTTGGCCCCATCATCGATTATTCGTGACTTTGGGTCACTAGTGGTTTGGCACCTCACTTATGGATATCGTGACTTTGGGTCACTAGTGGTTTGGCACCACCAGTGGTTTGGTACCACACGGGGTAGAAAAGGAGATACAGATGGTTAGGACCGGGTTGCATCAATTGTGTTACTACGTATGATGTGTGTTAGCATGTTGTTTCATT
Source organism: Gossypium bickii (assembly GCA_025503065.1). NCBI lineage: Eukaryota > Viridiplantae > Streptophyta > Magnoliopsida > Malvales > Malvaceae > Gossypium > Gossypium bickii. The sequence continues at coordinate 39,446,744 of CP106717.1, read as the reverse complement.
GGGAGCGGGATTTATATACTGAGTCATTCGACTCACCCTCTCCTTTGACATTTCAGGTGATACTTAGACGTGGACATGGAGCCGGGATGGACTCGGGTGCTCATGCCATGTCAATAAAAAGTTTTACTCGTACATTACATTTTGGGTACTTTAGTTATTTACTTTCGCTTGGGTTTTATTTCGGATTGTAAAAGGCCTTTAAGTTATGCCTTATGATGTTAATGTTTTAAGTTAGATTTTATTATGCTTTAACAAAATAATTGGGGTAATTTGCTAAAACTTGAAATGACAACGATTTCAAAATTTTAACGATATGTTTTCAACTATACCATCGGGTATCACCCTGATTTTATAAATAAATGAAAATCAATCGTCTCCAAACTTGAAATCAAATTTTTACTCACCTCTAAATGATTTAGTAACGATATTAAACAACTTGTTTTTCCAAACGGAATGAGTTTTTTATCAAATCTATTTAGTGCAAACTCGTAACTTTCAAACACGTTTTTCCCCGTAACATACCAGATTCGGTCGTGGTGTTTGGACCGGGTTTGGGGTGTTACAATTGTGGTATCAGAGCCAGGTTCAAAAGCTCGGCTGTGGGCCTGAGGCCCAAACTGTTTTCCAAAGTCTGTTTTAAGTATTTTGGGTTGAATACATGGTTTACAAGGCATGGCACCGAGTCTCCGGCACCAGTTCGCCCAGGTAAGTAGTTCTAAACCCTTTTGTGAATTACTATTTGTAGAAGGGTAGGTGGTATGGAACGTAGATAGATTTATAGGACTTGAACCCTAGGATTAGATTACTCAAACACTCAAACCAAAACATAAGACTTAAAGAACTAAACCAATCTATGACTTAGTCATCGAGTTGGTGTGGTAACCCCATGCGCATGTCTAGGAGAGGATCCTAAGAGCTTGGTATTTAAGCAGTCCTCGTGACTCACCTCGCCTTCGCAGTATCCCACCTGTGCGTAGCTTTGGTTCACCCCGACCAAGAAGGCTCGGCCATAAAGGCTTAACCTAATGACTAAAACCCTGAAGGGAACTAGCCATGTTTTCGAAAAAGAATGAAACAACAACCCCAATGTTTTCAAACTATTGCAATAAACTCTTTCAAAATCAAGAATGTCACTTTTACAACAATTTTCTCGAAAAACCTGATTTGTGGGAAATTACAAAAATGCCCTTAGGGGTAAATTTACTAAAATGCCCTCGGTTCATAAAATATCAACTCAATGATTTTTGCTCAAAATTTCAATGATGTTAAAAACTTCAAGAACCTCTTTGCAAAATATCAATCGAAAATTTTGATTTTGGAAATTACGAAAACGCCTCAGTTTGTGAAAATTACTAAAATACCCCTGGTTCCCAAAACGAAGTATTTTACAAAATTTTCAAAAAAAACACCCTCCAATTTTGAAAATTTCAAGTGACCGGTTTTACAAAAGTTTTAAAATATTTTTATTACAAAAATACCCCTATAGGAAAAATGACGAAAATACCCTTGGGCTAGAAATGGGCAGCAATGTCCGAAGAGTGAATAGGTATGGAAAGGGTTAAGGAATGGATGTATGAACTCTTTTGGGTGAATTAGGATAGAAGATTGAAACCTTGTTTGCTCGAAAGAATCCCTGATTAAAACTATATCCACAAAATTTCTTCGCGAATAAGAAAGTGGAACGATACTAATGCATAAAAATCTTCTTAATCAGAGACGTAGAGCGTTTAGTCATGAGTACTTGAGGTGGACGTGGTCGTAATACTCGTGGTCGAGGTCGAGGTAGGATGACAGTTTCTAAACCCGTAGGATAGGGTCAGGGGTCAGAAAGTGAGATACCGGCACCACCAGCTGGAGGTGGTGAGTTTCGAGATCGACATCGGGAGGACGCAGTGTCACAGGCGATGCTGCGAGTTTTGGAAAGGGTAGCTGGGATAGGCGGAGGAGGAGCTCGCAAATGCGTGCTCGAGCAACTCCGCAAACGGCTGAATTCTTTCGAGGTGTTTCGTGTTGCTCCCAAAGATCACTGCTTGAATATTGGTCGAGGCGACAGAGCGGATCATGGATGATCCGACCTATCCGCCGAGGAGAAGCTTAAGGGGATTATATCGCTTCTTCGAGATGAGTCATACCGATGGTGGCTCACGGTTCGGGACAGATGTAGCAAAGAGAGGATTTGACATGGGACTATTTCAAGGTCGCATATCAAAAGAAATACATAGGAGCTAGTTATATTGACTCCCAGGAGGAAGGCATTCTTGAGGCTTGTTCGGGAGTAAGTCCATTTCTCGAGTATGAGGCCGAGTTCTTGAAGCTTAGTCGGTATGCTAGAGGTATTGTGGCGACGAAACACGAGAGGTGTGTTCGCTTCAAGGATGGTCCGAGAGACGAGCCGAGATCGCCGATTGCTCTACAGCCAGGAGCGTGAGTTTGCTGCCTTGGTTGAGAAGGCCAAAGTGGCCGAGGTGTTAAGGAATCCGTGAGGCAAAATCTGGATAGGAACCGCCATAAGAGGAGTTTTGGATCTTCGGATCGCCGGGTAATCCCCGTAAGAGGCTAGACCGAGTGGGCCGAACCGGTCCGTAGGCTCGCTGTTGCGCAATCGTGGACCGCCGCTCAGAATCGCCGTGGAAAATCTCATTGGGAGAGGCTTTCTGGACTGGAGGAAAGGGTCGCTTTTGAGTGTGGTTCTCTAGATCACCGTGTGAGGGACCGTCCGCGTAAGTTGGCTAGGATTCAATCTGAGAGTCGTGGCCGTGTCGGCCAAAGGTAGTGGACCGTCACCGCAGAGGCCGTGGTAATGGCGAGAGGTGGTAATGGAGTTGGTCGAGGCCGTGGAGCACCGGCGCGAGGTGCGGTAGTTCCGAGGCACGACACCGTTTTGTGTATGCCGCGAGACGCCGAGAGGAGGCGACGCACCGGACGTCATCACCGTGCGTTTTTTGATTTTTGGTTCTCCTATATCGCTTTGATTGATTTGGGTTCCACGCATTCTTATGTTGCTAGTAGTATAGTTGAGACCATGGACTTAGAATCTGAGATATCTTCTAGGCAGATGACTGTACTTAGCCCTCTAGGTCACTCTGTAGTAGTAGATAAGTTGTATAAGGACTTACCCCTAGAACTCCAAGGGGTAGTATTTGCTGCTGATCTGATGGAACTGCCATTTGGGGAGTTCGATCTGATTCTTGGGATGGACTGGTTGGTTAAGTACCAGGCTAAGGTGGATTGCGCGGCTAAGCGCATGGCTTTAACGACGGATAAGGGTGATGAGGTGGTTATGATAGGTAATAGGAGAGATTACTTATCCAATGTAGTATCTGCATTAAAAGCCGTAAAGATGGTCAGGAAGGGCTGTGAAGCGTATGTGGTTCATGTGTATGCCTTGGAGGCTAAGGAGTCTCTTTGTAGAGAAGGTGCGAATAAGCTAAGGAATTTGTGGATGTGTTTCCGCAGGAGCTCCCGGGTTTGCCAACGGATAGGGAGGTAGAGTTTGGGATAGATCTGTTACAGAATCGCGCCGGTGTCTATTGCTCCATATAGGATGGCGCCAAAGGAATTGGTGGAGCTTAAGGCTCGGGATCGTGAGCCGTTGGATCGAGGCTTCATTAGGCCAAGTGTTTCACCTTGGGAGCACCGGTACTTTTGTTAAGAAGAAGGACGGCGATGCGATGCGGATGTGTATAGACTACCGCCAACCGAATAAGTGACAATTAAAAACAAGTATCCGCTACCACGAGATAGATGACTTGTTTGATCACCGGAAGGTGCGTCTGTGTTTTCAAAGATCGATTTGAGGTCCGGTATCATCGCTTGAAGGTTAAGGAAGCGGATATCCATAAGACAAATGCTTTCGACTCGGGTGACGGGCACTACGAATTCTCGTAATGCCGTCGGATCGACTAACGCCCGGCAGCTTTTATGGATATGATGAATAGGGTGTTTCAGCAGATTCGGACCGCTTTGTCGTGGTTTTTATTGACGATATCTTGGTATATTCAAGGTCGAGGAAGAGCATGATGCACACTTGAGAGTGGTGTTGCGATTTTGAGAGAGAAGCAACTTTATGCTAAGTTCGCATAAGTGCAAGTTTTGGCTTAGGGAAGTGACGTTTTTGGGTCATGTAGTATCAGCTGAGGGGATTAGAGTAGATCCTCGGAAGATTGAGGCAGTTCTGATTGGAAGCCTCCTAAGTCAGTGGCTGAGATTCGGAGTTTTCTGGTTTGGCGAGATACTACCAAGATTCGTAGGGGTTTCTCGTTGATCGCAAAGACCGGCGACTAAGTCATTAAGAAAAGAAGTTCCGTTCGCTTGGGTGAAACAAAGCAGAGAGTTTTGATAAGTTAAAGAAGATCTTGATCAAGCTCTGCTTTAATTCAACTTTGAGGTCGGTAAGGAATTCACCGTGTCATCGCGACGCATCATATACAGGATTGGGTTGTGTGCTGATGCAGGAGGGTAAGGTGGTGGCTTACGCTTCTCGGCAGCTGAGGCCACACGAGGTCAACTATCCGACGCACGATTTGGAGCTAGCAGCTGTAGTCTTCGCTCTAAAAATCTGGAGGCATTACTTGTACGGTGAGAGATCAATAGTCTACACAGATCATAAGAGTTTGAGGTACCTATTGACTCAGAAGGATCTGAATTTGAGGCAGCATAGATGGGTTGAGTTGCTCAAGGATTACGACTGTTCGATTGAGTATCATCCGGGCAAGGCTAACGTGGTGGCAGACGCGTTGAGCCGTAAGGTTGTTTCGGACTTAAGAGCGATGTTTGCCCATTTGAGCTTGTACGACGACGGGAGTATTCTGGCAGAGCTGCAAGTTAAGCCTACTTGGGTTGAGCAGATCAGAGAGAAACAGTTAGAGGACGAGGTTCTGAGTGCGCGAAGGTTACAAGTACAGGATGGTGGTTTGGAGAATTACAGCTTGTCTAGTGATGAAGTTCTGTGTTTCCAAGGTAAAGCTTGTATGCCTAAAGATGTTGAGTTGAGACAGAAGATTCTTCAGGACGCGCATAGTAGTCCTTACGCTATGCATCCTGGAGGTAGCAAGATGTATAGGGACCTTAGAGCGCAGTTTTGGTGGCCTGGCTTGAAGAAAGAAGTGACAGAGTATGTTGGGAAGTGTCTGACTTGTCGCAGTCCAGCCGAACATCGATTGCCGTCGTTTGCTTCACCGTGAAGATTCCTCAGTGGAAGTGGGAAAGGATAACCATGGATTTCGTCAGAGGATTACCGCTTACGCCAAGCAAGAAGGATTCAGTTTGGGTAGTGATGGATCGTCTGACTAAATCAGCTCACTTCATTCCGGTGAGGGTTGACTACTCACTTCAGAAGCTAGCGAAGTCGTATGTTTCGTGAGATAGTAAGGTTGCACGGTGTGCCGGTTTGATAATCTGGATAGGGATCCCGATTTACGCCGAGGTTTTGGAGAGCATTGCATCGAGGCCTCAGAGTGCACGCGTTTGATTTCAAAGATGCTTTTCACCCGCAGATGACGGGCAATCGTAGCGGTTATTCAGATCTTAGAGGATATGCTGAGAGGTTGTGTCCTGGATTTCAGAGGTAGTTGGGAGGAGTTTCTACCGTTAGTGGAGTTTGCCTATAACAATAGTTACCAAGCAAGCATTAAGATGGCTCCATACGAGGCGTTGTACGGCAGGAAGTGTCGCTCACCTACGTGTTGGACGGAATTAGGTGAACGTCAGTTGTTGGGACCCGAGCTAGTTGCGGAGACCGAGAACAAGGTTAAGTTGATCAAGGCTCGTTTGAAGGAAGCTTCAGACCGGCAAAAGTCTTATGCCAATCTTAAGCGAAGAGATATAGAGTTCGCTGTGGGAGATCAGGTCTTCTTGAAGGTCTCGCCTTGGAAGAAGGTGTTGAGGTTCGGTAGAAAAGGCAAGTTAAGTCCGAGGGTTATTGGGCCGTATAAGGTACTGAGACGGGTGGGACCAGTAGCGTATCAGCTTGAGCTGCCTGCAGAGCTAAGTCAGATTCACGATGTTTTTCACGTTTCGATGCTTCGGCGTTATCATTCAGACCCGTCGCATGTGGTAGCAGTGGAAGAAATCGAGGTACATCCAGATTTAACCATGGAGGAAGAACCTGTGCAGATTCTTGATCGGGATGTGAAGGTTCTGCGCAGAAAGTCTGTGCCTTTAGTTAAGGTACTTTGGCGGAATCATGGAGTGGAAGAGGCCACGTGGGAACCCGAGGAGATGATGAGACAGCAATACCCGCAACTCTTTTGATCAGGTAATTTCGAGGCCGAAATTATTTTTAAGGGGTAGAAACGTAAAATTCCCAAGTTACGGGCTATTTTGTTGTTGCATGATATTGCATGTGTTTAGTGTGCTGTGTTGCTATTTCGGTGTTTTAGGGGCTTAATTGTAGGCTAGGAGTGTGCCTGAGTAGGTAGGAAAATTTTAATTTTAGGCCTTAGGCGTAGGGAGCTGATAGAGTTGGGGTTTAAGAAAATAAATTGGAGTTTTATTGCTAAAAGGAGGAGCTGGCAAAGTGGCAAGGCATGTGCCACTTGGGAGCTAGGTGTGGCGTCATTTGCATGGGGGAGATGTCCTGAGTTCGAGCTGCGAAATTCCCCATTTTGGTTACTTTTTGGACGGCATGGAGGAAGAGGTTGAGAGCAATTTGAATTCTACCATGGACCTGGTCAAGTGGTGACTTGGATGGTGGAGAGCAATTAGTGGAGGATGACTTGTTCAAACTTATTTGAAATTGTGGTTGGGAGTGAATTGGGGGATATGGCCGAATTTGAGGGAGTGTGGAGTGGGGGGAAGTGACGGCTTAGTGGGGGAGAGGGGGGAGGCCGAATATACTTTTGCTTTTGGTACATTTTCGGTCTTCTCTTTGGTAAGCGGAAGTTCTCTCATTTTTGGTCAAAGAAGCCGATTTTCTCAAAGAATATTCTCTCATTCTTTTTGCTTTTGAAAACCGAAATACCACACTCCTAAATCTAGCTGAAACATCTTTGATCTTTGGTGTTCATTTGGTAGCCGAATATCCTCCTCTTCATCCTCTTTTTCCTTGGTTCATTTGTGAAGCCGAATTTTCCACTCATTTTCCCATTTCTTTTGTGCCGAACCTATATTTCTATCTTCCATTCTCTTTCTTTTCTTTTTCGCTAAGAATTGAATAGAAGTGTGTGTTAAACACTTAGGCCGAATCTCTCCTCTCCTAGTAGTCTCCCTTGGCCGAATATCAATAGAGTGTTGGGGGTTCTTGCTTCAATCGTTTGGGTGTTGGTAAGTTATTGGCCGAATGGTCATTTATTTTTTTCTCTCTTTTTCTTAATCGATTTGAGTTGATTAAGGGGGTCGATTTTAGCATTGGTGGAGGGGTATTAATCTCTTATGTTTAATCGACTCTTGTTATAGGACATTTGGATTTCTTGGAGGCAAGCAAGAGGAGCCTTTTTCTCTGTTAAGCAATCGGTAAGTAATGGTAAAGGCTAGTTCTTTTAGTTAATTCTTTGTATCCCGTTAAGGCAAGTTGTTAAGGTACGATTGTTGTTGTTTAGGAGGTGGCCGATTATCTGAGGAACCATTGTGGTTTGGGTTTGATAAGAAATCAAACCAATAGCAAGGTAAGGGTGATTCGACAAACCCTTTTGGTCTAAATGGTGTTGGCCGAATGTTGTGGATGCCTAACCCCTATGTTTGGCCAATTTTAGGAGCAAGTCAATCGAGGGACCTAGATCGATTCGTTGGGATCTTTAGACTCGTATTTACCAGGTGTGTAACTAACACGCTGAACTTAGTAATATTGTTAATAAACCTGTTTGCCTGTTAAAAATCATAACAGTGTGATGGATAATCGGATACCCAAATAGGGTATGTGTACGGATCCGGGTAAGTCTACCTTATTACGAGTTCTATTGTGATACCTGTGATGTATGATTTATGCTATGTATGCTATGAGATGCATTTTGGGGCATGTTGGCATGTATTACATGATGTGCATCGATATGACATGTTGGGTGATTTGAGAGGAGGGGGAACTGATATCCGTGTCTTTGGGACACTGTGACTTTGGGTCACCAGAGGTTTGGCACCTCCAGTGGTTTGGTACCACAGTGATATTTTGTGACTTTGGGTCACCAGAGGTTTCGCACCTCAGCGTCTCGTCTCAGTGGCTTAGTACCACGGTGGGTTGGCCCCACGCTGATTATACGATTGACGCCAAAGTGATTTGGTATCACACGATGGGTTGGCCCCATCACTCGATTATCGTGACTACGGTCACCAGTGGTTTGGTACCACATTGTGTCTTTGGGACACCAGAGGTTTGGCACCTCATTGCAACTCGTCCCTGTGGTTGACACCACCGTGGGTTGACCCCACTTGAGAGATACGGGATTGTCGCTAGTGATTTGGTATCACGCGATGGGTTGGCCCCATCATCAGATTATTCGTGACTTTGGGTCACTAGTGGTTTGGCACCACACTTATGGATATCGTGACTTTGGGTCACCAGTGGTTTGGCACCACCAGTGGTTTGGTACCACACGGGGTAGAAAAGGAGATACGGATGGTTAGGACCGGGTTGCATCAATTGTGTTACTACGTATGATGTGTGTTAGCATGTTGTTTCATTGGGAGCGGGGTTTATACACTGAGTCATTCGACTCACCCTCTTCTTTGACATTTCAGGTGATACTTAGACGCGGACATGGAGCCGGGATGGACTCGGGGTGCTCATGCCATGCTGAATAAAAAGTTTTACTCAGACATTACATTTTGGGTACTTTAGTTATTTACTTTCAGTTGGGTTTTATTTCGGATTTGTAAAAGGCCTTTAAATTATGCCTTATGATGTTAATGTTTTAAGTTAGATTTTATTATGCTTTAACAAAATAATTGGGGTAATTTGCTAAAACTTGAAATGACAACGATTTCAAAATTTTAACGATATGTTTTCAACTATACCATCGGGTATCACCCTGATTTTATAAATAAATGAAAATCAATCGTCTCCAAACTTGAAATCAAATTTTTACTCAGTCTAAATGATTTAGTAACGATATTAAACAACTTGTTTTTCCAAACGGAACAGAGTTTTATCAAATCTATTTAGTGCAAACTCGTAACTTTCAAACACGTTTTTCCCCGTAACATACCAGATTCGGTCGTGGTGTTTGGACCGGGTTTGGGGTGTTACATGGGACCCGGCGCATTACTTTCAACTTCATCAGTTTCAACTCAATTGGGATCCATTTACTATATGAAAACACAATTTAAAAATTTAAGGAGTCATCACACTATCACAGTTCATTTATGGCATGTATAGCTAGACTCTTACACACGCTATGTTAGACCGAGAATCGACTAAAATGTAGCTCTAATACCACTAAATGTAACACCCCTTACCTGTATTTGACGAAGAAATAGGGTACAAGGCATTACAGGACTTAAACACAAGCAAACATACAAAAGTGATACGTAATTTCCATCCAAATTTAAAACTTTTCACATACATTCATATCGTCCTTAGAATGAGCCTACGAGGCCCAAAACATACATTGGAAGTAGTTCGGGACTAAATCAAAAACTTTAGAAAATCATACAATAGTTAGAAAATTTTTCACTAAAATAGGGGTCATATGCCCGTGTGATTTTGAGACACGCCCCTGTGGGCAGGCCGTGTGGTCACACACGCCCGTGTCCCTAACCCGTGTAACTCTCTGTTTGTCACCCAAGAACAAATTGAGGTCACACGGCCAAGGCACACGCCCTTGTGCTTAAGTCGTATGGTCGATTTAATTTTCATAAAATAGGTGCAGACTTCACACGGCCAGGGTACACGTCTGTGTTTGAGGCTGTGTCGTCCACATGGCTGAGACACACGCCCATGTCTTTGCCCATGTGCTCAATACTGAGCATTCTATTTTGCAACAATTAAGGTCCAAGGGACACACGGCTGGAACACACGCCCATGGGGCAAGTCGTGTGTCACACACGGCCTAGACACATGCTCATGTGTCTACCCGTGTGGACAAAAATAAGGCTATTTACCAAGCCATATTGTCACCCTTCCATGCACAACAAACATAGAAGCATTCCAAGCATATACCATCAACCAAATCAGCCACAACTAAGGCATCAACAGCCCATTCACATGTTATCATTTATCGTACATGAACGTCACATATATTTCAACTCAAACCATGCAATTTCCCATATCCATGAAAAGTATCATCATATGCATATATATACTTAAACCAATTTTAGCCAATTTCAATGGCCATTTACAAAATGAATTATCAGCCAACGTAAGCCAACACATTTGGCTAAATGAATTATGCCACATAACAAAATGAACAAGTCCTTATTCATGCCATAACTCAAAATATTAAAATCAATGTTACCCAAAATATTAAGTTGATAGTGTGAATGGATCTTCGATAGTTTTCGATCCCCGAGCTGGCTTGGTGACACTATAAGACAAGGGAAAAGAAAGGGGAGTAAGCTATATAGCTTAGTAAGTTCCTATGCAAATAATAAGCATTTACATGTATCATACAAATAAACATGATGAACTTGGCATAAATAGCATCAAGATCTTCTAATCATAACTTACTCATTCATAACCTTACCAAGGGATTCATCACATCTCGAGCTCATTAGTAAAGGATTTTTACGTACGTACCTGTACCAACTCGCAACATAATCATAACCTTTCACAACTTTGACATACTCGTTGAATTTTCCATTGAACCACTTGGAATACTAAAGGATACTCGGGAATCTCGCACACACAGTATCGTACCAATGCCATATCCCACATAAGATCTTACATAGGATCTCTTATAGATGGAAACAGCCCAGCTATGGTCTTACACGAAGTCTTATATCGATGTCATATCCCAGATATGGTCTTACACGTAATCTCAAATACCCCTAATGTCATGACATTCATATCCTACCTTTTCCTAAGGTTCAACCAAGATTTCTCACTTGTCAAACTTTATCGATTACATCCAAGGAGTCAATCATAATTCATACAATATTAAAGCATTTAAAACATAAATAAAACAATGCATTATTTACATACGAACTTACCTCGGTACAAAAATAGTAGAAACGAACCTAATCGTCAAACATCTTATTTTTCCCCCGATCTAGGTCCGAACCTTTTTTCTATTGATCTATAATAGCAAATTTAACTCATTTATTATCCAAAATTATCAATTAAGTCCAAAAATCACATTATGGAAAAATTACATTTTTACCCCAAAACTTTGACATTTTTATATTTTGGCCCCTAGGCTCGTAAAATTAGATCTATTCAATTTCTTCAAGACCCAAGCCTAGCCGAACATCTTTCATGCTTATAACACCCCACATTTTTCATTTAATCAAACTTTTACACGCATTTTGAAATCTTTTTACAAATAGGTCCTTTTGACATTTTCATAAAAAATCACCTAGCAAAAGTTGTTTACCTAACATTAAACTTCATAATCTACCATTAAACATCAAAATACACGCATGTCTAACATGGTTCAAACCCTAGACTTCAATCATCTCTAAAATTAATTGTAAAAATAGGTAGATCGAGTGGTAATGACTTCAGAAATGGAAAGAGCATTAAAAACGGAATAAGAACGAAAGTAGTCAATTCATAACTATGGCTTCCCTTCTAAATTTAGGCTATGGTGAGTAAGATGGACAAGGATTTTGGCTTGATTTTGCTTTTTAATTCATTTAATTACCAAATGACCAAAAGGCCTTCACTTAAAACTTTGAAATTTTATCTCACCATATCCATTTTTGTCCACTAACTTAACAAATGGTCTAATTATCATCTAAGGACCTTCAATTTAAAATCTCATAGAAATTGGACACCTTTAACAAGTAGAACTTAACTTTTACGCTTTTTACAATTTAGTCATTTTTACTAAATTAAGTGCTCAAACGTCAGAATTTTAAACGAAATTTTCACGAAATCATTTCATAAAATTGTAGACTATAGAAATATAATAAAAATAAATTTTCCTGTGCTGGATTTGTGGTCCGAAAACTACTGTTCTGACTAGACCCAAAATCGGGCTATTACACTAGCACACGAATTTGCGACCTGGTCGTGTGGCATAAGCCAGTACACCCTACAGGATTGACACGGCTTGGCACACAGGCTAGCCACACGGGCGTGTGTGTTGTCCGTGTGATCCAAGTCAGTAAGCTCACTTGTTTGGACACAGACTAGGACACGACCATGTGCTTCCATTTCGAATGTTCACACAGCCTGTGACACGGGCGTGTCTGAAGCCGTGTGAGACACACGGCCTTGCCACACCGGCATGTGTCCCTTATTTTTGAGAGAAAATTTCTAAGTGTTGAAATTATTTTTCAAGTTATTAGTTTAGTCCCAAACCACTTCCAATGCATGTTTAGGGTCTTGTAGGCTCATATTAGAGACTATATGATTGAATATGAATGGGTTTAAATTGAACGCAAATTTATGACTCGATTTGTATGATTGGTTGTGATGAAAGCTCAGTAATGCCTCGAGCCTTGTTTCAACGTTGAATACGGGTCAAGAGTGTTACATTTATTGGTAGTAGAGCTACGGTTTAGTCGATTCTAGGACTAACGTAGCATATGTGAAAGTTTAGCTATACATGCCATATATAAACTATGATAGTGTGATCTTTCTGACTTTGATGAGATTTGTCTTAATTACACAGAGATGTTTTCCAGCAGAGCTAGTTCCGATGATACTGAAAATGATACTCAAGCATCTAAGTAAAAATGTGTCTATGATGATTTGAAATTCATAAAGGTATGAATAAAAGTTCATGATATTATGTTATTGATAAATGTTATGTTATGTGCATGTATATGTGAGAGTTAAATTTGAGACTTTACAACCCTCACCCCCTTATCAGTATAGTGTTAAAATGAAATACATAAGATTTAGATTGAATAAGCTCACAAGTGTGGAATTACAGAGTTTCGTGATTGAAAGATTAATTCTATGGTCAGATAAGAGAATGAGTTAACAGTAAAAATAGTACTAGATGGGAAATTGGGTCGTTTTGAAGGCTATTTGGATTATGCAAAGTCACTATTAAAAAAGAAGTTGACTTCAATGAAGCAAAATATTCAGGTATAATATTTAAAGAATGTATTAACTGGAAGTTCTACTTAATTGATTTCTGTTAGCGATGGGATAAAGAGGAATCAATAATGACAAAATTAGATAGTGGAATAATGTTTGAATTGTAAAGATATCTGAGTACAACAGTATAGTCGAATAGCTTATAATGATATCTTCTGGGTATTCTATGTGATCAATTATTCTCAGAGGTATATGTGGCTATTTATTTTCAAATGAAACTCTTATCGTGTGAGAATGCTAGCTAAACATATTGATAGATGAAAGCATTGTTGGTCTATTTGGATTATGATCGGCATTGCTCTATATTTCCCTGGTATTCTATTCTAGTGTATTGATAGAAAAGTCAACGGTAAAATCTGTATGATGATAGTATTCCATTTCCAATGGTTATTGTTTTGTTGAGTATACATGAATATTATATTGCTTCTGCCATAGTTGATTTCAGTGCTTATGAGTGATGTTTTCTTCTAGAATTTCTCTAGGATATCCTTGAGATCTTTATCATTCTATATGGGTTGTAATTTTCAAAAATTTTGTATAGTTCCATACTTTGAGATTTCGCTACCTCGATTTTGTTATGATTCTATGTGATTATCTGCAAGAGATATTATTTTTACGAAGATGAATATATCTATTATGATTATAAATTCTGGTTTGATCAAGGGAGTATAGTGGTATTGTCATCAGATTTATAGAGGTTATGTTTTTGCATTTATTTTTGTTGAAACCATATTTGATTTTCTTTTGTGTTCAAAATGCATTATTAACGGTTGGATATTATCTATTTATACGGTTGAGATGTCGGTCTTATTTTGGCATTATGAATTTTTTATCTGACGGAGGTGGCTTCAGTATAGTACAACGCTTCAATGATTAATAGTTGAGATAGTTTTATTATATAATCCTTTCTAGTTTTCTTGAAAGGGAATTGACATCAGCAAAAGCATAGATGGTAGAAGATCAAGTTCAAATCTATAAATAATTATCACTTCCAAGTAAATATTGATATATGTCAATGAGTAAAGACGGAATGTTATGTCATATTCGAGTTATGCAGTTTTTAAAAAGATCATTGAATAGTATCCTGAAGAAATTGTGATAAATTGTGTGTCTGAATTATCTTGACAAAAAGAAGAAAGATTTTCTTTGAAAAGTTATTGTTTGACAGCCAAGATTGATTCAGTTGTTTAGTTTAATTGAGTTATTTGTTTGAAAGGTTAATTGAGTTATTTGTGTTTGAGTTTATCCTTGGGTCTAGAAATAAATTTTCTGCGTTCACGGGTAAATTGATGGATAGTTTGAATGAAGAATTCATATTTTAGAAGACATGATACAAATTTATATCTATCGGAACAGTTCTAATTGAGAAATATTATTATAAATTAAAGTTGTTTCGATTTTTGAAGTTTTCATTTGTGCGAAGTTTGATTTGGTTGAATATATGCTAATAAAGTTATAAACAGTTGATAACATTGTTAACTGAAGCATCAGTTTTGATTCAGCCTGAATTGGGTAACAAGTTTATGATTTTCAGTCATGCGTTATTGAATGGTTTGGAGTGTGTTTTAGTACAAGAATGTATAGTGATGGCTTATGCTTCCATACAGTTAAAGTTGCATGAAAAGAGTTATTCGATGCACGAATTGGAGATGGTTGACATTGTGATTGCATTGAATAGTTAGGGACATCAATTGTTTGGTGAGTAATGTAACCTATTTGATGACTGCAAGAGTTTAAAATATTTGATGTTATAGAGAGATCTGAATTTGGGACAGCAAAGATGACTTAAACTATCGGAAGATTTTGAGTCAGTAATTGGTTATCATCCTAGACAAACGATTATAGTCACGTATACTTTGAACAAGGAATCTTTGTGTTCTTTATAAGCGATGAATACGCGATTGATCTTATCAGATGATGGATAGATATTAGCTGAGTTAAAAGCTAAATTGATGTTTATTCCGCGATTTTGTGAAGCTCAGAAATCTATCAGTGAATTGCAAGTTAAAAGAGTTTAACGTGAATTGATTTCTGATTTAGAGCTTCAAATTGGAACCGATGATTATTTTTTGTTTCAAAACAAAGTTCGTGTACCGAGAAATCCAAAGATTATACAACAATTGTTATATCTAGCTCACAGTGGTAATTATCTGTTCATTCGGGGAATACTAAAATGTAAAATAATCTGAGACGGTTTTACTGGTGAATGAGTATGAAACGTGATACTTCTGACTCATATCTAAATGTCTGATTTATAAACAGGTTAAAGCTGATTATCAAGTACCTTCGGGACTATTACAGTCTGTGTTATTATCTGAGTGGAGATGAAATGGAATTTCGTTGGATTTTGTAAAAAGGAAGATGTTATCTGAACTATTGTTGATTGTTGAAGAAGTCTATACATTTTATCTCCGTAAGTATAATTTCTCTCTTGATTGAGAGAGACTAGCTCAGTTATACATTCTGAAATTGTCAATTTTTACAGAGTGCTAGTCTCTATTGTTTCGGATAGAGATCTGAGGTTTATATTGTGTTTCTGTAACACCCCTAACCCGTAACCATCGCCGGTCTAGGGTCAAAGGCATTACTGAACAAAACGGAACCTTTTATGGACATTTCACAATATAATTCAACGAATCAAAACAAAGTGTCCCTTAATTAGGTCTACGAGGCCTTAAACATGCTTTAGAAAGGGGGCTGGAACTAAACAGAACACATACCAAATTTTCAAAAATTTAAAATTTTTTATAAGTTATAGAGGTCACACGCCCGTGTGGACAGGCCGTGTACCTCCCAACGCCTCAGATCTGCCTGTGTGTCTAAGCCGTGTCAAAACAGGGCATACATACTGACTTATCCACACGGCCATGGACATGCCCGCGTGCCTCACCCATGGTCGCTACTGACTTGCACCACACGACCAGTCACACGCCCATGTGTCCAGCTCGTGGTCGACACTGACTTGATCCACACGGCCAGTCACACGCCCATGTGTCCAGCCCGTGGTCGAGTCTGACTTGTTTTGAAATTCAACCACCAGTGACACGGTCGAGCTACACGCCCGTATGCTCAACCGTGTGGGCAATTATAAGCCATTTGTAAGGCCAAAATGCCACCCACACTTTGGGCTATCCCAACAAGCACATACAAGCAACATTTCAAACACCAATGGCAACCAAAACATACCAAATTATACATCATTTATACTCATTCAAAAACATTATAAACACACCAACTTAGTTATCATTTAGCTCAACTAGATCACAAGCATTTCTATGCAAGTTTCATCAACAATCTTACCATTATAATTTAACCTCTTCAAATCAATAAAATACCAACTTTGCTTCATAAGCATATCATAATTTTGGTCATCTCAATAGCCATCATGTAACACCCCTTACCCGTATTCAAGCCGGAACTGGGTTTGAGGCATTACCTAACAAACTTTACTTAAATGTCTCGAATAGTGTTATAAAGTTTCGTTTAAACCCATCACTTGCACATACTCGGCCTAAGAGGCCCTAAACATACCTCATAGAGGTTTCAGAACTATTCCGGGAACTTTTATGAACTCGAGAAACCTTTCAACAAAGCAGGGGCCACACGCTCCTCTGCCCCTAAGACATTCCCGTGTCTTCTACCCATGGTCGATTCTGACTAAGGTCACACGGCCTTGACACGCCCGTGGCCCTAGCCCGTGTGCCAAACCTTGACATTCTGACCTATCCACACGGTCTATGCACACGTCCGTGTGCTTCAGCTGTGTGGCGATTTAAATTCCAAGTGCAAGGTATAGACTTCACACAGCCTAAGCATATGCCCATGTGCAAGCCGTGCCCCCCACACAGTCTAGACACACGCCCGTGTGTCTACCCATGTAGACAATTAGCAGGCTATCTACCAAGCCTTTTGCCACCCTACGTTGTACACATACATACTTCAATTCAAAATGATTCAACTCCTATCCCAAAGGTACATCTAAGTACTCATTCCAATATAAAAGATAACCTATAGGTACCTCTAGAAGCTCAAAGAATTAAGACGTACATAAGGGCATACACTTCATGAAATTCATCTTCCTTAAGCAATAGAATTTGCCAAGTATTTGCCTAACTTATAAGGCCATTTACAAAATGACTTTAATAACTTACATAGCCAACACTTTGACTAACAATTACAACTTAACAAAATACTCGAGTCCTATACATGGCATATTCAAAATAAGTCTAAATTGTTATACCAAAGTGATGTCGATAGTGTGATTCCCGAACTCCAACGTCCACGTTCCTCGAGTTATCTTGGCAATACTACAACGAAGAAGGGCAATGAAAGGGGTAAGCATAAAACTTAGTAAGTTTGCATGGAATTAAATAGCAATAATAAGCTTATAATATAATCCATCCATGGCATTAACTAACCATAAACAAGTCATAGGCTCCTTGCCGTACTTACTTACAATTTCCCTTATTTAGTACATACCGTGCCATACCTCGTAATTGTTTCTCCGTGATTCATTCACGAGTACCTATTTTCACTCAATTACATGGATTCAGTAAAACTCTCATTTCTACTTCTATACTCCTCTACTTGTTCCCTTAATCACTAGGGATAGTCAAAAATGCGTATCCAGCGTCATTTATGTAGGTACGAAGCCATTGCCACATTCCCGAGGTGGTCTTACATGGAGTCATTTTTAAATGCCAACGCCATATCTCGGATATGGTCTTATACGATTTTCATATTCATTACCGAAGCCATGTCCCGGATATGGTCTTATATGGAATACCAACTCGGTGTCGAGGCCATGTCTCGGCACCTATCAATATATAACAAAGGCATGTATAGCTAGACTCACACGCGCTACGGTAGTCCTAGAATCGACTAAATTGTAGGCTCTGATACCAACAAAATGTAACACCCTTAACCCGTATCCGTCGCCGGATTAGAGTTACAGGCATTACTAAGAATATTATCTCAATGAAACTTACTTATAGGATTGAATACACCTAATTACAAACTTTATCCCATTTGGCCGAATTATACAATGTCATATTTATAAAATTTTATAAACATTACAAACTTCTAAAATAACTTCATTTTAAAACCCAAACACTCAACCAGATCAGGTACTCACATATAAATAAATACATATATATAACGTAGATATACTCATTTACCATATTCGAAAAATAGGTCAAAATAGCTAATGTCTTAAACATGTGAATTACAAGTGCATTTTTACCTAGGTTAGCTGAACATATACATGCATTACATATCAAAATTTTTAATTCATGACATTGACAAAATTTTATATACGCACACAAAATTTTCTAAACGTTACTTAAATAACACATTAAGTACTTTAACTGTATCATATCTATTCATAATGTTAAGCAAATAAACATTCCAAAAATTATACAACTTATACAAACTTCACAAGCATATAACCCAAAATCATAGTCATAACAACTTCTTGAAATTTGAATATCTAACATCTCCATAAATAAATATTCTTATAACATTTTCATGAGAACCACCTAATATAACCATTTTGTAATTGAAGGCATACCTAAGGATAGCAAGTCTTCACAATAATTAACCGAATTAAAGTAGCCACATTTCTGTTTATTAATCTATCACATATACTTTACACATGATTAATTTCATTTCAAATGTATTTTATATGCTTTGATATATCATGAATTGTGATTATGTGATTACGGATGAGTTCAAAAATGATTAGATAAAGATTCGACAGTTGAAATCCCGGTTGAACCTTAGGAATAGTTTAGCATGTTAGTGACATGTCATTAGGTATACTTGATTTGGCTTCGGTCCATGATTTAGGATTTTGTGTGCTAGATAAACTGATTTGGCTCCATGCCATGTATATCGGCTGATTTGGCTTTGGGCCATGATATCATAATTCCGGGCCATGATTTGGCTTTGATATAGCTGCTCATTGTTAACATAAAAGCTTACTAAGCTATATATCTTACTTTATTGTTTTTTCCATGTTTTACAATGATTTCAAAGCTAGCTCGGATTCGGGGATCGTCAGAGACTTCACCACACTATCCACTGACTTTTTGGTACTTTTGAAACTATGTTTTCAGTATATGGCATGTATAGGTATTTGAGTCATGTTGATTATGTTTTGGTAATGATGTTGGCCAAATGAATTGGCATTGTAATTGTATATGTTTTGGTTTGTAAATATAGCCATGAGATTTGGCATAATTTGGTGAATTTGGTTATGTGCTTATTTGTGCATATATATTGATATTTGAATTCTTGGATGGATATGTGAATGACCATATTATGAAGTTTGTGGAATTGGTACATTGCTTGTGAATTGGTACAAAAATGAGGTATGTTAGGTAATGGTTAAACTAGTTGATTGGTATATGTATTTGAGTAGGTTTTGGTTGAGTTAAACTTGGGATATAAGCATGGTGGTTATTAATATTTGAAATGGAATGAAATTGTATTAAATGTGGTTAGAATAGATATTCTATTATGCTATGAATTGGTGCCATTTGAGTTGTTTGGGTGGCAAATTGGCTTCGTAAATAGCCTATTTTTGTCCACACGGATAGAGACACAAGCATGTGTCTTAGTCATGTGTGACACACGGTCATGATACAAACGGCCGTGTGTCCCTTGGTGTTGAAATTGAAATGAAGTCAGTATGCTCCACATGGTCTCGTACACGGGCTTGTGATCGGCCGTGTGGCAGAAGTTGGTATACCCCCTAATTGGCACATGGCCTGGTCACACGAGCGTGTGTCCCTATTTGAAGCAAAATTTTCTAAGTTTCACAAAAACTTCTTGAGTTATTGGTTTAGTCTCGAACCATTTCTAATGCATGTTTAAAGCCTCGTAGGATCGTTTAAGGGACACTATTATTGGTTGTGATTGAATTGTATTTGAAATGATAAATTGAATATGAAAAGTGTGTTTTAAAGTGTTGTAAGTTCGGTAATACTCTGTAACCCTATTTCGACGTTGAATACGGGTGAGGGGTGTTACAATTTCCATCAAATTCTTCGATTCAATGATCGTATAGTTCACATACATACCTATAAAAGCTCGTATTGATCTCAAACTCATCCATATCTTTGATATACCCGTTGAACCATTTGGAATACTATCAGATACCTTGGAATCTCGTACACTAAGTGCCACATATATATAACCGAAGCTATCTCATTCATATCACATATAAAGCTCACTCTCGAGCTATCAACGGGTCTGCTCACACAAACTGATGGTCATGACGAAGCTACACGGTGCTTCTTACACAAGCTGACGAGAATCCGCAACATATGCTGGATAACTCAGCCACCGATAGGATGTACGGACCAGCACCCAAATCACATAACCCCTAATGACATGTCATTTGTATCCTAATATATTCCTAAGGTTCAATCGGGATTTCATACTTGCCGAATCGTCATCAAATATATCCGCAAAGTCGTATTCACAAATTATGTAATATTAAAGCCTTTAAAACACAATTATAATAATGCTTATTACATACAAACTTACCTCAAATGCGAAAACGACGAAATAAGTTGAGTAATCCGATACTTTGTTTTTCCCCTATCAAAACCTAAATTTTGCTTTTCTTGATCTATATATAATCAAAATTGACTTATTTAATCATCACTCTAGTCAATTTAGTCCAAAATACACATTAAGGCAAATTTACACTTTTGTCCCTAATATTTCAAGATTTTTACAATTTAGTCCTTATCTCACTATACCCATGCTAGCCGAATTTCAATTAAGTCCCTAGCAACCCATATTTTTCATTTATTTTATAATTTAACCACAAAACTTCAACATTTCTCAATTAAATCCCTAAATGAAAATTTTGACAAAAATCACTTTACAAATGTTGTTTATCTAACAACCAGCATACATTTTCTATCTTTAAATATCAAAACACATGCTATTTCATCAATGGTAAAACCCTAAACCTTTAATAGTTTTGCAAAATAGAAGTTACGACGACTTTGAAAACATAGAAATAATTAAAAATCGAGTCAAAAATCATACCATGCAAAGAACTTGAATGGCCAAATGCTTAAGCTCCTTCAATGGAGTTTCCTAGCTTAAACTTTTAGTGGAAAATGATAGAAATTAAAAATGATTTTGTGTTTCTATTATTTTTACTAAGTTATTTAATCATTCACTATTTTAACCTTTAATATAATTCATTAAAATCACTTAATATATATCCATATGCTGCGCCCTCGGGTTCACGAATGACACGAGTCGCTTAGATGCCCGATCGTCTACAAGGAGGGGTTACGTCTTCGAAAAATAAATGATAGAAAATTGAATATGGGGAAGCTGTCAAGGGAATTTCCTTTATATTTTGGTTTGAGTTGATAATGGAAAATAAGGCTAAAAGGGATAGGTTAAATGAATTGGAAAAAGAATAGGTTCGGTTTTGGGTGATAGAAAGAAAGATGGATGATAAAATTTTCGGTTTAGAAGAAGTGAAGAAAGATAGAATGGAAGAGTATTCGAGGTTCGGGTTTGAATTGGGTAAAGGGGTGAATTGTGGATGATGGAACAAAGAACTTAACCAAGAGCGATTCAACACTAAAAAGTGTCACCCCGGTTCTTATACGGTTAAGGTGGAAGATGGAAATAGAATGAATGCCACACTCGGGTTAAAAGAGTGATAAGTTTGGATAAAAAGACACGGAGTGACGCCACTAGAAACTAGATAAGTTGGTCGGGTCTATAACGAAAATTGAGAGAAAAGTTTCTTACAAATTAGGCAGCAATTCATTAAGGGTCAAAAGTTCTTTTACATTGAAAATTAACAAGTATTTATAGGCTAATCAAACTAGCCGAATAATCACTAAGGAATCCTTAAGAACTAAGTAAGAATTCAGCTAGAAAGATCTTGAAAATTCTGGAATAAAATCTTTAAAATGCCAAGTCTAAATTCGGCGGAATGGGAGTGCATAAGACAGCTTCTAGAAGGCTGGATGCATGTGGGCACTTTGCTTGGTTTATGCTTCAAGTCTAGGTTCGACCGTTGGAGTAATTAAGCTCATTCAAGAGGCAACTCTTGCTGAAAAGTTACTAGCATTAATTGGTGGATTTGAGCAGCCTTGTAGGTGTGAAAATGAAGTTTGAAGAGTCATTGAAGTGTGAACAACTCCAACCGAATAGTCTCTAGCATGGCAGCCAGTGTGAACGCCTATTTATGATGCATTGGAGAGGCAATTGGCCAGCACACAATTCTTTAATTTGCTGCTCCTTGTTAGCCGAATGGTTGCTTTGAAACTCCAAAAGATAGTAGCCTAATGCATTGTTCCAGCTGATCCATGAACCAACCAAGTACATTGCACCTAGGTGCATAAATCTCCCTTAATGCTCCCTTGAAGGTTCGGCTGTACCTACATGCACAAATAAATACATTAAATCAATTCAATTCAACTGAATATAATTTAAAGACATAGCTAGGACACTTGATGGGCACTAAGACAAATTGAAAACATTCTAGCTAGGACACATTCAATATTCGGCTGTAGCTAAAGACACATTAAAACTTGCTGTGAAAATTAAGACAAATTAAATTGAGTTTTAGACATCATAATTTCGGCACTAATTAAAACTCTAGGACACATTAAATTGATGTAGCAAAATTAGATAAAAATATTGAGTTCAAATTTATTTGAGCATAAAATTAAGCAAATTAATTAATTCAGCTCAATGAGCTGAAATAAGCTCATTTGAGCTGATCCGAGCTGAGGGAAATTTAAGGAGCTGAAAGTGAGCTAAAGTCAGCTCTTAAGAAGGTATATAGCCGAATTTGCATGCTATTTTGAGCTTCTTTGAAATGCTCATTTGACGGTTCAGCCCAAACATGCTCTAACAAGGCCGAGAGAGCCTCCTTGAATTGTCTAGCCCGAACTCGCGTAATGGGACCTTGGGGTATCATCAAGGGTCTAGTTCCGAGTTCGATACATGCCGGGGTGAGGTCGCATGACCATAAATGTCCACCCATTTTAATTATGGTCTAATTACCACATAAGGACCTTTTTTTAAAGTTCTACAGCTATTAGACACCTTTAGGTAATAGAACACAAGTTTTACATTTTACGCGATTTAGTCTTTTTTATCAAATTAAGCACTCAAACGATAAAATTTCTTAATGAAATTTTCACACAATCATATTATCATGTTGTAGACATTAAAATAATAATAAAATAATTATTTTGACCTCAGATTTGTGGTTCCGAAACCACTGTTCCGATTTAACTAAAAACAGGCTGTTACAATACTATTTCCTATTTTTATTCTTAAATACATTATTATAATTACATTTGAAACATAATTTGATTACTATTATTTTACTAATATTTTTTTAGTTTTTTTAGTGATTATAATGTCAAATCTTACCAAACTTGATTTTGTCGTCCTAGACATCTCAGGCAAAAAAATAAATTTATCATGGGTGTTAGTGCTGAAATTCACCTAGATGCTAAAGGTCTAGGGAATACTATAATAGCAAAGAAAGAAGTATCTAACCAAGACAAGGCAAAAGTAATGCTTTTCATCCGTCATCATCTACATGAAGGATTAAAAGTGGAATATCTCACTGTGAAAGACCCCATTGAGTTGTGGACAAATTTGAAAGAATGATTTGACCATCAGAAAAAGGTGATCCTCCCTAAAGCTAGTTATGATTGGATGCACTTACGGTTGCAAGATTTTAAGACTGTAAGTGAATACAATCCAGAGCTTTTCAAAATTAATTCTCAACTAAAATTATGTGGAGAGAACATAACTAATAATGACTTGTTAGAGAAAACCTTTTCAACCTTTCATGCTACTAATTTGCTCCTATAGTAGCAATACCGTGAAAAAGGTTTAAAAAATATTCTGAATTGATTTCATGTCTTTTAGTGGCTGAACAAAATAATGAGCTATTGATGAAAAAACCATGGAATTCGTTCCACTGGTACTGCACCACCACAATAAATATGAAAATAAAAAATATAGAGATTGTGATCATGGTCGTGGTCGTGGTCGTGGACATAGTGGGGAACGTGGTTGAGGATGTACTAGTTATGTAGTCATGGTGTTCATAATAGTGGCATTTCTAACCACCAGAAAAATAACAACAATGAAGGACAAGAAAGAGGTGGTCAAAATAATCCTTAAAAGGTTATTGAGAATTTATGTTATCGATGTGGTATGAAGGGGCATTGGGAACGTACCTATCATACACTTTAACATTTAGTGAAACTTTATCAAGCATCCATTAAAGGGAAGAAAAATAATATTGAGACAAATTTTATATCCAAAAATGATGAATGGAGGAAAAAGAGGAGGGTGATGTAATTCACGGGCTTAATGATATAACTTACCTTGATGTGGTAGGTTTCGTTGAGAATCATTAGAAAAGTTGGTGTTATTTTAGCATTTTATGTTGTTTTTAAGTATGTTTCATTTTCTAGCATAAAGAATAAGTTGGTGTTATTTTGACATTTTTATGTTATTTTAAATATGTTTATTTTCTTAATTCAAAAAATAAAAAAATATGTTTATTTTTTTGCAAGTTATACATATTTAATAAATATTTACAACGTTTCTAATGTTATATTTTATTTATTTTTGTGAAGAATATGAATGATCAACAAAATTTTGTTGGATCCAAAATCAATGGAGACATGCGTCTTGTTGATAGTGCTACAACACATACGATACTCAAGAAGAAAAAAAAATAATTTTCTCATTTGACAATAAGTGATGCTAATATTAATACAATATTGGGTAGTTAAAAACTTATTGAAGGCTCTGGAAGAGCTATTATATTATTACCTAAAGGTACAAAATTTGTCATTGATGATACTTTATTTTCCACTAAGTCTCAAAGAAATTTATTGAGTTTTAAATATATCAGTATTAATGGATATCATATTGAGGCTATGTGTAACAGCCTGGTTTAGACTCTAGTCGGAATAGTGGTTTCAGGACCACAAATCCGAGTTAAAAAAATATTTTAATATTATTTTTCGTGTTTACAGTATGTGATTAACTATGTGTGACAGTTTTGTGAATTAATTTTATCGTTTGAATGTCTAATTTGATAAAAGGATTAAATTGTAGAAAATGCAAAAGTGCCTTTCTATTTGACTAAGTGTCAAATTGATGTGTCTCTTTAAATGTGAGGTCCTTATGTTGTTATTAAACCATTTTAATATTGGGTGGACATAAATGCCTAAGGTTAGTGGATTTTGAATGTTATTAAACAGGCTAATTTGGTAATTTATGTATTAGGATGAGTAAAAATAAAACAAAACCATATTTGTTCATCTTTTCTATCACTACTATCGAAAATACAAAGAAAGAAAAGAAAAGAAAGTTAGCTAAGGTTCGGCTAGAATTTGGCTTGATTAAGGTATGTATTTTGATCCGTTTTTTATAACTTTTACGTTTTTGTGATCGTTGCTTTGTGTTCTATAAAGCCCATGCTTGAATTTGTGAAATGAATGATAATTTTAAGATGTGCCATTGAAGAATATGCGAGCTTTGTGTTGCTAGTTGGTGAAATATGATAGCTTGATGAATGATAAACATATTTTTTATTTGAAATTTTTGATGAAATTGGTTATTAAGGGCTAATGTATGAAAATGAGAAATTGAGGGGCTAAAATGTGAGATAAATGTGAAATATGAGCTGCTAGGGGCACTAGGGTAATTCGGCTAAGCATGGATTAAATTGGATTTTGTGAATTTGATGTATTTGTGTAATAAGGACTAAAATGTCAAAATGTGGAACTATGAGGGTTAAAGTGTGAAATGCCTTAACTATGTGTTTGTGGATTGTTTTGGATGATGATGAAATTGAATGAGTGAATTTGATATTATATAGATCAAGAAAGGAGAAATTCGGACTTAGATCGAGGTAAGAACAAAATGTTTGATTGATCGACTAGTGTCGTTTTTACGTCTGAGGTAAGTTCGTATATAATACGAATTGTTTGAACAATGTTCACCTATTATGAAATGAATTGAAATGTGATTGTTGAGTTAGTAATGCGATATGTGAGTTCGAAGATATGTGGCACTAGTTGTGTGTGAATAGAATAGTTATTGCGATGAATTGCACTAAGTATGCGAGATAAAGAAATGTATCGGCTATATTAGTTGGTACTATGTGTGCGATATCGAGACGTCTTTGGTTTAATGTGATAGCATTAAGTGTGCGATACTATTGAAGCTTCGGCTAATTAAATGACACTGAGTGTGCGAGTTCATCGAACGTTTAAAGAGGACCAAACGAATTATCGCTTGGAGCATTGAGTGGTAAATGTGATAGATAAATACGTGACGGTACAGGTATGTACAGAACCTATGTGGTTGATGATATTTTGTATGAGATCAATGGATGAATATATGAATCAATGGTGAAAAAGAGGTGATTTGAGTAGCATTAAAAATGCTTGTACTTGAATCTACATATATGGTATGAATGTGAGCAATTGCTAAGGGGTGAGATTGAGTAATAATGTGAATTGAATCAAGTGATAGTTAATTTTGGTTATTGAATCTAAATTGTTGAGTTAATTGTGTTATATTACGAACTTACTAAGCTTTAAAGCTTATTGTGTGAAATCTTTCTCTGTTTTACAGTGTCATTAAAGCTAGCTCGGATCTGGGGATTGTCAGTGACTCAATCACACTATCAGCCATCTATTTTGGTACCTTTTTGAAGTTGTATATGGTATATGGCATGTATAGGCCAGTAAGGTTGTGGGATGATTTTGGTACATGTTTTTCTTTGTGAAAATGGTGTAAGCAATGCGTAAATATGGTCTCGTGTGAATGGCCAATAGGGTATGTTTTGGTGATATTGAAATGGTATGTTTCAGACTTGATTTGGTAATTGAGAATGGTGATTGAAATGTACGTTAATTGATGTTGGGATTGAGCATATAGGGTTGACCCAAATTGGGTGGCAATTTGGCCATGTAAATGGCCTATAATTGTACACACGGGTGAGCACACAGGCGTGGGTCTCTCTTGTGTCCATCACTATCCTTTTCGATGCAGGTCAGACTTGCACACAGGCCAGACACATGGGCGTGTGACAGGCCGTGTGATCCTATTCAGTGTTGCACACGGGGAAAAAGTATGGTCTAAGGCATGGCCGTGTGAGGCACACGGTCTAGCCACACCAGTGTTTGCCCTGTTGAAGATGAAAAATTTTCTAAGTTTTGTAAAGTTTTCGAAGGAGATCGGTTTAGTTTCGAACCTTCTTTAAAGCATGTTTAAGGTCTCATAGACCTACTAAAAGGACTTTGTGTTATTGATTACCATGATGTGTTGATGTGTGAGGCATGATGGTATAAATGTTATTAATTGATCGGTAATACCCTGTAACCCTAGTCCGGCGATGAATATGAGTTATGTGTTCTAGGACTAACATAGTGTGTGAGAGTCTAGCAATACATGCCATATATATATTTGTGATATTGTGATGATTCCTGACAATTAAAAATGTGTTTTTGTATAGTAAATGGATCCTGATCGAGCAGTTGCTGATGATGTTGAGAGTAATCCTTCTACTCCCGCTCAAGGGACAGCGCTGGCTGAATCTGGGCCGATTGCTAGTAGTCATGAGGGAGAGGCAAAGCAAGCATTCTTCCAAATGATGAGTGAGTGATTCACGGAGTTCGTTCGAACGAATTCGATTGCTCAACCACCTCCACCCCCACAAGTTACTATAGGGCCACAAGTATTAGACTTGATTCGATTGAGTAAACCTCCAGTTGATAAAATTCGAAAGTACAGGGCCGAAGAGTTCAGGGCCACAGTTGATGATGATGCTGAGTGAGCTGAATTTTGGCTTGAGAATACCATTAGAGTGTTTGATGAATTATCATGTACTCCTGATGAATGTCTTAAGTGTGTTGTCTCACTGTTGAGAGATACAGCATATAATTGGTGGAAAACATTGATATCAGTGGTTCTAAGAGAACAAATTACCTGGGATTTCTTCTAAACTGAATTTCGAAAGAAATATATCAATCAATGGTTTATAAATCAGAAATGTAAAGAGTTTCTTGAGCTGAAATAGGGCTGTATGTATATTACGAAATACGAGTGGGAATTTGTTAGATTGAGCCAGTATGCACGAGAATGTGTTTTGACAAAAGCTACTATGTGTAAACGATTCATTGAAGGGTTGAATGAAGATATTAAACTTTTAGTCAAAATTCTTGACTTGAATGAATTTGTGGTATTGGTTGAAAGAGCTTGTAAAGCCGAGGAGCTTAGTAAAGGAAAGAAGAAAGCAAACTCAAAAGCTAGAGACGAGAGAAAAAGGTCAATGAGTAAGACATATCACTCTTCGTCAAAGAGATTTAGAGATGCAACTAATCGCTCAAATGCTTCGATTGGACATTCGAGTAGAGATCGTGTGAAACAACATACGAGTTCTAAAGCTCAAATTCCAATGGAAACAATTTTTGGCAGTGTTAGAAGCAATAATCCTGAGTGTAGACAGTGTGGGAGACGTCATATTGATGAATGTTGAGGCAAGTATAATAATAGTGTTTGTTATAAATGTGGATCACGAGATCACTTTATTTGGAATGGCCCGGAGTTGGCTGAGAAAGATAATGCTCAGAGTGTGAGGCCGAGTAACACGGTAGCTAGGGGTAAACCACCCAAAAACACCGGAAATGTGAGTAGTAGTCAGAGAGGAAAAACTGATACAATTGTGATATCTGAGGCGAGAGCACCTGCCCGAGCCTATACTATTCACGCTCGCGAGGAAGCGTCAACTTCAGACGTTATTACTGGTACTTTTACTCTTTTTGATACTGATGTGATTGCATTGATAGATCCAGGATCTACTCATTCTTATGTGTGTGTGAACCTAGTATCTAGTAAGACTCTACTTGTTGAGTCTATTGAGTTTGTAATTAGAGTATCGAACACCTTAAGCAAGAGTGTTCTGGTTGACAAAGTGTGCAAGAATTGTCCGTTGATGTTTCAAGTTATTTGTTTCCTGAATAATCTGATGTTATTACCCTTTGATGAATTTCATATAATTATGGGTATGGATTGGCTAACTTTGCATAATGCTATTGTGAATTGCAAATGGAAGAGTATTGATTTGAGAAGTCAGAATGGTGAGATAGTTCGAATTGAATCCAGTGATTTGAATGGGTTACCGGTTGTAATCTTTGATGAAAGCTTTGAATTATGTGAAAAAAGGGATGTGAAGCTTATCTTGCATATGTGATACATACAAAAGTGACAGAAAAGAAAGTTGAATCTGTGCCTACAGTTTGTGATTTCCCTGACATGTTTCCGGAAGAATTACCGGGATTACCTCCGATACGAAAAGTTGAGTTTGGCATTAAATTAGTGCCTGGGATGGCCCTTATCTCAATAGCTCCGTATAGAATGGCTCCGACAGAATTGAAAGAGTTGAAATCTCAGTTGCAAGAGTTGATAGATAGAGGATTTGCTCAACCAAGTTTCTCGCCCTGGGGTGCTCCTGTGTTGTTTGTGAAAAAGAAAGATGGCACTATAAGGATGTGTATCGACTACCGATAGCTGAATAAAGTGACGATAAAGAATAAGTACCCCCTACCACGAATAGATGATTTGTTTGATCAATCGATAAGAGCTACAGTATTTTCAAAAATAGACTTGAGATTAGGCTATTATCAGTTGAGAGTCAAAGAATCAGATGTGTCGAAAACTGCTTTTAGAATGAGGTATGGGCATTATGAATTTTTAGTTATGTCTTTTGGACTAACAAACGCTCCTACAGTGTCTATGGATTTGATGAACCGGATATTTAGACCGTATTTGGATCAATTTGTTGTTGTGTTTATTGACGATATTTTGATTTATTTTTGTGATGAGACGCAACATGCGGAACATTTGAGAGTCGTATTACAGACTCAGTGTGAGAAGCAATTGTATGCAAAGTTTAGTAAATGTGAGTTCTGGTTGCACGAGGTTGGTTTTCTGGGACATATAGTGTCAGCCGCGGGAATACAAGTTGACTCGAGTAAGATTTCAGCAATTTTAGATTGGAAATCTCCGAGAAATGTGTTTGAAGTTCGTAGTTTTCTGGGACTAGCAGGATATTATAGATGGTTTGTGAAAGGTTTCTCGATGATTGCAACTCCATTGGCGAAATTATTACAGAAAGATGTTAAATTTGAGTGGTCGAAAAAGTGTCAACAGAGTTTTGAACAATTGAAATCATTGTTGACAGAGGCACCAGTGTTAGTTCAACTTGAACCGGGTAAGGAATTCATAGTTTTTAGTGATGCATCGTTGAATGGTTTAGGTTGTGTGTTGATGCAAGAAGGCAAAGTTATACTCTATGATTCGAGACAATTAAAACTGCATGAAAAGAACTACCCGACGCACGATCTTGAATTAGCAGCTATTGTATTTGCATTGAAGATTTGACGTCACTATATATTTGGTGAGAAATGTCACATTTATACTAATCATAAGAGCTTGAAATATTTGATGACTTAGAATGAATTGAATTTGCGACAGTGAAGATGGTTAGAATTGTTAAAAGATTATGAATTAGTAATTGACTATCATCCGGGAAAAGCTAATGTTGTTGCTGACGCTTTGAGTCGAAAGTCTTTATTCGCTTTACTAGCAATGAGTATGCAGATAGATTTGTATGATGATGGTTCGGTTTTAGCCGAATTGAAAGCAAGACTATTGTTTTTACAGCAGATTTGTGATGCTCAAAAAGTTGACAATGAAATGCTAGTGAAACGAGCTCAGTGTGATTTGAATTCTGATTCAGAATTTTGATTTGATAATAATGGTTGTTTGAAATTCCAAGATCAAATTTGTGTTCCGAGAAATTCAAAGTTGATTCGGTTGATTTTGAACGAAGCTCATAACAGTCATTTATCGGTTCATCCAGGAAGTATGAAAATGTATAATGATCTAAAACAGTTTTATTGGTAGCCTGGTATGAAACAGGAGATCATAGAGTTTGTTTTGAAATGTTTGATCTGTCGGCAAGTTAAAGCTAAACATTAGGTGCCATCCGGTTTCTTACAACCGATCATGATTCATGAGTGGAAATGGGAGAGAATCACGATGGACTTTGTGTCGAGATTGCCTCTATCTCCGAGAAAGAAAGATGCAATTTGGGTGATAGTTTACAAGTTAACAAAATCAACTCATTTTATTCCAGTAAGAATAGATTACTTGCTTGATAAGTTAGCTAAATTGTATGTCTCTGAAATTGTACGATTGCATGGGGTACCATTATCTATTGTGTCTGATAGAGATTCGAGGTTTACTTCGTAGTTTTGGAAGAAACTGCAAGAGGCTTTAGGTACGAACTTGAACTTCAGTACGGCATTTCATTCACAAATTGATGGCCAGTCTAAGTGGATCATTTAGATTCTTGAGGACATGCTGAGATGTTGTATTCTCGAGTTTGAAGGTACGTGGGAGAAGTATCTGCCATTGACTGAATTTGCGTATGATAATAGCTTTCAGTCAAGCATTAAAATGACACCATATGAGGCTCTTTACGGTCGTAAATGTAGAACACCATTGTACTGGACTGAGCTTAGTGAGAATAAGATTCACGGTGTAGATTTGATCAAAGAGACTGAGCAAAAAGTGAAAGTGATCCGTCGTAGTTTGAAAACAGCATCTGATCGACAGAAATCATACACAGACTTGAAGCGAAATGATAATGAGTTTGAGATCGGGGATAAAGTGTTTTTGAAAATGTCTCCGTGGAAGAAAGTACTTCGATTTGTCAAAAAAGGCAAGTTGAGTCCGAGGTTCATCGGGCCGTATGAGATTATTGAACGTATTGGGCCAGTTGCTTATAGATTGTTATTCCAGCTGAGCTAGAGAAGGTTCATAATGTGTTTCACGTATTGATGCTTCGACGATACAGATCTGACCCATCACACGTGATTGTTCCTATTGAAATTGAGATTCAATCTAATCTATCATATAGCGAAGAACCGATCCGTATCTTAGCTCGTGGGATCAAAGAGTTGAGAAATAAGAAAAATTCTTTAGTGTAAGTGTTGTAGCACAAACACGGGGTTGAAGAGGCTACATGAGCAATACCCAAATCTATTCACTGGTAAGATTTTGGGGGACGAAAATCCCTACGTGGGAGAGTTGTAATAGCCCAATTTAGACTCTAGTCGGAATAGTGGTTTCGGGACCACAAATCTGAGTCAAAAAAATATTTTAATATTATTTTTCGTGTTTACAATATGGGACTAAGTATGTGTGAAAGTTTTGCGAATTAATTTTATCGTTTGAGTGTTTAATTTGATAAAAGGATTAAATTGTAGAAAATGCAAAAGTGGCTTTCTATTTGACTAAGTGTCGAATTGATGTGTCTCTTTAAATGCGAGGTCCTTATGTTGTTTTTAAACCATTTGAATATTGGGTGGACATAAATGCCTAAGGTTAGTGGATTTTAAATGTTATTAAAAGGGGCTAATTTGGTAATTTATGTTTTAGGATGAGTAAAAATAAAACAAAACCATAATTGTTCATCTTTTCTATCACTATTGCCGAAAATGCAAAGAAAGAAAAGAAAAGAAAAGAAAGTTAGCTAGGGTTCGGCTAGAATTTGGCTTGATTAAGGTATGTATTTTGATCCGTTTTTTATAACTTTTACGTTTTTGTGATCGTTGCTTTGTGTTCTATAAAGCCCATGCTTGAATTCATAAAATTAATGATAATTTTGAGATGTGCCATTGATGAATATGTTAGCTTTGTGTTGATAGTTAGTGAAATATGAGAGCTTGATGAATGATAAACATATTTTTTATTTGGAATTTTTGATGAAATTGGTTAATAAGGGCTAATTTATGAAAATGAGAAATTGAGGGGCTAAAATAAGAGATAAAATGTGAAATATGGGCTGTTAGGGGCACTATGGTAATTCGGTTAAGCATGGATTAAATTGGATTTTGTGAATTTGATGTATTTGTGTAATAAGGGCTAAAATGTGATAGATATATACTGATGGTACAGGTATGTACAGAACCTATGTGGTTGATGATATTGTGTATGAGATCAATGGATGAATATATGAATGAATGATGAAAAAGAGGTGATTTGAGTAGCATTAAAAATGATTGTACTTGAATCTACAGATATGGTATGAAAGTGAGCAATAGCTAAGGGGTGAGATTGAATAGTGATGTGAATTGAATCAAGTGATAGTTAATTTTGGTTATTGAATCTAAATTGTTGAGTTAATTGTGTTATATTATGAACTTACTAAGCTTTAAAGCTTACTGTGTAAAATCTTTCTCTGTTTTACAGTGTCATTAAAGCTAGCTCGGATCTGGGGATTGTCAGCAACTTAATCAGATTGTCGGCCATCTATTTTGGTACCTTTTTGGAAGTTGTATATGGTATATGGCATGTATAGACTAGTAAGGTTGTGGGATGATTTTGGTACATGTTTTGCTATGTGAAAATGGTGTGAGTAATTTATAAATATGGTCTTGTGTGAATGGCCAATAGGGTATGTTTTGGTGATATTGAAATGGTATATTTCAGACTTGATTTGGTAGTGGAGAATGGTGATTGAAATGTATGTTAATTGATGTTGGAATTGAGCATGTAGGGTTGACCCAATTTGGGTGGCAATTTGGCTGTGTAAATGGCCATAATTGTCTACAAGGGTGAGCATACGGGCATGTGTCTCGCCTGTATCCATCACTGTCCTTTTCGATACAGGTCAGACTTGCACACGGGCCAGACACATGGGCGTGTACAGGCCGTGTGATCCTATTCAGTGTTGCACACGAGGAAAAAACATGGTCTAAGGCATGGCCGTGTAAGACACGCGATCTAGCCACACAGGCGTGTGCCCTGTTGAAAATGAAAAATTTTCTAAGTTTTGTAAAGTTTCTAAATGAGATCGGTTTAGTCCCGAACCTTCTTTAAAGCATGTTTAAGGTCTCGTAGACCTACTAAAAGGACTTTGTGTTATTGATTACTATGATGTGTTGATGTGTGAGCCATGATGATATAAATGTTATTAATTGATCGGTAATACCTCGTAACCCTAATCCGGCGATGGTTATGAATGAGAAAAATATTGAATATATATATTACAGATGTTGAACATGGAAAGAAATATGTTTTGGAAAGATTGTCTGTTTTTTCATCATGTTTATATTATACACATATTTAGTGCAATTGAGGCACATGTTACTACAAACCAGAAGTTTGTAAAACCACATACTTTTACTATTTGGCAGGACTGATTAGGCCATCCCGGATCTATTATGATGTGAAAAATAATTGAAAATTCAATTGGGCACCCATTAAAGAACCAGAAGATTCTTAAATTCAAAGATTTCTCTGGTGATGCTTGTTCTCAAGGTAAACTGATTATTAGATCAGCACCAGCTAAAGGTTGGATTGAATCTCCCGCATTTCTGGAAAATATTCAAGGTGATATATGTGAGCCTATACATCCACCATGTGGACCATTTAGATATTTTATGGTATTGATAGATGCATCTAGTAGATGGTCACATGCATGTTTATTATCAACTCACAACCTGGGGTTTGCGAGACTAGTTGCTCAAAATGATGTAAGCATACCCGGGGCAACCAAGGATTCGAATTCTGATTCCCTCAAGCTTCCCAAAGGCCCTCTAACCCGAGCTTAGACTAACCCGAGCTCAAACTTTGACCAATCCATGCACCTTAGTGCAAGTTGATTTCAGCTCATGTTCAGCTCAATCAGACTTCTTTCCATACGGTTCAGCTCACATGAGTTTATTTCAGCTCATTGAGCTTGGTTTAAGTTTAATTCAACTCATTTGAGCTCTTTAATTTCTTTTCAGCTCGTTAATATTATTTGCTAGAATAAATTAGTTTAAGTAATTAATTAATTTAGTTAAGTGATTAAATTTGTTTTAAGCTATTTAGTGTGTCTGAATAATTTCGGTCATTAATAAGTTTAAGTCCTTTAATGTGTTTAAATTCCTACAGCCATTTAAGTTGTCCTTAGGCCATTTAAGTTGTCTTAAGTCCTTCAGCCAATTAATATGTCCTAATCTAAGAAAATTTAATTAGGAGCTATAATTAAATTTAATGTGTAGGTTTTTAAGTGTCTTGCTGCTGAATTTAATATGTCCAAGAGGGAACTTAATTTTTGTGAATTAATTGGTGCAGGTACACTACCTTGGACGTCTCGGTGCATGGCTGACATTTAAGGCAATTTTTAAGCTAAAATTAAAACTCAGCAGCTCATTCCTCTTCCCCAAGTGACTGTTCGTGTAATGCAAGGGACAAAGAAGAGTTCACATTAGCTCATTCAGCTCCCATATTTCGTTCACACCTAGTGGTTGTTCAAAAACAACCATTCACACCTTGTGGCTTATCAATTTCGTCCATCTACACCTTGTGGCTATTGGCATCTAAATGTTCACACCAAGGGGCTGTTTGTGTGCCCAAAAATGCTACTTAATTGCTGCTGGTTGTTTGGCTACCCAATGGAGGAATTTAAGCTGATTTAAAATGCTTTAGCTGCTCAATAATGAATCCTTTCAGCTTAAGTAAATAATTCATTAAATCAGCTGAATTGGAAGACTAAACAAGCTGAATTGTGCATTCTAGAAGCTGCCTATTTGAGCTCTATTCAGTCGAATCTTGCTCTAGGATTTTAATGGTTTTATTCTAGAATTTTCCAGCTCTTTCTAGCTAAAAATTGCTTAGTCATTAAGCTTGTGCAATGACCATTCGACTAGCTAGATAGGTGGATTATAAATAGTTGATCATTTCAATTGTAAAAGGACTTTTTGGCTAATCTTTGAATGAGCATTTGTTCAAGAGTGAGTTCTCTCCTCTCTATTTTCGTATGAGTCTCGACTTGACTTATCTAGCGAGCTAGTGACGTCATTCAAACTCTTTTGAACTTATCACCGAATTTGGTGTGGCGTTCAACCCAATCCCCATTTTGCAAATCTACCTTAAATAATATAGAAACTAGGGTGACACTTTTTAGTGTTGAATCGTTTCTTACGTTTAAGTTCGTTATCCACATCCACCATTTATCCCGATCTTTCTATCCTTTAATCCTTTTTTTTATTAAACCAAAATACACCAAACTAGCCTTCTTCTTATTTCCTTCTTAGCTGAACCTATCTTCACACTTAGCCAACTTTTAAATCCATTCTGAAAAGCTTCCGCATACTTAGCCAAATTCCTCTTTTTTCCCCGAAGACTCTACTACTCCTCATTGGCGATCGGGCAAACTCGTGAACGACTCGAATCGACCCAGCCGTCTCACATCATTTGGTATTATAGCTTGTAAAACGAGGAGCGCCAACGTACGAAGTAATCTCGGAATAAGTTCGTAAAAAAATTTGAAATTAAAAAAAATCAAGTTGTATTTTATTCTTCTTGTAATTAGCATTTCGTGTATTTGAAGTATAAAAAAAATGGAATTATGAAAATTTAAAAAAAAATAGTGAAGTTGTGGAAAGTTTTGATTTGTTCTCATTTCTTTTGTATTCCCGATCATCGAACTTTTTTTTTCTTCTACCCCCATTTCTTCTACCCCAACGCCACACTTAATCGATTATCTTTCTTGTTTCAGCCTACCTACACCCGTAACAATGTTATCCCTTGCACCCATTTTGAAGCGGACCCCAAAGCCGCAAATAAGTTTAAAGGAGACAAAATATGAAAATCACGAGAGTGAGAACAGCGGTAAAAGGCAAGAGAGCGTGAAATCATTCGAGAGTAGAAAAGCCAAAATGAGCGTAAAACGAGTGGAATGAAATTTTCATATTTTTCTTTCCGAGTGATTTTAGTGAGGTTTGTGGTGAGGAACTCATTTTTTTTCTATTTTAATTTTAACACTTTCTACTTTTAGCATTAAAATCATGTCTCGAGGAGAATTTTCTGAATCTGAATTTTAATACTTGGTGAAAGAAGTGGGTCAGATGTTTGAAAGAAAACTAAGTCCATTACAAAGACGTTTGGACTGAGTGGAGGAAAAAGCTCAAAGGAAGCAAAATCCACTAGGTCGAGAAACAGAGTCACGACCATCTCGAAGACCCATTTTCGATGACTACTCGCGACGAGATTCTTATCGGGATTCCTACTCGTCGAGGAATTCGAGACAAAGAGAAGGAAGCTTCGAGCTTGAAATTTTTCGAGATACAGAAAAGGAAAGTAAGAGTTATTCCTCGTATGCTTCGATGAAGTCCCTACCGGAGAAACATTCCCGAAGAACTTATCGTGATACTTATGAGAATGCTTTCCCTTCTTTTGAGCAAAATACTAATTCTTTTGATTCTTTTGTATCATCTTCAAGTTGTAATAAAATCAAAAAAGAAAAAGAAAGTGAAAAAGAAGAAGAAATCAAAAAAGTGAGGGAAATAGAAAACAAAGAAAAAAATAAAAAAAGAAATTGAGATTGAGATTAAGAAAAAGTGAAAAAGAAACGAAAAAAAAATGAAGATAGTGATCGAGGACAAGACAAAGAGAGTGATATTTTAACTAACCCACATGATATTTGCTCTTGTTCTGTTCCTTCTTTTCAGGTTTCTGAAAGGCCGAGTGACGAGTATCAACTTCAATACCATCCTGACGAAAGACGTTTTCGCATCACCGTGAAAGGTAAGGTTGTCGAACCACACGAGCTAGAAGGTAAGCAAGATAAGGAAATTCTAACGATCTAGTCACGACCAACATGTTTGAAAGTTCTCGATAACATTTCCGGTGACTTAATTTTTAAACGATTCCCTTATCTTCATCTGAGTAATTGCTATTCCTTCATTATGGGGAAGCACTGTAACACCCCTATCCCGTGTCCGTCGCTGGATTAGGGTTAAGAGTGTTACCAAACAGATGAGAAACTTTATCAGACAATTTATAAAGTAAATCATCAATTACAACCATAGCGTCCCCTTAGTATGTAATCGAGACCTAAATCATGCTTAGAAACAGGGTCAGGACTAAACCAGAACTCATACAGAAATTCTCAGAAAATTTAAAACTTTCAAAGTTTTAGGGTTTACACACCCGTGTGGGCAGGCCGGTGCCTCCCACGGCAACTAGACACTCCCATGTATCTCCCCCGTGATCGAATCTTACTTGGCTCCAAGGCCACCAAGCACGCCCGTGTACCTTGGCCGTGGTCGAATCTGACTTGACCACACGGCTACTAGGGACGTCTGTGTGTCAAGGCCGTGTACTCTTAATCAGTTACTGACTTAGCCCCACGGTCACTAGGCACGCCCGTATGCCACAATCGTGTGGCAAAATAAGCCATTTACAAGGCCAAAAATGCCACTCACTTAGGGTCATAACCTACTAACAAATACCAATACAATCCATGCACATTTAACAACCATGAACAAGCCAAAATAACCATTCAATCTTTACATTCAAATCTATTACCATTCATACCAATTTACAAGGCTAAAACTCAAATCATCACAAGCATAACTCATTCAAATACTTACCCAAAAAAATGACCATTGCCAAAGTCATCTAACCATACCAAGACATACATCACATATCATATTCATTAATGCATATTGCCAACACATAACTAGCCAAATCACATGGCTATGTTTACTTCAAATTCATATACAAATATCTAGTCTATACATGCCATATCTAGCTATATACATTTCCAAAATGTACCAAAACAAGATAAGTAGTGCGATAAAGATCCTCAACGGTCCCCGAGCCTTCAGTAGCTTTGATGATTTATAAAACAGAGAAAACACACACAGAGTAAGCTTTCCAAAAGCTTAGTAAGTCATATAAAAATAAACTTAACATGAAAAGCATATAGACATATAGGAATATTGGAATTATTAACTTTCATAGCAAATTTATCACATGTATGCTTTGGTCCATGTACTTGGCCTCGTTTTGCCACATTCATCAATTCAAAGATCTTATACATATACATAGTCCTTTCATGCATATTTTCACATATAATATTATTATTCCCATATACCTAATCATCATGGTAAGATCACATAGATACTTACCTTGTATACACTTTTAGGGTATAAATCAACGAACGTGAAACGGATTTACATTTCACATAGCCATTCGTATCACAGACTTGCCCGTCGAACCATTAGGAACTAATAGGATGCTTAGAAAGCTTGGAATAATTATACAATGCCAACGTCCCAGACGAGATCTTACATGCACTCAGATATCGATGCCACTGTCCCAGACAGGGTCTTATACGAATCAATATGATGCCGATGTCCCAAACATGGTCTTACACGTAAAGATCATATCGATGCCAACGTCCCAAACGAGGTCTTACACGAAATCTCAAATCAATGCCAACGTCCCAGATGTGGTCTTACATGAATAAACAGAATAGATATCTATGTCATGACATAGCTAATCCTATCTATTCCTAGGTTCGTAAGGGGCTTCTCGAACATCGACACTAAGTCAATCTTATCTCGAAATTCATGTACGGATCATCTCATAAGCAGTCATAGTTAACAATAACCATATGAACATACACAGTTCGATACAAATACGTTTATTTGCATAATGACTTACCTCGAGTTCAATTTAATGGAAATGGAAATAGCTACTCGGTTACTTTCGCTTTCCCGCGGTCTGAGTCCTTTGGCCTCGGTTCTTGATCTATACATATTCAGAATTAACCCTTTTATTCATGAACTCATTCAATTCAATACAAGGACACATATTTAGGGCTATTTGCAATCTAACACTCACATTTGCACAATTTATCAATTTAGTCCATTTTTCTCAAAACATCAAATTCACAAAATCATCATTTAACCATGCTGAGCCGAACGTTCATACATCTCATACACGCCCATATTTTCCATCAAATTTGTAATTCAGTCCCTCAAATTACTATTTTTCTCAGTTTAGCCCTATTTAGCTAAATTCATCAAAATTTCAAGAACAAAACTTGTCCATTTAACACACATCTTTCATTTAACAATTAAACTCATCATAAAGCTTACCATATCATCAATGGCACAACTCACAAATATCATCAATACACAAAATTGAGACATGGGCTTGATAGTAGACTAAGCAACAATCTCAAAAACATAAAAATTATCAAAAAATAAAGCCAAAACATACCTAAATTTGAGCTTGGAATAGCCGAAACCCTTGAAGATTTTGTTCTTTCTTTTTCCTTTGTGTTTTCGGTGGAAGAAATGGATGAATTAATTTCCATTTTCATGCTTTATTATATAATAATTTCATTAATAAACAATTTCCAATTTTAACCTTATAATAAAAAAATTACCAAACATAATTCCTAAGGTTATTATGGACTATATTCGTCCACTATCAAAGATAATAGGCAAATTGCCTCATAAGGCCCTTACAAATAGAAGCCACATCAATTTAACCACTTAATCAAATGAAAAGCCACTTTTAAACATTATGCGATTTAGTCCTTTTGTCAAATTAAGCACGCAGACGGACAAATTAATTCACAGAAATTTAGCACATGCTTAAACACACATCATAAGCACAGAAAGTAATATTAAAATATTATTCAAACTCGGATTTGTGGTCCCAAAACCACTGTTCTGACTAGGGTATAAACTGAACTGTTACAATTCTCCCCCTTAGGAATTTTCGTCCCCGAAAATCTTACCGTTAAACAGATTCAGATATTGATGTCTCATTGAATCTTCAGGCTCCCATGTAGTCTTCTATTCCGTGTCGATTCCACAGTACTTTCACTAATGGAATTTTCTTGTTTCTCAACTCTTTCACTTCACGAGATAAGATATGAATAGGTTCCTCTTCGTAGGTCATATCAGATCAGATTTCATTTTCAGATGGGGCAATCATATGTGACAAATCAGATTGATATCTACGGAGCATCGAGACATGAAATACATTATGGATCTTTTCTAGCTCAGGTGGCAAAAACAATCTATATGCAACAGGCCCAACACGTTCAATAATTTCATACGGCCCGATGAACCTCGAACTCAACTTGCCTTTACGTCCGAATCGAAGCACTTTCTTCCATGGTGACACTTTTAGAAATACTTTGTCGCCGATCTCAAATTCTTTATCTTTTCGTTTCAAGTCCGCATAAGATTTTTGACGATCAGATGCTGCTTTCAAACAATCTCAGATCAATTTCACTTTCTATTCTGAGTCTTTTATCAAATCGACCCCGTGTAGCTTATTTTCGTCGAGCTCAGTCCAATACAGAGGTGTACGACATTTACGACCGTACAAAGCTTCATATGGTGCCATTTTGATGCTCGACTGAAAACTATTATTGTATGCAAATTCAATCAATGGCAGATACTGTTCCAACGTACCGTTAAACTCAAGTATACAGCATCTTAACATATCTTCAAGAATCTATATAATCCGTTCAGACTAACCATCTGATTGCGGATGAAAAGCTGTACTAATGCAGTTTTGTGCCTAAAGCTTCTTGTAGTTTCTTCCAGAATCTCGATGTAAATCATAGATCTCTATCTAATACAATGTATAGTGGCACCCTGTGCAATCTCACAATCTCAGAAATGTAAAGCTCGGCTAATCTGTCAAGTGAATAGTCAGATTTTACTGGAATAAAATGGGCAGATTTCGTTAATCAATCAACTACGACCCATATCACATCTTTCTTTCTCGAAGTCAAAGGCAATCCAGAAACAAAGTCCATTGTTATTCTATCCCATTTCCATTCAGGAATCAAAATCGGTTGTAGCAAACCAGACGAAACTTGATGTTCAGCTTTCACTTTCTAACAAACTAAACATTTTGAAACAAATTCAGAAATATCATGCTTCATACTAGACCACCAATAGTGTTGCTTCAAATCATGGTACATTTTAGTACTTCCCGGATGAACAGATAAACGACGTTATGAGCTTCACTCAAAATTAGCTGAATCAACTCCGGATTTCTTGGAACACAAATACGATTTTGAAATCTCAAGCAATTATCAACAACTCGAAATTCAGATTCAGAATTCAAATCAAACTGAGCTTGTTTCGCTAATAACTCATTATCAAATTTCTGAGCATTATATATCTGATGTATAAACAACGGTTTCGCTTTTAATTCAGCTATCACAGAACTATCATCAGACAAATCTA
Source organism: Gossypium bickii (assembly GCA_025503065.1). Lineage (NCBI taxonomy): Eukaryota > Viridiplantae > Streptophyta > Magnoliopsida > Malvales > Malvaceae > Gossypium > Gossypium bickii. The sequence goes on along the minus strand of CP106717.1, from coordinate 39,404,435 downwards.
ACTGAGCATTCAAACCACGTAGTGCAAACAATGATTTTCTACTCAATGCATCAGCAACAACATTTGCTTTACCCGGATGATAATCTATCACAAGCTCATAATATTTTAACAGCTCTAACTATATTCTTTGACGCAGGTTCAAATCTTTTTGAATCATTAGATATTTCAGACTTTTATGATCTGAAAACACGTGAAATTTCTTGCCAAATAGATAATGGCGCCAGATCTTTAGTGCAAACACAATCGCAGCTAACTCAAAGGTTGTACGTCGGATAGTTCTTTTCATGAGGCTTCAATTGTCTCGAGGCATAAGCTACAACTTTGCCTTCCTGCATCAAAACACATCCCAGACCATTTAATGAAGCATCACTGTATAAAACAAATTCTTTACCCGATTCTGGCTGTACTAACACTGAAGCTTCTGTTAACAGAGTTTCCAACTGATCAAAACTTTTCTGACATTTATCAGACCATTCAAATCTAACATCTTTCTGAAGTAGTCTAGTCAATGGAGTAGCTATCATTGAAAATCCTTTTACAGACCGACAATAATAACTAGCTAAACCCAAGAAGCTACGAACTTTAGACACGTTCCTCGGAGGTTTCCAATCTAGAATAGCAGAAATCTTGCTCGGATCCACTCGGATTCCAAAAGCTGACACAATATGTCCCAGAAAACTAACCTCGTGCAACCAGAATTCACATTTACTGAATTTCACATATAACTGCTTCTCTCTCAAAGTTTGCAACACGATTTTCAAATGTTCTGCATGCTCATCTCGATCATGTGAATAAATCAATATGTCATCTATGAATACCACAACAAATCGATCTAGGTACAGTCTGAAAATTCTGTTAATTAGATCCATAAAAATAGCAGGAGCATTTGTTAATCCAAATGGCATAACTAAAAACTCATAATGCCCGTACCTCGTTCTGAAAGTAATTTTCAGTATGTCTGAATCTTTTACTCTCAACTAGTAGTACACTGAGCTCTGATCAATCTTGGAAAATACAGTAGCTCCTTTTACCTGATCAAATAAGTCATCAATTCTGGGCAATTGATATTTATTCTTTATTGTCACCTTATTCAAATGACGATAATCAATGCACAATCTCATTGTGCCATCTTTATTTTTCACAAACAGAACAGGAGCACCCCATAGCTAAAAACTCGGTCCAGCAAACCCTCTATCGGTCAATTCGTGCAACTGTGACTTTAACTCTTTCAATTCTATTGGTGTCATTCTATACAGAGCTATTGAAATAGGTGTAGTATCGGGCAACAACACGATAGCAAATTCAACTTCACGTATCGGAGGCAAACCCGGCAATTCGTCAGGGAATACATCAAAAAACTCACAGACAATAGGCACTGATTCAACTTTCTTTTCAGTCACTTTCGAATCAATCACATAAGAAAAATATGCCTCATATCCCTTTTTCACATATCTTTGAGTTTTTAATATAGATATCACAGCAGACAATCCATTCAAATCATTAGACTCCACCCGTATAATTTCATTATTCGGACATCTCAAATCAATAGTCTTTCTTTTACAATTTACAACAGCATCATGTAATGTCAGCCAATCCAATCCCAGAATGATATCGAACTCATCAAATGGCAAAAGTATCAGATCAGCAGAAAAATAGATATCTTGAAACATTAATAGACAGTTCTTGCATACTTTATCAACAATGACGCTTTTACCTAAGGGGTTCAATACTTTTATAGAAAACTCAGTAGACTTTACAGGCACAGTCTTACTGAATACTAAACTCGTGCATACATACGAATGCGTAGAACCAGGGTCTATCAATGCAATCAGTAGAAGTATCATAAAGTGTAAAAGTACCCGTTATAACATTTGAAGATGAAGCTTCCTCTCGAGCTCGGATAGCATACGCTCTGGCAGGCGTTCTAGCTTCGGATCTTGCAACAGCATCTCTCGTAGTTCTTTGACTACCACTGACATTTCTTACTTTTTTCGAAGGTCTACCTCTCACAGGTGCATTATTAGATCTTAGATTCTGAACAGTCTCTGGCTCGATAGACTCATGGCAATCACAGATAAAATGATCAAGTGATCCACATCTGAAGCAATCTCTGTCATTTTAATCTACAACTTCCTGGATTCCTTTTTCCATAATGCTTACATTCAAGTTTCTCGGATCGAACATTACCAACACTCGCTACTGATGTTGCTAGAGTTTTGGAACTCATTTTTGATCTAGCTCGGTTTCTTTTTGAATGTCCCATATTATCTATTGAACAACTTTGATCATCTCTAAATTTCTTCGAAGCAGACTGAAATGATCTACTCTGAAATCTCTTTCTCACATCTCTAGCTTCAGACTCAGCTTTCTTTTTATCTTTTCCCAATGCCTCAGCTTTACATGCTTGATCAACAAGTACAACAAACTCTTTTATTTCTAAGATCCCGACTAACAAACAGTTATCTTCATTAAGACCATCTTCGAATCTTTTGCACATTATTGCTTCAAATGATATACATTCTCGAGCATACTGACTCAATCTTACAAATTCTCGTTCATACTCTGAAACAGTCATTCGGGCCTGTTTTAGTTCCAGAAATTCCTTTCGTTTCTGATCGATGAATCTCTCACTAATATATTTCTTCTGAAACTCGATCTGAAAGAAATCCCACGTAAGTCGCTCTTTCGAAACAACAGAAATCAGAGTTTTCCACCATTGATAGGCTGCATCTTGAAGTAAAGATACTACACATTTCATGCATTCTTCTAGAGTAAGAGACATTTCGTCGAACACCCGGATATTATTTTCTAACTAGAACTCGGCCATTTCAGCATCATCATCATTAGTTGCCCGGAACTCTTCAGCCCCATATTTACGGATCTTGTCAACTAGAGGCTTATTCAACAGATTCAGATGCATAACTGGGGGCATAACTGTAGTCTGAGGGCGAATAACCGGGGGCAAGGGTTGCAAAATAGTCGAGTTATTTCTTACAAATTGAGTGAACCACTCACTCATCATTTGGAAGAAAGCTTGTTTAGCTTCTCTCTCTTAACCGCTCGTAGTTGGTCTCGAATCAGAGGGTACTGTCCCTTGCGTGGGAGCAGGCGCATTACTTTCTACATCGTCAGCTACGGCTCTTTTGGGATCCATTAATATACAAAAATCACATTTTATACGTCAGGATTCATCACACTATCACAATTCAGATATATGGCATGTATAGCTAGACTCTGACACGCTACGTTAGTCCGAGAATGACTAAACTGTAGCTCTGATACTAACCAAATGTAAGACCCCTATCCCGTATCCATCGTCGAGTTAGGGTTAAGAGCGTTACCAGATAGATCAAAAACTTTATCAGATAATTTATAAAGTAAATCATCAATTACAACCATAGCATCCCCTCAGTAGGTAATCGAGACCTAAATCATGCTTCGAAACTGGTCGGGACTAAACCGGAACTCATACAGAAATTCTCGAAAAATTTAAAACTTTTAAAGTTTCAGGGGTTACACGCCCGTGTGCCTCCCACGGTAACTAGACACGCCCATATGTCTCCATCATGGTCGAATCTGACTTGACCACACGGCTACCAGGCACGTCCATGTGTCAAGGCCATGTACACTTAATCAGCTACTGACTTAGCCCCACGGTCACTAGGCACGCCTGTGTGCCACAATCGTGTGGCAAAATAAGCCATTTACAAGGCCAAAAACGCCACTCACTTAGGGTCATAACCTAATAACAAATACCAATACAATCCATGCACATTTAATAACCATGAACATGCCAAAATAACCATTCAATCTTTACATTCAAATCTATTACCATTCATACCAATTTACAAGACTAAAACTCATATCATCACAAGCATAACTCATTCAAATACTTACCCAAAAACTTGACCATTGCCAAAGTCATTTAACCATACCAATACATACATCACATATCATATTCATTAATGCATATTGCCAACACATAACTAGCCAAATCACATGGATAAGTTTACTTCAAATTCATATACAAATATCTAGTCTATACATGCCATAAGGTTATTATGGACTATAACCGTCCACTATCAAAGATAATAGGGAAATTGCCTCATAAAGCCCTTACAAATAGAAGCCACATCAATTTAACCACTTAATCAAATGAAAAGCCACTTTTAAACATTATGCGATTTAGTCCTTTTGTCAAATTACGCACGCAGATAGATGAATTAATTCACAAAATTTTAGCACATGCTTAAAAACACATCATAAGCACAGAAAATAATATTAAAATATTATTTAGACTCAGATTTATGGTCCCGAAACCACTGTTCCGACTAGGCTATAAATCAGACTGTTACAAGCACAAGGAGTTTTATTCTTGATTTGTCTCGTGAAGGAAATCTTACTGATGTTGTTCGGTCTGATCGAAGAACCACGAAATTAATCTTGCATGATAATGGGTTTTTACAAAAAAACGCATAATTTGTTTGTATATGATATTAACGTGAACCCACTAACGTTTTGTATGAAATCTATGAGATTTTGCAAATCTGTTTAGAAGATCATAACGAGTTTTGATTGTTCGTTATTGTGTATGCAAAAATTCTTTTGGTTTGACATGTTTGACTTAATGAACCCTTTGCTACATTACGATGTAAGTAATCAAACTCGCGTGTTTAAACTCGGAATCTGTTTTGATTCGATTTGTGAGAAAATCAACCTTCATCAATTTTGTACGAATAATTTCTATATGCTTGATACTTGGTTTTTGAATAAGGAAATGAAGTTTGACAATTTTGTTGCCAATTTAAAATTGTTCCTTGAATATTTTCTGTGGTTGTGCATGAAGTTTATGTTTCATTTGGAAAAGGCTAAATCAATCACGAAGCTTCGACTACACTATACCCCCGAGGAGCGAAGGTTTGTGTTGATCGAGCAAGGTAAGAATAACCTTTGTTTTCCTACTTTTAAAGATAAACAAGGTAAGACTCTTGAAAGTCTTAAAACATTTTTGTTCTCTTCGGGTGGTGACAAAAATCGTGTTGATGATTTGGCTTTTGTAAAACACCTAGATCGTGACGTGCTTAACTGTTCTATTTTACTTAATGATGTTATACCATAAAATGTAACACCCCAAACCCGGCCTAGACGTTATGGTCGGATCTAGCATGTCACGTCAAAACGTAATTGAAAATCTACGCGATCGATAAAATGTTGCATCTCTTTGAGAAACTCCAAGTTTCGTTGTTTGTTTGTAAAAACACGATTTTCTTAATGACCATTTTTATAAAGTTGTTATTATTTTGAAAAACAGTCTTTGTTGTGAAAATCGAACTTGAATAGTTGCAGAAACGTGATATTTTAGAAAATGATTATTAATGTTTTAAGAAAACCTCATGTTCATAGGTTTAATCGTTTATAGTTTGAAAATACTGAAATGAAAGTTTAAAGAAATATAAATGCCAGAGGCCTTATTACAAAATATTAAACCCAAATAAAAAGAATAATCTTAAAAATGAAGCAAAATGGAAATTTACTAAAGTTTGCAAGCAATGTCTCCGATGTTTGGCCTCCACGGAGTCATCCACGGCTCAAAATCCTTTACCGCTGGGAATTACCTACGAGGTTAAGGGAAAAGGGGTGAGTTACAAGAACTCAGTGTGTAATCCCCTAAACCGACATTAACTGGGACCGAGCCCAAAGGACATCAACCTGGGCCTAAGCCCTATAATCATGGTAATACAATGATTGGATGCAAAGAATGTAATGCAACCCAACCTAGTCCAACCAACACACCCCCGTACCAGCCAATCACACCTGTGACGACTAAGTCAACCCACCCCGCCAAATACACCAATATTGCAGACAAGCTGCTAATCACAGAACATTTGTGGCTGAGCCACCAGAGTCATAATTATGTAGATATATGTATATATTGTGGCTATGCCACCAGGCTACACTGCTCTTGAATCATTAACCCGCCTCATGCAACATGATAAAATGCAATATATAGATCAACATATAAAAGTGTAATGTAAACATACACACGTTACTTGACAAAACGGTCATTCAACCCATCGAGGGTATTTTAGTAATTTCACCTTTAATGGCCTTTCCGAAGGCGTACTGTTGCTTCGAGCGACTCGGGACCCTTTTTGGGTCTTTACGGAACTATTGGGCCTAAAATCCATTTTAGGCCCAAACAGGCCCACACGCTCGTGTGGCCCCATAACGCATGGTTTCAAAATCAAATTTTCAGATTTCATATTCGGGCCTATCATTTGTTACAAATTTAGCCATTTTGCCCAAGTGGGCCGGTCAGCCCGCTTTGCCCATTTAGCCTGATTTGGCCCGATTAGGCCCGTTACAGCCTCGGCATCGCGAGAGTGTTCGTGACACTCTCAACGACTTAGCATCGCGATTCGTATCTCGATTTACCACTAGGAGTGTTTGCACACTCGAGTAGTCACAGTTTCCAGCTTTTCGGCTTTTTGGCTTTTGGCCGTTTTACAGAACATCACAGGCAATCATCGAAGTGGGTGTGAGATTACACACCTGATTAGGATTTCCTAAAGAAACACTCTTCCTTGCGCCCTAAAAATAAAACTGATCAAAAGTTAGCCTCGACTTCTTAAAAGATTCCATAAGCCCAAAAGTATTAACTCACTCGAGTCACTTACCACAACCGTAATCTTCCCTACAATGTTCTAAAATTCGGCCTTGCACCTTGGTTATTGCAACGAGTTCTTAAAAGTAAATAAGTGATGTACCAAATGGGTTAGCCTTAATCCAATATTCGGCCCTTCCACAAGAGCAGGAAGTCGATATCATCACCACAAAATAGAATCACCTGAATGACACTAAACATCGAAATAAAAGAGTAAAATCTTACCACCAATATTCGGCCTAAACACCCACTTACCACTCAACTTCCGAAACCAAGGCTAAGAGAATGATAAGTAGCAGCAAAGGATGACTTGATTTGGCCCTTACCAAAAGAAAACAAGAGGAGTTTAAAATAAAAGCAAGTGGTTAAGTTCGGCTTAGCCAAGAGGTGAGAGTTTCGGCTTAGCCACTTCAAGAGAAGAAAGAACAAACGACATGAAAGAGGGAGAAGGAACCCTTACCTTAATTTCAAGGATGAGCCGAATAAGATAACAAGATTTAGCACTAGCAGCAAGACAAACAGACTCAAGGTTCAGCTATAGAGACTACACCGAAAAGAAATCCAATCAAAGAACACAAGCTACCAAAGAACACAAACCGAAATGGTAGTTGTAACACCCCATACCTGAGTTCTATGCCAGAACCGAGCCCGAGTCGTTACCGTAATAAAACCACTTGATTACCACTTAGGCTCATCGTGACTACTCTCTTACGTCACCTCAACAACCTTAATCTCGACTTACGAGGCCTCACTCATACACATGAGGGCTCTCGAGACTATATCGAAACTTTTTCCAATCTTAAAAATTTTCTCTTTTGTATAGGGTTAACACACCCGTTCAAGAAGAGACATGCCCGTGCATAGACCCACACACCCATGCTCCACAACTGTGGTGAATATCGACTACATACACATAGCCTCAAAGCCTAGTCACACGTCCGTGTGGCTAACCCATGGCTAACACTGACTAAACTCACACGGCCTATGCACATGCCTGTGTGGCTAGTCCGTGGTCTATTCTGACTTAAAATTTTAACATGCAGGGGACACGCGGCCAAGTCACACGCCCGTGGGCTGACCGTGTGTCACATATGATCTAGACACATGGCCGTGTGTCTATCCACATGGACAAAAACAAAGCTATGTGCTAAGTTCCTTTCACCCATCTAGCATACACAATATGTATTCATTCAATACATCCATAATCAACTCAAATTGAAGTGCAATCTCACATAGATAACTACAATCTTTTCATAAAATAAGGTAGCCAACTTCTATACAAAATAGACTATCCATCTAAAGGCCAACACATCTTAGCCATTTATAACAAAATTCACTAACTTGCCTAGCCTCTATACATGCCATATACAAAACATTGAGTCTTATGTACCAGAGTGTGCTGATAATGTGGACGATCTTCCAATTGATCCTCATATCTCGATTCAACACTTTTACTCTATAAGACAAGGGAAAAGAAAGGGAGTAAGCTTTGAGCTTAGTAAGTTTACACATAAACAATTAAGCATAATAGTATAAGCTAAACAATAATTAGCATCATGCTAACATATAATGTACAACAATGCTTACTCTTTCTATCCCTTACCACATTTCCAACACATCATGAGTCACATACTCATAACCATTGGAATGCACCCCTGCATTCAATATCACATTTACACAATATACAACACAACGTCATTTCTTGATAATTCATCCACACAACTAATCCACACAGCTAATCCACACAGCTAATTTCTAGGTGGTTTCACACTTAGCCCACCATAATCAATTAATAAGGTAGTATCGCACTTAGCCTACCACAAAGGTATTCATAGTGGTTTCGCACATAGCCCACTAGACGATATACCTAATGATAGCATCGCACATAGCCAGCTTATTGTCAATATGCATTAAGATGGTATCGCACTTAGCCCACCATTTAGCATTCTCACTACACATTCACATATCTACTTACTTAACCATACATCCATTCACAAATTCTACCACATTCATCCCACATAGGTTCTTAATCATTCTCAATCATGCTACACACTATCTAGCATTAAGAAATTATAGGTATGGATGCATTGTTTAAGCGTACACTTACCTCAATACTCAAAAGTATAGAAATATGCAATTTAGTCCACCACCTTGCTCTTGCCTCGGTTTAGATCCGAGCTTTGTCATTAACCTTGCTCTTGCCTCGGTTTAGATCCGAGCTTTGTCATTCTTGATCTATAATGAATAAATCAGCTTATTCAAAACACACATTGACTAAATTGACACTTATCTCATACTTTGGAAAAATTACCCTTTTACCCCTAATCTTTCTCATAATTACACTTTTGCCCCAAGGCTCGTAAAGTGATTTTTATTCAACTTTCTAGCTTTTCATGCTTAGCCAAATCACTTGCTCAACTAAAGCATTCACCAATTCTTACTAAATCACACATGTATGACCAAACTTAAAACTTTCACAAACTAGTCCCTACATGCATTTTCATGGAAAATCACTTAACAAAAGATGTTTCTACTATATCAAACTTTCATAATCTTCCATAAAACATCAACATACATGCATGTCATACATGGATAAATTTTTGAACATTCAATATAGCTCATCAAATAGCTAAAAATAGCTTAGTCATACAACTAGGACTTCAAAAATACGAAGAATATAAAAAACGGGGCTTGGATGCACTTACTAGCATGCTTGAAAATTTTGAAGAACCCTAACAATGGCTCTTGAAAATTTCAGCAGCCTTGGAGAAGAAGATGAATGAATTTTGTTATCTTTTCTCCCATTTTAATAATTTAATTGCCAAATGACCAAAATGCCCTTTTTGAAAAACTTCCTATTTTAACTCATCCATGCCCAAATTTGTCCAAAAATTAGAATTTGGGTAAATTGCTATTTAAGGACCTCTAATATATATTCTAAAGCCCTTTCACACAAATAGCTTCTAGAATCTGACATTTTGCAACTTTTGCAATTTAGTCTTTTTGGACAAATCAACCGAAATTTCACAAAATTGCTTCATGAAACTTTCACACTAACATGAAAACATAGCATAAATCTCAAAAACTCATACATAGACCTCGAATTTGTGGTCTCGCACCACTATTCTGACTAGACCCTAAATCGGGATGTTACAATAGCTGTAGGAGAGGTTCAGCTAAGGAAGAAAAAGGGTTAGAAAAGAATTTGACTATTGATGTTTTGGCAATCATAAATGAAAGAAGAAGAAAAGAAAATGCTTGAAAAGAAAAGAGGAGGAGTCAATAGACAAGTTAAAGTTTCGGCAAAAAGAAAAAATGCAACCAAAAGAACCAAAATTTTAGTAAAGGAAAGTGACCACAATGATAAAATTGCTTAGGAAAGCTAAAGAGAATTCGGCACTTTCTCCAGACTTGACCGAATATGCTACCTAGCATCCCCCTCAACCGAAATTCTTCCTCTCACAATCCCACTCAAGGCCAACTCTCCCACTCCCACACGTCGCACGATTTTCTCCATGAATCTCTTCTTACTTCACTCTCTAACACTCATTCAAACTAATTTGACTGAGTCATCAACTTCCTTGCGGAGTCCAAGCTGAACTCTACTACCTCCACCTACTTGGCACAAAATAAAAACTACCAATTGCTACCTGTGGGATTCGAACTCTCCCCCTCCATGCTCCCCTTGTGATGCCACACCACTAGGCTGTAACATCCTAAAAGTGGGGTTGTTTATGATTAAATTATTTCTCTTGTGTTTGAATTACTGTGATATTAATTATGGAATGACAGGGCTTAATTAGAGGTCTTGAGTAGGCTTGGAATGGTAGGAAAATATTTTTATAAGCTTTAAAGGTGGAGAGCCTTAGTAGATAGGGGTTACAAGAATAAATGAGGAATTATTTGGCACAAAAATGGCCTTGGAAAAGTGGCAAAAGGAGGGCCACTTAGGAGCTGAAAGTGACGCCACCATGAGCAAGGGAGAGCTTGTGTTCGAGTCGCAAAAATCCCCTTTTTACTCCTTATTTTGGACGGCAATAGGGGGAGAGTTTTTCTTAGTTTAAACTCTTTTTGATAATGAGGATATTATTATGTTTTAATTGGATTATTATGTGAATAATCAACAAGAGTTGGCAAGAGAAAATTTAGGCATTAGAGTGTTCAAATAATTTTGAATAATTTTAAATTAGTGGCCAAGAGGGAATTAAGGTAGTTGTTGAATTTTAAACTCTTCATGGAAGAGTGGACGGCAAGCATAAGGGGAGGGGGTGCTGAATTCTTTTTAAGGCACATACTTAACATCTTGTTTCTCTTTTCTTCATTCTTGCACCTAGCCGAAATTCCTCTGCTCACCTTCTATTTTCTCTCCTTCTCATTCTCTCAAAACCGAAACATTCATCAATATCTTTCTCTTGTTTGCTTAAACACCAAAATCTCCTCTATTCTCTTGTTGCCGAAACTCTAACACTCTTTTCTATTATTTTCTTCCTCTAAGCTGAATCTATTCTCTACCCCTAGGCCGAATTCTTTCTCCTATTTTGAACCCCTTTGGCCGAATATTGAAGTGGACTGATTTCTTTGGAGTTTCGTTGTCAATTGGTGTGGAAAAGGTAAGTGGTCATGGCCGAATCTTTCTCCTCCATACTCTTTCCCTCACATCGACTTATAGGTTGGAGAAAAGCCAAATTTTCGGCATTTGCAAGTAAGAGACTAACCCCCTTTGAATCGATATCATCTAGGAATAACGGGATTTTCAAAGCGGTGGATCTGACTCTCCTTTCCCTGTCAATCGATTTTGGTAAGGTGGTAAGGATTTATTTTAGAGGATTATTCTTTTAAGAAATCAAAAGCCGAAGGCTATTTAACATGGTTGCTGATTTAGGGAAGCAGAAGCACCTGGATTGTGGTGGCTAATAGCCAAAGGCATTTGGGTAAGGTTTCGGGTTCACAAGGAACCCTTTGCAATTATTTTGGTTTGGCCGAATAGGCCATAGCACTAATCCTATGGTTGGCCGAATATAGGTGCAGGAAGATCTTGTGTGGCCGACTTGTCTTTTCAGGATTTAGAGCATTCGGTGGTGACAGGTGTGTACATACATACTTTATAATTAGTTAACGTGCTATATGTTGTGTATGCTAAATTTGGTTTATGTAGCGCTAGATTTAATACCATAACGGTATAAGCGAGGATCCCGGTAAGTCTCTCACAAGATGAGAGATTGATTTATGATGCTTTTGGGAAGCATGACACATTTGGTATGTGTGGGATATAACATATGGCTTATGATAAATTGAATGGATATTGTTAAATAAATCTGTCAGCCTGATTTCTGTATGTGCATGTAATTGATTGATGTGGGTTGATGAGAGGAGGGGGCAGTGATATTAGTGTCGACGGACACCAGTGGTTTGGTACCACATTGTGACTTCGGTCACCAGAGGTTTGGCACCTCATGGCGCCCGTCCCAAATGGCTTAGCACCACAGTGGGGTTGGCCCCACGCATTTATATTAAGGGATTGACGCCGGTGATTTGGTATCACACGATGGGTTGGCCCCATCATTCGATTTGTGTCTTCGAACACCAGAGGTTTGGCACCTCCAGTGATTTGGTATCACAATTGTGACTTTAAGTCACCAGTGGTTTGGCACCACCAGTGGTTTGGTACCACACGGGGTAAAGAAAGGCGTTTGGATGGCTAGGTTGGGTGCATGATTTAGTGCATGTTAATTGTTATAAATTGTGTATGATGTGCCATTAAACCGGGGGAAGGGTTACATACTGAGTCTTAGTGACTCACCTTCTCCTTTACTTTTTCAGGTGACACATAGATCGCGGATGTGGAGCCGGAGGGACTCGAGGTGGCCATGCAGTGGACATTGAATTAAATGAACTTTAAATTTTAGTTTATTTTATTTTTATTATGGGTTGAATTTTAATCAAGTTGTAATAAGGCCTCCTAGAACTATTTTTATTATTGTTACATGCTTTGGATATTTTGTTAAGCTATTGAATTATATTAAAAACGGGATCACATGTTTTTCCAAACCAAACGTAAAACATTTTAAAATGCCATCGGGCACATTTGAAATCTATAAGCAACCCTACTTAAAAAAATATTTTTAACAACACTAAAAATGGTTTTTAACAAGAGACTTAAAATGAAAGGTTTTCGACAAAACTTAAATCGGTTTTAAAAGGATTTCCAAAATGATTTCTCGGTAACAAACCAAATTCGGTCGTAATGTTTGGGCCGGGTTTGGGGTGTTACAAAATTGGTATCAGATCCCAGTTCAAATCTCGGCTGTGGGGGCCCAAGGCCCAAAATGTTTTGTTTTATGTTAGTAGGCCTTATTGGAATGATTTGAAATGTTGTTGGGTTTTGAACGGCATGGCCCGAGTCTCCGGCACCGATCCGCCCAAGTAAGTGTTCCTAACTTTTGTATGAATTATTTTCTGTAGAAGGGTAGGAAGCATGGAACGTAGAATAGACTGATAGGAACTTGAACCCTAGGATTAGATTACTCAAACACGAAGACAAAACATAAGTCTTAATAAACTAAACCAACCTATGACTTAGTCACTGAGCTAGGGTGTGGTAACCCTTGTACGCATGTCTAGGAGTGGATCCGAAAGAGCCTGGTATTTAAGCAGTCCTAGTGACTCACCTCCTCTTCGCAGGTATCCTACAGTGCGTAGCTTCCTTCACCACCCTAACTCAAAGGGCTCAGTGGTGTGGCAACCTTTGTGCGCATGTCTAGAAAGGTTTCGGTGGGAGCTTGGTATTTAAGCAGTCTGCGTGACTCACCTCCTCTCCACTCGAATCCTGCCTGGTGCGTAGCTTTGGTTCACCCTGACCAAGAGGGCTCGGTCATAGGCTAAACATAATGACTAAAACCCGAAAGGGAACTAGCCATGTTTTTGAAAAAGAAGAAAATAACAAAACCCTAGTTTTTCAAAACTTTTAAAATCACTCTTTCAAATTTGAGAACAACCATCTTTACAACTTTTTCCTGAAAAATTTGATTTGTGAAAAAATTACAGAAATGCCTTAAGGGTAAAATTACCAAAATGCCCTTGGTTCAAAAAATATCAACTCAATGGTTTTGCCCAAAAATTTCATTATTTTATAAATATCCAAAACTCTACTTTGCAAATCACCAATAAAATACTTTGGTTTTAGAAAATTACGAAAATGCCCTCGACTTGCAAATTACCAAAATGACCCTAATTTTAAGATTTTTGCAGCAGCATTGTTTTAAGAAGGGGAAACTCTCAAAAAGGACCCTCAGAGTTTTACAATTGTTAGAACATCCCTGATTTACTAAATTTACAAAATTTCCCCTGATTGACAAAATTACCAAAATACCCCTGGTTTCTAAAATTTGGCCGTACCTTTAATTTGGCAAATTTTCAAGAAATACCCTTCAGTTTTGGGAATTTCAAAGTGACCTGCTTTATTAAAGTTTTGAAATCCCTCAGATTTTATTACAAAAATACCCCTGTAGGAAAATGACGAAAATACCCCTGGGATAGAAACGGACAGAGATGTCAAATGAGTGAATGAGTATGGAAAGTATTAGGGAATGGATGTACTCTTCTGTGTGGACTAGGATAGAGGACTTAAAACCTTGTTTGCTCGAAAGAATCTCTGATTAAACTTTCTTCATAAAATTTATTCGCGAATAATCAAGTGGAACAAATGCTAATACATAAAAATTTTCTTAATCGAGTTAAAGCGCGATGAGTTAGAATGAGTTCTAGAGGACGTGGACGCCGTGGACGCCGTAGGGGTAGGATGACCGTGTCAGAACCCGTCAGGTCGGGTCAGGGTTCTGAAAATGAAGTACCACTGCCACTACCACCTCCAACTTTTAGAGCTGAGGAGCAGGATCAGACCGGTGGTGAGGCAGTATCACAAGCTGTTTTGCGAGTCCTTGAGATGGTGGCTGGGGCGAGTGGAGGTATGGGAGCTCGGAAATCTATTCCCGAGCGACTCTGATCCAACGGAGCTGAAGTATTCCGGGGTGTGTCAGGAGTGGCACCTAGTGCAGCAGAATACTGGTTGGAATCAACGGAAAGGATCATGGACGATCTTGACCTGACTAATGAGGAGAAGTTGAAAGGAGCATTGTCACTTCTGAAGGATGAAGCATATCAGTGGTGGCTCACTGTTCGAGATGGTGCCCCGGCGGATGATCTTACGTGGGATTACTTTAGAGTTACTTTTCAGAAGAAGCATGTGGGCACCAGCTATACTGATGCTCAGAGGAAAGCCTTTTTGGGATTGGTGCAAGGAAATAAGTCGGTATCTGAGTATGAGGCAGCGTTCTTAAGGCTGATCGATATGCTAGAGGCATCGTGTCAGCTGAGCATGATCGTTGTGTCCGTTTTGAGGACGGACTTAGGGATGAGTTAAGGTTGATGATTGCTCCACATCAGGAATGGGAGTTTTCTGTCTTAGCAGAGAAGGCTAAGGTAGCCGAAGGGGTCAAGGAGTCTGTGAGACAAGACTATGATAGGAACAAGCGAAGAGGCTTTGGGTCGTCTGGTCGGTGGTAATGTTCAAAAAGGCTAGGCGGTAGGCCCGGTCGGCAGAAGGCCCATGGCTACTAATCGAGACCACCAGTCAATCGTTGTGGAAAATCCCATTGGGGAGGTTGTTGGACCGGTGAGAGGTGTTGCTTTGAATGTGGGTCTCTGGATCACCGCGTAAGAGATTGTCCTCGGAAGCTAGCTAAGTATCAGCCAGAGGGGCAGAACCGTACTCAGGATAGGAATGTGGGACCACAGAGGGGTCGTGGTAGCAGTAGAGAGAGGCAATGGTCCTAACCGAGGTCCCGAGAGTCTGAGGCGAGCGGTGCAGAGCAACACGAGAGGCTAGGCGGCTGGCTTAGTCTATGCAAATGAGGCGTCGCGAGGAGGGTGATGCACTGGACGTCATAACCGGTACGTTCCTAATTTTTGGTCTTCCATATGTTGCCTTAGTTGATGTGGGTTCAACGCATTCATACATTGCTAGTAGTGTGGTAGAGACTATGAACTTAGACTCTGAGACTTCTTCTAGGGAGATGACTGTAATTAGCTCTCTAGGTCACTCTGTAGTTGTAAACAAGCTATATAGAGAGGTACCCCTAGAACTCCAAGGGGTAGTGTTTGTGGCTGATCTGATTGAACTACCGTTTGGGGAGTTCGATTTGATCCTTGGAATGGACTGATTGGTTAAGTATCAGGCAAGATTGGAATGCGCTGCTAAGCGCATGGTTCTTAAGATGGCTGAAGGTGATGAAGTGGTCATGATAGGTGATAGAAGAGATTACCTATCCGTGGTGTCTGCCTTGAAGGCTGAGAAAATGGTCAAGAAAGGTTGCGAGGCATTTTTGGTTCGAATTTGTGCCTTGGAGGCTAAGGAGTCAACAGTGGAGAAGGTCCGAACGGTAGGGGAATTCGCTGATGTGTTCCCAGAAGAACTTCCGGGTCTGCCTCCAGATCAGGAAGTGGAATTCGGTATAGACTTGCTACCCAGAACGGCACCTGTGTCTATAGCACCGTACCGAATGGAACCAAAGGAATTGGTGGAGCTAAAGGCTTAAATTCAGGAGCTCTTGGATAGAGGGTTTATACGACCAAGTATATCTCCGTGGGGAGCACCTGTAATATCCCGAAATAGGGGTTGCGAGTTTGGTAGATAACTCGAGTGTATTAGGCCTCAAGAGTGGTTTTGATGTGTTTTTGGAGCTCCTAAAACTCTCGGAATAAAATGGGACACTTTTGAAAATTTTGAAAATTTGAGGGTTAAAAGTGGAATTTGGCTGAGGAAGGCCTTAAGTAAAAATTTTGTAAGGTTTGGACATGAAAGTCCAAGTAGCAAAGTGGCTTCCGTGTGCCACTTAAGGGTCAGCGCCAAAATGAGTTAGGGGTTCGAGTGGCATGGGGCGCATAGCATTTTATTTTGCAAGTATGCGCTACATTAAGGAAGGCTTTAAAAGAAAATCGAGATGGTTCTTACCACAAAACAGCGTCTGGGCGAGATGGCAAGGACGCTAGCAACGAAAGGGGGACCCTTGCAAGGACTCGAGTTCGAGTCCTGAAGGCAACGATTGCGTTTTGTTTTGTTCTTTTGTGACCAGCAAGGGACCCCTGCGAGTGATGGTTTAAAACAAATTCGCGATGCATTTATGTCATGAAATTAGAAGTGGCCGAGTGGCCAAGGACATTGAGTGAGAGCTAAGGCTCGGAGGACTCGCGTTCGAGTCCTGAGGATCGCGCATGGAGCGCTTTATTTTTATTCTAGCGCTAAGCAGTGGGGCGAGCTGATGAGTTCTTAAAAGAATTTCCGATGAAGTTATTGACATGAAAGTCAGGGTAGCCGAATGGCTGAGGCGTTGAGGAGTCCTCTCCAGGTCTCGGGTTCGAGACCTGGGGACAGCGCTGGAGATTTTCTTTTTGGCCTTTTTCAGGCGTGAAAAAAATAGCAGCTGCATGGGCATTAAATGCATGCAGCAAGCACGCATGCAGCCTAAGAGTTGCTCCTCTCTACTATTATTATTTTTTTATCTTATTTGTTATAGGCTGATCATTTTATATTATTAATAGTGTTGGGCATGCTATTAAACAAAGAATTTTCTTACTTCTTTGATAATGGGAATAAAGCATGCTTGGGGAGTTTTATTATTATTATTATTAGTATGGATTAAACAATAATAAGAATTGATATTGGAATTTAGCAAAAGAAAGAAGCATGTGTGGCTTGGGAAATTCAATTGTATGGTCGGCCTTGAATTTGAAGCATTGCCGTTTGGGATGCATCGGCATTAGCCCTTTTGTTTATTAAATATTAAGTATAGAGAATGGTGTAATAGGGGAAAGGTGATAGAATAAAGAAATAAAAAATGTTGAGGTTAACAAAAAGAGAGCATGCGGCATTGGAATTGAAAAAGTATGGCCGGCCTTGGTCTTGTGATGCAAAAAGCATGGCCAAATTTCTTGATTTTGGTTTTCTTTGCAATTTTGTTTGGCCGAAAATGGTGAATCCTTTCGGGGGGACTTTCATTCGGTTGTGAGTGTAACCAAGGAGTGCCAAATTTCCTTATTTGTTTTCTTTCTTCCCACATATTTCTTTTGCATGGCCGAAATAGAGACTTAGGGGAGATGAGCTTCGGTTTTGAGGGAGCTAGAGAACCTTTCGGCTAAGTAAATGTTGCTTGCATGGCTTCCTTACGTTGTTGTTGTTGGCAGAATTATTTGGTCACTATTACCAAATCCTTCGACCTTTTTCCTTGGTCCCTTATATTTTTAACCTTAAATCTTTATTTATTTTCGTCGAGGCCGATTCTACAAGAGTAGGACCATAGAGTCTTTGCTTTTGATTGAAGGAAGGAGCATCAAAGGAGTCTCTCGAAAGTGAAACTGCTCAAGAGACCTTGTCAAGCGAGGTAAATGGCAAGTATGACATGCGGCCAAGGGCCTTTGTTCATAAATTTGTGTATTAGCCGACCCTAACCTTGCTTTAATAGGAATTTCGATATCTTTGGGAGCTAATCGACAGAAACCAGTGGTGTTTCGGGATCGAAATAAGCTAGGTATATGACTCTTGATATTCGGCCTAAGACCATGTTATTGGTATTAAGTGTAACCGATTTAGGTTATGTGTTCTAGGGGCAAATTGAAAGAAATAACAGAAGCTTTCGGGACTTTAGTTGATGTTAGAATCGATAAATCGAATATCGCTTTAATCAGGTGCGTAGTTATCGCACTGTACTCTTGTTTGTTATTCATGATATGTGTTGTATGTGTTGTTTTATGTAAACGAATATGTTATACATGTTAGCCAAAAGAAAGGCTAAGAGTAAGGATACCAAGGTAAGTGATCGATAAATCAAGTTAATGGTTATGATATTAACTTTTTGGTGATGTGCAATTTTTAAATGATTATCGATGAATGTAAAATAAAGTGATGACATGTGATGTATATTGTTATGAGTAATATGTGACTATGGTATATAATATATATATTTGTTTCGTACAAAATGTTGCTATGGTACATTTATGTATGCATGAGACTTGTGATGTGGATATTGGAGAAAAAGGTGTACACTATGTGAGATTCCTATAGGATCAGTGGCTTGGCTACGACCTTAAGAAATAAGTGTGCCAAAGAAAGATATGTGGATCACTTTGTGGATTGGATTTTCATAATTATAATTGTATGTTTGAAATTGTATATTTAAAGTTTCATTTCCTAATTATATATTATTTTATATACATGGATTGTGTGGATATGGGCCAAGCCCACAGGTGAGGACATGTGTATAACTATGCACTGAGTCTTGGTGACTCACTCTATTTTTATAAAACCTTTCAGGTGACGCTTAACGCTTGGACCGGGTTTGGAGCGGCTACAAAGGTGGCCATGCAAAAGTGGATTTTCATGCAAAGGAATCTCTTGGTTAATGAATTAAATATTTATGTTTTCCGTATTTTGATTAAGTGTGTATTGTAATAAGGCCCACTAAAGTATTTCAGTTCTCTTTTTAAGTACCTTTATTATGCCCTATTATGGATGTATGATTTAAAGGTTGATTGTAAATGGTTTTATTTTCTCAAGTAAAGCTTGAACCCGATATATTTATAACAAACTTCGACTTTTACTTAGAATATTACAAGTCACGAAAATGTTTTATTAAAGGAAAACAAATTTTCAACGGTTTATTTCTTAAGTAAGAATGTTTTTCGAAAGTGTTGCGCAGTGGCATTCCAAATTCGGTTGAAGTAAATGGGCCGGGTTTGGGGTGTCACATTTTGGTATCAGAGCCTGGTTCAAAACTCGGCTTTGAGGTTTTGGGCCCGAAAATAGTTTTCGAAAGTGGGCTTTTCAAAATGTGAACTTCTATTTTGGGTTTATTCTGGCATGGCACCTGTACCTCCGACCCGAAGTCCACCTGGTAAGTACCTCTGACTATTGAGGTATATTGAATATGTGAACTGTATGGGCATGATTGGGCTTGTAGATTAGAAAATTTGGGCTATCGAACTCTGAGACTAGTCTATTCAAAAAACAAGTGTAGAAGATTTGAGAACTGAAATGACCATAGAGGTATAGTGAATGAATATGTCCCCTGCTTATGAATGTGTATGTGACTCTCTGAACTAGAATAGCGAACTTGATATTGGAATTTAGCAAAAGAAAGAAGCATGTGTGGCTTGGGAAATTCAATTGTATGGCCAGCCTTGATTTTGAAGCATTGCCGTTTGGGATGCATCGGCATTAGCCCTTTTGTTTATTAAAGATTAAGTATAGAGAATGGTGTAATAGGGGAAAGGTGATAGAATAAAGAAATAAACAATGTTGAGCTTAACAAAAAGAGAGCATGCGGCATTGGAATTGAAAAAGTATTGCCGGCCTTGGTCTTGTGATGCAAAAAGCATGGCCAAATTTCTTGATATTGGTTTTCTTTGCAATGTTGTTTGGCCGAAAATGGTGAATCCTTTGGGGGGACTTCCATTCGGTTGTGAGTGTAACCAAGGAGTGCCAAATTTCCTTATTTGTTTTCTTTCTTCCCACATATTTCTTTTGCATGGCCGAAATAGAGACTTAGGGGAGATGAGCTTCGGTTTTGAGGGAGCTAGAGAACCTTTCGGCTAAGCAAATGTTGCTTGCATGGCTTCCTTACGTTGTTGTTGTTGGCAGAATTATTTGGTCACTATTACCAAATCCTCCGACCTTTTTCCTTGGTCCCTTATATTTTTAACCTTAAATCTTTATTTATTTTAAGTCGAGGCCGATTCTACAAGAGGAGGACCATAGAGTCTTTGCTTTTGATTGAAGGAAGGAGCATCAAAGGAGTCTCTCGAAAGTGAAACTGCTCAAGAGACCTTGTCAAGCGAGGTAAATGGCAAGTATGACATGCGGCCAAGGGCCTTTGTTCATAAATTTGTGTATTAGCCGACCCTAACCTTGCTTTAATAGGAATTTTGATATCTTTGGGAGCTAATCGACGAAACCGTGGGTGTTTCTGGGATCGAAATAAGCTAGGTATATGACTCTTGATATTCGGCCTAAGACCATGTTATTGGTATTAAGTGTAACCGATTTTGGTTATATGTTCTAGGGGCAAATTGAAAGAAATAACGTGAAGCTTTTCGGACTTTAGTTGATGTTAGAATCGATAAATCGAATATCGCTTTAATCAGTGCGTAGTTATCGTGACTTTGTACTCTGCTTGTTATTCATGATATGTCTTTGTATGTGTTGTTTTATGTAAATGAATATGTTATACATGTTAGCCAAAATAAAGGCTAAGAGTAAGGATACCAAGGTAAGTGATCGATAAATCAAGTTAATGGTTATGATATTAACTTTTTGGTGATGTGCAATTTTTAAATGATTATCGATGAATGTAAAATAAAGTGATGACATGTGATGTATATTGTTATGAGTAATATGTGACTATGGTATATAATATATATTTGTTTCGTACAAAATGTTGCTATGGTACATTTATGTACGCATGAGACTTGTGATGTGGATATTGGAGAAAAAGGTGTACACTATGTGAGATTCCTATAGGATCAGTGGCTTGGCTACGACCTTAAGAAATAAGTGTGCCAAAGAAAGATATGTGGATCACTTTGTGGATTGGATTTTCATAATTATAATTGTATGTTTGAAATTGTATATTTAAAGTTTCATTTCCTAATTATATATTATTTTATATACATGGATTGTGTGGATATGGGCCAAGCCCACGGTGAGGACATGTGTATAACTATGCACTGCGAGTCTTGGTGACTCACTCTATTTTTATAAAACCTTTCAGGTGACGCTTAACGCTTGGACCGGGTTTGGAGCGGGTACAAAGGTGGCCATGCAAAAGTGGATTTTCATGTAAAGGAATCTCTTGGTTAATGAATTAAATATTTATGTTTTCCGTATTTTGATTAAGTGTGTATTGTAATAAGGCCCACTAAAGTATTTGATTCTCTTTTTAAGTATCTTTATTATGCCCTATTATGGATGTATGATTTAAAGGTTGATTGCAAATGGTTTTATTTTCTCAAGTAAAGCTTGAACCCGATATATTTATAATAAACTTGACTTTTACTTAGAATATTACAAGTCACGAAAATGTTTTATTAAAGGAAAACAAATTTTCAACGGTTTATTTCTTAAGTAAGAATGTTTTTTCAGTGTTGTTGCAGATGGCATTCCAAATTCGATTCGAAGTAAATGGGCGGGTTTGGGGTATTACATTTTGGTATCGAGCACAGTTCAAAACTCGGCTTTGAGGTTTTGGGCCCAAAAATAGTTTTCGAAAGTGGGCTTTTCAAAATGTGAACTTCTATTTTGGGCTTATTCTGGCATGGCACCTGTACCTCCGACCCGAAGTCCACCTGGTAAGTACCTCTGACTATTGAGGTATATTGAATATGTGAACTGTATGGGCATGATTGGGCTTGTAGATTAGAAAATTTGGGCTATCGAACTCTGAGTCTAGTCTTTTCAAAAACAAGTGTATAAGATTTGAGAACTGAAATGACCATAGAGGTATAGTGAATGAATATGTCCCCTGCTTATGAATGTGTATGTGACTCTCTGAACTAGAATAGCGAACTTGAACTGAACCTATGTGTGATCGAAAGAACCACTTCTAAATACTTTATTCCATAAAATTGTTCGCGAAAAATTAGTGGAACAAATTCCTAATGCATAAAACTTTGTAAGTCAGATTGTGCGATAAGAGAAGAGTCCTAGAGAACATGATCGAGGTAAGATCAGACGAGGGATAATGCTGTATTGCGCTGCGAGTATTAGAGATGGTGGCTAGAGAGGGAGAGATATGAGAGCTCAAAAATTTGTTTCCGAGCGACTTTGAACCAATAGAGCGGAATTGTTCCGTGATGTATCAGACGTGGCACCCAGTACGATTGAATAATGGTTGGAAATAACCAAGTGAGTTATGGATGAGCTCGATCTGAGCCCTGAGGAAAAAGTGAAAGGAGTGGTGATACTACTTCGCAACAAGGCGTATCAATGGTGGCTCACAGTTCGAGATAGTGTTACAGCGGAGGACCCCACTCGGGTGTATGTCAAGATAGCATACCAAAAGAAGTATGTCGATATTTACTACATTGATGCTCAAAGGCATGTGTTTTTGGGACTAGTTTAATGGAACGAGTCCATGGCGAAATACGAGGCTAAATTACTAAAGTTAAGCTGATTGGATCGAGGAATAGTGGCTACGAAACATGAATGATGTGTCCGATTTAAGGACAGATTAAGGGACGGCCTGAGACTGTTGATAGCTCCTCAACAGGAACGGGAATTTACTGTGTTAGTCGAAAAAGCTAGGGATTAAGGACTCGATGAGATAAAATCGAGATAAGGATAGGAACCGTGATGGAAGAAATTTTGAATTGTTTAAATTATCTAAGGATCTTCGGAAAGGACCGAGGCTTGAAAGTTTTGCTCGTGTGACTAAGCCAGCTATGAGAAATCGGGACCGTCCGTGTGCTCAGTGTGGAAAATATCATGTCGGCGAGTGTTGGAACCAGAAATTGAGAATGTTTTAAGTGTAAGTCTATAAGCAATTGAATATTGTTAAGGTTAGTTATAACCTTGTGTACATGTTGGAATCCTAGTTATAAATATAGTGAAAGCCAAATGTGGATAGATTTTCTCTTATGATATGATATTGAATTTTTAATTGAAGTGATAAGTACAAGTGATATGAATGATATATGGTTTATAACTTTGGTCCGCTTGTAATGTGATTCAGATGATGATAATCTCGTATTTCGGGCTTTCAACCTTCTAGCAGCCTAGCAGTCTTATGCAGGTGTATTGTATTTGGGCTTTCGGCCTAGCGGAGCCTTGTCTTGCAGTGTATTGTATTTCGAGCTTTCACCCTAGCGGTGCCTTGTCTTTGTGTATTGTATTTCGGGCTTTCACCCTAGCAGCCTTGTGCCGGTGTATATTTCAGGCTTTGATGCCTAGCAGGCTTAATGCCGGTGATGTGTTATAATAGAGATTTCATGAATCACTTACAAGATGGAACATGTTTGTTACCATAAGCTAAATGTTCGGATAAGTACAAGTCTTTCGTACTCGCAAGGAATAAGGAAAGTTGGTATATTTCCGTTTGAATTAAGTAAGATGTGATATAGTTAAAGCTTCGGTAAGACTTTTAATATGTGAAATTGATCTTACCATTGATGTATATGATATCCGTAATGGAATTGAAGCTTGAATATGCTTATGGAGAAATGGCCATATGTGAAAATGCTAAATGTGAAAGAGATTGGATATGTTTGCATATGTGTATAATCGGGTACATGTGATTGATATGCGGTAAATTGAAATGAACGGATGTTTGTTCGTAAGTAATTTCGAGGACGAAATTATTTTTAAGGGGGGTAGAATTGTAATATCCCGAAATAGGGGTTGCGAGTTTGGTAGATAACTCGAGTGTATTAGGCCTCAAGAGTGGTTTTGATGTGTTTTTGGAGCTCCTAAAACTTTCGGAATAAAATGGGACACTTTTGAAAATTTTGAAAATTTGAGGGTTAAAAGTGGAATTTGGCTAAGGAAGGCCTTAAGTAAAAATTTTGTAAGGTTTGGACATGAAAGTCCAAGTAGCAAAGTGGCTTCCGTGTGCCACTTAAGGGTCAGCGCCAAAATGAGTTAGGGGTTCGAGTGGCATGGGGCGCATAGCATTTTATTTTGCAAGTATACGCTACATTAAGGAAGGCTTTAAAAGAAAATCGAGATGGTTCTTACCACAAAATAGCACCTGGGCGAGATGGCAAGGACGCTAGCAACGAAAGGGGGACCCTTGCAAGGACTCGAGTTCGAGTCCTGAAGGCAACGATTGCGTTTTGTTTTGTTCTTTTGCGACCAGCAAGGGACCCCTACGAGTGATGGTTTAAAACAAATTCGCGATGCATTTATGTCATGAAATTAGAAGTGGCCGAGTGGCCAAGGACATTGAGTGAGAGCTAAGGCTCGGAGGACTCGCGTTCGAGTCCTGAGGATCGCGCATGGAGCGCTTTATTTTTATTCTAGCGCTAAGCAGTGGGGCGAGCTGATGAGTTCTTAAAAGAATTTTCGATGAAGTTATTGACATGAAAGTCAGGGTAGCCGAATGGCTGAGGCGTTGAGGAGTCCTCTCCAGGTCTCGGGTTTGAGACACAGGGACAATGACCGAGATTTTCTTTTGGCCTTTTCAGCGTGAAAAAATAGCAATGCATGGGCATTAAATGCATGCAGCAAGCACGCATGCAGCCTAAGAGTTGCTCCTCTCTACTATTATTATTTTTTTTATCTTATTTGTTATAGGCTGATCATTTTATATTATTAATAGTGTTGGGCATGCTATTAAACAAAGAATTTTCTTACTTCTTTGATAATGGGAATAAAGCATGCTTGGGGAGTTTTATTATTATTATTATTAGTATGGATTAAACAATAATAAGAATTGATATTGGAATTTAGCAAAAGAAAGAAGCATGTGTGGCTTGGGAAATTCAATTGTATGGCCGGCCTTGATTTTGAAGCATTGCCGTTTGGGATGCATCGGCATTAGCCCTTTTGTTTATTAAAGATTAAGTATAGAGAATGATAGGGGAAAGGTGATAGAATAAAAAAATAAACAATGTTGAGCTTAACAAAAAGAGAGCATGCGGCATTGGAATTGAAAAAGTATGGTCGGCCTTGGTCTTGTGATGCAAAAAGCATGGCCAAATTTCTTGATTTTGGTTTTCTTTGCAATTTTGTTTGGTCGAAAATGGTGAATCCTTTGAGGGGGGACTTTCATTCGGTTGTGAGTGTAACCAAGGAGTGCCAAATTTCCTTATTTGTTTTCTTTCTTCCCACATATTTCTTTTGCATGGCCGAAATAGAAACTTAGGGGAGATGAGCTTCGGTTTTGAGGGAGCTAGAGAACCTTTCGGCTAAGCGAATGCTGCTTGCATGGCTTCCTTACGTTGTTGTTGTTGGCAGAATTATTTGGTCACTATTACCAAATCCTTCGACCTTTTTCCTTGGTCCCTTATATTTTTAACCTTAAATCTTTATTTATTTTCGTCGAGGCCGATTCTACAAGAGTAGGACCATAGAGTCTTTGCTTTTGATTGAAGGAAGGAGCATCAAAGGAGTCTCTCGAAAGTGAAACTGCTCAAGAGACCTTGTCAAGTGAGGTAAATGGCAAGTATGACATGCGGCCAAGGGCTTTTGTTCATAAATTTGTGTATTCGCCGACCCTAACCTTGCTTTAATAGGAATTTCGATATCTTTGGGAGCTAATCGACAGAAACCATTAGTGTTTCGGGATCGAAATAAGCTAGGTATATGACTCTTGATATTCGGCCTAAGACCATGTTATTGGTATTAAGTGTAACCGATTTCGGTTATGTGTTCTAGGGGCAAATCGAAAGAAATAACAGAAGCTTTCGGGACTTTAGTTGATGTTAAAATCGATAAATCGAATATCGCTTTTGTCAAAAAAGTAGTTATCGTGACCGTACCATTGTTTGTTATTCATGATATGTGTTGTATGTGTTGTTTTATGTAAACGAATATGTTATACATGTTAGCCAAAATAAAGGCTAAGAGTAAGGATACGAAGGTAAGTGATCGATAAATCAAGTTAATGGTTATGATATTAACTTTTTGGTGATGTGCAATTTTTAAATGATTATCGATGAATGTAAAATAAAGTGATGACATGTGATGTATATTGTTATGAGTAATATGTGACTATGGTATATAATATATATATTTGTTTCGTACAAAATGTTGCTATGGTACATTTATGTACGCATGAGACTTGTGATGTGGATATTGGAGAAAAAGGTGTACACTATGTGAGATTCCTATAGGATCAGTGGCTTGGCTACGACCTTAAGAAATAAGTGTGCCAAAGAAAGATATGTGGATCACTTTGTGGATTGGATTTTCATAATTATAATTGTATGTTTGAAATTGTATATTTAAAGTTTCATTTCCTAATTATATATTATTTTATATACATGGATTGTGTGGATATGGGCCAAGCCCACAGGTGAGGACATGTGTATAACTATGCACTGAGTCTTGGTGACTCACTCTATTTTTATAAAACCTTTCAGGTGACGCTTAACGCTTGGACCGGGTTTGGAGCGGGTACAAAGGTGGCCATGCAAAAGTGGATTTTCATGTAAAGGAATCTCTTGGTTAATGAATTAAATATTTATGTTTTCCGTATTTTGATTAAGAGTGTATTGTAATAAGGCCCACTAAAGTATTTCAGTTCTCTTTTTAAGTATCTTTATTATGCCCTATTATGGATGTATGATTTAAAGGTTGATTGCAAATGGTTTTATTTTCTCAAGTAAAGCTTGAACCCGATATATTTATAACAAACTTAGACTTTTACTTAGAATATTACAAGTCACGAAAATGTTTTATTAAAGGAAAACAAATTTTCAACGGTTTATTTCTTAAGTAAGAATGTTTTTCGAAAGTGTTGCGCAGTGGCATTCCAAATTCGGTTGAAGTAAATGGGCCGGGTTTGGGGTGCTACAGCACCGGTGTTGTTCGTCAAGAAGAAAGACGGTTCAATGAGGATGTGTATAGACTACCGCCAGTTAAACAAGTTAACAATCAAAAACAAGTATCCGTTGCCTCGGATTGATGACTTGTTTGACCAACTAAAGGGGGCATCGGTGTTTTCGAAGATAGATCTGAGGTCGGGTTATCATCAACTTAAGGTGAAGGAGGTTGATGTGCACAAGACGGCATTCCGTACAAGGTATGGGCATTACGAGTTTCTGGTGATGCCATTCGGGTTGACCAACGCGCCTGCAGCGTTTATGGACTTGATGAATAGAGTGTTTCAGCAGTACTTGGATCAATTTGTCGTAGTGTTCATAGACGACATATTGGTTTACTCAAAGACAGAGGAAGAGCATGATATGCATTTGCGTACAGTTCTACAAGTGCTGAGGGAGAAGCAGTTATATGCCAAATTCAGTAAGTACAAATTTTGGCTGAGGGAGGTGGCTTTCTTAGGTCACGTAGTGTCGGCGGAAGGGATTAGAGTGGACCCTTGCAAGGTGGAAGCGGTGTTGGATTGGAAGCCGCCTAGGTCAGTGGCAGAAATTCGAAGTTTTCTGGGTTTAGCAGGGTACTATTGGAGATTTGTGGAAGGTTTCTCTTTAATCGCAGCGCCGTTGACTAAGTTACTAAGAAAGGGAGTTCCATTTGTATGGTCAGATAAGCAACAAGAAAGTTTTGATAAGCAAAGGAAGATTCGGCGGAAGCTCGGTTTTGGTACACCGACTGAGCGGGGAAGTTGTTTGATTTATTGTGATGCATCCCATACTGGGTTGGGATGTGTATTGATGCAGGAAGGGAAGGAAGTAGCCTATGCATCCCGTCAGTTAAGACCGCATGAAGTTATCTACCCAACGCACGACTTGGAGTTAGCAGCAGTCGTCTTCGCTCTGAAAATATGGAGGCATTATTTGTATGGGGAGAAATCGATAGTCTACACGGATCACAAAAGTTTGAGGTATCTTCTGACTCAGAAGGATCTAAACCTGAGATAGCGACGATGGATTGAACTGTTAAAAGACTACGACTGTTCAATTGAGTACCATCCGGGTAAGGCTAACGTGGTGGCTGACGCGTTAAGCCGGAAGGTCGTGACAGACTTAAGAGCGATGTTTGCTCGTTTGATTCTATATGTCGATGGAAGTCTTTTGGCAGAGCTTCAAGTTAAGCCAACTTGGATTGAGGAGATTGAGGAAAAATAGTTGGTGGATGATAGTTTGAACGCGCAAAGGTTGCAAGTACAGGATGGTGGTTTGGAAGGGTACAGTCTGTCTAGTGAGGGAGTGCTATGTTTTCAAGGGCGAGCTTGTATGCCGAAGGATGTGGAATTGAGACAAAGAATTCTCCAAGATGCACATAGCAGCCCATACGCTATGCATCCTGAAGGAAGCAAGATGTATGGAGATTTATGGAAACAGTTCTGGCGGCCGGGGTTGAAGCGTGAGGTAACTGAATTTGTGGGAAGGTGTCTGACGTGTCAGCAGGTTAAGGCTGAACACCAGTTGCCATCAAGATTACTTCAACCAGTAAAGATCCCTCAATGGAAATGTGAAAGGATCACTATGGATTTTGTCAGTGGGCTACCCCTCACGCCCGGCAAGAAGGATGCAGTATGGGTGATTGTGGACCGTCTAACTAAATCAGCTCACTTCATATCGGTAAGAGTGGATTATCCTCTTCAGAGGCTAGCAAAGTTGTATGTGGCTGAGATAGTAAGATTGCATGGTGTGCCAGTATCAATTATCTCGGATAGGGACCCGAGGTTCACGTCAAGATTCTGGAAAGCATTGCATCAGGCTTTGGGTACACTATTGGATTTCAATACAGCTTTTCATCCACAGTCGGACGGGCAGTCGGAAAGGGTTATACAGATCTTAGAGGATATGCTGAGAGGTTGTGTTTTGGATTTGATGGTAGTTGGGAGGAGTATCTCATCATTAGCGAAATTAAACTTATAACAATAGTTATCAAGCGAGTATTCGGATGGCACCATACGGCAAACCAGTATGGACGGAAATGCCGTACTCTACGTGTTGACAGAGTTAGGTGAGCGACAAGTCTTGGGTCCGAAATTGGTTCTGAAGCGGAGGATAAAGTTAAGGTGATTCGAGCTCGTCTTAAGGAAGCGTCGAATAGACGCGAAGTCTTATCTTGATCGATGCGTAAGGAAATGGAGTATCTTTGTAGGAGATAAAGTTTTTTACGAAGGTGTCACCTTGGAAAAAGGTATTGAGGTTTGGGCGAAAAGGGAAGCTAAGCCCAAGATTCATCGGCCCATATACAGTATTGAAGTGAGTGGGATCGGTTGCTTATCAGCTCGAGCTGCCGGTAGAGTTGAGCCAGATTCATGACGTCTTTCATGTGTCGATGCTTAGACGGTATCGGTCGGATCCATCGTACGTTGTGCCAGTGGCAGAGATTGAGGTAAACTTGGACTTATCTTTCGAGGAAGAACCAGTTCAGATCTTAGATCGAGATGTCAAGGTTCTGCGTAGGAAGTCAGTGCCCTTAGTGAAAGTGCTATGGCGGAACCATGGTGCAGAGGAAGCTACGTGGGAACCCGAGGATGTGATGCGGCAGCAATACCCCCACCTCTTCAAATCAGGTAATTTCGAGGCCGAAATTATTTTTAAGGGGGTAGAACTGTAACATCCTAAAAGTGGGGTTGTTTGTGATTAAATTATTTCTCTTGTGTTTGAATAACTGTGATATTAATTATGGAATGACAGGGCTTAATTAGAGGTCTTGAGTAGGCTTGGAATGGTAGGAAAATATTTTATAAGCTTTAAAGGTGGAGAGCCTTAGTAGATAGGGGTTACAAGAATAAATGAGGAATTATTTGGCACAAAAATGGCCTTGGAAAAGTGGCAAAAGGAGGGCCACTTAGGAGCTGAAAGTGACGCCACCATGAGCAAGGGAGAGCCTGTGTTCGAGTCGCAAAAATCCCCTCTTTACTCCTTATTTTGGACGGCAATAGGGGGAGAGTTTTTCTTAGTTTAAACTCTTTTTGATAATGAGGATATTATTATGTTTTAATTGGATTATTATGTGAATAATCAACAAGAGTTGGCAAGAGAAAATTTAGGCATTAGAGTGTTCAAATAATTTTGAATAATTTTAAATTAGTGGCCAAGAGGGGATTAAGGTAGTTGTTGAATTTTAAACTCTTCATGGAAGAGTGGACGGCAAGCATAAGGGAAGGGGGTGCCGAATTCTTTTTAAGGCACATACTTAGCATCTTGTTTCTCTTTTCTTCATTCTTGCACCTAGCCGAAATTCCTCTGCTCACCTTCTATTTTCTCTCCTTCTCATTCTCTCAAAACTGAAACCTTCATCAATATCTTTCTCTTGTTTGCTTAAACACCAAAATCTCCTCTATTCTCTTATTGCCGAAACTCTAACACTCTTTTCTATTATTTTCTTCCTCTAAGCCGAATCTATTCTCTACCCCTAGGCCGAATTCTTTCTCCTATTTTGAACCCCTTTGGCTGAATATTGAAGTGGACAGATTTCTTTGGAGTTTCGTTGTTAATTGGTGTGGAAAAGGTAAGTGGTCATGGCCGAATCTTTCTCCTCCATACTCTTTCCCTCTATCGACTTATAGGTTGGAGAAAAGCCGAAATTTTGGCATTTGCAAGCAAGGAGACTAACCCCCTTTTGAATCGATATCATCTAGGAATAACGGGATTTTCAAAGCGGTGGATCTGACTCTCCTTTCCCTGTCAATCGATTTTGGTAAGGTGGTAAGGATTTATTTTAGAGGATTATTCTTTTAAGAAATCAAAAGCCAAGGCTATTTAACATGGTTCTTGATTTAGGGAAGCGAAGCACCTGGATTGTGGTGGCTAATAGCCAAAGGCATTTGGGTAAGGTTTCGGGTTCACAAGGAACCCTTTGCAATTATTTTGGTTTGGCCGAATAGGCCATAGCACTAATCCTATGGTTGGCCGAATATAGGTGCAGGAAGATCTTGTGTGGCCGACTTGTCTTTTTCGGGATTTAGAGCATTCGGTGGTGATGTGTGTGTACATATACACTTTATAATTAGTTAACGTGCTATATGTTGTGTATGCTAAATTTGGTTTATGTAGTGCTGGATTTAATACCATAACGGTATAAGCGAGGATCCCGGTAAGTCTCTGTCAGTATGAGATTGATTTATGATGCTTTTAGGAAGCATGACACATTTGGTATGTGTGGGATATAACATATGGCTTATGATAAATTGAATGGATATTGTTAAATAAATCTGTCAGCCTGATTTCTGTATGTGCATGTAATTGATTGATGTGGGTTGATGAGAGGAGGGGGCAGTGATATTAGTGTCGACGGACACCAGTGGTTTGGTACCACATTGTGACTTCGGTCACCAGAGGTTTGGCACCTCATAGCGTCCCGTCCCAGTGGCTTAGCACCACAGTGGGTTGGCCCCACAGACGATATTAAGGGATTGACGCCAGTGATTTGGTATCACACGATGGGTTGGCCCCATCATTCGATTTGTGTCTTCGGACACCAGAGGTTTGGCACCTCCCGTGATTTGGTATCACAATTGTGACTTTAAGTCACCAGTGGTTTGGCACCACCAGTGGTTTGGTACCACACGGGGTAGAGAAAGGCGTTTGGATGGCTAGGTTGGGTGCATGATTTAGTGCATGTTAATTGTTATAAATTATGTATGCCATTAAACCGGGGAAGGGTTACATACTGAGTCTTGGTGACTCACCTTCTCCTTTACTTTTTCAGGTGACACATAGATCGCGGATGTGGAGCCGGAGGGACTCGAGGTGGCCATGCAGTGGACTTTGAATTAAATGAACTTTAAATTTTAGTTTATTTTATTTTTATTATGGGTTGAATTTTAATCAAGTTGTAATAAGGCCTTCTAGAACTATTTTTATTATTGTTACATGTTTTGCATATTTTGTTAAGCTATTGAATTATATTAAAAACGGGATCACATGTTTTTCCAAACCAAACGTAAAACGTTTTAAAATGCCATCGGGCACATTTGAAATCTATAAGCAACCCTACTTAAAAAAATATTTTTAACAACACTAAAAATGGTTTTTAACAAGAGACTTAAAATGAAAGGTTTTCGACAAAACTTAAATCGGTTTTAAAAGGATTTCCAAAATGATTTCTCGGTAACAAACCAAATTCGGTCGTAATGTTTGGGCCGGGTTTGGGGTGTTACCTGGCCATGTACTTATCTTGTGTTATCAAAATACAACCAATTACACTTAAGTCCTGCCTCCACTAGCTCACCTTACCAAAGTGCCCAAAACCAAAATTTCACCAAGACCTGGGCTCGAACCCGAGCCTCCCCAAGACTTCCGAACACACCCAAATAACAAGCTTATCAAGCACAACACATGCAATAACACAAAAATGCCCGACCGCTATTTTTTGGATGTTACATTTTTGGTGGTTGATAAAAAGATTCATGTTTTTGATCATTGTGATGTTGAAGAATTTGTTAGTGAGCATATGTCCAAAGGGCAATTGCAAGGTTTGATTGTGCAAATTTATGAACCATGTGAATCTTTTCAATTACTTGTTTGTGATGATTACATCTATATTTTGACTCATTACTCACAATCCAATCATGACTTGTGGAAACAATTTAAGTTGATTGAATGCCTTGAAACCTATTCAATTTTGTTTTGAACGTTTGACGAGGCATTGGTGAGTAAATTCGTTTGTTTGCATGGTTGTAAACATGGTAAATTGAATCTCTCCATTTGCATGCATTATACTTGTCTTGTTATGATTATGCTTGAATTGAAAATTTGTTCGGAGCATTATTTGCTAACTCATGGCTATTCTTTTCAAGTGACTTAATTGCCATTCACCTCAGTTGACCGAGGAAAGCCGAGTAAGAGAAACTATGTTCGAGTGAACCAACGGCTCGACTTGAGGACAAGTCACCTTGAAGAGGGGGGATGATGTAAGCATACCCGGCGCAACCAAGGATTCGAATTCTAATTCTCTCGAGCTTCCCAAAGGCCCTCTAACTCGAGCTCGGACTAAGCAATTGCATGAGGCTGTGGCAACTTTGTCGAGTCAATTGTGGCATGAATTTCAACCCAAAGACAAAGGATTAGCTCGGGCCCAAACTTTGAGCAATCCATGCACCTTAGTGCAAGCTGATTTTAGCTCATGTTCAGCTCAATCAAACTTATTTCCATGCGGTTCAGCTCACATGAGTTTATTTCATCTCATTGAGCTCGGTTTAAGTTTAATTCAACTCATTTGAGCTCGGTTTAATTTCTTTTTAGCTCGTTAATATTATTTGCTGGAATAAATTAGTTTAAGTAATTAATTAATTTAGTTAAGTGATTAAATGTGTTTTAAGCTATTTAGTGTGTCTGAATAATTTCGGTCATTAATAAGTTTAAGTCCTTTAATGTGTATAAATTCCTACAGCCGATTAATATGTCCTAATCTAAGACAATTTAATTAGGAGCTATAATTAGATTTAATGTGTAGGTTTTTAAGTGTCTTGCTGCTGAATTTAATATGTCCAAGAGGGATCTTAATTTTTGTGAATTAATTGGTACAGGTACACTACCTTGGACGTCTAGGTGCATGGCTGACATTTAAGGCAGTTTTTAAGCTGAAATTAAAACTCAGCAACTCATTCCTCTTCCCCAAGTGATTGTTCATGTAATACAAGTGACAAACAAGAGTTCAAATTAGCTCATTCAGCTCCCATATTCTGTTCACACCTAGTGGCTGTTCAAAAACAACCATTCACATCTTGTGGCTGATCAATTTCGTCCATCCACACCTTGTGGCTGTTGGCATCTAAATGTTCACACCAAGTGGCTGTTTGTGTGCCCAAAAATGCTACTTAATTGCTAATGGTTGTTTGGCTGCCCAATGGAGGAATTTAAGCTGATTTTAAATGCTTTAGCTGCTCAACAATGACTCATTTCAGCTTAAGTAAATAATTCATTAAATCAGCTGAATTGGGAGACTAAACAAGCTAAATTTTTCATTCTAGAAGCTACCCATTTGAGCTCCATTCAGCCGAATCTTGCTCTAGGATTTTAATGGTTTTATTCTGGAAGTTTTCAACTCTTTCTAGCTGAAAATTGCTTAGTCATTAAGCTTGTGCAATGACCATTCAGCTAGCTAGATAGGTGGATTATAAATAGTTCATCATTTCAATTGTAAAAGGACTTTTTTGCTAATCTTTGAATGAACATTTATTCAAGAGTGAGTTATCTCCTCTCTATTTTCGTATGAGTCTCGACTTGACTTATCTAGTGAGCTAGTGGCGTCATTCAAACTCTTTTGAACTTATCATTGAATTTGGTGTGGCGTTCAACCCAATCCTCATTTCGCAAATCCACCTTAAACAATATAGACACTAGGGTGACACTTTTTAGTGTTGAATCATTTCTGATGTTTAAGTCTGTTATCTACATCCACCACTTATCCCGATCTTTCTATCCTTTAACCCTTTTCTTTATTAAACTGAAATACACCAAATTAGCCTTCTTCTTATTTCCTTCTTAGCCGAACCTATCATCACACTTAACCAACTTTTAAATCCATTCTGAAAAGCTTCCGCGTTACTTAGCCAACTTTCTTCTTTTTCCCGAAGACTCTACTACTCCTCGTTGACGATCGAGCAAACTCATGAACGACTCGAATCAACTCGGGTCGTCTCACATCAAGTAGATGGTCACATGTATGTTTATTATCAACTCACAACCTGGCGTTTGTGAGACTATTTGCTCAAATAATTCGATTAAGGGAACAATTTCTAGATTATGCAATAAAAACTATCCGTCTTGATAATGCTGGTGAGTTTACATCTCAAGCTTTCAATGATTATTGCATGTCAGTTGGGATAAAATTTGAACATCCTGTAGCACATGTTCACACATAAAACGGTTTAGCTGAATCATTTATCAAATGCCTCCAACTAAAAGCTAGTCATTGCTTATGAGAACAAACTCCCTGTTACAGCTTGGGAATATGGTATTTTGCATGTAGCAGCACTTATGCGCATCATGCCAACAAGCTATAATAAATACTCCTCATTGCAATTGGCTTTTCATCAGGAGCCAAATATTTCCCATCTTAAATTTTTTGGATGTGCAGTATATGTTCCAATTGCTCCACCACAACAAACAAAGATGGGTACTCAGAGGAGGTTGGGAATATATGTTGGTTATAAATCTCTTATAATTAAGTATGTTGAATCATTAATTGGAGATTTATTTACTGCATGATTTTTTGATTGTCACATTAATGAAACAATATTCCCAACATTAAAGGGAGAGAAAATATAGCTGGTAAAAGAAATTACATAGAATGGATCATCATTATCTCAATTAGATCCTCGTACAAGTCAATGTGAATAAGAAGTTTAAAGTATCATACATTTGCAAAACATCGCCAATCAACTGCTAGATTCATTTACTGACCTAAAGAAAATTACAAAATCTCACATACCATCTGAAAATGCTTCAATACGAATTGATATCCCAATAGGGCAAACTGTTAGTGCAAAAGCAAGTAATCCATGCTTGAAGCATTGAAGACTGGTTGGTTCCAAAGATAAAAATTCTCGTAAAAGGAAAGGAGCAAATAATCAAGGTGATTATATTATGAGAAAAGTTCCCAAGAGGAGGCCTAAGATATAACTAATCATAATCATAAAACCCTAGAAGGGATTCAGGTACTTGAAAATGATGATAATGAAGAGATCTCGATAAGTTATGTTACTTCGGGGAAAAGATGGAACTGGAAAAATATAGTTGTCGACAACAATTTGCATATTATGTAGCTATTGAAGTAGAAAAAGAAAATGATGATCCTGAGCCAAAATTTATTAAGGAATGTAGAAATAGAAAAGATTTGTCAAAATGGAAAGATGCAATTCAAGCAAAATTGAATTCACTTTCTAAACGTGAAGTTTTTGGACCTGTAGTCTAAACACCTAAAGGTGTAAAGCCGGTAGGATATAAATGGGTATTTGTACAAAAATGAAACGAAAAAAATGAAGTTGTAAGATATAAAACACGACTTGTAGCACAAGGATTTTCGTAAAGGCCCGGTTTTGATTATGAAGAGACATATTCTTCTATGGTGGATGCAATCACGTTTAGATATCTTATTAGTCTAGCAATACTTGAATCACTTGACATGCATCTAATGGATGTTGTTACAACCTATTTATATGGTACACTTGATAGTGACATTTATATGAAAATTCTTGAAGAATTTAAAATCCTAGAAGGATATAGAGTTTTTCGAGAAAATTGCTCGATCAGATTAAAGAAAAGTTTATATGGATTAAAACAATCTAGACTTATGTGGTACAATCGTCTTAGTGAATACTTGTTAAACGAAGGTTACAAAAATGATCTATCTTGTCCATGTGTCTTTGTAAAAAGGTTTGGATTAGATTTTGTGATAATTGTTGTTTATGTTGATGATCTAAATATTATTGGAACTCATGAAGAGCTCCAAAATACAATAAATTGTTTAAAGAAAGAATTTGAAATATCTTGGAAAAACAAAATTTTGTCTTCACTTATAGATCAAGCATTTAAAAGATGGAATTCATATTCATCAATCAACTTATACGAAAAAGATATTAAAGAAATTTTACATGGATAAAGCACACCCATTAAGTACTTTGATGGTTGTATGATTGTTAGATGTGAATAAAGATCAATTTCATTCTTGCGAGGATGGCAAAGAGTTTCTTAGTCCTGAAGCACCATATTTAAGTGTCATGTAATATCCTGGATTATAGCTTATGCATTAATACTAAGTTATATGAAATAGCATGCCTGTGTGTGTTGTGAATGTGCATTATGAATTTTGTGAACCTTAGTGCGTAGGTGAGCACTTTAGACATTAGTCGATTTTAATTTTAAAAAGAGGAAGCTAGGCAGGGTAGGCCTTAAGAAAATTTATAGAGGGAATATGTCATGAAATTGGGCTTGGTAATGTGGCTACAAGGCGCCACTTAGGGCCTTAGTGTGTGACGCCATATGCTAGGGGGAAAGGGCTTGAGTTCAGTCGCGTGGGAAGCAAAATTTTTGAGGTTTTTATTTTTGCTTGTGACGTCAATGAGAGGGGAGTAGTGGACGGCACTAAGGCTAAATTTTAGGAGTTTTTATCCTTTCATTTTTAAGAGATAAATGATGGATTATTTTTCTTTAATTTTAAATAAAGAGATAAAGAGAAAAGTAAGGAATTTGATAGTGTTGGCCGAATAAGGGAGTCTTGGGGTAGTAATTTCGGCTGAAAGAGGAAAATCTTCATTCTTTTCTCCCTTGTCCATCTGCCGAAATTCTCTAGCAAACTTTCTCCTTTCTTTTGCCAAAGCTGAAAACTCAAGAAAGCCTAACTGACTTCTCCATCTTTTTCTTCTTCAAGATTATCACCATTACCGAATTGATCAACCCTTCTTTCCTTCTTCTCACAAGTTCATTAAAGCCAAAACCTTTTGATCACTAGCTAGTCTTCATAGCCGAATCTTTGAGGGGCTTCAAGCAAGGGCGTCATCGACTTCTGTAATAAGGGTAAGGACCTGTTGTTGTTCTATTTCTTTTCTTTAAGAAAAAATCGAGATTCTAATCCCATTAGAACTCTTTGGCCTAAATTTTGAAGCGTCCTCCAGGATTTGGTTATTGTCAACTTCAGAGAAGGATCTTTCGGGATTTCAGATCTAAGGTAAGCAAGTAAGATTTTAGGCCGAAGGCTATTTGTTTTGGTTCATTAAGTGTTTAAATCGACATTAACAACGG
This sequence comes from Gossypium bickii, assembly GCA_025503065.1. Classification (NCBI taxonomy): domain Eukaryota; kingdom Viridiplantae; phylum Streptophyta; class Magnoliopsida; order Malvales; family Malvaceae; genus Gossypium; species Gossypium bickii. The sequence goes on along the minus strand of CP106717.1, from coordinate 39,366,397 downwards.
TTGTGCAGATATTTCAGTATCTCCATTGATCAAGAAGCGATCTCCGGATTTAGATAATCAAGGTAAGGGAGCCTTGATATTCGGCCAAGGGCCATTCATTATGATTTAATGTTAGAACTTGATCTAACATATAACTATAGGGATTTCAATCAAGATTACACAAAGAAGTGACAATTATCGGGAATTAAGATTCACAAGGTAAGTGAATCTGACATTCGACCAAGTCCCTTATTTTTGTATTTCAGATATGTTTCCTATGTGTTTAAACCGAAACTAATCAAGTCAATGGATCTAGTGATTTAGTGTTAGCCGATTTCAAGGAAGGAATACTACAAATTTTGGGATTTAATTAGTAATCAAATCAGCAGCAGGGAATTAAGGATCTAAGCGTTAGATCGGGTTTTTCGGGAAATCACTGAACTGATAAATATATCAGGTGTGTACCCTTCCCTAAAACTTAATAGATTTAAGGCATTAAATTTAATATATGTGTTATGATGATGTGAAAGCTATGGCTAAGTACCATGCAATGGTACAAAGTACTCAGGTACGTTTTCCTACTCCTACTAGGATTATAATAAGATCTGTTATGGTACATATGTGAATCTATAAGAATGTGAATAAGAAATATGACTTGGTTTATGCATGACATGGGGCATATGGGATATTATGAATGGGGAAGTGAATGTGGTGACTTATGTCACGATATCTGAATATGGTGACCTCAGTCACATTATCTGAATGTGGTGTCTCATCACACAAAATATTATCTGGTGGCTATGCCACAATATTTATAAGGGCGATGAGCACGTCGACTGCAGCGACTGCCTTCGATGGTGTGTAGCGGATGGAGGGTTGACTTAGTAGTCCCCACGGTGTGCAGGTTGGTACGGGTGATGTGTAGCGGATGGTACCTAGGTTTGGGTTCGGGTTTGCATCAAATTATTTAAATGTTATATGTACATGTACAACTTGATATGCCTGAATTTGTTAGGACTTAGTGTTGTGGTTACACATTGAGTCTGTTGACTCACCCCGTTGTGGGAACATTTTTCAGGTGACGATCAGTGATGGACTGGGTCGGCAGGAGCTTAGTGGTGGCCATGCTCAACCTGAAGTTTATTAAACTTTGGACTTTTACATTTTAAGTACTTGGATTCATTTTGGAATTGTTTTCGGTTGTAATAAGGCCATGATATTAAATGTTTAATGCATGATTTTTATTTGAATTTATTATGTTACGAATTTTTATCAACTAAAGATTAAGTAAATTTAATTTAAAGTAAACTCTAAATGTTTTGTCACCTAAAATAAAGGGGTTTTCAATATAAGATAAACTTGTTTTCAACTCGAGCCCAACCCAAAAATAATCTTTCTTTCAAAACACACAACTTTTCCAAAGTAACAAAAGAATTTTGAACCGTTTCACATCGAGGAACATACCAGATCCGGTCAAGGCTCGTGGGCCGGGTTTGGGGTGTTTCAGCTTGGTATCAGAGGCCAATTTTAAACTCTCGGCCTTGGGTTTAAAGTCTATAATGTTTTTAAAATAAGGCCGAAACAAGTTTTGAGAAAAACTTTTATGAAAAGAGCAGGTTTTCAGGCATGGCACCCAAGTCTCTGACCCGAAGTCCACTAGGTAAGTACCCTATCCATTTGTGTGATTTATAGTATGAACTGTAGAAGGGTAGAAATGGAACGTAGAATAGTATGATAGGTACTTGAACCCTAGGACTAGTTTACCCCAACAATTACATAAGACTTAAGTGTCTAAGTAAACAAACCTGTGGCTAAGTCGCCGAGTTAGGGTGTGGCAACCTTTGTGCGCATGTCTAGGATTGGATCCGGAAGAGCACAGTACTTAGCGATCCTAGTGACTCACCTCCTCTTCATTTGGAATCCTACAGTGCGTAGCTTCGGTTCACCCTAACCAAGAGGACTCAGTCACAGGCTAAACTCAATAACTAAAACCCGAAAAGGATTAGCTGTATTTTCATAAAAACTTCAGTTTTAAAATCACCAAATTAGCCCTTTTAAATTGTAGCAAAACTTAGTTTGAAAATTTTCCAGAATATTTTCGATTTACAAAATTACCTAAATGCCCCTAGTGGTAAAATTACTAAAATGCCCCTGGTTTCCAAAATTACCATACTACCCCCGATTTCAATAACATTTTCTGATTTTGCAAAAAAATCCAAAACTTTATCGTTACAAAATATTAAGGTACCTTGATTTGGAAATTTACGAGATTACTCCTGTTTTACAAAATTACCAAAATGACCCTCGATTTCCAAAATTTCTGCAACAACACCGATTTGGAAAACAAATTCTCAAAAGAACCCCAGGTTTTACAAATTATGACACATCTTTGATTTCTAGAGATTTTTCAAATTGACCCCGATTTATTACCAAAATACCCCTGTAGGACAAGTTATGAAAATACCCTTGGGATAGGAATAAGACAAAGATGTTAGGGTAATGAATGTGTGTGGTAGATACTACTAAATGAATGTTTGAATGAATGTGCTCCTCTGAATTAAGATAGAGAACTTGAACGAAAACTTTGATTGATCGAAAGAACTGCTATTAAACTCCTTTCATAAAATTTCTTCGCGAATAATCAGTGGAACATATACTAATGCATAAAAATTTCTTAATCAGATTAAAGCATGATAGTAGAAATGAACTCTAGGGGACGTGGTCGTAACGTACGAGGACACGGTTGAGGCAGAATGACCGTGTCGGAACCCGTTAGATCGGGTCAAGAATCTGAGAATGAGGTACCACCACCCCCACCACTAGCTGTTGATGTTGAGCAGCAAGATCAGATGGGTGATGATGCTATATCGCAGGCTGTTCTGCGAGTTCTTGAAATGGTGGCTGGAGTAGGAGGAAATATGGGAGCTCGAAAATCTGTACCCGAGCGACTCCGGGCCAATGGTGCTGAGGTGTTCCGTGGTGTATCTGGTGTGGCACCCAGTACGGTTGAGTATTGGTTGGAAGCAACTGAGCGAATCATGGATGAGCTCAATCTAACCGCTGAGGAAAAATTGAAAGGGTTGGTGTCGCTTCTCCGCGATGAGTCATATCAATGGTGGCTCACGGCTGAGGAACTTACTTGGGAATATGTTAAAGCGGCATATCAGAAGAAGTATGTTGGTACTCACTACATCGATGAGCAGAGGAAGGCATTTCTGGGGCTGGTTCTAAGAAATAAGTCTGTAGCAGCATACAAGGCTGAATTCTTAAGGTTGTGCCATTATGCTAGAGGGATAGTGGCTACTGAACATGAGCGATGTGTCCGGTTTGAGGACGGATTGAGGGATGATCTAAGGTTACTGATAGCTCCACAGCAAGAGAGGGAGTTCGCAGTGTTGGTAGAGAAGGCTAAGGTAGCCGAGGGAATTAAGGACTTTGTAAGGTAGAACACTGATCGGAATAGGCAGAAAAGAGGATTTGGATCGGCTGGATCGTCAGGAAATGTATAAAAGAGGCCTAGAGTGGATGGGCCGCGAGGTCAGCAGCCTTGTTCAGGAGGGCAGTATCGTACTTGTGATCAGTGTGGGAAGAAGCACTTAGGGGAATGTTGGAAAAAGACGGGAGGATGCTTTAAGTGTGGGTCCAAAGATCATATGATTAAGGACTGTCCTAGGAAACCAGATGAGAATCGACCAGCAGCTCAGAGTGTTAATCAGGCTGGTAGAGGTGGACAGCAGCCTCAGCAAGGTCGTGGTCCGAATGGCGGAGGTAATGGTGCTGGCAGAGGATGTGGAACACCAGGCAGAGGTGTTGCTAATACTGAGGCACGGCAGCTGAGTCTAGTGTACGCGGTTCACCGGAGGGAGGATGGGGACGCGCCGGACGTCATAATTGATACGTTCTTTATTTGTGGCAAGCTTTACTTTGCTTTGATTGATGTGGGCTCGACCCATTCTTATGTTGCATGTAGAGTAGTGGACACTCTAGGCATAGCCTCTGAACTTTCTGATAGGGAGATAACTGTAGTAAGCCCACTAGGTCAAACTGTAGTGGTGAATAAAATCTTTCGGAGTGTACCTCTAGAAATTCAAGGACTAGTATTTTCTGTCGACTTGATGGAACTACCCTTCGAAGAATTCGATCTTATACTTGGCATGGATTGGCTAGTAGAACATCAGGCTGTGTTGGACTGTGCAGCTAAGCGAATGGAGTTGAGGACCCCAGAGGATGAAGTGATAGTTATGATCGGAGAAAGAAGAGACTACTTGTCTAATGTAGTTTCAGCACTTAAGGCTGAGAAGATGGTTTGAAAAGGGTGCAAGGTTTTCTTGACTTTCGTTAGTGCGTTGGATGCTAAAGAAGGAGGAGTTAGTGGAGTAAGGACAGTAAGGGACTTTGAAGATGTGTTTTCGGAGGAATTACCCGGAATACCCCCAGATAGGGAAGTGGAGTTCGGAATTGACTTGCTACCGGGAACAACTCCTGTGTCAATTGCCCCGTATAGAATGGCACCAAAGGAGTTGGCTAAGCTCAAGGCTCAGATCCAAGAGTTAATGGATCGTGGGTTTATCCGACCCAGTGTGTCTCCGTGGGGAGCACCGATCCTGTTTGTGAAGAAGAATGACGAAATTATGCGAATGTGCATAGACTATCGTCAGTTGAATAAGCTGACCATCAAGAACAAGTACCCTTTGCCAAGGATAGATGACTTGTTCGATTAGTTTAAGGGGGCGACAGTATTCTCAAAAATCGATTTAAGGTCGGGATATCATCAGTTGAAGGTAAAGGAGGCAGATATCCATAAGACAGCCTTTAGGACAAGGTACGGCCATTATGAGTTCTTAGTAATGCCGTTTGGATTGACGAACGCCCCAGCCGCGTTCATGGATATGATGAACCGGGTTTTTCAACCCTACTTGGATAGGTTCGTCGTTGTGTTCATCGACGACATTCTAGTGTACTCCAAGTCAGAAGAGGAACATGATGAGCATCTCCGGATAGTGTTGCAAGTGTTAAGGGAGAAGAAGCTTTATGCCAAATTCAGCAAGTGTGAATTTTGGCTTAAGAAAGTTGCATTCTTAGGACATGTGGTGTCTGCTGAAGAAATAAGGGTGGATCCTAGGAATATTGAGGCAGTGTTGGATTGGAAACCACCTAAGTCTGTGGCTGAGATTTGTAGCTTCTTGGGATTGGCAGGTTACTACAGAAGGTTTGTAGAAGGGTTTTCATCAATAGCCGCACCTCTGACGAAGTTACTGAGGAAGGAAGTACCCTTTGTATAGACGGATAAGCAACAGGAGAGCTTTGAGAAGCTTAAGAGGGTGTTGACTGAAGCTCCGGTATTAATTCAGCCTGAGGCAGGGAAAGATTTTGTAGTGTACTGTGACGCCTCTCATACAGGATTGGGATGCGTTTTGATGCAGGATGGAAAAGTGGTCGCTTATACGTCTCGACAGTTAAGGCCTCATAAGGTTAACTATCAGACTCACGATTTGGAATTGGCGGCAGTGGTCTTTGCTCTTAAGGTGTAGAGGCATTACCTTTATGGAGAAAAGTCGGTGATCTACACAGATCACAAGAGCCTTAAGTATCTGTTGACTCAGAAGGAGCTGAACCTGAGACAGCGAAGGTGGGTGGAGTTACTAAAGGACTATGATTGTTCGATAGAGTATCATCCGGGCAAGGCGAATGTAGTGGCGGATGCCCTAAGTCGGAAGGTTGTGTCGGATCTAAGGGCGATGTTCGCACATCTGAGTTTGTATGACGATGGAAGCCTGTTGGCAGAGTTGCAAGTCAAGCCGACGTGGCTGAGTGAGGTAAAAGAGGGTCAGTTGGCGGATAAGGACTTAAGTGCTAAGATGCGGCAAGTTTAGAATGGTGGTTTAAAGGGTTACAGTATGACCAGTGAAGGAGTATTGTGTTTCGAGGGTAAGGTTTGTATGCCGAAGAATGAGGAGTTGAGGCGAAAGATTCTTCAGGAATCGCATAGTAGCCCTTATGCTATGCATCCTAGAGGCACTAAGTTGTACAGAGATCTAAGGGAACAGTTTTGGTGGCCTGGTTTGAAGAGGGAAGTTACAGAATTTGTCGGCAAGTGTTTGACGTGTCAGTAAGTTAAGGCTAAACACCAAGTTCCATCGGGATTACTTCAGCCAATCAGGATTCCACAGTGGAAGTGGGAGAGAATTACCATGGACTTTGTTAGTGGGCTTCCCCTTACGCCTACTAAGAAGGACTCGGTATGGGTAATAGTGGATCATTTGACAAAGTCCGCGCATTTCATTCCGGTGAGAGTAGATTATTCTTTGCAGAAGTTGGCAAGGTTATATGTGGCAGAAATTGTAAGGTTGCATGGAGTGCCAGTGTCGATTATCTCAGATAGGGACCCAAGGTTTACTTCTCAGCTTTGGAAAGCGCTACATCAGGCGTTAGGCACTAAGTTGGATTTGACTACGGCTTTTCATCCACAGTCGGACGGGCAGTCTGAACGGGTAATCCAAGTATTAGAGGATATGTTGAGGGGCTGTGTGATGGATTTCAGAGGAAGTTGGGAGGAATATTTGCCTTTAGCAGAGTTTGCCTACAACAACAGTTATCAGGCCAGTATTCGGATGGCACCGTATAAAGCATTGTATGGTCGAAGGTGTCGAACTCCTACGTGTTGGACTGAATTATAGGAATGACGAGTTTTGGGTCCGGAGATTGTGGCAGAATCCAAGGAGAAGGTTGAGATAATCCAGGCACGGTTGAAGGAAGCTTCTGATAGACAAAAGTCGTATGCAGATCTCAAACGGAAGGAAATAGAATTTGATGTGGGCGATCAAGTGTTTTTTAAAGTGTCGCCATGGAAGAAAGTGATGAGATTTGGTCGCAAAGGGAAGTTAAGTCCAAGGTTTATGGTAATGAGTTGCGAAAGAAATGTAATTTGAATTATTAGGTATTATAATTTTTTAAAAAATAAAATTATTTATTTTAAAGGTGCAATCAGTTTCAGGTCCAAATTTAAATATTAATATCGGAAGATTTTTTTTCTTTCTAAAATATGAATTTATGAAATATAATTCAATTTATTTTTAAATTTTGAAATTCTACGAGATTTTATTTCAATTTTTAATATAATCTTTTGGAATATCAGTTCCCTGCTTTTGGATCTACTTTTCAAATAATATAGAAGTGAAACATAGTTTTCTCTTAAATTTATTGTTCATTTAGTTTTTTTAATTTATATTTAGTTTAAAAAATAATTTATTTTTTATAGAATTTTTTATAATATTTATGGATAACAGTTTATAAAATACTAAAAATTTTATATTGATAAAATAGATATTAATAAATCTTTAAAAATATAAATATAACATGATTTATTTATTTATTTATTTTAGCCTAATTTATCCTACGGATAAGTTATTTTAATAAAAAGTTTTTTTTTTTTTTTTTTGTACAAGAGGAAGGAATAAATCATAACTACACTAAGCGAGGCCAAGCCATTCCAAAGTAGTCATCGTGTAGTAATTTGAACACTTCATCCAGCGGTTGCATGAAAATATATCTACCAAACGGTCTTGAGAACGCCACTGAAGCCAAACCATCAATGTAATGCCCCTCACTCGGGTCCGTCGCCGGAACATGGTACGAGGCATTATCGGACATGATCCAAGCAATTGTACAAAATTTAAAATGTAAAATCTGTATAAATTAAAACTTTTTCATACATAGTCATCACACTCTCATTCGACCAATTCAAGCATTATCATAACATATAACTTGATTAATATTAAACATCATCAATACCCATAATCAAAATAAACCATCAAATTTATTTAAAAGCCAATATTTTAGCCTAATTCGTTACTACAAGTAACAAAACAATTAAGCCTTCTATACATGCCATAATTCCCAAAATATTGTTTTCAAAATACCAAAAGAAGGCTGATAGTGTGGATGGATCTCCGACAATCACCGAATCCCGAGCTAGCTTGATGACACTATAGGACAAGGAAAAGAAAAGAGAGTAAGCATATAGCTTAGTAAGTAAGTATATAAATAATAAATAATGGATTTAACATGTTTACAAAATAACACAATCATATCTACATTCAAATTCACTATTTATTCAAGTTCGGAGCAAGTTGTCTATTCGAGTCACAGTCACTAAATTATTTTTATCTGGAGCTACAAAACCCCAAATTAAGGTCCGTTAATTTTCCCTGAAACTAGACTTATTTACCTTCTTACCATAAAATTTTCAGAATTTTTTGGTTTAGCCAATAAGTACAGTTTATTCATTTAATTTACCCCTATTTCACTATTTGACTGTTCTTACCACTTTTCTCTACGAATCAATTTTCTCCTTGTACAGAAATCAGATGATGTTATAATTTATTTCATTTGAAACTAGACTCATTAAAGATTTCAAGAATATAGCGTATATCCCATAATTATTGTTTTACAATTTTTAATGATTTTTCTAAGGAAGAACAGGGGATCACGTAATCATTCTGAACCAGTCTCCCAAAAATTTAAATATCTCAAAATATACAAATCCTTTGTTTTCTCTGTTTCTTGTATATCAAAATAGACTCAATAAGCTTTAAATTAATATCTCATCCAACTTATAATTCAATTTCTACTAGTTTTGGTGATTTTTCAAGTTCACGTCATTGCTGCTGTTCAAAACAGTTTTATCGTAAATTTTTGCTCTCTCTCACTTTAGTTGTATTCATTACTTACCTATAACAATCTTTCCAATTTCCAATTACATATCGAGCATATTGCTCATACATTACACATGCATATATCTACACTTATCACTACAAAGTCACACATAATTTCACTTAATCGATTTTCCCGTTGAACGCTTCGAAATAATTATGGATACGCGGTGGTTTCGCACACAGCCGACCATTGAAGTTGAAGCTCTCTTGTACACATAGTGGCCTTCACTAAGTACCACTCATGTGACCTAACTCGGTTGTACTCATAATTCTGGCTCTTTTGTACACATAGTGGCCTTCACTTAGCACCACTCATGTGACCTAGCCATCTCGTAGCTCTCTTGTACACATAGTGGCTCATACTACATACCACACATGTGACCTAGCTACGTATATATATGTATCTTGTAACTCTCTTGTGCACATAGTGGCCTGCACTTAGCACCACTCATGTGACCTAGCTACATACCATTTATATCTTTCGATTCCAAAGGTTCAAACAAGAAGTATCTCACTTTCTAATACTTTATTCCATTCCTTCAATTGTCAGTTATGATTCAAAAATCAGCTACAATACATAAAATATGTTGAAATATAAAAACGTCAATAAAAATAATTAATTATTTACATACAATTTACCTCGATGCAAAATATGGTAAAATTTGCAATTTAGTCCGTTACCTTGCCTTTACCTCGTTAAAGGTCGATTCCACGTTCTTCTCGATCTATAATAACACATTTAGCTTATTTAATATTTATACTATTTAATTCAGTCCAAAAATCACATTATGGCAAAATTACATTTTTGCCCCCTAACTTTTACAAAATTATGAATTTGCCCCTAGGCTCGAAAATTAAATGTCATCCTATTTTCTTATATTTTATGACATGCTGAACATTTTTCCCTTCTATGGCAACATCAGATTCTCACTCTAACATGTACTTATGAACATTAGGTATTTTTACCAATTATGTCGTTTTACTCATTTTCACGTAAAATCGCTTAGCAAAAGTTTTTTAACATAATTTCAGCCTTCATATTCTATCATAAATCAAAATAAACACATTTCACCTATGGGTATTTTTCCAAATATGAACCCTAGGTTAAATTATTGCTAGAATAAGCTAAACCAAGTTACCGGGATTCCAAAAACGTAAGGAACATGAAAAATGGGGCTTGGATTAACTTATTATGGAGCTTAGAAGCTTGGAAACCCTAGCTATCGTGTTCCCCTTGAAGTTTCAGCCTAAGGAAGAAGATGGACAACCTTTTTCCATCTTTTTCCCATTTAATTTATTTTATTTGACATTTTACTAAAATGCCCTCCATTAAAATTTTAGTTATTTCTACCTATGCATGTCCATTTTTTTTCCATGAAAATATAATGGTCTAATTACCATTTAAGGACCCCTACTTTAGATATGTACTTCCATTTAATCCTTTAGCATCTAGAACTCACATTTATCAACTTTTACAATTAAGCCCTAATAAACAAATTAGACATGAAATTCATAAAATTTTCTATCGATACTCTAACACATGCATCCAATCAATCGGTAAATCATAAAAATTAATCAAAATAATTTTTTCTATCTCGAATTTGTGGTTTCACAACCACTGTTCCGTTTAGGCCCTATTTCAAGATGTTACAATCAACAACCCTATTACCCTCTCTGAAGATATGTTCAATCCTAACCATCCAAGGAAGTTGGAGTAGATTCTTGATGGTTCAATTTATAGTAGAATATTGTTGGTGTAACACCCCTTGGCCCGTTACCATCATTAGATTAGGGTTACGGGATGCTATGACAATTAACGAGACAAGAATTTACAAATCCAAGCAAATTTTCATTTAAACAATCACTATCAAACAATCAATCAATAAACATATCATTCAATCAAAACCAGGGCTTAAATAAAGCCTAAGAAAATCTAAAAGCAATTCAGAAGCAATCAGGGACTAATTTGGAACAAATCATAAAATCAAGACAAAAAAATGGGTCACACGGCCGTGTGACATGCTAAGGTTGTGTGAAGCTGAGCAACATGGACGTGCCATCAAACCATGTGAAATAACTTAGACCGTGTAAGTTGCGTCACACGGTCGTGTCGCCACTCTCTGTGATTGTGTGAACAAAATTATTATCAAAATCCAACAGAGCACACGGTTGTGCCACATACCCGTGAGAGGCACATAGCTGTGTGTCAAACCGTGTGGTAGCCGTGTGTGCCTAAATGTACCTTCAAATGCAATATTACCAATTCATGCTGACTTAAACCACAAGCAACAAATTAATCAAACTTTCAACCTGTTCGATTCACATAAAAAACATACCAAAACATGTTATATAACTAAATCACACTTAGCCAAACATGGCTACTTAAGGTACCTGTAACACCCCAAACCCGGTCAACACACCACGATCGAATCTGGCATGTTACGGAGTGAAAATAGTTTGAAAACACAAGTGTGTCGGGTAATTTTTAAGAAAACTTCTTTGATCGTTTAAAAAAGGATAGAAATCCATGTTTAAAGTGATGTTGAAATCGTGTGAATGTTGCTTTAAAATCTATGCTAGAGAGTTTATTCGATATTACGAATTTTTAGAAAACATTTGATACTTATTAAAAACTGAGAGCGACGAGTATAATCAAGCTTAAAACCTTTTGCCTTTGAAGTTGTTTGAAAATTTGAAATTATAAAACATTCAAGTTACCCTTCTTATTATTTTATGAACTTTGTTACCCGATGGTAACGTTTGGAAAACCCGAAGAGATATAGCTTTGAAAATCATTACTTTTTACCAGTTAATTTATCAAGTCATTACTTTCAACAAGTATAATATAATCAAAGTAGAAGCAAATTATAAAAAAACCAAAATAATAAAACTTAGCGGCCTTATTACAAACCCAAAACCAAATTTAAAAGAAATAAATAAAACCGAAAATGTAGTTTAAAGTTAAACCAAACTAGGATGCATGGCCACCTCGAGTCCTCCTCGGATCCATATCCGCGATCTATGCCTCATCTGTAAAATGTAAGGGAAGGGGTGAGTCACCAAGACTCAGTGTATAAATCCCCAACCCGATAATTCAACCACTGACACAGATCATCAGTAAAACATGTAGATTATGTAACCCATAACCTAGCCATCCAATCTCCTTTAACTACCCCGTGTGGTCAAAACCACTGGTGGTCAAAACCACTGGTGACCAAAGTCACAATATCATATATCGGTGTGGTCAAAACCACTGGTGTCCGTAGTCACAAATCAAGTGATGGGGCCAACCCATCGTGTGGTCAAAACCAGTGATGACAATCCCGTAATATATCATGTGGGGCCAACCCACTGTGGTACCAAACCACTGGGACGAGTCACAATATCCATATGTGGTCAAAACCACTGGTGACCGTAGTCACAAATATCAATAGTATGGTCAAAACCACTGGTGGTCAAAACCACTGGGACTTAGTCACAGATAATAATAGTGTGGTCAAAACCACTGGTGACCGTAATCACAAATCAAATGATGGGGCCAACCCATCTTGTGGTCAAAACCACTGGTGACAGTCCAAATAGATCATCCCCCTCCTCTCATCAATCCCATCATCATCATGCTCATATCATACGTGTCATAATATCATGTATCATACATTTAAGGCATAGCATAGCATTTAACAAATCATGATGATGTATATTGAAAATCACATAGCAGGGGACTTACCCAGAATCCAAGCTCATGCCCACAAGGCAAAGTCACTAATACCGAAGGTTATATAGTAACATAATAAGCATCATTAAACTAATAAAGTATGTAAGTGTTTACACACCTGATTAAATGTAGATCTAAGCGAAAATCCCGAAACTATACGAACTCAGCGAAATCCCGAAATGTTGTTTCCCCCTTCCTACATTTAGCCAACATTAGCTAGTAATCCAAAAGCCCTTCGGCTCTATTAGAAACCCCAAAGGATATGTCACCCAATATAGTACTCACCTTAAGGCCGATTTAGTTTCCAACCAAATCCCGAAGCTACGCGCTGATCTCCTTCCTAATCGGCCAACCACTAACACATAGAAACAATTAGCCTTTGGCTTTGTAAGAATAAGGAATAGATCTAAATGTTGAACCCTTACCTAGATCGACCACCAAATCCCGAAAGCTCACTTGTATCCGGCTATAGCCCTCCCTGCAATCGGTTTCACACCTTGTTAAGAAACCAAAGGCCATTCAGCCATAACATAAAACCCGAGACCACATGAGTTAGTCGTCCTTTACCTTGATGATTGATTCGGCTCCTAACCACCACAGATCGGCACTCCCCCTAATGATGTTTAGAAGTTTCGGCTATTAACATGAAACAAATAAAATGGGAGTTAACACTCAAATCTTTAATAGAAGAAAAGATGAGAGAGGAGTGGGGTTTCGGCAGTACCCCAAGTTGATCAAGAAGAGAAGGAGAATCTTACAAGGAGATTCGGCTAATTCAAAAGAGCAAGATAGATTCAGCACTTGAGATGATGAAAAGAAATCGTAAGAAGAGGGGGTTTATGGACACAATATTCGGCCAAGAGGAGGACAACCACAAGGTTTCGGCTTTTGGGAACAATTAAGATGAAGAAGAAAAATGAAAAAGGGAAAGAAGCACTCGGCTATGATCAAAATAAGAAGAAGGAAAAAGTGAGCAAAAGATGGATTCGGCAAGGAGCAGGTTCGGCTAACAATGAATGACCAGAGAGGCAAAGAGAAGAAGAGAGGGCATTGAGTTTTGGCTTAAAGCAAAAAGAAGAAAAGGAAAATGACAAAGGTAAATTCGGCCAAATGCAAGGCTTGCCGAAAAGAAAAGAAAAGAAAGAAACGCAGAGCACCTTGATGTTTCAGTTTTGGCACAAATGGTAGGAGACAACCAAGGCACATTCGGCCACTACCCAAAAGATCCCAAAACCGATTGCCCCTTAGCTCCAAAACACCAATTTCGGCTGAACACTCTCTCTCCCCCCTAGAGTTCAAATTTGGCCAACCTCCTCAAAGCTCTCCCATCCACTCATTCAAACAAATTTGAATGAGTCAACTCCAAATTTTTCTTTCTTCCATCCATTTCAAAAGAGTCCCACCTGAGCACTCCTCCTCCGGCTTGTGGCATCAAAAATAAATAGCAAAGGATAGGTTTCTGCAACTCGAACACAAGTTCCCTTCCCTTGCTTGTGGCGTCATCTCCTTGGTGCCTAAGTGGCGCCTCCTTGCTACTTTTCCACTGGGATTCTTGTGTCACAAACCTCCAATTAATTCTTTTAACCCCTATTTTCCCCTAACTCCCTCTTCTTAAGCACTAGAACCAAAATTCTTAGTCCTAACTCAGGCCTAACCTAGGTTATAACTAGACCCCAGAACATGATAAATGAACATTATAGACAATTCATCACATGCAACACAAGCAAAATGCAGAACCCCCGATTTAAGGATGTTACAATACCAAAATATGCATTATATTTTTATCTAAACACATTTATAAACTTATCTACCATAAAAAGAAACTAGGTACAAATCATTTTATACCATCCAAATCAAACTCTAACCACGATTTACCTATCCATGTATTCCCTATCACAATATAACACATCTATATGCATTTCATCCCATCAAGTTAAATCCACCACATATCAATTTCAATATAACATTCAAATGTCGGAATCAAGATATGATTGACCACATTATTGGCCACAAACATTCAACTCATAAGCAAGTACAAAATATGCCACTTATTGATGTGAGCATACCCGGGGCAACCCAAGATGCCTATTTTGATCCTCTTGAGCTTCCCGAAGGCCCATCAATTTTAAGCTAAATTCCAGCTCAATTAAACTTCAATCAATGCGGTTCAGCTCACATTTGTTTATTTCAGCTCATTGAGCTCGGTTTAATTTCTTTTCATCTCATTTTAATTATTTAATTGCTAGACTAAAATTTAGTTTAAGTTAATTAAACAATTTAGTTAAGTATTAGATATGTTTTAAACTATTTAATTTGTCTTAGCATTTTCGACATTTATAGGATTAAATCATTTAAGTTGTCTAAATTACTACAGCGATTTAATTTGTCTTGAGCTTAATTAATATGTCTTCCTACTGCCATTTAAGTTGTCCTTAGGCCAATTAAGTTGTCTTGAGTGCTACAGCTAATTAATATGTTTTATTCTAAGACAATTTAATTAGGAGCTAAAATAAAAATTAAAGTGCAGGTTTTTGAGTACATTGCTGCCGAATTTAATATGTCCAAGGGGAGAACTTTTTTTGTTTTAATTATTTGGTGCAGATACACTTCTTGGACGTCCAAATGCATGGCTGAACATTTAAGGGAGTTTTTCAGCTAGAATTAAACCACAACAACTCATTCCTCTTCCTCAAGTGGTTGTTCGTGTAATGCAAAGGACAAGAGAGTTTTTAAAAGCTGGATTAAACACTTGGTGGTTGTTCCAAGACTCACTTTAATGCTGGTAATTTTTCAGCAAAAGTTGCATAATGATTGAGCTTATTCAAAGCTTTGGCCGAACCTGGACATGCCTATTCAGCTGCAATGCTTTCCAAATGCATTCAGCTGGTTCCTTCCTCATTAAGCTGACCATTGATCACACTCCAAAGACTTTTCCAGCTCCATTTTCACATTTTCAAGGCTATTCACGTCCTCCTTTAATGATGGTATCTTTTCAGCCAAGAGTTGCATTTTAATGAGCTCATTTAAGCTCAATTGGCTGAACCTAGCTGCTGCCTTTTCTCCAAGTGCATTTGCTCTTCTAGAAACCATCCATTGAGCTTCAATTCAGTTGAATTTAGCTCCAGCAATTTAGTGTTTTATTTCCAGAATTTTCTAGCCCTTTTTAGCTTAGTTATTACTTAGATTTTAAGTCTTTTTTTAGGCCATTCGGCTACCTAGCCAAACACTATAAATAGTTGTTCATTTTCATTGTAAAAGGACTATTTCCATTTTATCAACTTGAATGAACTTTGTTCAAAGAGTGAGATTACTCCTCTCTAAATTTGTACGAGTTTCGGTCTGACTTATCTAGCAAAGCTAGTGGCGTTAATCGTACTCTTCTTTCGAACTTATCACCAACCTGATGTGGCGTTCGTCCATCTTTTTATACCTTCGGTTCTTACTTTTCTAAGTAACGGGTCGAGGTCCATTTTCAAATTCCATCATTCACCTTAAACCAAATAGAAACTGGGGTGACACTCTTTAGTGTTGAATCGTTTCTCGTGTTTAAGTTCATCTATCCATTTCCACCTATATCCCGAATTATCTATCCTTATCATTCTTGTTACACCGAGCCCATCCCAAATACCTACTTTCCTTGTTTATTTCCTAGCCGATCATAACTTAACCACTTTTAAACCCCTTTTTTGAAAAGCTTCCCGCAAACTTATTCCCAAAACTTCTACTTTTTCCGAAAGATCAATTACTCCTCGTAGACAATCGGGTAAAACTATGAACGACTCGATTACCCTGGGCCATTTCGCATCATTTGGTATCAGACCTACTAAAACGAGGAGCTCCGATGACGTTCGTATCAAGTCGGAAGTAGGTTCGTGAAGAATATTTTTTTAAAAAAAATCAAAATTAAAAAAAATTTCAAGTTGTACTTTATTTTCTTGTAATTAGCATATTGTAGTTGAAAAAAAAAAACTAAATACGAAAATTCAAAAAAAAAAGTGAAGTTTGCTAGTTGTGATTTCCATTTCAGCTTTTTTTTTCGATCCCAAAGCCTTCATTCTACCTTCATCCCTCTACCCCGATCATCAACATCATTTTACCATCATTTGGTATCATCCTTTCAACCCCCAACGCCACACATACCAATTTTTTTTTTTGTTTTAGCCTACCCTTTTCACCCGACATTATCCTTTGCACCCACTTTTGAAGCTGAACTTTAAAGTCGCGATAAGTCTTCTGGAAACAAAATAAGAATTTGTGAGAGAGAGATGAGTGGAAAAAGGCACGAGTGAATTCACTAGAGAAAAAGCCGATTTTGAGTGAAACACGAGAATGAGTGAATTTTTCTTTGTGATTGATCTTGTGAGTTTTTATGGTAAGGTAACCAATTTCTGTTTTTGTTTTTAACATTTCTTCTTTTCAGAAATAATCATGTCTCGAGAAGTGTTTTCTACATTTGAATTTCAATACTTGGTGAACGAGATGGGTCGGATGCTTGAAAAGAAGCTAAGTCCAGTACAAAAACGTTTGGACCGAGTGGAGGAAAAGGCCCGACGGAAGCAAAATCCACCAAGTTGAGAAACGGAGTCACGGCCATCTCGAAAACCCATTTTTGATGACTATTCGAGAAGAGATTATTATCGGGACTCCTACTCAACAAGGCTTTTGAGACAACGAGAAGAAAGTTTCGAGTTTGAGATTTTTCGAGACAACGAATGAGAAAGTACAAGTCAATTGTCGTATGCTTCAAAGACGTCACACATGAAGGATCGTTCTCGAAGAAATGGTCGAGAAGCCTACGAGAATACTCTCTCTTTCTTCGAGCCAAATACTTATCTTTTTGATTCTTTTGTATCATCTTCATGTTGTAATCAAATCGAAAAAGAATACAAAAGAAAAGAAAAAGAAAAAGAAAAGGAAAAAGAAAAAGAAGAAAAAAAAAGAAATTGAAAAAGAGAAAGAAATTGAAGAAAAAGATAAGAGTGTAAAAGAAACGAGAGATGTTGAAAAACAAACGAGGGAAAAAGAGGCAAAAGAACAAGACGAGCGAGAAAAAGTGAGTGTTGATTCAACTAACCCATTTGAATTTTGTTCTTGTTCTGTTTCTTCTTTTCAGGTTTCCTATAAGCCGAGTGGAAAAAATCAACTTCAATACCTTCCTGACGAGCGACATTTTCGTATGACCAAAAAAGGTAAGGTTGAAGATGACATTGAACCACACGAGGCCAAAGGTAAGTTAGGTAAGGATCCCCTAGCACTTAAACTTCCACTATCTTCCTTGAATGTGGATAAACAACTTGTCGATGACTTCATCTTTGTAAAATCTCTGAGCCAATATATGTTTAATTTTCCTTCCTTGATTAAAATTGTTGTTTTAAATAATGGCAAGGAAAATTCTTTTAATAAAATTTTTTGCGTTGACAAGTTTGAAGGTGAAGTCGTGTTTAATTGGCAAATGCAAAACTTGATTCTGCATGACAATGAATTTTCATGTAAAAATCTTAATTTGTTTGATTGTGGTAATTATGTGACTTATTTATTGCCCTATTTGAAATCCTCAAGTTTTTGCAAATATGATTTGAAGTTCGTAAAGAGTTTTGATTGTTCGTTATTGTGTATGCAAAAATCCTTTAGATTTAACGTGTTTGATTTAACGAAACCTTTGCTGCACTTTGGTGTAAGTAATCAAACTCGCGTGTTTAAACCGAGAATTTGCCTTGGTTCGTTTTGTAGAAAAATCAAGTATCTTAAATGTTGTCCGAATAATTTCTATTGTGTTGATACTTGGTCTTTGAATAAGGTAACAAAAATTGCCCAATTTGTTTTCAATTTAAATTCGTTCCTTCAACAATTTCTGTGGTTGTACTTGAAGTTCGCATTTCATCCCGACAAGATTAATTCAACCACGAAGCTTCGATTAGACTACATTCCCGAGGAGCGAAGGTTTGTGATGATCGAGCGAGGTAAAAATGAACCTTATTTTTCTGCTCTTAAAGGTAAGACACTTGAAAACTTTAAAATATTTTTGTTCTCATTTGGTGTGACCACAATTGCATTGATGATTTGATTTATGAAAGATATTTAGATCGTGATGTGGTTATCTATTTTGCTTCGATTGAACATGATCTATCTAGTTTGGTTGTTGATAGAAAGATTCGTGTTTTTGATAATTGTCATAATGCATTTGTAAGTGAATCTTTTCAATTACCTGGTTGTGATGAGTATGTCTATCTTTTGACCCATTACTCGCATGACAATCATGACTTGTGGAATCCATTTAAGTCGTATGCATGCCTTGAAACCTATTCAATTTTGTTTCGAACATTTGACAAGGCATTATTTCGTTTGCATGATAACTTGAATCTGTCCATTAGCATGCGTTATACTTGTCTTACTATGCTTATGCTTGGACTACGAGTTTGTTTGCATTACTTCTTTCTAACTCATGGCTATTCTTTTCAGGTGACTTGATTACCATCCGCCCCATTTGACGAGAAAAGCCGAGTAAAAGGAACTATGTTCTAGAGAACCAACGGCTCGATTTGAGGACGAATCGCTTTGAAGAGGGGGGATGATGTGAGCATACCCGGGGCAACCCAAGATGCCTATTTCGATCCTCTTGAGCTTCCCGAAGGCCCATCAATTTTGAGCCGAATTCTAGCTCAATTAAACTTCAATCAATACGGTTCAGCTCACATGAGTTTATTTCAGCTCATTGAGCTTGGTTTAATTTTAATTCAGCTCATTTGAGCTCGATTTAATTTCTTTTCATCTCATTTTAATTATTTAACTGCTGGACTAAAATTTAGTTTCAGTTAATTAAATAATTTAGTTAAGTATTAAATATGTTTTAAACTATTTAATTTGTCTTACCATTTTCGACATTTATAGGATTAAATCATTTAAGTTGTCTAAATTACTACAGCGATTTAATTTGTCTTAAGCTCAATTAATATGTCTTCCTACAGCCATTTAAGCTGTCCTTAGGCCAATTAAGTTGTCTTAAGTCCTACAGCTAATTATTATGTTTTATTCTAAGACAATTTAATTAGGAACTAAAATCAAAATTGAAGTGCAGGTTTTTGAGTACATTGCTGCCGAATTTAATATGTCCAAGGAGAGAACTTAACTTATTTTAATTATTTGGTGCAGGTACACTCCTTGGATGTCCAGGTGCATGGCTAAACATTTAAGGGAGTTTTCAGCTAGAATTAAACCACAAAGCTCATTCCTCTTCCCCAAGTGGCTGTTCATGTAATGCAAAAGACAAGTGAGTTTTTAAAAGCTGAATTAAACACTTGGTGGCTGTTCCAAGACTTATTTTAATGCTGGTAATTTTACAGCAAAAGTTGCATAATGATTGAGCTTACTCAAAGCTTTGGCCGAACCTGGACATGCTTATTCAGCTCTAATGCTTTCCAAACGCATTTAGCTAGTTCCTTCCTCATTAAGCTAACCATTGATCACACTTCAAAGACTTTTCCAGCTCCATTTTCACATTTTCAAGGCTATTCACGTCCACCTTTAATGCTGGTATCTTTTCAGCCAAGAGTTGCATTTTAATGAGCTCATTTAAGCTCAATTGGCTGAACCTAGTTGCTGCCATTTCTCCAAGTGCATTTGCTCTTTTAGAAACCATCCCTTGAGCTTCAATTCAGTTGAATTTAGCTCTAGCAATTTAGTATTTTATTTCTAGAATTTTCTAGCCTTTTCTAGCTTAGTTATTACTTAGATATTAAGTCTTTGTTTAGGCCATTCGACTACCTAGCTGAGCATTATAAATAGTTGTTCATTTTCATTGTAAAAGGACTTTTGCCATTTTATCAACTTGAATGAACTTTGTTCAAAGAGTGAGATTACTCCTCTCTAAATTCGTACGAGTTTCGATCTGACTTCTCTAGCAAAGCTAGTGGCGTCAATCGTTCTCTTCTTTCGAACTTATCACCAACCTGGTTGGCATTCGTCCATCTTTTTATACCTTCAGTTCTTACTTTTCAAAGTAACAGGTCGAGGTCCATTTTCGAATTCCATCATTCACCTTAAACCAAATAGAAACTAGGGTGACACTCTTTAGTGTTGAATCATTTCTCGTGTTTAAGCTCATCTATCCATTTCCACCTACATCCCGAATTATATATCCTCATCATTCTTGTTACACCGAGCCCATCCCAAATACCTACTTTCCTTGTTTATTTCCTAGCCGAACCTATCATCATAACTTAACCACTTTTAAACCCCTTTTTGAAAAGCTTCCGCAAACTTATTCCCAAAACTTCTACTTTTTTCGAAAGATCAATTACTCGTTGTAGACGATCGAGCAAAACCATGAACGACTCGATTACCCCGGGCCGTTTCGCATCACTTATAGTGAACATTTATATACAAATTACAAGATACTCCTATTACATGCCACATATCCCATAGTAAACATTTTCAAAGTCTACCGAAGATAGTTGGATAGTGTGATATTCAACTTGATTTGATTGCTCGGTTCCATAAAATGAGATCTACAAGAAAATAGAAAAATAACACGAGTAAGCTTTTACGAGCTTAGTAAGTTCACAGGTTGAAACGTTATAAGCTTTTACGAGCTTAGTAAGTTCAGAGGTTGAAACGTTATAACTTACCGTATAACCACAGTTTTTTAATAAACAAAATCGATAGCTAACATTAACCCTGTCGATCACAACAATGCAACAAGTGAGTTTCGTAAATACGAGTCATCTAATCACCTCATTTATACAGTATCAACCATTATCAAGTCACAATATAATATCAAAAACCATGAACATGTGACAAGTCTTTCACAAGAAATCATAACCAAATATCAGTTACATATCATCAATAAATCATTTAACTATAAAAATTTTGGCCCAATAAACGATATAAATAGATACGGATATGCTGTTATCCACAAAAGACACGCCAGAATGCTCAACCGAGCCAGTCCAACCAAGAACAGGTCAGGGCACCAAGTGCCAAGCCCGTAGGCTTTACATCCGCCCCTAAAAACACGCCAGGATGACTATACATATAACTTGGAAATCTATAACAAATGCTAGATTTCGGTATACTCAGTGTATAAAATCAAGTCATGTATCCTATCCTATGTTCATTCGGGCTCGATATAAGAAATCGTTTAACACTTTCAATTCGATCCACTTTCTCACCTTGTACCAATTTGTAACAATTCAATATACATGTATATATATATTAAATGTACCACAATTCAAAAATTTCAACATAATATTACAAATTGTTCCAAATTAAACTATGAACATACCATAGCTAAACAACAACGATGGCAATATCAAGGGCTAATCAATAATTTTCTCATTTCCACCATTAACTACCAGTTCTTGATCTCTATGCAGTAATTTTTATTTCAATTACCAATCCCAAATGCATTATAAAATTACATTTACTGCACAATTGCCCTAAATTTTTGTATTTTATTTAATTTAGTCCCTAAAATTGAAACAAGCTTAATTTCACAATTAATTCATAACCCGTATTGCCTAATTTATTTCCATTCTTAACCAGCCCTCTAAATCTAAAATTTCACAAGAAAACCATGCCAAATTTAAAATGTTTTTGATTTAGTCATTGAACTTAAAAACTATACAAAATCACTTTACAAAATAGTTCTATTTCAACGTCAAGCTTCAAACTAAACCATTTAATATCAAGAACATCCAAAATTCATCAATGGTAATTTTAACAATATTTAACAGTTTTGAAAATAGAGATACCGGTTAGCTGGAGTTAGTTACAACGATCTCAAAAATATAAAAATTACAAAAAACTGGCTTCACAAATACTTATATACATAAACATAAGCTTGGTCAAACCCTGGAGCATTCGTCCATGGTTTTTTGGTTCTTCTTTCATTGAATAAAACATAAAAATGAAAACGACGATAATGGGTTTTAATGTTTTAACCCTTTTACATAATAATTTTAACATGTTTATTATTATTTTATTTCAATTTTTAAATTTAAAATAATGTATAATTTATCATTAACCCTCCATTCATATTAAGGAAGGTTAAATTGCCTTCAAGATCCTTGATAATTTAATAATCATGCATTTAAGCTAAAGAAAATCAATACCGATTAATTTTACGTCATTTACAATTTAGTCCTTTTTTTTAATTAACTATCCAAATGTTAAATACATCTATATAATCACTCCGTAAATATTTAATAAAAGTATTTATGGGATCAATTTATAGAAATGAGGTCCCGATACCTCGTTTTCCAAAATCACTTAACTTTAGGGCAAATCACTTGAACTTAACAACTCATTCAAATAACAAAAATTATCATATCAATATTTAATATAACATTATATTTGACTCATAAATATTAATAAATAATATTAATGGACTCGCTCATCAAAATTGTGGCCCCAAAACCACTGTTTTCAACACCACTGAAAAACAGGTTGTTATAGCTAGTCCACTTCAGTTATTTGAATCACTTGGATCGTTTCAGTGTTGTCCACCTCAAGAATTACTCGTTAAAGCCCAAGATCCAACGCTAATTGGAGATCTTCCAATGCACCCCAAATTTCAATGGTGATAACTGAACAACAACCAATATTTCTTGAAAAACCAGTAATCCATCTCCCATGTTTGTCACGGATTAGTCCACCTGCTGACGCATACCAAATTCTATTACAAATAGCACCATTCGTGTTCACTTTCAACCATTCATCATCTAGCAGAATCCACCTTACTAACCTACAAGTTTTATAACTTGTATGCCTCAACGAAACCAGCCAACGATTAGAAGCCAGATAATACTCCCTCATGCAATAGCTCTTCTCCAAGACACTTCCACTTTCCACACAATCTGCATTAAAAACATAATTGTTCCTTCTGATCCAAAGCTGCCAGCCAATGATGTCCAAAAGTGATTGCTAGTTGGTAGGATCACAAGAAAAATATTGAAGGTTAGAGATATTAATCTCGAACTATTTTGCAAACCCAGTAGAGAAAGCCTCGCGTCTTTTTGCAGCCTTAATCATTGAATGCCAAGTTGCTACAGTTGGGGTACACATACGCAGCACGTGATGGACACTTACAAATAGGGTTCTACATATCTTACAACTTGCATCCAAGGTTAGGTGTCTTCTCACTCTGCTCTTATTAGTAAGAATCCTAAGCTGCCAGCAAATAATGCCAAAAAATGATTGCCAGTTTGTAGGATCACAAGCAAAATATTAAGGATTAGAGAGATTAATCTTGAACCACTTTGCCAACCCAATAGAGAAAAACCCATGCCTCTTTGTAGCCTTAATCATTGAATGCCAAGTTGCTACAGTTGGGGTACACATACGCAGCACGTGATGGACACTTACAAATAGGGTTCCACATATATTACAACTTGCAACCGAGGTTAGGTGTCTTCTCACTCAGTTCTCATTAGTAAGGATCCTGTTTAAAAAACCCAACCAAAGAAAAACACATACCTTTTGAGGTCCCAAATTATGCCAAATTTGATGCCAAATGTACCTGTTCTAGCGATTTCCATTCCATAATTAGTGGAGTAAGCAGAACGAATGGAGAAAGTAGACCTCTTCTAATGCCACCATCCAATAAAGTTATCCACATCAAAAATTGATGAAGGTTTATAAGTAGAAATGCTCAAAAGAACCTGGGATAGCAAGGCTGAACTAATCACAGACCAATTCCACTCCCCACTCAGCTTAACCATATTTTTAAAAGGAACATGCTCTATAGGGACTTTTTCGGATTGAGTACACACATTAATAAGTGGTCCCCAATCTTTAACCCTGTAATCTCTCCAAAAATCCACATATGAGCCATACCCAACATTCCATATAATACCATCCCGGATATGACTCCAAACGCGACCTATCCCCTTCCATAATCGTGACACATTTCTGGTAGATAAAATTGTAACACTCCAAACCCAGCCTAGAAGTTAGGCCCGAATCTGGCGTGTAACAAAAAAAACTCGTTTGAAAATTACAGCCTCTTTGTTAAAACCCAAAACACTTAAGCAATTGTGTCTACTTGAAAACATAATTATCTTTATAAACCTTTTCGGTTGAGAAAGCATATTTGAAACATTGCGGAAACATAGATAAAATACAAGTATTTTTGAGAGATTGATTGATGAATCACAAATCAAGGAATTGAACTTTAAATCCGTGACTTTTGAAAATGACGTTGAAAATTTGAAAGAAAGTTCAAGTTAAATCATATTTGTAAAAGTTTATTTTGAAATCCATTTGTTAATCGATTTTGGAAAACCTTTATTTATGTTTTTAGAAAAATTCCTGTTTTAAACAATTTAAGCAAAATAATAAGTATATCAACCATAAAGCAAATAATAAAATACTCCAGAGGCCCTATTACAACTTAAACCAAAATAGCAAAATAATAAAATAAACGGAAATAGAAAATTTAAAATTCAAAAACACCATTTCGAAAGTATAGCCTCCACCGAGTCATCCATGGGCCCAAGTCCTCACTACGGAGCATTACCTACAAGGATTAAGAAAGAAAGGGGGGTGAGTTACAAGAACTCAGTATGTAACCCACTTACCATTTTCACTGGGCCAAAATTCAATTAAGCATTTATTGGGCCGAAGCCCATTACAATCATAACATAATATCATATATAACATGCATGTGTTATGCAATTTCCCAACCAAACCTAGTTTTCTATCCACTACACACCACCTGTACCAACCAACACACCTGTGGGGAGCTTTAGTCACCCACCCCGCCAACACACCAAACTGGGCATTAAACCATATATCAAACTGTAGGCAAGCCACCAGAATTTTGTAGCAAAGCTACCAGAACTTCTTTTCGTCAAATATCCCAACCCATGCAAATCATGTATAAAATATGTACATTCAATTACTACAATCCATTCCTATAATTATTACAAACATATGGCCCATTATAAAAATCCTCACAATCTGGCCCATATCACATTTTGGCTCATATAGCCAATATCACATTTGGCCCGTAAACCAAGTATCACATTTGGCCCATAAATCAAGTATCACAATTGGCCCATAAATCAAGTATCACAATTGGCCCATAAATCAAGTATCACATTTGGCCCATTTATCACATATCACATTTGGCCCATTTATCATGTAACAGTCTGAATTTGACCCTAATCGGAACGGTGGTTTCGGGACCACGAATCCGAGTCCGATAAATTTTAATGTATTATATTTTGTATTATTTATATGTGAATTAATGTGTGTGAAAGTTTCGTAGAAAAATTTTATGGTTTGAGTGCTTAATTTGATAAAAAGGACTAAATCGCGTAAAGCGTAAAAGTTGCATGCTATAGTGTAAAGTGTTAGAATGATGATGGCTTCTTAATATGAAGCATTAAATGGGTAAATAACCCATTTTTTTAGTTAGTGGGTGACATATGACATGTTTAACCTTAATTTTTATATTGTATAATTATTTATAATAAGGTTATAAAGGTAAATGAATAAATGTTAAATATATGTTAAATAAAAAAAAAAAATGGCCATTATCATCCTTTATTTGCTTGGCCGAATGTTGAGAAAAGAAATGGGGTTTGGTTTCCTTTGAATTTCGGCAACTTCAATCACAAATTCAAGGTTAGTTTGATTTCGATTCTTGATAATTTTTACGTTTTTGAGATCGTTGCTTCGAGCCGCAGCTGACCCATGTTAAAATTTTCAAATCTAAGCATGCTTGATGTTCCGCCATTGTTGTGTTCATGTGGTTTTTGATATTTGATGATTTTAGATGAAAGATATGTAAAAGATTAGTATGTTTTGTATTGGAAGTTTTGATGAAATTGAGTATTTAGGGCTAAATGGTAAAAATAAAATTTTAGAGGGGCCTATTTGCAAAATAAATGAAAAATATGGACTTGTATAGCCCCTAGGAGTATTCAGCCCTAAAGAATTATGTGCAAATTATGTGTATTTTGTGTTTTGTGCAATTAGGACCAAAGTGTAAAAATGTGAAACCTTAGGGGTAAAAAGGGTAATTTGCCCATTTATGTGATTTGAGACTAAATTGAAATGAAACGTACTTGAATGATCTAAACTTTTATGTGTTTAGATCAAGAACAAAGAAAAACGGATTTGGATCGGGGAAAGACGAAGGTTATTGAATAGCCGGTCTACGCGGTCCGCCGACAGTCGAGGTAAGTCCTTAAGTAAATATACGTTAAAGAAATTTTTTTTATGAATATGTCAAATGATGAAATTTGAATATTCGAGGCATAAATGTGTGAAATGGCCGAATGTATTGGTGTGATATTGGATTGAGTTTTAATTGTTGAAAGTACTGTGTAATAAGTATGCTCGGTTATTTTGTGAACGTGATAAGTATTACATGGTTATTCGGGATGCTAATGTTGAGAAATGTGCATTAAATGATTCATTATAATGTTAATTCGGGCTTTGAGCCTAGCAGGCCTTGTGCCGGTGACTTAATTCGGGCTTTGAGCCTAACAGGCCTTGTGCCGGTGACTTAATTCGGGCTTTGAGCCTAGCAGGCCTTGTGCCGGTGACTTAATTCGGGCTTATAGCCTAGCAGGCTAATTGCCGGTGCTTTATATATTTCGGACCTTTGGTCTAGTAGACTTAATGCTGGTGATACGATATAAACAAAGAAATTGAGAAGGAAACGAGGTATGGCATATTAAATGATATGTGAGAAGCTCGGGTAAGAACTATCTTACTATGTTAGTAAGGAATGAAATGAGATAAATTCTTATTGTTTTAATTAAATATGATGTGATGAAATAGACAATTCAATAAGTGTTTTATATTATGAGGTTGAGTTTGTTGTTTATATGTACGAACATTACTTATAGGTGAACTAGAGTTATATACATGTATGTTACAGTGTAAATTTTGGTTATAAAATGGAAGGATCGGTGATGAAAGAATCGAAAGTGTTATATATATATATATATATATGGTAAGTAGAAATAGAGATTGATGCCTGGATTGGTTCATGTGATTCTGTAACACCCCTTACTCGAAACCCTTGGTGGAATCGAGAGTGTGGCATTACTAGACGTAACTATTAACTCGGGGAGTAAAATTTTTTTTTTAAAGCTGTCCAACTGCGTCACGCTGACTAAATCGGCCATAACTCGAGTTACAAAACTCGAAATTTAGATCCGTAAATTTTCCTTGGAACTAGACTCATATAACTATTTACCATAGTTTTTCCAGAATTTTTCATATGGCCAATTAGTACAGTTTATTCATCAAAGTTACCCTTATTACACTGTCTGACAATTCTGACCTATCTCTACAAAAACGTGGTTATCTCATTGCACAAATTTCATATGCTGTTCTAGTTTATAACAATGAAAAATAGACTCAATAAGGATTTTACACATATAAACCATACTTCCTAATTATTTTTGTACAATTTTTAACAATTTTTACAAAACAGAACAGTGACTCACGAATTCAGTCAGGACAGGTCTCACTAAAACTTGATTTTCTCATAAAATATAAATCTTTTGCCTACTCTGATTGTTTCATGTAAAAATAGACACCATAAGGTTTAATATCACATCTTATTCACCTTCTAGTTCAATGCACCCTATTTTTGGTGATTTTTCTAAATCACATCACTGTTATTACTGCATGCTGTTTCATTGTAATTTATAAGATACTAGATTCTAATCAAACATACATAACCCCCTAACTCAAGAATCTATTTCATTGATCACATTTCCTTAATAAAAACGTTTTAACTCCGATTAAGAATGCGTAAACCTAGCCATCAAAATTCATCGTACAAAACAAAACACAATAGCATTCTTAACTAAAAATTTTAGCCATATTCGCATGGCTATTTAATACAAGTGCCTCAAGAGTTCATCAAACAAGGACTAAGTCTTCCATATACATGCCTTTGTTTAAAAACCAAATTGGAAGGGTACCCAAATTGTAGACTGATAGTGTGAGTGGCTTTCCGAGCAATCCCGATGAACTTGCTACTAATCTACAAAACAAAGAAGACATTTCACACGATAAGCTTACTAGCTTAGTAAGTCCAAATTACAAACATAGTATGATCCACAATTCTCAACAATAAGAAAAATTTTTACTATTCAATTAGTGAGCTTGCACTCATATTCCCTATTAAAGTGCTATCATGTAAACGTAGGTACAGCATTCATATACTTAAATGAACAAAACCTCTATACCACATTTTTCATCATTGTACCAAGAAAACGTACCATTGGCGATAGATCCCTAACTCGCTAATTTACCTTGTCTTAATTAATTAGGAAGCTCATTCCAACTTTACGTACTCACCTGAGCCGTTAACTCGACAAATTTGCCATAACTTACCTTGAACTCAGTTCGGTTTCTAGTCTGTGAAGTAACACACCGGCATTTAGCCTGCTAGGCACCAAAGCCCGATAAATAACACCGGCACAAGGCCTGCTAGGCACAATCGCCCGATAAATAACACCGGCACAAGGCCTGCTAGGCGTAATAGCCCGATAAATAACACCGGCACGAGGCCTGCTAGGCGTAATAGCCCGAATCATATCACCTTTAAAGCCCGAAACGCATTTAAGAATTCAATCGTTTCTAATATCATTTTATACAGTATCACGTAATGGAAGTACTTTGGTTTATTTGCATCAACTACTCAAAATCATTCTAAGAGACTTATGTACATTCAGCTATGGCATGAATACCTACTCAAGACTTATCAAACTATATCGTATAATAGGCTCATAATTAATTCTTCAATATAATTTAGTTTTAGGACTTACCTTGGTTGTCGATAAGCCGTGCAAATCGGCTACTCGATAATCTTTGTTTTTCCTCGATCTTGATCTTTCTCTTTTTGCTCCCGATCTAATTTGGTTCAACTTAAATCAATTAAACTACACTTCCATTCAATTCAAAAGCAAAATCACAAAATACATAATTCCAAGATACAAGCATTTACATTCGGCATTCATCCTCTACTTTGTTCAAGTGCATTCAAATTATTAGGGAACACTTTGGTAATAATTTCCTTGATGTGTTTTAACTTATAACTTACCTTTTATCTATAGCCTTACCTTAACTTTATAAAATTACACATACATAATCAAATACATTAGCTCAATTTCATTTTCACTTATAGCCTAATATGCCAATTCCATACTCATGCATTTTCTTCAACATACAACCAAGTAACAAGCTAATAACCACACCTAATTCAAGCATTTAACTAATCCAATTTAACCTATGGAACACCACAATAAAATTTTCAACCTATTTGGATCTCTTCTCCATGGCCGAATGGCCCTTAGGTTCCTAGAATTCTCTATAACTCTTCCTTCCATCAAATTTATCCCTTGCACTAATTTACTTCAAGTAATCAAGTCTTAAACTTAGTCCACCCAATAATTAAACATCACATAAAACAATCTTATAAGGTTAATTTCATGATAAGGGAATGGCCAACATCAAAACACAAGAAGAGATGTTTTTTCATTCATATCCCTCCTATTATTCGGTCAACTATGTGGGTACCTTCAAGCCAAACAACCAAATCTTCTTACAAGTCCATGCCATTTCCTTTCATACCATCTAACTCATTATCAATACAAACTACAACATTAACATCCATGGCGAATCTCATCTTACCAACACTAGCAAATTTTGCTTGTTTCAAGAGAAAGAAAATGATCAAGAACTTAAGCCATATCTAGTTCAATTCTTACCTAATCTAGTGCATGCAAGGCCGAATGGGGAAGATGAAGTTCTTCTCTTTTCTTCAAGTAGAAATCGGGCAAGAATAATGAAGGATGAGAGGATTATTCTTTTTATTTTTATTTCTAACATAAATTATAACATGTGTTTCTTATAATATTACTAAAATCAATTTACATATATAATTAAAAGCATATATTCATAGCATGCTTTAATATAATAATGCCTAAATATCATACAAAAATAAAAAAAAGAACATATATGCATGCTTGCCGTCCACCTTGTTTAAAAATGGGGAATTTGACATGCAAATCCCCATTTTTAATGGACAATGTACTTAGCTCCCCTTTTTATTAATGCCCACTACCTTGGTTCTTCTTGCAATTTAGACCATTAGCAATTTAAACACTTAGAAGGCTAAGATTTTCCACGAGATTTTTCACACTTACTAAATCACACATAACAGACACAAAACATAATATATAAAAAAATATATATATATATAACTTTCAGGCTCGGATTCGTGGTTCCGAAACCACCGTTCCGATTAGGGTCAAAATTGGTCTGTTACAACTCTCCCCCCCTTAAGGATTTTCGCCCCCGAAAATCTTACCGTTAAATAAGTTTGGATATTGTTGCTTCATCGTCTCTTCAGGCTCCCACGTAGCCTCTTCAACTCCGTGACGATTCCATAGAATCTTTACTAATGGAACCCTTTTATTTCTTAACTCTTTGGTTTCTCGAGCTAAGACACAGATTGGTTCCTCATCATAGGTCAAATCAGATCGAATTTCAATCTCTGACGGGGTGATTACGTGGGACGGATCCGATCTGTATCTGCGAAGCATCGAAACGTGAAATACATTGTGTATCTTTTCTAAGCCAAGGGGCAGTTTCAATCGATAAGCCACAGGCCCTACACGCTCGATGATTTCATACGGTCCGATAAATCTCGGACTCAACTTGCCTCTTTGACCGAATCGGAGTATTTTCTTCCACGGAGAAACTTTCAAGAACACTCGATCTCCGACCTGGAATTCAATGTCCTTGCGTTTTAAATTGGCATAGGACTTTTGACGATCCGAAGCAGCTTTCAAATTACTTCGGATTACATCCACCTTTTGTTCAGTTTCTTTAATCCAATCAACGCCGTATATCTTATTTTCACCGAGTTCAGTCCAGTACAATGGTGTGCGACATTTTCGACCGTATAAGGCTTCATAAGGCGCCATTTTTATGCTAGACTGAAAACTATTATTGTAGGCAAATTCAACTAACGGTAGGTATCGTTCCCACGTACCCTTAAACTCGAGAACGCAACACCTCAACATGTCCTCAAGTATCAAAATTGTTCGCTCGATCGACCGATACATTTTATGGATGAAAGGTCAGACTAAAATGGAGTTTAGTACCTAGAGCATCTTGCAATCTTTTCCAAAACCGCGATGTGAATCTCGGGTCTCTATCTGAAACAATAGAACTCGGTACACCGTGCAGTCTTACAATCTGCGACACATACAATTCCGCAAGTTTGTCAAGTGAATAGTCGGTACGTACCGGAATAAAATGAGCCGATTTAGTCAGTCTATCAACGATAACCCATACAGTATCTTTCTTACTAGGTGTCATAGGGAGACCGGACACGAAATCCATGGTAATTCTATCCCATTTCCATTCGGGTATCATAATTGGCTGAAGTAATCCGGATGGTACCTGATGCTCAGCTTTCACTTGTTGACAGATTAAGCACTTGGAGACAAATTCAGATATATCTCGTTTCATGCCAGGCCACCAATAGAACTGTTTCAAATCATTATACATTTTCGTGCTACCCGGGTGTATCGACATTCGGCCATTATGGGCCTCACTCAAAATCATATGTATCAAATCTGAGTTCATAGGAACACACAATCGACTTTTATAATTCAAACAGTCATTTGCATCTATCTCGGAAATCGATTACGTAGCATTTTCACACTGGATCCGAATAGCAACTAACTTTTCATCAACTTTCTGTGCATCACTAATTTGCTGAACAAACATCGGTCTTGCTTGTAACTCGGCTATGATTGAACCATTATCAGACATAGCCACCCGTGCGTTTAATGTACGAAGAGCAAATAATGATTTTCGACTTAACGCATCCGCAACAACATTTGCTTTCCCCGGATGGTAGTCAATCACTAATTCGTAGTCTTTCAGCAATTCTAACCATCGGCGTTGTCTCAAATTTAGATCTTTCTGAGTCATTAAGTACTTCAGGCTTTTATGATCTGAATAAACATGACACCTTTCACCAAATAAATAATGACGCCAGATTTTCAAAGCGAACACAATGGCTGCTAACTCCAGATCGTGAGTTGGATAATTCTTTTCATGTGGCTTCAATTGTCTTAAAGCGTAGGCTATCACCTTGCCTTCTTGCATTAAAACACAACCCAACCCATTCAAGGAAGCATCACTAAAAATGGTAAATTCTTTACCCGATTCAGGCTGAGTTAACACTGGGGCCTCGGTCAAAAGGGTTTTCAACTGTTCGAAACTTTTCTGGCACCTTTCTGACCATTCAAATTTGACATCTTTCTGTAGTAGTCTCGTCAAGGGTGTAGCTATTACTGAAAAACCTTTTACAAATCGTCTGTAATATCCCGCAAGGCCTAGGAAACTTTGAATCTCAGAAACATTCTTCGGGGGTTTCCAATCGAGTATAGCTGCTATTTTGTTTGGGTCCACTCGAATACGACAATTTGAGACAACATGACCCAAGAAGCTGACTTCATTCACCCAGAACTCACACTTACTGAATTTTGCATATAACCGTTGGTTTCTCAAAGTTTGTAGTACTACTCTCAAATGCTCAGTGTGTTCCGTTTCATTTTTGGAGTAGATTAATATATCATCGATAAACACTACTACAAACCGATCTAAAAATTGGAAGACTCGGTTCATCAAATCCATAAAAATAGCAGTGCATTAGTGAGTCCAAAAGGCATAACCAAAACTCATAATGTCCGTACCTCGCTTCGAATGCGCTCTTTGGTACATCCGAATCTCTAACTCATGGCCGATAATAACCCGACCTCAAATCTATCTTCAAAACACCAAGCCCTTTTAACCGATCAAATAAATCATCAATCCGAGGTAACGGTACTTATTCTTTATAGTTACCTTATTAAGTTGCTTGAGTGAGTCGATACACATTCGCATTGTCCCATCTTTCTTTTTCACAAATAAGATCGTGCACCCCACGGGGAAAACTTCGGTCGTCTGAAACCCCTATCTCAACTCTTGCAATCTGCGCTTTCAATTCTTTTTAATTCCGTAGCGCCATTCGATGCGGGGCTACGAAATTGGAGTCGCATCCGGCACTAACTCAATACCGAACTCAATCTCTCGTCTTTGGGGGTAAGCCGGTAGCTCTTGAGAAACACATCGGTGTATTCACATACAATCTGTAATTTATTCCATTTGTTTTTCTGGACATTTTATTTCCCAATTACATAAGCCAAATAAGCTTCACACCCTTTTCTCACATACTTTTGGGCTACCATTGAAGATATTCTGTAGGCAACCCATTTATGTCACAAGATTTAATTTACGATCGTTTCACCGTTTTCGACATTTCAAGTCAATAAGCTTTCTTTTACAATCCACTACCGCCTCATGTGAAGTTAACCAATCCATACCCGTGATGATATCGAATTCGTCAAAGGGCAACAACATTAAATCACCGGAAGCAATAATCTCGAATCATCAACGGCAACTTCTACACACTTTATTAACAAGCACACATCTACCCAAAGGGTTGGACACTCGAATCACAAACTCGGTGAGACTCGACTAGCGAGTCTTACCAAATTTTAAATTTTCACACACATAAGAATGAGTCGAACCAGGATCAATTAGTGCAATCACAGTAGTATCATAAAGAGTGAAAGTACCGTAATGACGTCGGGAGGAAGCATCCTCTCGGCTCGTGCGCAAGATAAGCTCTAGCCGGAGCTCTAGCCTCGAGATCGATCTGTAGTGTTCTTTGTTCCTTTCTCTACTACCACCTACATTGCCCGAATGTGCGGGTGGTCTACCTCGCATTGGCACTTTGCTCGGTGTAGTGTTCTCGATTGCATTCTCGCTCGATTAACTTCGGACACTCTCTGATAAAATGATCTGATGACCCACATTTATAGCAAGACCGATCACGGAATCTACAACTCCCGAGTGCCATTTCCCACGTGCTTGCATTCGACTCTATTTTGTGGAATGTTACCAACATCAAGCTATCGAGGTGGCTCGGGAGCTCATGGGAGTCGATCTTGTCTAGGCGATCTGTGAGACTTTCTTTCATCGATCGTAGTCATCTCTCGGGCTTCTTGTTCGTGGAATGAAAGACTTTACCCGAAGATCTTTTACGAAAGTCTCTAGCTTCTGTCTCGGCCTTTTTCTTTTCTCCTTCCCGAGCTCTTCTGACTTTGCAAGCTCTCTCAACTAAGGTCACAAACTCTTGAATTTCAAGAATGCCAACAAACATCCTTATATCTTCATTCAAACCATCTTCAAATCTTTTACACATAATCGCTTGGTGGAAACACACTCTCTAGCATATCTGCTTTGAGCGACAAATTTTCTTTCATATTCCGTTACTGATCATTCGTCCTGTTTTGACTCTCCAGAACTCCTTTCGTTTTTGATCAATAAATCTTTGATGATGTACTTCTTACGAAATTCATTCGGAAGAAGTCCCATGTCACTTTTTCTTTCGGAACCACCGATACTAGTGTATTCCACGGTGATATGCAGCGTCCCGCGGCAAGAAAGATATAGCACTTCTTCAGCATTCATCCGGAGTACAAGACGACTCATCAAAGTACCGAATAGTGTTATCCACCACATTTCGGCTCTCTCAAAGATCATCATCATTATTAGCTTTAAAATCTTGGCCCCGAATTTTCGGATTTTATCGATTGGGGGCCTACTAGATCTCATCGGATCTATCATCGGGGAGCTGGGGATTCGAGGATGGATTATTCGGGGTGGAGGTTGGGTATGTACCGGTTATTTTGAATGAATTGGCGCGAAC
This sequence comes from Gossypium bickii, assembly GCA_025503065.1. Taxonomy (NCBI): domain Eukaryota; kingdom Viridiplantae; phylum Streptophyta; class Magnoliopsida; order Malvales; family Malvaceae; genus Gossypium; species Gossypium bickii. The sequence goes on along the minus strand of CP106717.1, from coordinate 39,331,185 downwards.
CATTCATTCATCATCTGATAAAAAGCTTGTTTGGTCTCTCCTTCGTGGCTACCCGAAACAGGTCGAGAGTCTATTGGCGCTGATTCGTGGGCACGGTCAGGCGCTACACTCTCTCCATCATCAACTACGGCTCTTTCAGGATCAGTGTCCATTTACTATATAAAACAGAGTTCAGGCTGTCAGAAGTCACCACACTATCAACATATAATAAAGGCATGTATAGCTAGACTCACACGTGCTACGGTAGTCCTAGAATCGACTAAACCGTAAGCTCTGATACCAAACAAATGTAACACCCCTTACTCGAAACCCTTGGTGGAATCGAGAGTGTGGCATTACTAGACGTAACTATTAACTCGGGGAGTAAAATTTTTTTAAAGCTGTCCAACTGCGTCACGCTGACTAAATCGGCCATAACTCGAGTTACAAAACTCGAAATTTAGATCCGTAAATTTTCCTTGGAACTAGACTCATATAACTATTTACCATAATTTTTCCAGAATTTTTCATATGGCCAATTAGTACAGTTTATTCATCAAAGTTACCCTTATTACACTGTCTGACAATTCTGACCTATCTCTACAAAAACGTGGTTATCTCATTGCACAAATTTCATATGCTGTTCTAGTTTATAACAATGAAAAATAGACTCAATAAGGATTTTACACATATAAACCATACTTCCTAATTATTTTTGTACAATTTTTAACAATTTTTACAAAACAGAACAGTGACTCACGAATTCAGTCAGGACAGGTCTCACTAAAACTTGATTTTCTCATAAAATATAAATCTTTTGCCTACTCTGATTGTTTCATGTAAAAATAGACACCATAAGGTTTAATATCACATCTTATTCACCTTCTAATTCAATGCACCCTATTTTTGGTGATTTTTCTAAATCACATCACTGTTATTACTGCATGCTGTTTCATTGTAATTTATAAGATACTAGATTCTAATCAAACATACATAACCCCCTAACTCAAGAATCTATTTCATTGATCACATTTCCTTAATAAAAACGTTTTAACTCCGATTAAGAATGCGTAAACCTAGCCATCAAAATTCATCGTACAAAACAAAACACAATAGCATTCTTAACTAAAAATTTTAGCCATATTCGCATGGCTATTTAATACAAGTGCCTCAAGAGTTCATCAAACAAGGACTAAGTCTTCCATATACATGCCTTTGTTTAAAAACCAAATTGGAAGGGTACCCAAATTGTAGACTGATAGTGTGAGTGGCTTTCCGAGCAATCCCGATGAACTTGCTACTAATCTACAAAACAAAGAAGACATTTCACACGATAAGCTTACTAGCTTAGTAAGTCCAAATTACAAACATAGTATGATCCACAATTCTCAACAATAAGAAAAATTTTTACTATTCAATTAGTGAGCTTGCACTCATATTCCCTATTAAAGTGCTATCATGTAAACGTAGGTACAGCATTCATATACTTAAATGAACAAAACCTCTATACCACATTTTTCATCATTGTACCAAGAAAACGTACCATTGGCGATAGATCCCTAACTCGCTAATTTACCTTGTCTTAATTAATTAGGAAGCTCATTCCAACTTTACGTACTCACCGAGCCGTTAACTCGACAAATTTGCCATAACTTACCTTGAACTCAGTTCGGTTTCTAGTCGTGAAGTAACACACCAGGCATTTAGCTCGCTAGGCACCAAAGCCCGATAAATAACACCGCACAAGGCACGCTGGCACAATCGCCCGATAAATAACACCGGCACAAGGCACGCTGGCGCGTAATAGCCCGATAAATAACACCGCACGAGGCACGCTGGCGTAATAGCCCGAATCATATCACCTTTAAAGCCCAAACGCATTTAAGAATTCAATCGTTTCTAATATCATTTTATACAATTATCACGTAATGGAAGTACTTTGGTTTATTTGCATCAACTACTCAAAATCATTCTAAGAGACTTATGTACATTCAGCTATGGCATGAATACCTACTCAAGACTTATCAAACTATATCGTATAATAGGCTCATAATTAATTCTTCAATATAATTTAGTTTTAGGACTTACCTTGGTTGTCGATAAGCCGTGCAAATCGGCTACTCGATAATCTTTGTTTTTCCTCGATCTTGATCTTTCTCTTTTTGCTCCCGATCTAATTTGGTTCAACTTAAATCAATTAAACTACACTTCCATTCAATTCAAAAGCAAAATCACAAAATACATAATTCCAAGATACAAGCATTTACATTCGGCATTCATCCTCTACTTTGTTCAAGTGCATTCAAATTATTAGGGAACACTTTGGTAATAATTTCCTTGATGTGTTTTAACTTATAACTTACCTTTTTATCTATAGCCTTACCTTAACTTTATAAAATTACACATACATAATCAAATACATTAGCTCAATTTCATTTTCACTTATAGCCGAATATGCCAATTCCATACTCATGCATTTTCTTCAACATACAACCAAGTAACAAGCTAATAACCACACCTAATTCAAGCATTTAACTAATCCAATTTAACCTATGGAACACCACAATAAAATTTTCAACCTATTTGGATCTCTTCTCCATGGCCGAATGGCCCTTAGGTTCCTAGAATTCTCTATAACTCTTCCTTCCATCAAATTTATCCCTTGCACTAATTTACTTCAAGTAATCAAGTCTTAAACTTAGTCCACCCAATAATTAAACATCACATAAAACAATCTTATAAGGTTAATTTCATGATAAGGGAATGGCCGAACATCAAAACACAAGAAGAGATGTTTTCATTCATATCCCTCCTATTATTCGGTCAACTATGTGGGTACCTTCAAGCCAAACAACCAAATCTTCTTACAAGTCCATGCCATTTCCTTTCATACCATCTAACTCATTATCAATACAAACTACAACATTAACATCCATGGCCGAATCTCATCTTACCAACACTAGCAAATTTTGCTTGTTTCAAGAGAAAGAAAATGATCAAGAACTTAAGCCATATCTAGTTCAATTCTTACCTAATCTAGTGCATGCAAGGCCGAATGGGAAGATGAAGTTCTTCTCTTTCTTTTCAAGTAGAAATCGGGCAAGAATAATGAAGGATGAGAGGATTATTCTTTTTATTTTTATTTCTAACATAAATTATAACATGTGTTTCTTATAATATTACTAAAATCAATTTACATATATAATTAAAAAGCATATATTCATAGCATGCTTTAATATAATAATGCCTAAATATCATACAAAAATAAAAAAAGAACATATATGCATGCTTGCCGTCCACCTTGTTTAAAAATGGGGAATTTGACATGCAAATCCCCATTTTTAATGGACAATGTACTTAGCTCCCCTTTTTATTAATGCCCACTACCTTGGTTCTTCTTGCAATTTAGACCATTAGCAATTTAAACACTTAGAAGGCTAAGATTTTCCACGAGATTTTTCACACTTACTAAATCACACATAACAGACACAAAACATAATATATAAAAAAAAATATATATATATATATAACTTTCAGGCTCGGATTCGTGGTTCCGAAACCACCGTTCCGATTAGGGTCAAAATTGGTCTGTTACAACTCTCCCCCCCTTAAGGATTTTCGCCCCGAAAATCTTACCGTTAAATAAGTTTGGATATTGTTGCTTCATCGTCTCTTCAGGCTCCCACGTAGCCTCTTCAACTCCGTGACGATTCCATAGAATCTTTACTAATGGAACCCTTTTATTTCTTAACTCTTTGGTTTCTCGAGCTAAGACACAGATCGGTTCCTCATCATAGGTCAAATCGGATCGAATTTCAATCTCTGACGGGGTGATTACGTGGGACGGATCCGATCTGTATCTGCGAAGCATCGAAACGTGAAATACATTGTGTATCTTTTCTAAGCCAAGGGGCAGTTTCAATCGATAAGCCACAGGCCCTACACGCTCGATGATTTCATACGGTCCGATAAATCTCGGACTCAACTTGCCTCTTTGACCGAATCGGAGTATTTTCTTCCACGGAGAAACTTTCAAGAACACTCGATCTCCGACTTGGAATTCAATGTCCTTGCATTTTAAATCGGCATAGGACTTTTGACGATCCGGCGACTTTCAAATTACTTCGGATTACATCCACCTTTTGTTCGATTTCTTTAATCCAATCAACGCCAGATATCTTATTTTCACCGAGTTCACCCGAAGACAATGGTGTGCGACATTTTCGACCGTATAAGGCTTCATAAGGCGCCATTTTTATGCTAGACTCGAAAACTATTATTGTAGGCAAATTCAACTAACGGTAGGTATCGTTCCCACGCACTTTAAACTCTCGAGAACGCAACACCTCAACATGTCCTCAAGTATCAAAATTGTTCGCTCGACCGACCGTCTGCATTTGCGGATGAAAGGTCAGACTAAAATGGAGTTTAGTACCTAGAGCATCTTGCAATCTTTTCCAAAACCGCGATGTGAATCTCTGGTCTCTATCTCAAACAATAGAACTCGGTACACACCGTGCGTCTTACAATCTGCGACATACAATTCCGCAAGTTTGTCAAGTGAATAGTCGAGCGTCACTTAATAAAATGAGCCGATTTAGTCGGTCTATCAACGATAACCCATACAGTATCTTTCTTACTAGGTGTCATAGGGAGACCGGACACGAAATCCATGGTAATTCTATCCCATTTCCATTCGGGTATCATAATTGGCTGAAGTAATCCGGATGGTACCTGATGCTCAGCTTTCACTTGTTGACAGATTAAGCACTTGGAGACAAATTCAGATATATCTCGTTTCATGCCAGGCCACCAATAGAACTGTTTCAAAGCATTATACATTTTCGTGCTACCCGGGTGTATCGACATTCGGCCATTATGGGCCTCACTCAAAATCATATGTATCAAATCTGAGTTCATAGGAACACACAATCGACTTTTATAATTCAAACAGTCATTTGCATCTATCTGGAAATCTGATTCTGTAGCATTTTCACACTGGATCCGAATAGCAACTAACTTTTCATCAACTTTCTGTGCATCACTAATTTGCTGAACAAACATCGGTCTTGCTTGTAACTCGGCTATGATTGAACCATTATCGCATATAGCCACCCACGTGCGCTTAATGTACGAAGAGCAAATAATGATTTTCGACTTAACGCATCCGCAACAACATTAGCTTTCCCGGATGGTAGTCAATCACTAATTCGTAGTCTTTCAAAGAATTCTAACCATCGGCGTTGTCTCAAATTTAGATCTTTCTCGAGTCATTAAGTACTTGAGCTTTTATGATCCGAATAAACATGACACCTTTCACCAAATAAATAATGACGCCATTTTTTCAAAGCGAACACAATGGTCGCTAACTCCGGATCGTGAGTTGGATAATTCTTTTCATGTGGCTTCAATTGTCTTAAAGCGTAGGCTATCACCTTGCCTTCTTGCATTAAAACACAACCCAACCCATTCAAGGAAGCATCACTAAAAATGGTAAATTCTTTACCCGATTCAGCCGAGTTAACACTCTGGCCTCTGGTCAAAAGGGTTTTCAATCGTTCAAACTTTTCGCACCTTTCGACCATTCAAATTTGACATCTTTCTGTAGTAGTCTCGTCAAGGGTGTAGCTATTACTGAAAAACCTTTTACAAATCGTCTGTAATATCCCGCAAGGCCTAGGAAACTTTGAATCTCAGAAACATTCTTCGGGGGTTTCCAATCGAGTATAGCTGCTATTTTGTTTGGGTCCACTCGAATACGACGACACTCGAGACAACATGACCCAAGAAGCTGACTTCATTCACCCAGAACTCACACTTACTGAATTTTGCATATAACCGTTGGTTTCTCAAAGTTTGTAGTACTACTCTCAAATGCTCAGCGTGTTCCGTTTCATTTTTGGAGTAGATTAATATATCATCGATAAACACTACTACAAACCGATCTAAAAACTGTTGGAAGACTCGGTTCATCAAATCCATAAAAATAGCAGGTGCATTAGTGAGTCCAAAAGGCATAACCAAAAACTCATAATGTCCGTACCTCGTTCGAATGCGATCTTTGGTACATCCGAATCTCTAACTCATGAATCGATAATAACCCGACCTCAAATCTATCTTCGAAAACACCGAAGCCCCTTTTAACTGATCAAATAAATCATCAATCCGAGGTAACGGGTACTTATTCTTTATAGTTACCTTATTAAGTTGCCGGTAGTCGATACACATTCGCATTGTCCCATCTTTCTTTTTCACAAATAAGACTGGTGCACCCCACGGGGAAAAACTCGGTCGTGCGAAACCCCTATCTGTCAACTCTTGCAACTGCGCTTTCAATTCTTTTTAATTCCAGTAGGCGCCATTCGATGCAGGGCTACAGAAATTGGAGTCGCATCCGGCACTAACTCAATACCGAACTCAATCTCTCGCATCTTTGAAGTAAGCCCAGAGCTCTTCAGAAAACACATCGGTGTATTCACATACAACTGTACCGATTCCATTTGTTTTTCTGACATTTTATTTCCCAATTACATAAGCCAAATAAGCTTCACACCCTTTTCTCACATACTTTTGGGCTACCATTGAAGATATTATCAGTAGGCAACCCATTTATGTCACAAGATTTAATTACGATCGTTTCACCGCTTCGACATTTCAAGTCAATAAGCTTTCTTTTACAATCCACTCACCGCCTCATGTGAAGTTAACCAATCCATACCGGGATGATATCGAATTCGTCAAAGGGCAACAACATTAAATCAGCTGGGAAGCAATAATCTCGAATCATCAACGGGCAACTTCTACACACTTTATTAACAAGCACACATCTACCCAAAGGGTTGGACACTCGAATCACAAACTCGGTGAGACTCGACTAGCGAGTCTTACCAAATTTTAAATTTTCACACACATAAGAATGAGTCGAACCAGATCAATTAGTGCAATCACGTAGTATCATAAAGAGTGAAAGTCTGTAATGACGTCGGGAGGAAGCATCCTCTCCGGCTCATGCAAAGATAAGCTCTAGCCGGAGCTCTAGCCTCAGATCGATCTGTAGTGTTCTTTGTTCCTTTCTGACTACCACCTACATTGCCCGAATGTCTGGGTGGTCTACCTCGCATTGGCACTTTGCTCGGTGTAGTGTTCTGGATTGCATTCTGCTCAGTTAACTTCGGACACTCTCTGATAAAATGATCTGATGACCCACATTTATAGCAAGACCGATCACGGAATCTACAACTCCCGGAGTGCCATTTCCCACAGTACTTGCATTCGACTCTATTTTGTGGAATGTTACCAACACTGGCTATCGAGGTGGCTCGGGAGCTCATGGGAGGTCGATCTTGTCTAGGCTGATCTGTAGCAGCTTTCTCACCGACATCAGTCATCTCTCGGCTTCTTGTTCGTGGAATGAAAGACTTTACCAAGATCTTTTACGAAAGTCTCTAGCTTCTGTCTCAGCCTTTCTTTTCTCCTTCCCGAGCTCTTCGGCTTTGCAAGCTCTCTCAACTAAGGTCACAAACTCTTGAATTTCAAGAATGCCAACAAACATCCTTATATCTTCATTCAAACCATCTTCAAATCTTTTACACATAATCGCTTCGGTGGAAACACACTCTCTAGCATATCTGCTGAGCCTGACAAATTTTCTTTCATATTCCGATTCTGATCATTCGTCCCTGTTTGACTCCAGAACTCCTTTCGTTTTTGATCAATAAATCTTTGATGATGTACTTCTTACGAAATTCATTCTCGGAAGAAGTCCCATGTCACTTTTTCTTTCGGAACCACCGATACTAGTGTATTCCACGGTGATATGCAGCTGTCCCGCAAAGAAAGATATAGCACACTTCAAGCATTCATCCGAGTACAAGACAACTCATCAAGTACCCGAATAGTGTTATCCAAACCACATTTCGGCTCTCTCAAAGATCATCATCATTATTAGCTTTAAAATCTTGGCCCCGAATTTTCGATTTTATCGATTGGGGCCTACTAGATCTCATCGGATCTATCATCGGGGAGCTGGGATTCGAGGATGGATTATTCGGGGTGGAGGTTGGGGTACACTACCGGTTATTTTGAATGAATTGGGCGAACCATTCATTCATCATCCGATAAAAAGCTTGTTTGGTCTCTCCTTCGTGGCTACCCGAAACAGTCGAGAGTCTATTGGCGCTGATTCGTAGGCACGGTCAGCGCTACACTCTCTCCATCATCATTTACGGCTCTTTCAGGATCAGTGTCCATTTACTATATAAAACAGAGTTCAGGCTGTCAGAAGTCACCACACTATCAACATATAATAAAGGCATGTATAGCTAGACTCACACGTGCTACGGTAGTCCTAGAATCGACTAAACCGTAAGCTCGATACCAAACAAATGTAACACCCTTTACTCAAAACCCTTGGTGGAATCGAGAGTGTGGCATTACTAGACGTAACTATTAACTCGGGAGTAAAATTTTTTTAAAGCTGTCCAACTGCGTCACGCTGACTAAATCGGCCATAACTCGAGTTACAAAACTCGAAATTTAGATCCGTAAATTTTCCTTGGAACTAGACTCATATAACTATTTACCATAATTTTTCCAGAATTTTTCATATGGCCAATTAGTACAGTTTATTCATCAAAGTTACCCTTATTACACTGTCTGACAATTCTGACCTATCTCTACAAAAACGTGGTTATCTCATTGCACAAATTTCATATGCTGTTCTAGTTTATAAAAATGAAAAATAGACTCAATAAGGATTTTACACATATAAACCATACTTCCTAATTATTTTTGTACAATTTTTAACAATTTTTACAAAACAGAACAGTGACTCACGAATTCAGTCAGGACAGGTCTCACTAAAACTTGATTTTCTCATAAAATATAAATCTTTTGCCTACTCTGATTGTTTCATGTAAAAATAGACACCATAAGGTTTAATATCACATCTTATTCACCTTCTAATTCAATGCACCTATTTTTGGTGATTTTTCTAAATCACATCACTGTTATTACTGCATGCTGTTTCATTGTAATTTATAAGATACTAGATTCTAATCAAACATACATAACCCCCTAACTCAAGAATCTATTTCATTGATCACATTTCCTTAATAAAAACGTTTTAACTCCGATTAAGAATGCGTAAACCTAGCCATCAAAATTCATCGTACAAAACAAAACACAATAGCATTCTTAACTAAAAATTTTAGCCATATTCGCATGGCTATTTAATACAAGTGCCTCAAGAGTTCATCAAACAAGGACTAAGTCTTCCATATACATGCCTTTGTTTAAAAACCAAATTGGAAGGGTACCCAAATTGTAGACTGATAGTGTGAGTGGCTTTCCGAGCAATCCCGATGAACTTGCTACTAATCTACAAAACAAAGAAGACATTTCACACGATAAGCTTACTAGCTTAGTAAGTCCAAATTACAAACATAGTATGATCCACAATTCTCAACAATAAGAAAAATTTTTACTATTCAATTAGTGAGCTTGCACTCATATTCCCTATTAAAGTGCTATCATGTAAACGTAGGTACAGCATTCATATACTTAAATGAACAAAACCTCTATACCACATTTTTCATCATTGTACCAAGAAAACGTACCATTGGCGATAGATCCCTAACTCGCTAATTTACCTTGTCTTAATTAATTAGGAAGCTCATTCCAACTTTACGTACTCACCTGAGCCGTTAACTCGACAAATTTGCCATAACTTACCTTGAACTCAGTTCGGTTTCTAGTCTGTGAAGTAACACACCGGCATTTAGCCTGCTAGGCACCAAAGCCCGATAAATAACACCGGCACAAGGCCTGCTAGGCACAATCGCCCGATAAATAACACCGGCACAAGGCCTGCTAGGCGTAATAGCCCGATAAATAACACCGGCACGAGGCCTGCTAGGCGTAATAGCCCGAATCATATCACCTTTAAAGCCCGAAACGCATTTAAGAATTCAATCGTTTCTAATATCATTTTATACAGTATCACGTAATGGAAGTACTTTGGTTTATTTGCATCAACTACTCAAAATCATTCTAAGAGACTTATGTACATTCAGCTATGGCATGAATACCTACTCAAGACTTATCAAACTATATCGTATAATAGGCTCATAATTAATTCTTCAATATAATTTAGTTTTAGGACTTACCTTGGTTGTCGATAAGCCGTGCAAATCGGCTACTCGATAATCTTTGTTTTTCCTCGATCTTGATCTTTCTCTTTTTGCTCCCGATCTAATTTGGTTCAACTTAAATCAATTAAACTACACTTCCATTCAATTCAAAAGCAAAATCACAAAATACATAATTCCAAGATACAAGCATTTACATTCGGCATTCATCCTCTACTTTGTTCAAGTGCATTCAAATTATTAGGGAACACTTTGGTAATAATTTCCTTGATGTGTTTTAACTTATAACTTACCTTTTTATCTATAGCCTTACCTTAACTTTATAAAATTACACATACATAATCAAATACATTAGCTCAATTTCATTTTCACTTATAGCCGAATATGCCAATTCCATACTCATGCATTTTCTTCAACATACAACCAAGTAACAAGCTAATAACCACACCTAATTCAAGCATTTAACTAATCCAATTTAACCTATGGAACACCACAATAAAATTTTCAACCTATTTGGATCTCTTCTCCATGGCCGAATGGCCCTTAGGTTCCTAGAATTCTCTATAACTCTTCCTTCCATCAAATTTATCCCTTGCACTAATTTACTTCAAGTAATCAAGTCTTAAACTTAGTCCACCCAATAATTAAACATCACATAAAACAATCTTATAAGGTTAATTTCATGATAAGGGAATGGCCAACATCAAAACACAAGAAGAGATGTTTTCATTCATATCCCTCCTATTATTCGGTCAACTATGTGGGTACCTTCAAGCCAAACAACCAAATCTTCTTACAAGTCCATGCCATTTCCTTTCATACCATCTAACTCATTATCAATACAAACTACAACATTAACATCCATGGCCGAATCTCATCTTACCAACACTAGCAAATTTTGCTTGTTTCAAGAGAAAGAAAATGATCAAGAACTTAAGCCATATCTAGTTCAATTCTTACCTAATCTAGTGCATGCAAGGCCGAATAGGAAGATGAAGTTCTTCTCTTTTCTTCAAGTAGAAATCGGGCAAGAATAATGAAGGATGAGAGGATTATTCTTTTTATTTTTATTTCTAACATAAATTATAACATGTGTTTCTTATAATATTACTAAAATCAATTTACATATATAATTAAAAGCATATATTCATAGCATGCTTTAATATAATAATGCCTAAATATCATACAAAAATAAAAAAGAACATATATGCATGCTTGTCAGTCCACCTTGTTTAAAAATGGGGAATTTGACATGCAAATCCCCATTTTTAATGGACAATGTACTTAGCTCCCCTTTTTATTAATGCCCACTACCTTGGTTCTTCTTGCAATTTAGACCATTAGCAATTTAAACACTTAGAAGGCTAAGATTTTCCACGAGATTTTTCACACTTACTAAATCACACATAACAGACACAAAACATAATATATAAAAAATATATATATATATATAACTTTCAGGCTCGGATTCGTGGTTCCGAAACCACCGTTCCGATTAGGGTCAAAATTGGTCTGTTACAGATTCTATATATTTGTATATCTTATAAAGTGTTAATCATGTGAGTTGGTAATGTATTTGTCCATGATGTCTTGGAGAAGAAATTATATTAAGTGTATTATTATTATTCAGCTATGTATATTTTACATAATGATGTATTAAGTTCTATACTATAAACTTGGAGATTAACATGTTTAAGTGTATATTCAATATATTACATTTACTTGAGACTTACTAAGATAGCAACTTACTGTGTGTGCTTTGTTCTTGTCCACCTCTGTTTTATAGATTTCTTTTTGATCCAAGCTATGGACTTGAAAAATCTTTGAAGAAGTCAACCGCACTATCGACTTACTTTTGGTATTGAATAACTTAGTTTTAGATTCAAAAAGGCATGTATAGGCTAGACTAAGCATTATAAATAATGATGTGAAATCGTGTAATTATGATTAGCCATGCGAAAATGCCTATCTATTTTGGTTAAACCTTGTCTTTGCGTTTTGATGATATAATTTGCTCATGCCGTGAATTATCATTTGTGTTTGGATGTGGTTTAGGAATTATATGAAATGGTTTAATAGATATATGTCATGATATGTATATGTATTTCGATCTTTGATGGTCAACTTGATAGTTTAGGGTTGAATCTTAATCATGTGTAAAGTATATGTGTTAGATTAATAAACAGAAATGTGGCTACTTTAATTCGGTTAATTATTGTGAAGACTTGCTATGCTTAGGTATGCCTTCAATTACAAAATAGTTATATTAGGTGGTTCTCATGAAAATGTTATAAGAATATTTATTTATGGAGATGTTAGATATTCAAATTTCAAGAAGTTGTTATGACTATGATTTTGGGTTATATGCTTGTGAAGTATGTATAAGTTGTATAATTTTTGGAATGCTTATTTGCTTAACATTATGAATAGATATGATGCAGTTAAAGTACTTAATGTGTTATTTAAGTAACGTTTAGAAAATTTTGTGTGCGTATATAAAATTTTGTCAATGTCATGAATTAAAAATTTTGATATGTAATGCATGTATATGTTCAGCTAACCTAGGTAAAAATGCACTTGTAATTCACATGTTTAAGACATTAGCTATTTTGACCTATTTTTCGAATATGGTAAATGAGCATATCTACGTTATATATATGTATTTTTTTATATGTGAGTACCTGATCTGGTTGAGTGTTTGGGTTTTAAGATGAAGTTATTTTAGAAGTTTGTAATGTTTATAAAATTTTATAAATATGACCTTGTATAATTCGGCCAAATGGGATAAAGTTTGTAATTAGGTGTATTCAATCCTATAAGTAAGTTTCATTGAGATAATATTCTTAGTAATGCCCGTAACTCTAATCCGGTGACGGATACGGGTTAAGGGTGTTACATATCACATATCACATTTGGCCCATTTCACAATTTATTTCAAATCGGCCCATATAGTAAATTATCAATCGGCCCATATAGCAAATTATCAATCGACCCATATAGCAACATATTTCAATTTGGCCCATAAAGGGTATTTTTCGTAATTTTTGTAATTTTGCCACTAAGGGTAATTCGGTAATTTACCCACTAAGGGTAGTTCGGTAATTCACCCACTAAGGGTAGTTCGGTAATTTACCCACTAAAGGTATTATGGTAATTTCGCAACCTAGGCTTAACTACTAATTTGGGGCATAAAATCGAAACTGTCCATCTGCATCATACAGACTAAATTGACCATAACTCGAGTTAGAAAATTCAAAATCTAAATCCGTAAATTTTTCTTGAAACTAGACTCATATATCTCTCTCTTATAATTTTTCCAGAATTTTTAGCCTAACCATTTAGTACAGTTTATTCCTTAAATTTTCCCTTGTTTCACTATCCAATGATTCTGACCTCTCTTATCTTAATTTCAAATATCTTATTGTACACTTTTCATATACTGTTCTCACATGTTTTTATTGAAAATAGGTTCACTAAGGAATCCATACATATCAATTATAACTCTTAATTCACTTTGTACAATTTTATACGATTTTTCTAAGACAGAACAGAATACCCCAAAGTCATTCAGAACCAGTCTCACTAAAATTTACATGTCTCAGAATATAAAATTCCTTTTCCTTCTCCGTTTCCTCCATATCAAAATAGATATAGTAAGATTTGATTCGAGATCTTATTCACTTATCAATTCCTTTTTTCCCATTTTCTGTGATTTTTCAAAAACACGTCACTGCTTCTAACTGAAACTGTTTTATTACATAATACGATTACCACTACGATCATACGCACGCCCGAGTGATCACAGATGCTGGTTTTTTTGTTTTCTTCAGTATTTCGACCGATTCACAGAATATTTCATTCAAACTTTCAGAGAAGTGTGAGATTACACACCATATATGGAAAGTACAGGATTACACACCTGATATTGATTTCCTAAAGAACCACTCTTCGTTGACCCTAGAACAATACCAACCAAAAGTTAGCCTCGAATTTCCAAAATATTTCATACCCAATGTATTACTTACAATTGAATCACTTACCACAATCTGAGTCTCTTATTATGAGGGATAGGTGATCGAGCGATTTAATCCCTATAGATAAACTTGATTAGTCACCACCACTAACCCGCTTAGCAAATCACCGATCAACGAAAAAGATCCAAAAGAACCATGATGAATCCCTTACCTTAATGATTATAAAACCAATTCCCAACGATTGTACAATGGCTACGGATGAGTCAAAGATTCGGCCAAAGTAAAAAGAAAGAAGAAAAAATATGGTCACCAAGGTTTGTAATTTCGGCACAAAGCAAAAGAAAAGAAAAGAAAAGAGATTGAGAGGAAAAACAATGCACTATTGTGCTAACATGTTTCGGCAAGGAGGGTTGCAAAAATTGGGAGAAATCACACAAAGTTGTCAAAGGGATTTTTGGCCAAAACAAAGCTAAGACTTTACCAAAAGTCAAAATAAAAATTTCAGCCATCTATCTACCCCAAAACCGTCCACATGCATCCTCCTTTAGGATAAGAGTTTGGCCACCCAAACTTTGCAAAACATCACCCATAAAATAAGCCTCATGCCCCCCTTTCTTTCCTATTTCTCTTGATTCCTTTCCCCAACTTCAACCTTGCCTTATTCTTATAGCCACCTTACCAAAAATAAAGAAGTCCAACCTTGCCACAAATACCTCTTGGCGGACACTTAAGGAAAGAGTGCAAAAAATAAAAGTCAAAAATGCACACAAAGGGATTCGAACCTCTTCCCTTAAGGTCCATCACTTGATGCCATAATCTCTTTACTAATTGCTCATTTATGCTAACAAATTACTCACTTATTTTCATAAGCCTTGATGTCACTTACTATCTCTCCTTAATAGGCTTAAACACAAAATTTTACTAAGGCGCAACTTGAACCCGGAACTTCATAGAACCTTGTAATTTTCTAAAATCACCTTCCTAATAAGTCCAACTTGAAATAATGTCGTTCTCTTATTCTCAAAAATTTTAAACATTCCTATGCCCAAGGCCCATTGGGCCTAATCCTACTAGGCCCAATTTCGGGATGTTACAAAAATAGCAGGTAAGTGACCCTTCCATTTGTGTTTAGATCTAAGCACTTGAACCCAAAATTGCTCAGGGTTGTTGATAATATTACAACCAATCTTCATGAGGAAAGCATTATTGAGGTAGTCAATCTTCTTGAAACCAAGGTCCCCTTGTTTTGTATCTCTGCAAATATCATCCCGCTTAGCCAGATTATGCCCTTGTTCTCCTCAGTGTTCCCTCATACAAAATTAAAAAAAAAAATAGAATTCTAATATTTCATTGAATTCCTTTTTTTTCACACTATAAATAAATCTCTGCACACACCACAGAATTACACAACAAACTTGAAAAAAATTTATATTCTTTGGTAGGAAAAGTAGGCTAAGGCATATTACATATTGTTGATCCTCATTTAGACTTAACCATGGGTCGGGCGTGGTTCGGGTTGAGTTGATGTTAAATTTAGGTCCATTTTTTAGGCTCAGGTTCTTCTCAACTTGAAAAATTGACCTGATATTTTTGCCCAAGTTCAACCCAAATAAAAATGTTAAACCAGAGCCCAACCCGACCCGCTCGTATTAATTCTTTTTTATTTTTTATATAAATATATATTTAAAAATATAATACATCAAATACACTAAAATATTAAAATAAATGTTTCCCAACAAATTGAAATACATTAAAAAAAAGTCTTTGTACTTAAATAACACTAAGATAGTTGTAACTTAGCTAGTAAATGTCTCTAAAATAGTAGTAAAATTAACGATAAAATAAGATTTATACAATATCTAAACAATAACAACAAAATAGTAGTAATATAATAGCAAATTGGCAGGAAAACAACAACAATATGTCGAAACAATTTATTGTCTGCTATGAAGCATTTGAATTCATTTTGCCATAGCTCTATCAGTAGTGCTCTATAAGAGACCATTACAAATCCACACTACTGAGAAGCAATCACTTTAGACAATTACTTGACAAAAGTTTTTATTCCCAAACATCTTGAGACCATCGCAAATTACCCAAAGTTCCACTTCCTCCATGCTACAACTACCAACACCATGACTCTAGTTGAAGAGCCACCTCTCATCATCTTCCCTAGCAAGACCTACTATGGGGGTCAAACCAGTGCTAACTTTTACTGCCTCATCGGTATTTAATTTGACCCAACCAGATTCTTGGTTGATGCTTCAATTATTTCAATGGCATCATCGGATGTTTACATCCTACTCAAAGAAGAAAATAAGTCTACAAAATATTTTACTTTTAGCAAAAAAAAAAAAAAAAAGACTTGAATCTTTTGAAATATTTAAAGGAAAAAAAAAGAAATGTTTTTAGCAAGGGAAAAAATAATGCGAAATATGCAGTGCTTAATATTTCTTAAAAACCATTTTTAGGGAATTTCGGAAAGAAAAAAACTATGAATTCTAGATTTAAATGTAGAAAAATATATATTTTTTTTCAAAAATAAATTGTTTTTAGTTTTTACTACACATAAAATATTTTGTTGGGTTATAGAAATTATACCAAAAAAGGAATATTATTATTTTCCCGTTCCAATACCTCTACAAACTAAATTAAAAAAAGTTATCATCTACTTCTTTTTTTTAAATAAAACTTAATATTTTAATTCTAAAATATGAGATAAATGTAGTTTGAAGTAATTTAATTTTTATTTTAATTAAAGTATGAGATAAATGTAATTTTTCAAACGCATAGTTACCTTGTAGGGTTGATGGATAATTCTTTTTGTCTATCATAAACAGCAAACTCTATGTTCTTTACAATAATATTTGAGAAATCAATTACCAAAATACTTTATAAGATGTAATCAATGGGAAAACATTTCCATGGACTCAAGAGTTTCTAAATTTATTGACTATAGCTTTCTACATATCATTTATATTTTTTTAATTTCCCCTTGTATAAATTAATATAGTTTTAATTTTTTTATTAATGCAAAAAATGTACATATTTAATTTTTTACCCTTTTACTTCTACAAACTAACTTAAAAAATATCATGTATTTTCTATTGATAAAATTTTAAATTTTATTTTTAAAATATAAGCTAAATATAATTTTTTAGGTTAATTTACTATTTTAATAAAAAAATTGTTCCATGCAATTTTATCATTTTTTTTTGTATTAATGCAAAAATTTTACTACTTTTTCAAAATTCAAATATCTAAAATTTTCAGCAACTAAATGTATGAATTGTTACACCCGAGATTATTGATATTGTCCCTTAAATGGACCCTCGAGGCCCATACAGGCATTAAAATTGAGTAGGGACTTAATCAGAAACTTTAAGAATTTTTTGTAAAATTACAAAATTCTTCCAAGTTACAAGGCTGACACACCCGTGTGGTCCGAGGGACACGCCCGTGTGACCCTAGGACACGCCCGTGCTACATGCCATGTTCGACCCCGTGTAACTCTCTGCTTGTGCACACAGCCATGCCACACGCCCGTGTGCTAGGCCGTGTGGTTAATTAAATTCTTTCCAAATTAGGTGCAGGTTTCACACAGCCAAGACACATGATCGTGTTTTAGGCCGTGTGGCACACACGACTGAGACATACACCATTGTGCTCAATTCTGAGCATTCTATTCTCAAAATTTAGGTGCAGGGGACACACGTCCTAACCATACGCCCATGTACCAGGCCTTGTGTCACACACGGTCTAGACACACGCCCGTGTGTTAGCCCGTGTGGACAAAATAAAGCCATTTCTAGCTTTATTTCTCACCCAAAATCACACATTGACCTGCACTTAAAACTTACATCCAAATACCAACCATTTCAAGCATTCAAATTAAGCAAATTCCATCATTCAACATAGCATACCATTACATGTATACATGTTTACCATCTTATCTTGGTTCAAATCCATATGTTAGACATAATTTGATTAACTACTTAACATAATGTAGCTACCATAATGTAACATTATAAGTATATCAAAACAACCATTACTAGCCATTCCAATGGCTAGATTACAAACATCATAATCAAGCTACTAATGGCCAAGTTGTCCTATACATGCCATTATACCAAAATGATTTTACTAGGTATACCCAAAATAAGCTAGTAGATAGTGTGATGATGCTCCAATGATCTCCAACCTTCGCAAGCTTCCGAGCACTATAAAATAGGGGAAAATAAAACAGAGTAAGCATTACATGCTTAGTAAGTTTGTATAACGGAAAACTAAACTTACCAATCCTGTTTATTAAATGTAAGCATACAATAACTTGTTTTCCATCAACTTGGCAAAATTGCCTAAATACAAACATTCAATCAAACATGTTAGTCACAAAATTTTCATATATATCAAGTAAACATAGATGAGCTCATCATACTATTTTCCTTCAAGACATCATTCATTTCATTCCATAATTCTCTTATCATGCCAATAATTTTGTCCGTTGAACCATTGAAGTTCCAAGGGATGCTCAAGTGGTACAATCGAGGTGTATGATTAAATAACCCACCAATTCTTTTTCAAGATGACCCATTAGGGCACTAAATCAAGGAACACACTCTTGAGCCACATATCGTATGTAACAGCCTGATTTTGGGTCTAGTCGGAAGAGTGGTTTTGGGACCACAAACTCGACACAGAGAAATTCAACTTTTATTATATTTTTATGGTCTATAGTTTTATGGAATGATTTCGTGAAAATTTTGTTCGAAAAATTTGACGTTTGGGCACTCAATTTAGTCAAAAGGACTAAATTGTAAAAAGTGCAAAACTTAAATTCTATATGCTAAAGGTGTCCAATTGCTATGAAATTTTAAATTAGAGGTCCTTAAATGGTAATTAGACCACTGGTTAAGTTGTTCGAAAAAAATGGACATGGTTTGGTATGTTTCTAAAGTTTTTCATTAAGGGAATTTTAGTAATTTGGTTATTAAAATGATTTAATAATCTAATTAAAAGCCAACTTTTGCTCATCTTCTTCCCCTTGGCTGAATTTTACATGGAGAAGACATGGCTAGGGTTTTTCAAGCTTCTAAGCTCGATTATCAAGAAAAATATGGTTCAAGCTAGAATGGGGGAAAAACGAGTATTTGATGATTTAGTCCTTTTTGCCATTTCCATGCCGAGGTAAGTTCGTATGTTTAATAGCATTAAATTATATATGTATAAATTCTTAATTGATATAATTGTGGTAAATATTATATTATTGAAATGAAATGTGAATGCTATTGAGTACGATACTACAGAAATGCCCAACAGAGATTCGGTACAGCGAAAGTCCTGGTTGAACCTTGAGAATAGATAGGATATAAATGTCATGACATTAGGGTTACTGAGATTACGGGTAAGACCATATCTGGGATATGGCATCGATATGAGACTTCTTGTAAGACCATAGATGGGCTATTGGCATCGATATGAGACTTCGTGTAAGACCATAGATGGGCTATTGGCATCGATACGAGATTACATGTAAAACCATATCTAGGATATAGAATTGGTACGATACTATGTGTACGAGATCCCCGAGTATCCTTTAGTAGTCCAAATGGTTCAACGGGTATGTCAAAGACTAGAAAGTATGTGATTATGTTACGAGTTGGTACAGGTATGTACATAAAGTTTATAAGCATTGACTTCATGAAATTGTGAGTTCATGATTTCCATGAGAATGTTTTTGTGAAACCTTGTGATTTTCGGTCTATACTTGTGATGTATGAAATACATGGTAAATTCGATTGATGATATTGTGATTGGCTTTTCGGCTAAATTGAGTTATGATGGCGTATGTTTTATTCACAAAATTTGTGATTTATTGGATATGAGAAAAAGGGAAGATTAGCATAATTCCTTGTTGAAATGGTTATGGAAGTATGGGAAGATAAGAGTCTAGGCAATTGAAAGATATTAAGATATATGCTCGGAAACATGAGTACACATAATTAATATGCATGTTTACCATGAGGGTTGAAATGATTTGTTATTTGCTGTATTATGTTACAAAAATGAGATTACGGTTGTTAGGCTAATGCCAATATATGTGAAATTATGCTTATAAGTTGATAGAGTAAATATTATGATTGAATAAGAACTATAACTGTGAGATTTATAGTAATAATTATTATTTTATGTTTATATTGTTGGACTCGATAAAAGATTGGTAAGAGTTGCTTATTATTTTTGTACAGACTTATTAAGCTATATATATAGCTTACCCCCTTCCTTTCCAATGTCTTTTAGGGTTATTGAGCTAGCTCGTCTGGGAGATCACTAGAGATCCTATCACACTATCAAGCTATCATTTTGGGTATAAGTGAATTGAAGTATTTTAAGTCTATGGCATTTATAGGGACTTAGTCATTTTGTTAAATATGTCATTGTGATTGTAGCCAATGTGTTGGCTTGTGATTGTAAAAGGCTTGTTTTGATATTTGGCCATGTAGATTGGTTTATTTGGGCTATTATGGTTGTAAGCCTAAGTATAGATATATATATGTGCTAATGTCTCTGGTGATATGAATATGGTATACTTGGTGAATGATAGAAATAAGATTTATGACAAGAATGTGAAATGTTTGTATATGTGGAATCTTGCATGATTTGGTGTGGAGAGTTTAATGTTCTAAGCATTAAAAATAATGGCATAAGAATGACATGTTATTGTCTTGGTTGTGATGGGTTAGTTGCTCTTTTATGCTTGAATTTGTGCCATGTGATGTTGTGTTGATGTGTGCAAGTGAGGGTGGAAAAATGGCTTGGTAAATGGCCTTTATTTTGTCCATATGGGCGTGTGTCTAGGTCGTGTGTGACACACAATCTGCCCTACGGGCATTTCTTCCGGCCGTGTGTCCCCTGCACCTTTATTGTTGCAAAAACAGAATGTCCAGAATTGAGCACACGAGCAGAGGCATGGGCGTGTGTCTCAGCCGTGTGTGCTACACGGCCTAGCACACGGGCGTGTGGTACAAGTCAGAGAGCACCCTAAATCGAACACGGCCTATAGCACGGGCATGTCCCTTAGACCACACGGGCGTGTGAGCCCTGTAACTTGAAAAAAATTTCTAAGTCTTGAAAAAAATGTTGCTTTGATGTGTGCAAGTGAGGGTGGCAAAATGGCTTGGTAAATAGCCTTTATTTTGTCCATACAGGTAGACACACGGGCGTGTGTCTAGGCTGTGTGTGACACACAGTCTGCCCCACGGGTATTTGTTCCGGCCATGTGTCTCCTACACCTTAATTGTTGCAAAACCAAATGTCCATAATTGAGTATACGGGTAGAGACACGAGCGTGTGTCTCAGTAGTGTGTATTACACGGCCTAGCACACGGGTATGTGGCACAAGTCAGAGAGCACCCTAAATCGAACACGACCTGTAGCACGGGCATGTCTAAGGGTCACACGGGCGTGTCCCTTAGACCACAGAAGCGTGTGAGACCTGTAACATGAAAAATTTTTCTAAGTCTTGTAAAATTTTCTAAGGTTATCAGCGTAGTCCCGAACCACTTCTAAAGCATGTATTGAGCCTCGTAGGCTTATTTTAGGGACAATATGAATGTGTATGAAAAGCTTTAATTTGAATGGAAATTTATGACTCGAAAATGTATGTTTGCTTGTATTTATGTTCGATAATACCTCGTACCCTATTCGAGCGCTGAATACGGATAAGGGGTGTTACATTTAGTGGTATCAGAGCTATGGTTTAGGTGATTCTCAGACTAACGTAGCGTATGTGAGTCTAGCTATACATGCCATATATAACCTGTGATAGTGTGATATCTCCCAACTCTGATGAAATTGTTTTGTTGAGGGAGAGATACTTTCCAATTGAGCTATTTTTGAAAACGCTAAAAGTGATACAAGATATTTGAAAATGTGTTTTGTGATGAGTCGAAACTTGGAAAGGTATGAATAAGAGTTCATGATATGTATGTGATTATGTAAAAAATGAAATAACCATAAGTTGAGAAATATGGATAAAATGTCATTGTTCCGGTTGACTGTTGTATTTCGATGGATTATGGTGATTTTATGAAATGGATAAAATGTTTTAAATGTTGCAAAAAGGATTTAGCCCAGAAGGGTAATCTTGAATTAAGCCCTCTCGAGCATAAGTTATGAAATGGATTTAGCCCGGACGGGTAATCTAGAGTAAGCCCTTTAGAGTATACGTTACTGAAAGGATTTAGCCTAGACTGGCAATCTTGTTATATCATATGTGGCTCGAGAGTGTGCTCTATGAATATGTGCCAAAAGGGTCACTTTTGAATATGAATTGAAGAATTGTTGACATGCATACCTTGAGTATACTACTCGAGTATCCATCGAAATTACAATAGTTCAACGGGAATTATTCTTGAAATAAGGTGAAATAAATAAAATATGTAGGCTTATATGAAGCATGTGAATATTCGTCCAAGCATGGGTAATATGAAATTATGTGTATTTTGTGATTTTGTGAAATAGAGACTTAAATGTCAAAATGTGAAAATATAATGGCTAAATTATAAATTGCCCTAAATGTGTATTTTTGGATTGAATTGAATGATTTGTAAATAAAAGAGTTAAATTTGAATATGTATAGATCAAGAACCGAAGAAAACAGATTTAGACCGAGGAAAGTCGAAAGTGATCGAGTAGTCGAATCCGTCTGTTTATCTGAATCCGAGGTAAGTCTATATACAAATAAATGTATTTGAATTGATTTATGTATATTTGTATAAATTTGAGTTATAAGAATGATTATGAATGATAAGCATACGAGATTCGAGATAATATCGACAAGGTGTCAAAGTCTGAGAAGTCCCGTACAAACCCTAGGAATAGATAGGATCTATATGTCATGACATAGGTTTCTGATATGAGACATCGTATAAGACCACGTCTGGGACATTAGCATCAATTTGAGATTTACGTGTAAGACCATGTTTCGGACATTGGCATCATATTGATTCATGTAAGACCCTGTCTGGGACAATGGCATCAATATTTGGTTACATGTAAAACCACGTCTGGGACGTTAGCATTGTACGATAATTTCGAGTATTCCGAGTATCCTATTTGATTTTGAATGGTTCAGCGGGCAATTCTGAAAAACGAAAGACAATGTGAAATGTAGAACCGAATTAGGTACGTTTGAAATGTACACTATATATGTGTATGAAAGGTAAGTATATATATGTGTATATATATATATATATGAACTTACCTAGATAAAGAATGTACATGGATATGATGAGATTAAATGTGATATATGTGAAAATGTGCTATGATCAAATGAGGCATTTGGAGACATAATCTTGTTGGTAAGAAATGGCTAAACAAATGAGCCAAGGATGAATTAAGAATTTGCAATTGAAATTGATGTTATCCCGGTTGCATCATGTTTTGACACAACTCGCCGACCTCAAAATTGGCCTAAACTTGAAGGGCCCAAGTGCAAGATGAAACATCTTATAGACCTGATTGATTATTGGGCCAATGTTTTAAGGACTTTTTAATTTAATATAGTTTTATTTAAATTAATAAGTTTTCATATTTTTAATTTTAGATTTGCACTTTGTGTGTTCTGCATTTAATAAAGTCTTGCATTAAGTAACTCATTGTTCATTTAGTTTGCATTTCAAACCATGCATTTAAGCATCTTAGTTTAATAAATGAGTTGCTGGACATTTATTGAACTCATCTTAGTTTAATTAATAAGTGTTTTTGTTGAACTTTATTTAATAAGTGTTGCTCTTAATTAATCTAGTTCCTAGGATTATTTATTGATGCATGAGTTAAGTTCATTTAATTATGTTTCTTTAATTAACTAGTTGCTGGAATAATTGATGCATATGTTTTAGTTCTTTTACTTAAATGTGTGTTATGTTTAATAAGTGTTTACATGTGTTTAATAAGCTTATTTGAATGTGTTTATTGCAGGAGTCTTTTCAAGTCATAATCATTACATTTCAAGGCTATTACAACTTAATTGAAGTGACTTTTCAAGTACTTTTTGGTTACAAAAGAAGGAGCTATTACAAATGAGGTTTATACATCATTTAAGGAGGTTTTAAGGAGCATTTTATCATCCATTTAATTTCAGCAGCAATCTATTCAACTACGAGCCCGTTTTTACCATTTCAAAGGTTAA
Source organism: Gossypium bickii (assembly GCA_025503065.1). Lineage (NCBI taxonomy): Eukaryota > Viridiplantae > Streptophyta > Magnoliopsida > Malvales > Malvaceae > Gossypium > Gossypium bickii. The sequence goes on along the minus strand of CP106717.1, from coordinate 39,306,892 downwards.
TTCAAGCATTCAAATACCATTAATGAGCTGGTTAATAAGTTGGTGTCTTTTCAGCTAGCCAAGGGACAACTCAAGCGACATTTTAAGCATTCAAGGATGACCATTCAAGCTAAATTAAAGTGAATTCAAGCATGGAGTAAATTGTTACAAGAATATTAAGAGTCTTGAGTTTAATTTCAGTTTTTAATTAGCACATTAAGATGTGACCTTTCAGCTAGTTTTTCTAACACTATAAATAGGTGAAATCAGCCTTTGTAAAGGGACTTTGGAACTTTGGAATTTTTGAACTTTGATAAAATTTTATGAACTTTTGTTCTTTTGAGGTTTTCCCTCTCATATTTCGTGTGAGTCTCGAATTGACGTATCTAGCGTGCTAATGGCGCCAATCGAACTCCTTTCGAACTTATCACCAACCTGGTATGGCGTTCATCCATTCAATTATACCTTCGGTTCTTACTTCGCTAAGTAACGGGTCGAGGTCTATCAACTATTTCCATCCTTCCCCTTAAGCCATATAAGTCCCGGGGTGACACTACGATATAGTGTTGAATCAATCTTACCGCTTAAGTCTGTTTTCCATATCCACCGTTTATCCCAAACTATCTATCTTTATTTTATTTCTTAAACCGATCCTACTACATTTCATACTAAAACATTCTTTCATCTCCAAACGACTTCTTTAGCTTCCGCATATTTTCCACCAAACTTACAATTTCAACGCACCGAACAATCTCCTCGTCGACGATCGGGCAAACAAGTGAAACGACTCGATTAACTCGAGCCGGATCACATCAGAAATATATATGTATAAATGATCCTGTGTTTGATATGATAATTAATGTTTATATGTTAAGTTTATTTGTATATGACTTACTAAGCTTTTGAAAGCTTACTTTGTGTGTGTTTGCTTTATTTTATAGATCGTTAAAGCTAGGAGAGGCTCGGGGATCTTTGTTGATTGTCATCACACTTTGGTACTTTATGATCATGTAAATATTAAGTATAGCATGTATAGGCTAGTCACTTTGAAATATGTTTAAGATATGTATATAGCCATGTGATATGGCTAGATAAATGGTTGTGATATGAATGAGTAGTCATGTTATATGATGCTTTGTTTGGTATGGCTTAATGACTAATGAAATGGTCAAAGTAAAGGTAAACTTGTTAATGCAAAGTTGGTATATTATTGATGAGTAGATGTCATATTGTAGTGGTAAGTTGTAGATGATTTATGTTTAGAAATGCTTGTGAATAAGTTGAACTAAATAGCATATAAGTTGGTATGTTTGAAATGTACTTGAATTAGTTGAAAAGATGACCATTTGGTATGTTTTTGGTTGCCAATTGTGTTTGGAATAATGCTTGTATGTGCTTGTAGGAATGACCCAAAGTGTGGGTGGCATTTTGGCCTTGCAAATGGCCTATAATTGCCCACACGGTTGAGCACACAGGCGTGTGGCTCAACCGTGTCCTTCATGGTTGTATTTCAAAAACAAGTCAAACTCGACCACGGGCTGGACACACGTGCGTGTGACTGGCTGTATGGTGCAAGTCAGTAGCGACCACGGATGAGGCACACGAGCGTGTCCACGGCCGTGTAAACAAGTTAGTATGTATGCCCTGTTTTGACATGGCTTAGACACACGGGTGTGTTTGAGGCCGTGGATGGCACACGGCCTGCCCACACAGGCGTGTGACCTCTGTAACTTTGAAAAATTTTTAAATTTCTGAAAATTTCTGTATGTATTCAGTTTAGTCTCGGCCCCTTTTTAAAGCATGTTTAAGGTCTCGTAAACCTAATTAAGGGACACTTTGTTTTGATTCGTTGAATTATATTATGAAATGTCTATAAAAGGCTCTATTTTATCTGGTAATGCCTTTAACCCTAGAGCGGCGATGGTTACAGGTTAGGGGTGTTACATAGTGGAAGCTAAAGCTCAAATGGTACGATGGTTTTCTTTTCTCAGGTAAGTTTGATTAAGGCCAATGAGTTCAATCAGAATATTTTGTTTCCTTGAATTAAGGCAGTTGTAAAGATCTTTGACTAGCATGTGAGGAAATTTTGAAAGATTGTATGTTTAAGTTGTTCTAACAACATAAAGAAGGGCGTATTTTGATATGATATTATTTGATAGTTAAGATTGAATCAATTGTTTTTATTTGATCAAGCTGGTTAGTTGAAAGGTAAATTGAGTTATATGCATTTAAGTTTATCCTCAGGTAAAAGGATAAAATCTTATACATTCATGGGTAAATTGATGAACAGTCTGAATGAAGAATTTATATTCAAAAAGGGGTGATACAAGGACGTACCTCTTAGATCAGTTCTAATTGGATGATATTATTATGAGTTAAAGCTATTTTGATTTATAAAGTTATCACATTTGTGAAAGTTTAAATGGTCTGTTAAGTATTAGCAAAGTTGAAAATAGTTGAAGGTATTGTTAACCGAAGCACTGATTCTAGGTCTAGTTTAAATTGAGCAAAGAATTTGTGATTTTTTTCAGCTATGCACTATCGAACGGATTGGAATGTGTTTTAAAACAAGAATGTAAAGTGATAGTTTATGCTTTAAGACGGTTAAAGTCACATGAAAGGAACTGTCCGACGGGTGATTTAAAGTCGGCCACTTTTTATGTTTGTGTTAAGAATTTGATGAAATTGGTTGTCCAACAAAAATGTCATATGTTTCTTAATCCCAAGAGTTTAAAGTATCTATTGTCATAGAAGGATCTAAATTTAAAATAGCATAGATGGCTTGAAGTATTTAAAGATTGTGAGCAGTTATCGATTAACCTTTAGGAAAGTAGATATAGTTACAGATGTTTGAATGGAAAACCTTTAATTTTTTTTGTGATTATTGGATACATGATTAATCTTATTTGATGACAGTCTAAATCTAGATAAATTAGAAGTTAAAGCGATGTTTTCTTTGCAAGATTGAGAACCTCGGGAATGTGATAGTGAGTGGCAAATTAAATGAGTACCATGTGAGACGACTTTTGGTTTTGAATTTCAGGTCAGACCTGATGACTGTTATCATTATTCCAAGATAGAATTTGTGCACTAAGTAATTCAAAGCTTATGCAAAAAATTTTGTACAAAGCTCAGTAGTAGCTCGTTTGTTCATTTAGGGAGTAATAAAATGTACAGTTATTTGAAATAGATGTTCTAGTGATCGGGTATGTAAAATGATAGATTAGTTGAGTTATATGTTTCAGATACTATCCGATCAGAAATTGTACATAAAGTAAAAGTTATTCGTGGCAGTTTAGAATCCACTTCAGATTGTCGGAAAATGTATGTGAATTTAAAACATGATGATATGAAATTTTCGTTCAGCAATAGCATGCTTCCAAAAGTATTGCTTTGGAAAAATATTCAAAAATGTGTTTTTTTGTATCTATGTTGCGATGGAATCGATTGGACTCTTTGAGTATGAATTCTCCGATAGGGATTAAGATTCAGCTGATGTGTTGTATAACAAAGAATCGATCGGAATTTTGACACGAGAGATTAAAGTTGGGAAATAAAAGCATAACCCTAGTGAGGGTTCTTTGGCAGTGTCACGAGACAGAGGAGTCTACATGGAAATCAAACTTATTTTTCGGTAAGATTTTCGGGGACGAAAATCCCTAAAGGGGGAGAGTTGTAACAACCTGATTTTGGGTCTAGTCGGAACAGTGGTTTTGGGACCACAAATTTGACACAGAGAAATTCACTTTTATTATATTTTTATGTTCTACAGTTTTATGGAATGATTTTGTGAAAATATCATTCGAAAAATTTGACGTTTGGGCACTCAATTTAGTTAAAAGGACTAAATTACAAAAAGTGAAAAACTTGAATTCTATATGCTAAAGGTGTCCAATTGCTATGAAATTTTAAATTAGAGGTCTTTAAATGGTAATTAGACCATTGGTTAAGTTGATGGAAAAAAATGGACATGGTTTGGTATGTTTCTAAAGTTTTTCATTAAGGGTATTTTAGTAATTTGGTTATTAAAATGAATTAATAATCAAATTAAAAGCCAATTTTTGCTCATCTTCTTCCCCTTGGCCGAATTTTACATGGAGAAGACGTGGCTAGGGTTTTTCAAGCTTCCAAGCTCGATTATCAAGAAAAATGTGGTTCGGGCTAGAACGGGGGAAAACAAGTATTTGACGATTTAGTCCTTTTTGCCATTTCTATGCCGAGGTAAGTTCGTATGTCTAATAAGCATTAAATTATATATGTATAAATTCTTGATTGATATAATTGTGGTAAATGTTATATTATTGAAATGAAATGTGAATACTATTGAGTACGATACTACGGAAATGACCAACAGAGATTCGGTACAGCGAAAGTCCCGGTTGAACCTTAGGAATAGATAGGATATAAATGTCATGACATTAGGGTTACTGAGATTATGGGTAAGACCATATCTGGGATATGGCATTGATATGAGATTTCGTGTCAGACCATATCTGGGATATGGCATCGATATGAGACTTCGTGTAAGACCATAGATGGGCTATTGGCATCGATACGAGATTACATGTAAGACCATATTTGGGATATAGCATTGGTATGGTACTATGTGTACGAGATCCCCGATATCCTTTAGTATTCCAAATGGTTCAACGGGTATGTCAAAGACTAGAAAGTATGTGATTATGTTACGAGTTGGTACAGGTATGTACGTAAAGTTTATAAGCATTGACTTCATGAAATTGTGAGTTCATAATTTCCATAAGAATGTTTTTGTGCAACCTTGTGATTTTTGGTCTATATTTGTGATGTATGAAATACATGGTAAATTCGACTAATGATTTTGTGATTGGCTTTTGGGTCAAATTTGAGTTATGATGTCGTATGTTTTATTCAAAAAATTTGTGATTTATTGGATATAGGAAAAAGGGAAGATTGGCATAATTGCTTGTTGAAATGGTTATAGAAGTATGGGAAGATAAGAGTCTAGGCAATTGAAAGATATTAAGACATATGCTCGGAAACATGAGTACACATAATAAATAGCATGTTTACCTTGAGGGTTGAAATGATTTGTTATTTTCTATATTATGTTACAACAGAGAGATTATGGTTGTTAGGCTAATGCCAAGATATCTTAAATTATGCTTATAAGTTGATAGAGTAAATATTATGATTGAATAAGAACTATAACTGTGAGATTTATAGTAATAATTATTATTTTATGTTTATATTGTTGGACTCGATAAAAGATTGGTAAGAGTTGCTTATTATTTTTGCACGGACTTACTAAGGTATATATATAGCTTATCCCCTTCTTTTCCAATGGCTTTTAGGGTTATTGAGCTAGCTCGTCTTGGAGATCGCTGGAAATCCTATCACACTATCAAGCTATCATTTTGGGTCTAAGTGAATTGAAGTATTTTAAGTCTATGGCATGTATAGGGACTTAGTCATTTTGTTAAATGCGTCATTGTGATTGTAGCCAATGTGTTGGCTTGTGATTGTCAAAGGCTTGTTTTAGTATTTGGCCATGTAGTTTGGTTTATTTGGGCTATTATGGTTGTAAGCCTAAGTATAGATATATATGTGCTAATGTCTCTGGTGATATGAATATAGTATACTTGGTGAATGATAGAAATATATTTATGACAAGAATGTGAAATGTTTGTATATGTGGAATCTTGCATGAGTTGGTGTGGAGAGTTTGATGTTCTAAGCATGATAAATAATGGCATGAGAATGACATGTTATTGTCTTGGTTGTGGTGGGCTAGTTGCTCTTTTATGCTTGAATTTGTGCCATGTGATGTTGTGTTGATGTGTGCAAGTGAGGGTGGCAAAAAGGCCTCGTAAATGGCCTTTATTTTTTCCACACGGGCGTGTGTCTAGGCCGTGTGTGACAAATGATCTGCCCCACGGGCATTTGTTCCAGCCATGTGTCCCCTGCACCTTAATTGTTGCAAAACAGAATGTCCAAAATTGATCAAACGGGCAGAGACATGGGCATGTGTCTCAGCCGTGTGTGCTACACGGCCTAGCACATGGGCGTGTGGCACAAGTCAGAGAGCACCCTAAATCGAACATGGCCTATAGCACGGGCATGTCCCTTAGACCACACGGGCGTATGAGCCCTGTAACATGAAAAAATTTTGTAAGTCTTGTAAAATTTTCTAAAGTTCTCGGTTTAGTCCCAAACCACGTTCAAAGCATGTATTGAACCTCGTAGGCTCGTTTTAGGGACGATATGAATGTATATGAAAAGTTTTAATTTGAATGGAAATTTTTGACTCAAAAATGTATGTTTGCTTGTGTTTATGTCTGGTAATGCCTCATACCCTATTCCGGTGCTAAATACGGGTAACGGGTGTTACATCGTACAGCAGGATTACCAGTCTAGTCTAATCCTTTATTTAACGTGTGCTCAGAAGAGCTCAATTAGGATTACCAATCCAGGCTAAATTCTTATTGTAACGTATACTCAAGAGGTATTATATCAGGATTACCCGTCCGGGCTAAATACTTTCTATAATGAGGTCAATAGGATTACTCGTCTGAGCAAAATACCGCTTGCAACAAATACAGGACCTCATTCATTTCGGGAAAGCACATATATTCTTCGAAATTCAATATTCAAATGGGACTTAACCCCTGTTTCACCATTTCAAGCATGCTTTCAATTTTTCATTATAGAAATCAACTAATTCACATCAATATAAGTCATATTCCATACAAACACAACATTCAATTAACCATATTCACATGCTCGATTAAGTTACACGAACCTACCTCGACACTTGTTTGCGTATAAAATCTACTAATCTGAAACCTTTTCTTGTCCTCGATCCAACCTCAAATTTGTGTTGTCCGGATCAAATTAAGCCATGAAAGTTTCTTCTCTCTCTCATAGGGTTTCCATGTGTTTTAGGTTGAAGATGACATAAAAATAATATGATATCTTTTATCATCTTTTAATTAATTTAATTATTTCCAATCCAATTTAATCCTTGCCCTTTTTCTAAATTTCCATGGATGAGTCACCAAAATATCTACATACTTTTCTTTAATGGTCTAATTACCATATAAGGACATCTAGTTTTGAATTCCATAGCTATTTAATCCTTATAGCTTCTAGAATTCAACTTTTGCATTTTATGCGATTTAGTCCTTCTCGTAATTAAGCACATAATCAGTAAAAGTTTCTTATCAAAATTTTCACATGACATTTTGAACATATTACAGACCATGTAATAAAATAAAAATAAATTTTATTTTTGGATCGGATTTGTGGTCCCGAAACCACTATTCTGATTTAACTAAAAAATGGGTTGTTATATGAATATTGTAACACCCTAGATCCAACCTAGACGTTATGACCACATTTGGAAATATTACCGTAAATTTGATTGAAAATCTAGGATTCGTTTATTTTGAAAATACGTCATATGCTCCTACTACCCAAAAATCTGGTTATTCGAAAACATATCTTACTTAGATGTTTTATAGTAAACGTGGTTTGTTTTCATTTTCTAAAACATATAGCTTTGCAGCGGAAATTCTTAGAAAGTAAATTTTTGGTAAAACACAGTTTGTTATTTTGAAATCTGTTGTTTTGTAGAAAAATGAACATTGTCGATAAAACATTTTAAATTCATCATGCAAAAATCGAAAATAAAGTCCAAAACCAAAACAGTCCAAAATGGTCAAGATAGTCCAAATTTTACAAAACTCTCAAACCCATATTTAAATAAATTAAATTTATGAAAATATTGTTATGACCGAGCTCCCGTCGCACCGACCCGCCTAAGTCTAAGAGTTACCTGAAAGTAAACAGACAAATTGAGAGTGAGCTTATGAATTCAATGTGCAACATAATAGCATATCAATAGATAATAATCATGCATATATCAAAAACAAAATTCGTATCAAATCATATTATATGCAAATTTATGATTCTACCGCCATCTGTTACACACCATCTCCGACCATCCCAACACACCATATAGGGTATTAGAATACCCATCAAGCCCTACACACTGTTTAGTGTCAGTATGACACTTTTCAGAATATTAACAGTTTAGCTGCCTAATCATTAGGCGATTTATCGCCATTATAGAAATATGTGCTGTTGTGCCACGAAATATGGTAGAGGTATATCTACCCACACTTTCTTCATATACACAATCTCACCCTAATGTAAATATAAAAATTAACAAATATCAGAATATACATGTCATACATGCTCTCATAACAAAAATGGATTATACTTACTGTAACACCCCTAACCCGTTTTCGTCATCAAATTAGGGTTACAGGGCATTACCGAACAATCAGAATAACACTTAATATTGTAACATTAAATAAGCTAATCTTATTAAAAACTAATCAAACATATGCATTTGGTCCCTAAATTGAGCCTTCGAGGCCTTAAAAATAGCTTAGAAGCAATTCGAGACTAGTTTGAAATAAAATAGAATATTTGGGAAAAAGTTGCAAAACTTGAAAACAGGGCTCACACGGCCGTGTAACAATAAAAAAAAAGGACATAGGACCGTGTCCCAGCCCATGTCTCCACTCGTGAAACTCACTGCATTAGGTCACATGGTCGTGTAGTAGGCCGTGTGCCAGACCGTGTAACTCTCTAACTTATGACACACGGCTGTGTCACAGGCCATGTAACTCATTGACTTAATACACTAAAACTTTACAGATGACACATGACCGTGTGACTGCCTGTAACAGCCCATTTTTTAGTGGTGCCAGAAACAGTGGTTACGGGACCATATATCTGACGAGTAAGTTCGTAAATATTATTATTTAATATTTTCAAGACAATTATGGTGTTAAAATAAATTTTGAATTGGTAAATTATACTATTTGAAAGAATAATTAGGTTCAAGTGGTATGACCTTAAAGTTAAGTGGTTATAGAAAATAAGGTATCGGAACCTCATTTCTATAAACCGAGCTGTAAATATTTAAATAAATATTTATGTAGTATTATTAAGATTCTATTAGTTAATTTAAGAAAAAGCACTAAATTGAAAAAGGAACAAAATATAGAAATTATAATATGAAAGTGATTTAATAGCTTGATTATTAAATTAGAAAGGATAAATGAAGTAAATATTCCTTAACATTAATTTTGGACAGCATTATGGATGAAAACTATTAAATATTACATGATTTAATGGCAAAATGGTAAATTTTATAAAATAAAAACAAAAATTAAAGGAATTAAAAGACATTTCTTCTTCATTTCTTCTTTCCATAGCCAAAACACCATGAAAGCTTAGGTTTGAAGGTTTGGTTCATTCACCTTCTTCATGTGTAAGTTTTGAGTTATGTTTCTTGTAATTTTTATGTTTTCAAGATCGTTGCAACTAGGTCCAGCTAACCCGTACCTTCATTTTTTATTCTATTAAAAATTTTGGAAGTTGTAATTGATGAATATTGAATGTTTTTTTATGAATAACATGTATTTGGAGCTTTGATTATGCTATTTGATGAATGTGTAAAGTGATTTTTATTAGATTTTCATTTTAGGATTAAATTGTGAAAATGTCAAAATATTAGGGTTTGTTAGTGAATTTGATGTTTATTAGGGGCTATTTGAGGGCCTAGTATATTTGGATAAATTATTTATTTGAGAAAAATGGTTAATTTGATGAATTTAGAGTTAAGGGACTAAATTACAAAATGGTAAAATTTTGGGGTAATTGTGTAATTTAAAAAAGGTATTAATTGTAAATTGGTTTGGAAATGAAATATATGCTGATAAATGAGGAATTTTATATTTTAGATCAAAATCTCATAGATACTCGTGAAAAAGGAAAAATAGCGGAATAGTCCCTAAACTTCTGTAACTACTACAATTTAGTCCAGGTAAGTTCGTACGATTTAGAATTTAATATCAATATGAATTATTGAGTAGCTTATCATTGGAAAACTTATATATTTATTTTTAATTATGGATAATGAATAGTAAATTCAGATATATTATTGATTTTGATACTCGATATGAATTAAACGCGGGATTAGAGTACATTCGTGCTTTGGTATATTACGGGGGTTTGGAGTGGAGATGGTATTGGAGGGAGATACCAGTATATTACCCAAGTAAACCGAGGTTCAGCATTTGTTGCGAACTCTCGTGTTATACTTTCTGTTTTGCGTGATTCGGGTGGATTAGCTCTTATGAGCTTCTATTCAGCTCTTTTTAGCTTCTGTTGGCGTGTTTGGGAGGACCAGCTCTTATGAGCTTCTGTTGACGATGTACTCTTACTACTAAGTCGTTGTTCGAATGGAAAATCTCGGTAAGGGAATTTTTTTAATGAATTTGAAAGATATGTTATTTATTCCACATTGATCTGAACTTGGATGAATGCATTGATTGAAGTTGTGAATGACAGGGAGTTCTCTTAGATGACTTTTATTGTTTGAATTATTATAATTAGTTCGGTAAGATTTATCGTTTAACACATTGAACTTACTCAGCTTCATTAAGCTTACTTGTATTGTTAAATGTCATTGTAGATTCTCGGAAGGTTGGACGATCGGATCGGATCGGCACTCAAGTCACATTATCCAGCTCATCTCGATAGTTTTTGGAACGTTTAATACAGATTATATGGCATGTATAAGCTCTTGTGTGGTTTTGGTTAATGTTTGGCTTATTTAAATATTATGAATAATATTACATAAGAATGAGGTATAGTTATTATGCTAGTATGTATGGTATATATATAAATCAAATGTTGTGATTGTGGTACCTTTGATAGGTATTTTAATTAGGTATTGCTTGAGTGAATTGATGAATTGAATCGATGTTTATTATTTTTTTAAATCATATATACTTTTGGTACCAATGAGGGAACAGGTTAGGCACTTATTAGGTTGGTTTTGGTGTGTTGCTGGCTAAATTATTGTCATTTTGAATTGGTATTTTGGTTGGTATTTGAGTTTCTTAAGGTCCAAGAAAACTTGAAATGGTAAACTTGTGTTTTAAGGTTCATTTTGGGGCCACATAGCCTAAGACACCAGCGTTTCTCTCAGCCATGTGTGACACACGGCAATGCAACACGGCCGTGACTCCCCTATAGGTTAAAAGCATACAAGTCAGGCGGTTACACGGCCAAGCACACTACCTGGCACACAGGCATGTAAGGCCATTTCGAGGGTGACACGGCTTGGTACACGGGCGTGTGGCTTGGTCGTGTGACCCAAGTCAGTGAGTTACACGGGTATGGACACGAGCTGGGACATGGCCGTGAGTCCCTATTTCAAATATCCACACGGCCTGAGACATGGACATGTGCCTTAGCCGCATGACCTCTGCAGACCAAATTTTCCAAATGTTTCTGATTTAGTCCCAAATTGTTTCTATAGTATTTTTAGAGCCTCAAGGGCTCAATTAAGGGACATTATAAATGTATTTGATCGTAATTAGATTATGTTCACATTGATGTATGAATTGAATGGTTTACTATTTCATTTGTCCGGTAATACTCCGTAACCTTGTTTCAGCGATAGATACATGTTAAAGGAGTTACACAGCTCGTGTCCCAGGCCATCTGATCCATAATTTGACCCTAAAACAAGCTATTTCAAGGCCAAAACACACCTAACTATCCATCCCATTTGTGCACACATTCAATTGACCAAAGCATCATTCAAACACTTATAAACATACCATTTCAAACATCTTATTTCATCTAACCATTATGCCATTCAAAGGCGCCACATATATATCAAAACATCATTAACCAACAAATCAATATGACAATACCTCAAGCACAAAACTTAGTTCATTTATCTACCAAATGATATCACAATTGACCATTTACATGCCATAAAAAACATAACAAAAAGAGTCTTATATACAAGCACTTAAGAATGGCCAAAATGACTTATCCTGTCAAGGTTCCAAAGTTCATCAAACCAAACATAAACTTCAAAAGCATATGCATACCAAATCAACCATTACATATTGAAGAACTACCATGATAAAAAAGGGTCCTATACAAGCCAATTATAACCTTGGCCGAAATACTAAAAAACTATCGAAATGGTTGATGGATAGTGTGATAGATCTCAAACAAGCTTCTAACAGATTGAGCTTTCGATAATATATAAAAGAAAGGAAAGTAAATACGTAAGCAACTAGTGCTTAGTAAGCTCGTATAAACTGAAACATAACTTACAATTTCTTTAACACAAACCATAGAATAAGCATAATATCATTACCAAGACCATAAGCTTAGTAAAATCCTATACAAGCACTATCAAACTCACAAGTTAGAAAGTTCATACATGATACATATGAATTCAACCATAATATAAGTAGATTTTCATATGCACATAATTTACTACATTAGCCTTTTCATAGATCATGATTCAATATCCCAATGTGTACTTACCATGGCATATCTTTGCTTACTCGTTGAACCATCTAAAATTCCATCGGATATTCGGGAATGCTCACACATAGTGTACCTTTCCTTATAACCGTAACCTTTCTTTTTCAATAGTGCTCACACGTGCTGTGGGTCAGAATGTTAGCTACACAATGCTGCCACATGAGCTGCGGAGAATCCGTAACAAATACAGGACCTCAGCCATCGGTAGAACATTCAAGACCAACACCCGAAACATGAAATCCCTAATGACATGTCATTCATATCTTAAGAATTCTTAAGGTTCAAACAAGGTTTGTTATCCGTCAATTACTCAAAACATCAATACATAAGCATTTTCAAGCCCGTTTTTATTAACACAATATAGTAAATAATCAATTTAGCCATCATTAATACGATTATAATTCATACGAACTTACCTCAATAACTATGGTCGTAGAAGTAGAATTTAAAACTAATCCGAAGTTTTCGCCTTTCCTCAATTTAAGTCCAGTTGTTGTCTACCTTGATCTAAATAGATAGTTTCATTCAATTAAGTACTTTAAGTATTCAATTCAATCCATAATTCATGTTTATGCAAAATTACAAAATTACCTTTAACATTTTAACTTTTTACAATTTAGTTATTAAGTTCATAACTTGAAATTTAACCATTTTAATCCTCTATACAAGCTAGCCGAATTTCTTAGGGACTCGTATCAACCCACTTAAATAATCAATTCATAATAATACTATGATATTTTACTATTTTCATGAATAAGTCCTTAAACCCTAAATTCACTAAAAATCCCTTAACAAAACATGTTTGTTTAACAACTAAAAATAATAATCTATCATATAACATCAAAACACATTCAAAAACAACCATGGCAAGTCCCTCAACCTTTAACAGTTTTGCATATTAACCCCCAGGCTAGCTAGATTCATCTAAATCGAACTCAGAAACATAAAAATCATTGAAAACGGGACACAAAATCATACCATGCAAGAACAAAGTGTTGGTCGAACTTGCATTCTTCTATAATGCTAATTTAGGTTTTTAAAAAAAATGAAGACAAGATCTTTCTTTTGTATTTTATTTACTTAAATTTTCTTTTATTTACCAAATTACTACTTTAACCTATTATTAAAAAATTTCAATAAAACCTTGTCCATAACTATCCACTAACTTAATTATGATATATTTACCATCTAAGTACATTAATTTACCTTTCCATAGCCTTTTCACCCTTTTAACCCTTTCAACTCTATAGATACCATTCTATACGGAGCTATGATATCAAATAGGTCCCCGATACTAACTCAATAGCAAATTCAACCTCTCTGGCTGGCAGTAATCCTGGTAACTCTTTTGGAAATACATTCGAGAACTCACAAACAATCAGAACTAACCCTAATTTCAACTTTGAAGCTTTGGAATCAAATATATAAGGTAGATAAGCCTCACAACCCTTTCTGATAAATTTCTGAGCTAACATAGTTGAAATAATATTAGTTGTACTATTAAATTTATCAGATTCAACCCGAACTAATTCACCATTCTAAAATTTCAAAAAAATTTGCTTTCGTCTACAAATCACAACATTATCATGTAGAGTCAACTAACCCATACCAAGAATTACTTTGAACTCATCAAATGGTAATATCATCAAATCAGTCAGAAAGTTGCAATCCCAAATCATCAAAGGATAGTTTCTACAAAATTTATCAACTAACACATACAGACCTAAACAATTCGTAACTTTGATCACAAATTTAGTTGACTCATAAGGTATTTTCTAATCTGACACTAAAGTTATACATATATAAGAGTATGTTGACCCCGAGTCAATCAAGGCATTAACATTAGTATCAAAGATGGAAATGTACAGGTAATCACATCAAGTGCCAAAGTTTCCTCACGAGCTCGAATTGCATAAGCCCTAGCTGGTCATTCCACTTCGATTATTTCCCACATTACAACTATTTTCAGATGGCCTTCCTCTTGCAACAGTGTTGCTCGGACGAGTATTCTTAGTATTCTCTTTATCAAATCTTTCAGGACAATCTCAAAGAAAATGATCATAGTATCCACATTTGAAGCACCATCCATCTCTTAATTGGCACTCCCTGAAATGCTGTCTATTGCACTATCGACATTCATGTTTATTATTTCGAACACATCCCATACTCGCTACAAAAGTACCCTAAGGTTTCGAATTGGAATGTTGTTTCCCTTCATCTCTTCCTGAGAATCCTCCTGAAGCTGAGGTACGACTGTGAAATTCTTTTTATTTCTTCGATGGAGACAAAAATGATTTTTCTATAGGTCATTTACTAGTGTCACGAGCCTCAAAATCTGCATTTCTTTTAGCTTTACTAAGTTCTTCAGCTTTATACATTCGATCTACCAATACCATGAATTCTTTTAATTTCAGACTCCCAACTAACAGTTTGATATCTTCATTTAAATCATCTTCAAACTGAGTGCACATAACAACTTCTGTTGATATACATTCTCGAGCATATTTGCTAAGTCACACGAATTCTCTTTCATACTCGGCTACAGTCATACGGCCCTGTTTTAACTAAAGGAACTCTTTCCACTTTTTGTTAAGATACCACTAACTAACATATTTCTTTCTAAATTCTGTCTAAAAGAAATCCCAATTTATACGATCTTTTTGTACCATCGCAATCAAAGTATTCCACCACTGATACGCTAAATCTTTTAACAACGATATTGCACATTTCATGTAACACCCCAAACCCAGCCCATTCGTTACAACCGAATTTGAAATGCCACTGCGAAAAATGTTTGAAAATATTCTTACTTAAAAGTAAATACCGTTAAAAATTTGTTTCCTTTAATAAAACATTTTCGTAATTTAAAACATTCTAAGTAAAAATTAAGTTGTTATAAAAATATCCGGATTAAAACTTTATTATACATAAATTTAAGAAAAATATAACCATTTGCAAATCGCATCTCAATTGTCAATCCATAATAAAACATAATAATAAAGATACTTCATAAAAATACTTAAATACTTTAAGGGGCCTTCTTACAATAACCACTTAATCAAAATACTGAAAATATAAGTACTTAATTAATTAAAATATCTTCTGCATGGCCACCTTTGGATCCCCTCCAGCCCGGTCCGATCACCACGAATCATCTACGAAGTTTAATAAAAATTGGGTGAGTCATACAGACTCAGTGTGTAATTAATCCACTGAATTCCAACCACATGTTAACCACATATTAACCCATATAACAGATAACAAATATCAAATTCACATATTATCACATTCTGGGCTTGGCCCATATTCAAATCACTTATCAGGTAACAGGGTAATTAACCACATAATTTCCACTTATCGGGCTTAGCCCATTTCCACACTGATCCACATTCATATACTGGGCTTGGCCTTTTTCACATTAATCCACATATCATATTGGGCTTGGCCCATTTCCACAAATGTTCACATACAAAATCATGCAATTATGATGCCCAACCCAGCCTAGGGTCCATCCACTACACACCCCCATATCCAGCCAACCACACACCAGGGGATTACAAAGTCACCCTCTCCTTTTCACTCCAAAAGGCAATCAATGCCGTCCACGTGCAATTAAGCACAATAATCCAGAACGCGACCTCAATCAGCGCCAATCCACGATGTAGCCGTAGCTAACACCAAAACCACGATGGGACACATAGTCACTCATCAACCACGATATGGCACATAGCCGATATCAACCACGATGAGGCACAGAGCTACTCATCAAGCCACGCGAACTAAATTGCAATTAATCCACAACGTGACCTCAGTCAACGTCAATCCACGATGTAGCTCAAAGCTAACATCAAACCACGTACTCGAAGTACACCCTGTCATTCTTTCATATCATATCCCACCCATGCACATGCAACATATAATAATGTCATGATAATAATGCATGTACAGGTTGTTCAGCCATACAATCTCATTCGTATAGGCACATTCACATTCTTTCAATAATCAACACTGACCTGGTATTCGATATACCCCTTTAGGGTATCCATATCACATCATTGTCACTACACTGGTTAACACGTAAACATAACACATACAAATATAGCATAAACCCGAAAAACGGTGGGTTAATCACACACCTTTTAACTCGAAGAACTATGCTTTCGATCCCGATGCTATCGCTAAGCGAAACTACGACTATTTGCCTACTTTCTTGCTCGGCGCTAGTCCACACCCGATGGCCAATCCCTAACTATGAAACGCTCTCCTTTTGAACTTGGGGATAGGGACTATCCCTTTACCTTCTCGTTCGGCATCCATGTTCATTAATGATTTCTTAATCGAGAACCAAACGGTTAAACACTAATACTTTAATCTAAATATTTCGAATCGAAACTACACTTACTAAATATCCTTACCACAATGATCTGAATCCCGAAACTTGCCCTTATGCCTGTCGATTGGTCCCTAAATCACCAAAGTTAGAATCGGCTAACTTCAATACCAAATATGGCCTATGGCTGAATAGCACAACCACCTACCTTGCTTACCTATAACCCGAATGCGGTCACTTGTCCCTTACGTGGTCGAAATCCCTTGCTTAAATCAAATCCCAAAAAACTATTTAATGCTTCCTTCCTTCGGCACCTCGTTGCTTGAAGAGACTTAAAGAGGAAAGGTTCCACAACAAGATTCGGCTAAGGCTTTAAATCACAAGAATATTCGGCTACAAGGGCATTTGGAGTTGGAAGAAATAAAAAGATGAATAAGGGAAAAGTAGAAGAATTTCGACAATGGAGATTAAAAGATGAACAAACAATTTCGGCACTTAGAAAATTCAAGAAAGAAAGAAATATAAATGGCTTTTGCACAAGAGGAAGAACGGCACCAATGGGAAAAGAGGTACTAAATTTCGGCAATAACCAAGATGTAAAAGAAAGTTTTTGAAAGGGGAAATTTAGCACACACTAGCACCATATTTATACCGAAAATTCAAGCTCCTAGAGTCCAACAATCGGCCACCACTTCCCCACTTATCAAATCCCAACTTAAACTCCTATTTTATCTCTTAACAAATAAAATAATTAAACCAACACCTTATCTCTTATCTATCTATTACACTAAAATAAATAAAATAAAATCTCATTTAATCTAAATAAAACCATAATTATCCTATAATAAAATAAATAAATAAAACTACAATTATCCTACTCTTAGTCGAATATTAATAGGATAAAATAAGCTTAATCTGCATCCAAATAGAAGTCCAATTGTCGTATAACCTTCCCCTTCCCTGCCTTGACACAAAAACAAAATCAAATCCCACCTACTGCTGTCCACGAGGCTCGAACTTGAGCCCTCACTGCTGCAAGCTGCAATAACACCCCAAGCCACTCTGCCAAGGCGTTTCTTTGTGACATAAACTCGCCCCAATTTCTTTCAAGACCTTCTTAGCCTAAGCGCCTTCTTGCTTCACAAAATAAAATGCCCTTTCTTGAATCCTTCGCAACTCGAACCTGGGCCCTCATTGCCGCAAGCCACATATAGCGCCCAAAGCCACTCTGCCATGGCGTTTGTTTATGACATAAACTCGCCACAATTTATTTTAAAGCCTCCTTCCCTAGCTCCCCCTTGTCTTAACGCCAAAAGCAAAAATAAAACATTACTTGCTGCCGCCGTGATTCGAACCAAGGCCCCTGTTGGCATCATTTCCAGGCCCTTAAGTGGCGCCCTTAGCCACTTTACCAAGGCCATTCTTATGTCCAAACATGCCAAAGATTTTCCTTAAGGCCTTCCTGGCCTTGCTCCCCTTTAACGCCAAAAATAAAACTCCTAAGTGCGATTCCTGCCGCTCGAACCCCTTCCCTCCTGAAGTCCCCTTGCACCTTAGTGCCCCAAGCCACTTTGCCAATTAATTCCTTATGTCCTAAACCCCACATAATTTCTTTTAAGGCCTCTTTGCCTAGTTTCCTCTTTTTAACCTAAAATCCAATTATTTCCCAAAGCTTTCACCTTCATTCTAGAGTTCTAAAAACTCTTAAAACGTCTTTAAATACCCTTAAAACCCACTAGCACTTGAGTTATGCTCCAAACGCATAACCCCAATCTAGGATGTTCTGAGTTCTACCCTCGCTTAAAAAATTTTCGTCCTCGAAATTACTTACTAACGAATAATCGTACATCCTAACTCACCGCACTACGCTTATGCTGCACACTCTGATCTTAACAAATCTAACACATCCCCTAGAACTCATTTCTAACGTCGCGATTTAATCTGATTAAAGAGTTTTATGCATTAGTACTTTTGTTCCACTTTGTTAACCCGCGAACAGTTTTATGAAACGAAGTTTTCAAGAGTTGTTCTTTCGATCAATCAAAGTTTCCAGTTCAAATTCACTATTCTAATTCAGAGAATCACATTCACATTCATCCACAACATTCACTTCACTATTTTGGGCATTTATGATCATTCCCTACCCCAGGGGTAATTTCGTCATTTTTCCTATAGGGGTATTTTGGTAATAAATCGATGTCACAAAAATAATCTTTACAAATCAAGGCATTTTGAAATCTCCAAGTTTTGAGGGTATTTTTGAAAATATTTTTCAAATCAAAGGTATTGCAGAAATTTTGGAAATCGGGGTTAAACCGGAAATTTTAGAAGCCAGGGGTGTTTTAGTAATTTTCCCAAATCTGGGTATCTTAGTATTTCGAAAAATAGGGGTTTCGATATTTTTGTAAAGTGAGAATATTTTCATAAAAGTCGAGGGTAATATGGTAATTTTATAAACTAAGGGTATTTTCGTAATTTTTTCAACCAGGGGTATTTTCGTAAATTTTCCCAAATCAGAGTATCTTGATATTTTGAAAACCAGAGATTTTGGTATTTTTGTAAAGTAGAAATATTTTAGCAAAAGTTGAGGGTAGTACAGTAATTTTACAATCAGGGGTATTTTAGTAAAAAAAATTTACCACTAGGGGCATTTTCGTAATTCTGCAAATCAAAAATATTTTGGAAAAATTTTCACAATAATCTTTTACTACAATTAAAAGGGTAATTTAGGGATTTTAAAACTAGGAATTTTATAAAACTGCATGGCTAGTCCCTTTCAGGTTTTAATTATCGAGTTTAGCCCGTGAATAAGTCCTCTTGGTTAGGGTGAACGGTTACTACGCACCAGGTAGGATTCGAGTAAAGAGGAGGTGAGTCACTAGGACTGCTTACATACCAAGCTCTTACTGAATCCACTCCTAGACATGCACCCAACAGTTGCCACACCTTAACTCGGCGACTTAATAACAGGTTTGTTTAATGGTTCTTAAGTCTTATGTACTTGCGTTTGAGTAAACTAGTCCTAGGGTTCAATAGATCCTAGTTCACTAATCTACGTTCCCTTCATACTCATACAATTTCACATATACACAACTCACTTCAGTAATTAGAAGTACTTACCTGGTGGACTTCGGGCCGGAGATACAGGTGCCATGCCAGAATAACCTGAAATAAAAGTCCATATTTTGAAAAGCCCATTTTTGAAAACTATTTTCGGGCCCAAAACCTCAAAGCCGAGTTTTAAATCGGGCTCTGATACCAAACTGTAACACCCCAAACCCGGCCCATTCGTTACGACCGACTTCAAAATGCCACTGCGGAAAACGTTTGAAAATATTCTTACTTAAAAGTAAATACAGTTAAAAATTTGTTTCCTTTAATAAAACATTTTCGTAATTTAAAACATTCTAAGTAAAAATTAAGTTGTTATAAAAACATCTGGATTAAAACTTTATTATACATAAATTTAAGAAAAATATAGCCATTTGCAAATCGCATCTCAATTGTCAATCCATAATAAAACATAATAATAAAGATACTTAATAAAAATACTTAAATACTTTAAGGGGCCTTATTACATAACCACTTAATCAAAATACTGAAAATATAAGTACCTAATTAATTAAAATATCTTCTGCATGGCCACCTTTGGATCCCCTCCAGCCCGGTCCGATCACCACGAATCATCTGCGAGGTTTAATGAAAATTGGGTGAGTTATACAGACTCAGTGTGTAATTAATCCACTCAATTCCACCCACATGTTAACCACATATTAACCCATATAATAGATAACAAATATCAAATTCACATATTATCACATTCTGGGCTTGGCCCATATTCAAATCACTTATCAGGTAACAGGGTAATTAACCACATAATTTCCACTTATCGGGCTTAGCCCATTTCCACACTGATCCACATTCATATACTGGGCTTGGCCCTTTTCACATTAATCCACATATCATATTGGGCTTGGCCCATTTCCACAAATGTTCACATACAAAATCATGCAATTATGATGCCCAACCCAGCCTAGGGCCCATCCGCTACACACCCCCGTATCCAGCCTACCACACACCAGGGGATTACAAAGTCACCCTCTCCTTTTCACTCCAAAAGGCAATCAATGCCGTCCATATGCAATTAAGCACAATAATCCACAACGCGACCTCAGTCAGCGCCAATCCACGATGTAGCCGTCGCTAACACCAAAACCATGATAGGACACATAGTCACTCATCAACCACGATATGGCACATAGCCGATATCAACCACGATGAGGCACAGAGCTACTCATCAAGCCACGCGAACTAAATCGCAATTAATCCACAACGTGACCTCAGTCAACGTCAATCCCCGATGTAGCTCAAGGCTAACATCAAACCACGTACTCGAAGTACACCCTGTCCTTCTTTCATATCATATCCCACCCATGCACATGCAACATATAATAATGTCATGATAATAATGCATGTACAGGTTGTTCAGCCATACAATCTCATTTATATAGGCACATTCACATTCTTTCAATAATCAACACTGACCTGGTATTCGATATACCCATTTAGGGTATCCATATCACATCATTGTCACTGCACTGGTTAACACGTAAACATAACACATACAAATATAGCATAAACCCGGAAAACGGTGGGTTAATCATACACCTTTTAACTCGAAGAACTATGCTTTCGATCCCGATGCTATCGCTAAGCGAAACTACAGCTATTTGCCTACTTTCTTGCTCTGACGCTGGTCCACACCCCGATGGCCAATCCCTAACTGCAGAAACTACTCTCCTTTTGAACTTGGGGATAGGGACTATCCCTTTACCTTGCGATTCGGCATCCATGTTCATTAATGATTTCTTAATCAGAACCAAACGGTTAAACACTAATACTTTAATCTAAATATTTCGAATCGAAACTACACTTACTAAATATCCTTACCACAATGATCTGAATCCCGAAACTTGCCCTTATGCCTGTCGATTGGTCCCTAAATCACCAAAGTTAGAATCGGCTAACTTTAATACCAAATATGGCCTATGGCCGAATAGCACAACCACCTACCTTACTTACCTATAACCCGAATGCGGTCACTTGTCCCTTACGTAGTCGAAATCCCCTGCTTAAATCAAATCCCGAAAAACTATTTAATGCTTCCTTCCTTCGGTACCTCGTTGCTTGAAGAGACTTAAAAAGGAAAGGTTCCACAACAAGATTCGGCTAAGGCTTTAAATCACAAGAATATTCGGCTACAAGGGAATTTGGAGTTGGAAGAAATAAAAAGATGAATAAGGGAAAAGTAGAAGAATTTCGGCAATGGAGATTAAAAGATGAACAAAAAATTTCGGCACTTAGAAAATTCAAGAAAGAAAGAAATATAAATGGCTTTTGCACAAGAGGAAGAACGGCACCAATGGGAAAAGAGGTACTAAATTTCGGCAATAACCAAGATGAAAAAGAAAGGTTTTGAAAGGGGGAATTTAGCACATACTAGCACCAGATTTATACCGAAAATTCAAGCTCCTAGAGTCCAACAATCGGCCACCACTTCCCCACTTATCAAATCCCAACTTAAACTCCTATTTTATCTCTTAACAAATAAAATAATTAAACCAACACCTTATCTCTTATCTATCTATTAAACTAAAATAAATAAAATAAAATCTCATTTAATCTAAATAAAACCATAATTATCCTATAATAAAATAAATAAATAAAACTACAATTATCCTACTCTTAGCCGAATATTAATAGGATAAAATAAGCTTAATCTGCATCCAAATAGAAGTCCAATTGCCGTATAACCTTCCCCTTCCCTGCCTTGACGCAAAAACAAAATCAAATCCCACTTACTGCTGTCCACGAGGCTCGAACCTGAGCCCTCACTGCTGCAAGCTGTAATAACGCCCCAAGCCACTCTACCAAGGCGTTTCTTTGTGACATAAACTCGCCCCAATTTTTTTTAAGACCTTCTTAGCCCAAGCGCCTTCTTGCTGCACAAAAATAAAATGCCCTTTCTTGAATCCTTCAGCTCTCGAACTGCCCTCATTGCATGCCAAGCCACATATAGCGCCCAAAGCCACTCTGCCATGGCGTTTTTTTATGACATAAACTCGCCACAATTTATTTTAAAGCCTCCTTCCCTAGCTCCCCCTTGTCTTAACGCCAAAAGCAAAAATAAAACATTACTTGCTGCCGCCGTGATTCAAACCAAGGCCCCTGTTGGCGTCATTTCTAGGCCCTTAAGTGGCGCCCTTAGCCACTTTACCAAGGCCTTTCTTATGTCCAAACACGCCAAAGATTTTCCTTAAGGCCTTCCTGGCCTTGCTCCCCTTTAACGCCAAAAATAAAACTCCCAAGTGCGATTCCTACCGCTCGAACCCCTTCCCTCCTGAAGTCCCCTTGCACCTTAGCGCCCCAAGCCACTTTGCCAATTAATTCCTTATGTCCTAAACCCCACATAATTTCTTTTAAGGCCTCTTTGCCTAGTTTCCTCTTTTTAACCTAAAATCCAATTATTTCCCAAAGCTTTCACCTTCATTCTAGAGTTCTAAAAACTCTTGAAACATCTTTAAATACCCTTAAAACCCACTAGCACTTGAGTTATGCTCCAAACGCATAACCCCTAATATAGGATGTTACATTTCAAACTATTAGCAGGAGAGTAAGATAACTCTTCAAAAACTCTGATAATATTCTGTAACCAGAACTCAACCTTTTCTAGATCATCTTCTGAAGTACCGCGAAACTCTTTGTAACACCCCTTACCCGTATCCTCCGCCAGAACTGAGTACAAGGCATTACCAGACTTAACAATGCATTTGGTCAAATTAATTAACACATATACAAAATGACTTAATCAAGCCCCTATACATGCCATAACTTAAATCATTTATAAATAAAGATACCTATAGATGACATGATAGTGTGAAGCGATCTCCAACGACCTCCAACCCGAGCTTGTTTAATAAGACTCTGTAACATGGGAAAGAAAAGGGGTAAGCTTAAAAAGCTTAGTAAGTTCACATGTAAAAATAATAAGCATTAGCAATGAATTTAGCTTACTACTAAGCTGTCATAACTTGCATAAATAATGCTAAGTTCTTACTTCCCAACTTACTCATTTGTAGCCTTACCAAAGCCTCAACATGACAAATCCTCACAACATGTTCTCAAATTGATACAATCATTAAATCACATGCTTATACCTTATTACTCATGTTCACATTAATCTGTCAACTTGAATCGCTGTCACTAAATTATTTATTTCTTGAGCTACAGAGCTTCAAATTACAAATCGCTAATTTTACTTGAAATTAAACTCACATATCTTCATACCATAAAATTTTTAGAATTTTTGGTCATTCCAATTAATACAGTTTATTCATTAAAGTATCCCCTATTTTGTTGTTTGATGGTTTTGACCTTTCTTTACTAAAAGTTAATTATCTAATTGTACAGAACACAAATGATGTTACTATTTGTTTCTCTTGAAAATAGACTCGTTAAGAAATTCAAGGATATAAATTTTATCCCATGATTATTTTTTTACAATTTTTAATGATTTTTCCAAGGCAGAATTGGGGATCACGTAATCATTCTAAATCAGTCTCACAAGAATTTAAATATCTAGAAATATACAAATCCTTTGTTTGCTCTGTTTTTTTTTTATATGAAAATAGACTCAATAAGATTTAAATCAATATCTAATTCAACTTATAAATCAATTTCTACTATTTTTTCTGATTTTTCAAATTCACGTAACTGCTGTTGTCCAAAACAGTTTTATTGTAAATTTTTGCTCTCACTCACTTTAGTTGTATTCATTACTTACCTATAACAATCTTTCCAATTTCCGATTACATATCGAGCATATTGCTCATACGTTACACATACGGGGCTAGAATGGACTTACCATGAAGCTTGGAAAGCTTGAAAACCCTATCCATGGCTTCCCACATGTTAAATTCGGCCTAAGCTTGAAGATGGACAAATTTGGCATTTAAATTTTGTTTTTAATTCATTTAATTCACTAAATTACCCAAATGCCCCTTAAAAAAAATCCTTTGAAACATACCCATCCATGTCCATTTTTTGTCCACCAACTTAACCAATGGTCTAATTATCATTTAAGGACCTCCAATTTAAAATTTCATAACAATTGGACACTTCTAACATGTAGAACTCAACTTTTGCACTTTTTTACAATTTAGTCCTTTTGACTAAATTGAGTGCCCAAACGTCAAAATTTTCGAATGAGATTTTCACAAAATCATTCCGTGAAATTGTAGACCATGAAAATATAAATAAAATAAATTTCTCAACATCGGATTTGTGGTCCCGAAATCACTGTTCCGACTAAGCCCAAAATCTGGTTGTTACACTCTTTAGGCCCATACGCACAAATTTTATCAACCGGAGGTCTATTTAGTCGTACAAATTCTAAACCTTGAGGAATAATGAGGATATGTTAGGGTACAAAAGGGGTAGAGGCCGTTGAGCCATAGGGTTCATTCTAACAAACTCGAAGAACCACTCAAACATCATTAGCAAGAAGGCTTCTTTAGCCTCACTTCCCCGACCCTCAGCTACAAGACCATTGCTAGCTACTGCATGAACAGAGGCTTGCGCATTACTATCAACCTTATCAGGAATCAGCTCGGTTGGATGACATCTTTTATCTATATGAAAACATAATTCAATTTGAGTTAGGAGATATCACACTATCACAAGTTATATAATGGCATGTATTTCTAGACTCCATACATGTTATGTTTAGTCCGAGAACCAACTAAATTATATCTCTGATACCACTAAATGTAACACCTCTAACTCATCTCGGTCGCCAAATTAGGGTTATGGAGCATTACCAAACAATCGGAATAGCACTTAACATCATAACATTAAATAAATTAATCTTATTAAAAACCAATCAAACATATGCATTTGGTCCCTAAATTGAACCTTCGAGGCCCTAAAAATAGCTTAGACGCAATTCGAGACTAATTTAAGACAAAACAGAATATTTGGAAAAAGTTGCAAAACTTGAAAACAGGGGTCACATGGCCGAAATACTCAAAAACATTGGCACGCGGCCGTATACTCACTGAGTTGCCTATAAATGGCATGTCTAGGACACATTTATAACCTTGGCACACGGGTGGAAAGACTTAAAAACATGGAAAGTACACGGCCTTTATCATGTATACATGCCATTTATAACCTTGGCTGAAATACTCAAAAACTACCGAAATGGTTACTGGATAGTGTGATAGATCTCCGACAAGCTTCCAATCGATCAAGCTTCAGATAATCTATATAAGAAAGGAAAGTAAATACGTAAGCAACTAATGCTTAGTAAGCTCGTAAAAACTCAAACATAACTTACCATTTCTTTAGCACAAACCATAGAATAAGCATAATATCATTACCAAGACCATAAGTTTAGTAAAATTCTATATAAGCACCATCAAACTCACAAGTTAGTAAGTTCATACATGATACATATGAATTCAACTAAAATATAAGTAGATTTTCATATGCACATCATTTATTACATTAGCCTTTTCATAGATCATGATTCAATATCCCATTGTGTACTTACCATGCCATTCATTTACTTACCCATTGAACCATCTAGAATTGCATCAGATACTCGGGAAGGCTCACACATAGAGTGCATTTCCATATAACTGTAACCTTTCCTCTTTAATAGTGCTCACACGAGTTGTGGGTAAGAATGTTAGCTACACAATGTTGCTCACACGAGCTGTGGAGAATCCACAACAAATGCAAGACCTCAGCCATCGATAGGACATTCAAGACCAGCACCCGAAACATGAAATTCCTAATGTCATGTCATTCGTATCCTAAGAATTCTTAATGTTCAAACGGGGTTCATGATCCGTCAATTACTCAAAACATCGATACATAAGCAATTTCAAGTTCGTTTTCATCAATTTAGTAAATAATCAATTTAACTATCATTAATATGATTATAATTCATACGAACTTAACTCGATAATTATGGTCGTAGAAGTAGAATTTGAAACTAATCCGAAGCTTTCGCCTTTCTTCAATTTAAGTATGGTTGTTGTTTATCTTGATCTAAATAGATAATTTCATTCAATTAAGCACTTCAAGTATTCAATGCAATCCATAATTCATATTTATGTAAAATTACAAAATTACCCTTAACATTTTAACTTTTCACAATTTAGTCTTTAAGCTCATAATTTAAAATTTAATCATTTTAATCCTCCATACAAGCTAGCCGAATTTCTTAGGGACTCATATCAACCCTCTTAAATAATCAATTCATAATAATACCATGAAATTTTACTATTTTCGTGAATAAGTCCTTAAACCCTTAATTCACTAAAAATCCCTTAACAAAACATGTTTATTTAACAACTAAAATTATTAATCTATCAAATATATTCAAAACATATTCAAAAACAACCGTGGCAAGTCCCTCAACCTTTAACAATTTTGCAAATTAACCCCTCGGCTAGCTAGATTCAGCTAAAACGAACTAGAAAACATAAAAACCATTAAAAACAGGACACAAAATCTTACCATGCAAGAACAAAGTGTTGGTCGAACCTGCATTCTTCTATAATGGCTAATTTAGATTTTTGAAGCAAAAATGGAGAAGACAAGATCTTTCTTTTGTATTTTATTTACTTAAATTTTCTTTTATTTATCAAATTGCTACTTTAACCTTATGATTAATAATACATTTCAATAAAACCTTGTCCATAATTATTCACTAACTTAATTATGGTATATTTACCATCTAAGTACATTAATTTACCTTTCCATAGCCTTTTAACCCTTTTAACAAATAGAAACCTACTTTTTCAACCTTTACGATTTAGTCTTTTTTACCCAATTAACCATTTAAACTTTAAAATTTCTTAATGAAACTTTAATACAACTTTAAAATAATCTCATAGTTATTAAAAAAAATATTAAAATCATAACTCACTTGTCAAATTTGTGGTCCCAAAACTACTGTTTTCGACACCACTAAAATTGGGCTGTTACAACTCTCCCCTCTAAAAGAATTTTCGTCCCTTAAAATCTACAAAAAAATAGGTTCGAGTATTGCACTTTCAAAGCTTCTTTCGACTCCCAGGTATCTTCCTCGACTCCATGACATTCCCAGAGAACTTTAACTGAAGCTATACATTTATTTCTTAACTCTTTAACTTCTCAAGCTAAAATTCTGATTGGTTCTTCACTGTAAGACATGTTTGGTTGAATCTCAACATCAACAGGTGAAATCACATGTGAAGGGTCTGATCGATACTTCTGTAACATCGACATATGAAATACATTGTGAATTTTCTCTAATTCAGATGGTAAAGCTAAACGATAAGCTACTGGCCCAATTCTCTCGATGATCTCATACGGCCCAATGAATGTAGACTAAGCTTTCCTTTTCAGCAAAAAACGAAGAATTTTTATCCAAGCTGATCCTTTTAAAAATACTCTTCCGCCAACTTGAAATTCAATGCATTTTTTTTTTAAATCCCCATGTAATTTCTGACGATCAAAAGCAACTTTCAAACAATCACGTATTACTTTGACTTTTTCTTTGGTTTCTCGAATCAAATTAACACTGAATGGCTTTTTCTCTCCCAATTCAGTCCAATATAATCGAGTTCTACATTTCTGCCCATACAAAGCTTCATACGGCACCATATTAATACTCGCCTGATAATTATTATTGTATGCAAATTCGACCAACGGAAGAAATTTCTCCTAGCTTCCATCGAACTTTAAAATACAACAATCAAGCATATCTTCGAGTACATGTATCACTCGCTCAGGCTGACCATCGGTCTATGGATGGAATGATGTACTGAAATGTAGTCGAGTACCTAGAGCTTCATGCAGTTTACTCTAAAATCTAGAAGTAAAGCATGGATCTCTATCAAAAATAATAAATACTGGCACATCATGTAGTCTAACAATATCAGAAACGTATAGTTCCACCAACTTTTCAAGTGAATAATTCGTACGTACTGGAATGAAATGTGCGGATTTAGTCAACCGATCAATAATAACCCAAATAGCAGCATTCTTCTGCGGAGACAAAGGTAATCCTATACAAAATCCATCGTAATTTGTTCCTATTTCAACTCTAGAATCATAATAGGGTATAGCAGTCCAGAAGGTATCAGATGCTTAGCTTTGACTTGTTGGCGGATTATTCATTTCGATACAAACTCTGAAATCTCTCGTTTCATACCTGGCCACCAGTACATCTGTTTCAAATCACAACACATTTTATTACTACCAGGGTGTATCAAAAAATTACTGCTGTGGGCTTCTAGTAAAATCTTCTAAATAACATCAAAATTTCTTAGAATACGTATTCTATTTTGGAAATACAAACTACCATCTAGACTAACACGAAATTTTGGATTAGGTGTCATTTCAATCTGCTCTTGTTTAGCAATCAATTCGGACTCACTTTTCTAAGCTTTACAAATCTGTTACAGAAATGTCGGTCTAGCTTTTAATTCTGCTACAATGGAACCATCATCAATCAACGTCAAACGAGTATTCAAAGCTCGCAAAGCTAATAAAGATTTTTTACTTATAGCATCAGCAACAACATTAGCTTTTCCTAGATGATAATCGATGATCAAATCATAACTTTTAAGCAGCTCCAACCATCTACGTTGTCTCAAATTTAATTCTTTTTGTGACATCAAATATTTTAGGCTTTTTTGATTAGTGAAGATGTGACATTTTTCTCCGCACAAATAGTGTCGCCAAATTTTTAAAGCAAACACAATAGTAGCAAGCTCTAAATCATGAGTCAGGTAATTTTTCTCGTGCGGTTTCAACTGTCGAGAAGCATAAGCTACCATTTTGCCTTCTTACATCAAAACACAGCTTAAACCATTAAATGAAGCATCACTATAAACCACAAATTCCTTGTTGGAATCAGGCTGAACCAACACGAGGGCTTCGATCAACAACAATTTCAACTGATCAAAACTTTACTGACACTGTTCGAACCATTCTAACTTGGCATCTTTCTAAAGTAGCTTCATTAACGGTGTAGAAATCATCGAAAACCCTTTTACAGATCTCCGATAATGTCTGGCTAGACCCAAGCAACTTCTGATCTCTGAAACATTTCTCAGAGGCTTCCAGTCTACTATAGTTGATATTTTACTCGGACCCATTAAATATCGTCTACTGATACGTGTCCGAAAAATCTAACTTCTCGAAGCCAGAACTCACACTTGCTAAATTTAGCAAATAACTGTTTCTCGCGCAAAGTCTGCAAAATTATTCTCAAATGTTGTGTATGCTCAATTTCATATCAGGAATAGATCAGAATATTATCAATGGATACAACTACAAATCTATCTAGATATGGCCAGAATATTTTGTTCATCAAATCCACAAACACAGTAGGTGCATTGGTTAAACCAAAAGGCATAACTAAAAATTAATAATGTCCGTACCTGGTTCTAAAAGTAGTTTTCGGCACATTCGAATCTTTAACCTACAACTGATAATCTAAAACGGAGATCAATTTTTGAAAATACTGCCGCACTTTTTAATTGATCAAACATCATCAATATGTGGAAAAGGATATTTGTTTTTTATCGCAACTTTGTTAAGTTGTCAATAGTCAATACATAATTGCATTGACCTATCCTTTTTCATAACAAACAATATGAGAGCACTCCAGGGAGAAAAACTAGGCCGAACCAATCCTCTGTCTGTTAATTCTTGCAAATTTTCTTTCAACTCTTTCAACTATGTATGTGTTATTCTATACGGAGCTATCGATATTAGATAAGTTCTCAGTACTAACTCAATAGCAAATTCAACCTCTCTGACTAGCCGTAACCTTGGTAACTCTTCTGGAAATACATTCGAGAACTTACAAACAGTCGGAACTAACTCTAATTTCAATTCTGAAGCTCTGGAAACAAATATATAAGCTAGATACGCCTCACAACCCTTTCTGACATATTTCTGAGCCAACATAGTTGAAATAATATTAGTTGTACTATCAAATTTATTAGATTCAACCCGAACTAATTCACCATTCTAAGATTTCAACAAAATTTGCTTTCGTCTACAAATCACAAAAACATCATGTAGAGTCAACCAAACCATACCAAGAATTACATCAGACTCATCAAATGGTAATAGCATCAAATCGGTCGGAAAGTTGCAATCCCAATTAAAGAACAGTATCTACAAAATTTATCAACTAACATAAACTGACCTAAATGATTCGTTACTTTGATCACAAATTTAGTTGACTCATAAGGTATTTTCTTATTTGACACTAAAGTTATACTTATATAAGAGTGCGTTGGCCCCGGATCAATCAAAGCGTTAACATTAGTATCAAAAATAGAAATGTACCAGTAATCACATTAGGTGCCGAAACTTCCTCATGAGCTCGAATTGCATAAGCCCTAACTGGTCGTTCCACTTCGATTATTTCCCACATTACCACTATTTCTGGATGGCCTTCCTCTTGAAACAGTGTTACTCAGACGAGTATTTTGAGTTTTCTTTCTATCAGATCTTTCAGGACAATCTTGAAGAAAATGATCATAGGAATTACATTTGAAGCACCATTCATCTCTCAATCTGCACTCCCCGAAATTTCGTCTATTGCACTATTGACATTTAGGTTTATTATTTTCAACACTTCCCGCACTCACTACAGACGTAGCCTGAGTTCTCGAATTTGAATGTTGCTTCCCTTTATCTCTTCCTGAGAATCCTATTGAAGTTGAGGAACGACTATGAAATTCTTTTGATTTCTTCGATGGAAACGAAAATGATTTTTTCATAGGTCATTTACTAGTGTCACGAGCCTCAAAATTTGCATTTCTTTTAACTTTACTAAGTTCTTCAGCTTTATACATTTAATCTACCAATACCATGAATTCTTTTAATTCCAGAATCCTAACTAACAGTTTGATATCTTCGTTCAAACCATCTTCAAACCGAGTGCACATAATAACTTCTGTTGATATACATTCTCGAGCATACTTGCTAAGTCGCACAAATTCTCTTTCTTACTCGGCTACAGTCATACGGCCCTGTTTTAATTAAAGGAACTCTTTCTACTTTTTGTCAAGATACCACTGACTAACATATTTCTTTCTAAATTCTGTCTAAAATAAATCCCAATTTATACGATCTTTTTGTACCACCGCAATCAAAGTATTCCCCCACTGATACAATGAATCTTTTAACAACGATATTTCACATTTCAAACTATCAGCAGAAGAGTAAGATAGTTCATCAAAAACTCTGATAATATTCTGTAACCAGAACTCAAGCTTTTATGGATCATCTTCCGTAGTACCGCGAAACTCTTTAGCCCTATACTTACGAATTTTATCAACCGGAGGTCTATTCAGTCGTACCAATTCTAAACCTTGAGGAATAGTGGGGACAAGTTAGGGTACGAGTGGGGGTGGAGGTCATTGAGCCATAAGGTTCGTTCTAATGAACTCGAAGAACCACTCAAACATAATTAGGAAGAAGGCTTCTTTAGCCTCACTTCCCCGGCCCCCGACTACGGGTCCATTGCTAGCTACTCCATGAACGAAGGTTTGCGCATTACTATCAACTTTATCGGCATCAGCTCGGTTGGATGACATCTTTTATCTATATGAAAACAAAATTCAATTTGACTAAGGAGATATCACACTATTACAAGTTATATAATGGCATGTATTTTTAGACTCCATACATGCTACATTCATTTCGATAACCAACTAAATCATAGCTCTGATACTATTAAATGTAACACCTCTAACTCGTCTCTGTCGCCAGTTAGGGTTATAGAGTATTACCAAACAATCGGAATAACACTTAACATTATAACATTAAATAAATTAATCTTATTAAAAACCAATCAAACATAAGCATTTGGTCCCTAAGTCAAACCTTCGAGGCCCTAAAAATAGCTTAGAAGTAATTCGGGACTAATTTGGAACAAAACAGAAGATTTGGGAAAAGTTGCAAAACTTGAAAACAGGGGTCACACGACCGAAATACTCAAAAACATTGGCACACTGCCATATACTCACTGCCTTGCCTATAAATGGCATGTATAGGACCCATTTATAACCTTGGCACACGGGCAGAAATACTCAAAAACATAGAAAGTACATGGCCTTTATCATGTATACATTGGCTGAAATAGTCAAAAACTACCGAAATGGTTGCTGGATAGTGTGATAGATCTCTGACAAGCTTCCAGTTGATCAAGCTTCCGATAATCTATAAAAGAAAGGAAAATACGTAAGCAACTAGTACTTAGTAAGCTCATATAAACTTAAATATAACTTATCATTTCTTTAGCACAAACAATAGATTAAGCATAATATCATTACCAAGACCACAAGCTTAGTAAAATCCTATATAAGCACTGTAACACCCCTTACCCATATCCGACGCCGATACAGGGTACGAGGCGTTACCTTACTAAAACTCACACAAACATACTATTCTGAGTCGTAAAGGTTTGTTCAAATTCAAAACTTTTTAAAATTCCTCTTAACATCCTTAATAAGGGCCTACAAGGCCCAAAACACGCTTTAGGAACAATTCGGGATTAAACCGAGTACTATCGTAAAGATTAGAAAATTTCATTAAAAGCAAGGCACACGCCTGTGCCCCGTGCCCGTGTTAATTTATTTTCTAACATCGATCCTACAAGGGTTTTCACAAGACCTAGCACACGCCCGTGTCCCCCACACGGCCATGACACGCTTGTGTCTCAGCCCGTCTACAAAAACCTTAACATTCTATTTTTGACATCATCAATCATTTAGGGTCACACGGCCAAGGCACACGCCCGTGTGCAAGGCCGTGTGGTGAATCTAATTTCGCATTTAAGGTGCAAACTTCACACGGTCTGGGTACATGTCCATGTATTATGGCCGTGTCATCCACACAGTTGAGACACACGGTCGTGCCTCAGCCCGTGTGGTTACTACTGGGCATTCTATTTTACCAAATTAAGGTGCAGGGGACACACAGTCGGACTACATACCCATAGGGCAGACCATGTGTCACACACGGCCTAGACACACGCCCGTGTGTCTACCCGTGTGGAAAAAATAAGGTTATTTACCAAGCCCTTTTGCCACCCTTACTTGCACCAACATAAGCCACATTAAGTAACACCATTCCACATATAAACATCTGACCAAATTAGCCACAACCAAGACATATAC
Source organism: Gossypium bickii (assembly GCA_025503065.1). Lineage (NCBI taxonomy): Eukaryota > Viridiplantae > Streptophyta > Magnoliopsida > Malvales > Malvaceae > Gossypium > Gossypium bickii. Next base: position 39,272,908 of record CP106717.1, on the reverse strand, counting down.
ATATCAAGGCCACTACACTCCATTCACATGCAAAATTTATCACATACTTCATCAATCTAATCATGGGACATACCCATTCATGCATTAACACACCACATATTTTACCATGCAAATTACACATTCATGAAAAACATCATCATTTACACATATCAATAACAAATATTAGCCATCATCCATGGCCTTATACAAAATGAATCAATCTTCAAGACAAGCCAACACATTTGGCCAAAATAATATAACACTTGACAAAAGACCAAGTACCTATACATGTCATACTCAAAATGATAAATCTAACTATACCAAATGTTCAGATTGATAGTGTGATCGAGCCTCCGACGTCCTTTGATCCTCGAGTTAGCTTGGTGATACTATAAGAAAATGGAAATGAGAGGGAGTAAGCATAAAGCTTAGTAAGTTGCATGTAAATAATTGACAATAATTACCACGTATTATCATACTTATAACATATTATAAACTTGCACATAATTCTCAATTGATTAAAGGCATAACTTACTCATTTTCATCCTTACTAATCATACAACATAAATCGAACTCATTTCTAATGAATTTCATGTAGGTACCTGTATCACTTGCAACATAGTGGTAACTTTTCTCACTTTTGACACAAGCTTTAAATTACCCGTTGAACTAGTTGGAATACCAAAGGATACCCGACAAGCCTCACACAAGAGGGTAAGATGCCAATTCCATGTCCCAAACATGGTCTTACACTGGCTCACATATCGAGGCCGATGCCATGTCCAGACAAGGTCTTACACTAGCTCCCATATCAATGCCGATGCCATGTCCCAGACATGGTCTTACACTAGCACACATATCACCCAAATGTCATGGCATGGATATCCAATCTATTCCTAAAGTTCAACCGATAGTTTTTACTACATCAATTCTCATCATGCATATTCACACCAATAATCAAACACTTTATGCCATATTAATTGTTCAATACATAATAATCATAAAGTTGTATTATTTATGTAACACCCCGAATTTTGGGACTAGATGAATTGGGATTTGGGCTTTGAGTCTCATAAATTTTTTTTAGCAATAAAATGACAAATGACATGTTAGCTTTAAGGGTTCAATAAACTTGGAGTGTCTAGGGGTGTTGGAGAAGTGTTGGGTTCGAACTTTGAGGAGAAGGAATTTTTAATTAATTATTAAAGGAACAAAGGCGGTGAGTAGATAGACTTTTAAATAAAAATAGGGGAAAATGGCATCAAAGATCCTTGTGGTGGAGTGGCTAACTGATGCCACTTAGGGTATAGGAAGGTGGGGTTATGGGCTAGCAAGGAGATCCTAGGTTTGAATCCTAGCTTAATATTTTTAGGAGTTTAATTTTAGCCTTCTAGAAGGTTGGAAGTGGTGTGATGATGGACTCTAAGGAGAGTGATCAGAAGAGAAAATTTAGGAAAAGGATTGGGGAGTTATTAAGGAGAAAAACGAGGAGATGAGATGGGGAAGAGTTGGAGCCGATTGGGACTTTGGGGGGTAGGCAGAGTTTCAGTTTTGTGTATAAATAAGGGGTGCCAAATTACCTCTATGCTATTTTGGCAAATGGAATTCCCTTTGTGCTATTACGGCAACTATAGTGCTCTGCCAAATTCTCCTTCACTTTTTCTGTTCTAAACCTCGCCTCTTCCTTATGTGTTTTCTTTTCTTCTCTCCTAAAGCCTTAAATCGAATATCATTCTCTTCTTTCTCCATTACTTGTGCCATCCCACCTTCATCTCAATTGTTGGGGACCAAATATTCGTGACTTAAAAAGCCGAAAAACTTTGCTCTTGGAGTCGATTTCTTCATCGCCCCAAACCTTGTGCCGAATACTCTAGTGACCAAATATCTATCGTGCTGTCATCATTCCTTTGATTTTTGGTGGATCGGATCTTGGAAAAATTGGAATCAAGCTTAGATCTACAAGTCTCTGCCAAAAAGCTATCCATACATTTTGGTTTTTGGGTAAGTGTTCTTGATTTTGGGATAAATTGGCCGAATAGTCTATAGTAAGGGAAAGGGTGACTTAAGTGGATACAAGTCACCTATTATTTTTCCTTTAACGATTAAGATTGATACAGATCTAGGGGATATTCATGAGTAGTAGCTAAGGAAGGGCTATTAGGACTGGTGGCACACGATAAGGTTATGGTAAGGCTTCGATTTTTGGTAAATATTGTGGTTAAGTGTGTGATTGATTGGAGGTTGGTATTGGTTGTAGGTTCAAGGCTGAGGATAGTGTAACACATCTCCTTTACCAGGTGTGTACATACACTTCATACACGACAAATCAGCAAAAGCCGAAATCCCGAAAAAAACCTGAATGCTGAAAAGCCAAAAAACTGAAAGGTTGGCGCCGGCAACCACACGAGCATAAGAACATTTGTGTGGGAACACTGATACAAATATCGGGACCAAGAGAGCGATCTCATGGTCTTGAGCCACTATTTGGCCAACCAAGGCAGAAGGGGCTAAATGGGCCTGCCGAGCTCGTGGGCCCAAATCGCAAGAGTTGATATGTGAAATTGAATGATGGATTGATATGGATGGTTGTATGATTTGATTATGATCGGACCTAACGGGCTACATATATATGATTGGGCTTAATGGGCTATATGGACATGATTGGGCTTAGTGGGCCTTATGGGATTTTAGAAATGCATGCTAGGGTTTTAATGGACTTTAGGCTTAGTTCTGATGAATTCTTAAACAGCATAAAACTTAATTTAATAATCAAACATGTCTGTGGACAAGTCATTAAGGTCGAGTGTGGCAATAGACATATGCATGTCTAGGATTGGATCTTGGGGGGCTTGGTACATGAGATGTCCTAGTGACCCACCTCCTCTTCTCTGGAATCTTACCTAGTGCATAGTGTCTGTTAACTTTAGCCAGGGAAGACATGTTGACAGGCCAAAAGTTCGTAATTTAAAACCCATACTGCTAAGAATTACTGAAATACCCCTGAATTGCAAAATCACTGAAATACCCCTGAATTGTAAAATTACCGAAACGCCCTTGATTTGTGAAATGACTAAAATGCCCTTATGTGTTGAATGTAAGATTTATGGATGTTACATGTACATTTGCTACATTCATATGATATTCTGTTTAGGATGCATATGGGTGGGAATTATGGAACGGAGGAAGTATATGAGGATCGCATGGTTGCTTGACAACTGTGGATCCACCGATGGCTTTCTAAGCCTATTATATGATAAGCAGCTTTGCTAGAACGTTAGGTAGTACCGCAACCGAGCTACCCTTGAAGTGTATCAGATGGGTAGGTCGATTTAGAAATCCCCACACAAGTATTTCGGTTGGATGGAGACGAAGTGTACCGGATGGATTATTTGGGGAGGGTTTGCATTGCATTGCATGTATGATATTATTATGATATGTATGATGTTTGTTTGACGAGGGTCGTACACACTGAGTTTTCGAAAACTCACTCCCTCTTTTATTTTCCTCAGGTGATCCTCAATAGGGGGTTCGACGGATGAAGGGACTTAGAGGTGGCCAACTAGCCAGACGATTAGACTTGTTTTCTTAATATCTAAATTCTAGATTTTAAGTTATTTTATTTCGAATTGTAATAAGGTTTCCTTCTAGTCATTATTCCATTACTTCCACTATGCATTCTAATTTTGAAATGGAACCTGTGTTTATTTCTTTTAAGCATATTTCAAGTTTATTTTTTTGAAAATAATTGTGTTTTAAGAACGAGCTTCCGCTGTCAAAGGAAATTTTTACATAGAACAAGGAAATGGTTTTTGGCTACACCTCGCTTTGAAAGCAAACTAGATTTTACTTAACTTTTCTCTAAAAGGGTTTTCAATGAAAACAAGGTTTTCGCAAAAACACTTCACTGTGACATGCCGGATTCGGGCCTAACTTCTAGGCCAAGTTTGGGGTGTTACAATTTACATAAAACTTACCTCAATATACAAAATATGGGCGACTAGTTTGAAAGCTTAGTTTTTCCCTGGTCTATGTCTGAATTCCATTTTTCTTGATCTATAATGACAAAATTTACTTATTTAATTACCACATTAATCAAGACATTCCAAAATTCCTACTTTGGCAAAATTACCTTTTTGCCCTTAAACTTTCACATAATTATGATTTTGCCCTAGGCTCGTAAAACGATTTTAATCAAATCTCCTCCTTTAACAAGCCTGGCTGAACCTTTATTACTCTTAGAGAAACTCACAAATCCAATTAGTTCACACATTTACTACCCATTTTATAACTTTTACAAAAAGATCCTTTTATGTGTTTTCCTGAAAACCCCTTTCATAAAAGTTGTCTATTTAACAACCAAGATTCATTTTCTTCCATAAAATTTCAGCAAATAACATGAATACTCACATGGTAAAACCCTAGACTCATAACCATTTTGCAAAATAGTCCCCTTATTAGCTGGATTAAGTTATAGAAGTTCTAAAAACACAAAAAGGAACAAAAACAACCACCAAAATACTTACTTGCAAGAGAAAAGCTTGGCTAAAATTTGAGCTCTCAAAGCCCCCCTTTTTTGCTGAGAATTTTGGTGGTGAAGAGAAAGAATAAAAAGGATGAAGTTTATCTTTTTATTTTATGATTATTTTATCAATTAAGTCACCAAAAATCTACCTAACCTTTGACCAATTTCATGAATTAAAAATTCATTCCCAGCCACCACTTATTTATTAGTCTTTTTACTCAATAAGGACCTCTACTTTAGTGTTTCATACTATTTAACACCTTTAGCTTGTAGAAGAAAACTTTCGCACTTTATGCTATTTAGTCTTTTTTTAAAATTAAGCATGAAATCACTAAAATTAATTTACCAAAATTTTCAAACACTAATATAATCATGCCATGACACTTGAAATAATATTAAAATAATTTCTTCGACCTCAAATTTGTGGTCTCGAAACCACTATTCCGACTAGGCCCAAAATCGTGCTGTTACAAGCACAACCAAACTCACAAGTTAGTAAGTTCATACATGATACATATGAATTCAATCATAATATAAGTAGATTTCCATATGCACATCATTTATTACATTAGCCTTTTCATAGATCATAATTCAATATCCCATTGTGTACTTACCATGCCATTCCTTTACTTACCTATTGAACTATCTAGAATTGCAACAAATACTCGGGAATGCTCACATAAAGTGTATTTCCATATAACCGTAACATTTCCTTTTCAATAGTGCTCACATGAGCTGTGGGTCAGAATGTTAGCTACACGATGCTGCTCACACGAGCTGTGGAGAATCCGCATCAAATGTAGGACCCCAGCCATCAGTAGGACATTAAAGACCAACACCCGAAACATAAAATCCCTAATGCCATGTCATTCGTATCGTAAGAATTCTTAATGTTCAAACGGGGTTTGTTATCCGTCAATTACTCAAAACATTGATACATAAGTAATTTCAAGTCCGTTTTTATTAACACAATATAGTAAATAATCAATTTAACTATCATTAATACGATTATAATTCATACGAACTTACCTCGATAACTATGGTCGTAGAAGTAGAATTTGAAACTAATCTGAAGCTTTCCCCTTTCCTCAATTTAAGTCCAGTTGTTGTTTATCTTGATCTAAATAGATAGTTTCATTCAATTAAGTACTTCAAGTATTTAATTCAATCCATAATTCATATTTATACAACATTACCTCTAACATTTTAACTTTTTACAATTTAGTCCTTAAACTCATAATTTGAAATTTAATCATTTTAATCCTCCATACAAGCTAGCTGAATTTATTAGGGACTCATATCAACCCACTTAGATAATCAATTCATAATAATACCATGAAATTTTACTATTTTCATGAATAAGTACTTAAACCCTAAATTCACTAAAAATCCCTTAATAAAACATGTTTGTTTAACAACTAAGATCAATAATCTATCAAATAACTTTAAAACATATTAAAAAACAACCATGACAAGTCCCTCAACCTTTAACAGTTGTGCAAATTAACCCCCGGGCTAGCTAGATTAAGGTAAAAGGAACTCAAAAACATAAAAACTGTTAAAAACGGGACACAAAATAAGACCATGCAAGAACAAAGTGTTGGCCGGACCTTCCTTCTTCTATAATGGCTAATTTAGGTTTTTGAAACAAAAATGGAAAAGACATCTTGCTTTTGTATTTTATTTACTTAAAGCCTTAATTCAGTAAAAAGGACTAAATCGTGTAAAGCATAAAAGCTGCATTCTACAAGCTAAAGGTGTCAAATAGCTATAGAATTTAAATATGGAGGTCCTTATGTGGCAAATATTTCATTTATGAGATAGTGGATGATAGTGGAGTGGCAATTTTTGTAATTACTAATGTTTTTAAAGGATAATTAAGTAAATAGTTAATAAAGGTTAATATTAATAAAACAAAAGCCAAAATCCTTATTTTTATCATCCCTTCCACCGAAATTTGAAAAGAATGGCAGGCATGGATGAGCTAGGTTCGGCCAACATTGTTTTGTTCATTTAGGTATGGATTTTGATCCATTTTTAATAATTTCTACGTTTTTGAGATCGTTGCAGCTTAGTCTAGCTAGCCTAGGGACTAATTTGAGAAACTGTTAAAGCTTTTTTAAGATGCCATTGATGAATATTCATGCTTTTTGATGATTGATGATGAAATATGGAAGTTAGATGATAGTTTTACATATTTTACAAAGTGATTTTGAGTAAAAATACAAATTATGGACTAATTTGTGAAATTATGAAATTATGTGTTTAAAAGTATGAATAAATTGAAAATATGGGCTGTTTGAGGCATGTATGAAATTTGAGAATACATGGGCTGTAATAAATTGCATGAAATTGCAATTTTATGTGATAAGGACTAAATTCTAAAAAATGTAAAACATTAGGGGCAAAAGTGTAATTTTTCAAAAATGTGTAAACTGTGTTAAATTGAGTGAATTAGTTATTAAATAAGGAAAATTTTATTATTATATAGATTGAGAAAAATGAGATTTGGATCTAGAACGAGGAGAAAGCAAAGTATCAGACTAGTCGATCCATTCCGTCGTTTTAGCGGTCGAAGTAAGTTCGTATAATCGAACTTCAATGTATATTTATGAAATTGATGAATGATGGTATGAACGTATTCATATAATTTATTTAATTGTGGAACATAAATTAAATGTTTGAAATAAGTAAAAATGCAGGATCGAACACGATCGTTTCGTAACGAAAGACGAATTGGCGGAAAAGACCATGGTTGGACCATGGCAGTACATGATTTCGTATAAGACCATAGGTAAGCTATGGAATCAATATATGAGACTTTGTGTAAGACCATATCTGGGATATGACATCGATATATAATTTCGTGTAAGACCACGTCTGGGATATTGGCATCGATAAGTGATTATGTGTAAGACCATGTCTGGGACATTGGCATCGTTATGTGATTTCGTGTAAGACCATGTCTAGGACATTGGCATCGATTTATGAATCGTGTAAGACCATAGCTGGGCTATTGGCATTGATATGTGATAACATGTAAGACCATATTTGGGATATGGCATTGTACGAGCTTTACATGCTATTCGAGTATCCATATCAATTCTGAACGGTTCAACGGGTAATATAGAGAAGCAAATGACTATATGAATGATTTATCTGATTCAGGTATGAAAGAAGTTATATCATTCTTGTGAATGAAAGGTGAGTATGAATATAAATGATGATATGTGATTTATACAAGAAAGATATGTGTAAATATGTTATTTTTTAAAATGTGCTCATTGGGCTGTATGAAGGTTTGAATTAAATGTTATATAAGAATTAAATTGATTAAACTTGCGAAAGCTAAAATTAGCTATGTAAGTGATTATATTATTGAATGGTGGTAATTTGATATGAGAACATGTTATAAACTTAAGAAAAGTTTATGTTTTGGCATGTGAGATAGCATATTATACTTATGACATTAAATTGCAATTATTTGTTATGTTAAGTTTATTAAGATACGAGCTTACTAAGCTTTATAACTTACTTTGTTTTCTTTTCTATGTTTATAGAGTTTTAGAGGCTTGCTTGGGTTGGAAGTCGTCAGAGATTTCATCACACTATCCAGCTATGGTTTGGTACTTATGAGCTTTATGATATTGGTTATATGGCATGTATAGGCTTGAGTCTTTTTTATAATGATTATGGTGATGTATTTGGCCATTTTATATGGCTTATTAATGACTTATGTTTGATGTGTAATTTGCCTTGTGTAGTGACATAATTTGGTATGGTTGGTGATGATTCAAGTTGATCATTTGATCATTTGGTATATGCGAGTATTTATTTATGAAAAGCATGATTTTAGACTTGATAAGTGAATGGCTAATAAATGATTTATGAGTCAAGCTTTGAGTGTGATTGATGGTAGTGAAAAAATACATATTGAAATAAGTTGTATTGATGAGTATGATATGTACTTTTGTATATGATTGAATAGGTAAGTAATGAGGAATGAATCATGCTAGTTTGGTATGTGTTTGAATGTACAAATAGTATTGATTTGAGTTGATGAAATGGATAGAATTGGTATTGTAAGTTTGGTGCATGAAATAGCATGGTTTGGCTGTTTATTAATGTATTGAAATGGCATGAAATGTGGTGTCTTAGGTATACTTGAGAAGGGTGAGAAATGTGGCTTCAACTAAGCCTATTTTCACTCCACACGGCCGAGCACATGGACGCGTGACTTGATCGTGTGTGACATATGGCTTTGGTACATGGTTGTGTATCCCCTGGGGTAGCCTTTCGAAGTAAGTCAGTATACCCTATAGGTTTGGCACGGCCTAAACACACGAGTGTGTCTACTGGCTGTGTGTGGCACACGGGCTGACACATGGGCGTGTGGCTAGCCGTGTGACCCAAGTCAGTAACCCCTCTAGATTTCACACGGCATGGCACACGAGCGTGTCATCAGCTGTGTGGTACAAGTCAAAATGTATGCCTTGTTTTCACACAGCCTGTGACATGGACGTGTCTGGTGGTCGTTTGAGGCACATGGCCTGTTCACACGGGCGTGTGATCCCTAAATGCTTGAAAATTTTAAATGATTCCTAAAGTTTGCAAATGTGATTGGTTTAGTCCCGAACCTTTTCTAAAGCATGTTTAAGGTCTCATAGACATATTTAAGGGACATTGTGTATGTTAATGAATGTTATTCGATAATGAATATTTATTGAGTTGTGGAATGTTAGTTAAATGTTGTGTTTGATCGGTAATACCTCTTAACCCTAAGCCGGCGACAGACACGGGTTAGGGGTGTTACAATATTTTTATGCTTGAATTAAATGTTATGTTTTTGAATTGTATAAATGTCTTAATTATGTGAAATGATCACATATTCATCAAATATCGATAAATGAAATGTGCCCGATCAACAATAATGCTCTATAAATGATAAATGATAAAAATGTAAATTTTTCGTTTGAGTCGAATGTGAACATTTGAGTTGCATGAATGTAAAAATGTATGAGATTTATCACATGCTTGATAATGCTTGAAAAATGTTAAATCCTATATGAATAAATGGAAAATTAATGAATATGTGATTTCCCGAAATGAATGAGGCCCTACATTTGTTGTTGGTGGGATTTAGCTCGGTCGAGTAATCCTATTGACCTCATTTCTATAAGGATTTAGCTCAAACGGGTAATCCTGATATAAGTCCTTTCGAGCATATGTTATGGACTGGATTTAGCCCGGACAGGTAATCCAGATCAAGCTCTATAGAGTATGTGTCATAAAAAGGATTTAGCTTGGACTGGTAATCCTGTTGTATACATGTGTGGCTCAAGAGTGCACTCTATGAGATGGTACCTTATAGGTACCACTAACATGAATTGATTGATCCTGATTTGTACACTTTGGGTGTAATACCTGTGTATCCATTGGTATTCCGAATAAATTTAACGGGTAAAAACCTTGACATGAAAGGACATGAATAAGAAATGAGTTATTACACATAGTTGCCTAAAATCCATGAAAATGATGCTACAATTAACATATGAAAACCTGAGATGATGATATTTGTACATAGAATTTATTTGATGAATATGTTCATCCTTGGTTATAGACTTGTACATTTTGAGTGTACTACTACTCGTGTGACATTGATATTTCGAGTAAAATATGAGTAAAGTTCTGATATGAAATTATCTGAACTCAAAATGAGGTATTATGAAATTATACTTGTAATAATGAGATGAATCATGCATGCTGAATGAATACATGTTGAGGAAGGCATATGTGTATGGAAACTTGATTGTTGTTGAGCCCATATATGTTTGTGATGTTATTATGGAATATATGACTAACAAGGGCAATGAGGATATGTGTAGGGCTTGAGGTCAAATTGATTGAATATGCCTTACATAGTTACCTCAAAATAGAATGAATGGTAAGTTAAGTATCATGTTATATGAACTTACTAAGCATTTTATGCTTACCCCATTTTATCTCTCCCTGTTTAGAGTAAATTGGAAGCTCGTTGGATTGAAAGCTCGGTGGAGACCACTCATACTATCCATCGGCCCATGACGATACAATATGGTAAATCAATTATGGTTGTAATGGCATGTATAAGATATGTTGACCATATTGGCATGTAAATGTAAATGATGCTTGTAATCTAGCCATTGGAATAGCTAGTAATGGTTGTTTTGAAATACTTGTAATGTTATGCTATGGTAACCATATGTATATGTTAAATAGTTGATCAAATCATGTTTAACACATGAATTGAACCAAGGTAGGATAGTAAACATGTATGCATGCAATGATAGACCATGTTGAATGATGAAATTTGCTTATTTGAATGCTTAGAATGGTTGGATTGTACTTGGCATGTTTTGGTGCAGGAAAATGGTAAATTTCGATGAGAAATGAAACTAGAAATGGATTTATTTTGTCCACGTGGGAAGACACACGGGAGTGTGTCTAGACCGTGTGTGACACACGGCCTGGTACATAGGCATGTAGTTAGGCCGTGTGTCCTCTGCACCTTAAATTTGAGAAAACAAAATGCTCAGAATTGAGCACAAGGGCAGAGACACCGGCATGTGTCTCAGCCATGTAGGAGACACGGCCTTAAAAACGGGCTTGTGTCTTGGCCGTGTGAAACCTGCACCTAATTTGAATTGAATTAATTAACCATATGGCCTAGCACATGGGCATGTGGCATGGCCGTGTTGCGCATGTAACACCCCTTAGCCGTGTCCAATGCCTGAACAGGATACGAGGAGTTACTGTGCATAACTTTACTCGAACTTGTATTATCGGGCTGTAAAATTTCGTTTCAACTTAAAACTTGTCTTTCTTACTCATAATATACGAATTATGGGCCTATGAGGCCTTAAACATATAACCTGAGGGTTCCGTAGATTAATCGGGAACTCTAACACTCTTTGAAAATTTTTGCCTAAACAGGGGCCACACGCCTGTGTTGTCCAAGGGACACGCCCGTGTGCACCTAAGACATGCCCGTGTTCGACACCCGTGGTCGACACTGACTTACCCCACACGGCTGAGCACACGCCTGTGTCTATAACCCGTGTCCTTCACACGGCCTTGACACGCCCGTGTCCTCTACCCGTAGAGCTTTCTAATTGTGACGTCATCACACTCTTAATAGCACACGGGTGTGACGATTCAAATTCTCGTAAAATAGTGCAGGGGACACACGGCCTATCAACACACCCATTTGGGTTGACCGTGTGTCATGCACGGCCTAGACACACGCCTATGTGTCACGCACGGCCTAGACACACGCCCGTGTGTCTAGCCGTGTGGAAAATTAAGGGCTATTTTCCAAGCCTCTTTGCCACCCTGAAACTTACACTCACTCATTCATCATAAGAAGCACATAATATGATAATATCAAACTAAGAAGAACCCTTATATTACCACTCATTTCATCCACATTTTACTTAATATCTTGCACGAACATTCATTTCATTATACGCGTCAAACTTGAGACATGAACTTGACAATGTTGGCCAATTCATCATGGCCATTTACAAAAAAAAAAAAACAAAAAAAAAGAATGTGAAGCATTTATAGCCAACCCTTTGGCCTTCAAACATAACATGACACAAAACGATCAAGTTCCTATACATGCCATACTCAAAATGAATCAACTTTACTATACCAAAAGAACAGTTGATAGTGTGATCCAAGCTCCGACTTTTTACGATCCTCAAGCTAACTTGACGAAACTACAAGGAGAAAGGGAAAAGAGAGGGGTAAGTGTAACACCCCATACCCGAGTCCGAGGCTAAGACCGGATACAAGACATTACTATGCTTGAACTTTCTTAAACATGTACTTACGAGCTATAAAGTTTCATTCCAAATTAAAAACTTCTCTTTCTTAGTCAAATCATACATTTCATGGGCCTACGAGGCCTCAGTCTTTCTTGCCAAAACTTTTGAAACCCATCTGGAAACTTTCTCCCGAAGCAGGGGTCACACGCCCGTGTATCCCTAAGACATGCCCGTGTCTCCCACCCGTGGTGGATACTGACAAATCACACACGGCCTTAGCACGCCCGTGGCCCTAGCCCGTGTGTTATACTTTGATATACTGACTTATTCACACGGTCTGAAGCACACGTCCATGTGCTAACTGTGTGTCTCACATAGCCTGAACAAACGGCCGTGTGGTTAGCCCGTGGTCTATTCTGACTTAAGACACTAAGGTGCAGGGGACACACGGCCTAGACACACACCCGTGTGTCTGTCCGTGTGGGTACTTAGAGGCTATCTACTGAGCCTTTTACCACCCTCATATGCATACATTCATATATCATCACATAATTTCACATAGCTTCAATATAACTCTTAAATTAAAGACATTTAATCAAAGGAGAAATAAAGCCTTCATCCCATACACTAGGGAGAACTATATCCAATACAATTACAACAACTTAAGCCATCATCGATGGCTATACACAACCAAACTATAAATTCTCTTCGGCCAACACAATTTGGCAACATCAATTAGAACTTAATCAACTTTAAAAGAATCCCTATACATGCCATGACTCATAAGAACTCGAAACACCATACCAGGAGTCTACTCGATAATGTGAAAACATCTCCAGCGGCCTCCAACCTGAACTAGTTAAAATAACCTATAAGAGATGGAAAAAGGAAAGGAGTAAGCAATAATGCTTACTAAGTTCATCTGCATATAAATGACAAATACTAATATTCATTGAATATACACAACCACAAGGCATTCTAATGAGTTTTACTCGTTATCTCGTGGTTACTTACTCAACCGTCCTTGAAGCTTGCTCGTTCTATCTCTTACCACATTTTTACCGCACCCCAAGCCAACTGCTCGTGTTAATTAGTATACATTCCTACACTGATCAATACGTAATCACATAAAACAACACATCAAGCATTTTCAATAAGCCACTCATACTACTAATCTCTCGGTGGTCACATGCTTGCCCACCATTGATCTTTAATAGGGTGGTATCGTACATAGCCCACCATTTATTTATACTTATGGTGGTTTCGTACTTAGCCCGCCAAATGATTTTATAAACGATGGTATCGCACACAGCCCATTGATTTATAAATAATCAGGTGGTAACGCACATAACTCATCAATTAATAATTAATCAATGAGGTGTTATTGCACATAGCTCACTGTTATTATACATTCACAAATATTTATCCACATACATTTCTCTAATTCAAATGTTCATCCGTGAACATCCTCACTCACCATCATTCCTACTTAGATTCTACAATAATCGTTCACATTCACACAATGCATTAATAAATCTATCTTATACAGCTAGGTGCGTTGATTACACATAATCCACTAGGTTTCATTATATACTAAATTCATCTCAATTCAGTTCTAACACATACTTGTGCTTCTCACGGTACAACCACACACTTTCTTTCTTTCAACATACCCGTTGAATCACCCATGTAATAACCAATTTTTTGCCCGAGCCCATTAGCCAAAACAAAAGCCATTAAAAACCAATAAAAATAATAAATAAGGTCCAAAAACAATGTCCATTTACAAAAGACCCGGAGCCCAATTACAAAGACCAAATACCAGGCCCAAATTTAATACAAATAATCCAGTCCAAATTAGGAGCCCAATTACAAAGACCAAATACAGGCCCAAATTTAATACAAATAAACAGTCCAAAGTTAATGACCCTAAAACCAATAACAGCCCAACAACCCGAATGGCCCAATGGCCCGAAGTCATTAACTAAACAGGAAACCCTAGGATCCCATCTCAGCGCCGCCGCGTGTCCCCCACATGCGCAACGATCCAGCTCCCCACGCGCCCTAGCATCGCTTCGGTTCCACACGCGCGCCCTTTCCTAATTCTCGTGCATGCCTACACACGCCTTTGCAGATCCTCGCCTATGCCCCACGCGTTTCTCAAACTCGCCCCAACAGTGCCCTTCCCCATGCCTCGGTCGAACGCCCGTCGTTGCTGCCCCAGCGCCACTACGCACACCGACCAACGACCCTCGCATGTCTTCGCCCATGCCCTGTAGAAACAAAAACAACGAGCAACAGAGAACGAAGCAAAGGGTAATAATAAAAAAGAAGAACAACAAAATGAGGGAGATCAGTTATAAAACAAAAACCATTTGTAAACATGAGGAGCTCCTCAATTTTTAGGAACTACGAACACTGAAAAAAATCAAAAAGAAATAAGAAAACTAAAGGTTGATGTTGTTTTCGCTCTTATTATTTACTGTTGTTTCTGCTTGTTTTCTTTTGGGCTTTGATTTAATCATTTTAGAAAAAAAAAACTTTTTACAAGCAATAATAAAAGAACGAAGAAGAAAAACTTACAGGAATCCAAAAGCTCCTCTATGCCTTTCGTCGGTCACGTGATTTAATGACGATGAGGCGTCGAGATCGTGGCTTCAAAGGATAGGACTTCAAGCGGGGTTAAGGTCCCTTCTCCATGCGACAACGGCCACCGAACAAGATGGTGGTGCGGTGGAACGTCGGGAAGGCCAATCACCAGGCTAAAGAAGAGAAAAAGGGATGATGGCTGCTGTTTTTTTTTTTTTTTTTTTTGAAGAAATCTTAGGGTTTAAAAAAAATTTGATTTTTTTAGAGAAACATTGGGCTTTATATGTTTTTAACGAAACGGCGCCGTTTGCTAAGGGGGATCTGCGCGTATCCCTAGAAATGGATAATTGCGCACTTAGTCCCCCTTTTTCAATACCTGTTGACCGAGCCCCCCATTCGCATTCCTCTTTTATTTTTAAAAATCTTACCTTAATGTTCACATTGTGTTTCAATCAGGTTCTCGTCTGCCCCTTTTTAGATATTTACGATTCCAGTCCTCATTGTTTTAATCAGATTTCAATTTAATCTCCAACTAGTTTTAAAAAAAATTATAGACTTATTTACTCTTTATTTTATTTATTTATTTTATCTATTTATATCATTATTATTTATTTCAAATTTTTATATATATTACTCTTAGTAAACTATATATGTTGTATATCTTAATTCTTTTTATACCATCTTAAAATTGTTTCGCATATATTACTTACCTTTTTATTTATGTATTCTTGACCTAAAATCATTTTATTAATTCCTTTAAATTGTTTTATGTGTCATTACTTCTAAAACTGTTTGATTCATTGTTCTTTTATTATTAATGATTGATATTTAAATCGTGTAAATTATGTGATTATTATTCTTGCATGTATTATGATTTGTTTATTCATATTTTCATATCATTGATATTATCATAAGCATCATTATTGTTTATATTATTGTTCCATTATTACCGTTATTATTCATGTTTGTTAATATTTTAGATTAACGATTCCAATGTTATGTATTACATGTATTATGCCAAATTTGTGTTACATTATCATTATTCATCGCATGACCCTATTCACGTTTTGAATAATGTTTCTTTAAAACATAACCTAAAATTTTTATCAATTTTATCCAAAAACCAAAATTTTCAAAATAAGGCAATATTCTTTGTTTGGAAACTCGAGAGATCGTGCCCTATGTGTTGGGTTTCGGTTTTTTGCTTGGCCAAACAATCGAATATCCTTTTGATATTTTTTGACGCGTGAGACTCGGGAATTATGAGATGATCTTGAATTCGAGGATTCAAATTATCGTGTCCTAACGTACTGGATGTGATATTTTATTCCTTCGGAGTGAGAAAATCTTAATGTTCAATTCGAGAAAATTCAAACGTTTCCAAAAGAGATCAAATTTTTCAATTCTTTTGAAATTTTCAAACTTTCGACATTAGGACATTAATTAATCAATTTGGTACCAATTTTGGGCGTGACGAGGGTGCTAACCTTTCCTCGAGCGTAACCGACTCCCGAACCCATTTTCTCAAATTTTCGTAGACCAAAAATATTGTTTTAGTAAATCAAAATGTTTTATTAAAACAAAGGTGATCCAACCACACCTAATAAAAGATTGGTGGCGACTCCCGTTTTATTTTCGTTTTCAAAACCAAGTCGATTCCCGTTTACGAAAAAAATGGTTACGACAACCCAAATTGTTAAATAACACTCTTGGGTCTCATACACATAATGTCATATTGACATTATACCCCAATAGGGTCTTACATGATATATCATATTGATGCCATGTCTCTGGCATGGTCTTATTCAATCTCTCACACCGAGGCCATATGCCAACATGGTCTTACGCGAGACCTTAACTATCTCATCAAAAGATATTTCAAACATTTATTGAGTAAATATACATCCCTTACAATATTGGAATATTAAATTAGCTCCTACATAAATGCAACAATTGCACATGAACTTACCTCGATGTCGAAAGGGCCAAAAGGGACCTTTTTGCCCGCATTTCTCTTTTCACCCGTTCTAGGTCCAAGACTCATTTTCTTTGATCTAGAACAATGGAATTTACTGATTTAATCACCTATGAATCATAATATACCGTAATCTACACTTTAGGCAAAAATGACTATTTTATTACTCTTAGATTCTCTTAACATCTCATCAAAAGATATTTCAAACATTCATTGAGTAAATATACATTCCTTACAATATTGGAATATTAAATTAGCTCGTACGTAAATGCAACAATTGCACATGAACTTACCTCGATGTCGAAAGGGCCAAAAGGGACCTTTTTGCCCGCATTTCTCTTTTCACCCGTTCTAGGTCCGAGACTCATTTTCTTTGATCTAGAACAATGGAATTTACTGATTTAATCACCTATGAATCATTATATACCGTAATCTACACTTTAGGCAAAAATGACTATTTTGCCCCTAGGCTCGTAAATAAATTTTTATCATATTTTCTTGTTAAACAAGTCTAGCTGAACATTTAATCCTCTTACAACTATCCATAGTTCCATCTATTTCATGCCTTAATGAATAAATTACAACTTTTGCATTTTAGTCCTAATTAGGTGTTTTCATCACAACACCTTTCACAAAAGTTGTTTATCAACATCCTATCATTCATTTTCTTCCATAAAAACTCTTCAAACAACATAAACTCGATCATGGTAAGTCCTTTGACTTTCAACCATATTGCAAACTAGTCCTCTCATTAGCTAGCTTAAGCTTTGAGGACTCCAAATATACAAAAATCATCAAAAATAAACATCAAATTGACTTACTTGAATGGAGTAAAGCTTGCTGAAATTTTAAGCTTTCAAACCCCTCCCATGGCTGATATTTTCGGTTGGAGAAGAAAGATAAATAAAAAGATGATAACTATTGCTTATATCATCTTATTTTATTTATTTTTCCAACTAATATCACCAACTATTCATCACAATAAATGCTCTTGTCCCCTATGTATTTTATGACTGGTCAACTCACTTAAAGAAGACGAATTTGCACATCTGGGACCTCCAATTAAATATCCATAGCTATTTGGCACCTCTAGGAAATAAAATAGAACTTTTGCACTTTATGCGATTTAGTCCTTTTTCACAATTTAGTTAGAAATTGCTAAAATTAAGGCACCAAAATTTTCATGCATCATTATAATCATGTTATAACACATAACATAACATGAAAATAATTTTCTCTAACCTTGAATTAGTGATTCTGAGATCACTTTTCCGACTAGCCCCTAAATTGGACTGTTACAGTAAGCATATAGCTTAGTAAATTTGCATGAAATTCTAAAGCAAAATAATTGCTTTCATAAAATTCATCTATCTATTGAAACAACATCCACACAAGTCTCAAATGCTTAACATTTTCATTCATACTTACTCATACTTATTCTTACCCATCTCATGTTACTTTATGGGTTCATAACGTATATTTTCTCATGGTACTTGTATCACTCATCACATAACTTCTCACATATACTAACATAAGTATAAATTCAAATCTTCATCATTCATAACATGAATGGACCTCAAGGTCATACGTAAAAAGTTTGGTTCCATACTATCCTACTTACTTAGCTCATTTACCCATGAACTAATTAGATTATCGTAAAATATTCAAATTCGCCTTGCATAGACATTGATACCAACGCCATATCCTGGATATGGTCTTACATGGGATCACTACTTGATGCCGATGCCACATCCCAAATATCGTCTTATACTGGATCTCAAAGCTCGAAGTCGATGCCATGTCCCAGACATAGTCTTATACGAGATCGTACAGGGATGTCGATGCCATATCCCAGATATGGTCTTATACGAGATCTTTCTTTGGTGCCGAAGCCATGTCTCAGACATGGTCTTATACGGGACCTTCGTTATCTCTTGTGAATACATATATATCATTCTTATTTTGGAATTTTAACCGGGACTTTAGCTTAACTTATACTCACCATTTCTTCATCGAAACTCCCTTACTCACCATTTCTTCATCGAAACTCCCTTACTCAAATTTCACAGAAATAACATACATTATCATAATATTATACAGTTTCAAATATCAAAACATTATAAAACTTTAACTTCAAACAAACTTACCTCGAATCTCAAATTGTGTATGAATGCTCGATTTAGTCCTCGATTTTGTTCTTGCCTTGGTTTCTATTCGGGCTTCGCGTTTCTTGATCTATAGTAACAATTTCACTTGTTAAATTCACACATTGACTAATTCGACTCATAATTCATATTTTGGCAAAATTACAATTTTGCCCCTAGACTTTGGCAAAATGACCATTTTGCCCCTAGGCTCGAAAATTAATTCCAATCACATTTCTACCTTCAACAAGCCTAGGTGAACATTTTGTGGTTGTTTTCATTGATGATATACTGATATATTCCCGTGATGAGAGTGAGCATGCTGAGCACATAAGGACAGTTCTACAGATTTTGCGAGATAATCAACTGTATGCTAGGTTTAGTAAAAGTGAGTTTTGGCTCAAGGAAGTTGGATTCTTGGGACACATTGTCTCGGGAGATGGAGTCCGAGTTGATACAAGTAAAATTTCAGCTATTGTTGATTGGAAACCGCCAAAAAATGTAACTGAAGTTAGAAGTTTTCTGGGCTTAGTTGGCTACTATAAGCGATTCGTCAAGGGCTTTTCCATGATAGCGACTCCAATGATGAAACTGTTACAAAAGAATGTAAAGTTTGAATGGACGAAAAAGTGTTAACAGAGTTTTGAGAAATTAAAGACAATGTTGACAGAGGCTCCAATCCTAGTACAACTTGAATTGGGAAAAGAATTCGTGATCTACAGTGATGCATCCTTGAATGGATTGGGCTATGTGCTTATGCAAGAAGGCAAGGTGATAACCTATGCCTATAGACAGTTAAAGCCACATGAGAAGAATTACCCGACGCATGATTTAGAGTTGGCTGCCATTATTTTTGCATTAAAGATTTGGAGACACCATTTGTATGGTGAGAGATGTCAAATTTTCACCGATCAAAAAAGTTTAAAGTATTTGATGACTCAAAAGGAACTGAATTTAAGGCAGCGAAGATGGCTAGAGTTGATAAAGGATTATGAGTTGGTCATCGATTACCATCCAGGAAAGGCGAACGTAGTCGCCGATGCTTTGAGTAGAAAGTCTCTATTTGCATTGAGAGCATTGAGTACGCAGATGACCTTATCAGCAGATGGTTCTATTCTAGCTGAGCTGAGGGCTAGACCGATGTTCCTTCAAGAGATTTATGAGGCTCAGAAAGGTGACAGTGAATTGCAAGCTAAAAGAGTTCAGTGTGAGTCGGGTGTTGAGTCCGACTTTCAGATTAATTCTGATGGATGTTACCGAGAAATGAGAAGCTCATTCAGAGAATTTTACATGAGGCACATAGTGAATGTCTATCTGTTCACCCGGGCAGTACAAAGATGTATGATGATTTGAAGAAATGGTATTGGTGGCCGAGTATGAAGAAAGATATTTCTAAGTTTGTTTCAAGATGCTTAATTTGTCAATAAGTAAAAGCCAAACACCAAGTACTTTCGGGTTTGATTCAACCTATTATGGTACCCGAGTGGAAATGGGACCAAGTTACCATGGATTTTGTAACGGGTTTGCCGTTGACACCGAGTAAGAAAGATGTTGTATGGGTCATAATTGATAGACTTACTAAATCAGCCCATTTCATACCTGTTCGAGTTGACTATTCACTTGATAAGTTGGCAAACTTGTACATTTCTGAGATTGTGAGGCTACACGGAGTGCCCTTATCAATTATATCGGATAGAGATCCAAGATTCACATCCAGATTTTGGAAGAAGTTGCAAGAGGCATTGGGCACAAATTTAAGTTTTAGTACAACTTTTTACCCCCCAAATCGATGGTCAGTCGGAGAGGTTGATCCAAATTCTCGAAGACATGCTTAGGTGTTGTGTTCTTGAGTTTCAGGGCAGCTGGGAAACATACTTGCAGTTGGTAGAATTTGCTTACAATAGCAATTTTCAATCAAGCTTGAAAATGGCACCTTATGATGCTTTGTATGGGCATAAGTGCAGAATGCCTTTGTATTGGACTGGACTCAGAGAGAAATAGATACACGGGGTCGATTTGGTTAAAGAAACTAAAGAGAAAGTAAGGGTGATGCGTGACTGTCTAAAAGCCGCATCAGATAGGCAAAAGTCCTATTCAGATTTGAAAAGGAAAGAGATTGAATTCAAAGTAGGTGATAAAGTGTTTTTGAAAGTATCACCTTGGAGAAAAGTCCTCAGATTTGGCTGGAAGGGCAGATTAAGTCTGCGTTTTATAGGACCTTATGAAGTTACCCAGAGGATAGGATCGGTAGCTTATCGGTTGGCCTTGCCACCTGAGCTGGAAAAGATTCATGACGTCTTTCATGTATCCATGTTGCGTCCATATCGCTCAGACCCTACACAAGTCATTGTACCGATAGAGGTAGAGATACAACCGGACTTGACTTACGGTGAAGAGCCGATTAGAAATTTGGCGTGAGAGGTCAAGCAGTTAAGAATCAAAAGCATAGCCCTAGCGAAAGTTCTATGGCAAAGGCACGGAATAGAAGAGGCTACATGGGAGCCTGAAGAAACGACTAGAAACCAATACCCCAACCTTTTCACCGGTAAGATTTTCGGGGACGAAAATCCCTAAGGGGGAGAATTGTAACAGCCCGATTTAGGGGCTAGTCGGAATAGTGATCTTGGGATCACTAATCCGAGATTTGAGAAATTTATTTTCATGTGATTTTATGAATTAGTATATGATTGTATAAGTACATGAGAATTTTGGTGTTTTAATTTTAGCAATTTCATGTTTAATTGCGAAAAAGGACTAAATCGCATAAAGTGCGAAAGTTCCATTCTATAAGATAAAGATATCAAATAGCCATAGATTGATAATTGGAGGTCTTTAAAAGGAAATTAGACCTCCAATATTTGCTTGGCCAGCCATAGACTATATAGGAGACAAAGATGGACAAAATTGGTCAAAATAGTTGATTGTAGGTGGATTAAATTGATAGTTAATATTAAAATAAAGAAAAGATGATGTACATCTTTCTTGTTCATCTCTTCCACCGAATTTTTCAAGCAAAATAGGGGTTGAAAGCTTCAAAAATTTGAGCACACTCATCTCTTCTCTAGTAAGTGTTCTAGTGATCTTTTCTTGAAAATAGTTGTACTTTTGAGACCCCTAAATCTTAAGCTTTCAAATGAGGGGACTATTGTGCAATATGATGAAAAGTTTAGAGTTTTTCCATGAGAGCTATCATTGTTATTTGCTGCATTTTTATGGAAGAAATTGAGTCTTAGTTGTTAGATGATCAACTTTTATGAAAGGTGTTGTCTAGAAAACACTTAATTGAACCTTGATGAAAAGGTTATAAATTTGTAGTAAGTATGTGAAATGTTGAGTTTTGATGATAGCTATAAGAGTACGGCCGAAAAATGCGGTTCATTAAATCCATGAATATCGCAGGAGCATTTGTCAAACTGAAGGGCATGACTAAAAATTCATAATGCCCATACCTTGTTCGAAAAGCCGTCTTAGGCACATCTGATTCTTTTACTCTCAACTGATAGTATCCCGACCTCAACTCTATCTTGGAGAACACAGTGGCTCCCTTCACTGATCGAACAAATTGTCGATTCTTGGCAATGGATACTTGTTCTTCACTGTTGCTTTGTTAAGCTGTCATTAGTCTATGCACAATCTCATAGCGCCAACTTTCTTTTTCACAAATAGCATTGGAGCACCCCATGGAGAACAACTCAGTCTAGCAAAACTTTTGTCTGTTAAATCTTGCAGATGTGCCTTTAATTCTTTCAACTCAGTTGGAGCCACCCTATAAGGAGCAATCGATATCGGTACAGTACCGGGAGCTAACCCAATGCCAAACTCAACCTCTCTAATCGAAAGGTAATCCTGGCAAATCCTTGGGAAAAACATCTGAATACTCACATACTATCGGCACTGCCTCAATCTTTAACTCAGTTTCTCCGGCATTCATCACAAAGGCAAGGTACGCCTCATACCCTTTTCTTACATACCTCTGAGCCGTCATGTGAGACATCACTACCAGTAACATGTCTTGTTCATCTGATTCAACATGAAGGATATCCGCATTTTCACATCTCAGCTCAATATATTTCTTTCCACAATTTACTATCACATCATGAGTGGTTAACCAGTCCATACCAAGGATTATATCAAATTCATCAAATGGCAATAGCATGAGATTTGCCTTAAAACAATGTCCTCTAATCATCAATGGGCAGTCTTTACATACTTTATCAACTAAAACACTTTTGCCTAAAGGATTAGACACCTTTATCACAATTTCTGTAGACTCTACGGGCATACTCATTTTAGATACTAATTTCATGCAAATATATGAATGGGTAGACCCCGAATCTATTAAAGCAAGGAGATCATGCCTCTTCATGAGCGCGAATGGCACAGGTCCTCGCAGGCACTCTACCCTCAGATCTCGAAGCCTGCTCTCTGGGCATATTCTTACTACTTGTTCCACTTCCCGGGTTTCTCTGTGGTTTTCCTCTAGCAGTGCCTCCCAGTCTCGGATCCTGAGGCTTCTGTTTCTCGTCTACTTCAGGGCAATTTCTAATAAAATGGTCTAGAGACCCACACCTAAAACAAGCTTTCTCATTTACTCGACATTCGTCGGAATGACGTCTGCCACACTGCGGACACTCCGGCCTACTTGGTCAAGTGTGGCCAACACTAGCAAATGATGTGGTCTGGGCTTTAGACCCCGAGTACTGTTTACTCTTACTTTTATTTGAGAACCTGACTGAAGTAGCGGATCGAGTAGGAAAATCTCTTGACCTTTTGGACGAGGACTGAAATGGCTTACTCAATTGTCTCTTTCTTGAGTCACGAGACTCCATCTCAGCTTTTCTTTTCTCTTTCACTAATTCCTCGGTCTACTAATACAACAAATTCCTTCAACTCGAGGACACCAACAAACAATTTGATATCTTCATTTAGTCCGTCCTCAAATCTCTTACACATGATGGCTTCATAGGACACACATTCTCGAGCTTATTTGTTGAGCCTAACAATCTCACGCACTTATTCAGTTACCATCATCTTTCCTTGTTTCAGTTCAAGGAATTCCTTTCTTTTCTGATCAATGAATCTTTGGTTTATATACCTCTTCCGGAATTCTTCTTGGAAAAACTCCCATGTAATTCTTTCCCTTGGTACAACTGACACAAGGGTATTCCACCATTGATAAGCGGAATCTCTCAGAAAAGACACTATACATTTCATGCACTCTTCAAGTGTGCACGATAATTCATCAAATACTCGGATGGTATTTTCAAGCCAAAACTCTGCCCTTTTCGGATTGTTATCTTTACTAGCCTGGAATTCCTCAGCTCCTTATTTCCGGATTCTATCAACTGGAGGCTTTTCTCTTCTTACCACTTCTACCACTTGGGGAGCTATATGGGTAGGTTGAGGAATAGGCGGGAATGAAGGAGGTGGAGCATTCGGGTTTGCTCGAATGTACTCTGTGTACCAATTACTCATTATACGAAGAAAGGCTTCTCGGACCTCTTCTCCCTGACCCAAAGTCTCGGGTCTACTCTCTACTGGCATGGTCCCTTGCACGGGAGCCGGCGCATTACTTAAGCATCATCGGCTGTAGCTCGTTCAGGATCAGGATCCATTAACTATATAAAAATACAATTTAAGTCATCAGGATTCGTCACACTATCAATATATAAATACTCTTACGTATGGCATGTATAGCAACACTCATGCTTGCGCTACATTAGTCCTAGAATCGATTAAATCGTAGCTCTAATACCACTAAATGTAACACCCCTTACCCATGTCCAATGGCGGAACAGGATACGAGGTGTTACTGTGCATAACTTTACTCGAACTTGTATTATTGGGCTGTAAAATTTCGTTTCAACTTAAAACTTGTCTTTCTTACTCATAGCATACATATTATGGGCCTATGAGGCCTTAAACATATAACTGAGGGTTCCGTAGATCAATCGTGAACTTTAACACTCTTTGAAAATTTTTGTCTAAACAGGGGCCACAGCCCGTGTTGTCCAAGGGACACGCTCGTGTGCCCCTAAAACATGCCCTTGTTCAACACCCTTGGTTGACACTGACTTAACCCACACGACTGAGAACACACTCGTATCTATAACCCGTGTCCTTCACACGACCTTGACACGCCCGTGTCTTCTACCCGTGGAGCTCTCTAATTATGATGTCATCACACTCTTAATAGCACCCGGCCAGGGCACACGCTCGTGTACTGGCCTGTGTGACGATTCAAATTCTCATAAAATAGTGCAGAGGACACACGGCCTATCAACACACCTATATGGGTTGACCGTGTGTCATGCACGGCCTAGACACACACCCGTGTGTCTATCCGTGTGGACAATTAGGGGCTATTTTCCAAGCCTCTTTGCCACCTGAAACTTAAACTCACTCATTCATCGTAAGAAGCACATAATATGACAATATTAAACTATGAAGAACCTTTATATTACCACTCATTTCATCCACATTTTACTCAATATCTTGCACAAACATTCATTTCATTATACGCGTCAAACTTGAAACATAAACTTGATAATATTGGCCAATTCATCATGGCCATTTACAAAAAAAGAATGTGAAGCATTTCTAGCTAACCCTTGGCCCTTCAAACATAACATTACACAAAACGATCAAGTCCCTATACATGCCATACTCAAAATGAATCAACTTTACTATACCAAAAGAACGGTTGATAGTGTGATCAAAGCTTCGACTTTCTACGATCCCCGAGCTACCTTGACGAAACTATAAGGAGAAAGAGAAAAGAGAGGGGTAAGCATATAGCTTAGTAAGTTTGCATGAAATTCTAAAGCAACATAATTGCTTTCATAAAATTCATCTATCTATTGAAACACCACCCACACAAGTCTCAAATGCTTAACATTTTCATTCATACTTACTCATACTTATTCTTACCCATCTCATGTTACTTTATGGGTTCATAACGTGTATTTTCTCATGGTACCTGTATCACTCATCACATAACTTATCACATATACTAACATAAGCATAAATTCAAATCTTCATCATTCATAACATGAATGGACCTCAAGGTCATACGTAAATAGTTTGGTTCTATACTATTCCACTTACTTAGCTTATTTACCCATGAACTAATTAGATTATCGTAAAATATTCAAATTCGCCTTGCATAGACATTGATACCAACACCATATCCCGGGTATGGTCTTACATGGGATCACTTCTTGATGCCGATGCCACATCCCAGATATGGTCTTATACGGGATCTCAAAGCTCAATGTCAATGCCATGTCTTAGACATGGTCTTATACGAGATCTTACATGGATGTCGATGCCATATCCTAGATATGGTCTTATACGAGATCTTTCTTTGGTGCCAAAGCCATGTCCCAGACATGGTTTTATACGGGACCTTCCTTATCTCTTGTGAATACATAGATATCATTCTTATTCCGGAATTTTAACCGGGACTTTAGCTTAAATTATACTCACCATTTCTTCATCGAAACTCCCTTACTCAAATTTCATAGAAATGACATACATTATCATAATATTATATAGTTTCAAATATCGAAACATTATGAAACTTTAACTTCATACAAACTTACCTCGAATCTCAAAATGTGTATCAATGCTTGATTTAGTCCTCAATTTTTTTCTTGCCTCGGTTTCGATCTGGGCTTCGTATTTCTTGATCTATAGTAACAATTTCACTTGTTAAATTCACACATTGACTAATTCGACTCATAATTTATATTTTGGCAAAATGACCATTTTGCCCCTAAGCTCAAAAATTAATTCCAATCACATTTCTACCTTCAACAAGCCTAGGTGAACATTTAATACTCCTATAGCTATCATCAAAACTCAATATTTCACATACTTACTACAAATCTATAACCTTTTCATCAAGGTTCAATTAGGTGTTTTCTAGACAACACCTTTCATAAAAGTTGATCATCTAACAACTAAGACTCAATTTCTTCCATAAAAATGCAGCAAATGGCAAAACTCTAAACTTTTCACCATATTGCACAATAGTCCCCTCATTTGAAAGCTTAAGATTTAGGGGTCTCAAAAGTACAACTATTTTCAAGAAAAGATCACTAGAACACTTACTAGAGAAGAGATGAGTGTGCTCAAATTTTTGAAGCTTTCAACCCCTATTTTTCTTGAAAAATTCGGTGGAAGAGATGAACAAGAAATATGTACGTCATCTTTTCTTTATTTTAATATTAACTATCAATTTAATCCACCTACTATCAACTACTTTGACTAATTTTGTCCATCTTGGTCTCCTATATAGTCTATGGCTGGCCAAGCAAATATTGGAGGTCTAATTTCCTTTTAAAGACCTCCAATTATCAATCTATGGCTATTTGATACCTTTAGCTTATAGAATGGAACTTTCGCACTTTATGCGATTTAGTCCTTTTTCGCGATTAAACATGAAATCGCTAAAATTAAAATACCAAAATTCTCATGCACTTATACAATCATATACTAATTCATAAAATCACAGGAAAATAAATTTATAAAATCTTGAATTAGTGATCCCGATATCACTGTTCTGACTAGCCCCTAAATCGGGCTATTACAGTGCAAGTCAGAGAGTAACCTAAATCGGACACGGGCGTGTCTCCGATTAAGTCTCGAATCGATTATAATGCTCGTATTGGACCTCAAGGGTCCATCTAAGGGACATTACGAATGATCTCGGTTAATGAATAGTGATTGACATGATTTATTTAAAAATGTTTCGACAAAGGACACGGGTTAGGGGTGTTACAATTTTATCTTTAAAATTACATTTATCAAACAATCTAATAATTTTCCATACTTAATTTCAAGAATATCAGTACAATTTTATAACTTAAATATAATAATGAATTTTTGTTATACAAGGCTTAGAACTACTCATATCTTCATCTCCAACCCTTAAAGAGGAAGATAAATGAGCTTCAAAGTGCTTGAACCTACGGTATCTTGCACTGGCAACAAATTCTAATGTCAATCGAGATAGGACTTAGTTAGCCAGTGCTTAACTTTTCAACACTTAATTTTTCAATTTATTAAACAACATCTAAGTTGGTGTCAATATTCATGGACTTAATATAAGTATAGATTATAAGAATTTTTTCTTTTTAAAATTTTATATAAAATCTATAAAAGTAATTTAAACCAAAAATAAATCTAAAAAAGATCCTACTTAAATCTAGGACAATAAAGTTACCAAAGGTTCAACTATGTCATTTAAACCAAAATCTCATTAGTCGTTTTTTTTTATATAATTATAATCTTACATAATATTTTTTTCATCCACGTTATAGAAATGTCATAATCTAGTATCATATAATATTGTAAATACAAAATGGTTTAATTAAAGCTGGTTTAGATTCTCTTGGTTTTTTGAAAATGTAGATGATGGAATTCATTATATGTATATACATTCTAGATAAGCTTGGGGCAACATAGAAGAAATAAAAGGCTTTCAAGCTTGCTAAGTTAATATCGAAGCCGTTGCTAACCTCTTAATGTACTTAGTCAATTTATTTGAGTACATACCCTTCAAGGGTACTGATCACTAAGTCAAAAGAAGAGTCATTTTTAGCCTCTTAAGGCACTTAGCAACTTATTTAAAGCAAACACCCCTTGCAAATATCCTCACTAAGACAATAGCAAAAACAAGGCTAACCTCTGAAGGCACTTAGCCAAATTTACAAGTTATAAAACAGACACCCATCATGGATAATGCTTACTAAGTTAATAATAGAAACCATTTCTAGCCTATTAAAAAATGTGCATAGTTTTTTTTCTTATATATAAAAGGACCTAACATACAACACAAAGGCTTTGCCTCTACTTTTATCTTAGGTAAAGCCACGTTATAAACTATTCCTCAACTGAGAGCAATTATTATGCATATACAAATATTATCTAAACTCATTAGGAAGCTTACCTATTACATCCCCACGCTATTAGGCTATTATTACAAAGAGCCTACACAAAAGGGCAAATCACCTATTTTATTTTCTAAAAAGAGGGGCTTGAGACAAAAATGAAAGATTCTTCATTTTAAAAAGATCCACTTCCATGGTCACCACGCACTTTCCACCATTGTACTAAACAGGGTGAATCACCCTAAATTCCAAACTCTAAATCCTAAATCATCAACTGTCATTTTATACTTTAACACATCCACATTATAGATATGTCATAGTCTAATATGGATTACAAAATGATTTAATTAAAATTGATTTAGATTCTCTTGGTTTTCTAAAATTGTAGATGATGGAATTCAATATATGTATATACATTCTAGCTAAGCTTGGGACAACACAAAAGAAATAAAAGGCTTTCAGGCTTTCTAAGTTAATAGCATAGTTGTTGCTAGCCTCTTAAGGTACCTAGTCAATTGATTTGAGCACACATCCTTCAATGGTATTGCTCACTAAGTCAATAAAAGATTTGCTTCTAACCTCTTAAGGAACTTAGCAACTTATTTAAAGCAAACACCTCTTGCAAAGTTCGCTAAGTCAATAGAAGAAACACTGCTAACCTCTTAAGGCACTTAGCCAAAATTTACAAGTTATAAAACAAACACCCCTCACAGATAATGCTTACTAAGTTTATAGTAGAAACCATAATGTGCATAATCTATTTTATAAAAAGGCTTAGCGTACAACACAAAGGTTTCGCCCCTACTTTTATCTTAGATAAAACCACTTTATATAACCTATTCCTCAACTGAGAGCAATTGTTATGCATATACAAATATTACCAAATCTCATTAAGACATCCCCATACTATTAGGCTATTATTACAAAGGGCCTACACAAGAGGGCAAATCTCCTCCTCTCTTTTTTTTTTAATCTAAAAAAAGGGGCTTGAGATAGAGAAGAGAGATTTTTTGTTTTAAAAAGACCCACTTCCATGGTCATCACGCACTTTTCACCTTGCACTACAGCAAAACAGACTTATAGCGGCGTTTTTAGTGGCGTTTGTAATAAAAACGCCGCAAAAATTTTACATTAGCGGCGTTTCAGATAAAACACCGCTAAAAAAAAGAGCAATAGCGGTGTTTATTTAAAAAACGCCGCTAAAAATGATATATAGCGGCGTTTTTTACTAAAACACCGCTAAAAGTGAGACCTTTAGCGGCGCTTTGTTAGAAACGCCGCTAAAAGTGAGACCTGTAGCGGCGCT
This sequence comes from Gossypium bickii, assembly GCA_025503065.1. Taxonomy (NCBI): domain Eukaryota; kingdom Viridiplantae; phylum Streptophyta; class Magnoliopsida; order Malvales; family Malvaceae; genus Gossypium; species Gossypium bickii. The sequence continues at coordinate 39,242,689 of CP106717.1, read as the reverse complement.
TTGTTAGAAACGCCGCTAAAAGTGAGACCTGTAGCGGCGCTTTGTTAGAAACGCCGCTAAAAGTGAGACCTGTAGCGGCGCTTTGTTAGAAACGCCGCTAACAGTATGACCTGTAGCGGCGCTTTTTCAGAAACGCCGCTAAAAGTATGACTCAGTGTGGCTTTTTGTTAGAAACGCCGCTAAAAGTATGACTCAGAAGCGCGCTTTTTCGTAAACGCCGCTAAAAGTATGAGCTTCTCTTTAGTAATTTCTTGGATATTTTAAATTTATATATTAAATAATTTATTATATAATCGTAAAAGATATATATTAATTTTAAAATATTAAATTAATTATCTTCATAGTTTAGGTTTATGGTTTAGCATATATATATAGTTTAGGGTGTAAAGTTTAGGAGTTACTATTGGTATCAATATAAAAATTGGAAAAAAAAACTCGGCATTAGTGTTTATAATTTAGTGGTTAAATTGTCTAATGTTTAGGGTTTATAAGTTTATAAGGTTATGAGTTTAGTGTTTACAGTTCATGATTTAATGTTTAAGGTTTATAGTCCATGCGATTTAAGGTTTTGGGGTTATTCGTTGGGGATTAGGGTTTAAAGGATAATTTTTAAGGTTTATGGTTTAGGTGTTATGGGTTTAAGGGTTAAGAGGATAAAGGTTAGGATTTAGAGTTGTAAGGCTTGTGATTCTAAAGTTTAGGGTTTTAATGTTTAGGGGTTAGTGTTTATGGTTTAAGATTTGAAGTTTAGGGTTTTAAGGTTCAGAGTTTAGTGATTTAGGGCCGATGGTCAAGGGTTTATGGTTTAAGGTTTATAATACTCGACATTAGTGTTTATAGTTTAGTGGTTCAATTGTCTAATGTTTAGGGTTTATAAGTTTATAAGGTTATGAGTTTAGTGTTTACAGTTCATGATTTAAGGTTTAAGGTTTATAGTCTATGATTTAAGGTTTTGGGGTTATTCGTTGGGGATTAGGGTTTAAAGGATACATTTTTAAGGTTTATGGGTTTAGGTGTTATGGGTTTAAGGGTTAAGAGGATAAAGGTTAGGGTTTAGAGTTGTAAGGCTTGTGATTCTAAAGTTTAGGGTTTTAATGTTTAAGGGTTAGTGTTTATGGTTTAGGATTTGAAGTTTAGGGTTTTAAGGTTCAGAGTTTAGTGATTTAGGGTCGATGGTTAAGGGTTTAGGGTTTAAGTTCTGATGGTTAAAGCTTTAGGGTTTAAGTTTATAATAAGTTTAAAATGATATGAGTTTAGGGTTTAAGGTTTAGAGTCTATGATTTAATATTTAGGGGTTATTTGTTAAGGATTAGGGATTAAATGATATGGGGGTTTTTCGATTATGTGTTAGTGATAGGGGTTTAAAGGTTAAGAGGACAAAGGTTAGGGTTTAAGGGTTAATAGGATAGGGGTTAGGGGTTTAGGGTATTTTGTGTGAAAATATATATGTTAACAATTTGAAATACTATTATTAAAATAAATTTAAAATTTTTTGGGTCTATGACTGCTTTGTTTTTAATTTATATTAAATAAATTCACATTTTAAATCATGTTCAAAATTTTAAATTTGATCTAATTCTTTTAAATATTATTTAAATTTTAAAAAAATTATTTATTTAAAATAAAAAATTAAAATACTATTATTAAATAATTTTATATTATTTTAAATATTGTTTTTATTTAAATGAAAAAAATTGTATTGTTTTTATTTTATATATTAAATAATTTTAATTATTAACGCATTATCTTTTCCATAAATATATGGTAACAAAATTAGAATTAAAATTAAGAAAAATTTGAAAGGAAAAACTTAGAAAAATTTAGGTTAAAATTAGAATTAAAAATAAAATGGAAAAAAATTAAAATTGGGAATAGTGGCGTTTTCGTAAAAAACGTCGCAAATATGTTTGTGTGTTGTAAATAAAACGACGTAGTTTTGTATATTTTAGTGACGTTTTTCTTGAAAACGCCGCAAAAATCTGGGATATAGCGGCGCTTATAAAAAACGCCGCAAATATGTTTGTGTAATGTAAATAAAACGATGTAGTTTTGTTTATTTTAGTGGCGTTTTGTTTTGTAAACGCCGCAATAGGTATGTCTGTAGCGGCGCTATTTTATAAACGCCGCAATTCTTGAATTGTATTAGTGAGAACATCGCCGTTTTGCTCTCCACCAGTTCCCCCAACCCTTAAACCCGATTGACTCATTTTCCTTGAAGCTTCACTGAAATTCATTTCCCCTTCTTCTAAAATCCCTAAATTTCTAAAGGTTTAGTTTCTTTCATCCTCTCTTCATTTCATACCTCTCTTGATCCGCCACCATCGTATTTCATCGGATCAATAATCTCTTCGTCCTCCACGGCTCCACTATTATCGTCCTAAACCAACGCTCCTTCTGGCCAAGCTTTACCTCTCTTTTGCTTGGATCATCGATGCATGCACATCTCGAGATTCTCAAAAGGTAACATGCAAGTGAATAGAATATAGGTTTGGATCTTTGTTATCGACTAGTATTAGTTCTTTTTGTTTGGTTCTCTGAATTTGTCGGCTCATCGTAGAAAGAGGGAAGGGAACGGGAGGATGTAAGGTGAAAGAAGGGGAAGGGTGGGGCTGTGGGATTATTCATTATAGTGAGAAAAAATATTCTTTTTAATTGTCTGTGGGTTGGTTGAGTGTTTGCAAAAGCCATTGTAGAGCTTTTGCAAAAATACATGAAATTTTTGTTAAAAACCGCTCCATTTATATGAGTAAGAAGAAGAAATTTTAGGAAATAATAGCATTGAATATATCGGTTGGCTTTGTTCCCTTTCTCAATCCGAGCTTGTAAGTTCTCTTTTTTTTTTTTTTTTGTCTGTCTAAATGAAAATCGGTAAAGAAGTTAAGCATTTAATTGAAATAAAACTTGAACCCAATTTGCAGGATTTTCTGATTAGCTTAAAGAAGCTTGCCGAGAAACGTGCTATTACAATTGGACATGTTCAACTAGCCAATAAATTTGATTTGAAGGTGCTTCAAGCCCCTGGTATTTTTCCCATTACATTTGTTTTTACTTGTTAAATTGATAGTTTGCTTTGATGGGTTGCCCTTGCATTTTTGGTTCTTTCAATGTCGTTCGGGAAGTTTGGATTTTGAATTAGTAAGGCACCCACAGGGTCTTTGTGCTTATGTAATGCAAGCTTAATTGTAAAAGATTGTGGCTTGGACTCATTCCTTGTACTGTCTTCGTAGTTTCTTAAAGTGTGTTGAAATACTAATAACCACTAACGTAAATACTTTAAGAAATATTTCACCATGCATATTTCATTTGATTTCGATGACATTATTTAGTTATCTTTTTCTCTGTGTGCGTGTGAGTGAGTGTTTTGATGTTCTAATTCTAAAGGAAATGCGAGAGCTAACTAGGTGATTCTGTAATGACATACTCGGTATGCCTTTTGACCTGCCTCAAGAAGTCATTCCCACCAAGAATGTTGGTGATGGTGATGTGGGTCTTATAATTCTTCCTTTTTTTTGTTTCCATTTGTATACCGTATCCTTTTGTTATGAAGGTCTAACCAAAGTTAATTTATGGAACCCCTCACGGGAAAAAAATAGAAAGATGATGCATTCAAACTCTATGTTTTATTCTTGCTCTTTATTATTGGTGAATATTCATTTTTCTAGTTGGTTGGTTTATTGTATCCATTAATTTTTGCTTTGCTTGGTATCTGTGGTCGTTTGAAGTGTCTCTTATGGCCTTGTGTTTGACTTGCTTGGGACTTGCACAACATAAGTGCAATCAAAGAGTAGTTGGGATTCTAGAAGCCCTATGTGGCCTAAGTTTTATTCAGTTTACTTGCATAATGTTCATAGACTAGAAATAGCTTAGGCTTGCCTTGTCACCTATAGAGTAAGAAAGATACTGAACATGGAACATCACTCTTACATTGTATTCAAACTTGACATAGGGGATTTATTGTTGAACCAACATTTGGAAATACTTTTTGGAACCCTTTGCTTTATTTGGTACATGATTTTTGAAAATACATATGCTAGGGCTTTTGGTGCGAATTGCCGAGAACATGGGAGGTTTCATTCTAGAACCTTGTATATTTTATGTTTCTCCTTAGTTCTCTGTTTGGTTCTCACGATATTTCAGTTTCTCATGTTCTTTGTTATGACTCGGTTCAATCTAGACTTCAGTTTTTGCTTGTTATTCCCTTGTATGTATAGTTGATCTTGGTTGTTAAATTCTATATGTATTCAGCCATGTTTGGTTCCCTTGTTAAATTTTATAATGTGACCAACTTTTCAAATAAATTGTAAATATAAAATAAGCAGTGGTTTCATGAACTACAGGTAATGAAAATACAAAGAAAAGTAGGTGATAGTTGTCATTGTTTTTTTCCCTTTAATTTATAAATTTGTCAACTGATTGCATTATTTGTCTTATTATATTGAAAATTTATAATTTCTTAGAACAAAGTTAGTTTAGGAAATAACTCGAACTGAAATTTGACAACTGCAGGCGTGTTTACGCTTTGTGCCAGACTGCTGTGTGCTGTGTACTCGTATTGCTCGATTAACGAACTTCTTTAAGAAGATTTTACCGTAACCACCTCTGTTTTCACTACTTGAAGGTAATGTTCAATCTGAAAAAAGTAATTAAGAATGTTCAATCTGTTTTCAGCTCTGTGGATGCTTTTGGATGTATAGTATAATGGTTTTTATTTTCTTTTTTTGTGTGTGTTTGAATTCATATTGCAGACCTCATGAAAATGATAGTACTGTGCTAAATTTCTTATGTTGTTTGTATTGGGACTGTTTAGGAGTGGACCGAATCAGATTACGATAACATTTGTTGAAGGAAACGAGACTGCACAGAAAGTTCTTCGCCTGTGGATTTATACGGCTGGGTAGTGGCTTTATCTATTCATCTGAGGTGAGTTGATTGAATTGAAATTATTTCAACTGATTTTAGTTTCTACACTGATTTTTCTACATGCTGGACCCTTGTTATAGATACGTACTGCTGGTATGTCAATTTTTGTAGCATTGGGTTTAACTTAAGTTGTATGTTTTTGGTTTGTCAATTATTTCAACTGGTTTGAACTTAAGTTATATGTTTTTTTATGATATTATTTCAACTGGATTGAACTTAAGTTATATGTTTTTTTTATCATATTATAAGCCATTTATATTTGCACTAAAAATTTTTACATAAGTAATTTGTACATAACAAATTAAAGTAAAAATGTAAAAATTATGTTGATGATTAACTTTAATTTAACAAATAATAATAATAATAATAATAAAATCACGCATATAAGATGATATAATATGATATAAAATGGTAATAATATTTTATTATCAGTATAATAATAATATTGATCATTATTTAAAAATTTTTTAAAATAAGTAATGTAAAAACACAATGAATATATACTGAAATTTCTATTATATAAAGTACATAAATTATTAATATAATAATATAAACCTAGTATTTTATTAAAAAATTTGAAATATATACTTACTAAAAGAAAATACATCCACAATGAATATAAATAATTGTTTTTTCATATTCAGATCAGATAATTTGACAATGTTATTAAATTAAACAATCATTTATTCATATTTATTTTAAACTTGAAATAAAATTCATAATTTTTAATAAATTTATATACATAAAATTTCTGGATAAAAATGTTATTAAATATAAATGCTACATCAAACACTTAGGAAAAAAACTCAAAACCCGACGCATATAAGATGTTCAAATATAAACACTTAGGAAAGAAAACTCAAAACCCCACGCATATAAGATGTTCAAATATAAAAGTTCATTGTTAAACACTTAGGAAATGAATTACCAATTTTAAACACTTAGGAAAAAAACATAACTTTCATCAAATTATTTAAATTACATAATACATAACTTACATAATACTTGTATAGATAAAAATAAAAAGATTCAAAGTATATAAATTTGAAACTGACGGGTTGCCTTATATCTCAACTGGAAGATATAACGGATCCTCCCAGTGTGTAACAATGCCACGTATGAAGAATCTTAAATAATACATAACTTACAATGCCATGTATGATGAATCTTAAAGAAATTTTTGTTCTAAAAATCAAATTCTTATCAATTAACAATTTAGCCGTGTAAAATATTGTCAATTTTAGACTTCAACAACAACGAAATGGATAGGAGTTGGATGAAATTGTCAAGGGTAAGCAACGCCTATCGAAATGGAATAGAAACTTTTCTGAATTTCGCATTTCAAAATGCAAGCCAAGAGAATATGATTCTTTGCCCGTGTAAGAAGTGTTGCAATATTACCTGGCATTATCGTGAAGTGGTCTACGAACATCTAGTTGTTAATGGCTTTGTCCGGGGGTACAAAATATGGTTTTTTCATGGAGAGTGTACATCTACTGGAGCATCTTCATCAATGAATCCGGGGTATCCTCATAGTGCTTTCAATCAGAATGTTAGAGACGATAACATGGAAAACATGTTGCGGGATGCTTTTAATATGAGCAGTGATGGTTTCGGGTCATTTCCACCTGACTTGGGTGCAACCGATTATCATAATTTTGGTGGAAATACTTTCACCGAAGGGGGAAGATGTGTACCGGATGAACAGCCAAATGAAGAAGCGGCGAGGTTCTGCACGTTACTTGGTGAAATGAATGAAAAACTATATGAGGGATCAAAATTTTCTAAACTGTCATTCTGTATTCGTCTTTTTCACTTGAAATGTTTGGGGGGTGGACCGGAAACTCGTTGACAATCTATTAGAGTTTCTGCAAGAAATGTTCCCGTTTGCAAAAATACCTCAATCTTTCAAAGACATGAAGAAATTGATAAAGGATTTGGGCCTTGGCTACAACAAAATTCACAGTTGCCCAAATGACTGTATGTTGTATTGGGGCGACCGCATAAACCAACAGTGCTATCATGTATGCGGCCAATCCCGTTGGATTAATAGAAATACAGAGGACGGTAACGAGGATGAACACGATACACGTCAAAGAAGCAGCCAGTTAAGATTTTGCCGTATTTTTCGCTAATACCAAGGCTTCAACGGCTTTTCCTGTCCTCAAAGACAGCCGAATCAATGACGTGGCACCGTGATGGACGAACAGATGATGGGTTGTTAAGGCATCCTGCAGATTCTTTAGCTTGGAAATCTTTTGATTCCAAATTTCCAAGCTTTGCAAGCGATCCTCGGAGTGTGAGGCTTGGGCTAGCATCCGATGGATTTAACCCTTACAAACTCATGAGCACAACGTACAGTACTTGGCCTGTGGTACTTGTTACCTACAATTTGCCTCCATGGGTTTGAATGAAACAATCTTCTTTCATCTTGTCTATGATTATACCTGGAGAGAAAGGGCCGGGGAATGATATTGACGTCTATTTGCAGCCACTTGTTGACGAGTTAAAACAACTATGGGCTGGTGTTCAGACATATGATGCAAAGAGAAAAGAGAACTTTAATTTACGTGCGGCTTTAATGTGGACTATTAACGACTTCCTGGCTTATGCTAATTTATCTTGTTGGAGTACCAGGGGACGTTATGCTTGTCCGTGTTGTGCTACGCAGACATGTTCGCAATGGTTATATAATGGGAAGAAGTTCTCTTACATGGGGCATCGTCGGTGGTTACCGAAAAATCGTACATTTAGATTTCAGAGTGCTCAGTTTGATGGTACTGAAGAGTTCAGACCAGCACCTTCGCAGACCGGTGGATCCGAAATATTCTTAATGTTGAAAGATATGAATTTCATTTATGGCAAGATGAATCAACCGGCAAACCTGCATAGAAATAGAAGATCTAGGGATGAATCTGATGATGAATCTGATGAAGAGGATGATCCTAATGAGGCGGACTTGTGGAAAAAAAAGAAGTATTTTTTTCGAGTTGCCTTATTGGGAGTATCAGATTTTACGCCATAATCTTGATGTCATACATATAGAGAAAAATGTCTGCGAGAACATCATTGGGACTATTTTAAATGTCGATGGAAAATCGAAAGATAATCTTCAGAGTCGACTTGATTTAGTCCACATGGGAATTCGGCGTGAGCTTCATCCCCGAGCCCTTCCGAATATGAAATATCGGTTGCCGCCTGCTATTTTTCAATGTCGAAGACGGAGAAAGAAGTGTTATGTACGGTGTTAAAGGATATAAAGGTCCCGGATGCGTATGCATCAAATATATCGCGATGTGTGAGTCTTAAGGATCAAAGATTATATGGCTTAAAATCGCATGACTATCACATATTGATGCAAGACTTACTGCCAGTTGCTATGCGGTGTTGTATGTCGAGAAAGGTGACGGCTCCTGTAATTGAACTATCAAATATCATGAAAGGCATTTGTGGTAAAGTTTTGAATGTTCAAGAACTTGAGAGACTACAAGATCGAGCCGCATTGACTTTATGCAATCTGGAGAAGATATCCCCGCCTTCCTTCTTCACTATTATGGTGCACTTGTTAATTCATCTCCCGCGTGAAGCACTTCTTGGTGGACCCGTTTTCTATCGATGGATGTATCCCATTGAAAGGTCTTACTTTATTTGCAAAATATTCCTTCATTCAGCTCAATGCCTATAGTTGCAACTTTTGATAATGTTGTATATCATGTTTAGGTTCCTTTCCAAATTGAAGTCATCTACGCGCAATAAGCGTTATCCCGAAGGATCAATTGCCGAGGCTACTTGGCGAGGAATGTATGACTTTCTGCTCGAGGTATTTGGAAGATGTTGAAACAAGAACGAACAGACCAAGTAGAAATGCTGGGCTCACAGATCATAATTTGGCTGAAACTTATTTATTTCAAAGTTTCGGAGAACCAATCGGCAAAGTCGAAATTACAGAATTAGACGATAGATCGTGGGTCCAAGCGCATCGATACGTTCTTTTTCATCACGATTCAATGGAACCATTTCAGACGTAAGTTCTAGAATTTGATAAATACTCATTAATTATAATTTGTTTGTCTTCTAACAAAGTAAAACCTTTTTTACCGTATAGTGAGTACAAACAAATATTGAGACATCGTTCACGATCCCGAAGATTAAATCGACGAGAAATTAATAAGTTGTTCACAGAATCATTCCATGAATGGTTAAGCCAAATGGTATGCAATTTAAGTTTTCATTGACAAGTCATAAAGATCAGAAACTTTGCCTTTTCCAGAACAAGACTTAACTGAAAATATCCCTAGTACTAGTCAACAATTTCAATGGGTTCGTCAAGATGTGGACGAAGATATTTACGAAATATGATGTAGTAAGATTTAACGATTTATTATTTATATGTAGTATTATAATTTTCATGTTGGTCATGTTATATAATTTAACTATTTTAATTGTCCTATTATTGTTGTTATTTGTTACTAAAATTTTGAACTATTTTATGTGTACTGCAGGAAAGATGCCTAGAAGACGATTACGAGGTTTAAATATTAGAAATTATACTCCAAATCTAGAAGACGTAAATAGTGGACAGGATACAGTTGTTGGATCTTCTAGTCTGCCGAACATAGATGACGAGCATGGAGAATTCCAAAGTAATGTTAAGTTTATTTTACATGCATGTTGAATTTTATTATTGATTCATTTCTCAATTTTAATATAATAATATATCATTTTTCAGCTGAGGGTGGTGGGACGCGCAGAGCTAGGGGACGTACATTACTTACAGATTTATATGACTTAGAGCCTACCCAGCGTGTTGAAGTAAGGAGAAACAATCATGGCCAGCCTATCGGACCTGAAGCTCGATTGTTGGCAGGCTATTTGGGCATTATAGCACGAAATTCGAATATATTGCCCATTAACTACGAATCATGGCATCACATGCCTGATGCCAACAAAAATCAAGCTCTCGAAAATATTAAGGTAATAAAAGGTGAATGTAATTTATAATACTTTAATTTAACCTTCATTTATATCAACTTTTTAAAAAAAAAAAATTCAGGGTAGATTTGCTTTAGAGGTCTCCGATGACTATGTTAAGAAGACGTTGGGTAAAAAATGGAGAGACAATAAAAGCACCCTAAAAAAACAATATTTTAAGAAAGACATAAGCCTCGACAAAAAACTGCGAAATGTCCCGCCGGGAATGTTGAGGTACCAATGGGAAGATCAAGTTAGATTCTGGAATTCAAAGAAAGGAGAGGTATTACGTACTTTCAAAGTCTTAGAAATTTTTTGGTTTATCGTATTTACTATATAAATAATTCAAATCCCATTATGTAGGACCGTGAGTGAGTTGGAACAACCAGCAGACAGAAACAACAATTCACGCACACGGCAGGTTCCAGAAGTTTTGCTCGTGTAGCTGAGGCTGAGGTATTATAATTTATTACTTCTTTCAAATATTAATGATTTATACTATTAAATTATATTTTTCTGCTATAACGTAGGAAGTTTCGTCAGGTCAAAAAGTTGGACGCCTTCAACTTTTTGACATTACGCATAGGAAGAAGGATGGATCTCCGATGACATCCAAGGCTGGAGAAATTTTGGCATATTTATTTAATAAAATTTGATTTTTTATAAATATTATCGTTTGTAGTTTTAAATTTCTAATTTTAAGTTATGTTCCATTCCTTTTTATTATATATTTCGTTTCTAACTCTTTTATTGATTTATTAGGATAAACTAAAGGAGAAGAAGGCGGAGTATGAAGCGGTTGCTTCGTCTGACAGTTCTGTTAATCTCGAGGAGATTGATAACAGAATTATTACTGATGTTTTGGGTCCTGAAAGGTACGACTGCTTCGATTGATAGTTTTGTTAATCTTGAGTATATTTATAACAGAATTATCACTAATGTTTTGGGTCTTACAAGGTATGGTCAGGTTCAATGTCAAGGATCAGGTGTTACTCCGACCCAATATTTTGGATTCGGCTCCGGACAATACATGCCTTCTGGAAGTCAATCTCGTGCTGAAGTTCAGAGACTGAAAGACCAGATATCTCTGATGGAAGCGAGCACAGCTGAGCAAATTTCTCAGCTTAAAGCGGAGGCAGCAGCGAGGGAGGCAGAACAAATTTCTCAGCTTAGAGCGGAGGCAAAGAGAGAGAGGAGAGCATATTGCTCAACTTAGAGCGGAGGCAGCAGCGCGGGAGGCAGAGTAGAACAGAAAGTATGAAGAACTCCACTACAAATTGCAGACTATGATGCAATGATTGTTCAGCAAGAATGATCATGCAGAGGCCGCCCTCTTAGACATTTCTTTTCTTATTGTAAGATTTTTTTTAACATTGTTATAGTTAAACATTATTGTAAGAATTGTTTGAATTATGCTTCATTTATTAATAAATATCATATATCTTTTACTAAATTTGAAGTATCGTTTAGATTTACTGCTTTTACTGAGATTTAAATGTTTTATTTGCTGCCTTCGGTTGGAATTATATGCAATTGTTGCTGTTTTTGGCTGGTTTTTTATGCAGGGAGGGTAGAATATTGGAAAAAAAGAGCATAGCAGATCTGTGCAAACTAGCGGCATTTTTATGGAAAGCGCCGCTAAAAGCCCCTACATTTAGCGGCGTTTTTATGAAAAGCGCCGCTAAAAGCCCCTCCCTTTAGCGGCGTTTGTATTAGAAGCGCCGCTAAAGACCCCTACCTTTAGCGGCGTTTTTTTTGAAAATGCCGCTAAAAGCCCCTACCTGTAGCGGCGTTTTTTCACAACAAACGCCACTAACTTTTGCGGCGCTTTGTTTAGAGGCGTTTTTTCGGGCGTTTGCCAAAGCGCCGCAAACACTATTAGTGGCACTTTAAAACGCCGCTAAAAGCCCAAAAAAACGCCGCTAAAAGTCTGTTTGGGTGTAGTGTTGTACTAAATGAAGTGAACCATCTTAAATCTTAAACTCTAAATCCTAAATCATCAATTATCACTTTGTACATTAACACATCCACATTATAAATATGTCATAGTCTAATAGGAATTACAAAATAATTAAATTAAAGCGAATTTAGATTCTTTTGGTTTTCTGAAACTGTAGATGATGGCATTCAGTACATGTGTATAGCATTCTAGCTAAGCTTGGGACAAAACAGGAGACATAAAAGAAAGAAAATGATGAAATGCCAAAAATCATAATGGGATGTAGCTAAGACGGGATTTAGTTGTGGTGTTGGGGAATATAAATATTAGGGTTGGAAAGCTCCATGAAAGCATAGAGACAAAGCAATAACTGAGATATATACCTTAACAATCCCTACTATACCTTCCATTATTTTCTCTTTTTCTTTTTAATGCCATTTGAAAAGGTAAACAAGATGCAATACAAAAACATCATTTTTGGTACCTCATATTCAGTTAAGTATGTGTGACATTTAGGGAATCTTCTGCCTTGTCAATGACCTAGTCTTTGGGAATTTTATTGGCCTAAAATAATAAACAATATTGCTTGATTTTCATTTACTTTTTTATTACACCTAAATAAGCTTTTAAGTTATAATTCGTGCCCAAATAAATCTTAATATGTAATTTATATCTAAATATATATTTTTTGAACAATTTCATTATAGGTTCTGACTATATTTTCTTTTTTTGACACAATATTTAGAATTATTTATAGTTCTTTCCCAATCCATAAAGAAGTATAATGCGTTTTAGTGCACTTAAACCCATATCTTCTTACATTGACAACAATATCCATACAAATCGAGTTAAGACTCAATCTATATATCTAAGTATATTTTTAACCTGTGATTTAAAATAAGATTTCATTTAAATACAAATAAAAATATAAAAGTTTGTGTAGCTACGGTTACTATATAAAAGAAGTTTGATGTAGGACATAATTTATAAGAATTGGGAGACACAAGAAAAAAAAACCCAGACATAATTGCATTTTTAATATGTTATAATATCTATGTGTGATCATTTATCAAGATATATTGTATGTTTTTTTTTATCGAGATATGTTAATAGATATAATAATAGTTATACTATATATCATATTTAGGTCCTTGAGTCAATTAGGAAATAATTAAAAAATTAAAATGCCTTGGACTCAAATCCGAATAATTTAAGTCTTTTAATAATTTTTATTTTAAAAAACAAATAATTTAAGCAACAAATTAAGAAAGGAATATTAAAATAGATAAATGATTAAGTTGAAATTTTTAAATTTTTAAATATGACTTTACTCTTGATTTTATTTATTTTTTAAATAAGGTTAAGATATATCATAAATCTCTATATTTTTTAGAAATTTAATATTCAATCTTTGTATTTATTTTTCAAAAATGTAATTTCTTTACCTTTCAGATTTTAAAGTTTAGATTAAAGTATTAACATAATTAGTTTTTTGTTAAATTCAAGTTAGTTACAACATATATATTTTTAATTACATGACTATTAAGTGAGTAGTATTTTTAAATATCACATTAATAAATTTAACAAAAAAATTAATAAAGTTAATAATTAGACATGAATTTTAAAAACAAAAAAAAAAATTAAATTGTTAAAAATAAAATTAAAATCACTAAATTTTAAATTTTAAATTTTTAGAAAAAAAATATTACATGTTTTAAATTTTATATAATAATTGATGTATTATAGAGTTTATGTAGGGCAATGTGTTTATGCAAGCCACGACAAATTGGATATTTTTGTTATTCCAACTACGCGGATTCGTGTCAAAAGTAATAAGTTTGTGCGAATCATGACCGACTTGCTAAACTACCATATTCTTCCTATTTTTAAATGACCGAAACGCCCCCATACTTTCCCTCCTTTTTCTTGTCTGTTTGATTTACAAACATAAAATGTCGTCTCCCATGACATCTCTGCCGGCAATCATGCCCTCCAGTTCACCCATGCTTTCTAAAATATTTTTACTCTTATACACTAAATAATTTTATTTCAACTATTTTTTTCATCAAACATGTTTTATTCTAAATTACATTTATTTCTAGTTTAAAAAAATAAGGAAAACAAAAACTGTTAGGTTCCAAAATTGAGTTTGTGTTTCATTAATTATATATTTTATTTTTACCGTGAATGTTAAAAAAATTGTTATATTCTTATTTAGCGCAGATATTTGGTATAATAAGAAGCAATGTGAAAAGTACTTGGGAATAGTTTTTCATTTCATATCACTTGGCTAATTATCAAGATATCTATTTTTTTTAGGAAGTCACCTGCTTTTAATAAGAACACTTTTACATGTATAAGGGATCCATTGAAGTATACCCATGTCTCTCAGTAAGAAGAATGTCACATTAATACTACACTCCATGACAATCCACTTACAAGGCCTTGCCACTTGATTGACTTAATAATCACTATATCTCGAAATCGTTGATGACATAACATTATTGGATAAGAGATCTCCCCTATAAATACCTTGAAGAGTGATGAACAAATGATCAAACACGAAGTTCTCTATCTTTCTCAACATATAACCCCCTTCCTCATCTACCTATTTATATTTTTCCGGCTCTCCCTTCTCTAAGACCTCCTCCCATCACCATTTCTCATTTTTTATATTTGTATCAACAGAAACAATGTCTAAAAATCTTCTCTCCAAGTTATAAAAATGCATATTTTTATACAAGTTAATAATAATAAAACATAAAATAAGCTAATCCGATTTTTTCCCCCGGGGGGGGGGGGACCATTGAAGTTGTGTATTACTTTATTGAATCTCTTCCACTTTGTCAGACAAGGATTCATCCAATCTTTATTCCCAACAGACAGCTTGATTTTTTTCATTATTTTTTTAAACCTTTAAACAAACATATTTCCTATCACTTTCTCTCCTATACATATACATATACATAAGCTCACTACTCCCTTCCATTTCTCTACACAAAACATACCTACCCCTTCCCATCTTTCACAACATATTTCCATGGAGAATATGATGATAAGGAATCAAACCAGAAAGCCCCCTTCAAATCCATCACCACCACTATCCATTCACAGGGATTCAAAGACTATATCAAAGGCAAAGCCAAAGATACGCATAATACACATATTTGCACCAGAGATCATCAAGACTGACGTAGCCAACTTCAGAGAACTGGTGCAAAGACTTACCGGGAAACCGCCTCAAGAAAAGGGTTCCAAAAGAAAACCCAGAAAAGACCATAGTTTCTGCGACAAGTCAGTGTCGACGGCAGCCATGGCGAGCAAGAAAATGGAGGTGAGAAGTGGTTTTGTCCTAGGCTTGGAAACGAGAGAAAGGGTGGTTAAGGAAGAAGAAGGTATGTTATGGGGTAACATTGGTGACAATTCAAGTGGTTTCTTGGGTGATTTGGATGGGTTTATTCAACAACTTGGTGAATTTCCTTTGCTCCCTTTGGATGCTTCTAATGATCATATGCATGGATTTGAAGAAGTTCAACTTGCATAAAATTCATTCCTTTTTTTTACTTGAGTTTGCTTCTTTGTTCTTTTTTTTTTTTCTTTTGGTTTTTTATAATATATCATTGAAGATGTTTTTAGGGTGGGGGGTTTTAGGTATAGTTTTAACTCATTTTTATGCACCTGTCTGTCTGTCTCTAATCGTATTATCTCTGCTGTAAATATAAGAAATGTTATTGACGTAATTTATTTAAGAATGATTTTTTTTTTTTAATTTTAGTTGGAATTTGCAGTGTTTTTTTGGGGAGGGGGGTTAAAATGGGTTGGGAAGAAGAAGAAAGAATAGCAGTTTGGCAGACCAAACATGAAGTTGCAAAACTCTATCATATTATATATTTGATAATTTAAATGTAACTTATCTTGCAAGGCTTTGATAATGTTAGCAATCATGCTGGTTCATAAGCTTGAAGAAAATTATCATTTTTCTTTGAATTATAAAAGGGTAAAGTCCTAACAATATCGTGTTTAATGCGATTCGAACTCAAATTATATTTGAAACAAGAAACACCTTAATCTTCAGGTTAATACACGAAGTTTCATATCTATTTTTTTTAATGATGAGTTGTTGTTTCCAAACTCAATGGTAAATGGATTTAACCTTGTCCCTTTTGACTTTCTATGTAAAGTTAGGTTTTTAAAAATTTTATGGTTTGTTGATTTCCCACAACTTTGATGGATTCTTTTACAATATTCTTCTTAGTTTTACTATTTGATAACGAAGCTAAGATAAATTTATAAAATTTTGGGATAAAATAATATTTAATTTTTAAATTTGATAATTTTTCCAATTTGATCGCTAATTTTTTTTTGTCAATTTAAAATTTTTTTCTAAATTTGATGCATCTTATAATATAACAAATCATCACCTAAAAATATATAATTTTTATAAAAAAATAATTAAAAGTTGATGCTTAAAAAAATTCCCAGGACAAAAAAAATCAAACACTAATTTAGGAAAAATCAGTAGGTTGCCATGAAATTAAAGCCCTTATTATTGTTCTACTTAAATTATGAAAGTAGGGAAGATGTGTTATACGTAGACAAATGGTGCATCATGAAACAAATTATGAATTTTAATAAAACTTAAAGAAAGAAAGGCAAATTTATTAAATTAATTAGCTGGTTAAAGATGAAGAGAAAACGCCAATAATAATTTGCTTTTATATAGCAAAGATGAGAAGAATCGGAGAGTTGGCAAATATTCGTTTTAGACCCTCCGTTTCCTGTTATTTTCATAAATTAGAGAATATCACAAAATCAACATGGTTACACTAGTTTATGTATTCACGAGTGTATTAATTAAATTATTTTTTTATTTTTGTTAAATAAAGTAAAATATATCATATTAATAGCTCCATGTAATTAATTATGTAAAGTTTCTTTTTCTTAACATTATATAGTTAAAGGTGAAATAGTAAAATATATTTTATTAAAATAAAACAAAACACCCACCCACACACCGCATTCTTACAACTCCATGTGGAGATCCAGCTATAAACAACAAAATTAACACATGAAAAGCATAACTCTTAAAGATAAGAAAAATAAATGAAGAATCTCGATCAAAATGAAAGGGCAATTCAAAACACGATAGAGAAAATCCATCCAACTTCTCCTGAGAACAAAACTTAGCATCAGTCGCCTTTCCACAAAATTTCGTTCTGCTGATAGATCAATACGCAACTGTAAATGAATCAGAATCAAACGTCCACCGGCGGTCCCGTTCTACTAGATCCGTTGCTTCTCCTGGTACATTCTCTATCCAAAATTGAGGGCTTTCAAAGTTGAAACATATTTGTACAAGCTTATGAGCAATTGCATTTGATTTTCGATTTGTGTGCTGAAAAGAAATAGTAAAATATTCAATGTGTAATTAATAACTTAAAGTCATTTTTATTAGTCAAATAATTTTTTTTTTCAATAATCAAACCTACGATTAATTTAAAATATTGGTGATGTGTCAAAGCAATGAAAGTATCCACTTGTCACAAAAATGTTATGCCTAATAAAAAAGTTTTCTTAAATGTTTGTGTACCTTTTAATATATAATCTATTAATTTGCACGAGTTTATTGTATTTATCTATTTTTTTTTTAAAAAAAAAATTCATCATTCTCGAATCATTTATTTCAGTATTGCTCCACACTTGTTTATAATTTTATATCAATACATTATAATTTTTAAGATATATGTTGTATGTGAAACATTAAAGAAATTAAACATGTAAAATATTAATAAATAACAATTATACGATAAATAAATTAATTTGTAAAAAGTAAATTAAAAGTAAGGAATTTGTAGAAATTAATATCTAAATCATAAGGACCTAATTACAAATATCAAAACTGAATTTCGGTATTAAATTGAAAGAAATGAGAAATGCATAAACTAAATAGAGTTAGAATTTAAATGAGTGATGTAATAATTTGAAATGGAATTACAAAATAAAAAGGAGGCCAAAAGTGAAATTAAATAGTAATGACCTAAAAATAAACAACGACAAAAAGGCTTATTTATGTAATTAAAAAAAGTCAAAATCACTGTCGTAACCATTTTTTGACAAAACGGGACAAAACGGGAATCGACTTGGTTTTCAAAACAAAAAAACGGGAGTCGCCACCGATCTTTTATCAGGTGTGATCGGATTACCTTTGTTTTAATAAAACATTTTGATTTACTAAAACAATGTTCTTTGGTCTACGAAAATTTGAGAAAATAGGTTCGGGAGTCAGTTACGTGCGAGGAAGGGCTAGCACTCTCGTCACGCCCACAATTGGTGCCAAATTGATTAATTAATGTCCCCATGTCGAAAGTCTGAAAATTTTGAAAGAACTTAAAAATTTGATCTCTTTTGGAAATATTTGAATTTTCTCGAATGGAATATTATGATTTTCTCGCTCCGAAAGAATAAAATATCACATCCAGTACATAGGACACGATGATTTTAATCCTTAAATTCAAGATCATCTCTTAATTCCCGAGACTCATGCATTAAAATATCAAAAGGGTATTCGATTGTTTGGCCAAGCGAGAGAACCGAAACCCAACACATAGGGCACGATCTCTTCGAATTTCCAAACATAGAAAATTGCCTCATTTAAAAAACTTTTGCTTTTGGATGAAATTGATAGACGTATTTGAAAATCATACGCATTTGGTAATTTGGATTTTGTAAAACCTTCTTTTAAACCGTGAATGGGGTTACGCGACAAATGGTGATGATATAACACAAATTTAGCACAATGACGACACGATACGCGTAATACATGACATCGGAATTGTTAATCTAAAGTATTAATGTTCATGAACAATAATAGTAATGATGGAGCAATAATATAAACCATGGTAATACTGATGGTAATGTCAATAACATGGGAATACAAACAAATAAACTATAATACATGCAGGAACGATAATCACATATTTTACACAATTTAAACATAAATATTAATAGTCAAAAAAAATGAATTAAACAACTTTAACAGAGATAACACATGAAACAATTTAAAAATAATTAACAAAATAATTCTGAGTAAAGAATGCATAATAAAAAAATAATATATGAGATAATTTTGAAATGGTGCCAAAAAGGAATAAAAATAAAAATTAAAATAACACTATATAGTTTAATAAAGATAATAAAAAAAAAACTCAAAGAAAATAATAATAATAATAATAATAATAATATAACATATAATGAGTGGATAAACGTAAAGAAACAAATATGATAATAAAATACGACACATAAATAGGATGATGAAACAACTAATAAGTAACTAAGCGAATAAATGGATAAATTCGACCAAACCACTCAATCATTACTCAAAACAAATTTAAGGGATAAATTAAGATAGAGATAAAAATTAAGGGTCAGTTTGAAAAGGACGAATAAACGGAGGGACTGAAAGGGGCAATATTCCCCTAGTCTTCTTATGCGCATTTATGGTCAAGGACCCGATTGAAATCCTGGAGAAATGTACGGGCAAAATCTGTAAAAACGGAAAAACACAAAAAAGACCAATTGAATAGCGCACATGGGGAAGGATTTGTCGCGCAAATATCCCTTTTTAAGGGATATACACGGCCCCCCTTTTGATCTAAACAGCGCCGTTCTTTCTAACCCTCATTTTCACAAATCAAGAAAAACTTCAGCAGCCTCTTCCTCTCTCTTTAGTTTTTTCAGAGGCTAAGAAAGGGTTCTTTGGACTCCCTTTCTTCTTCCTACTCAGTTCAAAATGAGACTGCTGAGATTGCTTGTGGCCCGTCGCACCACCACCGCATAGGGTGGTCGACAGTGCGCGAAAGAGGCCTTCAACCCTTCCCTTTTTGAACCCCGTAGAACCTGGCTTTAGGATTCTCCAGAGAACACCGAAAACCAAAGGCTTTCGACTTTGTTTTCACCACACCGAACGCAACGAAGGAACGAGTTTTCCGGCGGTATATCCGGATTTGGGTAAGGTCCCTTCATTTTTGTTTTGTTTTGTTTGCTAAGATTCGAGATAGTAAAATAAATAAATGGATAAACAATATCTGAAATGAAAACGGAATCCACCTTTCAACTTTCTTTCCTTGCGTTTGATTTCTCAATGTGTAATAGAGTACAAGAGTTATTCTTTCGATTCTTTCTTTTGATTTCCAGTGTTCGTAAAAATGAAGTGTTTTTTTTTTTTTGAGGATTCTCCGTGCGATCCAAAGTAATCCTCCTCCCCCTAAATACCAGGTTTCATGTCATTTTTATCCCCCGATTTACAGAGGTGTGCGTTTCTATTTCCCATTTTTCGTTTTATGCCTCTTCTTCTTGCTGTTCGTGTTGTCCGTTTTTTGTCATTTTTTCCTTTTGCATGGTATGGCCCAGATATTTGAAGTGGCTGGTGCGTGCATGAGGAGCGTGCTCATGGTGCAATGTGCCTGTGTTGATCGAGGCGTGGTGGGTGCTCGCATGCATGTGCGCAGTAGTAGTAGCGGCACGATGGTGGCGTGGTTGCCAAGGCGCGTGGGCTCGTGGGGGGATGGGCAGTGGCAGAAGCGGCGCAAGAGGGGAGATGGAACCCTGGGGTTTCTGTTTGGCTAAGTCTGTTGGGTCACTTGGGCATTGGGCTTTCGGTTAGAATTTTGGGCTAGGACAAGTAGGCTTATTGGGCTAGGTTTAATTATTGGGTTTAGGGTTTGATAATAGTTGGGCTTGCTTGTACTGGATTTTTTTTTATTTGTGTTAAATTTGGGTCTGGTATATTGCTTTGTAATTGGACATTTGGATAGACTGGTTCTTTTTATTTTTTGGCTTAATTTTGGGTTTGTAAAAACAAGTTTGGAATTGAACTATAATGGGCCCCCGGGCAAAAATGGTTATTACAGCTGCCCCTCTTTGCTCATTATCGTGAAACGAGAATAGAGCAAAGACAATAAAAGAACCAATTTTTGCCCGGTCTTGGCTAATTCTTCTCGGTTCTCGTCTTCTTCAAATTCCCCTGTAACTTTTATTCATTCTGCCATTGCTTCCTTGAGCCATGACCCGTGGCTCCAATTCGCTTTTCTCCAATCTTGTTTATTTTTCGACTTGCTCCATTATGACTTCATGACACAAAGAGATTTGTAGTTTCAATCTACCAAATGCTCTACTGGGACTTTGAGGAAATAAATCTGAACTTTTCGAACTGTTTCCTTATTCTCGCAATATGAATTGACTTTTCTTTCCCCCCCTTTTTTTTTGGAAAAATGGAAATAGAAAAACCGAAATTGGAACAGAAATTGAAAATAGAAATTAAAAATACCTCGGCGTGCCCCGAGGCTCAACTCACCTCTCGTATTATGAGTTGATTTTTGAACAGACAGAAATTAAAAATACCTCAGCGTGCCCCGAGGCTCAACTCACTTCTCGTATTATGAGTTAATTTTCGAACAGAAATTTAAAGACAGAAATTAAATACCTCAGCATGCCCCGAGGCTCAACTCACCTCTCGTATTATGAGTTGATTTTTGAACAGAAATTGAAAAACAGAAATTAAAAATACCTCGGCGTGTCCCGAGGCTCAACTCACCTCTCGTATTATGAGTTGATTTTTGAACAGAAATTTAAAGACAGAAATTAAAAATACCTCAGCGTGCCCTGAGGCTCAACTCACTTCTCGTATTATGAGTTGATTTTCGAACAGAAATTTAAAGACAGAAATTAAATACCTCGCCGTGCCCCGAGGCTCAACTCACCTCTCGTATTATGAGTTGATTTTTGAACAGAAATTGAAAGACACCTCAGTATGTGACCTGAGGCTCAACTCACCTCTCGTACTATGAGTTGATTTTTTGCAATCAGAATTTCAAAACATATCATCTAGTGGGACTCGGATGTCTTCTTTTTCCTCGATTTGGTACAACTATCATCAGAGTTTCTCGCTTTATAGGTGTACCTGTATGTGTTATGCGTGATGTTATCGTGATATGCATGTGCTTGTCTTAAATGCTCTTATGCCTACATGATTATGCTATGCGCTCTGGGCTTGTTTGTCATGTATCTCTTGTTATGACTTTCATGATGACTTGTATTCATTGCTTCGGTTCTTGACTTTTCTTTCAGGTTTTGTACTCGTCCTCAAGTTTTACGAGTAATCTGTATATCTCATATATCACTCATTTGCCCCCTGTTGAACTTTTGTCCTTACTTTGAGGCTCTTGTACTTACCAGATCCTTATCCAGGTAATGCTCAACGTTCTTTTTGTTTAGAGTATGTAATTTCACTATTTACCGTTTAAATGAACCAAACACGAGATGCATGAGAAGTAGGTACGAAAGAAATACCTTACATTCATATTTATTTCAAAGCAACAAGCAAAGAAAACTGATAAAGAATGATTTGATAAGGAAAACATTATAAAAAGGAAAGCAGATTCGATTGTCGCAAATGCTCTAGATATCCAATGCATGAACTTCTCCATGTTCCTTCATCCTGAATCTTTTCGAGTGAAGCTTCTTGTGTAGAAGATTCTGAGCTTTCGAGTCTGCTTCAACTATTATAATCTCGCCATTTGACTTCCTGTTCAAATCGCCCTTGCTCTTTATATCTGAATCCCCTTCATTAGGACGCCTTTTCAGGTTTTAATCCCAATTTTTATCAAGACACCCTTTTTTGGGTTTTTATCCTGATTTTTTTTCTTTTTTTTTTCAAGACGCCCTTTCAGGTTTTCATCTTGATCTTTTTCTTTTTTTTTTCTCTTCTCCTTCCTCCTTTTTTAGGCGTAGTACTTCTTCACGGCATCCGAGTTCACTGGATTCGGTACCTCTTTCCCATCCATCTCAGTGAGAATCAAAGCTCCACCCGAGAAGGCCTTCTTTACGACATAAGGTCCTTCCCAATTTGGTGCCCATTTTCCTCGAAAGTCTTTTTGTATTGGGAGAATCTTTCTCAGCACGAGCTCTCCTTCGCGAAATTCCCTTGGCCGTAGCTTCTTGTCATGGGCCGTAGTCATTCGCTTCTGGTACATCTGTCCATGACAGATTGCTTTTAAGCGTTTTTCTTCGATCAGATTTAGTTGGTCATATCGAGTTTGCACCCATTCTGATTCTTCTAGTTTTGACTCCATTAAGACTCGTAAAGAGGGGATCTCAACTTCGATGGGCAGTACAGCTTCCATTCCATAGACCAGAGAGAAAGGAGTTGCCCCTGTGGAGGTCCGTACACATGTGCGATATGCGTATAGGGCAAATGGGAGCTTTTCGTGCCAGTCTTTATATGTCTCAGTCATCTTCCCAATAATCCTCTTAATATTTTTGTTGGCCGCTTTTACTGCTCCATTCATCTTTGGACGATAGGGTGAGGAATTGTGGTGCTTTATTTGAAATCGCTCGCACACTTCTTTCATCATCTTATTGTTCAGATTCAAAGCATTATCTGAGATAATTCTCTAAGGTAGTCCGTATCGATATATGATCTCCTTTTTTAAGAACTTGCACACTACGGTCTTTGTCACATTCGCGAACGAAGCGGCTTCAACACATTTTGTGAAGTAATCTATGACCACAAAAATGAATTGATGCCCATTAGAAGCTTTTGGGGAAATTGGCCCTATAACATCCATGCCCCACACAGAAAAAGGCCACGAAGAGTTCATGACGTGAAGGGGTGACAGTGCTGCGTGAATCTTATCGCCGTAAACTTGACATTTGTGGCACTTTCGCGCGTAGCTAATGCAGTCGCTTTCCATCGTCAACCAATAATAATCGAGTCTCGTAATTTTCCTAGCCATAGTGAAACCATTGGCATGCGTTCCACAAATTCCTCCATGGACCTCTTCGAGTATCTTTCTGGCTTCAATATCATCTACGCATCTCAGGAGCACCTGATCTTTTCCTCTTTTGTACAGGATGTCCCCATCAAGAATAAATCCTGTAGCCATTCTTCTGATTGTTCTTTTGTCGTTCTCATTTGCTTGCTCAGGATATCTTTGATTCTTGACATATTCTAAGATATCATGGAACCATGACTGTCCATCCGCTTCTTTTTCAATGCTAAAATAATGCGCCGGGACCTCATATATGCTCATCTGGAGAGGCATTATTTCCGTTTCTCGGTTCGCTTTGAACATTGAAGCCAAGGTGGCCAGGGCATCAGCCAATTGGTTTTCTTCTCATGGGAAGTAATTAAAAGTCACTTCCTCGAATTCTTTGACCAATTCCGCAACAAGATCGTGATATTTGACCAACTTCGAGTCTTTCACTTCCCAATCTCTACGGATTTGGTAAATCACCAATGCCGAATCCCTGGATACCTTTAAGATTTTGATGTCTCGTTCAATAGCTGCGCGAAGTCCCATGATGCAAGCCTCGTATTTCGCTATGTTATTGGTACAAAAGAAATTTAATCTGGCAGTGAATGGATAATGATTCCCTTCTGGCGACACTAAGACTGCTCAAATCCCATGCCCCAATGCATTTGATGCGCCATCGAAGCTCATCTTCCATGATTTCTCTTTTGACGATTCACATTTTTTTTCTGTAATGCACATCAAGTCTTCATCTGGGAAATCGAATCTTAATGGCTCGTATTCCTCTGTTGTTCAAGTTACTAAGAAGTCAGTTATTGCGCTCTCTTTTATCAACTTTTGGCTCACATAGGTGATGTCGTACTCTGACAATAGGATCTGCCATCGTGCCATTCTTCCTGAGAGTGCAGGTGATTCCATCATGTACTTTATTGGGTCCAGCTTTGAGATTAACCACGTCATATGATACAAAGATATATTGTCCGAGAGCCTTGAGTGCCTGCCGGACGAGCAGCACAACAGAATTTTTCAATTGACGAATATTTTGCTTCATATTCCGTGAACTTCTTGCTGAGGTAATAGATCGCCTTTTCTCTTCTCCCCGACTCATCATGTTGCCCAAGTACACAACCCATTGAATTTTCGAACATAGTCAGATACAATATTAATGGTCTCCTGGGAGTTGGCGGTACTAGCACCGGGGGGCTAGACAAATATTGTTTTATCTTGTCGAAAGTAGCTTGGCACTTTTCGTTCCATTCTCCAAGATTGTGTTTTCGAAGGAGTCGAAAAATTGGGTCGCATTGGTTGGTAAGCTGAGCAATGAACCGAGCAATATAGTTTAGCCTCCCTAGAAATCCTCTGATTTCTTTTTGTGTCTGTGGAGGTGGTAATTCTTGTATGGCTTTTATCTTGTCCGGATCAACCTCAATACCTCTCTCGCTGACGATGAAGCCCAGTAATTTCCCTGAGGTTGCTCCAAATGTGCACTTGGCTGGATTAAGCTTCAGCTGGAACTTTCTCAGTCTTTCGAACAATTTTCTGAGGTTTCCAACATGCTCTCTTTCCCCTCGAGATTTGGCAATCATATCATCGACATAAACTTCTATTTCTTTGTGCATCATGTCGTGGAATATCATCACTATTGCCCTCTGATATATTGCCCCGGCATTCTTTAATCCGAACGGCATTACCTTGTAGCAGAATGTTCCCTACATCGTCACGAATGTAGTCTTCTCCATATCCTTGGGAGCCATCTTTATCTGGTTATAACCCAAAAATCCATCCATGAAAGAGAATAATGAATGTTTAGCCGTGTTATCCACCAATGTATCGATGTGCGGCAAGGGAAAATTATCCTTAGGGCTTACACGATTCAGATCACGATAGTCCACACACATTCGTACCTTGCCGTCTTTCTTTGGCACTAGGACTATATTAGCCACCCATTCCGGATATTTTGAGACTTGTAAGAAGCCGGCATCGAATTGTTTTTTGACTTCTTCTTTTATCTTTAAGAGCATTTCGGGTCTCACTCGTCTTAACTTCTGCTGGATAGGCTTGCATTCTGGCTTCAGTGGGAGCCTATGGACCACTACATCCTCGCTCAGTCCTGGCATGTCCTGATATGACCATGCAAATACGTCTTTGTACTCATGAAGCAAGGTGACCAAGTCGTGTTTGGTGTTCTCTGAAATGGTGGTCCCGATCTTCACTTTTTGCCTCCTTTCTTCACTTCCCAAGTTCACCGTCTCAACAGATTCTTGATGGAAGAGTATCTGTTTGTCTTCTTATTCTATTATCCTTAGTAAGTCGGGGGACGAGACATAATCTTCAGCGTTTTCCTCAGCTTCGAATTCTCCTAAACAAATAACTTGCTCGAAATCGATTTTAGGACTTGTAACGGGATTGTTCACGTCATCGATATCTGAGCACCTAAAAGGTAAATGGAAAAGAAACTATAGAGGAACATCGAGGTATTGGAACCTACAAACATGATACTATAGCATGATATGAGATATATATATAAATACAGGCTATGAGAAGAGGGATGAATATGAGGCCAATGAGAATAAGAGACCATGACAAAATGCATCTTCATTGATGTTCATTTAAAAGCTAAATAGCCGACATAAACTCTTATAACAGATTCCCCTATAACTTAGGGGTATACAGAGAGTTGACGTTGAGAATTACTTTGGAGGGGCCCTAGAAACTACAAGAAGATCCTCAGCGGTCCAATTGTTCAAAACAAATCCAGGGGGACTAGGGCGTATCTTTGAAATGTCTTCCATCGTATCACCCGCTTTGTCAATAACGTTTATATTGAAGTTCTGAAAATCCCTTTCAACCAATAACAGCGTGTTCCGTGAATTATCTCCTTCTGGGTACATCATTCCTGCAGATGTAAAAGTTTTCGACAAGAGCGGATACACTATGGGCTTCCATTCTACTTCCTAACTTGAGGCTCTTGCAATCCTCTTTTCCTGATCTTTCTGCAGCTGTTTCCTTCTTTGTCGTACATCCGGCTTGAACCCTAACCCATATCGATCCTTGTGGTGTACCGGTTTTAGCGTTCTAGTTATCCCTTGTTGGTATCTTCCTAAGCGTTTCCTTACTCGGGCTCCTTTTCCCACAGTCAGCTTGATTCCCATCTTGGTGTTCCTTGACAGTTTGAGCGTGGGGGCCCTATCCCCTTCAGCAACAAATATAGCGTTGATGAATTCGAAGGAACGGAAGAAACATTCTCCCGCATCTTTGTTTGCCTCGATGTAGGGTACGTCAGCCGAGAGTGATGCGACAATGTCTTCTTCACTAGCGATCGTGATCAAACGGTTATCCATGATAAACTTTATTTTTTGATGGAGAGATGAAGGGATTGCTCCAGCAGAATGGATCCAGGGCCTTCCTAAAAGGCAATTATATGAAGGTGCGATGTCCATAACCTGGAACTCGACATTATATGTGCACGGGCCCACCTCCAGAGGAACCTCGATCTTTCCCATGACCTCTCGCCGTGTTCCATCAAATGCCCTTACTGCGGAATGACAAGGTCTCAGATAAGACATGTCAACCGGCATCCTAGACAGTGTAGCCAACGGCATGACATTGAGCGCAGACCCATTGTCAATAAGCACATGCGGTATTATATAGCCTTTGCAACCGGTTGTAATGTGCAATGCTTTAACAGAGCCCCTACCGTTTGGTGGTATTTCATCATCACTAAAAGAGATGAAATTATCTGCATTTAAATTGTTCACCCACCTATCAAGTTTTTCAACGAGTACATTACTTGGCACATATGCTTGGTTAAACACTTTCAGTAAAGCGTTTCAATGTGGCTCTGAGTTCAACAATAGAGATAATACCGAGATTCTCACCGATTGTTTGTTCAGCTGCTCCACGATGTTATATTCGCTGTGCTTAATAAACTTTAAGAATTCCTGTGCTTCATCCTCATTCACCGGTTTCTTAGTTGCTTGTTCAGATTGTATCTCAACATCGACTTCAGTATCGTATATCGGTACATTTCCTTTCTGGCTCGTGCCAACGGCTTTCTTCTTTGTCTTAACCACTTTAGGGG
This sequence comes from Gossypium bickii, assembly GCA_025503065.1. Lineage (NCBI taxonomy): Eukaryota > Viridiplantae > Streptophyta > Magnoliopsida > Malvales > Malvaceae > Gossypium > Gossypium bickii. Next base: position 39,214,968 of record CP106717.1, on the reverse strand, counting down.
AATAGCACCTCCCACTACGGGTAAAATGTCCCACCTCGCTGATGTTTCCAGTTGTAGCTTCAGGTATGGTGATGTTGACCTCGTATTTCTATGGTACTGCTTTGTCATCCTTGTCAGGGAAAGTAGCTGGTGCTTTGATTATCATCTTTGGTTTGGCTTCCTTCTTCTTGACCTCATAATAGATTACCAGAGGTCGATTGACACTATAAGGGATGGCTGGTGGTTGACCATCGGAGGCGCATACTTTCTTTTCCTCGGTCTCGTCTGTTTTATCAAAGATCTGGACCTCCTTGTTGTTCATCATGTCTTGAAGTAACTCTTTGAATTTCCCACAAGACTGGATGTTGTGCCCTTCTGTGCCATGAAAGACACAAAAATTTTGACCCCTTGTACTTTCCTCTTTGGAACTTTTCTTGAACAAGCCTTTCTCAGTCATTATTTCCCATACTTTGCATAAAGGTGTCTTTATCTCGGAGACACAGCTTTTGGCTCGCCATCTGTCTTACTGTGTCACCGCACTCACATTCCCTTCGGCATGGCTAGGGAGCGGATTTCCTACCATATTACTAACACCATCAAATCATAAAATACCTGCGTCAATAAGACCTTGAACCCTTTTCTTGAAGGCTAGACAATTTTCCGTAGAATGCCCTTGGTTTCCAACATGGTACATACAACGGGCATTAGGGTCGTACCATTTTGGGTATGGAGGTTTCAAGGATGCCATGTAATGTAGGGATATTAGTTGTTTTTCTAGTAATTTCGGGCATAGCTCTCCATACGACACAGGAATAGGGGTGAATTGAAGTCCTTTAGGGTTGAGTTTTGTTGGTCTTGGTTCATTTTTAGGCTGACTTTGGGCAGGCGTAGTATTTGGCGGGAATATAGTGAATGGTCTTTGGTTATCAGCGGCATAGGCGGGGTAAGGAAGAGGTGCTTGATAGTAAGGGTTTTGTAGAGGAAAATAGAAATTCGGCGGTGGGCGAAACTGAGGTCGTGGTTGGGTTGGGTACGGATTAGTAGCATAGTGGCTCCCAGTCCCCGCCATATGAGTTTCAGGATCTTTTTTCTTTACAGGTGCTGGCCTTTTCGAACTCTCAGGACCCTCCATCCTTCCACTCTTGATGCCATTTTCGATGAGTTCACCAGACATTATGATATCGGTGAAGTCTTTTATGGCATTTCCTACCAGTTTATCGTAAAATGGCACCTTCAACGTGTTGATAAAAATAACCGTTAGCTCTGTTTTAGTCAGTGGGGGTTCTACTTGAGCCGAAGCATCCCTCCACCTTTGAGCGTACTGTCTAAAAGTCTCTGTTGGCTTCTTCTCCATCATTTGCAGCGTTAGTCGATCAGGCACTATATCGGAGACATGCTTGTATTGTTCACAAAATGCCGACGCCAGGTCCTTCCATGATCGGATCCTCTCTCTGCTGAGTTGATTATACCACCGGAGGGCTGATCCAATCAAACTATCTTGGAAACAGTGTATTAACAACTTGTCTTCATTCATATGACCAGCCATCTTTCGACAGAACATGATAAGATGTGCCTTCGGACATCTCGTTCCATCATATTTTTCGAAACCCGACGCTTTAAACTTTGCAGGTAGAACCAAGTCGGGCACCAGACTGAGCTCTTTGGCGCTCAGTGCAGAGAAGACTCCAGTACCCTCTACCACCTTGAGTCTTTCTTCCAAGATCCTGTACTTTTCCTCGGCATCGTAATCGTCCCTTTTTAACCTAGCTATTTCTACTGGATCATCCAAATTCGGAACAATTGGATTAGCAGAATTATCTCTAGAATTTGATACATATACACCTTGCCCCAGATGAGTAGGTGGTATGGGTCGTTGTTCTAGGCCTACCGGGTTCCCTTGAGGATATCCTCTTTGCGTTGCGTGAGCATGGGGTGGCGTGAATCCTGGGGGATAGAGCAGATCCTGATTAACTCTCGAATGGGGTTCAGTAATATTAGGACTCTGCGCGAGTCCTTTTCCTTTGGCCAGAGCCGCCAACATCTCCATCATTTTAGCCATTTGATCCTTCTGCTCTAGTGATTCCTCTCGAGATCTTACCATCAGATCTCTTGCTTCTTACTGCGACTTGGCTAACTGTTCTTGCAGCTCTTTCTAGATTCTTTCCATTCTTTCGATCCTCTCATTGAGTTCGGCGTCCATAGCTCTAGTTCTTAGACGTGTCCTATAGGGGTGACGTGATTCCAGATTCGTAATATTGTAGCTGCGGATTATACGATTTTAACCTTAGTAAATGATTATGGCGATGTGATGCTAATGTATGCAATGTAATGCAAATGCATGGTATGAATGCGAAAGGTGTTGATTTAATTCAATTCTATTAGATAAACTTTACTAGAAAACAAATTTCCTTTCATAGAATGGACGATTACATATACGACTTTGCCCTAATGCCTAAATCCTTAACTTTCCTAAGAAGCCAAGCTAAACTTTGGCCTCGCTCCGATCCTGACTTGTACATCAGACTTAACGCATCAGCCCAAACCGCCAAGGTTTGCAAATGATCAGCCACCTCTCGGATTTAAGCCACAGCTTCGTCCATTACATAGTCTCTGTTTCTGATCTGTTCTTGAGAATGGTGGAGCTGCTTCTTCTAATGTTCATTGTCTGCTTCAAGGAGCTCAACCCGAATTTTGCTATCTTGTAATGCAGTCTCGAGCTCTCCTATCCTTCCTCTCATCTCCTCGATCTTGATCTGACTGGCTCTTAATTCGACTACCGAGTTGCGACTACGGTGCAAATGCAGTGACCTTTCTAATTCTGCTACTTGGGCGCGTAACCTCTCTTTTTCACTTTGGCTTTCCAACAGGCTTTTTTCCAAGGCGTCTTCCCGTACTCGAGCATCTTGGAATTTCTTTTCCCACTGATCGGCTCTGGACTTTCCTTCTTTAATTTCCTGTCACCATTGCTCTGATGTTTTGCCCAAACCAGCAGTTCTGATGGACAGGCGTAGCTTCTTATAGTCCGTCTTTAAGCTATCCAAATCCTCTTCAGCCTTATTTTTTCCTTTTTTTCAATTTCTTGGCTTCGAACTTGTGGATGTCAACATCTAACCCCAACTGTATCTTTTCCTCTTCTAGCCGCTCTATCCTCTTACCCAATTTCCGGATCTTTCTCTCGAAATCTTGCTTGATGATCTCTAATTCAGGCGGGATTACTTGCAGCTACTCTTCTATTGGTCGAGCATTTCCTTGGATTGGCCTTGGGACATTGTCGTTGATTCTTTTGCCCCACCATCGATCGTACTCGGGGGTCGCCATTGGCCCTATGGCGAGTCTCTTTATTTTCTGGGTTTGGGTCCATGTATCCGATATTTCGCGAACTCTCTTCTTATAGTTGTCATCCTTGTATGAAAATTCACATTGGGCTAATCCATGTGTCGCGTGTATGAACTACCTCGATTGATACTGCCTCATCACTAGTAACGGGGCATATCCGACAGCTCCCTATATTTCGAGTAAAGGGACCCAGTCGAACCCTCCACACCGATACAAGATCTCGTCAGCGATCATCCACGGAGCCTTCCATTCTACATCTTTAACTTGCAGATTTTGGAGAATCGCTATCCATTTCTTTCCAGATAGGTCGTCCCGCCTTGGTGTACCTGCTAATTCCTCTAGAGGAGAATAGTTCTCGAAAAAGACTTTGTATGAGACCTTTTCTATCTTCCAAAAATGGCAATGAAACCAAGATAGCAACAGCTGTGCACATCTGACGAACCTCTCTTCACCCGCTCTTCGGCAAGCATTCAAAGATATGAAGGTTTCGGCTAAAATTGCGGGGACAGGTGTGACTCCCTTATCAAGTTTATCAAACAGGTCTGAGACAGCATTCTCTATATGCCCTAATGCCTTGGGGAAGATGACCAAACCATAGATGCTCAGAGCGAAGACGTCGACCCTCTTTTTCTTATCAGGATGCGCCAAAATCAAGTCCCTCAAGTGTTTCCAAGGGATGCACTTACAATCTCCCTTTTGCTTGATCTGGGCCGTAATTCATTGCTCACTCATTCCTGTAATGTTCATTAGCCTTTTTGAGAACGCCGGCACATTAGCAAACCTCGAATACGCCTTATCAGTTTGAATTCTTGTGCATCGGAACAAAGCTGTGTACTCTTCTATGGTTGGCACCAAATCCATTTTTCCAAAAGTAAAGCAACTGTAAGCAGGGTTCCAAAACTGGGTAATGGCTCGGAGTAGGTACTCGTCTACCTTGATATCAAGCAGATAGGGCAAATTACCGTAATTATAATAGAACAGTTGTTTGACCTCGTTCCCCCATGAGTCCCATATTTTCTTCAATTCTCGCAGGTCATTTTGAGCCACGCTGATACGGGTGAAATCCCATAGCTTTGATTCATGCCCACTGTCAAGTTGTCTCCTTTCTCTTGCTGTATCCTTTCGGACTACACTTGAATGGTCGCATTATCCTCCACTCTATCGAGAAACCCCTTTTCCATGTTAAGCTTTTCTATCTAGTAACCGAATGTGGATCAACACCTTTTTGTGATGAAATGCCATGCAATAAAAGCAAAACACAACAAGTTAGTATCAGGTACAAAAAGAACTTAAAATAAACAAGAAATAATCAAACTCCTATTTAAGGTAACAACTAGGGTTTGCACGGCTCTACCTACAACGGGCTCTTAGGTCTCTCTATATGTGGTTCGGTTCTAAAGCAAGGGTACCTGAACCAGCAGATTCCTCGATCCTCACCCATTATAGGCTCATATGGACCGAAGTTTGATTCAGAGAATACATTTCCCTATGGTCACATCGGAGATAAAAATCTCAAGAAGACATAGGTACGGATGTATTCCGAAAGTGATCTACTATCTTGCACGGAGGTAAAAACCTTACGAAAGAGTAGCTTCTCACTCCCACTTAAGGGTGTGACCGCAATGGTCATGCAATGCAATGCCAAAGTGTTTCACGAGACTCGACACTATAGCACAAGCAAATGCATCAAAGAAAAACATGATTTTTCAAAACAATTCTCCTAATTTTCAATCAAAAGGGAAAAAATCAATCAATTTACGGCCTGACTCTCAAAGTCCCCAGTGGAGTCGCCATGCTATCGTAACCATTTTTTGACAAAACGGGACAAAACGAGAATCGACTTGGTTTTGAAAACAAAAAAAAGGGAGTCGCCACCGATCTTTTATTAGGTGTGATCGGATCACCTTTGTTTTAATAAAACATTTTGATTTACTAAAACAATGTTCTTTGGTCTACGAAAATTTGAGAAAATAGGTTCGGGAGTCGGTTACGTGCGAGGAAGGGCTAGCACCCTCGTCACGCCCACAATTGGTACCAAATTGATTAATTAATGTCCCCATGTCGAAAGTCTGAAAATTTTGAAAGAACTTAAAAATTTGATCTCTTTTGGAAATATTTGAATTTTCTCGAATTGAATATTATGATTTTCTCGCTTCGAAAGAATAAAATATCACATCCAGTACATAGGACACGATGATTTTAATCCTCAAATTCAAGATCATCTCTTACTTCCCGAGACTCATGCATTAAAATATCAAAATAGTATTCGATTGTTTGGCCAAGCGAGAGAACCGGAACCCAACACATAGGGCACGATCTCTTCGAATTTCCAAACATAGAAAATTGCCTTATTTAAAAAACTTTTGCTTTTGGATGAAATTGATAGACGTATTTGAAAATCATACGCGTTTGGTAATTTAGATTTTGTAAAACCTTATTTTAAACCGTGAATGGGGTTATGCGACAAATGATGATGATATAACACAAATTTAGCACAATGACGACACGATACGCGTAATACATGACATCGGAATTGTTAATCTAAAGTATTAATGTTCATGAACAATAATAGTAATGATGGAGCAATAATATAAACCATGGTAATACTGATGGTAATGTCAATAACATGGGAATACAAACAAATAAACTATAATACATGCAGGAACGATAATCACATATTTTACACAATTTAAACATAAATATTAATAGTCAAAAAAAATGAATTAAACAACTTTAACAGAGATAACACATGAAACAATTTAAAAATAATTAACAAAATAATTCTGAGTAAAGAATGCATAATAAAAAAATAATATATGAGATAATTTTGAAATGGTGCCAAAAAGGAATAAAAATAAAAATTAAAATAACACTATATAGTTTAATAAAGATAATAAAAAAAAAACTCAAAGAAAATAATAATAATAATAATAATAATAATAATAATAATATAACATATAATGAGTGGATAAACGTAAAGAAACAAATATGATAATAAAATACGACACATAAATAGGATGATGAAACAACTAATAAGTAACTAAGCGAATAAATGAATAAATTCGACCAAACCACTCAATCATTACTCAAAACAAATTTAAGGGATAAATTAAGATAGAGATAAAAATTAAGGGTCAGTTTGAAAAGGACGAATAAACGGAGGGACTGAAAGGGGCAATATTCCCCTAGTCTTCTTATGCGCATTTATGGTCAAGGACCCGATTGAAATCCTGGAGAAATGTACGGGCAAAATCTGTAAAAACGGAAAAACACAAAAAAGACCAATTGAATAGCGCACATGGGGAAGGATTTGTCGCGCAAATATCCCTTTTAAGGGATATACACGCCCCCTTTTGATCTAAACAAATACTGTTCTTTTTCTAACCTCATTTTCACAAATCAAGAAAAACTTCAGCAGCCTCTTCCTCTCTCTTTAGTTTTTTCAGAGGCTAAGAAAGGGTTCTTTGGACTCCCTTTCTTCTTCCTACTCAGTTCAAAATGAGACTGCTGAGATTGCTTGTGGCCCGTCGCACCACCACCGCATAGGGTGGTCGACAGTGCGCGAAAGAGGCCTTCAACCCTTCCCTTTTTGAACCCCGTAGAACCTGGCTTTAGGATTCTCCAGAGAACACCGAAAACCAAAGGCTTTCGACTTTGTTTTCACCACACCGAACGCAACGAAGGAACGAGTTTTCCGGCGGTATATCCGGATTTGGGTAAGGTCCCTTCATTTTTGTTTTGTTTTGTTTGCTAAGATTCGAGATAGTAAAATAAATAAATGGATAAACAATATCTGAAATGAAAACGGAATCCACCTTTCAACTTTCTTTCCTTGCGTTTGATTTCTCAATGTGTAATAGAGTACAAGAGTTATTCTTTCGATTCTTTCTTTTGATTTCCAAAGGTTCGTAAAAATGAAGTGTTTTTTTTTTTTTGAGGATTCTCCGTGCGATCCAAAGTAATCCTCCTCCCCTAAATACCGTGTTTCATGTCGTTTTATCCCCCGATTTACAGAGGTGTGCGTTTCTATTTCCCATTTTTCGTTTTATGTCTCTTCTTCTTACTGTTCGTGTTGTCCGTTTTTGTCGTTTTTTCCTTTTGCAGGGTATGGGCCTGATATTTAAAGTGGCTGGTGCGCGCATGAGGAGCGTGCTCATGGTGCAATGTGCCTGTCTTGATCGAGGCGTGGTGGATGCTCGCGGTGCAGTGCGAGTAGTGGCCGACAGTGGTGAGCGTGGTTGCCAGGGCGCGTGGGCGCGTGGGGGGATGAGCAGTGGCAGAAGCGGCGCAATAGGGGAGATGGAACCCTAGGGTTTCTGTTTGGTTAAGTCTGTTGGGCCACTTGGGCATTGGGCTTTGGGTTAGAATTTTGGGCTAGGACAAGTAGGCTTATTGGGCTAGGTTTAATTATTGGGTTTAGGGTTTGATAATTGTTGGGCTTGCTTGTACTGGATTTTTTTTTATTTGTGTTAAATTTGGGTCTGGTATATTGCTTTGTAATTGGACATTTGGATGGACTGGTTCTTTTTATTTTTTGGCTTAATTTTGGGTTTGTAAAAACAAGTTTGGAATTGAACTATAATGAGCCCCCGGGCAAAAATGGTTATTACAATCACCTTATCAAGTAATATTCATAAATATTTGATTACAAAAATGCAGGTCACACATAATATTGTAAGAATAGGGTTTTGATGTGTCAACGCACCACTTGTTAAAATAATATATACAATACTAGTTTGACGCATTTAATTATTAAAATTAGTTTTTCACTCACGGTTAATTTTACGTATTAATTTAATTATTTCTTAAATTTTTTCATAAAATATATAATGTTTCATTAATAATATGATTACAAAATTAAAATATAATTTTAAATTTGAAAACATGATCATTTATATTAAACTAATCACTATTTTAAAATATAAATATTATAATAGTGAATTGTGTGAAATTCTTAATTTTGAATATTAATTAGTAAATATAGATTGTTAATTTAGTGATCATTAAATAATTTATTGTAACATTATTTATATTTTTTAAATATCTATTTCAAATTTAATAGTGTATATAAAAAGGTTTTTTTTTTAATTTTTTAGTTTAGAGTTGAATTATTAAATACAAGAAAATTACTTTTTAAAATTTATAAATAAATTTTAATAATTTATAACTTCTTTTATATATTTTTTTAGTTTAAAAAATAATGTCATAAAGATTTACGTAAATTGAAAAATATAAATTTACTGGGTGATTTATACAATTTTTTTTTATATGTTTAGATTGCAGTTGACGAAAGCATATTTCTTTTTCTTTTGCCCCATGCTTGGCTTAATGATCATTTTAAAATTCAAAAAATATATAAAATTACAGAAAAATATTGACTTTTACACCAATTCAGTAGCAAATTTATTTTGTTTCTAATTTTGACAAACTCTACCACCAATTTCTTTTATTTTTTAAAAGATATGCCTAAAAATAAGTGGAAAAATGTTACATCAATTTTAAATATAAAATTAAAACATGCACATTGAACCCTATAAATTTACTTTTTTTTTAATTTCTAATATATATTTCTTTATTTAAGTATTGGATAATAAAAGTAGATAATGAAATTTGGTTTTAATTATTGGATAACAAATTTTAATATAATTGTTAAATTTTCATAAAAAATCCATACTAAAAGAAATTATCTTATATAAAAAATTTTAATTTAAAATTTAATTTTTATATTTTCATATAATTTTAAAAGAGTTAATATATAAATTATATATATAACTTTTTTTCTAAATTAAGAAATTTTGCTAACCCGTGCATCTCTTAAAAAATTAATTAATAAATTGTAAAAGTTATTAAGATTTCTAAAAAGAATATTAAGAAAAATATAATATTTGAAAATAAAATTACAACACAAAATGACTTTTTAAAAGCTTTTTAGGTTTATTATCTTTTCATATTTTTGAAAATTTTTATATATTTTTAAGTTTATGATAAATGATTAGTTAAACAAACCAAAATTTGAAAAAAAAAATTAATTCATTAAATTTAACCTATATAAATAATTAATTTTAAATTATCTTTAAAAAATGGAGATGCATCAGTTGTCGCAAATGTAATATATGTACACATATTAATTTTGTTTTTAAATTTAACATATTTACAAATAATATAAGAAATAAAAAAAGTTGAAAAATAATATATTTTAAAAAAATCATTAAAGCATTAAAATTACTTATTAATTTTATTAAAAATATAAAATTTGAAATATGTATTTTTCATAATAAACTAAAAAGGTTTAAAATTAAAATGTATTTTCAAAATTCCTATTATCATAACAATTAGGTAATTTAAACAATATATACAATGTGAATAATCCATAAATTAAAAAGGTGAGATTACAATTCGTAGGACTTACAAATGAGAAAGTTTAATATTACCAACTTGAATGAAAATGTGGCCATAGAAACAAACCCAATATCTTTATTTTTTTTCAGCTCCTTTGCAACATATAACTTCTCTCATTGTTATTTTATAATCGTTTCTGATTTGGTCACTCAATTTTAAAAAATTTTAATTCATTCTTGTTCTAATTATCCTCGTTAAATTGATAATGGAAAGTCTTTTTCTAACTGGTATAATAACAGTTTAGATCTCAATACTTACATATTTTAACAATTTGGTCCTAATTCTAAATAATTCAATATATTTAACCATTCACATTTACAAATTCTATCAATTTGATCTTCAAATTTCCTAACCAAAGCTTTCAGTTTTTAAAACAAATGCATTTCACGTCTATTAATTTTTTTTATTTATGGTTAAAATTATTCAATTCAGTACATAATCCTTTTTGAAATTAAATGTCATTTTTGTCAATAAACTTTTTATGTCAAGGTGCATTCTATTTTCGTTTAAATTCCCTTAAATTCCTATTTGGAGGGGGATTTTGGCAGATAGATACCTAACTGATGGGGAACCAGGCTACAATCACTTATATATTTATTTTTTCATCAATTTTTATGTGTGGAAATTTCATGATATTTATTTTGTACGCTTGAGTTTGAAATTTCAAACATGTAATTGTAATATATTATTTTTCAGTCAAAAAAGTAATTTGCTATTTCATATGACCAATGAATATAGTTGGTAATTTGCTTTAATCATGTGTTTGTTCGTTGAACCTATAATTAAATTTTAAAAGCTTGATAATATTGAACATTTTTGTTTAATTTGTTTGTTTATGATGTGAAAATAGTATAATGATGTGAAAATAGTATAAAATTCTTAAGCTTATGGTAGAACGAACCTTACAGTGGACTAATTTTTTGTTTTTTGTTTTTTATCTTGGTCTGCATATTTTATCATATGTTCAAAAATTGCATCTTTGTTAAGTGAAAATTCCTTGATTTTGTGTTGTTTAGCTTCATTTACTATTCGGCTTTCTTATTTGTGTTGTTTCTTAATAAGTATGATATTTTCTTCAAAATATATAAAATTAAAATTAAATTGATAAAATTTATAAATGTGAAGAGTTAAATTTATTGAATTATTTAGAATTAGGATTAAATTGATTGAATATGTAAGTATTGAGGATTAAATGTGTTATTATATTAGTTAAAAAAAGACTTTACGTTATCAATTTAATAGTAGATGATCAAAATAGAAATAAATTCAAACATTAATGTTTAAATTAAAAAATTTTAAAGTTAAAATCACCAAAACAAAAAGGCGAGCATAGTTAAATGATCATTTATATAGTAAATTCTAGCTGTAAAATTATTAACTTTCAACTAAACAAGATTACATAATAATATATAAATGAAAAGCAAATATGTTAAAAAATAATTGCAAGTACAATTTTGTTATGTGGTAAGTAATGAGGGAAGGTTAGAATTAAAAATTAATATGAAAATTGCATAACAAATATAACAATTTATGTTAGAGCGAATTACAAAAATTCACTGACTGATATAAGTAAAGAGTTTTGAAGAAGAGCCACATCTCTCTCTCTTTAAACATTTCATATAATAATAACATTTATATTAAGAGTAAACGTGCACAAAGCACTGATATTAGGAGCACAAGAGCAAATCTTACTCCAACTCATAATAAAATATTAAATAATGTGTAAAAAACTGTTGACTAACGTTTTCTGTTTGAAAATCAAAGCTAGATTCAAACTGTTTAGTATTATTTCTCAAAAATGCTTTAAGATTAAAAATATTTTTGAAGCTAGAAGCAATGTTAAACAAATAACTTTTTGAGTCAAAAGTATTTTAAAATATTTTTTCAACTCAAAAATAAAAGCAGTTTTTTTTAGCTTTTATTTTCGGCAAAAGTACTTTTAAGAACAAATGACAGTTTTAATCCTAATAATGTATTTTATATAATATTTATATGGTGTATGTAATTATTTTCTTATTAAAATTTATTTTAAATATATAATATTATATATTTAAATTTTTATTAGTCATATTTTATTATTTAAAATATAGTTTATATATTCGAATTAAATTTTATGAATAATTAATATTAATCGCTTAAAAATATTTAAAATTTATATTTTATATATTAAAATATTAACAATAAATTATAATAAATTATTTTTTATATTCTTAGATTATAATATTAACTAATTTGAACATTATTTAAATACATATTTATTATTTATAACATAATGTCTAAAATGAACATTTTATTCATCAGAATCACTTTTTGACATCAATATTGAACACTTAAATTTTAAACCAAATTTTTCAAAAATACTTCTCAAAATTACTTTTTCACATTACTTTTTAAAAGTATCTCTCCGAAGCCATGCTAAACTAGCATTTAATTTGATGATATTATTAGGTTTACACACATTCCCAAATTAAAGATGTCTGTAATCTCTATATTTTAAATGCTAATTTCACTTAATAACCAAACCAAAATTATATTTCCTAAACCGCCAATCATATATTCCAAAATTATAAAATTTTGGGTTTCAAAATGTATAAATTAACCCATCCGTTAAACGATGACGTGAAATGTTAATTTAAATGGTTAATTATTAATTTTATTTCTGAACTATAGGTAAAATATCATTTTAATTTCTTTTAAAATAAATTCTTAACAATAATTCTAAAAAATTGAAAAAATCTTAATAGTCACCCAATTGTCCTTAAACTTTGTTAAAAATCTTATTAGTTGGGTGACCCAAACTTTTTATACAAAGTTTAGGGACAATTAGTGTAGTTTACCCTAATTTTTTGTGTTTTATCTCAACTTTTTAGAGTTCTTTTGCAAGTTTAGAGACAGTTGGGTGACTATTAAGATTTTTTAAAATAATTTTTAGAATTATTGTTAAGGAAAACTTTAAAAAATCAAAATGATATTTTAGCTATAGTTTAGGGACCAAATTAGTAATAACCATTTAAATTAATGTTTCACATCATCATTTAACAGAGGGGCTAATTCGCAAATTTTGAAATGTATAAGAGTTACTTTACCCATTTTTCAGTAAAGGGGTCGAAATGCAATCTACCCCTATTAGGGCTTTCTTAGTACTTTGATACATTATATTTGATACGATTTTCATGTAATGTCTATTTTAAAATTAACTTAATATAACCGTGAATTTAACACAATTTTTTTTTTCTAATTCAATACCTAATTTTTTTTCCCACATTTCTACTTTCTCAATTTTCTACCTTGATTTCTACCTGTGATATAAAATTAATTACATCCGACTCATTTTCGAATTTTTCTCAAAATTCACTATACTAGCAGATGCTGTGTCGAAAATTATGAAGCGTTAAAATATTTTATTTACATAAATGTATGATCGCATATCCTTTGAATTCTTAGCTATTTTGACCTCAAATTTGTAACCAATATCCCAAAGCTAACGGTAAAAAAGAAGGAAAATAGTTGACCAAGGCCATTATTAAAAGATTATCATAGACGCACTAGGGCTTCAAAAGGATGTTTTAATTCATACCTTGTAGTAACATATAGAACTGCTCATCTCAGTTGACATGGCACGACTTAAAGGCACGCTTGAAAAGTGAAAAGATTTGAATAAAAATATAAGTCAAAAAAATAAAATTGGACAAAAAAATAAGGTCTATTTTAAAAACGGGCTAAGCCTTGAGTAAAACATTTTTGTCCAAGCCCGGCCCGTCCCAACCCAGCCCAGATTCACAAAATGACAAAAAAATTTGCTTTTTTTTTTGTTATTTTATATTTTTTTATTTATTGTTTTCTCTCTATTTTGCTACTATTTCACTATTATATTGCTACTATTTTATTGTTATTGTTTGGATATTGTATAACATTTGTTTTATTGTTAATTTTGTTTAGAGATATTTTCTTGTTAAGTTGTATCTATCTTAGTATTATTTAAGTATATGTATATTAAAATTTATTTTTAATTTGTTCGAAAATATTTGTTTTAATGTTTTTAGTATTTTTGATGTATTATATATATTTAAAAAATATGTAAAAAATAATATAATAAAAAAATTAATATGAGCGGGTCAGGCTTGGGTTTTAGCATTTTTATCTGGGCCAGGCTTAGGTAAATTTTTAGGCCTATTTTTTTAGGCGAGCCGGAACTGAGCATAGCAAAAGGGCCTAAATTTTTTCTTGGGCCCAGCCTGAAACCTGCCTGAGCTAGCCCATGATCATCTCTAGTAACATATAAAAGTACCTTCGTATTGTTTCAAATTAAATAGTATATGTAGATAACATATTGTGATAGTTGTGCATAACTAAATACATAGACATGGGCAAAATTAGAAATTTTTTTTATGGTAGCCAAAATTATATTGTAAATTTTATGATGGTAAAAATGTAATTTCACTATTTTAATAGCTTATATCTTTATAATTTTAAAGGATTAAATCAAATTTTTATCATTTTTAGGGGTGGCCAAAGTACAATTTTACTTTTACTAATTTAATAGCTTTTGAAACTTTTCATTACTGTAGCTAGTAATTGGGTTGCATTCAATTTTTGTTTTCCATCAGAAAGATGTTCATCCATATCAGTGTTTATAGAAATCTTTCAAGTTTTGGAAGGATGCAAAATGACCACTAAGCACTTCTCTTTGCCATCTATTCTCAATTCATAATTAAAACAAATAGAACCCAAATAAACAGACTATGGGAAAATTTTTTAAATTTTGAAATTAAGTTGTATATTTTTATGATAAAAAAATAATAATTTAAAGTTTTAAAATTTTATATTTTTATAATTTTTAAAAATTAAATTAAATTTTTATAATTTTAAGAAATTAAAATATAAATTTATTATATATTTTATAAATTATAGCCCTGCGAGCTGGCTCGGCCACTAAAGCTTCTCTCAACAAAGGGGTTACATTCATTACTTTTATGAATTGGAATTAAAGTATAAAGAAAAAGAAAACATGTTTATGCGTTAAGAAAATCAGACGCCACGTTGGTGCAACTGAAAGTAAAATCTAACTCAGCCACCCAATATTTCTTTTTAATAAAAAGGAAAACAAGTCAAGGAGTGGGCCTACCCTCACACGGATTTTGCTGATTAGAAATATAGGAGTGGGTGGGGCGGCCCAGCCTGCACTTGACTCGTGCGCCCCTTTTGGTGACGCAAACCACACTGTCCCTCAAATCTCCCTTCACGTCTACATCCAACCGCCATTATTTACTCTTACATTTACAACATCTTTTATCATTATAATCTGTCTCCAAAATTTTAGTACAAATATACAAATCCTTTCTGCCGGCTATCATGCCCTCCACACCTCCCATGCTTTCTAAAATATTATTACTTTATTTTATTTTATTCATTACACACAATTTCATCTTAAATTAAAAACATTGGTTTTTTTTTTTTTAATTGAAATGGAAAAAAAAAATTCATAGCTAAGTGATAAGATGATGACAAAGTGTAACAAAATTTTTAAAATATATTATATATAAAAATAAGTCACGTGATAAATTTATAATTCTATTTATAAAGTTAAAAAAATATACTGTTAATATATCAAATAATTACACTATTATAATTATTAAATTAAATTTATGACTATCATTTATTTTTTATTCCCTTTAATTTTGCAAATGAAATAATATTTATTATTGACTATTTTGATTTTCAACATCTTGAATTTAGCTATAAATACCAAATAACATTTGCTTATCTCTGTAGCAATTCTAAAAAAATTGTATGAAAGAAAATAAAAGTAAATTTGTTAGTACACACTCTATTCTTATTTCTTGTTATTTTTAATTAGGCCTTTAGGTCGTTTTTAAATTTAATTACGGAAATAGGCCGGCGCATTCAGTTGGGCGCGTTTTCCCTTTCTTTCTGGGGTTAAGGGTTTTTTAGAGTTAAGGTTTTTATTTTTTTAGAGTTAGGGTTTAGGGTATTTTGAAAGTGTTCAGGGTTTTCGATTGAAATAACGAAAGTTCTTAAGGTAGTTTTGAGGGGTCAGGGATGTGAGTACGCATACATTTCATATGTCATGGCAAGATAGGACCATCACCTTAGAAACCCCATCGTGGGGAAATCCGGTTCTGGGGTAATGCTGCTTGATGCAATCAGGGGTTGAACTCTAGGTGGTGATCCCAATCGGCGACCGTGATTCGGTCACGAGTTCGAGTATAACCGAGGGGCTAGCTGACGGTCGTTACGCGATCAGGAGTTCAAGTTTTTTGGATACCCACAAAACAATGCCCTATATATACCATACATAAGATTGGTG
Source organism: Gossypium bickii (assembly GCA_025503065.1). NCBI lineage: Eukaryota > Viridiplantae > Streptophyta > Magnoliopsida > Malvales > Malvaceae > Gossypium > Gossypium bickii. The sequence continues at coordinate 39,198,926 of CP106717.1, read as the reverse complement.
CCATAATCATATAAAAAAACTCTGAGAACTTTCGGTGTAATCAATGTAATTTTTTTCTTTATTTCCAACCAGCCGATATCTTTAACTTTTCATTTTTGTTCGAAGGCTGACATCGAGGTGGTGTAACAGTCCGATTTAGACCCTAGTCGGAATAGTAGTTTTGAGACCACTGATCTGAGTCAGAAAAATATTTTAATATTATTTTCTGTGCTTGCAGTATGTGATTGAGCATGTGTGAAAGTTTCGTGAATTAATTTTATTGTTTGTGTGTTTAATTTGAGAAAAGGACTTGATCGCGTAAAATGCAAAAATGCCTTGATAATTGTTAAAGTGTTTTAATGCTATGTTCTTTTAATATGAAGGCCTTAAAATGGAATTAGACCATTGTATTAAGGCATGGACGGTAGTGGACATGCATTTTAAAGATTTTATAATGTTTCATTAAGGGCAAAATGGGAAATAGACAATTATTATGAAATATAATAAAACAAAAGCTAAAATAAGCTATGTTCATCTTTGTTGCCCCGAAAATAAGAGAAAGAAAGAAGAGTTTAAGCTCCCTTTTGCATTCGACACTCATCTAGTTCAATTAAGATTAAGAACCAAAGAAAATGGATTTAGATCGGGGAAAGTCGAAAGTGATCGAGTAATGGAATCCGTTCGTTTATATTCGTACGAGGTAAATCTATATACAAAGAAATGTATTTAAGTTGATTTATTCATGTTCATATAATATGGAATTGTGATGAATGGCTTTGAAAGATATACATGTGAAAACCGAGAAAGTATCGATAATGTGTCAATGTCTGAAAAGTCCCGTACGAACCTTAGGAATAGATAGGATACATATGTCATGACATAGGGTTCTGATATGTGATATCATGTAAGACCACGTTTGGGTCGTTGGCATCAATTTGAGAATTATGTGTAAGACCATGTCTGGGACATTGGCATCGTATATGATTTCGTGTAAGACCCTGTCTGGGACAGTGGCATCGATATTTGATTACATGTAAGACCACGTTTGGGACGTTGGCATTGTAGGATTATTCTGAGTTATCCGAGTATCCTATTTGATTCCGAATGGTTCAACGGGCAATTCTGAGAAATGAAAGAATATGTGAAATGTGTAACTGTTTCAGGTACGTCTGAAGTGTATACTATGTTTAAGCATGAAAGGTAAATATATGTGAATTTGCAAAAGAGAGATATGTGCATAGATTTAATGAGACAAAATGTGATATATGTATGAATGTGCTATGATCAAAAGAGATACTTAGAGATATGATTTGTTGGTAAGCAATGGCTAAACAATTGAGCCAAAGAAGAATTATGAATTTGTAATTGAGATATATTAATGATTTTGTATTTGTTATGATTATGTATGTTTATATGTTAAGTTTATTTGTATATGGCTCACTAAGCTTTAAAAGCTTACTTTGTGTGTGTTTGCTTCATTTTATAGATCGTTAAAGCTACACATGGCTCGGGGATCGTCGAGGATCATCACCATATTATCAAACTCTATTTTGGTACCTTTTGAACGTGTACATATCTAAGTATGGCATGTTTAGTCTAGTTGATTTGGATGATATTTTGAGTTGTATATATAAGCTAGGTGACATGGCTTGTAAATGGGATGTGAATGTTGTAATATTTGATCTATGTTTTGTGATCCAAAGTTGGTATACTATTGATGAAAGGTTGTCATAATGAATTGGTAAGTTTTTGGATGGATTATACTTAGAAATGCTTGTGAAGAGAATGATATAAATGGTATATAAGTTGGTGTGTTTGATATGTTCTTGAATGGTTAGAAAATATGGTCATTATGGTATGTTTTGGGTTGCTTTTGGTAATTGAAATAATGCTTGTTTTTGCATGTAGGTTTGACCCTAAAATGGGTGGAAAATTGGCCTTGTAAATGGCCTACATTTGCCCACACGGTTGAGCACACAGGCGTGTGGCTCGACCATGTCATTCGAGTTTGTAATTCAAAACAAGTCAGTTTCGACCACGGGCTGGACACACGGGTGTGTGACTGGCCGTGTGATGCAAGTCACTGTCGACCACGGGTGAGGCACACGGGCGTGTCCTCGGCTGTGTGGACAAGTCAGTATGTATGCCCTGTTTTGCCACGGCTTAGACACACGGGCGTGTCTGAGGCCATGTGAGGCATACGGCCTGCCCACACGGGTGTGTGATCTCTGTAGCTTTGAAAAAAATGTTGAATTTTCAAAAACTTTCGCATGTATTCGGTTTAGTCCCGACCCCTTTCTAATGCATGTTTAAGGTCTCGTGGACCTATTTAAGGGACTCTTTGATTTGAATTGTTAAATTATGATGTGAAATGTTCGTAAAAGATCCGATTTGTCTGGTAATGCCTTTAACCCTAGACCAGCGATATTTACAGGTTAGGGGTGTTACAGGCGGACACAAAAAGGATCTCAGGTGGATAGCAGATGTTTCGACAGAGTAGAGGTCAAACTCAAGTTAGAAAGCGGTTGTAGTTCTTAATGGGTTGTGTAATAACGACAACCATCGTCGCCCTAAAAGGAGCATCACCTTTATTGCATCGTAATAGCCGCTCTTCGCTTGAGAGTTCTTATGTCTATGACGGTGCTGGCCTTCGAATAAGAAGGAAGGTTAAATGTACCAATTGCCTAGAAATGGAGAAAATAATTACATCGATTATAGCAGAAGCCCTAGAGTTTTTTCGTATGAATATGCCATTAAACTTCTGTATGATATTTATAGGATATCATTTTTGAGTATTTGAAAAGATTGAGCTCGTGGCAGCGTAACGACCATCAACTGGCTCCCCCTATTATACCTCAATTGTAACACCCTTAACTCAATCCCGTAATCAGAATAGGGTTACAAAATATTACCGGAGTTTACAAATCAAACAGATATAAATTTCAAACATTTCATATCAAATCATATCCATGTCAAAATCAATTTAAAACATACATATTATCCCTTATAGGAGCCCTCTAGGCCCTAAACACACGTTAGAAATAAGTCGGGACTAAATCAGAACCTCACAGAATTTTTCAGAAAATAGAAAATTTCAAAACTGCAGGGGTCACACGGTCGTGTGACTCACATGGCCAAGAGACATGTCCGTGTCTTAGGCCGTGTGGGCATTCGAAATAGGGACACACAGCCGTGTCCCAGCCCGTGTCCATGCCCGTGTAAATATACTGACTTGGGTGACACGGCCAAGACACACGCCCGTGTGCCAGGCCATGTGAACATACTGACTTGCAACCCTTAAGAAGCTACAGGGTCACACACGGCCGTGTGTCACACACGGCTGAGATACACACCCGTGTGGGAAAATATAGGCCATTTTAGAAGCCATATTTCTCACCCAATTGTGGCATCAACCTATACCCAAAATGCACACATATACAAGCTATAATAAGGCACCAAAACCATGCATTTTCAAGTCTTATTCAAATGGTACTATCACATACAACCAATATGCCCTTAGACATCTCAAATGACTAATATAAAGATGTGTAACCATATGCTCGATATAACCAAATGATTAACTAACTTATATGTATAATTGCATCAATACACAACATATAAATCACTTACCAAAATATACCATTTGGTACCAATTGTACCACATAATCATTAGCATTAAAATACATATATGCTTACCATAGGAAAACACCAATTCACAAGTTATATGTCATATCTAATATGCACATTCAACTACTTTCCTATCTACCATCATTCAACTATAACAAGTCATATATCAACCATTACAAGGCTACTTATATACACCTTAATATATATCATTTTACCAACAAAAGGCCAAAATGCAAACTAACCAACTGGTCATTTCCACAACCAAAACACATAGGCATATTAGCCAAAATAACCTATACATGCCATTATAACCTTAACCAAGACATCAAAATCTACCAATATATTCTCTGGATAGTGTGATAGGTCTCCAACGAGCTTCCAACTTGATCGAGCTTCTGGTAATCTGAAAAGTAAGGAAAAATAACTACGTAAGCAATGAATGCTTAGTAAGCTCATATAAACTTTAATCATATCAATCCATTTCAAATATGAAATTTACTCATCAAGAATAATCCTTATACTGATACCGCAAGATTTATGAATACATATTCAACAACTCACAAAGTGAATAAATCCATAACATCAAATATACCTATCATCCCTAACATAGTAGGATTTTATAAAACTTTAAATCTCTTTCAAATTTTCGTACTTTCATTTGCATTTCATTACGTTCCATTACATTTACTTTCTTTAGCTTAAATAACATCATCAATTCAACTCATCATTCCCTTTTTCATCAATTTCCATTTCAAGTTTGAACTTACTATTTCATTACCTTTCCACACTCATTTCATATACATAACACATAAGACACAAGCATATCATCAACCATAGCCATAAGCTAGTGCATTTAACCATAGCTCTTTTAGAATTAACCAAACGATAAACCATTTCATAAGAAATTACATAATTTAAACCTTACCATTCTTTCATAAACACAAGCATATTTTCATTTGGACACCTACCATTACAATGCATAACCTATAAATTAACATGGCATGATCCAACCTGTAACACCTCTTACCCGTATCCAACGTCAAAACTGGGTACGAGGTATTACCATACTTAACTTACTCAAACATACAATCTCATTCTTACTTAAAACTTCTCATTCGAAACTATAACGTCCCTCTTATAGGTCTACCAGGCCTTAAACATACATATGGAATAGTTCGGGACTAAACCGGAAACTTTGGAACACTTAGAAAATTTCTACACAAAACAAGGCCATACGCCCGTGTGAGCAAGCCGTGTGGTCACACATGCCCATGTCCCTAGTCCGTGTGGATTTTATTTTTCATTTCAATCCTACAGGGGTTTTCACAAGGCTGGACACACACCTGTGTCCATGGCTTATGTCCCTTACACGGCCATGATATGCCCGTGTCTTCACCCGTCTGTGAAAACCTTGACATTCTATTTATGACATCATCATCCCATTATGTCACACGGCCAAGGCATACGTCTGTGTCTTTAGACCGTGTGTCGAATTAAATTCCTAATTTCAGGTGCAGACTTCACACGGCCTGGGCACATGCCCGTGTCTTAGACCGTGTCTCCCACACGGTTGAGACACACAGCCGTGTTTTAACCCTTGTGTTTACTACTGGGTATTTTGACTCGTCAACTTAGCATGCATGGGGACACACGACCTATCAACATGCCCATGGGGCTGGCCGTGCGTCACACACGGCCTAGACACACGCCCGTGTGTCTACCCGTGTGGACAATTGTAAGGATATTTACCAAGCCAATTGCCACCCTACAAAGCAACCACACTCATACCAATTCAATTCAACATACATCATGACTATAAGGCACTTCTAAGAACCCAAAATCAAGACATCCACACAAGCATACATTTCATGAACTTTATCATCATTGAATATATAAACTTGTCAAGCATTGGCCAATTTCCAATGGCCATTTACAAAATGAATTGAAAAATATTAAAAGCCACACATTGGCTAACAAATATGACATAACACAAAATAACCAAGTTCATATACATGCCATACTCAAAATAAATCAAACTATGCTATACCAAAGAGAAGTTGATAGTGTGATTCCGAACTCCAACGTCCCACGATCCCCGAGTTAGCTTGGCGATACTACAAGGAAAAGGGAAATGAGAGAGGTAAGCATGAAGCTTAGTAAGTTTGTATGAAATGAATAGCAACAATAAGGCTCATAATGTCATCCATCCATTGCAGTGAATAAAAACACCAAGTCTCAAGCATATTGCCATAACTTACTCATGCTTACTCTTACATGTCATGTTACACATCGTAAACATTTCTCGTGAATTACTCACATGTACCTGTATCACTTCATAACATAGCCTTAGCACTAACTTCATCTCTATTATAAGCTTAACTACTTATCCCGATGAATCACTTAGAATACCCGAGGATACACAATCATCATTATACACATAAACACGACGCCAATGCCGTATCCCAGATACGGTCTTACATGGGGTCACATCTCAATGTCGATGCCATATCCCAGATATGGTCTTATACGGGACCTCATATCGATGTCGATGCCATATCTCAGATATGGTCTTACACGATTTCCATATTTGATGTCGATGCCATATCCAAATATGGTCTTATACGGGATCTCAATTCGGTGCCGAGGCCATGTCCCAAACATGGACTTATACGGGACCTTACCAATCTCATGTTTTGATGATGATACCCTCTCACTTCTTAAAGTCCAACTGGGATTTCAACATCATAAATTTTCATCATTTTCTCATTTAACATCAATACTCATTTTCATAGATTCATCTTCACAAATATCAAACATTTTAAAACATACTAGCATGATGTTGAATTTATTACACACAAACTTACCTTGGTACCAAAATATGAAATTTTGCGATTTAGTCCGAAGCCTTGCCTTTTCCTCGGTCTAGGTAAATTCCTTGTTTTTTTAATCTATAATAACAAATTAGCTCATTTAATTACCATATTAATCAATACATTTCAATAATCATACTTTGGTAAAATTACCATTTTGCCCTTAAACTTTCAAAAAATTACGATTTTACCCCTAGACTCGTATATCGATTTTCATCAAATTTCCTTATTAACCAAGCCTAGCCGAATATATTTTAAGCTTATAGTAACTCCAAATTCTCGTTATTTCTCACATTTAACACATATTTTATAACCTTTGTAAAATAGTCCTTTTAAGTTTTTTCATGGAAACACCTTTCACAAAAGTTGTTTATTTAACAACTAAGATTCATTTTCTTCCATAAAATTTTATAAATTAACATGAATACTCACATGGCAAAACCCTAAACTCTTAACCATTTTGCAAAATAGTCCCCTCATTAGCTAGATCATAATACAAGGGTCCTAAAAGTACAAAAATCATCAAGAAAAATCACCAAAATCACTTACTTGCAAAGAGGACAAGTTGCTGAAAATTTTAAGCTTTCAAACCCCTTCTTTGCTGGTATTTTTGGTGGAGAAGATGGAGAGAAAAGATGATATCTTTCTTTTCTTTATTTTATTATATTTCCTCAATTTAATCCACTTAATATAACAACTTTGACCAATTTTGACATTGTTTGTCCCCTATGGCCGACCACTCATTTTCTAGAGGTCTAATTGGACATTAAGGGCCTCCAATTAATATTATATGGATTTTAAACACTTTATCTTGTAAAATAGAACTTTCGCACTTTATGCGATTTAGTTCTTTTTCGTAATTAAGCATGCAATGGCTAAAATTAAAGCACCAAAATTTTCATACACCCATATAATCATGCCATAACTCATAAAAAAATATTAAAATAATTTTCCTAAATCTCAGATTAGTGGTCCCGAAACCACTGTTTAGAATAGCCCCTAAATTGGGTTGTTACACAACCAAAGGCTTGGCCAGCTTATTCACTACAACAGACTGTCCTAAAGGACTAATCACCGACATTTCTTTATCAGCAAGTTTGAATGGTATACCCAAAGTTCCAGACACAGTACATGCAACATACGAGTGTGTCGACCCAATATCAATTAAAGCAATACATGGTACACTATGAATGAGGAACGTACCAATTATGACGTAAGGTGCGTCGCCATCCTCCCGGCGCCGAGCAGCATAAACCAATCCCGGCTGTCTCGCCTCTGTATTACCAGCACCTCTGTCCGGTGCTCCACGACCACGTCCTAACCCATTTTCCCCTCTGGGTGGACCACGACCTCTCGATGGTTGCTGACCACCTCTCCTTGGCTGCACATAACCTTGACCTATTGTTTACGTCCGAACAGACTCCTGAGGACAATTTTTGTACCGATGATCCTTGGACCCACATCTGAAACACCCGACAGTTTTTCTCCAACACTCTCCTGAATGTGGTCTCTCGCACTCAACGCATGGTTGCGGTCGACCAACAGCAACTGGAATCCCAACTCGGGCTGGCCCATCAAACCTAGGCTCTTATGAAATCCCCCTGAAGAACTTGAAGACCCAAAATCTCTCGTATTCTTGCCCCTTTCCTTCTCACAGTTTTGACGCTCAGAGTGTTTCACATTCTTTACCAGGACAGCGAAGTCTCTTTCCCATTGCAGGGCTATCAGTACCCGCAACTCATCCCGAAGACCATCCTCAAACTGCACACAGCCCTCGTATTCAGTTGTAACTATGCCACGAGCGTACCGGCTTAAGCGCAGGAACTCGGCCTCATATTTCGCAACGGACTTATTCTCTGAACCAGATTCAAAAATTCCTTTCTCCGGGCATCCACATAACTTGCCCCAACATACTTTCCTTGGAAGGCCGCTTTGAAGAAATCCCAAGTCACACGGTCAGCTTGTGTACCTTCCTTACTGAAAGCCACCATTGGTATGCCTCATCTCGCAGTAGGGATACTGCTCATTTCAGCTTTTGCTCCATTGTGCAGTCTAGGTCATCCATGATTCGCTCTACTGCCTCTAACCAATACTCTGCTACATTCGGGGCTATACAAGAGATGCCCCTAAAGATTTTCGCCCTAATTGATCAAAGCCGCTCAAAAATTGACCCTCGGGCAACCGACCCAGTACTCACTCCAGCCACTCTTTCCAAAACCCGTAGCATTGCTTGAGATAAAGAATCATCCCTTCCGGCTCAGTCATGAGACCCTGTTTTAGTCACCGGTGATGTCGGCGCCTCCTTTTCAGGCATATGTCCTAATGCTAAGGACCCAGCCCTAGCACCTCAGCCCCTACCACGACCATGTGTACCCCTTTCGCGACCTCTCGCACTCATATCGGTGTAACGTATTAATCTTCTTAAGAGTTTTATGCATCAGCTTATCGTTCATGTAATTATTACCAAATGTTTTATGAAAGAAAACAGTAATAAGAGTGGTTTCCGCAGATCGATTTTACTAAAGTTTCGGTCTCTATAGTCTTAGTTTCCCTACTAAAAGTTCGGTATACTACTACTATCCTTAGTAGTTTTTCAGTACAGTTGCTATAACATATAACAAAGTATAAGATTAGGAAACTTATGGATTTGGTGCCGGAGACTCGGTGTGCCATACTTCCAATAACACTATCACTTTTTCTAAACCAAAGTTTAAACAGATTTGGAAAAAAATTTTAAACCCATTCCACAGTCGAGTTTTGCAACCTGACTCTGATACCATAAAATGTAACACCTCAAACCCGGCCTAGACGTTATGGTCGAATCTAGCATGTCACATCAAAAGATTGTTTAAAAGCTATGCATTCGTTAAAAACTTTGTATCCTTTTTGAAACTCCGAATTTCGTTGTTTGTAAAAACAAGATTTGCTTAGAGTGTATTCTTGTAAAGATGTTATTATTTTTGAAAACTTTGTTGTTGCAGAGAACTAACTTAAAGAAATGCGGAACGTGATATTTTAAAAACAATTATTATTGTTTTAAAAAACTAGTGTTTAATCATTTAACAACTCATAACTAGTAGAATTGCCAAATGAAAGTTTAAAAAGAAAAGTCCAATAGCCTTATTACACAAAGTATTAACCCAAAAATAATATAAAATAAGTTAAATCCAAATTTACTAAGTATCGTTAGGCAGCAAATCTGACGTATGGCCACCTCCGAGTCCTCCACAGCTCCAAATCCTCTAACACTGGGGATTACCTGCACGGTTAAAAGAAAGGGGTGAGTTACAAGAACTCAGTGTGTAATCTACTATAACGGTCACTATCTGGGCCTGAGCCCATACGACATCGGTCTGGGCCTAAGCCCTATTTAGTAATAAGCTGGGCCTAAGCCCCAAAATTATCTCAATGTATGTGGATATGAGGCCACCCCAATCCTACCAGCTGACTAACTCTCCACCAGTACCAACCAATCACACGATGTGGGGACCATGTCAACCCACCCAGCCAATCCTCACCAATACTGCAGTCAAGCTGCTAATCACGATATATGTGGCTGAGCCACTACAATGGTAGGTGGCGATGCCACTCGAACGGTACGTGGTAGAGCCACTTAAACGGTACTTCCTCCAATCATCAAACCCAACCCATGCAACATGATATGAATGCAGTGTATTACAAGTATAAACAGTATAAATAAAATCACATACACAATATTTAACTACCATCAAGGACATAACGATCATTTTGTCACCTAAGGGTATAACAGTAATTTTCACCCCTTTGGGGTATTTCGGTAATTTACCCATCGAGGCTATTTTGGTAATTTACCCACTAAGGGTATTTTGGTAATTTTACCCAATAAGGGTATATCGGTAATTTTACCCAATAAAGGTATTTTGGCTTTTCGGTACTCCAGCTTTAGCTGATTCACAGAACAACATTCACAGAATAAGCGGTAGTGTGAGATTACACACCTGATTACGAGTTGTGTTATCCAATGCTTCCAAAACACCTATAGTGATAGCTGACAAAAAGTTAGTCCCTACCTTGATAATCTTAGCTTGAAACACTGGCTAGGCTAACCTCACTTACCACGAATGCAGTTTCCTTCCGTGCACCAAGTCCTCGTCTCTATCCCTTGGCTATGGAAATCAAGACCCTAACATATATTGATGAGCAAAAGAGCGCTAGTACCCATCCAACATTCGGCCCCCCACAGAGAAAAAGAGAGACCGCAATTCCTACTCAAACAATCACAAAGAACATCTTCAAAAGAACGTAGTCAGAAAGCGTTTCAGTTTCTTTACCCTTACCAAAGTACCACAAAATTGGCAGTTGTCCAATAAGGGGTTTCGACCCTCACAAAAGAGAACAAACGTGATTTGAGATGGAGAAGAGTAAATAGATTCGGCCTAGACAATAAAGAGTTAAGACTGAGTGTTTCGGCTTTAGTAGAGAAAAGAGAGAAAAGCAAAGAAAATAAAGGGAAAAAAAAAACGTTACCTTGCAACCAGAGAAGAACCAAATAGGAAAGGAAGATTCAGTAGTAAAGGATAGCAAATAATAATGGAAGTAGAGAAGAAGATGGAAGAAAGAGGCTTAACAGTTCACTGAACGACCACAACAAAAGATGTAGGAAAGTAGAGGGAATAAAGTTGAATTCGGCAGAGGTCCAAAGAGGAAAGAATCAAACGTACAATCCCGAATGGTAGAAAAAGAATACCTAAAACGACACTTCAGAAAAAAAACCCGAAAGGAACACTAAAAACAAAGAAAATTTTTAGGCTCACACCTACACAAAATGACCGAAAATGCTATCCCAGACTCCCCTTCAGCAGAAATTTCCCTTAGCTAGATCCCCACTTTCGGCCAACACCTCCCACACCCATCACTTCTAAGATTTTCTCCTCTTTTTCCTCCTACAATTCCTCGCCTTCACCCATTTGAAAAGTTGACCAATTCTCTAACTCCCCTAGTAGAGTTTGATCCTAAATTTTCTTCCTCCTCTCCCAAAGCGTAAAATAAATGCCTTAATTTGCTTGCCAAGGGAATCAAACTCCACTCCCCCATGTCCCCTAGTGACGCCACCACCAACTTACCCCTAGCTCAATTGTGTTAGTAAAACACACTCTAATTTACATAAGTCCTGCTTCCCACAACCCTCTCCACTAAAGGGCCAAAAACTAAAATTTTTCCAGAGCTTGGACTCGAACCCGGACCTCCCTTTAATAACCCCCTGAGCAAGCATAACATGCAATTATGCAGAAAATTACAAACCCCTAATTTTTGGGATGTTACAAAGGTCAAACCTACAAACATTATACCAACTCAATCATGCATAATTGACAACCAAAAACATGCCAAATAATCAACAAGTCTTCACATTCAATCTAATTTCTAACCATGCCAATTTGTCCAACTAAAACACATATACATTCAAGCATGATTCATCTACATTTACCTTTTATATAATTATTCTTTTGTTCAAACATACATACTCATAATGCATTCATTTGCTTACCATAGCCTTGACCATTTCAATTGATATCAAACCATACTAAAACATGTACCATGTATCATATTCACTTATGCATATTACCAACATTTATCTAGCCACATCTCATGGCTATTTATACACATTTCAAACATAACCCAAAATGACTAGCCTATACATGCCATATTTAGCCATATATACATTTCAAAAGTACCAAAATGAGTTTGAGTAATATGATGACGATCCTCGATGGTCCCTGAGCCTTCAGTAGCTTTGACGATCTATAAAACAGAGTAAACACCCACAGAGTAAGCTTTCAAAAGCTTAGTAAGCCATATACAAATAAACTTAGCATAAATCATTCATAAACGTGGCTATGTGAATTCATTAACATTTCTTCAATTCAAGCACATATATAACTCTTTGGCTCACTTGATTTGCCATTGCTTACCAATTCATCACATCTCAAATACCTCATTTGCTCATACCTTAAATATGCACATATATCTCAAAGGTTCATTTGCATTAATGCACATGCATGCTCACTTTTTTATGCTTGTACAAAGCATATATATACATCAACGTACCTGAAACGGATGTACAATTCACATATTCGTTCATTTCTCAGACTTGCCCGTTGAACTGTTCGGAATCTAATAGGATACTCAGAGTGCTCAGAATAGTCGTACAATGCCAACGTCCTAGACGTGGTCTTACATGCCACTGTCCCAGACAAGGTCTTACACGAATCAATACGATGCCAATGTCCCAGACATGGTCTTAGACGTAAGTCTCATATCGATGCCAATGTCCCAGACGTGGTCTTAAAAAAAATCTCAAATCAATGCCATTGTCCCAGACGTGGTATTACATGATATCACGTAACAAACACCTATGTCATGACATACTATCCTATCTATTCCTAGGTTCAAACGGGACTTCTCGAATCTTAACAGCTTGTCGAATTATTAACCAACTCGGACATTTACGTACATTCCATCTCAATGGATAATCATAGTAATTCAAATATCATATATGCTCAAATAATTCAATGCAAATACGTTTATTTGTATATCGACTTACCTCGAGTTCGGTTTAACAAAAACAGATACGGCTATTCAATTACTACTTTCGATTTCCCGCAATCTAAGTCCGTTTTCTTCTGTTCTTGATTTAAACATATTCAAATTTAGCCCTTTTATTCACTAACACATTCAATTCAATCCAAAAACACACATTTAGGGCTATTTGCAACTTAGCCCTCATATTTGCACATTTTATCAATTTAGTGCATTTTTCTCAAAACATCAAATATACAAAATTTGTTCACACCCGTGCATAGCCGAAATTCCCTAGGGACTATACAAGTCCATATTTTTCATTAAATTCACAATTTAGTCCCTCAAATAATCATTTTCTCAAAACCAAATTACTCAAATTCAACAAAACTCCAAAGATAAAATATGCTAATCAAACACATATATTCCATATTTCATCATCAAATATCATAAAACACTTGAGTTTATCAAAGGCTCATCTCAAAAACATCACCAATTCTCAAAATTAAAACATGGGTTTTGTAGTTTTCAAAGCAACGATTGCAAAAATGTAGAAGTTATCAAAAACTGAAGTTAAAACTTACCTCAATCAAAGCTTGCAAGTGCCGAATGTGTGAAAGCTTGTAAACCCTTATTCTTTTCTTTCTAAAATTGGTGGAATGAAGAAGATAATAGCCACTTCATGCCTTATTTTTATGTTTTAATTCATTTATTAAACAACTTACAACTTTAACCTTATACTAAAAATATGTATATAAAAACATTAAGGGCAGTAATGACCTTTATCCATCCACTAACTAAATAGTGGTTTAATTGCCTCATAAGGCCTCCTATTTTAAAAACCACAACACATAGGTGCTTTAACAAATAGCATGCAAATTTTTTCATTTAATGCAATTTAATCCTTTTGTCAAATTAGGCACACAAACATACAAATTAACTCACAGAACTTTAGCACATGTTTAATCACATATCAAGGGCAGAGAAAATAATATTAAAATATTTTTGTAACTCACATTTGTGGTCCCAAAACCATTGTTTCGACTAGGGTCTAAACCAGACTGTTACATGAATGATATCATTTTAATGGTAATTTGAAAGTTGGAATGTAACAGCCTGATTTAGGGGCTAGTCAGAATAGTGGTATCGAGACCACTAATCCGGGGTCAGAGAAAATTATTTTAATGTTATTTTATGAGTTATAATATAATTATAAAGGTACATGAAAATTTTGGTGCTTTAATTTTAGCGATTTCATGCTAAATCGCGAAAAAGGACTAAATCGCATAAAGTGCGAAAGTTCTAATTTACAAGCTAAGGGTGGTCTTTAAAGGAAATTATCCCGTTAAATAATGGTTGGCCGGCCACAGGGGACAAAAGAGGTCAAAATTTGGTCAAGTAGGTGGATTAGGTGGACTAAATTGAGACTTTATATTAAAATAAAAAAAAGAAAAGATATCATCCTTTCTCCTTCATTCCTCCACCAAAAATTAGCAGCAAATAGAGGTTTGAAAGCTCAAAAATTTTAGCAAACTCTTCTCCTTACAAGTAAGTGTTTTAGTGATCATTTCTTGATAATATTTGTACTTGTGGAACCCCTAAAGCTTAAGCTAGCTAAAGAGGGGACTATTTTGCCAAATGGTTGAAATTTTAGAGTTTTTCCATGTGAGATTTTAAGTTGTTTTTTGTATTTTTATGGAAGAAAATGAGTCATAGTTGTTAGATAAACAACTTTTATGAAAGGTGTTTCCATGGAAACACCTAAAAGGACCCTTTTGTAAAAGTTATAAAATATGTGGTAAATGTGCGAAATAATGAGTATTGAGGGTTACCATAAGTGTAATAAATGTTCACCTAGGCTCGTTAAAGAAAGAAATTTGATTAGAATTAATTTTCGAGCCTAGGGGTAAATGGTCATTTTGTGAAAGTCTAAGGGCAAAATGGTAATTTTGCCAAAGTATGATTATTGAAACATGCTGATTAATATGGTTTTTAGATGAGATAAATTTTTATTATAGATCAAGAAGAACAAAGGATTAACCTAGAGCAAGGAAAGGGAAAAGTATCGAACTAAATCGGAATCTAACCTATTTTTAAATCGAGGTAAGTTTGTATGTGATAAATTCAACATCAAGCTAGTATGTTTGAGAATGTTTGAATGATAATGAAGCATAATATTTCTATGAAATTGAGTGATGGTGTTGAATGAGAAAAATGATGAAAGTTGTGATGTTGAAGTCCTAGTTAGACTATAATAAATGTGAGAATACTATCATTGAGACATGAGATGGATAAGGTCCCGTGTAAGAACATGTCTGGGACATGGCCTCGGCACCAAATTGAGATCCCGTATAAGACCATATCTGGGATATGACATTGGCATCGAATATGAAAATTGTATAAGACCATATTTGGGATATGGCGTCGATAATTGATATGATACCCTGTATAAGACCATATCTGGGATATTGCATCGGCACTCAGAGGTGACCTCATGTAAGACCACATCGGGGATGTGCTATTGACTTAGTAATTGTATGAATGACGATGAACATGTATCTTTGAGTATCCCAAGTGATACTCCACCATTCATCTTAAAAGCTGAAATAAAGCTCAAGTCTCTTGGAATTCTTGAACCAAATAACTCCACCATTTAATTCACTTCAATTCAGCTGCATAATTGACCTTGAATGCTTGAAAAGTGACTCTTGAAATGTCCTTTGGTTAGGTAAATAGTCACCAGCACCTTAATGGTGTTTTGAATGCTTGAATTAATTCTTTTGAAACAGCAGAAATGGTTGGTAGTTGAAAAGCTTGCTGCCAAATTTAAAGAAGCAATAATCTACTCTTTAAACTCTTTTAAATGATGTGTTAAACCTTCTTTGTAACAGCCCCTTGCTTGTAATTGAAAATGACTTGAACAACCATTTTATTTAATTTGTAATAGCCTTGAATTGTAACGGTTATGACTTGAAAAGACTCCTGCAATAAACACATTAAAATGAGCTTATTAAACACAATTAAACACTAATTAAACTCAAACACATTAAACACTTAACTTCAATAAATGAACTAAAACTTATTCTTCAATTATTCCAGCAATTAGTTTAATTAAATGAAGCATAATTAATTAAACTTAAACTCATACATCAATAAATTATCCTAGTAACTAGATTAATTAAAGAAGCATCTATTAAATGAAGTTCAATAATAACTCAATTATTAAAACTAAGATGAGTTGAATTAATGACCAGCAACTCATTTATTAATCTAAGATGAGTTATTAACTAAGATGAACTCAATTAACTAAGATGAGTAATTTATTCAAGTAGCTTAATTTAAAGTAAAGTCCAACAACTCAATTTATTAACAAACTGAAATTAAACGTCTCATTTTGCACTTGGGCCCCTCGAGTTTAGGCCATCTCGATGTCGTCGAGATGTATCGAAACATGATGCGACCGGTATCATATCATACCCTCCCTCTTGAAGATGATTTGTCCTCAAATCGGGCCACTTGCTCTAAACAAAATTTTGTAGATCACAAATCAGATTATTTGCAGGCCCTCCCTCTTTAAGAGGGTACTACTTCACATCGTCACCTAGAGAAGAATAAAATGAATTAGTGACACAATCAAATTAGTGACACAACAAAGTCTTGTAGTAGCCGTTTGGATATTAACTCACCAGCAAACACATCAACTTCAGGATTTTCGAAAGTAAAAATCTTTTTGCCACCGTTCAAAACTATCATATTATTGTTAATCAAAGAATGACAATTATCCTAACCTAACTTACCTTTAGGCGAGTGTGGACTAATTTCGCTTCCGATCTTACCTTTCTCGATCATTTGGAATCTTCTCTCATCCAAAAGGTATTGAAGCTGGAGCTTGTCGAATGGATCTTCAGAAACCTGGTAAGATGAAACAAGAGAAGGACTCACGAGATGGTTAGTAAAAACACTCCTCACTTTTTCTTGTTCTTTTGCATCTTTTTCTCTCGTTTCTTTTTCTTCGAGAACACTCATTTCTTTTGTTCTCTTTTTTTGTTCTTCTATCTCGATCTCTTTTTCAATTTTCTTTTTCTTTTCACATTCTTTTTCATGCTCGATCTCTTTTTTTTCATTTTCTTTTTCTCGTAACTCTTTTTTTCTTCTCTCGATTTCATTTAAGATCCGCTCATTCTCTCGCATCAACTTTTCTTGCCTTTCTTTCTGTTTGATCTCTTTTTGTCTTGTTTTTTCATTACAAGAAGATGATATCATAAAAGAATTAGAATGACGGGCTTTTAGCTGAAAAGAAATGGAGGAATCTTTATATAAGTTGCCTTCATCTCTTTGTGAATAAGCCTCCATGGATGAGTACGGAACACACTCACTTTTTTGTAAGGACTTCTCCGTAGATGAATACTTTGAGGCACTTGAAGAGAAATTCCTACATTCTCGTTGGTCACCTTGAAAGGTTTCAAACTCGTGACTCGCCTCATGTTGTCTCGAGTTCCTTGATGAATGGGAATCATGATAGAAATCACTTCTCGAGTAGTCATTGGCTGTGTGTCTCAGTGATGTTCTTGACTTCGTGTCTCAATTTGGGAAAAGTCGTGTCCGATGGTCTGTTTCCTCCAATTGGTCCAACCTTTCATGCAGTTTGTCAAATTTAGAACTCACGATTCTATGCATTTCTTTCATCACATATCGAAAATCTGATTCTGAAAGCGTTTCTTGAAACATGATTGTATAGGCTGAAAAGAAAAAAATGACTAAAAACAAAACAGAAATAATACCTCACCACAAATCCTCACCAGCCACTCACAAGAAAATTTGAATGGCACTCACACTCATGTTTGCACTCAAGATCGGCTTTTTAACACTCTAATGCTCTTACAACACTCGTGCCTTTTACCACTCTTTCTTCTTTCGTGACTTCATAAGCAGACTTGCCAAGGCTTAATCGTAGGCATTAGGGGTTGGTCACAAATTGGTAAACAAAGGAAATAATGAAAAGGGATAGTGTAGGCTGAAAGGAAATATGGAAATGGCTTTAAGTGTGGCGTTGGTGTAGAAGAAATGGTAGATGGGAAAATAGATGATCAGGAACCAATCAAAATGAGAACAAAAGAAAAAAATTCAAGAACCTTCAAAAGCTTCACTTTTTTTTTTTAAATTTTCGGTTTTTTTTCAATACTTCAAACATACGAAATAAGTATAATGAGAAACTTTTGAATTTTTTTCAAATTTTTTTTCGAATTTTTTTTCACTTCACTAACCTATTCTGGCTTGTCTTCGAAAGTCCATACTTCTTGTTTTAAAGGCTTTGATACCAAATGATATGATTCAACCTCGTGATTGATTTTGAGTTGTATTTGCGTTGCCTGATTGTCGACAAGAAAGTATCGTTCCAATTACCAAGTCGTTTATAGTTGGCTAAGTATGGGAAATATCAATGAAAGATTGGTTTAAAATTGGCTAAGTGTTGAAGACAGGTTCGGCTAACAAGGAATTAAAAGGAATTAAAAGAAAGTTGATAGTGTTTTTTGGATGGAATGGAAAGAAATAGTTCTCAAGCAGTAAGAACGAACTAACTTTAAGAAATGCTGACCCGGGTCTTATATGCCTTAAGTGGTTTTGAATAGATGAGATAAAACCTTGACCCACTATCTAGGAAGATAGGAACCTCAGTATAAAGATTCGAACGCCACACCATTGATAGTGATAAGTTCGGATTAAAAGAAAGAACAGGTTGACACCACTAGCTTTGTAGATAAGCCAACAAGTCTTCAAACGAAATTTGAGAGAAGCAAATCTCACAAAATGATATAATTTCATTCAATAATATGTCAAAAGTCCCTTCAAAAGGCTGATTACACACATATTTATAAGGCTATAAAAAGGCTAGCTGAATGGTTACAAGTATTCATCTTAAAAGCTGAAATAAAGCTCAAGTCTCTTGGAATTCTTGAACCAAATAACTCCATCATTTAATTCACTTCAATTCAGCTGCATAATTGACCTTGAATGCTTGAAAAGTAACTCTTAAAATATCCTTTGGTTAGCTGAATAGTCACCAACATCTTAATGGTGTTTTGAATGCTTGAATTAATTCTTTTGAAATAGCAGAAATGGTTGGTAGTTGAAAAGCTTGCTGCCAAATTTAAAGAAGCAATAATCCACTCTTTAAACTCTTTTAAATGATGTGTTAAACCTTCTTTGTAACAAATTTCCTTTGTTGTAATCAAAAATGACTTGAGCAACCACTTTATTTAATTTGTAATAGCCTTGAATTGTAACGGTTATGACTTGAAAAGACTCCTGCAATAAACACATTAAAATGAGCTTAGTAAACACAATTAAACACTAATTAAACTCTAAAACATTAAACACTTAACTTTAATAAATGAACTAAAACTTATTCATCAATTATTCCAACAACTAGTTTAATTAAATGAAACATAATTAATTAAACTTAAACTCATGCATCAATAAATTATCCTAGTAACTAGATTAATTAAAGAAGCATCTATTAAACGAAGTTCAATAATAACTCAATTATTAAAACTAAGATGAGTTGAATTAATGACCAGCAACTCATTTATTAATCTAAGATGAGTTATTAACTAAGATGAACTCAATTAACTAAGATGAGTAATTTATTCAAGCAACTTAATTTAAAATAAAGTCCAACAACTCAATTTATTAACAAACTGAAATTAAACGTCTCATTTTGCACTTGGGCCCCTCGAGTTTAGGCCAATCTCGATGTCGTCGAGATGTATTGAAACATGATGCGACCGGGATCGCATCATTAGTGGGATGAATAGTTGAGTTTGAAATAGAAATGAGATTAGTGCTAAAGCTATGTGATTGAGTGCATACAGGTACCTGTGAGTAATTCACGAGAAGTTGTTTACGATATGTGGCATGGTATGTATGCAATAAGAACAAGCAAGAGTAAGTTATGGCAATGTACTTAAGACTTTGCATTTTATCCAATGCCATGAGGGGATGATATTATGAGCTTATGTTGTTATTTATTTTCATGCAAACTTACTAAGCTTTATGCTTACTCCTTTCATTTCCCTTTTCCTTGTAGTATTGCCAAGATAACTCAGGGATTGTGGAACGTCGGAGTCTGGAATCACACTATCGACATCTTGTTGGTATAATAAAGTTAGATCTATTTTGAGTATGGCGTGTATAGGACTTGGTCTTCTTGTTATGACATATTTGTTAGCCAAAATGTTGGTTACTAATGTTAATCAATTCATTTTGTAAATGCCCATTGGGGTTTGGCCTATACTTGATAAGCTATATATTTTGAATGATAATGATGAAATCATGAAGTGTATGGTTGTATGATGAAGTGGTATTGAGTAAGTTTATGCTTGATGAATGTAGTGCATACTTATGTGTGTGGACGTCTTGATTTTGAGTATTTGAAGTTCCTTATGGTTATATTACATGTTGAAATGAATTGGTAAAAGTGTGATTGTTTGGTAGGGTAGCAATTGGCTTGGTGGATAGCCTTATAATTGTCCACATGGGTTGACACACGGGCTTATGTCTAGGCCGTGTATGACTCACGGCCAGCCCCACAGGCGTGCTGATTGGTCGTCTGTCCCCTGCATGCTAGGTCTACAAGTTAGTATGCTCAGTAGTAAATACACGGGCAGAGACACGACCGTGTGCCTCAGCAGTATGGATGGCACGGCCATGGACCTGGGCGTGTGCCCAGACCATGTGAAGTCTGCACCTGAATTTGGAATTTAATTCACCACACGGTCAAAGGACTCGGACGTCTGACTGGCCATGTGATGCAAGTCAGTGTCGACTACGGACCAGACACACGAGCGTGTGACAAGCCGTGTGATGCAAGTCAGTGTCGACCACGGGTGGAGCACATGGGCGTGTGGCCCTGTTTTAAGCAAAAAAATTTCTAAGTGCTTAAAAGTTTCCAGTTTGGTTCCGAACCATTCCAAATGTATGTTTAGGGCCTCGTAGACTCGTAATAAGGAAATATGCACATTAATGAAAAAGTTTTAAGTTGGAATGAAATTTTATAGGCCGATGTTGCATGTTTAAGTCAGTTAAGTTCGTATCCGGTTCCGGTGCTGAACACAGGTAAGGGGTGTTACATGGAACACTGTTTCCATTTACTGAAAGTATGTGATTATTGAGGGCATGTTGAACATGTCAAACAAATGTGAAAAATATAAAGATATGATTATGTAACATCCGGGTTCTAGGGGTTATGCATTTAGTACATAACTCAAGTAATGGTAGGCTTATGGTGAGGTTGGATGAGTTTTAAGGGGTTTGGAAAACCCTAGAAGGTAAGAGATGCCTTAAGAAATCTTTGGTTTTTAGTGTTAAAAAGGGGGAGCTTGGCTATAGGGGTCTTAAGAGAAATATTTGGAAGGTTAAGACACAAGAATTGCTTTGGTGGAGTGGCATGGAGACGCTACTTGTGGCTTTGGGAAGATGACGCCTCAAGGTGCTAAGGGGTCTCATGTTCGAATCAAGGTGGCAGCAAGGTGTTTTATTTTTTTTTTTGGGTTTTGGCGTTAAAAGGAAGGAGGCCTTAAAAGAAGCTGGGGCGAATCTATGACACAAACGGCGCCTTGGCAAAGGGGCTTCCATGCGCCACTTAGGAGTTGGAGGTGAAGATGGGCGCAGGTTCGAATGGCTGGAGCAGCGTTTTGCGTTTTTTTTTATATGCGGTGATGGGCTTAAGTAGGAAGGCTTTAAAATTTAATGATGGGGTTTTATGACGTGAAAGTCAATTGGGAAGAGTGGCCTGGGACGTTGGAAGAGAGGGCTACGGCAGTGAGGTTCTAGGTTCAAACCAAGGGAGCTGCAATTGGGGTTTTTATTTTTCAATGCTGGCGTGAAAAGGGAGAGAAGGAATCGGCCTGCACATGGGATCTTCAATTGGGGTAAGGATCAAGCTGATTTTGTTTTTTAAAATTCGGCTGGAAGAAATTGATGAGCACATGGTTTCTTTTATTTTTATTATTTATTTGAAGAGGTGATAAGAGATAAGAATTTGTTTATTTTTTTTAATTCTATTTTTTTTGAATGGATGGAGAAGAGTAAATTAAGGCATTTGACTAATTCAAATTAGTTTGAATTAGTGGTCATGAGCTTTTGTAGGTTGTGGCCGAATTTTGGAGTCTTCAAGAGGGGAGTGCCGAATTCTTTTAGGCATCTTTTGGTGCATTTCGGTCAGCCTTTGTCTAGTATACCAAAGCCGAAACTTCACTTGGGGAGTGCTGAATTTCTTTTGTTGATTGCACCTAGCCGGATGCTCTCTTGAGTTTCTAAATTTTTCTTTTTATTTTGCTTCCTTTTCTCCTTTATGTCGCTTGGCCGAACCATCTACCCTACAAATTCTCTTTTTGTTTTTCATTTGAGCTAAGCCAAAAATAGCTACCTTCTTCTTAAAAATAATTTCAATTCTTTCTTTCTTAAAACACTCGTGTCGAAATTCACATTGTCTTCCTAGCCGAATCTTCCTTCTCCCACCTCTAATCTACTTTGCCGATTTCTTCTTTCTTCTTTAACCATTTCATTTGTTTCTACTTCCAAAAACTCTAGCCGAATTCCCTCCTTTTCTTTTTGGTTGTATTAGCCGAATCTCTCTGCTATTTCTTGGGGTTGCCTTGGCCGAATATTAGTCAAGGGTGGGGTCTTTTTGTAACCGATTTTGAAAGGTATGTGCGCATGGCCAAATCTCTTTATTTCTTTTCCTTCTCTTTATCGATTCTTTTTGAGGCAGAAGCCAATTTCAGCAAGTGGTAGCAAGAGTTCTAATCACTTGTGATAATCGGTTTATGATAGGGTCTCCAGGATTTTGGAAGTAACCAAGCGAAGCCTTCATCTTTGATTAGTCAGATTCAGTAAGCGGTGGTAAGGATTTATGTTAATAGTCTATTCTTTTAGTGTTCGATAAAGCTGAAGGCTATTAACATGTGATTACCGATTATAGGGAAGCAAAAACACTTGGTGTGTGGTGGCTAGTATTCAAAGGCGTGTAGGTAAGGATTCGAGTTCAAGAGATAACCCTTTAGATTTAATTAGTTTGGCCGAATTGGCCATGTCACTAACTTCCATGTTTGGCCGAATATAGGGGCAAGGAAAGCTTATGTGGCGGATTTGTCTTTTCGGGATTTAGGACTATCACTGGTGACAGGTGTGTACATACACACTTTATAACTAATTAATGTGCTAAGTGTTTGTATATGTTAAATCTGACTTGTGTAGATGTGGGATTTAATACCATAATGGTATAAGCAAGGATTCAGGTAAGTCTTGTCGTTATGACTTTCTTTATGATGCTTTTGGGTAGCATGACATATTTGGTATATGTGGTTATGGCTAATGGTAAACTCTATGTATGTTGTTAAATGAACATGTTGGCATGATTGTTGTTAAATGTATATCCTTGATTGATGTGGGTTAAACGAGTGGAGGGGGCAGTGATATTCGTGTCGACGGACACCAGTGGTTTGGTACCACATTTTGTGACTACGGTCACCAGAGGTTTGGCACCTCCACAGGTTTGGCACCTCATCGGGTCTCGTCCTAGTGGCTTAGCACCACAGTGGGTTGGCCCCACAATTTACATTAAGGGATTGACGCCAGTGATTTGGTATCACACGATGGGTTGGCCCCATCATTTGATTGTGACTTTGGGTCACCGGTGGTTTGGCACCACCAGTGGTTTGGCACTACACTTGTTGATGAATATCGTGACTTTAAGTCACCAGTGGTGTGGCACCACCAGTTGTTTGGTACCATACGGGGTAGAGAAAGGCGTTATGATGGCTAGGTTGGGTGCATATTGAACTTGTGCATGTTAAGTTAGTTATGACTTATGTATGATGTTGGACTAAATTGGGGGGGAGGGGAGGGGGGGAGGAAGGGTTACACATTGAGTCTTGGTGACTCACCTTCTCCTTTAACATTTTCAGTGATGCGAAAAGTTGGACCGGGTTCGGAGAGGACACAAGGTGGCCCATGCAGAGGAAGATATTTTAATTATTTTAAGCATTTTTAATATTCAGTAATTGTTTTAAGTATTGGTTGTAATAAGGGCCTTATTATTATCTTTGATATTATTTTAATTATGTCTTGATTAAATTAAATTTCTAGATAAAGATGATTTTTATTTTAGCAATCTATTTAATCAAAGTTTGTATATACTAAAGTTTTAATTCAGACATTTTATAACATTAAGGTTTTTCATATTATAATTAAATGGACATGGGTTCCAAGAGTTAACAAATTTTCATGGGTTATTCTAAAGTCAAAAAGGATTTTCAACCGTTTTTTCGCAGTGACATAACCAGATCCGGTCAAGGCTCGTGGGCCGGGTTTGGGGGTGTTACAATTTGGTATCAGAGCCAGGTTCAAAACTCGGCTTTGAGGGTTTTGGGCCCAAAGACATTTTCAAATGGGCTTTTCAAAAATATGGGTTTTTAGGAAATATTTTTCAGGTCATTTTGGCATGGCACCTGTATCTCCGATCCGAAGTCCACCAGGTAAGTACTTCGGACTCTTGAGGTGATTTGTTATTATGAACTGATATGGGCTTAGTTGGGCTCGTAGATTAGTGAACTAGGATCTGTTGTACCCTAGGACTAGTTTACTCAAACATGTGCATAAGACTTAAAGACTATTAAACAAACCTGTGAAGTAAGTCACCGAGTTAAGGTGTGGCAACCACTGTACGCATGTCGAGGATTGGTATTCAGTAAGAGCTTGGTACTTAAGCAGTCCTAGCAACTCACCTCCTCTTTACTTGAATCTTACCTGGTGCGTAGCTACGGTTCACCTTAACCAAGAGGACTTTTTCATAGGCTAAACCAATTATTAAAACTCGAAAGGGAGTAGCCTTACTGTTTTAAAACCCTTAGTTTTAAAATTTTTTAAACTTACCCCTTTGGTTGTAAACCCTAAATCTGATTTTGAAAGACGTTTTCTCGATTTACCAAAATTTCCAAAATGCCCCTAGGGGCAAAATTACAAAAATGCCCTTGTATTGTAAAATCACGGTACTACCCTCAACTTTTGTTAAAATGATTTTACTTTGCAAAATACCAAAATCTTGAAATTTCAAAATGTTAAGATACTCTGGTTTGGGGAAATTACAAAAATACCCCTGTGTTGAAAATTACTAAAATGCCCCTGACTTTCAAGATTTCCGGTTTAACCCTAATTTTAATAAAATTTCCCTACTTTGCAAAAGTATACAAAAACACTATTTTCAAGATACCCTAATTTGAAAATTTACAAAATTACCCCTGATGAACAAAATTACCAATATGCCCTTGGTTTCTAAATTTTCATAATTCCCTCGATTTTTACCAAAATGTTCTTACAAAGATGCTAAAATATCAAAAACTTCATTTACAAGTATCAAGCTATCCTGATTTGGAGAATTTACTTAAAATTCCATGGTTTCCAAAAATTACTAAATAACCACAGACTCAAAAATTTTGCAACACATCCGGTTTGAAAAACAAATTTTTCAAGATGACCCCTGAGATTTTGTAAACTTTGAAATATCTTTAATTTGAAAACTATTTTCAAATTGACCCTGAGTTATTACCGAAATACCCCTATAGGAAAATGACAAAATTACCCCTGGGTTGGGAATGCTCAAGGAAGTGACATGGATGAATGAATGTGACTCTTAAATTAGAATAGAGAACTTGAATTGAAATTTTGTGTGATCAAAAGAACCACTGCTGGAACTTCTATTCATAAAATTGCTCGTGGATAAATAGTGGAACAAAAATTTCTAATGCATAAAACTTTTAAACAGATTAAGTTGTGACGCTAGATATGAGTTCTAGGGAACGTGGTCGCGATGCTCGTGGACGTGGTAGAGGTAGGATGGCAGTATCGGAACCGGTTGGGTCTGGCCATGGGTCAGAGAGTAATGTGCCGCCACCACCAGCTGTTGAGGCTGAACATCGGGATCAGACAGGAGGAGACGATGCAGTATCGCAGGCTATGCTGCGAGTGCTCGAGCGAGTGTCAAGAGCCAATGTGGTCAGTGGTATCGCCATTATAGTAGAGAAAACTCGGATAGCTGAGGAGGTCGAAAGGACTGAGAGGCAGAATAGAGATAGAGAAAGAAACCGGGATAAGAGGAGTTTGGGGTTGCCAGAATCGTTTGAGAGGTTTCAGAAAAGACCGAGAGTTGAGACTTTTGCTTGTATTTCTAAGCCAGCTGTTGGGAATCCAGATCGTCCATGTGCTCAGCACGGAAGGTATCACGTTGGCGATTACGGGAATCGAGAGCGAGAGTGTTTCAGGTGTAAGTCTAAGACTCATCTGATTAAGGATTGTCGCCAAAATCCGAATAGGACTCGGACAGTAGGTCAAGGTTATGTGCAGCCGGGCAGAGGTGGTCAGCAGGCGACAAGAGGTCGTGGTTCGAACCACGGGAGGAATGGTTTCGGCCGAGGTCGTGGAGCTTTAGGCCGAGGTAATGATAGCACTGAGGCAAGACGGCCAGGCCTGGTTTATGCAGTTCGTCGGAGAGAGGATAATGATGTGCCAGATGTGTCAACAGGTAAGCTTCTTATGTCCGGAATATCCTTTATTGCTTGTTCGCTTTAAAGACAGTTGTTTTGCTAAGTAAAGTATCTAGAACCCTGTGTGTGAACTTTAGTACTGTGCCTAGAAAGCATGTTAGCTCTTTAAGATCAGAGTGCGCAGCAGTAATTCCTGTTTAGTCCAGCCAAGTAATTTCGGGGACGAAATTATTTTTAAGGAGGGTAGAATTGTAACATCCGGGTTCTAGGGATTATGCATTCAGTACATAACTCAAGTAATGGTAGGATTATAGTGAGGTTGGATGAGTTTTAAGGGGTTTGGAGAACCCTAGAAGGTAAGAGATGCCTTAGGAAATCTTTGGTTTTTAGTGTTAAAAAGGGGGAGCTTGGCTATAGGGGTCTTAAGAGAAATATTTGGAAGGTTAAGACACAAGAATTGCTTTGGTGGAGTGGCATGGAGACGCTACTTGTGGCTTTGGGAAGGAGACGCCTCAAGGTGCTAAGGGGTCTCATGTTCGAATCAAGGTGGCAGCAATGTGTTTTATTTTTTTTTTTGGGTTTTGGCGTTAAAAGGAAGGAGGCCTTAAAAGAAGCTGGGGCGAGTCTATGACACAAACGGCGCCTTGGCAAAGGGGCTTCCATGCGCCACTTAGGAGTTGGAGGTGAAGATGGTCACAGGTTCGAATGGCTGGAGCAGCGTTTTGCGTTTTATTTTTTTTTATATGCGGTGATGGGCTTAAGTAGGAAGGCTTTAAAATTTAATGATGGGGTTTTATGACGTGAAAGTCAATTGGGAAGAGTGGCCTGGGGCGTTGGAAGAGAGGGCTACGGCAGTGAGGTTCTAGGTTCGAACCAAGGGAGCTTCAATTGGGGTTTTTATTTTTCAATGCTGGTGTGAAAAGGGAGAGAAGGAATTGGCCTGCACATGGGATCTTCAATTGGGATAAGGATCAAGCTGATTTTGTTTTCTAAAATTCGGCTGGAAGAAATTGATGAGCACATGGTTTCTTTTATTTTTATTATTTATTTGAAGAGGTGATAAGAGATAAGAATTTGTTTATTTTTTTTAATTCTATTTTTTTTTGAATGGATGGAGAAGAGTAAATTAAGGCATTTGACTAATTGAAATTAGTTTGAATTAGTGGTCATGAGCTTTTGTAGGTTGTGGCCGAATTTTGGAGTCCTCAAGGGAGGGAGTGCCAAATTCTTTTAGGCATCTTTTGGTGCATTTCGGTCAGCCTTTGTCTAGTATACCAAAGCCAAAACTTCACTTGGGGAGTGCTGAATTTCTTTTGTTGATTTCACCTAGCCGAATGCTCTCTTGAGTTTCTAAAGTTTTCTTTTTATTTTGCTTCCTTTTCTCCTTTATGTCTCTTGGCCGAACCATCTACCCTACAAATTCTCTTTTTGTTTTTCATTTGAGCTAAGCTGAAAATAGCTACCTTCTTCTTAAAAATAATTTCAATTCTTTCTTTCTTAAAACACTCGTGTCGAAATTCACATTGTCTTTCTAGCCGAATCTTCCTTCTCCCACCTCTAATCTGCTTTGCCGATTTCTCCTTTCTTCTTTAGCCATTTCATTTGTTTCTACTTCCAAAAACTCTAGCCAAATTCCCTCCTTTTCTTTTTGGTTGTATTAGCCGAATCTCTCTGCTATTTCTTGGGGTTGCCTTGGCCGAATATTAGTCAAGGGTGGGGTCTTTTTGTAACCGATTTTGGAAGGTATGTGTGCATGGCTGAATCTCTTTATTTCTTTTCCTTCTCTTTATCGATTCTTTTTGAGGCAGAAGCCAATTTCGGCAAGTGGAAGCAAGGGTTCTAATCACTTGTGATAATCGGTTTATGATAGGGCCTCCGGGATTTTGGAAGTAACCCAGCGAAGCCTTCATTTTTGATTAGTCAGATTCAGTAAGTGGTGGTAAGGATTTATGTTAATAGTCTATTCTTTTAGTGTTCGATAAAGCCGAAGGCTATTAACATGTGATTACAGATTATAGGGAAGCAGAAACACTTGGTGTGTGATGGCTAGTATTTAAAGGCGTGTAGGTGAGGATTCGGGTTCAAGAGATAACCCTTTAGATTTAATTGGTTTGGCCGAATAGGCCATGTCACTAACTTCCATGTTTGGCCGAATATAGGGGCAAGGAAAGCTTATGTGGCGGATTTGTCTTTTCGGGATTTAGGACTATCATTGGTGACAGGTGTGTACATACACACTTTATAACTAATTAATGTGCTAAGTGTTTGTATATGTTAAATCTGACTTGTGTAGATGTGGGATTTAATACCATAATGGTATAAGCAAGGATTCAGGTAAGTCTTGTCGTTATGACTTTCTTTATGATGCTTTTGGGTAGCATGACATATTTGGTATATGTGGTTATGGCTAATGGTAAACTCTATGTATGTTCTTAAATGAACATGTTGGCATGATCGTTGTTAAATGTATATCCTTGATTGATGTGGGTTAAACGAGTGGAGGGGGTAATGATATTCGTGTTGACGGACACCAGTGGTTTGGTACCACATTTTGTGACTACGGTCACCAGAGGTTTGGCACCTCATCGCGTCTCGTCCCAGTGGCTTAGCACCACAGTGGGTTGGCCCCACAGTTTACATTAAGGGATTGACGCCAGTGATTTGGTATCACACGATGGGTTGGCCCCATCGTTTGATTGTGACTTCAGGTCACCAGTGGTTTGGCACCACCAGTGGTTTGGCACCACAATTGTTGATGAATATCATGTCTTTAAGTCACCAGTGGTTTGGCACCACCAGTGGTTTGGTACCACACGGGGTAGAGAAAGGCGTTATGGATGGCTAGGTTGGGTGCATATTGAACTTGTGCATGTTA
The DNA here is from genome assembly GCA_025503065.1 of Gossypium bickii. Classification (NCBI taxonomy): domain Eukaryota; kingdom Viridiplantae; phylum Streptophyta; class Magnoliopsida; order Malvales; family Malvaceae; genus Gossypium; species Gossypium bickii. Next base: position 39,169,479 of record CP106717.1, on the reverse strand, counting down.
AGTTAGTTATGACTTATGTATGATGTTGCACTAAATCCGGGGAGGAAGGGTTACACATTGAGTCTTGGTGACTCACCTTCTCCTTTAACATTTTCAGGTGATGCGAAAAGTTGGACCGGGTTCGGAGAGGACACAAGGTGGCCCATGCAGAGGAAGATATTTTAATTATTTTAAGCATTTTTAATATTCAGTAATTGTTTTAAGTATTGGTTGTAATAAGGGCCTTATTATTATCTTTGATATTATTTTAATTATGTCTTGATTAAATTAAATTTCTAGATAAATATGATTTTTATTTTAGCAATCTATTTAGTCAAAGTTTGTATATACTAAAGTTTTAATTCAGACATTTTATAACACTAAGGTTTTTCATATTATAATTAAATGGACATGGGTTTCAAGAGTTAACAAATTTTCATGGTTTATTCTAAAGTCAAAAAGGATTTTCAACCGTTTTTTCGCAGTGACATAACCAGATCCGGTCAAGGCTCGTGGGCCGGGTTTGGGGGTGTTACAGATTATGTATGAGTTTGTGTGACATATTGCATTTGCATTAGGATGGGAATATCTTGTGGTTGACAGAGGAGTTCCGTGGTGCACCGGTGGCATATTAAGTCTACATTTATATATAGTCAGTGCACTGCACCTAAAGTACCGAGGGTTTGGCGATTTTATTCCATATTATATGTTATTGGCGATTGTATGACACTATTTGATATCCTACAGATTTTCTGCATTATTGATTATTTAGTGGTTTTACCACATCGAACTATGCTCACATTTGTTGGAGTCTGGTAGATGGGTTTTGGGGAACTCATGGTGTGTAACGGATGGTATGGGTAGAAACCTTTATGCATTGCATCATGCTCACGATGTAACGACCGAAATCAATAGTACAAAAAAATCCAATTTTGAGACTTTGTTTCTGTAAACCAATGTCGTAAATATTTTTATTACATATTTAGAGAGTTACATCTTAAGTGAATTGAATTTTAGTTAGATAATTTCGTTTAGTACTCAATTTAAGTACATGGACTAAATCGCGTAAGTGGTAAAAGTGTGATTGTTATTAAATTAAAAGCTAATTTATAACTAAGGGATTTATCTAATAAATAAACCATTATGTAAATGGTTACTATAGTGGCCGCCTATTGGAATAAGTTGGCCAAATTATTAAAATTGAGGGGGAACAGGTGACGGGCAAACCAAGGGAGAGGGAAAGAACGAAATTTTTCATTTTTTTCTCCTGGGTCAGTCAGTATGGAGGAGATAGGGTGAGATACGGCTGGATGTTGGATGAAATTTAGTAACTCGATTTCTTAAGTGGAAGTTTCAAGCTTGCTAGCAAGGAGGTGGAGGGACCAAACGCCAAGGGGAAATCTAACCTAGTGTGAGGATCTCAGCACTTTGAATAGATGTTTTGGCGAGCTTTTCTTGGTGGTTTAATCTTGTTGTTTGGGCTACGTGAAAGAAATCAGTTAAATTGCTATTGTTAATGAGGTCCGGAAGTGAGTAAATTGATGTTTGAAATATCTTTGTATGGTGGATTGAATGCTGCTGTATATTGTTGCTTATTATCGAACGTGAGTGATAATGATCAAACCTATCCTTAATTATTTGGTTAATTATTTTAGTTTGAGATGTTAAAGTGCTACAAATTGAAGTCTTTAAATGTTGTAATTGAAGTGTTAAAGTGCTGCAAATTGAAGTGTTAAAGTGCTGCAAATTTAAGTGTTTAATTGCTGTAAATTGAAGTGTTAAAGTGTTGCAAATTGAAGTGTTTAAATGCTATAAATTGAAGTGACAAAGTATTGCAAATTGAAGTGTTTAAATGTTGTAAATTGAAGTGTTTTAAGTACTGCAAATTGAATTGTTTAGTTGCTAAAAATTGAGTTGTTTTATCGCTATAATTTAGGAGTATAATGTTGTTAATTGGGATGTTAAAGTTGCAACGCCCTGATTTTTCTTAAATTTTGGCTTTTGTAATTTTGACACAACTGTGTATCTGCTTCAATAGTTAAGTGTTCTGGGTGTGTGTGTGAGGTCCCAAGTTCAAGCCACAACTTGAGTAAATTTTGGGTTTTTATGAATAAAGCCCTAACTCTGGTTAGTAGGCTTATAAGTACAAGTAAGTAACTAATAGAATGGGCCTACTTGTCTGGTGGTTAAGTGGAGTGTTAAGATGTTGGTGGTCTTGAGTTCGAATCCCTGTACGAGCGAGAGAATTATTTTGCTGCCAGTGTTGTGTAGAAGTTTGTGTTTTAGTCAAACGTTGATGGTGGAGTGTTTAAAGGAGAGAATTAAGGAGTATGGGAGGGGAAGTTACCAGAATCTAATTAGTGGTTCAATTAGGCAATATTCGGCTCTCTCACTTCTCTTTTCCTGCTGATTGGTTTTTCTCCTTTCTATTGGCTGCCAAAATTTTGCTCTCTCACACCCCCTTTTCTCTATTTTCCTTTTCCATCTCATCCACTCTACGCTAGCACGCGGTCGATAAGTTATGCTATTGATTAGGTTTATCTATTCCTCTTAAATGGTTACTAAAGAGGAGCATTTTCGTGTTAAGGAGTGTTGTAAGTGGATGTGGTTCCTAAACTATGCCAACTAAGTACGTGTTAGTCGGTATCCGCTCAAAGGTAAGGGTTTTTGTTGCGATTTAGGTGTTATTTATTCATAATAACTCGTTTTAAGTGACTGATTTTATACTCGAGATTATCGATTTTAGGTTCTAGAGTGCTCAGGAATCATTTTAGCTTCAATTGAAACCAGGTGTGTAACCGAAAATGCAGAAAATGAGGTTTTTACGAAAGCCGAAAACCTTACTGTCGATGCCACATGGGCGTGTGGTTGCCCGTGTGGTAGGCCATGTGCAAGATTGTAAGTGACCATACGGTCGTGTGATCGACGAGCCAGGTCGTGCGTGAGTGACACGGTCGTATGGCGGCTGGGCAAGGCTGTGTGTGACACACGAGCATGTGGGCCCACATGGGTGAACCAGACGGGCGTGTGGAATTCTGGGCCTGGCTGTGTGATCCACACGGCCAAGGCCAATTTGGGCCTTATGGGCCACACGGGCGTGTGGGCCCATTTTTTTGAAATGTTCTGTAAGGTTGCACGGGTCGAACAACTCGATTGTGGACCTACTGAAGGGTCGGTAAGCAGTACTTAGACCCAAAGTTTCTGATTTGATTATGTTTAAACTGTACTGGACAAGTATACTGATTGAATGTATGAACGGTTATTTGCATTATAATAGCATGACATTCTATGTATGTTGCATTGCATTGGGGTGGGTTGATGATATTTGGAGGAAGTATTTGAAAGGCTCTTAAGCCTGTTATCTGGCAGCTCATCTGCAAATTTATGATTATGTGCCGCATTTGGTACAGCATGGTGTGTAGGGATGGGTGGGTTGATTTTATCCCCACATGGTGTGTAGGGTTGGACGGTGTTGGTGTGTAGAGGCTAGTGGGTCAGATTTTGCTTTCCTATTCTGATCTGTATATTATGTCTGAAATGGGCTAAGGCCTTAGAGTATATTTGATTTTTTATCTGAGTGGGCTAAGGTCCACACAGTTTTTGTAATGGGCTCAGACCTGAACTGTGAATGCATGATTGTTTTCTGATATAAAACTGTGTGCATGTTTTCTATGGGGATTACACACTGAGCTTGCAAAAACTCACCTTTTTCTGTTTAATCTGTTCATGTAATCCCTAGCAGTAGACGAATCAGTACGGCAAAAGACTCGGCGGTGACCACAGTTTTGGATATTTATTTATGGTTTTATTTTAACTATGGTTTGGTTATATCTAGGTAGATTTTATCTAATAAGGCCTTTACAGCTTTTCGTTTTAAATATGAGAGTTATAACGTTTATGGTATTACGACTAGAAGTAGGAAAACTCGAGTTTTCAAAATCAACAAACGTTTTATCATAGTACACACAAATTTGTTAATTATTTTAAGAAGCTTTCGCAACTCATAACGTTTTGAAAATGGATAAGGATCGAAACAAGTAACACGTTTTGAAAGTACCATAAGACAACAAAAAGGGGTTTTATTGTAAACATGATTTCTAAAACACTATCTTGTGAAATCGCGAAATTCGGCCATAACTTTTGGGCCGAGTTTGGGGTGTTACATTTGGTGGTATTAGAGTTAAGTTACAAAACTCAACTGTGAATTTGGGTTTTAAAAGTTGGTTTTAAAGAAACAATTTTTAAACTGATTCAAAATATTTTTGGAATGAGTATGTGGTACACCGAGTCTCCAGCGCCGATCCGTAAGTATTCTGAACTCTGTTTAAATTTGTCTAAAAATAATACTTGCATGCTTGAAACAGCTAATAGGTAGTATACGGTACTGAAACACTCTAGGTAGTGTAAACTGGAAACCGTAGGAAAACTGAAAATCGTAGTAAGACAACGGTTTGCGATAACAAACTTTAAACTGTTAATCCAAATAACTCCAAATTTATGATGAGCGCACGAGGTATCCGTGGACAGGTACTAGAGGCCATGGTAGAGGTCGTAGGGGGGCTCGGGCTGGGTCCTCAGCATCTGAGAATCTGCATAATCTGGATATGAGCGAGATGTCGATCTCACCTGCTACAGAGACTAGGTCTCATGATTGTGAGGTTGGGGATGATGCACTATCTAGAGCCATGCTATAGATTTTAGAGAGGGTTGCTGGGTCCACACCAGATCTGGGGGCTGTGGATCGGTTACAGAATGACTTCGATCTAATGGGGCTGAATTATTGAGGGGTGTCACTGGAGTCACCCCTAATGTGGCCGAATATTTGATGGAGGCCACTGAAAGAATCATGAATGATTTGGATTTTTCCGCAGAGCAGAAGCTTAAGGTGGCTGTCTCTCTGCTTCGCGACGAAGCTTACAAATGGTGGCTGACAGTTAAGGAGGGCACTTAGCCCGATTGTCTGACTTGGGACTACTTTAAGATGGCTTTCTAGAGTAAATATGTGGGAGCCAGCTACATCAATGCCAGTAGGCATGAGTTTCTTAATCTCACCCAAGGGGATCGTTCAGTGGCTGAGTATGAGGCCGAGTTCCTGAGACTGAGTCGTTATGCCCGGGGCATGGTGGTGACAGTGTATGAGCATTGCATCTATTTTGAGGATGGACTCAGAAATAGCTTACGGGTTCTGATAGCTCTGCAGAGGGAGTGTGATTTTTCTTCTTTAGTGGAGAAGGCGAAGATCGCCGAGGAGGTTAAGCGCGCTGAGCGCCAACACCCTGAGAAAGGAAAGAATAAGAGGGAATCAGAGCCCTCGAACTCTATGATGGGGCCTAAGAAAAAGGCCAAATCTGATGGGCCAGTCAGAGTTGGGCCTCCTGTTGCACCTGCTGGGGTGGCGCTTTGTGGGCACTGTGGTAGATTCCATCTGGACGAGTGCTGGAGGACGATTGAGGCATGTTTGAGATGTGGGTCGACTAAGCACCGTGTTCAGGATTGTCTATTGAGAACTGATCAGGTGCAAGCTACAGGTATTGGTGCTGTGCAGCCGCAGAGAGTAGTTCAGTAGCCACCTAGGGGCCGAGAACAGGCCAGGGGTGTAATGGCATGGGCCGAGGATAGAGAGCATCGGACAGAGGTGCGGGACCGACTGAGGCAAGGCAGCTTGCACTGGTTTATGCTGCCTGTCACCGAGAGGATGGTGATGCTCCGAACGTTATTACGTGTATGTTCTTAATTTTTAATGTACCCTATGCTGCATTGATAGACATAGGCTCTACACACTCTTACGTAGCTAGCTCCGTGTTTGAAACTTTGGGGATTCCGGTTGAGAGTACTTCAAGTGAGGTAGCTATTGTGAGTTCATTGGGGCAGTCTATTTCGAGTGCGTTAAATATATATAGACGTCCCGTTGGAGGTTCAAGGGTCAGTATTTCTGGTTGATCTGATAGAGCTTCCGTTCGGGGAGTTTGATTAGATTCTGGGAATGGACTGGTTGGTCAAGCACCGGGTGAGTTAGGACTGTGCGACAAAAAGAGTGGTTTTGAGAACAGAAGAGGACAACGAGGTAGTGGTGATTGGAGAAAGTTGAGACTACCTGACTAATGTGATTTCTGCGTCAATGAAGACTACCACGAACCGATCCAGATAGGGTAGGAACACTCGGTTCATTAGATCCATAAAGGTTACTGGTGCATTCGTCTACCCAAATGGCATCACTAGGAACTCGTAATGGCCATAGCAAGTGTTAAATGCCGTCTTATGTACGTCAACCTCTTTAACTTTCAACTGGTGATACCCTTACCGTAGGTCAAACTTGGAAAAAGCAGAAGCTCATCAGAATTGGTCAAACAGATCATCAATCCTCGGTAAGGGGTACTTATTCTTGATGGTTAACTTATTCAATTGACGGTAGTCGATACATATACGCATGAACCCATCACTCTTTTTCACAAATAGAACAGGTGCTCCCCATGGAGATACACTATGGTAGATGAACCCAAGATCCAATAACTCTTGGATCTGAGCCTTAAGCTCCATAAGCTCCTTCGGTGCCATTTTATAAGGGGCGATGGACAGAGCTGTACCAGGAAAGAGCTCAATCTCAAACTCTACCTCTCGGCTCGGAGGCAGACCCGGTAGTTCCTTAGGGAAAACATCTGGGAAGTCCCTTAAGGTCCTAATGTCACTAACCGAAGAATCCCAGAATCAGAAACACTGACGTAGGCCAATAATCCCTCACATCCCTTCTGTACCAACTTTTCTACCACCAACGTAGAAATCACATTAGTTAGGTAGTCTCGACGTTCCCTAATCACCACTACCTTGTTGTCCTCCCCGGTTCTCAAAACCACTCTTTTTGTCACACAGTCCAGACTTATTCGATGTTTGACCAGCCTGTCCATTCCCAGAATCAACTCGAACTCCCCGAATAGAAGCTCCATCAGATTGGCCAGAAACACTATCCCTTGTACCTCTGACGGGACGTCTATATATAGTTTACTAACCCGGATAGAGTGCCCCAAAGGACTTACAACAGTTAACTCGCTCGAAGAACTCTCAACCCGAATCCCCAAAGTTTCAGATACAGTACTAGCTATATATGAGTGTGTAAAGCCTATGTCTATTAGTGCCAAATAAGGTACATTATGAATTAGAAACATACCTATGATGACGTCCAGAGCATCTCAGTCCTCACTGTAACGCCCCGAATTTTTGGGCCTAGTAGAATTGGGCCTATTGGGCCTTGGACATGGGAGCGTTTAAATTTTTTGAGAACAAGAGAATGACACTAATGCAAGTTGGACCTATTAGGTGAATGATTTTGGAAGGCTAGGGGGCTTCCATGAAGTCCCGATTTCAAACCTGGGCTTTAGGAAAAATTTTGGTTTTAGGTGAATAAAACCCTGGGAGTAAGTAAGTAGGCTTTAAAAATAAATTGAGGGAAAAAATGACACACGGAAGTGTGTGGTCAAGTGGCAACGCGTCATTAAGGTTGCAAGGGAGCATGGGTTCAAGTCTTGGCACTTGCAATTCATTTTGATTTCCTTTTAAATGAACTTAGACTTTGGCCCATAAACTTATATTTAGTTGTGCTTGTTTTGTTACACAAGAAGTCTACTGGTAAAGGTGGCAGTGGCGTGTAGAGTGTCCTAATGGTCTGAGGTTTGAAACCCCTTGCATGTGAAAGGTGACTATTTTGCAAATTTGGAACGGTTTTGGAAGATTGATGGAGGGCTCCCACATCGAGAAGCTAGCGTAAGAGTAGGCGAGAAGCTGGCTTTAAATAGAGCGATCTATGAGGAAAGTAAGCATACCTTGGTTGGTGTTTGGGCATATGATTGTTTGGAGCGCGAATTAACTCCAGATTCCTATGAAGTGTGTATTTCACACAACTCTAGCGATAAAGTGGCAAATGCCAAAATGCCAGTCATACGGTGATGGTAGCCACAAGAGCGTGCGAGCGCATGTGTGGGAGCTTCGACGCGATAGTTGAGGCCCTCATGAGTGTTCTTATGGGTTTAGGTTGTCTTGGGCCAAGTGGGCCCAATAGGCCTGTGGGCCCATATGAATAAATTGTATGATTGTGTAGTAGATATTGGACTGGCCTATGTGAATCTCTTATTTGTGGCTAGATTTGGGCTAAATGGATCACACAAGCGTGTGGGCTCATTTGGGCCGAGAATGGGCCGTAGGCCCATTCGCATCGTTATATCGTTTCTTCCTATTAGGGTGATCGGTTACTTTGTGGTTGTGATTTAAGTATTCGTGTTGACTCCGGTTCAGTAAGATCATGTTCTTGATGAGCAAAGGGGATTCTAGCCATAAGGTGGCGGCAAAGGTGCTAGCTAAGACTGTGCACATAGCCTCCACTCCCAAGTTTAAGCGATGTAGGGTGTCAGCGGTTCCGGACTTTCTACCTGGATGCGAAAGGGTGACGGTATCAAACTTTGGTTTAACTTGGCAAATCGCAGTAGATCGTTCTAGTGAAGGCAAGTGATAGCAAATCTCATGATTAGGTGTTTAGAATAGAGATCTCCCAATTCTTTTGCTAATTGAGTTAACTGTGTGTTATGTTTTGTATAGGTTAAGGCGCTTGTGATTATTTAGTACTCTACGTGATAAGGTGTTTATCCGTATACACTGTTCTAGTTGTTAATCGGTTGAAAAGCTAAAGGTGCGTATATTATACTATCTTGACTATTGATTGGCATAATGCCGAAACATTGAAATACCGACGAACGATGCCATACGAGCGTGCGATCGTGCGTGTGGTGAATCGAGCTCACGGAGTGTGAGCGTGTGATGAGAAAGGCCACCATGAGCGAATTCATGAACTTGGGCCGAACGGGCTACTTGGGATGGAATAGGCCTCGATGGGCCCAATGGGCCTTAGAGCCTGCGAATGCAAGCTAGACTGTCAAATGGGAGATAGGGAGGCTTGTCATGAGACGCACATGGCATGGGCCGTCCTGGGCCTTGATGGGCTGAGAGGACCCGATGGGCCTGTGGGCCCATTGGGTTGAATCTCATTTTTAAATGTGAAATAGACAAGCTTATCAGCTCGCGCACATGACTTAGGTTTTTTGGGCCGCGTAAGGCCGAAAGGGGGCCTTGGGGGCCCAATGGGCTTGCGAGCCCACACAGATGAAATGTCTGTGTTGTGATAAGTTATTGATTTGGGGCTGTGTCGTCGCAAAGCGTGGTTGTTTAAAGGCTAAATGAGCCACACGAGTGTGTGGGCCCACTTGGGCAGGGTAATGGGCCTCAGGCTATTTTCATCGTTAAGTCAAATTAGGTTTCTTAAGCCGCTCGCGGCAACTGTAGACCTTCTAGGAGGTCATAAAATTACCGAAATACCCTTGGTTTGTAAAATTACCGAAATACCCTCGAGTGACAAAATTACTAAAATACCCTCAATTTGTAAAATTACTAAAATACCCTCGATTAGTAAAGTTACTGAAATACCCTTGGTTTGTGAAATGATCGAAATACCCTCAGTTTGTAAAATTACTAAAATACCCTCAGTTTGTAAAGTTAATGAAATTCCCCTAATTTGTGAAATTACCGAAAGACCCGTGATTTATGAAATTACTAAAATACCCTTGGTTTACAAATTACTAAAATACCCCGATTTGTAAAATTACCGAAATACCCAGATTTTTGAAATTACTGAAATACCCTTGTAGGGTAGAATTACTGAATTACCCCTGTAGGGTAGAATCACTAAATTACCCCCGTAGGGTAGAATTACCAAAATACCCCTGAGGGGTAGGATTATCGACATACCCTTATAGGGTAAAATGACTGATTTGCCCTTGTGGGTAAATGACTGACTTGTGCTATGATTTGACCGATTTGACTGTGATCGTATGACTGTGTTTTAACTGACTTGACTGTGGGCGTGTGTCTGATATGCTGTTAATATCTGTTGAAATAACTGTTACTAAGTATGGCCATTTTGCATACACGTGCAATGATTGAACATGTCATACATGACATATTGCATGGGGTTGGGACTTGTGTTGGAGGAAGTACTGCACTGGTGGCTCTGCCACGTTTTACTGCTCTAGTGGCTTCGCCATGTATACTGATTTTAGTGGCCTAGCCACGTTCACTGTTATTAGCAGCTCTGCTGCATTAGTACTATGTACTAGTGGCTTTGCCACGTTTTAATGTTATATTGGTATCGCCACGTAATATGATTTTAGTGGCTCAGCCACGTATACTGTTATTAGCAGCTTTGCTGCGTTGTTTTTAGAGGCTGGGCTGCGTTATTGGTGTGCTGGGTGGGTGGGTCGACTTGGTCCCCATGTGGTGTGTTGGTTGGTACGGGAGGTGTGTTGGCTGGACTGGGTTGGGATGCATCCTCATACTGTTGCATATCTGTTTATGAGATCTGTCACTGTACTGCGCTTAGGTCACTTGTTCTGATATTGGTTTGGGCTAGGCCAAATTGATTCTGTTATGGGCTGTAACCCAAATGATATTGTAGTGGGCTTTGACTCACGTATGCTTTGAACCGATCGTCATCATACTCTTAAAGGGCTTTGGCCCGCATCGCTTTCGATTTGGTTTACAGATAATGATTGTTACTCTAGTAAGGGGATTACACATTGAGTTTTCATAAACTCACCCCGTTAACTGTGCAGGTAATCTTCAGCCTTAGACGGATCGGAGCTATGAGGAACTCAGAGAGGACCACACGCTGCTTATGCTTGCTTTTTTGATTATTTACTTTTAAATATTTTTATTTGGGTTGTTATAAGGCCTCTCTAATTTTAACTTATTATTTTTTATATTTATTTATAATGTTTTCTAACTGCTAAAAGTGGGACACAATTTCCAAAACGATAACTGTCTTTAAAACACTACGTTTTTGCAACGTTTTCAAAATGCTTCTGCTACTCAATTTTTAAACATCACATTTTCATAAGTTATTTATTTTAAATATGCTTCTGCAACAGATAAAGTTTTAAAAGTAATTACGTTTGCAAGTGGATAATAATTGCTTTAGTGTTTTGAGTTTTAACAAAGAGGCTTTAACTCTCAAGCAAGTTTTAACAACAAGAAACATGGTTTTGAAAAACACATCCATGTGACACGCTAGATTCGGGCCTAACTTCTAGGCCAGATTTGGGCTGTTACATTTAATGGTATCAGAGCCTGATTACAAAACTCGACTATGGATTGGGCTTTCAAAATTGAATTTCTAAAAGTATTATTTCGTAAAGGCTTGAAAAGATTGAAAGTTCTAAAATTGTATTGACCGTTTTCCGAAAGTGTGGTACACCGAGTCTCCGGCACCGAATCTGTAAGTTTCTGAAACTGTTGTTGGTTTCGTTGAAAAACAGTAGATAAAGATACTATGATTTCTTAGATATTAGACTGTATGGCTATACTAAAACTTAGAGTTTGTATTTATTCTGTGTATATTCTGAAAATGATTTACTTGTGTATCCATCCACTCTGATGGATAGATAGTGTGGTGCATGCTTGTGTTATTAAGATCAGAGTGCGCAGCGAGAGCGTAGTGTGTTAGGTTAGGATGTGCGACTGTTCCTATAGTTTGAAATTTTGAGGATGAAATTTCTCTAAGGGGGTAGAATTGTAACGCCCCGAATTTTTGGGCCTAGTAGAATTGGGCCTATTGGGCCTTGGACATGAGAGCGTTTAAAATTTTTGAGAACAAGAGAACGGCACTAATACAAGTTGGACCTATTAGGTGAGTGACTTTGGAAGGTTAGGGGGCTTCCGTGAAGCCCCAGGTTCAAATCTGGGCTTTAGAAAAATTTTGGTTTTAGGTGAATAAAACCTTGGAGTAAGTAAGTAGGCTTTAAGAATAAATTGTGGGAAAAAATGACATAAAGAAGTGTGGTCAAGAGGCAAGGCGTCATTAAGGTTGCAAGGGAGCATGGGCTCAAGTCTTGGCGCTTGCACTTCATTTTGATTTCCTTTTAAATGAACTTAGGCTTTGTCCCATAGACTTATATTTAGTTGTGCTTATTTTGTTACACAAGAAGTCTACTGGTAAAGGTGGCAAGTGGCGTGTGGAGTGTCCTAATGGTCTGAGGTTCGAAACTCCTTGCATACGAAAGGTGACTATTTTGCTAATTTAGGATGATTTTGGAAGATTGATGGAGGGATCCCATATTGGGAAGCTAGCGTGAGAGTAGGCGAGAAGCTGGCTTTAAATAGAGCGGTCTATGAGGAGAGTAAGCATACCTTGGTTGGCATTTGGGCATAGGAGTGTTCAAAGTGCGGATTAACTCCAGATTCCTATCATGTGTGTATTTCGAACTACTCCAGCTGTAGAGTGACAAATGTCAAAATACCGTCACATGGTGATGGTAGCCACACGAGCGTGCGAGCGCACGTGTGGGAGCTTCGACGCGATTGTTGAGGACCTCATGAGTGTTCTCATGGGTTTAGGCTGCTTTGGGCCAAGTGGGCCCATATGAAAAAATTGTATGATTGTGTAGTAGATATTGGATTGGTCTATGTGAATCTCATATCTGTGGCTAGATTTAGGCTGAATGGATCACACGAGCGTGTGGGTTCATTTGGGCCGAGAATGGGTTCTAGGGCCATTCGCATAGTTATCTCGTTTCTTCCTGTTAGGGTGACCGGTTACTTTGTGGTTGTGATTTAAGCATTCGTGTTGACTTCGGTTCTGTAAGATCGTGTTCTTGATGAGCAAAGGGGATTCTAGCCATAGGGTGGCGGCAAAGGTGCTAGCCGAAACTATGCACGTAGCCTCCACTCCCAAGTTTAAGCGGTGTAGGGTGTTAGCTGTTCGAGACTTTCTGCCTGGATACGAAAGGGTGACGGCATCAAACTTTGGTTTAACTTGGCAAATCGCAGTAGATGGTTCTATTAAAGGCAACTGATAGTAAATCTCATGATTAGGTGTTTAGAATAGAGATCTCCCAATTCTTTTGCTAATTGAGTTAACTATGTGTTATGTTTTGTATAGGTGAAGGCACTTGTGATTATTTAGTACTCTACGTGACAAGGTGTGTATCCGTATACATTGTTTTAATTGTTAATCGACTGAAAAGCCGAAGGTGCGTATATTATACTATCTTGATTGTTGATCGGCATAATGCCTAAAAGCCAAAATACCGGCGAACGATGCCATACGAGCATGCGATCGTGCGTGTGGTGAACCGAGCTCACAGAGCATAAGTGTGCGACCATGAGCGAATTCATGAACTTAGGCCGAACGGGCCACTTGGGATGGAATGGGCCTCGATGGGCCAAATGGGCCGTAGGGCCCGCGAATGCAAGTTAGACTGGTAAATGGGAGATAGGGAGGCCTGTCATGAGACGCACATGGCATGGGCCGTCCTGGGCCTTAATGGGCCGAGAGGGGTCGATGGCCCGTGGGCCCATTGTGTTGAATCTCACTGTTAAATGTGAAATAGAAAAGCTTATCTGGTCGCGCACATGACTTAGGTGTTTTGGGCTGCGTAAGGCCGAAAGGGGGACCCTGTGGGCCTAATAGGCTTATGGGCCCACACAGATGAAATGTCTGTGATGTGATAAGTTATTGATTTGGGGCTGTGCCGTCGCAGAGCCGTGGTTGTTTCTAGGCTAAATGGGCCACACGAGTTTGTGGGCCTACTTGGGCAGGGTAATAAGCCTTAGGCCATTTTCACCGTTAAGTCAAATTAGGTTTCTTAAGCCGCTCGAGGCTACTGTAGACCTTCAGTAAGGTCGTAAAATTGTCGAAATACCCTTGGTTTATGAAATTACCGAAATACCCTCGAGTTACAAAATTACTGATATACCCTTAATTTGTAAAATTACTAAAATACCCTCGATTTGTAAAGTTACTGAAATACCCTTGGTTTGCGAAATTATCGAAATACCATCGGTTTGTAAAATTACTAAAATACCCTCGGTTTGTAAAATTACTAAAATACCCTCAATTTGTAAAGTTACTGAAATACCCCTAATTTGTGAAATTACCGAAAGACTCGTGATTTATGAAATTACTAAAATACCCTTAGTTTACAAATTACTGAAATATCTCACTTTGCAAAATTACTGAAATACCCTGATTTGTAAAATTACCAAATACCCGTGTATGGTAGAATTACTGGAATTACCCCCAGTAGGTAGAATCACCAATTACCCTGTAGGGTAGAATTACCAAAATACCCCTGAGGGGTAGGATTACCGACATACCCTTATAGGGTAAAATGATTGATTTGCCCTTGTGGGTAAATGACTGACTTGTGCTATGTTTTGACCGATTTGATTGTGATCGTATGACTGTGTTTTAACTGGCTTGACTGTGGGCATGTGTCTGATATGCTGTTAATATGTGTTGAAATGACTGTTACTAAGCATTGCCATTTTACATACACGTGTAATGATTGAGCATGACATACACGACATATTGCATGGGGTTGGGACTTGTGTTAGAGGAAGTACTGTACTAGTGGTTCTGCCACGTTTTACTGCTCTAGTGGCTTCGCCACGATATCGCTTTTTAGTGGCACGCCACGCTTCATCGTTATTAGCATGACTCTGCTGTGTTAGTAATATGTACAAGTGGCTTTGCCACATTTTACTGTTATAGTGGCATCGCCACGTAATCTGATTTTAGTGGCTCAGCCACGTATACTGTTATTATTAGCAGCTGGGCTGCGTTATTGGTGTGCTGGGTGGGTGGGTCAACTTGGTCCCCACGTGGTGTGTTGGTTGGTACGGGAGGTGTGTTGGCTGGACTGGGTTGGGATGCATCCTCATCTTCGTTGCATATCCGCTTTATGAGATCTCATCATCGCATCGGGCTTAGGTCACTTGTTCTGATATTGGTTTGGGCTAGGCCCAATTGATTCTGTTATGGGCTGTGACCTAAATGATATTGTAGTGGGCTTTGACTCACGTATGCTTTGAACTGACTGTACTGTTAATCTTAAAGGGCTTTGGCCCAGACTGTTTCAGTTTCAGTTTCTGTATAATGATTGTTACTCTAGTTAGGGGATTACACATTGAGTTTTCATAAACTCACCCCGTTAACTGTGCAGGTAGTCTTCAGCCTTAGACGGATCGGAGCTTTGAGGGACTCAGAGAGGACCACACACTGCTTATGCTTGCTTTTTTGATTATTTACTTTTAAATATTTTTATTTGGGTTGTTATAAGGCCTCTCTAATTTTAACTTATTATTTTTTATATTTATTTATAATGTTTTCTAACTGCTAAAAGTGGGACACAATTTCTAAAATGATAACTGTCTTCAAAACACTACGTTTTCGCAACGTTTTCAAAATACTTCTGCTACTCAATTTTTAAACATCACATTTTCATAAATTATTTATTTTAAATATGCTTCTGCAATAGATAAAGTTTTAAAAGTAATTACATTTGCAAGTGGATAATAATTGCTTAAGTGTTTTGAGTTTTAACAAAGAGGCTTTAACTCTCAAGCAAGTTTTAACAACAAGAAACATGGTTTTGAAAAACACATCCATGTAACACGCTAGATTCGGGCCTAACTTCTAGGCCAGATTTGGGGTGTTACATTTAATGGTATCAGAGCCTGATTACAAAACTCGACTATGGATTGGGCTTTCAAAATTGAATTTCTAAAAGTATTATTTCATAAAGGCTTGAAAAGATTGAAAGTTCTAAAATTGTATTGACCGTTTTCTGAAAGTGTGGTACACCGAGTCTCCGGCACCGAATCTGTAAGTTTTTGAAACTGTTGTTGGTTTCATTGAAAAGCAGTAGATAAAGATACTATGATTTCTTAGATATTAGACTGTATGGCTATACTAAAACTTAGAGTTTGTATTTATTCTGTGTATATTCTGGAAATGATTTGCTTGTGATATCCATCCACTCTGATGGATAGATAGTATGGTGCATGCTTGTGTTATTAAGATCAGAATGCGCAGCGAGAGCGTAGTGTGTTAGGTTAGGATGTGCGACTGTTCCTATAGTTTGAAATTTTGAGGACGAAATTTCTTTAAGGGGGTAGAATTGTAACGCCCCGAATTTTTGGGCCTAGTAGAATTGGGCCTATTGGGCCTTGGACATGAGAGCGTTTAAAATTTTTGAGAACAAGAGAACGACACTAATGCAAGTTGGACCTATTAGGTGAGTGACTTTGGAAGGTTAGGGGGCTTCCATGAAGCCCCAGGTTCAAATCTGGGCTTTAGAAAAATTTTGGTTTTAGGTGAATAAAACCTTGGAGTAAGTAAGTAGGCTTCAAGAATAAATTGTGGGAAAAAAAGACACAAAAAAGTGTGGTCAAGTGGCAAGGCGTCATTAAGGTTGCAAGGGAGCATGGGCTCAAGTCTTGGCGCTTGCACTTCATTTTGATTTCCTTTTAAATGAACTTAGGCTTTGTCCCATAGACTTATATTTAGTTGTGCTTGTTTTGTTACACAAGAAGTCTACTGGTAAAGGTGGCAAGTGGCGTGTGGAGTGTCCTAATGGTCTGAGGTTCGAAACTCCTTGCATGCGAAAGGTGACTATTTTGCTAATTTAGGATGATTTTGGAAGATTGATGGAGGGATCCATATTGGGAAGCTAGCGTGAGAATAGGCGAGAAGCTGGCTTTAAATAGAGCGATCTATGAGGAGAGTAAGCATACCTTGGTTAGCGTTTGGGCATAGGAGTGTTCGAAGTGCGGATTAACTCCAGATTCCTATCATGTGTGTATTTCGAACTACTCCAGCTGTAGAGTGACAAATGTCAAAATACCGTCACATGGTGATGGTAGCCACACGAGCGTGCGAGCGCACGTGTGGGAGCTTCGACGCGATTGTTGAGGACCTCATGAGTGTTCTCATGGGTTTAGGCTGCTTTGGGCCAAGTGGGCCCATATGAAAAAATTGTATGATTGTGTAGTAGATATTGGATTGGTCTATGTGAATCTCATATCTATGGCTAGATTTAGGCTGAATGGATCACACGAGCGTGTGGGTTCATTTGGGCCGATAATGGGTTCTAGGGCCATTCGCATAGTTATCTCGTTTCTTCCTGTTAGGGTGACCGGTTACTTTGTGGTTGTGATTTAAGCATTCGTGTTGACTTCAGTTCTGTAAGATCGTGTTCTTGATGAGCAAAAAGGATTCTAGCCATAGGGTGGCGGCAAAGGTGTTAGCCGAAACTATGCACGTAGCCTCCACTCCCAAGTTTAAGCGGTGTAGGGTGTTAGCTGTTTGGGACTTTCTGCCTGGATACGAAAGGGTGACGGCATCAAACTTTGGTTTAACTTGGCAAATTGCAGTAGATGGTTCTATTAAAGGCAACTGATAGTAAATCTCATGATTAGGTGTTTGGAATAGAGATCTCCCATTTCTTTTGCTAATTGAGTTAACTATGTGTTATGTTTTGTATAGGTGAAGGCGCTTGTGATTATTTAGTACTCTACGTGACAAGGTGTGTATCCGTATACACTGTTTTGATTGTTAATCGGCTGAAAAGCCGAAGGTGCGTATATTGTACTATCTTGATTGTTGATCGGCATAATACCGAAAAGCCAAAATACCGGCGAACGATGCCATACGAGCATGCGATCGTGCGTGTGGTGAACCGAGCTCACGGAGCGTGAGCGTGCGACCATGAGCGAATTCATGAACTTGGGCCGAACGGGCCACTTGGGATGGAATGGGCCTCGATGGGCCCAATGGGCCGTAGGGCCCGCAAATGCAAGTTAGACTGGTAAATGGGAGATAGGGAGGCCTGTCATGAGACGCACATGGCATGGGCCGTCCTGGGCCTTAATGGGCCGAGAGGGCCCGATGGCCCGTGGGCCTATTGTGTTGAATCTCACTGTTAAATGTGAAATAGAAAAGCTTATCTGGTCGCGCACATGACCTAGGTGTTTTGGGCCGCGTAAGGCCGAAAGGGGGACTCTGTGGGCCCAATAGGCTTATGGGCCCACACAGATGAAATGTCTGTGATGTGATAAGTTATTGATTTGGGGCTGTGCCGTTGCAGAGCCGTGGTTGTTTCTAGGCTAAATGGGCCACACGAGTTTGTGGGCCTACTTGGGCAGGGTAATAAGCCTTAGGCCATTTTCACCGTTAAGTCAAATTAGGTTTCTTAAGCCGCTCGAGGCTACTGTAGACCTTCAGTAAGGTCGTAAAATTGTCGAAATGCCCTTGGTTTATGAAATTACCGAAATACCCTCGAGTTACAAAATTACTGATATACCCTTAATTTGTAAAATTACTAAAATACCCTCGATTTGTAAAGTTACTGAAATACCCTTGGTTTGCGAAATTATCGAAATACCATCGGTTTGTAAAATTACTAAAATACCCTCGGTTTGTAAAATTACTAAAATACCCTCAATTTGTAAAGTTACTGAAATACCCCTAATTTGTGAAATTACCGAAAGACTTGTGATTTATGAAATTACTAAAATACCCTTAGTTTACAAATTACTGAAATATCTCACTTTGCAAAATTACTGAAATACCCTGATTTGTAAAATTACTGAAATACCCGTGTATGGTAGAATTACGGAATTACCCCTGTAGGGTAGAATCACTGAATTACCCTGTAGGGTAGAATTACCAAAATACCCCTGAGGGGTAGGATTACCGACATACCCTTATAGGGTAAAATGATTGATTTGCCCTTGTGGGTAAATGACTGACTTGTGCTATGTTTTGACCGATTTGATTGTGATCGTATGACTGTGTTTTAACTGGCTTGACTGTGGGCATGTGTCTGATATGCTGTTAATATGTGTTGAAATGACTGTTACTAAGCATGGCCATTTTGCATACACGTGTAATGATTGAGCATGACATACACGACATATTGCATGGGGTTGGGACTTGTGTTGGAGGAAGTACTGTACTAGTGGTTCTGCCACGTTTTACTGCTCTAGTGGCTTCGCCACGTATACTGTTTTTATTGGCCTTGCCACGTTCACTGTTATTAGCAGCTCTGCTGTGTTAGTACTATGTACTAGTGGCTTTGCCACATTTTACTGTTATAGTGGCATCACTACGTAATCTGATTTTAGTGGCTCAGCCACGTATACTGTTATTATTAGCAGCTGGGCTGCGTTATTGGTGTGCTGGGTGGGTGGGTCGACTTGGTCCCCACGTGGTGTGTTGATTGGTACGGGTGGTGTGTTGGCTGGACTGGGTTGGGATGCATCCTCATACTGTTACATATCTGTTTATGAGATTCACCACCATCTTCGGGCTTAGGCCGATTGTTCTCGATATTGGTTTGGGCTAGGCCCAATTGATTCTGTTATGGGCTGTGACCCAAATGATATTATAGTGGGCTTTGACTCACGTATGCTTTGAACTGACTATACTGTTACTCTTTAAGGGCTTTGGCCCAAACTGTTTCAGTTTCAGTTTCTGTATACTGATTGTTACTCTAGTAAGGGGATTACACACTGAGTTTTCATAAACTCACCCCGTGCAGCATAAACCAGTGCAGGCTGTCTCACCTCAGTCGATCCAGCGCCTTTATCCGATGTTCTCTGTCCTCTGCCCATGCCATTACCAGCCCTAGCCTAACCTTGGCCCCTAGGTGGCTGCTGAGCTACTCTCGGTGCCTGCACATTTTACCAGTTCCCTTAGCTTACATCTGATCAGTTCTCAGCGGACAATCCCTGACACGATGCTCAGTCAACCCATATATCAAACAAGCCTAGTCGTCCTCCAGCACTCACCCGTATGGTGTCTACCAGAGTGCCCACAAAGCGCCACCCCAGCAGGTGCAATAGGAGGCCCAACTCTAATTGGCCTATCAGATCTGGCCTTTTTCTTAGGCCTCATCACAGAGATCGAGAGCTCCAATTCCCTTTTATTCTTTCCTTTCTCGCAGTTTTGGCGCTCAGCGCGCTTAACCTATTCAGCGATCTTCACCTTCTCCACTAAAGCATAAAAATCACGCTCCCTCTACGGAGCTATCATAACCCGTAAGTTGTTACTAAGTCCATCCTTAAAATGGACGTAGTGCTCATACTTAGTCGCCACCATGCCCCAAGCATAACGACTCAGTCTTAGGAACTCGACCTCATACTCGGCCACTGAACGATCCCCTTGGGTGAGATTAAGGAACATATGTCTCCTAGCATCGATGTAGTTGGCTCCCACATACTTACTCTGGAAAGCCGTCTTAAAGTAGTCCCAAGTTAGATGGTCGGGCTGAGTGCCCTCCTTAACTGTCAGCCACCATTGGTAAGCTTCGTCACGAAGTAGAGAGATAGCCCCCTTAAGTTTCTACTCCGCAGAGAAATCCAGATCGTCTATGATTCTTTCTGTGGCCTCCATCCAATATTCAGCCACATTAGGGGCAACTCCAGTAAGACCCTTGAATAATTCAGCCCCGTTGGACCGTAGTCGTTCTGTAACTGACCCACGACCCCCAGATCCGGTGTTAGGTCCAGTGACCCTCTCTAAAATCCGTAGTATGGCTCGGGATAGTGTGTCATCCCCAGCCTCACGATTGAAACCCAGTCTCTGCTAGATTAGGCAGATTCTTAGATGCTAAGGACCTAGCTTGAGCCCCTCTACGGCCTCTACCACAGCCTCTTGTACCCGGTTCGTGGATACCTCGTGCGCTCATCATAATTTTGAAATTTATCTATATTAACAATTTTATGCATTAGTTACAGTTCCAATTTTGTTAACAGATGTTTTATGCAGAACAGTTGTAACATCCCAACTTAGGGCCTAGTCGGAATAGTGGTGTGAGACCACAAATCTGAAGTAGAAATATAAGTTTTTATGGTCTTTATGAGGCTTATGAGGAGGTTTCATGCTTGTGTGAAAATTTCATGAAGAAATTTTATTAATTAGTGATTTAATTGTCCATTAGGATTAAATTGCAAAGAATGGAAAATGTGAGATTTTAGAAGATTTAAGTATGAAATAGAATGATGAAAATTACTAGAGGTCCTTATATAGCAATTAGACCATTATATTGAATGATGGAAAAAAATGGACATGGGAAGGAAAAATCTCAAGAAAGGGTCATTAAGGGCATTTTTGTCATTTGGTAAATAAAAGATTAAAAAGGGAAAAAGAAGTCGAATTGTGTCCATCTTCTTCTTGCCATAGCCGAATTTTACAAGCCCTCCATAGGTAGGGTTTCTTCAACTTTCAAGCTTGATTGTGAGTGCATCCTAGCCCTGTTTTTAATGTTCTTCATATTTTTGAAACCCTCGTAGCTTGGTTTAGCTATTTCTAGCTATATTTTGAGCTAGAGTTCATGTTCAAAAATTTACCCATGTTGACATGCATGTATTTTGATGTCTTATGGGAGATTATGAAAGTTTGATATAGGGTAAACATCTTTTTCTAAGTGATTTTCATGAAAAATGTATGTAGGGACCAAATTGTAAAAGTTATGAAAATGGTCATACATGAGTGAAATACTAGAAATTGAAGGTTGCTATAGTTATGAATATGATTTGGCTAGGCTTGAAATACAAGAAAGTTGAATGAAAATCATTTTACGAGCCTAGGGCAAAAGTGTAATTATGAGAAAGTTTAGGGGCAAAAATTGTAATTTTTCCAAAATATGAATTATGAGTCGAATTAGTCAATGTGTGATTTTAACAAGTGAAATTGTTACTATAGATCAAGAAACACGAAGCCTGGATCGAAACTGAGGCAAGAATAAAATTGAGGACTAAATCGAGCATTGATACACATTTTGAGATTCGAGGTAAGTTTGTATGAAGTTAAAGTTTCATAATGTTTCGAAATTTGAAACTGTATGATATTACGATAATGTATGTCATTTCTATGAAATTTGAGTAAGAGAGCTTCGATGAAGAATTGGTGAGTATAAGCTAAGCTAAAGTCCCGATTAAAGTTCTGGAATAAGAATGATATCTATGTATTCACAAGAGATAATAGAGGTCCCGTATAAGACCATGTCTAGGACATGGCTTCGACACCAAAGAAAGATCTCGTATAAGATCATATCTGGGATATGGTATCGACCTTCATGTACAATCTCTATAAGACCATGTGTGGGACATGGCATCGACATCGAGCTTTGAGATCCCGTATAAGACCAAATCTGGGATGTGGCATCGACATCAAGAAGTGATCCCATGTAAGACCATATCCGGGATATGGCATTGGTATCAATATTTATGCAAGGTGAATTTGAATATTTTACAATAATCCAATTAGTTCATGGGTAAATGAGCTAAGTAACTAAAACTATCTAATTATGACCTTGAGGTCCATTCATGTTATGAATGATAAAGATTTGAATTTATGCTCATGTTAGTGTATGTGATAAGTTATGTGATAAGTGATACAGGTACTGTAACATCCCGAAATAAGGCCTAAACGGAATAGTGGTTTCGGGACCACAAATTCGATGTTGAGAAATTTATTTTATTTATATTTTTATGGTCTACAATTTCACGGAATGATTTCGTAAAAATCTCATTCGAAAATTTTGACGTTTGGGCACTCAATTTAGTCAAAAGGACTAAATTGTAAAAAGTGCAAAAGTTGAGTTCTACATGTTAGAGGTGTCAAATTGTTATGAAATTTTAAATTGGAGGTCCTTAAATGATATTAGACCATTGGTTAAGTTAGTGGACAAAAATGGACATGAATGGGTATGTTTCAAAAGATTTTTTAAAGGGGCATTTTGGTAATTTAGTGAATTAAATGAATTAAAAACAAAATTTAAATGCCAAATATGTCCATCTTCTTCATTAGGACGAAATTACAAGGGTTCTCCATATCTAGGGTTTGTTTCAAGCTTCCAAGCTCCATAGTAAGTGATTCCAAATCCCGTTTTTAATGTTCTTTACGTTTTTGGAGTCCCGGTAACTTGATTTAGCTTATTCTAGCAATAATTTAACCTAGGGTTCATATTTGGAAAAATACTCATAGGTGAAATGTGTTTATTTTAATGTTTTATGAAAGAATATGAAGGCTGAAATAATGTTAAACAACTTTTACTAAGCGATTTTACGTGAAAATGAGTAAATCAACATAATCGGTAAAAATACCTAATGTTCATAAGTACATGTTAGAGTGAGAATTTGATGTTGCCATAGAAGAGAAAAATGATCAGCATGTTATAAAACATAAGAACAAGGGCTGAATTTTAATTTTTGAGTATTGGGGAAAAAGTGTAAATATGTAAAAGTTTAGGGGCAAAATTGTAATCTTGCAAAAGTTGAGTTAAGGACTGTTTTGAATAGTACATTAATTAAATAAGTGAAATGTGATGTTTTAGACATCAAAAAATAAGATTTGGACCTAGAACGGGAGGAAAATTAAAAATCAGGAAAGTTGGTAAAATAACCGTTTTGGTATCGAGGTAAGTTCATATGTTTAATAAACATTTAATTATGCATATTTGAATGATAAATTGACATTTTGGCCATAAATACTATAGTATTGAGTTTCAGATATAATGATTAATGTTCGATAATAATTCGATATTGGAAAGAGAACTTGTATAATTTATATGTTAGACCATATTTTGTATTATGGCTTTGTATGATAACAAGAAAGTACTGACTAGCATAGTTTGATAAGAATAAGCTAAGTTGATGATATGATGAGATTTAGAATGTAAGTATGTAAGTTGAGTAGCATTTTATTATTATGCAATTATTGTTATTAGTAATGTTATTATTGAGTTATGCGACTAACCTTGAGAATTTGAGCAAGTATGTTTCAGCTATAAGGCATTGACATCTCAAAGTCCATGGCTATACCATGGCAATTAAGGAAGAATTGACGGAAAGGTCCATGTTCATAACATGGCATTTAAGGAGGAATTGACGGTTAAGGATACCATGTAAGACCATGTCAAGACATGGCATTGGTAAGGCAAGGATCCCGTGTAAGACCATGTCAAGACATGGCATCAGCATTGATTAAGGACTCCATGTAAGACCACATCAAGATGTAGCAGTGGCACTAAGACAAGGATACCATATAAGACCATGTTTGGAACATGGCATTTGGTAAGATAAGGATATCATGTTAGACCATGACAAGGCATGGCATTGATAACTTCTATAAGGCAAGGAAATCATGTAAGACCATGTCAAGACATGGCGTTGGTGGATTTATAAGGCAAAGGTCCCATGTAAGACCATGCCAAGGCATGGCATTGGTGAGTTCATAAGGCAAGGATACCACGTAAGACTGTGTCAAGACATGGCAACGGTAAGTTCAAAAAGGAAAAGGTTCCCAATACAGGTATGCATTTAAGGCTTATTTAATATTGAGATCGTAAGTAATTGAGATTATCAAGTATTAAGTAAGTGATGAGTTTTCAGTTATGCTTGTGACACTTTATGACATGATTGGCAATATGCCTATATTATGAAAGAGTACTCATGTGTTAAATGAGAATGTTGCAGGTATGTAAGCAAGCTATTAAGTAAGGTGCCCTTTGTATTTTGAGCCTTTGGTAAGGTTACCGATGAGTTCACCGGGAAAATCGATTAAGTGAAATTATGTGTGGCTTGTAGTGATAAGTGTAGGTATATGCATGTGTAACATATGAGCAATATGCTCGATATGTATTCGGAAATTGGAAAGATTGTTATAGGTAAGTAATGAATACAACTAAAGTGAGTGTGAGCAAAAATTTACAATAAAACTATTTTGGACAGTAGTAGTGACGTGAATTTGAAAAATCACCAAAAATAGTAGAAATTGAATTATAAGTTGGATGAGATATTTATTTAAAGCTTATTGAGTCTATTTTCATATGAAAGAAAAGAAATTCTGTACTTTGAGATATTTAGATTTTTGTGAGACTGGTTCAGAGTGATTTTGAGATCCCCTATTTTGACTTGGAAAAATCATTAAAAATTGTAAAAAATTAATTTTGGGACATAATATACATGGTTAGATTCCTTAATGAGTCTAGTTTGAAATGAAACAAATTATAACATCATTTGAATTCTGCACAAAGAGAAAATTGATTCGTAGTAAAAAGTGGGCAGAATAGTCAAACAATGAAATAGTGGAAATTTTAATGAATAAACTGTACTAATTGGCTAAGCCTATGAATTCTACACAAGGAGAAAATTGATTCGTAGTAAAAAATGGGCAGAATAGTCAAACAGTGAAATAGAGGAAATTTTAATGAATAAACTGTACTAATTGGCTAAGCCAAAAATTCTAGAAATTTTATGGTATGATGATATGTGAGTCTAGTTTCAGGGAAAATTAGCGGTTTGAAATTTGGAGCTCTGTAGCTCAATAAATAAATAATTTAGTGACAGCGATTCAAGTAGACAGATTAATGTGAACATGAGTAATAAGGTATAAGCATGTGATTTAATGATTGTATCAATTTGAGAACTTGTTGTGAGGATTTTTCATGTTGAGGCTTTGATAAGGCTACAAATGAGTAAGTTGGGAAAGTAAGAACTTAGCATTATTTATGCAAGTTATGACAGCTTAGTAGTAAGCTAAATTCATTGCTAATGCTTATTATTTTTGCATGTGAACTTACTAAGCTTTATAAGCTTACCCCCTTTCCTTTCCCATGTTATAGAGTCCTACTAAACAAGCTCGGGTTGGATGTCGTCGGAGATCGCTTCACACTATCAAGCTATCTATGGGTATCTTTATTTATAAATGATTTAACTTATGGCATGTATAGGGACTTGACTAAGTCATTTTATATATGTGTTAATTAATTTCACAAAATGTATTGTTAAGTCTGGTAATGCCTCGTACTTGGTTCTAGCATAGGATACGGGTAAGGGTTGCTGTAGGTACCACGAGAAAATACACGTTATGAACCCATAAAGTAACTTGAGATAGGTAAGAATAAATATGAGTAAGTATTGATGAAAATGTTAAGCATTTGAGATTTGTGTGGATGTTGTTTCAATGGATAGATGAATTTTATGAAAGCAATTATGTTGCTTTAGAATTTCATGCAAACTTACTAATCTATATGCTTACCCCTCTCTTTTCCCTTCCTCCTAGTAGTTTCGTCAAGTTAGCTCGGGGATCGTAGAAAGTTGGAACTCGAATCACACTATCAACCGTTCCTTCGGTATAGTAAAGTTAATTCATTTTAAGTATGGCATGTATAGGAACTTGATCATTTTGTGTCATGTTATATTGGAAGGCCATAGGGTTGGCTATTAATGTTTTTATACTCATTTTGTAAATGGTCATGGTGAATTGGTCAATGTTGTCAAGTTCATGTTATAAGATCGATGAGTATAATGAAATGAATGTTCATGCAAGATATTGAATAAAATGTGTATGGAATGAGTAGTAATTTAAGGGTTTTTTTAGCTTGATATTGTCATATTATGTGCTTCTTGCAATGTGTGAGCGAATTTGAGTTTCAAGGTGGCAAAGAGGCTTGGAAAATAGCCCCTAATTGTCCACACAGGTAGACACACAGGCGTGTGTCTAGGCCATGTGTGACACACAATCAACACATATGTGTGTGTTGATAGGCTGTGTGTCCCCTGCACTATTTTACGAGAATTTGATTCGTCACACGGGCCAGCACATGGGCGTGTACCCTGGCTGTGTGCTATTAAGAGTATGATGACGTCATAAACAGAGAGCTCCACGGGTAGAGGACATGGGCGTGTCAAGGCCATGTGAAGGACATGGGTTATAGACACAGACGTGTGCTCAGATGTGTGAAGTAAGTCAGTGTCGACCACGGGTGTCGAACATGGACATGTCTTAAGGGCACACGGGCGTGTCCCTTGGACAACACGGGTGTGTGGCCCCTGTTTAGGCAAAAATTTTCAAAGGGTGCTAAAGTTCCCTATTGATCTACAGAACCTTCCGGTTATATGTTTAAGGCCCCATAAGCCCATAATATGAATGTTATGAATAAGAAAGACAAGTTTTAAGTTCAAACAAAATTTTACAGCCCGATAATACATGTTCAAGTAAAGTTATGCACAGTAACACCTCGTATCCTGTTCTGGCGTCGGACACTGGTAAGGGGTGTTACAACAGTATCAGAAGTTCAGAGTTTGTTATTGCGAATCACAATTTTACTACGATATTTAGTTTCACTACAGTTTTCAGTTTACACTACCTAGAGTGTTTTCAGTTCGGTATACTACCTAAGGCTGTGTCAAGCATACAAGTAGTATTTTCAGATAAATTTAAACCGAGTTCAGAACACTTACAGGATTGGCGCCGGTGACTCGGTGTACCACATACTCATTCTAAAAATATTTTAAAGCATTTAAAAATCATTTCGGAAAAAACTAATTTTAAAACCCAAATCCATAGCCGAGTTTTGCAACCTGGCTCTAATACCACTAAATGTAACACCCTAAACCCGGCTAGAAGTTATGGCTGAATCTGGCGATGTCACATGATAGTACTTTAGAGAACATACTTGCAATAAAACCATTCTCGATATCTAGGCCATTGTCAAAAGCGTGTTGTTTGTTCATTCATTATCCCTTTTCAAAACATTTATACGTTGCGGAAGCTTTTAAAACGATTTGCAAAGTCGTACGTATTTTGATAAAACATTTGTTTATTTTAAAAACTCGAGTCTTGTCCTAGCAGTTTATAAAATAATAATCCCAAATTTTAAACAAAAATCTGAAAGGCCTTATTACATAAAATTTACCCAGATATAATCAAACCATAATTAAAAATAAAACCATAAATAAATATCCAGAATCGTGGTCATCACCGAGTCCTCCGCTGTACTGATCCATCTACTATTGGGGATTACCTGAACAGATTAAACAAAAAAGGGTGAGTTTTCGCAAACTCAGTGTGTAATCCCTACAGAAAACATACACACAGAAATACCAGATAATAGACATGATTTTCACAGTTCGGGTCTGAGCCCATTACAGAAACAGTGTGGACCTTATCCCACTCAGATACAGAATCAGACATATTTTAGGACCTTAACCCATTTCAGATAGAATATGCAGAAAACAGAGTCCTACCCACTAGCTTCTACACACCAACTCCATCCAACACAACCCACCATGTGGGGATAAAATCAACCCACCCAGCCTTACATACCATGTTGTACCGAATGCGACACATAATCAGAAATTAGCAGCTGAGCTGCCAGATAACAGGCTTAAGAGCCTTTCAGTTACTTCCTCCAATCAAAATCAACCCACCCCGATGCAATGCAACATACAAGAATGACATGCTATTATGCAATTAAAACTCATATATTCAGATCAGTATACATGCTTAGTACAGAAATCAGACAGACAAATCATTCATTTAGGTGTCTAAGTATTGCTTACCGACCCTATGGTAGGTCCACAATCGACTTGGGCGACTCGTGCAACCTTACAGAGTTTTTTAAAAAAATGGGCTCACACGCCCATGTGGCCCACCTGTGTGGGCCCACACGCCCGTGTGGCTCACACGGTCCAAATTGGCCTTGGCCGTGTGTCGCACACGGCCATGTCACTCGCGCATGGCCTGGCTCATCAATCACATGATCGTGGGGTGACTTACAGGCTTGCACACGGCCTACCACATGTGCGACCACACGCCCGTCTGGCATCGACAGTGAGGTTTTTGGCTTTTGTCGAAACCTCATTTTCTGTGTTTTCGGGTACACACCTGGTTTCGATTGAAGCTAAGATGAACCTCAAGCCTTCTCGAACCTATATTTGCCCAAAACTACTTATTTAACCACTTAATCATCGAATTAAAACTAACCCAAACGAATTACTTAGCCAATGAGCGATTAAAACTTACCCCTAACGCTTCAAATTCAGTTTATTAGTGAAGCAGCACGAAAAGAGTCTTGATCACAAAGATTTGATGCTACCAAGACATCAGAATAAATACCCCAATCAAAATTTAACCTCATAAATCACAATCCACAAGAACTACTTACTGGAGTTACTCAGGGAAACGCCATAGATGGGGTAGGGAGTACGATTGCTGTGCAAAATGGAAGCAAAAATAAGGGTGAGGAGAAAGGAGAATTTCGACTAGGAAAGGGGAGAACAATGCTATTTTCGGCAGAGAGGAATTTTGGAAAACACAACTGCTCAGAAATTCTGATCCTTTCCTAATTTCCCTCCCACTAATTCTATTCACAAACCACCACTCAGTTTTTGAAACCCACTCAAACTCTTCATCACCAATTCAAGCAAAAATAATCTCCCCTTGCCTAAGCAGAGATTCAAACTCACAACCTCCAACCAATCAATACTCCACCTAGCCACCAGACCAGCAGGCCCATTCTGTTAATTACTTACACTCTTTTACCTAAAAGCCCACTAACTAAAGTTTAGGCTTTATTCATAAAAATACCAAAATTTACCTAAGTTGAGACTTGAACTTGGGACCTCCCACACACAGCCATAACACATAACCACTAAAGAAAATACACAGTTGTGTCGCAAAATTACAAAAGCCGAAATTAATGAAAAACCAGGGCTTTACAACACGAGCGTGTGGGATTCTGGGCCAGGCCGTGTGATCCATACGACCAAGGCCAAGTTAGGTCGTGTGGGCCACATGTGCGTGTGAGCCCACACGGGCAGGCCACATAGGCATGTGAGCCTATTTTTCTGAAATGTTCTATAAGGTTGCACGGGTAGCCCAAGACGCATCAGGCCAATCAAGGTCTCAGAAGCGTGATGCTTAGACCCGAATTTTGTGATTTGATTTTGTACAAACTGTACTGGACATGTATACTGATTGAATGTATGAACGGTTACCTGCATTATAATAGCATGACGTTTTATGTATGTTGCATTGCATTGGGGTGGGTTGATGATATTTGGAGAATTATTTAAAAGGCTTTTAAGCCTGTTGTCTTGCAGCTCAGCTGCAAATATATGATTATGTGCTGCATTCGGTACAGCATGGTGTGTAGGGATAGGTGGGTTGATCTTATCCCCACATGGTGTGTAGGGTTGGACGGAGTTGGTATGTAGAGGCTGGTGGGTAGGATTTTGCTTTCCTGTTTTGATCTGTATATTTTGTCTGAAATGGGCTAAGGCCTTGGAGTA
The DNA here is from genome assembly GCA_025503065.1 of Gossypium bickii. NCBI lineage: Eukaryota > Viridiplantae > Streptophyta > Magnoliopsida > Malvales > Malvaceae > Gossypium > Gossypium bickii. The sequence continues at coordinate 39,139,542 of CP106717.1, read as the reverse complement.
TATCTGATTCAGTATCTGAGTGGGCTAAGGTCCACACCGTTTCTGTAATGGGCTAAGACCCAAACTGTGAGTGCATGACTATTTTCTGATATGATACTGTGTGCATGTTTTCTATGGGAATTACACACTCAGTTTGCGAAAACTCACCCTTTTCTGTTTAATCTATTTAGGTAATCCCCAGCAGTAGACGGATCGGTACAGCGGAGGACTCGACGGTGACCACGGTTCTGGATATTTATTTATGGTTTTATTTTAACTATGGTTTGGTTATATCTGGGTAAATTTTATGTAATAAGGCCTTTACGAATTTTCGTTTTAAATATGGGATTTATGATGTTTATGGTATTACGACTAGAAGTAGGAAAACTCTAGTTTTCAAACTCAACAAACGTTTTATCACAGTACACACGAATTTGTTAATTATTTTAAGAAGCTTTTGCAACTCATAACATTTTGTAAATGGATAAGAATTGAAACAAGTAACACGTTTTGAAAGTACCATAAGACAACAAAAAGGGGTTTTATTGTAAACATATTTTCTAAAGCACTATCATGTGACATCACCAAATTCTGCCATAACGTCTAGGCTGGGTTTGGGGTGTTACAAAAGTGTTGTAAGTTGAGGTGTTTAAATGATGTAAATTGAAGTTTTAATTACTACAAATTCAGGTGCTTAAATGATGTAAATTGAAGTGTTTAAGTGCTACAAATTGAGTGTATAAATGAGTCTAAAATTAGTTATTCCACTGCATTTTTGGTGATTAAATGCTATCCAAAATAAGTTAGAAAATAAAATTGCACTTAATGTTATTTTAAAATATGTTATGTTGTCATTGTTGCTGTGTAAGATGTTCGAATAATGACGAAACCTTGATGTTGGAATATGTTCTCTGAATGATGGTTAATGCTGTTTAAATGGATGCAAATCAATGCTGTCTAAAATAATGTTTTAGTACACAATTTAAGTTGTCTTGATTGTGATTAATGCTGCTTATTTTAGGACATAATATTGCTATCCAAATGAACGGTCATTATGCTATTTTATTTAGATAATCAAGTTGTTCAAATGTGTTGATTTCACTGTCCAATTGTGAAGCTGTTATGCTGTTATATTGTGTTAATTAGGCTATTCGGATAGGGCTAATAATTTTTTTGAATGTGATGTTATTAAGCTGATTTAATGTCTTGTAATGTTGAAGATTTGTTGTTGACCAAAACATAATTTAAAGATGTATAAAATTGAACATTTGTATAGGATTCAACTGAATTGAATGTTGGAATTTCAACATATTTGTTCTCTTATTTTAAAGCATTGTGAGTTGCTGAGTTAAATGAAAGAAAATATTGATTGTCATTATTTAAACTTGGTTACGGTCTGAATTAATGTTTTAACGGTTTGAATGTGTATTTGTATATCATTTGAATCTCATTTATTGTTACGGATTGAAATGCTTGATAGAATTGTTTGTGTTATTAGATTTGAATGGTGTATCTCGGTGCCAATTAAGGAATGGAAATAGATTTGGTTTTGACGTAGGATGTATAGATGGATTGTTGAAGAATTTGGCTAGCTTTTATTTGTCTAGAAGGGTACCTAAAGGTCTCCATTAGGGAATGTTTTGAGTTTGGGCATGAAATTTGATACTCAATGGCTCAATCATGCACTACACGGTCGTGTGACCCATGTTTCGCGCTATTGCCTTGTTCTTTTGAAAATTTTACAATTTAATCCTTGTTTGTTCTTGAAGCTTTCGTAAGCTAGTTTTTAAACCCAATTTTGTTTGAAAAGTATGATTTATATGAATGTAAGCGATTATTCAATGTTTAATTGCATTTTGGAGTTTACAGGTCAGGAAATTTGAAGATGAATATGTGACAACTAGTCGGTACGACTATAAATATGATATGGAAGGATTATGTTCTTATAATATAATTTAACATATTAACTGCTTATGAACCCTTGATTTTTGACTTATTTAAGTCCTTTCATAATTTATTTTATAATATAACATTAGTTATAGAAATGCTACTGAGTTGATTACTCAACGTTCGGTTTGTCTTCCGTGCGCAGGTTAGGTTGAATCTTGTGCACTCGTTATTATCAACATCCAACAGATAATCCCGTATTCATCGAGTTGGTGAAACTTTTGTTAATCTAGTTGGCATGTACCTATAGGATTTTCTGTTATATTCTACTTAGTTGGAGAATCAATTCATACTTTGAGATGTTTTATAAATAGGCACATATAATAGTTGTTAATGGTTCGTACCATGTATATGCTTTGGATGTGCATTAATATATATAATTGGAAAATAGGATGCATGGAATGTAACGAATAAATAGGTTAATAGTTGAGATACTAATATATATACTAATCATGACTTAGTCTTGGGATTAAAAGTATGATTTTTATTTTATTTTATTTATATTGGAATGGATGTTTTTAGTTGCTCCAGCAATGAATGTGATATCCCATTACCCGGACCTGGTGATTGGATCGGTAATTGGGGTGTTACACATGACATATTCGAATGTTATTGATTTATGCTACGTATTGTATTGTGTTGTATTGAATGGTATGGTTGTTACTCGAATGACTGATGACCCATGCTCATACACTATTTGACCTCAATTTGATAATGGCTATGTAATGAAATGAAATTCCAGTGATGGTTCTGTGTTCTTCTATTAAAGCTAATATGTTTCACTGTATTCGATATTTATGTCTGTTTAAATAACTGTTCCACTCACACTGAACTTTCAAAAGCTCACCCCCAATAGTGGTTAACTTTTTAGGTAAACCTTGAAATTAGGACCAAACTCGAATTTCGGAGAATCACCTTGGACCTCGGACTATATTTAATAAGTATTATTAAGTCTTTATTGGTTTTGACTTCTAATTTTTATTTATTTCTGGTCTGTGGCTTGCTAACTTTTCTTTGTATGCATGGATTACTCAAGCATAATAATTGAAAAATGCATGATATAGGGCTAATGAAAAATTTGACATTGTTCCCTAATGTCCATTACATTGAAAATGAACCGTTTTTGAAAAACAAATCGATAATGAAACTAAGTTTCCAAAATGACTTGAAAAATGGTTTTTTCCACTGCATTAGTTTAACATTGAGTTTTTACAAAGAAGAGTGACAAGAAAACGATTTTTTTTTTCTCAAACAACACTATCAATAATATTATTATTGAGTCTTAAGTATAGATTATCTAATATATGAACTCTTTATACTAACTTAAAGTGCAAATACGGTTTTTTTTTCTCTAAAATGAGTTTATTTAAAGTCTTCAAAAGTAATGTAAGTTAGCGTAACCATTTCGGTGGCTAATGTAAGCTTCTCAATCTAGCCATAACGTCTAGGCCGGGTTAGGGAGGTTACACGATCGTCTGGCAGCTTTTAACCATAAGTGATTGTGGATCCTCAACTAATGACAACTTTTATCTGCACCCAATGATTGTTTGTGGTATTAAGTCCACAATTTGATGTGTTCAGAGGAGGGGTTCTAGGGAGCTCCCTATTTTGGTGTGATTTAGTGCTCGAGGGTAGGATTGCCGATTGTTAAACGAAATGTTAATCGATCATGGCATGACACCTTATGCATACTCATGAAAAGTACATACTGAAACAGTTGAACTGTTAATTGTGCATATGATTATTGTGAAAAGTATAATGATTTGATAACTAAATTTGTCTAATTGATTATGGTTGAATGTTGATCTTCACTTGCTTAAGTACCAAACATAAATTATCGTATTGAATTGGCTGATATGTAAAATTGATCACTAATCATAATGTTATGATTGAACATTGAATTGGTCTATTGTAAAGGGACTCACACTGAGCTTCCATAGCTTACTCCCCTTATTTTTCATCTTTTTAGATAACCCAACGGACTAGGACTCGAACTCGACATGCGGAGGGTCTCGACTTGTTTCTCTCAGATGGATTATGAATATTTATTACTATCATGATTATCATTTTAACTTTTCATTATGAACCATGATTGTAACAGTCCGAATTTGACCCTAATCGGAACCGTGGTTTCGGGACCACGAATCTGAGTCTGAAAAATATTTAAATATTATTTTCTATGTTTATTATATGTGAATTATTATGTGTGAAAGTTTCGTATGAAAATTTGATTGTTTGTGTGTTTATTTTAAAAAAAGGGACTTAATCGCGTAAAGTGCAAAAGTTACAAACTATAGTGAAAGGTGCTAATGTGATAATGGCTTTTTAATATGAGGAACTAAAAGGGCAATTAGCCCATTTTACAAGGTAGTGGACGGCAACATGTTTTTACAATGCATTTATATGTTTATTTTACATGTTAAATTTATAATTACAAGAGTAGTGGATGACAACATGTTTTGATAATGCATTTATATGATTATTTTATATGTTAAGTTTATTATCATAATAATAAATAAAATATTATAAACTTAGTATAATAAAACAAAGCCACATAAATGTTTATTTTTTTTTCTTCCTTATCTTCAACCGAATAAGCAAGGAAAGGAGAATATAGAAGCTAAGAAAAAAAAAAATGTTAAAGACATATGTGATTAATGAAGGTGTTTGGCTATGATATTAAATCTAAATAATGGTTACAAATTGTTTGATATTCGGCCATGGAGAATGAACCAAGAATTTAATAGTTATGTGTTAGCATAATTTTGATGATATGGTATGAATGTATGGTTTGGTTAATAGGTGTTTGATAAGTACATAATGAATCAGTTATGATTGATGTTTTAAGCCTATTTAAATTTGGTCATGTTATAGATATATATGTATATTATGTGCTATGTGTGTGTGATTGTGTGAATTTGATGGTTGATATGTTTGAATTAAAAGAAAGGATTTACTTGATAGAATATGGAAGTGACATTAACTAATTAAAAGGGGCTAATTTAGGTACCTTGTAAAGCAAGGATATGCATGTCAAATAACCCAAATGTTTTGGGAAGTGGGCTGGCAATGATAGAAAATATGTGAATAAAATGATTAAATTTAGGTGAGTGGGATTTTAAATGAATATTAAAAATAGTAATGGTTAAGGTATAATAAAATAAGATAAATATATATATATATACATGTTCTTATTATTTTTTTATTCTATTTTTCACTCATCTTCCTCACTCTCACGAAACAAAGAGTAGAAAAAGAGAAGTGAAATTTTAAAACTCCATGGCCGGACTATGCATGTGTTCTTAAGGTAAGGAATCAAGCTAATTTTTGATAGATTTGTACATGGTTATGTTAGAAATCTTGAATGCTATCATTTGTATATGAAAAATTTTGAGCCTAAAGCTTCCCCTAGATTCGATCATTAGCAAGAACCATGTCTTATTCATGTTTGATGAAGAAAATCTTGATCTTGGTTAGTATATTAACTTGTTAATTAAGGAAAATAGGTATGTGTTATGGCTGGGATATTTGGAAACAATCGGTTGGAAGCTAAATGGCTTGACCGAATGGTTTTATGAAATTAGGAAGTGAGGTATAAGGTTCGGCTATTAAGGGAATTAGTCAAATTTAATGAAAAGTTAGTGATTTTTTTTTTGTTTAGGGATTTAAATTGCAATTAAACAATGTTGTAAACATGGATGGGAATGGCTTAATTGTATTAAAGATTGAATTGTATGAATTCTTTTTGTAATATGGGGTATTCGCAATGGGAAATTGAATTGTAAGATAGCAAAATTGTTTGTGAATGGTAGGTAAGAAACTAAATTGAATCGAGTGTGTAATTACAAGTGTAATCTCGTAAGGATTATAAAACCTTGCAATTGACTTGAATTGAGTTAAATCAATTGGAAATACATTGAACAAATGTCATTTGATATTTCTTAGACCGTGACCAAAAAGAAAAGGAACTAGATCGGGGGAAGGCCAAAGTGAACGAATAGCCGAGACGTTTGAATTTATCGAATTCCAGGTAAGTTATAAGCAATTGGATTGATACAAATTTTATTCAATGTGGAATTGTATATGCTAAAGTGAAATAATAAACTTAATTGTATAAAGCCGAGTAAGGCATGGGAAATATTTTATTATATTCGAAATGAGATAAAAATGCATAATTATATGTAAGCTTGAATTAATTGGGTGGATTAAATAATTGTATATGTATCAAGGTATAGTTATACGTGAAAATGGAATGTGATTGATGCTGGAAATTGAAAATGAGGATTTATATATATAAATATACATATATTATGTATAATAGTTGTTGCCGAATGATACATGGGAATATTAAAATAGACTAGATGAGTGGGGTTTATTATATGCATGTAAATATGTATATCTCTTGATTAGTTGAAATAAGAATATGGAAATCCAGTTTTTCTTTAATTGCCGGATGTGATGTGGATTGGGATTAAACGTTTATAACAAATTAATGTGTGGTTGATTTATGTATGAAATTCGGTAGCATAGTAATTTGGATAAATATTTATGGATTGAGTAGTAGTATTTAAATATGGATCTTGGAAATAGGTGGTGGTATTGAATAATTAATTTAGTATATATATGTATTGATGGTTGCCGAATATGGTGGGTTAAAATGGGAGCATGAACTACGATTAATAGATGTTTTATTGAGGCATAGAAAATATGGATAGTGAACATATATTTATATATTATATAAATATATATATGTTTATGTGGTTGAGGAAAGGATTTATTTACCAAGCAATCGGGTGTGTGAGTTATCATTTTCATTTCTTCAAGGACCAAAATACCTAATAAAGGTAAATGAAAGTGTTAGGTAAATCTCTAAGTAAATAATTATCGTATATTATTTTCGTAAATTAGCATATGCTGAAATTTGGAATTTTTGTAATTATATGTGAATTAGCCGAATTTAGCTAAGTATAAAATTGATTCGGTTAAGTTATTTGTGTGATATGTGCTATCGAATGTTCGTATAAATGAGTTCGAAATGCGTAAAAGATTCGATATATGAAATGATTCAGGAGAAAATTTAAAGTATTACTACTCAAAGCTATGAGCCTAGCAAGCCTTGGGTCGTGGTGAATTTATCGGGCTTTATGCCTAGCGGTGCTTATTGCCGTGAATGATTATCGCACCTTGGGTCTAGCAGCTTATTGCCGGTGAATGATTAATGCACCTTGGGTCTAGCGCTTATTATTGCCGGTGAATGATTAACGCACCTTGGGTCTAGCGAGCTTATTGCCGGTGAATGATTCGAACCTTGGGTCTAGCGAGCTTATTGCCGTGAATGATTAACGCACCTTGGGTCTAGCGAGCTTATTGCCGGTGAATGATTATCGACCTTGGGTCTAGCGTGCTTAGTGCCGGTGTGTGTGATTCGAGCTCATGCCTAGCGTGTTTTATACCGGTGACTTATAATACGAGCTTATGCTTACGGAATGATTGAATTGTGGTGGCAAATGAACAAGCTTAAAGCTTATTCAAGTGAATTTAATTATTTGGCCATAAGGTATGTATTGACTTAAGTACAAATTATATGTGATGTTTATTGATTAAGTAAGTTGATAGATAATGTGTTTGTGTATTCGATATTTTTGGATAGGTGGATAATATGATATTTGATGTTGTTTACTTGCAACATTAGAGTATTCAATGGATGTATGAGTATTTGTACATAAATCGCCTCGGCCATGTGGAGATTTTATGGATGTACATTCGAACATGTGGAATTACTTATATAAATATATGTACTTTCGATTGTATAGAGTAAGTTGTATATGGTACCTATTAAATTGGTGGTATTCGACTAAGATGATCAAAATGTACTATGTGATTTTATTAAGGTTATAAAATGATTTGGTGTATAATAGCAGGCTTTATGTTGGTAAATTATATCAAATTTACTGCCTAGCAGGCTCGGTGCCGGTGTATTGCATTATGCTTTATGCCTAGTAAATTTTACGTGAGCAACGGTAAAAATAATCAAATGTGCTAAATGAGTTAAAGTGAACAGGTATGTAACAATTTATTTCCCTTTTAGAAATAAGGTAAGTTGATTATTGATATGTGATACAAGTTAAAAATGACGTTAGTGGTAGTGAATGTGTATATGAAAAGCTACATATGGATTAATGCATAAATATGTGATATTAATGTTTGATTTTTGAGCTTATATTCGGCCTAATGTTACATGAGGAATAAATTGAAATGTAAAATTTATATTAATATTAAAAGATTTATGTGCCTTCAATTAGTAGGTATTTCAAATGTGAACCTTTAACGTGGTTATAGTGATATATATATATATATGGGCAAAAATAAGGTCTATGGGATATTAAACATATTAATATTCATGTGTGTTTGGAAATGTTAAAATTTAGGTGTAGATAAATGTTTGGTAGTTAAATTTCATAAGTATGGATTGTTTATACCGTAATAAGTTATCAATGTCATTGAGGTAATATTTGAATTAAGTTAAGCTATGAATTAAGTGAATGAAACCATATGTTTAAGCATATGATGGGTTATATCCGGTTTAATGATATAAATATATGTATGATATGGAAATGCGAAATTCATATTCGTGCCAAAGTTTATATGTGCATTTGTCTATAAGGAAATTGAATGTGAAATTATGACTAACGTAATGTGAATTGTATAAATGTATTATGATAGTATGTGTTCGGTCAAACGGATGCTTGTCTGGACAAAACTTATTTCATGTTTAGTTACATGTGGATATTTGAATTTTCAAGTATGGTTTGGTTATGTTTTATTAGATTATTATTGTTATAGAGTTATTATTTGCTTATGACTTACTAAGCTATGATAGCTTACCCTATGTGTGTATTTTTACCTATATTCATAGATTTTGGAGGCTAGTTGCAGGCTCGGGGATCGTTAGCGAAGTTTATCACACTATCGACTGCTTTCGGTGTTTAAAAGCTGAATTACAAATTTATGGCATGTATAGGCTATACTACTCTTTCAATACGGTTAAAGTTGTATATATATGTAAAGCCATGCGAAAATGGCTTGTACATCTTGTTAAATCTTGGAATTTATATTTTGGTTTGATTATCATGTTTGGTTGTGGTTTTGGTTGATTTGGTTTTTGGGTATATATATATAAGTTAAAAAAAAAAATTCTGTAGTTAAGTTTAGTAATACCTCGTACTCGACTCTGATAATGGTCTCGGGTAAGGGGTGTTACAATGATATGGGGTAATATTTTTATTTCAAACATTTAGAGTACAAGACATTAATTATTATTAAAAGACATGTAACAACATGTTTTCAGAGGTGTCAAAAATAGTGGTTTTGAAACCATGATTCTGACAAGTGACTTAGTATTTTAATATTCATTTAATGTTTACAAGTATTTATTAAGGTCGTATTAAAATTTGGTTAAGAAATTTTAATGTTTAGTTAGTTAATTAATTAAAAAGGACTAAATCGTAAAGGTTGCAAAAGTGATTTTCTATTAGTTAAATGGGTTAAATGGCTATGGAAAGGTAAATTAAAGGACCTAGATTGTAAATATACCATATGTAATGTTAGTGGACAATTATGGGTATGACTTTGTTATTTTATAAGTTAATAATCTAATGGTAAAGTGGTAATTAGATAAATAAATAACATAGACAAAAAATGAAATAGTGTCATGTTCCTTAGTTGTTTTTCTTCCACCCATTTTTGGTGCAAAGAACACAATTTTTTGAAGGTGAACTATGACACCTCAAACCCAACCGGAACGGATCAACCTAAATCCAAGGCGACACATTAGTCACCGAAGTGACTCTCTAGCACAAAATCACTTAAAGGACACCCCAACCTTATAACACCTCAATTCTAACTAATAACTATCTTATCTTTTTGCGGAAGTGCTTTGTGAACCATTTAAAAACTTCCTTTAGGGATTTAACCCTAAGGTTATTTAGGCTATTTCACCACTTAAAGCTAAACGAACCTGATTTTAATTCAAACTGATTACCAACTTTCTTATAGTCAATTTACGAAACCCCTAAAATTCTTTTTAATTAGCCATTTCTCCTTAATCCATTTATTAATTAAGGCTATGTTAGCTTAGTTTTATTACCTTAATCATACATACAACTATAATTAGTCTAATTAAAACTAATAAACAACATGTGTATAATAATTTAAACATTCAAAATCATGCTTAACAAACAATAATTAAAACATACAATGGACTTACCTTAGTCACAAAGCTATCCATTCCTTGACAAAGTACAATTAAAATGTATTAATGAAAATTTCCTGCTTCAATCACCATGTTATCGCTTAGCAACACACAACACTACACTCAACATTTAACCATAAAACCAAACATAAAAAAAAAAACAAATATAACATCTCAAAATTAATACCAAAATGTAAGTCTCAAACATCCATTACAAGTGTATCAAATTATCCCAATTGAGTGCCATAATGACCTCTAATGTATCTGTAGAAAATTCCTTAATCTATACTACCAAGTAGCCTTAAACTTGGACAAACCTTTCCCTTGCTCTTTGACTCCCCAAAGCTGAAATTTGTTTACACAAAGCTATGAGGGTGTGAGCTGAAAAAGCTTAGGGAATGGGCATAAATTCAATAATTAAATCACACCAAAGAAATACATAAACCAAGGAAAATCATGTATCAAATTTCAGGCATATGATCCATAGTTTCAATTATATTTTCACGTTTAATTATGGCATTCAATTGACTGAAATTTCCAGCAGCAATGCAACATCATAACTGTAACAGTCCGAATTTGACCCTAATTGGAATAGTCGTTTTGGGACCACGAATCCGAGTCTAAGAAATGTTTAAATAATATATTTCTTGTTTAGTATATGTGAATTATTATGTGTGAAAGTTTCGTATGAAAATTTGATTGTTTGTGTGCTTAATTGAATAAAAGGACTTAATCACGTAAAGCATAAAAGTTATTAACTATAGTAAAAAGTACCCATTTGATAGTGGCTTTTTAAAATGGAGTCCTAAAAGGGCAATTAGCCCATTTAACATGATAGTGATGTTTTATTGTTTATTTATTTTATATTATAAGTTTACTTTTATATTATCTTATATGTTAAATATACAAAAGTCATAAAAAAAAAACACATGCATTATCTTCTAATTTGGTCGAATATGAAATGAAAGAAAACACCATAGAAAAGCTTCAAGTTTCGGTAACAAATTACCTTGATTAAGGTATGTTTAGTTTTCGGTTTTTGATAATTTTTACGTTTTTGAAATCATTGCTTCGAATACTTCAAGACCCATGCTTGAATTTTTTATTTTGTTGAATATTTTGAAATGTGCCATTGATGAGTTTATGAGTTTTATGATGGTAGTTGATGAAGTATAAAAGATAGGTGTTAGATTAATATATTTTGTCTTTGGATTTTTGGTAAATTTGAGTATTTGGGCTAAATTGCAAAAATAAATTTTTCAGGGGACCAAAATGCAAAATAAATGAAATAAATAGACTAGAATGGTCCCTATGAATATTCGACCCTAAGGCATTATAGTGAAATTTTGTGTATTTTGTGTTTTGTGCAAATAGGACTAAATTGTAAAAATGTGAAACATTAGGGGTAAAATGGTAATTTGCCCATTTATGTGTTTTGGGACTAAATTGAGTTGAAATGTGTTTGAATGAGATAAATTTTAATGTGTCTAGATCAAGAACAAAGAAAAACAGATTTGGATCGGGGAAAGGCGAAGGTTACTGAAATAATGCCAGATATCGCTTGTCCGTCGACCGTCGAGGTAAGTCCTTAAGCAAGTATATGTTACAGAATTATTTATGAACGTATTAAATGATAATATTCGATAATTTTGAGTATAAAATCTTGTGTTAGCCGAATGTAAAAGTGTTAGAATGGATTGAATATATATATCTTGTTAATATGATATGAAAAAGTATATTCGATATGATATGTGGATGTAATATGATGTATATGATTTATTTGTGATGTTAGCACTAAGAAATGTGTATTGAAGGATTAATTCGAGCTTCGAGCCTAGCAGGCCTTATGTCGGTGGATTAATTCGGGCTTCGAGCCTAGCAGGCCTTGTGCCGGTGAATATATCAAGCTTAATGCCTAGGAGGCTAAATGCCGTTGTTTGAAGTCTCGGAGTTTGAGTCTAGCAGGCCAAGTGCCGGTGTATGTGATTCGGAGCAATAATTTGCTTATTGTATGCTGGTGAGTTTTCAATACCTAAATTTCGATATTAAAATAGTAAAGTTACAAAATAAATCAAGAATGCTTAAGTTATGAAAGTGAATTTTTGGGTTCGGTTACAAGGTAAGTATTAATCATATTTGTATGCCATGCTTATATACTATATTGATAATTAAATGAAATGTTGAAAGGAACTGATATACATATGATAGACGAAACTTGTTTATATGTGCTATACCATGAGGAAGTTGGTTATAGGAAAGCATGAAAGAACTAAGGTATTTGTACAGGTATGAATATATGCTTAAGTGTGGGATTATTATTTGTAATTGATGTGCGGTAGCAAAGTAATGAAAATTTATGTATACAAGAGATGGGTCATTCGGCTATGGTAAAATTATGTGTTAATTCATGAATGCTTAATGTCAGAAATTGATTATTTAAACGTTTGTGCAACCAAATGCTATATTGTGGATGCTTAAGACTTACTAAGCTAGTGAGCTTACATTGTGTATGGACTTTGTTTGTTTTATAGATCTCGTTCAAGTTACGGGCTTCGAGGATCGTCAGAGGAATCAACCACACTATCAAATCCCTTTTTGGTACTTATACACTTGGTTTTTAAATCAAAGGCATGTATAGGTTAGACTAAGTTGTAATTAATGAACTTTGGTCTTGTAAATAAGTATAGCCTAGCCTTGCGAAAAAGGCTTATTTCCTTTGGTTAACTTAAGTTTTAATGCTCTTTGACATAATGGTTGGACTTTAAAGTTATATCTAAATATATGTGTAAATGGTTGCATGCTTGAAGTGCTTAGTTCTTAGCAAATTTATCCATGGCCAGTTACATGTATATTTAGGTCAATGTATGTTATAGAGAGTATGTTTGCGGTTAAAAATGATTCTATGTGCTTTAGGTCTAATGTGTTTTACAAATGATTATTGGGTTTGGTCACATGTATCGATATTAAAGTAGATAATAATATATGCGTATGTGTGGTAGTTAATTATAAGGATTAAGATTCGATATATTGTTAGATACAAATTTTGGGAAGCATAAGTTAACTTTGTAAACTTTGTAATTGGTAACATGGAATATTGATAGACATGTTTTTGAATGGCATATACGGGTATGGAAATCGTGGGTACTAGTATATCCAACTTTTATTATGTGAATTGGTAAAGAGATAGCTAAATGTTGGAGATATGGACTTGATGGCATTCGGCCATATGCATGATCAATAATAAATTTCCAATTTGTATTATATGTATGCATGTGATGTTAGTTTGATTGAATTTTGAGTTTAATATGATATGCAGGATATCTATTAGATTGTTTTCTTTTAAGAAGTTAATTTTACTATGCATGCTGAGACAAAAGAGTTTACATTTGAGAAATTAAAATATGTTTAAATGATTTGCATATAAAGTACGATTGGTGTAAGCATTAAAAATGAATAAGTTGCATAACTAATTATAGTTTGATTATGCGCATATCAACGGATTAAAGTGTGCATTGGATCGACTGAGTGTTGGTTTTATTTGATTTTGGTATAATAAAATGTATATGTGATCTCGAATAGGTTTATTGGAATGCCATGTTTTATCACCTAGTTAAGTTTTAAATCACATGTATAATTATATATGTGTATTAGGTTAAGGTGACTTGATTGATTAAATGAAATGAATCAATTTGTAAATTGTTGCAAGGAATCATGTGAAGTATGTTTTAAGAAATTGAATGTAATACTTATAATACGCAGGATTAATACTTTTAATCATTTGTATTTTTCTATATATATATTGGTTCATCTATAACTTATGTGGTTAGTCAAAAGTTGTGTTTTGTCCGGTAATGCCTTTTAACCCTATTCGGCGACGGATACGGGTAAGGAGTGTTACATTTGATTGGTATCAGAGCCTATGATTTAGTCGATTCTAGGACTACCGTAGAGCGTGAGAGTCTAGCTATACATGCCTTTTTGTATATTTGATAGTGTGGTGATTTCTAACATTTCGAATTGTGTTTTATATAGTAAATCGATTCCGATCCTGACAGAGCCGTAGCTGATGATGTAGACAGTGTAGCGCCTGATCGCGCATGCGGATCAGTGCCGGTAGACTCTCGACTTGTTTTGGGTAGCCATGAGGGGGAGGCTAAGCAAGCATTCTACCAGATGATGAATGAATGGTTTACCCAGTTTGTTTAGAATAACCCGGCTGTACAACAACCTCCACCCCCGAATAATCCAACTTCAGTACCTGCGGCACCCCCGATGATAGATCCGATGAGATCTAGTAGGACTCCCTTTGATAAAATCAGGAAATATGGGGCTAAAGAATTCAAGGCCAATGATGATGATGATGCAGAGCGATCTGAGATGTGGCTCGATAACACTATCCAGGTACTTGATGAGCTATCCTGTACTCCAGATGAATGCCTGAAGTGTGCTATATCTCTACTTCAGGACATTGCATATCACTGGTGGAATACACTAGTATCAGTGGTTCCGAAAGAAAAAGTGACTTGGGATTTCTTTCAGATCGAGTTTCGCAAGAAATATATCAGTCAGAGATTCATCGATCAGAGATAAAAAGAATTTCTGGAATTAAAACAGGGTCGTATGACTGTGACGGAATACGAGTGGAAGTTTGTCAGATTGAGCCGTTATGCCCGAGAGTGTATATCAATTGAGGCCATTATGTGCAAAAGATTTGAAGACGGTTTGAATGAAGACATAAAGTTACTTGTTGGCATTCTTGGAATCAAAGAGTTCGTAGTACTTTTCGAAAGAGCTTGCAAAACTGAAGAGCTTGGGAAAGAGAAAAGAAAGGCGGAAATAGAAGCTAGAGACACTCGTAAAAGATCATCGAGTAAGACTTTCCATTCAGCACCTAAGAAATTCAGAGATGACTTCGGCCAACATAAAGTTACTTTAGACCTGTCTAGATGAGATCAACCTCCAGTGAGTTCCCGAGACACTTCGATGGCTAGTGTTGGTAATGTTCAACAGAACCGGGCTGAGTGCAAGCATTGTGGAAAATGGCATTCTGGGAGTTGTAGATTCCGCGATCGGTCCAGCTTTAAATGTGGATCGTCGGACCATTTTATTTGAGAGTGTCCTATGCTATCTGAGCAAAACACTGTTCAGAACATTAAACCGAGCAGTGCATCAGCACGAGGCAAACCGTCCAGACATTCAGGTAATATAGGTGGCAGTCAGAGAGGGACGAAAGGCACTGCAGTTCAATCTGAGGCTCGAGCACCAGCTAGAGCTTATGCTATACGAGCCAGAGAGGATGCTTCTTCCCAGATGTCATTACCGGTACTTTCACACTTTATGATACTACTGTGATTGCATTGATTGATCCTGGTTCGACTCATTCATATGTGTGTGAAACTCTAGTATCTAGTAAGACTCTGCCTGTTGAGTCTACTGAGTTTGTGATCCGTGTGTCCAACCCTTTGGGTAGATGTGTTCTTGTTGATAAAGTGTGTAAAGGTTACCCGTTGATGATTCAGGATTCCTGCTTTCTAGCTGATTTAATGTTGTTGCCCTTCGACGAGTTCGATATAATTTTGGGAATGGACTGGTTAACTTTGCATGATGCAATGGTGAATTGCAAAAGAAAGATTATTGATTTGAGATGTCAGAACGGCGAGATCATTCGGGTTGAATCTAATGATCTGAGTGGGTTACCGTCAGTAATATCCTCGATGTCAGCTCGTAAGTATGTGAGAAAAGGATGTGAAACTTACTTGGCATATGTGTTGGATAATAAAGTGTCTGAGAAGCAGATTGAATCCGTACCAATTGTATGTGAATACCCAGATGTGTTCCCTGAAGAATTGCCGGGTTTACCCCCAGTTTTAGAGATAGAATTTGGTATTGAATTAGTACCGGGGACAACTCCGATTTTGATAGCTCCTTATCGGATGGCACCTACTGAATTGAAAGTGTTGAAAGCACAGTTGCAAGAGTTGACAGATAGAGGCTTTGCACGACCGAGCTTTTCTCCCTGGGGTGCACCAGTTCTATTTGTGAAAAAGAAAGATGGAACTATGCGAATGTGTATTGATTATCGGCAGCTGAATAAGGTGACTATAAAGAATAAATACCCGTTGCCTTAGATTGATGACTGTTTGATCAGTTGAAAGGGGCTTCAGTGTTTTCGAAGATAGATCTGAAATTGGGTTACTATCAGTTGCGAGTCAGAGTTTCAGATGTGCCAAAGACTGCATTCCGAATGAGGTACAGACATTTTGAGTTCCTAGTCATGCCTTTTGGACTTACTAATGCACTTGTTGTTTTTATGGATTTGATGAATCAGGTTTTCAGATGGTATTTGGATCAATTTGTGGTAGTGTTTATAGTCGATATCCTAATCTACTCCAGAGATGAAACCGAGCATGCCAAGCATTTGAGATTGGTGCTACAAACTTTGCAAGATCAACAGTTGTATGCAAAGTTTAGTAAGTGTGAATTTTGGATGAAGGAAGTCATCTTTTTGGGTCACGTCGTTTCAGCATCAGGTATTCGGGTTGATCCAAACAAAATATCGGCTATACTTGATTGGAAGCCACCAAAGAATGTTTCAGAAATTCGAAGCTTTCTGGGACTTGCGGGATATTACAGACGATTCGTCAAAGGTTTTTCCATGATAGCTACACCTTTGACAAAGCTACTATAGAAAGATGTCAAGTTCGAGTGGTCGGAAAAGTGCCAGAAAAGCTTCGATCAGTTGAAAGCCCTTTTGACCGAAGCTCTAATGTTAGCTCAGCCTAAATCGGGTAAAGAATTTATTGTATTTAGTGATGCTTCTTTTAATGGTTTGGGTTGCGTTTTGATGCAGGAAGGCAAAGTCATAGCCTATGCTTCGAGACAATTGAAACCTCATGAAAGAAATAATCCGACTCATGATCTGGAATTAGCAGCCATTATTTTCGCATTGAAATTTTGGCATCATTACTTATTCGATGAGAAATGTCATGTTTATTCGGATCACAAAAGTCTGAAGTATTTGATGACTCAGAAAGATTTGAACTTGAGACAGTGTAGATGGTTAGAACTATTGAAAGACTATGAATTAGTGATTGACTACCATCCGGGGAAAGCTAACATTGTCGCTGATACATTAAGTCGAAAATCATTGTTTGCTTTTCGTGCATTGAACGCACATATGGTTATGTCTGGTGATGGTTCGATCATAGCTCAGTTGAAAGCAAGACCGATCTTTATTCAGCAAATTTGTGATGCACAGAAAATTGACAAAGATATGATTGCTAAACGGGTTCAGTGTGAAAATGATGCAGAGTCAGAGTTTCAAATTGATGCAAATGATTGTTTGAACTTCAAAGGCCGAATATGTGTTTCGAGGAATACAGATTTAATTCAGATGATTTTGGACGAGGCTCATAGTAGTCGACTATCAGTACATCTGGGTAGGACGAAAATGTATAATGATGTGAAATAGTTCTATTGGTGGCCTGGCATGAAATGGGATATATCTGAATTTGTTTCAAAGTGCTTAATTTGTTAGCAAGTAAAAGCCGAGCATCAAGTGCCTTCTGGGCTACTTCAGCCGATCATGATACCTGAATGGAAATGGGATAGAATCACGATGGATTTTGTATCCGGTTTGCCTATGACAACAAGCAAGAAAGATGCAGTCTCAGTTATAGTGGATAGATTGACCAAATCAGCTCATTTTGTGCCATTTCATACAGACTATTCACTTGATAAACTTGCTGAATTGTATGTATCTCAAATTGTGAGATTACATGGTGTGTCGAGTTCCATTGTTTCAGACAGAGACCCGAGATTCACATCATGGTTTTGGAAGAAGTTGCAAGATGCTTTAGGTACTAAACTCCACTTTAGTATAGCCTTTCATCCGCAAACTGATGGTCAGTATGAACGAACCATTCAGACACTTGAGGACATGTTGAGATGTTGCATCCTTGAGTTTGTAGGTATGTGGGAAAGATACTTACCTTTGATTGAATTTGCTTATAATAACAGTTTTCAATCGAGTATCAAAATGGCACCTTATGAAGCTCAATATGGCCTCAAGTGTCGTACACCGTTGTACTGGATCGAGCTCAGTGAAAATAAGATACATGGGGTTGATTTGATTAAAGAGGCAGAACAGAAAGTGGCTATGATCAGAGATAGTTTAAAAGCTGCTTCGGATCGTCAAAAGTCCTATGCTGATTTGAAACGCAAAGACATTGAGTTTCAGGTCGGAGACCGGGTATTCTTGAAAGTTTCTCCCTGGAAGAAGGTACTTTGATTTGGTCAGAAAGGCAAACTAAGTCCGAGATTTATCGGATCATACGAGATCATCGAATGTATTAGGCCTGTTGCTTATAGATTGAAATTGCCCTCTGAATTAGAAAAGATACACAACGTATTTCACGTTTTGATGCTTCGTAGATATAGATCAGATCCGTCACATGTGATCACTCCGTCTGAGATTGAAACCCGATCCGATATGACGTATGAGGAAGAATCGATCTGTATTTTAGCTCGTGAAATGAAAGAGTTAAGAAACAAGAGAATCCCTTTTGTGAAAGTACTATGGAATCGACACAGAGTTGAAGAGGATACGTGGGAGCCTGAGGATTCAATGAGGCAACAATATCCGACTTTGTTTAACGGTAAGATTTTTGGGGACGAAAATCCCTAATGGGGGAGAGTTGTAACAGTCCGAATTTGACCCTAATTGGAACAGTGGTTTCATGACCATGAATCCGAGTCCGAGAAATGTTTAAATAATATATTTTGTGTTTATTATATGTGAATTATTATGTGTGAAAGTTTCGTATGAAAATTTGATTGTTTGTGTGCTTAATTGAATAAAAGGACTTAATCGCGTAAAGCGTAAAAGTTATAAACTAGAGTAAAAAGTACCCATTTGATAGTCGCTTTTTAAAATGGAGTCCTAAAAGGGCAATTAGCCCATTTAACATGATAGTGGACGGCATGGTTGTTTAGTTAATCATTAATATGTTTAATTATTTATTTAGTTTATATTATAAGTTTGCTTTTATATTATATTATATGTTAAATATACAAAAGTCATAAAAAAAAACACATGCATTATCTTCTAATTTGGCCGAATATGAAATGAAAGAAAACACCATAGAAAAGCTTCAAGTTTCGGCAACAAATTACTTTGATTAATGTATGTTTAGTTTTTGGTTTTTGATAATTTTTACGTTTTTGAAATCTTTGCTTCGAATACTTCAAGACCCATGCTTGAATTTTTTATTTTGGTGAATATTTTGAAATGTGCCATTGATGAGTTTATGAGTTTTATGATGATAGTTGATGAATTATAAAAGATAGATGTTAGATTAATATATTTTATCTTTGGATTTTTGGTAAATTTAAGTATTTGGGCTAAATTGCAAAAATAAATTTTTAAGGGGACCAAAATGCAAAATAAATGAAATAAATAGACTAGAATGGTCCCTATGAATATTCGACCCTAAGGCATTATAGTGAAATTTTGTGTATTTTGTGTTTTGTGCAAATAGGACTAAATTGTAAAAATGTGAAACATTAGGGGTAAAATGGTAATTTGCCCATTTATGTGTTTTGGGACTAAATTGAGTTGAAATGTGTTTGAATGAGCTAAATTTTAATGTGTCTAGATTAAGAACAAAGAAAAACAGATTTGGATCGGGGAAAGGCGAAGGTTACCGAATAGCCGGTATACGTTGTCCGTCGACCATCGAGGTAAGTCCTTAAGCAAGTATATGTTACAGAATTATTTATGAACGTATTAAATGATAATATTCGATAATTTTGAGTATAAAATCTTGTGTTAGCCGAATGTAAAAGTGTTAGAATGGATTGAATATATATATATATCTTGTTAATACGATATGAAAACGTATATTCGATATGATATGTGGATGTAATATGATGTATATGATTTATTTGTGATGTTAGCACTAAGAAATGTGTATTGAAGGATTAATTCGGGCTTGAGCCAGCGTGCCTTGTGCGGGCAATGGTTATTTCGTGCTTTGAGCCTAGCAAGCCTTGTGCCGTTGGATTAATTCGGGCTTCGAGCCTAGCAGGCCTTGTGCCGGTGAATATATCAAGCTTAATGCCTAGCAGGCTAAATGCCGTTGTTTGAAATCTCGAACTTTGAGTCTAGCAGGCCAAGTACCGGTGCATGTTATTCGGAGCAATGATTTGCTTATTGTATGCTGGTGAGTTCTCAATACCCAAATTTCGATATTAAAATAGTAAAGTTACAAAATAAATCAAGAAAGCTTAAGTTATGAAAGTGAATTTTTGGGTTTGGTTACAAGGTAAGTATTAATCATATTTGTATGCCATGCTTATATACTATATTGATAATTAAATGAAATGTTGAAAGGAAGTGATATACATATGATGGATGAAACTTGTTTATATGTGCTATACCATGAGGAAGTTGGTTATAGGAAAGCATGAAAGAACTAAGGTATTTGTACAAGTATGAATATATGCTTAAGTGTGGGATTATTATTTATAATTGATGTGCGGTAGCAAAGTAATGAAAATTTATGTATACAAGAGATGGGTCATGTAACAGACCAAATTTGATCCTAATCGGAACGGTGGTTTCGGGACCACGAATTCGAGTTTGAGAAGTATTTTAATATTATATTTTGAGTCTATTATATGTGAATTGATGTGTGTCGAAGTTTCGTATGAAAATTTAATCGTTTGTGTGCTCGATTTAACAAAAAGGACTAAATCGCGTAAAGCGTAGAAGTTGCATGCTATAGTGTATAGTGCTAGATTGATGATGGCTTTTTAAAATGGGGTATCAAATATGAAATTAGCCCATTTTTATGTGTAGTGGGCGGCATATGTCTAAGTTAACCTTATATGTATATGTTAATTATATTATATAATAATGGCATTATTGTACATTTGTTAATATGTTATTTTAGTTAAAAGAAAACATAAAATAAAACTTTGTTCTTCATCTTTTTATCACCGAAATAAGAAATAAAGAAAGAGAAGTGTGAGCTTGTTCATTCGGCCTTCATTCAAGCTTAAATTGGGTATGTAATTTTAGTCGATTTTTGATAATTTTTACGTTTTTGTGATCATTGCTTCAGATATTACCCACCCATGCTTGAATTTTTGAAATTTGTATGTATATAGGATTCACCATTAACATGTTTAAATGGTTTTGATATTTGATGGTTTTAGATTAAATATATGTTAAAGATTTACAAGTTTTGTATTAGGAATTTTGGTGAAATTTTGTATTTAGGGCTAATTTGTAAAAATGAAATTTTAGAGGACTTATTTGCAAAATAAATGAAATGTGACGGCTTGTAAAGTCCCTAGGAACATTCAAATTTTGTATAGTATTAGCTAATTTGGTGTATTTTGAGTGTTAAGCAAAATAGGACTAAATTGCAAGGTAGTGAAATATTAGGGGTAATTTGGTAATTTGTCTAATTATGTGATTTGGGACTAAATTGAACTGAAATGTACTTGAATGAGCTGAATTTAATGTGTTTTAGATCAAGAGCAAAGAAAAGCGAAATTGGATCGGGGAAAGACGAAGGTTCTCGAATAGCCGATTTACACGGTCTATCGACAACCGAGGTAAGTCCTTAAGCAAATATACGTTAAAGATTTATTTACGACTATGAAAAATGATGAAACTTGAATATTTAAAGTATAATTATAGATAATAGCCGAATGTAGAAGTATGGTATTGAATTGAATTTACTTTGTAAAACGAAAAGTGTATAAATATGTTTTGGTTGGTATATGAAGGTAATATGATCTATATGAGTTGTTTGCATTGTTGATGTTATGAAATGAGGGTTGAATTGATGATCATATCTATATCGGGCTTTAAGCCCAAAGAAGCTTCGTGTTTGGTGTTATTTATCGGGCTAAATGCCTAGCAGGCCTTGTGCCGGTGATGTAATTCGGGCTATGAGCCTAGCAGGCCTTGTGCCAGTGATGTATATCAGGCTTATTGCCTAGTAGGCTTAATGCCGTTGATCAAGTTCAGACCTCGGGTCTAGCAGGCTTAATGCCGGTGATGTGTTATAAATTCTTTACAAGGTGGGATGTAAATACTTCAATAAACAAAATGCTCGGGTAAAAATAAAGGTTTATAGATGCAAGGAACAAGGTAAGTGATTATCTTTCCTTTCAAATTACATAAGTGATAGAATGGTTAAAGTTTTTGATAATGAGTCTTTATGATATGTGCATTTGAATTACTCATTAATAAATGTGATATGTATATTGAATATAAACTTGGTGATGTCTTTGAGATTCGGTCAAAAGTAAAAATGTTAAAAGTGAAAGTTATCGAAAATGCATATCTGTATATGTATATGATTAATCGTACATAATTGTGATATATGCTATACTTGTTAATAAGGTAATGTGCGAATACTTAAGGCTTAAAGTGCTGGAAGGGTTGTATACCTTCAATGAGGGAATAATAAATGATAAGTTACAGAGACGGCTGTTCGACCATATTGGAATTATTATTTGTTAAATTACTTGGATTTATAGGTATATTTATATATGTATGTGTGCTAAATGTTGGAATATTTGACTGTTGTTTCGTAAATGCTTAAGACTTACTAAGCTAGTGAGCTTATTTCGTGTGTGCTCTTTGTTCTGTTTTATAGATTTTTTTCCATCAAGCTACGGGCATCTGAGGATCATCGGAAAAGTCAACCACACTATCTCCCCTTTTGGTACTTAATCTTAGTTTTGAACCGAAGGCATGTATAGGTTAGACTAAGGTTGATTAATGACTTTCGGTCTTGTATATATATGAATAGCCTTGCGAAAATGGCTATTTCTTTTGATTAAGTTTAATTCCTATGTTCTTGATATAATGGATTGATTATGATATTAAGGAATGTGAAATTCGTCCATGGTTTAATCATGTATGGAATATGGTCAAATAATATGCCTATTATATCTAGATGTGATGCATTTGGGATAAGCATGATACATTGATATGTTTTGCATTCGTTTTGATTTGATTCGAATGAGGTGGATATAGTTGAGATGATGTTCTTTGGGGTTGTAAATTAATTTGGTCTATTTGGATTATTAAAGATGCCATGTTAATGTTGATGAGTAGTAAGTTATTTTAACCTATATTCGGCCATGGTATATATATATTTGATAGGTATGGTTTGGTTTTGTGGTTTATGACATTTTGGGCTAAGATAATGATTTGATAAAGTATAATTGGTTTAATAGACGTTCATGTTATGTATAATATTTCACAGTCTATATGTGCAGCCGTTTGATGCTTAAATATATATTTATAATAATGATTTTGCTAGTATATTTTGCTATAGGGATTCGATGTATAATGGTAAATAATAAAGTAGTACATGAACATATTTGTACATGGATTGATTTTAAAAATGGTATGTGCTAATTTGGTATTTATAAATATTACGTATATATATATATGGAATGCTTTAAGATTTTATTTGATTAAATATGTAAGTGACTATTAGATTTTCGTTTGTGTTCGTGTTATAGGTGAATAAATGTCTAAATATTATATACTTATGCCATCGTTGTTTTTAAATGACCATGTGATTTTATAATGCAAGTTGTTGTATTAAGACCTGATAGAATATATACATATATATATTTTCATTTGTGATAGCATGAAATGATATGAATTTATCAAGTGTTAGTTTGGAAGGAGTGAATGAACTTGGTAATTGTTATAGAAAGGCCTCGTAACCCTAATCCGGCAACGGATACGGGTTAGGGGTGTTACATTTGATTCGTATCAGAGCTTACGGTTTAGTCGATTCTAGGACTACCGTAATGCGTGTGAGTCTAGCTATACATGCTTTTATCATATATCAATAGTGTGGTGACTTCTGACATTCTGAACTGTGTTTTATATAGTAAATGGACACTGATCCTGAAAGAGCCGTAGCGGATGATGTAGAGAGTGTAGCGCCTGACTGTGCACACGGATCAGTGCCAGTAGACTCTCGACCAGTTTCGGGTAGCCACGAGGGGGAGGCTAAACAAGCCTTCTATCAGATGATGAACGAGTGGTTTACCCAGTTTATTCAGACTAACCCGGCTGTACACAACCTCCACCCCGAATAATCCAACTCCGATACCTTCAAGACTTCGATGATAGATCCGATGAGATCTAGTAGGCCTCCAGTTGATAAAATCAGGAAATTTAGGGCCGAAGAATTCAGGGCCAATGATGATGATGACGCAGAGCGAGCCGAAATGTGGCTTGATAACACTATTCGGGTACTTGATGAGCTATCTTGTACTCTAGACGAATGCCTGAAGTGTACTATATCTTTACTTCGGGACACTGCATATCACTGGTGGAAGACACTAGTATCAGTGGTTCCGAAAGAAAAAGTGACGTGGGATTTCTTTCAGCATGAATTCCGCAAGAAATATATCAGTCAAAGATTCATTGATCAAAAACGTAAGGAATTTCTTGAACTAAAACAAGGGCAAATGACCGTGACTGAATATGAACGGAAATTTGTCAGACTCAGCAGATATGCTAAAGAGTGTGTTTCTACTGAATCTATTATGTGCAAAAGGTTTGAAGATGGTCTGAATGAAGATATAAAGTTGCTTGTTCGCATTCTTGAAATTCAAGAGTTTGTGACACTAGTTGAGCGAGCTTACAAAGCTGAAGAGCACGGGAAAGAGAAAAGAAAGGCTGAGACAGACGCTAGAGACATTCGTAAGAGATCTTCGGGTAAGACCTTCCATCCCACATCCAAGAAGTTCAGAGATGACTTCAGCCGACATAAAGCTACTTCAGATTTACCTAGACGTGATCGACCTCCAGTGGGTTCCCGAGCTACCTCGATGGCCAGTGTTGGAAATGCTCCACAGAATAGAGTTGAATGCAAGCATTGTGGGAAATGGCATTCCGGGAGCTGTAAATTCCATGATCAGTCTTGCTTTAAATGTGGATCGTCAGATCATTTTATTAGGGAATGTCCGATGTTAGTTGAGCAGAATACAGTTCAGAACATTAAGTCGAGCAATACGTCAGTGTGAGGTAGACCACCCAGACATTCAGGCAATGTAGGTGGTAGTCAGAGACGAACGAAGAACACTGCAGTTCGATCTGAGGCTGGAGCTCCAGCTAGAGCTTATGCTACGCGAGCCCGAGAGGATGCTTCCTCCCCTGATGTCATTACCGGTACTTTCACCCTTTATAATACTACTGTGATAGCATTGATTGATCCTGGTTCTACTCATTCTTATGTGTGTGAAACTCTAGTGTTCGGTAAGACTCTGCCAGTTGAGTCTACTGAGTTTGTAATTCGTGTGTCCAACCCTTTGGGTAGATGTGTGCTTGTGAATAAAGTGTGTAGAGGTTGCCTGTTGATGATTCGGGATTCTTGCTTCCCAGCTGATTTAATGTTGTTGCCCTTCGATGAGTTCGATATAATTTTGGGAATGGACTGGTTAACTTTCCATGATGCAGTGGTGAATTGCAAAAGAAAACTTATTGATTTGAGATGTCAGAACGGGGAGATCAGCAGAATTGAATCCAGTGGTTTAAGTGGGTTTCCTACAGTAATATCTTCGATGTTAGCCCGGAAGTATGTGAGAAAAGGGTGCGAAGCTTATTTGGCTTATGTACTGGATAATAAATTGTCTGAGAAACAGATTGAATCTGTATCGGTTGTATGTGAATACCCAGATGTGTTTCCTGAAGAACTACCGAGTTTACCACCAGTACGAGAGATTGAGTTCGGCATTGAATTAGTACCGGGAACGACTCCGATTTCGATAGCTCCGTGTCGGATGGCACCTCTTGAGTTAAAAAGAGTTGAAAGCGCAGATTGCAAGAGTTGTGATGATAGGGGCTTTGCACGACGATCGAGCTTCTCTCCTTGGGTGCACCCGATTACATTTGTGAAAAAGAAAGATGGAACGATGCGAATGTGTATTGATTATCAGCAACTGAATAAGGTAACTATAAATAATAAGTACCCGTTACCTCGGATTGATGACTTGTTTGATCAGCTAAAAGGGGCTTCAGCATTTTCGAAGATAGATTTGAGATCGAAGCTATTATCGGTTCATGAGTCGAGATATAGATGTGCCAAAGACGCATTCCTGACGAGGTACGGACATTTTGAGTTTCGTTTATGCCTTTTGGACTCACTAATGCACTCGCTTTTTTTATGGATCTAATGAATCGAGTCTTGAGCAGCTTTTGGATCGGTTTGTTGTAGTGTTTATTGATGATATACTGATCTACTCCAAAAATGAAACCGAGCATGCCGAGCATTTGAGATTAGTGCTACAAACTTTGAGAGATCAACAGTTGTATGCGAAGTTTAGTAAGTGTGAGTTCTGGATGACAGAGGTCACTTTTTGGGACATGTTGTTTCAAAGATCGTATTCGAGTCGATCCGAACAAAATTTCGGCTATACTTGATTGGAAGCCACCGAAGAATGTTTTCGAGATTTGAAGTTTTCTGGGACTTGCGGGCTACTACAGAAGGTTTGTGAAAGGTTTTCCTATGATAGCTACACCTTTGACAAAACTACTACAGAAAGATGTAAAGTTCGAGTGGTCGGAAAATTGTCGAAGAGTTTCGATCGGTTGAAAGCCCTTTGACGTGAAGCTCCAAGATGCTCAGCTCACCTGAATCGGGTAAGGAATTTGTTGTGTATTCGATGCTTCCTTAAGTGGTTTGGGCTGTGTATTAATGCAGGGAAGGCGCGTAGTAGTAGCCTACGCATCGAGACAATTGAAGCCGCATGAAAGAAATTACCGACGCATGATTTGGAGCTTGCAGCCATTGTGTTCGCACTGAAGATTTGGCGTCATTACTTATTCGGCGAGAACTGCCATGTTTACTCGGATCACAAAAGTCTGAAGTATCTGATGACTCAAAAAGACCTGAATTTAAGACAACGCAGGTGGTTGGAATTGTTAAAAGATTATGAATTGGTAATTGACTATCATCCGGGAAAAGCTAACGCTGTTGCGGATGCCCTAAGTCGAAAATCATTGTTTGCTCTTCGTGCGTTGAACGTACATATGGTTATGTCCAGAGATGATTCAATCATAGCTGAGATGAAGGCTAGATCGTTGTTTATTCAGCAAATTAGTGATGCACAGAAAGTTGACAAAGATATGATTTCTAGACGAGCACAATGTGAAAATGATACAGAGTCAGAATTTCGAGTTGATAAAAATGACTGTTTGATTTATAAAGGCCGATTATGTGTACCGAGAAATGCTGACTTGATTCAGATGGTGTTGGATGAACCTTATAATAGTCAAATGTCGATACATCCGGGCAGCACAAAGATGTACAATGATTTGAAACAGTTCTATTGGTGGCCGGGCATGAAGCGGGATATATATAAATTTGTTTCGAAATGTTTAGTTTGTCAGCAAGTAAAAGCTGAGCATCAAGTGCCATCTGGACTACTTCAGCCAATCATGATACCTGAATGGAAATGGGATAGAATTACAATGGATTTTGTATCCGGTCTTCCTATGACACCGAGTAAGAAAGATGCCGTCTGGGTTATAGTTGATAGATTGACTAAATCAGCTCATTTTGTGCCAGTACGTACAGACTATTCACTTGATAAACTTGCTGAATTGTATGTATCACAAACTGTAAGGTTGCATGGTGTACTGAGTTCCATTGTTTTAGACAGAGACCCGAGATTCACATCGCGGTTATGGAAGAAGTTGCAAGATGCTTTAGGTACTAAACTTCATTTTAGTACAGCCTTTCATCCGCAGACAGACAGTCAGTCTAAGCGAACTATTCAGATACTTGAGGACATGCTGAGATGTTGCGTTCTCAAATTTAAAGGTACGTGGGAACGATACCTACCTTTGATCGAATTTGCTTACAATAATAGCTTCCAATCTAGTATCAAAATGGCGCCTTATGAAGCCTTGTATGGGCGAAAATGTCGAACACCATTATACTGGACTGAGCTCAACGAGAATAAGATACACGGGGTTGATTTGATTAAAGAAACAGAACAGAAGGTAGCTATTATTAGAAGTAATTTGAAAGCTGCTTCGGATCGTCAAAAGTCTTATGCTGATTTGAAACGTAAAGACATTGAATTTCAGGTCAGAAATTGTGTATTCTTAAAAGTTTCTCCGTGGAAGAAAGTACTCCGATTTGGTCGGAAAGGCAAGTTGGGTCCGAGATTTATCGGACCGTAAGGAATCATCGAACGTATCGGGCCGGTTGCTTATAGATTGAAGTTGCCCTCTGAGTTAGAAAAGATACATGACGTATTTCACGTGTCGATGCTTTGTAAGTACAGATCAGATCCGTCTCATGTAATCACTCTGTCAGAGATTGAAATCCAATCCGACTTGACATATGATGAAGAACCAATCCGTATCTTAGCTCGAGAAATAAAAGAGTTGAGAAATAAGAGAATTCCATTAGTGAAAGTACTATGGAATCGTCACGGAGTTGAAGAGGCAACGTGGGAGCCTGAGGTTATAATGAGGCAACAACATCCGACTTTGTTTAACGGTAAGATTTTTGGGGACGAAAATCCTAAAAGGGGGGAGAGTTGTAACAGACCAAATTTGATCCTAATCGGAACGGTGGTTTTGGGACCACGAATCCGAGTTTGAGAAATATTTTAATATTATATTTTGAGTCTATTATATGTGAATTGATGTGTGTCGAAGTTTCGTATGAAAATTTAATCGTTTGTGTTCTCGATTTAACAAAAAGGACTAAATCACGTAAAGCGTAAAAGTTGCATGCTATAGTGTATAGTGCTAGATTGATGATGGCTTTTTAAAATGGGGTATCAAATGGGAAATTAGCCCATTTTTATGTGTAGTGGGCGGCATATGTTTAAATTAACCTTATATGTATATGTTAATTATATTATATAATAATGGCATTATTGTACATTTGTTAATATGTTATTTTAGTTAAAAGAAAACATAAAATAAAACTTTGTTCTTCATCTTTTTATCACCGAAATAAGAAATAAAGAAAGAGAAGTGTGAGCTTGTTCATTCGGCCTTCATTCAAGCTTAAATTGGGTATGTAATTTTTTCGGTTTTTGATAATTTTTACGTTTTTGTGATCGTTGCTTCGTATATTACCCGACCCATGCTTGAATTTTTGAAATTTGTATGTATATAGGATTCGGCCATTAACATGTTTAAATGGTTTTGATATTTGATGGTTTTAGATTAAATATATGTTAAAGATTTACAAGTTTTGTATTAGGAATTTTGGTGAAATTTTGTATTTAGGGCTAATTTGTAAAAATGAAATTTTAGAGGGACTTATTTGCAAAATAAATGAAATGTGAAGGCTTGTAAAGTCCCTAGGAACATTCAGCCCTTGTATAGTATTAGCTAATTTGGTGTATTTTGAGTGTTAATCAAAATAGGACTAAATTGCAAGGTAGTGAAATATTAGGGGTAATTTGGTAATTTGTCTAATTATGTGATTTGGGACTAAATTGAACTGAAATGTACTTGAATGAGCTGAATTTAATGTGTTTTAGATCAAGAGCAAAGAAAAGCGGAATTGGATCGGGGAAAGACGAAGGTTCTCGAATAGCCGATTTACACGGTCTATCGACAACCGAGGTAAGTCCTTAAGCAAATATACGTTAAAGATTTATTTACGACTATGAAAAATGATGAAACTTGAATATTTAAAGTATAATTATAGATAATAGCCGAATGTAGAAGTATGGTATTGAATTGAATTTACTTTGTAAAACGAAAAGTGTATAAATATGTTTTAGTTGGTATGTGAAGGTAATATGATCTATATGAGTTGTTTGCATTGTTGATGTTATGAAATGAGGGTTGAATTGATGATCATATCTATATCGGGCTTTAAGCCTTGTAGGCTTCGTGCCGGTGTTATTTATCGGGCTAAATGCCTAGCAGGCCTTGTGCCGGTGATGTAATTCGGGCTATGAGCCTAGCAGGCCTTGTGCCAGTGATGTATATCAGGCTTATTGCCTAGTAGGCTTAATGCCGATGATCAAGTTCAGACCTCGGGTCTAGCAGGCTTAATGCCGGTGATGTGTTATAAATTCTTTACAAGGTGGGATGTAAATACTTCAATAAACAAAATGCTCGGGTAAAAATAAAGGTTTATAGATGCAAGGAACAAGGTAAGTGATTATCTTTCCTTTCAAATTACATAAGTGATAGAATGGTTAAAGTTTTTGATAATGAGTCTTTATGATATGTGCATTTGAATTACTCATTAATAAGTGTGATATGTATATTGAATATAAACTTGGTGATATCTTTGAGATTCGGTCAAAAGTAAAAATGTTAAAAGTGAAAGTTATCGAAAATGCATATCTGTATATGTATATGATTAATCGTACATAATTGTGATATATGCTATACTTGTTAATAAGGTAATGTGCGAATACTTAAGGCTTAAAGTGCTGGAAGGGTTGTATACCTTCAATGAGGGAATAATAAATGATAAGTTACAGAGACGGCTGTTCGACCATATTGAAATTATTATTTGTTAAATTACTTGGATTTATAGGTATATTTATATATGTATGTGTGCTAAATGTTGGAATATTTGACTGTTGTTTCGTAAATGCTTAAGACTTACTAAGCTAGTGAGCTTATTTCGTGTGTGCTATTTGTTCTGTTTTATAGATTTTTTTCCATCAAGCTACGGGCATCTGAGGATCGTCGGAAAAGTCAACCATACTATCTCCCCTTTTGGTACTTAATCTTAGTTTTGAACCGAAGGCATGTATAGGTTAGACTAAGGTTTGGATTAATAACTTTCGGTCTTGTATATATATGAATAGCCTTGCGAAAATGGCTATTTCTTTTTATTAAGTTTAATTCCTATGTTCTTGATATAATGGATTGATTATGATATTAAGGAATGTGAAATTCGTCCATGGTTTAATCATGTATGGAATATGGTCAAATAATATGCCTATTATATCTAGATGTGATGCATTTGGGATAAGCATGATACATTGATATGTTTTGCATTCGTTTTGATTTGATTCGAATGAGGTGGATATAGTTGAGATGATGTTCTTTGGGTTGTAAATTAATTTGGTCTATTTGGATTATTAAAGATGCCATGTTAATGTTGATGAGTAGTAAGTTATTTTAACCTATATTCGGCCATGGTATATATATATTTGATAGGTATGGTTTGGTTTTGTGGTTTATGACATTTTGGGCTAAGATAATGATTTGATAAAGTATAATTGGTTTAATAGAAGTTCATGTTATGTATAATATTTCACAGTCTATATGTGCAGCTGTTTGATGCGTAAATATATATTTATAATAATGATTTTGCTAGTATATTTTGCTATAGGGATTCGATGTATAATGGTAAATAATAAAGTAGTACATGGATTGATTTTAAAAATGGTATGTGCTAATTTGGTATTTATAAATATTACGTATATATATATGGAATGCTTTAAGATTTTATTTGATTAAATATGTAAGCGACTATTAGATTTTCGTTTGTGTTCGTGTTATAGGTGAATAAATGTCTAAATATTATATACTTATGCCGTCGTTGTTTTTAAATGACCATGTGATTTTATAATGCAAGTTGTTGTATTAAGACCTGATAGAATATATACATATATATATTCATTTGTGATAGCATGAAATGATATGAATTTATCAAGTGTTAGTTTGGATGGAGTGCATGAACTTGGTAATTGTTATAGAAAGGCCTCGTAACCCTAATCCGACGACGGATATGGGTTAGGGGTGTTACAGGTCATTCGGCTATGGTAAAATTATGTGTTAATTCATGAATGCTTAATGTCAGAAATTGATTATTTAAACGTTTGTGTAACCAAATGCTATATTGTGGATGCTTAAGACTTACTAAGCTAGTGAGCTTACCTTGTGTGTGGACTTTGTTTGTTTTATAGATCTCGTTCAAGTTACGGCTCCGAGGATCGTCAGAGGAATCAACCACACTATCAAATCCCTTTTTGGTACTTATACACTTGGTTTTTAAATCAAAGGCATGTATAGGTTAGACTAAGTTGTAATTAATGAACTTTGGTCTTGTAAATAAGTATAGCCTAGCCTTGCGAAAAAGGCTTATTTCCTTTGGTTAACTTAAGTTTTAATGCTTTTTGACATAATGGTTGGACTTTAAAGTTATATCTGAATATATGTGTAAATGGTTGCATGCTTGAAGTGCTTAGTTCTTAGCAAATTTATCCATGGCAAGTTACATGTATATTTAGGTCAATGTATGTTATAGAGAGTATGTTTGCGGTTAAAAATGATTCTATGTGCTTTAGGTCTAATGTGTTTTACAAATGATTATTGGGTTTGGTCGCATGTATCGATATTAAAGTAGATAATAATATATGCGTATGTGTGGTAGTTAATTATAAGGATTAAGATTCGATATATTGTTAGATACAAATTTTGGGAAGCATAAGTTAACTTTGTAAACTTTGTAATTGGTAACATGGAATATTGATAGACATGTTTTTGAATGGCATATACGGGTATGGAAATCGTGGGTACTAGTATATCCAACTTTTATTATGTGAATTGGTAAAGAGATAGCTAAATGTTGGAGATATGGACTTGATGGCATTCGGCCATATGCATGATCAATAATAAATTTCCAATTTGTATTATATGTATGCATGTGATGTTAGTTTGATTGAATTTTGAGTTTAATATGATATGCAGGATATCTATTAGATCGTTTTCTTTTGGGAAGTTAATTTTACTATGCATGCTGAGACAAAAGAGTTTACATTTGAGAAATTAAAATATGTTTAAATGATTTGCTTATAAAGTACGGTTGGTGTAAGCATTAGAAATGAATAAGTTGCATAACTAATTGTAGTTTGATTATGTGCATATCAACGGATTAAAGTGTGCATTGGATCGACTGAGTGTTGGTTCTATCTGATTTTGGTAAAATAAAATGTATATGTGATCTCGAATAGGTTTATTGGAATGCCATGTTTTATCACCTAGTTAAGTTTTAAATCACATGTATAATTATATATGTGTATTAGGTTAAGGTGACTTGATTGATTAAATGAAATGAATCAATTTGTAAATTGTTGCAAGGAATCATGTGAAGTATGTTTTAAGAAATTGAATGTAATACTTATAATACGCAGGATTAATACTTCTAATCATTTGTATTTTTCTATATATATATTTGTTCATCTATAACTTATGTGGTTAGTCAAAAGTTGTGTGTTGTCTGGTAATGCCTTTTAACCCTATTCAGCGACGAATACGGGTAAGGGGCGTTACAATAACATTATAATTCCACATGTTATTCCATGAGTAAAAATCACATTTATTAATGAATATGAAAACATAATATATTTATAAAAATAAACTGATATTGGCAAATGACATCCGTGGAAAAATATAAACATGTGATGATGCATTGGATAAACGGATCTCCAATTTCCCAAATATCGAATAC
This sequence comes from Gossypium bickii, assembly GCA_025503065.1. NCBI lineage: Eukaryota > Viridiplantae > Streptophyta > Magnoliopsida > Malvales > Malvaceae > Gossypium > Gossypium bickii. The sequence goes on along the minus strand of CP106717.1, from coordinate 39,105,858 downwards.
AATACTTCGATTGAGTAGGGTGTAGCCACACACTCCCTTATGTCGCGTCAAAATCACCAATGATTGAGTGAAGAAAAAAGATAAACACTCTCTTATTCACTCCAGCAAAGTCAATACTCCTAAAGCCATATGCTCACAAATAACGCATGTAGTGGTGAGTACTCACTAATCCTATGGCGTGCCATTTATATTCAATGGATCCATCATGCAGTGTTGCCAATATAACCAAACACAATGGGCATAAACATTGATATTTAAGCACTTAATTTAGGATATAAAAATTTAATTTAAAGCATGCCACTTAGCAATTTTAACATCAACATAGATAAGCTCAATAAACGTCTTTGTCCATGGATCCAAAACCAACTATAAAATCATCATCAAGTGATCTAATATATAATAATACATGCTCCAATTATTAATCAAAACAAATCAAATCAACCATATCAAACACTCTATTCACAGTTTCCATAAATCATTTACAAATATGCTTTCATAAAATTAAAATCAATTTTGAAATCTAAACCATTTAAGATACAATTGAGTCACTAGAAACACAATTCAAAACCTCAATTCAAAATGTAAATAGGCATGTTTACCAATTTCCTTTAAAAACCACTTACATTCACACTTTGCTTTTCAAGCTAAAGTGTAACACCCCTCACCCGTATTCAACGTCGGAATAGGGTTACGGAGTATTATTGGACTTACAACATAAACAACCATCCAATTTGAATAAAAAAAATCATCAACCAAAAGTAATTCCAATAAAATACAATCACATTGTCCCTATTACGAGCCTACGAGGCCCTAACATACTTTGGGAGTGGTTCGGGACTAAACCGATAACTTTGGAAACTTTTTGAACACTTAAGAATTTTTCTCAAAAACAGGGGACACATGCCTGTGTTGCCTGGCCGTGTGTCTCAAATGGCCACAGACACACCCGTGTCACATGCCCGTGTATGACATAGCGTGGAGCATACTAACTTGATTTTTATTTCAACACCAGGGGACACAGACCGTGTACATAACCGTGTGTCACACACGGTTGAGACACACGCCCGTGTGGACAAAAATAGGCTATTTACCAAGCCATTTTGCCACCCCAAATTGGCACACACCTACATCAAACCAAATGCACAATTCATAGCATTTATAAGCAGCCAATACAACCACAACCAAGAATAATATATATACCATTTCAATGCCAACATCTAACATGCTTATAATACCATATTCTTGTCTACTCAAATTATACCAATTTACATTTCCAAAGCATTCATATGTACCATTTCAATTAAGTATTTCTTAGCCTAAAACCACAAGCACAACCCTTCTCAACTCATCAACCATTAGCTACCTTGAAGGTTGCATTCAACAAGTCATTCCCAAGTAATCATGAACTACATCCCTAAGAGGCATTAATACATACACACATATCACATAATTGCCAAAATAAGCCAACTTACATGACTAACACCTAACCAAACACTTAATATTTACAAGCCAACAAAAATGGCCAAAATCATGCTATGTAACAGTCCGATTTAGACCCTAGTCGGAACAGTGGTTTTGGGACCACAAATATGAGTTAAAAAATGTTTTAATATTATTTTCTGTGCTTAAAGTATGTGAATTGACATGTGTGAAATTTTCGTGATTTAGTTTAATCATTTGAGTGCCTGATTTGTTGAAAGGACTAAATAGCATAAAAGATAAAAGTGACATTCTATATGTTTAATGTGTTGGATTGCTTTGACTTTTGAACATGATGGCCTTAAATGGCAATTATGCCATAAGAATTATGAGTGGACATTAATGGCCTTTGTTGACATGTTTTATATGTTTAATTTTAATGGAAAAAATGGTAAATGCCAAATTAAATGATGAATTAATAAAACCAATGCATGAAAATAGTCATATTATGTTCATCTTTGCCAAAATTACCAAAAAAAAAAAAAAAAAGAGTCCTTAGGGTTCGACACTTATTTTGACTAATCAAGGTATGCATTTTGATATGTTTTTAATGATTTTTATGTTTTTGTGATTATTGTTTAGCATTCTATCAAGCCCATGCCTCAATTTCAGAATTTGATGATAATTTTGAGTTATGCCATTGATGATTTTGTGAGTTTAATGATGTTAATAATGAATTATGAAAGCTTGGTGTGAGGTTAATATGTTTTGTGTTTAAACTTTTGATGAATTTGAGTATATTGGGCTAAATTGTGAAAATGAGAAATTAAGGGGCCAAAATGTGAAATAAATGAAATATGTGGCTTATATGAGCTAAGGGAATATTTAGCTAAGCCTTTGTATAAGGAAATTATGTGTATTTTTTGATTTTGTGAAATGAGGACTAAAGTGTTAAAATGTGAAAATATGAGGGCTAATTTGTAAAATGCCCTAAATATGTGTAAATGGATTGAATTAAATGGTTTGGTGAATAAAAGAGTTAAATTTGGATGTGTATAGATCAAGAACCAAAGAAAACATAATTAGATCGGGGGAAATTGAAAGAAGTTGAATAGTCGTTCGTTTCCGTTCTTTCCCGTACGAGGTAAGTCTATATACAAATAAATGTGTTTGGATTGAATTATTATTGCTTATATGTTAATGAAATGTGATGAATGGCTATTGGAGCTGAATATGTGAAATTCGAGAAAATTCTGATAATGTGATGACGTCCGAAAAGCCCCATACGAACCATAAGAATAGTTAGGATACATATGTCATGACATAGGATTCCGATATGAGTTATCGTGTAAGACCATGTGTGGGACGTTGGCATCAATTTGAGATTTACGTGTAAGACCATGTCTGGGACATCGGCATCGTATATGCTTGTGTGCAAGACCCTATCTGGGACAGAGGCATCGATATTTAATTACATGTAAGACCACGTCTGGGACATTGGCATTATACGAGCTTTACGACCTATCCGAGTATCCTTATTGATTCGAAATGGTTCAACTGGCATTTAGAGATATGATTGAATATGTAAATATGTATCCGTTTCAGGTTCGTAAGAAATGTATATGAAATTTGGCAATGGAAGATAAGTCTGAATATGATCATTTGATATGTGAACTACATGAATATGTGATGTGTTTATAAGTAAGTGATTATGAACAATTGGACTATATGAGAAAATATGCCATATGTGCAAATGAATTGGGAATAGGTGAAATGAATTTATAACTATGAGGTATGTGATAGTATTTGGCTATGGATTATATGTATTTTATGATGCATATTTGCCTTAAATGATAAGTTTATTTGTATAAGGCAAGCTTTTGAAAGCTTACTTCGTGTGTTTTTCAATTGTTTTATATATTATCGAAGCTACTGGAAGCTCGGGGATCATCGAAGATTATCACCACACTATCAAATTATATTTTGGTATCTTTTGTAATTGTGAATATTAAAGTATGGCATGTATAGGCTAGAGAAATTTGATAATGTTTTGGAATGTGTAAATATAGACATGTGATATGGCTTGATAATGAATGTGATTATGGAGTGAATTTAGTGCATGCTATGTGATGCAAAATTTGGTATGTTTTGATGTGCTCATTAATGGCCAAAAGAAATGGTCAATTTTGGTAAGTTTCATGGTTGATTTGGGAAATTGATAGAATGAGAAATGCAATCAATTGAAATGGATTAATATGATGTATGAATCACATGTTTTTGATGTGAAGTTGGTACTTTGAATTGGTATGTTTGAGTTGGATTTGTATATGGAAATGAATGGTGTTGTTACGGGTCAAACTATGCATGATTTGGTATGTTTTTGGCTACCTTTGGGATATGAATTGATGCTTGTAGGTATTGTAACACCCCTTACCCGTATTCAACGCTGGAATAGGGTACGAGGATTAGTAGACTTATACACAAGCAATGATACAAATCGAGACATGATTTTTTTCCACTCAAATTTAAAAACTTTTCTTGAACCCTCATATCACCCTTACACAAGCCTACGAGGCCTAAAACACAATTTGGGAACAGTTTAGGATTAAATCGAACTCTTTAGAAGATCTTTGGAATGACTTAGAAAAATTCTCATCAAACAGTCCACACGCCCTTATGGAGGAAGGGACACGCCCGTGTGGCATATCACATGCTCGTGATCCACACCCACGTAGATATATTTCTCATTTCGAACCTACAGGGGTTTTCACACGGCCTGACAGACGCCCGCGTCCATGGGCCGTGTCCTTCACACGGCCAAGACACGCCCGTGTCATAGCCTGTGTGGAGAAACCTTGACATTCTATTTCTGAAGTCATCACCCCATAAATGTCACACAGCCGAGGCACACGCCCGTGTCCCTAGACCCTGTGGCGAATTAAATTCCTAATTAAGGTGCAGACTTCACATGGCCTGGGCACACGCCCATGTCCTATGGCCATGTCTTCCACACGGTTGAGGCACACAGCCGTGTCCCGGCCCGTATAGTTACTACTGAGCATTTTAACTTGCCAACTTAGCATATAATGGGACACACGACCTAACTAAACGCCCATGGGGCAGACAGTGTGTCACACATGGCCTACACACACGCCCGTGTACCTACCTGTGTGGACAAGAATAAGGCTATTTACCAAGCCCTTTCTACCACCCCTACTTGTACTGCATAAACCACATCAAGCAACCAACCCATTCATGCATAATTAAAACAATTGATCAACCATGCAACTTGCACATTCATGAATAATGTCATCATTTCATAGATTAATAAGAAAGAGCCATCAACTATGCCTTATACAAAAACATTTGTCCAAGACAATATAACATTCAACTAAATCTAAGTCCTTATACATATCATACTCAAAATGATAAATCTATCTATACCAAAATGTGTAGATACTGTGGGTGATCCTTCGACTATGTCCGTATCCCAAGCTGGCTCTTCGACGCTATAAAACAAGGGAAAAGAGAAGGGAATAAGCTTTAAGCTTCTTAAGTCTATATGCAAACAATAAGCATCACACCACATACTTGTCAAACGAAAACATTACATATTAAGTAAAAACAATTCAGATCCTCATAATCATGCTTACTCATTCCAAACCTTAACACATCCCAAACACATATCAAAAAATATTGCTCTCATTTACTTGCACTTATACATTGCACTTATCACCACAAAGCCACATGTAATTTCACTTAGACAAGTTTCTCGATGAACACTTCGTAATAATGTTAGATACTAGGTGGTTTCGCACACAGCCCCACCAATGATAATAATTACGATGGTATCGCACACAGCCCATTGTTAATAAATAATAAGGTGGTATCGTACACAGCCCACCAATAATAAATAAATACGGTGGTATCGCACACAACCCACCAATAATCACATGTTCACGGATATTTATCCGTATCCATTTTCCTATTCCGAAGGTTCATTCGAGAATTTCCTCACTTTCTATCATTTTTAATAGATCTTAACAATAATCATTCGCATTCACACAATGCATTAATAAGTAAAACATACGCAATAAGGATGTATCATTTACACATAAACTTACCTCGATACAAAATATGCTAATTGCAATTTAGTCCGAAACCTTGCCTTTTCCTCAGTATAGGATGATTCCACATTCTTCTTAATTTGTAATGACATATTTAGCTTATTAGATACTCACATTGATCAAATTACTTCAACATTCCTATTTTGGAAAAATTACTGTTTTGCCCCTAAACTTTTGCAAAAATTATGTTTTTACCCCTAGGCCCGTAAAATGAAATATGTTCATTTTTCACACCGTCAAGCTTAGCCGACTCATATTCCCTCTTATAGCAACTCAAGATTTCAATTATTATACACATTCACCACCTATTTTATAACCTTTACAAAAAGGTCATTTTAGGTGTTTTCATGAGAAATCCTTTCGCAAAAGTTGTTCATTTAACAACTAAGTTTCATTTTCTTCCATAAGATTTCAGAAATCAACACTAATGCTCGCATAGCAAAACTCTAGACTCTTAACCATTTTGCAAAATAGTCCCCTCATTAGCTAGCTTAAGCTTTAGGGTTCTAAAAGTACAAAAATTATCAAGAAAGACCTTAAAAAATCACTTACTTGCAAAGAGGATATGTTGCTGAAAATTTCAAGCTTCCAAACCCTTATGCTTGAGTGAAAAATCAGTGGAAGAAGAAGATGATAGGAGAAAAAGATGATAGCTTCCTTTCTTTTTATTTTATTTTATTCCTTAATCACCTAATACCACCAAATATTGACTAAATTAAGTCTCTTGTCCCCCTTATGGCCGGCTATGACCTTTAAAAAGGTCTATTTACACATTACGGACCTTCAATTAAAATTCTATAGCTATTTGGCACCTCTAGCTTGTAATTTAAAACTTTCGCACTTTATGAGATTTAGTACTTTTTCGCAATTAAGTATGAAATCACCAAATTTAATGCTCCAAAAATTTTCATACACTCATAAAATCATGATATAACACATAAAATAATATAAAAATAATTTTCTCCGATCTTAGATTAGTGGTTCCGAAACCACTAATCCGACTAGCCCCAAAATCGGGCTGTTACAACTCTCCCTCCTTTGGAGATTTTCTTCTCGAAAATCTTACTGGTAAAGAGGTTTTGGTACTGTTCCCTCATGGCTTCTTTTGATTCCCACGTAGCCTCTTCTACACCATGCTTTTGCCACAAGACTTTCACTAAGGCGATGCTTTTGTTCCTCAACTATTTAACCTCTCGAGCCAAAATCTTAATTGGTTCCTTTTCATAGGTCATATCCGGTCGTATCTCAATTTCGGTAGGAGAATCAAATTGTGTATTTTCTCTAACTCCGTAGGCAAAGCTAACCGGTAAGCTACTGGTCCAATCCTTTCAATAACCTCATACGCTCCTATGAATCACGGACTCAATTTGCCCTTCCGGCCAAATCTCAATATTTCCTTCCATGGGGACACTTTCAGAAATACTTTATCACCCACCTGATACTTAATTTCCTTCAGTTTCAAATTTGCGTATGACTTCTGTCAGTCTGAAGCAGCTTTCAGACTATCACGGATCACTTTCACTTTCTCTTCAGTTTCTTTAACCAGATCAACCCCGTGAGCTTGCTTCTCACTAAGCTCGGTCCAATACAAAGGAGTCCAACACTTGCGACCATATAAGGCTTTCTATGGTGCCATCTGTATACTCGACTGGTAACTGTTGCTGTAGGCAAATTCAACCAAAGATAGATATTTTTCCCAACTACCTTCGAATTCTAAAACACAGCACCGAAGCATGTCTTCTAGAACTTGAATCACTCTTTCAGATTGACCATTAGTTTGCGGATGGAACGTGGTACTGAAATTCAATTTTGTACCCAAGGCTTCTTACAACCTTTTCTAAAACCTCGAAGTAAACCTTGGATCTCTATCCAAAATTATGAACATAGGAACCCCATGTAATCTTACAATTTCAGCAATATACAGCTCAACCAACTTGTCAAGTGAGTAACCAACACGTACTGGTATAAAGTGAGTCGATTTCGTTAATCTATCAACGATGACCCATACAGCATCTTTCTTTTTCGGGGTCGTAGGTAATCCTATTACAAAATCCATCGTGATTCGGTCCTACTTCCACTCGAGAACCATCACTGGCTGAAGTAAACCCAAAGGTACTTGATGCTTGGCTTTTACTTGTTGACAGATCAAACACTTTGCAACAAACTCGGAGATATCTCTTTTCATACCCGGCCATCAATACAACTCTTCAAGTCATTATACATTTTTGTGCTGCCCAGATGTACTGACAAGCAACCATTGTCTGCCTCATGTAAAATTTTCCAAATTAACTCATCATCTTTAGGTACACAAACCATATCACGGAACATCAAACAATCATCTGAACCGACCCGAAAATCAGAGTTATTTCCCGATTCATACTGAGCTCTCTTAACTTGCATTTCACTATCATTCTTTTGAGCTTCACAAATCTGCTGAAGAAACAATGGTCTAGCCCTCAACTCGGCCAATATAGAACCATTATCAGACAATGTTAAGCTTGTACTCATAGCTCTCAAAGCATACATGGATTTTCTTCTCAAGGCATCCGCAACCACATTCGCTTTCCCCTGATGGTAATCGATTACTAGCTCATAATCCTTCAATAATTCGAGCCACCGCCGTTGTCACAAATTCAAATCCTTTTGGTTCATCAAGTATTTTAAGCTCTTGTGATCGGTAAAGATTCGGCATTTTTCACCATATAAAAAATGACGCCAAATCTTCAAAGCAAAAACGGTAGCAACCAACTCCAAATCATGTGTCAGATAATTCTTTTCATGCAATTTTAGCTGTCTCGAGGCATAAGCTTTCACTTTACCCTCTTGCATCAACACATAACCAAGACCATTTACTGACGCATCACTATAGATCATAAACTCCTTTCTTGACTCAGGTTGTACCAAAACCGGTGCTTCAGTCAACAATGCTTTCAGTTTCTCAAAACTCTGTTGGCACCTCCCGGTCCATTCAAACTTAACATCTTTATGTAGCAATCTCGTCATCGGTGTAGCAATCAAGGAGAACCCTTTAATGAACCATCTGTAGTAACCCACTAAGCCCAAAAAGGCTCCTAATCTCTAACACATTCCTCAGCGGTTTCCACTCCAAAATACCTGAGATCTTACTCGGATCAACTCTAATTCCATCACCTGACACAATGTGTCCTAAGAATCTGACCTCTCGGAGCCAAAACTGATACGAACTCGGCATGTTAAAGATTCGAGTCGTAACATGTGCCTGATCATAAATTGGAGTAAGTGAAGGCTTATGTTTCAAGAAACAGTTTTAAGAAAGAAATGAAATGGTTCAAGTGAGTTGTGGGTATATGGAAAAGGAATGGGAATTGTTGGATGGAAGTTTAGGCTAAGGGTCCAAGCTGAACTAACACAATAGAGTGTGTTAACCCGAGGCTTATATGAACACTTAGGTAGATACAGTTTTGGTGGAACGGTTAAGGAAGTGATTGAAACTTTGACCCACTATCAAAGTTGATAGGAACCTGGGTATAGTTGAACGCCACAGTTTGGGGTTACAAAATGATAAGTTCGTGATAAACAAAGACAAAGATGATGCCACAAGGATACTTGATAAGTCAACAAGTCTTTGGAAAGAATCGAGAGTTGAAAACAACCTCAAAAATTAACAAAGTTATATAATTGTTCATTAGCCTCTTACAATGAAAATGCATAGCATATTTCTATCCAAATTTAGGCCAGCCGAAAGATCTCAAAAACTAGCTAAATGGTCACTTAATTCAGCCTTTAAATAAGCTAAAATTTCTAGAAAAATTAAGGAAAGTCCTAGGATGCTTCCTCCAACCTTGAGAACGTATTTGGACAGCTTCCAAGGTGTCTTCATGCAGCTGGAAATGTTTAAAATAAATGTGAGCTGATCAGCCACCTAGAAGACCAAATGGTCAGCTTGTAATTTAGCTAGAAAAGCTGAAAAGATGCTAAGAAAATTCCGTGAAGTTTCCTCATCAGCTGGAGAAATAAATGAGCTGAAAATCCCCTTGTTGTATTCGGCCAAATGAGTGAATAAGTTCAAGTGCTGCTTTGGCTAGATGGACGGTGAAAGGGAATTAAAATATGCTTAGAAGACTTCAATGGGCAGCAATATTCATCTGATATCTTAGTGAAGAAGCATGTGGCTGATGAAATCCCCTAGGTGTCACTTGGGAGATTAAATGGATGCAGCTGGAAAGTTAATCCTTCCAAGGTCTATTCATCTTCACGAAAAGGTCACATAGGAAAAAGGAAACAGCAGCTCATTAAATCCGTCCACCAGCAGCTCAATTAATGTGCCATCCATAGCTTGTACATGAATTAATTTGGCTGTAGCAAGAAGCACATTAAACTCGGCATGCTTGCTTCTTTAATGTCGAAATAGCTGCACATTTAAACCACAATTAATCAGCAGCTAAAACTCATTAAATTCTGCACATTAATTCAGCTAGACACATTAAAATTATGCAATAGCTTAAGACACATTAAACACATGTAATAATTAACACATATTAATAATTGAAATTATAATGTCCAAATTTTATAACACATTTATTTAATTAATTACTTGAGTTGAATTTAACTAATTAACTAACTTAATAAATTTATTCGAGCTACTTTGTTGCATGAAATTAAATAAATTCCAATTAAGCTCAATGAGCTTGCATCAAACCGAATTAAGCTCCATTGAGCTGGAACGAGCTAGATCAGTCGGGGAAAGCTAAGGATTTGAGCTCGTTGAGCTGGAATTATGCTTCATTTTGCACTTAGGCCCCTCGAGCTTAGGCCACTCTCGATGGCATCAGGCGGTGTCGTAACATGATGCGACCGGGTTCGCATCAAAAACTCACTCTTGCTAACTTAGCATTCGACTGCTTATCTTTTAAGGTCTACAAAACAGTTCTTAAATGCTCTGTGTGCTCACTCTCATCCCGAGAATAAATTAGTATATCATCAATAAAAACGACTAAAAATTTATCCAAGTACGGTCGGAAGATACGGTTCATTAAATCCATAAATACCACAGGAGCATTCGTTAAGCCAAAAGGCATGACGAGGAACTCGTAATGGCCGTACCTTGTCCGAAATGCAGTTTTCGATACATCTTGCTCCTTAACTCTCAACTGGTAATAGCCAGGACCTTAAGTCTATCTTAGAAAACACCGTGGCTCCCTTCAATTGGTTGAACAAATCGTCGATCCTTGGCAAAGGATACCTACTCTTCAATGTCACATTGTTTAGTTGTCTATAGTCTATACACAGTCTCATCGACCCGTCTTTCTTCTTCACAAAAAGTATCGAAGCACCCCACAGTGAATAGCTTGGTCTTATAAAACCCTTATCCGTTAACTCTTGTAGCTGAACCTTCAACTCTTTTAACTCCAACGGTGCCATCCTATACAGGGCAACTGATATAGGTGTCGTACCCAAAACTAACTCAATGCCAAACTCGACTTCTCTAACTGGAGGTAATCCGGGTAACCCTTCTGGATATTCACACACCACAGGCACTGATTCAATCTTTACTTCTGACTCTTGGGTATTCAACACAAATGCGAGATAGGACTCATACACTTTTCTTATATATTTCTCAGCTACAATAGACGAAATCACTACAGGAAAACTATTCGATTTACCTGATTCAACCCGAATGATATCTCCGTTTACACATCTCAGTTCAATAAGCTTACTACCACAATTTACTAAAACATTATGAGCAGTCAACCAATCCATGCCTAACAACATGAGATTAGTTAGAAAACAATGACCTCTAATCGTCAAGGGACAATTTCTACACACTTTGTCAACCAGCACAAGCTTACCTAACGGGTTTGACACTTTTATCACAAATTCTGTAGACTCAACAATCATATTCATGCTAGATACCAATTTCATGCAAATATAGGAATGGGTAGACCCCGGGTCAATCAAAGCAACAAAAGAGATATCATAAAGAGAAAAAGTACTCGTTATCACATCTGGAGATGATGCCTCTTCGCGAGCACGAATGGCATAAGTCGTTGCAGGTGCTCTGCCCTCTGATCTCACAGTAGAATCTCTAGGCGCACCTCTACTACTAGTCCCACTTCCCGGGTTCCTTTACGGTCTACCCCTTGAAGGCACATTGCTCGCTCTTACTTCTTGTTTTATATCTCTCTCATCCTTCTCAGGATAGTTTCGAATGAATTGATCTAATGAACCACACTTGTAGCAAGCTCGATTATTTCCCCAACACTCTCCAGTATGTTGTCTACCATAATTTAGACACTTGGGTTCGTTTGACTTCGCATTTCCCACACTTGTCATCGAGGTGACTTGAACTCTAGAGTCCAAATTTGTGTTACCACGATCTCGGTATGGATACCCAACTAAGTGGTCGTCCGAGGGTTTGTTTCCTTGGACCTCTTTGATTGAGTTTGGAACGACTTACTCATCGGCCTCTTCCTTGTATCTTGGGCCTCAATCATAGCAATCCTTTTTTCCTTATTCAACTCTTCAGCCTTGCAAGCTCTATCGACCAACACCATGGATTCTTTCAACTCTAAAATCCTGACTAACAATCTGCTATCCTCGTTTAACCCATCTTCAAACCTTTTGCACATAATTTCTTCCGTGGACACACACTCTTGAGCATACTTATTGAGTCTAATGAATTCACGTTCATATTCTGACACAGTCATTTTGCCTTGCTTCAATTCAAGAAACTCTTTCTGTTTCTAATCAATAAATCGTTGACTTATGTACTTCTTTCGAAACAGTTCTAAGAAGAAGTCCCATGTCACTCTCTCCCTCGGTACTATAGATGTCAGCATTTTCCACCAGCAGTATGCCGAGTCCCTCAGTAATGACACAACACATTTTAAGCTTTCATCGGGCGTACAAGAAAGTTCATCAACCACCCTCATAGAGTTCTCGAGCCAGAACTCTGCTTTCTCAGGGTCATCATCTATGTTGGCTCTAAATTCCTCAGTCATTCTTACTAAATCTATACCTTGAGGAACAACGGGGACTGGCTGAGATATAGGAGGGGGTGGAAGAGGCTGAGCATTAAGATTTGCTTGAACAAATTCAGTATACCAGTTACTCATCATGTGGAGAAAGGCTTTCCGAGCCTTTTCTCCTTGACCCAAGGTCTCGGGTCTACTTTCTACTGGGGTAGTCCCTTGTGCGAGAGCTAGCGCATTACTAGCAGCATCATCAGGAGCAGCTCGGTCGAGATCCATTTATTATATGAAAACACGATTTTAAAACTATCAGGAGTCACCACACTATCACAATATATTTATGGCATGTATAGCTAGACTCTTACACACGCTATGGCAGTCCGAGAACTGACTAAACCATAGCTCTGATACCACTAAATGTGACACCCTTTACCCAGATTCAACGCTGAAACAGGGCACGAGGCATTACTAGACTCATACGCAAGTAATTATACAAACCAAGACATGATTGTTTTCCACTAAAATTTAAAAACTTTTCATGAACCTTCATATCACTGCTTACACAAGCTTACGAGGCCTAAAACACACTTTAGGAACAGTTTCGGATCAAATCAAACTCTTTAGAAGATCTTTGGAATAACTTAGAAAAATTCTCATCAAATAGTCCACACGCCCGTATGGAGGAAGGGATGCGCCCGTGTGGCATATCACATGCCCGTATTCCAGAACCTATAGGGGTTTTCACATGGCCTGACACACGCCCGTGTCCATGGCTGGTGTCTTTCACATGGCCATGACACGTTCGTGTCTTAGCCCGTGTGCAAAAAACCTTGACATTCTATTTCTGACGTCATCACCCCATAAATGTCACACGGCCAAGGCACACGCCCGTGTCCCTAGACCGTGTGGAGAATTAAATTCCTAATTCAGGTGCAAACTTCACATGGCTTGGGCACAGGCCCATGTCCTATGGCTGTGTCTTCAACACAGTTGAGACACACGGCCGTGTCCCAGCTCGTGTGGTTACTACTGAGCATGTTGACATGCCAACTTAGTATGCAGGGGGACACAGGGCCTAACTACACGGCCATGGGGCAGACCGTGTGTCGCACACGAGTTAGACACACGCTCGTGTGCCTACCCATATGGACAAGAATAAGGCTATTTACCAAGCCTTTTCTACACCCCTACTTGTACTACATAAACCACATCAAGCAACCAACCCATTCATGCATAATTATACCAATTTATCAACCATGCAACTTGCACATTCATGAATAACATCATCATTTCATAGATTAATAAGAAAGAGCCATCAACTATGGCCTTATACAAAATAATTCATCCTCAAATGAGCCAACACATTTGGCCAAGACAATATAACATTCAACTAAATCTAATCCCCTATACATGCCATACTGAAAATGATAAATCTATCTATACCAAAATGTGTGGATAGTATGGGTGATCCTTCGACTATCTCCGTATCCCAAGCTAGTTCTTCGACACTATAAAATAAGGAAAAATAGAAGGGAATAAGCTTTAAGCTTAGTAAGTCTATATGTAAATAATAAGCATCATACCACATATTTATCAGAAGAAAACATTACATACTAAGTAAAAACAATTTAGATCCTTATAATTATGCTACTCATTTCAAATCTTACCACATCCCAAACACATATCATAAAATATTGCTCACATTTACTTGCACTTATACCCTGCACTTATCACCACAAAGCCACATGTAATTTCACTTAGACAAGTTTCTCGATGAACACTTCGAAATAATGTTAGATACTCGGTGGTTTCGCACATAACCTACCAATGATAATAATTATGATGGTATCGCACACAACCCACCAACAATAAATAAATACGGTGGTATCACACACAGCCCACCAATAATCACATGTTCACAGATATTTATCCGCATCTATTTTCCTATTCAGAAGGTTCATCTGAGAATTTTCTCACTCTCTATCATTTTTAATAGATCTTAACAATAATCATTCGCATTTCACACAGTGCATTAATAAGTAAAACATACGCAATAAGGATGTATCATTTACACATAAACTTACCTCGATACAAAATATGCCAATTGCAATTTAGTACAACACCTTGCCTTTTCCTTAGTCAAGGTTGATTCGACGTTTTTCTTGATCTATAATGACATATTTAGCTTATTAGATATCCACATTGATCAAATTACCCCAACTTTCCTATTTTGGCAAAATTATTATTTTGCCCCTAGACTTTTGCAAAAATTACGATTTTGCCCCTAGGCCCATAAAATAAAATGTGTTCATTTTTCACACCCCAAGCCTAGCCAATTCATATTCCCTCTTATAGCAACTCAAAATTTCAATTATTACACACATTCACCAGCTATTTTACAACATTTACAAAAAGGTCCTATTAGGTGTTTTCATGAGAAATCCTTTCACAAAAGTTGTTCATTTAACAACTAAGTTTCATTTTCTTCCACAAGATTTTAGAAATCAACACTAATGCTCTCTTGGAAAAACCGTAGACTCTCGACCATTTTGTAAAATAGTTCCCTCATTGGCTAACTTAAGCTTTAGGGGTCCCAAAAGTACAAAAATTATCAAGAAAGACCATAAAATCACTTACTTGTAAGGAGGATATGTTGTTGAAAATTTCAAGCTTCCAAACCCTTATGCTTGAGTGAAAAATCGATGGAAGAAGATGATAGGAGAAAAAGATGATAACTTCCTTTCTTTTTATTTTATTTTATTCCTTAATCACCTAGTAGCACCAAACATTAACTAAATTAAGTCTCTTGTCCCCCCTATGGCCAGCTATGGCCTTTAGAATGACCAAATTACACATTAAGGACCTCCAATTAAAATTCTATAGCTATTTGGCACCTCTAGCTTGCAATTTAAAACTTTCACACTTTATGCAATTTAGTCCATTTTTGCAATTAAGCATGAAATCACCAAATTTAATGCACCAAAAATTTTCATAAACTCATAAATTTATGATATAACATATAAAATAATATAAAAATAATTTTCTCCGATCTCAGATTAGTGGTTCCGAAACCACTATTTTGACTATCCCTAAAATCGGGCTGTTACAGGTATGACCCAAATTTGGGTGGTAAATTGGCCTTGCAAATAGCCTATAGTTGACCACATGGTTGAGCACAGGGGCATGTGTCTCGACCGTGCCTGTCAAGGTTGCAATCCGAAGCAAGTCATGATACCACTCGGGCAAGAAGCACGGGCGTGTGCCAGACCGTGTGACCCAAGTCAGTGTTGCACACGGGCTGAGACATGGTCCAAGGCACGATTGTGTGAGGCACATGGCCTAGCCACACAGGCGCGTGCCTTATTTTGAAAGAAAAATTTTCTAAGTTTCGCAAAGTTTTCGTATGAGATCGATTTAGTCTCGAACCTTCTCTAAAGCATGTTTAAGGTCTCGTAGACCTTCTAAAGGAACTATATGGGTATGAATTATTATGAAAAGATGTTGTATGATTGATGTTGTGAAATGAGCGTAAAATGTTCTGATATGTCTGGTAATGCCTCTTAACCCTAGTCCGACGACGGATACGGGTTAGGGGTGTTATAATTTGTTGGTATCAGAGCTACGATTTAGTCGATTTTAGGACTAACTAGCGTGTGAGAGTCTAGCTATACATGCCATATGTACGAGCTGTGATAATGTGATGAATCTTGATAGATAAAATATGTTTTTCGTATAGTAAATGGATCCTGAACGAGCCGTAGTTGACAATGTTGAAAGTAATACGCCTGCTCCCGCTCAAGGGACAGCGCCAGCTGATTCTAGACCGGTTACTAACGGTCAGGAAAAAGAGGCTAAACAAGCCTTCTTACAAATGATGAATGAGTGGTTCACTCAGTATGTTAGAGCAAATCTGGCTGTTCCTCAATCTCCGCACTCGCAAGTTTACGTAGCTCCCCAAGTTATAGATCTGATTCGTCTGAATAAACCTCCGATTGATAAGATTAGAAAATATAGGGCTGAAGAATTCTGTGCTACTACTGATATGGTGGTGAGAGAGCCGAGTTCTGGCTTGAGAATACGATTTGGGTATTTGATGAGTTGTCATGTACCCCTGATGAATGTGTTAAATGTGACGTTTCTTTATTGAGAGATACAGCTTATCAATGGTGGAAAACTCTGACTTTTGTTGTTCCGTGAGAACGAATTACCTGGGATTTCTTCTAGACTGAATTCCAAAAGAAATACATCAGTGTGAGATTTATAGATTAGAAAAGCAAAGAGTTTCTTGAATTGAAACAAGATCGTATGTTTGTTATAGAATACGAGCGAGAATTTGTGAGACTGAGCCAGTATGCACGATAATGTGTCTCGACTGAGGCAATAATGTGTAAAAGGTTCAAAGACGGCTTGAATGAAGATATCTGTTTGTTAGTCAAAATTCTAGTAATAAAAGAATTCGTTGTGCTTGTTGATCGAGCGTGTAAAGATGAAAAACTCGGGAAAGAGAAAAGAAAAGCTAATTCAAAAGCTAGAGAGTGCAAAAACAAACAACGAGTAAGTCATATCAGTCAGCATCAAAGAAATCTCGAGATGATTATAGTCGTTCAAAGGCTAATGTGGGATATTCGAGTAGAGATCGTGCAAGATCACATTCGAGCTTTAGAGCTCCAGCTACTTCAATAGCTAGTGTTGGAAATGTCATATCTGATCGACCTGAGTTCAGGCACGGTGGTAAAAGACATCCGGGCAATTGTAGATTGAATGACTGAACTTGCTTTAAATGTGGATCATTAGATCACTTTATTCGAGACTATCCCGAGTCTGTTGGGCAAGAGATTGCGCAAAATCTAAGGCCTAGTGGCAATATGGTTAGAGGTAGACCTCCGAGAAATATGAAAATTGTTGGTGTAATTCAAAGAACGACTAAAGATACAGCTATACAATCCAATGCTAACGCACCTTCCAGAGCATACGCCATTCGAGCTTGTGAGGAAGCTTCATCTCTAGATGCTGTTACGAGTACATTTACTCTTTATGATACTTCTGTGATCGCATTGATAGACCCAGGATCAACTCATTCGTATGTATGCATGAATTTAGTATGCAGTAAGACTTTGCTTATAGAGTCTACTGAATTTGTAATTAGAGTATCGAACCCCTTAAGCCAGTGTGTTCTGATTGACAAAGTGTGCAAGAATTGTCTGTTGATGTTTCGAGATATTTGTTTTCCAGCTGATCTAATGCTACTACCCTTTGATGAATTTGATATAATTCTGGGTATGGATTGGCTAACTTTGCATAATGCTATTGTGAATTGCAAACAAAAGACTATTGATTTGAGAAGTTAGAATGACGAGATAGTCCGAATTGAATCCAGTTATTTGAATGGGCTACCGACCGTAATATCTTCGATGAAAGCTCTGAATTATGTGAAAAAGGGATGTGAAGCTTATCTTGCGTATGTGTAACACCCCAAACCCGGCCTAAAGTTTATAGCCAAATCTGGCGATGTCACATTGGAGTGCTTTTTGGAAACCTTTTTTTCCTTGTTGAAAAAACTCGTTAGGAGGTTGAAGCCTCTTCATAGAACTCATGTTAAACCAGCATTTTGTTAATCAATTTAAAACGTCATTTATTCTAAAACCTTGTTTGTTTGCGGAAGTTTAAAAATCGTTGCGGAAACATAGTGTTTTAAAAATAGTCATCGTTTTGGGAAAACCACGTTCTACTTCTAACATGTATAAATCATAATGACTAAAGCCTCATATTGAAAACTATAAAATTGGAGAGGCCTTATTACAAATATAAAAAAAAAATCTAGACAAAAACTAATAAAAAGCCAAGTAAACGAAAACAAGAGCAGTATTGTGGCCACCTCTAAGTCCTTCGCAGCTCCAAATCCACTAAGTCTGGGGATTACCTGTACAGTTAGACAGAAGGGTGAGTTTGCAAAAACTCAGTGTGTAATCCCTTATTGTAACATCCTAAAATGAGGGGGTTCTGCATTTTATGTTTTTCTGTGTGTTTGTCTTGTTTTGCTTACTATTTGGATGTGTTTAGGGGTCCTGGGAAGGTTCGGGTTCAAGTCAGAGCCTTGGTTAAATTTTGGGTTTTGGGCTTAAGGGGGGAGAGCTAGTGGATGCAGGGCTTAAGTAGGTTTGGTTGTAATTTAATGACACAAAAGAGGACTGTGGTAGAGTGGCAAGTGACGCCTTAAGGAGCAAGGGGGATGACACACAAGGGAAGCAGAGAGGGTGATGGTTCGAATCCCGCATGCTGTATTTTGGGAGTTTCATTTTGTGTCAGGATAGAGAAGTGGTGGAGTTGGCGTTGGACTCTTCTAGAAGGAGTTTGAATGAGTCAAATCATTCGGAATGGTTGGACAAGAGAGCTTGGAGGAGTTTGAATTGGTCAAGCCAATTCAAATTGGTGTTGGGGAGTGAAAGTAGGAGCAAATCAAGGGATTTGAGAGGGGGAGTGAGAGCTGGCCGAATGTTGGAGAGTTGGGGGGAGAATTTTGGCTATGTGTTGGGGTTGGCTAGGAAAATTTGACATTTGTGGAAGGAAACTGAACCTTTTGGGTATTGTGCTGAAATTCTCTGTGCAGTCTTAGTTCTCCTATTGCATTTTCGGCAGTTGATATTCTAGATTTCGGGTACCTTCTCTTTTGGTCACTAGTTCTTCTTTCGTTAAGCATTTCATTTGGCTTTGTTGCCTCTCTTATTGCCGAAACCCCAACCCTTCAATTACTTCTTTTCTTTCCTCTTTAAAGACACTTCTTTTTGACCATTATGTTTGCTGAAACACCATAGCCTAACCTCTCTTTTCTTACCTAGCCGAAACCTTGCTACTTCTCATCCCTTTCTCTCTATTTGTTCTTTCATTTGGGTGTTAGCCGAAACCCTTTTCTTTATCTCTTCTCCTCTACTATTTTCTCCTCTAGCCGAATCCTTTCCTAACCTTATCTCTTCTTTAGTCGAAACTCAGTTGCTCATTTCCTTTCCTTTTCATCTCCTCTTATTCTAGCATTTAAACCGAAACCTTCTTAGCATTGACTGCTTGTGCCGAATCTCCTTGGACTCCATTCGGCTTCTTTCTGTTCAAGGACTGAATCTGTTGGAGTGTAAGCACCCCTTTAACCCGTTTCTTGGTTCGGAATCTCGTAAGGAGGGTGGTAAGTTTATGTTGGCTGAATTAGGGGAGGCCTCTTTTCATGTCTCGTTTATGCTGAAAGGTCGTTTCTTTCCTATTTTGGGGAACCATATCTAATTTGTAAGTTGTTAGGGATTTATCTGGAGCTGCAAGTCGAATCCATTGGGATGATTTCTGGGTAGTCAAGGTAAGGAGTTTCTCTCTAGTCCTATACAATAGTCTCTCTTTGTTGTTCGTTGCCATAACTCAACATCTTTGTTAGATAATCGTTGTTTCCGTTATAGTACTGTATTGATCAAGATTCTTTCATGGATGAGAGTGGTAGTCAAACTAAGGAGGGGAGCGGACTCATAGTCCCTGTCCCTAAGTTCAAACTACATGCTGTGTCGGTAGTTTGAGATTTTCTGCCGGGTTGCGGTAGAGGGCCGACATCGGCTTGGGATAGGCAAATCGCTGTTATTCCTGCTAGTAAGAGTGTTGACGATATTGAGAGTCTAGTTCTTTGCGTAATCAGGTGTGTAATTCTCACACCTTCCTTCGTTGTGTTGTAATAAATATATGTCTTGTTTAAAAGCTGAAACTTCGGTAATAGCTATTGAGTTACCCTTGAAGGGTAAAATCGGAGATACCAGGTTAGTTACCTTCTTACTATGTCGTGTAAATACCTTAGCATGAAAATACGTATGCACTGATTGGTCAATGTATTTTGATATATGTTGTATTTATTACATTATGCTTATATGTTGCATGGGGTTGGGATATGATAATGATGAAAAGGGGTAGTGTATATCGGTGACTCTGTCACACTATTTCGATGGCTCAGTGCCACATATATCGGTGACTCGATCACATTATTACAGTGGCTAGGCCACATATATTGGTGACTCTGTCACATTATATCGGCTTTGAGCAACATGACTGTCAATATGACTACCAAAGAGGAGTGTAGCGGTGGAGGGTTGATTGTAGAAATCCTCACAGAAGTGTTGAGGTTGGACATATGGAGCGGAGTGTAGAGGATGGAATACTAGGTTGAGCTGGGTTGCATCGTATTCACTATCTGATATGCCATGATGTTTGGGCTACGGCCCGATTCGAGTTATGTGGGCTTTGGCCAAATATGTTACTGTGAGGGCTAAGGCCCAATGTGCTTCTGTGGGCCTAGGCCCAGTTGTCGTTGTAAGGGGAATTGCACACTGAGTTCTCGTAACTCACCCCTCTGCTAATTTTGCAGGTGATACCTAGTTTTGCAGATGAGGGCCAAGGTGGACTTTGTGGTGGCCATGCACTGTTTCTTTAGTAAACACTATTTTACTTTCCTTTAAATTTATTCTAATTTGGGATTTTGTTCTGTAATAAAGCTACTGATATTTTAATTTGGTTTATAATTTAAGGCTGTTAGTATATCTAAAATGAGACATTAAATTTGGAGTTTTTCTAAAAAAAAAAAAATACATACACAATCATTTTTCAAAATATTAACAAACGAATAACAAGCTAATAAATAATTTAACTCGGGTTTTTTTTAGAATTACACAAGCTATTTTTTTTAAAATGTTATGTTTCTGAAATCCACTAGTTACGATTTTTCGTGTCACAAACCTGTTTGACTGTTGGTATTATTAATAAAATTTCACAAGGAAACTTTGAAACAGAATCTGATTTTCAAAATGATAACGAAAATGCGAAGTTTATAAAATCACAAGAGTTTCTTAAATAACCATCCCATGTGACATGCTGATTCAGTCGTAACGTCTAGGTCGGGTTTGGGGTGTTACACTTATAATACAAATAGTCAGATATACGGTATACAGAAATAGTCTGGGCCTGAGCCCATCACAGACACAGAATCAAGTGGGTCTTAGCCCATAACAGAACCAGATGGACCTAAGCCCATTACGTAATCGATGATCGATGCGGATATGCGCATGCAAATCCAAATTTCAATCCAACCAATTCACCATGTGGGGATAAAATCGACCCATCCAGCCAACACACCAAGCTTAGCACCAGTTACGGAACTAAGTCAATAGAACGGCTCAGCGCCGTAGACAGAACGGCTAAAAGCCATAAATATCACAGCATCGCTGCCGATTAATAGAACGGCTAAAAGCCATAAATATCGCAGCATTGCTGCCGGTTAACAAAATGGCTAAAAGCCATAAATATCGCAGAAAGGCTAAAAGGCTTGTATAGAACGGCAATGGGCCGTACACTTCCTCCGTAACTTTGTCCCAACCCCATGCAATATGTCGTGTATGTCATGCTCAATCATCACAGGTGTATGCAAAAGGACCATACTCAGTAACAGTCATTTAACATATATTACAAGGATATCAGTCACACGACCACAGTCAAGTCAGTTAAAACACAGTCATACGATCACAGTAAAGTCATGGCACAAAATCAACCATTTACCCTTCGAGGCAAAATAGTCATTTTACCCTATAAGGGTATTTCGGTAATCTTACCCTTCAGGGGTATTTCAGTAATTCTACCCTATAGGGGTATTTCGGTGATTTTACAAATCATGGGTATTTCGGTAATTTTACGAATCAAGGGTATTTCGATAATTTTACAATCCGGGGTATTTCGGTAATTTCACAAACTGGGTTATTTCAATAATTTTGTAAACCAGGGGTATTTTAGTAATTTTGCAAATTAGGGGTATTTCGGTAATTTTACAATTCGGGGGTATTTCAATAATTTTGCAATCCGGGGGTATTTCAGTAATTTTACAAATCAGGGGTATTTCGACAATTTTGCAAACCAAGAGTATTTTGGTAGTTTTGCAAACTGGGGGTATTTCAGTAATTTTGTCAACCCCTCAAAAGGTCTACAGTCACCTCGAGCGACTCAAGTATTCTAAACAGAGATAATGATGCGAATGGGCCTAAGGCCCATTCTTGGCCCAAGTAGGCCCACACGTTCGTGTGGCCCATTTAGCCCAAATCTAGCCACAAATATGAGATTCACATAGTCCAATCCAATATTTACTACACAATAATACAACTTATCCGATTGGGCCCGCGGGCCCATTAGCCCTACATGGCCCCTTTCGGCTCACGTGGCCCAAACAGCCTAAACCTACAAGAACACTTATGATGGCCTCAACTATCGCGTCGAAGCTCCCACACATGCGCTCGCACGCTCGTGTGGCTACCATCGTTGTGTGACCGGCATTTCGGCATGTGCCACTCTACAACTAGAGTAGTGTGAAATACGCACCTGATAGGAATATAAAGCTAATCTGCGCTCTGAACACTCCTATGCCCAAATGCCAACCAAGGTATGCTTACACTTCTCACAAATCGCTCTATTTAAAGCCAGCTTCTTGCCTACTCTCATGCTAGCTTCCCGATGTGGATTCCCTCCTTCAGCAGAGCTTAATTCCAACACAAACTCTGGCTGTCCAATCCACAAAATAAACACTCCCTTGCTTGACATGAGATTCGAACCTTTTCCCTCTCCTACGCTCCAAACGCTACATGCCACCACAACACAAGCTCTTTTTGTGACTTAAAACATGCGCAACTAAATATAAGCCTATGTGCCAAAGCCTAAATTCATTTAAAAAGAAATCAAAATAAATTGAAGTGCTAAGACTTGAACGTTGGACCTCTTTCTTTCTCTATGGCGTCACTTCCTTGTCTCCCACGTGGCGCCATTTGCCACCAGACCACAACTCCTTTTGGTCATTTTTCTCCACATTTTATTCTTAAAGCCTACTTACTAACTCTCAGGGTTTTATTCACCTAAAACCAAAATTTTTCCTAAAACCTGGGACTTCATGGAAGCCCTCTAACCTTCCAAAATCACTCACCTAATAGGTCCAACTTGCATTAGTGCTATTCTCTTATTCTCAAAAATTTTAAACGCTCTCATGGGCAAGGTCCAATAGGCCCAATTCTACTAGGCCCAAAAATTTAAGGCGTTACAGTATGTGATTGATACGAAAGTGATAGAAAAGAAAGTTGAATCTGTGCCAGTTGTTTGTGAGTTTCCTGATGTATTTCCTGAAGAATTATCGGGATTACCTCTGATACGAGAAGTTTAGTTTGACATTGAGTTAGTGCTGGGGATGACTCCTACCTTAGTAGCTCCGTATAGAATGGCTCCGACAGAATTGAAAGAATTGAAGTCTCGGTTGTAGGAATTGACAGATAGAGGTTTCACACGACCGAGCTTTTCTTCTTGGGGTGCCCCCGTTTTGTTTGTAGAAAAGAAGGTGGCACAATGAGAATGTGCATTGATTACTGTCAGATAAACAAAATGACTATTAAGAACAAATATCCTTTGCCCAGAATTGATGATTTCTTCGATCAGCTGAAAGGAGCTACTGTGTTTTCAAAGATAGATCTAAGATCGGGATACTATTAGTTGCGAGTAAAAGATTCAGACATTTCAAAAACTGCTTTCAGAACGAGGTAAGGGTATTATGAATTTTTAGTTATGCCTTTCGGACTAACAAATGCTCCTGTTGTCTTTATGGAGTTGATGAACAGAATTTTTAGACCACATTTATATTGATTTGTTGTTGTATTCATTGATGTCTTTTTTTTATTTGCGTGATGAAATTGAGCTTGTCGAACATTTAAGAATTGTGCTACAAACTCTGTGTGATAAGCAATTGTATGCAAAGTTTAGTAAATGTGAGTTCTAGTTGTGCGAAGTTGGCTTTTTGGGGCATATTGTGTCAGTATACGGTATACGAGTTGATCCGAGCAAGATTTCAGCTATTTTAGAGTGGAAGCCTCTGAAAAATGTGTCTGAGTTTGTAGTTTTCTAGGGCTTGCTGGTTATTACCGACGGTTCGTAAAAGGCTTTTCGATGATTGTAACTCTGTTGATGAGATTGTTTCAGAAAGATATGAAATTCGAATGGTTTGAAAAGTGTCAGAAAAGCTTTAATCAGTTGAAAGCCCTTTTGACTGAGGCTCCAGTTTTGGTATTGCCAGAATCGGGTAAAGAGTTTGTGATTTTTAGTGATACTTCGTTAAAGGGTCTGGGTTACATCTTGATGCAGGAAGGCAAAGTTATAGCTTATAGCTTGAGACAATTGAAACCGCATGAAAAGAATTATCCGACACACGATCTTGAGTTAGCTGCGATCTTGTTTGCTTTAAAGATTTGGTGCCACTATCTTTTCGGTGAGAAATGTCATGTGTTTTCAGATCATAAAAGTCTGAAATATTTGATGACCCAGAAACACTTGAATCTGCGATAGAGAAGATGGTTAGAACTGTTAAAAGACTACAAGCTTGTGATTGATTATAATCCGGGAAAAGTAAATGTTGTTGCTGATGCTTTGAGTTAGAAATCGTTGTTTGCCTTACTTACAATGAATGCTCATTTAGTTCTATCTAATGATGTTCGGTTTTAGCCAAGTTGAAAGTGAGACCGTTGTTCTTACAGCAGATTTGTGATGCCCAAAAAGTTGACAATGAAATGCTAGGGAAACGAGCTTAGTGTGATTTGAACTCTAATTTAGAATTTCAAGTTGATGATGATGATTGTATGAGATTCCAAGATCGAATTTCTGTTTCGAGAAATCTAGAGTTGATTTAGTTGATTTTGAAAGAAGCTCATAGCAGTCGCTTATCGGTTCATCTGGGAAGTACAGAGATGTATAATGATTTGAAACAACTTTACTGGTGCCCTAGAATGAAAAGAGATATCTCTGATTTTGTTTCAAAATGTTTGTCAGCAAGTTAAAGCTGAACATCAGGTGCCATTCGATTTGTTACAACTGATTATGATTACCGAGTGGAAATGGGATAGAGTGACGATGGATTTTGTTTCAGGTTTGCCTTTAATTCTGAGGAAGAAAGATGCTATCTGGGTTACAATTGATAGATTGACAAAATCAACTCATTAATTTCAGTGAGAACAGATTATTCACTTGATAAGTTAGCTGAGTTATACATTTATGATATTGTGAGATTGCACGGGATGCCACTATCTATTGTGTCTGATAGAGATCCGAGGTTTACTTTGCGGTTTTGGAAGAAACTGCAAGAGGCTTTAGGTACTCGAGGATATGTTGAGATGTTGCATTCTTGAGTTTGAAGGTACGTGGGAACAATATTTTCCATTGATTGAATTCGCGTATAATAATAGTTTTCAATTAAGCATTAAAATGGCACCGTAGGAAGCCTTGTATGGTTGGACATGCCGAACACCTCTGTACTGGTCTGAACTTAGTAAAAATAAAATTCACGGGGTTGATTTGATTAAAGAGACTGAACAGAAAGTAAAAGTGATACGAAATAGTCTAAAAGCAGCGTCTGATCGATAGAAATCATATGCATGTTTGAAAAGAAAAGATATTGAATTTGAGATCGGTGATAATGTATTTTTGAAAGTGTCTCCCTGGAAGAAAATACTCTGATTCGGTAGAAAAGGCAAATTGAGTCTAAGATTCATCGGGCCGTTTGAGATTATCGAGCGTATTGGGCCTGTTACTTATAGACTGTTGCTACCATCTGAGTTAGAAAAGATCCAAAATGTGTTTCATGTATCAATGCTTTGACAATATAGATCCGATCCCTCGCATGTTATTTCTCCTTTTGAGATAGAGATTCAGTTTGATATGACTTATGAAGAAGAACTGATCCGTATCTTAACTAGCGAGGTTAAAGAATTGAGAAATAAGAAAATTCTGTTAGTAAAAGTATTATGGCATCGACACGGGGTCGAAGAAGCTACGTGGGAACCCGAAGATGCTATAAGAGAGCAATATCCGAATCTGTTCAATGGTAAGATTTTCGAGGACGAAAATCCCTAAGGGGGGAGAGTTGTAATAGCCCGATTTAGACCCTAGTCGGAACAATGGTTTTGGGACCACAAATCCGAGTCAGAAAAATGTTTTAATATTATTTTTCGTGCTTAAAGTATGTGGATTGACATGTGTGAAATTTCCGTGATTTAATTTAATCATTTGAGTGCCCGATTTGTTAAGGACTAAATAACATAAAAGATAAAAGTGCCATTCTATATGTTGAATGTGTTGGATTACTTTGGCTTTTGAACATGATGGCCTTAAATGGAAATTATGCCATAAGAATTATGAGTGGACATTAATGGCCTTTGCTGACATGTTTTATAGGTTTAATTTTAATAAACAAAATGGTAAATGCCAAATTAAATGATGAATTAATAAAACCAATGCATGAAAGTAGTCATATTATGTTCATCTTTGCTGAAATTACAAAGAAAAAGAAAAGAAAAAGAGTCCTTAGGATTCGACACTCATTTTGACTAATCAAGGTATGTATTTTGATATGTTTTTAATGATTTTTATGTTTTTGTGATTGTTGTTTAGCATTCTATCAAGCCCATGCCTCAATTTCAGAATTTGATGATAATTTTGAGTTATGCCATTGATGATATTGTGAGTTTAATGATGTTAATTAATGAATTATGAAAGCTTGGCGTGAGATTAATATGTTTTGTATTTAGACTTTTGATGAATTTGAGTTTATTGGGCTAAATTGTGAAACTGAGAAATTGAGGGGCTAAAATGTGAAATTAATGAAATATGTGGGCTTATATGAGCTAAGGGAATATTCAGCTAAGCCATTTTATAAGGAAATTATGTGTATTTTGTGATTTTGTGAAATGAGGACTAAAGTGTTAAAATGTAAAAATATGAGGGCTAATTTGTAAAATGCCCTAAATATGTGTAAATGGATTGAATTGAATGATTTGGTGAATAAAAAAGTTAAATTTGAATATGTACAGATGAAGAAGCAAAGAAAACAGAATTAGATCGGGGGAAATCGAAAGTAGTTGAATAGCCGTTTGTTTTCGTTCTTTCCCGTACGAGGTAAGTTTATATACAAATAAATGTGTTTGAATTGAATTATTATTGCTTATATGTTAATGAAATGTGATGAATGGCTATTGGAGCTGAATACGTGAAATCTGAGAAAATTCTGATAATGTGATGACGTCCGAAAAGCCTTGTACGAACCATAGGAATAGTTAGGATACATATGTCATGACATAGGATTCCGATATGAGTTATCGTGTAAGGCCACATCTGGGACGTTGGCATCGATTTGAGATTTACGTGTAAGACCATGTTTGGGACATCGGCATCGTATATGATTACGTGTAAGACCCTATCTGGGATAGAGGCATCGATATTTAATTACATGTAAGACCACATCTGGGACGTTGGCATTGTACGAGCTTTATGAGCTATCCGAGTATCCTTATTGATTCCGAACGGTTCAACTGGCATTTAGAGATATGATTGAATATGTGAATATGTATCCGTTTTAGGTCCGTAAGAAATGTGTATGAAATTTGGCAGTGGAAGATAAGTCTGAATATGATAATTTGATATGTGAACTACATGACTATGTGGTGTGTTTATAAGTAAGTGATTATGAACAATTGGACTATATGAGAAAATATGCCATATGTGCAAATGAATTGGGAATAGGTGAAATGAATTTATAACTATGAGGTTTGTGATAGTATTTGGCTATGGATTATATGTATTTTATGATGCATATTTGCCTTAAATGATAAGTTTATTTGTATAAGGCTTACTAAGCTTTTGAAAGCTTACTTCATGTGTTTTTCAATTGTTTTATAGATTATCGAAGCTACTAGAAGCTCGGGGATCATCGAGGATTATCCACACTATCAAATTATATTTTGGTATCTTTTGTAAATGTGAATATTGAAGTATGGCATGTATAGGCTAGAGAACTTTGATTATGTTTTGGAATGTTTTGATGTGCTCATAAGTGGCCAAAAGAAATGGTCAATTTTGGTAAGTTTCATGGTTGATTTGGTAAATTGATATGATGAGAAATGCTATGAATTGAATTGGATTAATATGATTTATGAATCACATGTTTTTGATGTGAAGTTGGTACTTTGAATTGGTATGTTTGAGTTGGATTTGTATATGGAAATGATTGATGTTGTTACGGGTCAAATTGTGCATGATTTGGTAAGTTTTTGGCTGCCTTTGGGACATGAATTGATGCTTGTAGGTATGACCCAATTTTAGGTGGAAAATTGGCCTTGCAAATGGCCTATATTTGCCCACACGGTGGAGCACAAGAGTGTGTGTCTCGATCGTGCCTCTCAAGGTTGCAATTCGAAGCAAATCAAGATGCCACACGGGCAAGAAGCACGGGCGTGTGCCAGACCGTGTGACCCAAGTCAATGTTGCACACAGGCTGAGACATGGTCCAAGGCATGGCCGTGTGAGGCACATGGCCTAGCCACACAGGCGTGTGCCCTGTTTTGAAAGAAAAATTTTCTAAGCTTCACAAAGTTTCCGTATGAGATCGTTTAGTCTCGAACCTTCTCTAAAGCATGTTTAAGGTCTCATAGACCTTCTAAAAGAACTATATGAGTATGAATTATTATGAAATGAAGTTGTATGATTGATGTTGTGAAATGAGCATAAAATGTATCGATATGTCCAGTAATGCCTCTTAACCCTAGTCCGGTGACAGATACGGGTTAGGGGTGTTACATGCTACATATACCAAAATGACTCAAAGTCCCTATACATGTCATATACTTAAAATACCAATGTTCATAGGTACCAATTGATAGGTGGATAGTGTGAAGCGATCTCTGACGATCCTCGAACCCAAGCTAGCTTGAAAACACTATAAAACACGGAAAAGTAACAAAATAAGCTATAAAGCTTAGTAAGTTCATATACAATAAACTTAATTTAATCTCAAGATTATAATTCAACAATTTGAATATATATATATATATATATATATATATATATATATATATCAGCATTTAGCATATATTAGCTAACAAACCTTTCATATACACAATTATAATATTAATCATATTCTTCACAAGATTCTTCGAACCAAAGCTTATACATGTCACGTACGTACTTGTACCATCTCATATCATTCTCATACTCAATCACATCTTTCGTTTACCCGTTGAACCATTCAGAATAGAAGTCGGATACTCAAGAGTCTCGCATATTAAGTACCTAATCCATGGCCCGAAGCCAAATCAAGGTAGCTTATATCCGATATACTGATATCATGGCCCAAAGCCAAATCAGCCGATATTCATGGCTCGAAGCCAAATCAGTATAACTCACACTCGAAGTGCTAATATCATGGCCCGAAGCCAACTCAATGTATCCTCTAATGACATGTCACTAGTATCCTAAACTATTCCTAAGGTTCAACCGGAGTTTCGAACATTGAATCATCATCGAATCACTATCGATCATATGCATAGTCTCGTATTCACAATTATACAATACCAAAGCATATGAAATACATTTGTATTAAAACGTATGATATAAGAACTTACCTCGGTTTCAAAAATAATGAAATTGGTCGATTAATTGAGTACTTTGTCTTTTCCCTGATCTAATTCCAAATTTCGCTTTTCTTGATCTGTATAATATCAAATTTAGCTCATTTAATTATCCATCTATTCAATTTAGTCCAACACACACTTAAAAGCACATTTAGACTTTTGCCCCTAATATTTCAACATTTTTACAATTTAATCCTTATTTCACAAAATTACAAATTCATGAAATTTAATCACAACCCATGCTAGCCTAATTACTATTATACCCCTAGCAGCCCATATTTTTCATTTATTTCACATTTTAACCACAAAGTTTCCACATTTCACAAATTAATCCCTAATTTGCATTTTCATAAAAAATCACTTAACAAAACTTGCATATCTATCAACAAGCATTCACAATCTATCAAGAAACTTCAAAATACATGCTTATTCATCAATGGAAACATTCAAAATCTTTAACACTTTTACAAATTAGTCCCTGGGCTAGCTAGACCTAGTTGCAACGATATCAAAAACATAGAAATCATTACAAACTGAACAAAAATGGACTTACATGCTTAAGAAGACAAGCCCGAATACTTAAGCTCCTTCAATGGAGTTTCCTAGCTCACAATTTTATGTTTCTTTTTTTTTATTAAGTTATTTCTTAATTTACTATTTTACCCTTAATTAATATTCATCAAAATACTTAGTAAAATGTCCATATATGTCCAATCAATTAAGAAATGGTATAATTACCACCCAAGGACTTCTACTTTTAAGTTATATATAGCTATTTGACACCTTTAGCTAATAGAACAACACTTTTGCACTTTACGCGATTTAGTCCTTTTTATCAAATTGACCAATCAAACGATAAAATTTCTTAAAGAAATTTTCACACAATTATTCTATCATACAGTAAACATTATAATTATAATAAAATAATTATTTTAACCTCATAATTGTGGTTCCAAAACCACTGTTCTGATTTGACTGAAAACGGGCTGTTAAACAAAGTGTATCAAGTAGCTATGTTTGGACCTCAATTCTGATTAGCAGTGACCCCTCCTTGTTGTGGAACTTAAACAAAGGTAAAATAAATGTTACAAGCTATCATTAACAACAAAAAAATTGAATAATCATGAAATATATAGATCTGAAACACCTCTCCAATCTACCTTATCGAAAACTCATTATCTAGCTGAAACACAAATTTCAGCTCCCAAATGACCTTGTATGCACCAAAAAATCATTTCTAAACATCATTCATAATCTATCAACACAAAACTAAGCATCAATTTCTTCAAACAAACTGTTTCATAATTTTCCAGAAAATCAACTTATGTTCTTAGTTAAAAAAATAGATCTGTCAAAATTAATCAACCAAATGAGTTTGATCTTTTGTTTTTTGATCAAAAACTTCTTATTAAACATGATTTGAGCTTAAATATCCATTTAAACTTGGATTCCGACTCAAAACCTTGAAATCACCAAACGTGACACCCCAAACCCGATCGGGATGGATCGACCCGAGTTTGAACTGTTACATTAGCAATCCGACGCACACCCCAACCTTATAACACCTCATTTATGACTAATTAACTATCATTTATTAATGCGGAAGAAATTTGCGAAGCATTTTAAAACTTTTTCTAAGTACTTAAACCTAAGGGTATTTTGGTTATTTTACCACCTAAGGTTAAACTATTCTGATTTTATTTCTAAATAGTTTTCGACCTTCTTTTAGTCAAATTTTGCAAGCCCTAAAAATTTCAAATTAATTCGAGTTCATTTACTATGTCTAATTCAAGTTTTATCATTAGGTACTAAGTCGTAACTTTTACAAACTTTTAGTACATTTTCCAAATTAAAAATTAAGAGTGTTTCTACCAAATATTAATAGTTACAAGTCTAATCCTAGAATATTACCAAATTTCTCTATCATTAAAGGCTTCAATTAATCTAATCACATTTTAGGACTAAATTATAAATTAAACAAATTAGAGTACTAGATTACAAAAACAAAAAATCAAACCCCCCAAAACCCATACGTCCGTGTTAAAAGACACACGCCAGTGTGCAAACCACTGCACCTATTTTGTAAAAAATTCGTGTTATTTACCTGATTTTACATATTTTACTTACCCATTAAACTTAGAATAGCTACAATTAATTACCATAAACATCTAAACATCTCCAATTTAATTTATTTACAACAAATATGTAATAATTAATCAAAGTTTAACACCTAATTACACGCATAGCAAACACCAATTAATTCACACAAGCTACATACCTTAGTCGCAAGCAATCCACTCCCTGGTAAGCTACAATTAATTATTGTTAATATAAAATACATGCTTCATACACTGTGTTATCAACTATCGTATGAACACTCAACAACAACCCATAAATCAAATATCAATTAGACAAAAAATCATGTATTAAAGTAATTATAAAATCACCAATATTGAAGTCCAAAATTTAATGTCCATTACAAGAAAAATAACACTAGTCCCAGAAGCAGCACAATGTTGTTATATAGTCTCTAAAGTAAATTTATTAAGCCACTACAGAGCCTTATTCTTGGATCGCCCTTGCACTCACTTCTCGACTCCTTACGCCTGGAAATTCTCTGCACGAAATGTGAGGGTGTGAGCTTAAAAAGCTCAATGAATGATAGTAAAAACATAAAGTAATTTGTAGGCAATCATGCATAAATCAAAGCAATTAAGCATTAAATTTTCAGTCACAACGTGTTAACATTTCATCATAACATCACATGCTATTTCAAGAATTAAGAATCAATTTTTCCATGGCATGTAAAATAATCTTTTAACACATAAGCATTCAATTATATTGGCACAACCAATAATTATATTGGCATAATACATCCATGGCAATAAGTAAACATGTGATCATACATTGGATAAACAAATCTTCGAACTCCCACAAATCAAATACAGTCCTCTGAATTGAGCAGGCCAAAGGCACACGCTCCCTTATAGTGCCTCAAATAATCGATGAGTGGAGACTCAAGCTCAACACTCCCTTATCTACTCCAAACAAATCAGTCCACCAAGAGCCATATGCTCACAATATCACAAACAATGGTGAGTACTCACAAATCCTATGGCATGCCAACTATATCCACGCAATGTTGCCAATATAATCACATAAACAAGGCACAAAATCCGTTGTTTAATCACTTAATCTAGGATGTTAAAATGCAAGTAAAAGCTTGTTGCTAAGCTATTTTAACATCAATAAAATTAAGCATAGCAAATATCATTTTTCCCAATATTCATATACCAATTAGAACACCTTTATCAAATGTTCAATAAATCAAAAATTCATGCTCCAAATATCAATTTATTTCATTCAACTTAATCATGATAAAAGCATAATACACAACTTACCAAACCAATTGCCATTTTGCTCTTTTATAAAATAAAGCCTATTTTTGCAAATCCAACCATCCAATATGCAATAAATGTAACACCCCTAACCGAAATTCATCGCCAGAATAGGGTTATAGAGTATTACTTGAATATATAAATCAATTATTAGAAATTTCACATTATATCTCATTCAGATCATAAATCAATCATATAGTCCCTTATAAGAGCCATCGAGGCCCAAAATAAACATGAGAATTAAGTAGGGACAAAATTGAGAACTCAGAGAATTTTTCACGAAATTTCAAAAGTTTCTCTAGGTGCAGGGGACACACGCCCGTATGGCCAGGCCGTGTGGCTCACACGGCCAAGTGACACGGCCATGTCCCAGGCCGTGTGGGCATTCGATGTGAGGCACACAGCTGTGTCCCTACCCGTGTCCTTACCCATGTAACTCTCTGACTTGGGTCACACGACCAGCCACATGCCCCTGTGCTAGGCTGTGTGGACAATTTAATTTTCAAAAATTAGGTGCAGGGGACATACGGCCTGTAACAGCCAGATTTAGGGGCTAATCGGAACAGTGGTTTCGGGACCACTAATCCGAGGTTGTAGAAAATTATTTTGATATTATTTTATGTGTTATAGCATGTTTATAAGGATGCATGAAAATTTTGGTGCTTTAATTTTAGCGATTGAAGGCTTAATCGTGAAAAAGGAGTAAATCGCAGAAAGTGCGAAAGTTCTATTTTACAAGCTAGGGGTGTTTAATGGCTAAGAGATATTAATTTAGAGGCCCCTAATGTGCAAATAAGCCATTGAAGAAGGGATGGCCAGCCGTAGGGACAAGATTATTAAATGGGTCAATTGGTTAGGTAGAAATTGGTGACTAAATTGCTTTTTAAGCATGAAATAAAGAAAATAGTGATATCATCTTTTCTTCACCACTTTCACCACCAAAAATACCAGCTTAGAGGGGGAGTTTTGAAAGCGTTGAAATTTCAGCAACTTATCCTCATCCAAGTAAGTGTTCTAGTGATGCTTTCTTGATAAAAATTGTGCATTTGGAACCCCTAAAGCTTAGGCTTTCTAATGAGGGGACTATGTTGCAAAATGGTGAAAAGTTTAGGGTTTTACCATGAGAGATTTTATGTATTTTTTGCATTTTTATGGAAGAAAATGAGTCTTAGTTGTTAGATAAACAACTTTTGTGAAAGGTGTTACTATGAAAACACCTAAATGGACCTTTTTGTATAAGTTATAAAGTTTGTAGTAAATATGTGAAATGTTGGGTTTTGATGATAGCCATAAGAGAAATAAATGTTCACCTAGGCTTGTTGAAGGTAGAAATTTGATTAGAATTAATTTTTGAACCTAGGGGTAAAATGGTCGTTTTGCCAAAGTCTAAGGGCAAAATAGTAATTTTGCCAAAGCATGATTATTGAAATGCATTTATTAATGTGATGATTAAAATGAGCTAATTTGCTGTTATAGAGCAAGAAGAACCAAGAATCAACCTCGAATGGGGAAAGAACAAAATATCATACTAGACTGACAATCTAGCCTATTTTGAAATCGAGGTAAGTTTGTATGTGATAAATTCAACGATTACGCCAACATGTTTGAGAATGTTTGATATTATGAAGATACATGATATTCTACTAAGTTGAGTGTTTGATGTTGAATGAGTAAGTTGAGATGTTGAAGTCCTAGTTGGACTATAATGAATGTGAAAACACTATCATTGAGACATGAGATGGATGAGGTCCCGTATAAGACCATGTCGGGGACGTGGCCTCGGCACCGAACTGAGATCCCGTATAAGACCATATCTGGGATATGGCTTCGGGATTGAATATGAAAAATCGTATATGACCACATCCAAGATATGGCATCGATATTCAGAGATGATCCATGTGAGACCACATCCGGGATGTGGCATTGGCTTCGCGTTTATGCTAATGATAATGAATATGCATCTTTGAGTATCCCTAGTGATTTATTGGGATAAATAGATCAACTTAGAAATAGAAACGAGAATTGTATTAAAGCTATGTGATTGAGTTAACACAGGTACACATGAGTAATTCATGAAGAACATTTACGATATGTGGCATGGTGTGTGCTAGATAAAGGAAAGTATGAGTAAGTAATGGCAAGAAGCCTATGACTTTTGTGTGTGGTTATTTAATTCCATGGATGGATATTATCATGAGCTTATTATTGCTATTTATTTCCATGCAAACATACTAAGCTTTATGCTTACCCCCTTTCATTGCCCTTTTCCTTGTAGTATTGCCAAGTTAGCTGGAGAATTCGCGACGTCGGAGTTGGAGATCACACTATCGACCACTTTTTGGTATAGCCAAATTAGATTTATTTTGAGTATGGCATGTATAGGACTTGAATGTTCTAGTTATGTCATATTTGCAAGCCAAATGTGTTAGCTACTATGGTTGTTTCAATTCATTTTGTAAATGGTCATTAAAGTTGGGCCAATACTTGACTAGTTCTCATATATATATATATATGTTCATTGATGATGAATTATGAAGTTTATGCTTGTGTGGATGCTTGATTTGAGTTGGTATAAGTATGGTTGCTATGTAGGGAGGCATTTGGCTTGGAATATAGCCTTTTTAATGTCCACGCGGGTAGACACACGGGCGTGTGTCTAGGCCGTGTATGATACACGGTCAGCCCCATGGGTGTGTTGATTGGCGTGTGTCCCCTTGTAAGCTAGGTTTACAAGTCAGTATGCTTAGTAGTAAACACGCGGGCAGAGACACGGTTGTGTCTCAACCGTGGGGGAGGCATGGCCTTAGACATGGGCGTGTGCCCAGGCTGTGTGAAGTCTGCACCTAAATTTTAGAATTTAATTTGACACACGGCCTAAAGACACGAGCGTGTGCCTTGGTCATGTGACCTTAGTGAGGTGATAACGTCATAAACAAAATGCAAAGGTTTTGGCACATAGGCTAAGACACGGGCATGTCGAGGCCGTGTGAGGGACACAGTCTAGGGACACGGGCTTGTGTCTGGCCATGTGAAATAAGTTAGAGTCGGGTGAACAACACGGGCATGTCTCAAGGGCACACGGGCGTGTCCCTTGAACAATACAGGCGTGTGGCCCCTATTTGGACCAAAAAAGATTTTCTAAGCGCGTAAAAATTCTCCATTTAATTCTGAAACCTCCCGAAAGTATGTTTAGGGCCTCGTAGGCCCAAAATGAGGAGGTTATGAATTTAAATGGAAAGTTTCTAAGCTGCAACGAAATTTTATAGCCCGATGTGTTATGTTTAAGCAAGTTAAATTAGGTAATGCCTCGTATCCGATTCCAGTTTCAAACACGGGTAAGGGATGTTATGCAGCCAAAGCACACGCCCGTACGCATGGTCGTGTGTCACACACGGCTAAGACACATGCCCGTGTCTCTACCCGTGTGGACGAAAAATAGACCATTTTTAGACCACTTTTCTCACCCAAATTTACCATCAACTTTGTCTAACATTTTAGACCTTAACATGCTATATCAAGGCACTCAAAATAGACCAAAACCAAGTTTTAAGTATGTCATTTTACTACATATAACTTAGTATCCAAACGTACCATATTAATCAAGTTCACTTGTTTGCAACTTATGCCAAACATACTACCTTAACTTATCCATCTACATTTCTATAATCTTACCATCAATTTACTATGTTAATACATATCAACCAACACAATGCCATGTTTATACATACCAAAATACATCAAATTTTAGCCATTCCAATGGCTAATCACAAACTAACATTTACATACCAACATTGGTTAATAAACCTATACGTGCCATTATAATCGGGATTAATTTACCATTTGTACCGACTAGGCTGATGGATAGTGTGTTATATCTCCGCCAAGCTTCCAACCCAACGAGCTTCCGGATTCCTCTAAAACAGGGAAATTAAAACAGAGTAAGCTTTTAAGCTTAGTAAGTTTGTATAATTAGGAATTTAACTTACCACTATTTTATATACATAAGGTAAACCTACAATTCATTCCCAAGTCGTGTTGACCAAGTGCCTAAACACTTATCCTCATCAACCATGCTAGTCACCGTATTCCATATAATAGTTCATAATTATGAATTTATACTCTCATCACACAAGATTTATTCATGTAACATCCTAGATTAGGGGTTATGCGTTTGTGCATAATTCATGAGTTAGTAGGTTTTGGCAGTGTTTGGAAGTGTATTAAGGGTTTTTAAAATTCTAGGATGGAAGAGAAAGCTTAGAAAAATTATTGGATTATAAGTGAAAAGAGGAAACGAGGCAAAGAGGCCTTAAGGAAAATTTGTGTTGGACTCATGACACAAGGAAAGCATGTGGCAAAGTGGGCTCAGTGGGTATGTTGGAAGTGTTCTAAGGAGTTTAGGAACGCTAAGGTGTATGGAAATGTATGGAAATGTATGGAAAATATGGAAATGGAAGGAAACGTATGGAAATGTATGGAAATGTATGGAAATATATTGAAATGTATGGAAATGTGTGGAAATGTATGGAAATGTAAGGCAATGTAGGGAAATGTAAGGAAATGTAAGGAAATGCTTTGGAAACGTTAAGTTTAAAAGAGGAAAGTGAACATTTTTGGAAACTAGGGAATGTAAGGAAATGATGCGAAATGATTCAAAAGAGGAAAGTAAACATTTAAAACTTGGAAATGTAAGGAAATGTCAAGTTTAAAGAGCCGAACGAAAATTTTTGGAAACTTAGAAATGACCTAGAAATTCGAGTTTTAAAGTTTAAAAGAGGAAATTAAGGCAAGGTGGCCTTAAGAGAAAAAGTATGTGAAAATTGACACACAAACAGGCTTGGAAAAGTGGCCTGAAGATGTCACTTAGGGCCTATGGAAATGGCGCCATATGCAAGAGGAATGGGCCTGAGTTCGAGTCACTTGGGAAGCAAATAAAGGAGGTTTTATTTTTGCTTCCAGAAGACTGAGGTGGACGGCACATGCTTCTAGAAAGGAGGTGTTTTATTTTCATAAATATTCGATTAAAAAGGTGATAAATAAAGGATTTTTAAATTGGATTATTTTGAAGAGATAAATGTTGGATTAAACTCTTTTATTTATGATAATTAAAGTATAAAGCTATCAAAATAGAAGAGTGGTGGCCAAGTAAAGGACTCTAGCTAGTAATTTTGGCTATAAAAGGAAGAGTAAGGCTATTCTTCATTCATTCTTTTCTCTTCAAGAAAACCTCTCACAAATTCTCTAAAGTTTCTCCTCTTCTCTCTGCCGAATTTTCTCTGCCATTATTCTCTTATTCTCTTTTCTTTTCTTCTTCTATCAAAAGCCGAAAATACCAATAGCCCTAGTCGATTTCTCACTAAGTCTCAAGAGCTGAAATTGTTATCCACATCAAAGCCATAGCCAAATACTGCTAAGGGTTCAAGCAAGAGTTCCATCAAATTCTTGATGAGGTAAGATTAGGTTAGATTCTCATTCTATTTCTTTTAAGGTCATTCGAAATTAAGATTCTAATACCCTTAATATCTATTGCCGAAGAGATCTTTCGGGATTTACTAAGTGTCGACTACAAGGAAGGAGAAGTTCTTTTCCCGAAGGTACACCATAAGCCGCGTGTTCCCTAGTTATTCGGTGAATTTCGGGATTTAAGAATCTAAGGTAAGTCATATTTAACATTCGGCTAAGGGTTATTTGTTGTGAATAAATGTTAGAAATTGATCTAACATGTAGTTATAGGGATTTCATGAGAAGGATACAAAGATTTCGGGATTTGAGAATTTCAAGGTAAGTTTAAGAATACTAATCCTACTAGGATTTGGATTTATGGCCGAATGGCTTTTTATTAAAATAGTAAGTGAATAATCAAATGTAGGGATTAAGGATCTAAGCGGTAGATCAGATTTCGAGATCTCAAGGAATTTGCTAAGTGAATCAGGTGTGTACTCCACACTATTTCTGTAATATGAATTATGGTTGCATGTATTAAGATATATGTTAATAGAAATATGAGCATGACTAGAGTACG
Organism: Gossypium bickii; assembly: GCA_025503065.1. Classification (NCBI taxonomy): domain Eukaryota; kingdom Viridiplantae; phylum Streptophyta; class Magnoliopsida; order Malvales; family Malvaceae; genus Gossypium; species Gossypium bickii. The sequence goes on along the minus strand of CP106717.1, from coordinate 39,066,453 downwards.
TGTTATGGTACTAAGTACTCAGGTACGTTTCCTACTTCTACTAGGAATATGAAAAATGTTATTCGTAACCTGAGAATATGATAAGAACTTGAACTATGGTATATTATGCATATTAGTGGGGCATTTGGTTGTATATTGAAAAGGGAAGTGAAAAGTGGTGACTTAAGACCACGATGTCCCGAAAAGTGGTGACTTACTACCACAATGAATCGAAAAGTGGTGATCTAACACCACGATGTCTGAAAAGTGGTTTCCTAAAACCACGAGATCACGAGCCTTGAGCCCACAATTTGGTGTGTAGCGGAAGGAGGGTCGACTTAGTAGTCCCCACGGTGTGTTTGGCAGGTACGGGGGTGTGTAGCGGATGGACAAATAGGTTTGGGTTTGGGAATGCATCATAACTTGCATTTTATGTTTTGAATGTGTAACTATTGTATGCCCGATTCTATTATGATTTAGTGTCGTGTACACATTGAGTCTGTTTGACTCACCCCGTTGTGGGAACATTTTTCAGGTGATGACCAATAATGGACCGGCCTACAGAACTTGTGGTGGCCATGCTCAACATGAAGTTTATATTTTTATGGACTCTTGAATTTATTTTAGTACTTTGAAATATTTTGGAAACTATTTGATGTAATAAGGCCATAAGGCCATGATGAACGATTTTATTTCTACTTGTTTTTTTATTGTGTTACAAATTTTGATTAAGTTAAAGACTAAGTATTTTATTTTAAAATATACTCTATATGTTTTATCACTTAATATTAAAAAGGGGTTTTCTAATATAAAAATCCAGTTTGTTTTCAACACAAGCCCAACCCAAACAATATTTTTTTTTAATCATACAAGTTTTTCTCTAAGTAACAAAAGAATTTGAAACTGGTTTACTTGAGGAACATACCAAATCTGGTCAAAGCTCGTGGGCCGGGTTTGGGGTGTTTCAATTCACATATATTTTCATTACATAATTTAATATATCATGGATAAACAAAGTCATCAAGTATGTTTCACATTAAAGTATCAAGTACATCATGCCTCAATATCAAGTGATATCATTTATATATTCAAATACTTCTCTCATCATGTATCCATGTAGCATGTACAAAACATGTTAGTCATATTTATATTGCTTAAAAATATCAATAAGCTTATATGAGCTCAATATAATAGTCATTTTGCCATATGCACATTCTTTCCATAGTAAGTATTCAAATATCACATATAATTCATGTCCATGTAATTCAAGTATGTGCTTGTAATAATTCATCTCAAATTCACATTGTCTCATATCAGGATTTTTACCCTTTGAATTTATTTGAAATATTGATGGATACACATATAGTACACTCAAAGTGTACAAAATTGTAATCCGTCAACTCATATTCAAGGGTACCCAATTAGGGCACATAATCAGGAAGCACTCTCTCGAGCCATATAGCAGGATGCTCATGTGAGCCAGTAACAAGAAGCTTATCTAGGCTATAACAGGAAACTTATAAGAGTTTAAAACAGGAAGCTCATTGGGCTTAACAGGTAACTCCGAAGAGTTATTATCAGGGAGCTCCGGGTAGCCATATAACAAGATGTTCAAGCGAGCCATATTAAGAAGCTCACAAAGAGCCTATATAATAGGGCGCTCATTAAGAGTTGCATTTGTGTTGTAACACCCCAAACTCGGCCTAGACATTATGACCGGATCTGGCATGTCACATAGAAGGGTTGCTTTAAAAACTGTTCTTCCGTTACAAAGTTCGCATTCTCTTTGAAGCTTCGAGCTTTGTTGTTTGCGAAAATCCGATTTGTCTTTATGGTTTTCTTGTAAAAACATTATTATTATTATTCTCAAAAACTTGTTTATAATAGAAATCAGATTCAGTGAATTACGAAGATGCGATATTTTGAAAACAGTTATTGTTGTTTCATGAAAACCACATATTTATAAGTTTAACAGATATTGATGAAAACTTAAAAGAAAATAAACCAATGGCCTTATTACAAAATATTAACCCAAAATAAATAATCTTAAAATAAGGTAAAAACAGAAATTACTAGAGTTCATGAGTAGTATCTCCAATGTATGGCCACCATCGAGTCCTCCACGGCTCCAAATCCTCTAACGCTGGGGATTACCTGCGAGGTTAAGAGAGAATGGGTGAGTTACAAGAACTCAGTGTGTAATCCCCTAAACGATCATTGACTGGGCCTGAGCCCATTAAACATCAAACTGGGCCTAAGCCCTATAATCATGTAAGTGCAGATAATGTAATGCAACCTAACCCAATCCAGCCAACACACCCCCGACCAGCCAATCACACCTGTGGGGATCAAGTCAACCCACCCCGCCAATCACACCAACATAAACACAGAATATATGCGGCTCTTAAGCCTTCAATAACGGTATTATAAGTGGCACAGAGCCATCAGTAAATGTATTATGTTTGGCACATAGCCATCAGCGATGGTAATATAATCAGCACACAGCCTTAGGTAAATACGATCGACACAATGTCATCGATATTTGTTAGGCACATAGCCACGGGTAAATACGATTGGTACAAAGCCATAATCAAGATGGCACAGAGCCAAGCTCTCCAACAATGCAGCCTTGCTGCTAATCACAATATTTGTGGCTGAGCCACCAGAGTCATAATATGAAAATATATATATTGTGGCAAAGCCACCGGGCTACACTGCTCTTCAGTCATTATCCCGCCCCATGCAACATGATAAAAATGCAATGCATCATATGTACAACAGTGTAAATAAAGCAGATACATAACAACCAACCATAATCAAGGGTATAACAATAATTTACCCTCCAGGGGTATTTCGGTAATTTTGTAACCTGGAGGTATTTCGATAATTTACCCTCCGGGGGTATTTTGATAATTTCACAACCCAAGGTTATTTCGGTAATTTACCCTCTAGGGGTATTTCGGTAATTTACCTACCAAGTGTATTTTGGTAATTTATTACCCCTATAACGGCTTTTTTGAAGGCCTACTGTCGCCTCAAGCGACACGGGTACCTTTTTTTATTGAAACGGTGCAATTGGGCCTAGGGCCCATTCTTGGCCCAAATAGGCCCACATGCTTATGTGGCCCATTCAACCCAAATCTAGCCATAGATATAAGATTCACATTGACCAGTCCAATAACTACTATACAATCATACAATTTATTCATATGGGCCCACGGGCCCATTGGACCCATCATGGCCAAGCAGCCTCAACCCACAAGAATACTCATGGTGGCCTCAACTATCGCGTCGAAGCTCCCACACGTGCACTCGCACGCTCGCGTGGCTACCATCGTCGTGTGACCGGCTTTTCTGCATTTGCCACTCTACAGTTAGAGTAGGTCGAAATACACACCTGATAGGATTCTGGAGTTGATCCGCGCTCCGAACACTCCTATGTCCAAACGCAAACCCCGGTATGTTTACCCTTCTCCTAGATTGCTCTATTAGTCAACTTCTTACCTTCCCTCTTGCTATCTTTCCGATGTGGGATCCCTCCTTTAGGAGAGTTTAAATCCAACACTAACTCTTGCTGCTCCAACTTAGCAAAATAAATATCCCCTTTTTGCTACTCATGAGATTCGAACCCAGGCTCCCCTGTAGCATAATCCACGCCGCTAGCCACTTTGCCAACTTGCTCTTTTTTTTGTCTTAAAGTATGCGCAACTAAATATAAACCTATGGGCCAAAGTCTAAGTTCACTTAAAAATAAATCAAAATGAAATGCAAGCGCCAAGACTTGAACCCAAGCACTCACTTATCCTCTTAATGACGCCTTGCCACTAGACCATTCCCTTCCTTGTGTCATTATTCTCCATATTTTATTCTTAAATCCTACTCGTAACTCCTAGGGTTTTATTCACCTAAAACCAAAATTTCCCTAAAGCCAAAGTTTGAACCCGGGACTTCATAGAAGCCCTCTAACCTTTCAAAATCACTCACCTAATAGGTCCAACTTGTATTAAAGTCGATCTCTTGCTCTCCAAAAATTTTAAACGATCCAATGCCCAAGGCCCAATGGGCCCAATTCTACTAGGCCCAAATTTAGGGCGTTACATGTGTCCGCAATATATGCAGGATCACAACCGATCATATAACATGATGCTTACAAAGAGCTGCAGTAGTTCGCAACACATGCAGGATTACTACCGATCATGATGCCCACAGGAACCATATAACAGGAAGCTCAAGAGGGCTTATAACAGGATGCTCTTTCGAGCTAAGGTGTGTCTGCATCATAAACAATACCACAACCAAAACGGGAGATCCTATATTCATCGAATTTTATTTATTCAAACGGGATTTAACATTCATTAGGTATTATCGGATATGTGACTGATTTCATACATAAGTCATTTATACAATTCAAATATATACAACATTCAATTCAAGCACATTAATATACATAAATTTAGTTACACGAACTTACCCCGACAATGTTCGTGTTCACAAAGACTACTAATCCAATATTTTTCCTTTTCCTCAATCTAACACCGTACAAGGTCTAACCAAATCTATACGAGTAAATTTAACTCAATTTAATACAATTAACTTTCAATTCGATCCAACACATGTTTCTTGCAAAATTACTATTTTGCCCATATACTTTTAATTAATTATGATTTCGTCCCTAGGCTCGAAAAATGAAATTTATGCAATTTAATCCTTATTCCAAGCCTAACTAATTTTTACATGTCATAATAACAGCCCATGTATTTCACAAAAACCATAAATTTTATATGAATTCTACAATTTTTTAATTTAGTCCCTAAATCATAATTTCATAAAAATTCTCTTTGTAAAAGTTATTTATCTATCAACAAACTTTCATTTTCTACCATGAAATTTAAAATTCCAGCATACTCATCCATGGAAAAATTTTAAAACTTTGAGAACTTTGAAAATTAACTCAGGAGATAGCTAGATTAAGCTATTACGATCTCGAAAATATAAAAATCATTAAAAACGAGACAAGAAAACTTACCCAATTAAGCTTGCTTGAAGTTCTTTCTCTTAGCTAGGGTTTCCATAGAAAAATTTAGGGAAGATGATAATGTAAAATTATATTTTATCTTTTAATTTAATTATCATCTTTTATTTTTTTCCACTTTCCAATTTAATCCTTTTCTTTTCTTAAATTTCCATGGATGAATATCATCCTTATCTACTAACCCTATCAATTGGTCTATTTTCCATATAAGGACCTCAAATTTTTAATTCCATAGCTATTTGATACATATAGCTACTAGAACTCAACTTTTACATTTTATGCAATTTGGTCCTTTCATCAAATTAGACATATAACCGGTAAAATTTCTTAACGAAATTTTCACACGATATTTCTATAATTAGCTAGATCATAAAACAATATTAAAATAAATTTCTCTTCTGGGATCAGACTTGTGGTCCCAAAACCACTGTTCTGATTATACTAAAAATGGGCTGTTACAATTAAGTCATTAATAACACTAATTAAACCTTTAATTTAACATATAATCAGGCCAATTTACCAAATTACCCTTAATATCAGTCACCTTTACACTTAGCTCTTTAAGCAAAAATGTGTGTAAACAAGCAAGTTTGAGCTTCAATTTTGATTTGCACATTCCTCTTGATGTGGTGCTTTAATAGAGACAAATTATGTACTACAAACTAAAAATAGCAACAAGAAACACAAAATTTGATAAAGTATATGAATCTAAATCATTGCTCTAAACTACCTTACCAATGTTGCACAACTAAGATGAAATATGAAATTCCTCAACTAAACTCCCTTTTCAGCACCTCAAACTACTTCTAATCTTCATTCCTGGTCCAATAACATATATTCTAAGTATTAACTTCATCATTTAACCTGTTTCATAATTTTCCAAAAAACCATCCATGTTTTTATAATAGCCTGGTATTAGCTAAATTGAAACAGTAGTTTTGGAATAAAAAATCTGATGTCAAAAAATTATTTTAATATTATTTTCAGTATTTACAACATGTTATTTGATATGTGTGAAAATTTCATGAGCTAATTTTATCGATTGGTTGGTTAATTTGATAAAAAAGGATTAAATCGCGTAAAATGCAAAAGTTGCATTCTACTTGTTAAAGGTGTTTAATTGCTATGATTTAATACATCAAAGGTCCTTATAATGTTATTAGTCCATGATTAGTGTAAATGGACAATTATGGTCATCCATTATAACAAAGGTTATTATGGTAAATTAGTAATTAAGTTATAATTTAATGAAACAAAGAAAAAATCATTTCATTCATCTTTTTAGCATCTGAAAATAGAAAAGAAAAAAATATTTTGAAGCTTTCTAAGGTTTGACACACTCCTAGCTTGATTAAGGTACAGTTTTAGCTCGATTTTTGATAATTTCTATATTTTTGTAATCGTTGAGCTCAATCTAGCTAGCACGTACCTTTAATTTCAAAACTGTTAAAGATTTTAGGAGTTGACATTGTTGAATCTATGTGTTCTTTGATGTTTAATGTTTAAATATGAAAGCTTGATGATAGTTTTACATGTTCTGTTAAGTGACTTTTTGATGAAAATGCATAATAGGGATTAAATTGTGAAATGTGTAAATTGTGTGGTTGAAATGTGAAATAAATGAAAGTTTTGGACCGCTGGGGACCTATATATAATTCAGCCAAGCATGGGTTTTGTTGAATTGTGTGAATTCTGTGTATTTGTGAAATAGGGACTAAATTGATTAAATGCTAAAGTTTAGGGGCTAATGTGTAAAAATACCCAAATGTGTATTTTTGGATTAATTGAATGACTAGATGAATAAATAACTTAATTTTGAATTCATATAGATAAAGAAAGAAAGAATTCGGATTTAGATCGGGGAAAAGTAAAGTTATCGAGTAGGCGACCCGATCCGTCAATTCTGAATACGAGGTAAGTTTGTATGTGATGATTACATTATAAATGTATGTTAAAATGCTTTAATATTGCATAAATTGTTAAAACGAGATTATGGATAATGTATGAATTGTGAAAATAACTTTACGGATGCATTCGATGATAGAAACGAAAAGTGTGAAAGCTCGGTTGAACCTTAAGAATAGTTTTGGATACTATTGACATGTCAATAAGTGATACGTTGTGTAACACCCCAAACCCGGCCTAGAAGTTAGGCTTGAATCTGGCGTGTCACATGGAAGTGTTTTTATAAACCATATTTCTTGTTGTTAAAACTTGTTTGAGAGTTAAAACCTCTTTGTTAAAATAAAACTTAAGCAATTGTTGTCCACTTGAAAACGTAACTACTTTTAAAAGCTTATATGTTGCGGAAGCATATTTAAAATAAAGAATTTATGAATAGGTGATGTTTAAAAACTGAGTTGTAGAAGCATTTTGAAAATGTTGTGGAAACATAGTGTTTTGAAGACAATATCGTTTTGGAAATCGTATTCCACATTTAGCAGTTAGAAAACATCATAAATAAATATCACAAATAATAAGTTAAAAATAGAGAGGCCTTATTACAACCTAAATAAAAATACTTGAATTTAAATAATCAAAACGGAAACCATAAGCACTGTGTAGCCTTCTCTGAGTCCCTTACAGCACCGCTCCGTCCAAGGATGAGGATTACCTACACAGTTGAAAACGAGGTGAGTTTACGAAAACTCAGTGTGTAATCCCCTTACTAGAGTAAATGATCGATTATCTGAAAAATAAACTAAAACGATGCGGGCCAAAGACCTTTAACATGAATAAGCATCTAGTTCAAAGCATACGTAGGCCATAGCCCACTACCATATCATTTGGGTCACAGCCCATACATAATCAATTGGGCCTAGCCCAAACCAATAACAGAATAAGTGGGCCTAAGCCCACTATAGTGACAGATCTCATAAACAAATATGCAACAGTATGAGGATACATCCCACCCCCATCCAGCCAACACACCACTCATACCAACCAGCACACCATGTGGGGATAAAATCGACCCACCCAGCCAACACACCAAGCTTAGCACCGGTTGCGGCACTAAGTCAACAGAACGGCTCGGTGCTGTAGATAGAACGACTAAAAGCCATAAATATCACAGCAACGCTGCCAGTTAACAGGACGGCTAAAAGCCGTAAATAGAATGGTTATAAACCATAATCAGGATGGCATAGAGCCATAATCAGGATGGCATAAAGCTATCGGTGACTGTAATAAGTTTGGCACATAGCCATTAGCGACGGTAATATAATCGGCACATAGCCACGGGTAATTATGATCGACACAGAGTCATCAATATATATGTTAGGCACATAGCCACGGGTAAATACGGTTGGCACAAAGCCATAATCAAGATGGCACAGAGCCATATTTATCGCAAAAAGGCTGAAAGCCTTGTACAGAAGGGCAATAGGCCATACACTTCCTCTGTAACTTTGTCCCAACCCCATGCAATATGGCGTGTATGTCATGCTCAATCATTACACGTGTATGCAAAATGGCCATGCTCAGTAAAAATCATTTAAACATGTAATAAAAGCATATCAGTCATACAACCACAGCCAAATTAGTCAGCTCATAGTCTAAGTCCGTCATTTACCCACAAGGGCAAAATAGTCATCTTACCATATAAGGGTATTTCGATAATCCTACCCTTCAGGGGTATTTCGATAATTCTACCCTACAGGGGTAATTCTGTAATTCTACCCTATAGCGGTATTTTAGTAATTTTGTAAACTGGGGGTATTTCAGTAATTTTGCAAACTGAGGGTATTTTAGTAATTTTACAAATCGAGGGTACTTTGGTGATTTTACAAATTAAAGGTATTTCGGTAATTTTGCAAGTCGAGGGTATTTCAGTAATTTTACAAATCAAGGGTATTTTGGTAATTTTACAAATCGAGAGTATTTCAGTAATTTTACAAATTGAGGGTATTTCAGTAATTTTAAAAATCGAGGGTATTTTGATAATTTTACAAATTAGGGGTATTTTGGTAATTTTTACAAATTGAGGTTATTTCGGTAATTTTACAAATCAAGGGTATTTTAGTAATTTTACAATCCGAGGGTATTTTAGTAATTTTGCGAATCAGGGGTATTTTAATAATTCTGCAAATTAGGGATATTTCGGTAATTTTGTAAGACAAGAGTATTGCAAATTAGGATATTCTAAACAGAGAAAACGATGCGAGTGAGCCTAGGGCCCATTCTCGGCCCAAATGGGCTCACACGCTTGTGTGGCCCATTTAGTCGAAATCTAGCCACAGATATGATATTCACATAGACCAGTCTAATATCTACTACATAATCATACAATTTATTCATATGGGCCCACGTGCTCATTGAGCCCACTTGGCCCCTTTCGGCCCATCGAGGCCCAAACAGCCTAGACCCCCAAGAACACTCATGATGGCCTCAACTATCGCGTCGAAGCTCCCACACATGTGCTCGCACGCTCGTGTGGCTACCATCGTCGTGTGACTGGCATTTCAGCATTTGCCGCTCTATAGCTAGAGTAGTGCGAAATACACACCTGATAGGAATGTAGAGTTAATCCGCGCTCCGAACACTCCTATGCCCAAACTCCAACCAAGGTATGCTTACTCTCCTCATAGATTACTCTATTTAAAGCCAGCTTCTCACCTTCCCTCATGCTAGCTTCCCGATGTGGGATCCCTCCTTCAGCAGAGTTTAAATCCATCACAACCACTTGCCGTCCCAACTTAGCAAAATAAATATCCTTTTTTGCTTGCAATGGGATTCGAACCCTTGCCCTCTCCTATGCTCCAAACGCTACATGCCACCACAACACAAGCTCCTTTTGTGTCTAAAATCATGCGCAACTAAATATAAGTCTATGAGCCAAAGTCTAAGTTCATTTAAAAGGAAAACAAAATGACTTACAAGCGCCAAGACGTGAACCCAAGCTCTCCCTTACACCCTTAATAATGCCTTGCCACTAGACCACTCCCTTCCTTGTGTCATTTTTTTCCATATTTTATTCTTAAAGCCTACTTACTTACTCCCAGGGTTTTATTCACCTAAAACCAAAATTTTTCCTAAAGCCCAGGTTTGATCCTGGGACTTCTTGGAAGCCCCCTAACCTTCCAAAATCACTCACCTAATAAGTCTAACTTGCATTAGTGCCGTTCTCTTGTTCTCAAAAACTTTAAACGCTCCTCTGCCCAAGGCCCAATAGGCCCAATTCTACTAGGCCCAAAAATTCGGGGTGTTACATGTTGAGTTGGATTTGGACCATGATATTAGCACTTCGGGTGCGTATTTTACCAGTTTGGCTTTGGGCGATGATAATAGTTCTTTAGATAAGTTACCTTGATTGGGCTACGGGCCATGGTATAGGTACTTATTGTATGAGACTCTTGAGTATCTGATTTTTATTCTGAATAGTTCAACGGATAAACGAATGATGTGGTTGAGAAAGAGGTTAGTACAAGGTGATACAGGTATGTACAGAACATATTCGAGTATTAAATAGTGAAATTTCGATGAGTTTGTATTTGATCATGTTTTGAGACATGAGAAAGGTTTGTAGTTAATGTGTATATGGTTTTGTCATGTGTAATTGGTTGATTTGCATTTATTCGATGACATAAGTTATTCACATACGAGCTTACTAAGCTATGAAGCTTACTCCATGTTATTTTTCTATGATTTATAGTGAATCAAGGCTAGCTCAGATCCGGGAGTCATCGGGAACATCATCGCACTATCAAACATCTAAGTTAGTACTTTTGAATTATACATTTATGGTATATGGCATATATAGGTTAGATGTGGTATTTTGGTTGTGATTATAGCCATAAGATATGTCTTGTAAATGTATATGTTTTGGTTTGTATATATAGCCATGAGTGATTGCTTATTTTGATATGTTTGGTATGAATGTGGTTATGGTTTTATAGTTGCTCAAATGGTTAATTGATTTGTGGAGTATAAAAGCTTGAGAAATGCCTCGTTGAGATATGATTTTAGATGTTGTATTGGTTATTTATAGGGTAAGTTATGTATGTGTGAATTATGGTAAATAAACCATATTGTTTGATATTGTTTTGGCATGTATTTGGCTAAGTAAATGGTAGTGATTTGAGAATTGTAATAGATGAATTATAATGGAATGGATTGTGCATTTGATTGATTATTTTAGCTGCCTAATTGTATGATAAAATGGTACCATTTTTCCTTGTGTAGGTACATAGAAGTTGGGGTGGCAAATTGGCCTTGCAAATGACCTATTTTGTCCATAGGGGCAGAGATACGAGTGTGTGTCTCAGCCGTGTGTGACACACGGTCATCTTATACGGTCATGTGTCCCCTAGTGTTGAAATTGAACTGAAGTCAGTATGCTCCTCACGGCGTGAGACACGGCCATGTGGTACAAGTCAGTATACCCCCTAATTGCCACACGGCCTGGCACACGGGCGTGTGTGGCCACTTCGAAGGGCACACGGGCTAGACACACGGGCGTGTGGTTGGCTGTGTGACTCAAGTCAGTATGTATGCACTGTTTCCACACGGCCTGAGACACGGGCGTGTTTGGTGCCATGTGAGGCACACGGGCTGTTCACACGGGCGTGTGACCCCTGTATGGTTGAAATTTTTCTAAGTTTCCAAAATTTTTTGTATCTTATCGGTTTTGTCCCGAACCACTTTTAAAGCATGTTTAAGGTCTCGTAGGCCCTTATAAGGGACAATGTAATTGTGTTGAATGATTTATGAGAATGAATGCTTTATTTTTGATAAATGTATGCTATATGTTGTGAATTGATCGGTAATACCTCGTAACCCTACTCTGGTGACGGATATGGTTTAGGGGTGTTAAATTTTTTATTAAATTCGAATTTCTCAAAATTGATCCATAAAACGTGTTTGATCTTTCGGTTTAATTTAAAAACCATGTTTGATCTTTTGGTTTAAAATTAAAAACCAATTATTAGACCTATTTTAAGCTTAGACATCCATTAATATTTGGATTCCAACTTAAAATTAAATATCCACCATTGTTGATCCTCAAGTTCAAGAAAGAAGAAATTAAAGTTGAAATCCATTATAATCACTTTAATTAACAAATAATGATTGGAATCAAATTAAAAAGTTTAGAGTTGAGGGTTACCTTCAATTGAACTCAAACCATTGATTTGGAAGTTTGAATCAAAATGCCTGAAGAAATTCAAATGACTTCTTGCCCAACTTTGAAAAATATTCCGAGAGATTTTAGAGAGAATTTTTGGAGAGAAAAGGTTTAGATCTATTCTCTGATATTTTGTATATGAAAAGAAAAAAAAAAGAATGAGAGAAAAAGCTCTCAATTCGGGTGAAAAATGAGTGAAAAGTGAGGTAGTTGCAAAGTTTTTAAAACTGAAAACCCCACCTGATTTACAAAATTTGGGGAATTTGCCACCAGGCCACTCCCCATCTTCTATTGTTTTATAATTTGCTCTTTTCCCTCCAAAATTCTAAAAATATGGTTTATTTGCTATCAAACCTCTTACACATTTACTTTGTTTTTCAAATTAGTCCCATTTAATTAATATTTTAAATCAATCAATTAAACCCCCATTTTAAATTTTTTCTAAATTCCAATTTAACCCAAAATATTTATTTTTTCCCCAAAAATTATTTAAAACCATAAATTAATATTTTCTCAATTTATTTTATTTTATGAAATATTATTTACTGACTTTTAGATGAAATTAAGCTAACTAAATAAGAATATAAATTGCTAATTAACTCGATTAATTCCCAATTTTCACTCGGAACATGTAATGCCCCAAAATATAGGGTCTTTAATTTTTCATGTTCTGACCAAATTGATTGTTTGCTTCAAGGGCTAAGTGTTTTGGGTGTGTCATGGGGATTTTAGGAAGCCTGGGTTCAAGTATGGCCTTTGGCAAAATTTTGATTTTTGCTCTTTTGGAAACTTGGATATTAGCTTAAAGGGCATATATATTAAGTGTGCTTGGCTTGTGACACAAGGAGTCTACTGGTAAGGGTGGCAAGTGGCGTATGGAGTGTTTTAGTAGTCTGAGGTTCGAATCCCATGGCATGCAATAAGGGGGTTTTATTTTATGTCTCTGTGGCGAGAGAGGTAGAGTTGGATTCAAACTCTGCAGAGGTGGTTGGAGACTTGATCATCAAATTTGAATGGATTTGAATGGGAGGCTGGGAGAAAATCAAGGAGTGATCGGTGGAGAGGTTGAAGGAGTTGGGATGTGAAGGAGTCATAGTTGAATTTGGGAGAGCTTGAGTAGAGGGATTTCGGCTAAGGGCATGCCATTTGGTGTATTTCGGCAGTGGGTGAGAGTGTAGAAGTCGAATTCTTTCTATGCAATTTCAGGATTTTCCCTTTTTTTGTTTTGGGTTTTCCGCTCTTAGTGTCATTAATGCAGCATTTTTTGACCATTTGGGTCTTTCCCTTTTCAGTTCACTTCTGCCGCATACACTTACTCTCCCCCCTCTTCATTCTGTTGTTTTCTTTTTTTCTTTATTTCTTCCCTTCTCTCCCTTTTCTTCTCCTAAGTCGAATACCATCCCTGTTCTATGGTGTCGAATTCTCCCTTGAAGCCTTTCTTTCTTCTCCATATCTTTCTCTCTGCCGAATTGGTAGTCTTCTTCTCTTTTACTTCTATTTCTTCTTCTTTTCCAATTTTTCGTTTTCCTTTCTTTGCTAGGCCGAATACTCATACTCTCTCCCTCTCAAATCTCTGTGTTCTTCTTGGTTCGGGCTGAATCTTCTTGACTGACTATTGTCGAAATACGTTTGTTGATTGGTATTAGAGGGGGAATCGCTCTTGATCAGTAGGGAGGCTCTAGTATCAGTTAGTTCTAGCAAGGATTCGGAGATCGTGGATCTTAGCTAGTTTCGTGAACAGGTGTGTAATCGTACACCCCATATTGTTTCTATCAAAACGATGGATGAAGGTGTATATTCACACCCCTGTTTAATTATGAATCGGCAAAAGCTAAAAAGCCAAAACTTCAGCATCTGAGGGCTCACGAGCGTGCGAACGCTCGTAGGGATAAATCGAACAACAATCATTGGTGACAGACCGTAGAGGCCGCCACGAACGTTCTCGTGGACTTAGGTCATAATGGGCCTCATTGGGCCAAAATAGGCCATGTGGTCTCATTGGGCTCATGGGCCCCACATGGGTAAAATCCATGGTAAGCGAATAATAATGGTTTGGGCTGCGAAGCTCGTATAGCTGTGACAGAATTTGGGCTGAATGGGCGACACGAGTGTGTAGGCCCACTTGAGCTGAGTATTGGGCCTTGAGCCCAACTACACTGTTTTGGCCAATAGGTTATCCGAGTCATTCGAGACAATAATAGGCCTTTGGAAAGGTCGTAAATTGTACCGAGACCCTAATGAGTAAAATGACTAAAATACCCCTAATGAGTAAAATGACCGAAATACCCTTGTAGGGTAGAATTACTAGAATACCCTTGAGGGGTGAAATTACCATTTTTCCCCTAACCAATGAAATGACCATTATACCCCTAGTGGTAGTTTAGTTTATGTTTGTATGATATTTATATGACTGGTATGAATATGACATATTGCATACACTTAATATTTATGACACGACATTCTGCATTGGGGTTGGGATTCTGATTTGGAGGAAGTACTGTACTAGTGGCTCTGCCACATTTTTACTATTCTGGTGGCTTTGCCACATATTCTGATTTTAGTGGCTTTGCCACGTATTCTGATTTTAGTGGCTTGGCCACGTTTACTTTTATTAGCAGCTTCGTTGCGTTACCATTAACAGCTATGCTGCGATACTGGTGTGCTGGCTAGGTGGGTCGACTTAGTCCCCACATGGTGTGTTGGTTGGTATGGGTGGTGTGTTGGCTGGATTTGGTTGGGTTGCATTTCTGATCTGTATTGATATTATTTGGGCTTAGGCCCACATTGTTACTGTATAGAGCTAAGGCCCAGACTGTACTGCTATTGAATAGGGCTCAAGTTCCAGTCTGCACTGCATATACTATTTATTGTTTTTCTATAAGGGGATTACACATTGAGTTCTTGTAACTCACCCTTTTCTTTTAACTGTACAGGTAATCTCCAGCATTAGATGGTTTGGAGCTGTGAAGGGCTCGGAGGTGGCCACATGTCCGCGAGTGTTTTAATTTATATCTAGATTTTTTTAATATTGCATTTTGGGGTTAATATTTTTGTAATAAGGCCATTTGAGAATTTAACTTTTATTTGGTTTTAACTTTTTACTTCAACCTACTAGATTAGGAAACACGAGTTTTCAAAATAATAACTGTTTTTAAAAGGAATCACGCATTTCAAATTTAAATGGTTTATAATTAGAAAAGCTTCTACAGTTTTAATCCGGATTAATAAACTTGTAATATATGATATGATCCACAAGTGATTAACAAGTTTTGATTTTACAACCCCAATGTTTTCAATAGCAATTAGTTTTAAAAAGGGTTTAAAACTTTAGTCACGAATTTTTCATCAACAAGACCGATTTTCAAATCAACACTTCGATCTGACATGTCAGATCCGATCGTAACGTTTAGGCCGGGTTTGGGGTGTTACAGAACCTGGTAAACTTACTCGAAACTACTAGACCTATTTTTGGGGCCTTACACAATTGATGAATCTCATGTTCAAGAGCTAAGAGATCAAGAATTGAAAAATCATTTTACTCAATTTAGATTGAAAATAATGATTAAAAAAAATCGTAGAATGAATTCAAAGTTGAGAAAATACCTTCAATCGATCTGGAATCACTAATATTGAAGATTGGATCAAGATATTTGAAAAACTCAAATGAGTTTATTCTCAACTTTGGAAATCTTTTCTGGAGAATTTTGAGAGAATATGGGATGAGATCTAATATTTGATAGTTGGACCTCGAAAATGAAAAAGAAAAATGAGAGAAAATGTTTGAGAATCGAGTAAGAATTGTGTGTGAAGAGAGGAGGCTACAGTGTTTTTGAACTGAAGAACCCTTACCTGATTTCCAAAAATTGGGGAAATTTCCATCAAACCACTCCCACAATTCCCTTCTTTTACGAAATAATCCTCTCCCTCCAAAATTCCGAAAATATGTGTAATTTGCCATAGAACCACACAAGTATTTCCATTGTTTTGCAAAATGGTCCTATGTAATTAATATTTTAAATTCTCTTAATTAAACCTCCATAGTAATTTATTTTTCAATTCTAATTTGACCAAAAATATTTATTTTACCCATAAATTATTTAAAATTATAAAATTAATTTTTCAAAAAATTATTATTATTTTATAGAATATTATTTCCCGATTTTTAAATGAAATAAGCTAACTAACTGATAATAATTTACTAATAAACCCGATTAACTCCTAATTTTCACTCAGAACCCGGTAAAGTTACCCGAAACTACTAGACCTTTTTTTAGGACCTTACATGAACATTTGATCAAGTTATAATAGCCTGTTTTTCAGTGGTGTCGGAAACAGTGATTTTTGGGCTACAAATCTGACGAGTGGGTTCGTAAATATAATTATTTAATAATTACGAGCCAAATATAGTATTATAATAAATTTTTATTTGATAATTTATATTATTTGAACGAATAATTAGGTTTAAGTGGTAAATGCTTAAAGTCAAGTGGTTTTAGAAAACGAATCGACACCTAATTTCTATAAACTGAGCCCATAAATATTTTATTAAATATCTACGGAGTGTTATTAGGGTCATATTAAAGTTCTGTTAAGAAATTTTATTGTTTAAATAACTAATTAATTAAAAAGGACTAAATCGTAAAAGTTGTAAAAGTGAGTTTTTATTAGTGAATGGGTTAAATGGTTAAGGAAATATAAAGTAATGGACTTATATGGTAATTATATCAAATCTTTAGATGGCTAACGATTTTAGACCTTAATTTGTTGGATTTTAAATGTTAATTTTAAGGGGAAATTGGTAATTAAATTAAAAATAAACTAAAACAAGGTAAAACAATGCTATCATCTTATTCCTCCATAATTTTAGCATAAATTCACCATGGAAAAAAGCTTGAGATTTGGCCAAGCTTGATTCTTCATGCATGGTGAGTGATTTTGTCCTGCTTTTAGTAATTTTTATGTTTTTGAGCTCGTATTAGCTTAATCTAACTAACATGGGGGTCAAATTGTAAAAATTGTTAAATATTTTAAATTATGCCATGGATGAATTTGATATGTTTTTGAAGTTTCATGGTAGATTGTTAAGCTTGGTTGTCAAATAGACATATTTTGTTATGTAATTTTTGATGATTTTAAGATTTTAAGATTTATTTAGGAAAATGGTAAAAATTCAAGGAAAATTTTGTGAATTCATGATAAATATGGGTTGTTATAATACTAGGTAAAAATTGGCTAGAATGAATTTTAGTTAAAAATGGTTAAATTGCAAGTTTCGGATTTAGGGACCAAATTGTAGAAAAGGTAAAACATTAATTTTGTAAATTTTCCATTGATAAGGGTTATAAGTTGAATTAATTATGCTAAGTTATTTGAATGATTTAATTGAATGAAAATTATTATATAGACCAAGAAACGAACCAAATGGATCTAAACCAAATAGAAGATAAAGTTTCATACTAGTCGTTAGCTTTCTTTTACAACTGTTATTGTTGAGGTAAGTTCGTATTGTATATATTGTTATATTAATTTTTTTAAATTTCTTTCACTTTATTAGTTAAGGTGTTTGTAATTAAATAATGTTGGTTGATGGAAATTATTAATGCAAGTGAGTTATATTAGAGATATTGAATCATGCCTTGAGCCTAGTAGGCTTCATGCCGGTGTATTGAATCAGGCCTTTAGCCTAGCAGGCTTCGTGCCGGTTTATTGAATCAAGCCTTGAACCTAGCAAGCTTCATGCTGGAATAGTGTATTAGGTAACTTGTTCTGAATTTATTGTTCTAAATTTATTATTACAAGTATCTAATGTTATTTTATTAAGTTCAACAGGTAAGTAACGGCTAATGGAAAGACATGAATACAAGTTAAGTGTTGATAATGATCTTATGAAATTGTAATTTGATATGTGCAATTGTGTGGCAAAGTTTATTGATCAAATATGAGAGAAAAATGGATGGATTTAATTAGTTTTATGATTCATATCATGTTCCCTTGATGTTAAATTTCAAGTCGTCTATTAATGATGTGAGTTGTTGTGAATAAGAAAGTCAAGTACTTAAATGAGTTAATGAGCATGTATAAGTAAATAAATGTTGAGAAATGGTAAGTTTGAGTTTCTCTAATACGAACTTACTAAGAACTAGCTGCTTTCGTCATTGTTTTTCCTCTGTTTTGTAGATCGTTAGAAACTCGACCGGTTGGAATCTTGTTGGAGTCTTATCACACTATTCAGAAGTCACTTTGGTAGTTTTTAAATATTTTGGATTTGGTTATAAATGGCATGTATAGGGTTTAATGTAATAGGTGATGTGAATATGTTGTTTGGCTCATTGGTTTGATAGGTATTTTAATTATATGTTTGATGACTTGTAATACTTATTCAGAATGCCTTTGGTCACTTTTGATGATATGTAAATGTATGACTTGAGGTATGTTTACAAGTGTTTGAAAATGTTGAATGGTTCATGTAACATCCTGAATTATGGGCCCGTGCATTTTGTGTAATGTATGCTTAAATATGTTAGATTGAGAATTAGAGGTTCAGTTGGGCTCAAGAATAGGCTGAGGCCTTGATGAGATATTCTGTTAGGCACTCTAGGATTTAAAATTAAGTTTTAGTAGTTTAATTAACATATTGGGCTTGTGGCCCAGCAAATAAGGGCGCAGTAAAGGGGAGCTGTAAGTGGCGTTACTAGTAGATGTAAAAGGCCCAAATTTTGGCTGCTTGGAGCCAAGTTGTAGGGCCAAATTCGGCAGTCATAAGGGACTAAGGGGGGACGGCACAAGGCTATTATTTAGGGATTTATTTTATGTGGATAATACGCAGATAAAGGCTATTTTTGAGGAGATAATAGATTAAGCTAAGGGAAAAGATGACAGCTCATCCAGGAGGCTTGAGTTGGCTGAAAATCAAACTCTGTGAAGGGGGGAAATCGGTTTTGTATAGGCAGAGAGGTGTGCCGAAAATTGACTGCTAAGTTCACATCATCTTTTTCTTTCTCTGTCGAAATTCCCACTCCATTGTTCCTCTCAACTTTCTTTCCTTTCTTTTCCCATTTGGCCGAATCCTCTGACAACTTCTTTCTCATCTCTTTCAAATATTTTAGCCAAAATCTGTAAGCCTTTTCTTGAGTTCTTTTTACTTTCTTTCTAAGCCAAAGCTGAAACACTCTATTTAGATCTTCTAAAAGCCGAAAACGCATCAATTCATCTTTTCCGGGATTTCCATAAAAGCAAAAATCCTTAGATCTCCTCTCCTGTGTTTCCTGAATTCTCTTAGGGGTATCTGCTTGTGCCGAATCTTGAAGGAAACTAAAGGTAAGCATTGATTCGTAAGATTTCAATCTTTTTCAGCTTTTCAAAGTCCCTAGCTGAATGGCTATTTAGAAACTAATCTCTTACTTCTCTCTTATTTTCGACATTCCGGGATCTGAAGAAAAGTCAATCGTGTGGATCTTTAAGTCATAAGTTTAGTAATACTCGAATCGTGTTACTTTTTGGATTTCAAGATAAGGAGATTTATTGATTTTAGCGGGTAAATTTGGGATTTACTAACCTTTGGCCGATTATAGGGGTGGCCAAATCTTCAGGTTCTTCCGGCTTTTGAGCAAGGATTTAGACTAAGGTTGTAGATCCGGATAGTAAGGGCACTGACAAAGGGTATAAAGCTACGCGATATCAGGTTTGCAACTTCTCACACCATTAGATTGGTTGCTAATATATATGTATATGTGATAAATCTGCTATACTCTGTTAAATGCCGAAATCACAGCATAACGTTTGAAAACCCGAGAAGGGTAAAGGCTAAATATCAGGTTAGTGATTTCTGCCATTCATCAGTGAATGGTCTGTAAAAACAATATGTTTTATATGTCGATCTCTATGTATGTTTGGGGTTGGGTGATTGATGAAAGGGGAAGTGATCTGTTCTGGTGGCTTATGGCATTTCAGCCTGGTGACTCTGTCACAACTCTGTTTCTGGTGGCTTTTGCCATTTCATCCTGGTGACTCTATCACAACTTGACGATGAGCAGCTATCTGCAGCATGACTGCCATCGATGGTGTGTACGGTGTGGGTCGATTGTAGAAATCCCCAATGGTGTGATTGGCAGGTAAGGGGTGGTGTGTAGCGGATGGAAACCTAGGGATTGGGTTGGGTTCTATGTATGTTATCTTTTATCTTATGTTTTATTTTCTGATCTGTGGGCTAAGGCCCAGTCTGATGGTGTACGAGGGTTGCACACTGAGTTTCGCGACTCACCTTATTATTTTAACAATTTCAGGTAGCACTTAGTGCATCGGACCGGGCTGAAGAGGAGAGCAAGGTGACCATGCAAAAGAACATTTGGATTCAGCAAAAAGACTTTAGATTTTTATTTTATATTTTTATTTAATGGGTTTTAAATCTCGTTGTAATAAGGCCATGGGCCACTAGACTATTATTTATATTTTTGGGTTTATGTTGGGTTTTATTATCAGACATTTTAATTTTATGTTTAAACTTAAGCTAAAATATGTACAAAATTTCAGTTTTTATTTAAAATTCAACAAGGCAATTTATAATTTTATAGTCTATATGAATTATTAAATTGTTAAGTTTCCCGGTATACATGTTTAAATCTGATAAATTATTTTCCAAAATGCGAAATATTTTATAAAATCTCCTTAGTGACATACCAGATCCGGTTGTAGTATTTGGGCCGGGTTTAGGGTGTTACAAATTGGTATCAGAGCTTGGTTCAAAACTCAGCTTTGGGGGTTTTGGGCTCAAAACATTTTCTAAAGATGGGTTTTTTGCATGTTTATAAATTATACAGGATGGTTTTCTCAGCATGGCACCTGCGTCTCCGGCCCAAGTCTGCCAGCTAAGTATTCTAAACCATTGTGTGAAATATATGTGGGCTTGATGGGCTTTACAGGATGTAGACTACTTAGATTAGAACTTGATGAACTTTAGGCCTAGCTGAAACAACTCCTAAAATCTCATAAGACTTAATTTCACTAAACAAAACCCGTGAACGAGTCGCAAGACTAGGGTGTGGCAATAGGCATGCGCATGTCTAGGATTGGATCCGGAAGAGCCTGGTATTTAAGCAGTCCTAGTAACTCACCTCCTCTTCGCTGGAATCCTACCTGGTGCGTAGTGACTGTTCACCCTACCCGCGAGGATTTTTTCATGGGCCAAAATCCATAACTAAAACCCGAAGGGGACCAGCCACCCTATCTTCACAACATTGATAAAATATCCTTAATTTAAAAATTACCAAGATACCTATGATTTGCAAATATACCCCTAGATTTACAGAAATACCCTAATTTACAAAGTCAACGGTTTTTATAAGAAAAAAATACAACACACAACATCAATCAAAAACCACAAACACTTGAACGCCACTATTATTCCTTTGAAATCAAATTTTCTAAGATACCCCTTTTTTTAAAAAAAAACCTTAGTTTCGTAAATTTTTTTATTTGTAAAAATTACCCAAATTACCCCTGATCTACAAAATGACCAAAATGGCCCTGATTTGTAAAATGACTAAGGCACCCCTAATTTAGAAAAATTACCAAAATACCCCCGGATTGCAAAATTACCAAAATATCCTTATTTCACAACATCACAAGGAACCCTATTTTTGAAAATTACAAAAATACCCTTATAGGATAAATTACAAAAATACCCCTGATAGTGAAATGACGAAAATACCCCTACATGAAGAATGTAGGTACTTGAATGCCAAGGTTTGATGATTGAATGTGTGTGCTTCCTGGAATTAGGAGGTAAACTTGAGACTGAAACTGTAGATAGGTTCGAATTCGAAAGAACTACCTTTAAAATTTCTATTCATAAGACTGTCCGTGGTCAGTGGGAAGAATTAATGATTCATAAAATTCTTAATCAGATAAACGACGAATGGAAGAATGAGTACAAGGGGTAGAGGACGTCCGCCGCGTGGAGGCGGTAGGGGTAGGAGTACCGTGTCAGAGCCAATAAGGTCTGGCTACAGGTCAGGAAACGAGATGTCGGATCTGCCGGCTGTAGAAGGAGAATTTCGAGATGAGACGCCCAGAGATGATGCTGTATCTCAGGCGATGTTGAGGGTTTTAGAGAGGGTTGCTGGAGTAGGCATGGGCACAAGAGCCCGAAAATCTGTGCCGGAGCAGCTTAGGGCCAATGGGGCAGAAGTGTTTAGGGAAGTTTCTGGTGTAGCCCCTAACACAGCTGAGTAGTGGTTGGAAGTGACTGAGCGTATAATGGATTACTTAGATTTCACAGTGGTGGAGAAGTTGAAAGGGGTCGTGTCTCTTCTTCGAGACGAGGCCTATCAGTGGTGGCTCACAGTGAAAAAAGGTACTGCCGCAGACCGTATTGACTGGGATTTCTTTAAGGAATCATTTTAAGGAAAGTATGTTGGGGCCAGCTGGATGCACAGAGAAAGGCATTCTTGAATTTGGTGTAGGGAAGTAAGTCCGTATCTGAATATGAGGCAGAGTTTCAACGCTTGAGCTGCTACGCTCGAGGAATGGTAGCAACTGAATATGAACGTTGTGTTCGGTTCAAGGATGGATTGCGGAATGAGTTAAGGGTTTTGATAGCTCCGCAGCGTGAGAGAGACTTTGCTGTCCTGGTTGAGAAAGTTAAGATAGCTGAGGAGGTAAAACGGACTGAAAGACAGGAACGAGATAAGGAGCGGGGAAGGAATAAGAGAAGTTTTGGGCAGTCAGGAGCATCTGGGAATTTTCAGAAAAGGCCTAGGAATGATGGGCCAGCTCGTGCTCCGACGGGTCAGAATCGATCATGTAATTGGTGTGCGAAAGCACATTCCGGGGAGTGTAGAAGAAGAACCGATGGATGCTTCAGGTGTTGATCCACGAAATATATGATTAAGGACTGTGCATAGAAGGATCAGGTGCAGCCAGCCGGACGAGGTTTTGATCAGGCTGGGAGAGGTGGTCAGCCAGTACAGAAGGGTCGTGGCCCAGGTAGAGGAGGAAATGGGGCTGATCGAGGTCGTGGAGCACCTGGTAAGGGTACAGGTAATGTAGACGCGAGGCAGCCGAGCCTAGTTTATGCAGTTCGCCGACAGGAGGATGGTGACGCACCGGACGTCATAACCGGTACGTTTCTTATTACTGGTAATCCTTTTCTTGCCTTGATTGATATTGGGTCAACCCATTCCTATGTTGCATGTTCTGTATCTGAGACCCTAAGTATAGACTCAGAAACAAGCACTAAGAAGATGACTGTAGTTAGTCCCCTAGGACAATCTAGGGTAGTGGACAAACTATTTAAGGATGTAACTTTAGAGACTCAAGGGGTAGTGTTTCTGGCAGACTTAATGGAATTATCGTTTGGAGAGTTTGATCTTATTTTAGGAATGGATTGGTTGACTAAACATCGTGCTAAGTTGGATTGTGGGACTAAGCGTATGGTGTTGAGTACCCCGGAAGGCAGGGAGATGGTTGTGTTAGGATCTGCATTGAATGCTGTTAAGATGATTCAGAAAGGGTACAATGCATTTCTAACTTTTATCAGTACTTTGGATGCTAAGGAGGTGACTGTCGATGAGGTTCGAACAGTCAAGGATTTCGCGGATGTTTTTCCGGAGGAATTGCCAGGATTACCCCTGGATCGCGAAGTGGAGTTTGAAATAGAGCTATTTCTGGGTACGGCTCCGGTGTCTATTACTCTTTGTTGAATGGTGCCGAAGGAGTTGATGGAACTCAAAGCTTAGATCCAAGAACTGTTGGATCGAGGGTTTATTCGACCGAGCGTGTCTCCATGGGGAGCGCCGGTCCTATTCGTGAAAA
Organism: Gossypium bickii; assembly: GCA_025503065.1. Taxonomy (NCBI): domain Eukaryota; kingdom Viridiplantae; phylum Streptophyta; class Magnoliopsida; order Malvales; family Malvaceae; genus Gossypium; species Gossypium bickii. The sequence continues at coordinate 39,042,511 of CP106717.1, read as the reverse complement.
AGAAGGATGGATCCATGCGTATGTGCGTGGACTATCATCGACTGAATAAGTTGACGATAAGAACAAGTACCCATTGCCAAGAATTGATGACCTGTTCGATCAGCTCAAAGGAGCTTCAGTTTTCCCTAAGATTGATCTAATGTCGGGTTATCATCAGTTGAAGGTGAAGGAAGGGGACATCCATAAGACGATGTTTCGAACACGCTACGGTCATTATGAGTTCTTGGTAATGCAGTTCGGGTTGACGAACACGCCAGCAACCTTTATAGATATGATGAATTGAGTGTTCCAACCCTACCTTGATCGGTTCGTGGTGGTGTTCATCGATGGCATCCTGGTTTATTCTAAATCTGAGAAGGAGCATGACGAACATCTTCGTGTAGTGTTGCAAACTTTGAGGGAGAAGCAGTTGTTTGCGAAGTTCAGCAAGTGTGAGTTCTGGCTGAAGGAAGTGACTTTCTTAGGGCATGTAGTTTCCGTAGAAGGAATTAGGGTAGACCCCCAGAAGATAAAAGTTGTTTTGGATTGGAAACCTTCGAAGTCTGTGGCAGAGATACAAAGTTTCTTAGGATTAGCAGGATATTATCGAAGGTTCGTTGAGGGGTTCTCATTAATAGCGGCACCTTTAACTAAGTTGTTAAGGAAGTGAGTATCGTTTGTATGGACTGACAAACAACAGGAGAGCTTTGAGAAGCTGAAGAGAATCTTGACAGAAGCGCCAGTGTTAATTCAGCCAAAGGCAGGAAAAGAATTTACCGTCTACTGTGATGCATTACACACAGGATTAGGGTGTGTACTGATGCAAGATGGAAAAGTTGTTGCATATGCGTCTCGACAGTTGAGACCGCATGAATTGAACTACCTTACGCATGATTTGAAATTGGTAGCGGTAGTGTTTGCTCTGAAGATTTGGAGGCACTACTTGTACGGGGAGAAGTCGATAATTTACACCGACCATAAAAGTCTGAAGTATCTCCTTACCCAGAAGGAGTTAAATTAAGACAACGTATGTGGATCGAGCTCTTGAAGGACTATGATTGCTCAATCAAAATCATCCGGGTAAGGCAAATGTAGTGGCAGATACATTAAGCCATAAGGTAGTATCGGAACTAAGAGCGATGTTCGCCCATCTGAGTTTATTTGACGACGGGAGTTTGCTAGCTGAGTTGCAAGTAAAACCAACATGGGTGAGTCAGGTTAAAGAGAAACAGTTAATGGATGATGTCCTGAGTGCTCGACTCTTTCAAGTGCGGGATGGTGGAATGGACGATTATAGTCTGAACAATAATGGAGTTTTGTGTTTTCGTGGGAAGGTTTGCATGCCAAAAGATGGGGAGTTAAGGCAGATGATTCTTCAAGAATCGCATAGTAGTCCTTATGCTATGCATCCTGGAGGAGTTAAGATGTATCGGGATTTGTGAGAGCAATTCTGGTGGCTAGGTTTGAAGCAGGAAGTTACGGAATATGTGGGGAAGTGTTTGACGAGTCAACAGGTGAAAGCTGAACACCAAGTGCCCTTGGGATTGTTGCAACCAGTGCAGATTTCACAGTGGAAATGGGAAAGAATGACGATGGATTTCGTTAGTGGATTACTCCTTACACCCGCTAAGAAGGATTCAATATGGGTGATTGTGGATCGACTGATAAAATCTGCTCACTTCATACCGATTCGTGTTGACTACTCTCTGCAAAGGTTGTCTAAGTTGTACATGGTTGAGGTTGTGAGATTACATGGTGTACCTGTGTCGATCATATCAAATAGGGACCCTAGGTTCACGTCACGATTTTGGAAGGCTCTTCATCAAGCAATGGGAACAAGGTTAGACTTTAGTATTGTTTTTCACCCACAGACTGATGGTCAGTCTAAGAGGGTAATCCAGATCTTGGAAGATATGCTAAGGGGTTGCATCATCGATTTTAAGGGTAGTTGGGAGGAGCATTTACCTTTGGCAGAATTCGCATACAATAATAGCTATCAAGCTAGTATTCTGATGGCACTGTATGAAGCATTATATGGAAGGAGGTGTCGTACCCCTACGTGTTGGACTGAGTTGGGAGAATGTCAGGTGTTGGGTCCAGAGTTAGTCTCAGAAATAGAGGAGAAAGTTAAGTCAATACGGGCTCGGTTAAAGGAAGCATCTGATCGACAAAAGTCTTATGCGGATCTAAAGTGGAAGGAGATGGAATTTGCAATAGGAGATCAAGTCTTTTTGAAGGTATCTCCATGGAAGAAGGTAATGAGGTTTGGACGGAAGGGTAAGTTAAGTCCTCGGTTTATTAGGCCTTATCGGGTTCTAGAATGGGTGGGTCCAGTGGCATATCGTTTGGAGTTGCCTTCGGAGTTGGAGCAGATACATGATGTGTTCCATGTCTCGATGCTAAGACGTTATCATTCTGATCCATCACACGTTGTGCCAGTGGAAGATATTGAAGTAAGGCCGGATTTGTCCTTTGAGGTGGAGCTAGTGCAAATCTTGGATCGAGATGTAAAAGTGTTGAGAAGGAAGTCCGTCCCTTTGGTCAAGGTTTTGTGGTAGAACCATGGCGCGGAGGAAGCAACGTGGGAGCCAGAGGATGTTATGCGACAACAGTATCCCTATCTCTTTTGATCAGGTAAATTTCGAGACCGACATTTATTTTAAGGGGGTAGAACTATAACATCCTGAATTATGGGCCTGTGCATTTTGTGTAATGTATTGCTTAAATATGTTAGATTGAGAATTAGAGGTTCAGTTGGGCTCAAGAATGGGCTGAGGCCTTGATGAGATATTCTGTTAGGCACTCTAGGATTTAAAATAAAGTTTTAGTAGTTTAATTGACATATTGGGCTTGTGGCCCAGCAAATAGGGGCGCAGTAAAGGGGAGCTGTAAGTGGCGTTACAAGTAGATGTAAAAGGCCCAAATTTTGGCTGCTTGGAGCCCAAGTTATAGGGCCAAATTCAGCACTCATAAAGGACTAAGGGGGGACGGCACAAGGCTATTATTTAGGGATTTATTTTATGTGGATAATACGCAGATAAAGGCTATTTTTGAAGATAAGGGAAAAGATGATAGCTCATCCAGGAGGCTTGAGTTGGCTGAAAATCAAACTCTGTGAAGTAGGGAAATCGATTTTGTATAGGCAGAGAGGTGTGCCGAAAATTGACTGCTAAGTTCACATCATCTTTTTGTTTCTCTGCCAAAATTCCCACTCCATTATTCCTCTCAACTTTCTTTCTTTTCTTTTCCCATTTGGCTGAATGCTCTGACAACTTCTTTCTCATCTCTTTCAAATATTTTAGCCGAAATCTGTAAGCCTTTTCTTGAGTTCTTTTTACTTTCTATCTAAGCCAAAGCTGAAACACTCTATTTAGATCTTCTAAAAGCCGAAAACGCATAAGTTCATCTTTTCCGGGATTTCCATAAAAGCCGAAATCCTTAGATCTTGTCTCTTGTGTTTGCCGAATTCTCTCTAGGGTATTTGCTTGTGCCGAATCTCAAAGGAAATTGAAGGTAAGTATTGATTCGTAAGATTTCAATCTTTTTTGGCTTTTCAAAGTCCCTAGCCGAATGGCTATTTAGAAACTAATCTCTTATTTCTCTCTTATGTTTGGCATTCTGGGATCTGAAGAGGAGTCAATCGTGTGGATCTCTAAGTCATAAGTTCAGTAATACTCGAATCGTGTTACTTTCCGGATTTCAAGGTAAGGAGATTTATTGATTTTAGCGGGTAAATTCGGGATTTACTAACCTTTGGCCGATTATAGGGGAGGCCAAATCTTCGGGTTCTTCCGGCTTTTGAGCAAGGATTTAGACTGAAGTTGTAGATCCGAATAGTAAGGGCACTGACAAAGGGTATAAAGCTACGCGATATCAGGTGTGTAACTTATCACACCATTATATTGGTTGGTAATATATATGTATATGTGAGAAATCTGCTATACTCTGTTAAATGCCGAAATCCCGGCATAACGTTCGAAAACCCGAGAAGGGTAAAGGCTAAATATCAGGTTAGTGATTTCCGCCATTCATCAGTGAATGCTCGGTAAAAACAATATGTTTTATATGTCGATCTCTATGTATGTTTGGGGTTGGGTGATTGATGAAAGGGGAAGTGATCTGTTCTGGTGGCTTATACCATTTCAGCATGGTGACTCTGTCACAACTCTGTTTCTGGTGGCTTTTGCCATTTCAGCCTGATGACTCTGTCACAACTTGACGATGAGCAGCTATCTACAGCATGACTGCCATCGATGGTGTGTAGCGGTGTGGGTCGATTGTAGAAATCCCCAATGGTGTGATTTGCAGGTAGGGGTGGTGTGTAGCAGATGGAAACCTAGGATTGGGTTGGGTTCTATGTATGTTATCTCTTATCTTATGCTTTATTTTCTGATCTGTGGGGTAAGGCCCAGTCTGATGGTGCACGAGGGTTGCACACTGAGTTTCGGGCCTCACCTTATTATTTTAACAATTTCAAGTAGCACTTAGTGCATCGGACCTGGCTGGAGAGGAGAGCAAGGTGACCATGCAAAAGAACATTTGGATTCAGCAAAAAGACTTTAGACTATTATTTTATATTTTTATTTAATGGGTTTTAAATCTCGTTGTAATAAGGCCATAGGCCACTAGACTATTATTTATATTTTTGGGTTTATGTTGGGTTTTATTATCAGACATTTTAATTTTATGTTTAAACTTAAGCTAAAACATGTATAAAATTTCGGTTTTTATTTAAAATTCTACAAGGTAATTTATAATTTTATAGTCTATATGAATTATTAAATTGTTAAGTTTCCCGGTATACATGTTTAAATCTGATAAATTGTTTTCCAAAATGCGAAATATTTTATAAAATCTTCTTAGTGACATACCTGATCCGATTGTAGTGTTTAGGCCAGGTTTGGGGTGTTACAGTTCATAGGTGTGGTAATGTATAGTTAAGATTATAATGTGATCTTGACTTGTTATGAGTTGAGGTGCCTCTGAATGGCATATTTGTTAGGAGTTCTAGGTTGATTGAATTAGCATGTTTTGAGTGTGTTTAGGGGGTGTTTTGGTAAAGTGGTTTTGTGTGTGAATGATGTATCTTGCTGGGCAAGGCTAGGCTTTGAAATGATTTGTTTTAGGTGTTAAGTTTGGAGCACATAGGCTATCATACAACTGTAACGCCCCAAAAATCTAAGTATTTATCTTTGCATGTTTTAGCACAAATATCTGCTTATCTTAGGGGTTAAGTGATTTGGGTGTGTTTGGGAGTGTTTGAGAAGTCCTGGGTTCAAGGCTGGGTGTAAAAAGTTCTATTTTTAGGGAATAAACACTTCCCTATAGTAAGTAGGCATTTAAATGATTATGGGTAAAGCAAGACATAAAAAGCCAACTGGTCTAGGGGGTAAGTGGTGTGTTACCTATGCTAGAAGACTGAGGTTGGAATCTTGGTGGAGGCAAGTGAGTATTTATTTTGCTGCTGTGCCATAGGAGGTGTTGTGGTTTGACTGAAACACTGAAGTGGTTGAGAAGAATTCAAATTGAGTGGTTGAGGGAATGTGTGATTAGATAGAGAGGTTTGAGGAGGGATATTAGGAGAAAATCAAGGGATGAAGGGAGAGGGAGTGTTGTGCCGAATTGGGACTGTGGGCAGTCAACAATTTCGACCAGAGTGGTATACCCCTCAGTTGGTATACTCCTTGTATCGGGTTTTTCGTATTGGTGTTTTTCTCTCCTTTGTTTGAAGTCGAATGTAGCAGGGGTCTTGTCATATTCTTCTGTTACACTTCTGACAACCTTTTCCTTGGCCGAATATACCTTTTCTCTTATTGTCATCTCTTCTTCTTTCTTTTTCTTGCTGTTGGCCGAATACACTCTCTTCCTCTCATTGCCTCTTCTTACTTCTTTTCTCAAGTAATTCTTCTAGTGGCCGAATATACCTTGTTTCCTTTTTCCTTTTTCTTTTTCCCTCTGCCAAAACCTCTTCTCCCCTAAATCGATTCTCTTCTTTCTCTCCCTTAAGTGTTTGCTACTGATTTCTAGTTCTGATCACTGCCGAAACCATTCCTCTTCCTCTGCCGATTGACCTTGCTCCTTTCTTTTCGATAAGTGAGTATGGCACTTGAAGTTTCAGCTTTTGAGTTACTAAAGTGGGGTTTGTTTAACTATTTTTGACAGCTTCAAATCGAGGGTGAGGGGCTGTGCTAGTGCAGAATCCTTCCACTATTTGGTTCTCTTACTCTCTTTCGGAAAGTAATATAAACGAAACATTATTCCCTTTCTTCTTCTACCTTAAGTGATAACTAATAGCAGTTGTATGGCAGTTAAGGAAGGATTCAGGGAACTCCTGATCAATCGTTAGAGACTAAGATTCGTGTGAATCACAGTGGTTCGATTGAAGGTAACACTACTCTATTCTATGAACGGATTGTTGATTTCGAGTTTCTTGTTAACCGTAAAGTAGGACTGATGGTGGTGTTTGACTGACCAAATGTAGGTTGGTGAGTGCTTGAGCGACTGTTCGTATCGAATCGAAACCACCGTAAACACTGCCCAAATTGTAAACTGGCAAAAGCCGGAAAGTATGGCAATTGATGCTACACGAGTGTGCATTTACTCGTGTGGTAAACGAAATGCATAAAACGTGGGTGTTAGATTGTTGAGGCCACCATGAGCGATTTCATGGTCTTTGGCCATTTTGGGCCACGTTGGGCCGAAATGGGCCTTGTGGGCCCAACTGGCTTGTGGGCCCCACACAGGTAAACCAGACAAACGTGTGGAGCATATTGGGCCAAGCGGTGTAAATTACATGGCTGAGAGCATTTCTGGGCTATGTGGGCCACATGAGCGTGTGGGCCCACATGGGCTTGCATTATGGGCCTTGGGCCCATTTTCACTGTTTGATTGTTAAGGTTGCACGGGTCACCTGAGATGACTGTGGACCTACTGATGGGTCGATAAGTATACCTGGACCCGAAACTGATAAAATGACTGTTATGCCCCTATGGTAAAATGACTGTTATGCCCCTATGATATTAGTTGACTGTATGCCTTATGTTATGTATGACTGTATATGAGCATGCCACGATATACATATGTTGCATGGGGATCGGATTATTATGATTGGAGGAAGTGTACTGTACTGGCAGCCCTGCTGCAAATACTATTTAGTGCTACAACTGGTGCTAATTTTTGGAGTGTAGGGATGGGTGGGTGATTTTATCCCCACATGGAGTGTTGGGATGGACGGAATGGAGTGTAGAGGCTGGATGGGTAGGATTTCTAATTGCATGCCTACACTGATACTGATACTGTTATGGGCTAAGGACCACATTGATAGTGATACTGTAATGGGCTAAGGCCCAACTGATCTGAATTGTTGTTGAGTTTGCACTTGCCTATGGCATGATTGGCTATTTGCTTATATGGGGTTACACACTGAGTTTTCTGTAACACCCTAAACCCGGCCTAAAAAAAGGCCCGAGCCCGGATTGTCACATTAAAGGCGCACTTTAAAACGATTTTACCATTTAAAAAATTTAAGGCCCAAAAGCCCAAAACCCTTGTACCTTGTTAAGTTACGTTGAAAAGCCCATATTTTAGAAAACATTCATAGGTTAAGTTATTTCGAAAACCATGTTAACTTTAGAAATTTTATGAAATTTATTAAGCAAATAGTTGAAATAATAATAATACCCAAAATCTAAAGTCAATTAGGAGTTACATGGCCTTATTACAATCCAATGACAAAAAACAAAGTATTTAAGATAAATTCATTTGAACAAAATAAAACATTTGATCAGCTTGTAGTGTGGCCATCTCCGAGTCCTCTCCCACGTCGAGCCGTCTATTCAGGATCACCTGAAACATTAAATAAAAGGGTGTGAGTTTCGAAACTCAGTGTGTACAACCCTTGGCAATCAAATCACATACAAATATTCACATTGGGCCTAAGCCCTATCAAAATCGGTGGTCTTGGGCCTTAGCCCACAATTACCTCATATCATATCATATCAGATCATATCATATCATATCGTATCATATACAAATAAGATAATGCAAAACCTCCCCAAAAATCCATTCTCTACACACACCATTTCCCTTCCAACCATAACACACCTATGGGGATTTCTAAATCAACCCACCCATCCTCTACACACCAAAGGTAGCTCGGTTGCGGTACTACCTAATGTTGCAGCAAAGCTACTAATCATATAATGGGCTTAAAGCCTCCGGTGGATCCATGGTCATCAAACGACTATGCGACCCTCAAATCTTCCTCCGTACCATAATTCCCACCCAAATGCATCCTAAGTAGAATATCATATGAATGCATCAAACACATGAGTAACATCCACAAACTCATAATCATCACATAGGGGTATTTTTGTCATTTCACTATCCAGGGTTATTTTCGTAATTCTACCCTACAGGGGTATTTTGGTAATTTGGCAAGATAGGGGTATCTTGGTAATTTTAGCAAAACAGGGGTGTTTTGGTAATTTGTAAAACAGGGGTATTCTGGTAATTTTCAAAATCGGGGTATTTTGGTAATTTTACAAATCTAAGGGTATTTTAGTAATTTACAAATCTAGGTGTATTTTAGTAATTTACAAATCTAGGGGTATTTGGTCCCTCTCGGGTTTTAGTTATGAACTTTGGCCTATCAACAAGTCCTCGCGACTAAAGTGAACAGACACTACGCACTAGGTAGGATTCCAGAGAAGAGCAGGTGGGCTGCTAGGGCTGCTTAAGTACCAAGCTCTCCCTAGATTCAATCCTAGACATGTGTATGTCCGTTGCCACACTTTAACCCAGCCACTTGTTCATGGACATGTTTAATTAGATTAAGTCTTATGAAATTTAGGAGTTGTTCAAACTATGCCTTAAGTCCATAAACCCTAACATACTTGTCTACGTCCCCATAGAGCCCATTAAACCCAAATTACATCCTTACGGCCCATTAGGCCCAAATCACATCCCTATGGCCCATTAGGCCCAAAACAATTCCAGATCAAGTATTATGCTTGATAGACTCAATTCATACACCAAACCAAACAAACTCATCAAACCTAACCTTAGGGCCCACTGGGCCCATTTAGCCATTTTCGGCTTTTCGGCATTGCCGATATCGTGTGTGTAGTGTTTGTACACACTTGGTATCCACGTGCGCTGCAAACCTCTTAGTCACGAACCTGCAATCGACATTACTAACGATTAACCAAGGCTTTAGCACATACTTATCAAAAACTGAAATCTCACCGTACCCTTACCCTGTACCTCACGTTCTAGTAGCCCTTCATTTGCTACTATTTGCGATTATCCTCTAGTTCTACACTTAAACACCTATATCGTCAAAACCAAGTAACCCATATTGTACATAAGTCACCCATACGAGCCACATTGGATTCGGCCATTTGCTCCACCATGACTAAGCCTTACCCTTGTTAATACAGGTTAACGACAAGGATTGGGTTAGATAGCCCTTCGATTTTTAACAAAACACACTAAAAAATTCAACTAAGCACTTACCGAAGTTCTCCTTGGATCTCGTGGCTTAAATCCGGCTTTTGAGACTAGTAAGGTGACAGGGACAATTCGGCAATACTAGGGAGAATAAGAAAAGAGGTGATTCGGTTAGAACCAAGTGGTGAACCAAAAAGGGAATTTGAGAAGGGAGAGTATGGAGGATTTGGCTTCTGAAAACTTAGAGAGAAAAAAAAGGGTGTTTGGGTATCTCTCAAGTGTAAAAATTTGGCTAGAGGGAAAATAAAATTTCAGCATTACTCTAGGAACTTAATTCGGCAACCATATATATAGCCCCTAGCCAAAACTTCCTTTCCCCCAGAGTCCAAATCGACACCACTATATCCACCCCCCAATCCCTATTTTTTCTCTCTTATCTTTACCGTAAATTTCTCTCCCCTAACACTCCTTCCGCAGTCCCTCAACGCCACCTCCTTTTGTCCAGGCACAAAAATAAAACTCCTTAATTCTTCCCTCTTAGGCCTCGAACCTTGGACCTCCTTAACTGACAAACACGCCACCTCATAGCTCCTAAATGACGGCACCCTCTACTAGACCACAAGCCCATTTGTGTCCTCTTTTCTCTTAATTTGCTTAAGAGGCCTCATGCCTAAGACTAGGGTCAACTAAGCACGAAAAATAAATTTTTCCCTATGGTCTCCCCTATCTCTAAGGCTTCAAATAATCCCGATAATTCCTTAATATTATTATTCTAAGTGCTACTTATACATACCAACCTCAGTGCACAGAAATTTAAAGTTTCGGGATTTTTGGGGCGTTACAACCCAATAGGCCCAAATTCGGGGCGTTACATTTTCGTAAACTCACCCCTCTGTTTATCTGTATAGGTAATCCTCAATCTTAGGCAGATCGGTGCTGCGAGGGACTCGAAGGTGGCCACACAACCTTACTTGCTTTTATATTCGAGTTTTATTTCAAATAAATTTAATCTGGGTATTTGTTATGTAATAAGGCCTTTTTAAATTTTAACTTTTAATTTGGGGATTTTACTTATTTTAACTCATATCTAAGTAGTAGTAGAACGCGGTTTTCAAAAGATAATTATTTTTCAAAACAACACGTTTTCGTAACTTATTATAAACGCTTCCGCATCAAAACATGATTTTAAAGTATAGTAACAAGCTAATATGATCAACCTTCTAGTAAAAACAACTTGAGTTTTAAAAGAACAAGATACCCTAAAATTTTCCGTTAAGATCATAAATGAGATTTAATAATAGAATGGATTTTCTAAAGAAACTATGTTTTCAAAAAACACTTCAATGTGATACTACCAGATTCGGCCATAATGTCTAGGCTGGGTTTGGGCTATTACAACAACCATGTGCCACATACGGCCACCTCACACAACCGTGTGTCATTTTAATTTTAGGTGCAGGATGACGCACATGACCTATGACACTGTGTGTCCTATTTCGAAACACACTAAACTTAGAATATACACACAGGTGGACGCACGGTCTAGGACACTGTTTGTCCCTATTTCGAAAGCTCATACGGTCTAGGCTATTTCACACAGCCTGGCCATACTATAATAGCTCGTTTTTGGTAAAATCAGAATAGTGGTTTTGAGACCACAAATCCGATTCCAGAAACGAAATTTATTCTAATATTATTTTAAGATCTACAGTATGACAATAATGTTATATAAAAATTTTGTAAAGAAATTTTACCGATTACATGTTTAATTTGATAAAGGACCAAATTGCACAAAGTGCAAAAGTTTAGTTCTAATAGCTAAAGGGATTAAATATGTAACACCCCTTACCCATATTCGACGCCAGAAGAGGGTATGAGGTGGTACCAGAATTATATGCAAGCAATCATACAAAATCGAGACATGACTTTCCATTCAAATTTAAAACTTTTCATAAACATTCATATCACCCCTTAAACGAGCCTACGAGGCCTAAAACATACATAATGAGTAGTTCGGGACTAAACCGAGAGTTTTAAAAACTCCTAGGAAAACTTAGAAAACTTTCATCAAAAAGGTCCATACACCCGTGTGGGTGAAGGGACACACCCGTGTGGCATATCACATGCCCGTGCTTCAGGCCGTGTCAAAAATAGGGGACATTTGTTTATGACGTCATCAACCAAATATGGTCACATGGCCAAGACACACGCTCGTGTCCTTAGGCCGTGTGGCAAATTAAATTCCTAAAATCAAGTGCAGACATCACACAACCTAGGCACATGCTCATGTCCTATGACCGTGTCTCTCACACGGTCAAGACACACGGCCGTGTCTCATGTCTGTGCGTTTACTACTGGCATTCTATTTTGCATTAATTAGGTGCAAGGGACACACGGCCATAACACACGCCTATAGGGCAAGCCATGTGTCACACACGGCCTAGACACATGCCCACGTGGACAAAATAAAGCTATTTACCAAGCCTTTTTGCCACCCATACTTGCACAAACCTACACAACATAAAAAATCACACCAATCCAAATATATATATAAATTCAAGGCATTTAATATAGCATAACTAAGTGCTTTACCATCATCAAACATCCATAATCACATGCAACATATCATCATTCAACCATCAATAACCATAGGGCATATCATAATAGCATTGGCACACATGCATATATGAATAGGTTTACATCCAAATAATCATTATGAGCCACATCTTATGGCCTTATACAAAATGAATCAAATATCATCATAAGCCAACACATTTGGCTAAACCAATATGACATATAACCAAAAAGACCAAGTCCCTATACATGCCATAATTTAATAAAAATCTCAATATACCAAAATGTGTGGATAGGGTGGCTGATCCTCCGACAGTCTCCGTATCTCGAGCTGGCTTTTTGACACTACAAAACGAGGGAAAAGAGAAAGGAGTAAGCTTTAAGCTTAACAAGTCTATATGTAAATAATGAACATCATACCACATACTTATCAATCAAGAACATTACATACTAATCAAGAACAATTCAAATCCTCGTAGTTGTACTTAGTCATTTCAAATCTTACCACATTCCAAATACATAGCATAAGCATTGCTCACATTTACATGCACTTATACCCTGCACTTGTCATCACATAGTTACACATAATTTCACTTAGTCAACGTTTCTCGATGAACACTTTGGAATCTTACCGGATACACGATGGTTTCGCACACAGCCCACTAGTAATAAATATCACGGTGGTATCACACACACAAATAATCACATATTCACAGTGGTATCGCACACAACCCACCAATAATAATAAATACGGTGGTATCGCACACAACCTACCAATAATCATATATTCACGTTGTTCATCCGTACCATCTTTCTATTTTGAAGGTTCATCCGAGAATTTCCTCACTTTCTATCATTTTAATGAATTTCATTAATATCCATTCACATTTCACATAATTCATTAATATGTAAAAACATATGTAAAAAGGATGTATCATTTACATATAAACTTACCTCGATATAAAATATGTCAATTTGCAATTTAGTCCGAAACCTTACCTTTTCCTCGATCAAGGTTGATTCCATGTTCTTCTTGATCTATAATGACATATTTAGCTTATTAACTAACCACATAAATCAAATCATTCCAAAAATTCCTATTTTGGCAAAATTATCATTTTTCCCTAGACTTTCACAAAATTATGATTTTGCCCCTAGGCTCGTAAAATGAATTGTGTTTAGTTTTCTCACACCCAAGCCTAGTCGATTCATATTCTCTTTTATAGCAACTCACAATTCCAATTATTTCACACATTTACTATCCATTTTATAACTTTTACAAAATAGTCCTATTAGGTGTTTTCATGAAAAATCCTTTCACAAAAGTTGTTTATTAAACAACCAAGATTCATTTTCTTCCATAAAATTTCAGCAAACACATGAATACTCACATGGAAAAACCCTAGACTCTCAACCATTTTGAAAAATAGTCCCCTTATTAGCTAGATTATGCTACAAGGGTCCCAAAAGTACAAAAATTATCAACAATGACCACCAAAATCACTTACTTGAAAGGAGTGTAAGTTGCTGAAAATTTCAAGCTTCCAAACCCCTATTCTTGTTGATATTTTTGGTGGAAGAAGAAGAAGATGGAAAAGATGATAGCTTTTCTTTGTTTTTATTTTATTTTATTCATTTAGTCACCTAATGCCACCAAACCTTGACCAAATTCTTTTCTTTGTCCCTATGGCCGACCATCACCCTAATAAAGGCCTATTTGCACATTAAGGACCTCTAATTTAAGGTTCTCTAGCTATATGACACTTTAAATTAGTAGAACACAAATTTTGCCTTTTATATGATTTAGTCCTTTTTCGAAATTAAGCAAGTAATCACTACAATTAATTCACTAAAATTTTCATGCACTCATATAATCATGATATAAAACATAATATAATATTAAAAATAACTTCTGCGACCTCAGATTAGTGGTTCCAAAACCACTATTTCAACTAGCCCTAAAATCGGGCTGTTATAACTCTCCCCTCTTTAAGGATTTTCGTCCCTAAATATCTTACCGATAAAGAGGTTTGGGTACTGTTTTCTCATGGCTTCTTCCGATTCCCACATAGCCTCTTCTACACATGTTTTTGCCACAACACTTTCACTAAGGTTATACTTTTATTCCTCAACTTTTTAACCTCTCGAGCCAAAATCTTAAATGGTTCCCTATCATAGGTCATATCCGATCGTATCTCAATTTCTGTAGGAGGAATTACATGTGAAGGATTTGAACGATATCGTCGCAACATCCACACATGGAACACATTGTGTATTCTATCCAACTCCATCGGCAAAGCTAACCGATAAGCTATTGGTCCAATCAGCTTTCAGACTATCACGGATCACTTTCACTTTCTCTTTGGTTTCTCCAACTAAATCAACCTCTAAATTTGCTTTTCACTAAGCTCGGTCCAATACAAAGGAGTTCGACACTTGCGACCATATAATGCTTCGTACGGTGCCATCTGTATACTCAACTGATAACTGTTGTTGTAGGCAAAATCAACCAAAGGTAGATATTTTTCCCAACTACCTTCGAGCTCTAAAACACAACATCGGAGCATGTCTTCGAGAACTTGAATCACTCTTTCAGATTGGCCATCAGTTTGTGGATGGAACTCGGTACTAAAATTCAATTTTGTACCAAAGACTTCTTGCAAATTATTCAAAATCTTGAAGTAAACCTCGGATCTCTATCTGAAATAATAGACATAGGCACCCCATGTAATCTCACAATTTCAGCAATATACAGCTCAGCCAACTTGTCAAATGAGTAATTAATAAGTACTGGTAAAAAGTGAGCCGATTTCGTTAATCTATCAATGATAACCCACACGTCATCTTTTTTTTCGGAGTCATAAGTAACCCTATTACAAAATCCATCGTGATTTGGTCCCATTTCCACTCGGGAACCATCACTGGCTGAAGTAAACCTGAAGGTACCTGATGCTCGATGTTGGCAGATTAAACACTTTGTCACAAACTTAGAGATGTCTCTTTTCATACCCTACCACTAATACAACTTCTTTAAATCATTATACATTTTTGTACTATCCTGATGTACTGATAAACAATCACTGTGTGCCTCATGTAAAATTTTCCGAATCAACTCATCATCTTTCGGTACACATACCTTATCACGGAACATCAAGAAATCATTTGGTCCGATTCGAAAATTTGAATCACTACTCGATTCACACTGAACTCTTTTAACTTGCAATTCCTTGTCTCTTTTTTGAGCTTCACAAATTTACTGATGAAATAACGGTCTAGCCCTTAACTCGGCCAAAATCAAACCGTCGCCAGACAAAGCCAAACTCGTACTCATAGCTCTCAAAGCATACAAGGATTTTTTGCTCAAGGCGTCTGTGACTACATTCACTTTCCCCGGATGATAATCAATCACTAGCTCATAATCTTTCAATAATTTGAGCCACCTCATTTGTCACAAATTCAAGTCCTTTTGGTTTATCAGGTACTTCAAACTTTTGTGATCGGTAAAGATTCAACATTTCTGACCAGACAAATAATGACGCCAAATCTTCAAAGCAAAGACGATGGCGGCCAATTCCAAATCGTGCGTCGGATAATTCTTTTCATGCGGTTTTAGCAGTTTCGAGGCATAAACTACTACTTTGATCACTTGCATCAACACATAACCAAGACCATTTAATGACACATCACTATAGATCACAAACTCCTTTCCTGACTCAGGTTGTACCAAAATCGCTGCTTCAGTTAATCGTGCCTTCAACTTTTCGAAACTTTGTTGACACCTATCGATCCATTCAAACTTAACATTCTTTTGCAACAACTTAGTCATAGGAGAAGCAATCATCGAAAATCCCTCTACAAAATGTTGATAATACCTCAGATATATTCCTTGGCAATTTTGTAACGCCCTGGAATTTGGGCCGAGAAGAAATGGGCTTCGCGTGCCAGAGGAATTGGAAATTAGTTGTGCAAGTGAATAACATAAAAGTATGTCTGCTTTGGTGATTAAGGGTCCTGAGAAGTATTGGAGAAGCCTTGGGTTCAAACCTGGCCTTTAGCAAAATTTTTTGTTTTAAGTGGATAAAACCCTGGATGCTTGGATGTAGGCCTTTTAAATTATTGTGTCAAAAAAATAACACAAGGAAGCATGTGGTCTAGTAGTTGTGGCATAATTAAGGTTACAAGGGAGCTTGGGTTCAAGTCTTGGCTCTTGCAATTTATTTTAGTTTTCTTTTAAAGGAACCTGGACTTTGGCCTTTAGATCTCTTAATTAATTGATGTTAAAATGTGACAGAAGAAGGGCTTGTGGCCTGGTGGCAAGTGGTGTGTTGGGTATCTATGAGGTCAGAGGTTCAAATCCTTGGATAAGCATTAGGGAGTTTATTTTGCTGCTTGAGCTGGGACGGTGGAAGAGTTGGACTAAAACACTGCTGATGAGGTGTTTGAATTGGTCATAGAGAGATTGTAGGAGCAAATCGTGGAGAGGATTAAGGGTGAGTATCGTGGGGAGAAATTCAAAGTTTGTGTTATAGCCGAACAAGGAGTCTGAGCATGCAAATTCAGCTAGGAGGGGGGTTCTGAGTGTTTTCTCTACTTTTGCTCAGTTTTGGGCACTTTTTGGGTGTGCCGAATTTCCTTGCTGAGGAGATTTCCTCATTTTGATCAGTTTTGTCATCGATTTTAGGACTCCTAATTCCAGTTTTCTTCCTTTTCTCTCTGAGTGCTGAAACTGCAATACCACTCGTGCATCTTTTTGTTTGGTTCATGTTGTTCTTCTCTGACAACTGACCATTTCCTTTCTTCCTTTTTTACACCAACATCTGTTGAAAACTCTTCTTCTCTCTCTTTTTACAAGTTTCGGCCAACTCCCTTCTTGCCTATTGAATCTTTCGGCTGAACCTACCACCCTAGTCTTGGGATTCTTCCTCTTTTTCGGTTTGTTTTTGAAAGCTCTCCCCTCTCTGTTTCGATTCTGCAATGGCTCTGTTAATCGGTAAGTCTCTCGGTTCCTTTCAGTACTCTCTTTTACTGTTTAAGCCAAATGGTGCGATTTCTTATAACCACTTCCTCTCCTGTGTATGTCTTTTCGGGTTCTAGAACTTCTGATAGGTGAAGAGGGTGCTAGTAATAAAGCGATGGCAAAGGTACTGGCTGAGGTTGAGCGTGTAGCCTCTACTCCCAAGTTTAAGAGGCCTACGATGTCGGCTATTCATGACTTTCCGCTAGGATGCGGAAAGGTGGCTGCACCAAACTTTGGTTCGAGTCAGCTAATCACTGTCAACCGATCTAGTCAAGGCAAGTGGTAGTTGACCTCTCAGTTAAGTGGTTGTTAAGAGTTTTTCTAACACTATTTGATAAGTGATTAACTGAATGTTATGTTTGAATATAGGTTCTGGCGATCATGAATTTTTAGTACTTTACGTGATCAGTTGTGTAGCAGTACCCTATATTCGATAGTCGGCAAGAAAGCCTATAGGATGTGTGTATTTGTATGTGGTATTCGATGAATAGCTGAAAAGCCGAAAGTATGTGTTGTTTACACGGCTATGACTGTAGATCGACAAAATGCCAAAAATCCAGAAATATGGCGTATGATGCCACACAAGCGTGCGATCGTGCGTGTGGTGAATCGTGGCCACGAACATGGGTGTTAGTCTGTAGAGGCCACCACAAGTACTCTCGTGGTCTTGGGCTATTTTGGGCCTTGATAGGTTGAAATGGGCTGTGTGGGCCCAGTGGGTTGTAGGCCCACACGAATAAAATGTATGTGATGTGGTAAGTGTTGTTTGGACTATGACGTTTGCATAACTGTGGCGATTTCTGGGCTAAATGGGCCATACGAGTGTGTGGGTCCACTTGGGCCGAGTAATGGGCCTTGGGCCCATTTACACCATTGTATCCGTTTAGTTTACTTAAGTCGCTCGAGACGATGATGGACCTTCTGTTGGGTCGCTGGACCTCGAATTGTGAAATTATCGAAATACCCCTGATTTGTAAAATTATCGAAATACCTTCGGATTGTGAAATTACCAAAATACCTCTGATTTGTAAAATTACCGAAATATCCCTGATTTGCAAAATTATCGAAATACCCCTCATTTGTAAAATTACTGAAATACATTCAGATTGTGAAATTATCGAAATACCCTCGATTTGTAAAATTACCGAAATACCCTCAGATTATAGAATTACCAAAATACCCTCGATTTGTAAAATTATCGAAATACCCTTGGATTGTGAAATTACCAAAATACCCTTGATGTATAAAATTACCGAAATACCCCTGATTTATGAAATTATCGAAATACCCCTGATTTGTGAAATTATCGAAATACCCCAATTTGTAAAATTACGTAAATGCCCTTGGAGGGTAAGTGACTGTTTTGTCCTTGTGGGTAATTGACTGACTTAGATTATGAATTTGACTGATTTGACTGAGATTGTATGACTGTGTTTTAACTGACTTGAGGGTGGTTGTATGACTGATATACTTTTAATATATGTCTAAATGACTGTTACTGAGCATGGCCATTTTGCATACACGTGTAATGATTGAGCATGACATACACGACATATTGCATGGAGTTGGGAGATTGATTTGGAGGAAGTTCTAATAGGGTCGCACGGGTCGCAAGAGACAACTGTGGATTCAGTATTGATCTGTTAAGGTCGCATGGGTTGCATGAGACGACTGTGCACTGACGGATGGCTTAAAACCACGTAATCTGATTATGGCTCTGTGCCAACCTAAATATGGCTCTGTGCCATCTTGATTATGTCTTGTGCCAATCGTATTTACCCGTGGCTATGTGCCTAACATATATATTGATGGCTCTGTGTCGATCATAATTACCCATGGCTGTGTGCCGATTATATTATTATCACTGATGGCTATGTGCCAAACTTATTACAGTTACTAATAGCTTTGTGCCATCCTAATTATGGCTATGTGCCATCCTGATTATGGTTTATAACCATTCTGTTTATGGCTTTTAGCTGTTCTGTTAACTAGCAGCATTGATGCGATATTTATGGCTTTTAGTCGTTCTGTCTATGGTGCCGAGTCGTTTTGTTGACTTAGTGCCACAACTGGTGCTAAGCTTGGTGTGTTGGCTGGGTGGGTTGATTTTATCCCCACGTAAATGTAAGGTTGGTACGAGTGGTGTATTGGCTAGATCAGGGTGGGATGCATCCTCATACTGTTGCATATCTGTTTATGAGATTTGTCATTGTATTGGGCTTAGGCCCACTTGTTCTGTTATTGGTTTGGGCTAGGATCAATTGATTTTGTTATGGGCTGTGACCCAAATGATATTGTAGTGGGCTTTGGCCCACGTATGCTCTGAACTGGACTGTACGGTTACTGTTAAAGGGCTTTGGCCCAGATTGTTTCGATTTCTGTTTTTGTATACTGACTGTTACTCTAGTAAGGGGATTACACACTGAGTTTTCATAAACTCACCCCATTTTTAACTGTGCAGGTAATCCCCAGCGTTAGGAGGATCGGTGCTGCGAGGGACTCGGAGGTGACCACACGACTACGACTGTTATCCTTTGGACTTTTTTTATGTTTCAAATTCTGTTTTGGGTTTTAATTTCTATAATAAGGCCTCTCTGGATATAATCCTGAATTTGGGATTTTGTTACGTTTTATATCTGTTAGACGTAGACGAGTTTTCAACCCAATTACTATTTTTTAAAAACATAGTTTAAAACTTCGTTACCTTAAATTAGCTTCTGCAACTAAAAGAGATTTTTAACGAAGTTAATAATGTTTTTAAAAGTGGTTAACTTTTCAATGAACCACATTTTGAAATTGAATGAACACAAACTGAGACTTTAGTTTTTAAATATTAAAGAGGGTTTTCAATGAAAACATGGTTGGCTTAAAACACTTAAATGTGACACGCAAGATTCGGGCCTAACTTTTGGGCCGAGTTTGGGGTGTTACAAATTTCCAATCAACAATCGCCAAAATTTTGCTCGGATCAACCCGAATACCATCACCTGAAACTATATGTCGCAGAAATCTGACTTCAAAACTCACTTTTACTAAACTTAGCAAACAATTTATCCTCTTATAGAATCTACAATATTGTTCTTTAATGTTCGGCATGCTCGGACTCATCTTGAGAGTAAATCAGTATATCATCTATGAACACAACCACAAGCTTATCCAAATATAGCCAAAAAATTCAGTTCATTAAATCCATAAACATAGCTGGCACATTAGTTAAGTCGAAAGGCATCACAAGAAATTCATAGTGTCCATACCTCGTTCTAAAAGCAGTTTTGGACACATCGGATTCTTTGACTCTCAACTGATAATAGCCGGATCTTAAATCTATTTTCAAGAACACGGTTGCTCCCTTCAGTTGATCAGAAAAATCAACAATTCTCACCAGTGGATACTTGCTCTTTATTGTTACCTTGTTAAGTTGACGGTAGTCAATGCAAAGCCTCATTGTTCCGTCTTTCTTTTTTAAAAAATAATACTGCAGTACCCCAGGGAGAAAAACTCGGTCTAACAAATCCCTTATCTGTAACATCCTAAATTAATGGGCCTTTGAGTTTAATGTGATGTGATGTTTATGTTATCTCTAATGTGTAATTAGAGTGTTTAAGAGGTTCAGATTGGGCTCAGGGATTGGGCCGAGGCCTTAGTCAAATTTTCTGCTTGGGCACTCTAGTGGAAAGCCAGTTAGGATAGGGCTTAAAAGATGTTATCTGTGTTTTAAGACACAAATGGGCTTGTGGCCTAGTGGCAAAATGGTGCCACTTCGAGAGCAGGGAGGTGGCATCAGCTGAGGAGGTCCAAGGTTTGAGTCACATTACCCACTTATTTTTAAATGTTTTTGGCGTCAAAGAAGAGGAGAGTCGGGGCGGCTAGGATGCTTGAAATTAGGAGATTAATAGAATGGATAATGTGGATAATGTGGCTGATAAAGTGACTAATATAAGGGAGGAAGAGGTGGTGTTATCCATGCCACTTGAGGATGAGTGATCAGATGAAGATAAGGGAGAAAATTTAGGAGTTATTTGCTGATCAGCAGTGGTGGCCGAATTTCCATCTCTTGGAGGGGGGAGAAATTGGTTTTGTTATACTATGTGGGTGCCGAAATTTCCCTTATTAGTTGATCAATTTTAAGTTATCAAAAGAGGCATTTTAAGTTTTTGAGAGGTAGTTGCTGAAATTTTGATTAAATAAGGGGGATATCTCTCTAATTCCAACATTTGGATCCTATTTTCTTTTTCTATTTTCTCATCTTCACTTCTACGCATAAGCTGAAAGTCCATTATTCTTTTTTTGTTTTCTTCTACAAAGCCGAAACCACCCAATTCTTCTCAGCATCTTTCCATTCAAAAGCCGAAACTCTGAACTTTCTTCTCATCTCCATAGCCGAATACTTCCTATTCCCTTTTTCCGATCTCTTCACTAAAAGCTGAATCTACATAGATTTCTCCCTATCATCTTCTCTTTTTGATCTTCTCAAAAGCTGAAATATTCTAGGAGTTGCCGAATTCTCTGTAAAGGTAGGTGCCGATTTCTTCTGATCTATTCTTTTTCTCTTTCGATTTTTAGAAGACAAAGCCGAAAGGCTAATGGATTGATGGTTTCTTATGTTTACGTGTTGGGCGACATTCGGGAATTGAAGTAGATCACTTAGATCTAAAAGCCGAAACCACTAGTCTCTAAACCTCATATCTCTCTTTTCTGGATTTCAAGGTAAGGGGTTCTCTTTAGATCCTCGTTAGATTTGCTATCGTAATTGTGATCTTAACCATATGTTATAATGGTAGTAACTGTTAAGGTCTTTTAATGGAATCAAATACCGATCAGGCGAAGGAGGGGATTGGATCTGTTAAACCAAACCCTAAGTTAAGAAGCGAGCAGTGTCGGTAGTTCGAGATTGGCCACCGGGTTGTGGACCAGCTTCGAAACAAAATCTTAGTCAGTTAGTAGTCGTATCGACTTCTGATAGTATCGACATAGAATGTCTTGTCTTGACTGTAATCAGGTGTGTAGATCTCTAACACACTAATTTATCTGTACTATATATGTTATGGGCTAAAAGCTGGAAAAAGGCTGTATGGACAGTCGTATTACCCAAAAAGGGTAGGCATGGGATGCCAGGTACATAATCATAGAACCTTCTCTATGTGTATCGATGTATGTAAGAACCTGTGATCTTTTAGGTAGTATTTTATTTTGATTCTGCATGGATGTATGCATGGGATGGGATTGATATGATGAAGGGGAAGAGCATGTTAAAAGGTCACTTAGTGATCGGTGGTAAACCACGATTTGTACATTTAGGTCACATTAGTGATCGGTAGGTCTGCCACACTTGATTATAAGGTTACACAGTGATCGGTGGCTCTGGCACTGTGAATTATAAGGTCACATGTGATCGGCATTATAACTGACAGGATGACTATCGATATTGTGTGTAGCGGTTGGTGGGTTGATTGTAGAAATCCTCGAGGTGTGATGGCTGGTACGGGCTGGTGTGTAGAGGATGGACTTTTAGGTTTGGTTGGGCCATGTTGCATGTAAATATTCTGTTGCCATGTGTATGGGCCAAGGCCCATAATGTGTTTGTGGGCTTCAAGCCTTTTAAGTGTTTTCGGGATTAACACACTGAGTCTTGGTGACTCACCCTTTTATTTTCCCTAACTTTTCAGATAAGCAGTAGATCGTGGACATGGGGGGCGAGGCGGACTCGAGGGGCCATCAAGTCTTTTATTTTCATAAACTATTTTCAGTTTTCCTTTAAGCTTTTAATTTTGGGACTATTTATGTAATAAGGCTCTACAGCTTAGGTCTAAATTATAATTGTTAATGTCTTTATTTTATTTCTTTTTTTTTTTTAAATTTAAATTTTATGTTCAAATACTTATCTATAAGAAGTAATAATATGGGATTTTCCAACACGTTCAAAGAAAAAGCAAATGTTTTCTTCAAATATCACTTATTTTAGCGAATACCTAAATAAGCAAACTGAATTTCCAAAAATCATCCAAGTGAAGTTTTTAATGTTAAACCCTGTAGCATACCAGATCTGGTCATAATGTTTGGGCCGGGTTTAGGGTGTTACAATTTTGGTATCAGATCCCAGTTGCAAAACTCGGGCTATGAAATGGGTCTAGTAGTAGTTCATAAATTGGTAAAAATGCTGGGGTTGAGATATGGCCTTCGAGTCTACCGGCACTCGATCCACACAGGTAAGTATTCTAACTCTTGATGTGATATGCATGTTGGGTTTGATGGGCTTTGTGGACGTAGACTAGCATGTTAGGAATTAATGGACTCTAGGACTAGTTTAAACAACTCCTCAAACTCATAAAACTTAATCTAACTAAACATGTCCGTAAACCAGTCACTGGGTTAGGGTGTGGCAACAGGCATACGCATGTCTAAGATTGGATTCAGGGAGAGCTTGGTATTTAAGCAGTCCTAGTGACACACCTCCTCTTCGCTGGTATCCTACCTGGTGCGTAGTGACTGTTCACCTTAGCCGCGAGGACTAGTTGACGGGCCAAAATTTATAATTAAAACCAAAAAGGACCAGCCACCCTATTTCGCAAAATTACTAAAATATTTCCCCTGGTTTCGTAAAATTTTCGAAATACCCTTGATTTGGGAAAATTTCCCAAAATACCCTGGATTTGTAAAACTACCAAAATTTGTGAAATTACCGAAACACCCCCGGTTGGCAAAATTACCCAAATGCCTATGTTTTGAAAATTTACCCGAAAACCCCTAGATTTACAAAAGCACCCGGATTACAAAATTATCAGAATTTGGGAAATTACCAAAATACCCTCGATTTGGAAAAAAATTAAATTAAAACTTTCAAAATATGCCTGCTTTACAAAAATATATATATACACCAAAATATCTCTATTTCGAAAAATCACCAAAGTACTCTATTTTGTGAAATTATGAAAAATACCCTGTAGGAAAGAACTACGAAAATACCCCTGGGTAGTGGAATGACGAAAATAACCTTATGTGATGAATGTGGGTTCATGGATGCTACTTGTGTGTTGATGTATGATGGTTGAATGTATGTGGTTCCTAGAACTAGGAGATACAGACTTAAGACTGAAACCCGTAGATATAATTTTGAATTCGAAAGAACTACTCTCGAAAATCTCTGTCCATAAGATTGTTCGTGGTTAATCAGTGGAAGAAATTAATAATTCATAAAATTTCTAATCAGATAAACACGAATCGGTAGAATGAGTACAATGGGTCGTGGACGTCTACCGCGTGGTCGTGGTAGGGGTAGGATGGTCGTGTCGAACCGGTGAGGATCCGGCCATGAGTGCGAAACGCGATCTTGGTACCACCAGTGCGAGTGGAATTTCGAGACCGACAGCGGGAGATTATGCAGTATCTTAGGCGATGTTAAGGGTTTTAGAGAGGGTTGCTAGGGCAGGCAGGGGCACAGGAGCCCGAAAATCTGTGTCGGAGCGGCTTAGAGCCAATAGGGCAAGAGATGTTTAGGGAATTTTGGTATAGCCCCAAATTAACACCGAGTATTGGTTGGAGGCAGTTGAGCGTATAATGGATGATCTTGATTTCACGGAAGAGGAAAAACTGAAAGGGGTTGTATCTCTCCTGCGGGATGAAGCTTATCAATGGTGGTTTACGGTTAAGGATGGTACGATAGCTGACCGTGTCACCCGGGATTTCTTCAAAATGGCGTTTCAGATTAAATACATTGGGACAAGTTATGTAGATGCGCAGCGTAGAGCATTTCTAAATCTGGTGCAAGGAAGTAGGTCGGTGGCTGCATACGAAGTGGAATTCCTACGCCTTAGCCATTATGCTCGAGGAATGGTGGCCACAGACCATGAACGTTGTGTTCGATTTGAAGATGGTCTGAGGGATGATTTGCGTGTATTGATAGTTCCACAGCGGGAGAGGGAATTTGCTGTGCTTGTGGAAAAAGCTAAGATAGCTGAGGAGGTGAAGCGGACAGAGAAACTGCATTGGGATAGAGATAGGGGTGGAAGTAAGATAAATTTTAGATCATCAGGGCCAGCTGGGTGTACTTAGAAAAGGCCTAGGTCAGACGGGCCGAGACGGGATGAGAGACTTGCTGCTGCTAGTCAGACACAGAAGTGTGCTTGATGTGGTAAATTCCACCTAGGTGAGTGTTGGGCGAGCAGTGGGAAGTGCTTTAGGTGTGGATATACGGACCATCAAGTTAGGAATTGTCCACAGTAACGGGGCAGTGAAGGGCCCACAGGTCAAGGGAATGCACAACCGGGAAGAGGTGGTCAGCAACCACAGCGAGGTCGTGGTCCAGCCAGAGGTGGTAACGGTTCCGGTCGGGGTCATGGAGCACCAGGCCAATGGGCAGAAAACACTGAGACGAGACAGTCGGGGTTAGTCTATGCTGCCAGACATTGAGAGGAGGCTGACGCACCAGATGTCATAGCCGGTACGTTTTTAATTTCTGGCTTGTCTTACACTGCATTGATTGACATTGGGTCGACGCATTCTGATGTTGCTAGTGCTATAGTAGGAACTTTGAACTTAGATTATGAGACTTCTTCTAGGGAGATGACTGTAGCGAGCCCTCTAGGACAAACTGTAGTGGTGAACAAACTGTATGAAGATGTACCCCTGGAAGTTCAAGGGGTAATATTTCGGGCTGATCTGATGGAACTGCTGTTTAGGGAGTTCGATTTCATCTTAGGAATTGGTTGGTTGGTGAAGTATCAAGCAAATTTGGATTGTGCAGCCAAGCGTATGGTGTTAAAAACTCTCGAAGGTGGCGAAGTGTTGGTGATAGGTGAAAGGGGGAACTGTTTGTCAAATGTGGCGTCTGCCTTAAGGGCAGAAAGGATGGTGAGAAAAGGATGCGAGGCAATTCTAATGTTTGTTCGGGCTCTGGAAGCCAAGGAACTAACTGTTGGAGATGTCAGGACGGTGAAGGAACTTCCTGATGGTTTCCCAAAAGAGCTTCCGGGATTACCCCCAGATCGTGAAGTGGAGTTTGGTATCGATCTTCTTCCGGGGACAGTGCCAGTATCTATCGCTTCATATAGAATGGCATCGAAGGAGTTGGTGGAGTTAAAGGCACAGATACAGGAGTTGCTGGATAAGGGTTTATTCGACCAAGTGTGTCTCCTTGGGGAGCGCTGGTGTTATTCGTTAAGAAGAAGGATGGATCAATGTGTTTGTGCATTGACTATCGCCAGCTGAATAAGTTGACCATCAAGAATAAATACCCGTTGCCAAGGATCGATGACTTGTTCGATTAGTTGAAGGGGGCCTCTGTCTTTTCAAAGATAGATCTAAGGTCAGGATTCCGTCAACTTAAGGTCAAGGAGGCGGATATTCATAAGACGGCTTTTAGGACTCGCTATGGTCACTACGAATTCATGATGATGCCATTTGGATTGACCAATGTGCCAGTGGCGTTTATGGATATGACGAACCAAGTGTTCCAATCCTACTTGGATCAGTTTGTCGTTGTATTTATAGATGATATCCTGGTTTATTCAAGATCGGATTAGGAGCATGACTCATATCTCCGGGTGGTTCTGCAGATTCTGAGGGAGAAGCAGTTATATGCCAAATTCAGTAAGTGCGAATTTTGGCTAAAGGAAATTACTTTTCTAGGGCACATTGTGTCGGCAGAGGGGATTAGGGTTGACCCTCGGAAAATTAAAGCGGTGTTGGATTGGAAGCTTCCTAAGTATGTAGCAGAAATTCGGAGTTTTCTTGGTTTGGCCGGATATTACAGAAGGTTTGTTGAAGGATTTTCCTTGATTACGGCTCCTTTTACTAAGTTGTTGTAGAAAGGGGTTTCGTTTGTTTGGTCAAATAAGTAGCAAGAGAGTTTTGAAAAGTTAAAAAGGATTTTAACGGAGGCTTCGGTATTGATTCAGCCGGAGGCTGGGAAGGAATTCGTAATTTACTGTGATGCTTCACACACGGGACTAGGATGTGTGTTGATGCAAGATGGAAAGGTTGTTGTGTATGCATCTCGGTAGTTAAGACCACACGAAGCAAATTATCCCACCCATGATTTGGAATTGGCGGCAGTGGTTTTCGCTTTGAAGATCTAGAGGCATTATCTATACAGGGAGAAATCTGTCATTTATACCGACCATAAGAGCTTAAAATACCTTTTGACCCAGAAGGAGTTGAATCTAAGGCAAAGGAGGTGGATCGAGTTGTTAAAGGATTATGACTGCTCGATCGAGTACCATCTGGGTAAAATCAATGTGGTGGCGGATGCTCTGAGTCGTAAAGTAATTTCTGATTTGAGAGTAATGTTTGCTCACCTTAGTTTATATGATGATGGGAGTTTATTAGCTGAACTTTAAGTGAAACCCTCTTGGGTCAGTCAGGTTAAGGAGAAGCAGCTGACTGATGAGTTGCTAAAGGGGAAGTTTCTGGTAGGGTCAAGTGAGGGATCAACAGAATTTAGTGTGAATAAGGAAGGGTTATTATGTTTTCAAGGGAGAGTGTGCATGCCGAAAGATCCTGAGTTGAGGCGTAGGGTTTTGCAAGAAGCGCATGGTCGTCTATACGCTATGCACCTTGGAGGAAGTAAGATGTATCGGGATTTGCGAGAATAGTTTTGGTGGCCAGGTCTGAAACGAGAGGTGACCAAATTTGCGGGAAAGTGTTTGACCTGTCAGCAGGTAAAGACGAAACATTAGTTATCATCAGGGTTGTTGCAGCCAGTGAAGATTCCATAATGGGAGTAGGAAAGGATTACAAAGGACTTTGTTAGTGGGCTACCCCTCACGCCTACTAAGAAAGATTCGATCTGGGTGATTGTTGATCGATTGATGAAGTCTGCTCATTTCATACCAGTATGTATCGATAACTCTTTGCAGAAATTGGCTAAGCTATACATAGCGGAGGTAGTGAGGTTGCATGGGGTACCAGTATCAATCATATCGACAGGGACCCTAGGTTCAACTCACAATTTTGGAAGGCGTTGCATTAAGCGTTGGGTACGAAGTTGGATTTCAGTACGGCGTTTCATCCTCAGACCGATGGACAGTCTGAGCCGGTAATTCAGATCTTAGAAGATATGTTACGAGGTTGTGTCATCGACTTCAGGGGTAGTTGGGAAGAGTTCTTACCATTGGTGGAGTTTGCGTACAACAATAGCTACCAGTCAAGTATCCAAATGGTGCCCTATGAAGCATTGTACGGGCGGAGGTGTCGTACACCTACCTGTTGGATGAAGTTAAGGGAACGTCGGATGTTGGGTCTGGAGTTGGTTACTGAGACTGAGGAGAACGTTGAGTTAATTTGGGCTCGACTAAAAAAAGCGTCAGACAGACAGAAGTCCTATGCTGATTTGAAGTGTAAGGACATAGAATTTGCAGTGGGTGACAAGGTGTTCTTGAAAGTGTCACCATGGAAGAAAGTATTGAGGTTTGGATAGAAGGGTAAATTGAGTCCCAGATTCATCGGACCCTATCGGGTGTGGAAACGAGTGGGACCCATAGCTTATTAGCTAGAGCTACCTTCTAAGCTAAGCCAGATGTGCCAGTGGAAGAAATCGATGTAAGACCCGACCTATCCTCTGAAGAGGAACCAGTGGAAATCTGGGATCGTGATGTCAAAGTGTTGCGAAGGAAGACGGTTCTGTTGGTTAAAGTTCTATGGCGAACTCACGGTTCTGTAGAGGCTACTTGGGAACCAGAGAAAGTAATGCGGTAGCAGTACCCGCATCTATTCGGATCAGGTAATTTCGACGCCGAAATTTCTTTAAGGGGGTAGAACTGTAACATCCTAAATTAATAGGCCTTTGCGTTTAATGTGCTGGGATGTTTATGTTATCTCTAATGTGTAATTAGAGTGTTTAAGAGGTTCAGACTGGGCTCAGGGATTGGGCCGAGGCCTTAGTCAAATTTTCTGCTTGGGCACTCTAGCGGAAAGCTAGTTAGGATAGGGCTTAAAAGATCTTATCTGTGTTTTAAGACACAAGTGGGCTTGTGGCCCAGTGGCAAAGTGGCGCCACTTAGAGAGCAGGGAGGTGGCGTCAGCTGAGGAGGTCCAAGGTTCGAGTCGCATTACCCGCTTATTTTTAAATGTTTTTGGCGTCAAAGGAAAGGAGAGTTAGGGGCGGCTAGGATGCTTGAAATTAGGAGATTAATAGAATGGATAATGTGGATAATATGGCTGATAAAGTGACTGATAAAAGGGAGGAAGAGTTGGTGTTATCCATGCCACTTGAGGATGAGTGATCAGATGAAAATAAGGGAAAAAATTTAGGAGTTATCTGCTGATCAGCAGTGGTGGCCGAATTTCCATCTCTTGTAGGGGGGAGAAATCGGTTTTGTTATACTATGTGGGTGCCGAAATTTACCTTATTAGTTGATCAATTTTAAGTTATCAAAATGGGCATTTTCTGTTTTTGAGAGGAAGTTGCCGAAATTTTGATTAAATGAGAGGTATATCTCTTCAATTCCGGTATTTGGATCCTATTTTCTTTTTCTATTCTCTCATCTTCACTTCTACGCAAAAGCCGAAAGTCCATTATTCTTTTTCTGTTTTCTTCTACAAAGCCAAAACCACCCAATTCTTCTCAGCATCTTTCCCTTCAAAAGCCGAAACTCTGAACTTTCTTCTCATCTCCATAGCCGAATACTTACTATTCCCTTTTGCCGATCTCTTCACTAAAAGCCGAATCTACATAGATTTCTTCTTATCATCTTCTCTTTTTGATTATCTCAAAAGCCGAAATCTTCTAGGAGTTGCTGACTTTTCTGTAAAGGTAGGTGCCAATTTCTTCTGATATATTCTTTTCTCTTTCGGTTTTTAGAAGACAAAGACGAACAGCTAATGGATTAATGGTTTCTTATGTTTACATGTTGGGCGACATTCAGGAATTGAAGTAGATCGCTTAGATCTAAAAGCTGGAACTGCTAGTCTCTAAACCTCATATCTCTCTTTTCGGGATTTCAAGGTAAGGGGTTCTCTTTAGATCCTCGTTAGATTCGCTATCGTAATTGTGATCTTAACCATATGTTATGATGGTAGTAACTAATAAGGTCTTTTGATGTAATCAAATACTGATCAGGCAAAAGAGGGGATTGGATCTGTTAAACCAATCCTTAAGTTTAAGAAGCAAGCAGTATCGACAGTTCAGGATTGGCCACCGGGTTGTGGACCGACTTCGGAGCAAAATCTTAGGCAGTTAGCAGTCGTATCGGCTTCTGAAAGTGTCGACATAAAAGATCTTGTCTTGACTGTAATGAGATGTGTAGATCTCTAACACACTAATTTATCTGTACTATATATGTTATAGGCTAAAAGCCGGAAAAAGGCTCTATAGAAAGTCGTATTACCAAAAAAGGGTAGGCATGGGATGCCAGGTACGTAATCATAGAACCTTCTCTATGTGTATCAATGTATGTAAGAACCTGTGATCTTTTAGGTAGTATTTTGTTTTGATTCTGCATGGATGTATGCATGGGATGGGATTGATATGATGAAGGGGAAGAGCATGTTAAAAGGTCACTTAGTGATCGGTGGTAAAACCACGATATGTACATTTAGGTCACATTAGTGATCGGTGGCCCTGCCACACTTGATTAAAAGGTCACACAGTGATC
The DNA here is from genome assembly GCA_025503065.1 of Gossypium bickii. NCBI lineage: Eukaryota > Viridiplantae > Streptophyta > Magnoliopsida > Malvales > Malvaceae > Gossypium > Gossypium bickii. The sequence goes on along the minus strand of CP106717.1, from coordinate 39,011,902 downwards.
GATGGTTCTGCCACAGTGAATTATAAGGTCACATGGTGATCGGCATTATAACTGACAGCATGACTGTCGATATGGTGTGTAGCGGTTGGTGGGTTGATTGTAGAAATCCCCGAGTTGTGATGGCTGGTACGGGCTGGTGTGTAGAGGATGGACTTTTAGGTTGGGTTGGGCCATGTTGCATGTAAATATTCTGTTGCCATTGTGTATGGGCCAAGGCCCATAATGTGTTTGTGGGCCTCAAGCCTTTTAAGTGTTTTCGGGATTTGCACACTGAGTTTTGGTGACTCACCCCTTTATTTTCCCTGACTTTTCAGATGAGCAGTAGATCGTGGACATGGGAGCCGAGGCGGACTCGAGGGGGCGTCAAGTCTTATATTTTCATAAACTATTTTCAGTTTACCTTTAAGCTTTTAATTTTGGGACTATTTATGTAATAAGGCTCTATAGCTTAGGTCTAAATTATAATTGTTAATGTCTTCATTCTATTTCTTTTTTTAAAATTTAAATTTTATGTTCAAAGACTTAACTATAAGAAGTAATAATATGGGATTTTCCAACACGTTCAAAGAAAAAGCAAAGGTTTTCTTCAAATATCACTTATTTTAGCGAATACCTAAATAAGCAAAATGAATTTCCAAAAATCATCCAAGTGAAGTTTTTAACGTTAAACACTGTAGCATACCAGATCAGGTCATAACGTTTGGGCCAGGTTTGGGGTGTTACATTATCGGTCAACTCTTGCAGCTGGGCCTTTAACTTTTTCAATTCGGTTGGTGCCATTCTATACGGAGCAATGGAAATCAATGCAGTCCCAGGTATCAAATCGATAGCAAACTCAATTTCTCTAATCGGAGGCAACCCAAGTAATTCTTCCAGAAATACATTTGGAAATTCACAAACTACTGGCACAAATTCAAGCTTCAACTCAGACATCTCAATATTCAGCACATATGCAAGGTATGATTTACACTCTTTTCTCATACACTTCTGAGTAGACATGTACGAAATCACCACAGGCATCTTATTTGAATCATCTGTTTCAACCCCAAGAATCTCACCATTTTCACATTTCAACTCAAGAGTTTTCTGTCTACAATTTACCTTAGCATCATGTAATGTCAACCAATCCATGCCAAAATAACATCAAACTCGTCAAATGGCAACAACATCAAATTAGCAAGAAAATAGTGACCTCGAATCGTCAAAGGACAATTCTTGCAAACCTTATCTAGTAACACATACTTGCCTAAAGGATTGACACCTTAATCACAAATTCAGTCAATTCAACATATAATTTCTTACTATTTACCAAATTCACACAAACATAAGAATGAGTGGATCCAGCGTCAATTAATGCAACAACATTAGTATCACAAAGAGAGAATATACCTGGAATCACATTGGGGGATGATGCATCCTCATGAGCTCGTATGGCATAAGCTCTAGCAGGTGCTCTCATTTCTGACCTCGCAGCCGAATCCTTGTAACACCCCCAAACCCGGCCTAGAAGTTAGGCCCAAGTCTGGCATGTCAGATTGGAGTGGTTTTGCGAAAACCTTGTTTTCATTGAAAACCCTTCTAAAGAAAAGTTAATTAAAATCCAATTTGCTTTCAAAACGATGTGTATCAAAAAAATAATTTCCTTGTTACTATGTAAAAAAAATTCCTTTGACAGTAGAAGCTCGTTCTTAAAACACAATTATTTTCAAAACCTTAAAATATGCTTAAAAGAAATAAATCCAGGTTCCGTTTCAAAATTTCAATGTATAGTGGAAGTAATGGAATAATAACTAGTGGGAAAACCTTATAACAATCCGAAATAAAATAACTTAAAATAAATAACTGAAAATCTAGAATTTAGATATTAAGAATAACAGGTCTAATCATCTTGCTAGTTAGCCACCTCTGAGTCCCTCCATCCGTTGAAGCGCCTGTACTTGAGAAAAATAAAAGAGGGAGCGAGTCTTTTGGAAACTCAATGTGTACGACCCTCGTAAAAAAAAAACATCCATCTTATAATAATAAAACAATAGTATCACACATGCAATGCTGTGCAAACCCTCCCCAAATAATCAATCCAGTACACATCGTCTCCGTCCAACCGAAACACTTCTGTGAGGATTTCTAAATCGACCCACCCAACCGATACACTTCAAGGGTAGCCCGGTTGCTGTACTACCTAAGGTTGCAGCAAAGCTGCTAATCATATAATGGGCTTAAAAAGCAATCGGTGGATCCACAGTCGTCAAGAAACCATGCGATCCTTATATACTTCCTCCATTCCATAATTTCCACCCATATGCATCCTAAGCAGAATATCATATGAATGCAGCAAATGTACATGTAACATCCATAAATCTTACATTCAACACATAGGGGTATTTTAGTCATTTCACAAATCAAGGGTATTTATTTAATCCTACCCTACAGGGGTATTTCAATAAATTTACCCTATAGAGGTATTTCAGTAATTCTTAATAGTATGGGTCTTAATTACGAACCTTGGCTGGTCAACAAGTCCTCGCGGCTAAAGTGAACAGACACTACGCACTAGGTAGGATTCCAGAGAAGAGGAGGTGGGTCATTAAGACCGCTTAAGTACCAAGCTCTCCCTAGATCCAATCCTAGACATGCATATGCCCGTTGCCACACCTTAACCTTATGACTTGCCCACGGTCACATTTAATAAATTATTAAAGTTTTATACAAGGTTAAGCAATTTACCAAATACTAAGCCCAAGAACCCTTACAAAGCCCAAACAAATTCACATACGTTCATATGGCCCACCAGGCCCAATCTCATTCGTATGGCCCATTAGGCCCAAATCACATTCATATGGCCCATTAGGCCCAAATCACATTCGTATGGCCCATCTCGCCCAATCACATTCGTATTGTCCATTAGGCCCAAATCACATTCGTCTGGCCCATTAGGCCCAAATCACATTCGTATGGCCCATCTGGCCCAATCACATTCGTATGGCCCATTAGGCCCAAATCACATTCTATGGCTCATCTGGCCCAATCACATTCGTATGGCCCATTAGGCTCAAATCACATTCATATGGCCCATTTGGCCCAATCACATTCATATGGCCCATCTGGCCCAATCACATTCGTATGGCCCATTAGGCCCAAATCACATTCATATGGCCCATTAGGCCCAATCACATTCGTATGGCCTATCTGGCCAAAATCAATTCCAAGCCATGTAACCAGCATGACTAGTTCATCACTTATCAAATCATCATATTCGCCTATTTTGAGCATACGACCCATCGGGCCCATTTTGCACATTCTGGCCCAGGTGGCCACAACACGACCCAAGTCCATGAGATCGCTCATGGGGTTTCTGTTATCGATTCCATTTCCCTCATATGAGTGTTCACACACTCGCAAGACTAACGAAGCCAAACTTTCGGGATTTCGGGATTTCTCAATCCATTATGTGTATAGTGTATGTACACACATGATAACAAAACGCGCTGCGATCTCCTCAGCCACGATCCTACAAACGATGTCACTCAATGATTAATTAGATATACTTATCGAATACTTTACCAAAAACCGAAGTCTCACCTTAACCTTACTTGAAATACCAAGCCTTAATAGCTTTCCCTCGATCACTAATCACGAGTACTTCTTAAATCTGCATCAATCTTAATTACTAAAAACTGAACCATAAGTGACTTATATCCATCTTAAGTCACCCTTACATTACTTACAACCATTCGCCCAACCTTCAAAAGCAAAAGTGAAGAATACTTACCCAAATCTGGAAATGCATAAAGGGTAATTCGGCAGAGATCTGAAGAACAGAGATTCGATATCAATCCCCTACCAAAATTGATTTAAAAAGAGTGAGGGAGAGGAGAAGTCGGTTCTAGCAAGATCAATTGAAAGAGTAAAGTAATTACACAAGAATCGACTAGGTTGCAGAAATAGTGACGACAAAAAAGAATTTCGTCAAAGGGAGGGTGGAATTATTTTGTTTTAGAAGGTTTGGAAAAGGTAACAAGAAGAAAAGAAAAAGATCAAATGTGCTTGAGTGAGGGTAAGTACAGGACACTTGATAAAGAAAGAAAGATTAACCTATTTGCAAAACTCTCCAAATGTCGAAAGCCACAATGAAAATTAGTAATACCCTCTAAAAGACCCAAAAACGGCACTCATCTACCCTCCTAAGCCGAATTTATACACTTCCCACTTCCCAAAACGGTGCCAACTCTTCACACTTCTCAGCTCCTAACTTTTATCCCTGATAACTCCTCAATCTCATCCTAAATTTTCTCTAACATAAGCTCCTACAATCTCTCCATGACCATTTCAAGCCTCTCATCCATCAGACTTTCACTGCAACACAAACTCTAGCCATCCTGACAGCAAAATAAATACCCCAATAAAATACCATGTCACTACTCGAACCTTGGACTCCCTTGCCTGCTAATGACGCCACCTCCCTGCTTCCTAAGTGGCGCCACTTAGCCACTACACCACAGGTTCTGTTGTGTAATTTTTCTTCTTCATTTATTTAAAAGGCCTACTAACTGAAGTCACAGTTCCCTTGGGGGCTAAAACCAAAATTTCTCCTATACCCTTACTTGATCTCAGGACATCTCCAACACCCTTAGACACTCCAAATTCATTAACCCTCAAAGCCCACATGCCAATTGTCATTTTCTTGCTCACTTAAAAATTTTTCTGAGACCCAAAGCCCAAAGCCCAATTCATCTAGGCCCAAAATTCGGGGTGTTACAATTTTACCCCCTTAAAGAAATTTCGTCCTCGAAATTTCCAACTAACTATTAATCGCACCGCACAAGTCGCACCACTATACTTTCGCTGCGCACTCTGATTTTAATAACACTAACACACTTTAACTCTAATTGAACCCTTTACACTTACCCAAAAAAAACCTACCCACTGGAGTAGATAAACATTGCATGCATACAGTTTCTATACCCAAAATATCACATCCACACCAAACATACCCGACTTAATAGTGATTGAACAATCCCGAGCCTTATGCTCGTCAGACTCGCATCTGAAACACGCTCTTGAGTTGCTCCAACATTCACCCGAATGACGCCTTCTGCAATATTCACAAGCCGGAAAGTTTGGACGTACCTTAACATGCTTCACAGAACGAGACTGCACTGCAGCCCTAGAGAGCTGCAATCTCTTTTATTCTTAAAGTCCATGCACCTAACTCGAAGTGTTTCACCAATTTCTTTAACCTCCTCCAGTACCTCCCTTACTAGCTGAGTCAGCACAATAGTAACGAGTCCAGGGTTACCACTACTTGAGGCTGGTGGTCTCACTTTGACCTCTGTCTCCTGGACCATCTTATGCTCTAGTGATGCTGGTGCCTCCCCAGTAGATGTGTGGCCCAATGTTGATGTCCCAGCCCTAACACTTCCACGACCTCTGCCGCAGCCTTTTACACCTCTTCTAGCACTCATAGTTGATTCTCATATTATCCGAATTAGGAATTTTATGAAATTTTAGTTAGTTCCAGTAATTAAGCCGATGTTTTAGGATAGTATTAAGTAAAGAGGTTGTTTTCGTAAATCCTCTACAATTTCAAGTTCCTACGGGCTTTAGTTTCACTCTAAAAAACTTTAGTATAATCATATAAAGTAGCCCACTAACTATCTAAAGTATATCAAGTTAAACAAGCTTAATAATAAGAGAACTTATTTTGTTCGACGTCAGAGACTCGGTGTGCCACATCACAAGAATTTCCAAAACATTTCGATCCAATCCAAAAATAGTTTTTTTAAAACCCAAGTAATAAGGCCATTTTACAGCCTGAGCCTTGCAACCGGGCTCTGATACCACTAAATGTATCACCTCAAACCCAGCCTAAAAGTTTGGCCCGAGCCCGGCATGTCATATTGAAGTGTTTTTGCAAAAACCTTATTTTCATTGAAAACCCTTCTAAAGAAAAGTTAAGTAAAATCCAGTTTGCTTTCAAAACGAGGTGTATCAAAAAAACCATTTCCTTGTTACTATGTAAAAAAAAAAATTCCTTTGAAAGCCGAAGCTCGTTCTTAAAACACAATTATTTTCAAAAACTTGAAATATGCTTAAAAGAAATAATCCAGGTTCCGTTTCAAAATTTCAATGCATAGTGGAAATAATGGAATAATAAATTGAGGGAAAAGCTTATTACAATCTGAAATAAAATAACTTAAAATAAAAAACTAAAAATCTAGAATTTAGATATTAAGAATAACAGGTCTAATCATCTTGCTAGTTGGCCACCTCTGAGTCCCTCCATCCGTCGAACCGCCTACACCTGATAAAAATAAAATATGGAGTGAGTTTTCGAAAACTTAGTGTGTACGACCCTCGTCAAACAAAACATACATATCATAATAATAACATAATAATATCATACATGCAATGTTGTGCAAGCCCTCCCCAAATAATCCATCCGGTCACATCATCTCCGTCCAACTGAAACACTTCTGTAGGGATTTCTAAATCGACCCACCCATCGGATACACTTCAAGGGTAGCCCGGTTGCGGTACTACCTAACGGTGCAGCAAAGCTGCTAATCATATAATGGGCTTAAAAAGCCATCGATGGATCCATGATCGTCAAGCAACCATGCGATCCTCATATACTTTCTCCGTTCCATAATTTCCACCCATATGCATCCTAAACAGAATATCGTATGAATGCAGCAAATGTACATGTAACATCCATAAATCCTACATTCAACACATAGGGGTATTTTAGTCATTTCACATATCAATGGTATTTTTGTAATCCTACCCTACAGGGGTATTTCAGTAAATCTACCCTACAGGGGTATTTTAGTAATTCTTAAGTCTTAATTACGAACCATGGCCTATCAACAAGTCCTCGCAGCTAAAGTGAACAGACACTACGCACCAGGTAGGATTCCAGAGAAGGGGAGGTGGGTCATTGAGACCTCTTAAGTACCAAGCTCTCCCTAGATCCAATCCTAGACATGCATATGCCCGTTGCTACACCTTAACCTTATGACTTGCCCACGGTCACATTTAATAAATTATTAAAGTTTTATGCAAGGTTAAGCAATTTACCAAATACTAAGCCCAAGACCCCTTACAAAGCCGAAATAAATTCACATACGTTCATATAGCCCACCAGGCCTAATCTCATTCATATGGCCCATTAGGCCCAAATCACATTCATATGGCCCATCTGGCCCAGTCACATTCGTATGGCCCATCTGGCCCAATCACATTCGTATGGCCCATCTTGCCCAATCACATTTGTATTGCCCATTAGGCCTAAATCACATTCGCTGGCCCCTCTGGCCCAATAACATTCGTATGGCTCATTGGGCCCAAATCAAATTCCTATTGCCCATCTGGCCCAATCAAATTCGCATGGCCCATCTGGCCCAATCACATTCGTATGGCCCATCTGGCCCAATCACATTCGTATGGCCCATTAGGCTCAAATCACATTCGTATGGCCCATTAGGCTCAAATCACATTCATATGGCCCATTTGGCCCAATCACATTCGTATGGCCCATTTGGCCCAATCACATTCGTATGGCCCATTTGGCCCAATCACATTTGTATGGCCTATTAGGCCCAAATCACATTCATATGGCCCATTAGGCCCAATCACATTCGTATGGCCCATTAGGCCCAAATCACATTCATATGGCCCATCTGGCCCAATCACATTCATATGGCCCATCTGGCCCAAGTCAATTCCAAGCCATGTAACTAGCATGACTAGTTCATCACTTTTACCAAATCATCGAATTCACCTATTTTGAGCCTACAGCCCATCGGGCCAATTCTGCACATTCTGGCCCACCTGGCCACAACACGATCCTAGTCCATGAGATCGCTCATGGGGTCACTTTTATCAATTCCATTTCCCTCATACGAGTGTTTGCACACTCGCAAGACTACCTAAGCCAAACTTTCGAGATTTCCCAATCCATTGTGTGTGTATAATGTATGTACACACCTGATAACAAAACGCACTGCGATCTCCTTAGCCACGATTCTACAAATGATGTCACTCAATGATTAATCACATATACTTATCGAATACTTTACCAAAAATCGAAGTCTCACCTTAACCTTACTTGAAACACCAAGCCTTAATAGCTTTCCCTCGATCACTAATCACGAGTACTTCTTAATTCTACATCAATCTTAATTATTGAAAACTGAACCATAAGTCACTTATACCCTTACATTACTTATGACCATTCGGCCAACCTTCAAAAGAAAAAGTGAAGAATACTTACCCAAATCCCGAAACGCATAAAGAGTAATTCGGCAGAGATCTGAAGAATAGAGATTCGATATCAATCCCCTACCAAAATCGATTTAGAAAATGTAGGGGAGAGGAGAAGTCGATTCTAGCAAGATCAATTGAAAGAGTAAAGTACTTACACAAGAATCGACTAGGTTGCAGAAATAGTGACGGCACAAAAAGAATTTCGGCAAAGGGAGGGTGGAATTATTTTGCTTTAGAGGGTTTGGAAAAGGTAACAAGAAGAAAAGAAAAGATCAAATGTGCTTGTGTGAGGGTAACTACAGGATATTCGGTAAAGAAAGAAAGACTAACTAAAGAAAGAAAGACTAACCTATTTGCAAAACTCTCCAAATACCGAAAGCCACAATGAAAATTCGTAATACCCCCTAAAAGACCCAAAAATGGCACTTATCTACCCGCTAAGCCGAATTTAGACATTTCCCACTTCCCAAAATGGCACCAACCCTTCACACTTCTCAGCTCCTAACTTTTCTCCCTGATAAATCCTCAATCTCATCCTAAATTTTCTCCGAGATAAGCTCCTACAATCTCTCCATGACCATTTCAAACCTCTCATCCATCAGACTTTCACTGCAACACAAACTCTAGCCGTCCAGACAGCAAAATAAATACCCCAATAAAATACCATGCCACTGCTCGAACCTTGGACTCCCTTGCCTACTAATGACGCCACCTCTCTGCTCCCTAAGTGACGCCACTTTGCCACTACACCACAGGCTCTTTTGTGTCATTTTTCTTCATTTATTTAAAAGGCCTACTAACTGAAGTCATAGTTCCCTTGGGTCTAAAACCAAAAATTTTCTTATACCCTTACTTGATCTCAGGACATCTCCAACACCCTTAGACACTCCAAATTCATTAATACTCAAAGCCCACATGCCAATTGTCATTTTCTCGCTCACTTAAAAATTTTTCTAAGACCCAAAGCCCGAAGCCCAATTCATCTAGGCCCAAAATTTGGGGCGTTACAATCCTTTACTATACTTTTACTACTAGCTCCACTTTCAGCATTGCGCGATGGTCTACCTCTACTAGTAGCGTTACTCTGTCTAACACTCTGAAGTTTCTCTCCTTCGACATTCTTAGGACAGTCTCTGATAAAATGTTTTCAGGAACCACACTTGTAGAAAGCTCGATTGTTTCCCCAACACTCTCCAATATGTTGTCTACCACAACTCTGACACTCGATTTTATTAGACTTTACATTACCTACACATGCCATCGAGGTGGCTTATACTCTAGAGCCCGAATGTGTTTTACCATGATCTTGGTGATTACCCAGTTGAAACAGTCATCTGAGTATTCATTTCTTTGGACATCTTTGATTGAGGTTGGAATGACTTACTCATCGGCCTTTTCCTTGTCTCTCGGGCCTCAATCATAGCTTTTCTCCTTTCCTTATTCAGCTCATCAGCCTTGCAAGCTCTGCCGACCAATACCACGAATTCTTTCAACTCTAAGATCACAACTAACAATCTAATATCCTCGTTCAGCCCATCTTCAAATCTCTTGCTCATAATAACTTTAGTAGACATACACTCTTGAGCATACTTATTGAGTCTTACAAATTCACAATCGTACTCTGCCACAAACATTTTACCTTGCGTCAATTTGAGGAACTCTTTCTATTTCTGATCGATGAACTGCTGACTTATATATTTTTTTCGGAACTCCTCTAAGAAGAAATCTCATGACACTCTCTCTTTCGGAACTACGGATGTCAGCATTTTCCACTAGCGGTATGCCGAGTCTTTCTGTAATGATACAACACATTTTAAGCATTTTTCAAGGGTGCAAGAAAGTTCATCGAATACTCGCATAGAATTCTCAAGCCAGAACTCTGCCTTCTTGGGATAATCATCTATGTTGGCTCTAAATTCCTCAGCCCCTTGTTTTTGAATCTTATCAACTGGGGGTTTAGTCAATCTTACTAAATCAATACCTTGAGAAGCTATGGGGATTGGCTGAGGTATAGGAGAGGGTGGAGGAGGTTGAGCATTGGGATTTGCTCGAACAAATTTAGTATACCAATTACTCATTATATGGAGAAAGGCTTCCCGAGCCCCCTCTCACTGACCCAAGGTCTCAGGTCTACTTTCTACTGGCGCGGTCTCTTGCGCGGGAGCCAGCACATTACTTGCAGCATCATCAGCCGCAGCTTAATCGGGATCCATTTACTATATGAAAACACAGTTTGAAATTGTCAGGAGTCACCACACTATCATAATATATTTATGGCATGTATAGCTAGACTCTCGCAGATGCTATAGCAGTCTGAGAATCAACTAAACCATACCTTTGATATCATTAAATGTAACACCCCTTACCCCTATTCAACGCCGGAATAGGGTGCGAGGTGTTACCGAACTTATATGCAAGCAATCATACAAAATCAAGACATGACTTTCCACTCAAATTTAAAACTTTTCATAAACATTCATATCACCCCTTAAACGAGCCTATGAGGCCTAAAACATACATAATGAGTAGTTCGAGACTAAACCGAGAACTTTAGAAACTTCTGTGAAAACTTAGAAAATTTTCATAACAAAGGTCCACACGCCCGTGTGGGTGAAGGGACACACCCGTGTGGCATATCACATGCCCGTGCTTCAGGTTGTGTCAAAAATAGGGGAAATTCTATTAATGACGTCATCAACCAAATCAGGTCACACGACCAAGACACACGCCCATGTCCTTAGGCCGTGTGGTGAATTAAATTCCTAAAATCAAGTATAGTCTTCACGCGGCCTAGGCACATGCCCATGTCCTATGGTCGTGTCTCTTACACAGCCGAGATACACAATCGTGTCTCATGTCCATGCGTTTACTACTAGGCATTCTGTTCTAGATTAATTAGGGTGCAGGAGACACACGGCCATAACAGACGCCTATGGGGCAAGCTATGTGTCACACTCGGCCTAGACACACGCTCGTGTGTCTATCCGTGTGGACAAAATAAAGCTATTTACCAAGCCTTTTTGCCACCCATACTTGCACCAACCTATACAACATCAAAAATCACACCAGTCCAAATATATATATATATATAAATTCAAGGCACTTAATATAGCATAACTAAGTGCTTCACCATCATCAAACATCCATAATCACATGCAACATCTCATCATTCAACCATCAATAACCATAGGCCATATCATAATGGCATTGGCATATACATGCATATATGAATAGGTTTACATCCAAATAATCATTATGAGCCACATCTCTTGGCCTTATACAAAATGAATCAAATATCATCATAAGCCAACACATTTGGCTAAACCAATATGACATGTAACCAAAAAGACCAAGTCCCTATACATGCCATAATTCAATGAAAATCTCAATATACCAAAATGTGTGGATAGTGTGGGTGATCCTCGAACAGTCTTCGTATCTCGAGCTGGCTTTTTGACACTATAAAACAATGGAAAAGAAAAGGAGTAAGCTTTAAGCTTAGTAAGTCTATATGTAAATAATGAACATCATACCACATACTAATCAAGAACAATTCTGATCCTCGTAGTTGTACTTACTCATTTCAAATCTTACCATATTCCTAATACATAACATAAGCATCGCTCACATTTACATGCACTTATACCCTGCACTTGTCATCACATAGTCACACATAATTTCAGTTAGTCAAAGTTTCACAATGAACACTTCAGAATATTACTGGATATACGGTGGCTTCGCACACAGCCCACCAGTAATAAATAACACGGTGGTATCACACACAACCCGCCAACAATCACATATTCATGGTGGTATCACACACAGCCCACCAATAATAATAAATACGGTGCTATCACACACAGCCCACCAATAATCACATATTTACATTGTTCATTCGTATCATCTTTCTATTCCGAAGGTTCATCCGGGAATTTCCTCACTTTCTATCATTTTAATAAATTTCAATAATATCCATTTACATTTCACATAATTCATTAATATGTAAAAAGGATGTATCAATTACATATAAACTTACCTCAATACAAAATATGTAACACCCTAAACCCGGACTAGACGTTACGATCGAATCTGACGTGTCACATCGAAGTGTTTTTTGAAATTAGGCTTGTTGAGAGAAAATCGTTTTTAATCGATCGCCATGTTTGTTACTGTTGGTTTCTTATTTGGTTAAAAACCCACGAAAACTACTCTAATAAATGTCATTTTGAAGTTTGAAAATGTATGTTTGTCTTTTAAAATAGTTATTATTTTTGAAAACTTGTTTGTATCAGTTTGGCAGTTTCCAAAAAAAAAAAAATTTAAACCCAATTAAAAGAAATTAAAATTGCTAGAGGCCTTATTACATAAATATCAACCCAATATGAAAATTTAAATAACTAGGGCTAAAATAAAAATATCAGCGAACGTGTGGCCACCTCTAAGTCCCTCGCAGCTCCAAATGATCTAAGGCTGGGGATTACCTATACAGTTAAAAGAAAAGGGTAAGTTACGAGAACTCAGTGTGTAATCCCCTATCATGCAGTAACAGTCTGGGCTTGAGCCCTATTCAATAATAGTACAATGTGGGCCTTAGCCCATTATAGTAACAATGTGGGCCTAAGCCCAATACAGTATCAGTATGGTGCAAATATGCAACCCACCCCCAATCTAGCTAACACGCCACCCGTACCAACCAACACACCATGTGGAGATAAAATTGACCCACCCAGCCAACACACCAATGTTGCAGCATAGCTTCCAGTAATAATAACGCAGCAGAGCTGCTAGAAATAGTATATGTGGCAAAGCCACGATAATAATATTGCAAATGAGAGTTAGTAGTCAATATCGCAGCAAAAGCCGCAAGTAATGATTTGTGGCAAAGTCGCGATAGAATGAGACACTTCCTTCATAACAGTATCACAACCCCATGCAGTATGTCATGTCATAAATTTCTCGTGTATGCAGTATGTCCTACTTAGTACAGTCATATAATAGTATACATTCATCAGTCGACTTATTTTAGGGGTAAAATATCTCGTGTATGCAGTATGTCATTTCCATTATTAGGGGTAAAATAGTAATTTTTTACCCTTTAGGGGTATTTTGGTCATTTTACCTATTTTAGGGTTTCAGTGTAGGTAACGACCTTTCCAAACATCCACAGTCACCTCGAGGGACATAGATAACCTATATGATCAAAATGATGTAAATGGGCCCAAGGTCTAATCTTAGGCCCAAGTGGGCCCACACGCTCGTGTGACCCATCTAGCCCAAATTTAGTCACGGCTATGCAAACAACGTAGCCCGGTCCAATGTTTGTCACTTGTCGTGGATTTATTCTGTATGGGGCCCACGAGCCCATTGGGCCTACACGACCCATTTTAGCCTAATGAGGCCCATAACGGCCCAAGAGCACGAGAACGCTCGTTGTGGCCTCTACAGTCTATTTCACGCTCATGTGGCCTCAATCACCGTATTTTCGACTTTTACCGTGTTACAGTCAGATCAGGGTGTGTACACACCTGTTTGCTAACACTTGCAAAAACTCTTAATAACCAACCTACATTCATTCTAACCTTCAGTTAGTCTCTTACGTAACAATGTTCATAGTAATCTAATTCCCAAACAATACTCCTACTTACCTTGTTGGAATGGAATATGGCCAAATATACTTAGATCGTGGTAGAATCAACCACACGTATCCTGGCGCTTAACTGCACACACCAGTGATAGATAGATAGAACCGATTAAAATGTAGCCTAAAACCTTATACATAACACTTCCAGAATCTAAGAGTAATTGGCCTATACCCAAAAACAAGGTGTCGAAAATACCTTAATCAAATATTGGGAGACAGGGTTTCGATAACTCGGGAACATTTGCACGTTTCACTCCTTAGTAATACCTGGAATAATAGTGAACTAGAGAAGGAACATACAAATTCCAACCGATTTCTCTGAAGTCTTGTAAAATCGAAACCAAAATACCAAGGAGTAGTCGGCTTAGTATTTAAGAGGGATAAAATGGAGTTCAAGGGTCAAGAGAGGAGGAGAATTGACTTTTTAAAAAAATAGAGGAAACAAAATAAGAATAATAGAAGAAGAGACATGTTAAGTTTGGCTAAGACAAAGAGAGGTATTGAGAGGAGAAGAAAGGTGAATAAAGAGGGAAAGAATAATAGTGTTGTCGACTTTGATTGTGAGAGAAGAGGGACAAGGGTTAAGCCAAATGAAGGATTAAGATCGAGAATAGAGAGACAAGGTTCGACTTAAAGAAATAAAGCAAAGAAAATGCCCAAAAGTAATTTGATCGCTAAGGTAGAACACGAAACCGCAAAAGAGGAGAAAACAGGAAAATTTGGCACTAAGGAAAACAAAGACTAGTTGTCACAACACCCAAAACTCAAAACTGGCACAAGAATAATATCCCAAAAATGCTCTCAAATTGCCGAAATGCACACAAAAGAGACCCCTAGCTGAATTTGCACACACAAGCTTCCCCAATCGGCTACAACTCTGCAAGTTTTGAATTCCTTGATTTCCTTATCCTAATTCTCCTCCAAATCACCCTACTACCAACCACATCCCTTGATTCTCTCCTCCTTGACCAATTCAAACCTCATCTAGCAAAGTTTCAGTCAAACTCAACCTCTCTCGCCACAAAGAAATAAAATAAATATCCCTTTGCATTCCATGGGATTCGAACTCGAGCTCCCTTGTAGCCTTCACCATGCCACTTACCACTAGACTACAAGTTCTTTTGTGACATAAATCTACCACATTTCTTTATAAGGCCTACAGTCTAGAGTCAAGGTTTACTTAAGAAGAAAAACTAAAATTTTGCTAAAGCCGAGGTTTGAACTCAGGACTTCTCACACACTCCCAAGCACACCCAAATCACTTAACCACTGAAGCAAACAAGTATTTGTGTTAGAACATGTAAAATTATAGACCCTAAAGTTTGGGGCGTTACTAAATATGTCAATTTGTAATTTAGTCCAAAACCTTGCATTTTCCTCGGTCAAGGTTAATTCTACATTCTTCTTGATCTATAATGACATATTTAGATTATTAAATAACCACGTTAATCATATCACTCCAAAAATTCCTATTTTGGCAAAATTAATGTTGTGCCCATAGGCTTTCACAAAATTACAATTTTGCCCCGAGGCTCGTAAAAAAGAAAAGTGTTCATTTTTCTCACACCCAAGCCTAGCTGATACATATTCTCTTTTATAGCAACTCACAATTCCAATTATTTTACACATTTACTATCCATTTATAACTTTTACAAAATAGTCCTATTAGGTGTTTTCATGAAAAATCCTTTGACAGAAGTTGTTTATTAAACAACCAAGATTCAATTTCTTCCATAAAATTTCAGCAAACACATGGATACTCACATGGAAAAACCCTAGACTCTCCACTATTTTGCAAAATAGTCCCCTCATTAGCTAGATTATGCTACAAGGGTCCCAAAAGTACAAAAATTATCAAGAATGACCACCAAAATCACTTACTTGAAAGGAGTGTAAGTTGCTGAAAATTTCAAGCTTCTAAACCCCTAATCTTGTTGATATTTTCGGTGGAAGAAGAAGAAGATGGAAAAGATGATAGCTTTTCTTGGTTTTTATTTTATTTTCTTCATTTAGTTACCTAATGCCACCAAACCTTGACCAAATTCTTTTCTTTGTCCCTATGGCCGGCCGTCACCCTAATAAAGGCCTATTTTCACATTAAAAACCTCTAATTTAAGGTTCTCTAGATATATGACACTTCAAATTAGAAGAACACAAATTTTACCTTTAATGCGATTTAGTCCTTTTTCGAAATTAAGCAAGTAATCACTACAATTAATTCACTAAAATTTTCATGCACTCATATAATCATGATATAACACATAATATATTATTAAAAATAATTTCTCCAGCCTCAGATTAGTGGTTCCAAAACCATTGTTCCGACTAGCCCCAAAATCAGGCTGTTACAAAATAGCTATAGAATTCAAAATTTGAGGTCCTTATATGACAAATAGACCATTAAAAAAAACTTAGTTGTTAAGGATAATGAATCATCCATGGAAAATAAAACAAATAAAAGGACAAAATTGGAAAGATGAAAAATAAAGATGAAAAATAATAAAATAAAGAAAATATCATCATCTTTCCCAAACTAATATGGAAACCTTAGCCATGGAGAATGGAAGAAAGAGAAAACTTATTTGATCAAATTAGGTAAGTATTCAAGTTGTTTTGAGTATTTTTTTTATATTTTAGAGATCAGGATAACCTAATCTAGCTATTTTGGGGATTAATTTAAAAAGTAATCGAAGAAATTTTTCCATGGATGAATATGCTGAAAATTTGAAATTTCTAGTAGAAAATGAAAAGTTGTTGATAGATAAACAACTTTTGTAAATTGAATTTTAATGAAAATGTGAATTAGGGACGAAATCGTCATTATTTAAAAGTTTAGGGGCAAAACAACAATTTTGCCTAAAATGTGAATTGGACTAAATTAAGTATGAATTATATTAAATTGATGTTAAATTTACTCGTTTAGATCCGGATAGACCAAATTTGGAGTTAGAGCGAGGAAAAGAGAAAGTGTCGAATTAGTAGATTTTACGTACACAAACATTTATTGATGTAAGTTCGTGTAACTAAATTGTGTATATTTATATGCTTGTATTGAATGTATTTATGTGAATTGTATAAATGTTATAAATATATGAAATGATCACATATCCGACAATGCCAGAAAAGTGTCAAATCCGGTTTGAATAAATGAAAATTGATGGATATAGGATTTCCCGTATTGGTTGTAGTCCAACATATGTTACAGACACACCACATCTCTTATGAGCGTCCCGTGATAAGCCCTCTCAAGCTTCCCGTTATATGGTTCAACGAGCTTCCCGATAATAGATCTTCAGAGCGTCCCAATAGATTGTGATCTTACATTTGTTGTGGACACACCTTAGCTCTTATGAGCAACCCAATTAAAGGTTCTTTGTGAACTTCCCATTAATTGGCTCTTTGTGAGCTTCCTGATAGTGCTAGCTTGAACTTCCCAATATTGGCTATTCGGAGCTTCCCGATATGGTTCTCTGTGAACTTCCTGATTATGGCTCTTATGAGCTACCCATTATATAGCCCGAATAGGCTTCCCGATAGGCTTTTTATGAATTTCCTGAAATGGCTCTATATGAGTTTCCCGTTACAAGGATCGAGAGTGTGCTTCCCGATTATGTGCCCTAATTGGGTACTCCTGAATATGAATTGACGGTTTTTGATTTGTACACTGCAAGTGTACTACCTGTGTATCCATCAATGTTTTCAATAATTCAACGGGTAAAGTCCTGATACGAGAAAAAGTGAACATGAAATGAATTATTACATGTATCTGCCTAAAATACATGAAAATGATGATACATGATATATAAAAGTATGAGATGGTGATATATGAACATGGAACTTGTTTGATGAATATGTTCATCTAAGGTTATAGATTTTTACATTATGAGTGTATTTTCCCGAATTTCCATTGGTATTTTAATTGATTTAATGAGCATAATCATGACATGAAATAATCTGAATTTGAAACAAAATTATTATGAAAATGTACTAGAAATATAGGGATATGAATTGTATATGTTAATTGAATTCATGACGTGGAAAATATATGTATATGGGAATTTGGTTATTATTGAGTCCATACAAGTTTCTTGATGTTTATATGAGATAGTATGATTTAGAAACGAATTATTACCTGTATGTACATGAAGTACATGGAAATGACATTTACTTGATATAGTGATGCATGAATTGGTTATTACATGAATATGGATCATGCTTGATGACTTTGTTCATTCATAATTAAGGACTATTATATGTGATTACTTGGTTAACATGATGAGGATATCTGTTTAGAGCTTATAACCAAATTAGTTGAACATAAATATATGGTAAGTTATTTACCATGTTATACGAACTTACTAAGCATTTCATGCTTACTCTGTTTTATTTTCCCCTGTTCTATAGCAATTCGAAAGCTTATTAGATTAGAAGCTTGGCGGAGATCACTCACACTACCCATCGACCCATTTTGGTATATATGGTAATTTAATTATTGTTATAATGGCATGTATAGGTTAATTAGCCAATGCTGGCATGTAAATGTTTAGGTTATAACTAGCCATTAGAATGGCTTGTGATGAACATGTTTTGATATGTATAAATGAGGTTATAACATGTTTGGTGTGTGCTTAAATGGTTGAATGATAGAAATCATGTTGGCATATTAATAGTTGAATTTGGTAAGTTAAGTAAATTTTGTATATTTGGTTATATAATGGTACAGTGTCATCTGAGGTGCTTAAGAGCACATTGGTTGTATGTGATGAATTGTTATGCATGAGACTCGGTTTGGACTTGAATTATTTATTTTAAAATGGTTTATGAATATGTTAAAGTATTGGTGTAGGAGGAAGACAAAATGAGTGAGAAATGTGGGTTGAAAAATAGCTTATTTTTGTCCACACGGGCGTGTGTCTTAGCCGTGTGTGACACACGGCCTAACACATGGGTGAGTGATCTGGCCATGTGTCCCCTGCATCTTTAAAATGTCAAAACAGAATCCCAGAATTGATCACATGACCTGGCAAACGGGTGTGTGACTTGACTGTGTGACTTTTGCACCTACACACGGTTTAGCACACAGGTGTGTGACCCAAGTCAGAGAGTTACACGGCCTGAGACACGGGCGTGTCCCTAAAACTTCGGTAAACTTTTATGAACACTAAACATTTATGAAATGTTTGTTACTTGACCCTTAAACTTCGTAATACTCTGTAACCCTGTTTCGGCTACAGATTTGGGTTAGGGGTGTTACACGCACGGTCGTGTGACCCCTGTTTTTAGAATTTTTAACATTTTCCTAAATTTTTTGATTTGTTCCAAATTTGTTTCGGTTTGTTCCTAAACTATTTTTAAGGCCTCGAAGGCTCGATTTAAGGCCAAAATGTGTGTGCTTACTAAGATTGTGATGAGTTTTGATACTTAATAACAAATGGTATTATTGATTTATTTTAAAGTAAATTGTCTGATTTGTACGGTGATGCTCCGTTACCCTAATTTGGGGACAGAGATGGGTTAGGGGTGTTAGACAAGTTGACTATCTCATGCATTGTATATGTTTGATGTCCCTTTTTAGTGATTTTTATGTTTTTAAGCTCGTATTAGCCTAATTTAGCTACCCCCTGGGTCAATTTGTAAACTTGTTAAAAATCTAGGGACTTGCCATGAATGAGTTTGTAGTGTTTGTAAATTTAATTGATAGATTATTAAGTTTGGTTATTAAATAGACATATTTTGTTAAGTTATTTTTGATGAATTTGTGTTTAAGGACTTATTTGAGAAAATAGTAAAACTCGATGACAATAGAGTGAAATAGTTGAAAATATGGGCTATTTGTATGGCTATTGAAAATCGCTCAGCATGGTTTTTAGTTAAAAATGTTTAATTTGTAAGTTTTAGATTTAGGGACTAAATTGTACAAAGTTAAAATATTAGGGGTAATTTTGTAAATTCACATTAAAATGGGTTATAAGCTAGAATTAATGATATTAAGCTATTTGAAATATGTAATTCAATAAAAATATTATTTAGATCAAGAAAAAAAAAATTAACTGTACTTGAATCAAGGGAAAGCAAAAGTCTCAAATTAGTTCTCGACTATGTTGTAACAACTGCTGTAATCGAGGTAAGTTCATATGAGTATTAAACTTATGATTGTACTAGAAAGAATATATGTTTTCTCCCTACTTATTGGTTAATTTGTTCCCATTTAGTTATCTTTAGCATACATTTTATCATTTTCAATATAGTAAATTGCATTTTATAACCCAGTGAATCCTAGCCTATTTTATCCTTAATTTTGCTATCTTTCTGCACTAATGTTGCTGCATTAGTTAATTCCAGATTGTGTTCAGAATTTGTCACCACAGTTAACAATTGTCTGATAAGATCCAACCATGCGTGAGTCTGTCGATCTGTATAATCGCCTTGTGCGTACATAAGTACAGAAACAATCTGAGGAAGGACACATGCATGCTTAAGGAGAACATAAAAGGTTGATATGAGAGGAGGAAGGAAGGATTTTTGCTGAACCACCATTCTCTTACCCTATTTTGAAGCTTGTGGCAATGGCAGCTCTAGCCTCCTACAGGTGAGCCAACATGAAGACTGATGCAGATCCACTCCTGACGAGGAAATCTAAGTGCAGAACAAGTAGAAATGGAGAGATGCAGTCGAGTAGCCGAGGAATAGTATTCTCCTTTTGATTCTTTCTTATTTCTTTGAAAGCGCTGGTGATTACTTTATGTTGTCTACTGTATGGAAGTACAATGAATGCTTTGTTAAATGTCATCTTATTAAATCTTGTTTTTATTGTTTAATCTTAGGGGTTTGAATGTTCTAAACACGAAACTTTTATTGCAGTCACTAACACTGGAAGGTACAGTGACAGTTTGAGCTAATAAGCATTTCAACAGAAGTTGAGTAAAAACTAAAGGAATTTAGTCCACTTGTTTCAATAGTGCCATTTGCCATCATCGGAAGGTGAGGTTAACGTGCATGGTTAAGTCCCAGATTAAATAAACGAGTGGTGTTTGGTAAGATATACATTAAATTTTATTGCATTGACAATCACCTATCTTTTATACCTTGTGAGTACTTGGTATACTGCTAAAGATTCATGTTGGGGATCCCAATTTATCATTATCGTATTTTATTTCATTGTTTTTAAGATATTGCTCTGAAAATTACCTGCATAATTTAATTCATTTTTTTAGCTATTGCATCACATTAATAGACAAAGAACTACCATCCTTGTGGGATCAATATCTAACAGACTCGCATATGTCTACTATACTTGCATCGATAGTTTACGTTTGCACATTTTTGCTGTGACATTAACAACCAATCAAGTTTTTGGCGCTGTTGCCGGGGAATGGCATTTGTTTGATGTTTATTTTTGTTCCTGTGTGTTCTTTGCATGTTGTTTTCCTTATATAATATTTAGTATTCACTAACTTGCTTTCTTTTTGTTGCTATTTTCCAATTTCATTTTAGGTGTTTTATGACCCAAAGCAATTCAAATTTTCTTGCTAATTTTGATCTAGAAATCAAAAGTACTGTTCTGAGAAGACTTCGAGAACAAAGAAATATGGATTTACTAGGGGACAATGCAGCTATACCCCAATGCACCTACAAAATATTAATAATCCACTGCTGCTGCAAAATGCTCACATCCACAATAGAACCATACAAGATTGCGTAGTACTTGTTCTAGATGATTTAGAACCAGGAGTTGTTAGACCAACAATTCAAGCTAGGAACTTTGAACTCAAGCCAGTGATGTTTCAAATGCTGAACTCCAAAGGCCAATATGCTGGGCTACCACATGAAGATGTGAGAGAACACCTTAAATGCTTTTTATTAATCTGTGCTTCATTTAGTCAACAATGCATCCCTGATGATGCCTTAAGGATGCAATTATTTCCCTATTCCTTACAAGAGAGAGCTAACACTTGGTTTCTTGGGCTACCTGCTGGATCAATTACTTCTTAGAATGCTTTAGCCACGCAATTTTTTTTGCGATTTAACCCACCGACAATGAATACTCATCTTCAAAATGATATTAATACCTATCATTAGCTGGATGATGAAATTTTTCACATCACTTGGGAATGATATAAACCTTTGCTTCGAATTTGTCCCATGCACGACATTCAACTAGAAACACAAATCGAGATTTTTTATAATGGTCTGAATTCTCATTCAAGGAATCTTGTCGACGCATCAGCCAATGGACCACTGCTGGACTGTACTTACAATAATGCTATGAGAATTCTTGAGAGAATTGCTCAAAATGATTATCAATATCCTATCTCTAGAGTTGTACAAGCAAAGACTACTCCAGGAGTTATTGAATTGGATGCAATTTCTGCATTAAGTGCCCAAGTCTTTTCGCTCACAAACATGATTAAAAGTATGCAAGGGACAAGTGACGTTGCACCTATACAGGTTGCTCAACAATAGGATATTCCTACCTTGTGCTGTGAAATTTGTGGTGACAACCATAGTTATGAAGATTGTCTGCAACATGCAAAAAATACCTGTTATGTTAGTAATATTTGCAAAAATTCTTATGGCAACTCTTACAACAAGTCTGCACATAACCAATAGTTCTAGGGAACTCGGAATGTTAGACAAAATGATGCGACAATCAGATATGGGAATGCATCTACTCAGGGTAATTATAATCCACGACAAGGGAATTACAATCAACAATAAAACTACAATCAACATCCTCAGTTGTATCTACAACAAGGTCAGATACAATCACATCAAACATAGATGCAATCACAAATGATGAATTCGAATGATCAAGGACATCAACAACAATAGTATACACGAGATTCTACTTCTGACCCATTAACCGCTCTTGAGGCATTAATGCGAGAGCATACTACTCGCACAGAAGCTATTGTTCAAGGAAATTCATCTTCCATTTGAGCATTGGAGGCACAGTTGGGACAAATTGCTTCAAATCTGAATACTAGACCACAAGGTTCATTACCTAGAGAACTCAAAATCCCTATTTGAGAGGGAAAGAGCACTGTAAAGCCATCATTCTTAGAAGTGGTAAACAAACTGTTGAGCTGGTTATAGATTCTACTATAGCATCCCCAGACGTTGATGACGTATGCCCTAATGAAAAGGGTGTGTCTGAAGAGCTTGTCGATGTATCCAACAATGAACTACCGCAAACTATCACTCGCATGCCTTATTTTTGACCCTCAAAATTGTGGATGCAACCCACCTCTACCTTTTCCACAAAGATTCAAGAGGAATGAAAATGATAAACAGTATCAGCAGTTTTTGGATACACTGAAACAACTTGAGATCAACATTCCTTTAGTAGACGCTCTGGTACAAATTCTAAGTTATGGAAAATTTATGAAAGACTTCTTGTCCAAGAAGAAAAAAACTCACTGATATTGAAACTATTGCACTCACAGAAGGCTGTAGTGTTATTTTGAAAAACAAGTTGCCCCCTAAATTGAAAGATCCTGGAAGCTTTACCATTCCATGTTCGATTGACAACCATTATTTGGGCAAAGCTTTATGTGATTTGAGTGCTAGCATCAACCTCATGCCATTATCTACTTTCTAAAAACTCGGAATCGGTCACATGAAACCTACTGCAATGACATTGCAACTGGTAGATCGATCTTTAGCTCAACCTGAAAGGCAAATAAAAAATGTTTTAGTTTGTGTGGATAAATTTTTTTTTTTTTGGCTGAGATTATCATACTTGACTGCGATGCAGATAATGAGGTTCCCATAATCTTGGGATGATCATGTTTAGCCACTGGCCGAACTCTCAATGATGTTTATAAAGGAGAACTAGCCATGCGACTTAACGATGAGCAAGTTACCTTCAGTGTTTTCGAGTCTGTTCATCACAATGATACAACAGGGTGTTATACTATCGATATGCTAGATGATTTAATTGAGGAAGAATTTAACAATTAAAGCACAATCCTTGCTGAAGAAATTGCAGTGACATCTGAGGTGGAATCCTTAGACAATTGTGGCAGCACGGTTGAAGGTAGTAATGTTGAAATCACACACAGATGGAAAATATAATCCTTAGACTTAACCAATAGAATAAATCCAATTTTCAAACCATCGATTGAAGAAGCTCCTACTCTTGAATTGAAACAACTACCTCCTTATCTCAAATACATTTTTTTTTGGGTGATCACAATACTCTGCCAGTTATTGTCTCCATAAAACTGGATGAAGCACAAGAAAAGAAATTGACTCACACTCTCAAGCAACACAAACGAGCTACTATTTCTTGGAATATTGTGGATATTCAAGGTATTAGTCCTTTTTGCATGCAAAAAATCAAGTTAGAAGATGAAGGCAAGCAATCGATTGAACTGCAATGAAAGATAAGTGAAAAGATGAAAGAAGTTGTCAAGAAGGAAATCATAAAATGGCTTGATATAGGAATTATTTACTCGATTTCTGATAGCAAGTGGGTGAGTCCAGTAGAATGCTTCTCAAAAAAGTGTGGCATCACAGTGGTTCACAATGATAAGAATGAATTAATACCTACACGCATCCGCACGGGATGACGAGTTTTATGGATTATCGTAAATTGAATACGGCCACAAAGAAGGATCATTTTCCACTTCCCTTCATTGAGCAAATGTTAGATTGGGTTGTTGGAGAAGCTTATTATTGCTTCCTAGACTGCTATTATGGGTACAACCAAATTGCTATTGCATCGGAGGATCAGGAGAAAACAACTTTCACCTGCCCCTTTGGTATGTTTGCTTTTTGACGTATGCCTTTCGATCTTTGCAATGTACCAACCATACTTTAAAGGTGTATGATGACAATATTCTCATATATGATCAAATACTCTTTAGAAGCTTTTATGGATGACTTTTCAATTTATGGGAATGATTTTGGTCATTGCGCTGGCAATTTGGATAAAGTACTAAAGCGATGTAAGCACACTCATCTTTTTTTGAGTTGGGAAAAATGTCATTTTATGGCAACTGAAGGCATTGTGTTGGGCCATTGCATCTCTAATTAGGGTATTCAAGTAGATAAAGCTAAGGTGGAAATCATCGAGAAATTACCCCCACCGACAAATGTGAAAGGTATTCGTAGCTTCCTTGGACATGTGGGATTTTACCGGCGGTTTATTAGGAATTTTTCAAAAATTGCAAAACTATTGTTCTTATTGCTAGAACAAAATCAAAAATTCCTCATTGACGAGGTATGTTTGGATGCCTTTATTCAGTTAAAGAAGTAGCGGGTTAATGCACCCCTTGTCATTGCACCGGATTGGTCTCAACCTTTCGAAGTTATTTGCGATGCAAGTGACTTCGCTGTGGGTGTAATACTAGGAGAACGCAAGGGAAAAATATTTCACACCATTTATTATGCTAGTAGAACTCTTACAGAGACTCAATCCAAGTATACCACCACAAAGAAGAAATTGCTGGCCGTAGTCTTTGCGTTCGAAAAGTTTCGCTCTTATCTTGTCGGCACAAAAGTTATGGTATTCATTGATCACTCGGCGTTGTGATACCTCTTTGTGAGAAAAGATGCCAAACCAAGACTGATACAATGGATTTTATTGTTGCAAGAATTTGACATTGAAATACAAGACCAAAAGAGGTCAGAGAATCAAGTTCCAATCATTTGTCTAGGTTGGAAATTGGCAGCAAAGATGGGAAAATACTTCAAGTTGTCGACACATTCCCCCGTGAGATGTTATTCACTGTCTGCAACTCCTTGGTATGCATATTTGGTTAATTACTTGGTGTGTGGAAAGCTCTCATTGAGTATCAAGGGCCATAAAAAAGGAAAATTTCTTCGTGATGTAGTGAAGTACTATTGGAACGAGCCGTATTTATTCAAGGTATGCTATGATAACATTATTCAGTGTTGTGTTCAAGAAGGGGAGAGGTTCTCAATTCCGAAGCAATGTCATGATGCTCCTTATGGAGGTCATTGCAGTGGTATGAGAACTGCTACTAAGGTTCTTCAATTACGATTTTATTGGCCATCATTGTTCAAGGATGCTCATAACTTTTTGAATCAATGCGATAAATGTCAGCGCACTGGTTCTATTTCCCGACGTAATGAAATGTTGCACTAGCCAATTATGGAAGTTGAATTGTTTGATGTTTGGGGAATGGATTTTATGAGACCATTTCCAAGTTCATTTGGAAATCTTTATATATTAGTCGCTATTGATTATGTCTCGAAGTGGGTGGAGGCTATTGCTATCCCAAAGGATGATGCAAGGAAAGTGTTTAAATTTTTTCACAAGTATATACTCACCTGTTTTGGCACACCAAAGGCCTTGATTACTGATCAGGGTACACATTTCCATTGCATCCAAGTGGCGGCTGCATTGAAAAGATTTGGAGTTAATCACAAAATGGCCACTACTTATCATCCACAAACAAATGGATAAGCTGAAGTATCAAATCGACAAATTAAGAATATTCTCGAGAAGGTTGTTAACCATTCAAGGAAAGATTGGTCCTCCTAATTGGATAACGCTCTATGGGCTTTACGAACAGCATACAAGACTCTATTGGGGACGTCGCCATATCAATAAGTTTTTGGGAAAGCATGTCACTTGCTAGTTGAGCTAGAACACAAAAAGATGTAGGCAATTAAGAAAGTGAACATGGACTATGAAGCTGCTAGAAAGAAAAAGGCCGTTGGAGTTCACCGAGCTAGAGGAGATTCGAAGAAATGCTTATGAAAATGCTACAACTTATAAGGAAAAGACCAAACGATGGCATCACAAGATTACTTTGCAGCGAAAATTTATCGCGAGGCAATAGGTTTTATTATTCAATTCTCGACTTAAATTGCAATAGGTAAATTGCGTTCACGTTGGTCTGGAACATTCGAAGTTATTGACGTATTTCCTCATGGTGTGATCATAGTTCGAGATTTATGTGATGGACACCAGTTCAAAGTCAATGGATAAAGATTGAAGCACTACTTTGGAAATAAAAATTAAGAGTAGGCAGAGACTATTAATTTGGTCCAAACATTTTAAAATTTTAATTTATTACTCCGAGATTTCATCTTATTTTATTCCTATTTTGTAAAGCTTGTTTTCTTTCTTTTTTGCTGAATAATAAGGTACCAATGTCGACACAATAAGATTTGGTTGTCAATGCTTTCTGTACCATTGTGTTACCATTAATCAGAATTAAGGGAAATTCAATCTTCACCGTTAGATCAAAACCCATCTAGGCTTTTCATCTGTTTGAGCAAGTACAATTCTTATTGGACGCAACTCTTTCTACTAGCTTTGTATCTCTCCACAAAACATCACGGCTCTACATCTTCCTCTTGCACTCCCTAGAAAGTGTACACCACTGTGCTGACTGCAAACCATCCAAGCAACCATTTTTATTATTTTTCCTTACTCAAGATCCTACCTTTTTCACTTAAAATTGTCTTCCCTATACAAAAGATGACAATAACAAGAAGTTTGACCAAGAAAGCCAACAAATCTACTAAAGAACATACGTCCTCCACTACCGCAGTTCGTGAGTCGGAATCCCCCCAGGTTAGTGCAAAAAAGGAACCCATAACCTTTCTGAATAAAGTGGCAAGTAAATGATTTCAAGACAACATATTGTGCCAAAATTTTCACCCCGACCAAGGCATTTCCCAGTCGCAACAACAAGAATTGGCCAAACAAATTCCCTAACCATTTTTAAACTGAAATGGGGAAATTTCTGCGCAAACCCTAGAAGCTATTCCCCTTCCCTGGTACGTGAGTTCTCTACCAGCCTCTATGACCAAGAATTAGAGTTTATTTTTGTTCGTAAAGGTCTCATTCCATGGGACGCCAAAATAATCAGTGAGTTGTAAAACATTCCATTCAATGTCGACAAATACTATGATTTCTTTACGAAAATGACAGGCAAAAAAGGGAACTTGTTGGTAAGGACTTGTGTATTGAAGGAGCAATGTTGACAGGGTCACATTCAAATAATTTTACGATGCACTGCCATTTTCTAATGCTACACAACAAAATTTGGTTTCACTTTGTTAACTTCAAGTTACTACCATCCACCCACAACACCACTATTAACATTTACAGATTGTGTCTGATACATTCCATTATCACGAGTAAAAGAATTGATGTTGGCACAATACTCTATCAAGAAATTGCTGAATGCGCCACCAGGCAGACTGACATTTTGGTTTTCCCATCATTGGCCATGTCACTGTGTCAGCAGAAAGGAATTGTACCTCGGGGAGATGAAGAAATTATTGATAATAAGGGTCTAAGTAATGAAGCTTTTGTCGAGAGAATGACTCATGGCACAAAAACACCAATACTAAAAGTGGCAGAAACCAGTACGACAAAGAAGGGAAAGCTAAAGCCGATAGTAAAGGAATAAACCCTGCATACAAAGACATCCTTATGGCGTAAGATGAAATATGTAGAGAAAATGGTTACTTCCATCAGCAATAGGTAAATCAAACTTGTTGTTACAATTGAGGACATGGAGAACTCTTAGAATTTGTTTTATGCTTATACTAAAGCTTAGAACAGTTCCATTGTAGCCACATTAAGCCAATTGAGCCCATCTTCAATACCGAACTTCCCAGTGTTTCCACCAATCATTCGAAACTATGAGCATTCATCTACCAATGACAGCTTCGAAGTCCGAGACTTATCGGTGGCATCTCTTCCCATCGTGCAAGCCTCTGATAATGACAAAGAAGAAGAATCCTAGGACATTAAGAAATGTTTGTGAAATATTGATAGCTTGTTTGAGGATGGTATTTTTGCTGATCAAGATGACACTACTGTTGAAAAGAAAGGTGTTACTGCTGAAGAAGAAATTGTTGCTGAAGAAAAATAAGTTGTAGAAGAAGAGAAAGAAAGATAAGAGGAAGATTTTGGTGTGAATATTGTCACTGCAACCGAATCTGTAGGTGCAAATATTGAAAATCTGGAACTAGATGGAGCAAGACCGACGAAAGTTGCTAAGGTCACCAGTGAGGAGTAGGATAACTCATTGGAAATAGTGGTCTATACTAGACCACTTCAGATGGCCTCTCCCATACAAGAAGCAACCGATGATACCGGAAGTTGAGGAGCAATCTGAAAACCATGGACAGCCTAAAGATAAGAAAAAGAAGCTCTCCAAGGACAAGAAGGAGGAGAAGGAAAGGAGAAAGAAGAAACACCGTGTAGCCACAGCAATGGCTGCAAATAACTAAGTTAGTTTTATTTTAAAGTTGTGGTTGTGGTTTTCATGCATTACATATATCTATAAGTCACATTTTGTTTAGTACACATTGTCACTGCATTTTTATTGTCATTACATATTCTATTTTTTTTATATAAAAAATGACCCAAATGGTCAAGTCAATTTATTGCATCTTTCAAAATTAACTCATGGATCTCCATCGGATAATCCACATTAAAATCCATGTTACAAATTTTATCCTTAGCCAACTTACAAAGCTGGTCCGCTAATCTATTATAATATCTAGGAGCCCAAGGAGCCCACTTAAAATTAAAAAAATTAAAAGCGTTAGTCTACTTATGTAAATTTTGCATGCAGTGGCCCATAGTTGTCAAGTCAATGTCTCTTTTGTGGAAAAGGTTGACCAAACTGGCATAGTCCGATTCCAGTTCCTCTCTGTCCCACTCGTTCATCCGTGCAAACTTAATGCTTTCCTCCATAGCTTGCCTCTCCGCCCACTCCACGTTCATATCTTTGTTCAAAGTTCCCGTTCGACCCCTGAGCACAAAGCCATCGACATCCCTAGAAACCAGCCCGAAACACATTTGTTTGCCAAAAACAGTGGCGTCGAAGTTAATTTTTGCCACTCCTAGTGCACGCTTCTTCCACCCTTTTTCCATTCTCGTTCTCGGCAGTAGCGGCCTCTCCACCAAGTTAAAAATCTTGAAATCCTGGCTTAAAGATGCTGCTCTCTCCCAAGTGGCTTTGGCTTCTTCCTCTGCCCCCCCGAAAAATACGATTATTCCTGCTGTTCCATATGTTTCAGAAAACCGTGACAAAGTTGAAGACTGCCGTTTTGTCAAATTCACGAGCCACCTTTTTGATCCAGTCAATAGTGCGAGACAACTTACCATCAAGCAGTTTGTTGTTGAAACACCCGTACTCTAGCACCGCCCTTGTAACAGCCCGATTTTGGGGCTAGTCGAAACAGTGGTTTCGAGACCACTAATCCGAGGTTGAGGAAAATTATTTTGGTATTATTTTATGTGTCGTAACATGCTTATAAGGATGCATGAGAGTTTTGGTACCTTAATTTTAACGATTGATTGCATAATTGCGAAAAAGGACTAAATCGCATAAAGTACGAAAGTTTCAAATTTCAAGTTAAAGGTGTCTATTTGTTAAAAGATATCAAAATAGAGTTTTTAAAGTGAAATTAGGCCATTAGATGTGTGTTGGCCGGCCATATAAGCTAGGGAGATAAGAGCATTAAATTTTGGTTAAATTTGGTGATATTAGGTGGCTATAATGAATAAAATAAGATAAAGAAAAGAGGAAGCTATCATCTTTTTCATTCTCTTCTTCCTCCACCAAAACTTTTAGCAAGGAATAGGGGTTTTGAAGCTTAAACTTTCAGCCAAGATATCCTCTAGCAAGTAAGTGTTTTTAGATGTCTTTCTTGGTGATTTTTGTGTTTTTGGAATCCTCAAAGCTTAAGCTAGCTAATGAGGGGACTAAATTTCATTATGGTGGGAAGTCCAAGGAATTTCCATGAGAGTTTATTAATGAAAATGAATGTTAGAGAGATGAGAAAAAACTTTTGTGAAAGGTGTTTGCATGAAAACACCTAAATAAGACTTAAATGCAAAGAATGAATTTGTGTCATAAATGCATGCATGAAATGGCAAGAATGGTGAGTAGTTGTAAGAGAAATAAATGTTTAACTAGAATTTTTTATTGAGAAAATGTGTTGAAAAATAAATTACGAGCCTAGGGGTAAAATCATAATTTTGCCATAATACAAGGGCAAAAAGGTCATTTTTACCCAAGTATAGATTTTAAGGTATTATGATCATAAAATGATCTAAATGAATGAATTTCATTGTAATAGATCAAGAAGAGCATGGAATCACCCTTGACCGTGGAAAAGGCAAGGTGACGGATTAAATCGTTAGTTAACACGTTTTGCACCGAGGTAAGTTTATGTGTAAACAATGCATATTTGTGTAAACATTATGTTGCTAATTAGTGTATGGCACGATTGAGAACATGTGAGATTCAAGTGGATTGAATGTGGTAGTCATTGAATAAATATTGTGTGAATGATGAAATAGTCATATAAATGTGTAATGACGACACTTGTTGGCGGGCTAAGTGTGATACCACATTATTGCTTAATTACGATGGCCTATGTGCGATACCATCATCTATTCATCATTTGGTGGGCTATGTGTGATACCATCGTAACCAATCTTTTTGGTGGCTATGTGCGATACCACCCTTATAAAGGATGATGGTGGGCTAAGTTCGAAACGACTGAGTAATTTGACTATGAGTAATGGAATTAGAGATAGTGATGTCTTGTATTATGTGGCTTTGTGATGCTCAGTGCAGGGGGACCTGTTAATGAATGTATGCATTAAGCTTGTGATATGGTTCAAATATGGAAATGGAGAAAATGAGTAAGCATGATCATGAATGTAGATTTTTTCTTGCTTAGTATGTAATGCTATGTAATTGTTTAATACATGTTATAATGTTATATTGTTTACATGTAAACTTACTAAGCTTAAAGCTTACTCCCCCTTCTCTTTTTGTTTTATAGAGTTTAAAAGCCAAGCTGAGATACGAGGATATCCAGAAGATCGCCCGTACTCAGTTCACCTCAGTATACCTAGACTTAATTATTTTGTACATGGCATGTATAGGGGCTTG
Source organism: Gossypium bickii (assembly GCA_025503065.1). Lineage (NCBI taxonomy): Eukaryota > Viridiplantae > Streptophyta > Magnoliopsida > Malvales > Malvaceae > Gossypium > Gossypium bickii. The sequence goes on along the minus strand of CP106717.1, from coordinate 38,980,084 downwards.
ACTAGTTAGATTATTTGTCATTTTGGCCAAAATGTATTGGCCCTTGTTAAGATAACTATTTTGTATATTGCCATGGTTGATGGCTCACCTTCTCATTTATGAAATTACAAAGTTATCTATGGAAGTTAATATTGAAATTATGAGATGTTTATTAGTATGTTAAATGGGTTCATGTAGTGTAAGCTATAGGGGTGCAAAGAGCTTGGCAAACAGCCTTGTTCTTGTCCACATGTGTAGGCACACAGGCATGTGTCTAGGTCGTGTGTGACACAAGGTCAAGCCATGGGCGTGTGCCCAGGCCGTGTGAAGTCTGCACCTCAAATTTGGTATTTAAATTGTCACACGATTGATGCACACGGGCGTGCCCAGGCCGTGTGAAGTCTGCACCTCAAATTTGGTATTTGAATTGTCACACGATTGATGCACATAGGCGTGCCCAAGCCGTGGGGAAATAATCAGAGGTGACCATGGACCAGCCATACGGGCATGTGTCTAGGTCATGCGACTCAAGTCAGTGTCGACCACGGGCGTTGAACACAAGCATGTGAGATGATACACAGGCGTGTCATCTAATCCATGGGCGTGTGACCCCTATTTAGGTGACATTTATCTAAATGTGTCAAAGTTTCTGATATATGTCTGATATTTTTCGGTGGTTAGTATAAGGCCCTATAGGCCCATTATAAGAAAGTTAGATGTAAGATTGAAAATGTTTGAATTTGGAATAGAATTTACTAACTCAAAGTTATATGACCAAGTGAGTCGAGTCCGGTAATGCCTCGTGCTCGATTCCAGTACAAGATACGAGTAAGGGTGTTACATTTAGTGGTATTAGAGCTATGGTTTAGTCGGTTCTAGGATTACCGTAGCATTTGTAGGAGTCTAGCTATACATGCCATAAACGTATGATGATAGTGTGGTGGCTTCTGATGATTTTAAACTTGTTTTATGTAGTATATGGATCATGATCAATCAACTGCTGATGACGCAGCTAGTAATGTGTTGGCTCCTGCGCAAGGGACCGCGCCTGTGCAGAGTAGACCCGAGACTAGGGTTCAAGGAGAAGAGGCTCGAGAAGCCTTTCTCCAAACGATAAGTAACTGGTACACTGAGTATGTACGAGCAAACCACAATGCTCAACCTCCTCCACCCCCACCTGTAACTCAGCCAGTTCCTGTGGCTCCCCAAGGTATAGAAATGGTGAGGACAACTAAGCCCCCGGTAGAAAAAATTCGGAAGCAAGGGGCTGAGGATTTTCAAGCTAATATAGATGATGACCCTGAGCGGGCAGAGTTCTGGCTTGGGAACTCAATGAGGGTTTTTGATGAGCTCTCCTGTACACCTGAGGAGAGCTTAAAATACGTTGTGTCTTTGCTGAGGGACTCGACATACCATTGGTGGAAAATGTTGACATCAGTGGTTCCTAAAGAGAGGGTAGCGTGGGACTTATTTTTGGAAGAGTTCTGAAAGAAGTATATAAGTCAACAGTTTGTAGACCAGAAACGGAAGGAATTCCTTAAGTTAAAGCAAGGAAAAATGACTGTAGTGAAATATGAGCGCGAATTTGTTAAGCTCAGTAAGTATGCGCAAGAATGTGTCCACGGAAGCTATCATAAGAGATTTGAAGATGGGTTGAATGAAGATGTCTTACTCTTAGTCGGCATTTTAGAACTAAAAGAATTTGTGGTATTAGTGGATAGGGCTAGTAAGGCCGAAGAATTGAATAAGGAAAAGAGGAAAGCCCTGAGTGAGGCTCAGGATGCAAGGAAGAGGCCGATGAGCAAATCATACCATGCTCAATCAGAGAGGTCCAGGGAAGTGAACCCTCGAATGACTACATCAGTCAGATATTCACAAAGTGAGCGAGGCAACACATATTCGGGTTCAAGAGTTCAGGCCACCTCAATGGCAAGTGTGGGCAATCCAAAGTCCAAACTAGAGTGCCCAAGTTGCGGCAGACATCACACTGGGGAGTGTTGGGGAAACAATCGAAATTGTTATAAGTATGGATCTCCCGACCATCTCATCTGAAACTGCCCTAAAAGGGATGACAATGAGAGGAAGCAAGAGATAAGATCAAGCAGTGCAGCCTTTATAGGTAAGCCACAAAAGAACCCAGAAGGTAGGTCTAGTGGTAGAGGTGTATCACGAGACACTACTGTAAGGCCAGAGGGCCGGGCGTCAGCAAGAACTTATGCTATTCACGCTCGAGAAGAGGCGTCATCGCCGGATGTAATAATGAGTACATTCTCTCTCTGTGACACCTCTATTATTGCTTTGATTGACCAGCGGTCAACCCATTCTTATATTTGTATGAGATTGGCATCTAGTTTGAGTATGACTGTTGAGTCTACTAAATTTGTGGTAAAGGTGTCAAACCCCCTAGGTAAACAGGTGTTAGTTGACAAGGTGTGTAGGAACTGTCCTTTGACAATTAGGGGTCATTGTTTCCCGGCAAACCTTATGTTGTTGTCGTTTGATGAATTTGATTTGATTCTTGGTATGGATTGGTTGACTACCTATAGTGTTTTAGTGAATTGTGGTAGTAAATTTATTGAATTGAAATGTGAAAATAGAGATATTATTCGGGCTGAATCAGGTGAGTCAGATAGTTTACCGGTGATGATTTCTTCCATGATAGCCGAGAAATATCCAAGAAAAGGGTACGAATCTTATCTCGCTTTCGTGTTAAACACTCAAGAGTCTGAAGTAAAAATTGAAATAGTACCGGTTGTATGTGAGTATTTGGATGTATTCCCGAGAGAGTTACCCGGATTACCCCCAGTTAGAGAGGTCGAGTTTGGAATTGAGTTAATCTTGGGAACAACACCCATATCGGTTGCTCCGCATAGGATGGCCCCACTAGAGTTGAAAGAACTGAAAGTTCAGTTGTAAGAGTTAACGGATAAGGGTTTTGCAAGACCGAGCTATTCAACGCGGGGTGCTCCAGCACTTTTTATAAAGAAGAAAAATGGGTCGATGAGATTGTGCATAGACTACAGAAAGCACAACAAAGTAACTGTGAAGAGCAAGTATCCTTTATTGAGGATAGATGATCTATTTGATCAATTGAAGGGGGCTACGGTGTTCTCCAAGATCGACCTGAGGTCCGGTTATTACTAGTTGAGGGTTAAGGAGCAAGATGTACCGAAAACGGCATTTCGGACGAGGTATGGCCATTATGAGTTTCTGGTCATGCCATTTAGTTTAACGAATGCTCCTGCGGTTTTTATGGATTTAATGAACCGTGTCTTCTGACCGTATTTAGACAAGTTTGTGGTTGTCTTTATTGACGACATATTGATTTATTCTCGAGATGAGAGTGATCATGCAGAACATCTTAGAATTGTCTTACAGACCTTAAGAGACAAGCGGTTATATGCTAAATTTAGTAAGAGCGAGTTTTGGCTTCGAGAGGTAGGATTCCTAGGACATATTGTGTCGGGCGAAGGTATTAGAGTTGATCCGGGAAAGATATTGGCTATTGTGGAGTGGAAATCACCGAGGAACGTGTTGGAAGTCAGAAGCTTTTTGGGTTTAGCGGGGTACTATAGACGGTTTGTGAAGGGATTCTCTATGATTGCTACTCTGATGACGAAACTATTGCACAAGGATGTTAAGTTTGAATGGACTAAAAAATGCCAACAGAGTTTCGAGAGATTGAAAACGTTGTTGATGGAGGCACCGATTTTGGTACAACCTAAGTCGGGAAAAGAGTTTGTGGTGTACAGTGACGCGTCGTTAAATGGTTTCGGTTGTGTGTTTATGCAAGAGGGTAAGGCAGTCGCTTACGCCTTGAGGCAGCTAAAACCACATGAGAAGAATTATCCGACTCATGACTTGTAGTTGGCCTCAATTGTTTTCACGTTAAAGATTTGGCGACATTACTTTATGGTGAGAAGTGTAGAATCTTCACGGATCATAAGAGTTTGAAGTATTTGATGGATCAAAAGGAATTAAATTTACGGCAATGACGGTGGCTCGAATTATTAAAGGACTATGAGCTAGTGACTGAAAACCATCCGGGGAAAGCGAATGCAGTTGTGGATGCTCTAAGTAGAAAATCCTTGTATGCTTTGAGAGCTATGAGAACGAGTTTGTCATTGTCTGATGATGGTGCTATACTGGCCGAGTTGAGAGCTAGACCACTATTTGTTCAATAAATACGTGAGGCTCAAAGGAATAATAGTTAGATACTAGCTAAAAGAGCTAAGTGTGAATCAGGAACTAATTTTGAATTCCGGGTGAGTTCAGATGGTTGCTTCATGTTCCATGATAGAATTTGTGTACCCAGAAATGACGAGTTGATCATAGAAATTTTACAAGAGGCATATAGTAGTTATTTTTCGGTACACCCAAGCAGTACGAAAATGTACAATGATCTAATGAAATTTTATTGCTGGCAGGGAATGAAAAGAGACATCTTGGAGTATGTAACAAGATGTCTGATTTGTCAACAAGTGAAAGCTGAGTATCAAGTGCCTTCGGGATTACTTCAGCCAGTGATGGTTCCCGAGTGGAAGTGGGATTCGATTACCATGGATTTTGTTACGGGCTTATCTATGACTCCGAAAAAGAAAGATGTTGTGTGGGTTATTGTTGATAGATTAACGAAGTCAGCTCACTTTATACCTGTGCGTATTGATTCTTCACTAGAAAAGTTAGCCGAGTTGTATATTGCAGAGGTAGTAAGATTACATGGAGTGCCTGTATCTATTATCTTAGACAGAGACCTGAGATTTACTTTGAGGTTTTGGAAGAAGTTACAGGAGGCCTTGGGTACAAGGTTGAATTTTAGTACTGCATTTCATCCTCAAACTGACGGTCAGTCTGAGAGAGTAATCCATGTTTTTGAGGATATGCTCCAATGCTATGTGTTAGAGTTCGAAGCTAGTTGGGAAAGATATCTACCCTTGGTCGAATTTGCTTATAATAACAGTTATCAATCGAGCATATGGATGGCACTGTATGAAGCCTTATATGGTCGTAAGTGTCAAAATCCCTTGTATTGGACCGAGCTAAGTGAGAAGCAAATTCATGGGGTTGATTTAGTTAAAGAGATGAGGAGAAAGTGAAAGTGATCCAGGATAGTCTGAAGGCTGCTTCGGACCGACAAAAGTCGTACGTGGATTTGAAAAGAAACAAAATTGAGTTTCAAGTGGGTGACAAGGTATTTCTGAAAGTGTCACCGTGGAAGAAAATATTGAGATTTGGTCGAAAGGGTAAATTGAGTCTGAGATTCATAGGGCCGTATGAGATTACCGAAAGGATTGGGCCAGTGGCATATCGGTTGGCTTTACCGGTAGAGTTAGAGAAAATTCACAATGTGTTCCATGTATCAATGTTAAGGCGTTATTGCTCCGATCATTCGCTTGTGATTCCTCAAACAGAAATTGAGATACGACCGGATACGACATATGAGGAACAGCCGATTAAAATCTTGGATCGAGAAGTGAAACAGTTGAGGAATAAGGACATAGCCTTTGTAAAAGTGTTGTGGCAAAAACACGGTGTAGAAGAGGCTACATGGGAACCGGAGGAAGCCATGAGAGAGCAATATCCAAACCTTTTTACCGGTAAGATTTTCGGGGACGAAAATCTCTAAAGAGGAGTAGAGTTGTAATAGCCCGGTTTTGGGGCTAGTCGGATGTAACACCCCTATCCCGTGTCCGTCGCCTGATTAAGGTTAGGAGTGTTACCGGACAGATCGGAAACATTCACAGACAAAATCATACATTAAATCATCATTCTCAGACATAATATCGCTTAAGCGAGTCCTCAAGACCCTAATCATGCTTAGACGTCGAGTCGGGACTAAACCGAAACACTTACAAAAATTTCATGAAAATCTGAAACTTTTCGAAAATACAGGGGAGACACGCCCGTGAGAGGAGACCGTGTTCCGTCCAAGGTTTCTAGACACCCCCATGTGTCTTTTCGTGTCTAATATATACTGACTATACCAACACGGTCATTAGGCACGCCCGTGTGCCATGGCATGGCCGTACTTTTAGGTCATATATCGACTTCCCACCACGGCCACCGTGCACGCCTCGTGTCGAGGCCGTGTACTTTTATGTTAGCTACTGACTTGCACACCACAGCCAGATGACACACTCGTGTCAAGGCTGTGTGATGATAAACTGCATCCTACAATTCACCCACGGTCGTTAGGCACGCCCGTGTGACATTATAGGCCATTTACAAGGCCAAAATGCCACCCATAAGGGTCAAACCTACAAGCCATATTTATCAAGATATCTCATGCACATGTAACCATCAAAATATACCAAAATAATCAACCAATTCATGCATATTTGTTAACTAAAGTAATCACACTGCAATCCATTCAATATTCATTCAATCTAACTATTCAAACCAATTCCAAACATACCAATTTGCATAACTAAATCTTAATTATACCATGCTCCTTTCATCCATATATACTTACCATCTCATAACTATTTCATGTAACAACTAAGCATGCCAAAACAACTTCACATATCACATTCATTAAGGCATATTATCAAAACATAATTAGCCAAATCAAATGGCTAAGTTCATTATACAACTCATACCAAAACTAGCCTATACATGCCATATTGAGCTATATACATTTTCAAAGTGTACCAAAATAAGTTTAATAGTGTGATGACGATCCTTGACGGTCCCGAGCCTTCAGTAGCTTTAACGACCTATAAGACAGAAAAATCACACACACAGAGTAAGCTTTCCAAAAGCTTAGTAAGTCATATACAAATAAACTACATATGTAAGCATATAAGCATATAAAAATATAAGCACATTTCTTATACATAACCAACTTCTCACATAAATATTCTTTGGTTCATACTTTTGGCCACATTTGCCTCCAACATCAATTCAAGAATCATATATAAATACTTAGCTTTTTTTATGCTTACCTTCACATATCATATTGATATACCATTATACATAATCATCATAATAAGATCACATAATGAATTACCTTATATACACAGTTAGTGTGCAATTCAATGTACTTGAAACAGATTCATCTCATTCTTTCTTTAGCTCATTATCAATCTCAACCCCATACTCAAGTATCTATTCTTTCAACTCTTAAAACTATCATTATCCACATAGCTATCATACATACCTTAATCAACACTTAGTTACTCACCATTCATGCTACTTAACTTCTTAATATTACGTCATACTTACATACCATATATTCATTTCGGACAAGCTCATAGATTAATGAATTACATCTTGTTCTTTTAATCTCGTAAAGTAAGAGCAACTTACCTCATTAGTACTATGTTACCAAGATATCATGCATTATTTACATAAATAATTTTTCTCGAGTATCTCCATTAGTGGGTTAATGTTTTAATGGATCTGTAACTCTGCACACTTAGTGCAAATCAAATAACGTGACGCACACTTAGTGTGTCGCATCTTGAAAAAGAGAGAGACACACAGTCTTTGTTTATTAGCAATGTATCGCATACACTTAGTGCAAATTTCATAACCGAACATAATCGTTATCGCACACTTAGTGCCAATATGTTAAATGAACTTATTTTTGGTATCGCATTACAATTGCATATTCAATAAGCCAAAACTTTTGTCTTTTCGCACACACACGACTAATTAATTGTTAAAGCATGACTTTCTATCAATATCGCATACACAAGTGCTAATCACAAAGTCGAAACTTATATTATTTCGCACACACAGTGCTATTCATTAAAGTTGTAGCTTCTATTTTTTTGCACACACAGTGCTATTCATTAATATGATCGCACACTTAGTGCCTCAACTCATAGCTGAAGCTTAAATGATATTGCACACTTAGTGCATTTATAATAAACTGATCTTAAACCGGTATCACACACACAGTGCCATCCACAAAGTCGAAGCTTATAATATGTCGCACACACAGTGCAAATCATCTCGGTCACATTTCCATTTACACACATTTAGTGCCATAAAAATCTATTTCTCACATAGCATTTATAATTCAATGATATCATAACCATTCGTTTCACAACATTTAAACATAGCTTAGTACACTTTTTATATTCGAACTTATCTCGGAATTCATATGCACAATCCTCTCATAAACATCCATTATCAACATTAGTCATAGGAATAATTATAATTTCATACAAGTACGTTTATTTGCATAGTGACTTACCTCGGATTCGGTTTATTGGAAATGAAAACAGCTACTCGTTTACTTTCGCTTTCTCGCGATCTAAATCCATTTTCCTCGGTTCTTGATCTAAACATATTCAGAATTAACCCTTTTATTCACTAGTTACATATTCAGAATTAACCCTTTTATTCACTAGTTCATTCAATTCAATCCCAAAGACATACATTTAAGGCTATTTGCAATTTAGCCCTCACATTTGCACATTTTATCAATCTAGTCCATTTTTCACAAAACACCAAATTCACAAAATCCACCCATGCTCATGCTTAGCCGAATATCCCTAGGGACTATACAAGTACAAATATTTCATCAAATTTACAAATTAGTCCTCCAAAATAATATTTTCTCAATTTAGCCCTATTTAGCTAAATTCATCAAAACTTCAAGAACAAAACATGTTCATCTAGCTCAAATCTTTCATTTAACAACTAAACTCATCTCAAAGCTCAACATATCATCAATGGCATTTTACACAAACATCACCAATTCACAAAATTAATACATGGGTTTTGTAACTCTCAAAGCAACGATTGCAAAAACGTAAAAATTATCAAAAACCGATCAAAAACACATACCCGATTTATGCTTGAACCATGGCCGAATGAAACATGCTTAACCCTTTCTTTTTCTTTTAACTTTCGGCACCCAAATAAGATGGACATACTTGATTTTCAATCTTTGTTTTATTATGCTTATAATAATGCACAAATGACAAAATAAACCTTTACTAATGCATTAAAAATTTCCACTAACTTTGGCATTAATGTCCATCCATTTTCAAATGGTAAAATTGCATTATAAGGACTTCACACTTATAAAGACATGACACATAAGTGCTTTAGCAAATAGCATACAACTTTCACAATTAATGCAATTTCATCCTTTTGTCAAATTAATCACACAGACAGTCAAATTAGTTTACGAAAATTTACCACATGCTCAATCACACATCAACGGCACAGAAAATAATGTTAAAATATTATACGGACTCAGATTTGTGGTCCCGAAACCACTGTTCTGACTAGGGTATAAACCGGACTGTTACATCAGAATAGTGGTTTTGAGACCACTAATCCGAGGTTGAGACCACTATTCTGAGGTTGAGGAAAATTATTTTGATATTATTTTATGTGTCGTAACATGTTTATAAGGATGCATGAGAATTTTGGTATCTTAATTTTAATGATTGATTGCATAATTGCGAAAAATGACTAAATCGCACAAAGTGCGAAAGTTTCAAGTTTTAAGTTAGAGGTGTCTAATTGTTAAAGGATATCAGAATAGAGGTTTTTAAAGTGAAATTAGGCCGTTAGATGTGTGTTGGCTGTCCATATAAGCTACGGAGACAAGAGCATTAAATTTTGGTCAGATTTGGTGATATTAGGTGGCTATAATGGATAAAATAAGATAAAGAAAAGAGGAAGCTATCATCTTTTTCATTCTCTTCTTCCTCTACCAAAACTTTTAGCAAGAATAGGGGTTTTGAAGCCTAAACTTTCAGCCAAGATATCCTCTAGCAAGTAAGTGATTTTAGAGGTCTTTCTTGGTGATTTTTGTGTTTTTGGAACCCCCAAAGCTTAAGCTAGCTAATGAGGGGACTAAATTGCATTATGGTGGGAAGTCTAAGGACTTGCCATGAGAGTATTTATGTTGTTAACTTAGTTTTTATTAAAGAATATGAATGTTAGAGAGATGAGAAACAACTTTTGTGAAAGGTGTTTGCATTAACACACCTAAATAGGACTTAAATGCAAAGACTGAATTTGTGTCATAAATGCATGAAATGGTGAGAATGGTGAGTAGTTGTAAGAAAAATAAATGTTCAGCTAGACTTGTTTATTGAGAAAATGTGTTGAAAAATAAATTACGAGCCTAGAGGCAAAATTGTAATTTTGCCATAATACAAGGGCAAAATGATCATTTTTGCCCAAGTATAGATTTTGATGTATTATGATCATAAAATGATCTAAAAAAATGAATTTCATTGTTATAGATCAACAAGAGCTTGGAATCAACCTTGACCGTGGAAAAGGCAAGGTGACGGATTAAATCGTTAGTTAACACGTTTTGCACCGAGGTAAGTTTATGTGTAAACAATGCATATTTGTGTAAACATTATGTTGCTAATTAGTGTATGGCATGATTGAGAACATGTGTGATTCAAGTTGATTGAATGTGGTAGTCATTGAATAATTATTGTGTGAATGATGAAATAGTCATATAAATGTGTAATTACGACACTTGTTGGTGGGCTAAGTGCGATACCACCTTGTTGCTTAATTACGATGGGCTATGTGTGATACCATCGTCTATTCATCATTTGGTGGGCTATGTGCGATACCATCGTAACTAATCTTTTTGTTGGGCAATGTGCGGTACCACCATAACTATTTTTTTGGTGGGCTATGTACAATACCACCGTAACTAATTTTTTTGGTGGCCTATGTGTGATACTACTGTAACTAATCTTTTTCGTGGGCTATATGCGATACCACCCTAATAAAGGCTGATGGTGGGCTAAGTGCGAAACCACCGAGTAATTTGCTCTGAGTAATGGAATTAGAGATAGTAATGTGTTGTATTATGTGGCTTTGTGATGCTAAGTGCAGGGGAACCTGTTAAATGTATGCATTAAGCTTGTGATATGGTTGGAATGTGGGAATGGAGAAAATAAGTAAACATGATCATGAATGTAGATTGTTTCTTGCTTAGTATGTAATGTTCTGTAATTGTTTAATACATGTTATAATGTTATATTGTTTACATGTAAACTTACTAAGCTTTTTTCCCTTGTTTTATAGAGTTTAAGAGCCAAGCCGAGATACAAGGATATCCAGAAGATCTCCCATACTATCAGTTCACCTCGGTATACCTAGACTTAATGATTTTTTACATGGCATGTAAAGGGGCTAGACTAGTTAGATTATTTTGTCATTTTGGCCAAAATGTATTGACCCTTGTTTATAATGTCATGGTTGATGGCTTACCTTATCATTTATGAATTTACGAAGTTATCTATGGAAGTTCATATTGAAATTATGAAATGTTTATTAGTATGTTGAATGGGTTCATATAGTGTAAGTTGTAGGGATGCAAAGAGATTGGCAAACAGCCTTGTTCTTGTCCACATGGGTAGGCACACGGGCGTGTGTCTAGGCTGTGTGTGACACAAGGTCAAGCCACGGGCGTGTGCCCAAGCCGTGTGAAGTTTACACCTCGAATTTGGTATTTGAATTGTCACATGGTTGAAGCACACGGGAGTGCCCAGGCCATGGGGAAATAATCAGAGGCGACCACGGACCAGCCATACGGGCGTGTGTCTAGGTCATGCGACTCAAGTCAGTGTCGACCACGGGCATTTTACACGGGCATGTGAGATGATACACGGGCGTGTCATCTAGTCCATAGGTGTGTGACCCCTATTTAGGTTGTAACATCCCAAAATTGGGCCTATGAGAATTGAGCCCAATGGGCCTTAGGCGTAGTAGCGTTTAAATTTTCAGAGAATAAGAGATCGGCTTAAATGCAAGTTAGACTTATTAGATAAGTGATTTTGGAAGATTAGAGGGCTTCTATGAAGTCCCGGGATCAAATATTGGCTTTGGGGAAATTTTGGTTTTAGGTGAAAAAAAAACCTTGGAAGTTGGCAGATAGGCCTTAAGAATAAAATATGGAGAAAAATGACACAAGTGGAGTGTGTGGTGTAGTGGTAAAGTGACGCCACATAAGAGACAAGGGAGTGACGCCACAAAGAAGGAAGGAGGTCCAAGGTTCAAGTCTTGGCTTTTGCATTTTGGTTTCTTTTTGCTTGGACCTTAGAATTTGGCCCATAGTTTATATTTAGTTGCGCATGGTCTAAGACACAAGTGGAGCTTGTGGTAAAGTGGCTAGCAGGCGTGGATTATGCTACAAGGAGCACAGGTTCGAATCTCATGAGAAGCAAGGGAGTATTTATTTTATGATTGGGCGGGCAGAGTTTGATTTGAATTTAAACTCTCTCACTGACGAAGGGATCCCACATCGGAAAGACACAAAGAATGAAGGTGAAGAGCTAGCTATATAAGGAGCATCCTAGGAGGAGAGTAAACACATCTTGGAGGCGTTTGGGCACAAGAGTGGTCGGGCGCTGATTAGCCCTGCAGTCCTATCGGTGTGTAACTCTCTCTCTAGTTGTAGAGCGGCAAAATGTCGAAATGCCTGCACACGGCATTAGTAGCCACACGAGCGTGCGGCGCATGTGTGGGGCTTCGGCGCGCGATAGTTGAGGCCATCGATGTATTCTCGTGGGTTGGGTCGCTTGGGCCTCGATGGGCGAAGTGGGCCCAATGGGCCCGTGGGCCTATATGAGTAAATTGCATGATTGGTTAGTATATGTTGAACTAGACTAGGTGGAAGTTATATACGTGGCTAGATTTGTGCTAGGTGGGCCACACGAGCATGTGGGCCGGATGGGCCGAAATCGGGTTTTAGGCCCAATCGTCCCGTATGACCTGGAAATGGTAGATGAGTCGCTAGTGGTGACATTAGGCCTCGGAAAGGCCATTTCAGTTGTGAATTTTGAAAATACCCTTAGTAGGTAAAATTACGATTATACCCTTAGAGGTTGATTAGCATGATTATGTTGTTTAGTTTTGGCCGATTGTAGGGAAGGCTTGATCTCGCATATCTCGAGTTGTGGCTAGTGCTCGAAAAGTGTTAAGGAAGGGGATCTAGTGCGTTAGATCTTGATCTCCGGGATTTGATAGTCGTATTAGTAACGGTGTGTAAACTAACACACTTCTTGCTTTGTATATGTTTGATAAAGCGATTGATTGGTAAAATCAAAACAAAGTATGGTTGAGTGATATGATACCCTATGGGTATGTGCACGGATTCGTAAGTCCGTTTCATTATGAGTACTTATTATTGATACATGATGTCATGATTTATGATGTATGTGCTATGAGATGCAACGTTAAACATGTTTGCATGATTTGAATACTATACATGAGTTGGTATAATGATGGGTGATATGAGAGGAGGGCGATGATATTTTGTCTTGTGAGCACCGAGTGTTTTTTGGTAACACAACTTTGTGACTTTGGGTCACGGAGGTTTGGCACCTCCAGAGGTTTGGCACCTCAGCGTCTCGTCCCCGTGGTTTCGCACCACAGTGGGTTGGCCCCACAAGGCGGTATTGAGGGATTGACGCTAGTGATTTGGTATCACCATATTTGTGTCTTTGGGACACCAGAGGTTTGGCACCTCATTACGACTCGTCCACGTGGTTGGACACCACCGTGGGTTGGCCCCACTTGAGAGATACGGGATTGTCGCTAGTGATTTGGTATCACACGATGGGTTGGCCCCATCATCCGGATTTGTGACTTCGGTCACCAAAGTGATTTGGTATCACAAACGTGTCTTTGGGACACCAAAGGTTTGGCACCACATTGACGGATATCGTGTCTTTGGGACACCAGTGTTTTGGTAACACATTGTGACTATATGTCACCGGTGGTTTGGCACCACCAAAGGTGTTTGGTACCACACGGTAGAAAAGGTGTATGGATGGTTAGGATTGGGTGCATATTGATTGGATGCATGATGGTTATGTTTATGTTGCATATGATATTTTGCTAATCCGGGAAAAAGGGTGGCACACCGAGTCTTGGTGACTCACCTTTTTCTTTAACCATTTTCAGTATTGCATAAGGTGGGCCCGGGATCGGAGAGGACAAGGTGGCCTATGCCAAGATGATGATTTAATATTTTATGTTTGGTTTTGATATAAGTACTTTATTTGAATTATTGGGTTGTAATAAAGGCCATTTTATTATTTGGTATTACTTGATTATGGTTTTGTTATTTTAAATTCTTATTAACTCAAAAATGTTTTCACACAACAAAAGAAATTACATGAGTTTTAAGTAAGAGGAATTCGTTTTACTCACATATCTGATATAGTTTTCAAAATTGAATTCTTTCATGCTTTATGCTAAGTTAAGGAGGTTTTTCAACCGTCTTTCCGCAATAACATAACCAGATTCGGTCGTAGTGAATGGGCCGGGTTTGGGGATGTTACAGTTTGGTATCAGAGCCCAGTTCAAAACTCGGTTTGAGGGTTTTGGGCCCAAAAACACTTTTAAAAAAAAAAAGGGCTTTTCAAAATATGGGCTTTTAAGAAACTTTTCAAGTTATTCTAGCATGGCACCTGTACCTCCGACCCGAAGTCCACCAGGTAAGTACTTCGGACTTTCTTGAAGTGATTTGTTTGTATGAATTGATTTATATGTGAATATTATGGGCTTTTATGGGAACGTAGATTAGTGAACTAGGATCTGTTGAATCCTAGGACTAGTCTACTTAAACACATGCATAAGACTTAAGGCTACTAAACAAACTCGTGAAGTAAGTCGCCGAGTTAAGGTGTGGTAACCATCATGACGCATGTCGAGGATTGGTATTCGATGAAGAGCTTGGTATTTAAGCGGTCCTAGCGACTCACCTCCTCTTTACGCGAATCCTACACGTGTGTAGCTACGGTTCACCTTAACCAAGAAGACTTGTTCATAAAGCTAAACCAAGTATTAAAACCCGAAAGGGATTAGCCTTCTTGTTTTAAACCCTAGTTTTAAAATTTTCAAACTTACCCTTTGGGTTGTAAACCCTAAATCGATTTTGAAAGACGTTTTCTCGATTTACCAAAATTTCCAAAATGCCCCTAGTGGCAAAATTACAAAAATGCCCTTGTATTGTAAAATTACTGTACTACCCTCAACTTCATTAAAATGATTTTACTTTGCAAAATACCAAAATCTCGAAATTTCAAAATGTTAAGATACCTGTATGGGGAAATTACAAAAATACCCTGTGTTAAAAATTACTAAAATGCCCTGACTTTCAAGATTTTCGGTTTAACTCCAATTTTAATAAAATTTCCCTACTTTGCAAAAGTATACAAAAATGCTATTTTCAAGATACCTGATTTGAAAATTTACAAAATTACCCCGATGAACAAAATTACCGAAATGCCCTTGGTTTCTAAATTTTCATAATTCCTCGATTTTTACTAAAATGTTCTTAGATTATGAAAATATCAAAAACTTTTGTTTTACAAATATCGAGATATCCCGATTTGGGAAACTTACGAAAATACCTTTAACTTCCAAAATTACCAAATAACCCCGATTTCAAAATTTTTGCAACACATCTGGTTTGAAAAACAAATTTTTCAAGATGACCCCGAGATTTTGTAAACTTTGAAATATCTTTAATTTGAAAACTATTTTCAAATTGACCACGAGTTATTACCAAATACCCTTATAGGAAAATGTCGAAATTACCCACAGGTTGGGAATGCTCAAGAAAGTGACATGGATGAATGAATGTGTCTTTAGAGAAGTATGTGAATGTTTGAATTAGAACAGAGAACTTGAGATGAAACTTTGATTGCTCGAAAGAACGACTTCCAGAAACTTCTGTTCATAAAATTTGCTCGTGGATAAAACAGTGGAACCAAATTTCTAATGCATAAAACTTTTAATCAGATTAAATCGCGACGCTAGATATGAGTTCTAGGGGACGTGGTTGCGGGCGTGGTCAAGGTGGAATGACACTTTATTAAGATCAGAGCGCGCAGCAAGAGCGTAGTGTGGTAGGTTAGGATGTGCGACTGTTAGTTAGTTGGAAATATCGAGGACGAAATTTCTTTAAGGAGGGTAGATTTGTAACATCCCAAAATTGGGCCTAGGAGAATTGAGCCCAATGGGCCTTAGGCGTAGTAGCGTTTAAATTTTCAGAGAATAAGAGATCGGCTTAAATGCAAGTTAGACTTATTAGATAAGTGATTTTGGAAGATTAGAGGGCTTCTATGAAGTCCCGGGATCAAATATTGGCTTTGGGGAAATTTTGGTTTTAGGTGAAAAAAACCCCTGAAGTTGGCAGATAGGCCTTAAGAATAAAATATGGAGAAAAATGACACAAGTGGAGTGTGTGGTGTAGTGGCAAAGTGACGCCACATAAGAGACAAGGGAGTGACGCCACAAAGAAGGAAGGAGGTCCAAGGTTCAAGTCTTGGCTTTTGCATTTTGGTTTCTTTTTGCTTGGACCTTAGAATTTGGCCCATAGTTTATATTTAGTTGCGCATGGTCTAAGACACAAGTGGAGCTTGTGGTAAAGTGGCTAGCAGCGTGGATTATTCTACAAAGGGAGCACAGGTTCGAATCTCATGAGAAGCAAGGAGTATTTATTTTATGATTGACGGCAAGAGTTTGATTGAATTTAAACTCTACTCGACGTGAAGGATCCCACATCGGAAAGACACAAAGAATGAAGGTGAAGAGCTAGCTATATAAGGAGCATCCTAGGAGGAGAGTAAACACATCTTGGGGCGTTTGGGCACAAGAGTGGTCGGAGCGCGATTAGCCCCAGAGTCCTATCGTGTGTGTAACTCTCTCTACTCTAGTTGTAGAGCGGCAAAATGCCGAAATGCCGGGATACACGGCATTAGTAGCCACACGAGCGTGCATGCGCATGCATGTGTGGGGCTTCGGCGCGATAGTTGAGGCCATCGTGAGTATTCTCGTGGGTTGGGTCGCTTGGGCCTCGATGGGTCGAAGTGGGCCCAATGGGCCCGTGGGCCTATATGAGTAAATTGCATGATTGGTTAGTATATGTTGAACTAGACTAGGTGGAAGTTATATACGTGGCTAGATTTGTGCTAGGTGGGCCACACGAGCATGTGGGCCGGATGGGCCGAAATCGGGTTTTAGGCCCAATCGTCCCATGACCTAAATGGTAGCCGAGTCGCTAGTGGTGACATTAGGCCTTCTGAAAGGCCATTTCAGCTTGTGAATTTATGAAAATACCCTTAGTAGGTAAAATTACGATTATACCCTTGGAGGTTGATTAGCATGATTATGTTGTTTAGTTTTGGCCGATTGTAGGGAAGGCTTGATCTCGCATATCTCGAGTTGTGGCTAGTGCTCGAAAAGTGTTAAGGAAGGGGATCTAGTGCGTTAGATCTTGATCTCCTGGATTTGATAGTCGTATTAGTAACCGGTGTGTAAACTAACACACTTCTTGCTTTGTATATGTTTGATAAACTGATTGATTGGTAAAATCAAAACAGTATGGTTGAGTGATATGATACCCTATGGGGTATGTGCACGGATTCAGGTAAGTCCGTTTCATTATGAGTACTGTTATTGATACATGATGTCATGATTTATGATGTATGTGCTATGAGATGCAACGTTAAACATGTTTGCATGATTTGAATACTATACATGAGTTGGTATAATGATGGGTGATATGAGAGGAGGGGGCAGTGATATTTTGTGTTGACGAGCACCAGTGTTTTGGTAACACAACTTTGTGACTTTGGGTCACCAGAGGTTTGGCACCTCCAGAGGTTTGGCACCTCAGCGTCTCGTCCCGTGGTTTCGCACCACAGTGGGTTAGCCCCACAAGGCGGTATTGAGGGATTGACGCCAGTGATTTGGTATCACCACATTTGTGTCTTTGGGACACCAGAGGTTTGGCACCTCATTGCGACTCGTCCCTGTGGTTGGACACCACCGTGGGTTGGCCCCACTTGAGAGATACGGGATTGTCGCTAGTGATTTGGTATCACACGATGGGTTGGCCCCATCATCGGATTTGTGACTTCGGTCACCGGTGATTTGGTATCACAAACGCGTGTCTTTGGGACACCAGTGGGTTTGGCACCACATTGACGGATATCGTGTCTTTGGGACACCAAAGTGTTTTGGTAACACATTGTGACTATATGTCACCGGTGGTTTAGGCACCACCAAAGTGGTTTGGTACCACACGGTAGAAAAGGTGTATGGATGGTTAGGATTGGGTGCATATTGATTGGATGCATGATGGTTATGTTTATGTTGCATATGATATTTTGCTAATCCGGGAAAAGGGTGGCTGCTTGAGTCTTGGTGACTCACCTTTTTCCTTTAACCATTTTCGTGTATTGCATAAGGTCGGGACCGGGATCGGAGAGGACAAGGTGGCCTATGCCAAAGATGATGATTTAATATTTTATGTTTGGTTTTGATATAAGTACTTTATTTGAATTATTGGGTTGTAATAAAGGCCATTTTATTATTTGGTATTACTTGATTATGGTTTTGTTATTTTAAATTCTTATTAACTCAAAAATGTTTTCACACAACAAAAGAAATTACATGAGTTTTAAGTAAGAGGAATTCGTTTTACTCACATATCTCGATATAGTTTTCAAAATTGAATTCTTTCATGCTTTATGCTAAGTTAACGAGGTTTTTCAACCGTCTTTCCGCAATAACATAACCAGTTCTTGGTAGTAGTGAATGGGCCGGGTTTGGGGATGTTACTGATTTAATATCGAGCCCTGTTCAAAACTTCGGTTTGAGGGTTTTGGGCCCAAAACACTTTTAAAAAAGGGCTTTTCAAAATATGGGCTTTTAAGAAACTTTTCAGTTATTCTAGCATGGCACTCAGACCTCAGGCAAAGTCCACCGTAAGTAAGTACTTCGGACTTTCTTGAAGTGATTTGTTTGTATGAATTGATTTATATGTGAATATTATGGGCTTTTATGGGAACGTAGATTAGTGAACTAGGATCTGTTGAACCCTAGGACTAGTCTACTTAAACACATGCATAAGACTTAAGGTTACTAAACAAACCTGTGAAGTAAGTCACCGAGTTAAGGTGTGGTAACCATCATGCGCATGTCGAGGATTGGTATTCGATGAAGAGCTTGGTATTTAAGCGATCCTAGCGACTCACCTCCTCTTTACGCGAATCCTACCGGTGTGTGTAGCTACGGTTCACCTTAACCAAGAAGACTTGTTCATAGGCTAAACCAAGTATTAAAACCCGAAAGGGATTAGCCTTACTGTTTTAAAACCCCTAGTTTTAAAATTTTCAAACTTATCCCTTTGGGTTGTAAACCCTAAATCTGATTTTGAAAGACGTTTTCTCGATTTACCAAAATTTCCAAAATGCCCCTAGTGGCAAAATTACAAAAATGCCCTTGTATTGTAAAATTACTGTACTACCCTCAACTTCTCATTAAAATGATTTTACTTTGCAAAATACCAAAATCTCGAAATTTCAAAGTGTTAAGATACCTGGTATGGGAAATTACAAAAATACCCCTGTGTTAAAAATTACTAAAATGCCCCTGACTTTCAAGATTTTCGGTTTAACTCCAATTTTAATAAAATTTCCCTACTTTGCAAAAGTATACAAAAATGCTATTTTCAAGATACCCTGATTTGAAAATTTACAAAATTACCCCGATGAACAAAATTACCGAAATGCCCTTGGTTTCTAAATTTTCATAATTCCTCGATTTTTACTAAAATGTTCTTAGATTATGAAAATATCAAAAACTTTTGTTTTACAAATATCGAGATATCCCGATTTGGGAAACTTACTTAAAATACCTTTAACTTCCAAAATTACTGAAATAACCCCGATTTTTACAGAAATTTTTGCAACATCCGGTTTGAAAAACAAATTTTTCAAGATGACCCTCGAGATTTTGTAAACTTTGAAATATCTTTAATTTGAAAATTATTTTCAAATTGACCACGAGTTATTACCAAAATACCCTTATAGGAAAATGTCGAAATTACCCTCAGGTTGGGAATGCTCAAGAAAGTGACATGGATGAATGAATGTGTCTTTAGAGAAGTATGTGAATGTTTGAATTAGAACAGAGAACTTGAGATGAAACTTTGATTGCTCGAAAGAACGACTTCCGTAAACTGTTCATAAAATTTGCTCGTGGATAAAACAGTGGAACCAAATTTCTAATGCATAAAACTTTTAATCGATTAAATCGCGACGCTAGATATGAGTTCTAGGGGCGTGGTTGCCGCGACGTGGTCAAGGTGGAATGACACTTTATTAAGATCAGAGTGCGCAAAGAAGAGCGTAGTGTGGTAGGTTAGGATGTGCGATCATAGTTAGTTGGAAATATCGAGGACGAAATTTCTTTAAGGAGGGTAGATTTGTAACATCCCAAAATTGCGCCTAGGAGAATTGAGCCCAATGGGCCTTAGGCGTAGTAGCGTTTAAATTTTCGAGAGAATAAGAGATCGGCTTAAATGCAAGTTAGACTTATTAGATAAGTGATTTTGGAAGATTAGAAGGCTTCTATGAAGTCCCGGATCAAATATTGGCTTTGGGGAAATTTTGGTTTTAGGTGAAAAAAAAACCCTGGAAGTTGGCAGATAGGCCTTAAGAATAAAATATGGAGAAAAATGACACAAGTGGAGTGTGTGGTGTAGTGGCAAAGTGACGCCACATAAGAGACAAGGGAGTGACGCCACAAAGAAGGAAGGAGGTCCAAGGTTCAAGTCTTGGCTTTTGCATTTTGGTTTCTTTTTGCTTGGACCTTAGAATTTGGCCCATAGTTTATATTTAGTTGCGCATGGTCTAAGACACAAGTGGAGCTTGTGGTAAAGTGGCTAGCAGCGTGGATTATGCTACAAGGGAGCACAGGTTCGAATCTCATGAGAAGCAAGGAGTATTTATTTTATGATTGGACTACAAGAGTTTCAGTTGAATTTAAACTCTCTTGACGAAGGATCCCACATCGGAAAGACACAAAGAATGAAGGTGAAGAGCTAGCTATATAAGGAGCATCCTAGGAGGAGAGTAAACACATCTTGGAGGCGTTTGGGCACAAGAGTGGTCTGAGCGCTGGATTAGCCCCGAGTCCTATCGGTGTGTAACTCTCTCTACTCTAGTTGTAGAGCGGCAAAATGCCGAAATGCCTACACACGGCATTAGTAGCCACACGAGCGCATGCGCGCGCATGTGTGGGGCTTCGACGCGATAGTTGAGGCCATCGTGAGTATTCTCGGGGTTGGGTCGCTTGGGCCTCGATGGGTCGAAGTGGGCCCAATGGGCCCGTGGGCCTATATGAGTAAATTGCATGATTGGTTAGTATATGTTGAACTAGACTAGGTGGAAGTTATATACGTGGCTAGATTTGTGCTAGGTGGGCCACACGAGCATGTGGGCCGGATGGGCGAAATCGGTTTTAGGCCCAATCGTCCCAGTATGACCGGAAATGGTAGTTGAGTCGCTAGTGGTGACATTAGGCCTTCTGAAAGGCCATTTCAGGTTGTGAATTTACTGAAAATACCCTTAGTAGGTAAAATTACGATTATACCCTTAGAGGTTGATTAGCATGATTATGTTGTTTAGTTTTGGCCGATTGTAGGGGAAGGCTTGATCTCGCATATCTCGAGTTGTGGCTAGTGCTCGAAAAGTGTTAAGGAAGGGGATCTAGTGCGTTAGATCTTTTCTCCGGGATTTTATAGTCGTATTAGTAACCGGTGTGTGTAAACTAACACACTTCTTGCTTTGTATATGTTTGATAAAGCGATTGATTGGTAAAATCAAAACAAGATGGTTGAGTGATATGATACCCTATGGGGTATGTGCACGGATTCGTGTAAGTCCGTTTCATTATGAGTACTGCATTGATACATGATGTCATGATTTATGATGTATGTGCTATGAGATGCAACGTTAAACATGTTTGCATGATTTGAATACTATACATGAGTTGGTATAATGATGGGTGATATGAGAGGAGGGGGCGATGATATTTTGTCTTTGACGAGCACCACGAAGTGTTTTGGTAACACAACTTTGTGACTTTGGGTCACCGAGGTTTGGCACCTCCGCAGGTTTGGCACCTCAAAGATCTCGTCCCCGTGGTTTTGGCAACACATTGTGACTATATGTCACTGGTGGTTTGGCACCACCAAAGGTTTTGGTACCACACGGGGTAGAAAAGGTGTATGGATGGTTAGGATTGGGTGCATATTGATTGGATGCATGATGGTTATGTTTATGTTGCATATGATATTTTGCTAATCCGGGAAAAAGGGTGGCACACTCGAGTCTTGGTGACTCACCTTTTCCTTTAACCATTTTCGTGTATTGCATAAGGTCGACCCGGGATCTGGATCGGAGGGACAAGGTGGCCTATGCCAAGATGATGATTTAATATTTTATGTTTGGTTTTGATATAAGTACTTTATTTGAATTATTGGGTTGTAATAAAGGCCATTTTATTATTTGGTATTACTTGATTATGGTTTTGTTATTTTAAATTCTTATTAACTCAAAAATGTTTTCACACAACAAAAGAAATTACATGAGTTTTAAGTAAGAGGAATTCGTTTTACTCACATATCTGATATAGTTTTCAAAATTGAATTCTTTCATGCTTTATGCTAAGTTAACGAGGTTTTTCAACCGTCTTTCCGCAATAACATAACCAGATTCGGTCGTAGTGAATGGGCCGGGTTTGGGGATGTTACATAGGTGACATTTATCAAAATGTGTCAAAGTTTCCAATTTATGTCCGATATTTTTCGGTGGTTAGTATAGGGCCCTATAGGCCCGTTATAAGGAAGTTAGATGTAAGATTGAAAATGTTTGAAGTTGGAATAGAATTTGCTAACTCGAAGTTATATGACCAAGTGAGTCGAGTCTGGTAATGCCTCGTGCCCGATTCCGGTACAAGATACGGGTAAGGGGTGTCACAGCCCTCGCCTTCGGGCATTCCTTCAACGCATGGATAAGGGTTTCCTTATCATTACCACACCTCGAGCAAATATTATTAAAGCCGTATGCTCGCAATTTTATGGTACGTAGAGAGAATCTCTTGCCCCAATCTCCAGCAGAAAATACAAATTTTTGGAAGGGTATTCAACTTACATATAAATCTCTAGAATATCCTGTGAGGACCAAACCCAATCTGCTTGAAAATCAACCAGGAATAGGCCGACTTAGAGGAGAAGAACCCATTAGGGTTGTGAAACCAAATACGTTGGTCGTAATGGCCATTATGAAGATTGGGCAATTTGCATATTTGATCCGTCATGTCGTCAGGACGTACATGAATGCAATAAACCAAAACAAATATTAAAGCCTAAAAACATGCAAAGTTACGTAGAAAATTCAACCAAAGATTAATTTTTTGACCACCGTGGGTCCCATTAATAAAGCCACCTATTTTTCCAAGAAAAACCATGCAGAAACGTACGAAACAAAAATAAAGAAAACAAGTAATAAAAAAATCAAAAGATAAAAAGAAAGATTAAAGAACCAAGAAGAAGCCACCGGGCTTGAGGAGCACTTGACGCAACATCTTTCCAGCGGCTGAGATTGACAAGACCCCTTGCATCAAATCACCAGCATCGATTGCCAGTGAGAAAGAAAAAATAAAAATGAAACAAATGTAACGATTCTACAACACCATCACCAATCGACAAACGAGAATGAAGATAAAATAAAAAAAACAAAAGCATGAATCGTCAACACCAATACACCCAAACCCCACCGCAAACAGCCATAAAATTCAAAATAATTAGGCAAACATACGAAACAAAATTAAGAAGAAAAAACGTCAGAATATTGCTACTAGGTGCTACCGCTACCAGACCTGGCGAAGCTTATTGTCATTACATATCCATGCCAGTGCACTGGGGACAATGCAATCTTTAAGTGGCGCTAGTTGGAACGAAATCATCAACATTAATCATAGAATGACAATTAATTGATAAATCATAAAACTAACATATTTTAATCCCACATTTAGCATGCTTTTGACTGATTTAAGCCTTGAATAGTATAATTTGGTGCTCTTAATCCTTTGTTTTCATGTTTTATACTCAGGAGAGCACCGGATGATGAAAAGAATGGAAAACGGGCCCAAAACGGAGTAAATGGGCCATATCACCAAATCCACATGGCTTGGTCCCAAGACCACACGACTGTGCCTTATTCAACAGGTTCGAACACGGCCTGAGCACGACTTACACGGGCGTGTGCCATGGGCGTGTCCCCCTCGCAAGAAAAAAATGTTTCACTCAGATTAGAATGCTTAGGGGCAAAGAAATATATTCAAAAGCCTATATAAACACCCTAATTATCACCTAAGAAAGGGGGAACCCAAGGATTTAGTTAGGGGGCGTCCGACTAGGCTAGAGAAGGCAGATTTGTGGAGAATTACTCGAAGGTAGCCAGTTGATCCATCTCAAGAAGCTAGAATTATACTCAAGACGGAGGATCTCTCCTTCAATTCCTTCAGGGGGTTTTATGCATTTCTTATGTTTTGTTTTATCTTTTCTTTTGAGATGTTTTCTTTTATTATTATGAACTAAACCCTCAGATACCTGAGGGGGATGAAACCTAAGATGAATCTTGTTATCGTTTGCTGAACTATATGATAAATATTTGACTTGTTCTTAATTATGTGTTCTTAATTCTTTTGTTGATATTTTCGGGATATTAATTCAAGTGTGATGTGCTTAGGTGAAGGAGCAAAATTCCCTGCCTAAGAGTAGATCTAGCATAATTAAGCGGAGTTGATCGTGCCTAGAGATAAGGTGACAAGATTTTGCCGGATTAGGGTGAAACCTAATAGGGAGTCCATAGATCAAGTTAATGCGATTCTAGGGGTTTCAATTAGAAAGAGATTTCAATTAATCAACCTAGTGTTAGACATTGGTCACCTCGAGAGAGGGATTAATATAACTTAGGGAATCTTACGGATCAAGTAAAATGAATAAATCGTCTGGTTTAGAGTTAGATAACAAGTGAAGTCTAGGTGGATTCTTACTTGGGTGTCGTCTTAATCAATTGGTTTTTCCTCAAGTTATTTTCCCAAATTCGTTCTTCCTTGTCTTAGAGTCTTTAGTTTAGTAGTTAGTTAATTTAGATTAGATAAACAATTCATTCAATTCTTAGACTAAATAATAAAAGGAGAGTTAGTATTAGTAGTTTTGGTTCCTTTGGGTTCGACATTCCGGTCTTGCCTTAACTATACCGCTGTTCGATAGGTACGCTTGCCTCAAATGTTGTCATAGTTAGTTTCGAGATTTGATCATTCTTTTTATAAATTTTAAGACTTTGACATCGCGAAAAAAAACGATCAAGTTTTTGGCGCCGTTGTCGGGGAACTAAAATATTAAGAAAGCTTAATTTTTATTACTTTAGCCATATTTATTTTTATTTTTGCAATTAAATTTTATTTTTATTTCTCTAAATTTTATTTCTTTCTTTTGTTCCTTTCAGGTACCTCTAGTTTATGACTAGAAGGAACTCGACAGGACCCTTAGTCTATGACAGTGATATTAAAGGTACCATTCGTAGAAATCGCAGAGAAATAACGCGAAGCTTAAACTATATAGACGAAGAGCAAGAAGCCGAAATAAATACCATGGAAGAGATGGCTGAAAATAATCCGCCACCTCCAGAGATGGCTGAACATCATGCTCCACGCACTAGGTATGATTATGCGAAACCTAGTTTAACAGGAACTGAGTCTAGTATTGTTAGGCCTACTATTGCTGCAAATAATTTTGAACTGAAACCTAACACTATATAGATGGTACAACTGTTTGTTCAGTTTGATGGTTTGCAGGATGGGGATCCTAACACACACTTAGCGAATTTTCTAGAATTATATGATACCTTCAAGATAAATGGCGTTTCTGATGATGCCATCCGTCTTCGGTTATTTCCCTTTTCTCTAAGAAAGAAAGCCAAATAGTGGTTGCATTCTCTTCCACGAGGGTCAATCACTACATGGGATCAAATGACCGAAAAATTTTTATTATAATATTTCCCACCAGCCAAATTAAGGAATGATATCTCTTCTTTTATGCAGATAGATTCAGAAACACTTTATGATGCATGGGAGAGATACAAGGATTTGTTGAAAAGGTGTCCACACCATGGATTACCCTTGTGGCTACTGGTCTAAACCTTTTACAATGGTGTGAACCCTTCAACAAGGCAACTAATCGATTCAGCCACCGGTGGAACCCTAAATAACAAAACTCCTGAAGCAGCCTACGATTTTATGGAAGAGATGTCACTGAATAACTATCAGTGGCAAGTTACAAGAACAACGTTAGCTAAAGTAGCCGGAGTTTTCAACCTTGATGCAGTAACCGCTCTATCAAACCAGGTAGAATTGCTACATAAAAAATTTAATGGTTTACATGGTTCTTCGCAGGCACATCCAGTTATGCAGTGTGACGCAAGTGGAGGAGTGGTGAATCCTGAGTACCGACCCTACAGAGAGAGCATGGAGAGCGAACAAATGAACTATATGGGTAACAATTTTCGATCCAACAATAACCCTTATAGTAATACTTATAATCCAAGTCGGAAGAACCACCCGAATTTCTCATGGGGCAGTCAAAGAAATCAAAGTCAACAACCATCCCAAAACTTCCAACAACAGCCATACCCACAAGAAAAGAAGCTGAACCTTGAAGCGATGCTGACAAACTTCATAGCAGCCTCAAAAATACAGTCTCAAAATACAGCAACACATTTCCAAAAGATAGAAACAAAACTTGAGGCATTGACACAAGAGTTTAAGGATCAAATCGGGCAACTCGCTAAGCAAATCACTGAGAGACCACAGGGAAGACTACCGAGCAACACCGAGACTAACCCAAGGGAGCAAGTTCAAGCCATAACAGCTCAAGAAAATGAAGGGTTAGACGAGCCTAATTCAAAGCAAAAGAATATAGTATAAGAAGATATGTTTGAGGTTAATAACAAGCCGAGACCAGTAATCAAAGAGTACAAACCTCGCATACCATATTCCCAAGCAATAACAAAAGACGATACAGAGGAATAGTTTGGAAAGTTTCTTAAACTTTTAAAGAAATTACATATTAACTTACCGTTTCTTGAAGCTCTTTCACAGATGCCAGATTCCAAAAAATTTTTAAAGAAGCTAGTGACAAATAAACGGAAGATAGATGAGGAATCACATGTGGAACTGAATGCAGTGTGCTCAACAATGTTGCAAAATAAACTACCATAGAAATTAAAAGATCCAGGGAGTTTTACAATTCCATGCTTAATTGGTAGTTTATCTATTGATAATGCATTAGCTGATTTAGGGGCAAGCATAAATGTCATGATTTATAAATTGTTTAAACAACTAGGTCTAGGGAAACCCAAACAAACTAGGATGAGCATTCAATTAGTTGATAAAACTATTAGAGTTCCTAAGGGTATAATTGAAGATGTACTTGTGAAAATTGATAAATTCGTATTCCCAGTAGACTTTGACGTTTTAGACATGGATGAGGGCAACATGATGTTGATGCAAAACTAAGATCAATGTTGATGGATGTGAACTTATACTCTCTGTAGGTGAGGAGACAGTCACTCTTCAAGCCCTCGACTCAGCAAGAACATCGAATAACCAAGGTGAGAAAGTAAATTCTATTGATAACCATTTGGTTAACCCTTCTTTTCAAGAAGCCCCACAAAAGAACACAACTGATCCCGATCCTAAACCCTGTGCCAACCAAGAAATAACTCATGAGGAACAAAGGATTTAGATCAATGAACTAGAAGAGGGGAAGAAGTATTTTAAAAAAGAACTAGGGATACACGAAGCAGAACCAAGGCCACCCTATGAGACAAACAAGTTCAAAATTGGAGATCAGGTATTGCTAGATAAAGCAGATCCACGAGTGCCCCCTCCTGATCCTAACACCAGCAAGGAAATCCCTTTCAAGGTAATCGATGTTTTTTCGTACGGAAAAGTCGAGGTAAGTAACCCTATGTTCGACACTTTGAAAATAAACGCTACTCGTCTTAAACTCTATCATGATAATGGAGCTGCCAGCACGAGGAAGGACTTTCAACTCCTCAAACCACCATGAATATACAAATGAGAGAAGAGTCTAGCTTAAAACTATAAACGAGCGCTTCTTGGGAGGCAACCTGAGTACTAACCCCATTAACATCTATATTTTTCATTTTTATTTTATTTATTTTATTCTTTCCTTATAACACCTAACTATAAACTGACCAAAAGTATAGAATTCCAAGCCACACGGCCGTGTCCGTGGCCGTGTGGGTACACTAAATCTCCATACTGACATAGCAGGGATGGTACGAGTCAGAACGAATCAATCTTCAAATGATGGACTCAACTACTACGCCATGGCCGTGAGATGCGGCCGTGGCCGACACTGTTAAATCACACATGGGCGTGGAGACTTGAACATGGGCATGGGAGAAGTGAATAAAGCACAACAATGCCATGCGATATGGCCGTGTGACACACCACGCCCGTGGTACACGGGTGTGGGAAAGTACCAGGCTCTAAAATCCTATTTAAACCACCCCTCTCTCTCCTAACCTACTCCCCATCTCCTTTCTTCCATATTATTTTCTTTTTCTTTTCTCTTTCAAAAATTTAACCTCCCCTATCATTCTTCTAACTCTATCTCCACAATGGCCATGTCGAAGAAACAGAAGGATCCAAGCACAGTCTTCCTTAAGGAGACCGATCTACATAAGTTCATGCCGGTCGCTTCATCCACTCGACAAGCCAAGGGTCTTTGAGACCATTTAACTTTTGTTTTACTCTTCCCGTCTCCTTTATTTTCCTTCTCTTTAACTATTTTATGCTTAATTTGGTTTATGTTATTTGAGTTTCTTAGTGTCAGGTTCTTCAGGCTGCTAGGGAATCACACCGGAACCCCGACCACCGACTCACTACAGCCTTAGAAGTCACACCCACCTCGCGAACCATCTAATAATAAGGACTCTTCGGTCCATTCATCTTTTATTCTAATTTTATTTTACTTTCTATTTTCTTTCTCTTTATCTTTCTTATCTTTAACTATATATTTAGTTTATTTTAAATGTGTCTTAGTAATTCCTGGCTAATTCTCTACGAGCTCCCTAATTTCTTCATCTAGCGCAGAGCTCGGTAACAGCTACCACCCCTATCGACTTCCAACTCCAGGAAACCATCCAAATTCAGGAAGTCTCACCTCTCCCTCTCTCTTAAATTTCATATACATGTTTGTACATTGAGGGCAATGTACATCTTAAGTGTGGAGGGGTGAATAGTTATTTCGAGAAAGTGCCTAACTTTCTTCATTATTCTCAAATCCCTGAATTATGCCTTTTCTCAAAGTAACTTTTTCATATTATGATTAGAATGAAATTTCCCTTGATTTATGATTTTTTTTTGAAATGTCTTGGATTAAGTCATTGATAATTGTGCATTGATGATTAAATTTGAAGAATACTAGAGAATCAAGCATGATAAGTCTATTTTTCAAAAATTAAAAATTTTTGCTAGGTTGTCTACCTGAATTTGAATATTACTTTGAAGTTTGAAATTTACGAGGTTGATATCAAATACCCATAATTTTTGTGAGGCTTTGAGCCTTGTAGAGCATATATTCTTTTTAGTACTCATTTTTTGATTATAAGTGTGTCAACACTGATTTGTTATTCTAGAACTTGCATTGATTATACATGTCAAGACCACACCTTTGATTTGATATACAGATATGATAAAGGCACTTAGGATTTAACCCACTCATCCCATTAAAAGCCTACCTTCATAATTAACCCCTAGTGAACCCATTTGATCCTAACAACCCTTTTCATTAACTCACCCACTAATATTAACCTAAAACCCTTTATATTTGTTATCACAATTCCTTTTGACTACCCTTATGTTAAGATTTGATTTGATCAGTGGCCTAACTATTTTATCTATTAAATCTATCCTTTATTATGTTTTTGACTTGTTCTTAAAAAAAAAAAAACAAAGTATATTCATTATTAGTTCTATAATTAAGTGAGCTTACGTGTTTAAATTTCAAATCTTGAAGAAAAAGCTCGTATTATTAGTTTTCAATGAGATTAGTTCATTTGTCTAGTTAGGTAACTTGTCAAGTCAATCTCGATTCTAACCCTCTAATTCAACCTTTATCCACACCTTTAACCCAAGCCCCGTTACAACCCTATCAAAAACCTTTTGATTTGTGTATCATCTCATATTATAGTGGTGGAGATTTGATTTTCATGCAAGCCTATGGGATTAACTCTTCATGTTTGACTTTTGAGTGCTTAATTCTAAACTTTAAACACTTCGAGTGCTTTGAGTGAATCTTTAGTGAGGATGTCAGTTCTTGTCAGCTCTGAATCAAAGGTAATTATTTAGATAAGGGGAAACGCCTATGTTTTCGAGCTACAAATGTATGACTTTGATTGTTTGAATCTCTAGGACCCTTTGAGTTGAATTATCCATGTATGAATTATCTTTGAATTATGATGAAACATTATCGATAAATTTTATGGATCGTGGAAGTTCATTTCAATTGTAAGTCGAGAATTTTGCTTGAGGACAAGCAAAAGCTTAAGCGTGGGGGTACTTGATAAACCGTAAAAGTAACATATTTTAATCCCACATTTAGCATGCTTTTGGATGATTTAAGCCTTAAATAGTATAATTTGGTGCTCTTAATCCTTTGTTTTCATGTTTTATACTTAGGAGAGCACCGAATGACGGAAAGAACGGAAAAAGGGCCCAAAACGGAGTAAATGGGCCATATCACGAAATCCACACGGCCTGGGCCCAAGAACACACGGCCGTGCCTTATTCAACAGGTTCGAACACGGCCTGGCCATGACTTACACGAGCGTATGCCATGGGCGTGTCCCTGTCACAGGAAATAAGAGTTTCACTCGGATTAGGATGCTTAGGGGCAAAGAAACATATCAAAAAGCCTATATAAACACCCTAAGTATCACCTAAGAAACGGGGAACCCTAGGCTTTAGTCAGGGAGCGTCCAACTAGGCCAGAGAAGGTAGACTTGTGGAGAATTACTCGAAGATAGCCAGTTGATCCATCTCAAGAAGCCGGAATTATACTCAAGACGGAGGATCTCTCCTTCAATTCCGTCAGGGGGTTTTAGGGATTTCTTATGTTTTGTTTTATCTTTTCTTTTGAGATGTTTTCTTTTATTATTATGAACTAAACCCTCAGATACCTGAGGGGGATGAAACCTAAGATGAATCTTGTTATCGTTTGCTGAACTATATGATAAATATTTGACATGTTCTTAATTATGTGTTCTTAATTCTTGTGTTGATATTTCTGAGATATTAATTCAAGTGTGATATACTTAGGTGGAGGAGCAAAAGTCCCTACCTAAGAGTAGATCTAGCATAATTAAGCGGAGTTGATCACGCACCTAGAGATAGGGTGACGAGATTTTACCGGATTAGGGTGAAACCTAATATGGGAGTCCATAGATCGAGTTAATGCGATTTTAGGGGTTTCAATTAGAAAGAGATTTCAATTAATCAACCTAGGGTTAGACATTGTTCGCCTCGAGAGAGGGATTAATATAACTTAGGGAATCTTACAGATCAAGTTAAATGAATAAATCGTCTGGTTCAGAGTTAGATAACAAGTGAGGTCTAGGTGGATTCTTCCTTGGGTGTCGTCTTTTAATAAATTGTTTTTCGTCAAGTTATTTTCCCAAATTCATTCTTGTTTGTCTTAGCGTCTTTGGTTTAGTAGTTAGTTAATTTAGATTAGATAAACAATTCATTCAATTCTTAGGCTAAATAATAAAATGAGAGTTCGTATTAGTACTTTTGGTTCCTTTGGGTTCGACATTCTGGTCTTGCCTTAAATATACTACTGTTCGGTAGGTACCCTTGCCTCAAATCATTGTCATAGTTAGTTTCCAGGTTTGATCATTCTTTTTATAAATTTTAAGACTTTAATATCGCAAAAACAATGATCATTAATCAAATCAATGTGAGGAGATCTTTTGAAGACTAAGTTACTAGCAATTTTCTCAACAGCATTCAAATTTGATTACCGTGATTCAATGGCTAGAAACTCCTTACGTTGCTTACCTTTAAGCACTTGTGGATCAAGTTCACCTTCAACCTTACCTTTCTCGATCAATAGAAATTGTCTCTCATCAGAAAGGTAATGAAGTTGAAACTTATCAATTGAATCTCTAGAAACCTGAAAAGAAGAAACAATACGAGGACAACTCGCATGTAGGCTAGAAAAAACATTACTTACTTTTTCTTGTTCACTTGCATCTTTTTCACTCGTTTCTTTTTCTAACTCATTTTCAAATCCTCTTTCTTTTACCTCTGTAACGACATTATTTCATGTTGGACTTATTAGGAAGGTGATTTTGGAAAGTTACGGGGTTCTAGGAAGTTTCGGGTTCAAATTGGGCCTTAGCAAAATTTTTATGCTTAAGCACTTTAAGGAGAGAAGGTAAGTGACATCAATGCTTATGGAAATAAGTGAGTAATTTGCTAGCACAAGGAGTCTATTGGTAAAGGTGGAAAGTGGCATGTGGAGTGTACTAATGGTCTAAGGTTCGAATCCCATCTCTTGCAAATTTTGGATTTATTTTTGTACTTTCTTTCCATGTAACATCCTGGAAATGGGCCTATGCATTTTTGATTTAATTGAACGAAATGACATGTCTTATGTGTTATAAATATATTTTGAACATTTTTGGAAACCTGAAAATGTATGGAAATGTTAGGTTTAAAAGAGGAAAGTAAACATTTTTGGAAACCTGGAAATGCAAGGAACTGATTTAGAAATGATTCAAAAGAGGAAAGTGAACATTTCTGGAAACTTGGAAATGTAAGGAAATGTCAAGTTTAAAGAGGCAAACGAAAATTTTTGGAAACTTAGAAATGACTTAGAAATGTCGAGTTTTAAAGTTTAAAAGAGGAAACTAAGGCAAGGTGGCCTTAAGAGAAAAAGTATGTGAAATTTGACACACAAACAGGCTTGGAAAAGTGGCCTGGAGATGCCACTTAGGGCTTTTGGAAATGGCGCCACATACAAGGGTATTGGGCCTAAGTTCGACTCACATGGGAAGCAAATAAAAGAAATTTTATTTTGCTACAAGGAGCAGAGAGGTGGACGGCACATGGCTATAATTTAGTAGCTTTTATTCTTTTATTTTTAAGAGATAAATAAGGGATTTATTTATCATTATTTTCAAAATTACCGAAGTACCCCTAGATTTTAAAATTCCCAAAAATACCCCGAGAACATAAAATTACCAAAATACCATTATTGAAAAAATTACCAAGGAACCTTATTTTGAAAAATTACGAAAATACCCCTGTAGGATAAATTACGAAAATACCCCTAGGATAGGAATAAGGCAAAGAGTGTTCGAATAATGAATGTGGGTGGTAGATGCCACTGAATAAATATGTCTATGTTGATGAATGAATGTGCCTCTATTGAGGAATGAAGGTGTCTCTGTTGATGAATGTGAATGTGATTCTCTGAATTAGAGTAGTGAACTTGAACTGAAACTTTGTGTGATCGAAAGAACTACTTCTAAATATCTTTATTTCATAAAATTGTTTGCGGTAATAAGTGGAACAAAATTCTGATGCATAAAACTTTTTAATCAGATTAAATCGTGGCGTTAGAAATGAGTTCTAGGGGACGTGAACTTAGAGATTGTGCCTAGGAAGTATGATGGTTCTATTAAGATCAGAGTGCGCAGCATAAGCGTAGTGCGATGAGTTAAGATGAACGATTATTCGTTAGTAAGTAATTTCGAGGACAAAATTTTTTTTAAGGGGGATGGAACTATAACATCCTGGAAATGTAAGGGAATGATTTAGAAATGATTCAAAAGAGGAAAGTGAACATTTCTGGAAACTTGGAAATGTAAGGAAATGTCAAGTTTAAAGAGGCAAACAAAAATTTTTGGAAACTTAGAAATGTCGAGTTTTAAAGTTTAAAAGAGGAAACTAAGGCAAGGTGGCCTTAAGAGAAAAAGTATGTGAAATTTGACACACAAACAGGCTTGGAAAAGTGGCCTGGAGATGCCACTTAGGGCTTTTGGAAATGGCACCACATACAAGGGTATTGGGCCCAAGTTCGACTCACATGGGAAGCAAATAAAAGAAATTTTATTTTGCTACAAGGAGCAGAGAGGTGGACGGCACATGGCTATAATTTAGTAGCTTTTATTCTTTTATTTTTAAGAGATAAATAAGGGATTTATTTATCATTATTTTCAAGAGATAAATGAGGAATTATTCTTTAATTAGGAAAATAAGGGAGAAGTGATGGCCAAGTAAGGGACTTTGAGTTTAATAATTTCGGCTAAGTAAGGATAGTTGCTGAATTATCTTTTATTTTAGGAGATAATTAAAGAGATAAAGCTATCAAAATAGAAGAGTGATGGCCAAGTAAGGGATTCTAAGCTAGTAAATTCGGCTATAAGAGGGAAAGAGAGGCCATTCAAAGATTATTTTCTCTTCCTAGAAAGCCTCTGCCGAATTTTCTCTGCAACCCCTTTTCTTTTCTTTTCTCTTCCATTCTCCACAAAGCCGAAGGTAGAACCCCCTAGTCTTGCCGAATTTTCCTAAGTTTATATCCTCCTCTTCTTTCTTTGAAAAATCAAAATCCTCTAGTGTTCATCAAGAAGCCGAAATTGTTGATCACACTTAGGCTATAGCCGAATATCTCAAGGAGTGCCAAGAAGGAATACTGTTGGTTTCAGTAAGTGGGGTAAGGATCACTGTCATTCGATTCTCATTCTTTCTCTTTTAGACTTATTGAAATTTAGGAACTAATCTCTATTATTAATCTTGGCCGAAACATAGTAGGAAGGTTTTTAGATTTAAGTATTGTCGACTACAAGGAAGAAGAAGTTCTTTTCTCGAAGGTACACAATAGGCCACGTGTTCCCTAGTTATTCGGTGAGTTTCGAGATTTAAAATCCACAAGGGATTAAGCATCTAAGCGATAGATCAGATTTCAAGATCTCAAGGAATTTGCTTAGCGAATCAGGTGTGTACCCCACACTATTTCATAATATGTTTTATGGCTATGTTAAATTAATATGTGTGATATTAAGAATGTGAATATGGCTAAGGTACCATAATGTGGTACAAAGTACTCAGGTACGTTTCCTACTCCTACTAGGAATATGAAATATGTTATATTTAACATGTGATAAGTAATAAGAATGTGAAATTTGGCATGTTAATGCATAATATGTATGATATGGGGCATATGGGTTATTGAAAAGGGGAAGTGAATGTGGTAACCTAAGACCACGAACACGGTGACCTAAGACCGTGGTATCTGAATGTGGTGACCTAAGACCATAGTAATCTGAATGCGGTGACCTAAAACCGCGATATCTGAATGTGGTGACCTAAGACCACAAATGCAATGACCTAAGACCGCGATATCTGAATGTGGTGACCTAAGACCACAAATGCGATGACCTAAGACCGCGATATCTGAATGTGGTGACCTAAGACCACAAATGCGGTGACCTAAGACCGCGATATGGAGTGTAGCGGAAGGAGGGTCGACTTAGTAGTCCCCACGGTGTACAGGTTGGTGCGGGGGAGTGTAGCGGATGGCTTATTAGGTTTGGGTTTGGGAATGCATCATAATTTGTATGCTATGATATGAATGTGTAATATTTGTTATGCCTGTTTCTATTATGATTTAGTGATGTGTACACATTGAGTCTGTTGGCTCACCCCGTTGTGGGAATATTTTTCAGTGTGTGATCGGTAATGAATGGACCGGCCGGCAGGAGCTTAGTGGTGGCCATGCCCAGCAAGGAAATTATTATGTGGACTCTTTATTTTTATTTAAGTATTTTAAATTATTTGGGTTTATTTGATGTAATAAGGCCATAGTTGAACTAACTTTATTTTTGTTTATTTATTATATTACGAAATTTTATTTATTAAAGACTGAGTTAATCTCATTTAAAATAAACTCTAAATGCTTTGCTACCTGAAATAAATGGGTTTCCAATATTAAACAAACTTGTTTTCAACTTGAGCCCAACCCACAAACAATCTTTCTTTCAAAACACACAAATTTTTAAAGTAACAAAAGAATTTTGAACCGGTTTACATCGAGGAACATACCAGATCTGGCCCAGGCTCGTGGGTCGGGTATGGGGTGTTTCATTCCAAGTGTCGGTCATGGCATAAGGAAGACTTTTTAATTTTTAGAAAGATGGCTAATGATTGTGGTAAGGAGAAAGACTAGGGAAAAAGAGGGAAAGAAATGAAGGAAAATGGTAATAGAGGGGAACATGTTGGCCTATTATGTGGTTGATGTTTTGGAAAGCATTCTGGGGGTCAACACTTATCTTTTGGTAAAAATGATACATGGTATTGTTAGGGGAAAAACTTGGTAGCCGAATTTCCTATAGTCTTTGGCAAAACTTTTGTGTTTGTAAGGCTTGTTTCTTTTAGTATTTTTAGTGTTTCTTTTTCAATCCTTTCTCTTTGCTTGCCAAAATTCTAAAGCCATTCGTTCACCTTATTTTCTCTTGTTTTGGCCTAAACACTCTAGCCATTTTTCAACATGATCCCTTGTTGTACCGTAACCTTCAATCCATCTTCGTTCATTCTTCCTTTGTTGCCGAAACTTTCATCTCTTGGCTAAGCCGAACTTAGCCACTTGTTCTTATTTTTAAACTCCTCTTGTTCTCTTTCGATAAGTGCCGAATCAAGCCATTTTTTGCTGCTACTTATCATTCTCATAACCTTGGTTTCGAAAGTTGATTGGAACTCATTGCAATAGCCAAGGTGCAAGGTCGAATTTTAGAGCCTAGTAGGGAAGGATCGCGATTGTGGGGGCAACGAAGAGTGGTTCTTTAGGAAATCCAAATTAGGTGTGTAATCCCATACCTTCCGAATACATGTTTGAAATGGTGTGTAATCTCAAACTTCTCTGAATATTTGCATGAAATGTTCTATTATTTGGTCGAACGACTGAAAAACCGAAAACCGACATCCGTGACCACTCGGGCGTGCGTATATTCGTAGTGGCAACCATATTTTGCAATGAAACAGTTTGGTCAGCAGCAGTAATGTGATTTTGAAAAATCACAAAAAAATAGGAGAAAGAGAATTAAAAAGTGAATAAGAAATCAATTTAAAGCTTACCGTGTCTATTTTTATATGAAAGAAACAAAGGAGGAATAGGAATTTTATTTTCTATGATATTTTAATTTTAGTGAGACTAGTTCTGATTGACTTTGTGGTTCCCTATTCTGTTTTGGAAAAAATCATCTAAAATTGTACAGAGTGAATTATGAGTTATAATTTATATGTGTAGATTCTTTAG
Organism: Gossypium bickii; assembly: GCA_025503065.1. Taxonomy (NCBI): domain Eukaryota; kingdom Viridiplantae; phylum Streptophyta; class Magnoliopsida; order Malvales; family Malvaceae; genus Gossypium; species Gossypium bickii. Next base: position 38,942,883 of record CP106717.1, on the reverse strand, counting down.
TAAGCCTATTTTCAATAGAAATAAGTGGGAGCAACATATGAAAACTGTACAGTGAGATATTTGAATTTAGGGTAAGAGAGGTCAGAACCATTGGTCAGTGAAACAAGGGAATTTTTAATGAATAAACTTTACTAAATTGCTGAGCCAAAAATTCTAGAAAAATTGTAGTAAGAAGATATATGAGTCTAGTTTCAAGGAAAATTTACGGATCTAAATTTTGAGTTTCCTAACTTGAGTTATAGTCAATTTACTTAGTATGACGCAGATGGACAGTTTCAATTTTTATGCCCCACATTAGTAGTTATGTCTAGGTTGCGGAATTACCAAAATACCCTTAAAGGGTAAATTACCGAAATATCCTTGGGTTGCGAGATTACTGAATTACCCTTACTGGGTAAAATTATCGAATTACAAAAATGCCCCTATGGGTCGAATTACGAAAATGCCCTTATGGGTCGATTTATAAAAATGCCCTTATGGGCCGAATTACGAAAATGCCCCTAAAGGGCCGATTTGCTATAATACCTTAAATGGACCGAGTTATTGTAATAAATTACTTGTTAAATGGTTGCTATTTATATGTGAACATCTTATTATGTATGTTGCATTTTCATATATTGCATGGGTTGGGAAAAATGTTGAAGAGAAGAGTAGCCTGGTGGCATTGCCACAATAAAATGTTTATTCTAATGTTTACATATGATATCAGTGGCTTGGCCACATAAAATATTATAAATGGAAATTTTCCTGCGTTTTGGTGTGATGGCGGGGTGGGTTGACTTGATCCCTACAGGTGTGATGGTTTGTACGGGGGTGTGTTGGATGGATGGGTTGGGTTACATACATTGCATACATTTACTACATTTAATATTGTTATGTAAATGGGCTTAGGCCCAAGATGATTGCTATATGGGTTCAGGCCCAGTGGATGACGGTAAGGGAATTTCACACTGAGTTCTTGTAACTCACTCCCCCTTTTTCTTAACGCTTGTAGGTAATGCTCAGTGACGAGGACTTGGGGCCATGGATGACTCGGTGGAGGCCATACTTTTGGAATATTATTTTCGGACTTTAGTAAACTTCTCTTCCGCATTATTTAATTGCTTTTACTATTTTGGGTTTTTAAGTTGTAATAAGGCCTCTGGACTATTTTTATTTTGCTTTATGTTTGGGATGTTTTTATTATTTTTCTTAAATTGTTTAAAAGGGAATTTTCTAAAAATATAAATAATGGTTTCCAAAATTGATTAGTAAATGGATTTTATAGTAAACTTTTACAAATAATTTAACTCGGATTCTCTTTCAAATTTTTAACGTCATTTTCAAAAGTCATGGTTTTAAAGTTCACGACCTCGATTTTCGACTCATCAATCAATCTTTCAAAAATAGCTGTATTTTATCAAATATTTACATTCAAAAACTTGTTTACTTAAACACAACCTAGTAACGCCTATTTTAGTAAAAACCACGTAATGTTTTACGTTTTCTTCATGTGACATGTCAGATCCGGTCATACTGCATGGGCCGGGTTTGGGGTGTTACAACCTCAGTCTCTTTTATTGTTGAAAACTCACGTTCACTCTTCATTTCATTTTCTTTTTCAACAATACTTGTTTCTTGCTCACTATCTTTTCTTTCTTCAATTTCTCTCTCGTTTTCAATTTTCTTTTCTTGCTCACATGCTCTTTCAATCTCAATCTCTTTTTGCTTTCTTTTATTTTCCTTTTCTTCTTCTATTTCTTCTAGTATGCGCTCATTTTCTCTCATCAACATCTCTTGTCCCTCTTTTCTTGTTATTTCCTTTGTCTTTTCTTTTCATTATAATATGAAGATAAGAAGAAAGATTCAGAATGAAAAACCTTTCGTTGGGAAAAAGAGGAGGGATCTACATACAAAATACGATCATCTCTTCGAGATTGAATCTTCAGGAATGAATACCTTGGTGCATACGAAGAATTACTTGGACCTTTTCGTTTGTCACCGTAATAGGCTTCAAACTCGAAGCTTGATTTATTTCGACTTGAAGTCCTCATTGGATAAGAATCTCAATAGGGATCTCTTCTCACGTAGTCATTCGATGTTAGACTCCTTGACGATCTTGTTTCCATCCTTTGACTTGGAAAAATTCGCTCTCGGTGGTAGTAAGATGGGATGGAATGCTTGCGCATTATAGTTTTCATTTCAGACCAAGTTGATATCGGGCGCTCTCCGTTTCATCTTCGACTCGTGGCAAATCATGGCATAATCAGAGAACTCGTTCGACAAAGTTTCACCTTTTTGCTCTCCGAGTAGTTATGGCACTCAAAGACCAATTCAATTTTCCTTTCCCATTCTAGGTATGCCTCCGAGTCGGACCTACCTTGAAACGGTGGAATGGCTAAATTGATATTCTTCAAATTGTCATCAACACGTTCACGCTCTCTAAAGCCTCAGCTTCTATGAACGGGTCGCCTTTCGCTTTGATTGGATGCTTGGTATGATGGATCAAACAAACCACAATTGGCAGCAACATTGCTTTCAAAACTTAGAGACATTTTGTTTGAACCTCACCACAAATTCCTCACGTTTCACTCAAAAAGAAAACAAAATTTGAACTCCCACCCGTGTTTGCACTCTTGAATGGATTTTTTTCTTCTCTCTAATTCACTCACTGTAACACCCCTAACCCGTATCCGTCACTAGACTAGGGTTAAGAAGCATTACCGAACATATCAAAACATTATACGCTCATTTCACACAATCATACAACATCATTTGATAAGTATTCATACTCATATAGGCCTTTTAGAAGGTCTACGAGACCTTAAACATGCTTCAGAGAAGGTTCGGGACTAAACCGGTCTCATGCAGAAACTTTGCGAAAGTTAGAAAAATTTTCTTTCAAAACAGGGTACACGCCCGTGTGGCTAGGCCGTGTGCCTCACACAGCCATACCTTGGACCGTGTTTTACCTCGTGTGCAATACTGACTTGGGTCACACAGCCTATCAGAAGCCCATGTGTCTGCCCGTGTGCAAAACTGACTTGAATCACATGGCCTGTCACACGCCCGTATGTTTGGCCCGTGTACAAGTCTGACTTGCTTCGAATTGGGACATTGAATGACATGGTAAAGACACACGCCCGTGTGTTCAACCATGTGGATAATTATGGACCATTTACAAGACCAAATTGCCACCCATTTTGGGTCATACCTACAAGCATCAATTCATGTCCCAAAGGTAGCCAAAACACACTAAATCATGCACACTTTGACCTGTAATAACATCATTAATTTCCATATACAAATCCAACTCAATCATACCAATTCAAAGTACAACTTCACATTAAAAACATGTAACTCATACATCATATTAATCCATTTCAATTCATAACATTTCTCAAATCAACCATGAAACTTAACAAAATTGACCATTTCATTTGGCAATTCATGAGCACATCAAAACATACCCAATTTTACATCACATAACATGCACTAAATTCACTCCATAATCACATTCATTATCAAGCCATATCACATGGCTATATTTACATATTTCAAAACATAATCAAAGTTCCCTAGCCTATACATGCCATACTTCAATATGTACATTTTCAAAAAGTACCAAAATATAGTTCAATAGTGTAGTAATGATCCTCGACGATCCCCAAACTCCCAGTAGCTTTGATAATCTATAAAACAATGCAAAGACACACAAAGTAAGCTTTCAAAAGCATAGTAAGCAATAGACAAATAAACTTTTCATATAGAACAATTATAAACTATTTCATTCATATAAACTATGGCATAACACAATAGCAAATTCATATTTCTCATCTAGCTCAATTGTTCATAACCGCTTGCTTATATGTTCATATTCATGTAACTCACATATCAAATGGTCATATTCATACTTATTTTTCATTTCCAAATTTCATATACATTTCATATGTACCTGAAACGGATACATATTCACATATTAAATAATATCTCGGAATGCCCGTTGAACCATTTGGAATCAAATATGATACTCGGATAGCTCGGAAAGCTCGTACAATGCCAACGTCCCAGACGTGGTCTTACATGTAACCAATATCGATGCCACTATCCTAAACTGGGTCTTACACGAAATTAAATACGATGTCGATGTCCCAGACATGGTCCTACACGTAAATTACAAACCGATGCCAACATCCCAAACGTGGTCTTACACGATAACGCATATCAGAATCCTATATCATGACATACGTATCCTAGCTATTTCCTAAGGTTCGTACGGGAATTTTCGGACGTCGTCACATTATCAGAACTTTCCCAGATTTCACATATTTAGCTCAAATAGCCATATATCACAATTTATTCACATCTAAGCAATAATAATTCAATTCATACAGATTTATTTGTATATCGACGTACCTCGTACAGGAAAGAACGGAAACGAACGGCTATTCAACTACTTTCGATTTCCCCTGATTTAATTCCGTTTTCTTTGGTTCTTGATTTATACACATTCAAATTTAACTCTTTTATTCACCAAATCATTCAATTCAATCCATATACACATATTTAGGACATTTTATAAATTAGCCCTCACATTTCACATTTTGACATTTTAGTCCCTATTTTGTAAAATCACAAAATACACATAATTTCCTTATACACATGCTTGGCTGAATTTTCATGGAGTTCATTTAAGCCCATATATTTCATTTATTTCATATTTTAGTCCCTCAATTTCTTATTTTCACAATTTAGCCCAAAATAGTCAAATTCATAAAAAATTCAAAGACAAAACATATTAATCTATCATATATCTTTCATATTTCATCAACTATCATCACAAAGCTTACAAAATCATCAATGGTATAACTTACAATATTCATCAAATTCAGAAATTGAGACATGGGCTAGGTAGATGACAAACCAACGATCTCAAAAACATAAAAATCATCAAAAATCGAGCAAAGAACATACCTAAATCAAGATTTAAAGGTGCCGAAATTCAACAAGCTTCAAACCTTATTTCTTTTCTCTATATTCAGTTGAACGTACAAAAATATAAGCAATTTTAACTTTGTTTTATTTAATCATAACCTTATTTCTAAAATTAATTATTCAACCTTAATTAATATAATTTATAAACACTTAGTGGATGGTCATTATTATCCATTAACCATATCAATGGTCATTTGGATAATAAGGATTTCATAGTTAATAAGCCATAGTAATATAGCATATTAACAAATAGCATACAACTTTTTCATTTTGCGCTATTAAGTCCTTTTATCAAATTAACCAACCAGTAGGTGAAATTAAATCATGAAATCTTCACACATATAAATTTACATACTATAAATTCCAAAATAATATTAAAAATAATTTTACAACAATGGATTTGTGGTTTCGAAACCACTATTTCGACTAGGGTCTAAACCGGACTGTTACAGCTCTCCCCCCTTAGGGATTTTCATCCTCAGAAATCTTACCATTGAACAGATTCGGATATTGCTCTCTCATATCATCCTCAAGCTCCCACGTAGCCTGTTCAACTCTGTGTCTGTGCCACAACACTTTCACTAAAACAATTTTCTTATTCTCAACTCTTTGATTTCACAAGCCAGAATTCGAATCGGTTCGTCACTATACGATAAATTAGACTGAATCTCAACTTCAGTAGGGGCAATCACATGCGATGGGTCGGATCTGTATCATCAAAGCATTGATACGTGAAACACATTATGAATCCTCTCTAGCTCAGGTGGCAACAACAATCTATAAGCAACCAGCTCGATATGTTGAATAATCTCATACGGCCCGATGAATCTCAAACTCAACTTGCCTTTTCTTCTGAATTGGAGTACTTTCTTCCACGGAGATACTTTCAAAAACACTTTATCACTGATCTCAAATTCAATATATTATCATTTCAAATCTGCGTAAACTTCTGACGATCTGATGCCGCTTTCAAACTGTTTCGAATCACTTTCACTTTTTGCTCAGTCTCTCTGATCAAATCTACACTATGAATCTTATTCTCACTAAGTTCAGTTCAGTACAATGGTGTTTTGCATTTACGACCGTAAAGATCCTCATATGGTGCCATTTTAATACTTGATTGAAAGCTATTATTATATGCAAATTCAATCAACGATAGGTACTTTTCCCATGTACCTTCAAACTCAAGAATAAAACATCTCAACATATCTTCATGAATCTAAATGATCCGCTTAGATTGACCATCCGTTTACTGATGAAATGTCGTACTGAAGTGTAACATTTGGATCTCTATCCAACACTATAGAATTAGGCACACCGTGCAATTTCACAATCTCTGAAACATATAACTCAGCCAATTTATCAAGAGAGTAATATGTTCGAACTGGAACAAAAGGAGCTGATTTCGTCAAACTGTCAACTATAACCCAGATTGCTTCTTTCTTCCTTGGAGTTAAAGGCAAACCTGAAACAAAATCCATTGTCACTCTATCCCATTTCCGCTCGGGAATTATAATCGATTGTAACAAACTAGATGGCACCTGATGTTCAGCTTTAACTTGTTGACAGACCAAACATTTCAAAACAAAATCAGAGATATCTATTTTCATTCCACGCCACGAGTAAAGTCTTTGTACTTCCCGGATGAATAGATAAGCGACTGCTATGTGTTTCTTTCATAATCAACTGAATCAACTCTAGATTTCTCGGAACACAAATCCGATCTCGTTTCGCTAGCATTTCATTATCAACTTTTTGGGCATCATAAATCTGCTGTAAGAACAACGGTCTTGCTTTCAATTCGGCTAAAACTGAACCATCATCAGATAGAACTAAATTAATCGCAAGTAAGGCAAGCAATTATTTCTGACTCAAAGCATCAGCAACAACATTTTCTTTTCCCAGATGATAATCAATCACAAGCTCGTAGTCTTTTAATAGTTCTAACCATCTTCTCTATCGTGATTTAGGTCTTTCTGAGTCATCAAATATTTCATACTTTTATGATCTAAAAACAAATGACATTTCTCACCGAAAAGATAATGACACCAAAATTTTTAGAGCAAATACGATTGCAGCTAACTCAAGATCGTGTGTCAGATAATTCTTTTCATGCGGTTTCAATTGTCTAGAGGCATAAGCTATAACTTTGCCTTCCTGCATCAAAACACATCCCAGACCAATCAACAAAGCATCATTATATATCACAAATTCTTTACTGGGTTCTGGCTATACTAGCACAGAGCTTCAGTCAATAGGGCTTTCAACTGATCAAAGCTTTTCTGACACTTTTCAGACCATTAAAATTTCACATCTTTCTGAAACAATCTGGTCAACGGAGTTGCAATCATCGAAAAGCCTTTTATGAACTGTCAGTAATACCAGCAAGTCTAAGAAAACTGCAGACTTTAGACACATTTTTCGGAGGCTTCCACTCTAAAATAGCTAAAATCTTGCTTGGATATACTCGTATACCGGAAGTTGACACAATATGCCCCAAAAAGCCAACTTTGTGCAACCAGAACTCACATTTACTAAATTTTGCATACAATTGCTTATCACGCAGAGTTTGTAGCACAATTCTCAAATGTTCAGCATGCTCAATTTCATCACGCGAATAAATCAAAATGTCGTCAATGAATACAACAACAAATCGATCTAAATACGGTCTAAAAATTATGTTCATCAAGTCCATAAAGACAGCAAGAGCATTTGTTAGTCCGGAAGGCATAACTAAAAATTCATAATGCCTATACCTTGTTCTGAAAGTAGTTTTCAGAATGTCTGAATCTTTTACTCGCAACTGATAGTATCCCGATCTTATATCTATTTTTGAAAACACAGTAGCTCCTTTCAGCTGATCGAACAAATCATCAATTCTCGGCAGAGGATATTTGTTCTTAATAGTCACTTTATTTAACTAACGATAATCAATGCACATTCTCATCGTGCCATCTTTCTTTTTCAAAAATAGAATGGAAGCGCCCCAAGGAGAAAAGCTCGGTCGTGTGAAACCTCTGTCTGTCAATTCTTGCAATTGAGACTTCAATTCTTTCAATTTTGTCAGAGCCATTCTATACGGAGCTATTGAGATAGGGGTCATCCCCGGCACTAACTCAATTCCTAACACAACTTCTCGTATCAGAGCTAATCTCGGTAATTCTTTAGGAAACACATCAGGGAACTCATAAACCACAGGAACAGATTTAACGTTCTTTTCTGTCACTTTCGTATCAATAACATACGCAAGATAAGCTTCATAACCCTTTTTCACATAATTTAGATCTTTCATCGAAGATATCATTTCCGGTAGCCTATTCAAATCACTGGAATCAATCCGTATTATTTCATCATTCTTACATCTCAAATCAATAGTCTTCCGTTTGCAATTCACAACAACATCATGCAATGTTAGCCAATCCATCCCCAAAATTATATCAAACTCATCAAAGGGTAATAACATCAGATTAGTCGAGAAACAGATATCTCGAAACACCAACAGACAATTCTTACACACTTTGTCAACCAGAACACACTTGCCTAAGGGGTTCTATACTCTAATTACAAATTCAGTAGACTCTATACTCAAAGTCTTATTGGATACTAAATTCATGCATATATATGAATGAGTAGACCTTGGGTCTATCAATGCAATCAGAGAAGTATCATAAAGAGTAAAAGTACTTGTAATAATGTATGGAGACGAAGCTTCCTCACGAGCTCGAATAGCATAAGCTCTAGCAGGCGCTCTTGCCTCAGATGTCATAGTTGCATCTTTCGTAGCTCCGTGGCTACTACTCACATTTCCCGTGTTTCTGAAAGGTCTACCCCTAACTGAAGTATTATTCGACTTCGGATTTTGTACAATCTCTTGCTCAATAGACTCGGGACATTCTCAGATAAAGTGATCTAAAGATCCACATTTGAAACAAGCTCGATAATTTAATCGACAATTGCCTGAATGTCTTTTACCATAATGTCTACACTCGGGTCGCTCAGATCTGACATTTCCAACACTTGCAATCGGAGTAGCCGGGGCTCAGAAACTCGAATATGATCTTGCACAATCTCTACTCGAATGTCCCACATTAGTCTTTGAACGACTATCACCATCTCGAAATTTCTTTGATGCTGACTGATGACTTGTTTTTTGCTTTCGTACTTCTCTAGCTTCTGAATTAGCTTCTCTTTTCACTTTCTCAAGTTCTTTAGCTTTACACGCTCGATCAACAAGCACAACGAATTCTTTTATTTCCAAAATTTTGACTAACAAACGAATATCTCCATTCAAGCCATCTTCGAACCTTTTACACATTATTGCCTCAGTCGAGACACATTCTCATGCATACTAGCTCAGTCTCATAAATTCTCGCTCGTATTTTGTAACAGACATACTGCCCTATTTCAATTTAAGAAACTCTTTGCATTTTTGATCTATAAATCTCTTACTGATGTATTTCTTTCGAAATTCAGTCTGGAAGAAATCCCAGGAAATTTGTTCTCTCAGAACAACAGAAGTTAGAGTTTTCCACCATTGGTCCCTCAATAAAGAAACGACACATTTTAACACATTCATTAGGGGTACATGACAACTCATCAAATACCCAAATTATATTCTCAAGCCAGAACTCGGCTCTCTTAGCATCATTATCAGTAGTAGCACAGAATTCTTTAGCCTCGTATTTTCTTATCTTATTAACCGGAGGTTTATTCAGACAAATCGAATCTATAACTTGGGGTGCTACGGGAACTTGTGAGGGCAGAGGTTGAGGAGCAGCCAGATTTGCTCTTACATATTGAGTGAACCACTCATTCATCATTTGGAAGAAGGCTAGTTTAGCCTCTCCTTCCTGACCACTAGTAACTGGTCTAGAATCAAATTGCGCTGTCCCCAGAGGGGGAGCAGGTGAATATTGTCAGATACGCCTCGTTCGGGATCCATTTACTATATGAAAAACACATTTTATCTGTCAGGATTTATCACACTATCATAATTCGAATATATGGCATGTATAGCTAGACCCTCACATGCTATGTTAGTCCTAGAATTAACTAAACCGTAGCTTTGATACCAACAAATTGTAACACCCCTAACCCGTATCTGTTGTCGAACTAGGGTTAACAGGCATTACCGAACATATTGGAACATTATATGCTCATTTCACAACATCAATCATACAACATCATTTGATAAGTATTCATACTCATATAGTCCCTTTAGAAGGTCTACGAGACCTTAAACATGCTTTCGAGAAGGTTCGAGACTAAACCGATCTCATATAGAAACTTTACGGAACTTAGAAAATTTTTCTTTCAAAACAGGGCACACGCCCGTGTGGCTAGGCCGTGTGCCTCACACGGCCGTACCTTAGACCGTGTTCTACCCCGTGTGCAATACTAACTTAAGACACACGGCTTGTGACACACCCGTGTGTCTGCCCGTGTGCAACACTGACTTGAATCACACGGCCTGCCACACGCCCGTGTGTCTAGCCCGTGTGCAAGTCTGACTTGCACCAAATTTGGACATTGAAGGACACGATCAAGACACACGCCTGTGTGCTCAACCGTGTGGACAATTATGGGCCATTTATAAGGCCAAATTGCCACCCATTTTGGGTCATACCTACAAGCATCAATCAAGCATCAATTCATGTCCCAAAGGTAGCAAAAACACACCAAATCATGCACACTTTGACCCGTAATAACATCATTCATTTCCATGTACAAATCAAACTCAATCATACCAATTAAAAGTAAATACTTCACATCAAAAACATGTAATTCATATATCATATTAATCCATTTCAATTCATAACATTTCTCAAATCAACCATGAAACTTAACAAAATTGACCATTTCATTTGGCCATTCATGAGCACATCAAGTCATACCAAATTTTACATCACATAACATGCACTAAATTCACTCCATAATCACATTCATTATCAGGCTATATCACATGGCTATATTTACATATTTCAAAACATAATCAAAGTTCTCTAGCCTATACATGCCATACTTCAATATGTACATTTTCAAAAAGTACCAAAATATAGTTCGATAGTGAGGTAATTATCCTCGACAATCCCCGAACTCCACTAGCTTCGGTAATCTATAAAACAATGCAAACACACACAAAGTAAGCTTTCAAAAGATTAGTAAGCCATATACAAATAAACTTTTCACATAGAACAATTATAAACTATTTCATTCATATGAACTATGGCATAACACAATAGCAAATTTATATTTCTCATCTAGCTCAATTATTCATAACTACTTGCTTATAAACATATCACATGTTCATGTAATCACATATCAAATGGTCATATTCATTCTTATCTTTCATTTCCAAATTTCATAAACATTTCATGCGTACCTGAAACGGATACTTATTCACATATTCAATCATATCTCGGAATGCTCGTTGAATCCTTTGGAATCAAATAGGATACTCAGATAGCTCGGAAAGCTTGTACAATTCGAACGTCCCAGACAGGGTCTTACACGAAATTAAATATGATGCCGATGTCCCAGACATGGTCTTACACGTAAATTACAAATCGATGCCAACGTCCCAGACGTGGTTGATAAACCGTAAAAGTATCATATTTTAATCCTGCATTTAGCTTACTTTTGGATGATTTATCCCTTGATTCATATAAAAAGGTGCTCTTAATCCTTTCTTTTCATGTCTCATAACCAGGAAAGCACCCGAGGATGAAAAGAACATAAAACGGGCCCAAAACAGAGTAAATGGGCCATATCATGAAATCGACAAGGCCTGAACTTAAGCCCGCACGACCGTGCCTCATTAATCATCTAGAACACGGCCTGACCCTCGATTTACACGGTCGTGCCTCATTAAAGAAATTCAAACACGGCTTAAAGACTAGTCACATGGGCGTGTGCCATGGCCGTATCCCTGTCGTGGCAATAGACAATTTCACTCGAAAAAGGATACTTAGGGAGAAAGAAACGCATTCCAAGAGCCTATATACACCCCTAAGTACCACCTTGAAAGGGGGCGGTCAAGATAGGCCAAGGAGCCAAGCAGAAAAGGTCAGATTTGTGGGAATTCACTCGAAGATAGCCAGTTGATCCAACTTAATAAGCTGAAATTCTACTCAAGACGGCGGATCTCTCCTTCAATTCCTTCAGGGAGTTTTAGGGATTCCTTATGTTTTGTTTTATCTTTTCTCTTGAGATGTTTTCTTTATTATTATGAACTAAACCCCTCAGATACCTGAAGGGGATGAAACCTAGCTGAATCTTGTTATTGTTTTCTGAATTATAAGATAAATACTTGATTTGTTCTTAATTATGTGTGCTTAATTCTTGTGTTAATATTTCTGGGATATTGATTCAAGTCAGATGTTCGTAGGTGGAGGAGCAAAAGTTCCTGCTTAAGAATAGATCTAGCATAATTAAAGCGGAGTCGTTCGCGCGCCTAGAGATAGGGTGACGAGATTTTGCTGGATTAGGGTGAAACCTAATATGGGAGTCCATAGATCGATTTACTACTATTCTAGGGGGTTATTAAGTGAGAAAGAGATTTCCGTTAATCAACCTAGGGTTAGATGTTATTCGCCTCGAGAGAGGGTTTAATATACGTTAGGGAGTCTTACGGATCAAGTCAAGTGAATAAACTGTATGGCTCAGTGTTTGATAACAAGTGAAGCCTAGGTGGATTCTTCCTAAGGGTATCATTTAAATCAACTGAGTTTTTCTAAAAGTTATCCCCCCAATTTAGTCTTTTTTTTCTTTTTGTCTTTAGCATAGTGGTTAGATAGATTTAGATTAAACAATAACTTCACCTTATTTTAGGCTAGATAATAAGAAGAAAGTTAGTATTAGTACTTTTAGTTCCGGTGGGTTCGAGAATCCGGTCTTGCCAAAGCTATACTATTGTTCGATAGGTACACTAGCCTTTAATCGTTGTCAGAGTTAGTTTCCAGGTTCGATCATTCTCTTTATAAATTTTAAAACTCGATAGACACACGATCAAGTTTTTGGCGCCGTTGTCGGGGAACTAAAATATGAAGAAAACTCTATTTTTATTACTCTAGCCGTTATTCTTTATTTTTTATTTTTATTCTTTGCAATTTATTTTTATTTTTGATTTTTTTTTTGCTGAAATTTTTCTTCTATTTTTTCCTAGCAGGTACCTCTAGTTTATGAATAGAAGGAACTCGAGAGGACCTTTAGTATACGATAGTGATATTGAAGCTACCGATTGAAGGAATCGCAGCGAAATTAGGCGAGCCCTAAATTACACAGAAGAGGGCAGATCCAATCTTACTGAAGGGATGGACGAGAATAATCCACAACCACATGATGTGGGAGAAAACAATACTCCATGTAGTATGTTTGATTATGCTAAACCATATTTAACAGGAGCAGAATCGAGTATTAATAGGCCTACTATAGTTGTTAACAATTTTGAATTAAAGCCTAACACAATACAAATGATTCAACTATTTGTTCAATTTGATGGTTTGTAGGACGAAGACCCAAGCACTCATATAGCTAATTTCTTAGAGTTCTGTGATACATTCAAAATTAATGGCCTTTCTGATGATGCCGTACGTCTTCGATTATTTCCCTTTTTATTAAGGAATAAAGCCAAACAGTGGTTAAACTTGTTACCATGATGGTCAATCACTACATGGGAACAAATGATCGAAAAAATTTTATTGAAATATTTCCCACCGGCCAAAACGGCCAAATTACGGAATGATATCTCTTCTTTTGTGCAGTGGATTTAGAGACATTATACGATGCATGGGAGAGATACAAGGATCTCTTGAGAAGGTGTCCACACCATGGTTTACCCTTGTGGCTTCAAGTCCAAACTTTTTATAATGGTGTAAACCCCACAACGAGGCAACTAATCAATTCAGCCGCCGATGGAACCTTGAACAACAAAACTTCTGAAGCAGCATACGATTATTGAAGAGATGTCACTGAATAACTATCAGTGGCAAGTTACCAGGACAAAACTGACAAAATCAGCCGGAGTCTACAACCTCGACGCAGTAACCATGCTATCAACACAGATGGAGATGATGAATAAAAAGATTGATAGTTTTTGTTCTTCACAGGCACACCCAATAATGCAGTGCGATGTAGGTGGAACTATGGCGAATCCTGAGTACCCACCCTACCAGCCGGGCGCAGAGAGCGAACAGATGAACTATATAGGTAATAGTTTCAGATCCAATAATAATCCTTATAGTAATACTTACAATCCAGGTTGGAGGAACCACCCAATTTTTTTATTGGGAGGTCAAGGAAATCAAGGAAATCAAAGACAACAACCTCCTCAAAATTTCCAAAATCAACCATATCCGCAAGAGAAGAATCCAAACTTTGAAGAGATGCTGATAAAATTCATGGCAACCACAGAAAACCATCTCCAAGATACAGAGAAAACACTTAGAGATCAACAAACATTGGTTAAAGAGACCAAAAACCAAGTTGGAGAACTCACTGAGTCAATCGGGGAACTCACTAAGTCAGTTGGACTACTTACTGAAATGGTTTGTGAAATACGGGCAGAGATTTTTTTTCTAAAGAAACAGAATAGGTAAAGGTAGTAACACTAAGAAGTAGAAAGGAGTTAGTCGAACCAAAGAAAAAACTACCACACGAAGATAACAAAACAAAGGATGAGGGAGTTGAGGACGTAACTCTAGTATGCAAAGAAAATAAACCATCAGTTCCATATCCAACAAAATTGAAGAAGGAACGATTAGATGCCCAATATGGTAAGTTTCTTGAACTTTTTAAACAAATACGTATTAACTTACCTTTTGTTGAAGCCATTTCACAAATGTCGACGTACGCAAAATTCTTAAAGGAACTTCTAACGAATAAAAGAAAGCTTGAAGAAGTATCAACAGTGGAACTTAATGACGAATGTTTAGCCATCCTCCAAAATAAGTTACCAACCAAATTAAAAGACCTAGGAAGTTTTACTATTCCTTATCTAATTGGTAGCTTAAATATTAAGAGAGCATTAGCTGATCTAGGTGCTAGTATTAATTTAATGCCTTATAAAATGTTTAAACAATTAGATCTTGGGGAACCAAAACCCACTAGGATTATTATTCAGTTAGCTGATAGATGTATTAAATATCCTAGAGGAGTTATCGAAGATATCTTGGTGAAAATTGATAAATTTATTTTCCCTATTAATTTTGTTGTGTTAGACATGGATGAAAGCATTGATGTTCCCTTAATTTTAGGGTGTCCTTTTTTAGCTACTGCTAGGGCTATTATCGATGTAGGTGACGGTAAACTTGCATTAAGGATAGGCGATAAGGAAATTTTTTTTCAAATTTATGATGCCATGCGATATTCTAGAGAACAAGATGATTCCTGTTATTTTATTGATACTACTGATCTTATCCTTCAAAACTCATTTTAAAAAATCATACATGATGACACTATAGAACTGTGCCTCACTCAAGAAGAGGGGAAGAGGATCAAGACGACGAGCTGAGCCTGAATACATTAACATCCAGACAAATGAAAGAAGAAAGGATTAAAGTCAATGACGAACTAAAAACCTCCATTGATGAGCCGCCCAAATTGGAACTGAAACAGTTGCCAAAACACTTAGAATATGCATTCCTCAGGGACAATTCTACGCTACAGGTAATTATCTCTTCAGAACTTGAAGCCAAGGAAAAAGAGGAGTTGATACAGGTACTAAGAGAACATAGAAGAGCCATAGCTTGGAAAATATCTGACATTAAGGGAATAAGCCCATCATTTTGCACCTACAAAATTTTAATGGAAGAAGAATACAAGCCGTGTGTGCAACCTCAGAGACGGCTAAATCCCAATACGAAAGAAGTGGTTAAAACTGAGGTAATTAAACTTCTAGATGCGGGAATAATTTATCCTATTTCTGACAGCACTTGGGTAAGTGCTGTGCAGGTAGTTCCAAAAAAAGGAGGTATGACTGTGGTGCCCAATGAAAAGAATCAGTTGATCCCTACAAGAACAGTTACAGGCTGGAGAGTCTGTATAGACTATAGAAAGCTGAACGACGCCACTAGAAAAGATCACTTTCCTCTACCATTCATAGTTCAAATGTTAGAAAGACTATCGGGGCATATGTATGCTGCTTTTTGGACAGACTCTCTGGCTGCTTTCAGATCCCAATAGCTCCTGAATATCAAGAGAAGACAACATTTACATGCCCATATGGTACGTTTGCTTATCGTAGGATGCCTTTTGGATTATGTAATACTCCTACTACTTTTCAGCATTGCATGTTGGCAATCCTTGACGAACTTGTGGAAGACATTATGCAGGTATTTATGGATGATTTCTCGGTATTCAGTAATTGTTTCCATCTTTGCCTTAAAAATTTAAAACGAGTTCTAATGAGATGTGAGGAAACAAACCTTGTTTTGAATTGGGAAAAATGTCACTTTATGGTTAGAGAAGGAATTGTGTTAGGACACAAGATTTCTAGTAAAGGGATTGAGGTAGATAAAGCAAAGATTGAAACAATAGAAAAAATACCTCCCCCTAGTTCAGTTAAGGCTATAAGAAGCTTTTTAGGACATGCAGGATTCTATAGAAGATTCATTAAAGATTTTTCCAAAATAGCTAAGCCTTTAACAAAATTACTAGAAAAAAATGTTCCTTTCAATTTCAATCAGGAGTGTTTATATGCATTCAATGTCCTTAAGGATAAATTAATAAATGCTCCAATTATAATTGCACCTGATTGGAATTTACCCTTTGAACTAATGTGTGATGGAAGTGATTTTGCAGTAGGTGCAGTTTTGGGACAATGAAGAGACAAGCATTTTCAGCCAATTTATTATGCTAGCGGAACATTAACACCTGCACAAGAGAACTACACCACCACAGAGAAAGAATTGCTAGTTGTAGTTTTTGCTTTTGACAAATTCAAGCAGTATCTAATATTGTCTAAAGTTGTCATTTACACTGACCATTCAGCTCTTCATTATCTTCTAACTAAAACTATTGCAAAACCTCGACTAATACGATGGATTTTACTCTTACAAGAATTTGATTTAGAAATACAAGATAAGAAGGGAGCTGAGAATCTTGAGGCCGATCACCTTTCCAGACTTGAGAATCCACATATCGAAGAACTCGATGAAAGTAAGATAAACGACTCGTTTCCCGAAGAATAACTTTTTTCTATAACACATTATGAGGTACCATGGTTTGTAAACATTGCGAATTATTTAGCCGCTAACATCTTGCCAAAAAGGCTAACACATCACCAAAAGAAGCGATTCTTTGCTGATTCGAAAAACTATTTTTGGGAAGATCCCTTTCTTTTCCGTATATCTGCAGATCAGGTAATTTGAAGATGCGTTACAAAGGCAGAAGCAAGCAAAATCTTGGAACATTGCCATTCAGGACCTTCAGGAGGACACTACAGTGGCATTAATACAGCACATAAAATACTCGAATCAGGTTTTTATTGGCCCACTCTATTCAAAGATGCCAACAGGTATGTCACTTTGTGTGATAAATGCCAAAGAACAGGTAATATTTCTAAACGTGATGAAATGCCTCAAACATATATGTTAGCATGTGAAATATTTGATGTATGGGGTATTGATTTTATGGGACCATTCCCTGGTTCTCTTGGAAATAAATACATCCTAGTGGCAGTTGATTACATGTCAAAATGGCTGGAAGCCGAAGCTTTACCTACCAATGATGCTAGGGTAGTAGTTAAGTTTCTCAAGAAACTGTTCTCTCGATTTGGAACACCTAGAGCTATCATTAGTGATAGGGGCACTCATTTTTGTAATATTCAATTCGACAAAGTCTTAAAAAAATATGGAGTACACCACAGGATAGCTATGCTATATCACCCTCAAACCAGTGGGCAAGTTGAAGTAGCAAACCGGGAACATAAACGCATTCTAGAAAAAACGGTTGAATCAAACAGGAAAGATTGGGCAATAAAAGTAGATGATGCCTTATGGGCCTTTAGAACAGCATTTAAAACCCCTCTAGGGACATCCCCATACAAACTTGTATACGGGAAAAGCTGTCATATACCATTTGAGTTAGAACACAAAGCTTTCTGGGCCACAAAGTTTTTAAATTTTGATCCTAAAACTGTAGGAAAGAAAAGAATGATACAGATGAACGAACTAGACGAATAGAGAGCTGAGGCCTACAAAAACTCTCAAAACTTTACAAGGAGACAACAAAGCAACGCCATGATGCTCGTCTAAAGAAGTTGAAACAATTCGTAAGTAGGGGACTTGGTCCTACTATACAACTCAAGGCTTAAATTATTTCCTGGGAAGCTAAAATCAAGATGGTCAGGTCCATTCATGATCAAAACAATTTTTTCATACGGCATAATCGAGGTAACTCACCCTACTAAGGGCACATTCAAGGTAAATGGTCATCGACTCAAAATTTATAATGGTGCAGATTTTAGGGATATAAGAGAGGAGCTTCAGCTCCATGAACCTTCTTTTAGAACCGAAAACAAGGAAAGTCTAGCTTAACACTTCAAACGAGATCTTCTCGGGAGGCAACCTGAGCACTAACTTCATTAACTTTATACTTTTAATTTTTCAGCATCTAACTCCATACTAATTAATCAAATAAAGTGCAGGTTTTAGGCCACACGGCCTTGCACACGGGCATGTCCGCAGTCGTGTGGAAGCTAAGGGACAAACCACGGGCGTACCAGGAGCCGTACACGACAGAGCAGAATTCCTTTTCCCAACATGGGATGCGATAAATAGCCACGCTCGTGTCGACTTTCCGTGTAAGGTTACTGACTTGCTGAGCACGGGCTAAACACGCTCGTGCCTTTCAACCGTTCCAACATACTGACTTGTCAAACACGGGCGGAACACACCCATTCTAAATGACCGTGTAAAGGAAGACACGGGCGTGCCACTATACCCACGACCGTGGCCGAATATCTGAACGCGCCCAAAATTGAAAATCACAAAAAACACGGGCGCATTAAAATTTAGCACGAGTGTGGCCCCTACCCGTGCTCTCACCCTTATCATTCACAATACTATCCCACATTCATCTCGTTATCTAACATATTATAAACCGTAATAGTAACATATTTTAATCCCACATTTAGTTTGCTTTTGGATGATTTATCCCTTAATTTATGTAAAAAGGTGCTCTTAATCCTTTCTTTTCATGTCTTATACTCAGGAAAGCACCCGAGGATAAAAAGAACGAGAAACGGACCTAAAACAAAGCAAATTGGGCAAAGAAAGAAATTGACACGGTTGGACCTAAGCCCACACGACCGTGCCATGTCAATCTACTAGAACACGGTGTTCTCCCGATTTATACGGCCGTGCCTCATTAATGAAATCCGAGCACGGCCTGGCCACGATTCACACGGGCGTGTGCCATGGTCGTGTCCTTGTTGTGGCAATAGACAGTTCCACTCGGAAAAGGATACTTAGGAGAAAGAAACGCATTCCAAGAGCCTATATATACCCCCTAAGTACCACCTTGAAAGGGGGCGGTCAAGCTAGGCCAAGGAGCCAAGCCGAAAAGGTCATATTTGTGGGAATTCACTCAAAGATAGCCAGTTGATCCATCTTAAGAAGCCGGAATTCTACTCAAGACGGCAGATCTCTCCTTCAATTCCTTCAGGGAGTTTTACGGATTTCTTATGTTTTGTTTTTATCTTTTCTCTTTAGATGTTTTCTTGATTTATTATGAACTAAACCCCTCAGATACCTGAAGGGGATGAAACCTAGATGAATCTTGTTATTGTTTTCTGAACTACAAGATAAATACTTGATTTGTTCTTAATTATGTGTGCTTAATTCTTGTGTTAATATTTTCGGGATATTGATTCAAGTCAGATGTTCTTAGGTGGAGGAGAAAAAGTCCCTGTTTAAGAATAGATCTAGCATAATTAAAGCGGAGTTATTCGCGCGCCTAGAGATAGGGTGACGAGATTTTGTTGGATTAGGGTGAAACCTAATATGGGAGTCTATAGATCGATTTACTGCTATTCTAGGGGGTTATTAAGTGAGAAAGAGATTTCCGTTAATCGACCTAGGGTTAGTTATTATTCGCTTCGAGGGAGGGTTTAATATACGTTAGGGAGTCTTATGGATCAAGTCAAGTGAATAAATCGTATGGTTTAGTGTTAGATAACAAGTGAAATCTAGGTGGATTCTTCCTAAGGGTATCATTTAAGTCAACTGAGTTTTTCTAAAAGTTATCCCCCAATTTAGTCTTTTTGTCTTTGTGTCTTTAGCTTAGTGGTTAGATAGATTGAGATTAAACAACAACTTCACCTTAGCTTAGGCTAGATAATAAGAAGAAAGTCAGTATTAGTACTTTTAGTTCCTGTGGGTTCGACAATCCGGTCTTGCCTATGCTATACTACTGTTCGATAGGTACACTTGCCTTTAATCATTGTCAGAGTTAGTTTCCAGGTTCGATCATATTCTCATTATAAATTTAAGACTCTGATTTACACGATCAAGTTTTTGGCACCGTTGCCAGGGAACTAAAATATTAAGAAAACTCTATTTTTATTACTCTAGCCGTTATTCTTTATTTTTTTATTTTTATTCTTTGTAATTTATTTTTATTTTTGATTTATTTTTGTTTTTTTGCTGAAAATTTTCTTCTGTCGTTTCGTAGCAGCTACCTTTAGTTTATGACTCGAGGGAACCCGAGAGGACCTTTAGTATACGATAGTGATATTGAAGCTACCGCTCGAAGGAATTACAGAGAAATCAGGCGAGCCCTAAATTACACAAAAGAAGGCAGATGCAATCCTACAGAAGAGATGGACGAGAATAATCCACAACCACATGATGTGGGAGAAAACAATGCTCCACGTACAATGTTTGATTATGCTAAACCACATTTAACAAGAGCAGAATCGAGTATTGTTAGGCCTGCTATAGCTGTTAATAATTTCGAATTAAAGCCTAACACAATACAAATGATTCAACAATTTGTTCAATTTGATGGTTTGCAGGACGAAGACCCAAACACTCATATAGCTAATTTCTTAGAGTTCTGTGATACATTCAAAATTAAAGGCGTTTCTAATGATGCCATACGTCTTCGGTTATTTCCCTTTTCATTAAGGAATAAAGCCAAACAGTGGTTAAACTCATTACCACGATGGTCAATCACTACATGGGAACAAATGAACAAAAAAAATTTTATTGAAATATATCCCACCGGCCAAAACAGCCAAATTACGGAATGATATCTCTTCTTTTGTGTAGATGGATTTAGAGACATTATACGACACATGGGAGAAATACAAGGATCTCTTGAGAAGGTGTCCACACCATGGTTTACCCTTGTGGCTTCAAGTCTAAACTTTTTATAACGGTGTAAACCCCTCAACGAGGTATCTAATTGATTCAGCCACTGATGGAACCCTGAACAACAAAACTCCTGAAGCAGCATATAAGTTTATTGAATAGATGTCACTGAATAACTATCAGTGGCAAGTTACCAGGACAAAACTGACAAAATCAGCCGGAGTCTACAACCTTGACGCAGTAACCATGCTATCAACACAGATGGAGATGATGAATAAAAAGATTGATAGTTTGTGTTTCTTCGCAGGCACACCCAGTAATGCAGTGCGACGCAAGTGGAACTATGGCGAATCTTGAGTACCCACCCTACTAACCGGGCACAGAGAGTGAATAGATGAACTATATAGGTAATAATTTCAGATCCAATAATAATCCTTGTAGTAATACTTACAATCCAGGTTGGGGGAACCACCCAAATGTTTTATGGGGAGGTCAAGGAAATCAAGGAAACCAAAGACAACAACCTCCTCAGAATGTCCAAAATCAACCATATCCGCAAGAGAAGAAGCCAAACCTTGAAGAGATGCCGACAAAATTCATGGCAACTATGAAAACCGTCTCCAAGATACAGTGAAAACACTTAAAGATCAACAAACATCGGTTGAAGAGACCAAGAACTGAGTCGGGGGACTTACTAAGTAGTAGGGGAAGTCACTAAGACAGTCGAGCTACTTGCAAAGTTAATCTTCGAATGACCGTAAAGACGTCTATCAAGTAACACGGAGATTAACCCAAAGGAGAAAATCCAAGCCATCACAGCTCATGATAGTAAAGGGTTAGATGAACCCAACTCAATACAAGAAAACAAGGTAGAAGAAGGTAAGGTAGAGGTAACACAGGGAAAGCCAAAACCGGTAATCAAAGAATACCAACCCCGCATACCTTACCCCAAAGCAATGAAAAGAGATGATACAGAAGAATAGTTCGGTAAGTTTCTTAAACTTTTAAAGAAATTACATATCAACTTACCTCTTCTTGAAGCTCTTTTTCAGATGCCAGACTCGAGGAAATTTTTAAAACAGCTCTTAACAAACAAGCGCAAATTAGACGAAGAGCCACATCTGGAATTAAATGCAGTATGCTCAGCAATGTTACAAAATAGACTATCATGGAAGCAAAAAGATCGAGGGAGTTTTACAATTCCATGTTTAATTGGTAGTTTAACTATTGATAATGTGTTAGCTGATTTAGGGGCAAGTATAAATGTCATGCCTTATACATTGTTTAAACGACTAGGTCTAAGGAAGCCCAAACAAACTAGGATGAGTATTTAATTAGCTGATAAAACTGTTAGAATTCCTAGGGGCATTATCGAAGATGTTCTTGTAAAACTCGATAAATTCGTTTTTCCAGTAGATTTTGTTGTCTTGGACATGGATGAGGATAATTCAATCCCCTTAAATTTAGGAAGACCCTTTCTAGCAACTGCCAAGACTAAAATTGATGTTGCCACAGGAGAACTTATACTTCGTGTAGGTGACGAATCAATCAGTCTTCAAGCTTTTGACTCAGCTAGGACAACAATCGATGAAGGTAAGAAAGTCAATCCAGATGATGATCAAAATGTTCAACCCTCACCACAAGGAACACCATAAGACAACAAATCTGAGCTGAATCATAGACCTAGTACCAACAAAGAAGAATCACATAAGAAATGAATCCTTAAGGTCGACAAACTAAAAGAGCAGGAAATACAAATCAAAGAAGAACCGAAACTGCATGATATAAAAATGAAGCAGCCCCCAGAAGAGCTCGTAGGAACATCAAACCACTTCAAAATAGGAGACTAGGTACTGTTAAACAAAGCCGACCCTCAAATCACCACATCAGGCCTGAAAGTAAACGAAGGAATTCCTCTTAAGTTACACAATATCTTCCCACACGGAACAGTCGAGGTAAGTAATCCAACATTCAGTACTTTTAAGGTAAACGCTTCTCGACTTAAACTTTATCAAGACAATAGAATTGTAAGCATGGGGGAAGATATTCATACCTTTAAACCCCCCTGAAATTTTTATATATACAAGGAAAAGTCTAGCTTAAGACTATAAACGAGCGCTTCTCGGGAGGCAACCGTAGTACTAACCTCATTAACTTCTATGTTTTTCATTTTTATTCAAAATTTTTTATTTTTTATATATTTTTTATTCTTTCTTTTACCTAACTTTAAAAATAACCAAGGGTGCAAATTTCCAGCCACACGGCCTTGCATACGGCCGTGGCCTAGGCCGTGTGTACCTCAAGAATCTTGGTACTAAAATGGCAGGACGGTACAAGTCAGAATCAACTAATTTTCAAAATCACGGACTCAACCACTCCCCCACGGGCACTGACAAAGTGACACGGCCGTGCCCCAC
The DNA here is from genome assembly GCA_025503065.1 of Gossypium bickii. Taxonomy (NCBI): domain Eukaryota; kingdom Viridiplantae; phylum Streptophyta; class Magnoliopsida; order Malvales; family Malvaceae; genus Gossypium; species Gossypium bickii. The sequence goes on along the minus strand of CP106717.1, from coordinate 38,919,179 downwards.
GACCGTATGAAGCTACTAACTTGCCAACCACGGGCAGAACACGCCCGTGCCTCACAACCATGCCACACATACTGACTTAGCACCAACGGGCATGGCAAACTGCAAAACAGGCATGAGTGAGCCAACACGCCTAAACACACGACCGTGCGAAGAAGCCGTGTGAATCGACATGCCCTCGGTCCACGGGCGTGTGGATGTACCAGAATTAAGCCACTATTTAAGCCCAACCTCCCTTCCCCATGCTTTCCACCCACTGTTCACATCTTTTTTCTTCCTCCCCTTTCTCTCAAAGTTCTTCCCTCTCCATAACAAGTCTCTATACTCTTGAGCTACACCAGAAGCATGTCGAAGAAACGGCGAAATCGAAGCACAGTCCTCCTTCGGGAGACCCCATTTCATAAGTTCATGCCGGCCGCTTCATCCAAACAACAAGCCAAGGGTCTTTGAGACCATTAGTTTCTATTTTTCCTTTCTCTTTTGCTTCAATTTCCTTCCCTTTGACAATCTTATGCATAGTTTAGTTTAATTTATTTTAGTTTATTAGTGTCAGGTTCGTCAGGCTGCTAGGGAATCACTCCTTGGGAACCACGACCACCACCACCGTACCCCGAGGAGTTCTAAAGGCTTCTTGGGAATCACGCCACTTTCGCCACCGCCAGCACCACAGCAGCCTTAGAAGTCACACCCACCTCGGGAACCATCCAACAATAAGGACTCTTCGGTCTATTCATCTTTAATTTTCATTTTGTTTCCATTTTTGTTTCCTTTTTCTTTATCTTTCTTATCTTTACATATATATTTAGTTTATTTTAAATTTGCCTTAATAACCCCTGGCTAATTCTTCATGAGCTCCCCAATTTCTTTATCTAACGCAGAGCTCGTTAGTAACTGCCACAACAAAAGACGTCACTTCTTACATATTTTCCACATCCTCCAAGGCAATCATCCATAATTCAGGAAGTGTCACTCTTTCCCTTCTCTTTAATCATTTAATAACTGTTATTATCTATCTTTGTACATTGAGAACAATGTACATCTTAAGTGTGGGGGGATAGAAGTGCCTAACTTTCTGCATTATTCTCAAATCCCTGAGGATAAAAGTGCCTAACTTTTTTCATTATTCTCAAATCCCTGAATTTAGTCTTGTTCTAAAGTAGTCTCCTCATATTACTAATTAGGATGAAATTTCTGATGATTTATGGTTTTTATTGACATGTTTTTGAATAAGTCATAGTTAATTGTGCATTGATGATTAAATTTGAAGAATACTAGAGAATCAACTATGATAAGTCTATCTTTGAAAAAATTAAATTTTTAGGTTGTTAACCTGAATTTGAATATTACTTTGAAATTTGAAATTTATAAGGATGATGTCAAAAACACCCATAATTTTTGTGAGACTTTGAGCCGTATAGAGCATGTATTCTTTTTCTTGCTCACTTTATTGATTATGAGTGTGTCGACATTGAACTGTTATTCTAGAACTTGCCTTGATTATACATACCAAGACCATATTTATGATTTGATATACCGAGATGATAAAGGCACCTAGGTTTTAACCCACTTACTTCACTAAACAACCTACCTCCATAAATTAACCCCTAGTGAACCCCGTTGATCTAACAACCCTTTTTATTGACTCACCCACTAATATTAACCCAAAACCCTTTGTTTTTGTTATCACCATTGTAACATCCGGGATTTATGGCTTATGCATAATTGCTTAATTTTATGAAGTAGCATGCCTATGTGTGTTTGAAGGTGTTTTATGAATTTTTAGAACTTTAGTGTGAAGAAGAATGTCTTAAAAATTATTTGATTTTAAGTTTAAAAGAGGAAGCTAAGACTGATAGGCCTTAAGAGAAATTGTAGGGGAATTATGACACAAAAATGGGCTTGGTACAGTAGCTTGGAGGCGCCACTTAGGGCCTTGGTAGGTGACGCCATGGGCTATGAGGAAGGGCTCAGGTTCGTGCCACAAGGGAAACAAAATAAAAGTTTTATTTTGCAGCAGAGAGGAGCAGCAATGGACGGCACTAAGGCTATATTTTAGGAGTTTAAATCCTTTTATTTTAAGATATAAATGGGGATAAATTAATTAAAGAGATAAGTGTTGGATTATTTTTATTATTTTGAAAAGGTGACAGTTGAGAGATAAAGTTATCAAGAATAAGGAGTTTTGGCCGAATAGGGGGCTCTAGGTAGAGTAATTTCGGTAAAAAGAGGAAAAGGGTGGCCATTCTTCATTCTTTTCTTTTCTCTTTTCCCTCTGCCGAATTCTCTAGTAAATCTCCTCTTCTCTTAAATTTTGTCAAGCCGAAAACTCAAGCAAGCATAGCCGAATCTGTATCTCCCGATTATTTCCTCTCAAAAGTCGAAAGTTTCATTTAATTGTCACCTTTAAAGTCGATTTGATCCTAGCAGTAAAAGCCGGAAACCCAACATTCTCTTCTTCCTGTCGACAAGTTAAATGGTGAACAAGTGCGTTTCGATTACTCCATTTGGTAAGGATTTCTCTTGATTAATCTCTTACTCTTTTCTTTCTCTGTATGTTGGAAATCAAGACTCTGATCCTCTCACCCTTCTTTGACCGAAATATTAAGGAGAGATTTCGGGATTTTGCTAGTGTCGACTATAAGGGAGGAATCTTTCGGGACTTCTAAGATCTAAGGTAAGCTATGGGGGATATTCGGCCATAGGCCATTTTATTGTGTTTTAATGTTAGATTAGATCTAACATGTGCTTATAGGAATTTCAATATCACCAAGAGCAAGGATCACAAAATTTCAGGATTTGGTTAGTAACCAATCGGCAGCAAGGAATTAAAGATCTAAAGCGATAGATCGGGTTTCGGGATTTCAGTAAATTCGCTAAGTGAACCAGGTGTGTACCCCACATTAAATCTTATTAGATCAGGGCTTTAATTTAATATATATGTTTGTAATAATATGAATGTGGCCAAAGGTACAATGCAATGGTACAAAGTACTTAGGTACGTAATTCCGACATTATACTAATAAGTGATATGAATATTTGGCACATGGCATATGGAAATATTGATAAGAATGTGAATTAAGGAATATGGCATGACTTATGCATGATTAGTATGACGTGGGGCATATGGGTGATATGTAAAGGGGAAGTGAATTGGTGGTTTAATACCACATTATCTGAATGTGGTGACTTCGATCACAATTATCTGAATGTGGTGTCTCATGACACAAAATTTAATATCTGGTGGCTATGCCACAATCTTATAAAGGCGATGAGCACGTCGTCTGCAGCGACTGCCTTCGATGATGTGTAGTGGATGGGGGTTGACTTAGTAGTCCCCACGGTGTGCAGGTTGGTACGGGTGATGTGTAGCGGATGGTACTTAGGTTTGGGTTCGGGTTGCATCATTATATTAAATTATATGTATATTTATGAACTATTGTGCCTAAAATCGTTACGACTTAGTGTTGGCTGTTACACACTGAGTCTATTTGACTCACCCCGTTGTGGGAATATTTTTCAGGTGACGATCAGTGATGGACCGGGTCGTCAGGAGCTTAGTGGTGGCCATGCTCAGTTTGGGATTTTATTTTATTTTGAACTTGTTATATTTTATGTATTTTGGATTTATTTTGGGTTTCGTTTTCGATGTAATAAGGCCATAGTATGAACTGTTTTATGCATGCTTTTTATTTGATTTTTTTACCATATGATTAAGGTTAAATCAAAGTTAAATGGTTTTTCTTAGAAATAAATATTAAGTGTTTTCGACCACCTATCACAAATAATTTCTAATTTAAAGGTAAAATTTTTAAAGCAATTTCGGTATATCTTTTAATATGAAAACAAGGTTTTTAATAAATCCCTGATTTTTAAATTAACAAAAGTTTTCACTTGAACCCAACCCAAGCAAATCCTTCTTCAAAACCACATGAATTTTTCCTACGTAACAAACAGATTTTTAAAAGTTTTCTCGAGGAACCTACCAGATTCGGTCAAGGCTCGTGGGCCGAGTTTGGGGTGTTTTAGCTTGGTATCAGAGCCCAGTTTTAAAGCTCTCAGCCTTGGGTTAAAAGCCCATAACGTTTTCAAAATGAGCCCAAATGAAGATTGTGAAAAAATTTTGTGAATTAAGCAGGTTTTCTGGCATGGAACCTAAGTCTCCGACCCGCAGTCCACCAGGGAAGTACTTCTAACCATTGTGTGAATTATAGTATGATTTGTATAAGGTTAGAATAGGAATGTAGAATAGTATAGTAAGAACTATTGAACCCTAGGATTACTTTACCCCAACATAGAAATTCATAAAACTTAAAGCCTAAGTAAACAAACTTGTGGCTAAGTCGCTGAGTTAGGGTGTGGCAACCATTGTATACATGTCTAGGATTGGATTCGGAAGAGCCTGGTACTTAAGCAGTACTAGTGACTCACCTCCTCTTCGCTGGAATCCTACCTGGTGCGTAGCTACGATTCACCCTAACCAAGAGGACTTATTCACGGGCTAAACTCAATAACTAAAACCCGAAAGGGATTAGCCGTATTTTCATAAAAACTTCAGTTTTAAAATCACCAAATTACCCCTTTTAGATGGTAGCAAAATTTAGTTTGAAAATTTTTCGAAATATTTCCGATTTACGAAATTACCTAAATACCCCTAGTGGTAAAATTACTAAAATGCCCTTGGTTTGAAAATTTTTTAAATTACCATACTACCCCTGACTTTTACTAAGATATTTTTTTCCAAAATACGAGAAACCCCTATTTCACAAAATAGTACCCTGATTTGGAAAATTTACGAAATTAACCCTGACTTACAAAATTACCAAAATGACCCTGATTTCCAAAATTTCTGCTACACCTCTGGTTTGAGAAAATTTTCAAAAGTACCTTCGAGTTTTGAAAATTTCAAAGTGCCCTGATTTATTAAGATTTTTAAATTGACTCCGATTTATTACCAAAATACCCCTGTAGGACCAATGACGAAAATACCCCTGGGATAGGAATGAACACAAATGTTTGAATAGTTAATGTGTGTGGTAGGTACTACTGAATGACTGTACTTCTCTGAATTAGGGTAGAAAACTTGAACAAAAACTTTGATTGATCGAAAGAACTGCTATTAAACTCCTTTTCATAAAATTTCTTCGCGGATAATTAGTGAAACAAGGACTAATTCATAAAATTTCTTAATCAGACTAAACTACGATCGTAGATATGAGCTCTAGGGGACGTAGTCGTAATGTGCGAGGACGCGGTAGAGGTAGAATGACCGTGTCGAAACCCGTTAGGTCGGGTCAAGGGTCTAAAAATGAGGTACCACCACCCCCACCACCAGCTGTCGGTGTTGAGCAGCAAGATCAGATGGGTGATGATGCTGTATAGCAGGCTGTGCTGCGAATTCTTGAAATGGTGGCTGGAGCAGGTGGGAATATGGGAGCTCGAAAATCTGTACTCGAGCGACTCCGAGCTAATGGAGCTGAGGTGTTTCGGGGTGTATCTGGTGTGGCGCTCAGTACGGCCGAGTATTGGTTGGAGGCAACGGAACGAATTATGGATGAGCTGGATATGACCCCTGAGGAGAAACTGAAAGGAATGGTGTCGCTGCTGCGCGATGAAGCATATCAATGGTGGCTCACAGTTCGGGATGGTGCCACAGCTGAGGATCTTACTTGGGAATATTTTAAGGCGGTGTATCAGAAGAAGTATGTTGGAACCAGATATACTGATACACAAAGGAAGGCATTTCTGGGGCTGGTTCAAGGGAATAAGTCTGTAGCAGAGTACGAAGCAAAATTCCTAAGGTTGAGCCGGTATGCTCGAGAAGTAGTGGCTACAGAGCATGAGCGGTGTGTCCGATTTGAAGACAAACTAAGGGATGACCTGAGATTGTTGATAGCCCCACATCAGGAGCGGGAGTTTGCTGCGTTGGTAGAGAAGGCTAAGGTAGCCGAGGGAATTAAGGACTCTGTAAGGCAGAACACTAATCGGAACAGGCAGAAGTGAAGTTTTGGATCGTCAGAATCATCTGGAAATGTTCAAAATAGGCCTAGAGCTGAGGGACCGCGTGGTCAACAAGTTGGTACAGGAAGGCAGTATCGTACTTGTACTCAATGTGGGAAAATACACTTAGGAGAGTGCTGGAAAAAGACAGGAGGATGTTTCATGTGTGGATCTAAAGATCATATGATTAAGGACTGTCCCATAAAGATAGACGGGAGTCAACCATCAGGTCAGAATGTTAATCAGGCTGGTAGAGGTGGACAGCAGCCTCAGCGGGGTCGTGGTCCGAATAACAGAGGTAACGGTGCTGGAAGGGAATGAGGAACACCTGGCAGAGGTGTTGGGAATACAGAGGCAAGACAGTCGGGTCTGGTTTATGCAGTTCGTCGGAGGGAGGATGGAGACGCGCCGGACGTCATAACCGGTACGTTCCTTATTTTTGGCAAGCCTTATCTTGCTCTGATTGATGTAGGCCTGACCGATTCCTATGTTGCATGTAGAGTAGTTGAAACTCTAGGCTTAGCCTCTAAACTATCTGATAGGGAGATGACTGTAGTAAGCCCATTAGGCCAAACTGTAGTGGTGAATAAGATCTTTCGAAGTGTACATCTAGAGATTTAGGGAATGGTATTCTCTGCTGACTTAATGGAACTACCCTTCGGAGAATTCGATCTCATACTTGGCATGGACTGGTTAGTGGAGCATCGGGCTATATTGGATTGTACAGCTAAGCGAATGGAGTTAAGGACCGCGAAGAATGAGGAAATAGTTATGATAGGAGAAAGAAGAAACTACTTGTCTAACGCAGTTTCGGCATTAAAGGCGGATAAGATGGTTCGGAAGGGGTGCAAGGCATTTTTGACCTTCGTAAGTGTGTTGGATGGGAAAGAAGGGGGAGTTAGCAGAGTTAGAACCGTAAGGGAATTTGTGGATGTCTTTCCGGAGGAATTACCTGGAATAACCCCGGATAGGGAAGTGGAATTTGGAATTGATTTGCTGCCAGGTACAGCTCCTATGTCAATTGCCCCGTATAGAATGGCACCAAAGGAGTTGGTTGAGCTCAAGGCTCAGATTCAGGAGTTGCTTGATCGTGGGTTTATTCGACCAAGTGTGTCTCCATGGGGAGCACCGGTCTTGTTTGTAAAGAAAAAGGACGGAACTATGCGTATGTGCATAAATTATCGTCAGTTGAATAAGCTGACCATCAAGAACAAGTACCCGTTGCCAAGGATAGACGACTTGTTCGATCAGCTTAAGGGGCAGCAGTGTTCTCAAAAATTGATCTAAGGTCTGGATATCAGCAGTTGAAGGTGAAGGAGATAGATATCCATAAGACAGCTTTCCGGACAAGATACGGCCATTACGAGTTCTTGGTAATGCCGTTCGGGTTGACGAACGCCCCAGCCGCGTTTATGGTTATGATGAACCGGGTCTTTCAACCATACTTGGATAGGTTCATCGTTGTGTTTATCGACGACATCCTGGTGTACTCCAAGGCTGAAGAGGAGCATGATGAGTATCTCCGGGTAGTATTACAAGTGCTAAGGGAGAAGAAGCTTTATGCCAAATTCAGCAAGTGTGAATTTTGGCTTAAGGAGGTTGCATTCTTAGGGCATGTGGTATCCACAGAAGGAATAATGGTGGATCCTCGAAAGATTAAGGCAGTGTTGGATTGGAAACCACCTAAGTCTGTGGCTGAGGTTCGTAGTTTCTTGGGATTGGCAGGCTACTACAGAAGGTTTGTAGAAGGATTCTCATCGATCGCCGCACCTTTGACAAAGTTGCTGAGGAAGGAAATACCTTTCGTATGGACAGAGAAGCAACAGGAGAGCTTTGAGAAGCTTAAGAGGGTCTTGACCAAGCTCCGCTTTGATTCAAACTGAGGCGGAAAAGGACTTCGTGGTGTCTTGTGATGCTTCTCACACAGGATTAGGGTGTGTTTTGATGCATGACGGGAAAGTGGTCGCTTATGCGTCTCGACAGTTAAGGCCTCACGAGGTTAACTACCCGACGCATGATTTGGAATTGGCAGCAGTGGTCTTTGCCCTCAAGGTATGGAGGCACTATCTCCATGGAGAAAAGTCAGTGATCTACACAGACTACAAGAGCCTTAAGTATCTATTAACTCTGAAGGAGTTGAACCTGAGACAGCGAAGGTGGGTGGAGTTGTTAAAGGATTACGACTGTTCCATAGAGTATCATCCGGGCAAGGCAAATGTAGTGGCAGATTCCCTAAGTCGGAAGGTGGTGTCGGATCTGAGGGTGATGTTTGCACATCTAAGCTTGTACAACGACGGAAGTTTGTTAGTAGAGTTGCAAGTCAAGCCGACGTGGTTGAATGAGGTGAAGGAAAGTCAGTTAGTGGATGAGGATCTAAGTGCTAAGTTGCAGCAAGTGCAAAGTGGGGAGTCAGAAGATTATGGTATTAATGATGAGGGACTATTGTGTTTCAAGGGTAAAGTTTGTATGCCGAAGAATGAGGAGTTAAGGCAGAAGATTCTTCGGGAATCGCATAGTAGCCCTTATGCTATGCATCCCGGAGGTAGTAAGTTGTACAGAGACCTACGGGAACAGTTTTGGTGGCTTGGTCTAAAACGGGAAGTTACCGAATTTGTCGGCAAGTGCTTGACATGTCAGCAAGTTAAGGCTGAACACCAAGTTCCGTCAGGATTACTTCAACCAATCAAGATTCCGCAGTGGAAGTGGGAGAGAATTACCATGGACTTCGTTAGTGGGCTTCCCCTTACGCCTACTAAGAAGGACTTGGTATGGGTGATAGTGGATCGGTTGACAAAGTCCGCGCATTTCATTCCAGTGCGAGTTGATTATTCTTTGCAGAAGTTGGCAAAGTTATATGTGGCGGAAATTGTAAGGTTACATGAAGTTCCGGTGTCGATCATTTCAGATAGGGATCCTTTGGAAGGCACTACATCAAGCTTTAGGCACTAGATTGGATTTCACTACGGCTTTTCATCCACAGTCAGACGGGTAGTCTTAACGAGTAATCCAAGTGTTAGAGGATATGTTGAGGGGCTGTGTGATAGACTTTAGAGGAAGTTGGGAAGAGTATTTTCCGTTAGCTGAATTTGCATACAACAACATCTGTCAGGCCAGTATTCAGATGGCACCGTATGAAGCGTTGTATGGTCAAAAGTGTCGAACTCCTACGTGTTAGACGGAATTAGAGGAACGTCGAGTTTTGGGTCCAGAGATTGTTGCAGAATCTGAGGAAAAGGTTGAGGTAATTCGGGCACGGTTGAAGGAGGCATATGATAGGCAAAAGTCGTATGCGGATCTCAAACGGAAGGAAATAGAATTTGCTGTAGGAGACCAAGTGTTTCTTAAGGTTTCACCATGGAAGAAGGTAATGCGATTTGGTCGCAAAGAGAAGTTAAGTCCAAGGTTTATAGGACCTTATCGGGTATTGAAGCGAGTTGGACCAGTGGCATTCCAGTTAGAGTTGCCTTCGGAATTGAAGCAGATGCACGACGTATTTCATGTTTCTATGCTACGTCGTTATCGAGCGGATCCATCTCATGTAGTTCCGGTTGAAGAGGTGGAGCTAAGGCCAGATTTGTCTTACGAAGAAGAGCCGATTCAGATCTTGGCACGAGATGTGAAGGTATTGCGAAGGAAATCAGTTCCTCTAGTCAAAGTATTATGGCGTAATCATGAATCAGAGGAAGCTTCGTGGGAGCCGGAAGAAGCAATGCGACAGTAATACCCTCATTTGTTTTAGCTAGGTAATTTCGAGGTCGAAATTATTTTAAGGGGGTAGAACTGTAACATCCGGGATTTATGGCTTATGCATAATTGCTTAATTTTATGAAGTAGCATGCCTATGTGTGTTTGAAGGTGTTTTATGAATTTTTAGAACTTTAGTGTGAAGAAGAATGTCTTAAAAATTATTCGATTTTAAGATTAAAAGAGGAAGCTAAGACTGATAGGCCTTAAGAGAAATTATAGGGAATTATGACACAAAAATGGGCTTGCATGCATGTGGCTTGGAGGCGCCACTTAGGCCTTGGTAGGTGACGCCATGGGCTATGAGGAAGGGCTCAGGTTCGAGCCACAAGGGAAGCAAAATAAAAGTTTTATTTTGCATCAGAGAGGAGCAGCAATGGACGGCACTAAGGCTATATTTTAGGAGTTTAAATCCTTTTATTTTAAGAGATAAATGGGGATAAATTAATTAAAGAGATAAGTGTTGGATTATTTTTATTATTTTGAAAAGGTGATAATTGAGAGATAAAGTTATCAAGAATAAGGAGAGTTGGCCGAATAGGGGGCTCTAGGTAGAGTAATTTCGGCAAAAAGAGGAAAAGGGTGGCCATTCTTCATTCTTTTCTTTTCTCTTTTCCCTCTGCCGAATTCTCTAGTAAATCTCCTCTTCTCTTAAATTTTGTCAAGCCGAAAACTCAAGCAAGCATAGCCGAATCTGTATCTCCCTATTCTTTCCTCTCAAAAGCAGAAAGCTTCATTTAATTGTCACCTTTAAAGCTTATTTGATCCTAGTAGTAAAAGCCGAAAACCCAACATTCTATTCTTCCTGTCGACAAGTTAAGTGGTGAACAAGTTCGTTTCGATTACTCCATTTGGTAAGGATTTCTCTTGATTAATCTCTTACTCTTTTCTTTCTCTATATGTTGGAAATCAAGACTCTGATCCTCTCACCCTTCTTTGACCGAAATCTTAAGGAGAGATTTCGGGATTTTGCTAGTGTCGACTATAAGAGAGGAATCTTTCGGGACTTCTAAGATCTAAGGTAAACTATGGGGGGTATTTGACCATAGGCCATTTTACTGTGTTTTAATGTTAGATTAGATCTAACATGTGCTTATAGGAATTTCAATATCACCAAGAGCAAGGATCACGAAATTTCGGGATTTGGTTAGTAACCAGTCGGTAGCAAGGAATTAAAGATCTAAAGCGATAGATCGGGTTTCGGGATTTCAGTAAATTCGCTAAGTGAACTAGGTGTGTACCCCACACTAAATCTTATTAGATCACGGCTTTAATTTAATATATATGTTTGTAATAATATGAATGTGGCCAAAGGTACCATGCAATGGTACAAAGTACTCAGGTACGTAATTCCGACATTATACTAATAAGTGATATGAATATTTGGCACATGGCATATGGAAATATTGATAAGAATGTGAATTAAGGAATATGGCATGACTTATGCATGATTTGTATGACATGGGGCATATGGGTGATATGTAAAGGGGAAGTGAATTGGTGGTTTAATACCACATTATCTGAATGTGGTGACTTCGGTCACAATTATTCAATGTGGTGTCTCATGACACAAAATATAATATCTAGTGGCTATGCCACAATCTTATAAGATGATGAGCACGCTGTCTCGGCAAATGCGCTTTGATGATGTGTAGCGGATGGGGTTGACTTAGTAGTCCCCACGGTGTGCGCGCAGTTGGTACGGGTGATATGTAGCGGATGGTACTTAGGTTTGGGTTCGGGTTGTTGGAACGCCGATACCCCATGGCGCAGCAGAATAAAATTAGATCCGCGATCCAAACCATGGATCCATGTGTGAGAAACGAATCGGGGTGAAATAAAGGTTTCAAATTACCAAAACTTCAATCTGAGTAGACAACGACGCTTTGGCAACAAGAGTTTTGATCTCTTCGTCGAATCAAGCCACAACCTTTTCCGATGTCGGCCTCTACGTGATCCACCCGGTTTGACTATGAACGGAAGAAATCTCCAAAACTATTTTGGAGGTTTATTTGCTTGACTACCGCTAGACCTAACAAGCAATCTCTTAGGGTTTCACACATAAGCTTTGCCTCTTTTAAATACCTTTTATATTGGGTATCCTTTTAATTGGGCCTTTTATAATGGGTATTTTTTTTTTTTGGGCCCATTATTTGGTATCCTTTTAATACCCTTTTATAATTGGTATCTCTTGAATGTATCATAAGATTAAATAAATATAATAAAGTTTTTAACCTAAAATTATAATTACATTAATTATATCCAAAAATTATAATTACATTAATTATAATAAGGATTTCGGGAAACTATATTTATTTAAATTTATATATGAATCAAATTCATATATTAATAGAATTATGTTGTCATTATGTGTACAACATCCTTGTACATATAATATGTTCAAGATTTGATTGCCCAATTAAATTAATTCTTTAATTAATTTAATTCATGTGACAACTAAAAACAATACCAATTATATTTTATTCCGTTCATTTAAACCATAGGGTGTGACCACCGTAGGTTCTTTGCAACGTTAGCGATAATAATAGAAACGATTCTAATGTCACAAACAATGAGTGGCATCTAGCAATGCATCATTGCTACCTAAGTTACAAGAAGTCATGATTCCATATAACTTTTTGTGATTAACCTTTCATACATTAATCCTTAAGTCCTTTATCTCTGGAATGGACACAAGTCATGGAATAGTCACACTTGTATAGTCTATCCCATGTTTCTTGACATCTTGAGTAGACTATGATATACAAATTAGTATGACATCTCATGTCAACTTATTTGAGCATGGCCATGCATTTCTAGTCTCACTTAATCAAGTGGCCTAAGATATTACTCCCATTATGTAGGAGGGACTTATCCTATATTGATCACCCATATCCTCTACATAGATTGTGGTATATCCAACATCGATCTTTATAGAACAACCAATTATGGTGTACGTTTGATCAGATCAAAATATACAACTCACGATGTTGAGATAATAATTATCTCAAGTCCGAGGATCATATACATATTAATCACTATGAGTAATGTTGTGACAATTACATAATAATCCAATAAACATACTCATAATCGGGTCAATCCAATATGTTGTTCTCTAACACACACATATTCACGCATTGATTTTGACAATCCACATCAATGACAACTCTTTATCATCAATCAACTACATGTTAGTCTTAATGCATTATTGTTGTCCTAGTCAACAATAATACTCGACTAAGGATCTTTTAAGAATAATCATATTATTCTTAGGACATTATTATAAAACAGTTTATTTATACACACGAAAGAAAAAGCTGAAATAATAATGACAACGCTTTATATTAATAAACATGGTAAATTAAGTATGTTATTACAACCATCTCATGATTGGTCTTTGGGCATACTCTTACAATCGCCTACTAGCACTAAGACCAATCACTCATATATCTAATACCAAGTGACTTAGTGTGACGATCATGCTTCTGGCATGTGTCGAGAGGCTTGGTCGAGGATCAACAATGTTATCATCTGAAGGTACTCTGCATATCTCTACATCCCCTCGATCGATAATCTCACGAATAAGATGGTAGCGTCTAAGTATATGTTTGGATCATTTGGTGAGATCTCGGGTTCCTTAGCTTGTGCAATAGCTCCATTGTTATCACATCGGAGCTCTATAGCATCTGATATGCTAGGCACAACCCCTAGTTCAGTAATGAACTTCTTGATCCAAACCGCTTCCTTTGCTGCCTCACTGGCTGCAATATACTCAGCCTCTGTTGTAGAATCGCACTCAGTGCTTTGCTTTGAACTCTTCCACTCACAAAGACCACCATTAAGGCAAAACACAAAACCCGATTGCGATCGAGAATCATCCTTGTCGGTTTGGAGTGGCATCGATGTAACCTTTTACACTTAACTCTTCCTCACCTCCATATAATAGAACGTATCCTTAGTTCTTCTTAAGTACTTAAGGATACTCTTGACTGTGGTCCAGTGACCTTCACCGGGATCTACTTGATACCTGCTCGTTATACTTAAGGCATACGATACATCTGGACGGGTACATAACATAGCATACATGATAGATCCAAGAGTGGAAGCATATGGAATTTTACTTATACGTTCTCTCTCTTGTGGAGTTGAAGGACACATTTCCTTCGAGAGTGAAATACCATGTCTCATAGGTAGAAATCCTCTTTTAGATTCTTCCATCTTTGAACCTTTTCAAGACTTTTTATCTATGTATGTACTTTGGCTTAGACCTAGTAGTCGCCTTGATCTATCTCTATAGATCTTGACTCCTAAGATATAAGTGGCTTCCCCCAAGTCCTTCATAGAAAAACAACTTCTTAACCAAGTCTTAATAGACTGCAAAGTAGGTATGTCATTTCCCATGATAAGTATGTCATCCACATATAGTACCAAGAATGTGATAGTGCTCCCACTAACTTTCTTGTAAACACATGGTTCATCTTCATTTTTGACAAAACCAAACTCTTTGATTGCATCATTAAAACGAAGATTCCAACTTCGAGAAGCTTGCTTTAATCCATAAATGGATCTTTGCAAACTATATATCTTTCTAGCATCCTTTGGATTTACAAAACCTTCAGTTTGTGTCATATACACATCCTCTTCAAGTTTCCCGTTAAGAAAAGTCGTTTTGACGTCCATCCGCGATTTCATAATCATGAAATGCAAACTATGGCGAGCAAGATCTGATGGATTTAAACATAGCTACGGGGAGAAAAGGTTTCATCATAGTCAACACCGTGAATTTGGCAAAAACCTTTAGCGACTAATCGCCTTTTGTATGTTTGTACATTACCATCCATGTCGCTTTTCTTTTTGAAAACCCATTTGCACCCTATAGGTTTAACCCTTCGGGTGGATCAATCAAAGTCCATACTTGGTTTTCATACATGGAATCCATCTCGCATCTCATGGCCTCAAGCCATTTCTCGTAGTCCGGCTCGCCACCGCTTCTTGATAAGTCCTAGGCTCATCTTGATCTATAAGAAGAACGTCACCATGCGTTGTAATGAGAAATCCATATATCTCGTGTGCACGCGTTCTCTTAAAGATCTGCGCGTGGTGTGTTTCTCTGATGAGTTGTTTGTTCCTCAATTTCTTGTGGAATTTGGCTGTTGTTCAATCTCTCGGTTCGGTGGTATCTTGTGATTCTCGAATTTTTCAAGTTCAATCTTTCTCCCACTTCCTTTTCTAGAAGTAAATTCTCTCTCGAGAAAACACCATCCAGAGCAACAAACGTTTTGTTCTCGGTGGGATTAAAGAAATAATATCCTTTGGTTTCTTTTGGATACCCCATAAAAATACACTTTTCGGATCCGGTTCAAGCTTAGTAGACGTCGACGCTTAACATAAGCTTCACACTTCAAATTTTCATAAAAGACATACTAGGACGTTTCCCACCACATCTCATATGGCGTCTTTTGAACCGATTTAGATGGAACACGATTTAATGTGAAAGCGGCTATCTCAAGTGCATATCCCCAAAAGGAAGTCGGTAGATCAAAGATGACTCATCATGGATCGAACCATGTCTAACAAAGTTCGATTTCTTCTCTCGGATACTCCATTCCATTGAGGAGTACCGGGAGGAGTAAGTTGTGAGACAATCCCACATTCTTTCAAAAGATCATCAAACTCTAGGCTCAAGTACTTCCACCTCGATCGGATCGAAGTGACTTGATAGTTTTGCCTTGTTGATTTTGTACTTCATTTTTGAATTCCTTGAACTTTTCAAGGGACTCGGACTTATGGCGCATGAGATAAACATACCCATATCTCTGAAATCATCGGTGAAAGTAATGAAGTAGTGAAATCCACCTGCGGCTTGTGTATTTATTGGTCCACATACATCGAATGTATTAGGTCCAATAAATCACTAGCTCGCTCACTTTACTAGTGAAAGGAGATTTAGTCATTTTTTCCCAATAAGCAAGATTCACATACTTCAAATTGTTCAAAAACAAATGAATTCAAGAGACCATCTTTATGGAGTTTGGATATGCGTTTCTCACTTATGTGGCCCAAACGACAATGCCAAAGATAAGTTTGATTTGAGTCATTTATTTTAGATCTTTTAGTATTTATGTTGTAAATGGGATTCGTTTCGATCTAAAATATAGAGGCCATTAATTAATTGTGCCGAACCATAGAAAACATTATTGAGATAAAATGAACAACAATTATTCTTAATAATTATCTCAAAACCAATTTTGTCTAAACAAGAAATTGAAATAATGTTTTTAGTCAAACTGGGCACAAAATAACAATCCTCTAAACATAAATCAAGTCCACTAGGCAAAGATAAAGTATATGTTCCCACAAATAATGCAAAGAACTTTTACTCCATTTCCAACTCGTAGGTCCACATCTCCTCTAGCCAAAGTCCTACTCCTTTGTAGTCCCCATGCATGTAGTACAAATATGAGAACCACAACCAAAGATCTAATACCCAAGAAGTAGTAGTTGATAAATTAATATCAATAACATAAATACCAAAGCGGACATTTCCGCTTGCTTTAGCCTTCTTGACTTCTTCAAGATAAACAGGCGATTCCGTTTCCAATGTCCAATCACACCACGTTGAAAATAGTTTCCTTCCTTAGACACCCCACTTTTAGGTTTCAAAGTAGCCTTTCCTTTTCCAAATTTGGGCTTACCTTTGCCCTTAGGCTTTGTTTGAACTTTGGCCTTTCCTTTGCCCTTGTTATTACGGACCATCGGTATGGGCTTGGGTCCAACCTTTTCAAGTTGCCTTCAGATTCGTAACATACTTGAGCAATTGTGGTAGAGTCTTGTCAATTTCATTCATATTGAAATTGAGGACAAATCTGTCAGTAGCTATCGTGCAACGATTGCAAAATAACATCACATGGCCAACTCTTGCTCAATGGAAACCCAAGCTTAGATAGGCTTTCAATATAGCCAATCATCTTAAGGACATGAGGTCCTACTGGGCTTCCTTCACCCAACTTACATTGGAATAGGGCTTTAGAGATATCAAACCTCTCTTGCCGTGCTTGCCCCCTCGATAAAGTTCTTTCAGTGTGCTCAATCATATCATAAGCAACCATGTCCTCATGTTGCTTCAAGTTCGAGATTCATAGTGGCAAGCATAAGACATCCAACATCTATCATGTCATCGAGATACTTCTTGTAAGCATCTCTATCAGTCCTCGAGGCATTAGCGGGTGGTTCATTAGGAAGTGGTTGTTCAATGACATATAATTTCCGTTCTTGTTTAAGGACAATCCTCAAGTTACTGGAACTAATCAAGAAAATTCAAACCATTCAATTTGTCCTTCTCAAGGACCGATCGCAATGAGAGTGTGCTAGTGTTTGCAGCCATAATATATCTACAACAATTAAATATGCATGTGAGTAAATTTACCATTTTTATATCAATCATTAAAAGACTTTATTAAATGATATTCCCACTATTTTATTTCAAAATTAATAACCCTCGTATATTAATTTCTAAAAAACTTTCTCAAAAGTATTTCTAGTAGGTTAAGGATCCATATTTCACCACCTCTTAAGTCACTTTGGCTTTACTCTTAAGATTATGGTTATTTAGGTAAGCAACATTTGCTAATTACATCATATGTAACTCCTAATATTTGGTGAACAACTCTTGTTCTAATCATCTTATGATTTATCCAATTTACTTGCCTCTAGGTTTCTAATCCTATTAGAGTAACCTAGTTAAGTCATTAACCAAATTTTAACCAAATGAATATCACTTGTTTATTCTTCGCGTTTAACCAAGATAAATACTAGTACTTCGCTTTGCTTTGGCGGAACCCACATAGTATTGATCGAGGCCTTAACGAGGGCAAAATTGGAAGGCCATGCTTTGACTTAATATTTTAATAGAGGATTTTATTAAGGTTGTTGCATCTCACCAATTACACTCTATTTCACCCATTTAGTCTTCTAATCAATCTCATCAATTAATAGGGTTTATTATCTTCAAATTTTAATATATATAAAAAAATTGGCATGCTTTAGACATCCATAGCATCTCATACATGAATAAATAAAGCAATAAATAAATGCAATAGTTATAGCCCATAAACTAAGGTGGTTCAACCCAAGCCAATGGGAAAACCAAAAAGAAACCTAAAGGTGTAAGCCATTTCACAAGCTATCATTCTAAATCATTGTCCCACCTTCCTTCTCGTTTGGCCCACAGCAACTATTGCAAATTACAATATACAGAAACTCGTTTTACATACGAGGGAATAAGATGAGAAGAGAAATACAAGAGAATAGTAGTAAGGCATGACACGCAGGCTGTATTTAAAAAAAAAATACAACCTTTTATCGAATGGGTCATTGGGCTATAACTAAGCATTTCAAACACCGTGCTAGTCAAAAATAGCATACATAATTCAATTATTATTTTTTTTTAAAGTGAATTATAAAATATCCTTTCAACCTTTTGTAGCCCATCAAGTTTATAAATTTCTTTTATTAACAAAACTTTTTGCGAGGTTCCCCGCGGTACAAATCGCATATCCCAGTCAAATGAAACCTCACGATTTGATAACTTTTTATCAACAGAATCGTGTTTTTAGGATTTTAATCCTTGAGGTTTCATATCGGAACAACCCTTGTTCCACTAGGCAGTTAACACTTACTGGAAACTATAAATACCACCTTCGCATTATTACAGATTTGTTAATAGTTAACAGTAATAACATAAAATCAAGTAGGCCACAACACCATGATTAACATTTAATCAATTTCCGAAAGGGACAGTTATCAGGTTATGCTTAAACGATTTAAACAATCGAAAATACAATAAGATCAAAACATGAATCTCATACAATTGCATCACCCAAGTATTTAAACCCGAGTTCGTATCACACAAGTGGCTCTGATACCACTGTTGGAACGCCGATACCCCATGGCGCAGTAGAATAAAATTAGATCCGGCGATCCAAACCATGGATCCATGTGTGAGGAACGAATCGGGGTGAAATAAAGGTTTCGAAATTACCAAAACTTCAATCTGAGTAGACAGTGACGCCTTGGCAACAAGAGTTTTTGATCTACTGTCGAATCAAGCCACAACCTTTTCCGATGTCGGCCTCTACGTGATCCACCCGGTTTGACTATGAACGGAAGAAATCTCCAAAACTATTTTGGAGGTTTATTTGCTTGACGGCTGCTAGACCTAACAAGCAATCTCTTAGGGTTTTCACATAAGCTTTGCCTCTTTTAAATACCTTTTATAATGGGTATCCTTTTAATTGGGCCTTTTATAATGGGTATTTTTTTTTTCATTGGGCCCATTATTTGGTATCATTTTAATACCCTTTTATAATTGGTATCTCTTGAATGTATCATAAGATTAAATAAATATAATAAAGTTTTTAACCTAAAATTATAATTACATTAATTATATCCAAAAATTATAATTACATTAATTATAATAAGGATTTCGATAAACTATATTTATTTAAATTTATATATGAATCAAATTCATATATTAATAGAATTATGTTGTCATTATGTGTACAACATCCTTGTACATATAATATGTTCAATATTTGATTGCCCAATTAAATTAATTCTTTAATTAATTTAATTCATGTGACAACTAAAAATAATACCAATTATATTTTATTCCGTTCATTTAAACCATAGGGTGTGACCACAGAGGTTCTTGCAACGTTAGCAAAGAATAATAGAACGATTCTAATGTCACAAACAATGAGTGGCATCTAGCAATGCATCATTGCTACCTAAGTTACAAGAAGTCATGATTCCATATAACTTTTTGTGATTAACCTTTCATACATTAATCCTTAAGTCCTTTATATCTGGAATGGACACAAGTCATGGAATAGTCACACTTGTATAGTCTATCCCATGTTTCTTGACATCTTGAGTAGACTATGATATACAAATTAGTATGACATCTCATGTCAACTTATTTGAGCATGGCCATGCATTTCTAGTCTCACTTAATCAAGTGGCCTAAGATATTACTCCCATTATGTAGGAGGGACTTATCCTATATTGATCAACCATATCCTCTACATAGATTGTGGTATATCCAACATCGCTTTATAGAACAACCAATTATGGTGTACGCTTTGATCAGTATCAAAATATACAACTCACGATGTTGAGATAATAATTATCTCAAGTCCGAGGATCATATACATATTAATCACTATGAGTAATGTTGTGACAATTACATAATAATCCAATAAACATACTCATAACGGGTCAATCCAATATGTTGTTCTCTAACACACATATTCACGCATTGATTTTGACAATCCACATCAATGACAACTCTTTATCATCAATCAACTACATGTTAGTCTTAATGCATTATTGTTGTCCTAGTCAACAATAATACTCGACTAAGGATCTTTTAAGAATAATCATATTATTCTTAGGACATTATTATAAAACAGTTTATTTATACACACGTAAAGAAAAAGCAAAATAATAATGACAATGCTTTATATTAATAAACATGGTAAATTAAGTATGTTATTACAACCATCTCATGATTGGTCTTTGGGCATACTCTTACACGGGTTGCATCATTATATTAAATTATATGTAGATGTATGAATTGTTGTGCCTAAAATCGTTAAGACTTAATGTTGGCTGTTACACACTGAGTCTCTTTGACTCACCCCGTTGTGGGAATATTTTTTAGGTGACGATCAGTGATGGACCGGGTCAGCAGGAGCTTAGTGGTGGCCATGCTCAGTTCGAGATTTTATTTTAATTTGAACTTGTTATATTTTAAGTATTTTTGATTTATTTTGGGTTTCGTTTTCGATGTAATAAGGCCATAGTATGAACTGTTTTATGCATGCTTTTTATTTGATTTTTTTTTACTATATGATTAAGGTTAAATCAAAGTTAAATGGTTTTTCTTAAAAATAAATATTAAGTGTTTTCGACCACCTATCACAAATAATTTCTAATTTAAAGGTAAAATTTTTAAAATAATTTCGGTATATCTTTTAATATGAAAACAAGGTTTTTAATAAATCCCTGATTTCTAAATTAACAAAAGTTTTCACTTGAACCCAACCCAAGCAGATCCTTCTTCAAAACCACATGAATTTTTCCTACGTAACAAACAGATTTTTAAATGTTTTCTCGAGGAACCTACCAGATTCGGTCAAGGCTCGTGGGCCGAGTTTGGGGTGTTTCAACCATTCTTTTTTACTACCCTTATATCGAGATTTGATTTGATTAGTTACCTAATTATATTTCAGCAGTTGAATTTATCTTTTATTACTTGACTTGTTCCTAAAAAAAATTCGAAGTATATTTAGTAGTAGTATTATGAAATGTGAGCTTATACAGTTAAAGTCGATTTATCAAAAGAAAAAGCTCGTACTATTAGGATTATTAATTATCAGTTGATGTAAATAATATCTTAGTATTTTTAGATAGGTACTTGTCAATTCAGTCTCGATTCTAACCTTCTAATTCAGCCTTTATCCACACCTTTAACCCTAGCCCCGTTACAACCCTGACAAAGACCTTTTGATCTGTTTATCATCTTAATTTACAGTGGTGGAGATTTGATTCTCAGGCAAGCATATGGGATTAAATTTTCAAGTTCAACTTCTGAGTGCTCTTTTAACTGAACCTTAAAACACTTAGAGTGATTTGAGTGAATCTTTTGTGAGGATATCAATCCTTGTCGGTTTCAACTTAAAGGTAATTATTTAGATAAGGGGAGACACCTACGTTTTCGTGATACAGATGTATGACTTATCTTGTTTGAATCTTTAGGACTCTTAGATTTAAATTATCCATGTATAAATTATTTATGAATTATGACAAAGTGTTGTTGATAGGAATTATGAATTATGGAAAGTTCATTTTAATTATAAGTTGAGAATTTTGCTTGAGGACAAGCAAAACCCTAAGTGTGGGGGTATTTGATAAACCGTAAAAGTAACATATTTTAATCCCGCATTTAGCTTACTTTGGGATTATTTATTCCTTGATTCATATAAAAAGGTGCTCTTAATCCTTTCTTTTCATGTATTATACCCAGGAAAGCACCCGCGGATGAAAACAACATAAAATGGGCCCAAAACGGAGTAAATGAGCCATATCATGAAATCGACACGGCCTGAACTTAAGCCCACACGACTGTGCCTCATTGATCATCTAGAACACGGCCTAACCGCTGATTTACACTATCGTGCCTCATTAAAGAAATCCGAACACGGCTTAAAGACTAGTCACACGGGCGGGTGCCATGGCTGTGTCCCTGTCGTGGCAATAGACAATTTCACTCAGAAAAGGATACTTAGGGAGAAAGAAACGCATTCCAAGAGCCTATATATACCCCCTAAGTACTACCTTGAAAGGGGGCAGTCAAGCTAGGCCAAGGAGCCAAGCCGAAAAGGTCAGATTTGTGGCAATTCACTCGAAGATAGCCAGTTGATCCATCTTAAGAAGCCGGAATTCTACTCAAGACGGCGGATCTCTTCTTCAATTCCTTCAGGGATTTTTAGGGATTTCTTATATTTTGTTTTATCTTTTCTTTTGAGATGTTTTATTTATTTATTATGAACTAAACCCCTCAGATACCTGAAGTGGATGAAACCTAGATGAATCTTGTTATTGTTTTCTGAACTATAAGATAAATACTTGATTTGTTCTTAATTATGTGTGTTTAATTCTTGTGTTAATATTTTCGGGATATTGATTCAAGTAATATGTTCTTAGGTAGAGGAGCAAAAGTCTCTGCTTAAGAAGAGATCTAGCATAATTAAAGTGGAGTCATTCGCGCGCCTAGAGATAGGGTGACAAGATTTTACCGGATTAGAGTGAAACCTAATATGGGAGTCCATAGATCGATTTACTGGTATTCTAAGGGGTTATTAAGTGAGAAAGAGATTTCTGTTAATCAACCTAGGGTTAGACATTATTCACCTCGAGAGAGGGTTTAATGTACGTTAGGGAGTCTTACAGATCAAGTCAAGTGAATAAATCGTATGGTTCAGTGTTAGATAACAAGTGAAGTCTAGGTGGATTCTTCCCAAGGGTGTCATTTAAATCAACTGAGTTTTTCTAAAAGTTATCCCCCTAAATTTAGTCTTTTTGTCTTTGTGTCTTTAGCTTAGTGGTTAGATAGCTTTAGATTAAACAACAACGTCACCTTATTTTAGGCTCGATAATAAGAAGAAAGTCAGTATTAGTACTTTTAGTTCCTATGGGTTAAAGAATCCGGTCTTGCCTAAGCTATACTATTGTTCGGTAGGTACACTTGCCTTTAATCGTTGTCAGAGTTAGTTTCCACGTTCGATCATATTCTCATTATAAATTTAAGACTCTGATTTACATGATCAGTGCTCTTACACGATAACACATATCGGAAGCCTATGTCATGACATACGTATCCTAGCTATTTCCTAAGGTTCTTACGGGAATTTTCGGACGTCATCACATTATCAGAACTTTCCCGAATTTCACATATTTAGCTCAAATAGCCATATATCACAATTCATTCACATATAAGCAATAATAATTCAATTCATACCCATTTATTTGTATATTGACTTACCTCGTACGGGAAAGAACGAAAACGAACAGCTGTTTAACTACTTTCGATTTCCCCCGATCTAATTCTGTTTTCTTTGGTTATTTATCTATACACAATCAAATTTAACTCTGTTATTCACCAAATCATTCAATGCAATCCATATACACATATTTAGGACATTTTACAAATTAGCCCTCACATTTCACATTTTGACATTTTAGTCCCTATATTATAAAATCACAAAATACACATAATTTCCTTATACACATGCTTGGCTGAATTTTCATGGAGTTCATTTAAGCCCATATATTTCATTTATTTCACATTTTAGTCCCTCAATTTTGTATTTTCACAATTTAGCCCAAAATAGTCAAATTCATCAAAAATTCAAAGACAAAACATATTAATCTATCACATA
The DNA here is from genome assembly GCA_025503065.1 of Gossypium bickii. Classification (NCBI taxonomy): domain Eukaryota; kingdom Viridiplantae; phylum Streptophyta; class Magnoliopsida; order Malvales; family Malvaceae; genus Gossypium; species Gossypium bickii. The sequence continues at coordinate 38,895,438 of CP106717.1, read as the reverse complement.
TCTTTCATATTTCATCAACTATCATCACAAAGCTTACAAAATCATCAATGGCATAACTCACAGTCTTCATCAAATTCAGAAATTGAGACATGGGCTAGGTAGTTGACAAAGCAATGATATCAATAACATAAAAATCGTCCAAAACCGAGCACAGAACATACCTAAATCAATATTTAAAGGTGCCGAAATTCACCAAGCTGCAAACCTTATTTCTTTTCTCTATATTTGGTTGAACATAAAAAAAATATAAGCATATTTTAACTTTGTTTTATTTAATAATAACCTTATTTCTAAAATTACTTATTCAACCTTAATTAATATAATTTGTAAACACTTAGTGGATGGTCATTATTGTCCATTAACCATATCAATGGTCCATTTGCATAATAAGGATTTCATAGTTAATAAGCCATAGCAATGTAGCACATTAGCAAATAGCATAAAACTTTTGAATTTTGCGCGATTAAGTCCTTTTATCAAATTAACCAACCAATCGGTAAAATTAAATCACGAAATTTTCACACATATACATACTGTAAATGCCAAAATAATATTAAAAATAATTTTATGACCTCAGATTTGTGGTTCTGAAACCATTGTTCCGACTAGGGTCTAAACCCGGCTATTACACTCACAACACTCGTGCCTTTTTCCACTCGTTTCTGCTCTTGTAATTTTGTAAAAGACTCATTTTGACTTAGAAGCAAGCTTAGGGGTCGACTTCAAAGGGTTACAAAGGAGACATTGATGTAGGTGTTAGGTGGGCTGAAAAGAAAAAGTTTGGGTTCCCAAGTGTGGCGAAATGGATTGTTTTGGACAGAAATGAAATTTGACGATCGGGGAAAAAAAAATTTTTTCGACTTTTTTTTCTACTACAAATAAGTTGAATATATATATTCTTTTTTTTTGTACACAAATTTTTTTGAATTTTCTTTTCAAGAACTTACTCCGGGGCTACTATGAACGTTCGTACTCCTTGATTTTGCTAGCTCTGATACCAAATGATGCAATCTCGCTTTAGTGATGATTTGAGTAGTTTAGTTGTTCGATCGTAAAAATGGAGAAGTTTCATTCAATTCAAAGTTTAAGGGAATTTAGCTAAATGTAGGCTTAAATGGAAGGTTTTCAAAGAGTTTTAAGATAGATTAAGAATAAATTCAACTAGGTGTTGAAACAAAGCAAACCAAGGATGATAATTGTAATGGCTAAGTAAAAGGATGGTGAAGATTCGGCTTACAAGGAAACAAAGTGATTAAGTTGATAGTTGTGGATGAAATGGAAATAGGGTTTAAGGGTGAAGAATGAACCAATACTATAAGTGAGTATTGACCCGAGACTTATAAGACACTTAAGGTGGACTGATGATGTAGATAGGACCTTGATCCACTATCTAGGAAGATAGGAACCAAAGGTATCAATGGGGTGAACGCCACACTCAGAATTGAGTGATAAGTTCAATAAAAAATAAGGTATATGCCACTAGCGATGCTAGATAAGTTAGCTTGAGTCTTAAACGAAATAGGAGAGTTGAATAGCTCACAAATGTTATAAACATTCATCAAATGAGCAAAAAGTCTTCTAACCAAAATAATGTCTTCTTACAATCTATTTGTAGGCACTATTATGACTATTCAAATGCCTCCTTATGACCTTTCACCTCCAACAATTAACTAAGGTTTTTCTACAAGCTTTAATTTCATTTTTAAGTCATGTAGGGAAGTCCATAGTCATGTCCCTTCACTTAATTCTGGTGTAGATGAAAAGGCATGTCTCTCACTTTATTGTTGACTTAATGAACCCTTAATATGTTGTTCGCTGTCCCTTCATCTCCCTTAAACCGAATGTCAAAAGACTTGTAACATCCTAAAATTAGGGGTCCTGCTGTTTGCATTATTTTGTGAGTTTGGCTAGCTAAACTTGTTATTTGGGGGTGTTCAGGGGGTCCTGGGAAGGCTCGGGGTCGAGCCTAGGCCTAGGTAAAATTTTACTTTTTGGACACTTAAGAGGGGAAGGCTGTTAACGGCAAGGCTTAAGAGAAAATGTTGGTAAATTGCTAGCACAAGTAAGCACAAGGTGGAGTGGATGTGGCGTCACTAGTAGAGGAAAGGGGGAGGAGTTCGAATCCCATCTGTTGCATTATGGAGCTTTATTTTTTTGCTCAAGGTGGAGAAAAAGTGGTATTGGGCTGGGACTCTATCAAGGAAGGTTTAGACTTGGTCAACTATTCGAATGTGAGGAGAGGAGAGCATGGTGGAGTGATTTGGGGAATGAATCAAGGGATGTGGTGGAGTGACGAAGTTGGCCGAAAGTAGGAGACTTGAGAAGGGGGGAAAATTCGGTCCCTTTGAGTAGAATTTTCGGTAGTGGGAGATTAGTGTGCCGTTTGTTTCAAGAGTTGCTAGGTGAGTTTTGTTTTCCTTTTTATTTTCGGTATTAACACTTGGGAAAGCTTGCCACTACTCTCTTTGCCGAAACCTTTAGTTGCCACTCTCAATTTTCTTTTTTTTTTCTCTTTTCATCTTTTCCTCTGTGCACATTTTGAGCCGAAACCTTTTTCCTTCTGTGGTATTTTCTTTTATTCATCTCTTTCTCCTGTTCTGTAAAAGTTGAATCTTTCTTCCTCTCCATCTTTTAAATCGGTTCCGTTATTTTTGCCAATAGCCGAATTTCAACTCTTCTTCTTTTAGCTTCAAGCGATCGTTTCTTTTATTAATCTTTCTGGCTATCTTTGGAACCTCATTTCTTTTAGCCTTCATAGCCGAACTTGGAGCCTCTATTATCGTTATTGCAATCACTGAATCTAACCATCCCAATCGGCTCATCCTTGGAATTCTGGTAAGGGTTCTTCTTCCTCCAATTCCTTTCATTCTTCTCCTCTTCTCTTGTAGCCTTGGTAAAACCGAAAACCTTAACTTCTTTCCTTTTTAGCCTAGGCCTATTGTAGAAGGGATTGATCTTACCTTCTCATCTTCGTTCAGCATTCAATTGGGAAGTATTTGGTAAGTAGTGTTAATGGCCGAATAGGGGGGAAGAATGGATGGAGGGTCTCCTTCATGTTTTAGTTAGGTTGAAAGGCCGTTTCTTATTATTTTGTTTTGGAGCCTCGGTCCTAACTCGTGTGTTATTTAGGGACTCATCCGGAATCGTAAGCCAAATTCGTTGGTGTTTGGTTCTCCATTAATCAAGGTACGGAGTTCTCTCTGATTTCTGCTTGTCTATTCTCTTTTCACTCTCTCTTCCATAACCAAACCTCCTTGTTAGACAACCATCGCTTCTCTCTAAAAGTACTGTACTGGTCAAGACTCTCTTCATGGATGCGAGTGCTAGTCGTTCTAAGGAGGTATCGACAAAGGAGCCTGAAGGGAGTGGACTCGTAGTCTCTACTCCTAGGTTCAAACGACGTAGGGTGTCAGCGGTTCGGGATTTTTGGTCGGGCTATCGTAGGGAGCCGATATCTGCTCGGAAGAGGTAGATTGCTATTGTTCACGCTAGTAAGGGCGATGACGAGCAAGAGTGTATAGTTCTTCTCATAGTCAGGTGTGTAATTTCACACCTCTATTTTGTTTTGTCTGTATTATCTATGTGTCGGCTAAAAGCCGAAATACCCGTAATGGGAATGTAGTTGAAATATCCTAGTGGAAATTGTTCGAGATATACCAGGTAAGTAAACTTATGAGTATACCATTATGAGTAAATTAGCATGATTGGATGTGTGTTCTGATTATCTGACATACTTTGATATATGTTTGCATCCATCACATTATGAAATTATGACATGTTACATGGGAAAGGGATATGATATTGATGAAAGGGGAAGTGTATTTCGGTGGCTTTGCCACATAGTTTGGTGACTCTGTCACATTATTTCGGTGGCTCTGCCATATATTTTGGTGACTCTGTCACATTATTTCAGTGGCACTACCACAATTTCGGGATGAGCAGCGTGACTACCATCGTGGTGTCTAGCGGATGAGGGTTGATTGTAAAAATCCCCACTAGTGTGTTATGGCTGGAACGGGTGGTGTGTAGCGGATGGATTCTAGGTTGGGCTGGGTTGCATTGCATGCTTTTATCTGTTTTACCATGTGGGCTTCACCCAGTTTGATTTCGTGAGGGCTAAGGCCCAATTTGTATCTGTATGGGCTTGGGCCCAATGATTGTTCGTTTTGGGGATTACACACTGAGTTCTAGTAACTCACCCCTCTGCTTAAGTTTTTGAAGGTAATCCCTAGCTTTAAGGATTTGGAGCCGAGGCGGACACTGTGGTGGCCATTCGTCGTTACTTCCGTAAATTAAGTTTTACTTTTTTTTTAAATTTCATTTTAATTTGGGATTATGTTCTAAATAAGGCCTCTGGGATTTTTTTGGTTTTTAACTTTTTATTCGGCTGCTATTTTATATTAATCATTCAATACGGGGGTTTCCTAAACATTAATAACTGTTTTTTTAAAATATCACGTTTCTGCAAATGTTCAAATTCAACTTCCAAAACACTGGCAGTTTTCAATTAATCCTAACTTTGCTAAAATGGACATTGAATAATTGGGATTTTATAACAAACAATGAAATACAAAGTGTTTTTTTTAAACGCATCATTTTCGATGAACTACTTCCCTAAATAATCGCTTAGTTTTTGTCAACTTCCTAAATCTCTTTTCGAAACAATATTTTTTTGAAAGTTATTAAACCTGAATATTTTTAAACTAAGTCATTGAAAACAGCAACCCTAATGTTTTTTTCGCAAGAAAGCTATTAAACAAGATGAATTTTCATAAGCCACAAAACTTGAAGTTTAACGAACGCGTAGGTTCTTTCACAACCCTTCCATGTGATATGCCAAATCTGGTCATAGCGTCTAGGCTGGGTTAGTAGTATACATTTTGTGGTATCAGAGCCTGGGTTGCAAAATTCAGCTGTGGATTGGGTTCGACAACGTTTTTCCAAAATTGGTTCAAAATCTAGTTTAAGAAATGTATGTCTTTTTGGAAGTATGGCACCCAAGTCTCCGGCACCAAATTCGTAAGTCTTCTGACTCTGTTTGATATTATGAAATGATGTTAGAAAGAAAATATTAGAATTAGTGTTGTATGACTGCTAGCTATGAGAGTTAAGACTGTAGAGACCGAGACATTAGGAAGTTCGATCTACAAAAACAACTACTATACTTACTTTGCATAAAACATTACTAATAAACATTGGAATTATACACTAATTCATAAAATTTTTAATCAGATTAATTCGATCTAGCGAACATGAGCACTAGAAGACGTGGACATAGTGGACGTGGCCGTGGTACGGGCCAAGGTGCTGAGGCTGGATCCTCAGAATTAGGGCATGTGCCGGAGGGCGAAGCGCCAGCATTGCCAGTAGCGAAAGTAGGGACTTAAGATAGAACTGGAGGGGATGATACTTTGTCCCAAGCTATGTTATGCGTCTTGGAACGGGTTGCTAGAGCAAGCATTGGATTGGTAGCCCAAAAATCTATCCATGAGCGACTTCGGGCCAATGAGGTTGAGATATTTAGAGGCATTTCTGGTGTGGCCCCAAATGTAGCTGAATACTAGCTAAAAGCAGTTGAGCAGATTATGGATGATCTGGACTACACGACAAAGGAAAAATTAAAAGGAGCGGTGTCCCTTCTATGGGATGAGGCGTACCAGTGGTGGCTCACAGTGAGGGAAGGTACTACAATAGGCTGTATCACCTGGGACTTCTTTAAGACAGCGTTCCAGGGAAAGTATGTTGGGGCGAGTTATGTGGATGCCCAAAGAAATGCATTTCTGAATTTGGTTCAAGGGCATAAGACCATGGCAAATTATGAGGCAGAGTTCTTGCGCTTGAGTCGTTACGCTCGGGGTATCATCGAAACTGATTATGAACGTTGTGTTCAGTACAAGGATGGTCTGCGGGATGAGCTACGAGTACTGATAGCTCTGCAGTGAGAAAGAAAGTTTACCATACTGGTTGAGAAGGTAGAAATTATTGAAGAGGTGAAATGTTCTGAGAGGCAGAACCGGGATAAGGATAGGGGCAAAAATAAGATCAGTTTTGGGACGTCAAGATCTACTAGGGGTTTCCAAAAGATGCCCAGGTTAGATAGGCCAGCTCGAGCCATGATGCTAGTTGCTGGAGGTCAGTTGCGACTTTGTGCACAGTGTGGGAGAATGCATCCGGGAGAGTGTTGGAGAAGAACTAGAGGATGTTTTAAATATGGATCTAGGGATCATTTGATAAAGGATTGTCCACAAGAGCTTGCCAGGGTGCAGAGGATAGGTTAGGGATTTGCACAGCCTGGAAGGGGTGGTCAGCAGCCACTAAGAGGTCGTGGTCCAGCCAGAGGGGGAAATGGGTTTGGTCGAGGTCATGGAGCACCGGGCAGAGGTGGTGCTGGTAATACAGTTACAAGACAGCCTGGATTGGTTTATGCGGCTAGACGTCGAGAGGATGGCGACGCACCAGACGTCATAATTGGTACGTTTCTTATATCTGATGAATCATTTACTGCTTTGATAGATATTGGATCTATCCATTCTTATGTTGCCTGTGCTATATCTGGGACTTTGGGCATAGAATCTGATATTTCTGCTACAGAGATGTCTGTGATTAGCCTTTTAGGACAATCGGTGGTAGTGAACAAACTATTTAGGAATGTGCCTTTAGAAGTGCAAGGGATGGTTTTCCCGGTAGACTTGATAGAATTACCATTCAGCGAGTTCGATCTGATCTTAGGCATGGACTGCTAGTTAAGCATCGTGCAAATTTGGATTGTGCTGCTAAACGCATGATATTGAAGACTTCCGAGGATGAAGAGGTGATTGTGATAGGAGAAAGAAGGGATTACCTGTCCAATGTGGTTTCAGCATTAAAGGCAAAAAAGATGGTGCGAAAAGGGTGTAAGGCATATCTAGCTTTTGTCAGTATGTCGGATGCCAAGAAATTGTCTGTAGGAGATGTCAGAACTGTGAAGGAGTTCTCAGATGTCTTTCCTGAAGAGCTTTCGGGGTTGCCTCCGGATTAGGAGGTGCAATTTGGCATTGAGCTATTTCCGAGAATGACTCCAGTGTCCATTGTTCCTTACAGGATGGCACCGAAGGAGCTGGCAGAAGTAAAGGCTCAGATCCAAGAGCTGTTGGATCATGTGTTTATCCGACCAAATGTATCACCGTGGGAAGCACTGGTATTGTTCGTCAAGAAAAAGGACGGGTCGATGCGTATGTGTATTGACTATATGCAATTGAACAAATTGACTATTAAGAACAAATACTCACTACCAAGGATTGATGATCTGCAAATATTAAGAGAGAAGCAACTTTATGCTAAATTCAGTGAGTTTTGGCTGAAGGAAGTGACGTTCTTAGGTCATGTTGTGTCTGATGAAGGGATTAGAGTTGATCCCCAAAAGGTCGAAGCCGTGTTGGATTGGAAGCAGTCGAAGTCAGTGTCAGAAATTTGAAGTTTTTTGGGTTTGGCTGGGTACTACAGAAGATTCGTTGAGGGGTTTTCGTTGATTGCTGCACCTTTAACCAAGTTATTGCGGAAAGGAGTATCGTTTGTTTGGGCCGATAAGCAATAGGAAAGTTTTGAGAAGTTAAAGAAGATTCTGATAGAGGCACCAGTACTTAATGAGTTGAATTTAAGGCAACGAAGGTGGATAGAATTGCTAAAAGAGAATGACTGCTCGATTGAGTATCATCCAAGTAAAGCTAACGTGTTGGCAGATGCGGTAAGTCGTAAGGTGATATTGGATTTGAGAGTAATGTTTGCTTATCTCAGTCTTTATGAAGATGGTAGTCTATTAGCAGAACTTCAGATAAAGCCGACATGGGTAGGGTAGATTAAAGAGAAGCAATTATTCGATGAATTGTTAAGTTCTCGATTCCAGCAAGTGGAAAGAGGAGAGACAGTGGATTTTGGATTGAACAGTGAAGGGGTATTGTGTTTCTGTAGAAGAATTTGTATGCCGAAGGACTCTGAGTTGAGGCAGATAATTCTGCAGGAAGCGCATAGTAGCCCATACGCTATGCATCCCATTGGAAGTAAGATGTATCGAGATTTATGTGAACTATATTGGTGGCCAGGGCTGAAGCGGGAAGTTACCGACTTTATGGGTAAGTGTTTGACATGCCAGCAAGTGAAGGCGGAACATCAGTTGCCTTCGAGATTGCTGTAATAGGTGAAGATTCCACTTTGGATGTGGGAGAGGATAACGATGGACTTTGTTAGTGGGCTACCTCTAACGCCTACTAATAAAGATTCAGTGTGGGTAATCGTTGACCGATTGACTAAGTCCGCACACTTCATACCGACTCGTACTGACTATTCGTTACAGAAGTTGGCCAAGCTATATGTGGCAGAAATTGTGAGGTTGCATGGGGTACCTGTGTCTATCATATCAGACAGGGATCCTAGATTTACATCACGATTCTGGAAAGCGTTATATGAAGCTTTGGGTACAAGGCTAGATTCTGGAGTTATATCGCACAGTGTTATATCGCACAGACGGATGGTCAGTCGGAAAGGGTAATTCAGATTCTGGAGGACATGTTCAGGGGCAGTGTGATTGACTTCAGAGGTAGTTGGGAAGATTACCTACTGTTTACTGAGTTAGCATACAATAACAGCTATCAGTCTAGCATTCAGATGGCACCCTACGAGGCGTTGTATGGTCGTAGGTGTCCTACCCCTACCTGTTGGAGTTAGGTGAATGAAAGTTGTTGGGTTCAGAATTGATCTCAGAAACAGAGGAAAAGGTTAAGCTGATTCAAGACCGGTTAAAAGAAGCTTCTGACAGACAGAAATTGTATGCAGATCTAAAGCGTAGGGAGATAGAATTTTCAGTGGGGGATCGCGTCTTCTTGAAAGTCTCACCTTGGAAGAAGGTTTTAAGGTTTGGACGGAAGGGCAAGTTGAGCCCCATATTCATCGGGACTTATCGAGTATTGTAACGTGTGGGACCAGTGGCTTATCAGCTTGAGTTACCCCCGGAGTTGAGACAGATACATAATGTATTACATGTTTCGATGCTAAGGCACAATCGTTCAGATCCATCTCACGTAGTGCCGGAGGAAGAAATTGAGGTAATACCTGATCTGTCTTTTGAAGAAGAACCAGTGCAGATCATGGATCGGGATATTAAGGTATTGAGGAGGAAATCGATTCCATTGGTTAAAGTATTATGGCGTAATCACGGTTCAGAGGAAGCCACGTGGGAACCGGAAGATGTGATGCGATAGCAATACCCTCACCTCTTTTAATCAGGTAAATTTCGAGGTCGAAATTTCTTTAAGGGGGTAGAACTGTAACATCCTAAAATTAGGGGCCCTGCTGTTTGCATTATTTTGTGTGTTTGGCTAGCTAAGCTTGTTATTTGGGGGTGTTCGGGGGGTCCTGGGAAGGCTCGGGGTCGAACCTAGGCCTAGGTAAAATTTTGCTTTTTGGGCACTTAAGAAGGGAAGGCTGTTGACGGCAAGGCTTAAAAGAAAATGTTGGTAAATTGCAAGCACAAGTAAGCATAGGGTGTAGTGGATGTGGCGTCACTAGTAGAGCAAAGGGGGAGGAGTTCGAATCCCATCTGCTGTATTATGGAGCTTTATTTTTTTGCTCAAGGTGGAGAAGAGGTGGTATTCAGCTGGGACTCTATCAAGGAAGGTTTGGACTTGGTTAAATTTTCGAATGAGAGGAGAGGAAAGCATGGTGGAGTGATTTGGGGAGTGAATCAAGGGATGTGGTGGAGTGATAAAGTTGGCCGAAAGTGGGAGACTTGAGAATGGGGAAAATTCGGTCAAAGGGTAAGGGATCTTTGAGTAGCATTTTCGGTAGTGGGAGATTAGTGTGCCGTTTGTTTCAAGAGTGGCTAGCTGAGTTTTGTTTTTCTTTGCATTTTCGGTATTAACACTTGGGAAAGCTTGCCTCTACTCTCTTTGTCGAAACCTTTAGTTGCCATTCTCATTTTTCTTTTTTTTCTTGTCATCTTTTCCTCTGTGCACATTTTGAGCCAAAACCTTTTTCCTTCTGTGGTATTTTCTTCTATTCATCTCTTTCTCCCATACTGTAAAAGCCGAATCTTTCTTCCTCTCCATCTTTTAAATCGGTTCCCTTGTTTTTGCCAATAGCCGAATTTCAACTCTTCTTCTTTTAGCTTCGAGCGATCATTTCTTTTCTTAATCTTTCTGGCTATCTTTGGAACCTCATTTCTTTTAGCCTTCATAGCCGAACTTGGAGCCTCTGTTATGGTTACTGCAATCGCCGAATCTAACCATCCCAATCGGCTCATCCTTAGAATTCCGGTAAGGGTTCTTCTTCCTCCATTTCCTTTCGTTCTTTTCCTCTTCTCTCGTAGCCCGTATTTTTTATTTTGAAACTTTTAAAGATTTTGAATATTTCCATTGATGAATCTTGTGATTTTTTTATTTTAGATGATGAATTTGGAATGTTGATTGATAATTAAAAGTACTTTGTTAAGTGATTTTTGATGAATTTATCGATTAGGGACTAATTTGTTAAAATAATAAAAGTTTAAGGATTTGAGGTGAAATTGTTGCAAATGTGGGCTGATATGGGTGCCATGAATATTTGGCTTGTTATAATTTGGCATTAAAAATGGTTAATTTGCATGTTTTTGGCTCAAGGACTAAATTGAAAAAAAGTAAAACTTTAGGGGAAATTTTGTAAAAAATCAAAAATGACTAAGTTGCGTAAAATACATTATTTTACTGTCTAAATTAATAGATTCAATGAAATTATTAATTTAGATAAAGATCGGGTGAAAAATCAAGGAGAATGGAAAATTACCAAAATGCCCCTTTACTTTGACATTTTTGCAATTTAGCCAGGTAAGTTCGTATGAACTATATTGTGTATAAGGTTGGTTAAGTTGATTGTTATTATATTATTTTTATTGAAAATGAATCAATATATATGTTATTGTACAGATTATCATGTTATGAAACAATATAAATCCAACAAAGTATGACGACGACCGAGCCCCATTTGATCTTTAGGAACTCGTAGGATACAAATGACATGTCATTAGGGTTGACATAATTCAGGTGCTGGTCTTGAACGTCCTACCAATGGCTGAGGTTCAGCATGTGTTGCGGATACTCAACAACTCGAGTGAGCAGCATCGTGTAGCTACGTTCCGACCTACAGCTCGTGTGAGCAGAGCCATTTTCATAGCTTATGTGAGCATATATGTATAGGAATTGATGAATTACCGTTATATGAGTTAGCACACTTTGTGTGAGGTATCCCAGGTATCCAATGGTATTCTAAACAGTTCAATAGGCTTGAATTGGAAAGGAAACGGTAAATGTTCAATACGAACAAATACATGTATATATGAAATACATTGAAATTATGAGATATATGGAAAGCATGTTATGTTATGAAGGATGTTATATCCAATTGAATCATATTCAAGTATCATGGTTGTCCATGTTGAATTCATATGAAATATGTTCAAGTATGCTAACATGTGTTGTTGTTTGATGCTTAGGCATGTGTCAAGCTATTGGTTGGATTGTATTATGTTTACTTATAAAGTTATGCATTGAAATGGTAAGTGCGCAAATGGAAATATGCTTGTGCTCATGAAAGAATGGTTTATGATGTGGTTAATTCCAAAAGAGCTATGTTTAAATGCACTAGCTTGTGGCTATGGTTGATGATGCTTATGTCTTGTGTGTTATGCGTATGAAACAAGTGTGGAAAGGTAATGAAATAGTAACTTCATACTTGAAGTGTAAAATGATAAAAAAGGGAAAGATGAGTTAAATTGATGTTGTTGTTTAACCTAAAGAAAGTAAAAGCAATGAAAAGTAATGAAGTGCAAATGAAAATAGGAAAATTTGAAAGGGTTTGAGATTTATAAAATTCTACTATGCTTGGGATGATATGTATATGTGATGCTATGGATTTATTCACTTTGTGAGTTGTTGAATATGGTTTCATGAATCTTGCAGTATTAGTATAGGATTATTCTTGATTTATATAAATTTTATATTTGTAATGGATTAATAGGACTAAAGTTTATACTAGCTTACTAAGCATTCATTGCTTACGTGTTATTTTTCCTTTACTTTTCAGATTATAATGGCATGTATAGGTGGACTATGTCTAATGTGTAATTGATGAGTTTAATATATATATGTCATTTTGGTTGATGATTATGGCATGAAATGTTGCCTTGGATTTGAGGTACTGAAGATACTATTGATAGCTAATTGGTTGTGGTTAACATAGTCAAATTGGTGTATGTTTTGAAATGACTAAAATTGGTATGGTTGTTATGTATCCATTATGTTATGTTTTGGCATGAAAACAAGTTAAGTGATAATTGGTTAAATATGCACAAGTATAGGTGTTTTGGTTGTTAATATAACCATTATGTTTTGGCTTGTAATTATGGTATTTTGAGTGATTGAAATGGTTGTTAGGTTGATATATCTATGTGGCTTTATGATAGTTGATTTTGTAGTCTTTATGGTGCTTAAATGATGGAAGTTGAAATGGTATTTAAAATGTATGTAATGGTATGTTCTTTTACATGGTTAAATGTGGTCAATTTTGGTGTATGCAATATAGTTGACATATATGGCTAATGGTGCTAAATGTTAAATGGTCAATTTGATAGTATGAGTGTGGATTTGATATGTGAACAAAATGGTAAGTTTTGGCTAAACTATGCATATGGTTTATACATGTTTAATTGTTGTCATTGAGGTGCCTTTTGGGCATATTTGTTGTATGAACATGTACTTTATTTGGATATCTTGTTGTTGCATGGTTTGGTGCACTTTGGAATGCTTGATTATATGTGGAAAATTGGTTATAGGCGTATGCATGAGTATGTGAGAAAATTGGCTTGGAAATTGCCTATTTTTCATCCACATGGCTTAAGACGCAGGTGTGTGTCTTAGTCGTGCGTGACATATGGTAATGCGACACAGCCATGTGTCCCCTGTAGGTTTTTGAAGGTTGCATTTTGAGAGTTACACGACTTGGCACACGGGCGTGCGACTTGGCCGTGTGACCTAAGTGAGAGAGTTTTACGGGCACAAACTCGGGCTGGAACACGGTCGTGTGTCCCTACCTCAAATGTACACGCGGCCATGTGATCCCTTACAGTTTGAAAATTTTCATCTTTTTCCTAAAAACTTCATGTGTTTTCGATTTAATCTCGATTTGTTTCTAAAGTGTTTTTAGGGTCTCGAGGGCTTGTATTGGGTACAATTTGTATGTCATTGATTGGTTTTGCATTCATTGATGTTGTGAATTAAATGTTTTAAAATTTTTTTATTTTTGAAATATAAACTCCAGTAATGCTCCATAACCCTATTCCAATGACAAATATGGGTTAGGGGTGCTACAGCCACACAGCCGTGTGACCCTTATTTCCAAAATTTTCAAGTTTGCCAAAATTTTCTACGTAAATGTATTTTTGCTATATTTAAATCGAGTTATTAAATGATAATATTTAAATTGCATAATTATTTTTGAAGATGAATGCTCCGATTTGTACCGTAATGCTCAATAACCCTAATTCGATGACGGAGACGGGTTAGGGGTGTTACAAGGCATATAATAGATGGATGAATATTTAATTTACCTTTAGAGATTTAAGATGATATTGTTACTATGTGATAAAAACAAGTTAATTTAACTTATAAAGAATATTGATTTATCTCTAATTCTTATATTAATGTTAGTATTAAAGTGATTAGAATGAGGCATTTTTCTTGTATAAAGAAGGTTTAAAATGGAAAATTGATTTTGTTAAAGGTCGAGCCACCTCGGTGGTGAATGTGATCTCTTCGACACGGGTATATCGTCTTGGTCGGATCGGGGATGTTACATTTTGTGGTATCAAAGCTTAGGCTTTCCAAAAACTTAGACCGTAGAAAAATTTTATATATAGAAAGGATGCATACATATTAAACAAGTATTTTCTGTAAAACCATGCCACGTAAATCTGTTAAAAGCTAACGTTTCGCATGAAAACAAGCTTGAGACTTCGATGTTTGTTCTACAGTAGTTTTATTTGTTTTGATAGTTTATAAGATGAATGAATTAAAATTTGTAATTGTTTATACCATGTGAATGGTTGAAATTTTAAACTATATATCCTAATCAATGCTTGAGTTTTGAATGAAACTATAGATAAACCTAAAAGACTATTTACATTATCGTGTCTAGAATGAGTACCCAAGGTAAGAAAAACGGTTAGGAAGACAGCGATGTTGTTGTAACTCAGGCTATACTGAGGGTTTTAGAATGGGTTTATGCTGGCCAAGGTGGATTGAGAAGCTGCGGTACCATAGTGGAGAGACTCCGGTCAAATAGAGCTGAAAGATTCAAGGGAATTTCTGGTACAACTCCTACTGTAGCTGAGTATTGGCTGGAGACAACTGAATGAATTTTGGAAGATCTAGAATGTCCCGAAGCAGAAACTAAAAGCTACAATATCCTTATTAAGGGAAGACACCTATCATTGGTGGCAAGTTGTTAAAAGAGGTACTTAAGTTGAACATATCACACGGGAATATTTTTTGGAAGCTTTCTAGAAAATGTTTGTGGGGGTGAGATATGTGGAGCCTCGCAGACTTTGAATTTATTGAGCTGGAATAGGGTGCTAAATTAGGAGCTGAATATGATGCCGAATTTAAGAGACTTAGTCATTATGTAACCTCCCAAACTCGTCTTAGACATTATGGTCGAATAGTGAAAGTCACATTGGACCCCAAGCATTGAACCTACTCTATCAATAGTTGAAACCCACAAAACACCCTCTTTAATAAATTTGCGGTTACCTTTGTTAATTCTGATAAATGTTCATTAATTAAATCATTCCTTTATTAAATGAAAATAGAATAACTGGTGAAATTTTAGAAAACCTCTTTGCAAGTCACAGTTTTAGAGAAATACTTTTCCTAACTTGTTTGCAGGTGAGAAAATAATTAATAACCCAATTATTAACTTAACCAAATAACATACTCTGTCCAATTTTCAATATATAGTGACAAATCTATCCAAAAATCGAAAATCATGCATGCATGAAAATCCCTAAAACAAAAACAGTCCCAAACCACAGTTCAAACAATCTTACAGCCCAAAACCCAGATAATAATAGGGAATTTTAAATAGAAATAAAATAATAGTAATAGTGTGAAATCGAGTCCAAAGTTTTCCGTACGCCCGCATACCAAATTCCAATCCTAATTCAATTCAATACATGAGAAGTTGATGTAGTGGGGTGAGCTTAACAAGCTCAGTGTGAGTATAAATAATCAAGCATATTACATACATTCAAGTATTTTCTCATGAAACCAAATAACACAATCAAACATAAATAGTAAAATTTTTATGTAACATGATCATGACATAATCCACATGTGAGTTCCTAACCAAACCATCTACTACATACCATGAGTTCCCCAGAACCTGTTTGCCAAACTCCAATGAATGTGAGCAAAGCTCAAAGTGGTAAAATCAATAGAATAAAATAAATGTAGAAAATCTGCTGAATAACAAATAATGCGATAAAATATTCATTCCCCTTGGTACTTTAGGTGCAGTGCACCGACTATGAATAAATACGGACTTAATATGCTGCCGGTACTCTATGAAACTACTCCGTCAACCACAAAATAACTCGCCCCAATGTACATGCAATATGTCATACCATTTCATACGTAGTCATAATTCAATACTTTCACATTCTATTGACATGTTCAACACGCCTTCAATTATCGAATACTTTCAGTGAATGGAACCAATGATCCAACTTTCAATTTACCATTAAGATCGTATCATTCAACAAATCACAATTTCATATACTTTTATGAACTTTTCAATGTGCATGTATAGTAGTCTTCCCAATATTTCATAGCAATTCTTTCATACAACTATATCATGCATAAGCTCCAATTCAAAAAACATCATGCCATACATACAACGAATCATATATCAAATAGATCAATCATTCATCATAATATCAGTCATGCAATCATACTATCAAACTATCAACTTTGCTAACATGTCAAGTGGTTAAGGCTCGAAACGTAACTGATTTGACCACTTACCAATTAAATACTTTGCTATTAAGCCAAGCCCAATCAACAAGCTAAATCAACAATTAAATCATAATAATTTTTATTACCATTTAAGTTATTGAGTTTAGGACCCATACCTTATTTTACGCTCTTTTGCAATACACTAGGTATCTTGCGGTTTCTCTAATAAACTTTAAAACGAAGCTAAATTAAAAATCAATATAAATCTCAATCAATACACCTTTTAAACATCTCTTAGACACCTACTCATGGGTTCAATCCAATCATCACAATTACAACTATTTTTCAAATCCAAACTAGTTAGATTTTTTAGACTAATTTGAGGTGAATCATACACGTGAATGTATTTTGGCTTTACTACTGATTTGGGGCGTTTGAGCCGGTACCTAACATATTTAATGTAATGCCCCAAACCTGACCTAGACATTATGGCCGAATCACGGAAGTTACATTAACGACGTTCGAAATTATTTTCTTATTGAAAATAACTAGGTTTGTGTTGCTTTGAGAAAACTTAAAAATTTAATTTCGACTAATTTTATTTCTTTGAGAAATTCTTAATGAAATATGTTTACTTGAAAAAGGAGACAATTTTTTGAAATATTTTTTAAGTCATTATTATTTGCATTATAATTATAAAAATAATTTCTATAAAGAACTTTGTACCAGATTTTCATAAAACTAATTAGAAAATTTACGAGTTATTTTTTTAAAAAAAACAAGGTAAAATGTAAATAAATTAGATAAATTCCAAATTAAAAGTTACTTGAAATCTCATTATTTTCATGCATGTATGATAGTTCTAATATTATAAAAAATAATCACAATCCAAAATTAAAGTAAAGTCTTCATTAGTATTCATAAGATAAAATCATTCGAGAGGCTCCACCGAATGTTGAATCCAAGTACTATGTCTGAGTGTTACCTAAAAGGTTAAAACACTAGGGGGCTGAGCTTTTTAAGTCCAGTGTGAGATTAACAAAACTCAATCACAAACATATAAGCATATACATTATACAGGCTTAATAATCATACCAATATAATTCAATATTTGACACTTATACTATGCATGATCATGTCAATACACATTTCATAAAAAAATGAAAACGTTCCTACCTATCTTTGCTACACACCATAATTGAGTTCCCTAGAACTCAGCCATTCGATAACACACCAAATTTGTGAATAGTGTCACACTATTGTAGATAAACTGCCACATAACCATATTGTGGACAAGCCACCAATATCGTAGATATACTGCCACATAATTAAATCATGAACAGTGTCATATTAATGCAAATAAACTACCACATACTTCCATTTTACATACCCCATCCCATGCATGTGATATGGCCACAAAATCACTTTTTCACTTAAAATTTCATAGGCATGCTTAACATGCAAATCACATATATACACATGGTATCAAAATTTCACATCATATGCCATAAGATCACATAAAATGAGAATGATATTTTCATGCTTTTCAGATCAATAATAATTATCAAGATCACACAACATGCTTTTCACAACATATATGATTTGGAATCACTTACTTAACATAGTCCACATCGATGGATTTACCTCTCATTATAGAAACATAAAGTATCCTCATCAAACATAATATTAATGATTTTAACAATATATATAACATATATTTATTTTTGTTTAGGGTTAAAACCCACACCTGATCATCGATCCGATATGCAACAATTCTCTAAGAATGCCCATGCTTGGATCTAACAATTAGATTACTTATTCAACAACAATTGGCGATCTTACAATAATGATGATCGTTATTATGGTTGATACGATAAACAATATCAATTTCCATTAAGACTTACCCTTAGAAATAATCACTCGGGTTAGTGATTTTGATTCCAACGTTAATGGTCTCTCGGGTTGGTGTCGGTCGACCCTTCAATAAACATGACACTCGAGCTGTTAAAACACGTGAAAAATAATTCATTATAGCTCTTAAGAGTATTCCGCCAAGAGAAAAAGTAGGGAGAAGAGAAAAAGTACGTCCTGTGAGGACCATTACTCTTGGAGGTGGAGTGCCTAATTTGGCTAAACAAGTAATGTGGTGAGAATTCCAATGATTGCTCTGCAATGAATTAGAACCAATGTAACACCCCAAACCCGGTCAAAACGTTACGACCAAATCTGGATTGTTACAGGAAAATAGAAAAAAAGAATTTTGGCAAAACATCATGATTTGAGAAAATTATTTTGTTTAGTGAATCCATGTTAGGGGCCATTAGAATAAAAATGTTTGATTCCACATACTTTACCATTTTCTCATTAAGTTAATTAGGTGCTGAAAATGGGTTTATTTTACCAAAACCGAACTTAGAAATTTTGGAAGGCGATAATCAAAATGAGTGTTGAGGTGCGTGATCTTTGAAAATAATGTTTGTAATGTTAAGAAAAATCTCAAGTTTTAATTATTTATGGCTTGTTATCCACTCGTTGAAATTTTGGAAAACCTCTATTTACGTTTTTAAGAAAACCCCATTTTTCGATAATTCATAACATATATAAAATCAGCATTTAAACAAAACCCTAAAATAAAGTTAAAGCTGCCTTATTACAAATTAAAATTTCGAATTAGAAATAAATTTAAAATAAATTTCGAATTTACTAAAGAAATCGCAACACGTGGCCACCTCGAGTCCGTCCCAGCTCCAAAACCCGCTATCTACTGATTACCTGCAAAATTAGCAAAGGGGTGAGTCATCGAGACTCAATGTGTAAATCCCCGCGTAACACAAACTGGGCCTTAGCCCACTCAGTATGGCATATGTCACATGTATGCAATGCGGCCCAACCCAGTCTAGCTCTCCATCCAAAACACCCGTGGCATTATGCCACTGTGGTTCTTGACCACCGTGGTCCCAGACCACTCGTGACAAAGTCACTAAAACATATAACAGTGGGGCCAACCCACTGTGGTCTTAGACCACCATAACGATCTCTGATAAATTACGCATACGTGGGGCCAACCCAATACTTGACCATCGAGACAAGTCACTGATTAAAACATTCATGGTTTCAACCACCGTGGTACTTAGACCACTCGTGACAGTAGTCACTGATTCTCCCTTCTCCTTTCATTCAATCCCGGGCCCATGCTCTTTACATCGTGCACAATATGTATGCAACCATTATCACAATGCGTAACAGATACTATTTCATACATGCATAACATCAAACATACATACATGCATATAATCAAGGATATCAATATCGAAGAACTTACCCGGTGTCTCGAACCTTACCCATAGGGGTATTTTGCCTATCACAACAGTCATTTCGGCTTTCAGCCATTACAGTTAATAACATAACAATAAGAAAAAGTATGTGAGTAATACACACCTGTAAACACGGAGAACTAAACTCTCGATATTGTTGACACTTTTAGAAGAGGAAACAACCGAAATCTGTCTATCCCAGGCAGATGTCGGCTCCCTACCGCAGCCTGCCAAAAAATCCCGAACCGTCGACACTGCTCGACGCTTAAACTTAGGAGCAGGGATTATTGATACACTCCCCTCCTCAGCTTGGCCGTTTCTTGTATCCATGAAATAGACTCGATCAGAGATCAAAGAGAACCTTTGATTGGCTAATCAAGAGATTCGGTTAAGATAGACTATAATCAGAAAAGAGTCCAAAAACGCAAGACTAAAGAACTCCTTACCTTAAGAACCCAAATGAAGAGATGAGATTCAGAAATCGGCTAATCCTCAAAATTTGGACTCAAATCGTTCGGCTAAAGGTGTTTCCTAAAATAAACGTCGGGTTAATCCAAAATGTAAACACCAAGTCAATTAGTCATTCGGCTTTGGCTACCAAATACCGAAAGAAGGGAAAGAAATGGGTAACAGAGTGTCTCTTACCTTAACAACAGAACCGATTGCAAAAATCCCCCTGACTAATGATTCCTAGCACTTTGCTATGTGATATTCGACTTAAAGAAGAGATACCGACTAACACATAAGATGTTTCGACTATGGAGAAAGGTGTAGCAACGAATACGCAAAGAGAAAGAGATGAGAGATAGATTTTGGCTTGAAAGGGAAAGGATTAGAGGAGAAAAGGAAATAAAGCGCAAGAAAAAAAAAGATGCAGAGAAGAGGTTTCGATTTTGCAAGATAGAGTAGCAAAGATAAGAAGAGAAAGTTGATCGATAAAGAGTGGATAACAAAGGTGCAAGGTTTGGCCAACACCTACAAGTCAAAGAGAAAGGGTGACGCACAAGAAAGAAGATGAAGGTTTCGGCTATAGAAAAATATGAAGAGAAAAGAACGATGAGAGAATAAGAGTTGAAAAAGATGCCACGGTTCTCTTGGGTAAAGCAAAAGCAAAAATGAATGCCAATAGCCAAAGTACCAAGAACAAAAGAAAACTTTAGGGACAGTTTTGGCTCAACTCCACCCTCAAAAGCTGCTAGCCACCAAACGACACTATATCACATCCCTAGGACCGATTGAACCA
Source organism: Gossypium bickii (assembly GCA_025503065.1). NCBI lineage: Eukaryota > Viridiplantae > Streptophyta > Magnoliopsida > Malvales > Malvaceae > Gossypium > Gossypium bickii. Next base: position 38,874,868 of record CP106717.1, on the reverse strand, counting down.
CACCCAAAAGAAAAGAGCCCAGTGCCACAAGCCTTAAGAATTTCGGTACACACCCCACTAGCACTCAACCGAATTCTCTTCCCCATCCTCAAGCTTCCCATAACCGGCCATCACTTCCACAAACTTGAAATCCCTTGATTTGCTCCCCCTTTCACTCCTCTTCACTCATTCAAACATTGTTGACCCATTCAAACCCCACCAACACCTCATGTCCATCCATTCAAACTCCTTTGACCCATTCAACCAACAACCTTGGAGAGTCCTTGCTGAATCAACCTTCTCCCCATCCAGGTGCCAAAAATAAAGCTCCAAAGTGAGGCTTGTGGGATTCGAACTTGCTCCCTACTGCTACTCCCTTGTGACGCCACTTCCATACACTCTAAGTGGCGTCTCCTTGCCACTTTACCACATCTCTTCTTGTGTCATCAAACGCAAGTATTTATTCTTAAGACCTGCCTCTGCCAGCTCCCCCCCTAAAGTGCCTAAAAACAGAATTTTCACCAAGGCTCAAGCTTAACCCCGAGCCTTCCCGGGACCCCCAACCACACCAAAATAACAAACAAAACATGCCAAACACACAGCAACACAAAATAATGCAGAGCCCCTAATTCCAGGATGTTACAACCAATACATGAGCATTTAGGATAATTGGACAAGCAAGTCCAACGAGTAAGAACACCACAAAATCCAAGGATAGAGCGCGAACATCCTAGGCAAAATTGAGAAGACCTTTATGAACCTAGTGATGATAAAAGTGACCAATCTTCGGTTCGTAGTGAAAGGCGACAAGGCCATATAAATCAAGGCCTTAGAGAAGGAGATTATGTAGATGATAGCCTTAAGAACATCAAGATGGCCATCCCCACTTTCTAAGGGAAAATTGACCCCGAGGCGTATTTGGAGTGGGAGAAGAAAATTGAACTTTTCTTCGAGTGCCACAATTACTCGACGAGTAAGAAAGTGAAGCTCGCAACCAAAAGGTTCTCAAATTATGCTATTGTATGGTGGGATCAACTTGTGACGAGTCGAAGGAGGAACGGGGAGAGACCCATCTCAACTTGGGCTGAGATGAAGGCAGTCATGAGGAAACGTTTTGTTCCATCTTATTATCATCGAGACTTGCACCAGCGATTGCAAAACCTCACACAAGTTAACCGAAGTGTTGAGGATTACTATAAAGAAATGGAGGTGGCCATGATCCAAGCCGACGTTGAGGAAGATTGTGAGACAATGATGGCTAGATTTCTTGTTGGGTTAAACCGTGACATTGCCAACATAGTGGAATCACAACTCTATGTCGAAGTGATGGACATGGTGCATATGGCTATCAAGGTTGAAAAGCAATTAAAATGGAAGGGAGCTAGTCAACCTTATTCCAATACCACAACCACGAAGTGGGGTCAAGTAACTAACAAAGCCCCCATTCGTTCCAAAGAGCCCGTTGTAGCTACCAAGTCCAATCAGCCAAGTGGCGAGACAAGTAAAGGCCAGAATGATCCTGTCCCTAATCGGTCAAGGGACATAAAATGTTTTAAGTGCCAAGGGAGGGGACACATAGCCAGTCAATGTCCCAATCGACGATTTATGGTGTTTAGGCCAAACGACGAAATTGAGTCTGAAGAAGAAAAGGAAGAAGAACCTGAAAATCCCACCGACGAAGAAAAAGATCTAAAATATCCCATTGAAGGTGAGATTCTCGTTGTCAAAATAAGTTTAAGCATTCAAAGTGCTAAAGACAAGCAGCAACAGGAAAAAATATTTCACACTTGTTGCCACGTTCAAGGCAAGGTGTGTAACATGATAATCGACGGAGGAAGTTGCACCAACATCGCAAGCAGCATGCTAGTGGACAGACTTGGCTTAGCCACAATTAAGCATCCTAACCCCTACAAATTGCAATGGCTCAATGATGGTGGTGACCAAGCAAGCTGTAGTGGTGTTTTCAATTGGCAAGTACCAAGATGAGGTGGTGTGTGATGTGGTGCCAATGCACGCTGGACATCTTCTTTTGGGGCATCGTTGGCAATTTGACTGACATGTGATCCATTACGGATATACAAATTGATATACGTTTAAACACTTAGGAAAGAATGTAACTTTTGCACCCCTCACCCCAAAACAAGTGTATGAAGATCAACTCAAAATGAAACAATCTGTAGAAAAATCAAAAGAATAAGAATAAGAGAAAAAGAATGAAAAAGAAAAGAAAAGAAAGTAGAAAAAAAGAGAGAAAAAAGTGAGAAACATGAGTCAAAAACTCGAATGGAAAAGGAAGAGTAAAAAGAGAGTGAGGATGAAAAAAATGAGTGTCTTTGCGAGGAAATGAGAAGTGCTAAGTTGCTTTTGATGAGACAGCCCATTCTTGTACTCATGTATAAAGAATGCCTTTTTGAAACTAATAAGCTTGATGAAACTGTACCCCCTTCTATTGTTTCCTTGCTTCAGGAATTCGAAGACATGTTTCTGGATGAAGTGCCGAGTGATTTGCCTCCTATTCGAGGCATTAAGCATCAAATCGACTTCGTGCCTGGAGTAACAATTCTGAACTGACCAACCTATCGGAGTTATCCTGAGGAGACAAAAGAATTGCAAAGACAAGTTGTTGATTTGATGGAAAAAGGATATATCCAAGAAAGATTGAGTCCATGTGCGATGCCCGTTCTACTAGTGCCAAAAAGGATTGCTCATGGCACATGTGTGCCAATTGCCGTGCCATCAACAAGATCACCATCTAGTATAGGCACCCCATACCTTGACTCGATGACATGCTCAATGAGCTAAATGGAGCCCAACTGTTCTTGAAAATTGACTGAAAGAGTGGCTATCACCAGATTCGTATGAGGGAGGTAGATGAGTGGAAGACGGCCTTCAAGATGAAATATGGTTTGTATGAATGGCTAGTAATGTCGTTAGGTCTTACTAATGCTCCTAGCACATTTATACGATTAATGAACCATGTATTACGTGCTTTTATTGGTAAGTTCTGCGTGGTTTACTTTGATGATATTTTAATATACAACAAATCTTTGGAAGATCAAGCTCAACATTTGCGTGCTGTATTAGATGTTTTGCGTAAGGAAGTTCTTTTTACTAATCTTAAGAAATGCTCTTTTTGTACTAATAAAGTTGTGTTTTTAGGATTTGTGGTGAGTGCTGGTGGATTTGAGGAAGATCGAAAGAAAGTCAAAGCAATCTAAGATTGGCCACGTCCTACAAACATCAGCCAAGTAAGGAGCTTTCATGGACTCGCAAGCTTTTATAGGAGGTTTGCACCAAACTTTAGTACTTTAGTTGCTTCTCTCATGGGGATTATTAAGAAAAACTCGCCTTTTTATTGGAGTGGGGAGTAAGAGATTGCTTTTAATAAGATTAAAGAATGTTTGACTAACGCACCTCTTTTGTCTCTACCCGACTTTAACAAAACCATCGAGCTTGAATGTGATGCCTTAGGAATAGGAATTAGGGCTGTTTTGATCCAAGATGGGCATCCCATTTCATATTTTAGTGAGAAACTCAACGGGGCTACTTTCAATTATCCTACATACGATAAGGATATGTATGTCTTGATTCGGGCGTTGGAGACATGGAAACATTATCTCTAGCCTAAGGAATTTGTTATACACACTGATCATGAAGCATTGAAGCATCTTGAGGGACAAACCAAGCTGAACAAGCGCCCTGCTAAATGGGTGGAGTTTCTAGAATCTTTTCCCTACGTGATCAGATACATGAAAGGTAAAGAAAATATCGTTATTGATGCATTGTCACAGAGGTATGCTCTCATTAATCAACTAGAATTTAAATTGCTTGGTTTTGAATATTTGAAAGATCTCTATGAAACTGATATTGATTTTGGTGAGATATATAAGTCTTGCATGTAAGGTGCTCATGAAAGGTATTATCAACAAGATGGCTACCTATTTCGTGAAGGTAAGTTGTGCGTACCCCATGGTTCTATTCGAGAAGTGCTCATTAATGAAGCACACAATAGAGGACTTATGGGCCAGTTTGTTTTAGCCAAAACTTTGGCTGTACTTCAAGAACATTTTTATTGGCCTAAGATGAAGCGCGACGTGATGAGGAAGTGTGAACGTTGTATTGCTTGTAAGAAAGCTAAGTCATGAATCAAGCCATATGGTTTCTATACACCACTGCTCATTCCAGAAGAACCGTGGGTTGACATCTCCATGGATTTTGTTTTAGGGCTTCCTAGAACCAAATGTGGAAAAGACTCTATTTTTGTCGTTGTAGATAGATTTTCTAAAATGGCTCATTTCATTGCATGCCATAAGATTGACGATACTTTAAATGTTGCTAGTTTGTTTTTCAAGGAAATCGTTCGGTTGCATGGAGTGCCAAGAACCATTGCCTCTGATTGAGATGCCATGTTTGTTAGCCATTTTTGGAGAACCTTATGGGGCAAGCTAGGCACCAAGCTTTTTTTTCCACAACATGCCACCCCAAACAGATGGTCAAACGGAGGTTGTCAATCGGGTCTTATCGACCTTGCAACGGGCAATCATTAGAAAAAAAACTTGAAAACGTGGGAGGAATGCTTTAACTACTTTAGATTTAGTTCCTTTTCCTTTTAACCAACTAGTGCATGTAAATGGCAAGCGAAAGGCTGACTTTGTGAAATAGCATCATCAAAGGGTTAAGGAGAATATTGAGAGGAGGACCGAGCAATATGTTCATAAGGAAAACAAGGGACGCAAACGACTCGTATTTGAACCAAGTGATTGGGTTTGGGTCCATATGTGCAAGGAAAGGTTTTGAGAACAAAAGAGGTCGAAGCTACTACCAAGAGTAGACGGTCCTTTTCGAGTCTTGGAAAGGATCAATGAAAATTCTTATAAGTTAGACCTTCCGAGTGAGTATGGAGTAAGTGCTAGCTTCAATGTTTCTTACTTATACCCTTTTGATGTAGGTGACGATTTGGGGACAAATTGACTTAAAGAGGGGGGAATGATGCGAGCATGGCAAAGGAGCTAGCTGCCGAACCCATTGAGCTGCCTTTGGGTCCAATCATTCAATCTCGAGCCAAGAAGTTCCAAGAAGCTATCTCGAGCTATATTGATCAAGCTTAGAGAGAAGAGGTTACGGGACTAATCGACCATTCATGGATCAGCTCAACAAGCGTCCCATGCAGCTTACTTAAAGCTGAATTTTAGCTTTCATTTTTTAGCTGATTGGTTGCTGGAATAAACTTTAATGATGATCAGTTATTTTAGTTTAAGTATTCAATTTGTCTTTAGTTTATTTAATGTGTTTTAATTAGTTCAACTATTTAATACGTCCTAAGTTTATTTAATATGTTTTAGTTAATACAACTACTTAATGTGTCTTAAGCTTAGGCAAATTAAATGAGTTTTAAATATGACATTAATCGAATTTATTGGTGCTTATAGGTGTTCACACCAACTGAATCAGCTAGCTCAAATTCAAGGAACGGTATTAAAGAAAGGGCATGTGTTGGCAAGTTCATGGACGGCATTAAAGGAAGTTGCTGTTTTGAACTTCTCTAAGTGTCTTTTCGTGGAGATCAAAGGCCAATGGCTGGTCATATTATTTCATTCAGCTAGCAAGTGTTTTTACACTTTGGAGGCTAATCAATTCTGGCCGTTCACACGTGGAGGCTCAACAAATTCAGCTATTCGCACCAAAGACTGTTCGTGCGCCACAATTTCAATTAATTGGCTACTGCACAATTCATCTTCCCAAGGAGGAATCTAAACTTGTTCACACCTATGACCACTCCTCTTCTTGAAGAAGTTCAGCTAAACTCATTTAATCTAATTGAAATAGCTAAATTGGGAATGCTAACAGCTTGTCCGTTGGCGTCACCTAGGCCTAGGATTTGCTAAAAGTCTTGTTAATTATTTTTAGGGTTAAGTCAGCTTATTAACAGCTTAATTGAGCTGATACAAAGTGTCCATTTGGCTGGAGTTAGCTCATCCTAAAAATACTTAGCTCATTGCACTTTGTAAGGACTTTTGCTCATTTTATGAATATTATACTTCTTTGTGAGTGTTCAACTGTCACAGTTCTCTAGCCTAAATTGGCTGATCAAGGCAAGTCTTGTGGCGTCAATCCTGTCTCTTCTTTTAACTTATCACTTGTTTAAGTGTGGCATTCATCTATACCTCTGGTTCCTATCTTTCACCGATAGAGGGTCAAGGTTCTTCAGCTTTACAAGCTGATTTCACCTAAGTGCCATTTAAGATTTGGGTCAACCTTTACCTATATTGTTGGTACAATCTTGGCCTTTGCTGAATTCACCCATCTATCATCACAACTATCCTTTTAACCATTTGTTTTGAACCTATCTTTCAATCTTTTCCAGCCCATTTTTAAAACAACTCAAGTCTTACTTAATCTTTATGATCGGGCAAACAAACGATTTGAATCATCATCGAAGCGAATTCGTATCAACCACTCCCAGTTCATTAATTGAATTTCTACTATCTCGGTTTTAGGGATGTGAAATTTAATTACTAATAAATTAGTAGCTAATCTACGATTAAAAATTCCTTTTTTGATCAATTAACAAATTTTCTCAATATCTGAACTGAAACTATTCACTAGTTTACAATTAACCACACTTACGCTCCCCAAATTGTTAGTTCCGAATTGTCGATTGATCAAGATCGATTTTCCCTAATTAACACATGATTAAAGGCTAATTAGGAGGGGTTCAAGAAATCAAGATAATGCTGGAAAAATCTAGGAAAGAAATAAAGAAAAATAACCTGTTTTTCTTGCTCTTAGGCGCGTGCACCACCACCCAAGGTGGCCAAATTGAGGATGATTTAAAACCAGTTTTGTGATCAATTAAAAAGCTAGAAAAAAACCCATTAAATATTTAAAAATCCCCCAAATTCCAAATTTGGTGTAACACCCCAAACCCAGCCTAAATGGTACGACCGGATCTGGTATGTCACATGGAAAGATCGTTTAAAGAAATCTTAAAACATTCGTGTTTTTTTCATTTTGAAAATCAAATTTAGTTGTAAGGTTTCCTTGAGAAGGTTTATGGTTGTCCTTTAACAGTCTAAAACAGGTTTTGAGATATGAAACCATAACTAGGGTACTCAGAAATGTGACATTTTGAAAATAGTGTTTGTAGTTCTAAGAAAATTTCTGAATTAATAATTTATTTGCTTGTTATCCGTGTGTTATTATTTGAAAATTGTTTGTTTACATTTTGTTTAGAAAACTCCCGATTTAACGTTTCATAAAATATAATAATATTCGCAATAAATCAAAAACCAAATCATAAAATCCCGGAGGCCTTATTACATAGCAAAAACCCAAAGTAAAAGTAAGTTTAGATAAAAACGACAATTTACAGAAGTAGTAACGCATGGCCACTGCAGAGTCCTCCTCGGCTCCCAAATCCTTGCACTTGGGGTTACCTGCAAAACTAAACAGAGGGGTGAGTCACCGAGACTCAATGTGTAATTCCCCTTTTGAAAGCAATCTAGTCCTAAGCCCACAGAACACATTGAGCCTTAGCCCTCACAACATGGCATATCCAAAAAAATTGTATGCAATGCAACCTAGCCCAACCTAGTTTTCCATCCTCTACATCACCTGAACCAGCCGATCCCCTGTGGCACCAAGCCACTGTGGTACCAAACCACTGTGACAGAGTCACTGATAAATGTATATGTGGGGCCAACCCACTGTGGTACCAAACCATTGCGACAGTCACGGATAAATATATGTGGGGCCAACCCATTATGGTACCAACCCACTATGACATAGTCACTAATAAAAATATGTGGGGACCACTGTGGTACCAAACCACTGTGACCGTCACTGAATCACACTTCCCCTTTCAATATCTTATCCCAAAGCCCATGCAACATATTATCATACTGAGATGAATGCGGCCATATTTCCAATGTACAACAAATAATCCAATCATACATATATTCAGGCTATGACATTTGACAGTAGAAACATAGAGGTACTTACCCGGTGTCTCCAACCTTACCTACAAGGGTATCTCCACTGTCTATACAATCGTTCCGGCTTTCAGTCAACATAGTTATTAACACAAAATAATAAAGAAAAGTGTGAGCATTACACACCTGACTACGCGAAGAACTAGACACTCTATATCATTAACACTCTCACAAACAGGAATAACAGTGATTTGCTTATCCCAAGCTGATGTCGGCTCTCTACCACAACCCAGCGAAAAATCTCGAATCACCGACACAACACGTCGTTTGAACATAGGAGCAGAGACTATGAGTCCACTCCCCTCCTTAGACTGGCTAGCACTCGCATCCATGAAGACAAATCTTGATCAATACAGTACTATAGTGAAACAGCGATTTCCCCAACAAGGGGTTTGATTATGGCAAAGTATACGAATAGAGGTTGATCACAAAGAACAAAAGAGGAACCCCTTACCTTGGTTAACAAGAAGTCGCACCACACCCGATTTGGCTAAAGATTCTAATCTGACGCGAACATGCCACGTTAAGAGGAGAAGAGAAGAGATTAGCCGTAAACTAACCTTAAGAACAAAATAGCCATTTCAGCTATGCCCATCTAAGACCGAAAGATAGAGAAAGAAACGAAAGGGTTTCCATTACCTTGCACAAACCGAAACCGATTGACAAGGAGACCTTCAGCAACTAACCAGCCCTTTGATTCTTGGGATTCGGCTTCAACAAAGAGAAACTGAATGGAATCCAAGAAGATTCGGCACAAGCAGCAAATGTCAACAGGGTTTCGGCTAAAGAGAAAAAACAAGAGAGGGGCGAAAAGAAAAGTGAAGAAAATGGCCACTGGGGTTCGACTAACGAAGCAAGAAATAAGGAAGGGAGTTTCGGTTTTAATAAAGAAAGTATATAAGAAAAAGGGAAGAGGTGAAGGTTCAACTATGATGAATGGTATGGAAGAAGATAAACAAAGAAAGAATGGGAAGAATTATGTTTCGGCTACAAGAATAAAACAAGAAGAAACGAAATGAAAAGAAAACCAAATAAGCAGGTTGTGATTAGGCTATTGAGTTTGTTGGAGTAGAGAAGATATGCAAAAAGGGAAAAGAAATGAGTGGTGAGTTCGACACAGCTATATGGAAGAGAAGAGAATAGTTGGATAAAAACAAAGCAGTAGTCGAGAATGAGGAAGACACCAAATGCACCTAAAGGTTTCGGTTTTACTCTTCTTTCAAAAAGTACTTGGAAAAACGGCACCCCACTATTCCCTTATGACCGAATGTTGAAACAAAATGCCTAAATGAACCAAAAGAGAAACGGCACACACCTTCCTTAGCTCAAAACTGAAAATGCCCCCTTAGCACTACCCGTATTCGGCCAAATACTCCACACACCCATACCACACGATTCTCTCCTTGCTTTGCTCTTTGCTTCACTCTCCATCCACCCTTTGAATTAGTTGACCCATTCAAACTCCACAAGCTCCTCTTTTCCATCCATTCAAATGCATTTGACCCATTCAACAACCACCCTGAAGAGTCCCAGCCGAATGCCACTTCTTCCTCTCCTGGAACATAAAAATAAAGTTTCACATGCTGCAGATGAGACTCGAACTCCTTCCCCCGTCCTACTCCCTTGTGACGCCACTCCCTTGCTCCTTAAGTGGCATCACCTTGCCACCACACCACACTCCTTTTTGTGTTAACAAACACAAGTAAATATTCTCAAAGCCTGCTTCTACTAGCTCTCCCCCCTAAGGCGCAAAAAGTAAAATTTTTCCAAAGCTCTGGGTCGAACCCGAGCCTCCCCAAGACCCCCAAACACACCAAAATACCATGCTAAACAAGCCAAACACATAGAATAGCCTAAAAATACAGAACCCCTAACTCTAGAATGTTACATTTGGAAATTTAGGTTTTTATTTCACAAGATTTATCAAGAAATCTAGAAAAAAATGAGATCTTGTACAAGCTAGATGACAGAGGCGGCAATGACGCTTCTTGGCAAGGATAGGAATCAGTCTTAGAGGTTCAAGATTTCAAATTTGGGGCTCAATATATTTAGCGGAATGGTAGCAAGGTGGTTGAGAAGATGATACAAAATCTTATGCAAAAAGAAAAGGAAAAGATGACAAATCAAAGCTATGGGCAGCAACAACAATAGAGGAAGAAAGAAGAAAAATTGAAAGAATGAGGAGAAGAAGATCAGAGGGGCTACTAGGGTTGTAACACCCCTTACTCGAGACCATCGCCGGAATTAAGTAAGAGGCATTACTAGACTTGACTACAAGTTCAAAACATGAAAATCTTAAAGCTGTCAAACTGCGTTGTGCCGACTAATTTGGCTATAACTCGAGTTACAAAATTCGAAATTCAGATCCGTAAATTTTCCTTGAAAGTAGACTCATATATCTATTCACCATAATTTTTCTAGAATTTTTCATGTGGCCAATTTGTACAGTTTATTCTTCGAAGTTACCCTTATTACACTGCTGGACAGTTCTGACCTGTCCCTATAAAACTGCAGTTATCAGATTGCACAATTTTCCAATGGTGTTCTTATTTATACCAATGAAAAGTAGACTCATTTAGGATTCTACACATATAAACCATGCTTCTTGATTATTTTTATACAATTTATGGCAATTTTTCCAAAACTGAACAGTGACTCACGAATGCATTCAGAGCAGGTTTCACTAGAACTCAATTATCTCATAATATATAAATCGTTTGCCTACTCTATTTCTTTCATATAAAAATAGACACAATAAGGTTTAATCTCATATCTCATTCACTTTCAAATTCAATGTACCCAATTTTTAGTGATTTTTCTAATTTACATCAATGCTGCCACTACAAGCTGTTCTGCTAAATTTTATGAAAGTTAAACTTCTAGCCGAACCTACCTACTTCCCAAATTCAAGGATTTATATGTATGCAAATGTTTCTTAGCAAAAACGATTAAACCTGGATTTAAAATTTCATGAACATTGCCGTCATGTACCAACATACAAATCGTAACACAACATCATATTTACTAAGAAAAAATTGTAGCCATTCTCGCATGGCTGGCTATCATAAACACTTACAAGGTTAAATATCGCATATTTCTAAGACTTCATCTAGCCTATACATGCCTTCTAATTCGTAAACAAAATTCAAAATACCAAAGGAAGGCGATAGTGTGATGAGCTTCTTGACGATCCTTCACGAGCCCGCTACGTAACCAAAATCTATAAAACAAAGGAATCATTCCACACGATAAGCTTGCTAGCTTAGTAAGTCCTAATTAAACATATACTTATTTAAGTAAAATACATACAACCTTTCAATTAATATCTTCTATCACTAATCCGAACATAAATAATACATAACCTCTTTTATTTATAAAGCCAAAACAACTTAATATCATTGATGCACTTAATACTAAGCTTTACCTTTCTTATTCACATACATCAATCATCAAGTATATCATGATTTATGTACATATCATATGCTTATCCAATCAACTAAATACATTCATGCTTCCAAATATTTACTATCACATGATATGATTTGCATATACATATTCATTCATCTCTAATAAATTAATGTATAAAACTTTCACTTACTCGAATACTTGTTTGTCATTTTATTGAGTAACACAATTATAAAATACATACCTCTCTCATCGAATTTATACGAATCATGCTTCTAAACCAAATTTCTTGATATGTTCATAACTTGATTTTCATGCACTTAGAGCTCAAATACATTCACCAGGCACTAGGCCCGCTGGACTTAAGGTCCGGCGTATATCACCGGCATTAAGCCTGCTAGGCAATAAGCCCGAATTGTTTCACCGCACGTGGCCGCTAGGCTAAAAGCCCGACTTATTCACCGCTCAAGGCCTCGCTAGGCTCGAAGCCCGACTTACTCACCGGCTCAAGGCACCGCTAGGCTCGAAGCCCGACTTACTCACCGGCTCAAGGCTCGCTAGGCTCAAGCCCGAATTACTACATAATTAAACCTTCAATACATATTTATTAATGCTAACATCACAACCAAATCATATACATCATATTACATTCACATATCATATCGAAAACATATACTTGTTCAAATCACATTAACAAAATATATTTAACCCAATTTAGCACCTTTACATTCGGCTAACACAAAAAGTTTTATAGTCAACATTATTAAATTTCATCCTTTAACATGTTCATAATTAACTCTTTAACATATAAGTACTTAAGGACTTACTCTCGGTTGTCGATAAGCCGTGCAAATCGGCTACTCGATAATCTTTGCTTTTCCTCGATCTTGATCTCTCTCTTTTGTTCCCGATCTAATTTGATTCAATTTTAACCAATTAACTACACTTCCATTCAATTCAAGAGCAAAATCATAAAATACATAATTTCAAGACATAACAATGTGCATTCGCCTACATCCCCTACTTTGTTCAAGTGCATTCAATTTATTAGGAAACACTTTGGCGATAATTCCTTGATGCGTTTTAACTTACAACTTACCTTCTTATCTAACCGCACCTTAACTTTATATAATTACACATATATAATCAAACACATTAGCTCAAATTCATTTTCTATTATGGCCGAATGTACTACTTCCATACCCTTGCATTTTTCTTCAACATACAACCAAGAAACAAGCTAATAACCGCATCTAATTCAAGCATTCAACTAATCCAATTTCCTATTGAACACCACAATAAAAATTTCAAACCATTTGGGTTGCTTCTACATGGCCGAATGGCCCTTAGGTGCTTAGGATTCTCTATAACTCTTCCATCCATCAAGTTTACCCCCTTGCACTAGTTTACTTCAATTAATCAATTTTTAAACTTAGTTCACCCCATAACTTAAACATCACATATAACAATCTTATATGGTAACTTCATCATAAGGAAATGGCCGAACATCAAGATACAAGAAGAAATTATTTTCATGAATGTCCAACCCAATATTCGCCAAACATGAAGGTATCTTCAAGCCAAAAATCGACAAAGCTTTCTTACAAGTTCAAGCTATTTCTTCTCTTACCATTTAAGTTTATTTTCACTCAAATCATAAACCCCCAATGGCCGAACTTCATCATGCATGGCATTTCAAATCTCTACTTGATTTTTCAATGTTGATCAAGGAAATCAACCTATTTCAAAGAAGGATTGTTAAACTAGAGTTTGAAATATCACCTTGCTCAACACATGCAATAGCCGATTGAAGAAGAGGAATTTCTTCTTCTCTTGATGATAGCTTCGGGTGGGTGAGGAGGAAGAAGAAAGATGAAAATGATTTTTCTTTTTTTTTTTGTTTAAAATTATCTACACATTATTATTATTATTTTAGCATGCTTATGACAATTTAATACTTTAAAATAGAAAATGCATTGAAAGCATCTTAGTCTTGCATGCTTGCCGTCCATCTTATTAATATGGGGGATTTGACATGCAAATCCCCATGTTTTATGGGCAATTCACTTAGCTCCCTTTTCATTAATGCCCACTACCTTAATCCTTCTTGCAATTTAAGCCTTCTTAGCAAATTAAGCACTTAGATAGCTAAAATTTTCTACGAAATTTTTTTTTTACACTCACTAAAAACACACATAATAAACACAAAACATAATATTATAATATCCCACAGGCTCGGATTCGTGGTCCCAAACCACCGCTTCGATTAGGGTCAAAATTGGTCCATTACAACTCTCCCCCTTTAAGGATTTTCGTCCCCGAAAATCTTACCGTTAAATAAGTTCGGATGTTGTTGCCTCATTGACTCTTCAGGCTCCCACGTAGCCTCTTCAATTCCGTGACGATTCCATAATACTTTCACTAATGGAATCCTCTTATTTCTCAATTCTTTCATTTCCCGAGCTAAAATACGGATCGGTTCTCATCATAGGTCAAATCGGATCGAATTTCAATCTCGACGGGGTGATCACATGGGACGGTCCGATTCAGATCTCGCAAAGCATCGAAACGTGAAACACATTGTGTATCTTTTCTAAGTCAAGGGGCGCTTTCAATCGATAAGCAACGGGCCCTATTCGCCGATGATTTCATATGGTCCAATAAATCTCGGACTCAACTTGCCTTTTCGCCAAATCTGAGTATTTTCTTCCACGGAGAAACCTTTAAGAACACCCGATCTCCGACACGAAATTCAATATCCTTACGCTTCAAATCAAGATAGGACTTCGACGATCCGGCGCTTTCAAGTTATTTCTAATGAGTACCGCTTATACGCTCTGCTTTCTTTAATCCAATCAACCCTGTATCTTATTTTCACGAGTTCACCCAATACAATGGTGTGCGACATTTTCGACCATATAAGGCTTCATAAGGCGCCATTTTTATACTAGATTGGAAACTATTATTGTAAGCAAATTCAATCAAAGGTAGGTATCGTTCCCACGCACTTTCAAACTCGAGAACGCAACACCTCAACATGTCCTCAAGTGTCAAAATAGTTCGCTCGATCGACCGCCCTGTTTGCGGATGAAAGGTCAGACTAAAATGTAGTTTTGTACCTAATGCCTCTTGCAACTTCTTCCGAATCGCGAGGTAAATCTTGGGTCTCTATCTCAAACAATGGAACTCGGTACACCGTGCAATCTTACAATCTGCGACACATACAATTCGGCGAGTTTGTCCAAAGAATAGTCGGTATGCGCTGGGTACAAAATGAGCTGATTTTGTCAATCACAACGATAACCCACACGCGCATCTTTCTTACTAGGTGTCATAGGAGACCGGATACAAAATCCATGGTAATTCTATCCCATTTCCATTCAGTATCATGATTGGTGAAGTAAACCGGATGGTACCGATGCTCCGCTTTCACTTGTTGACGATTAAACACTTGGAGACAATTTCGGATATATCTCGCTTTCATGCCGTGCCACCAATAAAATGCTTTCAAATCATTATACATTTTCGCATTACCCGGTGTATCGACATTCGCCATTATGGGCCTCGCTCGTAATCATCTCAGATCAAATCGAGTTCTTAGGAACACACAATCGGCCTTTATAATTCAAACAATCATTCGCATCGATCCAAAATCGATTCGCAGCAGTATTTTCACACCGAGTCCGAATGGCAACTAACCTTTCATCAACTTTCGTAAGGCCACAAACTTGCTGAATAAACATTGGTCTTGCTTGTAACTCGCCATGATCGAACCATCATCGACATAGTCACCCGTGCATTTAGTGCACGAAGAGTAAATAATGACTTTCGACTTAACGCATCCGCAACAACATTAGCTTTTCCCCGATGGTAGTCAATCACTAATTCATAGTCTTTTAGCAATTCCAACCATCTACGTTGTCTCAAGTTTAAATCTTTCGAGTCATCAAATACTTCAAACTTTTGTGATCTCGAATAAATGTGACATTTTTCGCCAAATAGATAGTGACGCCAAATTTTTAAGGCGAATACAATGGCCGCTAACTCCAGTGTCGTGAGTTGGATAATTTTTCTCGTCATGGCTTCAATTGCCTCGGCGTAGGCTATCACCTTGCCCTCTTGCATTAAAACACAACCCAGCCCATTAAAGGAAGCATCACTAAAAATAGTAAATTCTTTACCCGTTTCAGTTTGAGTTAATACTCGGGCTTCGTTAAAAAGGCTTTCAACCGCTCAAACTTTTTTCGACATTTCTCCACCACTCAAATTTGATATCTTTCTGTAGTAGTCTCACCAACGGTGTAGCTATAACAAAAAACCTTTTACAAACCGCTCAGTAATATCCTCGCTGTGCCTAGGAAACTTCGAATCTCTAAACATTCTTTGGTGGTTTCCAATCGAGTATATTCTGCTATTTTGTTTGGATCCACCCGAATACCTGACACCGAAACCACATGACCCAAGAAGCTGACTTCGTTCAACCAAAACTCACACTTACTGAATTTTGCATATAAACAATGATCTCTCAAGGTTTGTAGTACTACTCTCAAGTGCTCAACGTGTTCCGCTTCATTTTTGGAGTAGACCAATATATCATCGATAAACACTACTACAAACCGATCCAAGAACTGTCGGAAGACTCGGTTCATTAGATCCATAAAGACAAAGAGTGCATTAGTGAGTCCAAAAGGCATAACCAAAAACTCATAGTGCCTGCAGTACCTGCGTTCAAATGCCGCTTTGGCACATCTGTATCTCTCGACTCATGAATCGATAATAGCCCGATCTCAAATCTATTTTCAAAACACCAAGCCCCTTCAATTGGTCAAATAAATCGTCAATCCGAGGTAACGTGTACTTATTCTTTATGGTTACCTTATTTAGTTGTCGGTGAGTCGATACACATTCGCATAGTTCCATCTTTCTTTTCACGAATAAAACCGGTGCACCCTACGAGAGAAACTTCGGTCGCGCAAGCCCTTATCTCACAACTCTTGCAATCTGCGCTTTCAATTCTTTTTAGCTCAATAGGTGCCATTCGGTGCACGGGCTATCGAAATCGGAGCGCTCCGTACTAACTCAATACCGAACTCAATCTCTCTCTTTGAGAAAAGCCCAGTAGCTCTTCAGAAACACATCGGTGAATTCACATACAATCGTACCGATTCCATTTGTTTTTCTGACATTTTATTTCCCAAGACATAAGCCAAATAAGCTTCACACCCTTTTCTCACATACTTTTGGGCTACCATTGAAGATATTAATGTAGGCAACCCATTTATGTCACAAGATTTAATTCGATCGTTTCACCGCTTTCGACATTTCAAGTCAATAAGCTTTCTTTTACAATCCACTATTGCCTCATGTGAAGTTAACCAATCCATACCTGTGATGATATCGAATTCGTCAAAGGGCAACAACATTAAATCACCGGGAAGCAATAATCTCGAATCATCATCGGGCAACTTCTACACACTTTATTAACAAGCACACATCTACCCAAAGGGTTGGACACTGAATTACAAACTCGGTAGACTCGACTAGCAGAGTCTTGCCAAATTTTAAATTTTCACACACATAAGAATGAGTCGAACCAGGATCAATTAGTGCAATCACAGTAGTATCATAAAGAGTGAAAGTACCAGTAATGACGTCGGGGGAGGAAGCATCCTCTCTAGCTCGTGCAGCATAAGCTCTAGCTGGAGCTCTAGCCTCAGATCGATCTGTAGTGTTCTTTGTTCCTTTCTGACTACCACCTACATTGCCCGAATGTCTGGGTGGTCTACCTCGCATTGGCACTTTGCTCGGTGTAGTGTTCTGGATTGCATTCTGCTCAGTTAACTTCGGACACTCTCTGATAAAATGATCTGACGACCCACATTTATAGCAAGACCGATCACGGAATCTACAACTCCCGGAGTGCCATTTCCCACAGTACTTGCATTCAACTCTACTTTGTGGAACATTACCAACATCAAGCTGCTCGAGGTAGCTCGGGAGCTCATAGGAGGTCGATCTTGTCTAGGCCGATCAGAGTGCGACTTTCATCGATCGTAGTCATCTCTGGGCTTCTTGTTCGTGGAATGAAAGACTTTACCCGAAGATCTTTTACGAAAGTCTCTAGCTTCTGTCTCAGCCTTTCTTTTCTCCTTCCCGAGCTCTTCGGCTTTGCAAGCTCTCTCAACTAAGGTCACAAACTCTTGAATTTCAAGAATGCCAACAAACATCCTTATATCTTCATTCAAACCATCTTCAAATCTTTTACACATCATCGCTTCGGTGGTAACACACTCTCTGCATATCTCACTGAGCTCCGACAAATTTTCTTTCATACTCAAGCTACTGATCATTCGTCCTTGTTTCACTCAAGGAACTCTTTTCGCTTTTGGTCAATAAATCTTTGGCTAATATACTTCTTGCGGAATTCAGTTTGGAAGAAATCCCATGTCACTTTTTCTTTCGGAACCACTGATACTAGTGTATTCCACCAGTGATATGCAGTGTCCCGTAGTAAGGATATAGTACATTTCAAGCATTCATCCGGAGTACAAGACAGCTCACCAAGTACCCGAATAGTGTTATCGAGCCACATTTCGGCTCTCTCAAAGATCATCATCGTCATTGGCTTTAAATTCTTCGCCCCATATTTTCGAATTTTGTCAATCGGGGCCTACTAGATCTCATTGGATCTATTATCGGGGAGCTAGAGAATCCGGAGTTGGATTATTCGGGGTGGAGGTTGGGGCATATTCGGGTTATTCTCGAATAAATTGGGCAAACCAATCATTCATCATCCGATAAAAGGCTTGCTTTGTCTCTCCTTCGTGGCTACCCAAACAGGTCGAGAGTCTATCGGCGCTGATCCGTGGTACGGTCAGCGCCACGCTCTCACATCATCACCCACAAACTCTTTCTCGGTTCGTGAGTCCATTTGCTATATAAAACAAAATTCAGTGTCCGTGTCACCACACTATCAACATATAATAAGGCATGTATAGCTAGATTCGCACGCCGCCACGGTAGTCCTAGAATCGACTCAACCGTAAGCTCTGATACCAATCAAATGTAACACCCCTTACTCGAGACCATCGCCGGAATTAAGTAAGAGGCATTACTAGACTTGACTACAAGTTCAAAACATGAAAATCTTAAAGCTGTCAAACTGCGTTGTGCCGACTAATTTGGCTATAACTCGAGTTACAAAATTCGAAATTCAGATCCGTAAATTTTCCTTGAAAGTAGACTCATATATCTATTCACCATAATTTTTCTAGAATTTTTCATGTGGCCAATTTGTACAGTTTATTCTTCAAAGTTACCCTTATTACACTGCTGGACAGTTCTGACCTGTCCCTATAAAACTGCAGTTATCAGATTGCACAATTTTCCAATGGTGTTCTTATTTATACCAATGAAAAGTAGACTCATTTAGGATTCTACACATATAAACCATGCTTCTTGATTATTTTTATACAATTTATGGCAATTTTTCCAAAACTGAACAGTGACTCACGAATGCATTCAGAGCAGGTTTCACTAGAACTCAATTATCTCATAATATATAAATCGTTTGCCTACTCTATTTCTTTCATATAAAAATAGACACAATAAGGTTTAATCTCATATCTCATTCACTTTCAAATTCAATGTACCCAATTTTTAGTGATTTTTCTAATTTACATCAATGCTGCCACTACAAGCTGTTCTGCTAAATTTTATGAAAGTTAAACTTCTGGCGAACCTACCTACTTCCCAAATTCAAGGATTTATATGTATGCAAATGTTTCTTAGCAAAAACGATTAAACCTGGATTTAAAATTTCATGAACATTGCCGTCATGTACCAACATACAAATCGTAACACAACATCATATTTACTAAGAAAAATTGTAGCCATTCTCGCATGGCTATCATAAACACTTACAAGGTTAAATATCGCATATTTCTAAGACTTCATCTAGCCTATACATGCCTTCTAATTCGTGAACCAAAATTCAAAATACCAAAGGAAGGCGATAGTGTGATGAGCTTCTTGACGATCCTTCACGAGCCCGCTACGTAACCAAAATCTATAAAACAAAGGAATCATTCCACACGATAAGCTTGCTAGCTTAGTAAGTCCTAATTAAACATATACTTATTTAAGTAAAATACATACAACCTTTCGAATTAATATCTTCTATCACTAATCCAACATAAATAATACATAACCTCTTTTATTTATAAAGCGAAACAACTTAATATCATTGATGCACTTAATACTAAGCTTTACCTTTCTTATTCACATACATCAATCATCAAGTATATCACCAGACTTATGTACATATCATATGCTTATCCAATCAACTAAATACATTCATGCTTCCAAATATTTACTATCACATGATATGATTTGCATATACATATTCATTCATCTCTAATAAATTAATGTATAAAACTTTCACTTACTCGAATACTTGTTTGTCATTTTATTGAGTAACACAATTATAAAATACATACCTCTCTCGAATTTATACGAATCATGCTTCTAAACCGAAATTTCTTGATATGTTCATAACTTGATTTTCATGCACTTAGAGCTCAAATACATTCACCGGCACTAGGCCCGCTGGACTTAAGGTCCGAGTATATCACCGGCATTAAGCTCGCTAGGCAATAAGCCCGAATTGTTTCACCGACGTGGCACGCTAGGCTAAAAGCCCGACTTATTCACCGCTCAAGGCTCGCTGGGCTCGAAGCCCGATTACTCACCGGCTCAAGGCCTGCTAGGCTCGGCCCGAATACTCACCGCTCAAGGCTCGCTAGGCTCAAGCCCGACTACTACATAATTAAACCTTCAATACATATTTATTAATGCTAACATCACAACCAAATCATATACATCATATTACATTCACATATCATATCGAAAACATATACTTGTTCAAATCACATTAACAAAATATATTTAACCCAATTTAGCACCTTTACATTCGGCTAACACAAAGTTTTATAGTCAACATTATTAAATTTCATCCTTTAACATGTTCATAATTAACTCTTTAACATATAAGTACTTAAGGACTTACCTCGGTTGTCGATAAGCCGTGCAAATCGGCTACTCGATAATCTTTGCTTTTCCTCGATCTTGATCTCTCTTTTTGTTCCCGATCTAATTTGATTCAATTTTAACCAATTAACTACACTTCCATTCAATTCAAGAGCAAAATCATAAAATACATAATTTCAAGACATAACAATGTGCATTCGGCCTACATCCCCTACTTTGTTCAAGTGCATTCAATTTATTAGGAAACACTTTGGCGATAATTCCCTTGATGCGTTTTAACTTACAACTTACCTTCTTATCTAACCGCATCTTAACTTTATATAATTACACATATATAATCAAACACATTAGCTCAAATTCATTTTCTATTATGGCCGAATGTACTACTTCCATACCCTTGCATTTTTCTTCAACATACAACCAAGAAACAAGCTAATAACCGCATCTAATTCAAGCATTCAACTAATCCAATTTCCTATTGAACACCACAATAAAAATTTCAAACCATTTGGGTTGTTTCTACATGGCCGAATGGCCCTTAGGTGCTTAGGATTCTCTATAACTCTTCCATCCATCAAGTTTACCCCCTTGCACTAGTTTACTTCAATTAATCAATTTTTAAACTTAGTTCACCCCATAACTTAAACATCACATATAACAATCTTATATGGTAACTTCATCATAAGGAAATGGCCAGAACATCAAGATACAAGAAGAAATTATTTTCATGAATGTCCAACCCAATATTCGGCCAAACATGAAGGTATCTTCAAGCCAAAAATCGACAAAGCTTTCTTACAAGTTCAAGCTATTTCTTCTCTTACCATTTAAGTTTATTTTCAGCTCAAATCATAAACCCCCAATGGCCGAACTTCATCATGCATGGCATTTCAAATCTCTACTTGATTTTTCAATGTTGATCAAGGAAATCAACCTATTTCAAAGAAGGATTGTTAAACTAGAGTTTGAAATATCACCTTGCTCAACACATGCAATAGCCGATTGAAGAAGAGGAATTTCTTCTTCTCTTGATGATAGCTTCGGGTGGGTGAGGAGGAAGAAGAAAGATGAAAATGATTTTTCTTTTTTTTTTTTTGTTTAAAATTATCTACACATTATTATTATTATTTTAGCATGCTTATGACAATTTAATACTTTAAAATAGAAAATGCATAGAAAGCATCTTAGTCTTGCATGCTTGCCGTCCACCTTATTAATATGGGGGATTTGACATGCAAATCCCCATGTTTTATGGGCAATTCACTTAGCTCCCTTTTCATTAATGCCCACTACCTTAATCCTTCTTGCAATTTAAGCCTTCTTAGCAAATTAAGCACTTAGATAGCTAAAATTTTCTACGAATTTTTTTTTTTACACTCACTAAAAACACACATAATAAACACAAAACATAATATTATAATATCCCACAGGCTCGGATTCGTGGTCCCGAAACCACCGTTCCGATTAGGGTCAAAATTGGTCTGTTACAAGGGTGGAAAGAATAAAATTAAAGGCAGATCATTTTGTGTAAAAATAATATTTATAAGTAGGTTTATAAGGGTATGGATGACATATTCATTAAAAAAAATAAGGGATTTTGCAAAATGTTAAATCCGGTCTAACCTCAATACCCTCAGCTGGGACAACATGCGAGGGATCATATCAATACCATCTCAACATTGAGACATGAAACACATCGTGAATATGATCCAATTCAAGATACAATTCTAGTTGGTAAACCACAGGACCAACTCTTTTAAGCACCCGATAAGGACCAATGAACCTGGGGCTTAACTTGCCATTTCGACCGAACCTCAAAACTTTCTTCCATAGGGAGACTTTAATGGAAACCCAATCTCCCACACTGAACTTGATGTCCTTGTGCTTTAAATTGACATACAATTTCTATCTATCAAAAGTTTCTTTTAATCTATCCCGAATCAATTGAATTTTATCCTCGGTCTCCGTGACTAATTCTGGACAATCAACTTTCTTTCATTCACTTTAGTCCAACATAAAGGCAAGTGACACTTACGACTATTAAAATCTTTGTAAGGTGCCATTTGGATACCTAACTGATAACTATTATTGTAGGTGAACTCCGCCATCGGTAAATGTTCTTCCCAACTTCCTGGAAAGTTGATTACACAAACCCACCATATATCTTCCAATATTTGAATGACCTTTTTTGACTGACCATAAAACACTTCTTACCCTTATTCAATGCCGGCATAGGGTTACGAAGCATTACCAGACTTACAACACACTTATACATACTTTTAGCATACATTTTCTCAATTCAATCGTTCATAATTTAATCTCAATCAATATGTCCCTAATACGAGCCTATGAGGCCCTAAACATGCATTGGGAGTTTTTCGGGACTAAAGCGATAAATTTTAAAACATTTGGATCATTTAAAAATTTTTCTCAAAACAGGGAACACACGCCCGTATGTCTCACACGGCCACAAGACACGCCTGTGTCACAGGCCTTGTGAACATTCGAAATGGTAGCACATACCCGTGTCCCAGCCTGTGTCCTAGCCTATGTCCAAACAAGTGAGCTTACTGGCTTGGGTCACACGGCCAACCACACGCCTGTGTGTCTAGCCCGTGTGCCCTTCGAAGTGGCCACACACTCCAGTGTGCCAGGTCGTGTCCTAGGCCATGTCAAACCTATAGGGTATACTGACTTATACAACAGGCCAAGTGACACGCCCGTGTGCTAGCAGTGTGCCAATTAGGGGGTATACTGACTTATACCACACGGCCGATCACACGCCCATGTGTGAGACCATGTGGAGCATATTAACTTCACTTGAATTTCAACACCAAGGGACATACGGCCGTGCAACATGACTGTGTGTCACACACGACTGAGACAGATGCCCGTGCCCGTGTGGACAAAAATAGGCTATTTACCAAGCCAATTTGCCACCCAAATTTATGCACACCTATACCAATTTCAATGTCACCAAAACATAACACTTATAAGCATTTTAAGAAACCTCAATCAAACATATTTCATACCATTTCAATACCAACAAATACAATACACACTATATCCCAACATGTCTTCCAAAACATACCAATATTCACAATCTGAATTCATCAATATGGACACATCCAAACATGCATTTATGTACCTAATATCACCAAATATCATTCATCAAACATGGGTTATTTCATACACCAAATACTAATTCAAAATCTACCCATCACAATTAACATTTATAGGACAATTACCAAACTCAAAACAAAGGTCATTTGCACACTTATATACATCATCAAAATCATCTACATAAGCCAACCCACATGGCTATATATACAAACCAGAATATAGGCATTCATAAGCCAACTCAATGGCAAAAGTCACTACCAAAATACTTATCAAAATGACCATATTCCTATACATGCCATATGACTAAACCATAAGCTTAAAAGTACCAAAGAGATGGTTGGATAATGTGACGATGTCTCTAACGATCCCCGAATCCGAGCTAGCTTTGAATTCACCATAAAACAAAGGAAAAATAAAGATAAGTATTAAATTAAATTTAATATTAAATTAACAAAATACTATTAAGATAATACTATTAAGATAAGTATTAAATTTAATTTAATATTAAACTATTAAAATAATATTATTTTTGGAATAGTTAATCTGAAATCAATTTATTTGGTAGAGTCCAGTAGAAGTGTAACTCTTCCACTCCTAAACAATTAGTGACCAATTGCCACCGGCCATCGAGACACTGTCTTCGTAGCCACTGGTACCGCCATGTCCGGTGATGCAGGTGCAACACCGTTACAGCACCCTGAACTGGTTTAGCTACTATTGGTTTAGTTCGGATCAATGACAAACTGACTGGTTCAGTCAAGCCACCGGTTGGAACATCGGCCCAGTTTCACATACCAAGCTCGATTCGACCAGTTTTTGAGTCTTAGTCTTGCTTTTGTCCTCCCGGGCCCAATTTATGATCTCAGGTCCAATTTTGAAGTTCAATTACCCATTGGGCCAATTGTCTAACTTGAAAATTAACTTCCAAAAATATCATATTAATTTTAATTGATTTGATTAATTTAATTTTACTTGATTAAAATTAATTTTTCCCAAAATCACTTAGAATTTCCAAATTAAATTTTAAGAAAATTCTTTAATTAAAATTCTCCAGTTGAACAATTCTTACTACCACCTATTTTAATTCTACATCAAATAAATCGACTTAATTAAATTATTCCAAATGTCCTAGAATTTTCTTCTTATTCAAATGCAATACAATCGAGCTTTTGTTGAGCTAGCAAAGGGGCCATTCAGACACATACAATTAGGCTCTAGTGATTGCAGTTATGTTCGGAATCATCGTTCTGATAATTCACAATTACTTAATCATAGAGTCAGTCCATAAGAAGCACCATGATTAAAACCTCCTTATTGTGTACTCTTTACAAAAGTAATTCATCCAACTGCTTTGTCCAATGACCTCGTCATGTGTGTTACCCTCATATGATATCCTTGATTCCTTTGAGTTAAAGCCATTCACTCAATACAATCCTATTTTATCTCATTGTCATCATTGTGTCTTCTTAATAATTAATATGATCACTGTCAACAAATGACTGTGATAAATTGCTCCTTTGAGAACGAGCAACCCGTGGCCACATTCCATATTTATCAATCCATACAATGCTAATGAGAGGATATCATAAACACTTTAATTGAGCTATGAATTCCACTGTTTCTAGTAAAGACATGCCATACACAAGTCATGTACCCAACATACCGGGTATGGGCTCGATCATCTTTAGAGCATAAGCCTTCACTTATATCAAAGCAAATGAGTTGCATACGCATGGTCAGTGACCAGCTCAGGATTTAGGTAAATCACACCGTAAACATCACAAGTGAATTAATTCACAAATGGATGTAGATATAATTCATCTTGAGTCCAGTCCAATGTATCATTCTACCAATGAATACATCTTTGTCTCTACTTGTGGAGTCAACTGCTCCGGTAGCCAACACTAGCCATCTCCCCAATTGGAATTGTAGACGACATAATAATCCTTCTCAGTATTTGAATCAAATGCTCACTTTGATTCTTTTATGGGATTATGGACTAATTTAGATTATCTACTAAATTAAGTTGTCTTTCTCGCAATGTAAACGTTCTTACAATGCCACTTATCTTCAGTTTGAACTTTAGACAATCAATGAGCTAATATTTGCTTGTCCCAATTTTTCTATGCATTCAAAATATAAAAGATAGAAAATACAAAAGACATAATAGTGAAACGTGAAATTAACTTTATTTATTTATTCATTGTTCAAATGAATAGAAACTAGTTATGTTTACTACAATATGGGCACATTTCCCAACAATCTCTCACTTACCCTAGCGAAGTAAATGTGTCATGTTTCACATTCTTATATCTTCGACATGTTTGGTAAAACTCTTAGTTACAAGAGTCTTAGTAAACAGATCCAGAAGATTATTGCCTCTCGTGTTAGGTGATATTTATTATCAATGTGTTTCATCCTCTTGTGACTTCTCATTTCCTTGGTATTTGCTATTGCAGCATTGTTATCACAATACAGTGTTATAGCTTTTTTATACAAGGAATAACTTCAAGTTCTATTACGAACTTTTGAAGCCATATTGGTTCTTTTGTTACTTCAGAAGCAGCCACATACTCAGCCTCCATAGTAGAATTAGCTGTGTAGGTTTATTTTACACTCCTCTATACTAAGGCTCCACGGCCTAGATCGAATACATTCCTCGACTTCGATTTCCTTGAATCTTTACAAGTTTGGAAGTCTGAGTCTATGTATCCATTGGGAGTAAGATACTCCCCAGAATACACAAACATATAATCCCTGGTTGTCTTATGATACCTTAATATATACTTTACATCTTACCAATTCCTAAGACTTAGATTCGCCTGATATCGACTAACCATTCCTACTGCGAAATAGATATTTGGACGTGTGCAAAGCATCGCATACATAAGGCTTCCAACTACCGAAGAATATGGAACCTTACTCATATGCTCTCTTTCTTCCTCTATCTTAGGACAATCATTTAAAGAAAGATGAAAACCTGATGCAGTCAGCTGAATGCTTGGCTTCACATCGGTCATTGCAAAACGTTCTAGTACCTTGTCGATGCATGAAGCTTGAGATAGTGCTATCTTTTTATTTTTTCGATCCCTAAGGATTTGAATTCCAAGAATATAACTAGCTTCACCCAATTCATTTATGCTAAATTTTTTAGCTAACCACAGTTTAACCTGTGGTAATTTTCCTACATCATTTTCGACAAGTAGAATATTATCGACATACATAACAAGGAAAACCACCTTTTTGTCCTTTATATGCTTATTAAAAAAAGTTTCATTAGCATTTCTCTCAAATCCAAAAGTCTTGATCATTTGATCAATTTTTTTATTCCATGAGTGGGATGTCTTCTTAAGCCCATAAATGAATTTGAGCAGTTTGCGAACTTTTTACTCATTTCCTTTGACAACATAGCCAGTGAATTGAGCAATGTAAATGGTCTCATCAAGATAGTCATTCAAGAATGTTGTCTTGATATCCATTTTCCAGATCTCGTAATCAAGAGCACCTATAATAGATAAGAGTATGTGGATAGACTTGAGCATGGCTACCGGAGGAAAGGTCTTATTGTAGAATAATCCTTCTTTCTGTGTGTAGCCTTTCCCTACATGTCAAGCTTTATGTGTTTCTACTTTCGCTTCCATATTTCTCTTCTTCTTGTAGATCCACTTATAGCCTATGGGTTTAATCCCAATCGGTAAGTTTATAAGTTCCCACACCGTATTGGATTTCATAGAATCCATCTCGGTATCCATGGCCTGTTTATAGAGCTTGGAATCAATATCCGACATAGCGTCCTCGTAAGTTAGTGGATTATCTTCCTCATGATTAGCTTCTATATTATAAATACTACCATCATAAATGAAGAAGCCTGGTATCTTAGAAACTCTCCCACTATGATGGATTCCCCTATGTTGTTTATCTTTTGCAGGTTTTTCTACAACTTTCTCAAGAATTGAACTTGGTGATTGTTCTACCACTCCCGAAAGTTCCTCGAGTACCACTTTTATTTGAGGCTAAAAGTTATCCACCATGTAGCTTTCCTTGAGGAAAGTAACATGAGTAGAAACTTTAATGTATTATCTTTATGATTGTAGAATAATCCTCCCTTTTTTCCTTTTGGGTATCATACCAACTTGCACAATTCTATCTGTTTATCCAACTTCTTTGCATCTTTATCCAGAACGTGTGCTGGACAACCTCATATTCTAAAGTGATTTAGAGTGTGTTTCTTTCCATGCCATAGTTCATAAAGTGTCATACAAGAAAACTTAGTTGGCATATCATTTAGAATATAACAAACCATTTGTATCGCATACCTATAGAAGGAAGTAAGAAGTGGTGAATAGCTTAACATTGAATAAACAATGTCAAGCAAGGTTCTATTCCTTCTCTCAGCTACGCCATTCTGCTATGGAGTGCTCAACGCAGTCAATTGGGAAAAAATCCCATTCTCTATGAGGTATCCTAAGAACTCATTAGACAAATATTCCCTACCTTAGTCAGACCGAAGGTTCTTTATGGATAAATCTAACTGCTTTTCCAGTTTCACACGAAACTCTCAAAATTGATTAAAGGTTTTACTTTTTTGATGCATTAGATTCACATATCCATATCAAGAATAATCGTCGACAAAAATCACGTAATAATTGTAACTTTCTCGGGTACTGATGCTCATTGGACCACATATATCAATGTGCACAAGTTCTAAATGTTGGTTGGCCCTTGTACCTTTCGCATCAAAAGACCTCTTAGTCATTGTTCCTTCCAAGTAAGATTCACATTGTGGAAGACTAACTTCCTTAAGCATACTTTAGGACCATCTTTCATGAGTCTAGTGATTCTGTCTTGGTTAATATCACCAAGTCTTAAGTGTCATAGGTGACCCTAATTAGGGTGAGAATTTTTAAGCTTTTTATTCACTATTTCAGTTTGAAGCATCGAGTAGTTATTTGATTTAATAAAGTAGAGATTGTTTTCCATCCATCAATTATAAATTAAAAAAACGATTTCTGTTAATAGCAATCTATTTATTAAACGTCACGATATAATCGTCATAAAATAAACATGCTATAGAAATTAAATTCATCTTAGAATGAGGTACATAAAATACGTTCTTTAAAACAATCTTCCTAAAATTATCAAAGTGTAAAATAACTTCTCCTACTGCTTCGGCTGAAACATAGCTCCCATCTCTGGTTCGCAACGAGAGGCTTCTGTCATGCAGACTTCTCGTTTTGCTAAACCCCTGTAAAGAGACACACACATTGTTAGTGGCTCCCAAATCCATAACCTAGTTGCCAATTCATTCTTCCACTAAGCAAGCTTTAACCATAAAGAGTTCCATACCTTTTCCTTTTTCGGCTAGGTAATCCAATTACTCCTTGCAATTTGATTTGAAATGTCATTTTCTATTGCAGAAAAAAAATTGATCTTTTTAGGATATTTTGACTTTTTAACCTTCTTCATATCTACACGAGGTGGAACCGAAGACTTAGTTGATTTCTTCTTTCCTTTAGCCTTTTGTTTCCCTTTAGAGGATGAGAGGCCCACAAGTAAGTTTTCTTCTGGTTTCTCCTGAACCAGATTACAACCATTTAGTTACAACCCATAAGATTGTAATACCTTCATGAGTTAACTTAAGGTAAGCTTATTGTTCCCTAAGTTGTAAGCGGGCCTAAAACCAGCAGACTCCTTGGTTAAGGATTTGAACACTATTTCAATTGACGTGTTGACGTTTAGTTCAACCCCATTTTCCTCCACTTTCACAAAGAATCCCATAAGCTTATGAATATGTTCTTTGACTGGAGTGTCAGGTTTCTACTGAGAGTTTGTCAAATTTGTAATCACGGATTGATGAACCAGTGCAACTTGGCCTCCGAGCAAATCCTCCAATTTTTTCAAGATCTCTTTAGCAGTAAGGAAATTCTTGTGTTGCTTTTGCAACACACTAATCATGTTCGCTAACATATAAAATTGAGCAATCAAGTTAGAATCTCTCCAATGATTTCTCGCTTTGGGTTGAGCTTTAGGAGGGCACTTTCGTCAAGAATGGATTTGTGTTTCTCATAGTTCGAAACTATCGACAAGTTCCATTTCCATTCTCAAAAGTTATCCCCATTTAATTTATTCTCATTAAGAATGCTAATTAGAGGAGTAGGAGACATATTTGAACTAAAAGAGTAAAGATGCCACTAATTACTAGTTTTGTATTAAGTAAATATTATTCATTTCAGCAACATATTAAGAATGCAGTATGATGCATGCGTCTTGTATTAAAACCTTGAAAAAATATATTTTTTTTGTTGCTATGATCATTTTCACACCCATCAACCATGTCACCTTGGGGTCCCATGATTAACTAGCAAGAACATGGATTACATTCAATAAGTTTGTGAATCTTAATTCTCAAGACTCCACACAAACTAATCACCATTTAACGTTTGGCCATCATCTTTAGCTTAAATATATTTTATTGGGACTACTAACTCAACACCCATCATAAACATACTTTCATTTGTGAGTCATCTTGGGACAATCTCTTTGATAGACATGCATGACTAGTTATCCTTAAAAGGAAATCCCATCTAGTGAACCCACATGACAAAGTTTACCTTGGGGTGCGGCCAGGGTAGGAACCGGCTCGAAACTTCATCATGCTATCACTTAGGGGCCATCAATGGAGGATGTAGGTCTTGTTCAAGGACCTTCTCCTACTCAATATTTTAAAAAATATGCAAGGTTTGTTATCTTAAAGTTCAAGAATGATCATATAATAGTCCTAGTGGCATTTTTATAATCTAAATGACATGCTTCCAATATATGCAGGGCATGCTATGACAATTTTATAATATTCAAATTCATTCGCAAGAATCAATCAATCATAAAACAAACAATTTTGATTCTCCATGGTTTTTCTTTTAAAGGAAAAGCCAAAGGAGTGAATGCGAACCATGCTCCAGGCAGGGTCCCAGGAGAAAGAGGTGAGTCAAATTTGTCAGCTAAAAACCAAGCATTTCCTAGCCAAAGTTAACCCTAGACTTGTACCTTCTCATTACAACACTTCTCACAGTTATTAAATAACCTAAAGAAGTGAATAGAACAATACAACACATGTATTTTCTCATTACCACACGTTTTATTTTAATCGATCAACTGTGGATCATCTCATATATATATCACAATTATAACCTTACATAATATTACAAACAATTATAAAATTTCCAACCAAGGTTTCCACGGTTCTATTTCTAGAAAATAAATGAAAAAATAAAATTACATAATATTTTGCCACAAGGCATTCCTTAAGTCTTTAGCTACCATTGCATCTTTTCCTCGTCATGGACTCCTTTTTGGAAAATTATATCTAAGTCTTACGTTCGTTTTCGGCTCACAAGATTTATATGAATTGTTTTTAAATAATAGCCCTACAATGAGATGATAGTCCATGATCTATTTCCTAAAAACCACAATGATAGTGTTTCAGAGTCTTAAAAATTTATATAAAGAATGATCGAGCCTAAAAAATTAACTGTGACAACGATTGAGGCAAGCGCACCTATCGAACAGTGGTATAGTTAAGTGGCAAGACCGGATTGTCGAACCCAAAGGAACCAAAAGTACTAATACTAACTTTCTTTTTATTATTTAGCCTAAGAATTAAGGGAATTATTAATTAATCTAAAATTAACTATCTATTAAGATAAAGATGCTAAGTCAAAGAGAATGAATTTGGGAAAATACTTGTGGGAAAAACCAATTGATTAAGACAATACCCGAGGAAGAATCCACCTAGGCTTCACTTATTATTTAACCCTGAACCAGACGATTTATTCACTTGACTTGATCCGTAGGATTCCCTAATTTATATTAATACCTCTCTCGAAGCTACTAATGTCTAACCCTAGGTTGATTAATTGAAATCTCTTTCTAATTAAAACCCCTAGAATTGCATTAACTCGATCTATGGACTCCCATATTAGGTTTGACCCTAATTCGAATGATTTTTGTCATCCTATCTCTAGGGTTGCGATCAACTCTGCTTAATTATGTTAGATCTACTCTTAGACAGGGTCTATTCCTCCACTGCCTAAGCACATTAATACTTGAATCAATATCCTAGAATATCAAAACATGAATTAATAACACATAATTAAGAACAAATCAAGTATTTATCATATAGTTCAGAAAACAATAACAAGATCCGTCTAAGGTTTCATCCCCCTCAGGTATTTGAGGGGATTAGTTCATAATGATAAAAGAATACATCTTAGAAGTAAATATAACACAAAACATAAGAAAAACCCTAAAAACCCCTTGAAGAAAATTGAAGGGAAGATCTTCCGTCTTGAATATAATTCTGCCTTCTTGAGATGAATCAACTGGCTTTCTTCAAGTAAATTCCACAATTCTGGCCTCTCTGGCTTAGCTCTTCAGCCTAACTGGATGCCCCCTGAAGGTTCGCCTCAATGGTGTTTATATAGGCTTTTGGAATGGCTTTCTGTGTGTCTAAGTACCCTAATCTGAATGAAACTCTTCTTTATCATGTTAGGGACACGCCCATGGCACACGTCCATGTGAATCATGGCCAGGCCGTGTTCGGGTCTATTAAGGAGGTACGGTCGTGTGGTCTTGGGCCCAGGCCGTGTCGATTTCGTGATATGACCTATTTACTTCGTTTTAGGCTCGTTTCTTGTTCTTTTCATCCTCCGGTGCTCTCCTAATTATAAAACATGAAATTAAAGGATTAAGAGCACCAAATTCCACTATTCAAGGCTTAAATCATCCAAAAGTATGCTAAATCTGGGATTAAAATATGTTCATATTACGGTTGAAATATGGGATTAAAATATGTTCATATTATAGTTTATCAAATACCCCTACACTTAAGCATTTGCTTGTCCTCAAGCAAAATTCTCAACTTACAATTAAAATGAACTTCCTTGATTCATAATATTCATCAATAATGTTCCATCATAATTCAAAGATAATTCATACATTGATAATTTAAGTAAAAGGGTCTTAAAGATTCAAACAATCAAAGTCATAGTTTTTGTAGCATAAAAATATATAGGCGTTTTCCCTTACCTAAATAATCATCTTTAATTCAAAATCAACAAGAGTTGACA
This sequence comes from Gossypium bickii, assembly GCA_025503065.1. Taxonomy (NCBI): domain Eukaryota; kingdom Viridiplantae; phylum Streptophyta; class Magnoliopsida; order Malvales; family Malvaceae; genus Gossypium; species Gossypium bickii. Next base: position 38,842,197 of record CP106717.1, on the reverse strand, counting down.
TCCTCACTAAAGATTCACTCAAATCACTCAATGTGTTTAAGGTTCAAAATTAAGCACTCAAAAGTCAATCATGAAAAGTTAATCCCATAGGCTTGCCTGAAAATCAAATCTCCACCACTGTAAAATGAGATGATACACAAATCAAAAGGTCTTAAAAAGGGTTATAATGGGGCCCGGGTTAAAGGTGTGGATAAAGGCTGAATTAGAGGGTTAGAATCGAGATTGAATTGACATTTACCTAACTAGAAAAATCACCTAATCCTAAATAATTACATCAACTAAAAACTTGTAATACTAATAATACGAGCTTTTGTCTTCAATATGTGGAATTTAAACGTATAAGCTCACTCTAATAATAAATACATTTTGATTTTTTTTTAAGAACAAATCAATACAATAATAAGAAAGAACTTTAACAACTAAAGTATAAAACATAGTTAGGCAACTGCTCAAATCAAATCTCGACAAAAAGGGAGTCAAGGAATGATGATAACAAATACAAGATGGGTTTTGGGGTAATATTAGTGGGTGAGATAATAAAATGGGTTGTTAGGATCAAAGGGGTTCACAAGGGGTTAATTGTGAGGGTAAGCTTTGTAGTGAAGTGAATGGATTAGATCCTAAGTGCCTTTATCACCTCTGTATATCAAATCAATAATGTGGTCTTGACATGTATAATCAAAGCAAGTTCTAGAATAACAAACCAATGTTGACACACTCATAATAAAAAAGTGAGCACGAAAAGAATGTATGCTCTAAACGGCTCAAAATCTCACAAAAATTATGGGTTTTTGATATCAACCTTGTGAATTTCAAACTTCAAGGTAATAATTAGATTCAGGTAGACAACCTAACAAAATTTTAATTTTTTAAAATAGACTTATCATGCTTGATTCTCTAGTCTCCTAAAGTTTAAATCATCATTGCACAATTACCAATGACTTAATCCCAAAAAATATCAATAAAAATCATAAATCAAAAGAAATTCCATTCTAATCGTAATATAAGAAAATTACTTAAGAACAAGATATAATTCAGGGATTTTCAAAAAATACTATAGTTAACCCCCCCACACTTAAGATGCACATTGCCCTCAAGGTTATATCTAAAGATTAATAGCATGATATCATAAGAGAAAGGGAGACATGAAACTTCCTGAATTTTGGATGAAACCCTTGGAGGATGATCAATGATGAACATGATGACTAGGCATAGGGGAAGGTGGTGGAGAATACTCCGGTGGTGTGTTCGTCCCTTGAGTGGCTCCTTAAACCTTTTTAGATTACGAAGTCATCAGTAAAGTTTTTAGGGAGCTCTTATTTAATGGACGTTTGTTATAGTTACTCGAGAGTTAAACAGCCAGAGATAAAAAAAAGCAAATTATACTTAAAAATTTAAAGAGTTTAATAATAAAAGAAAATGAACTAAAATAAAAATAAAAATAAAAATAAGAATAAAATAAAAAAGAAAAATAAAAATAAAAGGAAAAAGCCTCAAAGGTCCTCATCATCGGAGTGATCTTGAGGTGGTGGTGGCGGTAATATGTGAAAAAGCTGATAATGTCAACCATGGCCGCCTCGCACGGTCGTGTGGATTTATCTCAGCTCGTGGTTTTTACCCAGTTTCGACCATGACCGCCTCGCACGGCCGTGGCATTTAGTTGGAGCCAGTGTCTTGGGAAAACTTTTCATCCTGTTTCTGCACGATCTTCGCCACGCCCGTGTGTAAGGCCGTGTGGTAGGGAAACCTACGGCTAAAAATTTTGGTTAGTTTTTAGTTAGATGCTAAAATTCGAAAATATGGACGTTAGTGGGGTTAGTGCTCGGGTTGCCTCCCAAGAAGCGCTCGTTTAAAGTCTTTAGCTAGACTTACCTATTATTCGTATGGACATGGTGGTTCATGGAGTCGAAACTCCTTTTTCTTACTATCAATTCTATCAACATATGGTTTGAGTTGGGTAATATTTACCTCAAAAGTGCCGAAATTAGAATGTGTTACCTCGACCGTTCCGTATGGAAAGACCTTACGTGCCGAAAAAGGAGTTGCACCATTTGTATTAAGCTCTGAAGTGCCTATTCGAGGGTCGGTTGCATCTGACAGTGCACAAAATGTGAGCTCATGTGGTAGTTTATTTCGTAGAATTGCTGGGCACATTGCGTTTAGCTCCACTTACGACGTATTTGTTTGTCAAAAACTCTTTTAAAAATTTCCTTGAATCTGGTATCTGCGAAAGAGCTTCAAGAAACGGCAAGTTAATATGTAATTTTTTTGAAAGTTTAAGAAATTTAGTGAATTGTTCCTCTGTGTGGTCTTTCTTTATCGCATTTGGGTATGGCACACGTGGTTGGTAGTCTGTAATTATCGGGTTTGGTTTATCATGGCTTACCTCAACCTTACCTTCCTCTACCACATTCTATTGCTTCAATTTTGGTTCATCTATCCCTTCACTATCGTGAGCAGTTATTGCTTAAGGTTGCAATCTTGGGTTAGTTTCAGTGTTGCTAGGCAAGATATCTTGTGGTCTTTTTGAGATCAGCTTAGCAAGCTGACCTAATTGATTCTCGAGTTCTTGAATCGACGCTTGCTAATTTTTAAGCGTTGTTTCAGTGTTTTGGAAGCGTGTTTCTGACACTAAAATAAATTCCATTAGCATTTTCTCAAGGTTCGACTTCTTTTCCTGCTGGTGAGGTGGTTGTTGAAAGCCTGGAGGAAGTTGCAGTCTTTTATTACCTTGACCACCCCACGAGAAATTGGGATGGTACCTCCAACCTGCATTGTAAGTGTTACTGTAGAGATTATGTTGAGGTCTAGGATAGTTACCCATATAGTTGACTTGTTCGTTCTCTGTGCTAGGTTTATAGGATAGATATTCTGTGTTGTTCACCCCTCTTCCATCTGTATCGTACTGTATTACAGGATGTACCTGCGTAGAACCATACCAACCATCAATTTTTCTATTTAAAAGCTGTACCTGGTTAGATAGCATGGTGACCGTGTCAAGGTTGAAAACATCAGCTGCTTTAGTAGGCTTTGTCCTCATGACTTGCCACTGATAATTATTCAGTGACATCTCTTCAGTTTTTACGAGCGGTATGTTCTATTTCACTTCAAAAATCAAGGGTCCTGACGGGTTCCTCCTAGTCATAAACTAGAATTACCTGCCAGAAGCAAATAAAAGAAGAAAAATTAGTAAAGTTAAAAGAAAAATAAAAATAAAAGCAAATTGCAAAAATAAAAATTGCTGAAGTAATAAAAATTGAGCGTTCTTAATATTTTAGTTCCCCAACAATGACGCCAAAAACTTTATCGTGTGTCAGAGTCTTAAAAATTTATATAAAGAATGATCGAGCCTAAAAAATTAATTGTGACAATGATTGAGGCAAGCGCACCTATCAAACAGTAGTATAGTTAAGTGGCAAGACCGGATTGTCGAACCCAAAGGAACCAAAAGTACTAATACTAACTTTCTTTTTATTATTTAGCCTAAGAATTAAGGGAATTATGAATTAATCTAAAATTAACTATCTATTAAGCTAAAGATGCTAAGAAAAAGAGAATGAATACTTGTGGGAAAAACCAATTAATTAAGACAATACCCAAGGAAGAATCCACCTAGACTTCACTTGTTATTTAACTCTGAACCAAACGATTTATTCACTTGACTTGATCCGTAGGATTCCCTAATTTATATTAATACCTCTCTCAATAACGTCTAACCCTAGGTTGATTAATTGAAATCTCTTTCTAATTAAAACCCTTAGAATTGCATTAACTCGATCTATGGACTCCTATATTATGTTTGACCCTAATTCGGCAGATTTTCGTCATCCTATCTTTAGGGTTGCGATCAACTCTGCTTAATTATGTTAGATCTACTCTTAGACAGGGTCTATTCCTCCTCTGGCTAAGCACATCAATACTTGAATCAATATCCTGGAATATCAAAACAAGAATTAAGAACACATAATTAAGAACAAATCAAGTATTTATCATATAGTTCAGAAAAAAAAACATGTTCCATCTTAGGTTCAGAAAACAATAACATGTTCTGTCTTAGGTTTCATCCCCTCAGGTATTTGAGGGGATTGGTTCATAATGATAAAAGAATACATCTCAAAAGTAAATATAAAACAAAACAGAAGAAAAACCTTAAAACCCCCTGAAGGAAATTGAAGGGAAGATCTTCCGTCTTGAGTATAATTTCGGCTTCTTGAGATGAATCAACTGGCTTTCTTCGAGTAAATTCCACAATTCTGGCCTCTCTGGCTTGGCTCTTCGGCCTAACTGGATGCCCCCTGAAGGTTGGCCTCTAGGGTGTTTATATAGGCTTTTGGAATGGCTTTCTTGGCGTCTAAGTACCCTAATCCGAATGAAACTCTTTTTTCTCATGTCAGGGACATGCCCATGGCACACGCCCGTGTGAATCGTGGCTAGGCCGTGTTCGGGTCTATTAAGGAGGCATGATAGTGTGGTCTTTGGCCCAGGCCGTGCCAATTTCGTGATATGCCCCATTTACTCAGTTTTAGGCTCGTTTCTCATTCTTTTCATCGTCCGGTGCTCTCCTAAGTATAAAACATGAAATTAAAAGAATAAGAGCACCAAATTCCACAATTCAAGGCTTAAATCATTCAAAAGCATGCTAAATGTGAGATTAAAATATGTTCATATTATGCTTTATCACAGAACCTCGGCAAAAAAAAATTATATAACAAATATATAATATCGCATCCATTCCCATATGTAACTCAAAACATGCATAAGATCTAAACAATATCACTTTCTATGTAATCAAATCATTCAAGAAGAAAAGAAATTTATTTTGATTACCTTGTTATACTTATAGATAGAACACAACTTGGCTCAGATACCATTTGTTGGAAAAAACAAGTTTGGAAAACACAACGGAAAATAAATTTAGGGTAAAATCAGAGTTTTAAAAATTTTCCAAAACAAAATCTTGGTTATGATATCTAAACTAATGAACACTTAATCAAAATTCTACCTTTTCAATTTATCTAGGACGAGCGCTTCGACCGAGTAGTCTTCTTTGCTATCCTCAAGTTCACATCTGTCGAGTGTGGGCTGGTTTCAAATTAGAAATTTTTCACAAAAATTACTGGTGGGGTAATTGTGCAATTTCTCTGAACTTTTAGGTCAAGTTGTAAATCTAAAAAATATCCCTAGAAATTTTCTTGAATAATCTCTTGAGAGAATTTTCTCTCTACAACTTTCTCTTAAATTCAAGTGTGTGAAAATAATGACCCAAGGCTCTCTTTATATAGGGAGAGTTTAGAGAGTTCAACTATGATTAACCTTAATCACTTTGATATTAAATTAATATAATATTTATCAAGATAAGTATTAAAATAAATTTAATATTAAGATAATCACTTTAATATTAAATTAATAAAATACTATTAATATAATTATTAAATTTAATTTAATATCAAACTATTATTATTTTTGGAATAGTTAATCTGAAATTAAATTATCCGGTAGAGTTCCAATAGGAGTGTAACTCTTCCACTGTTTAACCACTGAGGACCAACCACTATCGGCCATCGGGACACCGTCGTTGGAGCCACTGGCACTGCTGTGTTAGATTGAGGTTTTGTTGAGCTAATGGAAGGGCCAATCAAACATATACAATTAGGCTCTAGTGATTGCAATTATGTCCAGAAGCATCGTTCCGATAACTCGGAATTACTTAATCATGGAGTTAGTCCACAAGAAGTACCATGATTGAAAACTCCTTATTGTATACTATTTACGAAAGCAATTCGTCCAACTGCTTTGTCCGATGACCTCGTTATGTTTGTGTTAACCTAATATGATATCGTTGATTTCTTTGAGTTAAATCCGTTCACTCAATACAATCTTATTTTATCTCATTGTCGCCATTGTGTCTTCTTAATAATTAATATGATCACTGTCAACAAATGACTGTGATAAATTGCTCATTCGAGAACAATTAACCTGCAGCAACATTCCATATTGATCAATCCACATAATGCCAATGAGAGGATATCATTAACTCTTTAATTGAGCTATAAATTCCACTGTTCCTAGTAAAGCCATGCCATACACAAGTCATGTATCCAACATACCGAGTATGGGCTTAATCATCTTTAGAGCATAAGCCTCCACTTATATCAAAGCACATGAGCTGTATATGCATGGTAAGTGACTAGCTCAGGATTTTGGTAAATCACACGACGAACGTCACAAGTGAATTAATTCACAAACGGATTCAAAATTGATTTATCTTAGGTTTAGTCCAATGTATAATTCTACCAATGAATACATCTATGTCTCTACTCATGGAGTCAACTATTTCGATAGCCAAGACTAGCTATCTTCCCAATTGGAATTTTAGACAACATGAGGATTCTTCTCAGTATTTGAATCAAATGCTCACTTTGATTCTTTTATGGGATTACAGACTCATTTAGATTATCTACTGAAGTAAGTTTTCTTCTCACAATGCAAACATTCTTACAATGCCACTTTCAATTTGAACTTTAGACAATCAATAAGCTAATATTTTCTTGTTACAATTTTGCTATGCATGCAAAATATAAAAGACAGAAAATACAAAAGACATAATAGTGAAATGTGAAATTAACTTTATTTATTTCTTTATCAATAAAATATATAGAAAACAATTACATATTTAGTACAATATGGGCACATTTCCCAACACTTTCTACTTAGGGCATCGGCCACTACATTAGTCTTTCTGATATGGTACTCGATTTTACAGTCATAGTCCTTCAACAATGCAATCCATCTACGTTGCCTCAAGTGAAGTTCCTTTTGGGTAAAAAGATACTTGAGACTTTTGTGATTGATGTAGACAATACACTTCTCATCATACAAATAATGTCTCCATATTTTAAGAGCAAAGATAATTGCTGCCAAAATCATGAGTGGGGTAATTATATGCTAAGCATCACTATACACCACATACTCCTTACCAGATTCCAGTTGAATTAGGATGAGAGCTTTTGTCAACACAGATTTTAACTTTTCAAAACTAGTTTATTTCTCTACTCCCCATTTAAATGAAGTGTTCTTCCTCAACAACTTGCTCAATGGGGTCGCTATTAAGGAAAAATTGTTAGCAAACCTTCGATAATACCCGACAAGACCTAGAAAACTCCGAATCTATAAGACATTCTTCAGTTTCCTTTAATCTAGGATGGCTTCAACATTTTTGGGATCTATGCAAATACCTTAAGTTGGTACCACGTGACCCAAAAACATAACTTCCTTCAACCTGGATTCACAGTTATTGAGCTTAGCGAAAGTCGCTTTTCACAAAGTATCTATAGGACCACCCTCAAATGTCCATTGTGTTCAATTTTTGTCTTGGAATATACTAGGACGTCATCGACGTATGCAACGACGAACTGAGCAAGGAAAGGTTGAAAGGCACAATTCATAATATCCATAAAGGTCACTGGTACATTAGTCAACCCAAAAGGCATGATAAGAAAATCGTAATGTCCATAACGAGCTGTAAAAGTAGTTTTGGGAATACCATATTCTTTTACTTTAAGTTGATAATACCCAGATCTTAAGTCAAATTTGGAAAAGATAGTTGCACCATCGAATAGGTCATCAATCCTTGGTAGAGGAATACTTATTCTGATAGTTAACTTGTTCAGTTGTCGATAGTCAATACATAATCGTAATGTACCATCTTTCTTCTTCACAAACAAAATTGATGCACCCTATGACAGAACACTAGGTCTAATGAAACCCCGATCCAGTAGTTCTTTCAACTGCACCTTCAACTCCTTAAGCTCTTTTAGTGCCAAGCTGTAGGGAGTGATGGACACCGGTGTTGTTCCCGGCAACAATTAGATATCGAATTCTACTTCCCAATCTGGAGGTAAACTTGGTAGCTCCTCGGGAACCCATCATGAAATTTCTTTACTACACGAATGCTATTAATTGAAGGATCAACAACACTTGCATCACAAACATAAGCCAGAAATGTTTCGCACCCCTTTCGTACCATCTTTTCTACTACCATGGTAGAGATCACATTGGAGAAATAATTTCGATGTTCCCCAACCATATTGATTTTTTTCCAGTTTTCATCACTAAAGTTGCTCTTTTTAGTGTAACACCCCTAACCCGTATCCATCGCCGATTTAGGGTTAAGAGGGATTACCAAACAATCATAAACTTTTACAAACATTTCATAATATAATTCATCAAATCAACTCAAAGTGTCCCTTTAATAGGTCAACAAGACCTTTGACATATTTTAGAATAAGGCAGAGACTAAACCGAACACATATAGAAATTCTCAGAAATTTTAAAATTTTTCTAAGTTTCAGAGGTCACATGCCCATGTGGGCAGGCTGTGTGCCTCCCACGGCCTCAGACACGCCCGTGTGTCTAAGCCGTGTCAAAACAAGGCATACATACTGACTTGTCTAGACGGTCGTGTACACACCTGTGTGCCTCACCCGTGGTCGCTACTGACTTGCACCACACGGCCAGTCATACGCCCGTGTGTCCAACTCGTGGTCGAGTTTGACTTGCTATGAATAATAGCCACAAGGGGCATGATTGAGCCACATGCCCTTGTGCTCAACCGTGTGAGCAATTATAGGCAATTTTCAAGGCCAAAATGCCACCCACACATGGATCATTCCTACAAGCACATACGAGCATTATCCCATACAAAATTGGCAACCAAAATCATATCAAATGATCATCTTTTCAACCCATTCAAATACATTTCTAAAATACCAACTTTTATGCCAATTTGCACAACTAAATCATAAGTATAACCAAGCATGATTCGTCCACAATTTTACCAATTAACTATGGCATATATCCATCAATAAGCTTACTATTATCATGACCATTTCATAACCAAGGAATAATACCAAAACCAAACATCATATAGCATGACTCTTCATTCATTACACAACCATTTAACTAGCCATATCACATGGCTATGTACATATTCCAAACATAACTTAAGATAACTAGCCTATACATGCCATAGTATATACACTTTCAAAATGTCCCAAAATAAGATTGAGTAGTGTGATGACGATCCTCGACGGTCCCTAAACCTTCAGTAGCTTTGACGATCTATAAAACAGAACAAACAGACACAAAGTAAGCTTTCAAAAGCTTAGTAAGCCATATACAAATAACTTAAGTATAAGCATTCAATATACATATCCAATATGAGTTTACTAATAGCTCAATTACATAACCATAGTTCTTCTTGGCTCATTTGCTTAGCCATTCACTTTCCAACATGCATATCACCATGTACTAAACTAGATCATAGCTTATTTGTTCAAGTATCACATTTTACTTCTTCAATTCCATACACATAACTCATCTAGGTAAGTTCATAAATATACTTACCTTTCATATACACACAATGTGTACATATCAAACATACATGAGTCAATTATACTTTCCACATGGACATTTGTTTCTCGGACGTGCCTGTTGAACTGTTCAGAATCTAAAAGGTTACTTAGAATGCTCAAAATAGTCGTACAATGCGAACATCCCAGACGTGGTCTTACATGTAATCAGATATCGATGCCACTATCCCAGACAGGGTCTTACACAAATCAATACGATGCCAATGTCCCAGACATGGTCTTACACGTAAGTCTCATATCGACGCCAACGTCCTAGACGTGGTCATAAACGAAATCTCGAATCAATGCCAACATCCCAGACGTGGTCTTACATGGTATCACATATCGGACACCTATGTCATGACATATACAACCCTTTCTAATCCTAGGTTCAGACGAGACTTCTCGAACATTGATAGATTGTCGATACTAACTCGGAATTCATATACTATCATTCTCATATACATTCATCACAATGAGATTTCATATGAACATATAGAAATTAATACAAATACATTTATTTGTATATAGACTTACCTCGGATTCGATTAGCGTACGGACTCGACTATTCGATCACTTTCGACTTTCCGCGTCTTGATCTATACATATTCAAATTTAACTCTTTTATTCACTAATTTATTCAATTCAATCTAAGAACACACATTTAGGGAAATTTACAAATTAGCCCTCACATTTTCACATTTGGACATTTTAGTCCTTATTTCACAAAATTACAAAATACACATAATTTCATATTACCCATGCCTAGCCGAATTTTACTCATGCTCATATGAGTCCATACATTTCATTTATTTCCCAATTTAGTCCCTCAAAATATTATTCTTTTAATTTAATCCAAATTACTCAAAATCATCAAAACTCCAAAGACAAACTATGTTAATCAAACACATATCTTTCCTATTTCACCATCAAACATCACAAAACTCATGTTTTCATCAACGACACATTTGAAACTATTCATCAAATCACAAAATTGAAGCATGGGTTTTGAAGTTTATGAAGCAACGATTACGAAAACGTAGAAATTATTAAAAGCCGAGTCAAAATCATACCTTAATTAAACTTTAAAGTAGCCAAATGTCTTGGAAGCTTAAACTTTTTTTTTCTTTTCTACAGTCGGTGGATGAACACCATTGAAATGGCCACCATTTTGTTTTTATTTTTTTTATAATAACATTAATATATATTTTACCAAATTACCATTAATGAAAACATTTAAAATTCATATAATGTATGGCCATTTTTGTCCATTACCATCCACTATCTTTTAAATGGTTTAATTGCTTCATAAGGCCTCCTCATTTAAAAGCCACATCAATTAGCCTATTAATCAAATAGAAAGCTACTTTTACGGTTTACGCGATTTATCCCTTTGCTCAAATTAGGCACACAAACAGACAAATTAATTCACGAAACTTTCGCACATGCAAAATCACATATCACAGGCACAGAAAATAATATTAAAATATTATTCTAACTCAGATTTGTGGTCCTAAAACCACTTTTCCGACTAGGGTCTAAACCAGATTGTTACAATTCTCCCCCCTTAGGGATTTTCATCCCCGAAAATCTTACCGTTAAACAGATTTGGATATTGCTGTCTCATTGAATCTTTAGGCTCCCACGTAGCCTCTTCCACTCCGTGTCGATGCCACAACACTTTCACTAACGAAATTTTCTTGTTTCTTAACTCTTTCACTTCACAAACTAAGATACAGATTGGTTCTTCCTCGTAAGTCATATTGGATCGGATTTCAATCTCAGATAGAGGAATTACATGTGATGGACCGGATCGATATCGTCTAAGCATCGATACGTGAAATACATTATGAATCTTTTCTAGCTCAGGCGGCAACCACAATCTATACGCAACTGGTCAAACATGCTCAATAATTTCATATGGCCCGATGAATCTCGGACTCAATTTGCCTTTACGTCCAAATCTGAATACTTTCTTCCACGGAGATACTTTCAAGAATACTTTGTCGCCAATCTCAAATTCGATGTCTTTTCTTTTCAAATCTGCATAGGATTTCTGACGATCAAATGCTTCTTTTAGACTGTCACGGATTACTTTCACTTTTTGTTCAGTGTTTTTTATCAAATTGACCCCATGTATTTATTTTCACTGAGCTCATTCCAATACAGAGGTGTTCGACATTTGCGTCCATACAAAGCCTCATAGGGTGCCATTTTGACACTCGACTAAAAACTATTATTATGCGCAAATTCAACCAGTGGTAAATATTGTTCCCAGGTACCATCAAACTCAAGAATGCAACATCTCAACATATCCTCGAGTATCTGAATAATCCGTTTGAACTGACCATCCCTCTGTGGATGAAATGCTGTACTAAAATGCAATTTTGTACCTAAAGCTTCTTGCAATTTCTTTCAGAACCGTGAAGTAAATCTCGGATCTCTATTTGACACAATAGACAATGGTACTCCGTGCAATCTCACAATCTCAAAAAGATACACCTTAGCTAACTTATCAAGTGAGTAATTGGATCGTACTGAAATAAGATGGGCTGATTTCGTCAATCGATCAACTACAACCCAATTTCCATCTTTCTTTCTCAGAGTCAATGGCAATCCAGAAACAAAATCCATCGTCACTCTATCCCATTTCCACTCGGAAATCAGAATTGGTTGTAACAAACCAGATAGAACCTGATGTTTAGCTTTAACTTGCTAACAAACTAAACATTTTGATACAAAGTCAGAGATGTCTTGTTGCATACCAGACCACCAATAGTGTTGCTTTAGATCATGGTACATCTTCTACTTCCCGGATGAATGGATAGGCGACTATTATGTGCTTCATTTAAAATCAACTAAAAAAACTCTGGATTTCTCGGAACACATAATCGATCTCTAAATCTCAAACAATTGTGATTATCTGTAACGCCCCAAATTTGGGCCTAGTAGAATTGGGCCCATTAGGCCTTGGGCGAGGGAGCGTTTAAAATTTTTGAGAACAAGAGAATGACACTAAGGCGTGTTGGATCTATTAGGTGAGTGATTTTGGAAGGTTAGGGGGCTTCTATGAAGTCCTGAGATCAAACTTGGGCTTTAGGGAAATTTTGGTTTTAGGTGAGTAAAACCCTGGAAGTTAGCAGGTAGGCTTTAAGAATAAAATGTGGAGAAAGATGACACAAAAAGGGTTGTGGTCTAATGGCAAATGACGCCACATAAGAGACAAGGGAATGACGCCACAAGGAAGCATGGGGTCTAAGGTTCAAGTCTTAGCGCTTGCATTTTGATTTTCTTTTTAAGTGAACTTAGACTTTGTCCCATAGACTTATATTTAGTTGCGCATGTTTTAAGACAACAATGAGCTAGTTGGTAAAGTCTCTAGTGGCGTGGATTATGCTACAGGGGAGCCTGGGCTCAAATCTCATGACAAGCAAGGGAGTATTTATTTTACGGATTAGACGGCAAGAGTTGTGTTGGATTTAAACTCTACTGAAGGAGGGATCCCACATCGGAAAGCTATCAAGAGGGAATGTGAGAGCCTTGCTTTAAATAGAGCAATATATGAGGAGAGTAGATATACCTGGTTGGCTTCGAGCATAGGAGCATTCGGAGCGCGGATTAGCTTCAGACTCCTATCAGGTGTGTACTTCGCACTACTCTAGCTGTAGAGCGGCAAATGTCGAAATACCAGTCACACGACAATGGTAGCCAAACGAGCGTGCGAGCGCACGTGCGGGAGCTTCAATGCGATAGTTGAGGCCACCATGAGTATTCTTGTTGGTTGATGCTGTTTGGGCCACTGTGGGCCAAAAAGGGCCAAGTGGGCGCAATGGGCCCGTGGCCCCATGCGAATAAATTGTATGATTGTGTAGTAGATAGTGAATTGGTCTATGTGAATCTCATATCTGTTGCTAGATTTAGGCTAAATGGGCCACATGAGCGTGTGGGCCCATTTGGGGCGAGAATGGGCCTAGGCCCATTCGCAACGTTATCTCTGTTTAGAATACATTGGTTTATAAAATTACTGAAATACCCTTGGTTTACAAAATTACTAAAATACCCTAGGTTTACAAAATTACCAAAATATACTTTGATTACAAAATTACCGAAATACCCCTAATTTGTGAAATTACCGAAATACCCTTGGTTTGCAAAATTACTGAAATACTCCCAGTTTGCAAAATTACTGAAATACCCTTGATTTACAAATTACCGAAATACCCTCGATTTACAAAATTATCGAGATACCCCCGATTTGTAAAATTATCGAAATACCCCAGGGTTACAAAATTACCGAAATACCCCCAGTTTGCAAAACTACCGAAATACCCCTAGTTTGCAAAATTACCGAAATACCCCCAAGGGGTGAAATTACCGTTGTACCCCTAAACGACAAAATGATCATTGTACCCTCGTGGTAGTACTAGCGTTGTATGTGTTAATTGTATGATTGATTATGTTTGAGATGCACTACATATAGGAATTAGTTATGAGTGGAATTACTGAACTACCCCTGAAGGGTAGGATTACGGAATACCCTTACAGGGTAAAATGACTGATTTGCCCTTGTAGGTAAATGATTGGCTTGTGCTATGATATGACTGATTTGACTGTGATTAGTATGATTGTGTATTCTGGTTAACTGGTTTTGGTTTTGATGGTAATTTATTTCATACATCATTTTTGATATGTGCTTTGCATATATGACATTCTGCATAGGGTTGGGATATTGATGATTGGAGGAAGTGTATTCTGGTAGCTCTGCCACATTCTTATCTGATGGCTCTACCATATTCTTTCTGGTGGCTAGGCCATGTATATTCTAATATTCTGGTGGCTTCACCACAAATTCTGTGATTGGCAGTTGGTCTGCCCTATTGGTGTGTAGCGGATGGGTGGGTCGATTTAGAAATCCCCACAGGTGTGTTGGGCTGGTACGGGTGGTGTGTAGTGGATGGATTATTAAGTTGGGTTGCATATTCTGTTGCATTATCATGTTAATAGGGCTTCGGCCCAGTCTGCTTCTGAATGGGCTTCGGCCCAGTCTGCTTCTGAATGGGCTTCGGCCTAGTTTGCTTCTGTATGGGCTCAGGCCCAGTTAATGATCGATTAGGGGAATTACACACTGAGTTCTCGTAACTCACCCCTCTGCTTTAACCTTGGAGGTGATCCCCATCGTTAGAGGATTTGGTGCAGCAGAGGACTCTGTGGTGGCCATACATTGGAATACTTCTCATGAATTTTAGTAAATTTCGGTTTTGCTTTATTTTAAATTTTAAATATTTATTCAAGTTGGGTTTAATATTTTGTAATAAGGTCGTTGGTTTATTTTCTTTTAAGTTTTCAAAATCTATAAATATGTGGTTTCTTAAAACGACACCAACTGTTTTCAAAATATCACGTTTCAGCAGTTCGCTGAATCTCTTTTCTATTATAAACCAAGTTTTCAATAATAATAATAATAATAACATTTTTACAACAACACCATAAAAGCAAATCTAAATTTCACTAAACAATAAAGCATGAGATTTCAAATAGAATACGAAGTTTTTAATGAAAACGCAGTTTTTAAACAACCTATGTATGTGACATGCTACATCCGGTCATAAAGTTTAGGCCGGGTTTGGGGTGTTACATTATCAACTCGAAATTCAAAATCAGGATCCAAATCACACTGAGCTAGTTTTGCTAGCATTTCATTATCAACTTTCTGAGCATCACATATTTGTTGTAAAAACAATGGTTTCGCTTTCAATTCCGCTAACACTGAACCATCATCAAACAGATCTAAATGAGAATTCATTGGTAGTAACGCAAACAGTGATTTTTGACTCCATGCATCAACAACGACATTTGCTTTACGCGGATGATAATCTATCACAAGCTCATAGTCTTTCAAAAGTTATAACCATCTTCTTTGTCGTAGATTGAAATCTTTTTGGGTCATCAAATATTTCAGACTTTTATGATCTGAAAACACGTGGCATTTTTCACCAAAAAGATAATGAAGCCAAATTTTTAATGCGAACACAATCGCAGCTAGCTCAAGGTTATGTGTCAGATAATTTTTTTCCTGAGGCTTTAGTTGTCTCGACCCATAAGCTATTACTTTGCCTTCCTGCATTAGAATGCAACCCAGATCACTCAATGAAGCATCACTATAGATCACGAACTCTTTGCCCGATTCTGGCTGTACAAACACTGGAGCTTCAGTCAAAAGGGCTTTCAACTGATCAAAGCTTTTCTAACATTTATCAAACCATTCATACCTCACATCTTTCTGAAGCAATCTAGTCAACGGAGTAGCTATCATCGAAAAGCCTTTTACAAACCTTCGATAATAACCAGCAAGTCCTAGAAAACTGTGAACTTCAGACACATTCTTCGAAGGCTTCCATTCTAGAATAGCAAAAATCTTATTCAGATTGACTTGTATACCAGAGGCCGATATAATATGTCCTAGAAAAATAACTTCACGCAACCAGAATTCACATTTGCTGAATTTCACATACAATTGCTTTTCTCGTAGAGTTTGCAATATGATTCTCAGATGTTCAGCATGTTCAATTTCATCTCAATAATAAATCAAAATGTTGTCAATGAATACAACAACAAATCAATCTAGGTACGGTCTGAAAATTCTATTCATCAGATCCATAAAAATAGTAGGAGCATTCGTTAATCCGAAAGGCATAATTAAAAACTCATAATGCATGTACCTCGTTCTGAAAGCAGTTTTCGGAATGTCTGAATCTTTTACTCTCAACTGGTAGTATCCCAATCTTAAATCTGTCTTTGAAAACAAAGTGGCTCATTTTAGTTGATCAAACAAATCAACGATTCTAGACAATGGATATTTGTTCTTTATTGTCACTTTGTTCAACTGGCGATAATCTATGCACATTCTCATTGTGCCATCTTTCTTTTTCACAAACAGAACGGGAGCACCCCAAGGTGAAAAACTCGGTCTTGCAAAACCTCTATCAGTCAACTCTTGTAACTGTGACTTTAACTCTTTCAGCTTTGTTGGTGCCATTCCATATGGAGCTATCGAAATAGGGGTCGTACCAGGCAACATATCAATGCCAAATTCAACTTTACGTATTGGAGGCAATCCTGGTAATTCTTTAGGGAACACATCGCGTAACTCACAGACAACTGGCAACGATTCTACTTTCTTTTCAGATACTTTTGAGTCAATTACATAAGTAAAATAAGCTTCGGAACCCTTTTTCACATAACACTGAGCTTTCAACACAAATATTACAGCAGGTAACCCAGTCAAATCATTTGACTCAACCTGAACTATTTCATTATTCTGACATTTCAAATCAATAGTCTTTCTTTTGCAATTCACAACCGTATTATGCAATGTCAACCAATCCATACCTAAAATTATATCAAACTCGTCAAATGGTAATAGCATCAGATCAGTAGGAAAACAGATATCTCAAAACATCAACGGATAGTTCTTGCATCCTTTGTCAACTAGGATACTTTTACCTAAGGGGTTGGATACTCTAATAACAAATTCAGTAGACTCTACAGGCAAAGTCTTACTGGATACTAAGTTCATGCATACATACGAATGTGTAGAACCAGGGTCTATCAATGCAATCACAGAAGTATCATAAAGAGTAAATGTACCCGTTATAACATCGGGAGATGAAGCTTCTTCACGAGCTCGAATGGCATACGCTCTGGCAGGCGCTCTAGCTTCAAATCTCTCAACAGTGCCCTTCGTAGTTCTCTGACTACCACTGACATTTCTTGCATTTCAGGAAGGTCTACCTCTCGCTGGAACATTATCAAACCTCGGATTTTGAACGATCTCATGCTCAACAGACTCTAGACAATCTCAAATGAAATGATCTAACGATCCACATCTGAAACAAGCTCGATCATTCAATCTACAACTTCCTGGATATCTTTTACCACAATTCTTACATTCAAGTTGTTCGGATCGGACATTTCCAACACTTTCCATCGATGTAACTGGAGTTTTGGATCTCAACTGTAACCTAGATTGATCTCTGTTCGATTGTCCCACATTAGCCTTGGAATGGCTATGTTCATCTCTGAATTTCTTTGATGCAGAGTGAAATGATTTACTCAGAAATCTCTTTCTCACATCTCTAGCTTTAGACTCAGCTTTTCTTTTATCTTTCCCAAGTGCTTCGGCTTTACATGCCCGATCAACAAGCACCACGAACTCTTTTATCTCCAAAATCCCAACTAGCAAGTGAATATCTTCATTAAGGCCATCTTCAAATCTTTTGCACATTATTGCTTTAGTCGATATGCATTCTCGAGCATACTAACTTAGTGCCACGAACTCTCATTCGTATTTAGTGACAGACATACGACCCTATTTCAAATCCAGGAATTCCTTTCGTTTCTGGTCAATGAATCTCTGACTGATATATTTCTTTTGGAACTTAGTCTGAAAGAAATCCCAATTAACCCGTTCCTTTGGAATCACGAAAATTAAGGTTTTCCACCACTGATATGCCGCGTCTCGTAGCAAGGAAACATCACATTTTATGCATTCTTCAGGACTCAATGACATCTCATCAAATACTCGAATTGTGTTTTCTAACCAAAACTCGGCTTTCTCAGCATCATCTTCACTTGTAGCCCTGAACTCTTTAGCCCCATATTTACGGATTTTATCGACTGGAGGCTTATTCAACAAATTCAAATTCATACTGGAGGTATAGCAGAAGTCTGAGGAGGATTAAGCGGGGGCAGAGGTTGTGAAACAGTCAGATTATTTCTTAAGAACTGAATACTACTTACTAATTATTTGGCCTCTCCCTCTTAACCACTCGTAGCCGATCTTGAATCAGATGGCGATGTCCCTTAAGCGGGAGCAGGCGCATTGCTTTCAACATCCTCAGCTATGGCTCTTTTGGGATCCATTACTATACGATAAACACAATTTACACATCAGGATTTATCACACTATCACAATTCAGAAATATGGCATGTATAGCTAGACTCTTACACACTACGTTAGTCCGAAAATTGACTAAACCGTAGCTTTGATACCAATCAAATGTAACACCCCTAACTCGTATCCATCACCAGTTTAGGGTTAAAAGGTATTACCAGACAATCAAAAACTTTTACAGACATTTCATAATATAATTCATCAAATCAACTCAAAGTGTCCCTTTAATAGGTCAACGAGACCTTAGACATATTTTAGAATAGGGCCAGGACTAAGTTGAACACATATAGAAATTCTCAAAAAATTTAAAATTTTTCTAAGTTATAGAGGTTACATGCCCATGTCGATAGGCCGTGTGCCTCCCACGGCCTCAGACACGCCCGTGTGTCTAAGCCGTGTCAAAACAGAGCATACATACTAACTTGTCGACACAGCCGTGTACACGCCCGTGTGCCTCACCCGTGGTCGCTATAGACTTGCACCATACGGCCAGTCACATGCCCGCGTGTCCAGCCCGTGGTCGAGTCTGACTTGCTATGAATTACAACCACGAGGGACACGGTCAATCCACACGCCCGTGTGCTCACCCGTGTGGGCAATTATAGGCCATTTTCAAGGCCAAAATGCCACCCACACATGGATAATTTCCTACAAGCACATACAAGCATTATCTCATACACAATTAGCAACCAAAATCATATAGAATGATCATCTTTTCAACCCATTCAAATACATTTCTAAACATACCAACTTTTATGCCAATTTGCACAACTAAATCATAAGTATAACTGATCGTTGTAAAATTAGAGTTTTAAATATTTATAAAAGAATGATCAAACCTGGAAACTAACTCTGACAATGATTAAAGGCAAGTGTACCTATCGAACAGTAGTATAGCTTAGGCAAGACCGGATAACGAACCCAAAGGAACTAAAAGTATTAATACTCACTTTCTTTTTATTATTTAACCTAACTAAGATAAAGGTTGCTTTTAAACTAAATTGACGACAACTAAACTAAGGAAACAAAGACAAGAAGATGAATTTTGGGATAACTTGAAAAAGACTCAGTTGATTTTTATGATACCTTCGGGAAGAATCCACCTAGACTTCTCTTATTATCTAACCTTAGATTATATGATTTTTTTTACTTAGCTTGATCCGTGAGACTCCCTAACCTATGCTAAACCCTCTCTCGAAGCGAATAACGTCTAATCCTAGGTAAATTAGTGGAACTCTCGTTCGCTTATAATAACCACTTAGGAAAGCAGTAAATCGATCAATGGATTCCCATATTAAGTTTCACCCTAATCCGGCAAAATCTCGTAACCCTATCTCTAAGCGTCTGATCAACTCCGCTTAATTATGTTAGATCTACTCTTAGGTAGGGTCTATTCCTCCTCCACCTAAGCACATTAGATATGGATTAAGCAACATAATTAAGAACAAACTAAGTAATTTATCATATAACTTAAAAATCAAATAATAAAATCTGTCTAGGTTTCATCCCCCTTCAGGTATCTGAGGGGTTTAGTTCATAATGTAAAAAGAAAACATCACAAGAGAGAAGATAAAATAAAACATAAGAAAAATCCTAAAACTCCCTGATGGGATTGAAGGAGAATTCCACCGTATTGAGTATAATTCTAGCTTCTTGGGATGAATCGACTGGCTATCCTCGCGTTACTCCCTAACTCTGACCTTCTCGGCTTGGCTCCTTAGCCTAGCTTTCACCCCCTTTCAAAGGTGGTACTTGGGGTATATTTATAGGCTCTTGGAATGCGATTCTTTCTCCCGAAGTATCCTTTTTTGATTGAAATTGCTCTTTCCAGCGACAGAGGCACGGCCATGTCACACGCCCGTGCAAATCGAGACCTGACCGTGTACGGATTTCTGCTTTGGCATGGCCGTGTGCGATGGTGATGAGGCCGTGCTTCAGGTGTTCGTCGAGACATGGCCATGTGGTCCTTGGCCCAGGTAGTGTCGATTTCATGGAAAGGCCCATTTACTTCGTTTTAGGCCCGTTTTGTGTTCTTTTCATCCTTGGGTGCTTTCTTAGGTATAAGACATGAAAAGAAAGTATTAAAAGCACCTTTTTATATAAAACGAGGCTTAAATCTTTAAAAAGCGTAATAATTGTGGGATTAAAATATGTTATATTTACGGTATATCAATAACCAAGCATGATTCATCCGCAATTTTACCAATTCACTATGGCATCAATCCATCAATAAGCTTACCACTATCATGACCATTTCATAACCAAGGAATCATACCAAAACCAAACATCATATAGCATGACTTTTCTTTCATTACACAACAATTTAACTAGCCATATCACATGGCTATCCACATATTTCAAACACAACTCAAGATAACTAGCCTATACATGCCATACTTAGTATATACACTTTCAAAAGGTACCAGAATAAGATTGAGTAGTGTGATGACGATCCTCGATGGTCCCTAAACCTTCAGTAGCTTTGACAATCTATAAAACAGAACAAACAGACACAAAGTAAGCTTTCAAAAGCTTAGTAAGCCATATACAAATAACTTAAGTATAAGCATTCAATATACATATCCAATATGAGTTCACTAATAGCTTAAATGCATAACCAGAGTTCTTCTTGGCTCATTTTCTTAGCCATTCACTTTCCAACATGCATATCACCATGTACTAAATTAGATCATAGCTTATTTGCTCAAGTATCACATTTTACTTCTTCAATTCCATACACATAACTCATCTAGGTAAGTTCATAAATATACTTACCTTCTATATACACACAATGTGTACATATCAAACATACCTGAGCCAATTATACTTTCCACATGGACATTCGTTTCTCGGACTTGCCCGTTGAACCGTTCAGAATCTAAAAGGTTACTCGAAATGCTCGGAATAGTCATACAATACCAACGTTCCAGATGTGGTCTTACATGTAATCATATATCAATGCCACTGTCCAAGACAGGGTCTTACACGAATCAATGCGATGCCAATGCCTCGGACATGGTCTTACATGTAAGTCTCATATCAACTCCAACATGCCAGATGTGGTCTTACATGAAATCTCAAATCAATGCCAACATCCCAGATGTTGTCTTACATGATATCACATATCGGACACCTATGTCATGAAATATACAACACTTTCTATTCCTAGGTTCAGACGAGACTTCTCGGACATTGATACATTGTCAATACTTCCTTGGAATT
This sequence comes from Gossypium bickii, assembly GCA_025503065.1. Taxonomy (NCBI): domain Eukaryota; kingdom Viridiplantae; phylum Streptophyta; class Magnoliopsida; order Malvales; family Malvaceae; genus Gossypium; species Gossypium bickii. Next base: position 38,820,612 of record CP106717.1, on the reverse strand, counting down.
CATATACTATCATTCTCATATGCATTCATCACAATGAGATTTCATATGAATATATAGACTCACCTCGAATTCAGTTAGCGTACAGACTCGACTATTCGATCACTTTCAACTTTCCATGATCTAAGTCTATTTTCTTCAGTTCTTGATCTATACATATTCAAATACACATAATTTCATATTACCCATGCCTAGCCGAATTTTACTCATGCTCATATGAGTCCATACATTTCATTTATTTCACAATTTAGTCGCTCAAAATATTATTCCTTCAATTTAATCCAAATTACTCAAAATCATCAAAACTCCAAAGACAAACTATGTTAATCAAACACATATCTTTCCTATTTCATCATCAAACATCACAAAACTCATGTGTTCATCATTGGCACATTTCAAAATATTCATCAACTCACAAAATTGAAGCATGGGTTTTGAAGTTTACGAAGCAACGATTACAAAAACGTAGAAATTATCAAAAACCAAGTCAAAATCATACCTTAATTAAACTTTAAAGTAGCCGAATGTCATGGAAGCTTAACCCTTCTTTTTCTTTTCTATATTCGGTGAATGAACACCATTGAAATGGATACCATTTTGTTTTTATTTTATTATAATAACATTAATATACATTTTACCAAATTACCATTAATGAAAACATTTAAAATTCATATAATGTATGGCCATTTTTGTCCATTACCATCCACTATCTTTTAAAATGGTTTAATTGCCTCATAAGGCCTCTTCATTTAAAAGCCACATCATTTAGGCCATTAATCAAATAGAAAGCTACTTTTACGATTTATGCCCTTTGCTCAAATTAGGCACACAAACAGACAAATTAATTCACGAAACTTTCGCACATGCTAAATCACATATCACAGGCATAGAAAATAATATTAAAATATTATTCTAACTCTGATTTGTGGTCCCGAAACCACTGTTTCAACTAGGGTATAAATCAGACTGTTACATTTAATGCAACGAACTTGATACTCATCTAACCAGTCCATCCCCATAATTAGATCAAATTCATTAAAAGGAAGTCACGTCAAGTCAGTGGGAAATACCTCTCCTTGAACCTTTAAAGGACATCTTTTATAAATTTTATTCACAAGTATGGAGGATCCTAAGGACTAACTGCAGTAACGATGTTTTCACTTTCCTCTACCCCAATCCCCAATTTTTCAGCCACATAACAAGATATATACAAATGGGTAGATCCTATATCAATTAAGGAAAAATAAAGTACCAAGTAAATAGTGAAGGTACCTGCAATGACATCAGTTGCATTTATGTCCTCTTGGCGTCTAGCTGCATAAACCAAGGTAGGATGCCTAGCCTCAGCCCAATTTGCATCATGAGTTGCTACTCTCTGACCATGTTTACCATTTCTATTTCAGTTCTAGTTACTCCTTAAATGATGTATAAAAATCCCTTTGTAATAGCTCCATCTTTTATAACCAAAAAAGCACTTGAAAAGTCACTTCAATTAAGTTGTAATAGCCTTGAAATATAAAGGTTGTAAGCTGAAGACACACCTGCAATAAACACATTAAAATGAAATTATTAAACATATTTAAACACTAATTAAACATATCAAAAATAAATACATAACTTAAATGACTGAACTAAACATATGCATCAATTATTCCAGCAACTAGTTAATTAAAGAAGTATAAATAAATAAACTTAAACTCATGCATCAATAAATAATACTAGTAACTAGATTAATTAAGAGCAACACTTATTAAATAAGTTCAACAAAAACGCTTATTAATTAAACTAAGATGAGTTGAATGAATGTCCAGCAACTCATTTATTAAACTAAGATGCTTAAATGCATGGTTTGAAATGCAAACTAAATGAACAAATGAGTTACTTAATGCAAGACTTAATTTAATGATGCAGACTTAAACTAACATGGGAGTTACATAATGCATGTTATTATTTATGATGCATACTTAACTAGCATGGAAGATACATAATGGATAACTTTATTAAATCCAAAACACACAAAGTGCAAATCTAAAATTAAAAATATGCAAACTTATTAATTTTTAAAAAAAAACTATATTAAATTAAAAAGTCCTTAAAACATTGGCCCAATAATTAATCAGGTCTATGAGATGTTTCATCTTGCACTTGGGCCCTTGAAGTTTAGGCCAATTCTGAGGTCGGCGGGTTATGTCGTAACATGATGCGACCGGGTTCACATTATTCTCCTCCTTAGATAACGCCATACTAGGTGCATAGTGGCGCAACCTCTAAAATTCTTCCTCATACTCAGAAACAACCCTATCACCCCATTTAAGCTCAATAAATTCCAACCATCGGACCTCAACACAGCGAGGGCCCACAAATTTACCTTAAAAGGCCTTCTTGAAAATAAGCCCAATCAATACGCTCTTGTAGTGTACCCCTAACCATTGATTGCCACTACTGATATGCCTTATCCCTTAACAAGGACACAACACCCTTAAGTTTCTACTCAGGAGTGTAGTCCAAATCATCCAAAATATGTTCGGTAGTCTCCATCTAGTACTCAGCCACTGTAGGAGTAGTTCTAGCAATACCCCTAAACAATTCTGCCCCAGCAGAGTGAAGCCTCCCAATAATCATCTCACGACTAACACCACCAATTAGAGCCCCAACAACCCGATTCAAAGCCCTTAATAAAGCCTGTGTCATAGGGCCAGTTTCACAATAATCATTATTATCCCTATTTTTCGTATTCCCACCCTCAGTAGTGGGTTCACTATTAACCTCATTCTGTTCATTATTCCATTTTGGCTCTAAAGACGCAATCGACTCAATTGAAGCCCTTAGAGGTCGCCCCTACAACCCCTCCTACAACGAGTGATCATTCCATGAGTATTCATATCAATTTTTATGAATTGACAATGTAAGAATAAGAGTATTTTTAGAACTTTGTTTAATCTTTTAACGCACTCTCAATCTATAATTATTTTATTAACATTTTATGCAACAGTCTCTATAGTCTTATTAGAGTTTCATTACTGTTTCTATGGACTTAACATTGGACCTTCGGACTCTGTCGTTCTATGTAAAAAGTACATTTCAAAATATTGTGGTTTTTTTTTTTTTCTAAAAATACCATTTTTCAAGTATGCATGCATGCAAACTCGTTTTGAAATGATTAAAAATTTAATTCAAGGTAAATGTAACCTCCCAAACACAGCCTAAACGTTATTGCTGAATCATAAAAGTCTCATTGGACCCCTAAGAGTTGAACCTACTCTATCAATAGTTGAAACCCCCAAAACACTCTCTTTAATAAATCCGCGGTTACCTTTGTTAATTTGGGAAAACGTTCATTAATTAAATCATTCCTTTATTAAATTGTAAACTCAAAATTATATAATGTTTTTCTATATATTTTTACCACCTTTTAAATAAATAAATATGTTAATCTTGATTAATTGTTACTAAAATAAGTAAAATTTACTTAATTATTAATATTGGACATGAAGTTATAAAGTATGTGAAATTATGCTTAGTTACATGATTTTTGTACATAATTTATATTATTTTCATGTTAAATATTGATATGTGAATATTCACTATGCAGAAGGACCATGGAAGATGTGATTAACACAAATGATGCATGGACATGCACATATCCACTTCATTTGGACGATAAAACCATGCAAAACTGGGTCATAAAGGTGTTCATTTGACCCAGTAAAAGATGTACTAAAAGATGGACATGTGTAATTAATTATTGCACTGCAAAACTGCCCAACAAAGAGGAATGAAAGCCCAATTTCAGCACAAGTAGATGGCTGCCTAAAAATAAGCTTTGGGATATTTTCTTGGAGGTCCCTGTAGTTGGAAAGACATAAAAAATTAGCACACAAGTTTTCCCTTTGAAACCGTCCACCTTATGACTATTAATAACATTGTTTTGAATTCAAAAACAAGCAACCAAGTCATCCCCTTTTTCCACAATTTGTGGTCGGCCATGTATGAGAGAAAAGAGAGGGATTTTAGATTTTTTTTTCAGTAAACTCTACCCTTTACTTCACCTATAAACACCATATATCTTTCCACTACTCAAATCATCCCTTAATCCTTTCATCCCTTCATTCATCCCTCATACCTTAACACTCATCTCTCATTCGTTTTCTCTTCCATCTCCCTATTCTTTTCCCTTACATAGTCATCCATCTCCCTTTCCATTCTTTAGCCAACAAAGGCTTTGTGAAGACATTTCTTTGGCCAGACACCTTAGAAAACCTTTAGCAAAAGAAGCATCGAGTAGAAAGGAGGAGCACATCAGTCAGAAAAGATCCGAAAGGCTACTAAACTGAAATAGAGTTTACTATTTCCTCTTGTTATTTCATTTACTTATGTTTGCTATGTGTTTATCGTTTTTGAAATCAACGATGATATCCTATTTTCTGGGATGATTGTGTTAAATCAATAAGAATTACTTGATTCATGTTTAACATGTTTGTGCCTTAGTCAATCATGTTTTTAATTAAAATCAAGATGTATTTCATTCATATAGTAGACACATAATTGAAAAGTGGAATGCTCAATTTAGATGATTAAATTTGACTAAATTAGAGCTTCATAATATCTTTAGTTAGCTCTATTATTTTTCATAATTTTTATGTTTATGTGATTAAACTGTTGCAAGTGTAAATGTCCCTGTGACATTACATAAATACTAGGAAACCCTTATTCTAATATGATTAGAAAAATGCATATTTCACTAAGTAAAAGATCCAAGAAGACTTTATTTGGTTTTCAAACTCATGAAAGATCGAGTTGCCATGGAATACTTCCGGACTTAATCTAATTATGTTGATTGTTTTTGTTGCTAAAGCCATTCATTCACACATTTAGATAATTTGCATTTAGATTAATATTGCATTAGGGATCAATCTTTGCATCTAGTTAAGTTCAGTTAACTTAAACATCACCATTCAAATTATTGAGTTTTTATATCACATTAAAAACTTATAATTTAAAAATAATTTATTAACACACACAGTTCCTATAGAGACAATAACTCATTTTACTTACTTATTATTTGAACGACTGTGTACACTTGCACAAACCGCGTTACATAAATCAAGTTAAAAGAACTCGTGAAATTTTAGAAAACCTCTTTGCAAGTCACAACTTCTGAAAAAAACTTTTCCTAACTTGTTCGCAGTGGAAAAACAATTAATAACCTAATTATTAACTTAACTAAATAAAAATGCATTGTTCAAATTTCAATATATAGTGATAAATCTATCCTAAATTTGAATATCATGCATGCATGAAAATACCCAAAATGAAAACTGTCCCAAACCACAGTTCAAAAAATCTTAAAACCCAAAGCCCAAATAATTCTAGGAAATTTTAAATAGAAATAAAATAAAAGTAATAGTGTAAAATTGAGTCCGAAGTCCACCATATGTTTGCATACCAAATCCAATCCTAATTCAATTCATTACTTGAGAAGATGATGTAATGGGGTGAGCTTAACAATCTCAGTGTGAGTCTAAACAACCAAGCATAGTACATACATTCAAACATTTTCTCATGGAACCAAATAACACAATCAAACATCCATAGTAACATTTTTATGTAACATGATCATGACACAATGCATATGTGAGTTCCTACCCAAACCATCCGCTACACACCACGAGTTCCCCAGAACCTGTCTACCAAACTTCAATGAATGCGAGCAAAGCTCGATATGGTAAAAACCACTGATTAAAATAAATGTAGAAAATATACTGAATAACAAATAGTACGATAACAAATAGTGCACTGGCTATGAATAAATGTAGACTTAATAAGTTGTCGGTGTAACACCCCTTACCCGTATTCCACGCCGAAATAGGGTTTCAAAGCATTACCAGACTTATAACTCAATATTCATACATTTCACATAAATATGTTTGTTATGCAATTAAGCAATGTATGTGAAATGCATGAATATTGTCCTATAAGTTCGGTAATGCTCTGAAACCCTATTCCAGCGTTGAATTTGGGTAAGGGGTGTTACATTTATTGGTATTAGAGCTACGGTTTAATCAATTTTTGGACTAACGTAGTGTGTGTAAAAGTTTAGCTGTACATGCCATATATAACCTCTGATAGTGTGATGACTCCTGACAACTTAAACTGTGTTTTCATATAGTAAATGGATCCTAATCGAGCTGTAGCTGATGATGTCGAGAGTAATACACCAGCTCTCGCTCAAGGGCCAGTGCCGTCTGAATTTAGAAACGTATCGAGTAGTCACGGAGGAAAGGCTAAAGAAGCCTTTCTCCAAATGATGAACGAATGGTTCACACAATTTTTTTGGACAAATCCAGCTGCTCAACAACCTAATCCCCAACCTGCTCCCGTAGCTTTTCAAGGTGTGGAACTTCTACAAGTAAATATGCCACTGGTTGATAAAATTCATAAATACGGGGCTGAAGAGTTCAGAGCTACCGTTGATGACAATCCCGAGAGAGTTGAATTTTGGCTTGAAAACACTATTTGAGTATTCGATGAATTGTGGTGCACGCCAGATGAGTATTTAATGTGTGTTATTTCATTATTAAGAGATACATCGTATCAGTGGTGGAATACTTTAGTGTCTATGGTGTCGAGAGAAAGAGTTACTTGGGAATTCCTTGGGAATTCTTTTAGACTGAGTTCTGGAAGAAATATATAAGTCAGCGGTTTCTCAATCAAAAGAACAAAGAATTCCTAAAATTGAAATAGGGCCATATGACTGTGATCGAGTACGAAAAGGAATTTGTGCAGTTGAGTAAGTATGCTCGGGATATGTTTCTACCAAAGAAATTATGTGTAAATGGTTTGTTGATGGATTGAACAAAGATATAAACTTCTAGTCAAAATTCTAGAATTGAAAGAATTTGTTGTCCTAGTTGATAGAGCTTGCAAAGCTGAGGAGCTTAGAAAGAAAAGAGAAAAGCAGATTCAGAGGTTAGAGACTCGAGAAAAAGATCAATGAGTAAGCCATATCAATCTTCGTCAAAGAAATTTAGAGATTCGTTGATAAACCATAAAAGTAACATATTTTAGGCCCATATTTAGCATGCTTTTTGGATGATTTAAGCCTCGAATTATGTAATTTGGTGCTCTTAATCCTTTGTTTTCATCTTTTATACTCAGAAGAGCACCGGATGATGAAAAGAACGAAAAACGGGCCCAAAACAGAGTAAATGGGACATATCATTAAATCCACACGGCCTAGGCCTAAGACTACATGGCCATGCCTCATTCAACAGTCTCGAACATGGCCTGGCCACCATTCACACGGGCGTGTGCCATGGGTATGTCCCTACAGCGGCCAAGAGGAGTTTTACTTGGAATAGGATACTTTGAGGCAAAGAAACACATTCCAAAGCCTATTTAAACACCCTAGTAGGAATTCCACTTGTATTAGGATACTTAAGGGCCAAGTAATGCATCTCAAAGCCTATATAAACACCTTAGGGGGCAATCTAAAGGAGAGTTCGGCAGAAGCTGGAACCCAGGCCTTTAGTCAGGGGGCATCCGGCTAGGCCAAAGAGGGCAGATTTGTGGAGATTTACTCAAAGATAGTCAGTTGATTCATCTCAAGAAGCCAGAATCGTACTCAAGACGGATGATCTCTCCTTCAATTCCTTCAGGGGTTTTCGGGATTTCTTATGTTTTATTTTATCTTTTCTTTTGAGATATATTATTTTATTATTATGAACTAAACCCTCAGATACCTGAGGGGGATGAAACCTAGGATGAATCTTGTTGTCGTTTGCTGAACTATATGATAAATATTTGACTTATTCTTAATTATGTGTTTTTAATTCTTATGTTGATATTTCTGAGATATTAATTCAAGTGTGATGTGCTTAAGTGGAGGAGAAAAAGTCCCTGCCTAAGAGTATATCTATCATAATCAAGCGGAGTTGATCGCGTGCCTAGAGATAGGGTGACGAGATTTTGCCGGATTAGGGTGAAACCTAATATGGGAGTCCATAGATCGAGTTAATGCGATTCTAGGGGTTTCAATTAGAAAGAGATTTCAATTAATCAACCTAGGGTTAGACGTTAGTCGCCTCGAGAGAGGGATTAATATAACTTAGGGAATCTTACGGATCAAGTCAAATGAATAAATCGCCTGGTTCAGAGTTAGATAACAAGTGAAGTCTAGGTGGATTCTTCCTTGGGTGTTGTCTTAATCAATTGGTTTTTCCTAAAAGTTACTTTCCCAATTTCATTCTTCTTTGTATTAGAGTCCTTAGATTAGTAGTTAGTAATTTTAGTTTAGATAAACAATTCCCTTATTTATTAGGCTAAATAATAAAAAAAGAGTTAGTATTAGTACTTTTGGTTCCTTTGGGTTCGACATTTCGCTTTTGCCTTAACTATACTACTGTTTGATAGGTGTGCTTGCCTCAAATCGTTGTCATAGTTAGTTTCCAGGTTCGATCATTCTTTATATAAATTTTAAGACTTTGACATTGTATAAAACAACGATCATTCGGTCACTCGTCCAAATGCTTCAATCGGGCATTCAAACAGAGATCGTGGAAAATAATACTCAAGTCCTAAAGCTCAAGCTACATTGGTATCAAGTGTTGGCAATGCGAGAAATTATAGACCTGAATGTTAGCAATGCAGAAGATGACATCCTGGTGAATGTAGAATGAATAACTGGGCTTGTTTCAAATGTGGTTCACAAGATCATGTCATACGTGATTGCCTAGAGTTAGTTGAGAAAGAAAAGATTCAGAATGCAAAACCGAGTAACACAACAAATAGAGGGAGACCATCGAGAAATGTAGGAAATGTGACTAGTAGTAGAGGCATGAAAAAAGATTCGGCTAAGGAATTTCATGCCAGAGCATCTACTAGAGCTTATGCTATTCGTGCTCGAGAAGATGCGTCATCACCAGATGTTATAACCGGTACATTTTCTCTTTACGACACTAATGTTATTGCATTGATTGATCCTGGATTGACTGGTTCGTATATATGTATGAATTTGGTGTCTAATAAGAGTTTGCCTGTTGAGTCTACTGAGCTTGTTATTAAAGTATCGAACCCCTTAGGCAAGTATGTTCTAGTTGATAAAGTTTGCAAGAATTGTCCTTTAATGACTCAGGGTTACTATTTTTCGGCTGATTTGATGTTATTACCTTTTGATGAATTCGATGTAATTCCAGGTATGGATTGATTGACGTTGCATGGTGCTGTAGTGAATTGTAGATGAAAGATTATTAAATCGAAATGTCAGAACAGTGAAATTCTTTAAATTGAATCAGATGAATGGAGTGAATTGCATGTTGTGATTTCGTCTATGTCAGCTCAAATATGTATGTGAAAAAGGTTGTGAAGCTTATCTTACTTACGTTTTAGATACAAAAGTGTTTGAATCTAAAATTGAATCAGTGCCAGTTGTTTGTGAATATCCGAATGTATTTCTAGAAGAATTGAAGGGGTTACCACTGATCAGAGAAGTTGAATTTGCTATTAAGTTAGTACCGGGAACTTCACTGATATTTATAGCTCCGTACAGAATGGCTCTGACAGATTGAAAGAGTTGAAATCTCAATTGTAAGAATTAACAGTTAGAGGTTTTGCACGACCTAGTTTTTCACCATGGGGTGCGCCAGTGTTATTCGTAAAGAAGAAAGACGGATCGATGAGAATGTGTATTAACTACCGTTAGCTTAAAAAGGTTACGATGAAGAATAAGTATCCGTTGTCGAGAATAGATGATAATGTTTGATCAGTTGAAAGGGGCAACAATGTTTTCGAAGATTGATTTGAGATCTAGCTATTATCAGTTGTGAGTGAAAGATTCGGATGTGCCAAAAATTGCGTTTAGAACGAGGTACATACATTATGAATTTCTTGCTATGCCTTTCGGATTGATTAATGCTCTTGTAGTCTTTATGGATTTGATGAACTATATCTTTAGACCGTATTTAGATAGATCCGTTATTGTGTTCTTTGACAACATTCTAATCTATTCATGAGATAAGTTTGAGCACGCCGAGCATTTAAGAATTGTGTTACAAACCTTGAGAGATAAGCAACTCTATGCTAAATTCAATAAATGTGAATTCTGGCTTTGAGAAGTCAGATTTTTGGGACACATTGTTTCAATGGAAGGTATACGAGTTGACCCGGGTAAGATTTTTGCAGTTGTCGATTGGAAACCACTGAGAAATGTATCCGAAGTCAGAAGCTTTTTAGGATTAGCTGTTTATTATCACTGTTTTGTTAAAGGATTCTCGACGATTGCTACACCAATGACCAGATTGCTACAGAATGATGTGAAGTTTGAATGGTCAGAGAAATGTCAAGAGAGTTTTGATCAGTTGAAAGCATTGTTAACTGAGGCACCAGTTTTAGTTCAACCTAAATCGGGTAAAGAGTTTGTGATATACAGTGACGCCTCATTAAATGGTTTGGGTTGCATTTTGATGTAAGAAGGAAAAGTTATAGCTTATGCCTCCAGATAGTTAAAGTCGCATGAAAAGAATTATCTGACGCATGATTTAGAGTTGGCCCCTATTGTATTTGCATTGAAGATTTGGCGACATCATTTGTACGGTGAGAAATGCCACATTTTTACCAATCACAAAAGTTTGAAGTATTTAATGACCCCAGAAAGACCTGAATTTGCGACAATAAAGATGGCTCGAGTTGCTTAAAGACTATGAGTTAGTGATTGATTATCATCAGGGGAAAGCAAATATAGTCGCAGATACTTTGAGTAGAAAATCTTGGTTTGCTTTGAGAGAGATGAATATAAGATTAATGATGTCTGATGATGGTTCGATTCTAGTAGAGTTAAAAGCTAAACTGGTATTTCTGCAACAAATTTGTGAAGCTCAGAAATATGATAATGAATTGTAAGCCAAAAGAGTGCAATGTGGGTCGACTAGTGATTCTGACTTTCAGGTCAGATCCGATGATTGTTTAATGTTCCAAGGTAGAATCTGTGTTTTAAAGAATTTCAAGCTCATTCAGAAAATTTTGCACAAAGCACACAATGGTTGTTTATCTATTCACTCAGGGAGTACCAAAATATACAATGATTTGAAAAAATTGTATTGGTGGTCGGGAATGAAACGAGACATTTTAGAGTTTGTATCGAAATGTTTAGTTTTTCAACAACTCAAAGTTGAACACCAAGTGCCATCGGGATTACTACAACCTGTGATGATACCAGAATGGAAATGGGATAGAGTTACAAAGGATTTTGTATCATGATTACCCATGTTCTCGAAAAAGAAAGATGCCATTTGGGTTATTGTTGATCGACTGATGAAATCTGCACATTTCATTCTGATACATATTGACTATTTGATTGATAAATTGGCTGAATTGTACATTTCAGAGATTGTTAGATTGCACGGGGTGCCAGTTTCGATTATTTCGGATAGAGATACAAGGTTTACGTCGTGATTTTAGAGGAAATTGGAAGAAGCTCTGTGTTTAAGGTTGAATTTTAGTACAACATTTTATCCACAAACCGACAGTCATTTTGAGAGAGTAATACAGATTCTTGAAGATATGCTTCATTGTTGTGTTTTAGAATTTTATGGCAATTGGGAGAGATTTTTGCTGTTCGTTGAATTTGCATATAACAACAACTTTCAATCGAGTATAAAGATGGCATCGTGCGAAGCTTTATATGGTCACAAATGCCGAACTCCATTGTACTGGACAGAGCTTAGTGAGAAAAAGATTCACGGGGTTGATTTGATTCGAGAGACAAAAGATAAAGTGAAAGTAATTCATGATAGTTTGAAAGCAGCTTCAGATCGACAAAAATCGTACGTGGATTTGAAATGTAAAGCATTGAATTTCAGATTGGTGATAAAGTATTTCTAAAAGTTTCTTCGTGGAAGAAAATCCTTTGATTTGGTCGTAAAGGTAAACTAAGTCCGCGATTTATCAGGCCATATGAAATCATTGAAAGAATAGATCTAGTAGCATATCGCTAGCTTTACCGTCAGAATTAGAAAAAGATCCATAATATGTTTAATGTATTGATGTTGCACCAATATGGATCAAATCCATCACATGTAATTTCTCCGGCAAAAATTGTGATTCAATCTGATATGACATACAATGAAGAACCAATCAAAATTTTAGATTGAGAGGTAAAGGAGTTGAGAAACAAACGTATAGCTTTGGTGAAAGTCTTGTGGCAACGTCAAGGGGTTGAAGAGGCTACGTGGGAACATGAAGAATGTAGCACCTCAAACCCGGTCTAGACGTTACGACCAGATTTGGTATGTCACAGGGTAAAGTAAAAGTGAATTTTGTTGATTTTTAGGAAAATACTGTAAGTTTGAAAACTTTTCAATTTAGGTGATGTGTTGAAAACAAGGGTTTGCAGTTAAAGGAAAAATTTTCGAATTGAGTTAAATTCCATTTGTTATCTTTGTTGACACTTAAGAGAAACGGTTGTTTTTTTTTTTTTTGTTCTTATGTTTTGAAAACTCCATCTTAACCTTGATGTTAAAGTATAATAATGTCATACCCTAAATAAATTTCAAATACTGAAAACCCAAATGTTATCTTAAGAAGGCCTTATTACATTACCAAAAATCCCCAATTAAAATAATTTGTAGAAAGGAACAAGTTTACGAAAAGAAACATTTCTATGGCTTCCACGAGTCCGCCTCGGCTCCCAGATCCACGATCTACTGATTACCTGCAAAATTAAGTAGATGGATGAGTCACCAAGACTCAGTGTGTAAATCCCCTTAAGTCACATAAATGGCTTCAAGCCTAAGATCGCACATTGAGCCTTAGCCCACTCAAAATAGTATACAGAAATATGAATGTAATATGTCCCAGCCAAACCTAAATTTTCCATCCTCTACACACCACCCGTACCAGCCCATCACACTGTGGGGATTTCTACAATCAATCCTCCATCCGCTACACACCTCATTTATGTGGCACCAAGCCACTCATGGTTCCAGACCACCGTGATACTAGATCACCGTGACAGAGTCACTATTAATATACGTGGGGCCAACCCACCGTGGTACCAAACCACCGTGACAATCCCTAATGAAAGTATATGGGGCCAACCCACTGTGGTACCAAACCACTGGGACGAGACACTGAATCATAGACATATATATACGTGGTATTAAACCACCGTGGCACCAAGCCATCGAGACATGGTCACTGAATCAGATATATGTGGGGCCAACCCACTTGTGGTACCAAACCACTATGACAGTCTCCAATACTTCCCCTTTCGCATCATAACCCAAACCCAAGCAGAACATACAAATCAAATGAATGTACATGCTCTTATCATAGTGACAAATTACAGCATACATTTTCATACCCATTAATAGAACGTTATAGTCACTTACCTGGTATCCCCAGCTTTACCTACAAGGGTATAACGACTTTCTATTCAGTCACTTCGGCTTTTCAGCCCAAACAGTTAATAACACACATTAATAACAGAGTGTGAATATTTTACACACCTGATAACAGGCAATACTATGCTTTCTATGTCGACACTCTTGTTAGCAGGGACAACGGCTATCTGTCTATCCTGCTCTAAAGCTGGTCCACAACTCGATGCCCAGTCTTGTATTGCCGATACAACTAGCTTTTTAAACTTTGGAATAAGGGTTACAGAGACAATCCTCTCCCCGGCTTGATCGTTTCTTGCATCCATGAATAGCCTTGATCAGAAAATTGCTATACGAAAGCGATGATTGTTTAAAAACACTATTGGGTTAAGGCAACGAACGACGAACAGAAAGGCTAATAGAATAACTGGGGAGAAATCCCTTACCTTGTCTACTTGATGATTCGCACCACAAATACTTCACCCTTAACTGAGATGATTTGCGAAAGAGAGAGGCTCAACCTAACAATCATAAGTAGCCCTTGAATATTCGGCTAATCAAGAAGAGATTTGAAGACAAAAACAAAAGGGTATTGGACTGACTTACCTTGAGTTGGAATAGATGAAGAAGCGTAATCCCTCACACCCTAAGCTATACAACGCCATTGACTTGGCCAGAGTAGATGAAATAAATACCCGATTACTGAAAAGGAAATAGCGATTGAGGGGTTTAGAGAAGAACAGAAGTAGATGCTGCAAGAAAATGAAGAAAGAGAGATTCGGCTTTTGTGGTACAAGAGAAAATAACCTTATCTTCAATGATCTCACAGCAGGGTAAAATCGATCCAATAGGCCAACAAGGCTATTAGGCTATGAGAGAAAGAAAACAAAACTTTGAAGAAGAAGAACTATAGTTTCGGCTTAAGAAAAGAATAGAGATAGAAGATGGAATACTAGGAAGTGATATAGTGTTTTCGGTTGTGAAGATAATGGAAATGGGAAAAGAGAAAGAGAAGTTTTGACAAGGCTAGATGGTTTCGGCTTAGAGGAAAAAGAAAGAGGATGGGAAGAACGAACTAAGGTTTGACTAAAAGATATTGAAGCAAAGAAATGCACAAATGGTTTTTTTCAAATTCGGCCAAAGATTCAAAAAGAAAAGAGGAAAAAGCTTGCTAACACTTTCGGCATACAAGTCAAAGAGAAAAGAAAAAGAGCTCAAAGAGTTTTAGCACCAATCGGCAATCACACCCTTCTAATGACCGAATTTGTTCCAAAGAAAACCAAAGAGAAACATAAGACCTCTAATGCTTTTCGGCACACCACCCTCTTAGGTCAAAACCGAAATTCTCCACCCCTTCTAACATACAAAATTCGGCCAACAAACCAACAAGCCACTCCTCCCTTGTTCAGCTTCTACTTTTACTCCCATTCACTCCTTTGAAATGGTTGACCAATTCAAATCCCCCCAGAACCTCCTAGCCACTCATTTCAAATTCTTTGACTCATTCCACCAACCACCCTGAAGAGTCCCACTGGAAGCCACCTCCTTAGCTTCCTGACGCAAAAAGAGAGCTTCCACATACTGCCAGCGTGACTTGAACTCCTTCCCTCAACTGTCCCTTGCTGACGCCACCCTCCTTGCTCTCTAAGTGGCGTGACTTGCCACCTTACCACATCACTCCTTGTGTCAACAAAACACAAGAAAATACTGTTAAGTCCTGCCTCAGCTGGCTCTCCCTAACAAGGCTTATAAACAAAAATTTTGCCAAGGCCCTGGCTTAACCCCCAGCCTTCCCTGGACCCCCAAACACACCAAATTAACACACAGAGCATAGCGTACACACACAACACACATTAAATGCAGAACCCCAAAATCCAAGATGTTACAGTTCTACCCCCTTAAAGAAATTTCGGCCTCAAAATTTTACCTGATCAGAAGAGATGAGGGTATTGCTGTCACATCACATCCTCTGGCTCCCACGTAGCTTCCTCTGAACCGTGATTCAGCTACAACTTTAACCAATGGAACCGTCTTCCTTCGCAATACCTTAATGTCACGATCCAAGATCTGAACTGGTTCCTCTTCAAAGGATAGGCCTTACTTCGATTTCTTCCACTAGCACAATATGAGATGGATCCGAACGGTAGCGCCTCAACATCGAAACATGAAACACATTATGAATTTGACTTAACTCTGAAGGTAGCTCTAGCTGATAAGCTATCGATCCCACACGCTTCAATATACGGTAAGGCCAGATGAACCTGGGGCTCAGTTTACCCTTCCGTCGAAACCTTAGAACTTTCTTCCATGGTGAAACCTTTAAGAAAACCTGGTCACCTACTGGAAATTCTATGTCTTTATGTTTCAGATCAGCATAGGACTTCTGCCTGTCAGAAGCTTCCTTCAACCGAGTCCGAATCAACTTAACCTTGTCCTCCATTTCAGAAACCAATTCTGGACCCAATAATTGTCGCTCACCTAACTCTGTCCAGCAAGTAGGAGTGCAAAACTTCCGACCATACAACGCTTCATACAGTGCCATCTGAATACTAGATTGATAGTTGTTGTTGTATACGAATTCTACCAACGGCAGAAACTCCTCCCAACTACCCCTAAAGTCTATGACACAGCCTCTCAACATATCTTCCAAGATTTGAATTACCTCTCGCATCGGTGTCCATCGATGCATGGATGAAATGTTTAGATCAAATCCAATCTTGTACCCAACGCTTGATGTAACACCTTCTAGAACCTCGACGTAAACCTGGGGTCTCTTTTTGATATGGTAGACACTGGTACCCCATGCAACCTTACAACCTCTGCTACATACAGCTTAGCTAATTTCTATAAAGAGTAGTCAACACGAACCAGTATGAAATGGACGGACTTCGTCAATCGATCAACAATCACCCATACCGAATCCTTCTTAGTAGGCGTAAGAGGTAGCCCGCTAACAAAGTCCATCGTGATCCTTTCCCACTTCCACTGCGGACTTTTCACCAGCTACAATAACCCCGAAGGCAACTAATGTTCTGCTTTCACCTGCTGACACGTCAAGCATTTACTCACAAATTCGGTTACCTCTCGCTTCAGACCCGGCCACTAAAACTATTCTCGCAAATCCCGATAGATCTTACTTCCTCCAGGATGCATAGCGTATGGGCTACTATGCACTTCCTATAGGATCTTACGTCTCAACTCAAGATCTTTTTGCATACAAGTCTTTCCTCGAAAACATAATACCCCATTACTATTCACACTGAAATCCATTATCCCATCACCTGCCCCAAACTAAAACTTCGACTTTAACAACTCATCAGCCAACTGCTTCTTTTTAATCTGACTGACCCAAGAAGGCTTCACTTGAAGTTCAGCTAATTAATTTCCATCATCGTATAAGCTGAGATGAGCAAACATTGCTCTCAAGTTAGAGATCACCCTACGAATTAATGCATCCGCCACCACATTAGCTTTACTCGGGTGGTACTCGATCGAGCAATCATAATCCTTTAACAATTTGATCCATTTCCGCTGCCTTAAATTCAACTCTTTCTGGGTAAGGAGATATTTTAGGCTCTTGTGATCTGTATAAATAACAGACTTCTCCCCATACAGATAATGCCTCCAGATCTTCAAAGCAAACACTACTGCAGCCAATTCCAGATCATGCGTGGGATAATTCACTTCATGTGGTCTCAACTACCGAGACGCATATGCTACCACCTTCCCTTCCTGCATCAACACACATCCCAATTCTGTGTGCGACGTATCGCAGTAAACAACAAACTTTTTCCTGGCCTCAGGATGTATCAATACTATAGCCTCAGTCAAAATCCTCTTCAGCTTCTCAAAACTCTCCTGTTGCTTATCAGACCAGACAAACAGTACCCTTTTTTCACAAAAACTTGGTTAATGGTGTTGCAATCAATGAGAACCCCTCAACAAACCTTCTGTAATACCCAGCCAGACCAAGAAAACTTCGAATTTCTGCCACCGACTTTGGCGGCTTCCAGTCCAACACAACTTCAATTTTCCGGGGATCAACCCTAATCCCCTCAGCAGACACAACATGGCCTAGAAAGATAACTTCACTTAGCCAAAATTCACACTTACTAAATTTAGCGTACAACTGTTTCTCCCTCAGGATTTGTAAGACCACCTGAAAATGTGAATCATGCTCCTTCTCCGATCTTGAATAAACCAGGATATCGTCTATAAATACCAAGACAAACCGGTCTAAATAGGGTTGGAATACCCGTTTCATCATGTCCATAAACGCTGCTGGTGCGTCGGTCAACCCAAACGGCATCACCAGGAATTCGTAGTGCCCATAGCGAGTCCGGAAAGCCATCTTATGAATATCTGCTTCCTTGACCTTAAGCTGATGATATCCTGACCTCAAATCCATTTTCGAGAAGACTAAAGCCCCCTTCAATTGATCGAACAAATCATCAATCCTTGGCAGCGGGTATTTATTCTTGATGGTCAACTTATTCAACTGACGGTAGCCAATGTACATACGCATTGATCCGTCCTTCTTCTTAACGAATAGCACTGGCGCTCCCCAAGGTGACACACTCGGTCAGATAAAACCCCAATCCAACAGTTCCTGAATTTGGGCTTTCAATTCCACCAACTCATTTGGCGCCATTCGATATGGGGCAATAGACACGGGTGCTGCCCCGGGAAGAAGATCAATATCGAATTCCACCTCGTGATCCGGAGGTAGTCCTAGAAGCTCATCTAGGAAAACATCAGAAAATTCTTTCACTGTTCTAACATCCCTCACAGTTAATTTCTTGGCATTCAGAGCACAAACAAAAGTTATGAATGCCTCACATCCTTTTCTCACCATTCTTTCAGCCTTTAAAGCGGACACTACATTTGACAAGTAGTTCATTCTTTCACCTATCACCACCACCTCATCATCTTCAGGAGTCCTTAACACCATGCACTTGGCTTCACAATCAAAGTTTGCTTGATACTTTACTAACCAGTCCATACCTAAGATTAAATCGAACAACAGGTCTCACAACGCGACTCAGCCCATCAAACCTAGGCCTCTTCTGAAAACCCCCAACTGATCCTAACGATCCAAAATTCCTTTTATTTCTACCTCTATCCCTATATTGATTCTGTCTTTCGGACCGCTTCACCTCCTCGGCTATCTTAGCCTTTTCCACTAAAACAACAAATTCTCTTTCTCGCTGTGGAGCTATCAGCACTCGCAACTCATCCCTCAGACCATCCTCAAACCCAACACAACGCTCATGGTCTGTAGCAATAATACCCCGGGCATAACAACTAAGATGTAAGAATTCTGCCTCATACTCAGCCACCGATTTATTTCCCTGAACCAAATTTAGAAATGCCCTACGCTGCGCATCCACATAACTTGATCCGATGTACTTCCCTTGGAATGTTGCCTTGAAGAAATCCCAGGTAATAGGGTCAGGCACTATACCATCCCTGATCATGAGCCACCACTGATACGCCTCGTCCTGAAGAAGAGACACAACTTCTTTCAACTTCTCCTCCTCCATAAGGTTAAGATCATCCATAATACGCTCAACTGCTTCTAGCCAATACTCAGCTAGATTAGGGGCTACGCCAGAAACGCCCCTAAACACTTCCGCTCCATTGGCTCAGAGTCATCCAGACACAGATTTCTGAGCCCCCGAACCCGTGCTCGCTCCAGCCACTCTCTCCAATACGCGTAACATCGCTTGAGACACAGCATCGTCTCTGCCTGTTTGATCCTGAAATTTCACTTCTGCAGCTGGCGGTACCAGTACATCACTTTCCGACCCATGTCCAGATTCCAAGGGTTCAGACTCAACACTCCGGCCTCTACCACGGCCGCGCATGATATGTCCACGCCCCCTAGTACTCATGGCTACTGATACGACTTAATCTGATTAAGTGTTTTATGAATTAGTACTTTCTTTTACTATTTAATACCGAGCAGTCTTATGAGAAATAGCATTAAAAAGTAATTCTCGCAGATTCATATCTATACCTAGGGGTTTCAGCCTCTAAAGTTTGGATCTCTTAACACTAGCAATCATAACACAACATAATTATTTCATGCAAAACAACCAACAAGTAGAACACTTACCGCGTGGATCGGGTGCCAGTAGACTCAGGTGCCATAGTCCAACTAAAACATTTCCTTAAATAAAATTTTAAACTAACTTTATAAAACATTGTTGAATCCATTCCCCAGCCGAGTTTTGCAACCTAGGCTCTGATACCAAAATTCGTAACACCCCAAATTCAGTTTAGACGTTACGACCAGATCTGGTATGTCACAGGGTAAAGTAAAAGCGAATTTTGTTGATTTTTAGGAAAATACCGTAAGTTTGAAAACTTTTCGATTTAGGTGATGCGTTGAAAACAGGGGTTTCCAGTTAATGGAAAATTTTTTGACTTAAGTTAAATTCCATTTGTTATCTTTATTGACACTTAAGAGAAACGGTTGTTTTTTTTTTGTTCTTATGTTTTGAAAACTCCATCTTAACCTTCATGTTAAAGTATAATAATGTCATATCCTAAATAAATTGCAAATACTGAAAACCTAAATGTTATCTTAAGAAGGCCTTATTATATTACCAAAAATCCCCAATTAAAATAATTTGTAAAAAGGAACGAGTTTACGAAAAGAAACATTTCTATGGCCTCCACGAGTCGCCTCGGCTCCCAGATCCATGATCTACTGATTACCTGTAAAATTAAGCAGATGGATGAGTCACCAAGACTCAGTGTGTAAATCCCCTTAAGTCACATAAATGGCTTCAAGCCCAAGATCGTACATTGGGCCTTAGCCCACTCAAGATAGTATACACAAATATGAATGTAATGTGTTCCAGCCCAACCTAAATTTTCCATCCTCTACACACCACCCGTACCAGCCCATCACACAGTGGGTATTTCTACAATCAACCCTGCATTGTTACACACCTCATTTATGTGGCACCAAGCCACTCGTGGTTCCAGTCCAGTGTGATACTAGATCACCGTCATAGAGTCACTATTAATATACGTGGAGCCAACCCACCGTGGTACCAAACCATTGTGACAATCCCTGATGAAAGTATGTGGGGCCAACCCACTGTGGTACCAAACTACTGGATGAGTCACTAAATCATAGACATATATATATATATGTGGTATTAAACCACCGTGGCACCAAGCCACCGAGACATGGTCACTGAATCTTATATATGTGGGGCCAACCCACTTGTGGTACCAAACCACTAAGACAGTCTCCAATACTTCCTCTTTCGCATCATAACCCAACCCATGCAATACATACAAATCAAATGAATGCACATGCTCACATCATAGTGACAGATTACAGCATACATTGTCATACCTATTAATAAAACGTTATAGTCACTTACGTGGTATCCCCAGCTTTACCCATAAGGGTATAATGACTTTCTATTCAATCACTTCGGCTTTTCAGCCCAAATAGTTAATAACACACATTAATAACAGAGTGTGAATATTTTACACACCTGATAACAAGTAATACTATGGTTTCTATGTCGACACTCGTTAGCGTGGACGACATACTATCCTGCTACCACCCTCGCCAAGTGGTCCACAACCCGGTGCCCAGTCTTGTATTGCTAATAGAGCTCGCTTCTTAAACTTTTGAATAGGGGTTACGGGCACACTCCTCCCCCTTGCTTGATTGTTTCTTGCATCCATGAATAGCCTTGATCAGAAAATTGCTATACGAAAGTGATGATTGTTTAACAACACTACTAGGTTAAGGCAACGAACGACGAACAGAAAGGCTAATAGAATAAATAGGAAGGAATCCCTTACCTTGTCTACTTGATGATTCGCACCACAAATACTTTGCCCTTAACTGAGATCATTTGCGAAAGAGAGAGGCTCGACCTAACAATCATAAGTAGCCCTTGAATATTCTGTTAATCTAGAAGAGATTTGAAGATAAAAACAAAGGGGTATTGGACTGACTTACCTTGAGTTGGAATAGATGAAGAAGCGTAGTCCCTCACACCCTAGGCTATATAGCGCCATTGATTTGGCCAGAGTAGATGAAACAAATACCAGATTAGTGAAAAGGAAATAGCAATTGAGGGGTTTAGAGAAGAACAGAAGTAGATGCCGAAAGAAAATGAAGGAAGAGAGATTTGGCTTTTGTGGTACAAGAGAAAAGAACCTTACCTTCTATGATCTCGCAGCAGGGTGAAATCGATCCAATAGGCCAACAAGGCTATTCGGCTATGAGAGAATGAAAACAAAATTTTGAAGAAGAAGAATTATAGTTTCGGCTTAAGAAAATAATAAAGATAGAAGATGGAATGCTAGGAAGTGATATAGTGTTTTCGGTTGTGAAGATAATGGAAATGGGAAAAGAGAAAGAGAAGTTTCGACAAGGCTAGATGGTTTCGGCTTAGAGGAAAAAGAAAGAGGATGGGAAGAATAAACTAAGGTTCGACTAAAAGATATTGAAGCAAAGAAATGCACAAATGATTTTTCTCAAATTTGGCCAAAGATTCAAAAAGAAAAGAGGTAAAAGCTTGCTAACACTTTCAGCGTACAAGTTAAAGAGAAAAGAAAAAGAGCTCAAAAGAGTTTTAGCACCAATCGGTAATCACACCCTCCTAATTACCGAATTTGTTCCAAAGAAAACCAAAGAGAAACCTAAGACCTCTAATGCTTTTCGGCACACCACTCTCCTAGCTCAAAACCAAAATTCTCCACCCATTCCAAGATACAAAATTCAGCCAACAACCCAACAAGCCACTCTTCCCTTGTTCAGCTCCCACTTTTACTCCCATTCACTCATTTGAAATAGTTGACTAATTCAAATCCGCCCATCACCTCCTAGCCACTCATTTCAAATTCTTTGACTCATTCCACCAACCACCCTGAAGAGTCCCACTGGAAGCCACCTCCTTAGCTTCCTGACACAAAAAGAGAGCTTCCATATGCTGCCAGCGTGACTTGAACTCCTTCCCTCAACTGTCCCTTGCTGACGCCACCCTCCTTGCTCTCTAAGTGGCGTCACTTGCCACCTTACCACATCACTCCTTGTGTTAACAAAACCCAAAAAATTACCATTAAGTCTTGCCTCAGCTGGCTCTCCCTAACAAGAAAAACAAAAAATTTGCCAAGGCCCTGGCTTAACCTCGGGCCTTCCCTGGAGCCCCAAACACACCAAATTAACACACAGAGCATAGCGTACACACACAACACACATTAAATGCAAAAACCCAAAATCCAGGATGTTAGAAAGAAGCTATGAGAAAACAGTACCCTAACCTATTCACTGGTAAGATTTTTGGGGACGAAAATCCCTAAGGGGGAGAGTTGTAACAGCCCGTTTTTAGTAAAGTCAGAACAATAGTTTTGGGACCACAAATTCGGGGTCAAAATAATTATTTTATTATTATTCTAATGTCTACGGCATGATAATGTATTTGTGTGAAAATTTTGTTAAGAAATTTTATCGTTTGATTGGTCAATTTGATAAAAAAGGACTAAATCACGTAAAGTGTAAAATTAATGCTCTAATAGTGTAACAGACCGATTTAGACCCTAGTCAGAACAGTGGTTTTGGGACCAAAAAATTGTGGTCGGAGAAATAATTTAATATTATTTTTTATGTTTATGGCTTGTGTTAAAGTATGTGTGAAAGTTTTGTGTGAAAATTTTATCGTTTCTGTGCTGATTTCTAAAAAAGGACCTAATCGTGGAAAATGGAACAGTTGTGTGCTAGTAGTTAAAAGTGCTTAAATGCTATGTCTTATTAAATGAGAGGTCCTTATGTTGTTTTTAGATCATTAATAGCTTGGATAGACAAAAATGGGTCTATATTAGTGTATTTTTTATGTGATTATGAAAGGTTAATTTTGGCAATTGATAAATCATGATATTATTATTAAAACAAAGCCAAATACTCATCTTTTTCATGCATTCATCATTGAAAATTGAAGAAATAGATAGGGTTTATGAGCTTTGAGCATTTGACACTTATTGAGCTTGAATGAGGTATGTTTTGAGTTCTATTTTTGATGATTTTTATGTTTTTGTGATCGTTGTTGATGCGATCCCGGTCGCATCATGTTTTGATACATCTCGACAACATCGAGATTGGCCTAAACTCGAGGGGCCCAAGTGCAAAATGAGACGTTTAATTTTAGTTTGTTAATAATGTAACACCCCTTACCCGTGTTCAAGCCGGAACAGGGTTCGAAGCATTACATAGCTAAACTTGCTTGAACATGTAAAATGGGGTTATAAAATTTCGTTTAACTCTATCGCTCGCACATATCCGGCCTAGGATGCCCTAATTATACTTCCGAGAAGCATCAGAATTTATCCAGGGACTTTCATGAGTTTAATAAACTTTTTAATAAAATAGGGGCCGCAGGCCCGTGTAGGCCTAGGGACATGCCCGTGTGCCCCTAAGACATGCCCGTGTTCCCCACCCGTGGTCGACACTGACTAATTTCACATCGCCTTGACACGCCTATGTCACTACCCCGTGTGCCAAACCTTGGCATTCTGACTTATCCACACGGCCTATACACACATCCGTGTACCTCAGCCGTGTGGTAATTCAATTCCCAAGTGCAAGGTGCAGACTTTACACGGCCTGAGTGCACACCCATGTGCTACCCGTGCCTCCCACACGGCCTAGACCCACGCCCGTTTGTCTAACTAAATGCGCAACTTGCAGGCTATGTACCAAGCCTTTGCCACCTTAGAATGCACACATACACACTTCTACTCAAATAATACAATTCCTACCCCATAAGTAAGTCTAAGGACTTATTTCCAACATACAAGACCATTAAAGGGATATACACTTCATGAATTTCATCTTCATTGAATAAAAGAGTTTCCCAAGCATTTGCCTAACCCATAAGGCATTTACAAAATGACTTATATAGCCAACACTTTGACTAACAATTACAACTTAACAAAATAATCCAATCTTATACATGCCATACTCAAAACAAGTCTAAAATTGTTATACCAAAGTGCTGTCGATAGTGTGATTTCCGAGCTCCTACGTCCACGGTCCACGAGTTACCTTGGCAATACTACAAGAAAGAAGGGCAATGAAAAGGGGTAAGCATAAAGCTTAGTAAGTTTGCATGGAAATAAATAACAATAACAAGCTCATAAAATAATCCACCCACTGTATTAGCTAAATGTACTCAAGTCAAGGCTTCTAGAAAATGCTTACTTACAATTGCCCTTATCTAGAACATACCGTGACACGTATCGAAACCGATTTCCTCGTGACTCATTCACGGGTACCTGTACTCACTCATTCACATGACTTAAATATCATTCACATCTCTACTTCTAATTTCATCTACTTATCCCACTATTCTCAAGAGATAGTCAAATACGTGTCTGTTTATCATTACTACTGTAAATATAAAGCCAATGCCACATATTCGAGGGGGTCTTACTTGGAGTCAACTCTAAATGCCAATGCCATTTCCCGGATATGTTCTTATATGGGATTACCTCTAAATGCCAATGCCATATCCCGGATATGGTCTTATATGGAATTTCCTATCATGTGTCGATGCCATATTCCGAATATGGTCTTATACGATTTTCATATTCCTTACCGAATCTATATCCCGGATATGGTCTTATACGGGATCTCAACTCGGTGTGGAGGCCATGTCTCGGACATGGTCTTATACGGGACCTTATTTATTTCATATCTCAATGATAGCATTTGTAAAATCAATATGGCCCATTAAGATTTTAACATTTCATTCACATTATCTACTCAAATTGGTAGTGCACCATACATTAACATAAGGCCAAGCATTTCTCAACATGCTAATATGAATGTTACTTAAATCACATATGAACTTACCTCGATTTCAAAATGAGCTAGCTTGTCAATCTAGTCCGAGACTTTGTTCTTTCCCCGATCAAGGTGGGTCATCGGTTCTTCTTGCTCTATAATAGCAATTCAACTCATTTTAATCGTTATACTAATAACAACATTTCAAACATCATGCTTAGGTAAAATTACTAATTTGCCCTTAGACTTTGGTAAAATGACCATTTTGCCCCTAGGCTCGGAAATAAATTCTAATCACATTTCTACCTTCAACAAGCATAGGTAAAACATTTAATGCTCTTAAAGCTATCATCAAAAACCAATATTTCATATACTTACTACAAAATTTATATCCTTTTCATCAAGGTCCTATTTGGTGTTTTCATGCTAACACCCTTCACATAAGTTGTTCATCTAATAACTAAGACTCAATTTCTTCCATAAAAATGCAGCAAATAACAATGGAGGCTCTCATGGCAAAACTCTAAACTCTTCACCATATTGCACATTAGTCCCCTCATATGAAACTTAAGCTTTAGGGGTCTCAAAAGTACAATTATTTTCAAGAAAAGGTCAATAGAACTCTTACTTGAATGGATGAGAGCTTGCTGAAATTTTGAGCCTTCAAAAACCCATATTTTCTTTCTATTTTCGGTGGAGAAGAATGAGCAAAAAGATGGACATCCTATTTTCTTTATTCTAATATTAAACTCCCAATTTAGTCCACCAACCACCACCAACTTTGACCAACTTGGTCAATCCTTGTCCCCTTTGATCTTTATGGCTGGCCAAGCCAAATTTGGGGGTCTAATTGCCTTTTAAAGACCTCCAATTAAAAATCTATAGCTACTTGGTACCCTTAACTTATAGAATGGAACTTTTGCACTTTATGCGATTTAGTCCTTATTCACGATTATACACGAAATTATTAAAATTAAAGCACTAAAATTTTCATGCACAGGTACTATCATGTTCTATCTCATAATATATCATGAAAATAAATTTCTCAATTCTCAGATTAATGATCCCGAGATCACTATTTCGGCTACCCCCTAAATCGGGCCGTTACAAATAAATTTAGTTGTTGGACTTTATTTTTAATTAAGTGGCTTGAATAAATTACTCATCTTAGTTAATTGAGTTCAAATTAGGTAATAACTCATCTTAGATTAATAAGTGAGTTGTTGGTCATTAATTCAACTCATCTTAGTTTTAATAATTGAGTTATTATTAAACTTCATTTAATAGATGCTTCTTTAATTAATCTAGTTACTAGGATAATTTATTGATGCATGAGTTTAAGTTTAATTAATTATGCTTCATTTAATTAAACTAGTTGCTAGAATAATTGATGAATAAGTTTTAGTTCATTTATTGAAGTTAAGTTTTTAATGTGTTTTGTAACACCCTTACCCATATCTTGTACCGGAATCGGGCACGAGGCATTACCTGACTCAACTCACTTGGTCATGTAACTTTGAGTTAGCAATTTCATTTCCAAATTCAAAAATTTTCAATCTTACATCTAACTTCTTCATAATGGGCCTATAGGTCCCTGTACAAACCATCAGAAAATATCAGACATAAATAGGAAACTCTGACACATTTAGAAAAATGTCACCTAAACAGGGGTCTCACGCCCGTGGATTAGATGACATGCCCGTGTATCATCTCACACGCCCGTGTTCAATGCCCGTGGATGACACTGATTTGAATCACACGACCTAGACACATGCCCGTATGGCTGGTCCGTGGTTGACTCTGATTATTTCCCCACGGCCTGCGCATGCCCGTGTGCTCCAATCGTGTGACATTTTAAATTCCAATTTCAATTGGGCACACGCCCATGGCTTGATCGTGTGTCACACACGGCCTAGATACACGCCCGCGTGACTACCCTTGTGGACAAGAACAAGGCTGTTTGCCAAGCTCTTTGCAGCCTTATAGCTTACACTACATGAACCCATTCATCATACTAAAAAACATCTCATGATTTCAATATGAACTTCCATAGATAACTTTTTAATTTCATATATGATAAGGTGAGCCATCAACCATGGCAATATACAAAATAGTTATCTTAACAAGGGCTAATACATTTTGGCCAAAATGACAAAATATCCTAACTAGTCTAGGCCCTATACATGCCATGTACAAAATCATTAAGTCTAGGTATACCGAGGTAAGCTGATAGTGTAGGTGATCTTCTGAATATCTTCGTATCTCGGCTTGGCTCTTAAACTCTATAAAACAAGGGAAAAAGAGAAGGGGAAGTAAGCTTTAAGCTTAGTAAGTTTACATGTAAATAATATAACATTATAACATGTATTAAATAATTACATAGCATTACATACTAAGTAAGAAACAATTTACATTCATGATCATGCTTTCTCATTTTCTCCATTCCCACATTCCAACCATATCACAAGCTTAACGCATACATTCATTAACAAGTTCCCCTACACTTAGCATCACAACGTCACATAATACAACACATCACTATCTCTAATTCCATTACTCATAGTCACATTACACAGTGGTTTCGCACTTAGCCCACCATCCGCCTTTATTAGGGTGGTATCGTACTTTGCCCACCAAAGATTACTTAAGGTGGTATCGCACATAGCCCACCAAATGAGTAAATAGACGACGGTATCACACATAGCCCATCATAATTAAGCAACAAGGTGGTATTGCAATTAGCCCACCAACAAGTATTGTCATTACACATTTATATGACTATTTCATCATTCACACAATAATTATATCAAGACTACCACATTCAATCCACTTGAACCATACATGGTCTCAATCATGCCATACACTAATTAGCAACGTAATGTTTACAAAATAATATGCATTGTTTACACATAAACTTACCTCGGTGCAAAACGTGTTAACTAATGGTTTAATCCGTCACCTTGCCTTTTCCACGGTCAAGGTTGATCCCACGCTCTTCTTGATCTATAACAATGGAATTCAATTCATTTAGATCATCCTATGATCATAATACATCAAAATCTATACTTGGACAAAAATGACCATTTTGCCCTTGTACAATGGCAAAATTACGATTTTGCCCCACGTAATTTATTTTTCAACACATATTCTTAATAAAAAAGTCTAGCTGAACATTTATTTCTCTTACAACTACTCACCATTCTCACCATTTCATGCATTTATGACACAATTTCATTCTTTGCATTTAAGTCCTATTTAGATGTTTTCATGCTAACACCTTTCACATAAGTTATTTCTCATCTCTCTAACATTCATTTGCTTTAATAACAACATAAATACTCTCATGGCAAGTCCCTAAACTTTCAACCATATCACAATTTAGTCTCTCATTAGCTAGTTTAAGCTTTGGGGGTTCTAAAAACACAAAAATCACCAAGAAAGATCTCTAAAATCACTTTCTTGTAGGGAGATAACTTGGCTGATAATTTTGAGCTCTAAATCCTCTACTTCTCTTCAATTTTTAGTGGAGAAGAAACTTGAATAGTGAAAGATGATATTTCTTCTTTTTATCATATTTTATTCATTTTTTATCACCTAATTTCCACCAAATTTGACCAAAATTTAATGCTCTTGTCTCCCTAGTCTATATGGCCGGCCAACACACATATAATGGCCTAATTTCACTTTAAGGACCTTCAATTTAATATTCTATGGTTATTAGACACCTCTACCTTGTAAAATAGAAATTTTGCACTTTATGCGATTTAGTCCTTTTTCGCCATTATGCAATCAATCGTAAAAATTAAGGTACCAAAATTCTCATGTATCCCTATAAACATGTTACGACACATAAAATAATATCAAATAATTTTCCTCAACCTCGAATTAGTGGTTACGAAACCATTATTCAGAATAGCCCCAAAATCAGGCTGTTACAGTTTGAGTTTAATTAGTGTTTATTTGTTGTTAATAAGCTCATTTTAATGTGTTTATTGCAGGAGTCTCTTCAAGTCATAACCGTTACAATTCAAGGCTATTACAAACTAAATAAAGTGGCTGTTCAAGTCATTTTATGTTACAAGCAAGGGCTGTTACAAATAAGGTTTAACACATCATTTAAAAGAGTTTAAAGAGTGGATTATTGCTTCTTTAAATTTGGCAGCAAGCTTTTCAACTATCAACCGTTTTTGCTGTTTCAAAAGAATTAATTCAAGCATTCAAAACACTATTAAGGTGCTAGTGACTATTCAGCTAACCAAAAGACATTTCAAAGAGTCACTTTTCAAGCATTCAAGGTCAATTATGCAGCTGAATTGAAGTGAATTAAATGGTGGAGTTATTTGGTTCAAGAATTCCAAAAGAATTGAGCTTTATTTCAGCTTTTAAGATGAATAGTTGTTAGCCTTATAAATATGGGTGCAATCAGCCTTCTAAATATTATTGAATGAAATTATGTCATTCTGTGAGATTTTCTTCTCTCAAATTTTCGTTTGAAGACTTGTTGGCTTATCTACAAAGCTAGTGGCGTCAATCTATTCTTTCTTTTAATCCGAACTTATCACTATCAATATTGTGGCATTCGAACCTTTATACCAAGGTTCTTATCTTCCTAGATAGTGGGTCGAGGTTTTATGCCATCTATCCAAAACCACTTAAGCCATATAATTCCTGGGTCAGCATTTCTTAATGTTGGTTCATTCTTGCCGCTTGAGAACTATTTCTTTCAATTTCATCCAAAAACTATCAACTTTCTTTTAATTCCTTTTAATTCCTTGTTAGCCAAACCTGTAACACCCCAAACCCAGCCTAGACATTACGACCGGATCTAGCATGTCACATGGATAAGTTGTTTAAAACCGCGTTCTTGTTAAAAACTCTGTATTCTTTCTTGGAAAACTTCAAGCTTTGTTGTTATTGCAATTCATATTTGCTTTTATGGTGTTATCGCAAAAACGTTGTTATTAGCATTACTGAAAACCTTGTTTATAAAAGAACCCAGTTTCAACAGATTACAAAGATATGGTAATTGCGAAAACAATTATTATCATTTCATGAAAACCACGTATTTATAAGTTTAACATATATTAATGAAAACTTAAAAGAAAATAAACCAACGACCTTATTACAAAATATTAACCCAAAATAAATAATCTTAAAATAAGGTAAAAACTGAAATTACTAGAGTTCACGAGCAGTATCTCCGATGTATGGCCACCATCGAGTCCTTCACGGCTCCAAATCCTCTAACGCTGGGGATTACCTGCAAGGTTGAAACAATGGGGTGAGTTATGAGAACTCAGTGTGTAATTCCCCAATCGGTTATTAGCTGGGCCCGAGCCCACACAGAATCATATTGGGGCGAAGCCCTATGCAGTAACAATATGGGCCTTAGCCCTATACAGTATCAATTTGGGCCCATGGCCCCAAAATCATGGTAATGCAAACAGTAAATGTAGCCCCCAACCTAACAGTCCATCCCCTACACTCCACCCGTACCAGCCCAACACTCTTGTAGGGATTTCTAAATAGACCCACCCATCCACTACACTCCAAATATACGATTGAGTCGCCAAGATAAATGCAACAAAGTCGCGATGTCGATATATGTGACAGAGCCACCAATAACGATTTAGCAAACAGAGTCGCCAATGCAGATATTTGTGGCAAAGCCACCAGTAACAGTACACTTCCTCGATTAATATACCCCAACCCTATGCATCATGTCATGGCAAAATAATTTCGTGTATGCAGTAATGTATCATCATGGCAAATTAATCAAAGTATACACAAACAAACCATATCTGCCCCTAAGGGTATAAGAGTAATTTTACCCGCCGAGGGTATTTTAGTAATTTACCCACCAGGGGTATTTCAGTAATTTTGTACATCAAGGTATTCTAATAAAGATAACGATGCGGTTAGGCCTAAGGCCCATCCTCGTCCCAAATGGGCCCACTCGCTCGTGTGGGCCATTTATCCCAAATCTAGCCACAGTTATGAGATTCACATAGACCAGTTCACTATCTACTACACAATCATACAATTTATTCATATGGGCCCACAGGCCTATTGGCCCTACATGGCCCATTTTGGCCCAACGAGGCCCAAATAGCCTAACCTACAAGAACACTCATGATGGCCTCAACTATCGCGTCGAAGCCCCTATACGTGCGCTCGTATGCTCGTGCGGCTACCATCGCCTTGTGACCGGCATCTCGGCACTTGCTGCTCTATAGCTAGAGTAGGGTAAAATACACACCTGATAGGAGTCTGAAGCTAATCCGTGCTCCAAATGCTCCTATGCCCAACGCCAATCAGGTATGCTTCCTCTCCTCCTAGACAGCTCCATTTATAGCCAGCTTCTTACCTTCCCTCTTGATAGCTTTCCGATGTAGGATCCCTCCTTCAGTAGAGTTTAAATCCAACACACACTTTGGCCGTCCAATCCGCAAAATAAATACTCCCTTGCTTGTCATGTGATTCGAACCCAGGCTCTCCCATCAGCCAATTCACGCCACTTGCCACTAAGCCACCAGCTCCTCTTGTGTCTAAAATCAAGCGTAGCTAAATATAAATCTATGGGCCAAAGTCCAAGTTCAGTTAAAAATAAATCAAAATGAAATGCCAGTGCCAAGGCTTGAACCTTGGACCCCCTTGCTTCCTTGTGGCGTCACTCCCTTGCTCCCTAAGTGGCGTCACTTTGCCACCACACCACACACCTTTTTGTGTCATTTTCCTCCACATTTTATTTTAAAGCTTACCTACTAACTCCTAGGGTTTTATTAACCTAAAACCAAAATTTTCCTAAAGCCTAAATTTGATCCCGGGACTTCATAGAAGCCCCCTAACCTTCCAAAATCACTCACTTAATAGGACCAACTTGCCTTAGTGCCATTCTCTTGTTCTCAAAAATTTTTAAATGCTCCCGTGCCCAAGGCCCAATGGGCCCAATCCTACTAGGCCCAAATTCAGGTCGTTACAAATCTACCCTCTTTAAAGAAATTTTGTCCTCGAAATTTTCAACTATCTAACAGTTGTTTAACACAAACTACTCTACCACGCTGCCGCTGTGCACTCTGATTCCAATAACACTACTACACTTCTAACCTAATCTAGAAACCTCTTCACCCAACCAAATGTCTAACCACAGAAGCTAACAGATATCTATCACACATACATACAATTTCTATATTCAAACATCACATCCAACAAAACACACACAGAACAAATACCAAAAATACAGTCATTACAGCATATAACAGAGCATAAGGTCAAGAAACTTACGAATTTGGTGCCAGAGACTCGTTGTGCCATACTTGCAGTAACACTATCACTTTTTCTAAACCAAGGATTAAGCAGATTTGGAAAAATTTTCAAACCCATTCCACAGTCGAGTTTTGCAACCTGGCTCTGATACCATAAAATGTAACACCCCAAACCTATCCTAGATGTTACGATCGGATCTAGCATGTCACATGGATAAGTTAACCACGTTCTCGTTAAAAACTCCGTATTCTTTCTTGGAAAACTTCGAGCTTTGTTGTTATTGCAATTCATACTTGCATTTATGGTGTTATCGCAAAAACATTGTTATTACCATTACTGAAAACGTTGTTTATAAAAGAAACCAGTTTCAATAGATTATGAAGATGTGGTAATTTTGAAAATAATTATTTCTGTTTCATGAAAACCACGTATTTATAAGTTTAACAGATATTAATGAAAACTTAAAAGAAAATAAACCAACGGCCTTATTACAAAATATTAACCCAAAATAAATAATCTTAAAATAAGGTAAAAACTGAAATTACTAGATTTCACGAGTAGTATCTCCGATGTATGGCCACCACCGAGTCCTCCACTGCTCCAAATCCTCTAACGCTGAGGATTGCCTGCATGGTTGAAACAACGGGGTGAGTTACAAGAACTCAGTGTGTAATTCTCCAATCGGTTATTAACTGGGCCCGAGCCCATAAGGAATCATATTGGGCCGAAGCCCATGCAGTAACAATATGGGCCTTAGCCTATACAGTATCAATCTGGGCCCACGGCCCCAAAATCATGGTAATGCAAACAGTAAATGCAGCCCCCAACCTAACAGTCCATCCGCTACACTCCACCCGTACTAGCCCAACACTCATGTGGGGATTTCTAAATCGATCCACCCATCCGCTGCACTCTAAAAATGTAGAGCTGCTAGTATAAATGCAGCAAAGCTGCCACTATTTGTATATGTGGCAGAGCCACAGTATTGCAGCAGAGCTGCTGATAAACCGTAAAAATAACATATTTTAAGCCCACATTTAGTATTCTTTTGGATGATTTATCCCTTGATTTATGTAAAAAGGTGCTCTTAATCCTTTCTTTTTATATTTTATACCCAGAAAAGGGCCCAAGGATGAAAAGAGCAAGAAACAGGCTTAAAACGGGCCAAATTGGGCCAAGAGAGAAATCGACACAGCCTGGCCCAAATACCACACGGCCCTGCCTCATCAAAAGTCTGAACATGGCTTGGCCACGATTCACACGGGCATGTGCCACGGCCGTGTCCCTGTCACTGGAAAGAGCAATTTCATTAGGGAAATGATACTTAGAGGCAAAGAAACACACTCTAAAGCCTATTCAAACACCCTAGTAGGAATTCTACTTAAATTATGATACTTAGGGGCCAAGTAAGGCATCTCAAAGTCTATATAAACACCCAATGAGGCAACTTGAAGGGAGTTCGGCAGAAGCCCTCTGTCAGGGTGTGGAGCTAGGCCAAGGAGCCAAACCGGAAAGGTCAAAATTGTGGGAATCGCTCGAAGTTAGCCAGTTGATCCATCCCAAGAAACTGGAATTATACTCAAGACGGCGAATTTCTCCTTCAATTCCTTCAAGAAGTTTTAGGGATCTCTTATGTTTTGTTTTATCTTTTCTCTTGAGATGTTTTCTTTATTTGTTATGAACTAAACCCCTCAAATACCTGAAGGGGATGAAAACTTGATGGATCTTGTTATTATTTTCTTAATTATATGATAAATACTTAGTTTGTTCTTAATTATGCATGCTTAATCCAAATTTGATGTGCTTAGGTGGAGGAGGAATAGACCCTACCTAAGAGTAGATCTAACATAATTAAGCAGAGTTGATCGCACGCCTAGAGATAGGGTGACGAGATTTTGTCAGATTAGGGTGAAACCTAATATGGGAGTCCATAGATCGATTTACTACTATTCTAGGGGGTTATTATAAGAGAATGAGAGTTCCACTAATTAGCCTAGGGTTAAACGTTATTCGCCTCAAGAGAGGGTTTAATGTATGTCAGGGAGTCTTACGGGTCAAACTAAGTAAATAAATCATATGGTTCAGAGTTTAATAACAAGTGAAGTCTAAGAGGAATCTTCCTGAGGGTATCGTCTTGATCAACTGAGTTTTCTTAAAGTTATTTTAGAGTAAGTCATTGATAATTGTGCATTGATGATTAAATTTGAAGGATACTAGAGAATCAAGCATGATAAGGCTATTTTTTTGAAAAAAATACTTGAATTTGAATATTATCTTGAAGTTTGAAATTTACGAGGTTGACATCAAAATAACCATAATTTTTGTGTGATTTTGAGCTTTATAGAGCATACATTCTTTTCATGCTCACTTTTTGATTATGAGTGTGTCAACATTGATTTGTTATTCTAGAACTTGCATCGATTGTACATGTCAAGACCACACCTTTGATTTGATATACAGAGATGATTAAGGCATTTAGGTTTTAACCCACTTACACCACTAAAAAGCTACCCTAACAATTAACCCTTAGTGAGCCCTTTTTGATCCTAACAACCTTTTTATTGACTTACCCAGTAATGTTAACCCAAACCCTATCTTGTATTTGTTATTACCATTCCTTGACTCCTTTTTTGTCGAGATTTGGTTTAAATAAGTTTTCTTACTATGTTCTATATTTCATTTGTAAAAGTTCCTTTCTATTATTATTTGATGTGTGCTTAAAAAAATATAAGTATATTCATTATTAGTTCTATGTTAGGTGAGCTTATGCATGTAAATTTGAAGTCTTGAAGAAAAAGCTCGTATTACAGTATTAGTATTACAAATTTTCATTGGATGCAATTACCTATCATTAGTTTGTATTTCTAGTTAGGTAATTTGTCAGGTCAATCTCGATTCTAACCTTTTAAATCAGCCTTTATCCATACCCTTAACTTAAGCCCCGTTACAACCCTATTAAAGACCTTTTGATTTGTGTATCATCTCATTTTACAGTGGTGAAGGTTTGATTTTCATGCAAGCCTATGGGATTAACTTTTCATGTTCGACTTATTTAGTGCTTAATTTTGGAACCTTAAACACTTTGAGGGATTTGAGTGAATCTTTAGTGAGGATGTCAACTCTTGTCAAATTTGAATCAGAGGAATTTATTCAGGTAAGGGGAAACACCTATGTTTTCATACTATAAAAAATATGACTTAGGTTGTTTGAATCTTTAGGACTTTTTGAGCTGAATTATCCATGTATGAATTATCTTTGAATTACGATGAAACATTATTGATGAATATATTGAATCAAGGAAGTTCATTTTAATTGTAAGTTGAGAATTTTGCTTGAGGACAAGCAAAAGCTTAAGTGTGGGGGTATTTGATAAACCGTAAAAGTAACATATTTTAAGCCCACATTTAGTATACTTTTGGATGATTTATCCCTTAATTTATGTAAAAAGGTGCTCTTAATCCTTTCTTTTCATATTTTATACTCAGAAAAGCACCCAAGGATGAAAATAACGAGAAACGGGCTTAAAATGAACAAAATAGGGCCAAGAGAGAAATCGACACGGCCTGGCCCAAATACCACACGACCGTGCCTCATTAAAAGTCTGAACACGGCCTGGTCACGATTCACACAAGCGTGTGCCATGGCCGTGTCCCTGACACTGGAAAGAGCAATTTCTTTCGGGAAAGGATATTTGGAGGAAAAGAAACACACTCCAAAGCCTATTCAAACACCCTAGTAAGAATTCTACTTAAATTAGGATACTTAGAGGCCAAGTAAGGCATCTCAAAGTCTATATAAACACCCAATGAGGCAACTTGAAGGGAGTTCGGCAGAAGCCCTCTGTCGGGGTGTGGAGCTAGGCGAAAGAGCCAAGCCGGAAAGGTCAGAATTGTGGGAATCGCTCGAAGTTAGCTAGTTGATCCATCCCAAGAAGCTGGAATTATGCTCAAGACGGCGGATTTCTCTTTTCATTCCTTCAGGGAGTTTTAGGGATCTCTTATGTTTTATTTTATCTTTTCTCTTGAGATGTTTCTTTATTTGTTATGAACTAAACCCCTCAGATACTTGAAGGGGATGAAACCTTGATGGATCTTGTTATTATTTTCTGAATTATTTGATAAATACTTAGTTTGTTCTTAATTATGCATGCTTAATACAAATTTGATGTGCTTAGGTGGAGGAGGAATAGACCCTACCTAAGAGTAGATCTAGCATAATTAAGCGGAGGTGATCACACGCCTAGAGATAGGGTGATTTAGATTTTGCCGATTAGGGGTGAAACCTAATATGGGAGTCCATAGATCGATTTACTGCTATTCTAGGGGGTTATTATAAGAGAATGACAGTTCCACTAATTAACCTAGGGTTAGACGTTATTCACCTCGAGAGGGGTTTAATATATGTTAGGGAGTCTTACGGATCAAACTAAGTAAATAAATCATATGGTCCAAAGTTTAATAACAAGTGAAGTCTAGGTGGATTCTTCCTGAGGGTATCGTCTTGATCAATTGAGTTTTCCTAAAGTTATTTTCCCAATTCGTTCATTTTGTCTTTGTGTCTTTAGCTTAGCAGTCGTTAAATTTAGATAACAACTTCACTTAATATTTAGGCTAAATAATAAAAAGAAAGTTAGTATTAGTACTTTTAGTTCCTTTGGGTTCGACAATCTGGTTTTGCCTTAACTATACTACTGTTCGATAGGTACACTTGCCTTTAATCATTATTAGAGTTAGTTTCTAGGTTCGATCATTCTTTTATAAATTTTAAAGCTCTGATTTCAGCGATCAGCTGCCAGTAACGATATTTGTGGCAAAGCCACCAGTAACAGTACACTTCCTCCATTAATATACCCCAAACCCATGCATCATGTCATGACATAATAATTTCGTGTATGCAGTAATGTATCCTTATGACAAATTAATAAAAGTATACACAAACAAACCATATCTGCCCTTAAGGGTATAACAGTAATTTTACCCGCTGAGGGTATTTCAGTAATTTACCCACCAGGGGTATTTCAGTAATTTACCCATAAGGGGTATTTCAGTAATTTCGTACATTAAGGTATTCTAACAAAGATAACGATGCGATTGGGCTTAGGTCCCATCCTCGGCCCAAATAGGCCCACACGCTCGTGTGGCCCATTTAGCCCAAATCTAGCCACAGTTATGAGATTCACATAGACCAGTTCACTATCTACTACACAATCATACAATTTATTCATATGGGGCCACGAGCCCTTTGGCCTCACATGGCCCATTTCGGCCCATCGAGGCCCAAACAACCTAACCCACAAGAACACTCATGATGGCCTCAACTATCACGTCGAAGCCCCCACACGTGCGCTTGCACGCTCGTGTGGCTACCATCGTCTTGTGACCGGCATCTCGGCATTTACCGCTCTATAGCTAGAGTAGGGCGAAATACACACCTGATAGGAGTCTAATGCTAATCCCCGCTCCGGATGCTCCTATGCCCAACGCCAACCAGGTATGCTTCCTCTCCTCCTAGATAGCTCCATTTATAGCCAACTTCTCACCTTACCTCTTGCTAGCTTTCCGATGTGGGATCCCTCATTTAGTAGAGTTTAAATCCAACACAAACTCTGGCTGTCCAATCCGCAAAATAAATACTCCCTTGCTTGTCATGTGATTCGAACCCAGGCTCTCCCATCAGCCAATTCACGCCACTTGCAACTAAGTCACCAACTCCTCTTGTGTCAAAAATCATGCGCAACTAAATATAAATCTATGGGCCAAAGTCCAAGTTCACTTAAAAATAAATCAAAATCAAATGCCAGCGCCAAGGCTTGAACCTTTGATCCCCCTTGCATCTTTGTGGCGTCACTCCCCTGCTCCCTAAGTGGTGTCACTTTGCCACCACAGCACACTCCTTTTTGTGTCATTTTCCTCCACATTTTATTCTTAAAGCCTACCTACTAACTCCTAGGGTTTTATTCACCTAAAACCAAAGTTTTCCTAAAGCCTAAATATGATCCTAAGACTTCATAGAAGCCCCTTAACCTTCCAAAATCACTCACTTAATAGGTCCAACTTGCCTTAGTGCCATTCTCTTGTTCTCAAAAATTTTTAAACGCTCCCTTGCCCAAGGCCCAGTGGGCCTAATCCTACTAGGCCCAAATTCAGGGTGTTGCAGAACCTATTTTCAACACTTAGCCAATTTTAAACCTATCTTTCATTGATATTTGCCATACTTAGCCAACTATAAACGACTTGCTAATTGGAACGGTACTTTCTCGTCGACGATCGAGCAACGCAAATACGACTCGAAATTAATCATGAGGTTAGATCGTATTAGTTGCTTTGAGTACTAGCTAGCCCGTACCATTATTTTTGAAATTGATGATGATTTTGTGAAGTACCATTATTGAATAATTGAGTTTTGTAATGTTTGATGATGAAAACTAAAACTAAGTGTTTGATGGTTGATATACATGTTTTGTATAATGATTTTTGGTGAAATTTCCTATTAAGGATTAAATTGTAAAAATGAGAAATTGAGGGGCTAAAATGTGAAATAAATGAAAGTTATGGGCTGCTAGTAGCATGTGATAAATTCAACTAGAATAGGTTGCTATGAAATTTATTGAATTTTTGATTTTATGCAAAAAGGACTAAATTGATAAATATATAGAAATTAGGGGGCTAATGTGTAAAATGCCCTAGTTATGTGTTGTGGACTAAATTGAGTAAAAATGTGATTGAATGAGTTGAATTTGATATTATATAGATCAAGAAAGGAGAAATTCGGACCTAGATCGAGGCAAGAACAAAGTGCTCGATTGATCGACTAGTATCGTCGTTTCTAAGTTCAAGGTAAGTTAGTGTGTAATACGTATTGTTTAAATAATGTTCATATGTGATGAAATGAATGGAAATGTGATTTTGGAGTTTGTAGTGTGAAATGTGAGTTCAAAGATATGTGGCACTAAGTGCGCATAAATAGAATCATTACAGTGATGAATGGCACTAAGTGTGTGAGATAAAGAAAGCATCGGCTGTATTATTTGGCACGACGTGTGCGATACTGAGACAAATTCTATTTAATGTGATGGCACTAAGTGTGTGTTATTATTATAGCTTCGACTAGTTAATTGGCACTAAGTGTGGGAGTTCATTGAACATTTAAAGAGGATCGAATGAATTATGGCATTGAGCATTAAAGTGGTAAATATGATAGATAAATATGTGATGGTACAGGTATGTACAAAACCTATGTGGTTGATGATATTGTGTATGAGATAGATGGAAGATTATGTAAATGAATGATGAAAAGAGTTAGATTGAGTAGCTTTATAAATGCTTATATATAAGCCTATAAATATGGTATTAAAGTGAGTAAAAGACGTGGATGAGATTGAGTAGTGATTTGAATGGAAATAAGTGTTAGTTAATTTTACATATTGAATTTGTATTGTTGAGTTAATTGTGTTATATTATGAACTTACTAAGCTTTAAAGCTTACTGTGTGAAGTATTTCTCTATTTTACAGTGGTATTTAAAGCTAGCTCAGATACGGGGATTGTTAGCGACTCAATCACACTATCGGACATCTATTTTGGTACCTTTTAGAAATTGTATTTATGGTATATGGCATGTATAGGCTAGTAAGGTTGTGGAATGTTTTGAGATGTATAAATCTTGCCATGTGATATGGCTTGATAATGGATGAGACTTTGGATTGATTTTGGTATATGTTTTGCTATGTGAAAATGGTGTATGTGCTGTGTATATATGGTCTTGTGTGAATGGCCATATGGTATGCTTTGGTGAAATAGAAATGATATGTTCCATAGTTGAATTGGTAGTTGTGATAGTGAATATATTGCATGTTTTAAGTTGGTTTGAAATGAAATGTGAATCATTTGCTTTTGGTATGGAATTGGTTCATGAAATGGACATGTTTTGAGTTGGAATTGTATATAGAAATGAATGAGGATATTGTAGCATGAATTATACATTTTTAGTAGGGTTTTTACCATTAATTGGGCATGAATTAAGTTTAGGGTGATGCGTGTAGGATTGACCCAAAATGGGTGGCAACTTGGCCTCGTAAATGTCCTATAATTGTCCACACGGTTGAGCACACAGGTGTGTGTCTCGACCGTGTCCTTCAATGTCCCAATTTGAAGCAAGTCAGACTTGCACACGGGATATACACACGGGCGTATGACAAACTGTGTGATTCAAGTCATTGTTGCATACGGGCCAGACACCGGGCTCGTGACAGGCCGTGTGACCCAAGTCAGTGTTGCATACGGGGTAAGACATGGTCTAAGGCATGGCCGTGTGAGGTACACGGCCTAGCCCCACGGGCATGTGCCTTATTTTAATAGAAAAAATTTTTAAGTTCCGCAAAGTTTCCGTATGAGATCGGTTCAGTCCTGAACCTTCTTTAAAGCATGTTTAAGGTCTCGTAGACCTTCTAAACGGACTTTGTGTTATTTATTAACTATGATATGCTGATGCATGGGAAATGATTTTTTAAATGTTATGATTCGACAGGTAATGCCTCAGAACCTTAGTTCAGCGATGGATACGGGTTAGGGGTGTTACATTTTATTAGTATCAGAGCTACAATTTAGTCGGTTCTAGGACTAATGTAGCGTGTGATAATCTAGCTATACATGCCATATATATATTTGTGATAGTGTGATGATTCTTGAAAGTTAAAAATGTGTTTTCGTATAGCAAATAGAACCTGATCGAGCTGCACCTGATGATGTTAAGAGTAATGCGCCTGCTCCCGCTCAAGGAACAGCGCCGGCAAAGTAAGCTTTCTTCGAATGATGAACAAGTGGTTCACGAAGTTCGTTCGAATGAATCCGGCTGCTTAATAGCCTCCTCCCCCTCAATTTCCTGTAGCTCTACAAGTTATAGGCCCGATTCGATTGAGTAAACCTCCAGTTTATAAGATTCGTAAGTATGAGGCTGAAGAGTTCAGGGCCACAGTTGATGATGAAGCCGAGCGAGTTAAATTCTGGCTTGAGAATACTATTCGAGTGTTTGATGAATTATCATGTACTCCTAATGAATGTCTTAAGTGTGTTATTTCACTGTTGAGAGATACGGCGTACCATTGGTGGAAAACATTGATATCTGTGGTTCCGAGAGAACGAATCACCTGGAATTTCTTCCAAACTAAATTCCGAAAGAAATATATCAGTCAACAGTTTATAGATTAGAAACTCAAAGAGTTCTTGAGCTGGAATAGGGTCGTATGTCAATTACAGTATACGAGTGAGAATTTGTGAGATTGAGCTAGTATGCACGAGAATGTGTTTCGATGGAAACTACTATGTGTAAACGATTCATTGAAGGGTTGAATGAAGACATTAAACTTCTGGTCAGAATTCTTGACTTGACTAAATTTTTGGTATTTGTTGAGAGAGCTTGTAAAGTCGAGGAGCTTAGTAAAGAAAAAAAAGAAAGTAGACTCAGAAGCTAGAGACGAGAGAAAAAGGTCAATGAGTAAGTCGTATCACTCTTCGTCAAAAAGATTTAGAGATGCAACCAGTCGTTCAAAATCTTCAATTGGACATTCAAGTAGAGATCATGTGAAACAATATACGAGTCCTAAAGCTCGAATTCTAATGGAATCAAGTGTTGGCAGTGGCAGAAATAATAAGCCTGAGTGTAGACAGTGTGGGAGACGTCATATTGGTGAATGCTGGGGCAAGTATAATAATAGAGTTTGTTATAAATGTGGATCACGGGAGCACTTCATTCGGGATTGCCTGAAGTTGGCTTAGAAAGATAATGCTCTGAGTGCGAGGCTGAGTAACATGGCAGCAAGGAGTAGACCACCCAGAAACACAAAAATTGTGAGTGGTAGTCAAAAAGGAACAATAGATACATCTGTGAGATCGGAGGCAAGAGCACCTGCCAGAGCCTACGTTATTCGCACTCGTGAAGAAGCGTCATTTCCAAACGTCATTGCTGGTACTTCCACTCTTTATGATACTGATGTGATTGCATTGATAGATCCAGGATCTACTCATTCATATGTGTGTGTGAACTTAGTATCTAGTAAGACTCTGCCTGTTGAGTTTACTGAATTTGTAATTAGAGTATCGAACCCTTAGGCAAGTGTGTTCTGGTGAACAAAGTATGCAAGAATTATCCATTGATATTTCGAGATATCTGTTTCTCGGCTTTTTGATGCTCATACCCATTGATGAATTTGATATAATTCTGGGTATAGATTGGCTAACTTTGCATAATGCTATTGTGAATTGCAAACAGAAGACTATTGATTTGAGAAGTCAGAATGACGAGATAGTCTGAATTGAATCTAGTGATTTGAATGGGTTAC
Source organism: Gossypium bickii (assembly GCA_025503065.1). Classification (NCBI taxonomy): domain Eukaryota; kingdom Viridiplantae; phylum Streptophyta; class Magnoliopsida; order Malvales; family Malvaceae; genus Gossypium; species Gossypium bickii. Next base: position 38,777,820 of record CP106717.1, on the reverse strand, counting down.
TGACCGTAATATCTTTGATGAAAGCTCTGAATTATGTGAAAAAGGGATGTGAAGCTTATCTTGCGTATGTGATTGATTCGCAAGTGACAGAAAAGAAAGTTGAATCAGTGCCTATAGTTTGTGAGTTCCCTGATGTGTTTCCTGAAGAATTACAGGGATTACCTCTGATACAAGAAGTTGAGTTTGGCGTTGAGTTAGTGCCGAGGACGACCTCTAACTCAATATTTCTATATAGAATGGCTCCGAAAAAATTTAATTGAAAGAATTGAAGTCTCAGTTGTAAGAATTGACAGACAGAGGTGTCGCACGACCGAGATTTTCTCCTTAGGGCGCTCCCGTTCTGTTTGTGAAAAAGAAAGATGGTACGATGAGAATGTGCATTGATTACCGTTAGTTAAACAAAGTGACGATAAAGAATAAGTACCCTCTACCGCGAATTGATGATTTGTTTGATCAGTTAAAAGGGGCTACAATGTTTTCGAAAATAGACTTGAGATTAGGTTATTATCAGTTGAGAGTCAAAGAATCAGATGTGCAAAAAATTGCTTTTCAAACAAGATATGGACATTATGAATTTTTAGTTATGCCTTTCGGACTAATGAATGCCCCTGCAATATTTATGGACTTGATGAACCGAATATTCAGGCTGTATTTGGATCGATTTGTCGTTGTGTTTATTGATGATATTTTGATTTATTCTTGTGATGAGACGATACCTACCGAGCACATGAGAATTGTGTTATAGACCCTGCGTGATAAGTAATTGTATACAAAGTTCAGTAAATGTAAGTTCTGGTTGCTCGAGGTTGGTTTTCTGGGAGATATAGTGTCAATTGCGGAGATACGAGTTGATCCGAGTAAGGTTTCAACAATTTTAGGTTGGAAACCTCCAAGAAATGTGTTTGAAGTTCACAGTTTTCTGGGACTAGCGGGGTATTATAGACGGTTTGTGAAAGGCTTTTGCGATGATTGCAACTCCGTTGACAAGATTACTTCAGAAAGGTGTGAAATTCAAATGGTCTGAAAAGTGTCAGAAAAGCTTTGATCAGTTGAAAGCCCTTTTTACTGAAGCTCCAGTTTTGGTACAGCCAGAATCGGGTAAAGAGCTTGTAAATTTTAGTGGTGCTTCGTTAAACATTTGGGATGTGTTTCTGATGCAGGAAGGCAAGATTATTAACTATGCCTCGAGACAATTGAAACCGCATGAAAAGAATTATCCGACGCACGACCTTGAGCTGGCTGCGATTGTGTTCGCTTTGAAGATTTGGCATCACTATTTATTTGGTGAGAAATGTCACATTTACACTAATTTCAAGAGCTTGAAATATCTGACGACACAGAAAGATTTCAATCTGCGATAGAGAGTTTGGTTAGAATTGTTAAAAAACTACGAGCTTGTGATTGATTATCATCTGGGAAAAGCAAATGTTGTTGTTGACACTTTGAGCCGAAAGTCTTTAGTCGATTTATAAGCAATGAATACTCAGATAGAATTGTGTGATGATGATTTGGTTATAGCTGACTTAAAAGTGAGGCCGTTGTTCTTACAGTAGATTTGTGATGCTCAAAAAGTTAACAATGAAATGCTAGCGAAACAAGGTCAGTGTGATTTAAAGTCTGATTCAGAATTTCGCGTTGATGATGATGATTGTCTGAGATTCCGAGATCAAAGTTGTGTTCTGAGAAATTCAGAGTTGATTCACTTGATTTTGAAAGAGGCTCATAGCAATCGCTTATCGGTTCATCTGGGAAGTACAAAGATGTTTGATGATTTAAAACGACTTTACTGGTGGCCTGGAATGAAAAGAGATATCTCTGATTTTATTTCAAAATATTTGATCTATCAGCAAGTTAAAGCTGAACATCAGATGCCATCCTGTTTGTTACAACCGATCATGATTCCTTAGTGGAAATGGGAGAGAATCACGATGAGCTTTGCGTCAGGATTGCCCCTATCTCCGAGAAAGAAAGATACAATATGGGTGATAGGTGATAGATTAACAAAATTAGCTCATTTTATTCTGGTAAGAACGGATTACTCGCTTGATAGGTTAGCTGAATTGTATGTTTCTGAGGTTGTGCGATTGCATAGGATGCCTAATTCTATAGTGTCCGATAGAGATTTGAAGTTTACATCGCGATTTTGGAAGAAATTACAAGAGGCTTTAGTTATGAAATTGCATTTTAGTACGGCATTTCATCCGCAAATAGACGGTCAATCCGAGCAGATCATTTAGATTCTCGAGGATATGTTGAGATATTGTATTCTTAAGTTTGAAGGTAGATGGGAAAAGCACCTACCGTTGATTGAATTTGCGTATAATAATAGCTTTCAATGAAGCATTAAAATGGCACCATATGAGGATATTTACAGTCGTAAATGTAGAACACCATTGTATTGGACTGAGCTTTGTGAGAATAAGATTGACGGTGTAGACTTGATCAGAGAGACTGAGCAAAAAGTGAAAGTGATTAGAAACAGTTTGAACATCAGATCATCAAAAGTCTTACGCATATTTGAAATGAAAAGATATTGAATTTAAGATTGGGGATAAAGTGTTTTTGAAAGTATCTCTATGGAAGAAAGTACTCCGATTCGGCAGAAAAGGCAAGTTGAGTCAGAGATTCATCGGGTCGTATGAGATTATTAAACTATCGAGCCGGTTGCTTATAGTTTGTTGTTGCCAACTGAGTTAGAGAAGATTCATAATGTGTTTCACGTATCGATGCGCTGAAGATATAGATCTGACCCATCGCACGTGATTGCCCCTAGTAAAGGTGAGATTCAGTCTGATTTATCGTATAGCGAAGAACGATTCGAATGGTGGCTCGTGAGATCAAAGAGTTGAGAAATAAGAAAATTGCTTTAGTGAAAGTGTTATGGCACAGACACGGGGTTGAAGAGGCTACGTAGGGGCCTGAGGATAATATGAGAGAGTAATATCCGAATATATTCACTGGTAAGATTTTCGGGGATGAAAATCCCTAAGGGGGAGAGTTGTAATAGCCCGGTTTAGACCTTAGTCAGAACAGTGGTTTCAGGACCACAAATCTGAGGTCAGAGAAATAATTTAATACTATTTTTGATGTTTATGGCATGTGATAAAGTATGTGTGAAAGTTCTGTGTGAAAATTTTATCGTTTGTGTGCCGATTTGTGAAAAAAGATCTAATCGTGTAAAATGAAAAAGCTGTGTGCTAGTAATTAAAAGTGCTTAAATGCTATGTCTTATTAAATGAGAGGTCCTTATGTTATTATTAGACCATTAATAGCTTGGATGGACAAAAATGGGTTTATATTAGTGGATTTTTAATGTGATTATAAAAGGTTAATTTTGGTAATTGATAAATCATGATATTATTATTAAAACAAAGCCAAATGCACATCTTTTTCATGCATTCATCATCGAAAATTGAAGAAATAGATAGGGTTTATTAGCTTTGAGCATTTGACACTTATTGAGCTTGAATGAGGTATGTTTTGAGCTTGGTTCTTGATGATTTTTATGTTTTTGTGATTGCTGCTTTGAGTACTAGCTAGACCATACCTTGATTTTCGGAATTGATGATGATTTTTTGAAGTACGATTGTTGACTAATTGATTTTTGTAATGTTTGATGATGAAAACTAAGTGTTTGATGGTTGATATACATGTTTTGTATAATGATTTTTAGTGAAATTGCCTACTGTGGATTAAATTGTGAAAATGAGAAATCGATGGGCTAAAATGTGAAATAAATGAAAGTCATGGGCTGCTTGTAGCATGTGATAAATTTGGCTACCATGGGTTGCTAAGAAATTTATTGAATTTATGATTTTATGCAAAAAAGACTAAATTGATAAAAATATGGAAATTAGGGGCTAACATGAAAAATGCCCTAATTGTGTGTTGTGGACTAAATTGAGTGAAAATGTGATTGAATGAGTTGAATTTGATATTTTATAGATCAAGAAAGGAGAAATGCGGACCTAGATCGAGGCAAGAACAAAGTGCTCGATTGATTGACTAGTATCGTCGTTTCTAAGTCCGAGGTAAGTTCGTGTGTAATACGTATTGTTTAAACAATGTTCATATGTGATGAAATGAATGGAAATGTGATTGTGGAGTTTGTAATGTGAAATGTGAGTTCGAAGATATGTGGCACTAAGTGTGCGTAAATAGAATCGTTACAGTGATGAATGGCACTAAGTGTGTGAGATAAAGAAAGCATCGGTTGTATTATTTGGCACTGCGTGTGCAATACCGAGACAAATTTGGTTTAATGTGATGGCACTAATTGTGTGATATTATTATAACTTCGGCTAATTAATTGGCACTAAGTGTGCGAGTTCATTGAACGCTTAAAGAGGATTGAATGAATTATGGCATTGAGCATTGAAGTGGTAAATGTGATAGTACAGGTATGTACATAACCTATGTGGTTGATGATATTGTGTATGAGATAGATGGAAGATTATGTAAATGAATGATGAAGAGAGTTAGATTGAGTAGCTTTATAAATGCTTATATATAAACCTATAGATATGGTATTAAAGTGAGTAAAGGACAAGGATGAGATTGAGTAGTGATGTGAATGGAACTAAGTGTTCGTAATATAACTTACTAAGCTTTAATGCTTACTGTGTGAAGTATTTCTCTGTTTTATAATGGTATTTAAAGCTAGCTCGGATCTAGGGATCGTCAGCGACTCAATCACACTATCAGACATCTATTTTGGTACCTTTTGGAAGTTGTATTTATGGTATAAGGCATGTATAGGCTAGTAAAGTTGTGGAATGTTTTGAGATGTATAAATATTGCCATGTGATATGGCTTGATGATGGATAAGACTTTGGATTGATTTTTGTATATGTTTTGCTATGTGAAAATGGTGTATGTGATGTGTATATATGGTATTATGTGAATGGCCAATATGGTATGCTTTGGTGAAATAGAAATGGCTTGTGTCATACTTGAATTGGTAGTTGTGATGGTGAATATATTGCATGTTTTAAGTTGGTTTGAAATGAAATGTGAATCATATGCTTTTGGTATGGAATTGGTTCATGAAATGGACATGTTTTGAGTTGGAATTGTATATGGAAATGAATGAGGATATTGTAGCATGAATTATGCATGTTTTAGTAGGGTTTTAACCATTAATTGGGCATGAACTGAGTGTAGGTGATGCTTGTAAGATTGATCCAAAATGGATGGCAACTTGGCCTTGTAAATGGCCTATAATTGTCCACACGATTGAGCACAAGGGTGTGTGTCTCGACCGTGTCCTTCAATATCCCAATTTGAAGCAAGCCAGACTTGCATACGGGACATACACACAGGCGTGTGACAGGCCGTATGATTCAAGTCAGTGTTGCACATGGGCCAGACACACAGGCGTGCAACAGGCCGTGTGACCCAAGTCAGTGTTGCATACAGGGTAAGACATGGTCTAAGGCATGGCCGTGTGCCCTGTTTTAAAAGAAAATTTTTCTAAGTTTCGTAAAGTTTCTGTATGAGATCGGTTTAGTCCTAAACATTCTTTAAATCATGTTTAAGGTCTCGTAGACCTTCTAAAGGGACTTTGTCTTATTGATTAACTATGATATGCTGATGTGTGAGAAATGATTGTTTAAATGTTATGATTCGACTGGTAATGCATCATAACCCTAGTTCAGCGATGGATACGGGTTAAGGGTGTTACAAATAGCTAAAGGTATTAAATAGCTATGGAACCTTAAAGTAAAGTCCTTAAGTAGTAATTAGACTAGTATAAGGGTGAGTGGACATTTATGGACACATAATTAGGTGTTTTTAAATTTTTAATTAAAGGTTAATTTTCTAATTTTGTTATTGAACATAAAATAAATAAAACAAAATCATTTTATTCATCTTTCATCATCCTCATCAACCGAAATTTGAAGAAAGGAAAAGCCAAAAGCTAGTTTTTCTGTTCGGCCAAGCTTCTTAGCTGAATTGTAAGTCTGTTTTTGTCTCGTTTTTAATGATCTCTATGTTTTTAAGATTGTTGCAATTTAGTCTAGCTAGCCCAGGGACTAGTTTGCAAAATTGTCAAAGATTTTAGATGTTGCCATTGATGAATACATGTGTGTTTTGATGTTTAATGATAGATTATGAAGGTTTGATGATAGTTATACAAGTTTTGTTATGTGATTTTTAGTGAAAATGCAAATTAGGGATTCATTTGTGAAAAGTGTAAAATTCATGGTTAAAATGTGAAATAAATGAAAAATATGGGCTGCTAGGGGCATAATGGTAATTCGGCTAGCATGGGTTAGAATTGAATTTCATGAATTTGTGATTTTATGAAATAAGGACTAAATTGTAAAATATGTGAAATATTAGGAGCAATTGTGTAAAAATACCTTAAAGAGAATTTTGGACTAAATTGAATAGAGAGATGATTAAATAAGTTAATTTTGAATACATTTAGATCAAGAAAAGCAAAACTTAGATCTAATCGAGGGAAAAATAATGTTCTTGACTAATCGACTTATTTCGTCATTTTTGCGTCCGAGTTAAGTTAGTATGTAATAAGTATTGTTATAATTATGTTTTTAATGCTTTGATATTGCATAAATTTTGAACACGAGACTACAGACATGTTCGAAAATGATTTGACGATGATTTGGCATTGGAAGTCCCGGTTGAACCTTAGGAGTAGATTAGGATACGATTGACATGTCATTAGGGCTTATTGTGATTATGTGATCCAGGTGCTGGTCCTCTACGTCCTACCGGTGGCTGAGTATACCGGCATGTGTTGTGGTTACTTGACAGCTTGTATGAGCAGCACCGTGTAGCTACGTCTTGACCCACAGCTTGTGTGAGCAGGCTCGCTGATAGCTCGAGAGTGAGCATATATGTGATATGGGATTGAGATAGCTTCGGCTATATATGTGGCACTTCAGATGTGTTTTTCCCATGTATCCGATAGTATTCTGAATGGTCCAATGGGTAAATGAAAGATATGGTTGAGAATGAGATTGATACAAGATAGTACAGGTATGTACATGAACCATATAAGCTTTAAATCGAAGAAATTGTGAAGTGCACATATAAACATATGATTAAGCATGTGAAAGGTTTGTTAGTTAAATGATCTGTATGTTGCTATATTCAATTGGATGATATGTATATTTATGATTGAATTGAGTTTATTTCATGCAAGCTTGCTAAGCTATAAAGCTTACTTTGTTTCTTTATCTATGTTTTATAGTGATTTTAAAGCTAGCTCGGATTCGGGGATCGTCGGAGACTACGTCACACTATCCATATATCAATTTGATACTTTTGAACTTATGTTTTGAGTATATGGCATGTATAGGGACTTTGGTCACTTTGGTTTTGTGTTGGTATTGAATGTAGCCATTTGAGTTGGCTTGTAAATGTTCTATGTTTAGTTTTGTATATATTGCCATATAAGTTTGCTTGATTCGATATGTTTGAATCATGTATATATATGTAAATATATGGCTTGTGTTGTGAGTTCATGGATAGGTATATGATGCTTGTGAGTTTGATTCTTAATGATGTATGTTTGGAAGTGTCTAGCAAGTTAAATTGTGTAGGTGAATTTAGTATAAATGGTATGTCATGTTTTTTAATTTGTGTGTATGGAGAGTGGGAGTGTAGAATGTGCATGAGTTATGTTTGAAATGGCTAGTTTAAATGATCATATATGCTATGTATTGGTGCCTTTGAATTTGACGTAGGTGTGCACAAGTTTGGGTGGCAAATTGGCTTGGTAAATAGCCTATTTTTATCCACACGGGCGTGTGTCTCAGTCGTGTGTGATACATGGTCACGTACACAGCCGTGTGTCCCCTTGTGTTGAATTAGAAATCAAGTCAGTGTGCTCCACACGGCCTCACACATAGGCATATGACTTGGCCGTGTGGCATAAGTCAGTATACCCTAAAGGTTTGACACGGCCTAGCACACGGGCGTGTGAGGCCATTTCGAAGGGGCACACGGGCGTGTGTGTTGGCCATGTGACCCAAGTCAGAGAGTTACATGAGGTCAGACACGGGCTAGGACACGGCCATGTGCTCCCATTTCAAATGTCCACACAGTTTGTGACACGGGCGTGTCTTTGGCCGTGTGAGAGACACGGACGTGTGTCCCCTATTTTTTAGAAATTTTTTGACGTGTTCAAAAAAAAGTTATTGGTTTAGTCCCGAACCACTCATAAAGCATGTTTATAGCCTTGTAGGCTCATATTAGGGACAATGTGATTGAAATAAATTATGTTTGCTATGCAATTGACCAATGTATATGAAATGTATAAATATTGTGTTATAAGTCTGGTAATGCTCCGAAACCCTATGCCGGCGTTGAATACAAGTAAAGGGTGTTACAGTCGGCACTCCACGAAACTTCTCTGGTCAACCACAAAAATAACCCGTCCCAATGCACATGCAATATGTCATACCATCTCATACATAGCCATAATTTAATACTGTCACATTATATTGGCATGTTCAACACATGCCTTCAATTATTGAATGCTTTCAGTAAATGGAACCAATGATCCAACTGTCAATTTACCATTAAAATGATATCATTCAACAAATCACAGTTTCATATAATTTTACTAACTTTTCATTGTCCATGTATAACAGTCTTTCCAATATTTCATAGAAATTCTTTCATACAATTATATCATGCATAAGCTCAAATTCCAAAAAAATCATGTCATACATACAAACAATCATATATCAAATAGATAAATCATTCATCACAATATCAATCATTTAATCATACTGTTAGATTATCAACTTTCATAACATGTCAAGTTGTTAGGGCTCAAAACGTACCTGGTTAGACCACTTACCAATTTAATTACTTTGCTATTAAGCCAAGCCTAACCAGCAAGCTAAATCATCAATTAAATCATAATAATTATTATTACCAGTAAAGTTATTGAGTTTAGGACCCACATCTTATTTTATGCTTTTATGCAACACGCTAGCGAATATTACGATTCCTCTAATAAACTTTAAAATGAACCTAAACTAAGAATCAGTATAAAACTCAACCAATACACCTCTTAAAAAGCCTCTAAACACCCACTCATGGGTTCAATCCAATCGTCACAATTTCAACCATTTTTCGAATCCAAACTAGTTAGATTCTTACAGTAATTTGTGGTGAATAGTACACGCAAACGTCTTTCGGCTTTATTGCTGATTTGGGGCATTTAACTCTGCACCTAACACATTTAATTACTAAAAAATCAGTAGCTAATCTATTATTTAAATTTCCTTATTTGATCAATTAACAACTTCTGTAATACCCCTCACTCGTATTTAACGCTGGAATAGGGTTACGAAGCACTACTGGACTTATAACGCAATTAAATATACATTGGTTATAAGTTCTTATTATTTATGAAATTGAACTCAATGCTGAAAAGTTATGCAAATAAATGTATTATGATTAAGTTATATATATTTTTATGATATTGAAATGTTTTAGAAGCAGAATATGTTAATACAAGGAAGTATCGACTGTGTTACGACGTCCGAAAGCCTCGTACGAACCATAGGAATAGAATAGGATACATATGTCATGACATAGGATTTTGAGATGTGATATTGTGTAAGACCATGTCTGAGACATTGGCATCGATCTGAGATTCCGTGTAAGACCATGTCTGGGACATTGGCATCATATATGATTTCATGTAAGACCCTGTCTGAGACAGTGGCATCGATATATGATAACATGTAAGACCATATCTGGGATATGGCATTGTACGAGCTTTATGAGCTACCCGGGTATCCTTATCAATTCCGAATGGTTCAACGGGCAAAGTTGAGAAGCAAATGACTATATGAATGAGTTATATGATTTAGGTAGAACAGATGCTATATGAATCTTGAGAATGAAAGGTGAGTATAAATATAAGTGATTAAATATGAGAAAGATATGTGATTAAATATGTTATTTCCCAAAATGTGCTCATTTGGCTATATGAAAGTGAGAATTGAATGTTATATGAGAGTCGAATTGAATAAGCTTATGAAAGCTAAAGTATGTAATTAAGTGAGTATATTATTGAATGGTGATGATTTGATAAGAAATCATGTTATAAACTTGAGATAAGTTGTGTTTTGGCATGTGAGATAGCATATTATGCTTATGAATTGAATTGAAATTATTTGTTATGTTAAGTTTATTAAGATACGAGTTTACTAAGCTTTATAGCTTACTTTGTGTTGTTTTTCTATGTTTTATAGTGATTCCAATGTTCCCTCAGGTTGGAAGTCGATGGAGATCGCATCATACTATCTAGCTAATGATTTCAGTATTTATACCCTTTATGACTTGGTTATATGGCATGTATAGGCTATGGTATTTGATATTATGGTTGGAAATGTATTTGGTCATTTGAGATGGTTGATTATGAATGTGGTAGTGGAATTTGGTAATATTGGCAATTGATGCCTATGTGTTTGATGTATTTTTTTTTTTAGCCACGAGATTTGACTAATTATTAATGTCAAGCTTATTGTGATGTTGCCATGTAGATTGGCTTTAGATGTGAGATCGGTATGTGTTATATGATGTTTATATATTGCCTTGTACTTAGGCATGCGTTTTTGGCTAATAGACATATGGTGGATTATAGCTTGAGAAATGGTATGATTGTAGCTTGGTTTTATAATAATGAGTTGGTTGAAATATGGTCATGTCTTGTTGTGATAATTGACTAAGTAAATGGCATCAATTTGAATGATGAATTGGAAGTGTTTGTAATGGCATGAAATGAGTTTGAAATTGTATTGGCATATCTTGAATTATGCATAAATTGAGTTAGAAATGAGTTAGAAAGTGTTTGGGTAAATGAAATGATTGTATTGGCATATCTCGAATTATGCATAAATTGAGATTGTTTTGGTTGCCAATTGGGTTTAGAAATTGCACCATTTGCTCTTGTGTAGGTGTTGGAAAGTTAGATGGAAAATGTGGCTTAAACCAAGCCTATTTTCGTGCCACATGGTTGAGCACACGGGCGTGTGACTCAACCGTGTGACCTCTGAACCTTAATTAAATAAGACAGTCAGTTATGCGGTATAGACACATGGGCATGTCTATTAGCAGCACACGGGTTGTTTTCACACGGCCTGAGACATGGGCGTGTCTGGTGGCCATGTGAGGCACAGGGCGTGTTTACACGAGTGTGTGGCCATTATATGCATGAAAAATTTTAAAGTTTCCTCAAAGTTTTCTAATGTGATCAGTTTAGTCCCGAACCACTTCTAAGCATGTTTTAAGGCATCGATGAGCCTCGTAAGGGACGATATGACTGTGTTTGATGTTGATTATTTGATATTGAATTATTAATAAGAATTATGTGTTATAAGTTGAGTTTTGATCAGTAATACCTCGTAGCCCTATTTCGACGACAAACACGGGTTTAGATGTGTTACATTTTATTGGTATCTAAGCTATGGTTTAGTCAGTTCTAGGACTGACATAGCGTATGTGAGTTTACCTATACATGCCATATTTAATCTGTGATAGTGTGATATCTCCCGACTCTGATGAAAATTATTTTGATTAGATAGATATGCTTTCCAACCGAGCTAATTCTGATAGTACGGAATGTTGTACTCAAATGTTTGAGTGAAAATGTATTGGTGATGAGTCGAAACTCATAAAGGTATGGATCAGAGTATATGATATGTTGCTATTGATAAATGTTATAACCATATGAGTATATGGCATATGAACTATGTGTTAAGTACAAAATTGATTATAAGCAAATGATTATTAAATGTTTTGAGAATGTGAAATTAGAAATGAATTGGCTATTCGTAATAGTATGTGTTATGTGCATTTATTTGAGAGTTAAATCTGAGGCGTTACTACCCTCACCCCTTTCCAGTAAAATGTTACAATGAAATCTGTAAGATTTGGATTGAATAAGCTCACGAGTGTGGAGTTACAGAAGTCCGTGTTTGAAAGATTAGTAATGTGGTTAGAAAAGAGAATGAATCAGCAAATGAAGACAGTACTAAAAGAGATATTGGATAGTTCTGAAGACTATTCAGATTATGCAAAGTCACTGTTAAAGAAGAAGTTAATTCCGATTAAACGACCTATTTAGGTATGTTATCTAAAGAAAGTATTAACTGGAAGCTTTTCTGAATTGATTTCTGTTAGTGATGGGATAATGTGAAAATTTCTGATGACAGAATTAGATAGTGGATTAATGTTTGAATTGTATTGATGGTTGAGTACAGTGGTTGTGGTTGAGTTAATTACGATGATTACTTCTGGGTATACAATGTGTTTGTGACACCCCTAACCCGAGACCATCGTCGGACTAGGGTTAAAGGTATTACCGGACGGATCAGAAACTTTTACTGACATTGCATACATTCGTTCATCAATTACACTCATAATGTCCCTTAAATAGGTTAACGAGACCTTAGTCGTGCTTTAAACCGAGTTGGGACTAAACCGGAACATATACAGAAATTCTTGAAAAATTTTAAACTTTCTAAGTTTTAAGGGTTACACACCCGTGTGGACAGGCCGTGTGCCTCCCACGGCTGCTAGACAAGCCCATGTGTCTTCCCCGTGGTCGAATCTGACTTAACTCCATGGCCATCAAACACGCCCATATACCTTGGCCGTGGTCAATCCTGACTAAACCACACACTACTAGGCACATCCGTGTGCCAAGGCCGTGTACTCTTAATCAGCTACTAACTTAGTCCCACGGTCACTAGGCACGCCCGTGTGCCACAACCATGTGGCAAAAAAGGCCATTTGCAAGGCCAATATGCCACCCACATTAGGTTCATACCTACAAGCAATTACCAATACATCTCATGCACATTTGGCAACCAAGAACATATCAAAATAAATATCCAATAACTACATATAAAATCCAATTTCAACCAAGCCAATTTACAAGACTACAACTCATGTAAACACAAGCATAATTCATTCAAATACTTACCTTGAACTTAACCAAAATATACATCACATATCATATTCATTAATACATATTGCCAACACATAACTAGCCAAATCACATGGCTAAGTTCACTTCATATTCATAAACAAATAACTAGCCTATACATGCCAAATCTAGCTATATACATTTCTAAAATGTACCGAAACTAGTTGAGTAGTGTGCTGACGATCCTCGACAATCCCCGACGATCCCCGAGCCTTCGATAGCTTTGACGATCTGTAAACAGAGAAAACATACACACAGAGTAAGCTTTCCAAAAGCCTAGTAAGCCATATACAAATAAACCTAATACACAATGCATATAACCAAATTGTATCATTGGTACTTATAAATCTCATAGCCATTTCATTTCATAGACTTTGGCACTTTTACTCACACAAAGCTTACCACATATTTCATTTCATATATCACATACAAACTTAGCTTATTCATATCCATTCTTGTATCTCATTCAAATTCTCATGTTCAATCATATATTCCTTCAAAACAAATACATATAGGTACTTACCTTTTATACACACTTAGTGTATATACCAAACGTACCTGAAATGAATATACATTCATGTAATTGTTCATCGCTCGGAATTTGCCCGTTGAACCGTTCGAAATCTAATAGGATATACAGAATACTAAGAATAGTCACACAATGCCAACATCCCAGACGTGGTCTTACATGTAATCAGATGTCGATGCCACTGTCCCCGATAGGGTCTTAGACGAATTAATACGATGCCGATGTCCCAGACATGGCCTTACATAAATCATATTGATGCCAATGTCCCAGACATTGTCTTACATGAAATCTCAAATCAATGCCAACATCCCAAACGTGGTTTTACATGATAAAATAGAACAAATACCTATGTCATGACATAGCTAATCCTATCCATTCCTAGGTTCGTACGGGACTTATCAGACATTGCTACTATGTTGTTCTTATCTCAGAAATCATGTACACATCATTTCATAGTCATTCATTGTATTCAATAGTTATACGAACCTACACAATTCAATACAAATTTGTTTATTTGCATAATAACTTACGTCAGATTCGATTTAACTGAACGGAAACGGCTACACGGTTACTTTCGCTTTCCTACGATCTAAGTCCCATTTCTTCGGCTCTTGATATATACATATTCAAATTTAACTCTTTTATTCAATAATTTATTCAATTCAATCCAAATACACACTTTTAGGGTAATTTAAAAATTAGCCCCTACATTTGCACATTTATCAGTTTACTCTATTTTTCTCAAAACATCAAATACACAAAATCATCACATACTCATGCTTAGCGGAATGCTTAAGTATATCATACAAGCCCATATTTTCCATCAAATTTGTAATATCCAGGATGTAGGGGTTATGCATTTTAACTTAATTGTATGTGGAAGCATGCCTATGTATGGTTTGAATGTGTTTTGTGGGTTTTGGGAACCCTAGAATGTAGGTGAATGCCTTAGAAAAATATTGGATTTTAAGTCTTGAAGTGGGGCTAAGCAAGATAGGCCTTAAGAAAATTTGTATGCGGATTTAGAATCAAGTACTGGGCTAGTAAAGTGGCAAGGGAGGCGCTACTTAGAGCTCAGGGGTGTGACGCCTCAGGGAGTGTGCAGGACCTAGGTTCGAGCAGCAAGGGAAGCATTTGGAGCTTTTATTTTGTAGCAAGGAGAAGCAGTGGTGGACGGCACTGGGACACTAAGTGGATGAGCATTTGATTAAGTCAAATTCATTCAAAATTTGGCTAAGGAGGGAGGATAAGTGTTGACTCATTCAAACTATTTTAAATGAGAGGTGAAGAGAAAAAGTAGGAGAAAAAGAAGGAAGGTGATAGGAGAAGGAGAGTTGGCCGGCCAAGGGACTCCTAAGGTGACATTTTCGGCCATGAAGTTGGGAGGGAGGAGGCCGAATGTGCAGAAGGTGGTGTTGGGCACCTTTTGTGCGATTTCTTTTTCCCGAAAGCCTTCGAATTCTTTTGTCATTTGAGACCGTAAACCAAAAGGGACCACTCGTGCACTTTTCCCTCTTAATCATCTTCTTCTTTTCTCTTTTATTTTGCTAAGGCCGAAACTCCTTCATCCTTACCATTGTCGCAACTCTCTAAGGTTCCAAACTTCTCTTCTCTTTTCTTCCCTTTTATGTTGGTCGAACCTTCCTCTTGTCACAAAAGTTGAATCGTATCTAATCTCTACCTTCCCTCTTTTTCTTTTAACAATTCTTCAAAAGCCGAAAGTTTGTCTTGGCCATAATCGATTGCTCACTTTTCGCCTAAGCCGAATCCATAACCTTTGTTATCACTATCTAAAGCCGAAAAGATCATTGCATCTCAATCCAATGAAACCGGTTGTTCTTAAGCATTAATAGCCGGAAGCCAATCATCAATCTCCTCTGGAACGACTTCTCTACTTCAGGTTTCTCCTCTTGTCCATTTCCTAGAATCTGTGATCATTGTGTTGGTCACTTTATATGGTAAGAGATCTTTTTTGGTTCAAACCTCTTTCTTTTATTTTAGGTGACTGAAATTTAGAAATCTAACTCCTATTCTTTTTTGGCCGAAACCATGAAGGTGGGTTTCGGGGTTCACCTGTAGCCGATTATAAGAGGAAATCTCTCGGAATTTGAGATCCAAGGTAAGCAAATGTAGTATTCGGCCCAGGGCCATTTTCATAGATTCTATGTATTATAGCCGATTCTGACTATGGTCTGTTAGGCGCAGTTTCGACAAAGGTTAAGAGGGAGCCTTCGGGATTGGGAGTTATTTCAGTAAGAGTATTCAATTAAGATTTGGTTTTGTCTCGTCTTAGATTTGATTTAATGGTTAACCGGGTATTCTGATTAAGTGTCCCTCAATGGATGTGAGTACCAATAAAGGGGAGAAAGGGGTAGTGCCTACCCCTAAATTCAAGAAACGCTCGATTTCTGCTGTTCATGATTGGCCACCGGGGTGTGGGCCAGCGTTGGAAAGGGATAAGCAGTTCACTGTTGTCCCTGCTAGTGAAAGTGTCAGTGAGATCGGGAGTGTAGTTCTCATTGTTATCAGGTGTGTAACCTTACACTAATTTCCCGATAGATTAATAGTGTTGATATGTAATATGTGTGATTATGAAATACGAGAAACATGGCTAAGGGTACCATTCAGTAGTACAATGCAATCAGGTATGTTACCCCCTTAATACTCTGCTAATGATGTTATAAGCATGAATATGGAATATGTATGATATCATATGACTTTGGGGTATATTGCATAATATCTGAAAATGTGTATGTTGCATGGGCATATGGGTGATATTGATAAAGGGGAAGTGTTCTGATGGTTTTTACCACATTATCCGGTGACTTATGTCACATATTATGTATCCGGTGACTTTTGTCACATATTATGAATACGGTGACTCTGCCACATTTATCTAGCGGCTATGCCACGATTATAAGGGCGATGTGCGCTTGATCACAAATGATCGCTTTCGATGGTGTGTGTGCGCAGATGGAGGGTCGATTTAGTAATCCCCACGGTGTGATTGGCAGGTACGGGTGGTGTGTAGAGGATGGATATTTAGGTGGGCTGGGGTTTGCATTTCACTTGATATGTACATGTGGTTTATGATTCATTATGCTATGTATGGGCTTATGGCCGAATATGTTTACATGGGCTTTGCCCAAATTGTTAATGTTCAGCCTATGATCGATTTGGGCTTTTAGTGTATTGTTACATATTGTGTCTGTTGACTAACCCTTCGTGGGATATCTTTTGCAGGTGATACTTAGTGATTTGGACCGGGTCAGCGATGACTATGTGGTGGCCATGCTCAACTCAGCTTTTCGAGTTTCTTTAGATTAAACTTTTCACGTTTCCTTTATTTATTTCGGGATTTATTTCAGATTATGTTTTACTGTAATAAGGCCACTATATAACTATTTCACTTATGTGTTTTTATATTCATTTTGATACGATCAACATCAAACCAATAATTAAACATTTTTCGTAAAATCACTTAAACATCTACGGTTTCTGACTTAATAATAACCTCTAAATTCGGTTTCTTTTAACTTATAATTTTAAATCATGAAGATAGCATTTTAAAGAGATACAAAACCTACATAACAACGCAGTTTTCAGATTCAAATTCTGTTTTTCTTCGAAACCGGCATATTTTCCAAGGTGACCAAAATGAGTTTTACTCAAGCAGCATGCCAGATCCGGTCAGGGCTTGTGGGCCGGGTTTGGGGTGTTTCAACTTGGTATCAGAGCCCAGTTTTAGACACTCGGCCTTGGGTTTTGAAGCCCACAACGTTTTCAAAATGTGAGCCAACATGAGTTTTGAAAATTTTTGGGTTAAAATGGTTTTATGGAAGCATGGCACCCGAGTTCTCGGCCCAGGTCCGCCAGGTAAGTTCTTTTGTTTATAAATTGATTTGAGTATGATGATTTATGATACTTTAGCTGGTAGATTTAGGAACACTATACTATAGAGACATGGACCCTAGGTATAACGGAAAAAAACCACTGATTAAAAACTCTCTGCATAAAATTCCTCTTAAACAAGAAAGTGAAAAGATTCTAATGCATAAAATTTTCGTAAAACAGATAAGACGCGACGTAGACATGAGTTCTAGGGGACGTGGTCGCTGTGGGCGCGGCAGAGGCAGAATGACTGTGTCGGAACCAGTTGGGTCTGGTCAGGGTTCCGAAAATGAGGCACCGCCACTGACTGTAGGGGCAAAATTTTAGGAGCAGACAGGAGGAGATGACGCAGTATCGCAGGCTATGCTGCGAGTGCTAGAGCGAGTGGCAGGAGCTAGTGTGGGAAATGGGGCCCGAAAGTCTGTATCTGAGAGACGTAGGTCAAATGGAGCTGAGGTTTCTAGAGGAGTGTCTGGGGTAGCTCCGAATGTAGCGGAGTATTGGTTAGAGGCAGTTGAGAGGATCATGGATGACTTGGATCGCATCTTGAGAAGAAGAAGTCGAAAGGTCTTTGTTTAGCTACCGCCGGGATGAGGCCTACCAGTGGTGGCTCACTATTAAAGAGGTTACCCTGTAGATCGAGTGGATTGGGGGTATTTTAAAGTTAAGTTTGAGGGGAAATATGTCGGAGCTAGCTACATAGACTCGCAGAGAAAGGCATTTCTGAATCTAGTACAAGGAAGTAAGTCGGTAGCAAAATATGAAGCGGAGTTTTTGCGGTTAAGCCGGTATGCCAGAGGAATTGTAGCTACTGATTATGAGCGGTGTGTCAGATTCGAGGATGGACTGAGAGATGAGCTAAGAGTGTTGATTGCCCCGCAGCGGGAGAGAGACTTTGCAGTTTTAGTGGATAAAGCTCGGATAGCTGAAGAAGTTAAGCGGACTGAAAGACAGAACCGGTATAGAGGTCAGAATAGGAATAAGAGGAGCTTTGGGTCTTCAGGGTCATCCGGGAATTTTCAAAAGAAACCTAGAGTGGATAGGCCGCGTAGTCAGCAGGTTGTTGTAGGAGGACAGTATCGCACTTGTGCTCAGTGTGTAAAGATGCACCCAGGAGAATGTTGGAAAAAGACAGCGGGATGTTTTAAGTGTGGGTCTAAGGATCATATGATTAGGGATTGTCCGATAGATACAGATAGGAATCGCCCACCAGGTCAGGGTTTTAATCAGGCTGGCAAAGGTAGTCAGCAGCCGTCGAGGGGTCGTGGTCTGAATGGCAGAGGTAATGGTTCTGGTAGAGGTCGTGGAAAGCCAAGCAGAGGTAGTGGTAACACGGAGGTGAGACAGCCGGGTCTGGTGTATGTGGTTCGTAGGAGGGAAGATGGTGATGCACCTGGTGTCATAACGGGTACGTTCCTTATTTCTGGATTACCCTTTATTGCTTTGATAGATATAGGGTCAACTCATTCATACATCGCTAGTGAAGTATCTAGAACTCTGCATGTGAACTATGAGACTGTACCTAGGAAGATGACTATACTTAGCCCTTTAGGACACACTGTAATAGTAGATAAGCTCTTTAAGGAAGTGCCTTTAGAAGTTCAGGGGACGCAATTTTCGGCTGACTTTATGGAGTTGCCATTCGGGGAATTTGACCTAATCTTAGGCATGGACTGGTTAGTGAAGTACTGTGCGAAGGTAGATTGTGCTGCTAAGAGGATGTCATTGAGAACTATTGACGATAATGAAGTTGTGGTCATGGGCGAGAGACGGAATTACTTGTCGAATGTAGTATCCGCTCTTAAGGCAGAAAAGATGGTAAGAAAGGGATGTGTAGCTTTTCTGATGATTGTTAGTGCCTTAGAGGCTAAGGAAGCAACTGTTGAAGGGGTCAGAACTGTGAGAGAATTTGTGGATGTCTTTCCAAAAGAACTTTCGGGGTTGTCTCCGGATCGTGAGGTGGAATTTGGGATTGACTTGTTGCCTGGCACGGCGCCAGTATCTATCGCTCCATATAGAATGGCACCAAAAGAGTTGGTGGAACTCAAGGCTCAGATCCAGGAGTTGCTTGATCGTGGGTTTATCTGACCTAGTGTGTCTCCATGGGGAGCACCGGTTTTATTTGTGAAGAAGAAGGATGGGACTCTGTGTATGTGCATAGATTACCGGCAGTTGAATAAGTTGACCATCAAGAACAAGTATCCTTTGCCGAGGATAGACGACTTGTTCAATCAGCTTAAGGGAGCTGCGATATTTTCAAAGATAGATCTAAGGTCAGGATATCATCAGCTTAAGGTGAAGGAAGCAGATATCTATAAGACATCTTTTCGAACAAGGTATGGACATTATGAGTTCTTAGTAATGCCGTTCAGATTGACGAACGCCCCAGCTGCATTCATGGAATGATGAATCGGGTTTTCCAACCTTACTTGGATCAGTTCGTCGTTATGTTCATAGACGGCATCCTAGTGTATTCCAAGTCTGAGGAAGAACATGATGAGCATCTCCGGATAGTGTTGCAAGTGTTGAGGGAAAAGAAGCTGTATGCCAAATTCAGCAAGTGTGAATTTTAGTTGAAGGAAGTTGCGTTCTTAGGACATGTGGTCTCTGCAGAAGGGATAAGGGTGGACCCTCGAAAGATTGAGGCAGTGTTAGATTGGAAACCACCTAAGTCTGTGGCTGAGGTTCGTAGTTTTTTGGGGTTAGCAGGCTACTACAGAAGATTTGTCGAAGGGTTCTCATCAATAGCTGCACCTTTGACGAAGCTGCTAAGGAAGGAGGTACCTTTCGTATGGACAGATAAGCAGCAGGAGAGTTTTGAGAGGCTTAAGAAAGTTTTGATAGAAGCTCCGATTTTGATTCAGCCTGAGGCAGGGAAGGATTTTATGGTGTATTGTGATGCTTCTCATACAGGATTAGGATGTGTGCTAATGCAAGATGGGAAGGTGGTCGCTTATGCATCTCGGCAATTAAGGCCACATGAGGTTAACTATCCGACGCATGACTTGGAGTTGGCAGCAGTAGTCTTCACTCTTAAGGTATGGAGGCATTATTTATATGGAGAAAAGTCAGTGATCTACACGGACCACAAAAGTCTTAAGTATCTGCTGACTCAGAAGGAGCTGAATTTGAGACAGCGAAGGTGGGTGGAATTATTGAAAGATTATGATTGTTCTATAGAGTATCACCCGGGCAAAGCGAATGTGGTAGCAGATGCCCTAAGTTGGAAAGTAGTGTCGGATCTGAGGGCAATGTTTGTACATCTTAGTCTTTATGACAATGGAAGTTTGTTAGCGGAGTTGCTGGTAAAGCCGACATGGTTGAGTCAAGTGAAAAAGAGTCAGTTGACAGATGATGATTTAAGTGCTAAGTTGCGACAAGTGTAGAATGAGGAATTGGAAAACTATGATGTGAGCAGTGATGGAGTGCTGTGTTTTCAAGGCAAGCTTTGTATGCCGAAGGATAAGGAATTAAGACAGAGAATTCTTCAAGAATCGCATAGTAGCCCTTATGCTATGCGTCCTGGAGGAAGTAAGTTATACAGAGATCTACGGGATCAGTTTTGGTGGCCTGGTCTTAAGCGGGAAGTCACAGAATTTGTAAGGAAGTGCTTAACGTGTCAGCAAGTCAAGGCTGAACATCAAGTACCGTCAGGGTTGTTTCTGCCGATAAAGATTCCGCAGTGGAAGTGGGAGAGAATTACTATGGACTTCGTTAGTGGGCTTCCCCTTACGCCTACTAAGAAGGACTCAGTGTGGGTGATAGTGGATCGGTTGACAAAGTCTGCGCATTTTATACCAGTGCGAGTTGATTATTCTTTGCAGAGGTTAGCGAAGTTGTATGTGTCAGAAATTGTGAGGCTGCATGGAGTGCCAGTTTCGATTATTTTGGATAGGGATCCGAGGTTTACGTCTCAGTTTTGGAAAGCATTGCATCAGGCTTTGGGCACCAGGTTAGATTCAGTACCGCATTTCATCCACAGTCGGACGGCCAGTCTGAGCGAGTAATCCAAGTGTTAGAGGATATGTTGAGAGGCTGTGTGATAGACTTCAGAGGAAGCTGGGAAGAATTTTTGCCTTTAGCAGAGTTTGCATACAACAACAGCTATCAAGCAAGTATTCGGATGGCACCGTACGAAGCATTGTATGGGCGGAAGTGTCACACTCCTACATGTTGGACGGAATTAGGGAACGCCATGTTTTGGGTTCGAAAATTGTGGCAGAATCCGAAGAAAAGGTTAAGGTAATCTGGGCAAGGTTGAAAGAGGCATCTGATAGGCAAAAGTCATACGCGGATCTTAAGCGGAAGGAAATAGAGTTTACGATGGGGGATCAGGTGTTTCTGAAAGTTTCTCCATGGAAGAAGGTGATGAGGTTTGGTCGCAAGGGGAAGTTAGGTCCCAGGTTTATAGGACCCTATCGGGTTTTGAAGAGGGTTGGACCAGTGGCATATCAGTTAGAGTTGCCTTCGGAATTGAAGCAGATGCACGATGTGTTCCATGTTTCAAAGTTACGTCGTTACCGATCAAATCCATCTCACGTAGTGCCAGTTGAAGAGGTGGAGCTAAGACCAGATTTGTCCTACGAGGAAGAGCCAATTCAGATTCTAGAACGGGATGTGAAGGTGTTACAGAGGAAATCAGTTCCTCTAGTCAAAGTGTTATGGCGTAATCATGGATCGGAAGAGGCTTCGTGGGAGCCGGAGGAAGCAATGTGACAGCAATACCCTCACTTATTCTCGCTAGGTAATTTTGAGGTCGAAATTATTTTTAAAGGGTAGAATTGTAATATCCGGGATGTAGGGGTTATGCATTTTAACTTAATTGTATGTGGAAGCATGCCTATGTGGGGTTTGAATGTGTTTTGTGGGTTTTGGGAACCCTAGAATGTAGGTGAATGCCTTAGAAAAATATTGGATTTTAAATCTTGAAGTGGGGCTAAGCAGGATAGGCCTTAAGAAAATTTGTACGCGGATTTAGACTCTAAGTACTGGGCTAGTAAAGAGGCAAGAGAGGCGCCACTTAGAGCTCAGGGGTGTGACGCCTCAGGGAGTGTGCAAGGCCTAGGTTCGAGCAGCAAGGGAAGCATTTGGAGCTTTTATTTTGCAGCAAGGAGAAGCAGTGGTGGACGGCACTGGGACACTAAGTGGATGAGCATTTGATTAAGTCAAATTCATTCAAAATTTGGCTAAGGAGGGAGGATAAGTGTTGACTCATTCAAACTATTTTGAATGAGAGGTGAAGAGAAAAAGTAGGAGAAAAAGAAGGAAGGTGATAGGGGAAGGAGAGTTGGCCGGCCAAGGGACTCCTAAGGTGACATTTTCGGCCATGAAGTTAGGAGGGAGGAGGCCGAATGTGCATAAGGTGGTGTTGGGCACCTTTTGTGCGATTTCTTTTTCCCGAAAGCCTTCAAATTCTTTTGTCATTTGAGACCGTAAGCCAAAAGGGACCACTCGTGCACTTTTCCTTCTTAATCATCTTCTTCTTTTCTCTTTTATTTTGCTAAGGCCGAAACTCCTTCATCCTTACCATTGCCGCAACTTTCTAAGGTTCCAAACTTCTCTTCCCTTCTCTTCTCTTCCCATTTATGTAGGCCGAACCTTCCTCTTGTCACAAAAGTTGAATCGCATCTAATCTCTACCTTCCCTCTTTTGCTTTTCACAATTATTTAAAAGCCAAAAGTCTCTCTTGGCCATAACCGATTGCTCACTTTTTGCCTAAGCCGAATCTATAACCTTTGTTATCACTCTCTAAAGCTGAAAAGATCATTGCATCTCAACCCATTGAAACCGATTGTTCTTAAGCATTAATAGCCGGAAGCCGATCATCAATCTCCTCTGGAACGACTTCTCTACTTCGGGTTTCTCCTCTTGTCGATTTCCTAGAATATGTGATCATTGTGTTGGTCACTTTATTTGGTAAGAGATTTCCTTTGGTTCAAACCTTTTTCTTTTATTTTAGGTGACCGAAATTTAGAAATCTAACTCCTATTCTTTTTTGGCCGAAACCATGAAGGTAGGTTTCAGGGTTCACCTGTAGCCGATTTTAAGAGGAAATCTCTCGGAATTTGAGATCCAAGGTAAGCAAATGTAGTATTCGGCCAAGGGCCGTTTTCATAGATTCTATGTATTATAGCCGATTCTGACTATGGTCTGTTAGGGGCAGTTTCGATAAAGGTTAGAGGGAGCCTTCGGGATTGGGAGTTATTTCGGTAAGAGTATTCAATTAAGATTTGGTTTTGTCTCGTCTTAGATTTGATTTAATGGTTAACCGAGTATACTGATTAAGTGTCCCTCAATGGATGCGAGTACCAGTAAAGGGGAGAAAGGGGTAGTGCCTACCCCTAAATTCAAGAAACGCTTCTGGTTCTCTGCTCGTGATTGGCCACACCGGGTGTGGGCGGCGTCGAAAAGGGATAAGTAGTTCACTGTTGTCCCTGCTAGCGAAAGTGTCAGTGAGATCGGGAGTGTAGTTCTAGTTGTTATCAGGTGTGTAACCTTACACTAATTTCCCGATAGATTAATAGTGTTGATATGTAATATGTGTGATTATGAAAACAGGAAACATGGCTAAGGGTACCATTCAGTGGTACAGTGCAATCAGGTATGTTACCCCCTTAATACTCTGCTAATGATGTTATAAGCATGAATATGGAATATGTATGATATCATATGACTTTGGGGTATATCGGATAATATCTGAAAATGTGTATGTTGCATGGGCATATGGGTGATATTGATAAAGGGAAGTGTTCCTGGTTTTACCACGATGATCCGTGACTTATGTCACATATTATGTATCCG
Organism: Gossypium bickii; assembly: GCA_025503065.1. Classification (NCBI taxonomy): domain Eukaryota; kingdom Viridiplantae; phylum Streptophyta; class Magnoliopsida; order Malvales; family Malvaceae; genus Gossypium; species Gossypium bickii. Next base: position 38,753,617 of record CP106717.1, on the reverse strand, counting down.
GTGACTTTTGTCACATATTATGAATCAGGTGACTCTGTGACATTTATCTGTTGGCTATGCCACGATTATAAGGGTGATGTGCAGTTGACTGCAGCGACTGCCTTTGATGGTGTGTAGCGGATGGAGGGTCGATTTAGTAATCCCCACGGTGTGATTGGCAGGTACGGGTGGTGTGTAGAGGATGGATATTTAGGTGGGCTGGGGTTTGCATTTCACTTGATATGTACATGTGGTTTATGATTCATTATGCTATGGATGGGCTTATGGTCGAATATGTTTAAATGGGCTTTGCCCAAATTGTTAATGTTAAGGCTATGATCGATTTGGGCTTTTAGTGTATTGTTACACATTGGGTCTGTTGACTCACCCTTCGTAGGATATCTTTTGCAGGTGATACCTAGTGATTTGGACCGTGTCAATGAGGACTATGTGGTGGCCATGCTCAACTCAGCTTTCCGGGTTTCTTTAGATTAAACTTATCACGTTTCCTTTATTTATTTCGGGATTTATTTCGGGTTATGTTTTACTGTAATAAGGCCACTATATAACTGTTTCACTTATGCATTTTTATATTCATTTTGATACGATCAACATCAAACCAATAATTAAACATTTTTCCTAAAATCACTTAAACATCTACGGTTTTCGACTTAATAATAAGCTCTAAATTCGGTTTCTTTTTAACTTATAATTTTAAATCATGAAGACAACGTTCTAAAGAGATACAAAACCTACATAACAACGCGGTTTTCAGATTCAGATTCTACTTTTCTTCGAAACCGACATATTTTCTAAGGTGACCAAAATGAGTTTTATGCAAGGAGCATGCCAGATCTGGTCGGGGCTTGTGGGCCGGGTTTGGGGTGTTTCAAAATTCACAATTTAGTCCCGCAAATTAACATTTTCTCAATTTAGTCCTATTTAGCTAAATTCATCAAAATTTCAAGAATAAAATATGTTCATCTTGCACATATATTTCATTTAACAATTAAATTCATCGTAAAGATCCCTAATTCATCCATGGCACAACTCACAAATATAATGAATTCTTCAAATTAAACATGGGCTTGGTAGTAGACTAAGCAACAATCTCAAAAACATAAAAATCATCAAAATCTAAAGCCAAAACATACTTTAATTTTGCAATAAAAATGACTGAATGCCCTAACAAGTTTTCTTCTTTTTCTTTCTTCAATGTTTCGGCCAAAAAGATTATAAAAACCATCTTTTAATTGTTTATTCTATTATAACATATAATTTATCCATTTACCAAATTAGCCATTTAATAAACATTTGAAGCAATGATACAATAAGGGCATATTTGTCCAACTACTATCCACTATTTTAAAAGTGGTTTAATAGCCATTTAAGGCCTTCTCATTAAGAAGCCATTTCAAATTGACACTTATACAAATATCATGCTAGTTTTGCATTTAATGCAATTCAATCCTTTTATCAAATTAAACATACAGACAGATAAATTATCTTACGAAAATTTAACACATGCTTAATCACTCATCAATGACACAGAAAATAATATTAAAATATTTCACTGACTCGGATTTGTGGTCCCGAAACCACTGTTTCAACTAGCGTACAAACCGGACTGTTACAGTGTTCATTTATTTTTAGAGGTATATGTAGCTGATTATGTTAAGATGAAATTCTTATCGTATGAGAATGTTAGCTAAATGTACTGATAGACGAAAGCATGGTTGATCTGTTTGGGTTGACCCGCATTGATCTATCTTTCTCTGGTATTCTGTTTTGTTGTGTTGGTAAGAAAGTAAATGATAAAATCCGTACGATGTTAGTATTTGCTTCTATTGGTTATTGCCCAGTCAAAATACGTGAAGATTATATTGCTTCTATTATTGTGGATTTCAGTGCTTGCAAGTGACATTGTTCCTTTAGGAAATTTTTCGGGGATATCATTGAGGTTGTTATAATTTTGAATGAGATGTAAATTTTAGAAATTCTGTATAGCTCCATATGTTGAAATTTTGTTATTCTGGTCTTCTTATGATTCTATGTGATTATCTGCAAGAGATATCCAATTGACGAAGATGATTGTATCTATTATAATTATAATTTCTGGGTTGAAATGTGGGAGTACAGTGGTACTGTCATCAGACTTATAGAGGCTGTATTTCTGCATTGGTTGCTGTTGAAACCATATTTGATATTCTTATGTGTTCAAAAGCATTATTAACAGCTGAGATAATATCTATTTATAAGGTTGAGACTTCAGTCTTATTAAGGCATTATGATTTTTATCTGATAGAGGTGGCTTCAGTATAGTTCAAAGCTTCGAATATTTATAGATGAGATAGTTTTACTATAACATCCTTTTCTAGTTTGTGTGAAAGGTTTGACATCGGCAAAAGTGTAAATGTAACAGTCCAGTTTATACCCTAGTAAGAACAGTGGTTTCGGGACCACAAATTCGAGTCAGCATAATATTTTAATATTATTTTCTGTGTCTTTGATAAGTGGTTAAGCATGTGGTAAAGTTTCGTATGTTAATTTGTCCGTCTGTGTGTTTAATTTGACAAAAGGATTGAATTGCATTAAATGTGAAAGTTTCTTGCTATTTGTTAAAGTACCAATGTGTTGTGGCTTTGTAAAGGTGAAGGCCTTATGAAGAAAATAGACCACTATTTAGTTGGTGATGAATAAAGGACAATTATGCCCTTAATGTATATTTGTTTCAAATATTAATTAAAAGGTTAATAAGGTAAATAGATTAATAATATATTTATAACAAAAACAAAACATGAAAAATGGCTAGTTTCTTATCATCTTTGACCGAAATTTAGAAAGAAAGAAGGAAGAAAACTTAAGCTAAGTTTTGGTTACTATCAAGCTAAATTAAGATATGTATTGGCTTCGATTTTTGATAATTTTTACGTTTTTGCAATCGTTGCTTTGTCTACTATCAAGCCCATGTCTCAATTTTGTGTATTGTAGATGTTTGTGTAAAATGCCATGGATGATATGTTGAGCTTTGAGATGAGTTTAGTTGTTAAATGAAAGATTTGAGCTAGATGAACATGTTTTGTTCTTGAAGTTTTGATGAATTTAGCTAAATAGGGCTAAATTGTAAAAATAGCAATTTGAGGGACTAAATTGTAAATTTGATGGAAAATATGGGCTTGTATGATATATATGTACATTCGGCTAAGCATGAGTGTGGGTTGATTTTGTGAATTTGATGTTTTGAGAAAAATGGACTAAATTGATAAATTATGCAAATGTGAGGGTTAATTTGTAAATAGCCCTGAATGTGTGTCTTTGGATTGAATTGAATGAATTAGATCAAGAACTGAGGAAAACGAACTTAGATCGCGGGAAAACGAAAGTAACTGAGTAGCCGATTCCATTCCGATAGATCGAATCCGGGGTAAGTCACTATGCAAATAAACGTACTTGTATGAATTTGTAAATGCTCATATGACTAATAATGGTAATGGATGTTTATGAGATGTTGTGCATATGAATTACCAGATAAGGTCGGCAGGGCGAAAACGTCTGAGAAGTCCCGTTCGAACCTAGGAATAGATAGGATTAGCTATGTCATGACATAGGTATCTGTTCTGTTTTATCATGTAAGACCACATCTAGGATGTTGGCGTTGATTTGAGATTTCGTGTAGACCACATCTTGGACGTTGGCATCGATATGAGCTTTACGTGTAAGACCATGTCTGGGATATCGGCATCGTATTGATTCGTGTAAACCCTGTCTGAGACAGTGGCATCGATATCTGAATTCATATAAGACCTCGTCTGGGACGTGGGCATTGTACGACTATTCTGAGCATTCTGAGTATCCTATTAGATTCATAAAGGTTCAACGGGCAAGTCTGTGATACGAATTGCAAGTCCGAGCGATGATGAATTAAGTGAATGATTATCCGTTTCAGGTACGTTTCGTATATACACTGAGTGTGTATAAAAAGGTAAGGACCTAAGGGAGTTTGATTTGAGGAAATTTACAATTGATTATGAGAATGTGAATGAGATACAAGAATAGTTATGTAATAGTTATGTATATAAATGTGATTCTTGAATTGATGAATATGACAAATATGACTAAGGTTATGGTTTAATGCATTTATTAGAGAAGTACACCATGAATATGAATTGTGCCAATGGTTATATATGTTTAAATGGTTTACATGTTAAGTTTATTTGTATATGACTTACTAAGCTTTTGGAAAGTTACTCTCTGTGTGTGTTTTCTCTGTTTTATAGGTCGTCAAAGCTACTAAAGGCTCGGGACCATCAAGTATCATCATTACACTAATAAACTTATTTTGGTACACTTTGTAAATGTATAAAGCTAGATATGTCATGTGTAGGCTAATATTTTGGTATATGTTGTTATATGAACTTAGCCATGGGATTTGGCTAGGGATGAGTTGAGATTATGCATTATGATCATGATATTTGATTCATGTTTTGGCATGGTTAGATGATCCATGAAATGGTTAAGTTTTGAGTTAGCAAATGAATGAAATATGCATGTGATGAGATGAATTATAGTCTTATAATTTGACTTGTTTGGAACTAGTTTTGAATGCATGATTTGGTTGGTTAAATTGGTATGCTCTTGCTTGACATATGTGCATGAAATGAGTTGGTAATTCTTGCTTGTAGGTATAACCCAAGTCGGTGGCATTTTGGCCTTGAAAATGGCCTATAATGTCACGTGGTCGTGGTACAAGGGCGTGCCTAGTGACCGTGGGCTAAGACAGTAGAGAGCACAAGAGTACACGGCCTTGGCACAGGGTCGTGTTTGCTGCCTAGTAGCCATGTGATTTTTGGCAGGATCGACCACGACCTGAGTACACGGGTGTGCCTAGTGGTCGTGGAAGATAAGTCAGTTTCGACCACGGGGAGGACACACGAAGGTGTCCAGCAGCTGTGGGAGGCACATGGTCTGCCTACACGGGTGTGTAACCCCTGAAACTTAGAAAATTTTTTAAATTTCTGAGAATGTCTGTATGTGTTTCGGTTTAGTCCCGACCCAGATTATAAGCATGCTTATGGTCTCGTTGACCGTATTAAGGGACATTACGTTTTAGATTGTTGGATGAATGTATGAATTTCTGAAAATGTTTCTGATCAGTCCGGTAATGCCTTTAACCCTAGTTTGAAGTCGAATACGGGTTAGGGGTGTTACATGGAGCTACAGTTTAGCCGATTCTTGGACTAACGTAGCGTGTCAGAGTCTAGCTATACATGCCATATATCTGAATTGTGATAGTGTGATGAATCCTGACGTGTAAAATGTGATTTTTGTATAGCAATGGATCTCGAAAGAGCTGTAGTTGACGACGTAGAGAGTAATGCACCTGCTCCCGTGCAAGGGACAGTGCCCTCTGATTCGAGATCGGCTACGAGCGGTCAAGAGGGAGAAGCTAAACAAGCTTTCTTCCAAATGATGAGTGAGTGGTTCACTCAATTTGTAAAGAATAACCCGACTGTTTCACAACCCCCACCCCCAATTAATCCCCCTCAAACATCTGATATACCTCTTACTACAAATCTGAATCCATGGAATAAGCCTCCGGCTGGCAAGATCCGTAAGTATGGGGCTGAAGAGTTCCGGGCTACCAATGATGATGATGCTGAAAGGGCCGAGTTTTGGTTAGAGAATATGATCTGGGTATTCGACGAAATGTCTCTGACTCCGGAAGAATGCATAAAGTGTGTTGTATCTTTGCTTCGAGATGCGGCTTATCAATGGTGGAAAAACATAATTTTTATTGTTCCGAGAGAACGAGTTACATGGGACTTCTTTCAGGTTGAGTTCCAGAAGAAATACATCAGTGAAAGATTCGTCGATCAGAAACAAATGGAATTTTTAGAGCTAAAACAAGGCTGAATGACTGTTTCAGAATATGAACGAGAATTCTTGAGACTGAGTCAGTATGCTCGAGAATGTGTATCATCTGAAGCTATAATGTGTAAAAGATTCAAAGATGGCCTTAATGAAGACATTCGTCTTCTAGTCAGGATTTTAGAAACAAAAGAGTTTGTTGTACTCATTGACCGAGCTTGCAAAGCTGAAGCACTCAGGAAAGATAAAAGAAAAGTTGAGTCTGAAGCTAGAGATATGAGAAAGATATATCCAAGCAAGTCATTTCAATCTGCGTTGAAGAGATTCAGAGATGATCAAATTTGTTCAAGAGACAATGTGGGACATTCGAATAAAAATCGAGCTAGATCGTAAATGATTTCCAAAACTCTAGCAACTTCAGTAGCCAGTGTTGGTAATGTTTCGACTGAGAGACCTAAATGTAAACATTGTAGAAAAAGGCATCCGGGAAGCTGTAGATTAAACGACAGAGCTTGCTTCAGATGTGGATCACTTGATCATTTTATCCGTTATTGCCATTTTATCCGTGATTGCCCTGAGTCTGTCGAGCCAGAGATTGTTCAGAACCTGAGACCTGATAATGCACCTATGAGAGGTAGACCTCCAAAGAATGTAAGAAATGTTAGTGGTAGTCAGAGGATTACGAGAGACACTGTTGCAAGATCTGAAGCTGGAGCACCTGCCAGAGCGTATGCTATCCGAGCTCGCGAGGAAGCTTCATCACCTGATGTTATAACTAGTACTTTTACTCTTTATGATACTTCTTTGATTGCATTGATAGACCCTGGTTCTACGCATTCATATATATGCATGAATTTAGTATTCAGTAAGAACTTTGTCTGTAAAGTCTACTGAGTTTACTATAAAAGTATCGAACCCCTTAGGTAAAAGTGTCCTGGTTGACAAAGTATGCAAGAATTGTCCGTTAATGTTTCGAGATATCTGTTTCCCTGCTGATCTGATGATTTTACCATTTGATGAGTTTGATATCATTTTGGGTATGGACTGGTTGTTTATGCATGATGCTATTGTGAACTGTAAAAGAAAGACTATTGATTTGAGATGTTCGAATGATGACATTGTACGAGTTGAGTCTAATGATTTGAATGGATTGTCTACTGTGATATCTGTTTTGAAAGCTCAAAGTTATGTGAAAAAGGGTTATGAGGCATATTTCACATATGTGATTGATTCGAAACTGTAACACCCCTTACCCGAGTTTTACGCTAGAACTGAGCCCGAGGCGTTACTGTAATAAAACCACTTGATCGCCGCTTAGGCTCATCGTGACTACTCTCTTAAGTCACCTCAGCAACCTTAATCTCGACTTACGAGGCCTCACTCATACACATGAGGGCTCCCGAGACTATATCGGAACTTTTTCCAATCCTAAAAATTTTCTCTTTTGTACAGGTTTAACATGCCTGTGCAAGAAGAGACACGCCCATGCATAGACCCACACGCCCATGCTCCACAATCGTGGTGAATACTGACCACATACACACGGCCTCAAAGCCTAGTCACACGCCCGTGGGCTAGCCCGTGGCCAACAATGACTAAACTCACACGGCCTATGCACACGCTCGTGTGGCTAGTCCGTGGTCTATTCTGACTTAAAATTTCAACAGGAAGGGGACAGACGGCCAAGTCACATGCCCATGGGCTGACCGTGTGTCACACATAGCCTAGACACACGCCCGTGTGTCTATCCACATGGACAAAAACAAAGCTATGTGCTATTTTTCTTTCACCCCTCTAGCATACACAATATGCATTCATTCAACACATCCATAATCAACTCAAATTGACGTGCAATCTCACATAGATAACTACAATCTTTTCATAAAATAAGGTAGCCAACTACTATGGCATTACAAAAAATAGACTATCCATCTAAAGGCCAACATATCTTAGCCATTTACAACAAAATTCACTAACTTGTCTAGCCTCTATACATGCCATATACAGAATATTGAGTCTCATGTACCAGAGTGTGTTGATAATGTGGACGATCTTCCGATTGATCCTCGTATCTCAATTCAACACTTTTACTCTATAAGACAAGGGAAAAGAAAGGGAGTAAGCTTTAAGCTTAGTAAGTTTACACATAAACAATTAAGCATCATAATATAAGCTAAACAACAATTAGCATTATACTAACATATAATGTACAACTATGCTTACTCTTTCTATCCCTTACCACATTTCCAACACCTCATGAGTCACATACTCATAACTATTGAAATCCACCCCTGCATTTCAATATCACATTTACACAATATACAACACAACATAATTTCTCGATAATTCATCCACACAGCTAATTAATTCAATTATACAACCACACAGCTAATCCACACAGCTAATTTCTCGGTGGTTTCGCACTTAGCCCACCACAATCAATTAATAAGGTAGTATCGCACTTAGCCTACCACAAAGGTATTCGTAGTGGTTTCGCACTTAGCCCACTAGATGATATACCTAACGATAGTATTGCACATAGCCAGCTTATCGTCAATATGCATTAGGATGGTATCGCACTTAGCCCACCATTTAGCATTCTCACTACACATTCACATATCTACTTTCTTAACCGTACATCCATTCACAAGTTCTACCACATTCATCCCACATAGGTTCTCAATCATTCTCAATCATGCTACACACTAGCTAGCATTAACAAATTGTAAGTATGAATGAATTGTTTATGCATAGACTTACCTCGACACTCAAAAGTATAGAAACGTGCAATTTAGTCCACCATCTTGCTTTTACCTCGGTTTAGATCCAGACTTGGTTTTTCTTGATCTATAATGAATAAATCAGCTTATTCAATACATGCATTGACTATATTGACACTTATCTCATACTTTGGTAAACTTACTCTTTTGCCCCTAATCTTTCCCATAATTACACTTTTGCCCTAAGGCTCGCAAAGTGATTTTTATTCAACTTTCTAGCATTTCATGCTTAGCTAATTTATTTACTCAACTAAAGCAATCATCAATTCTCACTAAATCACTCATGTATGACCAATCTCAAGACTTTTACAAACAAGTCCCTACATGCATTTTTCATGGAATTCACTTAGCAAAAGATGTTTCTACTACATCAAGCTTTCATAATCTTCCATAAAACATCAAAATACATGCATGTCATACATGGGTACATTTTTGAACATCAATCCTAGATCAACATATAGCTAAAAATAGCTTACTCATGTTACAAGGACTTCAAAAATACGAAAAATATCAAAAACGGGGCTAGGATGCACTTACTAGCAAGCTTGAAAAATTGAAGAACCCTAACTATGGCTTCTTGAAATTTTTGGCAGCTTGGAGAAGAAAATGAATGAAATTTTGTCATCTTTTCCCCCATTTTAATCATTTAATTGTTAAATAACCAAAATGCCCTTTTTGATAAACTTTCCATTTTAACTCATTCATACCCAATTTTGTCCAAAAATTAGAAATTGGGAAAATTGCTATTTAAAGACCTCTAATTAATATTCTAAAACAATTTCACACAAATAGCTTCTAGAATCTCACATTTTGCAACTTTTGCAATTTAGTCCTTTTGGACAATTCAACAACGATTTCACAAAATTGCTTCATAAAACTTTCACACTAACATGAAAACATAGCATAAACCCTTAAAACTCATACACAGACCTCAGATTTGTGGTCTCACACCACTATTCTGACTAGGACCAAAACCGGGATGTTACAGAAAGTATCTGAGAAGAAAGTTGAATCAGTGCCTATTGTTTGTGAGTATTCTGATGTGTTCCCTGAAGAGTTACCGGGTTTACCTCCGATTCGTGAAGTTGAATTTGGTATTGATTTACTGCCTGGTACTACACCTATTTCGATAGCTCCGTATAGAATGGCACAAACAGAATTGAAAGAGCTAAAGTCACAGTTGCAGGAATTAACCAATAAAGGGTTTGCTAGACCGAGTTTCTCACCTTGGGGTGCTCCTGTTCTGTTTGTGAAAAATAAAGATGGCACGATGAGAATGTGCATCGATTATTGTCAGTTGAATAAGGTGACTATAAGGAATAAATATTCGTTGCCCCGAATAGACGATTTATTTGATTAGTTAAAAGGACCGTTGCCCCGAATAGACGATTTATTTGATTAGTTAAAAGGAGCTACTGTATTTTCTAAGATTGATCTAAGATCGGGATAGTACCAGTTGGAAGTTAAAGATTCAGACATTTCAAAGACTGCTTTCAGAACGAGGTACGTGCATTATGAGTTTTTAGTTATGCCATTTGGACTAACCAATGCTCCAGCTGTTTTTATGGATCTGATGAATAGAATTTTCAGACCATACTTAGATCGATTTGTTGTAGTATTCATAGATGACATATTGATTTATTCACGTGATGAAAATAAGCACGTTGAACATTTGAAAGTTGTGTTGCAAACTCTGAGAGAAAAGCAATTGTATGCGAAATTCAGCAAATGTGAATTCTGGTTACATGAGGTTAGTTTGTAGGACATATTGTGTCAGCTTCTGGAATTCGAGTGGATCCGAGTAAGATCTCTGCTATTCTGAATTGGAAACCTCAGAGAAATGTATCTGTTATCCAAAGTTTTTTAGGTTTAGCTGGTTATTATCGTCAATTTATAAAATGATTTTCAGTGATAGCTATTCTGTTGACTAGACTACTTCAGAAAGATGTTAGATTTGAATGGTCAGAAATGTCAGAAAAGTTTTGATCAGTTAAAAACTCTATTAACAAAAGCTCTAGTGTTAGTACTGCCAGAATCGGGTAAAGAATTTGTTATATACAGTGATGCTTTATTAAATGGTCTGGGATGTGTTTTGATATAGGAAGGCAAAGTTGTAGCTTATGCATCGAGACAATTGAAGCCTCATGAAAAGAATTATCCGACACACGACCTTGAGCTTGCTGCGATTGTGTTTGCACTTAAGATCTGGTGCCATTATCTGTATGGTGAAAAATGTCATGTGTTTTCAGATCATAAAAGTCTGAAATATCTGATGACTCAGAAAGATTTGAACCTGCATCAAAGAAGATGGTTAGAGCTGTTAAAAGATTATGAACTCGTGATAGATTATCATCTGGGTAAAACAAACGTTGTTGTTGATGCTTTGAGTAGAAAATCATTGTCTACACTACGTGCTCTGAATGCTCAGTTGAATTTGTCTGATAATAGTTCTGTGTTAGCTGAATTAAAAGTGAAACCATTGTTTATACAACAGATATGTGATGCTTAGAAATCTGATAATGTGTTATTAGAGAAACGAGCTCAATGTGATTCGAATTCTGAATCTAAATTTTGAGTTATTGATGATTGCTTGAGATTTAGAGGTCGTCTCTGTGTTCTGAGAAATCCAAAATTGATTCAGCTGATTTTGTGTGAAGCTCATAACAGTCGTCTATCTATTCATCCGGGAAGTACGAAAATGTATCATGATTTGAAACGACACTGTTGGTGGTCTGGTACGAAACGATACATTTCAGACTTTGTTTCGAAATGTTTAATCTGTCAACAAGTGAAAGCCGAACATCCAGTTTCGTCTGGTTTGCTACAGTTAATTTTGATTCTTGAGTGGAAATGGGATAAAGTGACAATGGATTTTGTTTCTGGTTTGCCTCAGACTCCAAGAAAGAAAGATACAATTTGGGTCATAGTTGACCAATTGACGAAATCTGCCCATTTTATTTCGATAAGATCTGACTATTCACTTGAGAGATTAGCCGAGCTTTATATTTCTGAGATTTTGAGATTGCATGGGGTGCCACTATCCATTGTGTCAGATAGAGATCCAAGATTTACTCAAGGTTCTGGAAGAAACTACAAGAAGCTTTAGGCACGAAACTGCATTTTAGTACAGCTTCTCATCCACAAACAGATGGTCAATCCGAGCAGATCATTTAGATTCTCGAAGAAATGTTAAGATGTTGTATACTTGAGTTTAACAGTACGTGGGAACAGTATCTGCCATTGATTGAATTTGCATATAATAACAGTTTTTAGTCAAGTATCAAAATGGCACCTTATGAAGCTTTGTACGAATTTAAATGTCGTACACCTCTGTATTGGACTGAGCTCAGTGAAAATAAGCTATATGGGGTTGTTTTGATAAAAGACTCAGAACAGAAAGTGAAACTGATCCGAGATTGTTTGAAATCAGCATCTGATCGTCAGAAGTCTTATGCAGACTTGAAACAAAAATATATAGAATTTGAGATCGGCGACAAAGTATTTCTGAAAGTGTCTCCGTGGAAAAAAGTGCTCTAATTCGGACGTAAAGGCAAATTAAGTCCGAGGTTCATCGGACCGTATGAGATCATTGAACGAGTTGGGCCTGTTGCATATAGATTAAGGTCGCCGTCTGAGCTGGAGAAGATACATAATGTATTTCATGTTTCGATGCTCCAAAGATATCGATTCGATCTATCACATGTGATTTCCCCATCTGAAATTGAAATCCAATCTAATATGTCTTATGAAGAGGAACCGATTTGTATCTTAGCTCGTGAAGTGAAAGAGTTGAGCAACAAGAAAATTCTGCTAGTAAAAGTACTATGGAATCGACACGGAATAGAAGAGGCTACGTGGGAGCCTGAAGATTCAATGAGACAGCAATATCCGAATCTATTTAATGGTAAGATTTTCAAGGACGAAAATCCCTAAGGGGGAGAATTATAACAGTCCAATTTATACCCTAGTCAGAACAGTGGTTTCGGGACCACAAATCTGAGTTAGTATAATATTTTAATATTATTTTCTGTGTCTTTGATAAGTGGTTAAGCATGTGGTAAAGTTTTGTATGTTAATTTGTCTGTCTGTATGTTTAATTTGACAAAATGATTGAATTGCATTAAATGTGAAAGTTGCTTGCTATCTGTTAAAGCACCAATGTGTTGTGGCTTTGTAAAGGTGAAGTCCTTATGAAGAAAATAGACCACTATTTAGTTGGTGGGTGAACAAAGGACAATTATGCCCTTAATGTATATTTGTTTCAAATATTAATTGAAAGGTTAATAAGGTAAATAGATTAATAATATGTTTATAACAAAAACAAAACATGAAAAATGGCCATTTTCTTATCATCTTTAACTTAAATTTAGAAAGAAAAGAAGGAAGAAAACCTAAGCTAAGTTTCGGCTATTATCAAGCTAAATTAAGGTATGTATTGGCTTCAATTTTTGATAATTTCTACATTTTTGCAATCGTTGCTTTGTCTACTATCAAGCCCACGTCTCAATTTTGTGTATAGTTGATGTTTGTGTAAAATTCCATGGATGATATGTTGAGCTTTGAGATGAGTTTAGTTGTTAAATGAAAGATTTGAGCTAGATGAACATGTTTTGTTCTTGAAGTTTTGATGAATTTAGCTAAATAGGGCTAAATTGTGAAAATAGCAATTTGAGGGACTAAATTGCAAATTTGATGGAAAATATGGGCTTGTATGATATATATATGTACGTTCGACTAAGCATGAGTGTGGGTTGATTTTGTGAATTTGATGTTTTGAGAAAAATGGACTAAATTGATAAATTGTGCAAATGTGAGGGTTAATTTGTAAATAGCCCTAAATGTGTGTCTTTGGATTGAAGTGAATGATTTAGTGAATAAAAGGGTTAATTCTGAAAATGTTTAGATCAAGAACCGAGGAAAACAGACTTAGATCGCGGGAAAGCGAAAGTAACTGAGTAGCCGTTTCTATTTCGATAAATCAAATCTGAGGTAAGTCACTATGCAAATAAACGTACATGTATGAATTTGTAAATGCTTATATGACTAATAATGATAATGAATGTTTATGAGTTGTTGTGCATATGAATTAGGAGATAAGGTCGATATAGCGACAATGTCTTAGAAGTCCCGTTCGAACCTAGGAATAGAAAGGATTAGCTATGTCATGACATAGGTATCTGTTCTGTTTTATCATGTAAGACCACATCTTGGACGTTGGTGTTGATTTGAGATTTCGTGTAAGAACACGTCTGGGATGTTGGCACCGATATGAGCTTTACGTGTAAGACCATGTCTGGGACATCGACATTGTATTGATTCGTGTAAGACCCTGTCAGGGACAGTGGCATCGATATCTGAGTGCATATAAGACCTCGTCTGGGACATGGGCATTGTACGACTATTTCGAGCTTTCTAAGTATCTTATTAGATTCATATAGGTTCAACGGGCTAGTCTGTGATACGAATTGCAAATCCAAGCGATAATCAATTAAGTGAATGATTATCTGTTTCAGGTACGTTTCGTATATACACTGAGTGTGTATAAAAAGGTAAGGACCTAAGTGAGTTTGATTTGAGGAAATTTACAATTGATTATGAGAATGTGAATGAGATACAAGAATAGTTATGTAATAGTTATGTTTATAAATGTGATTCTTGAATTGATGAATGTGACAAATATGACTAAGGTTATGGTTTAATGCATTTATTAGAGAAGTACACCATGAATATGAATTGTGCCAATGGTTATATATGCTTAAATGGTTTACATGTTAAGAATGGTTTACATGTTAAGTTCATTTGTATATGACTTACTAAGCTTTTGGAAAGCTTACTCTCCGTGTGTGTTTTCTCTGTTTTATAGGTCGTCAAAGTTACTAAAGGCTCGGGACCGTCAAGGATCATCATCACACTAATAAACTCATTTTGGTACACTTTGGAAATTTATTAAGATAGATATGGCATGTATAGGCTAGTATTTTGGTATATGTTGTTATATGAACTTAGCCATGGGATTTGGCTAGAGATAAGTTGAGATTATGCATTATGATCACGATATTTGAATCATGTTTTGGCATGGTTAGATGATCCATGAAATGGTTAAGTTTTGAGTTAGTAAATGAATGAGATATGCTTGTGATGAGATGAATTATAGTCTTGTAATTTGACATGTTTGGAACTAGTTTTGAATGCATGAATTAGTTGGTTAAATTGGTATGCTCTTGCTTGACATATGTGCATGAAATGCATTGGTAATTCTTGCTTGTAGGTATGACCCAAGTGGGTGGCATTTTGGCCTTGAAAATGGCCTATAATGTCACACGGTCGTGGCACATGGGCTTGCCTAGTGACCGTGGACTAAGTCAATAGATAGCACAAGAGTACACGGCCTTGGCACACGGTTGTGTTTGCTGCCTAGTAGCCATGTGATTTTTGGCAGGATCGACCACGGCCTGAGTACATGGGTGTGCTTAGTGGCCGTGGAAGATAAGTCAGTTTCGACCACGGGGAGGACACACGAGGGTGTCCAGTAGCCGTAAGAGACACATTGTCTGCCCACACGGGGGTGTAACCCCTGAAACTTAGAAAAATTTTAAAATTTTTGAGAATGTCTGTATGTGTTTCGGTTTAGTCCCAACCCAAATTATAAGCATGCTTATGGTCTCGTTGACTATATTAAGGGACATTACATTTTAGATTGATGGATAAACATATGAATTTCTAAAAATGTTTTCGATTGGTCCGGTAATTCCTTTAACCCTAGTCCGATGTCGGATACGGGTTAGGGGTGTTACAGTAAATGATAAAAGATCAAGTTCAAATCTATATAATGATTTGTATGCACTATTCTTATATCAAGAATAAAAGATTTTTTTTAAAAGTTGATAAAGTTATATGTGTCTGAATATATCCACAAGGCTAAAGATAAACTTTGAAAGTTCATGTGTAAATAGATAGACAATTTGGGAAAATAATTCGTATTATAGAAAACTTAATATAGAATTACACTTATCAGAGCGGTTCTATTTGGGAAATGTAGAGGTAAATTAAATTGTTCTGATTGTGGAGTTCTCATTTGTACGAAGACATTGCTAAATGAAGCATCAGTTCTGGTTAGCCTGATTCGGGTAAAGAGTGTATGATTTTTAGTCAAGCATCATTGAATAGCTTGAAGTGTATTTTAATACAAGAATGTATAGTGATATTTTGTAATTCCATACAGTTAAAGCTGCATGAAAAGAGTTAATCGACACATGAATTAGAAACGATTGACATTGTATTGGTGAGGGAAAGTTAGCGACATTGACTGTTTGCTAGTAATGTAATTTATTTCACGTTGTAGAGCGAGATTTGAACTTGGCGCAACATAGATGGCTTGAATCATCAAAAAGTTTTGTGTTATAATTTATTATTATCCGAGGAAAACAATTATAGTTTTGGATGTTCCGAACAGGAAATCATTTTGTGCTTTAAGAGCAATGAATATGCGATTGATACTAACGGATGATGGATTGCTATTAGCTGAGTTAAAAGGTAATTGATATTTATTCAGCGGATTTGTTAAGCTCAGAAATGTGTCAGCGAATTACAAGCTAAAAAGGGATTCAACGTCAATGCGTTTCTGATTTAAAATTTCAGATGTGAAACTGATGACTGATTGTTGTTTCGAGATAAAGTGTGTATACCGAGAAGTTCAGAGAATTTTACAACAATTGTTACGTGTAACTCTCAGTGGTAGCTTATTTGTTCATATGGGGAGTGTTAAAATGTACAATAATATGAGATGGACGTACTGGTAAATGAGTATAAAACATGATATTTCTGATTCTATGTCCAAATGTTTGATCAATCAGCAAGTTAAAGTCGAGACTATTACAGCATATGTTGATATCGAAGTTAATTTTATCATCGAAAAAGATAAATATTATCTAAATTATTGTTAACTATCTAAAGAAATCTCTTCGTACATATGAATTTCTCTTCTGATAGACCAATTGAGTTATTCATTTTAGAGACTGCCATTTTGCACTCGGTGCCAGTCTTCATTGTTTCAGATAGAAATCTGAAATTTATATTGTGATTCTGAGAGAAACTACAGTAAGCTTAGGTACGATGTTGTCTTGTAATAAGAGAAAGCAATTCAAATTCTCAAAATTATGTTTTGTCATTGTGTTTGAGAGTTTGAAAACAACTAAGAAAGACTATTATTGTTGGTTGAGTAATCATGTGAGTATGAAGACGATATTGTATGAAGTATTGTATGGTTACAATTACCAAACCTTGTTGTAACAGTCTGGTTTAGACCCTAGTCGGAACAATGGTTTCAGAACCACAAATTCAAGTTAGAAAATATTTTAAAATTACTTTCTGTGTCTTTGATATGTGACCAAGCATGGGTGAAAGCCTCATATGAAAATTTGATCATTTTTGTGTTTAATTTGTGAAAAGCAGTAAATTGCATTGAATGCAAAATTTGCATGCTTCATGAGAAGACACCTATTTGAGGTCGCTTTTTAAGGTGGAGGGCTTATGTTGTTATTAATCCATTCATAAGCTAGTGGATAGTTAAAAGACATTGATGGCCTTATATATGTTATATATATATATGTTTTGTAATAAGGATAATTTTGTAAATGGGTTAATAATGTGATATTAAATAAAACAAACAATTAAAAGATAATGGTTATCATCTTATTTTGGTTGAAACATCAAATTAGGGCATTCGGGTAGCTTTTGATCCAAATTAAGGTATGTTTTGATCTTGGTTTCTGATGATTTTTATGTTTTTGAGATTGTTACTTAGTCTACTATCAAGCCCATATTGTAATTTGAAGAATTGATGATGTTTATGAGATGTGCCATTGATGAAATGGTGAGCTTTGTGATGAGTATTAGTGTTAAATGGAAGATATGTGTTTAATGAACATGTTTTGTTCTTGAATTTTTGAAGAATTTAGTTAATTAGGGCTAAATTGTGAAAATTATATTTTGGAGGGCTAAATTGTGAATTTGATGAAAAATATGGACTTGTATAGTTCTTAGGGAGTTTCAACTATGTATGTGAACAAATTTTGTATATTTGACGTTTTGAGAAAAATGGACTAAATTGATAAAATGTGCAAATGTGAAGGCTAAGTTGCAAATAGCTCTAAATATGTGTATTTGGATGAATTAGTGAATAAAAGGGTTAAATTTGAATATGTATAGATCAAGAACCGAAGAAAACAGACTTAGATCAAGGGAAATCAAAAGTAATCAAGTAGCCGTATCCGTTTTCATTAAACCGAACTCGAGGTAAGTCAGTATACAAGTAAATGTATTTGCATTGAATTATTTGCGTATATATGGAATTTGAATGGTTATGAATATCCATTGAGATGGAATGTATGTGAAATACGAGCTACGAATAAGTTGATAAGTTGAAAATGTCTGAGAAGTCCCGTTTGAACCTAGGTATAGATAGGATAGTATATGTCATGACATAGGTGTTCGTTATGTAATATCATGTAAGACCACGTCTATGATGTTGGCATTGATTCGAGATTTCATGTAAGACCACGTCTGGGACGTTGGCATCGATATGAGGTTTGCGTGTAAGACTATGTCTAGGACATTGGCATCGTATTGATTCGTATAAGACCCTGTCTGGGACAGTGGCATCGATATCTGATTACATGTAAGACCACGTCTAGGACGTTGGCATTGTACGACTATTCTGAGCACTCTGCGTATCCTATTAGATTCTAAACGGTTCAACGGGCAAATTCAAGAAATGAACGACTATGTGAATTGTATATCTATTTCAGGTATGTTTGAAAAGTACATTATGTGTGTATGAAAGGTAAGTGTTTATATGAACTTACTAAGATGAATATGTGTATAGAAATGATGAGATAATATGTGAAGATATGCTTGAATGAGCCAAAGAATATATGTGATGAATTTGCTATGAGAATCAATAATGTCATTGTATCAATATGGTTATATGCATTTTATGCTAAATTTATTTGTATATGGCTTATTAAGCTTTTGAAAGCTTACTCTGTGTGTGTGTTTGCTCTACTTTACAGATCGTCAAAGCTATTGAAGGCTCGGGGACCGTCGAGGATTGTCATCACACTACTCAAACTCATTTTGGTACCTTTGAAATATGTATATAGCTAAATATGGCATGTATAGGCTAGTCATTTTGGATTATGTTTGAAATGTGTATAAATAGCCATGAGATGTGGCTAGATAAATGTTGGTAATATGCATAAGTGAATATGATACATGGTATATGTTTTGCTATGGTTTGATATCAAATGAAATGGTCAAGGCTATGGTAAGCGAATGAATGCATTATGAGTATGTATGTTTGATCAATGAAATGGTTATATGAAAGGTAAAATGTGGAAGTATTATGCTGGGATATATATATGTGTTTTGGTTTTGCAAATTGGTATGATTAGAAATGAGATTGGATGTGAAGAATTGTTGCTTAATTTGACATGTTTTTGGATGTCAATTGTGCATGAAATGAATTGGTATGTTGCTTGTAGAGATGACCCTAATGTGGGTGGTATTTTGGCCTTGCAAATGGCCTGTTTTGAATACACGGCCATGACACACGGGCGTGCCTGATGGCCGTGTGAATAAGTAAGTAGTTAGCCTAATTTTACACGGCCATGGCACATGGTCGTGTATGGTAGCCGTGTGGATAAGTCAGTATACATGCTCTGTTTAGGCACGACCAGGACACATGGGTGTGGCTGGTAAACGTGGAAGGCACACGGCCTGCCCACACGGGCTTGTTACCTCTGTAACTTAGAAAGGTTTTAAATTTTTTAGAAATTCCATATGTGTTCGGTTTAGTCCCGACCCTATTCTAAAGCATGATTAAGGTGTCGTTGACCTATAAAAGGGATACTTTGATTGTGATTAATGACTTGTATTATGAAATGTCTGTAAATGTTTCTGATCTTTCTGGCAATGCCTTTAACCCTAATTCGGCGATGGATATGGGTTTGGGTGTTACATTTTATTGGTATCAAAGCTACGGTTTAGCCGATTCTTGGACAAACGTAGCGTGAGAGAGTCTAGCTATGCATGCCATATATCTAAACTGTGATAGTGTGATGAATCCTGACGTGTAAAATATGATTCACGTATAGTAATGGATCCCAAAAGAGCCGTAGTTGACGATATGGAAAGCAACGCGCCTGCTCCCGTGTAAGGGACAACGCAATCTGATTCGAGACCGGCTACGAGTGGTCAAGAGGGAGAAGCTGAACAAGCTTTCTTCCAAATGATGAGTGAGTGGTTCACTCAATTTGTGAGAAATAACCTGACTGGTTCACAACCTCCGCCCCCGATTAATCCCCCTCTAACTTCAGTTGTGCCTCCGGTTATGTATCCGAATCTGTTGAGCAAGCCTCTGGTCGATAAAATCCGCAAGTATGGGGCTGAAGAGTTCTGGGCTACTAGTGATGATGATGCTGAGAGAGTCGAGTTTTGGCTAGAGAACTCAATTTGAGTATTTGATGAAATGTCGTTGAGTCCGGAAGAATACATAAAATGTGTTGTATCCTTGTTACGAGATGCAGCTTATCAGTGGTGGAAAACTTTGATTTCTGTTGTTCCGAAAGAGCGGGTCACATGGGATTTCTTTCAGTCCAAATTTCGGAAGAAATATATCAGTCAAAGATTTATTGATCAGAAACGGAAAGAATTTTTTGACTTGAAACAGAGTCGTATGTCTGTCACTGAATACGAACGAGAACTCATGAGATTAAGTCAGTATGCTTGGGAATGTGTATCAACCGAAGCAATAATGTGAAAAAGATTTGAAGACGGCCTTAATAAAGATATTCATCTGTTAGTTGGGATTTTAAAAATAAAAGAGTTTGTTGTGCTTGTTGATCGAGCGTGCAAAGCTAAGGCACTCGGGAAAGATAAAAGAAAAGTTGAGTCTGAAGCTAGAGATGTGAGAAAGAGATTTTCGGGCAAATCTTTTCAGTCTGCTGCGAAGAAATTCAGAGATGAGCAAAGTAGTTCAAAGATTAGGATGGGACTTTCGAATAGAGATCGAACTAGAACACAATCGAGCTCTAAAGCTCAGGCAACTTCAATGGCGAGTATTGGAAATGTTCGATCTGAGCGACCTGAGTGTAAGCACTGTGGTAAAAGGCATCCGAGAAGTTGTAGATTGAACGACCGAGCTTGTTTTAAATTTGGATCATTAGACCATTTCATCCGTGATTGTCTAGAGTCTATTGAGCTAGAGACTGTCCAGAATCTGAGATCCGATAATGCTCCAGTGAGAGGTAGACTTTCCCAAAATGTAAGAAATGTCAGTGGTAGTCAGAAAACTACGAGAGATACTGTTGCGAGATCCGAAGCTAGAGCGCCTGCTAGAGCGTATGCCATCCGAGCTCGTGAGAAAGCTTCATCTCCAGATGTTATAACGGGTATATTTACACTTTATGGTACTTCTGTGATTGCATTGATAGACCTTGGTTCTACATATTCGTATATATGCATGAACTTAGTGTCCAGTAAGACTTTGCCTGTAGAGTCTACTGAGTTTGTTATAAAAGTATCAAACCCCTTAGGTAAAAGTGTTCTGGTTGACAAAGTATGCAAGAACTGTTCACTAATCTTTCGAGATATCTGTTTTCCTGCTGATCTGATGCTATTACCATTTGATGAATTTGATATTATTCTGGGTATGGATTGGTTGACATTACATGATGCTGTTGTGAACTGTAAAAGGAAGACTATTGATTTGAAAGGTCAGAATGGTGAAATAGTTCGTATTGAGTCTAATGATTTGAATGGATTGCATGCTATGATATCTGTGTTGAAAGCTTAGAATTTTATGAAAAAGGGTTACGAAGCTTATTCTGCTTATGTAATTGATTCGAAAATGTCTGGAAAGAAAGTTGAATTAGTGCCAGTTGTTTGTGAATTTTCTGATGTATTCCCTGAAGAATTGCCGGGATTGCCCCCGATACGTGAAGTTGAATTTGGTATTGATCTATTGCCTGGTACTACACCTATTTCGATAGCTCCGTATAGAATGGCATCAACAGAATTGAAAGAGTTAAAGTCACAGTTGCAAGAGTTAACTGATAAAGGGTTTGCAAGACCGAGTTTCTCACCGTTGGGTGTTCCCATGCTGTTTGTGAAAAAGAAAGATGGCATGATGAGAATGTGCATTGACTATCGTCAGTTAAAAATAACAAATATCCGTTGCCCAGGATTGACGATTTGTTTGATTAGTTAAAAAGGAGCCACTGTGTTTTCTAAGATTGATCTGAGATCGGGATATTACCAGTTAAGAGTGAAAGACTTAAACATTCTGAAAACTACTTTCAAAACAAGGTACGGGCATTATGAGTTTTTAGTTATGCTTTTTGGACTAACGAATGCCCCTGCTGTTTTTATGGATCTGATGAACAGAATTTTCAGACCGTACCTAGATCGATTTGTTATTGTATTTATTGATGACATTTTGATTTATTCACGGGATGAAAATGTACATGCTGAACATCTGAGAATTGTGTTACAAACTCTAAGAGAAAAGTAATTGTATGCAAAATTCAGTAAATGTGAATTTTAGTTACGTGAAGTTAGTTTTCTGGGACACATTGTATCGGTCTCTGGAATACGAGTTGATCCAAGTAAGATTTCTGCTATTCTGGAATGGAAACCTCCGAAGAATGTGTCTGAAGTTTGCAGTTTTCTGGGACTTGCTGGTTATTATCGAAGATTTGTAAAAGGCTTTTCGATGATAGCTATTTCGGTGACTAGATTGCTTCAGAAAGATGTAAATTTTGAATGGTCCAATAAGTGTCAAAAAAGTTTTGATCGATTGAAAACTCTTTTGACTGAAGCTCCAGTTTTGGTACAGCTAGAATCAGGCAAAGAGTTTGTAATTTATAGTGATGCTTCTTTGAATGGTCTGGGATGCATATTGATGCAATTAGGCAGAGTTATAGCTTATGCCTTGAGACAACTTAAGCCGCATGAAAAGAATTATCTGACACATAACCTTGAGCTAGCTGCGATTGTATTCGCATTAAAGATTTGGCGTAATTATCTGTTCGATGAGAAATGTCATGTGTTTTCAGATCATAAAAGTCTGAAATATCTGATGACTCAGAAAGATTTGAATCTGCAACAGAGAAGATGGTTAGAGTTGTTGAAAGACTAAGAGCTTGTGCTAGATTATCACCTGGGTAAAGCTAATGTTGTAGTTGATGCTTTGAGTCAGAAATCACTGTATGCATTACGTGCTATGAATATTCATTTAGATCCGTCTGATAATGGTTCGGTGTTAGCTGAATTGAAAGCGAAACCGTTATTTTTACAACAAATAGTTGATACTCAGAAAGTTGATAATGAAATGTCAGCAGAATGAACTCAGTGTGATTCGAACTCTAATTCTGAATTCCAGGTGGATGATGATGATTGCTTGAGATTCCGAGATCTAATTTGTGTTCCGAGAAACTCAGAGTTAATTCAGTTGATTTTGAATGAAGCACATAACAGTCATCTATATATTGTTGAAAGACTACGAGCTTGTGCTAGATTATCACCTGGGTAAAGCTAATGTTGTAGCTGATGCTTTGAGTAAGAAATCACTGTGTGCATTACGTGCTATGAATATTCATTTAGATCCGTCTGATAATGGTTCGGTGTTAGCTGAATTGAAAGCGAAACCATTATTTTTACAATAAATAGTTGATGCTTAGAAAGTTGATAATGAAATGTTAGCGGAACGAACTCAGTGTGATTCAAACTCTAATTCTGAATTTCGGGTGGATGATGATGATTGTTTGAGATTCCGAGATCGAATTTGTGTTCTGATAAACTCAGAGGTAATTCAATTGATTTTGAATGAAGCACATAACAGTCATCTATATATTGTTGAAAGACTACGAGCTTGTGCTAGATTATCACCTGGGTAAAGCTAATGTTGTAGCTGATGCTTTGAGTCAGAAATCACTGTATGCATTACGTGCTATGAATATTCATTCAGATCCGTCTGATAATGGTTTGGTGTTAGCTGAATTGAAAGTGAAACCGTTATTTTTACAACAAATAGTTGATGCTCAGAATGTTGATAATGAAATGTTAGCGGAATGAACTCAGTGTGATTCGATCTCTGATTTTGAATTTCGGGTGGATGATGATGATTGCTTGAGATTTCAAGATCGAATTTGTGTTCCGAGAAACTCAGAGTTAATTCAGTTGATTTTGAATGAAGCACATAACAGTCATCTATCTATTCATTCGGGCAGTACAAAGATGTATCATGATCTGAAGCAACACTATTGGTGGTCTAGTATGAAACGAGACATATCTAACTTTGTGTCGAAGTATTTAATCTGTCAGCAAGTTAAGGCTGAACATCAGGTTCCATCTGGTTTGTTACAACCGATTCTGATTCCCAAGTGGAAATGGGATAGAGTAACGATGGATTTTGTTTCTGGATTGTCTCTGACTCCAAGAAAGAAAGATGTGATTTGGGTAGTAGTTGATCGATTGACAAAATTTGCCCATTTGATTCCGGTACGATCTAATTACTCACTTGATAGATTAGCTGAGCTTTATATTTGTGAGATTCTAAAATTGCACGGGGTGCCACTATCCATTGTGTCAGATAGAGATCTGAGGTTAACATCACGATTCTGGAAGAAATTGCATGAAGCCTTAGGCACGAAATTGCATTTCAGTACAGCTTTTCATCCGCAAATGGATGGTCAATCTGAGCGGATCATTCAGATTTTCGAGGATATGTTGAGATGCTGCATTCTTGAGTTTGATGGTACTTGGGAACAGTACCTGCCATTGATTGAATTTGCATATAATAGTAGTTTTCAGTTGAGAATCAAAATGGCACCTTATGAAGCTTTGTACGGACGTAAATGTCGAACACCTCTGTATTGGATTGAGCTTAGCAAAAGTAAGTTACACAGGGTCGATTTGATAAAAGATACAGAACAGAAAGTGAAAGTGATCCGAAATAGTTTGAGAGCAGCGTCTGATCGTAAGAAGTTCTATGCGAACTTGAAACGAAAAGATATTGAATTTGAGATCGGTGACAAAATATTCTTGAAAGTGTTTCCGTCGAAGAAAGTACTTTGATTTGGACGTAAAGGCCAGTCAAGACCGAGGTTCATCAGACCGTATGAGATCATTGAGCGTGTTGGGCCTGTCACATATAGATTGTTATTGCCATTTGAGCTAGAAAAGATTCACAATGTATTCCATGATTCGATGTTCCGTAGATATCTTTCCAATCTGTCACATGTGATTACTCCATCTGAGATTGAAATTTGATCTAATATGACTTATGAAGAAGAACCGATCCGTATCTTAGCTCGTGAAGTGAAAGAGTTGAGAAATAAGAAAATTTCGTTAGTGAAAATATTGTGGCATCGACACGGAGTGAAAGAGGCTATGTGGGAACCTGAAGATTAAATGAAACAACAATATCCGAATCTGTTTAATGGTAAGATTTTCGAAGATGAAAATCCTTAGGGGGAGAATTGTAACAGTCCGATTTAGACCCTAGTTAGAACAGTGGTTTCAGAACCACAAAATTGAGTTAAAAAAATATCTTAATATTACTTTCTGTGTATTTGATATGTGACTAAGCATGTGTGAAAGCCTCGTATGAAAATTTGATCATTTGTGTGTTTAATTTGTGAAAGGGATTAACTTGCATTGAATGCAAAATTTGCATGCTTCATGAGAAGACACCTATTTGAGATAGCTTTTTAAGGTGGAGGCCTTATGTTGTTATTAATCCATTCATAAGATAGTGGATTGTTAAAAGACATTGATGGCCTTATATATATGTTATATATATGTTTTGTAATTAGGATAATTTTGTAAATGGGTTAATAATATGATATTAAATAAAAAAACAATTAAAAGATGATGGTTATCATCTTATTTTGGCCGAAACATCAAAGAAGAAGAAAAGAAAATTTAGCTAGGGCATTCGACTAGCTTTTGATCCAAATTAAGGTATGTTTTGACTTTGGTTTTTGCTCTTTTTTATGTTTTTGATATTGTTCCTTAGTCTACTATCAAGCCCATATTGTAATTTGAAGAATTGATGATGTTTATGAGACGTGCCATTGATGAAATGGCAAGCTTTGTGATGCGTATTGGTGTTAAATATAAGATATGTGTTTAATAAACATGTTTTGTTCTTGAATTTTTGAGGAATTTAGTTAATTAGGGCTAAATTGTGAAAATAATATTTTAGAGGGCTAAATTGTGAATTTGATGAAAAATATGGACTTGTATAGTCCTTAGGGAGTTTCGGCTATGCATGTGTGTGAACAAATTTTGTATGTTTGATGTTTTGAGAAAAAAATAGACTAAATTGATAAAATATGCAAATGTAAGGGCTAAGTTGCAAATAGCCCTAAATATGTGTATTTGGATGAATTATGAATAAAAGGATTAAATTTGAATATGTATAGATCAAGAACCGAAGAAAACTGACTTAGATCTCGGGAAATCGAAAGTAATCGAGTAGTCATATCCGTTTCTGTTAAACCGAACCCGAGATAGGTCAATATACAAGTAAATGTATTTGCATTGAATTATTTGTGTATATATGGAATTTGAATGGTTATGAATATCCATTGAGATGGAATGTATGTGAAATACGAGTTACGAATAAGTTGATAAGTTGAAAATGTCCGAGAAGTCCCATTTGAACCTAGGGATAGATAGGATAGTATATGTCATGACATAGGTGTTCGTTATGTAATATCATGTAAGACCACGTCTATGACGTCGGCATTGATTTGAGATTTCGTGTAAGACCACGTCTGGGACGTTGGCATTGATATGAGGTTTGCATGTAAGACTGTGTCCGAGACATTGGCATCGTATTGATTCGTGTAAGACCCTGTCTGGGACAGTGGCATGGATATCTGATTACATGTAAGACCACGTCTGGGACATTGGCATTGTACGACTATTCCGGGCATTCTACGTATCTTATTAGATTCCGAACGGTTCACGGGCAAATTTGAGAAATGAAATATTATGTGAATTGTATATCTATTTTAGGTATGTTTAAAAAGTACACTATGTGTGCATGAAAGGTAAGTGTTTATATAAACTTACTAAGATGAATATGTGCATAGAAATGATGAGATAATATGTGAAGATATGCTTGAATGAGCAAAGAATATATGTGATGAATTTGCTATGAGAATCAATAATGTCATTGTATCAATATGGTTATATGCATTTTATGCTAAATTTATTTGTATACGGCTTACTAAGCTTTTGAAAGCTTACTCTGTGTGTGTATTCACTCTGTTTTATAGATCGTCAAAGCTATTGAAGGCTAGAGGACATTCGAGGATTGTCATCACACTACTCAAACTCATTTTGGTACCTTTGAAATATGTATATAGCTAAATATGGCATGTATAGGCTAGTCATTTTGGATTATGTTTGAAATGTGTATAAATAGCCATGAGATGTGGCTAGATAAATGTTGGTAATATGCATAAGTGAATATGATACATGATATATGTTTTGGTATGGTTTGATATCAAATGAAATGGTCAAGGCTATGGTAAGCGAATGAATGCATTATGAGTATGTATGTTTGATCAATGAAATGCTTATATGAAAGGTAAAATGTGGAAGTATTATGCTTGGATATATATATGTTTTGGTTTTGCAAATTGGTATGATTAGAAATGAGATTGGATGTGAAGAATTGTTTCTTAATTTAACATGTTTTTGGATGTCGCATGAAATGAATTGGTATGTTGCTTGTAGAGATGACCCTAGTGTGGGTGGTATTTTGGCCTTGCAAATGGCTTGTTTTGAATACACGGCCATGACACACGGGCGTGTCTGGTGGCCGTGTGAATAACTCAGTAGCTAGCCTAATTTTACACGGCCATGGCACACAGGCATGTCTGGTGGCCGTGTGGATAAGTCAGTATACATGCTCTGTTTAGGCATGGCCAGTACACATAGGTGTGGCTGGTAGCTGTGGAAGGCACATAGCCTGCCCACACGGGCGTGTGACCTCTGTTACTTAGAAAAGTTTTAAATTTTTAAGAAATTTCGTATGTGTTCAGTTTAGTCCTGACCCTATTCTAAAGCATGATTAAGGCCTCGTTGACATATAAAAGGGATACTTTGATTTTGATTAATGACTTCTTTTATGAAATGTTTGTAAAAGTTTCCGATCTGTCCGGTAATGCATTTAACCCTAACTTGGCGATGGATACAGGTTACGGGTGTTATACTTGTACTGGATTGAACTGTGTGAGAGAAAGATTAATAGAGGTACTTTGATCAGAGAAATTCAAGAGAAAGTAAAAGTAATTTGTAACAGCTTGAAAGCAGTTTCAGATAACAGCTTGAAAGCAGTTTCAGATTGATAGAAAACTTATGCAGAATTGATACGTAAAAGCATCGAATTTCAGTAAGATAACTGAGTATTTGTGAAAATATTGCTGAGATTGGAATTTCTCAACTCAGCTAAAAAGAGAAGTGAAAAGGTAATACCAGTGACTTCTTCAACTTAAATTACCTTAGAACTAGAGAAGATTCGTAAAGTGTTTCTTATATCTCTGATGCGATGATTCAGTTTACTATGACGTATAGTAAAAGATAGATCAGAATCTTGGTTGGTATGATTCAAGAGTTGTGAAATCCGAATTTATGTGAGATTTTGATAATTCTATGTGAAAGCAAATCACTAATTTATTCTCTGGTAAGATTTTTAGGGACGAAAATCCCTAAGGGGGAGTTGTAACAGCCCGGTTTAGACTCTAGTCAGAATAGTGATTTCGGAATCACAAATTCGAGGTCAAAAAATATTTTATTATTATTTTTCATGTTTACAGCATGATTTTGTTCATCTTTCATTCATTTTGCCGAAATAAAAAGAAAGGAGAAGCCATGGATGAGTTTTTAGGGTTCGACCATTGTTGAGTTCAATTAGGTAAGTTTTCAAGCTTGGTTTTTGATGACTTTTATGTTTTTGAAATCGTTGCACCCTATTCTAGATAACCCATGCTTCAATTTTCAAATCTATTGATGATTTTGAGAGTTTCCATTGTTGAATATATGTGTTCTTTGATGCTTGATGATGAAATATGAATATTTGCTAATATTTTTACAAGTTTTATAAAGTGATTTTGAGTGAAAATGTCAATTTGGACTAATTTGTGAAATGTGTAAAATATGAGGTTGAAATGTGAAATAAATGGAAAATATGAGCTACTAAGGGCAATTTGGTAATTCGGCTAGCATGGTTATTTAAGTAATTTTGTGAATTTTGTGTATTTGTGCAATAAGGACTAAAGTGCATAAATGTGAAACTTTAGGGGCTAATGTGTAAAAATGCCCAATTGTGTGTTTTGGATAAAATTGAATGATTGGATAAATAAATAAGTTAATTTTGAATATATCTAGATCAAGAAAAGCATAATTCGGATCTAGATCAAGGGAAAACTAAAGTTATCGACAAATCGACCTAATTCGTCGTTTCAACGAACGAGGTAAGTTCGTATGTTAATAAATGTTTTGAAAGTGTGTTATAAGTGCTTATTATTTATGAAATTGAACTCAATACTGAATGGTTATGCAAATAAATGTATTATGATTAAGTTATATATGTTTTTATGATATTGAAATGTTTTAGAAGCAAAATATGTTTATACAAGGAAGTATCAAATATGTTACGATGCCCGAAAGCCCCGTATGAACCATAGGAATAGAATAGGATACATATGTCATGACATAGGATTCTGAGATGTGATATCATGTAAGACTATGTTTGGGACATTGGCATCGATCTGAGGTTACATGTAAGACCATGTCTGGGACATTGGCATCGTAAATGCTTTCGTGTAAGACCCTGCCTGGGACAGTGGCATCGATATATGATAACATGTAAGACCATATATGGGATATGGCATTGTACGAGCTTTGTGAGCTATCCGGGTATCCTTATCAATTTCGAATGGTTCAACTGGCAAAGTCGAGAAGCAAATGACTATATGAATGACTTATTTGATTCAGGTATGATAGATGCTATATGAATCTTGAGAATGAAAGGTGAGTATGAATATAAGTGATGATATGTGATTCATATGAGAAAGATATGTGATTAAATATGTTATTTCCCAAAATGTGCTCATTTGGCTAAATGAAAGTGAGAATTGAATGTTAAATGAGAATCAAATTGAATAAGCTTGTGAAAGCTAAAGTTAGTAAGTAAGTAAGTAAGTAAATTATTGAATAGTGATGATTTGATATGAAATCATGTTATAAACTTGAGATAAGTTGTGTTTTTGCATGTGAGATAGCATATTATGCTTATGACATTGAATTGGAATTATTTGATATGTTAAGTTTATTAAAATACGAGCTTACTAAGCTTTATAGCTTACTTTGTGTTGATTTTCTATGTTTTATAATGATTCCGATGTTCGCTCAGGTTGGAAGTCGGCGGAAATCGCATCACACTATCTGGCTAATGATTTCGGTATTTATACCCTTTATGACTTGGTTATATGGCATGTATAAGCTATGGTATTTGATATTATGGGTGGAAATGTATTTGGTCATTTGAGATGGTTGATTATGAATGTGGTAGTGGAATTTGGTAATATTGGCAATTGATGTCTATGTGTTTGATGTATTTTTTTTAGCTATGAGATTTGGCTAATTATTAATGTAAAGCTTATTGTGAAGTTGCCATGTAGAATGGCTTTAGATGTGAGATTGGTATGTGTTATATGATGTTTATATATTGCCTTGTACTTAGGCATGCTTGATATGAAGTTCATGATGTCATAGGGTGGGGTTTTTGGCTAATAGACATATGGTGGATTATAGCTTGAGAAATGGTATGATTGTAGCTTGGTTTTATAATGATGAGTTGGTTGAAATATGGTCATGTCTTGTTGTTATAATTGAATAAGTAAATGGCATAAATTTGAATGATGAATTGGAAGTGTTTGTAATGGCATGAAATGAGTTAGAAATTGTATTGGTATATCTTGAATTATGCATAAATTGAGTTAGAAATGAGTTAGAAAGTGTTTGGGTAAATGAAATGATTGTACTGGCATATCTTGAATTATGCATAAATTGAGATTGCTTTGGTTGCCAATTGGGTTTAGAAATTGTACCATTTGCTCTTATGTAGGTATTGGAAAGTTAGATGGAAAATGTGGCTTAAACCAAGCCTATTTTCATGCCACACGGCTGAGCACACGGGCGTGTGACTCAACCATGTGACCTCTACACCTTAATTAAATAAGACAGTCAGTTACGCGGTATAGACACAGAGACATGTCTATTGGTTATGTATAGCACACGAGCTGGCACACGGGCGTATAGTCGGCCATGTGGCCAAGTCAATATGTATGCCCTCTTTTTCACAAGGACTAAGACATGGGCGTGTCTGGTGGCCATGTGAGGCATACAGCCTGGTTACTCGGGCGTGTGGCCTTTATATGCTTGAAAAATTTTATAGTTTTCTCAAAGTTTTCTAATGTGATCAGTTTAGTCCCGAACCACTTCTATGCATGTTTTAAGGCCTCGATGAGCCTCGTAAGGGACGATATGACTTTGTTTGATGTTGATTATGTGATATTGAATTATGAATAAGAATTATGTGTTATAAGTTGAGTTTTTATCGGTAATACCTCGTAGCCCTATTCTGACAGCGGACACGGGTTTAGGGGTGTTACATAATATTGCATAAATAAACATTAAACTAACCTCAACCAAGCATAAATCATACCATTGCAATACCAACTAATGCAAAACACACCAACACCACAATATACTATTCAAATTCTTACCAAACCTCACCTTCACAAATCTTCAATATAACCACTTTCAAATATGTATTATTTGCCTAGATTCACTAGCATACCAATATTCAAAACTCAACCATTTTATATCCATAATACCTATTATCAACAAGCATCACATATCCACCATCAACACGTAACACAAGCCATATGCACATATATATACATCACCAAAAATATACCAAAATAAGCCGAGTCACATGGCTATACACATATCATACACTTAACATTTACAAGCCAACGGAAATGATTAATTTCATTACAAAACCATAACCAAAATGATCATACTTCCTATACATGCCATATACCAAATACGTAGATTCAACAGTACCAAAGTGATAGCTTGATAGTGTGATGTGATCTGCGACGAGTCCCGAATCCGAGCTAGCCTCGATATCACTATAAAACATGGAAAAATAAACAATGTAAGCTATAAAGCTTAGTAAGTTCGTATAGCAATAAACTCAACTTACCATATATGCACAATCTAAGCAAATAAAACAAAACATAACATGTCTCATATTGATTCACCAACCTACCACATTTTCATTCACAAAGTTAGATATAACTTTCATAAATTTTCTTATTTCAATGCTTGTACAGTTCACGTACATACCTGTTCCATCTCGTATCAAACTTATACTCAATTACATCTCTGATATACCTGTTGAACCATTCGGAATACTATCGAATACTTGGGAATCTTGCACCCTAAGTGCCACATACATAGCCGAAGCTATCTCAATCTTGTGATCTTGTATCACATATAATGATCACTCTCAAGCTACGAACGGGTCTGCTCACACAAGCTGACAGTCATGACGAAGCTACACGGTGCTACTCACACAAGCTGACGAGAATTCGCAACACAAGCTGGATAACTCAGCCACCGGTAGGACGTACAGACCAGCACCCAAATCACATAACCCCTAATGGCATGTCATTTGTATCCTAATCTATTCCTAAGGTTCAACCGGGATTTCTCATTTTTTGAATCGTCATTGAATATGTACGGTTCACAATTTATGCAATATTAAAGCATTTAAAACATAAATATAACAATGCTTATTACATACGAACTTACCTTGATTGCAAGAACGATGAAATAAGTCGGTTAGTCCAATACTTTGTTTTTCCCCCGATCTAATTTCGAATTTCGCTTTTCTTGATCTATATGTAATAAAAAATTAACTTATTTAATTATCACTCTATTCAATTTAGTCCAAAATGCACATTAAGGCAACTTTACATTTTTTCCCCTAATACTTCAACATTTTTCCATTTTATTCCTTATCTCATAAAAACATAATTTCATGCAATTCAACCTATACCCATGCTAGTCAAATTTCAATTAAGTCCCTAGCATCCCATATTTTTCATTTATTTCACAATTTAACCATAAAATTTACACATTTCACAATTTAATCCCTAATTGACAATTTTGTGAAAAATCACTTTACAAATGTTGTTTATCTAACAACAAGCATGCATTTTCTATCATCAAACATCAAAATACATCAACATTCATCAATGGAAAAAACCCCAAACCTTTAATGGTTTTACAAATTAGTCCCTGGATTAGCTAGATTAAGCTGCAACGATCTCAAAAACATAGAAATCATTAAAAACGGGACAAAAATCGTACCTTAATGAGCTATATAAGCTTGGCCGAATGAAAACCTAGCTATGGCTTTTTCTCCTTTCAATTTTCGATTGAAGAACAACTAAAAGATGATAATTTCTAATTTGGTTTTATTTATTTTATGCTTATTAACATATTTACTTAATTAACCTTGGTTATAAAACATTAAAATCACTTAATGCATGTCCATAAATGTCCACTCATATTAAAAATTGTATATTTACCACATAAGGACCTCCACTATTTAATTTCATAGCCATTTAATATCTTTAGCTATTAGAACATCACTTTTGTACTTTACACGATTTAGTTATTTTTATCAAATTAAGCATTCAAACGATAAAATTTTTTAATGAAAATTTCACACAATCATACTATCATGCTTTAGACATTAAAATAATAATAAAATAATTATCTCTACCTCAAATTTTTGGTTCCAAAACTAATGTTTCGATTTGACTAAAACGGGCTGTTATAACTCTCCTCCTTAGGAATTTTTCTCCCCAAAAATCTTACCAGAAAAGAGGTTAGAGTACTATTTTCTCATAGCTTCCTCGGATTCCCAGGTAGCCTCTTCGACATTGTGCCGTTGCCACAAAACCTTTACTAAAGCTATGCATTTATTTCTCAACTCTTTAACCTTTCGAGTTAAAATTCTGATCTGTTCTTCATTATATGTCATATCAGGTTGAATTTCAATCTCTGCCGGAGAAATTACATGCGATGGATCTGATCGATACTGTCGTAACATCAACACATGATATATATTGTGGATCTTTTCTAATTCTGACGATAAATCTAGCCGATATTGTAACACCCCTAACTCGTATCAGTCGCCGGACTAAGGTTAAGAGGCATTACCGAACATATCGAATCATATCACAAACATTAAACATGCATTGGGAAGGGGTCAAGACTAAACCGAGCACATACATTTTTTTCGAAACTTAAACATTTTTCAAAGATATAGAGGTCACACGCCCGTGTATGCAGGCTGTGTGCCTCACATGGCTTAGACACACCTGTGTGTCTAGTCCGTGGCAAAACAGGGCATACATATAACTTGTCCACACAGCCACAAGACACGCCCGTGTGTCAGGCCATGTGAAAATTATGGAGGCTGCTGCCTTGCTCACACGGCTAGTCACACGTCCGTGTGTCCATCCCGTGTGGCTTCCTGACTTGCTTCGAATTGCAACCTTAAGAGACACGGTCGAGACACACGCCTGTGTGCTCAACCTTGTGGGCAAATATAGGCCATTTGCAAGGCCAATTTGCCACCCAAAATTGGTTCATACCTACAAGCATCAAACAAGCATCAATTCTCCCAAAGGCAACCAAAAACATACCAAATCATGCAAAATTTAACCCGTAATAACATCATTCATTTCCATATACAAATCCAACTTAAACATACCAATTCAAAGTACCAACTTCACATCAAAAACATGTGATTCATACATCATATTAATCCATTTCAATTCATACCATTTCCCAAATCAACCATGAAACTTACCAAAATTGACCATTTCTTTAGGCCATTCATGAGCACATCAAAACATACCTAATTTTGCATCACATAGCATGCACTAAATTCACTCCATAATCACATTCATTATCAAGCCAAATCACATGGCTATATTTACACATTTCAAAACATAATCAAAGTTCTCTAGCTTATACATACCATACTTCAATATGTATATTTTCAAAAGGTACCAAAATATAGTTCGATAGTGTGGTGATGATCCTCGACGATCCCCGAGCTCTCAGTAGCTTCGATAATCTATAAAATAATACAAACACACAAATTAAGCTTTCAAAAGCTTAGTAAGCCATATACAAATAAACTTATCACATAGAACAATTATAAACCATTTCATTCATATGGTTCAAAGCATAACACAATAAGAAGTCATATTTCTCTTATATCTCAATTGATCATGTTCACTTGCTCATAATCATATATCCTGTAATGTAGCTCACATATCAAATGATCATATACATATATACGTTTCATTACCAAATTTCATATACGTACATACGTACCAAAATTCAGATGCACATTTGTATACTTATTCATTTCTTGGAATGCCCGTTGAACCGTTCAAAATCAAACAAGATACTCGGATAGCTCAAAAAGCTCGTACAATACCAACGTCCCAGATGTGGTCTTACATGTAATTAAATACCAATGCTTCTGTCCCAGATAGGGTCTTACACGAAACATATACGAGGTCGATGTCCCAGACATGGTCTTACACATAAATCTCAAATCCATGCCAACATCCCAGAAGTGATCTTACATGATAACTCAATCAGAATCCTTTGTCATGACATATGTATCCTTACTATTCCTATGGTTCGTACCGGGCTTTTCAGACATCATCACATTATCAGAAATTTTTTTGAATTTCACATATTCAGCTCCAATAGCCATTCATCACATTTCATTAACATATAAGCAATAATAATTCAATTCAAACATATTTATTTGTATATAGACTTACCTCGTACAGGAAAGAACGGAAACGAACGGCTATTCAACTACTTTCGATTTCCCCCGATCTAATTCTGTTTCCTATGGTTCTAGATCTATACACATTCAAATTTAACTATTTTATTCACCAAATCATTCAATTCAATCCATTTACACATATTCAGGGCATTTTACAAATTATCCCTCATATTTTCACATTTTAACACTTTAGTCCTCATTTCACAAAATCACAAAATACACAAAATTTCACATTTTTCATGCTTAACTAAAGTTTCATGGAGTTCATTTAAGCCCATATATTTCATTTATTTCACATTTTAATCCTTCAATTTCTCTGTACCACCCCAAATCCGGCCTAGAAGTTAGACCCGAATCTGGCGTGTCACATTGGGGTGTTTTTCAAAAACAACATTTTCATTGAAAACCCTTCTTGATACTTAAAAACTATAGTCCTAGTTTGCGATTGTTATTAATAATCGGCATTTATTAAGAAGTCATTGCCTTCAAAACCTTGTTCATTGCGGAAGCTTAATTTAAAACAATTGACATATGAAAACATGATATTTACAACATAGTTGCGAAAGCGAAGTGTTTTGAAATCAGATATTGTTTTGGAAAACCGCGATCAAGTGTTGAGCAGATTTAAAAGATAATAAACTAAAAATCCCAAACTAAATATAAGAATTTAAAAGAGGCCTTACCACAAAATATGAGCCCAAAATAAAATAAAAATAAGTGGAATACGAAAATCCGAAACTGCTCGTAGTGTGGCCGCCTCCGAGTCCTCCAGTACGTCGAACTGCCTACTAAGGATTACCTGAGAAAAATTTAAAAGAGGCGGTGAGTTTACGAAAACTCTGTGTGTATAACTTTCATCAGTAAGAACATGAATCACAACCATCCGGGTCGAAGCCCATTACAGTAAATGTGGCAATTGGACCTTAGCCCAGAATAGTCTCGGTTGGGCCTTAGCCCATAACAAAAGTCACATATCATATTTATCCGGGCCTAAGCCCATCACAGTCAGAACATGTGAATGCAATGCATTAATGCCCATACCAAACCTGTACTCCGTCTCCTGTCCAACCCTGCACTCCTGTGGGGATTTAATCGACCCACCCATCCCTACACTTCTTTTGTAGCACTGGTTGTGGCACTAACTTTATCGGTGCAGCATGGCTGCTCGGTGGCTAAAAAGCCTGCGGTGGCTATAAAGCCTTCGGTACTGTCACAAAGCCTGTATTTATGGCACGAAGCCCATATTAATGGCACACAACCCTCGGTAACATTATCGGTGCAGCATGGCTGCTCGGTGGCTAAAAAGCTTGCGGTGGCTATAAAGCCTTTGGTACTGGCACAAAGCCTGTAATTACAGCACGAAGCCCATATTAATAGCACACAACCCTTGGTAACATTATCGGTGCAGCATGGCTGCTCGGTGGCTAAAAAGCCTGCGGTGGCTATAAAGCCTTTAGTGGATCCACAGTCGTCAAGTGACCATGCGATCCTATTAGCACTTCCTCCGTATTAATAATCCCAACCCCATACAATATGTCGTGTATGTCATGCTCAAACATTACACGTGTATGCAAAATGGCCATGCTCAGTAACAATTATTTAAAAATGTAATAAAAGCATATCAGTCATACAACCACAGTCAAATTAGTCCACTCATTGCACAAGTCCATCATTTACCTACAAGGGCGAATCAGTCGTTTTACCCTATAAGGGTATTTCGGTAATTCTACCCTACAGGGGTGGTTCTGATACTTGCACGCTCGGGCATTAACATTTTACAATTTAACAGCCTAGATCAAGCCACAGAACTAGTGTGCCTTTGGTGCACGTCCAAAAATGAGCTTGTGTTCAGCTCATTGAGTTTGATTTGCATTTATTTTATTTCATGCATTTTAATTAGTTGAATAAATTTATTTAATTAGTTAATTAAATCCTGTCCAAATTAATTATTAAATAAATGTGTTTTAAGCTAATACATAATTTTAATTTGTCAAGCATTAGTATTTTAATATGTCTAGTGTTTAAAATAAAGTCTTTAAATTTTGTTAAGTTAAAATTTTATTCAAATTGATGTTGGTTTATGTGTTTTATAGGTACCACCCAATGTGAAATAATTTAAGCAAAATTATGCACGGTTGAAGGAGCAATGCATGGTGACTAAATTAATTTGGTGGACATGATTCATGCATTTTGAATTCTATGCACATTTGAAGGAGCAATGCATGATACCCACGTGAAGCCATTGACATCTTTTGGCTGAATATTCAATTTGATGAAGGAATAACGTGGAGCATTATAGAGATGGGAGCATCAAAGCCAAAAAGAAAGCTAATGGGGGAATATTGGTGTGGTGCTTTGGAATAAAATAATTGGAATGCAAACCATGATGGAAAAACGTGGATGACAATTTGATGCATGAACGGCCAAGCACTATTAAATCAAACAATGGTTATATGCCTAGTGGAAACATGGTTGGCGGCTTTGGAGCTTTAGAGCAAAGAATAAAAACAATTGGAAGAATTAATTAAGATGATGGAAGATTCTCCATGCATGAGTATTGAATAAATAAATGAGCATGTAAGTGGAATTGAAGAGCAATATGCGTGTGTGGTGCTAGTGATGGATGACAACTTCATAAGAGTGTTAGGCTTGAATTAAATAAACAAATGGAAGAACATGTGTTGATTAAGGGGATGGGCGGCATGCTTGTTTTGAATAAAATAATAGGAAACAACTAGATAATGTGGACGCCAATGAGAAGGAATATGCAGCCAAAAACAAATTTCAAATTCAATTGAATGGAAGCATAAATAATGGGATTGTTGGACTAATGGGAGGATTGGTGGATTAAATTAATTGAAGCATGGGCTGAGTTTTAAAAATCCTTTGAGGACATGTGCTAAATTGAAGGAAAGTATAGTGGACAACAAGAAGAATAATTCAAGAACCATGAACAAGCTATGAGGTGGACGGCAACAACTCTAGAGAGTGGGATTTGAAAATTGTTTTTGAACATTCGGCTACCTAACTTTAGGCTATAAATATTTTTGCTATTTTTCATTTGTGGACAGAATTTTTATGAATGAAATTTTATGAACTGTTGTTCATTTGAGTGAGTTCATCTCCTCTTCGTTTTCGTACAAGTTTCGTTAAGACTTATCAAGCTTGCTTGTGGCGTCTTCGACTTGTTTGAACTTATCACCAAATTCCCTTTGGTGAGCGTTCATCAACCTATCTTCATCTTTCCACCTTAACAATATAAGAAACGGGGTGACACTGTTATATAGTGTTAAATCTTTCTTAAGTTAAGTTCGTATTTCCATTTCCATCATCGATTCCATTTATCCACCTTAAACATTATAGAATCCGGGGTGACACTCTTTAGTGTTGAATCGCTTCTCGTTTAAGTTCTTTATCCATCTCCATTAAATTATCCGTTTATCTATCTTATTTATTTTTATTTCTTTCCACCAAACCGAACCATCTTCTATTTTATTTACTTAAGCTTCCGCAAACTCATTTATATTTTTCGATTATTT
The DNA here is from genome assembly GCA_025503065.1 of Gossypium bickii. Lineage (NCBI taxonomy): Eukaryota > Viridiplantae > Streptophyta > Magnoliopsida > Malvales > Malvaceae > Gossypium > Gossypium bickii. The sequence continues at coordinate 38,714,414 of CP106717.1, read as the reverse complement.
TCCAAAGGCTTGATTTCTCCTCGTAGACGATTGGGCAACTCATATACGTTTCGACTCACCCCAAGCTGGTTCGTATCAGTTGGTATAAGAGCTATAAAACGAGGAAATTTGGCAACGTACGAAAAGCCGGAATAAGTTCGTAAAAAAATAAAAAAAAGAGAAATTCAAAAATTCAAAAAAATACGAGTAAAAAAAGAGTGTGGAAATTTTTTAAAATTTGCAAGTTTTGTTTCTTTACTTTTTTCCCAATCTTCAAGCCACCCTTCCTCACCCCAATGCCACTATACCAAATTTTTTTTATTGTTCAGCCTACCCTATACCCGACATCAATCCTTTGAAAAAAAATCTCTTAAAAAAGTCGACCCTTAAGCCGCAATAAGTCTTTTGAAACAAAGTACGAATCGGTGAGACGAGAGAGAGCGATAAAAAGGCACGAGAGTACTCATTTAAAAAAAAGCCACAAAACGAGTGAAACACGAGTGTGGATAATTTTTCTTTGTGAGTGACTTGTGAGTTTTTGTAGTAAGGTATTTTTAACTTTTTTTTTCTATTTATGTTTATTTTTTTTAACATATTTCTTTCAGCAACGGTAGCATGTCTCTAGATTTCGAAAGAAGAATCACTGTAGATGGCAGTTGGTACGATCCATCATACAACCAAGGCGAAAGGCGATGCGAACAAAGAAATCGAAGCCTTAGAGATCAAGGATGCTTTAATGGCGTCAAGAGAAGTAGCAAGTCAAACATTCCACTGTTTCAAGGTAGAGCCGATCCGGAGGTATACATTGAATGGGAAAAGAATGTAGATTTGGATTTCGAGTATCACGACTACTCGGAAAGCAAGAAAGTAAGGCTGGCGGAAAATAGTTTCACCGATTATGCCATGACTTGGTGGGATCAATTCACCACGAGTCAAAAACAAAATGGAGAGCACCCAATATTAACTTGGTCCGAAATGAAAGATGTGATGCGCAAGTGGTACCTCCCATCTTCCCATCATCGAGGGCAAACTTCTTCAACACAAAAGATAGAGTTAAGATCAGCACGACAATACCCGACCAATGATTGTACTGGGAGAGGTTATTACCGGGACTCTTACTCAACGCGGTCTTCGAGACAGAGAGAAGAAAGATATGAGTTCGAATCCTTTCGAGGCGACGAACAAGAAGGAATAAGTTATCTTTCTTTTGCTTCAACGAAGCCTCTATTAGAGAAACGTTCTCGAAGAACTTATCGAGATACCATTAAGAACGCTATCCCTTCTCTTAAATAAAATTTTACTCATTTTGATTCTTTTGTATCCTCTTCTTGTAGTAATGTAAAGACAAGAGAGAAAGAACAAAAAAGAAAAGAAAGGCAAGAGAAGATCATGAGAGAAAATGAACGAATATGGAACAATCTCGAGAGAATAAAAAGAGAAGAAAAAGAAAAATAAATCGTGAGAGAAAAAGAAAATAAGAGAAAAGAAAAGGAGATTGAAAAAGAACAAGAAAAAGAGAGAGAAGAAAACGAGAAAGTGTGTGAAAAAGAAACGAGAAAACGGGATGAGCAAGTAGAAGTGAGTTTTGATTTAACTAACTCGTTTGAAGTTTGTTCTTCTTCTGTTTCTTCATTTCAGGTTCCCAACGTATCGCACAAGAATCTACAACTTCAATACCTCCCGAAAGAGCGACATTTTCTTTGATTGAAAGAGGTAAAGTTGAAGGTGAAGTTGAACCTCCTGAGCCAAAAGGTAAGGAAGGTAAGTGTTTTGACATAATTCCATCTCCACTAAATTTTTCTAATGAATGTGAATATGTGGATAATACTGTTGATTGCCATTCTTGAATTAATGGTGACGACTTAAATGATGTTAAGTCGAGTTTGTCTAATAAAAATCCTTGTGATGCAAAGTATGAAGGTGGAGTAAAGTGTGTCCAGCTAATACAAGACTCGTTCAGGTGCGATGATGATTTTTCTTTTAATCTCAATTTGTTTGATTGTGGATATTACGAGATTTGTTCATTGTCTAATATGAAATCATTGAGCTTTTGTAAATCAGTTTTGAAATTCGTCAAGAATTTTGATCGCTCAATTTTGAGTTTGAACAATTCCTATTGGTTTAACATGTTTGATTTTTCTAAACCGTTGTCACATCTTGGATTTAATAATCAAAATCATGTTTTTAAACCAGGAATATGTTTTGTATCATCTGGTATATCTTGTTGGAAAATCAACCAATCCCAATTGGCTTGAAAAATTTCAATCAATTTAGAAATTGGGCCTTGGATAAGGTAACGAGTTTTGTTCAATTTGTTTTCAAACTTTTTTCGTTCCTTAAATAAATCGTGTGGTTGTACTTGAAATCCACATTCCATTTGTAAAGTACTGATTCAAACACGAAGCATCAACTACATTACATGCCCGAGGAAAGAAGGTTCATCTTGATCGAGCAAGGTAAATTCGATCTCTGAGTTTCAACTTGTGAAGACAAGCAAGGTAAGAACGGTCTCTATCTTTTTGCGCCTAAAGGTAAGTCTTCTGAAATAGTTGATATATTTTTTTCTCCTCGGATGGTGTTAAAATCTTGTTGATACTTTGATTTTTGAAAGATATTTAGATCGTGATGTGGTTAACTATTTTGATTTGTTTGAACACGATCTATCTATTTTGGTTGTAGATAAAAAGATTCTTATTTTTGATCCCAACATCAATTCATTTGCTCAATTTGTGAGTAATGTTTCAGCATGTTCTTTCAAGTACATCATCCATGGTGTCATTAACCTTTTTCGTTTTTGTGAAGGTGACATTTGGAAATGGGTTCCTCCTAAAGAGGGAGGGCAAATGTCTAATCTGTTTAATGATGATCTATCTATTTTGCTGTTTGATAAAAAGATGCTCGAATTTGATAATTGGAATGATGATAAGCCTAGCATCAACGAATCGACTTTTGTGAATCATTCAGATCATGATACGCTTAAATGTTCTATTTTGCCTATTGATGGTCTGTTTGTTTTAATGGTCGACAAAAGGATTCTTACGTCCGATACTTGTTGTCATTCATATATGAGAGAGTCCACATATCAAACAATGCAAGGTTTGGTTGTTCAATTATGTATGCCGTTAGAATTTTGTCATCTATTTGCTTGTGATGCTTATGTATATCATTTAATTTACTATTCGCAAGATAAGCATGATTTTTGGATTCCAAGTAGAGCATATGCATGCCTTGAGGTCTTTTCAATTTTGTTACAAGTGTTTGACAAGGCATTACTTCTTTTGTACGACAATTTGGTGTTGCCCGACCACATGCGATTTACTTGTTTGATGATGTCCATATTTGGGTTGCAAGATTGTCTGAAGCCAATCTTGCTATTTCTTGGTTATCTTTTTCAGGTATCGCATTTATCATCCGTCTCGTTTGATCCAGGAAAGACGAGCAAGGAGTTTTGTTCGGACAACCAACAGGTCGATTCGAGGACAAATCCTCTTGAAGAGGGAGGGGATGATACGAGCACGCCCGGGGCATTAACTTTTTACAACTTAATAGCCTGGATCAAGCCACAGAACTATTGTGCCTTTGGTGCACGTCCCAAAATGAGCTTGTGTTCAGCTCATTGAGTTTGATTTGCATTTATTTTATTTCACGCATTTTAATTAGTTGAATAAATTTATTTAATTAGTTAATTAAATCATGCCCAAATTAATTAATTAAATAAATGTGTTTTAAGCTAATACATAATTTTAATTTGTCAAGCATTTAATTAGTCTTAGTATTTTAATATGTCTAGTGTTTAAAATAAAGTCTTTAAATTTTGTCAAGTTAGAATTCTATTCAAATTGATGTTGGTTTATGTGTTTTATAGGTACAGCCCAATGTGAAATAATTTAAGCAAAATTATGCACGGTTGAAGGAGCAATGCATGGTGACTAAATTAATTTGGTGGACATGATTCATGCATTTTGAATTCTATGCACATTTGAAGAAGCAATGCATGATACCCACGTGAAGCCATTGACATCTTTTGGCTGAATATTCAATTTGATGAAGGAATAACGTGGAGCATTATAGAGATGGGAGCATGAAAGCCAAAAAGAAAGCTAATGGGGGGATATTGGTGTGGTGCTTTGGAATAAAATAATTGGAATGCAAACCATGATGGAAAAACGTGGATGACAATTTGATGCATGAACGGCCAAGCACTATTAAATCAAACAATGGTGATGTGCTTAGCGGAAACATGGTTGGCGGCTTTGGAGCTTTGGAACAAAGAATAAAAACAATTGGAAGAATTAATTTAGATGATGGAATATTCTCCATGCGTGAATATTGAATAAATAAATGAGCATGTAAGTGGAATTGAAGAGCAATATGCGTGTGTGGTGCTAGTGATGGACGACAACTTCATGAGAGTGTTGGGCTTGAATTAAATAAACAAATGGAAGAACATGTGTTGATTAAGGGGATGGGCGGCATGCTTGTTTTGAATAAAATAATAGGAAACAACTAGATAATGTGGATGACAATGAGAAGGAATATGCAACCAAAAACAAATTTCAAATTCAATTGAATGGAAGTATAAATAATGGGGATTGTTGGACAGCATGGGGGATTGGTGCATTAAATTAATTGAAGCATGGGCTGAGTTTTAAAAATCCTTTGAGGACATGTGCTAAATTGAAGGAAAGTATAGTGGACAACAAGAAGAATAATTCAAGAACCATGAACAAGCTATGAGGTGGACGGCAACAACTCTAGAGTATGGGATTTGAAAATTTTTTTTTTGAACATTCGGCTACCTAACTTTAGGCTATAAATATTTTTGCTATTTTTCATTTGTGGACAGAATTTTTATGAATGAAATTTTATGAACTGTTGTTCATTTGAGTGAGTTCATCTCCTCTTCGTTTTCGTACAAGTTTCGTTAAGACTTATCAAGCTTGCTTGTGGCATCTTCGACTTGTTTGAACTTATCACCAAATTCCCTTTGGTGTGGCTTTCATCAACCTATCTTCATCTTTCCACCTTAACGATATAAGAAACGGGGTGACACTGTTATATAGTGTTAAATCTTTCTTAAGTTAAGTTCGTATTTCCATTTCCATCATCGATTCCATTTATCCAACTTAAACATTATAGAATCCAAGGTGACACACTTTAGTGTTGAATCGCTTCTCGTTTAAGTTCTTTATCCATCTCCATTAAATTATCCGTTTATCTATCTTATTTATTTTTATTTCATTCTACCAAACCGAACCATCTTCTATTTTATTCACTTAAGCTTCCGCAAACTCATTTATATTTTCTGATTATTTTCTAACGGCTTGATTTCTCCTCGTAGACGATTGGGCAACTCATATTCATTTCGACTCACCCCGAGCCGATTCGTATCAAGTTCAATAATTCTACTCATAACCAATCCATGTATGCAATGCATCTCAAACATAACCAATCATAAATTAACACATACAACGCTAGTACACCACGAGGGTACAACAGTCATTTTGTCGTTTAGAGGTAAAACAATAATTTCGCAAATCGGGGGTATTTCGGTAATTTTTCAAATTAGGGGTATTTTGGTAATTTATCAAATCAGAGGTATTTCGGTAATTTCGCTAACAGGGGTATTTTGGTAATTTTGCAAACTGAGGGTATTTTGGTAATTTCAAAAATTGAGGTATTTTGGTAATTTTGCAAACCAGGGTATTTTGGTAATTTTGCAAACCAGGGTATTTTAATAATTTTGTAAATTGGGGGTATTTTGGGTAATTTTGCAAACTGAGGGTATTTCGGTAATATTGCATACCGAGGGTATTTTGGTAATTTTGCAAATCGTGGGATTTTGGTAATTTTGCAAACCGTGGGTATTTTGGGTAATTTCACAAACCGGGGTTTTTCAGTAATTTCACAACTCGAGGGTATTTTAGTAATTTTGTAAACCAAGGGTATTCTAAACAGTGATAACGATGCGAATGGGCCTAAGGCCCATTCTCGACCCAAATGGGCCCACACGCTCGTGTGGCCCATTTAGCCCAAATCTAGCCACATATATGAGATTCACCTAGACCAGTTCACTATCTACTACACAATCATACAACTTATTCATACGGGCCTAAAGGCCTATTGGGCCCACTTGGTCTCTTTCGACCCAAGCAGCCTCAACCAACAAGAATACTCATAGTGGCCTCGACTATCGCGTCGAAGCTCCCACATGTGCGCTCGCACGCTCGTGTGGCTACCATTGCCGTGTGACCGGCATTTTAGCATTTCCCGCTCTACAGCTAGAGTAGGGCGAAATACACACCTGATATGAATCTGAAGCTGCTAATCCGCGCTCCGACCACTCCTATGCCCAAACGCCAACCAAGGTGTGTCTCCTCCCTCATAGATTGGTTCTATTTATAGCTAGCTTCTCACCTCCCCTCTTGCTAGCTTTCTGATGTGGGATCCTTCCATCAGTAGAGTCTAAATCCAAGACAAACTCTTGCCACCCCAACTTAGCAAAATAAATATCCCCTTTTTGCTTGCAATGGGATTCGAACTGAGGCTCCCTTGTAGCATAATCCATGCCGCTAGCCACTTTACCAACTTGCTCCTTGTTGTCTTAAAACATGCGCATCTAAATATAAGTCTATGGCCAACGTCTAAGTTCACTTAAAAAGAAATCAAAATGCAAGTGCCAAGACTTGAACCTTGGACCCCCTTTCTTCCTTCTGGCGCCATTCCCTTGCTCCCATGTGGCGTCATTTGCCACTAGATAAGTATCATAACTGTTTCTCACATATTTTTGAGCTAACATCTAACAACTCGATTTTGGGTCTAGTCAGAAATTGGTTTTGGGACCACAGATCTAACAAATAAAAATTCATTTTTTTATGGTCTATAGTTTTATGGAACGATTTCATGAAAATTTCGTTCAAAAATTTTGACATTTGGGAACTCAATTTAGTCAAAAGGACTAAATTGCAAAAAATGCAAAACTTGAATTCTATGTTAAAGGTGTCTAATTGTTATGAAATTTTAAATTGGAGGTTCTTAAATGGTAATTAGACCATTGATTAAGTTGGTGGACAAAAATGGACATGGTTAGGTATGTTTCTAAAATATTTCATTAAGGGCATTTTGGTAATTTATAATTAAAATGAATTAAAAAGCCAATTTTTGTCCATCTTCCTCCCATGGCTGAAATCCATAAGGGGAAACCATGGATAGGGTTTTCCAAGCTTCCAAGTTTGATTGTAAGTCCATTCTAGCCCCGTTTTTAATGCTCTTTACATTTTTGAAGTCTTTGTAACTCGATCTTTCTATTTCTACCATCAATTTGAAGAGATGTCAAAGTCTAAAATTTTGCCCATGTTGAACATGTATGTATTTTGATGTTTGATGGTGGAAAATGCATGTTTGTTGTTTGTTAAACGACTTTTGCTGAGTGATTTTCGGTAAAAATGCCTAAAAGGACTTGTTTATAAAAGTTGTAAATTGAGTAGTAAAAGTGTGAATAAATGAAAAATGTGGGATGTTATGAGCATGATATAGGTTTGGCTAGGCTTGGGTGTATGAAATTGAATGAAAATCATTTTACGAGCCTAGGGACTAATTTGTAAAAATGTCAAACTCTAGGGGCAAAAATGTAATTTTTCCATAATGTGATTTTGGACTGATTTGAATAGTATAATGATTAAATAAGTTAAATGTGATGTTATAGATCAAGAAAAACAAGATTCAGGATTAGAACGGGGGAAAATAAGTATTTGATGGTTAAGTCGTTTTTGTCGTTTCTACGCCGAGGTAAGTTCGTATGTTTAATAAGCATTAAATTATATATGTATAAATGCTTGATTGATATAATTGTGGTAAATGCTACATTATTGATATGAAATATGAATGCTATTGAGTATGATACTACGAAATTGACCGACGAAGATTCGATACAGCGAAAGTCCTAGTTGAACATTAGGAATAGATAGGATAAAAATGTCATGACATTAGGGTTATTGAGATTACATGTAAGACCATATCTGGGATATGGCATCGATATGAGGCGTCGTGCAAGACCATAGCTGGGCTATTAGCATCGATACGAGACTATATGTAAGACCATATCTAGGATATGGCATTAGTACGGTATTGTATGTACGAGATTCCCAAGTATCCTTTAGTATTCCAAATAGTTCAATGGGAAATTCAACGGGTATGTCAAAGACAAGAAAGAGTATATCAGTATTACGAATTGGTATAGGTATGTACGCAAAGTTTATAAGCATTGACTTTATGAAATTGGGAGTTCATGATTTCCACGAGAATGATTTTGTGAAAACCTTGTGATGTATGAATTTCATGGTAAATTCGATTGACGATTATGTGATTGGCTTTCGGGCCAAATTGAGTTATGATATAGCATGATTTATTCACATAAATTGTGATTTATCAGTTATGAGAAAAAAGGGAAGATTCGCATAATTGTCCATTAAAATGGTTATGTAAGTATAGGAAGATAAGAGATTAAGAAATTGAAAGATGTTAAAGTATATGCTTGAAATGTATGTACTCATAATTAATGTGCATGTTTACTACAAGGATTGACATGATTTGTTAATTGCTGCAATATGTTACAAATGAGAGATTATGGTTGTAACACCCCTAACCTGAAACCGTCACCGGAATAGGGTTAAGAGGCATTACCGAACAATCGGAACATTTCACATTAATTTAATCAACACAAAGTCAATCATCAATCAAACATATTCAATTATAAACATATAGTCCCTTATTGAGGTTTATGAGACCTTAATCATGTGTTAGAAAGAGGTTGGGACTAAACTGAACACTTACGAAAATTTTCAAAATTTAAATATTTTTCAACACTGCAGAGGTCACACGCCCATGCAGTTAGACCGTGTGCCTCACATGACTACCAGACACGCCCATGTGTCCAGGCCGTGCCAAAACAGGGCATACATACTGACTTGTCCACACAGCCACCAGACACGCCCGTGTGCCATGGCCATGTGAAATTAAGCTAGCTACTGACTTGGTCACACGACCACCATGCACGTCCGTGTACCATGGCTGTGTAACCTGTCCATGCACACTTCGAAGCGGCCCTTGAACTACACGACAGTGACACACGCTCGTGTCTCTTGGCCATATATGCAAAATAGGCCATTTGCCAGACCAAAATGCAACTCACACTGGGATCTTCCCTAAAGCACATACAAGCCTATTTTCACATACAATTTGGAAACCAAATACATGTCAAATGATCAACATATCATCCCATCCAATCTCATTTCTAATCATGTCAACTTATATTCCAAATTGCACAACTAAAATACATGCATAACCAAGCATAATTCATCTACAATATCATTAGATCACAATGGCATCAATTCATCACTAAGTTTACCATTTATAAGACATTTTCATTGTCATCAAGTCATACCAAACATACTTCATAAACCACAATTATTCATGCATATTACCAACATTTATCTAGCCACATCACATGGCTATTTACACATCTGAAACATGTTTCAAAACAACTAGCCTATACATGCCATATTCAATACACATCTTCAATAGTACCAAAATAGATTGCCGATAGTGTATATAACTACTGACGATCACCGGATCCGAGCTAGCTTTACTGACACAATAAAACAGAGAAAGAAATCACACAGTAAGCTTTCAAAGCTTAGTAAGTTCGTAATATAATACATATTTCTCAATAATACCACATTAATACATAATTAAATCATCACATAGATAAATGCACAATTAAGCTCATCATCAATCTCAACCATATGCTCGAGTATGTATTCATTCAACTTTTAAGACTATCATCAACCACATAGGTTCAAATGTACCTTGATCAACACATAGTTACTCACCATTCATGCTACTCATTTACTCGTTATTACATCTCGTTCAACTTTTGCTATTCTTTTGATTTATTCACACACTTAGTGCCAGTTTCATAGTCGAAACATAATCATCATCACACACTTAGTGCCTACAAGTTAAACTGAACTATATCGTATCGCACACACAGTGGCAAATCAATAAGCCGAAGTTTATATCTTTTCGCACACACAGTAAAGAGATATTTTAGAATTTGTTTCTAGATGCTTGATTTGTAAGCAAGTAAAGGCCAAACATCAGGTACCTTCAGGTTTATTGCAACCTGTGCTAGTCCCTGAGTGGAAATGGGACTGAGTTACTATTGATTTTGTGATAGGATTGCCGTTGACACCGAGGAAGAAAGATGCAGTATGGGTTGTAATTGATAAGCTAATGAAGTCGACTCATTTTATCCTAGTTCGTATGGATTATTCACTTGACAAGTTGGCCGAGTTATATATCTCAGAGATGGTCAGACTACATGGGGTACCATTATCGATCATTTCAAACAGAGATCCAAGATTTACTTCACGGTTTTGGAAGAAGTTACAGGAAGCTTTGGGCACAAAGTTGAGTTTTAGTACAGCTTTTCATCCTCAGACCGACAGTCAGTCAGAGAGAGTAATTCAGGTGCTTGAAGATATGCTTAGATGTTGTGTATTAGAATTTCAAGGCAGTTGGGAAAAACATTTACCATTAGTAGAGTTTGCCTACAATAATAGTTATCAGTCGAGTTTGAATATGGCACCTTATGAGGCTTTGTATGGATGCAAATGTCACACACCTTTACATTGGACAGAGCTTAAGGAAAATCAAATTTATGGGGTTGATTTAGTCAAAGAAACAAAAGATAAAGTAAAAGTCATCAGAGATTACTTAAAAGCAGCTTCAGATAGACAGAAGTCATATGCAGATTTGAAGAGAAAAGAGATTGAGTATCAAGTTGGTGACAAAGTGTTTTTAAAAGTATCCCCATGGAAGAAAGTTCTCAGATTTGGCAAGAAAGGCAAACTAAGTCCACGATTTATTGGGCCGTTTGAGGTTACTGAGAGAGTTGGGCCATTAGCATATTGGTTAGCTTTGCCAACTGAGTTAGAGAAGATTCATAATGTGTTCCATGTATCCATGTTACGTCGTTACCGTTTTGATCCGTCACATGTGATTTCTCAGACGGAGGTTGAGATTCAGCTAGATACGACTTACGGAGAGGAACCAGTTAAGATTTTAGCTCGAGAGGTCAAGCAACTAAAGAACAAAAGTATTGCACTTGTGACAATAGTATGGAATAGACATGGGGTAGACGAGTCTACATGAGAGCCTGAAGAGGCTATGCAAAAATAGTACCCAAACCTCTTCACAGGTAAGATTTTCGGGGATGAAAATCCCTAAAGGGGGGAGAAATGTAACATCCTGAAATAAGGCCTAAATGAAATAGTGGTTGTGAAACCACGAAGCCGAGATAGAAAAGTTTATTTTGATTAATTTTTATGATTTACCGATTGATTGGATGCATGTGTTAGAGTATCGATAGAAAATTTTATGAATTTCATGTCTAATTTGTTTATTAGGACTTAATTGTAAAAGTTGATAAGTGTGAGTTCTAGATGCTAAAGGATTAAATTGAAGTGCATACCTAAAGTAGGGGTCCTTAAATGGTAATTAGACCATTATATTTTCATGGACAAAAGTGGACATGCATAGGTAGAAATAACTAAAATTTTAATGAAGGGAATTTCAGTAAAATGTCAAATAAAAGAAATTAAATGGGAAAAAGATGGAAAAAGGTTGTCCATCTTCTTCCTTAGGCCGAAACTTCAAGGGGGACTCCATAGCTAGGGTTTCCAATGTTCCAAGCTCCATAATCGAGAATAATGTGGAATCGACGTTGAACGAGGTAAAGGCAAAGTTACGGACTAAATTGCAAATTTTGCCATATTTTGCACCGAGGTAAGTTGTATGTAAATAATTCATTGTTTTTTATGGACGTTTTTACATTTCAGCATATTTTATGTATTGTAGCTGATTTTTGAATCATTATTGACTATTGAAGGAATGGAATAAAGTATTAGAAAGTGAGATACTTCCTGTTTGAACCTTGGGAATCGAAAGATACAAATGGTATGTAGCAAGGTCACATGAGTGGTACTAAGTGTAGGCCACTATGCACAAGAGAGCTACAAGATACATACATATATACGTAGCTAGGTCACATGTGTGGTACCGAGAGTACGCCATCTGTACAAGAAAGCTATATGTAGCTAGGTCACATGTGTGGTATGTAGTGTGAGCCACTATGTGTACAAGAGAGCCAGAATTATGTGTGCAATTGAGCTAGGTCGCATGAGTGGTACTAAGTGAAGGCCACTATGTGTACAAGAGAGCTTTAACTTCAATAGTGGGCTGTGTGCGAAACCACTGCGTATCCGTTATTATTCCAAAGCGTTCAACGGGAAAATCGATTAAGTGAAATTATGTGTGACTTTGTAGTGATAAATGTAGGTATATGCATGTGTAACATATGAGCAATATGCTCGATATGTAATCGAAAATTGGAAAGTTTGTTATAAGTAAGTAATGAATACAACTAAAGTGAGAAAGCAAAAATTTACAATAAAATTGTTTTGGACAGTAGCAGTGACGTGAATTTGAAAAATTACCAAAAATAGTGGAAATTGAATTATAAGTTGAATGAGATATTGATTTAAGAATTATTGAGACTATTTTCATATAAAAGAGATAGAGCAAACAAAGGATTTGTATATTTTGAGATATTTAAATGTTTGTGAGATTGGTTCAGAATGATTACTTGATCCCCTATTTTACCTTGGAAAAATGATTAAAATTTGTACAAAAATAATTATGGAATATAAGTTATATTATTGAAATCCTTAATGAGTCTAGTTTCAAATGAAATCAATTATAACATCATCTAAATTCTTTTCAAGGAGAAATATGATTCGTAGTGAAAAGTGGTCAGAACAGTCAAACAGTGAAATAGGGGTAAATTAAATGAAAAAAATGTACTTACTGGATAAACCAAAAATTCTGAACATTTTATGGTAAGAAGATAAATGAGTCTAGTTTCAGGGAAAATTAACAGACCTTAATTTGGGGTTTTGTAGCTCTAGATAAAAATAATTTAGTAATTGTGACTTGAATAGACAGCTTGCTCTGAACTTGAATAAATACTGAATTTGAATGTAGATATGATTGTGTTATTTTGTAAACATGTTAAATCCACTATTTATTATTTATATACTTACTTAATAAGCTATATGCTTACTCTCATTTCTTTTCCTTATCCTATAGTGTCATCAAGCTAGCTCGGGATTCGTTGATTGTCGAAGATTCATCCACACTATCAGCCTTCTTTTGGTAAAATAATATTTTGGGAATTATGGCATGTATAGAAGGCTTAATTGTTTTGTTACTTGAAGTAACGAATTGGGCTAAAATACTGGCCTTTAAAAATTTGATGGTTTATTTTGCTTATGGGTATTGATGATGTTTAATATTAATCAAGTTATATGTTTATGATAATGCTTGAATTGGTCGAATGAGAGTGTGATGACTATGTATGGAAAAGTTTTAATTTATATGGATTTCTACATTTTAAATTTTGTACAATTGCTTGGATCATGTCTAGTAATGCCCCGTACCCTGTTCTGGCGACGGACCCAGGTGAGAGGCGTTACACATAACATTTCTAATCTCATAGGTATATATATACTCATTCAATTCACATCACATGGGCATAATTTAACACTTAGTATTATATCTGAACTTACCTCGGACGTCGAAATACCGAAACGGTTGATTAATCGAGCACTTTGTCTTTGCCTCGATCTCGATCCGAACCTCTCCTTTCTTGGTCTATGCACATTTAAATTCAGCCCATTCAATCACCAAATCATTCAATTTAGTCCAAACACATATACTTAGGGCATTTTACAAAATAACCCTCACACTTTCACATTTCGACACTTTAGTCCCTAATTCATCAAATCACAAAATACACCAAATTTCTATTCACACAAGCTTAGCCGAATTACTCCCATGCTCATACAAGTCCACACATTTCATTTGTTTCACATTTTAATCCTCCAATTTACACTTTTCTCAATTTGACCCAATTTACTCCAATTCACCAAAAATTCAAAGACAAAATATGTTAACCCAACACCAAGCTTTCATATTTCACCATCTAACATCACAAAGCTCACATATTCATCAATGGCATATCTCAAAATCACTATCAATTTCTAAAATTTAAGCATGGGTTTGAAAGAACACAAAGCAACGATCACAAAAACGTAGAAATGATCAAAAACTGAGTTGAAAAAACATACCAATTTGAGCCTAAGCTTGTCGAAATTGAAGAAGCTTCAAACCCTTATTTTCTTTCTCAAATTCGGTGGAAGATGAACACTTTTGCCACCAATTTCATGTTATGTTTAATTAATATTAACTTAATATGCTTTTTACCATTTTACTCTTAATGAAAATTAATAATAACATCTTATGCCATGCTATCATCTTCCACTGTTTATAAAATGGGCTTATTGCAACATAAATCCTCCAAATTATAAAGACAACAACAATTAAGCTCTTAACAATCAGCACACAACATTTTACACTTTATGGGATTAAGTCCTTTTTCATAATTCGACACACAATCGATAAACTTTTCACACAGAAACTTCACACATGTTTAATCATATACTGTACACATCAAAAATAACATTAAAAAATATTTTTTCAACCTCAGATTTGTGGTCTCGAAACCACTGTTCCGACTAGGGTCTAAACCGAGTTGTTACAACTCTCCCCCATTAGGGATTTTCGTCCTCAAAAATCTTACCAGTGAATAGGTGTGGATATTGCTCTCTGATAGCATCCTCAGGCTCCCACGTATCCTCTTCAACTCCGTGTTTATGCCACAACACTTTCACTAAGGAAATTCTTTTGTTTCTCAACTCTTTGGTCACTCGTACTAAAATTTGAATCGGTTCTTCACTATATGACAAGTCTGACTGAATCTCAACCTCATAGGATTAATCACATGAGACGGATCAGATCTGTACCATCGAAGCATCAACACATGAAACACATTATGAATCTTTTCTAACTCAGATGGCAACATCAATCTATAAGCAATTGGCCCTATTCTTTCAATGATCTCATACGGCCCGATGAACATCGGACTCAGCTTGCCTTTTTGGCCAAATCGAAGTATCTTTTTTCACGGAGACACTTTCAAAAACACATTGTCACCAACTTCAAATTCGATATCCTTCCGTCTTAAGTCTGCATAAGACTCCTGACGCTCTGAGGCTGCTTTCAAACTATCATGAATCGCTTTCACTTTCTGCTCAGTCTCTTTTATAAGATCAATCCCGTGAATCTTATTCTCACTCAGCTCAGTCCAATACAGTAGAGTTTGGCATTTTCGACCATAAAGAGCCTCATATGGTGCCATTTTGATACTAGACTGAAAACTGTTTTTATACGCGAATTCAATCAATGATAGATGTTTTTCCCATATACTCTCAGACTCAATTATACAGCATCTCAACATATCTTCATGAATCTGAATAACCCGCTCGAATTGACCATCCATCTACGGATGAAATGCAGTACTAAAATGTAACTTTATGCCTAAAGCCTCTTGCAATTTCTTCCAAAATCACGAGGTAAATCTCGGATCTCTATCAGACACAATAGATAGTGGCACCCCATACAATCTCACAATCTTAGCAATATACAATTCAGCCAATTTATCAAGTGAATAATCTATTCTCATCGGAATGAAATGAGCTAATTTCGTCAATCTGTCAACTATCACCCATATTGCATCTTTCTTTCCCGGAGATAAAGGCAATCCCGACACAAAGTCCATCATGATTCTCTTCCATTTCCACTCAAGAATCATAATTAGTTGTAATAAACCGGATGGAACCTGATGTTCAGCTTTAACTTGCTGACAAACTAAACACTTCGACACAAAGTCAGAGATGTCTCTTTTCATACCATGCCACCAATAAAACTGTTTCAAATCATTGTACATTTTTGTACTCCTCAGGTAAACAGTCAAACGGCTATTGTGAGCTTTATTCAAAATCAACGGAATCAACTCTGAATTCCTCGGAACACAAATCTGATTTCTGAATCTCAAATAATCATCACTATCAACTCAAAATTCTGAATCAAAACTCAAATCACATTGAGCTCGCTTAGTCATCATCTCAACATCACTCTTCTAGGCATTACAAATCTGACGTATAAACATCGGCCTCACCTCAGCCAAAACCAAACCATCATCACATGGATCTATCTAAGTATTCATAGCTCGCAAAGCACATAAAGACTTTCGACTCAAAGCATCAGCAACAACGTTAGCTTTGCCCGGATGATAATCAATCACAAGTTCGTAGTCTTTCAACAATTCTAACCATCTTCTCTGTCGCAAATTCAATTCTTTCTGAGTCATCAAATACTTCAAACTCTTATGACCGGTATAAATATGACATTTTTCACCAGATAGGTAGTGACGCCAAATCTTCAATGCAAACGCAATCGCGGCTAATTCAAGATCATGCGTCGGATAGTTCTTTTCATGTGGCCTCAATTGCCTCGATGCATAAGCAATGGCTTTGCCTTCTTGCATCATCGCACAGCCCAAACCATTCAACGATGCATCACTGTAAACTATGAATTCTTTACCCGATTCAGGCTGAACTAACACTGGTGCTTCCATCAACGACGTTTTCAACTACTCAAAACTCTAATGGCACTTTTCTGACCACTCAAATTTAACATCTTTCTGTAGCAATTTCATCAAAAGAGTCACAATCATCAAGAATCCTTTCACAAACCATTTATAATATCCTTCTAATCCCAGAAAAATACAGACTTCGAACACATTTCTCGGAGGCTTCCATTCTAGAATAGCTGAGATTTTACTCAGATCAACTCGTATTCCCGCAGCTGAGACAATATGTCCTAGAAAACTAATCTCAAGCAACCAAGACTCACATTTGCTAAACTTTGCATACAATTGCTTCTCACGTAGAGTCTGTAGTACAATTCTCAAATGCTCAGCATGTTGCGTCTCATCACAAGAATAAATTAGAATGTCATTAATAAACACTACAACGAAACGATCCAAATACGGTATGAATATCTGATTCATCAAATCCATAAACAATGCAGGAGCATTCGTTAGTCCGAAAGGCATAACTAAAAATTTATAGTGTCCATACCTCATTCTGAAAGCAGTCATCGATACATCTAACTCTTTAACTCGTAACTAATAATAGCCCGATCTCAAATCTATCTTAGAAAACATTGTAGCTCCTTTCAGCTGATTAAACAAATCATCAATATGTGGCAGGGGATACTTATTCTTTATCGTCATTTTGTTTAACTGTCGGTAGTCAATACACATCCTCATAATACCGTCTTTCTCTTTCACGAACAACACAGGAGCACCCCAGGGTGAGAAAATTGGTCTTGTAAATCCTCTATCAGTCAACTCTTACAACTGAAACTTTAACTCTTTCAATTCCATTGGTGCCATTTTATACGGAGCTATTAAGATAGGAGTAGTCCCCGGCATTAATTCAATTCCAAATTCAACTTCTCGTATTGGAGGTAATTCTGGTAACTCTTCAGGAAACACATCTGGAAACTCACAAACCACAGATACCGATTCAACTTTCTTTTCTGACACCTTTGTATCAATCACATATGCTAGATAAGCTTCGCAACCTTTTCTCACATAGTTCAAAGCTTTCATCGCATATACAACAGCTGGTAACCCTTTCTAATCACTGGATTCAATTCAAACCATCTCACCGTTCTGACTTCTCAATTCAATACTCTTTCTTTTACAATTAAAAATAGCATTATGCAAAGTGAGCCAATCCATACCCAAAATTATATCAAACTCATCAAATGGTAACAGCATCAAATTAGCCAGAAAGCAAGCATCTCGACACATCGATGGACAATTCTTGCATATTTTATCCACCAAGACACACTTGCTTAAGGGGTTCGATACTCTAATCACAAATTCAGTAGACTCAACAGGTAGAGTCTTACTTGATACTAGATTCACACACACATAGGAATGAGTAGAACATGGATCTATTAATGCAATCACATCAATATCAAATAGAGTAAAAGTACCAGTGATGACATCTGGAGATGACACTTCTTCTCGTACGTGTATAGCATAGGCTCGGGCAGGTGCTATCGCCTCTGATCTCACATCTGTATAATTAGTCACTCTTTGGCTTCCACTTACATTTCCGGTGTTTCTGGGTGGTCTACCTAGCCGTCGTGTTACTCGGTCTCGCACTCTGAACATTTTCTTCCTCAGCTAACTTTGGGTAGTCTCGAATGAAATAATCTCGTGATCCACATTTGTAGCAAGTTCTATTATTGTACTTGCCCCAGCATTCTCCCAAATGTTCTCTTCGACACTATCTACACTCAGGCTTGTTGCTTTTAACATTACCAACACTTGATTCAGTCAGAATTTGAACTTTTGGTCCAACAATTTGTCTCGCACGGTCTCTACTCGGATGTCCAAACGAAGCATTGGATCGATTGCTTGCATCTCTAAATTTCTTTGCCGAAGGTTAAGAGGACTTACTTATCAATCTTTTTCTTTCATCTCTAGCCTCAGAATCGACTTTCTTCTTTTCTTTTCTAAGCTCATCGGCTATGCAAGCTCTTTCAACCAACACGACAAATTCATTTATGTCAAGTATCCCAACCAAAAATCTAATGTCTTCACTCAGCCCTTCAATGAAGCACTTACACATAGTAGCTTCGGTCGAAACCCATTCCCTCGCGTATTGGCTCAGTCTCATGAATTCTCGTTCATACTTCGTAACTGACATACGACTCTATTTTAGTTCTAAAAACTCTTTACGTTTCTGATCAATGAATCGTTGAGTAATATACTTCTTTCTGAATTCAACTTGAAAGAAATCCCAGGTGATTCTCTCTCTCGAAACCATAGATGTCAACGTCTTCCACCAGTTATAAGTCGTATCTCTCGACAAAGTAACTGCACACTTAATGTACTCATCAGGGGTCAATGACATCTCATCGAATACCCGAATTGTATTCTCGAGCCAAAACTCAGCTCGCTCAGCATCGTCATCAGCTGTGGCCATAAACTCTTTGGCCCCACACTTTCTGATCTTATCTACAAGAGGCTTATTCAATCGATTTGGATCTACAACTCAAGGTACATCAGTTACTTGTGAAGGTGGAGGTTGTGGAGCAGCCGGATTCATTCGAACGAACTCCAAAAACCACTCACTCATAATTCAGAAGAAGGCTTGCTTAGCCTCTCCTCCCTCACTACTATCGTTCGGCCTAGATGTGGCCGGCGCTATCCCTTGAGCAGGAACTGGCGCTTTACTCTCAACATCTTCAGCAACTGCTCGATTGGGATCCATTTGCTATATGAAAACACATTTATAACTGTCAGGATTCATCACACTATCGCAATTTCATATATGGCATGTATAGCTAGACTCATACGCACTACTTTAGTCTGAGAATCGACTAAACCATTGCTTTGATACCAATAAAATGTAACACCCCTAACCCAAAACCGTCGCCAGAATAAAGTTAAGAGGCATTACTGAACAATCAAAACATTTCACATTCATTTAATCAACACAAAGTCAATCACCAATCAAACATATTCAGTTATAAACATTTAGTCCCTTATTGAGGTCTACGAGACTTTAATCACGTGTTAGAAAAAGGTCGAGACTAAACCGAATACTTATGAAAATTTTCAAAAATTTACAGATTTTTTAACACTGCAAATGTCACAGGCCCGTGCGGTTAGACCGTGTGCCTCACACGACTACCATACACGCCTATATGTCCAGGCCGAGCCAAAATAGGGCATACATACTGACTTGTCCACACGGCCACCAGACGCGTCCGCGTGCCATGGCCGTGTGAAATTAAGCTAGCTACTGACTTGGTCACACGACCACCATGCACGCTCGTGTACCATGGCCGTGTAACCTGTCCATGCACACTTCGAAGTGGCCCCTGAACCACACGGCAGAGACACACGCCCATGTCTCTTGACCATGCAAAATAGGCCATTTGCCATACCAAAAGCCAGTCACACTTGGATCTTACCTACAAGCACATACAAGCCTATTTTCACACACAATTTGGCAACCAAATACATGTCAAATGATCAACATATCATTCATCCAATCTCATTTCTAATCATGTCAACTTATATTCCAAATTGCACAACTAAAATACATGCATAACCAAGCATGATTCATATACAATATCATTAGATCACAATGGCATCAATCCATCACTAAGTTTACCATTTATATGACATTTTCATTGTCATCTAGTCATACCAAAACATACTTCATAAACCATAATTATTCATGCATATTACCAACATCTATCTAGCCACATCACATGGCTATTTACACATCTCAAACATGTTTCAAAACAACTAGCCTATGCATGCCATATTCAATATACACATCTTCAATAGTACCAAAATAGATTACCGATAGTATGATAGAAATGCTGATGATTGCCGAATCCGAGCTAGCATTACTGACACTGTAAAACAGAGAAACAAATCACACAGTAAGCTTTCAAAGCTTAGTAAGTTCGTAATATAATACATATTGCTCAATTGTACCACATCAGTACATAATTAAATCATCACATAGATAAATGCACAATTAAGCTTATCATCAATCTCAACCATATGCTCAAGTATCTATTCATTAAACTTTTAAGACTATCATCAGCCACATAGATTCAAACGCACCTTGATCAACACATAGTTACTCACCATTCATTCTACTCATTTACTCGATATTGCATCTCGTTCAAGTTTTGCTATTTTTTTGATTTATTCGCACACTTAGTGCCAGTTTCATAATCAAAACATAATCATCATCGCACACTTTGTGCCTATAAGTTAAATCGAACTATATCAGTATCGCGCACATAGTGCCAAATCAATAAGCCGAAGCTTATATCTTTTCGCACACACAGTGTTAATCATCTTTGTCTTGTTTTTTAATTTCGCACACTTAGTGCTCTCTAATTCAATTCCACACATAACATTTATAATCTCATAGTTATATATATATTCATTCAATTCACATCATATAGGCATAATTTAACACTTAGTATTATATCCGAACTTACCTCGGATGTCGAAATACAAAAACGATCGATTAATCGAGCACTTTGTCTTTGCCTCGATCTCGATCCGAACCTCTCTCGATCCGAACCTCTCCTTTCTTGGTCTATACACATTTAAATTCAGCCCATTCAATCACAAAATCATTCAATTTAGTCCAAACACACATACTTAGGGCATTTTGCAAAATAACCCTCACACTTTCACCTTTCGACACTTTAGTCTCTAATTCATCAAATCACAAAATACACCAAATTTCTATTCACACAAGCTTAGCCGAATTATTCCCATGCTCATACAAGTCCATACATTTCATTTATTTCACATTTTAATCCTCCAATTTACACTTTCCTCAATTTGGCCTAATTTACTCTAATTCACCAAAAATTCAAAGATAAAATATGTTAACCCAACACCAAGCTTTCATATTTCACCATCTAACATCACAAAGCTCACATATTCATCAATGGCATATCTCAAAATCACTATCAATTTCTAAAATTTAAGCATGGGTTTGAAAGAACACAAAGCAACGATCACAAAAATGTAGAAATGATCAAAAACTGAGTTGAAAGCACATACCAATTTGAGCCTAAGCTTACCGAAATTGAAGAAGCTTCAAACCCTTATTTTCTTTCTTAAATTCGGTGGAAGATGAACACTTTTTCCACCAATTTCATGTTATGTTTAATTAATATTAACTTATTAAGATTTTTACCATTTTACCCTTAATGAAAATTAATAATAACATCTTATGCCATGCTATCATCTTCCACTATTTATAAAATGGGCTTATTGCAACATAAATCCTCCAAATTATAAAGACAACAACAATTAAGCTCTTAACAATCAGCACATAACATTTTACACTTTATGTGATTAAGTCCTTTTTCATAATTTCACACATAATCGATACGATTTTCACACAGAAATTTCACACATGTTTAATCATATACTGAAAACACAAAAAATAATATTAAAAAATATATTTCCAACCTCGGATTTATGGTCTCGAAACCACTATTTCGACTAGGGTCCAAACCGGGCTGTTACAATGGTTGTTAGGCTAATGCCAATATATGCTAAATTATGCTTATATGTTGATAGAGTAAACATTACGACTGGATAAAAATTATAACCGTGAGCTTTTATAGAAATTTGTATTACCTTGTGTTTAAATTGTTGAACTTGATAAAAGATTTGTAAGAGTTGCTTATTATTTTCGTACGGACTTACTAAGCTATGTAGCTTACTCCCCTTCCTTTCCCATGTCTTTTAGGGTTATTAAGCTAGATCGGGTTGGAGATCATTGGAGATCCTAACGCACTATCATGCTATCATTTTGGTTATAAATAAATCCAAGCATTTTTAGTCTATGGCATGTATAGGGACTATGGCAATTTGTTATGTGCGTCATTATTAATTTGGCCATATGTGTTAGCTTGTAATTGCTAATGCTTCATCTTATATATGTAGCCATGAATGATGGTTTACGTTGATCATAAGTTTATTCATATGTTAAAGACCTCTTGTGAATGTGAAATTAGTATTTTTTTATCGGGCTAAGTATGATATTTTAAGCATGATAAATGATGGTATAGGAATGACATGTTATTGTCTTGTTTGTGGTTGTTTGGTTATATTTACATGCTTGAATTTGTGCCATGAGACGTTTTGTAGATGTGTGCAAGTGTGGGTGACAAAATGGCTTGGTAAATAACCTTGTTTTTGTCCACACGGATAGACACACAGGTGTGTGTCTAGGCCGTGTGTGACACACGGTCTGCCCCACGGGCATGTGTTCCGGTTGTGTGTCCCCTGCACCTTAATTTTG
Source organism: Gossypium bickii (assembly GCA_025503065.1). Lineage (NCBI taxonomy): Eukaryota > Viridiplantae > Streptophyta > Magnoliopsida > Malvales > Malvaceae > Gossypium > Gossypium bickii. Next base: position 38,691,471 of record CP106717.1, on the reverse strand, counting down.
GAAAAATAGAATGTCCAGAATTGAGCACACGAGCAGAGAAACGGGTGTGTCTCTCAGCCTTGTGTGCTACACGGCTTAGCACACGGGCGTGTGGCACGGTCGTGTGGCACGGTCGTGTGGCATAAGTCCAAGAGCACCCTAATTTCGAACACGGCCTGCAGCACGGGCATGTCCCTAGGATCACACGGGCGCGTGAGCCCTGTAACATGGAAACTTTTCTAAGTTTTGTAAAATTTTCTAAAGTTTTCAGTTTAGTCTCGAACCACTTCCAAAGCATGTTTTGGGTCTTGTAGGCTCGTTTTAAGGACGGTATGGATGTGTATGAAAAGTTTTAATTTGGATGGAAATTTGTGACTTGGAAATGTATGTTTGCTTGTGTTTATGTCTGGTAATACCTCGTACCCTGCTCCCACTTTGAATACGGGTAAGGGGTGTTATGTAACATCGATGATATCACAACAGGCAACTCACTCGACTCATCAGATTCAATTCAAAGAATTTCACTATTCTGACATTTCAATTCAATAGTCTTTCATCTACAATTCACTGTAGCATCATGCAAAGTTAACCAATCCATACCAAGAACCACATTGAATTCATCAAATGATAAAAGCATCAAACTTTTTGGAAAATAGTAACCCCGAATCATCAAAGGAAAATTCTTGCAAACTTTATCAACTAGGACATACTTGCCTAAGGGGTACACAAACTCTGTAGACTCAATAGGTAAACTTTTACTAGATACTAAATTCTCACAAACATATGAATGAGTCAATCCAGGATCAATCAAAGCAATCACATCAGAGTTATAGAGATAAAATGTACCGATGATAACATCTAGGGATGATGCATCTTCGCGAGCACGAATAGCATAAGCTCTAAAAGGTGCTCTAGCCTCGAATCTCACAGCAGAGTCGTTTGTCGCTCCTCTACTACTAGTCACGTTTCCCTTATTTCTAGGTGGTTTCCCTCTAGTAGCTATATTACCCGATCTTGCATTCTGATATCTATTTTTCTCAGGTAACTCTTGACAATCCCGAATGAAGTGATCTTGCGAGCCACATTTGAAACAAGCTTTATTATTCACCCAGCAATCTCCAATATGTCGTCTTCCACACTGTTGACACTTGGGTTTGTTGTTTGTCACACTACCAACGCTCGATACTAAAGTGTCTTATGCTTTAGAACTCGTGTATTGTTTTCCACTATCTCTATTCGAATACTCGGCTAAAGCTATTAAACAATTATACGAATCTTGTGATTTATTTGATGAAGAGTGATATGGTTTACTCATCAATCTCTTTCTCAAATCTCTAGCCTCGAAATTAGTTTTTCTCTTTTCTTTGCCCAGTTCTTCGGCTTTGCAAGCCCTGTCAACTAACACAACAAATTCCTTCAATTCCAAAATCCCGACTAACAGTATGTTGTTTTCGTTTAACTCATCTTCGGATCGTTTACACATAATTGCCTCAGTGGAAACACATTCTCGAGCATACTTACTGAGTCTAACAAACTTTCTCTCGTACTTGGTCACAAACATTCGACCCTGTTTCAACTCTAGAAACTCTTTGCGTTTTTTGGTCAATAAATCACTGACTGATGTATTTCTTTCTGAACTCAACTTGAAAGAAATCTTATGTGACCCTTTCTCTTGGTACCACGGATATCAAAGTATTCCACCACTGATATGCAGTGTCTCTCAAAAATGATACGGTGCATTTTACACATTCAGCTGGCGTGCATGATAATTCATCAAATACTCTAATAGTATTCTCAAGCCAAAATTCGGCTTTCTCAGGATCATCGTCAATTGTAGCTCTAAACTCTTCAGCCCCATACTTTCAGATTTTATCAACTGGTAGCTTATTTAATCGTAAAGTAACTAAACCTTAAGGAGCTACAGGGACCAGTTGGGGAATAGGTGGGGGTGGAGGTTGTTGAGCAGCTGGATTTGTTCGAAAAAACTCCATGAACCACTCGTTCATCATTTGGAAGAAGGCTTACTTGGCCTCTCCTCCCTGACTACCCGATATGGGTCTCGACTCAGATTACGCTACCCCATGAATGGAGGCTGGCACATTACTTTCAACATCATCAGCTACAGCTTGATTAGGATCCATTTATATATAAAAACACGATTTAAACTATTAAGAGATATCACACTATCACAAGTTATATATGGTATGTATAACTACACTCTCACATACGCTACGTTAGTCCAAGAATAGACTAAATCGTAGCTCTGATACCAATAAATGTAACACCCCTCACCGTATTTAACGTTGGAATAGGGTTACAGAGCATTACCAAACTTATAATGCAATTAAACATACATTTAACATACATTTTTCCATTTCAAATATAAAACATTCTCATTCATTCATAATGTACCTAATACGAGCTTACGAGGCCCAAAACATACATTCGGGTTGGTTCGAGACTAAACTGATAACTCAAGAAACTTTTAGAAAACTTAGAAAATTTTTCAAACTACAGGGGACACACACCCGTTGATACAAACTCATTTCGGTGATGATTAGAGTCGTTTTAGTTGCCCGATCGTGAAATTAAGTAAGCGTTGAATTAATTCGAAATATTTTGGAAAAATGGAAAGATAAGTTTGGAAAGGCTAGAAGTTAGGTTCGAATAAAGATCTCAAAGATAGTTTAAAAGATGGATGGAAGGTGTTCGGCTAAGGCAAAGGCTGAACCAACAATATATAGGATTGTTGACCCAAGTCTTAAAACACTTAGATGGATAATGGTAGGTGAAAATAACAAATAAAACCTTGACCCATTATCTATCGAGATAGGAACCAAAGATATAACAAACGCCACACTTTGGTAATTGATAAGTTCGAATAACAAGGAAAGAATAACGCCACAAGCTGAGCTTGATAAGTCGTTTCAGTCCAGTAGAAAATAATGAGAGTTGAATTCTCACAAAGAACAAAAGTTCATATAGTTAGCAAAAAGTCTAACCCAAAATAATTACAAAAACAAACTATTTATAGGCTGAACATGTTCCAGCCGAATGGACACAAATGAATTAGCTTAAATGAGTTATTGATGAACTTAATTAAGCTAATTAAAACTAAAAGACCTTTGAGAAACTATAACATATGTCATGCCTATGAACAACTTATTTAATCTTCCTAATTAGTTAATAATTAGCTCTAATGAGATGAATGAATTTGAATCAATACTTGATCAACTAAAAAGGTTATAACAACCTTTTATTTTTCTTGGACAGTCGAATGGACAGTAGTAACAATTGGCTTAAATTAGGCACACTAACAGCCTCTTTGTATGAATGCTTGAAGAAAACTGATTCAAGGTGTAAATGGATGAATTGGAACAACCATTAATGTAACACCCTTAACCCGTAACCATCGCTGGTCTAAGGTTAAAGGTGTTACCGGACAAATTGGAATCTTTTACAGACATGTCATTGCATAATTCAACAAAACAAATCAAAGTGTCCCTTAAATAGGTCTACAAGACCTTAAACATGCTTTAGAATAGGGCCGAGACTGAATCAAACACATATGGAAATTCTTGGAAATATAAAAATTTTCCTAAGTTACAGAGGTCACACGCTTGTGTGGGCAGGTCGTGTGCCTCCCACGGCCGTGGACATGCTTGTGTGCCTCACCCGTCGTCGCTACTAACTTACACCACACGGCCAGTCACATGTTCGTGTGTCTAGCTCGTGGTCGAGTCTGACTTGTTTTGAAATACAACCAGGAGGGACACGATCGAGCCACACGCCCATGTGCTCAACTATGTGGGCAATTATAGGCCATTTTCAAGGCCAAAATGCCACCCACACTTTGGGCTATCCCTACAAGCATCATACCAATTCAATTCATGCCAAAATAACCAACTTTTCCAAGTATTCAAAAGCATTTTAAGCACACCATCTTATTCAACAATTAACTCAATATATATTCACAATCATCTCCAAGTATAATTCATCACAAACATACCATTTCATTATAACTATCATTCATCAAACATATGCTTACTTTGCATCAACAAACTTACCATTATTATGACCATTTCACTAGTCATCAAACCTTACCAAATAAGGCATCATATAACATGACTACTCATTCATAACACAACCATTTATCTAGCCATATCACATGGCTATGTACATATCTCAAACATATTCCAAAATAACTAGCCTATACATGCCATATTTAACTATATACACATTCAAAAGTACCAAAGTAGAGATTGATAATGTGATGATGATCCTCAACGATTCTCGAGCCTTTCGTAGCTTCATCGATCTATAAAACAAAGCAAACACACACAAAGTAAGCTTTCAAAAGCTTAGTATACCATATACAAACAAACTTAACATATAAGCATTCGTTATTCATATCAAATATGAGATTACTAATAACTCATTTGCATAGGCATAATTCTTCTTGGATCATTTATTTAGCCATTTGCTTACCAACATATATATCACCATGTACTTCATTAGATCATAGTTCATTCATTCACATATCACATTTTACTTCATCAAATCTATACACATATCTCATCTAGGTAAGTTCATATATATACTTACCTTTCATACACTTACATAATGTACATATCAAACGTACCTGATTCGGTTATACATTTCACATAGGCTTTCATTTTCTCGGACTTGCCCGTTGAACCATTCAGAATCAAATAGGATACTCGGAATACTCGGAATACTCGGAATAATTGTACAGTGCCAACGCCCCAGACGCGGTCTTAGATGTAACCAAATATTGATGCCACTGTCCCAGACAGGGTCTTACACGAATCAAATACGATGCTAATGTCCCAGACATGGTCTTACACGTAAATCTCATATCGATGCCATCGTCCCAAACGTGGTCTTATTCGAAATCTCGAATCAATGCCAACGTCCCAGACATGGTCTTACATGATATCACATATCAGAAACCTATGTCATGACATATGTAATCCTATCTATTCCTAGGTTCGTACGGGGCTTTTTGGACGTCATCACATTAACAGGATTTTCTCAGATTTCACATAATCAGCTCCAATAGCCATTCATCACATTTCATTAACATATAAGCAATAATAATTCAATTCAAACACATTTATTTCTATATAGACAACGGACTCGGCTACTCAATTACTTTCGATTTTTCGCGATCTAAATTTGTTTTCTTCGGTTCTTGATCTAAACATATTCAAATTTAACTCTTTTATTCAACAATTCATTCAATTCAATCCAAGAATACACATTTAGGGCAATTTACGAATTAGCCCTCACATTTTCACATTTTGACATTTTAGTCCCTATTTTCTAAAATCACAAAATACACAAAATTTCATGTTACCCATGCCTAGCCAAATTTTCACAAGCTTCACACAAGTCCATACATTTCATTTATTTCATTATTTTCTCAATTAAGTCCAAATTACTCAAAATCACCTAAAACCCAAAGACAAACTATGTTAATCTATCACATATCTTTCATAATTCATCATCAAACATCACAAAGCTCATGAATTCATCAATGGCACTTTTCAAAATATTCATCAATTAACAAAATTAAGACATGGGTTTTGAAGAACACGAAGCAACGATTACAAAAACGTAGAAATTATCAAAAATTGAAGCAAAACATACCTTGAATCAAAGAATATCCATGGCTGAATGTTCAAAGCTCTTCTTCTTTTATTTCTTTTGTATTTTCGGCACCAAGATAGGATGAACATGCATCATTTTCATTTTGTGATTTATTTAATAACATATAATTTCCAAATTATTAAATTAACCTTTATTATAAACATTAAATTTCCAGTAACATATGGCATTAATGTCCATAATTCAAATGGTCCAATTGCATTATAAGGACCTCATATTTATAAAGCCATGTTAAATTAACACATTAACAAATAGCATATCACTTTTACGTTTTAGGAGATTTAGTCATTTTCTCAAATTAAGCACACAAACAGACAAATTAATTCACTGAACTTTAACACATGCTTAATCACATACAATAGACACAGTAGATAATATTAAAATATTTTTCGACTCGGATTTGTGGTCCCAAAACCACTATTTCGACTAGGGTCATAACCGGACTGTTACAATTCTCCCCCTTAGGGATTTTCATCCCTGAAAATCTTACCATTAAACAGATTCGAATATTGTTGTCTCATTGAATCTTCAAGCTACCACATAGCCTCTTCAAGCCCGTGTCGATGCCACAACACTTTCACTAACGAGATTTTTTATTTCTTAATTCTTTGACTTTGGGAGCTAAAATATGGATCGATTCTTCTTTGTAAGTCATATCAGATCGGATTTCAATCTCAGACAGAGTAATCACATGTGATGGATCGGATCTGTACCGATGAAGCATTGACTGGTAAAATACATTATGAATATTTTCTAGCTCAGGTGGCAACAATAATTTGCATGCAACAGGTCCAATGTACTCAGTAATCTCATACGGGCCGATGAACCTCGGACTCAATTTTCCTTTACATCCAAATCTGAGTACTTTTTTCCACAGAGATACTTTCAAGAACACTTTATCACCGATCTCAAACTCAATATCTTTCCGTTTTCAAATCTGCATTTGATTCCTAACGATCAGACATTGCTTTCAGACTATCACCGATCACTTTCACTTTTTGTTCTGTATCTTTTATCAAATCGACCCCGTGTATCTTATTTTCACTAAGCTCAGTCTAATACAGAGGTGTTCGACATTTACGTCCATACAAAGCTTCATAGGGTGCCATTTTGATGCTCAATTGAAAACTATTATTATACGCAAATTCAATCAATGGAAAATGTATTTCCCACGAACCATTAAATTCAAGAATGCAACATCTCAACATATCCTCGAGTATCTGAATGATCCGCTCGAACTGACCATCATTCTGCGGGTGAAAAGCTGTACTGAAATGCAATTTCATACCTAAAGCTTATTGCAATTTCTTCCAGAATTGTGATGTAAATCTTGTATCTCTATCAGATACAATAGACAATGGCACTCCGTGCAATCTCACAATATCTGAAATGTAAAGTTCAGCTAACTTATCAAGTGAGTAATAAGATCGTACCGAAATAAACTAGGCAAATTTCGTCAATCGATCAACTACAACCCAAATTGCATCTTTCTTTCTTGGAGTCAATGGCAATCCAGAAACAAAGTCCATCATCACTTTATCCCATTTCCACTCAAGAATGAGAATCGGTTGTAACAAACCAGATGGAACCTGATGTTCAGCTTTAACTTGTTGACAGACTAAACATTTTGACACAAAATCAGAGATATCCATTTTCATACCAGACCACCAATAGTGTTGCTTCAAGTCATGGTGCATCTTTGTATTTCCAGGATGAACAGATAGACGACTATTATGAGCTTCATTCAAAATTAACTGTATTAACTTTGGATTTCTCGGAACACGAATTCGATCTCGAAATCTCAAACAACTATCAACATCAATTCAAAATTTAGAGTCAGAGTTCGAGTCACATTGAGCTCATTTTGCTATCATTTCATTATCAATTTTCTGAGCATCTCATATTTGTTGTAAGAATAACGGTTTCTCTTTCAATTCCGCCAAAACTGAACCATCACAAGATAGGTCCAAATAAGCATTCATAACACACAACGTAAACAGTGATTTCTGGCTTAGTGCATCAGCAACAACATTTGCCTTACCCGGATGATAATCTATCTTAAGCTCGTAATCTTTCAACAGCTCTAACCATCTTCTCTGTCGCAGATTCAAGTCTTTTTGAGTCATCAGGTACTTCAAACTTTTATGATCTGAAAAAATATGGCATTTCTCACCGAAAAGATAATGGCGCCAAATCTTTAAAGCGAACACAATCGCAACTAGCTCAAGATCATGTGTCAGATAATTCTTTTTATGCGGCTTCAATTGTCTCGAGGCATAGGCTATAACTTTGCCTTCCGGTATTAAAACACGTCCCAAACCATTCAACGAAGCATCACTATAAACTACAAACTCTTTACCCCATTCTAGCTGAACCAAAACTGGAGCTTCAGTCAAAAGGGCTTTCAACTGATCAAAGCTTTTTTGACATTTATCAGACCATTCAAATCTCACATCTTTCTGAAGTAATCTAATCAACGGAGTAGCAATCATCGAAAAGCCTTTTTCAAATCGTCAATAATAATCAGCGAGTCCCAAAAAACTACGGACTTCAGACACATTTTTCAAAGGCTTCCATTCCAGAATAGTAGAAATCTTGCTAAGATCAACCCGTATACCAGATGCTGACACAATATGTCCCCAAAAACTGACTTCACGCAACCGGAATTCACATTTACTGACTTTTGCATACAATTGCTTTTCTAGAAGAGTCTGCAACACTATTCTCAGATGCTCAGCGAGTTCAGTTTCATCACGCGAATAAATCAAAATGTATTCAATGAATACAACAACAAATTGATCTAAATACAGCGTGAAAATTCAGTTCATCAGATCCATAAAAATAGCAGGAACATTTGTTAGTCTGAAAGGCATAACTCAAAACTCGTAATGCTTGTACCTCATTCTGAAAGTAGTTTTCGAAATATCTAAATCTTTTACTCGCAACTGATAATATCCTGATCTCAAATCTATCTTTGAAAACACGGTGGCTCCTTTTAGCTGATCAAACAAATCATCAATTCTAGGTAAATGATATTTTTTCTTTATAGTTACTTTGTTCAATTGTCGATAATCAATGCACATTCTCATTGCACCATCTTTCTTTTTCACAAACAGAACAGGATCACCCCAAGGTGAGAAACTCGATCTTGCAAATCCTCTATCTATTAACTCTTGCAACTGTGACTTCAACTCTTTCAATCCTGTTGCTGCCATTTTGTATGGAGCTATCGAAATTGGAGTCGTTCTCGGTAACAAATCAATACCAAATTCAACTTCACGTATTGGAGGTAATTCTAACAATTCTTCAGGAAATACATCAGGGAATTCACAAACAACTGGCACTGATTCAACTTTCTTTTCAGTTACTTATGAGTCAATCACATAAGCAAAATAAGCTTCATAACCCTTTTTCATATAATTCTGAGCTTTCAACACTGATATCACAGCTGGTAACCCATTCAAATCATTAGACTCAATCCGAACTATTTCATTATTCTGGCATCTCAAATCAATAGTCTTTCTTTTGCAATTCACAATAGCATCATGCAACGTTAATAAGTCCATACCCAGAATTATGTCAAACTCATAAAATGGTAATAGCATCAGATCAGCCAGAAAACAAACATCCTGAAACATCAACGGACTGTTCTTGCATACTCTATCAATCAAAACACATTTATCTAAGGGGTTCGATACTGTAATAACAAATTCAGTAGACTCTACAGGAAAAGTCTTACTGGATACTAAGTTCATGCATATATGCAAATGAGTAGAACCTGGGTCTATCAATGCAATCACAGAAGTATCATAGAGAGTAAATGTACCCGTAATAACATCTTAAGATGAAGCTTCCTCATGAACTCGGATAGCATAGCTCTGCTAGGTGCTCTAGCTTCAGATCTCGCAACAGTTTCTTTCATAGTTCTCTGACTACCACTGACATTCATTGTATTTCGAGAAGGTCTACCTCTAGCTGAAACATTATCAGATCTCGGATTCTGAACAATCTCTTGCTCAACAGACTCTGGACATTCTCGGATGAAATGGTTGAACGACCCACATCTAAAACAGGCTCGATCATTCAACCTACAACTTCTCGGATGTCCTTTACCACAATGTTTACATTCAGGTCTTTCAGATCGAACATTTCCAACACTAGCCAATGAAGTTGCTGGAGCTTTGGAATTCAACTATGATCTAGCTTGATCTCTACTCGAATGTCCCATATTAACCTTTAAACGGCTAAGCTCGTCTCTGAATATCTTTGAGGCGGATTGAAATAATTTACTCAGAACTCTCTTTCTCGCATCTCTAACTTCAAATTCAGCTTTTCTTTTATCTTTCCCAAGTGCTTCAGCTTTGCATGCTCGATCAACAAGCACCACAAACTCTTTTATCTCCAGAATCCTAACTAGCAAACGGATATCTTCATTTAAGCCGTTTTCAAATATTTTTCACATTATTGCCTTGGTTGATACACATTCTCGAGCATATTGACTTAGTTCCACGAACTCACCTAGCTCAGACTGGCCCATCAACTCTGGCCCTTTTCCTGGGCCTCCACTTGAAACCGATGGGCTTTTCATCCTTTTTGTTTTTCCCTTTGTCTTTCTCACGATTCTGGCGCTCTGCGCGCCTCACCTCCTCAACAATCTTAGCTTTCTCTACTAACACAGCAAAATCCCGCTCCCTCTGTGGAGCTATCAACACTCGGAGACTGTCTCTGTAACACCCCAAATCCGGTCAGAACGTTACGACCGAATTTGGCATGCTATAGGGAAGAAAATTAAAAAAAACGAGTTAAAAACCATGAGTTGAGAAAAAATTTGCGTATTAATCCACCTTTGGTGAAGATTTAAAACAATGGCTCAACTTAAGCCGTGATACAGATCAGGTTTCATAATCCCAAGTCAAATTTTAAGAAAGATTTTATTGAGCGATCAATTGAAAACAATATTGCGTCTTAGTTTGAAAATTTTGAGTTAATTGTTACCAAAACTTGATCTTAATTACCCATTTATAAAATCTTAAATTCAAAGTTTTTAACTTTAAAGAAACACCCACTTAGACAACTTGTTAGGCATGCCGTGACAATTAAAACAAAAAAACCAAGTCAACGTATAAATGGCCTTATTACAATACCCAAAATCCAAATTAAAATAGTAATAATCTAAGATAAATATCAAAGATGAAATTACTTAAAACATTATCCATGGCCACCTCGAGTCCACCTTGGCCCCATATCCGCGGTCTAAGGATCACCTGTAAAATTAAACGGAGGGGGTGAGTCACCGAGACTCAGTGTGCAAATCCCCGTCCAAATGAGTTTTGGGCTATCACACAGATTCATATATTAAGTATGGATGTAATGCAACCCACCTAACCTATTATGTCCATCCACCATAGCTCCTGAATCTACCCAATATCTGTGGCACCTAACCACTGGTGGTACCTAACCACTGGTGGTTCCAAACCACTGGTGACAAAAGTCACAAATCATAATACGTGGGGCCAACCAACTTGTGGTACCAAACCACTGGTGACAATCCCTAATGAATATACGTGGGGCCAACCCACTGTGGTATCAAACCACTGGGACGAGTCACAAAAATAATATATATATGTGGTACCAAACCACTGGTGGTTCCAAACCACTGAGACTTAGTCATAAAATATAATATGTGGGGCCAACCCACTTGTGGTACCAAACTACTGGTAACGTCTAAAAGAGATCATGTTTCCTCCCTCTTCACCTCATATCCTGAATTTCATGTTCATGTTTGACAATTAATTAATATGGTATGATCATGCTGTCAATGCATAACAAACAGTCATTTAACTCATAATACATTCATTAATAACAGAACATAGTGGAACTTACCTGGAACCCTCGATCTTACCCCTACAAGGGTATGTCAGTGATCCATACCATCACTTCAGCTTTCGGCCAACAGAGTAAATAACATAATTAAAATACGAAGTGTGTGAGAGTTACACACCTGATAACACGTAATACAACGCTTTCTATGCCGAAACTACCGCTAACAGGAACTACTGCTATCTGTCTACTATTCTGTTTAGAAGCCAGCCCATAACCCAGTGGCCAATCTCGTACTGCTGACACGGCACGTCTCTTAAACTTAGGGACTGGGTTTACCGGTCCGACCCCTTCCTTAGAATTGCTGTCATTCAAGTCCATGGAATAGATCTTGGTCAGAAGATACTATAAGGAAACAATGGTTGTTTAAAAACAACCCAGGGTTAAGGCACTGAATAGAACAAAAGTAGAATGCACCCCCAACAGGAGAGATTTCTTACCTAGGTTGACAGAACCCGGAAGCTTAAGGCTAGGATTAAGAAAACACAGAAGTCCCTACGCACGAACCAAAATAGATTCGGTTATCCAAGATGTCCATTCGAAGAGAGTGGCCTTTCGGGCAAATGAATGGTATGAACCCCTTTACCTAGATTGACCGAAACTGAATGTCCTTCCAAACACTTCCCAAACGTTGGTTTGCTGCAGAGAAAAAGAAAGTGAGGCCTCCCCCTACATTCAGCCAAAGCACTCAAGTGCAGGATTAATGCCTTCAGTTATCGCCCACCAAGAGAGAAGAAACAAAACGAAAGAAGAAAGGGATCACTTACCACAGATTGAGAAGAGCCCGATCGCAATGATTTAGAAGAGTGAATACCTGAAATCTTCTGAGGCAAGAGTGGATAGAAGGAAAAGGAACAGGCAGAGGTTTCGGCTACTTGGAACAATAAGAACAAACTCAAAGGGAGAAAGAAGAATAAGTTTCGGCTTGAATAGATGAGCAAGACCACGAAAGATGAATCACCCAAAGTGCAAGTTGGTGATTCGGCTATAAAGAAATGGATGAGAGAACCGATACAATAAAGAAGGTCATAGAAATGGTACGAAGAAAGAAGAGTTTTGGCAAGGCTTAGATAGTTTTGGCTTAGAGGAAAAAGAAAGGGAATGGAACAAATGCACTATGGTTCGGCTAAAGAGAAATTGAAACAAATGAGAGTATGTATGGTCCTCTTACATTCGGCCAAAGATTCAAAGAAGAAAAGAAGAGAGTTGCTAGCACTTTTGGCACACCAATAGGGAATCCAGAAAGAAAGAAAACAAAGAGAGCTCCAAGGGTTTTTGTACAACTGGCGCTCGACACTCTCTAGTGACTGAAAGCCCCTAAAAAAGAACAAAAGAGAAGTTTAACCCCACCAACAATTTTCGGTACCCCTCACACCAAGCACAAAACCAAAACAAAATGGCCCCCCAAGCCCTCTAGCCGAATTCCTCCTTCCCACAATCCCACAATCGGTCAAACACCTTCCCCTCTCCAACATCCCTTATTTTTCTCCTAACTTTACTCCTGATCACCCCTTTGAACTGATTTGAATTATTCAAAATAATTTGAATGATTCAAATCCCCCTTTTACTCTTGGCCAACCGTCCAAAAGTTTGACCAAGTCACCTCCACCCCTCTGACGCATGAACAAAAATAAAAGCCACAATGCTGGCAATGTGATTCGAACCTGATCCCCTCTGCTCTCCCTGAGGTGTCACTTACCTGACCCCTAAGTGGCGCCTCGTTGCCACATTACCACTCCTTTTCTCGTGTCATCAAGCACAAACAACACACCTTAAGTCCTGCCCCCAACTAGCTTCCCTCCTAAAGAGCCCAGAAATAAAATTTTAGCCAAAGTTCCGGCTCAACCCTAAGCCTTCCCGGAGACCCCAAACACACATAAACAACACACAGAGCATACCAACCACATATAAACAAGATAATGCAGAGCCCCTAAATTCCGGATGTTATAGTTCCACCCCCTTAAAGAAATTTTGACCTCGAAATTACCTGGTCAAAAGAGATGAGGGTATTGCTGCCGTATAACATCCTCTGGCTCCCACGTAGCTTCTTCTGACCCATGGTTCCGCCACAACACTTTAACCGATGAAGTTGTCTTCTTACGTAATACCTTGACATCAGGATCCACAATCTGAACTGGTTCCTCATCAAAGGATAGATCAGGCCTTACTTCAATTTCTTTCGCTGGTACCACGTGAGATAGATCTGAACGATAACGTCTTAGCATTGAAACATGGAACACATCATGGATCTGACTCAACTCTGAAGGTAGCTCGAGCTGATAGGCTACTGGTCCCATACGCTTCAACACCCGATAAGGCCCGATAAGGCGCAATAAACATGGGGCTTAGCTTACCCTTCCGTCTAAACCTTAACACTTTCTTCCACGGTGACACTTTTAAGAAAACCTTGTCACCCACTGCAAATTCTATATCCCTCCACTTTAGATCGGCATAGGACTTCTGTCTATCCAAAGCTTCCTTCAATAGCGATCGAATTAGCTTAACCTTATCTTCTGTTTCAGCAACAAACTCTGGACCCAACAATTGTCGCTCGCCCAACTCTGTCCAACACGTAGGTGTACAACACTTTCGAACCATATAACGCTTCGTATGGCGCCATCTGAATACTCGACTGGTAGCTATTGTTATACGTGAATTCTGCCAGCGGAAGAAATTCTTCCCAACTACCTCTGAAGTCTATGACACGCCCCTCAACATATCCTCTAAAACTCGAATTACCTCTCTCGATCGTCCGACGGTTTTTGTGGATGAAACATATTTGATCTTGAATCTAACTTTGTACCCAACGCTTGATGCAGCGCCTTCCAAAATCTCGATGTAAATCTAGGGCCTTTGTCCGAAGTGATTGACACTGGCACCCCATGCAACCTTACAATATCTAGTATATATAATTTACCCAGCTTCTGAAGAGAGTAGTCCACACGCACTGGTATGAAATAAGCAGACTTCATCAAACGATTAACAACTACCCAAACCAAATTCTTCTTAGTAGGCGTAAGGGGTAGCCCGCTAACAAAGTCCATCGTGATCCTCTCCCATTTCCACTGTGGAATCTTGACCGGTTGCAACAACCCCGAAGGCAACTGATGCTCAGCTTTGACCTGCTGACACATCAAGCATTTACCCATAAATTCGGTTACTTCTCGCTTTAATCCCGGCCACCAAAATTGTTCCCACAAATCCTGATATATCTTACTTCCTCTAGGATGCATAGCGTATGGGGTATGATGCGCTTCCTGAAGAATCTTCTGCCTTAAATCCACATCTTTCGGCATGCAAACCTTCCCACGAAAACATAACACTCCATCACTGTTCAAACTGAAATCCTCTATTCCACCATCCTGTACTTGCAGAAGTCGAGCACTTAAGTCATCATCTAATAACTGCTTCTCCTTAACCTGACTTACCCATGTCGGCTTCACTTGCAATTACGCTAATAAACTTCTGTCGTCGAATAAACTAAGGTGGGCAAACATTGCTCTCAAGTCAGATATTACCTTACGGCTCAAGACGTCTGCCATAACGTTAGCTTTACCCGGGTGGTACTCAATCTAGCAATCGTAATCCTTCAACAACTCGATCTACCTCCACTGTCTTAAATTCAACTCCTTCTAAGTAAGGAGATATTTTAAGCTCTTGTGATCCATATAGATGATGGACTTCTCCCTATACAAGTGGTGCCTCCAGATCTTCAGGGCGAAAACCACTACAGCTAGCTCCAGGTCATGCGTTGGATAATTCACCTCGTGAGGTCTCAATTGCTGAGAGGCATACAATACCACTTTCCCTTCTTGCATCAGCACACATCCTAACCCCGTGTGCGACGCATCACAGTAAACGGTAAACTCTTTCCCTACCTCAGGCTGAATTAACACCGGTGCCTCTGTCAAAATCTTCTTCAGCTTCTCGAAACTTTCCTGCTGATCAACTGACCAAACGAATGGTACCCTTTTCTGTAATAACTTGTTTAACGGTGCCACTATTAATGAGAATCCTTTCACGAACCTTCTGTAATACCCAGCCAGCCCTAGAAAATTTCGAATTTTCGCCACAGACTTAGGTGGCTTCCAATCCAACACAGCCTCAATTTTCCGAGGGTCAACCCTAATCCCCTCAGCTGACACCACATGGCCCAGAAAGGTAACTTCCCTTAGCCAGAACTCACACTTACTGAACTTAGTGAACAACTGCTTCTCTCTCAAAATTTGCAAAACCACTCGAAGATGTGAATCATGCTCCTCCTTAGACTTTGAATAAACCAGGATATCGTCTATAAACACCACGACGAATTGATCTAGATAGGGTTGAAAAACCCGGTTCATCATGTCCATAAACGCTGTTGGTGCATTGGTCAACCCGAACGGCATCACCAAGAATTCGTAGTGACCATAACGAGTACGAAACGCTGTCTTATAAATGTCTGCCTCCTTGACCTTAAGCTGATGATAGCCTACTCTCAAATCTATCTTTGAGAAGACTGATGCTCCCTTAAGTTGATCGAACAAGTCATCTATCCTCGGCAACGGGTACTTGTTTTTGATCGTCAACTTATTCAACTGACGGTAATCCCGGAAGCTCTTCTGGGAAAACATCAGAAAATTCCTTTACTGTTTGAACATCCTTCACAACTGATTCCTTGGCCTCCAAAGCACAGACATGAACTATAAATGCCTTACATCCTTTCCTCACCATCCTCTTAGATTTTAGAGCGGACACCACATTAGATTGTTAGTTCCTCCTCTCACCTATCACCACCACCTCTTCACCCTCGAGAGTTCTGAACACCATGCGCTTGGCTGCACAGTCCAAATTTGCTTGATACTTCACTAGCCAATCCATACCTAAGATCAAGTCAAACTCCTCGAATGGCAGTTCCATCAGATCAGTCGAAAAAACTACCCCTTGAACTTCTAGAGGTATATCCCTATAAAGTTTGTTCACCATTACAGATTGTCCTAGTGGGCTAATTACAGTCATCTCCCTAGAAGAAATCTCAAAGTCCAGATTCAAAGTTCCCGATATAGCACTAGCAACATAAGAGTGTGTCGAACCAATATCAATCAAAGCAGTATATGGTAACCCATAAATAAGGAATGTACCGGTTATGACGTCTGGTGCGTCACCCTCCTCACTGCGCCTAGCTACATAGACCAATCCAGGCTGCCTCGCCTTTGTATTCCCAGCACCCCTACCCGGTGCTCCACACTCCCGCCCAAGCCATTTCCTCCTCTGGCCAGACCACGATCTCTCTGCAGTTGCTGACCCTCTCTTATAAATGGTGCACGTCTTTGACCCTCTGATTGTGCCTTGACTGGCCTCCAAGGGCAATCCCTTATCTGATGATCCATAGACCCACATCCAAAACATCCTCTATTACCTGCCCAACACTCTCCTAAATGAAATTTCCCGCATCGAGTACATTGAGGTGGCCATTGAACAGCAACAGGCTTCGCAGCTTGACCCGGCCCACCCAATCTAGTCCCTTTCTGAAAACCTCCAGCAGATTCTGATGGCCCAAAACTTCTTTTGTTCCTAATCTAGTCCTGATTCTACTTTTCAGACCTTTTCACCTCTTCGGCTATCTTAGCCTTCTCAACCAAAACGGCAAACTCCCTTTCCCGTTGGAGAGCGATCAATACCCACAACTCGTCTCTCAGGCTGTCCTCAAATCGGACGCAGCGCTCATGATCCGTTGCAATAATACCCTTGGCATTGCGGCTCAGACGTAAAAATCTCGCTTCATACTTGGCCACTGACTTACCTCCCTGAACCAAATTAAGGAATGCCTTCCTTTGAGCGTCCACATAACTCGACCCGATGTATTTTCCTTGAAATGCTAATTTAAAGAACTCCCAGGTGATGTGCTCTGCCGTTGTGCCATCCCTAACCGTGAGCCACCACTGATATGCCTCATCTCGGAGTAGAGACACTACCCCCTTCAATTTCTCTTCAGCGGTACAGTCGAGGTCATCCATAATATGCTCCACCGCTTCTAACTGGTATTTAGCTACGTTAGAGGCCACACCAGAGACACCCCTAAACATCTCGGCTCCATTAGCCCTAAGTCGTTCTGACACAGATTTTCGAGCCGCCGATCCCACACTCGCTCCAGCTACTCTTTCTAAGACTCGTAACATCGCCTGAGACACTGCATCATCTCCCCCAGTTTGATCCTAAAATTTAGCTCCCGCAACTGGCGGCACTGGTACTTCACCTTCTAGTCCATGTCCTGATTCTGAAGGTTCAGACCCAACACTCTGGCCTCTACCACAGCCTCGTATGCCACGCCCACGTCCTCTAGCACTCATGACTAACGTTCTGATTTACTCTGATTAAAAATTTTATGAATTAATTTTTGTTTATTCCACTATTTATTACCAAACTGTCTTATGAGTATATTTTTTCAAAGTAGTTTCTTTTGCGAACACATACATTCATACAGGATTCAATCTCTAAGATAAAATTTCCTAATACTTGCAATCATGTCACATTACAATCACATCATAAAACTGATAGTTAGAAAACTTACCGTCGCGGATCGGTGCCGGAGACTCAGGTGCCATGCTTCCTAAAAACATGTATTTTGTCGAAACCATTTTCCAACCCATCTATTGAAAATATTTTGGGCCTTACACCCACAGCTAAGCTTTTGAACTTGGCTTTGATACCAAAATTGTAACACCCCAAACCCGGTCAGAACGCTATGACCAAATCTGGCATGCTACAGGGAAGAAAATTTAAAAAAACGAGTTAAAAACCATGAGTTGAGAAAAATTTTGCGTATTAATCCACCTTTGGTGAAGATTTAAAACAATGGCTCAACTTAAACCGTGATACAAATTAGGTTTCATAATCCCAAGTCAAATTTTAAGAAAGATTTTATTGAGCGATCAATTGAAAACAATATTGCATCTTAGTTTGAAAATTTTGAGTTAATTGTTACCAAAACTTGATCTTAATTACCCATTTATAAAATCTTAAATTCAAAGTTTTTAACTTTAAGGAAACACCCACTTAGACAACTTGTTAGACATGCCGTGAAATTAAAACAAAAAAACCAAGTCAACGTATAAATGGCCTTATTACAGTACCCAAAATCCAAATTAAAATAGTAATAATCCAAGATAAATATCAAAGATGAAATTACTTAAAACATTATGAATGGCCACTTTGAGTCCACCTCGGCCCCATATCCGCGGTCTAAGGATCACCTGCAAAATTAAACGAAGTGGGTGAGTCACCGAGACTCAGTGAGCAAATCCCCGTCCAAATGAGTTTTGGATTCTCACATAGATTCATATATTAAGTATGGATGTAATGCAATCCACCCAACCTATTATGTCCATCCACCATAGCTCCTGAATCTACCCAATATCTGTGGCACCTAGCCACTGGTGGTACCTAACCACTGGTGGTTCCAAACCACTGGTGACAAAAGTCACAAACCATAATACGTGGGGCCAACCCACTTGTGGTACCAAACCACTGGTGACAAGCCCTAATGAATATACGTGGGGCCAACCCACTGTGGTACCAAACCACTAGGACGAGTCACAAAAATAATATATATGTGGTACCAAACCACTAGTGGTTCCAAACTACTGAGACTTAGTCACAAAATATAATATGTGGGGCCAACCCACTAGTGGTACCAAACCACTGGTGACAGTCTAAAAGAGATCATGTTTCCTCCCTCTTCACCTTATATCCCCAATTTCATGTTCATGTTTGACAATTAATTAATATGGTATGATCATGCTGTCAATGTATAACAAATAGACATTTCACTCATACATAATAATAGAACATAGTGCAACTTACCTGGAGCCCTCGATCTTACCCCCACAAGGGTATCTTAGTGATCCATACCATCACTTCAGCTTTTGGCCAACAGAGTTAATAACATAATTAAAATATGAAGTGTGTGAGAGTTACACACCTGATAACACGAAATACAATGCTTTCTATGCCAACACTATCGCTAACAGGAACTACTGTTATCTGTCTACTATTCTGCTCAGAAGCCGGCCCACAACCCAGTGGCCAATCTCGTACTGCTGACACGACACGTCTCTTAAACTTAGGGGCTAGGTTTACCGGTCCAATCCCTTCCTTAGAATTGCTGGCATACGAGTCCATGGAATAGATCTTGGTCAGAAGATTCTATAAGGAAACAATGGTTGTTTAACAACAACCCAGGGTTAGGGCACTAAATGGAACAAAAGTAGAATGCACCCCCAACAGGAGAGATTTCTTACCTAGGTCGACAGAACCCGGAAGCTTAAGGCGAGGATTAAGAGAACGTAAAAGTCCCTACACACGAACCAAAATAGATTCGGCTATCTAAGATGTCCATTCGAAAAGAGTGGCCTTTTGGCCAAATGAATGGTATGAACGCCCCTTACCTAGATTGACCGAAACCGAATGTCCTTCCAAAGACTTCCCAAACGTTGGTTTGCTGCAGAGAAAACGAAAGTGGGGCCTCCTCCTACATTCAGCCAAAGCACTCAAGTGTAGGATTAATGCCTTCAGTTATCACCCACCAAGAGAAAAGAAACAAAACAAAAGAGAAAAGGGATCACTTACCACAGATTGAGAAGAGCCCGATCGCAATGATTTAGAAGAGTAAATACTCAAAATCTTCTGAGGCAAGAGTGGATAGAAGGAAAAAGAACAGTCAGTGGTTTTGGCTACTTGGAACAATAAGAACAAACTCAAAGGGAGAAAGAAGAATAAGTTTAGGCTTGAATAGATAAGCAAGACCATGAAAGATGAATCACCCAAAGTGCAAGTTGGTGATTCGGCTATAAAGAAATGGATGAGAGAACCGATACAATAAAGAAGGTGATGGAAATGGTAAGGAGAAAGAAGGGTTTTTGCAAGGCTTAGATAGTTTCGGCTTAGAGGAAAAAGAAAGGGAATGGAACAAATGCACTAAGGTTCGGCTAAAGAGAAATTGAAATAAAGAAGTGTATGTATGGTCCTCTCACATTCGGCCAAAGATTCAAAGAAGAAAAGAAGAGAGTTGCTAGCACTTTCGGTACACCAATAGGGAATCCATAAAGAAAGAAAACAAAGAAAGCTCCAAGGGTTTTTACACAATCGACATTCCACACTCTCTAGTGACCGAAAGCCCCTAAAAAGAATAAAAGAGAAGCTTAACCCCACCAACAATTTTTGGCACCCCTCACACCAAGCACAAAACCAAAACAAAATGGCTCCCTAAGCCCTCTAGCCGAATTCCTCCTTCCCACAATCCCACAATCGGCCAAATACCTTCCCCTCTCCAACATCCCTTGTTTTTCTCTTAACTTTACTCCTGATTTCCCCTTTGAACTGATTTGAATTATTCAAAATAATTTGAATGATTCAAATCCCCCTTTTACTCTTGGCCAACCGTCCAAAAGTTTGACTAAGTCACCTCCACCCGTCTGACGCATGAACAAAAATAAAAGCCACAATACTGGCAACATGATTCGAACCTGATCCCCTCTGCTCCGCCTGAGGTGTCACTTACCTAACCTCTAAGTAGTGCCTCCTTGCCACTTTACCACTCCTTTTCTTGTGTCATCGAGCACAAACAACACACCTTAAGTCCTGCCCCCTACTAGCTTCCCTCCTAAAGAGCTTAGAAATAAAATTTTAGCCAAAGTTTCGGCTTAACCCTGAGCCTTCCCGGAGACCCCAAACACACATAAACAACACACAGAGCATACCCACCACATATAAACAAGATAAAGCAGAGCCTCTAAATATCGAAAGTTATAGTCTCTGAGGCCGTCCTCAAACTGAACACAACGTTCGTACTCCATTGCCACAATTTCTTGAGCATACCGGCTAAGTCGCAAAAATTCTACCTCTACTCAGCCACAGACTTGTCACCTTGAACTAGATTCAGAAATTCTTTCCTACAAGCATCGACATAGGTGGCACCCACATACTTTAATTGAAATGTGGACTTGAAGAATTCCTAGGTCAATCGATCAGACGGGGTACCCTTTTTTACCGTAAGCCACCACTGATAGGCTTCATCCCTCAGCAAGGACACGGCACCCTTCAACTTTTGTTCTGGCGTGCAGTCGAGGTCGTTCATAATTCTTTCGGTGGCCTCCACCCAGTACTCCGCCACACTTGGAGCCACCCCAGAAACCCCCCTGAAGATCCCTGCTCCATTTGACTGAAGTCGTTCCGTAACCGACCCACGGCCCCCAATAATGGTATTAGGCCCAACAGACCCAACAACTCTTTCCAAAATACGAAGCATCGCCTGAAACAGTGCGTCATCCTCAGCAGCTCGGTCGAACGAACCTATCTCAGCCACCGGTGAAGCTGGTGCTTCTCTCACCTCGACATTGGGCATGTGGCCTGATGCCGAAGACCCAGCCCTAGCACTTCCACGGCCTCTATCGCGGCCTCTTATACCCCTTTTAGTGCTTATTATCATGTCACGTTTATTAGAAATTTTATGCAATTTAGCTTATAATTCCAATAATTAAGTAGATGTTTTATGAAAGTAGCAGTTATGAGTTGTTTACGCAGTCGTAGGTTCACTACAATTTTAGTCTCCTACGGGCTTCAGTTTTACTCTAGCCAAGAGTCTCAATATAGTCTATCATCTAAAGTAATCCCAGCAACTATCTGTAGTATATTAATTGAAAAGAGATTTCAACATCAAGAAAAACTTACTTGGTCTGGTGCTGGAGACTCGGTGTGCCACACAATAAAATCCTTACTTCAAAAAATGCTTCAAAATCGTTTGTAAGAATTTTTGGAATCCCCAAAGGCTAAAAGCCCATTTCACAGCCCAACTTTTGAACTTGACTCTGATACCACCAAATGTAACACCCCTAAACCCGGCCTAGAAGTTAGGCCCAAATCTGGCATGTCACCTTGGAATGTTTTTCGAAACCCAGGTTTTCATTGAACAACCCTTCTTACAATTAAAACTTTTTTTGTTAGAAAAAAAACCCTCAGATTTTGTTTGCTTGTTTTTAAAATGTGGTTTATTAAAAGTCATTCTCTTGTAAAATATTACCTTTAAAACCATATTTGCTGCAAGAGCTTAATTTAAAATTGTTGCGAAGACGTGATATTTTGAAAAACAGTTGTTGTTTTGGTGTTCTACTTCTAGCAATTATAAACCTATAAATAAGATTCCAAATTTAAAACCTAGAAATTAGAAAGGCGTTATTACAACCCAAAAAAATGATAAATAAGTTAAATAAAATCCAAAACAAGTTTAAATGTGTGGCCAGCTCCAAGTCCCTCGCAGCTCCGAACCATCTATGTATGGGGATTACCTACACAGTTAAACAGTTGGGTGAGTTTGCAAAAACTCAGTGTGCACCCCAAATAAAATAGCGATCAATTAGAATAGTTTGGGCCTGGGCCCATCTCTAAAGTAGTGTCCAACAGGGCCTAAGCCCATTATAAAACAAATGCAGTATGGGCCTTAGCCCTATACAGAACAGAATCAGAATAATCAAGCATGCAATAACCCTATCCATCTAATCTTTACACACCAGCTCCGTCCAACCGTGCACACCATGTGGGGATATAATATCAACCCACCCATCCCTACACACCACATAATAGTACCAATGCGGCACTAAGCAGAATTTGCAGCAGGGCTGCCAGAAGGGTAGGCTAATAGCCATCAGAGATATGCAGCAGTGTTGCCAGAATAGAATACTTCCTCCAAACACATAACCCAACCCCATGTTATGCAACATACGCTAGTGGCATGCTATTAAATTTTAACATGCATGTAAACAGAACAATATACATATACAAATCATCTCATGGCATACATAGTCATCCATATATCCCATAGAATCAAAACAGACATTTTACCCATGAGGGGTATTTCAGACATTTTTACCTATTCGAGCCCATATACATTTAAGCCCATCAGTAAGCCCACAGTCGTCTCGAGTGACTCGTGCAGCCAAAAAAATGCAATCAGTAGTAATGGGCCCATGTACGCGATATTGCCAGTCCAGTTCTACCTAGTTCACGGCAAGATTTACTCGCATGGGCGCACGGGCCCATTTCGGCCCTACTTGGCCCAAAAACGGCTCAAGCCCATGAGAACGCTCATGGTGGCCTCTACTATCGCGTTGGATTCTCCACACGTGTGTTCGCGCGACCGTGTGGCAACCATTGTCGTACTTTCAGCTATTTGGCATTCCGGCATTTGCCGATCTATGATTTGGGTGGTATGCATACATACCTGTTACGAAGCGCACTACGAATCCCTAGCGCCGCACCTCAATCGAACTAGCTTTGTAATAGTCTAGTTTATACCCTAGTCGAAACAGTGGTTTCGGGACTACAAATCTGAGTCTGTATAATATTTTAATATTATTTTCTGTGTCGTTGGAATGTGATTGAGCATGTGATAAATTTCCGTAAGCTAACTTGTTCGTCTGTGTGTTTAATTTAACAAAAGGATGAAATTGAATTGAATGTGAAAGTTACTTGCTAATTGTGAAAGTATCCATGTGTTGTGGCTTTGTAAAGTTGTGGCCTTAAATGGCAAACAGACCACTATTTAGATAGTGGATGGTAACTGGCCTATTATACCCTTGTTGTCTAATGATGCTTAATATCTTTTAAATGGCTAAAAAGGTAATTGTTTTATTATCTTAAAATAAATGAAACAAATGATGAAAGTGTTCATCATTATTATTTTTATTTTAACCGAAGCTAGTAAAAGAAAAAGAATGAATAAGTTTGCTAAGGTTTGGCCATTTGAGAGCTTAAATTCAAGGTATGATTTTGGTCGGTTTTCAATAATTTCTACGTTTTTGTAATCGTTGCTTCAAGATCTTTAAAACCCATGTCTCAAATTCATGAATTGATGAAGTTTGTGTAAAATGCCATTGATGTTATGTTGAGTTTTGTGATGTTTTATGGTGTTAAATGATAGATATGTAATTGATGAACATACTTTGTTCTTGAATTTTTGATGAATTTAGCTAAATAGGGCTGAATTGAGAAAATGGAAAATTGAGGGACAAATTTGTAAATTTGATGAAAAATGTAGGCTTATATGTGTTGTATGAATATTCGGCTAAACATGAGCATGGGTAGATTTTGTGAATTTGATGTTTTGAGAAAATTGGACTAAATTGATAAAACGTGCAAATGTGAGGGCGAAATTGTAAATAGCCCAAAATATGTATCTATGGATTGAATTGAGTGAATTAGTGAATAAAAAGATTAATTTTGAATATGTTTAGATCAAGAACCGAGGAAAATGGACTTAGATCGCGGGGAAGCGAAAATAGCCGAGTAGTCATTTTCATTCCGATAAACCGAATTTGAGGTAAGTCACTATGCAAATAAACGTACTCGAAAGATAATATATTTGATCATATGACTATTGTTGATTATGGATACTTATGAGAAGTTATGTTTATGAATTCCGAGAAAAGTTCGATATAGTAATTAAGTTTGAAAAGTCCCGTGTGAATCTAGGAGTAGAT
This sequence comes from Gossypium bickii, assembly GCA_025503065.1. Lineage (NCBI taxonomy): Eukaryota > Viridiplantae > Streptophyta > Magnoliopsida > Malvales > Malvaceae > Gossypium > Gossypium bickii. Next base: position 38,666,410 of record CP106717.1, on the reverse strand, counting down.
GGGATTAGCTATGTCATGACATAGGTATCTGTTCTGTTTTACCATCTAAGACCACGTCTGGGACGTTGGCATTGATCTAAGACTAGTGTAAGACCACGTCTGGGACGTTGGCATTGATATAAGCTTTACGAGTAAGACCATGTCTGGGACATCGGCATCTTATTGATTTGTGTAAGACCCTATCTAGGACAGTGGCATCAATATTCGAGTGCGTGTAAGACCTCATCTGGGACGTTGGCATCGTACGACTAATTTCGAGCCTTCTGAGTATCCTACTAAATTCCTATGGGTTCAACGGGCAAGTTTGTGATACGAATTATAAATCCGATTCAGGTACGTTGATTTTACACTACTTGTGTATATAAGGTAAGCATCTAAGTAATCTTACTATGATGAGATGTATATGGAATTTTTTGATATGATAAGAATTGTTTTGGCTTAGATGAGATATACGTTTATATAATTCTTGAATAGTGAAAATGGCTAATGTGGTTAAAATTGTATGAACCAAAGTAAATATGTGAAAGTTGGCTAAGTGATTGATATGTGCCAATGTATTTATTTGCATATATGCCTTCTTTGTTAAGTTTGTTTGTATATGACTTACTGAGCTTTTGGAAAGCTTATTCTGTGTGTGTTTAATCTGTTTTATAGGTCGTCAAAGCTACTGAAGGCTCGAGACCGTCAAGGATCGTCATCACACTACTAAAATCATTTTGGTACACCTTGGATATGTATATGGCTCGATATGGCATGTATAGGCTAGTTGTTGTTATGAATTGTAAAGTGAACTTAGCCATGTGATTTGGCTAGTTATATTTTGGTATTATGCTTAAATGAATGTGATTTGAGAAGTTGTTTTGGCATGATTAGTTGATATATGACATGGTTATATATGAATGAAATGGGATGATATATGTTTGTTGTAGGTTTGACCCTTATGGGTGGCAAGTTGGCCTTGCAAATGGCCTATAATGTCACATGGTTGTGGCACACGGGCGTGCTTAGAGACCGTGGGTGAATTAGCAGGATGTAGCTTAGCAGTACACGGGCTTGACACGGGCGTGTCAGTTGGCCGTGGTGTGCAAGTCAGTAGCTAGCTAAGAGCACACGGATATGGCACACGGGCGTGCTTGGCGGCCGTGGTGGGGAAGTCAGTATATGGCCTAATAGCACACGACCATGGCACACGGGTGTGCCAAGTGACCGTGTTGATATAGTTAGATGTAGACACGGATGGAGACACGAGGGTGGTTAGAAGCCGTAGAGGACACATAGTCTCCTCCAACGGGCGTGTCTCCCCTGTATTTTAGAAAAGTTTAAAATTTTCATGAAATTTCATATGTGTTTTAGTTAGGTTCCGACTCGACTTCTAAGCATGATTAAGGTCTCGATGACCTGTTTAAGGGACATTATGTCTGAGAATGATGATTGAATGTATGATTTTGTATATGAATGATTCCGATTTGTCTGGAAACGCTCCTAACCTTAATCCGGCGACGGACATGGGATAGGGGTGTTATTTTGGTTGGTATCAGAGTTACGATTTAGCCAATTCTCAGACTAATGTAGCGTGTCAGAGTTCACCTATACATGCCATATATCTGAGTTGTGATAGTGTGATGAATCCTGACGTATAAATGTGATTTTCGTATAGTAATGGATCCCGAAAAAGTCGTAGATGATGACGTAGAATGTAATGTGCCTGCTCCTGCGTAAGGGACAGTACCCTCTGAATCGAGACTGGCTACGAGTGGTCAAGAGGGAGAAGCTAAACAAGCTTTCTTCCAAATGATGAGGGAGTGGTTCACTCAGTTTGTTAAGAATAACCCGACTGTTTCACAACCCCCGCCCTGGTTAATCCCCCTTAGACCACAGTTGTACCGCCAGTTATGCATCCGAATTTGTTAAATAAACCTCTGATTGACAAGATCCGAAAGTATGGGGTCGAAGAATTCTGGGCTACTAAGGATGATGATGCTGAAAAGGCCAAATTCTGGATTGGAAATACGATCTATTCGATGAAACGTCTCTGACTGCGGAAGAATGCATAAAGTGTGTGGTATCATTACTTCGGGATGCAGCTTATCAATGGTTGAAAACTCTAATTTCTGTTGGTCTGAGAGAATGAATTTCATGGGATTTCTTTCAAAACGAGTTCCGAAAGAAGTATATCAGTGAGAGATTCGTTGATCAGAAACGGAAAGAATTTCTGGAACTTAAACAGGGCCGAATGATTGTTTCTGAGTATGAATGAGAATTCGTGAGACTAAGTCAGTATGCCCGGGAATGTGTATCTTCTGAAGCCATAATGTGCAAAAGGTTCGAAGATGGCCTTAATGAAGACATTCATCTGTTAGTCGGGATTTTGGAAATAAAAGAGTTTGTTGTACTTGTTGACAGAGCTTGCAAAGCTGAGGCACTCGGGAAAGATAAGAGAAAAGCTGAGTCTGAAGCTCGAGATGTGAGAAAGAGATTTCAGAGTAAATCCTTTCAGTCTGCTCTGAAAAGATTCCGAGATGATCAAAGTCATTCTAGAGATAATGGGGGACATTTGAACAGAAATCGAGCTAGATCACAAATGAGTTCCAAAACTCCAGCAACTTCAGTGGCCAGCGTTAGAAATGTTCGATTCGAGAGACCTGAATGTAAACATTGTGGAAAATGACATCTGGGAAGTTGTAGATTAAATGACAGAGCTTGCTTCAAATGTGGATCACTTGATCATTTTATACGTGATTGCCCTGAGTCTGTCGAACCAGAGACTGTTCAGAACCCGAGACCTGATAATGCACCTGTGAGAGGTAAACCTTCAAAGAATGTTAGAAATGCCAGTGGTAGTCAAAGGAATATAAAAGACACTGTTGCAAGATCCAAAGCTAGAGCGCCTGCCAGAGCATATGCTATCCGGGCTCGAGAGGAAGCTTCATCACCTGATGTGATAATTGGTACTTTTACTCTTTATGATACTTCTATGATTGCTTTGATAGACCCCGGTTCTACGCATTCATATATATGCATGAATTTAGTATTCAGCAGGACTTTGCCTGTAGAGTCTACTAAATTTGTTATAAAAGTATCGAACCCCTTAGGTAAAAGCGTCCTCGTTGATAAAGTATGCAAAAACTGCCCGTTAATGTTTTGAGATATCTGTTTCCCTGCTGATCTAATACTTTTGCCATTTGATGAATTCGATATTATTTTGGGTATGGATTGGTTGTTTATGCATGATGCTGTTGTGAACTGCAAAAGAAAGACTATATATTTGAGATGTCCGAATGGTAAGATTGTACGGATTGAGTCTGATGATTTGAATGGTTTGCCTGCTGTGATATCTGTTTTGAAAGCTCAGAGTTATGTGAAGAAGGGTTACGAAGCGTATTTTGCCTATGTGATTGATTCGAAAGTATCAGAGAAAAAGTTGAATCAGTGCCTATTATCTGTGAGTTTTCCAGTATGTTTCCTAAAGAGTTACTGGGTTTACCTCCGATTCGTAAAGTTGAGTTTGGTATTGAATTTTTGCCTGGTACTACACCTATTTCGAGAGCTCCGTATAGAATGGCACCAACAGAGTTGAAAGAGTTAAATTCACAGTTGCAAGAGTTGACCGATAAAGGATTTACCAGACCAAGTTTCTCGCCTTGGGGTGCTCATGTTCTGTTCGTGAAAAATAAAGATGGCACGATGAGGATGTGTATTATTATCGTTAGTTGAATAAAGTGACAATAAAGAAAAAATATTCGTTGCCCCGAATAGACGATTTATTTGATCAGTTAAAAGGTGTTACTGTGTTTTCAAAGATTGATTAGAGATCGGGATACTATCAGTTGAGAGTGAAAGATTCAGACATTCCAAAGACTACTTTCAGAACGAGGTACGGGGCATTATGAGATTCTAGTTATGCCATTTGGACTAACCAATCTCCTGCTGTTTTTATAGACCTGATGAACAGAATTTTTAGACCGTACCTAGATCGGCTTGTTGTCGTATTCATTGAAGACATTTTGATTTATTCACGTAATGAGGCTGATCATGCTGAGCAATTGAGAATTGTGTTGCAAACTTTGAGAGAAAAGTAATCGTATGCGAAATTCAGCAAATATGAATTCTAGTTGCACGAAGTTAGCTTTCTGGGACATATTGTGTCAGCTTCTGGAATTCGTGTTGATCCGAGTAAGATTTCTACTATTCTGAATTGGAAACCTCCGAGAAATGTATCTGAAGTTTTCTGGGTATAGCTGGTTATTACCGCAGATTTGTAAAAGGCTTTTCTAATATAACTACTCCGTTGACTAGATTACTTCAGAAAGATGTCAGATTTGAATGGTCAGATAAATGTCAAAAAAGTTTTGATCAGTTGAAAACTCATAATGTAAGCTCCATGTTAGTACAAATTAATCGGGTAAAGAATTTGTTGTGTACAGTGATGCTTCGTTAAATGGTCTGGGATGTGTTTTGATGTAGGAAGGCAAAGTGGTAGCTTATGCCTCGAGACAGTTGAAGCCTCATGAAAAGAATTATCTGACACACAACCTTAAATTGGCTGCAATTGTGTTTGCACTCAAGATTTGGCGTCATTATCTATAAGATGAGAAATGTCATGTATTTTTAGATCATAAAAGTCTGAAATATCTGATGACCCAGAAAGATTTGAACCTGCGTCAGAGAAGATGGCTTGAGTTGTTGAAAGATTATGAACTTGTGATAGATTATCATCCGGGTAAAGCAAATGTGGTTGCAGATGCTCTGAGTAGAAAATCGTTGTTTGCATTACGAGCTTTGAGTACTTAGTTGGATTTGTCCGATGATTGTTCTATGATAGCTGAATTAAAAGCAAAGCCTTTGTTCTTACAACCGATATGTAATGCTCAGAAATATGATAATGAGTTAATAAAGAAACGAGCTCAGTGTGATACAAATTCTAAATCTGAATTTAGAGTTATTGATAATTGTTTGAGATTCCGAGGTTGCATTTGTGTCTTGAGAAATTAGAAATTGATTCAGTTGATTTTGAATGAAGCTCATAATAGTCATCTATCTGTTCATCCAGGAAGCACTAAAATGTATCAAGATTTGAAACAACATTACTAGTGGCCTGGAATGGAAAGGGACATTTTTTACTTTGTTTTGAAATGTTTTATTTGTCAGCAAGTGAAAGCTGAACATCAAGTTCCGTCTGGGTTGTTACAATCGATTCTGATTCCCGAGTGGAAATGGGATAGAGTGACCATGGACTTTGTTTTTGATTTACCTCAGACTCCGAGAAAGAAAGATGCGATACAGGTCGTGGTTGATAGATTAATGAAATCTGCCCATTTCATTCCAGTAAGATCGAACTACTCACTTAAGAGATTAGCAGAGGTTTATATTTCTGAGATTGTAAGATCGCATGGGGTGCCACTATCCATTGTGTCTGATAGAGATCCGAGATTCACATCGTGTTTCTGGAAGAAATTGCAAGAAGCTTTAGGCATGAAATTGCATTTCAGTACAACTTTTCATCCGCAAATAGATGGTTAGTCTGAACGAATTATTGAGATTCTTGAAGACATGTTGAGATGCTGTATACTTGATTTTAGTGGTTCATGGAAACAGTATCTGCCATTGATCGAATTTGTGTATAATAATAGTTTTCAGACGAGCATTAAAATGGCACCATATGAAGCTTTGTACGGGCGAAAATGTCGCATGCCTCTGTATTGGATCGAGCTCAGTGAAAATAAGTTACACGGAGTCGATTTGATAAAAGACTCAAAACAGAAAGTGAAATTGATTCGTGATTGTCTGAAAGCAGCATCTGATCGTCAAAAGTCTTATGCAGACTTGAAACGAAAAGTTATAAAATTTGAGATCGGTGACAAAGTATTTCTGAAAGTGTCTCCGTGGAAGAAAGTGCTTCGGTTCAGACATAAAGGCAAATTAAGTCCAAGGTTCATCGGACCATATGAGATCATTGAACGTGTTGGGCCTGTTGCTTATAGATTAAAGTTGCCCTTAGAATTGGAAAAGATACACAATGCATTTCATGTTTCAATGCTTCGTAGATATCAATCCGATCCGTCACATGTAATTGGCCCATCTTAAATTGAAATATGATCTGATACGACATATGAAGAGGAACCGATCCGCATTTTAGCTCGTGAAGTGAAAGAGTTGAGAAAAAAGAAGATTTCGTTAGTAAAAGTATTATGGAATCGACACGGAAGTGAAGAGGCTACATGGGAGCCTAAAGATTTAGTGAGACAACAATATCTAACTCTGTTTAACGGTAAGATTTTCGAGGACGACAATCTCTAAGGGGGAGAATTTTAACAGTCCGGTTTATACCCTAGTCGAAACAGTGGTTTCCAGACCATAAGTCCGAGTCCGTATAATATTTTAATATTATTTTTTGTGTCGTTGGAATGTGATTGAGAATGTGATAAATTTCTGTAAGCTAAATGGTTTGTCTGTGTGTTTAATTTAACAAAAGGATGAAATTGCATTGAATGTGAAAGTTGCTTGCTAATTGTGAAAGTATCCATGTGTTGTGGCTTTGTAAAGTTGTGGCCTTAAATGGCAAATAGACCACTATTTAGATAGTGGATGGTAAATGGCCTATTATACCCTTGTTGTCTAATGATGCTTAATATCTTTTAAATGGCTAAAAAGGTAATTGTTTTATTATCATAAAATAAATGAAACAAATGGTGAAAGTGTTCATCTTTATTATTTTTGTTTTGACCGAAGCTAGTAAAAGAAAAGGAAGGAATAAGTTTGCTAAGGTTCGGCCATTTGAGAGCTTAAATTCAAGGTATGATTTCGGTCGGTTTTCGATAATTTCTATGTTTTTGTAATTGTTGCTTAGAGAGCTTTAAAACCCATGTCTCAAATTCATGAATTGATGAAGTTTGTGTAAAATGCCATTGATGTTATGTTGAGCTTTGTTATGTTTTATGGTGTTAAATGATAGATTTGTAATTGATGAACATACTTTGTTCTTGAATTTTTGATGAATTTAGCTAAATAGGGCTAAATTAAGAAAATGGCAAATTAAGGGACTAATTTGTAAATTTGATGAAAAATGTGGGCTTATATGTGTTGTATGAATATTTGGCTAAATTTGAGCACGTGTAGATTTTGTGAATTTGATGTTTTGAGAAAATTGGACTAAATTGATAAAACATGCAAATGTGAGGGCTAAATTGTAAATAGCCCAAAATAGGTATGTATGGATTGAATTGAGTGAGTTAATGAATACAAAGACTAATTCTAAATATGTTTAGATCAAGAACTGAGGAAAATAGACTTAGATCACGGGGAAGCGAAAATAGCCGAGTAGCCGTTTTTATTCCGATAAATCGAATCCGAGGTAAGTCACTATGCAAATAAACGTACTCGAAAGATAATATATTTGATCATATGACTATTGTTGATTATGGATACTTATGAGACGTTATGTTTATGAATTCCGAGAAAAGTTCGATATAGTAATTAAGTCTGAAAAGTCCCGTGTGAATCTAGAAGTAGATGGGATCAGCTATGTCATGACATAGGTATCTGTTCTGTTTTATCATCTAAGACTACGTCTGGGACGTTGGCATTGATCTGAGACTAGTGAAAGACCACGTCTGGGACATTGGCATCGATATAAGCTTTACGAGAAAGACAATGTCTAGGACGTTGGCATCGATATGAGCTTTACGTGTAAGACCATGTCTGGGACATTGGTATTGTATTGATACACTGGCATAAATATCCGAGTGCATGTAAGACCTCGTCTGGGATGTTGGCATCGTACGACTAATTTCGAGCCTTCTAAGTATCCTACTAAATTCCTATGGGCTCAAGGGGCAAGTTTGTGATATGAATTATAAATCCGATTCAGGTACGTTGATTTTACACTACTTGTGTATATAAGGTAAGCATCTAAGTGATCTTACTATGATGAGATGTATATGGAATTTTTTGATATGATAAGAATTGTTTTGGCTAGATGAGCTATATGTTTATATAATTCTTGAATAGTGAAATTGGCTAATGTGGTTAAAATTGTATGAACCAAAGTAAATATGTGAAAGTTGGCTAAGTGATTGATATGTGCCAATGTATTTATTTGCATATATGCCTTCTTTGTTAAGTTTGTTTGTATATGACATACTAAGCTTTTGGAAAGCTTACTCTATGTGTGTTTAATCTATTTTATAGGTCGTCAAAGCTACTGAAGGCTCAAGACCATCAAGGATCTTCATCACACTACTAAAATCATTTTGGTACACCTTTGATATGTACATGGCTCGATATGGCATGTATAGGCTAGTTCTTGTTATGAATTGTAAAGTGAACTTAGCCATGTGGTTTGGCTAGTTATATTTTGGTATTATGCTTAAATGAATGTGATTTGAGAAGTTGTTTTGGCACGATTAGTTGATATATGACATGGTTATATATGAATGAAATGGGATGATATATGTTGCTTGTAGGTTTGACCCTTATGAGTGGCAAGTTGGCCTTGCAAATGGCGTATAATGTCACACGGTTGTGGCACACGGGCGTGCCTGGAGACCGTGGGTGAATTGGCAGGATGTAGCTTAGCAGTACACGACCTCAACACGGGCGTGTCAGCTGGCCCTGGTGTACAAGTCAGTAGCTAGCTAAGAGCACATGGCTATGGCACACGAGCATGCTTGGTGGTCGTGGTGGGGAAGTCAGTATATGGCCTAGTAGCACACGGGCATGCCTAGTAACCGTGTTGATATAGTCAGTATATAGACACGAATGGAGACACGGGGGTGGTTAGAAGCCGTGGAGGGCACACGGTCTCCTTCCACGGGCGTGTCTCCCCTGTATTTTAGAAAAGTTTAAAATTTTCATGAAATTTCATATGTGTTTTAGTTAGGTTCCGACTCGACTTCTAAGCATGATTAAGGTCTCGAGGACCCGTTTAAGGGACATTATGTCTGAGAATGATGATTGAATGTATGATTTTGTCTGTGAATGTTTCCGATCTGTCTGGTAATGCTTCTAACCTTAGTCTGGCGACGGACATAGGATAGGGGTGTTACAAGCTTTGCTCAGTCCTCCCCAACTGTTAGTGACAAATAACCCTCTTGTCAAATTCTGTGTCAAACAAGCCTTATTAAATGAGATATAACTCTATAGTTAAAACCACACTTGACAGTTAACAGGGCCATCAAGAATATTCGACCTCTAACCAAAACAAGGCAAGAACACTTACTTTGGTCAAGAACCAAAAGTAGCATGTCGATTGCTTCAAGTCACTTGCCCCTCTATCAAACCTCGAGCAACCCTAGGTACCAACCACCTTCAGAGTAAGAGAAAAAAGAGGAGATTCGGCAGAAAAGAAAGGAATAATACCATTAACGAAAACTAAATAAAAAGAATCACTATTACCTACTCTCAATCTCGGGAAACAGAGAAGAAGAAACCACAACTTTATGAAAAGAGAAAGAAACGAGAACAGATTCGGCAATAGTTAATAGCAAGAGAGTAAAGGTATTTGGCTACTGCACACCTTACGACCAAAAGAAACTAGTGCTGGGGAAAAAGGTAGTTTCACTCAGAAGAGGGTAGTATTGAGAAAATAAAAAATTTGGCTATGAAGGATTAATGGGGAAAGTAGCAGAGAGAAAAAGAGAGCCACCGTTTAGAAGAGAAAAGTGGAACAATATTCTACACAAGAAAGATGAAAAGAGGGGAAGAGTGAAATCGGCCAAAGATGAATGAAGCATCCCAACGCGGAAATGCCCAAATGGTCACAAAAATATTCGGCTACCCCACAAATATGAATGAACAAAACCTGATCCAAGTAAAACGAGCTTAGAAAGATAGCGGAAAGAGAAATTGAAGACCCCAAACATCCCTTAAAGAAAACGACTACCACAAGAAAATGCCAAACCGAAATAGCACAAGGAAATTCGGCACTACCCTCCACACCACCCAAAACCGGAATTTATGCATTCCTAGAGTCCCATTTTGGCTCCAACCTTCCAACAACTCAACCCCCTTGACTTTCTCCAATTATCACTCCATAATCCACTCCTTAAATCACTCCCTTGACCAATTCAAACCTTCTCCAATAGAGTTCAATTCCAACTCAACTACTAGCTCAGCAAAAGAGTAAAATAAATACCCCTTTGAGCAAGGAGTGATTCGAACCTAGGCCAAATGCATACTCCTAACACCACCTTGCCACCAGACCACATGCTTCCTTGTGTCACATTTTAGCTTCAATTATTTAAAAGGCTTGTTACCCGAAATTAAGATTCCCCTAATGATAAAACAAAAATTTTCCATATGACAAGGCTTGAACCCAGGTCTTCACCAAGACCCTAAACACTCTAATATTGCTAACCCAGCAGTACTAACATGTATTTGTGCCGTTTTCTTGCTCTCAAGGATTTTAGGGGCTCCCAAGCCGAAGGCCCAATTCTTCTAGGCCCAAATTCGAGGCGTTACAAGCTTAGTAAGTTCGTATAGCATTTATATCAACTCACATATAAACTCAAACTAAGCCAAAAACATAACATAACATATCTCATAATGAACCACCAACCTACCACATTTGCATCCACCAAATTTTATGTAATTTCCATAATTTTTCATCATTTCAGTGTATTACTCGATTCATGTACATACCTATACCTTCCAGTATTTAACTCATACTCATTCAAATCTTTGACATATCCATTAAACCATTCGGGGTGTTTTTGGATACTCGAAAAACTTGCACACTTAGTGCCAAATAAATACCCGAAGTTATATCAATCTCGCACAATAAGTGCCAATATATATAGAGAGGCGAAGCTATCTCGATCATGCACACTAAGTGCAAATATATAGCCGAAGCTATCTCAATCTTGCACACTAAGTGCCATACATAGCTAAAGCTATCTCGATCTCGCACACTAAGTGTCCACAAGTAGCCGAATAGTCGTAAAACACAACTGTAGTCTCGTATGCATAATTTATGAAATATCAAAGCATTTAAAGCATAATTATAACAATGCTTATTTCATACGAACTTACCTCGATGTAAAAACGATAACACGAGTCAACTAATCCGAAACTTGTTCTTCCCTCGATCTAAGTCCGTATTTCGCTTTTCTTGATCTATATAATATCAAATTTAGCTTATTTAATCATCACTCTATTCAATTTAATCCAAAATTCATCTTTAGGCATTTTTACACAATTACCCGTAATATTTTACATCTTTTACAATTTAGTCCTTATTTTATAAAATCATAAATTAATGAATTTAAAGCATAACTCATGCTAGCCGAATTTCTCTAATGCACATATCAACCCATATTTCTCACTTATTTTACATTTTAACCACTACATTTACACATTTCACAATTTAACCTCTAATTTGCATTTTCACTAAAAGTCACTTAACAAAACTTGTATATCTATCAACAAACATTCATAATATATCAATAGACTTCAAAATACATGCTTATTCATCAATGGAAACATTCAAAATCTTTAACAGTTTTGAAAAGTAGTCCCTGGGCCAACTAGACCTAGTTGCAACGATCTCAAAAACGTAGAAATCATTAAAAACAGGACAAAATGCATACCTAATTGCTAATATTGAAGTTTTCGAATCTCTAGCCCTATTTTCTCAAGAAGAATCGGTTGGAGATGATAAAAGATGATAGAAATTGGCTTTGTTTTAACGTAATTAACCATTAATAATTAATTTACTTATTTAACCTTTAAAACATTTATTAATTACACCCAATGCCACTATCATTACCACTTAAGGACTTTAACTTTAAGGTTTTATAGCTACTAAAAACCTTTAGCTAATAGAATGACACTTTTGCATTTTACACGAGTTAGTCTTTTTTATCAAATTGAGTAATTAAACAATAAAATTTCTTAACAAAATTTTCACACAATTACTCAATCATGCTATAAACATTTAAATAATAATAAAATAAATAATTTGACTTTGAATTTGTGGTCCAGAAACCACTGATTCAATTTGACTATAAACCGGCTAATACAACTCTTCCCCCTTAGGGATTTTCGTCCCCGAATATCTTACCAGTGAATAGGTTAAGGTATTGTTTTCTCATAGCTTTCTCAGGCTCCCACGTAGCTTCTTCAACACCATGTTGTTGCCATAAAACTTTCACTAAAGCTATGCGTTTATTTCTCAACTCTTTAATCTCATGGGCTAAAATTTGGACCGGTTCTTTATTGTACGTCATATCAGGTTGAATCTCAATATCCGACAGAGAAATTATGTGTAATGGATCGGATCGATAACGGTGCAGCATCGAGACATGAAACACGTTATGGATCTTTTCTAATTCTAACGGTAATGCTAACTGATACGCCACTGGACCTATTCTTTCAATGATTTCATACGGTCCGATAAATCGCAGACTCAACTTGCCTTTGCAACCAAATCTAAGAATTGTTTTCCACGGAGATACTTTCAGAAATACTTTATCACCTATCTAAAATTCAATATCTTTACGTATCAAATCCACATATGATTTATGTCAATCTGAAGCTATTTTCAGACTGTCGCGAATTACTTTCACTTTTTCTTTAGTTTCTCGAATCAAATAAACCTTGTCAATCTTTTTCTCACTTAGCTTGGTCTAGTACAATGGAGTTTGACATTTTTGACCATATAAAGCTTCGTACGGTACCATCTTTATACTCGACTGAAAGCTGTTGTTATACGCAAATTCAACCAATGGAAAAAATCCTTCCCAATTACCTTCGAATTCTAACACACGACAATGAAGCATATCTTCGAGAATCTATATTACTCTCTCAAACTAACCGTTGGTTTACGGATGAAATGCAGTACTAAAGTTCAACTTCGTACCTAAAGCTTCTTGCAGTTTCTTCCAAAATTACGACGTAAACCTCAGATCTCTATCTGAAATAATCAAAACTGGCACCCCGTGTAATCTAACAATCTCAGAGATATACAGTTCAACCAATTTTTCAAGTGAATAGTCTGTATGTACCAGAGTAAAATGTGCAAATTTCATCAGTCGATCAACAACAACCCAAATAGTATCTTTCCTCTTCGGAGACAGGGGTAATCCCGATACGAAATCCATCATAACTCTATCCCATTTCCATCTAGTATCATCATAGGTTGTAGCAAACCCAAAGGCACTTGATGCTCGAATTTTACTTGTTGACACACCAAACATCTCGACACAAATTCTAAAATGTCTCGTTTATTCCCAACCATCAATACAATTGTTTCAGATCATTATACATTTTAGTACTTCTTGGGTGAACAGATAAACATCCACTGCGTGCTTCATGTAAAATTTTCTGACTGAGCTCAGAATTATTTGGTACGCAGATTCTATCTCAGAACATTAAGCAATCACCGATCCGATTTGAAAGTCTGAATCACTAGTCGACTCACAGTGCACTCTTTTGGCTTGTAACTCGATATCATACTTTTAAGCTTTGCAAATTTGCTGAAGAAAAATTGATTTAGCTTTCAACTCGACTAATATCGAACCATCATCAAATAATGACAATCGAGTATTCATCGCTCTCAAAGCATATAATGATTTTCTACTCAGTGCATCTCCGACTACATTTGCTTTCCCCGGATGATAGTTAATGACTAACTCGCAATCTTTCAATAGCTCGAGCCATCTCCGTTGTCGTAAGTTTAGATCTTTCTGAGTCATTATTTATTTCAAGCTCTTATGATCAGTAAAGATGTGACATTTTCCACCGTAGAGATGATGTCGCCAAATTTTTAATGCAAAAACAATAGTAGCCAACTCTAAATTGTGCCTCAGATAGTTCTTTTCATGCGATTTCAACTGTCTAGAGGCATAAGCTATAACTTTTCCCTATTGAATCAACATGCAACCCAAACCATTCAATAATGTGTCACTGTATATCACAAACTCTTTACCTGATTCAGGTTGAACTAAAACTAGTGATTCACATAGCAATGATTTCAACTGATCAAAACTCTGTTGACATTTGTTCTGATCACTCGAACTTCACATCTTTCTGTATCAATCTGGTCATCAATGTAGCAATCATCAGAAATCTTTTAACAAAATGTCGATAATAACCAGCTAATCCTAGAAAGCTTCTGATTTTGGATACGTTTTTCGAAAGTTTCTAATCAACAACTGCAGAAATCTTGCTCGTATCAGCTCGTATAACTTCCGCTGAAACAATGTGTCCCAAGAATCTGACTTCTCGAAGCCAAAATTCACATTTACTGAATTTAGCATAGAGTTGCTTATCTCTCAAGGTTTATAACACAATTCTCAAATGCTCAGCGTGCTCAGACTCATCTCATGAATAGATCAGAATGTCATCAATAAACACAACAACAAATCAATCTAGATATAGTCTAAAAATCTAGTTCATCAAATCCATAAAAATTGCAGGAGCATTAGTCAATCCAAAAGGTATAACAAGGAATTCATAATGTCAGTACCTCATTTTGAAAGCAGTTTTCGGGACATCTGAATCTGTCACTCTCAACTGATAATAGCTAGATCTCAAATCAATATTCGAAAACACGATTGCCCCTTTCAACTGATCAAACAAATCATCTATTCTCGACAACGGATACTTATTCTTTACTGTAACCTTGTTAAGCTGTCTATAGTCAATACACATTCTCATTGATCCATCTTTCTTCTTTATAAATAGTACTGACGCACCCTAGGGTGAAAAATTAAGTCATGCAAAACCTCTATTCGTTAACTCTTGCAACTGAGATTTGAACCCTTTCAACTCTGCTGGAGCTATTCTATACAGAGCTATAGATATCGGTGAGGTTCCCGGCACTAATTCAATAGCAAATTCAACCTCTCTGTTAGGTGGAGAGGTGGCAACTCCGGTAATTATTCAGGAAACACATTCAGATATTCACAGACAACTGACACTAATTTAATCTTCGATTCAGACACTTTTTTTTATCTAAAACATAAGCAAGATAAGCTTTGCAACCTTTTCTCACACATCTCTGAGCTGACATAGATGAAATTACAGCAGACAATTCACTCGATTCATCTGATTTAGTTCGAATGATTTCACTTTTCTAACATTTCAATTCAATAATCTTTCGTCTACAATTTACCACGGCATTATGCAGAGTTAACTAATCCATACCCAGAATTACATTGAACTCATCAAATGGAAAAAGCATCAAACCAGTAAAAAAAATAGTAGCCCCGTGTCATTAAAGGACAGTTCTTGCAAACTTTATCAACTAGAAATACTTGCCAAAAGGGTTCGATACTTTAATCACAAACTCAGTAGACTCAACAGGCAAACTCTTATTAAATACCAAATTCATACATATATACGAATGTGTCGATCTAGGATCAATAATGCAATAACATTAGTGTCGTAAAGAGAAAATGTACCATTGATAACATCTGGTGATGACGCATCTTCGCGAGCGGAAATAGCGTAAGCTCTAGCAGGTACTCTGGCATCAGATCTCACTATAGAATCTCTCGTAGTACTGCAATTACCACTCGTATTTCCTACATGTCTTGGTGGCCTCCTTTTAGCAATTGTATTACTTGATCTTGCATTCTAAGATTTATCTTTTTCATTTAACTCAAGACAATCTCGAATAAAATGATCTTGTGAACCACAATTGCAACAAGCTTTATTATTATTTTTCACCCAACAATCTCTAAAATACTATCTTCCACACTGTTGACACTCGGGTTTGTTGTCTTTCACATTTCCAACACTCGATACTGATGTAGCTTGAGCTTTAGGACTGATGTATTACTTTCCGTGATCTCTATTAGAATACCTCACTGAAGTTGTCAATCGGTTAAAATAATCTTTGGATTTCTTTGGTGAGGAATGATAAGGTTTACTCATCTATCTCTTCCTTCAATCTCTTGACCCTGAATCAGTTTTTCTCTTTTCTTTGCTAAGCTCCTCGGCTTTGCAAGCTTTATCGACCAAAACAACAAATTCCTTTAGTTCAAAAATTCTAACTAGAAGTTTAATGTCTTCGTTCAACCTATCTATAAATTGCTTGCACCTGATTTCCTTTGTGGAAACATACTCTCGAACATACTTGCTCAGTGGTACAAATTCTCTTTCGTACTCAGTCACAGTCATTCGGCCCTATTTCAACTCTAGAAACTCTTTAGGCTTTTGATCAAGGAACCGCTGACTTATATATTTCTTCCAAAACTCAGTCTGAAAGAATTCCCAGGTCACTCTCTCTCTCGGTGCTACAGACACCAAGGTATTCCACCATTGATATGCTGTGCCTTTCAACAAAGAAATGGCACACTTTAAACATTCAACTAGCGTGCACAAAAGTTCATCGGATACCAAAATAGTGTTTTCAAGCCAAAATTCATCTTTCTCGGGATCATCCTCAACGGTAGCTCTGAACTCTTCTGCCCCGTACTTACGAATTTTATCAACTGGTAGTTGATTCAGTCTTTGAAGTTCCACAACTTGAGGAGCTACGGGAACATGTTGAAGAGTAGGTGGTGGTGGAGGTTGTTAAACAACCGGATTGGTCCAGACATATTGAGTGAACCACTCACTCATCATTTGGAAAAAGGCTTCTTTAGCCTCTCCACCTTGACTACCCGACACAAGTCTAGAATCAGGCAGCGCTGCCCCTTGAGCGGGAGCTGGTGCATTACTCTCAACATCGTCAGCTATAGCTCGATTTGGATTCATTTACTATACGAAAACACAGTTTGAACTGTCAGGAGTCATCACACTATCACAGGTTATACATGGCATGTATAGTTAGACTCTCACACACCCTATGTTAGTCCAAGAATCGACTCAACCGTAGCTCTGATACCAATAAATATAACACCCCTTACATGTATTCAACGCCAAAATAAGGTTTCAGAACATTACTGGACTTATAACACATTTACACATATTTATTCATACATTTCCAAAATTCATTCAAATATAAATCAACACATTCATATCGTCCCTAAGATGAGCCTACGAGGCCCTAAATATGCATTATAAGTGGTTTGGGACTAAACCAATAACTTCAGAAACTTTTTAAGCACTTATAATTTTTTTCTCAAAACAGGGGACACACGCTTGTGTGGCCCGACCGTGTGTCTCACACGGCCAACAGACACCCCCGTGTCACAGGCCTTGTGGACTTTCAAAATGAAAGCACATGTCCGTGTCCCAGTCCGTATAACTCTTTGACTTGGGTTACACGGCCAATACAAACGCTAGTGTGGCTAGCCCGTGTGTCCTAAAAATGGCCATACACGCTCGTGTGCCAGGCCGTGTACTAGGCAGTGCCAAACCTGTAAGGCATATTGACTTACGCCATACGGCCAGGTCATACACCCGTGTGAGGCCGTGTAGAGCACATTGACTTGATTTTAATTTCAACACCAGGGGACACACAACCGTGTGCATGATCGTGTATCACACATGGCTGAGACACATGCCCGTCCCGTATGGACAAAAATAAGCTATTTACCAAGCCAATTTGCCACCCAACCTTGAGCACACCTACATCAAACTTCAAGGCACCAATATATAGCATAAATTAGCATTCAATCAACCTAAACCCAATCATAATTTATTCCATTTCAATACCAACAAATACAAGGCTCACAATACCACAATATGCAATCAAAATACATACCAAATTTTACCCTTTTCAATTATCAATATTGTTATTTCCAAACATGCATCAAATTTCCCTAAACTATAAGCATACTAATTACTAATTCATTAACCATTTAACTTCACCATACCTATTTTCATCAAGCATCAAATACTATCATAACTAGCATTTATAAAGCAATTACCAAACTCAAACAAAGGCCATTTGCACATACATACATAACCAAACTAACCAAATTAGGCCAAGTCTCATGTCTTGTATACAACCAAAACATAACCATTCACAAGCCATCTCAAATGGAAAATCTCACTACCAAAATACATATCAAAATGACCACAACCCTACACATGCCATATAACCACATCATAAGCTTAAAAGTACCAAGGTGATAGTTAGATAGTGTGACGAAGCCTCCGATGATCCCCGAATCTGAGCTAGCTTTAAATTCACTATTAAACATAGAGAAATACACAAAGTAAGCTTTATAGCTTAGTAAGTTCGTATAGCATTTATATCAACTCATTATATAAACTCAAATTAAGCCAAAAACATAACATAACATATCTCATAATGAACCACCAACCTACCATATTTGCATCCACCAAATTAGATGTAATTTCCATAATTTTTCATCATTTCAGTGTATTACTCGGTTCATGTCCATACATGTACCTTTCCGTATTTAACTCATACTCATTCACATCTTTGACATTTCCGTTAAACCATTTGAGATGTTTTTGGATACCTGGAAAACTCGTACACTTAGTGCCAAATAAATAACCGAAGCTATATCAATCTCGCACACTAAGTGCCAATATATATATAGCTGAAGCTATCTCGATCAAGCACACTAAGTGCAAATATATAGCCGAAGCTATCTCGATCTCTCACACTAAGTGCAATACATAGTCGAAGCTATCTCGATCTCGCACAATAAGTGCCCACAAGTAGCCGAATCATCGTAAAACATGATTGTAGTCTCGTATACACAATTTATGCAATATCAAAGCAACTAAATCATAATTATAACAATGCTTATTTCATACAAACTTACCTCAGATGTAAAAATGATAACACGAGTCAACTAATTTGAAACCTTGTTCTTCCCTCGATCTAAGATTGTTTTTCGCTTTTCTTGATCTATATAATATCAAATTCAGTTATTTAATCATCACTCTATTCAATTTAATCCAAAATTCACTTTTAGGCATTTTTACACAATTACTCCTACTATTTCACATCTTTTACAATTTGGTCTTTCTTCATAAAATCAAAATTAATGAAATTCAAGCATAACCCATGCTAGCCAAATTTCTCTAATGCACATATCAGCCCATCATTCTCACTTATTTTACATTTTAACCCCTAAATTTACACATTTCACAATTTAACCCCTAATTTACCTTTTCACTAAAAATCACTTAACAAAATTTGTATATCTATCAACAAACATTCATAATCTATCAAGAAACTTCAAAATACATGCTTATTCACATTCAAAATCTTTAACAATTTTGAAAATTAGTCCCTGGGCCGGCTACACCTAGCCGCAACGATCTCAAAAACGTAGAAATCATTAAAAGCGGGACAAAATACATACCTAATTGCCAAGATTGAAGTTACCAAATCTCGAGCCCTATTTTCTCAAGGATAATCGATTGGAGATGATAAAAGATAATAGAAATTGGCTTTGTTTTAACTTAATTAACCATTAATAATCAATTTACTTATTTAACCTTTAAAAAATTTATTAATTACACCGAATGCAATGCCACTATAATCCACTATCATAATAATGGTCTAAATACCACTTAAGGACCTTAAATTTAAGGTTCTATAGCTATTAAACATCTTTAACTAATAGAACGACCTTTTTGAATTTTACGTGATTTAGTCCTTTTTATCAAATTGAGCAATTAAACAATAACATTTCTTAACGAAATTTTCACACAATTTCTCAATCATGCTATAAAAATTAAAATTGTAATAAAATAAATATTTTGACTTCAGATTTGTGGTCCCGAAACCACTGCTCTGATTTGACTAAAAACGGGTTGTTATAAGATCGATGAATAAACTATATCAATCTTCATCAAAGAAATCACGAGATTTGTATAATCACTCAAATGCTTTAGTGGGATATTCAAACAAAGATCATGTAAAACAATACTCAAGTCCTAAAGTTCAAGCTACATCGGTATCGAGTGTTGGCAATGTGAGAAACAATAGACCTAAATGTCAACGATGCAGAAGATGACATCCTGGTGTATGTAGAATGAATGACTAGGCTTGTTTCAGATGTGGCTCACAAGGTAATTTCATTCGAGATTGTCCCAAATTATATGAGAAAGATAAATTCCAGAATACATGTAACACCCCAAACCCAACCCAGAAGTTAGGCCCAAATCTGGCATGTCACATTGAAGTGTTTTTCGAAAACCATGTTTTCATTAAAAACCCTCCTTAATATTTAAAAACTAAAGTCTCAGTTTGTGTTCGTTCAAGTTCAAAACATGGTTCATTAAAAAGTTGTTCCCTTTTAAAACGTTATTACCTTTAAAACCTTATTTGTTGCGGAAGCTAATTTAAGGTAAGGAAGTTTGAAATGTATGTTTTTAAAAATAGTAATTGGGTTGAAAACTCGTCTACGTCTAACAGATATAAAATGTAACAAAGCCCCAAATTCAGAATTAAATCCAGAGAGGCCTTATTACAGAAATTAAAATCGAAAATGGAATTTAAAACATATATAAAGTCCAAAGCATAACAGCCGCAGTCGTGTGGTCACCTCCGAGTCCCTCCCAGCACCAATCCTCCTAACGCTGGGGATTACCTGCACAGTTAAAAATGGGGTGAGTTTATGAACACTCAGTGTGTAATCCCCTTATTAGGGTAACAGTCAATTTACAGAAACGAAATCGAAATAGTTCACAAAGCCCTTGAACAAGATAAAGATGCAGTCGATTCAGAGCATACGTGGGCCAAAACCCACTACAATATCATTTGGGTCACAGCCCATAACAGATATGCAACAGTATGAGCATGCATCCCACCCTGATCCAGCCAACACACCAAGTTTAGCACCGGTTGCGACACTAAGTCAATAAAACGGCTCGGCGCTGTGGAAAGAACAACTAAAAGCCATAAATATTGCAACAATGATGCCAGTTAACAGAATGGCTAAAAGCCATAAAATCACAGCAACGCTGCCAATTAACAGAACGACTAAAAGCCATAAACAGAATGGTTATAAACTATAATCAGGATGGCACAGAGCCATAATCAAGATGTCACAAAGCATTGATCGCTGTAATCAGAGCTTTAAAATTTATAAAAGAATGATCAAACCTTGAAACTAACCCTGACAATGATTAAAGGCAACTGTACCTATCGAACAGTAGTATAGCTTAGGCAAGACCGGATATCAAACCCAAAGGAACCAAAAGTATTAATACTAACTTTCTTTTTATTATTTAGCCTTAAAAATAAAGTGACGTTTGTTTTAATCTAAATTTGACAATTACTAAGCTAAGGACAAAGACAAAAAGAATGAATTGGGGAATAACTTGGAAAAAGACTCAGTTGATCACGGTGATACCTTCAAGGAGAATCCACCTAGACTTCACTTGTTATCTAACCTTGAATTATATGATTTATTTACTTAGCTTGATCCGTATGACTCCCTAACCTATGCTAAACCCTCTCTCGAGGCGAATAACGTCTAACCCTAGGTTAATTAGTGGAACTCTCGTTCTCTTATAATAACCCCCTAAAATAGCAATAAATTGATCTATGGATTCCCATATTAGGTTTCACCCTAATCCAAAAAAATCTCGTAACCCTATCTCTAGGCGTTTGATCAACTCCGCTTAATTACGCTAGATCTACTCTTAAGCAGGGTCTATTCCTCCTCCTCCTAAGCACATCAGATTTGAATTAAGCATGCATAATTAAGAACAAACTAAGTATTTATCATAAAATTCATAAATCAAATAACAAGATTCATCTAGGTTTCATCCCCTTCAGGTATATGAGAGGTTTAGTTCATAACTAAGAAAGAAAACATCTCAAGAGAAAAGATAAAACAAAACATAAGAAATTCCTAAAACTCCCTAAAGGAATTGAAGGAGAATTTCACGTCTTGAGTATAATTCCGGCTTCTTGGGTTGGATCAACTGGCTATCTTCGCGTTATTCCCTAACTCTGACCTTCTCAGCTTGGCTTCTTGGCCTAGCTTTGACGCCCCTTCAAAGGTGGTACTGAGGGGATATATATATATATATAGGCTCTTGGAATGCGATTCTTTCTCCCTAAGTATCCTTTTTCGACTGAAATTGCTCATTCTGACGACAGAGGCACGGCTGTGTAGCACGCCCTTGTGGATCGACTCCAAGCCGTGTTTGGATTTCTAACTTGAGACACGGCCGTGTGAATCGGGGGAGAGACCATGTACTAGATGTTAGGTGTGGAACGGCCGTGTGGTCGCTGGGCCAGGCCGTGTCAAATTCATGATATGGTCATTCACTCCATTTTGGGCCCGTTTTATGTTCTTTTCATCCTCGGGTACTTTCCTGAGTATAAGACATGGAAAGAAAGGATTAAGAGCACCTTTTTACATAAATCAAGGGATAAATCATCCAAAAGCATACTAAATATGGGCTTAACATATGTTACTTTTACGGTTTATAAAATACCCCCACACTTAAGCTTTTGCTTGTCCTCAAGCAAAATTCTCAACTTACAATTAAAAGGAACTTTCCATGATTCAAAATTCCTACTAACAATGCCTTATCCTAATTCATAGATAATTTATACATGGATAATTTAACTCAAAGAGTCCTGAAGATTCAAACAAGTTAAGCCATATTTTTGTAGCACGAAAACATAGGTGTTCCCCTTTATCTAAATAATTACCATTAATTCAAAACCTACAAGGATTGACATCCTCAGAAAAGATTCACTCAAATCACTCGAAAAGTGTTTAAGGATCAAAATTAAGCACTCATAAGTCGAACCTGAAAAGTTAATCCCATAGGCTTGCCTGAAAATCAAATCTTTGCCACTGTAAAATGAAATGATAAACAGATCAAAAGGTCTTTGTTAGGGTTGTAACGAGGCTAGGGTTAAAGGTGTGGATAACAGTTGAAATTAGAAGGTTTGAAACAAGATTGAATTGATAAGTTAACTACCTAACAATTATATCAACTGAAAATAATTCTATTAATACGAGCTTTTCTTTCGGAAATAGACTTTGATTGTATAAGCTCACTTTTTATACTTACTAATATTGACTACTTCGAATTTTTTTTTAAGAACAAACTATGTAAGAATACAATATAATTTCAACTATCAGAATAATATACTTATGTAACTGAGCAAATCAAATCTCGATTAAGGGGTAGTCAAAGGAAAGGGCGATAACAAATACAAAGGGTTTTGGGTTAAAATTAGTGGGTGAGTCAATAAAAGGGTTGTTAGGCTCAACGGGGTTCACTAAGGGTTAATTATAAGGGTAGGCTATTTAGTAGAGTAAGTGGGTTAAAACCTAAGTGCCTTTATCATCTCGCTATATCAAATCATAACTGTGGTCTTGACATGTATAATCGAGGCAAGTTTTAGAATAATAGTTCATAGTTGACACACTCATAATCAGAAAGTGAGCATGAAAAAGAATGTATGCTCTATAAGACTCAAAATCTCACAAAATTTATGGGTATTTTTGACATCAACCTTGTAAATTTCAAATTTCAAGATAACATTCAAATTCTGTGTGACAACATAAAATTTTAATTTTTAGAAATTTAGACTTATCATACTTGATTCCCTAGTATTCTTCAAATTTAATCATCAATGCACAATTAAATATGACTTATTCAAAAGCACATCAATAAAAATCATAAATCATCAGAAATTTCATCTTAATTAGTAATATGAGAAAATTACTTTAAAACAAGATTAAATTCAAGGATTTGAGAATCATGCAGAAAGTTAGGCATTTTCTCAAGATAATTATTCACCCCCCACACTTAAGATGTACATTGCCCTCAATGTACAAACATAGATAATAACAATTAGTGATCAATCAAAAGATAGGAGGGAAAAGTGTTACTTCTTGGTTTTTCTGATGAGATCCTTGAGAATGTGGACAATATGTGGCATCAGGTGACTTTTTTGCATTTCGCCTAATTGTGCTTTTGTGTAGGTGGAATGAATGATTTATTCTGCAAAGTCACTTGTTAATGATCTTTTCCAATGAAAGAGGTATGCTGTTAGGGATGCTTGAAGGATTGACTAGCCAATGATACGAATTTGTAATAGTGAAAGTTCAAATTTAAACAACATAAAATAAAGTCTTAAAAATGATGAAAAATTAAAGAAATTAAATGGACTCAAAGGTCATTATCCATGGTTGGGTCCGGTAGTGTTGATGATGAAATGTTGAGGTGTTGGCATATTTGTTGGAGCGTCGCCTCCAATCCGTCTAAACGTCGAGTGTTTTCATCAAAATACATCTCAAACCGATCAAGTCGAGTAGAGATGTCTACGAATGATGTTGCCGCTCGGTATGGATGCTGGCTTCGATTCGTTGCCTCCTCTGATGGTGGTGGGACATCATCAGGAATGTCCTCGTCCTCTTCTTTGTTGATTGGTGTTTTTAGTTTGTACTGTGGAGGATCGGTCCATCGTCGTTGTTTTATCATCCTCATATGGAGCATGGTTTGGATGCCTTGAGGAACCATGTTGCCCATCAATGTGAGGGAGGTGATCTGCTCGTCGGAGTTGAGGAGGTTGAAGTGTCAAGCTATCCTCGTAATGTATGGTCCCATTGACAAGATTCCCTTCTATGTTGCTCTGTCTGGTGTTGAATCGCGCATGCAATAAAATATACTAAATCGAAGACTTGTCCTTCAGACATGCAAGATAGGAAGTAGACGTCTTGCTTGTTTACGACGCCCGTGCTTTCTCTGCGACCTGTGATGGTTTGTGCAAAATAGCGTGAATATACCTTAGGGCGAGGTGTAGTGCCGTCGCCTTAGAGCGACTAGGGTTATAGTCGGTTGTAGTTGGGTGTGTGGCGTGCCAACATTCGATCGGAGTGTGGTGGAGTTCACGATTTAATTCAGCAAGTGGGTGTTCTGCTATGAAGTCCGATGTATAAAGTTCGAGAGCCATGCCGAATTGTGGTGCACTTAATCGACGCACTGAGCCCCCTAGATGAAATTAAATAGCACCTGGGTCGTCGAACTGAGTCGTCACTGCTTGCAAAATGAAGGTGGTGCAGAACTTAACGTAAGCTCCATATACATGGGTTCATCGATTTTGAAGAAGTTCTCCCACGGTTCTGTTGAGATAAGTGTTTTAATGTCAGTTTCGAGTCCCACTTGTCACACTGCATTCCAGTCGATGCGTCGACCGGTGCCTATGGGTCTTCCCCGGATTGTTTTGTATTTTTCATCTTGTGTTGCTTGGGGGAACCGAAGAAATTGGTGTCGATTTTCGGTGGAGGCACTTACGGAGGATGATCCGGGCCCTTTTCTTTTCTTACTTGGGATTGATCATTTGACTCGTGACGACGACATGGCACCTGAAAAATCATTAGAAAATAACAGGAACAATGACCAATGGATCTCATATCAATTACACTGGATATTAATAAATTGGTAGATTTATTGTCTACGGATGGAATCTATCAGCAACCAAAAACAATTTAGTCATGAATGTTGTGAGCATATTTACTAACTAAAAATTAGGGCTAGTTCTAAACAAAATAAATAAATAAATAAAAGTTGCAATAATAGATTATAGGGAAAATAAATCATGCTTTTCAAAACTAAATTCTAACAAAGTATGAAAATAAATACAAATGCCATCAAATATTTTGTTAAGAAAATGAAACCAGGGGTAGAGAGGATGATCGGCACGGGTGGAGCACGAGGGTGACGTGGGCTTCTGTAGCACAAACACGGCTATGGCATGGCTGTGCGGAAGGTTGTGGTTTGTTTTTTAGAAGAAAAAGGTGAGGATAGGTGGTTTAAATGGGAGGGGTGAATGTTTGGCCAGTTTTGGGAGGAGTGGGTTTAAATCTGATTTAGGGTTTGTTTTTGGGGAAGATGACGGTTAGATTTTATTTATACGGGAGGGGGCACGGTCTGTCGACATGGCCGTGTCAATTTGAAATCGCCTGTGTTTTTCACGTTTTTCAGTTTTGGGCGCGTTCATGTTCAGTGGCACGCCCGTGTGTCTATATAGCCCGCTCGTGCTTGATAAAGCAAAACTGTGAGCATGGTGAGGTTACACGGGTGTGTCTTACTCATGTTCGATAAGTCAATAGCTTCACACGGGTTGAAGGTATGGGCGTGATCAGCCCGTGGTGTGGAAGTCAGTAGCCTCGCACGGGTTGAAGGCACGGGCGTGTTGTGGTATCGCAGCCCGTGTTATCTATAGACATTTTTCTCTGTTTGGGCACTACTTTTGGTACGATCGTGGATCGCCCCCTATTTTGTACACGGCCATTGACACGCTCGTGTTCAAGGCCGTGTTAAAAATCCTGCATTTTCCTGTTAGACTTATTTTAGTGCAGTGTTAGAAAAAATAAAAACTATGTTAGTTTGTTAGTGCTCAGGTTGCCTCCCGAGAAGCGTTCGTTTATAATCTTAAGCTAGACTCTCTCTGTTTTCGTTTCTAAAGGATGGCTCATAGAGCATAAGCTCTTCTCTCATACCTCCAAAATCTGTACCATTATAGATTTTAAGTCGGTGACCATTTACCTTGAATGTGCCTTTAGTGGGATGGGTTACCTCGATGGTGCCATGTGGAAATATTGTTTTAATCATGAATGGTCCTGACCATCTTGATTTCAACTTTCCCGGGAATAGTTTAAGCCTTGAGTTGTAGAGTAGGACTAAGTCTCCTTCTTTGAATTGCCTTAATCTCTTGAGACGAGCATCGTGGCGTCGCTTTATTGCTTCCTTGTACAATTTTGAGTTCTCATAGGCTTCCATTCTCCATTCGTCCAGCTCATTCATCTGCATCATTCTCCTCTTTCCTAAAATTTTGAGATCAATATTCAAAAATTTTATTGCCCGAAAAGCTTTGTGTTCTAATTCAAATGGTAAATGACAGCTTTTCCCGTATACAAGCTTGTATGGGGATGTTCCTAAAGGTGTTTTAAATGCTGTTCTATAGGCCCATAGCGCATCATCTACCTTTAATGCCCAGTCTTTCTTATTTGATTCAAAGGTTTTTTCTAGGATGCGCTTAAGTTCTTGGTTTGCCACCTCTACTTGCCCGCTGGTTTGAGGATGGTATGGGGTTGCTGTTCTATGATATACTCCATATTTTTTTAAAACTTTTTCAAACTGGGTATTGCAGAAGTGCGTACCCCTATTGTTAATGATGGCTCTCGGTGTGCCAAATTGAGAAAAGAGTTTTTTGAGAAACTTGACTACTACCCTAGCATCATTGGTAGGTAAAGCTTCCGCTTCTACCCATTTTGACATGTAATCAACTGCTACTAGGATGTATTTGTTTCCAAATGAATTAGAGAATGGTCCATAAAATCAATACCCCATATATCAAATATTTCAAATGATAACATGTATGCTTGAGGCATTTCATCTCGTTTAGAAATGTTACCTATCCATTGGCATCTATCACACGAGGTAACATACCTGTTGGCATCTCTAAATAGAGTGGGCCAATAAAAACCTGATTCGAGTGTCTTGTGTGCTGTATTAATACCACTGTAGTGTCTTCCTGATGGTCCTGAATGGCAATGCTCCAAGATCTTGTTTGCTTCTGTCTTTGTAACACATCTTTGAATTACCTGATCTGCACAAATGTGAAAAACAAAGGGATCTTCCCAAAAATAATTTTTCACATCAGCAAAGAAACACTTTTTGGTGGTGTGTTAATTTTCTTGGTAAGATGTTAGCTACTAAATAATTTGCAATATTTGCAAACCATGGTACCTCAGAATGTGTTATAGAAAAGAGTTATTCTTCGGGAAATGAATCATTTATTCCACCTTCATCAAGCTCTTTGGTGTGTGGATTTTCAAGTCTAGAAAGGTGATCCGCTGCAAGATTCTCAGCTCCCTTCTTATCTTGTATTTCCAAGTCGAATTCCTGTAAGAGTAAAATCTATCGTATGAGCCTGGGTTTAGCATCAGGTTCATTTAAAAGATAACGAAGAGCTGAATGGTAGGTGTAAACGACAACTTTGGACAATATTAAGCATTGTCTAAATTTATCGAAAGCAAAAACTACAGCTAGCAATTCTTTCTCTATGGTGGTGTAGTTTTCTTGTGCGGGTGTTAGTGTTCTGCTAGCGTAGTAAATTGGCTAAAAATGCTTGTCTCTTCGTTGTCCCAGAACTACACCTGCTGGAAAATCACTTGCATCACACATTAGTTCAAAGGGTAAGTTCCAATCAGGTGCAATTATAATCGGCGCATTTATTAATTTAACCTTAAGGATATTAAATGCATCTAAACATTCATGATTGAAATCAAAAGGAACATCTTTTTCTAGTAATTTTGTCAAAGGCTTATCTATTTTAGAAAAATCTTTAATAAATCTTCTATAGAATCCTGCATGTACTAAAAAACTTCTGATAGCCTTAACAGAACTAGGGGGAGGTAGTTTTTCTATGGCTTCAACCTTCGCTTTATCTACCTCAATCCCTTTACTAGAAATCTTATGTCCTAACATAATTCATTCTCTAACCATAAAGTGACATTTTTCCCAATTCAAAACAAGGTTTGTTTCCTCACATCTCATTAGAACTCGTTTTAAATTTTTAAGGCAAAGATGGAAAGAATTACCAAATACCGAGAAATCATCCATAAATACCTCCATGATGTCTTCCACGAGTTCGTCAAAGATCGCTAACATGCAACACTGAAAAGTAGCAGGAGCATTACATAATCCAAAAGGCATTCTATGATAGGAAAACGTACCGTATGGGCATGTGAATGTCGTCTTTTCTTGCTCTTCAGGGGCTATGGGGATTTGGAAGTAATCGGAGAGTCCGTCCAAGAAGCAGTAGTACATATGCCCAGATAATCTTTCCAACATTTGATCTATGAAGGGCAGAGGAAAGTGATCTTTTCTGGTGGCATCATTCAGTTTTCTATAGTCGATACAAACTCTCCAACCTATAACTATTCTTGTGGGAATTAACTCATTCTTTTCATTGGGCACTATCGTCATTCCTCATTTCTTTGGAACTACCTGCACAGGTCTTACCCATGTACTGTTAAAAATAGGATAAATTATTCCTGCATCTAGAAGTTTAATTACCTCGTCTTTGACCACTTCTTTCATGTTAGGATTTAACCGTCTCTAGGGTTGCACATACGGCTTTTATTCTTCTTCCATTAAAATTTTGTCGGTGCAAAACGCTAGGCTTATTCCCTTGATGTCAGAAATTTTCCAACCTATGGATTTTTTGTGTTCTCTTAGTACTTTTATCAGCTCCTCTTTTTCCTTCGGTTCTAGTTCTGAAGAGATGATTACCGGTAGTGTAGAATTGTCCCCAGGGAATGTGTATTCTAAGTGTTTTGGCAACTGTTTTAATTCTAATTTGGGTGGCTCTTCAATAGAGGGTTTTTGCTTTATTTTGTTATCATTTTCAATGCTTTCTTCTTTCATTTGTCTGGATGATGAAGTACTCAGATTCAACTCATCGTCTTCATCTTCCCCCTCTTCTTGAGTCAGGCACAGTCCCATCGTGTCGTCATGTATGATTTCCTGTAATGAATTATGAATGATGTGATCAGTAGTATCAACAAAATAACAGGAATCATCTTGCTCTTTAGAATATCGCATGGCATCATAAATTTGAAAAACAATCCCTTCATCACCTATCCTTAGCGCGAGTTTACCATCACCTACGCTCTAGCAGTGGCTAAAAAGGGATGCCCTAAGATTAAAGGAACATTAATGTCTTCATCCATGTCTAACACAACAAAATCTACTGGGAAAATAAATTTGTCAATTTTTACCAAGACATCTTCGATAACTCCTCTAGGATATTTAATGGATCTATCTGCCAACTAAATACACATCCTAGTGGGGGTTGGTTCCCCAAGATCTAGTTGTTTAAACATTTTATAAGGCATTAAATTTATACTAGCGCCTAGATTAGCTAATGCTTTCTTAATATTTAAACTACCAATTAAACAAGGGATAGTAAAACTTCTTGGGTCTTTTAATTTGGTCGATAGCTTATTTTGGAGGATGGCTGAACACTCTTCATTGAGTTTCACCGTTGATACTCCTTCAAGTTTTTGTTTATTCGTCGGGAGTTCCTTTAAGAATCTTGCATACTTCGGCATCTGTGAAATGGCTTCAACAAAAGGTAAGTTAATATGTATTTGTTTAAAAAGTTCAAGAAACTTACCGTATTGGGCATCAATTTGTTCCTTCTTGAACTTTGTTGCATATGGGATTGGTGGGTTGTCTTCATTGCGTAATGGAGTTACCTCCTCCATTCCCTCATTTCTTGCTTTATTATTCTCGTTTGGGCTTTGTTTCTTTATCTCGCCTAATTCCTTTCCACTTCTTAGTATGACTGCTTTTACTTGTTTTGTTCCCTTAGGAAAAATTTCTGCTCCTTTATCATCTTATAAAGTATTCCAACCGTCTTAGTGAGTTCCCCAAATGATTATTAGTTTTTTCAATTAACGCTTGTTGCTCTTTAAGGGTTCTCTCGATATCTTGTATGCATTTTTCTGTGATTTTCGATTCCTCCTCGTAGATTGGTTTCTTCTTTCGTGGATAGGGCTGATTTTGGAAGTTATGAGGAGGTTGTTGCCCTTGATTTCTTTGATTGCCTTGACCTTCCCATGAAAAATTTGGGTGGTTCCTCCAACCTGGATTGTAAGTGTTACTATAAGAATTATTATTGGATCAGAAAATATTACCTATATAGTTCATATGTTCGCTCTCTACTTCCGGTTGGTAGGGTGGGTACTCAGGATTCGCCACGGTTCCACTTGCGTCACACTGAATGACTAGATGTACCTGCGACGAACATAAACTATTAAGATTTTTATTTATCATCTCAAGCTGCGTTGATAGCATGGTCATGGTGTCGACGTTGAAGACTCCTGTCAATTTTGTTGGTTTAGTCCTCGAAGCTTGCCACTGATAATTGTTTAATGACATCTCCTCAATGAACTCGTAGGCTGCTTCTGGAGTTTTGTTATTCAGAGTTCCATCGCCAGCTGAATCAATTAGTTATCTTGTTGAGGGGTTTACACCGTTGTAGAATGTTTGGACTTGTAGCCACAAGGGTAAGCCATGGTGTGGGCACCTCCTCAAGAGATCTTTGAATCTCTCCCATGCATTATATAGTGTTTCTAAATCCATCTACACAAAGAAGACGTATCATTCCTTAATTTGGTCGTTTTGGCCGGTGGAAAATATTTCATTAAAAACATTTTGGTCATCTGATCCCATGTAGTGATTGACTCTCGTTGTAACGAGTTTAACCACTGTTTAGCTTTATTTCTCAATGAAAAAGGGAATAACCGAAGACGTATGGCATCATCAGAAACGCCATTTATTTTGAAGGTATCACAGAACTCTAAAAAGATAGCTATATGCATGTTTGGATCTTCGTCCTGCAAACCATCAAATTGAACAAAATGTTGAATCGTTTGTATTGTGTTAGGCTTTAATTCAAAATTGTTGGCAGATATAGCAGGCCTAACAATACTTGATTCCGCTCCTGTTAAATGCAGTTTCGTATAATCAAACATTGTACGTGGAGTGTTGTGTTCCCCCACATCGTGTGGTGGTGGGTTGTTTTCGTTGATCCTTTCAGTAGGATTGGATCTGTCTTCTTCCTCTCTTTCTGTGCAATTTAGGGCTCGCCCAGTTTCTTGACGATTCCTTCAAGCGGTAGCTTCAATATCACTTTCGTATACTAAAGGTCCTCTCGGGTTCCTTCTAGCCATAAACTAGAGGTACCTGGAAAGAAAAGAAAGAAAGAAAAAATTAGCAAAATTTAAAAATTAACCTAAAAATAAAAATAAATAATAAAAAAATAATGGCTAAAGTAATAAAAAAAGAGTTTTCTTAATATTTTAGTTCCCCGGCAACGGCACCAAAAACTTGATCGCTGTAATCAGAGCTTTAAAATTTATAAAAGAATGATCAAACCTGGAAACTAACTCTGACAACGATTAAAGGCAAGTGTACCTATCGAACAGTAGTATAGCTTAGGCAAGATCAGATATTGAACCCAAAGGAACCAAAAGTATTAATACTAACTTTCTTTTTATTATTTAGCCTTAAAAATAAAGTGACATTTTTTTTAATCTAAATTTGACAACGACTAAGCTAAGGACAAAGACAAAAACAACGAATTGGGGAATAACTTGGAAAAAGACTCAGTTGATCACGGCGATACCTTCAGAAAGAATCCACCTAGACTCCACTTGTTATCTAACCTTGAATTATATGATTTATTTACCCTACCTATGCTAAACCCTCTCTCAAAGTGAATAACGTCTAACCCTAGGTTAATTAGTGGAACTCTCGTTCTCTTATAATAACCCCCCAGAATAGCAGTAAATCAACCTATGGATTCGCATATTAGGTTTCACCCTAATCCCACAAAATCTCGTAAACCTATCTCTAGGCGTTCGATCAACTCTGCTTAATTGCACTAGATCTACTCTTAAGCAGGGTCTATTCCTCCTCCACCTAAGCACATCAGATTTGAATTAAGCATGCATAATTAAGAACAAACTAAGTATTTATCATAAAATTCATAAATCGAATAACAAGATTCATCTAGGTTTCATCCCCTTCAGGTATTTGAGGGGTTTAGTTCATAACTAAGAAAGAAAATATCTCAAGAGAAAAGATAAAACAAAACATAAGAAATTCCTAAAACTCCCTGAAGGAATTGAAGGAGAATTCCACCGTCTTGAGTATAATTTCAGCTTCTTGGGATGGATCAACTAGCTATCTTCGCGTTATTCCCTAACTCTGACCTTCTCGGCTTGGCTCCTTGGCCTAGCTTTGACGCCCCTTCAAAGGTGGTTCTGAAGGGATATATATAGGCTCTTGGAATGCGATTCTTTCTCCCTAAGTATCCTTTTCCAACTGAAATAGACGACAGAGGCATGGCCATGTAGCATGCCCGTGTGGATCGACTCCAGGCCGTGTTCGGATTTCTAACTTGAGACACGGCCATGTGAATCGAGGGAGAGACCGTGTACTAGATGTTAGGCATGGCACGACCGTGTGGTCGCTGGGCCAGGCCGTGTCGAATTCATGATATGGCCCATTTACTCCATTTTGGGCCCGTTTTATGTTCTTTTCATCCTCGGGTGCTTTCCTGGGTATAAGACATGAAAAGAAACGATTAAGAGCACCTTTTTACATAAATCAAGGGAAAAATCATCCAAAAGCATACTAAATGTAGGCTTAAAATATGTTACTTTTACGGTTTATCAGCTATTAGTAACTGTAATAAGTTTGGCACATAGCCATCAACAACGGTAATATAATCGGCACACATCCATGGGTAATTATGATCGACACAGAGTTATCAATATATATGTTAGGCACATAGCCACAGGTAAATACGATTGGCACAAAGCCATAATCAGGATGGCACAGGGCCATATGTAGGTTGGCACAGAGCCAAAATCAGATTACGCGACTTTAAGCCGTCCGTCGGTCCACAGGCGTCTTTGCGACCCGTACGACCTTAACAGATCAATATCGGATCCACAATCGTCTCATGCGACTCGTGCGAACCTATCAGAACTTCCTCTGTATCAATTTCCCAACCCGTGCAATATGTCGTGTTTGTCATGCTCAATCATTACACGTGTATGCAAAATGGCCATGCTCAGTAACAATCATTTAGACATATATTAAAGGCATATCAGTCATACAACCACCATCAAGTCAGTTAAAACACAGTCATAAAATCCTAGTCAAATCAGTCAAATTCATAATCTAAGTCAGTCATTTACCCACAACGGCAAAATAGTCATTTACCCTCTAGAGGCATTTAGGTAACTTTACAAACTAGGGGTATTTCAGTAATTTCACAAATCGGGGTATTTCGGTAATTTCACAAATCGAGGGTATTTCAATAATTTTACAAATCGGGGGTATTTTGATAATTTCACAAATCGGGGGTATTTCGGTAATTTCACAATCTGAGGGTATTTTAGAAATTTTACAAATCGGGGGTGTTTCGATAATTTTACAATTCGAGGGTATTTTAGAAAATTTACAAATCAGGGGTTTTTCGGTAATTCTACAATCCACGGCTTAACGACCCAACAGAAGGTCCACCTTCGCCTCGAGCGACTTACGTAACCCAAACAGACACAACGGTGTAAATGGGCCTATGGCCCATTATTCGGCCTAAGTGGGCTCACACGCTCGTGTGGCCCATTTAGCCCAGAAATAGCTACAATTATGCAAACGTCACAGTCCAAACAACACTTACCTCATCACATACATTTTATCCGTGTGGGCCAACAAGCCCACAAGCCCACTAGGCCACACAGCCCATTTCGACCCAACGAGGCCCAGAACAGCCCAAGACCACGAGAGCGCTCGTAGTGACCTCTACAGACTAACGCCCATGTTTGTGGACTCAGTTCACCACACGTATGATCGCCCGCTCCTGTGGCATCATACGTCATATTTTCGGCTTTTCAGCATTTTACCGATCTACAGTCATAGCTGTGTAAACAACACATACCTTCGACTTTTCAGCTGGTTATCAAACATAGCATACAATTACATACATTCTATCGGCTTTCCCACTCACTATCGAATACAAGGTACTGTTATACACCTGTTCGCGAAACTAGCTAAGATCCACGCTCTCCGAGCCCTATACTCAACCAAAATATCGTATCAGATTTAGAACCAATAAGGTTAATAACTGTCCAAGCCCAAAACGATAATCCATACTTACCTTGACTGATCGCTAATCGATTTATTTCCCTTAGATCTTAGGCTAGAGTTGATCACACTCCTCTTAGACGATTAACTGCATTACAAATATAACCTATCAACCACGATGGTCTAAAACCATGGTTTAGCACACATTAGTCTAAAGGAAGTACACGCAACCCTTCCCCCCAAAAGGGGAAAGTAACATTCGGCCAACCACTTGAGAAATTACAAGCCTTTAACATTTATCGCGAGATGAGTGAACGGTTTGCACTCCTCGTGGAATTCTCTAAACCGAAGGCACCACCAAGCATAAGGAGGGAAAAAGAATTGGCCAATAGAGAACATAAAAGAAAGAGCATTCTTGAAGAAATGAGTTTGGACATATCGAAGGAATAGAAAAAAAAAACAAGAAGAAATCTAGTGACTCATCATTCACTAAAGCCACTCCCAAATCGAAACTGATCAAAGAAGAAGAAGATAGAAATCGGTAACAGAATCAAGACACTGGAGGGGAGGAGAGATAAAAAAATTGATCAAGAAAATCATTAACTAAAAGCCGACAGACAAAATAGAGAGATGAGAGAAACAGAAAAGGTTCTGCAAGAAGGGAAGAAGAAGATTGACAGACCAAAATCAAAAAAGAAGAAGGGGAAAAGAGAATGATATATTCGGCAGTAAAGGACAATTCCCCAAATGGTCAATTACCCCAACCCAAAATAGTGCACTCAAACTCCCAATCCCGAAATTCTGAGTAGTCCCCACTCAAATTCAACGCAGTACACCCATTACACACCAAATTCCTTCTTTTTATCCCCAAAATCCTCACCCAACAACCCTCTTATCCAAATCCCCCAAAACCCTCCTAAAATTACTCCATAAATCCCTCAAAGACCAATTCAAACTCCCTAACAACTTCATCCAAGACCAAGTCAACAACCACCCCAGGAGGGTTTTAATCCAACTTTACCTCTCTCACCTCATGAAAATAAAATAAAATCCCTTTGCATCCCATAAGATTCGAACTCAAGATCCCCTTATCACCATAATGATGCTACTACCACTGGATCACCAACCCTTCTTGCGTCATGATTTCCCCAACAATATTCTTAAAGCCTACTTACTTACATCTAGGGTCTTATTCACCTAAAACCAAAACTTTTCTAAAGCCCAGTTTTGAACCTAAGACTTCTCTAATACTTCTCAGGACCCTTAACCACCAAAGCAGACATACTTTTATGTTATTCACATGAACAACTAAATTCCAATTCCTCCGGTACACGAAGCCCATTTCTTCTAGGCCTAAAATTTAGGGCGTTACAGTGCAAGACCGAGCAACACAGTTAATAGAGGGAGGCCACCAAAAAAATGCGGGGAATGTGACTAGTAGTAGAGGAACGACTAAGGACTCCGTTGTGAGATATGAGGCCAAATCACCTACTAGAGCTTATGCTATTCTCGCTCCCGAAGATGCATTGTCACTTGATGTTATCGCCAGTACATTTTCTTTTTATGACACTAATGTGATTGCTTTGATTTATCCTAGATCAACTCATTCCTATATTTGTATGAATTTGGTGTCTAATAAGAGTTTGCCTGTTAAGTCTACTGAGTTCGTGATTAAAGTATCAAATCCCTTAAGCAAGTATGTTCTAGTTGATAAAGTTTGCAAGAACTATCCTTTAATGACTCGGGGTTACTATTTTTCGGTGGATTTAATGCTTTTTCCATTTAATAAATTTGATGTGATACTAGGTATGGATTGGTTATTTTTGCATGATGTTTTGTGAATTGTAGACGAAAGACTATTGAATTGAAATGTCAGAATAGTGAAATTCTTTGAATTTAATCTGATGAGTCGAGTGGATTACCTATTGTGATTTCATCAATGTCAGCTTAGAGATATGTGAGAAAAGGTTGTGATGCTTACCTAGCTTATGTTTTGGATACAAAAGTGTTTGAATCTAAGATTGAATCAGTGCTAGTTGTCTGTGAATATCTGGATGTGTTTCCAGAAGAATTACCGGGGTTACCACCGATTAGAGAGGATGAATTTGCTTTTGAATTAGTGCCATAAACATATCGATAGCTCCGTATAGAATGGCTCCGACAGAGTTGAAAGAGTTGAAAGCATAGTTGCAAGAGTTAACGGATAGAGATTTTGCACGACATAGTTTTTCACCTTGGGGTGCGCTAGTGTAATTTGTAGAGAAGAAAGATAGATCAATGAGAATGTGTATTGACTATCATCAACTCAATAAGATTACGATAAAGAACAAGTATCCGTTATCGCGAATAAATGATTTGTTTGATCAGTTGAAAGAGGCAACAGTGTTTTCGAAGATTGATTTGAGATCAGACTATTATCAGTTGCGAGTTAGAGATTCAGATGTGCTTAAAACTGCATTTAGAACAAGGTACAGACATTATGAATTTATTGTTATGTCTTTCAGATTGAATAATGCTCCTGCAGTTATTATGGATTTGATGAATTGGATTTTTAGACTGTATTTAGACAGCCTCGTTGTTGTATTTATTAACGACATTCTAATCTATTCTCGAGATGAGTCTGAGTATACCGAGCATTTGAAGTGTAACAGTCCAGTTTATACCCTAGTCGAAACAGTGGTTTCGAGACCACAAATTCAAGCTTGAAAAATATTTTAATATTATTTTTATGCCTTTGATATGTGACTAAGCATGTGTTAAAGTTCTGTAAGTTAATTTGTCTGTCTGTGTGCCTAATTTGAGTAAAGGGATTAAATTGCATAAAAGGTAAAAGTCGCTTTCTATTTGATTAATGGCAAAATTAATGTGTCTTTGTAAAGAGGGAGGCCTTATGTGGCAATTAAGCCAATACTTTGGTCAGTGGATGGCAACATATATATTATATGCTTTTATAAGTTTATTTTATAAGTTGAATTAATATTATATATTATATATTATAAACTATTATAATAAAACAAAGGCATTAAAAAGCCATTATCCTTATGTTCATCTTTCTACTATGACCGAAACAAAGAAAAGAAAAAGAAAATAAGAAAGAGATAGGGCATTCGGCCATTTCTAAGCTCAATTCAAGATCAAGAACCGAAGAATACAGCTTTAGACCGAGGGAAGTCGAAAGTTATCGAATAGTAGTTTATCTCCGTTCTTTCCGTATGAGGTAAGTTAACATACAAATAAACACGTTTGAATTGCATTATTTATGATCTTATGACTATTGATAATGATGAATGTATATGAGATGATGTATACAAGAATTTCGAGATACAAATAACATAGTAACAATGTTCGAGAAGTTCTATATGAACCTAGGAATAGATAGGTGTCTGTTAAGTAATTCGAGTAAGACCCTGTCTGGGACAGTGACATCGATATCTGATTACATGTAAGACCCTGTCTGGGACAGTGGCATCGATATCTGATTACGTGTAAGACCCTGTCTAGGATAGTGGCATCGATATCTGATTACATGTAAGACCACTGTCTGGGATAAAATGGCATCGATATCGATTACATGTAAGACCACATGCGAGGCGGTGGCATCGATATCTGATTACGTGTAAGACCCTGTCTGGGAAAGTGCCATCGATATTTGATTATATGTAAGACCCCGTCTGGGACAGAGGCATTGATATCTGATTACATACAAGACCACGTCTGGGACGTTGGCATCGATATGAGTTTTCCGTGTAAGACCATGTCTGGGACGTTGGCATCGTATTAATTCGAGTATGACCCTGTCGGGGGCAGTGGCATTGATATCTGATTACATATAAGACCATGTCTGGGACGCTGGCATTGTACGACTATTCTGAGTATTCTGTATATCCTATTAGATTTCAAACGGTCCAACGGGCAATTCCGAGCTACGAATGATTAAGTAGATGTTTAACCAGTTCAGGTATGATTGATAAGTACAGAAGGTATGTATGAAAGGTAAGTATCTATATGAACTTACTAATTTTAATATGAGCAATGAAATGATGAGATGATATATGAAATTAGGCTTTAATGAACTATGTGCATATAAGGTATTTGAGTTGAGAATGTGGTAAGTTTTGGGCTAAGCAAATGAGCTAAAGAAAGGATGTGATGAATTTGTTATGAGAACCATTATGGTTATTACCTCATTTAGTTATGTGTAATTCATGTTAAGTTTATTTGTACTTTGGCTTACTAAGCTTTTAAAAGCTTACTCTATGTATGTGTTTGTTCCATTTTATAGATCGTCAAAGATACTGAAGGCTCGAGGATCATCATCACACTACTCATCTTGTTTTGGTACATTTTGGAAATGTATATAGCTAGATATGGCATGTATAGGCTAGTATTTGATATAAGTTTGTTTTATGAACGTATCCATGGGATTTAGCTAGTTATAAGTTGAGAATTTGCTTGAATGAATGTGATATGTGAAATATGTTTTTGGAATGGTTAGTTGATACATGTAATGGTCAAGTTTTGATTAAGCAAATGAATGAATTATGCTTGTGATGAGATAAGTTTTAGTCTTGTAATTTGGATGGTTATTTTGGTACGTTCTTGGTTGCCAAAAAGGCATGAGATGTCTTGATGATTTTACTTGTAGGTAAGACCTATGTGTGTGGCATTTTGGCCTTGCAAATGGCCAATTTTACCACATGGTTATGGCACATGGTCGTGCTTAGTAGCCGTGTGATTTTTGACAGGATCGACCACGGCCAAAGTACACAGGTGTGCTTAGTGGCCGTGAAAGCAAAGTCAGTTTCGACCACGGGAAGGACACACGGGGGTGTCTAGTAGCCCTGGGAGGCACACGGTGTACCCATACGGGCGTGTAAGCCCTGAACTATGATACTTGAGTCCCGACCCTATTTCTGAGCATGCTTAAGGTCTCGTTGACTGCAATAAGGGACACTATGATTGCATTCGATGTGATACTTGATGAATTATCTGATTAAGTTTTCGATCTATTAGGTAACGCTCCTAACCCTAATCTGAGGACAGACACGGGATAGGGGTGTTACATTTGGTTGGTATCAAAGCCACGGTTTAGCCGATTCTCGGACTAACATAGCGTGTCAGGGTCTAGCTATACATGCCATATATCTGAACTGTGATAGTATGATGTATCCTGACGTGTAAAATGTGATTTTTGTATAGCAATGGATCCCGAAAATGCCATAGCTGATGACGTAGAAAGTAATACGCCTACTCCCACGCAAGGGACAACGCCCTCTAATTCAAGACCGGCTACGAGCGGTCATGAGGGAGAAGCTAAACAAGCTTTCTTCCAGTTGATGAGTGAGTGGTTCACTCAATTTGTGAGAAATAACTCAACTATTTCGCAACCTCCACCCTCAGTTATCCTCCTTCAGACATCTGCTATGCTTTCGACTATGAATCTGAATCTGATGAACAAGCCTCCGGTTGACAAAATTTGTAAGTATGAGGCCGGAGAGTTTAGGGCTACTAATGATGATAATACCAAGAAAGTCGATTCTGAAGCTCGTAATGAAAGAAAAAGATCGATGGGTAATTTTTCTCAACCTTTTACAAAGAAATATAGAGATGCAAGCAATAGATTAAATGTTTCAATTGAACATACGAGCAGAGATCGTGTGAGACCAAATATTGGTCTGAGAACTCAAGGTCCAATTGAATCAAATGATGGAATTATTAAAAGCAACAAACCTGAGTATAGACAGCGTGGAAGATGACATGTGGGAAAATCTTGGGGCAAGTATAACAATCAAGCGTTGAAAATGTCAGATCTGAGCGACTCAAGTGTAAACGTTGTGGTAAAAGACATTCAGAGAATCGTAGATTAAATAATCAAGCTTGATTCAGATGTGGATCGTTAGATCATTTTATTCGAGACTGCCCGGAGTCTGTTGAGCAAGAGACTACTCAATATCTGAGACTAGATAACGCCCTAGAGAGAAATAAACCTTCCTGAAATACAAGAAATGTCAGTAATAGTCAGAGGTCTACGAGGGATACTGTTGCAAAATCTGAATTTAGAGAGCCAACTAGAGCATATGCTATCTGAGCTCGTGAGGAAGCTTCATCTTCAGATATTATTATGGGTACGTTTACTTTTTATGATACTTCTATGATTTTATTGATAAACCCTGGTTCTATTCATTCGTATATATATATATGCATGAATTTAGTATTCAGTAAGACTTTACCAGTAGAGTCTACTGAATTTGCTATAAAAGTATCGAACCCCTTAGGTAAAAGTGTTTTGGTTGACAAAGTATACAAGAACTGTCTGTTAATGTTTAGAAATATCTGATTCCCTACTGATCTGATGCTTCTGCCATTTGATAAGTTCGATATTATTCTGGGTATGAACTGGTTGTCTTTGCATGATGTTGTTGTGAATTGCGAAAGAAAGATCATTGATTTGAAAAGGTCAAAATGATGAAATAGTTCGAATTGAGCCTAGAGAATTGAACGGATTATCTGTTCTGATATCTATGTTGAAAGCTTATAGTTATCTGAATGATTCAAAAGTATCTGAAAAGAAAGTGGAATCAATATATTTGTGGTCCCAAAATCACTATTTCAATTTCAC
Source organism: Gossypium bickii (assembly GCA_025503065.1). Taxonomy (NCBI): domain Eukaryota; kingdom Viridiplantae; phylum Streptophyta; class Magnoliopsida; order Malvales; family Malvaceae; genus Gossypium; species Gossypium bickii. The sequence goes on along the minus strand of CP106717.1, from coordinate 38,625,264 downwards.
TGAAGACGAGCTGTTACAAAAATGATAGAACATTTCGTCCTTATAAAAACCCATGCAAAATGTCCAATGTCGACAGTTTAAAACAAAGTACCCATGCCACAGTTCAATAGTAATCCACAAAATAAAATCCCAAAAAGAAAAGGTTAAAATCCATAAAAGTCCAAAAAATATACAATAAAATTTAACTATAGAACCATTTAAATTTGAGATCCTCTCCGACATCTGAATCTAATTCCTAACCACAGGATTATCTGAAACACATAAGCAATGACGGGTTAGCATAAAAAGGCTTAGTGTGAGATCAACACATAATAAATATACTTTCATTCATATCAACAGACAAATAACAATCATATAATCATCCATCATCAAGACCATGGAATTTAACACTGATTACTATGCATGAACATATCAATGCATTTTAAAATTGATGCACATTTTATAAAATTCCTACCCATCTCCGCTACACACCAATATCGAGTTCCCTAGAACTTGTACATCCAAAACACCATATGTGGACATGCCACCACAAATTTGCAGATAAACTACCACTAATTTGTAGATAAACTACCATTGATAACACTGATGTGGACAAGCTCCCAATAATATGCAGATTTATTGTCACTGCTTCCACCTTTCACAAAATCCCACCCCATACATGTGACATGGAAATTACATTTTTAACACATGTGAATCACTTTAACACTTAGGCATATAGATATGCTTACATAATCACATTTCACTAGTCATAACTGTTACATGTTTAATAATGCTTGTCACATTAGATCATGGATCTCAATATTCATATTCATATTTATATATATATATATATAAATATATCACGTACTTGAATCACCAAATATAACACAAAAGCCATGCAATACATGTCATGAGAACAAGATATACACATACATCATTATTATAATGATAATCACATATCTCATACATTCCACAAAAAGCATTTTGGATAGAGTTACTTATTGGGTCCTTTGTATTGAATTTTTTCAACAACTCCACTTCGAATACCTAACATACTCACCATTATTTACAATTTAATTATTAATATGATAAACATAGTTATGTTATACATAATGAGTATAATTAATCCCACACCTTAAATTGTAAATCCGTTTGCCTCAACCCTTATTAATCAATTTCACTCAATCTACCTCACAAGATGATCTATCACATAATTAACACATATTAGTATAGATCTTTAAAAACGTTTAGTCACTTTAGATATTTATCACTAATAGTCTCATCGCTTACCTTCGCGACCTAAGACTTTTGAAAAGAGAATTTTAGTTACGAAGTTAGGGATTTCCCCTACGATTATTGTTTGGTCCTTCAAAAAAATATGATGTAGCATTAGTACTATAGTACTTAAATAATTAATATTATCAAAATACTACTATGACTTATAGCACTATACCATTCAATCATGTCAAGAAAACACTAGGAGAAGGATCTTTATGATTTAAGATGATCCATACTTACACTTTGACCAATTCAAACCGAGTGATGAATAGAGAAGGGGCGATTTCGGAGAATCGAGTAATCTAGAAAGTATCATTGAGATAAAAGAATGAGTTTGATTAATTCAAAATGAGAATCAGCACAAGGAGAGGAAAAAAAGAAAAAGAAAAGAATGGTTTTGAGCACCGGTGGCGGCGATGGCGGTAGCTCGACGATACTCTAAAAATTGTGAAGCTATGTTCGATGGTGGTTCGGCGACGGTCCGATAGTGGTGGAGTTTCGAGGTTCGGCTAAGGAGAGGAGAAGAAAGAGGTAGAAGAAGAAAATAGAAAAAAGTGGAGGAGGAAGTAGACTCGTGGTGGCGCACACGGCGATGGGAGGAGGAGATAAGAAAAGAGTAGGAGTGGAAACCACGAGAGGTGGTGATCAGTGGAAGGTTGTTCGATTCACAAGGGAGGAAGAAAAGTGTTTAAGAGGAAATGTGGTGGTTGTTTGCAAAAATGAAGAGAAAAATGGTGAGAACGAAATGAAAAATGGAAGAAAGTGAAAGGGAAAGGGGGTATGGATGGCAAAAGCATGGGAGGAGCTTGGTCAACTATGGTCAAGTTCAATGTATCAAGCCATAAGGTAAGAGGTGAGGTTATGACAAAGGAGGGGGACATGGAGCAAAAGAGGGAGCATGTACCCCCTAAATATGGTAAGTTTGACCATCAAATGGAGGAAACAAATCATTCTCATTATGGTGCACAAGGTGGATGGCAAGCACATTAAACAACGATAGAAAATTGTAAAAAAAACACTAATTGTAACAGTGTGAACAATGAGGCTTGAACCTTGGACCACTAGGATAGATAATTAATTACTAAACCAATTTACCATTAATACCCTTGTGTCCAATCTCGCACATTTAATTTAAAACATAGGAGATGACAATTTTACTTTTGCTTAAATAATCAAAAAGTGGGATGTGACAAGATGTCTTATCTTGTGCATTGGATCGGATGACTCCTAAAAGATAGAAACATAGATGTTATTGACTAGACTGATAGTACATCAGACTAGACCCAAGAAGAATAGATCTTAAATCCATTTATGAATTTGTTCACTTGTGTCATTCAAAGTGTGGCATATCTTAATCCTGAGTGGATAACGGACTATGTATATATGACTCTTATACTTTGATGTAAGTAAAAGCTTTAGTTCAAATAGATAAGAAACTGAAAGCTGGTGTGTTGGGTATACGACTTCTATAGTATGTAGCATCATTTACAATAGTGGAATTCATAGCCCGTGGTATGGGTAAATGAGATCCTCTCATTGACATTACATGGTTGATGAAAAGTAAACGTGGTCATGAGTCATTCATCCTTGTGAAGAATGTCTTGATTACTATTTGATAGAAATTGAGTTTTCATGAAGGAAGATGTAATTGTTACCATAAGATGAAATAGGATCACATTGGGAGAAAAAATTATCTCAAAGAGGTTAATGATATTTTATGAGGGTAACACACTTATGAGAAGATCATTGGATAGCACTGGTCGAGTTGCTTTCATAATAGTATGTCATTAGGGAGAGCTTAGTCAAGATACTATAGTGGATTAACTTTGTGACTAAATGAGTATAATTAATAGGCGAAAAGCTAGAACTTATTTATAAATCATTTTAGTCATAATCAGATATTTCCAATCGATCCCTCTACTAGCTCGTTTTAGTCATAATCATTTTAGCCATGACACTATAGTAGATTGACTTTGTGACTAAATGAGTTTATAATTGATAGGTGAAAAGCTAGAACTTAATTAAATATTTTAATAAATTTAATAATAAATTTAATTTAATACTTATCTTAATAGTATTTTATTAATTTAATATTAAAGTGATTATTTTAATATTTAATTTAATTTAATATTTATCTTGTAGATAAGTATACTATTAATTTAATATATTTAATATTAAATTTATTTTAATATTTAACTTGATAAGTATTATATTAATTTAATATTAAAGTGATTAAGTTTAATTATAGTTGAACTTTCTAAATTCCCCATATATAAAGAGTCATGGGTCATTATTTTTCACTCACTTGAATTCAAGAGAAAGTAGTAGAGAGAAAATCCTCTGAAGAAATTATTTCAGAAAATTTCTAGTGATATTTTTATTATTTACAACTTGACCTAGAACTTTAGAGAAATTACAAATTGCCCCTCTAGTAATTTTGTGGAATTTTTTTTGCTTCTAAACGAGCCCACACTTGGCAGACGTGCACATGAGGAATAACAGAGAAGACTACTCAGTCAAAGCATTCATCCCAAATGAATCGTAAAGGTACAATTTTGATTAATTGTTTCTTACATTAGATAACACAACCAAGTTCTAGTTTTATAAAAATTATTAAAACTCTAGTTTTTCCTCAGATCTATTTTCTGCTACATTTTCCAAATCCTATTTTCCAACAAATATGGGTTAAACATATTGAGAAATGAAAAGGTAATAGTGAATTGAAGTACTATATAATTTGAATCTGTAATGATTTGTGATTATGATCTATTAAAATGGGACTTGATCTATTGACAAATAATTTTGATATGTATTCTCTCAGGACATCCAAGAAAAAACATATTTGTATAAATAAAAAAGAGATAGAAACGTGATGCAGGTTCACTTGTATACATGTGAATACTTGTAAAAAATGTAGGCCAAAATACCCTGAGGGTGCCATAACATATTGGTTCGTAACTAAGAACAACAATGTTATGGAAATCCAATTGACATGATATATATTATCAATTCCTTGATATATGAATAAAAGTTGTTAGCTTCCATGTTTTATACATTTTTATTGTTTAATTCATTCATGTATTGATTTTGACTTATATTAGCACCATTGAGTATACAATACTCAGCGTATGGATTTGCCTATTTTTGTGCATAGGTCCTAGTAGTTTTTGATAGATTAAAACACTCACGAAGCATTCAGGACTCAATGACTCAGCGTAGACCAAGTTTGTGTTCTTTTACTTATAAATGGTTAAAGGCATGTACCTAGGTTAAGTCAGATGGTCTAATACCATTTTCAGGTCCATTTGATATGCTTGGGCATATATTGGACTTATAGTTGTCCTAAAGATGAATTTTGATGATTAGTTTAAATAGCTAAATACATGTCTTTGCTTGGCTTATTAACTTCCTATCCATGAGAAAATAAAATGCTTTCAATTTCATGTTTTCAGAAAAACTGAATGTGTTTGATAAGTTCGTCATATGTGTACCGGTATGGTGTGATGCTATAATAAGTTAGGTAACATTTGAATATGAAACTTATGTTCGGTATGGTCATCTCTCGAGACATTATGAACAAAATCACCACTTCGTTCATTTATGAGTTTAGGTCTTAAGACATGTTTAAGAGACATACATCTCCATGTCTCGGGGCAAGTAAGCATCAAATCTAAAATAGTTTTACGCTATTTTTGGTCTTGATACTTGAACCCTAATGTCTAGAGACATATCAACATTGAACTAAAACGAATGATATAAGGGATGTATGTCTCGAGACATGGTTCCACTATCTCGAGACACATTGTTCATATTTGATAAATGGAGTTTGCACTCAAGTCCTGACTTTGTCTTTTACCTTAAGAAATTTTGAGACTTCTTAAAGGAAGCTGATAAGCATCTATAATATATAAAAATGATTATGAATGATGATGTTCTATTTGGATTATTGACAATTTTGTTGGAAAAAACTCTGATTTGAAAAGGGTTTTCTTGCACAGCGAAAAATAAAAATTTTGAAAACCGAGCTAATTTGTGATATTTATAGCAATAAATCCTTTACGAAAATTGCACCTATGTTTTTAGCTAAATGAATCTTATTTTTTCTTCTTTTTCAACCTAACGAACTTCTCCTCTATTCTCATACCACTAATTGCTTCAAGTGTGGGCTCAAATGGTTCGAATCAAACACAACACCAAAAATAGTTTTTTTTTTTAATTTTAGTGTGAGAGCAAAATCTCTCTCAATTGAAACCGGCAGAATTCTTATTCTAAAAATAGAGTAAATACCTAGAGAATTAATCTCATTATTTCTTGGTAGAATAACAATATCTCAAACTTGTATATTTAGCCTTACTGGTGCCATCTATTTATAGGAAGAATATGAGAAACCCTTGTTAAATTCTAGAAGTCTATTTCAATAGAAAAACAAATTCCTAGTTTAACTAGGAGTAGGTGGGGCAACAACCCTAGTTAAGCAAACTAGGGTTTGTTGTCCTTTGCTTTACACATGAGGTGCTTTTGGGCCTCTTCCATATTGGGTCTAATTACAAGAATTCTTTGACTTTTAACCTATTACTTTTTAATTTGATCCAACCCGATATTTGTTTTTCAATTTCCCAAAATAAACATCTCAAATTAATCCAAATAAATTAATTTTCCAATTAAGTAATTTTCAACCCAATTCTAATTCTGTTAAAAATCATGACAACTTTACTGTAAAAGAATCTATAAGAAAATATATGTAATATTTCTACATTCAACGGGTTCACTATGACCAAATAATTTATTTTCATTTTCAAACTTCAATTATTTAATTGATTAATTAATTAAATGATAATTTGAAAAATCATAAATTCATTTCTAGTTCATTTCTATTTAGAGAAAACCACATTCATTTCCAAATGTTTCCCATTTCTCTAACTTTACCATTTCCATCCATTTCTGTTCATTTGATTCAACATGCAATTCATTTATGGTTTCAACGAGCTAGTAGAGGGACCGATAGGACATATGTGATTATGAATAAAATGATTTATTTTTATTTTTGGAATAGTTAATTTGAAATGAAATTATCCGATAGTGTAACATCCCAAAAAAGGGCCTAGGAGTTTGAGGCTTAGCGAGCTGGTGTTTGCCAAAGGTCTTGGCGAGTTGTAATCACTATTTAGGCCGAGAGTCAAAAGTAGGAGTAGTCAAGGGGTAATTATACAAAATTTTGGAAGTTAACTTATTTCCCTTTTCACAACACCATTCATGCACGTAACTCTTTCCTACTTCTATTGCGACTAGGGCATCCTAAGAACATCAAAACACCTAGTGCCTATAAATTAAGTCCTTTTTCATTGAATTTTCATATTCTTTTGAACGATAAAAGTCTCTCAAATTCATTCATCGATTACTTCTTTCTCTGGTTGTCAAGTTTTTACAAAAACAAGAACCCAATACTTAGCTCTTTGAACTGAAGGTAAGACTCTACTTCCTTAGAGCTTTTAAGAAAGTTCACAATAAAAGGGACTAGGTTCGCCAAGAGATAAGTATGTGCAAACCTAGGCTTGCTTGTAATATCCAGGATTTTGGGCTTGTGCATTATTGCTTAATTGTATGAAGTAGCATGCCTATGTATGTTTAAATGTGTTGTATAAGTTTTTGAGAACTTTAGAGTGTGGGTGAGTGCCTTAGAAAATATCAAATTTTAAGTCTTGAAGTGGAGCCAAGCTTGATAGGCCTTAAGAGAATTTATAGGGGAAATTAGACACAAAAATGGGCTTGTTAAAGTGGCAAGGAGGTGTAACTTAAAGCCCTAGTAAGTGACGCCACTAGCAGTACAAGGGGGGCCTAGGTTCGAGCAGCAAAGGGAGCAATTTTAAGCTGCTTTTTGCGTCAGGCATCAAGAGAGTTGGACGGCGTGGGGAGACTGGATGGATGAGCATTAGTTGAGGTCAAATTCCTTTTAAAATTCGGCTAAGGGCAGAGGATAAGTGTTGACTCATTCAAACTTGTTTGAATGGGGGGAGAAGAGGAAAATTAGGAGAAAAAGATGGAATTTGAGAGGAAGATAAGTGTTGGCAGGCCAAGGGATTCTTTGGTGATCAATTTCGGTCATAGCCGAATTTCTAAAGGGAGGTTTAGAGGTCCTTTTCGGTTCTCCTTTCTTTCTCTAGTAGAGAGTGCCAAATTTTCACCCTTTTCCTCTCTGACCAAAAGCCGAAAGTTTGGAACCATTTGTGCATCTTTTCCTTTTTTCTTTCACATCTTATTTCTCTTTCACTCACTCCCTAGAAACTGAAACTTACCCTCTCATCTTTGACAAAGCCGAAACCTCTCTACCCTTCTTCACCATTGTCAAATTCTACTAAGTTTACTTCTTCTTCATCTCGCGATTCTCTCTGACATCATAGCCGAATGCTCCCGTACTCTTTGGGAGCCGATTTAATCATTTAATCTGGAGCCGAATCTCTCTGTTCAAGCAAGGATATTCGACTGAGTTAGTAAGGGAATCGTGGCATTTAACTTTCCTATCTCTTTCTTTTAGATTAGTCAAAATTAAGACTCTAATCCTATTAATGTTTTTGGCTGAAACTTTGAAGAAGGTTTCGGGATTCCTATTGTAGTCGACTTCAAGAGAGGATATTTCAGGAATTTAAGATCTGAGGTAAGTGAAGTGTGATTTAGGCCGAAGGCCATTTGCTATGATCCATTAAGAGTTAGAATCGACACTAACATAGGTTATGCAGGGATTTCGACATCTCCATAGCCAAGTGACTATTTTCAGGATTTAGATCCACGAGGCAAGGGAATATGAATATTCGGCCAGGGCCTTATTAGGTATTAGTGTCTAGCCGATTCTGACTTTGATTTTTAGGGAGGAGTATAAGCTATTTCGGTAGACTTTCAGGATTCAGTGAACACGTTAGTACCAGGTGTGTAGCCCCACACTAATTCTTGAAAGGGGAAGTGATCTGGTGGTTTTTACCACAATATTTGGTGACTCATGTCACATAATCTGAATGTGGTGACTTATGTCACGTATTATTATCTGGTGACTCTGTCACATTATCTGGTGGCTATGCCACAATTTATAAGAGCGATGTGCAAGTCGTCTGCAGCGACTGCCTTCGATGGTGTGTAGCTGATGGAGGGTCGATGGTGTGTAGCTGATGTAGACAGGATCGACCTCCTATGAGTTCTCGAGCTACCTCGATAGCCAGTGTTGGTAACGTTCCACACAATAGAGTTGAATGCAAGCACTGTGGAAAATGGCACTCAGGGAATTGTAGATTTCATGATCGGTCTTGCTTTAAATGTGGGTCGCCGGATCATTATATTAGGGAATGTCCGAGGTTGGTGAAAGCGAATCTGATTCGAACACTAAGCCGAGCAACACGTCGGTCGCGAGGTAGACCACCCGGACATTCGATGGCGTAGGTGGTAGTCGAGAAAGGAACGAAGAACACTACGATTCGATCGAGGCTAGAGCTCCGCTAGAGCTTATCTTTGCACGAGCGCAGAGGATGCTTCCTCCCGACGTCATTACCGGTACTTTCACTCTTTATGATACTACTGTGATTGCACTAATTGATCCTGGTTCGAATCATTCTTATGTGTGTGAAACTTTAGAATTTGGCAAGACTCTGCTAGTTGAGTCTACCGAGTTTGTGATTCGTGTGTCCAACCCTTTGGGTAGATGTGTGCTTGTTAATAAAGTATGTAGAGGTTGCCCGTTGATGATTCGGGATTATTGCTTCCCAGCTGATTTAATGTTGTTGCCCTTTGACGAATTTGATATAATCTTGGGTATGGACTGGTTAACTTCACATGAGGCAATAGTGGATTGTAAAAGAAAGCTTATTGATTTGAAATGTGGAAACGGTGAGACCATCAGAATTAAATCCTGTGATGTAAATGGGTTGCCTACAGCAATATCTTCAATGTTAGCCCGGAAGTATATGAGAAAAGGGTGTGAAGCTTATCTGGCTTATGTACTGGATAATAAAATGTCAGAGAAACAAATCGAATTTGTATCAGTTGTATGTGAATACCCTGATGTGTTTCCAGAAGAACTACCGTGTTTACCCCCAGTACGAGAGATTGAGTTCGGCATTGAGTTAGTGCCGGGTACGACTCCGATTTCAATAGCTCCGTACCGAATGGCACCTCTTCGAATTAAAAGAATTGAAAGCACAATTGCAAGAGTTGTGGATAGGGTTTTGCACGACCGAGCTTCTCTCCTTGGGGTGCACCGATTTTATTCGTGAAAAAGAAAGATGAGACCATGCGAATGTGTATCGACTACCGGCAACTAAATAAGGTAACCATAAAGAATAAGTACCCGTTACCTCGGATTGATGATTTGTTTGATCGGTTGAAGGGGGCTTGGTGTTTTCAAAGATAGATTTGAGACCGGGTTATTATCGATTCATGCAGTCGAGATACGAGATGTGCCAAAGACTGTATTCCGAACGAGGTACGGACATTATGAGTTTTTGGTTATGCCTTTTGGACTCATTAATGCACCTGCTGTTTTTATGGATCTAATGAACCGAGTCTTCCGACAGTTTTAGGACCGGTTTGTAGTAGTGTTTATTGATGATATACTAATCTACTCCAAAAATGAAACCGAACATGCTGAGCATTTGAGAGTAGTCCTACAAACTTTGAGAGATCAACGATTGTATGCAAAGTTCAGTAATTGTGAGTTTTGGATGAATGAAGTCAGCTTCTTGGGTAATGTTGTTTCGGTGTCAGGTATTCGGGTGGATCCAAACAAAATAGCAGCTATACTCGATTGGAAACCACCAAAGAATGTTTCCGAGATCTGAAGTTTCCTAGGCCTTGCGGGATATTACAGACGATTTGTAAAAGGTTTTTCTGTTGTAGCTACACCTTTGACAAGACTACTACAGAAAGATGTCAAATTTGAGTGGTCAGAAAAGTTTCGAGCAGTTGAAAGCCCTTTTGACCGAAGCTCCAGTGTTAGCTCAGCCTGAATCGAGTAAAGAATTTATTGTTTTTAGTGATGCTTCCTTGAATGGGTTGGGTTGCATTTTAATGCAGGAAGGCAATGTTATAGCCTACGCTTCGAGACAATTGAAGCTGCATGAGAAGAATTATCCAACTCACGATCTGGAGTTAGCAGCCATTGTGTTCGCATTAAAAATTTGGCGTCACTACTTATTCGGCAAAAAATGTCATGTTTATTCAGATCATAAAAGTCTAAAATATTTGATGACTCAGAAAGATCTAAATTTGAAACAACGCAGATGGTTAGAATTGCTGAAAGACTATGAATTAGTGATTGACTACCATCCAGGGAAAGCTAATGTTATTGCGGATGCGTTAAGTCGAAAATCATTGTTTGCTCTTCGTGCAATGAACGCACGGTTAGCTATGTCTGATAATGGTTCGATCATAGCCGAGTTACAAGCAAGACCGATGTTTATTCAGCAAATTTGTGATGCACAGAAGGTTGACAAAAATTTGATTTCTATTCGGATTCAGTGTGAAAATAGTACAGAATCAGATTTTCAGATTGATGCAAATGATTGTTTGAATTATAAAAGCCGATTGTGTGTTCCAAAGAACTCAGATTTGATACAGATGATCCTGAGTGAGGCCCATAGTGGTCGACTATCGATACACCCGGGTAGCACAAAAATGTATAACGATTTGAAGCAGTTCTATTGGTGGCCTGGCATGAAACGGGACATATCTGAGTTTGTTTGCAAGTGCTTAATCCGTCAACAAGTGAAAGCTGAGCATCAGGTATCGTCCGGATTACTTCAACCAATCATGATACCCGAATGGAAATGGGATAGGATTACAATGGATTTTGTATCCGGTCTTCCTATGACACCAAGTAAGAAAGATGCCGTATGGGTTATCGTTGATAGACTGACTAAATCAGCTCATTTTGTGCCGGTACGTACCGACTATTCACTTGATAAGCTTGCCGAATTGTATGTGTCGCAGATTGTAAGGTTGCACTGTGTACCGAGTTCCATTGTTTCAGATAAGGACCCGAGATTCACATCGCGGTTCTGGAAGAAATTGCAAGATGCCCTAAGTACTAGACTTCATTTTAATACAGCCTTCCATCCGCAAACAGACGGTCAGTCTGAGCAACTATTTTGATACTTGAGGACATGATGAGGTGTTGCGTTCTCGAGTTTGAAGGTACGTGGGAACGATACCTACCTTTGATTGAATTTGCTTACAATAATAGCTTCCAATCTAGCATAAAAATGGCGCCTTATGAAGCGTTGTACGGGCGAAAATGTCACACGCCGTTATATTGGACTGAACTCAGTGAAAATAAGATACACGGGGTTGATTGGATTAAAGAAACAGAACAGAAAGTGGTTGTTATTAGGAGTAATTTGAAAGCCGCTTCGGATCATCAAAAGTCTTATGCCGATTTGAAACGTAAGGATATTGAATTTTAGGTCGGAGATCGGGTGTTCTTAAAAGTTTCTCCGTGGAAAAAGGTACTCCGATTTGGTCGGAAAGACAAGTTGAGTCCGAGATTTATCGGACCGTACGAAGTCATTGAACGTATTGGGCCGGTTGCTTATAGATTGAGATTGCCCTCTGAGTTAGAAAAGATGCATGACGTATTTCACGTTTCAATGCTTCGTAAGTACAGATCTGATCCGTCTCATGTGATTATACCGGCAGAGATTGAAATTCGATCTGATTTGACATATGATGAGGAACCGATCCGTATCTTAGCTCGGGAAATAAAAGAGTTAAGAAATAAAAGAATTCCATTAGTAAAGGTTCTGTGGAATCGTCACGGAGTTGAAGAGGCTACGTGGGAGCCTGAGGAGTCAATGAGGCAACAATATCCGAACTTATTTAACGGTAAGATTTTCGAGGACGAAAATCCTTAAGGGGGGAGAGTTGTAACAGACCAATTTTGACCCTAATCGGAACGGTGGTTTCAGGACCACGAATCCGAGCCCGAGTAATATTCTAATAATTTATTCTATGTCTATTATATGTGAAATAAAATGTGTGAAAGTTTCGTAGAGAAATTTTATCGTTTAAGTGCTTAATTTGATAAAAAGGATTTAATCGTGAAAAGCGTAAAAGTTGCATGCTAAGGTGTAATGTACTAATTTGCTTGTGGCTTTTAAGTGGGTGTCCTGTAAGGAAATTAGCCCATTAACCATATTAATGGATGGCAATGGGCCAAATTAGCTACCTATATATATGTTAGTTTAGTTATATTAATTTTTTTTATAAGGTTATGTTATATATTATAATAATGTTAATGCATTTATATAAAACAAACATAAAAATAAAGCCATCATCTCTTTCATTCTCTCCTAGCCGAATGTTAGGATAGAAAACACCATTGTTAAAGCTTCAAGTTTCGGCAAGTTAGAAAGCTTGATTAAGGTATGGTCGGTTTTTAGTTTTTGATAATTTTTACGTTTTTGAGATCATTGCTTCGTATATTACCCGACCCATGTCTAAATTTTTGAAAATACTATGTATATAGGATTCGGCCATTAACATGCTTGGATAGTTTTGATGTTTGATGATTTTAGATTAAATATATGTTAAAGATTTATAAGTTTTATGTTGAAGTTTTTGGTAATTTTGAGTAAATAGGGCTAAATTGAAAAGAATAAATTTGTGAAGGATTAAAATGTCAAGTAAATTAAATGCATGGACACCTATGGCTATAGGGAAGATTCGGCCAAGCTATGGTGTTGGAAAATTTTGCATATTTTGTGTTTTGTGTAAATAGGACCAATTTGTAAAAATGGAAAACATTAGGGGCAAAATGGTAAATTGCCCATTTGTGTGTTTTGGGACTAAATTGAGATGAAATGCGATTAAATGAACTAAATTCTAATGTGTTTTAGATCAAGAGCAAAGAAAAACGGAATTAGACCGGGGAAAGACGAAGGTTCTCGAATAGCCGATTTGCACGGACTATCGACAACCGAGGTAATTCCTTTAGCTAAAATATGTCAAAGAATAAATTTTGATTATATTAAATTATAAAAATTGATGAATTTTAGTATCCGTTTATATCATGGCCGAGTGTATGTAAGTATACTAGCTTGATGATTAAAGTTGGTTATGTGGTGTAAATTGTTGGATCGTATAATGATTTTAATTGTTTAAATGTGCGCGAGCCCAATTGAGTTGTACATATGTAGATAATATTTATGAAGTGCATTGGAAATGTTTAACTATATTGATATGTTTCGGGCTATTACACCTAGCAGGCTTCGTGCCGGTGTTACTTATCGGGCTATTGTGCCTAGCGAGCTTAAATGCAGGGTGTTACTTATCGGGCTATTACGCCTAGCAGGCCTTGTGCCTGTCACTCATCATCGGGCTTTTACACCTAGCAGGCTTGATGCCGGTGACGTGTTTTACAAAAGAGAAATCGAGTTTTTGTTCAAGGCAAGTTAAAGCTAATTTATTGGGTTAGATGCTCAGGTAAGCATGTAAGGTATGAATTAACTTCTTACCTATTTAAAATAAGGTAAGCAAGTAATTCAGTTATTTATTACAAATTGTATGTGTTACAAATGAAGTATATACATATATACACGTATGGTTATAATATGTGTTCTCGGTTTTACTAATGAATGATATGAATATTGTGGCTTTGTCTTTTTAAATATGGATACAAGACTAGGTATATTCGGCCACATGGGTTGTTGTGTTTTGATGCCACATTATCTTAATTGAACTTTAAGCATATGAATGTTTATATCCATGGTTGCGTGATGACATTTTGGTTTTGGAAGGTTCGATTATGAATAAATATTTTGATTATATAAGCATGCGGTTAAAGAGAAATTGTGCTATGAAATTATACGTTATATAGGTATGAAATTGAAAGCTTGAAAGTAAACGTGAGTACAAATGTACAAGTTGAATTATTGTAATTTTAAATGTTAATATTTGAAAGTTATATTTATCATGAATTTAGGACTTACTAAGCTAGTAAGCTTAATTGTGCGAAATGTTTTCTCTGTTTTATAGATTAGGTGCAAGCTACAAGCTCGTCGGGATCGTTCGGAAAGTTATCCACACTATCAAACTATTTTGGTACTCTTTCATTTTGGTTTTCAAATGAAGGCATGTATAGGAAAGACTTTGTCTTTGTTTTGATGAAAACTTTTGGTTCATGTATATAATAGCCATGCGAATATGGCTAAATTTCTAGTTAAGTATGCTTTTTGTGCTTTTGATACAAATGTCGGTTTATGTTGGTAATGTTTGTGCATTTTTTTAATCGAAGTTTAATCGTTTTTGATAAGGAAATGTATGTCTACGAAATGAATCTTTGAATTAGGTATCGTGGTAAGTAACCAATGGTACACTCGATTATATGGAACCATAGTTGTGTTTTGTTAATAAATCGATGATGTTAGGATATTATGTGAATGTTTTAGGTATAGGTTAATTTGTATAAATGATTAAAATGCATGGACAGTATGAGTTGTATGTGGGTATGTTCGGTTATAAACTAGTTAATCATATTTTTGCAATGAAATAGTTTTTAGTTAACAGCAGTGATGTGATTTTGAAAAATCACCAAACATAGGATAAATTGAATTAGAAAGTGGACAAGATATAGAATTAAATCTTATTGTGTCTATTTTTACATGAAAGAAACAGAGTAGGCAAAGGAATTATATATTATGAGATATTTAAGTTTTAGTGAGACTTGTTTTGAATGAATTTGTGTGTCCCTGTTCTGTCTTGGAAAAATTGTTAAAAATTGTACAAAAATAATTATGGAGCATAGTTTATATGTTTAGAATCCTTAATGAGTCTATTTTTGATTGGAATAAACAAAAACATTATTGAAATTTTGTTCAATGAGATAACTGAGTTTTTGTAAAGATAGTTCAGAATTACCAAAAAGTGAAATAGGGGTAACTTTGATGAATAAACTGTACTAATTGGCCACATGAAAAATTCTGGAAAAATTATGGCAAAAAGCTATATGAGTCTAGTTTCAAGAAAAATTTACGGATCTAAATTTTGAGTTTTGTAACTCGAGTTATGGTCAATTTAGTCATCATGACGCAGTTGGACAGCTTTAAATTTTTATGCCCCAAATTAGTAGTCAAGTCTAGTAATGCCACATACTCGACTCCGGCCAAGGTTTCGGGTAAGGGGTGTTACAGTGGGGTAACATTTTGCAGGTGACACTCAGTAAATGGACCGGGTCGGCAGGAACTTAGTGGTGGCCATGCTCAGCTCAGAGTTATCTTATTTTTAGTTTTTTTTTTTATATTTAAGATTTGGATTTATTTCGGGTTTTGCTTTGATGTAATAAGGCTATTACTATTAACTGTTTTAAGCATGCATTTTATTTGGTTTATTATGCGATTATTATTAAATCAAGATTAAATAACTTTTCTTGAAAAATTAAATTTTAAATGTTTTGACACCTAAACACAAACGATTTCCAACTTAAAGATAGACTTTAAAAACTCGGCAATACGTTTAACTTATTAATTTCAGGTACAAAAAAAATATTGTTTTAATAAAATCTAGTCTTCAAGAACAACACCGTTTTCAATTTGAACTCAACACAAATCAAATTTCTTTTCAAAATGACCCAAATTCTCCAAAGTAACAAACAAGTTTTGAACTGTTTTACTCAGGGAACATACCAGATCCGGTTAAGGCTCGTGGGCTGGGTTTGGGGTGTTTCAATTTGGTATCAGAGCCTAATTTTAAATTCTCGGCCTTGGGTTCAAAGCCCACAGCGTTTTCAAAATTGAGCCCAAATAAGTTTTTGTGAAAATTTTTGGAATTGAAGCAGGTTTTCTCGCATGGCACCTAAGTCTCCGACCCGAAGTCCACCAGGTAAGTACCCCTAACTGTTGTGTGATTTATTGTATGTGGGTATAACGAGAATGTAGATTAGTATATTAAGTTATTGAACCTTAGGATCAGCTTACTCCAACACAGAATTACATAAAATTTAAAGCCTAACTAAACAAACCTGTGAATGAGTCACCGAGTTAGGGTGTGGCAACCATTGTGCGCATGTCTAGGATTGGATTCAGGGAAAGCCTGGTATTTAAGCAGTCCTAGTTACTCACCTCCTCTTCGCTCGAATCCTACCTGGTGCGTAGTGGCGGTTCACCCTAACCAAGAGGACTCATTTACAGGCTAAACTAAATAATTAAAACCTGAAAGGGACTAGCCATATTTTTATAAAAACCTTAGTTTTAAAATCACCAAATTACCCCTTTGATTTGTAAAAACTCTTTTATAAATTTTTCCGAAATATTCCCGATTTACAAAATTACCCAAATACCCCTGGTTGTAAATTTACTAAAATACCCTTGGTTTATAAAATTACCCACTGGTTGTAAATTTACTAAAATACCCTTGGTTTATAAAATTACCACACTACCCTCAATTTTTTCTAAAATATTTTTACTTTACAAAAATACCAAAAACCCCTATTTTGCAAAATATTGAGATACCCGAATTTTGAAAATTTCCAAAATACCCCTATAGGACAAATTACGAAAATACCCCTGGGTTTGGAATGAACGAAGATATTCGAGTGTTGGATGTGTGTAGTAGATACTATTGAATGAATGTGTTTCTCTGAACTAGGATAGAAGACTCGAAACGAAAACTCTGAAATGATCGAAAGAACTACTACTAAACTCCTTTACATAAAATTTCCTCATGGGTAATCAGTGGAACAAAGACTAATGCATAAAACTTTCTAAAACAGATTAAATCACGATCGTAGACATGAGTTCTAGGGGACGTGGTCGTAATGTGCGAGGGCGTGGTAGAGGCAGAATGACTGTATCGGAACCCGTTAGGTCTGGTCAAGGGTCCGAGAACGAGGTACCACCACCCCCACCACCAGCGGTTGGAGTTGAGCATCAGGAGCAGACAGGGGATGATGCAGTATCGCAGGCGATGCTATGGGTTCTTAAAATAATGGATGGAGTAGGTGGGGGTATGGGAGCTCGGAAATCTGTACCCAAGCAACTCCGAGCCAATGGAGATGAGATGTTCCGTGGTGTATCCGGTGTGGCACCCAGTACGGCTGAGTATTGGTTGGAGGTGACCGAGCGAATTATGGATGAGCTGGATCTGACTGCTGAGGAGAAACTGAAAGGAATGGTGTCGCTTCTTCGCGATGAGTCATATCAATGGTGGCTCACAGTTCGGGATGGTGCTACAGCTGAGGAACTCACTTGGGAGTATTTTAAGGCAGCGTATCAAAAGAAGTATGTTGGGACTAGTTATATTGATTCGCAGAGGAAGGCATTTCTGGGGCTGGTTCAAGGGAATAAGTCCGTAGCGGAGTACGAGGCAGAATTCTTAAGGTTGAGCCGGTATGCTCAAGGGATCGTGGCTATGGAGCATGGACGATGTGTCCAGTTTGGGGACGGACTGAGGGATGACCTGAGGTTGTTGATAGCTCCACAATAGGAGCGGGAGTTTGCCGTGTTGGTGGAGAAGGCTAAGGTAGCCGAAGGGATTAAGGACTCTATGAGGCAGAATATAGATCGGAATAGGCAAAAGAAAGGTTTTGGATCAGCAGGGTCATCCAGGAATGTTCAAAAGAGGCCTAGAGCTGATGGGCCATGAGTCGTGAGTTGTTACTGAGGAGGGCAATATCGTACTTGTGCTCGGTGTGGAAAGATGCACCTAGGGAGTGTTGGAAAAAGACAGGGGATGTTTTAAGTGCAGGTCCAAGGAACACATGATTAGAGACTGTCCTATGAAAACAGATGGGAGCCGACCAATAGGTCAGGGTTTCAACCAGGCTGGAAGAGGTGGACAGCAGCCACCGCGAGGTCGTGGTCTGATAGGCAGAGGTAATGGTTCTGGAAGAGGACGGGGAACACTGGGCAGAGGTGTTGGTATATCTGAGGCAAGACAGTCGAGTCCAGTTTATACTGATTCACGGAGGGAGGATGGAGACGCACCGGACATCATAACCGGTATGTTCCTTATAGCTGACAAGCCTTACTTTGCTTTAATTGATGTTGGCTCGACCCATTCTTATGTTGCATGTAGAGTAGTTGAAACACTTGGCATACCTTCTGAACTGTCTAATAGGGAGATGACTGTAGTGAGCCCGTTAGGTCAAACTGTAGTGGTGAATAAGATATTTCAGAATATACCTCTAGAGATTCAGAGAGTGGTATTTCTTGCCGACTTGATGGAACTACCTTTTGGAGAATTTAATCTCATTCTTGGCATGGATTGGCTAGTGAAACATCGGGCTATATTGGATTGTATAGCTAAGCGAATGGAGTTAAGGACCCCGGAAGATGAGGAGATAATTATGATAGGAGAAAGAAGAAACTACTTGTCTAACGTAGTTTCAGCATTAAAGGCTGATAAGATGGTTCGGAAAGGGTGCAAGGCATTTTTGACCTTCGTCAGTGCGTTGGATGTAAGCGAAGAGGGAGTTAGCGGAGTTAGAACAGTAAGGGAATTTGTAGATGTTTTTCTGGAGGAGTTACCTGGGATACCCCCGGATAGGGAGGTGGAGTTCGGAATTGACTTACTGCCAGGTACAGCTCCTGTGTCAATTGCTCCATATAGAATGGCACCAAAGGAGTTGGTTGAGGTCAAGGCTCAAATTCAAGAGTTGCTTGATTGTGGGTTTATCCGACCCAGTGTGTCCTCATGGGGAGCACCGGTCTTGTTTGTGAAGAAGAAGGACGGAACTATGCGTATGTGCATAGATTATCGTTAGTTGAATAAGCTGACCATCAAGAACAAGTACCTGTTGCCAAGGATAGACGACTTGTTCGATCAGCTCAAGGGGGCCGCGGTGTTTTCAAAAATAGATTTACGATCTGGTTATCATCAGCTTAAGGTGAAGGAAGCAGATATCCATAAGACAGCTTTTTGGACAAGATACGACCATTATGAGTTTCTAGTAATGCCGTTTGGATTGACGAACGCCCCAGCCGCGTTCATGGATATGATGAATCGGGTTTTCCAACCCTACTTGGATCGGTTCGTCGTTGTGTTTATAGACGACATCTTAGTATATTCCAAGTCTGAGGAGGAACATGATGAGCATCTCCGGATAGTGCTGCAAGTGTTGAGGGAAAAGAAGCTCTATGCCAAATTCAGCAAGTGTGAATTTTGGCTTAAGGAAGTTGCATTCTTAGGACATGTGGTGTCCACAGAAGGAATAAGGGTGGATCCTCGGAAGATCGAGGCTGTGTTAGATTGGAAGCCACCTAAGTTTGTGGCTGAGGTTCATAGTTTATTGGGGTTGGCAGGCTATTACAGAAGGTTCGTAGAAGGGTTGTCATCAATAACCGCACCTCTAACAAAGTTGTTGAGAAAGGACGTACCTTTCGTATGGACAGATGAGCAACAGGAGAGCTTTGAGAAGCTTAAGAGGGTTTTGACTGAAGCTCCGGTTTTGATTCAACCTGAGGTAGGGAAGGATTTTATGGTGTACTGTGATGCTTCTCACACAGGATTAGGATGTGTTCTGATGCAAGACGGGAAGGTAGTCGCTTATGCGTCTCGGCAATTAAGGCCACATGAGGTTAACTATCTGACTCATGATTTGGAATTGGCGACAGTGGTCTTTGCCCTTAAGGTATGGAGGCACTATTTATATGGAGAAAAGTCAGTGATCTACACGGACCATAAGAGCCTTAAGTATCTGTTGACTCAGAAAGAGCTGAACCTGAGACAGCGAAGGTGGGTGGAGCTACTGAAAGACTACGATTGTTCTATAGAGTATCACCCAGGCAAGGTGAATGTAGTGGCAGATGCCCTAAGTCAGAAAGTAGTGTCAGATCTGAGGACAATGTTTGCACATCTTAGCTTGTATGACGATGAAAGTTTGTTGGCAGAGTTGCAAGTCAAGCCATCATGGTTGAATGAGGTAAAAGAAAGTCAGTTGGTGGATGATGATTTAAGTGTTAAGTTACGGCAAATGCAAAATAGGGAGTTGGAAGGTTATGGTGTTAACAGTGAGGGAGTGTTGTGTTTTCATGGCAAGGTCTGTATGCCTAGGAATAAGGAGTTAAGGCAGAAAATTCTTCAGGAATCGCATAGTAGTCCTTATGCTATGCATCCTAGAGGTAGTAAGTTGTATAGAGATCTACGGGAATAGTTTTGGTGGCCTGGTCTTAAGCGGGAAGTTGCAGAATTTGTAGGGAAGTGCTTAACGTGTCAGCAAGTCAAGGCTGAACACCAAGTTCCGTCAGGATTGCTTCAGCCGATAAATATTCCGCAGTGGAAGTGGGAAAGAATAACCATGGACTTCGTTAGTGGGCTTCCCCTTACACCTGCTAAGAAGGACTCAGTATGGGTGATAGTGGATCGATTAATAAAGTCCGCGCGTTTCATTCCAGTGCGGGTTGACTATTCCTTGCAGAGGTTAGCAAAGTTGTATGTGGCAGAAATTGTGAGATTGCATGGAGTACCGGTTTCGATTATTTCAGATAGAGATCCAAGGGTTACGTCTTAGTTTTGGAAAGCACTACATCAAGCTTTAGGCACCAGATTAGACTTCAGTACGGCATTTCATCCACAGTCGGACGGTCAATCTGAGCGAGTGATCCAAGTGTTAGAAGATATGTTGATGGGCTGTGTGATAGACTTCAGAGGAAGTTGGGAAGAATATTTGC
This sequence comes from Gossypium bickii, assembly GCA_025503065.1. Lineage (NCBI taxonomy): Eukaryota > Viridiplantae > Streptophyta > Magnoliopsida > Malvales > Malvaceae > Gossypium > Gossypium bickii. The sequence continues at coordinate 38,604,367 of CP106717.1, read as the reverse complement.
CTTTAGCGGAATTTGCATATAATAGCAGCTATCAAGCTAGTATTCGAATGGCAATCGTGTATGAAGGCGCTGTATGGATCGGAGTGTCGCACTCCTACGTGTTGGACGGAATTGGGGAACGTCAGTGTTGGGTCCGAGAGATTGTGGCGTAATCAAGAGAAGGTTAAGGTAATTCGAGCACGATTAAAGGAGGCATCTGATAGGCAGAAGTCGTACGCAGATCTTAAGTGAAAGGAAATAGAGTTTACTGTGGGAGATCTGGTGTTTCTTAAAGTTTTGCCTTGGAAGAAGGTGATGAGATTTGGTCACAAAGGGAAGTTAAGCCTAAGGTTTATAGGACCTTGTCGGGTATTGAAGCGAGTTGGACCAGTGGCATACCAGTTAGAGTTGCCTCCGGAATTGAAGCAGATGCACGATGTATTCCATGTTTCTATGCTACGTCGTTACCTATCGGATCCATCTCATGTAGTGCCAGTTGGGGGGTGGAACTGAAACCAGATTTGTCCTACGAGGAAGAGCCGATTCGGATTTTGGAACGAGAGGTGAAAGTGCTACGGAGGAAATCAGTTCCTCTAGTCAAAGTGTTATGGCGTAATCATGGGTCAGAAGAAGCTTCATGGGAGCCGGAAGAAGCAATGCGACAGCAATACCCTCACCTATTTTAGCCAGGTAATTCTGAGGTTGAAATTATTTTAAGGGGGTAGAACTGTAATATCCGGGATTTTGGGCTTGTGCATTATTGCTTAATTGTATGAAGTAGCATGCCTATGTATGTTTGAATGTGTTGTATAAATTTTTGAGAACTTTAGAGTGTGGGTGAGTGCCTTAGAAAATATCAGATTTTAAGTCTTGAAGTGGAACCAAGCTTGATAGGCCTTAAAAGAATTTATAGGGGAAATTAGACACAAAAAATGGGCTTGTTAAAGTGGCAAGGAGGCACCACTTAAAGCCCTAGTAAGTGACGCCACAAGCAGTACAAGGGGGGCCTAGGTTCGACCAGCAAGGGGAGCAATTTTGAGCTGCTTTTTGCGTCAGGCAGCAAGAAAGTTGGACGGCATAGGGAGACTGGATGGATGAGCATTAGTTGAGGTCAAATTCCTTTTAAAATTCGGCTAAGGGCAGAGGATAAGTGTTGACTCATTCAAACTTTTTTGAATGGGGGGAGAAGAGGAAAATTAGGAGAAAAAGGTGGAATTTGAGAGGAGGATGAGTGTTGGCCGGCCAAGGGATTCTTTGGTGATCAATTTCGGTCATAGCCGAATTTCTAAAGGGAGGTTTAGAGGTTCTTTTCGGTTCTCCTTTCTTTCTAGTGCTGAAATTTTCACCCTTTTCCCTCTTGACCAAAAGCCGAAAGTTTGGAACCATTTGTGTATCTTTTCCTTTTTTCTTTCACATCTTATTTCTCTTTCACTCACTCCTTATAAATCAAAACTTACCCTCTCATCTTTAACAAAGCCGAAACCTCTCTACCCTTCTTCACCATTGCCGAATTCTACTAAGTTTACTTCTTCTTCATGTCGCGATTCTCTCTGACATCATAGCCGAATGCTCCCCTACTCTTTGGGAGCCGATTTAATCATTTAATCAGGAGCCGAATCTCTCTATTCAAGCAAGGATATTCAATTGAGTTGGTAAGGGAATCGTGGCATTTAACTTCCCTATCTCTTTCTTTTAGATTAGTCGAAATTAAGACTCTAATCCTATTAATGTTTTTGGCCGAAACTTTGAAGAAGGCTTCGGGATTCCAATTGTAGCCGACTTCAAGAGAGGATCTTTCGGGAATTTAAGATCTGAGGTAAGTGAAGTGTGATTTAGGCCGAAGGCCATTTGCTATGATCCATTAAGAGTTAGAATCGACACTAACATAGGTTATGCAGGGATTTCGACATCTCCATAGCCAAGTGACTATTTTCGGGATTTAGATCCACGAGGTAAGGGAATATGAAAATTCGGCCAGGGCCATATTAGGTATTAGTGTCTAGCCGATTCTGACTTTGATTTTTAGAGAGGAGTATAAGCTGTTTCGGTAGACTTTCGGGATTCAGTGAACACGTTAGTACCAGGTGTGTAGCCCCGCACTAATTCTTGATAGATTTATGGTGTTGATTTAAAATATGTGTTAATGAAAATATGAGTTAAGAATGTGGCTAAAGGTACCATAGAATGGTACAGAGTATTCAGGTACGTAACCTTTAATATTACGTTAATAAATGTTATGAACATTTGGAATATGGCACATAAGTGAATTGTTATGAATATGGAATAAGGTATATGGCATGATTTTTGCATACTTTGTATTGTGCATGGGCATATGGGTGATATTGAAAAGGGGAAGTGATCTGGTGGTTTTACCACAATATCTGGTGACTAATGTCACATAATCTAAATGTGGTGACTTATGTCACATATTATTATCTGGTGACTCTGTCACATTATCTGGTGGCTATGCCACAATTTATAAGGGCGATGTGCAAGTCGTTTGCAGCGACTGCCTTCGATGGTGTGTAGCGGATGGATGGTCGATTTAGTAATCCCCACGGTGTGATTGGTTGGTACGGGTGATGTGTAGAGGATGGTTATTTAGGTTTGGGTTCGGGATTGCATCATTGCCATATTTATTATGTATGATTTGATATGCCTAAGTCGATTTGGAGTTTGTGTTGGTGGTTATACACTGAGTCCGTTTGACTCACCCCTCGTGGGCTAACATTTTGCAGGTGACACTCAGTAAATGAACCGAGTCGGCAGGAACTTAGTGGTGGCCATGCTCAGCTCAGAGTTATCTTATTTTTAGTTTTTTTTTTTATATTTAAGATTTGGATTTATTTCGGGTTATGCTTTGATGTAATAAGGCCATTACTATTAACTGTTTTAAGCGTGCATTTTATTTGGTTTATTATGCGATTATTATTAAATCAAGATTAAATAACTTTTCTTAAAAAAATTAAATTTTAAATGTTTTGACACCTAAACACAAACGATTTTCAACTTAAAGATAGACTTTAAAAACTTGGCAATACTTTTAACTTATTGATTTCAAGTACAAATAAAAATATTGTTTTAATAAAATCTAGTCTTCAAGAACAACACCGTTTTCAATTTGAACTCAACACAAATCAAATTTCTTTTCAAAATGACCCAAATTTTCCAAAGTAACAAACAAGTTTTGAACTGTTTTACTCAGGGAACATACCAGATCCGGTCAAGGCTCGTGGGCCGGGTTTGAGGTGTTTCATCGCTTGTGTTTATTCATGAGTTTTAATGTGCTTTGTTTGTTAGTGACTTTTGTATGTTTGTGAATGTAATGCCCCGAATTTGGACCTAGTAGAATTGGGCCTATTGGGCTTTGGGCTTTGGGTCTCAAGTATTTTTTAAGTGAGCGAGAAAATGACAATTGGCATGTGGGCTTTGAGGGTTAATGAATTTGGAGTGTCTCGGGGTGTTGGAGATGTCTTGGGATCAAGTAAGGGTATAGGAAAAATTTCGGTTTACACCCCAAGGGAACTGTGACTTCAGTTAGTAGGCCTTCTAAATAAATGAAGAAGAAAAATGACACAAAAGAGCTTATGGTGTAGTGGCAAAGTGGCGCCACTTAGGGAGCAGAGAGGTGGCCTCATTAGCAGGCAAGGGAGTCCAAGGATCGAGTAGTGGCATGGTATTTTATTGTAGTGTTTATTTTGCAGATTGGACGGCCAGAGTTTGTGTTGGATTTGAACTCTTGCATTAGAGAGTTTGAATTGGTCTTGCGAGATGATTTTGGAGGAAATTTAGGACGTAACATCCTGAATTAATAGGTCTATGCGTTTAGTGTAAGGATATGTTTAATATGTTAATTTAAGTGATAGGGGTCTAAATTGGGCTCACGATTAGGCAAAGGCCTTGGTTAAATTATCTGATGAGGCATTATAGAGTTAAAAGGTGGTAATTGTGTTTAAAATACTAACGTGGGCTTGTGGCCCAACAAAAAGTGGCACTGTAAGGGAATTAGAAGTTGGCGTCATTAACAATTAAAGGGGCCCAAGGTTTGGCCGCATGGAGCCCATGTTTTGGGCCATTTTTGGCACTTAAAATAGAGTAAGGGGTGACGCCACACACAAAGAGTTAGGGGCCCAAAATTTAAGTTTTATGGAGCCCAAATCTTTTAATTTAAGTTAGCTAAATTTGGCATTAGGGTTAGGTGAAGTGGACGGCAACAAGGCTCAAAAATAGGAGGATTTATATGGATTTAATAATTGATAATATAAAAGATAAAAAGGAGAAAAGATAGGAGCTATCTGCAAGGCAAGGTGATGGCCGAAAATCCACCACCTAGAGGAGTAAAGAATTCGGCTACTTCATGGCTAAGGGGTACCGAATTTTCCCTTTTTATCAGCTTGACTTTTAGTTATCAGGAAGGGCGTTTTTGGTTTTAAACAATAGGTGCCGAAATTCCTATAAATAGGGGGGATATCTCATTGATTCTGGCATTTAAACCCTAATTTCCTCTTCATTCTTGTGCCCAAATTCTTAGCCTCTCCCTCTACAATTTCTATTCTTTAATTTCTTCAAAAGTCGAAACCTCTCCTTTTCTCTTGAGCCGATTTCTCTAAAAAGCCAAAATCCCCATCTTTTTTCTCTATTCATCCCATTTGTGAGTTAGTTCTATTCTTCCGGCATTTAAAACTTCTTCTTTGACATTGCTGAATCTTCTCTGCAAGTGCTAGCCAAATTCCCTATGCTAAGGTAAGTGTCGACTTCTGTTAGATCTCATGTTCTATTTCGGTTCTTGAAAGGCAAAAGCCGAAAAGCTAATAGTTTAATGGTTCTATGTTGGGCGACATTCTGAGATTTGAAGGAAACTTGGTCGTCTAGATCTAAAAGCCGAAAATCGTTAGTCTCTAATTTCGGGATTTTAAGGTAAGAAGATTTCCTCTAGATTTTTACTAGATTCGCTCATTATATGCAAGATCTTAACTTTATGACGAGGATTAACAATCATAAATTGTGATAGTAGTTCTGACAAGGACTTGTGATGGAATTAAATATGGATCAGGCAAAAGAGAGAATCCCTAAATTTAAGAAATGAACGGTATCTACCGTTCGAGATTGGCCACTTGGTTGTGGACCGGCTTCTGAACAACACCTTAGGTAGATAGCAGTTGTGTCGACTAAGGATAGCGTCGACATAGAAAGTATCGTTTTATCAGTAATCAGGTGTGTAGATCTCTAACACACTATTAATCCTATATGTATGTCTATATGTATGTTATGGGCTAACAAAAGACGGAAAAAGGCTGTATCGACAGTCGAATGGAACCCTAAAAGGGTTAGGCATGGATGTCAGGTACGTAAACATAGAAATCTCTATGTGTATCGAAATATGTATAAGCCTGTATGATGTTTTCTTTATGTGTATGCATGGGGTGGGATTATGATGTTGAAGGGGAAGTGCATGATAGATCACTTGGTGATCGGTGGTAGAAATCCCACACATATAAATGCTAGGTCACATAGTGATCGATGGCTGTGCCAGATCTAAAGATTCCTGAATAATAGGAATAGGCAGTACAGCTGTCGTTATGGTGTGTAGTGGATGGAGGGTTGATTGTAGAATCCCCAAGGTGTGATGGTTGGTACGGGTTGGTGTGTAGAGGATGGAAACCTAGGATGGGTTGGGTTATTCATCATTTACTATTTGATATATATATAATCATGCTTGCTGCCTTCATGTATGGGCCAATGCCCATAATGTGTTTGTGGGCTCAGGTCGTTGTGTGTTTTGAGGTTTACACACTGAGTCTTGGTGACTCACGGTTTCCTTTTTCTCTACTCTTCCAAATGAGCAATAGATCGTGGACATGGGAGCCGAGACGGACTCGAGGGGCCATCAAGCTTTTATTATTTTCTTTTTATAGACTATTTCAGCTTTTTCTATAAGTTTTTATTTCTCTTTTGGAATTATCTATGTAATAAGGCCCCATAGTTTTTATTCAATTAAGTAGTTTTAATGTTCTGCAACTTATGAAATTGTGTCAAAGGTTTTATTATACTTAATAATAATAATTCAAAGGTTTTATTTTTAAAATGTCACTTATTCACTCAAATAATGTCTAATTAACTTACGACTTCCAAAACCGACAAAGTAGAAGTTTTCAATGTACAACTCGTAGCATACCAGATCTGGTCAAAACGCATGGGCCGAGTTTGGGGGTGTTACATAGGATGAGATTGAGGAGTTATCAGGGAGAAAAGTTAGGAGCTGAGAAGTGTGAAGAGTTGGTGTTGAAATGGACTTTGGGGGAAGGTAGTTTCGGCTTTTGGCTATAAAAGGGGGGTGCCGAATTCCTTTGAAAGGTTCCTTGGGTTTTCCATTACTTTTCTTTTCTCCCCCTCATTTTGTTTCTTCTGTTGCCAAATTCTTCCATTGCCGAAAAACTATCATTCCTTTTTGCCGAAATCCCTTTTGGTGTTGCGTTCTTCTTCTTTCTCTAAAAGCTGAATACTCCCTTATAATCAAATAGGCCTATCTTTTTGCCAAATTCTTGTTGTTTTTCCTCCATCACAAATCGGTTGCCGTTATCTACTCTTAATCAACTTTTAAAAGTCAGATCTCGTTCAGTAGCTATCTAGGTCGCAGGATCAAAGGTTGGATTCAGTAAGTACATAGTCAACCTCCTTTAGTGTGTTTTGCTAAAAGTCGGAGGGCTATCTAACTCTTCCTTGTCATTAACCTTGTATTAACAAGGGTAGGGTTCAAAGATCGCAAGTGTGGTAAGGATCGCTAGCAAGTGGTAAGTGTACTCGTCTCAATTGTGGATTAGTAAGTGGCTGAATGTAAGTGTGGCTTATAGAGGTGACTTGTATGGAATATGAGTCACTTGATTTTTAATAGTATATGTGTGGGTGCAAATCTAGGGGAAATTCGTGAATAGTAGCTAAGGAAGGGGTACTAGAACTGGTGGCACACGGTAAGGTTAGGGTAAGGCTTCAGTTTTTGGGTAAATATTGTGGTTAAGTGTGTGATTGATTGGAGATTCGTATTGGTTGTAGGTTCAAGGCTAGGGATAGTGTAGCACCTCGCATTAACCAGGTGTGTACATACACTTCACACATGACAAATCGGTAAAAGCCGAAATCCCAAAAAATAGAATGCTGAAAAGCTGAAAAATCGAAAGGTTAGCACCGGCAACCACACGAACGTGTGAACATTCATGTGGGAACACCGATATGATTACTTGGGCCAAGAGAGCGATCTCATGGTCTCGGGCCACTGTATGGCCGACCGGCCCAGACGGGGCTAATGGGCCTACCGAGCTCGTGGGCTCAAATCGACAAGAGTTGATATATGAAATTGAATGATGGATTGATATTGATGGTTGTATGATTTGATTATGATCGGGCCTAATGGGCTACATAAACATGATTGGGCTTAATGGGCTATATGGACATGATTAAGCTTAGTGGGCCTTATGGGATTTTAGAAATGCATGCTAGGGTTTTAATGGACTCTAGGCCTAGTTCTGATAAATTCTTAAATAGCATAAAACTTAATTTAATAATCAAACATGTCTGTGGACAAGTCGCTAGGTTAGAGTGTGGCAATTGACATATGCATGTCTAGGAGTGGATCTAGGGAGAGCTTGGTACTTAAACGGTCCTAGTGACCCACCTCCTCTTCTCTAGGATCCTACTTGGTGCATAGTATCTGTTCACTTTAGCCGCAATGACATTTTTGTAACACCCCTTAACCCGTATCCATCGTCAAATTAGGGTTGTGAGGCGTTACCGAACTAGACACAGTTTAGCACAGTCATTTATGGAATAAACCCAATACGCATATTTAAATTTTTTTTTCCATATCAACAAATAATGTTCAAGACTTACGTTACAAATCATGTTTGATAATGCAACACATCATTACTCATAATCTTATACAAGTTTCGAATCAAGCTTCCACATAACAACACCAAATTTCATATGTTAAACATATATAAATACATTTATTTCATTAGTCGAATATCAACATATCTTTTTATACCTTATACAAATATGCATAATAAAAACGAATAGATCCATGATACTCTATTTGCTTTTCATTCACATATGTGACATTCGAACCTTAGAGCATAACCAAACATACACATCATGCTATTATAATATGCGTAATGTCCCTAAAACAAAAGCCATGTCAAACCATAATTATCAATTTATCCTACCTTATTAATTAATGGACACAAGATTATTGAATAACCTACCAAACACACATATGATATGTGACTAGTCCAAAATATATAAATACAACCAATTCATTGACCATATATTCGGTCCTCAATTTAAAACTCTAATGATCAACCCAAAACATAAGTATAAACATTTTCATGATCATCTTTGAATTATAACCAAGCACATAATAATGCAAGTAGAAAAATTCACAGGACCTAATATGCATACTTATACATATATATAATACATATAAATGATTAATTCTATATAACCACATTTAACTTCCAAGCATAATATGCACACATCTTATATCAAAGATTAAAACAAACCATTATATCAAACATACAAACGATACTTAACCAAAAGTAATAGCCTTATTCACAAGGCCATATATATACATATATACATTTACAAAACCGAACATCATTCATTCAAGTCATAACTCAGCCTATACATGCCTTTGATTCGAAAAGTAAACATTTATACCAAATAGAGTGATAGTGTGGTCGACTTTCTTGATGATCCTCTGAGTCCGTAGTTGAATCAACGATCTATAAAACAAAAAGACAAACATATACAGAGTAAGCTCACTAGCTTAAGTTTTAAGTTAATGGTAATACAACGTCCAAACACTTATCATATACAATAGTTACCATTGACAATGAAAAATAAACATTTCAATACACAAATTCATATAAGGCCGAATACCATAGTTCATTAACCTAATTGTTTCACTTCTTTACCTTAAACTTATATTTTATCAAAATACAAGTTATATGTATTACATTAATCACATTGTTTCGAATCATATAAATCCACCATTCACATTGTCTATGTTATCCCAATCAAAATCATATTACATTAAACATTTCTATTCATAATCGAATCTACCAAAGTATTGTATTCAATCTCAATTTCAATCACATACTACTCATACTCTTTGATCATAAGCTTAATTTCACATAATACCATTTCTACCGTATTATTCAAATTCAATTAATATTAAACATAACTTACCTTACTCTCGGTAAATGAAAAAGGGACTTACGTTTACCCGAGCATTTACTCGATACATTAACTGCGTTTCACCTTGAGTAATTTGAGGTTTCTCCATTTAAAAACACATCACCGGCATTAAGCCTGCTAGGCATCAAAGCCTGAAATGTAACACCAGCACAAAGCCTGCTAGGCATCAAAGCCCGAAATGTAACACTGGCACAAAGCCTGCTAGGCATCAATGCCCGGAATGTAACACCGGCACAAAGCCTGCTAGGCACAGAGCCTGATATACAACACCGGCACAAGGCCTGCTAGGCACAAGGCCTGATATATAACACCGGCACAAAGCCTGCTAGGCTTAAAGCCCGAAATGTTTATCAACTCAATTCATCAACTCACATTTCTTAACACATACATTACTATCAAATCATATTCACAAAATCAATTCACCTGTCATGTCAAATATACTAATTAACATTGTATTTAAAGCATCCAAAATTAAACATACACATTCGGCTATCACATGCTATTTACCCAAATTAATCACATAATTTGATTTCATACATTTTTAATTATCAACTTAATGAACTTTAACTTAAGAACTTACCTCGACTGTCGACGGATCGCGTAGACCGGCTATTCGATAACCTTCGTCTTTCCCCGATCCAAATCCATTTTTCTTTGTTCTTGATCTAAACACATAAAAATCAGCTCATTCAAGTACATTTCATTTCAATTTAGTCCCTAAACTTATAAATGGACAAATTACTATTTTACCCCTAAGGTTTCACATTTTTACAATTTAGCCTTATTTCTTTAAAACACAAAATACACAAAATCTCTCAATGGTACTCAAGGGCTGAATCTTCCTAGGGACCTTACAAGTCCATTTATTTCATTTATTTTGCAAATAAGCCCCTCAAAAATTTTATTTTTACAATTTAGCCCTAATTACACCATTTCACTAAAACTTCTAATACAAAACATGTTAATCCTTAACATATATTTAATTTAAAATCATCAAACATAATAAACCATAAGAACACATCAATGGCCGAACTCATATACACATGATTTTCAAAAATTTAACCATGGGTCGGGTAATTTACGAAACAACGATCACAAAAACGTAAAAATTAACAAAAACCGAAATCAAACTAACCTTGATTTTAAGCTTATAAGTGCCGAAAATTAAAAGAAATGAAACCCCTTTTTCTTCTTCAACATTCGGCCAAGAACACCAAAGATGATAATGATTTTTCTATTGTTTTATTTTAACATATAATAAGTTAATAACTAAATTACTAATATAACCCTTTTAATAAAAATAAAACTAATATATATAATAAGGGCAATGGTGACTTTAGCCACCCACTAACTTTAAAAATTGGTTAATTGCCTTTTTAATACCCCACTTTAAAAAGCCATCATCAAATAGGCACTTTTCACTATAGCTTGAAACTTTTAAAATTTACGCGATTAAATCGTTTTTGTCAAATTAAGCATACAAACGATAAAATTTTTCTATGAAACTTTCACACATATTAATTTACACATAGTGAGCATAGAATATAATATTTAAAAATATTTCAGACTCGGATTCGTGGTCCCAAAACCACCGTTCTGATTAGGGTCAAATTCGGGCTGTTACAACTCTCCCCCCTTAGGGATTTTTGTCCCCGAAAATCTTACTGTAGCTTCTTCAACTCCGTGCCTTTTCTATAGTATTTTCACTAAGGGAATTCTCTTGTTTCTTAATTCTTTCATTTCCCGAGCTAAAATACGGATCGGTTCTTCCTCAGACGTCATATCGGGTTAGATTTCAATCTCAAATGGAGCAATCACATGTGATAGATTTGATCTGTATCTACGAAGCATCGAAACGTGAAATACATCATGTATCTTTTCTAATTCAGAGGGCAACTTCAATTTATAAGCAACAGGCCCTATACGTTCGATGATTTCATACGGTCTGATAAATAGTTTGCCTTTCCGACCAAATCGAAGTAATTTCTTCCACGGAGATACTTTCAAGAATACCTGATCTCCGACTTGAAATTCAATATCTTTACGTTTCAAATCAGCGTATGACTTTTGACGATCTGATGCAGCTTTCAAACTACCTCTGATTATAGCCACTTTCTGTTCAGTTTCTTTAATCAAATCAACCCCTTGTATCTTATTCTCACTGAGCTCGGTCGAAAGACAATGGCGCATTTACACTTGCGACCATATAGAGCTTCGTAGGGTGCCATTTTGATACTTGATTGAAAACTGTTATTATAAGCAAATTAAATCAAAGGTAAGTACTTTTCACACGTACCTTCAAACTCGAGAACGCAACATCTCGACATGTCCTCAAGTGTTTGAATGGTTCCCTCAGACTGACCGTCTGTCTGCGGATGAAAGGCTGTGCTAAAATGAAGTTTAGTACCTAAAGCATCCTGCAACTTCTTCCAAAATCGCGATGTGAATCTCGGGTCTCTGTCTGAGATAATAGAACTCGGAACACCATGTAATCTCACAATTTGAGATATATACAACTCAGCAAGTTTATTGAGTGAATAATTTGTACGAACCGGTACAAAATGAACCGATTTGGTCAGTTTATCTGCTATAACCCAGTCTGCATCTTTCTTGCTCGGTGCCATAGGCAAACCAGTTACAAAATCCATTGTGATTTTATCCCATTTCCATTCAGGTATCATGATCGATTGAAGCAACCCAGAAGGCACTTGATGCTTAGCTTTTACTTGCTGACAGATTAAGCACTTTGAAACAAATTCAGATATATCTCGTTTCATGCCAGGCTACCAATAGAACTGTTTCAAATCTTTGTACATTTTCGTGCTACCCGGATGTATCGATAATCGACCACTATGAGCCTCACTCAGAATCATCTGAATCAAATCCGAGTTCTTCGGAACACACATTCGGCTTTTAAAGTTCAAACAGTTATTTGCATCAATTTGAAACTCTGATTCCGCATCTTTTTCACACTGAATTCGCCTAGCAATCAAATCTTTGTCAACTTTCTGTACATCACAAATTTGCTGAATAAATATTGGTCTTGCTTGTAACTCGGCTATGATCGAACCATCACCAGACATAACCATCTGTGCGTTCATTGCACAAAGAGCAAACAATGATTTTCAACTTAACGCATCTGCAACAACATTAGCTTTCCCCGGATGGTAGTCAATCACCAACTCATAGTCTTTCAACAATTCTAACCATCTGCGTTGTCTCAAGTTCAGATCTTTCTGAGTCATCAAATACTTTAGACTTTTATAATCCGAATAAACGTGACATTTCTAACCGAATAAGTAATGACGCCAAATTTTTAATGCGAAAATAATGGCTTCTAATTCCAGATAGTGAGTCGGATAATTTATTTCGTGCGGCTTCAATTGTCTCGAAGCGTAGGCTACAACTTTGCCTTCCTACATCAAAACGCAACCCGACCCATTCAAAGAAGCATCACTAAAAATGACAAATTCTTTACCCGATTCAAGCTGAGCTAACACTAGAGCTTCAGTCAAAAGGGCTTTCAGCTGCTCGAAACTTTTCTGACACTTTTCCGACCACTCAAACTTGACATATTTCTGTAGTAGCTTTGTCAAAGGTGTAGGTATCACAGAAAAACCTTTTACAAATTATCTGTAGTATCTTGCAAGGCCTAGGAAGCTTCGAATCTCGAAAACAATCTTTGGTGGTTTCCAATCGAGTATAGCCGCTATTTTGTTTGGATCCACCCGAATACCTGATGCTGATACAACATGACCCAAGAAGCTGACTTCATTCATCCAGAACTCACATTTACTAAACTTTGCATACAACTATTGATCTCGTAAAGTTTGTAGCACTAATCTCAAATGCTCGGCATGTTCGGTTTCATCTTTGGAGTAGATCAGTATATCATCAATAAACACTACTACAAACCGATCCAAAAACTGTCTGAAGACCAGATTGATTAGATCCATAAAAACAGCAGGTGCATTAGTGAGTCCAAAAGGCATAACCAGAAACTCAAAATGTCCGTACCACGTCCGGAATGTAGTCTTTGGCACATCTATATCTCTGACTCGCAGCTGATAATAACCCGATCTCAAATCTATCTTCGAAAATACTGAAGCCCCTTTCAACTGATTAAACAAATCATCAATCCGAGGTAGTGGGTACTTATTCTTTATAGTTACTTTATTCAGTTGCCGATAATCAATACACATTCGCATCGTTCCATCTTTCTTTTTCACGAAAAGAACTGGTGCACCCCAAGGAGAGAAACTCGGTCGTGCAAAGCCCGGTAATTCTTCAGGAAACACATCTGGGTATTCACACACAACCGGTACAGATTCAATCTATTTTTCAGACACTTTATTATCCAGTACATATGCCAAATAAGCTTCACACCCTTTTCTCACATACTTCCGGGCTAACATCCAGGATATTACTGTAGGTAACCCACTTAAATCACTGGATTCAACTATGGTAATCTCACCGTTTTGACATCTCAAATCAATAAGCTTTCTTTTGCAATTCACCACTGCATCATGCGAAGTTAACCAGTCCATTCCCAAAATTATATCAAACTCATCGAAAGGCAACAACATTAAATTGGCTAGAAAGCAAGAATCCCGAATCATCAACGAGCAACCCCTTCACACTTTATCAACAAGTACACATCTACCCAAAGGGTTGGACACACGAATCACAAACTCAGTAGACTCAACTGGCAGAGTCTTACTGAATACTAGAGTTTCACACACATATGAATAAGTCGAACCAGGATCAATCAATGCAATCAAAGTAGTATCATAAAGGGTGAAAGTACCGGTAATGACATCGGGGGAAGAAGCATCCTCTCTGGCTCGTGTAGCATAAGCTCTAGCTGGAGCTCTAGCCTCTGATCATATTGGGGTGTCCTTCGTCCCTCTATGACTGCTACCTATATTGACTGAATGTCTGAGCGATTTACCCCGTGCTGGCGCACTGCTCGGTCTAGTGTTCTGAGTCGCATTTTTCTCGGCTAACATCGGGCACTCTCGAATAAAATGGTCCGACGATCCACATTTAAAGCAGGACCGATCGCGAACTCTACAACTCCCAGGATGCCATTTCTCACAATGTTTACACTCGGCCCGGTTCTGTGGAACATTACCAACACTAGCTATCAAAGTGGCTCGGGAACTCATTGGAGGTCGATCACGTCTAGGCAAGTCTGAAGTGGCTTTATGTCGACTGGGGTCATCTCTGAACTTCTTATACGCAGAATGGAAAATTTTACTCGATGATCTTTTTCGAGTGTCTCTAGCTTCTACTTCAGCTTTTCTTTTCTCCTTTACAAGCTCGCTCGACTAATGTCACGAACTCTTTGATTTCAAGAATGCCAACAAGTAACTTTATGTCTTCATTCAGGCCGTCTTCAAATCTTTTACACATAATGGCTTCAGTAGATATACACTCTCGAGCGTAACGGCTCAATCTGACAAACTTTCGCTCATATTCCGTCACAGTCATGCGACCCTGTTTTAATTCCAGAAATTCTTTTCATTTCTGATCGATGAATCTCTCCGATCGATATATTTCTTACTTTAACTCAATTTGGAAGAAGTCCCAAGTTACTTTTCTTTCTTTCAAACCACTGATACCAATGTGTTCCACCAGTGATAGGCAGTGTCCCGAAGTAGAGATATAGCACACTTTAGGCATTCATCTGGAGTACAAGATAGCTCATCGATTACCCAAATAGTGTTATCAAGCCACATCTCGGCTCGCTCTGTGTCATCATCATCATTGGCCTTGAATTCCTCAGCCCCATATTTTCTAATTTTATCAACGGGAGGCCTGCTAGATCTCATCGGATCTATCATCGGGGGTGCTGAAGGTACCGGAGTTGGATTATTCGGGGGTGGAGGATGTTGTACAGCCGGATTAGTCTGAATAAACTGGGTAAACCATTCGTTCATTATCTGATAGAAGGCTTGTTTAACCTCCCCTTCATGGCTACCCGAAACTGGTTGAGAGTCTAATGGCACTGATCAACGTGCGAGACCAGGCGCAATGCTCTCCACATCATCAGCTACAGCTCTATTAGGATCGGGATCCATTTACTATATAAAATACAATTGAAATTGTCAGAAGTCACCACACTATCATATATACAATTCAAAGGCATGTATACGACTAAACCGTAGCTCTAATACCAATAAAATGTAACACCCCTTAACCCGTATCCATCGCCAAATTAGGGTTATGAGGCGTTACCGAACTTGACACAGTTTAGCACAGTTATTTATGGAATAAACCCAATACGCATATTTAAATTTTTTTTTTCCATATCAACAAATAATGTTCAAGACTTACATTACAAACCATGTTTCATAATGCAACACATCATTACTCATAATCTATACAAGTTTCGAATCAAGCTTCCACATAACAACACCAAATTTCATATGTTAAACATATATAAATACATCTATTTCATTAGTCGAATATCAACATATCTTTTTATACCTTATACAAATATGCATAATAAAAACGAATAGATCCATGATACTCTATTTGCTTTTCAGTCACATATGTGACATTCGAACCTTATAGCATAACCAAACATACACATCATGCTATTATAAAATGCGCAATGTCCCTAAAAAAAAAGCCATGTCAAACCATAATTATCAATTTATCCTACCTTATTAATTTATGGACACAAGATTATTGAATAACCTACCAAACACACATATGATATGTGACTAGTCCAAAATGTATAAATACAACCAATTCATTGACCATATATTCGGTCCTCAATTTAAAACTCTAATGATCAACCCAAAACATAAGTATAAACATTTTCATGATCATCTTTGAATTATAACCAAGCACATAATAATCTAAGTAGAAAAATTCACAGGACCTAATATGCATACTTATACATATATATATATATATATATATATATATATATATATATATATAATACATATAAATGATTAATTCTATATAACCACATTTAACTTCCAAGCATAATATGCACACATCTTATATCAAAGATTAAAACAAACCATTATATCAAACATACAAACGATACTTAACCAAAAGTAATAGCTTTATTTGCAAGGCCATATATATACATATATACATTTACAAAACTGAACATCATTCATTCAAGTCATAATTCAGCCTATACATGCCTTTGATTCGAAAAGTAAACATTTATACTAAAGAGAGTGATAGTGTGGTCGACTTTCTTGATGATCCTCTGAGTCCGTAGCTGAATCAACGATCTATAAAACAGAAAGACAAACATATACAGAGTAAGCTCACTAGCTTAGTAAGTTTTAAGTTAATGGTAATACAACGTCCAAACACTTATACATATATAATAGTTACCATTAACAATGAAAAATAAACATTTCAATACACAAATTCATATGAGGCCGAGTACCATAGTTCATTAACCTAATTGTTTCACTTCTTTACCTTAAACTTATATTTTATCAAAATACAAGGTATATGTATTACATTAATCACATTGTTTCGAATCATATAAATCTACCATTCACATTGTCTATGTTATCCCAATCAAAACCATATTACATTAAACATTTCTATTCATAATCGAATCTACCAAAGTATTGTATTCAATCTCAATTTCAATCACATACTACTCATACTCTTTGATCATAAGCTCAATTTCACATAATACCATTTCTACCGTATTATTCAAATTTAATTAATATTAAACACAACTTACCTTACTCTCGATAAATGAAAAAGGGACTTAGGTTTACCCGAGCGTTTACTCGATACATTAACTGCGTTTCACCTTGAGTAATTTAAGGTTTCTCCATTTAAAAACGCGTCACCGGCATCAAGCCTGCTAGGCATCAAAGCCCGAAATGTAACACCGGCACAAAGCCTGCTAGGCATCAAAGCCCAAAATGTAACACCGGCACAAAGCCTACTAGGCACAGAGCCTGATATACAACACCGGCACAAGGCCTGTTAGGCACAAAGCCTGATATATAACACCGGCACAAAGCCTGCTAGGCACAGAGCCTGATATACAACACCGGCACAAGGCCTATTAGGCACAAAGCCTGATATATAACACCGGCACAAAGCCTGCTAGGCTTAAAGCCCGAAATGTTTATCAACTCAATTCATCAACTCACATTTCTTAACACATACATTACTATCAAATCGTATTCACAAAATCAATTCACCTGTCATGTCAAATATACTAATTCACATTGTATTTAAAACATATTCATTCCAAAATTAAACATACACATTCAGCTATCACATGCTATTTACCCAAATTAATCACATAATTAGATTTCATACATTTTTAATTATCAACTTAATGAACTTTAACTTAAGAACTTACCTCGACTGTCGACAGATCGCGTAGACCGGCTATTCGATAACCTTCGTCTTTCCCCAATCCAAATCCGTTTTTCTTTGTTCTTGTTCTTTGTTTTTCTTTGTTCTTGATCTAAACATAATAAAATTTTTCTACGAAACTTTCACACATATTAATTTACACATAATGAGCATAGAATATAATATTTAAAAATATTTCAGACTCGGATTCGTGGTCCCGAAACCACCGTTCCGATTAGGGTCAAATTCGGGCTGTTACATTTTTGATGGGCCAAAGTTCATAACTAAAACCCAAGATGAAATAAATTATGAAAATACCCATGTAGGGTAGAATTACGAAAATACCCCTGTAGGGTAGAATTACAAAATACCCCTGTGGGGTAAATTTACAAAAATACCCCTGGGTAGTGAAATGACTAAAATACCCCTAGGTGCTTAATGTGTGAAAATGTGTATGTTGCATTCATGATATATATGTTGCACTTGGGTGGGTTTGATGATACGGAGGAAGATATGTGAGGATCGCATAGTCGCTTGACGACCGTGGATCCACTGGTGGCTTTAAGCCCATTATATGCTTAGCAGCCTTGCTGCAACGTTTGAGTAGTGTCGTTGTTGGTGCTACTTTTGGTGTGTATGGATGGGTGGGTTGATATTTATATCCCCACAGAAGTGTAGGGTTGGAAGGGGAATGGAGTGCAGGGTTGGATTTGGGATAGGAGCATTGCATTCATGTGATACTGATGTGATATGAGGTCATTGTGGGCTAATGCCCAAGACCATCGATTTTGATAGGGCTTAGGCCCAATGTGATAATTGCATGTTGGTTGGATTACCAAGGGTTATACACATTGAGTTTCGAAACTCACACCCTTTTATTTAATGTTTTAGATGACTCTTAGTAGACAGTTCGACGTGGAGGAGGACTCGGAGGTGGCCACACTGCAAGCTACTTAGAAGTTTTTAACTAGTTTCGAATGACTTTATTTTAATTACTTTATTTTCGTTGGGGTGTAATAAGGCCTTGTATCTCCAATTTGACCTTACATTTGGGTTTTATTATTGTTTCAACTACCTAATTATTAAACTTAACTAAATTTCTAAAGTTTAACATGGTTTTCAAAATAACTATAACATATGGATGTTTTCTTAAAACATGAGCTTTCATCATAACTTAATAGGTTGCAAGGATTTTGGGTTTCTAAAGCTTAAACTTAAGTTTTTAACTATACAAATTTCTTACTAAATATAAATTTATCTAAATAAAGTCGTTTTGGAATTATCCCTTTGATGTGACATCACCAGATTTGGCCATAATGTCTGGGCCGGGTCTGGGGGTGTTATAATGAAATTGCGAACAAGCAAAGGCAAGGGAAAAGTGAAGCTTGTTTAAAAACTTTTAGCAAATTGGTGAGTGTTCAAGGATTGCCACTTGTATGTGCGAACCATAGTGTTAATAAAGAGCTTAAGGCTTTGTCCAAATTTCTGAGAGTAAGCCTTCTCTAAAACTCTATTTTGTGATTGTGATGATATATGTGTTTTTATGAACACTTATATGCAAGCTCTATATTGCGAGCTAATTATGAACAATGTTTTGCAAACTGCTTATGATTTGCGAGCTCTATGTTTAAGTACATGTTTTAACACTTTAATCTTCTGAAACTGTTGGATATAATGGTATGCCATAGGATTGTGAGCACTCACTTTTGTGTTTTGTGATTTGGGCGAGAGGCCCTGGGAAAGGTTAGGAGAAATAAGGGAATGTTGAGTTAAGCTCCATTCAATAGGACATGCTGGTGTGATGAAAGAGTGTTACCTTTATGGTATACTTATGGGACATGTTAAGACTCTTTGTGTCAAAGTGATGAGTTATAAGGAGATCCATTTATTAAACAGAAAGTACATGTGGGTAAGATTGTGTTTTTTTGAAATACTATGGTTTTCAATATTAAGCTAATTGGAAGTGTGATACAGGCACGCCCGGGGCACCAGCATTTTACAAGTTGATGGAGCTCGAACTCAAAGTCCCAAGTGCCGTGGAGCTCATTTGAGTCTTGGAGCACTTCCAAATTGAGTCAGTTTAGCTCATTTGAGCTCAACTTGAGCTCACTCGAGCTCGCTTCAGCTCAGTGAGCTGATTTCTTACTTTTAATAAATTGAGTATTTAGTTAAATTAATTTTCCTACATCAAATTAAATATGTCTAAATAATTCATTTAGTGTTGGATTTAATTTGTCTAAGTGTAAATTAATTTTGTCACATTTTATTACAAGTTTTAAAGGTGTTTTACAGTTAAATTAAGTGTGCAGGTTTTTCTCATTAAATAGGGGCTGCCGAATTTATTAAGTGTCCTAATGGTGCATTTAAGTTGTCCAATGATATGTCCATAGCATGTATTTAATTGTGTTCAACTAATTTGAAAAGAATTAATGCATGTTTATGCTTAATAAAGGTCCAGTTGAATTTAATGAATTGCTGCTACTTTTCAGCCGAATTAATTGAGACACTAAAGCATGTTTGTTTCATGAATTGCAGCGACCATTAAGGAGCATGCTTGGTTGAAATTCAATGAAGTATTTGTTGCATTCATCATGCTTGGATGGCAGTAATTAAAGGAGATGTTGGAAATATACATGCGACGCCATTATGAGCTACTGATGCTTGGAACATCATTTATTTGATGTTGGTGCATGAATGGATGAATTTAATGCATGTATGTTGGCTGAATTAATGAGTTGTTCAACATGCATTTAAGGAGCCATTTCGTGAATAATGAAGAGGCATGCTGGCCGAAATTAAAGAAGATGCATGGAGCATTAATGAGCTGCATGCACAATGCTTGGGAAGGCACAAGTCAGCTCCTTTCTCGTGAATAACAAGCTGTTAAAGAAGCTGCTCATGAATGGTGCATGGAACAGCATTAAATTGCTGTAAGTTGTTGACCGAAATTTAATGGGGAGTTAGGCATGCATGAAATAGCAATAAAGGGCTACATGCAAGGGGACGTTATTTATGAGCTGATTGTTCAGCTTTTTCAAGGCACATTTTTTTTTGTGACCCACAATGGAAATTAATGGCTGCATGAACAAGCTCCTTGGATGGCACAAAAGGAGTTAATGTGCTGCTGATGGTTGGCGTCTCCAAGGTTATTAATCAGCCCATTTCTTCCCTCCATTAAGAAGGCTTTTGGCGTCCCAAGAAGCTGACTTTGAATCATCTAAAGGTTGCTATTTTATTCTCCATATTCATCCAAACCTTGCAAGCTTCCCAAGGTCCACATTCAACCGAATCTCCTAAGCATACCAAGGGCCTCATTTAGCCGAATTTGGCCAAGAACTCTAAGGGATTTATTCTAGATTTTTCCATCTTGTTCTAGTTTAATTTAACTTAGTCTTTAAGCTTTTGTTCAGTGACTATTTGGCTAGCAAGACCCAGGCCTATAAATACTTCGTTAATTTCATTTGTGGAGAGTTTTTTTGATCATTTATGTAATTATATGAGCGTTGTTCATTTGAGTGAGCTTGTCTCCTCTTCGATTTCGTGCAAGTTTCCTAGTATTATAAATTTCTTGTGGCGGCTAGACTTCTTTCATCAAACTATACCATCAGTTCTTATCTACCTAGATAACGGGTCGTGTTCCATCTTCGATTCCATTTCCCATCTTAAACAAATATAGAATTCGGGGTGACACTGTCATAGTGTTGAATCGATTCTTTGCTTAAGTTCTTTAATCCATTTCTACCAAAATATCACCTATCTTTTATCTATCTTCCTTCAACATAAAACCAAACCTATCATCTAAACTGTTCCCTTCATTTCTCAAACCTCCATTCCTAACTTAATCCATTTCTTAAAACCAATTCACTTAAAATCTTTCGTAACTCTTCTATATTTTCCTATTATTACTCGAAGGCTTGATTTATTCCTCGTAGACGATTGGGCAACTCGTATACTTTTCGACTCTTTCCGGCGCGGACCGTAACATCTGGTATCAGAGCTACCAAACGAGGATTTTTGACGACGTACGTGAAGCCGAAATAGGTTCGTGAAGAAATAAAAAAATTGAAAAAAAGTTGTAATTTTATTTTCTTGTATTTCAGCATATTGTATTTGACATAGTGAAAAAAAAAAGAATTACAAAAATTTGAAAAGAAACAAAATTTGAAAAAAAAATAAAAAAAATACGAGTATAAATAAAAAGAAGAAGAAGTGTGGAAATTTTGAAAGTTTGAAAGTTTGCAGGTTTTGTTTTCACTACTTCTTTCCCGATCTTCAAGCCACCCTTCTTCACTCCAATGCCATACATACTTTTGTTTTCTCTTTTGCTTCAGCCTACCCGATACACCTGTAAACATTTTTCCCTTGTTACCAAATTTTGAAGCCGACCCTCAAGCCGCAATAAGTCTTTACGAAACAAAGTACGAAATTGAGAGACGAGACTGAGTGGTAAAAGGCACGAGTATATTCATCAAAGAAAAAGCCTTATACGAGTGTGAGCGATTTTCCTTTGCGAGTGACTTGTGAGGATTTTGTGGTGATGATTTAATTTTCTATTTTATTCTTTTTAACAATTTTTCTTTTTTAGAAAAATAAACATGTCACAAGAAGGGTTCTCAATCGCCGACTTCAAATACTTGTTGAGCGAAATGGAAAGCATGTTTGAACAAAAAATATCATCAAGTCGGAGAACAGAGTCAAGTTCTTCATAGCGATATACATCCTGAGATTATTCGCGAAGAGACTCTTATCAAGACTCATGTTCGCCATGGCTTTCGAGATGGAGAGAAGAAAGATATGATTTAGAATCCTTCCGAGGTGACGAACGAGATTCTTCAAGTCGAAAAATGGAATCTAGAACCCCAAAAAGGTATACTTCTGAATACTACTTGAAGAAGTCCCATCAATTCCGAGTTAAGAAGTTTCATGCTATGACTCTTACTCCTTAAAGAGTTCGAGAAGAAATCTTGATCAAGGATCCTATTCGACGAGGAATTCAAGGCGAAACAAAGCGACTAACGAGTGTAAAACCTATTACGAAGATGAATACGCAAGCACGAGTTATTCGTCTTATGATTTCCAAATGTCATGCTCAAAGAATCTTCCAAGAATTGAACGTGATATCTATGAAAACATCACTTTGATCTTAGAATCAAATCCTTTTGTTTTCGATTCTTTTGAAACATCTTCTTGTTGTAATCAAAATGAAAAAGAAAAAGAGAATAAAGAAAAAGAAAAACAAGAAAAACAAAATAAAAATGAGAGAAAAGAAAATGAAGAAAGAAAAATTGAGAAAGAAAAAGAAGTGGAAAAAGAAACGCGAGAACAAGATGAGCAAGAAAAATAGAGTGGTTTTTCAATTAACTCTTCGGACTTTTGTTCGTCTTCTGTTTCTTCATTTTAGGTGCCCAACATATCGCACGATGATCTCCAACTTCAGTACCTTCCCGAAGAAAGGCGTTTTCATTTGATCGAAGAAGGTAAGGAAGATGGTAAGACGGGTTTACCCTATAATAACCATTGTGAAGAAAAGTGTGAAGATGGAGTAACGTCTATTTGACGAGTGCAAGACTCAAGTAAGTATGACGATGAATTTTCTTTTAATCCCAATTTGTTTGATTGTGGATATTACGATATTTGTTCATTGTCTAATACGAAATCTTTGAGTTTTTGTAAATCAGTTTTGAAACTTGTCAAGAATTTTGATTGTTCGATTTTGAGTTTGCACAATCCCTATTGGTTTAACATGTTTGATTTTTTTAAACCGTTGTTCCATCTTGAAATTAATAATCAAAATCATGTTTTTAATCCGGGAATATGTTTTGTATCATCTGGTATATCTTGTTGGAAAATCAATCAATCCAAATTGTGCTTGAAAAATTTCAATCATTTTGGAAATTGGTTCTAGGATAAGGTAACGAATTTTGTTCAATCTGTCTTCAAATTTTATTCATTCCTTAAACAATATTTATGGTTGTATTTGAAATTCACTTTCCATTTGAAAATTGTTGAATTGAACGCGAAGCTTCGATTACACTACTTGGCCGTGGAGAGAAGGTTTGTGTTGCTC
This sequence comes from Gossypium bickii, assembly GCA_025503065.1. Lineage (NCBI taxonomy): Eukaryota > Viridiplantae > Streptophyta > Magnoliopsida > Malvales > Malvaceae > Gossypium > Gossypium bickii. Next base: position 38,580,708 of record CP106717.1, on the reverse strand, counting down.
GATCAAGGTAAGACTGATCTTTGTCTTTCTGAGTATAAAGGTAAGTCTTCTGAAACTGTTGATGCGTTTTTGCTCTCTTCGGATTGCGATAAGCTTTGCGTTGCTGATTATGTTTTTGCCAAACATTTAGATCATGTTATGATTAATCATTCTATTTTGCCTAATTGTGATCCATCTATTTTGATGAATGATGACAGGATTCTTGAGTTCAATAATTTTGATAATTTCCGTATGAAAGAATCCATATTGTGTCACATGTGTGATACATTTGAAAATCTTGAGATGACTTTGTTTTCTTCGATTGTTGATAGAACACATGAGGCTGATTTTCACCATTTAGATCATGAAATGTTTGAATGTCCTATCTTGTTTAATGATGATCTACATGTTGACAAAAGGAAACTTGTGTTTGATAATTTTTATTCTTGTGTTCGATCTATGCATGAAATTATTGTGCACATTCGTGAACCATGTGAAGTATTTCAAATATCTACTTGTGATGAATATATCTATCATTTGATGTGTTATTCGCTTGATGATTTTGATTTATGGAATCCATCTATATCGTATGTGTGCCTTAGAGATTGTTTAATTTCGTTCCACAAATTTGACAAGGCATTGTTCCTTTTGTATGACAAAGTGGTTGTACCTGTTCGCATGCAATTAACTTGTTTTATTTTGCTTACGTTTGGATTGCGAATCTCTGTGAAGCTTTATTTGTTAATGCATGATTATATTTTTAAGGTGTCATGAATATCATCCGTCTGGTTTGATCGAGGAAAGTCGAGCAAGGAATTTTGTTCGGACAACCAACAGCTCGATTCGAGGAAGAATCGTCTTGAAGAGGGGAGGGATAATACGGGCACGCCCGGGGCACCAGCATTTTACAAGTTGATGGAGCTCCAACTCAAAGTCCCAAGTGTTGTGGAGCTCATTTGCGTCTTGGAGCACTTCTAAATTGAGCCGGATTAGCTCATTTGAGCTTAACTTGAGCTCACTCGAGCTAGCTTCAGCTCATTGAGCTGATTTCTTAATTTTAATAAATTGAGTATTTAATTAAATTAATTTTCCTACAGCAAATTAAATATTTCTAAATAATTCATTTAGTGCTGGATTTAATTTGTCTAAGTCTAAATTAATTTTGTCACATTTTATTACAAGTTTTAAAGGTGTTTTAAAGTTAAATTAAGTGTACAGATTTTTCTCATTAAATAGGGGCTGCCGAATTTATTAAGTGTCCTAATGGTGCATTTAAGTTGTCCAAAGTGTCCAATGATATGTCCATAGCATGTATTTAATTGTGTTTAGCTGATTTGAAGAGAATTAATTCATCTTTATGCTTAATAAAGGTCCAGCCGAATTTAATGAATTGCTGCTACTTTTCAGCCAAATTAATTGAGACACTAAAGCATGTTTGTTTCGTGAATTGAAGCAGCCATTAAGGAGCATGCTTGGCCGAAATTCAATGAAGTATTTGTTGCATGCATCATGCTTGGATGGTAGCAATTAAAGGAGATGTTAGAAATATACATGGGACGCCATTATGAGCTACTGATGCTTGGAACATCATTTATTTGATGTTGGTGCATGAATGGACGAATTTAATGCATGTATGTTGGCTGAATTAATGAGTTATTCAGCATGCATTTAAAGAGCCATTTCATGAATAATGAAGAGGCATGCTGGCTGAAGTTAAAGAAGATGCATGGAGCATTAATGAGCTGCATGCAGAATGCTTGGGAAGGCACAAATTAGCTCCTTTCTCGTGAATAACAAGATGTTAAAGAAACTGCTCGTGAATGGTGCATGGAACAGCGTTAAATTGCTGCAAGTTGTTGACCAAAATTTAATGGGGAGGTTGGCATGCATGAAATAGCAATAAAGAGCTTGTCTACATGTAATGGGACGTTATTTATGAGCTGATTATTCAGCTTTTTCAAGGCACATTATTTTTTTTGTGACCCACAAAGGAAATTAATGGCTGCACGAACAAGCTCCTTGGACGGCACAAAAGGAGTTCATGTACAGCTGATGGTTGGCGTCTCTAAGGTTATTAATTAGCCCATTTCTTCCCTCCATTAAGAAGGCTTTTGGCGTCCCAAGAAGCTGACTTTGAATCATCTAAAGGCTGCTATTTTATTCCCCATATTCATTCGAACCTTGCAAGCTTCCCAAGGTCCACATTCAACCGAATCTCCTAAGCATACCAAGGGCCTCATTCAGCCGAATTTGGCCAAGAACTCTAAGGGATTTATTCTAGATTTTTCCATCTTGTTCTAGTTTAATTTAACTTAGTCTTTAAGCTTCTGTTCAGTGACTATTCGGCTAGCAAGACCTAGGCCTATAAATACTTCGTTAATTTCATTTGTGGAGAGTTTTTTGATCATTTATGTAATTATGTAAACGTTATTCATTTGAGGGAGCTTGTCTCCTCTTCGATTTCGTGCAAGTTTCCTAGATTTATCAATTGCTGGTGGCGTCTAGACTTCTTTCTTCAAACTATACCATCAGTTCTTATCTACCTAGATAACGGGTCGTGGTCCATCTTCGATTCCATTTTCCATCTCAAATTAATATAGAACCCAGGGTGACATTGTCATAGTGTTGAATCGATTCTTTGCTTAAGTTCTTTAATCCATTTCCACCAAAATATCACTATCTTTTATCTATCTTCCTTCAACATAAAACCGAACCTATCATCTAAACTGTTCCCTTCATTTCTCAAACCTCCATTCCTAACTTAATCCATTCCTTAAAACCAATTCACTTAAAAGCTTCCGTAACTCTTCCGTATTTTCCCATTATTACCCGAAGGCTTGATTTACTCCTTGTAGACGATTGGGCAACTCGTATACTTTTCGACTCTTCCCAATGCGGACCGTATTAAAGTGAGTAACTGTAAACCAGAGTTCGTGTAAGTATGGTGAACCTAATTTCCAGTTCAGTGACCTTGGCAAAGCTTTTGTTTAACTTATGTTTTGTGCATGCTATGTGGTTATTCTTTCCTGTATGTTCAACGAGTTTGCAAGAGCTCACACACTCCTTTCTAAATACTGCAGATAGTTAGATCGTACGGTGTGTAGTAGCAAAGCAAGTGACCCAAGCAAACTCTAGATTTAAGGGCAAGGTGGGATTTTGCTTGTGCTTAGAGTGACGTGAACTCGATTTACGAGTTGTTTCATGATTTAATGGTCCCAATTGTCTAAATAGGTACTTGCACTAGATTTCGATGAAATTGAAAGAAAAGGTAAACTAATGATAAATTTTGGATATACCTGTAACATATTAAACCCAGCCTGGACGTTATGGTCGAATCTTGTGATGTCACATGATAGTGCTTTAAAAAACGTAATTACGATAAAACCAGTTTTAGATATCTTAGGCTACCGTCAAAAAGTGTCATTTGTTCATTAATTACCCTTTTTCAAAACATTATACGTTGCGAAAGCTTTTAAAATAATTTATGAATTCGTGTATATTTTGATAAAACATTTATTTATTTTGAAAACTCGTGTCGTATACTGCTGCTAGCAGTTTATAAAAAAAAATCCAAAATTTTAAACAGAAACTCGTAAAGGCCATATTACATCAAACTCCCCAAATATAAACCAAACCATAAATAAAAGTAAAAACCGTAAAGGTCTAGAACTGTGGTCACCGCCAAGTCCTCCACCGCACCAATCCGTCTACTACTGGGGATTACTTGAACACATTAAACAGAAAAGGGTGAGCTTTCGCGAACTCAGTGTGTAATCCCCACAGAAAATATGTACACGGTAATATCAGAAAATAAACATGAATTCACAGTTCGGGTCTGAGCCCATTACAGAGACGGTGTGGACCTTAGCCCACTCAGATACAGAATCAGATATATTCTAGGGCCTTAGCTTATTTCAGACATAATATGTAAATCAGAACATAATAGCAGAATCCTACCCACCAGCCTCTACACACCAACTCCATCCAACCTTACACACCATGTGGGGATATAATCAACCCACCCATCCATACACACCATGTTGTACCGAATGTGGCACATAATCAGAAAGTTGCAGCTGAGCTGGCCGATAACAGGCTTAAGAGCCTTTCAGATACTTCCTCTGAATATCATCAACCCACCCCAATGCAATGCAACATATATAATATGACATGCTTTTATGCAAATAACAGTCCATACATTCAAATTAGGATACATGTTTAGTACAAATTTCACATAATCAAATCACAGAGCTACGGGTCTAAGTATTGTTTTTTCGACCCTTTATTAGGTTCACAGTCGACTTGGGGGACCCGTGCAACCTTTCAGAACATTTTATAAAAATGGGCTCACACGCCCATGTGGCCTGCCTGTCTGGGCCCACATGCCCGTGTGGCCCACATGGCCCAATTGGTCAAAACTGTGTCTCGTACACGGCCTCGCTTGGCCATAACCCATCACACAGCCGTGTCACTTGCGCACGGCCTGGCTCATCAATCACACGACCGTGTGGTGACTTACAGTCTTGCACACGACCTATCACACGGGTGACCGCACGCCCATGTGGTGTCGACCAACGGTTTTCAGCATAGAGGGAAACCTCATTTTCTACGTTTCTAGGTACACATCTGGTTTTGATTGAAGCTAATATGATCACTGAGCACTCCAGAACCTAAGAATTGATATTCCAACGTCTAAATCAGTGTTTAAAATGAAACTAAATCGAGAAGTTAAACCAAATATCTTCCAAAACCTTACTTTCAATCAAGTCACCGAAATTACCCGATCCTAATTATCCAAACAGCGATTACGAGTCTCTGAATTTTCCCCTATCCAGCATTAATGACGCACATCAGTATAAGCTAACAACGAAAATAAAACTATGCTACTCATCTTACCAAATCAAGATGGGAATGAGTGTTACACAGAAGAGAGGCGACTGCAGAGAAGATCAAAATTAAAAGATGGTAGCAAGGAAAAGAGAAAGAACGGCAAAAGGAAAAGGAAAAAGGAAGAGGGAAAATTCAGCTATGGGAAGGGAGGACACTGTATTTTCAGCAGAGAGGAATTTTGGAAAACATAACTGCTCAGAAATTTTGATCCTTTCTAATTTCTCTCCCACTAATTCTATTCACGAACCACCACTTAGTTCCCTATCTTAGCACAACTCTAGCCGAAGCTAGGAGCAAAAATTATAGCCATTGCTGTCCCATAAAATTGAACCCAAGACCTCTTTCACCCCAACACTCCACTTATCCACCAAACCAGCAGGCCCATTCTGATATAATTTTACCAACACCTACAGTTAGGCCTATTGAACCCAGTTAAGGCTTAAATTAGAAAAACATTAAAATTTACCCAAGACATGGCTTGAACTTGGGACCCCTCACACACACCTATAACACATAATCACTGAAGCAGATAGACAATTGTGTCACAAAATTACAAAAGCTATAATTAAAGAAAAATCGGGGCGTTACAATAACTCTCGAATATAAATAAACCAGAAAAGAACTGATGTTATATATCAACATGACCCATATTTCTATAAGTTTGTTTAAAATTGAAAATTTAAGGAATGGGTGGAACCTTGACCCGCTATCTATATTGAGATAGGAACGAAAGGTATAAGGATGGTCGCCACACTTTGGGATGGTTGACAAAGTGGTAAGATCGGTTTGAGAATGTCACAAGAACAAGTTCTTAATAAGTTTAGAAAGTTCTTAAAGAAAAAAGAGATTAACTCAAATATGTTTATATCATAAAACGTCTAACCCTACAATAATGACTTAAACGAAATATATATATGACACCTAGTAGATGAATGACCATGTTCGGCCATAAATAAAGTACATGAACAATTAAAATCAGTTAATGTCTTCTATTCAACTGAACAACCAAAATTCGGCATAAAATAGCCATAAATTAGGCGTAAAATATGCATAAAAGTTTCATCTATATTATATTTTAGAGACTATTTTACTCCTGTTTGTGAAATTTGGCGGTAATAATTTTTTGACCCGAAAAATTGCCATTTTTACCCTTCTACTCTAAACACCCCTAAACGCCATACTTAACCCATTTTTAATCTTTTTAACACCTTTAGTGAAAACAAATTTGTTTGAAAAAAACCCAAAATACCCTTAAACCCCTTTTGAAGCCTATATCTTCCCTTTTGCCACAACATATTTGATTTCTTGATTTCTATTCTTTTAGCTCTATTAGAATCGAGAGAACAACTCCTGAGAGGTAAAAGGCATGAGTGAGTGAGATTATTCTAGTGGAAAAAGCTAATTCGAGAGCAAACATGAGTGGAGTGAATTTTTTTTCCGAGTGAATCTGTGAGGTTTGTTTTGGTAAGTTATTATTTTTCTACTTTAAATTCTTTTTTTTTCTGATCTTTTAGATAAATCATGTTAGAAGAACATTCTGATTTTGAACTACAAAGTTTGATGAAAGAAATACAACAGATGATGTAAGCTAAGTTGGAGCCTATTCATAAATGGCTTGATAACGTGATGGGGAGTTTACAACAAGGCCTTTCATTCTGGGGTTCTAATCTACGGGTTGATTGAATGGCTATGAGGTATAAGCATGATAGTACACAAATTAAATCTGCGAATGCTACCTCTGGCATGCCAAAATTTTCATCTACATCAACAAGGAGGGGCAAACATGTTCCCAATGATGATCCTCCATTTCAAGTCCAAAGGAAGTCCACCCGTGTGGAATCTTACATTTCAACATCACTTGATACAGATCAAGCTCGATTGGTGCGATAAAAAGAACTTAAGAGAAGAGAAAGAGAAAAGTTGTTGATAAACAAAAATAAAAGAATTTGAGAGGAGAAAAAAAGAAATGAGAGAAAAAGAGAATGAAAAAGAAATAGAACTTGAAAAAGAAAAAGAGTTTGTGAGAAAAGAAGTTGAAGTAAAAAGAGAGAGTGTAAGAAAAGAGATTGAGATTGCAAAAGAAATCGAGAATGGAGAAAGAAAAACAAGTGTGAGTGATATGAGTGACATTGTTGGAAAAGAAAGTGCAATTGAGAAAGAAATGAGTGAAAAGGAGAGAAGTGTTTTTACTAACCAACATGCAAGTTGTCCTTGTATTGTGTCTTCATTTCAGATTTCTAAAGATCCGTTTGACGAGTTCTAACTTTAGTACTCCACTTTTGAAAGACAATTTCGTGTTTGTGAGAAAAGTAGTTGGAAAGTGCAAATAATCTTGAAATGCCAAAAGGTGAGCAAGGTAAGAAGCTTTTAGTAATTAAACCAAGTTGGCAATCTTTGAATATTGTTGATAAGTCCTTTGATTATTTTGATCTCAAAAGTTCTCTTTACATTATTCTACCTTGTTATTCTTTGAATGTTATTGGTGAATTTGCACCGAATCATGTTTTAAAACATTTCTTTCATAAGTTGTCTTGTGCTGGTTTACGAGTCATTAAACTGCAAGTTGATAAATCAATTGATGTCGTTGGTTTCAATAGATGTTGTAACACCCCAACTCGTATCCGTCGCTGGAACAAGGTTACAAGGCATTACCAAGGAGTACAGAGCACTTACAGATAATTTGAAATCATTATCGTTCAAATACTAAGATAATTATAAACGTTCCTTTAATGAACCTTTGAGATCCAAATCATGCATTTAGATCGGGTCCAGACTAAACTGGATCCTCAGGAAAATTTTTCGCGACTTTTAAATTTTTTCTTGCATATAAGGGTCACATGCCCGTGTGACTGGGGACACACAGCCGGACCATACGCCCATGGGGTAGACTGCTTGTCACACACAGCCTAGACACACGCCCATGTCTTCCTGTATTGACGAAAATTAGGCTATTTTCCAAGCCATATTTCTCACTCACTTGATCCTTTATCTTTACCAACAATTTAATACAGTCAAGAACCAATTTAAAATATTCAACCAAGCCTTATACTTATTACCATTCGTTAGTCGTACACTTCATATAAATAACAAGAAACGTATATAGGCTCAATTCTTATTATGTATTCATATCACATATAATAATCATACCTCTATATTTCATATACATTTTCATAACAATTTATCTTGGTTTCTAACTACTTCATATTTGAGTTCTACTCATCAAATCATTTGAACATCATCTTTACACAAATAGTACACTTGAAGTGTACAGTTCAATAATTACGAATAAACATATTTATTACACATATACCATGTTTTTATATATCACAGTCTCATATTTCCATGTATCAGGTACCATCATTTCCTCGTATTTCAGACAAATATGTGTAACAATTCATAAACATGCAACTCACTAACTCTTTTTGTGAATCACAATTTAAATTGACAAATCACTTATTGAGTCCAATTTCAATGTTCACTAAAATTTATCATATAAATTTGGATGTACGTATCCACCAATAGATTCCATGTACATATATCATCATCTCAAATTCCACATTGTAACACCCCGAATTTGGGCCTATTGAGTTGTAACACCCCAAAAACTCCGAAACTTTAAATTTCTGTGCACTGAGGTTGGTATGTATGAGTAGCACTTAGAATGTTAATTTTAAGGTATTATCGGGATTATTTGAGGTCTTATAGATAGGGATGACCATAGGGAAAAAATTATTTTTTCTTGTTTATTGGACCCTAGTCTTAGGCATTAGGCCTCTTAAACAGATTAAGGGGAAAATAGGGCACAAATGGGCTTGTGGTCCAGTGGCAAGGTGGCGTCACTAGGGGAGCTACAAGGTGGCATGAAAAGGTCCAAGGTTTGAGTAGTTGTAAGGTGTTTTGGAGTGTTTATTTTGCATAGTGGACGGCAAGAGTTGTGTGGAATTTGGACTCTTTTGTTGAAGTTTTTAAATTGGTCTTGTGAGCTGATAAAGGAGGGAATTTCGGATGAGATAAGGGAGATATCATGGATAAAAATTAGGAGATGAGAGGTGGGAGGAGTTGGTGCCAAATTGGACTGTGGGGGAAGGTAGGATTCGGCTATTGGCTATAAAAGGAGGTGCCGAATTCCTTTGAGAGGTTCCTTGGGTTCCATTACATTTTTTTTCGCCCCCTTAGCCGGATTTTTCCATTTGCCGAAAAAAACCCATCATTCTTTTGCCGAAATTTTGTTTTTCTCTCTAGCCGAATTCCCTATACCTTTTCTTCTTAAATTCCTTCTCTTGTTCACCTTTAGTTCTAGCCTATCACTTCTCCTCTTCTTCTCCCTATTGGTGCCAAATTGTCCCTGTCACTATACTAGTCTCAAAAGCCGAAAGCTTCCTGGGCCGATTACTCCTTGGGTAAGTACTTAGTCAATTTTTCCTTTAGTATGTTCAATAAAAGCCGAAAGGCTATCTAACTTCTCATCGCCATTAACCTGGTATTAACAAGGGTAGGGTTCAGAGATTGCAAGCATGGTAAGGATCGTTAGCAAAGTGGTAAGTGTACTCGTCTCAGTCATGGATTAATGGATAGTCGAATGTTGGTATGGCTTATAGGGGTGACTTATGTGAAAAATGAGTCACTCAATTTTGATGATATATGTTTGGGTGTAGATCTAGGGATGTTCGTGAATAGTAGCTAAGGAAGGGCTACTAGAACATGTGGCACAAGGTAAGGTTACGGTGAGGTTTCGGTTTTTGATAAAGTGTGTATTAAGCCAAGATTAATCGTTATGTGGTGACTATTGTAGGTTCGTGATTAAGGGGTTTACAGCACGCGTTGTAACCATGTGTGTACAAACACTATGCACACATGAAATCAGTAATGCCGAAAAGCCGAAAGTGGCTAAATGGGCCTGGTGGGCCTTGAGGCTAAGTTTGATGAAATGGATTAATTTGATTATATGAGTTGGGTTAGGCATGCATATTACACGATCTGGGTTTGTTTTGGGCCTAGTGGGCCATAAGAATATGATGTGGCCATTATGGGTTATATGAACGTGAAATGGGTTGATGGGCTTTATGGGGACGTAGACTAGTATGCTAGGGTTTTATGGACTTTAGGCTTAGTACTGAACAACTCTTAAACATCATAAGACTTTCTAATACTTAAACATGTCTGTGGACAAGTCGCTAGGTTAGAGTGTGGTAACGGGCATGTGCATGTCTAGGATTGGATCTAGGGAGAGCTTGGTACTTAAGCGGTCCAAGTGGCCCACCTCCTCTTCTCTGGAATCCTACCTGGTGCATAGTGTCTGTTCACTTTAGCCGCAAGGACTTGTTAATGGGCCAAACTTCATAACTAAAACCCGAGAGGGACCAAATACCCCTAGATTTGTAAAATTACTAAAATACCCCTGATTTGAAAATAACCAAAATACCCTTAGTTTGAAAAAAAATTACCAAAACATCCTTAGATTTGCAAAATCACTAAAATAGCCCCAAATTGTGAAATTACCAAAACACCCTTAGTTTGCAGAATTACCAAAATATCCCTGATTTACAAAATTTCCAAAGTACCTTTGTTTTGCAAAATTACGTAAATACCCCTGTAGAGTAGATGTACGAAAATACCCTTGGGTTGTGAAATGAAGAAAATACCCGTATGTGATGAGTATGAGTTTTGTGGATGTTACTCATGTGAATGTTGCATTCATATGATATTCTGATTAGGATACATATGGGTGGGAATTATGGTACGGAGGAAGATTTGAGGATCACGTAGTCACTTGATGACCATGGATCCACCAGTGGCTTTAAGCCCCTTTATATGATTAGCAGCTTTGCTGCAACGTTGAGTAGTACCGCTGTGAGTGCTACCTTTAGTGTGTAGAGGATGGGTCGATTTAGAAATCCCCACAGGTGTGTAGGGTTGAAAGGGAAATGGTGTGTAGCAGATGGATTTTTGGGGAGGGTTTTGCATTACCTTGTTTTGCATATGATATGATATGATATGATATAAGGTCATTATGGGCCAAGGCCCAAGACCACCGATTTTGATAGGGCTCAGGCCAATGTGATAATTATATATTGAATTGAATGCCAAGGGTTGTACACACTGAGTTTCGAAACTCACACCCTTTATTTAATGTTTCAAGTGATCCTTAGTAAATGGCTCGACGTGGGAGAGGACTCGGAGATGGCCACACTACAAGATGTTTAAATTTTTGTTTATTTGTTTCAAAAGACATGGTTTAATTGCTTTATTTTCGTTGGATGTTATAAGGCCTTGTACTCCATTTTGACTTTAGACTTTGGGTTTTGTTGTTTCAATTGTTTACTTAATTATTAAACCTGAGTAAATTTCTTATGTTTAAACTTGGTTTCCAAAGTACTTAAAGTTATAAAATGAGTTTTTTTTTATTACTTAACAAGACTCAAGTATTTTGGGCTTTTGGGCCTTAAATTTTTAATTAGCAAAATCGTTTGAATTATGCCTTTAATGTGACATTCCCGTATTCGGGCCTAACTTCTAGGCCGGGTCTGGGGGTGTTACACAAATGCATTTACTTTCCACATTATGAACTCAAATAACATATACAAGATATACCAATGTATTTCAAGTACGTTTTCATAATATTTCATTCTGAATTCAGATTATTTCATATTAGAACTTTTATCATTAACTCATTTGGAATACCAATTCATACGGATAATACGCTCAAGGTGTACAAATATATAATCACAAATGAACTTATTCATCAACTTAGATTTATGTTCATGTCTCATCAACTCGTATTTCCTTATATCACATAATTCCATGTAACACTTACTCTGTATCAATCTTACCAAAGTTCGATCACATATCGAGCACATTGATCATAAATTTTCACACTTATACCTACACTTATTCATTACATAGTCATATTCAATTACACTTAGTCGTTACATGATCACATGTATTTTCACTTAGTGAATTTCCCGTTGAACTCATCGGAAAAATAGCAGGTACATGGTGGCCTGCACATAGTACCACCCTTGTAGCCGAAGCTATCTGGTGCACATAGTAGCCTGCACTTAGTACTACACATGTGAACAAAACCATAATTTACACATAGTCACCTGCACTTAGTACCACACATGTGATCGAAGCTATCGGGTATGCATAGTAGCATGCACTTAGTACTACACATGCGACTTATCCGTCTGGTACACGTAGTAGCCTGCAGTTAATACTACACACGTGACCTAAAACCATCTCATAGCTCTCTTGTATAGATAGTGGCCTACACTTAGTACCACACATGTGACCTAGCTACCTCATTCGTATCTTTTCTATTCCGAAGGTTCAACCAGGAATTCTCACTTTTCAACATTTTACCAATTCATCCATAATCAATCACAATTCATAATTTACATCAAATAATTACTCCATATTCAACCATATCTCATATAATATAACAAAATATTAAAACATAAATAAAAACGATGTGTTATTTACATACAAACTTACAAATTCAATTTTTATATCATAACGATAATCACAATTTCATAGTAAATATTCGAAATAAAACATTATATCATTTCTAATTTAACATTTATCGATTATAATCGAGCATGTGATCAATTTATACACAAGTCATTCATATATTTTTCCTCCTCCTCCTCTCTATCCACATCCTCAGTATAAATGACAAACTTGTAAGTAACATTATCTATAATTTTCACTATTTACTTATATGGATATTCAAGCTATCCATCCATGTCACAGTCCCTAAATTATTTTTATATTGAGCTACAGAACTCCAAATTAAAATCCACTAATTTTCTTTGAAACTAGACTCACATATCTTCTTACCATAAAATTTTTAGAATTTTTGGTTTAGCTAAAAAGTATGGTTTATTCTTTAAAATCAGCCATGTTCTGTTGTCTGACAATTCTGACCCCTCTTCACTAAAAATCAATTATCTCATCGTAAAAAATTTGGATAATGTTCTCGTTTGTTTCTTTTGAAAATAGAATCATGGAGGATTCCAATAATATAAATTATAACCCATAATTATTTTCCTCAAATTTTTGATGATTTTCCAAAGTCAAAATAGGGGAACCCGAAATCATTCTGATCTTGTCTCACAAAATTTATTATATCTCATGATTCATAATTCCATTGCTTACAGAATTTCTTCTATAAGAAAATAAACTCAATATGATTTAATTTCATATTTTATTTATCCTCTAATTCGATTTCTACAATTTTTGGTGATTTTTCAAAGTTAGACTACTGCTACTGTCCAAAATTGTTTTAGTGCAAAATGTTAATTTTCATTTTGCCCCAAATTTCACAGTTCATACAATTCAGTCCTTGCTCAATTAACCCTCAATTGAGCTAATTTTTCTTAATTAATACTTTATTCTATCATTTTAAACTACTTTGGAAATCAAAATTTTAGCACTAGACCTTAATTCCAAACTCTTTCGCTATTATGTCCTAAAGTCAATTTCCATCAATTTTACTTGATAAAATCATCATATATCAAAATTAAAGCTTCAATTCTATGTTTATTCATTATATGCTTCCAGCACTCATCCATAGCAACTTTAAAAATTAGCCATGGAATAAAAAACTAATGACATAGTAAGTTGGACCCAATTGTAAAAGTCCAAAAACTTAGAAATTTCAAGGAGAAAGCAAGAATTAAACTTACATGAAGCTAAAGTATTGAAGAAAATGGTGAGAATTCTAGATATTCCAATTTGGTCCCATTTTTATTTAACTAATTTTGGCAATTTTCCAAATTTACCCTTATTTCACCCATTTCCTTATTTTTCTCAGCTATTGCCACCCAAAATATCTCCTTTAGGCTTATTTGCACTTTAGGTCCTTCTTCATTTGACAATTGAGCTATTTAATCCTTCTAGCAACTTTTACACATTTTTCAATTTAGTCCTTTTTAATTAACCACCCAAACGTCAAAATTTTCTAGCGAAATTTTAATACTACCTTATTGATACTCTATAAATAGTCATAAAAATATTTATGGCTTGGTTTATAACACCGAGATCTCAATACCTCTTTTTCTCAATTTCTTGACCAAATAAATCTTTGTAAAACACTATTTACTATTTCAAAAATCTTTTAAAAGCTACATTTGGCTCGTAAATATTAAATAATATAATCTACAGATTTATTTGTCGGATTTGGTGGTCTCGAACCACTATTTTCGACATCGCTAAAATTTGGGCTATTACAGATGTCCAAAAAATTTAAATGTTTCGAACAAAACAGAATTTCCACATAAGATGCCTAATCTGTTTGATTCTGATTGTGATGAAGATTCTTTAAATCTTTGTGTGAAATTTTCTTCTGATTCATGTCTACTCGAAAGAAGTGTAAGAGGCTTGTTTTTTGAACATGCACATATCTAATTTTTCTATGTTTAGCATTGATGATTCGTTTATCAAGGAAAAACACTTGATTCATTCTAAAATAAGTGATCAAAATCATGTTTTCAATCCCAGCGTTTGTTGTTTTATGGCATTGATTAAGGGATTCGAGCTTCAAATTTTCACATTGCATGTTTCAATGAACAACGTTCTATTGCTCCTTCTTTCATATTTGTTATCGAAGATGAAGTTCAGGATTTGTGATGAAATTGGAAGGCAACATTTTGTCTTTGATCCCAGAGTAAACTTGAGTTTACAACATTTGAAAGGAGCGTTTGATATTTTTAATGTTTATACGAATTGTAAAATCTTTGAATTGTTCCAAGTCCATGTAAGTGAAGGATTGAAAGAAAGCATTTATTCTAATTTTGTTGTTGTAAGTGTTTTTGATTTTCATGTTCCTAAAAAAGTTGTCACAAACTCAATGAAAGGAAGATACAAATTAAGGGACCTCAATAAATGAAATTTTTTCACGAGCAAATGGTCTGATTTAAGGACAAATCGCCTAAAAGAGGGAGGGTATGACGTGATATCGGTCACATCATGTTATTCGATTAAAAGAACCCGAGATTTGGCCATGATCGAAGGGCCTAAATGCAAGACGAGATCGTCTAATTTCATGCAAAATTTTACATGTGGAAGTTGGGAGCCAATGATTCATTCTAATTTAGTATTTTAATTCTACAGTTTTTTTAAATTAATTTTATTTATTATTGTGTCTTTAATATGTGTCATGATTGTGTCATTGTTATTATATAGTTTTAATGTGAAGGTTTGGTGAGTCTTAAATATGTCTTTAAATGTTATGTTTTTTTTATTGCATGTTTATTATGTGCCTTAAGCATGTTTAATGTGTCTTAAAAGTGTTTTAAATTATGTCTAAATATACTACAGCTTTATTGTTGCATTTATGGTGTCCTAATGCATGTTATAATTGTCCTAAGGGAGACCAATGGTTGGCCTAATTAAAACTTAGAGGGGCTTCTCGTTTTTGCTAAGAAGAATCAATAGTGTTTACATTATGGGGCTGTTCGAATTTGCAAAAGCATCCATTTTGTTCACACTTAAATGGCTGATCATATGGACATTGAAAGTGACCTTTCGGTCAACACAAAGTGATTTATTGCACTACTTAAGATGGGATCTAAATAGAGCCATAAAGAAACCTTCTAGAAGCTGACTATTGGACATTTTCATGCTCCATTAAAGGTTATCATCCATCAAAATGGCCGATTGTGACTATTGGAGCTTGGTTAATCCTTAAGAATACATGGACGAATTTATGAAGCTGTTTGTTTAATCTTTAAGCATGCATGGATGAATTTATGAAGCTAATATTGGTTGTTCGATTGAAGAGAAGACATTAATCTATTTTAACTCTGCATGTACTTCATTTATGGCTAAACATGGCCATCATCTACTAGGTGTCCTATATATATTTTGTTTAAGTCATTGTTGTAGGGTTAGACATTTTATGATATAAACATATTTCAATTAATCTCTTTGTTCTTTAAGAGCTTTTTGAACTTATCAAGAACTTGTTCTTGTGGCATTCTCAAACAGATCTTATCACTTTGTTAACCATCCCAAAGTGTGGTGATCGTCCTTATACATTTGATTCCGATCTCAATATAAATAGCGGGTCAAGGTTCCATCCATTCCTAAACTTTTCAATTTTAAACAACGTTATAGAAATTCGAGTAGTGTTGATATATAACATCAATTCTTTTTTGGTTCGTTTATATTCGAGAGTTATATCCAAAATTTATCATTAGTTTACCTTTTCTTTCAATTTCATCGAAATCTAGTGCAAGTACCTGTTTAGATGATCAGGGCAATTAAATTGTGAAACAACACGTAATCAAGTTCAGGTCATAAAGACATATATCTATCTTGATTTCACCGTTTGTTCGAGGACCTAGTTTTTCTTAAGTTTTCCTTATGTTTTTATTTGCCAACCTATAAAAATTAAATATATATACACACCTGAAATTTAAGTATATGAATATAGTCCATGTTTAATTGATATTTTATTAGTTTACAGGTTCATATCTATGTTATTAAAGTTCTAATAGAGTGTTCATATCTAACTTATATAGAGTTCACCAAAGTTGCTGCGAAGTGACTGGGTTGTCAAACTGTGCAAAGTGCGAACCTTATTGATTGGCGAATTGTTACCTATGAACCCTTGATAACTTTTGATTCATGGAATAGGAGAGACCTTGAGAAACATGTTCGTAGAATAAGGGTAGTTCGTGAGACTTACCCTGTTGTAAGAAACTTTCCCCATGCAAAACTTAGAATACGCAAGCTAATTAAGGGTTCAAACCCCATAGTTAGATAGTCGAACTATTTTGCAAAACTTAGGGTTCGCATGTTGTTAATTTCTTTCATCAAATATTTATGTCTATTGGGAAAGAGTAGTTATGTTCTTGCAAGGGATGTAGGTTTGCATATTTCTATCATTGCGTACCATGAAGCAAGTGAAGTGAGTTCTTAAGCTTGTGTTTCCTTAAATCTAAAAATGTTTTATGTTTTAACTTATGGTGTGTTCGAGGTTAGGTTGGTTTTAAACTAAAAGTCACTTAGATGGTTAATGAGTGATGGGCTCAAAACTAACAATTATTTCGACAAAGGCAAGCGCACCTATCGAACAGTACTATAGTTGCTGTGAGTCCGGAATATCGTATCCTCAAGGACTAAAATTACTAGTAATAACTATCTTTTTATTATCTAGCCTAATAATTAAGGGGATTTATTTAATCTAAATTTAACTACTAATTTAACTAACTAAATTATTATGAACGCGACATAGAGAGAATTTGGAAAATACTTTTAGAGAACTATATGAGATAGGCAATACCTAAGGAAGAATCCACCTAGACTTCACTTATTACTTTTGATTCATACGATTTATTCACTTGACTTAATCCGTAGAAATCCCTGAATTATGTTAATACCTCTTTCAAGACTAAAAACAAATGACTCTAGGTTGATTAATTGAAATGTCTTTCTAATTAAAACCCCTATTGTCGCATTAATTCGATCTAATTAAAACCCCTATTGTCACTTAATTGTGCTGATCTACTCTTAAATAGGGACTTTTGCTCCACTGAATAAGCATCTACGACTTGAATCAATAACCTGAATTATCAAAACAAGAATAAGAACTCACAATTAAGAAAAAGAACAAGTATTTATCTTATAAATCAAATAATAATAAGATCTGTCTTAGGTTTCATCCCCTTAGGTATTTATGGGATTTAGTTCATAATGATAGAGGGAAACATATTAGAATAGGGAAAACGACAAAACATAAGAAAACCCAAAAACTTGTAAAAAACTTGATGGGAGATCCTCAGTCTTGATGGAGATCCTTCTCCTAAGCTATTCCCGACGGCTGTCTTGGAGTATTTTCTGCCTTCTACTCGGTGTCTATTCGACCTCCTGTCGAACTCCACTTTTAGGTTGCCCCCTAGGGTGTATATATAGGCTTTGAGATGCCTTACTTGGCCCACAAGTATCCTATTCCAAATGGAATTCATCCTGGTTTTGGCAGGGATACGCCCGTGTGACATGCCCGTGGTCGATAGTCCAGGTTGTGTTCGGTTCTGCTTAGCACACACGGTCGTGTGGATTTGCCCGTGTGCTGTGGTTTAGGTACCGAATTAAAGGATTAGAAGCACCAAATTCATTAAATTCAATAGAAAAATCATCCAAAATTTAGCCAAGCATGGGGTTAAAATATGTGTAAATTATGGTTTATCAAATATCCCCACACTTAAGCCTTTTCTTGTCCTCAAGCAAAATTCTCAACTCACGATTAAAATTAACTTCCTCAATTCATAACCCTCATCAATAATGTCTCATCATAATTCATAGATAATTTATACATTGATAATTCAACTAAAAGAGTCCTAAAGATTCACACAATTTAAGTCATAAATTTTTATAGCACGAAAACATAGGTGTTTCCCCTTACCTAAATAATTACCCTTGATTCAAAATCGAAAAAAATTGACATCCTCACTAAAGATTCACTCAAACCACTCAAGGTGTTTAAGGTTCAAATTAAACACTCAAAAGACAATCATGAAAAGTTAATCCCATAGGCTTGCATGAAAATCAAATCTCCACCACTATAAAATGAGATGATACACAAATCAAAATGTCTTTAAAAGGTTGTAATGAGGCTTGGGTTAAAGGTGTGGATACAGGCTGAATTAGTGGGTTCAAAACGAGATCAAATTTTCCAATTACCTAACTAGAAAAATAACTAATACTGAATAATTACATTGATTGAAAACTTATCACTAAATAACATGAGCTTCTTCTACAGATGTGGAATTAACGGTTTAATCTCATAACATTAATAATGAATAAATTTCCAACTTTTTTTTAAGAATAAGAACATACAATGATAAGAAAGAACTTTAACAACTGACATAAAGAATATCGTTAGGCAACTGCGCAAATCAAATCTCGACAAAAGGGACATCAAAAGATTAGGTGGATTAAAAATTTGATTTTGGTTAATATTAATGGACGAGTCAAGAAATGATTTATTACGCTAAAAAGGGTTTACTAGGGGTTAATTATGTAGGTAGGCTTTTTATGAAGTAA
Source organism: Gossypium bickii (assembly GCA_025503065.1). Lineage (NCBI taxonomy): Eukaryota > Viridiplantae > Streptophyta > Magnoliopsida > Malvales > Malvaceae > Gossypium > Gossypium bickii. The sequence goes on along the minus strand of CP106717.1, from coordinate 38,561,790 downwards.
GTGGGTTAAAACCTAAGTGCCTTTATCATCTCAGTATATCAAATCAAAAAAGTGGTCTTGACATGTATAATCGAAGAAAGTTCTTGAATAACAAATCAATGTTGACACACTCATAATCAATAAAGTGAGCAAGAAAAGATATATGCTCTAAAAGGTTCAAAATCTCACAAAAATTATGGTTTTTGATGTCAACCTTGCAAATTTCAAACTTCAAAGTAATATTTAAGCAACCTAATAAAATTTTTAATTCTGAAAATAGACTTTCATGCTTGATTCTCTAATATAAAGTTTAAACCATTAATTCACAATTATCTATGACTTAATCTGAAACATGTCAATGAAAATCATAAATAAATAGAAGTTTCCTTTTAATAGTAATATGAGAAAATTATTTAAGAACAAGGCATAATTCAATATTGTTGACACCTCCCTACACTTAAGACGTACATTGTCCTCAATGTACAAAGATAGATATCTACAATATATAAAATCATAAGATAGGGATAGAAGTGAACTTCCTGAATTTTGGATGGAGTCAAGGAAAAGAAATGATATGTTAGGTATAGATGAACGCGGAGGTGGATACTCCGGTGGGGGTGTGGCTGTTCCTTAATATCCCTTTGAACCTAAATTAAAGAAATCAAAATATAATAATAAAAATTAAAGACGATAAAGATAAAGGGACAGAATTTAAAAATGTAAATAAAAGAAAAAGAAAAAATAAATGGACTCAATGGTCCTTGTCCGGTCGAGTTAATGAAACAGCGGACATGAACTTATGTAGATCGGTCTCGACGGGAGACTGTGCTAGGGTCCTTTCGCTTCTTCGGCATGGGGATGGTGGTGTAAAGAAAGAATAAGGGAAATAGGGAAAGGAAAATGAAAAGAGAAAGATAATAGAAAAAAAAGAAAGGGGTGTGGTGGTTAGGGTTTGGGAGAAGAAGAATTTGGGGAGAAAGTGAGAAGAAGGGGGTTTTAAATAGGAATCAGGGACCTGGTTGCTGTCCACGCTCGTGTGCCATGGGCGTGTTAGTTAACACGGCTGTATCGCATGGCCGTGTGGTGCTTCGTTCATTTCTCCCACGCCTATGTAGAGGTTTCCACACCCATGTTGATTAATTAGTGTCGACCACGACCTAAAAGCACGGGCGTGTTGAATGCCCGTGTAGATTTCTCAGTGTCGATCACCACCGAATCGCACGGCCGTGGCACTTTTTCGCAGCCCGTTTTCTAGGGAATTTTTGTCCTTGGTTCATATGGTCTCTGCCGCACCAATGTGCCTATTCGTGGTGTCCACACGGCCATGGCAACGCCCGTGTAGAAAGAGAAACCTGCGCTATATTAACTTGGTTAAGCGTTAGCTGGGTGCTAAAAGTTGAAAATATGGACGTTAGTGTGGTAAGTGCTCGTGTTGTCTCCCGAGAAGAGCTCATTTAAAGTCTTAAGCTAGACTTGCCTTTCCTTCGCATAACCATGGTGGTTTGAAGAGTTTAAACTCCTCATTCTTGCTATCAATTTGATTATTGATATATAGTTTAAGTCGAGTGGTGTTTAGCTTAAAAGTGCCGAATGTAAGATTAGTTACCTCGACTATTCCATATGGGAAGACATTCAGTATCGTGAAAGGGATCTCTTCGTTTGTATTAAGGTCTGAAATGGCGATTCGAGGATCTTTCTTATCCAATAACACCTGATCTCCTATCTTAAATTGGGTTGTCCCATCCTTAAGTTTGACATGGTTTTGCTTTGATTCCTCGTGTTTTTTCAGTTTTTCTTTGATGTGTGTCCGCCATTCATCTAGTTCATTGTAATCTTTGTTCCTCATGAATAGTTTTATTCTCAATATGAACACTAGACCCTAGCTCTATTATCTTTTCTCGAGAGATTTCCTGCAAAGAAGATTGAACATTAAGTTTATTTATATTAACAGGACTTGTATTTGCTTGATCATTAGATTTTCTGTCAGAATCACGTGCTTTGAGTTTAATCGTGTCATTACCTACACGAAATGTTACTTCCCCTGTATCAACATCGATGATGGTCCTAGCAGTTTCTAAAAAGGGCCATCCTAATATTAAAGGAACATCATTATCCTCATTCATATCTAAAACAACAAAGTCTACAGGGAATATGAATTTGTCAATTTTCACTAGTACATCCTCAATTATACCCCTGGGAACTCTAATGGTTTTATCAGCTAATTGAATGCTCATCCTAGTTTGTTTGGGTTTCCCGAGACCTAGCTGTTTAAACATTTTATAAGCCATAACATTGATGCTTGCCCCTAAATCAGCTAAAGCATTATTAACATATAAACTACCAATTAAGCACGGAATTGTAAAACACTTTGGATCGTTTAACTTTCGTGGTAGTTTATTTTGTAAAATTGCTGAGCACGCTGCATTTAGCTCCACATGCGACCTATTGTCTAACTTCCATTTGTTTGTTAAAATCTCTTTTAAAAATTTCCTTGAATTGGGCATTTGCAAAAGAGCTTTAAGAAACGGTAAGTTAATATGTAATTTCTTTAGAAGTTTAAGAAATTTACTGAACTATTCATCTGTGTGGTCTTTCTTCATCGCATTGGGGTATGACACACGAGGTTGGTACTCTATAATTACTGGTTTTGGTTTATCATGGTTTCCTCAACCTTACCTTCCTCTACCACATTCTCTTGCCTCAATTTTGGTTCATCTAACCCTTTACTATGGTGAGCAGAAACGACATGATGTTTCTTCTTTGGGTTAATTTCAGTGTTGCTCGGCAAGCTGCCTTATGGTCATTCAGATATGATCTTAGCAAGCTGTCCTAATTGGTTCTCGATCCCTTGAATCAATTCTTGCTGATTTTTGAGCGCTGTTTTGGTGTTTTGGAAACGGGTTTCTAATACCGCGATAAATTTTGTTAGCATCTCCTCAAGGTTTGGCTTTTTCTGTAACACCCCAAACCCAGTCAAAATGCTACGACCAAATCTAACATGTCACAGGGAAGAAATCGTTTAGAATATCGATTTATTGTCTCGAATTGAAAAGCAAGTTGTCGTCTCTATGTTGAAAAGAGAAAACCTTTGTTTTTATAAAACCCTGAATTTTTTTAAACCATTTGTTAAAGCCATTTCGTTAACAAATGAAATGGCTTCAACTTCTCCTCAGCCGTAAAGTCCAAATCATCTATTATGCGCTCGGTCGCCTCTAGCCAGTACTCAGCTATATTGGGAGCCACACTAGAAACACCCCTGAATACCTCTATTCCATTAGCCCAGAGTCGTTCAGACACGGATTTTCGAGCTCCAGTTCCAATGCCTGCACCAGCAACTCTCTCCAGAACCCGCAGCATTGCCTGCGACACTGCGTCATCACCACCCATTTGATCTTGAAACTCTGCGCCCACAGCTGGCGGCGGTGGCACCTCGTTCTCTGACCCATGGCCAGACCCTACTGGTTCTGACACAGTCATCCTACCTCTACCACAACCACGCATATTACGCCCATGCCCTCGGGTGCTCATGACTAGCGTTCACGAGTTAATCTGATTTAAGAATTTTATGTCTTAGCTTTCTTCCAATGTTTACTACAGCACAATTTTATGAACAATTTATCATAGTAGTTGTTCTTGCAAGTTCACACAGCCCTACGGGTTTCAGTCTCTAAAGTGAATTCCTATCACTAGCATCCATATCACAAGCATTTAAATAATAGTAACAGCAGTTAGAGGACTTACCGTTACAGATTAGTACCAGAGACTCAGGTGCCATGCTTTCCCAAAACATGCATTTCCATCGAAATCATTTTGCAAACCTTTTATTGAAAACATTTTAGGCCTCAGATCCACAGCTGAGCTTTTGAACCAGGCTCTGATACCATAATTGTAATACCCCAAACCCGGTCAAAATGCTACGACCGAATCTGGCATGTCACAGGGAAGAAAACATTTAGAAAACCGATTTATCGTCTCGAGTTGAAAAGCAAGTTGTCGTCTCTATGATGAAAAGAGAAAACTTTTGTTTTTATAAAACCCCAAATTGTTTTAAACCATTTGTTAAAGCCATTTCATTATTTGAAATTAGTGAAGCCTTGTCATTATTACATGTTAGCCAAGTACCCGATGGTAAAGTTTTGGAAATCCTGAAAATTCATTAAGTTTTAAAAACATTCATTTCCATAAGTATAATAGGCATACCGCTTATGCTTAAGCAAATTTTAAGAAAAATTTAGCAGATAAATGATCCCGAAATAAAATCTAGTGGCCTTATTACATAACCAAAAAACCAACTTCAAGTAAATTAAATCCGAAAAATAACCATTAAAATAAAAAACCAAACTAGTGTGCATGGCCACCTCGAGTCCATCTCGGCTCCGTATCTGCGCTCTATGGATTATCTGCAAAATGTAATAGAAAGGGGTGAGTCACTGAGACTCAGTGTATAAATCCCCCTCCCGAAGATGTTAAGCCCTTACACAGTTTCATATGAAAACATGAATGTCATGCAACCCATCCAACCAATCCATCCGAACTCCCAATTCTACCTCTTGTGGCACCTAGCCACTGGTGGTACCTAACCCTAAACCCTAAACCCTCCAAACCACTGGTGACCGAAGTCACAAATAATCGTTTGTAGGGCCAACCCATATTGTGCTACCTAACCACTGGTGACGATCCCTTATCTCGATATGTGGGGCCAACCCACTGTGGTACCAAACCACTGGGACGAGTCACAAAAATATATGTGGTACCTAACCCCTGGTGGTTGCAAACCACTGAGACTTAGTCACAATATAGTAATATGTGGGGCCAACCCACTGTGTGGTACCTAACCACTGGTGACAGTCTGATAATCATACCTTCCCACTCCTCTCATCATACCCATTTTCATGAACATGCTTTTCAAGGCAATATAATCATGCTTAACATTCAGAAATAACATAACATGGCATATGCGGATTTAACAGAGGCAATTAATGTTAGCCACCAAAATAGACTTACCCAGAGTCCTCGCTTTTACCCACAAGGGTAACTTATCATTCCCTACAGTTATTCCGGCTTTTCACAACAAACAAAATAATAACATATCAACATATGAAGTGTGTAAGAGTTACACACTTGATTATCCGTAACATGATACCCACTATCTCGACACACTCGTTAATGGGCACTACCGCTATCTACCTACTCTTTTGCTCAGAAGCTGGCCCACACCCTGGTGGCCAATCGCGAACCGCAGGTACAGCCCTCTTCTTAAACTCGGGGGCTGGGTTTACCGATCCAACCCCACCCAACGCTTGGCTATCATTTGAGTCCATGAACACCTTAGTCACTAACCGAATTAACGCACTAAATAAGGATAAATGGAAATATGAACCCGAATAGAAAGGTCTCTTACCTAAGTTGACAGATCCCAAAGATTCAGCGACAACACCTCCACCTACAATCGGCCCAGCACCCAAACATAAGGCCAAATAGCCATTTGGCTTTGGCATGAAAACCCGAAATAGATATTACAAAATAAAGAAATCACCCCTTACCTTCCTGATAGATTCGATCACCCTCCAGCAAGATTCGGCAAAGGCTAAAACAAGAGGAAAACCAAATAAGAAACTGAAACTAGAAGTATCGATCCTCAACAGGATGCTTAAAGATCTCGGCTTTTCCTACCATAGCAATCAAAATAGAGATAAGAATAGAGATGTGAAAATGCTAGGGAGATTCGGCCATAAGAATAAAATAGAACGAAGAAAGCAAGGAGATCGTACCTGATTATGGGTTGAGATTTCGGCTTTGAGAACCAAAGAAGGGAAGTAGATTTCGACACCTAAGGAGATTAAGAGGAAACGCAAAAAGAGAAAGAAAATATGGGCAAGGGGTATTCGGCTTTTACAAGAAATCGAAGATGAGAAGAGAGTTAGGGAGTTCCTGCCTCAAGAAGATATCGAGAGAAGAAAACACCAAAAAGAAAGAAAGGTTCAGCTTAGATGGTATTGGCTTAAAGAAATAACAAAGAGAATAAGTAGAGCAATACAGGTTTCGGCCAAACAGTAGAAAGTAAAAAACAAGAAGAAGCTTGGAAGGTCACTCGGTTTTGGTACCTGAGAGAAAAGAGAAAATGCAAAATATGGGGTGTGATTTCAGCACAAAAGAAAAAATGAAGGGGAGAAGACCCTAAAGCTCCCTATCTAACTGAATTCCCAACACTCCCCTAAGGCACACACCAACGTTCGGCCACCCCCTAGACTAGCACCCAAAACCAAAAATGGAAGGAACCCACACCCCAAATTTTGGCACACTCCTAGCACACAAGAACCGAATGCTCCAACACCTCTTAGCCACTACAAAATTCGGCTAACACACACCCCAACTCAATCCCTTTGTTTTCTCCTCGCTTTTTTCCTGATCACCCATTCAAACAAATTTGAATACTTCAAACTCCTAATTTTCTTCTCTTCCATTCATCCAAATCTATTGACTCCTTCAACCCTTATCCACCAAAGTCCCTCCTGAGCACAACTCCTTCTGGTCTTGGCGTCAAAAAGATATGCACAAAAGGGAATTTTCGCAGCTCGAACCAAGTCCTTATCACTTCTCCGAGGCGTCACTTCCCTGGCCTTAAGTGGCGCCTCCCTTGCCACTTTACCAACGCCCTCCTTGTGTCAAAACTTGCCACCAACTACCCTTAACACCTAACCCACTCAGCTCCCCCTTCTAAGTACCCAAAAAGAAATTTTTTGATAAGGCTCTAGCCTACCCCTGGCTCAAGCCTAGGCCCTAAAATAGCCTGATCTAGCATAACATCCATACCATCTACATGCAACAAATAAAATGCAAAGGCCCCATTTTAAGGATGTAACATTTTCTCTTGTGGGTAAGGTTGCTGTTGGAAGCCTGAAAGAGGTTGTTGTCTCTGATTTCCTTGGCCACCCCATGAGAAATTGGGGTGGTTCCTCCAACCTGGATTATAAGTGTTACTATAAGGGTTATTTTGAGGTCTAGAATTATTACCCATATAGTTCATCTGTTAGCTTTTTATGCCAGGGCTGTAGGATGGATATTCTGTATTATTCATTCCTCCTCTATTCGTATCACACTGCATCACTAGATGTACCTGCGAAGAACCACACAAACCATTAATTTTTTTATTTAAAAGTTATACCTGATTTGATAGCATGGTTACTGCGTCGAGGTTGAAAACACTGGCGGCTTTTGTTGGCTTTATCCTCGTAACTTGCCACTGATAGTTATTTAGTGACATCTCCTCTATAAAATCATAAGCCGCTTCAGGGGTCTTTTTATTTAGGGTTCCACTGGCGGCTGAATCAATCAACTGCCTAGTTGAGGGGTTCACACTATTGTAAAAGGTTTGAACCTGTAACCACAAGGGTAACCCATGGTGAGGGCACCTTCTTAGTAAATCCTTGTATCTCTCCCATGCATCGTAAAGTGTCTCCATATTCATCTTCCCAAAAGAAGAGATATCATTCCTCAACTTAGTCGTTTTAGCCGGCGAAAAATATTTTAACAAAAATTTTTCAGTCATTTGTTCCCATGTAGTGATTGATCCTCATGGTAACGAGTTCAACCATTGTTTAGCTTTGTTTCTCAACGAGAAGGGAAACAACCGAAGGCGAATGGCATCATCAGAAATGCCATTAATCTTGAAAGTGTCGTAAAACTCAAGAAAATTTCCCAAGTGATTGTTTGGATCCTCATCCTGCAAACCATCAAACTGAACAAATTGCTAAATCATCTGAATAGTGTTACGTTTGAGTTCAAAATTATTTGCAAAGAACGGCAGTCTCTAACAATACTTGATTGAGCCTCTGTTAAATTAGGTTTAGCATAATCATACATAGTACGAGGAGCAGGATTTTGATTCACCGGGTTTGCGGCAACCACAGGAGGTAGCGGATTACTATCAGCCATCTCTTCAGTAATATTGATTTCGTCTTCTTTCTCTTCTTCTATGTATTGTAGGCTTTGCTTTATTTCTCTTCGGTTTCTGCGAGCTGTACTTTCAATCTCACTGTAAAAAATCAAGGGTCCTGACGGGTTTCTTTTAGTCATAAACTAAACTTACCTGCCAGAAGCAAATAAAAGAAAAAAATTAGCAAGGTTAAAATAAAATAAAAATAAATTGCAAATAAATAAAATGGATAAAGTAAAAAAAATTTAGTTTTCCTAATATCTTAGTCTCCGGCAACAGCGCAAAAAACTTGATGGGCTCGGAACTAACTATTATTTCGATAAAGGCAATCGCACCTATCAAACAGTACTATACTTGTGGTGAGTTCGGAATATCGTATCCTCAAGGACTAAAATTACTAGTAATAAATATCTTTTTATTATCTAGCCTAATAATTAGGGGGATTTATTTTTAATCTAAATTTAACTACTAATTTAACTAACTAAATTATTATGAACGTGACAGAGAGAGAGTTTGGAAAATACTTTTAGAGAACTATACGAGATAGGCAATACCTAAGGAAGAATCCATCTAGACTTCACTTATTACTTTTGATTCATACAATTTATTCACTTGACTTAATCCGTAAAAATCCTTGAATTATGTTAATATCTCTTTCAAGACTAAAAACAACTGACTCTAGGTTGATTAATTGAAATGTCTTTCTAATTAAAACCCCTATTGTCGCATTAATTCGATCTATGGATCCCCTTATTAGATTTTACTCTAATACGGTAGATTTTCGTCGCCCTATTTATAGGGTTGCAATCAACTCCGCTTAATTGTGTTGATCTACTCTTAAACAAGGACTTTTGCTCCACTGAATAATCACGTTCGACTTGAATAAATAACCTGAATTATCAAAACAAGAATAAAAACTCACAATTAAGAATAAGAACAAGTATTTATCTTATAAATCAAATAATAATAAGATCTATCTTAGGTTTCATCCCCTTAGGTATTTATGTGATTTAGTTCATAATGATAGAGGGAAACATATTAGAATAGGGAAAACGACAAAACATAAGAAAACCCAAAAACTTCTAAAGAACTTGATGGGAGATACTTAGTCTTGATGGAGATCCTTCTCCTAAGCTGTTCCCAACGACTGTCTTGGAGTATTTTCTGCCTTCTACTCGGTGTCTATTCGACCTCCTGTCGAACTCCTCTTTTAGGTTGCCCCTTAGGGTGTATATATAGGCTTTGAGATGCCTTACTTCGCCCACAAGTATCCTATCCCAAATAGAATTCATCCTAGTTTTGGCAGGGACACGCCTGTGGTCAATAGTCGAGGCTATGTTCGGTTCTGCTTAGCACACACAGCAGTGTGGATTTGCCCGTGTGTAGTGGTCCAGGCCGTGTAGGCTCATTTTGTCCCTTTTTAGCCTGTTTCTCGTTCTTTTCGACTCTTAAGCCCTCCTGAGTATAAATCATGAAATTAAAGGATTAAGAGCACTGAATTCATTAAAGTCAATGGAAAAATCATTCAAAATTAAGCCAAGCATAGGGTTAAAATATGTGTAAATTATGGTTTATTAATGTGACATTCCATAGCTCGGGTCCAGTGACTGGACAAGGTACAGGATGTTCTAGGTAGAGTCCCAGTAGGAGTGTACTTTCTCCACTAGTAGACCGCGAGAGGACCACTCAACGACCATCAAAATGCCGCCATCGTTGTCGCCTACATTTTCAGTTTCGGTGGTTCTATCGTAGGTGGGACATCCTCACGACACGTCAAGTCAGTTCAGGTGCTGTAGGTTCGGTACGGACCAATGACAACCCAATCAGTCTAGTCCAGCCACCGATTGGACCGTCAGCCCGATTTTACATATTAGGCCTGGTTCAACCAGTTTTTAGGTCTCGATCTTGGTTTTGGGTTATGAAGCCCAATTTTCGATCTCATGTCCAATTTTTAAGTTCAATGACCTATTGGGCCAATTATATGACTTGAAAATTAATTTTTAAAAATATAATATTAATTTTAGTAACAACTCGTTTTTTAGTGGTAACAGAATAGTGGTTTCGGGACCACAATTTTCCATCGTGTCGACTCGTAATTATTATTTATAGAATATTTATATCGACTTGTAAATATTATTTATAGAATATTTACATAGTCATTAGACTCGTGTTAAAATTTGGTTAAAAATTTTTAACCTTTTGATATTTAATTAAGTGAAAAGGACTAAATCTAAATAGAGTAAAAGTTGAGTTCTATTAGTTAAAGGGATTCAATAGCTTTGAAATCTTAAACTAAGGGATTTGAATGGTAAATATACCATTTAAAGAATTAGTGGATGTGCATGGGCATGGTTTTATTGAAATTGTTGATTAAAGATAAGGGTAATGTGAAAAATTAACAATTAAAAAGAAATTAAAGTAAGAAAAGATGAAAACAAAGTGATCATCTTCATGTTTTTGTCATTTGAGAACCAAAATTCACCATTGAAGAGGAGAAAAGCTTCGGTTTGAATTTTTCTTACATGGTATGTGCATTTGATCCCGTTTTAAATATTTTTATGTTTTTGAGATCGTTGCAACTAGGTCCAGCTAGCCCATAACATTTTTTTTTAATCTGTTAAAATTTTTAGAAATTGCCATTGATTAATCTTGAATTTTTTTATGATAACCATGTGTTTGAAGCTTTGATTGTGGTATTTGGTTAAATTGTGAAGTGATTTTTGTTAGATTTTGATTTAAGGATTAAATTGTTAAAATGTCAAAAAATCTCAAGGCTTGATAGCAAATTTGATGTATAATTGGAAAGACAAAAATAAATAGACTTTTTCAGAACCTTTTGAGCTCTAATTCATACAGTTTCGTAGTAAATTTGTTGAAATTCACACTTTAATTATAAAATACTTAATTTTCAATTAAATTGTTAACATGTTAAATTTAATTATTTTAAAAATAAATTTTCACAAGTTTGGTTTATTTTCGACAGTTTTGTACAAAAGGTGAAAATTGGCTCAGCAGACACCTTGAAAGGCTTGAACCGTTAGGGAATTGTTGCATCAAGTGAACCAAGGACAATATTAAATATTTTTCCAGCCAAGGTCGGTCCAAATGATGATCATTTTATACACTTTATTTTTAATTTTTATCCAAGTTAAATTGTGTTAAAAATCAATATAAAGCTTGAATGAGAAAGTAGCTTAGTGCGTTAAGCATTGAAGACTGATCCAATAATAGAATTGGCAGCCCAAAACTGACCCAATCAGCTTATTTAGATGATTAAATTAATTGCAAAATAGCCCTCAAGTTTTCTTAAAATCTCATTCAAACCCCTCCACTTTTTGTGCCTTTGAAGATTTGCCCCAAGCTATATTTAGCAAAGTTTGAAACATTCAAACTTTGCTCCATGTGTGATCGGCCAAGGGAAGTGTGTAAGATCCTGAAATTGGGCCTAGTAGGATTGGGCCCAATGGGCCTTGAGAGTAGTAGCGTTTAAGATTGGGAGAACAAGAGATCGGCTTAAATGCAAGTTGGACCTATTAGGTGAGTGATTTTGGAAGATTAGAGGGCTTCTATGAAGTCCCGGGATCAAACTTTGGCTTTAGGGAAATTTTGGTTTTAGGTGAAAAAAACCCTGAGAGTTGGTAGGTAGGCGTTAAGAATAAAATGTGGAGGAAAATGACACAAGTGGAGTGTGTGGTGTAGTGGCAAAGTGACGCCACTTAGGGAGCAAGGGAGTGACACCATAAGGGAGGAAGGAGGTCCAAGGTTCAAGTCTTGGCTCTTGCATTTTCGTTTTCCTTTTAAATGGACTTTAGAGTTTGGCTATAGATTTATATTTAGTTGCGCATGGTTTAAGACACAAGAGGAGCTTGTGGCCAAGTGGTTAGCGGCGTGGATTATGTTGCAAGGGAGCCTGCGTTCGAATCTCATGAAAAGCAAGGGAGTATTTATTTTGCGAATTGGACGGCAAGAGTTTGAGTTGGATTTAAACTCTACTGACGAAGGGATCCCACATCGGAAAGATACAGAGAAGGAAGGTGATAAGCTAGCTATATATAGAGCATTCTGTGAGGAGAGTGAATACACCTTGGAGGGCGTTTGGGCACAGGAGTGGTCGGAGCGCAGATTAGCACCAAATTCCTATCATGTGTGTAACTCTCTCTACTCTAGCTGTAGAGTGGCAAATGTCAAAGTGTTGGTCACGACAATAGTAGCCACACAAGCGTGCGAGCGCACGTGTGGGGCTTCGACGCGATAGTTGAGGCCATGAGTAGTTTTCTTATGGGCTGAGGCTGCTTGGGCCATGATGGGCCGAAATGGGCCCAATGGGCCTGTGGGCCCAATTGAATAAAATGTATGATGGTGTAGTATATAGTGAACTAGACTAGGTGAATCTCATATACGTGGCTAGATTTGTGTTAGGTGGGCCACACGAGCGTGTGGGCCCGAATGGGCCGAAATCGAGTTTTAAGCCCAATAGTCCGGTAAAGACCGGAAATGGTAGTCGAGTCGCTCGGGGCGACATTAGGCCTTCAGAAAGGCCATTGCATGTGCGAATTACTGAAATACCCTCGATGGTTAAAATGATCGATATGCCCCCGAAGGGCAAAATGACGAAAATGCCCCTACATGTTATATGGTATTCTTGTATGCGATTTATGATTGTTATCGTATGTTGCCTTCATGTGTTATTATGTTGCATGGGGATGGGATTATTTGAAAAGGGAAGTGCAAATAGGGTCGCATGGTCACTTGACGACTGTGTATCCACCGAAGGCGTTTTAGCCACCGAGCAGTTATGCTACACCGATAAGTTATTGCCGCAATCGGTGCTACATAAGGAGTGTAGGGATGGGTGGGTCGATTAAATCCCCACAGGAGTGAAGGGTTGGACAGGAGATAGAGTGCAGGGTTGGTATGGGCATTAATGCATTGCATATATGGATTTTTAATATTGTGATGGGCTCTGGCCTAGGTAAGTATGATATGTGACATTTGATATGGGTTAAGGCCCAACCGAGGCTATTTTGGGCTAAGGCCCAATTGCCACCGTTATTGTAATGGGCTTCGGTCAAATTGTTTTGATGCAGGTTCTCACTGATAAGGGGAATTACACACTGAGTTTTCGTAAACTCACCCCCTCTTTTTAAATGTTTCAGGTAATTCATAGATTGCAGTTTTGGAGCCGAGGCGGACTTCGAGGTGGCCATGCATTGTTTTTCTCATAAACTTTCGGTTCTTATTTAATATTACTTTTTAATCTTGGGATTTTATTATGTAATAAGGCCACTTTAACTGTATTTTTGGTATTTTATTTGGTTTAGCTTTTAATATGATTACTGCCTATTATTATTAAATGTTTAATACGGGATTTTCCTAAACCCTTAATAACCGTTTTCCAAAAATGTTAACAAAAGGATAACAAGCGAATAAATAATTAAACTTAAAATTTTTAACAAACACGCAGTTTTAAACAACCCTTTTATGTGACATGCCAGGTCCGATCGTAACGTCTAGGCTGGGTTTAGGGTGTTACAAGTGTGTGGCTGCAAATTATTTGCTATTTTTAGCAGGCTCTCCTACCAATAAATACCCCCATTCACCTATTCATTCAACACACTTCTCATTTTGACACCTTTCTCTCTTTCACTCACTTTCTCTCCTTTGTTTCCCATTTTCCCTTCTATTTCCATTGCCAATTTCCCTCTTGGAAAAGAGCCTTCAACCACCTTGGGTTGTAGCATTCAAGTGCTTGTAGAAACCTCAGTTCAATAGAATGAGCGGAGAAAAGGGAGTGGAGCAAACTAGTCAGGCTTCGAAGAAACACCGGATTTGATTCTAGTTTCCTATCCTTTACTTTTATTGTTGTTCTTATGAACATGTTTATGAATATTTTTTATATTGTTATTCTAAATTTAATTAACATGGCTTAAATTTAATTCGTAATTGGTTTATTGCATTTCGTCCACTTGAATTATTAAAATCATGTTTGTGTTGTTATAGGTCTTGGTAAATTGTTTGATTAAGAAAAACCATGATTATGTTATACTTGCATTATAATTGTATGGTAACTAATGAATTAATTGTTAATTGTAATTGTAATTAATTGACACAATACTTAATCAATGCATGTTTAATCTTCTACGGTAGCTAAGGGTTAAATTAGCGACGTTATTAAATGGTGCATTAGCCTTGCATAACTTGCAAGATTATTATGAGTAAACTGTTTCAATGTAGGAATATATTGTTAATTCACTTAATTTTTTACTTGCTTAGTAAAACTGATTAATTGTTTAAATTGGCAAAGTAATATGTTCAAGAGATTAGTTAATTTTGTAAGTCTATATGTGCTATAGTTAAAAAATTACCAAGTTGCTGTGAATTTATTCGTAACAACATGAACATTGTTTTAGTAATATAAAGTTAAGAAATGTAATTGATCTAACACAATTATGTCATCTTGATTAAGACCATTCTTTTTGAGATTGTGCTTTGGAACTTGTACTTTTATTTCTATTAATTAGTTAATTTTTAGTTTTTAAAATCACTTCTTCAAAACAAAATATTTTTCCCATCACCAAAGTTTTTTGATTTACCTTTCATAAATATTTTTCTTTCACAATTCATGTGGGTACAATAACTTGACATTTACTTGTCACTTTATTACTTGTTGCGATTGTGTACACTTGCACATTTCCGTCGTTCCAATAATAGGGACTGTTAAAGAGTCTAAAATATTTGGCTGTAATTTGGTTTTAAGAAAATAGTCAATTTGATGAATATCGGGTTAGAGGACAAAATTGTAAAAGTTGTAAAAGTTTAAGGAAAATGTGTAATTAATGAAAATTTAAAGGTCATATGCATAGAATGGAATGTGAAATGTGTATGAGATTAATATATTATATTTAATTATTGTAACGCCCCAAAATCCAAGTAATTATTTTTGTATGTTTGTTACATAAATACTTGTTTGCTTCAGTGGTTAAGTGATTTGGGTGTGTTTGGGAATGTCTGAGGAGTCTTGGGATCAAGCCTGTGCATGTGCAAAAAGTTTTGTTTTTAAGGAATAAACCCTTGCCTATAGTTAGTAGGCTTTTAAATTACTGTGGGTAAAGCAAGACGTAAATAGTCTGCTGGTCTAGGGGGTAAGTGGCGTGTTGCCTATTCTAAAGGACTAATGTTCGAATCTTGGTAGGGGCAGTGTATTTATTTTGCTGCTGTGCCATGAGAGGTGTTGTTGTTTGACTGAAACACTGAAGTGGTTGAGAAGAATTCAAATTGAGTGGTGGAGGGGAGGTGTGATTGGATGGAGAGATTTGATTAACATCCCGAAATTGGGCCTAGTAGGATTAGGCCCATTGGGCCTTGGGCTTAGGAGTGTTTAAAATTTTCGAGAATATGAGAATGGTGTTATTGCAAATTGGACTTATTAGTTAAGTGAATTTGGAAGGTTACGAGGTTTCTATGAAGTCTCAGGTTTAAATGGGCCTTAGGAAAAATTTGGTATTTTAGCACTTTAAGGATAGATGGTAAGTAGCTCCAAGACTTATAGAAATAAATGAGTAAAGTGCTTGCATAAATGAGCAATTGGTAAAGAGGTTGTGGCATCAAGTGATGGACTTGGAGGGAAGAGGTTCGAATCACTTTGTGTGCAAATTTTGACTACTATTTTTGCACTCTTTCCTTAAGTGTCGGCCAAGAGATAATTATGGCAAGGTTGGACTTCATTATTTTTGGTAAGGTGGCTATAAGAATAAGGCAAGGTTGAAGTTGGGGAAAGGAATCAAGAGAAATAGAAAAGAAAGGGGGACGTGAGACTTATTTCATGGGTGATGTTTTGGAAGGTTTGGGTGGCCAAACTCTTATCCTAAGGGGGGATGCATGTGGACGATTTTGGGGTAGATAGGTGGCTGAAATTTTACCTTGGCATTTGGTAAGGTCTTGGTTTTGTTTTGGCCAAAAATCCTATTGCAACCTTTGTGTCATCTTCTCTCTTTTTGCTACTTTCTTTGCCGAAATTTTCTAGCACAATAGTGCAATTTTCTCTTCTCTTGAATTGGTCACATACTCATATTCTTTCCACCTTCCTTGATGGTCGAATATCATTGTTTGATTTTCTCCATAGCCGAACCTATTACCACCCTACTTCTTCACTATTTCTTTTCCTTTCATGTTGGACAATCTCTTTTTAATTAAATCGGTAAGTGATCGTATGTTCCTCTTTTCATTTTTTTTTTCTTTTTCTTCCAAGCCGTATATAGGTGAAGAGGGTGTATTGTGGTAATTCTTTCTCAAGCCGAATAAGGTGTGGCTAACATTTTTCTGTGTTAATCACTTCTAAAGACTCGAAGTACTTTATCAGAGGGCCAATCGAACACCTATCTCTTGTAATAAGAGACTCAGATTGTTGGTAAGTGATAGATTGTTAATCAATTGCAATATTTGGTTGAAGTTGTAAATTGGGTTTTGGACTAATAGCTGACCGATTGTACCTTTAGGTGCCGCGAAGAGTATCGTGTTACGGATTCCTAATAAGGTGTGTAATCCCGTACCTTTCCGAATGTATGTTTGAAATGGTGAGTAAATCTCACATCTCTCTAAAAGTTTACATGAAATATTTTGTGATTCGGTAGAAATACCGAAGAAAACCGATAACCGGCATCCGTGATCACTTTGATGTGCGTATGCTCGTAGTGGTAAACGTATTTTGTAATAAAACAATTTCGGTTAGAAACAGTGATGTGTATTTGAAAAATAACGAAAAATAGGATAAAAGGAATTATAAAGTGAATAAGATATCAGATTAAAGCTTACTATGTCTATTTTAATAGGGAAGAAATGGAGTGTTAATTATAGTGAGACTGGTTCTGAATAATTTTGGGGTATTCTATTCTGTCTTGGAAAAATTATATAAAATTGTACAAAGTGAACTAAGAGTTATAAATGATATGTATGGATTCCTTAGTGAACCTATTTTCAAAAGAAACAACTAGAAGCAGTATATGAAAAGCATACAGTAAGATATTTGAGATTAAGGTAAGAGAGGTCAGAATCATTAGACAGTGAAACAAGGGAAATTTCAAGGAATAAACTGTACTAAATGGTTAAGCTAAAAATTCTGGAAATATTATAGAAGAAAGATATATGAGTCTAGTTTCGAGGAAAATTTACGGATTTAGATTTCGAGTTTTCTAACTCGAGCTATGGTCAATTTAGTTAGTATGACGCAGTTGGACAGTTTCGATTTTTGCCCCAAATTAGTAGTTAAGCCTAGGTTGCAAAATTACCATAATACCCTTAGAGGGCAAATTACCGAAATACCCCTAGGTTGCGAGATTACCGAATTAACCTTAGCGGGTACATTTTCCAAATTACAAAAATGCCCTTGTAGGCTGAATTATGGAAATGCCCTTATTGGGCCGTTTTGCAAAGTGTTAATGGGCCGAATTGTTATATTGCCACTAATGGGCCGAAATACGAAATTGCTTAATGGGCCAATCTAATGATTTGCTATATGGGCCAAAATGTGATATATGCTATATGGGCCAAATGTGATACTGCTGTGTGGGCCAATCTAATGATTTGCTATATGGGCCAAAATGTGATATTTGCTATATCGGCCAAATGTGATATTTGCTTAATGGGCCATAATTATTGTTTAATAAAACATTCGAATAAATTACTATTATTATATTGTGATTTGTTTTGCATTATATACACGATTTGCATGGGATGGGATAATGATGAAGAGAAGTTCTGGTAGCTTTGCTACAAAGCTTTGGTGGCTCAGCCACAAATATTATAAATGGCCACTGGCCTGCGAAATATTACAAATGGCATCTTGCCTGCGATTATAAATGGCCACTGGCCTGCAAAATATTACAAATGGCATCTTGCCTGCGATTATAAATGGCCATTGGCCTGCGAATTATTATAAATGGCTTAATGCCTGCGTTTGGTGTGTTGGTGGGGTGGGTTGACTGATGATCACCCACAGGTGTGTTGGTTGGTACGGGTGGTGTGTAGCGGATGGATTATTAGGATTGGTTTGGGAATTGCATTTCATACACATGTTATATTTGATACATTATTGTTATTGTAAATGGGCTTAGGTCCAAGATATTACTAAATGGGCTTCGACCCAAGTTATTGTTTTATGGGCCCAGGCCCAAGTTTTTGCTAAATGGTTTCAGACCCAATGGATGATGGTAAGAGGATTATACACTGAGTTCTTGTAACTCACCCCCCTTTCTCTTAACCCTTGGAGGTAACGCTTGATGATATGGACTTGGGCTATAGATGACTCGAGGGAGGCCATACTTCAGAAATGGTTTATTTGGACTTTAGACTTCTTCCTCGGTTATTTTATCACTTTACTATTTTGGGTTAAATCTTGTAATAAGGCCTCTGGGTTATTTTATATTGCTTTATGTTTGACGTATTTTATATTTTTCTCAAATTATTTTAAATGGGAAATTTTCTAAAAACTTAAATAAAGGATTTCCAAAATCGATTAACAAATGGATTTCAAAATAAACTTTTACAAATATGATTTAACTCGAACTTTCTTTCAAATTATTAATGGTATTTTCAAAAGTCACGGATTTAAAGTTCAATTTCTTGATTTGTGATTTATCAATCAATCTCTCAAAAATACTTGTATTTTATCTACGTTTCCGCAATGTTTCAAAATGCTTTGCAACTCTATTTCAAACGTCGCAATTTCGTAAATCGTTTATTTCAAATATGCTTTCGCAATCGAAAAGGTTTATTAAAGATAATTATGTTTTCACGTAGACACAATTGCTTAAGTGTTTTGGTTTTTAATAAAGAGGCTATAATTCTCAAACAAGTTTTTTTTAACAATTTGCAAAGATGGTTTTGAAAAACACTTCCATGTGGCACGCCAGATTTAGGCCTAACTTCTAGGCCGGGTTTGGGGTGTTACATTTGAGGAGGGATTTTAGGAAAAAATCAAGGGAAATGAGGAAAGAGGGAGTGTTGTGCCAAATTTGGACTCTGGGCACTCAAGAATTCGGCCAGAGTTAGTATGCCCCACATTTGTGTTGTTTCCCACTACCAAAATTCTTTCTTTTTGGTTTCTAGAAGTCCTCTGCCGAATTGTTTTCTTTTCCCTCTCCACTTTGTTGCTGTTCCCTTCCTCAAACCCTTCTTTTGCTACCGAATTTGCAATTGGATTTGCTTTTGTCCCCTAGCCGAATAATATTTGCTTTATACCCAACTTCGTGAAACACCCCACACACAGCCCACGAGCCTGAACCGGATCTGGTATGTTCCTTAAATAAACCGGTTTTCAATGTCCTGAATAACTTAGAGAAGATTTGTGTAATTAAGAAAAATTCGTTTTGGGTTGGGCTTAAATTGGAACCCATTTAATAAATTTTGAAAATCCAACTTAAATAAGGTGACAAAATAATTTTAGGGTTTATTATTTTAAAAGAAATAAATTTACTTAACTTTAATCAAAAATATGTTGTATCATCATCAAATAAAAATAAGCAGAAGTAAAGAAAATCCAACTGGGCCTTATGGCCTTATTACATCATTCAAACCCAAAATAAAATTTAAAGTACTAAATTTAAATAGAGTCCAAATTCTAATAAATTCTTCAAGTGTTGCATGGCCACCTTTAGCTCCTACCGACCCGGTCCATTACTGCTCATCACCTGAAAAATAATTCCCCAACGGGGTGAGTCAACAGACTCAATGTGTACACAGTACTAATTTTCAACAAATCAGGCATACAATTCATATCAATTTCATGTTCATACAAAATAAAGGATGATGCAACCCAAACCCAGGCCTATTTGTTCATCCGCTACACACCACCCGTACCAACCTGTACACCGTGGGGACTACTAAGTCGACCCTCCATCCGCTACACACCATCGAAGGCAGTCGCTGTAGTCGACGTGCTCATCGCCCACTTACATTGTGTCTTTAGACACTATATTCAGATAATGTAACCGAAGTTACCATATTCAATTAATGGGACCGTAGCCACCATATTTCGTTGGTGAGACCGAAGTCAGCACCTTCGTTGGTGAGACCGTAGTCATCACCTTCACTTTCTCCCTTCACATATATCCCAAATGCCCCAATTATTACATATCATTCATATCATACTTAAATTCACATTCATGTCACTTTTCAGAATATATCACATTCATAATCCTATCAAAAGTAGGAATACGTGCACTGGTACTTTTGCCACATTTGTGGTACTTAGCCACATTCTCATTCTTATACACATTCATATATTAAAACAGTTACTGCCATAATATATATATTGAAAGTTAGTGTGAGTACACATCTAGAAAATCCCGATCTAAAGTTTAGATCTGCTGTTGCCTATATTCGGCCATTATAAAAGACACATTAATAACCTTATTTGGCTTAAAAACCAAATCCTGGTAGGATTTGTATTACTAACCTTGTTGCCGAATTAGATGATCAAATCCCAAAAATTTGCTAGTATTCTTTTTCCTTGAAATCGGCTAACACTAGATCATGTAATAATGTGAGTTTTCGGCTTTTGAAATAATGGGAAATAATCCTAAATATTAAAAAAAAAACAAGCCTTGGCCGAATATCACTTACCTTACAAATTCCAAATCTGAAGAGGATTCCTTTATATGCTTGTCAAAATCCCTATAACTTTGTGTTAGATTAAATCTAACTTTGAAAATATGAATCATAACCTTTAACCAAATATTCATTCCTCTTACCTTAGGTCCTTGATCCTTCTATTCAATAATGGGGGAAACCCTTTTGATGTTGTGGTTGATTGCTCCTTTACTTAGAATCAACAAGGATTCGGCTTTGATAGAACAATCGGAAGAAAATAGAAGAAGAGAAAGGGATTTTGCTTAAAGAAATTTCGGAGAGAGGGGAGAACCATGAAAATTTCTGGCACACTTGGAAGAGATGAGTGAAAATCCTTAAACTCTCCTCTTTGCTTGAATTTAACAAGCCAAGAGTCCTAGACTTGGCCACCACTCTTCCATCATCTATTTTATTTCAAATAAACTAGAGAAAAATCCTTATTATCTCTTCCAAATAATCCAAATTAAAAAGCTTTTATTTATCACTTAATTAAGCAATATTAATGGAAATAAAACACCCCATTCTAGAATGCTTGTGCCGTCCACCTTGGTGTCTCTAGAAGCAAAAATAAAACTTATTTTATTTGCTTCCCAAGTGACTCGAACTCAGGCCCATGCCTCTTGCACATGGCGCCATTTCCATAGGACCTAAGTGACATCTTCAGGCTACTTTTCCAAGCCTGTTTGTGTGTCAAATTCTACCAACTTTTTCTTTTAAGGCCCTCTTGCCTTTATTTCCTATTTTAAACTTTAAAACTCATCATTTCGGGGTCATTTCTAAGTTTCCTAAAATTTTTGATTGGCTCTGTAACTTGCCATTTTTCTTACATTCCAAGTTTCCAAAAATGTTCAGTTTTCTAAAATGTTGATTTCCAAAATGTTGAGTTTTCTAAAATGTTCAGTTTCCAAAATGTTCAGGTTTCCAAAAATGTTTACTTTCCATTTTTGAACCATTTCCTTACATTTCTAGGTTTCCTAAAATGTTCATGTCCTAATGCATTTCCAGGTTGCCAAAAATGTTCATTTCTATTCATTTTCGTGCATTTCTGAGTATCCAAAAATATCAAAAATTTATTCATTATGCTTAAGACTTGTTATTTCTTACAATTAAACTGAAAATGCATAGGCCCTTTTGAGGATGTTACAGTCCTACCCCCTTTAAACAAAATTTCGTCCTCGAAATTTCCTAACTAAACAATTGAGGGTATTGCTGTTGCATTGTCTCCTCTGACTCCCACGAAGCTTCTTCCGATCCATGATTGCGCCATAACACCTTGACTAAAGGCACCGACTTCCTTCGTAGTACCTTTACGTCACGTTCCAAGATCCGAATCGGCTCCTCCTCGTAGGATAGATCTGGCCTTAGCTCCACTTCTTCAATAGGTACCACATGAGACGGATCCGATCGATAGTGACGTAGCATGGATACATGAAATACGTCGTGCATTTGATGCAACTCTGGTGGTAACTCCAATTGGTATGCCACTAGCCCAACTCACTTCAGCACTTGATAAGGCCCTATAAACCTTGGGCTTAACTTCCCTTTGCGACCAAACCTCATAACCTTCTTCCAAGGCGAAACTTTCAAGAATACTTGGTCTCCTACTTCAAACTCGATTTCCTTCCGCTTAAGGTCTGCGTACGACTTCTGTCTATCAGAAGCTTCCTTCAACCGTGCCCGAATTAATTCCACCTTCTCCTTAGTTTCCGCCACTAACTCTGGACCCAAAACATGGCGTTCTCCTAACTCGGTCCAACAAGTTGGTGTTCTACATTTCCTTCCATACAATGCTTCGTATGGTGCCATCCGAATGCTTGCACGATAGTAGTCGTTGTTGTGGCGAACTCAACTAGAGGCAAGTAATCTTCCCAACTTCCTAGGAAATCCATCACACAACCTCTCAACATATCCTCTAACACTTGTATAACCCGTTCAGACTGCCCGTCTGATTGTGGATGAAAAGCCGTAGTGATGTCCAACTTAGTGCCTAAAGCTTGATGGAGTGCGTTCCAAAACTGAGACGTGAACCTTGGGTCTCTATCGGAGATGATCGACATTGGTACTCCATGTAACCTCACGATCTCCGCCACATATAACTTAGCTAGCTTCTGAAGAGTATAATCCATTCTTACTGGGATAAAGTGTGCGGACTTAGTTAAACGGTCCACTATCACCCATACCGAGTCCTTCTTAGTAGGCGTAAGGGGAAGCCCACTAACAAAGTCCATGGTGATCCTTTCCCACTTCCATTGGGGAACTTCGATTGGTTGAAGCAATCCTGATGGGACTTGGTGTTCAGCCTTTACTTGCTGACACGTCAAACATTTCCCCACAAATTCAGTCACCTCTCGTTTCAGATCTGACCACCAAAATTGTTCCCTTAGATCTCTATACAGCTTGATGCCTCCGGGATGCATAGCATAAGGGCTACCATGCGCTTCCCGAAGAATCTTTTGTCTCAACTCCTTATCCCTCGGCATACAAACCTTTCCCTTGTAGCACAGTACTTCTTCATCATTGACGCCATAGTCCTTTAATCCTCCTTGCTGTACTTGCTGTAACTTAGTACTTAAGTCCTTATCCGCCAACTGTCCCTCTTTCACCTCCTTCAGCCATGTGGGCTTGACTTGTAACTCGCCAACAAAGCTTAGTCATCATACAAACTTAAGTGAGCGAACAAAGCCCTTAAATCCGACACAACCTTCCTACTTAGGGCATCAGCTACCACATTCGCCTTGCCCGGGTGGTACTCTATCGAACAATCATAATCTTTCAATAGCTCCACCCACCTTCGTTGCCTCAAGTTCAACTCCTTCTGAGTCAACAAGTACTTAAGGCTCTTGTAGTCTGTGTAAATCACTAACCTTTCTCCATAAAGGTAGTGCCTCCAAACCTTGAGGGCGAAAACCACTGCTGCTAGTTCCAAGTCATGGGTTGGATAATTAACCTCATGAGGCCTCGATTGCCTAGACGCGCAGGCAACCACTTTTCCTTCTTGCATTAGCACACAAACCTAACCCCGTATCACGAAGCATCACGAAGACACCACAAAATCCTTGCTCGCCTCCTACTGAATTAACACCGGAGCTTCTGTTAGCACATTCTTAAGTCTTTCAAAGCTCTCCTGTTGCTTATTCGTCCACACAAAAGGTACTTCCTTCCTCAGCAACTTTGTTAAAGGCGCGGCTATTGACAAAAATCCTTCCACAAACCTTCGTAATAGCTTTGCCAAGCCTAAGAAACTTGGATCTCGACCACGGACCTAGGTGGCTTCCAATCCAACATCTGCTTGATCTTCCTTGGGTCCACTCTTATTCCTTCATGGATACCACATGTCCTAAGAATGCCACCTCATTATTAAGCCAAAATTCGCACTTGCTTTGAATTTGGCATGAGCTTCTTCTCCTTAACACTTCCAACACAACTCAGAGATGCTCATCATGCTCCTCTTCCGTCTTAGAATACACCAAAATATCGTCGATGAACACTACGACGAACCTATCCAAATAGGGTTGGAAAACCCGATTCATCATGTCCATGAACGTGGCTGGAGCGTTCGTCAATCCAAACGGCATCACCACAAACTCAAAATGGCCATATCTTGTCCTAAAGGCCGTCTTATGGATATCTGCCTCCTTCACCTTTAACTGATGATATCCCGACCTTAGGTCTATCTTCAAAAACACAGCTGCCCCTTTCAGCTGGTCGATCAAGTCGTCGATCCTTGGCAAAGGATACTTGTTCTTGATGGTCAGTTTGTTCAACTGACGATAATCTATGCACATACGCATAGTTCTATCCTTCTTCTTCACAAATAAGACCGGTGCTCCCCATGGAGACACACTGGGTCGGATGAACCCACGATCCAACAGTTCTTGGATTTGAGCCTTGAGCTCCACTTACTCCTTTGGCGCCATTCGATATGGAGCGATTGACACAGAAGCTGTTCCTGGTAGCAAATCAATTCCAAATTCCACCTCCCTATCTGGGGGTATTCCTGGTAATTCATCAGGGAACACATCTACAAAGTCCTTTACCGTCCTAACTCCATTGACACCTTCATCTTTACCTCCCAACGCACTTACGAAGGCTAAGAATGCCTCGCACCCTTTCTTAACCATTTTCTCAGCCTTTAGTGCCGAAACTACGTTAGACAAGTAGTTCCTCCTTTCGCCGATCATCACTACTACTTCATCCTCCGGGGTCTTTAGTTCCATACGTTTAGCCGCACAATCCAACACGGCTCGATGCTCTACTAGCCAATCCATTCCAAGTATAAGCTCAAATTCTCCGAAGGGTAACTCCATTAAATCAGCCCGAAAGTTTACCCCCTGAATCTCTAGGGGTACATTCCGAAAAATCTTATCTATTACTACGGTTTGGCCTAATGGGCTTACTACAGTTATCTGCTTATCAGAGAGTTCAGAGTCTAGGCCTAGTGTTTCCACTACACTACATGCAACATATGAATGGGTAGCGCCCACATCAATCAGAGCAAAATAGGGTTTGTCATGAATAAAGAACGTACCAGTTATAACATCCTGCGCGTCTCCATCTTCCCTCCGGCGAACCGCATAAACCAAACCCGGTTGCCTTGCTTCGGCATTAGCAGCACCTCGGCCCTGTGCCCCACGACCTCGGTCATTTCCTCTATTTGTCGAACCACGACCCCTTTGAGGCTGCTGTCCGCCTCTACCAGCCTAGTTAGCATTCTGAGCTGCCGGTTGGCTCTCATCTAGTAGCTTGGGGCAATCCTTAAGCATATAGTCCTTGGACCCACACTTGAGACATCGTCCCGTCTTTTTCCAACATTCTCCCAAGTGCCTCTTTCCACAATGCTCACAAGGGCGATTCTGCCAGCCCGTACCAGCTTATTGTTTTTGTGGCCCGTCAACTCTAGGCCTCTTGTGACCCTTTCCAGCTGGCCTAAAACCTCTTTTGGGCTTATTCCTATCCATAGCCTGCTTGGTAGCATCCTTAATTCCCTCGGCCACCTTGGCCTTTTCCACCAAAGCAGAGAATTCCCGCTCCTGATGCGGGGCTATCAACAGTCTCAAATCATCTCTTAGCCCGTCCTCAAAATGGACACAGCGCTCATGCTCAGTTGCCACTACTCCTTGAGCATAGCGGGTCAACCTCAGAAATTCTGCCTCATATTCGGCGACCGACTTGCTCCCTTGCACTAGCCCCAGAAAAGCTTTCCTCTGCTCATCAGTGTACCTGGTTCCCACATACTTCTTTTGGTACGCTTCCTTAACGTACTCCCAGGTCAGATCCTCCGCCGTGGCACCATCCCGCACAGTTAACCACCACTGATACGCTTGATCGCGTAACAGTCCCACCATCCCTTTCAACTTCTCCTCGGGGGTCAAGTCGAGCTCATCCATGATGCGTTCCGTCGCTTCCAACCAGTACTCAGCTGTACTGGGTGCCACTCCCGACACTTCACAAAACATCTTGGCTCCATTAGCTCGGAGCCGTTCAGGCACAGACTACGGGTTCCCAAATTTTCACCCGCACCAGCCACCAATTCCAAAACTCACAGCACGGCCTGCGACACAGCATCTTCTCCCGTCTTAGCTTGCTGCTCAGCACCCACAGCTGGGGGTGGCAGTGGCGGCGGTATTTCGTTGTCAGAACCTTGACCCGACCTAACGGGTTCTGACACAGTCATTCTTCCTCTACCTCTTCCACGACGACCACGTCCTCTAGAGCTCATTTCTATCGTCGAGATCTGATTAAGAAGTTTTATGAATTAGTATTCTTGTTTCACTTATTACCCGCGAAGATGTTTTATGAAGAAGAATTTAAGAGTGGTTCTTTCGTATTCATACAGCACACAGTCTTTCATTCATTCATCCATCCATCAAACAATTATGAACTTTCGTTCATTCAGAGAAACGTTGTAATTTTCATTATTGTTGTTTTTTCACTACCCAGGGGTATTTTCGTAATTTTTTTCAGGGAAAACATTCCTTGGTGCTTTGTCAAAAAGCATTTTGAAAACTTCAAAGTTTTGGGGTAATTTGGAAAAATTTTGAAATCCGGGGGTATTTCGGAAATTTTTGACCTCAGGGGTATTTTGGTAATTTTTCACAAACTGGGGTATATTTGGAAAAACTAACAAATCAGGGATATTTCAAAAGTTGTAAAATTTTGTGGGTTCTTCTTGAGAGTTTAACCTTTCAAATGGTGATGTTGCAAAAATTTAGAAATCAGGGTCATTTTGGTAATTTTGCAAGTTAGGGGCGATTTTTGTAATTTTTCCAAAATCAGGGTATTTTTGATGGTTTGCACATTAGGGTTTATGAACATTATAAAATAATGGAGTTTTGACAAAACCATTGAAAAGTTTGACATTTTGTGGATCTAGGGCATTTTGGTAACTTTGCCACCAAGGGCATTTTTGTAATTTTCACAAATTAGAATTTTTTTTTTTAGAAAAATTTTGTAAAGATGGTTTTCGAAAATTAGTTAAGTAATTTTAAGAGTTTTGAAACCTAGGGTTTGTTGTTTTGTTCTCTCTCTTTTTTTTTTTTCAAAACTTGGCTAGTTCCCTTTCGGGTTTTAGTCGTTATGTTTAGCCTATGTCCTAGCCCTCTTTGGTCAGGGTGAACCAAAGCTACGCACTAGGCAGGATTCGAATGGAGAGGAGGTGAGTCACACGGACTGCTTAAATACCAAGCTCCCATCGAAACCATTCCTAGACATGCGTACAGATGTTGCCACACCACTGAGCCCTCTGAGTTAGGGTGAACCGAAGCTACGCACCAGGTAGGATACCTGCGAAGAGGAGGTGAGTCACTAGGACTGCTTAAATACCAGGCTCTTCCGGATCCAATCCTAGACATGCGCACAGGGGTTACCACACCCTATCTCAGTGACTTAGCCATAGGTTTGTTAAGTTCATTAAGTCTTATGGGTTCTGTGTGTTTAAGTAGTCTAATCCTAGGGTTCAAATTCCTATCATTCTATTCTACGTTCCATACCTTTTCTACCCTTATACAGTTCATCAATCACAGAATCACTCATAAAGTTAGAGGTACTTACCTGGTGGACTGCGGGTCGGAGACTTAGGTGCCATGCCAAAAACCTGCTTAATTTCAAAGAAAATCATTTCGGCTCGCTTTGAAAACGTTTTTGGGCCTTAGCCCACAGACCGAGAGTTTAAAACTGGGCTCTGATACCAAACTGAAACACCCCACACCCGGCCCACGAGCTTGAACCGGATCTGGTATGTTCCTTAAATAAACCGGTTTTCAATGTCCTGAATAACTTAGAGAAGATTTGTGTAATTAAGAAAAATTCGTTTTGGGTTGGGCTTAAATTGGAACCCATTTAATAAATTTTGAAAATCCAACTTAAATAAGGTGACAAAATAATTTTAGGGTTTATTATTTCAAAAGAAATAAATTTACTTAACTTTAATCAAAAATATGTTGTATCATCATCAAATAAAAATAAGCAGAAGTAAAGAAAATCCAACTGGGCCTTATGGCCTTATTACATCATTCAAACCCAAAATAAAATTTAAAGTACTAAATTTAAATAGAGTCCAAATTCTAATAAATTCTTCAAGTGTTGCATGGCCACCTTTAGCTCCTGTAGGCCCTCCATTCTTTACTCATCACTGAAAAATAATTCCCCAGCGGGGTGAGTCCACAGACTCAATGTGTACACAATACTAATTTTCAACAAATCGGGCATACAATTCATATCAATTTCATGTTCATACAAAATAAAGGATGATGCAACCCAAACCCAGGCCTATTTGTCCATCCGCTACACACCACCCGTACCAACCTGTACACCGTGGGGACTACTAAGTCGACCCTCCATCCGCTACACACCATCGAAGGCAGTCGCTGTAGTCGATGTGCTCATCGCCCACTTACGTTGTGTCTTTAGACACTACATTCAGATAATGTAACCGAAGTTACCATATTCAATTAATGGGACCGTAGCCACCATATTTCGTTGGTGAGACCGAAGTCAGCACCTTCGTTGGTGAGACCGTAGTCATCACCTTCACTTTCTCCCTTCACATATATCCCAAATGCCCCAATTATTACATATCATTCATATAATACTTAAATTCATATTCATGTCACTTTTCAGAATATATTACATTCATAATCCTATCGAAAGTAGGAATACGTACCTGGGTACTTTTTGCCACATTTGTGGTACTTAGCCACATTCTCATTCTTATACACATTCATATATTAAAACAGTTACTACCATAATATATATATTGAAAGTTAGTGTGAGTACACACCTGATTTGCTTAATAGGCTCCTTGAGATCTCGAAAATCCCAATCTAAAGTTTAGATCTGCTGTTGCCTATATTCGGCCATTATAAAAGACACATTAATAACCTTATTTGGCTTAAAAACCAAATCTTGGTAGGATTTGTATTACTAACCTTGTTGCCGAATTAGATGATCAAATCCCAAAAATTTGCTAGTATTCTTTTTCCTTGAAATCGGCTAACACTAGATCATGTAACCATGTGAGTTTTCGGCCTTTGAAATAATGGGAAATAATCCTAAATATTAAAAAAAACAAGCCTTGGCCGAATATCACTTACCTTACAAATTCCAAATCTGAAGAGGATTCCTTTATATGCTTGTCAAAATCCCTATAACTTTGTGTTAGATTAAATCTAACTTTGAAAATATGAATCATAACCTTTAACCAAATATTCATTCCTCTTACCTTAGATCCTTGATCCTTCTATTCAATAATGGGGGAAACCCTTTTGATGTTGTGGTTGATTGCTCCTTTACTTAGAATCAACAAGGATTCGGCTTTGATAGAAGAATCGGAGAAGAAAATAGAAGAAGAGAAAGGGATTTTGCTTAAAGAAATTTCGGCAGAGAGGGGGAGAACTATGAAAATTTCGGCACACTTGGAAGAGATGAGAGAAAATCCTTAAACTCTCCCTCTTTAGCCGAATTTAACAAGCCAAGAGTCCTAGACTTGGCCACCACTCTTCCATCATCTATTTTATTTCAAATAAACTAGAGAAAAATCCTTATTATCTCTTCCAAATAATCCAAATTAAAAAGCTTTTATTTATCACTTAATTAAGCAATATTAATGGAAATAAAACACCCCATTCTAGAATGCTTGTGCCATCCACCTTGGTGTCTCTAGAAGCAAAAATAAAACTCAGGCCCATGCCTCTTGCACATGGCGCCATTTCCATAGGCCCTAAGTGACATCTTCAGGCCACTTTTCGAAGCCTGTTTGTGTGTCAAATTCTACCAACTTTTTCTTTTAAGGCCCTCTTGCCTTTATTTCTTATTTTAAACTTTGAAACTCATCATTTTGGGGTCATTTCTAAGTTTCCTAAAATTTTCGATCGGCTCTGTAACTTGCCATTTTTCTTACATTCCAAGTCTCCAAAAATGTTCAGGTTTCCTAAAATGTTCAGTTTCCAAAATGTTCAGGTTTCCAAAAATGTTTACTTTCCATTTTTGAACCATTTCCTTACATTTCTAGGTTTCCTAAAATGTTCATGTCCTACTGCATTTCCAGGTTGCCAAAAATGTTCATTTCTATTCATTTTCGTGTATTTCTGAGTATCCAAAAATATCAAAAATTTATTCATTATGCTTAAGACTTGTTATTTCTTACAATTAAACTGAAAATGCATAGGCCCTTTTGAGGATGTTACACTTCGGCTTTGGCTTTTGATTCTTTCAACCTTCTGTAGACAGTTATTCGTTCTTTAGGGCCGATTATTGCTTTTTAATTTTCTGTTGATTTCTTTTCCCTTTCAGTTTTGGTTCCTTTTTAAGGCAAACGTTCCCTCCTCCTTTCTTGCCAATTTGCTCTCCTTCTTCTACCCTCACTGTGCCGACTTTTTCTTTACTCTCTGCCGATTTAGTGTTCCAATTCTATTCAACAGTTTTGTACTTTTGATAAGTTGTTATTCGATTTGGCTTAAATTGTTCTTGTAAATAATTGTTCATAGGGGGTTTCGACTGGATTGCAAGTAATAACCCCGAGAGCTAGTGATCATCGTGTTCCAGTGGGTGAAGTGCGAAGGGATTCGGTTGTTCAAACGAGGTATGTGGCTGGTGAACAAGTGGATCTGTGTATTGAATGTGTAACACCCCTTACTCGAGACCATCGCCGGAATTAAGTAAGGGGCATTACTAGACTTGACTACAAATTTAAAACATGAAAATCTTAAAGCTGTCAAACTGCGTTGTGCCGACTAATTTGGCTATAACTCGAGTTACAAAATTCGAAATTCAGATCCGTAAATTTTCCTTGAAAGTAGACTCATATATCTATTCACCATAATTTTTCTAGAATTTTTCATGTGGCCAATTAGTACATTTTATTCTTCAAAGTTACCCTTATTACGCTGCTGGACAGTTCTGACCTGTCCTTATAAAACTGCAGTTATCTGATTGCACAATTTTCCAATGGTGTTCTTATTTATACCAATGAAAAATAGACTCATTTAGGATTCTACACATATAAACCATGATTCCTAATTAATTTTGTACAATTTTTGACAATTTTTCCAAAACAGGACAGTGACTCACGAGTTCATTCATAACAGGTTTCGTTCAAACTTAATTATCTCATAAGGTATAAATCTTTTTCCTACTCTATTTCTTTTATACAAAAATAGACACACTAAGGTTCAAATTCATAACTCACTAGTCTCCAAATTCAATATACCCTATTTTTGGTGATTTTCCTAACCCGCGTCACTGCTGCTGCTACAAGCTGTTTTATTTCAAAAAATAACTAGCTCCTACCCGAATCTCCTTACTTCTAAATTTCAAGGATTCAATTTATATTCAAACATTTCCTTAGTAAAACGATTAACTTGTTTAGGAATGCATGAACAATGCCATCATGAACCAACTTACATCAAAACACCCAACGTACTTAACAAAAATTTAGCCATTTTCGCATGGCTATTCTTTTTAGTGTTTACATGTGAACCGTAAAATTTCCTCAAACAAACCAAGCCTATCCTATACATGCCTTCTATTAAAGACCAACCCAAAATGAAGGAGTACCCAAAATGTAGGTTGATAGTGTGAGCGACTTCCCAACGGTCCCGGTGAGCTTGTGGCTTGCTCCTAAACTATAAAACAGAGGAAACATCTCAAACGAGTAAGCTTACTAGCTTAGTAAGTCCCAACTCATTTAAATTAAAACATTTAATTATTTATGAAGATAAAACAGTCCACATATGGCATTCTCGTAAACAACTAAGTAAATAATTTACACAAGGCCAAATATTAATAATTGAAACCTACTTTCATAGCAGATTATACTTGCAAATCAATTGTCCCATAATAGCATGTTCTAAGCTCGACTTAGTCAAATTACATTCATCAATAACAATTTGGCACAAGTAATATTTAACATAACATACCTCACATACTTACCCGAACCATTTTCTTGACAATTTAGTTCTAAATTGTCTTGACAAGGATTAAACTCCTCTTAGGTAAATTTCATCACCGGCATCAAGCTGCTAGGCGTAAAGGCACGAAAAGTAACACCGCCAAGGCACCTGCTAGGCGTAAAGCCCGATAGATAACACCCGCACGAGGCCCGCGCTAGGCATAAAAGCCCGATAAATAACACCGCACGAGGCACGCTAGGCATAAAAGCCCGATAGATAACACCGGCACGAAGCCTGCTAGGCTCGAGGCCCGAATGTCAATATATCTTTACATGCTTTTCCCATGTTTACCATGCATATCGAAATCATATACCTTTATTACCATTGCATTTAATAAATTTGAAATCAATCAAATCCATCACTATCACAAGCGGCCAACTCATGGTTTTATACCAAGTTTATACAATTTATAACATTCACTAAGTATATAAAGGATCTTTAGATATAAAGTAGCTCAAAAACTTACTCATCCACCTTGCATTAGTCCCAACAATTGCCATCATATTCTCAACATGAATCATCAACCAACATGTAAATATACATTCGGCCATGATGCATTTGAATACTAACATTCATTAATTTTTAGAAATCAAGATAATCATAATTTACTCTTTGGCATAATTTAACCAAGGGACTTACCTCGGTTGTCGATAAGCGTGCAAATCGGCTACTCGATAATCTTTGTTTTTCTCGATCTTGATCTTTCTCTTTTTGTTCCCGATCTAATTTGATTCAATTTTAACCAATTAACTACACTTTCATTCAATTCAAGAGCAAAATCATAAAATACATAATTTCAAGACATAACAATGTGCATTCGGCCTACATCCCCTACTTTGTTCAAGTGCATTCAATTTATTAGGGAACACTTTGGCGATAATTCCCTTGATGCGTTTTAACTTACAACTTACCTTCTTATCTAGCCGTACCTTAACTTTATATAATTACACATATATAATCAAACACATTAGCTCAAATTCATTTTCTATTATGGCCGAATGTACTACTTCCATACCCTTGCATTTTTCTTCAACATACAACCAAGAAACAAGCTAATAACTACATCTAATTCAAGCATTCAACTAATCCAATTTCCTATTGAACACCACAATAAAAATTTCAAACCATTTGGGTTACTTCTACATGGCCGAATGGCCCTTAGGTGCTTAGGATTCTCTATAACTCTTCCATCCATCAAATTTACCCCCTTGCACTAGTTTTCTTCAATTAATCAAGTTTTAAACTTAGTTCACCCCATAACTTAAACATCACATATAACAATCTTATATGGTAACTTCATCATAAGGAAATGGCCGAACATCAAGATACAAGAAGAAATTATTTTCATGAATGTCCAACCCAATACTCGGCCAAACATGAAGGTATTTTCAAGCCAAAAATCGACAAAGCTTTCTTACAAGTTCAAGCTATTTCTTCTCTTACCATTTAAGTTTATTTTCAGCTCAAATCATAAACCCCCCCCATGACCGAACTTCATCATGCATGGCATTTCAAATCTCTACTTGATTTTTCAATGTTGATCAAGGAAATCAACCTATTTCAAAGAAGGATTGTTAAACTAGAGTTTGAAATATCACCTTGCTCAACACATGCAATAGCCGATTGAAGAAGAGGAATTTCTTCTTCTCTTGATGATAGCTTCGGGTGGGTGAGGAGGAAGAAGAAAGATGAAAATGATTTTTCTCTTTTTTTTTTGTTTAAAATTATCTACACATTATTATTATTATTATTATAGCATGCTTATGACAATTTAATACTTTTAAAATAGAAAATGCATAGAAAGCATCTTAGTCTTGCATGCTTGCCGTCCACCTTATTAATATGGGGGATTTGACATGCAAATCCCCATGTTTTATGGGCAATTCACTTAGCTCCCTTTTTTATTAATGCCCACTACATTAATCCTTCTTGCAATTTAAGCCTTCTTAGCAAATTAAGCACTTAGATAGCTAAAATTTTCTACGAAATTTTTACACTCACTAAAAACACACATAATAAACACAAAACATAATATTATAATATCCCACAGGCTCGGATTCGTGGTCCCGAAACCACCGTTCCGATTAGGGTCAAAATTGGTTTGTTACAACTCTCCCCCCCTTAAGGATTTTCGTCCCCGAAAATCTTACCGTTAAAAAGGTTCGGATATTGTTGCTTCATTGACTCTTGAGTGCTCCCACGTAGCCTCTTCACTCCGTGGCGATTCCATAGAATCTTTACTAATGGAATTCTTTTATTTCTTAACTCTTTGGTCTCTCGAGCCAAGATACGGATCGGTTCCTCATCATAGGTCAAGTCGGATCGAATTTCAATCTCTCGACGGGGTGATCACATGGGACGGATCCGATCTGTATTTGCTGGCTGCATCGAAACATGAAATACATTGTGTATCTTTTCTAACTCAGAGGGCAATCTTAATCTATAAGCAACCGGTCCAATACGTTCAATAACTTCGTACGGTCCGATAAATCTCGGGCTCAACTTGCCTTTCTGACCGAATCGGAGTATTTTCTTCCACGGAGAAACTTTTAAGAACACCCGATCTCCGACCTGAAATTCAATGTCCTTACGTTTTAAATCGGCATAGGACTTTTGACGATCCGAAGCAACTTTCAAATTACTCCGAATAACGACCACCTTCTGTTCTGTTTCTTTAATCCAATCAACCCCGTGTATCTTGTTCTCACTGAGCTCAGTCCAATACAATGGTGTGCGACATTTTCGACCATATAAGGCTTCATAAGGTGCCATTTTTATGCTAGATTGAAAGCTATTATTGTAAGCAAACTCAATCAGGGGTAGGTATCGTTCCCACGTACCTTCGAACTCGAGAACGCAACACCTCAACATGTCCTCAAGTGTCAAAATAGTTCGCTCAGACTGACCGTCTGTTTGCGGATGAAAGGCTGTACTAAAATGTAGTTTAGTACCTAATGCCTCATGCAACTTCTTCCAGAATCGCGAGGTAAATCTTGGGTCTCTATCTGAAACAATGGAACTCGGTACACCGTGCAATCTTACAATCTGCGACACATACAATTCGGCGAGTTTGTCAAGTGAATAGTCGGTACGTACCGGCACAAAATGAGCTGATTTAGTCAATCTATCAACGATAACCCAAACGGCATCTTTCTTACTCGGTGTCATAGGAAGACCGGATACAAAATCCATAGTAATTCTATCCCATTTCCATTCGGGTATCATAATCGGCTGAAGTAATCCGGAAGGTACCTGGTGCTCAGCTTTCACTTGTTGACAGATTAAGCATTTGGAGACAAACTCAGATATGTCCCGTTTCATGCCGGGCCACCAATAAAACTGCTTCAAATCGTTATACATTTTTGTGCTACCCGGGTGTATCGACATTCGGCCATTGTGAGCCTCACTCAGAATCATCTGTATCAAATCTGAGTTCATTGGAACACACAATCGATTTTTATACTTCAAACAGTCATTTGCATCTATCCGGAAGTCGATTACAGAGCGTTCTGCATGAACCCGAATAGCTACTAACTTTTCGTCAACTTTCTGTGCCTCGCAAATTTGCTGAATAAACATCGGTCTTGTTTGTAGCTCGGCTATGATCGAACCATCCTCAGACATCGTCATCCGTGTGTTTAATGCACGCAGAGCAAATAATGATTTTCGACTCAACGCATCCGCCACAACATTAGCCTTCCCCGGATGGTAGTCAATCACTAATTCGTAGTCTTTCAGCAATTCTAACCATCGGTGTTGTCTCAAATTTAGATCTTTCGAGTCATTAAATATTTGGACTTTTATGATCTGAATAAACATGACATTTTTCGCCGAATAAATAGTGACGCCAAATTTTTAATGCAAACACAATGGCTGCTAACTCCAGATCGTGAGTTGGATAATTCTTTTCATGTGGCTTCAATTGTCTTGAAGCGTAGGCTATGACCTTGCCTTCTTGCATTAGAACACAACCCAACCCACTTAAAGATGCATCACTAAAAATAGTAAATTCTTTACCCGATTCAGTCTGAGTCAACACTGGAGCCTCGGTTAAAAGGGCTTTCAACTGCTCGAAACTCTTCTGGCATTTTTCTGACCACTTATATTTGACATCCTTCTGTAGTAGTCTCGTCAAAGGTGCAGCTATCACGGAAAAACCTTTTACAAATCGTCTATAATATCCCATGAGAGGCCTAGGAAACTTCGGATCTCGAAACATTCTTTGGTGGTTTCCACTCGAGTATGGTTTGCTTATTTTGTTTGGATCCACCCGAATTCGACACCAAACCACATGACCCAAGAAGTCGACCGTTCAACCAAAACTCACACTTACTGAATTTTGCATATAAACGATGATCTCTCAAGGTTTGTAGTACTTCTCTCAAGTGCTCAACGTGTTCCGCTTCACTTTTGGAGTAGACCAATATATCATCGATAAACACTACTACAAACCGATCCAAAACCGTCGGAAGACCGGTTCATTAGATCCATAAAAGCGGCAGTGCATTGGTAAGCCCAAAAGGCATAACCAAAAACTCATAGTGCGTACCTCGTTAAATGCCGCTTTGGCACATCGGAATCTCGACTCGTAATTGATAATAGCCCAATCTCAAATCTATTTTCAAAACACTTGAAGCCCCTTTAACCGATCAAATAAATCATCGATCCGAGGTAACGGGTATTTATTCTTTATGGTTACCTTATTTAGTTGCTTGGTAGTCGATACACATTCGCATTGTCCCATCTTTCTTTTTCACAAACAAGACCGGTGCTCCCCACGGAGAAAAACTTCGGTCGTCTGAAACCCCTCTCTGTCAATTCTTGCAATCTGCGCTTTCAATTCTTTCAATTCGATGGCGCCATTCGATGCGGAGTTATCGAAATTGGGTCGCACTTGCACTAATTCAATGCCGAACTCAATCTCTCGTCTTCGGGTAAGCCGGTAGTTCTTCAGAAACACATCGGTGTATTCACATACAATCGATGTACCGATTCCATTAGTTTCTCGGACGGTTTATTATCCAATTACATAAGCCGGATAGGCCTCACACCCCTTTCTCACATACTTTTGGGCTATCATTGAGGATATCACTGTAGGCAACTCATTTACATCACCAGATTTTATTCTGATTGTCTCACCGTTTCGGCATTTCAATTTAATAAGCTTTCTTTTGCAATCCACCACTGCCTCATGTGAAGTTAACCAATCCATACCCAAGATTATATCAAATTCATCGAAGGGCGACAACATTAAGTCACCGAAAGCAATAATCTCGTACCATCAACGGGCAACCTCTACACACTTTATTTACAAGC
Organism: Gossypium bickii; assembly: GCA_025503065.1. Taxonomy (NCBI): domain Eukaryota; kingdom Viridiplantae; phylum Streptophyta; class Magnoliopsida; order Malvales; family Malvaceae; genus Gossypium; species Gossypium bickii. Next base: position 38,524,488 of record CP106717.1, on the reverse strand, counting down.
ACACATCTACCCAAAGGGTTGGACACACGAATTACGAACTCGGTAGGCTCAACTAGCAGAGTCTTACCAAATTTTAAAGTTTCACAAACATAAGAATGAGTCGAACCAGGATCAATTAATGCAATCACAGTGAGTATCAAAAAGAGTGAAAGTCACCGTAATGACGCGTCGGGAGGAAGCATCCTCTCTAGCTCGCGCGACATACGCTCTAGCCGGAGCTCTAGCCTCGGATCGACTGTAGCGTTCGTCGTTCCTTCGACTACCACCTACATTGCTCGAATGTGCGGGTGGTCTACCTCGCGCATTGGCACGTTGCTCGGTGTAGTATTCTCGAATCGCATTCTCGCTCACCTAATTTCGGACACTCTCGATGAAATGACCGACGATCCACACTTATAGCAAGTCCGATCATGGAATCTACAACTCCACGAGTGCCACTTCCCACGGTGCTTGCATTCAACTCTAGTTTGTGGAATGTTACCAACATCAAGCTATCGAGGTAGCTCGGGAGCTCATAGGAGGTCGATCCGTCTAGGCGGATCTGTAGTAGTTCTCTGTCATTTCGTAGTCATCTCTGGGCTTCTTGCTCGTGGGATGGAAAACTTTGCCCAAGATCTCTTCCGATATCTCCGGCTTCTAGATCGGCCTTTCTTTTCTCCTTCCCGAGCTCTTGACTTTGCAAGCTCTCTCAACTAAAGTTACAAATTCTTGGATTTCAAGAACGCCGACAAACATCTTTATATCTTCATTTAGGCCGTCTTCGAATCTTTTACACATAATGGCTTCAGTAGAGACACACTCTCTAGCATAACTACCGAGCGACAAATTTTCTTTCATACTCCGTTACAGTCATTCGTCCTTGTTTCAGCTCAAGGAACTCCTTTCGCTTTTGATCAATAAATCTTTGGCTAATATACTTCTTGCGGAATTCAGTTTGGAAGAAATCCCATGTCACTTTTTCTTTCGGAACCACTGATACTAGTTTATTCCACCAGTGATATGCAGTGTCCCGTAGTAAGGATATAGTGCACTTCAAGCATTCATCCGGAGTACAAGACACTCACCAAGTACCGAATAGTGTTATCAAGCCACATTTCGCTCTCTCAAAGCATCATCATCGTCATTGGCTTTAAATTCTTGGCCCCATATTTTGAATTTTGTCAATCGGGGCCTACTAGATCTCATTGGATCTATCACCGGGAGCTAGAGGATCCGGAGTTGGATTATTCGGGGTGGAGGTTGGGGTATATTCGGGTTATTACGGATAAATTGGGCAAACCAATCATTCATCATCCGATAAAAGGCTTGCTTTGTTTCTCCTTCGTGGCTACCCAAAACAGGTCGAGAGTCTATCGGCGCTGATCCGTGGTACGGTCGAGCGCCACGCTCTCCACATCATCGACCACGACTCTTTCTCGGTTCGAGTCCATTTACTATATAAAACAAAAACTCAGGTGTCGAAAGTCACCACACTATCAACATGTGACCACAGGCATGTATAGCTAGACTCACACGCGCCCACGGTAGTCCTAGAATCGACTAAACCGTAAGCTCTGATACCAATCAAATGTAACACCCCTTACTCGAGACCATCGCCGGAATTAAGTAAGGGGCATTACTAGACTTGACTACAAATTTAAAACATGAAAATCTTAAAGCTGTCAAACTGCGTTGTGCCGACTAATTTGGCTATAACTCGAGTTACAAAATTCGAAATTCAGATCCGTAAATTTTCCTTGAAAGTAGACTCATATATCTATTCACCATAATTTTTCTAGAATTTTTCATGTGGCCAATTAGTACAGTTTATTCTTCAAAGTTACCCTTATTACGCTGCTGGACAGTTCTGACCTGTCCTTATAAAACTGCAGTTATCTGATTGCACAATTTTCCAATGGTGTTCTTATTTATACCAATGAAAAATAGACTCATTTAGGATTCTACACATATAAACCATGATTCCTAATTAATTTTGTACAATTTTTGACAATTTTTCCAAAACAGGACAGTGACTCACGAGTTCATTCATAACAGGTTTCGTTCAAACTTAATTATCTCATAAGGTATAAATCTTTTTCCTACTCTATTTCTTTTATACAAAAATAGACACACTAAGGTTCAAATTCATAACTCACTAGTCTCCAAATTCAATATACCCTATTTTTGGTGATTTTCCTAACCCGCGTCACTGCTGCTGCTACAAGCTGTTTTATTTCAAAAAAATAACTAGCTCCTACCCGAATCTCCTTACTTCTAAATTTCAAGGATTCAATTTATATTCAAACATTTCCTTAGTAAAACGATTAACTTGTTTAGGAATGCATGAACAATGCCATCATGAACCAACTTACATCAAAACACCCAACGTACTTAACAAAAATTTAGCCATTTTCGCATGGCTATTCTTTTTAGTGTTTACATGTGAACCGTAAAATTTCCTCAAACAAACCAAGCCTATCCTATACATGCCTTCTATTAAAGACCAACCCAAAATGAAGGAGTACCCAAAATGTAGGTTGATAGTGTGAGCGACTTCCCAACGGTCCCGGTGAGCTTGTGGCTTGCTCCTAAACTATAAAACAGAGGAAACATCTCAAAAGCGAGTAAGCTTACTAGCTTAGTAAGTCCCAACTCATTTAAATTAAAACATTTAATTATTTATGAAGATAAAACAGTCCACATATGGCATTCTCGTAAACAACTAAGTAAATAATTTACACAAGGCCAAATATTAATAATTGAAACCTACTTTCATAGCGCTTATACTTGCAAATCAATTGTCCCATAATAGCATGTTCTAAGCTCGACTTAGTCAAATTACATTCATCAATAACAATTTGGCACAAGTAATATTTAACATAACATACCTCACATACTTACCCGAACCATTTTCTTGACAATTTAGTTCTAAATTGTCTTGACAAGGATTAAACTCCTCTTAGGTAAATTTCATCACCGCATCAAGCTGCTAGGCGTAAAGGCACGAAAAGTAACACCGCGCAAGGCACCGCTAGGCGTAAAGCCCGATAGATAACACCGGCACGAGGCCTGCTAGGCATAAAAGCCCGATAAATAACACCGGCACGAGGCCTGCTAGGCATAAAAGCCCGATAGATAACACCGGCACGAAGCCTGCTAGGCTCGAGGCCCGAATGTCAATATATCTTTACATGCTTTTCCCATGTTTACCATGCATATCGAAATCATATACCTTTATTACCATTGCATTTAATAAATTTGAAATCAATCAAATCCATCACTATCACAAGCGGCCAACTCATGGTTTTATACCAAGTTTATACAATTTATAACATTCACTAAGTATATAAAGGATCTTTAGATATAAAGTAGCTCAAAAACTTACTCATCCACCTTGCATTAGTCCCAACAATTGCCATCATATTCTCAACATGAATCATCAACCAACATGTAAATATACATTCGGCCATGATGCATTTGAATACTAACATTCATTAATTTTTAGAAATCAAGATAATCATAATTTACTCTTTGGCATAATTTAACCAAGGGACTTACCTCAGTTGTCGATAAAGCCGTGCAAATCGGCTACTCGATAATCTTTGTTTTTCCTCGATCTTGATCTTTCTCTTTTTGTTCCCGATCTAATTTGATTCAATTTTAACCAATTAACTACACTTCCATTCAATTCAAGAGCAAAATCATAAAATACATAATTTCAAGACATAACAATGTGCATTCGGCCTACATCCCCTACTTTGTTCAAGTGCATTCAATTTATTAGGAACACTTTGGCGATAATTCCCTTGATGCGTTTTAACTTACAACTTACCTTCTTATCTAGCCGCACCTTAACTTTATATAATTACACATATATAATCAAACACATTAGCTCAAATTCATTTTCTATTATGGCCGAATGTACTACTTCCATACCCTTGCATTTTTCTTCAACATACAACCAAGAAACAAGCTAATAACTACATCTAATTCAAGCATTCAACTAATCCAATTTCCTATTGAACACCACAATAAAAATTTCAAACCATTTGGGTTACTTCTACATGGCCGAATGGCCCTTAGGTGCTTAGGATTCTCTATAACTCTTCCATCCATCAAATTTACCCCTTGCACTAGTTTTCTTCAATTAATCAAGTTTTAAACTTAGTTCACCCCATAACTTAAACATCACATATAACAATCTTATATGGTAACTTCATCATAAGGAAATGGCCGAACATCAAGATACAAGAAGAAATTATTTTCATGAATGTCCAACCCAATACTCGGCCAAACATGAAGGTATTTTCAAGCCAAAAATCGACAAAGCTTTCTTACAAGTTCAAGCTATTTCTTCTCTTACCATTTAAGTTTATTTTCAGCTCAAATCATAAACCCCCCCCCCTCATGACCGAACTTCATCATGCATGGCATTTCAAATCTCTACTTGATTTTTCAATGTTGATAAAGGAAATCAACCTATTTCAAAGAAGGATTGTTAAACTAGAGTTTGAAATATCACCTTGCTCAACACATGCAATAGCCGATTGAAGAAGAGGAATTTCTTCTTCTCTTGATGATAGCTTCGGGTGGGTGAGGAGGAAGAAGAAAGATGAAAATGATTTTTCTCTTTTTTTTTTGTTTAAAATTATCTACACATTATTATTATTATTATTTTAGCATGCTTATGACAATTTAATACTTTTAAAATAGAAAATGCATAGAAAGCATCTTAGTCTTGCATGCTTGCCAGTCCACCTTATTAATATGGGGATTTGACATGCAAATCCCCATGTTTTATGGGCAATTCACTTAGCTCCTTTTTATTAATGCCCACTACATTAATCCTTCTTGCAATTTAAGCCTTCTTAGCAAATTAAGCACTTAGATAGCTAAAATTTTCTACGAAATTTTTACACTCACTAAAAACACACATAATAAACACAAAACATAATATTATAATATCCCACAGGCTCGGATTCGTGGTCCCGAAACCACCGTTCCGATTAGGGTCAAAATTGGTTTGTTACAGAATGGGGTTCGTTTTAAATTCAATTGATATGCGATTAATCGAGTGTTATGGGTGAACATAGGTTCTAGAGTGATCGAGGACTGTCTGCGCATCTTTTGCAACCAGGTGTGTAAATACTGCCCAAATCGTAAATCGACAAAAGCCAAAAAAACATGACAATTGACGCTACACGAGCGTGCGCCGCTCATGTGGTCATCCGAATGCATAAAACGTGGGTGTCGGACTATTGAGGCCACCATGAGCGATTTCATGGTCTTAGGCCGTTTTGGGCCATGTTGGGCCGAAATGGGCCGTGTAGGCCCAATAGGCTTATGGGACCCACAGGGTAAACCATGCAGACGTGTGGAGAATGTTGGACTAAGCTTTGTAATTTACATGACCGAGAATGTGGGCTACTCGAGCGTGGGCCCGCATCATGGGCCTTGGGCCCATTTTCACTGTTTGACTGTTAAGGTTGCACGAGTCGCCTGAGACGACTATGGAGCTACTGATGAGTCGATAAGTATACCTAGACCCCAAATTGATGTAAAATGACTGTTATGCCACTATTATGTAAAATGATTGTTTTGCCACTATGATATAAAATGATTGTATGCTTTATGTTATGTATGACTGTATATAAGCATGCCATGATATATATATGTTGCATAAATGTGTGATATGTTGCATGGGGATGGGATTATTATGATTGGAGAAAGTGTATTTACTGGCAGCTCTACTGCAAATACTGTTTAGTGCCGCAACCGGTGCTAATTTTTGGAGTGTAGGGATGAGTGGGTAATTTTATGTAACACCCCAAACCCGGTCCAAACACCACGACCGAATCTGGTATGTTACGGGGAAAAACGTGTTTGAAAATCTCGAATTTGTACTAAATAGAATTGGTAAAACTTTGATCCGTTTAGAAAAACAAGTTGTTTAATATCGTTACTAAAACATTTAGACTTAGTAAAATTGGATTTCACGATTGAAAACAATTGATCTTTATTGGTTTATAAAATCAATGTGATACCCGATGGTATAGTTGAAAACGTATCGCTTTGTTGGTTTTGAAAACGTCGTCTTTCCAAATTTTAATAAAATTACATTACCAAGTTATTATTTTACAAACATACCAAAATCTAATGTAAAACATAAACATCATAAAGCACATCTTAAAAAGGCTTTTTACAAATCCAAGATAAAACCCAAAATAAAGGTAAGCAAACTAAGATACCCAAATGAAAATGTCTGAGTAAAACTTTTTATTCAGCATGGCATAAGCACCCCGAGTCCATCCCGGCTCCATGTCCGCGTCTAAGTGTCACCTGAAATGTCAAAGGAGAGGGTGAGTCGAATGACTCAGTGTGTAAATCCCGCTCCCGATAAAACAACATGCTAACACACATCATACATAGCAACATAATTAATGCAACCCGATCCTAACCATCCATACACCATTTCTACCCCGTGTGGTACCAAACCACTGGTGGTGCCAAACCACTGGTGACGTATAGTCACAATGTGTTACCAAAACACTTGGTGTCCCAAAGACACATTATCCATCAATGTGGTCCCAAACCACTGGTGTCCCAAAGACACAATTGTGCTACTAAAGCACTGGTGACCGAGGTCACAAATCCAATGATGGGGCCAACCCATCGTGTGTTACCAAAACACTAGCGATTTATCCCATATCTCAAGTGGGGCCAACCCACGGTGGTCAAACCACGGGGGACGAGTCGCAATGAGGTGCCAAACCTCGGTGTCCCAAAGACACAATGTGCTACAAAAAGCACCGGTGGCCGTAGTCACAAATGCGGTGATGGGGCCAACCCATCGTGTGTTACCAAAACACCGGCGTCAATCCCAGTATAATCATCATGTGGGGCCAACCCACTGTGGTACTGAGCCACTGGGACGAGACGCTGAGGTACCAAACCTCTGGAGGTGCCAAACCTCTGGTGACCCAAAGTCACAAAGTTGTGCTACCAAAGCACTGGTGCTCGTCAGCACAATATATCACTGCTCCCTCCTCTCGTATCACCCATACATATCATACTCATGGGGTTATGCATCTCATACAAGCCATGCATATCATGCTAACATACCAAGCATTACAACTCATAACATGCATAACATAAATCATGATATCATGTATTATCATTAATACTCATCATAGAACAGACTTACCCGAATCGTACACATACCCCTTTTTGGGTATCCAATTATCCTTCTCACTGTTTCAATCTTATTAAGCAATCAAGTTTATTAACAACGTTACTAAGTAGAGGGTGTGTTAGTTACACACCTGATAATACGAGTCTAAAATCCCAATCGAAACGATCTAGGTCCTTCGAATACTGACTCCTACAATCGGCCAACATTAGGGGTTAGGCATCTAAGACATTCGGCCAAAGACACTTAACCAAAGGGGTTAATATCGAACCCTTACCTTCACTTGGTTTGGTTTCCTACCAAACCCGAACCACAGTGGTTCCTCTAACCACAATCGGTTACACCTTCACAAGAGCACGGTTAATCATTTGTAACTCCGGATTTAAACGAAATTAAAAGAATGAACTAACAACCCAATCGCTTACCCTCAACTTACCAATCGGTCAACAGGAAAAAGACTCCTCTTGCTTGATTTCGCAGTCCAAGGCCCTATAACGAAGAGATTAGACCAAACGATTAACACCCTTCCAACCTGACCATAATCGGTCCTAAACCAAACCATAACCAACAAAGATCGCAAGAGGGGGATATGGCCATTCGGCCTTGCACTTACCAACACCCAATATTCGGCCAAACCAGGACTTCTAGGAGAGGGGAAATATTCGGCTAACAACCAAAAAGATAGGAAAAGAAAGGGAGGTGTATTCGGTTTGCAAGTAAAAGGGATGGAAAAGTATCTTGGAGGTTAAAGTTTCACTAATGGAGATTTTAAGAAGAAAAGAGAGTTGAGAAGAGCAACACTAGTTTAGACTTACTCAAATGGGAAGAAAATACAATAATAGGAGGATTATGATTCGGCCAAAAGGTCACAAGAAGAAAAGAAGTGAAAGCAAGTGAAATGGTGACACAAAAGGGCATTCGGCTATTAAGAGAACTAACAAGAATGAAGCAAATCGGCGTATGTTGCTTGGGTTTTCGGGTTCAAGGAAGAAGAATGAGAAGAAACAAATGAGGTTTCACTACTATTGACTAGAAGAAAGAATTCGGTTTTAGCTCTTGGTGACCGAAAATGCTAAGAAAGATTGCCAAAAGAATTTCGGCACCCCCTACTTCCCAAGCTTACCAAACCGTCCACTCCCCCACAAATTCTCCTAAAAATCGGCCATATCCCTACTTTTACTCCAAGCCATAAGTTCAAAATAGTTTGAACAAGTCTTTTTCCTTAATTTACTCTCCACCCACCATTCAAATGGGTTGACAAAGTCCAAGGCGAGTTTGAACCGCCACAAACTCCTCCTCCTTGGCGTCAAAAAGAGTGCCAAAAATAGCCACTCATGGCTCGAACACAAGGCCTACCTCCTTGCTTTAGGCGTTACCCACACCAAGCCTTAGTGGCGCCTACCTTGCCACTCCACCAACTTGTTTCTTGTGCTAACAAATACCCAAAATAATTTAAAAGCCCCACTTTCCCTCACTCCTTATACTTTAGCTCAAAACTAAAAATTTTCTACCTACTCAGGCTTACTTCTAGCCTACAATTAAACCCCAATACAACACAAACAACAACGCAGCATGCCCACCACATGCAAAACATGCAACAACAAAACAGCCCCTAACCCGGGATATTACAGTTCTACCCCCTTAAAAATAATTTCGGCCTCGAAATTACCTGGTCAAAAGAGTTGCGGGTATTGCTGTCTCATCGCATCCTCGGGTTCCCACGTAGCTTCCTCTACACCATGGTTCCGCCAAAGAACCTTAACCAAAGGCACGGACTTGCTACGCAGAACCTTCACATCCCGACCAAGAATCTGCACAGGTTCCTCTTCCATAGTCAAATCTGGATTTACCTCGATCTCCTCCACCGCTACTACATGTGATGGATCTGAACGATACCTCCGAAGCATCGAAACGTGAAAAACGTCGTGAATCTGACTAAGCTCCGCTGGCAACTCGAGCTGATACGCCACTGGTCCAACTCGTCTCAACACCTTATACGGCCCAATAAACCTCGGACTTAGCTTGCCTTTTCTGCCAAACCTCAGCACCTTCTTCCAAGGTGAGACCTTTAAGAAGACCTGATCTCCCACAGCGAACTCTATATCTCTTCGCTTAAGATCGGCATAAGACTTTTGCCGGTCCGAAGCTTCCTTCAAACGAGCCTGAATCAACCTAACCTTGTCCTCGGTCTCAGCAACCAACTCAGGTCCCAACAACTGACGTTCTCCTAACTCTGTCCAACATGTAGGTGAGCGACATTTCCTACCATACAATGCCTCGTATGGTGCCATCTTGATGCTCGCTTGGTAACTATTATTGTAGGCGAATTCGGCTAACGGCAGAAACTCTTCCCAACTGCCCCTGAAGTCCAGAACACAACCCCTCAACATGTCCTCTAAAATCTGAATGACCGCTTTCATTGCCGTCGATCGGGTGTGAAAAGCCATCTTTGAAATCAGCGCGTGCACTCCAGCTCCGATGATGCAGCGCTCTCGAACCTCGACGTAAACTCGGATCCCTATCTCGAGATTATCGAAATTGGAACACCGTGTAGCCTTATTATCTCTGACACATAAAGCTTCGCCAATCTCTGAAGTGAATAGTCCACTCTCACCGGAATGAAATGGGCCGACTTGGTCAGACGGTCCACAATAACCCAAACTGAATCTTTCTTGCTTGGCGTAAGCGGTAAACCACTGACGAAATCCATAGTTATCCTTTCCCACTTCCACTGAGGAATCTTCACAGGCTGAAGCAAACCCGACGGATAATCGATGTTCCGCCTTGACTGGCTTGACAAGTCGAGACACTTCCCAACAAACTCTCGCTACTTCTTTCTTCAAGCCGTGCCACCAAAATCGCTCTTTAAGATCCCTATACATTTTGCTACCTCCGGGATGCATAGCATAAGGATCTGCATGTGCGTCCTGAAGAATCCTCTGCCTCAGCTCAACATCTTTAGGCATACAAGCCTTCCCTTGAAAACACGAAACCTCATCACTAGACAAGTCAGTAACCCTCCAAACCACCATTCTGCACTTGCAACCTTCGCGCACTCTCGTAACCTCGTCCTCCAATCTGCTTTCTCTCTAATCTGCCAACCCAAGTAGGCTTAACTCGCAGCTCTGCTGCGAATACTCCCGTCGTCATACAAACTCAAATGGGCAAACAAAGCTCTTAAGTCCGAAACAACCCTACGGCTCAACGCGCGTGCGCCACCACGTTAGCCTTGCACGGATGGTACTCGATCGAGCAGTCATAATCTTTCAAAGAACTCAACCCATCTCTGCGCTTGCCTCAAATTCGGATCCTTCGAGTCGGTGATACTTCAAACTCTTATGATCTGTGTAGACTATTGATCTCTCACTGTACAAGTAGTGCCTCCAGATTTTTAGAGCGAAGACTACGGCTGCTAGTTCTAAATCGTGCGTCGGATAGTTGACCTCGTGTGGCCTTAGCTGCCGAGAAGCGTAAGCCACCACCTTACCCTCCTGCATCAGCACACAACCCAATCCCGTATGTGATGCGTCGCGATGACACGTGAATTCCTTACCACCTCGAAGTTGAATTAAAACAGAGCCTCGATCGGGATCTTCTTCAACTTATCGAAACTCTCCTCATTGTTTCTCGGTCAAATAAACGGAACTCCCTTCCTTAATGCTTAGTCATCGGTCTTTGCAATTAACGAGAAAACCTCAACAAATCTTCTAGTAGTATCCCGCCAAACCTAGGAAACTCCGAATCTCAGCGACTGACCTAGGAGGCTTCCAGTCCAAAACCGCCTCAACCTTCCGAGGATCTACTCTAATCCCCTCAGCTGATACTACATGACCCAAAAACGTCACTTCACTAAGCGAACTCGCACTTATCGAACTTAGCATAGAGTTGCTTCTCCTCAAAATTTGCAACACCACTCTTAAGTGTGCATCATGCTCTTCTTCCGACCTTGAGTAAACCAAGATGTCGTCAATAAAAACCCCGACGAACCGGTCCAGATCTTTCTTTGAAACACCTATTCATCATATCCATAAAAGCTGCACGAGCGTTAGTCAACCCAACGGCATTACCGGGAATTCGTAGTGCCGTCACCGAGTCCAAACGCTGTCTTATGGATATCCGCTTCCTTAACTTTCAACCGATGATGCCTGACCTCAAATCGATCTTGAAAACACCGATGCACCTTTCACCGATCAAACAAGTCATCTATCCGTGTAGTAACGGATACTTGTTTTTGATCGTCGACTTATTCGATTGGCGTGTAATCGATACATCTGCATCGAACCGTCCCTTCTTCTTGACGAATAATACCGGCGCTCCCCACGGGAAACACTTGGCCTAATGAAGCCTCGATCCAACGACTCCACGAATCGAGCCTTAAGCTCCACCAATTCCTTTGGTGCCATCCTATATGGAGCAATAGACACTTTGGCGCAGATCCACAGTAGCAGATCTATCCCAAACTCTACCTCACGATCCGGTGGCAAACCGGGAGCTCCTCCGAAACACATCCACAAATTCCTTAACGATGACGAACCTTCTCAACAGCAGACTCTTTAGCCTCCAAGGCATACACATGAACCACATACGCTTCGCAGCCCTTCCTGACCATCTTTACAGCTTTTAATGCCGATACCACATTGGATAAGTAATCTCTCCTATTACCTATCATAATCACTTCACCTCCCTTATCCGTCGATAGAACCATGCGCTTAGCCGCGCAATCCACCTTAGCCTGGTACTTAACCAACCAGTCCATCCCGAGAATCAGATCGAACTCCCCAAACGGCAGTTCCATCAGATCAGCAGCAAAAATTACCCCTTGGAGTTCTAGGGGTACATCCTTATATAGCTTATCTACGACTACAGAGTGACCTAGAGGGCTAAGTACAGTCATCTGCCTAGAAGATATCTCAGAATCTAAGTCCATGGTCTCAACTATACTACTAGCAACATACGAATGCGTGGAACCCAAGTCAATTAAAGCAGTATAGGGAGAACCAAAAATCAAAAACGTCTGCATTGGTGATTACGTCCGGTGCGTCGCCCCCTCGCGCGCGCCTAGCGGCATACACCAAACCAGTACATCGTGCTTCGTAACTACCGCTCCTCCGCCTGGTGCTCCACGACCTCGACCAAATCCATTACCACCTCTGCCATTACCACGGCCCTCTCGTGGTGGCGGTCCATTACCTCGAATTGATTACGGCCCGACTCTCGGGATCGAATCCACGCCATCCTGCGCGGACAATCCCTAATGCGATGATCCAGAGAACCACACTCGAAGCAACCTTTTCCACCAGTCCAACAACCACCCCAATGAGATTTCCCACACTGATTACATCTGCAGCGCCCCGCCTGGCGAAGAACAAACCTAGCGGACCGATTACGCCCCTCTCGACCTAGCCCTCTTCTCATGGATTACGGGCGATCCGAGAAGACCCAAAGCTCCTCTTAAGCCTACTCCTGTCCATGCTCTGTCTTACCGACTCCTTAACACCTTCGGCTACCTTAGCCTTCTCGACTAAGACAGCAAACTCGCGCTCCTGCTGTGGAGCAATCAGCAGCCTCAACTCGTCTCGCAGACCATCCTCGAAACGAACACACCTCTCATGCTCAGTGGCTACAATGCCCCTCGCATACCTACTCTCGACCAGGAACTCGACCTCGTACTCAAGAATGATTTACTCCCCTGAACAAGCCTCAGAAATGCCTTTCGCTGGGAGTCGATGTAACTAGCTCCGATGTACTTCTTTTGATATGCAGCCCTGAAATAATCCCATGTCAGATCCTCAGCTGCCACACTGTCCCGAACCGTGAGCCACCATTGATATGACTCATCCCGAAGAAGCGATACGATGCCCTTCAACTTCTCTTCAGCCGTCAAGTCCAGATCGTCCATGATCCGCTCAAATGCCTCCAGCCAATATTCAGCAGTGCTAGGAGCAACACCCGATACACCTCGGAAGAACTCGGCCCCATTAGCCCGGAGTCGCTCAGGAACAGATTTCCTAACTCCTGCACCCCCACCTACACCAGCTACCCTTTCCAACACCCGCGGCAGACGCTGTGACATCGCATCATCTCGATCACCGTCTTGGAACTCACCACCTCCAGCTGGTGGCGGAACCGGCATCTCATTTTCTGACCCTTGACCCGATCCTACGGGTTCAGAAACTGTCATCCTACCTCGACCTCGACCACGAGTATTACGGCCACGTCCACCTCGAGTACTCATGACTAAACGATCTACGTTTCTGATTAAAAAGATTTTTATGCATTAGTATCGTTCCACTTTCTTAACCGCAAAGAAATTTTATGAATGGAGTTTAATCAGGGGTTCTTTCGAGCAACCAAGGTTTCAATCTTCTATCCTATTCACCCAAAAGAGGTCATACATCCATTCCTTAACCCTTTCCATACCTATTCTCTCTTCTGGACATTCTTTGCCATTTCTAACCCAAGGGTATTTTCGTCATTTTCCTACAGGTATTATTTTAAGTAATAAACGATATTTTAAACTTTAAATAAAACCGGTCAATTTGAAATTCCAAAAATTTGAGAGTGTTCTTTGAAAATTTTGTAAAATACTTCGTTTTGGAAACCAGGGGTATTTTAGTAATTTTCACAAACTGAGGGCGTTTTCGTAAATTTCCAAAATCAAAATTTTTGATTGATATTTTGTAAAATGCAGTATTTGAATTTCGTAACATTTTTGAAATTTTGGCAAAAATCATTGAGTTGCTATAAACCGAGGGCTTTTTAGTAAATTTACCCTAAGGGCTTTTTGTAATTTTCCATAAATCGGGGTTTTTTTTTTTTTTTTTCAAGAAAATTGTTGTAAATGTGACATTCTCAGTTTTGAAAGAGTTTATTGCAAAAAGTTTGAAAACATTAGAGTTGTTGTTGTATTTTCGAAAACATGACTAATTCCCTTTTCGGGTTTTAGTCGTTAGGTTAAGTCTATAACCGATCCTTTTTGGTCAGGGTGAACTCGAGCTACGCACTGGATGGGATACTGCGAAGAGGAGGTGAGTCACGAGGGATCGCTTAAATACCAAGCTCTTCCCCGATCCTCTCCTGAGACATGCGTCACGGGAGTTACCACACCCAGCCCCGTGGTCGAGTCATAGATTGGTTTAGTGCTTTAAGTCTTATGCTTTAGTTCAAGTGTTTGAGTGATCTAATCCTAGGGTTCAAGTCCTATAAATCTAACTACGTTCCATATCACCTACCCTTCTACAAATAGTAATTCACAGAAGAGTTAGAACTACTTACAGGCGAATCAGTGCCGAGACTCGGTGCCATGCCTTGTAAACCATGTATTCAATCCCAAAACACTTAAAACATTTTTGAAACAATTTGGGCCTCAGGCCCACAGCCGAGCTTTTGAACTTAGCTCTGATACCACAATGTAACACCCCAAACCCGGTCCAAACACCACGACCGAATCTGGGTATGTTACGGGGAAAAACGTGTTTGAAAATCTCGAATTTGTACTAAATAGAATTGGTAAAACTTTGATCCGTTTAGAAAAACAAGTTGTTTAATATCGTTACTAAAACATTTAGACTTAGTAAAATTGGATTTCACGATTGAAAACAATTGATCTTTATTGGTTTATAAAATCAATGTGATACCCGATGGTATAGTTGAAAACGTATCGCTTTGTTGGTTTTGAAAACGTCGTCTTTCCAAATTTTAATAAAATTAAATACCAAGTTATTATTTTACAACATACCAAAATCTAATGTAAAACATAAACATCATAAAGCACATCTTAAAAAGGCTTTTACAAATCCAAGATAAAACCCAAAATAAAGGTAAGCAAACTAAGATACCCAAATGAAAATGTCTGAGTAAAACTTTTTATTCAACATGGCATAAGTACCCCGAGTCCATCCCGCTCCATGTCCGCGTCTAAGTGTCACTGAAATGTCAAAGGAGAGGGTGAGTCGAATGACTCAATGTGTAAATCCGCTCCCGATAAAACAACATGCTAACACACATCATACATAGCAACATAATTAATGCAACCCGATCCTAACCATCCATACACCATTTCTACCCCCGTGTGGTACCAAACCACCGGTGGGTGCCAAACCACCGTGTGACGTATAGTCACAATGTGTTACCAAAACACCGGTGTCCCAAAGACACATTATCCATCAATGTGGTCCCAAACCACTGGTGTCCCAAAGACACAATTGTGCTACCAAAGCACCGTGACCGAGGTCACAAATCCAATGATGGGGCCAACCCATCGTGTGTTACCAAAACACTAGCGCATTTATCCCATATCTCAAGTGGGGCCAACCCACGGTGGTCAAACCACGAGGACGAGTCGCAATGAGGTGCCAAACCTCTGGTGTCCCAAAGACACAATGTGCTACCAAAGCACCGGTGACCGTAGTCACAAATCGGGTGATGGGGCCAACCCGTCGTGTGTTACCAAAACACCGGCGCGTCAATCCCGTATAATCATCTGCGGGGCAACCCATCGTGGTGCTGAGCCAGCGGGACGAGACGCCGAGGTACCAAACCTCGAGGTGCCAAACCTCTGGTGACCCAAAGTCACAAAGTTGTGCTACCAAAAGCACTGGTGCTCGTCGGACAATATATCACTGCTCCTCCTCTCGTATCACCCATACATATCATACTCATGGGGTTATGCATCTCATACAAGCCATGCATATCATGCTAACATACCAAGCATTACAACTCATAACATGCATAACATAAATCATGATATCATGTATTATCATTAATACTCATCATAGAAACAGACTTACCTAATCGTACACATACCCTTTTTGGGTATCCAATTATCCTTCTCACTGTTTCAATCTTATTAAGCAATCAAGTTTATTAACAACGTTACTAAGTAGAGGGTGTGTTAGTTACACACCGATAATATGAGTTTAAAATCCCAATCGAAGCGATCTAGGTCCTTCGAATCTCGACTCCTACAATCGGCCAACATTAGGGTTTAGACATCTAAGACATTCGGCCAAAGACACTTAACCAAAGGGGTTAATATCGAACCCTTACCTTCACTTGGTTTGGTTTCCTACCAAACCCAACCACGATGGTTCCTCTAACCACAATCGGTTACACCTTCACAAGAGCACGGTTAATCATTTGTAACTCCGGATTTAAACGAAATTAAAAGAATGAACTAACAACCCAATCGCTACCCTCAACTTACTAATCGGTCAACGAAAAAGACTCCTCTTGCTTGATTTCGCAGTCCAAGGCCCTATAACGAAGAGATTAGACCAAACGATTAACACCCTTCCAACCTGACCATAATCGGTCCTAAACCAAACCATAACCAACAAAGATCGCAAGAGGGGGATATGGCCATTCGGCCTTGCACTTACCAACACCCAATATTTGGCCAAACCAGGGACTTCTAGGAGAGGGGAATATTCGGCTAACAACCAAAAAGATAGGAAAAGAAAGGGAGGTGTATTCGGTTTGCAAGTAAAAGGGATGGAAAAGTATCTTGGAGGTTAAAGTTTCGGCTAATGGAGATTTTAAGAAGAAAAGAGAGTTGAGAAGAGCAACACTAGTTTCGGCTTACTCAAATGGGAAGAAAATACAATAATAGGAGGATTTATGATTCGGCCAAAAGGTCACAAGAAGAAAAGAAGTGAAAGCAAGTGAAATGGTGACACAAAAGGGCATTCGGCTATTAAGAGAACTAACAAGAATGAAGCAAATCGGCGTATGTTGCTTGGGTTTTCGGGTTCAAGGAAGAAGAATGAGAAGAAACAAATGAGGTTTCGGCTACTATTGACTAGAAGAAAGAATTCGGTTTTAGCTCTTGGTGACCGAAAATGCTAAGAAAGATTGCCAAAAGAATTTCGGCACCCCCTACTTCCCAAGCTTACCAAACCGTCCACTCCCCCACAAATTCTCCTAAAAATCGGCCATATCCCTACTTTTACTCCAAGCCATAAGTTCAAAATAGTTTGAACAAGTCTTTTTCCTTAATTTACTCTCCACCCACCATTCAAATGGGTTGACAAAGTCCAAGGCAGAGTTTGAACTGCCACAAACTCCTCCCTCCTTGGCGTCAAAAAGAGTGCCAAAAATAGCCACTCATGACTCGAACACAAGGCCTACCTCCTTGCTTTAGGCGTTACCCACACCAAGCCTTAGTGGCGCCTACCTTGCCACTCCACCAACTTGTTTCTTGTGCTAACAAATACCCAAAATAATTTAAAAGCCCCAGCTTCCTCAGCTCCTTATACTTTAGCTCAAAACTAAAAATTTTCTACCTACTCAGGCTTACTTCTAGCCTACAATTAAACCCCAATACAACACAAACAACAACGCAGCATGCCCACCACATGCAAAACATGCAACAATAAAACAGCCTCTAACCCGGGATATTACATTTTATCCCCACATGGAGTGTGGGGCTGGACGAAGTGGAGTGTAGAGGCTGGTTGGGTAAGGTTTTTGATTGCATGTCTGAACTTTTACTATCATTGAAATGGGTTAAGGCCCACACTGATACTGATACTAAAATGGGCTAAGGCCCACAGTGAATTGTTCCTAATTTGGGCATAGGCTTAGACTATACTTGCCTACTGCATGACTGGTTATTTGCTTATATGGGGTTACACACTAATTTTTGGTAAAATCACCCCTCTGTTTATCTGTACAGGTAATCCCCAGTCTTAGGCGGATCGGTGCTGTGAGGGACTCGGAGGTCGCCACACAACTGCACCTGCTTCTATATTGACTTTTTATTTCTAGTAAATTTAACGTGGGGGTTTTTTTGTTGTAATAAGGCCTCTTTAAATTTTTAACTTTTAATTTGGTATCTTACTTATTTTAATTCATGTCTTAGAGGAGTAGGACGCAGATTCTCAAAGGATAAATGCTTTTCAAAACACCACGTTTTCGTAACATACTATAAAAGGTTCCTCCTCAAACATTGTTTTAAAGATTAGTAGCAAACTAATATGATCCAATTCTGCTAAACACAACTTGATTTGTAAATGAACAAGATACCCTAAAATTTCCGTTACAATTATAAACGAGATTTAATATGGAACGGGTTTTTCCAATGAAGCTATGTTTTCGAAAAACACTTCAATGTGATATCGTCGATTCGACCATAATGTCTAGGCTGGGTTTGGGGTGTTACATTTAGTGGTATTAGAGCCAGGTTCAAAACTCGACTGTGGTTTTTTGGATTCTTTTAAAAACTTGGAATTTTCAAAAAGAACTGCTTCAAACGATTTGGAAGTAATTTGAAATATTTTTACTAAATGTGTGGCACATCGAGTCTCCGGCGCCGATGGTAAGACCTCTGAATCTTCTATTTGTTTAAAGTGAAATATTGAGACTACTATAGGTAGTAGACTATACTGAAATATTCTGGTTAGGGAAAACTAAAACTGTAGTAAGACTGCATTCTGCGAAAACAAACTCTTAAATACTGATATTGCTTCCATAAGATATTTTTTAATCAACACTGGAACTGTAAACTGATGCATAAAATTTTTAAAAATAGATAATATGCAAATAGATAATGAGCACTAGAGGTACTTGTGGAAGGGGTACAAGAGGTAGTGGCAGAGGCCGTAGAGGTGCTCGGGCTGGGTCTTCATCATTAGGCCACATGCTAAACATTAAAGCTAGAGAAGCACCAGCTTCACCTGTGACTAAGATTGGGTCTCACGATCAAGCGGCTGGGGATGACGCATTGTCCCAAGTTATATTGCAAATTCTGGAGAGGGTCGTTGGGCCCAATACTGGTACTGTGGGCCGTGGGTTGGTCACAGAACAACTTTGATCTAATGGGGCTGAGGTTTTTAGGGGTACTGCTAGAGTTGCCCCTAACGTGGCTGGATATTGGATTGGGGCCACAGAGAGGATCATGGATGACCTCGACTGCACCTCCAAATAAATATTAAATGGAGCCGTGTCATTATTACTAGATGAAGCCTATCAGTGGTGGCTTACAGTTAAAAAGGGTACTCAGGCCGACCGATTGACATGGGAATTCTTCAAGACTGCTTTCCAAGAGAAATATGTGGGTGCCATTCGAGAGTTTCTAAATTTGACACAGGAGGATAAATTAGTGGCTGAATATGAAGCTAAATTTTTGCGATTAAGCCGCTATGCGCGTGGGACGGTGGCAACTGAATATGAGCGGTATGTTCGCTTTGAGGACGGCCTAAGGGATAGTCTGGGAGTTTTGATAGCTCCACAGAGGGAGCGAGATTTTTCCACACTAGTACATAAGGCGAAGATCACCGAGGAGGTGAAGCATACTGAGAGTCAGAATCGAGAAAAGGATAAAAATAATAGGGATTCAGAGCCTCAAGTTTCATTCAGAGGTCGAAGAAAAAGGCCAGAGAGGATGGGCCGGTCAGAGTTGGGGCCCCTATTGCTACTACTGGACCGCAGACATGTGTTGATTGTGGTAGACGCCATCAAGGCGAGTGCTGGAAAAGGATTGGGGCATCTTTGAGGTACGGATCATTAGAGCATCGTATCAGAGATTTCCGCGGAGGCCCGAGCAGATGCAAGCTACAGGTCAGGGTACTGTTCAACCACCGAGAGGTTTTTAGCAGCCAACGAGAGTCCGTGGTCAGGCCAGAGATGGAAATGGTATGGGCCGTGGTCGTGGAGCACTGGGCAGAGGTGTTGGTCATACTGAGGCGAGCCAGCCAGCTCTGGTTTATGCTGCACATCGCTAAGAGGACAAAGACACCCCAGATGTTATTACTGGTACGTTCTTTATCTATAATGTGCCTTATACTGCACTGATTGATGTGGGGTCTACGCAGTCGTATATAACATGCTCGGTGTTTGAGACTTTGGGTATAATGGTTAAAACCATTGTAAGTGAGCTTACTGTATTGAGTTCTTTAGGCTAGTCAGTTAGGGTAAACAAATTGTTTAGAGATGTACCTTTGAAGGTTCAAGGAACCATCTTTTTGGCAGATTTAATTGAACTTCCTTTTGGAGAGTTCGACTTAATACTGGGCATGGATTGGCTGGTTAGGCATCAAATGAATTTGGATTGTGCTGCTAAACGGGTGGTACTAAAAATTGAGGAGGGTGATGAGTTGATTCTGAGGTATCGTCTGTTAAAGATATCAGAACAGTCAAAAATATTTCTGATTCTGAGGTTTTTCTCGATGAACTACCTGGACAGCCTCCAAACCGTGAAGTTGAATTTGGGATTGAGCTTCTACTAGGTACAGCTCCAGTGTCCATCGCTCCTTATAGAATGGCACCAACGAAGCTAATGGAGCTTAAGGCTCAGATTTAAGAGTTGCTGGATCGAGGGGTCATCCACCCTAGTATGTCTCCATGGGGAGCACCGGTGTTTTTTGTGAAAAAAAAGGATGGATCCATGCACATGTGCCGAGGATTGATGATCTATTCAACCAGTATCAAAGAGTTTCGATCTTCTTTAAGATTGATCCCCGATTGGGGTACCATCAACTGAGAGTCAAAGAGGCTGATGTTCATAAGACAGCGTGTAGGACTCGTTATGTCATTACCAGTTTGTTGTGATGCCGTTTGGAATGACGAATGCACTAGCAGCTTTTATGGATCTGATGAACCGAGTGTTCCAGCCTTATTTGGATCGGTTCATAGTGGTTTTTATAGATGACATCTTGGTGTATTCGAGAACTGATGATGAACATGACGCACATCTTTGAGTTATTCTGCAGATTTTGAGGGACAAACAATTATACGCTAAGTTTAGCAAGTGTGAATTCTGGCTAAGAGAGGTAACATTTCTGGGCCATGTGGTATCTACTGAAGGGATTAGAGTTGATCCTCGAAAAATTGAAGCTGTTTTGGATTGGAAGCCGCCTAAGAGGGTATCTGAGATTTGAAGTTTTCTGGGTCTGGCAGGGCATTATAGACATTTTGTTGAGGGTTTTTCATTGATTATTGCACCTCTGAATAAATTGTTGTGTAAAAGGGTGTCGTTTGTCTGGACTAATAAGCAACAACAGAGTTTTGAAAAACTTAAGAAGGTTATGACGGAGGCCCCTGTCTTAATACAGCCAGAGTCTGGGAAAGAATTCACTGTCTACAGTGATGCATCACATGTTGGTTTTGGATGTGTGTTGATGCAATAGGGCAAGGTAGTGGCATATGCGTCTTGCCAGCTTAAGTCTCATGAGGAAAATCATCCAACGCATGACTTAGAGTTGGCCTCGGTGGTATTCGCACTGAAAATCTAGAGGCATTACCTATACGGTGAAAAGTGTATCATTTACACAGATCACAAGATTCTCAAATACCCCTTCACTCAGAAGAAGCTAAATATTAGGCAACATGAATGGATTGAACTGCTTAAGGATTATGACTGTTTGATTGAATACCATCCTAGTAAGGCCAATGTGGTGGCTGATGTACTGAGCCATAAGGCTATGGCAGACCTGAGGACGATGTTTGCTCATCTCAACTTATATGATGATGGTAGTTTGTTGGTTGAACTTCATGTTAAACCATCGTGGATTGAACAGATTAATGGTAAACAGTTGGAGGATGGGTTTTTAGGTCCTCGATTCCGAAAGATTGAGAGTGGGGAAACTTCAGATTTTGGACTGAATAGCGAAGGGGTACTGTGTTTCCGTGGGAGAGTCTGTGTACCAAGGGATATTGATTTGAGGCAATCTATACTGCGAAAGGCACATAGTAGTCCTTATGCTATGCATCCCAGCGGGAATAAAATGTACCGAGACCTTCGTGAGTTATATTGGTGACCAAGTCCTAAGCGTGAGGTTACCAACTTTGTGAGTAAGTGTCTGACTTGCCAGTAGGTTAAGGCCGAACATCAGTTACCTTCAGGGTTGCATCAGCCAGTCAAAATTCCACTTTGGAAGTGGGAGAGAGTAACTATGGACTTCATTAGTGGGCTACCCCTAACGCCTACTAAGAAGGATGCATGGATCATCGTGGATCAATTGACCAAGTCAGCCCATTTCATACCAGTTCATACTGATTACTCTTTGCAGAAGTTGGCTAAACTGTATGTGGCTGAGATAGTGAGACTGCATGGGGTATCGGTTTCCATCATATCAGATAGAGATCCCCTATTCACGTCTCAGTCCTGGAAGAAGCTACACGAGGCTTTGGGTACAAGATTGGACTTCAGTACTGCATTTTATCCTCAGACAGATGGTCAGTTAGATTCAAATACTGTAAGATATGTTAAAGAGTTGTGTAATAGATTTCCGAGGCTGTTGGGAAGACTATTTGCATTGGCAAAATTTGCTTATAATAATAGCAACTTGTCTAGCATACAGATGGCACTGTACGAGGCA
The DNA here is from genome assembly GCA_025503065.1 of Gossypium bickii. Classification (NCBI taxonomy): domain Eukaryota; kingdom Viridiplantae; phylum Streptophyta; class Magnoliopsida; order Malvales; family Malvaceae; genus Gossypium; species Gossypium bickii. The sequence continues at coordinate 38,502,003 of CP106717.1, read as the reverse complement.
TTATATGGTCGTAGGTGTTGTACTCCTTCATGTTGGCCTGAGTTGGGAGAGTGAAATGTTCTGGGCCTGAATTGGTTTTTGATGCCGAAGACAAAGTTAGATTAATTCGGGAGCTATTGAAGGCAGCATCTGACAGACAGAAATCGTATGAGGATTTAAAGCGCAAGGAGATTGAGTGTTCTGTGGGGGACTTCGTTTTTCTTAAAGTCTCACCATGGAAGAAGGTATTGAGATTTGGACAGAAGGACAAGTTGAGCCCTAGGTTTGTTAGGCCTTATCGCATACTGAAATGTGTAGGACCGATTGCCTATCAACTTGAGTTACTGCCAGAGTTGGATCGAATTCATGATGTGTTCCACGTCTCTATATTGAGTCGTTATTGCCTTGATCCCACACATGTGATTTCGACTGAGGAGATTGAGGTTAGACCGAACTTGACTTTTGAGGAGGAACCGATTCAGATTTTAGATCATGATGTGAAAGTTTTGAGGAAGAAGTCTACCCCACTGGTTAAGGGTACTTTGGCGCAATAGCAGCTCAGAGAAAGCCACGTGGGAACCCGAAGAGGTGATCCGTCAACAATACCCTCATCTATTTTATTAGGTAATTTTTGAGGCTGAAATTTTCTTTTAGGGGGTAGAGTTGTAACGCCCCCAAATCCAAGTAATTATTTTTGTATGTTTGTTACATAAATATTTGTTTGCTTTAGTGGTTAAGTGATTTGGGTGTGTTTGGGAGTCTGAGAAGTCCTGGGTTCAAGCTTGGGCATGTGCAAAAAGTTTTGTTTTTAAAGAATAAACCCTTACCTATAGCTAGTAGGCTTTTAAATTATTGTGGGTGACGCAAGACATAAATAGTCTGCTGGTCTAGGTGGTAAGTGGCGTGTTGCTTATGCCAGAGGACTGATGTTAAAATCTTGGTGGGGTAGTGTATTTATTTTACTGCTATATCGTGGGAGGTGTTGTTGTTTGACTAAAACAATGAAGTGGTTGAGAAGAATTAAAATTGAGTGGTAGAGAGGAGGTGTGATTGGATGGGGAGATTTGAGGGTGGATTTTAGGAGAAAATCAAGGGAAATGAGGGGAGAGGGAGTGTTGTGCCGAATTTGGACTCTGGGCACTCAAGAATTTGACCAGAGTAGGTATGCCCCTCATTTGTATTGTTTCCCACTACCGAAATTCTTTCTTTTTGGTTTCTGGAAGTCCTATGCCGAATTTTCTTCTTTTCCCTCTCCACTTTGCTGCCGAATTTGCAATTGGATTTGCTTTTGTCCCCTAGCCGAATGATATTTGCTTTATACCCAACTTTGGCTTTGGCTTTTGATTCTCTCAACCTTCTATCGACTATTCTTCATTATTTGGGGCCAATTATTGCTTTTCGATTTTCTGTTGATTTCTTTTCCCTTTCGGTTTTGGTCCCTTTTTAAGGCAAACATTCCCTCCTCCTTTCTTGCCGATTTGCTCTCCTTCTTGTACCCTCACCGTGCCGACTTTTTTTTGCTCTTTGCCTATTTAGTGTTCCAATTCTATTCTACGGTTTTGTACTTTTGGTAAGTTGTTATAAGATTTGGCTTAAAATGTTCTTGTAGATAATTGTTAATAGGGGGTTTCGACTGGATTGTAGGTAATAACCCCGAGAGCTATTGATCATCGTGTTCTAGTGGGTGAAGCGTGTAGGGATCCAGTTGTTCAAACAAGGTAAGTGGCTGACGATGAAGTGGATATGTGTATTGAATAGGGTTCGTTTTAAATTTAATTGATATGTAATTAATCGAGTGTTACGGGTGAACATAGGTTCTAGAGTGATCGAGGACTGTTTGCGCATCTTTTGTAATCAGGTGTTTAATCACTGCCCAAATCGTAAATCAGCAAAAGTAGGAAAACATGACAATTGAAACTACACGAGCGTGCGCCGCTCGTATGGTAATCCGAATGCATAAAACGTGGCCGTCGGACTATTGAGGCCACCATGAGCGATTTCATGGTCTTAGGCAATTTTGGTCCATGTTGGGCCGAAATGGGCTGTGTGGGCCTAATGGACTTGTGGGCCCCACATAGGTAAACCACATAGACGTGTGGAGAATGTTGGACTAAGCTGTGTAATTTACATGACTGAGACCTATTTTGGGCTATATGGGCCGCTCGAGCTTGTGGGCCCACATGGGCCTGCATTATGGGCCTTGGGCCAATTTTTACTGTTTGACTGTTAAGGTTGCACGGGTCGCCCGAGACGACTGTGGACCTATTGATGCGTCGATAAGTATACCTAGGACCCAAATTGATGTAAAATGACTGTTATGCCTCTATGATGTAAAATGACTGTTATGCCCCTATGATATAAAATGACTATATGCTTTATGTTATGTATGACTGTATATAAGCATGCCACAATATATATATGTTGCATACATGTGTGATATGTGTCATGGGGATGGGATTATTATGATTGGAGGAAGTATACTGTACTGGTAGCTCTACTGGAAATACTGTTCAGTGCCGCAACTTGTGCTAATTTTTGGAGTGTAGGGATGGGTGGATGATTTTATCCCCACATGGAGTGTAGGGCTGGACGGAGTGGAGTGTAGAGGCTGGTTGGGTAGGATTTCCGATTGGATGTCTGAATCATATCACATCGAATGGGCTAAGGCCATGCAAAGTGATACTTGATCTTCAGTAATGGGCTAGGGTCTACACCGAATCGCTCTCGATTTGGGCTTAGGCCAGTGCCCCTCTTTGCATGACTGGCTATTTGCTTATATGGGGTTAGACACTGGGTTTTGCTAAACTCACCCCTCTGTTTATCTGTACAGGTAATCCCCAGTCTTAGGCAGATCGATGCTGTGACAAACTCGGAGGTAGCTACACAATCGCAGCTGCTGCTATATTGACTTTTTATTTCTAGTAAATTTAACTTGGTTATTTGTTTTTTGTAATAAGGCCTCTTTAAATTTTTTACTTTTAATTTGGGACTTTACGTATTTTAATTCATGTCTTAGAGGAGTAGGACACGGATTTTCAAAGGATAAATGCTTTTCAAAACACCACATTTTCGTAACATACTATAAAAGCTTTCACATCAAACATTGTTCTAAAGTTTAGTAACAAACTAATACAATCCACATTCTGCTAAACACAACTTGATTTGTAAATGAACAAGATACCCTAAAATGTTTGTTACAATTATAAATGAGATTTAATATGGAATGGGTTTTTCCAATGAAGCTATGTTTTCGAAAAACACTTCAATGTGGTATCGCCAGATCCAACCATAATGTCTAGGCCAAGTTTGGGGTGTTACAATTATTGTATAGATCAAAATTTGGATAAAAAAGAGAATAATCGAGGAAAAGGGAAAATAGTGGATTAGTCCCTACGTGTTGATCAGAATTGAATAATATGTAAGTTCATATTATTTCAATACGTAAATGAATTTTTACTTGTGTTATTATATTATGATTCTTTAAGTAAAATGTTTATAGAAAATTATTGTATGAATTCACATACGTGCATCAGGTTGTACTTCGATACCCCTGAATGCACATATGTGCCCTGTTTGTACTTCAGTAATCCTGAATTAAATAATATGTGCATTGAGTTTAGTTATATTTTGATTAAATGTTATACTATGTCCTTACTAAGCTATGTAAGCTTATCGATTCTTGTGGATTGTTTTGTAGATAATAGTTGTTGACATTTTGGAAGGATCAATCAACTGGCTCACACTATTCATCTAAATTGGTAGTTTTTGTGTCTTTTAGCGTATTGACATGTATATCTATATAAATATGTAGTTTAAGAATAAGATGTGTATTTTGTTTAAGGTATATTTTGTACGGATGAAACTAGTATGCTTATATTTCATAGATAAACATTGATGGTTAGTTGTTGATTGAAGTGGATTTAATCATGGAACAATGCTTATTTGTTTAATGTCTAAAAGAAGTCTTTTAAGCATATTTGTGATCATTTGTTTAGTATATAATGTGGTGCCTTTGAATGGCATATTGGTTGGATGATATAGACTAGTTGACTTGGTATATTTAGGTATGTTGTGGTAGTGCTTAGATCTATTGGATGTGTGAATAATTGGAGTGGTGGAATAGGTGTGGTTTGGTCTTAAAAAGAGCATGATTTTAGGTCAAATTTGGTGCACATGACCATGTGTGCCGGTGACATGGTCGCGTGTCATTTGTGAGGCTATTAGTGTTTCAAGTCAGTGATTTAAATGGCCCAGAACACGGCCTGACACACAGGCATGTGTGGCAACTCAGAGAGTTATACGACCTAGCACACAGCCTGACACATGGGTGTTGGGGCATGTTAGTGAGTTACACGAGTAAGGGCACGAGCAAAGACACGGCTGTGTGTCCCTTGTTTGAATGTTGCATGGCCTAGGGTGATGTCACACGGCTTGGCCACACAGCCTGTGACCCTTGTTTTCAAACTTTTGCAAATTTTTCTTAAAACTTCTTATTTGTTTCAAATTGGTCCCGAATTCCCTCAAAGCTATTTTTAGGGTCTCAAATGCCTGATTTAGGGATGAAACGCTTATGTTCAATGTTTTTTGTATTTTTATTTATTTAATGTTGTATTGATAAATGTATCTTAATTGTTTGGTAATGCTTTAAAACCATAATTAGGCGACAGAGACAGGTTAGGAGTGTTATATTTAGTGGGATCAAAGCTACGATTTAGTCAATTCTAAGACTAACGTAGCGGAGTAAAGTTTAGTATATACTGCCAGATATACCCTGTGATACTGTGATGCTTTTGATCCACTCTAATATTATATTTTCTTATAGATTCAAGATGTCAACTGAATCAAATCGGGTTGTAGTTAACGAAGCTGGAAGTAATGTTCAAGCTTCAAATCCTAAAACAAGTAATAGTGCGTCGATTCCACTATCCTTTGGTGATGAGATGAAAAATGTGTTTCTCAGAATGATGAACTAGTGGTTCAATGAATTCAACCAAGCAAATCTTGCAACCCCGCCACTTTCACCCCTACTATGCCTCATCCGACACCACTGGGTCCTCAAAATCCTATACCTGTGACGGTTACCCAAGTATCCATAGGTAAAATACAGAAATGTAGAGCAGAAGAATTTAGATTTAAGGTGGATGATGATCTTGCAAAAGCGGGGTACTGGTTAATTAATACAAAAAGAGTCTACGTGGAATTGATGTGCACTCTTGAAGATTATTTAATATGTGCAATGTTGTTACGAAAAGATGAACCATACTTATGGTGGGACACTCTGAGCACTATGACATCAAATGATCGTATTAATTGGGATTTCTTTCAAACTGAATTCAAGAATAAGTATGTTAGTCGGATGTTTATTGACAAGAAAAAGAATGAATTTCTTGAGTTAAAAAAAGGGAATCACACTGTAGCTGAGTATGAACGGGAATTTTTGTAGTTAAGCAAGTACGTTCATAATATAGTATCAAATAAGAAGGAAATGTGAATTAGATTTTAGGATGGGTTAAATGATGATATCCGTATGTTCGTGGCAGCCTTAAAGTTATGTGAATTTGTAGAACTTTCGAAACGGGCTCAAAAAATTGAAGAAATTTGCAAAAGTAAACGACAGCTAGATTTGAAATTTTGAGATTTAAACAAAAGGGGGTCATTCAAGCCTGCTCAAATGTCTCCATCGATGAAATTTAGAAATGATACAAGTCGATCGGTTGCCCCTTCAGAGTTCACTTGTAGAGAATAACCGAGGCAAAACAATTTCCAATTTGTTAATTCTCCAGTAGCTAGTGTTGAAAGTGTAAGAAATTTTAAGAGAACCATTCTTGTTTATGATGATTGCAACAAAAGGCATTTTGGTGAGTGTTGATCAAAGTCAAGAGTTTGTTTTCGTTGTGGATCTACTGACCACTTTCTTCGTTATTGTCCGAAAAGGTAGAATGATTTTGGAAATCAAACAAATAAGCCTGAAGTAATCTCGTAGAGAGGCAGACGATCTGGAAACACTAGAAACACTACTTCTGGTCGAGGGAAGAATAGTGAGATGAATGAACGATCTGAAGCAAAAACACCAGCTAGAGCCTATGCAATCAGAGCTCGTGAGTAAGCTACTACCCCAGATGTTATCGTGGGTACTTTTTCTTTCTTTGATATTACTGTATATGCATTGATTGATCCTGAACCAACTTACTTGTATATATGCACTGCATTAGTAGACAAAAAGAAATTAGATGTTGAGTTCACTAAATATATTGTCAAAATTACGAATCCACTGGGTCAATGTGTTTTAGTTAATCAGATATGCAAATCGTGTCCACTGAAAGTTAGGGGTTACGATTTTCTCGCTAGTTTGATGTTGTTACCTTTTGATGATTTTGATATCATTCTAGGAATGGATTGGTTGTTTGAGCATGATGCAATAGTGAGTTTCCAAAGGAAGCAAGTTAGTTTAAAACATCCAAATGGTAAATTTATTTGTGTTAGGGAAGATGGGGTCGATTGTATTACAAATGTAATTTCAGCACTGTCAGCTCTAAAATTTATTGAAAAGGGATGTGAAGCTTATTTAGCCTTCATTATTGATTTGAAAGTAGCTGAATCAAAAATTGAGCAAGTGTCGGTAGTCAAAGAGTATCTGATGATTTTCCTGAAGAACTGCTCGGGTTGCCACCAACTGGAGAAGTAGAATTTGTGATTGAACTTATGCCTAGAACAGCTCCAATTTCGATAACACCATACATGATGGCCCCTACAAAATTGAAGGAATTAAAAGTGCAGTTGCAAGAGTTGTTAGATCGCGGATTTATTCGACCGAGCATGTCACCTTGGGGTGCTCCAGTTTTGTTCGTGAATAAGAAAGATGGGTTAATGAGACTATGTGTAGATTATCAACAGCTGAATAGAGCCACTATCAAGAATAAATACTTGTTACCTCATATTGATGATTTGTTCGATCAGTTAAATAGAGATATTGTGTTTTCAAAAATTAACTTGAGATCCAGATATTATCAGTTGGAGTTAAAGAGCAAGATGTATCGAAAACTGCATTCAGAACTAGATATGGTCACTATGAATTTCTGGTGATGCCATTTGGTTTGACAAATACCCCTGCGGACATTCATGGACTTGATGAATCAGGTGTTTCAGCCATATTTAGATCGGTTTTTTTTGTGGTATTCATCGATGACATTATGATTTATTCACTAAAAGAGTTAGATCATGTCGAATACTTAAGAGTTGTGATGCAAACTTTGCGTGAAAATCAACTATATGCAAAATTCAATAAATGTGAATTCTGGCTACGAGAAGTTGATTTTCTAGGACATGTTATATCTACTGATGGAAGTAGGGTTGATCTGAATAAAGTATCTGCAATTTTTTATTGGAAAACTCTGAAATATGTTTTTAACCTTTGAAGTTTCTTGGGATTAGCCAGATACTATAGATGATTTGTTAAAAACTTCTCAATCATTGCTTCACCTATGACCGGGTTATTACAGAAAAACATTGAATTTGTTTGGTCTGATAGGTGTCAACAAAGTTTTAATCAGCTGAAAAACATGTTAACAGAAGCTCCAATGTTAACTCAGCATGAATTTGGAGCAACATATGTTGTTTATAGTGATACGTCTCTCAATAGTTTAGGTTGCGTGTTAATGTAGTCAGGGAAATTGGTAGCTTATGCTTCTCGACAGTTAAAGCCACATGAAAAGAATTATCCTACTCATGATCTTGAGCTGGTCGCAATTGTCTTCGCTTTGAAGATATTGAGGCATTATTTATACGGCGAGAAATGTCACGTTTATACCAATCACAAAAGCCTAAAATATTTAATGACCCAGAATGAACTAAATCTGAGACAACGGCATTGGTTAAAGCTACTAAAATATTATGATTTTGTTATTGATTACCATCCCGAAAAGGCTAATGTGGTTGCGGATGCACTCAGTAGAAAGTCATCATTGCTTGCACTTCGAGCATTGAATGCTCATTTGGCTTTGAATGTCGATGGTTCTATATTGGCGAAATTGAAGACTAAACCCTTGTTTCTACAACAAATTCAGGAGTTGCAAAATGACAATCCGAAGTTCATAATGAAACAAAGCTTGGTTTGGGATAATTTGACTACTGAATATAGTATTGGTGATGATGGCACAATGCATTATTGTAATAAAATTTGTGTTTCAAGTAGTTTAAATTTGAAATGTGATTTGTGTTTCGAGTAGTTTAAATTTGAAATGTGATATTCTATTAAATGCTCACAGTAGTACATATTCCATTCATCTGGGTAGCACGAAGATGTATTGTGAATTGAAACAGATGTACTAGTGGTCTGGAAACACGAAAATACACACTTTTTCATGCCCCTTTTAACAGAAATTTATGTAGCTTCGGTAAGATTCTTGTCGAAAAATATATAATAATTATAAAATAATTACATTGCACTCAAATAATGAACATGTTTAATTTTAATTAATTTTATATCAAATTTTTATTATTTTCAATAGATTTGCACAAAGGGCGAAAAACGGCTCAGCAGACACTACTAGAAGCGCAAAACCGATAAGCAATTTGAAGCATCAAGGCGAATTAATTTTTCAGCCTAAGACAGTCCAAATTATGTGTATTAATTCATAATATAATTAATTTTAATTTTAATCCAATATAATTTGGGTTAAATAATTTATTATTAATTAATTATGAAAAGTGGCCCAGTTAGTTGAACTGAGAAAACCGATCCAACCAAGCATTGGGCAGCCCAAAATCGTCCCACATGCTGACCCAATCAGCTTGTTTGGCTGATTATTTGGCTTGCAAAATAGCCCTTGAAGACTCCTTCAATTTGTATTCAAACCCCTCCACTATTTATGCCTTTCTAGATTTGCCCTTACCTTAAAATAGCAAATTTGAAACCTTCAAACTTGCCACATGTGTGGCTGACCGTTGGGGGACTCTATGGCTACTGAGTTTTGCTAATTTTAGCAGCCATCCCAATCTATAAATACCCCCCTTTGCTGCTCACTTCAAACACATCTCAACTCTTCTCATCTCTTCATTTTTCTCTCATTTTTCTCTCTTCATTCCCTTCCATTGTTCTTCATTTTCTTCCCCTATTCCCTTTCGATTTCACCTCTTGAAAATGAGGCAATCAACCACCATTTGGAGCAGCATTCAAGTGTTCGTAGAAGCCTCAGTTCAACAAGAACAAGCGGAGAAGGAGGATTGGAGCAAACTAGTGAAGCCATGGAGAAAACGCCGAATTTGATTCTTGTTCCCTATCCTTTTAATTTTGTTGTTGTTATGATGAACATGTCTATGAATATTTGTAATGTTGATATTTTTAATTTAATTAATATGTCTTAAATTTAGTTCGTGTTAGGTTGATTGCATTTCGTCTACTTGAGTTATTAAAATTGTGTTTGTGCTATTATAGGCCTTGGTAAGATGTTTGATTAAGTAAAACCATGACAAAGTTATTCTTGCATTACAATTGTAAGGTAACTAATGAATTAATTATTTAAACGGATTGAGATTGTAATTAATTGACACAATACTTAATCAGTGCATGTTTAGTCAACTAAGGTAGCTGAGGATAAATTAGCAACAATATCTAACGATACATTAGCCTTGCATAACTTGCAAGATTATTGTGATTAAACTGTTTCAAGGTAGAAATACATTGTTACCTCACGTAATCTTTTATGTGCTTATGAGATTGAATTAATTTTTTGAATTGGCATAGAGAATGTACAAGAGATTATTTTAATTTCATAAGTATGTATGTGCATTAACACATTTGCTTATTAAAATTTATTTAATCGGTTGAATTGACATAGAGATATAGTTAAGAGATAAATGGATTTTGGTAGGTAAGTATTGTTCATAAGTTAGCAAATTACTGAGTTGCCGTGAATTTATTCGTAACAACATAAACACGAGTTTAATAATTCTAAGTTAAGAAATGTAATTAATCTAGCACAATTATGTCATCTTGATTAAAATCATCTTTTGAAACCGTGCATTGGAACTTTTATTTTATTTTTATTTATTTTACTTAGTTAAAAATCTTAGTTTTTAATCACCTCCGAAAATCAAAATAGTCTTCTTCACCAAAGTGTTTTAAATTGCATTCATAACTAATTATTTTCACAGTCCCTGTGGGTACGATAACTCAACATTTACTTGTCACTTTATTACTTGTTGCGATTGTGTACACTTGCACATTTTCGTCATTCCATGGTCGGGTATGAAACGTGTAATAGCCTGATTTTGGGCCTAGTCAGAATAATGGTTTCAGGACCACGAATCTGATGCAGAAGAATTTGTTATTATTATATTTTTATGGTCTTCAGTTTTATGGAATGAATTCGTGAAAATTTAGTTTGAAAATTTTGACGTTTGGGCACTCAATTTAGTCAAAAAGACTAAATTGTAATAAGTGCAAAATGTGAGTTCTATAGGTTAAAGGTGTCTAATTGTTATGAAATTTTAAATTGGAGGTCCTTAAATGGTAATTAGACCATTGGTTAAGTCGGTGGACAAAAATGGACATGATTAGGAATGTTTCTAAAGTTTTTCATTAAGGGCATTTTAGTAATTTAGTAATTAAATGAATAAAAAAGCCAAAATAAAAGCCAATTTTTGTCCATCTTCCTCCCATGGCAAAATTTTACAAGGGGAAACCATGGATAGGGTTTGTCAAGTTTCTAAGCTCGACTGTAAGTCCATTCTAACCCCATTTTTAATGATTTTTATGTTTTTAAAATCCTTGTAACATGATATACCTATTTCTAGTACTAATTTGACAAATGGTTGAAGGTCTAGGGTTTGACCCATGTTGAAAATGTATGTATTTTGATGTTTAATGGTAGAAAAAGCATTTTAGTTGTTAGATAAATGACTTCTGCTAAGTGATTTTCGATGAAAATGCCTAAAAAGGACCTATTTGTAAAAAGTTGTTAATTGGGTGTTAAAATGTGAATAAAAAGAAGTGGACTGCTAAAAGCATGTATAAGGTTTGGCTAGGCATCGGTATTGAAGAAATTGAGTACATTTCATTTGACGAGTCTAGGGACTAAAATGTAAAAATGTCAAATTTTAGGGGCAAAAATGTAATTTTTGCCATAATGTGATTCTAGGCTGGATTGAATAGTATAATGATTGAATAAGTTAAATTTTATATTATTGATCCAGAAAAATGAGTTCAAAATTAGAACAGGGAAAAACGAGTATTTGACGATTAGGACCTTTTCGTCATTTTTATGTCGAGGTAAGTTCGTATGTAAATAATGCATTGATATATTTATGTTTTAAATACTTTAATATTGTATGCCTAGTGATTGACTCCTTGGACGTATTCGACAAAGTTTCATCAAGTGGGAAATCCCGGTTGATCCTGAGGAATAGATAGGATACAAATGTCATAACATTAGGGTTACTGAGATTACGTGTAAGACCATATCTGGGATATGGCATCAATATCAGACTTCGTGTAAGACCATAGTTGGGCTATTGGCATTGATACGAGATTTCATGTCAGACTATATATAGGATATGACATTGCTAAGGTATTGTGTGTACGAGATTCCCGAGTATCCAATAATATTCCAAGTGGTTCAACGGGAAATTCCACAGGTAAGTCAAAGAAGAGAAAGAGCGTGTAAGTATTATGAATTAGTACAGGTATGTACATAAAGTTTAAAAGCACTAACTTCATGATATTGTGAGTTCATGGTTCCCACGAGAATGTTTTTGTGAAAGCCTTGTGATTATTGGTCCATGCTTGTGATATATGAAATACATGGTAAATTCAGTTGGCGATTGTGTAATTGGCTTTTGGGCCAAATTGAGTTAAGAGATAGCATATTTCATTCACACAAATTGTTATCAGATATGAGAAAAAGGAAAGATTGGCATAATTGCCTATCGAAATGATTACGGATGTATGAAAAAATATGAGCTTTAAACAATTAAAGGATGTCAAAATATATGCTTGAAATGTGAATACCCATAATTAATGTTCATGTTTATTATGAGGTTTAAAATGATTTGTTGATTGTGCTAACCTGTTGTATTGGAGAGATTACGGTTGTTAGGCTAATGTCAAAACATGTTAAATTGTGCTTACAAATTGATAGAGCAAACAATGTGATCGAATAAGTTATAACTGTGAGCTTTATAGCAAGTTATATTGTCTTGTGTTTCTATTGTTAGTCTTGGTAAATGATTGGTAAGAGTTTCTTCTTATGTTCATATGGGCTTACTAAGCTATTCCTATCCCATGTTTTAAAGTGTCGTCAACTTAGGTTGGAGATCGCCAGAGATCCTATCACACTATCAAGCTATCATTTTGGTATTGACGAATTCAAGTATTTTGGGTTTACGGCATGTATAAGGACTTGGTCTTTTGGTCATATGTGTTGGCTTATAATGGTTCATGGTTCATTTTATATATAGCCTTGGAAATTGGCTAATGTTAGTTATGAGGATATTTATACAAATGTCTTTTGTGATTGTGGAAACTTGCATAACTTGATGTGGAAAGGTTGATGTTTTAAGTATGATTAATAATGGTATGAAAGTGACATGTTATTGTCTTGGTTATGATTGTTTGGTTGCTCTTACATGCTTGAAGTTGCGCTATGTGATGTTGTATAGATGTGCGCAAGTGAGGGTGGAAAAATGGCTTGGTAAATATCCGTGTTTTTTGTCCACACGGGCGTGTGTCTAGGCCATGTGTGACACACGGTCAGTCCCATGGGCATGTGATCTGGCCGTGTGTCCCTTGCACCTAAATTGTTGCAAAACAGAATGCTCAGAATTGAGCACATGGGCAGAGACACGGGCGTGTGTCTCAGCCGTGTGAAGGACACGACCCCGGGACATGGGCATGTGCCTTGGCTGTGTGAATTCAATTTGCTCTTAGGTGACAAACAAAGAGTTACACTGGTTAGGGAAACGGGCGTGTGTGACCACACGGCCTGTCCACACAGGCGTGTCTCATATGCACACCGGCGTGTGACACATGGTTAGTGAAAAATTTTCTAAAGTTATTAGTTTAGTCCCAAACCACTTCTAATGTATGTTTTAGGCCTCGTAGGCTTGTTTTAGTGATGTATGATTGGTTGTTAAAAAGTTTTAATTTGGTGCCAAATTTATGACTCAAAATTTTATGTTCGCCTGTGTTTAAGTCGGTAATGCCTCGTACCCTGTTTCAACTTTGAAAATAGGTAATTGTTGTTACATTTAGTGGTATCAGAGTTGCGATTTAGTAAATTCTCAAACTAAGATAGCATGTGTGAGATTCTAGCTATACATGCCATATTTAACCGTGATTGTGTGATATCTCCCGACTCTGATGAAATTGTTTTGTTAAGACAGAGATGCTTTCTAACTGAGCTACTTTCAAAAACGCTAAAAGTGATACTAAGATATTTGAAAATGTGTTTGAGATAAGTTGAAACTTGGAAAGGTATGGATAAGAGTTCATGATATGTATGTGATGATGTACAAAATGAAATAAACATAAGTTGAGAAATATGGGTAAAATATTATTGTTTCGATTGAACATTGTATTTCGATAGATTATGGTGATTTTATGAAACTGATAAATGTTATAAATGTTATGAAATGGATTTAGCCCGGATGGGTAATCCAGAGTAAGCCCTTTAGAGCATACGTTACCAAAAAATATTAGCCTGGACTGGTAATGCTGCTATATCATATGTGACTCGAGAATGTGCTCTATGAATATGTGCCAAAAGGGCACTTTTGAATATGAATTGACGGATTGTTGATATCCATACCTTGAGTATACTACCCGAATATCCATCTAAACTACAATAGTTCAATGGGAGTAATTCTTGAAATATGGAAAAGTGACACGAAATGAAAGTTTATATTATGATAAGCATCCATATTGTTTGACATTCATATGATGTTATGTGCCTGACTTGTTTTATTAAGTGAATGCGATAAGTAAACTTACTCAAAATTTATGGAATGTATGTGTAACATCCTTAAAGTGGGGCTATTGTCTTTGAATTGTTTTGAATGTGTATGGCTTGACTGTGGTATAAGCCAAGGGTAGGCTCGAGCTATAGGAAAATTTTTGTTTTTAAGCTTTGGTTAAGGGGAGCTGAAGGAGCTAGGGGTTAAGTATATTTCGTGGTGAATTCCAGCACAAGAGAACCTGTGGTAAAGTGGCAAGGAGGTGCCACTTAGGGCCTTGAGGGTGACGCCACATGCAGGGAAGGGAGAGCTCAGGTTCGAGTAGCGGAGATCCCATTTTCTACTTATTATTTTGACGCCAAGCTGAGGAAGAGTGGTGCTCAGCTCAAACTCTGTCAGATAACTGTTGAACAAGTCAAATTGATTTGAATTGGTGGAAAGGAGAGAATTTAGGAGTTTGAATAATTCAAACTCATTCGAATGGTTGGCTGTGAGGAGTTTGAAGTAGTTGCCGAAATTTGAACTCTTGTTTTAGGAGGAGTATTCGGTTAGGAAGCTGAGTAAGGGGGGTGCTGAAATTCTTTAGTTGGCTAGGTGGACATTTTCGGCTAGCAAAAGCCTTGATGCATTCGGTTGAGAGGCAAAATCAAAACCCTTTTTGCACTTGCCGATTTCTCCCTTAATGCATCATTTGAAGCAAAAGCCGAAAGCTTCTTAGGCCATTGTCGAAATTCCTTAAGAGCCTCTAGCCGAATCCCCATTTGAGTTCTCCTTTTTCTTCTTTGAACCAAAACCTCTTAGGCCAAATCCGTTTTACTTCTCTTCACCCTAATTTGCTAAAAGCCGAAACCAACAACCCCACCTCCATTCGACATCTTTTCTTCTCTCTTTCAGATCTCCTTGTGCCGAAATCCCTTCCTTTTTCTCTTTGCCGAATCCCCTCTTTCCCATTTCATTTTCTTCTCCATCTTTTCTATTAACAAAAGCCAAAACATTGTAGAGTTCTCTTCTCTTCTTCCAACCATAGCCGAATCATCCTGGAATCCACCATCATTGCCGAAATCTCTCAAACTCTCCCCTTCTTGTTTTAATTATTGGCTAAATATCAACCAAGCAGAGATCTCCTTTGGTTTCTTCTCTAATCGGTTTGGAATAGGTAAGTCTGTCATGATCGAATCTCCTCTATTCTCACTTTCTTTTCTCTGTCGACATGTATAGACAAAAGCCAAATTTTGGCATTTGTCTTGGCTTTTAATCAACCATGCAATTGGTTTCTTTTAGGATCTTCGAGATTTTGTAGCAGTAGATTAGGGTCATCTAATCCCTGTCAATAGATTTCAGTAAGTCAGTGGTAAGGTTTCTTACCGGTCCAATCTTTCTATTAGTTATTTGAAAAGCCGAAGGCTATTAAGATTAAGTGTTAATGTTGGTTAATTGTACGGGAAGGCTCAATTTCGTACATCTCGGGTTGTGGTTAGCATTCAAAAGGCAGTACGGTAAGGGTTGTGATTGGTTATACATTAACTTTCGGGATTTACAAGTGAAGCTGAATGGCTTTTGCTAATGATATTGGTTTGGCCGAATGTAAGGAAAGGGGATCTAGTGCGTTAGATCAGGATCTTCAGGATTCAGTAATCGTGTTAGTAACCAGGTGTGTATCTTACACACTTCATAATATAAGTAAATATGCTAATAAACTAAACATGTTAAAAGCCAAAAACTGTGTAGATCGCGATATAATACCTTTATGGGTATGAGCAAGGACTTCGGGTAAGTCCGTTTTGATGAGATTATGCTATATGATGCTTGATGCTATGATCTACGTTATATTCGATATATGTTTGATATTAAAGCATGTTGGCATGATTCATATACGTATTGCATTATTATGGGTGATATGAGAGGAGGGGGAAGATTGATATCTGTGACTTTGGGTCACCAGTGGTTTAGCACCACTAGTTGTTTGGTACCACAGTTGATTTCATGACTTTGGGTTACCAGAGGTTTGGCACCTCATAGCGACTCATCCCAGTGGCTTAGCACCACAGTGGGTAGGCCCCACATTTGATATAACGGGATTGTCGCCAGTGATTTGGTATCACAACGTAGGTTGGCCCCACAATTGGACTATTCGTGACTTTGGGTCACCAGTGGTTTGGCACCACATTATTATAGATATCAGTGACTTTGGGTCACCAGTGGTTTGGTACCACACGGGTAGAAAACGGAGTTGTGGATGGCTAGGTTTGTGGTGCATGCTATATTTGCTTGATTATGATTTGTCTAAGCATGTTGTAATAATCGAGAGGGGGATTATGCACTGAGTCTTGGTGACTCACCTTCTCCCTTATCTTTTCAGGTGATTCATAGATCGCGGGTAAGGAGACAGATGGACTCGTGGTGGCCATGCAATATTTGCTTTTGGGTTTCATTGAACATCTTTTGGGTACCTTAATTTATTTAAATTTCGGTTTTTATTTGGGTTTGTAATAAGGCCTTTAAATTATGTTTTTGGATTATTTTTATCTGCTTTGGATTCGATTTCAAATATGATTAAGTAAAGTACTTGATTTGTTTTAATAACCTGAACTCAAAGTTTTCTAAACTATAATACGCAATGGCTTTCAACACTTTACCATCGGGTAATACAATTCAACTGATAACAAGTCAACTTTAATGATTCCCAAATCTAAGTTTTCAAAGCTCGAATACAAACGGTTTCCAAATTAACTAAGTAAAATTCACTCGGGTTTTTAATAGACATAAATGTTTTCCAAAGTATCGATCAACAAGAGGGTTTTAAAAGATGATCGGAATTTCAAAGACAACTTATCAATTTCAACTTTACATGCATAAGATTTCTCCGAACACAAGAGAAAACAGATAGGGTTTTTACTGAAATTGAACCGGTAACTCATTTTCTTCAAAAAGGTTTCACTCTGTAACATGCTGAATTCGGTCATGGTGTGTTGACCGGGTTTGGGGTATTACAATTATGGTATCAGAGCCCAGTTTCAAAAGCTCGGTTGTCGGCCCGACGTTCAAAATATTTTAAAGTGTGGTTTAAATTGTTTTTGTTTGAAAATACATGGGGTGAGAAGCATGGCACCGAGTCCCCAGCACCAATCCACCCAGGTAAGTACCCCTGACTGGTATTTGCATATGATTATGATTATGAAGATATATGATATGGATGTATAGTATTAATGGATTGCCCTAGAGACTAAAACCTATAGGATTCTATGATCTCGTGAAAACAAAACTTTGTAATAAGAACTGTTCATAAGACTGTACCTTAATAATAGTGGAATAAAGACTGACGCATAAAACTTTTAAATCATATAAGTCAAGATATTAGACATGACACTCGAGGTCGTGGTCGTAATACGCATGGACGCGGTCGGGGTAGGATGACTGTGTCTGAACCAGTGGGGTCTGGCCAGGGGTCGGAGAATGAGATGCCACCACCACCACCAACTGCAGGTGTTGAGTTTCAGGATCAGACGGGGGATGATGCAGTGTCGCAGGTGATGCTGCGAGTTCTTGAGAGGGTGGCTGGAGCAGGTAGAGGTGCAGGAGTTCGAAAATTTGTGTCTGAGCGATTCTGAGCCAATGGAGCCGAGGTATTCCGAGGTGTGTCAGGTGTGGCTCCCAATACGGCTGAGTATTGGTTGGAGGCCATGGAGCGAATCATGGACGATTTGGATTTGACCGCTGAGGAGAAACTAAAAGGGATAGTGTCGCTTCTCCAGGATGAGTCATACCAGTGGTGGCTCACGGTTCGGGATAGTGCTGCAGCGGATGATCTTACTTGGGATTATTTTAAGGCAGCTTATCAGAAGAAGTAAATTGGATCTAGCTACATTGGTGCGCAGTGAAAGGCGTTTCTGAGACTGGTTCAGGGGAGTAAGCACGTATCGGAGTACGAGGCAGAATTCTTAAGATTGAGCCTATATGCTCAGGGTATTGTGGCTACGGAGCACGAGCGATGTGTCAGGTTCTAGGACGGACTGAAGGATGAGCTGAGATTGCTGATTGCTCCACAGCAGGAGCGAGAGTTTGCTGTGTTAGTAGAAAAGGCTAAGATAGTCAAAGGGATAAGAGGGAATCTGTGAGGCAGAATCATGACAGGAATAGACACAAGAGTTGTTTTGGATCAGCTGGATTGGTTGGTTATTCTAGGAAAAGGGCTAGGCCCAGTGGGCCGAATCAATCTGGGAGGCCTGTTACTGCTAATCAGGGACCAGCACAGTGTAATAGATGTGAGAAATCTCATTGGGGAGAATGTTGGGCTGGTGGAAAGGGATGTTTTGAATGTGGCTCGCTGGATCATCGTGTAAGGACCGTCCACTGTTAGCCGAGATACGATCAAAGGTCGTGTGTGCTGCTCAGTTTAGAAATGAGGGACCACAACCGCAGAGGGGTCATGGTACTGGTAGAGGAGGTAATTGTTCTGGTAGGGGCCATGGAGCACCGGGCAGAGGTGCAGGCAACACTGAGGCAAGACAGCCTGGATTGGTATATGCAGCAAGGCGTCAAGAGGAGGGCAACGCACCAGACGTGATAACCGATACGTTCTTAATCTTTGGATTACCATATACTGCTCTGATTGATGTGGGTTCGACGTATTCGTATGTTGCTAGTAGCATAGTAGAGACCATGAACTTAGACTCTGAGATTACTTCTAGGAAGATGACAGTAATTAGACCTTTAGGTCACTCTGTAGAGGTAAATAAGCTGTATAGGGATGTACCCCTAGAACTCCAAGGGGTAGTGTTTGTAGCTGTCCGATGGAACTGCCGTTTGGGGAGTTCGATCTGATTCTTGGGATGGACTGGTTGGTAAAGTACCAAGCAAGTTTTGATTGCACGGCTAAGCGCATGTGAAACACCCCAAACCCGGCCCACGAGCCTGGACCGGATCTGGTATGTTCCTCGAAGAAAACCGGTTTAAAATTCGTTTGTACTTTGGATAAACCTTGTGTTTTGAAGAAAGATTTTATTTGGGTTGGGCTTGAGTTAAAAACAAATTCGCTTTGATAATGGACCCCTTTTAAATTTTAAAAATAAAACATATAAAGTACATTTAAAATAAATTACTTAATATTTAACTTAACTAAATTTGTAAACATAAAAAATAAAAATAAATGTAAGTTCAATGGTGGCCTTATTACATCAAATAAAATTCAAAAATTATAAAGTAATTAAAAGAAATAAAGAGTCCAAATTAAATAAAATTTCAAGCTGAGCATGGCCACCACAAGATCTGCCGTCTCGGTCCATCACTGTTCATCACCTGAAACATGTTCCCACAACGGGGTGAGTCAACAGACTCAATGTGTACAACAACACTAAATCTTAACAACTTAGGCATACATAATCATATCACATAACAATTCTTATAACAGATCAAATTAATGATGCAATCTCGAACCCAACCTAAAATCCATCCACTACACATCCCCGTACCAACCTGTACATCGTGGGGACTACTAAGTCAACCCTCTATCCGCTACACACCATCGAAGGCAGTCGCTGCAGTCGACGTGCTCATCGCCCTTTTGAGTATTAGTGGTCTTAGGTCACCACACTCAGATATCGTGGTCTTAGGTCACCACATTCAGATATCGCGGTCTTAGGTCACCGCATTCAGGTTTCGTGGTCTTAGGTCACCACATTCACTTCCCCTTTTGCATAACTCATATGCCCCAAATCATAAATTATGCATTAATAAGCCAATTTTCACATTCTTATAACTTTTCACATGTTAAAATAACATATTTCATAATCCTAGTAGGAGTAGGAAACGTACCTGAGTACTTTGTACCACAATATGGTACCTTAGCCATATTCACATTCTTATACATACTCATAATCACATATAGATTAAATATTGCCATAAATATATTAAGAAATAGTGTGAAGTACACACCTGATACACTTAGCAGCTCACTTAAATCCCGAAAAGCTTGATCTAATGCCTTAGATCTCAAGTCCCTACATTCGGCCAAACTTAAAATATTTAATAAAAAGCCATTCGGCCATAAATCCAAATCCTATTAGGATTGTATAACCCAAAACCGACCTTGGCGCCAAATTTCGAGATCTTTACTATACTCTTCTTGTATTCAGCCAAGCTTTAAATCACTTTAACAAATTAGTTTCGGCCTTTGCAAAAATAAGGAATAGATCTTAATCAACAATTAAGGCCTTGGCCGAATGTACATATGGTCTTACCTTGAAATTCTCAAATCCCTAATCCTGTGTACCTTGTCGAAATCCCTATAGACTTATATATATTAGATCTGATTTTCGATCACTTAAACATAAGAAATAACCTTTAGACCGATTGACTCACCTTAGATCTTTGAAAGTCCCGATAGATCTCCTCTTGTAGTTGACAACCAGTAAATTTCGGAAAAACCTTCATGATTTCGGCCAAAGACATTAAGGGGAATTAGTCTCTTGATTTCGGTTAAAAGAAAAGGAATGAAAATCGATTAATCTTACCCTCAATCTTTGTAATCGACAGCCTCTTTTCTTGAGTCCTCAAAGATTCGGCTTAAGGCCTAGGGAATAGTCGGCAATGATCCACCTATGTATTCGGTTTCAAGAAAAAAGATAAGGATATTAGGCTTAGAAAGAATCGGCACTAATGGAAGAGGTTTTTGGCTAGAACATATGGTATTTCGGCTTTGGAAAAAGAGAAGTGAAGAGAGGATTTTTGCTCGGAAAAATTCGGCAGAGAGTAGGAGAGAAAAGAGTGAATGAAGAATGGCCTTACTCTTTCTTCCTTAGCCAAAATTACTAGGCTAGAGTCCCCTACTTGGCCACCACTCTTCCTATGTGATAATTTTATCACCTAAAAGAAAATAAAAGATAATTCGACACTTATCCTTATTTCCCTTCGTATTTCTTTATTTTAAAAAAAGAATTAATCCCTCATTTATCCATCATTTAGTCGAATTTTAAAGAGAATAAAACTCCTAAAATATAGCCTTGTGCCGTCCAACTCCCTTGCTCCTTGCAGCAAAATAAAACTCTTTTATTTTGCTTCCCCTGCAGCTCGAACCTTGGCCTAATACCCTTGTATGTGGCGCCATTTCCAGAAGCCCTAAGTGACATCTCCAGGCCACTTCTCCCAAGCCTGTTTGTGTGTCAAATTTCACATACAATTTCTCTTAAGGCCACCTTGCCTTAGTTTCCCCTTTTTTAAAACTTGAAAACTTAACATTTCTATGACATTTCCTTACATTTCCTAGTTTCCAAAAATTTTCGTTTCCCTCTTTAAACTTGACATTTCCTTACATTTCCAAGTTTCCAAAAATGTTCACTTTCCTCTTTTGAATCATTTCTAAATCATTTCCATACATTTCCTAGTTTCCAAAAATGTTCACTTTCCTCTTTTAAACCTAACATTTCCATACATTTCCAGGTTTCTAAAAATGTTCAAAATATAGTCATAACACATAAGACATGTCATTTCGTACAATTAACCGAAAATGCATAGGCCCTTTTTAGGATGTTACAGTTCTACCCCCTTAAAATAATTTCGTCCTCGAAATTTCCTAGCTAAAATAATTGAGGGTATTGCTGTCGCATTGCCTCTTCTGGCTCTCACGAAGCTTCTTCCGATCCATGATTGCGCCATAATACTTTGACTAGAGGAACTGACTTCCTCCGTAGCACTTTCACATCACGTTCCAATATCTGAATTGGCTCTTCCTCGTAGGATAAGTCTGGCCTTAGCTCCTCTTCTTCAATTGGTACTACATGAGATGGATCCGATCGGTAACGACGTAGCATGGATACATGGAATACGTCGTGCATCTGCTGCAACTCTGGTGGCAACTTTAACTGATATGCCACTGGTCCAACTCGCTTCAACATTCGATAGGGCCCTATAAACCTTGGGCTTAACTTCCCTTTGCGACCAAACCTCATCACCTTCTTCCAAGGCAAGACTTTCAGAAACACTTGATCTGCCACTTCAAACTCTATTTCCTTCTGTTTAAGGTCTGCGTACGACTTCTGCCTATCAGAGGCTTCCTTCAACTGTGCTCGAATTATCTCAACCTTCTCTTCAGTTTCTGCCACTAACTCGGGACCCAAAACTCGACGTTCTCCTAACTCAGTCCAACAAGTAGGAGTTCGACACTTCTGACCATACAATGCTTCATATGGTGCCATCCGGATGCTAGCCTGATAGCTGTTGTTGTAGGCGAACTCTGCTAAAGGCAAGTAATATTCCCAACTTCCTTGGAAATCCATCACACAGCCTCTCAACATGTCCTCCAACACTTTTATAACCCATTCAAACTGCCTGTCTGATTGTGGATGAAAAGCCGTGGTGAAGTCTAACTTAGTGTCTAAAGCTTGATGAAGTGCCCTCCAAAATCGAGACATAAACCTTGGGTCTCTATCGGAGATGATCGATACCGGCACTCCGTGTAACCTCACAATTTCCGCCACATATAACTTGGCCAACTTCTGAAGAGAATAATCCACTCTTACCGGAATGAAATGCGCGGACTTGGTCAAACGGTCCACTATTACCCATACCGAGTCCTTCTTAGTAGGCGTAAGGGGAAGCCCACTAACGAAGTCCATGGTAATTCTTTCCCACTTCCACTGTGGAATCTTGATTGGCTGAAGCAATCCCGATGGGACTTGGTGTTCAGCCTTAACTTGCTAACACGTTAGACATTTTCCTACGAAGTCAGTAACTTCTCGTTTAAGATCACCAAAATTGTTCCCTTAGATCTCTGTACAGCTTAATGCCTCCGAGATGCATAGCGTAAGGGCTACTATGTGCTTCCCGAAGAATTCTCTGTCTTAACTCCTCGTCCCTCGGCATACAGACCTTTCCTTTGTAGCATAATACTCCTTCATCATTATCGCCATAATCCTCTAACTCTCCGTTCTGTACTTGCTGTAACTTAGCACTTAGGTCCTTATCAGTCAACTGTCCCCTTTTAACCTCATTCAGCCATGTGGGCTTGACTTGCAACTCTGCCAATAGGCTTCCATCATCATACAGACTCAAGTGTGCGAACATAGCCCTTAGAGCCGACACAACCTTCCGACTTAGGGCATCAGCCACTACATTCGCCTTGCCCGGGTGGTACTCTATCGAACTATCATAATCCTTCAATAACTCCACCCACCTTCGCTGCCTCAAGTTCAACTCCTTCTGAGTCAACAGATACTTAAGGCTCTTGTGGTCTGTGTAGATCACTGACCTTTCTCCATAGAGATAGTGCCTCCACACCTTAAGGGTGAAAACCACTGCTGCCAATTCCAAGTCATGGGTTAGGTAGTTAACCTCATGAGGCCTTAGCTGCCGAGACGCATAAGCAACTACTTTTCAATCTTGCATTAGAACACACCCTAATCCCGTGTGCGAAGCGTCACAGTACACCACAAAATCCTTCCTTGCCTCCGGCTGAATTAACACTGGAGCTTCTGTCAACACCCATTTAAGTTTTTTGAAGCTCTCCTGTTGCTTATCCGTCCATTCAAAGGCTACTTCCTTCCTTAGCAACTTTGTCAAAGGCGCGGCTATTGACGAGAACCCTTCCACGAACCTTCGGTAATAGCCTGCCAAACCTAAGAAACTTCGGATCTCAGCCACGGGCCTAGGTGGTTTCCAATCCAACACTGCTTCGATCTTCCTAGGATCCACCCTTATACCTTCTGCGAATACTACATGTCTTAAGAACGCCACTTCTTTAAGCCAAAATTCACACTTGCTGAATTTGGCATAGAGCTTTTTCTCCCTTAACACTTGCAGCACAACTCGGAGATGCTCATCATGCTCCTTTTCAGACTTGGAGTACACCAAGATATCATCGATGAACACAACGACAAACCTATCCAAGTAGGGTTGAAATACTCGGTTCATCATATCCATGAACGCGGCTGGTGCGTTCATCAATCCAAACGGCATTACTACAAACTCAAAATGGTCGATCTTGTCCTAAAAGCGGCCTTATGGATATCTGCCTCCTTCACCTTCAATTGATGATATCCCGACCTTAAGTCTATCTTCGAGAATACCGCGGCCCTCTTCAGTTGATCGAACAAGTCATCGATCCTTGGCAAAGGATACTTGTTCTTAATGGTCAGCTTATTCAACTGACGGTAATCTATGCACATACGTATAGTTCCATCCTTCTTCTTCACAAACAGGACCGGTGCTCCCCATGGAGACACACTGGGTCGAATGAACCCATGATCCAGCAATTCTTGGATTTGAGCCTTGAGCTCAACTAACTCCTTCGGCGCCATCCGGTATGGAGCAATTGACACAGGAGCTGTTCCTGGTATCAAGTCTATTCCAAATTCCACCTCCCTATCTGGGGGTATTCCTGGTAATTCCTCCGGAAACACATCGTCAAAGTCCTTTACCATTCTAACTCCACTAACTCCCCCTTCTTTTGCGTCTACAGCACTGACGAAGGCCAAAAATGCCTTGTACCCTTTCCTAACCATTTTCTCAGCCTTCAATGCCGAAACTACGTTAGATAGGTAGTTTCTTCTTTCTCCGATCATTACTACTACTTCATCTTTCAGAGTCCTTAGTTCCATTCGTTTAGCCGCACAGTCCAACACAGCTCGGTGCTCTACTAGCTAGTCCATACCAAGTATGAGGTCAAATTCTCCGAAGGGTAACTCCATTAAGTCAGCCCGAAAGTTCACTACCTAAGTTTCTAGGGGTACACTCCGAAAGATCTTATCCACCACTACAGCTTGGCCTAATGGGCTTACTACAGTCATCTCCCTATCAGAAAGTTCAGAGTCTAGGCCTAGAGTTTCCACTACACTACATGTAACATATGAATGGGTCGAGCCCACATCAATAAGAGCAAAATAGGGCTTGCCATGAATAAGGAACGTATCGGTTATAACGTCCGGTGCGTCTCCATCCTCCCTCCGGCGAACCGCATAAGCCAAACACAGTTGCCTTGCCTCAGTATTGACAGCACCTCTACCCTGAGTTCCACGTCCTCTGCCAGCACCATTACCTCTATTATTCGAACCACGACCTTGTTGAGGCTGCTGTCCGCCTCTACCAGCCTGACTAACATTCTGAGCTGCTGGTCGACTCTCCTCCGGTTTCTTTGGACAATCCTTAATCATGTGGTCCTTGGACCCACACCTGAAACATCCTCCTGTCCTCTTCCAACACTCTCCTAAGTGTCTCTTTCCACACAGATCACAAGGACGATACTGTCCTCCTGCACCAACTTGCTGACCTCGCGGCCCACCAACTCTGGGCCTTTTCTGCCACTCCCAGACGATCCTGACGACCCATAACCCCTCTTGGGCCTATTTCTATCAGAGCTCTGCTTAACCGAGTCCTTGATTCCCTCAGCTACCTTAGCCTTTTCCACTAACGCAGAAAATTCCTGTTCCTGATGTGGGGCTATCAGCAACCTTAAATCACCCCTCAACCCGTCCTCAAATCGGACACACCGTTCATGCTCCGTAGCCACCACTCCTCGAGCATAATGGCTCAACCTCAGGAACTCAGCTTCATACTCTGCCATGGACTTGTTCCCTTGAACCAGCCCCATAAACGCCTTCCTTTGCTTATCAGTATACTGGGTACCGACATACTTCTTCTGATAAGCCGTCTTAACATAGTCCCATGTCAGATCCTCAGCTGTGGCACCATCACGAACTGTGAGCCACCATTGGTACGCTTCATCGCGTAGGAATGCCACCATTCCTTTCAGCTTCTCCTCAGGAGTCAGATCTAGTTCATCCATAATCCGCTTAGTTGATTCCAACCAATACTCAGCGGTATTGGGTGCCACTCCCGACACTCTACGGAACACCTCAGCTCCGTTGGCATGAAGTCGCTCAGGTACCGACTTTCGAGATCCCGAATTTCCTCCTACAACAAACCACTACCAAGAACTTCGCGGCCGCACCTGCGACACGCCTTCATCCCCGTCCCGAAGCTTGGCGATCAACACCAACAAATGGGGGTGGTGGTGGTGGTGGTACCTCATTGTCAGACCCCTGACCCGACCTAACGAGTTTCGACACGGTCGTCCTACCTCTACCGCGTCCTCGCACGTTACGTCCACGTCCCCTAGAGCTCATTTCTAACGTCGTGATCTGATTAAGAAGTTTTATGAATTAGTCCTTGTTTCACTTGATTACCCGCGAAGAAGTTTTATGAAAAGAATTTTTAGGAGTGGTTCTTTCGTATTCATACA
Source organism: Gossypium bickii (assembly GCA_025503065.1). Lineage (NCBI taxonomy): Eukaryota > Viridiplantae > Streptophyta > Magnoliopsida > Malvales > Malvaceae > Gossypium > Gossypium bickii. Next base: position 38,475,845 of record CP106717.1, on the reverse strand, counting down.
TGCACACAGTCTTTTCATTCATACATCCATCAATCAATTATGAACTTTCGTTCATTCAGAGAAATGATGTAGTTTTCATTGTTGTTGTTTTTCCACTACCCAGGGGTTTTTTCGTAATTTGTCCTACAGGGGTATTTTCGTAATTTTTCAAAAGAAAAAGTTCCTTGGTGATTTTGTCAAAAAGTATTTTGGAATTTTTAAATTCCCGGGGTATTTTTGAAAATTTTGAAATCCGAGGGCATTTCGATAATTTTGAATCTTGGGGGTATTTTGGTAATAAACCAGGGTAAATTCGTAAAGTTTAATAATTCCGGGGTATTTCAAAATTTGCAAAATTTACTTTCTATTTTGGTGATATTGCAACAATTTTGGAAATTAGGGTCATTTTGGTAATTTTGTAAGTTAAGGGCAATTTCGTAATTTTCCAAAATCAAGGTGTTTTTGATATTTTGCAAATTAGGGCTTTTGAACACTTAGTAGAGAAATGAAATTTTGATAAAAACTGTGAGTATTTTGGAAATTTCATAAACCAAGGGCATTTTTGTAATTTTTCCACTAGGGGTAGTTTTGTAATTTTACAAACCAAAATTTTTTTGGAACAATTTTGTAAAATTAGTTCTCACAAATTAAAAAGGTAATTGTAGGAGTTTTAAAACTAGGGTTTTTAAGAAAAACACGGCTAGTTCCCTTTTCGGGTTTTAGTTATTGTGTTTAGCATATGACCGAGTCCTCTAGGTTGGGGTGAACCAAAGCTACGCACGAGGTAGGATTCGAGTGGAGAGGAGGTAGGTCACGCGGACTGCTTAAGTACCAAGCTCCCACCGAAACCGGTCCTAGACATGCGCACAGAGGTTGCCACACCAACTAAGTCTTCTTGGTTAGGGTGAACCGAAGCTACGCACCAGGTAGGATTCCAGCGAAGAGGAGGTGAGTCACTAGGACAGCTTAAATACCAGGCTCTTCCGGATCCAATCCTAGACATGCGCACAGGGGTTTCCACACCCTAACTCGGCGACTTAGCCATAGGGTTGTTTAGTTAGGCATTTAAGTCTTATGTATTTATGTTCGAGTAGACTAGTCCTACGGTTCAAGTACCTAGCATACTATTCTACGTTCCATTTCATTCATACCCTTCTCAATTCATAAAGCACACAGATGGTTAGAGGTACTTACTTGGTGGACTGCGGGTCGGAGACTCAAGTGCCATGCCAGAAAACCTGCTGATTTCATAACATATTTTTAGAAAACTTATTTGGGCTCGATTCGAAAATGTTTTTGGGCCTTAGCCCACAGGCCGAGAGTTTAAAATTGGGCTCTAATACCAAACTGAAACACCCCAAACGCGGCCCACGAGCCTGGACCGGATCTGGTATGTTCCTCGAAGAAAACTGTTTAAAATTCGTTTGTACTTTGGATAAACCTTGTGTTTTGAAGAAAGATTTTATTTGGGTTGGGCTTGAGTTAAAAACAAATTCGCTTTGATAATGGACCCCTTTTAAATTTTAAAAATAAAACATATAAAGTACATTTAAAATAAATTACTTAATATTTAACTTAACTAAATTTGCAAACATAAAAAATAAAAATAAATGTAAGTTCAATGGTGGCCTTATTACATCAAATAAAATTCAAAAATTATAAAGTACTTAAAAGAAATAAAGAGTCCAAATTAAATAAAATTTCAAGCTGAGCATGGCCACCACAAGATCTGCCGTCCCGGTCCATCACTTTGTTCATCACACAAACATGTTCCCACACGGGTGAGTCAACAGACTCAATGTGTACAACAACACTAAATCTTAACAACTTAGGCATACATAATCATATCACATAACAATTTTTATAACAGATCAAATTAATGATGCAATCCCGAACCCAACCTAAAAGCCATCCGCTACACATCCCCGTACCAACCTGTACATCATGGGGACTACTAAGTCAACCCTCCATCCGCTACAACCATCGAAGGCAGACGCTGCAGTCGACGTACTCATCGCCCTTCTGAGTATTCGTGGTCTTAGGTCACCACACTCAGATATTGTGGTCTTAGGTCACCACATTCAGATATCGCGGTCTTAGGTCACCACATTCAGATATCGCGGTCTTAGGTCACCACATTCACTTCCCTTTTTACATAACCCATATGCCCCAAATCATAAATTATGCATTAATAAGCCAATTTTCACATTCTTATAACTTTTCACATGTTAAAATAACATATTTCATAATCCTAGTAGGAGTAGGAAACGTACCTGAGTACTTTGTACCACAATATGGTACCTTAGCCATATTCACATTCTTATACATACTCATAATCACATATAGATTAAATATTGCCATAAATATATTAAGAAATAGTGTGAAGTACACACCTGATACACTTAGCAGCTCACTTAAATCCCGAAAAGCTTGATCTAATGCCTTAGATCTCAAGTCCCTACATTCGGCCAAACTTAAAATATTTAATAAAAAGCCATTCGGCCATAAATCCAAATCCTATTAGGATTGTATAACCCAAAACCTACCTTGGCGCCAAATTCCGAGATCTTTACTATACTCTTCTTGTATTCAGCCAAGCTTTAAATCACTTTAACAAATTAGTTTCGGCCTTTGCAAAAATAAGGAATAGATCTTAATCAACAATTAAGGCCTTGGCCGAATGTACATATGGTCTTACCTTGAAATTCTCAAATCCTGGAATCCCTGTGTACCTTGTCGAAATCCCTATAGACTTATATATATTAGATCTGATTTTCGATCACTTAAACATAAGAAATAACCTTTAGACCGATTGACTCACCTTAGATCTTTGAAAGTCCCGATAGATCTCCTCTTGTAGTTGACAACCACTAAATTCCGGAAAAACCTTCATGATTTCGGCCAAAGACATTAAGGGGAATTAGTCTCTTGATTTCGGTTAAAAGAAAAGGAATGAAAATCGATTAATCTTACCCTCAATCTTTGTAATCGACAGCCTCTTTTCTTGAGTCCTCAAAGATTCGGCTTAAGGCCTAGGGAATAGTCGGCAATGATCCACCTATGTATTCGGTTTCAAGAAAAAAGATAAGGATATTAGGCTTAGAAAGAATCGGCACTAATGGAAGAGGTTTTTGGCTAGAACATATGGTATTTCGGCTTTGGAAAAAGAGAAGAGAAGAGAGGATTTACTGCTAGGAAAAATTCGCAGAGAGTAGGAGAGAAAAGTGAATGAAGAATGGCCTTACTCTTTCTTCCTTAGCCAAAATTACTAGGCTAGAGTCCCCTACTTGGCCACCACTCTTCCTATGTGATAATTTTATCACCTAAAAGAAAATAAAAGATAATTCGACACTTATCCTTATTTCCCTTCGTATTTCTTTATTTTAAAAAAAGAATTAATCCCTCATTTATCCATCATTTAGCCGAATTTTAAAGAGAATAAAACTCCTAAAATATAGCCTTATGCCGTCCAACTCCCTTGCTCCTTGCAGCAAAATAAAACTCTTTTATTTTGCTTCCCCTGCAGCTCGAACCTTGGCCCAATACCCTTGTATGTGGCGCCATTTCCAGAAGCCCTAATTAACATCTCCAGGCCACTTTTCCCAAGCCTATTTGTTTGTCAAATTTCACATACAATTTCTCTTAAGGCCACCTTGCCTTAGTTTCCCCTTTTTTATGAAAACTTAACATTTCTATGACATTTCCTTACATTTCCTAGTTTCCAAAAATTTTCGTTTCCCTCTTTAAACTTGACATTTCCTTACATTTCCAAGTTTCCAAAAATGTTCACTTTCCTCTTTTGAATCATTTCTAAATCATTTCCATACATTTCCTAATTTCCAAAAATGTTTACTTTCCTCTTTTAAACCTAGCATTTCCATACATTTCCAGGTTTCCAAAAATGTTGAAAATATATTCATAACACATAAGACATGTCATTTCGTACAATTAACCAAAAATGCATAGGCCCTTTTCAGGATGTTACAGCATGGTTTTGAAAATAGTTGAGGGTGAAGAAGTGGCGATGATAGGTAATATAAGGGCTTATTTATCTAATGGAGTGTCTGCTTTGAAAGCTGAGAAGATGGTCAGAAAGGGTTGTGAAGCGTTAATGGTTCATATCTGTGCCTTGGAGGCCAAGGAGTTAGCTGTGGAGAATGTCTGAACGGTGAAGGAATTTGTTGACATATTTCCAGAAGAACTTCCGGGTCTGTCTCCGGATCGGGAAGTTGAATTTGGTATGGATCTGTTACTCGGGACTGCGCCAGTGTCTATTGCCCCGTATAGGATGGCGCCGAAGGAATTGGTAGAGCTGAAGGCTCAGATTCAGGAGTTGTTGGACTGGGGTTTCATCCGGCCAAGTGTTTTGCCTTGGGGAGCGCCGGTGCTCTTTGTCAAGAAGAAGAATGGTACAATGCGGATGTGTATAGACTACCGCCAGTTGAATAAGCTGACGATCAAAAACAGTATCAATTGCCCAGGATAGATGACTTGTTTGATCAGCTTAAGGGTGCATCGGTTTTCTCAAAGATCGACTTAAGGTCTGGGTATCATCAGCTAAAGGTGAAAGAGGCTGATATCCACAAGACGGCGTTTCGCACTCGGTATGGGCACTACGAGTTTCTGGTAATGCCGTTTGGGTTGACTAATGCGCCAGCAGCATTCATGGACATGATGAACCGGGTGTTCCAGCAGTATTTGGACCAGTTTGTCGTGGTGTTTATAGATGACATATTAGTGTACTCAAGATCTGAGGAGGAACATGATGCGCATTTGCGGGTAGTTTTGCAGATTCTGAGGGAAAAGTAGTTATTTGCCAAATTTAGTAAGTGCGAGTTCTGGCTTAGGGAGGTGACTTTCTTGGGCCACGTGGTGTCAGGTGAGGGGATTAGGGTGTATCCTCTCAAGATTGAGGCAGTTTTGGACTGGAAACCGCCTAAGTTAGTAGCAGAAGTTCGAGTTTTCTAGGTGCAGCGGTATTATTACATGATTTGTTGAGGATTTTCTTTGATCGTAGCGCCAATGACCAAATTCGAGGAAAGGAGTTCCATTTGTGTGGTCCGAGAAAGCAAACAAGGAAGTTTCGACAAGTTGAAGAAGATTCGAGTGAAGCTCGGTTTGATTCAACTTGAGGTAGGAAAGGAATTCACGGTATACTGTGATGCATCGCATACTGGCTTGGGATGTGTGCTGATGTAGGAAGGGAAGGTAGTGGCTTATGCATTTCGACAGCTGAGACCGCATGAGGTTAACTATCCGACACATAACTTTGGAATTGGGCTGCGCATGGTTTTTTCCTTGAAGATTTGGAGGCACTACTTATGCGGAGAGAAGTCGATAGTGCGCACGGATCACAAGAGTCTGAAGTACCTTCTGACTTAGAAGGATTTGAACTTGAGACAGCGCAGATGGATTGAGCTATTGAAGGACTACGACTAGTCAATTGAGTATCATCCGGGCAAGGCTAACGTGGTGGCGGTCGCGTTGAGCCGTAAGGTAGTATCGGACTTGAGGCGATGTTTGCTCATCTTAGCTTGTATGACAATGGGAGTCTTTTGCAGCGAGTGCGAGTTAAGCCGACTTGGGTAGAAGCGATTAAGGTGAAAGAGTTAGAGGATGAGGGTTTGAATGCTCGGAGGTTGCAAGTTCAGAATGGTGAGTTGGAAGGTTACAGCTTGTCCAGTGACGGAGTACTGTGTTTTCAAAGGAAAGCTTGTATGCCGAAGGACTTCGAGTTAAGGCAAAGGATTCTTCAAGACGCACATAGCAGCCCATACGCTATGCATCCTGAAGGTAGCAATATGTACAGGAATTTGCGAGAAACGATTCGTGGCGGGGATCAAGCGAGTGACCGAGTTTGTGGGCAAATGTCGGCGTGTCGATAAGTTAAGGCTGAACATCGATTCTATCGGGTTTACTTCAGCCGGGGAAGATTCCACAGTGGAAGTGGGAAAGGATCACTATGGACTTTGTCAGTGGGCTACCCCTTACGCCTAGTAAGAAGGACTCAGTTTGGGTGATTGTGGACCGTTTGACTAAGTCAGCTCATCTTATACTGGTAAGGGTTGATTACTCGCTTCAGAGGTTAGCTAAGCTATATGTGGCAGAGATAGTGAGGTTGCACGGTGTTCCAGTGTCAATTATCTCAGATAAGGATCCCAGGTTCACGTCGAGGTTTTGGAAAGCATTGCATCAGGCGTTAGGCACACGGTTGGATTTTAGTACGGCATTTCATCCGCAGACAGACGGACAGTTAGAGAGGGTTATACAAATCCTGGAAGATATGCTGAGGGGTTGTGTTTTGGATTTCAGAGGTGGCTGGGAAGAATTTCTACCGTTAGCTGAATTTGCATACAACAATAGTTACCAGGCAAGCATTAAGATGGCACCATATGAGCGTTGTATGGTAGGCGGTGTCGTACACCTACATCTTCGGACCAGAATTGGGGAAGCGTCAAGATGTTGTGACCAGAGTTGGTTCTGAGACCAAAGATAAAGTCAAGTTGATTCGAGCTCGTTTGGAGGAAGCTTGGAGACACGCAAAAAGTCATATGCCGATCTTAAGCGGAGAGATATAGAGTTCGCGATGGGCGATAGGGTTTTCTTGAAGGTCTCACCGTAGAAGAAGGTCTTGAGGTTTGGAAGAAAAGGCAAGCGAAGCCTAAGGTTTATTGGCCCATATAAGGTGTTAAGACGAGTGGGACCAGTAGCTTATCAGCTCGAGTTGCCAGTGGAGCTGAGTCAGATACATGATGTGTTCCACGTCTCCATGCTTAGGCGCTACCGTTCAGATCCATCGCATGTTGTATCGGTGGAGGAAATTGAGGTGAGCCCAGATTTGACCATGGAAGAGGAACCAGTGCAGATTCTAGATTGGAATGTGAAAGTTTTGCGCAAGAAGTCAGTTCCATTAGTAACGGTATTATGGCGAAACCATGGCGTGGAAGAAGCTATGTGGGAACCAGAGGATGTGATGAGGCAGCAATACCCTCAACTCTTTTGATCAGGTAATTTTGAGGCCGAAATTATTTTTAAGGGGGTAGAACTGTAATATCCTTAAAAAGGGGCTATTGTGTTTGAATTGTTTTGCATGTGTATGGCTTGATTGTGGTATTAATTGAGATGTTCTAGGGTCTAGGTATAAGCCAAGGGTAGGCCCGAGCTATAGGAAAATTTTTGTTTTTAAGCATTGGTTAAGGGGAGCTGAAGGAGCTAGGGGTTAAGTATATATCGTGGTGAATTTAAGCACAAGAGAACCTGTGGTAAAGTGGCAAGGAGGTGCCGCTTAGGGCCTTGAGGGTGACGCCACATGCAGGGAAGAGGCAACTCAGGTTCGAGCAGCGGAGATCCCATTTTCTGTTTATTATTTTGACGCTAAGCTGAGGAAGAGTTGTGCTCAGCTCAAACTCTATCAAATAACTGTTGAACAAGTCAAATTGATTTGAACTGGTGGAAAGGAGAGAATTTAGGAGTTTGAATAATTCAAACTCATTCAAATGGTTGGCTGTGAGGAGTTTGAGGTTGTTGCCGAAATTTGAACTATTGTTTTAGGAGGAGTATTCAGTTGGGAAGCTGAGTAAGAGGGGTGCAGAAATTCCTTAGTTGGCTAGGTGGACATTTTTGGCTAGCAAGAGCCTTGATGCATTCGGTTGAGAGGCAAAACCGAAACCCTATTTGCACTTGCCGATTTCTCCCTCAATGCACCATTTGAAGCAAAAGTCGAAAGCTTCTTAGGCCATTGTTGAAATTCCTTAGGAGCCTCTAGCTGAATCCCCATTTGAGTTCTCCTTTTTCTTCTTTGAACCAAAACCTCTGAGGCCGAATCCATTTTACTTCTCTTCACCCTAATTTGCTAAAAGCCGAAACCAACAACCCCACCTCCATTCGACATCTTTTCTTCTCTCTTTCAAATCTTTTTGTGCTGAAATCCCTTCCTTTTTCCCTTTGCCGAATCCCCTCTTTCGCATTTCATTTTCTTCTCTATCTTTTCCATTAACAATGTGGAGTTCTCTTCTCTTCTTCCAACCATAGCCGAACCATCCTAGAATCCACCATCATTGTCGAAATCTCTCAAACTCTCCCCTTCTTGTTTTAATTATTGGGCAAATATCAACCAAGCAGAGATCTCCTTTGGTTTCTTCTCTAATCGGTTTGGAATAGGTAAGTCTGTCATGATCGAATCTCCTCTATTCTCACTTTCTTTTCTCTGTCGACATGTATAGACAAAAGCCAAATTTCGGCATTTGTCTTGGCTTTTAATCAACCATGCAATTGGTTTCTTTTAGGATCTCTGAGATTTTGTAGTAGTAGATCGGGGTCATCTAATCCCTGTCAATCGATTTCAATAAGTCAGTGGTAAGGTTTCTTGCCGATCCAATCTTTCTATTTGTTATTTGAAAAGCCAAAGGCTATTAAGTTTAAGTGTTAATGTTAGTCGATTGTAGGGGAAGGCTCAATTTCGTACATCTCGGGTTATGGTTAGCGTTCAAACGGTAGTAAGGTAAGGGTTGTGATTGGTTATCGTTAACTTTGAGATTTACAAGTGAAGCCAGAATGGCTTTTGCTAATGATATTGGTTTGGCGAATGTAGGAAAGGGGATCTAGTGCGTTAGATCGGGATCTTCGGATTCGATGGTTGTGTTAGCAACCAGGTGTGTATCTTACACACTTCATAATATAAGTAAATATGCTAATAACCTAAACATGTTAAAAGCCGAAAACTGTGTAGATCGCGATATAATACCTTTATGGGTATGAGCAAGGATTTCGGGTAAGTCCGTTTTGATGAGATTATGCTATATGATGCTTGATGCTATGATCTACGTTATATTCGATATATTTTTGATATTAAAGCATGTTGGCATGATTCATATACGTATTGCATTATTATGGGTGATATGAGAGGAGCGGGAAGATTGATATATGTGACTTTGGGTCACTAGTGGTTTGGTACCACTGTTGATTTCGTGACTTTGGGTCACCAGAGGTTTGGCACCTCATAGCAACTCGTCCCAGTGGCTTAGCATCACAGTGGGTTGGCCCCACATTTGATATAACGGGATTGTCGCCAGTGATTTGGTATCACAACGTAGGTTGGCCCCACAATTGGACTATTCGTGACTTTGGGTCACCAGTGGTTTGGCACCACATTATTATAGATATTAGTGACTTTGGGTCACTAGTGGTTTGGCACCACCAGTGGTTTGGTACCACACAGGGTAGAAAACGGAGTTGTGGATGGCTAGGTTTGGGGTGCATGCTATATTTGCTTGATTATGAGTTGTGTAAGCATGTTGCAATAACTGATAATGTGGTTAGAGTTGAGAATAGTTTGCCAAGTGAATATAGTCTTAGAGAAGATGCCAGGTTATTCTAATGATCATCTGAATTTCACAACGCCATGGTTAAAGGAAAAAGTTAACCTCGGCTAATCGACTCATTCAGGTATGATGTCTAAAGTATGTATTTGCTTTGGAGTTTCTTACGGATTGATTTTTGTTAGTAATTGGAATAAAGCGGGATTAGTAATGACAAAATTAGTCGGAGAAATGATATTTGAATTAAAAGATATGCAAGTGTAACAGTTTGTGATTGAATAGATTATGGTGATCTCTCACGGGTATTTTATATATTCATTTATCCTTAGATATATATATATATGAGATTGTTTGTTTTCGATGAAATTCTTATTGTATGAGAGTGCGAGTGATTATAATGTTAGAGGAAAGCCTTTGTTGATGCAGTTGGTTGATGATCAACATATCTTATCTCTCTCTTTGGGTTCTATTCTATTATGTTTGGAATAAAAAGTTGATGGTGAAAATTTATGTGAGACAATTCTTACTGTTTCTACTAGATATTGTTTTGTTTTATATATATGTATGGAAAATATATTATCTACTGTTACAATTGATTCCAGAGCATGTAAGCATTATTTTTCTTACGGTTTTCTCTGAGGAATCATCAAGATCTTTGATTAGCATATCTTGGATTTCTTTATCTTGATTTTTTTATCATCCTTATTACTTAAATTATCATTCATGTCTCATCTTTAAAGCATGTTCTTTGGCTTGTGATAACTATGTCTATTATGAGTGTATTTCTGGTTTGATCAGAGGAACGTGGTGGTTCTAGTATTAGGATTTCTCTAATCTTTGTGAAAGGAATTGACATCGACAAAGGTATAGGTAGTGGAAGCTCAAGCTCAAATTGTATGATGGTTTTCTTCTCTCAGGTAAGTTTGATTAAGGTCAATGAATTCAATCAGGATATTTTGTTTCATTGAGCTAATGTAGTTGTTAAGATCTTTGATTAGCATGTTAAGGGAATTATAAAAGATTGTATGTTTGAGTTGTTTAACAGCGTGAAGAAAGGAGTATTTTGATATGTTATTATTTGATATGTTATTATTTGAGTTATATGCATTTAAGTTTATCATCAGGTAAGAAAATAAAATCTTATACATTCATGGGCGAATAGACGAATAGTTTGAAGAAATAATTCATATTCTAGAAGGTATGATACGGAGATATACCTATTAGATTTGTTCTAATCAAATGATGTTGTTATGAGTTAAAGCTATTTCGATTGATAAAGTTATCACATTTGTGAAAGTTTGAATAGTCTGTTGCATGTTAGCAAAGTTGAAAATAGTTGAAGGTGTTACTAACCGAAACACTGGTTCTGAGTTCTATTTGAATTGAGTAAAGAATTCATGATTTTTCAGTAGTGCACTATCTAATAGATTGGAATGTGTTTTAATACAATAATGTAATGTGACAATTTATGCTTTCAGACGGTTAAAGTCTCATTAAAAGAATTGTTTGAAGAGTGACTTAGAGTCGGCCGCTAGTATGTCTGTGTTGAGAAATTGATGACATCGTTTGTTCGACTAAAAACGTCATGTCCTTCTTGATTCCAAGAGTATAAAGTATTTAGTGTTACAGAAAAATTTGAAATTAAGACAACGTTGATGGCCTGAGCTATTGAAATATTGTGGATAATTAACGATTAACCTTTATGGAAGTAGATATAGTTAGTAGATACTTGAATGGAAAGCCTTTGTTCATTTTGTGAGTGTTGGTTACACGATTAATCTTATTTGATGGAAGTCTGAGTTTAGCTAAATTAGAAAGCAAAAGCAATGTTCTCTTTGCAAGATTGAGAACCTCAGGAATGTGATAGTGAGTGGTAAACTAATCGAATACAGTGTGAGACGACTTTTGATTCTAATTTATGTTATTATTACTCCGAGATAGAATTCGTGCAATGAATTATCAAAGTGCTTCTAGAAGTATTTCCCTCGAAGAGGACTCTTCGATGAGGTAGAGGAAACTACGAGAACATTACCCTAATCACTTTTCTGGTAATATTTTTTGGGACAAAAATTCCTAAAGGGGGGAAGTTATAACAACCTGATTTTGGGTCTAGTCAGAACAGTGGTTTGAGGACCACGAATCCGACGTAGAAAATTTTGTTTTATTATATATTTATGGTCTATAGTTTTATGGAATGATTTCGTGAAAATTTTCTTCGAAAATTTTAATGATTAGACATTAATTTAGACAAAAGGACTAAATTATAATAACTGAAAAATGTGAGTTCTATAGGTTAAAGGTATCTAATTGTTATGAAATTTTAAATTGGAGGTCCTTAAATGGTAATTAGACCATTGGTTAAGTTGGTGGACAAAAATGGACATGGTTAAGTATGTTTCTAAAGTTTTTCATTAAGGGCATTTTAGTAATTTAGTAATTTAATGAATTAAAAAGCCAAAATAAAAGCCAATTTTTGTCCATCTTCCTCCCATGAAACACCCCATACCCGGCCCACGAGCACAGATAGGATCTCAGTATGTTCCTCAAGTAAACCGGTTCAAATTCTTTTGTTACTTAGGAAAAACTTGTGTGTTTTGAAAGCAAGATTGTGTTGGGTCGGGCTTGAGTTGAAAACAAGTTTATTTCATTATTAAAATCCTTTACTTTAGGTGACAAAACGTTTAAGCTTTGTTTTAAATTAAATCTACTTAAACTTCACTTGGTAAAAATTAGTGCATAGTAATTAAAAGAAAAATTAAAGTACTTCAACTATGGCCTTATTACATCAAATAAATCCCAAAATTTTAAACCCAAGTACTTAAAATAAAAAGTCTCAATCAAATAAATTTCCTTGCTGAGCATGGCCACCCCTAAGCTTCTGCCGACCGGTCCATCACTATTCATCACCTGAAAAATGTTCCCATAATGGGGTGAGTCAACAGACTCAATGTGTAACCAACACTAAGATTTAACAATTCAGGCATACATTATCATGTCACATATCAATACTTATAACAGATAAAAATAATGATGCAACCCAAACCCAAACCTATATGCCATCCGCTACACATCACCCGTACCAACCTGCACATCGTGGGGACTACTAAGTGAACCCTCCATCCGCCAAATTTCACATTCTTATTTTTGTTCACATATGAGTCATAACATATATTCATATTCCTAGTAGAAGTAGGAAACGTACCTGAGTACTTTTGTACCATTACATGGTACCTTAGCCATATTCACATTCTTATAAACATACACATATTAATTATTGCCATAAATCTTATTAAAAGTTAGTGTGGGGTACACACAGATTAAACAACAAATTCAACGAAATCCTGAAAAGCTTGATCTAATGCCTTAGATCTTAAATCCCTACATTCGGCCAACCTTAATATGTTAGCAAAGAGCCTATTCGGCTATAAGACCAAATCCTATTAGGATTGTTGTAACTCAAACTTACCTTGGTGCCGATTGATGTCTAATCAAATGCCGGAAACTTTGTATCCTTCTTTCTTGAAATCGGCAATCACTAGATTACTTGGATAGATTAGTTTCGACTTTCGAATAATTAATGAAACACATCTATTTACCAAACATGGCCTTGGCCGAATGCTATAAACACTTACCTTGTGGATTTTAAGTCCCGAAACTCACCGAATAACTAGGGAACACGCGGCCTATGGTGTACCTTCGGGAAAAGAACTTCTCCTTCCTTGTAGTTGACACTTAACAAATCCCGAAAGATCTCTTCAAAGTTTCGACAACAAGATATTAATGGGGTTAGTCCTAGATTTCGGCAAATCTTAAAAGAAAAAAGGATGAAACCGACTGAGATCTTACTCTTACTTTAGAAATTGGCAATCCTTGCTTGAGCCTTTAGCAATATTCGGCTATGGAGACTAGCTTGTTGTGGATCAATCAACCTCGGCTTTTGGACTTAATGGAGTAATCGGCTAGAACACAAGCAAACTTTCGGCTTTCACAAATAGAAGAGAAGAGAAGAAAAGAGCGACTTTGGAAGAGGAAAAGAATCAACGAAAAGGGAGTCTATTTGGCTAAGTGAAATTCGGCTATCCCTTTTCCTAGCTTAGCCGAAATTACGAAGCTTAAAGTCCCTTACTTGGCCATCACTTCTCCATATTTTGATAGCTTTATCTTTTTAATTATCACCTTATTCAAATTAATGAAAATTTAATCCAATAATTATCTCTCATCTCTTAATAAAAATAATACTAATAATAATCCATCATTATCTATCTATTTGCCGAATTTTAAAGAGAATAAAACTCCTCTTTTAAGAGCCTTAATGCTGTCCACCTCTCTGCTCCTTGTAGCAAAAATAAAATTCTTTTATTTGCTTCCCATGCGACTTGATCCTTGGCCCATTTGCCTATGTATGTTGCGTCACTTGCTAGGCCCTTAAGTGGCGCCTTGTAGCCATTTTACCAATGCTATTTGTATGTCAAATTTCACATACATTTTCTCTTAAGACCACCTTGGTTCATGTCCCTCTTTTAAACTTTAAACTTGACATTTCTAAAGCATTTCCTTCCATTTCTAAGACATTTCCTTACATTTCCAAGACAAGACATTTCCTTACATTTCCAAGACATTTCCTTACATTTCCTAGACATTTCCTTACATTTCCAAGACAAAACATTTCTTGACATTTCTAAGACATTTCCTTACATTTCCAAGACAAGACATTTCCTTGCATTTCCAAGTCAATTCCTTACATTTCCAAGACATTTCCTTACATTTCCAAGTCATTTCCTTACATTTCCAAGATTCTAAAAATGCACACATCACATCCACAACACATAAGACATACTAATGCATAGGCTATAATCCAGGATGTTCTGAGTTCTACCCCTCTTAAAAATAATTTAGTCCTCGAAATTACTTACTAACAAATAATCGTACATCTTAACTCACACACTACGCTTATCTGCGCACTCTCTGATCTTAATAGAACCATCATACTTCCTAGGCACAATCTCTAAGTTCACGTCCCTAGAACTCATTTCTAACGCCAGCGATTTAATCTGATTAAAAAGTTTTATGCATCGAATTTTGTTCCACTTATTAACATGAACAATTTTAAAGATATTTAGAAGTAGTTCTTTTGATCACACAAAGTTTCAGTTCAAGTTCACTACTCTAATTCAGAGAATCACATTCACATTCATCAACAGAGACAACTTCATTCCTCAATAGAGGCACATTCATTCATCAACATAGACATATTTATTCAGTGGTATCTACCACCCACATTCACTATTCGAACACTCTTTTGCCTTATTCCTATCCTGGGGTATTTTAGTAATTTATCCTCTGAGGGTATTTTAAGTAATTTTTAAAATATGGTTCCTTGGTGATTTTGTCAATAAGGGTATTTTGGTAATTTTGCATTCCCGGGGTATTTTTGGAAATTTTGAAATCCGGGGCATTTCGATAATTTTGGAACTCGGGGGTATTTTGGTAATAAACCAGGGTAAATTTGTAAAGCTCAATAAATCAAGGGTATTGCAGATTTTACAAAACTTTAGGGTTATTTTGAGAATTTGTTTTCCAAAATGGTGGTGTTGCAAAAATTTTGGGAATTAGGGTCATTTTGGTAATTTTGTACGTTAGGGGGCAATTTTGTAATTTTCCAAAATCAAGATATTTTGATATTTTGTGATCTAGAATTTTTGGTCATTTTATAAAATAGGGAAAATTTTATTGAGATCGGGGTAGTACGGTAATTTTTTAGAAACCAGGGGCATTTTTGTAATTTCGCCACTAGGGGCATTTTGGTAATTTTTATAAATTGGGAATATTTTGAAAACTTTCTAAAAATAAGTTTTTGTTACTATTCAAAGAGGTAAATTTGGGGATTTTAAAACTAGGGTTTCCATAAAAACATGGCTAGTCCCTTTCGGGTTTTAGTTATTGGGTTTAGCTTTATGAATAAGTCCTCGTGGTTAGGGTGAGCCAGTAGCTACGCACCAGTAGGATTCTGCGAAGAGGAGGTGAGTCACTAGGGCTGCTTAAGTACCGAGCTCTTAGGATCCATTCCTAGACATGTGCACCATGGTTGCCACACCCTAACTTCGACAACTTAACCACTTTGGTTTGTTTAACTAGGCACTTAAGTCTTATGTAAATGTTGGGAAAACTAGTCCTAGGGTTCAAGTACTTATCATGCTAATCTACGTTCCATTCCATTTCTACCCTTCTACACATCATACTATAAATCACACAAATGGATAGAAGTACTTACCTGGTGGACTTCAGGTCAGAGACTTAGGTGCCATGCCAAAAACCTGCTTATTTCAAAAAAAATATTTTTATAAAACTTACTTGGGCTCGATTTGAAAAAGTTTTGGGCCTTAAACCTCAGGTCGAGAGTTTGAAACGGGCTCTGATACCAAATTGAAACACCCCATACCCGGCCCACGAGCCTGGACCGGATCTGGTATGTTCCTCGAAGTACAAATTCTTTTGTTACTTAGGAAAAACTTGTGTGTTTTGAAAGAAAGATTGTGTTGGGTCGGGCTTGAGTTGAAAACAAGTTTATTTTATTATTAAAATCCTTTACTTTAGGTGACAAAACGTTTAGGCTTTGTTTTAAAATAAATCTACTTAAACTTCACTTGGTAAAAATTCGTACATAGTAATTAAAAGAAAAATTAAAGTAATTCAACTATGGCCTTATTACATCAAATAAATCCCAAAATTTAAAACCAAAGTACTTAAAATAAAAAGTCTCAATCAAATAAATTTCCTTGCTGAGCATGGCCACCCCTAAGCTTCTGTAGGCAGGTCCATCACTATTCATCACACAGAAAAATGTTCCCTAGCAGGGTGAGTCAACAGACTCAATGTGTAACCAACACTAAGATTTAACAATTCAGGCATACATTATCATGTCACATATCAATACTTATAACAGATAAAAATAATGATGCAACCCGAACCCAAACCTATATGCCATCCGCTACACATCACCCGTACCAACTGCGCACAGTAGTGGGGACTACTAAGTCAACCCTCCATCTGCTACACACCATCGAAGCGATCATTGCGATCGGCGTGCTCATCCATACTTACAAATATCCGTGGTCTTAAGTCACCACATTCGGATAATGTGACCAAAGTCACCACATTCGAATATCGTGGTCTTAGGTCACCACATTCGATCGAATATCGTGGTCTTAGGTCACCACATTCACTTCCCTTTTCATATAACCCATATGCCCCATATCATACATATTATGCATTAACATGCCAAATTTCACATTCTTATTTTTGTTCACATTTGAGTCATAACATATATTCATATTCCTAGTAGAAGTAGTAAGCGTGCACAGTACTTTTGTACCATTATATGGTACCTTAGCCATATTCACATTCTTATAAACATACACATATTAATTATTGCCATAAATCTTATTAAAAGTTAGTGTGGGGTACACACGATTAAACTTAACAAATTCACTGAAATCCTGAAAAGCTTGATCTAATGCCTTAGATCTTAAATCCCTACATTCGGCCGACCTTAGTATGTTAGCAAAGAGCCTATTCGACTATAAGACCAAATCCTATTAGGATTGTTGTAACTCAAACTTACATTGGTGCCGATTGATGTCTAATCAAATGCCGGAAACTTTGTATCCTTCTTTCTTGAAATCGGCAATCACTAGATTACTTGGATAGATTAGTTTCGACTTTCGAATAATTAATGAAACACATCTATTTACCAAACATGGCCTTGGCCGAATGCTATAAACACTTACCTTGTGGATTTTAAGTCCCGAAACTCACCGAATAACTAGGGAACACACGGCCTATGGTGTACCTTCGGGAAAAGAACTTCTCCTTCCTTGTAGTTGACACTTAACAAATCTCGAAAGATCTCTTCAAAGTTTCGACAACAAGATATTAATGGGGTTAGTCCTAGATTTCGGCAAATCTTAAAAGAAAAAAGGATGAAACCGACTGAGATCTTACCCTTACTTTAGAAATCGGCAATCCTTGCTTGAACCTTTAGCAATATTCGGCTATGGAGACTAGCTTGTTGTGGATCAATCAACCTCAGCTTTTGGACTTAATGGAGTAATCGGCTAGAACACAAGCAAACTTTCGGCTTTGACAAATAGAAGAGAAGAGAAGAAAAGAGTGACTTTGGAAGAGGAAAAGAATCAACGAAAAGGGAGTCCTGGGGAGGCTCGAGTTTGAGCCAGAGCCTTGGTAAAATTTTTCTTTTTGGGAATAAAGGGAGAGAGCTAGTGGAAGCAGGCCTTAAGGATAACTATTTGTGGTTGATGACTCAAAAAGTGAGCATAATGTGGAGTGGTTGTGGCGTCACTAGTAAAGCAAAGGGGGAGGAGTTCGAATCCCATCTGCTGCATTGTGGAGCTTTATTTTTTGTGCTAGGTTGGTGAGCAGTGGGCATTCGGCTGGGACTCTACCATGGTGGTTGTTGAATGAGTCAAACAATTTGAAATGGATGGAGGAGAGGAACTTGGGGAGTTTGAAGTGGTCAACTAATTTGAATTGGTGGATGGAGAGTAAGTTGAGGAGAAAATCGTGGGATGTGGGGAGAGAGGAGAAGTTTGGCTGAATGTGGGAGCTTGGAAGGGGTGAAATTTGGTTAGGGGTTGTGGGAGGAGCATTTTCGGTTTTGAGGAGGAGTGAGTGTCGAAATTCTCTTAGACTATTTTCGTGTTCCTCTCATTTTCTTTTGGTGCAAATTGGGTGCATTTTGGGTTATTTTTGCTCATGTCAAAGACCTCTCTTCTTCTTTCTTTCATCCTTTGTCCTCATAGTGGGGTATAGCCGAACCTTTAGAGAGTGACCACTCGTGCACTCTTTTCATCTTTTCTCTCCAACATCCATCTCTTCCTCCCTCCTTTTTATGTTTGACATAGCCGAAACTTTACTTTTCCTTCACTGCTTTTCCATTTTTCCCTTAAGTCGAATCTCTTTTATTCATCTCTTACTTTTTTCTATCTATCATTCTTTTCTTAATCCTCCGATTAATGTTGGAGTTTCATTTCTTAGAGCCTTCATAGCCGAACTTGGATTTCTTCTATTATTTCTGCCAGCGCCGAATTGCCTTAGTTTCCATTCGGCTTCTCTCTGTTCAAGGTAATGTTCTCTTCTTGTTATTATTTATTATTCTTTATATTTCTCCTACTTCTCCTAAAGAAGCCAAACACTCATCTTCTAAATCATCAAACCGAATTTGGTTCCTCTCTTTCGTAACTATTTACTCCATAACGTTGTGACCTTGCTCTTTCTATGATTCGTGATAGACTCTCATTAGATAGGCTGAACATCCTATAACTGAATCTGTGGTGGTGCAATTCCTCGTTTATCAAGGTAAGGAGTCATCTCTTCGGTTTGTTAGCTATCATTTCCTTTTCATTTTATTCAGCCATAACCAAACCTCTTTGTTAGACAACTGCCATTTCACTGTGATACCTTACTGATGAGATTTCCTTCAAGGAGGCGAGTAGTAGCCATTCTAAGGGGTATCAACTAAGGAGCCAAAAGGGAGCGGACTCGTAGTCTCCGCTCCTAAATTTAAATGGAGTGCTATGTCAGCCGTTCGGGATTTTCCATCAGTTTTGTGGGCGAGGCGACATCGGATCTGAATAGACAGATCGTAGTTGTTCGTGATAGTGAGAGTGACGACGATCAGGAGCGTTTAGTCCTTCGCGTAATCAGGTGTGTAATTCACACACCTTCATTTGTTTATTTAGTATTAATATGTGTATTGGCTAAAAGCCGAGATAACCGCAACAAAAATTGAGATACCCTGGTGGGTAAGGTTGGAGTTACCAGGTAAGTAACACTTATGACTACGCCAGACGAATAACTTAGCATGATTTATGTGTGTTCTAATTATTTGATGTACATTGATATATATGTCTTGCATTCATCACATTATGATAATATGTTGCATGGGATTGGGATATGATATTGATGAAAGGGGCAGTGTATTTCGGTGACACAGTCACATTATTTCGGTGGCTATACCACATATTTCGGTGACTTTGTCACATTATTTCAGTGGCTATGCCACATATATTTCAGTGAATTTGTCACATTATTTTATTGGCTATGCCACAAATATTTCGGTGACAATGTCATAATTTCGGCATGAGCAGCGTGACTGCCATCGATGGTGTGTAGCGAATGAGGGTTGATTGTAAAAATCCTCACCGGTGTGTTCTGGTTGGTCGGGTGGTGTGTAGCGGATGGATTACTAGGCTGGGCTGGGTTGTTATCTAAATGGGTTCAGGCCCAGTTATTGATCGTGTGGGGGATTACACACTGAGTTCTCATAACTCACCCCTCTGTTTAATTTTACAGGTAATCCCTAACTTGAGGATTTGGGCCGAGGAGAACTCTGTGATGGCCATGCGTTATTTCTTTCGTAAACTTCATTTCTCATTACTTTGAACTTGTTTTAATTTGGGAAGTTGTTCTGTAATAAGGCCTCTAGGATTTTATTTTGGTTTTTATTTTAAAGCATTGACTGCCTATTATGAAATGTTCAAAATGGAGTTTTCTTAAAAATGTAAGTAACCACTTTCCAAAACACTAACAAATGGTTTACAAGCAATAAACAATGAAACTCGGGATTTTCTTAAAACTATGATAATTGTTTACAAAAATGACACATCCTGAAATTCACCGATTTCAATCCTCGTATTAAAAAAACAAGTTTTCGGTAGTTAGTGATATTCACAACATGTTGCAAGGAAACCTTAAAAACGAATCTGATTTTCAAAATGCAAACAAAACTCAAAATTTGTAAACAATCGCGAAGTGTCTTTAAACAGCCTTTCCATGTGACATACCAGATCCGATCGTACCGTTTAGGCCGGGTTTGGGGTGTTACATTTTGTGGTATCAGAGTCGTGTTGCAAAACTCGGCTGTGGTTTGGGTTCGACAATGTTTTCCCAAAATTGGTTGAAAATATGGTTTAGAAAAATATATGTCTTTTGGAAGTATGGCACCCGAGTCTCCGGCACCAAATCCGTAAGTCTTCTGGCTTTGTTTGTTATTATGAAATGATGTTAGAATCAGTGTTTTATGACTGTTAGCTATAAGAGTTAAGACTTTAGAGACTAAGACATTAGGAAATTCGATTCGCGAAAACAACTACTATACTCACTCTGCATAAGACATTGTTAATAAACATTGAAATGAAATGCTAATCCATAAAATTTTTAATCAGCTTAATTCGAGCTAGCGGACATGAGCACAAAAGGACGTGGACGTGGCATATGCGACCGTGGTAGAGGCCGGGGTGCTGGGGCTGGGTCCTCAGAATCTAGACATGCGTCGAAAGGCGAAGTGCCAGACATCACCCGATGTGAGCGAGGTCCCGGGACGAGCGGAGGGGCGATGCTTTGTCCCAACCGATGTTGCGGTGTTGGAACGGGTTACTGGGGCAAGCACTGGATCGGTAGCTCGGAAATCTATCCCTGGCGACTCCGGGCAAATGGGGCTGAGATATTTAGGGGTATTTACGGCGTGGCGAATATAGTGAAATCTTGGTGGAAGCGGTCGAACGAATCATGGATGATCTAGATTGCACAGTGTAGGAGAAATTGAAAGGAGCAGTGTCTCTCCTACGTGATGAGGCGTACCGTGGTGGCTCACGGTGAGGAAAGGTACTTGTGAGACCGTATCACTTGGGACTTCTTTAAGGCGGTGTTCTAGGAAAATATGTTGGGGCGAGCTATGTGGGCGCCGAGAAAAATCATTTTGAACTTGGTTCAATGGGTAAATCCGTGGTGAATATGAGGCGGAGTTCTGCGCTTGGTACATTACGTTCGAGGTATCTTATGGCGATTATGAATGTTGTGCTCGATTCGAGGATGGTATGCGAGATGAGCTACAAATCTTGATAGCTCACGCGGCGAGAAAGGGATTTTGCTATTACGGTTGAGAAGGCAAAGATTACCAAAGAGGTGAAGCGTTACGAGAGCGAGCAAGAGATAAAAGCAGGGCAAAAATAAGAGAAGTTTTAGGTCGTCGGGGATCTTACAGGGGCTTCAAAGAGAGGCATAGGTTTGATAGGCCGTAGAGTTGCGATGCTTGTTCTTTGTTGGACCAGACTCGACAGTGTGCTTTGTGTGGGAAAAATACATCAGGGGGAGTGTTGGAAAAGAACTAGAGGATGCTTCAAGTGTGGATTTAGGGATCATTTGATAAAGGACTGTCCACAAGAGGAGACTAGGGTGTGGACGGTAGGTGAGGAAATTGTTCAAGCAAGAAGTGGTGGTCAGTAGCCGCCGATGGGTCATGGTCCAGTCAGAGGGGGAAATGGATTTGGTCGAGTTCGTGGAGCACCGGGTAGAGATGCTGGTAATGCAGATGGAAGATAGTCGGGGTTAGTCTATGCAGCTCAATGGCATGAGGATGGCAACGCACCGGACGTCATAACCAGTACGTTCCTTGTATTTGGTATACCTTTTACAGCTTTGATAGATATTGGGTCTACATATTCATATGTTGCTTGTACTATGTTCGGGACTCTGGGTATTAAATTTGAGATTACTGATAGAGAAATGTCTGTGATTAGCCCTCTAGGACAAACTATAGTAGTGAACAAACTATTTAGGAATGTGCCTTTAGAAGTGCAAGGAATTGTTTTCCCGGCAGACTTGATGGAATTGTCGTTGGCGAGTTCGATTTGATTTTAGGCATGGACTGGCTAGTTAAGCATCGAGCGAACTTGGATTGCGCTGCTAAGCATATGATGTTGAGAACTGCAGGGGATAAGGAAGCAATTGTGATAGGAGAAAGGAGGAATTACATGTCCAATGTGGTTTCTGCATTAAAGGCTGAAAAGTTGGTGCGAAAAGGGTGCGAGGCGTTCCTAGCTTTCATCAGTGCTTTGGATTCCAAGGAGTTGTCGGTTGAGAATGTTAGAACTGTAAAGGAGTTTTTGAACGTATTTCCTAAAGAACTTCCAAGATTGCCTCCGGATCGCGAGGTTGAATTTGGCATTGAGTTATTGCGAGAGCGGCTCGATGTCGATTGCCCCTTACAGGGATGGCACCGAAGTGTATCTCCGTGGGGAGCACCGGCGTTGTTATTCAAGAAGAAGGATGGGTCGATGCGAATGTGCATTGACTATCATCAACTAAACAAGTTGACTATTAAGAATAAATACCCGCTACCAAGAATTGTGATTTGTTAAGCTCAATGTGAGAGCTTGGGTTTGTCAAAGATAGATTTAATATCCGGGTATCATCGGCTAAAGGTCAAGAAGTTAGATATTCATAAGGCGCATTTCAAACTCGATATGGGCATTACGAGTTTCTAGTGATGCCGTTCGGGTTAACAAATACACCAGTAGCTTTTACGGACATGATGAAGCTAGGTCTTCCAACCTATCTAGACCAGGTTCATGGGAGTGTTTATAGAACGACATTTTGGTGTATTCGAGAACAGAGGAGGAGCATGATTCGCATCTTTGGGTTGTTCTGCGGCTATTGAGAGAAGTAACTTTATGCTAAATTTAGTAAGTGCGAATTTTGGGTGAAGGAAGTGACATTCTTAGGTCATGTGGTGTCTGCTTGAAGGGATTAGAGTCGATCCCAGAAAGGTTGAAGCCGTGTTAGATTGGAAGCAACCGAAGTCGATATCCAAAATTCAAAGTTTTACAGGTTTGGTGGGTACTACAAAAGATTCGTTGAGGATTCTTGTTGATTGCTGCACCTTTAACTTGATTATTACGAAAAGGAGCACCGTTTGTTTGGGCCGATAAGCAACAAGAAAGCTTTGAGAAGCTAAAGAGGATTCTGACTGAAGCGCCAGTGTTGATTCAGCCTAAGGCTGGGAAAGAGTTTGTCATCTACTGTGATGCATTGCCTTGAGTTTGGGGTGTGTGCTAATACAAGAAGGGAAGGTAGTGGCGTATGTATCTCGTCAACTAAAAATTTGCATGAGATGAACTATCCCACTCATGACTTAGAACTAGCTGCTGTGGTGTTCGCCCTGAAAATATGGAGACAATATCTGTATGGAGAAAAGTCGATCATCTATGCTGACCAGAAGAGCCTAAAATACCTCCTTACCTAGAAGGAGTTGAATTTAAGGCAACGAAGGTGGATTGAGTTGCTGAAAGACTATGATTGCTCAATTGAATATCACACAGGTAAAAGCTAACGTGGTGGCGGATCGTTGAGTCGTAAGGTGATATCGGATTTGAGAGCAATGTTTGCTCATCTCAGTTTTTATGAAGATGGTAGTCTATTAGCAGAACTCCAGATAAAGCAGACGTGGGTAGGTCAGATTAAAGAAAAGCAATTGTTGGATGAATCGTTGGGTTCTCAAATTCAGCAAGTGGAAAGAGGAGAAGCAGTGGATTTTTGGTTGAACAGTGAAGGGGTATTATGTTTCACTGGAAGAATTTGTATGCCAAAGGACTCTGAGTTGAGGCAGATGATTTTGCGGGAAGCGCATAGTAGCCCATATGCTATGCATCCCGATGGAAGTAAGATGTATCAAGATTTATGAGAACTGTATTGGTGGCCAAGGCTAAAGCGGGAGGTTACCGACTTTGTGAGTAAGTGTTTGACATGCCAGCAAGTGAAGGCGAAACATCAGTTGCCTTTGGGGTTGCTGCAACGGGTGAAGATTCTACTTTGGAAGTGGGAGAGGATAACAATGGACTTTGTTAGTGGACAACCCCTAATGCCTACTAAGAAGGATTCAGTGTGGGTAATCGTTGACCGATTGACTAAGTCTGCACACTTTATACCGGTTCATATCAATTATTCGTTACAGAAGTTAGCCAAGTTGTATGTGGCAGAAATTGTGAGGTTGCATCGGGTACCTGTGTCTATCATATTAGATAGGGATCCTAAGTTTACATCACGCTTTCGAAGGCGTTGCATGAAGCTTTGGGTACAAGGCTAGATTTCAAACCTGACGTTTCACCTGGCGATGGATGGTCGATCGAAAGGGTAATTCAGATCCTGGAAGACATGTTAAGGGGCTATGTGATTGACTTTAGAGGTAGTTGGGAAGATTACCAACCGATGGCTGAATTCGTGTACAACAACAGTTATCAATCCAGCATTCAGATGGCACCCTACGAGGCATTGTATGGTCGTGGGTGTCATACCCCTTCCTTCTAGATAGAGTTGGGTGAGCGACAATTGTTGGGTCCGGAATTGATCTCGAGAGGTGAGGAAAGGTTAAGTTGATTCGGGCTCGGTTGAAGGAAGACTCCGATAGGCAGAAATCATATGCAAATCTAAAGCGTAGGGAAATAGAATTTTCAGTGGGGGATCGCGTCTTCTTAAAAGTCTCACCCTGGAAGAAGGTTCTAAGATTTAGACGGAAGGGCAAGTTGAGCCCCCCATTCATCGGGCCTTACCAGAGTGTGTTGAAATGTGTGGGACCAGTGGCTTATCGGCTTGAGTTACCCCGGAGTTGAGTCAAATCCATAATGTATTCCATGTTTCGATGCTAAGGCGCTATCGTTCGAGATCCATCTCACGTAGTGTTAGTGGAAGAAATCGAAGTAAGACGACTTTGTCTTTTGAAGAGGAGCCGGTCTGCATTCTAGATTGGGATATTAAGGTGTTGAGAAGGAAATTAGTTCCATTGGTTAAAGTATTATGGCATAATCACGGTTCAGAGGAAGCTACGTGGGAGCCATAGGAGGCGATTGGATAGCAATACCCTCACTTCTTTTAATCGAGTAAATTTCAAGGCCGAAATTTCTTTAATGGGGAAGAACTGTAACATCCTAGAATTAGGGGTTTTGCATTTTGCACTATTCTATGTGTTTGGCTCGATTAGCTTGTTATTTAGGAGTGTTTGGGGGTCCTGGGGAGGCTCGGGTTCGAGCCAGAGCCTTGGTAAAATTTTGCTTTTTGGGCATAAGGGAGAGAGCTAGTGGAAGCAGGCCTTAAGGATAATTATTTGTGGTTGATGACTCAAAAAGTGAGCATAAGATGAAGTGGTTGTGGCGTCACTAGTAGAGCAAAGGGAGGAGTTTGAATCCTATCTGCTTTGCATTGTGGAGCTTTATTTTTTGTGCCAGGTTGGTGAGCAGGTGGCATTCGGCTGGGACTCTACCATGGTGGTTGTTAAATGAGTCAAAAAATTTGAAATGGATGGAGGAGAGGAGCTTGGGGAGTTTGAAGTGGTCAACTAATTTGAATTGGTGAATGGAGAGTAAGTTGAGGAGAAAATCGTGGGATGTAGGAAGAGAGGAGAAGTTTGGTGAATGTGGGAGCTTGGAGGGTGAAATTCGGTTGGGGTTGTGGGAAGAGCATTTTCAGTTTTGAGGAAGAGTGAGTGCCGAAATTCTCTTAGACTCTTTTCGTGTTCCTCTCCTTTTCTTTTGGTGAAAATTGGGTGCATTTCGGGTTATTTTTTCTCTTGTCAAAAACCTTTCTTCTTCTTTCTTTCATCCTTTCTCCTCATAGTGTGGTAAAGCCGAACCTTTAAAGAGTGACCACTCGTGCACTCTTTTCATCTTTTCTCTCCAACATCCATCTCTTCCTCCCTCCTTTTTATTTTCAACATAGCCGAAACTTTGCTTTTTCTTCACTGCTTTTCCATTTTTTCCTTAAGCCGAATCTCTTTTATTCATCTTCTACTTGTTTCTATCAATCATTCTTTTCTTAGTCCTCTGATTAATATTGGAGTTTCATTTCTTTGCGCCTTCATAGCCGACCTTGGATTGCTTCTATTATTTCTGCCAGTGTCGAATTGTCTTGGGTTCCATTCAGCTTCTCTCTGTTCAAGGTAATGTTCTCTTCTTGTTATTATTTATTATTCTTTTCATTTCTCTTACTTCTCCTAAAAAAGCCGAACACTCATCTTCTATATCATCAAACCGAATTTGGTTCCTCTTTTTCATAACTGTTTACTCCATCATGTTGTGACCTTGCTCTTTCTATGATTCGTAATAGACTCTCGTTAGATAGGCTGAACATCCTGTAACCAAATCTGTGGTGGTGCAATTCCTCATTTATCAAGGTAAGGAGTCATCTCTTTGGTCTCTTAGCTATCATTTCCTTTTCGTTTTACTCTGCCATAACCAAACCTTTATGTTAGACATTTGTCGTTTCACTGTGATACCTTACTAACGAGATTTTCTTCACGGAGGCGAGTGGTAGCAGTTCTAAGAGGGTATCGACTAAGGAGCCAAAAGGGAGCAAACTCGCAGTCTCCACTCTTAAGTTTAAACGGCGTGCTGTGTCGGCCGTTCAGGATTTTCCACCGGGTTGTGGATGAGAGGCAACATCGAATTTGAATAGACAGATCGTAGTTGTTCACGATAGTAAGAGTGACGACGATAAGGAGTGTTTAGTCCTTCATGTAATGAGGTGTGTAATTCACACACCTTCATTTGTTTATTTAGTATTAATATGTGTATTGGCTAAAAGCCGAAATGACCGCAACAGAAATTGAGATACCCTGATGGGTAAGGTTGGAGTTACCAGGTAAGTAACACTTATGACTACGCCTAATTATCTGATGTACATTGATATATATGTCTTGCATTCATCACATTATGATAATATGTTGCATGGGATTGGGATCTGATATTGATGAAAGGGGCAGTGTATTTCGGTGACTCTATCACATTATTTCGGTGGCTATGCCACATATTTCGGTGACTTTGTCACAATATTTCGGTGGCTATGCCACATATATTTTGGTGACTCTGTCACAATTTTGGCATGAGTAGCGTGACTGCCATCGATGATGTGTTGCGAATGAGGGTTGATTGTAGAAATCCCCACCGGTGTGTTTTGGTTGGTCGGGTGGTGTGTAGCGGATGGATTACTAGGCTGGGCTGGGTTGCATTGCATTGCATTGCATTCATTATCTGCTATACCATGCTAATAGGGCTAAGGCCCAGTTCGTTTCTGTAAGGGCTTCGCCCAATTTGATTTCGTAAGGGCTAAGGTCCAGTTGGTATCTGAATAGGTTCGGGCCCAATTATTGATCGTGTGGGGGATTGCATACTGAGTTCTTGTAACTCACCCCTTTGCTTAATTTTGCAAGTAATCCCTAACTTGAGGATTTGGGCCGAGGAGAACTCTGTGGTGGCCATGCATTATTTCTTTTGTAAACTTCGTTTCTCATTACTTTGAACTTGTTTTAATTTGGGAAGTTGTTCTATAATAAAGCCTCTAGGATTTTATTTTTGTTTTTATTTTAAAGCATTGACTGCTTATTATGAAATGTTCAAAATAGAGTTTTCTTAAAAATGTAAGTAACCACTTTCCAAAACACTAACAAACGGTTTACAAGTAATAAACAATAAAACTCGGGATTTTCTTAAAACTATAATAATTGTTTACAAAAACAACACAGCCTGAAATCTACCGATTCCGATCCTCGTATTAAAAAAACAAGTTTTCGGTAGTTAGTGATATTCACAACATTTTGCAAGGAAACCTTAAAAACGAATCTGATTTTCAAAATGGAAACAAAACTCAAAATTTTTAAACAATCGCGAAGTTTCTTTAAACAACCTTTCCGTGTGACATACCAGATCCGATCGTAACGTCTAGGCCCAGTTTGGGGTGTTATAGAGGCAGTCCAGAAGAAGTACCTTGATTGAAAACTCATTATTCTATACTCTTTACGAAAGCAATTCATCCAACTACTTTGTCTAATGACCTCGTCATGTGTGGTACCCTCATATGTTATCACTGACTCCTTTAAGTTAAATCCGTTCACTCAATACAATCCTATTTTATCTCATTGTCACCATTGTGTCATCTTAATGATTAATATGATCACATTCAATAAATGACTATGATAAATTGCTCGCTCGAGAACAAGCAACCCGTGGCCACGTTCCATATTTATCAATACGTACAATGCCAATGAGAGGATATCGTTAACTTTTTTAACTGAGCTATGAATTCCATTATTACTAGTAAAGCCATGTCATACACAAGTAATGTACCCAACATAGTGGATATGTTCTTGATTACCGTTATAGCATAAGCCTTCACTTATATCAAGGCACATGCGTTACATACACATGGTCAGTGACTAACTCAAGATCTAGGTAAATCACACCATGAATGTCATAAATAAATTAATTCACAAATGGATTCAGAATTAATTCATCTTGGGTCGATTTAATGTATCATTCTTACAATGAATACATTTATGCCTTTACACATGGAGTTAACTACTCCAATAGCGACCATCTTCAAAATTGGAATTGTAGACGACATAATAATCCTTCTAAGTATTTGAATCAAATGCTCCTTTGCTTCTTTTACGGGATTACTGGACTCGTTTAGATTATTTCTTGAAGTAAGTTATCCTTCTCGTAATGTATACGTTCTTACAATTGCCACTTCTCATCGATTTGAACTTAGACAATTAATGAGCTAATATTTGCTTGTCACAATTTTGCTATGCATGCAAAACATGAAAGAAAAAAAGACATAATAGTGAAAGGAGAAGTTAATTTTAAGTATTTATTCATTGTTTAAATATGTAGAAAATAATTACATGTTTACTACAATATGGGCACATTTCCCAAAAAATCTCACATGCCCTAATAAATTAAACGTGTCATGTTTCACATTCCTATATCCTCGGCGTGTTTGTTAAAAATCCTAGTTACAAGAGTCTTAGTAAACAGATCCATGAGTCATCTTGAAGCTACTTTCACCACATCTATAATTTCTTCGACTCGCTGCTCTCGTATCAAGTGATACTTACGATCAATGTGTTTCATCCTCTTGTGACTTCTCATTTTCTTGGTATTAGCTATTGCGACATTGTTATCACAATGTCTGATGTTATAACTTTTTCCATACAAGTAATGACTTCAAGATTAGTTAAGAACTTTTGAAGCTAAATCTCTTTTTTCGTTACCTCAGAAGCAGCCACGTACTCGGCCTCCATAGTAGAGTTAGCAGTGCAAGTTTGTTTTACACATCTTGTCTCCCTCAATTTTCTTTAAGTCAAGAAATTAAGAATAATTGGGAGATTAAATTGAAAAAAGTCGTAATTGGCGACCTCTCTACTAAAAATTAGGAAAAATATTAGTGACTAATGTAGACATAGTTGAGATCTTATTCTAGTTCAGTTAAATGAGAACCAATTGATTTGTTAGTGGAGAAAAAATGATTACCAATGTCTGGTTTCCATAGGGTTAATAACAATGTGTGAAGGGCTATAAAAAAAGCTAATAAATGAATTGTTAGGGTGAAATTTTCTCAAATCTACTAAATTTTCTTTCATTCTTCCTCTTTTTCTTGGTTGTTTTGAAAAAGAGATAACTATAGAAAGCTTTGCATGGAGCGGTGATCATGGGGTTTGAGTCAGAAAAGCAAAGAATCCAATGAGCTGGTAAGGTTCTAAGTCTTTCGGTGTTCATAAATTTAAGAAAAATAAAGTTGAAAATTTTTAGAACTCTTGAAGGGTTCTGCATCTTTCCAGAATTTGAGTTTTAAGCTAGAATGCTAAGTTTAATTTAAGATTTTGGTTGTCCTTCTTAGTTGTCAGGAGAATGGAAGCTTTGGCGTTTGGAAAAGCTAAGTTAAGGTGGCAGAAAAGCATCAGGTGAATTTTTATACTCCATTCTTGGGATGTTATGTAGCTAGCATGATTCTGTGTAAAGTTTTATGATGATGTATGATCTATTCTAATTGTGAATGCTAAGTATGTATAAGATTGTTTAGGTATATGGATATTTGCCAATATAGTTCAATATGTTGGATCGCTGGCATGCCTTATGTTGTGCAAAAAAAAAAATTCTAGAGATCATAAGCCAAAGATCCATGTAACATCCCGAAATCGGGCCTAGTAGGATTGGGCCCAATGGGCCTTAGGCATAGTAGCGTTTAAAATTTTTGAGAACGGCATTAATGCAAGTTAGACTTATTAGGTAAATTATTTTGGAAGGTTATAGGGCTTCTATGAAGTCC
This sequence comes from Gossypium bickii, assembly GCA_025503065.1. Taxonomy (NCBI): domain Eukaryota; kingdom Viridiplantae; phylum Streptophyta; class Magnoliopsida; order Malvales; family Malvaceae; genus Gossypium; species Gossypium bickii. The sequence continues at coordinate 38,445,597 of CP106717.1, read as the reverse complement.
CGAGATCGAACTTTGGCTTTGGGGAAATTTTGGTTTTAGGTTAAAAAAACCCTGGAAGTTGGCAGATAGGCCTTAAGAATAAAATGTGGAGAAAAATGACACAAGTGGAGTGTGTGGTGTAGTGGCAAAGTGACGCCACATAAGAGACAAGGGGATGACGCCACAGGGAAGGAAGGAGGTCCAAGGTTGGGCCTTCAGAAAGGCCATTCCAGGTATGAAATTACTGAAATACCCTTAGTGGGTAAATTACCAAAATACCCCTAAAAGGTAAATTACGGAAATGCCTTCGGTAGGTAAAATCACGGTTATACCCTTAGAGGTTGATTAGCGTGATTATGTTGTTTTATGTCTATCTGATTATGATGGTAATTCATGTTATACTTATATTTGATATATGTCTAGCATACATGACATCTGCATACACACAATTATTATGTCATATTGCATGGGTATGATGAGAGGAGGGGGAAGTATGATCTATCAGACTGTCACCAGTGATTTGGTATCACACAGTGGGTTGGCCCCACTTCTCCTTATTTTGTGACTAAGTCTCAGTGGTTTGGTACCACATATGTTATTTGTGACTTTGGGTCACCAGTGGTTTTGACACCACCAGTGGTTTGGTACCACATACATTTATCTTTGTGACTCGTCCCAGTGGCTTAGAACCACAGTGGGTTGGCCCCACATTATATAAAAAGGGATCGTCAACAGTGGTTTGGTACCACAAAGTGGGTTGGCCCCACATATGATTATTTGTGACTTTGGGTCACCAGTGGTTTGGCACCACCAGTGGTTTGGTACCACACGGGGCAGAATCGGGAGTTTCGGATGGTTAGGTTTTGGGTTGCATGACATGCATATTTTCATATGAAATTGTGTAAGGGTTTAACACCCGTTGGATGGGGATTTACACACTGAGTCTCGGTGACTCACCCCTTAGTTAATTTTGTAGGTAATCGTTAGATGGCGGGTTTAGGAGCCGAGGCAGACTTGTGGTGGCCATACAATGTTATTCTCGTAAACTCGTTCTCTTAGTTAAACTTATTTGTAACTGGGATTTTGTTATGTAATAGGGCCACTTTAACTGTATTTTTGGTATTTTATTTGGTTTAGCCTTTAATATGATTACTGCCTATTGTTATCAAATGTTCAATACGGGAATGTCCTAAACCCTTAATAAACGTTTTCCAAAATGTTAACAAAATGATAACAAGCGAATAAATATTTAAAGCTCAAAAATTTTTAACAAACGCGCAGTTTTTAAACAACCATTTTATGTGACATGTCAGATCCGATCGTAACATTTAGGCCGAGTTTAGGGTGTTACAATCCATGTATGAGGAATGAATCGGATTGAGAAGGAGTCAAAAATATACCTTTAGGACATGATTTCCTCCACAATGTCAATTCCAAGCCACACTGAGAATCGTCTCGGCCTCTCACGTAGTCCATCTAGTCAAGCACGAACAACAAAATTCTATGAACCTTTTCAAAGAGAATTCAAAAATTGGTTGATTGAACTTTTGAATTTTTCTTACTTCCTTCCTCTGTAACACCCTAACCCATATCCGTCAACTGAATAGGGTTCTGAGCATTACGAAGTTTATAGAAAAATACAATTAATTCATTTCTTTTACTATTGATATCCAAAACAAATCGAAATTAAATCATGATTTCCCTTAAATGGACCCTCGAGGTCTTATTTATACATTAGAAACAAGTCAGAACTAAATCGGATACTCAAAAAATTCTTCGCAAAATTTCAAAATTTTTCTTAGGTGTAGGGGTCACATGCCCGTGCGGTCAGGTCGTGTGGCTCACACAGTCAAGTGACACGCCATGTCTTAGGCGGTGTGGGTATTCGATGTGAGGCACAAGGCCGTGTCGGCTACGTGTTCAAATTAGGGTAGCTACTGACTTGAGTCACACGGCCAGCCACGCGTCCGTGTGCTGGGCTATGTGGACAATTTAATTTTCAAAAATAGGTGCAGGATTCATACGACCAAGACACACGCCCGTGTGTTGGCCCGTTTGTTTCACACGGCTGAGACAGACGCCTGTTTCTTTGCCCGTGTGACCAATTCTGAGCATTCTGTTTCTAATTTTTAAGATGCATGGGACACACGGCCAAAGAAACGGTTGAGAAACACGTCCGTGTGTCTACCCATGTGGACGAAAACAAGGCCATTTTCCAAGCCTTATTTCTCACCCAAATTTTGCCTTATACCTACATTAATACTTGCACACATATACCAACCAATTCAAGATGTTAAAACCAAGCCAACATTAACATTATACTTGATATATCATCACATGTATTCAAACTCACATATTTTAAGACACATATGTTTGCCATAATTTAATCAATCATACCAAGCACACATATATTAACCATATTTTAACCTATGATTAGATTGAATTATGGCAAACATATGTGTCTTACAATATGTGAGTTTGAATACATGTGATGATATATCAAGTATAATGTTAATGTTAACTTGGTTTTAACATCTTGAATTATGACACATATGTTCAAGTGAGCCATGTCGGAAGCTCACAAAGAACCTATATCGGGACGCTCATAAAGAGATGGATTTGTGTGCACAATATATGTAGGATCACAACCGATCATATAACAAGACTCTCACAAAGAGCTGTGGTAGTCTGCAACACATGCAGGATCACTACTGATCAGGATGCTCATAGAAACCATGTAACAGGAAGCTCGAGAGGGCTTATAACAGGATGCTTATAAGAGCCGTGGTCTGTCTGCAACATATGCAAGACCACAAGAAATCGGAAATCTTGTATCCATCGAATTCCATTATTCAAGCATGTCTTATCATGTTTTGGGCTTTGTCGGATATAAGATTTATTTCATATTCACGACAATGATACAATTCACATACATATTCAATTTAAAACATATAAATACACAATTTAGTTACACGATCTTACCTCGTCACTTGTTCGTATATAGAAATCTACTAATCTGATACTTTTTGTTTTCTTCGATCCAACTCAGTATTAGGTCTTTTCAGATTTATATCAATGAGTTTAATGCTAATTTAATCCATTTTATACTCAATTTAATTCAAATCACATCCTAGGAAAAATTACCATTTTGCCCCTATGCTTCCATAAATGACAATTTCGTCCCTAGGCTCGGAAAATGAAATTCATGCAATTTAATCATTATTCCAAGCCTAGCTAATTTTTACATATAACATTTACAGGACATATATTTCATAAAAATTAAAAATTTTCCATGAATTTTACTTATTTACAATTTAGTTCCTAAATCAGAATTTCATGAAAATTCACTTTACAAAAGTTGTTTATCTATCACTTTACAAAAGTTGTTTATCTATCAACAACCATAAATTTCAAAATTTCAGCATATTCGTCCATGGAAAAATTTTAATACTTTGATAACTTTACAAATTGATCCCAAAAATAGCTAGATTAGGTTATTTCGATCTCAAAAATATAAAAATTACTAAAAATAGGATAAGATTACTTACCCAATCAGGCTTGCTTGATTTTCTTTCTCTTTCCTAGAGTTTCCATAGAATTTGGAGATGAAGATGATATAAAATGATGATATTACACATTTATTTTATTTATCATCTTTTATTATTTCAATTTCCAATTTCGCCCTTTTCTATTTCTAAATTTCCATGGATGAATCATCAAAAATATCTACTAAATTTTCTTAATAGTCTAATTACCATATAAGGACCTCAAGTTTTGAATTCCATAGCTATTTGATACTTATAGCTACTAGAACTCAACTTTTACATTTTATGCAATTTAGTCCTTTCTATAATTAAACATGAAATCGGTAAAATTTTCTTATCAAAATTTTCATTCCTCGCTCCTATCATAGTGTAGACAATTCAATATTGTTAAAATAAATTTTCTTTCTGTCTTAGATTTGTGGTCCCGAAACCACCGTTCTAATTTCACTAAAAGCAGTCATTACAACTCTCTTCCCTTAAAGAATTTTCGTCCTAAAAAATCTTACCAGTAAAGAGGTTCGGGTATTGTTTTCTCATGGTGTCCTCCGTTTCCTAGGTAGCATCTTCAATCCCATGTCGTTGCCAAAGAACTTTCACTAGAGCTACATTTTTATTTCTTAATTCTTTTATCTCTAGTGCTAGGATTTTAATGTGAACGTCATGTCAGGATGAATCTCAACTTCTGTCCGAGAAATAACAAGTGAAGGATCTGACCGATACTGTCGCAACATAGATACATGAAAAACATTATGAATTTTGTCAAGCTCTGGTGGTAATGCCAATCGATATGCAACTGGTCCAATTCTTTCAATAATTTTGTATGGTCCAATGAACTGTGGACTCAATTTTCCTTTACGACCAAACCGAAGAACTTTATTCCAAGGTGATACTTTCAAGAATACTTTATCACCAACTTGAAGTTCTATCTCTTTTCGTTTAAGATAAGCATAAGACTTTTGACGATCAGAGGTTGCCTTTGAACTATTCCGAATCACCTTCACCTTTTCTTCAGTTTCACAGACTAAATTAACTCTATATATCTTTTTCTCATTGAGTTTTGTCCAGTACAATAGAGTTCTACATTGCCTCCGGCTGAATTAACACTGGAGCTTCTGTCAACACCCATTTAAGTTTTTTGAAGCTCTCCTGTTGCTTATCCGTCCATTCAAAGGCTACTTCCTTCCTTAGCAACTTTGTCAAAGGCGCGGCTATTGACGAGAACCCTTCCACGAACCTTCGGTAATAGCCTGCCAAACCTAAGAAACTTCGGATCTCAGCCACGGGCCTAGGTGGTTTCCAATCCAACACTGCTTCGATCTTCCTAGGATCCACCCTTATACCTTCTGCGGATACTACATGTCTTAAGAACGCCACTTCTTTAAGCCAAAATTCACACTTGCTGAATTTGGCATAGAGCTTTTTCTCCCTTAACACTTGCAGCACAACTCGGAGATGCTCATCATGCTCCTTTTCAGACTTGGAGTACACCAAGATATCATCGATGAACACAACGACGAACCTATCCAAGTAGGGTTGAAATACTCGGTTCATCATATCCATGAACGCGGCTGGTGCGTTCATCAATCCAAACGACATTACTACAAACTCAAAATGGTCGATCTTGTCCTAAAAGCGACCTTATGGATATCTGCTTCCTTCACCTTCAATTGATGATATCCCGACCTTAAGTCTATCTTCGAGAATACCGCGGCCCTCTTCAGTTGATCGAACAAGTCATCGATCCTTGGCAAAGGATACTTGTTCTTAATGGTCAGCTTATTCAACTGACGGTAATCTATGCACATACGTATAGTTCCATCCTTCTTCTTCACAAACAGACCGGTGCTCCCCATGGAGACACACTGGGTCGAATGAACCCATGGTCCCGCCAATTCTTGGATTTGAGCCTTGAGCTCAACTAACTCCTTCCTTCGCCGCCATCGGTATGGAGCAATTGACACGAGGAGTCTGCTCTCGGTATCAAGTCTATTCCAAATTCCACCTCCCTATCTGGGGGTATTCCTGGTAATTCCTCCTGAAACACATCGTCAAAGTCCTTTACCATTCTAACTCCACTAACTCCCCCTTCTTTTGCGTCTCACAAAGATCGACGAAGGCCGAAATGCCTTGTACCCTTTCCTAACCATTTTCTCAGCCTTCAATGCCGAAACTACGTTAGATAGGTAGTTTCTTCTTTCTCCGATCATTACTACTACTTCATCTTTCAGAGTCCTTAGTTCCATTCGTTTAGCCGCACAGTCCAACACAGCTCGGTGCTCTACTAGCTAGTCCATACCAAGTATGAGGTCAAATTCTCCGAAGGGTAACTCCATTAAGTCAGCCCGAAAGTTCACTACCTGAATTTCTAGGGGTACACTCCGAAAGATCTTATCCACCACTACAGCTTGGCCTAATGGGCTTACTACAGTCATCTCCCTATCAGAAAGTTCAGAGTCTAGGCCTAGAGTTTCCACTACACTACATGTAACATATGAATGGGTCGAGCCCACATCAATAAGAGCAAAATAGGGCTTGCCATGAATAAGGAACGTATCGGTTATAACGTCCGGTGCGTCTCCATCCTCCCTCCGGCGAACCGCATAAGCCAAACACAGTTGCCTTGCCTCAGTATTGACAGCACCTCTACCATGAGTTCCACGTCCTCTGCCAGCACCATTACCTCTATTATTCGAACCACGACCTTGTTGAGGCTGCTGTCCGCCTCTACCAGCCTGACTAACATTCTGAGCTGCTGGTCAACTCTCCTCCGGTTTCTTTGGACAATCCTTAATCATGTGGTCCTTGGACCCACACCTGAAACATCCTCCTGTCCTCTTCCAACACTCTCCTAAGTGTCTCTTTCCGCACAGATCACAAGGACGATACTGTCCTCCTGCACCAACTTGCTGACCTCGCGGCCCACCAACTCTGGGCCTTTTCTGCCCACTCCCAGACGATCCTGACGACCCATAACCCCTCTTGGGCCTATTTCTATCAGAGCTCTGCTTAACCGAGTCCTTGATTCCCTCAGCTACCTTAGCCTTTTCCACTAACACAGAAAATTCCTGCTCTCGATGTGGGCTATCAAAGAACCTTAAATCACCCTCAACCCGTCCTCAAATCGGACACACCGCTCATGCTCGTAGCCACCACTCCTCGAGCATAATGGCTCAACCTCGTGAACTCGGCTTCATACTCTTCGCCATGGACTTGTTCCTTGAACCAAACCCCATAAACGCCTTCCTTTGCTCATCGATTATCACGGGTACCGACATACTTCTTCGATAAGCCGCCTTAACATAGTCCCATGTCAGATCCTCACCGTGGCACCATCACGAACTGTGAGCCACCATTGGTACGCTTCATTGCGTAGGAATGCCACCATTCCTTTCAGCTTCTCCTCAGGAGTCAGATCTAGTTCATCCATAATCCGCTCAGTTGATTCCAACCAATACTCAGTGGTATTGGGTGCCACTCCCGACACTCTACGGAACACCTCAGCTCCGTTGGCATGAAGTCGCTCAGGTACCGACTTTCGAGATCCCGAATTTCCTCCTACAACAGCCACCAGCTCAAGAACTCGCAGCACAGCCTGCGACACAGCTTCATCCCCCGTCTGAGCTTGCTGATCAACACCAACAGCTGGGGGTGGTGGTGGTGGTGGTACCTCATTGTCAGACCCCTGACCCGACCTAACGAGTTTCGACACGGTCGTCCTACCTCTACCGCGTCCTCGCACGTTACGTCCACGTCCCCTAGAGCTCATTTCTAACGTCATGATCTGATTAAGAAGTTTTATGAATTAGTCCTTGTTTCACTTGATTACCCGCGAAGAAGTTTTATGAAAAGAATTTTTAGGAGTGGTTCTTTCGTATTCATACATGCACACAGTCTTTTCATTCATACATCCATCAATCAATTATGAACTTTCGTTCATTCAGAGAAATGATGTAGTTTTCATTGTTGTTGTTTTTCCACTACCCAGGGGTTTTTTCGTAATTTGTCCTACAGGGGTATTTTCGTAATTTTTCAAAAGAAAAAGTTCCTTGGTGATTTTGTCAAAAAGTATTTTGGAATTTTTAAATTCCCGGGGTATTTTTGAAAATTTTGAAATCCGAGGGCATTTCGATAATTTTGAATCTTGGGGGTATTTTGGTAATAAACCAGGGTAAATTCATAAAGTTTAATAATTCCGGGGTATTTCAAAATTTGCAAAATTTACTTTCTATTTTGGTGATATTGCAACAATTTTGGAAATTAGGGTCATTTTGGTAATTTTGTAAGTTAAGGGCAATTTCGTAATTTTCCAAAATCAAGGTGTTTTTGATATTTTGCAAATTAGGGCTTTTGAACACTTAGTAGAGAAATGAAATTTTGATAAAAACTGTGAGTATTTTGGAAATTTCATAAACCAAGGGCATTTTTGTAATTTTTCCACTAGGGGTAGTTTTGTAATTTTACAAACCAAAATTTTTTTGGAACAATTTTGTAAAATTAGTTCTCACAAATTAAAAAGGTAATTGTAGGAGTTTTAAAACTAGGGTTTTTAAGAAAAACACGGCTAGTTCCCTTTTCGGGTTTTAGTTATTGTGTTTAGCATATGACCGAGTCCTCCAGTTGGGGTGAACCAAAGCTACGCACGAGGTAGGATTCGAGTGGAGAGGAGGTAGGTCACGCGACCGCTTAAGTACCAAGCTCCCACCGAACCGGTCCCTGACATGCGCATGCAGGTTGCCACACCAACCGAGTCTTCTTGGTTAGGGTGAACCGAAGCTACGCACTGGTAGGATTCAGCAAAGAGGAGGAGGTGAGTCACTAGGGCAGCTTAAATACCGTGCTCTTCCGATCCAATCCTGAGACATGCGCATGTGGGGTTTCCACACCCTAACTCGGCGACTTAGCCATAGGGTTGTTTAGTTAGGCATTTAAGTCTTATGTATTTATGTTCGAGTAGACTAGTCCTACGGTTCAAGTACCTAGCATACTATTCTACGTTCCATTTCATTCCTACCCTTCTCAATTCATAAAGCACACAGATGGTTAGAGGTACTTACTTGGTGGACTGCGGGTCGGAGACTCAAGTGCCATGCCAGAAAACCTGCTGATTTCATAACATATTTTTAGAAAACTTATTTGGGCTCGATTCGAAAATGTTTTTGGGCCTTAGCCCACAGGCCGAGAGTTTAAAATTGGGCTCTAATACCAAACTGAAACACCCCAAACGCGGCCCACGAGCCTGGACCGGATCTGGTATGTTCCTCGAAGAAAACCGGTTTAAAATTCGTTTGTACTTTGGATAAACCTTGTGTTTTGAAAAAAGATTTTATTTGGGTTGGGCTTGAGTTAAAAACAAATTCGCTTTGATAATGGACCCCTTTTAAATTTTAAAAATAAAACATATAAAGTACATTTAAAATAAATTACTTAATATTTAACTTAACTAAATTTGCAAACATAAAAATTAAAAATAAATGTAAGTTCAATGGTGGCCTTATTACATCAAATAAAATTCAAAAATTATAAAGTACTTAAAAGAAATAAAGAGTCCAAATTAAATAAAATTTCAAGCTGAGCATGGCCACCACAAGATCTCGCGTCCCTTCCTCCATCACTGCTTCATCACACAAACATGTTCCCACAACGGGGTGAGTCAACAGACTCAATGTGTACAACAACACTAAATCTTAACAACTTAGGCATACATAATCATATCACATAACAATTTTTATAACAGATCAAATTAATGATGCAATCCCGAACCCAACCTAAAAGCCATCCGCTACACATCCCCGTACCAACCTGTACATCATGGGGACTACTAAGTCAACCCTCCATCCGCTACAACCATCAAAGGCAGACGCTGCAGTCGACGTGCTCATCGCCCTTCTGAGTATTCGTGGTCTTAGGTCACCACACTCAGATATTGTGGTCTTAGGTCACCACATTCAGATATCGCGGTCTTAGGTCACCACATTCAGATATCGCGGTCTTAGGTCACCACATTCACTTCCCTTTTTACATAACCCATATGCCCCAAATCATAAATTATGCATTAATAAGCCAATTTTCACATTCTTATAACTTTTCACATGTTAAAATAACATATTTCATAATCCTAGTAGGAGTAGGAAACGTACCTGAGTACTTTGTACCACAATATGGTACCTTAGCCATATTCACATTCTTATACATACTCATAATCACATATAGATTAAATATTGCCATAAATATATTAAGAAATAGTGTGAAGTACACACCTGATACACTTAGCAGCTCACTTAAATCCCGAAAAGCTTGATCTAATGCCTTAGATCTCAAGTCCCTACATTCGGCCAAACTTAAAATATTTAATAAAAAGCCATTCGGCCATAAATCCAAATCCTATTAGGATTGTATAACCCAAAACCTACCTTGGCGCCAAATTCCGAGATCTTTACTATACTCTTCTTGTATTCAGCCAAGCTTTAAATCACTTTAACAAATTAGTTTCGGCCTTTGCAAAAATAAGGAATAGATCTTAATCAACAATTAAGGCCTTGGCCGAATGTACATATGGTCTTACCTTGAAATTCTCAAATCCCGGAATCCCTGTGTACCTTGTCGAAATCCCTATAGACTTATATATATTAGATCTGATTTTCGATCACTTAAACATAAGAAATAACCTTTAGACCGATTGACTCACCTTAGATCTTTGAAAGTCCCGATAGATCTCCTCTTGTAGTTGACAACCACTAAATTCCGGAAAAACCTTCATGATTTCGGCCAAAGACATTAAGGGGAATTAGTCTCTTGATTTCGGTTAAAAGAAAAGGAATGAAAATCGATTAATCTTACCCTCAATCTTTGTAATCGACAGCCTCTTTTCTTGAGTCCTCAAAGATTCGGCTTAAGGCATAGGGAATAGTCGGCAATGATCCACCTATGTATTCGGTTTCAAGAAAAAAGATAAGGATATTAGGCTTAGAAAGAATCGGCACTAATGGAAGAGGTTTTTGGCTAGAACATATGGTATTTCGGCTTTGGAAAAAGAGAAGAGAAGAGAGGATTTTTGCTAGGAAAAATTCGGCAGAGAGTAGGAGAGAAAAGAGTGAATGAAGAATGGCCTTACTCTTTCTTCCTTAGCCAAAATTACTAGGCTAGAGTCCCCTACTTGGCCACCACTCTTCCTATGTGATAATTTTATCACCTAAAAGAAAATAAAAGATAATTCGACACTTATCCTTATTTCCTTCGTATTTCTTTTATTTTAAAAAAGAATTAATCCTCATTTATCCATCATTTAGCCGAATTTTAAAGAGAATAAAACTCCTAAAATATAGCCTTATGCCAGTCCAACTCCCTTGCTCCTTGCAAAAGAAAATAAAACTCTTTTATTTTGCTTCCCCGCACTCTCGACCTTGGCCCAATACCCTTGTATGTGGCGCCATTTCCGTAAGCCCTAATTAACATCTCCAGGCCACTTTTCCCAAGCCTGTTTGTTTGTCAAATTTCACATACAATTTCTCTTAAGGCCACCTTGCCTTAGTTTCCCCTTTTTTTATGAAAACTTAACATTTCTATGACATTTCCTTACATTTCCTAGTTTCCAAAAATTTTCGTTTCCCTCTTTAAACTTGACATTTCCTTACATTTCCAAGTTTCCAAAAATGTTCACTTTCCTCTTTTGAATCATTTCTAAATCATTTCCATACATTTCCTAATTTCCAAAAATGTTTACTTTCCTCTTTTAAACCTAGCATTTCCATACATTTCCAGGTTTCCAAAAATGTTGAAAATATATTCATAACACATAAGACATGTCATTTCGTACAATTAACCAAAAATGCATAGGCCCTTTTCAGGATGTTACAGCATGGTTTTGAAAATAGTTGAGGGTGAAGAAGTGGCGATGATAAGTAATATAAGGGCTTATTTATCTAATGGAGTGTCTGCTTTGAAAGCTGAGAAGATGGTCAGAAAGGGTTGTGAAGCGTTAATGGTTCATATCTGTGCCTTGGAGGCCAAGGAGTTAGCTGTGGAGAATGTCTGAACGGTGAAGGAATTTGTTGACGATTTCGTAAGAACTTCCGGTCCGCTCTCCGGATCGGGAAGTTGAATTTGGTATGGATCTGCATACTCGATCGCGCGCCAGGTGTCTATTGCCCCGTATAGGATGGCGCCAAGGAATTGGTAGAGCCAAGGCTCGGTTCGTGAGTTGTTGGATCGGGTTTCATCCGCCAAGTGTTTTGCCTTGGGAGCGCCGGGTGCTCTTTGTCAAGAAGAAGAATGGTACAATGCGGATGTGTATAGACTACCGCCAGTTGAATAAGCTGACGATCAAAAACAGTATCAATTGCCCAGGATAGATGACTTGTTTGATCAGCTTAAGGGTGCATCGGTTTTCTCAAAGATCGACTTAAGGTCTGGGTATCATCAGCTAAAGGTGAAAGAGGCTGATATCCACAAGACGGCGTTTCGCACTCGGTATGGGCACTACGAGTTTCTGGTAATGCCGTTTGGGTTGACTAACGCGCCAGCAGCATTCATGGACATGATGAACCGGGTGTTCCAGCAGTATTTGGACCAGTTTGTCGTGGTGTTTATAGATGACATATTAGTGTACTCAAGATCTGAGGAGGAACATGATGCGCATTTGCGGGTAGTTTTGCAGATTCTGAGGGAAAAGTAGTTATTTGCCAAATTTAGTAAGTGCGAGTTCTGGCTTAAGGAGGTGACTTACTTGGGCCACGTGGTGTCAGGTGAGGGGATTAGGGTGTATCCTCTCAAGATTGAGGCAGTTTTGGACTGGAAACCGCCTAAGTTAGTGGCAGAAGTTCAGAGTTTTCTAGGTCTGGCAGGGTATTACCGCAGATTTGTTGAGGGATTTTCTTTGATCGTAGCGCCAATGACCAAATTACTGAGGAAAGGAGTTCCATTTGTGTGGTCTGAGAAACAGCAAGGAAGTTTCGACAAGTTGAAGAAGATTCTGACTGAAGCTCCGGTTTTGATTCAGCTTGAGGTAGGAAAGGAATTCACGGTATACTGTGATGCATCGCATACTGGCTTGGGATGTGTGCTGATGTAGGAAGGGAAGGTAGTGGCTTATGCATTTCGACAGCTGAGACCGCATGAGGTTAACTATCCGACACATAACCTGGAATTGGCTGCAGTGGTTTTTTCCCTTGAAGATTTGGAGGCACTACTTGTACGGAGAGAAGTCGATAGTCTGCACGGATCACAAGAGTCTGAAGTACCTTCTGACTTAGAAGGATTTGAACTTGAGACAGCGCAGATGGATTGAGCTATTGAAGGACTACGACTAGTCAATTGAGTATCATCCGGGCAAGGCTAACGTGGTGGCAGATGCGTTGAGCCGTAAGGTAGTATCGGACTTGAGGGCGATGTTTGCTCATCTTAGCTTGTATGACAATGGGAGTCTTTTGGCAGAATTGCAGGTTAAGCCGACTTGGGTAGAGCAGATTAAGGTGAAAGAGTTAGAGGATGAGGGTTTGAATGCTCGGAGGTTGCAAGTTCAGAATGGTGAGTTGGAAGGTTACAAACTTGTCCAAAGGATCTGAGTAATCGTGTTTTCAAGGGAAAGCTTGTATGCCGAAGGACTTCGAGTTAAGGCAAAGGATTCTTCAAGACGCACATAGCAGCCCATACGCTATGCATCCTGAAGGTAGCAATATGTACAGGAATTTGCGAGGAACAGTTCTGGTGGCCAGGACTGAAGCGAGAGGTGACTGAGTTTGTGGGCAAATGTCTGACGTGTCAGCAAGTTAAGGCTGAACATCAGTTATCGTCGGGTTTACTTCAGCCGGGGAAGATTCCACAGTGGAAGTGGGAAAGGATCACTATGGACTTTGTCAGTGGGCTACCCCTTACGCCTAGTAAGAAGGACTCAGTTTGGGTGATTGTGGACCGTTTGACTAAGTCAGCTCATCTTATACTGGTAAGGGTTGATTACTCGCTTCAGAGGTTAGCTAAGCTATATGTGGCGAGATAGTGAGGTTGCACGGTGTTCCAAAGTGTCAATTATCTCGAATAAGGATCCCGAGTTCACGTCGAGGTTTTGGAAAGCATTGCATCAGGCGTTAGGCACACGGTTGGATTTTAGTACGGCATTTCATCCGCAGACAGACGGACAGTTAGAGAGGGTTATACAAATCCTGGAAGATATGCTGAGGGGTTGTGTTTTGGATTTCAGAGGCGGCTGGGAAGAATTTCTACCGTTAGCTGAATTTGCATACAACAATAGTTACCAGTCAAGCATTAAGATGGCACCATATGAGGCGTTGTATGGTAGGCAGTGTCGTACACCTACATGCTGGACAGAATTGGGGAGCGTCAGATGTTGTGACCAGAGTTGGTTACTGAGACCGAAGATAAAGTCAAGTTGATTCAGGCTCGTTTGGAGGAAGCTTCAGACACGCAAAAGTCATATGCCGATCTTAAGCGGAGAGATATAGAGTTCGCAGTGGGCGATAGGGTTTTCTTGAAGGTCTCACCGTAGAAGAAGGTGCTGAGGTTTGGAAGAAAAGGCAAGCGAAGCCTAAGGTTTATTGGCCCATATAAGGTGTTAAGACGAGTGGGACCAGTAGCTTATCAGCTCGAGTTGCCAGTGGAGCTGAGTCAGATACATGATGTGTTCCACGTCTCCATGCTTAGGCGCTACCGTTCAGATCCATCGCATGTTGTATCGGTGGAGGAAATTGAGGTGAGCCCAGATTTGACCATGGAAGAGGAACCAGTGCAGATTCTAGATTGGAATGTGAAAGTTTTGCGCAAGAAGTCAGTTCCATTAGTAACGGTATTATGGCGAAACCATGGCGTGGAAGAAGCTATGTGGGAACCAGAGGATGTGATGAGGCAGCAATACCCTCAACTCTTTTGATCAGGTAATTTTGAGGCCGAAATTATTTTTAAGGGGGTAGAACTGTAATATCCTTAAAAAGGGGCTATTGTGTTTGAATTGTTTTGCATGTGTATGGCTTGATTGTGGTATTAATTGAGATGTTCTAGGGTCTAGGTATAAGCCAAGGGTAGGCCCGAGCTATAGGAAAATTTTTGTTTTTAAGCATTGGTTAAGGGGAGCTGAAGGAGCTAGGGGTTAAGTATATATCGTGGTGAATTTAAGCACAAGAGAACCTGTGGTAAAGTGGCATGGAGGTGCCGCTTAGGGCCTTGAGGGTGACGCCACATGCAGGGAAGAGGCAACTCAGGTTCGAGCAGCGGAGATCCCATTTTCTGTTTATTATTTTGACACTGTCGAGGAAGAGTTGTGCTCACTCAAACTCTATCAAATAACTGTTGAACAAGTCAAATTGATTTGAACTGGTGGAAAGGAGAGAATTTAGGAGTTTGAATAATTCAAACTCATTCAAATGGTTGGCTGTGAGGAGTTTGAGGTTGTTGCCGAAATTTGAACTATTGTTTTAGGAGGAGTATTCAGTTGGGAAGCTGAGTAAGAGGGGTGCAGAAATTCCTTAGTTGGCTAGGTGGACATTTTTGGCTAGCAAGAGCCTTGATGCATTCGGTTGAGAGGCAAAACCGAAACCCTATTTGCACTTGCCGATTTCTCCCTCAATGCACCATTTGAAGCAAAAGTCGAAAGCTTCTTAGGCCATTGTTGAAATTCCTTAGGAGCCTCTAGCTGAATCCCCATTTGAGTTCTCCTTTTTCTTCTTTGAACCAAAACCTCTGAGGCCGAATCCATTTTACTTCTCTTCACCCTAATTTGCTAAAAGCCGAAACCAACAACCCCACCTCTATTCGACATCTTTTCTTCTCTCTTTCAAATCTTTTTGTGCTGAAATCCCTTCCTTTTTCCCTTTGCCGAATCCCCTCTATTCGCATTTCATTTTCTTCTCTATCTTTTCCATTAACAATGTGGAGTTCTCTTCTCTTCTTCCAACCATAGCCGAACCATCCTAGAATCCACCATCATTGTCGAAATCTCTCAAACTCTCCCCTTCTTGTTTTAATTATTGGGCAAATATCAACCAAGCAGAGATCTCCTTTGGTTTCTTCTCTAATCGGTTTGGAATAGGTAAGTCTGTCATGATCGAATCTCCTCTATTCTCACTTTCTTTTCTCTGTCGACATGTATAGACAAAAGCCAAATTTCGGCATTTGTCTTGGCTTTTAATCAACCATGCAATTGGTTTCTTTTAGGATCTCTGAGATTTTGTAGTAGTAGATCGGGGTCATCTAATCCCTGTCAATCGATTTCAATAAGTCAGTGGTAAGGTTTCTTGCCGATCCAATCTTTCTATTTGTTATTTGAAAAGCCAAAGGCTATTAAGTTTAAGTGTTAATGTTAGTCGATTGTAGGGGAAGGCTCAATTTCGTACATCTCGGGTTATGGTTAGCGTTCAAAAGGTAGTAAGGTAAGGGTTGTGATTGGTTATGCGTTAACTTTCGAGATTTACAAGTGAAGCCGAATGGCTTTTGCTAATGATATTGGTTTGGCCGAATGTAGGGAAAGGGGATCTAGTGCGTTAGATCGGGATCTTCGGGATTCAGTAATTGTGTTAGCAACCAGGTGTGTATCTTACACACTTCATAATATAAGTAAATATGCTAATAACCTAAACATGTTAAAAGCCGAAAACTGTGTAGATCGCGATATAATACCTTTATGGGTATGAGCAAGGATTTCGTAAGTCCGCTTTTGATGAGATTATGCTATATGATGCTTGATGCTATGATCTACGTTATATTCGATATATTTTTGATATTAAAGCATGTTGGCATGATTCATATACGTATTGCATTATTATGGGTGATATGAGAGGAGCGGGAAGATTGATATATGTGACTTTGGGTCACCAGAGGTTTGGCACCTCATAGCAACTCGTCCCAGTGGCTTAGCATCACAGTGGGTTGGCCCCACATTTGATATAACGGGATTGTCGCCAGTGATTTGGTATCACAACGTAGGTTGGCCCCACAATTGGACTATTCGTGACTTTGGGTCACCAGTGGTTTGGCACCACATTATTATAGATATTAGTGACTTTGGGTCACTAGTGGTTTGGCACCACCAGTGGTTTGGTACCACACAGGGTAGAAAACGGAGTTGTGGATGGCTAGGTTTGGGGTGCATGCTATATTTGCTTGATTATGAGTTGTGTAAGCATGTTGCAATAACTGATAATGTGGTTAGAGTTGAGAATAGTTTGCCAAGTGAATATAGTCTTAGAGAAGATGCCAGGTTATTCTAATGATCATCTGAATTTCACAACGCCATGGTTAAAGGAAAAAGTTAACCTCGGCTAATCGACTCATTCAGGTATGATGTCTAAAGTATGTATTTGCTGGAGTTTCTTCTGGATTGATTTTTGTTAGTAATTGGAATAAAACGGGATTAGTAATGACAAAATTAGTCAGAGAAATGATATTTGAATTGTAAAGATGTCTGAGTGTAACAGTTGTGATTGAATAGATTATGGTGATCTCTCCTGGGTATTTTATATATTCATTTATCCTTAGATATATATATATGAGATTGTTTGTTTTCTGATGAAATTCTTATTGTATGAGAGTGCGAGCTGATTATAATGTTAGAGGAAAGCACTGTTGGTCTGGTTGGTTGATGATCAACATATCTTATCTCTCTCTTTGGGTTCTATTCTATTATGTTTGGAATAAAAAGTTGATGGTGAAAATTTATGTGAGACAATTCTTCTGTTTCTACTAGATATTGTTTTGTTTTATATATATGTATGGAAAATATATTATCTCTGTTACAATTGATTCCAGAGCATGTAAGCATTATTTTTCTTCTGGTTTTCTCTGAGGAATCATCAAGATCTTTGATTAGCATATCTTGGATTTCTTTATCTTGATTTTTTTTATCATCCTTATTACTTAAATTATCATTCATGTCTCATCTTTAAAGCATGTTCTTTGGCTTGTGATAACTATGTCTATTATGAGTGTATTTCTGGTTTGATCAGAGGAACGTGGTGATTCTAGTATTAGGATTTCTCTAATCTTTGTGAAAGGAATTGACATCGACAAAGGTATAGGTAGTGGAAGCTCAAGCTCAAATTGTATGATGGTTTTCTTCTCTCAGGTAAGTTTGATTAAGGTCAATGAATTCAATCAGGATATTTTGTTTCCTTGAGCTAATGTAGTTGTTAAGATCTTTAATTAGCATGTTAAGGGAATTATAAAAGATTGTATGTTTGAGTTGTTTAACAATAAGATGAAGAAAGGAGTATTTTGATATGTTATTATTTGATATGTTATTATTTGAGTTATATGCATTTAAGTTTATCATCGTAAAGAAAATAAAATCTTGTACATTCATGGGCGAATAGACGAATAGTTTGAAGAAATAATTCATATTCTAGAAGGTATGATACGGAGATATACCTATTAGATTTGTTCTAATCAAATGATGTTGTTATGAGTTAAAGCTATTTCGATTGATAAAGTTATCACATTTGTGAAAGTTTGAATAGTCCATTGCATGTTAGCAAAGTTGAAAATAGTTGAAGGTGTTACTAACCAAACACTGGTTCTGAAGTTCTATTTGAATTGAGTAAAGAATTCATGATTTTTCAAGAGTGCACTATCTAATAGATTGGAATGTGTTTTAATACAATAATGTAATGTGACAATTTATGCTTTCGCATTTCGGTTAAAGTCTCATTAAAAGAATTGTTTGAAGAGTGACTTAGAGTCGGCCGCTAGTATGTCTGTGTTGAGAAATTGATGACATCGCTTGTTCGACTAAAAACGCCATGTCCTTCTTGATTCCAAGAGTATAAAGTATTTAGTGTTACAGAAAAATCTGAAATTAAGACAACGTTGATGGCCTGAGCTATTGAAATATTGTGGATAATTAACGATTAACCTTTATGGAAGTAGATATAGTTAGTAGGTACTTGAATGGAAAGCCTTTGTTCATTTTGTGAGTGTTGGTTACACGATTAATCTTATTTGATGGAAGTCTGAGTTTAGCTAAATTAGAAAGCAAAAGCAATGTTCTCTTTGCAAGATTGAGAACCTCAGGAATGTGATAGTGAGTGGTAAACTAATCGAATACAGTGTGAGACGACTTTTGATTCTAATTTATGTTATTATTACTCCGAGATAGAATTCGTGCAATGAATTATCAAAGTGCTTCTAGAAGTATTTCCTCAAGAGGACTCTTCGATGAGGTAGAGGAAACTACGAGAACATTACCCTAATCACTTTTCTGGTAATATTTTTTGGGACAAAAATTCCTAAAGGGGGGAAGTTATAACAACCTGATTTTGGGTCTAGTCAGAACAGTGGTTTCAGGACCACGAATCCGACGTAGAAAATTTTGTTTTATTATATATTTATGGTCTATAGTTTTATGGAATGATTTCGTGAAAATTTTCTTCGAAAATTTTAATGATTAGGCACTTAATTTAGACAAAAGGACTAAATTATAATAAGTGAAAAATGTGAGTTCTATAGGTTAAAGGTATCTAATTGTTATGAAATTTTAAATTGGAGGTCCTTAAATGGTAATTAGACCATTGGTTAAGTTGGTGGACAAAAATGGACATGGTTAAGTATGTTTCTAAAGTTTTTCATTAAGGGCATTTTAGTAATTTAGTAATTTAATGAATTAAAAAGCCAAAATAAAAGCCAATTTTTGTCCATCTTCCTCCCATGAAACACCCCATACCCGGCCCACGAGCCTGGACCGGATCTGGTATGTTCCTCGAAGTAAACCGGTTCAAATTCTTTTGTTACTTAGGAAAAACTTGTGTGTTTTGAAAGCAAGATTGTGTTGGGTCGGGCTTGAGTTGAAAACAAGTTTATTTCATTATTAAAATCCTTTACTTTAGGTGACAAAACGTTTAAGCTTTGTTTTAAATTAAATCTACTTAAACTTCACTTGGTAAAAATTAGTGCATAGTAATTAAAAGAAAAATTAAAGTACTTCAACTATGGCCTTATTACATCAAATAAATCCCAAAATTTTAAACCCAAGTACTTAAAATAAAAAGTCTCAATCAAATAAATTTCCTTGCTGAGCATGGCCACCCCTAAGCTTCTGCCGACCGGTCCATCACTATTCATCACCTGAAAAATGTTCCCATAATGGGGTGAGTCAACAGACTCAATGTGTAACCAACACTAAGATTTAACAATTCAGGCATACATTATCATGTCACATATCAATACTTATAACAGATAAAAATAATGATGCAACCCAAACCCAAACCTATATGCCATCCGCTACACATCACCCGTACCAACCTGCACATCGTGGGGACTACTAAGTGAACCCTCCATCCGCCAAATTTCACATTCTTATTTTTGTTCACATATGAGCCATAACATATATTCATATTCCTAGTAGAAGTAGGAAACGTACCTGAGTACTTTTGTACCATTACATGGTACCTTAGCCATATTCACATTCTTATAAACATACACATATTAATTATTGCCATAAATCTTATTAAAAGTTAGTGTGGGGTACACACCTGATTCGCTTAACAAATTCACTGAAATCCTGAAAAGCTTGATCTAATGCCTTAGATCTTAAATCCCTACATTCGGCCAACCTTAATATGTTAGCAAAGAGCCTATTCGGCTATAAGACCAAATCCTATTAGGATTGTTGTAACTCAAACTTACCTTGGTGCCGATTGATGTCTAATCAAATGCCGGAAACTTTGTATCCTTCTTTCTTGAAATCGGCAATCACTAGATTACTTGGATAGATTAGTTTCGACTTTCGAATAATTAATGAAACACATCTATTTACCAAACATGGCCTTGGCCAATGCTATAAACACTTACCTTGTGGATTTTAAGTCCCAAACTCACCGAATAACTAGGGAACACGCGCCTATGGTGTACCTTCTGAAAAGAACTTCTCCTTCCTTGTAGTTGACACTTAACAAATCCCAAAGATCTCTTCAAAGTTTCGACAACAAGATATTAATGGGGCTAGTCCTAGATTTCGGCAAATCTTAAAAGAAAAAAGGATGAAACCGACTGAGATCTTACTCTTACTTTAGAAATCGGCAATCCTTGCTTGAGCCTTTAGCAATATTCGGCTATGGAGACTAGCTTGTTGTGGATCAATCAACCTCGGCTTTTGGACTTAATGGAGTAATCGGCTAGAACACAAGCAAACTTTCGGCTTTCACAAATAGAAGAGAAGAGAAGAAAAGAGCGACTTTGGAAGAGGAAAAGAATCAATGAAAAGGGAGTCTATTTGGCTAAGTGAAATTCGGCTATCCTTTTCTAGCTTAATTAAAATTACGGCTTAAAGTCCCTTACTTGGCCATCACTTCTCCATATTTTGATAGCTTTATCTTTTTAATTATCACCTTATTCAAATTAATGAAAATTTAATCCAATAATTATCTCTCATCTCTTAATAAAAATAATACTAATAATAATCCATCATTATCTATCTATTTGCCGAATTTTAAAGAGAATAAAACTCCTCTTTTAAGAGCCTTAATGCCGCCCCACCTCTCGCTTCCTTGTAGCAAAAATAAAATTCTTTTATTTGCTTCCCATGCGACTTGATCCTTGGCCCATTTGCCTATGTATGTTGCGTCACTTGCTAGGCCCTTAAGTGGCGCCTTGTAGCCATTTTACCAATGCTATTTGTATGTCATATTTCACATACATTTTCTCTTAAGACCACCTTGCTTCATGTCCCTCTTTTAAACTTTAAACTTGACATTTCTAAAGCATTTCCTTCCATTTCTAAGACATTTCCTTACATTTCCAAGACAAGACATTTCCTTACATTTCCAAGACATTTCCTTACATTTCCTAGACATTTCCTTACATTTCCAAGACAAGACATTTCTTGACATTTCTAAGACATTTCCTTACATTTCCAAGACAAGACATTTCCTTGCATTTCCAAGTCATTTCCTTACATTTCTAAGACATTTCCTTACATTTCCAAGTCATTTCCTTACATTTCCAAGATTCTAAAAATGCACACATCACATCCACAACACATAAGACATACTAATGCATAGGCTATAATCCAGGATGTTACAGTTCTACCCCTCTTAAAAATAATTTCGTCCTCGAAATTACTTACTAACAAATAATCGTACATCTTAACTCACCGCACTACGCTTATGCTGCGCACTCTGATCTTAATAGAACCATCATACTTCCTAGGCACAATCTCTAAGTTCACGTCCCTAGAACTCATTTCTAACGCCGCGATTTAATCTGATTAAAAAGTTTTATGCATCAGAATTTTGTTCCACTTATTAACCGCGAACAATTTTAAAGATATTTAGAAGTAGTTCTTTTGATCACACAAAGTTTCAGTTCAAGTTCACTACTCTAATTCAGAGAATCACATTCACATTCATCAACAGAGACAACTTCATTCCTCAATAGAGGCACATTCATTCATCAACATAGACATATTTATTCAGTGGTATCTACCACCCACATTCACTATTCGAACACTCTTTGCCTTATTCCTATCCCAGGGGTATTTTCGTAATTTATCCTACAGGGGTATTTTCGTAATTTTTTAAAATATGGTTCCTTGGTGATTTTGTCAATAAGGGTATTTTGGTAATTTTGCATTCCCGGGGTATTTTTGGAAATTTTGAAATCCGGGGCATTTCGATAATTTTGGAACTCGGGGGTATTTTGGTAATAAACCAGGGTAAATTTGTAAAGCTCAATAAATCAAGGGTATTGCAGATTTTACAAAACTTTAGGGTTATTTTTGAGAATTTGTTTTCCAAAATGGTGGTGTTGCAAAAATTTTGGGAATTAGGGTCATTTTGGTAATTTTGTACGTTAGGGGGCAATTTTGTAATTTTCCAAAATCAAGATATTTTGATATTTTGTGATCTAGAATTTTTGGTCATTTTATAAAATAGGGAAAATTTTATTGAGATCGGGGTAGTACGGTAATTTTTTAGAAACCAGGGGTATTTTTGTAATTTCGCCACTAGGGGCATTTTGGTAATTTTTATAAATTGGGAATATTTTGAAAACTTTCTAAAAATAAGTTTTTGTTACTATTCAAAGAGGTAAATTTGGGGATTTTAAAACTAGGGTTTCCATAAAAACATGGCTAGTCCCTTTCGGGTTTTAGTTATTGGGTTTAGCCTATGAATAAGTCCTCGTGGTTAGGGTGAACCGTAGCTACGCACCAGGTAGGATTCCTGCGAAGAGGAGGTGAGTCACTAGGACTGCTTAAGTACCAGGCTCTTCCGGATCCATTCCTAGACATGTGCACCATGGTTGCCACACCCTAACTCAGCAACTTAACCACTGGTTTGTTTAACTAGGCACTTAAGTCTTATGTAAATGTTGGGGAAAACTAGTCCTAGGGTTCAAGTACTTATCATGCTAATCTACGTTCCATTCCATTTCTACCCTTCTACACATCATACTATAAATCAAACAAATGGATAGAAGTACTTACCTGGTGGACTTCAGGTCAGAGACTTAGGTGCCATGCCAAAAACCTGCTTATTTCAAAAAAAATATTTTTATAAAACTTACTTGGGCTCGATTTGAAAAAGTTTTGGGCTTAAACCTCAGGTCGAGAGTTTGAAACGGGCTCTGATACCAAATTGAAACACCCCATACCCGGCCCACGAGCCTGGACCGGATCTGGTATGTTCCTCGAAGTACAAATTCTTTTGTTACTTAGGAAAAACTTGTGTGTTTTGAAAGAAAGATTGTGTTGGGTCGGGCTTGAGTTGAAAACAAGTTTTTTTATTATTAAAATCCTTTACTTTAGGTGACAAAACGTTTAGGCTTTGTTTTAAAATAAATCTACTTAAACTTCACTTGGTAAAAATTCGTACATAGTAATTAAAAGAAAAATTAAAGTAATTCAACTATGGCCTTATTACATCAAATAAATCCCAAAATTTAAAACCAAAGTACTTAAAATAAAAAGTCTCAATCAAATAAATTTCCTTGCTGAGCATGGCCACCCCTAAGCTTCTGCCGACCCGGTCCATCACTATTCATCACCTGAAAAAATGTTCCCACAACGGGTGAGTCAACAGACTCAATGTGTAACCAACACTAAGATTTAACAATTCGTGCATACATTATCATGTCACATATCAATACTTATAATGTATAAAAATAATGATGCAACCCAAACCCAAACCTATATGCCATCCGCTACACATCACCCGCATCTAACTCGCACACCGTGGGGACTACTAAGTCAACCCTCCATCCGCTACACACCATCGAAGGCGCCACGCCGCAATGACGTGCTCATCGCCTCTTACAAATATCCGTGGTCTTAAGTCACCACATTCGGATAATGTGACCGGTCACCACATTCGTGATATCGTGGTCTTAGGTCACCACATTCGAGCATCGTGGTCTTAGGTCACCACATTCGAGATATCGTGGTCTTAGGTCACCACATTCACTTCCCCTTTTCATATAACCCATATGCCCCATATCATACATATTATGCATTAACATGCCAAATTTCACATTCTTATTTTTGTTCACATTTGAGTCATAACATATATTCATATTCCTAGTAGAAGTAGTAAACGTACCTGAGTACTTTTGTACCATTATATGGTACCTTAGCCATATTCACATTCTTATAAACATACACATATTAATTATTGCCATAAATCTTATTAAAAGTTAGTGTGGGGTACACACCTGATTCGCTTAACAAATTCACTGAAATCCTGAAAAGCTTGATCTAATGCCTTAGATCTTAAATCCCTACATTCGGCCGACCTTAGTATGTTAGCAAAGAGCCTATTCGACTATAAGACCAAATCCTATTAGGATTGTTGTAACTCAAACTTACATTGGTGCCGATTGATGTCTAATCAAATGCCGGAAACTTTGTATCCTTCTTTCTTGAAATCGGCAATCACTAGATTACTTGGATAGATTAGTTTCGACTTTCGAATAATTAATGAAACACATCTATTTACCAAACATGGCCTTGGCCGAATGCTATAAACACTTACCTTGTGGATTTTAAGTCCCGAAACTCACCGAATAACTAGGGAACACACGGCCTATGGTGTACCTTCGGGAAAAGAACTTCTCCTTCCTTGTAGTTGACACTTAACAAATCTCGAAAGATCTCTTCAAAGTTTCGACAACAAGATATTAATGGGTTAGTCCTAGATTTCGCAAATCTTAAAAGAAAAAGGATGAAACCGACCGAGATCTTACCTTACTTTAGAAATCGCAATCCTTGCTTGAACCTTTAGCAATATTCGGCTATAGAGACTAGCTTGTTGTGGATCAATCAACCTCGGCTTTTGGACTTAATGGAGTAATCGGCTAGAACACAAGCAAACTTTCGGCTTTGACAAATAGAAGAGAAGAGAAGAAAAGAGTGACTTTGGAAGAGGAAAAGAATCAACGAAAAGGGAGTCCTGGGGAGGCTCGAGTTTGAGCCAGAGCCTTGGTAAAATTTTTCTTTTTGGGAATAAAGGGAGAGAGCTAGTGGAAGCAGGCCTTAAGGATAACTATTTGTGGTTGATGACTCAAAAAGTGAGCATAATGTGGAGTGGTTGTGGCGTCACTAGTAAAGCAAAGGGGGAGGAGTTCGAATCCCATCTGCTGCATTGTGGAGCTTTATTTTTTGTGCTAGGTTGGTGAGCAGGTGGCATTCGGCTGGGACTCTACCATGGTGGTTGTTGAATGAGTCAAACAATTTGAAATGGATGGAGGAGAGGAACTTGGGGAGTTTGAAGTGGTCAACTAATTTGAATTGGTGGATGGAGAGTAAGTTGAGGAGAAAATCTTGGGATGTGGGGAGAGAGGAGAAGTTTGGCTGAATGTGGGAGCTTGGAAGGGGTGAAATTTGGTTAGGGGTTGTGGGAGGAGCATTTTCGGTTTTGAGGAGGAGTGAGTGTCGAAATTCTCTTAGACTATTTTCGTGTTCCTCTCATTTTCTTTTGGTGCAAATTGGGTGCATTTTGGGTTATTTTTGCTCATGTCAAAGACCTCTCTTCTTCTTTCTTTCATCCTTTGTCCTCATAGTGGGGTATAGTCAACCTTTTAGAGAGTGACCACTGCACTCTTTTCATCTTTTCTCTCCAACATCCATCTCTTCCTCCCTCCTTTTTATGTTTGACATAAATTGAAACTTTACTTTTCCTTCATCGCTTCCATTTTTCCTTAAGTCGAATCTCTTTTATTCATCTCTTACTTTTTCTATCTATCATTCTTTTCTTAATCCTCCGATTAATGTTGGAGTTTCATTTCTTAGAGCCTTCATAGCCGAACTTGGATTTCTTCTATTATTTCTGCCAGCGCCGAATTGCCTTAGTTTCCATTCGGCTTCTCTCTGTTCAAGGTAATGTTCTCTTCTTGTTATTATTTATTATTCTTTATATTTCTCCTACTTCTCCTAAAGAAGCCAAACACTCATCTTCTAAATCATCAAACCGAATTTGGTTCCTCTCTTTCGTAACTATTTACTCCATAACGTTGTGACCTTGCTCTTTCTATGATTCGTGATAGACTCTCATTAGATAGGCTGAACATCCTGTAACTGAATCTGTGGTGGTGTAATTCCTCGTTTATCAAGGTAAGGAGTCATCTCTTCGGTTTGTTAGCTATCATTTCCTTTTCGTTTTATTCAGCCATAACCAAACCTCTTTGTTAGACAACTGCCATTTCACTGTGATACCTTACTGATGAGATTTCCTTCAAGGAGGCGAGTAGTAGCCATTCTAAGGGGTATCGACTAAGGAGCCAAAAGGGAGCGGACTCGTAGTCTCCGCTCCTAAATTTAAATGGAGTGCTATGTCAGCCGTTCGGGATTTTCCATCTGGTTGTGGACGAGAGGCGACATCGGATCTGAATAGACAGATCGTAGTTGTTCGTGATAGTGAGAGTGACGACGATCAGGAGCGTTTAGTCCTTCGCGTAATCAGGTGTGTAATTCACACACCTTCATTTGTTTATTTAGTATTAATATGTGTATTGGCTAAAAGCCGAGATAACCGCAACAAAAATTGAGATACCCTGGTGGGTAAGGTTGGAGTTACCAGGTAAGTAACACTTATGACTACGCCGCATTTAATAACTTAGCATGATTTATGTGTGTTCTAATTATTTGATGTACATTGATATATATGTCTTGCATTCATCACATTATGATAATATGTTGCATGGGATTGGGATATGATATTGATGAAAGGGGCAGTGTATTTCGGTGACACTGTCACATTATTTCGGTGGCTATACCACATATTTCGGTGACTTTGTCACATTATTTAAGTGGCTATGCCACATATATTTCAGTGAATTTGTCACATTATTTTATTGGCTATGCCACAAATATTTCGGTGACAATGTCATAATTTCGGCATGAGCAGCGTGACTGCCATCGATGGTGTGTAGCGAATGAGGTTGATTGTAAAAATCCTCACCGTGTTCTCGTTGGTCGGGTGGTGTGTAGCGGATGGATTACTAGGTCAATGGGGTTGTTATCTAAATGGGTTCGTGCCCGCTTATTGATCGTGTGGGGATTACACACTGAGTTCTCATAACTCACCCCTCTGTTTAATTTTACAGGTAATCCCTAACTTGAGGATTTGGGCCGAGGAGAACTCTGTGATGGCCATGCGTTATTTCTTTCGTAAACTTCATTTCTCATTACTTTGAACTTGTTTTAATTTGGGAAGTTGTTCTGTAATAAGGCCTCTAGGATTTTATTTTGGTTTTTATTTTAAAGCATTGACTGCCTATTATGAAATGTTCAAAATGGAGTTTTCTTAAAAATGTAAGTAACCACTTTCCAAAACACTAACAAATGGTTTACAAGCAATAAACAATGAAACTCGGGATTTTCTTAAAACTATGATAATTGTTTACAAAATGACACATCCTGAAATTCACCGATTTCAATCCTCGTATTAAAAAAACAAGTTTTCGGTAGTTAGTGATATTCACAACATGTTGCAAGGAAACCTTAAAAACGAATCTGATTTTCAAAATGCAAACAAAACTCAAAATTTGTAAACAATCGCGAAGTTTCTTTAAACAGCCTTTCCATGTGACATACCAGATCCGATCGTACCGTTTAGGCCGGGTTTGGGGTGTTACATTTTGTGGTATCAGAGTCGTGTTGCAAAACTCGGCTGTGGTTTGGGTTCGACAATGTTTTCCCAAAATTGGTTGAAAATATGGTTTAGAAAAATATATGTCTTTTGGAAGTATGGCAGCCGAGTCTCTGGCACCAAATCCGTAAGTCTTCTGGCTTTGTTTTTTATTATGAAATGATGTTAGAATCAGTGTTTTATGACTGTTAGCTATAAGAGTTAAGACTTTAGAGACTAAGACATTAGGAAATTCGATTCGCGAAAACAACTACTATACTCACTCTGCATAAGACATTGTTAATAAACATTGAAATGAAATGCTAATCCATAAAATTTTTAATCAGCTTAATTCGAGCTAGCAGACATGAGCACAAGAGGACGTGGACGTGGCATACGCGATCGTGGTAGAGGCCGGGGTGCTGGGGCTGGGTCCTCAGAATCTAGACATGCGTCGAAAGGCGAAGTGCCAGCATCACCAGTAGCGGAAGCAGGGTCCCAGGACAGAACCGGAGGGGACGATGCTTTGTCCCAACCGATGTTGCAGGTGTTGGAATGGGTTGCTGGGGCAAGCACTGGATCGGTAGCTCGGAAATCTATCCCTGAGCGACTCCGGGCAAATGGGGCTGAGATATTTAGGGGTATTTCTGGCGTGGCCCGAATATAGCTGAGTACTGGCTGGAAGCGGTCGAACGAATCGTGGATGATCTAGATTGCACAGTGTAGGAGAAATTGAAAGGAGCAGTGTCTCTCCTACGTGATGAGGCGTACCAGTGGTGGCTCACAGTGAGGGAAGGTACTTCAGCAGACCGTATCACTTGGGACTTCTTTAAGACAGTGTTCTAGGGAAAATATGTTGGGGCGAGCTATGTGGACGCCCAGAGAAAATCATTTTTGAACTTGGTTCAATGGGGTAAATCCGTGGCTGAATATGAGGCGGAGTTCCTGCGCTTGAGCTGTTACGTTCGAGGTATCTTCGCAACTGATTATGAACGTTGTGCTCGATTCGAGGATGGTATGCGAGATGAGCTACAAGTACTGATAGCTCCGCAGCGAGAAAGGGATTTTGCTATTCTGGTTGAGAAGGCAAAGATTACCAAAGAGGTGAAGCGTTCTGAGAGGCAGAACCGAGATAAAGACAGGGCAAAAATAAGAGAAGTTTTAGGTCGTCAGGATCTTCTAGGGGCTTCCAAAAGAGGCCTAGGTTTGATAGGCCAGGCCGAGTTGCGATGCTTGTTGCTGTTGGACAGACTCGAAAGTGTGCTTTGTGTGGGAAAATACATCCGGGGGAGTGTTGGAAAAGAACTAGAGGATGCTTCAAGTGTGGATTTAGGGATCATTTGATAAAGGACTGTCCACAAGAGGAGACTAGGGTGTGGACGGTAGGTGAGGAAATTGTTCAAGCAAGAAGTGGTGGTCAGCAGCCGCCGATGGGTCATGGTCCAGTCAGAGGGGGAAATGGATTTGGTCGAGGTCGTGGAGCACCGGGTAGAGATGCTGGTAATGCAGATGGAAGATAGCCGGGGTTAGTCTATGCAGCTCAATGGCATGAGGATGGCAACGCACCGGACGTCATAACCAGTACGTTCCTTGTATTTGGTATACCTTTTACAGCTTTGATAAATATTGGGTCTACATATTCATATGTTGCTTGTACTATGTTCGGGACTCTGGGTATTAAATTTGAGATTACTGATAGAGAAATGTCTGTGATTAGCCCTCTAGGACAAACTATAGTAGTGAACAAACTATTTAGGAATGTGCCTTTAGAAGTGCAAGGAATTGTTTTCCCGGCAGACTTGATGGAATTGTCGTTGGCGAGTTCGATTTGATTTTAGGCATGGACTGGCTAGTTAAGCATCGAGCGAACTTGGATTGCGCTGCTAAGCATATGATGTTGAGAACTGCAGGGGATAAGGAAGCAATTGTGATAGGAGAAAAGAGGAATTACATGTCCAATGTGGTTTCTGCATTAAAGGCTGAAAAGTTGGTGCGAAAAGGGTGCGAGGCGTTCCTAGCTTTCATCAGTGCTTTGGATTCCAAGGAGTTGTCGGTTGAGAATGTTAGAACTGTAAAGGAGTTTTTGAACGTATTTCCTAAAGAACTTCCAAGATTGCCTCCGGATCGCGAGGTTGAATTTGGCATTGAGTTATTGCCAGGAACGGCTCCGATGTCGATTGCCCCTTACAGGATGGCACCGAAGTGTATCTCCGTGGGGAGCACCGGCGTTGTTATTCAAGAAGAAGGATGGGTCGATGCGAATGTGCATTGACTATCATCAACTAAACAAGTTGACTATTAAGAATAAATACCCGCTACCAAGAATTGACGATTTGTTCGCTCAGCTGTGAGGAGCTTCGGTTTTGTCAAAGATAGATTTAATATCTGGGTATCATCAGCTAAAGGTCAAGAAGTTAGATATTCATAAGACTGCATTTCAAACTCGATATGGGCATTACGAGTTTCTAGTGATGCCGTTCGGGTTAACAAATACACCAGCCGCTTTTACGGACATGATGAACTGGGTCTTCCAACCCTATCTAGACCGGTTCATGGGAGTGTTTATAGACGACATTTTGGTGTATTCGAGAACAGAGGAGGAGCATGATTCGCATCTTTGGGTTGTTCTGCAGCTATTGAGAGAGAAGTAACTTTATGCTAAATTTAGTAAGTGCGAATTTTGGCTGAAGGAAGTGACATTCTTGGGTCATGTGGTGTCTGCTGAAGGGATTAGAGTCGATCCCCGAAAGGTTGAAGCCGTGTTAGATTGGAAGCAACCGAAGTCAGTATCCAAAATTCAAAGTTTTCTGGGTTTGGCTGGGTACTACAAAAGATTCGTTGAGGGATTCTTGTTGATTGCTGCACCTTTAACCCAGTTATTACGAAAAGGAGCACCGTTTGTTTGGGCCGATAAGCAACAAGAAAGCTTTGAGAAGCTAAAGAGGATTCTGACTGAAGCGCCAGTGTTGATTCAGCCTAAGGCTGGGAAAGAGTTTGTCATCTACTGTGATGCATTGCACGCAGGTTTGGGGTGTGTGCTAATACAAGAAGGGAAGGTAGTGGCGTATGTATCTCGTCAACTAAGGCTGCATGAGATGAACTATCCCACTCATGACTTAGAACTAGCTGCTGTGGTGTTCGCCCTGAAAATATGGAGACAATATCTGTATGGAGAAAAGTCGATCATCTATACTGACCAGAAGAGCCTAAAATACCTCCTTACCTAGAAGGAGTTGAATTTAAGGCAACGAAGGTGGATTGAGTTGCTGAAAGACTATGATTGCTCAATTGAATATCACCTGGGTAAAGCTAACGTGGTGGCGGATACGTTGAGTCGTAAGGTGATATCGGATTTGAGAGCAATGTTTGCTCATCTCAGTTTTTATGAAGATGGTAGTCTATTAGCAGAACTCCAGATAAAGCAGACGTGGGTAGGTCAGATTAAAGAAAAGCAATTGTTGGATGAATCGTTGGGTTCTCAAATTCAGCAAGTGGAAAGAGGAGAAGCAGTGGATTTTTGGTTGAACAGTGAAGGGGTATTATGTTTCACTGGAAGAATTTGTATGCCAAAGGACTCTGAGTTGAGGCAGATGATTTTGCGGGAAGCGCATAGTAGCCCATATGCTATGCATCCCGATGGAAGTAAGATGTATCAAGATTTATGAGAATCAGACAGGTGGCGGGCTAAAGCGGGAGGTTACCGACTTTGTGAGTAAGTGTTTGACATGCCAGCAAGTGAAGGCGAAACATCAGTTGCCTTTGGGGTTGCTGCAACGGGTGAAGATTCTACTTTGGAAGTGGGAGAGGATAACAATGGACTTTGTTAGTGGACAACCCCTAATGCCTACTAAGAAGGATTCAGTGTGGGTAATCGTTGACCGGTTGACTAAGTCTGCACACTTTATACCGGTTCATATCGATTATTCGTTACAGAAGTTAGCCAAGTTGTATGTGGCAGAAATTGTGAGGTTGCATCGGGTACCTGTGTCTATCATATTAGATAGGGATCCTAAGTTTACATCACGCTTTCGAAGGCGTTGCATGAAGCTTTGGGTACAAGGCTAGATTTCAGCACAGCGTTTCACCCACAAACTGATGGTCAGTCGGAAAGGGTAATTCAGATCCTGGAAGACATGTTAAGGGGCTATGTGATTGACTTTAGAGGTAGTTGGGAAGATTACCAACCGTTGGCTGAATTCGTGTACAACAACAGTTATCAATCCAGCATTCAGATGGCACCCTACGAGGCATTGTATGGTCGTGGGTGTCATACCCCTTCCTTCTAGATAGAGTTGGGTAGCGACAATTGTTGGGTCCGGAATTGATCTCAGAGGCTGAGGAAAAGGTTAAGTTGATTCGGGCTCGGTTGAAGGAAGACTCCGATAGGCAGAAATCATATGCAAATCTAAAGCGTAGGGAAATAGAATTTTCAGTGGGGGATCGCGTCTTCTTAAAAGTCTCACCCTGGAAGAAGGTTCTAAGATTTAGACGGAAGGGCAAGTTGAGCCCCAGATTCATCGGGCCTTACCGAGTGTTGAAATGTGTGGGACCAGTGGCTTATCAGCTTGAGTTACCCCCGGAGTTGAGTCAAATCCATAATGTATTCCATGTTTCGATGCTAAGGCGCTATCGTTCAGATCTGTCTCACGTAGTGTTAGTGGAAGAAATCGAAGTAAGACCTGACCTGTCTTTTGAAGAGGAGCCAGTGCAGATTCTAGATTGGGATATTAAGGTGTTGAGAAGGAAATTAGTTCCATTGGTTAAAGTATTATGGCATAATCACGGTTCAGAGGAAGCTACGTGGGAGCCATAGGAGGCGATTGGATAGCAATACCCTCACTTCTTTTAATTAGGTAAATTTCAAGGCCGAAATTTCTTTAATGGGGAAGAACTGTAACATCCTAGAATTAGGGGTTTTGCATTTTGCACTATTCTATGTGTTTGGCTCGATTAGCTTGTTATTTAG
Organism: Gossypium bickii; assembly: GCA_025503065.1. Lineage (NCBI taxonomy): Eukaryota > Viridiplantae > Streptophyta > Magnoliopsida > Malvales > Malvaceae > Gossypium > Gossypium bickii. The sequence continues at coordinate 38,413,054 of CP106717.1, read as the reverse complement.
GAGTGTTTGGGGGTCCTGGGGAGGCTCGGGTTCGAGCCAGAGCCTTGGTAAAATTTTGCTTTTTGGGCATAAGGGGAGAGAGCTAGTGGAAGCAGGCCTTAAGGATAATTATTTGTGGTTGATGACTCAAAAAGTGAGCATAAGATGAAGTGGTTGTGGCGTCACTAGTAGAGCAAAGGGGAGGAGTTTGAATCCTATCTGCTGCATTGTGGAGCTTTATTTTTTGTGCCAGGTTGGTGAGCAGGTGGCATTCGGCTGGGACTCTACCATGGTGGTTGTTAAATGAGTCAAAAAATTTGAAATGGATGGAGGAGAGGAGCTTGGGGAGTTTGAAGTGGTCAACTAATTTGAATTGGTGAATGGAGAGTAAGTTGAGGAGAAAATCGTGGGATGTAGGAAGAGAGGAGAAGTTTGGCTGAATGTGGGAGCTTGGAGGGGGTGAAATTCGGTTGGGGTTGTGGGAAGAGCATTTTCAGTTTTGAGGAAGAGTGAGTGCCGAAATTCTCTTAGACTCTTTTCGTGTTCCTCTCCTTTTCTTTTGGTGAAAATTGGGTGCATTTCGGGTTATTTTTTCTCTTGTCAAAAACCTTTCTTCTTCTTTCTTTCATCCTTTCTCCTCATAGTGTGGTAAAGCCGAACCTTTAAAGAGTGACCACTCGTGCACTCTTTTCATCTTTTCTCTCCAACATCCATCTCTTCCTCCCTCCTTTTTATTTTCAACATAGCCGAAACTTTGCTTTTTCTTCACTGCTTTTCCATTTTTCCCTTAAGCCGAATCTCTTTTATTCATCTTCTACTTGTTTCTATCAATCATTCTTTTCTTAGTCCTCTGATTAATATTGGAGTTTCATTTCTTTGCGCCTTCATAGCCGACCTTGGATTGCTTCTATTATTTCTCGCCAAAGGTCGAATTGTCTTGGGTTCCATTCACTTCTCTCTGCTCAAGGTAATGTTCTCTTCTTGTTATTATTTATTATTCTTTTCATTTCTCTTACTTCTCCTAAAAAAGCCGAACACTCATCTTCTATATCATCAAACCGAATTTGGTTCCTCTTTTTCATAACTGTTTACTCCATCATGTTGTGACCTTGCTCTTTCTATGATTCATAATAGACTCTCGTTAGATAGGCTGAACATCCTGTAACCAAATCTGTGGTGGTGCAATTCCTCATTTATCAAGGTAAGGAGTCATCTCTTTGGTCTCTTAGCTATCATTTCCTTTTCGTTTTACTCTGCCATAACCAAACCTTTATGTTAGACATTTGTCGTTTCACTGTGATACCTTACTAACGAGATTTTCTTCACGGAGGCGAGTGGTAGCAGTTCTAAGAGGGTATCGACTAAGGAGCCAAAAGGGAGCAAACTCGCAGTCTCCACTCTTAAGTTTAAACGGCGTGCTGTGTCAGCCATTCAGGATTTTCCACCGGGTTGTGGATGAGAGGCAACATCGAATTTGAATAGACAGATCGTAGTTGTTCGCGATAGTAAGAGTGACGACGATAAGGAGTGTTTAGTCCTTCATGTAATGAGGTGTGTAATTCACACACCTTCATTTGTTTATTTAGTATTAATATGTGTATTGGCTAAAAGCCGAAATGACCGCAACAGAAATTGAGATACCCTGATGGGTAAGGTTGGAGTTACCAGGTAAGTAACACTTATGACTACGCCTAATTATCTGATGTACATTGATATATATGTCTTGCATTCATCACATTATGATAATATGTTGCATGGGATTGGGATCTGATATTGATGAAAGGGGCAGTGTATTTCGGTGACTCTATCACATTATTTCGGTGGCTATGCCACATATTTCGGTGACTTTGTCACAATATTTCGGTGGCTATGCCACATATATTTTGGTGACTCTGTCACAATTTTGGCATGAGCAGCGTGACTGCCATCGATGATGTGTTGCGAATGAGGGTTGATTGTAGAAATCCCCACCGGTGTATTTTGGTTGGTCGGGTGGTGTGTAGCGGATGGATTACTAGGCTGGGCTGGTTTGCATTGCATTGCATTGCATTCATTATCTGCTATACCATGCTAATAGGGCTAAGGCCCAGTTCGTTTCTGTAAGGGCTTCGCCCAATTTGATTTCGTAAGGGCTAAGGTCCAGTTGGTATCTGAATAGGTTCGGGCCCAATTATTGATCGTGTGGGGGATTGCATACTGAGTTCTTGTAACTCACCCCTTTGCTTAATTTTGCAAGTAATCCCTAACTTGAGGATTTGGGCCGAGGAGAACTCTGTGGTGGCCATGCATTATTTCTTTTGTAAACTTCGTTTCTCATTACTTTGAACTTGTTTTAATTTGGGAAGTTGTTCTATAATAAAGCCTCTAGGATTTTATTTTTGTTTTTATTTTAAAGCATTGACTGCTTATTATGAAATGTTCAAAATAGAGTTTTCTTAAAAATGTAAGTAACCACTTTCCAAAACACTAACAAACGGTTTACAAGTAATAAACAATAAAACTCGGGATTTTCTTAAAACTATAATAATTGTTTACAAAAACAACACAGCCTGAAATCTACCGATTTCGATCCTCGTATTAAAAAAACAAGTTTTCGGTAGTTAGTGATATTCACAACATTTTGCAAGGAAACCTTAAAAACGAATCTGATTTTCAAAATGGAAACAAAACTCAAAATTTTTAAACAATCGCGAAGTTTCTTTAAACAACCTTTCCGTGTGACATACCAGATCCGGTCGTAACGTCTAGGCCCAGTTTGGGGTGTTATAGAGGCAGTCCACAAGAAGTACCTTAATTGAAAACTCATTATTCTATACTCTTTACGAAAGCAATTCATCCAACTACTTTGTCTAATGACCTCGTCATGTGTGGTACCCTCATATGTTATCACTGACTCCTTTAAGTTAAATCCGTTCACTCAATACAATCCTATTTTATCTCATTGTCACCATTGTGTCATCTTAATGATTAATATGATCACATTCAATAAATGACTATGATAAATTGCTCGCTCGAGAACAAGCAACCCGTGGCCACGTTCCATATTTATCAATACGTACAATGCCAATGAGAGGATATCGTTAACTTTTTTAACTGAGCTATGAATTCCATTATTACTAGTAAAGCCATGTCATACACAAGTAATGTACCCAACATAGTGGATATGTTCTTGATTACCGTTATAGCATAAGCCTTCACTTATATCAAGGCACATGCGTTACATACACATGGTCAGTGACTAACTCAAGATCTAGGTAAATCACACCATGAATGTCATAAATAAATTAATTCACAAATGGATTCAGAATTAATTCATCTTGGGTCCAGTTTAATGTATCATTCTTACAATGAATACATTTATGCCTTTACCTGTGGAGTTAACTACTCCAATAGCAGCCATCTTCAAAATTGGAATTGTAGACGACATAATAATCCTTCTAAGTATTTGAATCAAATGCTCCCTTTGCTTCTTTTACGGGATTACAGACTCGTTTAGATTATTTACTGAAGTAAGTTATCCTTCTCGTAATGTATACGTTCTTACAGTGCCACTTCTCATCAGTTTGAACTTAGACAATTAATGAGCTAATATTTGCTTGTCACAATTTTGCTATGCATGCAAAACATGAAAGAAAAAAAAGACATAATAGTGAAAGGAGAAGTTAATTTTAAGTATTTATTCATTGTTTAAATATGTAGAAAATAATTACATGTTTACTACAATATGGGCACATTTCCCAAAAAAATCTCACATGCCCTAATAAATTAAACGTGTCATGTTTCACATTCCTATATCCTCGACGTGTTTGTTAAAAATCCTAGTTACAAGAGTCTTAGTAAACAGATCCGCAAGGTCATCTTCAGAAGCTACTTTCACCACATCTATAATTTCTTCGACTACTGCCTCTCGTATCAAGTGATACTTCTGATCAATGTGTTTCATCCTCTTGTGACTTCTCATTTTCTTGGTATTAGCTATTGCAGCATTGTTATCACAATACAGTGTTATAACTTTTTCCATACAAGTAATGACTTCAAGATTAGTTAAGAACTTTTGAAGCTAAATCTCTTTTTTCGTTACCTCAGAAGCAGCCACGTACTCGGCCTCCATAGTAGAGTTAGCAGTGCAAGTTTGTTTTACACATCTTGTCTCCCTCAATTTTCTTTAAGTCAAGAAATTAAGAATAATTGGGAGATTAAATTGAAAAAAGTCGTAATTGGCAGCCTCTACTAAAAAATTAGGAAAAATATTAGTGACTAATGTAGACATAGTTGAGATCTTATTCTAGTTCAGTTAAATGAGAACCAATTGATTTGTTAGTGGAGAAAAAATGATTACCAATGTCTGGTTTCCATAGGGTTAATAACAATGTGTGAAGGGCTATAAAAAAAGCTAAGAAATGAATTGTTAGGGTGAAATTTTCTCAAATCTACTAAATTTTCTTTCATTCTTCCTCTTTTTCTTGGTTGTTTTGAAAAAGAGATAACTATAGAAAGCTTTGCATGGAACGGTGATCATGGGGTTTGAGTCAGAAAAGCAAAGAATCCAATGAGCTGGTAAGGTTCTAAGTCTTTTGGTGTTCATAAATTTAAGAAAAATAAAGTTGAAAATTTTTAGAACTCTTGAAGGGTTCTGCATCTTTCCAGAATTTGAGTTTTAAGCTAGAATGCTAAGTTTAATTTAAGATTTTGGTTGTCCTTCTTAGTTGTCAGGAGAATGGAAGCTTTGGCGTTTGGAAAAGCTAAGTTAAGGTGGCAGAAAAGCATCAGGTGAATTTTTATACTCCATTCTTGGGATGTTATGTAGCTAGCATGATTCTGTGTAAAGTTTTATGATGATGTATGATCTATTCTAATTGTGAATGCTAAGTATGTATAAGATTGTTTAGGTATATGGATATTTGCCAATATAGTTCAATATGTTGGATCGCTGGCATGCCTTATGTTGTGCAAAAAAAAAAATTCTAGAGATCATAAGCCAAAGATCCATGGTAACATCCCGAAATCGGGCCTAGTAGGATTGGGCCCAATGGGCCTTAGGCATAGTAGCGTTTAAAATTTTTGAGAACGGCATTAATGCAAGTTAGACTTATTAGGTAAATGATTTTGGAAGGTTATAGGGCTTCTATGAAGTCCCGAGATCGAACTTTGGCTTTGGGGAAATTTTGGTTTTAGGTTAAAAAAACCCTGGAAGTTGGCAGATAGGCCTTAAGAATAAAATGTGGAGAAAAATGACACAAGTGGAGTGTGTGGTGTAGTGGCAAAGTGACGCCACATAAGAGACAAGGGGATGACGCCACAGGGAAGGAAGGAGGTCCAAGGTTGGGCCTTCAGAAAGGCCATTCCAGGTATGAAATTACTGAAATACCCTTAGTGGGTAAATTACCAAAATACCCCTAAAAGGTAAATTACGGAAATGCCTTCGGTAGGTAAAATCACGGTTATACCCTTAGAGGTTGATTAGCGTGATTATGTTGTTTTATGTCTATCTGATTATGATGGTAATTCATGTTATACTTATATTTGATATATGTCTAGCATACATGACATACTGCATACACGAATTATTATGTCATATTGCATGGGTATGATGAGAGGAGGGGGAAGTATGATCTATCAGACTGTCACCAGTGATTTGGTATCACACAGTGGGTTGGCCCCACTTCTCCTTATTTTGTGACTAAGTCTCAGTGGTTTGGTACCACATATGTTATTTGTGACTTTGGGTCACCAGTGGTTTTGACACCACCAAAGGGTTTGGTACCACATACATTTATCTTTGTGACTCGTCCCGGTGGCTTAGAACCACGATGGGGTTGGCCCCACATTATATAAAAAGGATCACAACGATGGTTTGGTACCACAAAGTGGGTTGGCCCCACATATGATTATTTGTGACTTTGGGTCACCAGTGGTTTGGCACCACCAGTGGTTTGGTACCACACGGGGCAGAATCGGGAGTTTCGGATGGTTAGGTTTTGGGTTGCATGACATGCATATTTTCATATGAAATTGTGTAAGGGTTTAACACCCGTTGGATGGGGATTTACACACTGAGTCTCGGTGACTCACCCCTTAGTTAATTTTGTAGGTAATTGTTAGATGGCGGGTTTAGGAGCCGAGGCAGACTTGTGGTGGCCATACAATGTTATTCTCGTAAACTCGTTCTCTTAGTTAAACTTATTTGTAACTGGGATTTTGTTATGTAATAGGGCCACTTTAACTGTATTTTTGGTATTTTATTTGGTTTAGCCTTTAATATGATTACTGCCTATTGTTATCAAATGTTCAATACGGGAATGTCCTAAACCCTTAATAAACGTTTTCCAAAATGTTAACAAAATGATAACAAGCGAATAAATATTTAAAGCTCAAAAATTTTTAACAAACGCGCAGTTTTTAAACAACCCTTTTATGTGACATGTCAGATCCGATCGTAACATTTAGGCCGAGTTTAGGGTGTTACAATCCATGTATGAGGAATGAATCGGATTGAGAAGGAGTCAAAAATATACCTTTAGGACATGATTTCCTCCACAATGTCAATTCCAAGCCACACCAAAATCGTCTCGGCCTCTACGTAGTCCATCTAGTCAAGCACGAACAACAAAATTCTATGAACCTTTTCAAAGAGAATTCAAAAATTGGTTGATTGAACTTTTTGAATTTTTCTTACTTCCTTCCTGTAACACCCCTAACCCATATCCGTCACTGGAATAGGGTTACAGAGCATTACTGAAGTTTATAGAAAAAATACAATTAATTCATTTCTTTTACTATTGATATCCGAAACAAATCAGAATTAAATCATGATTTCCCTTAAATGGACCCTCGAGGTCTTATTTATACATTAGAAACAAGTCAGAACTAAATCGGATACTCAAAAAATTCTTCGCAAAATTTCAAAATTTTTCTTAGGTGTAGGGGTCACATGCCCGTGCGGTCAGGTCGTGTGGCTCACACAGTCAAGTGACACGCCCATGTCTTAGGCAGTGTGGGTATTCGATGTGAGGCACAAGGCCGTGTCCCAGCTCGTGTTCAAATTAGGGTAGCTACTGACTTGAGTCACACGGCCAGCCACGCGTCTGCGTGTGCTAGGCTATGTGGACAATTTAATTTTCAAAAATAGGTGCAGGATTCATACGACCAAGACACACGCCCGTGTGTTGGCCCGTTTGTTTCACACGGCTGAGACAGACGCCTGTTTCTTTGCCCGTGTGACCAATTCTGAGCATTCTGTTTCTAATTTTTAAGATGCATGGGACACACGGCCAAAGAAACGGTTGAGAAACACGTCCGTGTGTCTACCCATGTGGACGAAAACAAGGCCATTTTCCAAGCCTTATTTCTCACCCAAATTTTGCCTTATACCTACATTAATACTTGCATACATATACCAACCAATTCAAGATGTTAAAACCAAGCCAACATTAACATTATACTTGATATATCATCACATGTATTCAAACTCACATATTTTAAGACACATATGTTTGCCATAATTCAATCAATCATACCAAGCACACATATATTAACCATATTTTAACCTATGATTAGATTGAATTATGGCAAACATATGTGTCTTACAATATGTGAGTTTGAATACATGTGATGATATATCAAGTATAATGTTAATGTTGGCTTGGTTTTAACATCTTGAATTATGACACATATGTTCAAGTGAGCCATGTCAGGAAGCTCACAAAGAACCTATATCAGGACGCTCATAAAGAGATGGATTTGTGTCTGCAATATATGTAGGATCACAACCGATCATATAACAAGACTCTCACAAAGAGCTGTGGTAGTCTGCAACACATGCAGGATCACTACTGATCAGGATGCTCATAGAAACCATGTAACAGGAAGCTCGAGAGGGCTTATAACAGGATGCTTATAAGAGCCGTGGTCTGTCTGCAACATATGCAAGACCACAAGAAATCGGGAAATCTTGTATCCATCGAATTCCATTATTCAAGCATGTCTTATCATGTTTTGGGCTTTGTCGGATATAAGATTTATTTCATATTCACGACAATGATACAATTCACATACATATTCAATTTAAAACATATAAATACACAATTTAGTTACACGATCTTACCTCGTCACTTGTTCGTATATAGAAATCTACTAATCTGATACTTTTTGTTTTCTTCGATCCAACTCAGTATTAGGTCTTTTCGGATTTATATCAATGAGTTTAATGCTAATTTAATCCATTTTATACTCAATTTAATTCAAATCACATCCTAGGAAAAATTACCATTTTGCCCCTATGCTTCCATAAATGACAATTTCGTCCCTAGGCTCGGAAAATGAAATTCATGCAATTTAATCATTATTCCAAGCCTAGCTAATTTTTACATATAACATTTACAGGACATATATTTCATAAAATTAAAAATTTTCCATGAATTTTACTTATTTACAATTTAGTTCCTAAATCAGAATTTCATGAAAATTCACTTTACAAAAGTTGTTTATCTATCAACAACCTTTAATTTTCTACCATAAATTTCAAAATTTCAGCATATTCGTCCATGGAAAAATTTTAATACTTTGATAACTTTACAAATTGATCCCAAAAATAGCTAGATTAGGTTATTTCGATCTCAAAAATATAAAAATTACTAAAAATAGGATAAGATTACTTACCCAATCAGGCTTGCTTGATTTTCTTTCTCTTTCCTAGGGTTTCCATAGAATTTGGAGATGAAGATGATATAAAATGATGATATTACACATTTATTTTATTTATCATCTTTTATTATTTCAATTTCCAATTTCGCCCTTTTCTATTTCTAAATTTCCATGGATGAATCATCAAAAATATCTACTAAATTTTCTTAATAGTCTAATTACCATATAAGGACCTCAAGTTTTGAATTCCATAGCTATTTGATACTTATAGCTACTAGAACTCAACTTTTACATTTTATGCAATTTAGTCCTTTCTATAATTAAACATGAAATCGGTAAAATTTTCTTATCAAAATTTTCATTCCTCGCTCCTATCATAGTGTAGACAATTCAATATTGTTAAAATAAATTTTCTTTCTGTCTTAGATTTGTGGTCCCGAAACCACCGTTCTAATTTCACTAAAAATGGGCTGTTACAACTCTCTTCCCTTAAAGAATTTTCGTCCTAAAAAATCTTACCAGTAAAGAGGTTCGGGTATTGTTTTCTTATGGTGTCCTCCGTTTCCTAGGTAGCATCTTCAATCCCATGTCGTTGCCAAAGAACTTTCACTAGAGCTACATTTTTATTTCTTAATTCTTTTATCTCTAGTGCTAGGATTTTAATGTGAACGTCATGTCGTCAATCTCAACTTCAGTCCGAGAAATAACAAGTGAAGGATCTGACCGATACTGTCGCAACATAGATACATGAAAAACATTATGAATTTTGTCAAGCTCTGGTGGTAATGCCAATCGATATGCAACTGGTCCAATTCTTTCAATAATTTTGTATGGTCCAATGAACTGTGGACTCAATTTTCCTTTACGACCAAACCGAAGAACTTTATTCCAAGGTGATACTTTCAAGAATACTTTATCACCAACTTGAAGTTCTATCTCTTTTCGTTTAAGATAAGCATAAGACTTTTGACGATCAGAGGTTGCCTTTGAACTATTCCGAATCACCTTCACCTTTTCTTCAGTTTCACAGACTAAATTAACTCTATATATCTTTTTCTCATTGAGTTTTGTCCAGTACAATAGAGTTCTACATTTACGACCATACAGAGCCTCATACGGTGCCATTTTAATACTTGATTGATAGCTATTATTGTATGCAAATTCAACAAAAGGTAAATAAGCAAAGTAGAAGCATTACCTAAATAAACATATTTTAAATGTGAGGGAAGTACCTTCAGTTCTAATTTAGGTGGCTCTTCAATTGATGCTTTCGGCTAGATGTAATCTCTACTTTCTAACTCCAAAGATTCAAAGATGAGTTGTGGATCAAATCCCCTTTGATTAGCTTCTAGCAAAGCTAAGTATTCCTCTCCCTCTTCATCACTTAGAGGGTCTGATGTCAAAATTTGCTCCAACGGGTCCTCAACATAGTTGAGTTCCCTTTCCATGACTAATTCCTCTAAATCGAATACTACAGAACAATCATCAACTTGTCAGGAAATTGCATAGACTTGAAAAAATTAAACGTTACCTGATCGTCTTGAACACGCATAGTAAGCTCGCCTTTCTATACATCAATAAGAGTCCTTCTAGTTACTAGGAAAGGCATTCCTAGTATGGTTGGCATCTCTTTGTCTACTGCAAAGTCTAGAATAACAAAGTTAGCAAGGAAAATAAATTTATCCACACGTACCAATACATCCTTGATTTTTCCTTCTGGATGTGCTGAGGATCGATCTGCTAATTAAAGTGTAATTGTAGTAGGTCTAACTTCACCTATCCCCAATTTTCTGATATGGACATGGGCATCAAGTTGATGCTCTCTCCCAAATTGTATAGTGCCTTACCACAATAAGTTGCTCCAATGTTGCAAGGTATGGTAAAACATCCAGGATCTTTCAACTTTGGGGGTAGTCTGTCTTGAAGATATGAACTGCATTCCTTCGTTAAGGCTATCATCTCAAATTCTCCAAATCTTCATTTCTTGGATAGGATATCCTTCATGAATTTGATATAATTCAATATTTGTTCAAGTTCTTCTACCAATAGAATGTTGACATGAAGTTGCTTGAGTACGTCTAAGAACTTCTTGAACTGGACCTCCTGCTTCTATTTCTGAAGTCTTTGAGGGTGGAGTGGTGGAGGATTCTTTATTGGAACTGGATGATTCGTCTTCTGTGGTAATTTTTCATCTAATGAAGTTGTTTGTTTATCAGGATTAACTAGCACAGAAGTTACCTTATCAGATTTTGTAGATTCTACTTCCGGTGAAACTAGAATTTCAACACTTGGTTGAACTTCCACTGAGTATTAAGCATCAGCCAGCTCCTCTTCAACTTTGACAATGTTGGGCTCTAATGTCTTTCCACTCCTCAATGTCAATGCTTTAGAATGTTCCTTCCCCTGATTTATTGGATTCTTCATATCACTAGGCAAAGCACCTTATGGCGGTTTCTGAGTTCAGTGGCAAGTTGGCCCACTTAATTCTCCAAATTCCTTAAAGTGGCATCATTCTTTGACATATACGCCTTCAATAGGTTCTCTAAACTATTGGAAGGTTTAGCTTGAGTTGGTTTCTAAACTTGTTGGGTAAAAACAGGTGGCTGGGTCGATCTAGGTTGTACTTACTAGTTCCAACCCCTTGGTTACTCCAGGAAAAGTTAGAGTGCTTCCACCAAGATGGGTTATAAAAATTTGATTGCAGTCCTTGCCTTCCATGATTTTGGTTCTTATTATCTATGTAATACATGGATTCTGGGTTTGATGGACATTCTTCGAACAAATGTCCTTCCCCACAACAAATACAAGCGATATTCTCAAAGTGATTAGGTGGCTGTGCTACAAAATTATTAAACCCATTAGTAGTTAAAATTGTAATCATTGAGGAAATCGAAGGTACTTGAGATGCTAGAAAAGTGAGTGGATCCACTTCATGTATTCCAACGACTCATATTCTTGATGCTACTCGATTGGTTGGCCATTGATAACTGTAACTGGCAATCCTCTCAATGATTTCATAAGCCTCGTTATAAAAATTAGAAAAGAGAGCATTGCTAGCAGAAGTGTCTACTACCATCCTCGTGTGAGCATTGAAACTGTTATAAAACGTCTTAAGTTGGGTGCAATGAGGGATTCCATGATGAGGGCACTTCCATAGTAATTCTTTGTACATTTCAAATGCCTCATACAAGGACTCATCATCCATTTGTTGGAAGCAGTGATCTCATTCCTCAACTTAGCATTCTTACTAATCAGGAAATACTTCATGAGGAATCTTTCTGCTAACGCTTTCCATGTGGAAATGGAATTTGGTGGCAATAAGTTCAACCAGGCTCGAGCCCTATCCCTTAGTGAATATGGGAATATCTTTAATCATAGTGCTTCTTCAGGTACACCGACTAACTTGAAATAATTGCTCACCTCCATAAACAGCCTTAAGTGAAGGTGAGGATCTTCAGTAGGCATTCCAGTGTATTGGCCCATTATCTGAAGCATCTGGAACATGATTGGCTTTAGCTCAAATTGTTGTGTCTCGATTTTGGGTCTCTTAATACCCGGATTAAGATCATGAAACACTGGCACGACATATTGTCTTAGATCTCTATCCCTATCATCAGCAATAAGGATAGTATTTTGAACAGGGTTTGCTTCCTTTCCTTGATTCAAATTTTAAAAGTTCATCTTTTCGGTCCCTCTTTGACTTGCCTGTCTTCTTCATTGTCGAAAAGTTCTTTCAATCTCAAGGTCTATAGGGAGTAAACTGATAATTAAATAAATACTCATAAACACTTGAAACAAACACAGAAAAATTAATTAAGTTAAAATTGAACAGAAAAATAAACCAAAATGCAAAATTCACAATTTCAAAAATAATGACTTTTTAAATAGTCCCCGAAAACGGCGCCAAAAACTTGGACCAATGGATGTAACACCCCTAACCCGTATCTGTCGCCAAAATAGGGTTACAGAGCATTACCGGACAAACAGAATAGTAAACCAAATTCATACATCAATGCAACATAATCTAATTACAATCAAATATATTCATAATATCCCTTAATCGAGCCTTCGAGGCCCTAAAAATACTATAGAAATAGTTTGGGACCAAATAAAAAACATTTGGAAAATTTATGAAAAAGTTGAAAATTTTGGACTGTAGGGGTCACACGGCGGCACTATTTTGACCCAAACGTCTACTTTTTTGAGATGTTGACATTTTCTTTTCATTTTGATCTTTATTTTCTTTTAATTGTTTGAGACAATTCTAAAAGAAATGATCAATCAACCCACATCTATAATCGGCTCCTGCCTTAGTCCTACACTCGCTAGGATGATATTTCCCACAATGTCTATAACTGGACTTCGGAGCATTTCGTACACTTCCCACACTATCAACCTAGTTAGGAGGAACATTGAAATCATCCGGAATCAATTTGTTTTTGTTCGGATGTTCAGACACTGATGTAGCTCGGGTCTTCTTCGTCGGTGATGCAGAAAATGGATTAGAAGAACTTCTATTGTGAAACTCTCGAATCCGTCTATCTTGTTGTATCTTGCGATTGTAAATTTCTTCCACTTTCTGTGCACAATCAGATAAAACAAAAAGTTCTAGAATTTCATTACCTCTAATCATCATTTAGACCATCTTCAAACCGGATTCACATTTCTTCTTCAGTAGGTAAATCTCTTGGGCATACTTACTGGGATATAGAAACTCTCTCTCGTACTCGGCCATTAATTTATTTCCTTGATGTAATTCAAGAAATTCTCTTTTTCTTATCAAGATACCTTTTATCGACATATTTCTTTTTAAACTTGTTCTAAAAGAAATCCCAAGAAATTTTGTCCCTCGATACCACAGCCACTAGTGTAGTCCACCAACTATACGCTTCCTCTTTTAGTAATGAAACGACACATGTAAGATAATCATTTGGAGGGCAAACCATTTCTTAGAAAGCTCACAAGATGTTCTGTGGCTAATACTCAGCTTTAACCAGATTGTCTTCTGATCTACCCTGAAATTCCTCAGCACCACACTTTCTAAGCTTCTCCGTTGGAATCCATTGACTAGGCTCAATCACAGGAGGAGGTGGAGGTGCAACATGAGGTACAATAAGGGATGGAGGTCGTTGAGCCAGATTTTTCATTTGCATAAACTCACTGAACCGTTGGTTCATATACCCAAAGAACATATTTTTAAACTCATGCTCCTGAGCCGGAGGAATCAGAACATTACTTCTCATCTCATTATCAAAAGTCCGTACGTTACTGTTAACCTCATCATTGTCAACACGATCAGATCCGTCTGACATCTTTATAATCTATAAGAAAACGAAGGTTAGATTAAATTAAACACATCACACTATCACAGATTTATATGGCATGTAATTCTAGACATTTCACACGTTACATTCAATCTGAGAATTAACTAAACTTGGCTCTGATACCACTAAATGTAACACTCCTAACCCATATCTATCGTCAATATAGGGTTACGGAGTATTACCGGACAAACAAAATAGTAAACCATTCAATTCATACATCAATGCAACATAATCTAGTTACAATCACATACATTCATAATGTTCCTTAATCGAGCCTTTGAGGCCCTAAAAATACTATAAAAATAGTTCGGGAATAAATCGAAAACATTTGGAAATTTTAAGAAAAAGTTGAAAATTTTAGACTGTAGGGGTCACACGGCGGAGACACACTCCCATGTTTCAGGCTATGTGGACATTCAAAATAGGGGCACATGGTCGTGTCCTATCCCATGTAACTCACTGACTTAGGTCACACAGCCAAGCCACACGCCCGTGTGCCAGGCCATGTCGCCCTCGAAATGGCTTCACACACCCGTGTGCCAGGTCATGTGCTAGGCTGTGTAATTGCCTAACTTGCATGCCTTGAACCTATAGGGGACACACAGCCCGTGTTGCATGGCCATGTGTCACATACGGATGAGACACACGCCTTTATCTCAGGCTGTGTGGACCTAAAATGTACCTTAATCAACAAGTTTACCATTTCAAGCTTACTTGAAACCTAAGCAAACCATTTACCAACCAAAATACCTATCCAAATTGACTTTAATCATGCCAAAAATAGACCAAAATCAACCTAATTCCATGCCTAACCAATGTATCCCCATTGGTACCACAAGTATACATAAATTTATATCAAAACATAACATCAATTCAACCAATCAATTTATTCAAGATATCACCTATCAACACCAACTCAAACATATCATATCTTAGCTACTTAAAACCAGTTCATCACATACTCTTTTAACCATTCCAACAAGTATCAAATGGCCATACTAACACATATTGATAAGGCACCAAAAGTACCAAAAGAAAATCAACCAAAGCAATTTGTACAATTAAATTCATAATTAACTATTTACCTATCCAAAACATAAATATCATCATTCAACCTATTACATGCCATATATTCTGAAATAAACGTTTCAAAAGCTACCGTGTAACACCCCTTACCCATATTCGATGCCGGAATAGGGTACGAGGTGTCATCGGACTTATATGCAAGCAATCATACAAAACCGCGACATGACTTTCCACTCAAATTTAAAACTTTTTATAAACATTCATGCCACCTATTAAACGAGCCTATGAGGCTCAAAACATACATAAAGAGTGGTTCGAGACTAAATCGAGAACTTTAAAAACTTCTGGGAAAAATTGGAAAATTTTCATCCAAAAGGTCCACACGCCCATGTGGGTGAAGGGACACACCCGTGTGGCATATCACATGCCTGTGCTTCAGGCTGTGTCAAAAATAGGGGACATTCTGTTTATGATATCATCAACCAAATAAGGTCACACGGCCAAGACACACGCCCGTGTCCTTAGGCCGTGTGGCGAATTAAATTCCTAAAATCAAGTGTAGACTTCACACGGCCTAGGCACATGCCCATGTCCTACGGTCGGGTCTCTCACACGGTCGAGACACACATCCCTGTCTCATGCCCATGCATTTACTACTGAGCATTCTGTTTTGCAATGATTAGGGTGCAGGGGACACACAGCCATAACACACGTCTATGGGGCAAGTCGTGTATGGCCTAGACACATGCCCTTGTATCTACCTGTATGGACAAAATAAGGTTATTTACCAAGCCTTTTTGCCACCCATACTTGCACCAACCTACACAACATCAAAACCACACTAATCCAAATATATATATATAAAAATTCAAGGCACTTAATATAGCATAACTAAGTGCTTCACTATCATCAAACATCCATAATCACATACAACATATCATCATTCAACCATTAATAACCATAGGTCGTATCATAATAGCATTGGCACATACATGCATATATGAATAGGTTTATGTCCAAATAATCATCATGAGCCACATATCATGGCCTTATACAAAATGAATCAAATATCATCATAAGCCAACACATTTGGCTAAACCAATATGACATATAACCAAAAAGACCAAGTCCCTATACATGCCATAATTCAATGTAAATCTCAATATACCAAAATGCGTGGATAGTGTGGGTGATCATCCGACGGTCTCCGTATCCCGAGCTGGCTTTTTGACACTATAAAACAAGGGAAAAGAGAAGGGAGTAAGCTTTAAGCTTAGTAAGTCTATATGTAAACAATAAACATCATACCACATACTTATCCATCAAGAATATTACATACAAATCAAGAACAATTCAAAACCTTACAATTGTAAGTCTATATGTAAACAATAAACATCATACCACATACTTATCCATCAAGAATATTACATACAAATCAAGAATAATTCAAAACCTTACAATTGTAAGTCTATATGTAAACAATAAACATCATACCACATACTTATCCATCAAGAATATTACATACAAATCAAGAACAATTCAAAACCTTACAATTGTACTTACTCATTTCAAATCTTACCACATTCCAAATACATATCATAAACATTGCTCACATTTACATGCACTTATACCCTACACTTTTCATCACATAGTCACACGTAATTTCACTTAGTCAAAGTTTCTCGATAAATTCTTCGGAATAATACAGGATACACGTTGGTTTCACACACAGTCCACCATTAATAAATAACACGGTGGTATCGCACACAGCCCACCAATAATCACATATCCACGGTGGTATCTATAACACCCCCCGGTCTAAACGTTACGACTGAATCTGGTATGTCACAGGGAAAGATAGTTTTGAAAAAAAATTAAAGAACCATCTTAATTTAGAAAACTTTCCATTTTGAGTTTCCATCTTGAAAATTAGATTCAATCTTATGGGTTTGTTACCAACTTCTTATTAGTGTGAACAATGGGTCGTAAACAGGTTTGCTTTACGAAAGCCGAAATTAGGGATTTTCAGAAACGTGGTATTTTGAAAACACTGTTGAGTTTTTAAGACAATTTCCGAATTAATTAGTTATTCGCTTGTCATCTTTTGTTAACACTTTACCTTTTTAAAAATGGTTGTTTATATTTTTATTTTAGAAAAACTCCATATTCGGCATTTCATAAAATATGTATAAACAGTATTAAAGTAAAACCCAACTTAAAGTTATGGAGGCCTTATTACATAGTAAAAACCCAAAGTAAAGGTAAGTTTAAAATAAAAAAATGAAAATTTACGGAAGTAGTAATGCATAGCCACCTCAAGTCCACCTCGGCTCCAAATCCGCAATTAAGGATTACCTGCAAAATTAAGCAGAGGGGTGAGTCACTGAGACTCAGTGTGATATTCCCCTTACGAAAGCAATCTGGGCCTAAGCCCACAGAACACAATGGGCCTTCACCCTTGCAACATGGAATATCAAAAATTGGATGCAATGCAACCCCGCCTGACCTAGTTTTCCATCCTCTACATCACCTGAATCAGCCAAACACCCGTGGCACCAAGCCACTGTGGTTCCAAACCATTGTGGTTCCAAACCACTATGATAGAGCCACTGATTAATGTATGTGGGGCCAACCCACTGTGGTTCCAAACCACTGTGATAGTCACCGATAAATGTATGTGGGGCCAACCCACTGTGGTTCCAAACCACTGCGACAGTCACTGTTAAATGTATATGTGGTTCCAAACCACTGTGGTTCCAAACCACTGTGACAAAAGTCACTGAATCACACTTCCCCTTCCAATCATATCCCAGAGCCTATGCAAACATATTGACAATATACAGTAGATAACCAATCATACATAATCATGTTATACGAAAGGCAATCATAACGGTACTTACCTAGTGTCTCCAACCATTCCCAAGAGTGTAACAATCCAAACTCGGTCTATGCGTTAAGACCAGATTTGACATGTCACATAAAATGAGCATACATCTAGTCTTTTAAAGAAATCGGATTTTTAAAACAAACATTTTGACATGGAGTTATTAAAACTAAGGTTGATTACTAAATCTAATAATTTGAGTCGTATAAATTGATACTTAGAAAAAAAAATTGGATTTAATATTTTGAGAAAATATAAAGAGTTCGAAAATAATTTGTAATCAAAAATATAAAATATTGTTACAGAAAAATTTCTGAGTTAGAAATATATAAGAATAAAATCTTTTTCGTACATTTATTAAAGAAAGATGTTTATTTCTATTTTTAGAAAAATAAACCCATTTAAGTATTTAAGGCATAATATAAAACCCATCCAAAAGTAAAACATCTATAAAAATTTAACCAGAGGCCTTATTACAAAATAGCAAAAATAATAATAAGTACTTAAAAAGAAATCCGAAATTTAAATAACCCATAATTCGTAGTATGGCCTCCACTGAATTGTCCCCGGCCCACGCCTCCATCACTGATCATTACCTGAGGAGGGTAAAGAAAATAGGGGTGAGGTACTTAGAACTCAGTGTGTAATTCACTTACCATTTTCACTGGGCCAAAATTCAATTAAGCATTTATTGGGCCAAAGCCCATTACAAATATAACAATTTAACATGTGTAGAATGCATGTGGGCATTTAGCTATATATTAAACTAAATTTCCATCCGCTACACACCACCCGTACCAACCAGCACACCTGTGGGGAGCTTTAGTCACCCGCCCCTCCAACGCACCAAACTGGGCATTTAGCTATATATTAAACTGGGCATGAAGCCATATATCAATTGGGCAATTAAGCCATCTATTAAACTGGGCAATTAAGCCATATATTAAACTGGGCACGAAGCCATATATCAAACTGGGCAATTAAGCCATATATTTAACTGGGCACAAAGCCATCAGAATTTTGTAGCAAAGCTACCAGAACTTCTCTTCGTCAAATATCCCAACCCATGCAATCATGTATACATCATGCATAATAATTCATTCATATAATTATTCAAACAAAAGGCCCATTATAAAAATTTATTGCAATCTGGTCTCTATCACATTTTAGCCTATTTCACAATTTGGCCCATTTCACAATTTGGCCCATTTCACATCTCATATCACACTTGGCCAATTTATCAAATAACACCTATGGCCCATTTATCACATATGGCCCAAAATATCATATTTTATCGTTTTAGCCCTTTTAAGGGCAATTTCGTAATTTACCACATTCTTAATACCGATTTCATGATCTTAACATTAAAGTGTTAATTATACCATATTTTTTCGATTTCACCAACTTTGCGATTTTTAATCCAACGTTTACTACGGTATAGTCATCTAACACATGAGATACAGTGTGAGATTACACACCTGATTACGGTGAGGACTACACTTTCCCGATCGTCGATGCCTAAATACATTATAACGCTCGATTAGAACACTAACACTTAAAATAAATCTATGCTAAGGTAAGCGGTCTAGATTTTTACCCTCGGAATCTCAAACAACTACTATTTGTCGGTTCTCCCCGGTTGACGGTTCACAACCCGTTGGAAAATCCCGAACAGTTAATGGCTCAAAACTACAAACAACCTCAAATAACTGATTTTCACCGAATGAGGGTCCACAACCCGGTGGAAAATCTCGAATTGTCGAAATAGCCCTTCGCTTGAATCTAGAGGGAATAGCGAATCTGCCCCTCTTCCGAACACTATGCACCACCCTTTTTGACCCTATCTTGTTTGCCTCCATTAACAAACGAATATTAGTCCAATTAATATTTCGGAAATTAAGACTATTGGTTTTAAGGGTGAAATCAGCTTACTACAAACTCTTTACGTTCAAGGGATGAAAATCGAGCGATAGCGTCCCTAAGATAAAATCGATTAGTAAACCCCATTTTTAACGAAATAACGAGTAATATGAAGGTCCTTGATAAAAACCCTTACCTTAACACTTTGGACCAAATCCTAGCGATTCACAATGATTACGAACACTCCGAGTTTCAGCCTTTCTCTATTTCACTATAAAGACGAAAAAGATTGTCTAAGAGAGAAAGATAAAGGATGATATTTTCGGTCAAAAGACCCTCCTAAACCAATATCTAGATTCGGCAAAAGAAAAAGAAGAAAATAAAGAATCGAAGAGGGTTCTTACCAACTGATCAAAACGAGAGTAGAAAGAACGATTGATAAGAAAATATATGTGAAGAGGAAGATTCGGCTATGAAGAAAAATTGAAGAAAATGGTGTTAGCAACATTCGGCCATGGAGGAAAAGAGAAGGGAGAAAATATGTTTATAAGAATGAGCAATATGAAGAAAAGAGAAAGAAAGAAATAGAGGATAAGAGGTTTGTGTTTTGATTTTCAAAGATGAAGTAGGAGCAAAGAGAGAGGTTTGATGCTAGAGAGCATTCGGCTATGGAGAAAAAAAAAAAAAAAAAAGAGAAAAATGGCCTTCAAGTTTTGGTGTTTCTGGCACTAGGGGAAAATGACTTGAGAGGTTAGGCAAAATAAGACCAAATGGTCAAAATGAAATGACTGAAAGAAGAAAAACAAAAAATGCTCACAAATGCTCAATGTGCATTTGGCTAGGGAGATAAAAGATGGAGAGAAAATGCTTTGAGAGAAAACAAAAATGACCAAAAAGAAATGTGCCCAACAAGCACCTATCCTTACCCAAAGTTCTTCAAAAATTCGGCCACCCCCTAGCCCCTAAAACCGTCCAAATACATGGACACCAAGGTCAAAGTTTGGCCATTCCAAACTTTCCAAAACACACTCCTTATAAAGTGCCTTGTGTTCACCCTACATACCTTATTCATATGATTCCCTTCCTTAAGTTTACACTTGCCTTTTCTCTTAGCCACCTTACCATAAAAATTAAAAGTCCAACATACCAAAAATAAAGCTTGGCCGACACTTAATAGGAGAGTGCAAAAATTTTAAGTTACAAAAAATGCATACCAAGGAATTCGAACCTTTCCCCTCAAGACAATACATATGGCGCATATCCTCTTTACTACTAACTCAATTATGCTAACTTTTTACCACTTAATTACCTTAGGCTTTAAGGTCACTTGTTCCATTTCATTAAAGTACTAATTTCCAAAAATTGTACCAACTCCAAATAAATCCCGAACCTTCTCAGGACTATTTTAACACACACATAGGATAAATAAACTAGCTGAGTACCAAAATAATGTAACATATAAAAATTCAAATTTTAGGATGTTACAAAGAATATCTCAACTGTCTATACAGTTGTTTCGGCTTTCAGCCATCATAGTTATTAATGCAAAGTAATAAAGAAAAGTGTGAGCATTACACACCTGATTACACGTAAAACTAAACACCCTACATCGACACTCTCACTAGCAGGAAGAACCACGATTTGTCTATCCCGGGCAGATGTCGGCTCCCTACCACAACCTGGCGAAAAGTCTCGAACCGCTGACACATCACATCTTTTGAACTTAGGAGCAGACACTACAAGTCCACTCCCCTCCTTAGTTTGACTAGCACTCGCATCCATGAAAAGAATCTTTGATCAGAAGATTGGGTTAAGGCAACGAAAGAGAAAAGGGAATAGGTACACCAAAATCAAGAGAACCTTCTTACCTTGGTCAAAGAATGAGTCGAACACAGATAGGCTTGGCTAAAGAATCTAATCCAACGTTAACATGCCATGTTAAGAGGAGACAAGAAGAGATTAGCCACAAACTAACATCAAGAACAAAATAGCCATTCGGCTATGACCACACAGAACCGAAAAAGATAGAAAAAGAATCAAAAGAGTCTCCCTTACCTTGCACAAACCGAAACTGATTGAAGAGGAGACCTTCAGCAACCAACTAGCCCTCTGGTTCTTGGGGTTCGACTTCAACAAAGAGAAGCCAGATAGAGTCCAAGAAAATTCAGCACAAGCAGCGATTGTCAAAAGGGTTTTGGCTTAAACACTAGAACAAGAATAAATGAAAAGAAAAGAGAATGAGCAACTGAGGTTTGGCTAAAGAAGAGATGAGATTAGGAGAGGATTCGACTAAAGAAGAAAGTAGTAGAGGAGAAGAGATAAAGAAGAGGGTTTCGGCTTTGGGGAAAAATAGTGTACAAAAGAGAAGAAGAAGAAGAAAGTTGAATGGGAAAGGAGGATGGTGAGGAGAGATTCTGCTAACAGCAAGCAAAAATGGTTCGGTTATGGAGGAGAAAATAATTAATAGGATATGGAAGGGAGGTTTGGCTAGTACAAAAATCAAGAGGAAAAAGAAGGGAGGAAATGTGCTACAGTTTCGGCAAAAAGTGATGAGCAACTCCAAAATGCAAGAGAAGGAAAAAGACTACACAAAAAGGGGTTTCGGTTTTTACTTTTCTTTTCCAATGACACAAACGGCACTCCACTACTCCCTTATGACCGAATGTACCAAGATAGAAAAGCCTAAGACTGATGAGAATTTTGGCACACACCTTAAGTAGCTAAACCAAAATGCTCCTCACCCAAGACCCCCTTCCATGACCGGTTTTCTCCCCTCAAAGAGCCCCACATTCGGCCAACACCTCCACCACACACCAAATCCCTTGATTTGCTCCACCAACTTCTCCCCATCACCCTTTCAAATTCGTTTGACCAATTCAAACTCTTCCAAGCTTTCTTGTCCATCCATTTTGAACTTGTTGACTCATTCAACAACCACCTTGAAGAGTCCCAGCCAAAAGCCACTTCCTCCTCACCTGAACCACAAAAATAAAGTTCCACATGCTGTAGATGAAACTCGAACTCCTTCCCCCCTCCTGCTCCTTTATGACGCCACTCCCTTGCACCTTAAGTGGCGTCACCTTGCCACCACACCACACACCTTTTTTGTGTCAACAAACACAAGTAAATATTCTTAAAGCCTGCTTCAACTAGCTCTCCCCCTTAAAGTGCCCAAAAAGCAATATTTTTCTACAACACTGGCTTGAACTCGAGCCTTCCCAGGACCCCCAAACACACCAAAATAACATGCTGCACAAGCCAAACACATAGAATAACACAAAACGCAGAACCCCAAATTCTAGGATGTTACAGTATCGCACACAGCCTACCAATAATAATGAATACGATGGTATCGCACACAGCCCACCAATAATCACTTATTCACGGTGTTTATCCATATCATTTTCCTATTCTGAATGTTCATTCAGGAATTTCCTCACTTTCTATCATTTTAATAGATATCAATAATATTCATTCACATTTCACACAATACATTAATATGTAAAAAAAAATAAGTAAAAAGGATGTATCATTTACATATAAACTTACATCGATAAAAAATATGTTAATTTGCAATTTAGTCCGAAACCTTGCCTTTTCCTCGGTCAAGGTTGATTCCACGTTCTTCTTGATTTGCAAGGAGTGTAAGTTGCTGAAAATTTCAAGCTTCCAAACCCTTATTCTTGTTGATATTTTCGGTGGAAGAAGAAGAAGATGGAAAAGATGATAGCTTTTCTTTGTTTTTATTTTATTTTATTCATTTAGTCACCTAATGCCACCAAACCTTGACCAAATTCATTTTTTTGTCCCTATGGCAGGCCATCACCGTAAAAAAGGCCTATTTGCACATTAAAGACCTCTAATTTAAGGTTCTCTAGCTATATGACACTTCAAATTAGTAGAACACAAATTTTGCCTTTTATGCGATTTAGTCCTTTTTCAAAATTAAGCAAGTAATCACTACAATTAATTCAAAAAATATTTCATGCACTCAAATAATCATGATATAACACATAAAATAATATTAAAAATAATTTCTCCGGCCTCAAATTAGTGGTTCCGAAACCACTGTTCCGACTAACCCTAAAATTAAGCTGTTACATACCGAATTAAGCTAGATAGTGTGACTTGACTGCTGATCCGATTGTCCAACCTTCCGAGTATCTATAAGAAAAAAGTTTAACACAAGTAAGCCCAATTAAACTTAGTAAGTTCGACATATTAAATCAATAAATCTTACCGAAGTGAATATAACAAATCAAAAAGTAATATAACAACCATGAAAGTTTCCTATCATCTGCAATCTCAATTGGTAATTCATAACTAATCAATACAAATCCCAAGTATATATGAAAAATTCATTAGAGTTACTCAAAAACTTAACCTACCGAGATTTTTAATTCGATGAACGACTTACGGATAAGAGTACATCATCAATCCAACCAAACATGTAACACCCCTTACCCCTATCCGTCGTCGGGTCAGGGTACGAGGCATTTCAGCAATCTTATACACTTCTCCGATACATACATTTCAATTATACATTAAAACCATTCATAGTCACACTCTATGTCCCTATTATGGGCTTACGAGGACCAAAACAACCATTAAAGTTGGTTCGAGATAAAACCGAAACTTTTCGGGCATTTAGAAAAATTTTACCAAAACAGGGTCACACGCCCGTGTGACATATGACACGGTCGTGTGAGTAGACCGTGTGGTCCTCACACACCCATGTTTGGAACCCGTGTGTAATTCACTAGCATTTTGTTTATGCACCACGACCAAACCACATGCCCGTGCAGTGGCCGTGTCCTACCCCACAGCTGACACACACAATCTATCTCTAGCCCGTGTGGCATACATTAGGCTATTTTTCAAACCTTTTGTTTTCTTAAATCTTTGTACTAATATACAATGTATCGATCTTTGTTATACCTTTAGCTAATACTAACTTAGCCACATCAAGACATTTCTCCATGCATGCATAAAATAGGTTTACTTACGTATAGGCATTATGAGCCACATCTCATGACTCCATTCAACGAAGCAATATAAGCCTAAACATTTGGCTAAGTCATAATAATACATAGAACCAATAACTAAATCTCTATACATTCCATTCATTTGAAAATAATTAGGAATTGTCGTGATTCCAACTTGACAAATTGATAATGTGATGATACCTCCAACGATCTCCAACCCCGAGCCAACCTGACAACACTAAGAGAAATGGGAAAATGGTGTAAGCTTTATAGCTTAGTAAGTTAGCATATTAATAATAATAAGCAATTTAATTAACAATATTAACCCATTTCTCAATAAATATGCTCAAAGAAGTAGAATCAATATTCACATAGTTTCACCTTTTTCTTAAGTTCAGCTTAGGTTGTTTTTCTGAGTCACAGTCACTAATTTAATTATTTCATAAGCTACAGAACTCGAAATTAAGTTCCGTAAATTTTCCATGAAATTAGACACACAATACCAGATTATTCTTAAAGTTTTCCTTACTTCACTGTTCGATAGTTCTGACCTATCTTTAGAAAAACTCAGTTATCTCATTTTACAGAATTCAAATAATGTTATCATTTATTCCAATAAAAAATAGACTCATTAAGGATTCTAATCATATAAACTATGCTCCATGATTATTTTTGTACAATTTTTAATAATTTTTCCAAGACAGAATAGGGGATCACGAAGTCATTCAGAACCAGTCTCACTAAAATTTAAATATCTCATAATTTCCACTTCTTTTGCTTACTCTATTTCTTTTATAAGAAAATAGACCTCAGTGATCTTTCAATTCATATCTCCTTCATTTTCTAATTCAATTTCTACTACTTTCTGTGATTTTTCAAAAGTACACAATTGCAGTTCTCCAGTACCGTTTTAATGCAAATTTCACTTTTTCATGATTTCCATGTATTCACTTTCATTTTTTTTACACATATGCACTAAAACAACATATAACTTGGCACATAACTATCACTTGATCATATGCACATCTCATTCATTTGTATCCATACTATTAATGCATCATAGTCTAAGCATTTTATTCAACATATAAATCATACAATAACAATTTTGTACACATACCTGTACTACTTATTCATATGATTCTCTACTTAGTTTCATACATGCACTTCACTTATACAAACAATTTCATATTCACACTTACTCATATAAATGCATCAAACACGATGTTCACTTTCACATTATTATCACATGATTAAATCCATTTCACATTCAATCACTTTTCATTATATCAATTCAATACCCATTGAACCATACAGAATACTAAAGGATACTCGGAATAAGGCACAGAGTGCCACACTGTAATGTAGCCGAAGCTACCACTGTAATACTGGGGTTAACTTCGGGCCTGGTCACACAAGCTGTCAGGTGTCTGCAACACATGTAAGATCACCCAGCCACTGATATAACACAATGAACCAGCACCCGGGGAACACTTTCACACTGAAAACACTGAAATTCCTAGTGACATGTCACTTGTATCCTAATTGTTTCCTAAGGTTCAATCGAGACTTTTTCACACTTGTTAACACTTAGTCAATATTCACTTAATCACTTGTCTCATGATAACACTAATTCACAATTACTCATAACATTCACAATCATAGAAGTCACATTAAGTACAATATTTCAATGCACTTCCATATACCATAGACATATTTTAAATCAATTTATAAACTTGGCACATTAAACATTTAATTCAACATAATTCAATTAATTCACTAATTTAGCTTTCAAATATAAATTAAAAAATTATTTCATTTGAAACACCCCAAACCCAGCCCACGAGCCTTGACCGGATCTGGTAGGTTTCTCGAGAAAACATTTAAAAATTTGTTTGTTACGTAGGAAAAATTCGTGTGGTTTTAAAGAAGGATTTGCTTGGGTTGGGTTCAAGTGAAAACTTTTGTTAATTTAGAAATCAGAGATTTATTAAAAACCTTGTTTTCATATTAAAAGATATGCCGAAATTGTTTTAAAAATTTTACCTTTAAATTAGAAATTATTTGTGATAGGTGGTCGAAAACACTTAATATTTATTTTTAGGAAAAACCATTTAACTTTGATTTAACCTTAATCATATGGTAAAAAAAATCAAATAAAAAGCATGCATAAAACAGTTCATACTATGGCCTTATTACATCGAAAACGAAACCCAAAATAAATCCAAAATACTTAAAATATAACAAGTTCAAAATAAAATAAAGTCCCGAACTGAGCATGGCCACCACTAAGCTTCTGCCGACCCGGTCCATCACTGATCGTCACCTGAAAAATATTCCCACAACGGGGTGAGTCAAATAGACTCAGTGTGTAACAACCAACACTAAGTTTCAACGATTTTAGGCACAACAGTTCATTCATACACATATAATTAAATATAATGATGCAAACCCGAACCCAAACCTAGGTACCATCCATTACACATCACCCGTACCAACCTGCACACCGTGGGGACTACTAAGGCAACCCTTATAAATTCGTGGCATAGCCACCATACAATTATTTGTGACATGAGTCACCACATTCAGATAATTGTGACCGAAGTCACCACATTCAGATATCGGGGTATAAAACCACCAATTCACTTCCCCTTCCATAATCACCCAAATGCCCATGTCATACATATCATGCAATATCATGACTTATTTCACATTCTTATCATTGTTCACATATGTGCCTTATCGTATATTCATAATAAGATAACTACAGTAGTGGTAAATTAACGTACCTGAGTACTTTGTACCATTGCATGGTACCTTAGCCCACTTGCACATTATTATAACACATATATTAAATTTTAATGCCTTAAATCTCTTAAAACTTAGGGAAGGGCTACACACCTAGTATTAACGCTTTATAGAAATCCCGAAAACCCGATCTAATGCTTTAGATCTCAAGTTCCTACATTCGGCCATTACTAGGCATATTAGCAATACCTATTCAATTATATAACCAAATCTCGAAAGATATTCGCAACTTAAATTCTAACCTTGCTACCGATTTGACCACTAACCAAATCCAGAAAACTTGGTGATACCTATTCTTGCAATCGGTTAGGCACTAAATCACCTAAATGGTTAGTTTCCGGCTTTCGAATAACATACGAAACAGATTCATAACAGTACTATAGCCTTAGCCGATTGTATATATGTACTTACTAGCGATCTAAAATCTCGAAAACCTGTCACTTGGCTTATAAAGATGCCAAAATACCTTAGATCTGAAATCCCGGATGATCTCTCTAGAAGTCGGCTATAATGGCAATCCCGAAATTCACCTTCCAAGTTTCGACCAACAAGATTAGGAGGGATTAGATTAAACTTTCGGCTTAAAAGAGAGATTGACAATCAAAGAACAATCGATCTTACCCTTAATACTGTAGTTGCTTGCACACTTGCTTGACACCACTCAGGAATTCGGCTATAGACTGAGTGTTGATCACAGGTTTCGGCTTTTGATGATCACTTAGAATGATTCAGTTTAACCAAGAAAGAAAAGAAAGGTATAGGACTTAGGGAAATTCGGTAAGACTAGGGGATCCTATTTTCGGCTTTTGGAGAATTGAAAAGAAAAAGAGAATAGTTGCAGTGAGAATTCGGCAGAGGCTTCAAAGAAGAATAATGGCCTTGCTTTTCCCCTTTCTGCCGAAATTACTACACCAAGAATCCCCTATTTGGCCAACTCCACATCCCTTATCTAATCCTTAAATTTCCTCGTTATCACCTTATTCAAATTAATAAAATTAATCCACCATTTATCCCTTATCTAGCCGAATTTTAAAAAGAATAACACCTCATCTTAAACTCCTCCCATAGACTCCCCATGCCGTCCATCTCTGTGCATCTTAGCTACAAAAATAAAAGCTCTTATTTGCCTCCCTTGTGACTCGAACCCTGGCCCATCTGCACCTGCTTGTGGCGTCATTTCCAGAGGCCTTAAGTGGCGCCTCCAAGCCACTTTACCAAGCCCATTTGTGTGTCATATCTCCCCTACATTTTCTCTTAAGGCCACTCCGCCTTGCTTCCTTTTCTAGATTTAAAATCTAATAATTTCTAAGGCATTTATCTACATTCTAGTGTTCCCCAAAGTTTATAAAACCCATTCTCATACACATAAACATGCTTTCACATTTATTTAAGCAAAAATGCATAAGCCATAAATTAGGGATATTACAGTTCTACCCCCTTAAAATAATTTCGACCTCAAAATTACCTGTCTAAAACAAGTGAGGGTATTGCTGTCGTATTGCTTCTTCCGGCTCCCACGAAACTTCCTCCGATCCATGATTACGCCATAACATTTTGACTAGAGGAATTGATTTCCTTCGCAATACCTTCACATCTCGTTCCAAGATCTGAATCGGCTCTTCCTCGTAAGACAAATCTAGCCTTAGCTCCACTTCTTCAACCGGAACAACATGAGATGGATCCGCTCGATAGCGACGTAGCATAGAAACATGGAATACGTCGTGCATCTGCTTCAATTCTGAAGGCAACTCTAACTGGTATGCCACTGGTCCAACTCGCTTCAATACCCGATAAGGTCCTATAAACCTTGGACTTAACTTCCCTTTGCGACCAAATCGCATTACCTTCTTCCATGGCGAAACCTTAAGAAACACTTGGTCTCCTACAGCAAATTCTATTTCCTTCCGTTTGAGATCCGCATACGACTTTTGCCTATCAGATGCCTCCTTCAACCGTGCCCGAATTACCTCAACCTTTTCCTCAGATTCTACCACAATCTCTAGACCCAAAACTCGGCATTCCCCTAATTCCGTCCAACACGTAGGAGTGCGACACTTCCGTCCATACAGCGCTTCATACGGTGCCATCCGAATACTAGCTTGATAGCTATTGTTGTATGCAAATTCCGCTAGAGGCAAATATTCTTCCCAACTTTCTCTGAAGTCTATTACACATCCCCTCAGCATATCCTCTAACACTTGGATTACTCGTTCAGATTGACCGTCTGATTGTGGATGAAAAACTGTAGTGAAATCCAATCTGGTGCCTAAAGCTTGATGTAGAGCCTTCCAAAACCGAGACGTAAACCTTGGATCCCTATCTGAAATGATTGACACCGGCACTCCATGCAACCTTACAATTTCTGCCACATACAATTTCGCCAACTTCTGCAAAGAATAGTCAACTCGCACTGGCAAGAAATGCGTGGACTTTGTCAATAGATCCACTATCACCCATACCGAGTCCTTAGTAGGTGTAAGGGGAAGCCCACTAACGAAGTCCATGGTGATTCTCTCCCACTTCCATTGCGGAATCTTGATTGGCTGAAGTAATCCCGACGGAACTTGGTGTTCAGCCTTAACTTGCTGACACGTTAAGCATTTGCCGACAAATTCTGTAACTTCCCGTTTAAAACCAGGCCACCAAAACTATTCCCTTATGTCCCTGTACAACTTAGTACCTCCAGGATGCATAGCATAAGGACAACTATGCAATTCCCGAAGAATTCTCTGCCTTAACTCCTTATCCTTAGGCATACAGACTTCATCCTTGAAACACAATACTCCATCACTGGACATACTGTAATCCTCTAAACCACCATTCTGAACTTGCCGCAACTTAGCACTTAAATCCTCATCTGCCAACTGACTTTCTTTCACCTCATTCAACCACGTCGGCTTGACTTGCAACTCTGCCAGCAGACTTCCATCGTCATACAAACTCAAATGTGCAAACATCACCCTCAGATCCGACACTACCTTCTGGCTTAGGGCATCTGCCACTATATTCGCCTTGCCCGGGTGATACTCTATGAAACAATCGTAGTCCTTCAATAATTCCACCCACCTTCGTTGTCTCAAGTTCAACTCCTTCTGGGTCAACAGATACTTAAGACTCTAGTGGTCTGTGTAAATTACTGACTTTTCTCCATACAAATAGTGCCTCCATACCTTGAGGGCAAAGACCACTGCCGCCAATTCCAAATCATGCGTCGGGTAGTTAACCTCGTGAGGCCTTAATTATCGAGACGCATAAGCAACTACCTTCCCATCTTGCATTAACACGCATCCCAATCCTGTATGAGAAGCGTCACAATACACCACGAAGTCCTTTCCTGCCTCAGGCTGAATCAAAATTGGAGCTTCAGTCAAGACCCTCTTAAGCTTCTCAAAGCTCTCCTATTGCTTCTCTGTCCATACGAAGGGTACTTCCTTCCTCAGCAACTTTGTCAATGGTGCGGCGATCGATGACAATCCTTCTACAAACCTTCTGTAGTAGCCTGTCAATCCCAAGAAACTACGAACCTCAGCCACAGACTTAGGTGGTTTCCAATCCAACACTGCCTCAATCTTTCGAGGATCCACCCTTATTCCTTCTGCAGATACCACATGCCCTAGGAATGCAACCTCCTTAAGCCAAAATTCACACTTGCTGAATTTAGCATAAAGCTTCTTCTCCCTTAGCACTTGTAATACTACCCGGAGATGCTTATCATGCTCCTCTTCAGACTTGGAGTACACCAGCATGTCGTCGATAAACACAACGACGAACCTATCCAAGTAAGGTTGAAAGACCTGGTTCATCATATCCATGAACGCGGGTGGGGCGTTCATCAACCCGAATGGCATTACCAAAAACTCGTAATGGCTGTATCTTGTCCGGAAAGCTGTCTTATGGATATCTATCTCTTTCACCTTCAACTGATGATATCTAGACCTTAGATCGATTTTTGAGAACACTGCAGCCCCCTTAAGCTGATCGAACAAGTCGTCTATCCTTGGCAACGGATACTTGTTCTTGATGGTCAGCTTATTCAACTGACGATAATCTATGCACATACGCATAGTTCTATCCTTCTTCTTCACAAACAAGACCGGTGCTCCCCACAGAGACACACTGGGTCGGATAAACCCACGATCAAGAAACTCTTGGATCTGAGCCTTGAGCTCAACCAACTCCTTTGGTGCCACTCTATACGGGGCAATTGACATAGGAGCTGTACCTGGTAGCAAGTCAATTCCAAATTCCACCTCCCTATCCGGGGGTATTCCGGGTAATTCCTCTGGAAACACATCTTCAAAGTCCCTTACAGTTCTAACTCCACTAACTCCTCCTTCTTTTCCCACCAACGCACTTACGAAGGCTAAAAATGCCTTGCACCCCTTCTGAACCATCTTATCCGCCTTTAATGCCGAAACTACGCTAGACAAGTAATTTCTTCTTTCTCCTATCATAACTATTTCCTCATCCTTCGGGGTCTTTAACTCCATTCTCTTAGCTGCACAATCCAATATAGCCCGATGCTCCACTATCCAGTCCATGCGAAGTATGAGATTGAATTCTCCGAAGGGTAGTTCCATTAAGTCGGTAGAGAATACCATTCCCTGAATCTCTAGAGGTATACTTCGAAAGATCTTATTCACCACTACAGTTTGGCCTAATGGGCTTACTATAGTCATCTCCCTATCAGATAGTTCAGAGGCTAAGCCTAGAGTTTCAACTACTCTACATGCAACATAGGAATGGGTCGAGCTCACATCAATCAGAGCAAAATAAGGCTTGCCAAAAATAAGGAACGTACCGGTTATGACGTCCAGCGCGTCTCCATCCTCCCTCCGACGAACTGCATAAACCAGACCCGACTATCTTGCCTCTATATTCCCAACACCTCTACCAGGTGTTCCTCGTCCCCTTCCAGCACCGTTACCTCTGTTATTCGGACCACGACCCCGCTGAGGCTGCTGTCCACCTCTACCAGCCTGATTAACATTCTGACCCGATGGTCGACTCCCGTCTATCTAGGACAATCCTTAATCAAATGATCTTTAGATCCACACTTGAAACATCCTCATGTCTTTTTCCAGCACTCTCCTAAGTGCATTTTCCCACATTGAGTACAAGTACGATACTGCCCTCCTGTACCAGCTTGTTGACCACGCGGCCTCTCAGCTCTAGACCTCTTTTGAACATTTCCAGATGATCCTGACGATCCAAAACCTCTCTTCTGCCTGTTCCGATCAGTGTTCTGCCTTACAGAGTCCTTAATTCCCTCGGCTACCTTAGCCTTCTCTACCAACGCAGCAAACTCCCGCTCCTGATGTGGGGCTATCAACAATCTCAGGTCATCCCTTAGTCCGTCTTCAAACCGGACACACTGCTCATGCGCTGTAGCCACTACTCCTCGAGCATACCAGCTCAACCCTTAGGAATTCAACAGTACTCTGCTCACGCATTTATTCCTCTTGAACCACCCGAAATGCCTTCTTCTGTGCATCAGTTTATCTGGTTCCATCATACTTCTTCTGATACGCTGCCTTAACATATTACCAAGTAAGATCCTCAGCTGTGGCTCCATCCCGAACTGTGAGCCACCATTGATATGCTTCATCGCGTAGCAGCGACACCATTCCTTTCAGTTTCTCCTCAGGGGTTAGATCCAGCTCATCCATAATTCGTTCCGTTGCCTCCAACCAATACTCGGCCGTACTGGGCGCCACATCAGATACACCCCGAAACACCTCAGCTCCATTGGCTCGGAGTCGCTCGGGTACAGATTTTCGAGCTCCCATATTCCCACCTGCTCCAGCCACCATTTCAAGAACTCGCAGCATAGCCTACGATACAGCATCATCACCCGTCTGATCTTACTGCTCAACACCGACAGCTGGTGGTGGGGTGGTGGTACCTCATTTTTAGACCCTTGACCCGACCTAACGGGTTCCGACACGGTCACTCTACCTCTACCGCGTCCTCTCACATTACGACCACGTCCCCTAGAGCTCATATCTACGATCGTACTTTAGTCTGATTAAGAAATTTTATGAATTAGTCCTTGTTTCACTGATTATCTGCGAAGAAATTTTATGAAAAGGAGTTTAATAGCAATTCTTTCGATCAATCAAAGTTTTTGTTCAAGTTTTCTACCCTAATTCAGAGAAGTACAGTCATTCAGTAGTACCTACCACACACATTCACTATTCAAACATTTGTGTTCATTCCTATTCCAGGGGTATTTTCGTCATTGGTCCTACAGGGGTATTTTGGTAATAAATCGGAGTCAATTTAAAAATCTTAATAAATCAGGGCACTTTGAAATTTTCAAAACTCGAGGGTACTTTTGAAAATTTTCTCAAATCAGAGGTGTAGCAGAAATTTTGGAAATCAAGGTAAGTCAGGGGTAATTTCGTAAATTTTCCAAATCAGGGTACTATTTTGCGAAATAGGGGTTTCTCGTATTTTGGAAAAAAACATCTTAGTAAAAGTCAGGGGTATTATGGTAATTTAAAATTTTTTTCAAACCAAGGGCATTTTAGTAATTTTACCACTAGGGGTATTTAGGTAATTTCGTAAATCGTAAATATTTCAAAAAATTTTCAAACTAAATTTTGTTACCATCTAAAAGGGGTAATTTGGTGATTTTAAAACTGAAGTTTTTATGAAAATACGGCTAATCCCTTTCGGGTTTTAGTTATTGAGTTTAGCCCGTGAATAAGTCCTCTTGGTTAGGGTGAAGCGTAGTTACGCACTGCAGTAGGATTCAGTGAGAAGAGGAGGTGAGTCACTAGGGACTCGCTAAGTACTGTGCTCTTTCGGATCCAATCCTGAGACATGCGCACAATGGTTGCCACACCCTAACTTACGACTTAGCCACGTGTTTGTTTACTTAGGCTTTAAGTTTTATGAATTTCTATGTTGGGGTAAACTAATCCCAGGGTTCAATAGTTCTTATTATACTATTCTATGTTCCCATTCTAACCTTATACAAATCATACTATAATTCACACCATGGTTTGAAGTACTTACCTGATGGACTGCGGGTCGAAGACTTAGGTGCCATGCCAGAAAACCTGCTTAATTCACAAAATTTTTCACAATCTTCATTTGGGCTCATTTTGAAAACGTTATGAGCTTTTAACCCAAGGCCGAGAGTTTTAAAACTGGGCTCTGATACCAAGCTGCAACACCTCAAACTCGGCCCACGAGCCTTGACCGGATCTGGTAGGTTCCTCGAGAAAACATTTAAAAATCTGTTTGTTACGTAGGAAAAATTCGTGTGGTTTTGAAGAAGGATTTGCTTGGGTTAGGTTTAAGTGAAAACTTTTGTTAATTTAGAAATCAGGGATTTATTAAAAACCTTGTTTTCATATTAAAAGATATGCCGAAATTGTTTTAAAAATTTTACCTTTAAATTAGAAATTATTTGTGATAGGTGGTCGAAAACACTTAATATTTATTTTTAAGAAAAACCATTTAACTTTGATTTAACCTTAATCATATGGTAATAAAAATCAAATAAAAAGCATGCATAAAACAGTTCATACTATGGCCTTATTACATCGAAAACGAAACCCAAAATAAATCCAAAATACTTAAAATATAACAAGTTCAAAATAAAATAAAGTCCCGAATTGAGCATGGCCACCACTAAGCTTCTGCCGACCCGGTCCATCACTGATCGTCACTTGAAAAATATTCCCACAACGGGGTGAGTCAAATAGACTCAGTGTGTAACAACCAACACTAAGTTTCAACGATTTTAGGCACAATAGTTCATACATACATATATAATTAAATATAATGATACAAACCCGAACCCAAACCTAGGTACCATCCGCTACACATCACCCGTACCAACCTGCACACCGTGGGGACTACTAAGACAACCCTCCATCCGCTACACATCATCGAAGGCAGTCGCTGCAGTCAACGTGCTCATCGCCCTTATAAATTCGTGGCATAGCCACCATACAATTATTTGTGACATGAGTCACCACATCAGATAATTGTGACCGAAGTCACCACATTCAGATATCGGGGTATAAAACCACCAATTCACTTCCCCTTCCATAATCACCCAAATGCCCATGTCATACATATCATGCAATATCATGCCTTATTTCACATTCTTATCATTGTTCACATATGTGCCTTATCGTATATTCATAATAAGATAACTACAGTAGTGGTAAATTAACGTACCTGAGTACTTTGTACCATTGCATGGTACCTTAGCCCACTTGCACATTATTATAACACATATATTAAATTTTAATGCCTTAAATCTATTAAAACTTAGGGAAGGGCTACACACCTAGTATTAACGCTTTACAGAAATCCCGAAAACCCAATCTAATGCTTTAGATCTCAAGTTCCTACATTCGGCCATTACTAGGCATATTAGCAAAACCTATTCGATTATATAACCAAATCTTGAAAGATATTCGCAACTTAAATTCTCACCTTGCTACCGATTTGACCACTAACCAAATCCCGAAAACTTGGCGATACCTCTTCTTGCAATCGGTTAGGCACTAAATCACCTAAATGGTTAGTTTTCGGCTTTCGAATAACATACGAAACAGATTCATAACAGTACTATAGCCTTAGCTGATTGTATATATGTACTTACCTAGCGATCTGAAATCTTGAAAACTTGTCACTTGGCTTATGAAGATGCCAAAATACCTTAGATCTGAAATCCCAGATGATCTCCCTAGAA
Source organism: Gossypium bickii (assembly GCA_025503065.1). NCBI lineage: Eukaryota > Viridiplantae > Streptophyta > Magnoliopsida > Malvales > Malvaceae > Gossypium > Gossypium bickii. Next base: position 38,376,829 of record CP106717.1, on the reverse strand, counting down.
GTCGGCTATAATGGCAATCCCGAAATTCACCTTCCAAGTTTCGGCCAACAAGATTAGGAGGGATTAGATTAAACTTTCGGCTTAAAAGAGAGATTGACAATCAAAGAACAATCGATCTTACCCTTAATACTGTAGTTGCTTGCACACTTGCTTGACACCACTGAGGAATTCGGCTATAGACTGAGTGTTGATCACAGGTTTCGGCTTTTGATGATCACTTAGAAAGATTCGGTTTAACCAAGAAAGAAAAGAAAGGTATAGGACTTAGGGAAATTTGGTAAGACTGGGGGATCCTTGTAACATCCTGGAAAGGGCCTATGCATTTTCGGTTTAATTGTTCGAAATGACATGTCTTATGTATTGCGAATAAATTTTTGACATTTTTGGAAACCTAGAAATGCATGGAAATGATTTAGAAATGAACATTTTTGGAAACCCGGAAATGATTTGGAAATGATTCAAAAGTGCAAAGTGAACATTTCTGGAAACTTGGAAATGTAAGGAAATGTCAAGTTTAAAGAGGCAAACGAAAATTTTTGGAAACTTAGAAATGACTTAGAAATGTCGAGTTTTAAAGTTTAAAAGAGGAAATTAAGGCAAGGTGGCCTTAAGAGAAAAAGTATGTGAAATTTGACACGCAAACAGGCTTGGAAAAGTGGCCTGGAGATGCCACTTAGGGCCTCTTGAAATGGCGCCACATGCAAGGGGATTGGGCCTTGAGTTTGAGTCACAGGGAAAGCAAATAAAAGAAAATTTATTTTGCTTCCAGAAGAAGTGAGGTGGACGGCACAAGGTGTTTAAAAAGAAGAGTTTTATTCTCTTTAAATTTCGACTAATAAGGATAAATAATGGATTTTTATTTTAGATTATTTTTCAAGGAGATAATAAAGGATTATTCTTTAATTATTTTAAATTAAGGAGATAAAGTTATCAAATAAAAGAGTGATGGCCAAGAAAGGGACTCTTGGCCTAGTAAATTCGGCAATAGGAGGAACAGCGAGGCATTTTACAATTTTTTTTCTCTCCAAGCAAGCTTCTGCCGAAATTTTCTTTTCATCTTCCCCAAATTCTTTTCTCGACAAAATCACAAGTTTCCTCTCATCCTTTATTCTTTCTTCTTCTTTTTTTTTTTTTCCAATCCATCGTGTTTAAACCCCAAAGAAAACCCTAGCCAATTATTCAAGGAAATCAAATTTGGTGATACACATCTAAGCCATAGCCGAATATTTTCGTAGATCAAAGGGTGTTGCCGATTTCCATATAAAAGGGTAAGGATCTATTATGATTATTTTCTTTCTTCTTTAAAAACAAAAGGCAAGGTTTTAATGACACATTCGTGTTGGCTAAAACTTTGAAGGAAAACTTCGGGATTTTGTGATCACTATCGACTACAAGGAGGAAGGTTTCGGATTTCTAAGATTCAAGGTAAGAAACTATAAGATTCGCCAAAGGCCATTCATTATGTTTAATGTTAGATTAAACTCTAACATGTGTCTATAAGGTTTTCGACAACAGTAAGGAAGCAAGGATTCAATTCGGGACTTGATTCTTAAGTCAATCGGCAACAAGGTAAGTTTTAGTATACTAATCCTACTAGGATTTAGATTTATGGCCGAATGGCTTTTTATTAAATTAGTAAGTGATTAATCAAATGTAGGGATTAAGGATCTAAGCGGTAGATCAAATTACGAGATCTCAAGGAATTTGCTAAGCGAATCAGGTGTGTACCCCACACTAATTCTTAATAAGTTTTATGGCTATGTCTAATTAAAATATGTGATATTGAGAATAAGAAAGTGGCTAAGGTACCATGTTATGGTACTAAGTACTCAGGTACGTTTCCTACTCCTACTAGGAATATGAAATATGTTATTTGTAGCATGAGAATAAGAATGTGAACTTTGGCATATTAATGCATATTACAAAATGGGGCATATGGGTTATTGAAAGGGGAAGTGAATGTGGTGACCTAACACCACGAACCGTGGTATCTGAATGTGGTGACCTAAGACCACAGTAATCTAAATGCGGTGACCTAAGACCGCGATATCTGAATGTGGTGACCTAAGACCACAAATGCGGTGACCTAAGACCGCGATATGGAGTGTAGCGGAAGGAGGGTCGACTTAGTAGTCCCCACGGTGTATGAGTTTGGTATGGGGAGTGTAGCGGATGGCTTGTTAGGTTTGGGTTTGGGAATGCATCATAATTTGTATGCTATGATATGAATGTGTAATATTTGTTATGCCTGATTCTATTATGATTTAGTGTTGTGTACACATTGAGTCTGTTGACTCACCCCGTTGAGGGACCATGTTTTAGGTGATGAACAAGATGTGAACGACCGACTACGAACTTGTGGTGGCCATGCTCAACATGAAGTTTTTATTTTTATGGACTATTAATTTTTAAGTACTCCAATTATTTGGATTTACTTGATGTAATAAGGCCATAAGGCCATAGTGCACTATTTTATTTCTCTGCTTTATTTATTATGTTACGAAATTTTTATTAAGTTAAAGATTAAGTAATTTACTTTAAATGTATTCTATATGTTTTATCACCTAAAATTTAAAAGGGTTTTCATTATAAAACGATTTTGTTTTCTACTCGAGCCCAACCCAAAACAATATTTCTTTCAAAACACACTATTTTCCCAAAGTAACAAAAGAACTTTGAACCGGTTTACTTGAGGAACATACCAAATCTGGTCAAAGCTCGTGGGCCGGGTTTGGGGTGTTTCAATCCTATTTTCGGCTTTTGGAGAATTGAAAAGAAAAAGAGAATAGTTGCAGAGAGAATTCGGCAGAGGCTTCAAAGAGAGAATTCGGCAGAGGCTTTTCCCCTTTCTGCCGAAATTACTACACCAAGAATCCCCTATTCGGCCAACTCCACATCCCTTATCTAATCCCTAAATTTCCTCCTTATCACCTTATTCAAATTAATAAAATTAATCCATCATTTATCCCTTACCTAGCCGAATTTCAAAAAGAATAACACCTCATCTTAAACTCCTCCCATAGACTCCCCATGCCGTCTATCTCTGTACATCTTAGCTGCAAAAATAAAAGCTCTTATTTGCCTCCTCAGTGACTCAACCACTGCCCATCTCGCACTGCTTGTGGCGTCATTTCCAGAGGCCTTAAGTGGCGCCTCCAAGCCACTTTACCAAGCCCATTTTTGTGTCATATCTCCCCTACATTTTCTCTTAAGGCCACTCTGCCTAGCTTACTTTTCTCGATTTAAAATCTAATAATTTCTAAGGCATTTATCTACATTCTAGAGTTCCCCAAAGTTTATAAAACACATTCTCATACACATAAACATGCTTTCACATTTATTTAAGCAAAAATGCATAAGCCATAAATCAGGGATATTACATCATTATTGTTAACACACCAACTTACCTCGAATGCTGAAACAGCTAATTTTCCTGACTTAGTCCACAACTTTGTTCTTCCCCGATCATAGTCCAAATTTCATATTTTCTTGATCTAACATTTCAAATTAACACTCAGTTAATACATTTTATCAACATACTAATAAATTCAATTCACATATCATATTTTGGAAAATTTACAATTTTGCCCCCTAACTTTTCAAAAATTACACTTTTACCCCTAAACTCGTAAAATAATTTTTATTCAATTTTGTCATGTTTCATTACATGCTGAACATTTTTCTCTTCTGTGGCAACTTCAAATTCTCACAAATTCACACACTTATGACCAATTTATGACTTTTACAATTTAACCCCTTTTATACGATTTCATCGAAAATCATCTAATAAAACTCGTTTCTCTAATCATAGACATGCATAATCTACCATAATTCATAAAAATGCACAATTATTCAACATAATTAAATTTTTAAAATTAAACTCTCACTCAAAATAATGGTAGAAATAGCTAAACCAAGTTACCGGGATTTCAAAAATACGATGAACATTAAAAAAGGGGCTTGGAATCACTTACTATTGAGCTTGGAAAGCTTGGACAAAACCTCAACCATGGCTTCCATGGTATTTTCGGCAGCAACATAAAAGAATGAAGAAGATGACAACTTTTTATTAGGCTATTTTGCCTTTATATGCCAAATTACTAAAATACCCTTAATGCCTTTCTTAGATATTTTATCACACAAGCCCATTTTTTGTCCAAAATTTTAGAATTTGGTAAAATTGCTATTTAAGGGCTCCTAATTCATAATCCAAAGCAATTTCATACAAAAAGCTTCTAGAACATGCATTTTTCAATTTATTCATTTTAGTCCTTAACTTTCAATTAGACATTTTAGACATAGAATTTCTTCACGAAAGTTTCACGCAAACATACAATCATATCATAGACCATCAAATAATCATAAAATCATTGCTTCTGCTTCGGATTCGTGGTCTTGAAACCACCATTTCCACTAAGCCCAAAATTGGAATATTACAAAACATACCATATGCTCACTCGAGCCAATCCCTCCAACACACCAATGCTCATACAAGCTAATCCAACCATCACACCAATGCTCATAAGAGCTAAACCAGCCATCACACCAATGCTCATAAGAGCTAATCTAACCATCACACCAAATAGAGAGTATAACACGAGAATTCGCAACAAATGCTGAACCTTGGTTTACTCAGGCAATATGCAAAAATATCCCTCCAATACTACCTCAACTCCAAACCATCGTAACGCACCAAAACACCATTGTACTCTATCCCGCGTTCAAATCAAACCGAGGATCAAGTTCAATATTAAACCTCAAATTACCATCCATCATCATCAATAAAAAATAAATATATAAATTGTATCATGTCAGACTACAAAATAATTCATTTTGATGTTAAATTCTAAACCATACGAACTTACCTGGACCAAATTATAGGAGTTGCAGAAGTTCAGGGACTATTCCATAATTTTTCCATTTCTACAGTATCTACGGGATCTTGATATGCAAAGAAATAAGTAAACCGAAGCTTTCTCCCCACCCTAGCTATGGCATTTAGCCATTTGACGAAGATAATGAAAATGAATTTTGTTTTTCACTCTTTAATTTAGCTTAATTTTAATTAAACTTCCATTCATTTACAAAAATTAACATTCAATTCACACTATTTTATTATTTCCCATTTAATTGTCGCCCCACTATTGTAATTAAGGCATAATTTTTCTTAAGTCCTCCCTCATTTATTATTTAAACCATTTGATTAATTAATTACTATAATTACTATATTTTACACCTTTTACAATTTAGTCCTTTTTCTTTAATTAACTATCTAAACGTTAATATTTTTAAACTAAATTTTAATATGAATACGACTTTAATAACAATATAAATATTCTAAAAATAATAATTACGAGTCAACACGATGGAAATTTATGGTCTCAAAACCACTATTCTGTCACCCCTGAAAATCAGGTTGTTACAATGGAAATGTGCAAGTGTACACAATCGTAACAAGTAATAAAGTGACAGGTAAATGTCGAGTTATCGTACCCACGGAGACTGTGAAAATAATTTATTTATGAATGCAATAAAAACACTTTGGTAAAGAAAAATATTTTGATTTTGAGTAAGTAATTAAAAACTAAGTAAAATAAAATAAAGTAAAAATAATAGTTTCAATGCACGATTTTGAAAGATGATTTTAATCAAGATGACATAATTGTGTTAGATTAATTATATTTCTTAACTTAGAATTACTAAACTCATGACCATCTTGTTACGAATATATTCACGACGACTTGAAAATTTGCTAACTACTGCTCATACGTACATATTAAATTAACTAATCTCTTGAACATTTTCCCATGTCAATTCAAACAATTAATCAATCTTCATAAGCACATAAAATGTTAAGTGAGGTAACAATGTATCCCTACCTTGAAATAGTTTAATCACAATAATCTTGCAAGTTATGCAATGCTAATGTATCGTCTAATAACGTCGCTAATTTAACCCTCAACTACCTTAGAAGATTAAACATGTACTGGTTAAGTATTGTGTCAATTAATTACAATTTCAAAATGATTAAATAATTAATTCATTAGTTACCTTACAATTATAATGCAAGAATAACTTAGTTATGATTTTACTTAATCAAACAACTTACCAAGGCCTATAACAACACAAACATAATTTTAATAACTTAAGTGGATGAAATGCAATCAACCTAACACGAAATAAGTTTAAGCTATATTAATTAAATTAAACATATCAACATCACAATTATTCATATACATGTTCATAACAACAACAATGAAAAATAAGGATAGGGAACTAGAATCAAATCCGGTGTTTCTCTAAAGCTTGACTAGTTTGCTCCTGAAACACCCCAAACCCGGCCCACGAGCTTTGACCAGATTTGGTATGTTCCTCAAGTAAACCGGTTTCAAATTCTTTTGTTACTTAGAGAAAAACTTGTGTGATTAAAAAAAATATTGTTTGGGTTGGGCTTGTGTTGAAAACAAACTGGATTTTTATATTAGAAAACCCCTTTTTAATATTAAGTGATAAAACATATAGAGTATATTTTAAAATAAAATACTTAGGCTTTAACTTAATCAAAATTTGTAACACAATAAAACAACAAGTAGAAATAAAATCGTTCATCATGGCCTTATGGCCTTATTACATCAAATAGTTTCCAAAATATTTCAAAGTACTAAAATAAATTCAAGAGTCCATAAAAATATAAACTTCATCTTGAGCATGGCCACCACAAGTACTGCCGTCCCGGTCCATCACTGTTCATCACCTGAAACATAGTCCCACAACGGGGTGAGTCAAACAGACTCAATGTGTACACGACACTAAATCATAATAGATTAGGCATGCATTTTCATATCAAATACTTATTCATATAACAGATAAAAATGATGATACAACCCAAACCCAAACCTAATTGTCCATCCGCTACACACCCCTACCCGCTCCACACCGTGGGACTACTAAGTCAACCCTCCATCCGCCACACACCATCATCGAAGCGATCACAGCAATCGACGTGCTCATCGCCCCCATAAAATTTGTGGCATAGCCACTGGATAATTGTGTCATGAGACACCACATTCGAGATAATGTAACCGGTTACCACATTCGGATAATGTGACCAAGTCACCACATTTAGATAATGTGACCAAGTCACCACATTCAAATAGTGAGACCAAGTCACCGCATTCACTTCCCTTTCTCATATAACCCGAATGCCCCATATTATTCATATTATGCATATCATACTTAAATTCACATTCATGTCACTTTTCACATGTTAAATATAACATATTTCGTAATCCTAGTAGGAGTAGGAAACGTGCACGAGTACTTTGTACCATAACATGGTACATTAGCCACATTCTTATATTTTCATATTAGAACATATAACAAGTTTAAGCCATACATCGTATTAAAAGATAGTGTGGGGTACACACCGATTCGCTTAGAAATTCCTTGAGATCCCGAAAAGCTTGATCTAATGCTTAGATCCTTAATCCCTACATTTGATTAATCACTTACTGCTTTAATAAAAAGCCATTCGGCCACAAATCCAAATCCTAGTAGGATTAGTATTCTTAAACTTACCTTGTTGCCGATTTCACTATAAATCAAATCCCGAAAACTTTGTAGTATTCCTTCCTTAAAAATTGGCTAGCACCAAATCATTTAACTAGGTCAGTTTTCGGCTTTTGAATAAATAGGAAATAATTCTAAATACCAAAAATAAGCCTTGGCCGAATACTTCATATGCTTACCTTGTGGATTTTAAATCCCAATCTCACCGAATAACTAGGGAACACGTGGCCTATGGTGTACCTTCTGAAAAGAACTTCTCCTTCCTTGTAAATCCCGAAAGATCTCTTCAAAGTTTCACAACAAGATATTAATGGGGTTAATCCTAGATTTCGGCAAATCTTAAAAGAAAAGGATGAAACCAGAATGAGACCTTACCCTTACTTGAAGAAATCGATTGCACCTTCACTTCAATCTTCGAGAGATTCGGCTATGGCTAGATGATGATCTCACAACTTTCGGCTTTTGGAGGGATTAGAGAAGGAAGAATAAAGATGGAGGATTCTTGGCTAGAACACAAGGTATTTCGGCTTGGCAAAAATAAAAGAAGAAGAAGATTTGGTGAAGAGAATTCGCAGAGGCTTTCAAAGAATGTAAAATAATGCAGAATGGCCTCTCTTTTCCTTTTATAGCCGAAATTACTAAGCTAGAGTCCCTTACTTGGCCACCACTCTTCTATTTTGATAGCTTTATCCCTTTAATTATCACTTTATTCAAATTAAAAGAATTTAATCCAACAATTATCTCTTGAAAATAATCCAAACTAAATCCTTTATTTATCCCCTTATTAGCCGAATTTTAAAGAGAATAAAACTCCTCCTTTTTTAAAAGCTTGTGCCGTCCATCTCACTTCTTCTGGAAGCAAAATAAAATTTCTTTTATTTGCTTCCCATGTGACTCGAACTCAGGCCCAACACCTTGCATGTGGCGCCATTTTTATAGGCCCTAAGTGACATCTTCAGGCCACTTTTCCAAGCCTGTTTGTGTGTCAAATTTCACCAACTTTTTCTTTTAAGGCCACCTTGCCTTAATTTCCTCTTTTAAACTTTAAAACTCGACATTTCTAAGTCATTTCTAAGTTTCCAAAAATTTTCGTTCGGCTCTATAAACTTGACATTTCCTTACATTTCCAAGTTTCCAAAAATGTTCACTTTCCGTTTTTTAAACTTAACATTTCCATACATTTCCAGATTTCCAAAATGTTCACTTTCCTCTTTTGAAACTTAACATTTCTAAATCATTTCTTTACATTTCCAAGTCATTTCCCTACATTTCCTAGACATTTCCTTTCATTTCCAACATTTCTAAAAATGCACTTTCCTTACATTTCCAAGGTTTCTAGAATTCACATAACACATTCATATCACAATAAACATGTTATTTCATAAAATTAAGCAAGAATGCACAAGCCCATTTTCATGTCCATAAACTCCTAAAAATTTTCCTTAAGGCCTCCTTCACCTAACTTCTCCTTTAAAAATAAAATTCCAATACTTTTCCAAGACTTCCTCCTACATCCTTGGATTCTCAAAACCCTTAAAACATGCTCAACCACACTTAAAGCCTACTAACACTTGAGTTATGCTCCAAACGCATAACCCCTAATCTAGGATGTTACAGCTCCACTCCTCCTTATCTATTTGTTCGTGTAGAACCGAGGCTTCTACAAGCACTTGAATGCTACTTATGGCAATGGTTGAAGGGCTCCTTTCTAAGAGGGCAAATCAGTAAGGGAATGGAAGGGAAAAAGAAGAGCAAAGGAAGGGTTTTGAAGAGAGAAAGTGAGAGAGAAATGAAGAATCAAAGGATGAGAGGTGTGCTTGAAATGAGCAGCCAATGGGGTATTTATAGGTTTAATAGGCTATTAAAAATAGAAATAATTAGTAGCCATAGACTCCCCCATGGCTGGCCACACATGTGGCAAGTTTGAAGCTTTCAAACTTGCTAAATTTAGCTAGAGGAAAATCTATAAAGGCTTGAATAGTGGAGGGTTTTGAATGCAATTTCAAAGAAGCTTCAAGGGATTTTTTACAAGCCAAATAATCAGCTAAATAAGCTGATTGGGTCAGCATATTGTACGGTTTTGGGTAGTTCAGTTGCTCAATTGGATCAATCTCTCAGTTTAGCACAATTGGGCCTCTTTTCATAATTTAATTATTAATAATTATTTAACCCAAAATAAATTGGATTGAAATTAAAATTAATTATATTATGAATCGGTATTCACAATTTGGACCATCTTAGGCTAAAAAATTAATTCGCCTCGGTACTTCAAAACCGCTTCTCCAATTTGTGCTTCTAACAGTGTCTACCGAGCCAATTTTTGCCCTTTGTGCGAATCTATCGAAAATAAATAAAAATTAATCAAAATTTATTATAAAATTAATTAAAATTTAACATGTTAATAATTTAAGTACAATTTAATTATTTTACAATTATTATATCTTTTTCAACAATAATTACTATGAAATTGCATGAATTTGAGTTAAAAAGGGCATGAAAAAGTGTGTATATTTTCGTGTTTCCAACTACGCATTAGCCTCAATGCATTATTGACATTCAAACCCACAATAATACTTGACTAAGGACTTTTTAAGAATAATCATATTATTCTCGAGCAATGATGCAAGCAGCAGATATTGCCAAAAAAGGAAGCCACCTGGAAGCAACCATGATGGCAACCACTATTCAAGGAAGCTACATGGAAAAAACCAAAAGCATCCTTATCAAGATACTATTCAAGGAAGCTACGTGGAAACAACCAAAAGCGTCCTTATCAAGATACTGTTCAAGGAAGCTACGTGGAAAAAGCCAACATAGCATCCACCAATTAAAGGAATCTACTTGGAAGCCACCAAGAAGCTGACAATTAATGTGTCCTTATCGGGATACTATTCGGAACTCAATTGTAATTAAATTAGAGTTTATTCTTTAATTCTTATCCGACTTTATTATTAATCAGTTTATTTATACACACAAAACAAGAAATTGAAATAACAATGGCAATGCCTTATATTAACAACAAGGTAAAACGAGTATGTAACTATGATCATCTCATGATTGGTCTTTGGTCAAAATCTAGCACAATATGCATGAAATAGTTATGATTCTATGTAAAAAAGATTATGTACTCCATGATAGTATGTAAACAAAATGCTTGTATTGCATGATTATAATGGTGGGATACAGAGGAGAAATTATTGACGGGTTAGATGAAGTTAAATTGTGATGTGCGAAGCTCTAGTCATTGCGAAGGGGACAGTACGGTGTTCAAGCGTCAAGGTTAGATGTGAGATGAAATGTTATTGACTGGTTCACTAGAGCGACACCGTGACGATGATTATTGGGTTTCATAGAGCAACATCGCGATAGCGGTCAATAGGCTCTATGGGGCGACACCATGACGACAATAAGGTTCTTCGGGGCAACACCTTAGAAAGGTTTAAACTATAAGACCATGGCTTGACCATCGCAACGCAGAGAGTCCGCCAGGACATTGAACATGGGGTATGTGTAAGACCGTGGCTCGACCATGCCAACATAAAGAGTCTGCTAGGACATTAAAAATGGGGTATGACGTGTAAGACCATGGCTTGGCTATGACAACATATGGAGTTCGATGAGACAATAAACATGGGGTAGTCCACCAGGAGGTTAAACATGGGTTCATAATGTGTAAGACCATGGCTCGGTGATGGCATCACAGAAAGTCTATAACAACTCATTTTTTAGTGGTGTCAGAAACAATGGTTTCGAGAACAATTCCGACGAATGAGTCTATACATGTTACTTTCTAATATTTATGAGTTTATTATAGTTTTTTATTAAATTTTGATCTAGTAATTTTTGTTAATTGGACAGTTAACTAAATACAAGTGGTTTGACTCTAAAGTCAAGTGGGTCTAGAAAATGAGGTATCAGGACTTCGTTTCTGTAAACTGTGTCTATAAATATTATTATTAAATATTTACAGATTTTTTATATAGGTAAATTGAATTTTTTTTCTAGAAATTTTAGTGATTGAATGGTTAATTAAGGTACAAAGACTAATTCATAAAAATCATAAAAGTTAATCATTATCGATTCCTATTGGCTAAAAAGGCTTAACTAAGATTTATTCAAGGTCGAAATGGGCAATTTGACCACTATAGTATAATAGTGGACAATGGGAGCATGGTTTTAGGTGAAAATATGCTTTTTATATTAAATTAATAATAAAAGGAAATAAAACAAAAAAAACAAAATAATCATCATCTTCTCATTTGATCTCTCTCACGGAAGCATTAAATAAGAAAAACAAAGAAGCCATTTTTGGAGGAGGGAGGTTCCAACCAAACTTTTTTCTTTGCATGGTAAGGGTCTTGAAACCTATTTTCCGTACTTTTTTATGTTTTTTATATCATTGTAGCTTAATCTAGCTAACAAGAGTGTTAGTTTATGAAACTGTTAAAATTTCTAAATGTTACCATTGATCAATGTTTGATGAAATTGGTATTATTTGGTTATATTTGATGCTTTGATATGAAAAAGGATTTAATTTGTAAATTAAAAATTGTTAATTTAGTGGATATGGACTAAACAAAATTTGTAAGATTATTTAATTAAGAGGGTTGTACAAGGATGGAACTGAAATCGAATTGTAGAACAAAGCTTGAATTTGAAAAATATAACTATTTCAGTTTTAGGGGCTAAATTGAATAAAATGCAAAACTTTAGGGAAATCATATAAAATGAAATTAAGTTGTTATATACATATAATATGATGTTATAAGGTTGTTGCAATTGATAAATTATAATAAATCATTATAGATTTGGAATTAAATCTATATGAAGTTAATAGGGAAATAGAAGAAATTACAGATTAGTCCATGAAACTTTGTAATTGCGATTTTCTAGGTAAGTTCATATGGAAGTTACTGCATTTTCATATTATATTTTAATTGTGTTTTTGTAAATATATTAAATATATATAATTGTAGATTTAATGACTTTTTATATAAAATGGATTAAATCGTAAAATAAGAAATACTTGATAAATATGAAGAGATTCATGACAATGAATGGATGTGGGAATGGTATGTGGTTGGATAGCATGTATATGATGATGTTGAAAATTTAAAATGTATAGAGAATTGTTATTCAAAATAACTAATGTGTGTACACGGTTATAGAGTTTGAAATGATACAAAATTGGTAAAATAACCTGTATGAATTTAACAAATGGTTTAGATAAGAATGGAAAGTGATTATGGTTATAAAAAGGAAAAATGGGAATCGTGATTAGAGATTTATTTGATGGTTGAGATCCAATACAAATTGTAGATTCTCGACAGCTTGAGTGAGTAGAATCATATCATTATATAGCGATCTGTGATGGTTGAGACCCAACATAAGTTGGGAATTCTCAACAGCTTAAGTGAGCAGTATCTAATCATTATTTAATGATGGTTAAGATCCACCACGAGTTTTAGATTCTCGATAGCTTGAGTGAGTAGCATTGAATCATTATTTAGCGATGGCTTTGATCCAACATGTTTTGCGGATTCTCAATAGCTTAAATGAACAACATCACATTATACTTTATCTTTGGCTGAGATATAGCACGTGTTGTGGATTTTCGACATCTTGAGTGAGTAGCATTGTAACATCCTGAATTAGGGCCTTTGCATTTCATGTGTTTCTGTGTGAATGCTATATTTGTCATGCTAGTGTAGGGTACTTTAGGGTCCAGGAATGATTTAGGGGTAAGCCGGAGTCTTGGTGAGAATTTTCTTTTTGAGCTCTTTTAAGGGAGGCTAGCTGAATTGGGCCTTGAAGGATATTGTTTGTGTTGGATGACACAAAGAAGTGCCTTAGTAAAGTGGCAAGGAGGCACTACTTAAAGGTTGAGGTAGGTGACGCCACAATGGAGCTGGAGGGAGCAGGTTCGAGTCACGTTATCCTCCTTTTGAGAACTCTTTTTGGCTTCAAGGGGAGCAGAGGTGGAGTTCGGCTGGGATGCTTGAAAAGGGGAGAGTTGATTGAGTCAAATAATCCAAATGAATGGTGGAGAGGGTTTTTAAGAATTTAAATCATTCAGACTTGTTTGAATGAGTGGGGGAGAGGGAATTAAGGAGAAAAAAGAAGGGATTGAAGAGGTGTGGGTGTTAGCCGAATTTTTGAAAGGAGTTAGGTGGGGTTGGGCATTCAGTTTTTGGGTGCTAGCTTAGGGGTGGCCAATTGTTGGTGGTAGCTTTGAGAGTGTGGAATATTTCGGCTAGTTAGAGAGCACCTAGTGTTTTTGTTCTCTCATTTCTTTTGTGCCAAAACCGAAACACTCCCAAACTTTTGGCTTGCGTTCTTTCTTTTCTCTCAATTACCAAAATCGAGTTGCCTCCTAAGTCTCTTCTTCTTCTTTTCTTCTTTTGGTGTTTGGCCGAAACCTACATTGCCTTCCACTCATCATCTTTGTTTTATTTTCTTTGCCAATAACATCATAGCCGAACCCTTATTTACTCTTTGTTTCTTCTTATTTTTGTTCTCCTCATTTTATTCTCTCCTTTATTCCTCCTTCTTTAGCCGAAACTCATTGAGACCACCCCCCTTGCCAAATCTTTTCCTTTCTCCCTCTTTTCTCTTCTTCATCCATACTTTGTGTTAGACGAAACTATCAAGGCCATTAGAGATCCATTTTCTTCTTTAGCCGAAATATCTTTCTTCTTCTCCTACAACTCTTACTTTTCCTATTTCTATCTAGGGCCGAATGCTCCTCGTTCTTCCGATCCATTGTTGGGAAAATTGTTGTTTTGGGTAAATCAAACCACCCTTTTGCCGGAAGCACAAGTCGAGTCCTCGGGTGTTATTCATTAGAAGTTAAGGTAAGAGGCAATTTCTCCTATTTCGTTATCTCTCTCTTTCGGGTCTTGGTAGCCAAAGCTAAATGGCTAATTGGCCTAATGTTTGGATGCTTGGCCGAATATAGGAGGAAGTGGTGTCGCATTCTTTTTGGAGATTTTTGGGATTCGTTTGACTTGTGAATCAAGCCTAAAGCTTCGGGTTTTGTCGATCTAGGTAAAGAGATCTATTCAGCTAAACGTGTAAATCTATTCATATCTTACTCTATGTGTTAACTCGGTCTTCTGACCAAGATTTGTTCCATAGACTCGAATGCCAGCAATTCTAAGGAGGGGGTTGGACCCGTAAACCCAGGCCCTAAGTTCAAAAAGCGAGTATGTGTCGCTGATTCGAGATTGGCCACCGGTTGTGGGCGGCTTCGAGCGAGTTGTAAGTAGATAGCAGTGGTTTCGATTAATGATAGTGTCGACGTAGAGAGTGTGATATTACGTGTTATCAGGTGTGTACCTCTCACACACTTCATATTTTATTTATGTTATTGACTATGTTTGGCTAAAAGCCGAAGTGATGGTATGGATTACTATACTACTCTGGTGGGTAGAATCGAGGACTTCAGGTAAGTTCTACTGTGCTCTGTTATCAACAAATGTATGTTGAATGAAATGATTGCATGTTATACATTGAAAGCATGATCATACCATCTTGTTAAGCATGAACATGAAATTGGGGTATGATGAGAAGAGGGAGGAAATATGATCTTTTTTAGACTGTCACCAGCGGTTAGGTACCACAAATGGGTTGGCCCCACATATGATATTTTGTGACTAAGTCTCAATGGTTTGGAACCACCAGTGGTTAGGTACCACATATATATTTATTTCTGTGACTCGTCCTAGTGGTCTAGCACCACAATGGGTTGGCCCCACATATAAATATTAGGGATTGTCACCAGTGGTTAGGTACCACAAGTGGGTTGGCCCCACATATGATTATTTGTGACTTTTGTCACCAATGGTTAGGTACCACAAGTGGGTTGGCCCCACTTATTATTATTTGTGACTTTTGTCACCAGTGGTTAGGTACCACCAGTGACTAGGTGCCACAGAGATTGGGTAGTTTCCGAAGATATGGAGGATGGATAATAGGTTGGTTGGGTTGCATTATATACATGGTTGTTATATGATTTGTGTGAGAGCTTTAAACTCTGTTGGACGGGGAAGTACACGCTGAGTCTCGGTGACTCACCCCCTCTGCTTAATTTTGTAGGTAATCCTTAGACCGCGGATGTGGAGCCGAGGTGGACTCGAGGTGGCCATGCATAATGTTTTAAGTAGCTCTATCTTTAATATCTATTTTGGATTAGTACTATTTTAATTTGGATTTTTGGATATTGTAATAAGGCCATCTAAACATTAATTTGGTTTTTATTTGTTTTGTTAATTTTCTTTTATTTTATTTTTGATCATTAAGGCATGCCTAATAAACTACGAAATGGATGATTTCCAAAACTTAAAAACTATGGGATTTTGAGATTCTACAATTGATTAATTAACAAGCAGATTTTAGTAGCAAAATAACTAAATTTTCAAACTATGACTCAAAATTGTTTTCAATTGATCACTCAATATAAATTATGTTTCTATAAAATCAAATATTTTTCCCAACTCATGACGTTAACTCGGTTTTCAAAATTTTTCTCTCCTGTGACATGCCAGATTCGGTCTTAGCATTTTGACCGAGTTTGGGGTGTTACAAGCATCGAATAAAATTTACTTAAATAAATCATCTCTACAACTTGTGGAAGCGTGGTAGTCCCATGTATTAGATGATAAGTTACTATAGTTCTTTGAATGAAAATGTTAATTAAACAGAAACGTAATAATTAGAAGTATTGTATATGAAACTTACTATTATGTTACAATAATGAGCATGATTTGAATGTGGATTTCATTAATATGTTTACATATCTAACAGGGTTGAATGACATGATATGAAGTACTATGGTTATAGCTATATATAAATTTAAATACCATGTTCTTGCAATGTGAATTACTAACTTATTAGTTGTCTTGTGGAAATGTATACGAGTATAAGTAAGGATGACAAGGATATCACATGTCATGCTTTTTGTTTTCAATACTTAATTGTTATAACGATAAGGTATGTTAAGTAAATTTTCACATGGACTTACTAAGCATATGAAATGCTTACTCTGTTTTGTTTTTTGTTCTCTCTAGTTGACATTTTTTGGAATTCAACAATTGGATCAACCCCAGAGATCACACTATCCTGCTTCAACTTGGTAGACCTTGAACTTGTTATAAATTCCGTTATGTGGCATGTGTTTAGGACTTTGGTATGTTACATTTTTTTTGGGTTAATGATGCAAATGGTTTTTGTCTGTATGAATTAAGTACCTGCTCTCAATAGGTTTAAGGACACGTAACCGAGTTCATGCGAGCCAATCCTATGACTCGTCAACCTCCACCCCCTGTTGTGCCTTCTGTGCCACCACCATTTTCCTCAAAATACTAAAATTGTCCGACAGCCCCCAATTAATAAAATTAGAAAATGTGGTGTCGAAAAATTTAAAGGCAAGACAAAAGATGACCCGTCTAGGGATAAGTATAGGCTTGAAAATGTTTAAAGGGTTTTTCTTGAAATGGCATGTTCACCCGATAATTCCTTAAGATGTGATGAGTCCTTGCTTAAAGATGAGGCCTATCACTAGTGGTCGACATTGATAGCTAGAGTACCGAAAGATAGGGTTAACTAGGACTTTTTCATAACCAAGTTTAGAAAGAAATACGTCAGTAAATGATACTTGGATAGGAAGAAAAAAATATTTCTTGAGTTGAATCAAGGAAATAAATCAGTAGTCAAATACGAATGAGAGTTTGTACAACTCGATAAATATGCTCATGAGATCGTGCTGATAGAAGATGAAATGTGTATTCGTTTTGAAGATGGATTTATTGATGAAATACAAATGTTAGTTAGAGCAATGGAACTACCAGAATATGTGGTTTTGTTTGAGTGAGCAAAGAAAATGGAAGAAATTTGTAACTAGAAGAAGCAAAATTAAATGAGATTTTAATATTCCAGTAAACAGAATACATCAGGACCATTTTCAGCTCCTTCATCAAAGAAATCGAGAGAAGCATTTAGCCGTCAAACTACTCCACCAGGGTTAGCAGAAAGACTATGCCAGCAGCCAGTGTAAGTAACATTCAAAATGTGAATAAAATAGTTTGCAAGCACTGCAACAGAAGCCATTATGGAGTATATAGACTAATTAGTTCCGGTGTGGTTCCATTAAACATTTTTGAAATGATTGCCCGAATAAATTTGAGACTGGTTTAGAGCAAGTTGCAAAACCAGAAATAACTCCACTAAAAGGAAAAAGATCTGGATCTAGAAATACTATGAGAGCCAACTGTAATGGAATAAGGAATGCAGCTATGGGACCTGAGACTCGCACACTTGCAAGAACCTATGTGATTCAAGTTAAAAATGAGGCTACAGCTTCCGGTGTAGCTAATGGTATAAATTCTTCTCCTCTCAATATAATTATACATGTTTTGATTGATCCTGATTTAGCATGTTCATATAATTTCACTGTATTTGTAATTGAAAAGAGTATATTGGTAAAGTTGACCGAATATGAAGTTAAAATAATGAATCTGTTGAGTTAGTGTGTTATAAAGAGTAATTTTTGTACTTTTGTTAGCTAAAAATATGGGGCTGTAAATCCTTTGTCGATCTGACTTTGTTGGTACTCGATAAATTTGATATCAGTCTCAGAATAGATTGATTGTTTAAGCTTGATATGGTGGTTAATTGTAAATGGAAATAGATACCGTGAGACATTAGAATAATGAAGCGATTAATGTTAAAGTTTTTAGATCCTACTGTATGTTTGGTAATATACTTCCGATATCACCTAGGATCTAGTTAGAAGAGGATGTGAAGCATATCTAGTCATCTTAAACTCAGAGTATTAGGAACAAATATAGAATGAGAGACAATAGTTAGTAAAATGCATTCGAAGAATTTTTAAGCCTATCATCTGTGAGAAAGTTGAATTTGTTATTGAAATGACACCCAAACTTGCTCAGATTTCAATTACACCGTGCAGAATGGGCTGGCTAAATTGAAAGAAATAACAGTTTAGCTACAAAGAACTATTAGACTGAGAATTTAGTTGTTTGAGTGTGTCGCTTTGAAATGTTCTTGTGTTCTTATGAAAAAAGAAAGAAAGAATTATTAGTTTGTGTAATACCTACAGGCAGTTGATTATGATTATCATGGAAAATAAGTATCAGTTGTCCAGTATTAATGACTTGTTTGATCCATTAAAAAGAGTTATCATGCTTATGAAAAATTACTTCTGATTAGGTTATTATCAGTTGTAACAGCCCATTTTCAGTAAAATCGGAACAGTGGTTTTGGGACCATAAATCCAAACTGGAAAGAAAAATTATTTTTATATTTTTGCATGATTTGCATTTAGGAAGGAATATCATGTGAAAATTCTGATAAGAAAGTTTTATCGATTTAGTGCTTAATCACGGGAAGGACCAAATCGCATAAAATGGAAAAATTGAATTCTACTAGCTAGAAGGATCAAATAGCTATGGAATTCAAAACTTGAGGTCCTTATATGGAAATTAGACCATTAATCAAAGTTAGTAGATATTTTTGATGATTCATCCATGGAAAAATTAGAAAAGAGCAAGGACTAAATTAGAAATAGAAATAATTAAAAGATGATAAATAATTACAATAGAATTAATATCATTTTATATCATCTTCTTCCCCAAATATTCATGGAAACCCTAGAAAAGAGAAAACAATCTTTCTTGCCTTAATTGGGTAAGTTTTCTTGTCCCGTTTTTAGTAATTTTGATATATGAATAAAGTATAGAAATTAATTTGATATATGAACAAAGTATAGAAACCCGGGATAGTTTAATCTATCTAATTGGAGAATTAATTTGAAAAGTTATCAAAGTATAGAAATTATGTCATGGATGAATATGCTGAAAATTAGAAATTTATGGTAGAAAACGATAGGTTGTTGATATATAAACAACTTTTACAAAGTGATTTTTGATGAAAACATGATTTAGGGATTAAATTGTAAAGTCATGAAAATTGAAGAAAATTCTGAATTTTATGGAATATATGTGCTATAAATTGTTTATTGAAATTTCGGTTAAGCTTGGAATAGATAGTAAATTGAATGGATTCCATTTTCCGAGCCTATGACAAAATTGGAATTTATGGAAAGTTTAAGGGTAAAATGGTAATTTTGCCTAGGATGTAAATTGAGTCCCAATGAATATGAAATGTGAGAAATTGATGATTAAATTCATTTATATATATCCGAATAACTCAAATTCAAAGTTAGATCGAGGAAAGGAGAAATTTTGGATTAGTAGATCTTTATACACCAATAAGCGTCGAGGTAAGTTCGTGTAACTTAATTGAGCATGTAAATATGTTGTATTTGTATAGAATGTGATTTCTATTTATATGAATTATTTGAATGTTACAATATAAGAAATGAATACATGCTTGAAACTGTTTGAAAAGGGTTAAGTTCTATTTGAATATTGGATTTCGATGGATAAATGTGATTTTCCTTATTGAATAAGGTCATGCATTTGTTGCTGACGGGATTTAGCTCAAACGAGTAATCCTATTGAACTCATTATAGAAAGGATCTATCCTGGACTGGTAATTCTGATATAAGCCCTCTTGAGCATATGTTACAGATAGGATTTAGCCCTGACGGGTAATCCTAATTAAGCTCTTGTGAGCATATGTTGGAAATAGGATTTAGCTTGGACAAGTAATCCTATGATATGTGGCTCGAGAGTGTGCTTTTTGATCAAGTGCCTTAATGGGTACTCCTAAATATGAATTGACGGGTTATTAAATTGTACACCTTGAGTGTACTATTTGAGTATCCATCGGAATTTCAATGATTCAACGGACAAAATACTTGGCATGATATGAGATTTATGAGATGAAACAAATAATGTATTGAAAGAATTATAGCATGATGAGCTCATCTATGTTTACTTGATGAATATGAGAATTTTGTGAATAACGTGTTTGATTGAATGCATGTGTTTACGTAATTTTGCCAAGTTGATGGAAACATGTTATTATATACTTAATTGTGATAAATGAGATTGGTAAGTTTAATTCTAGCTATGCGAACTTACTAAGTATAATATGCTTACTAGGTTTACTTTTCTCTATTTTATAGTATTCAGAAGCTCGCGAAGGTTGGTGAATGGTTGGAGCATCATCACACTATCCACAAGCTTATTTTGGTATAAATAGTAGACTTATTTTGGTATAATGGCATGTATAGGTTAACTTGGCCATTGTTGGCTTGAAAATGATGTTTGTAATCTAGCCATTAGAATGGCAAGTAATGGTATGTTTTGATATACTTATAAGGGCATACTATGGTAGTTACATATATGTTAAGTATGGTTGATTAAATTATGCTTAACATATAGACTAAACTAAGGTAAGATTATAAATAGGTGTGCATCTAATGATATATCATGTTAAATTATAGAATTAGCTTGATTATAATGTTTGGATTGGTTGGTTTATGATGTAAGTTTTCGTGTAGGTTATTGGCAAAGTTTTGGGTGAGAAATGAAGCTGGAAATAGCTTTATTTTGTCAACACAGGTAAACACACGGGCGTGTGTCTAGACTGTGTGTGACACACTGCTTGGTACATGGGCGTGTAGTTAGGCCTTATGCCCCCTGCATCTTAAATTCGAGAAAAAGAATGCTCAGAATTGAGCACACGGGCATGTGTCTCAGTCGTGTGTGCTACACGGCCTAGAACACGGGCGTGTATCTTGGCCGTGTGAAACCTGCACTTAATTTTGGAAAATTAAATTATCCACACGGCCTAGCACACGGGCGTGTGGCTGGCTGTGTGGCACAAGCAGAGAGTTACACGGTGTCAGACGCGGCTAACAGCACAGGTGTGTCCTATGGTCACACGGGTGTGTCCCTTGACCACACGGGCGTGTGTGCCCTGTATCTTAGAAATTTTTTGAAATTTTGAGAAAAAATTCTTAGAGTTTTCGATTAAGTGCCGACTCGATTCTAATGCTCATATTGGGCCTCGAGAGTCCATTTAAGGGACACTATGAACAACCTCAAAAAATGAATAGTAATTTCCACTAATTATCTATAAATGTTTTGCAAACTCCAGTAATGCTCTGTAACTCTGCTTCGATGATGGATACGGGTTATGGGTGTTACATTTATTGGTATCGAAGCGGACCACGACCTCTCGATGGCTGCTGACCACCTCTCCCTAGCTGCCCAAATCTTTGAGTTACTACCTGTGTCTGAACAGGCTCACGAGGACAGTTTCTGTACCGATGATCTTTAGATCCACATCTGAAACACCCACCAATTCTTCTCCAGCACTCTCCCGAATGGAATTTCCTACATACCTCACAAGATTGTTGTCGACTCACAACCACTAGAACCCCAACTCGAGCTGGCCCATCAAACCTAGGCCTCTTATGAAATCCCTCTGAAGGACCTGAAAACCCAGAATCTCTCTTGTTTCTGCCTCTTTCCTTATCACGATTTTGTTTCTCAGAATGTTTCACTTCCTCGGCAATCTTTGCTTTTTCTACTAAGGCAACAAAGTCTCTTTCCCTCTGCGGGGCTATCAATACTCGTAGCTCATCTCGTAATCCATCCTCAAATAGCACAAGCGCTCATAATCCGTTGCAACTATACCCCGAGCATACTGG
Organism: Gossypium bickii; assembly: GCA_025503065.1. NCBI lineage: Eukaryota > Viridiplantae > Streptophyta > Magnoliopsida > Malvales > Malvaceae > Gossypium > Gossypium bickii. Next base: position 38,354,616 of record CP106717.1, on the reverse strand, counting down.
CTCAAGCGCAGAAACTCCGCCTCATATTTTGCTATGAACTTATTCTCCTGGACCAAATTTATGAATTCTTTTCTCCCGGCATCCACATAACTTGTCCCTACGTATTCTCCCTGGAAGGTCGCTTTAAAGAAATCCCAAGTGATACGATCCGCTTGTGGACCTTCCCTCACCGTGAGCCACCACTGGTATGCCTCATCTCTCAGCAAAGACACCGCCCCCTTCAGTTTCTGTTCAGTAGTGCAATCCAAGTCATCCATAATTCATTCAACTTATTCAGCTACATTCAGGGCTACACTAAAGATGCTCCTAAAAACTTCGGCCCCATTCGACCTAAGTCGCACAGAAATAGACCCACGAGCCGCCGACCCAGTACTGCTCCAGCAACCCGTTCCAAAACTCACAGCATAGCTTGGGGCAGAGCGTCGTCCCCTCCAGTTCGGTCTTGAGACCCTGCTTCCGCCACCGACAATGCTGGCACCTCGCCTTCCAACACATGTCCCGATTTTGAGGATCTCTCAGCATCCCGGCCTCTACCACAGCCGCGTATACCATGTCCACGTCCTCTCGTACTCATACTACTGAATCGAATTAATCTGATTAAAAATTTTATGAATCAGTATATAGTTCCAATATTTATTAATAAATATTTTTTGGAAAACAGATATAAGAGTTGTTTTCGTGAATCGAATTTCCTATTGTCTCAGTCTCTATAATCTTAGCTCCTAGAGCTAGAAGTTTTAGTGTACTACTATTAACTCTAATAGTCTTTTCTCTTACAGACATTTCCTCAGATAATCAAACATAAAGTAGAAGACTTACGGATTTGGTGCCGGAGACTCAAGTGCCACACATCCAATAAAGATATATTTTTCTAAACCAAATTTCAAACAAATTTTGAAAAACATTTTCGAACCCATTCCACAGCCGAGTTTTACAACCGGGCTCTGATACCATAAAATGTAACACCCCAAACCCGACCTAGACGTTATGGCCAGATCTAGCAAGTCACATCGAACGATAGTTGAAAAACTAAGCGTTCATTAAAATGGTTGCGTCTCTTTTAAAACTCTGACTTTTGATGTTTGTTTGTAAAAACCCCGATTTACTTAGTGTCCCTTTTTTCAAGTTGTTATCATTTGAAAAGACTGTTTTTGTTATAAAAATTGAACTTGAATCGTTGTGGAAATGTGATATTTTGGAAAACAATTATTTATGTTTTTATGAAAATCCTGTATTTATGCATTTAACAGTTATTAACAAAAATTTAAAAGAAATATAAAACCAGTGGCCTTATTACAAAACATTAACCCAGAATAAAATAAATCTCAAAGTAAAACAAAACGTAAATTACTAAGTTCGTGATGTATGGCCACCACAGAGTCTACCGCCGCTCCAAATCCTCAATGCTGGGGATTACCTGCGAGGTTAAAGGAAAAGGGGTGAGTTATAAGAACTCAGTGTGTAATCCCCTAAACGATCACTGACTGGGCCCGAGCCCATAAAACATCAAACTGGGCCTAAGCCCTATAATCATGTAAGTGCAGAAAATGTAATGCAACCTAACCCAATCCAACGACATACACCCCCGTACCAACTAATCGCCACCGTGGGGATCAAGTCAACCTACCCCGCCAATCGCACCATTAATGCAATCAAGTCGCTAATCGCAATATTTGTGGTTTGAGCCATCGAGTTAAAATACGCATATATATATACATATATACATATATACATATATATATATATATATATATATATATGTATATATGTATATATGTATATATATGTGCGTATTTTAACTCGAAAGGGCTTAGCCATAAATATATATATGTGGCATAGCCACTAAAACAATATGTGGCAAAGCCACCGGGCTACACTACTCTTCAATCATTATCCCGCCCCATGCAATATGATAACATACAATATATCAACATATAAAAGTGTAATAAAATCATGCACACGATACTCAACCACAATAAAAGGGTACTACGGTCATTCTACCCATTGAGGGTATTTCGATAATTTCACAACCCAAGGGTATTTCAGTAATTTCGCAACCCAAGGGTATTTTAGTAATTTCGCAACCTAAGGGTATTTTAGTAATTTTACAACCCAAGGGTATTTTAGTAATTTCGCATATAACGGCCTTTCCAAAAGCCTACTGTCAGCTCGAGCAATTCGAGACCCTTTGTAGGTCTCTACAGAACTATTAGGCCTAAAACCCATCTTAGGCCCAAACGGGCACACACGCTCGGGTAACCCACAAACCATGGTTTTGGTACAGGTTTGCAGATTTCACATTCAGTTTTATCAATTAACTATTTTCCATCCACTTCACCCATGTAGGCCAAATAGCCCATTGGGCCTGTTAAGCCCGTTTTGGGCTCGACTAGGCCTGCTACGGCCCTAGCCTCGTGAGTGTGCTCGTGACACTTTCCGTGACTTACCGTCATTACTCAATTTTTGATCTACCACTATGAGCGCTTGCACGCTCACTTGGGTATAGATGTCGATTTTCAGTTTTCGGTTTTTGGCCGATCCGCAAATGATCATATGCAATCATACAAAGGGGGTGTGAGATTACACACCTGATATTTTCGTTGCCTGAATTTCCCGACATCCCGTACCTATGATCTAGTATATTCCAAACGATTGTTAAACATCCCTCTAAAACATATCTAAGTTGAATTCAAATAACCACCAACACCACTTATCACTCAAAAAGGTCTCCTTCAATAGTGTGATAAGATTCGGCTTTGCCTCTCTCTTGGCTAGAGCAACTGATTACTTGCACTGGTTGGCGTTCAAAGGGGTGTTAGCATCTACCACATTTGGCACTAGGGAGAGATTTAATAAAGACAAGTGTTACCTACCCTTAGATTCGGCAACAGCAACCCCTTTGAAGAAGAAAAGTTTAACCACTCATAGCCCTTAGAGACAACGATTTCTAGGAAAAAGAAGAAGAAGAAGTTAGAAATACGTAAAGAATAGAAGAACATGATTCGGCCTACCCCAAAATGCTGACTTAATACCGTGAAGAGAGGAGTATCACCACACGAGAAATAGATGAGAAGAGATTCGGCAGTTGATTCCAGATAAAAATTAGCCTTGATCACAGAAGAGATGGGATTAGGAGAGAACAAAAGAGAAACAAAACAAAGACACAAAGATTATTAGAGAAAGAATAACCCGTACCTTAAGTCAAGTATGGTGGAACGAAGAGAAGAATTTTGGTACTATCAGTAAAACTAGGAAACTCACAATTCGGCTATAGCAAGAAAAGGTTAGGAGAAGAAGTCGGCCAATACTGCTCAGGCAAACAACAAGTAAAGAAGTTGCTTTGAAGAGAAAAAGAGAAGAAAAGAATAAGGGTGTGTTGTGTTTTCGGTAAAGAAAAAGTGAAGCAAGATGACCGAAATTGCAAAAAAAAAAAAAAGAAAGAATTTTAAATGAGTTTTGATTTTACTCTCTCCCCAAATGACCAAATTTTCCCTTGCAAAAGACCCTTAGCCGAAACACTCCCCTCCTCTTTGACACTCTCCCACACACATCCCACATTCGGCCAACCACCTCTACACTCTCAAATCCCTTGATTCTCTCCTCAATGTGCTCTACAATTCACTCTCTATCACCTATTCAAACATTTTGACCATGTCCTCTCTCTCTCTCCTGCAGAGTTTGGTCTTCACTCAGCTACTGCCCCTTCCTGAGCACAAAAATAAAACTCCTTTTTGCAGCATGTTGGATTCGAACACTCTCCTCTTCCATGCTCTCTTGTGACGCCATCCACTAGGCTACATTGCTTCTTGTGTTAACAAGATACAACCAATTAAACTTAGGTCTTGCCTCCACTAGCTCACCCCACTAAAGTGCCCAAAAACTAATTTCACCAGGGCCTAGGCTCGAACCCAAGCCTCCCCAGGACCCCCAACCACACCTAATCAATAAGCTAAGCAAGCTAAACGCATGCAACAGGGCAAAAATGCCAAACCCCAATTTTAGAATGTTACAATTCTACCCCCTTAAAGAAATTTCGACCTCAAAATTTACCTGATCAAAAGAGATGCAGGTATTACTGTCGCATTGCCTCTTCCGGCTCCCACGTGGCTTCCTCTGAATCGTGATTACGCCACAGCACTTTGACCAACAGAACCGATTTCCCCTCAACACTTTCACATCCCGATCCAAAATCTACACGGGTTCCTCCTCAAAAGATAGATCGGGTCTAACTTCAATTTCCCTTACCGATACTATATGAGATGGGACAGAACGGTAGCGCCTTAGCATCGATACATGGAATACATTATGGATCCGGTTTAACTCAGGGGGCAGCTCAACCTGATATGCAACCAATCCAACATGTTTCAATACCCGATAAGGCCAGATGAACCTAGGGCTTAACTTGCCTTTCCACCCGAATCTCAAAATCTTCTTCCAAGGTGAGACCTTCAAGAAGACATAATCCCCCATCGCAAACTCTATCTCCTTATGCTTCAGATCCGCATATGACTTCTGTCTATCAGAAGCTTCTTTTAACCAATCCTGAATTAACTTAACCTTTTCCTTAGTTTCCGAAATCAGTTCTGGACCCAACAACTGTCGCTCACCAAATTCTGTCCAACAGGTAGGGGTACGACACCTACGACCATATAACGCCTCATAGGGTGCCATCTGAATGCTGGATTAATAGTTGTTATTATACACAAACTTCACTAACGGCAGATAATTTTCCCAACTACCCCTGAAATCGATCACACAGCCCCTTAACATGTCCTCCAGAATCTAGATTACCCTTTCCGACTGACCATCAGTATGTGGATGAAACACTATGCTAAAGTCCAATATTGTACCTAAAGCTTCATGTAAAGCCTTCCAGAACCGAGATGTGAACCTTGGGTCCCTGTCCAAGATGATAGACACTGGTGCTCCATGAAGCCTCTCAATTTCTGCCACGTATAACTTGGCCAATTTCTGTAGTGAGTAGTCAGTGTGAACCAGTATGAAATGAGCAGACTTAGTCAATCGGTCAATGATTACCCACACTGAATCTTTCTTAGTAGGCGTCAGGGGTAGTCCACTAACAAAATTCATAGTTATTCTCTCCCATTTCCAAAGTGGAGTCTTCACCGGTTGTAGCAATCCTGAAGGCAGTTGATGTTCAGCCTTCACCTGCTGACATGTCAAACACTTGCTTACAAAGTTGATAACTTCCCATTTCAATCCCGACCACCAGTACTGTTCTCGTAAATCTCGGTACATTTTACTTCCACTGAGATGCATAGCGTATAGACTACTATGCGCCTCCTGCAGAATCATTTGCCTTAACTCAGAGTCCTTTGGCATACAAACTCTTCCACGGAAACATAATACCCCTTCACTGTTCAGCCCAAAATCCATTGTCTCTCCACTTTTCACTTGCTGAAGCCGAGAACCCAATAACCCATCCAAAAATTACTTTTCTTTAATCTGACCTACCCATGTCGGTTTTACCTAAAGTTCCGCTAACAAACTATCATCTTCATAAAGGCTGAGATTCGCAAACATTGCTCTCAAATCCGAGACCACCTTACGACTTAATGCATCTGCCACCATGTTGGCTTTACCGGGGTGATACTCAATCGAGTAGTCATAGTCCTTTAGCAACTCTATCCAACTCTGCTACCTGAGATTTAACTCCTTCTGGGTAAGGAGATACTTCAGGCTCTTATTATCAATATAAATACTCGACTTTTCCCAATACAGGTAATGTCTCCATATTTTTAAAGCGAACACTACTGCAGCTAGCTCCAAGTCATGAGTGGGATAGTTCAACTCATGTGGCCTTAGTTGATGAGATGCATACGCCACCACCTTCCCCTCTTGTATCAGCACACATCCCAACCCTGTGTGTGACGCATCACAATAAACAACAAATTCTTTCCCCTCCTCAGGCGGTATCAACACTAGTGCTTCAGTCAGAATCTGCTTCAACTTTTCAAAACTTTCCTGCTGTTTATCAGCCCAAACAAACGGTACCCCCTTATGTAGTAACTTAGTTAGGGGTGCAGCAATTAAAGAAAACCCCTCCACGAATCGCCTGTAGTATCCCGCCAGACCCAAAAAACTTTGGATTTCGACACATCGACTTGGTGGGCTTCCAATCAAATCTGACTTCAACTTTTGAGGATCCACCCTAATCCCCTCGACAGGCACAACATGCCCCAAAAACGTCACCTCTTTCCGCCAAAACTCACACTTACTAAATTTGGCATAAAGTTGCTTCTCTCTTAAAATCTGCAGAACAACCCGAAGATGCAGAACAACCCGAAGATGAGAATCATGTTCCTCCTCAGTTCTTGAGTACACCAAGATGTCATCTATGAATACCACCACGTGTCGGTCTAGATAGGGTTGGAAAACCCAATTCATCATATCCATAAAAGCGGCTAGTGCATTTGTTAATCTGAACGGCGTAACTAGGAACTCGTAATGCCCGTAACGAGTTCAGAAAGCTGTCTTGTATATGTCTGCCTCCTTAGCCCTTAGTTGATGATATCCCGATCTTAAATCTATCTTCGAGAGGACCGAAGCTCCCTATAGCTGATCAAACAGATCATCAGTCCTTGGTAGCAGGTATTTATTCTTAACGGTTAACTTGTTCAATTGACGATAATCAATGCACATACGCATTGACCCATCCTTCTTCCTCACGAACAATACCGGTACTCCCCACGAAGATACATTTGGTCGAATAAATCCATGGTCCAACAACTCTTAGATCTAAGCTTTAAGTTCCACCAGCTCCTTCGGTGCAATCCTATAAGGGGCGATGGACACCGGAGCCGTTCCTGGTAACAGCTTAATACCAAATTTGACCTCGCAATTTGGAGGCAATCCCGGAAGCTCTTCGGGAAAAACATCTGGGAATTCCTTCACTGTTCTGACATCCCCAACGGATAATTCCTTCGCATCAGATGTGCTAACAAATGCTAGAAACACCTCACACCTTTTACGCACCAACTTCTCAGCTCTTAGTGCGGAGATCACATTGGACAGATAATCCCTTCTGTCTCCTATCACAATCACTTCCTCGTCCTCTGTGGTCCTTAATACCATACGCTTAGCAGTGGAATCCAAGTTCGCATGGTGCTTAACTAGCCAGTCCATGCCTACTATAAGATCAAATTCGCCGAACGGCAGTTCCATCAAATTCGTCGGGAACACTACTACTTGAATTTTTAGAGGCACATTCCTAAATAACTTGTTCACTACCATAGATTGTCCTAGAGGGCTAATCACTGACATTTCTCTAGCAGTAATTTTAGATTCTATACCCAAAGTCCCAGACACAGTACAGGAAACATATGAATGGGTAGACCCAATATCAATTAATGTGGTAAATGGCACATCAAAAATAAGAAACGTACCGGTTATGACGTCCGGTGCATCGCCCTTCTCCCATCATCGAGCCGCATAAACCAGTCCCGGCTGTCTTGCATCTGTGTTACCAGCACCTCTACCCGGTTCTCCACGACTATGTCCTATCCCACTTCCTCCTCGAAGCGGACCACGATCTCTCGGTGGCTGCTCACCACCTCTTCTTGGCTGCCTAAATCTCTGACTTACTACCTGTGTCTGAACAGGCTCACAAGGACAGTCTCTATACCGATGATCCTTAGACCCACATCTTAAACACCCACCAATTCTTCTCCAGCACTCTCCTGAATGGAATTTCCCGCATACCTCACAAGATTGCTATCGACCTACAACTAATGGAACCCCAACTCGAGCTGGCCCATCAAACCTAGGCCTCTTATGAAACCCCCTGAAGGATCTGAAAACCCAGAATCTCTCTTGTTCCTACCTCTTTCCTTATCACAATTTTGTTTCTTAGAACGTTTCGCTTCCTCGGCAATCTTTACTTTTTCTAATAAGGCAGCAAAGTCTCTTTCCCTCTGCGGGGCTATCAATACTCGTAGCTTATCTCGTAATCCATCCTCAAATCACACACATCGCTCATAATCTGTTGCAACTATACCCCGAGCATACCAGCTCAAATGCAGAACCTCCGTCTCATATTCTGCTACTGACTTATTCCCGTGGACCAAATTCAGGAATTTTTTTCTCTGGGAATCCACATAACTTGCCCCTACGTGTTTTCCCTAGAAGGTCACTTTAAAGAAATCCCAAGTGATACGATCCGGTTGTGTACCTTCTCACACCATGAGCCACCACTGGTATGCCTCATCTCTCAGCAGAGACACTGCCCCTTCAGTTTCTGTTCAGTAGTGCAATCCAAATCATCCATAATTCGTTCAACTACCTCCAACCAGTATTAAGCTATATTCGGGGCTACACCAGAGATGCCCCTAAAAACTTCAGCCTCATTCGACCTAAGTCGCTCAGAAATAGACCCACGAGCTGTCGACCCAGTACTTGCTTCAGCAACCCATTCCAAAACTCGCAGCATAGCTTGGGACAGAGCGTTGTCCCCTCTAGTTTGGTTTTGAGACCCTGCTTCTGCCACCGGAGATGCTGGCACCTCGCCTTCCGGTACATGCCCCGATTTTGAGGATCTCTCAACACCCCGGCCTCTACCACGGCCACATGTACCATGTCCACGTCCTCTCGTACTCATACTACTGAATCGAATTAATCTAATTAAAAATTTTATGAATCAGTATGTAGTTCCAATATTTATTAATAAATATTTTATCAAAAACAGATATAAGAGTTGTTTTCGCGAATCAAATTTCCTATTGTCTCAGTTTCTATAGTCTTAGCTCCTAGAGCTAGAAGTTTTAGTGTACTACTATTAACTCTAACAGTCTTTTCTCTTAGAAACATTTCCTCAGATAATCAAACATAAAGTATAAGACTTATAGATTTGGTACCAGAGACTCGAGTGCCACACATCCAATAAAGATATATTTTTCTAAACGAAATTTCAAACAAATTTTGAAAAACATTTTCGAACCCATTCCACAGCCGAGTTTTGCAACTGGGCTCTAATACCATAAAATGTAACACCCCAAACCCGGCCTAGACGTTATGGTCGGATCTAGCATGTCACATCAAAAGATAGTTGAAAAGCTAAGCATTCATTAAAAAGGTTTCACCTCTTTTAAAACTCCGAGTTTTGATGTTTGTTTGTAAAAACCCCGATTTACTTAGTGTCACTTTTCTAAAGTTGTTACCATTTGAAAAGAATGTTTTTGTTATGAAAATTGAACTTGAATCGTTGCGAAAATGTGACATTTTGGAAAATTATTATTTGTGTTTTTATGAAAATCCTATATTTATGCATTTAACAGTTATTAACGAAAATTTAAAAGAAATATAAAACCAGCGGCCTTATTACAAAACATTAACCCAGAATAAAATAAATCTCAAAGTAAAACAAAACGTAAATTTATAAGTTCACGATGTATGGCCACCACAGAGTCCACCGCCGCTCCAACTCTTCAATGCTGAGGATTACCTGCGAGGTTAAAGAAAAAGGGGGTGAGTTATAAGAACTCAGTGTGTAATCCCCTAAACGATCACTGACTGGGCTCGAGCCCAAAAACATCAAACTAGGCCTAAGCCCTATAATCATGTAAGTACAGATATTGTAATGCAACCCAACCCAATCAAACCACATACACCCCCGTATCAACCAATCGTCACCCGTGGGGTTCAAGTCAACCCACCCCGCCAATCGCACCATTAATGTAGTCAAGCTGCTAATCACAATATCTGTGGCTGAGCCATCGAAGTTAAAATACATATATATATGTGGCTTAGCCACTAAAATAGTATGTGGCAAAGCCATCGGGCTACACTGCTCTTCAATCATTATCCCGCCCCATGCAATAAGATAACATACAATATATCAACATTTAAAAGTGTAATAAAATCATGCACACGATACTCAACCACAATAAAAGGGTACTACGGTCATTCTACCCATTGAGGGTATTTCAGTAATTTCGTAACCCAGGGGTATTTCAGTAATTTTGCAACCCAAAGGTATTTTAGTAATTTTGCAACCCAAGGGTATTTTAGTAGTTTTGTAACCCAAGGGTATTTTAGTAATTTTGCATACAACGGCCTTTCCAAAGGCCCTACTGTCGACTCAAGCGGCTCGAGAGCCTTTGTAGGTCTCTACAGAACTATTGGGCCTAAAACCCATCTTAGGCCCAAATGGGCCCACACGCTCGGGTAGCCCAAAATGCATGGTTTCGATTACAGGTTTGCAGATTTCACATTCGGTTTTATCAATTAACTATTTTCCATCTACTTCGCCCATGTGGGCCAAAAGCCCATTGGGCCTGTTAAGCCCGTTTTGGCTCGACTAGGCCTGCTACGGCCCCAGCCTCGTTAGCGTGCTCGTGACACTTTTTGCGACTTACCGTCATTACTCAATTATCGATCTACCACTACAAGCGCTCGCACACTCGCGTGGGTACAGATGCCGATTTTCGGTTTTCAATTTTTAGCTTTTGGCCGATCCGTAAATGATCATTTGCATTCATACAAAGGGGGTGTGAGATTACACACCTGATATTAGTCGTGCCTGAATTTCCCGAAATCTTGTACCGATGATCCAGTATATTCCAAACGATTGTTAAACATCACTCTAAAACATATCTAAGTTGAATTCAAATAACCGCTAACACCACTTACCACTCAAAAAGGTCTCCTTCAATAGTGTGACAAGATTCGGCTTTGCCTCTCTCTTGGCTAGAGCAATTGATTACCTACACTGGTTGGCGTTCAAGGGGGTGTTAGCATCTACTACATTTGGCACTAGGGAGAGATTTAATAAAGACAAGTGTTACCTACCCTTAGATTCGTCAATAGCAGCCCCTTTAAAGAGGAGAAGTTTGACCACTCACAGCCCTCAGAGACAACGATTACTAGGAAGAAGAAAGAGTTAGAAATACGTAAAGAATAGAAGAACATGATTCGGCCTATCCCAAAATGACGACTTAGTACCGTGAAAAGAGGAGTATCACCACACGAGAAATAGATGATAAGAGATTCGGGAGTTTATTCCAGATAAAAATTGGCCTTGATCACAGAAGAGATGGGATTAGGAGAGAACAAGAGAGAAACAAAACAAAAACACAAAGATTATTAGAGAAAGAATAACCCATACCTTAAGTCAAGAAGGAGAGAACAAGAGAGAAACAAAACAAAAACACAGAGTTTTTATATATGTAAATTGAAATTTGTTTTAGAAATTTTTGTGATTGAATGGTTAGTTAAGGTATAAGGACTAATTCATAAAAATCGTAAAAGTTAATAGTTATCGATTCCTATTAATCAAAAGTCTTAACTAAGATTTATTCAAGGTCCAAATGGGCAATTTGACTACTGTAGAATAATAGTGGATGGTGGAAGCATGGTTTTAGGTGAAAATATGTTTATTATATATTAAATTAATAATAAAATTTAGGGTCTACAATTTTGCATGTTCTGACACAAATTGCTTGTTTGCTTTAATGGCTAAGTGATTTGGGTGTGTTTGTGAAGCCTGGGTTCAAGTCTTGGCCTTTGCAAAATTTTTAGTTTTCTCTTAAATGAACTAGGACACTGGCACTTAGGCCTTATTAGTTATAATGCTTGTTTTATGGCACAAAAAGAGCCTATGGTGTAGTGGCAAGGTGGCGTGTGGTATAACTGAGAGGTCTGATGTTCAAGTCCTGGGTTGCACAATGGAGTGTTTATTTTGTTGTTTGAGCTGTGTAGGTAGAAGAGTTGGAATGAAACTCTGTAAGGTGAAGTTTGAATTGGTCTTGGATGGATTTATGGATAGATAATAGGAGCAAATCGTGGAGAGGAGTATGGAGAGAGTTGTCGAGAGAATCAAGGAAATTGAGGTGTGTAGGGAGTATTGGTGCCAAATTAGTTTAGGAAGCCTTAGGAATTTTGGCTATAGGCATTTTTCCTTATTTCGGTTTTGTGGGATTGTGAAAGGAGAGTGTCGTATTTTTCCTTTATGATTTTTACCATTCGGGAATTCTTTTGGTTTTGCGTTTTAGCTATTAAGGTGACAAAAATTGCTTCCACTCTTTCCCTTTCCACATTTGCCGAGTAGGTAAATTTCCTTTTGGTCTCATTTTCCTTTCTTTGTCGATCCTCTACTCTCCTAATAGTGTCGAATGCACTTCTCTTCTCTCCCCCTCCATTCTTCTATTTTCTCTCAAAGCCGAACCTACTTTCCATCTTCTTCTTCTCTGCTCCCCACTCTCTCCCCATCTTAGCCTATTTTCTTCAAGGCTCTTTTGTGTATTTTTAGTTACCATCTTTTCCCTATTGTGCTTGGCCGAATCCTAAGCTATTCTAGCCGACTTCATCATCATCAATTTCGGTAAGTCTTTCAACTTTACAAGCAACCTATTTCGTTAGCACTATGTTTTAAGCCACTCTTTTTTATTTGTTCTTAAGGTGTTAAAAATCTCAAGAAAAGAGGATTCTCTTGTGTGTGGAGGCATTCCAAATCTTCCCTTCACCAACCGTTTGATCATTGGGATAATCATCAAGAGCATGGAATCGTGTCTTGGACAACAATCTTAGAAGAGTATGTCATATTTCATACAATCGTGGTAGGTGATGGTTGATTAATTGCGGTTTACGATTGAAGGGCTGGCCGAATAATAGAATCAATGTAGGTTGGGGCCAAGAGGTGTTTCGCTAGCTTTCATGAAAAAGGTGTGTAATCACACTATCTCCTCTGCAAATCGACAAAAGCCGAAAAGCCAAAACCTCGGCATAGGAGGCCTCACGAGTGTACGATTGTTCGTGTGGTAAACTGAGCCTAAAATCATGGGCAATAGATTGTAGAGGCCACCACGAGCGTTCTCGTGATCTTGCGTCGTTATGGGCCTCGTTGGGCTGAAATAGGTCGTGTGGGCCTAATGGGCTCGTGAGCTCCACACGAAATAAATCCACGATAAGTGGCAAATACTAGACTGGGCTATATCGTTTGCAGAGTCCTGACTCAATTTGGGCTAAATGGGCCACACGAGCGTGTTGGCTAACTTGGGCCGAATATTGGACCTTGGGCCCATTTGCATCATTTTGATCATATAGGTTATTTGTGTAGCTCGAGGTGACTGTGGACCTTTGGAAAGGTCATTATCTGCACTGAAACCCTAAAAAAGGTAAAATGACCAAAATACCCCTAAAAGGTAAAATTACTATTTTACCCCTAATAGATAGAAATTACCATTTTACCCCTAGAGGTAAGTCGACTGATGAACGCATATTATTGTATGACTGTAATTAGTAAGACATACTGTATACACGAGATATTTATGACATGGCATACTGCATGAGGTTGGGATAATGTTATGGAGGAAGTGTATTGTTACTGGTGGCTTTGCCACAATTACTATTACTGACAGCTTTGCTGGAATACTAATACAGTAGCTTTGCTGCAATACTGTTACTAGTGGTTTTGCCACATATACTATTACCGGCAGCTCTGCTGTGTTATTATTACTGGCAGTTATGCTACAATATTAGTGTGTTGGCATGGTGGGTCGATTTTATACCCATATGGTGTGTTGGTTGGTACGGGTGATGTGTTGGTTGAATTGGGGTGGGTTGCATATGTGCACCATACTGATACTATAACGGGCTAAGGCCCACACAACACTGTTACTGAATAGGGCTCAGGCCCAGACTCTTACTGCATGATAGGGGATTACACACTAGTTCTCATAACTCACCCTTTTCTTTTAACTGTACAGGTAATCCCCAGCCTTAGATGATTTGGAGCTGCGAGGGACTCAGAGGTGGCCACACGTTCACTAATATTTTATTTTGGACCTAGTTTATTTAAATTTTTATATTAGGTTGATATTTATGTAATAAGGCCTCTGGTGATTTTAATTTCTTTTAATTGGGTTTAATTTCTTATTTTGAAACTGCCAAACTGATACAAACAAGTTTTCAAAAATAATAACTATTTTAAAAGACAAACACATTTTTAAACTTCAAAATGACATTCTTTAGAGTAGCTTCCGCGGGTTTTTACCCAACTAAGAAACCAACAGTAACAAACATGGCAATCGTTTAAAAACAGTTTTCTCTCAACAAGCCTGATTTCAAAAAACACTTCGATGTGACATGTTAGATTCGGTCGTAACGTCTAAGCTGGGTTTAGGGTGTTACATAAACCAAAATAATCATCATCTTCTCATTTTCTCTCTCTCTCACAGAAGAATTAACGAAGAAAAAAAAGCCATTTTTAGAGTTATGGAGGTTTCAACCAAACTTTGTTCTTTGCATGGTAAGGGTTTTGAAACTCGTTTTTCGTAATTTTTATGTTTTTTAGATTGTTGTAGCTTAATCTAGCTAACACAGGTGTTAGTTTTCGAAACTTTTGAAATTTCTAAATGTTACCATTGATGATAGTTTGATGAAATTGGTATTATTTGGTTAGATTTGATGCTTTGATAAGAAAAAGAGGATTTAATTTGTAAATTAAAAATCGTTAATTTAGTGTATAGGGACAAAAATGAAAATATTTCAAAATTTGTAAGATTATTTAATTTAGAGGGTTGTACAGGGATGGAATTGAAATCAGATTGTAGAACAAAGCTTGAATTTGAAAGATATAACTATTTCGGTTTTAGGGGCTAAATTGAATAAAATGTAAAACTTTAGGGAAATTGTATAAAATGAAATTAAGTTGTTATATACATATACTAAGATGTTAAATGGTTGTTGCAAATTTATAAATTATAATGAATCATTATAGATTTGGAATTAAATCTATTGGAAGTTAATAGGGAAATAGAAGAAATTACAAATTAGTCCCTGAAACTTTATAGTTGTCATTTTCAAGGTAACTTCATATGGAAGTTACTGCATTTTTGTATTATATTTTAATTGTGTTTTTGTATATATATTAAATATATATAATTGTAGATTTAATGACTTTTTGTATCAAATGGATTAAATCGTAAAATAAGAAATACTTGATAAATATGAAGAGATTCATGACACTGAATGGATGTGGGAACGGTATGTGGTTGGATAGCATGTATATGATGATGTTGCAAATTTAAAATGTATAGAAGATTGTTATTTGAAATAAATAATTTGTGTATACGGTTACAAAGTTTGAAATTATACGAAATTGGTTATGAATTTAATAAATGGTTTAGATATGAATGGAAAGTCATTATGGTTATAAAAAGGAAGAATGGGAATCGTGATTAGAGATTTATTCGATGGCTGAGATCCAGCATAAATTGCAGATTCTCAATAGCCTGAGTGAGCAACATCAAATTATTATATAGTGATCCGTAATGGCTGAGACCCAACAAATGTTGCAATATTGAGCATCATTTGAATGTAGATTTCCTTAATATGTTGATATGCCACGGATTACACTATTATTACATAACTTTAGCTTATTTAATAGTTAAATCAAATAATCTTAGTATATATTTATGTTTTCATGCTTAAAGTATTAATTTATTCTTTTCAGTAGTTTTTATTACATTTTATATATCTAAATAAGGTTACATGGTCTTGCAGGACAAATTAGGAATTAAAGATGCACTTTCAGGCCAAAACTGATGCCTATGTAGCGACACCAAGATACCGATGTCGCCACATTGAAGATAGAAGCAAAAGCAATCCTGGAGTGAAACTGCCATCGATGTTGCAACACTGCAAACCTGTGTCGTAACACCATCCCTGTGCAGCCCAAAAAGTCCTTGGACATGCTAATTACGTTTTTGAGGGAAAATAGGAGTACTTATCCTAGTCAAACTCTAAGGACTTCGAGGATAATTTAGGCACTTTAAAATTTTGAGTTTAGCCTATATAAAGGTCATTGTAATCAGTTTAAACAACACAATTTTGGGGAGACAAATATTATTCATAGGTATTTATTTCATTCTTAGTTTTCACTTAGGGTATTCTTAGATTTCATTTCTGAACCATGCTTTTATTGATAAATCCATGAGCATCTTTTTTTCTTTATTCTATTCTTATATCTCTTTTTTTAATATTGTTTAACTGAATGTTTGCGTAAAGATGTAACGCCCCGAATTTGGGCCTAGTAATATTAATTTTAAGGTATTATCAAGATTATTTGAAGTCTTAGAGATAGAGATGACTATAGGGAAAATTTTATTTTTTCTTGCTTTAGTGGACCCTAGTCTCAGGCATTAGGCCTCTTAAGCAGATTAAGGGGAAAATAGGACACAAGTGGGCTTGTGGTCCAGTGGCAAGGTGGCATCACTAGGGGAGCTACAATGTGACGTGCAGAGGTCCAAGGTTCGAGTAGTGGTAAGGTGTTTTAGAGTGTTTATTTTGCATAGTGGACGGCAAGAGGTGTGTGGGATTTGGACTCTTTTGTTGATGTGTTTGAATTGGTCTTGTAAGCTAATAAAGGAGGGAATTTCGGATGAGATAAGGGAGATATCATGGAGAAAAATTAGGAGATGAGAGGTGGAAAGAGTTGGTGCCGAATTGGACTGTGGGGGAAGGTAGGATTGAACTATTGGCTATAAAATGAGGTACCAAATTCCTTTGAGAGGTTCCTTGGGTTCCATTACATTTCTTTTTCTCCCCCTTAGCTGAATTCTTCCATTTGCCGAAAAAAAACCCATCATTCTTTTGCCGAAATTTTGGTTTTCTCTCTAGTCGAATTTCGCATACCTTCTCTTCTTAAATTCCTTCTCTTGTTCACCTTTAGTTCTAGCCGATCACATCTCCTCTTCTTCTCCCTATTGGTGTCGAATTGTCTCTATCACCATACTGGTCTCAAAAGCCGAAAGCTTCCTGGGCCGATTACTCCTTGGGTAAGAATTTAGTTAATTTTTCCTTTAGTATGTTCGGTAAAAGCCAAAGGGCTATCTAACTTCTCATCATTGTTAACCTGGTATTAACAAGGGTAGGGTTTAGAGATTGCAAACGTGGTAAGGATCGTTAGCAAAGTGGTAAGTGTACTCGTCTCAGTTATGGATTAATGATTGGCCGAATATAGGTATGGCTTATAGGGGTGACTTATGTGAAAAATGAGTCACTCAATTTTGATGATATATGTTTGGGTGCAGATCTAGGGATATTTGCGAATAGTAGCTAAGGAAGGGTTACTAGAACGTGTGGCACACGGTAAGGTTACGGTGAGGTTTCAGTTTTTGATAAAGTGTGTATTAAGCCAAGATTAATCATTAAGTGGTGACTATTGTAGGTTCGTGATTAAGGGGTTTACAGCACGCGTTGTAACCAGGTGTGTACAAACACTATGCACACATGAAATCGGCAATGCCGAAAAGCCGAAAAGCCAAAAGTGGCTAAATGGGCCCAGTGGGCCTTGAGGCTAAGTTTGATGAAATGGATTAATTTGATTATATGAGTTTGGTTAGGCATGCATGTTACATGATTTGGATTTGTTTTGGGCCTAATGGGTCATATGACTGAGATTTGGGCCTATGGGCCATAAGAATGTGATGTGGCCATTATGGGTTATATGAATGTAAAATGGGTTTGTGGGCTTTATGGGGACGTAGACTAGTATGCTAGGGTTTTATGGACTTTAGGCTTAGTACTGAACAACTCTTAAACCACATAAGACTTTCTAATAATTAAACATGTCTGTGGACAAGTCGCTAGGTTAGAGTGTAGTAACGGGCATGTGCATGTCTAGGATTGGATCTAGGGAGAGCTTGGTACTTAAGCGGCCCTAGCGGCCTACCTCCTCTTCTCTAGAATCCTACCTGGTGCATAGTGTTTGTTCACTTTAGCTGCAAGGACTTGTTAATGGGCCAAAGTTCATAACTAAAACCCGAGAGGGACCAAATACCCTTAGATTTGTAAAATTATTAAAATACCCCTGATTTGAAAATAACCAAAATACCCTTAGTTTGAAAATTACCAAAACATCCTTAGATTTGTAAAATCACTAAATTAGCCCCGAATTGTGAAATTACCAAAATACCCTTGGTTTGTAGAATTACCAAAACATCCCTGATTTACAAAATTTCCAAAGTACCTTTATTTTGCACAATTACCTATATCCCTTGTAGAGTAGATTTACGGAAATATCCTTGGGTTGTGAAACGATGAAAATACCCCTATGTGATGAGTATGAGTTTTGTGGATGTTACTCATGTGCGTGTTGCATTCATATGATATTCTGATTAGGATGCATATGGGTGGGAATTATGGTACGGAGGAAGATTTAAGGATCGCATAGTCGCTTGACGACCATGGATCCACCGGTGGCTTTAAGCTAAGTATATTATTAGCAGCTTTGATGCAATGTTGAGTAGTGCCGCTGTGAGTGCTACCTTTGGTGTGTAGAGTATGGGTGGGTCGATTTAGAAATCCCTACAGGTGTGTAGGGTTGGAAGGGAAATGGTGTGTAGTGCATGGATTTTTGAGGAGGGTTTTGCATTGCCTTGTTTTACATATGATAGGATATGATATGATATGATATGATATGATATGATATGATATGATATGATATGATAAGATATGATGTCATTGTGGGCCAAGGCCTAAGACCATCGATTTTGATAGGGCTCAGGCTAATGTGATAATTATATATTGAATCAAGGGTTGTACACACTGAGTTTCGAAACTCACACCCTTTATTTAATGTTACAGGTGATCCTCAGTAAATGGCTCGACGTGGGAGAGGACTCGGAGATGGCCACACTACAAGATGATGTTTAAATTTTTATTTATTTGCTTCAAAAGACATAGTTTTAATTGCTTATTTTCGTTGGATGTAATAGGGCCTTGTACTCCGTTTTGACTTTAGACTTTGGGTTTTGTTGTTTTAACTGTTTACTTAATTATTAAACCTGAGTAAATTTCTTACGTTTAAACTTGGTTTCTGAAGTACTTAAATTTATAAAATGGGTTTTTTTTTTCTACTTAACAAGACTTAAGGATTTTTGGCTTTTGGGCCTTAAATTTTTAATTAGCAAAATCGTTTGAATTATGCCTTTGATGTGACACGCTGGATTCGGGCCTAAATTTTAGGCCGGGTTTGGGGTGTTACAAATGATTAGAGTCAATTTATGCTTTATACATATATCGCATGTTTTAACTGTTCTAATCTTATTAATTGATTGATTGATAGAGTTTCTTAGCGGATTAGCTGTTTGGGAGAGGAAGAACTTAAACCTAAGCTTGATGACCCTAGAAAGTCATTTTGGTGGGATTTAACCTAAAATTGGTATGGCTTATCAGTGAAGAGATAAGTAGTTCTTGCCAACTCATTCAGATAGTTGAAAGCCGAGAGGCACAACTAGGTTAATAACTAGTTGATTCAATAGAGCCCTACATCAATAATTAATTAGGTAAAAATAATTGGATATAGGATAAAGGAACTCGTGTAGTCGAAACAATGGATAGGAGAAATTGATACATGAACTTATTTATTTCAATTTATTTAGTTTATTAATATTATTATCATCTTGCTTCCATATTAACACTACTAATTCATGACTCAAGTAGATTAATAATTATTTCCAGTGATTGGCTTGATAGCAATTTTCTCCAAACTACAATCCCTTGGGTACAATCCTCGGAGTACTTACCTACTTCGTTGTAACTATAGTACAACCTGACCCGTATACTTGCGGACATTGCCTAAATTCCATACATTTTGTAGCAGTATTCACTCTCTGGATGTTAGTACGTCCAAAGGTAGTCAAGTTGTTGCCATCATTACCGAGGATTGTGGTAGTGATAATTATTATTGAATCAATTACTTGTAAATAATATTAGTCGAAAGACGAACGAGCTAGATAGTGTACTAATTTTTATTCATTAGTTGTTGCTTTTTTCTTCAACTTTTTTTATTTATCTTGTTGACTAGAAGATTTAATTATGGAAAATTTTGATTATAGGTTGTTTAATGATGAAAGGACTAATTGGGACGATGAATGAAATTACATAACAGGTTGATCAAATGGAGCCACGACAAAACAATGGAGTGATGATAAAGGTTTGAGGATAATGAGTACTCATATGAACCTCTTTATGAGTTGGATGACAAAAATGATGATATGCCCAAACACTTTTATGATCCTCCTTGTGATTTGCATAAGATGCCCTCATGCGAAACTACTGAGCTGTCCAACTCCGAAAGATTATCAAACATGTCAGACATGATGGAACAGATGAGGAAAATGCTGTAAGATATATCTGAGGTGATACCTCCAAGGGAAAAGGTCATGCATGATGTTCTCAACCTTGGTCCAGATGACCCTTGTTTAATCATTGACCACACTAAATTAGACAATAGCAATCAACAGGAATTTGGAACTAGAGATCATGGGGATGAATTGAATATGGCTGAAGCGGTCTCTAATCCAATTGACATAAAATCAGACAGAATGGTAGATGTAGCCACTAATGTAAAAGTAGAAGTAGTCGCTGACATAGAACTTAAACCGATCTTGAATGGAAGTGTAGAAGAGCTGTAACACCCCATACCCGAAGCCCTTACTGGAATCGAGTACGTGGCATTACTAGACTTGACTATTAACTTAAGGTGTAAAATTTTTAAAGCTGTCCAACTGTGTCATGCTGACTAAATCGACCATAACTTGAGTTATAAAACTCGAAATTTAGATCCGTAAATTTTCCTTGAAACTAGACTCATATAACATTTCACCATAAGTTTTCCAGAATTTTTCATGTGGTCAATTAGTACAGTTTATTCATCAAAGTTACCCTTATTACACTGTCTAACAATTCTGACCTGTCTCTACAAAAATAGAGTTATCTCATTGCACAATTTTCGTATACTGTTCTAGTTTATACCAATGAAAAATAGACTCAATAAGGGTTTTACACATATAACCCATGCTTCCTAATTATTTTTGTACAATTTATGACAATTTTTCCAAAACAGAACAGTGACTCACGAATGCATTCAGAGCAGGTCTCACTAAAACTTAATTATCTCATAATATATAGATCTTTTGCCTACTCTGTTTCTTCCATGTAAAAATAGACACAATAAGGATTAATTCTATACTTCATTCACCATCTAATTCAACTTATCCTATTTTTGGTGATTTTTCTAACTCACATCACTGCTGTAACTAAAGACTGTTTCTATACTAAATATGCTTACTAGCTTATAACCGGATATACTCACATGCAATTCATACTCTCCATGCATTTTTAATCACTTACGAAGATAGCTTGTACTTAAAACATTCACATGATATTCTAACATCATCGATTTAAAGGAGTATCACTATTACCCACATTTATGACAAAACACCAAAACATACATAACCAAATATTTAGCCATATTCGCATGGCTGTTATATACAAGGTCAAACATCGTATGTTTGTAAAACTTCATCTAGCCTATACATGCCTTCTAAATCGCAACCAAAATTCAAAATACCAAGGGAGGCGATAGTGTGGATGACTTCTTGAAGATACTTCACGAGTCCGCAACGTGACCAAAATCTATAAAACAAGGAAGAACATTTCACGTAATTAAGCTTACTAGCTTAGTAAGTCCTAACTCCTGATAATAAAACATTTATGCTTGAAAACCAATTGTTCCATAATAGCACATTCTAACCCGAATTCCATCATATAACATCCATCAATTAATTTCAAACATATATATAACACAATTCTCACAATATTAATTTAACCCAGGTAATATTAAGCATACATACCTTACATGCTTACCTGAAACGTAAACCCAATAAATTAACTTTAATTTATCTTGAACAAGGATTCGATTTATCTTTGGTAACGTACATCACCGGCATCAAGCCTGCTAGGCATAAAAGCCCGTAAAGTAACACCGGCACAAGGCCTGCTAGGCGTAGAAGCCCGATAAATAACACCGGCACAAGGCCTGCTAGGTATAAAGCCCGATTAATGTCACCGGCACGAGGCCTGCTAGGCATAGAAGCCCGATAAATGTCACCGGCACGAGGCCTGCTAGGCATAGAAGCCCGATAAATATCACCGGCACGAAGCCTGCTAGGCTCGAAGCCCAAATGTCAGAATATTATTATATGCTTTTCACATTTCACTATCACATATCGAATCATCAACATTTATCCCCATTGCAATAAGTAAATTCGAAATCAATCTAATCCATCATTATCACATTCGGCCAACTCATGATTTTACACCAAGCTTATTCGAATTTTATCATTCACTAGATATGTAAATGATCTTTAAATAACAAGTAGCTCAAGACTTACTCATTCATCTTGCATTAGCCAAAATAATTTCCATCATATACTCAACATAAATCATCAACCAATATGTAGATATACATTCGGCCATGATGCAATTGGATATTAACATTCATCAATTTTTAACAATCAAGATAACCATAATTTATTCTTTGACATAATTTAACTAAAGGACTTACCTCGGTTGTCGATAAGCCGTGCAAATCGGCTACTCGATAATCTTTGTTTTTCCTCGATCTTGATCTTTCTCTTTTTGTTCCCGATCTAATTTGGTTCAACTTAAACCAATTAAACTACACTTCCATTCAATTCAAAAGCATAATCATAAAATACAAAATTTCAAGACATAAACATTTACATTAGGCATTCATCCTCTACTTTGTTCAAGTGCATTCAAATTAATAGGGAACACTTTGGTAATGATTTCCTTGATGTGTTTTAACTTACAACTTACCTTCTTATCTATGGCCGTACCTTAACTTTACATAATTTCACATATATAATCAAGTACATTAGCTCAAATTCATTTTCTCTTATGGCCGAATATGCCAATTCCAAACCCATGCATGTTCTTCCACATACAACCAAGTAATAAGCTAATAACCACACCTAATTCAAGCATTTAACTAATTCAATTTAACCTATGGAACACCACAATCAAATTTTCAACCCATTTGGATCTCTTCTCCATGGCCGAATGGCCCTTAGGTTCCTAGAATTCTCTATAACTCTTCCTCCCATCAAATTTACCCTTGCACTAATTTACTTCAAGTAATCAAGTCTTGAACTTAGTTCACCCAACAATTTAAACATCACATATAACAATCTTATATGGTTAATTTCATCATAGGGAATGGCCGAACATCAAAACACAAGAAGAGATGTTTTCATGAATATCCATCCTATTATTCGGCCAACTATAAGGGTACCTTCAAGCCAAAACAACCAAATCTTCTTACAAGTCCATGCCTTTTCTTTTCATACCATCTAACTCATTATCAATACAAACTACAACATTAACATCCATGGCCGAATCTCATCATACCCACATTAGCAAATTTTGCTTGTTTCAAAAGAAAACAAAGATCAAGAACTTAAGCCATATCAAGTTCAATTCTTACCCAATCTAGTGCATGCAAGGCCGAATGGGGAAGATGAAGTTCTTCCCTTCTCTTCAAGGTAGCAATCGGGTAAGAATGAATGAGGGATGAGAGAATTATTCTTTTTTTTTTTTAACATAAATTATAGCATGCTTTTCTTAAAATTTTACTAAAATCAAAACATATATAATTAAAAAGCATATATTCATAGCATGCTTTAGTATAATAATGCCTAAATATCATACAAAATAAAAAAAAGAATATAAAAGGCATGCTTGCCGTCCACCTTGTTTAAAAAAATGGGGAATTTGACATGCAAATCCCCATGTTTAATGGACCATTTACTTAGCCCCCTTTTTATTAATGCCCACTACTTTGGTTCTCTTTACAAATTAGACCTTTTGCAATTTAAACACTTAGATGGGTAAGATTTTCTACGAAATCTTTACACTTACTAATTCACACATAACAGACACAAAACATAATATTTAAAAATAACTCTCAGGCTCGGATTCGTGGTTCCGAAACCACCGTTCCGATTAGGGTCAAAATTGGTCTGTTACAAGAGCAATACACTTTCTAGCCATAGTAGGTAAGGTGTCAACCAAAGAGTTCTACTCATTCTCATTCGACAAGGGCAATAAAGCTCGACTGACCAAAACTTCGCAACATAGAGGGAAGGAAGGAAGCTTGAGGCAATAATACCCCAGAAAATGATTTGGGGTTGGCTCAGATTTGGTACCAAGTGGCTTTTAATGTGGATGTCACGACGGTCGAAAATAAGACAATATCAATGGATAGAGGAACAAACGTCGAATCAAAGTGTCAAGATCAGCTGGAAGTTCTTCTATGATGGAAACATGGATCGTCTCAGTTTATAAAGAGCTTATATTCCTGCATTAAATTTTGTTAGTTTTTTATTTTTATTAATCTTAGTTGTGTTTAGTTTTTTTTCCCATAGCAGGTGTAGATACCATGGAGTGACAATCGAAAAAATTGAAGAAGCCAAAAACTAGGCTCGATATCGCAACATTGCACCCTAATGTCACGACATCCTAGACAGAACATACCTTGCAACTTTGAAGGTCCAAGTTCTTCTGAAAATTTTTAGACATTTTGTCATCCATTATCAACACTTCTTCTTTTTTTTTCTTTTTTTCTTTACATTATATTTCATATTTCTTTTTGTTGAATTTTTTAGGTACTCTTTCATCTTCTTGGAGCACACAAATTCTGAGATTATCATAACAATAAGAACTCAGCCTACTCAGGGAGGTTTTCTTGTTTGCACTTTAATTATTTTTTATTAAGGGTAATGAATGTTCTAAAGTGTGGGGAAAAGAACATAGGATTTGTTTATGTGTTTTTACTTTGTTTTAGTTAATTATTTATTTACTTAAAAAATTATTATTGTTGCATGGTGCTTTGATTATATTAAAACTATGAATAGCGGTTGAAGATAATAAAGCATGTAATGGTTCTTGCCATGCATGAAATATTTTATTAATATAAGATAATTTGATTATTTTTAAGGGAAATTGATTAGGTTACCTAGTTAAATTGCATAATAGATTAGAAGTACCTAAGTAAGAATGTTTGATGATGCCATATGAGATATAAGTTTTATAGATAGTCATAGAAACATGAATGCTTGAATTGATTATTATTCATCCAGTTTAATTTGAAGAATTTCTAGAAATTCTGTATAGTGGGATGCTTAGGGATGACCTTAAGGCATTGTTTGAATAGCCAGTTCTCAAATGACCATTCCTTAATGCTATGAATCTCTAGCCTCCTTATTTGATCCTAATAATTCCTTTTTGATGAACCAACAAATCTGAAACCCAAAGACCACACATAAAACTTGAACTCTTCCCTATACTTGGTCCTTTAATACATTACAAAATAGACGTCAGGCCATAGCTAGTGAGGGTTTAGGTAGATACATCACAATGGTTTCAAAAAAAAAGAGTGAAAAATGAAGAAAGAATGTGATTCAGTGATTATAGGTCAAGCAAAAATGTGCGAAAAAATCCAGAGAAATTCAAAAGAAAAAAAAAGAGAAGAAAAAGTATAGAACGGAAACAAAAGCCTTGTGATTGAGAAGAAAAAGTATAGAACGGAAACAAAAGCATTGTGATTGAGAAAAAAGTAAAATGTCAAAGTGGCAAAACAAAAAGCCACAAAAGTGAGAGAAAACCCAGTCATCTGTGCACCAGAACTCGTTAAGTCGATCATAGTTACTAGTATTATATTGTATATTGCTACATTGAGAGATAAGGTAGGTGAGAGAGGGAGACAAAAGGTGATGAACTTAGATGGGACATTAAGGGGGAAGAGAGGAAACAATGTCATGTGTCTAACTATTTCTAGTGTTTGAATCATTTTGA
Source organism: Gossypium bickii (assembly GCA_025503065.1). Classification (NCBI taxonomy): domain Eukaryota; kingdom Viridiplantae; phylum Streptophyta; class Magnoliopsida; order Malvales; family Malvaceae; genus Gossypium; species Gossypium bickii. The sequence goes on along the minus strand of CP106717.1, from coordinate 38,328,936 downwards.
GCCATATATTTCTTTGAACTCATATCGTCCTAAGCCTCAGAACATTACAAGCCTAGAAGACCAATGTGACTTAAGCATTCTCTGTGCATAATATTTTGGAATTGCTAACAATTTTATTTAAAGAATGTTTTTGATTCACATGGTTGTGTTTACTACATATCTATTTGATTTATGGTGATATTGTTAAATATTTGGTCATGAGAATTATTTCTAATTTGTTAGTTACATAAGTTTGTAAACTAATCCTAATTTACTTTAAAAATTTCAAGGCATCAAACTATCAAGATTACATTACATGTGCAATAAGAATTGTTATACCTTTAATATTTGACAACCATGTTCATTGTAGTAATAAAATCCAAGGGACGCCTTCTTATTTTATGTTACATGTCTAGAATTGGTTTGCTTGAGGAAAAGCAAAAAGTTCACTGTAGGGGAGTTTAGGTGTGAGGTTCATTTTTAATTCCATCTTCACTAACTCTAGCTTGTTTAAGGAAAGAAATCAGGTCATTTTTGTATTTTTTTTTTATTCCCAAATATGTGTTTTGGTTGCTTGAGGACAAGCAACAAGTTAAGTGTGGGATAATGACTTGCCACGGATTACACAATTATTTACATCCTTTTTACACATAATTTTAGCTTGTTTAATAGTTAAATCAAAGAATCTTAGTATATATTTAGGTTTTCATGCTTAAATTAGTAATTTATTAGTATTTTAATTACATTTTATATATCTAAATAAGGTTACATGGTCTTGTAGGACAAATCGGGAACTAAAGATGCACTTTCAGGCAAACACTAACGCCTATGTCGCAACACCAAGACACTGATGTCGTAACATCGAAGACAAAAGCAAAAACAAGTCCTGGAGTGAAACTGCCCTTGATGTTGCAACACTGTAGGCCTATGTTGTAACACCACCCTAGCACAACCCAAAAAGTCCTTGCACTGGATAATTGTGTTTTTAAGGTAAAATAGGAGCATTTGTCCTAGTCAAACTCTAAGGACTTCAAGGATAATTGAGGCACTTTAAAATTCTGAGTTTAGCCTATATAAAGGCCATTGTAATGTAACGACCCGAAATTGGGCCTAGTAGAATTGGGCTTATTGGGCCTTGGGCACGGGAGCGTTTAAAATTTTTGAGAACAAGAGAACAGCACTAATGCAAGTTGGACCTATTAGGTGAGTGATTTTAGAAGGTTAGGGGGCTTCTATGAAGTCCCGGGATCAAACTTGGGCTTTAGGAAAATTTTGGTTTTAGGTGAATAAAACCCTGGGATTTAGTAAGTAGGTTTTAAGAATAAAATGTGGAGAAAAATAACACAAAAGGAGTTGTGGTCTAGTGGCAAATGACACCACATGGGAGACAAGAGAATGACGCCACAAGGAAGCAAGGGGTCCAAGGTTCAAGTCTTGGCGCTTGCATTTCATTTTGATTTTTTTTAAGTGAACTTAGACTTTGGCCTATAGACTTATATTTAGTTGCGCATGATTTTAGACACAAGAGGAGCTTGTGGCCTAGCGGCTAGCGGCGTGGATTAAGATACAAGGGAGCCTGAGTTCGAATCCCATTGCAAGCAAAAAGGGATATTTATTTTGCTAAGTTGGGACAGCTAGAGTTTGTGTTGGATTTAAACTCTACTGAACTAGGGATCCCACATCGGGAACCTAGCAAGAGGGAAGGTGAGAAGCTAGCTTTAAATAGAGCGATCTATGCCCAGAGTAAGCATACCTGGGCTGGCGTTTGGGCATAGGAGTGTTTGGAGTGCGGATCAACTCCAGAATCCTATCAGGTGTGTATTTCGCCCTACTCTAGCTATAGAGCGGCAAATGCCGAAAAGCCAGTCACATGGCGATGGTAGCCACACGAGTGTGCGAGCGCACGTGTGGGAGCTTCGACGTGATAGTTGATGCCCTCATAAGTGTTCTCATGAGTCTAGGCTGCCTTGGGCCAAGTGGGCCCAATGGGCCTGTGGGCCCATATGAATAAATTGGATGATCGTGTAGTAGATAGTGAACTGGTCTATGTGAATCTCATATCTGTGGATAGATTTGGGTTAAATGGGCCACATGAGTCTGTGGGCCCATTTAGGCCGAGAATGGGCCCTAGGCCCATTCGCATTGTTATCTCTGTTTAGAATACCTTGGTTTATGAAATTACCGAAATACTCTTAGTGGGTAAATTACTGAAATACCCTCAAATTGTAAAATTACCAAAATACCCCTGATTTGTGAAATTACCGAAACACCCCTAGAGGGTAAATTACCGAAATGCCCTCGATGGGTAAGATTACTGAAATACCCCAAAGGGGTGAAAATGACCGTTATACCCTTGATTGTGGATGAACATCGTGTATGTGAATATTTATTTATATTGTTTATACTTTTGATGCATTTCATAAATAACATGTTGTATGGGTTGGGTTTATTGATTGAAGGAACTGTAGCCTGGTGGCTCTGCCACATACTGTTTTGGTGGCTATGCCACGTACATACTATTATTTTTGGTGGCTCAGCCACAAATATTGTGATTAGCAGCTTGTCTGCAACATTGGTGTGATTGGCAGGGTGGGTTGACTTGATCCCCACAGGTGACGATTGGTTGGTACGGGGGTGTGATTGGTTAGATTGGGTTGGGCTACATTTCATCATTGCATTACCATGATTATAAGGCTTAGGCCCAGATTGATACTGTAAGGGCTTAGGCCCAGTCAGTGACCGTTTAGGGGAGTACACACTCAGTTCTCGTAACTCACCCTTTCTCCCTTAACCTCGCAGGTAATCCCCAGCGATAGAGGATTTGGAGCCGCAGAGGGCTCGTTGGTGGCCATACATCAGAGATATTTCTCGCAAAAAATGTAACACCCCAAACCCAGCCTAGACGCTATGGCCAGACCTAGCATGTCACATTGAAAAATAGTTGAAAAGCTACACGTTCGTTGAAAAAGTTGTATCTCTTTTGAAAACTCCGAGTTAGATGTTTGGTTGTAAAAAACCCTGATTTACTTAATGTTTGTTTTTATAAAGTTATAATTAATTAGAAAAAATTGTTTTCGGTTGTTTGATTCGAACTTGAATAGTAGCAGAAATAGGATATTTAAAAAAATTGTTATTAACGTTTTGGAAAACTCAGTATTCAAACATTTAACAATTTAAAAATAACCGAATTGAAAGTTAAAAGAAAAACAAAATCCAAAGGCCTTGTTACAAAATAATAACCCAAAATAATTAAACTTAAAATAAAGTAAAACTGAAATTTACGAAAGTTCACGGAAAAAACCCCAATGTATGGCCACCACCAAGTCTTCCACAGCTCTAAATCCTCTAATGATGGGGATTACATGCAAGGTTAATGGAAACGGGGTGAGTTACAAGAACTCAGTGTGTAATCCCCTATATGATCACTAACTGGGCCCCAGCCCATATGATATCAAACTGGGCCTAAGCCCCATAATCATGATAGTGCAGATAATGTAATGCAACCCAAGCCAATCCAACCAATCACACCCCTATACCAACCAATCGTCACCTGTGGGGATCAAGTCAACCCACCCCGCCAATCACACCAATATTATAGACAAGCTGCTAATCATAATATTTGTGGCTGAGCCACCAAAGTAATCGCATATATATATATATATGTGGCATAGCCACTAAAACAGTATGTGGCAGAGCCACCAGGCTACACTTCTCTTCAGCCATTAATCCCGCCCCATGCAACATGATAACATGCAATGCATCAACATATAAAAGTGTAAATAAAATCATACATACAATATTTAATCACAATCAAGTGTATAACAGTCGTTTTCGCCCCTTTGGGGGTATTTCGGTAATTTACCCTCCAAGGGTATTTTGGTAATTTCGCAACCCAGGGGTATTTCGATAATTTCCACATTTAACGACCTTTTCGAAGGCCTACTGCCGCCTTGAGTGACTCGGGACCCTATTTGGGTCTCTACGGTACTATTGGGCCAAAATCTATTTCAGGCCCAAACGGGTCCACACATTCGTGGCCCATCACACGTGGTTTCGCTCACAGCTTTGCCAATTTTGCAATCACATCTATCATTTGATAGTTTTCCAACAATTTTGCCCATGTGGGCCCGTTAGCCCTTTGGGCCCATTTAGCCCATTTCAGTTCGATCTGGCCCGTTTCGGCCTTAGTTTCACGAGAGTGCTCGCGACATCTCAATGATCCATCATCGTCATTCGTGTCTCGATTTACCACCACGAGCGTTCGCATGCTTGAGTGGTCACAGTTGCCGACTTTTTGACTTTTTGGCTTTTGGCCGATTCTCAAAGCATCACATGCATTCATCATCAAAATGGGTGTGAGATTACACACATGTTACGAGTGTAGGTTGGAATTCCCACGATTACGCACCTAAGACATCAATACACTCTAACCATTAGTCTTAACCCACTAGGTACGGCTTACATCACAAAGAGAAAACACAGTCAAATGTTTTGGCTTTCACCTGGAAATGAGAGGAAAAAGATAAGGGAAAAGGAGAATAATACCTTCGGCTTGACAAAAACCAAATGGAGAGGCAAGATTCGGCAGCAATGAGTAATAACCGTGAACTAATGATGAAATGGTTCGGCACCTAGCAGCAACACCAAAGAACCAGATTTGGCTATGGGGTTAAAATAAAATGAAATTCCAATGATGGAAAGAAAAGAAAAGGTCGATTGAAGACTAGAAGAAAAGAGGTTGAAATTTCGGCTATGGTGGCACACAAAAGAAAAAGATGAGAGGAAAGAATGTGTGAAGGAGATGAAAGGGAGGGTTTCAGCCAAGCAAAAAAGAGGGAGAAAAGAGATGAAAAGAAATTCGGCACAAGCAAATTGGAGCAAAAGACCCGAAATCCGATAGTAAAAATGCTCAAAAAGCAATACTCTCCCCAAATTGCATTTGAAAAACGGCACTCCCTCCCCCACTCACACCGAATATGCCCTCACAAGTGCCCACTTCCCCCACACGGCACAACTCCTTCACACTCCACTCCTTAATCCACTTCACCATATCCTCCTAAAATCCCTCTCTTCCACCCATTCAAATGATTTGACTGAGTCTCTAACCTCCCAGGCAGAGTTTGATCCCAACTCTGCTTCCTCCTCCTCCAACACACAAAATAAAAGCTACCAAATGCAGCCTGTGAGATTCGAACTCCCCTCCTCAAAGCATCCCTTGTCACGCAATAGCCATCCCACCACATGGCTGACTTATGTTAACAAACACACATTAATAAATATAAGCCCTGCCTCTACCAGCTCTCCCTACTAAAGATCCCAAAGACCAAAATTTTACGAAGGCTTGGACTCAAACCCAAGCCTCCCTATGACCCCCAACACACCCAATTAACCAGCTAAACAAGCTCAACACATGCAATAGCGCAAAAATGCCAGACCTCTAATTTTAGGATGTTACAATTCTACCCCCTTAAAGAAATTTCGTCCTCGAAATTCCAACTATATAATAGCTGCACAACATAGGCTACACCCCTATGCTCGCTACGCACTTTAATTCTAATATCCCTATCATATTTTAACTAGCACTTGGAACTCCCTTCACATACTCAAACACCTAACCATTGAAGCAGACTGATATTTTACACGCAACCAATTTCTATATCCAACATCACATCCGAGCAAAACATACATAAAATAAATACAAAATATACAGTCATTTTAGCATATAACAAAGTTTAAGATCAAGAAACTTACGAATTTGGTGCCGGAGACTAGGTGTGCCATACTTCCAATAACACCATCACTTTTTCAAAACCATAATCTAAATAGATTTGGAAAAAAAAATTATTTTTTAGGAAGTGTAGCCTGGTGGCTCTGTCGCATACTGTTTTAGTGGCTATGCCACATATTATACTGGTGGCTCTGCCACATACTGTCTTACTGGCTATGCCACATATATTTTATTATTTTGGTGGCTCAGCCACAAATATCGTGATTAGCAGCTTGTCTGCAAAATTGATGTGATTGGCGGGGTGGGTTGACTTGATCCCTACAGGTGACGATTGCTTGGTACGGGGGTGTGATTGGTTGGATTGGGTTGAGCTGCATTTTATTGTTTGCATTACCATGATTATAGGGCTCACGCCCAGATTGATGTCGTAAGGGCTCAGGCCCAGATAGTGACCGTTTAGGGGATTACACTCTGAGTTCTCGTAACTCACCCCCTTTCCTTTTAACTGTGCAGGTAATTCCCAACGTTAGAGGATTTGGATCTGCGGAGGACTCAGAGGTGGCCATACATCGGACTAGGTTTTTTTCCTTCAAAATTTAATAAATTAGGTTTTAGCTTATTTTTTTATTATTCTCTTTATTTGGGTTAATTTTTGTTGTAATAAGGCCATTGGGTTTTTATCTTTTAAATTTTCGTTTGGTAACTTTGCTAGATAATAATTGTCAATCGGTTAATCACGTTTTTCTAAAATATTTACAACTTTTTCCAAAATATCACATTTTTGCAACTTTCTAAGTTAGATTTTTACAGTCAAACAAAGTTTTCAAAAATTATAACATATTTGCAAGAATATAACTTTAACCCAATCATGTTACGTAAACAACAAAATCCAGAATTATTGAAAAGGGCACAAAGTTTCAAAATTGAGGAAGGGTTTTAAACATGTAGCTTTTAAACAACATTTTGATGTGACATGCTAGATTCAGTCATAACGTCTAGGCCGGGTTTGGGGTGTTACATTTTATGGTATCAGAGTCTGGTTGCAAAACTCGGCTGTGGAATGGGTTGGAAAACTTTTCAAATTTGTTTAAACTGTGGTCTAGAAAAATGATAGTGTTACTGAAAGTTTGGCACACCGAGTCTCCAGCACTAAGTCTATAAGTTTCTTGATCTTGAACTTTGTTATATGCTAAAATGACTGTATATTTTGTATTTATTTTGTGTTGTTTTATTTGGATGTGATGTTTGAATATAGAAATTGTATGCATGTGTGATAAATATCTGTTTGCTTTTGTGATTAGATGGTTGATTGTGCGTAAGTGGTTTCAAGATTAAGTTAGAAGTGTCGTAGTGTTATTAGGATGAGAGTGCACAGCGGAAGCGTACTGGGGTAACCTATGTTGTGCGGCTATTATATAGTTGGAAATTTCGAGGACGAAATTTCTTTAAGGGGGTAGATTTGTAACGACCCGAAATTGGGCCTAGTAGAATTGGGTCTATTGGGCCTTGGGCACGGGAGCGCTTAAAATTTTTGAGAACAAGAGAACAACACTAATGCAAGTTGGACTTATTAGGTGAGTGATTTTGGAAGGTTAGGGGCTTCTATGAAGTCCCGGGATCAAACTTGGGCTTTAGGACAATTTTGATTTTAGGTGAATAAAACCCTGGGAGTTAATAAGTAGGCTTCAAGAATAAAATGTGGAGAAAAATGACACAAAAGGAGTTGTGGTCTAGTGGAAAATGACGCCACATGGGAGACAAGGGAATGATGCCACAAGGAAATAAGGGGTCCAAGGTTCAAGTCTTGGTGCTTGCATTTCATTTTGATTTCGTTGCGCATGATTTTAGACACAAGAGGAGCTTGTGGCCTAGTGGCTAGCGGTGTGGATTAAGTTACAAGGGAGCCTGAGTTTGAATCACATTGCAAGCAAAAAGGGATATTTATTTTGCTAAGTTGGGACGACTAGAGTTTGTGTTGGCTATAAACTCTGCTGAATGAGGGATCCCACATCGGGAAGCTAGCAAGAGGGAAGGTGAGAAGCTGGCTTTAAATAGAGCGATCTATGAGGAGAGTAAGCATACCTGAGTTGGCGTTTGGGCATATGAGTGTTCGTAGTGCGGATCAACTCCAGAATCTTATCAGGTTTGTATTTCACCCTACTCTAGCTATAGAGCGGCAAATGCCGAAAAGCCAATCACACGGCGATGGTAGCCACACGAGCGTGCGAGCGCACGTGTGAGAGCTTCAACGCAATAGTTGAGGCCCTCATGAGTGTTCTCATGAGTCTAGGCTGCCTTGGGCCAAGTGGACCCAATGGGCCCGTGGGCCCATATGAATAAATTGGATGATTGTGTAGTAGATAGTGAACCGGTCTATGTGAATCTCATATCTGCGGATAGATTTGGGCTAAATGGGCCACACGAGCTTGTGGGCCCATTTGGGCCGAGAATGGGCCCTAGGCCCATTCGCATTGTTATATCTGTTTAGAATACCTTGGTTTATGTTACCGAAATACCCTTAGTGGGTAAATTACTGAAATACCCTCAGATTGTAAAATTACCAAATTACCCCTAATTTGTGAAATTACCGAAACACCCCTAAAGGGTAAATTACTGAAATGCCCTTAGTGGGTAAATTACCGAAATGCCCTCGATGGGTAGGATTACCGAAATACCCCAAAGGGGTCAAAATGACTGTTATACCCTTGATTGTGGATAAACATTATGTATGTGAATATTTATTTATACTGTTTATACTTTTGATGCATTTCATAAATAACATGTTGCATGGGTTGGGTTTATTGATTGGAGGAACTGTAGCCTGGTGGCTCTGCCACATACTGTTTTAGTGGCAATGCCACATATTATACTGGTGGCTCTGCCACATACTGTCTTACTGGCTATGCCACATATATTTTATTATTTTGGTGGCTCAGCCACAAATATCGTATTAGCAGCTTGTCTGCAATATTGGTGTGATTGGCGAGGTGGGTTGACTTGATCCCCACAGGTGACGATTGCTTGGTACGGGGGTGTGATTGGTTGGATTGGGTTGTGCTGCATTTTATTGTTTGCATTACCATGATTATAGGGCTCAGGCCCAGATTGATGCTGTAAGGGCTTAGGCCCAAATAGTGACCATTTAGGGAATTACACACTGAGTTCTCATAACTCACCCCTGTCCCTTTTAACCGTGCAGGTAATTCCCAGCGTTAGAGGATTTGAAGCTGCAGAGGACTCGGAGGTGGCCATACGTCGGACTAGTCTTTTTTCCTTCAAAATTTAGTAAATTCGGTTTTAACTTATTTTTGTATTATTTTCTTTATTTGGGTAAATATTTGTTGTAATAAGGACATTGCATTTTTATCTTTTAAATTTTCGTTTGGTAACTTTGCTAGATAATAATTGTTCATCGGTTAATCACGTTTTTCTAAAATACTCACAACGTTTTCCAAAATATCACGTTTTGAAACTTTCTAAGTTAGATTTTTACAGTCAAACAAAGTTTTCAGAAATTATAACATCTTTGCAAGAATATAACTTTAACCCAATCATGTTATGTAAACAACAAAATTCGGAATTTTTGAAAAGGGCACAACGTTTGTAAACTGAGGAAGGGTTTTAAACACGTAGCTTTTAAACAATGTTTTGATGTGACATGCTAGATTCCACCATAACGTCTAGGCCGGATTTCGGGTGTTACATGTAATCAGTTTAAACAACATAATTTTTGTCACACCCCCAGACCCGAGCCAAACGTTATGGCCGAATCCGGGAATGTCACATCGAAGGCATATTTCAAAACGATTTTGCTAAGTTAAATTTTAAGGCCTAAAAGCCCAGAAATCCTTGAACATCTTGTTAGGTAATGATAAAAGCCCATTTTATTAGTTTAAGTATTTCAGAAACCATGTTTAAACATAAGAAATTTACTCAGGTTTAATAACTAAATAAACAGTTGAAACAATGATAACAAAACTCAAAAGCTAAAGTTAGATCGGAGTATAAGGCCTTATTACATTCATCAAAAATAAAGCAATTTAAAATCATGTCTTTTGAACAATTAAAAAAATGTCTAAGTATCTTGTAGTGTGGCCATCCCCGAGTCTTCTCCCACGTCGAGCTGTCCACTGAGTCTCACCTGAAACATTTAGTAAGAAAGGGTGTGAGTTTCGTAACTCAGTGTATACGACCCTTGGCAATCCAATCAACATGCAAATATTACATTGGGCCTAAGCCCTATCAAAATCGATGGTCTTGGGCCTCAGCCCACAACGACCTCATATCACATCTGTATCACATGAATGAAATGCACGTATCTCAAATCTAACCCTGCACACCATTTCCCTTCCAACCCTACACACCTGTGGGGACATAAATATCAACCCACCCATCCCTACACTCTAAAGGTAGCACCAGCAGTGGCACTACTCAACGTTGCAGCAAAGCTGCTATAATGGGCTTAAAGCCACTAGTGGATCCACGGTCGTCAAGCGACTATGCGATCCTCAAATCTTCCTCCGTATCATCAAAACCTACCCAAGTGTAACATATATTCCTTGAATGCAACATATATATTTCCACCCATTCGGCACTTAGGGGTATTTTAGTCGTTTCACTACCCAGGGGCATTTCTGTAAATCTACTCTATAGGGGTATTTAGGTAATTTTACAAAATAGAGGTATTTTGGAAATTTTGTAAATTAGGGATGTTTTGGTAATTCTACAAGTTAACGGTATTCTGGTAATTTTACAATTTGGGGGTATTTTAGTAATTTTGCCAATCTAAGGATATTTTGGTAATTTTCAAATTCGCGGTATTTTTGTAATTTTACAAATCTAAGGGTATTTGGTCACTCTCGGGTTTTAGTTATGAACTTTGGCCTATTAACAAGTCCTTGCGGCTAATGTGAACAGACACTATGCACCAGGTAGGATTCCAGAGAAGATGAGGTGGACCACTAGGACAGCTTAAGTACCAAGCTCTCCCTAGATCCAATCCTAGACATACATATGTCTGTTGCCACACTCTAACCCAGCGACTTGTCCTCGGACATGTTTAATTATTAGATTAAGTATTATGCGGTTTAAGAGTTGTTTAGAACTAGGTCTAAAGTCCATTAAACCCTAGCATACTTGTCTACGTCCCCATAAAGCCCATCAAGCCCAAATCACATCCTTACGGCCCATTAGGCCCAAATCTTATCCATATGGCCTATTACGCCCAAAACAATTCCAGATCATGTAACATGCATGATTAACTCGATTCGTATAACCAAACCAAACAATTTCATCAAACTTAGCCTCAAGGCCCACTAGGCTTATTTAGCCACTTTTGGCTTTCCAGCTTTCTGGCATTGCCTATATCGTGTGTGTAGTGTTTGTACACACCTGGTTACTGCGACGTGCTATACTATCCTTAGCCTTGAACCTACAGCCAACCAACCTTCAATCAATCACTAAATCAAAAAATTTATCAAAAGCTGAAACCTTACCGTAACCTTACCGTGTGCCATCGGGTTCTAATAGCCCTTCCTTAGCTACTAATCAAGAGTATCCCCTAAATCTGCACTCACACATACACCATCAAAATCTGAGTGACTCCTAATCCACACAAGTCACCCTTATAGATCATACACACATTCGACCATTTACTTAAACCACAATCGAGTTGAGTACACTTACCCTTGCTAACGGTTCTACCACGCTTGCGATCTTTGAACCTTATCCTTGTTATCACAGAGTTAACGACAGGACAGTTAGATAGCCTTTTGGCTTTTAGCAAAACGTACAAGAGAGGTTAACTGAATACTTACCAAATCCACTTTCGATCCTGCGCCCTAAATTCAGCTTTTAACCTTGACTGATAGTAGATAATAATCGATTTGTGATGGAGGAAAACAATAAGGGTTTGGCAAAAATAAGAATTTCAGTAAGGAAGGCTGATGGTAATTTGACAATAGGAGAGTTTGGCTATGATAGAATTCGACAAAAAGAATTCGGCTCTCGGAGATTTCAGCAATATGGAGAATTCGGCTATAGGATAAGGGGGGAAAAGAAAAACTAATGAAAATTCAAAGAACCTATCAAAGCATTCGGCCCTCTACTTTTATAGCCACAAGCCGAATACTTCTTTCCCCACAGTCCTATTTAGCACAAATTTTTCCCCTCCTCATCTCCTAACTTTCCTCCCTGATAACACCATAGCCTTATCCGAATTTCCTTCCCTTATAAGTTCCCCTTACCACTCAAACACTCCAACGCAAGAGTTCATATTCAACACAAATCTGGCCGTCCACCTATGCAAAATAAAGCACCCCAATAATACCACTCATAATGCTCAAACCTTGGACCTCCTCAGCTGACAACACGCTACCTTATAGCTCCCCAAGTGATGCCACTTGCCACTGGACCACGAGCCCATTTATGTCCTATTTTCTCTTAATTTGCTTAAGAGGCCTAATACCTGAGACTAGGGTCCATTAAAGCAAGAGAAATAATTTTTTCCCCATGGTCTTCTATCTCTAAGACTTCAAATAAATCCCGATAATACCTTAAAATTAATATTCTAAGTTCTACTCATACATACCAACCTCAATGCACAGAAATTTAAAGTTTCGGGATTTTTGGGGCGTTACAACTCTACCCCTCTTAAAAAAAATTTCGGCCTCGAAATTTACCTGCTTCAAACAAGTGAGGGTATTGTCGTCGCATTGCCTCCTCAAGTTCCCAAGTAGCCTCCTCGACAGTATGGTTACGCCATAGCACTTTAACCAAAGGGACAGACTTTCTTCTTAGCACTTTAACATCCTGATCAATTATTTGAACTGGCTCCTCTTCAAAAGTTAGGTCTGGTCTAACCTCGATCTCTTCGACTGACACGATGTGAGAAGGGTCCGAGCGATAACGTCTTAGCATTGATACATGAAACACATCGTGTATTTGGCTTAGTTTCGAAGGCAATTCCAGCTGATAGGCAACTGGCCCAATTCACTTCAACACCCGGTATGGCCCGATGAATCTAGGGCTTAACTTGCCCTTTTGACCAAACCTTAACACCTTTTTCCAACGGGAAACCTTGAAAAAAACCAAGTCCCCCACCGCATACTCAATCTCTCTCCGTTTGAGGTCAGCATACGACTTCTGCCTATCCACCGCCTCCTTCAACCGATCCCGAATCAACTTTACCTTATCTTCGATGTCTGCTACCAACTCCGGACCCAATACTCGCCGCTCACCCAACTTAGTCCAACAAGTCGGAGTATGACATCTTCATCCATATAGTGCTTCATATGGTGCCATTCTAATACTTACCTGATAACTATTGTTATATGCAAATTCAGCTAAAGGCAAGTACTCCTCCCAACTTCCTCAAAACTCAATTACACACCCTCTCAGCATAGCCTCCAATAATTGAGTTACCCTTTTCGACTGACCATTAGTCTAAGGGTGAAATGCTATACTGAAATCCAACCTCATACCCAGTGCTTCATACAACTTCTTCCAAAAGCGAGACGTAAAACGAGGGTCTCTATCAAATATAATAGAGACCGGAACCCCATGCAATCTCACAATCTCCGCCACATACAACCTTGCCAATTTCTGTAATGAGTAGTCGGTGCGGACCGGTATAAAATGGGCAGACTTAGTTAATCGATCCACTATAACCCACACAGAGTCCTTCCTAGTAGGCATCAAGGGTAGCCCACTAACGAAATCCATAGTAACCCGCTCCCATTTCCAAAGTGGAATCTTAACCGGTTGGAATAACCTGATGATAGTTGATGCTTCGCTTTCACTTGCTGACATACCAAACATTTGCCCACAAACTCCGTAACCTCGCGTTTCAAACCCGGCCACCAATAAAGCTTTCATAAATCCCAATACATCTTGTTACCTCTGGCGTACATAGCAAAGAAACTACTATGCGCTTCCTGTAGTATAGACTTCCTTAGCTCTTCATCCCTTGGCACACAAATTCTACCCCGGAAACATAACAACCCGTCACTATTTATCCCAAAATCTGTCGTTTCCCCATTCTCAATCTGCTTGAATCAAGCACCCAAAGTTTCATCTAATGACTGCTTAACTTTAATCTGCTCAACCTACAGTGGCTTCACCTGCAACTCGGCTAACAAACTCCCGTCGTCATACAAACTTAACCGAGCAAACATTGCCTTCAGGTCCAACATAGCCCTACGGCTTAGCGCATCAACCACCACATTTGCTTTGCCTGAGTGATATTCGATCGTGCAATCATAATCCTTTAACAGCTCAATCCATCTGCACTGTCTCAAGTTCAACTCCTTCTAAGTTAAAAGGTGCTCCAGACTCTTGTGTTCCGTATAGATGGTGCACTTCTCTCCATACAAATAGTGCCTCCAAATCTTAAGTGCGAACACCACTGCCGCCAATTCCAAATCGTGGGTTGGGTAATTTCTTTCATGAGTCTTAAGTTGGCGTGACGCATATACAACCACCTTCCCATCCTGCATGAAAACATAGCCCAAGCCCACGTGTGACGCATCGCTATAAACCGTAAACTCCTTCCTGTGCTCCGGCTGAATCAGAACAGGGGCCTCCGTTAAAACCTTCTTAAGCTTCCCAAAGCTTTCTCGCGGTTTATCCGTCCACACAAATGACACCGCCTTCTATAGTAACTTGGTCAAGGGTGCAGTGGTTAGGGAAAACCCTTCAACAAACCGCCTATAGTACCCTGCCAGGCCTAGAAAACTCTGAATTTCTGACACCGTCTTAGGTCGTTTCCAATCCAACATCGCTTCCACTTTTCGAGGGTCAACTCTAATTCCCTCAGTGGAAATCGCATGCCCTAAGAAAGTGACTTCCTTTAGCCAGAATTCGCACTTGCTAAACTTAGCATAAAGTTGCTTCTCCCTTAGAATTTGCAACACAATCCTTAAGTGTGAATCATGATCATCCTCCGTTCTCGAGTATACTAAGATGTCATCTATGAACACTACTATGAACTGGTCTAGATACGATTGAAAAACATGGTTCATAAGATTTATGAAAATAGCAGGTGCGTTCGTTAGCCCAAACAACATCGCCAAAAACCCGTAATGTTCATAACGAGTTCTAAAAGTTGCCTTATGTACATCTGCTTCCTTAACCCTCAATTGATGGTACCCTGAACGTAAGTCAATCTTTGAGAAAATTGAGGCTCCCCTAAGTTGATCGAAAAGGTCATCTAACCTAGGCAGAGGGTACTTATTCTTAATGGTTAACTTGTTTATCTGCCTATAGTCGATGCACAACTTCATGGACCCGTCCTTCTTCTTCACGAATAATACCGGTGCTCCCTATGGAGACACACTTGGTCTAATAAATCTGCGGTCTAATAACTCTTGAATCTGGGCCTTCAGCTCCACCAGCTCATTCAGTGCCATCCTATAAGGTGCGATAGACACTAGAGCCGTACCAGGTAACAACTTTATTCCAAACTCCACCTCTCTATTGGGAGGTAACCCCAGTAATTCCTCTTAAAATTAGGGAATTCTTTTACTGTTTTCAAATCCCTAACAGTAAAACTCTTAGATTCCAAATCACTGATATAAGCTAAGTAAGCTTCACAGCCCTTCCTTACCAACTTTTCTACCCTTAAAGCTGAAATCACGTTCGACAAGTAATCCCGTCGTTCCCTGATCACTACTACTTCATCACCTTCTACAGTTCCTAACATCATCTTCTTCGCAGCACAATCTAGAGTTGCTTGGTGCCTCGTCAACCAATCTATGCCTAAGATGAGGTCGAACTCTCCAAATGGTAATTCCATCAAGTCCGCTAAGAAAGTAACTCTTTGAACTATTAATGGTACATTCCTAAACAACTTACTAACTTTCACCGACTACCCTAAAGGACTCAACACAGTCATTTCATTCTCAATGGTTTCAAACTCAACCCCTACAATTTCAGTCCTATTACATATAATGTACGAATGTGTCGACCCCACATCAATTAGTGCAATATAACGTAGCTCACAAATAAAGAACGTACCCGTTATCACATTGGTACATCATCTTCCTCTCTGCGACGAGCAGCATAAACCAACGCTGGCTATCTCACCTCTGCCTGACCTGTACCTCTGCCCGGTGCTCCACGTCCTCGTCCTACTCCATTGCCACCTCTGGCTTGACCACGGCCCCTTAGTGGTTGTTGATCACCCCTCTACGGTTAGAAATCACCTCTGCCCTCGGTTCACACCTGATCCAGCCTTCTCGGGCACTTCCTAATCCTATGTTCCATAGATCCACAGCCCAAACACGCACCCATCCTCCTCCCACATTCGCTCGGATGCCTTTTTCCACACCCAGCACAAAGTGGTATTTCACTATTAGCAGCAGCAACAGGGGCCCCAGCTCTAACCGGCACATTCACTCTGGCCCTCCTCGTGGGCCTCTGTCCGGCTCCCATAGGTTCCACATTCCGCTTGTTCTTACCCTTCTCTTTCTCTCAGTTAAGGCGCTCTACGTGCTTTACTTCCTCCGCTATCTTTGCTTTCTCTACCAAAACTGCAAAATCTCGCTCCCTCTGTGGGGCTATAAGTACCCTAAGGTTATCCCTTCATCCATCCTTGAACCGTACACGTCTCTCATACTCTGTTGTGACTATTCCATTGGCATATCGACTAAGGCATAGAAACTCAGCCTCATACTCTACTATCGACTTATCTCTCTGAGTCAGGCTCAAAAACTCCTTCCTTCGGGCATCTATATAGCCCGCTCCAATATATTTCCCCTAGAATGTTGATTTGAAGAACTCCCAGGTGATATGCTCCGGTTGGTTGCCCTCCTTTACGGTCATCCACCATTGATAAACTTCCTCCCGGAGTAAAGATATTGCCCCTTTCAACTTTTGCTCCACCGTGCAATCCAAGTCGTCCATTATTCTTTTCGTGGCTTCCAACCAGTACTTAGCCACATTTGGGGCCACACCAGCTACTCCTTTGAAAATCTTCGCCCCGTTAGCTCGGAGTCGCTCCGTGATAGACCCACCACTTCTCGTACATTGTCGGGCCTAGTAACCTTTTCTAAGATCCATAACATGACATTCGATACTGCATCTTCCGTAGCGGTAGCCCGTTCATATGGTCCCATTTCAGCTACTGGTGAGGCTGGAGCCTCCCCTACTCCAACATTAGGCATATAGCCCGACGCCGACGACCCAGCCCTAACACTTCCAGGGCCTCTACCGCGGCCTCTTGCACCTCTTCTAGCGCTCATCGTTGCGTATTTCTGAATTAAAATTTTTATGAAATTAGTTCGTAATTCCACTGTTTAAAATGCATGTCTTACGTAAGTAACAATTTTTTAAAGTTATTTCGCGGTCGAGAATCCACTACAGGCTTAAGTTTCCTACGGGCTTTAGTCTCTAAAAACTAATTTTTAAGTAGCCCATTATCTATATAGTTCAGTAATTTAAACAAATGTAGTACAGAAAACTTACTTGGCTCGACGTCAAGGGCTCGGTGAACCACACTTCAAGAATCCTGCAAAAACCTTTTTAAAACCCAAAACTTAAGGCCATTTCACAGCCCAAGCTTTGCAATCAGGCTCTGATACCACTATAATGTCACATCCCCAGACCCGGCCCAGAGTTATGGCCGAATCTGGGAATGTCACATCGAAGGCATATTTCAAAACAATTTTGCTAAGTTAAATTTTAAGGCCTAAAAGCCCAAAAATTCTTGAACATCTTGTTAAGTAAAGATAAAAACCCATTTTTATTATTTTAAGTATTTCGAAAACCATGTTTAAACATAAGAAATTTACTCAGGTTTAATAACTAAGTAAACAGTTGAAACAATAATAACAAAACTCAAAAGCTAAATTCGAATCGGAGTATAAGGCCTTATTACATTCATTGAAAATAAAGCAATTTAAAATCATATCTTTTGAATAATTAAATAAAATGTCTAAGTATCTTGTAGTGTGGCCATCCCCGAGTCCTCTCCCACGTCGAGCTGTCTACTGAGTATCACCTGAAACATTTAATAAAAGGGGTGTAAGTTTCGTAAATCGGTGTGTACGACCCTTGGCAATCCAATCAAAATCCAAATATTACATTGGGCCTAAGCCCTATCAAAATCGGTGGTCTTGGGCCTCAGCCCACAACAACCTCATATCACATTTGTATCACATGAATGTAATACACCCATCCCAAATCCAAGCCTGCACACTATTTCCCTTCCAACCCTACACACCTGTGAGGACATAAATATCAACCCACCCATCCCTACACTCTAAAGGTAGCACCAGCAGTGGCACTACTCAACGTTGCAGTAAAGCTACTATAGTGGGCTTAAAGCCACTGGTGGGTCCACGGTCGTCAAGCGACTATGCGATCCTCAAATCTTCCTCCGTATCATCAAAACCCATCCAAGTGCAACATATATTCCTTGAATGCAACATACATATTTCCACCCATTCAACACTTAGGGGTATTTTAGTTGTTTCACTACCCAGGGGTATTTCTGTAAATCTACTCTAAAGGGGTATTTAGTTAATTTTACAAAATAGAGGTATTTTTGAAATTTTGTAAATCAAGGATGTTTTGGTAATTCTACAAATCAAGGGTATTCTAGTAATTTTACAATTCGGGGGTATTTTACTAATTTTGCCGATTTAAGGATATTTTTGTAATTTTTAAATTAGCGATATTTTAGTAATTTTACAAATATAAGGGTATTTGGTCCCTCTCGGGTTTTAGTTATGAACTTTGGCCCATTAACAAGTCCTTGCGGCTAACGTGAACAGACA
Source organism: Gossypium bickii (assembly GCA_025503065.1). Taxonomy (NCBI): domain Eukaryota; kingdom Viridiplantae; phylum Streptophyta; class Magnoliopsida; order Malvales; family Malvaceae; genus Gossypium; species Gossypium bickii. Next base: position 38,310,453 of record CP106717.1, on the reverse strand, counting down.
CTATGCACCAGGCAGGATTCCGGAGAAGAGGAGGTGGGCCACTAAGACCGCTTAAGTACCAAGCTCTACCTAGATCCAATCCTAGACATGCATATGTTCGTTGCCACACTCTAACCCAGCAACTTGTCCATGGACATGTTGTTTAGAACTAGGCCTAAAGTCCACTAAACCCTAGCATACTGGTCTACGTCCCCATAAAGCCCAATTCACATCCTTACAGCCCATTAGGCCGAAATCTCATCCATATAGCCTACTAGGCCCAAAACAATTCCAGATCATGTAACATGCATGACTAACTCAATTCGTATAACCAAACCAAACAATTTCATCAAACTTAGCCTCAAGTCCCACCGGGCCCATTTAGCCACTTTTGGCTTTTCGGCTTTTCGGCATTGCCGATATCGTGTTAGTGTGTAGTGTTTGTACACACCTGGTTAGTACGATGTGCTATACTATCCTTAGCTTTGAACCTACAACCAACCAGCCTTCAATCAGTCACTAAATCAAAACATTTATCAAAAGCTGAAACCTCACGTAACCTTACCGTGTGCCACTGGGTTCTAATAGCCCTTCCTTAGCTACTAATCAGGAGTATCCCCTAAATCTGTACTCACACATACACCATCAAAATTTGAGTGACTCATAATCCACACAAGTCACCCCTATAAATCATACACACATTCGGCCATTTACTTAAACCACAATCGAGTTGAGTACACTTACCCTTGCTAACGGTTCTACCACGCTTGCGATCTTTGAACCTTATCCTTATTATCACAGGGTTAACGATAGGACAGTTAGATAGCCTTTCGGCTTTTAGCAAAACGTACAAGAGAGGTTAACTGAATACTTGCCAAATCCACTTTCGATCCTACGGCCTAAATTCGGCTTTTAACCTTGACTGATATTAGATAATAATCGATTTGTGATGGAGGAAAACAACAAGGGTTTGGCACAAATAGGAATTTTGGCAAGGAAGGCTGATGGTAATTCGGTAATAGGAGAGTTTGGCTATTAGAGAATTCGGCAAAAAGAATTCAGCTGTCAGAAAACTGATTAAGGGGGGAAAAGAAAAACTAATGAAAGTTCAAAGAACCTATCAAAGCATTCGGCCCTCTACTTTTATAGCCATGAGTCGAATACTCTTTTCTCCACAATCCAATTCAGCACAAATTCTTCCCCCTCCTCATCTCCTAACTTTCCACCCTAATAACACCTTAGCCTTATCCAAATTTCCCTCCATTATCAGTTCCCCTTACCACTCAAACACTCCAACGCAAGAGTTCATATTCAACACAACTCTGGCCGTCCACCTATGCAAAATAAAACACCCCAAAAATTCAACTCCTAATGCTCGAACCTTGGACCTCTTCATCTGACAGCACGCCACCTTATAGCTCCCCAAGTGACGCCACTTGCCACTGGACCACAAGCCCATTTGTGTCCTATTTTCTCTTAATCTGCTTAAGAGGCCTAATGCCTGAGACTAGGGTCCACTAAAGCAAGAAAAATAAATTTTTCCCCATGATTTTCCCTATCTCTAAGATTTTAAATAATCCTGATAATACCTTAAAATTAATATTCTAAGTGCTACTCATACATACCAACCTCAATGCACAGAAATTTAAAGTTTTAGGATTTTTGGGGCATTACAATTTTGGGGAGACAAAAATTATTCTTAGGTTTTTATTTTATTCTTAGTTTTCACTTAGGGTATTTTATGTTCTTTTAATTTAAAGATCCTATTTCGAAGTGATACTTTCACAAGTGGAGATTGTTCCAGAGCCACGCTTTCATCGATAAATCTATAATCATCTCTTTTCCTTTATTCTATTCTTTATATCTCTTTCTTTAACATTGTTTAATTAAATATGTGTGTAAAGATTAAAATCAATTTGTGCTTTATACAAATCTCACATGTTTCAATTGTTCTAATCTTATTTATTAAAGGATAGAATTTCTTAGTAAATTAGGTGTTTGGGAGAAGAAGAACTTAAACCTACGCTTACGACCCTAGTGTTAGAGTATGCCTAAAGACCAATAATGAGATGATTGTAATAACATACTTGTTTAACCTCATTTATTAATATAAGGCATTTCTATTATTATTTCAGTTTCTTTTCTGTGTATATAAATAAACTATTTTATAATAATGTCCTAAGAATAACATGATTATTCTTAAAAGGTTCTTAGTCGAGTATTATTGTAGGCTTGGACAACAATAATACATTAAGACCAACATGTAGATGATTGATGACAAAGTGTTGTCATTGACTTAGGGATTTTAAAATCAATACATGAGTATATGTTAGAGAACAAGATATTGGACTGACCCACTATGAGTATGTTTCTTGGATATTATGTAATAGTCATGAGATCATCATTATTCCAACATAGTGAGTCGTATATTTTGATACAATTAAGCGTTTACTTTAACAGGTTGTACTATAAAGACTGGTGTTGGGTATGCCACAATTTATGTAGTAGGATATGATTGATCAAGATAGGATTTGTCCCTCCTACATAATGGGAGCAATATCTTAGGCCACTTGAGGAAGTGAGACTAGAAATGCATGGCCATTCTCAAATAAGTTAATATGATAGATTACACTTATTTATTTATTGTAGTATACTTCGGGTATCAAGAAACATGAAATTGGACTTTGCAAGTGTGAATATTCCATGACTTGTGTCCAATCGAGATATAAAAGACAAAAGGATATAATACATGAAAATTTATCACAGAAAGGTTATGTTGAACCACGACTTTTATAACTTAAGTAGCGATGATGCACTGCTAAATATCATTCATTGCTTGTAACGTTAGAAGTGTTCTAGTATAACTACCAATGTTACAATAGCCTACAGTGTTACACCCTATGGTTGAAACGAACAGATTCTAAACACAGTTGGTATTAAATTTAACTGTCACGAGAATTATATTAATTATTGAAGAAATTTAATTTGATAGTTAAATAATAAACATAATATATGTACAAATTTGTTGTCCAAGAATAGAGAACATATTTAAAATAAATGTATGAATTTGATTCATATAAAATACTAATTATGATTTGTTTAACGAAATTAAAAAAATAAAGTATTATAATAATTAATTTTGATCAAACATAAAATTTATATGGAAATTAATATCTTTTGGTAAGGATATTACAATGTGATACTTTCATATATATTCTGGCACCAAAAAAGGGATTACGTTTTTGTTTTCTATGGGATATTAAATAAAAGGAAAGAAATCATAAAATAAAACCCTAGGGTGCAGAAAAGTGTTATGTAACACCCCAAACCCGGCCCAAACACCACAACCGGATCTGGCATGTCACTAGAAAAAAGGGTTTGAAAAGAGTTATAAATTTTGGAAATTTTCCTTAACAAAAATCAAATTTAATGGCATATTTGAAAAATCGATAAATAAGTTAAAAAAATATTTACCTAGACTAGCGATTAGGTGAGGTTTGAAAAGCTTAGCTATCTTTCGATTTATGAATTATTCCACAAAAATCTTTAATTTCATAGGAAATGTGTTTAAACGGGCTCACAAGGAAACCTTTGATTATTTTTGATAGAACGTTCCATCGAATAGTTCATAATTAATGAATAACAAAAACAACTTAAAAATCCAACATTTGCCAAATCTGAAGTGGCCTTATTACATATTAAAAATATCCCAAAAGACAATAGCGATTAATAATTCAAAATAATAAGGTTTAATAAATGAACCCTTAAATGGCCACCTCGAGTCCAATCCAACCCCGTCCAAAGAATCATGAGCTACCTGCAATTTGTTAAGAAAACAGAGTGAGTCACCAGACTCAGTGTGCAATTAGTTCACAAAATTCCACAAGTGGGCTTGAGCCCCAAACCATCATCGGATTATCACATCATGCACAAGTAATCAATATGATAACCCAGCCCAACCTAGTATTCCATCCTCAACACACCGCTCCGTATATCCATCCTCATACACACCTGTGGGGATTTCTACAATCAACCCTCCATCCACTACACACCTCTTTGGCAGTCATGCTGACAGACACACTGATCAAAGTCCACATAAGTGGTCTAGCCACTGATTCCACATGTGATTAAATCACCAAATCCACAATGAGGCTCCATGCCATCATTAATCGCGACAAAGTCACCAATATACACTTCCCCTTTAAATCATTTATATCTCAATAGCCCATGCACATGCAACATAGTAAAAAGATAGATTACATGATCTAAAATATATATCATACTTAACATACACCCACAATCAGGTTATCCACAAATATTAATAACGCATGAAAGTAATATACTTACCTGGTTTCCCGGTTTACCCAACATAGGTAACTCAATCACCATTGCCACTATTTTTGGCTTTCAAGCATAACACATACAAATATATGAAGTTAAGGAAATAGTGTGATAATTACACACTTGTAATGTAACATCCTTAAATCGGGGTTCTGCATTTTGCTTGTGTTGCATGTGATGAATGGTTTATAATGGTGATTTAACATGTTTTGGGGTCTAGTTATAACCCTGGGTTAGGCCTGAGTTAGGGCTAAAAATTTCTTTTTGGTACTTAAGGAAAAGGAGCTAGGGGATCTAGGGGTTAAAAGAAATTATTGGGAGTTTTAGACACAGGAATACTAGTGGAAAAGTGGCAAGGAGGCGCCACTAAGGTGTCTAGGGAATGACGCCACAAGCAGGGTGGGAGTGCCTGTGTTCGAGCAGCAGGAATTACACTCCCTGCTATTTCTTTTTGACGCCACAAGCTAGAGGAGGAGTGCTCAGGTGGGACTCTTTTGAATGGATGGAGAGGAGAAATTTGAAGAGTTGGACCTATTCAAACAGATTTGAATTGATGGAGGGGAGCAAATTTAGGAGTTTGGAATATTTCAAACTCATTTGAAGTGTTGGCCGAATTTGGGACTTTGGGAAGAGGGGTGCTATCGGTTTTGGGGTTCAAGTGGGGGTGGCCGAATGTGCTAAGGGTTGTAAGCTGAAATCGATTAGCTACGGGGGTGTTTTGGAGGTTCTCTTTTGATTCTTTTCTTCCCTGTGCAAGTCTAGTCGACATTTTCTACCATGATTGGTGTCAACCAAAACCTCATTTGGCATTTTCTCTTCTTTTTCATTCAGCATTTGTTACTTGTTAGCCGAACCTTGTAATCCCCTTTTGCTCTCTTTTCTTCTTGAGACCTTGAAGCTGAAACTTCAAAAGCTACCTTATTCTTCTCTTATTTGTGCTCAAAGCCGAACCAACACCACCCCTCAGTCGACTCTCTCCACTTATTCTTTTTCCAATCTTTGTGTGCCGAAACCTCCCTCTCTTTTCCTTTTCGAACCCATACCATTTTTATTCCATCTTTCTTCTCCATCTCCCCATTTTTAAAAAGCTGAAAACCTTGAGTTTTCTCTGCTCCTTCTTTCATGTGCTTTGGCCGAATACTCTGCTCCTAAGTCTTTCTTTTCTTGCGTTTTTCTCCATCATCTTAAGTGTCGAAATCAAGATTCTTTCCTTTGGGGATATAGTCGAATTTCCTGCTAAGTGTAGATTCCTTTCTTCAGCTGATTGGGTTATGCCGAATCCCTTTTTGCTTCTCTGTTGATACTTTTTTCAATCATTATTGATCGGGTTTAAACTTCACTCTTGTCCAATGTGGTAGCCGAAACTTCTAACACCAAGAAGGGGTGCCGATCATTGGAGTTTGGAAGCCAAATTAGTCATTTAGGTAAGGGGGTAACTAACTCATGTGGTCTCGGGTTTTATGTTATGGCCGAACGGCCTTTGGTCTCTAAATGAAATGTTAAAACCGATTGTAGGGAGGGCTATAGTCGAATACAGTGAGCCTTCGGGACTTGGTGGTCGATCTAGGTAAGGTCTTAACGTTTCAAGATCCATTTCTTAATCGTTCAAAAGCCGAAGGCTAATCGTTTATGTGCAGCAGTGTGTGGCCGATTGCAAGGGGACTCTTTGTGTGGCTTCGGGATTTGGTTGGAAACCAAATCGGCTTAAGGTGAGTACTGTATTTGGGGCGACATATCCTTTGGGATTTCTAATAGAGCCGAATAGGCTTTTTAGTTACTAACAGGGTGTTGGCCGAATGTAGGAAAGGAAAAGCTACGCTTCGGGATTTCGCTAGATTCGAGTAGTTTTAGGATTCTTACTTAGATCTGCGATTAGCTAGGTGTGTAAACGCTTACAGACTTTATTAGTTTAATGATGCTTATTACGTTACTGTATAACCTTTGGTATTAGTGACTTTGCCTTGTGGGCATGAGCTTGGATTCCGGGTAAGTCCCCTGCTATGTGATTTTTGATATACATCATCATGATTTGTTAAATGCTATGCTATGCCTTAAATGAATGATACATGATATTATGACACGTATGATATGAGCATGATGATGATGGGTTTGATGAGAGGAGGGGGGATGATCTGTTTGGACTGTCACCAGTGGTTTTGACCACAAGATGGGTTGGCCCCATCAGTTGATTTGTTACTACGGTCACCAGTGGTTTTGACCACACTATTGATATGATTTGTGACTAAGTCCCAGTGGTTTTGGCCACCAGTGGTTTTGACCACACTATTGATATTTGTGACTACGGTCACCAGTGGTTTTGACCACATATGGATATTGTGACTCGTCCCAGTGGTTTGGTACCACAGTGGGTTGGCCTCACATGATATATTACGGGATTGTCATCAGTGGTTTTGACCACACGATGGGTTGGCCCCATCACTTGATTTGTGACTTCGGTCACCAGTGGTTTTGACCACCAGTGGTTTTGACCATACAGGGTAGTTGAAGTAGATTGGATGGCTAGGTTATGGGTTGCATAATCTGCATGTTTTACTAATGATCTGTGTAAGTGCTTGAATGCTCGGGTTGAAGATTTATACACTGAGTCTTGGTGACTCATCCGTTCCCTTATATTTTGCAGATGAGGCATAGATCGCGGATACGGAGCCGGAGAGGACTCGAGGTGGCCATGCATCTTAGTTTGGTTTTGGACTTTAAACTGCTATTTCAATTTTCTAAATTTTCTTTAATTTGGTTTTGGGTTTGTATTATTTTAGGTTTTTAATTATTTGCTTTTACTTTGATTATATAATACATATACTGGATTATAAACTTGTTTAGTTAACTGGTAAAAAGCAATGTTTACAAAACTATAACCCTTTTGGGTTTTTAACCGTTATCATCAGGTAACAACGTTCATAAAATAATAAGAAGGGTAACTTGAATGTTTTTATAATTTCAAATTTTGAAACAACTTCAAAGGCAAATGGTTTTAAACTTGATTATACTCGTCGCACTCAGTATTTAATAAGTATCAAATGTTTTTCTAAAAATTCGTAATATCAAATAAGCTTTCTAGCATGGGTTTGTAAAGCAACATTCACACGATTTCAACATCACTCTAAACAGGGATTTCTAACCTTTTTAAACGATCAAAGAGTTTTCTTAAAAATTACCCGACACACTTGTGTTTTCAAACTGTTTTCACTCCGTAACATACCACATTCGGTCGTGGTGTGTTGACCGAGCTTGGGGTGTTACAATTGTGGTATTAGAGCCAGTTTCAACAGCTCGAATGTGGGGCCGAGGCCCAAAAATGTTTTAGAAAGGATTGTGAAAAACTTTTATGGGAAAATGTATAGTTATGAAAGCATGGCACCAAGTCTCCGGCACCAATCCGCCCAGGTAAGTACCCCAAACTGTTTCTTTTATTGTTATGATTATATGATTATGATGTTGATGGCATGACTGAATAGTAGTAGGAACTACTCTAGAGACTTAAACTATAGGTTGGATGTACTCGCGAAACAACCCCTTACTAAAACTTCTCATAAGACTATGCTTTAACAGACAGTGGAATAAAGGTCTAACGCATAAAACTTTTAATCAGCTTAAATATATCGGTAGATATGAGTGCACGTGGATGTGGGCGTAACACTCGTGGACGAGGTAGGGGTAGGATGACAGTCTCGGAACCAGTAAGGTCCGGACATGGTTCTGAAAATGAGGTACCACCATCGCCAGCTGTGGGCGCGGAATATCAGGATCAGACGGGTGGTAATGAAGCAGTGTCGCAGGCTGTGCTACGAGTATTGGAGAGGGTTGCGAGTGCAGGAGTAGGAACTGGAACTCGGAAATCTGTGACCTTGCGACTCAAGGCTAATGGTGCAGAGGTTTCAGAGGTGTGTCTGGTGTAGCACCTAGTATAGCGGAATATTGGTTGGAGGCGATGGAACGCATCCTGGATGACCTGGATTTTTCAGCTGAGGAGAAGCTGAAAGGGATAGTATCTTTGCTGAGAGATGAGTCATATCAGTGGTGGCTCACGGTTAGGGACAGAGCGATGGCAGATGACCTCACTTGGGAGTTCTTTAGGGCAGCTTATCAGAGGAAATACATAGGGGCTAGTTATGTTGATGCGCAGCGCAGGACATTCTTGAACTTGGTTCAGGGTAATAAGATTGTAGCAGAATATGAGGCGGAATTCCTTCGGTTGAGTAGGTATGCTCGGGGTATTGTGGGTACTGAGCATGAGCGCTGTGTCAGATTTGAGGATGGGCTGAGAGATAAGCTGTGGATGATAATTGCCCCACAGCAAGAACGAGAACTTTCCATTCTAGTGGAGAAAGCTAAGGTTGCTGAAGGGGTAAGACAGTCTGTAAGGCGGAATCAGGATAGGGGTTGGAATAAAAAGAGTTCTGGATCATCTGGGTTTTCTAGGAATCAACAGAAAAGGGTTAGATATAGTGGGCTGAATCAAGCTGCTAGGCTTGCTAATACTAATACTCAGTGGCCGCTGCGGTGTGCTCGGTGTGGAAACTCTCACACGGGAGTGTGTTGGACTGGTAACCGGGGATGCTTTGAGTGTGGCTCGATGGGACATCGAGTTAGGGATTGTCCATAGAGATCAGCTAGGCTGCAGTCTGAGGATCAGAACCGTACATAGTTTAGGAGGGATAATCAGCAGCCACAGAGAGGCTATGGTTCAGTTAGGGGAGGTAATGGCTCAGGTAGAGGCCATGGAGCACCGGGCAGAGGTGCAGGTGGTGCAAATACGAGACAGCCTGGGCTGGTCTACGCAGCGAGGCATCGAGAGGAGGGCTACGCACCGGACGTCATAATCGGTACGTTCTTAATTTTTGGAGTACCTTATAATGCTTTAATTGATGTTGGTTCGATGCACTCGTATGTTGCTAGTAGCATAGTGGAAACCATGAGCTTAGACTCTGAGATTACTTCTAGGAAGATGACTGTGATAAGCCTCTAGGTCACTCAGTAGAAGTAAGTACATCAGATAGGATGTACCCCTAGAACTTCAAGGGGTTGTGTTTTTGGCTGACTTGATGGAACTGCCGTTTGGGGAGTTCGATCTGATTCTCGGGATGGATTGGTTAGTTAAGTATCAAGCTAGTTTGGATTGTGCAGCTAAGCGCATGGTGTTGAAGATTATGGAAGGTGATGAGGTAGTGATGATAGGTAATAGGAGAGATTACTTATCTAATGTTGTCTCTGCACTGAAGGCTGAGAAAATGGTTAAAAAGGGTTATGAATCATTTTTGGTGCATGTTTGTGCTTTGGAAGCTAAGGATGCAGCTGTGAAGAATGTCCAAACTGTAGGGGAATTTGCTGATGTTTTTTCAGAGGAACTCCTGGGTATACCTCCTAACCACGAGGTTGAGTTCGGTATAGACTTGTTACCTGGAACTGCACCAGTATCTATTGCTCCATATAGGATGGCGCCAAAGGAATTGGTGGAATTAAAGGCCCAGATTCAGGAGTTGTTGGACAGAGGTTTCATCCGGCCGAGTGTATCACCTTGGGGAGCTCCAGTGCTTTTTGTTAAGAAGAAGGATGGCACGATGCGGATGTGCATAGACTACCGCCAGCTGAATAAGTTGACAATCAAGAACAGGTATCCGTTACCTAGGATTGATGACTTGTTTGATCAACTCAAGGGTGCATCGGTTTTCTCTAAGATCGACCTTAGGTCGGGGTATCATCAGCTCAAAGTGAAGGAGGCTGATATTCAAAAGACGGCATTCCATACTCGGTATGGGCACTAAAAGTTTCTGGTAATGCCTTTCGGTTTGACCAATGCACCGGTAGCATTCATGGACATGATGAACCGGGTGTTTCAGCCGTATCTGGATCGATTCATCGTAGTGTTTATAGACGATATCTTAGTGTACTCGAAATCGGAGGAAGAACATGACGCGCATCTTCGAGTGGTTCTACAGATTTTGAGAGAAAAGCAGTTATACGCCAAGTTTAGTAAATGTGAGTTCTGGCTTAAGGAGGTGACTTTCTTGGGTCATGTTGTATCAGCTGAGGGAATTAGGGTGGATCCTAGAAAGATCAAGGTAGTATTGGATTGGAAACCACCTAAGTCAGTTGCAAAGATTCAGAGTTTTTTGGGTTTGGCAGGATACTACAGAAGGTTTGTAGAAGGGTTTTCCTTGATTGCATTACCGTTGACTAAGCTGTTGAGAAAAGGGGTTCCGTTTGTGTGGACTGAGAAACAACAAGAGAGTTTTGACAAGTTGAAGAAGATTCTAATTGAAGCTCCAGTCTTGATTCAGCCTGAGGCAGGAAAGGAATTCACGGTTTATTGTGATGCATCACATACTGGCTTAGGGTGTGTGCTGATGCAAGATGGAAAAGTGGTTGCTTATGCATATCGATAGTTGAGGCCTCATGAAGGTAACTATTCGACACATGACTTGGAGTTGGCTGCAGTGGTGTTCACCTTGAAGATTTGGAGGCACTACTTGTATGGGGAGAAGTCGATAGTATATACGGACCATAAGAGTCTGAAGTACCCCTTGACTCAGAAAGATTTAAATTTAAGGCAGCGAAGATGGATCGAATTATTGAAAGATTACGACTGTTCGATTGAGTACCATTCGGGTAAGGCTAACGTAGTAGCTGATGCATTCAGCAGTAAGGTGGTAGCGGACTTGCGAGCGATGTTTGCTCACCTTAGCCTTTATGATGATGGAGCCTTTTGGTGGAATTGCAAGTTAAGCCATCTTGGATTGATCAGGTTAAGGAGAAACAGCTGACAGATGAGGTTTTAAGTGCATGGAGGTTACAAGTGTAGAATGGTGAATCTGAGGGTTACAACTTGGATAGTGATGGAGTACTGTGTTTTCAAGGGAAGGTATGTATGCCTAAGGACGTCGAGTTGAGACAGTGGATTCTTCAGGAAGCTCATAGCAGCCCATACGCTATGCATCCTGGAGGCAGCAAGATGTATCATGATTTGAAGGAACAATTGTGGTGGCCAGGCCTTAAGTAGGAAGTAACAGAGTTTGTGGGCAAGTGTTTGACGTGTCAACAAGTTAAAGCTGAGCATCGATTGCCGCCGTCGAGTGCTACATTGCGTGAGTAAAAATCCCACAGTGGAAGTGGGAAAGGATTACGATGGATTTTGTAAGTGGGCTTCCCCTTACGCCTAGCAAGAAGGACTCAGTCTGGGTGATTGTGGACCGTTTGACTAAGTCAGCTCACTTCATACCGGTAAGGGTTGATTATCCGCTCCAGAAGTTAGCCAAGTTGTATGTGGCGAGAGATAGTAAGGTTACATGGAGTGCCCGTGTGGTCATCATTTCTGATAGGGATCCTGTGTTCACATCAAGGTTCCGAAAGCTTTGCATCGAAGCTTTGGGCACGAGGTTGGATTTTAGTACGGGTTTTCATCCGCGATCGATGGACGATCCAAAGGGTAATTCAGATTTTGGAAGATATGTTAAGGGTCGTGGTTCGGATTTCAGCGGTAGTTGGAAGGAGTATCTACCTTTATGCGAGTTTAACTTATAACAATAGTTATCAAGCGAGTATTCGAATGGCACCATATGAGGTACTATATGGCGAAAATGTCGTACTCCTACGTGTTGGACAGAATCCCAAGGTGAGCGACGGATGTTGGGTCCAGAGTTGGTGGCGAAACGTAAGATAAAGTTAAGGTGATTCGGCTCGCGTCTTAAGGAAGCGTCGGACAGGCAAAAATCTTACGCTGACCTCAAGCGCAGGGATATTGAGTATGCAGTGGGTGATAAGGTCTTTCTGAAGGTGTCGCCTTGGAAGAAAGTGTTGAGATTTGGTCGGAGGGGCAAGCTAAGCCCTAGGTTCATTGGGCCATATACAGTGTTGAAGCGAGTGGGACCGGTAGCTTATCAGCTTGAGTTGCCAACAGAATTGAGTCAGATTCATGACGTCTTCCATGTTCCAATGCTTAGGCACTATCGATCAGATTCGTTACATGTGGTACCAGTTGAGGAGATAGAAGTGAGCCCTGATTTGTCTTGTGAGGAGGAGCCAGTACGAATTTTAGATTGGGATGTCAAAGTTCTGCGTAGGAAGTCAGTTCCCTTGGTGAAAGTATTATGGCGAAACCATGGCACGGAGGAGGCCACGTGGGAACCGGAGGATGTGATGCGGCAGCAATACCCTCAACTTTTTTGACCAGGTAATTTCGAGGCCGAAATTATTTTAAGGGGGTAGAACTGTAACATCCTTAAATCAGGGTTCTGCATTTTGCTTGTGTTGCATGTGATGAATGGTTTATAATGGTGATTTAACATGTTTTGGGGTCTAGTTATAACCCTGGGTTAGGCCTGAGTTAGGGCTAAAAATTTCTTTTTGGTACTTAAGGAAAAGGAGCTAGGGGATCTAGGGGTTAAAAGAAATTATTGGGAGTTTTAGACACAGGAATACCAGTGGAAAAGTGGCAAGAAGGCGCCACTAAGGTGTCTAGGGAATGATGCCACAAGCAGGGTGGGAGTGCCTGTGTTCGAGCAGCAGGAATTGCACTCCCTGCTATTTCTTTTTGACGCCACAAGCTAGAGGAGGAGTGCTCAGGTGGGACTCTTTTGAATGGATGGAGAGGAGAAATTTGAGGAGTTGGACCTGTTCAAACAGATTTGAATTGATAGAGGGGAGCAAATTTAGGAGTTTGGAATATTTCAAACTCATTTGAAGTGTTGGCTGGATTTGGGACTTTGGGAAGAGGGGTGCTAACAATTTTGGGGTTCAAGTGGGGGTGGCCGAATGTGCTAAGGGTTGTAAGCTGAAATCGATTAGCTAGGGGTGTTTTGGAGGTTCTCTTTTGATTCTTTTCTTCCCTGTGAAAGTCTAGTCGACATTTTCTACCACAATTGGTGTCAACCGAAACCTCATTTGGCATTTTCTCTTCTTTTTCATTCGGCATTTGTTACTTGTTAGCCGAACCTTGTAATCCCCTCTTGCTCTCTTTTCTTCTTGAGACCTTGAAGCCGAAACTTCAAAAGCTACCTTATTCTTCTCTTATTTATGCTCAAAGCCGAACCAACACCACCCCTCAGTCGACTCTCTCCACTTATTCTTTTTCCAATCTTTGTGTGCCGAAACCTCCCTCTCTTTTCCTTTATCGAACCCATACCATTTTTATTCCATCTTTCTTCTCCATCTCCCCATTTTTGAAAAGCCGAAAACCTTGAGTTTTCTCTACTCCTTCTTTCATGTGCTTTGGCCGAATACTCTGCTCCTAAGTCTTTCTTTTCTTGCGTTTTTCTCCATCATCTTAAGTGTCAAAATCAAGATTCTTTCCTTTGGGGATATAGCTGAATATCCTGGTAAGTGTAGATTCCTTTCTTCAACTGATTGGGTTATGCCGAATCCCTTTTTGCTTCTCTGTTGATACTTTCTTCAATCATTATTGATCGGGTTTAAACTTCACTCTTGTCCTACGTGGTAGCCGAAACTTCTAACACCAAGAAGGGGTGCCGATCTTTAGAGTTTGGAAGCCGAATCAGTCATTTAGGTAAGGGGGTAACTAACTCATGTTGTCTCGGGTTTTATGTTATGGCCGAATGGCCTTTGGCCTCTAAATGAAATGTTAAAACCGATTGCAGGGAGGGCTATAGCCGAATACAGTGAGCCTTCGGGACTTGGTGGTCAATCTAGGTAAGGTCTTAATGTTTCAAGATCCATTTCTTAATCGTTCAAAAGCCGAAGGCTAATTGTTTATGTGCAGCAGTGTGTGGCCGATTGCAAGGGGGCTCTTTGTGTGGCTTCGGGATTTGGTTGGAAACCAAATCGGCTTAAGGTGAGTACTATATTTGGGGCGACATATCCTTCGGGATTTCTAATAGAGCTGAATAGGCTTTTTAGTTACTAACAGGGTGTTGGCCGAATGTAGGAAAGGGAAAGCTACGCTTCGAGATTTCACTAGATTCGAGTAGTTTCGGGATTCTTACTTAGATCTGCGATTAGCCAGGTGTGTAAACGCTTACACACTTTATTGGTTTAATGATGCTTATTATGTTACTGTATAACCTTCGGTATTAGTGACTTTGCCTTGTGGGCATGAGCTTGGATCCCAGGTAAGTCCCTTCCTATGTGATTTTTGATATACATCATCATGATTTGTTAAATGCTATGCTATGCCTTAAATGCATGATACATGATATGATGACATGTATGATATGAGCATGATGATGATGGGTTTGATGAGAGGAGGGGGGATGATCTACTTGGACTGTCACCAGTGGTTTTGACCGCAAGATGGGTTGGCCCCATCAGTTGATTTGTGACTACGATCACCAGTGGTTTTGACCACACTATTGATATGATTTGTGACTAAGTCCCAGTGGTTTTGACCACCAGTGGTTTTGACCACACTATTGATATTTGTGACTATGGTCACCAGTGGTTTTGACCACATATGGATATTGTGACTCGTCCCAGTGGTTTGGTACCACTGTGGGTTGGCCCTACATGATATATTACGGGATTGTCATCAGTGGTTTTGACCACACGATGGGTTGGCCCCATCACTTGATTTGTGACTTCGGTCACCAATGGTTTTGACCACCAGTGGTTTTGACCACACGGGGTAGTTGAAGGAGATTGGATGGCTAGGTTATGGGTTGCATAATCTGCATGTTTTACTGATGATCTGTGTAAGTGCTTGAATGCTCGGGTTGGGGATTTATACACTGAGTCTTGGTGACTCACCCCTTCCCTTATATTTTGTAGATGAGGCATAGATCGTGGATACGGAGCCGGGGAGGACTCGAGGTGGCCATGCATCTTTGTTTGGTTTTGGACTTTAAACTGCTATTTCAATTTTCTAAATTTTCTTTAATTTGGTTTTGGGTTTGTAATAAGGCCGCTAGTATTATTTTAGGTTTTTAATTATTTGCTTTTACTTTGATTATATAATACATATACTGGATTATAGACTTGTTAAGTTAACCAGTAAAAAGCAATGTTTACAAAACTATAACTCTTTCGGGTTCTTAACCGTTACCATCGGGTAACAACGTTCATTAAATAATAAGAAGGGTAACTTGAATGTTTTTATAATTTCAAATTTTCAAAAAACTTCAAAGGCAAATGGTTTTAAACTTGATTATACTTGTCGCACTCGGTATTTAATAAGTATCAAATGTTTTTCTAAAAATTCGTAATATCAAATAAACTTTCTAGCATGGATTTGTAAAGCAATATTCACACGATTTCAACATCACTCTAAACAGGGATTTCTAATCTTTTTAAACGATCAAAGAGTTTTCTTAAAAATTACCCGACACACTTGTGTTTTCAAACTGCTTTCACTCCGTAACATACCAGATTCGGTCGTGGTGTGTTGACCGGGTTTGGAGTGTTACATGTAAACCTGAAGAACTAAACTATCAATCTCACTAACGTCCCTACTCGTAGGAATCACAGTGATCCGCTTATCCTTTTCAAAAGCTGGCCCACACCCCAGTGGCCAATCTCGAACCGCTGAAACTGCTCGTTTCTTGAATTTAGGGGTGGGGACTACGCGTCCAACCCCTTCCTTTACTTGGCTGGTACTTGATTCCATAAAAATGATCTTGGTCAGAAGACCCAGTTAAACTGTTGAATAAGATAATAGCGGAAAAATAATTGCTTTGAACGAAGAAGTCCTTACCGAAATGGACAGAACCTGGAGGGTTCTACACTTGAATTAATAGATCGCTAAAGTCCCTACATAACTCCACATTAGATTCGGCCTTCCAAGCTATGGATTAAAAGAAGTGACCTTTGGCCAAACGAATGATATAAATCTCTTACCCTAATTGATCGAATCCGAATGATCCCTAATACTCTTCAAACGCTGGCTAAAAGTAGAAGAGACACGAAACCAAGCCCTTCATATATATCCGACCAAAATCCAAGGAACAGAATTAATGCCTTTGATCTCAGCAAGCAAAAAGAGAGAAGAGAAAGATTCGAAAGAGAAAGAGAACACTTACCACTACCAAGAAGAATCCGATTGAGAAGATTGAAAAGAGGAGAGTGACGGCAGTCTTCTTAGCAAATCAACAAATGAAAAGAAGTAACCACACAAGAGAGGTTCGGCTTTAGAAGAATAGAAAATGGAAGTAAAACCCAAAGAGAAGAAATAAGGATAGATTTCATCTAGAATAGATGAGATGAGAACTGAAAGAGAAAGAAAGACCCAAAGGGAATTCGGCCAAGAGATGGGACTTGAGAAGTAAACAAATAGAAGAAAGAAATAATGGAATGGAGGAGGTTAGAAGGTTCGGCTATGGCTCAACAAATGAGAAACACGTTTGGCCACAAGAAGAAAAGAATTGTTTCGGCTTTTGATGGTGAAATAATCAACTCAAGTTACCAAAATGTCAAAGAGAGGAAGAGAGAGTTGAGGTTCGGTTCTTGATGCAATTAAGTGAAAGTGGTAAAATGAGAGAAGAATGGTAAGAAGGTTCGGCTTTTAAGAGATGAACAAGGCTTACACGATACTAAAAAAATGCTAAAAAGGGAGAAGATGTTTCGGCTTTAACTAAAAGAAAAATGGACCAATTTGCTCTAAATGCACTACAACCAAATGCGGAAAAGAAAAACTCACTATACCTAAAAGTTGATATTTCTAACACTTTCGGCACCTACTCCCCATACCAAACCGAAAGCCTCACCCCCCATTCACTATTCAAAATTCGGCTAACAACCCAACTCACCCCAATCCCCCATGCTATCCCCGTGAAACACTCCTCAATTCCCTCTCCTCCACTTATTCAAATTAGTTTGAATAATTCAAACTCCCTTAACCGCTCTCCACCATCCATTTGAAATATTTGACCAAGCCTTGCCTCTCTCCTCCAGAGTTTGATTACCATCCAGCTGCCTCCTTTGCCCGAACCAAAAATAATACTTCCTTGTACTGCTAAGGAGTTTCGAACCCTCTCCCTCTCAGCTTCTCCTTGTGACGCCCTCTCCCTGCATGTTAGGTGGCGTCTCCTTGCCACTCTTCACTGCACTTCTTGTGTCACCAAATGCAAACAAAAAGACCTTAAGTCCTATCCCCAATCAGCTTCCCTCCTAAAATGCCCAAAACTAAAATTATACCAAGGATTCGACTTAACCCCGAGCCTTCCCGAAGCCCCCAAACACATCCAAACAACAAGCATAACTCAACAACGCAGAAAGACATAAAAGATGCAAAGCCCCTAAATCCCGGATGTTACAGTTCTACCCCCTTAAAGAAATTTTGGCCTCAAAATTACCTGATCAAAAGAGATGAGGATATTGATGTTCCATCGCATCCTCTGGCTCCCACGTCACCTCTTTTGAACCATGGTGTAACCTTCTCCTTTGTTTCTGTAACCATTTCTGGACCTAAAATATGGCGTTCACCTAATTTCGTCCAATAGGTGGGAGTGCAACACTTCCGTCCATACAACGCTTCATAAGGCGTCATCTGAATACTAGATTGGTAGCTGTTGTTGTATGCGAACTCTGCCAACGGTAAGAACTCTTCCTAACTACCCCTGAAATTGATGACACACCCTTTTAACATATCCTCTAAGACCTGAATTACTGTCTCAGAGTGGCCATCTGTCTGCGGATGAAACGCTATGCTGAAGTCTAGCCTTGTGCCCAAAGCTTGATGCAATGCCCTTCAGAACCGCAACGTAAATCTGGGGTCTCTATCTGATATGATCGACACTGGTACCCCGTGCAACCTCACAATTTCTGCCTACCACATATAATTGCTTCTCCCTCAAAATCTGTAGAACTACCCGAAGATGCGAATCATGCTCCTCTTCTGTCTTGGAATATACTAGAATGTCGTCTATGAACACTACAACGAACCGGTCCAGATAGGGTTGAAAAACTCGATTCATCATATCCATGAACGCGGCTAGTGCGTTTGTCAACCCAAACGGCATTACCAAAAATTCATAGTGACTGTAGCTAGTCCAGAAAGCTGTCTTACGAATATCTGCTTCCTTTACCTTAAGTTGATGGTATCCTCAAAGCTATCTTTGAAAAGACCGAAGCCCCTTTGAGCTGATCAAACACGTCGTCTATCCTCGGCAGCGGGTACTTGTTCTCAATTGTCAGCTTATTTAACTGGCGGTAATCAATGCACATACGCATAGATCCGTCTTTCTTTTTTACAAATAGCACCGGCGCTCCCATGGAGATACACTGGGTCGAATAAAACCACGATCTAACAGCTCTTGAATTTGAACTTTAAGTTCAACCAGCTCCTTCGGAGCCATCCTATAAGGGGCGATGGACACCAGAGCCGTACCTGGTAGAAGCTCGATTCCAAATTCCACCTCACAATCAGGAGGCAACCCTGGAAGCTCTTCAGGAAAGACATCTACAAATTCGTTTACTGTTCTAACCTCATCCACAGTCGCTTCCTTTGCATCCAAGGCACTGACAAAAGTTAAGAAGGCCATGCACCCTTTTCTCACTATTCTTTCTGCCTTAAGAGCAGACACTACATTGGATAAGTAGTCTCTCCTCTCGCCTGTCACCAAAATTTCATCCTCCTCAGGAGTCCTTATCACCATGCGCTTAGCAGCACAATCCAAGTTTGCACGATATCTTACCAACCAATCCATGCCTAAGATCAAATCAAACTCCCTAAATGGTACTTCCATCAAATCAGCCAGGAAAACTAACCCTTGAACTTCTAAAGGCACACTTCTAAAAAGTTTATTTACCACTACCGATTGCCCTAAAAGACTAAGTACAGTCATCTCCCTAGAAGTAGTTTCAGGATTCATATTCAAAGTTCCAGACATCATACTAGCAACATAGGAATGTGTCGACCCAACATCAATTAATGCAATAAAGGGTAAACTAAAAATGAGGAACGTACCCGTTATAATGTCTGGTGCATCACTCTCTTCTCGATGTTTGGCTGCATAAACTAACCCGGGCCGTCTCGCCTCAGTACCTCTAACACCTCTGCCCGGTGCTCCACGACCCCGACCAAAACCATTCCCTCCTCAGTTCGGACCACGGCCTCTCGACATCTGTTGACCACCCCTTCCTGGCTGCACATACCCCAGACCTACCATCCGAGCCCTGTTCATATCTATCAGACAATTCTTTATCAGATGATCCTCTAACCCACACTTGAAACATTCCTTATTTCTTCCCTAGCACTCTCCTGCATGTGACCTCCCACACTGAGCACACTGTCGAAATTGCCCAACAGCAGCCGGCGTTGCAGCACGAATAGGCCCATCAACCCTAGGCCTTTTCTGAAAACCTCCAAATGATCCTGACAGTCCATAACTCCTCTTATTCATGCCTCTATCTTTGTCCCTATTTTGCTTCTCAGTCCGCTTTACCTCCTTAGCTATTTTGGCCTTTTCCACCAAGATAGCAAAGTCTCTCTCCCGCTGAGGAGCTATCAACACTCGCAACTCGTCTCGCAGCCCATCTTCGAATAGCACACAACGCTCATAGTCGGTTGCAACTATCCCCGGGGTGTACCGGCTCAACCGCAAAAATTCTGCCTCATACTCAGCTACCGACTTACCCCCTTGAACTAAATTCAGGAATGCCTTCCTCTAAGCATCCACATAACTGGACCAAACATACTTTCCTTGGAACTTTATCTTAAAGAGATCCCAATCAACTCGGTCTGTCGAAGTACCCTCTATTACGATGAGCCACCACTGATAGGCCTCATCCCAAAGTAGAGAAACTACGCCCTTCAGCTTCTCCTCTGCCTTGCAGTCCAAGTCATCCATAATTCCTTCGACTGCCTCTAGCCAATACTCAGCCACATTTGGAGCTACTCCAGAGATACCCCTAAACATTTTAGCTTCATTCGCTCGGAGTCGCTCAGGGATGGACTTCCGAGTTGCTGTTCCAGTGCTTGCCCAGCCACACGCTCCAACACACGCAGCATTGCTTGAGATAGGCATCATCTCCCTCAGTTCTGTCTTGCGATCCTGTTTCCGCCACAGGTGATGCTGGCGCGCCCTCTGGCTCATTTCTCGCTTCCAAAAGTTTAGCTTCAGTACCCCGGCCCCTTTCATGGCCGCATGTAACACGTCCATGTCCTCTACCACTCATATCTATCACTCCGCCTTACTCTAATTATAAATTTTATGAGTCAGTATATCTTTCCACTTGTTTATTAACGAGTAGTTTTATGAAACAGAATTATAAGTAGTTCCTTCGTAAAGCACATACATTCCTAAAGGTTTTCGTCTCTACAGTAAAAATTCTAAATTCCAACATCCACAGCAATACATCATATAACCACCTCATGCAATTCATTTAACAATCAGAAAACTTACCTGGTGGACCTGGGTCGGAAACTCGAGTGCCATTCTTCCAAAAGACAAATTCATATAAAAATTTCTTTTTATACTATCTAAAATACATAATTTGAAAATGTTGTGGCCCCAAAACCCAAGGCCGAGTTTTTAAAACTGGGCTCTGATACCAAAATTGTAACACCCCATACCCGGCCCAAACACCACGATCGGATCTAGATGTCACTAGGAAAAAGGGTTTGAAAAGAGTTATAAATTTTGGAAATTTTCCTTAATAAAAATCAAATTTAATGGCATATTTGAAAAACCGTTAATTAAGTTAAAATATTTAGCTAGCCTAGTGGTTAGGTAAGGTTTGAAAAGCATAGCTATCTTTCAATTTATGAATTATTCCATAAAAATCTTTAATTTCATAGGAAATGTGTTTAAACGGGTTCGCAAGGAAACTTTTGATTATTTTTTATAGAACGTTCCATCGAATAGTTCATAATTAATGAATAACAAAACCAACTAAAAAATCCAACATTAACCAAATCTGTAGTGGCCTTATTACATATTAAAAATATCCCAAAAGACAATAGCGATTAATAATTCAAAATAATAAAGTTTAATAAATGAAACCTTATATGGCCACCTCGAGTCCAATCCAACCCAGTCCAAAGAATCATGAGCTACCTGCAATTTGTTAAGAAAACAGAGTGAGTCACCAGACTCAGTGTGCAATTAGTTCACAAAATTCCACAAGTGGGCTTGAGCCCCAAACCATCATCGGATTATCACATCATGCACAAGTAATCAATATGATAACCCAAACCCAACCTAGTATTCCATCCTCTACACACCGCTCAGTATATCCATCCTCATACACACACGTGAGAGATTTCTACAATCAACCCTCCATCCGCTACACACCTCTTTGGCAGTCATGCTGACAGACACACTGATCAAAGTCCACATAAGTGGTCTAACCACTGATTCCACACGTGATTAAATCACCAAATCCACAATGAGGCTCCACGCCATCATTAATCGTGACAAAGTCACCAATATACACTTCTCCTTTAAATCATTTATATCCCAATATCCCATGCACATGCAAATAGTATAAAAGATAGATTACATGATACGAAATATATATCATACTTAACATACACCCACAATCAGGTTATCCACAAATATTAATAACACATGAACGTAATATACTGACCTGGTTTCCCGGTTTACCCAACATAGGTAACTCAATCACCATTACCGCTATTTTTGGCTTTCAAGCATAACACATACAAATATATGAAGTCAAGGAAATAATGTGATAATTACACACTTGTAAACCTGAAGAACTAAACTATCGATCTCACTAAAGTCCTCACTCGTAGGAAACACAGCGATCTGCTTATCCTTTTCAGAAGCTGGCCCACACACCGATGGCCAATCTCGAACCGCCAAAACTGCTCGTTTCTTGAATTTAGAGGTGGGGACTACGTGTCCAACCTCTTCCTTTACTTGGCTGGTACTTGATTCCATAAAAACGATCTTGGTCAGAAGACCCAGTTAAACCATTGAATAAGATAATAGCAGAAAAATAATTGCTTTGAACGAAGAAGTCTTTACCGAAATCGACAGAACCTGGAGGGTTCTACACTTGAATTAATAGATCACTGAAGTCCCTACATAACTCTATTTTAGATTCGGCCTTCCAAGCTATGGATTAAAAGAAGTGACCTTCGGCCAAACGAATGATATAAATCTCTCACCCTGATTGATCGAATCTGAATGATCCCTAATACTCTTCAAGTGCTGGCTAAAAGTAGAAGAGACACGAAACAAGCCCTTCATATATATATACGGCTAAAATCCAAGGAACAGGATTAATGCCTTTGATCTTGGCAAGCAAAAAGAGAGAAGAGAAAGATTCGAAAGAGAAAGAGAACACTTACCACTACCAAGAAGAATCCAATTAAGAAGATTGAAAAGAGGAGAGTGACGGCAGTCTTCTTAGCAAATCAATAAATGAAAAGAAGTAACCACACAAGAGAGGTTCGGCTTTAGAAGAAGAGAAAACGGAAGTAAAACCCAAAGAGAAGAAATAAGGAGAGGTTTCGTCTAGAATAGATGAGATGAGAACTGAAAGAGAAAGAAAGACCCAAAGGGAATTCGGCCAAGAGATGGGACTTGAGAAGTAAACAAATAGAAGAAAGAAATAATGGAATGAAGGAGGTTAGAAGGTTCGGCTATGGCCCAAAAAATGAGAAACACGTTTGGCAACAAGAAGAAAAGAATTGTTTCGACTTTTGATGGTGAAATAATCAACTCAAGTTACCAAAATGTGAAAGAGAGGATAAAAGAGTTGAGGTTCGATTCTTGATGCAATTAAGTGAAAGTGGTAAAATGAGATAAGAATGGTAAGAGGGTTCGGCTTTTAGGAGATGAACAAGGCTTACACGATACTAAAAAAAAATGCTAAAAAGGGAGAAGATGTTTCGACTTTAACTAAAGGAAGAATGGACCAATTTGCTCCAAATGCACTACAACCAAATGCGGAAAAGAAATACTCACTATACCTAAAAGTTGATATTTCTAACACTTTCGGCACCTACTCCCCATACCAAACCGGAAGCCTCACCCCCTTCACTATTCAAAATTCGGCTAACAACCCAACTCACCTCAATCCCACATGCCGTCCCCTTGAAACACTCCTCAATTCCCTCTCCTCCACTTATTCGAATTAGTTTGAATAATTCAAACTCCTTTAATCACTCTCCACTATCCATTTGAAATATTTGACCAAGTCTTGCCTCTCTCCTTTAGAGTTTGATTACCATCCAGCTGCCTCCTTTGCCTAAACCAAAAATAATACTTCCTTGTGCTGCTAAGGAGTTTTGAACCCTCTCCCTCTCAGCTTCTCCTTGTGTCGCCCTCTCCATGTATGTTAGGTGGCGTCTCCTTGCCACTCTTCCACTGCACCTCTTGTGTCACCAAACGCAAACAAAAAAACCTTAAGTCTTGTCCCCAATCAGCTTCCCTCCTAAAATGCCCAAAACTAAAATTATACCAAGGCTTCGGCTTAACCCCAAGCCTTCCCGAAGCCCCCAAACACATCCAAACAACTGGCATAACTCAACAACGCAGAAAAACATAAAAGATGCAAAGCCCCTAAATGCCGGATGTTACATGTTAACCAACATTAACCACAAAAGAAAACAAACTAAGTCTAGTAGCCACATTTCTTTTCAGAAAAACTCTCTGAAACGTTCAGTGAGAGTTTTTATTCGTTCGTTCGCAACCAGGTGGACTACGTAAAGGCCAAGACGATTTTGTTGATGCTTTGGATTGGCAGTGTGAGAAGGGGATTAAAACATTAGCGGTTTCTTCCTAATTTCCAGTGTACGAAAGGTATATTTTTCAAACCTTTTCTTCCCAATTCGTTCCTCGTGCATGGATTCCTTGTTTGGATCGTCGAAATAAATTTTTTTGCTGCGCTACGGGGCATCCTGATGACTTAACAGTGGTATCAGAGCCACTGTACAATACAGATTTTGGATTAAATTTAATGGTTGATGCAATCGTATAATATGCATGTTGTTCATTTCAGTTTGTTCAATCTGTTATATGTATATTTGGTGCATGTAATCTGTTTAAAAAAAATTACGGTTGATTAATACACTGTTTGTTAAGGGTTAACGAATATGTTTAGGAGCAGTGGGGTTTTCATTGAATTTAACAATTAACTTATTGGAATTTTTGACAAGGAACAATAGCTTTTCCAGCAATCCTATTTGGAATTTTACTTGTGCGACAAGGTCCGTACCACTGTTCCCCAAATTTATCGTTGTTCTATTTTTAACTATCAACTAAAGAATAAAACATAACATATTTTATTTTTAACAATAAACTAAAGAATAAAACATAACATATTTTATTTTACAAGTATGTTGTATGTTGTATGTTATGGTTGATTTGCACTGTGTTTGGAAATGCATGGTTATAGCCCGATAACCATTTTATTTTATTATTTAAAAAGGTTGTAAATCTTATAAATACGAACTGTGTGTCATACCTTACTATTTTTCTCTTGTATTTCTCTTCTCATCTCACTCTCTCGTATGTAAAATGAGTTTCTACAAATTGTAAATTGCATGATTTGTTGTGGGCTAGATGAAAAGAAAAATGGGCCAACTAAAGTAGACAAAAAGCTTGTGAAGCGGCTTACACCTTTAGGTTTCCTTTTGGTTCTCCCATTGGCTTGGGAGGTACCACCTTAGTTTATGAGCTATAACTATTGCATTTATTTACTACTTTATTTATTCATGTATGAGATGCTATAGATGTCTAAAACATGCCAAATTTTAAGTATGTTAAAATTTGATAACTATAAACAAGATTAGTTGATGAGATCAATTCAGGGACTAAAGTAGACCATAATTGGTGAGATGCAACCTTAATAAAATTCACTCAATCAAAATATTAAGTCAACATTGCATTCCAATCATTGCCCTCATTAAGGCCTTGATCGATACTATGTAGGTTCTCCTAAAGTGAAGTACTAGTATCTATCTTGGTTAAATGCGAAGAATAAGCAAGTGATATTCGCTAGTTAAAACATTGGTTAGTGACTTAACTAGGTTACTCTAATAGGATTAGAAACCTAGAGGTAAGTAATTTGGATAAATCATAAGATGATTAGAACAAGAGTTGTTCACCTAATATTTAGGAGTTACATGTGTTATAATTAGCAAGTATTCCTTACCTAAATAACCATAATCTTGAGAGTAAAACCAAAGCTGACTTAAGAGGAGGTGAAATATGGATCCTTACCCACTAGAAAAACTTTTGAGAAAGTCTTTCCTAAATTAAAATATGGGGGTTTTTATTTTGAATAAAATAGTGGGAAAATCATTTAATAGTTATTTTAATGATTAATATAAACTTAGTAAATTTACTCACTCGTATATTTCATTGTTGTATATATATTATGGCTACAAGCACAAATTCACTTCATTGGGATCGATCTTGAGAATGACAAATTGAATGGTTTGAATTTCCTTGACTAGTTCTGTAACTTGAGGATTGTCCTCAAACAAGAACGGAAATTGTATGTCATTGAACAACCCCTTCCTAATGAACCGCCTATTAGTGCCTCTAGGGTTGATAGAGGTGCTTACAAGAATAATCTTGATGATATGTAGATGTTGGACGTCTGTAACACCCCAAACCCGGTCAAAACGCTACGACCGAATTTGGTATACTACAGGGAAGATATTTCTGGAAAACTAACTAAACACCACAAGTTGCAAAAAACATTGCGTATTGTTATTATACCTTTAGAGAAAACTTAAAGTAGTTGTTTAATTTGAACTGAATTACGAAGTCAGGTTTATTTGTTGAAAATCGAATTTAAGAAAAATTTCGGTAAATTTGTCAATTAAAAATGAGGTTGCAGATTCTAAGTGAAAACTCTGAATTAATTTGTTACTCGTTATCCATCTTTCAATTGCCAATTGAAAATCAACTTTTATAGTTTATTAAGCATGCTAAATCAACTTTATAGAAAAACCCAAATTAAAGTTAAAATGGCCTTATTACAATACCGAAAGCCAAACTTAATAGTGAAATTTAAAATATAGTGAACGAAATTACTAAAAACATTGCATGGCCACCTCGAGTCCGCCTCGGCTTCAAATTCGCGATCTAAGGATTACCTACAAAATTAAGTAAAGGGGTGAGTCACCGAGACTTAGTGTGTAATCCCCAATGAACGATATTTGGGCTCTAAGCCCACAGATGCCTGTTGGGCCTTAGCCTGCACAATCAAACACATTAAGCATGTATGCAATGCAGCCCAGCCCAACCTACTTTTCCAACCTCTATATCACCGAATCAGCCAAATACTTGTGGCATCAAGTCACTGTGGTTCTAGACCACCGTGATACTAGATCACTGTGACAAAGTCACTAATAGTATGTGTTGGCCCAACCCACAGTGGTACCAAACCACTGTGACAATCCCTGATATATATGTGGGGCCAACCCACTGTGGTACCAAACCACTGAGACAAGTCACTAAATCATATATATACGTGGTGTCAAGCCACCGTGGCACCAAGGCACTGAGACATAGTCACTAAATCGTATATGTGGGGCCAACCCACTGTGGTACCAAACTACTGTGACAATCCCTAAATAGCACTTCCCCTTTTGCATCATATCCCAAGTTCATGTACATGTTAACATACCGAGATGAATGATCATGCTTTGAATGCACACTGTCAATTAAATCATAAATATAAATATTTCGAACATAAAATCATAGTGGAACTTACCCAGTGTCTCCAACCTTACCCCCAAGGGTATTTCGACTGTCAATAGAGTCGTTTCGGCTTTCAGCTAACACAGTTAATAATGTAATTTAATATACAGAGTGTGTGAGAATTACACACCTGATAACGCGTAAGACTAGACTCTCTACGTCGATGCTTTCACTAGCAGGGACGACTGCTATTTGTCTATCCCAACCAGACGTAGGCTCTCTACCACAACCCGATAGATAGTCTCGAACCGCCGACACAGCACGCCTCTTGAACTTAGGAGCGGAGGCTATGAGTCCACTCCCGTCCTTAGATTGACTAGCACTCACATCCATGGAGAATCTTTGATCAGTACAATACTATAATGGAAACAATGGTTATCTAACAACGTTATCAGGCTAAGGCGGCGAAAAAACAATGAATGACAAAACGAATAGAATCAGAAGGTAACTCCTTACCATTGTTACTAGCGCGAGTAAGCAAGACTTCTTGGAAAAGAACTTCCAGCAACCTAAGAAGTCTTAGTACTTCCCTTCCTGATATTCAGCTACATAATCAACGAAAATCGAACACTTCGAAGATTGGCTTGCGAAACTGAATGAGTCCCTAGATATCATCAAGTTAGAATCAATTCCCAAAACAGAACAAAAGAAACGGCCTTTTAGCCAAACCAAAACGAAAAAGAACCACCCTTTTCATCCATTCAGCCAACGTCCAAACTTACCAATGACCTTCCAAATGTTGGCTAGATGAAGAAGA
Source organism: Gossypium bickii (assembly GCA_025503065.1). NCBI lineage: Eukaryota > Viridiplantae > Streptophyta > Magnoliopsida > Malvales > Malvaceae > Gossypium > Gossypium bickii. The sequence goes on along the minus strand of CP106717.1, from coordinate 38,282,784 downwards.
GAATACGAGGATGCACCCCCTACAATCGGCCAATGCCTCAAGGAACCGAGTTAGCACCTTCAATTTAACAACCAACAAGAGAAAAGAATGAACAGAAAAAGAAGAAGAAGAATCTCTTACCAAAATAACAAAGAGATGCTGATTGAGAAGGCTTGAAGGATAAGTGGCGGCTATCTAGTAGAGAAAAGAGAAGAGTTAGGGAGTAGGAGAGAAATCGATTTGCAAAAAGCAAATGATTAGAGAAGAGAAAAGAAGAAGTCAGAATGGAAACAAGGTTCGGCTATTACCCAAAGAAACAAGAAGGAGAGAAGAGAAGCAAAGGGTGTTACGGTTTTGGTAGAGAAGAAATGTACCAAAGTTACCAAAATGCAAAAAGAAAGGGAAGATGGTTTTGGCTTTGGAGTAAAGTGGGAAAACCAATGGAAAGAAGAAAGAAAAAAAAGAATAAAAGAGAGCTCAAGAAGACTTGCCAAAAGTCGGCACTCAACACCCCCTTAATAACCGAATATAATCCAACGAAAAAGAGAGAAAAGCCTAAGACCCAAAGAATTTTGGGCTCCTAGCACCAAAACTGAATTCTCTTCCCCCACTTAAAGCTTCCCACATTCGGCCACCACTCCACCAGCCTCAAATCCCATACTTTTCTAATACTTTCACTCCCCTCCAACAATTTGAATTGGTTTGACCCACTCAAACCCCACTATCACCTCATGGCCACTCATTCAAAATCTTTGACTCATTCTACCAACAACCTTGGAGAGCCCTTGCCGAATCCACCACCTTAGCTCCCTAGGCACAAAAATAAAGCTTCTGAATACTATCGACACGACTTGAACCCCTTCCTCCTGCTGCTTTCTTGTGACACCACTTCCTGCAACTTAAGTGGCGTCTCCTTGCCACTTTACCACACCACTTCTTGTGTCAACAAACACGAGTAATTACCCTTAAGGCCTGCCTCAGCTAGCTCTTCCCTAAAGTGCCCAAAAACAAAATTTTCACCAAGGCACAAGCTTAACCTCGAGCCTTCCCGGAACCCCCAAACACACTAAATTAACAGACAAAACATACCAAACACACAGAAACATAACAAATGCAGAGCCCTTAATTCCCGGATGTTACAGTTCTACCCTCTTAATGAAATTTCGGCCTCGAAATTTACCTGATCAAAAGAGGTGAGGGTATTGATGTCGTATCACATCCTCTAGTTCCCACGTGGCCTCCTCTGAACCGTGGTTCTGCCACAACACTTTAACCAACAGAACTATTTTTCTCCGCAAAACTTTAACATCTCGGTCTAAGATCTGAACTGGTTCCTCTTCAAAAGATAAATTAGGTCTCACTTCAATTTCCTCCACTGGCACCACGTGAGATGGATCCGAATGGTAGCGCCTTAACATCGAGACATGGAATACATCATGTATCTGTCTCAATTCTGGAGGTAACTCGAGCTGATACGCCACTGGTCCCACACGTTTCAACACACGATAAGGCCCGATGAACCTGGGGCTCAACTTGCCTTTCCGTCCAAACCTTAAAACTTTCTTCCACGGTGAAACCTTTAGGAATACCTGATCACCCACAGAGAACTCTATATTCTTACGCTTCAGATTAGCATAAGATTTTTGCCTGTCGGAAGCTTCCTGCAATCGAGTCAGAATCAACTTAACTTTTTCCTCTGTCTCCAAAACCAATTCCGGACCCAACAACTGACACTCACCCAACTCTGTCTAGCAAGTATGAGTACGACATTTCTAACCATACAATGCTTCATATGGTGCCATCTGAATACTAGATTGGTAGCTATTGTTGTATGTGAATTATGCCAATGGTAGAAAATCCTCCCAACTACCCCCGAAATCGATAACACAGCCTCTCAACATGTCTTCCAAGATCTGAATTACCCTCTCAGACTGACCATCAGTCTATGGATGAAATGCTGTGCTAAAGTCTAGTCTTGTACCCAATGCTTGATGCAACGCTTTCCAAAACCGCAACGTAAACCTAGGGTCTCAGTCTGATATGATCGACATAGGTACCCCATGCAACCTCACAATCTCTACTACATACAACTTAGCTAACTTCTGTAGTGAATAATCAACTCGAACTGGTATGAAGTGAGTGGACTTCGTCAACCGATCCACAATTATCCACACTGAATCTTTCTTCGTAGGCGTAAGGGATAGCCCACTCACAAAGTCCATCGTTATCCTCTCCCACTTCCAAAGTGGAATCTTTACTCACTGTAGCAACCCTGAAGGTAACTGATGTTCCGCCTTCACCTGCTGACACGTCAGACACCTACCCACAAACTCGGTAACCTCTTGCTTCAGACCCAGCCACTAAAACTGTTCCCGCAGATCCCGATACATCTTACTTCCACCAGGATGCATAGCGTATGGGCTACTATGCGCTTCCTGAAAAATTTTTTGCCTTAACTCGGAATCCTTCGGCATACAGGCCCTTCTCCGAAAGCACAAAACCCTATCACTCTTCAAACCGAAATCCTCTATCCCACCATTTGCCACAAGCTGAAATTTAGAACTTAGCGATTCATCCGACAACTGCCTCTCTCTAATCTGACTGGCCCAAGAGAGTTTCACTTGAAATTCAGCTAGCAAACTTCCATCATCATACAAGCTGAGATGAGCAAACATTGCTCTCAAGTCCGATATTACCTTACGACTCAACGCGTCTGCCACTACGTTAGCCTTACCTAGGTGGTATTCGATCGAGCAGTTATAATCCTTCAACAACTCAATCCACCTCCGCTGTCTCAAATTCAACTCCTTCTAGGAGATATTTCAAGCTCTTGTGATCCCTGTAGATGATGGACTTCTCCCCATACATGTAGTGTCTCCAAATCTTCAGAGTGAATACTACCACAACTAACTCAAGATCATGCGTAGGATAGCTCACCTCATGTGGTCTCAATTGCTAAGATGCATATGCTACTACTTTCCCCTCTTGCATCAACACACATCTTAACCCTATGTGCGATGCATCACAGTAGACGACAAACTCCTTCCCTGCCTCAGGCTGAATTAACACTGGTGCCTCTGTCAAAATCCTCTTCAACTTCTCAAAACTTTCCTACTGCTTATCTGACCAGACAAATGGTACTCCTTTCTATAATAACTTGGTTAATGAGGTAGCTAATAACGAGAACCCCTCAACAAACCTTCTATATTACCCAGCCAAACCAAGAAAACTCTGAATTTCTGCCATAGACTTAGGCGGTATCAAGTCCAACACGGCTTCAATTTTCTGGGGATTAACTTTAACACCCTCAGAAGATACAACATGTCACAAAAAGGTAATTTCTTTCAACCAAAATTCACACTTATTGAATTTGTCATACAACTACTTCTCCCTCAGAATCTGCAGAACCACCCGAAGATGCGAATCATGCACTTCTTTCGTCCTGGAATATATCAAGATATCGTCTATGAACACCACGACAAACCGGTCTAGATAGGGTCAGAATACCCGGTTCATCATGTCCATAAATGCCACGAGTATGTTTGTTAACCCGAACGGCATCATCAAGAACTCGTAGTGACCATATCGAGTTCAAAATGATGTCTTATGAATATCTGCCTCCATGACCTTAACTTGATGATACCCTGACCTCAAGTCTATCTTTGAAAAGATCGAAGCGGCTCGCAACTGATCGAACAGATCATCTATCCTAGGCAACGAGTACTTGTTCTTAATCATCAACTGGTTCAATTGCCTGTAGTCAATGCACATCCGCATCGGTCCATCCTTCTTCTTTATGAACAACACTGGCGCTCCTCATGGTGACACACTTGGTCAGATAAAACCCCAGTCCAACAATTCCTGAATCTGGGCTTTAAGTTCCACCAGCTCCTTCGGCGCCATTCTATACTGAGCAATGGACACTGGAGCTGTTCTCGGAAGAAGATCAATACCAAACTCCATTTCGCGACCCGGCGGTCACCCTGGAAGCTCTTCTGGAAAAACATCAGAGAATTCCTTCACTGTTCTAACATCTTTCACCGATAATTCCTTGACTTCCAACGCACGGATAAAAGTTAAGAAAGCCTCGCATCCCTTTCTCACCATCCTTTCAGCCTTAAGAGCAGACACCACATTGGTCAAATAACCTTCTTTCGCCTATCACTAGCACCTCATTATCCTCGGGAGTCTTCAACACCATGCGCTTAGCAGCACAATCCAAGTTTGCCCAATACTTCACTAACCAGTCCATGCCTAAGATCAAATCGAACTCGCCAAATGGCAGTTCCATCATATCAGCCGGAAAAACTATCCCTTGTACTTCTAAAGGCACATTCCTAAAGAGTTTATTCACCACTACAGATTGTCCTAAAGGGCTAATCACAGTCATCTCCCTAGTAGCAATCTTAGATTCAATGTTTAGGGTTCTAGACACAGTACTAGCAACATAGGAATGCGTTGACCCAATATCAATTAGTACAGTAAAGGGTAAACCGAAAATAAGGAACGTACTGATTATGACATCCGGTGCATCGCCCTCCTCTCGGCGTCTAGCTGCGTAGACCAACCTAGGTTGTCTCGCGGCTATATTCCCAGCACCTCTGCCCGGTGCTCCACACCTCCGACCGAAACCATTTCCTCCTCTGGCCAGACCACGACCTCTCTGTGGTTGCTGACCACCTCTTCCCGGCTGACTATAACCCTAACCATCTGGTTGCGCTCTGTTGGGCTCTTGCGGATAGTCCTTTACCTGATGATACATAGATCCACATCTGAAGCATCCTCTACCACCCAACCCACACTCTCCTGAATGAAATTTTAAACATCGAGTACACAGTTGAGATCGACCAACAGTAGCAGGCCTTGCAGCTTGACTCGGTCCATCCAATCGAGGCCTCTTCTGAAAATTCCTTGTAGATCCTGACAATCCAAAATTCCTTTTATTCCTTCCATTTTACCTCTTCGGCTATCTTAGCCTTCTCCACTAGAACGGCAAACTCTCTTTTCCCATTGCGAAGCTATCAGTACTCGTAATTCGTCCCTCAGGCTATCATCAAATCAGACACAACGCTCATGATCTGTTGCAACAATACCCCAGGCATAACGACTCAGATGTAAAATTCCGCCTCATACTCGGCCACTGACTTACTTCCCTGAAAAATTCTACCTCATACTCGGCCACTGACTTACTTCCCTGAACCAGTTTAAGGAATGCCTTTCGCTGACCGTCTACATAGCTCGACCCAATATATTTCCCCTGGAACGCAGACTTTAAGAAGTCCCAGGTAATGCGGTTCATTGCTGTAAGATCTCTAACCGTGAGCCATCACTGGTAAGCCCTATCTCGGAAAAGAGACACAACTCCTTTCAGTTTCTCTTCCACAATGCAGTCAAGATCATCCATGATGCGCTCAACTGCTTCCAACCAATACTCAGCTATGTTAGGAGCCACACCAGAAACGCCCCTAAACATTTCAGCCCCATTAGCTCGAAGTCACTCCGACACAAATTTTTGAGCTACTGATCCTGTGCTCGCTCTAGCAACTCTCTCCAAAACACGTAACATCGCCTGAGACACAGCATCATCTCCACCAGTTTGATCCTAAAATTCTGCTTCTGCAACTGGCGGTGCTGGCACTTCACCTTCCGGCCCATGTCTTGATTCTGAAGGTTCAGACCCAACACCCCGGCCTCTACCACGGCCTCGCATGCCATGACCACGTCCTCTAGCACTCATGACAACTGATGTGACTTAGTCTGATTAAAAGTTTTATGAATTAGTATTTTCTTCCACTGTTTATTACCGAGAAGTCTTATGAAAATAGCATTTATGAGTAATTTTCGCCAATTCATATAAACCTAAAATTTCAGTCTCTAAAGTTGAGTTTCTATCATTCAAAACACAATACAATTACTTCACGCAAAACAACCAATGGTCAGAAGACTTACCGTGCGTATTTAGTTCCGGAGACTCGGGTTCCATACTTCCAGAAAACATGTATTTTATCTAAACCATTTTCCAAGCCATCTTTTGAAATCATTTTTGAAGCTTATACCCACAGTTGAGCTTTTGAACCAGGCTCTAATACCATAATTCTAACACCCCAAACCCGATCAAAACGCTACGACCGAATTTGGTATGCTACAGGGAAGATAATTTTGGAAAACTAACTAAAAACCACAAGTTGAAAAAAACTTTGCGTATTGTTATTGTACCTTTAGAGAAATTTAAAGTAGTTGTTTAATTTGAACTGAATTACGAAGTCAGATTTATTTGTTGAAAATCGAATTTAAGAAACATTTTGTTAAATTTGTCAATTAAAAATGAGGCTGCAGATTCTAAGTGAAAACTTTGAATTAATTTGTTACTCGTTATCCATCTTTCAATAGCCAATTGAAAATCAACTTTTATAGTTTATTAAGCATGCTAAATGAACTTTATAGAAAAACCCAAATTAAAGTTAAAGTGGCCTTATTACAATACCGAAAGCCAAACTTAATAGTGAAATTTAAAATATAATGAACAAAATTACTAAAAACACTGCATGGCTACCTCGAGTCCGCCTCGACTTCAAATCCGCGATCTAAGGATTACCTGCAAAATTAAGTAAAGGGTTGAGTCACCGAGACTCAGTGTGTAATCCGCAATGAATGATATTTGGGCTCTAAGCCCACAGATGCCTGTTGGGCCTTAGCCCGCACAATCTAACACATTAAGCATGTATGCAATGCAGCCCAGCCCAACCTACTTTTCCAATCTCTATATCACCGAATCAGCCAAATGCCCGTGGCACCAAGCCACTGTGGTTCTAGACCACCGTGATACTAGATCACTGTGAAAAAGTCACTAATAGTATGTGTGGGGCTAACCCACCGTAGTACCAAACCACTGTGACAATCCCTAATATATATGTGGGGCCAACCTACTGTGGTACCAAACCATTGAGACAAGTCACTAAATCATATATATACATGGTGTCAAACCACCGTGGCACCAAGGCACTAAGACATAGTCACTGAATCGTATATGTAGGGCCAACCCACTGTGGTACCAAATCACTGTGACAGTCCCTAAATAGCACTTCCCCTTTCGCATCATATCCCAAGTCCATGTACATGTTAACATACTGAGATGAATGATCATGCTTTGAATGCACACTGTTAATTAAATCATACATATACATATTTTGAACATAAAATCGTATTGGAACTTACCCGGTGTCTCTAACCTTACCTCCAAGGGTATTTCAACTGTCAATACTGATGCTTTGACTTCACCAATCTGATTAATAACGTAATTTAATATACAGAGTATGTGAGAATTACACACCTGATAACACGTAAGACTAGACTCTCTACGTTGATGCTTTCACTAGCAGGGATAACGACTATTTGTCTATCCCAACCAGACGTAGGCACTCTACCACAACCCGGCGGATAGTCCTGAACCACCGACACAACACGCCTCTTGAACTTAGGAGCGGAGGCTATGGGTCCACTCCCTTCCTTAGATTGACTAGCACTCGCATCCATGGAGAATCTTTGATCGTTACAATACTATAATGGAAACAATGGTTATATAACGACGTTATCAGGCTAAGGCGGCGAAAAAACAATGAATGACCAAACGAATAGAATTAGAGGGTAGCTTCTTACCTTTTTTACTAACGCGAGTAAGCAAGACTTCTTGGAAAAGAACTTCTGGCAACCTAAGAAGTCTTAGTACTTCTCTTCCTGATATTCGACTACTTAATCAACGGAAACTGAACACTTCGAAGATTGGCTTGTGAAACCGAATGAGTCCGTAGATATCATCAAGTTAGAATCAATTCCCGAAACATAACAAAAGAAATGGCCTTTCGGCCAAACCAACATGAAAAAAACCACCCTTTTCATCCATTCGGCCAACTTCCAAACTTACCAATGAACTTCCAAACGTTGGCTAGATGAAGTAGAGAATACGAGAATGGGCCCCCTACAATCGACCAATGCCCCAAGGAACCGAGCCAGCACCTTCGATTTAACAACCAACAAGAGAAAAGAACTAACAAAAAAAGAAGAAGAAGAATCTCTTACCAAAATAACAAGGATAAGTGGGGGCTATCTAGTAGAAAAAAGAGAAGAGTTAGGGAGTAGGAGAGAAATCGGTTTGCAAAAAGAAAGTGATTAGAGAAGAGAAAAGAAGAAGTCAGAATGGAAACAAGGTTCGGCTATTACCCAAAGAAACAAGAAGGAGAGAAGAGAAGAAAAGGGTGTTACGGTTTTGGTAGAGAAGAAATGTACCAAAGTTACCAAAATGCAAAAGAAAGGGAAGATGGTTTCAGCTTTGGAGTAAAGCGGGAAAACCAATGGAAAGAAGAAAGAAAAAAAAAGAATAAAAGAGAGCTCAAGAAGACTTGCCAAAAGTCGGCAATCAACACCCCCCTTAATGACTAAATATGCTCCAACGAAAAAGAGAGAAAAGCCTAAGACCCAAAGAATTTTCGGCATCTAGCACCAAAACCGAATTCTCTTCCCCCACTTTAAGCTTCCCACATTCGGACACCACTCCACCAACCTCAAATCCCATACTTTTCTCCTACTTTCACTCCCCTCCAACAATTTGAATTGGTTTGACCCATTCAAACCCCACTATCACCTCATGGCCACTCATTCAAAATCTTTGACTCATTCTACCAACAACCTTGGAGAGCCCTTGTCGAATCCACCACCTTAGCTCCCTAGGCACAAAAATAAAGCTTCTGAATGCTGTCGACGTGACTCGAACCCGTTCCTCCTGCTGCTCCCTTGTGACGCCACTTCCCTGCAACTTAAGTGGCGTCTCTTTGCCACTTTACCACACCACTTCTTGTGTCAACAAACATGAGTAATTACCCTTAAGGCCTGCCTCAGCTAGCTCTCACCTAAAGTGCCCAAAAACAAAATTTTCACCAAGGCACAAGCTTTACCTCGAGCCTTCCCGGAACCCCTAAACACACCAAATTAACAGACAAAACATACCAAACACACAGAAACATAACAAATGCAGAGCCCCTAATTCACGGATGTTACAAAGTCTTATGCTTCCCACTATGAATCTTAAGCTTCAGAAGCAACATATTCTTCTAGATGATTTTTGAGTGGTTTTTAGAGTTCGTACGAACGAACCCAATGGCTCAATGACCACCACCCCACTCGTACCCCAATCAATTCCTGTAGTTCCTTAGGGTTTGGAACTAGTACGAGTAAATAAGCCTCTAGTTGATAAAATCCAGAATTATGGGGCTGAAGAGTTTCGAGGTATGGCTGAAGATGGCTCAAAAAGAGCCAAGTTCTGATTAAAAAACACAGTGAGATTTTTGATGAATTGTCTTGTACACCGATTAAAGGCTTTAAATGTGTTGTTTCTCTGTTGAAAGTCTCAGCTTATTAGTGGTGGAACACTTTGATTGCGGTTGTACCGAGGGTTCGAGTAAATTGTGAATTCTTCCAAGTAGAGTTCAGAAAGATATATATCAGTCAGAGATTCTTTGATAAGAAATGCAAAGAGTTTCTTGAGTTGAAGCAAGATCGTATGTCAGTAGTTGAGTACAAGAGAGAATTTGTACGACTCAATAAGTATGCCCGAGAATGTGTACCAACAGAGGTTGCTATGTGCATTTAGTTTGAAGACGGTCTAAATGAGGATATCAAACTGTTAGTTGGGATTCCTGAGTTGAAAGAATTCATGATTCTGGTTGATAGAGCACACAAGGACGAGGAACTTATCAAAGCGTAAAGAAAAGATGATTCTGAGGCTCATGATTCGGGAAAAAGACCTATGGAAAAGTCATTCTTGTCTCCATCAAAAAAGTCAAAAGAATATCATAGTAGTTCATCAGCTTCGGTGGGTTATTATGGAAGAGATAGAGGAAAACAACATTTGAGCTCGAAACCTCAGGCTACATCCGTAGCGAGTGTAGGCAGTGTTAGAAACAACAAGCCTGAATGTCAGCAATGTAATAGATGACACTTTGGTGAATGTAGAGTGAAAGACAGGTCATGTTTTAAATATGATTCATATGATCATTATCTCAGAGATTTCCTTAAAAGGTCTGATAAAAAAAAGGCTCAGACTACTCAACCGAGTAATACAACAACTAGAGGGAAACCACCCGAGAACACTGGAAATACGGGTAACAGTTGTAGTGGGATGAAAGATTTTGATGTGAGATCTTAGGCACGGGCACCAGCTAGAGCTTACGCGATTCACCCTCGAGAAGAAGCTTCAACACCTGATGTGATCACCTGTACATTTTCTATCTTTGACACTAATGTTAATGCTTTGATTGACCCAAGGTCAACGCACTTATATGTATGCACAACTTTAGTGTCAGATAAGAAAATACCTTTTGAGTCCATTGAGTTTGTGGTTAAAGTAACAAACCCTTTAGGTCAGTATGTATTAGTCGATAAAGTCTGTAAAAATTGTCCTTTGATGATTCGGGGTTGCAACTTTCTAATTGATTTGATGTTATTACCCTTTGATGAGTTTGATTTGATTCTGGATATGGACTAGTTAACTCTGCATGATGATGTTGTAAACTGTAGACTAAAGTATATTGTGTGAAAGTGTCAAAAGGGTGAAAAGCTTTAAATTGAATCTGACAGACTGGATAGTGCATCTAATGTTATTTTAACTATGTTGGCACAGAAATATGTTAAAAAAGGCTGTGAAGAGTATCTCGCTTATATATTTGATTCTAGGGTTTTAGAATTGAAGTTAGAATCAGTTCCGATTGTGTGTGTGTAACACCCCTCACCCGTATTCAACACTGAAATACAGTTACAAAGCATTACGGAACTTATTATACAAATGCACATACAACTCTCATACACTTTTCCATTTCACATATAAACCATTCAAAACAATTCACATAGTCCCTAATACGAGCCTACTGTAACAGCCCGGTTTATACCCTAGTCGAAACAGTGGTTTCAAAACTACAAATCGGAGTCTGTATAATATTTTAATATTATTTTTTGTGCCGTTGATATGTGACTAAGCATGTGGTAAATTTTCGTAAGTTAATTTGTCCGTCTGTATGTTTAATTTGATAAAAGGATTAAATTGCATTTGAGTGCAAAAATGTGTATGCTTTATGAAAAGTATCTAATTGTGATGGCTTTTAATAAGTGAAGGCTTTATGTGGCAATTTAACCTTTATTTTTGTTAGTGAACGGCAAACTATTAAATGAATGAGTTTTATATGTTAAAAATTATGGTTAATATTTATATGTTAATGATATATGATATTTTATATTGATAATAAAAATAAAACAAGAGTAAGTGGAATTATTCTTATCATCTTCTTGCCGAAATTCATAAAAGAAAGAAAAGAAAAAACACAAGCTAGGGTTCGGCTATTGAAATGCATAATTAAGATCAAGGATCGAAGAAAATGGAATTAGATCGCGAGAAAATAAAAGTAGTCGAATAACCGAGACAGAATGAATATCCGAATTTAAGGTAATTCGATATATAAATAAATGTATTTGTATTGAATTACATATGTTTATATGACTATGGATAATGATGAATGCATATGAGATGTTATGTATATATGAATTCTAAGATAAGATAGTCATAGTGTTAACATCTGAGAAGTTCCGTTTGAACATAAAAATAGATAAGATTAACTATGTTATGACATAGGTGATCGATATTTGATTACGTGTAAGACCCTGTCTGGGACAGTGGCATCGATATCTGATTACGTGTAAGACCGCTCGGGACAAAGGCATCGATATCGATTACGTAAAAGACCGCCTGGGGGGTGTGGCATCGATATCTGATTATGTGTAAGACCCTGTCTAGGACATGTTGGAACGCCGATACCCCATGGCGCAGTAGAATAAAATTAGATCCGGCGATCCAAACCATGGATCCATGTGTGAGGAACGAATCGGGGTGAAATAAAGGTTTCGAAATTACCAAAACTTCAATCTGAGTAGATAGCGACGCCTTGACAACAAGAGTTTTGATTTACTGTCGAATCAAGCCACAACCTTTTCCGATGTTGGCCTCTACGTGATCCACCCGGTTTGACTATGAACGGAAGAAATCTCCAAAACTATTTTGGAGGTTTATTTGCTTGACGGCTGCTAGACCTAACAAGCAATCTATTAGGGTTTTTTTTTCATAAGCTTTGCCTCTTTTAAATACCTTTTATATTGGATATCCTTTTAATTGGGCCTTTTATAATGGGTATCTTTTTCATTGGGCCCATTATTTGGTATCCTTTTAATACCCTTTTATAATTGGTATCTCTTTAATGTATCATAAGATTAAATAAATACAATAAAGTTTTTAACCGAAAATTATAATTACATTAATTATATCCGAAAATTATAATTACATTAATTATAATAAGGATTTCGGTAAACTATATTTATTTAAATTTATATATGAATCAAATTCATATATTAATAGAATTGTGTTGTCATTATGTGTACAACATCCTTGTACATATAATATGTTCAATATTTGATTGCCCAATTAAATTAATTCTTTAATTAATTTAATTCATGTGACAACTAAAAATAATACCAATTATATTTTATTCCGTTCATTTAAACCATAGGGTGTGACCACAGTAGGTTCTTGCAACGTTAGCGAGTAATAATAGAACGATTCTAATGTCACAAACAATGAGTGGCATCTAGCAATGCATCATTGCTACCTAAGTTACAAGAAGTCATGATTCCACATAACCTTTTGTGATTAACCTTTCATACATTAATCCTTAAGTCCTTTATCTCTGGAATGGACACAAGTCATGGAATAGTCACACTTGTATAGTCCATCCCATGTTTCTTGATATCTTGAGTAGACTATGATATACAAATTAGTATGACATCTCATGCCAACTTATTTGAGCATGGCCATGCATTTCTAGTCTCACTCAATCAAGTGGCCTAAGATATTACTCCCATTATGTAGGAGGGACTTATCCTATATTGATCAACCATATCCTCTACATAGATTGTGGTATATCCAACATCGGTCTTTATAGAACAACCAATTACGGTTATGCGTTTGATCAGTATCAAAATATACAACTCACGATGTTGAGATAATAATTATCTCAAGTCCGAGGATCATATACATATTAATCACTATGAGTAATGTTGTGACAATTACATAATAATCCAATAAACATACTCATAACGGGTCAATCCAATATGTTGTTCTCTAACACATATATTCATGCATTGATTTTGACAATCCACATCAATGACAACTCTTTATCATCAATCAACTACATGTTAGTCTTAATGCATTATTGTTGTCCTAGTCAACAATAATACTCGACTAAGGATCTTTTAAGAATAATCATATTATTCTTAGGACATTATTATAAAACAGTTTATTTATACACACGTAAAGAAAAACTGAAATAATAATGACAACGCTTTATATTAATAAACATGGTAAATTAAGTATGTTATTACAACCATCTCATGATTGGTCTTTGGGCATACTCTTACAATCTCCCACTAGCACTAAGACCAATCACTCATATATCTAATACCAAGTGACTTAGTGTGACGATCATGCTTCATTGTGTCGAGGCTTGGTGGTGGATCAACAATGTTATCATCCGAAGGTACTCTGCATATCTCTACATCCCTCGATCGATAATCTCTCGAATAAGATGGTAGCGCCTAAGTATATGTTTGGATCGCTGGTGAGATCTGGGTTCCTTAGCTTGTGCAATAGCTCCATTGTTATCACATCGGAGCTCTATAGCATCTGATATGCTAGGCACAACCCCTAGTCCAGTAATGAACTTCTTGATCCAAACCGCTTCTTTGCCGCCTCACTGGCTGCAATATACTCAGCCTCTGTTGTAGAATCGGCTACTGTACTTTGCTTTGAACTCTTCCAGCTCACAGCACCACCATTAAGGCAAAACACAAAACTTGATTGCGATCGAGAATCATCCTTGTCGGTTTGGAAGCGGCATCGCGTAACCTTTTACACTTAACTCTTCCTCACCTCCATATAATAGGAACGTATCCTTAGTTCTTCTTAAGTACTTAAGGATACTCTTGATCGTGGGTCCCGTGACCTTCACCGGATCTACTTGATACCCGCCGTCATACTTAAGGCATACGATACATCCGGGCGGGTACATAACATAGCATACATGATAGATCCAATAGCGGAAGCATATGGAATTTTACTCATACATTCTCTCTCTTGTGGAGTTGAAGGACACATTTCCTTCCGAGAGTGAAATACCATGTCTCATAGGTAGAAATCCTCTTTTAGATTCTTCCATACTGAACCTTTTCAATTACTTTATCTATGTATGTACTTTGGCTTAGACCTAGTAGTCGCCTTGATCTATCTCTATAGATCTTGACTCCTAAGATATAAGTGGCTTCGCCCAAGTCCTTCATAGAAAAACAACTTCTTAACCAAGTCTTAATAGATCAGTAAAGTAGGTATGTCATTTCCCATGATAAGTATGTCATCCACATATAGTACCAAGAATGTGATAGTGCTCCCACTAACTTTCTTGTAAACACATGGTTCATCTTCATTTTTGACAAAACCAAACTCTTTGATTGCATTGTTAAAACGAAGATTCCAACTTCGAAAGCTTGCTTTAATCCATAAATGGATCTTTGTAGCTTACATATCTTTCTAGCATCCTTTGGAATTACAAAACCTTCAGTTGTGTCATGTACACATCCTCTTCAAGTTTCCCATTAAGGAAAGTTTGTTTTGACGTCCATCCGCGATTTTCATAATCATGAAATGCAATTATGGCGAGCAAGATCTGATGGATTTAAACATAGCTACAGGAGAAAAGGTTTCATCATAGTCAACACCATGAATTTGGCGAAAACCTTTAGCGACTAATCGCCTTTTTGTATGTTTGTACATTACCATCCATGTCTGTTTTCTTTTTGAAAACCCACTTGCACCCTATAGGTTTAACCCCTTCGGATGGGTCAATCAAGGTCCATACTTGGTTTTCATACATGGAATCCATCTCGAGATCTCATGGCCTCAAGCCATTTCTCGAAATCTGGGCTTGTCACCGCTTCTTGATAAGTCCTAGGCTCATCTTGATCTATAAGAAGAACGTCACCATGCGTTGTAATAAGAAATCCATATCTCTCGTGTGCACGGCGTTCTCTTAAAGATCTGCACGGTGGTGTGTGTTTCTACAAAGCAGCTATTTGTTCCTCAATTTCTTGTGGAATTTGGCATTTGTTCAATCTCTCGTTCGATGGTATCTTGTGATTCTCGAATTTCTTCAAGTTCAATCTTTCTCCCACTTCCTTTTCTAGAAGTAAATTCTCTCTCTAAGAAGACACCATCCAGAGCAACAAACGTTTTGTTCTCGGTGGGATTAAAGAAATAATATCCTTTGGTTTCTTTTGGATACCCCACAAAATTACACCTTTGATTTGGGTTCAAGCTTAGTAGACATCCGACGTTTAACATAAGCTTCACAAATTTCCCAAATTTTCATAAAAGACATACTAGGGCGTTTCCTAGTCCACATCTCATATGGCGTCTTTTGAACCGATTTAGATGGAACTCGATTTAGTGTGAAAGCAAATTGCCTCAAGTGCATGTCCCCAAAAAGAAGCTCGGTAGATCAAAGATGACTCATCATGGATCGAACCATGTCTAACAAAGTTCGATTTCTTCTCTCGATACTCCATTCCATTGAGGAGTACCGGGAGGAGTAAGTTGTGAGACAATCCCACATTCTTTCAAAAGATCATCAAACTCTAGGCTCATACTCTCCACCTCGATCAGATCGAAGTGACTTGATAGTTTTGCCTACTTGATTTTGTACTTCATTTTTGAATTCCTTGAACTTTTCAAGGGACTCAGACTTATGGCGCATGAGATAAACATACCCATATCTACTGAAATCATCAGTGAAAGTAATGAAGTAGTGAAATCCACCTCTGGCTTGTGTATTTATTGGTCCACATACATCGAATGTATTAGGTCCAATAAATCACTAGCTCGCTCACTTTACCAAAGTGAAAGGAGATTTAGTCATTTTTCCCAATAAGCAAGATTCACATACTTCAAATTGTTCAAAAACAAATGAATTCAAGAGACCATCTTTATGGAGTTTGGATATGCGCTTCTCACTTATGTGGCCCAAACGACAATGCCAAAGATAAGTTTGATTTGAGTCATTTATTTTAGATCTTTTAGTATTTATGTTGTAAATGGGATTCGTTTGATCTAAAATATAGAGGCCATTAATTAATTGTCTTGAACCATAGAAAACATTATTGAGATAAAATGAACAACAATTATTCTTAATAATTATCTCAAAACCAATTTTGTCTAAACAAGAAATTGAAATAATGTTTTTAGTCAAATGGGCACAAAATAACAATCCTCTAAACATAAATCAAGTCCACTAGGCAAATATAAAGTATATGTTCCCACATTAATGCAATGCAGCAACTTTTGCTCCATTTCCAACTCGTAAGTCCACATCTCCTCTAGCCAAAGTCCTACTCCTTTGTAGTCCCCATGCATGTATACAAATATGAGAACCACAACCAGTATCTAATACCCAAGAAGTAGTAGTTGATAAATTAATATCAATAACATAAATACCAAGCGGACATTCCGCTTGCTTTAGCCTTCTTGACTTCTTCAAGATAGACAGGCGATTCCGTTTCCAATGTCCAAATACACCACAATGAAAACAGCTTTCCTTCCTTAGACACCCCACCTTTAGGTTTCAAAGTAGCCTTTCCTTTTCCAAATTTGGGCTTACCTTTGCCCTTGGGCTCTGTTTGAACTTTGGCCTTTCCCTTGCTGCCCTTGTTATTACGGACCATCGGTATGGGCTTGGGTCCAACCTTTTTCAAGTTGCCTTGAGATTCGTAACATACCGAGCAATTGTGGTAGAGTCTTGTCAATTTCATTCATATTGAAATTGAGGACAAATGGTCAGTAGCTATCCGGCAACGATTGCAAAATAACATCGATGGCCAACTCTTGGCTCAATGGAAACCCAAGCTTAGATAGGCTTTCAATATAGCCAATCATCTTAAGGACATGAGGTCCTCTGGGCTTCCTTCACCAACTTACATTGGAATAGGGCTTTAGAGATATCAAACCTCTCTTGTCGTGCTTGCCCCGATAAAGTTCTTTCAGTGCTCGATCATATCATAAGCAACCATGTCCTCATCTTGCTTCGAAGTTCGTGATTCATAGTGGCAAGCATAAGACATCCAACATCTATCATGTCATCGAGATACTTCTTGTAAGCGTCTCTCATCACTTTCGAGGCATTAGTGGGTGGTTCATTAGGAAGTGGTTGTTCAATGACATATAATTTCCGTTCTTGTTTAAGGACAATCCTCAAGTTACTGGAACCAATCAAGAAAATTCAAACCATTCAATTTGTCCTTCTCAAGGACCGATCGCAATGAGAGTGTGCTAGTGTTTGCAGCCATAATATATCTACAACAATTAAATATGCATGTGAGTAAATTTACCAATTTTATATCAATCATTAAAAAGACTTTATTAAATGATATTCCTACTATTTTATTTCAAAATTAATAACCTCGTATATTAATTTCTGAAAAAACTTTCTCAAAAGTATTTCTAGTAGGTTAAGGATCCATATTTCACCACCTCTTAAGTCACTTTTTGGCTTTACTCTTAAGATTATGGTTATTTAGGTAAGCAACATTTGCTAATTACATCATATGTAACTCCTAATATTTGGTGAACAACTCATGTTCTAATCATCTTATGATTTATCCAATTCACTTGCCTCTAGGTTTCTAATCCTATTAGAGTAACTTAGTTAAGTCATTAACTAATTTTTAACCAGCGAATATCACTTGTTTATTTTTCGCGTTTAACCAAGATAAATACTAGTACTTTGCTTTGGCAGAACCTACATAGTATTGATCGAGGCTTTAACGAGGGCAAAATTGGAAGGCCATGTTGACTTAATATTTTAATAGAGGGATTTTATTAAGATTGTTCCATCCCACCAATTATAGACTACATTAGTCCATTTAGTCTTTTAATTGATCTCATCAATTAACGGGGTTTTATTATTATCAAGTTTTAATATATATAATTGGCATGCTTTAGACATCCATAGCATCTCATACATGAACAAATAAAGCAATAAATAAATGCAATAGTTATAGCCCATAAACTAAGGTGGTTCAACCCAAGCCAATGGGAAAACCAAAAAGAAACCTAAAGGTGTAAGCCAATTCACAAGCTATCATTCTCAATCATTGTCCCACCTTCCTTCTCGTTTGGCCCACAAAGAACTCTTGCAAATTACAATATGCGTAAACTCGTTTTACATACGAGGAATAAGATGAGAAGAGAAATACAATAGAATAATAGTAAGGCACGACACGCGCAGCCGTATTTAAAAAAATACAACCTTTTATCGAATGTGTCATTGGGCTATAACTATGCATTTCAAACACCGTGCATGTCAAAAATAGCATACATAATTCTATATATATATATATATTTAAGGTGAATTATAAAATATCCTTTCAACCTTTTGTGGCCCATCAAGTTTATAAATTTCTTTTATTAACAAATTTTTGCAGGGTCCGAGGATGTCGGAGGAAGCGGGCGAGAGGCCACCATGGCGAGCCATCCTCGATCCTCATCTCGAAAGTGCGGGAGCGAGCCCCGCGTCATGTACCAGTGGTGCAGGGCGAGCACTGCGATGCACGAATCGCATACCCAGTCAAATGAAACCTCACGATTTGATAACTTTTATCAACGAGAATCGTGTTTTTAGGATTTTAATCCTTGAGGTTTCATATCGGAACAACCCTTGTTCCATTAGCCGATTAACACTTACTCGGAAACTATAAATACCTCCGTCACATTATTACAGATTTGTTAATAATTAACGGTAATAACATAAAATCAGGTAGGCCACAAAACCATGATTAACATTTAATCAATTACCGAAAGGAACAGTTATCAGGTTATGCTTAAACGATTTAAACAATCGAAAATACAATAAGATCAAAACATGAATCTCATACAATTGCATCACCCAAGTATTTAAACCCGAGTTCGTATCACACAAGTGGCTCTGATACCACTGTTGGAACGCCGATACCCCATGGCGCAGCAGAATAAAATTAGATCCGGCGATCCAAACCATGGATCCATGTGTGAGGAACGAATCGGGGTGAAATAAAGGTTTCAAAATTACCAAAACTTCAATCTGAGTAGACAGCGACGCCTTGACAACAAGAGTTTTGATCTACTGTCGAATCAAGCCACAACCTTTTCCGATGTCGGCCTCTACGTGATCCACCCGGTTTAACTATGAACGGAAGAAATCTCCAAAACTATTTTGGAGGTTTATTTGCTTGACGGCTGCTAGACCTAACAAGCAATCTATTAGGGTTTTTTTTTTTTCATAAGCTTTGCCTCTTTTAAATACCTTTTATATTGGATATCCTTTTAATTGGGCCTTTTATAATGGGTATCTTTTTCATTGGGCCCATTATTTGGTATCCTTTTAATACCCTTTTATAATTGGTATCTCTTCAATGTATCATAAGATTAAATAAATACAATAAAGTTTTTAATCAAAATTATAATTACATTAATTATATCCAAAAAATTATAATTACATTAATTATAATAAGGATTTCTGTAAACTATATTTATTTAAATTTATATATGAATCAAATTCATATATTAATAGAATTATGTTGTCATTATGTGTACAACATCCTTGTACATATAATATGTTCAATATTTGATTGCCCAATTAAATTAATTCTTTAATTAATTTAATTCATGTGACAACTAAAAATAATACCAATTATATTTTATTCCGTTCATTTAAACCATAGGGTGTGACCACAGTAGGTTCTTGCAACGTTAGCGATAATAATAGAACGATTCTAATGTCACAAACAATGAGTGGCATCTAGCAATGCATCATTGCTACCTAAGTTACAAGAAGTCATGATTCCACATAACCTTTTGTGATTAACCTTTCATACATTAATCCTTAAGTCCTTTATCTCTGAATGGACACAAGTCATGGAATAGTCACACTTGTATAGTTCATCCCATGTTTCTTGATATCTTGAGTAGACTATGATATACAAATTAGTATGACATCTCATGTCAACTTATTTGAGCATGGCCATGCATTTCTAGTCTCACTCAATCAAGTGGCCTAAGATATTACTCCCATTATGTAGGAGGGACTTATCCTATATTGATCAACCATATCCTCTACATAGATTGTGGTATATCCAACATCGCTCTTTATAGAACAACCAATTATGGTGTACGTTTGATCAGTATCAAAATATACAACTCACGATGTTGAGATAATAATTATCTCAAGTCCGAGGATCATATACATATTAATCACTATGAGTAATGTTGTGACAATTACATAATAATCCAATAAACATACTCATAACGGGTCAATCCAATATGTTGTTCTCTAACACACATATTCATGCATTGATTTTGACAATCCACATCAATGACAACTCTTTATCATCAATCAACTACATGTTAGTCTTAATGCATTATTGTTGTCCTAGTCAACAATAATACTCGACTAAGGACCTTTTAAGAATAATCATATTATTCTTAGGACATTATTATAAAAAGCAGTTTATTTATACACACGTAAAGAAAAAGCGAAATAATAATGACAACGCTTTATATTAATAAACATGGTAAATTAAGTATGTTATTACAACCATCTCATGATTGGTCTTTGGGCATACTCTTACAGGACAGTGGCATCGATATTTGATTACGTGTAAGACCCTGTCTGGGACAGTGGCATCGACATTTGATTACGTGTAAGACCCTGTCTGGGACAGTGGCATCGATATCTGATTACGTGTAATACCCTGTCTGGGACAGTGGCATCGATATCTGATTACGTGTAAGACCCTATCTGGGACAAAGGCATCGATATCTGATTACATACAAGACCATGTTTGGGACGATGGCATTGATATGAGTTTTACGTGTAAGACCATGTCTGGGACATTGGCATCGTATTAATTCGAGTAAGACCATGTCAAGGACAGTGGCATTGACATCTGATTACATGTAAGACCACGTCTGGGACGCTGGCATTGTATGACTATTCTGAGTATTCTGTATATCTTATTAGATTTCAAACGGTTCAATGGGCAATTCCAAGCTACGAATGATTAAATGGATGTTTATCCGGTTCAAGTATGATTGATAAGTACACAAGGTGTGTACGAAAGGTAAGTATCTATATGAACTTACTAATTTGAATATGAGCAATGAAATGATGAGATGATATGTGAAATTAGGCTTAAATGAACTATGTGC
The DNA here is from genome assembly GCA_025503065.1 of Gossypium bickii. NCBI lineage: Eukaryota > Viridiplantae > Streptophyta > Magnoliopsida > Malvales > Malvaceae > Gossypium > Gossypium bickii. The sequence continues at coordinate 38,261,426 of CP106717.1, read as the reverse complement.
ATATAAGGTATTTGAGTTGAGAATGTGGTAAGTTTTGGGCTAAGTAAATGAGCTAAAGAAAGGATGAGATGAATTTGTTATGAGAACCATTGTGGCCATTACATCAATTTAGTTATGTGCAATTCATGTTAAGTTTATCTGTACTTTAGCTTACTAAGCTTTTAAAAGCTTACTCTGTGAACGTGTTTGTTCTGTTTTATAGATTGTCAAAGCTATTAAAGGCTCAGGGATTGTCGAGGATCGCTATCACACTACTCATCTTGTTTTGGTACATTCTGGAAATGTATATAGCTAGATATGGCATGTATAGGCTAGTATTTGATATAAGTTTGTTATATGAACTTAGCCATGTGATTTGGCTAGTTATGAGTTGAGAATTTGCTTGAATGAATATGATATGTGAAGTATGTTTTTGGCATGGCTAGTTGATATATGTAATGGTCAAGTTTTGATTAAGCAAATGAATGAATTATGCTTGGATGAGATGAGTATTAGTCTTGTAATTTGGATGGTTATTTTGGTATGTTCTTGGTTGCCAAATAGGCATGAGATGTCTTAATGATTTTGCTTGTAGGTAAGACCCATGTGGGTGGCATTTTGGCCTTGCAAATGGCCTATTTTGCCACACGGTTGTGGCACACGGGCGTGCCTAGTGACCGTGGGGCTAAGTCAGTAGCTAGCATAAGAGTACACGGCCTTAGCACACGGACGTGCCTAGTAGTCGTGTGATTTTTGACAGGATCGACCACGGTCAAAGTACACGGGCGTGCTTAGTGGCCATAGAAGTAAAGTCAGTTTCGACGACGAGGAGGACACACGGGTGTGTCTAGCAGCCTTGGAAGGCACACGGTCTACCCACAACGGGCATGTAAGCCCTGAAACTTAGAAAAGTTTTAAATTTTCAAAAATTTCTGTATGTGCTCCGGTTGAGTCCTGACCCTATTTTTGAGCATGCTTAAGGTCTCGTTGACCACAAGAAGGGACACTATGATTGTATTCAATGTGATACTTGATGAATTATCTGATTAAGTTTTTGATCTGTTAGGTAACGCTCTTAACCCTAATCCGGCGACGGACACGGGATAGGGGTGTTACACCTACGAGGCCCAAAACATGCATTGGGAGTGGTTCAGGACTAAACCGATAACTTAAGAATCTTTTAGAAAACTTAGAAAAATTTTCAAATTACAGGGGACACATGCCTTTGTGGCCCATACAGCTAGAGACACGCTTGTGTCACAGGCCGTGTGGACATTCGAAATGGGATCACATGGCCGTGTCCCAACCCGTGTCTGACCCCGTGTAACTCTCTGACTTGGGTCATGTAATAGTCTGGTTTATACCCTAGTCGGAACAATGGTTTCGAGACCACAAATTTGAGGTCGAAATAATATTTTAATGTTATTTTTGGTGTTGATTATATGTGATATAGCCTGTGTGAAAACTCTGTGTGATAATTTTATCGACTGTATGTCAAATTGTGAGAAACAATTTAATTGCATAAAGTGCAAAATGCTGTGTGCTGATTTATATGTACTTAATTATTGTTGGCTTTTTAAGGTGGAGGCCTTATGTTGTTATTAGTCCATTTTTAAGATAGTGGGTGATTAAATGACAAAATAACCTTATGGTTTATTTGTCCTATATGACTCATAAAAGGGCAAAATGGTAAAATGATAATTAAGTTAATTTATAACAAAATAAAGCATGAAATAGTTATCATCTTCTTCAAGTTCCACCGAATATTGATGAAAGAAAAGGGTTCTTAAGCTTTCAAATATTTGACACACATTTTAGCTCAATCAAGGTATGTTTTGAGCTCGGTTTTTGATAATTTTTACGTTTTTGTAATCGTTGCTTTGTGCTTTACAAAACCCATGCTTAAACTTTGTGAATTGATGATGTTTATGAAATGTGCCATTGATGAAATGGTGAGATTTGTGATGAGTGTTGGTGTTAAATGAAAGATATGTGTTTAATGAACATGTTTTGTTCTTGAATTTTTGATGAATTTAGCTAATTAGGGCTAAATTGAGAAAATAGCATTTTGAAGGATTAAAATGTGAAATGAATGAAATATATGAGCTTGTATGAGCATAGTGAAAATTCGGCTAAGCATATGTGAATAGAAATTTTGTGTATTTTGTGGTTTGATGAATTAGGGACTAAAGTGTCGAAAGGTGAAAATATGAGGGCTATTTTGCAAAATGCCCTAAATGCATGTATATGGACTAAATTGAATGAATTGGTGATTGAATGAGTTGAATTTGAATGTGTATAGACCAAGAAAAGAGAAGTTTGGATCGAGATCGAGGCAAAGACAAAGTGCTCGATTAATCGACAGTATCGGTATTTCAACGTCTGAGGTAAGTTCGGACATAATTAATGTATTTAGCTATGAAATGAATGTTATGATATTATTGAATTATGAATGTTATGTGAGAGCTTAAGTTACGTGGCACTAAGTGTACGTAATTGAAAATGAAACTGAGATGATTAGCACTGGGTGTGCGAAATAATATAAGCTCCGGTTCTATGGTTGGCACTGTATGTGCGATACTAATTTAAGATCAGTTGATATAGATGCACTAAGTGTGCGATGATGAATTGAGTTTTGGTTAATGATTTGGGCACTAAGTGTGCGAATGAACCGAAGAGGTGACGAAAGTTGAACGTGATGTAACAGTGAGTATTGAGTAGCATAAGTGATCGAAAACTAAGCGTTGGCTAAGGTACGTTCAGGACCTATGTGGTTGATGGAATATGAATGAGTTATGGAAGGTTAATTGAATAAATTAGTTTTGGATTGTAAGGTACATGTGATTATGGGTTATTCTATGTGATGGTTTGTTTTAGATATAATGTTTTGGTATTTATGGGTAATATGTGTTATGGTTCGAACTTACTAAGCTTTTGAAAGCTTACTGTGTGATTGTTTCTCTTTTTTACAATGTCAGCAAAGCTAGCTCAGATCAGAGGATCATCAGCATCTCAATTACACTATCGGCAATCTATTTTGGTACTTTTGAAAAGATGTACATAGATGAAATATGGCATGTATAGGCTAGTTATTGTGAAACATAATTGAGATGTATGAATAGCCATGAGATGTGGCTAGATATATGTTGGCTATAAACATGAAGGGATTTAGTATTTGTTGCATATTATGTTATGGCTTGATGGCAATGAGAATGTCTTATGAATGGTAAACTTAGTGATGGTTTGATGCTAGTATGATCTAGTGAATTTGGAGATGAATCATGATTGGTATTGAATTTGTTCAAGTGGTACAATTTAGTTTATAAGTTGATGTGATAAAAAATGAGTTTGTATGAGATGTTATGTTGATCATTTGTCATGAAGTTAGTTGCTAAATTGTGTGTGGGATTATGCTCAAATGTGCTTGTAGGTTTGACCCTTGTGTGGGTGGCAAATTGGCTTGCCAATAGCCTGTTTTGTCCACACAGGTATGGCACACGGGCGTGCCTAATGACCGTAAGGTAAAGTCAGTAGCTAGCTTAAGAGCACACGGCGATGGTACACGGGCGTGCCTAGTGGCTGTAGGGATAAGTCAGAATGCATGCCCTGCTTTTGCACGGTCTGGACACATGGGTGTGTTTGGTGGCCTTGTGAGGCACACGGCCTGGCTGTACGGACGTGTGGCCTCAACAGATTTGTTGAATATTTGAAATTCTAAAATTTTTGTAAGTATTCGGTTTAGTTTCGACCCCTCTCTAGCATGGGTTAAAGGTCTCTTGAGCCTCAATAAAGGACTATTTGATTAGGTTTTGATATGCTTTGATGATGATTTGGAGTCGTAAATTGGATGTGAAATGGTTCAATTGTTCAGTAATGCCTCTTAACCCTATTTTGGCGACGGTTTCGGGTTATGGGTGTTACAGGTCACACTGCCAACACACACGCCCGTGTGATTAGCCCGTGTGACTGGCCCGTGTGCCTTTCGAAATGGCCTCACATACCCGTGTGCCAGGCCGTGTGCTAGGCTGTGCCAAACCTATAGGGTATACTGACTTATGCCACACACACGCCCGTGTGCTGGGCTGTATGGAGCACACGGACTTGATTTCTAATTGAACACCAGGGGACACACAGTCGTGTCACTTGACCGTGTGTCACACACGGTTGAGACACACACCCGTGTCTCTGCCCGTGTGGACAAAAATAGGCTATTTACCAAGTCATCTTGCCACCCAAATTTGCATTCACCTACACCAAACCAAATGGCACCAAACATGACATAAATAGGCATTCATCCAATCTCAAATAAGCTTAATTCATACCATTTCAATACCAATATATATAAGGCACACAAATACCACAATATGCCATTCAATTTCATACCAAACCTCACTGTCACAAATCATCAATGTGGACACTTCCAATTATGCATCATTTTGCCTAAACTCATAAGCATACCAATTCTCAAATATCAACAATTTACCACAATCATTTGCATAGCAATTATCAACACAAGATAGAGGCCATTTACACACATATATATATATGCACAACCAAATCAACCAAAATAAGCCAACTCTCATGGCTATATACAAAACCAAACATCAAATATTTACAAGCCATTACAAATGGCTAAGTTCATTACTAATATATATATACCAAAATGACCAAAGTTCCTATACATGCCATATAACCAAAATATCAGTTCAAAAATATCAAAATAGAAGCTCGATAGTGTGATGCAATCTCCGGCGATTCCCAATCCGAGCTAGCTTTGAAAATCACTATAAAACATGGAAAAGTAAACAAAGTAAGCTATAAAGCTTAGGAAGCTCGTACGCTGAGTAAGTAAAACTTACCAACCAACAATTCAATAATATAAACATCATATAATGCAATTCAAATTTGAAGCATAACTTAACTTATGTATTCAATCCAAGATTAAACACAATATCCATCAAATTCTTCGATTCAATGATCGTATAGTTCACGTAAATACCTTTACAAACTCGTATTGATCTCATACTCATCCATATCTTTGATATACCCGTTGAACCATTCAGAATACTATCAGATGCCCAAGAATCTCGCACACTAAGTGCCACATATATATAGCCGAAATTATCTCAATCTCATATCACATATAAATCTCATTCTCGAGCTGTCAACGGGTCTGCTCACATAAGCTGATGATCAAGAAGAAGCTACACGGTGCTGCTCACACAAGCTGATAAGAATCTGCAACACATGCAGGAATAACTCAGCCACCGGTAGGACGTACAAACCAGCACCCAAATCACATAACCCCTAATGACATGTCATTTGTATCCTAATCTATTCCTAAGGTTCAACCGGGATATCACACTTGTCGAATCATCGTCAAATATATCTGTAAAGTCGTATTCATAATTTATGCAATATTAAAGCATTTAAAACACAATTATAATAATGCTTATTACATACGAACTTACCTCGAATGCAAAAATGGCAAAATAAGTTGATTAATCCGATACTTCGTTTTTCCCCTGATCTAAATTTGAATTTCGCTTTCTTGATCTATAAGTAATCAAAATTAATTTATTTAATCATCATTCTTGTAACATCCTGATTTTGGGCCTAGTCGGAACAGTGGTTGCGGGACCACAAATCTAACATTGAAAATTCTATTTTATTATTATTTTGATGTCTACATATGGTACTAAAGTTGTGTGAAATTTTCATAAAGAAATTTCCTCGTTTGAGTGCTCATTGTGCAAAAAGTTTTGTTTTTAAGGAATAAACCCTTGCCTATGGTTAGTAGGCTTTTAAATTATTGTGGGTAAACCAAAACATAAAGAGTCTGCTAGTCTAAGGGGTAAGTGGCGTGTTACTTATGCCAGAGGACTGAGATTCGAATCTGGGTGAGGGCAGTGAAGTATTTATTTTGCTGTTGTGCCGTGGGAGATGTTGTAGTTTGATTGAAACATTGAATTGGTTGAGAAGAATTCAAATTAAGTGGTGGATGAGAGGTTGGATCGAATGGAGAGATTTGAGAAGGGATTTTAGGAGAAAATCAAGGGAAATGAAGGGAGAGGGAGTGTTGTGCCAAAATTTGACTCTGGGCACTCAAGAATTCGGCCAAGAGTTTGAAGGCCGAATGTGGTAGGGGTTCTGTTTCACCTCGTTCGTTTTTTTTACAACCATTCCTTTAGCCAAATACGTCCTCTCTCAATTGCCTTTTCTTCGTTCTTTTCCCAATTGATACTACGATTGGCCAAATACACCTTCTTCCCCTCATTCAATCCTTTGGCTAACAGATTTTATTTCTCCTTATCTTCCTTTTGTGACCGAATACTCCATTAATCCTCTTCTCTTTTCTCCAGTAAATCGTTTTCTCCTATCATATCTATCTAGTTGGTACCCAGGCGAATTCCATCTTTATTTTGTCTTTGATTTAGCGATTATTCTCTGACAGCAGTAAGAGCACTCGACTCCTTGTTTCCTTTTAATTTGTATCAAGTCTCCTCCTTTCTTACATTGACAAAGCCGAATTCTTTTGTGTTTCTTTCTGTTTTTAGAACTTCTCGAGGAGTGAAGAAGTTGCAAGTGGTATTGAAGCATTCGAAGCCTTTCTTTCATCACTCGAACAAAGGTAACTATTTTGTCTTTCCTTGTGGGTAAAGGCCAAATACTCTTTCCCCTACTTTTGGGGTTCTATGGTGCTGTAAGTTATTACATAGAGATTTAAGCCATGTGTATAAACAACTCTGTTTAATAAAATCCGCTTGTAACGCAGATATTCGTCAAGGAGTTGTAATCAACCTTCGTCAGTGATCTAAAAGGACTAAGCCACGTTTGTTCAATCAATGCAGGTTTGGTACTTACGGGTTATTCGCACATTTTCACAAACAGGTGTGTAAGCACTACCCAAATCGTAAATCGACAAAAGCCAGAAAATATGACAATTTACGCTACACGAGCGTGTGCTCGCTCGTGTGGTAATCTGAATGCATAAAACGTGGGCGTTTGATAATCTGAATGCATAAAACATGGGCGTTTGACTATTGAGGCCACCATGAGCGATTTCATGGTCTTAGGCCATTTTGGGCCATGTTGGGCCGAAATGGGCCGTGTAGGCCCAACGGGCTTGTGGGGCCCACACTGGTAAACCACACGAACCTGTGGAGAATATTGGGCCAAGCTGTGTAATTTACATAGCTGAGACCAATTCTGGGCTATGTGGGCCATACGAACGTGTGGGCCCGCATTATGGGCCTTGGGCCCATTTTCACTGTTTGACTGTTAATGTTGCACGGGTCGCCCAAGACGACTATGGACCTACTGATGGGTCGGTAAGTATACCTAGACCCCAAACTGATGAACTAACTGTTATGCCCTTATGATATAAAATGATTGTTATACCCTTATGATATAAAATGACTGTTATACCCCTATGATATTAAATGACTGTATGCCTTATGTTGTGTATGACTGTATATGAGCATGCCATGATATATATATATATATATATATATGTTGCATGCATGTGTGATATGTTGCATGGGGATGGGATTATTATGATTGGAAGAAGTATCTTTGTCTTGTGCACTCTGCTACAAATATCGCTTAGTCGCAACCCAGGTGCTAATTTTTAGAGTGTAGGGATGGGTGGGTGATTTTATCCCTACATGGAGTGTAGGGCTGGATGGAGTATAGTGTAGAGGCTAGTTGGGTAGGATTTCTGATTGCATGTCTGAACTATTACTGTCACTGAAATGGGCTAAGGCCCACACCGATCTCGATCATCAGAATAGGCTAAGGCACAATCGAATGAATCATTATTGATTTGGACTTAGGCCCAGTTTGTACTTGCCTACAGGATGATTGGCCATTTTTCTTACATGGGGTTACACATTGAGTTTTCGTAAACTCACCCCTCTATTTATCTGTACAGGTAATCCCCAGTCTTAGACGGATCGGTGCTGCGAGGGATTCGAAGGTGGCCACACAACTGTTGCTTTTATATTTGACTTTCTATTTACAAGAAATTTAATTTGGGTATTTGTTTTTGTAATAAGGCCTCTTTAAATTTTAATTTTTAATTTGGGATTTTACTTATTTCAATTCATATCTAAGAGTAGTAGGACACGGATTTTTCAAAAGATAAATGCTTTTCAAAACACCACGTTTTCGTAACATACTAAAAAGCTTCCGCATCAAATATTGTTTTAAAGTATAGTAACAAACTATTATAATTAGCATTCTGCTAAAAACAACTTGAGTTTCCAATGAATAAGATACCCTAAAATTTCCGTTAAGATCATAAACGAGAATTAATATAAAATGGGTTTTCCAATGAAACTATGTTTTCGAAAAACACTTCAATGTGATATCGCCAGATTCGGCCATAACATCTAGGCCGGGTTTGGGGTGTTACAGCCTCCAAGTATATAAGTAGATACCTTGATATTTAATTCCACATTTGACTATGTCAACTAACTATTCAACGAACTAGTAATTGAAAGTATATTATAGTAGCACAAACTGATTTCACTATCCATCACCTCTTTTACCTTTTTCCCTTGGCATTCCTACCTCGTTGTTAACTACGTACATTAATTCATTCACAGAATAACATTAGTTCATATTCAATGAAGGCTTAACCAATAACCAAGCATAATTGTACACTTTTACAATTAAGTCCTTTTTTAACCTTAATGTCTGAAATGCTCATGTTTCATTATTTACTAGATTGCATTAAAATTCGACTTCGTATTTATTCTTAGAGGACCTCAAACTATCAATCTATAACATTTACTTTCAACAGTTTTCGCTCTTTTCAATTTGGTCCCTAATGACACAATAATGGTTTCCTTAAATAAAGTTTAGTCAAATTCCATCTAAACAACGTTCACTAGCTACTATGCTTTTACATAAACCAAGCTTAACCATTAAAATTCAATCCAAAAATTTTCACCTTTCTCAAATAGGTCTCTAAAAATCAACCATTAACCATATAACTTGATTGATCTTTATTTCTACTTAACCCAATTCATCTCTTGCGTGCTTTTCGCATGAACCAAGCTCAACATCCAAACATTGAATGATTTCAAACTCAATCTAATTTTAGGTTTTCTCAGTGTTCAATCATTATAACATAAACAACACTTGACCATTTAAAAAATCTGTGTTGGCCTATAATTAATTAGTATACTAAGCTAAGAATTTAACTATAATTTGAAGTAAACTTTACCTAGAACCCTTAGAAGTACACGGCATCCATGGGAGAAATGTGAAGCTTTTCCTTTTTCCTTTACCCATCTTCATTTTTTTTTTTCTAATTTTTAAAACCAATGGGCATCATATAACATGGCAATTACTAATGGACATCTACGGTAGAGATCATGGTTCTCCACCAAGAATAAGAAGGCCATGGTTTAATTATCATATAGGTACTTGGTTAAATATAAGTCAAGTCCCTCATAATATATTCTAGCTATCTATAATTCCCACAATTTAATCTTTGGTTCAATTGCTACTTTAGGCCTTGCAAGATTCTAAATCAATTTCCACTTGTTTTGGTCACTGTGTAATTTAGTCCCTATTCTATATTTAGTATTCTACTAATTCATTATTAAAAGAAAATTTTATTTCTGGTCTCTCGTTTCGTAACTTCTCGATTAAAATTTCAAATGACTCAATTTAATAAATTTTATCCTAAAACTATCTTTTTTCCGGCAAAAATCAGATTATTACAATTGCAATTTTAAAATCAATTTTCAATGCAGAAACGAAGGTGCGTCTGTTTGCAAATTCACAAACAACAAACAAATAAATAGTAACTACCCATGTTCCAACACAATTAAATGACCTATTGTTAATCTTTTTTATTAATTACTTCCTTGTTTTCTGGATCTTTCGTTTTCTGCCAATTGGGTTCGTCAATTTCGCTGCAAAGCTTTCATTTTTAGAACAATGGTGTTGGCATGAAGTGAGAAAGTTCAAGGCTTTTTGGTTGAATCAAGAAAAACAATGGAGAAGATGATGATGGAAGGAAGGTTTTTGGCTGAGACTCCAACTCATACCATTGCTTCTATCATTACATGTTTATATTTTTTTAATGATTTTTATTTTATTATATTTTTAATATTTTTTTTGTACTTTTCATAATTTTTATAATTTTTTTTCAAATGATGACATCATAATTTAACACAAGACACTTTTATTATTGATTGATATTTCAATAATTATTTTTTTAACATCAGACTAAACTGAAAATGACAAATAGTATTAGAGGTTGAAGTGGGTAAAAAAAAAAAAACTTTACAGCCTAAAGTGAGAAAAATGGTATACTTTATAGATTAAAGTGCATTAAACTTTGAACATTGTGTGGTGGCTTAATAGTCAAGGTGTTTATTGTTGGCTTGAGTTTAATCCAATATTTTTCCTTAAAAGTCATTAAAAATGTAAAAAAACCAGAAAAAAATTATCAAAAAATTATACAAATGATTAAATATTAAAAAATTAAAAATATGAAAATTAATATAAACATATAAAAATTCAAAATATTATAAAAATATAAAAGAATCTAATAAATTAAAAAATATAAAATTAATAAAACATATTTAAAACTTTATCAAAACCATTAAAATTCTATAAAAATCATAAAAAAATCATAAAAAATATAAAAAAATATAAAAAGTATTAAAATTGATATAAACTTATAAAAAGTAAAAAAAATCATAAAAACATGAACTGGACTGGATTAGTCAGTTGGATTGATTAGATGAAAATCAACAAGAGTATCAGTCTTCAGAAAGTCATTAGACCAGTTGACATGGGAACCAAACAGTTGAACCATTATTTTAAATTTTTAATATATCATTTTTATTTTAATATTTTATTTAATTGAACTGGAAGGATCAGTCAAACTGACAAGCCGACAAGTTGATTGGTTCTATCACCGATCTGGTTATGAAAACTTTGATTAGAATATTTTATTCTGACATATGCTAATAGTTGGATGATGAAATTTTAGTTTGATAAAAATATTAAAAATAAAAAATCAGTTCAGCTTTCCACTTTTAGGTCAATTGGTCTAATAACTTTTCCTGGATCGATACCCTTTTCGATTACGGGATAGCTAGTCCAGTTCAAGTTTTTTTGATCTTTTTTTTTTATAATTTTCTAAGTTTATATCAATTTTAATATTTTTTATTTTTAAATAATTCTAATATGTTTTTTAATTTTAAATATTTTAAAAAATTTTATTAATTTTATAATTTTTTTATAATTTTATAATATTTATAAGTTTTTATAATTTTAATAAGTTTATGTCAATTTTAAAATTTTAATTTTAATTTTTTGATATTTAATAATTGTATTTTTTTTATTTTTTTATAATTTTTTATGATTTTCAAGGGAAAAATATTATATTAAATCATAAGTTGCCACATATCACCATCTGATTGGTCTGTCAATTTATTTTAATGTACAACATAGTCAATGATGGAAATCATTAATAGAGGGGTTTAATTTATTATTTTAGTTAACGACAATAGCTTAATTGAATGAATTTATTTCAAGGGTTTAATTGATTTTCTTGTTTTTTTGCTCTTTCTTAAGGGCTTTTTTGATATATAAGCCTTATAAAAAATAAAAAAATTAATAAAATGCATTTAGAATGAATCAGAACAAATGATTGTCTAGATTAAAATGAACCAGGATAATTTTTTGTCTAGATTCATTTTAAATTAGTACAAAACTATTAAAAATTATAAATAAATAAAAACAATTATTAAAAAAAATTAAACTCCCTTTAACATCTTTATGTCAAACACCAACAATTTTGTAACACTCCTCACTATTGAAGGGTTAATAAACTTAAATTTTATATCGAGGGTAGAGATAAAAGATCAAAATAAAAAAGTACTCAGGGTTGAAATTATTTTTTTTATTAATTTTAAGTATAAAATTACAAAAATTTAAAAATTTTCAAAAAAAAAAAAAAAAAAAAAAAAAACCGAAAGGCAAAGAAGCCGATGCCTCGGCCAGCCTTCTTCCTACATCCTTACTTGATATAATATATGTTGTATTTGGGTAAAGATATTTAGGGGTAAATTATATTTCGATCCCTCTATTAAAAAATAAATAAATTATTCCTTATACATTAAAATATATAAATTAATCCATCTGTTAAATTTTATTTATAAAATGATGACGTGAAATGTTAAATCCATGCTGAAAATTATTTTTTTATCGATAAACTATAAAAATAGTCATTTAACTATGCATTTCATTCTATTTTAGTCATTCAACCAATAATTTTTTTGATTTAGTTACTAAACTTTTGAAATTAAATATTTTAATCATGGGGTTTTTTTATTATAGTTTAATAACAAAATTAACCCTCTAATGTTTACACATTCTATCAATTTGATACTAAATATAAAAAAAGTTAACAAATTAACTGTCATTGTTTACACCATTTGTCATTTTAATTTTAATTCTTAAAATATTCAATAAATTTGACCATCAATATTCACAAAATCTGCAATTTAATCCTAACTCTAAAAATTTTAAATATATATTTTTAAAAAAAATAATATTTTTTAAAAAAATGATAAATGCTCATATAAATAAGAGCAAGACTGGAGAGGCGGGGTATCGAACACCGTGCCTCTCGCATACAAAGCGAGCGCTCTACCATTTGAGGTACATCCCCGAATGCCTAGGCAGGGGCTTAAAATACCTGTGTCGTAAAGTAAATTGGATCTATAAAATATCTCCACTCGGAAGAATTGCCGTAGAGAAATTTCAGTCTCCAATCCAAGTTTCCCGCCATGGAAGTCGACTCGCAAGAACAATTGCAGAGAAAACAATCCACTTACCTCTCTTTAGTAAGTCTCACCTCATTTTCTTCCCTTTCACAATATCCTAAAATCTCTTCTGATTTTGTAAAACTATAATCTCCTTTTTCTTTGTCTTAGGATGAGAATTTCGAGATTCAGAAGGAAGTTTACAGAGGCCAACAGTACAGTCAAATTTACTTTGCTCGTCTTCACATGATGAGAACTTTGCTTTACTCCCTTGTGCCCAACTGGAAATCTCATCTCCCCGGTAACCTCTCTTACTTAAAAAAAAAAAAGAAGGAAAAAAATCTAACTTTTAAATTTTAGCATATTTCGGGAGATTTCCCGAATTGTTTATTCTTTTAATTTATTAACTATGGTACTTTTTTTCCCTCTTCTTATTATGGGTTTTGGGATTTGAAGCAAGCAGCAGCTTTGGCGAGTCATTTTTGGCTGCTTTGTTACCTTGCGTTTGGCGTTAAGGGATTTTTGTAATTTGCAGTGTCTGGGGCTCTTAGGGTTGGCGGTGAATATAAAAAAACTCTTTGGTATTAGCTTTTGATAGGTGTGTCCTTACTCTGTGATTATTTGGATTCCATTCTAGAGGTTTTGACTGATTAGCATGGAAGGTTATGTTTGAAATACTTGCATTGTGGCTAAGAGTTGCTATTGGTACTTATACTCGTTGGGGGCTAGTCTGACCTATGTTGCTTGGAATTTTCGTTCTTCTTGGAGTACCCTTGTCGGACACTCATTTCTGACACACATGAGAATTTGATCTCCAAGGATTCTCCAAAAATATGGAAAAACTTAGAAAAATCTTACAATACACGTAGGATACACTTGAGTCCAAGTAACATAGACTCTGATAATAATGTATTTCTACTTTCAAGTGTGTATTTCTCATTCTAAAGCTTTCTTCAAGGTGACAGGTTCTATTTTGAAAAAAAAATAAAAAATGCATTAGGTATTGTTGCTCATGTCTGATGAGTTTGTTGTGAGTATCATTTGTGCATCTGAAATTTTGTTGCCTCTGTAGTGTACTTTTTCACATTAGAAATTTGAAGTTACCAGAACTTTCCAGTCCTCTCATTGTTTACGGCTAAAGATAATGGGGATTCAAATAAATTAGTAGTTTGATTGAGTTTTTAGTTTCCATGGAATAATTTAAAAATTTTCCTTCTCTCTTTTTGTAGTTTGTACAGTTTTAGAGCTCGAAGAAGGCAAAGAATGCATCATTGTTGGTACTCTTTACAAGCATATGAAACTCAAACCTTGCATTCTTGATGAATACTCTAAGGAGGTAATATGGTTGTTAATGGATGTATATTATTGATTAGTTTATTTCATTTTGTATATTGAACTCTATGTCGGAAATTCAGTGTTGTTTGACTTTGAACGTTCTATGTATAATCTTTTTATAATTTACAGAGATCTGTTGCCCCTCTTATAAAACCTCATAATTTTATGCATCAAGATGACTACTTGGTTTTGGAAGATGAAAGCGGACGAGTGAAGCTTGGTGGTACTAAGCTTTCACCCTCAGTTTATGTAACAGGTCTGTATTGCTATCAATTCACTATCCATATTTGGAATTTCTGTTCACAATTGACTTGTTTGTCAACCCATTGGAAATGACTGCATTTGTTGCAATTAATTGCTTCAAAGCCTTGTTTATAGATGACCATGTTGAGACATTATCAAACTATTAATTGAATTCATGCCTTTAGCTTGTTGAGGGCCTCAACTATTTGGTTCATTGCATTCATTTTTACTCACTCTTATCATTTTTGAACTTTTCTTTTCTTTTCTTCCCCTTGTTTTTAAACACAAGCTTCTATGATCTAGATATGCATGCCATTGAGTGATATGCAATAACTTACTGTTTATGCACTATCAAGGCTTCAATTAGTGAAATTTATGGGCTCAAACATTACTCTAATGAACATGTTGATCTTTCACTTACGCTATGCGTTTGATAGGTGTTGTTGTTGCGTTGCATGGAAAGGAAACCAGTGCAGGAGCCTTCTTTGTTGAAGATATTCTCGAAGCTGGCTTACCACCTCAGATTGAACGACCGCTAGAACCAAGTATGATCTGATTGCCCTTCTACCTCTGAATATGATCTGATTGCCCTTCTACCTCCGAATTTATGTTCTTTGCTCTAAAGTTGCATCAACTCTGTAAAGGAGCCACTTCTCTATTGGATATAAGCATTCCTCATCTTACCTAATCTGCATACAGTGTTTATCCCTGGTTAGATAATACTATTATCTAACATGCTAAGAAAACTACAGATGGTTTGTAACTGATTTTTTTTTCTTGTTTTTTTGTTAAAATAGAGAAATTACTAGAACAATTTGTCAATTCACCATGTATAAAATTAAAGGTGTTGCATCTTTGACTGAGAAAATGATACGACTCATTAGTCTTGAAAGGATTCATGCATTAAAGCTGCAAATTTCTGCTGATTTATAAAGTGATTTTCATTCATCAAGAGTTGACAAGCAGAGCTCTCTATCTCTGTATCTCTCTTAACCTTAGATTTCAGCACATGAGATGCTAGTATGTCCAAGCATTCTTGACTAGCTGCACCTAGTTTTGTCTCGTGTTTGTTGTTATAGATTTCCTTTGTTGGGAATTTTGAAGAATCACATCTGCTAGTTGTTTCTTGTCTGTTTTCTCCATTAATACAGCAGAATAATGGATTGGAGTATTGAGAATGGTAGGAAGAAAATTAGTTTTATAATGTATTGTTGAATTTTTCTTAAATATTCAGCCTTGATTTGTCTCATGAACCTTAGGCCTTTCCATTTTATCTCAGTAGACGTAGCCTGTATCTTAAAGTTCAGCCATTCTGTCTTGTAAACAAGGCCTCAAAGTCTTCAAATTTTGACTCTGGACAGGAGAAGACAAGTATGTTGTTTTTGTCTCTGGGCTTAGCATCGGGAGCAGCTCCTCTAATCCCCTTCAGTTTCAGCTTCTTGTTGATCACATAACAGGGCATCTAGGAGATGAGGAGGTTCTTGCCAATTCTGTTATATTCTTTTTTTCCAGATATTTTACCATGGCTCATCAACTGTTACAGTTTGCTTACTTCATAATATTGATGAATAGGAGCAAGGACTTGCAGCAGAGATAGTTCATCTTGTGATTGTTGGGAACTCTGTTGAAATTTCTCGTGGACTTCTTAATGGACAGGTAAACCTTTTCCTTTATTTTTAACTTAATCTATTACTATGGAAAGGCTGTCAATATTATGCTTTTCTTCTATAAATTATGATCATTAAAAAAGAATTATTGGCTTTTCCTTTTAGGATCTCTCTTCAGAGTAGTTTGACAATAATAATAGTCTCATGGACGTAGCACTGACCTCCTTTCAAAATTCTCTAATTGAACGATAGCCACAAATTCTGTATGTCCCCTCCATTTCTACAAGAGAAAAAAAATCGAACTTTCCATCTAACTTAATTTTTCCAGTCAAAGGTCTTGCTGTTGTAGTAAGTCCTTATGATGTTGACAATATAAATCACCATTCTTGATGGGCGATAATCTGTAAACTCTGGACGCATCTTACACTGACATTTGGATGATAATCTTTGGACAGAATTTAGTTTCAAAGGATCAGTCAAGGTTGTCTGAGCCATTTAAAGAGCTGGATATTCTATTAACTCAGGTTTTCTCTTCTCACGTTAGCCCCCTGAAGTTTCTGTACTGCTCTTGTTGCTTATCTATTTTCACCTATGTTCAGATTGTTGCAAGTTTGCCATTGGATATCATGCCTGGATCTAATGACCCTGCAAATTTTGCCTTACCTCAGCAGGTTTGACGTTTGCTTTATAAGTTGAGAGTATGTAAGTTACAATTGCATTTGTATTGTTTCTAATATATTGCTCCTTTCAGCCTTTGAACAGGTGCCTTTTCCCAGGGTCAGCAACTTATAACACTTTTAGGTCCTGCACTAATCCTCATTGTTTTGAGCTTGATAGCATCAGGTAATACATGGATATAACTTATTGTAAGTGGATCAGCCAAATTAAATGTATGCTGCTCTCTGAATTGTGCTCCTTTATTTTCAAGATTTCTTGGAACATCAGGTCAGAACATAGACGATCTCACTAAGTACTCGGAGGCGAAGGATAAACTTGACTTCTTGGAAAGGACTTTAAGATGGAGGCATCTGGCACCAACTGCACCGAATACTCTTGGTGAAACTTTTATATATTCATATATATGCACCTTTGTGCATTTAGTCATTTTTATATGTAAACTCGTTCTTTAACTTGGAAATTTGAGAGGCTTAGCACCCATCAGTAAGTCATATAATCTTCAAAGGAAAATGACAAAGACTCACTTTATGGAGAAGGCTCCTGATTTTGTAAAAATGAAGACTGATCCTGAGCAATGTGAACATTAACATGCTTCAGATCTTGAGTTTAAAATGATATTAATATTTTGGTCCTGTTACTGCCCAACAGGCTGCTACGATGCAGCGATGCAACATATTATTTACTACAGAAACCAAGTAGTAGATTTATATCCTGAGCTTAGTCAAGTTTACTGCTTTTGTTGAATAACAGGTTGTTATCCTTTCACTGATCGGGATCCCTTCCTAATTGATAGCTGTCCTGATGTTTACTTTGTTGGTAATCAGGAAAAATATGAAACTCGCTTGTTAAAAGGTGATTATTCCAAGATTTTCCCTTACCTATTGAAAATTAACTTTAATCAAACGCAACAACTAAAGCAGCATCATTATTTCATTACTAGGATGTTAAAATCTTCTTACTATTAACTATGCAGGGTTGGAAGGGCAATTGGTAAGACTTATTTGCATTCCTAGATTCTGTGAAACTGGAGTTGCTGTTGTGGTAAGTGTTTTTCACCTTCCAGGATGTTGAAACCTGAAACTAGTAGATAAATTTACCATGTTTGTACTAATTTGTGGAAATGCATGTCTGTGTTATTCATTACCTAAGACCTAAGCTATCATCATGGAAATGGAGGTTTGTGTCATTCCTACAATATGAACAATGTCTTCAATCTATTATTTAGTGTAATTGTACTTTTAAAGCAGTCGAAATCTTGTTCTGTTGTGTCCTCTATCCAAATATATCGCTCTACTAGGTAGATGACAAATAATCAGATGTTTTGTTTGTCAGCCCGTTTAAAAGACAAGAAACATTCTAGTCATCTACCAAATGCTTGTGTATAGAAGTTATTGTAATACAATCTAGGACTCTTCTTCAGAGTCAATAAGGGAGAGAAAGAAAAGAGAAATGGTAAGGAAGGGGAAGTGTGGATTGATACCATAGAAGTTGCTCTCTGGTTGCATGCTTTCCTTTTGGTGCCTTATTCTGTTTTAGCATATAAAAACAAATTCCTCTGAGTTGGAGGTTGTAATTAATTTAAGTTTCCATATTGAACCGTTAGAGTGCAAGTGAAAAATCAATTCTATGGAGATTTTAGCTTTCCTAACCATATACCTAGAGTTCTTAAATATAAGAAGAAAAACATACTTGTCAGTTGTCATACAGCCACCTTTTTTGTAAATTATAGTAATCAGATTAAACCCAGATCTCAAGGCATATATTTTACTTGAGTTTAACACCAATAGCCACCAACCTCTGCCTCCATAAAGAAAGTAATTGCAGGACGGTCCAAAGAGTTGATAATAAGCTTCCATGACATTGTGCTACTCTGTTTTTTGTTCCATTTGTCGGTTACCGGAATTCTCAAACAAAAATGTAAAGATATAATAACCTTGTATCACTTCAATTCTAGAGGCACTTAGTCCTTAGGTGTTTAATTTTGGCTGGTAGTTGTCTTTTTCCTCTGGAACACAGGTTTTACTTGTTACATCCTTTATTAAATGGCGAGTGAAGAGAAATGATGCAATTAGTATAGTTTTTCTCTAGACTTAATCGGTTGCATTCAGAGAAGTAGAGGTTAATAGATTTTTGGCAAATCCTTTGCAGATTTAAAGACAGGCTTAACAATTACTTAGATCATTTACATGATGACAAGCTTTTTCTGTATAAGAAGCACCATCTATGCTAATTTTTGTTTTGTTTTCATTTTTACCTATTTGCAGCTCAACATGAGAAATCTAGAATGCCATGCACTAACTTTTGGGACACAAATCAGCTCATAACATGGTATGTAGTTTAAATGCCAAATAACTTATCAGACGTGCTGAATATTTACTTAATGAACTCTTCTTGATTGATTGAATTTTGTATGGGAAAAAAATTCAGTGCAACCTGCATTGAACAAAGAAAACTATGGTTGTTCTTCCCTTTTTTAACCAAAGTATATGACTGATGTGTTAAAAATGGAATACGAGGTTTCGTATGTGATCTTTCTCCATCTTTCTTATGCTTAAAATCTTGGAAGAAAAGTACTTAGGGATAGGATAACTTCATGATTAACAGGATGGTGCTTCACCTAGCTGCCATCATTTTTTTTCTTCTTAAAATTCTACTTCTTTATTATTATTGTTGTTGTATGTAATTATCCATAGCTTTGTTATTTGATTTGCGGATGAACCTAGAAATCTCGTTTCCCATGTTAATATTCAGGCCTTAAGAAAAGCAGGCTAAAACAAAATTATGTTTTGTTTCTTTTTCTCTGACACTGGGAAGTTGAAAGGAAAGCGATGGGCCTCAATAGGGTTACATACAAAGTTTGAGCTATTTGTTCAAGCTCGAAGGTTCTTCATTCTTTCGGTATTTGAAAGTTTGGATAAAAATATTAAATTTGAAAAATAAGTTTTGACTAAAAAAATAGACTTGTTTAAAATATAGGTCAGGCTCTAGATTCAATATTCCAAGCTTGAGCGTTACTCAATTTTGCCCGTTTTTAAGTTTATAATTTGTTTTTTTACTTGGTTGGCATTAATATTGTTGTCAAAACAAGAAGACTTGGTTTGAACGCATTTATCTTCTTATTAAAAGGTGTGAAAAGGTTATGGTAGTTCTAGACATTGTATAATAATAAATGAATGTAATAGTAAAGAAGTGCATATCTTAAATATTAAATAAAAAATACTAAATGTTAAATAGACAATATATATATATTAAAAAAAACATAATTTTGAGTTTAAACAAGTTTGGATTAGTTATTGTTAAACAAAAATAAGTTTGGACAAAATTTTTACGTTTATATTGTGTTGGGTTTGAGTAATTATGTTTGATGTTGATAGTGTATACAAGTTCAATCCGAACTCAATTTAACCCGACTAACTAGCATTTATAGGTTTGTGTTAAATGTCAAAGGTTTTTTTCTTTAATTTTGAGATATTTATTAGTCTTTATATTTTTTTTGTACTTTAATTGAGACAGTGAGTCTATTTTTTTAATTAAAAAAAGCTTAAATCTTTTGTCAAATTTTGCAATTATAGAAAAAGTAGAATAACTTTTTTAGCTTTTAATGTTTATAGTTTGTCAATTTGGTCTTTAGTTTTTAAAACTACATAAAAATTGTAAAATAAATAAAATTTTTTTATATTTTCAATGAAAAATCGTACATTAAAAAAAATTTTAAAAAAAATTTAAAAAATAGAAAAATAGAAAACCAATTTAATTTTCTTTTTAAAATATGCTATTTACTTTTTAAAAGGAAATAAGGTATTTTCAAAATTTAGGTTATTCATATAGTCAATATTAAATCGGGTTTTAATATAATTTTCAAATTAAATAAAAAATGGTTGGTTAAATCCGATTTTAACAATATCAAACAAATAGTTTTTAATTTTGGTGACTTTTTCAAAGAGTAAATAAAACATTTTTGGAACCTTTTATATTATTTATAATTTAATGAAATTTTAAATGAATTCATTAATTTTTTTTATTGTTTTTAAATTTTAAAGATTCTTTTTCTTAAATTTCGGAAAAATTTTAATTTTTTCTATAATTTCTTATTGAGTATATAAGAACACTTTTTGTCATTTTTATGCACCTTTAAAGAGTAAGGATCAAATTGATAAAAATGATAAATGTTGAGGGTTAAAATTGTTTTTATATCTTTTTAAAAGAATTATGATTTTTAGATAAAAGTACAAGATTTAATGTCAAAATTAAAATATAGGGGTTAAATTTAAAAATTTTAAAAGTATAGTATTTTTAGCATATTTTAATATACATTTTAAAGATTCGGTCAACAACGCCTAAGTACCTGTAGGCTTAAATTTATAGTTATGGGATACATATTGAAAAGGAGCTCTTCCAATGGGCTTAATTTTAATCTAAGGGTACAAAATTTTCATTTTGGAAAGTGATATGATATTTAGATTTGTGTGTAATTATATAAAAGTATGGGTAATCTTGAAATTAGTGGGTCCAATGAATTGATTGTAATTACAGTACCTTAACTATATTTTTTTAATTATTAAGGGAACGTGAGAATTAGAGTAATTACATCTAAATTTAATTATTTTATGACTTTTTAAATACTCATACATGATTTAATTTTTTTAAAAAATATTTTTTGTATAAGTTATGAAATTATATTGTAAGCATAAACACATATGAGTATTTAAAATGGTTATAGCAAAAAAATTTCTAAAGTTATATTATAAATTTGAAAAAAATTATATTATAAAAATAATTTGTGTATTTCATAAAGTTATAACTAAGAATTATATTTTTTTAAATTTTAAATTTTTTCTAAAGTTTTAGTCAAAAAATATGTTCTAAAAAATAATTTACGTGTTATAAAAGTGTAATAATATATTTATTTGTAAAAAGTTATATAACACCCCTAACTTATATCCATCGCCGGATTAGGGTTACAAGTCATTACTGACCAAAGCGCATCTTTGAACAGTCATAATTCACATGCTAAAAAGAAAAAAATACCGAAGTTAGTTGATAGTGTGATAGACTTCAGTGATGATCCCCGAGCTCGTAATTAGACTTCAAAATCTATAAAACCATACAAATAAACACACACAGTAAGCTATCATAGCTTTGTAAGTTTTAAGTAATTTCTCAACAACAATGCATTATAACATTATACTAACAAAATTAAAAATTAATATAATCATAACTAAGATTTATAACCATAATTTTAGTTTATAACACTTTTTGAAAATTTCGCATTTCATAGACCAAAGGTCGAACATGCAAGCCTTCGCTAATAGGTTTTACATGCGTATGTTACTTACCGAATTAATACATGCATTACAAACTCATATAAGCTACATATTTAAGATCAAAACTATTCAAGTGAACTTCTTATACCATATACCACCTAGCCGAATTACATTTCATAATTCATAAAGCCTTCAATAAGATTTTACAAGCATTTCCCCATATCAACATATATCAATCAAATTATATGTTTAATATATATACCTACCATCCAAACCAAATTGTCACACTTACTTGATTTCAATTAATATCATCTTATAACATCAACTTACCAAATTCAATCTAAGATATAAAAATGGGTAAAATACCCAAAAATACCTAAAAAATAATTTAATTACAGAAAAGGGCCAGTTCCAAAAATAATTACAGAAAAGGGCCATTTCACCCCAAAACGCGCCGTCGCGTCGTAGCGTTTTGGGGGTGGCGGCAAAGACAAGCGCGCTTGGGGACGCGCTTTTAGCCCCCCTACAACTGTAAAAAAACCTATAAAAACCCCCAACCTTTTTATTTTTTTCATACTTTAATCCTTACTCATTCTTCTCTCAAATTCCTCTCAAAATTCTCTTTAAGCCCTTCAAACTTCCTCTAAAATTTCGAAATAGTCCTTTAATATTTACAAAAAAGTCCTTTTTAATTTTTTAATATATTTTTTGAAACTTTTAAAATTTTTATCGTATTACAAATGGTAGGGGAATTACTTACCTCTAGACAAAGAAGCACATCTCCAGTCGAGCAATTGAAAATGGTAAGTTTTTAATTTTAATTTTCAATATTTATTTAATATTTTTTAGGTCTATGCAATTTTAATTAATTTTTAATTTTTAATTTTTTAAACAGTCTGTAGATCGGGTGTTGGAATGTTCTATTCGCAACATGCATGGTCCCCCATCGCCGTTGATCGAGAATTACCTGCGGGAAGCGGGTTTTCGGCATGTGGCCACGATAGGCTGGGGGTTCAAGTTGGAGCCGCCTTTGATCAGTGCGTTGATAGAGAGGTGGAGACCCGAGACGCACACTTTCCATCTTCCATGCGGAGAGTGTACCATCACTTTGGAAGATGTACAGTTGCAGTTGGGATTGCCGGTGGACGGGTCGGTAGTCACCGGGTCCGCAACTTCTGGTGATTGGGGAGCTATATGTTACGAGCTTCTGGGTGCCATTTCGGATAAAATTCAAGGAGCTCGGATCGAGATGGCCTGGTTACGAGACACATTCCCGGAGCCGAATGAGGGTTCGACCGAAATAGAAAGAATACGGTATGCTCGGGCATACATTCTTCAGATAATTGGAGGCTATCTCGATGCCGGACCTTTCTAGAAACCTCAGATACACTGAGATGGTCACTGAAACTTGTTGATTTCAGAGCGATCGGTGAATTGAGTGAAGTCCGCCGTGCTTTATCGAGGTTGTATCGGGAGATGTGCGGGGCGACGCGGCTGAGTAAAGCAAAAATCGGAGGTTGCCTATCGCTACTGCAGTCATGGGCATGGTTTCGATTTCCATTTTTACATCCTCGACTCGACCACCCATATCATTCCCACTGATAACGAGGTAAATTTAATGTTATATTTTACAATTATTTCGTAGATTTATAGTATAATTGTATGCTAAAAATTTATTTAATTAGGTGGAACCATTCGGCGAGTCATGTTGGAATACCTACCTCGCTTGAAGATATACGGCTTCTATTAGACCAACGGTCGGAATCACAAGTAAGTTTCGAATTTCGTATTTATAATTTAGTATTTCGTATTTAGTGTCTACTATTATGTATATAACTAATATTTTGGTAATGTTAATATAGTTTCAATAGACACCGTACGGGGATCAGGAAATTCGGACAGTAATTTCGGAGGAGTTCTTCCAAAATCCGAACAATTGGCACGTGAAGGTCCCATTGATCACCTATGCCACCGTGGAGATGCACCAATCAGATCAGGTTCTGCGACAATTTTGATTCTGGCAACCGATTCCCGTGCCACCTGAGGTGCTCGATGATGAGCACAAAGTGGACTTACGGCAACTGCACACAGATTGGCCAGGATTTTGGTCAGCACATATCGAGATGTGGTAGAATCGGTATGACTATTTACCTATTCGGGAACCGATCATTGTTTCTGAGTTAGCGTGCGTGCCGGAATACATGCCATGGTTTAGGATCCATGGTAAGCCATATCTGTTGTCGGAAGAAGAGAGGCGACGGCAACTTCATGAACAAAGGGAATGTCGGGGCCCTTTAAATCCAAGGAGAAGGGGTGATGAGATCTGGCCATCAACAATGCACACAACCACGATCCAATCAACAATCGATTCGGTAACGACACCGACATCACGACCTTTACCCTTTATGCCAAAAAGTACCTACCCTTATATGTATTCTAACCCATATATGTTTCCTTTTCCCAGTCCGACCCCATGTTGGAATGCATGGCCGGGTTCGAGTCCGTTCTAGACCACTCCCGCTGGCCAGCCGATCTTGAGGCCGTCGTCGCGTGTGGGATCAGAGGAGGCGCCGTCGGGGAGCACTTCTTTCTACCAGGCTCCTTCGCCATACGGGATTCAGACACCCCCGCCGTGGTTTATGTAAACACCTCCGGGGTCGTTATTTTATCAAGGTGGGTCATCTTCGCAACACCCAGAACCAGACCCACTGCCGGAGGAACCCGAATCATCGCCCGAGGTTCCACGACCCCACCGGAAGCTAGAAGGAGGAATCCAACGCGTAATTGCCGACCACCACCGTACGGCACTGATTCCGACCGGCTTCAACACTGATTCGGACCGGCTTTTTTATTTTTTAATTGTAATATAATTTTTATAATTTTTTTAATAAAATAAAAGCTATTTTTTATTTGTGTTTGTAATTTAATTTTAATATCTTCAATAAAATAGAAGTTGTTTATTTTTATATGTAATTTAATTTTAATTTTTTAATAAAAGAAAAAGTTATTATTTATTTATTTTAATGTAATTTAATTTTAATATCTTTAATAAAATAGAAATGGTTTAATTTTTTTATTGTAATTTAGTTTTAATATATTTAATAAAATAACGGTTTTTTTATTTTTTTTATTGTAATTTAATTTTTATTTTTTTAATAAAAGAAAAAGTTATTTTTTATTTATTTTGATGTAATTTAATTTTAATATCTTTAACAAAATAGAAATGGATTAAGTTTTTTATTGTAATTTAGTTTTAATATATTTAATAAAATAAAAGTTTTTTATTTTTTATTGTAATTTAATTTTAATGTCTTTAATAAAATAGAAATGATTTAATTTTTTTTATTGTAATTTAGTTTTAATATATTTAATAAAATAACAGTTTTTTTATTTTTTTATTATAATTTAATTTTTATTTTTTAATAAATTAAAACGTTGTTTTTTATTTTTTGTAATTTTGTAATTTAATTTTAATAACTTGAATAAAATAAAAGTTCTTGTACAAAAGTTCACCGTTTTCATAAAAAAAAATAGAAATTACATAGCCACCAAGAGACAAAAAAACTAAGAACACGGTCAACTATTTCGATTTGGACACGAGCGAGATGTATGCCCCGGGTTCCTACACCATCCGCACAGCCTACTTTGGTTGCTCGTTTCTCGGATATCCATATTGTTGCGTATTCTACTCGAGCAAGGTCGACCTTTTAGTTTGCGCCTCAATTGTCTATCCTAAGCAACGTACTATACGGCGCAGCGATACATCGACGGCCCACTTACGTTCATCTGGGACTGGTGGGAATACGTGTCTCCATACGTTGTACATGTTTTCTAATTTATACACTTCGTCGACATAGCTTATGGGATCAAGATGGAGATTCTGACAAGCCGCAAGTACATGAGCGCATGGGTAACGAAGTGCATCAAATATCCCACAGTCGCAGGTCCTATTTGTCAAGTGTACACGATACTGCCTGCCAACAGTACCTTGGTTCGATCTGCCAAACTCCGTGACACAAAACCATAGGCTGTCGCGATCGTGACACACTGTGTGCATGGTGTTGGCCCGTGCTTTCCCCCTATTTATTTCTTGCAAGACCTTCGGGCTCCATACATGGCCTCCTTGCATCTGCCCTCTATAACTCACTGCTCGCTTCGGAAATAGTGCCGCTAAATGAAAATATGTCTCTCCCACAACCGATGTAATCGGCAGATGACGGGTTCCTTTTAGAACAGAATTTATGCATTCGGCCAGGTTTGTAGTCATATGACCATATCATAGGCCGCCGTCGTATGCTTGTGTCCACTGTTCGAAAGGAATATTGCACAGGTAGTTTGCGCCTTCATCGTTATCTGAGCGCAAACTCCCCAACATCTCTTAAAAACGGTCCTTATTGATCTCGTACCCTACCAATATACGTTGATAGCGATTATTACATACCACTCTTCAATTGAGAATAAATTGAACATTACAAACGCAATTATATTAATAGATATTTCATACCCATATTGGTCACTTGCCGTCGCTGACTTTTAGATCGATGTTGCCCATAGTAGTTGGATGCAACATGCCTTAGGCAATATCGATGGTGTGTGCGATGCCACATGCTTCCCTGGCGTTCTATTGCGGCTAGTATTCCAGGGCCCCGATCCGATATAACGCATATATCGGGTTGAGCGGATATGCCTCCTTAACCTAGATAGGAAGAAGTCCCGCCATCACCGACTCCCGTGTTATTGCGAACGCAATAGGAAGGATTCTCCCACAGCTGTCTTGTGCCACAGCTAGCAATAGCCGATGCGTATATCTACCATACATAAATGTACCGTCAATTTGTACCAATGGCTTGCAGTATATAAAGGCATCTCGGCATTGCTTAAATGTCCAGAACAGACGCTTGAACACTGCGCATCCACAGAGCAAATGATTCGTTGTAGTACGCCTGTTCTGTTTCAAGGTCTGTTATGCTGCTTGGGACATATCTCTCCAGCACCTGACACCACTGCCACACTTCATTATATGAAGCGTCTCACCGACCATGCAACTTTTCTAACGCCTTCTGCTTGGCTATCCAAGCCTTTCTGTAAGAGGGCGTATACCCCAATTGGCTACGAATATTGCCAATTAAAGCCGACACTGTAGTCTTGGGATCGGCCTTCGCCGTCGGGATTATTAAGTCAGCCAACATGTCTGAATCCATCTTCAGATGATCTTGTGTAACACCTGTCAACGAAGTACGTTAAATAATGCAACATTACATAATATTAGTATTATTCAAAAACATTGAACACATAGTGGTACTGTACCGACAAGACATGTATGTGGACCTTTATACTTTTTGATCTCCCACAAGCCTGTCCTTTTCCTCAACGACGCCATGATTTTCCATGAACATGTACCGTCTTGCACTGCACACTTCGCCTCGTACTTATCGAGCTTGGATTTAACCACGTTGTAGTTAACCCCATTCCTGATGCTGTATTGTTTCAATGCAGCAAGAAAAGTATTCTTGTTGGAAAACTGGTTACCAACTTCTAATTGGTCTGAATCCAACGAAGAAGTTGTACGGTCACGCATCCGGTGTGGTAGTTCAGGAAACTCTAATGCATCATCTTGAGATAGATCGACATTATGAATGTGGGCTGGAGGTGAGTACGCCCTGAATAGCGGATCTTCTTCTTCTTCGTCTGAACCGCCCTCAACATCTTCAGGTATAATTGGAACAGGCTCTAGTTCAGAAAATAATCCAACTTCTGCACCATCGGGCCCGGGCTCCCGAGGTGGATCCACATCGAATTCATCATTCGACCCTTCATAACCTGCAACAAATGAGGGCCCCTCGCCGGTGGATGTCGTGGGAAGTACATTATCCCTCCTTAAACATCTTTCGTAACGTTCCCAATCATATGTGGATTGCCAACCACTAGAAGTTGATGACGTCCCCCAATACGTATTTCTATCATCGGACGTCAAAGGACGGATATGCATGTCCCATCCACCAACCGAGTGTCGTGCACGGGTTATGTTTTCCATACTACCACCGAACACGGGCACTTTTGTGTTTTGCCTCCCACTAACAGTGTAACACCCCTTACCCGAGACCTTTGCCGGAGTCGAGTATGTGGCATTACTAGACTTGACTACTAATTCGGGGCATAAAAATTTAAAACTGTCCAACTGCATCATGCTGACTAAATTGACCATAACTCGAGTTACAAAACTCGAAATTTAGATCCGTAAATTTTACTTGAAACTAGACTCATATAAATTTTTACCATAATTTTTCCAGAATTTTTCATATGGCCAATTAGTACAGTTTATTCATCAAAGTTTCCTTTATTTCACTATTTGATGATTCTGACCTATCTTTACAAAAACTCAGTTATCTCATTGTACAAAATTGCAATAATGTTCTTGTTTATTCCAATCAAAAATAGACTCATTAAGGATTTTAAGCATATAAACTATGCTCCATGATTATTTTTGTACAATTTTTAATAATTTTTCCAAGACAGAACAGGAAATCACGAATTCATTCAAAACAAGTCTCACTAAAATTTAAATATCTCATAATATAAAATTCCTTCGCCTACTCTGTTTCTTTCATATCAAAATAAACACAATAAGCTTTAATCATATATCTTATTCACTTTCTAATTCAATTTATCCTATTTTTGGTGATTTTTCAAAATCACATCACTGCTGCTAACTAAAAACTATTTCATTGCTAAAAAAAAATATGATTAACTAGTTTATAACCTCCTTACTCAATTTTATTTAAACTCTATACATTAACCATACATATATATATATACTAAAAACAAATCCACCAAAAACACAACCAAACATAATCATCAAGCCAAAATATAAATTCCAAGATTTACAAGATGGACAAGCCATTTTCGCTTGGCTTATGTTTATATACATGATCAAACATCATATGTTTCAAAACTTAGTCTAACCTATACATGCCTTTAAAATCATAACCAAAATTTTGAATTACCAAAAAGGAGGCGATAGTGTGGATGACTTTCTTGACGATCCCTCTCGAGCTCGTAGTTTAACCAAAATCTATAAAACAAAGGAGAACATTTCACACAAATAAGCTTACTAGCTTAGTAAGTCCTAAGTTCACAATAATATAACATTTAAATATATTGATTTGCATAAGGCCGAATACTATTAGTTCATCAACCGAAATAATTGTACTTCCTTTCCATAAACCTGTATTACTTCGAAACACGATTAAATATATTACAAGAATCACATACTCCAAATCGTATAATTATAGCGTTCATATCAACCATACTACCGTATTAAAATTTCCTTTATTCTTAGCATTTATACATGAAAACCGAATCTCCATAATAGTACATTAACCTCAATTTCAATCATATGATACTCATACACATCCATCTTAACCTCAAATATACATAACATAGTTCTCATAGTATTAATTTGACTCAAGTAATATTAAGCATAGCATACCTTACATGCTTACTTGAGCCGTTAGCTAAATACATTAATTAAGGTTTGCCTTGAAGAATATTCGATTTTCCTTTATAAAACATATCACCGGCATCAAGCCTGCTTGGCGGTAAAACCTGATAAGTAACACCGCACGACGAGGCTCGCTGGGCTCTGTGAGCCCGAAAGTAATCACTGGCACTAGGCCTGCTAGGCTTAAAGCCTGAAATAAATCACCGGCACTAGGCCTGCTAGGCTTAAAGCCCGAAACACATCAATACGATAAATCATTGCAAACACCTTTCATGACTATATCACATATCGAATTTAATTTGGCTTATTTACATTGAACAATTAAAACCATTCTAATATACTTATATACATTCGGCTATGACATAAATATGTACTAAAATTTATCAAACATTATCATATAATAGATTCATAAATAATTTTTCAATATATTATAGCTTAAGGACTTACCTCGGTTGTCGATAGACCGTGTAAATCGGCTATTCGAGAACCTTTGTTTTTCCTCGATCTAGTTCTTTCTCTTTTTGTTCCCGATCTAAGAAATGTCAAATAAGTTTTATTCACATTCGTTCTATCCATTTGCTCAACTCAAAAAAAAAATGCACTTAGTTTAATTTAAGAAAGACTAAGAACCGAATTTCCTACTTCATTTATTTAATTTAAAACAATAATCACACAAAAATTTAAGCATTCAACTCATTCAATTTAACCCATAATGTGTAAGAGTATGCCCAAAGACCAATCATGAGATGGTTGTAATAACATACTTAATTTACCATGTTTATTAATATAAAGCGTTGTCATTATTATTTCAGTTTTTCTTTACATGTGTATATAAATAAACTGTTTTATAATAATGTCCTAAGAATAATATGATTATTCTTAAAAGATCCTTAGTCGAGTATTATTGTTGACTAGGACAACAATAATGCATTAAGACTAACATGTAGTTGATTGATGATAAAGAGTTGTCATTGATGTGGATTGTCAAAATCAATGCATGAATATGTGTGTTAGAGAACAACATATTGGATTGACCTGTTATGAGTATGTTTATTGGATTATTATGTAATTGTCACAACATTACTCATAGTGATTAATATGTATATGATCCTCGACTTGAGATAATTATTATCTCAACATCGTGAGTTGTATATTTTTGATACAATCAAATGTACACCATAATTGGTTGTTCTATAAAGATCGATGTTGGATATACCACAATCTATGTAGAGGGATATGGTTGATCAATATAGGATAAGTTCCTCCTACATAATGGGAGTAATATCTTAGGCCACTTGATTGAGTGAGACTAGAAATGCATGGCCATGCTCAAATAAGTTGACATGAGATGTCATACTAATTTGTATATCATAGTCTACTCAAGATATCAAGAAACATGGGATGGACTATACAAGTGTGACTATTCCATGACTTGTGTCCATTCCAGAGATAAAGGACTTAAGGATTAATGTATGAAAGGTTAATCACAAAAAAGTTATATGGAATCATGACTTCTTGTAACTTAGGTAGCAATGATGCATTGCTAGATGCCACTCATTGTTTGTGACACTAGAATCGTCTCTATTATTACCGCTAACGCTGCAAGAACCTACTGTGGTCACACCCTATGGTTTAAATGAACGGAATAAAATATAATTGGTATTGTTTTTAGTTGTCACATGAATTAAATTAATTAAAGAATTAATTTAATTGGGCAATCAAATATTGAACATATTATATGTACAAGGATGTTGTACACATAATGACAACATAATTCTATTAATATATGAATTTGATTCATATATAAATTTAAATAAATATAGTTTATCAAATCCTTATTATAATTAATGTAATTATAATTTTCTGGATATAATTAATGTAATTATAATTTTCTTGTTAAAAACTTCATTATATTTATTTAATCTTATGATACATTCAAGAGATACCAATTATAAAAGGGTATTAAAAGGATACCAAATAATGGGCCCAATGAAAAAAAAAACCCCCATTATAAAAGGCCCAATTAAAAGGATACCCAATATAAAAGGTATTTAAAAGAGGCAAAGCTTATGTGAAAACCCTAAGAGATTGCTTGTTAGGTCTAGCAAATTGTCAAGCAAATAAACCTCAAAATAGTTTTGGAGATTTCTTCCGTTCATAGTCAAACCGGGTGAACACGTGAGAGGCCGACATCGAAAAGGTTGTGGCTTGATTCGACAAGAGATCAAAACTCTTGTTGCCAAGGCGTCATTGTCTATTCGATTGAAGTTTTGGTAATTTGAAACCTTTATTTCACCCCGATTCGTTCTCACACATGGATCCATGGTTTGGATCGCGGATCTAATTTTATTCTCACTGCGCCATGGGGTATCGGCGTTCCAACAAAGGGTATCGAGCCACTTGTGTGATACGAAACTCTCGGGTTTAAATACTTGGGTGATGCAATTGTATGAGATTCATGTTTTGATCTTATTGTATTTTCGATTGTTTAAATCGTTTAAGCATAACCCGATAATCGTTCTTTCGAAAATTGATTAAATGTTAATCATGGTGTTGTGGCCTACTTGATTTTATGTTATTATCATTAACTATTAACAAATCTGTAATAATGCGACGGTGGTATTTATAGTTTCCAGTAAGTGTTAACTGGCTAGTGGAACAAGGGTTGTTCCGATATGAAACCTCAAGGATTAAAATCCTAAAAACACGATTCTGTTGATAAAAAGTTATCAAATCGTGAGGTTTCATTTGACTGGGATATGCGATTTGTACCGCAGGGCTCGCCACCGCACTGTCAGCCTGGTCTATACTGGGGGGCCGCCCCGCACCACCTGGTCTATGACGGGGCTCGCCCGCACTCGGGATGAGGATCTGAGGATGGCTCCGGCCGCGGGCCTTCGGCCCGCTTCCTCCGACATCCTCAGACCCTCGCAAAAAGTTTTGTTAATAAAAGAAATTTATAAACTTGATGGGCTACAAAAGGTTGAAAGGATATTTTATAATTCACTTTAAAATAATAATAATTGAATTATGTATGCTATTTTTGACTAGCACGGTGTTTGAAATGCTTAGTTATAGCCCAATGACCCATTCGATAAAAGGTTGTATTTTTTTTTAAATACGGCCTGCGTGTCGTGCCTTACTACTATTCTCTTGTATTTCTCTTCTCATCTTATTCCCTCGTATGTAAAACGAGTTTACAGATATTGTAATTTGCAAGAGTTGCATGGGCCAAACGAGAAGGAAGGTGGGACAATGATTTAGAATGATAGCTTGTGAAATGGCTTACACCTTTAGGTTTCTTTTTGGTTTTCCCATTGGCTTGGGTTGAACCACCTTAGTTTATGGGCTATAACTATTGCATTTATTTATTGCTTTATTTATTCATGTATGAGATGCTATGGATGTCTAAAGCATGCCAATTTTTTTATATATATTAAAATTTGAAGATAATAAACCCTATTAATTGATGAGATCGATTAGAAGACTAAATGGGCTGAAATAGATCAGTAATTGGTGAGATGCAACAACCTTAATAAAATCCTCTATTAAAATATTAAGTCAGCATGGCCTTCCAATTTTGCCCTCGTTAAGGCCTCGATCAATACTATGTAGGTTCTGCCAAAGCGAAGTACTAGTATTTATCTTGGTTAAACGCGAAGAATAAACAAGTGATATTCGCTGGTTAAAAATTGGTTAATGACTTAACTAGGTTACTCTAATAGGATTAGAAACCTAGAGGCAAGTAAATTGGATAAATCATAAGATGATTAGAACAAGAGTTGTTCACCAAATATTAGGAGTTACATATGATGTAATTAGCAAATGTTGCTTACCTAAATAACCATAATCTTAAGAGTAAAGCCAAAGCTGACTTAAGAGGTGGTGAAATATGGATCCTTAACCTACTAGAAATACTTTTGAGAAAGTTTTTCCGAAATTAATATACGAGGGTTATTAATTTTGAAATAAAATAGTGGGAATATCATTTAATAAAGTCTTTTTAATGATTGATATAAAAATGGTAAATTTACTCACATGCATATTTAATTGTTGTAGATATATTATGGCTGCAAACACTAGCACACTCTCATTGCGATCGGTCCTTGAGAAGGACAAATTGAATGGTTTGAATTTTCTTGATTGGTTCCAGTAACTTGAGGATTGTCCTTAAACAAGAACGGAAATTATATGTCATTGAACAACCACTTCCTAATGAACCACCCGCTAATGCCTCGAGGATCATAGAGATGCTTACAAGAAGTATCTCGATGACATGATAGATGTTGGATGTCTTATGCTTGCCACTATGAATCTGAACTTGAAGCAACATGAGGACATGGTTGCTTATGATATGATCGAGCACCAAAGAACTTTATCGGGGGGCAAGCACGGCAAGAGAGGTTTGATATCTCTAAAGCCCTATTCCAATGTAAGTTGGTGAAGGAAGCCCAAGAGGACCTCATGTCCTTAAGATGATTGGCTATATTGAAAGCCTATCTAAGCTTGGGTTTCCATTGAGCCAAGAGTTGGCCACCGATGTTATTTTGCAATCGTTGCTCGATAGCTACAAATTACTTTGTCCTCAATTTCAATATGAATGAAATTGACAAGACTCTACCACAATTGCTCAAGATGTTACGAATCAATCAAAGGCAACTTGAAAAGGTTGGACCCAAGCCCATACCGATGGTCCGTAATAACAAGGGCAAGGGAAAGGCCAAAGTTCAAACAAAGCCTAAGGGCAAAGGTAAGCCCAAATTTGGAAAAGGAAAGGCTACACTGAAACCTAAAGGTGGGGTGTCTAAGGAAGGAAATCTGCTTTCATTGTGGTGTGATCGACATTGGAAACGGAATCGCCTGTCTATCTTGAAAGAAGTCAAGAAGGCTAAAGCAAGCGGAATGTCCGCTTCAGGTATTTATGTTATTGATATTAATTTATCAACTACTACTTCTTGGGTATTAGATACTGGTTGTGGTTCTCATATTTGTACTTCATGCATGGGACTACAAAGGAGTAGGACTTTGGCTAGAGGAGATGTGGACCTACGAGTTGGAAATGGAGCAAAAGTTGCTGCGTTAGCTGTGGGAACATATACTTTATCTTTGCCTAGTGGACTTGATTTATGTTTAGAGGATTGTTATTTTGTGCCCAGTTTGACTAAAAACATTATTTCAATTTCTTGTTTAGACAAAATTGGTTTTGAGATAATTATTAAGAATAATTGTTGTTCATTTTATCTCAATAATGTTTTCTATGGTTCGGCACAAATAATTAATGGCCTCTATATTTTAGATCGAACGAATCCCATTTACAACATAAATACTAAAAGATCTAAAATAAATGACTCAAATCAAACTTATCTTTGGCGTTGTCGTTTGGGCCACATAAGTGAGAAACGCATATCTAAACTCCATAAAGATGGTCTCTTGAATTCATTTGTTTTTGAGCAATTTGAAGTATGTGAATCTTGCTTATTGGGAAAAATGACTAAATCTCCTTTCACCGGTAAAGTGAACGAGCTAGTGATTTATTGGACCTAATACATTCGATGTATGTGGACCAATAAATACACAAGCAGAGGTGGATTTCACTACTTCATTACTTTCACCGATGATTTCAGTGATATGGGTATGTTTATCTCATGCGCCATAAGTCCGAGTCCCTTGAAAAGTTCAAGGAATTCAAAAATGAAGTACAAAATCAACTAGGCAAAACTATCAAGTCACTTCGATCCGATCGAGGTGGAGAGTACTGAGCCTAGAGTTTGATGATCTTTTGAAAGAATGTGGGATTGTCTCACAACTTACTCCTCCCGGTACTCCTCAATGGAATGGAGTATCGAGAGAGAAGAAATCGAACTTTGTTAGACATGGTTCGATCCATGATGAGTCATGCTTTGATCTCTGAGACTTCCTTTTGGGGATATGCACTTGAGATACCGCTTTCACATTAAATCGTGTTCCATCTAAGTCGGTTCAAAAGACGCCATATGAGATGTGGACTGGGAAACGCCCTAGTATGTCTTTTATGAAAATTTGGGGTGTGAAAGCTTATGTTAAACGTCCGACGCCTACTAAGCTTGAACCCGGATCTCGAAAAGTGTATTTTTGTGGGGTATCCAAAAGAAACCAAAGGATATTATTTCTTTAATCCCACCGAGAACAAAACGCTTGTTGCTCTGACCGGTGTTTTCCTAGAGAGAGAATTTACTTCTAGAAAAGGAAGTGGGAGAAAGATTGAACTTGAAGAAATTCGAGAATCACAAGATACCACCGAACCGTAGATTGAACAACAAAAAATTCCACAAGAAATTGAGGAACAAACAACTCTCAGAGAAACACAACCACCGCAGAGATCTTTAAGAGAACGCCGTGCACCGAGAGAGATATGGATTTCTCATTACAACGCATGGTGACGTTCTTCTTATAGATCAAGATGAGCCTAGGACTTATCAAGAAGCGGTGACGAGCCCAGACTTCCGAGAAATGGCTTGAGGCCATGAGATCTCAAATGGATTCCATGTATGAAAACCAAGTATGGACTTTGATTGATCCACCCGAGGGGGTTAAACCTATAGGGTGCAAATGGGTTTTCAAAAAGAAAACGACATGGATGGTAATGTACAAACATACAAAGGGCGATTAGTCGCTAAAGGTTTTCGCCAAATTCATGGTGTTGACTATGATGAAACCCTTTTCTCCTGTAGCTATGTTTAAATCCATCAGATCTTGCTCGCCATAGCCGTGCATTTCATGATTATGAAATCGCGGATGGGATCGTCAAAACAGCTTTCCTTAACGGGAAACTTGAAGAGGATGTGTATATGACACAACCTCAAGGTTTTGTAAATCCAAAGGATGCTAGAAAGATATGTAAGTCGCAAAGATCCATTTATGGATTAAAGCAAGCTTCTCGGTTGGAATCTTCGCTTTTAACGATGCAATCAAAGAGTTTGGTTTTGTCAAAAATGAAGATGAACCATGTGTTTACAAGAAAGTTAGTGGGAGCACTATCACATTCTTGGTACTATATGTGGATGACATACCTACTTTGCAGTCTATCATGGGAAATGACATACCTACTTTGCAGTCTATTAAGACTTGGTTAAGAAGTTGTTTTTCTATGAAGGACTTGGCGGAAGCCACTTATATCTTAGGAGTCAAGATCTATAGAGATAGATCAAGGCGACTACTAGGTCTAAGCCAAAGTACATACATAGATAAAGTACTGAAAAGGTTCAGTATGGAAGAATCTAAAAGAGGATTTCTACCTATGAGACATGGTATTTCACTCTCGAAGGAAATGTGTCCTTCAACTCCACAAGAGAGAGAACGTATGAGTAAAATTCCATATGCTTCCGCTATTGGATCTATCATGTATGCTATGTTATGTACCCGTCCAGATGTATCGTATGCCTTAAGTATGACGAGCAGGTATCAAGTAGATCCCGGTGAAGGTCACTGGACCACATTCAAGAGTATCCTTAAGTACTTAAGAAGAACTAAGGATACGTTCCTATTATATGGAGGTGAGGAAGAGTTAAGTGTAAAAGGTTACACTGATGCCAGCTTCCAAACCGACAAGGATGATTCTCGATCGCAATCAGGTTTTGTGTTTTGCCTTAATGGTGGTGCTGTGAGCTGGAAGAGTTCAAAGCAAAGTACAGTAGCCGATTCTACAACAGAGGCTGAGTATATTGCAGCCAGTGAGGTAGCAAAGGAAGCGGTTTGGATCAAGAAGTTCATTACTGGACTAGGGGTTGTGCCTAGCATATATGATGCTATAGAGCTCCGATGTGATAACAATGGAGCTATTGCACAAGCTAAGGAACCCAGATCTCACCAAATGATCCAAACATATACTTAGACGCTACCATCTTATTCGTGAGATTATCGATCGAGGATGTAGAGATATCAGAGTACCTTCGGATGATAACATTGTTGATCCTCGACCAAGCCTCCGACACACGCAGGCATGATCGTCACACTAAGTCACTTGGTATTAGATATATGAGTGATTGGACTTAGTGCTAGTGGGAGATTGTAAGAGTATGCCCAAAGACCAATCATGAGATGGTTGTAATAACATACTTAATTTACCATGTTTATTAATATAAAGCGTTGTCATTATTATTTCAGCTTTTTCTTTACGTGTGTATAAATAAACTGCTTTTATAATAATGTCCTAAGAATAATATGATTATTCTTAAAAGATCCTTAGTCGAGTATTATTGTTGACTAGGACAACAATAATGCATTAAGACTAACATGTAGTTGATTGATGATAAAGAGTTGTCATTGATGTGGATTGTCAAAATCAATGCATGAATATGTGTGTTAGAGAACAACATATTGGATTGACCTGTTATGAGTATGTTTATTGGATTATT
The DNA here is from genome assembly GCA_025503065.1 of Gossypium bickii. NCBI lineage: Eukaryota > Viridiplantae > Streptophyta > Magnoliopsida > Malvales > Malvaceae > Gossypium > Gossypium bickii. The sequence continues at coordinate 38,223,629 of CP106717.1, read as the reverse complement.
ATGTAATTGTCACAACATTACTCATAGTGATTAATATGTATATGATCCTCAGACTTGAGATAATTATTATCTCAACATCGTGAGTTGTATATTTTGATACAGTCAAACGTACACCATAATTGGTTGTTCTATAAAGACTCGATGTTGGATATACCACAATCTATGTAGAGGATATGGTTGATCAATATAGGATAAGTTCCTCCTACATAATGGGAGTAATATCTTAGGCCACTTGATTGAGTGAGACTAGAAATGCATGGCCATGCTCAAATAAGTTGACATGAGATGTCATACTAATTTGTATATCATAGTCTACTCAAGATATCAAGAAACATGGGATGGACTATACAAGTGTGACTATTCCATGACTTGTGTCCATTCCAGAGATAAAGGACTTAAGGATTAATGTATAAAAGGTTAATCACAAAAAAAGTTATATGGAATCATGACTTCTTGTAACTTAGGTAGCAATGATGCATTGCTAGATGCCACTCATTGTTTGTGACATTAGAATCGTTCTATTATTACTGCTAACGTTGCAAGAACCTACTGTGGTCACACCCTATGGTTTAAATGAACGGAATAAAATATAATTGGTATTGTTTTTAGTTGTCACATGAATTAAATTAATTAAAGAATTAATTTAATTGGGCAATCAAATATTGAACATATTATATGTACAAGGATGTTGTACACATAATGACAACATAATTCTATTAATATATGAATTTGATTCATATATAAATTTAAATAAATATAGTTTATCAAAATCCTTATTATAATTAATGTAATTATAATTTTCTGATATAATTAATGTAATTATAATTTTCGGTTAAAAACTTCATTATATTTATTTAATCTTATGATACATTCAAGAGATACCAATTATAAAAGGGTATTAAAACGATACCAAATAATGGGCCCAATGAAAAAAAAAAATACCCATTATAAAAGGCCCAATTAAAAGGATACCCAATATAAAAGGTATTTAAAAGAGGCAAAGCTTATGTGAAAACCCTAAGAGATTGCTTGTTAGGTCTAGCAGTCGTCAAGCAAATAAACCTCCAAAATAGTTTTGGAGATTTCTTCCGTTCATAGTCAAACCGGGTGAATCACGTAGAGGCCGACATCGAAAAGGTTGTGGCTTGATTCGACAGTAGATCAAAACTCTTGTTGCCAAGGCGTCGCTGTCTACTCAGATTGAAGTTTTGGTAATTTCGAAACCTTTATTTCACCCCGATTCGTTCCTCACACATGGATCCATGGTTTGGATCGCCGTATCTAATTTTATTCTGCTGCGCCATGGGGTATCGGCGTTCCAACATAATGTACCACAATACAAATTGCAACAAATTGAGATTTCTCCTCAATGGCCGAATGGTCACTAGGTCCCTACGATTTTCTATAATTCTTCCTTCTATCATTTTAACCCTTCCACTATTTAATTTATGCAATTTACTCTTCATACTTAATTCACCCAATAATTATATCTAAGTATAACCATTCATCCATGGCTAATTACACTATATATGTATAACCGAACATCAAAACAAGAGAAAAGAATTCATGAATGGTTATCTCACATTCGGCCGAATATAAGGGCATCCTCATGCCTAAATTAAAACAATCTTCTTACAAGCTCAAGCTACTACTTCTCATTTTATCTAAATTTATTTATACAACAAGTTGTAATTTATCTTCCATGGCCGAATTTCATCATGTCTAATATTAACAATTTCTACTTGTTTTCATTAATGATCAAAGAAATCAACCCAATTTAAAGATAGGTTATTAAGTTAAAGTTCAAACTCTTACCTTGCCTAGCACATGCAAATGGCCGAATGGAGAAGATGAATTTTCTTCTCTTCTTGAAGGTGATTTCATGAGAAGATGAATGAGGAAGAGAAAAAATAATTTCCTTTTGTTTAAATCAATAAACACATATTATAGCATGCTTATAGTATAATAATACTTAAATTATAATATACTTAGAAAACATAATATTCTTAGCATGCTTACCGTCCACTATGTTCAAAATATGGGAAATTTGACATGCAAATCCCTAAGTTTAATAAACAATTCACTTACCCTTTTTAAAATTCATGCTCACTATTTTTGTCACCTTAGCAACTTAATCCTTTGTGTTAAATTAAATACTCAAACGATTAAAATTTTCTACGAGACTTTCATACACATCAATTCACATATAATAAACATAAAATAAAATATTAAAATATTTAGCGGGTTCAGATTCGTGGTCCCGAAACCACCGTTCCGATTTGGGTCAAAATTGGTCTGTTACAACTCTCCCCCCCTTAAGGATTTTCGTCCACGAAAATCTTACCGTTAAACAATTTTGGGTATTGTTGTCTCATTGAATCTTCAGGGTCCCACGTAGCCTCTTCAGTTCCGTGTCTATTCCATAATATTTTTACTAGTGGAATCTTCTTATTTCTCAACTCTTTCATTTCCCGAGCTAAAATACGGATTGGTTCTTTATCATATGTCAAATCGGATCGAATTTCAATCTCTGACGGTGTGACCACATGGGACGGATCCGGTCTGTATTTGCGAAGCATCAAAACGTGAAATACATTGTGTATCTTTTCTAACTCAGAGGGCAATTTCAATCTATAAGCCACAGGCCCAATATGTTCGATGATTTCATACGGTCTGATAAATCTCGGATTCAACTTGCCTTTCCGACCAAATCGGAGTACTTTCTTCCACGGAGAAACTTTTAAGAATACACGATTTTCGACCTGAAATTCAATGTCCTTACGTTTCAAATCGGCATAGGACTTTTGACGATCCGGCGACTTTCAAATTACCTCTAATAATAGCTACCTTACATTCGCTTTCTTTAATCAAATCAACCCCGTGTATCTTACTTTCACTGAGTTCGGTCTAATATAACGGTGTGCGACATTTTCGCCCGTATAAAGCTTCATAAGGCGCCATTTTTATACTAGATTGGAAGCTATTATTGTAAGCAAATTCAATCAAAGGTAGGTATCATTCCCACGTACCTTCAAACTCGAGAACGCAACATCTCAACATGTCTTCAAGTATCAGAATAGTTCGCTCAGACTGACCGTCTGTTTGCGGATGAAAGGCTGTACTAAAATGAAGCTTAGTACCTAAAGCATCTTACAATTTCTTCCAAAACCGTGATGTGAATCTCGGGTCTCTATCTCAAACAATGGAACTCGCACACCGCAACCTTACAATCTGCGACACATACAATTCAAAGCAAGTTTATCAAGTGAATAGTCGGTACGCACTCTGCATAAAAATGAGCTGATTTAGTCGATCTATCAACGATAAACCCATACGGCATCTTTCTTACTCGGTGTCATAGGAAGACCGGATACAAAATCCATTGTAATTCTATCCCATTTCCATTCAGGTATCATGATTGGTTGAAGTAGTCCTGATGGTACTTGATGCTCAGCTTTTACTTGCTGACAGATTAAGCACTTGGAAACAAATTCAGATATATCCCGTTTCATGCCAGGCCACCAATAAAAGTGTTTCAAATCGTTATACATTTTTGTGCTACCCGGGTGTATCGATAGTCGACCACTATGGGCCTCACTCAGAATCATCTGTATCAAATCTGAGTTCTTTGGAACACACATTCGGCTTTTATAATTCAAACAATCATTTGCATCGATCTGAAAATCTGATTCTGCACCTTTTTCACATTCAATTCGACTAGAAATCAAATCTTTGTCGACTTTTTGGGCATCACAAATTTGTTGAATAAACATCGGTCTTGCTTGTAACTAGGCTATAATCGAACCATCACCAGACATAGTTATCTGTGCGTTCATTACACGAAGAGCAAACAATGATTTTCGACTTAACGCATCTGCAACAACGTTAGCTTTCCCCGGATGGTAGTCAATCACTAATTCATAGTCTTTCAGCAATTCTAACCATCTGCATTGTCTCAAATTTAGATCTTTCTGAGTCATCAAATATTTTAGACTTTTATGATCCGAATAAATGTGACATTTCTCGCCGAATAAATAGTGGCGCCAAATTTTCAATGCGAAAACAATGGCTGCTAGTTCCAGATCGTGAGTCGGATAATTTTTCTTATGCGGCTTCAATTGTCTCGAAGCGTAGGCTATAACCTTGCCATCCTGCATTAAAACGCAACCCAACCCATTCAAGGAAGCATCACTAAAAACAACAAATTCTTTACCCGATTCAGCCGAACTAACACCTGAGCTTCGGTCGTAAAGGCTTTCAATCGCTCAAAACTTTTCTCGACACCTTTCCACCACTCAAACTTGACATCTTTCAGTAGGAGTTTCACAAAGGTGTAGCTATTACTGAAAAACCCTTTACAAATCGTCTCTAATATCCCGTAAGGCCTAGGAAACTTCTGACCTCGGAAATATTCTTTGGTGGTTTCCAATCGAGTATAGCTGCTATATTTGTTTGGATCCACCCAATACCGATCTTTGAAACAACATGACCCAAGAAGCTAACTTCATTCATCCGAACTCACACTTACTAAACTTTGCATACGATTTGTTGATCTCTCAAAGTTTGTAGCACTAATCTCAAATGCTCAAGCATGTTCGGTTTCATTTTTGGAGTAGATCAAGATATCGTCAATACACACTACTACAAATCGATCCAAAAACTGTCGGTAGACTCGATTCATTAGATCCATAAAAACAGCAGGTGCATTAGTGAGTCCAAAAGGCATAACCAAAAACTCAAAATGTCCGTACCTCGTTCGAACGCAGCTTTTTGGCACATCTCAGATCTCGACTCACAAGCTCGATAATAGCTCGATCTCAAATCTATCTTTGAAAATATCAAGCCCCTTCAACCGATCAAACAAATCATCAATCCGAGGTAACGGGTACTTATTCTTTATAGTTACCTTATTTAGTTGCCGATAGTCGATACACATTCGCATAGTCCCATCTTTCTTTTTCACAAATAAAACCGGTGCACCCCAAGGAGAGAAGCTCGGTCTTGCGAAGCCCCTATCTGTCAACTTTTGCAACTGCGCTTTCAATTCTTTTAATTCAGTAGGTGCCATTCGATACGGAGCTATCAAAATCGGAGTCGTCCCCGGTACTAATTCAATGCCGAACTCAATCTCTTGTACTGGTGGTAAACCCGGTAGTTCTTCAGGAAACACATCTGGGTATTCACATACAACTGATACAGATTCAATTTGTTTCTCGGACAATTTATTATCCAGTACATAAGCCAAATAAGCTTCACACCCTTTTCTCACATACTTCTGGGCTAACATCGAAGATATTACTGTAGGCAACCCATTTACATCACAGGATTTAATTCTGACGGGCTCACCGTTTTGACATCTCAAATCAATAAGTTTTCTTTTACAATCCACTAGTGCCTCATGTGAAGTTAACTAGTCCATACCCAAGATTATATCAAATTCATCAAAAGGCAACAACATTAAATCAGCTAGGAAGCAATAATCCCGAATCATCAACGGGCAACCTCTACACACTTTATTAACAAGCACACACTTACCCAAAGGGTTGGACACACGAATCACAAACTCGGTAGACTCAACTAGCAGAGTCTTACCGAATTCTAAAGTTTCACACACATAAGAATGAGTCGAACTAGGATCAATTACTGCAATTACAGTAGTTTCATAAAGGGTGAAAGTACCAGTAATAACATCGGGGGAGGAAGCATCCTCTCTGGCTCATGCAGCATAAGCTCTAGCTGGAGCTCTAGCCTCAGATCGAACTGTAGTGTTCTTTGTTCCTTTCTAACTACCACCTACATTGCCTGAATGTCTGGATGGTCTGCCTCGCACTGACGTGTTGCTCGGCTTAATGTTCTGAACTGTATTCTGCTCAGTTAACATCGGACATTCTCTAATAAAATGATCCGACGATCCACATTTAAAGCAAGACCGATCATGAAATCTACAACTCCCAGAATGCCATTTCCCACAGTGCTTGCATTCAACTCGATTCTGTGGAACATTACCAACACTGGCCATTGAGGTAGCTCGGGAGCCCACAGGAGGTCGATCCCATCTAGGTAGATCTGTAGTAGCTTTATGTCGGTTGTAGTCATCTCTGAACTTCTTGGATGTGGGATGAAAGACCTTGCCCGAAGATCTTTTACGAATGTCTCTAGCTTCTGTCTCAGCCTTTCTTTTCTCTTTCCCGAGCTCTTCAGCTTTGCAAGCTCGCTCTACTAGTGTCACAAACTCTTGAATTTCAAGAATGCCAACAAACATCTTTATATCTTCATTCAGGCCATCTTCGAATCTTTTGCACATAATAGCTTCAGTAGAAACACACTCTCTAGCATATCTATCGAGCCCGACAAATTTCCGCTTCATATTCCGTCACGGTCATTCGCCTGTTTAGATTCAAGGAATTCTTTTCGCTTTTGATCAACGAATCTTTGATCGATGTATTTCTTACGAATTCATTCTCGAAGAAATCCCATGTCACTTTTTCTTTCTAACTCATCGATACTAGTGTATTCCACCGATGATATGCAAAGGTGTCCGCAAAGAAAGATATAGCACGCTTCAAGCATTCATCTGGAGTACAAGATAGCTCATCAAGTACCCGAATAGTGTTATCAAGCCACATTTCGGCTCGCTCTGCGTCATCATCATCATTGGCTTTAAATTCTTCGGCCCCAAATTTCCGGATTTTATCAACTGGGGGCCTACTAGATCTCATCGAATCTATCATCGAAAAGCCAAGGAATCGGGGTTGGATTATTCGGGGGTGGAGGTTGGTGTACAGCCGGATTAGTCTGAATAAACTGGGTAAACCACTCGTTCATCATCTGATAGAAGGCTTGTTTAGTCTCCCCCTCGTGGCTACCCGAAACGGGTCGAGAGTCTACCGGCACTGATTCGCGTACACGGTCAGGCGCTACACTCTCTACATCATCCGCTACGGCTCTTTCAGGATCAGTGTCTATTTATTATATAAAACAAAGTTCAGGCTGTCAGAAGTCACCACACTATCAATATATGATAAAGGCATGTATAGCTAGACTCACACGCGCTACGGTAGTCCTAGAATTGACTAAACCGTAAGCTCTGATACCAAATTAAATGTAACACCCCTTACCCGAGACCTTTGCCGGAGTCGAGTATGTGGCATTACTAGACTTGACTACTAATTCGGGGCATAAAAATTTAAAACTGTCTAACTGCGTCATGCTGACTAAATTGACCATAACTCGAGTTACAAAACTCGAAATTTAGATCCGTAAATTTTTATTGAAACTAGACTCATATAAATTTTTACCATAATTTTTCCAGAATTTTTCATATGGCCAATTAGTACAGTTTATTCATCAAAGTTTCCCTTATTTCACTATTTAATGATTCTGACCTATCTTTACAAAAACTCAGTTATCTCATTGTACACAATTTTAATAATGTTCTTGTTTATTCCAATAAAAAATAGACTCATTATGGATTTTAAGCATATAAACTATGCTCCATGATTAATTTTGTACAATTTTTAACAATTTTTCCAAGACAGAACAGGAAATCACGAATTCATTCAGAACAAGTCTCACTAAAATTTAAATATCTCATAATATAAAATTCCTTTGCCTACTCTGTTTCTTTCATATCAAAATAGACACAATAAGCTTTAATCATATATCTTATTCACTTTCTAATTCAATTTATCCTATTTTTGGTGAGTTTTCAAAATCACATCACTGCTGCTAACTAAAAACTATTTCATTGCAAAAAAAAAAAATGATTAACTAGTTTATAACCTCCTTACTCAATTTTATTTAAACTCTATACATTAACCATACATACATACATATATATATACTAAAAACAAATCCACCAAAAACACAACCAAACATAATCATCAAGCCAAAATATAAATTCCAAGATTTACAAGATGGACAAGCCATTTTCGCTTGGCTTATGTTTATATACATGATCAAACATCATATGTTTCAAAACTTAGTCTAACCTATACATGCCTTTAAAATCATAACCAAAATTTTGAATTACCAAAAAGGAGGCGATAGTGTGGATGACTTTCTTGACGATCCCTCTCGAGCTCGTAGTTTAACCAAAATCTATAAAAAAAAGGAGAACATTTCACACAAATAAGCTTACTAGCTTAGTAAGTCCTAAGTTCACAATAATATAACATTTAAATATATTGATTTGCACAAGGCCGAATACTATTAGTTCATCAACCAAAATAATTGTACTTGCTTCCATAAACTCAGTATTACTTCGAAACACGATTAAATATATTACAAGAATCACATACTCCAAATCTATAATTATAGCATTCATATCAACCATACTACCGTATTAAAATTTCCTTTATTCTTAGTATTTATACATGAAAACTGAATCTCCATAATAGTACATTAACCTCAATTTCAATCATATGATACTCATACACATCCATCTTAACCTCAAATATACATAACATAGTTCTTATAGTATTAATTTGACTCAAGTAATATTAAGCATAGCATACCTTACATGCTTATCTGAGCCGTTAGGTAAATACATTAATTAAGGTTTGCCTTGAAGAATATTCGATTTTCCTTTATAAAACATATCACCGGCATCAAGCCTGCTTGGCGGTAAAACTTGATAAGTAACACCAGCACGAGGCCTGCTGGGCTCAGAGCCCGAATGTAATCACTGGCACTAGGCCTGCTAGGCTTAAAGCCTGAAATAAATCACCGGCACTAGGCCTGCTAGGCTTAAAGCCCGAAACACATCAATACGATAAATCATTGCAAACACCTTTCATGACTATATCACATATCGAATTTAATTTGGCTTATTTACATTGAACAATTAAAACCATTCTAATATACTTATATACATTCGGCTATGACATAAATATGTACTAAAATTTATCAAACATTATCATATAATAAATTCATAAATAATTTTTCAATATATTATAGCTTAAGGACTTACCTCGGTTGTCGATAGACCGTGTAAATCGGCTATTCGAGAACCTTTGTTTTTCCTCAATCTAGTTCTTTCTCTTTTTGTTCCCGATCTAAGAAATGTCAAATAAGTTTTATTCACATTCGTTCTATCCATTTGCTCAACTCAAAAAAAATGCACTTAGTTTAATTTAAGAAAGACTAAGAACCGAATTTCCTACTTCATTTATTTAATTTAAAACAATAATCACACAAAAATTTAAGCATTCAACTCATTCAATTTAACCCATAATGTACCACAATACAAATTGCAACAAATTGAGATTTCTCCTCAATGGCCGAATGGTCACTAGGTCCCTACGATTTTCTATAATTCTTCCTTCTATCATTTTAACCCTTCCACTATTTAATTTAAGCAATTTACTCTTCATACTTAATTCACCCAATAAATATATCTAAGTATAACCATTCATCCATGGCTAATTACACTATATATGTATAACCGAACATCAAAACAAGAGAAAAGAATTCATGAATGGTTATCTCACATTCGGCCGAATATAAGGGCATCCTCATGCCTAAATTAAAACAATCTTCTTACAAGCTCAAGCTACTACTTCTCATTTTATCTAAATTTATTTATACAACAAGTTGTAATTTATCTTCCATGGCCGAATTTCATCATGTCTAATATTAACAATTTCTACTTGTTTTCATTAATGATCAAAGAAATCAACCCAATTTAAAGATAGGTTATTAAGTTAAAGTTCAAACTCTTACCTTGCCTAGCACATGCAAATGGCCGAATGGAGAAGATGAATTTTCTTCTCTTCTTGAAGGTGATTTTGGGCAGAAGATGAATGAGGGAAGAGAAAAAAATAATTTCCTTTTTGTTTAAATCAATAAACACATATTATAGCATGCTTATAGTATAATAATACTTAAATTATAATATACTTAGAAAACATAATATTCTTACCATGCTTACCGTCCACTATGTTCAAAATATGGGAAATTTGACATGCAAATCCCTAAGTTTAATAAACAATTCACTTACCCTTTTTAAAATTCATGCTCACTATTTTTGTCACCTTAGCAACTTAATCCTTTGTGTTAAATTAAATACTCAAACGATTAAAATTTTCTACGAGACTTTCATACACATCAATTCACATATAATAAACATAAAATAAAATATTAAAATATTTAACGGGTTCGGATTCGTGGTCCCGAAACCAGCGTTCCGATTTGGGTCAAAATTGGTCTGTTACAAACAGAGTGTTGGCTTGGGGTCGTGTATTCCTCTTGAACAGCAGTAGATGTTGAGGTCGCAGAAAGATCACCTGGAGATGAAAATTGTACATATACCTCAAGATAGGGTGATCCACTGGCAAGATGTGTCTCCACCATTGCCTCAAAGCTCCGAGGACCTTTGATGTCGAATGAGTCATATCTCACCGGATCAACTGAAGCGCAAAATCTATACTTAATGGACTGAACTTTCATTGGCATTGTTTCGAATATTTTACGCCTAATTCTTTTGCGAAGTTCAACCAAATCGACGTTCCGATTAAAACTCAGTCGTGCTGTGTTCTCCGATAAGAAAAAAACACCATTTTCGGTGTCACAAACCTCACCATCGTAGTATATAACAACATTAATACGTTCACTCATTTTCAGTTTTTTTTTCTTTTGCCTCAATTTCCCTTATGCAACCTGAGAATGAAATTTGGCTGATTTATAGTCTAATTTTGCCGGAGACTACTGTAGCAAAAGAGCGTCCACGTGGGAGCTCTTTTTAGTACTCCTGCTGACAGTGCACCCTGCTGGAAGCGTTTTGGCCACTGTTTGTTCAGAAATGTCTTTTCAAAATAATTTTACCGGAGACTACTGTAGCAAAAGAGCATCCACGTGGGAGCTCTTTTCAGTACTCCTGCTGACAGTGCACCCTGCTGGAAGCGTTTTGGCCACTGTTTGTTCAGAAACATCTTCTTAAATTAATTTTGCCAGAGACTACTGTAGCAAAAGAGCATCCACGTGGGAGCTCTTTTCAAGACTCTACGACAAAGGCATCCTTCTTGAAGCATTTTTGGCTCTTTGTTTGTTCGTAAACGTCTTCTCAAAATTATTTTTCCGTATACAACCATCACAAAATTCAATTAATTTTTTGGGCTAATATATTTTGCCCAAAACCCTAAATATATTTTTACCCTAGCCCAAAAACCTTAGAATATCATACTGTAATTGGACGGGGGGAAGGGCAAAAACGCGTCCACGTCAGCGCGTTTTCCTAGTGATTCAAAGACAAAGCGCGCACCCACAGGGACGCGCTTTGTGCCACCTCAAAGAAAGCGCTACTGGCGCTTGTCGCTGCTTTCCCAAAACGCTACCGACGTGGACGCGTTTTGGGAGGAAACGACCCTTTTTCGTAAATATTTTTGAAACTGGCCCTTTTCCGTAATTAAATTAGTTTTTGGGTATTTTTGGGTATTTTACCCTATAAAAATTTATCGCACACTTTGTGCTCTTTGTCCGATTTCGCACACTTAGTGCTCAGAAATTCTATTTGCACACTTAATGCATAATGACCGATTTTGCACACTTAGTGCTCGGTAATTCGATTCGCACACTTAATGCATAACGACCGATTTCGCACACTTAGTACTCGGTATTTTAAAATTCGCACACTTAGTGCTCGGAAGTTAAATTTGCACATTAGTGCATCTCTTCGACTTGCTCTTATTCAAACTTATACACATTAACTCAACTTCAACTATATATATATAATTTCGAATCAACTATTCATCACATAAACCATAATCATATTCGGCATTATCCAATATTTAAATAAGCAACACCATTTAACTCATTTACATTAATATAAGAAAATTCAATTCAATTCAATTGCTTAAAAAGTTACCTCGGATATCGATGGACTAGACTTCCCGGCTATTCAATTAACTTCGTTTTTCTCCTATCCACTCCTGATCCTTTTTGTTCTTGATCTAAATAAATTCCAAATTAAGCTCATTCAACATATTTTCATTCAATTTAATCCATAAACATATTAATGGGTAAATTACATTTTTACCCCTAATATTTCACATTTTCACAATTTAGTCCCTATTGTACAAAACACAAAATATGCAAAAATCTTACCAGAACATAGCTAGGCCGAATCTTCCTTATAATCACATAAGTCCATACATTTCATTTATTTTTCATTTTGGCCCCTCAATTTATTATTTTTGCAATTTAATCCTAATTACTCAAAATCATCAAAAACTCCAATACAAAACATATTAATCTAAAACATATCTTTAATATTTTATCATCAAACAACACAAAACACATATATTCATCAATGGCATATCACAAAATATTCATCAATTTCTAAAATTAAGACATGGGCTTTGTAGTACTCGAAGTAACGATCTCAAAAACGTAAAAATTATTAAAAACCGAGCTAAACACATACCTTAATCAAGCTTTACCAAGGCCGAATGAAGCTAAGATTTTTTTTTTCTTTCTCTTTTCTTTTGGTTTCGGTCAAAAAGATGAACACTTTCATGTTCTTCTTTTTCTTTTATGTTTTATAATTATTTTACTAATAAAAATCATTTTTTATTCTTATTATAAACTTAACATATAAAATAAACATATAATTGTTTAATATACATGCATGTTGCCGTCCACTATTATTGTAAAAAGGGAAATTTACAACATAAGGCCTCCCCTTGTAAAGACACATACATTTAATCACTCAATCAAGAAAAAGGCTACTTTTACCACTTATGCGATTTAGTCCTTTTTCTTAAATTAAACACACAAACGAACAAATTAACTCACAAAATTTTAACACCTGCTCAAACATATATCATAGATACCGAATATAATATTAAAATATTTTACTGACTCGGTTTTGCGGTCCCGAAATTACTATTTCGATTAGGGTCTAAATCGGGCTGTTACAAGTTATGTTAAAAAAGTATGAACATAACTTATTTACATGTCCATGCTATATATTATAAAAAATACTTATTTATATATAAAAAAATTATAATTCTTTACCATAACTTATTTATGAAAAATAGCTTTTTAAAATTATAGCAAAAAAATATTATTTATAAGAAATGTTATGAAAATTATTAGACACTTTCTAAAACTTTTTTATAAGGTTATATATATTATGAATTTTATATTATTTTAAACTTAATTTACATATTATAAAAAAAGGTTATGACCTAGTGAAAGGTTTTTTTTTTTTTTTTCAAACTAAGTTTATTTAAGTTTTTATAATTAAAGCTACAAATTGTTTACACCGTGAATCCAAATATTATGTGGTAGATATTAGTTTTTCAAATACAAAAAGGTCTTTTTATACCATATCATTGGGTACGATACTATTCAAGAGACCGGAATCAAACATAAGCGCTAAAAACAACTCACAAACTCTTAAATTTGTGACATTTAGAGCTTTAAATTGTGGTTGAGAGGACATTTATTTTTTAAAAAAAAAGTTTTTTTTTTTAATATTTACAACATCACCTGAATATAACATAAAAAGAATTAGATTGTAATAGCATGTTGCATACTTCATAACCTTATTTGTAGGGTGAAATTGGGATGCTCCATACTTTGGAAAGTACATGGAAGGAGTTTTTGATAATATTAATGATATAGATTCAGATTCAAATGATGAAGAACTCGGTTTAAGACCAATAGATAATGACAATGAGTATATGTTAAATGTTAAATAACGAATAGCCCATCAAATATAGAATGCAAGTGCAAATAGATAAAAATGCATACGATGTTTATTTTCTTATTATTTTTATTAGTAATAGAATTATCAACTACTTTTTTGGGCTAATATATTACATATGGTGATTTTATTTTAATTTTTTTTTTAACTTGTGTTAGGATCAATAGTCACCAAGAGGGTGTGAATTGTGTTTAAAAAATTTTAAGTAAGATGACAAAGAATGGAGACTCCATAATTTATAGCGGTTTGGCCCCAATTGCCTACCTCCACTATCATAGCATACCAAAACAAAAGATTTCCCTAATTCACCAAAGTTGAACATTTTAAGGACAAGGTTTAACTTAAGGTTTAATTTTTACAATCTCTATTTTTTCACAAGGCAAGATAGGGTCACTTCCTCTTAAGGTTTTCTACTCTCTCAAAAATGAGAAATAAAGTTTGGAAAGAATTATCACCTCTAGATGGTTGATATATAACAATAAGACACTCTCACACAATAATACAACACTTGAATGAATGAATCACAACTAAACCCACAAGTGCGTACAAGAGAAAATGAGGATGATAATAAGAAATTATTGGAATTAATCTCTTAATCTTTATGCACTTGTTTCTTAACTTGTTTTGAGTGTTCTTATACTTGATTTATACCATTTCATGGATTAATAGTCATTAGAAAATGTTAGAAACAAATTGGCGCCATTGGAGTTTTTAATTGCAGCATTAAATACTTCTGTAGGCCTTTAGGTACCGATACCCAAGCCATAAGGGTTCAGTTCCTTTGGTCAAAAAATTACTGTTGGGGCCATGAGTACCACACCTCAGTTGGAAAGGGTGCGATACCTCTTCATGGGGGGTGACACTTGGGAAATGAAATGCCTTGAGGAACTAGTTGGGATGCGGTACCTTTACATCCAATTTGCTTATTGATTTTTGGGTACCGCACCCTTTTTCGAAACGGTCTAATACCTTTGAGTCACTTTGCCTACTAACTCTTGGGTACCGCACCTTTTTGGTTAGGGTACTGCACTTGACTTGGTGCAACTTAAAAGTTGTTTTTCATTTAAAAAATTAATTTGAAAATAATTTCTTAAAAACCTATTTTATCAAATTTGATTTAGAGACCATTTATTATATCAAGACATTAGAAAATCGAACTTAACAACTTGTTTAGAATTTTTTATCGTACTAATAATTTTCTTATAGTAATTACTTTTTTTAAAAAATATATATTAATTATGTACTTATGTAATTACAATTTGTTCCAGTACAAAAATCAAATAAATTAAAGGAGTTAATTTTTATTTTTGTTAAATGTCATTTATAGTTTAATAAAGTTAATATTTTTAAAACTTTATTGGTTCTGCAAATGAAATTTTTTGTTCAGAGTTGAATTGCAAATTAAGAAAAAAAATATAATGACAAATTTAGCTTTTAACATTTAAATCTTTTGTCAGTTTGGGCTTTATTCATTTTATTAGTTAAATTTGGCTCTCAATGTTTTAAAAAGACCATAAACCTTTTAAATTGAGTCGAATTATTGTTTTTTTAACAAAAATAGTAAGATGTTAAGTTTTATACATGACAGCTCGCATGGTGATCCATGTGTACTTTATTTTTTTTTAAAATTTATGAACTTTTTATATATTTTTTTGAATTTTGAATTGGCTCTCAACCTTTTAAAAAGAGTTGAATTTGACCATAAACCTTTTAAATTGAGTCAAATTATTGTTTTTTTTTAACAAAAATAGTAAGATGTTAAATTTTATACATGACAACTTGCATGGTGATCCACGTGTACTTTATGTTTTTTTTTAAATTTATGAACTTTTTATATATTTTTTTGAATTTTGAATTGGCTCTCAACCTTTTAAAAGAGTTGAATTTGACCATAAACCTTTTAAATTGAGTCAAATTATTGTTTTTTTTTAACAAAAATAGTAAGATGTTAAATTTTATACATGACAACTTGCATGGTGATCCACGTGTACTTTATGTTTTTTTTTAAACTTTATGAACTTTTTATATATATTTTTTGAATTTTGAATTTTTTATTTTTACATATTTTAAGTTATTTGTTACTGTGACATATAAGACAAATAGCGTCTATTAGCACTAGGTATGAATGGACTATTGTCACGGAGCTAGAACTTTAGTCTGGTAAATTGCGCGACCTTAGGTTTTTCTTGGGTTTAAATCCTCTTAAGACAGCCTTATTCTCGAAAAATGAAAATTCTCATAGAAATTCTCTAAGACATAGAAAACAAAGCGGAAGAAAACTCTTTAATGCAATTTCCCGAACTCGAGTTGAACCTCGAAAATAAACCAACGAGGCCCGAACTTGAAAGTTAGGAAAATTGCTTGAATTGGAAGGATCATCTTGAAAAGGAACAAAGTGGATGAAACCTTGAGCCGCAGTAGTTGTAGTATAAGGAACCTGTAGCTATATTAAAACTCCAACCTGCTTAGCGTACAAGTTACTAGAACCTCGGTATAGTGAAGTTGCCATACTCCATGATGGAAAACAAAGTGATAAGACAATTTGAGTGCTACAAACTTGAAAAGTTTGATAAGTTCAATAGTTCAATTAAGAACCAGAGAGAAAATTCTCACAAATAAGTTTGTATA
The DNA here is from genome assembly GCA_025503065.1 of Gossypium bickii. NCBI lineage: Eukaryota > Viridiplantae > Streptophyta > Magnoliopsida > Malvales > Malvaceae > Gossypium > Gossypium bickii. The sequence goes on along the minus strand of CP106717.1, from coordinate 38,207,293 downwards.
AAAAATGATCTAACCTTAAAAATGACAACTTCCTAACTATTTATAGGACTTAGAAAACTAATAGCCATACTCGACTATAATGGCGTTCACACATGAAATTCATTCAAACATTAAAATACATTCATGCATAAGTAGGTTTAATGAACAGCCGAATGGTCACTTTCTTCCTTTCAAACTTTGCATGAATGCTTAGCTTAGAAGAAAACTTCAAGTTTCTTGAATGAACATCAATGGTCTTCTCCATCCCCCCTTGGTCGAACGTACATATGCATGGGACATGCATCTCTACTTAATAGTCACATTTATGGCTGATTGGTTCATGAATTAACAACATGAATCTTTCTTTTCGTTGCATGCATGTACTCACTCAATTTCTAAATTTATGAAGCTCATCCGCCCTTGGTAGTTCATGTACGTGACCATGCATGTATTGGAGATGGATGCCCAAATTAATTCCCCTTCAAGCCACCGTCCATGCATCCATTCCATGCTTTGAATTCCTTCTAATTATTAAATGCATGAATACATGTACTGTAACACCCCTCACCCGTATTCAACTCCGTAAGCCACTCGCTTATCATTTGGAAAAAGAATTCTTTAGCCTCTCCCCCGTGAATACTCTATATAGGTCTAGAATTAGACGGCGCTGCCCCTTGAGCTGGAGCTGGCGCATTACTCTATACATCATCAGCTACAGCTCGATTGGGATCCATTTACTATATCAAAACACAGTTTAAATTGTCAGGAGTCATCACACTATCACAGGTTATATATGGCATGTATAGCTAGACTCACACACACGCTACGTTAGTCCTAAAATCAACTAAATCGTAGCTCTGATACCAACAAATGTAACACCCCTCACCCGTATTTAACTCTGAAATAGGGTTACGGAGCATTACCAGACCTTTATCACATTTCAAACTTACATTTCATACACAATTAATCAAATTATATACATTTCATTGACAACCAGTCATTGTGTCCCTAATAGGAGCCTACGAGGCCCTAAACATGCATTCAGGACGGTTCGGGACTAAATTGATAACTCAGGAAATTTTTTCCACACTTAGAAAGTTTTTGCATAAAATAGAGGACACACGTCTGTGTGGCCACCCATGTATCTTACACAGCCAACAGACACGCCTGTGTCACAGGCCGTGTGGACATTCGAAATGAAATCACATGGCCGTGTCCCAACTCGTGTCCTACCCCGTGTAACTCTCTGACTTGGGTCACACGGCCAACACCCACGCCCTTATGGCTAGCCCGTTTGCTTTAAAATTGGCCATACACGCCCGTGTTCCAGACCATGTGCTAGGCCGTGCCAAACTTATAGGGTATACTGACTTATGCCACACGGCCAAGTCAAACGCCCATGTGTAACATCCCTTACCTAGATTCTATGCCGGAATCGGGCACGAGGCATTACCGGACTCGACTTGCTTGATCATTCCACTTTAGGCTATAAAATTTTTTTCCAATTTAAAACTTTTCATTCGCCATCGTGACATCCCTATCATGGGTCAACGAAACCCTTTACACTCGCTCGGGATGTCGCGGAACCAAACTGGAACTTTTCAAACACTTAAAAAATTTTCACATAAACAGGGACCACACGCTCGTGGGGGAAATGACACGCTCGTGTGTCATCTCACTTGCCCGTGGTCGACACTGACTTGAATCACACGGCCTGGGCACATGCCCATATGGCTGGCCCGTGGTCACCTCTGATTAATCCACACGGCCTGTCGCACGCCCGTGTGCTTCAACCGTGTGACGATTTAAATTTTAAATTCAAGGTGCAGACTTCACACGGCCTAGACACACGCCCGTGTGCCTACCCGTGTGGACAAGAACAAGGCTATTTGCCAAGCTATTATCACACTCACTTGCATACATTCATACACCATCACCTAAACTTCACATATTATCAATTATAACCCTTGAATTATCACATTAAACTATAAAATGAAGTCTTCATCCCATACACGAGGGAGTACTATTTCTGGTATAATTACAATCAACTTAAGCCATCATCTATGGCTATACACAACCTAACCATAAACTCTCTTAGGCCAACACATTTGGCTATATCAACTATGACTTAATCAACTTTAAAAATAAGATTCCTATACATGCCGTAACTGATAAGGACTCGAAACCTCATACCCATATGACTGATCGATAGTGTGAAAGCATCTCCGACAGTTTCCAACCCGAGCTAGTCAAATTAACCTATAAGAGATGGGAAAGGAAGAGGAGTAAGCAATAATGCTTAGTAAGCTCATATGTATATAATAAACAACTATTGATATTCATTGATTATACACAACCACAAGGTATTATAATGAGTTTTGCATCTTAAACTCATGGTTACCTACACAATCATTCTCGAAACTTACTCATTTTGTCTCTTACCACATTCTAACCATGCCACGAGCTAAATGCTCATGTTAATTAGCATACATCCCTGCACTTGTCACCATATCACATCAAACATTTTCAATAAGCCACTCATACTACCAATCACTCGGTGGTTTCGCACTTAGCCCACCCTCAATCTCTAATAGGGTGGTATCGGACATAGCCCACCAATCATTTATAATTATGGTGGTATCGCACTTAGCCCACCAATCATTCATAATTATGGTGGTATTGCACTTAGCCCACCAAATGATAATATAGGCGATGGTATCACGCACAACCCATCATTTAATATTATTGATGATGGTATTGCACTTAGCCCACCGTTATTATATATTCATGGATAGTTATCCACATGCAATTCTCTATTTCAATTGTTCATCCAGGAACATCCTCACACACTACCATTTTTACTTAGCTTTTTATGAAAATCATTCGCATTCACACAATGCATTAATAATTATAACTTATGCAACCAAGGTGCATCATTTACACATATCCCATTGTGGGATCCTCATATACCAAATTCATCTCAATTCAATTCTAACACATACCTGTACCTCTCGTGGTACAATCACATTCATTCTCATTTTCAACATACTTGTTGAATCATTCAATTTGTTAAATAACACTCTCGAGTCTCATACACATAATGTCACATTGACATCCTACCCCCGATGGGGTCTTACATGAATTAACATATCGATGCCATGTCCCCAACATGGTCTTACATGAAATCCCACACTGAGGCCATATTCTAAATATGGTCTTACGCGGAACCTTAATTACCATTGTATCATGCTATTTTCCACTATTCATAGTTTAAATCAAGGCTTTCATTTCTTGACATCACATCAAAATGTATTTAACGTATACATGGAGGCAATAAACAATTTATACAACATCGAGATATTAAAATACTTCACTTAGAGTTGTACAATTTAACACATGAACTTACCTCGATACCGAAAAGGGTAGAAAATGACCTTTTACCCATATTTCTCTTTTCTCCCATTCTAGGTCCAAATCTCGTTTTCTTTAATCTAGAACAATAAAATTTACTCTTTAATCACCACACTAATCATAATACTTCATAATCTACACTTAGGCAAAAATTACGATTTTGCCCTTAGGCTCGTAAATAATTTTTCATCACATTTTCTTGTTGAACAAGCATAGTTGAACATTAAATCTTCTTACAACTACTCACAATTCCAACTATTGTATTTTAGTCCCAATTAGGGTTTTCATGACAACACCTTTCACAAGAGTTGTTTCTCATCTCTCTAACATTCATTTTCGTCCACAAAAATACAACAAACAACTTAAAAGCTCACATGGCAAATCCTTAAACTTTTTACCGTAATACAAAATTGTCCCCTCTTTAGAAAGCTTAAGCTTTAGGGGTCTCAAAAGTACAATTATCTTCAAGAAATACCATCAAAGTCACTTACTTGAGGGGAGAAAATCTCGCTGAAATTTTGAGCTTTCAAAGACCCCTTGTTTGCTGAAAATTTCGGTGGAGAAGAGAAGAAAGTCACTAACTCTTGTCAAACTTTTAATTCCTTGTCCCCGTGACCGTCCATCTCTCTTAGGTAGGTGTAATTGCACTTTAAAGACCTCCAATTTACATTTCATGGCTATTTGGTACCTTTAGCCTACAGAATGGAACTTTCGTACTTTATGCAATTTAGTCCTTTTTCACGATTAAGCATGAAATCGCTAAAATAAAAGCATCAAAATTTTCATACATCCTTATAAACATGTTGTAACATATAAAATAACATGAAAATAATTTTCTCAAACCTCGGATTAGTGATCTCGAGATCACTGTTCCGACTAGCCCCTAAATCGGGCTGTTACACCATGTGTGAGGCCGTGTGGAGCATGCTGACTTGATTTCAAAATCAACACCAGGGGACACATGACCGTGTAACATAATCGTGTGTCACACACGGCTGACACACGGCTGAGACACATGTCCGTGTGGACAAAAATATGCTATTTACCAAGCCAATTTGCCACCCAAATTTTGTACACACCTACATCAAAACAATTGGCACCAAACATATCCTATAATAGGCATTCCAACATCCTTATTCAAGTATGTTTCAAACCATATCCAACACCAACCAATCCAAAACATAACTACCACAATATGGCATCCAAATTCATACCAAATTTTACTTACTCTAAACATAAAAATGGTTAGACTCAAATATGCATTATTTTGCCTAAATTTCACACGCATACCATTATCCAAAACTTAACCATTTGACATTCATAGTACTTATAGCTATCAAGCATCACACAACCATATATGCATATACATATACATAGCCAAAACAACCAAATTAAGCCAACTCTCATGGCTATATTTACAAACCAAAACATATACATTGACAAGTCATTTTAAAATGACCAAAATCATTATCATGAAACACCCCACACCGGGCCCACGAGCCTGGACCGGATCTGGTATGTTTCTCGATGTAAACCGGTTCAAAATATCATTTGTTACTTTGAAAAAAACTGTGTGTTTTGAAGATAGTTTGTTTGTGGATTGGGCTCGAGTTGAAAACAAGTTTACTTTATATTGAAAACCCATTTATTTCAGGTGTCAAAATTTTTAAAGTTTATTTTAAATTAAATTGGCTTATTCTTTAATTATCATAAATTTGTAACATAGTAAATAAAACAAAAATAAAATCATCACTATGGCCTTATTACATCAGACAAAACCCAAAATAAAATTTTTATAGTACTTAAATAAAATCAAATGTCCAAATCAAATAAAACTTCAAGCTGAGCATGGCCACCACAAGTTGTACCGTCCCGGTCCATCACTGTTCATCACCTGAAACATGTTCCCACAACGGCGTGAGTCAACAGACTCAATGTGTAACCAACACTAAAATTTAATAGATCAGGCATTCCTTATCATATCACATGCATATCCATATACAGATAAAATAATGATGCAACCCAACCCAAACCTAGATGCCATCCGCTACACATCCCCGTACCAACCTCGCACACCGTGGGGACTACTAAGTCAACCCTCCATCCGCTACACACCATCGGCGCGATCATTTGCAGTCGACGTGCTCATCGCCCATATAAAATTCGTGGCATAGCCACTGATAATTGTGTCATGAGACACCACATTCGATAATGTAACCGGTTACCACATTCGATAATGTGACCGAGGTCACCACATTCGCATAGTGAGACCAAGTCACCACATTCACTTCCCTTTTTCATATAACCCGAGTGCCCCATATTATTCATATTATGCATATCATCCTTAAATTCACATTCATGTCACTTTTCACATGTTAAATATAACATATTTCGTAATCCTAGTAGAAGTAGGAAACGTACCTGAGTACTTTGTATCGTAACACGGTACCTTAGCCATATTCACATTCTTATACACATGAACATATTAAATATTGCCATAAATCTTATTAAAAGTTAGTCTGGGATACACACCTGATTTGCTTAACGAATTCCTTGAAATCCCAAAGAACCGATCTATTGCTTTAGATCTCAATTCCTCCATTCGGTAACCTTAGTATGTTAGCATAAAGCCTATTCGGCTATAAAACCAAATCCTAGTAGGATTTGTACACTTAAAACCTACCTTGCTGCCGATTGACTTACGAATCGAGTCCCGAAACTTTGTGATGCACACCCTTGTAATCGGCTAGTCACCAAAACTCCTAACTAGTTAGTTTCCGGCTTTTAAAACATATAAGAAATAGATTTAAAATACCATTCATGGCCTTAGCCGATTGTATTTAGGCACTTACCTTGCGGTTTCCAAATCTCGGAATCGCTGTATACCTCTGTCGAAATCCCTATAGACTTATATATTAGATCTGATTTTCAATCACTTAAACATAAGAAATAGCCTTAGACCGATTACTCACTTTAGATCTTTGAAAGTCCCGACAGATCTCCTCTTGTAGTTGACAACCACTAAATCCGGAAAAAACCCTTCATAGATTCGGCCAAAGTACCTTAGTAGAATTAGTCCTAGATTTCAACAAGTCTTAAAATATAAAGAATGGAAACCAAGTTTTGGATCTTACCCTTACTCAATGAAATCGACAGCACCTTTGTTTGAATCCCCTTAAAGAAATCGGCTTTGATGACTAGATGATAATCTCACGGTTTTGGCTTTTGGGATTCAATACAGAAATCGGCTAGGGCTCTCTTAGAGTATTTGATTTCCACAAAAAAAATAAAGAAAAGAAAACTTGAGGGTTTCGGCACTGGTGGACTATAGATTCGGCTTAACAAATGAAAGAGAGGAGGAGGATGGTTGCTAGAGAGTTTCGGCAGAGGGAAGAGGAGAAAGAGAATGAATGAATGAATGGTCTCTTTTCCTCTAGTCGCCGAAATTACTAGCTAGAGTCCCTTACTTGGCCACCACTCCCCCTTATTTTGATAGCTTTATCCTTGAATTATCACTTTATTTAAAAGAATTTAATCCAACAATTATCTCTTGAAAATAATGATAAATAAATCCCTTATTTATCCATCATTTAGCCGAATTTTAAAGAGAATAAAACTCCTAAAATAAAGCCTTGTGCCGTCCAAATCCCTTGCTCCTTGCAGCAAAATGAAACTCTTTTATTTTGTTTCCCCCGCAGCTCGAACCTTGGCCCATTACTCCTGTAGGTGGGGCCATTTCCAGGAGCCCTAGGTGGCATCTCCGGGCCACTTTTCCAAGCCTGTTTGTGTGCCAAATTTCACATACAATTTCTCTTAAGGCCACCTTGCCTCAGTTTCCTCTTTTAAACTTTAAAACTCGACATTTTCTAAGTCATTTCCTTACATTTTCAAGTTTCCAAAAATTTTCGTTTCCCTCTTTAAACTTGACATTTCCTTACATTTCCAAGTTTCCAGAAATGTTCACTTTCCTCTTTTGAATCATTTCTAAATCATTTCCTTACATTTCCAGGTTTCCAAAAATGTTCACTTAAAACTTAACATTTCCATACATTTCCAGGTTTCCAAAAATGTTCACTTTAAACTTAACATTTCCATACATTTCCAGGTTTCCAAAAAAATGTTCAAAATACTTTCTTAACACATAAGACATGTCATTTCGTACAATTAAACCGAAAATGTATAGGCCCTTTTCAGGATGTTACAGTTCTACCCCCTTAAAATAATTTCGTGCTCGAAATTTCCCGGCTAAAATAATTGGGGGTATTGCTGTCGCATTGCCTCTTCTGGTTCCCACGAAGCTTCTTCCGATCCATGATTGCGCCATAATACTTTGACTAGGGGAACTGACTTCCTCCGTAACACCTTCACATCACGTTCCAATATCTGAATCGGCTCTTCCTCATAGGATAAATCTGGCCTTAACTCCACTTCTTCAACTGGTACCACATGAGATGGATCCGATCAGTAGCGACGTAGCATGGATACATGGAATACGTCGTGCATTTGCTGTAACTCTGGTGGCAACTCCAACTGGTATGCCACTGGTCCAATTCGCTTCAGCACTCGATAGGGCCCTATAAACCTTGGGCTTAACTTCCCTTTTCGACCAAACCTCATCACCTTCTTCCAAGGCGAGACTTTTAGAAACAGTAGGTCTCCTAATTCAAACTCTATTTCCTTTCGTTTAAGGTCTGCGTACGACTTCTACCTGTCAGAGGCTTCCTTTAATCGTGCCCGAATTGTTTCAACCTTCTCTTCAGTTTCTGCCACTAACTCTGGACCCAAAACTTGATGTTCTCCTAACTCAGTCCAACAAGTAGGAGTTCGACACTTCCGACCATATAACGCTTTATATGGTGCCATCCGAATGCTAGCCTGATAGCTGTTGTTGTAGGCAAACTCTGCTAAAGGTAAGTAGTCTTCCTAACTTCCTCGAAAATCCATCACACAGCCTCTCAACATATCCTCCAACACTTGTATAACCTGCTTGCATCGCCTGCGATCGATTGTGGATGAAAAGCCGTAGTGAAGTCTAACTTAGTGCCTAAAGCTTGATGAAGTGCTTTCCAAAACCGAGACGTAAACCTTGAATCTCTATCTGAAATGATTGACACTGGTACTCCATGCAACCTCACAATTTCCGCTACATATAGTTTGGCCAACTTCTGAAGAGAATAATCAACCCTTACCGGGATGAAGTGCGCGGACTTGGTCAGACGGTCCACTATTACCCATATCGAGTCCTTCTTAGTAGGCGTAAGGGGAAGCCCACTAACGAAATCCATGGTGATTCTCTCTCACTTCCATTGTGGAATCTCGATTGGCTGAAGTAATCCCGATGGAACTTGGTGTTCAGCCTTATCTTGCTGGCACGTCAGACATTTTCCCACGAATTCCGTAACTTCCCGTTTAAGATCAGGCCACCAAAACTGTTCCCTTAGATCCTTGTACAACTTAGTGCCTCCGGGATGCATAGCATAAGGGCTACTATGCGCCTCCCGAAGAATCTTCTGTCTTATCTCCTCGTTTCTCGACATGCAGACCTTTCCTTTGTAGTACAATACTCCTTCATCATTAACGCCATAATCCTCTATCTCTCCGTTCTGTACTTGCTGTAACTTAGCACTTAGGTCCTTATCAGCCAACTGTCCGCCTTTCACCTCATTCAGCCATGTGGGTTTGACTTGCAACTCTGCCAACAGGCTTCCATCATCATACAAACTCAAGTGAGCGAACATAGCCCTTAGATCCGACACAACCTTCTGACTTAGGGCATCAGCTACCACATTTGCCTTGCCCGGGTGGTATTCTATCGAGCAATCATAATCCTTTAATAATTCCACCCACCTTCACTGCCTCAAGTTCAACTCCTTCTGAGTCAACAAATATTTAAGGCTCTTGTGGTCTGTGTAGATTATCGACCTTTCTCCATAAAGGTAGTGCCTCCACACCTTAAGAGTGAAAACCACTGCAGCCAACTCCAAGTCATGGGTTGGGTAGTTAACCTCATGCGGCCTTAACTGTCGAGATGTATAAGCGACTACTTTTCCATCTTGCATTAGAACACGCCCTAATCCCGTATGCGGCGTCCACAAAGACACCACAAAATCCTTTCCCCGCCTCAGGTGAATCGAAGCTGAGCTTCCATCAAGACCTTCTTAAGCTTCTCAAAGCTCTCCTATTGCTTATCCGTCCATACAAAGGATACTTCCTTCCTTAGCAGCTTTGTCAAAGGCGCGGCTATTGACGAGAACCCTTCCATGAACCTTCTGTAATAGCCTGCCAAACCTAAGAAACTTCAGATCTCAGCCACGGACCTAGGTGGTTTCCAATCCAACACTGCTTCGATCTTCCTAGGATCCACCCTTATACCTTCTGCGGATACTACATGTCCTAAGAATGCCACCTCCTTAAGCCAGAATTCACACTTGTTGAATTTGGCATAGAGTTTTTTCTCCTTTAATACTTATAACACTATCCGTTGGTGCTCATCATGCTCCTCTTTCGACTTCGAATACACAAGAATGTCATCGATAAACACGACAACAAACCTATCCAAGTAGGGTTGGAAAACCCAGTTCATCATATCCATGAACGCGTACGGAGAGCGTTCACAATCCAAACGGCATCACTACAAACTCAAAATGGCCGTATCTTGTCCTAAAAGCGGTCTTATGGATATCGGCCTCCTTTACCTTCAACTGATGATATCCCGACCTTAAGTCTATCTTCGAGAATACTGCGGCCCCCTTCAGCTGATCGAACAAGTCGTCTATCCTTGGCAAGGGATACTTGTTCTTGATGGTCACTTATTCAATCGACGGTAATCTATGCACATCCGCATAGTTCCGCCCTTCTTCTTCTAACAAATGGACCGGTGCTTCCCATGGAGACACACCGGTTCGATCGAACCACGATCCAACAACTCTTGGATTTGAGCCTTGAGCTCAACCAACTCCTTTGGCGCCATTCTGGTGAAGCGATTGACACAGAGTCGCTCCCGTGAGCAAATCTATTCTAAATTCCACCTCCCTATCTGGGGTATTCCCAGTAATTCCTCCGTAAATACATCTTCAAAGTCCTCACTGCTCTAACTCTACTCGACACTTTCTTCCTTTTCACCCAACGCACTTACGAAGGCTAAAAATGCCTTGCACCCTTTCCTAACCATTTTCTCACCTTTAACGCTAAAACTACGTTAGATGTGTAGTTTCTTCTTTCTCCGATCATTACTACTACTTCCTCCTCTGGGGTCCTTAGTTCCATTCGTTTAGCCACACAATCCAACACGGCCCGGTGCTCTACTAGCCACTCCATTCCAAGTATGAGTTCAAACTCGCCAAAGGGTAGTTCCATTAAATCAGCCCGAAAGTTCACTCCCGAATCTCTAAAGGTACACTCAAAAGATCTTATCCACCACTACAGTTTTGGCCTAATGGGTTTACTACATTCATCGGCCTATCGAAAAGTTCGAGTCTAGGCCTAGTGTTTCCACTATACTACATGCAACATAAGAATGGGTCGAGCCCACATCAATTAAGGCATAATAAGGCTTGCCATAAATAAAGAACGTACTGGTTATAACATTTGGCGCGTCTCCATCCTCCCTACGGCGAACCGCATAAACCAAACCCGGTTGCCTTGCCTCAGCATTAGCAGCACCTCTGCCCTGTGTTCTACGTCCTCTGCCAGCACCATTACCTCTATTATTCGAACCACGACCTCGTTGAGGATGCTATCTGCCTCTACCAGCCTGGCTAACATTCTGAGCTGCTGATCGACTTTCATTTGGTTTCTTAGGACAATCCTTGAGCATATGGTCCTTGGACCCACACCTAAAACATCCTCCCGTCTTTTTCCAGCACTCTCCTAAGTGCTTCTTTCCACAATGCTCACAAGGACGATACTGCTATCCTGTACCAGCTTGCTGACCTCGCGGCCCATCAACTCTAGGCCTCTTCTGCCCACTCCCAAACGATCCTGACGACCCATAACCCCTCTTGGGCCTATTCCTATCAGAGCTCTGCTTTACCGAGTCCTTAATTCCCTCGGCTACCTTAGCCTTTTCCACTAACGCGAAAAATTCTCGTTCTTGATGTGGGGCTATCAACAACCTTAAATCATCCCTCAAACCGTCCTCAAATCGGACACACCGCTCATGCTCGGTTGCCACTACTCCTCGAGCATACTGGTTCAACCTCGTAAATTCAGCCATCATACTCGCTACGGACTTGTTCCCTTGAACCACCCTTGAAAAAGCCTTCCTTTGTTCATCAAGATATACGGTTCTAACGTATTTCTTCCGATACGCTTCCTTAACGTACTCCCGGGTTAGATCCTCAGCTGTGGCACCATCCCGAACAGTTAACCACCATTGGTACGCTTCATCACGTAACAAAGGCCACCATTCCTTTCAACTTCTCCTCGGGGTCAAGTCGAGCTCATCCATAATGCGCCGCTTGCCTCCAACAAGATTCACCGCACTACTGGTGCCACTCCGGATACTCCACGAAACATTTCACCGTTGGCACGAAGTCGCTCAGTACCGACTTCGAGTTCCCGAATTCCTCCTCCCACTCCACCCACCAACTCCAAAACTCGCAAAGACAAAGATGCGATACAAAGATCATCTCTCGTTTGAGCTTGTTTGCTCAACACCCACAAATTTCCGGGGGGTGGTGGCGGTGGTATCTCATTGTCGGACCCTTGACCCGATCTAACGGGTTCGACATGGTCATCCCGCTTCTACCGTCCTCGACGACCACATCCTCTGAGCTCATTTCTAACATCGTGATCCGATTAAGAAGTTTTATGAATTAGTCTTTGTTTCACTTGATTACCCGAAGAAGTTTTATGGAAAGAATTTTAGGAGTGGTTCTTTCAGATTCATACATGCACACGCTCTTTACATTCATACATACATCCATCAATCAATTATGAACTTTCGTTCATTCAGAGAAATGTTGTAGTTTTCATTGTTGTTGTTTTTCCACTACCCAGGGGTATTTTCGTAATTTGTCCTACAGGGGTATTTTCGTAATTTTTCAAAAGAAAAAGTCCCTTGGTGGTTTTGTCAAAAAGTATTTTGGTAATTCTAAATTCTCGGGGTATTTTGGGAAAATTTTGAAATCCGGGGGTATTTCAGAAATTTTGAATCTCAGGGGTATTTTGGTAATAAACCAGGGTGAATTTGTAAAGTTTAATAATTCAGGGGTATTTCCAAATTTGCAAAATTTTGAGGGTTCTTTTTGAGAATTTTGCTTTCTATTTTGATGACATTGCAAAAATTTTGGAAGTTAGGGTCATTTTGGTAATTTTGTAAGTTAGCGGCAATTTCGTAATTTTCCAAAATCAAGGTATTTTGATATTTTGCAAATTAGGGTTTTTGGACTTGTTATAAAGTAATGAAATTTTGATAAGAATTGTGGGTATTTTGGGAATTTCATAAACCAAGGGCATTTTTGTAATTTTACCACTAGGGGTATTTTTGTAATTTTACAAACCAAAAATTTTTCGAAACAATTTTGTAAAAATATTTCTCACAAACTAAAAAGGTAATTTTAAGAGTTTTGAAACTAAGGTTTTTTTTAATAAAAACACGGCTAGTTCCCTTTCGGGTTTTAGTTATCGTGTTTAGCCTATGGCCGAGTCCTCTTGGTCAGGGTGAACCAAAGCTACGCACCAGGTAGGGTTCGAATGGAGAGGAGGTGAGTCACACAGACTGCTTAAGCACCAAGCTCCCACTGAAACCATTCCTAGACATGCGCACAGAGGTTGCCACACCTACTGAGCCCTCTGTGTTAGGGTGAACCGAAGCTACGCACCAGGTAAGATTCTTGCGAAGAGGAGGTGAGTCACTAGGACTGCTTAAATACCAGGCTCTTTCGGATCCAATCCTAGACATGCGCACAGGGGTTACCACACCCTAACTCGGTTGACTTAGCCATAGGTTTGTTTAGTTAGGCAATTAAGTCTTATGTATTTGTGTTTGAGTAGACTAGTCCTACGGTTCAAATACCTATCATACTATTCTACGCTCCATTCCTTTTCTACCCTTCTATAATTCACATAATCATACTGATGGTTAGGGGTACTTACCACAGTGGATCATGGTCTGAGACTTAGGTGCCATGCCAGAAAACCTGCTTATTTTTAGAAATACTTCCATAAAACTCATTTGGCTCGATTGGAAAACGTTTTGGGCCTTAGTCCACAGGCCGAAAGTTTAAAATTGGGCTCTGATATAAATCAAACACCCCCACACCGCCCACGAGCCCGGACCGGATCTGGTATGTTCCTTGATGTAAACCGGTTCAAAATATCGTTTGTTACTTTGAAAAAAACTGTGTGTTTTGAAGATAGTTTGTTTGTGGATTGGGCTCGAGTTTAAAACAAGTTTACTTTATATTGAAAACCCATTTATTTCAGGTGTCAAAATTTTTAAAGTTTATTTTAAATTAAATTGGCTTATTCTTTAATTATCATAAATTTGTAACATAGTAAATAAAACAAAAATAAAATCATCACTATGGCCTTATTACATCAGACAAAACCCAAAATAAAATTTTTATAGTACTTAAATAAAATCAAATGTCCAAATCAAATAAAACTTCAAGCTGAGCATGGCCACCACAAGTTGTACCGTCCCGGTCCATCACTGTTCATCACCTGAAACATGTTCCCACAACGGCGTGAGTCAACAGACTCAATGTGTAACCAACACTAAAATTTAATAGATCAGGCATTCCTTATCATATCACATGCATATCCATATACAGATAAAATAATGATGCAACCCGAACCCAAACCTAGATGCCATCCGCTACACATCCCCGTACCAACCTGCACACCGTGGGGACTACTAAGTCAACCCTCCATCCGCTACACACCATCGAAGGCAGTCGCTGCAGTCGACGTGCTCATCGCCCATATAAAATTCGTGGCATAGCCACCAGATAATTGTGTCATGAGACACCACATTCAGATAATGTAACTGAAGTTACCACATTCAGATAATGTGACCGAGGTCACCATATTCAGATAGTGAGACCGAAGTCACCACATTCACTTCCCCTTTTTCATACAACCCGAGTGCCCCATATTATTCATATTATGCATATCATACTTAAATTCACATTCATGTCACTTTTCACATTTTAAATATAACATATTTCGTAATCCTAGTAGAAGTAGGAAACGTACCTGAGTACTTTGTACCGTAACACGGTACCTTAGCCATATTCACATTCTTATACACATGCACATATTAAATATTGCCATAAATCTTATTAAAAGTTAGTCTGGGATACACACCTGATTTGCTTAACGAATTCCTTGAAATCCTGAAGAACCGATCTAGTGCTTTAGATCCCAATTCCTCCATTCGGTAACCTTAATATGTTAGCATAAAGCCTATTCGGCTATAAAACCAAATCCTAGTAGGATTTGTACACTTAAAACCTACCTTGCTGCCGATTGACTTACGAATCGAGTCCCGAAACTTTGTGATGCACACCCTTGTAATCGGCTAGTCACCAAAACTCCTAACTAGTTAGTTTCCGGCTTTTAAAACAAATAAGAAATAGATTTAAAATACCATTCATGGCCTTAGCCGATTGTATTTAGGCACTTACCTTGCGATTTCCAAATCTCAGAATCGCTGTATACCTCTGTCGAAATCCCTATAGACTTATATATTAGATCTGATTTTCAATCACTTAAACATAAGAAATAGCCTTAGACCGATTACTCACCTTAGATCTTTGAAAGTCCCGACAAATCTCCTCTTGTAGTTGACAACCACTAAATCCGGGAAAAACCCTTCATAGGTTCGGCCAAAGTACCTTAGTAGAATTAGTCCTAGATTTCGACAAGTCTTAAAATATAAAGAATGGAAACCAAGTTTTGGATCTTACCCTTACTCAATGAAATCGACAGCACCTTTGTTTGAAGCCCCTTAAAGAAATCGGCTTTGATGACTAGATGATAATCTCACGGTTTTGGCTTTTGGGATTCAATGGAGAAATCGGTTAGGGCTCTCTTCGAGTATTTGATTTGCACAAAAAAAATAAAGAACAGAAAACTTGAAGGTTTCTGCACTGGTGGACTATAGATTCGGCTTAACAAATGAAAGAGAGGAGGAGGATGGTTGCTAGAGAGTTTCGGCAGAGGGAAGAGGAGAAAGAGAATGAATGAATGAATGGTCTCTTTTCCTCTAGTAGCCGAAATTACTAGCTAGAGTCCCTTCCTTGGCCACCACTCCCCCTTATTTTGATAGCTTTATCCTTGAATTATCACTTTATTTAAAAGAATTTAATCCAATAATTATCTCTTGAAAATAATGATAAATAAATCCCTTATTTATCCATCATTTAGCCGAATTTTAAAGAGAATAAAACTCCTAAAATAAAGCCTTGTGCCGTCCAACTCCCTTGCTCCTTGCAGCAAAATAAAACTCTTTTATTTTGTTTCCCCGCATGTAACATCCTGGAAAGGGCCTATGCATTTCCGGTTTAATTGTACGAAGTGACATGTTTTATGTACTAAGAATAAATTTTGAATATTTTTGGAAACCCGTAAATGAATGAAAATGAGTTAGAAATGAAGAAATGAATGAAAATGAGTTAGAAATGAACATTTCTGGAAACCTAAAAATGTATGGAAATGTTAAGTTTAAAAATGGAAGGTGAACATTTTTGGAAACTAGGAAAAGTAAGAAATGATTTGGAAATGATTCAAAATGGAAAGTGAACATTTAAGAAACTTGGAAATGTAAGGAAATGTCAAGTTTAAAGAGCCGAACGAAAATTTTAGAAAACTTAGAAATGACTTAGAAATGTCGAGTTTTAAAGTTTAAAAGAGGAAATTAAGGCAAGGTGGCCTTAAAAGAAAACATTGGTGAAATTTGACACACAAACAGGCTTGGAAAAGTGGCCTGAAGATGTCACTTAGGGCCTATGGAAATGGCGCCACATGCAAGGTGATGGGCCTAAGTTCGAGTCACTTGGGAAGCAAATAAAGGAAGTTTTATTTTTGCTTCCAGAAGCCTGAGGTGGACGGCACAAGCCTTCTAGAAAGGAGGAGTTTTATTTTCATAAATAATCGATTAATAAGGTGATAAATAAGGGATTTAATTTGGATTATTTTTGAAGAGATAATAAAGGATTATTCTCTAATTATTTTAAATTAAGGAGATAAACTTATCAATAAAGAAGAGTGGTGGCCAAGTAAGGGATTCTGAGTAGTAGTTTCGGCTATAAAAGGAAGAAAATAGGGCTACTCATCAATTTTTCTTCCTCCTCTTCTCTCTGTCGAATTTTTGAGAGCTCTCTTCTCTTCTCTTCTCTTTTTCTTTTGTCAAGCCGAATCTATAGTCCACCATTGTCAAAATTCTCAAGTTTTCTTTTCTTCCTATTTCTTCTTACCAATCCATTCAAAAGCCAAATCTTGGAAGGGCTTCAAGCATAGGTGTCATGATTTCTTCAAAGGTAAGAACAAGTTTGATTTCCATTCTTTTCTTTTAGATTATCCGAGAGATAATCTAACCCCATACATATTATGGTTGCCGAATATGGAAGGATCTTTCAGACATCGAGTAGTCGACTAAAAGGAGGAGTATTCGGGATTTCTAAGATTAAGGTAAGACATGTGAATATTCGGCCAAAGGCCTTGATTTATGTTTCGATGATTAAGATTAAGTCTAACGTAAGGTTTTAGGGATTTCGACATTCCTAGGGAAACAAGGAACAGCTTTGAGATTTGTTTGGTGTTCCAATCAAAGAACAAGGTCGTAATACTAATCCTACTAGGATTTGGAATTTTGGCGAATGGTTTTTTATTAAGGTAATAAGTGATAAATCAATGTAGGGATTAAGGATCTAAGCATTAGATCAAGCTTTTCGGATCTCAAGGAAATTTTAAGCGAATCGGTGTGTACCCCACACTACTTCGTAATACGCTTTATGGCATGTTTAATTAAAATATGTGACATTAAGAATATGAAAGTGGCTAAGGTATCATGTTATGGTACTAAGTACTGTGCAGTGCGCTTCCTACTCCTACTAGGATTATGAAATATGTTAGTTATAACATGAGAATAAGAATAAGAATGTGAAATCTGGCATATTTATGCATATTATTATTATATGGGGCATATGGGTTTTATTTTGAAAGGGGAAGTGAATGTGGTGACCTAAGACCACGAACACGGTGACCTAAGACCGTGATATCTAACAAGTGGTGACCAAAGACCACAGTAATCTGAAAGTGGTGACCTAAGACCACAGTAATCTGAACGTGGTGACCTAAGACCACGAATGCAGTGACCTAAGACTGCAATTTGGTATGTAGCGGAAAGAGGGTCGACTTAGTAGTCCCCACGGTGTGACTGGCAGGTACGGGGGTGTGTAGCGTGAAACACCCCACACCCGTCCCACGAGCCTGAACCGGATCTGGTATGTTCCTTAAAAAAATCGGTTCCCAAATTCTTTGTTACTTATAGAAAATTTGTGTATTTTGAGAAAATATTGGTTTGGGTTGGGCTTAGATTGAAAGCCCACTTGTCTTACTTAGAAATCTTGTAATTAGGGTGACAAAATAATTTAGGGTTTTAAATAATTAATTCTACTAGGACTTTAAATCCAAAAAAAATAGTTCCTAACATAGTAAATAAAAATTTAAACAGAAATAAAGAAATTCAACTTGGGCCTTATGGCCTTATTACATCAAATAAAACCCAATAATAAAATTCAAAGTACTTAAAAAAGAATATAATGTCCAAATGAAGTAAAATAATCCTTGCTGAGCATGGCCACCACTAAGCTCCTTCCGGCCCGGTCCATTGTTGTGCATCACCTGAAAAATAGTCCCACAATGGGGTGAGTCAACAGACTCAATGTGCACACAATACTAACATTCAACAAATCAGGCATACAAGTTCATATCAGGTTCATATTCATATACAATTAAATGATGCAACCCAAACCCAAGCCTATTTATCCATCCGCTACACACCACCCGCACGCCAATCACACCGTGGGGACTACTAAGTCAACCCTCCATCCGCTACACACCATCGGCGGCGATCATTTGCAATGACGTGCTCATCGCCCATATAATTTGTGTCATTAGACACCATATTCGAATAATGTAACCGGTTACCAAATTCGGATGATGTAACCGGTTACCATATTCATATTATGTGACCGTAGTCACCATATTTCGTTAGTGAGACCAAGTCAACACTTTCTTCCCTTTCACATATAGCCCAAAATGCCCCAAAAATTATTATATCATGCATAACATACTTATTTCTCATTCATGTTACTATTCACATGTTCAAAATATATCATATTCGTAATCCTATCAGAAGTAGGAAACGTACCTGGGTACTCTTTACCACATTTGTGGTACTTAGCCACATTCACATTCTTATACATATTCATATATTAAGATAATTATTGCCATAATATATTGAAAGTTAGTGTGGGTACACACCTGATTTGCTTAATAGGTTCCTTGATATCCCGAAAAAACCGATCTGTTGCTTTAGATCTCAATCCCTATATTCGGCCAAATTATTTAAACATATAAATAAACGTTTTTGACCTTAAAATCAAATCCTAGTAGGATTTGTATTTCTAAAGAATAAACCTTGGCCGATTGGATCTATGGACTTACCTTAAAATTTCCAAATCCCGAATGTAATCCTTGCCTTTTATGTCTGTTGAAATTCCTATAGTTTCATGTTAGACTTATATCTCACATATAATCCATAACTTTGACCAAATATGTGTAGATTTTACCTTAGATTCTTGAATCCCGAATGATCTCTTCCTTGTAGTTGATAGCACTAGAAATCCCGAAACACTCCTTATAGTTTCGGCCACAAAAATAATAACATTAGCCTCTATGTTTGACTGAAAGAGGAGAATAATCGATAACCACAAGATTCTTACCTTTTGAATTCGACAGATCTTTCCTGACACTGCTTCAGAGATTCGGCTTTGGTAGAATTTCGGCTTTTGACGCTATGAAGAATTCGGCTAGGTTGGATTGTGTTTTTTTTTTGATTTTTGAAAAAGAAGAAAAGAAAAAGAGAGAGGAGGCTAGGGAATTCGGCTAGACAAAAGAAAAGAGAAGAGAACCCTAAAAATTTCGGCAAAGATGAGGAGGAAGCAAAAATTGATGAGTAGCCCTCCTGCCTTCCTTTTATAGTCGAAATTATCAGCTAGGGAGTCTCTTACTTGGCCACCACTCCTCTATCTGATAGCTTTATCTTTTATTTATCATAAATAAAAGAGTTTAATCCATTATTTAACTCCTCTGAATAATCCTAAAAAAAATCCTCTATTATCTTCATAAATTGTCGAATTTTAAAGGGATTTAAACTCCCTTTTTTTTTAGAAGCCTTGCCATCCACTATTAGCCTTCTGAAAGCAAAAATAAAACTTCATTTATTTGCTTCCCTTGTGACTCGAACCCAGGCCCATGGCTCTTGTACATGGCGCCATTTCCATAGGCCCTAAGTGCCATCTTCAGGCCACTTTTCCTAGCCTGTTTGTGTGTCAAATTTCACCAACTTTTTCTTTTAGGGCCTCCTTGCCCTAATTTCCTATTTTAAACTTTAAAATTTGACATTTCTGCATCATTTCTAAGTTTCCTAAAATTTTCAATCTACTCTGTTTGCCATTTTCTTACATTTCCAAGTTTCCTAAAATGTATACTTCCCATTTTTGAACCATTTCCATTTTCATTTCTTAGTTTCCAAAAATGTGTACTTTCCACTTTTGAACCATTTCCTTAAATTTTTGGGTTTCCTAAAATGTTCATGTCCTAATGCATTTCCAGGTTTCCAAAAATGTTCAGGTTTCCAAAAATGTTCATTTCCATTTCCATGCATTTTTATACATTTCTGAGTTTCCAAAAATATCAAAAATTTATTCATAATGCTTAAGACTTGTCATTTCATACAATTAAACCGAAAATGCATAGGCCCTTTCCAGGATGTTACGCTTCTACTCCTCAAAACAAATTTCGTCCTCAAAATTTCCTAACTAAACAACTGAGGGTATTGCTGTCGCATTGTCTCTTCTGACTCCCACGAAGCGTCTTCCGATCAATGGTTGCGCCATAACACCTTGACTAGAGGTACTGACTTCCTCCGTAGTACTTTCACATCACGTTCCAGGATCCGAATTGGCTCTTCCTCGTAGGATAAGTCCGGCCTTAGCTCCACTTCTTCAACAGGTACCACATGAGATGGATCCGATCGATAGCAACGTAGCATGGACACATGGAATACGTCTTGCATTAGCTGCAACTCTGGTGGCAACTCCACTTGGTATGCCACTGGTCCAACTCGCTTTAGTACTCGATAGGGCCCTATAAACCTTGGGCTTAACTTCCCTTTGCAATCAAACCTCATTACCCTCTTCCAAGGTGAGACTTTCAGAAACACTTGGTCTCCCACTTCAAACTCAATTTCCTTCCGCTTAAGGTCTGCATACGACTTACGATATCGAGGCTTCCTTCAACCTTGCCTCGGATTATCTCAACCTTCTCCTCGCCGCCACTAACTCCGACCCAAAACACGACGTTCTCCTAACTCAGTCCAACAAGTAGGAGTTCTACACTTCCGAGCATACAATGCTTCATATGGTGCCATCCGAATGCTAGCCTGATAGCTGTTGTTGTAAGCGAACTCAGCTAAGGGCAAGTAATCTTCCCAACTTCCTTGAAAATCCATCACACAGCTTCTCAGCATGTCCTCCAACACTTGTATAACCCGTTCTAACTGCCCGTCGGATTGAGGATGAAACGCCGTAGTGAAATCCAACTTAGTGCCTAACGCTTGATGAAGTGCCTTCCAAAACCGAGACGTAAACCTTGGGTCTCGATCGGAGATGATCGATACTGGTACTCCATGTAACCTTACGATCTCCGCCACATACAACTTTGCTAATTTCTAGAGAGAATAGTCAACCTTCACCGGAATAAAGTGCGCGGACTTGGTCAAACGGTCCACTATCACCCATACCGAGTCCTTCTTAGTAGGCGTAAGGGGAAGCCCACTAACGAAGTCCATGGTAATTCTTTCCCACTTCCATTGAGGAATCTCAATTGGTTGAAGTAATCCCGATGGAACTTGGTGTTCACCTTAACTTATTTACACGTCGGACATTTTCCCACGAATTGATCACTTCCCGCTAAGATCGGACACCAAAATTGTTCTCTTAGATCCCTATACGACTTAATACCTCCGGGATGCATGGCATAAGGGCTACCATGCGCCTCCCGAAGAATCTTTTGTCTCAACTCCTTATCCCTTGGCATACAGACTTTTCCTTTGTAGCACAGTACTCCAACATCATTGACGCCATAATCCCCTAATTCTCCGCTCCGTACTTGTTGTAACTTAGCACTTAGATCCTTATCAACCAACTGGCCCTCTTTCACCTCATTCAGCCATGTGGGCTTGACTTGTAACACTGCCAACAGGCTTCCATCATCATACAGACTTAAATGAGCGAACAAAGCCCTTAAATCTGACACAACCTTCCGACTTAGGGCGTCTGCTACCACATTCGCCTTGCCTAGATGATATTCTATCGAACAATCGTAGTCTTTCAGTAATTCCACCCACCTTCGCTTCTCAAGTTCAACTCCTTCGAGTCAACAAATACTTAAGGCTCTTGTGGTGGTGTAGATAACTCGACCTTTCTCCATAAAGGTAGTGCCTCCAAACCTTAAGGGCAAAAAACACTGCAAGCTAGTTCCAAGTCATGAGTTGGGTAGTTAACCTCATGAGGTCTTAGTTGCCGAGACGCATACGCGACCACTTTACCATCTTGCATTAGCACACAGCCTAATCCCGTATGTGAAGTCACACAAGACACCACAAAAATCCTTGCTCGCCTCCTACTGAATTAACACCGAGCTTCCACAAGACCTTCTTAAGCTTTTCAAAGCTCTCCTGTTGCTTATCCATCCACACAAAGGGTACTTCCTTCCTTAGCAACTTTGTCAAAGGCGCGGCTATTGACGAGAATCCTTCCACGAACCTTCTTCATAATAGCCCGCCAATCCTAAGAAACTTGATTTTTCAACCACAGACCTAGGTGGTTTCCAATCCAACATTGCTTCGATCTTCCTAGGATCCACTCTTATTCCTTCTCATGATACCACATGACCTAAGAATGCCACCTCCTTAAGCCAAAATTCACACTTGATGAATTTGGCATAGAGCTTTTTCTCCCTTAACACCTCCAACACATCTCGGAGATGCTCATCATGCTCCTCCTCCGACTTCGAGTACACCAAAATATCGTCGATGAACACAACGACGAACTTATCCGTAGTAGGGTTGGAAAACCCGATTCATCATGTCCATGAACGCGGAGCGCTTCGTTCAACCCAAACGCGGCATCACTACAAATTCAAAATGACCGTATCTTGTCCTAAAAGCGGTCTTATGAATGTCAGCCTTCTTCACCTTCAACTGGTGATATCCCAACCTTAGGTCTATCTTCGAGAACACAGCTGCCCCTTTCAGCTGGTCGAATAAGTCGTCTATCCTTGGCAAAGGATACTTGTTCTTGATGGTCAGTTTGTTCAACTGACGATAATCTATGCATATACGCATAGTTCCGTCCTTCTTCTTCGCAAATAGGACCGGTGCTCCCCACGGAGACACACTGGGTCGAATGAACCCACGATCCAATAGTTCTTGGATTTCAGCCTTGAGCTCTACTAACTCCTTTGGTGCCATTCGGTATGGAGCGATTGACACAGGAGCTGTTCTCGGTAACAAGTCTATTCCAAATTCCACCTCCCTATCTGGGGGTATTCCTGGTAATTCATCTGAGAACACATCTACGAAATCCCTTACCGTCCTAACTCCATGAACACCTTCATCTTTACCTCCCAACGCATTTACAAAGGCTAAGAACGCCTCGCACCCCTTCCTAACCATTTTCTCAGCCTTCAGCGCCGAAACTACGTTAGGTAAGTAGTTCCTCCTTTCTCCGATCATCACTACTACCTCATCCTCGGGGGTTCTTAGTTCTATACGTTTAGCCGCACAATCTAACACGGCTCGATGCTCTACTAGCCAATCCATTCCAAGTATAAGCTCAAACTCTCCGAAGGGTAACTCCATTAAGTCAGCCCGAAAGTTCACTCCCTGAACCTCTAGGGGTACATTCCGAAAGATCTTATCTATCATCACAGCTTGGCCTAATGGGCTTACTACAGTCATCTGCCTATCAGAGAGTTCTGAGTCTAGGCCTAGTGTTTCCACTACACTACATGCAACATAGGAATGGGTCAAGCCCACATCAATCAGAGCAAAATAGGGTTTTTCAAAAATAAAGAATGTACCGGTTATAACATCCGATGCGTCACCCTCTTCCCTCTGACGAACCGCATAAACCAAACCCGGTTGCCTTGCCTCAGCATTTGCAGCACCTCGGCCCTGTGCTCCACGGCCTCTGCCAGCACCATTACCTCTGTTGGCCGAATCACGACCCCGTTGAGGCTGTTGTCCGCCTCTACCAGCCTGACTAGCATTCTGAGCTGCCGGTTGGCTCTCATCTGGTTGCTTGGGACAATCCTTAAGCATATGGTCCTTGGACTCACTCTTGAAACATCCTCTCGTCTTTCTCCAACATTCTCCCAAGTGCATCTTTCCATAATGCTCACAAGGGCGATACTGCCAGCCCGTACCAGCTTGTTGATTCCGTGGCCCGTCAACTTTAGGCCTCTTATGACCCTTTCCAGATGGCCCAAAATCTCTTTTGGGCTTATTCCTATCCACAGCCTGCTTGGTAGCATCCTGTTCCCTCGGCCACCTTGGCCTTTTCCACCAAAGAAGAGAACTCCCGCTCCTGATGCGGTGCTATCAACAGTCTTAGGTCATCTCTCAGTCCGTCCTCAAAACGGATACAGTGTTCATGTTCCGTCGCCACTACACCTCGAGCATAACGGCTCAACCTCAGAAATTCTGCCTCATATTCTGCTACGGACTTGTTCCCTTGAACTAGCCCCAGAAAAGCTTTTCTTTGCTCGTCTGTATACCTGGTTCCCACATATTTCTTCTGGAATGCCTCATTAACATATTCCCAGGTCAGATCCTCAGCCGTGGCACCATCTCGCACAGTTAACCTCTATTGATACGCTTCATCGCGTAACAGTGCCACCATCCCCTTTAACTTCTCCTCAGGGGTCAAGTCGAGCTCATCCATGATGCGTTCCGTCACTTCCAACCAGTACTCAGCTGTACTGGGTGCCACTCCCGACACTCCACGAAACATCTCGGCTCCATTAGCTCGGAGCCGTTCAGGCACAGATTTCTGAGTTCCTGAATTTCCACTCGCACCAGCCACCAATTCCAAAACTCGCAGATGCGACCTCGACACGGCATCCTCCCCGTCGAGCTTGCTCGCTTTCGACCCACACAAGGGGGGTGGTGGCGGTGGTATTTCATTGTCAGAACCTTGACCCGATCTAACGGGTTCTGACACAGTCATCCTTCCTCTACCTCGTCCACGACGACCACGTCCTCGGGAGCTCATTTCTTAGCGTCGAGATCTGATTAAGGAATTTTATGAATTAGTATTCTTGTTTCACTTATTACCCGCGAAGATGTTTTATGAAAAAGAATTTAAGAGTGGTTCTTTCGCATTCATACAGCACACAGTCTTTTCCATTCATTCATCCATCCATCAAATAAGTATGAACTTTCGTTCATTCAGAGAAACGTTGTAGTTTTTTATCGTTGTTGTTTTTCCACTATCGAGGGGTATTTTCGTAATTTTATCATACAGGGGCATTTTCGTAATTTTTCAAAAGGAAAAAAAACATTCTTTGGTGTTTTTGTTGAAAAGTATTTTGAGAATTCAAAGTCTCGGGGTAATTTGGAGAAATTTCAAAATCCGGGGGTATTTCGGTAATTTTCGACCTCAGGGGTATTTTGGTAAATTTTCACAAATCAGGGTAAATTTGTAAAATTTAGTAAATCAGGGATATTTCAAAAGTTGTAAAACTTTGTGGGTACTTTTTGAAAGTTCCTCTTTTCAAATGGTGATGTTTACAAAGATTTCGAAAACCGGGGTCATTTTGGTCATTTTGTAAGTTAGGGGCAATTTTGTAAAATTTTCCAAAATCAAGGTATTTTTTTGATGGTTCGCAAATTAGGGTTTTTGTATGTTTATAAAATAATGGAATTTTGGTAAAACTGTTGAGTAGTTGTACATTTGATAAACCAAGGGCATTTTGGTAATTTTACCACTGAGGGCATTTTTGTAATTTTCACAAATCAGAAATTTTTCGGGAAATTTTGTAAAGATAGTTTTTACAAATTTAAAAGAAAGTTTTAAGAATTTTAAAACTAGGGTTTGTTGTTTTTTTTTAAAAAAAAAACATGGCTAGTTCCCTTCCGGGTTTTAGTCATTGTGTTTAGCCTATGTCCGAGCCCTCTTTGGTCAGGGTGAACCAAAGCTACGCACCAGGCAGGATTCGAGTGGAGAGGAGGTGAGTCACACGGACTGCTTAAATACCAAGCTCTCACTGAAACCATTCCTAGACATGCGTACAGAGGTTGCCACACCACTGAGCCCTTTGAGTTAGGGTGAATCGAAGCTACGCACCAGGTAGGATTCCTGCGAAGAGGAGGTGAGTCACTAGGACTGCTTAAATACCAAGCTCTTCCGGATCCAATCCTAGACATTCGTACAGGGGTTACCACACCCTATCTCAGTGACTTAGCCATAGGTTTGTTAAGTTCATTAAGTCTTATGGGTTCTGTGTTTGAGTAATCTAGCCCTAGGTTCAAATTCCTATCATTCTATTCTACGTTTCATGCCTTTCCTACCCTTCTAAGGTTCATAATATAGTTCACATAATCACCCAAAAGAGTTAGGGGTACTTACCTGGTGGACTGCGGGTCGGAGACTTAGGTGCCATGCTAGAACACCTGCTTTATTTCAAAGAAAATCATTTGGGCTCGAATTAAAAATGTTTTGGGCCTTAGCCCACAGGCCGAGAGTTGAAAACTGGGCTTGATACCAAACTAAAACACCCCACACCCGGCCCACGAGCCTGAACCGGATCTGGTATGTTCCTTAAGAAAATCAGTTCCAAAATTCTTTGTTACTTAGAGAAAATTTGTGTATTTTGAGAAAATATTGGTTTGGGTTGGGCTTAGATTGAAAGCCCACTTGTCTTACTTAGAAATCTTGTAATTAGGGTGACAAAATAATTTAGGGTTTTAAATAATTAATTCTACAAGGACTTTAAATCCAAAAAAAATAGTTCGCAACATAGTAAATAAAAATTTAAACAGAAATAAAGAAATTCAACTTGGGCCTTATGGCCTTATCATCAAATAAAACCCAATAGTAAAATTCAAAGTACTTAAAAAAGAATATAATGTCCAAATGAAGTAAAATAATCCTTGCTGAGCATGGCCACCACTAAGCTCCTTCCTACCCGGTCCATTCTTTGTGCATCACACAAAAATAGTCCCACAATGGGGTGAGTCAACAGACTCAATGTGCACACAATACTAACATTCAACAAATCAGGCATACAAGTTCATATCAGGTTCATTTTCATATACAATTAAATGATGCAACCCAAACCCAAGCCTATTTATCCATCCGCTACACACCACCCCTACCTGCCAATCACACCGTGGGGACTACTAAGTCAACCCTCCATCCGCTACACACCATCGAAGCGTCCATTGCAATGACGCGTGCTCATCGCCCATATAATTTGTGTCATTAGACACCATATTCGAATAATGTAACCGGTTACCAAATTCGGATGATGTAACCGGTTACCATATTCATATTATGTGATTTGTAGTCACCATATTCTCATGGTGAGACCAAGTCAACACCTTCTTCCCTTTCACATATAGCCCAAAATGCCCCAAAAATTATTATATCATGCATAACATACTTATTTCTCATTCATGTTACTATTCACATGTTCAAAATATATCATATTCGTAATCCTATCAGAAGTAGGAAACGTACCTGGGTACTCTTTACCACATTTGTGGTACTTAGCCACATTCACATTCTTATACATATTCATATATTAAGATAATTATTGCCATAATATATTGAAAGTTAGTATGGGTACACATCTGATTTGCTTAATTGGTTCCTTGATATCCCGAAGAAATCGATCTGTTGCTTTAGATCTCAATCCCTATATTCGGCCAAATTATTTAAACATATAAATAAACCTTTTTGACCTTAAAATCAAATCCTAGTAGGATTTGTATTTCTAAAGAATAAACCTTGGCCGATTTGATCTATGGACTTACCTTAAAATTTCCAAATCCCGAATGTAATCCTTGCCTTGTATGTCTGTCGAAATTCCTATAGTTTCATGTTAGACTTAAATCTCACATATAATCCATAACTTTGACCAAATATGTGTAGATCTTACCTTAGATTCTTGAATCCCAATGATCTCTTCCTTGTAGTTGATAGCACTAGAAATCCCAAACACTCCTTATAGTTTCGACCATAAAAATAATAACATTAGCCTCTATGTTTGACTTAAAGAGGAGAATAATCGATAACCACAAGATTCTTACCTTTTGAATTCGACGGATCTTTCCCGACACCTTTGCTAAGAGATTTCGGCTTTGGCGAAATTTGACTTTTGACGCTATGAAGAATCGGCTAGGTTGGATTGTGTTTTTTTTTTTTGATTTTTGAAAAAGAAGAAAAGAGAAAGAGAGAGGAGGCTAGGGAATTCGGCTAGACAAAAGAAAAGAGAAGAGAACCCTAAAAATTTTGGCAGAGAGATGAGGAGGAAGCAAAAATTGATGAGTAGCCCTCCCGCCTTCCTTTTATAGCCAAGAAATTATCACCTAGGGAGTCCCTTACTTGGCCACCACTCCTCTATCTGATAGCTTTATCTTTTATTTATCATAAATAAAAGAGTTTAATCCATTATTTAACTCCTCTGAATAATCCTAAAAAAAATCCTTTATTATTTTCATAAATTGCCGAATTTTAAAGGGATTTAAACTCCCTTTTTTTCTAGAAGCCTTGCCGTCCACTCTTAGCCTACTGGAAGCAAAAATAAAACTTCATTTATTTGCTTCCCTTGTGACTCGAACCAAGGCCCATGCCTCTTGCACATGGTGCCATTTCCATAGGCCCTAAGTGCCATCTTCAGGCCACTTTTCCTAGCCTGTTTGTGTGTCAAATTTCACCAACTTTTTCTTTTAGGGCCTCCTTGCCCTAATTTCCTATTTTAAACTTTAAAATTTGACATTTCTGCATCATTTCTAAGTTTCCTAAAATTTTCGATCGGCTCTATTTACTTACCATTTTCTTACATTTCCAAGTTTCCTAAAATGTATACTTTCCATTTTGAACCATTTCCATTTTCATTTCTTAGTTTCCAAAAATGTGTACTTTCCATTTTTGAACCATTTCCTTACATTTCTGGTTTCCTAAAATGTTCATGTCCTAATGCATTTCGGTGTTTCCAAAAATGTTCGTGTTTCCAAAAATGTTCAGTTTTCAAAAATGTTCATTTCCATTTCCATGCATTTTTATACATTTCTGAGTTTCCAAAAATATCAAAAATTTATTCATAATGCTTAAGACTTGTCATTTCATACAATTAAATCGAAAATGCATAGGCCCTTTCCAGGATGTTACATAGCGGATGGACAATTAGGTTTGGGTTTGGGAATGCATCATAACTTGTATTCATTATTTTGAATGTGTAACTCTTGTATGCCTGATTCTATTATAACTTAGTGTCGTGTACACATTGAGTCTGTTTGACTCACCCCGTTGTGGGACTATTTTCAGGTGACGATCAGTAATGGACCGGGCTCGGCATAAGCTTAGGGATGGCCATGCACAGTAAGGAATTTAATTAATGTGGATTTTTATTTTTATCAAGTACTTAAACTTAAAGTTTGGGGAATTATTTGATGTAATAAGGCCATAAGGCCATAGTTGGTTTTCTTTAATTCTTTTACTCTTATTTATTATGTTTACAAATTATTATTTATGGATTCAAGTAAATTTATTTTGAAATAAACCCTAAATGTTTATCACCTTAAATAAATGGATTTCAATGTAAGATAAATTGGTTTTCAATAAAAGCCCAACCCAAACAATATTTTTTTAAAAATCGCACAAATTTTCTCTAAGTAACAAAAGAACTTTGAAACCAGTTTACTTGAGGGACATACCAGATCCGGTCCAGGCTCGTGGGCGGGTGTAAAT
Source organism: Gossypium bickii (assembly GCA_025503065.1). Taxonomy (NCBI): domain Eukaryota; kingdom Viridiplantae; phylum Streptophyta; class Magnoliopsida; order Malvales; family Malvaceae; genus Gossypium; species Gossypium bickii. The sequence goes on along the minus strand of CP106717.1, from coordinate 38,177,630 downwards.
GTTCGATTTGGTATCGAGCCAGGTTTTCAAACTCTCGGCCTTGGGTTTAAGGCCCAAAACATTTTCCGAAGGAGCCCAGATGAGTTTTATGAAAAGTATTTCTAAAGTTAAGCAGGTTTTCTGGCATGGCACCCAAGTCTCCGACCCGCAGTCCACCAGGTAAGTACCCTATCTATTATGTGATTTATATTATGATTTGTAGAAGGGTAGAAGTGGAATGGAACGGAGAATAGCATGATAGGTACTTGAACCCTAGGATTAGTTTTCCCCAACACTTACGTAAGATTTAAGTGCCTAACTAAACAACCCTATGGCTAAGTCGCGAGTTAGGGTGTGGTAACCCCACAATGCGCATGTCTAGGATTGGATCCGGAAGAGCACAGTACTTAAGCAGTCCTAGTGACTCACCTCCTCTTGTTTGGAATCCTACAGTGCGTAGCTTCGGTTCACCCTAACCAAGAGGACTCGGTCATATGCTAAACACAATAACTAAAACCCGAAAGGGAACTAGCCGTGTTTTTATAAAAACCCTAGTTTTAAAACTCTTAAAATTACCTTTTCAATTTGTGAGAACTATTTTTACAAAATTTTTCGAAAAATTTTCAATTTATGAAATTACAAAAATGCCCCTAGTGGAAAAATTACAAAAAATACCCTTGGTTTATGAAATTCCCAAAATACCCACAGTTCTTATCAAGATTTCATTACTTTATAAAATGTTCAAAAACCCTAATTTGCAAATTATCAAAAATATCTTGATTTGGAGAAAAATTACGAAATTGCCCTTAACTCACAAAATTACCAAAATGACCTTGATTTTCAAAATTTTTGCAACATTACCGAATTGGAAAACAAATTCTCAAATAGAACCCCCAAGTTTTGCAACTTTTGAAATACCCCTGAATTATTAAACTTTACAAATTTACCCTGGTTTGTGAAAAATTACCGAAATACCCCTGGAATTTCAAAATTACCGAAAGGCCTCGGGATTTCAAAATTACCAAAATACCCTTATTGACAAAATCACCAAGGAATCTTATTTTGAAAAATTACGAAAATACCCCTGTAGGACAAATTACGAAAATACCCCTGGGTAGTGGAAAAAAACAACAACAATGAAAACTACAACATTTCTCTGAATGAACGAAAGTTCATAATTGGTCGATGAATGTGAACGTGACTTTCTGAATAGTGAACTTGAGCTGAGAACTTTGTTTGATCGAAAGAACCACTTTTAAACATCTCTTTTCATAAAAGCATTGTCATGGTTAATCGGTGAAACAAAATTACCAATGTATAAAACTCTTAAATCAGATTAAATCGCGACGTTAGAAAATGAGTTCTAGGGGACGTGGTCGTCGTGGACGGGATAAGAGGAGTCTTGGACCGTCAGAATCATCTAAGAGTCTTCAGAAAAGACCAAAGGTTGAGAATTCTGCTCGTGTTTTTAAGCCAACTACTAAAAATCCGGACCGTCCGTGTGCTCAGTGTGGAAGGTATCATGTTGGCAAGTGTTGGAACCGAGATCGGGAATGTTTTAGATGTAAGTCTAAGGCTCATTGGGTTAAGAATTGCCCTCAGGCAACGAAGGTTCGTGGTTTAAACCATGGAGGAAATGGTCATGGAACACCGGTAGAGTCTTTGAAGGTTCAGATGTGAGACAACCAAGGATATGATAGCGGTTAAGTTCCTTGTTTTTGGAGTACCATTTATTGTTTTAGAGATAGTTCATTCTTGTGTTACAAGTGAACTGCTTGAAACTTTGGATGTGAACTTAGAGACTGTGTGCCAGAAGGTAAGATAGTTCTTTAAGATCGAGTCTTGCAGAAATAGCGTAGTGGGGTGAGTTAGACCGCACGATTGTTTGATTAGTAAGTAATTTCGAGGACGAAATTATTTTAAGGGTAGAAAGCGTAACATCCTGAAAAGGGCCTATGCATTTTCGGTTTAATTGTACAAGTGACATGTTTTATGTACTAAGAATAAATTTTGAATATTTTTGGAAACACGAAATGAATGAAAATGAGTTAGAAATGAACATTTCTGAAACTCAAAAATGTATGGAAATGTTAAGTTTTAAAATGGAAGGTGAACATTTTTGGAAACTAGGAAAAGTAAGGAAATGATTTGGAAATGATTCAAAAATGGAAAGTGAACATTTCTGGAAACTTGGAAATGTAAGGAAATGTCAAGTTTAAAGAGCCGAACGAAAATTTTAGGAAACTTAGAAATGACTTAGAAATGTCGAGTTTTAAAGTTTAAAAGAGGAAATTAAGGCAAGGTGGCCTTAAAAGAAAACGTTGGTGAAATTTGACACACAAACAGGCTTGGAAAAGTGGCCTGAAGATGTCACTTAGGGCCTATGGAAATGGCGCCACATGCAAGGTGATGGGCCTGAGTTCGAGTCACTTGGGAAGCAAATAAAGGAAGTTTTATTTTTGCTTCCAGAAGCCTGAGGTGGACGGCACAAGCCTTCTAGAAAGGAGGAGTTTTATTTTCATAAATAATCGATTAATAAGGTGATAAATAAGGGATTTAATTTGGATTATTTTTGAAGAGATAATAAAGGATTATTCTCTAATTATTTTAAATTAAGGAGATAAACTTATCAATAAAGAAGAGTGGTGGCCAAGTAAGGGATTCTGAGTAGTAGTTTCGGCTATAAAAGGAAGAAAATAGGGCTACTCATCAATTTTTCTTCCTCCTCTTCTCTCTGCCTAATTTCTTAGTGCTCTCTTCTCTTCTCTTCTCTTTTTCTTTTGTCAAGCCGAATCTATAGCCCACCATTGTCAAAATTCTCAAGTTTTCTTTTCTTCCTATTTCTCCTTACCAATCCATTCAAAAGCCGAATCTTGGAAGGGCTTTAAGCATAGGTGCTATTGATTTCTTCAAAGGTAAGAACAAGTTGGATTTCCATTCTTTTCTTTTAGATTAGCCGAGAGATAATCTAACCCCATACATATTATAGTTGCCGAATATGGAAGGATCTTTCGGATTATCAGAGTAGTCGACTAAAAGGAGGAGTATTCGGGATTTCTAAGATTAAGGTAAGACATGTGAATATTCGGCCAAAGGCCTTGATTTATGTTTCGATGATTAAGATTAAGTCTAACATAAGGTTTTAGGGATTTCGACATTCCTAGGGAAACAAGGAACAGTTTCGGGATTTGTTGGTGTTCCAATCGGCAACAATGTAAGAATACTAATCCTACTAGGATTTGGAATTTTGGCCGAATGGTTTTTTATTAAGGTAATAAGTGATAAATCAATGTAGGGATTAAGGATCTAAGCATTAGATCAAGCTTTTCGGGATCTCAAGGAAATTTTAAGTGAATCAGGTGTATACCCCACACTACTTCGTAATATGTTTTATGGCATGTTTAATTAAAATATGTGACATTAAGAATATGAAAGTGGCTAAGGTATCATGTTATGGTACTTAGTACTCTGCACGCTCCTACTCCTACTAGGATTATGAAATATGTTAGTTATAACATGAGAATAAGAATAATAATGTGAACTCGCATATTTATGCATATTATTATATATGGGGCATATGGGTTTTATTTTGAAAGGGGAAGTGAATGTGGTGACCTAAGACCACGAACACGGTGACCTAAGACCGTGATATCTAAAAAGTGGTGACCTAAGACCACGATGTCCCGAAAGTGGTGACCTAAGACCACGATGTCTGAACGCGTGGTGACCTAAGACCACGAATGCGGTGACCTAAGACCGCAATTTGGTATGTAGCGGAAGGAGGGTCGACTTAGTAGTCCCACAGTCGGGCGAGTCGTGCAGGGTGTGTGCGGATGGACAATTAGGTTTGGGTTTGGGAATGCATCATAACTTGTATTCATTATTTTGAATGTGTAACTCTTGTATGCCTGATTCTATTATGACTTAGTGTCGTGTACACATTGAGTTTGTTTGACTCACCCCATTGTGGGACTATTTTCAGGTGACGATCAGTAATGGACCGGGCTCGGTAGAAGCTTAGGGATGGCCATGCACAGCAAGGAATTTAATTAATGTGGATTTTTATTTTTATCAAGTACTTAAACTTAAAGTTTGGGGAATTATTTGATGTAATAAAGCCATAAGGCCATAGTTGGTTTTCTTTAATTCTTTTACTCTTATTTATTATGTTTACAAATTATTATTTATGGATTCAAGTAAATTTATTTTAAAATAAACCCTAAATGTTTATCACCTTAAATAAATGGATTTCAATGTAAGATAAATTGGTTTTCAATAAAAGCCCAACCCAAACAATATTTTTTTAAAAATCGCACAAATTTTCTCTAAGTTACAAAAGAACTTTGAAACCAGTTTACTTGAAAGACATACCAGATCTGGTCCAGGCTCGTGGGCCGGGTGTGGGGTGTTTCACCGCAGCTCGAACCTTGGCCCATTACTCCTGTAGGTGGCGCCATTTCCAGGAGCCCTAAGTGGCATCTCCAGGCCACTTTTCCAAGCCTGTTTGTGTGCCAAATTTCACATACAATTTCTCTTATGGCCACCTTGCATCAGTTTCCTCTTTTAAACTTTAAAACTCGACATTTTCTAAGTCATTTCCTTACATTTCCAAGTTTCCAAAAATTTTCGTTTCCCTCTTTAAACTTGACATTTCCTTACATTTCCAAGTTTTCAGAAATGTTCACTTTCCTCTTTTGAATCATTTCTAAATCATTTCCTTACATTTTCAGGTTTCCAAAAATGTTCACTTAAAACTTAACATTTCCATACATTTCTAGGTTTCCAAAAATGTTCACTTAAAACTTAACATTTCCATACATTTCCAGGTTTCCAAAAATGTGCACTTTAAACTTAACATTTCCATACATTTCCAGGTTTCCAAAAAAATGTTCAAAATACTTTCATAACACATAAGACATGTCATTTCGTACAATTAAACCGAAAATGCATAGGCCCTTTTCAGGATGTTACATATCAACTCAAAATCAAAATGACTTAAAATACCTATACATGCCATATAACCAAAACACAAGCTTAAAAGTACCAAATTTGATAGCTTGATAGTGTGAGGATGTCTCCGACGATCCCCGAGTCCGAGCTAGCTTTAAAGTCACTATAAAACATGGAAAATTAAACAAAGTAAGCTATAAAGCTTAGTAAGCTCATATAAAATAAACTCAATCTCAAGATTATAATTCAAAAATTTGAATATATATATCAACATTTAGCATATATTAGCAAACAAACCTCTCATATACACGATTATGATATTAATCACATTCTTCACAAGTTTCTTCGAACTAGAGCTTATACATATTAAGTACGTACCTGAACCATCTCATATCATTCTCAATTCAATCACATCTTTTGTTTACCTGTTGAGCCATTCGAAATAGAAGTCGGATACTCAAGAGTCTCGCACACTAAGTACCTATACCATGGCTCAAAACCAAATTAAGGTGGCTTATAACCGAAATACTGATATCATGGCCCGAAGCCAAATCAGTCAATATTCATGGCTCGAAGCCAAATTGGTATAACTCGCACCAGAAGTGCTAATATCATGGTCCAAAGCCAACTCAATGTATCCTCTAATGACATGTCACTAGTATCCTAAACTATTTCTAAGGTTCAACCAGGATTTCAAATGTCAAATCATCGTCAAATCACTATCGATCATATCCATAGTCTTGTATTCATAATTTATGCAATATCAAAGCATATGTAATACATTTGTAACAAAACTTATAATATACAAACTTACTTCGGGTTCAAAAATGATGAAATAGACTGATTAATTCGAAACTTTATTTTTCCCTCGAATTCCAAACTCCACTTTTCTTGATCTATATAATATCAAATTCATCTCATTTAATTATCCCTCTATTCAATTTAGTCTAAAACACACTTTAAAGCACATTTACACTTTTCCCCTAATATTTCATATTTTTTACAATTTAGTCCTTATTTCATAAAATCACAAATTAATGAAATTTAATATTAACCCAGGCTAGCCGAATTACTATTATACCCCTAGCAGCCCATATTTTTCATTTATTTTACATTTTAACCACAAAGTTTCAACATTTCTCAAGTTAATACTTAATTTTGCATTTTCACTAAAAATCACTTGACAAAACTTGTATATCTATCAACAAGCATTCATAATCTATCAAGAAACTTTAAAAAACATGCTATTTCATCAATGAAAACATCTAAAATCTTTAACAATTTTGCAAATTAGTCCTTGGACTAGCTAGAATAAGCTGCAACGATCTCAAAAATATAGAAATCATTAAAAACGGGACAAAAACAGACTTACAATTAAGCAATGAAGTGGCCGAATGCTTGAACACCAAAAATGGCTTCCCTTAACCCTAGTTTTCAGTTTCAAGAAGATGAATGAAAGAATAAATTCATTTGTTTTATTAAATTATACATTAATTACTAAATACTAATTTTAACCTTAAAAATATTTAATAACTACACCAAATACCACTCCACTTACATCCACTATCTCAAAAATGGGTTAATAACCACATAAAAACCTTTACTTTAAGGTTCTATAGTTATTGAATACCTTTAACTAATAGAAGAACACTTTTTCACTTTACGCGAATTAGTCCTTTTTATCAAATTGACCAATCAAACGATAAAATTTCTTAACGAAATTTTCACACAATTATTCTATCATACAGTAAACATTAAAATTATAATAAAATAATTATTTTAACTTCAAATTTTTGGTTCCAAAACCACTATTTTGATTTGACTAAAAACTGGTTGTTACATGTACTTGGCCCTTCATACGAATAGTCTCTTGAACCAAACTTTAAGGCATGTAATTGAAGGTTCTTTGAACTCTCTTTGTGCATGCATTCGATTTTGATGAGGGAGCTTGAAGAGTCATGAAGTGTCCAATCGAATAGCCTCCTACATAACATATAAATAGAAGTTAGATTATTTCAAACAATCACACTAGAATCAGCACAAAGACACTACTGACATGAGTAACATGGCTAAAACTAAATTTAAACTAGACTCTCAACATGAATAAACGATACACACAACTATAACAAGATAATAAAGAAACCCAATTTGAAAGCAACTGAAACACACGACTAAAAACATGTAATGACTTAACACATAATTTGAAACAAAGATTATAATTAAATCTGTGAAATAAAATAAATTGCAAACTTATTAAATAAAACTAGAATCGGGTCAAAAAGCTCAAGATGGTCGAATAATCAATTCAATCCCATTAGATTGCTTATCCAACACTTTGAACATGTGACATAGAATAGGATTTGGGCTCGACCCAATTTGAACATAATTGTCTTGGGCTTCAAACATCCATATGTAAGATATTGCATGGGCTTGAGTGTTTTCATTTGCATTTGGGCCCTTTGAGTGTATCCCAATCTCGAGGCCTTCGAGACGAATCACATGATGTGATCGGAATCACATCATACCCTCTCTTTTCAAAATGATTTGTCCTCAAATTGGGTTATTTGCTTGAAAAAATCTTCTAGAGTCACAGCCTCTTTTGATTATTAACTTGAAAACATCTCTTCCGCAAATCTGTACAACAAGCAAAGACTAAAAAGAGGAATGGTTAATTGAACACCCCTCATTGTACAAGCGTACAATTATAGGGTGAACTAGCTTATAGTCTTCTCAAAATGATGTATACCAAAAACAAAGAAAATTATTTCAACAAAACTCGGATCCTCTTTCTAAAAGTGAACACACAAACAAACTCTAGGGTCAAAAAATTGGTTTTGCATTATCACCTCATTCCACATCACAAACTTTGTTTTCGATAGCCAAGATGAAACAATTAGCAATCCAAAGTTTTTCCTAAAAGCATGCAACATGGAAATCCAGTGCTTAAATCCTTTTAAAAATGATATAATACTATAAGCTCCATGATTGAAAACATAATTTTGTTCACTTACCTCAGGATGCAGCAAAAGTTCTCCTTCCAAAAATAATTCACACACATTGGACAAAGAATAGTTAGGCATATGAATGTCCAAAGAAACAAACCTCTCAAACATCCTTCGAACATGCTTATATTCACATAAAAATCTCCCATAAGAATTTAAAGAACGCGCATAACAATTAGAATTAATTAGATTAAGCAAATTATGTGAAAAATATTTATTATTCACATCAATCAAATCTTGTAGACATCTATTTACACCAATGACATCAAAAAAATATCAACTTGCAGTGTAATGTCATGTAAAACAACACAAGACATGTCATAAGAAACACACTTTAAAACACTATTCGATATAAACTCATCATCAATAATCAAAGAATAACAATAAGACGGAACATTGAGCAAACAAAATTTGTTCACACAGTTATTCAAAATAAAATTATGATGCTCGACTTCTCTCAACAAGGATTTAGAAAAACATGTTCTGGATTTAAAAACACAATTTTGATCCTCCACATTTTCATGAAGAAAATATTCTTGTTTCAAAAACAAGTCATGTAACAGCCTGATTTTGGGGCTAGTCAGAACAGTGGTTTCGAGACCGCTAATCCGAGGTTGAGGAAAATTATTTTGATATTATTTTATGTGTTATGGCATTAATATATGGCTATATGAAAATTTTGGTGCTTTAATTTTAACGATTGCATGCTTAATTGTGAAAAAAGGACTAAATTGCATAAAGTGCGAAAGTTCCATTATTCAAGATCGAGGTATCTAATAGCCATAAAATATTAATTGGAGGTCCTTAATGTGCAATTAGGCCAATTGAGAGGTGTTGGCCGAACATAGAGGCTAAGGAGACAAGGGCATTAAATTTTTGGTTAAATTTGGTGAAATTAGGTGATGAAAAGATTAATAAAATAAGATAAAAAGAAAAGCTATCATGTTTCATTATTCACCCTCCTTATTCCACCGGAAGTTGAAGAGAAAAATAGAGTTTTTGGGGTTCAAACTTTCAACTAAGCTATCTCCTTGCAAGTAAGTGATTTTGATGTTTATTTTTGAGGATTTTTGTACTTTTGGAGTCCCCAAAGCTTAAGCTAGCAAATGAGGGGACTAAATTTTAAATGTTTGAAAGTTTAGGGACTTGCCATGAGAGAGTTATGTTTTTAGCTGAGTTTCTATGGAAGAAAATGAATGTTAGTGAGATGAGAAACAACTTTTGTGAAAAGTGTTAGCATGAAAACACCTGAATAGGACTTGAATGAAAAGACTGAAATTGTGTAATAAATGCATGAAATAATTGGAATTATGAGTAGTTGTAAGAGTGATAAATGTTCAGCTAGGCTTTTTTAATGAGGAAATGTGATGAAAAATTATTTATGAGCCTAGGGGCAAAATCGTAATTTTGCCATAGTGCAAGGGCAAAACTGTCATTTTTGCCTAAGTAGAGATTATGATGTATTATGATCATAATATGATTGAATGAGTGAAATTTTGTTGTTATAGATCAAGAAGAGCGCAGAATTAACCTTAACCGGGGAAAAGGCAAAGTTTCGGATTAAACCGCAAGTTAACGCATTTTGCACCAAGGTAAGTTTATGTGTAAACGATGCATATTAAATACATATGTTGTTGCTTATTGGTGCATTGTATGATTGAGAAAACTTACATTTTAAATGGATTGAATTTGGTAGAAAATGAATAAATTTCGGATGGATGTTGAAATAGATATGTAAGTGCGGAGTATTATCCGTAGTAGATAATGATGGGCTGTGTGCGATACCACCTTAATCATTCTTGTTGGTGGGCTATGTGCGATACCACCTATTTACTTATTCACGATGGGCTGTGTGTGATACCATCGTTAATATTATCATTTGGTGGGCTATGTGCGATACCACTGTAAATACTCTTGTTGGTGGGCAATGTGCGATGCCACCTTTTTAAAGATAAATGGTAGGCTAAGTGCGAAACCACCGAGTGTTTGGTATTACTAAGAATGATTTATTGTGTAATTATGGTGTGTTGCTTCATGTGATCATGTGGTGATCAAGTGAAGGGATGTATGTTAAATAATAAGAGCATTTGGTTGTGATATGGTTGGATTGTGGTAAGAGATGAATGAGTAAGCATGATCATGGATTGTGAAATGCTATTTATTGATTAGCACATGTTATGATGTTTATTGTTTACATGTAAACTTACTAAGCTTGAAGCTTACTCCCTTTTTCCTTTCCCTTGTTTTATAGTGACAAAGAGCCGAGTCGGGATACGAAGATAATTGGAAGATCACCCACACTATCAACTCATCTCGGTATATTTAGAATTAGCATTTTTAATATGGCATGTATAGGAGCTAGACTAGGTGAAATGATTTGTTATTTTGGCCAAGTGTGTACTGGCTCCTTATAGATGAATCCTTTTGTACATGGCCATAGTTAATGGCTCAATACTATTGATCAATGAAAAGATGAGGTTATTCATGATTGTGTAGGGTTTATGATTGGGTTGTTTGGTTATGAATATGCATGAATAAATGGATGGTGGAGGGTGAATTATGCTTGAATGAGTAAGGGTGATGAAAGAGCTTGGAAAATAGCCTTGTTTTTGTCCACACGGATAGGCACGCAGGCGTGTGTCTAGGCCATGTCTGACACACGGTCAGTCCCATGGGTGTGTGACCAGGCCGTGTGTCCCCTTGCATGTTTGAATATCAAGTTAGTAAGCTTAGTAGTAAACACACAGGCAGAGACATGACCGTGTGTCTCAGGCTATGTGGGAGGCATGGCCATAGACATAGGCATGTGCCCAGGCCGTGTGAAGTCTGCACCTTGAAATTGGAATTTAATTCGATACATGGTCTAAGGACACGGGCGTGTGCCTTGGCCATGTGACCATAGTGAGATGATGACATCATAAATAGAATGCCAAGGTTTTGGCATACGGGCTGAGACACTGCCATGTCGAGGCCATGTAAGGGACACGGGCCAGGGGCACGGGCGTGTGAAATAAGTCAGTGTCGACCACAGGTGAGCGACATGGGCGTGTGTGACCACACGGCCTACCCACACGGGTGTGTCCCATTTCACACGGGCGTGTGACCCCTGTTTAGGTAAAATTTTTCTAAGTGTGTATAAGTTTTTGATTTATTTCTGAAACCTTCCGGAAGTATGTTTAGGGCCCTGTATGCCCATTATAAGGATGTTTGATATAGGAATGGAAAAGTTTTTATTTGGAATTGATTTTGATAACCCAAAGTTGTATGACCATGTGAGTCAAGTACGGTAACGCCTCGTACCCGACTCTGGCGTAGAATACGGGTAAGGGGTGTTACAAGTCACCCATGCTTAATAACTAACAACTAGATATACAATGTTCAAACAATCGAATTTCTCAAACTTCTTTTGAAACGTTATGTGTATCCACAAATGCTTCCAAGCACAAAACATGAATTTCACATTACTATAAACTTTAAATAGTTCAAGTTTCTTATTATGTGAAAACTCATTGTTAAAAACACTAACGCAATGAAAAGGCGCATAGTAAGGGGTACCTTTTAAATTGAAATCAATGAAAAACTTATCAACAAGACTTAGAGAATGCCATTTCGGTTTAATCTAAAAAAACTACTTAACTTGTTTACCTTTTGAAACTTGTGGAATAGTTTCATTTGCCAACTTACGTTTTTTGACCAAATGGAATTGCCTTTCGTTGGGAAAGTATTGAAGTTGGAACTCGTCTATTGGTGGATTTTTATAAACTTGAAATGAAAATATATCACAAAGCAAACTCGTGTGTTGATTAATTAAAACATTCCTAGCCTTTGTAGGAACACTTTTTCTTTTTCAATCTTTTTTTCAATCTCACAATGACACACTCATTGCTTACACTTTCTTTTTTTTCTTCCATCTCAATTTCTTTTTCTTCTCTCTCGCACTTACACTTTCTTTTTTTTCTTCCATCTCAATTTCTTTTTCTTCTCTCTCGCACTCTTTTTTTTTTTCAATTTTCTCTTTCTTTTCATTTTCTCTTTTCTCAATTTCTTTTTCGCTCAATTTTTCTTTTTAAATTTCTTTTCTTCTCCTCTTAATCTCTCTTATTTTTCTTTCATTTTCTCTCATCAATAACTATTCTTTTTATTTTCTCTCAATTTCTTTTCGTCTCACCAATCAAGCTTGATCTTTACCAAATGGTGTTGGGATGTAAGAATTCATATGGTTAGACTTCCTTTGGGATTGGAATGAAGGATCTTCATAGAAATCATCTTCATCTTTCCTTATTGATGTGGATGTAAATTTTGGCACATATGAGGTAACACTTGTAGATTTAATTTGTGTACTATCATGTATATTACCTCGGGAAGCTTTAAACTTGGGATCCACTCCTCTCTGCTTGAATTCCATGAGGAATAAGAATCAAAACATGGCTCTCTTCTAAATGAATCATTAGATGATTGCCTCTGCGATGATCTTTCTTCTATATGATCTAATCGTTCATGTAATCACTTGACTTCAGATTGCAAAACTCTTTACATCTTTTTCATCACATATTGCGTTTCAAAATATGAAATTTCTTTTTGAGACATGATATATCAAAAGAATTAGAAAACATAAAGAAATCTAAAATTAGAAAGTGAATATCTTACCAAACAAACCTCACAAAGGTCACTTGGAAGGAAAAAGTCACTTTACTCATGTTTTCACTCAAATCGACTTTTACCTCTCGAATGATCACCCTCGCTCATGCCTTTTACCTTTCATAATTTCTCTCATAGGGTTCTTAAAAAAGATAAAAGAACTCTTTCAAACCTTTCGAAAATGTGGTTCAGAAATTGGCTAGAAGTTTGTTGGGGTACTTGCGAAAGAACAAAGGTTAGAATATTTAATAGGTAAGAAGAATCGCGAAAACAAAATGATGTGACAAGGAAATGTAGGAATAGGCTTAAAAGGTTCAAAATGATGATTTTGGGGTATTTTGGGTATATGGATAAATTGAAAATTTTCGTGTCGAAATTTTTTTTGCTTCTATAAAAAAATACCAAAATGAATAATATAGGCTTAAAATCAAGAAACATATAAAATTTCTATTGAAGGGTTTTTAGACTTTTTTTTTTTCGAATCTCAAATACTTTTTTCTTTTTTTTTTCACAATTTTTTTACTTCGTAATACTTTTTTTTGAAACTTTTTTTTCAAGAACGAATTTAAAGGATAGATACGAACCTAATCAAGATTCCCAAGCTTTGATACCAAATTATGCAATTTCTCGAACCCGATACGAACCTCAAAACTAAACCGAGACCTGAACTTTAAAGTAAGGAAAATTGCTTGAATTAGAAGGATCGTCTTTAAAAGAAACAAAGTGGATGGAACCTTGACCTGTAGTAGTTGCAGTATAAGGAATTGTAGCTATATTAAAACTCTGACTTGCTTAACTCGCAAGTTACTAGAACCTTGATATAGTGAAGTCGCCACACTCCGTGATGGGAAACGAGGTGATAAGACAATTGAACGCCACAAACTTGAAAAGTTTAATAAGTTTGATTTAGTTCAATAAAGAACTAGAGAAAAATTTCTCACAAAAGTTTAATATTAAGATGAATAATGTGTAACCTTACAAATGTCCAATTACAACCTATTTATAGGACTTAAAATGACTAATCACATTCGGCCCTAATGGTGTTCACACTAGCCATTAACATGTTCACACAAAGCATTAAATCAAATTCATGTTCTAGGTAGGTTCATGTATGGCTGAAATTAATATCATCCTCCCCCCTTTAACCGTGCATGAATACTTAACCAAGAAGGAAGCTTCAAGTGCCATGAATGAAACTTCTCTAATTCTTCTCCATCCCCCTTGTTCGAATGTATTAATGCATGGGAAATGCATTTTTAATTATGAGACGCATTAAAGCCTTTGAGTGCATGACTTGTAGTCATGAATCTTGATAGTGCATTCTCCCATTCAGTGCATGTATGGCACAATTCATTGTGTCGAATTTAAGGTTGCCCATGTAACACCCCTAACCTGTCTCTGTCGTCGAATTTAAGGCTCCTTCAATTTGATCACACAATCAAGAGGTTTAAATATCATTCAAACACACATAAACATGCCATTTCAAACATCCTAAATCACCTAACCAATATGCCATTCAAAAAAGGCACCACAATTGCATCAAAACATCATTTACCAAATCAAGTTAACACTGTCTCATTTCATGCATAAAGACCTAGTTCAAATATGTGCCAAAACATGTCACAAATGACCATTTTTAAGCCATCATCAACATACCAAAAGAATCTTATTTAGAAGCACTTAAAAATGACCAAAATGACACAATTTGGTAAGACATTGTTTATCACCAAATTAACCAAAACTTTAAAAGTTTAAACATACCAAAGAAACCATTTATACATCAATGAACTATCAATACAAAAGACCTATACATGCCATTATTAACCTTGGGAAAAATACTCAAAAACTACCAAAATGATGGTTGGATAGTGTGATAGGTCTCCGATGATCTTCCAATCGGTCGAGCTTCCGATAATCTATAAAATAAAGGAAAGTAACTACGTAAGCAACGAGTGCTTAGTAGGTTCGTATAAACTTAAACATAACTTACCAAGTCAATTATACAATTCATAGATTAAGCATAAATCATTACCAACGCCATAAGCTTAGTAAAAGCCTATAAAACATCATCAAATTCAAAAGTTAGTATACTTGTCCATGATACAAATGAAATCAACCATAATATGAGTAAATTTCCATAGGTAAATACATCATTTAGCTCATAAATCCTTTTATTAAGGTCATGATTCACTCCATTGACATACTCACCATTTTATTTCCTTTTCTTACCCATTGAACCATCTAGAATTACATTGGATACTCGGGAAAGCTCACACATAGTGTGCCTTTATGTATAATCGTAACCTTTCCTTTACATCAATACTCACACAAGCTGTGAAATGGGCTTGCTCACATGAGTTGTGGGTCGAATTGTAAGCTACACGATGCTACTCACACGAGCTGTAGAGAATCTGCAACAAATGCAGGACCTCAGCCATTGATAGGACATTCAAAACCAACACTCGAAACATGAAATCCCTAATGGCATGTCATTTGTATCCTAAGAATTCTTAAGGTTCAACGGGACTCGATATCCGTCAATTCATCATAGTATGGATACATTCATATATTGATTTATTTACATTAAAAAAACATAATAAACATTCAATTTAAATAACATTAAAGTGATTACAATTCGTACGAACTTACCTCGATAATTAGGGCGTAGAAGTAAAGTTGAACTAACTCAAAGCTTTAGCTTTTCCTCGATTGAAGTCCAATTGTGGTTTATCTTGATCTAAATAAATAATTTCAATCAATTAAGTACCTCTGAAATTCAATTTAATCCACAATTCATATTTATGCAAAAATTATGAATTTGCCTCTAACATTTGAACTTTTCACAATTTAGCCCTTATGCTCATAACTTAAAATCTAACCATTTTAACCTAAATCCAACTTAACCAATGTTACTAGAAACCTTGAAACAACCCATTATTAACAACATTTCACAATAAAACCCATGAATTTATACTTTTAATAATTTAATCCCTAATTCCAAAATTTAACAAAAATCACTTAACAAAACATATTTGTTTTACAACAAAGATTAATAATATATCAACTAACATCAAAACACATTCACAAACATCCATGAAAGTCCCTCAACCTTTAACAATTTTGCAAATTAACCCCCGAGCTAGTTATATTAAGCTAAAACAAACTCAAAAACATAAAAATCAATAAAAACGGGACCAAAATCACATACCATGCAAGCATTTATGCTAGCCGAAACTTTAAGCGCAAAAATGGCTACTTCTTTCTTCAAATTTCGGTGGAGAAGGGAATTAGAGAAGATGAAGCTAATTTTGTTTTATTTGATTTAGGTTTTATTTACTCAATTACAATTTTAACCTTTAAAAACTATCAAAGTTTCAATAAAACCTTATCCAT
The DNA here is from genome assembly GCA_025503065.1 of Gossypium bickii. Classification (NCBI taxonomy): domain Eukaryota; kingdom Viridiplantae; phylum Streptophyta; class Magnoliopsida; order Malvales; family Malvaceae; genus Gossypium; species Gossypium bickii. Next base: position 38,161,668 of record CP106717.1, on the reverse strand, counting down.
GCACATCCACTAACACATTAAATGGTGTATTTACCATTCAAGTCCTTTACTTTAAGATTTCATAGCCATTGGATCCCTTAACTAATAGAACTCAACTTTTACACCATTTACGATTTAATCCTTTTCACCTAATTAACCATTTAAACATAAACAAAAATTCTTAACAAAATTTTAATACGACCTTAATATAGTCCCATAAAAATTAAATAAATATTGAAATAATAATTTACTCGTCAAAATTGTGGTTCCGAAACCATTATTTTCGACACCACTAAAAAGGGCTGTTACAGCCCTTCCCCCTGATATTCATGTATTTGGCCATGTATGGAGGGAGATGACTGACCATATTTTCCCCCTTAAGCCAACATCCATGCATCTTCTTAATTGCCATGATTATGATATGCATGAAGACATGTACTTGGACCTTCCATATGAACGGTCATATGCACCAACATTGATAGCTTGAACTTGAAAATTCTAGAATACTCTCTTATGCATGAATTCGGCTTAATGATGGATCATGAAGAGACATTCATGATCCACTCGAACAGTCACCTACATAAATATAAATAGGAGTTAAACTCTTGCAACAAACACACTTAAATTCGGCAAAGACTCAACCCATTTACTTAAACTAAAAAACTAGACTCTTGACTTGAACTTTAGACACACACATGCATATAACAACATAATAAACAAATGACATAAACATAGCAACATGATATGAACACATACACAGGACTCGATCAACTCACACATAAGCAGAAATAAGATAACATATGAAACACTTAAATATTATGTAGGATAAAATCTGTGGAATTAACATGTGAACTTATTTCAAATGAACTAAAACTCAAAATAATTCAAAGTCCTTAAAATGGCTGATAGATTCAATCAGGCCCTTTAGAGGATTCATCTAACACTTGGATAACTTGGACCAGTATAGGTATTCGGCTTGACCTAACTTGGGCATGATCCCAAAGTTTTCGCATAAGCCCATTAAGAGCCTTTTTAAAGCACCTGGCTCGAGCCCTCGTAATTGGCCATGTAACAAGCTATTTTAGTGGAATCAGAACAGTGGTTTCGAGACCACAAATTTGAGGTAGAAAGAAAATTTATTTTAATATTTGCATGGTTTGTATTATGATAGGAATGTTATATGAAAATTTTGATAAGAAAAAAATTATCGATTACATGCTTAATTATGGAAAGGACCAAATTGCATGAAATGAAAAAGTTGAGTTCTAGTAACTATAAGTATCAAATAGCTATGGAATTCAAAGCTTGATCCTTAAATGGTAAATAGACCATTAAGAAAAGTTACTAGATATTTATGATGAGTCATCCACGAAAATTTAAGAAAAGAAAATGATGAAATTGGAAAAAATAAGATGATAGGAAGATAAATAATAAAATAAAAGGAAAATATCAATATATATCATCTTCCCCAAACATTTTCTATGGAAACCCTAAGAAAGAGATTCAAACAAACTTTCATGGCTTAATTGGGTAAGCATTTTCGTCCCATTTTTAGTAATTTTTATATTTTCGAGTTCGTAATAGCTTAATTTATCTATTTTGGGATTAATTTGTAAAGATATCAAATCATAGAAATTTTGTCATGGATGAATATGCTGAAATTTTGAAATTTATGGTAGAAAATGAAAAGTTGTTGATAGATAAACAACTTTTACAAAGAGAATTTTGATGAAATTATGATTTAGGGACTAAATTGAAAAATTGTAAAACCCATGGAAAAATTCTGATTTTTGGTGAATTTCATGGACTATTATTAAGACATGTAAAAATCAGTTAGTGTAACATCCCAAAAGTTAGGGGTTGTAAATTTTTGCATAATTGTATGTTGTGCTTGCTCTGCAGGTTATTTGAGTGTTTTGGGGGTTCTTGGGAGGCCCGGGATCGAGTTTAAGCCTTTGTAAAATTTAAGTTTTTGGCCTTAAGAGGAAAGGGCTATGTGAGGTTGGGCTTAAGTAAAATTGAGTGTGTTTTACTAACACAAGTGGGCCATGTGGCAAGGTGGCTAGTGGCGTGGATTTTGTACAAGGGAGCTTGAGTTCGAAACCCCTTCAATGCAAAATGTAATTATTCTGCTTAGGACAAGACAAGAAGTTGTGTTGGAATCAAATACTGATAGAGAAGTATTTGAATCGATCAAGGTTGTTGGGTGAATTTGAATGGGAGGTGGAGAGTGAATTAAGGAAGGATCATGGTGAAAATCATGGGATTCAAGTGGGGGAAGTGTTGTGGCCGAATAAGGGGTCTTGTGTAGGAAAACTTCGGCTAAGGGGGTTGTGTTAGGCATTTATGGCTAGTGGAAAGTGTAGGTGCCGAATTCTAGTTCTTCTTCTCCTCTGAAATTGCTGAATCTACTTGGGAATTGACCACGCGTGTATCTTTTCTTATTTTTTTGTCAAACTATTTTCTCCTTTTGGCTCTCTCTCTTCTACACTTCTAACTTTGGAAAATATGGTTCTCTCCTCCCTCATCATTGTTCCATTCGGTTCTCTCTAGTAGTCACACCCCTTTTCTCTCTATAGCCGAATCTTTCCATTTTCTTTACTCTTTAATTGATTTTTTTTCTTTTCTTTCCACAATATTCGATTCTTGCAGTTTAATTCTCTTAGCTGAACACCCTTTATCACTTTCTGTTTGGGCATAGTCATGACATTTTGTGAGTTAGTCCTTTGGCCGAATACAACACCTTCTTTTCTTCTTGTTGTTCTTTTCCTTTTCATTCAAGGTAGAAGCCGAAGCGCTTAAACTTTGATCCTTTGGGAATAGGGCCGAATCTATTAGGATCTAGGCATAACATTCTCTCCGTTTGTTTAGCCTTCAAATCTCAGACAGTGGTTGGTAAGTGTGGCTAGGGCCGAATATGGGTTGGCTGAGTTCTTTTCTATCGGTTTGGATTCTCTCAAGCCGAAAGGCTGTTATGTTTTCAATTATGGCAGTGGGTATTATGTGGCTAACATCTCTGTTTAAACATTGCTAGGGACTCGACTTGCTTAATCAAGGAGCCAACTGAACACTCTTCCTTTGCAGTAAACCCCTTGTTTGGTGGTAAGTGGTGTTAGTTGATTATCCGGATTCAATCTTTGGAGATGTCTTATCAGGGTTAAGACTAATGGATTAAAATTTATTGATTTCATAGGTGCGTAATCTCGGGAGCTTCAACCTACGCTCGTAACAGGTGTGTAATCTTACACCATTGTTTATGATAGTATGCACTGTTCTGTGAATCGGCCAAAAGCCGAAATGCCGAAAAGCCGGAGTATCGGCAACCGAGATCAATTGAGCATGCTAGCGCTCGTAATGATAAATTGATCCACTAAGGATTAGTGATAGACTGTGGAGAGTGTCACGAACACTCTCGTGAAACTGAGGTCGTATTGGGCCTTGTTGAGCCGAAGTGGGCTAAGTGGGCCTAATGGGTTGACGGGCCCACATAAGTGAAATCGATGGTAAGTACCGGATGAATTGCTGCGACTGCAAAGTCTGCAGAATCGACACTGAAAATGAGCTGAATGGACCACATGAGTGTGTGGGCCCATTTGGGCCGTAAATGGATTTTAGGTCCAATTACGCTGTAGTGACCCAAAAGGGAACCTGTGTCGCTCGAAGCGACAGTGGGCCTTCAGAAAAGGCTGTTAGTTAATAAATTACCAAAATAACTTCCATAGGTAAAATTACTGAAACACCCTCGGCGGATAAAGTTACCGAAACACCCTTAAAGGGTGAAATTACTGAAATGCCCTCGTTGGGTGAAATTATTGGAATACCCCTGAGGGGTAAATTACAGTTTTACCCCTACCGACCAAATGACCATTATGCCCTCGTGGTAGATCTAGTGTTGTATGCATAACCTATTTAATTATTTATGGTGGTAATTCATTTCATACATCATTTTAATATGTCATTACATGTTGCATTGGGTTGGGTTATGTTTTTGGAGGAAGTACTGTATTGGTGGCTATGCCATGTTATACTGATTTAGTGGCTCTGCCACGTATACTGTTACTGGCAGCTTTGCTGCGTTGATATTAGCAGCTTGACTACAATATTGGTGTGTAGGGCTGGGTGGGTCGACTTGGTCCCCACATGGTGTGTAGGGTTGGTACGGGTGGTGTGATGGTTGGACTGGATTGGGCTGCATTTCTTTTGTTTGCATTGACATGTACTTGGGACTTAGGCCCGGACTGATACTGCACAGGCTTGGGCCCAGATTATGACTCTAACAGGGGATTACACACTGAGTTCTTGTAACTCACCCTTTTCCTTAAATTGTGCAAGTAATCCCCAGCCTTAGAGGATTTGGAGCCGCGAGGGACTTAGAGGTGGTCACACATTCTGCATGTTTTCGAGGGTTAATTTAGTATTTCAATTTGGGTTTTCTTTACTTTAATTATTGAGTTTTATAATTTTTGTAATAAGGCCATTGGAACTGTTTTAACTTCTATTTGGGATTTCTTTAAACACTGCAAATTTATTAAACACGAGTTTTTAAGACAATAACAACTATTTTTAAAATATGACGTTTCTGCAACTATTTAAACCAAATTTTTGTAACAGACACGATTTTTATTAAGCAAGATAATATGAGCTTTTTGTAAGGGTATTAATTCGAGTATAGCTTCATTTGTTAACAAGCAACGAGAAACGGGATTTTGAACGTTTAAGGTTCGGATTTGAAAAAGAGTTTTCCAACGATCATAAGGTTTTCAAACAACACCTAATGTGGCATGCTAGATCCGATCATAATGTCTAGGCCGGGTTTGGGGTGTTACAGTTAGGCTTGGAATAAGAATTAAATTGCATGAATTTCATTTTTCGAGCCTAAGGACAAAATTGTCAATTATGAAAAGTATAGGGGAAAAATGGTAATTTTTCCTAGGAAGTGAATTGAGTTCAATTGAGTATTAAATGGATTAAATTGATGTTAAATTCATTTATGTAGATCCGAAAATATCAAATAAAGAGTTAGATCGAGGAAAAGAAAAGGTGACGAATTAGTAGATTATCATATACGAGCAAAGTAAATTCGTGTAAATAAATTGTGTTTATTTTTTTGATTGAATTGAGTGTGATATATATTTATGTGAATTATATAAATGTTATAAATGTATGAAATAATCAGATGTCTGATAATGTCTGAAAAATGTTAAGTTCCGTTTGAATAATGAAATTCGATGGATACATGATTTCCCATATTGAATGTGGTCCTGCATATGTTGCGGACAGAATATAGCTCGAATGAGCAATCCATTTATATGCCCTCTTGATTGTCTTGTTATATAGTTCCTGCGAGCATCCTGATGCGCACTACTGCCACTCTTTGTGAGCGTCTTGTTATGTAACAACCCAATTTTGGGGCTAGTCTAAATGGTGGTTTTGAAACCACTAATTCGAGGACCGATAAATTAGTTTTAATATTATTTTATGTGTTATGGCATGATTATATAAGTGTATGAAAATTTTGATGCATTAATTTTGGTGATTGCATGTTTAATTACGAAAAAGGACTAAATCGCATAAAGTGCTAAAGTTCTATTTTACAAGCTAGAGGTGTCTAATAGCTATAGAATATTAAATTGGAGGTCTTTAATATGCAATTAGGCCATTGGGAAAGTGATGGCTGGCCATAGGGAACAAATTAGAGGCATGGTCAATGGTTAGGTGAGTTGGTGACTTAATTGAATAAAATAAGAGAAAAATAAGAAAGCTATCATCGTTTCCTATTCCCATTTCTTCTTCCACAAAAATTTTCAGCAAGAAATAGGGGTTTTGAAGCTCAAACTTTCAGCCAAGCTATCCTCTTGCAAGTAAGTGATTTTAGAGGTCTTTCTTGATAATTTTTGTACTTTTAGAACCCCTAATGCTTAAGCTAGCTAATGAGGGGACTATCTTGCAAAATGGTTGAAAGTTTATGGATTTTCCATTAGATTTCTTATGTTGTTTGCTGAGTTTTTAAGAAGGAAAATGAATCTTGGGTGTTAAATACACAATTTTTGTGAAAGATGTTTCCATGAAAACACTTAAAAGGACTTTTTTATAAAGGTTGAAAATTGAGTAGTAAATGCATGAAATAATTGAAATCTTGAGTTGCTATAAGAGGGAATATGAATCGACTAGGCTTGAGTGTGGAAAAATAAACACATTTCATTTTACGAGCCTAGGGGTAAAATCATCATTTTGTAAAGGTCTAGGGGCAAAATGGTCATTTTGTCCAAAATAAGAATTTTGGAATAATTTGATTAATGTGATTATTAAATGAGCTAAATATGTTGGTTTAGATCAAGAAGAACGTGGAGTCAACCTTGACCGGGGAAAAGGTAAGGTCTTGGACTAAACCGCAAATTAACATATTTGGCACCGAGGTAAGTTTATGTGTAAATGATACATCTTTATTGCGAATGTGTTAACTATTAATGCATTGTGTTGTTGAAATTGCTTATTGATGAGAATTATTGAAATCGTAGAAAATGTGAAAACTCTCGGATGAACCTTTGGAAGAGAAATATGGGTACGGATGAATCCGTAAATATGTAAATTTTGGTGGGCTATGTGCAATACCACATTATTATTTATTAACGATGGGCTATGTGCAATACCATCGTATTTATTATCACTTTGGTGGGCTATGTGCGATACCACCATAATTATCATTGTTGGTGGGTTGTGTGTGATACCACCGTATTATTGATTAATGGTGAGCTGTGTGCGAAACCACCGGGTAACTTGTACCATTCTGAATGTTCATCGAGAAACTTGATTAAGTAAATATTTCATGTGGCTTTGTGGTGACAAGTGCAGGGTATATGTGCAAGTAATTATGGGCAATGTTTATGATATGTGTTGGGATGTGGTAAGACTTGGAAATAAGTAAGCATGACTACGAGGATATGAATTGTTATTACATAGCATGTAATATTTGACTGATTATTTTGCCGTGTGATGCTTATTGTTTACATGTAGACTTACTAAGCTTAAAGCTTACTCCTTTCTCTTTTCCCTTGTTTTATAGTGTCGAAGAGCCAGCTCAGGATACAGAGATAAGCAAAGGATCATCCACACTATCAGCACATCTTGGTATAGTTAGATTTAGTGTTTTGAGTATGGCATGTATAGGGACTAGACTTAGTTGAATGTCATATTATTTTGGCCAAATGTATGGCTCATTCAAAGATGAACTCTTTTGTATAAGGCCATAGTTGGTGTCTCTTTCTTATTAATCTATGAAAAGATGAGGTTTTTCATGAATGTGCAAGGTGCATAATTGGTTTACTTAGTTTAAGTATGCATGAATGGGTTGAAGGTTGGAAAATAGCCTTATTCTTGTCCATACGGATAGACACACGGGCATGTGTCTAGGCCGTGCGTGACACACGGTCAGCCTCATGGGCGTGTAGTTAGGCCGTGTGTCCCCTTGCATGTTAGGTTAGCAAGTCAGTATGCTCAGTAGTACACACACAGGTAGGGACACGGCCATGCGTCTCAACCGTGTGGAAGACACGGCTATAAACATGGGCGTGTGCCTAGGCCGTGTGAAGTCTGCACCTGAAATTGGGAATTTAATTTGCCAGACAGTTGAAGGACATGGGTGTGTGTCTTGGCCGTGTGACATTTATGGGGTGATGATGTCAGAAATAGAATGCCAAGGTTTTTGCACACAGGCTAAGACACGTGCGTGTGTCCGACCGTGTGAAAACCCCTGTAGGTTCGAATTGAGAAATAATTCCACACGGGTGTGGAACACGGGCATGTGATATGCCACACAGGCATGCACCTTCCTCCACACGGGAGTGTGGACTGTTTAGTGAAAATTTTCTAAGATTTTCTAGAGAGTTTCAAAAGGGTTTGATTTGATCCCAAACTATTCCTAATGTGTGATTTAGGCCTCGTAGTTTTGTTTAAAAGGTGTTACGAAAAGTTTTAAATTGGAGTGGAAGATTAGGTCTCGGTATTGTATAATTGTTGTGTGTAAGTCTAGTAATGCCTCATACCTTGTCCTGGCGTCGAATACGGATAAGGGATGTTACATGTTACACGATTCGATCAGTTGTGGTCCAGCATTTATTTCGAACACAAACACAGCTCTTCGTAAGCATCCTGATATAAGCTCTTATGAGCTTCCTGATATGGCTCGCTTGAACTTCCTATTATGCTATCCAGAGCTCCTTGTTAATAACTCTTCGGAGGTACCTATTAAGCTCAATGAGCTTCTTGTTTTAAACTCTTATGAGTTTCCTGTTTAGCCCGTATAAGTGTCCTGCTACATGGCTCATCTGAGCATCCTGTTATACGGCTCGAGAGTGTGCTTCCTGATTATGTGCCCTAAAGTGTACCCCTATATATGAATTGACAGATTACTGATTTGTATACCTCGAGTATACTACTTGGGTATCCATCGATATTTCAAGGATTCAACGGATAAAACTCCTAATGAAAAAAAATATGAGCTAAATATGAGAATATGAGCTAAATATGAGTTATCTATCAAATACCCTAGAATACTTGGAAAATTTTATATGATGAACTCATCTCTGTTTCCTTGATATTCATGAGAATTATAAGACTAACTTGTTTGATGAGAACTTGTGCTTAGGCATTTGGCTAAAATGTTTTGGGATGCATGTTATATATATTTATTTATTCAAGCATGATTGGTAAGTTAAATTCTTGTTATACGAACTTACTAAGCATGAATGCTTACTCTGTTTAATTTTTCTTTGTTTTATAGTGCTCGGAAGCTCGTTAGGGTTGGAAATTGGTCGGAGCATCATCACACTATCCTTCATCTTATTTGGGTACAAGTAGCAAACTTATTTTAGTATAATGGCATGTATAAGCTATGTTAGGTAAAGTGATGAAATGTTTGGTTGTAACTAGCCATTGGAATGGCTAGTGGAAAGTATATTTTGATGTAATTATATAAGGCCATATCATGTTTGATGTGTGTTGGAATGGCTAAAAGGTAAAAGATATGTATAAAGCAAATGATGAATGGATTTGAGTTAGTATAATTGAATAACTTGCAAATAAATATAAATGCAATTGTGGAAATTTAAACATTTGGTCATATGTGTTAATATAACATATATAATACTTGTTTTTGGCTTGGTTTATATGTATCAAATTGATTTGAAAATATGTTGAAGTGCTCATGTAGGTGCAAGGTAAAAAGGGTGAAAAATAAGGCTTGGAAAAATGGTCTTATTTTGTCCACACAGGTAGACACATGGGCGTATGTCTCAACCATGTGTGACACACAGCCATGCACACGGGCATGTAGTTTGACCGTGTGTTCCCTGCATATTAAAAGTAGAGAAACAAAATGCTCAGAATAGAGCACACGGGCAGAGACACGGGTGTGTGTCTCAGCTGTAACACCCTAAAATTTAGGGTCTGTAATTTTGCATGTTCTGACACAAATTGCTTGTCTGCTTCAATGGCTAAGTGATTTGGGTGTGTATAGGAGTGTTTGGGTAGCCTGGGTTCAAGTATTAACTTTTGCAGAATTTGTAGTTTTTCTCTTAAATGAACCTGGACACTGACACTTAGGCCTTATTAATAATAGTGATTGTTTTATGATACAAAAGAACTTGTAGTCCAGTGGTAAGTGGCGTGTTTAAGGCTGCAAGGGAGCTTAAGTTCGAGTCTCATGATGCGCAAGGGAGTATTTATTTTATTTCCTTGCAGCATGAGAAGTGGAGTTAGACTGAAACTCTATAAGGTGAAGTTTGAATTGGTCTCGGAGGGTTTTGTGGAGCAAATCAAGGAGGAGATTGGGGAGAAAATCAAGGAATTTTGAAATGGGAGGTTGGTAAGGGGTTGTGGCCAATTGGGACTCTAAAGCTCTATTGGATTTCGGCTAGGGGAAAAAAGGAGCAATTTCGACTGGAGCCATTTCTCTGTTTCGGCTTTGGGGAGTGTTGATAGGAGAGCTGCTGAATTTCCTTACTGGCCGAATTTCTCTAGTTTTCTTTGTGCTACGAAGCTAACCATTCGTGTCATTCCTTCTCTGCATCTTTGCTATTCTTTTCCTCTCTTCTTGGTTGAACCTAACATCTACTTTCCCTTACCCCTATTTTTCTGCAATTGGATTCTTTCATAGCCTAGCTGAACCTTCCTTTTCTCTTCTTTAACTTTTGTTCATCTTCTATTCTAGTTTGGCCGAATATCACTGTTGTTAATCCCTCTTTGTGTCAATCTACTGCAAAGGTTCTGACTATTGGTAAGTGTTCAAAATCTATCATTTGCTTTTCTTTTTAAAACCGAATACACCATGCTCTTCTTTTTATTTTTCCAAAATCAAATACCCCTTTTTGCTAACCGATTGTCATTTCCTTCGTCACGTACTGTACTCGTTACGATTCTAGGGTCTTCTTCAAGGAGTGGTGAAGTGTGAACGGTTTGGAGGAGTCACACTTTAGTCCTCAACGTATAGGAAAGGTAAAAGTGTTACCTTATGTTCTTTGGGGTTGGCCGAACGTGCCCTATCACTTACTAATTGGATTTTGATTGTACTATAGGAAACCAACAAGGGCGTGTAATCGTTTCTGAACAATAATAGTAGAGGGACTAAGGTCACCCTCATTCAAATAAGGTAAGATGGGTGTTTCGGATTAAGCGCAATAAGAGGGTGCTTTACCCTATCGGTTAAAGGACTAACTTTAGATCTTGTTTGAATCTAGATTGGGTGCTCGTGGAGCGTAGAACAATATCGTAATCAGGTGTGTAATCACACTATCTCCTCTGCGAATCGGCAAAAGCTGAAAAGCCGAACCCTCGACATATGAGGCCTCATGAGCGTGCGATCGCTTGTGTGGTAAACCGAGCCCACAATCATGGGCAATAGACTGTAGAGGCCACCACGAGTGTTCTCGTGCTCTTGGGCCGTTATGGGCCTCGTTTGGCTGAAATGGGCCGTGTGGGTTCAATGGGCTTGTGGGTCCCACACAGAATAAATCCGCAATAAATGGCAAATACTGGACTGGGCTATATCATTCGCATAGTCATGACTGGATATGGGCTAAATGGGCCACACGAGCATGTGGGCCCACATGGGCCGACCTTGGGCCTATATACATCATTTTGATCATATGAGTTATCTGTGTTGCTCGAGGCGACTGTGGACCTTTGGAAAGGTCGTTATCTGCACTAAAACCCTAAAATAGGTAAAATGACCAAAATACCCTTAAAGGGTAAAATTACTAATTTACCCTTAATAGATGGAAATTACCATTTTACCCCTAGAGGTAAGTTGACTAATGAAAGCATATTATTGTATAACTGTTGTAACATCCTGAAATTGGGCCTAGTAGGATTGGGCCCAATGGGCCTTGAGCGTAGTAGCGTTTAAATTTTTGGAGAACAAGAGATCGGCTTAAATGCAAGTTGGACCTATTAGATAAGTGATTTTGGAAGGTTAGAGGGCTTCTATGAAGTCTCGGGATCGAACATTGGCTTTGGGGAAATTTTGGTTTTAGGTGAAAGAAAACCCTGGAAGTTGGCAGGTAGGCCTTAAGAATAAAATGTGGAGGAAAATGACACAAGTGGAGTGTGTGGTGTAGTGGCAAAGTGACGCCACATAAGAGGCAAGGGGATGACGCCACAAGGAAGCAAGGAGTTCTAAGGTTCAAGTCTTGGCTTTTGCATTTTGGTTTTCTTTTTGCTTGGACCTTAGAATTTGGCTGTAAATTAATATTTAGTTGCGCATGGTTTAAGACACAAGAGGAGCTTGTGGCCAAGTGGTTAGTGACGTGGATTATGCTACAGGGGAGCCTGGGTTCGAATCTCATAAGAAGCAAGGGAGTATTTATTTTGCGAATTGGACGGCAAGAGTTTTAGTTGAATTTAAGCTCTACTGACGAAGGGATCCCATATCGGAAAGATACAAATAAGGAAGGTGAAGAGCTAGCTATATAAAGAGCAGCATCATTTCAAGAGGAGAGTTAACATACCTTGGTGGGCGTTTGGGCACAGGAGTGGTCGCAGCCAGCGGTTTAACACCGCACTCTATCGTGTGTGTAACTCTCTCTACTCTAGTCAGAAAGCGAAGAAATGCCGGAAGTCTTGATCACGGCAATAGTAGCCACACGAGCGTGCGAGCGCACGTGTAGGGCTTCGACGCGATAGTTGAGGCCATTAGTAGTATTCTAGTAGGTTGAGGCTGCTTGGGCCACGATGGGCCAAAGTGGGCCTAATGGGCCCGTGGGCCCAATTGAATAAAGTGTATGATGATATAGTATATAGTGAACTAGACTAGGTGGAACTTATATACGTGGCTAGATTTGTGTTAGGTGGGCCACACGAGCATGTAGGCCTGAATGGGCTGAAATCGGGTTTTAGGCCCAATAGTCCGGTACGACCAGAAATGGTAACCGAGTCACTCGGGGTGACATTTGGGCCTTCGGGAAAGGCCATTGCAGGTGCAAAATTACCAAAATACCCTTGGAAGGGTAAATTACCTGAATACCCTTAGAAGGTAAATTACGAAATACCCTTAGAAGGTAAATTACGAAAATACCCTTGGTAGGTAAAATTACTGTTATACCCTTAGAGGTTGATTAGCGTGATTATGTTGTTTTATGTCTATCTGATTATGATGGTAATTCATGTTATACTTATATTTGGTATATGTTTAGCATACATGACGTACTGCATACACGAATTATGTTGTAATATTGCACGGGTGTAATGAGAGGAGGGGGAAGGTATGATTTCAGACTGTCACCAGTGGTTTTGACCACACAGTGGGTTGGCCCCGCTTTCTATAATATTGTGACTAAGTCTCAGTGGTTTTGACCACCAGTGGTTTTGACCACATATTGCTATCTTTGTAACTCGTCCCAGTGGTTTGGTACCACAGTGGGTTGGCCCCACATATCGATATACGGGATTGTCACCAGTGGTTTTGACCACAAGGTGGGTTGGCCCCACCCATATTATTTGTGACTATGGTCACCAGTTGTTTTGACCACACATATATTATTTGTGACTACGGTCACCAGTAGTTTTGACCACACGGGGTAGATTCAGGAGTTTCAGATGGTTAGGTATTGGGTTGCATGGCATACTTATTGACTTATGAAATTGTGTAAGAGCATTAATATCTTCGGGATGGGGGATTATACACTGAGTCTCAGTGACTCACTCCTTCCTTTACATTTTGCAGATGATTCATAGATCGCGGATGCGGAGCCGGGGCAGACTCGAGGTGGTCATGCGCATTCTTTTTCGGGTTTTGTTTTAAATTACTATTTTGGTTATTACTTTGCTATTAAATTTTGTTTTGGGTTTGTAATAATGCCACTAGCTTATATTTTTGGGTTTATTCATCTGTTTTGAATTTTCACTAAATTTGTATAAGTTAAACCAAATGGCATGCCTGGATAACCTTTAAAATGAAAGTTTTCCAAACTCTCACAACTTATCAGGTTTTTCTAAAACTTTACCATCGGGTAACGGCAAACAAGTTATGATAATTAGCTAACAAGATATACTTTAAAAGCTACATTTTCCTTAAAGACTAAATTTGAAATGGTTTTTTCACTCAAACCAATTCGACTTTTCATAAAATCAAAATGTTTTCTTAAAATAAAAGACGACAACTTGTTTTCAACAACGTTTCTTTTCAAAATTAAATCACCAACCTGTTTTCTTCAAAAATGTTTTTCCCTGTGACATGCCGAATTCGGTTGTAGAGTGTTGACTGGGTTTGGGGTGTTACAACTGTACTGAGTAGGACATACTGCATACACGAGATATTTATGACATGGCATATTGTTGGGGTTGGGACACTGTTATGGAGGAAGTGTCTGATTCGGTGGCTTTGCCACAAGCATCAAGCATCGCGCCTTTGCGCGATATTGATACTAGCGACTCTGCTACAATCATCATTCTTGGTGGTTTTACCACATATACTGTTACTAGTTGCTCTGCTGTGTTCTTATTACTGGCAGGTATGCCACAATATTGGTGTGTTGGCTGGGTGGGTCGATTTTATCCCCACATGGTGTGCTAGTTGGTATGAGTGGTGTGTTGGTTGGATTGGGGTGAGGTGGGTCACATATGTGCACCGTATTGATACTATATTGGGCTTAGGCCTACATTGGTTACTGTAATGGGCTAAGGCCCACACTTGTAACACCCCATACCTGAGTTCGAGGCTAAGACCGGATACGAGACATTACTATACTTGAACTTTCTTAAACATGTACATACAGGTTATAAAATTTCGTTCCGAATTAAAAACTTATCTTTCTTAGTCAAATCATACATTTCATGGGCCTACGAGGCCTCAGGCTTTTATCCCGAAACTTTCAAAACTCATCTAGAAACTTTCTCTTGAAACAGGGGTCACACGCCCGTATAACTTGGGACACGCCGTGTATCCCTAAGACATGCCCGTGTCTCCCACCCGTGGTGGATATTGAAAAATTACACACGGCCTTGACATGCCCGTGGCCCTAGCCCATGTGTCATGCTTTGATCTACAAACTTATTCATAAGGTCTGAAACACACGCCCATGTGTTAATCGCGTGTCTCACACGGCCTGAACAAACGGCCGTGTGGTTAGCCCGTGGTCTATTCTTACTTAAGACACTAAGGTGCAGGGGACACACGGCCTAGGCACATGCCCGTGTGTTTGTCCGTGTGGGCACTTAGAGACTATCTACCAAGCCTTTTACCACTCTCATTTGCATACATTCATATATCATCACATAATTTCACATAGCTTCAATATAACTCTTGAATTAAAGACATTTAATCATAGGAGAAATAAAGCCTTCATCTCATACACTAGGGAGAACTATATCCATTACAATTACAAACAACTTAAGCCATCATGTATGGCTATACACAACCAAATTACAAATTCTCTTAAGCCAACACAACTTGGCTACATCAATTAGAACTTTATCAACCTTAAAAGAATCCCTATACATGCCATGACTCAAAGGAACTTGAAACACCATACCAGGAATCTACTCGATAGTGTGAAAACATCTTCGACGGCCTCCAACCTGAGCTAGTTAAAAACCTATAATGGATGGGAAAGAGAAAAGGAGTAAGTAAATATGCTTATAAGTTCATCTATATATAACTGACAATTCCTAATATTCATTGAATATCCATGACTACAAGGTATTATAATGAATTTTCTCATAAACTCATGGTTACTTACTCAACCACTTTTGAAGCTTACTCATTCTATCTCTTACCACATTCTTACCATGCCACAAGCCAATTGCTCATTTAATTAGCATACATTCCTGCACTAATCACCACATGATCATATAAAACAACATATCAACCATTTTCAATGAGTCACTCATACTACTAATCTCTCGGTGGTTTCGCACATAGACCACCATTGAATCTCTAATAGGGTGGTATCGCACACAGCCCACCGATCATTTACACTTATGGTGATTTCGCACTTAGCTCATCAATCATTTATACTTATGGTGATTTCGCACTTAGCTCACCAATCATTTCTAAGCGATACTATCGCACACAGCCCATCGATTACTAATTAATCAGGTGGTAAAGTACATAGCCCACCGATAAATATATAATTGATGGTATCGCACTTAGCCCATCATTAACATCAATAAGATGATACCGCACATAGCTCACCGTTATTTTACATTCATGGATAGTAATCCACATGTATATCTCTATTTCAAATGTTCAACCGAGAACATCCTCACATATTTTTATTCTTACTTAACTTTCTATGATTCTCGTTCGTACTCACATAATGCATTAATAAATCTATCTCGTACAACTAAGGTGTATCGATTACACATAACCCACTAGAGGTTCATCATATACTGAATTCATCTCAAATTGTTAGATAACACTATTGAGTCTCATACACATAGTGTCACATTGACATCATAATCTCATAGGGTCTTACTTATATTAACATATCAATGCCATGTCCCTGACATGGTCTTATACTAATTCTTACACCGAGGCCATATTCCAATATGGTCTTACACGAGATTATAACTATCAACATATCATGCTATATACATTTCCCATTACTCACAAATTCAATTCTCTTGACATCTCATTAAAAGATATTTCATACATTCATAAAATAAATATACATTCCATACAACATTGGAATACTAAATTAACTCATACGTAATTGCCACATTCACATATGAACTTACCTCGATGTCGAAAGGGCCGAAAGGGACTTTTTGCCCACATTTCTCTTTTTATCCATTCTAGGTCCGAAACTTGTTTTCTTTGATCTAGAACAATGGAATTTACTGATTTAATCACTTATAAATCATAATACACCATAATCTACACTTTAGGCAAAAATGAATATTTTTCCCTTACACTTTGGCAAAATTACTATTTTGCCCCTAGGCTCGTAAATAAATTTTCATCTCATTTTCTTGTTAAAAAAGCCTAGCTAAACATTTAATCCTCTTACAACTATCCACAATTCCAACTATTTCATGCCTTAATGAACAAATTATAACTTTTGCATTTTAGTCTTAATTAGCTGCTTTCATGACAACACCTTTCACAAAAGTTGTTTCTCATCATCCTATTATTCATGTCCTTCCATAAAAACTCAGAAACCAGCATAAAATCTCTCATGGCAAGTCCCTAGACTTTCAACCATGTTGCAAAATAGTCCCCCATGAGCTATCTTAAACTTTAGGGACTCCAAAAATACAATTTTTATCAAGAAAGATCATCAAAATCATGTACTTGTGAGGAGAAATGCTTGCTGAAATTTTGAGCTTCAAAAATCCCAATTCTTGTTGGTATTTTCGATGGAAGAAGAGAAGAAATAAAAAGATGATAGCTTTTTGCTTATTTCATCTTATTTTATTTCTTTTTAATTACCTAACATGACAACATTTAATGCCCTTGTCCCCTTTATCTTCCGTTGACCGGCCAAGCTAATTCCCATGGCCTAATTGCACATTTGGGTCCTCCACTTTATAAACCATAGCTATTTGGCGCCTCTAGCAAATAAAATAGAACTTCTGCACTTTATGCGATTTAGTCATTTTTCACAATTTAACTAGAAATCGCTAAAATTAAAGCACCAAAATTTTCATGCGTCATTATAAACATGTTATAACACATGACATAACATGAAAATAATTTTCTCTAACCTTGAATTAGTGATTCTGAGATCACTGTTCCGACTAGCCCCTAAATCGGGCTGTTACAATTCTCCCCCTTAGGGATTTTCGTCCCCGAAAATCTTATCAGGAAGAGTTGCTACCAACACTCTTAAAACATTTCCATCTACTATTCAAAATCGCGAATCCACTTATCCTCAAGTTTCTCTTGCCAATAACTCTTAAGCTGTGATACATAAGGTCAAAACGTAACTTGAAACCTAGGTTATTCTTCTTCTGGGGCATATACTATATCCAGTAATCCACTAATTTGGAACTCCGTACATGTCCAAACGATCGTTCGGATCTTTACTGGTTGATTCACTACAATTCGGATGACATCCCCCTCCTTGGGAATTTTGTTAAACAAAATTTGGAATCTATAAGGTCTTATCTCGCTTCCTCATTAAAGCATTCACCAACTGTAATAGTCTTGACTTGTACGCTTTGAAAACTCAGCTTTTAGTGGATCAACTACTTCTAACCATAGCTCGATCATATCATGAAATGTACTCTACTGTCAAAACATTTATGCACATAACTGCACTTCCTTATTCTTGCATTAGCAGATATGCTGCTACTAAATCTCATACAAAACTTCTGTATAAGTTCTAGATTCATCATCATTCAAATTCTATCTTGAGAAATCATCAACAACAGAAAACTTATACAACTTGTATTTTATCATCCCAAATTAACTCATTCAGAGTTTATTTAAAATACCATTTACTATCTCACTTCTGAACTATTTTGTTCTAAAAAGAAAATTCGCTCTTGTCATTTACCTTGCTAAAACTAGGATATTAGCAACTAAGATCGACCGAGTAAATAACTCGCATTACTTAACATGGATCTTTCATTAAGACACTTGTACTATGTCTACTATCTGAGAAGTATTACAATAACTATACCTGTTATTGTAATAGTTCTAGCCGTTTCCACTATTTCATTTTCAAAATGCACTATAGCATATGATACTCTCACTCATTAAATTTCAGAAAAAAATAACATCAATTTTCCCATGGATCATTTCATAACATCTAACTTACAATAAGGACACAGAAGTGATCATTTCGGGATCACCAACCTGTCAACTCTTTCTCTCGATTCAGACTGAACTCAGTACTAGAACTTTCAATTAATAGTTCTTTTTATAGCTTTCAACTTAACTATCACGGTTTGCACATTTCGATGAGCATACCCTTGTATCATGCTCCCTACTCACGTACACACAGAATTTTAATCTCTTTATTGATTCATGCGTGAATATACACAGAACTTGAATCATATCTCAATACATTAATCTACTCTTTTCTCCACACAGAGAACATATTTCTAGCACACTTTCATCTGAGTTTCTCTTGCTGTGCTAATCTAAAACCTTTCCTAACATCATATCTCACGATAGTAGGGACATCTCGATCGAATTCATTAACTCTATTCAGCTTACTCGAAAACTCATCATACAACGTGAAACTTGTGATTTCACTTCTTATATTAGAATCATCACCTACTTCCTCGTCAAGGTACATGGATAGGATTACTAGGAGATAGAGGAATGTTGATTTCAAATAAATAAATCGACAATCATTTTGTCTAATTTTTTTCTATCAGCTAACATTCTCACACAGCCACAGTTTATGAAAAGAACAACCACATCAGCCCTGAAAGGCAATAGATATTTGTACATAATATTCAAGGGGATTATATATTATAATCCACCCATGGCATCAACTAACTATGCACAAACTACAGGCTTCGAGCTAACTTACTCACACTTGCCATTTATTTAGCACATATCGTGCCATACATCGTACTTGTTTCTTCGTGATTCATTCACAAATATCTGCATTCACTCCTTCACATGACTTTAGTACTAATCTCATTTCTACTTCTAACTCATCTACCTGTCCCATTGATCACTAGGGATAATCAAAGACGCATATTCATCATCATTCATGTAGGTACGAAACCAATGCCATATCCCCGAAGTGGTCTTATATGGACTTCTACATCAAATATCGATGCCATATTCTGAATATGATCTTACACAATTCTCATATTCATCATAGTCCATTAGGACTTCAATATCGTATTCAACCTTAATTTCTCAATTTAATGAAGTATCATGCATAAATATAATACCAAGCATTTTCAATCATGCTAACGTCGTTATTGCATTAATCGCGTACAAACTTACTCAATTTGACTCTCATAATATCTCATCATAAATCAATAGTGGTAAGGAGGGTGAGGTTGTAGAGCCCCTTAACTTAACTCTCGTGACTACATACATATGATTTACTATTCATCATCAATGAAATATCATCATAGTCACACAACTCGCTCCAAGTGAGTTTTCACATTTATCACGCTACAATTGTTTCTATCACTTATACTTTTGACCTGTGACGTCACTTACTTAAGTTCCACATTAAGGTCTACTTGAGTACTCAACATTTAACTCTAATTTCTCTTACTATTACTTATTAATCTAGAGAATGTCTTACGGGTTTGAGTACATCGTTTACTTGATTGCCATAGTCCAACTATGATCTTACTCGTATCACAACATCATAGCCCAGCTATTACCTTATATGTAGTCACGATGCCATAGCCTCGCTATGGTCTTACATGAAATCTCATATCATCACTAATGCCATATCCCAGATACAGTCTTACATGGAAACTCATGTTGATACTGATGCCATATCCTAGATATGGTCTTGTACGGGATCTTATATCAATATCGACGCCATATCCCAGATATGGTCTTACACAATTTCATACCGAAGCCAGGTCCTAGACGTGGTCTTACATGAAATCTCTATTTGATTCTAACGCCATATCCCAGATATGGTCTTACACGGAATCACGTATCGTTGCCAATGCCATGCCCTAGACATGGTATTATATGGGATCACATGTATTGCTAGGGTCCAACCATAGTCTTATTCATCAATTTATTATTAAACGAAAAGACTCATCTCCTGCATTCTACTTAGTCAAGCTTCTCAATTTAACTCCCACACCGTCATATGTGTGACTTCATAACAGAGTCATAAAACAAAACATTATACATTCTCTACTTTAACAGTCACACGTGAGATTTAACCATACGGTTATATTTCTCATAAATAATGACATCACAATTCTCAATTGCTTACTTACTCTTACTGATTCTGACATACCTCATGGTACTTACTAGTCTTATGCTTGTAAGGTAAACAAGATACTTGTATTACTTGATCACATAGATAAACATACTTCACTATGATAAGCATAATCTTAATATCATCATCCATAACATGAATAAAACTTCTTAGTTAACTTGATAATAGCTTTGCTTACTAAACTTTCTTGCTATCTCATGTAAGCTTTACTCGTTTGCCAGATGAATTTCTATGAATAACCGAGGATACTGAATCTCATCTCACATATAACTCAATTGCAAAGCTATATCCTAGATATGGTCTTACAAGGGATCTCTCATCTTGGTATCGATGCCATGTCTTGACATAGACTTACACATAGTCTTCCTTATGGGTCCCCTTGGAAACTTACCATTGCCATGTCTTGACATGGTCTTATTTGGTATCTTTACTCATGAACTGGTCAATGCCGAGCCTTGGCTTGGACTTACAGGAAATCTTCTTTGTTATTCACCAATGCCATTCCTTGGCTTGGGCTTATACGGACTTTCTCATTTCATATGATAGATTGAGTATCCTAAATAATTCAACTTTAATCGGGACTTTTTCATGCTTAATCTCATTGATTTCTTTATTTAACATAGCATTAAACATTTTCATGGTAATATTGTACATTACGCTAAGTAATTTAATGATATTAATCATAAAGCTTAGAAATCATATAAACTTACTGAAATTATCTCGGTTGTAAATCATCACTGTCTTAACAAAACAATTTCGTTAGAGCCGGGAGACATCACACTATCACGGTCCACATATGGCATGTATAGCTAGACTCTTACTCATGCTAGGTTAGTCCAAGAACCGACTAAACCATAGCTCTGATACCACTAAATGTAACACCCCATACCCGAGTTCGAGGCTAAGACTGGATACGAGACATTACTATGCTTGAACTTTCTTAAACATGTACATATGGGTTATAAAATTTCGTTTCGAATTAAAAACTTCTCTTTCTTAGTCAAGTCATACATTTCATGGGGCTACGAGGCCTCAGACTTTCGTCCTGAAACTTTTGAAACTCATCTGGAAACTTTCTCTCGAAATAGGGGTCAAACGCCCGTGTAACTTGGGACACGCCCGTGTATCCCTAAGACATGCCCATGTCTCCTACCCGTGGTGGATACAGACAAATTACACACGGCCTTGACATGCCTGTGGCCCTAGCCCATGTGTCATGCTTTGATATACTGACTTATTCACACGGTCTGAAACAAACGAACGACCTGAACAAACGACCGTGTGGTTAGCCCGTGGTCTATTCTGACTTAAGACACTAAGGTGCAGGGGACACACAGCCTAGACACACACCCGTGTGTCTGTCCATGTGGGCACTTAGAGGCTATCTACCAAGCCTTTTATCACTCTTATTTGCATACATTCATATATCATCACATAATTTCACATAGCTTCAATATAACTCTTGAATTAAAGACATTTAATCATAAGAGTGTAACAATCTGGTTTGTGCCCTAGTCGGAACAGTGGTTTCGAGACCATGGATCCGTGTCTGAATAATATTTTAATATTATTTTCTGTGCCGTTGATGTGTGATTAAGCATGTGCTAAATTTTTGTAAGTTAATTTGTCCGTCTGTGCGTTTGATTTGAGCAAAGGATTGAATTGCATTAAACGCAAAAGTTGCTTTCTATTTGTTAAAGTGCATAAGTGATGTGGCTTTTAAGTGTTAAGGACTTATGTGGCAATTTAGCCACTATTTTGGTTAGTGGACGGCATGAGTAATGAAATATGGTTATATATATGTTTTTTTTATATATATATTAAATGTTATATGTTAAAATTTTATTATATATATTATATAATTATAGTATAATAAAGAAAACATGATGGTGGGTTTTATTCATGCATTGTTACCACCGAATAAGCAAAGAAAGAAAAAGAAAATTCTAAGCAAAGTTTCAGCCATAGTTTTGGTTAAATTCAAGGTTAGATTTTGATCCGTTTTCGATAATTTCTACGTTTTTGTAATTGTTGCTTCGTCTACTATCAAACCCATGTTTCAATTTTGTGTATTGGTGATGTTTGTAAGTTGTGCCATTGATGCTAGGTTGAGCTTTGTAATGCTTTAAGGTGTTAAATGATAGATTGGTGGTAGATGAACATGTTTTGTTCTTAAAGTTTTGATGAATTTAGCTAAATAGGGCTAAATTGAGAAAATGATAATTTGAGCGACTAAATTGTGAATTTGATGAAAAATATGGGCTTGTATGTGATGGTATATATTCGGCCAAGCTTTTGTATAAGTGGATTTTGTGAATTTGATGTTTTGAGAAAAATGGACTAAATTTCTAAATTGTGCAAATATAAGGGTTATTTTGCAAATAGCCCTAACTGTGTGTCTTTGGATTTAATTGAATGAATTAGTGAATAAAAAGGGTTAATTCTGAATATGTTTAGATCAAGAACCGAGGAAAACGGATTTAGATTGTGGGAAAGTGAAAGTAAACGAGTAGCCGTTTTCATTTCCGATAAACCGAATCCGAGGTAAGTTACTATACAAATAAACGTACTTGTATGAAATTATAATTATTCCTATGACTAATGTTGATAATGGATGTTTATGAGATTGTGCATATGAATCCGAGATAAGTTTGAATATAAAAAGTGTACTAAGCTATGTTTAAATGTTGTGAAACGAATGGTTATGATATCATTGAATTATAAATGCTATGTGAGAAATGGATTTTTGTTGCACTAAGTGTGCGTAAATAGAAATGTGACTAAGATGATTTGCACTGTGTGTGCGACATATTATAAGCTTCGACTTTGTGGATGGCACTGTGTGTGCGATACTGGTTTAAGATCAGTTTATTATAAATGCACTAAGTGTGCGATATCATTTAAGCTTCGGCTATGAGTTGACGCACTAAGTGTGCGACCATAATTAATGAATAGCACTGTGTGTGTGAAATAATATAAGTTTTGACTTTGTGATTAGCACTGTGTGTGCGATATTGATAGAAGCTACGGCCTTAACAATTAGCACTGTGTGTGTGAAAAGACAAAAGTTTTGGCTTATTGAATATACACTGTGTGTGCGATACCAAAAATAAGTTTAGTTTAACATATTGGCACTAAGTGTGAAACACCCCGAACCCGGCCCACGAGCTTTGACCAGATTTGGTATGTTCCTCAAGTAAACCGGTTCAAAGTTCTTTTGTTACTTTGGGAAAATAGTGTGTTTTGAAAGAAATATTGTTTTCGGTTGGGCTCGAGTAGAAAACAAAATCGTTTTATAATGAAAACCCTTTTAAATTTTAGGTGATAAAATATATAGAGTACATTTAAAGTAAATTACTTAATCTTTAACTTAATAAAAATTTCGTAACATAATAAATAAAAACAGAAATAAAATAGTGCACTATGGCCTTATGGCCTTATTACATCAAGTAAATCCAAATAATTCGGAGTACTTAAAAATTAATAGTCCATAAAAATAAAAACTTCATGTTGAGCATGGCCACCACAAGTTCTGCCGTCCCGGTCCATTACTGTTCATCACTTGAAACATGGTCCCTCAACGGGGTGAGTCAACAGACTCAATGTGTACACAACACTAAATCATAATAGAATCAGGCATAACAAATATTACACATTCATATCATAGCATACAAATTATGATGCATTCCCAAACCCAAACCTAATAAGCCATCCGCTACACTCCCCCGTACCAACCTGTACACCGTGGGGACTACTAAGTCGACCCTCCTTCTGCTACACTCCATATCACGGTATTAGGTCACTGCATTTGTGGTCTTAGGTCACCACATTCAGATATCACAGTCTTAGGTCACCACATTCAGATTACTGTGGTCTTAGGTCACCACATTCAGATACCACGGTCTTAGGTCACCGTGTTCGTGGTCTTAGGTCACCACATTCACTTCCCCTTTCAATAATCCATATGCCCCATTTTGTAATATGCATTAATATGCCAAAGTTCACATTCTTATTCTCATGTTACAAATAAAATATTTCATATTCCTAGTAGGAGTAGGAAACGTACCTGAGTACTTAGTACCATAACATGGTACCTTAGCCACTTTCTTATTCTTAATATCACATATTTTAATTAGACATAGCCATAAAACTTATTAAGAATTAGTGTGGGGTACACACCTGATTCGCTTAGCAAATTCCTTGAGATCTCGTAATCTGATCTACCGCTTAGATCCTTAATCCCTACATTTGGTTAATCACTTACTAATTTAATAAAAAGCCATTCGGCCATAAATCCAAATCCTAGTAGGATTAGTATACTAAAACTTACCTTGTTGCCGATTTGATTAATTAATCAAATCCCGGAAACTTGTATTCTTCCCCTTTGAAATCGGCTAATCACTAGATCCCTTGAATCGGTTAGTTTTCGGCTTAAAACACATAAAAATAGATCTAACTATACAAATAGGCCTTGGCCGAATATTCATAGTCACTTACCTTAAGGATCTTAAATCCCGAAATTATCCCTTGGTTATAGCTTCTGTCGAAATCCCTAAACCCACATGTTAGATCAACTTCTAACCTTTAATTACAATCAATGGCCCTTGGCCGAATGTCAGATATGACTTACCTTGATGGTCAAATCCCGAAGATCTTTTCCTTTATAGTCGACTATGGCAAAAATCCCGAAAGAATCCTTCCAAATTTCGGCAAATAAGAATATTGATGGGATTAGTCCTAGATTTCGACAAATCTAAAAGAAAAGAATAGAATTCAAAACTTATTCTTACCCTTTCTTGAAGAAATCGACAGCACCTATGCTTGAAGCCCCTCAAAAATTCGACTTTTGATGGATTGGAAAGAAAAGAAATTGGCTAATGGTGATATCTTGAATTTTCGGCTTTGGCTAACAAAAAGAAGAAGAACAAATGCTCTAGGAAATTCGGCAGAGAGAAGGGTTGAGAGAAAGAATGATGAATGGCGCTCTTTTCCTTATATAGCCGAATTTACTAACTTAGAATCCCTTACTTGGCCATCACACTTCTATTTTGATAGCTTTATCTCTTTAATTATCTCCTAAAATAAAAGATAATTCAGCAACTATCCTTACTTAGCCGAAATTATTAAACTCAAAGTCCCTTACTTGGCCATCACTTCTCCCTTATTTTCCTAATTAAAGAATAATTCCTCATTATCTCTTGAAATAATCTAAAATAATTCCATTATTTATCCCTTATTTATCCACTATTTATCTCTTAAAAATAAAAGAATAAAGGCTCCTAAATTATAGCCTTGTGCCGTCCACCTCACTTCTTCTGGAAGCAAAATAAAATTTCTTTTATTTGCTTTCCCTGTGACTCGAACTCAGGCCCAATCCCTTGCATGTGGCGCCATTTCCAGAGGCCCTAAGTGGCAACTCCAAGCCACTTTTCCAAGCTTGTTTGCGTGTCAAATTTCACATACTTTTTCTCTTAAGGCCACCTTGCCTTAATTTCCTCTTTTAAACTTTAAAACTCGACATTTCTAAGTCATTTCTAAGTTTCCAAAAATTTTCGTTTGCCTCTTTAAACTTGACATTTCCTTATATTTCCAAGTTTCCAGAAATGTTCACTTTCCTCTTTTGAATCATTTCTAAATCACTTCCTTCCATTTCCAAGTTTCCAAAAATGTTCACTTTCCTCTTTTAAACCTAACATTTCCATACATTTCCAGTGTTTCCAAAAATGTTCACTTTCCTCTTTTAAACCTAACATTTCCATACATTTCTAGGTTTCCAAAAATGTTCATAACACATAAGACATGTCATTTTGTACAATTAAATCGAAAATGCATAGGCCCTTTTCAGGATGTTACAAAGTGTGCGATACATTGCTAATAAATAGCACTGTGAGTGCTCTCTTTTTTTTTAGTAATGATACTAAGTGTGCGATACGTTATTTGATTTGCACTAAGTCTGCGGAGTTACGGATCCATTAAAATATTAACCCACTAAGGGATATACCCGAGAAATATTATTTATTTAAATAATGCATGATATCTTGGTGACATAGTACTAATGAGGTAAGGTGCTCTTCCTTTACGAGATTAAAGGAACGAGATGTAATTCATTAATCTATGAGGTTGTCCGAAAATGAATATATGGTATGTAAGTATGAGGTAATATCAAGAAATTGAGTAGCATAAGTGGTGAGTAACTAAGTGTTGATTAAGGTATGTATGATAGCTATGTGGATAATGATAGTTTTAAGAGTTGAAAGAATAGATACTTGAGTATGGGGTTGAGATTGATAATGAGCTAAAGAAAGAATGAGATGAATTTTTTTCAGATACGTTGAGTATACAACAAATGTGTATATAAGGTAAGTGACTATGTGTTTTACTATGTTGGATTGTAAATATGTTACATGAAAGCATATATGAAAAACTATGTGTTGGTGGTTCTTGAATTGATAAATATGGTAATTTGGCCAAGAATATGAATCAAAGTATAAATGTGAGAAATTTACCTTGTAGAAGAAATGTGCCAATGTGGTTATATGTTTACATGCTTTACATATCAAGTTTGTTTGTGTTTTGACTTACTAAGCTTTTGGAATGCTTACTCTGTGTGTGTTTAATCTGTTTTATAGGTCGTCAAAGCTACTGAAGGCTTGGGACCATCAAGGATCGTCATCACACTACTAATATCATTTTGGTATACCTTGGATATGCATATAGCTAGATATGGCATGTATAGGCTAGTTCTTGTGATGATTTGTAAAGTGAACTTAGCCATGTGATTTGGCTAGTTATGTTTTGGTATCATGCTTAGATGAATGTGAATTGGAAAGTTGTATTGGCATGATTAGTTGATATATGACATGGTTGATATGGTAAGTTTATGGACAAATGGTGCATAGGCATGATTGAGTTTTAGTTATGTAAATTGGTATGTTTAGAATTGGTTTTGAAGGTATATATTGAATGAAAATTTAATGTATGGTTGTGATTATCTTAGTGATCAAATGTGCATGATTTGGATGGCTATTTGGTATGTTTTTGGTTGCCATATATGCTTGATATGTGTTGGTAAATGATGCTTATAGGTAGGAACCATTTGGGGGGGCATTTTGGCCTTGTCAATGGCCTATAATGTCACACGATTGTAGCATACGGGCGTGCCTTAGACCGTGGGTAAATTGGCAGGATGCAGCCTAAAATCACACGGCCTCGACACGGGCATGTCATCTGCCCATGGTGTGCAAGTCAGTAGCTAACATAAAAGTACACGGCCAAAGTACACGGGCGTGCTTGGTGGCCGTGGTGGGGAAGTTAGTATATAGACATGATGGGACACACGGGGGTGTCTAGAAGTCGTGGAGGGCACACGGTCTCCTCCCACGGGCGTGCCTCCCCTGTATTTTAGAAGAGTTTCAAATTTTCATGGAATTTCATATGTGTTTTAGTTTAGTCCCGTCTCGACTTATAAGTATGATTAAGGTCTCGAGGACCCGATTAAGGGACATTATGTCTGAGAATGATGATTGAATGTATGATTTTGTCTGTGAATGTTTCCGATCTATCTGGTATCGCTCTTAACCTTAATCTGGCGACAGACTCGGGGTAGGGGTGTTACAAGGAGAAATAAAGCCTTCATCCCATACACTAGGGAGAACTATATCCATTACAATTACAAATAACTTAAGCCATCATGTATGGCTATACACAACCAAATTATAAATTCTCTTAAGCCACCACAATTAGCTACATCAATTAGAACTTTATCAACCTTAAAAGAATCACCATACGTGCCATGGCTCAAAAGAACTTGAAACACCATACCAGGAATCTATTCGATAGTGTGAAAACATCTCCGACGGCCTCCAACCCTAGCTAGTTAAAAACCTATAATGGATGGGAAAGAGAAAAGGAGTAAGCAAATATGCTTAGTAAGTTCATCTGTATATAACTGTACATTGCCCACCATTGAATCTCTAATAGGGTGGTATCGCACACAGCCCACCAATAATTTACACTTATGGTGATTTTGCACTTAGATCATCAATCATTTATACTTATGATGATTTCGCACTTAGCTCACCAATCATTTATAAGCGATAGTATCGCACACAACCCATCGGTTACTAATTAATCAGGTGGTAACGCACATAGCCCATCGATAACAATATAATTGATGGTATTGCACTTAGCCCATCATTAACATCAATAAGGTGATATCGCACATAGCTCACCATTATTTTACATTCATGGATAGTAATCCACATGTATATCTCTATTTCAAATGTTCAACCAAGAACATCCTCACACATTTCTATTCTTACTTAACTTTCTACGATTCTCGTTCGTACTAACATAATGCATTACTAAATCTATCTCATACAACTAAGGTGTATCGATTACACATAACCCACTAGAGGTTCATCATATACTGAATTCATCTCAAATTGTTAGATAACACTATTGAGTCTCATACATATAGTGTCACATTGACATCATAATCTCATAGGGTCTTACTTATATTAACATATCGATGCCATGTCCCTGACATGGTCTTATACAAATTCTTACTCCGAGGCCATATTCCAATATAGTCTTACACGAGACTATAACTATCAACATTTCAAGTTATATACATTTCCCATTACTCCCAAATTCAATCCTCTTGACATCTCATTAAAAGATATTTCATACATTCATAGAGTAAATATACATTCCATACAACATTGGAATACTAAATTAACTCATACGTAATTGCCACATTCACACATGAACTTACCTCGATGTCGAAAGGGCCGAAAGGGACTTTTTGCCCACATTTCTCTTTTCATCCATTCTAGGTCCGAAACTTGTTTTCTTTGATCTAGAACAATGGAATTTACTGATTTAATCACTTATAAATCATAATACACCATAATCTACACTTTAGGCAAAAATGACTATTTTTCCCTTACACTTTGGCAAAATTACTATTTTGCCCCTAGGCTCGTAAATAAATTTTCATCACATTTTCTTGTTAAACAAGCCTAGCTGAACATTTAATCCTCTTACAACTATCCACAATTCCGACTATTTCATGCCTTAATGAACAAATTATAACTTTTGCATTTTAGTCTTAATTAGGTGCTTTCATGACAACACCTTTCACAAAAGTTGTTTCTCGTCATCCTATCATTCATTTACTTCCATAAAAACTTAGAAACCAACATAAACTCTCTCATGGAAAGTCCCTAGACTTTCAACCATGTTGCAAAATAGTCCCCCCCCATTAGCTATCTTAAGCTTTGGGGACTCCAAAAATACAATTTTTATCAAGAAAGATCATCAAAATCACTTACTTGTGAGGAGAAATGCTTGCTGAAATTTTGAGCTTAAAAAAACCCATTCCTGTTGGTATTTTCGGTGGAAGAAGAGAAGAAATAAAAAATGGTAGCTTTTTGCTTATTTCATCTTATTTCTTTTTAATTACCTAACATGACAATATTTAATGCCCTTGTCCTCTTTGTCTTCCTTTGACCGGCTAAGCTAATTCCCATGGCCTAATTGCACATTTGGGACCTCCAATTTATAAACCATAGCTATTTGGCGCCTCTAGCAAATAAAATAGAACTTTTGCACTTTATGCGATTTAGTCCTTTTTCATAATTTAACTTGAAATCTCTAAAATTATGGCACCAAAATTTTCATGCATCATTATAAACATGTTATAACACATGAAATAACATGAAAATAATTTTCTCTAACGTTGAATTAGTGATTCCGAGATCATTGTTCCGACTAGCCCCTAAATCGGTACATTACAACCCTTGTATCTTTATCTTGAATAGGGCTCGTGCCCGCATCATTATCGCATGATAGGGGATTACACACTAAGTTCTCGTAACTCACCCTTTTCTTTTAACTATACAGGTAATCCCTAGCCTTAGATGACTTGGAGCTGCGAGGGACTCAGAGGTGGCCACACGTTTGCTAATATTTTATTTTAGGCCTAGTTATTTAAATTTTTATATTGGGTTGATATTTATGTAATAAGGCCTCTGGTGATTTTAATTTCTTTTAACTGGGTTTAATTTCTTATTTTGAAACTTCCAAACTGATACAAATAAGTTTTAAAAAATAATAACTATTTTAAAAGACAAACACACATTTTCAAACTTCAAAATGACATTAATTAGAGTAGCTTCCGGGGGTTTTTAAACTAAGAAACCAACAGTAACTAGCATGGAAATCGTTTAAAAACAGTTTTCTCTCAACAAGCCTGATTTCGAAAAACACTTCGATGGGACACGTCAAATTTGGTCGTAACGTCTAGGCCAGGTTTGAGGTGTTACATCAGCCGTGTGAGACACACGGTCCAGCAGATGGGTGTTGTCCTGGTCTTGTAACCCCTACACCTAATTTTTGTAAATTAAATTATCCACACGGTCTAGCACACGAGCGTGTGGCTGGCCATGTGATCCAAGTCAGAGAGTTACACGGGTAAGGACACGAGCTGGAACACGGCTGTGTGCCTCACAATAAATGCCCACATGGCCTGGCCACAAAGGTGCATGTTCCCTGCACCTAAGAAAAATTTTGAGATTTCGCAAAAAATTTTCTGTGATCCGATTTAGTCCCGACTTGATTCTAATATGTATTTTGGGCCTCGAGGACCCATATAAAAGACATTATGATTGATTGTGATTGATTTTCAGAAATGAATAGTAAACAACATAAATTAACTGTAATTGATTAGTAAACTTCGGTAATGCTTCGTAACCTTATTTCAGCTACGAATACCGGTTAAGGGTGTTACAGGCCAAATTGGCAAGTACGAAGGTTCAGATTTGGATTTGGATATTTCTTAAAGAATTAGACCATGAAAATTTAGCCCACTTTCAGTTGCTTCATTCCATTAAAACTTGACTCGTGGATGGCGCTAGGAATCACATCACTCTTATAGACAAAGGAACTTGTATTAAACAAAAAAGCCAAAAGAGAATAATAACACACAAAGTGTTTGAGTAAATGCTCTCAAAAGATTCTATTACAACAGAGTGATTACAAATGAGGGAGAAAAATTCTATTTATAGTTGAGCTCCCCTAGATCCAATAGTATAGATTGAATTAAATTAACAACTAAGATTAGTGCCTATCTACAAGATGAGAGTCATAAGGGATTTGAAATCTATACATATTTATCCTTTAGGATTTACAATAATTACCCTGGTAACTCTAGTCTTACTGGAGTTTTTTCACTTGGCTATAAAGCCTGAAATAGATAGGCTTCTCCATGGGTTCCATGAATAGGCCAATTTAACTGGGTCAAATGAGTCTCATTTAATTAGTTGACCCATGGGACAGTCTGTGTGCATTTACCACAAGCTTTGATCCATGGTCCATGACACTCTCCCCCCACCTATTCATACAATGCCATTGTCACATCCACAGAATGACACTGGTTTGACTAGTCTTGGAGCTACTTCAACACCTTGGTCGATTCCTAACTAGTCTCTCTATCGGGTAGTTCTGCCCCTTGGAACATTTGGCTCAACTTATGTCATCGACATAACCTAGCTTGGATTGTATTTCTCTCTTGTATATCTCGATCATAAGAGGCCACCGCTCTTACTTGCCCCATTGTGACTCACCTCAATTGGGATCTTGTAACACCCTTAATCGTGGCATTACCAAACATAGCACAAGTCACCACAAACATTTACTGCTCACATAGTCATAACCGAATGCATTATGAACAATTTCATTTTTAAAGTATTCTTGAACAATATCATACATATCTTAAACCCTTTAGCCAAATTCAGAATTACACAATTGCAACAAATAGCAACAGATACTAATCATTTGGGTCATGTAAGCCACATTAACTGAATATGCACATGTACATAATTACTTACTAAAACTAGATAGAAACTTCCAAATCTAAACTTACATATATATGATTATAAGATACTTGTTTATCCGAATTCAAATAGACCAAATAAATTCATCCACATAAAGTATACCTCAATACATTTGTAAGAACCTAATCGAACCAAAATACCCAATTATCCTTTTCGTTGCTGAAACACATAAATTGAACTTAGTACACATGCACAAATGTAATCCATAACCGTATATTCCATTTCTAATTACCTAACCTATGATTTCATCTTTTGACCAAATATGCAATTTAGTATAAAAATGATCTCCAATTTATTCATGTTTTCAAATATCACTTCAATAGCAAGTCATCATCAATCCATAACCCAAACATATTCAAATAGACATATGTCAACTTCCCAAAAGCAGTAATTATAAGTCATAAACGTAGACTTCATGCCAAACCATATGCATATGCTCATATATAAACACCTAACATGAACTCATATCAGCATTAAAATTAAAAATTCAAGCAGAACATACACATACTACGAATAAGATCATTTAGAGATTAGGTCATTAGCATTTAAACCAAGCCATTTTCGCATGGCTTATATTTACATCTTCAAAACATTATCTAAGTAATTAACTAGCCTATACATGCCTTAAGTTCAAAACTCAAGCTTTAAAGGTACCAAAATAAGTCGATAGTGTGGATGACTTCAAAGTCGATCCCCGAGCTCGTAGCTAACAACCGAAATCAATAAAACAGAATAACAGAACACACAAAGTAAGCTATCTTAGCTTAGTAAGTCTTAAGCAAATATGATAAATCAATTGAGCATTCAAATAATTTAATCCAATACTTTATAAAATTGATGTAATAACATAGCACCAATAAACAATTATAGCCGAATGCTGATATACTTGCTTGACATAACGTTTATATCTTAACAACTTCAAAATATCTCCGTCATGTCTTAAAAATACAAACTTATCAATTACATATAATTTGATATGTTTTCGTATACAATCGATTAAATAAATACTAAATACATATCAACCATTTATAACTGAATATACATATATAATAATATCCATTAAACTTCACATGTATACATTTATATAATATCTATATAATATCATTTTATCCACATCTATAAGGTAGATTATACAAAAGCACATTGTTAATTCACTAGTTCAATATACATTACATGTATATTTACCCATTTGGCCGAATTTAAATGACACATCCATGTTCACATCTAAAGTCAACATTCAATATATCATATTCATCATTTATAAAGTCGAATACCGTTAATAGAATTTTACAAATATACCTCAAATGTATCACATACCAGTAGTATCAATCGTAATATACTAACTTACCTTATCTCGTACAACCAATAGGCTTTTATGTACCTGAACAATTAGCTCATTTACTGTATTCAAAATTCCACATCATTAGTAATCCATTGAAGCATATACTTATAAATAATCACCGGCATAAAGCCTGCTAGGCATAAAGCCTGAAACACACACACCGGCACTAAGCCCGCTAGACCCGATGTAACATCCTTATATAATGGCTATTATGTTTGAATTGTGTGCATGTGAATGGCTTGATTGTGATATTAATTGAGGTGTCTTAGGGTTTGGGTATGAGCCAAGGGTAGGCCTGAGCTATAGAAAAATTTTTATTTTTAAGCTTTGGTTAAGGGGAGCTGTAGGAGCTAGGGGTTAAGTGTATCATGTGGCAAACATTAGCACAAGAGTACCTGTGGTAAAGTGGCAAGGAGGCGCCACTTAGGGCCTTAAGAAGTGACGCCACAAGCAAGGGAAGGGAGCTGAGGTTCGAGCTGCAGGAATCCCTCTTTGGGAATTTCTTTTTGATGCCAAAGAGGTAAGGAGTTGTGCTCAGTTAGAACTCTGGTAGATAGCTGTTGATCAAGTCAACAAATTCAAACAGGTAGAGAGGAGAAAATTTAGGAGTTTGAACAATTCAAACTCGTTTGAATGAGTGTTCAGGAGGGACTTGAGGTGTTGGCCAAAATTTAAACTGTGAGAGGAGGAGTAATCGGTTGAAAGACTTTAGAGGAGTGCCGAATTTCCATAGTCAATCTAGGTGGACATTTTCGGCTAGTCATACCTTGGTGTTCATTATTTTGAAGCAAAAGCCGAAATCCCTTAGCCCCTTGTCAACTTTTCTCTTAGGCATCAAACTGAATTTGCTATGAACCTTATGTGTTTCTCTTTTTCCCTTTGAAACTAAAACCCCTCTCCTTCTAAACCTCATTTCGTTTCCTTTTCTTCTCTAATTCAGCCATAACCGAATGTGCTCCTAAAGCCTCTTACCTCTTTTCTTCTCTTCTCATTCTCTATTTTGTTCTTTTTCAAAACCTCTTTGGCCGAATCCCTTAAAGCCGATTTTCCCTATTTCTTTCTCTTCTCTTCCTTACATTGTTTCAAAATTGAATCAACACCCTTTCCCCCTTGAATCGACTACTTACTTCTTTTAAATCCTTCTCTTGTGCCGAAAGCTCATAAGCCTCTTTCTTGATTATTTGCAAATCCGAATCACCCTCTCAAGTTTTGGGGTTGCTCAATCGTTCTTCTCCTTTGGATCTATAGCCGAACCTTTAATCTAGGTGAGTTTCAATTCTTTCTCTTCTTTTTCCCCTTCTACTTCTTTGGTTATTAAGCCGAATCTCTTTTCTATCGTCACACTCTCTCTTTTTGTCGTTCTTCGGGTTTTGTAACAGTGGTTCGTGGTCATCTACTCTCCACCAATCGATTGTGTTAAGGACTGTGGTAAGGTTACATGTCAAATCAACCCTTCTCTTGTTTATTTAAAAAGTCGAAGGCTACTCGTTATGATGACTAAGTGTTCAGCCGATTGTAGGGGGAGATTGTCATCGCGTGCTTTGGGATTTGCTTTAAGATTGAAAGGTGTCAAGGTAAGATTGGTGGTCTTGTGCGTTAACTCTTTGGGATTTCTTGGTTTAGTAGAATGGCTATTTACTAATGGTTTTGTTTTGGGTCGAGTATAGGAAAGGAATATCTTGTGCGTTAGATCTCGATCTACGGGGTTTGGTAGTCTCGTTAGTAACCAGGTGTGTATCTCCTGCACACTTCATAATCTATGTAAAATAGGTTAATAACTTAAACAATGTTAAATGCCGAAAATTATGTTGATTTCGATATGGTACCCTTATGGGTATGAGCAAGGATTCCGGGTAAGTCCGCTCTGATGAGTTACTAATACTTGATTTCTGATGAAATTGTATATGTTATGTTTCGATATATGTTAAATAATTAAGCATGTTGGCATGGTATGTATATGCATGTGCATTATAGTGGGTGTTATGAGAGGAGGGGGAAGATTTGATATCTGTGACTTTGGGTCACCAGTGGTTTGGCACCACCAGTGGTTTGGTACCACATTTAATATTCGTAACTTTGGGTCACCAGTGGTTTGGCACCACATTGGATTTAGCGACCCGTCTCAGTGGCTTAGCACCACAATGGGTTGGCCCCACATTTTATAAAAAGGGATTGTCGCCAGTGATTTGGTATCACAAAGTGGGTTGGCCCTACACATGGATTATTCGTGACTTTGGGTCACCAGTGGTTTGGCACCACCAGTGGTTTGGTACCACACGGGGTAGACAAAAGGAGTTGTGGATGGCTAGGTTTGGGTGGATGATATATTTGCTTGATTATGAATTGTGTAAGAGTGTTGCTATAATCGGGAGGGGGATTATGCACTGAGTCTTGGGGACTCAACTCTTCCCTTATCTTTTTCAGGTGACTCGTAGATCGCGGATGAGGAGCCGGGTGGACTCGAGGTGGCCATGCGAAATTGCTTTTGGTTTTACATTGACTTACCGAATTGGGTACTTTATTTTAATTTGCTTTTGCCTGGGTTTGTAATAAGGCCACTAATTTATATTTTAGGATTATTTTATCTGCTTTAGGTTTTATTCCAAATGTTGCTAAGTAAATTACTCGATATGTTTTAATAACCTAAAATTCAAAGTTTTCTAAATTATACTATGCAATGGGTTTTCTAAACCTTACCATCGGGTAAGAATTAATGAGTGGTAATAACAATAGGCTTAAACTTTTTTTAAAATTAAGTTACCTAAAATCAAATGTTTTAGAAATGGTTACCAACTTTACATCTAAACATAATCGGGTTTTTCCTAAAGTCACATGGTTTATACGTTAGATAACGACGCACGGCTTTTCTCAAAGAGTCTCTCCCCTACATTTAAAGAATTTCTAAACAACCAACATATTTTTCAAATAACATCTCCTCAAATCAAATTTTCAACTTGATTTAGTTAAACTGTTTTACCCTGTGACATGCCAGATTCGGTCGTAGTGTGT
This sequence comes from Gossypium bickii, assembly GCA_025503065.1. Classification (NCBI taxonomy): domain Eukaryota; kingdom Viridiplantae; phylum Streptophyta; class Magnoliopsida; order Malvales; family Malvaceae; genus Gossypium; species Gossypium bickii. Next base: position 38,125,060 of record CP106717.1, on the reverse strand, counting down.
TGACCAGGTTAGGGTGTTACAATTATCGTATCAGAGCCTAGTTTCAAAAGCTCGACTGTGGGCCCGAGGCCTAAAATGTTTTAATTTAGGATTTCAAAAGGATTTGTTTGAAAACACATGGTCTGGAAAGCATGGCACCAAGTCTCTGGCACCGATCTGCCCTGGTAAGTACCTCTAAACAGTTGTTTGCATATGATATATGATATGAATGAATAATAGTAGTGGACTACCCTAGAATTGAAACCCATAGGACTCTGTGAACTCGCGAAAATAGAACTCTGTAATAAAATTATTCATAAGATTGTGCTTTAATAACAGCAGAATAAAGTCTAATACATAAAACTCTTAAACCAGATAAGTTGGGAACATTAGCCATGAGCACTTGAGGACGTTGTCTTAACACACGGGGACACGGTTAGGGTAGGATGACTGTGTCTAAACCAGTGGGGTTTGGTCAGGGGTCGGAAAATGAGATACCACCATCACCACCAGCTGCGGGTGGTGAGTTTCAAGATCAGACGGGTGATGACGCAGTGTCGTAGGCAATGCTGTGGGTTCTTGAGAGAGTAGCTGGAGTAGGTGGAGGTGCGAGAGCGCAGAAATCTATATCTGAGCGACTTCGAGCCAATGGATCTGAGGTATTTCGAGGTGTTTCTGGTGTGGCTTCCAATACGGCCGAGTATTGGTTGGAGGCAACAGAGTGAATCATGGACGATTTGGACCTTACTGCTGAGGAGAAATTAAAGGGAATAGTGTCGCTTCTCCGGGATGAGTCATACCAGTGGTGGCTCACGGTTCAGGATGGTGCTGCAGCCGATGATCTTACTTGGGACTACTTCAAGGCAGCCTATCAGAAGAAATATATTGGGTCTAGTTACATTGATGCACAGCGGAAGGCGTTTCTGCGACTAGTTCAGGGAAGTAAGTCAGTATCTGAGTACGAGGTGGAATTTTTAAGGTTAAGCCAGTACGCTCGAAGTATCGTGGCAACGGAGCATGAACGTTGTGTCAGGTTTGAGGATGGACTAAGGGATGAACTGAGGTTGCTGATTGCTCCACAGCAGGAGAGGAAGTTTGCCGTATTGGTAGAGAAGGCTAAGATAGCCGAAGGAGTAAAGGAATCTGTGAAACAGAATTTGGACAGGAATAGACATAAGAAAGGTTTTGGATCATCTGGGTCAGCTGGAAATTCCCAGAAAAGGGCTAGACATGGTGGGACGAATCAAGCTGGAAGGTCTGCTACTACTACTCAGGGACCAGCGCAGTGTACTCGGTGTGGATAATCTCATTGGGGAGAATGTCGGGCCAGTGGCAAAGGATACTTTGAGTGTGGGTCTCTGGATCATCGTGTAAGGGATTGTCCACGTAAGCTAGCCAGGATACAGTCTAAGGGTCAGGGCCGTGCTCAATTCAGGAATGGTGGACAGTAACTGCAGAGGGGTCGTGGTTCTGGTAAAGGAGGTAATGGTTCTGGTCGGGGCCGTGGACCACCGGCGAGAGGTGCAGGCAATACTGAAGCAAGACAGCCTAGGTTGGTATATGCAGTGAGGCGTCGAGAGGAGGGTGATGCACCGCATGTCATAACTGGTACGTTCTTAATCTTTCGACTACCATATACTGCTCTGATAGATGTTGGTTCAACGCATTCGTATGTTGCTAGTCGCATAGTGGAAACCATGAACCTAGACTTTGAGATTACTTCTAGGGAGATGACAGTAATTAGCCCTCTAGGTTATTCTGTAGAAGTAAATAAACTATATAAGGATGTACCCCTAGAACTCCAAGGGGTAGTGTTTGTGGCTGATCTGATGGAACTGCCATTTGGGGAGTTTGATCTAATTTTTGGGATGGACTGGCTGGTGAAGTACCAAGTGAGTTTGGACTGCGCGACTAAGCGCATGGTTTTGAGAACAGTTGAAGGCGAAGAAGTGGTAATGATAGGTCATAGAAGGGATTATCTATCTAACGTTGTATCTGCTCTAAAAGCTAAGAAGATGGTCAGGAAGGGTTATGAAGCGTTCATGGTTCACGTGTGTGCTTTGGAGGCCAAGGAGTCAGCTGTAGGGAATGTTCGAACGGTGAAGGAATTTACCGACGTATTTCCAAAAGAACTTCCGGGTCTGCCTCCGGATTGTGAAGTTGAATTTGGCATAGATCTGTTACCCGGAACTGCGCCAGTGTCTATTGCCCCGTATAAGATGGCGCCAAAAGAATTGGTGGAACTGAAGGCACAGATTCAAGAGTTGTTGGACCGGGGTTTTATCCGGCCAAGTGTTTCGCCTTGGGGAGCGCCTGTGCTCTTTGTTAAGAAGAAGGATGGTACGATGCGGATGTGTATAGACTACCGCCAGTTGAATAAGTTGACGATCAAGAACAAGTATCCGTTGCTCAGGATAGACGGCTTGTTTGATCAACTTAAGGGGGCATCAGTTTTCTCGAAGATCGATTTAAGGTCGGGGTATCATCAGCTTAAGGCGAAGGAGGCTGATATCCACAAGACGGCGTTTCGCACTCGGTATGGGCACTACGAGTTTCTGGTAATGCCGTTTAGGTTGACTAACGCACCGGCAGTGTTCATGGATATCATGAACTGGGTGTTTCAGCCGTACTTGGACCAGTTTGTCGTGGTATTTATAGACGACATATTGGTGTACTCAAGGTCTGAGGAGGATCATGATGCGCACTTGCTGGTAGTTTTGCAAATTTTGAGGGAGAAGCAATTATTTGCCAAGTTCAGTAAGTGCGAGTTCTGGCTTAGGGAGGTGACTTTCTTGGGTCACGTGGTGTCAGCTGAGGGGATTAGAGTGGACCCTCGAAAGATTGAGGCAGTATTGGACTGGAAACTGCCTAAGTCAGTGGCGGAAGTTCGGAGTTTTCTGGGTCTAGCAGGGTATTACCGAAGGTTTGTGGAAGGGTTTTCTCTAATCGCAGCGCCGTTGACCAAGTTACTGAGGAAAAGAGTTCCGTTTGTGTGGTCCAATAAGCAGCAGGAAAGTTTCGACAAGCTAAAGAAGATTCTAACGGAAGCTCCGGTTTTGATTTAGCCGGAATCAGGGGAAGAGTTTACGGTATATTGTGATGCATCACATATCGGCTTGGGATGTGTGCTGATGCAGGAAGGGAAAGTAGTGGCATATGTGTCTCGACAGATAAGACCGCATGAAGTTAACTATCCGACACATGATCTGGAGTTAGCAGCAGTGGTCTTCGCTCTGAAGATATGGAGACATTATTTGTACGCGAAGAAGTCAATAGTCTACACGGATCACAAGAGTTTGAAGTTCCTCTTGACTCAGAAGGACTTGAATCTGAGGCAGCGGAGGTGGATCGAGTTGTTGAAAGACTATGACTGTTCAATTGAGTATCATCCGGGCAAGGCCAACGTAGTGACAGACGCGTTGAGCCGAAAGGTAGTGTCGGACCTGAGAGCGATGTTGGCTCATCTCAGCTTGTATGACGACGGGAGTTTATTAGTGGAATTGCAGGTTAAACCGACTTGGGTAGATCAGGTTAAAGAGAAGCAGCTAGTGGATGAGAGTCTGAATGCTCGGAGGTTGCAAGTGCAGAGTGGTGGATTGGAAGGTTACAGTTTGACCAATAATGGAGTGTTGTATTTTCAAGGGAGAGCTTGTATGTCGAAGGACGTCGAGTTACGACAGAGGATTCTTTGGGACACACATAGCAGCCCATACGCTATGCATCCTAGAGGTAACCAGTTGTACCAAGATTTGCGAGAGTAGTTTTGGTGGCCAGGTCTGAAACGGGAAGTAACTGAGTTTTGGGTAAATGTCTGACATGTCAGCAGGTCAAAGCTAAACATCAGTTATCGTCGGGTTTGTTGCAGCCGGTGAAGATTCCACAGTGGAAGTGGGAAAGGACTACGATGGACTTTGTCAGTGGGCTACCCCTTACGCCTAGTAAGAAGGACTCAGTCTGGGTGATTGTGGATCGTTTGACTAAATCGGCTTATTTTATACCGATACAGGTTGATTACTCGCTTCAGAAGTTAGCCAAGTTTATGTGGCAGAGATAGTGAGGTTGCACGGTGTGCCAGTATCGATTATATCAGATAGGGATCCTAGATTCACGTCGAGGTCCTGGAAAGCGTTGCATTAGGTGTTGGGTACGCAGTTGGATTTTAGTAAGGCATTTCATCTGCAGTCAGATGGACAGTTAGAAAGAGTTATACAAATCTTGGAAGATATGTTGAGAGGCTGTGTCTTGGACTTCAGAGGTAGCTGGGAGGAATTTCTACCGTTAGTGAAATTCGCGTACAACAATAGTCACCAGGCAAGCATTAAGATGGCACCATATGAGCCGTTGTATGGTAGGAAGTGTCGTACACCTACGTGCTGGACAGAGTTGGGTGAGCATCAGATGTTGGGACCGGAGTTAGTTGCTGAGACTGATGATAAGGTTATGTTGATCTGAGCTCGTCTAAAGGAAGCTACGGACAGGCAAAAATCCTATGCCGATCTTAAGTGGAGAGATATAGAGTTTGCAGTGGGTGACAGGGTTTTCTTGAAGGTCTCACCTTGGAAGAAAGTGGTGAGATTTGGACAGAAAGACAAGTTGAGCCCAAGGTTTATCGTGCTGTATAAGGTGTTGAAACGAGTGGGACCAGTAGCTTATCAGCTCGAGTTGCCAGCGAAACTGAGTCAGATACATGATGTGTTTCACGTCTCCATGCTTAGGTGCTACCGTTCGGATCCATCGCTTGTGGTGTCAGTGGAGGAAATTGAGGTGATCCCAGATTTGACCATGGAAGAGGAACCAGTGCAGATTCTAGATCGGGATGTGAAGGTTCTGCGGAGGAAGTCGGTTCCAATGGTAACGGTGTTATGGTGAAACCATGGTGTGGAAGAGGCTACGTGGGAACCAGAGGATGTGATGCGGCAGCAATACCCTCAACTCTTTTGACCAGGTAATTTCGAGGCCGAAATTATTTTTTAAGGGGGTAGAACTGTAACATCCTTAAATAGGGGCTATTATGTTTGAATTGTTTGCATGTGAATGGCTTGATTGTGATATTAATTGAGGTGTCTTAGGGTCTGGGTATGAGCCAAGGGTAGGCCTGAGCTATAGAAAAATTTTTATTTTTAAGCTTTGGTTAAGGAGAGCTGTAGGAGCTAGGGGTTAAGTGTATCATGTGGCAAACTTTAGCACAAGAGTACCTGTGGTAAAGTGGCAAGGAGACGCCACTTAGGGCTTTGAGAAGTGACGCCACAAGCAAGGGAAGGGAGCTGAGGTTCGGGCTGCAGGAATCCCTCTTTGGGAATTTCTTTTTGACACCAGAGAGGTAAAGAGTTGTGCTCAGTTAGAACTCTGGTGGATAGTTGTTGATCAAGTCAACAAATTCAAATGGGTGGAGAGGAGAAATTTAGGAGTTTGAACAATTCAAACTCGTTTGAATGAGTGGTCAGGAGGGACTTGAGGTGTTGGCCGAAATTTGAACTGTGAGAGGAGGAGTAATCGGTTGAAAGACTTTGGAGGAGTGCCAAAATTCCATAGTCAATCTAGGTGGACATTTTCGGCTAGTCATACCTTGGTGTTCATTGTTTTGAAGCATAAGCCAAAATCCCTTAGCCTCTTGTCGACTTTTCTCTTAGGCATAAAACCGAATTTGCTTTGAACCTTATGTGTTTCTCTTTTTCCCTTTAAAACTGAAACCCCTCTCCTTCTAAACCTCATTTTGTTTCCTTTTCTTCTCTAATTCGACCATAACCGAATGTGCTCCTAAAGCCTCTTACCTCTTTTCTTCTCTTCCCATTCCCTGCTTTGTTCTTTTTTGGAACCTCTTTGGCCGAATCCCCTCAAAGCCGATTTTCCCCTATTTCTTTCTCTTCTCTTCCTTACATTGTTTCAAAACTGAATCAACACCCTTTCCCCCTTGAATCGACTACTTACTTCTTTCAAATCCTTCTTTTGTGCCGAAAGCTCATAAGCCTCTTTCTTGATTATTTGCAAAGCCGAATCACCCTCTCAAGTTTAGGGGTTGCTCAATCATTCTTCTTCTTTGGATCTATAGCTGAACCTTTATTCTAGGTGAGTTTCGATTCTTTCTCTTCTTTTTCCCCTTCTACTTCTTTGGTTATTAAGCCGAATCTCTCTTTTTTCGTCACACACTCTCTTTTTGTCGTTCTTCGGGTTTTGTAACAGTGGTTCATGGTTATCTACTCTCCACCAATCGATTGTGTTAAGGACTGTGGTAAGGTTACATGTCGAATCAACCCTTCTCTTGTTTATTTAAAAAGCCGAAGGCTACTCGTTATGATGGCTAAATGTTTAGCCGATTGTCATCACGTGCTTTGGGATTTGCTTTAAGATCGAAAGGTGTCAAGGTAAGATTGGTGGTCTTGTGCGTTAACTCTTCGGGATTTCTTGGTTTAGCCGAATGGCTATTTACTAATGGTTTTGTTTTGGGTCGAGTATAGGAAAGGAATATCTTGTGCGTTAGATCTCGATCTACGGGGTTCGATAGTCTCGTTACAGGTGTGTATCTCTTGCACACTTCATAATCTATGTAAAATAGGTTAATAACTTAAACAGTGTTAAATGCCGAAAACTATGTGGATTTCGATATGGTACCCTTATGGGTATGAGCAAGGATTTCTGGTAAGTCCGCTCTGATGAGTTACTGATACTTGATTTCTGATGAAATTGTATATGTTATGTTTCGATATATGTTAAATAATTAAGCATGTTGGCATGGTATGTATATGCATGTGCATTATAGTGGGTGTTATGAGAGGAGGGGGAAGATTTGATATCTGTGACTTTGGGTCACCAGTGGTTTGGCACCATATTGGATTTAGCGACTCATCTCAGTGGCTTAGCACCACAGTGGGTTGGCCCCACATTTTATAAAAAGGGATTGTCGCCAGTGATTTGGTATCACAAAGTGGGTTGGCCCCACACATGGATTATTCATGACTTTGGGTCACCAGTGGTTTGGTACCACATTTATACTTGATATCAGTGACTTTGGGTCACCAGTGGTTTGGCACCACCAGTGGTTTGGTACCACACGAGGTAGACAAAAGGAGTTGTGGATGGCTAGGTTTGGGTGCATGATATATTTGCTTGATTATGAATTGTGTAAGAGTGTTGATATAATCTAGAGGGGGATTATGCACTGAGTCTCCAAGACTCACCTCTTCCCTTATCTTTTTCAGGTGACTCGTAGATCGTGGATGAGGAGCCGGGTGGGCTCGAGGTGGCCATGCGAAATTGCTTTTGGTTTTACATTGACTTATCGAATTGGGTACTTTAATTTAGTTTGCTTTTGTCTAGGTTTGTAATAAGGCCACTAATTTATATTTTGGGATTATTTTATTTGCTTTAGGTTTTATTCCAAATGTTGCTAAGTAAATTACTCGATATGTTTTAATAACCTAAAATTCAAAGTTTTCTAAATTATACTACGCAATGGGTTTTCTAAACCTTACCATCGGGTAAGAATTAATGAGTGGTAATAACAATAGGCTTAAACTTTATTTTAAATTAAGTTACCTAAAATCAAATGTTTTAGAAATGGTTACCAACTTTACATCTAAACATAATCAGGTTTTTCTTAAAATCACATGGTTTATACGTTAGATAACGACGCGCAGCTTTCCTCAAAGAGTCTCTCCCCTACATTTAAAGAATTTCTAAACAACCAACATATTTTTCAAATAACATCTCCTCAAATCGAATTTTCAACTTGATTTAGTACCCGAGGTCTGATATTCAATCACCGGCAATAAGCCTGCTAGGCATAAAGCCTGATTAAGTTTACCAGCCCAAGGCTTGCTAGGCTCAAAGCCTGTATCATGATACTTTTAATCTATCTCACACAATTCGTTCCATATGCCGATTCACTTATTCACATTTCGAACTCATTGTACGAACATTCAAATAACATATATCAATTGAATAATTTAAACAAGTCAAACTTATACTTATCACATTCGACTATTCAATAATATAGCTACAAAATTTCCAAAAATCAGCATATACTAAGTTACGTACATAATTTCTCGATGTTTTATTGCTTAAAGGCTTACCTCGAATATCGACGGACGACGAAAATCGGCTATTCGACTATTTTCGTTTTTCCCCGATCCAAATCCATTTTCTTTGGTTCTTGATCTAAACATGTTCAAATTAAGCTCATTCAAATATATTTACATTCAATTTAATCCAAAAACACATAAATGGGAAAATTACCATTTTGCCCTATTATTTCACACTTTTTACAATTTAGTCCTATTTGCACAAAACACAAAATACACAAAATTTGAATAAACACCTTAAGGGCCGAATATTCCTAGTCTTCATACAAGTCCATGCATTTCATTTATTTCACATTTTGTCCCTCAAAAATTTATTTTTGCGATTTAGTCCAACATACTCAATTTCATCAAAAATTCAAAGACAAAACTTGTTAATTAACACATATTTATCATAATTCATCCTCAAACCACATAAACATCAAACTATCATCAATGGCTCAACTCAAAATATTCATCAAACTCAAAAATTAAAGCATGGGTCTTGTACATTTCATAGCAACGATCTAAAAAACGTAAAAATTATCAAAAATCGAACAAAAACTAACCTTTAATCAAGCTTGAAGTTGGCCGAACCTAGCTAAGTTTTAGTTCTTTTCTTTTTTTTCACTTTCGACAAAGAAAGACGAATAAATGAATGATGTTTCTCTTTCATATCATGTTTTATTATAATAAGTTTAATATAATGTTTAATAATTAATAATAACATTTATAATATAATTTCACATCATATAATCACTTAAACTTACACATGCCGTCCACTATAACTTAAAATGGGCTAATTGCCCTTTAAGGACCACACATTAAAAAGCCACTATCAAATAAGCACTTTACACTTTAATTAGTAACTTTTATACTTTACGCGATTAAGTCCTTTTTGTTTAATTAAACACACAAACAATCAAATTTTTATACGAAACTTTCACATAGTAATTCATATATAATTATCATAGAAAATAATATTAAAAAAATTCAGACTCGGATTCGTGGTCCCAAAACCACCGTTCCGATTAGGGTCAAATTCAGACTGTTACAGATCCCCTTGATCCCCATAAGTAGGCTTCGACACACCCACATTAAACATCATGTTAATCTTGAGTATTACCACTAACTTTAGTTTTAAGCCTTTCGACTTACCCTCTTCAGAACTCTAAAAGGGCCTTTGTGTCTTTTCCAAACCAATGATAAGCCAAAATGTAAAACACTATATAAGTTTTTTCCAAGTTAACGTCATTAGGTACAAAAACTCGACCATGAAAGCGAATACATCCATTATTTTCAATGTCAAAATCTCCAGCTCATTTTTGTTCAATTAACTTTCTCCAATCCAATAACTGTGAATCTGACAATTGAGCTTCTTTGATATGCTTGATCATGTATGGTTTCATTGACAATTCGACTAAAAGGCTACCGTATTCACATAGGCTCAACTGAGTAAACATTTCTTTGAGTTCAACCAAAGCTTTTTGACTTAAAGCATCAAGGACAACATTTACCTTACTAGGATGGTACTTGATCATTTAATCATAATCTTTTAGCAACTTAATCCATCGCATCTACATTAAATTTGACTCCTTTTGGGTGAGGAGATATTTAAGTCCTTTATAATCCATATAAATTAAACATTTTTCACCATATAGATAATGACACCAAGTTTTTAATGTAAACACTACAACTACTAATTCAAGAGCATGGGTCAAATAATTGCATTCGTGAGTCTTCAACTATCGTGAAGCATACCCTATCACTTTACTTTCCTACATCAAGACTGTAACACCCCTAACCCGTATCCGTTGCTAGATTAGGGTTATGAGGCATTTCTAGACTGACCACAAATCATCATACTCATATAAATCATTTTATTACTAGTAATGCATAAACAATCTATGCTTTCAAGTTCAAACATATACTTAACATTTATTAGACATTAGCAAACAAAATCAATTTAACATAGCAATCTATCATTCAAATGGTCATAACCGAGTGTACCATGAATAAAGATATACTTTCATTGTATATTTAAACATTTATGAACGTATCAAAAATCTATATTGGCAATTACACATAAAAGTAGTTTTGATCAAATAGTAAAAGTTACTATTCATTTGGTCAACAGGTTATAATGGCCGAATATGCACATTTCCTATAATCACTTTACTGACAAAGTATCAAACATTAAAGCCAAATATACATATATTCCAAAACCTTACTTAACCGAATCTAGGACATACCAAAAACAATACCAATTGCTGACAGCATCCAACCCTATTATCGATCAATCTCTTATAATTAACATAGCCAAATTATTCCAAACCAAACATATCTTATACATGACCTAAAATCATATAAAATCAACGCTCATTACTTATATATATGTATATCATGACAAATTTAGTACATCCAATATATATATATATTCTATAACGTCAACCAAACCTATCATGAAATATTATTTACCAAATTATACAAACACCATGTTCGACGTTACCAACTAAAATTTTAACTCAATGATCATTCAAGCCACATTTTCATACATCAAGCACAAACACATTAGAAATTGTACTTTCATAATAAGCTAACACATTAGAAATTGTACTTTCATAATAAGCTAACATCATGGCCGAATTCACATAAGACCAAATTACCACAATTTAGCCATTTTTGCATGGCATAAATACACATACACACTATTTGAGTTCAACTCAAAAGTATCTTAGCCTATACATGCCATAGTTTCAAAGTAGTACTACTTAATAAAGTACCAAAGTTAGTTGATAGTGTGATAGACTTGAGTTGATCCCCGAGCTCGAGTCTGGATTTCAAAACCTAATAAACAACACAACAACCACATAAAGTAAGCTATCTTAGCTTAGTAAGTTATAAGAAATTACATAATTGTGCCTTTAAACATTAAATTAGAAAATTTACACATTTCATGGTCTTTAGTCCGAATATCCCAACATTTAATGATAGATTTCACATAGATATATAATCTATTACTCACTTTTAAACTAATGCATAATTAACTATCACATTTCATAGCTCCAAAAACCGATTATACATACATTTAGCAATTTATTTTCTATACATATACTACTTACCAAATTTGTACTTACCATTCAAATGATAATTTCTCATAACATCAAAACTTACCTAATTAAATCTTTAAATTAACATTTACCCTTCCCTTTAAATGCTCATAACCGAAATTTTTTGCATCCAAATGTTCTGTAGTTCAATTGATGCACTTAAAGATCTTTATCTGATTTCACACACTTAGTGCTCAGAAGTTAAAGTCGTACACTTAGTGCTCACTGTAGTATCCTACAAATTAGAGTATCATCTTGTTATTTGTGTTGGCTCAGGTATGAATTTCTTGTGTTTAGCATAGTCTTGTGAAGGCTTGATTTTAATTATGAAGCTAGAATAATTCTTAGTATTAAGAATTATGTGAAGTGGATTAGGTGAACTTGACACTTAAGTTAATTTAAGTGTTAAATTTAGCACAAGAGGAGTTAGTGGCAAGATGGTTATGGCGCTTGAAGGGTTGCTTGAGGGAAGTGGTTCGAGTTGCATGGATTGCATTTGGAAGACATTATTTTTATGCATCCTAACATTAAGTGTCGGCCAAGCTCTAATTATGGAAGGTTGGACTTTCAATTTTTATGGCAAGTTGAATATTAGTTTAGGAAAGCTTGTATTTTGGGATAAGAATCTTAAGATTTATGGAAGGATAGGGGACATAAGGCTTGGTTTAAGGTGAGGTTTTTGGAAGCTTTATAATGGTTAATTGTCCATGAATGTGGATGGTATGGGTGTCTAGGGGGGTTGGCCGAATGTTGATAGGAAGTTGGGGGGATTAGTTGGCCAATTTTAGCATTTTGTGCATCTTTTGCATTTTTCTTTTCCTCTCCAAAATTTTCTTCCTTAGCCGAATGTACCTTAGACATTAGGTGCAATTTTGTTTTTGTTTTAGCTCTCATTTTGTTTGCACCAAATTCTATTTTTCTTTCTTTAATTTTTCCTTTTGAAACCGAAACCACACTTAGCACTTTGTGCACTTTTCTTTTTCGGCAAACAAGGTGTTGGGCCGAACCTCTTTCTCCCATCTCTCTCTTTTCTTTCTTTTGATATTTGCTCAAAACCACATTTCCTTTTTACTTTCTCTTGGCCGAATCTTCCTCTTTCCCAAATCTCATTTCTTTCACTTTTGCTCAAAGTTAAAAACATCCATCCTCATTCTATTTTCTCCTTCCATTTTCTTCTTTCTTTTAATTTTGAATCCTCCTTCTCCTATTTCATTTTCACTTTTATTTTCCTTTCTTTTTCTCCACCATAACCGAATCTTCTTTCTTTCTTTTGGTGTTATGTTGGCCGAAAATCATCAAGGGTAGATTTTCTATGTTTCATCTATAATCGATTTTGGAAGTAAGGTAAGTGTCTTGGCTGAATTTCTTTCCTATTTTCTCTATTGATTCTCATAAGGGCAAAAGCCAAATTTTGGGTATGTGATAGTAAGATTCTAACCATAGGAACTTATTTCTTTTAGGCTCTTCGGATTTTGGAAGCAATCGATTTTGGTAAGTCAAGTGGTAAGGTTTATGTTGGTTCTTTATTCTTTAAATGGATGTAAAGCCGAAGGCTATGGTGAATAAGGCTTGTTGTTGGCCGAATGGTCTATGGTAATGATCTAAGTTTGGCCGAATGTAGGGCAAGGAAATCTAGTGCGGTAGATCGGGTCTTTGGGATTTAATGATTTCGCTATTATCAGGTGTGTACCTTACACACTTTATAACTCGGTAATATATATACGTAAATATACTAATCATGTTGTTAAAGCCAAAAATTTTGAAATCATGATATGATACCTTGATGGGTATGAGCAAGGATTCGGGTAAGTCCGTTTCGATATGATGTTGTTATATATTGATTGATATCATGATCTACGATATATATATTTGTTATATGATCATATCACAGCATGATGGCATGATTTACTCTCATAAAACATTGGTTTGGGTGATATGAGAGGAGGGGGAAGGATTTGATTTCGTGTCTTTGGGACACTAGAGGTTTGGCACCTCATGGCGACTTGTCCCAGTGGCTTAGTACCACCGTGGGTTGGCCCCACTTTTGATATATTGGGATCGTCGCCAGTGATTTGGTATCACACGTGGGTTGGCCCCACAACTTGATTATTTGTGACTTTGGGTCACCAGTGATTTGGCATCACATTATTGGATATCGTGACTTTGGGTCACCAGTGGTTTGGCACCACCAGTGGTTTGGTACCACACGGGGTAGAAAAGGAGTTATGGATGGCTAGGTTGGGTGCATTATATATATATTTTGCTTGGTTATGAATTGTGTAAGAATGTTGCATTAACCGGGGGAAAGATTTATGCACTGAGTCTTGGTGACTCACCTTCTGCCTTATCTTTTCAGGTGATTTGTAGATCGCGGATGAGGAGTCGGATGAACTCGAGGAGGCCATGTAGTAAAAATTTGGTTTTATAAGAACTTCGATTTGGGTACTTTATTTTATCTTAATTTGGTTTATATCTTTATGTGGATTTGTAATAAGGCCTCTTTAATTATGTTTTTGGATTATTATATGCTTTGAACTTGCTTTAAAAATGGCTAAATAATCATCATGGTTGAATTATAATTGAGCCCAAAGTTTTCTAAATTATAAAAACGCAATAGTTTTCAAAATCTTACCATCGGGTAATATAAATTGTTTGATAGTAAAATTACAACTTAAGTGTTTTCGACAACTTAAATGTTTTACAAATTGAAATTACTACACTCAAATGCAAACGATTTTCAAAGTAATAATTCGGGTTTTACTTAAAATGACAAAAAAATGTTTTCTAAACTATGGATTGTCAACTTAGTTTTAAAAGATTTACTTATGGGATTTTAAAAGTAAACTATCATGCACCTATTTTTCTAAAATTTAATCGGTAACTCAGTTTTCTTCAAAACGTTTTCCTCTGTGGCATGCCAGATTTGGTCGTATTGATCGGGTTTGTAGTGTTACAAATTGATATCAGAGCCAAGTTCAAAAGCTCGGCTGTGGGCCCGAGGCCCAAAATGATTTAAAAGTATGGTCTTAAAATGTGTTTGCTTAAAATTATATGGTTGGAAAGGCATGGCACCGAGTCTCCGGCACCGATCTGCCCAGGTAAGTACCTCAAACTGTTGATTTCGATGGTACGATTATAATGATGATGGCATGACTGTATAGTGGTAGGAACTACTCTAGAGACTTTAAATTTTAGGTTGGATATACTCGTGAAACAACCTCTTATTAAAACTTTTCATAAGACTGTGCTTTAAATATAGCGGAATAATGACTAATGAATAAAACTTTTAAATCAGATAAGTCGAGACTTTAGACATGAGTACTCGAGGTCAGGGTCGTGTTATGCGTGGACGCGGTCGGGGTAGGATGGCTGTGTCTGAGCCAGTGAGGTCTGGTCAAGGATCCGAGAATGAGGTACCACCACCCCCACCATCAGCGGTTGGAGTTGAGCATCAGGATCAAACGGGGCATGACGTAGTGTCTCAGGCGATGCTGTGAGTTCTTGAGAGGGTAGCTGGAATAGGTGGAGGCGCAGAAGTTCAAAAATCTGTACCTGAGCGACTCCGAGCCAATGGAGCTGAGGTATTTTGAGGTGTTTCGGGTGTGGCTCCCAGTACGGCCGAGTATTGGTTAGAGGCGGCGGAGCGAATCATGGATGACTTGGATTTGAATGCTGAGGAAAAGCTGAAAGGGATAGTGTCGCTTCTTCTGGATGAGTCATATCAATGGTGGCTCATAGTGCAGAATAGTGCTGCAGCGGAGGATCTCACTTGGGACTATTTTAAGGCAACGTATCAGAAGAAATATGTTGGGTCGAGTTAAATTGATGCGCAGCGTAAGGCATTTCTGAGTTTGGTCCAGGGGAGTAAGTCCGTATCTGAATATTAGGCAGAATTTTTAAGATTGAGCCGGTATGCTGGAGGTATCATGGTTTCGGAGCACAAGCGATGTGTCCGGTTCGAAGATGGATTGAGGGATGAGCTGAGGTTGCTGATTGCTCCACATCAGGAGCGAGAGTTTACTGCGTTGGTTGAAAAGACTAAGATAGCTGAAGGGATAAAGGAATTTGTAAGGCAGAGTCACGACAGGAATAAGCATAAGGGAGGTTTTGGATCATCTGGGTCAGCCGATAATTCTCAGAAGAGGGTTAGGCAGAGTGGGCAGAATCAATATGGAAGGCCTGTTACTGCTAATCAGGGTCCAGCACAGTGTAACCGATATGGAAAATTTCATTGGGGCGAATGTTGGACCGGAGGGAAAGGATGTTTTGAGTGTGGCTCGCTGGATCATCGTGTGAGGGACTGTCCACGTAAGTTAGCCAGGAATCAATCTGAGGGTCAAGGTCGTGCTCAGTTCAGAAAGGAGGGACCGTCACCGCAAAGAGGTCGTGGTAATGGTAGAGGAGGTAATGGTTCTAGTCGAGGCCGCGAAGCATCGGGTAGAGGTGCAAGTAACACTGAGGCAAGACACTGAGTGCGTGTATGCGCGAGACGTCGAGAAGAGGCGACGCACGGCACGTCCATAACCGAAGACGTTCTAATCTTTGGTGCACCATATACTGCCTTGATAGATGTGGGTTCGACGCATTCGTATGTTGCTAGTAGCATAGTTGAGACCATGAACTTAAACTCTGAGACTACTTCTAGGAGGATGACAAGATTTAGCCCTCTCTACACTCACTCAAGTAAATAAATCAGATAGGAGGTACCCTAGAACTCCAAGGGGTAGTGTTTGTAGCTGATCTGATGGAACTGTCGTTTGGGAGTTCGATCTGATTCTTGGGATGGACTGGTTGGTTAAGTACAAGGCAAGTTTGGATTGTGCTGTTAAGTGCATGGTTTTGAAGACAGCTGAGGGCGAAGAGGTGGTCATGATAGGTAATAGAAGAGATTATCTATCCAACATGGTATCTGCGTTGAAAGCTGTGAAGATGGTCAGGAAGGGCTATGAGGCGTATGTAGTCCATGTATGTGCTTTGAAGGCTAAGGAGTCAACAGTAGGGAATGTTCGAACGGTAAAGGAATATGTTTGCGTATTTCCAAAAGAACTTCCGGGACTGCCTCCGGATCGTGAAGTTGAATTTGGTATAGATTTATTACCCGAAACTGCGCCAGTGTCTATCGCTCCGTATAGGATGGCACCGAAGGAATTGGTGGAATTAAAGGCTCAGATTCAGGAGTTATTGGATCGAGGTTTTATCCGACCAAGTGTTTCACCTTGGGGCGCACCGATACTTTTTGTCAAGAAGAAGGATGGTACGATGCAGATGTGTATAGACTACCGCCAGTTGAATAAGCTGACGATCAAAAACAAGTATCCATTGCCGAGGATAGATAACTTGTTTGATCAGCTTAAAGAGGCAGCGATTTTCTCCAAGATTGATTTAAGGTCTGGGTATCATCAGCTAAAGGTGAAAGAGGCTGATATCCATAAGACAGCATTTCATACTCGGTATGGGCACTACGAGTTTCTGGTAATGTCGTTTGGGTTGACTAACGCACCGGTAGCATTTATGGACATGATGAATCAGGTATTCCAATAGTTTTTGGATCAGTTTGTTATGGTATTTATAGACGATATTTTGGTATACTCCAAGTCAGAGGAGGAGCATAATGCGCATTTGCGAGTAGTGTTGCAGATTCTGAGGGAAAAGTAGCTTTATGCTAAATTTAGTAAGTGCGAATTCTGGCTTAGGGAGGTGACTTTCTTGGGTCACGTAGTATCAGCTGAGGGGATTAGAGTGGATCCTCGAAAGATTGAAGCAGTGTTGGATTGGAAGCTGCCTAAGTCAGTGGCTGAGATTCGGAGTTTTCTAGGTCTGGTGGGGTACTACCGAAGATTTGTAGAGGGATTTTCTTTGATAGTAGCACCAATGACTAAGTTATTGAGGAAAGGAGTTCCATTTGTGTGGACCGAGAAGCAGCAAGAAAGTTTCGACAAGTTGAAGAAGATTCTGATTGAAGCTCCGATTTTGATTCAACCTGAGCTAGGTAAGGAATTCACGGTTTACTGTGATGCATCACATACTGGCTTGGGATGTGTGCTGATGCAGGAAGGGAAGGTAGTGGCTTATGGATCTCGACAGTTGAGACCACATGAAGTTAACTATCCGACGCATGATTTGGAATTAGCTGCAGTGGTTTTTGCTTTGAAGATTTGGAGACACTATTTGTACGGAGAAAAGTCGATAGTCTACACGGATCACAAGAGTCTTAAGTATCTTTTGACTCAGAAGGATTTGAATTTGAGGCAGCGAAGATGGATTGAATTGTTGAAGGACTACGACTGTTCGATAGAGTATCATCCGGGCAAGGCTAACGTGGTGGCAGACGCGTTGAGCCGTAAGGTTGTATCAGACTTGAGATCGATGTTTGCTCGTCTTAGCTTATATGACGATGGGAGTCTTTTGGCTGAATTGCAAGTCAAGTCGATTTGGTTAGAGCAGATCAAGGAAAAATAGTTAGAGGATGATGGTTTGAATGATCGGAGGTTGCAGGTTCAGAATGGTAGTTTAGAAGATTATAGTTTGTCTAGTGATGGAGTATTGTATTTTCAAGGGAGAGCTTGTATGCCGAAGGATGTTGAATTGAGGCAAAGGATTCTTCGGGACGCACATAGCAGCCCATATGCTATGCATCCTGGAGGTAGCAAGATGTATAGAGATTTAAGAGAGCAGTTTTTGTGGCTAGGTCTGAAGCGGGAGGTAACTGAGTTTGTGGGCAAATGTCTGATGTGTCAGCAGGTCAAGGCTGAATATCAGTTGCCGTCTGGGTTACTTCAGCCGGTGAAGATTCCACAGTGGATGTGGGAAAGGATCGCTATGGACTTTGTCAGTGGATTACATCTTACACTCAGTAAGAAGGACTCAGTTTGGGTGATTGTGGATCGTCTGACTAAGTCAGCTCATTTTATTCTAGTGAGGGTGGATTACTCGCTTCAAAAGTTAGCTGAGTTGTATGTGGCGGAGATAGTGAGGTTACACGGTGTACCAGTGTCGATCATCTTAGACAGAGATCCTAGATTTACGTCGAGGTTTTGAAGAGCGTTACATTAGGCTTTGTGTACGCGGTTGGATTTCAGTACCGCATTTCATCCACAGTCTGACGGGCAGTCGAAAAGGGTTATACAGATTTTAGAGGATATGTTGAGAGGATGTGTTTCGGATTTCAAAGGCAGCTGGGAAGAGTTTTTACCATTAGCTGAGTTCGCATACAACAATAGTTATCAGGCAAGCATTAAAATGGCACCATATGAGGCGTTGTATGATAGGAGGTGTCGCACACCTACATGCTGGACAGAGTTGGGTGAGCGTCAGATGTTAGGACCAGAGTTGGTTGCAGAAACTGAGGATAAGGTGAAGTTGATTCAAGCTCGGTTGAAGGAAGCTTCGGATAGGTAGAAGTCATATGCCGATCTCAAGCGGAGGGATATAGAGTTTGCCGTGGGTGACAAGGTCTTTCTGAAGGTCTCGCCATGGAACAAAGTGTTAAGATTTGGGAGAAAAGGCAAGTTAAGTCCAAGGTTTATTGGGCCGTATAAGGTGTTGAGACGAGTGGGACCAGTAGCCTATCAGCTCGAGTTGCCAGCAGAGCTGAGTCAGATTCACGATGTGTTTCATGTCTCTATGCTTAGACGCTATCGTTCTGATCCATCGCATGTTATGGCAGTAGAGGAAATAGAGGTGCGTCCAGATTTGACGATAGAAGAAGAACCTGTGCAGATTCTAGATCGAGACGTGAAAGTTTTGCATAGGAAGTCAGTTCCTTTAGTGAAGGTTTTATGGCGGAACCATGGCATAGAAGAAGCTACGTGGGAACCGGAGGATGCGATGAGGCAGCAGTTCCCTCAACTCTTTTGATCAGGTAATTTCGAGGACGAAATTTTCTTAAGGGGGTAGAATTGTAATATCCTAAAAATTAGAGTATCATCTTGTTATTTGTGTTGGCTCGGGTATGAATTTTTTGTGTTTTGCATAGTCTTGTGAAGGCTTGATTTTATTTATGAAGCTAGAATAATTCTTCGTATTAAGAATTATGTGAAGTGGATTAGGTGAACCTGACACTTAAGTTAATTTAAGTGTTAAATTTAGCACAAGAGGAGTTAGTGGCAAGATGGTTATGGCGCTTGAAGGGTTGCTTGAGGGAAGTGGTTCGAGTTGCATGGATTGCATTTGGAAGACTTTATTTTTATGCATCCTAACATTAAGTGTCGGCCAAGCTCTAATTATGGAAGGTTGGACTTTCAATTTTTATGGCAAGTTGAATATTAGTTTAGGAAAGCTTGTATGTTGGGATAAGAATCTTAAGATTTATGGAAGGATAGGGGACATAAGGCTTGGTTTAAGGTGAGGTTTTTGGAAGCTTTTTAATGGCTAATTGTCCATGAATGTGGACGGTATGGGTGTCTAAGGGGGTTGGCCGAATGTTGATAGGAAGTTGGGGGGATTAGTTGGCCAATTTTAGCATTTTGTGCATCTTTTGCATTTTTCTTTTCCTCTCCAAAATTTTCTTCCTTAGCCGAATGTACCTTAGACATTAGGTGCAATTTTGTTTTTGTTTTAGCTCTCATTTTGTTTGCACCAAATTCTATTTTTCTTTCTTTCATTTTTCCTTTTAAAACCGAAACCACACTTAGCACTTTATGCACTTTTCTTTTTCAGCAAACAAGGTGTTTGGCCGAACCTCTTTCTCCCATCTCTCTCTTTTCTTTCTTTTGATATTTGCTCAAAACCACATTTCCTTTTCACTTTCTCTTGGCCGAATCTTCCTCTTTCCCAAATCTCATTTCTTTCACTTTTGCTCAAAGTTAAAAACATCCATCCTCATTCTATTTTCTCCTTCCATTTTCTTCTTTCTTTTATTTTCGAATCCTCCTTCTCCTATTTCATTTTCACTTTTATTTTCCTTTCTTTTTCTCCACCATAGCCGAATCTTCTTTCTCTCTTTTGGTGTTATCTTGGCCGAAAATCATCAAGGGTAGATTTTCTAAGTGTTCATCTATAATCGGTTTTGGAAGATAGGTAAGTGTCTTGGCCGAATTTGTTTCCTATTTTCTCTATTGATTCTCATGAGGGCAAAAACCAAATTTTGGGTATGTGATAGTAAGATTCTAACCATAGGAACTTATTTCTTTTAGGCTCTTCGGATTTTGGAAGCAATCGATTTTGGTAAGTCAAGTGGTAAGGTTTATGTTGGTTCTTTATTCTTTAAATGGATGTAAAGCCGAAGGCTATGGTGAATAATGCTTGTTGTTGGCCGAATGGTCTATGGTAATGATCTAAGTATTGGCCGAAGGTAGGGCAAGGAAATCTAGTGCGGTAGATCGGGTCTTCGGGATTTAGTGATTTCGCTATTATCAGGTGTGTAGCTTACACACTTTACAACTCGGTAATATATATACGTAAATATACTAATCATGTTGTTAAAGCCGAAAATTGTGAAATCATGATATGATACCTTGATGGGTATGAGCAAGATTCGGGTAAGTCCGTTTCGATATGATGTTGTTATATATTGATTGATATCATGATCTATGATATATATATATTTGTTATATGATCATATCAAAGCATGATGGCACGATTTACTCTCGTAAAACATTGGTTTGGGTGATATGAGAGGAGGGGGAAGGATTTGATTTCGTGTCTTTGGGACACCATAGGTTTGGCACCTCATAGCGACTTGTCCCAGTGGCGTAGTACCACCGTGGGTTGGCCCCACTTTTGATATATTGGGATCGTCGCCAGTGATTTGGTATCACACGTGGATTGGCCCCACAACTTGATTATTTGTGACTTTGGGTCACCAGTGATTTGGCATCACATTATTGGATATCGTGACTTTGGGTCACCAGTGGTTTGGCACCACCAGTGGTTTGGTACCACACAGGGTAGAAAAGGAGTTATGGATGGCTAGGTTGGGTGCATTATATATATTTTTCTTGGTTATGAATTGTGTAAGAATGTTGCATTAACCGGGGGAAGGATTTATGCACTGAGTCTTGGTGACTCACCTTCTCCCTTATCTTTTCAGGTGATTTGTAGATCGCGGATGAGGAGTCGGATGAACTCGAGGAGGCCATCCAGTAAAAATTTGGTTTTATAAGAACTTCGATTTGGGTACTTTATTTTATCTTAATTTGGTTTATATCTTTATGTGGATTTGTAATAAGGCCTCTTTAATTATGTTTTTGGATTATTATATGCTTTGAACTTGCTTTAAAAATGGCTAAATATCATCATGGTTGAATTATAATTGAGCCCAAAGTTTTCTAAATTATAAAAACGCAATAGTTTTCAAAATCTTACCATCGGGTAATATAAATCGTTTGATAGTAAAAGTACAACTCAAGTGTTTTCGACAACTTAAATGTTTTACAAATTGAAATTACTACACTCAAATGCAAACGGTTTTCAAAGTAATAATTCGGGTTTTGCTTAAAATGACAAAAAAATGTTTTCTAAACTATGGATTGTCAACTTAGTTTTAAAAGATTTACTTATGGGATTTTAAAAGTAAACTATCATGCACCTATTTTTCTAAAATTTAATCGGTAACTCGATTTTCTTCAAAACGTTTTCCTCTGTGGCATGCTAGATTTGGTCATGGTGTATTGACCGGGTTTGGGGTATTACACTCACTATCCGATTTCGCACACTCAGTGCTCGAAATTTAAATTCTTACACTTAGTGCTAAATATCCGATTTCGCACACTTAGTGCTCGGAAGTTAAATTCGCACACTTAGTGCTAAATATCTGATTTCGCACACTTAGTGCTCGGAAGTTAAATTCGCACACTTAGTGCTAAATATCCGAATTACTCTCCATTCATACAAACACATATAATCTTATCTCCATTCATATATATATATATATATATATATATATATTCAAATCAACCCATTCATTTTACAAAACATCATCACATTCGGCAATATTCAATACATATATAAACACACCCTATTCAGATACAACTCTCTTCCAATTCAATACCACCATTAGCTATATCTTAATATATATACATGCTACTCAATTGAATCAAAGGCTTATATCAACCTCATATTCGGCTAATACATAGCTTAATTAATATCACATTCGGCATTAAGATATTATACATACTTATTTCTATTTAATACATGCACATCAATATAGATAAAAATTTAATTCAACCCAATTGCTTTAAAACTTACCTCGAATATCGACGGACATTGTTTCCCGACTATTCGATTAACTTCGCCTTTCCCCAATCCACTCCCGATCCTTTTTGTTCTTGATCTAGATAAGTTTCAAATTAAGCTTATTCAACATATTTTCATTCATTTTAGTCAAAAAATACATAATCGGGCAATTTACAATTTTACCACTAACATTTTACACTTTTTGTAATTTAGTCCCTATAGCATAAAACACAAAATATGCAAATTTTGCACACACCATGCTTAGGCCGAATGTTACTCATGCTCATACAAGTCCATACATTTCATTTATTTTGCATTTTAGTCCTTCAAAAATTTATTTTTGCAATTTAATCCAAATCACTCAATTTCATCAAAAATTCAAGAACAACACTTGTTAATCTATCACATATAATTAATATTTCATCATCAAACAACAAGAACAACAAGCTTTCTTCAATGGTAACTCACGAAATACACAACCAATTCAAAAATTCAAACATGGGCTAGCTAAAACACAAAGCAATGATCTCAAAAACGTAAAAATTATCAAAAACCGAGCTAAGCACGTACCATAATCAAGCTTAGACAAGGCCAAATCCTATGAAATGTTTTTCTTTTCTTTTTCTTTTTAGTTTCGGTAATAGAAACATGAACAACCATAAAAAAATGCATGGTTGTTTTTATTTTATTATATTATACTTTATAATATAATAATAATATTATTAACTTATAATATAAATATATAAAAACATAATTCATGCATGTTGCAGTCCACTAACCTTCATTTTGGCCAAATTGCAACATAAATCCTTCTATATAAGAAGACGCAACAATTAAGCCATTCAATCAAATAGAAGACTACTTTTACCTTTTACGCGATTTAGTCCTTTTTCTTAAATTAAACACATAAACGGACAAATTAACTTACGAAATGTAACACCCCAAACCCGGCCCACAAGCCTTGACCGGATCTGGTATGTCACGGAGTAAAAACGTTTTGAAAAGTTCAATGGAAATTTTCAATTTATGGGGGTAATAAAATGGTGTTTGCTAAAACTTAGATGGGTTGGCTTGATAAATACGATTGAGTTGAAAACTTTTCCTTTTTCCTTTGAAACCATTTAATCACTTAGGTTTTAAAACATTAGAGTGATCGATAACTTAGAAAATTTCGTTACCCGATGGTAACATTTTTGAAAACATTTTTGAGAACGCATACGAGTACTTGTTTTGAAAACGTTACTTTTAACCGATTTGCTTAACAGTTCATAAGTTCATCAGTTATATAATAAAGTAAAAACAACTACCTAAGCATCCAAAATAATAATAAGCGGCCATATTACAACCCAATCGAATTTTTGTGAATGATAAACTTAAAGCGGAGCAAAATAAAATTTGAAGTCCACAAAACAAACATGGCCGCCTCGAGCTCTCCCGGGCTCCGCATCTGCGCTCTACTCACCTGCAAGATGATATGGGGAGGGGTGAGTCACCAAGACTCAGTGTGTAAATCCCCAACCCGAAAATAACACTCATACACAAGATATTAGTATGACATGCAATTATGCAACCCAACCTAGCCATCCATGCTCCTTTTTCTACCCCGTGTGGTACCAAACCACTGGTGGTGCCAAACCACTGGTGATTTATAGTCACGATATCCGTCAATACGTGTGGTGCCAAACCACCGGGTGGTGCCAAACCACCGTGACCCGAAGTCACGATCAAATGATGGGGCCAACCCATCGTGTGATACCAAATCACCGGCGTCGATCCCGTATCTCAAATGTGGGGCCAACCCACGGGTGGCACTAAGCCACGGGGACGGAGACGCTATGAGGTGCCAAACCTCTGAGGTACCAAACCTCCGTGACCGTAGTCACAATGTGTTACCAAAACACCGTGTCCGCTCGACACCTAATATTACTCCTCTCATCAATCCCACCATCATCATGCTCACATCACAAGTATCATGATCCCATATATTATAGCATAGCATTTCACAGCATATGATGGCATATACAACATATATTGTAAATCGAGTAATAGGGGACTTACCCGAAAACCAAGCTTATGCCCACTAGGCAAAGTTACCACATGAGAGGTTATAATATCATCAAATAACAGTTTATACTAATAAAGTGTGTAAGAGCTTACACACCTATTTAATCGAAGATTTAACTAGCAATCTCGTGTCTATACGATATTACAGAAGTCCCGAACTTGTCCTCGTAATGCTCCTATATTCGGCCATCATAGATCAGTATTTAGGGGTCTCATTTGATTAACTAAAAATCCAAAGGATCGGTCATATCATAACAAAATAGGGCCCTAGGCCGAACCTTTATTAACACGAACCATCGTGATTGAAAACCCGAAACTGCTGATTTCTAGCCGATTAGTCCCCTCCTAAAATCATAGTACAAATTTCTGTTATACTCGTGTACCCTAAATGGCCTTTGGTCGAATAATATATATATATATATATATATATATATATACACCTTTCCAAAACGAAAACGAAGTCTCGAGAAACCACTCCTTCAATGCTCCTTTACGATTACTACACACAAGGGAGCAAAACTCTTAACATCTCAAGATCACATTCAAGCTTTCGACATACTCTTAGAACCCATAGGCCATTCGGCCGAAACTTACCTTCCAAACCACAGGAGTTAGTCGTCCCTTACTTTGGTGGTTGATTCAGCTCCTCAACACCAACGTTTGACTCCCCCTATAGGTGTTCACAGGTTTCGGCTACCACAGAAAACGGGAGTGAGGTTTAAACCCAAGTAATATTGATTGAAGAAAGTATTGACAGAGAAACAAAAGAGATTCGACATAATCAAATCAAGTAGAAGAAGGATCTACTCTTACCAAAATATTCGGCCATTCCCCAAGAATAAATCTTGATTTCGGCACTTATGACTATGAAGAGTTGATGCACAAAGAGAGGTCTTGAGAACAAAGTATTCGGCTAAACAATGTGGCAAGAAGAAAGTGAACTACAAGCTTTTCTTTACTTAATCTAGGCCGACTAAGCTCCCTTAGTCAAGCTTCATTCGGCCAAGCAACGAAATTGGAAAGAAGGAAACAAAGAAGTTATTTTTCAGCCTTGCTCTCCTTTGCAAATCTCCATGGCCGGCCAACAACTCTCCCCCACGTGCTAACCCCCATCAGTATTGAAATAATAAAAATGGTTTATTGGTTATGCCCATCACCCTAAAAACAAACAAATTCTCCCATGCTTTAATAAATAAATGGTAGGAATCTTACCCATACACCATATTAAAATAAATGATAATAATAATATTTATAAAATAAATACATCCCATACTCCTCATAATATAAAATAAATAAAATAAAATAATAATAATAATAATAATAATAAGAACCCAAGGGTAACAGCAGCCCTCAAGCATGCTTCCACGCATGCATGCGCCTCATGCAGGCCACCAATTTTCACACCTGATATGGAGAAAAAGAAAGGAAAATAAAATAATACTCCAGGCTGCTGCTGGGTCTCGAACCCGAGACCTGGGGCAGAAACTCCCACGCCTCAACCACTCAACCGACTTGATTTTCATGATAAAATCGCGTCGCATCTTTCTTTTAAACCTTCCTTCCCGAGTTTCCCTTTGCCTTAACGCCAAGCAAAGAAATAAAAACACTCGCGCTCCAACAAGACTCGAACACCGACCCTCTATGCCGCAACGCCTATGAAGCGCCCTTAGCCACTCGACCATGGTGTCTTTCGTGACATAAACCCCTCTCAAATTTCTTTTAAACACTCCCTCACTTCAACGCCAACATTCAAAAAATAAAAACTCCTTGCTCCCGTGACTCGAACCCGAGCCCCTTACACTGTGGCCCTTAAGTGGCGCTCCCACACCACTTTGCCAGTCGATTCCTTGTGTCAAGCATTCGCACCATCAAATATACATAAGGTTTCCTCACTTACCCCTTTTCTTCTCTAGCACTTAAAGAACTTTTTAACCCTAAACTTTGATTTATCTCGGGATTTTGGCTAAACCAAAACACATACATTTATTTAAGCAAACATGCAATAAATAAAATACATTGCAAACAACCCTAGTGCAGATGTTACGCTTCTACCCCTTTAAAATAATTTCGCCCTCGAAATTACCCCGGTCGATAGAGTTGGGGTATTGCTTGCGCATCGCATCCTCGGCCTCCACGTAGCTTCCTCCACGCCATGATTCCGCCATAGGACCTTCACTAAAGGAACCGACTTCCTACGCAAAACTTTCACATCCCGATCTAGGATCTCGCACGTTTCCTCTTCTATCGTCAAATCTGGACTCACCTCAACTTCCTCAACTGCCAAGACGTGTGATGGATCAGAACGGTAGCGTCTAAGCATGGAGACATGAAACACATCATGAATCTGACTCAGTTCTGCAGGTAACTCGAGCTGATAAGCCACTGGTCCCACTCGTCTCAACACCTTAAACGGTCCAATGAACCTTGGACATAACTTGCCCTTTCTCCCAAATCTTAACACTTTCTTCCATGGTGAGACCTTCAGAAAAACTTCGTCTCCTATGGCAAATTCTATGTCCCTCCGCTTGAGATCAGCATATGACTTTTGCCTATCCGAGGCTTCTTTCAACCGAGCTTGGATCTTCTTCACCTTATCCTCAGTTTCTGCAACCAATTCCGGTCCTAACACCCGTCGCTCACCCAAATCTGTCTAGCAAGTAGGTGTGCGACACCTCCTACCATACAACGCTTCATATGGTGCCATCTTAATGCTCGCTTGGTAACTGTTATTGTATGCGAACTCAGCTAATGGCAGAAATTCTTCCCAACTACCTCTGAAGTCCAAAACACAGCCTCTTAACATGTCCTCTAAAATCTGAATAACCCTTTCCGATCGCCGCCGATCGTGGATGGAATGTCAGATCAAATCCAACCGTGTACCCAAAGCCTGATGTAGCGCTCTCCAAAACCTCGACGTAAATCTGGGGTCTCTGTCTGAGATGATCGACACTGGCACACCATGCAACCTCACTATCTCTGCCACATACAACTTAGCTAACTTCTGAAGCGAGTAATCCACTCTAACCGGTATGAAGTGAGCCGACTTGGTCAGGCGGTCCACAATCACCCAAACTGCGTCCTTCTTACTGGGCGTGAGGGGTAGCCCACTGACGAAGTCCGTAGTGATCCTCTCCCATTTCCACTGAGGAATCTTCACTGGTTGAAGTAACCCAGATGGCAACTGATGTTCAGCTTTTACTCGCTGACACGTGAGACACCTTCCCACGAATTCGCCATACCACGCTTTTAACCCCGCCACCGTAATCGCTCAGTAAATCTCCATACATCTTGCTACCTCTAGGATGCATAGCGTATGGGCTGCAATGTGCATCCTGAAGAATTCTTTGCCTCAATCCCACATCATTCGGTATACAAGGTCACCCTTGAAAACACAACACACCATCACCAGTCAAGCTATACCCTTCCAAACCACCATCTTGAACTTGCAACCTCCGTGCATTTAAACTGTCATCCCCTAATTGCTTTTCCTTAATCTCCTCGATCCAAGTTGGCTTAACTTGCAGCTCTGCCAAAAGACTTCCATCGTCGTATAGACTGAGACGAGCAAACATCGCCTTAAGTCATGTCGACCTTTCGGCTCAATGCATCAGCCACCACGTTAGCCTTGCCTGGATGGTACTCAATTGAACAGTCGTAGTCCTTCAGCAGTTCGATCCATCGGCGTTGTCTCAAATTTAAGTCCTTCTGAGTCAAGAGATACCTCAAACTTTTATGATCCGTGTAGACTATCGATTTCTCCCCATACAAGTAGTGCCTCCATATTTTCAAAGCAAAGACTACTGCCGCTAACTCCAAGTCATGAGTAGGATAGTTAACCTCATGCGGTCTTAGCTGACGGGATGCATAGGCCACTACCTTCCCTTCCTGCATCAACACACATCCCAAACCATTATGGGACGCATCACTATAAACCGTGAACAATTTCCCCGCCTCAGGCTGTACCAACACTGGAACTTCCGTCAGAATCTTTCTTAGCTTATCAAAACTTTCTTGCTGTTCCTTTGACCAAACAAAAGGACCCCTTTCCTTAATAGCTTAGTCAACGGCGCTGCGATTAAAGAGAATCCTTCCACAAATCTTCGATAATACCCGCCGCACCAGAAACTTCAATTTCGCCATCGACCTAGGTGGTTTCCAATCCAACATCGCTTCAACTTTGCGAGGGTCCACTCTAATCCTTCACCGACACCACGTGACCCAAGAAAGTCACCTCCTAAGCCAAAATTCGCACTTCATCGAATTTGGCATACAACCTACTCCTTTCTCAATACTTGTAGAACTATACGCAAATGCTTATCATGCTCCTCCTCCGTCCTTGAGTAAACCAATATGTCGTCTATAAACACCACGACAAATTGATCTAAGTATTGCTGAAACACCCTATTCATTAAGTCCATGAACGCTGCCGGCGCGTTGGTCAACCCAAACAAAGATCACTAAGAACTCGTAATGCCCATACCGGCATGCGAAATGCCGCCTTGTGCACATCGACCTCCTTCATCTTAAGTTAATGATAGCCCAACCTAAGATCTATCTTCGAGAACACCGATGCACCCTTCAGTTGATCAAACAGGTCATCAATCCGAGGCAACGGATACTTGTTTTTGATCGTCAACTTGTTTAGCTGACGGTAGTCGATACACATCCGCATTGACCCATCTTTCTTCTTGACAAACAACACAGGTGCTCCCCATGGAGATATACTAGGTCGGATGAACCCTCTATCCAAGAGCTCCTGAATTTGAGCCTTCAGCTCCACCAACTCCTTTGGTGCCATTCGATAGGGTGCTATAGACACAGGTGCCGTTCCGGGCAACAAGTCTATACCAAACTCAACTTCCCGATCTGGAGGCAGACCCGGGAGTTCTTCTGGAAACACATCAGCGAATTCCTTTACAGTTTGGACCTTCTCAATTGCTGACTCCCTAGCCTCCAAGGCATAAATTCGAACCAACAATGCCTCACACCCTTTTCTGATCATTTTCTCGGCCTTCAAGGCAGACACTACATTGGATAGATAGTCTCTTCTGTTACCTATCATGACCACTTCATCACCCTCAACCGTCTTTAGAATCATGCACTTAGTAGCGCAATCCAACCTTGCCTGATACTTAACCAGCCAGTCCATTCCAAGAATTAGATCGAACTCCCCAACGGCAGTTCCATCAGATCAGCCACAAACACTACCCCTTGGAGTTCTAGGGGTATATCTCTATATAGCTTGTTCACTACCACAGAGTGTCCTAGAGGGCTAATTACAGTCATCTCCCTAGAAGCAGTCTCAAAATCCAAGTTCAAAGTCTCTACCACACTACTAGCAACGTATGAATGCGTCGAACCCACATCAATTAATGCAACATATGGAAGACCAAAAATTAGGAACGTACCGGTTATAACGTCCGGTACGTCACCCTCCTCGCGGTGCCTCGCTGCATAGACCAAGCCAGGCTGCCTAGCTTCTGCATTGCCTGCACCTCTGCCCTGAATTCCGCGACCTCGATTAGGACCATTGCCTCCTCTACCATTACCATGACCCCTGTGCAGTGGTCCCACATTCCTAGCCTGAGCACGGTTCTGACCCTCTGGCTGATTCCTTGCCAACTTCCGAGGACAATCCCTTACACGATGATCCAATGATCCACATTCAAAGCAACCCCTCTCACCGGTCCAACAACCTCCCCAATGTGACTTCCCACAACGATTACACTGAGCCGGTCTCTGATTAGAATCCATGGGCCTTCTAGCCTGATTTGGCCCACTCTGTCTGGCCCTCTTTTGTGCATTTTTTCCCGATCCAGACGACCCAACACCTCTTTTCTGCTTGCTCCTATCATAGTTCTGCCTCACAGACTCCCTGACCCTTTCGGCTATCTTAGTCTTCTCTACCAAAACTGCAAATTCACGCACCTACTGTGGAGCAATCAACAACCTTAAATCATCCCTAAGTTCGTCTTCAAAACGGACGCAACGATCATGCTCAGTTGACACAACTCCCGAGCATATAGCGGCTCACCGAAATTCGCCTCATACTCAGATACCGACTTATTTCCTTGACTAATCCCAGAAACGCTTTCCTCTGAGTATCAGTGTAGCTGGTGCCCACATACTTCTTCTGATAAGTAGCTTTGAAGTATTCCCAAGTAAGGTCATCCGCTGTAGCACCATCTCGAACCGTGAGCCACCACTGGTATGACATCTTTTAGAAGCGATACTGCTCCTTTCAGCTTCTCCTCATTTGTTAAATCGAGATCGTCCATGATCCTCTCCGTCGATTCTAACCAATATTCCGCTGTACTGGGTGCGACACCTGATACACCCCGAAATACTTCAGCTCCGTTGGATCGGAGCCGCTCAGATACAGATTTTCGAGCTCTTGTACCTCTACTGGTCTCAGCCATCATTTCTAAAACATGCAAAGATAGCTCGATGCGATCGACTCACCCCGTCGATCTCGATGTCCATCACCAAAAGTTGGGGATGGTGGTGGAGGTGGTATCTCATTATCCGATCCTTGGCCCGACCTAATCGGTTCTCATATGGCCATCCGCCTCTCTGCGCGTCCCCGACGGCCGCGACCTCTAGAACTCATTTCTTATAGTGCAATCTGTCTTAAAAAGTTTTATGAATTAGCCAATATTCCACTGATTATTAGCAAAGAATTTTATGGGCAAAGTTAAGAAGTTGTTCTTTCGATTAAACAAGTTTCAAGTCTTCCATTGTAATTTGAAGATACACATTCGCTTATTCCATCACCCTTTTTGTCCAATTCCTAGCCCGGGGGTATTTTCGTTATTTACCCTACAGGGGTATTTTGGTAATAAAACAAAGTAAGTTTGTAAATCTTGATAAATCAAGGGAAACTTAAAAATTTGCAAAACTTGGGGATCTTTTTGAGAAATTGTCTTCACAAATTAGTAGTGTTGCAAAAACCTTGAAAATTAGGGTCATTTTGGTAATTTACAAATTAGGGTCAATTTCGTAATTTTCCAAAATCACGACATTTTTGATATTTTGCAAATTAGGGATTTTGGGTATGGTAAAATAAGAAAATTTTGTTAATATTTTGGGGTAGCTTAGTAGATTTTAAAACTAGGGGTATTTTGTAATTTACCACTAAGGGTATTTTAAAATGTCCCTATATCAAGAGAATTTTGTAATATAAATCTCACAAGTTTGAGGGGAGTCTTTAAAACTAGAGTTTTTATAAAAATGCGGCTAATTCCCTTTCGGGTTTTAATAATAGGGTTTAGCCCACGAACAAGTCCTCACGGTTTGGGTGAACCAAAGCTACGCACCAGGTAGGATTCCAGCGAAGAGGAGGTGAGTCACTAGGACCGCTTAAATACCAAGCTCTTCTGGATCCAATCCTAGACATGCGTACAAGGATTACCACACCCTAACTCGGCGACTTAGTCATAGGTTTGTTTATTAATGTAATTAAAATCTTATGCAATTGTTGGGGTAAACTAGTCCTAAAGTTCACATACTTTTTATACTATCTACGTCCCATTTCTACCCCTTTACAGATAATCATTTACACATAGATTAAAGATACTTACGAGAGCGGATCGGTGCCGGAGACTCGACGCCATGTTGTCCAACCAAAACCATTTTCATAGAGGTTTTCAAAAGCCTATCTAGAAAAACATTTTTAGGCCTTAGGCCCTCACAGCCGAGTTTTGAAACCTGGCTCTGATACCAAATTTGTAACACCCCAAACCCGGCCCATAAGCCTTGACCGGATCTGGTATGTCACGAAGTAAAAACGTTTTGAAAAGTTCAATGGAAATTTTCAATTTATGGGGGTAATAAAATGGTGTTTGCTAAAACTTAGATGGGTTGGCTTGATAAATACGATTGAGTTGAAAACTTTTCCTTTTTCCTTTGAAACCATTTAATCACTTAGGTTTTAAAACATTAGAGTGATCGATAACTTAGAAAATTTCGTTACCCGATGGTAACATTTTTGAAAACATTTTTGAGAACGCATGGTATCAGATACCAAATTTGTAACACCCCAAATCCGGCCCACAAGCCTTGACCGGATCTGGTATGTCACGGAGTAAAAACGTTTTGAAAAGTTCAATGGAAATTTTCAATTTATGGGGGTAATAAAATGGTGTTTGCTAAAACGTAGATGGGTTGGCTTGATAAATACGATTGAGTTGAAAACTTTTCCTTTTTCCTTTGAAACCATTTAATCACTTAGGTTTTAAAACATTAGAGTGATCGATAACTTAGAAAATTTCGTTACCCGATGGTAACATTTTTGAAAGCATTTTTGAGAACGCATACGAGTACTTGTTTTGAAAACGTTACTTTTAACCGATTTGCTTAACAGTTCATAAGTTCATCAGTTATATAATAAAGTAAAAACAACTACCTAAGCATCCAAAATAATAATAAGCGGCCATATTACAACCCAATCGAATTTTTGTGAATGATAAACTTAAAGCGGAGCAAAATAAAATTTGAAGTCCACAAAACAAACATGGTCGCCTCGAGCTCTCCCCGGCTCCGCATCTGCGCTCTACTCACCTGCAAGATGATATGGGAAGGGGTGAGTCACCAAGACTCAGTGTGTAAATCCCCAACCCGGAAATAACACTCATACACAAGATATTAGTATGACATGCAATTATGCAACCCAACCTAGCCATCCATGCTCCTTTTTCTACCCCGTGGTACCAAACCACTGGTGGTGCCAAACCATTGGTGACTTATAGTCACGATATCCGCAATACGTGTGGTGCCAAACCACCGGTGGTGCCAAACCACCGGTGACCCGGTCACGATCAAATGATGGGGCCAACCCATCGTGTGATACCAAATCACCGGCGCCGATCCCAGATCTCAAATGTGGGGCCAACCCACGGTGGCACTAAGCCACGTGGACGAGACGCTATGAGGTGCCAAACCTCTCTGAGGTACCAAACCTCTAGTGACCGTAGTCACAATGTGTTACCAAAACACCGGTGTCCGCTGACACGAATATTACTCCCTCTCATCAATCCCACCATCATCATGCTCACATCACAAGTATCATGATCCCATATATCATGCAATCGTATATAGCATGGCATTTCACAAAGATATGATGGCATATACAACATATATCGTAAATCGAGTAATAGGGGACTTACACCCGAAAACCAAGCTTATGCCCACTAGGCAAAGTTACCACATGAGAGGTTATAATATCATCAAATAACAGCTTTATACTAATAAAGTGTGTAAGAGCTTACACACCTATTTAATCGAAGATTTAACTAGCAATCCCGTGTCTATGCGATATTATAGAAGTCCCGAACTTGTCCTCGTAATGCTCCTATATTCGGCCATCATAGATCAGTATTTAGGGGTCTCATTTGATTAACTAACAAATCCAAAGGATCGGTCATATCATAACAAAATAGGGCCCTAGGCCGAACCTTTATTAACACGAACCAACGTGATCGAAAACTCGAAACTCTTGATTTCTAGCCGATTAGTCCCCTCCTAAAATCATAGTACAAATTTCGGTTATACTCAGGTACCCAAAATGGCCTTTGGCCGAATAATATATATACATATATATATATATATACACCTTTCCAAAACGAAACGAAGTCTCGAGAAACCACTCCTTCAATGCTCCTTTACGATTACTACACACAAGGGAGCAAAACTCTTAACATCTCAAGATCACATTCAAGCTTTCGACATACTCTTAGAACCCATAGGCCATTCGGCCGAAACTTACCTTCCAAACCACAGGAGTTAGTCGTCCCTTACATTGGTGGTTGATTCAGCTCCTCAACACCAACGTTTAACTCCCCCCTATAGGTGTTCACAGGTTTCGGCTACCACAGAAAACGGGAGTGAGGTTTAAACCCAAGTAATATTGATTGAAGAAAGTATTGACAGAGAAACAAAAGAGATTCGACATAATCAAATCAGTAGAAGAAGGGATCTACTCTTACCAAAATATTCGGCCATTCCCCAAGAATAAATCTTGATTTCGGCACTTATGACTATGAAGAGTTGATGCACAAAGAGAGGTCTTGAGAACAAAGTATTCGGCTAAACAATGTGGCAAGAAGAAAGTGAACTACAAGCTTTTCTTTACTTAATCTAGGCCGACTAAGCTCCCTTAGTCAAGCTTCATTCGGCCAAGCAACGAAATTGGAAAGAAGGAAACAAAGAAGTTATTTTTCAGCCTTGCTCTCCTTTGCAAATCTCCATGGCCGGCCAACAACTCTCCCCCACGTGCTAACCCCCATCAATATTGAAATAATAAAAATGGTTTATTGGTTATGCCCATCACCCTAAAAACAAACAAATTCTCCCATGCTTTAATAAATAAATGGTAGGAATCTTACCCATACACCATATTAAAATAAATGATAATAATAATAATATTTATAAAATAAATACATCCCATACTCCTCATAATATAAAATAAATAAAATAAATAATAATAATAATAATAATAATAAGAACCCAAGGGTAATAGCAGCCCTCAAGCATGCTTCCACGCATGCATGCGCCTCATGCAGGCCACCAATTTTCACACCTGATATGGAGAAAAAGAAAGGAAAATAAAATAATACTCCAGTGTCTTCTTTGGTCTCGAACCCGAGACACAGGCGTAAACTCCCACGCCTCAACCACTCAACCGACTTGATTTTCATGATAAAATCGCGTCGCATCTTTCTTTAAACCTTCCTTCCCGAGTTTCCCTTTTCCTTAACGCCAAGCAAAAGAAATAAAAACACCAGCGCGCTCAACAAAGACTTCGAACACCGACCTCTATGCCGCAGCCGCCTATGAAGCGCCCTTAGCCACTCTCGGCCAAGGTGTCTTTCGTGACATAAACCCCTCTCAAATTTCTTTTAAACACTCCTCACTTCAACGCCAAACATTCAAAAAATAAAAACACCTTGCTCCCAACAGTAACTCGAACCCGAGCCCCTTACACTGTGGGCCCCTTAAGTGGCGCTCCCACACCACTTTGCCAGTCGATTCCTTGTGTCAAGCATTCGCACCATCAAATATACATAAGGTTTCCTCACTTACCCCTTTTCTTCTCTAGCACTTAAAGAACTTTTTAACCCTAAACTTGATTTATCTCGGGATTTTGGCTAAACCAAAACACATACATTTATTTAAGCAAACATGCAATAAATAAAATACATTGCAAACAACCCTAGTGCAGGATGTTACACGAAACTTTAACACATGCTCAATCATATATAATTAACACGAAAAATAATATTAAAATATTTTTTTGACTCGGATTCGTGGTCCCGAAACCACCATTCCGATTAGGGCCAAAATCGGACTATTACAAAGACACATCCAAGTACGCTAAGTGAGGCATCGCTAAAGATAACCAATTCCTTCCATAACTTTGGTAATGTCAATATAAAAGCTTTTGTCAACATCATTTTTAGTTTCCTGAAACTTTCCTAGTACTAATCATTCCATACAAATGGTACATTTTCCTGGAGTAACCATGTTAACGACATTGCTATTTTTGAGAATCCATTTATGAATCTCTATAATATCCAGCTAATCCTAGAAAACTGCAGACTTTGGTGACATTCTTAAGTTGTTTCCATTGAAATAATGCCTCAATTTTCTTGGGATCCACTCGAATCCCTCCCTTCGAAACTATATGCCCCAAAAACAAAACATCTAATAACTAGAATTCACATTTGTTGAGTTCTCCATGCAACTTTTCTCGGAGGACTTGCAACACTATTCTCAAATGTTGGTTGAGTAAACTACGAATTTATCCAAATAGGGTTGAAAATTATGGGTCATAAGACCCATGAATGCTACAAGCACATTAGTCTACCTAAAAGGTATCACAAGAAATTCATAGTGTCTGTATCACGTCTAGAATGTTGTTTTCGGTACATCAATATCTTTCACCTTTGACTGGTAGTATCTTGACCTCAAGTAAATTTGTAACAATCCAAACCCGGTCTATGCGTTAAGACCAGATTTGACATGTCACACAAAATGAACATACATCTAGTCTTTTAAAGAAATCGGATTTTTAAAAAAATTGGATTTAATATTTTGAGAAAATATAAAGAGTTTGAAAATAATTTGTAATAAAAAATATAAAATATTGTTGCAGAAAAATTTCCGAGTTAAAAATATATAAGAATAAAATCCTTTTCGTACATTTATTAAAAAAAGACATTTATTTCTATTTTTAGAAAAATAAACCCATTCAAGTATTTAAGGCATAATATAAAACCCATCCAAAAGTAAAACATCTATAAAAATTTAACCAGAGGCTTTATTACAAAATAGCAGAAATAATAAAAAGTACTTAAAAAGAAATCCAAAATTTAAATAACCCATAATTCGTAGTATGGCCTCCACTGAGTCGTTCCCGGCCCAAGCCTCCATCATTGATCATTACCTGAGGAGGGTAAAGAAAACAGGGATGAGTTACTTAGAACTCAGTGTGTAATTCACTTACCATTTTCACTAGGCCAAAATACAATTAAGCATTTATTGGGTCAAAGCCATTAAAAATATAACAATTTAACATGTGTAGAATGCATGTAATATCCAATTCCCAAACCAAACCTAAATTTCCATCCGCTACACACCACCCGTACCAACCAGCACACCTGTGGGGAGCTTTAGTCACCCACCCCGCCAACACACCAAACTGGGCATTTAGCCATATATTAAACTGGGCATGAAGCCATATATCAACTGGGCAATTAAGCCATCTATTAAACTAGGCAATTAAGCCATATATTAAACTGGGCACGAAGCCATATATCAAACTGGGCAATTAAGCCATATATTTAATCGGGCACGGTTATCGTAATTTTGTAGCAAAGCTACCAGAACTTCTCTTCATCAAATATCCCAACCCATGCAATCATGTATACATCATGAATAATAATTCAGTCATATAATTATTCAAACAAAAGGCCCATTATAAAAATTTATTGCAATCTGGTCTATATCACATTTTGGCCTATTTCACAATTTGGCCCATTCCACAATTTGGCCCATTTCACATCTCATATCACACTTGGCCAATTTATCAAATAACACCTATGGCCCATTTATCACATATGGCCCAAAATATCATATTTTATCGTTTTAGCCCCTTTAAAGGCAATTTCGTAATTTACCATATTCTTAATACCGATTTCATGATCTTAACATTAAAGTGTTAATTATACCATATTTTTCCGATTTCACCAACTTTGCGATTTTTAATCTAGGGTTTACTACGGTATAGTCATCTAACCCATGAGATACAGTGTAAGATTACACACCTGATTACGGTGAGGACTACACTTTCCTGATCGTCAATACCTAAATACATTATAACGCTCGATTAGAACACTAACACTTAAAATAAATCTATGCTAAGGTAAGCAGTCTCGATTTTTACCCTCAGAATCTCGAACAACTACTATTTTTTGGTTCTCCCCGGTTGACGGTTCACAACCCGTTGGAAAATCCCGAACAGCTAATGGCTCAGAACTACGAACAACCTCAAATAACTGATTTTCACTAGATGAGGGTCCACAACCCGGTGGAAAATCTCGGATTGCCAAAACAGCCCTTCGCTTGAATCCAGAGGGAATAGCGAATCTTCCCCTCTTCCAAACACTATTCACCACCCTTTTTGACCCTATCTTGTTTGCCTCCATTGACAAAAGAATATTAGTCCAACTAATATTTCAGAAATTAAGACTATTGGTTTTAAGGGCGAAATCAGCTTACCACAAAATCTTTACGTTCAAGGGATGAAAATCAAGCGATAGCGTCCCTAAGATAAAATCGATTAGTAAACCCCATCTTTAACGAAATAACGAGTAATATAGAAGTCCTTGATAGAAACTCTTACCTTAACACTTTGGACCGAATCCTAGCGATTCACAATGATTACGAACACTCCGAGTTTCGGCTTTTCTCTATTTCACTATAAAGACGAAAAAGATTGTCTAAGAGAGAAAGATAGAGGATGATATTTTCGGTCAAAAGACCTTCCCAAACCAATATGTAGATTCGGCAAAAGAAAAAGAAGAAAATAAAGAATCGAAAAGGATTCTTACCGATTGATCAAAACGAGAGTAGAAAGAATGATTGATAAGAAAATATATATGAAGAGGAAGATTCGGCTATGAAGAAAAATTGAAGAAAATGGTGTTAGCAACATTCAGCCATGGAGGAAAAGAGAAGGGAGAAAATATGTTTGTAAGAATGAGCAATATAAAGAAAAGAGAAAGAAACAAATAGAGGATGAGAGGTTTGTGTTTCGGTTTTCAAAGATGAAGTAGGAGCAAAGAGAGAGGTTTGATGCTATAGAGCATTCAGCAATGGAGAAAAAAAAGAAAAAGAGAAAAATGGCCTTCAGGTTTTGGTGTTTTAGGCACTAGGGGAAAATGACTTGAGAGGTTAGGCAAAATAAGACCAAATGGTCAAAATGAAATGACCGAAAGAAGAAAAAAAAAAGATGCTAACAAATGCTCAATGTGCATTCGGCTAGGGAGAGAAAAGATGGAGAGAAAATGCTTTGAGAGAAAACAAAAATGACCAAAAAGAAATGTGCCCAGCAAGCACCTATCCTTACCCAAAGTTCTTCAAAAATTCGGCCACCCCCGTAGCCCCTAAAACCGTCCAAATACATGGACACCAAGGCCACAGTTTAGCCATTCCAAACTTTCCAAAACACACTCCTTACAAAGTGCTTTGTGTTCCCCCTACATACCTTATTCATATGATTCCCTTCCTTAAGTTTACACTTGCCTTTTCTCTTAGCCACCTTACCATAAAAATTAAAAGTCCAACATACCAAAAATAAAGCTTGGCCTACACTTAATAGGAGAGTACAAAAATTTTAAGTAACAAAAAATGCATACCAAGGGATTCGAACCTTTCCCCTCAAGACAATACATGTGGCGCATATCCTCTTTACTACTAACTCAATTATGCTAACTTTTTACCACTTAATTACCTTAGGCTTTAAGGTCACTTGTTCCATTTCATTAAAGTACTAATTTCCAAAAATTATACCAACTCCAAATAAATCCCGAACCTTCTCAGGACTATTTTAACACACACATAGGATAAATAAACTAGATGAGCACCAAAATAATGCAACATATAAAAATTCAAATTTTAGGATGTTACAAAATTTTAGAAAACACAACTGTATCTTTCAATTTCTCAAAGAAATAGTTGCTACCATTAATGCATAATTAATATCAATAAATATTTATTATAAATAATAAAAAATTATATTATGAATTAAATATAAAATTTGATTTTAGTGTAATGATTAAGGGAAATGGTTTCCTTTTTTTTATATGACTGAAACAAATGATCACATAAACAATTCTCATTTTTATTACATAGTAAACAATTAAAATAATTGAGCATTTACATAATAGTAGTAGTGACGGTGATGTTAAAAAATAAAGAACAAGAAGTATGAGAATAAATAGAGAAATATGTATTTTTTTATGTGATATGAATCCACAATATATTAAACAATGATAATCATGTGTGTAGTAACACTATGAAAATCATCATTAAGGAGTTCATGAAACACCCCTAACCTGTATCCGTCAGCAGAATAGGGTTACAGAGAATTACTAGAGTTTTTAAATCAAACGAACATAAATTTCAAACATTTCAAATCATATCAATAATCATACATATTGTCCCTTATATGATCCATCGAGGCCCTAAATACGTATTAGAAACAAGTTGGGACTAAATCAAAAACTCCAAGAATTTTTCAAAAAAACATTGAAAATTTTCAATACTGTAGGGGTCACAAGGCTATGTGACTCACACGGCCAAAAGACATGCCCATGTAACAGCCCGAATTTGACCCTAATCGGAACAATGGTTTTGGGTCCACGAATCCGAGTCTGAAATATTTTTAAATATTATATTCTATGCTCATTATGTGTAAATTAATATGTGTGAAAGTTTCGTAGAAAAATTTTATCGTTTTTGTGCTTAATTTGACAAAAAGGATTTAATCGCGTAAATTTTAAAAGTTTCAAGCTATAGTGAAAAGTGCCTATTTGATGATGGCTTTTAAAAGGGGGGTATTAAAAAGGCAATTAACCCATTTTTAAAGTTAGTGGATGGCTAAAGTCACCATTGCCCTTACTATATATATTAGTTTTATTTTTATTAAAAGGGTTATATTAGTAATTTAGTTATTAACTTATTATATGTTAAAATAAAACAATAGAAAAATCATTATCATCTTTGGTGTTCTTGGCCGAATGTTGAAGAAGAAAAAGGGGTTTCATTTCTTTTAATTTTCGGCACTTATAAGCTTAAAATCAAGGTTAGTTTGATTTCGGTTTTTGTTAATTTTTACGTTTTTGTGATCGTTGTTTCGTAAATTACCCGACCCATGCTTGAATTTTAGAAAATCATGTGTATATGAGGTTCGACCATTGATGTGTTCTTATGGTTTATGATGTTTGATGATTTTAAATTAAATATATGTTAAGGATTAACATGTTTTGTATTAGAAGTTTTAGTGAAATGGTGAAATTAGGGCTAAATTGTAAAAATAAAATTTTTGAGGGGCTTATTTTCAAAATAGATGAAATAAATGGACTTGTAAGGTCCCTAGGAAGATTCGGCCCTTGAGTACCATTGAGAGATTTTGTGTATTTTGTGTTTTAAACAAATAGGGCTAAATTGTAAAAATGTGAAACCTTAAGGGTAAAATAGTAATTTTCCCATTTATGTGTTTAGGGACTAAATTGAAATGAAATGTACTTGAATGAGCTGATTTTTATGTGTTTAGATCAAGAACAAAGAAAAACGGATTTGGATCGGGGAAAGACGAAGGTTATCGAATAGCCTCTGTCCTCACGCGATCCGTCGACGATCGAGTAAGTTCTTAAGTTAAAGTTCATTAAGTTGATAATTAAAAATGTATGAAATCAAATTATGTGATTAATTTGGGTAAATAGCATGTGATAGCCGAATGTGTATGTTTAATTTTGGAATGAATATGTTTTAAATACAATGTGAATTAGTATATTTGACATGACAGGTGAATTGATTTTGGGAATACGATTTGATAGTAATGTATGTGTTAAGAAATGTGAGTTGATGAATTGAGTTAATAAACATTTCGGGCTTTAAGCCTAGCAGGCTTTGTGCTGGTGTTATATATCAGGCTTTGTGCCTAGCAGGCCTTGTGCCGGTGTTGTATATCAGGCTCTGTGCCTAGCAGACTTTGTGCCAGTGTTACATTTCGGGCTTTGATGCCTAGTAGGCTTTGTGCCGGTGTTACATTTCGGGCTTTGATGCCTAGCGGGCTTGATGCCGGTGACGCGTTTTTAAATGGAGAAACCTTAAATTACTCAAGGTGAAATGCAGTTAATGTATCGAGTAAACGCTCGGGTAAACGTAAGTCCCTTTTTCATTTACCGAGAGTAAGGTAAGTTATGTTTAATATTAATTGAATTTGAATAATACGGTAGAAATGGTATTATGTGAAATTGAGCTTATGATCAAAGAGTATGAGTAGTATGTGATTGAAATTGAGATTGAATACAATACTTTGGTAGATTCGATTATGAATAGAAATGTTTAATGTAATATGATTTTGATTGGGATAACATAGACAATGTGAATGGTGGATTTATATGATTCGAAACAATGTGATTAATGAAATACATATACCTTGTATTTTGATAAAATATAAGTTTAAGGTAAAGAAGTGAAACAATTAGGTTAATGAACTATTGTATTCGGCCTTATATGAATTTGTGTATTGAAATGTTTATTTTTCATTGTTAATGGTAACTATTATATATGTATAAGTGTTTGGACGTTGTATTACCATTAACTTAAAACTTACTAAGCTAGTGAGCTTACTCTGTATATGTTTGTCTTTCTATTTTATAGATCGTTGATTTAGCTACGGACTCAGAGGATCATCAAGAAAGTCGACCACACTATCACTCTTTTTGGTATAAATGTTTACTTTTCGAATCAAAGGCATGTATAGGCTGAATTATGACTTGAATGAATAATGTTCGATTTTGTAAATGTATATATGTATATATATGGCCTTGCGAATAAGGCTATTACTTTTGGTTAAGTATCATTTGTATGTTTGATATAATGGTTTGTTTTAATCTTTGATATAAGATGTGTGCATATTATGCTTGGAAGTTAAATGTGGTTATATAGAATTAATCATTTATATGTATTATATATATATGTATAAGTATGCATATTAGGTCATGTGTATTTTTCTACTTAGATTATTATGTGCTTGGTTATAATTCAAAGATGATCATGAAAATGTTTATACTTAAGTTTTGGGTTAATCATTAGAGTTTTAAATTGAGGACCGAATATATGGTCAATGAATTGGTTGTATTTATATATTTTGGACTAGTCACATATCATATGTTTGTTTGGTAGGTTATTCAATAATCTTGTGTCCATTAATTAATAAGGTAGGATAAATTGATAATTATGGTTTGACATGGCTTTTGTTTTAGGGACATTGCGCATATTATAATAGCATGATGTGTATGTTTGGTTATGCTATAAGGTTCGAATGTCACATATGTGAATGAAAGCAAATAGAGTATCATGGATCTATTCGTTTTTATTATGCATATTTGTATAAGGTATAAAAAGATATATTGATATTCGACTAATGAAATAGATGTATTTATATATGTTTAACATATGAAATTTGGTGTTGTTATGTGGAAGCTTGATTCGAAACTTGTATAGATTATGAGTAATGATGTGTTGCATTATGAAACATGGTTTGTAACGTAAGTCTTGAACATTATTTGTTGATATGGAAAAAAAAATTAAATATGCGTATTGGGTTTATTCCATAAATGACTGTATGCTAAAATCAGATCTAGTTCTAGTAACGCCTCATAACCCTAATTCAAATACTTGATATGGGTTAAGGGGTGTTACATTTTATTGGTATCAGAGCTACGGTTTAGTCGATTCTAGGACTACCGTAGTGCGTAAGAGTCTAGCTATACATGCCTTTGAATTGTATATATGATAGTGTGGTGACTTCTGACAATTTCAATTGTATTTTATATAGTAAATGTATCCCGATCCTGATAGAGCTATAGCTGATGATGTGGAGAGCGTTGCGCCTGGTCTCGCACGTTGATCAGTGCCATTAGACTGTCAACCAGTTTCGGGTAGCCATGAGGGGGAGGCGAAACAAGCCTTCTATCAGATGATGAACGAATGGTTTACCCAGTTTATTCAGACTAGTCTGGCTATACAACATCCTCCACCCCCGAATAATCCAACTCCGGTAACTCCAGCACCCTGATGATAGATCCGATGAGATTTAGCAGGCCTCCCCGTTGATAAAATCAGAAAATATGGGGCCGAGGAATTCAAGGCCAATGATGATGATGTCACAGAGCGAGTCGAGATGTGGCTTGATAACACTATTTGGGTACTCGATGAGCTATCTTGTACTCCAGATGAATGCCTAAAGTGTGCTATATCTCTACTTCGGGACACTGCCTATCACTGGTGAAACACATTGGTATCAGTGGTTCCGAAAGAAAAAGTAACTTGGGACTTCTTCTAAATTGAGTTCTGTAAGAAATATATCAGTCAGAGATTCATCGATCAGAAACGAAAAGAATTTCTGGAATTAAAATAGGGTCGCATGGCTGTGACGGAATATGAGTGGAAGTTTGTCAGATTGAGCCGTTACGCTCGAGAGTGTATATCTACTGAAGCCATTATGTGTAAAAGATTTGAAGACGGCCTGAATGAAGACATAAAGTTACTTGTTGGCATTCTTGAAATCAAAGAGTTCGTGATATTAGTCGAGTGAGCTTGTGAAGCCGAAGAGCTGAAGTAGAAGCTAGAGACACTCGAAAAAGATCATCGAGTAAAATTTTCCATTTCACACATAAGAAGTTTAGAGATGACCCCAGTCGACATAAAGCCACTTCAGACTTGCCTAGACGTGATCGACCTCTAATGAGTTCCCGAGCCACTTCTATAGCTAGTGTTGGTAATGTTCCACAGAACCGGGCCGAGTGTAAACATTGTGGGAAATGGCATCCTGGGAGTTGTAGAGTTCGC
Source organism: Gossypium bickii (assembly GCA_025503065.1). Taxonomy (NCBI): domain Eukaryota; kingdom Viridiplantae; phylum Streptophyta; class Magnoliopsida; order Malvales; family Malvaceae; genus Gossypium; species Gossypium bickii. The sequence continues at coordinate 38,080,539 of CP106717.1, read as the reverse complement.
GATCGGTCCTGCTTTAAATGTGGATCGTCGGACCATTTTATTCGAGAGTGCCCGATGTTAGCCGAGCAAAATGCGACTCAGAACACTAGACCGAGCAGTGCGCCAGCACGGGGTAGACCGCTCAGACCTTCAGGCAATGTAAGTAGCAGTCAGAGAGGGACGAAGGACACCCCAATACGATCAGAGGCTAGAGCTCCAGCTAGAGCTTATGCTACACGAGCCACAGAGGATGCTTCTTCCCCCGATGTCATTACCGGTACTTTCACCCTTTATGATACTACTGTGATTGCATTGATTGACCCTGGTTCGACTCATTCATATGTGTGTGAAACTCAAGTATTCAATAAGACTCTGCCAGTTGAGTCTACTGAGTTTGTGATTCGTGTGTCTAACCCTTTGGGTAGATGTGTACTTGTTGATAAAGTGTGTAGGGGTTGCCCATTGATGATTCAGGATTCTTGCTTTCCAGCCGATTTAATGTTATTGCCTTTCGATGAGTTCGATATAATTTTGGAAATGGACTGGTTAACTTCGCATGATGCAGTGGTGAATTGCAAAAGAAAGCTTATTGATTTGAGATGTCAGAACAATGAGATTATCAGAGTTGAATCCAGTGATTTAAGTGGGTTACCTACAGTAATATCATGGATGTTAGCCCGGAAGTATGTGAGAAAAGGGTGTGACGCTTATTTGGCCTATGTACTGGATAATAAAGTGTCTAAAAAATAGATTGAATCTGTACCGGTTGTGTGTGAATACCCAGATGTATTTCCTGAAGAATTACCGGGTTTACCACCAATACTAGAGATTGAGTTTGGCATTGAATTAGTACTAGGGACGACTCCGATCTCGATAGCTCCGTATCGGATGCCACCTACTGAGTTAAAAGAGTTGAAAGCACAGTTGCAAGAGTTAACTGATAGGGGCTTTGCACGACCGAGTTTCTCTCCTTGGGGTGCACCATTTTTTTCATGAAAAAAAAAAGATGGAACGATGCGAATGTGTATTGATTATAGGCAACTGAATAAAGTAACAATAAAGAATAAGTACCCACTACCTCGGATTGATGATTTGTTTGATCAGTTGAAATGGCTTCAGTATTTTCGAAGATAGATTTGAGATCAGGTTATTATCAGCTGCGAGTCAGAGATATAGATGTGCTAAAGACTGCATTTCGGACGAGGTACGGACATTTTGAGTTTCTGGTTATGCCTTTTGGACTCACTAATGCACCTGCTATTTTTATGGATCTAATGAATCGGGTCTTCAGACAGTTTTTGGATCGGTTTGTAGTAGTGATTATTGATGATATACTGATCTACTCCAAAGATGAAACCGAGCATGTCGAGCATTTGAGATTAGTGCTACAAACTTTGCGAGATCAACAGCTATATGCAAAGTTTAGTAAATGTGAGTTCTGGATGAATGAAGTCAGCTTCTTGGGTCATGTTGTATCAGCATCAGGTATTCCGGTGGATCCAAACAAAATAGCGGCTATACTCGATTGGAAACCACCAAAGAATGTTTCCGAGATTCGAAGCTTCCTAGGCCTTGCGAGATACTACAGACGGTTTGTAAAAGGTTTTTCTATGATAGCTACACCTTTGACAAAGCTACTACAGAAAGATGTCAAGTTTGAGTGGTCGGAAAAGTGTCAGAAAGGTTTCGACCAGCTGAAAGCCCTTTTGACCGAAGCTCCAGTGTTAGCTCAGCCTGAATCGGGTAAAGAATTTTTCGTTTTTAGTGATGCTTCTTTGAATGGGTTGGGTTGCATTTTGATGCGGCATCTGATAGGCAGAAGTCCTTAGCTGGTCTGAAAAAAAAGGATATTGAGTATTCTGTGGGGGACTTAGTTTTTCTCAAGGTCTCGCCATGGAAGAAGGTCTTAAGGTTCGGTCGCAAGGGTAAGCTGAGCCCTCAGTTTATTAGGCCATACCGTATTCTGAAACGAGTGGGGCTAGTCGCATATTAGTTGGAGCTTCCTCTAGATTTGGATCGCGTTCATGATGTTTTCCACGTCACAATGTTGAGACGCTACCGCTCTGATCCCACGCATGTTGTACCTATTGAGGAGATATAGGTCAGGCCAGATCTGATGTTTGAGGAAGAGATTATTTAGATTTTAGATCGCGACATTAAGGTTCTACGAAGAAAATGTATCCCCTTAGTAAAAGTGCTGTGGCGGAATCATAGCACTGAGGAGGCCACTTGGCAGCTAGAGGATTTGATGCGTCAGCAATATCCTCACCTTTTCTGATCAGGTAAAATTTCGATGGAATTTTCTTTTAGGGGGTAGACTTGTAACACCCCAAATTTTTTTAATTCTGGCCTATGTGATTTTGGAGCACAAAAATATCTATATGTGTTTCTAAAATTAATTGACACAAATATTTGCATGCTTTAGTGGTTTTGTGTTCTGGGTGTGTGTGGGAGGTCCCAAGTTCAAGTCACAACTTGGGTAAATTTTGGCATTTTTATGATTAAAGCTCTCACTGGGGTCGGTAGGCTTTTAAGTAATTGTTTGTAATTTTATATCAGAATAGGCCTGCTGGTCTAGTGGTTAAGTGGTGTGTTATTATGCTAGAGGTCTTGGGTTCGATTTTTCGCATTGACAAGGGATGTAGTTTTTTTTTGCTATGTGGTTCGGCTGGAGTTTGAATTAGTTTGGACTCCGAGTAGTGGGTGGTTAGTAGGATTTGAGGGAGAAAAATAAGGTTGTGGATGTAGTGGGGTCTTTGTGAAACTCATTCCCTCCTTCAGAATTCTTCCTGTAGAAAAAAAACCTGACATCTTTTTCCTCTCCCTTACGCTGTTGTCTTTTTTTCTTCTTCTTCTTTCCTTTGTTGTTCCCTCTCCCCATTTTCCCTTTTCATTTTTCTATTTGTTTGTTAATCAAGCCGAGTTTCATCGACTCGATGGCTCTGTGCGTTGTTGGTAAGTTGGTTCTGACCAAACCTTGTTTGATTAATGTACCGTCAGCTAATGGGCGTGTTTCTATCTTAGCTGAAGTTTAAGGGGTTGGAGATCGGCCATTTTCATTTTAATGGTGCGAAGTTCTTGTGGTCCGAACAGATGTAAGGTTTTTGATGAATGGAAGTCGATCTCTTGTTATAATCTCATTTAGGTTTCGTTAAAATCTCTAAATTTGGATTTTGGATCATCGATGATAGGTTCTAAAGCGCTCGGGGTTGCGTTAGTTTAAATCAATACCAGGTGTGTACCCAGAAACACACAAAACAAGAATCGACAAAAGCCAAAAAATGTTTCTATCGACGCCTCACGGCCGTGTGGTAGGCTATGTGGTAGGCCGTTTGCAAGGTGTGAGCCACATCACAGCCGTGTGATCGACGAGCCAGGCCGGGTGCAAGTGACACGGCCATGTGATGGCCGGACAAGGCCGTGTGCGACACACGGGCTTGACCTATTAGACTGGGTGGGCCACATGAGGGTGTGGGCCCACACGGGTGAACCGCACAAGCGTGTGGGCCTACACGGGTGCGTAGAATTCTGAGCTAGGTCGTTGGATCCACACGACCAAGGCCAATTTGGGCCGTATGGGTCACACGGGGTTTGTGGGCCCACACGGGCAGGCCACATGGGCTTGTGAGCCCATTTTTTTGAAACGATTTGTAAGGTTACGCGGGTCACCCAAGTTGACTGTGGACCTACCGTAGGGTCGGTAAGCGTTACTTAGATCCCTATTTATGTAATCTGATTATATGGTCTCTGACTGAGCATGATATCTATACTGAACTAAATGTATGATCGGTTATTTGCATGTTGCATGTCATATTTGGTATGTTGCATTGCATCGGGGAGGGTTGATGATATTTCAGAGGAAGTGTCTAAAAGGCTTTAAGCCTATTATCTGGCAGCTCAACTGCGTTATTCTGTTTATGTGCCGCATTTCGGTACAATATGGTGTGCAGGGATGGGTGGGTTGATTATATTCCCACATGGTGTGTAGGGCTGGACGGAGATGGTGTGTAGAGGCTGGTGGGTAGGATTCTGATATTCTAATCTGCATTCTGTATCTGATTAGGCTAATGCCCTATTATATAAATCTGATTCTGCATCCAAGTAGGCTAAGGCCCAAACTGTTTCTGTAATGGGCTCCGGCCCAGTCTGTGATTTTTGATTTCTAGTGATTACTTTGTATGTTTGATATCGTGGGGATTACACACTAAGTTACGAAACTCACCCTTTTTGGATTAATCCGTCTAGGTAATCCCCAGCGTTAGATGGATTTGTACAGTGGAGGACTCGACAGTGACCACTACTACTACCTCACGATAGATTTATGGTTTATACTTATCCTGGTTTTAATTTTTATTTGGGAAATTTTATTGTAATTATGGCCATTACATATTTTGTTTAAATTTGGGATTTGCAATGTTTATGGTTTTACTGCTATTAGTAGGAAAACTCGAGTTTTCAAAACAAACAAACATTTTATCAAAATACACACAAATTCGAAAACTATTTTAAAAGCTTTCGCAAAGTATAACATTTTGAAAATGGATAATGATTGAAATCAAATGACACATTTTTGAAGTTAGCATAAGATAATGAAAAGTGGTACAAACGGAGAAATGGTCTTAACATCATTGCGATTTCTAAAGCACTATCATGTGACATCGCCAGATTCGGCCATAACATTTAGGTCGGGTTTTGGGTGTTGGACTCAGGACGTGTGAGCATTCAAAGTAGGGACACACGGTCATGTCCCATCCCGTTTCCGTACTCGTGTAACTCACTGACTTAGGTCACATTGCCAAGCCGACGCCCGTGTGCTAGGTCGTGTACCCTTCAAAATAACCTTACATGCCCGTGTGCCAGGTCGTTTGCTAGGCCATGTAATAGCCTGACTTGCAACCCCTTGAAAGCTACAGGGCACACATGTTTGTGTCGCTTGGCTGTGTGTCACACATGCTGAGACAGACACCCGTGTTTCTACCTGTGTGGACAAAAATAGTCCATTTTACAAGCCATTTTTCTCACCCATCTTGGCATGTACCTACACCTAAAATTACACATATATACAAGTCATAACAAGGCACCAAAATCATGCATAATCAAGCTATATACATAGGGTATAATAACATACAACCAATATGCCTATAGAGACCTCAAATGAAAACATGCAAACATGTATAACCATGTAATCAATCTGGCCAAAAATGATCAACTAACTTCCAACTAAGTTTGCATCAATACATACCATAAAATTCACTTAACAAAAGCACAAACCATTTGGTACCAAAATGCCATTCTATAACTAGTATCGAATAACCATGTAAACCATACATAATAAGGTACCAATTCACCACATATTCAACATATCATAAGGCACATATACAATATGCATATTTAGGCTTTCATTCCATCTTCCAACATTGAAATAAAACAAGCCAAACATCAACCATATTAAGATCAATATTTATGTAACAGCCTGATTTTGGGGCTAGTCGGAACAGTGGTTTCGAGACCGCTAATCTGAGGTTGAGGAAAATTATTTTGATATTATTTTATGTGTTATGGCATTAATATATGGCAATATGAAAACTTTGGTATTTTAATTTTAATGATTTCATGCTTAATTGTGAAAAAGGACTAAATCACATAAAGTGCAAAAGTTCCCTTATAAGTGGTAGATGTACCATCTCGAAATTGGGCCTAGTAGGATTGGGCCCATTGGGCCTTGGGCGTAGGTGTGTTTAGAATTTTTGAGAACAAGAGAATGACATTATTTCAATTTGGACTTATTAGGAAGGTGATTTTAGAAAGTTACAAGGTTTCTAGGAAGTTCCGAGTTCAAGTTAGGCTATGGTAAATTTTTGTGTTTAAGCCCTTAAGAAGGAAAAGGTAAGTGGCATCAATGCTTATAGAATTAAGTGAGTAATTTGCTAGCATAAGTGAAGTACATGGTGGAGTGGTGTGGTGTCAAGTGAAGAGCATGGAGGGAAGAGGTTCGAATCCCACCTATTGCAACTTTTGGGATTTGATTTTATGCTTATCTTGTGGAAGATGGTAAGTGTTGGCCAAGGCTCTAAATAAGGTAAGTAAGACTTTTTATGTAGGGAAAGGAGGCTAAGGAATATGGTAAGGAGGAAAATAAGGGAAAAAGAGGGAAAGAAATGAAGGAAAAAGGTAAGAGAAGGGAACCTGTTGGCCTATTATGTGGTGGATGTTTTGGAAAGCATTTTTGGAGGTCAATGCTCATTTTTTGGAAAAGATGATACATGGTTTTGGTTAAGGGAAATAGGGGGAGCCAAATTTCTCTAGCTCTCCCTTGCATTTTTACATTTTTGGGGGTCATTTCATTTTCCTTTCTAAATATTTTAGTTCTTTTGATTGCACTCCCTCTTGGCCGAAACTTCAATTTGCCTATTGCTTCTACTCTTTTCTTTTCAAAACACCATAACCAAAACATCAACTTCATCTCATAGCCGAAATTTGGTTCTTGTGGTTGCCGAAGCTTCTTTACCTTCTCGGGTTTTTAGTAGCTGTAAGGTAGTGTACTTCCTCTTCTATTATTTTCTTCCTGTCTCTCTTCTACTCCCTCTTCTAAAATCGAATATTCATCCTATTCTTTTGACCAAGGCCGAATCTATTCTTTGCTACTTCCATCTTCTTGGTTCTCTTGGTGTGGGCCGAATCGGTAGAGTGTTAGCTTATACTCTCATCATCTTTCTAGCTGTTGGCTTTTGGAAGAAGGTTGGTAAGTAGGTCTCAAAGTACTTTATCGGAGGGCCAATCGAACACCTATCCCTCGTAATAAGAGACTCGGATTGTTGGTGCCGTGAAGAGTATCGTGTTACGGGTTTCAAGTAAGGTGTGTAATCCCGTACCCTTCCGAATACATGTTTGAAATGGTGTGTAATCTCACACTTCTCTGAATGTTTGCATGAAATATTCTATGATTCGATTGAAATACCGAAGAAAATCGAAAACCGGCATCCCTGATCACTCGGGCGTGCGTAGGTTCGTAGTGGTAACCATATTTTGCAATGAAACAGTTTTGGTTAGTAGCAGTGACGTGATTTTGAAAAATCACGAAAAATAGGAGAAATGGAATTAGAAAGTGAATAAGATATAAAATGAAATCTTACTGTGTCTATTTTTATATGAAAGAAATAGAGAAGGAAAAAAATTTTATATTCTGTGATATTTTAATTTTAGTGAGACTGGTTCTGATTGACTTTCTGGTTCCCTGTTTTGACTTGGAAAAATTGTTTAAAATTGTACAAGGTGAATTATGAGTTATAATTTATATGTGTAGATTCCTTAGTGAGCATATTTTCAATAGAAACAAGTGGGAAAAACATATGAAAATCGTACAGTGAGATATTTGAATGTAGGGTAAGAGAGGTCAGAACCGTTGGTCAGTGAAACAAGGGAATCTTTAATGAATAATAAATGGCTAAGCCAAAAATTCTAGAAAAATTGTAGTAAGAAGATATATGAGTATAGTTTCAAGGAAAATTTACAGATCTAAATTTCGAGTTTCTTAACTCGAGTTATAGTCAATTTAGTCAGTGTGACGTAGATGGACAGTTTCGATTTTTATGCTCCACATTAGTAGTTAAGTCTAGGTTGCGAAATTACCAAAATACCCTTAGAGGGTAAATTACCAAAATACCCCTGGGTTGCAAGATTACCGAATTACCCTTAGTGAGTAAAATTACTGATTTACGAAAATGCCCCTAAGGGGTCGAATTACGAAAATGCCCCTAATGGGCTAAATTACGAAAATGCCCCTAATGGGCCGATTTGATAGATTGCCCTAATGGGCCGATTCGCAAAGTGTTAATGGGCCAAATTTTGTAATAAATCTCTGAATTAATGATTGTTATTTGTATTTGTGGATATTACGCTTTATTATGTATGTTGCATTTACATAAATTTGCATGGGATGGGAAAAATGTTGAAGAGAAGTGTAGCCTGGTGGCTCTGCCCCATTTTGATTCTGGTGGCTCTGCCACAAATTCTGATAATGGCTATGTGCCTAACATATGAATTAACGACTCTGTGTCGATCATATTTACTCAAGGCTGTGTGCCGATTATGTTACCGTATATGATATTCTGGTGGCTCTGCCACAATCTGTATAGTGGCTATGCCACGCTTAATTATGACTCTGGTGGCTCTGCCAAAAATATATAATAAATGGCAACTTGCCTAAGATTGGTGTGTTTGGCGGGGTGGGTTGACTTGATCCCCACAGGTGTGATGGGATGGTACGGGTGGTGTGTAGCGGATGGATTATTAGCATGGGTTGGGTTGCATACGTCGCACACATACATTTATCATATATATATTTTGTTTTTCTATATGGGCTTCGGCCCAAGATTATGCTATATGGGCTTAGGCCTAAGTTATTGCTAAATGGGTTCAAGCCCAGTGGACAACGGTAAGGGGATTATGCACTGAGTTCTTGTAACTCACCCCCCTTTCTTTTCTTAATCCCTGTAGATAATGCTCAGTGACGTGGACTTGGGCCATGGATGACTCGGTGGAGGCCATACTTCAGAAATGTTGTTTATTTTGGAACTTTAGATTTCTATTTCCGTTCACTTTACTATTTTGGGTTTTTATGTTGTAATAAGGCATCTAGAGTAATTTATTATTTTCTTTATGTTTGATATACTTATTATTTTGCTTAGAATTGTTTTAAATGAGAATTTTTTTCTAAAACCTTAAATAAAGGTTTTCCAAAATCGATTAACAAATGGATTTCAAAATAAATTTTTACAAATATTTTTAACACGGAAATTTTCTCTCGAACTATTAACATATTTTCAAAAGTCACGATTTTATAAGATCATTACTTCAAATTTATCGATTTATCAATCAATCTTCGATGTTAGTAGTATTTTATCAAATGTTTCAAATCAAATTTGTTTTCTTGATTTTAACGAATCAACACCTATTTTAGAACAAATAAAAAGAATTTAACATGTTTTTCTTATGTGATATGTCAGATCCGGTCATAACGCATGGGCCGGGTTTGGGGTATTACAGTAGAGGTTTCTAATAGCCAAAGAATATCAATTGGAGGTCCTTAAAGTGAAATTAGGCCATTGAATTTGTGATGGCCAGCCATATAGAGGCTAGGAAGACAAGACATTAAATTTTGGTCAAATTTGGTGGAAATTAGGTGATAAAAATGAGTAAAATAAGATGAATAAAAGATGTTGTCATCTTTTACTATTCCTTCTTTCCCTACCATCTAAAATTGAGAGGAATAAGGTTCTTGGATTTCAAAATTTTCTGCAAAACAAATTTCTTGCAAGTAAGTGATTTTGGTGGTTTTATTTGACAATTTTTGTACTTTTGGAGTCTCTAAAGCTTAAGCTAGCTAATGAGGGGACTAATTTGTGATATGGTTGAAAGTCTAGGGACTTGCCATGAGAGTGTTTATGTTGTTACCTGAGTTTTTATGGAAGAAAATGAATGTTAGGCAGATGAGAAATAACTTTTGTGAAATGTGTTAACATGTAAACACCTAAATATGACTTGAATGCAAAGATTAAAAATGTGTAATCAGTGCATCAAATAGCTAGATTTGTGAGTAGTTGTAAGAGGAATAAATGTTCAGCTAGGCTTGTTTGATGAGAAAATATGTTGAAAAATGATTTACGAGCCTAGGGGCAAAATCGTAATTTTGCCAAAGTGTAAGAGAAAAATTGGTTATTTTTGCCTAAGTATATATTTTGATGCATTATGATCATAAAATGTTTTAAATGAGTGAATTTTGTTGTTATAGACCAAGAAGAGTGTGGAATCAACCTTGACCGAGGAAAAGGCAAGGTTACAGAATAGACCGTTGATTAACGCGTTTTGCACCGAGGTAAGTTTATGTGTAAATGATACATCTTATATACACATGTTGTTACTTATTGGTGTGTTGTATGATTGGGAACATGTATGATTCAAGGGGATTGAATTTTGTAGGTATTGAATAATTTTCGTATGAAAGACGAAATAGATATGTAAATGTGAAATAACATCCGTAGTAATAAATGGTGGGTTGTGTGCGATACCACCTTATTACTTATCCACGATGGGCTATGTGCGATACCACCCTATTAAAGATTGATGGTGGGCTAAGTGCGAAACCACTGAGTGATTGGTAGGATTATGAATGGTTTATTGGGAAAATTATGATGTGTTGTTTCTTGTGATCATGTGGTTATAAGTGCAGAGATGCATGTTAAATAATGTGGGCATTTGGCTTGTGATATGGTTGGAATGTGGTGAGAGATGAAATGAGTAAGCATGATCATGGAATGTGGATTGTTTTTGCTTAGTATGTAATGCTATTTATTGTTTAGCACATACTATGATGTTATTTGTTTCCATGTAAACTTACTAAGCTTAAAGCTTACTCCCCTTTTCTTTTCCCTTGTTTTATAGAGTCGAAGAGCCAGGTCAGGATACAAAGATAATTGGAAGATCACCCACACTATCAGCTCCTCTCGGTATATTTAGACTTAGTGTTTTGAGATGGAATGTATAGGGGCTAGACTAGGTAATTTGTTTTGTTATTTTGGCCAAGAATGTGTTGGCCCCTTTAAATGTGAATTGTTTTGTATATAGCCATAGTTGATGGCTCACTATTATATATGAAAAGATGAAGTTATTCATGGAAGTGTATATTGCAAAGTTGAGTTGTTTAGTGATTTGTTGAATGGATTTTTGTTGTGTGAGTTAGGGTGGTGAAAAGAGCTTAACAAATAGCCTTGTTCTTGTCCACACGGGTAGGCACACGGGCGTGTCTCTAGGCCGTGTGTGACATACAGTCAGTCCCATGGGTGTAGGACCAGGCTGTGTGTCCCCTGCATGTTAGTTTTACAAGTTAGTAAGCTTTGTAATAAACACACGGGTAGAGACACGACTGTGTGTCTCAGCCATGTGGGAGGCACGGCCACAGACATGGGCATGTGCCTAGGTCGTGTGAAGTCTGCACCTTAAAATTGGAATTTAATTCAACACATGATCTAAGGAAATAGGCGTGTGCCTTGACCATGTGACCATAGTGATGATGTCGTCATAAACAAAATGCCAAGGTTTTGGCACACGGGCTGAGACACGGGCGTGTTGAGGCCGTGTGAGGGACACGGACGTGTGTTTGGCCATGTGAAATAAGTCATTGTCGACCATGGGTGAGGGACATGGGAGTGTGTGACCACACGGCCTGCCCATACGGGCGTGTCTGATTTCACACGGACGTGTGGCCCCTGTTTAGGCGAAATTTTTTAAGTGCACTAAAGTTCCTGGTTGGATTCTGAAACCCTCCGTATGGATGTTTAAGGCCTTGTCGGTACTTAATGAGAATGTTTTGATGGTAAAGGAGATATTTTAAGTTGTATGACCAAGTGAGTTAAGTACAGTAATGCCTCGTACCCGGCTCCGGCGTAGAATACGGGTAAGGGGTGTTACAATTTACATGCCAGGACTAAATTCATTTGAACACCAAAATACAATAACTCATGCCAAACCAAATTGCCATTTCAAAAAATGAAACATATAGGCGAACATTAGCTAAAATACCTATACATGCCATTATAACCAAAATCAAAACAACCGAAAGTACCAAAAGAGTCGATGGATAGTGTGATTTAGCTCCAACAAGCTTCCAACCTGAACGAGCTTCCGATGCATTTAAGACACTGAAAATAACACAGAGTAAGCATTTAAGCTTAGTAAGTTCGTATAACATAAAACTTAACTTACCATTTCATTACATAATAGGTAAGCTAACATAGCATATTCCAACCATAATTTTGCCAATGCCTATGCATATACCTCAAGCAAGTTAGCGATGTAAACATATACATAAACCAAACAAACATGGATGAGCACAACATGCAAATTATGTTTCATACACATGTATCATCCAATTCAAATTTCCATATACCATGTAATAACATTTCCATGAATTCATATATGTCCCTGTAATATTCTGTATTAAACCCTTACCATTTCATTTTAGAATAATGCCGGTTGAACTGTTTATAATACCGTTGGATACCTGAGATAGCTCACACATAGTGTGCTAACTCATATAACTGTAATCTATCAAATCCTATACATGTATGCTCACACAAGCTGTAAGTCAGAATGTTCACACGAGCTATGAAAATGGACCTGCTCACACGAGCTGTGGGTCAGAACGTAGCTACACGATACTTCTCACACGAGTTGTGGGCTACCCGCAACACATGCCAGACCTCAGCCATGGTAGGACGTTCAGGATCAGCACCCGAATCATGTAAACCCTAATGACATGTCATTTGTATCTTATGAATTCCTAAGGTTCAAACAGGGCTTAGTAATTGTCGTACGTCGTTGGATATGCAACCGTGTCCCAATATAACAATTCAAAATTCATGCATAATTCAATATAAAACATATAAACACAATTTAAACACACGAACTTACCTCAACGAATATACGTAGATACGGAGGCGATTAATCCGAGACTTTCTCTTTGCCCCGATGTAAAGCTGTACAAGGTCTGTCTTGATCTATACGGTTAAATTTAGCTCAATTTAATATGTATTTTATTCAATTTAACCCAAACCATATTTTTGGAAAAATTACCATTTTACCCTTATACTTTTAATTTCTTGCAATTTAGTCCCTAGCTCATAAAAGTGGAAATTTATGCAATTTCACCACAACCCACTATATCCAAATATCAATTTGGTCCCTAGAAAGCCCTATTTTTTATTTATTTCACATTTCACCATGTAAAATTTTTCATTTTTCAATTTAATCCCTATTTAACAATTTCACCAAAAATCACTTAACAAAAGTTGTTTAACTAACAACAACTATCCATTTTCTTCCATCGAACATAAAAAAACAACCTATATTCATTCATGGAAAAAATCTACTTCTTTAACAGTTTCACAAATTAGTCCCTGGGCTAGCTAGATTAAGCTACAACGATTCCGAAAACATAGAAATTGATAAAAACGAGACAAAATACATACCAATTAATCAAGGTGAAGGTTTCAAAATTTAAAAGCTCAAAAATGGCTTCTCAAACCCTAACATTCAGTTGAAGAAGAAATAAAAAGATGAAGGCTTGTTTTTGCTTTCTTTAATTTATCATTTAATTACCTAATTACCATTATAACCTTTAAAAACTTTAAAATTTACACAAATGCCAAGCCATGTACATCCACTATCATTATTTATGGTCTAATTACCATTTAAAGACTCTTACTTTAAGGTTCTATAGCTATTTAATACTTTTAGCTACTAGAACTCAACTTTTGCTCTTTAAGCGATTTAGTCCTTTTTATCAAATTGAGCATGCAAACGGTAAAATTTTTTAGCGAAATTTTTATACGGTACTACTATCATGCTATAGGAAATAAAATAATAAAATAAATTTTTTGACTTCAAATTTGTGGTCTTGAAACCACTGTTCTGATTTCACTGAAAATTATTCCTAGGTGACTTCTTCTTTTATTTCACTATCACATATTCACAAGTTGTCAACATATTATTCATTTCTAGTACAACCTTACTTGCTCCAAATTTTCATGCTTGCTAAAGGCCCTCCAATGCTCCCAAAAGCTCAGCTTGAGCATGCCCTGATGTCCTTAACAAACCCTACAATCCAAATATTATTATGATACCAAATAAGATATTTACAATGCTTATCAAAAGTCTATACTTATAGACATAAGAAGTATAAAAGAAATAAAATTCTACTCCTAATGGGCATTAGAGTCCTAAAGTACATCAAACTTCTTATCCTAATGGACATCTCATTTATAATAATAAAATATTTATAACACTCTCCCTTGGATGTTTCATTAATAGATAATGTCCCTCTTTAAAACCTTACAAAGATAAAAACCTTGTGGGAAAAATTCTTAGTGAAGGAAAAAAAGAACACATATCTATAATATTCATAACACGTTGCCTCATTAAAAACCTTACTAGGAAAAGCAAATGGCACAAAACCTTGGCTAAAGTAAAAAGAGTACAACGCGTATTTATTCCCCTCATGAAAATGATTACACGATATCTTTGATTCTACATGTTTCAATCTTCAATACTAGCTTTTCAAATGATCACTTGGATGAATTTGCTAAACTTTTTTATCATCATTCTTTTGAAAGTTATGAGGAAGGATTTCAGGAAAATATATTTTGATCTCTTTAGGAGCTCCAACAATGATTATAGAAAATTTTTATCATTGTCCACCAATAGTTCAAATAAAATCAATTGATAAATATATTTAAGCAAACATATTGAAGAATTTCCTACGAATTTCTTATTGGAAAATCGAGTTTGGAAATGCTGTGGAAAATAGATTTAAGGAAAAATCAGAGTTTTAAATTTTTTTCCAAAAACAAGAACTTGGACCAAGTAGTCTAGGATGAACACTACGACCAAGTAGTTTTCTTTGCTATCTTCAAGCACACGTTTGCTGAATGTAGGTTCGCTTCGAATTAGAAAATTTTCCACAAAATTACCAATGGTGTAATTTCACAATTTCTCTAAACTTCTGAGTCAAGTTGTAAATATGAAAATATCTCTAGAAATTTTCTAAAATAATTTCTTCAGAGAATTTTTTTCTCTACAACTTTGTCTTAAATTCCTGTGTGTGTAAAATAATAACCCATGACTCTCTTTATATAAGAAGAGTTTAAAGAGTTCAACTATGATTAAACTTAATCACTTTAATATTAAATTAATAAAACAATATCAAGATAAGTATTAAATTAAATTTGTAACACCCCTCACCCGTATTCAACATTGGAATAGGGTTACGAAGCATTACCGAACTTATCAACATTAAAACATTCATTTCTCATACAATTTAATCATTTCAAATACAGTTCTTTCACAACCAATCATTTTGTCCCTAATACAAGCCTACAAGGCCTTAAACATGCATTAAGAGCAGTTCGAGACTAAACGATAACCTTGGAAACTCTTAGAACACTTAGAAAAGTTTCTCAAAAATAGGGGACACACACCCGTGTGGCCCAACCGTGTGTCTCACACAGCCAAAGACATGCCCATGTCATAGACCGTGTGGACATTCAAAATGGAAGCACATGGCCATATCTCAGCCCATGTCCGACCCCGTGTAACTCTCTGACTTGGGTCACACGGCCAACACACGCCCGCATGGCTAGCCCGTCTGCCCTAAAAATGACTATACATGCTCGTGTACTTGTAACACCCCTTACCCGTGTCTGGCGCTGGGACAGGATACGAGGCATTACCATACTTAACTTTACTTGAGCTTACATTATTGGGCTATAAAATTCATTCCAATTTAAAACCTTTCCTTCTTAATCATAACATGCACATAACGGGCCTACGAGGCCTTAAACTTACTTCCAGAAGGTTTCTAAGTTCAACTGGAAACTTTTACTCTCTTGGAAAATTTTTGCCTAAATAAGGGTCACACGCCCGTGGGACATGGGACATGCCCGTGTAGGCAGGCCGTGTTGTCACACATGTCCATGTCCCTAGCCCGTGTAAAAATAAATTTTCAATTCGAACCTACAGGGTTCTCACACGGCCGGACACACGCTCGTGTCTTTGGTCGGTGTCCTTCACACGGCCTCGACACCCCCGTGTCTTTGCCCGTGTGTGAAAACTAGGGGTATTCTGTTTATGACGTCAACAACCTATTACTAAGCACACGACCTAAGCACACGCCCGTGTGCTAGCCCGTGTGACGATTCAAATTCTCATAACTAAATGCTGGGGACACACGGCCTATCAACACACCCATGGGAGTTGACCATGTGTTTAACCGTGTGGACCAATTCAAGGCTATTTTCCAAGCCATTTAGCCACTCTTACTTGCACACATTCACACATCATCACATAACATTCTCAAATCATCAATTATAACTCTTGGATTATCATATTTGAATCATGAAAATCAACTATCTTCCCATATACGAGGGAGAGCTATTACTAGCACCATTACAATCGACATGAGCCATCATCCATGGCTATACACAACCAACCCATAACTCATTTAGGCCAACACATTTGGCTACTTTAACTATGACTTAATTAAACCAAAATAAGATCCATATACATTCCATATCTTAAAAAGACTTGAAACCTCATACCCAAATGACTGCTTGATAGTGTGAAAACATCTCCGGCGGTCTCCAACCCGAGCTAGCTAAGTTAACCTATAAGAGATAGGAAAAGGAAGAGAAGTAAGCAATAATGCTTAGTAAGTTCATATGCAATTAATAATCAACTAATGATATTCGTTGATTATACTCAACCACAAAGGTATTATAATGTGTTTTACTCTTAAGCTCATGGTTACCCATTCAATCATTCATAATGCTTACTGATTCCGTCTCTTACCATATTCTAACCATATAACAAGCTTAATGCTCACATTTATTAGCATACATTCCCTGCACTTGTCACTAGAAAATTACATGAAACAACACTTAAACAATTTCTCAATAAACCATTGAAATAAAATCTAACACTCGGTGGTTTCGCATACAACCCACCATTATTCTATAATAGGGTGGCATCGCACATAGCCACCAAATGATAGTATAAACGATGGTATTGCACACAGCCCATTTTAATTAAGTAACAAGGTGGTATCGCACATAGCCCACCAAATGATAGTATAAACGATGGTATCACACACAACCCATCGTAATTGAGTAACAAGGTGGTATCGCACATAGCCCACCAAATGATAATGTATGCGATGGTATCGCACACAGCCCATCGAATATGAACAATAAGGTGGTATCGCATATAGCCCACCATTTATCTATAATTAGTTTTATACGGGAATTATCCAACATATATTGAATTCAATTCATCTCAGCCATGAATAATCTCATTCATACAGTGCACCATTAATTAATAACATGTATACTTGTAATGAATCGTTTACACATAAACTTACCATGGGTTCATCATATACCGAACTCATCTCAATTGAGTTCTGACACATACCTGCTCCTCTCATGGTACAACGACATACTTTCTCATTTTTAACATACCTGTTGAATCACTCGAAATGCTAAATAACACTCTTGAGTCTCATACACATAATATCATATCAACATCACACCCCCGATAGGGTCTTACAGGAAATATTATATCAATGCCATGTCCTTGACATGGTCTTATATGAAATCTCGCACCGAGGCCATATTCCTAATATGGTCTTACACGGGACCTTAATTATCATAGTATCATGATGTTTGCATTCCCTCTATCCTTAGATTCAATTGAAGACTTACAATTTTTGACATCCTGTCAAACCGTATTTAATATTTTCATAGAGTCAGTTACAATTCATACAATATCGAAATATTAAATACTTCACTTATAGTTGCATTATTAGCACAGAACTTACCTCGATGCAAAATGCACTAATTGGCAGTCTAGTCCGTAACCTTGCCTTTTCCTTGGTCAAGGTTGTTTCCGTGCTCTTCTTGATCTATAATGTTGAAATTCACTCATTCAATCACTTTATAAATCATAATACTTCATAATCTATACCTAGGCAAAAATGACTATTTTGCCCTTACACGTTGGCAAAATTACGATTTTGCCCCTAGGCTCGTAAATCATTTTTCATCACATTTTATTATTAAACAAGCCTAGCTAAACATTTATTCCTCTTACAACTACTTACAAATCCAACTATTTCATGCATTTATTACCAAATTACAACACTTACAACTTAGTCCATTTAGGTTTTTTTTTTTTCATGACAACTCCTTTCACAAAAGTTGTTTCTCATCTCCCTAACATCCATTTTCTTCCATAAAAACTCAGAATGCAACATAAACTCTCTCATGTCAAGTCCCTAGACTTTCAACCATATTACAAATTAGTCCTCTCATTAGCTAGCTTAAGCTTTGAGGATTCCAAAAGTACAATTTTAATCAAGAAAGGTCACCAAAATCACTTACTTGTGAGGAGAAATGTTTGCTGAAATTTTTGAGCTCTCCAACCCTTGTATGCTGCCAATTTTTAGTGGTGATGAAGAGAAGAAAAGATGATACTCTTCTTTTCTTTTTTTTATTCTTCTCTTAGTTTATTCATTTATCACCTAACACCACCAAAACATTGACTAATTTAATCATCTTGTCCCCCTATGGCCGGCTATGACCTTTAGATAGGTCTAATTGCAAATTAAAGGCATCCAATAAAAATTCTATTCCTATTAGGTACCTCTAGCAATTAAAATAGAACTTTCGCACTTTATGCGATTTAGTCCTTTTTCACAATTAAGCCTTCAATCGCTAAAATTAAAGCACCAAAATTCTCATGCCTCTTTATAAACATATTATAACACATAAAATAATATCAAAATATTTTTCTTCAACCTCAAATTAGTGGTCTCGAGACCACTATTCTGACTAGCCCTTAATGCGGGCTGTTACAGTACCAGGCCGTGTGCTAGGCCGTGCCAAACTTGTAGGGTATACTGACTTATGCCACACGGCAAAGTCACATGCCCGTGTGTGATGCCATGTGGAGCATACTGACTTGGTTTCTAATTCAAAACCAAGGTACACACGGCCGTGTATATGACCGTGTACCCCACGCGGTTGAGACACACGCCCGTGCCTTTACCCGTGTGGACAAAAATAGGCTATTTACCAAGCCAATTTGTCACCCAACTTTGGTACACCTACACAAACTCAATGGCACTTAAACATAGCATACACGAACACTTAAATAAACTCCAAACAAGCATAATCAGACCATTTCATTTCCAACCAATCTAAAACACATTCATACCATAATACCACTCAACTTATATCAAATCTAATTAACTCAAATCACCAATATGAACACTTTCAAATTGTGCATCATTTAGCCTAATCTCATAAACATGCCAATTTCATTTTAATCCATTTCATACTTCTAATTTCCACATACCAACCAACAACACATTACCTTATGGGCCAAATGGACATATTGATTAATTGGCCAATCTGATATTATGGCTAGAAGGGCCAATTTGATATTTTGCTAAATGGGCCAATCTAATATTATGGCTAGAAGGGCCAATTTGATATTTTGCTAAATGGGCCAATCTGATATTTTGCTTAATGGGCCTATTTGATAAATTGTTATAATGGGTCGTACTTTAGTAATGAATATCCAAATAAGTTACTGTTGTTATATTGTAAAAATCATGAATTGT
The DNA here is from genome assembly GCA_025503065.1 of Gossypium bickii. Lineage (NCBI taxonomy): Eukaryota > Viridiplantae > Streptophyta > Magnoliopsida > Malvales > Malvaceae > Gossypium > Gossypium bickii. The sequence continues at coordinate 38,061,329 of CP106717.1, read as the reverse complement.
TATGCATTATATTCATGATTTTGCATGGGATGGGATAATATTGAAGAGAAGTTCTGGTGGCTCTGCCACATATTTTGGTGGCTCTGCCAAAAATCTGTATAGTGGCAATGCCACGTATATTCTGTTATTCTGGTGGCTTGTCCACAATTAAATTGTTATAAATGGCTTAATGCCTGCGATTGGTGTGTTGGCGGGGTGGGTTGACTTGATCCCCACAGGTGTGTTGGTTGGTTCGGGTGGTGTGTAGCGGATGGATTACTAGGTTTGGTTTTGAAAATTGCATTACATACACATGATATAATTGATACATTATTATTGTAAATGGGCTTGGTCCAAATTATTACTTAATGGGATTCAGGCCCAGTGGACAATGGTAAGTGGGTTACACACTGAGTTCTAGTAACTCACCCCGTTTTTCCTTAACCCTTTCAGGTAATGCTCAGTGACGTGGACTTGGGCCATGGATGACTCGGTGGAGGCCATACTTCAGAAATGGTTTATTTGGACTTTAGACTTCTTTCTCGTTTATTTTATTACTTTACTATTTTGAGTTAAAGTTGTAATAAGGCATCTGGATTAATTTTTGTTTTGTTTTATGTTTGACGAATTTATAATTCGCTCTAAGTACTTCAAATTGAGATTTTTCTAAAAACTTAAATAAAATTTTTCTAAAATGGATATATAAAAAAAAGGGTTTCATAATAAACTTTCATAAATATATTTTTAACTCGGAAATTTTCTCTTAAAATTTTCATCAACACTTTTCGAAAAATATTTTCAAATTCTTTTAAATATTCTCGAACTATTAACGATATTATCAAAGTCAAGGTTTATAAGATTTTTATATCTCAAATTTATCGATTTATCAATCAATCTTTTATTCAATAATACCTTGTCAAAAATTTTTAAATGGGAGTTTTGTTTTTAATTGATTTTAAAATCTAAATCTATTTATGTACAAATAAAAAGGACTTAGTAGTATTTTTTTTCTCATCTGACATGTCAGATCTGGCCTTAACGCATGGGCCATGTTTGAGGTGTTACATTTTATGGTATTAGAGCTCGGTTCAAAACTCGGCTGTGGTTTGGGTTCAAAAACATTTTTTAAGCTGTTTTAAATTTTAAACACTTGTTTTAAAAAAAGTATGGCACCATGGGTATCCGGCTCCAAGTCAAGGAAGTGTATGTTATTGTATGATTATAATGATTATGATATGACCGTAGGAATACTCTAGAACTTCTAGTTTTAGGTATTGAAACTATAGAGATTGAGACTATTGGATGCAATAACGAGAACGACTTTACTTCTTATATTTCATAAAATATTGTTTAATAAACACCGAAATAGTATACTGATTCATAAGACTTTTAATCAGATTAAATCGAATTAGTCAATATGAGCGCTAGAGGACGTGGACGCGGTAGACGTACCGTGGTAGAGGCCGAGGTGCTAGAGTTGAGTCTGAAGTGTCAGGACATATGCCGAAAATGGACGTACCTGCGTCACCCATGGCTGAAACTGGATCACATGACCTTATGAGGGAGGACATCGCTCTGTCCCAAGCAATGTTGCAAGTCTTGGAAAGGGTTGCTGGGGCTAGAACTGGGCCAGCAGCTCGTGGGTCAATTTTAGAACGACTTAGATCAAATGATGCTGAGGTTTTTAGGGGTATATCGGGTGTAGCCCCAAATGTAGCGGAGTATTGGCTCGAGGCAGTGGAGCGGATCATGGATGATTTGGATTGCACCACCAAGCAGAAACTGAGAGGAGCTATGTCCTTGTTGAGAGACGAGGCGTATCAATGGTGGCTCACTATTCGGGAAGGCACTCAGGTCGATCGTGTTACTTGGGATTTCTTCAAAACTGTATTCCAAGGAAAGTATGTCGGGGCTAGCTATGTGGATGCCCGAAGGAAGGAATTCCTAAATCTAGTCCAAGGAGGTAAGACTGTGGCAGCTTAAGAGGCAGAATTTCTGCGTCTGAGTCGTTATGCTCGGGGTATAGTGCCAACTGACTATGAACGCTGTGTGCATTTTGAGAACGGGTTGAGTGATGAGTTGCGGGTACTGATAGGCCCACAACAAGAAAGGAATTTTGCCACACTGGTGGAGAAAGCGAAGATAGCTAAAGAGGCTAAGCACTCAGAGCAGCAAAACTGAGAAAAAGATAGATGCAAGAGTAAGAGGGACTTTAAGTACTCAAGTCCTACTAGAGGGATTTAGAAAAGGCCCAAGAATAATGAGCCAGCTCGAGCTAGAGCACCAACTACTACCCATCGACATCTGACCATGTGCCGATCATGAAAAACGATACTTGGGTGAATGCTGGAAAAAAACTGGTGGTTGTTTCAAATATGGTTCCAAGGACCATCAGCTTAAAAATTATCCTCGATAGACTGCTCAGACTTGGGATGCTCGTAACTATGATGCACAGCCAACTAGAGGCGCCAAAGACCATCGAGAGGTCAGGCAGCAGTCAAGGTGGAAATGGCGTGGGGCGGGTCGGGTGCACCGTGGGGTGCGGTTATAGGGTAATGCGGACGTGAGGCAGCCAGGGTTGGTTTATGCAGTCAGACGCCGAGAGAATGGCGATGCACCTGATGTGATAACCTGTACGTTCTTCATATTTGATGTACCTGTTGCTGCTTTGATAGATATCGGATCAACCCATTCGTATGTTGCTAGTGCTGTATCTGGAAATCTGAAAATTAGATTTGAAATTATTGCTAGAGAGATGACAGTAATTAGTCCTTTAGGACAGTCTGTGATAGTAGATAAATTGTTTAGAGATTTGCCCCTAGAAATTCAGGGAGAGACATTTTTGGCGGATTTGATGGAACTACCATTTGGCGAGTTCAATCTTATTTTGGGCATGGACTATTTAGTGAAACACTTTGCGAATTTGGATTGTGCTGCAAAGTGGATGACACTAAGAACTTCGGAAGATAAGGAAGTGGTGATGATAGGTGAAAGGAGAAACTATCTATCTAATGTGGTATCTGCTTTAAAGGTAGAAAAGTTGGTGTGAAAAGGGTGTGGAGCATTCCTAGCCTTCATTAGTACGTTGGATGCCAAGGAATTGTCGGTGGAAGGTGTTAGAATGGTGAAAGAGTTTTCAGACGTCTTTCTCGAGGAACTTCCTGGATTGCCTCCAGATCAGGAGGTAGAGTTTGGCATTGAGTTATTTTTAGGAACGGCTCCGGTGTCCATTACTCCTTATAGAATGGCACCGAAGGAGTTAGCGGAGCTTAAAGCTCAAATTCAGGAATTGTTGGATCGGGATTCATTCGACTTAGTGTGTCACTATGGGGAGCGCCGGTCTTGTTCGTCAAGAAGAAGGATGGGTCGATGCGTATGTGCATCGATTATAGACAGTTGAATAAATTGACGATCAAGAATAGGTATCTGTTGCCGAGAATCGACGATCTGTTTGATCAACTGCGAGGAGCTTCAGTTTTCTCAAAGATAGATTTGAGATCGGGTTATCACCAACTTAAGGTCAAGGACGCGGATATTCATAGGACTGTGTTTCGAACTCGTTATGGGCATTATGAGTTCTTAGTGAGGCCATTTGGCTTGACTAATGCACCAGCGACATTTATGGACATGATGAACCGGGTCTTCCAACTCTATTTAGATCGGTTTGTGGTGGTGTTCATAGATGACATCTTGGTATACTCAAAGAATGAAGAAGAGCATGATTCGCATCTGCGGGTAGTATTGCAGATATTGCGGGAAAAGCAACTTTATGCCAAATTCAGTAAGTGTGAATTTTGGCTGAAGGAGGTGACCTTTTTGGGGCATGTTGTGTCGGCCGAAGGAATTAGAGTTGATCCCCGGAAGGTAGAGGCTGTGTTGGATTGGAAACCACCGAAATCAGTAGCCGAAATTTGAAGTTTCCTAGGGTTGGCTGGTTATTACAGGTGTTTCGTTGAGGGGTTTTTGTTGATTGCTGCACCCCTAACTAAACTATTGCGCAATGGAGTACCATTTGTGTGGTCAGATCAGCAGTAAGAGAGCTTTGAGAAATTGAAGAAGATTCTGATGGAAGCGCCAGTATTGATTCAACCTGAGGCTGGAAAAGAGTTTATTGTTTACTGTGATGCGTCACACACGGGCTTGGGATGTGTGTTGATGTAAAGTGGAAAAGTGGTGGCTTATGCATCTCGTCAGTTAAGGCTACACGAGGTGAATTATCCCACTCATGATTTGGGGTTGGCTGCAGTGGTGTTTGCTTTGAAGATTTAGAGGCACTACCTGTACGGTGAGAAGTTGATCATCTATACGGATTATAAGAGTCTAAAGTACCTCCTTACCCAAAAGGAGTTGAACTTAAGACAGCGGATGTGGATAGAACTGTTGAAGGATTATGACTTCTCAATCGAGTATCATCCCGGAAAGGCTAACATGGTGGCAGATGCGTTGAGTCGTAAGGTGATATCGGATTTGAGAACGATGTTCGCTTATCTCAGCTTGTATGAAGATGGTAGTCTGCTAGCCGAACTTCAAGTGAAGCCTGTGTGGGTAAGCCAGATTAAGGAAAAGTAGTTATTAGATGAAAGGTTGGGTTCCTTAATTCAGCAAGTGGAAGGTGGTGTAATAGGGGATTTTGGATTGAATAGTGATGGAGTATTGTGTTTTCGCGAAAAAATCTGTATGCCCAAAGATTCAGAATTGAGGCAAATGATTCTGCGTGAGGCGCATAGTAGCTCATATGCTATGCACCCCGGGGAATAAAATGTATCGAGAGCTCCATGAGCAGTATTGGTGGCCAGGGTTGAAACGGGAGGTTACTGATTTCATGGGTAAGTGCTTGACATGTCAGCAAGTGAAAGCGAAACATCAATTGCCGTCGGGATTGCTACAACCGGTGAAAATTCCATTATGGAAATGGGAAAGAATAACGATGGATTTTGTTAGTGGGTTACCCTTATCGCCTACTAAGAAAGATTCCGTCTGGGTAATAGTGGATCGGTTGACGAAGACTACCCATTTCCTACCTGTTCGTACAGATTACTCATTGTAGAAGTTGGCCAAGTTGTATGTAGCAGAGATCATGAGGTTACATAGGGTACCAGTGTCTATTATATCGGACAGGGACCCTAGGTTTACATCACGGTTTTGGAAAGCCTTACATGAAGCTTTGGGAACCAAGTTAAATTTTAGCACGACATTTCATCCCCAGACAGACGGTCAATCGGAAAGAGTAATCCAAATTTTGGAAGATATGTTAAGGGGCTGTGTGATTGACTTCAGGGGTAGTTGGGAGGATTTCCTACCGTTGGCAGAGTTTGCAAACAACAATAGCTACCAATCCAGCATCCAGATGGCACCATACGAGGCGTTGTATGGTCGTAGGTGTCGTACTCCTACTTGTTGGACTAAATTGGGGGAGCGATAATTATTGGGTCCTGAGCTGATATCAGAGACGGAGGAAAAAGTAAAGGTAATTCGGGCACGATTAAAGGAAGCTTCGGATAGACAAAAATCGTATGCGGATCTGAAGCATAATGATATTGAGTTTGCGGTAGGAGATCAAGTGTTTCCAAAGGTCTCACCTTGGAAGAAGATCTTCAGATTTGGAAGAAAGGGCAAGTTGAGCCCTAGGTTCATCGGACCACTGCGTGTTTTTTTTGCGCGTTGGGCGGTGGCTTATCAGCTTGAGTTACCTCCAAAGTTGAGTCAGATACATAGTGTTTTTCATGTCTCAATGTTAAAGCGTTATCGATCAGATCCGTCTCATATAGTACCGGTAGAAGAAGTTGAGATAAGACCTGACTTGTCTTTCGAAGAGGAACCAGTGCAAATTTTAGATCGGGACATTAAGGTGATGAGAAGGAAAACTGTGTCGTTAGTCAAGGTTCTATGGTGTAATCACGGATCGAAGGAAGCTACATGGGAGCCTGAGGACGCGATACGATAGCAATATCCTCCCCTCTTTTGATCAAGTAAATTTCGAGGACGAAATTTTCCTTTAGGGGGTGGAATTGTAACATCCTAAAAATCTGGAATTTGTATGTGTTGCATTATTTCTGGTGTTAAGCTAGTTAAATTATTAATTTTGTAAATTTAGGGGGATCCTGAGAAGGCTCGAGGTTTACTTGGTTCTAGTAAAAATTTTGGCATTTAGCACTTTAAGGAGATATAGTAAGTGACCTCAAAGCTTATGGAAATAAATAAGTAAATTGCTAGCATAATTGAGCAATTGGTAAGAAGGTTATGGCACCACATGAAGTACCTTGAGGGAAGAGGTTCAAATCCCATTGTGTACAAATTTTGACTATTATTTTTGCATTCTTTCCCTAAGTGTCAGCCAAGCATGTAATTAAGGCAAGGTGGACTTTTTATTTTTGGTAAGATGGCTGAGGAAAATAGGAAAGGATGAAGGTGAGGAAAGAAATCAAGAGAAAGGGGAAAGCAAGGGGAACATGTGGCCTTTTTCAAGAGAAGTGTTATGGAAAGTGTGGTTGGCCAATTTTTTGACCATTATGGTCATGGATGTGGACGGTTTTAGGGTAGAGGGAGGTAGCCGGATTTTCTTTGGCAACTGGTAAAAGTTTTGGTGTTGTTTTGGCCAAAAACTCCTATTTGCAACTTTTGTGACATTTTTCTTTTCTCTCCAAGTTTCCTTCTCCTTCTTGCTGAATCTTTAAGCTTTGAGTGTGCATATTCTGTCTTTTCTTTCTTCTTGTTGCCGAATGTACGCAAACCATTGAGACCAAAAATTTGTTCACTTATCTTTCTTGAAAACCGAAGCTAGTCAAACACCTTTCTTCTTCTTTTTTCTTTTCCATTTCACAAAATCCTTCAAGCATCTCTTCTTTTCTAATCCTTCTCACCATAGTCAAATATTTTGCCCGTTTTTCCTCCATAGTCGAAACCTTTCATCTCTTCTTTATTCTTTCTTTTTCATTTGAGTTATCACTCATTCCTTGATCAATTGATAAGTGTTCTTTTCAACCTTTTATTTTTCTTTATCTTATGCCGAATTTATGTTTTGGTTTAGGATGGTCATATTGGCCGAGATCATCACCTTATTCTCTTTCAAACAAGATTATTTTCCTTCTTCATAGTGATACAGTGGAAGGCTGAAACTTTGATTCTTCCGAAGTTATCATACAACCGTTGGGAATCGGTCCTAAAAATCTTCAAGGTAAAGAGTTCTTTAAGGATTCTATAAAATCGTATTTTATTCATTAAGATGTTATTGGAATAGGGATGATTAACCGATTATAATTATAGGGATTAAATCGCTCTATCTATCCAACCATTGATCACTCAGAATTAGTGGTAACCCGATCTTTACCCTTTGACAATCCATATTTTATCGTAATATCGATCTATTTTAAGATCTAATCGAATGGAGGCTTGTGGTACCGATTCAAAAGGAAAGTTGAGTGGAGATCTCAAAAGGAGTGGATTAGCGATCCCTACTCTATCGGCGATTCGGGACTTTCCACCGAGTTGTGAACCATCATCCGGTGTGAATCGACTATTCGAGGCCGTTCCCAATTTTGAGGCATCAGCGATTCGGGATTTTCCATCGGGTTGTGGACCGTCATCTGGAGAAAATCGATAAATTGTGGTCATTCACGATTCCAAGGGTAAGCATCTTAGATCGTTCATTTTTAGAGTTGATTAATAAATCACGTATGTCGACTAATCGAGTGTTACGATATCTTAGTTGTCGACGATCAAGAAGGCTTACTGCTTACCGTAATCAAGTGTGTAATCTCACACCGTTTTTTATGGGTTTAAGGTAGATATAGTATCGAAAATAAATCGCTGTGACTAAAATCGTAATAGGGCATAAAACGAAAAAATTGGCCTAAGATATATTATTTTGATAAAATTGACGAAACTGGTAGTATCAATGTGCAAATTGTGAAAATACCCCTAAAGGGCCGAAATACAAAATTACTTAATGGGCTGAATGGACATATTGCCTTATGGGCCGAATGGACATATTGATTAATGGGCCAATCTGATATTATGGCTAGAGTGGCCAATTTGATATTTTGCTAAATGGGCCAATCTGATATTTTGCTTAATGGGCCTATTTGATAAATTGTTATAATGGGTCGTACTTTAGTAATAAATATCCAAATAAATTATTGTTGTTATATTGTAAACATCATGAATTGTTATGCATTATATACATGATTTTGCATGGGATGGGACAATATTGAAGAGAAGTTCTGGTGGCTCTGCCACAAATCTGTATAGTGGCAATGCCACGTATATTCTGTTATTCTGGTGGCTTGTCCACAATTAAATTGTTATAAATGGCTTAATGCCTGCGATTGGTGTGTTGGCGGGGTGGGTTGACTTGATCCCCACAAGTGTGTTGGTTGGTACAGGTGGTGTGTAGCGGATGGATTACTAGGTTTGGTTTGGGAAATGGCATTACATACACATGATATGATTGATACATTATTATTGTAAATGGGCTTAGGCCCAAATTATTGCTAAATGGGATTCAGGCCCAGTGGACAACGGTAAGTGGGTTACACACTGAGTTCTAGTAACTTACCCCGTTTTTCCTTAACCCTTTCAGGTAATGCTTAGTGACGTGGACTTGGGCCATGGATGACTCGTTGGAGGCCATACTTCAGAAATGGTTTATTTGGACTTTAGACTTCTTTCTCGTTTATTTTATTACTTTACTATTTTGAGTTAAAGTTGTAATAAGGCCTTTGGATTAATTTTTGTTTTGTTTTATGTTTGACGAATTTATAATTCGCTCTAAGTACTTCAAATTGAGATTTTTCTAAAAACTTAAATGAACGTTTTTTAAAATGGATATATATAAAAAAGGGTTTCATAATAAACTTTTATAAATATATTTTTAACTCGAAAATTTTCTCTTAAAATTTTCATCAACACTTTTTGAAATATATTTTCAAATTTCTTTTAAATCTTCTCGAACTATTAACGATGTTATCAAAGTCAAGGTTTATAAGATTTTTATATCTCAAATTTATCAATTTATCAATCAATCTTTTATTCAATAATACCTTGTCAAAAATTTTTAAATGGGAGTTTTATTTTTAATTGATTTTAAAATCTAAATCTATTTATGTACAAATAAAAAGGACTTAGTAGTATTTTTTTCTCATGTGACATGCCAGATCTGGCCTTAATGCATGGGCCGGTTTGAGGTGTTACAGCCATGGACATAGGCGGATGCCTCATATTGCTACAGTCTTGGGCTCTTTATCGGATGTTATTCTTGGCATCGGTTAGTCACCAAGTATATGTATTTCCACTGGTGAATAGGTGACAAAAGTTTACCCGTTATAGCAATTAATTGACATATTTTTTTTCTAATGATGCTATTCTAACATGTTATTTGTTTTTGTAGATGGAGTACAAATCCGGGTATCAGGAGGTCATACACTATTTCGATATACCATCTAATGATTGAGCAATAGACCGGGGAAGGGGTAAGCTATTCTAATATTCGTGACATGTAATTACTTTGTATATCTTACTCGAACCATGTTAGAATTTAACCATGTTATTAAATGTGCAGATCATCTAGATGCCCTATCGGAGACCAAAAATTATGGCTGTTATTCCCTCATCTGCCCATATTCACTCACATCTGTGGTGCATTAATGCACCCATTATCAATTTCCAAATAGTGGAGTGGTATAATAGGGATTGAGTACTTCGGCAGTTTGGTTACATACAATATATCCTAGCTCCACTAATGCAATTGGGGAAGATCCATGGGATTAACAAGAGGGGAAAACATGGAAATAATTGAGGGGTTGTGCATCAAAAATACATTGCAGTGTGGGAGAATTGGATGGCACGGAAACCTCAGATGGATATTTCTTTCGATTTGCAACCCTCGTTAGAGCACATACAGTTGTACTCCAATACGAGAAAATCGTATTTACTTGGTGGGCAATCGATTGCAGTCCCCCTACACATGCATCGACTTGGGGCATATGAGCCAGAGCCCAAGCTTGAACCCGAGCTAGGGACCGAGCTAGAGCCCAAATCCGAGCGATCTTAGGGCCCGAGCTAGAGCCCAAATCCAAGCGATCTTATACATATTTTGGGGATAGTTCTTATCATCCGGAGTTACGGGTCAATAATTATTTCCCGAGCTCGACAAGATACATATATTATTTAGAGTTTGATATCTTCAGCCCACTATCGCAGTACTCCACTCCTACCAGCTTGTATCCGCCACAGTACTTCACTCCTCCTGGCTCGTATCTACTATAGTACTCCACTCGTCCTGGCTTAAGTTTTTGGATGGCGTTTGGGGCATATGATTTTTTCTTCTATGTTTTGCTCACCCTCACGTGCGGGTGAAGAGAACATTGATGTAACAGCCCGATTTTGAGCCTAGTCGAAACAGTGGTTTCAGGACCACAAATCTGACGCTACAAAGTCTATTGTTTTTATATTTTTATGGTATAGCTTCACGGAATGATTTCGTGAAAATTTCATTCGAAAATTTTGACGTTTGGGCACTCAATTTAGTCAAAAGGACTAAATTGTAAAAAGTGCAAAAGTTGAGTTTTACATGCTAAAGGTGTCTAATTGCTATGAAATTTTAAATAGAAGGTCCTTAGATGGTAATTAGACCAAATGTTAAGATAGTGGACAAAAATGGACATGGTGAGATAAAATTTCAAAGTTTTAAGTGAAGGGCATTTTGGTCATTTAGTAAATAAAAGAATAAAAAGGGAAAATCAAGCTAAAATCTTGTCCATCTTCTCCCTCAAGTGCCAAAAATTAGAAGACACCATAGCTGGGGTTTTGCTCAACTTCCAAGGTTGATTGTAAGTGCATCCTAGCCCTGTTTTTAATGCTCTTTACATTTTTGAAGTCGTATTCACCCGATCTTTCTATTTCTACCATTATTTTGAAGTAGGGTTCATGTTTTAAATTTGACCCATGTATGACATGCATGTGATTTGATGTTTTATGGTAGAAAATGAAAGTTTGATGTGTAATAAACAACTTTTACTAAGTGGTTTTTCATGAAAACACCTAAAAAGGACTTACTTGTAAAAAGTTGTAAAATAGGCAATAAAAATATGATTTGATGAAAATTTGGGGCTGATATGAGCATGTAGATGGTTCGACTAGGCTTGGGTAACAAAGAAATTGAGTGCATTTCAATTTACGATCCTAGGGGCTAAATTATAAATATGTTAAAATTTAGGGGCAAAATGTAATTTTGCCATAATGTGATGTTTGGACTGATTTTAGTAATGTGAATATTAAATAAGATAAAATTGCTATTATAGGTCAAGAAAAACAAAATTCGGACCTTGATCGGGAAAGAATAAGGTGTTTGACGATTAAATCCTTTCCTACTATATTTGTAACGAGGTAAGTTCATATGTAAATAATGCATCGTTATTTATGCTTTAATTATTTTAGTATTGCATGAATTGTGATTTACTCTTTGAATGTAATTTGACAAAGTTCGACAAGTGAAGAATATCCCAATTGAACCTTAGGAATAGATAGGATACAAATGTCATGACATTAGGGTTATTTAAGATTTCATGTAAGACCATATCTGGGATATGGCATCGATATGAGACTTCGTGTATGACCATAGCTGGGCTATTGGCATCGATATGAGATCCCATGTAAGACCATATCTGGGATATGGCATTGGTATAATACTATGTGTGTGAAATCTCCCGAGTATCCTTTAGTATTTTAAGTGGTTCAACGGGAAACTTAACGGCAAAGTTTAAGTTGTTAAAGATTATGGTATGATTCGAAAGATTATGGTAAGCTACAAGTTGGTACAGGTAAGTACATAAACTCATGCATAATGAGCTCGATATGTGATGAAACCTCGGTTTGGTTCGATTGAGTAAGTTATGATGTTAAGATTTTAATAACATCTATGCTAAGCTTGATTATGAATTCACAATGACATTTATGTTGATTTACTTTATGTTAAATATATGTCAAAGTGTGTATGATGCTTATTATTTGCATAGGAACTTACTAAGCTTTAAAGCTTACTCCTTTTCTTTTTCCCTTGCCTTATAGTGTCACCAAGCCAGCTCAGGGATCGAAGACATTCAGAGATTCATTCACACTATCAAAATATCATTTTGGGTACTTATGATTTCAATATTTTGGAGTTATGGCATGTATAGGGACTTGGTCTTTTGTTATGTGTCATAATTAATTTGGCCATAAGTGTTGGCTTCAATAGTTGATAATTCATTTTGTAAATGGCCATTGAAATTGGCTTATATTGGTTAAGTATATATGCGTATGATGATGTCTTTCATGGATGTGGATTTTGCATGGTTTGAGATGATAAGTTTGAGATGTTGTATGTGATAGAAAATAGCATGTGAATTAGATATATTGATATCTTGTTTGTAGTTGAATTGGTTGTATGAATGTGCTTGGGTTGGTGCTATGTTTTGTTGTGTAGGTTGATGCATGGAAGGGTGGCAAAAAGGCTTGGTAAATAGCCTTATATTTGTCCACACGGGTAGACACACGGTCTTCCTCACGGGCATGTGTTTCGGCTATGTGTCCCCTGCACCTTAACTGTTGCAAAACAAAATGCTCAGTAATGAGCACACGAGCAGAGACACGGGCGTATGTCTCAGCCGTATGGATGGCACGGCCTTGAACACGGGTGTGTGCCCTAGCCGTGTGAAGTCTGCACCTATTTTATGAAAAATTATAAAAATTTAATCGATCATATGGCCTAAGCACATGGGCGTGTGACCTTAATTTGATGATGATGTCATAAACAGAATGCTCCCTAATTTGAGCACGGCCTGAAGTACGGGCGTGTCATAGGGCCACACGGGCATGTCCCTAACCCCCCTTTTTCATGAAAAATTTTTTAAGTTTTCCAAAAGTTTCTAAAGTTCTCGGTTTAGTCCCGAACCACTTCTGATGTATGTTTTGGGCCTCGTAGGCTCGTTTTAGGGACAATATGACTGCGCTTGAAAAATCTTAAATTTGAGTGGAAATTTCTGTCTCGGTTTTGAATGTTTATTTGTGAATAAGTCCGGTAATGCCTCGTACCCTGTCCCAGTGTCGGATACGGGTAAGGGGTGTTACAGTTGATCACCACGATCACTCGAAACATGAACGTCGACCTCCACAAATATAAATGAAAAAAAGATAATCTTTGTATTTTATTTAATTAAGATTCATTGCAACATTAAAACAAAGAACAAACTTTGTAATATAAATTAGATTAATTGCAACATTAAAACTTCGAACAAACTTTGTAATATAAATTATATTAATTGCAACATTAAAACAAGGAAAAAACTTTGTAATATAAATTAGATACATTGGATTACATTAGCTCAATTCCTACTCAATCACGATGATTGTCTGATATGGTAGTTTTGCAGCAGGCATTTACTCCGATTATGACTAGCTAATTAGCATACTCCACAAAGCTTCCCATCAGATTTCTCCCTAATGTTCATTTCATTATGGATTCTAGATGATTGCGATCGACTGATAAACCGTAATATATACATATTTTAATCCCACATTTGGCATACTTTTGGATGATTTATCCCTTGATTTGTGGAATTTGATGCTCCAAATCTATTAATTTCATGTTTTACACTTAGGAGAGTACAGGAGGATGAAAAGGACGAGAAATGGGCCAAAACGAAGAAAATGGGCCAAAGTAAGAAATCAACACGGCCTGGAGTTCACCACACGGGTAAACCACACTGTCGTGCCACTTTAGCAGACTTGAACACAGCCTTGGGCATGATTGACACGGGCGTTTCACATGGGTGTGTCCCTGCCATGACCCGTTTTAATTACACTTGAAATAGGATACTCGTAGGCCAAGTAAGGCATCCCGAAAGCATATATAAACACCCTAGAGGGCAAGCTAAAAGGGGGTTCGATAGAAGGCTTCTGTCAGGGCTTTTGACAGGGGGCGAGGCCAGAGAGGGCTGAATATAGGGAATTACTCGAAAAAAGCCAGTTGATCCATCTCAGAAGTTGGAATCACGCTCAAGACTGAGGAGTTTCCCTTCAATTTCCTTCAGGGGGTTTTAAGGTTTTTCTTTATGTTTTGTTATTTAATTTCTTCTGAGATGTATTCTTTTATGAACATGAACTAAACGGATCTTGTTATTGTTTTCTGAATAGTATGATAAATACTTGATTTGTTCTTAATTATGTGTTCTTAATTATTGCTTTAATATTTCAAGATATTGATTCAAGTATTGATGTGCTTATTCATAGGAGCAAAAGTCCCTGTTTAAGAGTAGATCTAGCATAATTAAGCGGAGTTGATCGCACTCCTAGAGATAGGACGACGAAAATCTGCCGGATTAGGGTCAAACCTAATATGGGAGTCCATAAATTGAGTTAATACAACACTAGGGGTTTTAATTAGAAAGAGATTTCAATTAATCAACCTAGGGTTAGACATTATTAGTCTCGAGAGAGATAACAATATAAATTAGGTTATCCTACGGACCAAGTCAAGTGAATAAATCGTCTGGTTCAGAGTTAAATAACAAGTGAAGTCTAGGTGGATTCTTCCTCGGGTATTGTCTTGATCAATTGATTTTCTCAAAAGTATTTTTCCTAATTCATTCTCTGTGTCTTGGCATCCTTAGCTTAGGAATTAGTTAGATAAACATCAATCCCCTTTATTTTAGGCTAGATAATAAAAAGAAAGCCAGTACTAGTACTTTTGGTTCCCTTGGGTTCGACATTCCGATCTTGCCACTAAGTTATACTACTGTTCGATAGGTGCGCTAGCCTCAATCATGGTGATAGTTAGTTTCTAGGCTCAGTCATTCATTATATAAAAATTAAAACTTTCATACAGACACGATCAAGTTTTTGGCGCCGTTGCCAAGGAACTGAAATATTAGGAACGCTCAATTTTTATTACTTTAGCCATTATTTATTTATTTATTTATTTCCATTTTTTATTTTTAATTTTCTAATCTCTTTATTATTTGTCCTGATAGGTTTTTCTAGTTTATGGCTAGGAGGAACCCGTCAGGACCATTGCTTTTTGACAGTAAGATCGAGCCAACCATTCGCAGAAACCGAAGAGAAATTAGGCGAAGTTTGGCAAGAAAAAATCACCAATCCTCCCGAAGAGATGGCTGAAAATAAGAATAATCCATTACCTCCGGTGGCTATGGAAAATCCAGTGAATCAAAATCATGCTCCTCGTACTATGTATGATTATGCTAAGCCTAGTTTAGCCGGTACTGAATCAAGTATTGTTAGACCTATTATTGCTGCAAATAATTTCGAACTAAAACCTAACACTATACAGATGATTCAACAGTTTGTTCAGTTTGATGGTTTGTAGGATGAGGATCCTAATACACACTTAGCGAACTTTTTGGAATTATGCGATACGTTTAAAATTAATGGCGTTTCTAATGATGCCATTCGCCTTCGATTATTTTCCTTTTCTTTAAGGAATAAAGCTAAACAGTGGTTGAATTCTCTTCTACAAGGGTCAATCACTACATGGGATCCAATGACTGAAAAGTTTGTACTTAAATATTTTTTGCCAGCTAAAACAGCTAAGTTGAGGAATGATATCTCTTCTTTTGTGCAGATGGATTTAGAGACACTCTACGATGCATGCGAAAGATACAAGAATCTACTGAGAAGGTGCCCACATTATGGATTACCTCCTTATCTATGATTGTCCTGAGTCTGTCGAGCCAGGGATTGTTCAGAATTCGAGACCTGATAATGCACCTATGAGAGATAGACCTCCAAAGAATGTAAGAAATGTTAGTGGTAGTCAGAGGATTACGAGAGACACTGTTGCAAGATCTAAAGCTAGAGCGCCTTCCAGAGCGTATGCTATCCGAGCTCATTCATCACTTGATGTTATAACTGGTACTTTTACACTTTATGATACTTCTGTGATTGCATTAATAGACCTTGGTTCTACGCATTCGTATATATGCATGAATTTAGTATTCAGCAAGACTTTGCCTGTAGAGTCTACTGAGTTTACTATAAAAGTATCGAACCCCTTAGGTAAAAGTGTCCTTGTTGACAAAGTATGCAAGAACTGTCCGTTAATGTTTCGAGATATCTGTTTCCCTGCTGATCTGATGCTTTTGCCATTTAATGAGTTTGATATCATTTTGGGTATGGACTGGTTGTTTTTGCATGATGCTGTTGTGAATTGTAAAAGAAAGACTATTGATTTGGGATGTTTGAATGATGAGATTGTACGAGTTGAGTCTAATGATTTGAATGGATTGCCTGCTGTGATATCTGTTTTGAAAGCTCAAAGTTATGTGAAAAAGGATTATGAGGCATATTTCGCTTATGTGATTGATTCGAAACTATCTGAGAAGAAAGTTGAATGAGTGCCTATTGTATGTGTGCATTCTGATATATTCCCTGAAGAGTTACTGGGTTTACCTTTGATTCGTGAAGTCAAATTTGGTATTGATTTACTGCCTGATACTACACCTATTTCGATAGCTCCGTATGGAATGGCACCAACAGAATTGAAAGAGCTAAAGTCACAGTTGCAAGAATTGACCGATAGAGGGTTTGCTAGACCGAGTTTCTCACCTTGGGGTGCTCTTGTTCTGTTTTTGAAAAAGAAAGATGGCACAATGAGAATGTTCATCGACTATCGTCAATTGAATAAGGTGACTATAAAGAATAAATATCCGTTGCCCCGAATAGACGATTTATTTGATTAGTTAAAAGGAACTACTGTATTTTCTAAGATTGATCTGAGATCAGAATACTACCATTTGAGAGTAAAGATTCAGACATTCCGAAGACTGCTTTCAGAATGAGGTACAGGCATTATGAGTTTTTAGTTATGCCATTTGGACTAACCAATGCTCCAGCTATTTTTATGGATCTGATGAACAGAATTTTTAGACCGTACTAATTTGTTGTGGTATTCATAGATGACATATTGATTTATTCACGTCATGAAAATGAGCACGCTGAACATTTGAAAATCGTGTTGCAAACTTTAAGAGAAAAGCAATTGTATGCAAAATTCAGCAAATGTGAATTCTGGCTGCACGAGGTTAGTTTTCTGGGGCATATTGTGTCAGCTTCTGGGATTCGTGTTGATCCGAGTAAGATTTCTGCTATTCTGAATTGGAAACCTCCAAGAAATGTATCTGAAGTCCGTACTTTTTTGGGTTTAGCTGGTTATTATCGTCGATTTGTAAAAGGATTTTCAATGATAGCTACTCCGTTGACTAGATTACTTCAGAAAGATGTTAGATTTGAATGGTCAGATGAATGTCAGAAAAGTTTTGATCAGTTGAAAACTCTGTTAACAAAAGCTCCTGTGTTAGTACAACCAGAATCAGGCAAAGAATTTGTGATTTACAGTGATGCTTCGTTAAATGGTCTGGGATGTATTTTGATGCAGGAAGGCAATATACCTCGAGACAATTGAAACCTCATGAAAAGAACTATCCGACTCACGACCTTGAGCTAGCTACGATTGTGTTTACACTTATGATTTGGCGCCATTACCTGTACGGTGAGAAATGCCATGTGTTTTCAGATCATAAAAGTTTGAAATATCTGATGATTCAAAAAGATCTGAACCTGCGTCAAAGAAAATGGTTAGAGCTATTAAAAGATTATGAGCTCGTGATAAATTACCATCTGGGTAAAGCGAACGTTGTTGCTAAGTAGAAAATCATTGTTTGCACTAGTTACTCTGAAGGCTCAATTAGATTTGTCTGATGATAGTTCTGTGTTAGCTAAATTAAAAGTGAAACCATTGTTTATACAGCAGATATGTGATGCTCAGAAATCTGATAATGAGTTATTCGAGAAACGAGCTCAATATGATTCAAATTCTGAATCTGAATTTTGAGTTATTGATGATTGCTTGAGATTTCGAGGTCGTCTTTGTGTTCCGAGAAATCCAGAATTGATTTAGCTGATTTTGTATAAAGCTCATAACAGTCGTCTATCTGTTCATCCGTGAAGTACGAAAATGTATCATGATTTGAAACAACGCTATTGGTGGTCTGGTATGAAATGAGACATTTCTAACTTTGTTTCGAAATGTTTAACCTATCAACAAGTGAAAGCCGAACATCAAGTTCCGTGTAACATCCTAAAATTTAGAATTTTATGTGTTGCATTATATCTTGCATTAGGCTAGTTAAATTGTTAATTGTGTAAGTTTAGGGGTCCTAAGAAGGCTCGGGGTTGAATTGGGCCCTAGCAAATTTTTTATGTTTAAACACTTTAAGGAGAGAAGGTAACTGGCATCAATGCTTATGGAAATAAGTGAGTAATTTGCTAACATAAATGAGCATATGGCAAGGAGGGAAGAGGTTCGAATCCCACCTAGTGCAAAATTTTGATTATGTTTTTGTGTTATCCATCCAAAGTGTCGGCCAAGGCTTTATTTAAGGCAAGGAAGACTTTTTAATTATGGAAAGATGGCTAAGGAAATAAGTAGGATGAGGGTAAGGAAAGAAATGAAAGAAAAGGAAAGGGAAGGGAACATGTTGGCCTATAGTGTGGAAAATGTTTTGGAAAGAGTTTTTTTTTTGGTCAACACTTATCCTTTTGGCAAAGATAACACACGGTTTTGTGGGGTAAAGAGGAGTGTCGAAATTCTTTAGGCATTTGGTAAATTTTTTTGGTGCATGAGAGGTTGTTTTCTTCTTAGCATATTAGTGTCTTCTTTTTCAATTTTCTTTTCCTTCACTTGCCGAAACTCTAAAGCCAATATTGTACACCATTTTTTCTTTGTTTTGGGCCGAAATACTCAAGCAAATTGTTCATTTTCTTCTCTTTGTGTTGTTTTGCCGAATCACTAAATCCATCTAGTTCATTTTCTTTTGGTGATAGTCGAAACACCCTAATACCTCTTTGTCCATCATCTCTTTTCTTTTCACCTTTTCTTCAATCTTTCTCCTCTTCTCTTATACCGACATTTCTTATTGGCCGAAACTCTTTGGTCCCTTTCTCTCCACTAACCGAATCTTGATCATCCTCTTCTCCATCTTACAAATTGGACTTTTCTTTCTTGATTAAATCGGGTAAATGACTTTATTCTAATTTTTTTCATTCTCTCTTCTCTCTAGCCGAATGAGTGTTCCTCATCATTTGGTTGTTTCATACTTTTTCTAAACCAAAATGGTGTTCTCCATACTCCCTCATATCTTAATCATTATCTTTTTGTAGTGTAAAAGTGAGGAAGCCGAATCTATTACCTTTGACTCATCCGTAGCCATAAGTACAATCGTTGGGAATCAGTTTTACCATCGTTAAGGTAAGAGATTCTTCATAGTTCATTTTGATCAATCTCGTTACTCGGTTAATTTGCTAAACAGAATGATGAATTTGACTAATCGTTTTTTTAGGGACTATATCGCTCGTTCCTATACACTTGTTGATCATACGGAAATAGTGGTAAGCCGAACCTATTTTCTTAGACAATCATTTTATATCATCGTAATATCGTTTTTGATTACGACTTTTTCCAATGGAGGCAAGTGGAACCAATTTGAAAGGAAAAGTGATTGAAGAACACAAAAGGAGTGGATTTGCGATTCCTACTCCTAAGTTCAAGCATAGAGCGGTATCAGCGATTCGAGATTTCCCACCGAGTTGTGGACCATCATCCGGTGAGAATAGACAAATCGTGGTCGTTCACGATATCGAGGGTAAGCGTTTCAATAGATCGCTTGGTTTAGATTTAGATTAATAAAAATCTCGCTCACTAGATTAATCGAGTGTTATATTATCGTAGGTGCTGATGATCAAGAGAGTTTAATACTTACCGTAATCAGGTGTGTAATCTCACACCGTAATTCCGTAGATTCATGATTCGATATCACATTGAAAAAAATGATCGTTATTATTTATATGGCTAAAATCGTAATATAGCATAAAACGAGAAATTTGCTTAAAGTATATTATTTTTAAAGATTTTTCAAAATCGGCATTAAAATTGTTAAAATTACGAAAATGCCCTTATGGGCCGATTTACAAAAATGCCCCTATAGGCCGATTTACCAAAATGCCCCTATGGGTCGATTTGCTAGAATGCCTTAGTGGGCCAAATTACAAGTGCTATAATGGGCTGATTCGCCGTAATAAATCTTTGGATTAATGATTGTTGTTTATATTTGTGGATATTATGCTTTATTATGTATTTGCATGGGATGGGAAAAAAATGTTGAAGAGAAGCGTAGCCTGGTGGCAGTGCCACAAAAATGTTTATTATTATGTTTCATTATGATTTTGGTGGCTTAGCCACAATAAGAATATATTATAAATGGCAATTTGCCTGCGATTGGTGTGATTGGCGGGGTGGGTTGACTTGATCCCCACAGGTGTGATTGGATGGTACGGGGGTGTGTTGGTTGGATGGGTTGGGTTGCATACATTGCACATTTATATATACATATATCCTGTTATGTAAATGGGCTTAGGCCTAAGATATTGTTATATGGGTTTAGGCCCAGTGGACAACGGTAAGGGGATTATACACTGAGTTCTAGTAACTCACCCTTTTTTCTTAATCCTTGCAGGTAATGCTCAGTGATGTGGACTTGGGCCATGGATGACTCGGTGAAGGCCATACTTCAGAAATGGTTTTTATTGAACCTTAGATTTCTATTTTTGTTCACTTTATTACTTTTACTATTTTGGGTTTTTATGTTGTAATAAGGCCTCTGGAATATTTTATTTTTGTTTTATGTTTGACGCACTTATTATCTTGCTTAAATTGTTTTTTTTTTTAAATGAGAATTTTTCTAAAAACTTAAATAAAGATTTTCCAAAATAGATGGATTTCATAACAAACTTTTACAAATATTTTAACTCGGAAATTTTCTCTTGAATTATCAACAATATTTTCAAAAGTCATGGTTTATAAGATCTCTAGTTCAAATTATCGATTTATCAATCAACCTTCTAGGTTAGTAATACTTTATCAAATATTTCAAATCAAACTTGTTTATAACAAAATAACATCTATTTTAGTACAAATAAAAAGGATTTAACATGTTTTTCTCATGTGACATGTTAGATCCGGTTATAACGCATGGGCCGAGTTTGGGGTGTTACATTCCGTCTGGGTTGCTACAACCGATTCTGATTCCTGAGTGGAAATGGGATAGAGTAACAATGGATTTTGTTTCTGGTTTGCCTCAAACTCCGAGAAAGAAAGATGCGATTTGGGTCATAGTTGACCGATTGACGAAATCTACCCATTTTATTTTGGTAAGATCTGACTATTCACTTGATAGATTAGCCGAGCTTTATATTTCTAAGATTGTTAGATTGCACGGGGTGCCACTATCTATTGTGTCAGATAGAGATCCAAGGTTTACATCGAGGTTCTAGAAGAAACTGTAAGAAGCTTTAGGCACGAAACTGCATTTCAGAACAACTTTTCATCCGCAAACAGATGGTCAATCCGAGTGGATCATTCAGATTCTAGAGGATATGTTAAGATGTTGTATACTTGAGTTTAACGATACGTGGGAACAGTATCTGCCATTGATTTAATTTGCATACAATAACAATTATTAGTCAAGTATCAAAATGGCACCTTATGAAGTTTTGTATGGACGTAAATGTCGTACACCTCTGTACTGGACTGAACTTAATGAAAATAAGCTACATGGGGTTGATTTGATAAAAGATTCGAATGTAAAGTGAAAGCGATCCGAGATTTTTGAGAAAGCGACATCGATCGATGAAGTCTTATGCGGACTTGAAACGAAAAGATATAGAATTTGAAATCAGCGACAAAGTATTTCTGAAAGTATCACTGTAGAAGAAAGTACTCCAATTCGGACGTAAAGGTAAGTTAAGTCCAAGATTCATCGGACCATATGAGATCATTGAATGAGTTGGGCCTGTTGCACATAGATTAAGGTTTCCCTCTAAATTAGAAAAGATCCATAATGTATTCCATGTCTCGATGCTCCATAGATATCGATCCGATCCGTCACATGTGATTGCTCCATCTAAAATTGAAATTCGATCTAAAATGACTTACGAAGAAGAACCGATTCGTATCTTAGCTCGTGAAGTGAAAGAGTTGAGAAACAAGAAAATTCTGTTAGTGAAAGTACTATGGAATCGACATGAAATAGAAGAGGAAACATGCGAACCGGAAGATTCAATGGCACAACAATATCCGACTGTGTTTAACGGTATGATTTTCGGGGACGAAAATCCCTAAGGAGGGAGAATTGTAACAGTTCGATTTATACCCTAGTCAGAACAGTGGTTTTGGGACCACAAATCTGAGTCAGTATAATATTTTAATATTAGTTTCTATGTCTTTGATATATGATTAATCATGTGTTAAATTTCCGTAAGCTAATTTGTCCATTCATGTGCTTAATTTGACAAAAGGATGGAATTGCATTAAATGTGAAAGTTGCTTGCTATTTGTTAAAGTATCAATGTGTTATGGCTTTGTTAAAGTGGAGGTTTTATATGGCAAATTAGCCATTTTTATAGATAGTGGATGACTATGGTCCATAATAACCTTAGAATTTATGTTTTGTATAGTGGATGACTATGGTCCATAATAACCTTAGAATTTATGTTTTGTGATTTTATATTATAAGGTTAAAATTGGAAATTATTTATTAATGAATTACAAAATGATTAAAAAATGAAAATGGACATTATTTCATGCATTCATTCACCGAAAATAAAAATAAAAGAAAGGTTTAAAAACTCCCATACATTCGGCACATACAAGCTTGAATCAAGGTAAGTTTTGACTTCGATTTTTGATAATTTCTACGTTTTTACAATCGTTGCTTAGAAAGCTACATTACAAATTTGATGAAAAATATGGGCTTGTATGAGATGTAGGAACATTCGGCTAAGCATGAGTATGGGTTGATTTTGTGAATTTGATGTTTTGAGAAAAATGGACTAAATTGATAAATTGTGCAAATATGAGGGTTAATTTGCAAATAGCCCTAAATATATGTGTATGAATTGAATTGAATGAATTAGTGAATAAAAGGGTTAATTCTGAATATGTTTAGATCAAGAACCGAGGAAAACGAACTTAGATCGCGGGAAAGTGAAAGTACCTGAATAGCCGTTTCCATTCCGATAGATCGAATCCGAGGTAAGTCACTATGAAAATAAACATACTTGTATGAATTTGCAAATGCTCATATGACTAATAATGATAATGAATGTTTATGAGATGTTGTGCATATGAATTACGATATAAGGTCGATATAGCGACAATGTCCGAGAAGTCCCGTTCGAACTAAAAATAGATAGTATTAGCTATGTCATGACATAGGTATCTGTTATGTTTTATCATGTAAGACCACGTCTGGGACGTTGGCGTTGATTTGAGATTTCGTGTAAGACCACGTCTGGGACATTGGCATCAATATGAGCTTTACGTGTAAGACCATGTCTGGGACATCGGCATCGTATTGATTCGTGTAAGACCCTGTCTGGGACAGTGGCATCGATATCTCAGTGCATGTAAGACCTCGTCTGGGACGTTGGCATTGTACGACTATTCCGAGCTCTCTGAGTATTGTATTAGATTCATAAAGGTTCAATGGGCAAGTCTGTGATACAAATTGCAAATCCGAGCGATGATCAATTAAGTGAATGATTATCCATTTCAGGTACGTTTTGTATATACACTGAGTGTGTATAAAAAGGTAAGGACCTAAGTGAGTTTGATTTGAGGAAATGTACAATTGATTATGAGAATGTGAATGAGATACAAGAATAGTTATGTAAAAGTTATGTATATACATGTGATTCTTGAATTGATGAATGTGACAAATATGACCAAGGTTATGGTTTAATGCATTTATGAGAGAAATACACCATGAATATTAATTGTGCCAATGGTTATATATGCTTAAATGGTTTACATGTTAAGTTTATTTGTATATGACTTACTAAGCTTTTGGAAAGCATACTCTGTGTATGTGTGTGTGTGTTTTCTCTGTTTTATATGTCGTCAAAGCTACTGAAGGCTCGGGACCGTCAAGGATCATCATCACACTAATATACTCATTTTGGTACACTTTGGAAATTTATAAAGCTAGATATGGCAATGTATAGGCTAGTATTTTGGTATATGTTGTTATATGAACTTAGCCATGGGATTTGGCTAAAGAGGAGTTGAGATTATGCATTATGATCATGATATATGAATCATGTTTTGGCATGGCTAGTTGATTCATGAAATGATCAAGCTTTTGAGTTAAGCAAATGAATGTATTATACTTTTGTTATATGTTTTGGTCTTGGAAGTTGGCATTGTTGAAATGGTTATTGAATGCATAGATTGGATGGTTAATTGGAATGTTCTTGCTTGACATATGGGTATGAAATGAGTTGGTTGACATTGCTTGTAGGTATGACCCAAATGGGTGGAATTTTGGCCTTGAAAAGGGCCTATAATGTCACACAGTCGTGGCACACGGGCGTGCCTAGTGACCGTTGGCTAAGTATATAGCTAGCACAAGAGTACACGGCCTTGGCACACAGACGTGTCTACTGCCTAGTAGCCGTGTGATTTTTGACAGGATCGACCACGACCTGAGTACACGGGTGTGCTTAGTGGCCATGGAAGATAAGTCAGTTTCGACCACAGGGAGGACACACGGGGGTGTCTAGTAGTCGTGGGAGGCACACGGCCTGCCCACACGGACGTGTAACCCCTGAAGCCTAGAAAAGTATTAATTTTCCATGAAATTTTGTATGTGTTTCAGTTTAGTCCTGACCCAGATTTATAAGCATGCTTAAGGTCTCATTGACCGTATTAAGGGACATTACGTTTTAGATTGATCAATGAATGTATGAATTTCTATAAGTGTTTTCCGATCTGTTCGGTAACGCTTCTAACCCTAATTTGGCGAAGGACACGGGATAGGGGTGTTACAGGCGAGGTACCCTCTTTTACTGTAAGCCACCACTGATAGGCTTCATCCCTCAGTAAAGACACGGCACCTTTCAACTTCTGTTCTGGCGCGCAGTCGAGGTCATCCATAATTCTTTCGATGGCTTCTAGCCAGCATTCTGCCACACTTGGGGCCACCCTATAAACTCCCTTAAAGTTCTCTGCTCCATTGGACCGGAGTCGTTCTGTAACCGACCCATGGCCTCCAATACCTGTATTAGGCTCAACAGACCTAGCAACTCTTTTCAAGATACGAAGCATTACCTGCGACAGTGCGTCGTCCCCAGCAGCTCGGTCGAACAACCCTGTCTCAATTACCTGTGAAGCTGGTGCTTCTCTTGCCTCGACATTGGGCATGTGGTTTGACGCTGAAGACCCAGCCCTAGCACTTCCACGACCTCTACCACGGCCTCTTGCACCCCTTCTGGCACTCATTACAACTTTGCGTATTATCTGAATTACAAATGTTATGAATTTAACTCATAGTTCCAGAAATTAAGCAAATGTTTTATGGAAGTAGTAGTTAAGAGTTATTTTCGAAATCATAAGCTCACTACAGTTTTAGTCTCCTACGGGCCTCAGTTTACTCTAACTAAGAGTCTTAGTATAGTCTATTATCTAAAGTAAGCCCAGTAACTACCTATAATATAACAGTTTAAAACAGATAGGAGAACTTACTTGGTTCGACGCTAGAGACTTGTTGTGCCGCACAAAAACCTTCCAAAACTACTTCAAAATCACTTGTAAAAATCTTTAAAATAGAAACTAAAGCCCATCTCACAGCCCGAGTTTTGCAACTGGGCTCTGATACCACTAAATGTAACACCCCAAACCCGGCCTAGAAGTTAGGCCCGAATCTGGCGTGTCACATTGGGATATTTTTCGAAAACTGTGGTTCCGTTTGAAAATTCTTTCTGATATTAATAACTAAAGTCCCAGTTTGTGTTTGTTTATTATTAATCGACGTTTTTTTATAAATTTTAAATTTTAAAACTTTCTGCTATTCAAAACCTCAGATTTCTTTTGCTTACTTTTAAAACGTGGTTTATTAGAAATCATTTTTGGAACACATTATCATTTTTAAAACCTTTTTCATTGCGGAAGCTTAATTTAAAACATCTATCTTATGAAAACGTGATACTTACAACTTAGTTGCGAAAGCGTAGAATTTTGAAAACAGATATTGTTTTAGAAAACGCGATTCAATGTTTAGCAGATTTAAAACCTAATAAACTAAAAATCCCACACAAAACTAGAATTCAAGAGAGGCCTTATTACAACCCAATAAGAAAACAATTTAAATGAGGTAGAATAGAGTACTGAAATTCAAAGCTGCTCGTAGCGTGGCCACCTCCGAGTCCTCCAGTACGTCAAACCGCCTACTGAAGATTACCTGAGAAAAATTAAAAAGAGGGGGTGAGTTTACGAAAACTCAGTGTGTACAATCCTCATCAGTCAAAACATGCATCACAACAATCCGGGCCGAAGCCCATTTCAGTAATGGTGGAAATTGGGCCTTAGCCCAGAATAGCCTCGGTTGGTCTTAACCTATATCATATGTCACATATTATAAATATCTGGGCCTAACCCATCTCAATAATATAATCCACATATATGCAATGCATTCATGCCCATACCAGCCTTGCACTCCGTCTCCTGTCCAACCGTACACTCCTGTGGGGATTTAATCGACCCACCGTTCCGTACACTCCTTATATATCACCGGTTGCGACACTAACTTATTGGTGCAGCATGGCTGCTCGGTGGCTAAAAAGCCTTCGGTGGATCCCCAGTCGTCAAGTGACCATGCGATCCTATTAGCACTTCCTCCGTATTAATAATCCCATCCCCGTGCAACATAATAACACATGAATGCAACATAAAACAATAATCATATGATATCAATCATAAATCGCATACAAGAATAACCATATAACAGGTAGGGGCGTTTCTGTCATTTTGCCCTTCAGGGGCATATCGGTCATTTTACCCATCGAGGATATTTCAGTAATTTCATATATAACAGCCTTTCTAGAGGCCTATTGTCTCCTCGAGCAACTCGAGACCCTTTTTAGGTCTCTACGGAACTATTGGGCCTAAAATCCGTTTTAGGCCCAAACAGGCCCACACGCTTGTGTGGCCCAAAACACATGGTTTTGGTAACAGGTTTGCAGATTTCGCATTCATATTTATTGCTTAACAATTTCCCATCAATTTTGCCCATGTGGGCTGAATAGCCCATTGGGCCCGCTAAGCCCGATTCGGCCTGGATAGGCCCGTTACAACCTCGGATCGCGAGAGTGTTCGTGACACTCTCAACGACTTAACGCCATGATTCGTATCTCGATTTGCCACTACGTGCGCTCGAATGCTCGAGTGGGCACGGTTGTCAGCTTTTCAGCTTTTCAACATTTGTCGATCTATAATCAGAATGGTGTGAGTACACACCTGATACGATTTGCGGTACTCGGCACTTTCTCCAACACACCTGAAATCAACGTTGACTAACAGTTAATCTTAAACCTAATACCACATCTTCCAAGCATTAAGATTGATGAAACAATCTACAACACTCACCAACAATTCGAGAATTACCCTGCAAGGGAAGATTGTATAAATGATTCCTTGGTTTAAGCCCGCCGAGTCCCTTACAAAGTTGAAACCAAAAAGAGGTGTTAGCCATAACAACTCACATCAAACTTAAAACATAGGAGCCTTTCAGCTAAAATAAGAACAACATAATATTAAAACCCCATCACCTAAATTTGGCCACCACCTTACTTACCAACCAACTCTCGAGCACCAAACGTTAGAAGAACGACGAGAGGGTATGCTAACCCCCCAACAGCTTCGACCCACACAAAAAGAATCAAAAGGTTTGAGGTAGAACGAAATGGATTAATTCGTCCTTAGTCAAAAGAAACAGGATGAGAGATCAATTTTAGAAGAGAGAAAAAGAGAGAAAGGAGAAAATGAATAAAGAAAAAGGAATCATTACCTTGCTCAAAGAAAAATCGAATAGAGAGGAAAGCTTATCAGCTGAGAATAGTCACTATGAATCCAAATGAAACCCTTCGACAATTGGCAGCCAAGCAATCGGCTATGGGAGACACAAGAGAGAAAAGTGAGAAAAAGTAGAAAAGAAAGTGGGAAAAGGAGATGGAAAGGGGAGTTCGGTCAAAAGTGATTAGGCAGCAAGCAAAATCAGACCAAAAAATAAAAGTCGAGCGTAAGAGAGGAAGGGTGAGACTGAGAGATTCAGAAATAACACAATTCAATAGAGGAACCCGAAAAGCTTCAAAAAAAAGTGCACAAAATGCAAAACACCCAAGAGGGCTAGAGAAAATTCGGCTCTTCCCTTGACAAAAACGAAAAATACCCTTACAAAATGCCAAGTCCCTTTTTGGCTGAATTTTCCTATCCACATCCCCATATTCGGCCAACTCTTCCCCCACTTGAATCCCATGATTTTCTCCCCTTTTTCCTCCTACAAACCGTCTCCTTCATCCATTTGAACTGCTTGACCCATTCAAACACTTCTCCATCAGTGTTTGATTCCAACTCAACCTCCTATCTCCTCATGTGCAAAATAAATGCCTTCAATTGCCAACAGTGGGATTCGAACTCCTTCCCCCTTGCTCTGCTAATGACGCCACCACCACTCCACCAAGTGCTCACCTTGTGTCTCTTAAACACACACAGTTAAACTTAAGTCCTACTTTCCATAGCCCTTTCCACTAAAGACCAAAAATCCAAAATCTTTCCAAGGTTCAACCTCGAACCCAAACCTCTATAGGACCCCCAAACACACTCAAATAGCAAACCAATTAAGCACAACATGGATTTACACAAAACTACTAACCCCTAACTTTAGGGATGTTACATCAGTAATTTCACAAATCAGGGATATTTCGATAATTTTGTAAATTAGGGTATTTCGATAATTTTACAAATCAGGGGTATTTTAATAATTTTGTAAATCAGAGGTATTTCGGTAATTTTACAAGTTAATGGTATTTTAGTAATTTTGTAAACCAAGGTATTCTAAACAGAGATAACGATGCGAATGGGCCTAGGGCCTATTCTCGGCCTAAATGGGCCCACACGCTCGTGTGGCCTACTTAGCCCAAATCTAGCCATAGATACGAGATTCCCATAGTCTAATCCAACATATTCTACACAATCATACAACTTATTCATATGGGCTCTCGGGCCCATTGGGCCCACTTGGCCCTTTCTGCCCATCGTGGCCCGAACAGCATCAACCCATAAGAATACTCATGGTGGCCTCGACTATCGCGTCGAAGCTCCCACACATGCGCTCGCACGCTTGTGTGGCTATCATTGTCGTGTGACCGGCATTTTGGCATTTGCTGCTATACAACTAGAGTAGTGGGAAATACACACCTGATAGGAGTCTGAAGCTAATTCACGCTTCGAATGCTCCTATGCCCAAACGCCCACCAAGGTATGCTTCCTCTCCTCATAGACAGCTCTATATATAGCCAGCTTCTCACCTTCCCTCTTGCTAGCTTTCCGATGTGGGATCCCCCCTTCAGTAGAGTTTAAATCCAACACAAACTCTGGCCGTCCAATCCGCAAAAAAAATACTCCCTTGCTTGTCATGAGATTCGAACCCAAGCTCTCCCATCATCCAATTCATGCCACTTGCCACTAAGCCACAAGCTCCTCTTGTGTCTAAAATCATGTGCAAATAAATATAAATATATGGGCCAAAGTCCAAGTTCACTTAAAAAAATAAATCAAAATGAAATGCCAGCGCCAAGGCTTGAAACTTGGACCCCTTGCTTCCTCTATGGCGTCACTCCCTTGTCTCTCATGTGGCGCTATTTGCCACTAGACCACAACTCCTTTTGTGTCATTTTCCTCCACATTTTATCCTTAAAGCCTATCTACCAAGTCCCAGGGTTTTATTAACCTAAAACCAAAATTTTCCTAAAGCCTAAGTTTGATCCCGGGACTTCATAGAAGCCCCCTAACCTACCAAAATCACTCACTTAATAGGTCCAACTTGCATTAGTGTCGTTCTCTTGTTCTCTAAAATTTTAAACGCTCTCGTGCCCAAGGTCCAATGGGCCTAATTCTACTAGGCCCAAATTCGGGTCGTTACAAATCTACCTCCTTAAAGAAATTTCGTCCTTGAAATTTCCAACTATAGGAACAGTCGCACATCCTAACCTACCACACTACTCTCTCGCTGTGCTCCCTGATCTTAACCACACAAGCCCGTACCATATTATCTATCCATCAGAGCGGATGGACATCACACACAAATAATTTCTAGTATACATAGAATAAATACAAACTCTAAGTTTAAGTATAGCCATACAATCTAATATCTAAGAAATCACCATATTTCTACTGTATTTAAATTTCTAAATAGACAAAAGTACTAAGAAAACTTACAGATTCGGCACCGGAGACTCGGTGTACCACACTTGTAGAAAAACAATCAATATAGCATTTTAGAACTTCAAATCTTATCAAGGCTTTTTGAAACAAAACTTTCAGAAATTCAATTTTGAAAATCCAATCCACAGCCGAGTTTTGCAATCTGACTCTGATACCATTAAATGTAACACCCCAAACCCGACTTAGAAGTTAGGCTCGAATCTGACGTGTCACATTAAAGTGTTTTTCGAAAACCATGTTTTCATTGAAAACCCTTCTTGTTTAAAAGTTTAAGTAAAATCCCAGTTACGTTAGTTTTATTACCAAAACATTTTTTTTCCAGTTGCGGAAGCCAATTTTGAAAGTAATTGATTTACGAAAAGGTTAAATCGGGAAACCATTTAAAAAAAAGTTGCGAAAGCGTAGTGTTGTTTTAAAACAGTTAACATTTCGGAAAGTTGTGATTTACTTCTAACAGATATTAATTAAAATAAAACCGATCTAAAATTTAAAGTGCGTAAACTTTAAAAGGCCTTATTACAACCCAAATCAAAATATTTCAAAGTAGATAATCAAAACGGAAACATAAGCAGTGTGTTGTCTTCTCCGAGTCCCTCGCAACTTCGAACCATCCAAGGCTGGGGATTACCTGCATATTTAAAAATGGGGTGAGTTTATGAAAACTCAATGTGTGATCCCCTTTCTAGAGTAATAGTCAGTATACGAAAACAGAACCCGAAGTAGTCTGGGCCAAAGCCCTTTAACAGTAACAGTACAGTACAGATCAGAGCATACGTGGGCCATGCCTACTACAGTATCATTTACCCATATCAGAATCAATTGGGCCTAGCCCAAACCAATAACAGATCTCATAACAGATATGAAAATAGAGTATACAGCCCAACCCAAACCTAATAATCCATCTACTACACACCACCCGTACCAGCCCAACACACCTATGGGGATTTCTACAATCAACCCTCCATCCGCTACACACCTTGATGGCAGTCATGCTACTCATCGCAGAATTTGTGGCGAAGCCACCAGAATAACAGAATATACGTGGCATAGCCACCAAACAGAATGTGGCAGAGCCACCAGATCAGACTGTGGCAGAGCCACCAGAATACATTTCCTCCAATCATCAATATCCCAACCCCATGCTGAATGTCATGTATGCAAAGCACATATCAAAAATGATGTATGAAATAAATTACCATCAAAACCAGTTAACCAGAATACACAATCATACTAATCACAGTCAAATTGGTCATATCATAGCAGAAACCAATCATTTACCTACAAGCAAATCAGTCATTTTACTCTGTAAGGGTATTCCGGTAATCCTACCCTTCAGGGGTAGTTCGGTAATTCTACTCATAACTAATTCCTGTATGCAGTACATCACAAACATAATCAATCATACAATTAACACATACAACGCTAGTACTACCACGAGGGTACAACGGTCATTTTGTCGATTAGGGGTACAACGGTAATTTCACCCCTCGGGGGTATTTCGGTAATTTCATAAACCAGGGGTATTTCGATAATTTTGCAAATCGAGAGTATTTCGGTAATTTTGTAAACCGAGGGTATCTCGATAATTTTGTAAATCGGGGTATTTCGGTAATTTGTAAATCAAGGGTATTTCAATAATTTCACAAATTGGGGGTATTTTAGTAATTTTGCAAACCAAGGGTATTTCAGTAATTTCACAAATTAGAGGTATTTCAGAAATTTTACAATATGAGGGTATTTTGGTAATTTTACAAATTAGGTGTATTTCAGTAATTTTGTAATTTGAGGGTATTTCAGTAATTTTCCAAATCGAGGGTATTTCGATAATTTTCCAAACTAAGGGTAT
The DNA here is from genome assembly GCA_025503065.1 of Gossypium bickii. Classification (NCBI taxonomy): domain Eukaryota; kingdom Viridiplantae; phylum Streptophyta; class Magnoliopsida; order Malvales; family Malvaceae; genus Gossypium; species Gossypium bickii. Next base: position 38,029,122 of record CP106717.1, on the reverse strand, counting down.
TTTAGTAATTTCATAAATTAGGTGTATTTCGATAATTTTGTAATCTGAGGGTATTTCGATAATTTTACAAATCAGGGGTATTTCGGTAATTTTGTAATCTGAGGGTATTTTAATAATTTTGCATACCGGGGGTAGTTCGGTAATTTTCCAAACTAAGGGTATTTTGGTAATTTCACAAATTAGGGGTATTTCAGTAATTTTGCAATCTGAGGGTATTTCGGTAATTTTACAAATCAGGGTATTTCAGTAATTTTGCAATCCGAGGATATTTTGGTAATTTTACAAACCAGGGGTATTTCTGTAATTTTCCAAACTAAGGGTATTTCGATAATTTCACAAATTAGGGGTATTTCGATAATTTTGCAATTTGAAGGTATTTTGGTAATTTTACTAATTAGGGGTATTTCAGTAATTTTAAAATCCAATGGTATTTCGGTTTGCAAACCGGGGGTAGTTTGGTAATTTTCCAAACTAAGGGTATTTTGGTAATTTCACAAATTAGGGGTATTTCAGTAATTTTGCAATCTGAGGGTATTTCGATAATTTTACAAATCGGGGGTATTTCGATAATTTTGCAATCCGAGGGTATTTCGTTAATTTTCCAAACTAAGGGTATTTCGGTAATTTTACAAATCAGGGGTATTTCAGTAATTTTGTAAATCGGGGTAGTTCGGTAATTTTACAAATCAAGGGTATCACACGGCGTGGCCCAGAATCCCACACGCCCGTTTGGTTGACCCGTGTCAACTGCGAACGACCTGGCTCGTCGATCACACGGCCGTGTGGCGACTTACAGTCTTGTCACGGCCTACAACACGGGCGACCACACGCCAGTATGGCGTCAACAGTGAGGTTTTCAGCTTTCGTTGAAACCCCATTTTCTGTGTTTCTGGGTACACACCTGCTGTTAGTTTGCTGTGAGTAGTCACCGAGCCTTCAAGAACCTAAATTCGATCATTATAACACCATTTTAGTCATTTAAGGCTATACTCAAATGAAAACGCACGAGATGACCGAACGCTAAACTCACAAAAATGTTACCTTTAGTTGAACAATCGGGGTTTCGTACACTTAGAATGTCAATTGATGATCTCCAACCCTCTGATTATCTCTTAATCACCAATCAAAAACCCCATAAGCAATGATTCATTATTCCAATCAAAACTATACTATGGTACTTACCAAGAACACAAAGAGAACCGAAGCGATGGATTGTAGATACTAAGCGATAAAAAGAAAACGGTTGTAATCAGGAAAAAGAGGGAAAATTTTGGCAGCAATGGTGGGGGATGAAGGAGAGAAATGGCAGAGAGAGCAGGGAATTTGAGATGGAAAGTAATTTTGGAAACAAAAATCAAATCCTATCAAAATTTCCCCAACTCCCACTATCATCCAACTTCACAGACTTTCAATCCCAATCAAACTCATCCACTCCAGACGCCCTATGCCAAAAAGAATTACCCCCTCGTTTACGCAGGGATTCGAACACAGGATCTTTAACCCCTTAACTCTCCACTTAACCATCAGACCAGCAGGCCATTCTATCATGTTCTTACAAATAAATACATATAAGCCTACTAACCCAAGGTAAGGCTTGAACTTGGGACCTCACACACACACCCAGAACACAAAACCACTGAAGCAGATAGACATTGTGTCACAAAATTAAAAAACCAAAATTAAAGAAAAATCGGGGCGTTACATGAAATCAGAAGATGTCGTGTTTTCATCAATACGGATTTAACCCCCTCCTCCAAGTTGGCGGTCATATGACCATAGCGAAAGCCCTCGTCAAAACTTTGAGCCTATTGCCACGGCTCTATGGTACACAACTACTGTCGGAAAGATGTGTTCATTTCACCCTCCATGTCACTCTCAAGTCGAGTCATCCTTTGTCGAAAAATGTATAGATCTAGCTCGTATGCTATGTATGTATTACGAAAAGATAAGTTACAGTCTCGTCCTAAAACATTAAAACATATATTAAAAATATAAGGTCATCATTTACCCATTCTCACAACTTGCTTCATTCAGTATGCATTCTTATAATCTCGGTGAAAGTTAGCCGCGATGTGTCGGATGCAGTAAACGGATCTCCAAGGTACACTGAAATGCCTAGTGGCGATAATTAATCATTTCCCTCTATCAGAGATGATGCAAATATTATCGTTACTAATAACATACCTCCACAGGTTCGTAAGGAGGAATTCCCACAATTCTATATTCTCCCTATCCACAAAGGAAAACACTATCGGGAGTATGTTCTTGTTCCCGTCTTGAGCAATAGTAAGAAGCAGGATCTATCTATATTTGTCGTATAGCCAGGTCCCATCTACTTGCACAAATGGCTTGCAGTGGGGAAATACGCGCATGCATGGATCAAACGTCTAGAACATCCGTTGGAAAATTATTTTTCCCAGTTGTAGTTGGTTATCCGAGCCATAATAAGGTTGTGTCTACAACTCAATGATAGTCCCTAGTACGTTCTCCTATATAGCAGTTATCCATCAATGTAATAGCCCATTTTTAGTCAAATCAGAACAGTGGTTTCGTGACCACAAATCTAAAATCAAAATAATTATTTTATTATTATTTTAATGTTTACAGTATGATAGAATAATTGTGTGAAAGTTTCGTTAAGAAATTTTATCGTTTGAGTGCTTAATTTGATAAAAAGAACTAAATTGCGTAAAGTGTAAAACTTGTGTTCTATTAGCTATGGAACTTTAAAGTGGAGGTCCTTATGTTGTAATTAGTCCATTTATGAGATATTGGATGATGATGGCTTAGTATATTGTAATTTGAATTAATTTTTAAGGTTAGTTTGGTAAATAGATAATTAAATGATAATTTAATAAAACAAAAAACACAAAATTTGGTTCATTCATCTTTCCTAGCCGAATCAAACAATAATAGAAGCCATTGTTAGGGTTTTACAATTGGTGAGTGTATTTTGTCCCGTTTTTCATGATTTTTACATTTTTGAGATCGTTGCAGCTTAGTCTAGCTAGCCCAAGTACTATTTTGCAAAACTGTTAAAAGTTTAGGGTTTTCCATTGATGAATCTATGTGTGTTTTGATTTTTGATGATAGAAAATGCATGTTTGTTGTTAGATAAACAACATTTGTTAAGTGATTTTTAGTAAAATGTCCAAATAGGGATTAATTCGTGAAATGTGTAAATTTTGTGGTTAAAGCGTGAAATAAATGAAAGTTATGGGCTACTAAGGACTTAATTGAAATTTGTCTAACATGGGTTTTGATTGAATTGCATGAATTTTTTATTTTATGAAATAAGGACTAAATTGTAAAAATGTGAAATATTAAGGGCAAATGTGTAAAATTCCCTTAATATATAATTTGGACTAAATTGAATAGAGAGATTATTAAATATGCTAAATTTGATATTATTTAGATCAAGAAAGGCGAAATACAGATTTAGATCAGGGAAAGAACAAGGTTTCAGATTAATCGACTTGTTACGCCGTTTTCGCATTTCAGGTAAGTTTGTATATAATAAACTTTACTATAATTGTATTTTAAATGCTTTGATATTGCATAAATTGTGAGTACGACTCTACAAACATGTTCAATGACGATTCGGCGAATAAGAAATCCCGGTTGAACCTTAGGAATAGATTAGGATACGAATGACATGTCATTAGGGGTTATGTGATTTGGGTGCTGGTCCGTACGTCCTACCAGTGGCTGAGTTATCCGACATGTGTTGCGGATACTTGTCAGCTTGTGTGAGCAGCACCGTGTAGCTCTATCATGACCGTCAGCTTGTGTGAGCAGACCCGTTATATCTCTAGTGTGAGCATTATATGTGATACGAGATTGAGATAGCTTCAACTATATTTGTGGCACTTAGGGTGTGAGATTCTCGAGTATCTGATAATATTTCGAATGGTTCAATGGGCATATCAAAGAAACGAATGAGTATGAGACTAATAAGAGGTGGTACAAGTATGTACATAAACCGTATAAACTTTCAATCGAAGAAACTTGTGAATTTCACATCTAATCTTATGCTTGAATATGTGGAAGGTTATTAGCTTATATGAGCTATGTGTTGATATATTAAATTGTTTGATTTGTCTATTTATGATTAATTAAGTTTATTTTATACGAGCTTACTAAACTTTATAGCTTACATTGTTTATTTTTCATTGTTTTATAGTGAAATCAAAGCTAGCTCGGATTCGGGAATAATAGGAGACTTCATCACACTATCCAACTATCACTTTGGTACTTTTGAATATAAATTTCCAGATATATGGCATTGTTACAGCCCGATTTAGACCTTAGTCAGAATAGTGGTTTTGGGACCACAAATCTAAGGTCAAAGAAATAATTTAATATTATTTCTGATGTATATGGCATGTGATAAAGTATGTGTGAAAGTTCTATGTGAAAATTTTATCATTTGTGTACTGATTTGTGAAAAAGGATCTAATCACAGAAAATGTAAAAGTTGTGTTCTACTTGATGAAGTGCAGAATTGATATTGCTTCTTAAATGTGAAGTCCTTATATTGTTATTGTGCCATTATTAAGGTTAATGGACATAGATGACCTTAAAGTGGATGGAATTAATATTAAGTCATTAAGGTTAATTTTGGTATTTTATTATTAAAGGTTAATTAAATGAAATTAAAGCCAAAATGTTGTCATCTTTCATGCTTTATCACCAAAATTGAGAAAACAAATTAGGGCTTGAGAACTTTGAGCATTTTGGCATACACATTGCTTGATTAAAGTATGAAATTTGATACATTTTTAATGATTTTTATGTTTTTGTGATCGTTGTTAAGTGTTCTAGTTAGCCCATGCCTCAATTTCAGAATTTGATGATAATTTTGAGTTATGCCATTGATGATTTTGTGAGCTTTGTGATGTTTGATGATAAAAAGTAAGTGTATGATTGATATACATATTTTCTAAAGTGATTTTGAGTAAAAATGCATTTTTGGGATTTAATTGAGAAATGTGAAAACTTTATGTTGAAATGTGAAATAAATGTGAAATATGGGCTACTAGGGGCATTATGGTAACTCATCTAAGCATGGATTAAATTGGATTTTGTGAATTTAATGTATTTGTGAAAAAGGACTAAAATGCTAAAGTGTGAAATTATAAGGGCTAAAGTGTAAAATTTTTTGAATTGAATTGAATAAAGATGAGATTGAATGTGTTGAATTTGATATTATAGAGATCAAGAAAAGAGAAATTCGGGCTTAGATCGAGGCAAAGCAAGAACAAAGTGCTCGATTGATCGACTAGTATTGTTGTTTCTACGTCCGAGATAAGCTCGTGTATAATACGTATTGTTTAAACAATGTTCATATGTGATGTGTATATATGGTATTTTTTGAATGACCATTATGGTATGCTTTAGTGAAATAGAAATAGTATGTTACATACTTGATTTGGTAGTTGAGATGGTGAATATATTGCATGTTTGAAATGGTTTGAAATGAAATGTGAATCATAAGTTTTAGGCATGGAATTGGTTCATGAAATGGACATGTTTTGAGTTGGAATTGTATATGGAAATGAATGAGGATATTGTAGTATGAATTGTGCATGTTTTGTTAGGGATTTCATCATTAATTGGGCATGAATTGAGTATAGAGTGATGCTTGTAGGAATGACCCAAAACGGGTGGCAATTTGGCCTTGCAAATGGTCTATAATTGCCCACATGGTTGAGCACACGGGCGTCTGTCTCGACCGTGTCCTTCAATGTCCCAATTTGAGGCAAGTCAGACTTGCACACGAGTCAGACACACGGGCGTGTGACAGGCCGTGTTAATCAAATCAATGTTGTACACGGGCCAGACACACGGGCGTGTGGCAGACCGTGTGATCCAAGTCAGTGTTGCACACAGGGTAAAACATGGTCTAAGACAAGGCCATGTGAGGCACATGGCCTAGCCATACGGGCGTGTGCCCTGGTTTCGTATGAGATCGGTTTAGTTCTGAACCTTCTTTAAAGCATGTTTAAGGTCTCGTAGACCTTCTAAAGGGACTTTGTGTTATTGATTAACTATGATATGCTAATGTGTGGGCAATTGTTGTTTAAATGTTATTGTTCGATCGATAATACCTCGTAACCCTAGTCCAGTGATGGATACGAGTTAAGGGTGTTACATTTGATTGGTATCAGTGCTACGGTTTAGTCGATTCTAGGACTAACGTAGCGTGTGAGAATCTAGCTATGCCATATATATATATATGCGGTAGTGTGATGATTCCTAACAGTTAAAAATGTGTTTTCGTACAGCAAATGGATCCCGATCGAGCTGTAGCTGATGATGTTGAGAGTAATGCGCCTACTCCCGCTCAAGGGATAGCACCGTCTAATTCTAGACCTGTTACGAATAGCCACGAGGGAGAGGCTAAGCTAGCCTTCTTCCAAATGATGAACGAGTGGTTCACGGAGTTTGTTCAAACGAATTCGGCTGCTCAACAACCTCCACCCTCGCAAGTTCCTAAAGTGCCATAAGTTATAGACCCAATTCAATTGAGTAAACCTCTAGTTGATAAGATTCATAAGTATGGGGCTGAATAGTTCAATGCCACAGTTGATGATGATACCGAGCAAGCTGAATTCTGGCTTGAGAATACCATTAGAGTGTTTGATGAATTATCATGTACTCCTGATGAATGTCTTAAGTGTGTTGTTTCATTGTTGGGAGATACGGCGTATCATTGGTGGAAAACATTGATATCTATGGTTCTGAGAGAACGAATCACCTGGGATTTCTTCCAAACGAAATTCTGGAAAAAAATATATCAGTCAACAGTTTATAGATCAAAAACGCAAAGATTTCCTTGAGCTGAAATAAGGACATATGTCTGTTACGGAATACGAACGAGAATTTGTGAGATTGAGCTAGTATGCACAAGACTATGTTTCGACAGAAACTACTACGTGTAAATGATTCATTGAAAGGTTGAATGAAGATATTGAACTTCTGGTCGGAATTTTTGACTTGACTGAATTTGTGGTATTGGTTGAAAGAGCTTGTAAAGCCGAGGAGCTTAGTAAAGAAAAGAAGAAAGTAGACTCAGAAGCTAAAGACGAGAGAAAAAGGTCGATGAGTAAGCCGTATCACTCTTCATCAAAGAGATTCAGAGATGCAACCATTCGCTCAAATGCTTTGATTGGACATTCAAGTAGAGATCGTGTGAAACAATATATAAGTCCTACAGCTCAAATTCCAATGGAATCAAGTGTTGGCAGTGTCAGAAACAATAAGCCTGAGTGTAGACAGTGTGGGAGATGTCATATTGGTGAATGCTAGGGCAAGTATAATAATAGAGTTTGTTATAAATGTGGATCACGAGATCACTTTATTTGGGATTGCCCGGAGTTGGCTGAGAAAGATAATGCTCAGAGTGCAAGGCTGAGTAACACGGTAGTTAAGGGCAGACCACCCAGAAACATAGGAATTGTGAGTGGTAGTCAAAGAGGAACAATAGATATAGCTGTGAGATCTGAGGCGATAGCACCTGCCAGAACCTACGCTATTCGTGCTCGCGAAGAAGCGTCATCTCCTGACGTCATTATTGGTACTTTAACTCTTTATGATATTGATGTGATTGCATTGATAGATCCAGGATCTACTTATTCATATGTGTGTGTGAACTTAGTATCTAGTAAGACTCTACCTGTTGAGTCTATTGAGTTTGTAATTAGAGTATCGAACCCCTAGGGCAAGTGTGTTTTGGTTGACAAAGTGTGCAAGAATTGTCCGTTGATGTTTCAAGATATTTATTTCCCGGCTAATCTAATGCTACTACCCTTTGATGAATTTGATATAATTCTGGGTATGGATTGGCTAACTTTGCATAATGCTATTATGAATAGCAAACTGAAGACTATTGATTTGAGAAGTCAGAATGATGAGATAGTCTGAACTGAATCCAGTGATTTGAATAAGCTACCGGTCGTAGTATCTTCGATAAAAGCTCCGAATTATGTGAAAAAGGGATGTGAAGCTTATCTTGCGTATGTGATTGATAAAAAAGTGACAGAAAATAAAGTTGAATCTGTGCCACTTGTTTGTGAGTTTCCTGATGTGTTTCCTGAAGAATTATTGGGATTACCACCAGTACGAGAGGTTAAGTTTGGCATTGAGTTAGTGCCGGGAACTACTCTAATTTCAATAACACCAAATAGAATGGCTCCAACAGAGCTGAAAGAATTGAAATCTCAGTTGCAAGATTTGACAGATAGAGGATTTGTACGACCAGATTTCTCGCCCTTGGGTGCTCCTATGTTGTTTGTGGAAAAGAAAGATGGTACTATGATGATGTCCATTGACTACCAACAGCTGAATAATGTGACAATAAAGAATAAGTACCCTCTACCACGAATTTATGATTTGTTTGATCAGTTGAAAGGAGCTATAATGTTTTTGAAAATAGACATGAGATCAGGTTATTATCAGTTGAGAGTCAAAGAATCAGATGTGCCGAAAACTGCTTTTCGAACGAGGTACGGACATTATGAATTTTTAGTTATATCTTTTGGACTAGCGAATGCCCCTGCAGTATTTATGGACTTGATGAACAAAATTTTCAGACCGTATTTAGGTCGATTTGTTGTTGTATTCATTGATGACATTTTGATTTATTCACGTGATGAAATTGAGCATGCCGTGTAACACCCCAAACCCGGCCTAGAAGTTATTACCGGATCTGACATGTCTTATAAAAGGGTTGCTTTAAAAACCATGCTTTCGTTAAAAAGTTCACATTCCTTTTTGAAACTTCGGCTTTATTGTTTGTGAAATTCGATTGTGCTTTTTAGGGTTCCCAGGAAAAACATTATAGTTATTATTTTGTAGACTGCTTTGGTTATGAAAATCAAGTTTGGATCATTTGCAAAATCGTGATATTTTGGAAAACAGTTATCAATGTTTTTAGGGAAACCTCCATTTTAAAAAAAAACATATAATGGTAAGCAATCGAAAATGAAAGTTTAAAAGAAAGTTTAGTCCAATGGCCTTATTACAAAACAATAAACCAAATCAAATAATCTTAGAAATAATATAAAAACCAAATTTACTGAGTTTCGTTAGGAACAACTCTGATGTATGGCCACCACCGAGTTCTCCGCAGCTCCCAAATCCTCTATCACTGGGGATTACCTGCAACGTTATGGGAAAAAGGGGTGAGTTACAAGAACTCAGTGTGTAATCCCGATTCCAGTCACAGTCATGGTCTCAATCTGGGCCTAAGCCCCATATAGTATCGATTTGGGCCCACGGCCCCAAATCATGGTAATGCAAACAGAGAATGCAGCCCTAACCTAATAGTCCATCCGCTACACTCCACCCGTACTAGCCCTACACTCCATGTGGGGACCAAGTCAACCCACCCAACCCTACACTACAAAAATGTAGTTGAGCTGCCAGTATGAACGCAGCAAAGCTACCAGTATCAGTATATATGTGGCAGGGACACTGAAATCAGTATATTGTGGCATAGCCACAAGTACAGAATGTGGCAGAGCCACTAAAATCATAACCGGCACATAGCCATCAGCGACGGTAATATAATCGACACACAACCTTGGGTAAATAGGATCGACACAGAGTCATCGATATCTGTTAGGCACAAATCCACGGGTAAATACGATTAGCACAAAGCCATATTCAAGATGGCACAGAGCCAAGCTCTCCAATAATGCAGCCGAGCTGCTAATAAAGGTATATGTGGCTGAGCCACCAAAATAATATATGTGGCATAGCCACTAAAACAGAATGTGGCAGGGCCACTAGAATACACTTCCTCCGATCATCAAACCCAACCCAATGCAATATGCCGTTTATGTCATGCTCAATCATTACACGTGTATGCAAAATGGCCATGCTCAGTAACAGTCATCTAAACATATATTAACAGCATATCAGTCACATGCCCACAGTCAAGTCAGTTAAACTCAGTCATACAATTACAGTCAACTCTGTCAAATTAACAGTCTAAATTAGTCATTTACCTACAAGGGCAAAACAGTCATTTAACCTATAAGGGTATTTCGGTAATCTTACCCTTCAGGGGTATTTTGGTAATTCTACCCTACAGGGGTAATTCGGTGATTTTACCCATTGAGGGTATTTCGGTAATTTTACAATCTGAGGGTATTTCGATAATTTCAAAAATAAAGGGTATTTCAGTAATTTCGTAAATCGGAGGTATTTCAATAATTTTGCAACTCGGAGGCATTTTGGTAATTTTGCAAATCGAGGGTATTTCAGTAATATTGCAAACCAGGGTATTTCGGTAATTTTCCAAATCGAGGGTATTTCAGTAATTTTCTAAACCAAGGGTATTTCAGTAATTTTGTCAACCCCTTAGAAGGTCTACAGTCGCCTCAAGCGACTCAAGTTTAGATGCGAATGGGCTTAGGGCCCATTCTCAGCCCAAATAGGCCCACACGCTCGAGTGGCCTATTTAGTCCAAATCTAGCCGCAGATATAAGATTCACACAGTCTAATCCAACATCTACTACATAATCATACAACCTATTCATACGAGCCCACAGGTCCATTGGGCCTACTTGGCCACGTTTGGCCCATCGTGGCCCAAACAGCATCAGCCCACAAGAATATACTCATGGTGGCCTTGACTATCGCGTCGAAGCTCCCATACCTGCGCTCACACACTGGTGTGGCTACCATCACCGTGTGACCGGCATTTGCCGCTCTATAGGTAGAGTAGGGCGAAATACACACCTGATAGGAGTCTGAAGCTAATCCGCGCTCCGATTGCTCCTATGCCCAAACGCCCACCAAGGTATGCTTCCTCTCCTCACAGGTAGCTCTATTTAAAGCCAGCTTCTCACCTTCCCTGTTGCTAGCTTTCTGATGTGGGATCCCTTCTTCAGTAGAGTTTAAATCCAATACAAACTCTGGCCATCCAATCCGCAAAATAAATGCTCCCTTACTTGTCATGAGATTCCAACCTAGGCTTCCCTGTAGCATAATCCACGCCACTAGCCATTTTACCAACTAGCTCCTTGTTGTCTTAAAACATGCGCAACTAAATATAAGTCTATGGCCAAAGTCTAAAGTCCATTTAAAAAGAAAATCAAAATGCAAGCACCAAGACTTGAACCTTGGACCCCTTGCTTCCTTGTGGCGTCATTCCCGTGTCTCTTATGTGGCGTCATTTGCCACTAGACCACAACCCCCTTTTTTGTCTTTTTCCTCCACATTTTATCCTTAAATCCTACCTACCAACTCCTTGGGTTTTATTCACCTAAAACCAAAATTTTCCTAGAGCCCAAGTTTGAACTCGGGACTTCATATAAGCCCCCTAACCTTCCAAAATCACTCACCTAATAGGTCCAACTTGCATTAGTGCCGTTCTCTTGTTTTTATGAATTCTAAAAGCTCCTATGCCCGAGGCCCAATGGGCCCAATTCTACTAGGCCCAAATTCGGGGCGTTACAAATCTACCCCCTTAAAGAAATTTCGTCCTCGAAATTTCCAACTAATAGTTGCACCTCCTAACCTACCACACTACGCTTACGCTGCGCACTCTGATCCTAATAACACTAAAACACTTTTAACTTAACCTTGAAACCTCTTACACACAACCAAATATCTAACACAAAAGCAAACAGATATTTACCACATGCATACAATTTCTATATTCAAACATCACATCCAACAAAACACACACAGAATAAATCCCAAAAATAAAGTCATTACAGTACATAACAGAGCATAAGGTCAGGAAACATACGGATTTGGTGCCGGAGACTTGGTGTGCCATACTTTCAATAAAGATATATATATTCTAAACCATATTTCAAACAAATTTTGAAAAATGTTTTCAGACCCATTCCACAGCCGAGTTTTGCAACCTGGCTCTGATACCATAAAATGTAACACCCCAAACCCGGCCTAGACGTTATGACTAGATCTGGCATGTCATATAGAAAGGTTGCTTTAAAAACCATGCTTTCGTTAAAAAGTTCGCATTCCTTTTTGAAACTTCGGCTTTATTGTTTGTGAAATTCGATTGTGCTTTTTAGGGTTTCCTGGAAAAAAGTTATAGTTATTATTTTGTAGACTGCTTTGGTTATGAAAATCGAGTTTGGATCATTTGCGAAATCGTGATATTTTGGAAAACAGTTATCAATGTTTTTAAGAAAACCTCCATTTTAAAAAAAAACATATAATTGTAAGCAATGGGGAATGAAAGTTTAAAAGAAAGTTTAGTCCAATGGCTTTATTAAAAACAATAACCCAAATCAAATAATCTTAGAAATAATATAAAAACCAAATTTACTGAGTTTCGTGAGGAACGACTCCGATGTATCAATTTGGGCCCATGACCCCAAAATCATTGTAATGCAAATAGAGAATGCAGCCTCTAACCTAATAGTCCATCCGCTACACTCCACCCGTACCAGCCCTACACTCTATGTGGGGACCAAGTCAACCCACCCAACCCTACATTCCAAAAATGCAGTCAAGCTGCCAGTACGAACGCGGCAAAACTGCCAGTATCAGTATATATGTGGCTGAGCCACTAAAATCAGTATATTGTGGCATAGCCACCAGTACAGAATGTGGCAGAGCCACCAGACATAGCCATCAGCGAGTGTAATATAATCGGCATACAGCCTTGGGTAAATAAGATGGAGACAGAATCATCGATATCTGCTAGGCACAAAGCCACGGGTAAATACGATTGGCACAAAGCCATATTCAAGATGGCACAGAGCCAAGCTCTCCAATTATGTAGTCGAGCTGTTAATAACGGTACATGTGGCTGAGCCACCAAAACAATATATGTGGCATAGCCACTAAAACAGAATGTGGCAGGGCCACCAGAATACACTTCCTCCAATCATCAAACCTAACCCAATGCAATATGCCGTGTATGTCATGCTCAATAATTACACGTGTATGCAAAATAGCCATGCTCAGTAACAGTCATCTAAACATATATTAACAGCATATCAGTCACACGCCCATAGTCAAGTCAGTTAAACTCAGTTATACAATCACAGTCAACTCAGTCAAATTCACAGTCTAAATCAGTCATTTACCTATAAGGGGAAAACAGTCATTTACCCTATAAGGTATTTCGGTAATCCTACCCCTTAGGGGTATTTCGATAATTCTACCATACAGGGGTAATTCGGTAATTTTACAATTCAAGTGTACTTCGGTAATTTCAAAAATCAGGGGTATTTCGATAATTTCATAAATTGGATGTATTTTGGTAATTTCACAAACCGAGGGTATTTCGATAATTTTGAAATCGAGGGTATTTCAATAATTTCACAAACTAGGGGTATTTCGATAATTTTACAAATTGGGGGTATTTCAGTAATTTTGTAAACCAAGGCTATTCAGTAATTTTGTCAACCCTTCAAAAGGTCTACAGTCGCCTCGAGCGACTCAAGCATTCTAAACAGATATAATGATGCGAATGGGCCAGGGCCCGTTCTCGGCCCAAATGGGCCCACATGCTCCGGTGGCCTATTTAGCCCAAATCTAGACGTAGATATAAGATTCACACAGTCTAATCCAACATCTACTACATAATCATACAACCTATTCATATGGGCCTACTGGCCCATTGGGCCCACTTGGCCCCATTCGGCGCACCGTGACCCAAACAACATCAGCCCACAAGAATATACTCATGGTGGCCTTGACTATCGCATCAAAGCTCCCATACGTGTGCTCGCACGCTCGTGTGGCTACCATCGCCGTGTGACCGGCATTTCGGCATTTGCCGCTCTATAGCTAGAGTAGGGCGAAATACACACATGATAGAAGTCTGAAGCTAATCCACACTTCGAATGCTCCTATGCCCAAACGCCCACCAAGGTATGCTTCCTCTCCTCATAGGTAGCTGTATTTAAAGCCACCTTCTAACCTTCCCTCTTGCTAGCTTTTCGATGTGGGATCCCTTCTTCAGTAGAGTTTAAATCCAACACAAACTCTGGCCGTCCAATCTGTAAAATAAATGCTTCCTTGCTTGTCATGAGATTTGAACCCAGGCTCCCCTGTAGCATAATCCACGCCGCTAGCCAATTTACCAACTAGCTCCTTGTTGTCTTAAAACATACTCCACTAAATACAAGTCTATGGCCAAAGTCTAAAGTCCATTTAAAAAGAAAATCAAAATGCAAGCACCAAGACTAGAACCTTGGACCCCTTGCTTCCTTGTGGCGTCATTCCCTTGTCTCTTATGTGTAGTCATTTGCCACTAGACCACAACCCCCTTTTGTGTCATTTTCCTCCACATTTTATCCTTAAAGCCTACCTACCAACTCCTAGGGTTTTAGTCACCTAAAACCAAAATTTTCCTAGAGCCCAAGTTTGAACCCGAGACTTCATATAAGCCCCATAACCTTCCAAAACCACTCACCTAATAGGTCCAACTTGCATTAGTGCAGTCTTCTTGTTCTTAAGAATTCTGAACGCTCCTACGCCCGAGGCCCAATGGGCCCAATTCTACTAGGCCCAAATTCGAGGCATTACATGCTAAACATTTGAGAATTGTGCTACAAATTGGGCGTGATAAATAATGTGAGTTCTAGTTGCGCGAAGTTGGCTTTTTAGGGCATATTGTGTCAGCATCCATTATACGAGTTGATCCGAGCAATATTTCAGCTATTTTAGAGTGGAAGCCTCCGAAAAATATGTCTGAAGTTTACAATTTTCTGGGACTTGCTTGTTATTACCGACGGCTCGTAAAAGGCTTTTTGATGATTGCAGCTCCGTTAACGAGACTGCTTCAGAAAGATGTGAAATTCGAATGGTCTGAAAAGTGTCAGAAAAGCTTTGATCAGTTGAAAGCCCTTTTGACTAAAGCTCCAGTTTTAGTACAGCCAAAATCGGGTAAAGAGTTCATGATTTTTAGTGATGCTTTGTTAAATGGTCTGGGTTGTGTTTTGATGCAGAAAGGCAAAGTTATAGATTATGCCTCGAGACAATTGAAACCGCATGAAAAGAATTATCCGACGCACGACCTTGAGTTAGCTGCGAACATGTTTGCTCTAAAAATTTGGTGCCACTATCTTTTCGGTGAAAAATGTCATGTGTTTTCAAATCATAAAAGCCTAAAATATCTGGTGACTTAGAAAGATTTGAATCTGCGGCGGAGAAGATGGTTAGAACTGTTAAAAGACAACGAGCTTGTGATTGATTATCATCCGGGAAAAGCAAATGTTGTTGCTGATGCTTTGAGTCAGAAATCGTTGTTTGCCTTACTTGCGATGAATGCTCATTTAGCTCTGTCTGATGATGGTTCGGCCTTAGCCAAATTGAAAACAAGACCGTTGTTCTTACAGCATATTTGTGAGGCTCAAAAAGTTGACAATGAAATGCTAACGAAATGAGCTCAGTGTGATTTGAACTCTGATTCAAAATTTCAAGTTTATGATGATGATTATTATCTGAGATTTCGAGATCAGATTTATGTTCCGAGAAATCCAGAGTTGATTCAGTTGATTTTGAAAGAAGCTCATAGTAGTCTCTTATCAGTTCATCCAGGAAGTAAAAAGATGTATAATGATTTAAAACAACTTTACTAGTGGCCTGGAATGAAAAGAGATATCTTTGATTTTGTTTCAAAATGTTTGATCTGTCAGAAAGTTAAAGCTGAACATCAGGTGCCATCTAGTTTGTTACAACTGAGTATAATTCCCGAGTGGAAATGGGATAAAGTGACGATGGATTTTGTTTCAGGTTTGCCCTTTACTCCAAGGAAGAGAGATGCAATCTGGGTTATAGTTGATAGATTGACAAGATCAGCTCATTTTATTCCGGTGAGAATGGATTATTCGCTTGATAAGTTAGCTGAATTATACGTTTTTTATATTGTGAGATTGCACGGGGTGCCACTATCTATTGTGTCTGAAAGAGATCCGAGGTTTACTTCGCGATTTTGGAAGAAACTGTAAGAAGCTTTAGGTATGAAATTTCACTTCAGTATTGCTTTCACCCACAGACGAATGGTCAATCCGAGCGGATTATTTAGATACTCGAGGATATGTTGAGATGTTGCATTCTTGAGTTTGAAGGTACGTGGGAACAATATTTGCCATTAATTGAATTCACGTATAATAATAGTTTTCAATCAAGTATTAAAATGGCACCGTACGAAGCCTTGTATGGTAGGAAATGCCGAACACCTCTGTACTGGTTTGAACTTAGTGAAAATAAAATTCACGGGGTTGATTTGATTAAAGAGACTGAACAGACAGTAAATGTGATAAGAAATAGTTTGAAAGCAGCGTCTGATCGACAGAAATCATACGCAGATTTGAAACGAAAAGATAATAAATTCGAGATAGGTGGTAAAGTATTTTTTTTAAGTGTTTCCGTGGAAGAAAATACTTCGATTCGGTAGAAAAGGCAAATTGAGTCTGAGATTCATCAGGCCGTATGAGATTATCGAGCGTATTGGGCAAGTTGCTTATAGACTGTTGCTACCTTCTGAGTTAGATAAGATCCATACTGTGTTTCATGTATCGATGCTTCGATGATACAGATTCGATCCTTCGCATGTGAGTTCTCCGTCTGAGATAGAGATTCAGTCGGATATGACTTATGAAGAAGAACCTATCCGTATCTTAACTCGCGAGGTTAAAGAATTGCGAAATAAGAAAATTCCGTTAGTAAAAGTAATGTGGCATCAACACGGTGTTGAAGAGGCTACGTGGGAGCCTGAAGATGCTATGAGACAGCAATATCTGAATCTATTCAACGGTAAGGAAAATGGGTCAGATTCTATAGGATCAAACCTATGGGACTTAGGGAATGATGGAAGGGAATAAAATAAAATAAAAAGAAATCAAAAAAAGAGGGGAAAGTAATAAAAATAATAAATAAGTAAATAAAAATGAAGTAGAAGAACCTAGATTCCAAATGAACAAATTAAAACATGAAAAGGATCTTTTTGATTCTCAAAGAATGAGGGGCAAAGGGATTGATCGAGAAAGATCTCTTGTTCTTATTATAAGATCGTGTGATTGGATCCGCAGATGTTTGGTAATAAAATCCCTAAGAGGGAAGAGTTGTAACAGCTCGATTTAGACCTTAGTCGAAACAGTGGTTTCGGGGCCACAAATTCGAGGTCACTGAAATAATTTAATTTTATTTCTGATGTTTATGGCATGTGATAAAGTATGTGTGAAAGTTCTGTGGGAAATTTTTATTGTTTATGTGCTGATTTGTGAAAAAGGATCTAATCGCAGAAAATGTAAAAGTTGTGTTCTACTTGATAAAGTGCTTAATTAACATGGCTTCTTAAATGTGAAGTCCCTATATTGTTATTATGCCATTATTAAAGTTAATGGACATAGATGACATTAAAGTGGATGGAATTAATATTAAGTCATTAAGGTTAATTTTGGTATTTATTATTAAAGTAATTAAATAAAATTAAAGCCAAAATGTTGTCATCTTTCACGCTTCATCACCGAAATTGCGAAAACAAATTAGGACTTGAGAACTTTGAGCATTTTGGCATACGCATTTCTCCGTTAAGGTATGAAATTTGATCCATTTTTAAATATTTTTATGTTTTTGTGATCATTGTTAAGTGTTTTAGTTAGCCCATGCCTTAATTTTAAAATTTGATGATAATTTTTGAGTTATGCCATTGATGATTTTGTGAGCTTTGTGATGTTTGATGATGAAAACTAAGTGTTTGATGATTAATATACATATTTTTTAAAGTGATTTTGAGTAAAAATGCAATTTTGGAATTTAATTGAGAAATGTGAAATCTTTGTGTTGAAATGTGAAATAAATGTGAAATATGGTCTGCTAGGGGACTATGGTAATTCGGCTAGGCATGGATTAAATTGGATTTTGTGAATTTGATGTATTTGTGAAATAAGGACTAAAATGCTAAAGTGTGAAATTATAAGGGCTAAAGTAAAAAATGCCCTAATTGCGTGTTTGTAAATTGAATTGAGTAAAGATAAGATTGAATAAGTTGAATTTGATATTATATAGATCAAGAAAAGAGAAATTTAGGCTTAGATCGAGGCAAGAATAAAGTACTCGATTGATCGACTAGAATCGTTGTTTCTACGTCCGAGGTAAGCTCGTGTATAATACGTATTGTTTAAACAATGTTCATATGTGATGAAATGAATGGAAACGTGATTGTGGAGTTTTGTAATATGAAATGTGAGTTTGAAGATATGTGGCACTAAGTGTGCGTAAATAGAATCGTTACAGTGATGAATTGGCACTAAGTGTGCGAGAAAAAGAAAGCATCAGCTATATTATTTGGCACTACGTGTGCGATACCGAGACAAATTCAGTTTAATGTAATGGCACTAAGTGTGCGACATTATTATAACTTTGGCTAATTAATTGGCACTAAGTGTGCGAGTTCATCAAACATTTAAAGAGGGTCAAATGAATTATGGCATCGAGCATTGGAGTGGTAAATGTGATAGATAAATACGTAATGATACAAGTATGTACAGAACCCATGTGGTTGATGATATTGTGTATGAGATAGATGGATAAATACGTAATGGTACATGTACGTACAGAACCAATGTGGTTGATGATATTGTGTATGAGATAGATGGATAAATACGTGATGGTACATGTATGTACAGAACCTATGTAGTTGATGATATTGTGTATGAGATAGATGGAAGATTATGTGAATGAATTATGAAAATAGTTGGATTGAGTAGCATTATAAATGCTGGTATATGAACCTATAGATGTGGTATGAAAGTGAGTAATAGCCATGGATGAGATTGAGTGGTGATGTGAATTGAACTAAGTGCTAGTTAATTTTGCATATTGAATTTGAATTGTTGAGTTAATTGTGTTATATTACAAACTTACTAAGCTTTAAAGCTTACTGTGTGAAGTATTTCTCTGTTTTACAGTGGTATTTAAAGCTAGCTCAGATTCAAGGATCGTCAGCGACTCAATCACACTATCGGACATCTATTTTGTACCTTTTGAAGGTTATATTTATGGAATATGACATGTATAGGCTAGTGAGCTTGTGAATGTTTTGAGATGTATAAATCTTGCCATGTGACATGGCTTGATAATGGATGAGACTTTGAATTAATTTTGGTATATGTTTTTCTGTGTGAAAATGGTGTATGTGATGTGTATATATGGTCTTGTGTGAATGGCCATTATGGTATGCTCTAGTGAAATAGAAATAGTATGTTACATACTTGATTTGGTAGTTGAGATGGTGAATATATTGCATGTTTGAAATAGTTTGAAATGAAATGTCAATCATAAGCTTTAGGCATGGAATTGGTTCATGAAATGGACATGTTTTGAGTTGGAATTGTATATGGAAATGAATAAGGATATTGTAGTATAAATTGTGCATGTTTTGGTAGGTTTTGACCATTAATTGGGCATGAATTGAGTATAGAGTGATGCTTGTAGGAATGACCCAAAATAGGAGGCAATTTGGCCACTGTCCCAATTCGAGGCAAGTCAGACTTGCACACGGGCCAGACACACGGGCATGTGTCAGACCATGTGATCCAAGTCAGTGTTGCACACGGGGTAAAACATGGTCTAAGGCATGATCGTGTAAGGCACACGGCCTAGCCTCACCGGCGTGCACCCTGTTTTGAAAGAAAAATTTTCTAAGTTCCGCAAAGTTTTCATATGAGATCGGTTTAGTTTTGAACCTTCTTTAAAGCATGTTTAAGGTCTCGTAGACCTTCTAAAGGGACTTTGTGTTATTGATTAACTATGATATGCTGATGTATGAGCAATGGTTGTTTAAATGTTATGATTCGACCGGTAATACCTTGTAACCCTAATCTAGTGATGGATACGGGTTAGGGGTGTTACAGGCATGTATAGGATTATGGTCATTTTGATATATAGTTTGGTAATGAATTTAGTTGAAACACCCCAAACTCGGCCCACAAGCCCTGACCGGATTTGGCATGTTCCTTGAGTAAAACTTAGCTTGATCTCGTTTTACCATCTTGAGAAATATGGTGGTTTTTTTTAAAAAAAAAATTAGATTCGTGGTTTGTCAAGTTGAAAATCATGTTGTCGTTCCAGTTTGTATATCTAAAAAAAAATGTTTCTTTCATATTTCAGGAATTAAAAGATTTGCCGAATTTAAAAGCTCATTAAGTATGAAAAACCGTGAATTGATTAGGTGACAAACGTTTGAAGTTGTTAAGGAAAATATTTAGTTATTTGTTTGCCGATTCCCGAATGGAAATAAAACTTAAAACATAAGACTTAAACAATTAAATAGTGGCCTTATTACAAATTTAAAATACCAAATAAATCCCGGAAGAAAAGTATACTAAAGTAAACGAAAAATTCAACCATTCAAAAGCCCGAAAACGCTAAGCATGGCCACCACATAGTCCTTACTAACCCGGTCCATATCGCTAAGTATTACCTGCAAAAAGTTAGCCCACGAAGGGTGAGTCAACAGACTCAATGTGTAACAGCTACACCAAAACCCAACCGATCATAGCCTTAATCTTAACATTTCGGCAAAACCCATTTTAGTCATATTCGGCCATAAGCCCGTACATAGCATATCGGATCATAGCATATCAAATCACATTTAAATAAAAATGAAAATGCAATCTCGAGCCCACCTAGATATCCATCCTCTACACACCATCCGTACCTGCCAACCACACCGTGGGGATTACTAAATCGACCCTCCATCCGCTACACACCCTCGAAGGCAGTCGTTGTAGTCAACTGCACATTACCCTTATAACGTGGCATAGCCACCAGATAATGTGACAGAGTCACCGGATTCATAATATGTGACATAAGTCACCGGATAATATGGTAAAACCACCGGAACACTTCCCCTTTTCATTAGCACCCATATGCCCATGCAACATACGTATTATACAGATATCATGCAATATACCTTACCCCAAAACCATAACGAAATTACACATATTATCATATCAATGCCTATAAGCATTATTAACTGAGAGTTACGGGTAACGTACCTGAATGCACTGTACCATGGAATGGTATCCTTAGCCATGTTTTTCATATTTCCATTAACACATATTTAACATTAATACTATTAATCTATCGGGAGTTAGTGTAGGGCTACACACTTGATAACTGTGAGAACGACACTCTCGCTAGCAGGGATAACAGCGATCTGCTTATCCCTTTCCGATGCTGGCCCACAACCCGGTGGCCAATCACGTACGGCAGAAACCGAGCGTTTCTTGAATCTAGGGGTAGGAACTACCCCTTTCCCTCCTCCACTGGTACTCGCATCCATTGAGGAACACTTAATCAAAACCCGATTAATTAATATACAGGATCTAAACGAACACAATCTATAACTTAAACACCCTTACCGAAATAGATCTGAATCTCGAGACTTCTCATTATCTCTGTCGAACTCCCCCTAAAAGACCACAGTTAGAATCGGCCATCCTTTAAAATAATATGGCCTTTGTCTGAATAATAACCTTTACCTTGAGTAGTCGAACCTAAGATATCCTTAACGCTCCCTTACTCTGGCTACACACGAAAGAAGCACAAGATTATGGCCTTATCAAGATTCGGCCATCCCTAAAAACCAAGGCTAATCATTCGGTTTCGGCACACCAAAAGAAAAAGAGATGAAACCGATTGCTAAGAGGAAGATACTTAACACCAAATCTCGTTTGAAGAAACTAGGAGAAGATAGTCGACGACACTACCCTTAGAGATTTGGCTCTTGAGAAACGACAGAAAAAGAGAAAGATTTTAGGAAAGGTGCTAGTACGAAAGAGCAAAGAAAAGAAGAAGAATAGAATCAAAGTTATCACTTTCAGCTTTTGAATCCAAAGAGAAAGATTTTGACTAATGACAAGGGGTGTTTCGGCTTTTGAAGGCAGTGAAATCAGTGGAAGAGAAAGATGAGAGCAGAGGGTTGCGGCTATGGTGTTTCGACTTTAGGGACTTATGAAAAGAAAAGGGAAGGAGGGGTTACACGATTCGGCTATGGCTCACAATGAAGATGGAATATTCGGCCACAAGAGAAAAAGGTATAGGATTGAGGTTGAGAGAAAGAAAAGAAGAGTAGAAGGTGATTAGGAGATTTCGGCAACACTCCTTACGTGCACTAAATGAACAAGTGACTCACATATGATACTGTCGACAGAGAACTTGGAGAAAATGAGCAGAATAACCCGAAAAGAAAGCCTACCAACTAAGAATTTCGACACACACCCCCTACTACAGCCCAAAAACCTAGAATCCTACATTCGGCCACCTCTTCCCCTCTCTCCCAATCCCACGTTTTCCTCCTATTTTTCCTCTTCACCTCTCATTCAAAGGAGTTTGAATGAGTCAACACCTATCCTCCTCTCTTAGCCGAATATTCAAATGAATTTGACCAAGTCCAATGCTCATCCCTTCAGAGTCCTTGTGCCATCCAACACTGCACTTCCTTACCGAAAAATAAAAGCTCAAAATGCTACCTGTGCTACTCGAACCTAGGTCCCTTCACACTCCCTGAGGCGTCACTCCCCTGTGCTCTAAGTGGCGCCGCCCTTGCCACTTTGCCAGCTCGTTTCTTGTGTCTTAAACCACACACTAAACTCCTTAAGGCCTAGCTCCCTTAGCCTTCCTTTAAGGCTTAAAATCAAATATTTTTCTAAGGCTCCTACCTACATCCCAAGGTTCCCGAAGCCCCCAGAACACATACAAACCACATGCAAACATGCTACCGCACACATTTAAGTGAAAATGCATAACCCCTAAATCTCGGATATTACATTAGTCATTTGAAATGGCTTGTAAATGTTAATGTTTTGGTTTTGTTTATAGCCATGAGAGTTGGCTTAATTTGGTTGGTTTGGTTGTGTTTTCATATGTGCATATGGTTTTGGTTATGTATTTAGTGGTGGATATATGATTCTTGATGATATTTGATAATTTGGGGTACTAAATGGTTGTGAATTGAATTTGGTATGTTTGTGAGATTAGGTTAAATGATGCATGGTTGAACGTGGCCGTATTGTTGATTTGAGATTATGAGTTTTTGGTATAAATTGAATGGTACATTTTGGTATTGATATGTTTGGTGTTGTTTAGTATTGGATTGGTATAAATGATGCTTGGATAGGGTTTATTGAATGCCTATTTATGTCTTTTTTTGGTGCCATTTGGTTTGATGTAGGTGTATAAAAATTTGGATGGCAAAATAGCTTGGTAAATAGCCTATTTTTGTCCACACGGGCAGAGACACGGGCGTGCATCTCAACCGTGTGTGGCTCACGGTCAGGATGCACGGTCGTGTGTACCCTGGTGTTGAATTAAAAATCAAGTCAGGATGCTCCATACGGCCTAGCACATGGGGGTGTGACCTGGTCGTGTGGCCTAAGTCAGTATACTCTACAGGTTTGACACGGCCTGGCATACGGGCGTGCGAGGCCATTTCAAAAGGGCACACAGGCTAGATACACGGGCACATGGTTGGCCGTGTGACCCAAGTCAGGGAGTTACATGGGGTCAGACACGGGCTGGGACATGGCCATGTGATCCTATTTCGAAATTTCACACGACCTGTGGCACGGGCGTGTCTTCGATCGGGCCATATGGGCGTGTGTCCCCTAAAATTTGGAAAATTTTCTAAGTGTTTTAAATATTCCTTGATCTATCGATTTAGTCCCGAACTATTAAAACATATTTAGGGGCTCGTAGGCTCGTATTAGGGACAAAGTGTTGAGTTTGAATGATAACTGAATGAAATGTTAAATTGTATGTGAAATGAATGTTTAATTGTTTTATAAGTCTGGTAATGCTCTGTACCCTTTTCTGATGTTGAATACAGGTGAAGGGTGTTACATTTATTGGTATCAAAGCTACGGTTTAGTCGATTCTAGGACTAACGTAGCGTATGTGAGAGTCTAACTATACATGCAATATATAACCTGTGATAGTGTGATATCTCCTGACAATTTTAAATCGTATTTTATATAGTAAATGGATCCCAATCGAGCTGTAGCTGATGATGTTGAAAGTAATGCGCCAGCCTCTGTTCATGGAGTTGTGCAATCGAAATTGAGACCCGTATTGGGTAGCCAGGGAGGAGAGGCTAAGTAAGCCTTCTTCCAGATGATGAATGAATGGTTTACGAAGTTTGTTCGAACAAATCTGACTGCTCAACAACCTCCACCCCTACCTAATACCCAACCAGTTCCTATAGCTCCTCAAGGTGTGGAACTTCTGCGATTAAATAAGCCGCCAGTTGATAAGATTCGAAAATATGGGGCTGAAGAGTTTAGAGCTACTATTGTTGATGATCCTAAGAGAGCCGAGTCTTGGCTTGAAAATATGATACGGGTATTTGATGAGCTTTCTTGCACACCGGTAGAGTGTTTAAGATGTGCTGTTTCACTTCTGAGAGACACTGCGTATCAGTGGTAAAATACTTTGATATCCGTGGTACCGAGAGAAAGAGTTACATGGGAATTCTTTCAATCTAAGTTCAGAAAGAAATACATCAGTCAACGGTTCATTGATCAAAAGCGAAAAAAGTTTCTAGAACTGAAACAAGGTCGTATGTCTGTGACTGAATATGAGCGAGAGTTTATTAGACTCAGTAAGTATGCTCGGGAATGTGTTTCAACTAAGGCAATTATGTGCAAAAGATTTGAAGACGGGTTAAATGAAGATATCAGATTGTTAGTTGGGATTCTAGAGTTGAAAGAATTTGTGGTACTAGTTGGTCGAGCTTGCAAAGACGAGGAATTGTGCAAAGAAAAGAAAAAAGCTGATTATGAAGCTAGAGATCCAAGAAAAAGATCGATGAATAAACCCTATCAGTCTTCGTTAAAGAAATCATGGGATTCGTACACTCGTTCAAATTCTTCAATCAGGTATCCAAACAGAGATCGTGGAAAGCAATACTCAAGTTCTAAAGCTCAAGCTACATCAGTATCGAGTGCAAGCAGTGTGAAAAACAATAAACCCAAGTGCCAACAGTGTGGTCGACAACATTTTGGTGAATGCTGGATGAATAATAGAGGTTGCTTTAAATGTGGTTCGCAAGATCATTTCATAAGAGATTATCCTGAGTTAGCTGAGAAAGATAAATTTCAGAATGCAAGACCGATCAACACTCCACTAGAGGGAGGCCACCGAGAAATGCGAGAAGTGTGACCAGTAGTAAAAGTGCGACAAAAGATTCAACTGTGAGATTTGAGGCTCAAGCACCAGCTAGAGCTTACGCTATTCGCGCTCACAAAGATGCATCATCACCAGATGTTATCACCGGTACATTTTCTCTTTATGACACTACTGTAATTGCTTTGATAGATCCTAGATCGACTCATTCATATGTTTGTGAGAATTTAGTGTTTAGTAAGAGTTTGCATGTTGAGTCTACCGAGTTTTTGATTAAAGTGTCGAACCCCTTAGGCAAGTATGTCCTAATTGATAAATTTTGCAAGGATTGTCCTTTGATGACTCAGAGTTACTGTTTTCTGGAAAATTTGATGTTGTTACTATTTGATGAGTTCGATGTAATTTTGGGTATGGATTGGTTGACGTTGCAAGATGCTGTTGTGAATTGTAGACGAAAAACCATTGAATTGAAATGTTAGAATAGTGAATTCCTTTGAATTGAATCAGATGAGTCTAGTTAATTACCTGTTATGATATCGTCAATGTTAGTTCAGACATATGTGAGGAAAGGCTGAGAAGCTTATCTTGCTTATGTATTGGATACAAAAGTGTCTGAATCGAAGATTGAATTAGTGCCAGTAGTTTGTGAGTATCTGAATATGTTTCTAGAAGAATTATCGGGGTTACCACCAATCAGAGAAGTTGAGTTTTCCATTGAATTGATACCGAGAACATCACCGATATCGATAGCTCCGTACAAAATAGCTCCTACAGAATTGAAAGAGTTGAAAGCTCAGTTGCAAGAGTTAACATATAGAGGGTTTGCACGACCTAGTTTTTCACCTTGGGGTACACCAATTCTATTCGTAAAGAAGAAAGATGAATCGATGAGAATGTGAATTGACTATCATCAGCTCAACAAGGTTACGATTAAGAATAAGTATCCTTTATCAAGAATAGATAACTTGTTTGATCAGTTAAAAGGGGCAACAGTGTTTTCGAAGATTGATTTGAGATCTGGCTATTATCAGTTGAGAGTAAAATATTTAGATGTGCCAAAAACTGCGTTCAGAACAAGGTACGGACATTATGAATTCCTTGTTATGCCTTTCGGATTAACTAATGCTCTTGCAGTTTTTATAGATTTGATGAATTGAATCTTTAGATCATATTTAGATGGATTTGTGGTTGTTTTCATTGACGACATTCTGATCTATTCACGAGATGAATCTGAGCATGCCAAGCATTTGAGGATTGTGCTACAAAGCTTGAGAGATAAGCAACTGTTCGCTAAATTTAGTCAATGCGAGTTTTGGCTCCGAGAGGTCAGATTTTTGGGACATATAGTTTCAGCAGAAGGTGTACAAGTTGACCTGAGTAAGATTTCCGCAATGTTGATTGGAAACCACCAAGAAATGTGTCTGAAGTTTGAAGCTTTTTAGGATTAGCTGGCTACTATCGACGTTCTATACAAGGATTCTCGATGATTGCTACACCAATGACTAGGTTGCTACAGAAAGATGTGAAATTTGAGTTGTCCAAAAAATGTCAACAGAGTTTTGAACAATTGAAAGCATTGTTAACTGTGGCACCAGTTTTAGTTCAACCTGAGTCAGGTAAAGAGTTTGTAATTTTCAATGGCGCGTCATTGAATGATTTGGGGTGCATTTTGATGTAAGAGGGTAAATTGATAGCTTATGCTTCCAGACAGTTAAAACCTCATAAAAAGAACTATCTGACGCACGACTTAGAATTGGCCGCTATTGTTTTTGCATTAAAAATTTGGCGACATCATTTGAAAAGTGTTATATCTTTATTGATCGTAAAATCTTGAAGTATATAATGACTTAGAAATATTTGAATTTGCAACAACGAAGATGGCTCGAGCTGTTGAAAGACTATGAGTTAGTGATTGATTATCATCTGGGAAAGCAAATGTAGTCGCGGATGCTCTGAGTAGAAAATCTTTATTTGCTTTGTGAGCGATGAATACGTAGTTAACCTTGTCTGGTGATGGTTCAATTTTGGCTGAATTAAAAGCTAAACCGGTATTTCTTCAACAAAATTGTGAAGCTCAAAAGTGTGATAACAAGTTGCAAACTAAAAGAGTGCAATGTGAATCGACTAGTGATTCAGACTATCAGATCAGATCTTATGATTGTTTTATGTTTCGAGGTAGTGTAACACCCCTAACTCGTATTCGTCGCTGAAATAGGGTTACGGAGCGTTACTGGAGATTTTCAAAACATTTATAAAAATTTCATGTTAATCATTATTCATTTATCAAGATTATATAAAACGCCTCATAAATGGGCCCTCGAGGCCCAATACGAACATTAGGAACGAATCGGGACTAAATCGGGATCTCAGGGAATTTTTCGTGAAATTCTAAAATTTTTCCCAAATATAGGGCTCACACGCCTGTGTGGTCTAGGGACACGCCCATGTGGTCGGGCCGTATGGTCTCACACGCCCGTGTCCCTAACCCATGTAACTCTTTAACTTCTAAGGCATGAAGAAATTTAAGTCACACGGCCATGTCACATGCCCGTTCGCTAAGCCGTGTGGCGAATTCTTATTTTTAAAATTTGGTGCAGTTTTTAAAATTCTGAGCATTATATTTTCTCAAATTTAAGGTGCAGGGGACACACGGCCTGGCTACATGCCCATGGGGTAGGCACACATACCTATGTGTCTACCCGTGTGGACAAAATGAAGCCATTTCTTAGCTTCATTTTCTCACCCAATTTTTCCAACAACCTACACCAATACTTGTTGAGCCATGGTGTTCAGCCTTTACTTATTGACATAACTAGATACAAATTCAGAAATATCTCTTTTCATTCCTGGCCATCAGTACATTTTCTTCAAGTCATTATACATTTTGTTGCTACCAGGATGCACAGACATAATACTATTGTGCGCTTCATGTAAAATCTTCTGTATTAGTTCTGAATTCTTCGATACACACATTCTGTCTCTGAACAACAAACAACCATCTGAATCAATTTAAAACTCTAAATCAGGATCTGACTCACTTTGCACTCGTTTGGCCTGTAACTTATCATCATCTTTCCGAGCCTCACAGATTTGTTTTCAAAACATTGATCTAGCATTTAACTCAGCTATGATTGAATCATCATCAGACAAGGAAAATTAGGTGTTGAATGCCCACAAGGCAAACAAAGATTTTCGACTCAAAGTATCTGCAACCACATTAGCTTTCCCCGGATGGTAATAAATAACGAGATCATAATCTTTCAATAATTCCAACCATCTCTGTTGTCTCAAGTTCAATTCTTTTTGTGTCATTAAATACTTTAGACTTTTATGATCTGTAAAGATATGACACTTTTCACCAAAGAGATAATGCCGCCATATATTCAGTGCAAACACAATGGCTGCTAACTCAAGGTCGTGTACCGAGTAATTACTTTTATGCGGCTTTAGTTGTCTAGATGCATAAGTTACAACTTTACTATCTTACATCAATACGCAACCCAAACCATTCAATGAGGCATCATTGTAGATTACAAATTCTTTGCCCAATTCAGGTTGAACTAATACGGGAGCTTCCATCAATAAGGCTTTCAATTTATCAAAACTTTGCTGGCACTTATCAGTCTACTCGAATCTCACATCTTTTTGCAGCAATCGAGTCATCGGAGAAGCTATCATTGAAAACCCTTTAACAAATCTCTGATAATATCCAGCTAGCCCCAGAAAACTTCGAACTTCTAAAACATTATTCGGAGGCTTCCAACTTACAATAGCTGAAATCTTATTCGGATCTACCCGGATACCTTCTGCAGATGCAATATGTCCAAGGAAACGAAGTTCTCGTAACCAAAATTCATATTTACTGAATTTGGCATATAGTTGTTTCTCACGCAGGGTTTGCAATACAATTCTCAAATGCTCAGCATGCTCATTTTTATTCCGGGAATAGACCAAAATATCATCAATAAATACAACCATGAATCTGTCTAGGTACTGTCTGAAAATTTTGTTCATTAAATCCATAAATATCGCTGGGGCATTCGTTAATCTAAATGGCATCACCAAAAATTCATAATGTTCATATCTGGTTCTGAAAGCTGTCTTCAGCACATCTGAATCCTTTACCCGTAATTGATAGTAACCAGATCGTAGATTAATCTTCAAAAATACAATAGCACCCCTTAATTGGTCAAAGAAATCATCAATTCGGGGCAATGGATATATGTTCTTTATTGTGACTTTATTGAGCTGTCTGTAATCAATACAACCTTAATGATCCATCTTTCTTCTTTACAAATAATACCGGTGCACCCTACGGTGAAAAGCTGGGTCGAGCAAATCCTTTATCAATTAATTCTTGCAACTGCACTTTCAACTCTTTTAATTCAGTAGGAGCCATTCTATATGGTGTTATCGATATCGATGTCGTCCCTGGTACAAGGTCTATAGAAAATTCCACCTCTCTAGCTGGTGGTAAACCGAGCAATTCTTTTGGAAATACCTCAAGAAACTCACAAACAACCGGCACTGACTGGATTTTCAACTCAGACACTTTGGTATCCAGCACATAAGCAAGATAAGCCTCATACCCTCTTCTAATATATCTCTGTGCTGATATTGCTGAAATCATATTAGATGACCCATCTAGTTTTTCAGATTCAACCCAAAGTAACTCACCATTTTTACACTTCAACATGATGTATTTACATTTACAATTAACTACCACATCATGTTGGGTTAACCAATCCATTCCTAAAATCACATCAAAATCATCAAAAGGTAACATCATCAAATTAGCCAGAAAACAATGACCCTCTATCATCAATGGGCAATTCTTACAAATTTTATCTACCCTAACATACTGACCCAAGGGATATGGAACTTTAACCACAAATTTAGTGAATTCAACCAACATATTTTTAACAGTCACAAGTTTCGTGCATATATATGAATGCATTGAACCAGGATCAATCAAAGCAATAATATCAGTATCAAGTAAAGAGAATGTACAAGTGATAACATCTGGTGCCGAGGCATCTTCCCTTACACGTATGGCATATGTCCTCACCGGAACCCATGCCTTAGATTTATCCATTGAGTCTTTTGCAGCAGTGCGACTACCACTGACATTTCCGGGATATCGTGGTGCTCTACCCCTTGAGACATGATTACTCAACTTAGGGGTACTTAGGGGTTTATTCTATATCTTTCTCATCTCTTTCCGGGCAATCCTTAAGAAAATGGTTGAGAGAACCACATTTAAAACGTGCCCCACTTCTTATCCAGCACTCTCCAAAATGCAATTTGTTACAGACTTTGCATCGTGGCTTAGGGTTTCTAACACTCCCAACACTGGTTGCTAGCGGAGATGAAGACCTCGAGTTGGAGCTTTTAGAACTTCTTTCCTTTCCCGAATACCCCACTGATGAGGCAATACGTTCTTGGTAACTTCTTGATTTCTTTGAGGCAGATGATTACGTCTTGCTCATAAATCTTTTACTCAGAACCCGAGCTTCTCTTTTGGCTTGCTTCTTCTCTTTGCTTAATTCCTCGACCTTATGGGCTCTTTCAGCTAATACCGCAAATTTCCTTAATTCTAAAATCCCAATCAACAACTTAATGTCTTTATTCAGCCCTTCTTCAAATCATTTTCACATATCGGCTTCAGTCTAAACCCATTCAGTGGCATACTTGCTCAGTCTAAGAAACTCCCATTCATACTCGGCCACTGTCATATTTCCTTTTTTGAGTTCTAAAAATTCCTTCTTTTTCTGATCTAGGAACCTTTGACTAATATATTTTTTTCTAAACTCAGTTTGGAAGAATTCACACGTAATATTTTCTCACAGTACAACAGAAGGTATGGTTTTCCACCAATGATAAGTTGTATCTTTCAGCAAGGATACCGCACATTTCAAACATTAGGCGGGAGCACATGACAATTCATCGAGAACCCGAATAGTATTTTCCAGCCAAAATTCAGCCCTTTCTGGATCATCATCGGTCGTAGCCTTAAATTCCTCAGCCCCAATTTTTCTAATCTTATCAACCGGAGCCTTACCAATTCTAACGAGTCCAGTATCTTGTGGCGTTTCATTGGATTGTAAAGCAGGTGGGGGAGGTTGTTGAATAGCAGGGCGTGTTCTTATATATTCACTAAACCATTCATCCATCATTTCAAAGAAGGCTGCTTTTGCCTCTTCACAGCCCTCAGACATGAGCCTCCTACTACTAGTAGTTGCAGCTCGTTGCACAGAAGCTTGAGCAGTGCTCTTAGCTTCCTCAGACTCATCTTAATCTTGGTTGGAAGATATTATTATATGAAAATACATTTAAAAGTGGTCAGGAGATATTACACTATCATGATTTATATAATGGCATGTATAGCTAGACTCGTACTTGCTACGTTAGTCCAAGAATCTGCTAAACCGTAATTCTGATACCACTAAATGTTACACCTCTAATCTGTATCCATCGCCGAAACAGGGTTACGGAGTGTTACCAGAGATTTTCAAAATATTTACAAACATTTCATGTTAATCACTATTTATTTACCGAGATTACACATAACGCCCCTTAAATGGGCCCTCGAGGCCCAATATGAACATTAGGAATGAATTGGGACTAAATCAGAATCTCAGGGAATTTTTCGTGAAATTCCAAAAATTTTCCCAAGTACAAGGCTCACACGCCCGTGTGGTCTAGGGACACGCCCGTCTGATCGAGCCATATGGTCTCACATGTCCGTGTCCCTAACCCATGTAACTCTCTGACTTCTAAGGCATGATGAAATTTAAGTCACACACCCATGTGCTAGGCCGTGTGGCGAATTTTTATTTTCAAAACTTGGTGCAATTTTCACACGCCCGTGTTCAAGGCCGTGTCAACCACACGGCTGAGAAACACACCTATGTCTCTGCCCGTGTGCTCAATTCTGAGCATTCTATTTTCTCAAATTTAAGGTGCAGGGGACACAAGGCCTGGCTACACGCCCATGGGGTAGGCCGTGTGGGCAAAATGAAGCCATTTCTTATCTTTATTTTCTCACCTAATTTTTCCAACAACCTACACCAATACTTACATGTATATACCGTCCAAATAAAGCATTAAAACCAAGCCTAAATAACATCTATCATGGCATAATATCACATGCAATTCATGTTTATAATTATACTTTTAGGGCATATGCAAGATAAACATACTCTATTCATCCACATTTAACACATAAGCATTGAACATGAAATAACTTATAATCACACCAAATAAATCATTACTAGCCATTCCAATGGCTAGATTACAAAACATCATTTACAAGTCATTATTTGGCCAAATAAGCCTATACATGCCATTATACCAAAATGAGATTTCTAAATATACCAAAAAGGAGATAGTGGATAGTGTGATTATGCTCTGACCGAGCCTCCAACCTTCGCAAGCTTACGAGCATGATAAAACAAGGGAAAAGTAAATGGGTAAGCATTTTCATGCTTAGTAAGTTCGTATAATGGAAAATAAACTTACCAGTTATATATATTCAAACAAGCATACATAAACATACATTTCATCCATTATTGGTACTTTACGTAATCAATATACACTTGATCAAGCAAGTTAGTCACATAACATCATATAAATATCAAGTAAACATAGATGAGCTCATTACATACAAACTTTCATTAATTCCACCTTGCCATATTTCAAGAGTCTTTTTCGTTGAACTAATGAAATTTCGACGGACATTCGGGTGATGTACATAAGGTATACATATAAATTATCCGTCAATTCATATTCATAATTTCCCATTGGGCATAAGTTCAAAGAACACACTCTCAAGCCACATATTTTACAACAGGATTACCAGTCCAAGCTAAATCCCAATTTTCAACCTACGATCACAGGGGTCGTTCAGGATTGCTACTCCAAGCTAAATCCTATCAGTGACCTATGCTCTAAAGAGCTTAATTAGGGCTACCCGTTCGGGCTAAACCCAATCTATAACATATGCTCGAGAGGCTTAATTCAGGATTACCCGTCAAGGCTAAATCCTATTTGTAACATTTGTCATATCCTACTCGTTTCAAGAAATCACCATAATCCATCAAATTTTAATGTTCAACCGGGACATGATATTTTATCCATATTTTCCAAATTATAGTTATTTCATTATGTTCATCATCACATACATATCATTAAAATCATATAATTCAATTCAAGCAATTTAACATCCATATTTAAGTTGCACGAACTTACCTTGACAATTGTTTGTGTTTGGAATTCCAACTAATCTGAAACTTTTTGTTTCCCTCGATCTAATTCCGTAGTTGGTCTTTCTAGGTCTATATAAGCAAATTTAATTATTAACTCATCACATTTTACATGCATTTGCATTCTACTACATCTTAGGCAAAATTACTATTTTGCCCTACTCTTTTTAAAAATTCTAATTTCGTCCCTAAGCTCGGAATATGAAATTCATACAATCTAGTCCTCTTCCCAAGCCTAATCGAAATTTAAATAACAATTTTTATAGCACAGACATTTCAAAAATTTTAGCATTTTTCATTGGTTTTACTACTTTTTTTCATTTTAGTCCCTAACTAAGTTTCCATGAAAATTTACTTTGTAAAAGTTGTTTATCTATCAACTATCTTTCATTTTCTACCATAAATTTCAAATTTCCAACATTTACATCCATGGAAAAGTTTCTACACTTTGTTATCTTTTCAAATAAATCCCATAAATAGAAAGATTAGGCTATCCCGATTCTAAAAATATAAAAATAATTAAAAATTAGACTTGATTACATACCTTTTCAAGCTTGGTAAGTTCTCTTCCTCTCTCTTAGGGTTTCCATAGAAAATATTGGGGAAGAAGATGAATAGAAAAGATGATAATTTCTTTTTATTTTTCTATCATCTTTTTAATTTTGTTTATTTCCAATTTAGTCCCTAGCCATTTCT
Organism: Gossypium bickii; assembly: GCA_025503065.1. Taxonomy (NCBI): domain Eukaryota; kingdom Viridiplantae; phylum Streptophyta; class Magnoliopsida; order Malvales; family Malvaceae; genus Gossypium; species Gossypium bickii. The sequence continues at coordinate 37,995,031 of CP106717.1, read as the reverse complement.
AATTTTTCCATGGATGAGTCACAAAAAAAAATCTACATTCTTAATGGTCTAATTACCATATAAGGACCTCTAATTTTGAATTCCATAGCTATTTAATCCTTCTAGCTTCTAGAATTTAACTTTCACATTTTATGCGATTTAGTCCTTCTTGTAATTATGAACTAAACCGATAAAATTTTCATACCAAAATTTTCAAATATCATATCTATCATAATACGGACCATATAATAAAATAAAAATAAATTATATTTTTGGGTCGGATTTGTGGTCCCGAAACCACTGTTCTGATTTCATCAAAATTGGGCTGTTACAGGTAGAATTTGTTTATCTGTTCACCAAAGAATTCCGAGCTTATTCAGAAAATTCTACACGAAGTACACAGTGGTTGTTTATCTGTTCACTCGGGGAGTACTAAAATGTACAATGATTTGAAATAGTTGTATTGGTGGTTGGGCATGAAACGAGATATTTAAGAGTTTGTGTCAAGATGTTTAGTTTGTCAACAAGTTAAAGCTGAACATCAGGTACCTTCGAGATTGTTACAAACAGTGATGATACCAGAATGGAAATGGGACAAAGTTACAATGGATTTCGTATCGGGATTGCCCATGTCTCCAAAAAAGAAAGATGCTATCTGGGTTGTCGTTGATCGACTAACGAAGTCTGCACACTTCATTCCCGAATGTATAGATTATTCGCTTGATAAATTGGTTGAATTGTACATTTTTGAGATTGTTAGATTGCATGGGGTGCCAATTTCAATTATTTCGGATATAGATCTAAGGTTTACGTTGCAATTTTGGAAGAAATTGCAAGAAGCTCTGGGTACGAGATTGAACTTTAGTACTGCATTTCATCCGCAAACCGACAGTCAGTCTGAGAAAGTAATTCAGATTCTCGAAGATATGCTTCGTTGTTGTGTTTTAGAATTTGAAGCCAATTGGAAGAAATATTTTTCGTTGGTTGAATTCGTGTATAACAACAGTTTTCAATCGAGCATTAAAATGATACCGTATGAAGCATTATATGGTCGTAAATGCCGAACTCCATTGTACTGGACTGAGCTTAGTTAGAAAAGATTCACGGGGTTGATTTAACCAAAGAGACTGAAGATAAAGTGAAAATAATTCGTGATAATTTGAAAGCAGCTTCAGATCGACAGAAAATGTATGCAGATTTAAAACGTAAAGGGATTGAATTTCAGATTGGCGATAGAGTATTTTTGAAAGTATCTCCGTGGAAGAAAATGTTTCGTTTCGATCATAAAGGCAGATTGAGTCCATGATTTATTGGACCGTACGACATTGTTGAGCGAATAGGGCCAGTGGCATATTGGCTAGCTTTATCGTCAGAGTTGGAAAAGATTCACAATGTGTTTCATGTATCAATGTTACGAACGTATCGATCAGATCCATCTCATATCATTTCTTTATCTGAGATAGAAATTCAGCCTGATATGACATATAACGAAGAACCGATCAGAATTTTAGCTTAAGAGGTTAAAGAATTGAGAAATAAAAGCATAGCTTTAGTAAAGGTTTTGTAGCATCGGCACGGTATTGAAAAGGCTATGTGGGAACCTGAGGAAGCTATGAGAAAATAGTACCCTAACCTTTTTTCTGGTAAGATTTTCGGGGACGAAAATTCCCAAGGGTAAGAGTTGTAACAGCCCGTTTTTAGTCAAATCAGAACAGTGGTTTCGGTGTAACACCCCTCACCTGTATTCAACTCCAGAATAGGGTTACAGAGTATTACTGAACTTATAAAACATTTAATCATTCAATTCACATATAGTTTCACATTTCATACAAACATTATTCAAACTTAAGCATAATGTCCCTATAATGAGCCTGCGAGGCCCTAAACATGCTTTGGAAGTGGTTCGGAACTGAACCGATAACATATGAAACTTTTACGAAACTTATAAAATTTTTCAAACTGCAGAGGTCACACACCCGTGTGCCCCGGCCGTGTCACTCACACGGCCAAGAGACACGCCTGTGTTTCAGGCTATGTAGACATTCGAAATGCGATTACATGGCCGTGTCCCAGCCCCTCTCCAACTTGGGTCACACGGCCAACACACACGCTCGTGTGGCTAGCTCGTATGCCCTAAAAATGGTCATACACACCCGTGTACTAGGCCGTGTACTATGTCGTGTCAATCATGTAGGGTATACTGACTTATATCACACAGCTAAGTCACATGCCCATGTGTGAGGTAGTGTGAAGCATACTGACTTGGTTTCAAATTCAACACCAGGGGACACACGGCCGTGTAACATGACCGTGTGTCGCGCACGGCTAAGATACATGCTCGTGTTGTAACACCCCTCACCTGTATTTAATGCTGGAATAGGGTTTCAGAGTATTACCAGATTTACAACATTTATAATCATAAATTTCATATAGAATTTGACATATCAAATACAATTCAACCACAACCAATGATAGTGTCCCTTACTCGAGCCCACGAGGCTTTAAACATGCATTAGAAACGGTTCGGGACTAAATCGGTAACTCAAGAAATTTTTGAAAACTTCGAAAAATTTCAACCATATAGTGGTCACACGCCTGTGTGAACAGGCCGTGTGACTCACACGGCTTCAGACACGCCCGTGTCTCAGGCCGTATAGAAACAGGGCATACATACTGACTTGGGCCACACGGCCAACCATACGCCTGTGTGTCCAACCAGTGTGCCCTTCGAAGTGGCTACACACGCCCGTGTGCTAGGCCATGTACTAGGTCGTGCCAAACCTATAAGGTATGCTGACTTATGCAACATGGCCTAGTCACACGACCGTGTACTAGGCCGTGTGCCATTTAAGGGGTATACTGACTTGTACCACACAGCCAGTCACACGCCCATGTGTGAGACCGTGTGGAGTATACTGACTTCAATTCAATTTCAATACTAGAGGACACACGGCCGTGTAACATGACCATGTGTCACACACGGCTGAGACATACGCCCGTGTCTCTGCCCATGTGGACAAAAATTGGCCATTCGCAAGGCCAATTTGCCACCCCAATTTTGCACGTACCTTCAAAAATACAAATGGTACCATTTCAAGGCACAAATATGCAGCCAAATGTCATTAACCAATACATAAATCTTACTATATCTATCTCCAACCATGCAAGTCACAAATATGTCACAACTTGCCATTTAATTACATACCTAATTCACATATACATTTCAATTTACTAATTCATTTCAAACATGCATTATCAAGCATTAATTCATAAACGCATAACTTCCAAATTATCAACTTCAATCCCATAACATAAGTCAATTTACCAAACTCAAAATAAAACCATTTGTACATTTATAAACATCATCATGTTCATCATCTTATGCCAACCCAAATGGCCTAAATACATATCCACCAAAAATACCAAAATGACACAAGCCTATACATGCCATATACCATATTTACACAACTCAAAAGTACCAAATAGGTGTCTGATAGTGCGATGAAGTCCCTGATGATCCCCGGATCCGAGCTAGCTTTGAAATACTATAAAACATAGGAACAAATAAACTGAGCAAGCTATAAGCTTAGTAAGTTCGTATGTAAATATAAAATAATCTCATCATTCATTGACATTTCTAAATTGATAACATAAATTGCATTAAAGCATCAATCACTAAATTAACATAAAATTCTCGACTTCCATCAGCTCGTTACTCGAATAGTTTTTCGTACATACCTGTACTGATACATATCTATTCTCACTAATTCACTTATCAAATCACTTTGAGTTTATAAATGCTTACGATACGAATACGTCCATTTTCAGATGCCATAGTCCAACTATGGTCTTACACATACATTGCCAAGGCCCTACCATGGTCTTTCATTCACATGCCATAACCCAGTTATGGTCTTATTATTCAATTTTTCCATAGCCCAGCTATGGTCTTATTCAGCAACTCGTTTACTTAAACCGTGCATTTAATTTAATATCTCCACATTTATCTAATAGAATAAATACTATCTCAATTTCATCCATCAAATAAATAGATACACATTTAAGTTCAGTTATACGAACTTACCTCGTATACGAAAATGACTGATAGGGTCGACTACTGATGATCTTGCTTTTCCCTCTATCTAAATCTGAATTCTTTCTTTCTTGATCTATATGAATTCAAAATTAACTTATTCAATCACATATTCTTTCAATTTAGTCCATATCACACTTTAGAGCACTTTTACACTTTTTCCCCATGTATTTCACAACTTTTACAATTTAGTCCTCATTTCACAAAACACAAAATTCACATAATTTTAACAAAACCCATACTTGGTCAAATTACATATAAGTCCCTGGTAGCCTAGAACTTCCATTTATTTCACATTTCAACCACTCAATTTGCATTTTTCACAATTTAATCCCTATTATTCATTTTCATCAAAAATCACTTAACAAAACATGTAAAACTATCATCAAGCTTTCATATTTCAACATTAAACATCAAAGAACACATAGATTCAACAATGGCAACTCTCAAAATCTTTAATAGTTTTGAAATTAAAGGTACGGGCTAGCTAGATTGAACTGTAACGATTACAAAAACATAGAAATCATCAAAAACCGAACAAAAATGGACTTACTATTAGGCAATGAAATGACCGAATGCTTGAACACCCGAATATGGCTTCCCTTAGCCTTAGTTTTGGTTGAAACAAGAATAAAAAAAGATGATACTTTGTGTTTTAATAATTTAACATAACTTTTTTTATAATTTACCATTTTAACCCTTGTTATAAACATATAAAAACATATAATGGATGGACATTATTGTCCACTTTCACTAATAATGGACAAATAACATTATAAGGACCTTTGATTTATTAAATCATAGCAATTAAACACCTTTAACAAGTATAATGCAACTATTACATTTTACGCGATTAAGTCCTTTTTATCAAATTAAATCGATAAAATTAGCTCATGAAATTTTTACAAATATCAAATAGCATGCCGTAAATACCAAAAAATATATTAAAATAATTTTCCAACATTGGTTTGGTGGTTCTGAAATCACTGTTCTGATTTAGCTAAAACTGGGCCGTTACAACTCTCCCCCCTTAGGGATTTTCGTCCCCAAAAATCTTACCAGTGAATAGTTTCGGGTGTTGTTTTCTCATAGCATCTTCGGGTTCCCATGTAGCTTATTCAACCCCATGTCGATGCCATAATACTTTCACTAATGCTATTTTCTTATTTCTCAGCTCTTTGATCTCACAAGCTAAAATTCGAATCGCTTCTTCAGCATAAGACATATCAGACTGAATTTCAACCTCGATTGGGGAAATGATATGTGAAGGATCAGATCGGTATCATTGAAGCATCGACACATGAAACACATTATATATTTTCTATAACTTAAACGGTAAAGATAGTCGATATGTCACTGCCCACTCGCTCAGTAATCTCATATTGTCCGATGAATAGCAGACTCAATTTCCCTTTTCGACGGAATCGCAATATCTTTTTCCACGACGACACTTTCAAAAACACTTTATCCCTGATCTGGAACTCAATATCTTTCCATTTCAAGCCTGCGTACGATTTCTGCCGATCTAAAGTTGCCTTCAAACTATTGCGAATTACTTTTACTTGTTCTTCAGTCTCTTTGATCAGATCAACCCAGTGAAACTTATTTTTGCTAAGCTCGGTCCAGTACAATGGTGTTCTACATTTACGACCGTATAAAGCTTCGTACGGTGCCATCTTTATACTCGATTGAAAGCTCTTATTGTAAGCAAATTCAATCAGCAGTAGATATTTCTCCTAGCTACCTTCAAACTCAAGAATGCAACAACGCGGCATATCCTCAAGTATCTGAATAACATGTTCGGATTGACCATCTGTTTGCGGGTGAAACGCAGCGCTAAAATGTAGCTTAGTACCCTAAGCTTCTTGTAATTTCTTCCAAAATCGCGAAGTAAATCTTGGATCTCTATCCGAAACAATAGATAGGGGAATACCATGTAATCTCATAATTTCAGAAATATATAACTCAGCTAATTTACCAAGTGAGAAATCTGTATGTACCGGAATGAAATGAGCTATCAATCTGTCAACAACAACCCAGATCGCATCTTTTTTTCAGAGATACGGGCAAACCCAATACAAAATACATTGTTACTCTATCCCACTTCCACTGAGGAATCATAATAGCTTGTAATAAACCTGACGGCACTTGATGCTCAGCTTTGACTTGTTGACAAATCAAACATTTTGAAACAAATTCTGAGATATCTCGTTTCATGCTGTGCCAGCAATAAAGCTGTTTCAAATCATTATACATTTTCGAGCTTCCTGGATGTACTGATAAACAACTACAGTGTGCTTCATTTAGAATCTTCCGAATGAGCTCAGAATTTGTTGGTACAGATATTCTATCATGAAACATCAAACAATCATCAGGCCCTATTCAAAACTCTGAATCATAAGTCGACTCACACAGAGCTTGTTTTGCTTGTAATTCATTATCATATTTTTTAGCCTCACAAATCTGCTATAGAAATAACGGTCTCACTTTCAACTCGACTACTATCGAACCATCGTCAGACACAGCTAATTGTGTGTTCAAAGCACGTAAAGCAAATAAGGACTTTCGGCTCAAAGTATCAGCAACTACGTTTGCTTTCCCTGGGTGATAGTCAATCACTAACTCATAGTCTTTTAGAAATTCTAACCATCTTTGAGGTCGTAAATTCAAACCTTTCTAAGTCATCAGATATTTCAAGCTTTTGTGATCGGTATAAATATGGCATTTCTCACCAAACAAGTAATGACGCCATGTAACAGCCTGTTTTTAGGTCAAATTGGAACAGTGGTTTTGAGACCACAAATTCGAGGCCAAAATATTTATTTTATTATTTTATTGAAGTTTACGGCATGATAGAATTATTGTGTGAAAGTTTCGTAAAGAAATTTTACTTTTTGAATGGTTAATTCGAGTAAAAGGACTAAATCGCGTAAAGCGTAAAACTTGTGTTCTATTAGCTAAAAAAATCTAATAGCTATTGAACCTTAAAGTTAAGGTCCTTATGTTGAAATTAGACCATTAACATGATAGTGGATGATAGTGGCTTGGCAAAGTTGAAATTTTTAATGTTCATTAAGGCTAATTTAGTAATTTGGTTAATAAGGTTAATTATAATAAAACAAAACAAAATTTCCATCCATTATCATCTTCTTTAACTAAAAATTGAAGGGAGAAAAGCCATTGTTAGGGTTGATATTCGGCCAAGCTTCTCTTGCTCATTTAGGTATGGTTTTTGTTCGATTTTTAATGATTTCTATGTTTTTGAGATCGTTGCTTCGTATTCTAGCTAGCTCTAACCTTAGATTTTGAAACTGTTAAAGATTTATCACATTGCCATTGTTGAATGCTTTAAGAATTTGATGGTTGATGATGGATTTTGAATAATTGTTCATAGATAAACTAGTTTTGTAAAGTGATTTTTGACAAAAATGTCAAAAAGGGATTAATTTGTGAAAATGTAAAATTAGGTGGGTAAAAATGTGAAATAATAAAAGATATGGGCTGATAGAAGTCCTTATGAAATTCGACTAGCATGAATTTGGATTGAATTGCTTGAATTTTTATTTTTTAAAATAAGGACTAATTTGTAAAAATGTAAAAGTTTAAGGACAAATGCGTAAAATAGCCCTAATATGTGTTTTGGATTAAATTGCATATATAGTTGATTAAATAAGCTGATTTTGATAGTATATAGATCAAGATAAACTGAGATCTGGTTTAGATCAGGCAAAAGGAAAATAGACGAATAGTCGACAGTTTCCATTTGAGCAACTCAAGGTAAGTTCGTATAATTAGAATCGAACTTTAAATACTTGTATTTCTTTGAGATATAGGTTTATAATTGAGCATTTGATACACTTGGAATACAAATGCTTAATTGATATTGTAACATCCCAAACCCGGCCTAGACGTTATTGTAATACCCTAAACCCGGCCTAGACGTTATGGCCAAATCTGGCAATGTCACATGGAAAATGTTTTAAAAAACGAGTTGCCAAGTAAAAACCGTTCCAGTTATTAAATTTTATTTAGTTTAAAAAATGCAAATTCATCGTTAAGTTAAAAGGGTCCTTCTTATTTAGTGAAAGCTTTGGAAAATATCTTATTTTAGAAAACTCTCTGATTCCGAAAATCTTTTGTTTTTAGTGAAAAATCAAGTTTTGTTGAGTTTGCAGTTTAAATATCCATAAATTATAAAATAGTTAAATTCCCAAATTAAAACCAAAAAGTCCAGCGTCCAAAAAATTACAAACAAAACCATGAGCTAAAAATCAAAACAGAAAACCATAGGAAGCATTTCAAAAGTTTTACGTGTGGCCACCGTCGAGTCCTCCGCTACACCAATCCGCCTAGTGCTGGGGATTACATGGACAGATTAAATAGATAAGAGTGAGTTTCACAACTTGGTGTGTAATCCCTACAGACATCATACATATTAAACACTCATCAGAAGTCAGAAATAACAGTCTGGGGCAGAAGCCCATTACAGAATCAGTTCAGGCCTCAGCCCATTCAGATGCAAAACCATATATAGATTAAGGCCTTAGCCCAATCAGATGCAAAATCAATTATATACAAGGGCCTTAGCCCAATCGGATACAGAATGCAGATCAGTATATCAAAATCCTACCCACCAGCCTCTACACACCATCTTCGTCCAGCCCTACACACCATGTGGGGATAAAATCAACCCACCCATCCCTACATACCATATTGTACCAAAATGTGGCACATGAACAGAATAATGCAGCTGAGCTACCAGATATCAGGCTTAAGAGCCTTTCAGAACACTTCCTCCAAATAACATCAACCCCACCCCGATGCAATGCAACATACCAATATGACATACAAACATGCAAATAACCTAACATACATTCAGTTCAGTACAGATATCATATAGTCAGATCGTATAAATAGGGGTCTAAATAATGCTTACCGACCCTACAGTAGGTCCATAGTCGACTTGGATGACCTATGCAACCTTACAGCACTTATTAGAAAAATGGGCTCACACACCTATCTGGTGTAACAGACCAATTTTGACCCTAATCGGAACGGTGGTTTCGGAACCACGAATCCGAGCCTGAGAGTTATTTTTAAATATTATGTTTTGTGTCTGTTATGTGTGAATTAGTAAGTGTAAAGATTTCGTAGAAAATCTTACCCATCTAAGTGTTTAAATTGCAAAAGGTCTAATTTGTAAAGAGAACCAAAGTAGTGGGCATTAATAAAAAGGGGGCTAAGTAAATGGTCCATTAAACATGGGGATTTGCATGTCAAATTCCCCATTTTTTAAACAAGGTGGACGGCAAGCATGCCTTTTATATTCTTTTTTTTTATTTTGTATGATATTTAGGCATTATTATACTAAAGCATGCTATGAATATATGCTTTTTAATTATATATGTTTTGATTTTAGTAAAATTTTAAGAAAAGCATGCTATAATTTATGTTAAAAAAAAAAAGAATAATTCTCTCATCCCTCATTCATTCTTACCCGATTGCTACCTTGAAGAGAAGGGAAGAATTTCATCTTCCCCATTCGGCCTTGCATGCACTAGATTGGGTAAGAATTGAACTTGATATGGCTTAAGTTCTTGATCTTTGTTTTCTTTTGAAACAAGCAAAATTTGCTAATGTGGGTATGATGAGATTCGGCCATGGATGTTAATGTTGTAGTTTGTATTGATAATGAGTTAGATGGTATGAAAAGAAAAGGCATGGACTTGTAAGAAGATTTGGTTGTTTTGGCTTGAAGGTACCCTTATAGTTGGCCGAATAATAGGATGGATATTCATGAAAACATCTCTTCTTGTGTTTTGATGTTCGGCCATTCCCCTATGATGAAATTAACCATATAAGATTGTTATATGTGATGTTTAAATTGTTGGGTGAACTAAGTTCAAGACTTGATTACTTGAAGTAAATTAGTGCAAGGGGTAAATTTGATGGGAGGAAGAGTTATAGAGAATTCTAGGAACCTAAGGGCCATTCGGCCATGGAGAAGAGATCCAAATGGGTTGAAAATTTGATTGTGGTGTTCCATAGGTTAAATTGAATTAGTTAAATGCTTGAATTAGGTGTGGTTATTAGCTTGTTACTTGGTTGTATGTGGAAGAACATGCATGGGTTTGGAATTGGCATATTCGGCCATAAGAGAAAATGAATTTGAGCTAATGTACTTGATTATATATGTGAAATTATGTAAAGTTAAGGTACGGCCATAGATAAGAAGGTAAGTTGTAAGTTGAAACACATCAAGGAAATCATTACCAAAGTGTTCCCTATTAATTTGAATGCACTTGAACAAAGTAGAGGATGAATGCCTAATGTAAATGTTTATGTCTTGAAATTTTGTATTTTATGATTATGCTTTTGAATTGAATGGAAGTGTAGTTTAATTGGTTTAAGTTGAACCAAATTAGATCGGGAACAAAAGAGAAAGATCAAGATCGAGGAAAACAAAGATTATCGAGTAGCCGATTTGCACGGCTTATCGACAACCGAGGTAAGTCCTTTAGTTAAATTATGTCAAAGAATAAATTATGGTTATCTTGATTGTTAAAAATTGATGAATGTTAATATCCAATTGCATCATGGCGAATGTATATCTACATATTGGTTGATGATTTATGTTGAGTATATGATGGAAATTATTTTGGCTAATGCAAGATGAATGAGTAAGTCTTGAGCTACTTGTTATTTAAAGATCATTTACATATCTAGTGAATGATAAAATTCGAATAAGCTTGGTGTAAAATCATGAGTTGGCGAATGTGATAATGATGGATTAGATTGATTTGAATTTACTTATTGCAATGGGGATAAATGTTGATGATTCGATATGTGATAGTGAAATGTGAAAAGCATATAATAATATTCGACATTCGGGCTTCGAGCCTAGCGAGCTTCGTGTTTGATATTTATCGGGCTTCTATGCCTAGCAGGCCTCGTGCCGGTGACATTTATCGGGCTTCTATGCCTAGTAGGCCTCGTGCCGGTGACATTAATCGGGCTTTATGCCTAGCAGGCCTTGTGCCGGTGTTATTTATCGGGCTTCTACGCCTAGCAGGCCTTGTGCCGGTGTTACTTTATGGGCTTTTATGCCTAGCAGGCTTGATGCCGGTGATGTACGTTACCAAAGATAAATCGAATCCTTGTTCAAGATAAATTAAAGTTAATTTATTGGGTTTACGTTTCAGGTAAGCATGTAAGGTATGTATGCTTAATATTACCTGGGTTAAATTAATATTGTGAGAATTGTGTTATATATATGTTTGAAATTAATTGATGGATGTTATATGATGGAATTCGGGTTAGAATGTGCTATTATGGAACAATTGGTTTTCAAGCATAAATGTTTTATTATCATGAGTTAGGACTAACTAAGCTAGTAAGCTTAATTACGTGAAATGTTCTTCCTTGTTTTATAGATTTTGGTCACGTTGCGGACTCGTGAAGGATCTTCAAGAAGTCATCCACACTATCGCCTCCCTTGGTATTTTGAATTTTGGTTGCGATTTAGAAGGCATGTATAGGCTAGATGAAGTTTTACAAACATACGATGTTTGACCTTGTATATAACAGCCATGCGAATATGGCTAAATATTTGGTTATGTATGTTTTGGGGTTTTGTCATAAATGTGGGTAATAGTGATACTCCTTTAAATCGATGATGTTAGAATATCATGTGAATGTTTTAAGTACAAGCTATCTTCGTAAGTGATTAAAAATGCATGGAGAGTATGAATTGCATGTGAGTATATCCGGTTATAAGCTAGTAAGCATATTTAGTATAGAAACAGTCTTTAGTTACAGCAGTGATGTGAGTTAGAAAAATCACCAAAAATAGGATAAGTTGAATTAGATGGTGAATGAAGTATAGAATTAATCCTTATTGTGTCTATTTTTACATGGAAGAAACAGAGTAGGCAAAAGATCTATATATTATGAGATAATTAAGTTTTAGTGAGACCTGCTCTGAATGCATTCGTGAGTCACTGCTCTGCTTTTGGAAAAATTGTCATAAATTGTACAAAAATAATTAGGAAGCATGGGTTATATAAAACCCTTATTGAGTCTATTTTTCATTGGTATAAACTAGAACAAGATATCTGAAAATTTTGCAATGAGATAAGCTGTATTTTTGTAGAGAGACAGTCGAAATTGTTAGACGAGTGTAATAAGGGTAACTTTGATGAATAAACTGTACTAATTGACCACATGAAAAGTTCTGGAAAAATTATGGTGAAATGTTATATGAGTCTAGTTTCAAGGAAAATTTACGGATCTAAATTTCGAGTTTTATAACTCAAGTTATGGTCGATTTAGTCGACATGACACAGTTGGACACTTTAAAAATTTTACACCTTAAGTTAATAGTCAAGTCTAGTAATGCCACGTGCTCGATTCCGATAAGGGCTTCGGTATGGGGTGTTACATTTGATTGGTATCGGAGCTTACGGTTTAGTCGATTCTAGGACTATCGTAGCGCGCGTGTGAGTCTAGCTATACATGCCTTTATTATATATTGATAGTGTGGTGACTTCCGGACACTGAACTTTGTTTTATATAGTAAATGGACATCGATCCCGAAAGAGCCGTAGGTGATGATGGGAGAGCGTCGCGCTGACCGTGCCCACGGATCAGCGTGAGATAGACTCTCGACTGTTTGGGTAGCCACGAAGGAGAGACTAAACAAGCCTTTTATCGGATGATGAATGAGTGGTTTGCCCAATTTATTCGAGAATAACCCGAATGTACACCAACCTCCACCCTCGAATAATCCAGCTCAGATTCCTTCAAAGACTTCAGATGATAGATCCGTTGAGATCTAGTAGGCCCCAGATTGATAAAATCCGAAATTTGGGGCTGAAGAATTTAAAGCCAATGATGATGATGATGCCGAGAGAGCCGAAATGTGGCTTGATAACACTATCTGGTACTTGATGAGCTATCTTGTACTCGGGTGAATGCTTAAAATGTGCTATATCCTTCTCGAGGACACTTGCATATCACCGGTGGAACACACTAGTATCGATGGTTCCGAAAGAAAAGTGACATGGGATTTCTTCCAAACTGAATTTATAAAAGTATATTAGCCAAAGATTTATTGACCAAAAACGAAAAGAGTTCCTTGAGTGAAACAAGGACGAATGACTCAGAACTGAGTATGAACGAAAATTTGTCGAGGCTCACCCGTTATGCTAGAGAGTGTGTCTCTCTGAAGCCATTATGTGTAAAAAGATTCAAGACGGCTTAAATGAAGATATAAAGATGTTTGTTGGCGTTCTTGAAATCCAAGAATTTGTAACCTTAGTTGAGAGAGCTTGCAAAGTCAAGAGCTCGGGAAGGAGAAAAGAAAGGCGTCACCGGCCGAGAGATATCCGAAAGAGGTCTTGGGCAAAGTCTTTCATTCCACGAGCAAGAAGCTCGGGAGATGACTACACCCCGCGAGAAAACTACTACAGATCCGCCTAGACGGGATCGACCTCCTATGAGCTCCCGAGCTACCTCGATAGCCAGTGTTGGTAACATTCCACCAAATAGAGTTGAATGCAAGTACTATGGGAAATGGCACTCAGGGAGTTGTAGATTCCATGATCGGTCTTGCTATAAAGTGTGGATCGTCGTGTCATTTTATCGAGAGTGTCCGAAGTTAGGTGAGCGCGAATGCGCTTCGAACACTACACCGAGCAACGTGCCAATGCGAGGTAGACCACCCAGACATTCAGGCAATGTAGGTGGTAGTCAGAAAGGAACGAAGAATACTACAGATCGATCTGAGGCTAGAGCTCCGGCTAGAGCATATGCTGCACGAGCTAGAGAGGATGCTTCCTCCCCCGACGTCATTACCGGTACTTTTCACTCTTTATGATACTACTGATTGCATTAATTGATCCTGGTTCGACTCATTCATATGTGTGTGAAACTTTGAAATTCGGAAAGACTCTGCTAGTTGAGTCTACCGAGTTTGTGATTCGAGTGTCCAACCCTTTGGGTAGATGTGTGCTTGTTAATAAAGTGTGTAGAGATTGCCCGTTGATGATTGGGGATTATTGCTTCCACTAATTTAATGTTGTTGCCCTTTGACGAATTTGATATAATCTTGGGTATGGACCGTTAACTTCACATGAGGCAGTAGTGGATTGTAAAAGAAAGCTTATCGATTTGAGATGTCGAGACGGTGAGACCATCAGAATTAAATCCTGCGACATAAATGGGTTGCCTACAGCAATATCTTCAATGTTAGCCCAAAAGTATGTGAGAAAAGGGTGTGAAGCTTATTTGGCCTATGTACTGGATAATAAAATGTCCGAGAAACAAATTGAATCGGTATCAGTTGTATGTGAATACCCCGATGTGTTTCCTGAAGAACTACCGGGCTTACTTACAAAGTCAGAGAGATTGAGTTCGGCATTGAGTTGGTACCGAGGCGACCCCGATTTTGATAGCTCCGTGCATCGAATGGCGCCTCTTTGAATTAAAAAGAATTGAAAGCGCAGATTGCAAGAGTTGACAGATAAGGGCTTCGCACGACCGAGTTTCTCTCCTTGGGGTGCACCAGTTTTATTTATGAAAAAGAAGGATGGGACTATGAGAATGTGTATCGATTACCGGTAACTAAATAAGGTGACTATAAAGAATAAGTACCGTTGTTACCTCGGATTGATGATTTATTTGATCACCAAGGGGGCTTGGTGTTTTCAAGATAGATTTGAGATCGGGCTATTATCAGTTGCGAGTCAGAGATTCAGATGTGCCAATAACTGCATTCCGAACGAGGTACGGACATTATGAGTTTTTAGTTATGCCATTTGGACTCACAAACGCACCTGCTGTTTTTATGGATCTAATGAACCGAGTCTTCCGACAGTTTTTGGATCGGTTTGTAGTAGTATTTATTGATGATATATTGATCTACTCCAAAAATGAAGCGAGCACGCTGAGCATTTGAGAGTAGTACTACAAACTTTGAGAAACCAACGGTTATATGCAAAATTCGATAAGTGTGAGTTACGGATGAATGAAGTCACTTCTTGGGTCATGTGATTTCGATTGTCGGTATTCGGTGGATCCAAATAAAATAGCAGCCATACTTGATTGGAAACCACCAAAGAATGTTTCCGAGATCCGGTTTTTACTGGGCCTTGCGGGATATTATAGACGATTTGTAAAAGGTTTTTCCGTAATAGCTACACCTTTGACGAGACTACTACGAGAAAGATGTCAAATTTGAGTGGTCGAAAGGTGTCGAAAAAGTTTCAACAGTTGAAAGCCCTTTTGACCGAGGCTCCAGAGTGTTAACTCACTGAATCGGGTAAAAATTTACTATTTTTAGTGATGCTTCCTTGAATGGGTTGGGTTGTGTTTTAATGCAAGAAGGCAAGGTGATAGCCTACGCTTCAAGACAATTGAAGCCACATGAAAAGAATTATCCAACTCACGATCCGGAATTAGCGGCCATTGTATTCGCATTGAAAATTTGGCGTCACTATTTATTCGGTGAAAAATGTCATGTTTATTCAGATCATAAAAGTCTAAAATATTTAATGACTCAGAAAGATCTAAATTTGAGACAACGCCGATGGTTAGAATTGCTGAAAGACTATGAATTAGTGATTGACTACCATCCGGGAAAGCTAATGTTGTTGCGGATGCGTTAAGTCGAAAATCATTATTTGCTCTTCGTGCATTAAGCATGCGGGTGGCTATGTCGATGATGGTTCAATCATAGCCGAGTTACAAGCAAGACCGATGCTTATTCAGCAAATTTGTGATGCACAGAAAGTTGATAAAAAGTTAGTTGCTATTCGGATTCAGTGTGAAAACGCTACGAATCGATTTCGGATAGATGCAAATGATCGTTTGAACTATAAGAGTCGGTTGTGTGTTCCTTGAAACGCAGATTTGATCTGAGATGATTCGAGTGAGGCCCATAATGGCCGAATGTCGATACACCCGGTAGCACAAAAATGTATAATGATTTGAAACGATTCTATTGGTGGCTTCGCATGAAACGAGATATATCCGAATTTGTCTCCAAGTGTTTAATCTGTCAACAAATAAAAGTCGAGCATCAAGTACCATCCGGTTTACTTGACCAATCCACGATACCCGAATGGAAATGGGATAGAATTTCCATGGATTTTGTATTTGGACTCCCGATGACACCTAGTAAGAAAGATGCTGTGTGGGTTATCGTTGATAGACTGACTAAATCAGCTCATTTTGTACCGGTACGTACCGACTTTTCACTTGACAAACTTGCCGAATTGTATGTGTCACAGATTGTAAGATTGCACAGTGTACCGAGTTCCATTGTTTCAGATAGAGACCCAAGATTTACCTCGCGATTCTGGAAGAAATTGCAAGATGCATTAGGTACTAAACTTCATTTTAGTACAGCCTTCCATCCGCAAACAGACGGTCAATCTGAGCGAACTATTTTGATACTTGAGGACATGTTGAGGTGTTGCGTTCTCGAGTTCGAAGGTACGTGGGAACGATACCTACCTTTGATTGAGTTTGCTTACAATAATAGCTTTCAATCTAGCATAAAAATGGCACCTTATGAAGCCTTATATGGTCGAAAATGTCGCACACCATTGTATTGGACTGAGCTCAGTGAGAATAAGATACACGGGGTTGATTGGATTAAAGAAACTGAATAGAAGGTGGTTGTAATTAGAAGTAATTTGAAAGCTGCTTCGGATCGTCAAAAGTCCTATGCCGATTTAAAACGCAAGGACATTGAATTTCAAGTCGGAGATCGGGTGTTCTTGAAAGTTTCTCCGTGGAAGAAAATACTCCGATTCGGTCAGAAAGGCAAGTTGAGTCCGAGATTTATTGGACCGTATGAAATCATCGAGCGTATAGGGCTGTGTGGCTTATCGATTGAAACCGCCTCGACTTAGAAAAGATACACAATGTATTCCACGTTTGATGCTTAGCAGATATAGATCGGATCCATCCCATGTGATCACCCCATCGAGAGATTGAAATTCGATCTGATTTGGCCTATGATGAAGAACCCGATCCGTATCTTAGCTCGGAAACCAAAGAGTTAAGAAATAAGAGGGTTCCATTAGTAAAGATTCTATAGAATCGTCACGGAGTTGAAGAGGCTACGTGGGAGCTGAAGAATCAATGAAGCAACAATATTCGAACCTATTTAACTGTAAGATTTTCGAGGACGAAAATCCTTAAGAGGGAGAGTTGTAATGAGACCAATTTTGACCCTAATCGGGCGGTGGTTTCGAACCACGAATCCGAGCACGAGAGTTATTTTTAAATATTATGTTTTGTGTCTGTTATGTGTGAATTAGTAAGTGTAAAGATTTCGTAGAAAATCTTACCCATCTAAGTGTTTAAATTGCAAAAGGTCTAATTTGTAAAGAGAACCAAAGTAGTGGGCATTAATAAAAAGGGGCTAAGTAAATGGTCCATTAAACATGGGGATTTGCATGTCAAATTCCCATTTTTAAACAAGGTGGACGGCAAGCATGCCTTTTATATTCTTTTTTTTTATTTTGTATGATATTTAGGCATTATTATACTAAAGCATGCTATGAATATATGCTTTTTAATTATATATGTTTTGATTTTAGTAAAATTTTAAGAAAAGCATGCTATAATTTATGTTAACAAAAAAAAAAAAAATAATTCTCTCATCCTCATTCATTCTTACCCGATTGCTACCTTG
Organism: Gossypium bickii; assembly: GCA_025503065.1. Taxonomy (NCBI): domain Eukaryota; kingdom Viridiplantae; phylum Streptophyta; class Magnoliopsida; order Malvales; family Malvaceae; genus Gossypium; species Gossypium bickii. The sequence continues at coordinate 37,977,254 of CP106717.1, read as the reverse complement.
AAGAGAAGGGAAGAACTTCATCTTCCCATTCGGCCTTGCATGCACTAGATTGGGTAAGAATTGAACTTGATATGGCTTAAGTTCTTGATCTTTGTTTTCTTTTGAAACAAGCAAAATTTGCTAATGTGGGTATGATGAGATTCGGCCATGGATGTTAATGTTGTAGTTTGTATTGATAATGAGTTAGATGGTATGAAAAGAAAAGGCATGGACTTGTAAGAAGATTTGGTTGTTTTGGCTTGAAGGTACCCTTATAGTTGGCCGAATAATAGGATGGATATTCATGAAAACATCTCTTCTTGTGTTTTGATGTTCGGCCATTCCCCTATGATGAAATTAACCATATAAGATTGTTATATGTGATGTTTAAATTGTTGGGTGAACTAAGTTCAAGACTTGATTACTTGAAGTAAAGTAGTGCAAGGGGTAAATTTAATGGGAGGAAGAGTTATAGAGAATTCTAGGAACCTAAGGGCCATTCGGCCATGGAGAAGAGATCCAAATGGGTTGAAAATTTGATTGTGGTGTTCCATAGGTTAAATTGAATTAGTTAAATGCTTGAATTAGGTGTGGTTATTAGCTTGTTACTTGGTTGTATGTGGAAGAACATGCATGGGTTTGGAATTGGCATATTCGGCCATAAGAGAAAATGAATTTGAGCTAATGTACTTGATTATATATGTGAAATTATGTAAAGTTAAGGTACGCCATAGATAAGAAGGTAAGTTGTAAGTTGAAACACATCAAGGAAATCATTACCAAAGTGTTCCCTATTAATTTGAATGCACTTGAACAAAGTAGAGGATGAATGCCTAATGTAAATGTTTATGTCTTGAAATTTTGTATTTTATGATTATGCTTTTGAATTGAATGGAAGTGTAGTTTAATTGGTTTAAGTTGAACCAAATTAGATCGGGAACAAAAGAGAAAGATCAAGATCGAGGAAAAACAAAGATTATCGAGTAGCCGATTTGCACGGCTTATCGACAACCGAGGTAAGTCCTTTAGTTAAATTATGTCAAAGAATAAATTATGGTTATCTTGATTGTTAAAAATTGATGAATGTTAATATCCAATTGCATCATGGCCGAATGTATATCTACATATTGGTTGATGATTTATGTTGAGTATATGATGGAAATTATTTTGGCTAATGCAAGATGAATGAGTAAGTCTTGAGCTACTTGTTATTTAAAGATCATTTACATATCTAGTGAATGATAAAATTCGAATAAGCTTGGTGTAAAATCATGAGTTGGCCGAATGTGATAATGATGGATTAGATTGATTTCGAATTTACTTATTGCAATGGGGATAAATGTTGATGATTCGATATGTGATAGTGAAATGTGAAAAGCATATAATAATATTCTGACATTCGGGCTTCGAGCCTAGCAGGCTTCGTGCCGGTGATATTTATCGGGCTTCTATGCCTAGCAGGCCTCGTGCCGGTGACATTTATCGGGCTTCTATGCCTAGCAGGCCTCGTGCCGGTGACATTAATCGGGCTTTATGCCTAGCGGGCCTTGTGCCTGTTATTTATCGGGCTTCTACGCCTAGCGTGCCTTGTGCCTGTTACTTTATGGGCTTTTATGCCTAGCAGGCTTGATGCCGTGATGATACGCGTTACCAAAGATAAATCGAATCCTTGTTCAAGATAAATTAAAGTTAATTTATTGGGTTTACGTTTCAGGTAAGCATGTAAGGTATGTATGCTTAATATTACATGGGTTAAATTAATATTGTGAGAATTGTGTTATATATATGTTTGAAATTAATTGATGGATGTTATATGATGGAATTCGGGTTAGAATGTGCTATTATGGAACAATTGGTTTTCAAGCATAAATGTTTTATTATCATGAGTTAGGACTAACTAAGCTAGTAAGCTTAATTACGTGAAATGTTCTTCCTTGTTTTATAGATTTTGGTCACGTTATGGACTCGTGAAGGATCTTCAAGAAGTCATCCACACTATCGCCTCCCTTGGTATTTTGAATTTTGGTTGCGATTTAGAAGGCATGTATAGGCTAGATGAAGTTTTACAAACATACGATGTTTGACCTTGTATATAACAGCCATGCGAATATGGCTAAATATTTGGTTATGTATGTTTTGGGGTTTTGTCATAAATGTGGGTAATAGTGATACTCCTTTAAATCGATGATGTTAGAATATCATGTGAATGTTTTAAGTACAAGCTATCTTCGTAAGTGATTAAAAATGCATGGAGAGTATGAATTGCATGTGAGTATATCCGGTTATAAGCTAGTAAGCATATTTAGTATAGAAACAGTCTTTAGTTACAGCAGTGATGTGAGTTAGAAAAATCACCAAAAATAGGATAAGTTGAATTAGATGGTGAATGAAGTATAGAATTAATCCTTATTGTGTCTATTTTTACATGGAAGAAACAGAGTAGGCAAAAGATCTATATATTATGAGATAATTAAGTTTTAGTGAGACCTGCTCTGAATGCATTCGTGAGTCACTGTTCTGTTTTGGAAAATTTGTCATAAATTGTACAAAAATAATTAGGAAGCATGGGTTATATGTGTAAAACCCTTATTGAGTCTATTTTTCATTGGTATAAACTAGAACAGTATACGAAAATTGTGCAATGAGATAACTGTATTTTTGTAGAGACAGGTCAGAATTGTTAGACAGTGTAATAAGGGTAACTTTGATGAATAAACTGTACTAATTGACCACATGAAAAATTCTGGAAAAATTATGGTGAAATGTTATATGAGTTTAGTTTCAAGGAAAATTTACGGATCTAAATTTCGAGTTTTATAACTCAAGTTATGGTCGATTTAGTCAGCATGACACAGTTGGACAGCTTTAAAAATTTTACACCTTAAGTTAATAGTCAAGTCTAGTAATGCCACGTACTCGATTCCAGTAAGGGCTTCGGGTATGGGGTGTTACATGTGGCCTACCCATGTGGGCCCACACGCCCGTATGGCCCACTCGGCCCAAATTGGCCTTGGCCGTGTGGATCACATGGCCTTGCCCAGAATACCACACACTCGTGTGGGCCCACATGCCCATGTTGCCCACACGGCCCAATTGGTCGAGCCCGTGTCTCGCACACGGCCTTACCCAGCCATCACAAGACAGTGTCCTTCGCGCACAACCTAGCCTCGCCAATCACACAGCCGTGTACTACCATATAGCCTACCACAAGGGCGACCACATGCCCGTGTGGTGTCGACAGTTTCATTTTTTGGCTTTTACCGATTCTCGTTTTCTGTGTTTTCGGGTACACACTTGATACACTTGTGATGCCAAAGCAACCCCAAGTAATTTCGATCTTAAAATTAATAAGTATACACTTGATTAATCACTTTAACAGGCAAAAAAACCCAAATGCAAAACAGAGTAATCATCCAACGAACGATTAAAACTTACCCTTAGTCGAAAAGTAGAAACATCGAACCCTTAAAATGTTAATGGCTGCTCTCCAGCCCCTTAATCAACTCCTAACAACCAAAAGAAAGTCCCCTTAAATCACTAATCCAGAAAATGTTACGAGGAAGCAAGAACATAACTTACGAACATGCACCTAACGCTCTATTCGTTGCAAAGTAGAAAGGCGTGACAAGGAAATAAAAAGAAAAGGAAAGATTTGCTAATCGAACAAGATGAAAACAGTAGGGGAAAGATGATAGCAAAACCCACGTCAGAAGTTTGGAAGAGGGGGAAAAATAGAAATTGAGAAAAAGAATAAAAATAAAAACCCACTGATCAACCCCTAATCCCTAAATTTGCTCCCCAAAATCGTCCACTAACCCCCAGCCTCATCAGAATTCTGACTCCATTCAAACACTTCCAGTCAACCAAGGTAAAAATTAAATCCCCTTGCTTACCCAGAGAATCGAACACAAGACCTCTATCACAACCAACACTGCACCCAACCACCAGACCAACAGGCCCATTCTGATATAATTTTACCAACATTTAAACTTAAGCCTACTGACTAGAGACTGAGCTTTATTCACAAAAATACCAAAATTTACCCAAGTTGTGGCTTGAACTTGGGACTTCTCACACACACCCAGAACACATAACCACTAAAGCAAACAGATATTTGTGTCAATGAATTACAGAAACCTATTTAAAAACTTGGGGCATTACAGTTATGGTCGTATCTGGTAATATCACACGATAGTGGTTTTGAAACCTCGTTGTTACGATAAAAACATTCCATGTTATTATCTTTAGTAAACCTTTGTTAGAACTTAGGAAGTTGTCTTTATTCATTATAAACACTTGTTTTGAAACATCCGTCGTTGCTGAAGCTTTTATAAAATAGTCTAGGTGATCATGCTTTTTGGGAAATACTTTAACTTTTTGAAAATCGAATTTTCTACGACCAGCAGGTATAAATCCATAAAGTAAAATAAATAAGTAAAAACCCAAATTTAAAACCAAAGTCCCAGAGGGTCCTTAAATTACAACCCAAATAATCAATAATAATCAAATCATAAATAGTAAATTGAAAACCATGAAGTCCAAAAATTACTGTGGTCACCGCTGAGTCCTCTATCGCATCGATCGGTCTAAGTTTGGGGATTATCTATGCACATTAAACAAAAAGGGTAAGTTTACGTATCAAACATATTTATGAGCATTTTAACATATTTATGAGCTGTAGGAAATTAACTAAATTAACTTGATTATTTAATTTATTCCAGCAAGAAAATTAATGAGCTAAAAAGAAATTAAACCAAGCTCAAATGAGCTAAATTAAGCTTAAACCAAGCTCAATGAGCTGAAATAAACTCATGTGAGCTGAACCACATTGAATAAAGTTTAATTGAGCTGGAATTCAGCTCAAAATTGATGGGCCTTCGGGGAGCTCAAGAGGATCGAGATAGGCATCTTGGGTTGCCCCGGGTTGGCTCACATCATCCCCCCTCTTCAAAACGACTTGTCCTCAAGTCAAGCCGTTGGTTCTCTAAAACATAATTCCTTTTACTCAGCTTTCCTCGGTCGAACGGGGAGGATAGCAATCGGTTCAACTGAAAAGAATAACCATGAGTTAGCAAATAGTAATGCAAACAAACTCGTAGTCCAAGCATGAGCATAGTAAGACAAGTAAAACGCATGCTAATGGACAGATTCAAGTTTTCATGCAAATAAGCTAGTTCACTCGCTAATGCCTCCTCAAATGTTCGAAGCAGAATTGAATAGTTTTCAAGGCATTCAAACAACTTAAATTGTTTCCACAAGTCATGATTGAATCTCGAGTAATGAATCAAATGGTAGACATAATCGTCACAAGTAGGTAATTGAAAAGATTCACATGGTTCACGAAGTGGCACAATCAAACCTTGGAATGTACGGTTGAATATGAACTTATCAACAAATGCATCATGAAAATTATCGAAAACAAGAATCTTTTTATCAGCGACCAAAATAGATAGATCATCAATAAGCAAAATAGGGCATTCAAGGACGTCATTATCAAAATGGTTTATGGAAACCAAATCATCAATTTGATGTTTGTCACCACCCGAAGAGAACAAAAATGTTTTAAGACTTTCAAGAGTCTTACCTTTATTTTCTTTCAGAGCATGAAAACAAGGGCCATTCTTACCTTGCTTGATCAACACAAACCTTCGCTCCTCGAGGGTATAATGTAGTCGAAGCTTCATGGTTAAATTAGCCCTTTTCAAATGGAACGCAAACTTCATGTACAACCACAAAAAATATGCGATGAACGATTTTAAATTAAAAACAAAATTGTCAAACTTCATTACCTTATTCAAAAACCAAGTATCAAAACAATAAAAATTATTCGCACAAATTCGATGGAGCTTGATTTTCCCACAGAATGAACCAAAACAGATTTCGAGTTTAAACACACGAGTTTGATTACTTACATCAAAATGTAGCAAAGGTGTCATTAAGTGAAACATGTCAAACCAAAAGGACTTTTACATACACAAGAACATACAATCAAAACTCTTAGCATTCTTCAAAAAAAATGTGCAAAAACTCGAGGATTTCAAGCAAAGCAGTAAATGATTCACATAATTACCAAAATCGAATAATTTGAGATGCTTAAGTGAAAATTCATTGTCTCGCAGAATCGAGTTTTGCAGTTGCCGATTAAACACGACTTCATCTTCAAACTTGTCATCGCAAAGATTTTGATTAACAAAATTTTCCTTGCCATTATTTAAAACATCAATTTTAATTAAGGGAGGAAAATAAACTATATCAAGGCACGTAGCTTTTCTAAAGATGAAGTTATAGACAAAAAATTTTCCAACATTCAAGGAGGGTAGTGGAAGTTCAAGTGCTATGTGAGTCTTACTGCACTTACCCTCGATTTTGTGTGGTTTGTTCTCAGCTTCAACCTTACCTTTACTGATTATACGGAAATGTTTTTCTTTAGGAAGGTATTGAAGTTGATACTCGTCACTCAACTTGTAACAGACCAATTTTGACACTAATCGGAACGGTGGTTTCGGGACCACGAATCTGAGCCCAAGAAATGTTCAAATAACTTATTCTATGTCTATTATATGTGAATGAAAATGTGTGAAAGTTTCGTAGAAAAATTTTATCGTTTAGGTGCTTAATTTGATAAAAAGGATTTAATCGAGAAAACACAAAAGTTGCAAGCTAAAGTGAAAGGTGCTAAATTGTTTGTGGCTTTTTAAGTGGATGTACTAAAAAGGCAATTAGCCCATACACTACAAAGAGGGACGGCAATGGGCCTTTTTATTACAAAATTGATGTTATTTTAGTATAATTATAAGTTATATTAGTGTGTTAATAAATATGTTAAAATATGTGTTTGTTTTAACATAAAATAATAAAAACAAGTGGGAAGAAAGAGAACCTTACCTTACTCATCTTCTTGGCCGAAAGTTGGAGGAAGAAACTCCATTGTTGGAGCTTGAAATTTCGGCACATTGGGGCTTAATTAGGGGTATGTATTTTGCTTAGTTTTTGATAATTTTTACATTTTTGGAATGGTTACTTTGAATCCTATACAACCCATGTGGAAATTTTTGAGATTTTGGCACATTAAAATTTGGCTATGGTTGTATATGTATGACTTGGAATGTTTGATAGTAGATTTCAATTAGTATGTGTTAAATAATCCTCTTTTGAATTAGAAGTTGTGATGAAATGGGATGTTAGGGATTTATTTGAAAAAATAAAAGTTTGAAGGACTAAAACATGAAATAAATGAAATGCATGGACACATATGGCTATAGGGGATATTCGGCCAAGCTATAGTGTTGGAAAATTTTTGCATATTTTGTGTTTTGTGTAAATTGGACCAAATTGTAAAAATGGGAAACATTAGGGGCAAAATGGTAAATTGCCCATTTGTGTGTTTTGGGACTAAATTGAGATAAAATGCGATTAAATGAGCTAAATTCTAATGTGTTTTAGATCAAGAGCAAAGAAAAACGGGATTAGACCGGGGAAAGACGAAGGTTCTCGAATAGCCGATTCGCACGGACTATCGACAACCGAGGTAAGTCCTTTAGTTAAACCGTGTCAAAGAATTAATTATGGTTATCTTGAATATTAAAAATTGATGGATGTTAGTATCCATTTACATCATGGCCGAATGTATATTGACATATTAGGTTGATGATTTATGTTGAGTATGTGATGGGAATTGTTGGATTGTATAATGATAAAATGGTTTTGTTGGCCCAATGTGAGTGAGCCCAATTGAATTAGATGAGTTTATAATAGTCATGAAGTGTGTTGGTAATGTTTAACTGTATTGACGTGATCGGGCTTTTACGCCTAGCAGGCCTTGTGCCGGTGTTATTTATCGGGCTTTTCGCCTAGCGTGCCTTGTCTTGCAGTGTTACTTTTCGGGCTTTTACGCCAGCGTGCTTGATGCCGTGATGTATTTTACAAAAGAGAAATCGAATCTTTGTTCAAGACAACTTAAAGCTAATTTATTGAGTATATGATTCAGGTAAGCATGTAAGGTATGTTATGCTTAATATCACTTGAGTCGAATTAATATTATGAGAATTGTATTATATGTGTTGAAGTAAATATTGATGGGTGTAATATGATGGAATTCGAGTTAGAATGTGCTATTATGGAACAATTGGTTTTCAAGTATAAATGCTAAGAAAGGAGATTTTCATGCGATATGTTTATATGAATTTTAATGAAGTGATTTCTACCTTACTTGGGTTATTGAATTTCTAGTATTCGGCCTTGTATAAGTAATTTACTTAAGTGCTTATGTGGAATACAATAAGTTGGAAGTTTTAATTTCAATTATTTGTATGTTTTATTATCATGAGATTAGGACTTACTAAGCTAGTAAGCTTACTAGTGTGAAATGTTCTCCTTTGTTTTATAGATTAGGTGCAAGCTACAAGCTCGTCGGGATCGTTCGGAAAGTCGTCCACACTATCAAACTGTTTTGGTACTCTTTCATTTTGGTTTTTCCAAAGAAGGCATGTATAGGAAAGACTTTGTCTAAGTTTGACGGAAACTTTGGTTCAAGTATGTAATAGCCATGCGAATATGGCTAAATTTTTAGTCAAGTATGCTTTTTGGGACTTTGGTTATAAATGTTGGTGCTCTTTTAAATCGATGATGTTATGATATTATACGAATGATTTAGGTATAAGCTAAATTGCGTAAATGGTTAAGATGCATGGATGGTACGAATTATATGTGAGTATATTCGGTTATAAGCTAGTAATCATATCTTGTAAAGAAACAGTTTAGTAATAGCAGTGATGTAGTTTGAAAAATCACCAAAAATAGGATAAGTTGAATTAGAAGGTGAATGAGGTATAGAACCAAAGCTTATTGTTTCTATTTTGATATGAAAGAAACAGATTAGGCAAAGGAGTTTTATGTTATGAGATATTTAAATTTTAGTGAGACTTGATCTGAATGAATTCGTGAATCCATGTTCTGTCTTGGAAAAATTGTTAAAAATTGTACAAAAACAATTAGGGAGCGGTTTATATGTTTGAAATCCTTGATGAGTCTATTTTTAATAGGAATAAACAAGAACATTATTGAAAATTTGTGCTATGAGATAAATGAGATTTTGTAATGACAGGTCAAAATCATCAACAGTGAAAAAGGGGTAACTTTGATGAATAAACTGTACCAATTGGCCACATGAAAAATTCTGGAAAAATTATGGTAAAAAGTTATATGAGTCTAGTTTCAAGGAAAATTTACGGATCCAAATTTCAAGTTTTGTAACTCGAGTTATGGTTAATTTAGTCAGCATGACGCAGTTGGACAGCTTTAAAACTTTATGTTCCGAACTTGTAGTCGAGTCTTGTAATGCCACATACTCGACTCCGGCAAAGGTTTCGGGTAAGGGGTGTAACATCTCAGAAACCTGAAAAGAAACAACAGAACAACAATAAATTTCATATGGGTTAGTTGAAATATCACTCACTTGTTCTCACTCATTTTTTTCTTTTGTTTCTTTTTCACACTCTTTCTCAATCTCAATTTCATTTTCAATTTTCTTTTCTTCATTTTCTTTTTCTCTCACGTCTTTGATTTCTTTTTCTTCTTTTTCTTTTTCACTTTCTTTTTCTTTTCTTTCGTGTTCTTTTTCTTTTTCCTCTTTTTTTATGCCTTCTTCGATTATATTACAACTTGAGGATGATATAAAAGATTCACGAAGATAATTGTTTGGCTCAAAGAAAGGGAAAGTATTTTTGTAGGCTTCTCGTCCATTTCTTCGGCAACGATCCTTCGGGAAGGACTTCTTTAAAGCATACAAGGAATAACTTGTGCTTTCTCATTTATTATCTCGAAGAGTCTTGAACTCAAAACTTTCTTCTCGTTGTCTCGAAAGCCTTGTTGAGTAGGAGTCCCGATAATAATCTCTTCTCGAACAGTCTTCAGACGTGTATCGCCATGATGATCTTGACTCTGTGTCTCGACTTGGAAAAATTTGCTTTTGTCTGGCTTGTTCTTCCACTTGGTTCAACCACCTTTGTATTGGACTTAGCTTCCTTTCAAGCATTCGGCCCATCTCTTTCACCAAGTATTGAAAGTCACCGTCTGAGAATTCGTCTTGAGACATGTTTATTTACTGAAAGTAAAAATGTTAGAAGAACAATAAACAGAAAATTAAATACCTCACTGCAAAATCTCACAAGATCACTGTAACGCCCTGAATTTGGGCCTAGTAGGGCATAGGAGCGTTTAAAATTTTTGAGAACAAGATAACGGCACTAACCAAGTTGTAATACCCTAAAAATCCCGAAGCTGTCAATTTCCGTGCACTAAGGTTAGCATGTAGGAGTAGCACTTAGAATATTAATTTTAAGGTATTATCGAGATTATTTGAAGCCTTAGAGATAGGGAAGACCATAGGGAAAAATTTATTTTTCTTGCTTCAGTGGACCCTAGTCTCAAGCATTAGGCCTCTTAAGCAGATTAAGAGAAAATAGGACACAAGATGGGCTTGCGGTCCAGTGGCAAGTGGCGTCACTTGGGGAGCTATAAGGTGGAGTGTTGTCAGCTAGGAGGTCCAAGGTTCGAGCATTAGGAAAGGTGGATAGGGGTCTTTAGTGAATTCACTCGGGTCTTTTACTTCTCGTCTCTCTCTCACAAATTTGTAGTTCATTTCTAGCAGACTTGTCGCAGCTTTGGGGTCGGCTTCAAAAGTGGGTACAAGGGATAACGTCGGGTGGATAGGGGAGGCTAACAACAAAGAAAATAAAGATTAAGTATGTGTGGCATTGGGGTTGGGAAGGGTGATACCAAACAATGGCCTTGAAGATCGGGAATAGTAGAAGAGAGTGGAAACAAACAAAACTTTGCAAAGTTTCAAGAACTTCACTTTTTTTTGTCTTTTTTTTTTATACTCGTATTTTATTTTTATTTTTTTGAATTTTCGTATTTCTTTTTTTTTTTCAATATTTCAAGTACTTGAACGAAATATAATAGAAAGAAATTACAACTTGAATTTTTTTTCAAATTTTTTTCTTTTTTTTTTTACTTTATGAACCTACTTCCGGGATTGAATACTAACGTCGGCGCTCCTCGTTTTTGTGGCTCTGATACCAAATGATGTGAGACGGCCCGAGGCATTCGAGTCGTTCATGGGTTTTGCCCGATCGTCTACGAAGAGTAATTGATCTTTCGAAAAAAGTAGAAGTTTTGGGAATAAGTTTTCGAAAGCTTTTCAAAAAGAGGTTAAAAGTGGTGAAGTTATGATGATAGGTTCGGCTAGGAAATAAACAAGGAAAGTAGGTATTTGGGATGGGCTCGGTGTAACAAGAATGATAAGGATAGATAATTCAGGATATAGGTGGAAATGGATAGATGAATTTAAACACAAGAAATGATTCAACACTAAAGAGTGTCACCCCGGTTTCTATTTGGTTTAAGGTGAATGATGGAATTCGAAAATGGACCTCGATCCGTTACTCAGCAAGTAAGAACCGAAGGTATAAAAAGATGGACGAACGTCACACCAGGTTGGTGATAAGTTCGAAAGAAGAGAACGATTGACGCCACTAGCTTCGCTAGATAAGTCAGACCGAAACTCATACGAATTTATAGAGAAGTAATCTCACTCTTTTAACAAAGTACATTCAAGTTGATAAAATGGCCAAAAGTCCTTTTACAATAAAATTAAATAACTATTTATAGAACTATGCAAGGCTAGCCGAATGGACAAATTCAGAAGCTTAATGGCTAAGCAATTTCGGCTAGAATGTTCTAAAATATTCTCGAATTAAATCCTTAAGTTGCTGCAACTAGATTCAGCTGAATGGAGCTCAATGGACAGCTTCTAGAAAGGGGCTGATCAGCTTGCAGGAATTTGGACACTTCAAGGATGCATTGCACTAGCTAAGTGCAGCCAATGAGCTTAAATAAGCTCATTAAAATGCTAACTTTAGCTGAAAAGTTACCAGCAATAAAGGAGAACGTGAACAGCCTTGAATGTGTGAAAAATGAGCTGGAAAAGTCTTTGGAAGTGTGAACAATGATCAGCCAAATGGTCCTTGGTGTGAACTCCAAATGTGAACGCATAGGTGTTGTTTTGGGGAGTGGATCAGCCAGCTTGAGGAGTTTAATTTGCTGGTGATGCTTGGCTCAATGGACACTTTGGGAACCCATAAATCAGCTCAAATTTCATTGAACATAGCCATGCATGCATCGTCCCATGCATTGAACCAAATCCATGCATGTACCTTGCTTAAATGCACTCAAAATTCAGCTCACCTACAAAAACACATGAACCAACATCAAAAACAAGCCAAATTCGGCTGAGAATAGATAATACATAATTTAGACACTTTAAATAACAACTAGACAAATTTAATACTTCTATACAAGACACATTAAAAATCTGCTAGGACTAAGACATCATTAAAACACGTAATGACTCAAACATATTTATGAGCTGTAGGAAATTAACTAAATTATTTAATTTATTCCAGCAAGAAAATTAATGAGTTGAAAAGAAATTAAACCGAGCTCAAATGAGCTGAATTAAGCTTAAACCAAGCTCAATGAGCTCAAATAAACTCATGTGAGCTGAACCGTATTGAATGAAGTTTAATTGAGCTGGAATTTGGCTCAAAATTGATGGGCCTTCAGGGAGCTCAAGAGGATCGAGATAGGCATCTTGGGTTGCCTTGGGTTGGCTCACATCATCCCATACACTAACCGAGTGTTGTGCAGGAGTTGTGTTTTCCATACTACCACCAAACACTGGCGCTTCGGTGTTCTGCCTTCCACTAAAGGAGTGTCGGATAAGGGTCGTGTATTCCTCTCGAACAGCAATTGATGCTAAAGTCACAAATGTGTCATTTGGCGATGAAAATTAAACATATAACTCGAGATAGGGTGATCTACTTGTAAGATGAGTCTGCACCATCGCCTCAAAGCTACGAACACCTTTGATATCAAAATAGTCATATGTCATGGGATCAATCGATGCACAAAATTGATACTTAATAGAAGAAACCCTACTTGGCATCATTCTGAAAATTTTGCGCCTAATTTTTTTACGAAATTCTATAAAATCAATACTCCAGTTAAAAGCCATTCGCGCTGTGTTCTCTGATAAAAAAACAACGACGTTCTCGGTGTCACGGACCTCACCATCATAGTAAATAACAGCACTAATACTGTAACACCTCTAACCCGTAACCATCACCGGTCTAGGGTTAAAGGCATTACCAGACAAATCGGATCTTTTACGAACATTTCACATCATAATTTAACAATTCAAATCAAAGAGTCCCTGAAATAGGTCCACGAGACCTTAAACATGCATTAGAAAGGGGTCGGGACTAAACCGAATACATATGAAATATTCTGAAAATTTAACATTTTTTTCAAAGCTACAGAGGTCACACGCCCATGTGGGCAGGCCGTGTGCTTCACACTGCCTCAGACACGCCCGTATGTCTAAGCCATGGCAAAACAGGGCATACATACTGACTTGTCCACACGGCTGAGGACAGGCCCGTGTGCCTCACCCGTGGTCGACACTGACTTGCATCACACGGCCAGTCACACGCCTGTGTGTCCAGCCCGTAGTCAAAACTAACTTGTTTTGAATTACAAACTCGAATGACACGATCGAGCCACACGCCCGTGTGCTCAACCGTGTGGGAAAATGTAGGCCATTTACAAGGCCAATTTGCCACCCATTTTATGGTCAACCCTACATGCAAAAACAAGCATTATTTCAAGTACCAAAAGCAACCCAAAACATACCAAAATGACCATCTTTTCTAACCATTCAAGAGCATATCAAACACACCAACTTATGTACCATTTATATCATTCTCATCACAAGCATTTCTAAGCATAATCCATCCAAAAACTTACCAATTCATTATGACAGCCTTTCATCAATAATATACCAACTTTACATCACAAAACATAGATCAAATATTATCACATTCACATCCCATTTACAAGCCATATCACATAGCTTATATATACAACTCAAAATATCATCCAATTCAACTAGACTATACATGCCATACTTAGATATGTGCACAATCAAAAGGTACCAAAATAGAGTTTGATAGTATGGTGATGATCCTCGACGATTCCCGAGCCTTCCGTAACTTTAATGATCTATAAAATGAAGCAAACACACACAAAGTAAGCTTTCAAAAGCTTAGTAAGCCATATACAAATAAACTTAACATATAAACATACATAATCATAACAAATAGAAAATCATTAATATATCTCAATTGCAAATTCATAATTCTTCTTTGGCTCAATTGTTTAGCCATTGCTTACCAACAAATCATATCTCTAAGTATATCTTTTGATCATAGCACATTCATACATATATCACATTTTGTCTCATTAAATCTATGCACATATCTCTCTTTTGCAAATTCACATATATTTACCTTTCATGCTTAAACATAGTATACACTTCAAACGTACCTGAAACAGTTACACATTTCACATAGTCTTTCATTTCTCAGAATTTACCCGTTGAACCATTTAGAATCAAATAGGATACTCGGATAACTCGGAATACTCGTACAATGCCAATGTCCCAGACGTGGTCTTACATGTAATCCAATATAGATGCCACTATCCCAGACAGGGTCTTACACGAATCAAATACGATGCCAATGTCCCAGACATGGTCTTACACGTAAATCTCAAATCGACACCAACGTCCTAGACGTGGTCTTACACGATATCACATATCGGAACCCTATGTCATGACATATGAATCCTATGTATTCCTAAGGTTCGTACGGGACTTTTCGAAAATTGACACATTGTCGATTCTTTCTCGGATACCATGTGTATATCTTCCATAACCATTCATCACATTTCAATTTCATATGAACATAAATAAATCAATTCAAATACATTTATTTGTATATAGTCTTACCTCATATTCGGAATAAACGGACGGATTCGACTACTCGATCACTTTCAACTTTCCTCGGTCTAAATCCGTTTTCTTTGGTTCTTGATCTATACATATTCAAATTTAATTCATTTATTCACCAAACCATTCAATTTAATCCAAAAACACACATTTAGGGCATTTTACAAATTAACCCTCATATTTTCACATTTTGACATTTAAGTCCCTATTTCACAAAATCAAAAAATACACATAATTTCCTCATACCCATGCTTAGCCAAATTTTCATATGCTTCATATAATTCCACATATTTCATTTATTTCACATTTTAGTCCCTCAAAATATTATTTTCACAATTTAGTCCAAATTACTCAAATTCACCAAAAATGCAAAGACAAAACATGTTAATCTAACACATATATTTCATATTTCATCAACTAACATCACAAAGCTCAAACATTCATCAATGGTATATTTCAAATTCTTCATCAAATTCCAAAATTAAGACACGGGCTTTGTAGTACTCGAAGCAACGATTACAAAAACGTAGAAATTATCAAAAACCAAAATAAAAACTTACCTTAATTGAAACTAGATGAGCGGCGAATGAAAAAGGGAGCTTAAAATCTTCTTTCTTTCTCTTATTTTGGGTGCAACAAAGATGAACATGGCTTATTTTAGCTTTTGTTTTATTATATTTCATAATAATTGTCTATTTCCCATTTTGCCCTTAATGAAACATTATAACATCTTTAAAATGCATGTCCACTAACGTCCATGCCTTAATAAAATGTCCAATTCCATTTTAAGGCCTTCATATTAAAAGAACATAGCATTAAAATACTTTAACAATTATCAAGGCATTTTTGCATTTTACGCGATTAAGTCTTTTTCTCAAATTAAGCACACAAACAATAAAATTAATTCACGAAACTTTCACACATGCTTAATCGCATACTGCAAGCACAGAAAATAATATTAAAATATTTTTCTGACTCAGATTTGTGGTCCCGAAACCACTATTCTGACTAGGGTCTAAACCAAACTGTTACAAATACGTTCACTCATCTTCAATTTCTATTTTGCTTAACATCTCTAATTTTTCTTACTATAACTTATGCAACCTGAGAATGATATTTACCTCGTTTATAGCCTAAGGCCAAGCATGAACTACTGTAGAAAAATAGCGTCCACGTGGGAGCTTTTTTCAGAAATTTTGATGACATTGCATCCTGCTTGAAGCGTTTTTGACACTATTTGTTCACAAACGTCTTCTCAAAATTATTTTTTCAAGAACTACTATAGAAAAAGAGTGTCCACGTGGGAGCTTTTTTCAGAAATTTTGATGACATTGCATCCTGCTTGAAGCGCTTTTGACATTATTTGTTCAAAAACGTCTTCTCAAACTTATTTTTTCAGGGTAAAAATAGTCAAATTTTGTTTAAAAAAATTAACACAATGTTATTTTTTTAAAAAACTAAACCCTAATTTAATTATTTTTAACCCAAAACCTTAATTTAATTTATCTAAAACCCTAGAACCCTAATTAACTTAATCTATTTAAAAACCAAAAACCCTAATTTAATTTATTTTAAACCCTTATTTAATTTATTTAAAACCCTAAAACCCTAATTTAATTAATTTTAACCCAAAACCCTAATTTAATTTATTTAAAACCCTCATTTACTTAATCTATTTAAAAATCATAAACCCTAATTTAAGTAATTTTTATAAAATAACACTAAATCCTGATTTATTTTTAAAAACTACTAAAACTATAAACCCTAACCTGTTTTAATAAAAACTTAAATACTAAACCTTAACTTATTTTAACAAACCCTAACCCTAAAAACCCTAAAAAATCCTAGGGACTAAACATGCAGATATCCCTAACATATAAAAACACGAAGCAAAGCACACCTCCAAGGGAGTTTTTTTGCCATGTTAGCAAAACGCTTCCACGTAAGCGCATTTTGCTGATGTGGCAAAAAACGCTCCCTTGGGGGCGCGCTTTACTGGCACTTTCCCCCTTAAACGTGGCCACATAGGCGCGTTTTGCAAAAGCTGGCCCTTTCCAGTAAATAATGGTGTAATCGGCCCATTTCCGTAAATTTACTTGGAAATGAGCCTTTTTAAGTAATTTAGTCGTAAAACTTTATAGTTAAATTTATTATTATATCAATTTTGTTAACTGCCACATTAGTAAGTGCTTAAATTATTATTTTTTTTGGTGTCTAAAATGATTTTTTTACAATTAAATAAATATTTGTATAATTTACTCTAAGAATAAAACAACCAATAATCATGTGTATATTGAAGACAATAATCACATCAAATTAACTAACATTTAAAAATATAAAATGATGAATACGACAAGTTAGATACAATTAATTTATATTTTCATAACTTTTTATAAAGGAACTATTAATATGTGAGACTTAATTTATATAGCGTCAACCATAAAGACCAATACATAAAAGGTATATAAATTTTTCAATATATAAATTGTTTTTTATTTAAATATCGCATATATTACTTTTAATAAATTATTTATCTATTACTTTATTTTAATTCTTTATTTATATTGTTTGTACCCGTTAATTTAAAAATTAATATATTTTAATTATTAAATACTATAAATACGTACATCGCACCCAACCACACTAGTTACAAAATAAATGAAAGTAAATACCCACACATGCGTTTAATTATTATTTTTACACTGAATTTCTTAAAAATGTCGTTTTCAAAAATATTTATTGGATGAGGCTGTGTTTTTGTAAAATGACGGGATTATGTTGAAATAACGAAAATGCTTTTAGTTGGAAGTGCTTTTAGTTTATTTGTAGGAAAACGCTTCCAACTAATAGTGTTTTTCTTCTAGTCCTTTTTGTAGAGTTAGGTTTTGTTTTTTTAAGTAGAGTTAGGGTTTTGTGGATTTTAGGGTTTAAGATTGTGTAGGGTTTTTAATTTTTTTATATTTTTAAAATTTTTTTATATATTCTTTAAATGAATTTAAATTTCTTTTTATCTAGGTCTATTCTAGACTTAAATTTTTATATAATATACTTTTTATTTTATGTTGATATGATAATATTACATTAGCATTAAAAAATTTACTCATTGCCTATGATCATATTAATACATTAATAATAAACTATAGAAACCACGGACTTAATTGATGCATTTTTAATATTTGAAAATTAATTAAATATATTTAAAAAAACTTAATTGATATATTCATAAAAAGTATAGAAACGTATTTAGCCCTTAACCTTAAAACTTGAAAGGTTAGAAGTAAATGACAGAATTCACTTCGATATAAATGAACTTTAAAAAGCTAAAGTCGTTTGCCCATTTATCATTTAAATGGAGGGATAAGAAAATTACTCAAACCAAAATCTTTTATATGTCTCCAATTTTATAACTAAATTTAAACCACTTTAACAGCTTAATTAAATTAAAATACTTCACCCATATAAAAATCTAATAAATTATGGATTATATTTAACGCATTGATGTATACATTATCACTAATCAAATAATAACATATTAGAAGTTTGCTCTTCTGTAGCATGCTCTCTGTCTACTCTTAGTAGCACGATTTTATATTTTTTTGTTAATTTGAGTGTTTAGTTTTGAGGAAAAAAAAAAAGAGAAGAAAAGTTTTGATCTGATCTATCTCTTGAGGTTGTGGGTTCTGTCAGTAGGGAAAGTTTATTGGAATTAGTTTGTAATACCCAAAATTTACCCTGCCCAATATTAAAACCGGCCCAAAGAAAAAATAATAACCCTTAATAGTCCAAATGTCCCTTTTACAAACCCAAACCCGCAGAGCCCAAACCCAAATACAACCAAACCCTAGCCTAAAATTCCAGCCCAATCCCAAGCGGCCTGATAAGCCCACAAGCCAAAAGTTTTCAGGAAACCCTAGGTCCCCTTTGCAAGCGCCGGCGCGCGTCCCCCTCACGCGCGCCGCTCCAATGCCTACACGCGCGTCGCTCCAATTCCCACGCGCGTCGTTCTCCGTGCCCACGCCCACTGACGATCGGTGCTCCCCAGGCGCCTCGCCTCCATCGTCCGCATGCCTCGCTCCCATCACCTGCAAAATGAAAGCACAATAGAAGCCAACACAGGAAACAAAAGAAGGAAAAACGACAAAATGACAATGGCACACGAGCAGAAAACAAAACGAAGAAAAGAGCATAACATAAAAAAATGAATCAAAAACAAAAATCGAGTCTGTAACACTGGTTATAAAAACCGAAGCAAAAACCATTGTATTTTTCTTCTGGCTTTTGTGATTACTGAGAAATCAAAGAACAGCAAAAATTTTAAAGGTTGATTCTGATTTGTTATCTTTATTGTTTACCATTTTTTTACTTTTTATTTTTACTTATTTAAAATCTTTATTAAACAAAATCGAAACAAAAAGAAAGGGGAACTCCCCTAACCTCATGGATGCGCGTACGAAGGCGTATTCGCTGTCGTCATGCTTTTTTCAAAAGGGAAGCCGAAAGTCTCTTCCTTCGTTTAGGACGGAGCATCGAGGGCTGATCTTTGAAGCGGGGGTTTCAAATGGGGCTAAGGGCCCGTCTTTGCACACCGTCAATCACCGAGTATGGTGGCGGCGCAGTGCTGCGACAAGGATGGAAGAAACCCGATCGTCGGGCTAAGGGAGAGGAGAGGTTGAAGTTTTTTTTTTTTTTTTGAAGAAATGGGATCTGCAAATGAAAAAAGGGAAATCTGGGGTTGAATATACCCATCAAAACGGTGCCGTATTAGGCATTATTGCGACCCAACCCGACCCGATTTAGAGGGACCCACGTGTCTTAAAACCCGAATGGGTTATTTGCGGTTCTAGTCCCCTGTCTCTGCTTTGACTTTCAATCGGCCCCTTTTTCACTATTTTAGTCTTCATAGATTTTAACCCATTGATTTATTCAGCCTTCAATTACGTCCTTGGCCATAAATGCGCATAAGAAGTCTGGGGATATTGCCCCGATCGGTCCCCCTGTCTTAGCGTGTTCTCTAACTTAGGCCCGTAATCTCGTTTCCTTTTAATTCAGTCCTTAACCTTTTTAACCCTTTTTTAATTTGTTATTTATTTATTGACTTTAATATTTTATATATTAGTTATTTTAAACTGTTTTATTTATCATATTAGGTATTTAAATTTCTTTATATATATTATTCACTCTAAACCTCTTATATTATTTTAAATTGCTTTCCATATTATTTTAAACTTTATTACGAATGATTTACTTAAATGGCTTTGCTAATTTTTTTTTTGTATTATTTCTCTTTAAATTGTTGAATTCATTGATCTTTGACTAATAATGTTATTACTTGGATAATGTGTATTGTTTGGCCATTGCTTTTGCATGTGCTATAATTCTTTTACTTGTATCGTCATATTACTACGGTCCCTTATATTATTTTTTGTTTATGTGATATTATTCCATGATCGTTCTTATTTGCATATCATACTATTTCAACTCAAAATGTCGTTTTTAATCAAAACCAATCTTACATGTCTTCCAAATATTAGACCCACTATCGTTCTAGAATAAAAATTGCAAAAATAAGGTAACAATTCGTATTTTGGAAATTCGAGGAAACCGTGCCCTAACTTACTGGGTTTCGATTTTCCTCGTTTAGCCTAAATGACGGGATTTCTTTTAAAAAATATATGCGAGTTTAAAATAAAGAGCTTATTCTCGAGAATACGAAGTGTTGTGCCCTAACTTACTGGGTGTGATATCTCGATACCTCAAGATAAGAATTTCCGAAATGAGTTAAAATAAAAGCTTATTCTCGAGACCACGAGGTGTTGTGCCCTAACTTACTGGGTGTGACATCTCGTTGCCTTTAGATAAGGATTTTGCAATGATAATGATCTGGGGTGCTATGTCCTAACTTGCTGGACGTGGCATTTCGTTACTTCAAAGACAATTTTATTCAAATTCGTTCAAATGTTCAACATTAAAAACACACGATTGTATTTTTAAACTCGTCCTCAGTTCTCAATTGTTGACATTAAGACACTAGCTAATCGATTTGGTACCAATTTTGGGCGTGGCGAGGGTGCTAATCCTTCCTCGCACGTAACCGACTCCCGAGCCTATTTTCTCGAAATTCGTGGACCAAAAATGTTGTTATAAGTAAACTAAAATGTTTTATTAGAACAAAGGTGATTCGACCACACCTAACAAAGGTCGATGGCGACTCCCATTCTTACCTTTAAAACCCAAGTCGATTCTCGTTTTCAAAAAAATGGTTTCGACATAGTTCATTTTTAAAAATGGAGAAGGAAATGGCAAATTTGAATCTTGGAGATGAAAAAGATGAGGCGATGCAATTACCGATTGATATGGAGTCTTAAAAATCTACTTATGAGTTTTGCTTGGTTGGATGTCTCTTAACTATCAGTGTTGTTCATTTTTTGATGATGAAGAATACTATGGCAAATTTATTGTATCCTTTAAGGGGTGTTCAAATTTTGGAGTAATGGTGTGAGGAGATTTCTATTCAAGTTTTTTATGAGATGGATATTAAGCGAGTGATTATAGGAGCTCCTTGGACTTTCAATAGTCATTTGTGGATTATTCATTGGTTAGAAGACAATGAAGACCCAATGCAGATTCCTTTGGTGTTTTCACCTTGTTGGGTTCAAGCTTTTGACTTACTTGCTGGCTTCTTTTTGGAAAGTGTGGCAAAATAATTTGGGAACTTTGTTGGAAGTTTTCTGGAATTTGACACAAAATCTTTAAGTCATGGGGTCAAAAGCTACTTGAGGATTAAAGTTAATTTGGATGTCAGAAGGCCCTTGAAGAGAAGAAAGAAAATTGTGATATCTTCTACAAAATCCATTTAGGTCAATTTCTGATATGAAAAATTAACCCTATACTATTTTTTATGTAGCTGTTTGGGGCATAATGATAAATTTTGTCCAGTTAGATTAAACAATGGGGGAGATATTACGGAGCTTGGGTGGAATTTGAATTTGAAGGAGCAATCAAGGCAAGCAATGATAGCAAATAGTGTTTGGCTCTATGAGGAGGGAGATGAAGAATTTCGGGAAACAAATCCGACAAAGCATGATGAGGAAGAGATTTAAGGGATGATGTAAAGAGAAATTCATGGATAAATTTAAATCCAATATTGGGCTTTAATTTGGAGAAGTTTCCTAATCGGGGAGAGGTAGATAAGATTGGGCCGTCTAATGGGCTGGGTCAAACTATGATGGAACATGACCTGGAGGAATACCCGATTGAATATGTGGATGGTAAGAAAAGGCTTAGAGTTGTGTTTTCAGACTCTAACATTCCAGGAATTGAAGATTTGTTGGGGGCTACGGATAAGCAGTCCAATGTTTATCCAAATCAAATATCGACGACTACCAGGAGGCAAGCCGAACGGGAGCAATGGAAATTTTATTCTGGAATGTCCGCAGATTGGGGAGTACACGGGCTATTTGAAGACTTCGACACTGAAGATATTCAATTCCCAAATTATCTTCTTAATGGAGACTAAATTGAATAGTATTCGTATGAAGAAGGTTTGTAAAAGGTGTAGCTTTAATAAGGGGATTGATGTTTAAGGTGATGGAACAAGAGAGGGATTAAGTTTAGCTTGGAATAAGAATGATTTAGTTCAGTTACGAAGTTATTCGAAGAATCACATTGATGTGGAAATTGTGACGAATGTATGTGATAGTAAATGGAGATTTATTGGTTTCTACAGTGTTCCAGATTCTCGATATAGGGAGGAAGGTTAGGAATTACTTTGAAGTCTTGGAAGAGATCAAGAATTACCATGGTTAGTATGTGGGGACTTTAATGAAATAATGTATTCTTTTGAGAAAACTAATAGTGTGCCATGATATGAACGAAGAATGAAATGTTTTCAAAAGACGTTAGAAAAGTGCCAATTAGCTAATGCAAGGTATTCCGGATCTCTATACACTTCGAAGAGAGGGAACCTTCCTGAAATTATTATACATAAAAGGCTAGATAGGGGGTGGCTAATGTCTAATGGATGAATATGTTTTCATATTTTTCAATAAGACACCTTCCACACTCTTTTTCTAATCATTGTCCCCTTCTAATTAAAACTGATCAGGATGATCTAACGAGAGTTCGAAGAAACTTTAGGTTTAAATCGTAGTGGATTATGGAAGATTCTTGCGAGAATAAGGTAAAATGTATTTTGGAATCAAATTCAGGTACAGTTCTAGAGAAATTGGAGGCCCTTAAATCGGGATTGAAGGTTTGGGAAAAGGGAATCAAAGAAAAATGGGTTAATTCTTCAAGAAGGTTACATAACGAATTGGAAAGATTGACTGATCCTGATAAGGACGATGAGACTTTGGCTGAGATAATTGATGTGAAGCTTCATCTTAATCTGAAAATTGACAAAGAAAAAGCATATTGGGAACAAAGAGCTCGAGCAAATTGGTTGAGATTGAGAGATAGAAACACCAAGTTTTTTCACAATTTTGCATCCCAAAGAAGGCGTACAAACAGTATCCAAAAACTGATAAATGAAAAAGGTAGTTGGGCCACGAATGAAGTCAAAGTGGATGAGACTATGTGACGTGAACCCAATTACGTGATTAAACAAACCAGAAATGAACCGACGCTATAGGACAACACGACCCAATTTCTATAAGGTTGTTTAAAACTCAAGAAATTTGAAAAATTATAGAGACCTTGACCCACTCTCTATAATGAGATAGGAATGAGATAGGAACCAAAGATATAAGATAAAAGGTTGATAGCCACACTTTGGGAAAGTAATAAGATCAGATTTTGGGGTGAACGCATCAGATTTTGGGGTGCACGCCACTTGAAGGAATTTCTTGATAAGTTTGGTAGTTCTTAAAAGAACAAAGAGACAACTCAAAAGTTATATAAATTCATCAAAGTCTAACCTTACAACAATGCCATAAACAAAACTATATAGGCAACTTAGAGGGTAAAACGAATGGCCACAAAACCAATCATTAATGTAGTTCTAGAATATTCACAAAAGATATTAAAATCTTCTCTTTAACCAAACAGCCAAAAGAACTTCATAAATTTGTTTTATGCATGCTTAGTGATTAAAGAAATCACCAAGAGACGTATTCAGCTCCTTTGTGGATGGTGGCATTCAATGGTGCATCAAAAGTCATCTTTTCTTCCCAAAATCGAACGGCCACTTGGTGTGAAAGCTTTTGATTCTTTTGTAAAAAACGAACAACCCCCTCCCTTCATCCACTTCAATAAATGGCAGACATCCTTCCATGGGAAAAAGGGAATGGCTTGCTTCTAGAAACCGCTGGTTCATGGACGAAAATGATCATTCATTCACTCTTAAAAGTCCATCAAAATTCCTTCATGCACCAGCCTTAATGTGACCGAATGTACCATGCTTCTTCAAGGATTTTAATAGTTTTTAATTCCTATTTTGAAAGGTTGCATTCGTTCCCCATAAGTTGACCAGCCCTTGATATTCCTTTTAAGACAAAATATATAAACATTAGGGCACTATAAATGTTGAGACAAAGCTGTAATAACTTGGACAAAATTAAAACACACTTTTTAAGACACATTAAACACGCTTAAGACACATAATGATGTAATAAACTAGGACATAATTAACACACATATTAAACATGTAATTAAACAAGGCATAATAATTTTAAGACATTTATGATAGTTTGAATAAAACATAAAACAAACCTGTGGAAATTAATAGACTAATTAAAATCGAGCAGTTTGGGCTTTAAGAGCCCTTAATCGCCTTTTTAGGTTTCTCATCCATAGCCCACGTTTTAAGCCCAAATGGCAGCTTCGGTTTGGGCCCAATTAAGGGATCATCACTATGTCTAAATATTTTTCTGACATTTTCGCTTCAAAAGGAGTCGGATGTATGGAGCAAGTTTTGTCAAGCGTGGAAAAATGTATTACTGCTGATATGAATCAGATGCTGCTGTCCAGGTATATGTATGAGAAGAGGGGTTCGCTACATTGAAAGGAATGTGCACAACAAAAGCTGTTGGTTTTGAAGGCTTCTCAGTGGCATTTTTCAAAAATTATGGAGTTTCATTGGGGGGATGCAAGTATTTTTTGCCTTGAAATATTAAACGGAGGTATGTCTATGGAACCTTTTAATGTCACAAATTTATTGCTTATTCCAAAAATTTCTCAGCCTTTTAAGGTAGAAAATTTCAGACCTAAGTTTTTGCACGGTCTTATATAAAATTATTTCTAAAGCTGTTGCTAATAGTTTTCAACAAGTTTTTAGATTATTGCATTGATAAGGCCCAGAGTATGTTTGTTTCGAGTCATCTGATAACAGATAAGGTCTTTCTTGCTTTTGAAGTTCTTCATACTTTTAAGCAAAAGAGAACAGGGGAAAAGGCTCGCTAGCGTTAAAATTGGACATGAGCGAAGCCTACGATCGAGTTGAATGATTGTTTTTAAGACAAATGATGTTGAAGATGGGCTTTGACTCGACTTGGGTAGATTTTATCATGTAGTGTATTAGCACTGTTTCGTACTTAACGGTGATCAATAGAAAAGAGGGTTATAAGTTTAAACCTACCAAAGGTTTAAGATAAGGGGATTCATTTAAGTCCCTATTTATTTTTGGTTTGCAGTGAAAGACTGTCATCTTTGATAAGATTAGCTAGACGAGAAGGAAGTTTGGAAGGTTCCAAAATTATTTGACGGGAACCAAAGATCTCACATTTATTGTTTGTCGATGATTGTATCCTATTTGGGGAGGCTTCTTTAAAGAGAGTGAATGTTCTAAAAGGAATCCTTGAGTATGAGGAAGTTTCGAATCAGTGCGTGAATTATGAAAAATCAACTGCTTTTTATAGCTCAAATACCTCTAATAAGTCTAAGGAGTTGGTATCACAAATTCTAAATGTTCGTAATTTATCCCGAAAAATACTTGGGCCTTACTAATATGGTAGGTAGGGGGAAAAAGGAGGCCTTTCAATTGCTTAAAGATCGGCTAAGGCGTAAGATTGATTGGTGGAGCACAAGTATTTATCTCAATGAGGTAAAGAAATTTTTATTAAATTCCGACATAAACTATGGCTTGTTTTTTTACTTCCAAACTCTCTTTGCAAAGAAATGGAAAGTATATTTACGAAATTCTGGTGGTAGACAGGGCATGGTAAGAAAGGTATTCATTGGTGCAAAGTGAATTAAAGGAGAATGGGGGTCTTGGTTTTCGATGTTCAGTGAAATTTAATTTATCATTACTAGCAAAACAAGGATAGAGGTTAATTAATTTTCTGAATTCTTTGCTTGCTCATACGTTAAAAGCTAAATACTACCCCGAAATAGATTTTTTTAAATACAAGGTTAGAGAATATACCTTCTTATACCTGGAAGAGCATTTGGGCTAACAAAGGTATTCTCTATGACGGGATATGCCGGAGAGTTGGAACTGGAACAAAAATTCCAATTAAAGATGCAGCTTGGGTGCCTGGTACTGGGGATCACAAAATTCAAAGTAGTGGAAATATTTTAGATGCAATGATGGTGGTTGATCTTATAGATAGGGATTCAAGACAATGGAAAGGAGAGTTTATCAAAAATACCTTCTGTGTGACTGATGTTGAGAGAGTTTTAAAAATCCTGTTGGCAAGGATTCCTCATGAGGATTATCTGGTGTGGAAAGGTGAGGCCTCAGGTGAGTATTCTATTCGTAGTGCTTACAAAATGCTATTACAATTATCGAAGGATCCTAACCAGTTACAAAACTAGACAAAATACATGCATTACATGCCCTCTAAATTAAAAATTACAGTCTGGAAATGTTGTAGAAACTTTATCCCTACTCTATGTAATCTACAATACAGGAGACTGACAAATGAGGTTGTTTGTCCAAAATGCGCAATAACAGTGGAAACCTGTGAACATGTGTTTAGGGAGTGTCTTGTAACAAGGGATACATGGAGAAAATTAAATTGTGCATGGCCAGAATTAGTGGAAGAGGCGAGTTTTATAGATTGGATTACCTGGTTTTTCGAAAACAATTCTACTAGTCAGTGTCGAATCTTTGCATGTGCAATTTGGGTATTGTGGACAGAAAGGAACAAGTGGATACATGAAAGGCAAAAGAAATCTGGGTCAGAAATTGCTAATTTTGTTAGAAGCTACATTATAGAACTGGATGGGTTGGAAAAAGTCTTACCTGCTAATCTGCTGGGGAATGAGAGTTGGAAGCCACCGAAAAGTCCATTTGCCAGAATCAACTTTGATGCAGCAAACAACAAGAAGGATAATAGGTCTTGTTCAGGGCTTGTGGTTAGGGATTCGAATGAAATGGTTTTGGTAGCAAGAACTGTTCTCAATGATAATGTACCTTCTGTTTTGCAGCGGAGGCTCTTGCCTGTGTTCAGGGACTCCAACTAGGAGTGGATTTGGGAGTTATGGCTGTGGAGATAGAAGGAGAGGCAAAATCTGTAATAAAAAAAAAATAAACATAGAGGATGATTGATGATAAGTCAGATATCCATAATCCATGCCTACATCAAAAACTGTCAGTGGTTGAGTAAGGGTTTTCAGACTTGTAAATTCATATTTAGGCACCGATCTAAAAATGGGGTAGCTCGTCTACTTGCTACAGAAGGTCTGAGACGAGGGGAATTATGGAATATGAGAAGGAAGGTACCTGGTTTTGCAGAAATGACAGTGGAAAGAGATCGACAGAAGAGCCTATCCATTTGAAATATGGTGGGTCGTCATGCAAATCGGAGAAATAAGGAGCCTTAAGAGGAATGGTGGGTAGCTGAGAATTCGTTTGGTACATTGTAAAAATAAGTAATTATGAAAGTTGTTTTCTTAAATTTATTCAGGAGTCTTGCCTGATTAATTGTTGCTGATGCTGAAAAGATGCTTCTAGAGCAACTCCTGGTTTTAGCTGGGTTGGGCCAATGTTCACGGTCCATTTATTTTGTCATTGACTTTTTAGCTGGGTTGTGGTTTTTTTTTTCTTTTTCATTTTAATAATAAATCCCAATTGTTTAATCTAAAAGAAACATATTATTAATATATTTTAAAAATACTTTTAATAACATGTCATCATTTTATTTATTAATTATGTACAAAATTATTCTCTATCAATATATCAAATATAATTTTTTAACCAAATATCATGTTTTCTTTTAGTTGTAAAATATTTTTGTTTTATAAAAATTGTTTTTTTTCTCAAATCATTTTTCAGATTTTATATTGATGGTAAAATAATTTGTATTTTAAAATTAAAAATTTTAAAATCAAATTAGAAATCAAAATTAAATACATCATAATATTTTTAATTTATAAAAAATAAAAAATTTATTGAAAATTGCCTCGCACCAATATAGTACATTGAGTTGTGGCAAATTGATTTTCCAATTTATTTTGAAATATTAAACTAAACAATTAAAATTTTTTTATCCATTAAGTTTTTATATTTATTTTATATATCTAAATTACATAATAAATATAGTAAGTATTGTATGATTAAAAAAGTTAGATTTAAATCCATTATATTAAAAAAAAAGAGTTAGATTTAAATAGATTTATTAAATAATCGGTTTACCAGTCCAAACTCAAAAGCCTACCCAAATTTGAAAGGGTGAGAAAAAATATCATAATTGAAAAATGAGCTTGAGCAAAAACATTAAGGCCCGTTTGGCTTTCATATTCAAAATCCAAGACCGACCTAACCTATTTTTATTTTTATAATATATTACTTTCATTTGGTTTCTATATTATATTTTTTATATCATATAAAATTTTAAATATTTTATATTATAATGTAAATATAAAAAAATTAAATTATTTATGTTTAAAATTTAATAGAAGCAAAATATAATATTTGTAAAATATAATTATTTAATATTAAATAAAATTAATTATTTTAAAAATAAAAAAAAAATTGGACAAACCTAAACAAGTTTGGTTTAATAAATTATAAATATAGGTGGATTTTTGCAAAATTTGAGGCTTTTATTTTGAGTTGGGTTGGGCTTAAATAACTATATATGATATTGACACTATGCATAGGCTTGACCTGAATCTAGCTCAACTCATGAAAACTTTTAGATTTAAAGAAAAACTCAACCTATAAACTTCATTTTTTAAAGAAAAATTTATTTTTAGGATTCGATATTTTTTGCCATCAATAAAAAAATTAATGTCTATATTAATGGCAAAAAAATTTGAATTTAAAAACTATTTTTTTTTTAAAAAATGGTGTTGATATGATGGTGTTGGCTTTAAATCTAGAGATATTCATGAATTGAATCAAGTCAGATTTAGATTGGGCTATGCTTAATACCAATGCCATATATAATTGTTCAAGCCTAGCTTGACCAGGGATAAAAGCCTCAAAATTTACTCAAACTAGGAGTAGTTCAACTTTTGAACAGATGTATTTAAATTTAACTTTTTTTAATTATACATACTTATTATATTTATTGTGTTAATTTATATATCAAAGAATTGTAAGGCATAAAAAATATAAAAACTTAATGGATAAAAAAAATTAATTTTTGGTTAAATATTTCAAATTTAATTAAAAAGTTAAAATTTCAAAACTTTATACACTAAATTGTTGAGGCGATCTTCAACAATTTTTATTTTAAATTTGTATAAATGAAAAAAAATATTATAGTGTATTTAATTGTTATTTCTAATTTATTATTAAAAATTTTATTTTTTATTCATAAAATTTGAAAAATCAATTGAGAAATAAAATAATCTACTTTACAACTATGGCGTTATGTTATTGAAGGGGGATATAATTTATTTCTTCCCTTTGGAACTTCCTTCTTCCTTTTTAGGGAAAAGAGGAAGCTTTTTAGCTAGGTGTTTCTATTTTTCCTTACTCTTTTCTTTATATATGTTCATTGATAAAACATTATAAAAATATGTAAACATATGATAAATGATGTTATTTAATAAGAGTATTTGAGTGTGGTCAAAATTTTGATTGCAATAATCAACTGAATCACATGTAAAGTTCAAATCTTTAATCTCAAAAACCATTATTTCCTATTCCATATCTATAACTAAGTGCAATAATGTGGCATAAAGCTTTAATGGATATTAGAAAGAATAACCAAAGTGACATTACAATGCTTAGTTAGCCACATAAGTTTGTATCATAGGCTATATCATTTTGTTTTGTAGAGTTTTTCATTAAATGATCATAGTTTATATTTGGATTTCAACATGTAAATAGAATATAACTATAATTAAACAGCGGAATATCCAAAGCATGGGTTTTTTAGATACATGTATGGGATATAAGGGTTACTAAAAGCCCAAATAAGCAAGGGCATGGATAAAGATGAGATGGACAATGAAGTGTAGATGAAGAGTCTTATTTCTAAAATACAACTAGTCTGTCATTTCATGACTCAAATAAACAAACAAATCTAGTTGGTGCTCTCACATCAAAACACACACATACTATTAATAATCTAAATATGTCTTTAGCCACCACATCACCAACAACGTAAATAAGATATCAGTACTTGTAATTTATTTGAGTTCGATTCAAATTTTTTTTAATAATTATCAAGCTCGAGCTATTAGTTGAGCTTAATTTGAACTTAATAATACTCTGCTCGAATGAGTTATGAGCTTTATCGACCTTTTATTTTTACATTATTAAATTATAATTAAATTGAGTTCAAGGTCAAGTTTGAATACAAAAAATAATAAATAAACTTTTTGAGTTGTTTGATTATATCTCGAGTTGAGTCCAAACTTAAAAAAAAATATTCGATCAAATTCGAACTGAATATCAAATATAAATTTCAAACTCCAACTTGATAGCATTTAAGCTCGCCTCAATTACACCTTAACATGAACAATGGTTGAGATTTAGAGCACCCACACTTAGGATTCACTTGTCCATTTGATATTGACAACAACAATGAGGAAATCAGCACCCTCTGATTGAATGACTGGTGGGGTGGGGTCCAATAAAATGGCTGATGTGATCCATGCTTTGATTGGTGGTGGTGGAGTTTGTAGATTAAGATGGAGATGATTTTATAGGTAAAGCGCTTAAACACATTCACAAGCTTGTGTTGTGACTCCAAAAAAAGATAGCTTAGTTTCACATGCCATAAGGTCACATGATTTTAGGTCTTTTTAGTTTTCGAAAATAACATTACTCTACCACCGCAACAACATTTCCCATTTCATTTCTCTCAATCTTTAAAGTTATATATATTGACTCATCTAACCATTTTGAATTGACATTTAAACTTGATAAGCTTTATATTCATTTATATATTATTTTTTTTTTGGCTTTCATGTGCTATAATCGTATTTCATTAATTTATATTCATGCAATATATATTTTAGTTTCATATTATATTTTTTTATAATCATACGAATCTTTAAAAAAAATTATTATATTTATTTAGTACAATAATGATTTGAACTTAAATTATTTTTGAAGAAAGTGAATATTAACTAATAAACCAACTTGAGTTTCATTACAGTTTTAATAAGTTTTAATGAGATTTTCTTTTTTAACTGTATGCAACTAATTTTTAATAGTTTTAAGTTTAATTTGAAGGAATATTAAAATTAAAAGATTTTACTGTTTAAATCTATATGACATATAATTTAGATGTTTATTTAGATGACATAGAAACCAATTTTAATAAAATAATAGTTAAAAATTGCTTAGAATCTTCATTTGGGGCTTAGATGACACACGTTTAAATTTTATAATCTTCTTTCCTTCTTTAATATTATAATGATAAAAATTTTAATAAAAAGTAATAAATATCAATATAATTTTTTTTATCTTATATTATTTTTATATAAAATTTTTAATAAAAACATCTAAAATTAAATATCTAGGGATTGAAATTGAGACCACTATTACACTTCATCTATACTTCAATTGTTGAATAATTTTTTTTATAAATATATTTTTAATATGAAGCTTTTTTTCATCAATATAGTGGCTTAACAAACTCTAGCATTGGTTAAATTTTTATTCTTTTTTGAACCTATTAAATTTTTATTTAGAATGATACTTTCGTGATAAACATAGTATCAACACACGAATTTCTATGTAATTAAAACTATATATAACTTAATATTATAATTTAAGAAATTTTTATAAAATATTTTTTATTAAAATTTGATTAATTGGAAAACTTGAATAAACTAAAATTTATTAAATTACTTTGTCCAAAAAAATATTCTTTAAAAAATTATTATATTTTAGAGGAAAAGAATTAAAGCTAAAAAAATAAGAGTTTAATTTTGCAAGAAATTTCTTATTTAAAAAATTAAAAAACTTAAAATACCCCTAATTATTATATTTTAATTTAATTTTTATGATTTCTTTCACTGAATTGATATAACATTAATTCCATCAAATATTTTATATATTAAGCTAGATTATGGCTCACTCAAAAAGTGGGTAAAAAATTTGTATAATAAATATACTTTATTACAAATTCACATAAAATTAAATGATGACTTAATTGTATTGATAAAATTAAATGTTTATAATGCATAGGCCCAAATATAAATCCTATATAGTATTATTTTATTAAAATAACATGAAAAGACAAAAATGTCATTGTATTAATATTTGTTACTTTTCATATAAAAGTGTTTAATAATATCCCAATTGAGTTGGTGCCCGGTTCACTTGTGGCACCAATTCAAAAGGGCTTAATATAAGTATGGACTACAATCCTTTTTATAAATATTCTGTCTCAAAAAAGATTCCAAGCACCTCATACCTTACCAAAACTTTACCCAACCTTCTAAACCTCCATAACTTCCTTTAGTGGCTTTCAGCATATTAATGTGAATCGCATCCAACCATTACCTTCAAATTTTGTATCAACAAAATTGGTAGTGTTTGTAGGAAGATAATTAGAAACCATATTTCTACCTAATAGAAACAACATAAACATAAAAAATCAAGATATTTCAATTGAGTACGAACAACAATTTGACCCCAACTATTACATCCATGTCGTTCAACGTTGGCAACTAAACCCAATAGCTAGGCCAAGGGTTTCAAACTTTGTTGATGTCCAGTCAATATCCCTAATACGAATGCTATTGATGTAATAATCTATATTACGCTAGTTATCACCAATATACTCCACAAAATTACATATTGTATCATCCTCGATATTACCATAGATATCAAAACCAAGATATACCTCCACTATCCAAAATCCAACCCTAAATAAACAACAATATTTTGACCTACAAGCTTAGCACAAAATCTTTCGAAGCTAGTTTGAGCAACGGCAAGAGTTGCTATGACAAAAGACTCAGGTAATCCAAGAGCTGAAAGCCAGCTAGAGTAGTCCTCCCCAAGGGGACTACCCTTTCCCCAAATGGAATCTTTTACTAAGTAGGAAGAAATCACTTATCAGCTCGAGGTTGACCTTGCAACCAACGAATGATTGAACCATCTTAGCATTAATCTCCAGAGGAAACCATAAATGCTTATGATATGCACTAATTGATGACAAATTCGAAACGTCATTCTACTTCTAGGGAAGCTCAAAGAGGTGTTAAAACAAAGGAAATACAAATGTTAAACTTGGACATCTCTAAACCCAACTTAGGAGGCTTAGTATAACAAAGATTTGATTACCCAAAGAAAAGGCACCCATTGTTGATGATATGCTTATGAAAAGCTCCTCCATGGAACAATACATTAAGAACTAAAAGAAAGTTTTTGTAGTTTTAAGAACCTATAATATGAGGCTCAACCTCACTAAGTGGCATTTTTTATTGGTGTCGATAAGTTTTTGGGGTTTAAGGTGTCAAATAGGGGCATTGAGGTAAACCTAGAAAATTTAAGGTCATACTAAAACTAAGCACCATAAGAAAACCAAAAAGATTTAGTGACTAACATGGAAAGTGATTTTTTTAAATATATTTACTTCAAAGATGGCAAAAAAAAGTTCACCATTTTGTAAAGTATAAGAAACTATGATCCATTATGAATGGAATGAGAACAACCAAATAGAATTTGACCAAGTAGAGACATATTTTAGTTCCCTTCCATTAATAAGAAGGTGTTGTAGAATGGCTTTATCTACTACACAAGGCCATAAACAAATTGCATGTAACATCCCACCCAACGAAGCCCTGATATTCGAGTGTTATTTTAGAAGTGAGAATTTCAGAATGAGTTCTGAAATAGGTAAAGTGATGGGTTCAATTAAGAAACAAAAGCTCACAAGTACGCCCTTGGACGAAATCTTGAAAGTTTGAAATATAGTCCATAAGAATAAGGCTTAAGAGGATAGTTTTAAGTGTCCGACGTTAGGATTGGATTAAGTATAAGTTACTTTCTGAGCGCGTTAGTGATGACTTAGTCTAGCATATTATGGAAGAGCAAAACTTATGGCTAAGTTAAGTACGATGATTTGAAGATAATGGTAAGAGTGTATAAGTCTCTGAATTAGGCGTATAATTATTTAGAAAAATGACAAGCGAAGAAGTGTTCACCCAAAAAGGCCCATATTGGCGTATAGAATAGGCGAACCAAGAATGTTTTGTTTATACAATCCTCTGTAATAGGAACGGTTAGGGAACTATAGGGAAGAATGTTTTACTGACTAACAGTAGTCTCCCAAGTGCATTTTTTGCATATAGAATGGGCAGAATCTGATATGGAAATAAGTAGATAAGGATTTCTAGTCAAATTAGGATCATAAGTGAAACGAAAATGATGGTTAAAAAAAAGGATGGTTATGAGGTATGAGGTCACGCCAAAAGGCAAAATACCTCTAGTGAGCAATGTGGTCTCATACCAGTTGGGTTATAAGAAAAGTTGGTTGGGAACTAGCCAAACATGAACCAGAAAAGTCAAAGGCTAAAGAAGTATTAGGTAAGTTTCTTAGACATGGCAAATTTTGATAAGCCATTCAATCTTGATATGACGATTACCAAGTTCCCATGAAGATTTGGGTTGAGTTAAAAAGACACCCAAGTTAAGTTAAGGGGGTTGTCTCATTTCTTAAGGACGGAGGGGCTAAATAGATTAGAAGGTTGCCTCTCAACAGATGAGTCTGAAACCCTGATTTCTACTAGTGATTTTCCTCTCAAAAAGGTATGTTTCATGATTATATCTATTAAGGTAGTGCAGATATGTAAGTATACTTGAAGAAATAAGGCTTAGTGATATGTCTGAGTTAAAGTAGAGGTGAAAGGTTACTCGAATGAGCTCTCACAAAGTGCCTTTGTTTGACGCGGCGAGGAGGCGATAGTATCTGGTTGGATGAAAGATTTGAAACTCAAGCTGCTGCTGTTACAAGGAAGGATTAGATATGAAGCTTGACAGCCTTCTAGGTTATAAGGTGAGTCTCTAAGTCGACTCTTGTAAATGTATTATGAATGTTAGAACTTCTATGAAAATAAGTAAAAAATGCATGATGTGATGATTTTGTGTGAGAAATGTATGTCTGATGAACTCACATGAATGATTCGTATGGAAAATGAATATGATCTTTGAGGTTAATGAGTTTGAATTTGTAAAGTCTGTGTATGTGTGTTCTGATGACGTGAACAAGTCTATCATGAGTAAGTTACTACATGAAGTTTAAAGGAATGTGTTACATGTCTATAAGCATGAATGTGTTTGTCATGAAGAAGTCTGAAAGGAATAAGTCTGTCAAGCATGAATCTACATGAAGTGTCTGTGTCTGTTTTTGAAGTCGTCTAAAGGGGTCCGTTGGGACTAAAAACACGAATTTCTAAAAGGAAAAGTCTATGGAACTCTAAAGACCATATAGTTTAAGACCATGGCTGGGCCATGGCGTTATATGAAATATGTAAAGGACAGTTGGGTGAGTACCAGTAATGAGGGGCAAACCTCATGGCGGTGAGTTTATGAAAATCCTTACCATCAAAAACACCAATTTTCATATAAGTGAGCTTTTGTGGCTATCTCTGAAAGGAAGCCTTTGTGGCGATCTATGTATAAATAAGTCTTTATGGTTATATCAGTTAAAATGATGCCTCTATGGCTATCTCTGTTAAAAGGATGCCTTTATAGCTATCTCTATTAAATGAATGTCTTTGTGGCTATCTCTGTTATAAGGAAGCCTTTGTGGCGATCTCTGTTAAAAAGATTCCTTTATGGTTATCTCTGCTAAAAGGAAGCCTTTTTGGCTATTTTTGTTAAAAGGAATGCTTTGTGGCTATTTTTTAAAAGGACACATTTGTGGCAGGATCTGAAGAATAGATCTCATGATGACCATTTGAAGAAAATACTTTTAGGCGGATACTGAATGCATGACGAACCCCGTATAGTTACAAGGGATAAATAGAAAGGCTAGTATGCGTCAGAATACGTGGCGAGGCAAAGATATGAGTTAAAAGTAAGAATATAAAATGCTCTAAAGTAAGGAAGATATGGGAAATTCTGATATAAGTATTTGGCGTAGTCTACCCTGCCCGTAGATAATGATAAGTCCTGTGAGTATATAATAAGTTAAGTCTGATAATAAGATAAGTGAAGAGGTTAAGGATTATGAAAAGATAAGATTTAGGAAAATCTACAGAAGGTAAAAAAGTGTTAAACATAGTATGTTTAAGTGCTTAAGAGAAGGAAAATGGTTTTGAAGGAAAAAAGATGGTAGCCTCAATATTGTACCCGCCAAAGAGGGTAGGAAGGTCAAGAAACACCTCAAGGATGTGCAAAACAAAATATGCAATGTAGAATGAATGAAAAAAGTCTCGTAAGGTTTTAGCTCATTAAGTTCTTATGAACTTACAAAAGTTATTTCTGTTTTTAGGTCTATAAAGGAATATGCGCCAAGAGACGATGCCAAGGCTACGCCAAGGGAGCGACACGCTAGGCTATTATGCATACAGAGAAAAACAAGTGGCGTGTCCAAGTCTGTGCTAAAGTTCAATAAGTAGTATTCCAAAGTATACCCAATATACTAAGAGATAAATTAGGAAATTTTGAAATCTTATTGAGCCGAAATAAAAACCATATGTTGTATTTTAAAAAGAAAATCTAAAATAGCCATAGATAGTCAATTGTACTAGGCGAAATGTAAGTGTAACTATACAATGTACACCATAAGAAATTCTGTTATACAAAGATAGACAATTACATCAATGAATAAGAAAGAAAATTTTTAAGTTACATCTGTAAGAAGACGTAACACCTGAGATTCGGATTTGGTAGATCGGGTTGGGTCGAGGGTGTTACATTGCATTCTCTAGTAACATCTTTACAAAAGCTATGCTAATACTTTCAAATGCACCTCATCTTTGTCCTATCAAATCAACCTTTCGAAGTTATTTTCCATAAAGTTGGTAATTTAGGAAGAATAATTATATGGTGTATCAAGGTCAGTGAACTTATCTTAGAGTTTTTTCCCTTATGGATTTTGTTGCTAAATGTATGTAGACCTTTTCACCAAATGATTATGGATGCAACAACGATGCGGTCGTTGAAAGCACCAAAAATATCCTATCCCTATAAAATAATGAAAAAGAATAGTATAAGAGAAGTAGGGTCAAATCCTTAGGGACCGGATTTGCACAAATGCTTGTTCCTCAAAATCCCGGACAGAGTCGTGCCCAAGAAAACTTGTGTACCTGGAAAAAATAAAAATAAAAACAGAATTAAAAGTTTTGATCTGGAAAAAATAAAATAAAAATAGAATTAAAAGTTTTGATTGAATTGAAATTGTGAAAATTAAAATTAAAATAGTAGAAATAAATAGAGTTGAGGAAAAGAAGTTTCTTAGGGATAGATTCCAGCCTTCAGTTGTCTCGATTTGCCTTGGGTTCAATCCTCAGCTTTTAGATGATCCTTCTCAAACAGAATAAGCCAGTTATAGTGGAAGAGGACTCCTACAACCACCAGCTCCAAGATTTTAGACTTACGATTTAGCGGAACCTGACTCTAGCCAACAATCGCTTTTGTGTGACCATCTTATGCTAGACCATCACTTCTCAATGGCGAATACCATGCTATTTTGTCTCTTGGGCTCGCCAACATCTGACGCAGTAAGTTAATAAACTGACAGTGCAACCTTTCCAAAATGAACAAAGCGGTCGTTCCTTACACAAGTTGAAAAAATCACCTATTAAGGGACATGGACGAACGCGTCAACCCCGTAATGCAGAGAAACAATGAATACTCGTTGAGAATGCTAAGTACAAATTCTAAGCCTCATGAACCCTTTTGGGGATTTTCGACAACCTTTGGCTAGATAAGTTTAGTGGCTCATGATTTTTGGGGAAAAAGAATAAATATAATGGAAATAGATTTTTTATTGAATAATATGAAGGGAAATATGGCTAAGCTTTTTGGGGGAGAGAGTGTTTACAGAAAAGATGAATGAAATTTGTGTCACTCCATCCCCTATTTATAGTACTAGGAAACCTAGTATATTCCTAATTAAACTCTAAAGATAAATAAAGATAAATAAGGATTAATAAAGATAAATGTTAAAATTAAATCTAAATAATAATCCTTAATAATTATCCTAATATAATTGGAATTAAAATAGAGTCTTGTGCTATAAAATCTCTTCTTTTGCATTTTTGCTCCAAAATCTTCCACACTTTGCATTTTTGGCACCACTTCTCTCCTACTTCATATGATGGCCCAATTTATCTTCAAATTCACGCTTTTTACCTCCAAATTTCCTTTTGCCTTCAATTTAGTCCCTACAAGATAAAAAACCATAAATAGCTCAAATTAGTAGGATCATACTCAAAATAAATATGTAATTAATACATAAAAATATGTCATTTTAGAGTATTATCAAACAATCAAAGTGAATTAAATTGTAACAACTCATTTTTCAGTGGTGTAGGAAATAGTGGTTTCGAGACCACAATTCCAACATGTGAGTTCGTAAATACTATTTATTTAATATTTAAGAGGTCATTATAGTGTCATATTGAAATTTGGTCCGGTCCGGTAATTTTGACGTTTAGTTAGTTAATTAAAGAAAAAAGGACTAAATCATAAAAGCTGTAAAAGTTAATCATTATTAGCTTTTATGGGCTAAATGGGTTTAAAAGTATTCTTGAATGGATTTAAATGGCAAATAAGCCATTTTATAGCTAATGGCCGATTAATAAGTGAATTTTGGTGTTATAATAAAATTTTAATTAAAAATTAAGTTATAATAATATGTCATCATCCACTTTTCCATTTTAGTTCTTTCTTCTTCAACCGAATTCTAAAAACTAAAAGAATCCATAGCTCCTTTCTTCAAGCTTAATTGGCCTTTTACATGGTATGTAAGTTAAGACAATTTTTCATGAATTTTATGTTTTTAAGATCATTGTAGCTTAATCTATCTAGCCAGGGATTACTTTGAAATACTGTTAAAGGTTTGAAAGCTTGTCACTGATGTTCTTAAAGCTTTTAAGTTGTTAATGGTTAAACTTGATGCTTGATGATGAATTAGGACTATTTTATAAAGTGATTTTGAATAG
Organism: Gossypium bickii; assembly: GCA_025503065.1. Classification (NCBI taxonomy): domain Eukaryota; kingdom Viridiplantae; phylum Streptophyta; class Magnoliopsida; order Malvales; family Malvaceae; genus Gossypium; species Gossypium bickii. The sequence continues at coordinate 37,937,899 of CP106717.1, read as the reverse complement.
TTTTGAGTTTAGGGACTAAAATTATAAAATATTGACATTGACTTGAAATTTTTGTAAATTTCAATACTTGAGGGTTTTTTAGGGATGATATTGAATTCAACACTATGGGTTAGGCCTTAATTGTGAAAAATAAGCTTGTTTCGATTTTTGGGACGAAATTGAACAAAGTGCAAAACTTTAGGAAAATTGTGAAAAATGTTAATATGAGGTCATATGCATTAAATTACATGTTTTAAGGTAATTTAGACTGGTAAATTAAAATAGAATTACTATATAGGTCAAGAATTGATAGATAATCGTGGAAAAGAGAAAATTGTAGACTAGTCTTTAATACTGCTATCTTTGTTGTTTGACCTTGGTAAGTTCATACGGTATTGTTTTGTGTATTTTGGTAATGTTATTATTGAAATTCTAAATTTTGGTGACATTGATTCTAAACTTAAATGTTATGGTTGATTTAGTGAGAAAATGGATTGATATGGAAAGTGTTATACGATTATTATCGAGCTCGGATGAACATATGATAGGAGATAATTGGCATGCAGTAGGTTATTTTGTGTGCTGTATTGGATTGATATGTGATGAAATGATGATATATAACATGTTATATTACACTAAATGTGCCGAAATCCAACATTTGTTGTAGATTACCAGTTATATTTACAATGATCCTGACATGTTTCTAGGGGCGGATGTAAAGTCTATAGGCTTAGCACTTGGTGCCCAGGCGTGTTTTTGAAGGGATGTTAGCCTACGGGCTAGGATCTTGGTGCCTAGGCATGTTTTTGGTTGGATTAGCTCGGTTGAGCATTTTGGCTTGTCTTGGGTGGATAACTGCATATCTGTATCTGTTCATATCCATTATCAGGCAAAGTTGTGCTTGTTAAATGACATAATGACTTGTATTGAGGCGTAATAACATCTTGATGATGACTTGAAAATATATGCTCAAACTTATGGATAATTTGTAGAGACTTGATGTGAAACAGTCTTGTTTAACTTGAATGGTTATTTGATTTGTGTATTATGAACTCCCCTCTTGGTACGATTGTGGTGACAGGATTAAATGTTAGTTAGTTATGTTGTTAAATTTAAATTATGATACCAAGGTATGTTATATCGCGGTACTACCTATGAACTTACTACGCTTAGTTGAAGCTTACTTTGTTATTTTCTTGTTTTCCCGCAGTTGTCTTGTCGTGAAATTAAGCGATCAAATCAATTAGAAGATCGCACTATGTAACTTCTTTTTGGTAGACTTTGGAATCTTTATATTTCGGTTTTGTGGCATGTAATAGGAGTATTTGGTTTATGTACATATGTGTTCGTGAAAGTATATACATATGTTTTGTGGTTATGCAAATTATATATGTTTGATAGCCAAATGGTTGTTGTTCATGGCTTATTATGGGAAATCTTGAATGTGTGCTGTATATGGTATATAATAGAATGAGATGAAATGTTGATAAATGGATATTTGTGATGGAAAAAATGATTGGATGATAGCTTAGTTGGATGTTGTGGTAACATGGTTAGATATGGGATTTGGATGTTATGAAATGATATTTTCTTTGGTTCATTTGATAGTAAAGGTATTAGTGAATGTGATTTGGTTTATGGACATTAGTTGGTGAAAGATATTATAGCATTTTGACACTTTACATGACATTGTTTGAGTTAAGTATATATGTGATAGAAAATGGAGTTGAATTTTAAGTTTGATTGTTGTTTGTGATGGTGCCTTATGGCATATTGGTTAGAACTAGGCAAATGACATGTTTTGATATGCTTTTGATATGTTTTGAGTTGATTTAATGAATGGTTATTGGCATGCTTAGGACTTAAGTAAACCATTGATGGTATGTCTTGTATTTTAAGGTATAATTTAGCACACATGGGTTGTAACATGGTCGGGTGTCACACATGGGTAAGTGACACGATTGTGTGCTCTGTTTGATTTTGGTGACTTTAGGTACACACGGCCACAGTCTATTACACGGCCTGACGAGACGGTCATGTGACCTTTTTATACACATCATCAATTTTTTGCACAATTTGGGGACACGACTGTGTGATATTGCATCACACGGTCGTGTGACCCCTATTTTTTGTTTTTACCCTACTTTTATGTTATGTTCTTTATCAGTCCCTGCTTGTTTCTAAATTGATTTTAAAGGTTCATAGGCTCAGTTTAAAGTCTCATTTTTGAATTGATTTTAGAGGTTCATAGGCTTGATCTAAATCTCGTAACCTTAATTCAGCGACGGAGACGAGTGAGGGGTGTTACATAAACAACTTGGTGAAACAGGTCCTTTAACCATGGTAAACCCCATGCTTGGAGATAGTGGACTCTATATGGTGATGGCTACACTATGAATAATAGTTTTAGCGTAAGAATCTTGCTAATGGACCCCGTGAGAAACAAATGGCAATAAGTATTATTGTTTGAGTTAATCACTTTAAACAACATGGTAGAGAACAAATCAGATTGAATGGATTATGAGTTATGAGAATTGGGCTTGGCCAAAGATTACAAGTTAGCTAGAAATATGCTTGAACATTTGACCAAGCCAAGTTCCAGCTAATCTATAGAGCTAACAATGAAAAGAAAACCTCACTCACCAAGCTTACCTCGTTGCTCGAAGTTTAATAGAGAGGTAAGATCTTACTTGAACATAGGGCTTGCCCCATTTATGAAAAGCATCCCTAAATTCTTTGCATCTCTAATAAGTTTACATGGATAGTTTTTGGGATTTATGCCTTTAGTGTAGTGATTTTGTCATGATTACATTAATATTATCTTCATTGATAATATATTAGACTGGGCTCAAGTTGAATTTATCCTAGACCTATTTATGAATTTATTCACTTATGATGATCATGTTGTGACTTACCTAAATCCTGATTAAGTGAATGATTATGTGCTTGTAACATATGGGCTTTGATATATTTGAAAGTTATGCTATCATAGTAGTGGACCAAAAGTTAGTATGTTGCGTATATGACTTATACATGGCATAGCCTTACTCACGATAGTGGAATCATAGCTCGATTAAAAGAGTACATGATATCATTTCATTGGCATTGTATGAATTATGAAAATAGATCGTGGCCATTAATCATTTTCCTTGAAGAAACTAAAGACCTGAATGAGATAAGATTGGCTATTCATACCCAACATGTAGCTGGGTAATGTAACTCAAAGTCCGCAACTGATAGTTCTAAGTAGGGGACTTGGTTATGCATAACACTAAAGCCATTTTTCTTGTAACACGAGAGGAAAAATAGCACTAAACTGGAATACATCCTACAAGTTCATCATGAAAATCAACTATAGAGCTTACAACCTTGCACAAATTGATGGAAAACTGATCTACCGTAATTTGATACGTCCAATTAGGATCTCCATTACGCTTAAAAAGCTTATTCTCAACAATTTAAATGTCTTTTTCGTCTTTTTTGCTTTATTTTGTTTTTTAATAAGTGTTTAATGCATTTTGTACTCATTTTGATACTTAAATTGGCCAAATGTGCCATTTGGACCTAACGATCAGTTAAGTGTTGTAAGAACTCAATGGTGGCCCGATTTTGAGCAAAAACATCATGAAGGTGGGGGTATCGAAATATCGAAGCATGAAAATTGAGATACCCTCGATAGTCCTGAAATGAAGAGAAAAATGAAAAGCACCTACAGTGATATCAGGATATCTTCATTCGGTATCATGATACCCAGCCTTCAAGGAAATTCCCCATTTTGAAACTGTTGACGATATCACGATATCCAGACCAGGGGTATTGCGATATCACTGTCGTGAGGAGACAAAAATTGTCATAAGAGGTAGTCTTTGTCCAACTGAAGCACCAATCAAAAAGACACATTGAGAAGCATTTTGGTCAACAAAAAGGGGTCAGAATAGTTGCTAAAAAGAGCCAAAAATTGGCTGGAGAGAGAGAGAAAGAGAGAGAGAGAGAGAGAGAGAGAGAGAGAGAGGATACATTAGGCACAATTTTTAATCATCTTATTTTTTCTTTCATTTCTAAGGTTTTAGTTCTTCTTCTCCATAGCTGTAGATTTAATTTTCTGCTAGTTTTTTTGTGTTCGTTTACATCCTTAGTGTTATTTAAGTTAGTTAACACTGTAGCTTGGGTTTATTTTACATGTTTAGGACCTCTAACTTGCTTGTAATGACATTTTCATATTTATTTTAATGCAATTTCAGTTGGTGTTCTTTTTCTTTATTAAGAATCTTATCTTTATTATTCTTGCTCATTTATCTTATTCTTAGTGTCTTTTCTTTTAACTCTTTCAAAGTAAAAACAAAAGCTTTCATCTTTTTGTTCAAGTTTTATATTAATGGCTTTCATGTGTGTTTCTTTGATTTTTTTCAGTTTAAATACATTAATATGTAACTAAACCCTAGGAGGTTGGCTGATGGAGATGTGGGTAAACTAATTTTTGGAGTCAGGAATTAAATTACAATAAATTGGACTAAATTGAATGAACTTCAAAACTTAGAATTAACACCCCTAAGGGCAAATCAACATAAATGAGATCAAGAGGTAATCTTATTAGGCACCAATTCATTAGTATCGAGTCAGTCGGGCGAGATCGAGAGATAAACTAAATTAATTTATCTAATTTGGTAAAATTAAGATTGAGAGGTAAAATGGAACCACTTTAGGAGTCTAAGCAATTTAGATCCCTAATTTGATGATTAATGAACCACATGGAAGTCAACTAGCCATTGTTCGTTATTAATTGGATAGTTTTCTAACTTTGCATGCTTTATGATTTAGTCCTTTTGTTAAATAGCTAGTAAATTAGTTTAAATATTCTCAATTTCATGGTCTGTCGTATTATGTTATTTAGCAAGTAGATAGTTAGAATCTTTAATTCCATGTTATTAGCTACAATTCACTCAATTGCCAACTCTTGTGGGTTCGAGCCTCGTAGTACTCCTATAACCCGTTGTACAAATTATATTATAATTGACTTGTTACACTTGTAGACACCTCATGTAGTTATTCTGATTTGATTGTTGTATTAGTGTTGATTCTCAACGTTGGTGCATGCATGCTGGGGTGCAGTCAAAAGCCTATCCCAAGCATGAGGAATGCAATGCATTTGATGAAATATTATATTTGAGTCTAACCATCTTAAGCACATTGCTTTTTAAGCATAGCATTTTCAAGCATCTTACCTTTTCAGGAATGGACTTTTCAAGCACCCCACGCCGCAAATGACAAGTCGAAGGGGAAATAAACATGAACACTTTAAGAGACGTTCATTCGTATGACAAGTTAAAGGGGAAATCAACATTTAGAAGAGACATTCATTTTTATAACCTTTGGATTCTTCTCCACAATGTTGGCACTAATGATATTTTAAAAACTCTTAAAGGTTCATTTGTCCTGTAATAACATGTGGTTAACAAACTTGCTAAGACAAAAACACACAACAAAGTAGTAAAATACAAAGGCAATAGAAATGGAAATAAAAGTTTTATTAATCAATTAATGGTTTACATCAATATCAACTCTTTAAAAGAAACATTATTAGGATCTTCCCCAGTAGAAAGGTTAACAATAGAAGGGTTAACATGAAGTGACTTAATATGTATAGAATAAAGGGCATCAATACTAATAATATTACTAATGAAACTTGCCTCTTCACTATTTTCTTCTTCAAGGTGGATGATAAAGCCTACCGAGCTCACTAGGTCAACCTGGAAGGCCTCCCATTCAATGCTTATTGGATAGTGTATGTTGAAATTTTTAAAATTATCTAAAACAATACTCAAATTTACCTTTCGCAAAACTAAAGGGCCATGGGTTACCTTGATACTTAACATTGTCAAGTCTTGAATGTATCAAAGATTTCTCAAAAGTAGCCTTCACCTTAGCTTCCTCCACAACCTTTTGGCACTTCTTAGCTCCTGGCAAGCTGCGCTTCCAACTCCCTATCTTGGCTTCAAAATCTACTAATTGTTTCTTAAGGTCAAAGATTCTATCATTCATCCTTACATTAACCTTCTCTAGTGAAGCCACCCTCGAGCTTTCAACCTTACACTTAATATGAACTTCCTTCACGCTCTGAGTCGCCTATTTACTTTCCCCTTATAAACCTCATCGGAGGACTTAAGCTTTCGAAGATTCCACCAACTTCTGATTAGCCTCTTTTCAGTCATTAATCTTATCCTTAGCGTCTTGCCACTTGGCATTAGCCTCATCTTCAGTATTTGGAAGGCCACCATCCTTTCAATGTCATATATTCCTAAAAAATCTTCTAGAAGTAGTGACTGAATAGACTATATCATCTCAACGGCATGGCCCTTTATTAACATTGTGTGCGTCTTGAATGAAGTAAACATAATTTTTATCATTCGAGTTTTCTCACCATGCAAAGGGTATTCCCCAACATTAAGATGTTCTTATAATGAGAAATAATGATGAGGATTTCCTTAGAACCCACTTGTGGACCCAAAACGTGCTTCTATTTGTCCATCTATGGTAAAAAAAAGAAGAGGGGGCACTCTACGAGCTACTTAAAGAAGCTAGGTAAGGTAGGCTTGGAAAGCGAAATAGAAAGCATCTTTGTAGTAGATAATATAGATAAAATCTTGCCTTTATAACCATCATTTGAAGGTGCACCTAGAGGAGTTAAGTCTCTAGAAGGGTGTATCTTTAACAAGTGACACTTTCCTCGATGAACCCTACGAATCCCCTTCAAAAGGATCTCTCAAGATGCGAGGCTCTCTTTCCTTACCTAAAGTCTACTTTGTCTTCAACTTCTTTGAAACATATTATTAGTGAGAAGAAGAGGACCTCTTAGAATAGCTATACATCAATTGCATGATGTGATCATGTCTTTTACCTTAGTACCTCCTCTTCTTTGTCTTTGTTCCTTTCCAACAAACAAACCTTCTGCAAAATATAGAAGATGTTAAGTACCACCACAAGCTTCAATGCATCAAATCACAAAGTCAAGGTCAAGGTTTACAAGCATAGTGTTGACCTCTCGCCTTCCTATCTCCTTATGATCACACTTACATTTTAAGCTCAATATCATAAGCTTGCCTTTTCAGGCTCATCAATTATTACACATTACGCCTCCTCCTAAAAGGGGTACCTTGTCCAAAAGCATTGCCTTGAAAATGTCTTTTTAAACCTCCCCATCAATTGAGGGGTAACTATTATGCCTAAAGGCCTCGCCAGATCAACCACTTTGACCAAGAAAAGCTCACCTACAAAGAAGCTCACCAAATTCGTATACACTCCTCATGTGGGCAATCACCATGTCATATGAAGGTCCATTCAGAGGCTTCCTTAGTTATATCACATAATTGACTTCAAAGACTAAGGCACAACACCCCAAGGGTCTACCAGTAGCATTCCATGGTCCTACGATATAGGAGACCTTCCCAAAGGGGATCCACACCAAGCTTATTTATATAAACCTTCTTGTATCCAAGAAAATCCTAAGCATTCCACACACAAGTTTCAACAACCCGAAACTTTTAATGAATATTCACACATCATTATGAGCCACATGCAACCACTGCCTTTAAATCTATAGATATAAAATTTAAAATTTAAAGCATTAATCGTTGTTAAATAATTAAATATAAAAAATCAAAGTTTTAATTAGTAGAGATAAATTTCAACGCCTGAGTGGCCGGTCCCAGATCTAAGTCCATCATCTCATCTTCAAATTAATGGCATCATCGTAATTCTCAGTCAAAATATAAAATTAAGAAAGAAAAACAATATATATAAAAAATGACAACTTTCTATTTTCTAAAAGGAAAAACGAAATAAATAAAATAAAGAAGCATTGCTATTTGGTATTTGCTATTGCTTATAGGATTCGTCAACTTTTCTTTCCCTCTGAAAAGAGGAAAAAAGAAAAACAAAAAACAAAAGAAAAAGGAAAACTGTTAACTTTTCCTCTCTATAACTCTCACGGTCACCCCACTTTCTTTCTGTTTCTCTGATCCATCAAAGTGTTTTCTTTTCTCTTTTTTTTTTTTTAAATCTTTTTTTTGTTTTACATTTCTTCTGCTTATTTGATTCATCACTCTAGCTATTACCCTTTTCAAGTCTTTCATACTTTCCTCACTACTTTTCCAACAAACCCAATCTGAAATTCACTTCTTTTGATCAAAACTATTTGGTCCAAAACTTCAAGTATCCAAAAACCTCAGGAATCCCATTGTTTTCCTTTTCCATTTTTTGTTTGTTTCTAAGGGAAATGAGGGATGTTTTCATGGTTGGCAAGGATAGCTCTGGCTTGTTGGAGACCAGTGAGTCGATATGCCCGTATGAACAAGGATTACAACAATAGCAATAGTGATGAACTTGAAGAAGATTCTTCTTCTTTACGTGACTCGCTTCTTTGGTGTAGAGACCTTGAAAAACACTCTTGTGGTGATTTTTCATTTGCTGTTGTTCAAGCCAATGAGATCATTGAAGATCATAGTCAAGTTGAGACTGGCAAAGATGCAATTTTTGTTGGTGTCTACGATGGACATGGTGGCCCTGATGCTTCTCGCTTTATCTCTGATCATCTCTTTCAAAATTTGATTAGTAAGTTTCCCTTTTTACTTTTTTCCTTTTGAAGTTTGTCAATTTCTTTTCTTTTTTAAGTGGATGCTTCATTGAGTTGTTTAGGGGTTTCAATGATTTATGTTCTTTATTTATCTGTAGTGAGTCGAGTTCTTGGGGATTTTTTTACCCTTGATTTTAACACTTCCTTGTAATTTTCTTTACATACGGTGGTAAAGTTATGACTTTCTGACTTTCTTCTTTAGTCTCAATGTCTTTAGCTATATTCTTTCAATATAAGCCTCTTGTTTTTGTTTTGAGCCATCTTGTATACATCTTTGCTTAGATTTCTTGGACTGTTATTTGTTTATTTATTTATTCATTTCTTTTCCATGGTTGTTTGAATGTAGTTTATGTTGGTAACCAGACTAGTTTTCATTTTTGCAGTCGGCTGTGATAGATGCTGGTTTAAAGCAATCTTATATGAATTTGTATTTTTCTGTTTGTCTATTTTCTTGGTGCAGAAAATAAAAATAAATATTGATGTGTGATCACAGTGAGTAGGATTTTTTTTGGAATTCTAAATTTGGTAAATGAAAATTTTGCTTTTAATGGAAACATGTTAGGGCTTAAATATAATGTCAACTTGTCAACAAACAAAGTTAACTTACACAGTAGTTGACTCCGGAAATTCATTATTTGGTTAACAAAGACTCACATTTATTCATTGGACTGTAATTAGAATGTAAAGGGAGCTCTGATACAAAAGATTGAACTGTATGATTGTGTTCTTCATTCCAGCGTAAATGAATGCTTTCCTTTGTATTGCTTTTTGGTAATTCATTGTAGAAACTATCTTACATACATCATTTAGCAGGGCTTGCTCGGGCAAATGAAACCATTTCCGAAGATATTCTTAGAAATGCTTTCTCCGCAACCGAAGATGGGTTTCTCGCGCTTGTGCGTAGGTCTTGTGGAATAAAACCATTAATTGCTGCAATCGGATCTTGTTGTCTGGTTGGAGTTATATGGAGGGGGACGTTATATGTCGCTAATTTGGGTGATTCTCGAGCAGTAATCGGGTATTTAGGTAGGTCAAATAAGATAGTTGCTGAGCAGTTGACTAGAGATCATAATGCAAGTATAGAGGAGGTGAGACAGGAGCTGAGGTCGTTGCATCCAGATGATTCTCATATCGTTGTTATGAAGCATGGAGTGTGGCGTATTAAAGGCATCATTCAGGTATGCTCTCTTTTGTTCATTTGTATATATGATGTTTTCAGGTGGAATTACTACTAGAACAAACAAAAAGAAGGGCTTACTTTTCTCTTTACATAAGCGATAATGGAGCATAATTTGCGTGCATATGTTTTTAAGGTTGTTTGGAATGATATTACACCCCTGAGCAGATAGATATATACAAGCTGTTCTATGATTATCAAAGGATTGAATCTTCAAATATCAGATTACGAGTCAAAATGTTGATTTGTTTACTGCCTTAATCTATTTCCTTTGACTTCATTGCTTAGGTAACCTCTTACGTCACTCAGTGTCAATTTCTCTCTGAATCTTAAGGATTCATTTTGAGGCTTATTGTTGCTATATGTACGTTTACTCATAGCCTTCCTGTTTTTTTTACCCTGCTTTTGTTGATATATTACGGATATTTGTAGCTATATTGTTGATGGCCAGAACTTTTTTTTTTGTAATGGCAAAATGCTCCAACTTCTGTTGATTCGTAACTATTACTGGTGCGGTACGATAAACATATTCAGCGAGCTGTGCATTGTAGTTGGTTCTTGATATGAACATATTTATATTCAAAAGTTGTGGTTTTTTCTTTTACATGGAGGTCACTTTGATGTTGGTTTGCATGCAACAGTTATAGCGGTATTCATTTGTATTTTGACTGTTGTATGTTCTTTGGTGTTTGCCTATGAACTGGTACACCAGGTTTCCAGATCTATTGGAGATGCATATTTGAAGAGGCCTGAGTTTTCTCTCGATCCTTCTTTCCCACGGTTTCACCTCTCTGAACCCATTCGTCGACCTGTGCTAACAGCAGAACCATCATTGTGCACCAGGGTTTTACAACCTAGTGATAAGTTTCTCATTTTTGCATCGGATGGACTTTGGGAACATTTGACGAATCAGCAGGCAGTCGAGATTGTTTCCAACTCTCCACGAGCAGTAAGCGCTAACTTTTATTGCATAGGTTTACATCTTCTTGTACCATGTTATCTCACTGTCAACTCTCTCCCGGAAAATGTCAGGGAATTGCAAGAAGGCTTATTAAAACAGCTTTAAACGAGGCGGCTAGGAAAAGGGAGATGAGATATGATGACCTGAAGAAGGTAGATAAAGGGATAAGGCGGTTTTTCCATGATGATATTACGGTTGTTGTCATCTTTGTAGACCAGGAGTCGCTGAGTACGAAGATGCCTGTTCCGGAGCTGTCCATAAAGGGGTTCGCCGACTCCATTGGACCATCAAACTTCAACATTCTTTAAGCCTTGAGATGTAAATCAGGAAATGCAAGCACATGTGGTCTATCATCATCTGAATTAATAGCTTGCCACTTCAAATAATCAGTTGGGTTTCTGTATGGATTTTACTTTCTTTTTTTCTTTCTCCTTACCAAGCAAGAAAAGTTTGAACTAATTTTGATTTTACTAGTATTACTTTGATTCCCGACTTTATGATGATAACCCCTTTTTAAGAGAAGCTACAATTTTCATTTTTTTTTTCCTTTTTCTTGCACATTTTCCATTATCCCTTTCATTTGGTATTCGTATATTTAGCGAGTGACATTTGAAGATTACAACATCGCCCAAATAAATTAAAGAAAAAAGGAACCCTACTCAGTTTTTATGTTAATGTTAATATGGTAATAACATCCAATAAAATGTATTGCAATCTCTTTAAAACAAGAGTAAAACAGTTAGATGAAGGCTAGTGAAATTATAATAAAAAGAATTTCTGATTCAATCCAAAACCATATCGGTAACAAATCAATCAATACACCACCTCTTCTACACTCAATAATAATAATAAAAAAGAATCCCTCCATAAAGCAATACTGGAAACCAACTCAAAGAATGCCAAAAAAAAAAAAAGAAAAAAGAAGGGGAAATAAATTAACGGAGCAGAAAGAAAAGAAAGCAACCACTTGATTTATAAGCTTTGCTGTGATACAAAACGTGTACTGTATGTATAGCTCTTCTCTAGAAGCATTTCCTGTGCACAATTGATGGCCCAGACTCGTCGTACTCTGCCTTTGAAATCCACATCTGCCAAAGTATCACCTTCTTTTAATATCTTAAAAGTACCGATTCGTTCAAGTCGAAAATGCGATAAACATACATTGTCTATCAGCCATTAGTTTAATTTAGGGGACATAGCCCTTGTAAGTAAGTTGTTTATAAGCATATTTATGTAAAACATAAAGATTGTGAAAAATTGTGAAGGAACCAACCAAGATATGAGCGAATAAGGATAGTGTACCTGCTGGAAGGTGCTGAGGGATGCCAAAATGGAGCCTCCTATCCAAACACTATACTTCCTCTCTGGTGGTGCAACCACTTTAATCTTCATGCTGCTTGGGGCTAATGCTGTGATTTCCTTGCTCATCCTGTCAGCGATTCCAGGGAACATAGTGGTGCCACCACTGAGGACAATGTTTCCGTAGAGATCCTTCCTAATATCCACGTCACACTTCATGATGGAGTTGTATGTTGTTTCATGAATGCCAGCAGCTTCCATCCCGATCATGGATGGCTGGAAGAGGACTTCTGGACAACGGAATCGTTCAGCCCCAATGGTAATAACCTGTCCATCAGGTAGCTCATAGCTTTTCTCAACGGCAGAGCTGGTTTTTGCTGTCTCCAACTCTTGTTCATAGTCAAGAGCAATGTAAGCTAGTTTCTCCTTCATGTCTCTCACAATTTCCCGCTCAGCCGTAGTTGTGAAAGAATAACCACGCTCCGTTAATATTTTCATGAGAGCATCAGTGAGATCACGACCAGCTAGGTCGAGACGCAAGATGGCATGTGGAAGAGCATAGCCTTCATAGATTGGGACTGTGTGGCTCACACCATCCCCAGAGTCCAAAACAATACCTAAACAAATTAACCATGGATGTTACGGTAAGAGTGACTACAGAAAATATTTGTTCAAATGTACAATCACAATTATTCTATGACAGAATAAACTTGGTAATGAGACCAAAGTAATTTTTGAACTAGAGGAATGGAGGATTGCTGCTAATATTTTTTTCACGTTCATGGAAACGGGGAAGTTAAGATACCAGATATTCACACAAGCAAGTTGTTGCAAGAGTAATATGCATGTCTGAAATGTAGAATGATATATTTATATGGGCTTCTATAGATCTTGATTTATGATGCTTGATCATGACAAATGAAGTTAGCAAATCTGTTTTCTAATAAGATCCAGGCAACAATATTTCCAATTTTGCATGGTACCTAAATTTTGTTTTAGCACTTTTCAGATATAAATCTTATTAACCTCTCGTTGGATGGATATAAGTTTCACATGCATAATGTTTAACAATCAAGAGAAAGTGCGTACCGGTTGTACGGCCACTGGCATACAAGGAAAGAACAGCTTGGATAGCAACATACATAGCAGGGGCATTGAATGTCTCAAACATAATTTGAGTCATTTTTTCACGATTGGCCTTTGGGTTAAGAGGAGCTTCTGTGAGGAGAACCGGATGTTCCTCAGGGGCAACTCGAAGCTCATTGTAGAAGGTATGATGCCAGATTTTCTCCATGTCATCCCAATTGCTAACAATACCATGCTCAATTGGGTACTTTAAAGTCAAAATACCTCTTTTCGATTGAGCTTCATCCCCCACATAAGCATCCTTTTGGCCCATACCAACCATCACACCTGTGTGACGTGGGCGACCAACAATGCTAGGGAATACAGCTCTGGGAGCATCATCTCCAGCAAATCCAGCCTGAAAAGTTGGACATGAATCAGCATCTAAATAAAAGACTGATCAATAAAACCAATGTGCTTATAATACTACACTACTATCAACATACTGCTATAAGATGAAATGGATATCATCTAAATGCTTACCTTGACCATTCCAGTCCCATTGTCACAAACAAGAGGCTGAATGTCTTCGTTTTCTGCCATTTTCTATTGCCTGTTTCATAGACAAACACCAACAATCATATATATATATATATATATATTATTAATAAATGATCTCATATCAGAATCATCACCAAAAGCTATTTCTAAGATATGGCACTATTAGCATCCCAATTCGAAAAAGATCATGAAAAATGAATTATACACGCATTATTTCCTCCATAGTGAACTTCAATTGAGGAATTAAATCGAAAAACCTTTTATTCAACTCTTAATCTAACTCCAAAACAATAAATTCACATTCTATGAGATGATAAAGCAGCAGAATTAGCAATAATTAAATGCAAAATAAGTGAAAAAGTCAGCATTTTACATTAAAAGGTGCTGAAGTTGAAGATCTAAGCATCGAAATCCGATCTAATTAGTGCTTAAAATTGATAGATAAAATAGAAACGAAATACCTTTGCTTGTGGATTCTCTCCCTTAGACGGAGTGTTGAAGTTGTGGAATTGTGCAGTTAAAGGTACCCGCCCTCTTTATTTTAAAGAGGGACAACACTGCAAATGAAACTCCATTTCAAATGTAAATTCGTCTTAAATTCACATGAAATTCAAATTCCGGATGATCTTGGCCGCCCATTTCCACTGTTCCCCATCTACGGACCCCATTTCTCGTCACGTTCTTGGTGGAAACAGCTGGCTCCCTATCTTTAAAATATTAATTAAATAGCAAATGGCTCCGAAAATAAATTTTGAATTTCTTTTATTTCAATGAAAAATTAATTCCAAGTCAATGAAGTCGTTTCATGTTTCACAATATTTTCCTCAAAAAAGAAATTTATTTCCACTAGCAATATGTATATATGTTTTACAACTAGGGGCTTAGGGACAATCTCTTTTAGGACATAGCTGTTAAAGCAGAATTCAATTAAGGGGGCAATTTGGTCCTATAAAGGGCCCTACTAAATAAAGAAAGATAAAATTCCTTTTTGATCACTTTAGTGGTGGACTAATTATAATCATGAAAATGAAAAATATGCCAACTCAGCACTCCGTTCACAACTGTCTAAAGTTGTTGATATCAACTTTATTATTGTTATTATATGTGAATTTACTCCCTTCTACTATAATCTAATATTTTAGTTGGAATCTTGAAACCAATTTCGTTAAATAATTTGACTTTAGTTTTCTTACATTTTTAACATTTGACGAATATTATCTTTTTCTTCAAATGTAAACAAACATTCCAAGATTGTAAAATAAGATGAAATTAACTAAAAACTTTTGCTTCACCAATGAAAATAAACATTTTAAAATGTAGATCTAACAGCTTAATTTTGGGGCTAATCGGAACAGTGATTTCGGAACCATTAATCAGAAGTCGGAGGAAATTATTTTAATATTATTTTATGTGTTATAGCATGATTATATGAGTGCATGAAAATTTTGATGCATTAATTTTAGTGATTTCATGCTTAATTGCGGAAAAGGACTAAATCGCATAAAGTGTGAAAGTTCTATTTTACAAGCTAAATGTGTCTAATAGCTATAGAACCTTATTGAAGGTCCTTAATGTGCAAATAGACCCTTAGAAATAGGGCTGGCCGGCCATAGGAGACAAATATGAGACATGGTCAATGGTTTGGTGGATTAGGTGACTTAATTGAATAAAATAAATAAAACAAAAGAAAGGCTATCATCTTTTTCACTCTCCATCTTTTCCACCGAAATTTTCAGCAAAATAAGGGGTTTGAGAACCCAAAAATTTCAGCCAAGCTTTCCTCCTTGCAAGTAAGTGTTTTAGTGGTCATTCTTTGATAATTTTTGTACTTTTAAAACCCTTATAGCTTGAGCTAGCTAATGAGGGGACTATTTTGCAAAATGTTTGAAAACCTAGGGTTTTGCCATGAGAGCATTAATGTTGATTTCTAAAATTTTATGGAAGAAAATGAGTCTTAGTTGTTAAATAAACAACTTTTGTGAAAGGTGTTTCCATGAAAACACCTAAAAGGACCTTTTTGTAAAGGTTGTAAATAGGTGAAAAATGTGTGAAATAATGAGTATTAGGGGTTGTTATAAGAGTGATAAATGTTCAGCTAGGCTTGTTAAAGGAGGAAATTTGATTAGAATCGATTTACGAGCATAGGGGTAAAATCGTAATTTTTGTGAAAGTCAAAGGGTGAAACGGTAATTTTTCCAAAGCATAATTCATGAGATATTTTAGTCAATGTGATCATTAAACAAGTGAAATTGTTATTGTAGATCAAGAAACACGAAGCCCAGACCGAAACCGAGGCAAGAATAAGGTGGTGGACTAAATTGAACGGTTCCACATATATTCTGGTACCAAGATAAGTTTGTATGAAATTAAAGCTACATAATGCTATTATATTCCTAATTGCTTGATATCATGAGAAATGTTTAGTATTTCTATGAAATTGATTAATGATGCCTTGATGAAAGTATAATGCTATTAAGTTGAGTGGAAGCCCCAGTTGAACATGAGGAATAGTAATGATACCATTATCACAACATGAGATAAGGAAGGTCCCGTATAAGACCATGTTTGGGACATGGCATCGGCACTGAAGGGAGATCTCGTGTAAGTCCATGTCTGGGACATAGCATTGACATCGATATATGATCTCGTATAAGACCATATCTGGGATATGGCATCGACATCGAGATATGAGATCCCGTGTAAGACTATATTTGGGATATGGCATCGGCATCGAGATGTGATCCGATGTAAGACCATATCTGGGATATGGCATTGACATCGTGTTACATGTATGATGAGACTGAGTATCCTTCAATATTCCAATTAGTTCAACGGGTAAAGAGCTAAGTTTACGTTTAAGATGCCAATAAGCTGATTCTATGTTCAAGAGAGTAAAAGTACTAAAGTTATGTGATGAAGTGATACAGGTACCCATGAGTAACTTATGAGTAATAAATGAAAAAGGTGATATGTGATTTTGTAAGAGTAAGCATGAGTAAGTTATGTTGATGAGCTTGAGAACTTGTGTATTATCTAATGTGATGAATGGATGTTATCATGAACCTTTATGTTGCTATCTATTTCATGCAAACTTACTAAGTTTCATGCTTACCCCTCTCATTTCCCTTTTCCTTATAGTATCGCCAAGCTAACTCGAGGATCGTAGGACGTCAGAGTTCGGAATCACACTATCAACTTCTTTTTGGTATAGCAAAGTTTGATTAATTTTGAGTGTGGCATGTATATGAACTTGGTTATTTTGTGATATGTCATATTTGTTAGTCAATGTGTGGCTATTAATGTCATTCAATTCATTTTGTAAATGGCCATTGGAAATTGGCCAAAACTTGATAAGTTTTATATATTCAATGGTGAAGAATTTCATGAAGTGCATGCTTGCGTGTTTGGATGATAATTGAGTAAAGAATATGTATGATGAATGTAGTGTAAATCTAAGTAGGGATGTCTTGATTTTGGGCATTAGAAGTGCCTTATGATCATGTAGTGTGCTGAAAAGAAATGGTATAAGTGTGTTTGTATTTTAGGGTGACAATTGGCTTGGTGCTTAGCCTTATAATTGTCCACACGGGTAGACACAAGCCCATGTGTCTAGGCCGTGTGTGACACACGGTCAGCCCCATGGGATTGTTGATAGGTCGTGTGTACCCCTGCGTACTAAGTTGACAATTCAGTATGCCTAGTAGTAAGCACATGGGTTGAGACACGGCCGTGTGTCTCAACCGTGTGGATGACACGACCCTAGGATATGGGCGTGTGCTCAGGCCGTGTGAAGTATGCACCTAAAATTAGGAATTTAATTCGACACACGGTCTAAGGACACGGGCGCGTGCCTTGGCCGTGTGACCTAAATGGGATGATGAAGTCATAAACAGAATGTCAAGGTTTTTATACACGGGTGAAGGCACGGGCGTGTCATGGCCGTGCATGGGACACGGGCCATGGACACGGGCGTGTGTCCGGCCGTGTGAAAACCCCTATAGGTTTGAAAGGAAAAATAAAATCCACACAGATTAGGGACATGGGCGTGTGTGACTACACGGTCTGCCTACACGGGCGTGTCCTTCACCGCACGGGTGTGTGGCCCTGTTTTAAGTAAAAAATTTCTAAGTGTTCAAAGGTTTCCGGTTCAGTCCCGAATCACTCCGTAAGTATGTTTAAGGTCTCGTAGACCTATAAGAGGGACATTATGATCTTGAATGAGAAGTTTTTAAATTATAATGAAATTTTATGTTACGACGTTGTATGTTTGAGCAAGTTAAGTATGGTAATATCTCATACCCGGTTTCGGTGTCGGATACGGGTAAGGGGTGTTACAGTAGAGGAATACAAAATAATCATGTTGTAATAAAGAAATTAGCCTATCTCATATTGCATTGAAATATTTTCATTTTTTACAATGTACAAATTAGGGTGAGAAAAATTCGATTTGATTAAAGAATTCGAAAAAAATTTGAATTTTGAGTTATTTGAACCAAGTTATTTAATTTTTTCAAGTCAACTCAAATTTTTGAGTTTTGAGTTCGAATCAAGTTGTAAAATTCGAATAATTTGAATAACAAATTGGTGTAAATACCTCTTTGGTCCTTGTCAATTTTGAAAATGAGCAAATTAGTCTCGTTCTCTCAACAAAAATTACAAAAAAAAATAATTTCAAAAATAAAAAAATTATATTTTAAAAAAATTATAAAAATTCTAAAGTATATATACTAAAGTTAAAAGTTTTTAAAAAAATTCTAAAATAATAATTTTGGTAAATTCAAGTTTATCATACTAAAGTATTTTATTTTATATTTCTTATCTTAATTTGAAAAAGTTTTCAAATATATATGTTGTAATACGAAATTAATTATATTATAAAAAGATTTTAATTCGTCATTTTAATTTTTTAAATTTAACTTGAACAATTTTACTCGATTCAGCTAGACTTGAATTTTATTTCCTTGACTTGTTTTGAAAAAAATTCAAATCGAATTAGGATGATAAAATAGGACTTGTCAACTCGATTAACTCGAAATTTTTTCACTCGATTCAACTTGATTTGATTGAACGCTCACCCTTAATAAAAACTACTTAATTGATATTTTTAAATGAAAAGATGTTAAAAATTATAAGTAGATAAAATTTACTTATCACTCAATAAAAATTATATTAAGCTTATTTTATTTTATTCAAAAACTATATTATCTTTTAAATACTTTCATAACAGTATAAATTGTTTTTAAAAAAACTAGGATAAAAAAGTAAAAAAAAATCATAATTTAAAATTTATCAAATTATTTAATTATATTTAATATTTAATTTTAAGTAATATACTAAACATATTTTATATTATAAATTCAATACTTAAATTTTTTTGTTTGGCAAACAATACCTAAATCTGACCTTTGATAGAATTTGGTCTTAGATTACAACACACTAATAATGAGGGTGAAAATTTTTTATTTATTAAAATCTTATATAATAACTAAATAAAAGTTGAATTGAAATGAAGTCCAGTTACATGTAAATATTTATTGATTTTATATAAAAATTTAAAAGATAAAAAAACTTTACAACGATATAATTTGTTTTTATAAAAGAATAGGTTTTTAATTAATTTTCATTTTAATTCAGAACACTCAAATATAATACAAGTTATTATTCAACTGCTGCGATTTCCAGCTGAACTTGTCTGATCCGGCTATATTTTATCGTCTCCATCAGATGCCGGATCAACGTTGACATGATAGAACGGCTGTCGTAGGCGTTTGATTTTGTGCAGTGTATAATACGTGCGATGCATTACCGTTAAATAAAAATAGACAACGTGGTCTGTCATTCCCCTCGAACACCGAGGTTTAGACGTTTGACCACGTCATTTTCTTCATTGAAAAATATAATTGCCTTTAAAAAAAGAAAAGAAAAGAAAAGGGACCTGTTATATTATTGTTCTCTTTCTCCTGTTCAATTAATGTTGTTATCGTTGATTTTTTTTCTCCTCTATGTTTTACTTTTAATCCTTTTGCATTCTTTATATTATTATTTAAATTTCAATTTGAGTTGTTACCATGAGTTAATTAAACAATAATTTAATTTAAAAATTAATAAAATATGATATCATATTTAAAATAAGTTATATTATTACAATGATACATTTGTCTTTTTATATTTTTAATAAAACCATTAAAAATCTTACATATGTTGAGATATGAACTTATATCACCAACATTTAAAAAACTTTACCTTTACCATTCAAAATAAAACTTTATTTTAACTTTTATATATTTTAATATCATTACACAAACTTTTTCACCTACGTTGTTTGTATATTGTTGATGTGTAGGATCAACAAGGGTAGGAGACATGGAGGAGGGAGCGGTGGTGCCGGTGTAGGCCAGTTCACCTAGTTTGGGTGGAAAGCTGAAGGTGGTAATGAGCAAGGAGATTGAGGTTGCTAAGGAGTATGCTAGAGGTTGTAAGGAGGCTTTGAATGCTTCAAGATCCATCATTTCTTCATTGCACCGGGGGGTATATAGGGGAGGTTCTGTGTTAGGTATGTAACAACCCAAACCCGGCCCAAACGCTATGGCCGAATCTGGTTTGCTACTTAGAAAATATTTAGAAAACTTGGAAGAAATTTGATGTTTTAGTAAAAGATAATTATTTTTGGTTGAAACCTTTGAGGTGTATAAAACAAAATTTTGGAAATATTAATTAACTCAAATTATTATAAAATTACAAGTGTGCCCGATGGCTCGTAAAAAAAACAATTTCGTTCTAACTTGGAAAACATACGATTGTTAATTAATAGTAGGAACAAATTTAAATCAAGTATTCGAGCATATAACAATAATAAAATATTCTAGGAGGCCTTATTACAATCCAAATAAAATATAAACCGGAAATAAAATATTATAACTTAAAATCCAAGTTCATTTAAACTAGACCCAATTTGGCCACCTCGAGTCCACCCTACTCCACATCCGCGATCTATGTGTCACCTGAAAAATGTAAAGGAGAAGGTGAGTCACCACGACTCAGTATGTAACCCTTCCCCCGATTTTAACATTTCATACACAACATATAACAATTAATATGCAAAATATTATGGGTCCCAATCCTAGCCAGCCATACGCCACTGTCTACCCCGTTGTGGTACCAAACCACTGGTGGTGCCAAACCACTGGTGACATATAGTCACGATGTGTTACCAAAACACTGGTGTCCGTAGACACAAATCGGGTGATGGGGCCAACCCATCGTGTGATACCAAATCACTGGCAGACGATCCCATATCTCAAGTGGGGCCAACCCACGGTGGTGTTAACCACAGGGACAAGTCGCTTTGAGGTACCAAACCTCTGGAGGTACCAAACCTCTGGTGACCGTAGTCACAGTGTGTTACCAAAACACTGGTGCCCGTCGGCACGAATATACTGCCCCCTCCACTCAATCAACCCACACAATCAACAATCATAAGCAGATTTATTATATGTATTAACACGAGGTCCTCGCTTGTACCATTTGAGGTACTAAATCCGTATCTACATCAAGCAGGTTTACATACAACATACATTTATCACACATATTAACTGCTATAAGTGTGTATGTACACACCTGATGTCGATGATAGTCCTAGCTCCTGACAAAACCAATCGACCACTCACAACCTCCTTGTTCCTATAATCGGCCCAACTCAAGGGTTAGTGATATGGGCCATTCGGCCAAACCAAATAATTTGAGAAGGGTTCCTTGTGAACCCGAATTCTTACCTTCACACCTTTGGGTACTAATCACAACACTAAACTCCCGAATCGCTTCCAAAAATCCGAACACTATGGATTAGCGGCTTGAGTCAATTGCTTTACGAATCCAGTACCCTTAGGATCGTTTGAAGAAGAAATCGAGAGGAGATTGCCCTTGCTTGAGTTCGGCTAAGGCTTGACAAAAGAGAAAGAAAAGAATTCGGCACTTCAACTGGTGTATTCGGCCAAAGAGGAAATTAATGGGGAAAGAAAGGTGCTAAGAGTTTCGGCTTGAAGGGGTTTGAGAGAATGGAGAAAATACAAGAAGAACAAAGGAGGGGTTAGGGAATTCGGTCACTTAGCAAAATGAGGAAAAAGAAAAAAAACAAGGGGTCAACTAATGCTTTTATAGGCACTTAGTACCCTTGCCGTCCACCCCTTCTTAATTAATTCAAAATAATTTGAATTAATCCCCAATAATCCATTAATAATCCCTTAATATCCCCTTTTATCTTCTATTATCTTGTTTATCTAAATAAAACTAATATTATCCTAATTATCCCTAGAATTAAACAAATAAAATCCTTGATTATCCCATCAATTAATCCCATGATAATTCATTTAAAAAAAAATAAAATACATCCTTATTAATATCCAATGATAAAAGCTAATATTATCCTTAATATATCCTACTATCTTATTATCTAAATAAAAATCTAATTAATAATCTATTTTTTTTAAAACTTAGTAATATCCTCACTATTTATCTCTATTATCCTTAGAATTAAGCAATTAAAAATCCAATTTAAAATGCTCATATTATCCTTTAATATTAAAACAAATTTGAGCATTTTTTCTCTCTTATTATTGCCGTCCAAACAAGGTGCTAAAAGGAGAATTCCGTGACTCGAACCAAGGCTCTCCCTTGCTCAAAGTGGCGTCACATGTAGCTCCCAAGTGGCCCTCCCTTTGCCACTTATTCTAGGCTCATTTTATGACAACAAATCTCTTATTTATTCTTGTAACCCCTACCTGCTAAGGCTCCTCACCTTAAAAGCTTGAAGATAATATTTTTCCCCCTACTCAAACCTACTAAAAATCCATAATTAAGCCTTACTACACCATAATTAATAACACAGCAGCTCAACCACATAACAAAAATAATTTAATCACAAATAGCCCCATTTTTAGGATGTTACAATTGGAAATTTTGGTAAATCGAGAAAACGTCTTTCAAAATCAGATTTAGGGTTTACAAACCAAAGGGGTAAGTTTGAAAATTTTAAAACTAAGGGTTTTAAAACAGTAAGGCTAATCCCTTTCGGGTTTTAATACTTGGTTTAGCCTATGAACAAGTCTTCTTGGGTAAGGTGAAATGTAGCTACGCACCAGGTAGGATTCAAGTAAAGAGGAGGTGAGTCGCTAGGACTGCTTAAATACCAAGCTCTCACTGAATACCAATCCTCGACATGCGTCATGATGGTTGCCACATCTTAACTCTCGGTGACTTACTTCACGGTTTGTTTAGTAGCCTTAAGTCTTATGCATGTGTTTGAGTAGACTAGTCCTAGGGTTCAACAGATCCTAGTTCACTAATCTACGTTCCCATAAAAGCCTATAATATTCACATATAAATCAATTCATCAAGTAGAGTTACTTACCCGTGGATCATGGTCTTGAGATACAGTGCCATGCCGAAATAACTTTGAAAAAAAATTTTATGAAAGCCCAAATCTTTGAAAAGCCCATAAAAATGTTTTTCGACCCAAAACCCTCAAAGTGAGTTTTGAACCGACTCGATACTAAATCAGTAACACTTCCCAAACCCGCCCACGAGCCTTGACCGGATCGGAGTTATGTCACTGCATGGAAAGACGGTTGAAAATCTTTTTGACTTGGAATAATCATGAAAGTTTGTTAACTTTTGAAAACCATGTCCATTTAATGTAATATGAAAAACCTTAGTGTTATAAAATTATGCGAATTTAAACTTTATTAAATACTATTTTGAATAAGCGAGTTGCTAAGATAAAATCCTCTTCACATAGTGGTTCGATTTAATCAAGCCATAATTAAAATAATACCAAAATAATAGTAAGGCCCTTATTACAACCCATACTTAAAATAAAATACTCAATATTAAAAATGCTTAAAATAATCCAAATATCTTCTTCTCGCATGGGCCACCTTGTGTCCTCTCCAAACCCGGTCCATCTTTACGCATCACTGAAAATGTTAAAGGAAAAGGTGAGTCACCAAAACTCATGTGTAGCCCTTTTTCCCGGTTTAGTAAAACATCATACACCAATCATAAACAAGTTTAACATGCACAAGTTACGATATGCACCCACCTTCTAGCCTTCCAAACACCTTTCTCTACCCCGTGGTACCAAACCACCGGTGGTGCCAAACCACCGTGACTTAAAGTCACAATATCCGTCAATACTTGTGGTGCCAAACTACCGGTGTCCCAAAGACACAAATGTGATACCAAATCACCGGTGACCGAAGTCACGAATCAAGTGATGGGGCCAACCCATCGTGTGATACCAAATCACCGCGGCGTCAATCCCATAATGTAAATCGTGGGGCCAACCCACCGTGGTGCTAAGCCACCGGGACGAGACGCTATGAGGTGCCAAACCTCTGGAGGTGCCAAACCTCTCCGGTGACCGTAGTCACAATGTGGTACCAAACCACCGGTGTCCGCCGACACGAATATCACTTCCCCCTCCTCTCATATCACCCATCATCATACCAACTCATGTATAGTATTCAAATCATGCAAACATGTTTAACGTTGCATCTCATAGCACATACATCATAAATCATGACATCATGTATCAATAACAAGACTCATAATGAAACGGACTTACACGAATCGTGCACATACCCCATAGGGTATCATATCACTCAACCATACTGCTTTGGTTTTACCAATCAATCAGTTTATCAAACATATACAAAGCAAGAAGCGTGTTAGTTTACACACCTGGTTTCTAATGCGACTATCAAATCCCGTAGATCAAGATTTAACGCACTAGATCCCCCTTCCTTAACACTTTTCGAGCACTAGCCACAACCCGAGATATGCGAGATCAAGCCTTCCTCTACAATTGGCCAGAACTAAACAACATAATCATGCTAATCAACCTCTAAGGGTATAACCGTAATTTTACCTACTAAGGGTATTTTCGTAAATTCACACTTGCAATGGCCTTACCGAAGGCCTAATGTCGCCACTAGCGACTCAGCTACCATTTTCGGTCGTACCCGACGATTGGGCTTAAAACTCGATTTCGGCTCATCCGGGCCCACATGCTCGTGTGGCCCACCTAGCACAAATCTAGCCACGTATATAAGTTCCACCTAGTCTAGTTCAACATATACTAACCAATCATGCAATTTACTCATATGGGCCACGGGCCCATTGGGCCCACTTCACCCCATCGAGGCCCAAGCGACCCAACCCACAAGAATACTACGATGGCCTCAACTATCGCGATCGAAGCCCACACGTGCGCTCCGCGCGCTCGTGTAACTACTAATGCCGTGTGACCGGCATTTCGGCATTTGCCGCTTCTACAACTAGAGTAGAGAGAGTTACACACCGATAGGACTCTCGGGGCTAATCCGCTCCCACCACTCTTGTGCCCAAACGCCTTCAAGATGTGTTTACTCTCCTTCTAGGATGCTCTTTATATAGCTAGCTCTTCACCTTCATTCTTTGTGTCTTTCCGATGTGGGATCCTCGTCGAGAGAGTTTAAATTCAACCAAAACTCTTGCCGCCCAATCAAAAAATAAATACTCCATTGCTTGTCATGAGATTCGAACCTGTGCTCCCTTGCAACATAATCCACGCCGCTAACCACTTGGCCACAAGCTCCTCTTGTGTCTTAAACCATGCGCAACTAAATATAAACTATGGGCCAAATTCTAAGGTCCAAGCAAAAAGAAACCAAAATGCAAAAGCCAAGACTTGAACCTTGGACCTCCTTCCTTCTTTGTGGCGTCACTCCCTTGTCTCTTATGTGGCGTCACTTTGCCACTACACCACACACTCCACTTTTGTCATTTTCCTCCATATTTTATTCTTAAGGCCTATCTGCCAACTTCTAGGGTTTTTTTCACCTAAAACCAAAATTTCCCCAAAGCCAATATTTGATCCCGGGACTTCATAAAAGCCCTCTAACCTTTCAAAATCACTTATCCAATAGGTCTAACTTGCATTTAAGCCGATCTCTTATTCTCTAAAAATTCAAATGCTACTACGCCTAAGGCCCATTGGGCTCAATTCTCCTAGGCCCAATTTTGGGATGTTACAAGGTAGCATTAATGTGGTGGGTCCATTATCGGGCCATCATTTTGGGGGTTGCATAGGAAGGATGTTTGTGATGGGATGCATTTTGTCATTCCTTTTGAACTACGATGCAGAATGGTTAAGCCCAAGTGAGGTTCGATGATCTAAAGAGTCACATTCCTTAACAAAAGAGTAAGTGCCCTGAAGGATAAGTGGATGGAGACCTTTTGTGTAGAATCGGGTTGGTAGCGATTGATCTCTCCATGGGGAATGAGAGGTCGACTAGAGATAGACCTTTTGAAGTGCTAGGCTTTTAGTGGCTAATCGGTCAGTGTTGGATGGAGGGGTGTTCTTTGGGTGGTTTGTTGTGCTGCCAGGTGTCTAAGGGTTATAGATAGTATAACAATAGTCCCCCTCCTCAAGTCGAGAGGCATGTTACAAAGTGGCTTGCCTTAAGACAAACTTCGCTTTTGCTATTCACGGGAGGGGTCACAATTAGTGGTTGGAGATAATGGTGCTAGCTTTATAAAAAAAATGAAGAGTCATTGTTAAAGATTCTAAAATGTTTGTCATAAATATAATTTGGGAACTATTTCTGGGAATCGAGACAATGATGAATCGTAGTCTGCAATGACATGTTTTGAATGACTATTGATTGCTAAAACCGATGATGGAATGATGAATTGAAAGGATGTCATTATATATCCCTTGTTTATTCTTGTTGGTATCATTCTGCTTCTGCATCGAATCCCCTTTTTGTATCTTGTTCTCTATGTTCTAGGTTTCTGCTCGATTTCTATAGTGTTTTCTTATTTTGAGGTGTTATTTCTTCTATTTCTAGTGTATTATTGCTTTTTAGCCTTTTTTTTTATCAATATTTTCAATGCTTTCTCTGTGAAGTCATAGCCAGAGAAAAATGTTAAGTCTGGAAGAACTCTAGTTAGAGGTGGCAGAAGATCTAGAATTCATTTGTTGAGGGAGGTGGTAAAAAAGCGAAGGGTCATTATCAGACAGCCCAGGAAAACAGTGGAAGAGTCAATGGCGAGCCTCAACTATTTGTGCAGTACAACAAAGTTGGAGATACAAATGTTGTTATGTTGGATCTAATGCCCTGAGTGTGGTATATTCGTTTCTAAGCTTGTAATTTTTTTTTCCGAACAGATTGGTTAATAAAACAAATTCATTTATTACATTAAAATATTTTGTATAATTTTCCCCATATAGTTTTTGCATGCAAAGCAAAATAGAAGCAAATGCTGCTCACTAGTTGTCTAATGTTTAATTAATACTAAGCGATATTACGTGGCCATATTGTAATGCAAAAAGACAACTTATATTAGGAGACAAATCCAAGCATGTCCTTAGTATAATCGAAAATGAGCAAACTAATTGAAAGACTAATATGTCTTCTATCAAGTCCACTTGGGGAGATGTTTTATCTTGGGCATCAGAGCGGACAACTCCCAGAAGATAGAGACATCTATCTGATTAATTGGACTGATAGTACATCGGACTAGACCCAAGGAGAATAGATTTTGAATCCATTTATGGATTTATTCACTTGTGATATTCATAGTGTGACATACCTAAATCTTAAGTGGATGACGGACTATCTATGTGTGACTCGTATATTTTGATGTAAATAAAAGTCCAAGTTCAAATAATATAAGGAACCAAAAGCTGGTGCGTTGGGTATACGACTTCTGCAGTATGTAGCGTCATTTACAACTGTAACTACTTAAATTTTTTATTCTGCTTAATGATATTTCTAATTTTGGTTTAATATATACTTAAACAACTTAAATTTTAAAATCTAACTATTATAAAAAAAAACTCTTACAATTTGGATTTCAACAAATTATTTATAAAATTTTAAATTAATACTCAATCACAGACATAACCACTTAAACCTTGAGGCATGGCCTCCAAGGAAGCCCCTCTATATACATGGGACAACTACCGTGCCCATCTCTTAACTCCAGAGGAGTCTCTAGGTCCCTCCTTTATTTCCAAGGGTTTATCTACCCTCCAAGCAGTAAAATGTATAAATTCAGAAGAACTTAGTGAGATTTGTACATACAAACTTATAAAAGGCTGCTTAAATTATAAGAAAATGAGATTCTATGTACAGAGTTAATCTCCTTGGATTTCGTGGGGGAATTTATGAACTTAGTTGGTGTAGCAAATGCTTCATTCTCTTTAAGCTGAACATAGGAGGAAATTATGCCTGGTCTGGTCATAACCATGTTTTATTTAGAGATATTCTCATATGGTTTTTATCCATGTTATTCATTGTTTCAAACTTTCATTATACCCTTCTTGACATGCCTCATTTATAACACCCTTCACCCATCTCCAACATCGGAATAGGGTTACAAAATGCTACAGCAAAAAATAGAGCAGGGACATGCTATTTCAATTTAAAAACTCTTTAAAACAACCATTCAATTAAAACATGTTATACGTGTAAGATCAGGCTTAAAATCAAGCTTACGAAAGCTCTAAAAATAATTCAAAACTAAACATGGATTAATTTAAAACTTTACGTAAAAGTGAGGCAAAAACACAAAATAGGGGTCACACGGCAGTGTGACAGGCTGAGGCCGTGTGACATTGGATGTAACACCCCTTGCCCGTATTTGAGCTGGAACGGGGTTCGAGGCATTACATAGCTAAACTTGCTTAAACTTCTAGAATAGGGTTATAAAATTTCGTTTAACCCCGTCACTCACACATACTCGGCCTAAGAGGCCCTAAATATACTCCCGAGAAGTATCGAAATCTTTCCAGGAACTTTCACTAGTTTAAGAAACCTTTTTAACAGGCCTAGGGACACTCCCGTGTGCCCCTAAGGCATGCCCATGTCTCCCACCCGTGGTCGACACTGACTAATTTCACACGGCCTTGACATGCCCGTGTACTTCAGCCGTGTGGTGATTCAAATTCCAAGTGCAAGGTGCAGACTTCACACGGCCTAGGCATACGCCCATGTGCTAGCCGTGCCTCCCACACGGTCTAGACACACGCCCATGTGTTTACCTATATGGGCAATTAACAGGCTATATACCAAGCCATTGTCACCTTAGAGTGAGCATATACATACCTCCATTCAGAGCAATACCACTTCCTAGCCACAAGCAAATCTAAGAGCTCATTCCAACTTACAAGATAATTAAAAAGGGCATACACTTCATGAATTACATCTTCATTAAGTAAAAGAGTTTGCCAAGTATTCGCCTAACTCAATAGGCCATCTACAAAATGACTTTTACAAACTTACATAGCTAACACTTTGACTAACAATTACAGCTTAACAAAATACTTGAGCCCTATACATGCCATAATCAAAACAAGTCTGAAATTGTTATACCAAAGTGCTGCCGATAGTGTGATTTTCGAACTCCTATGTCCACAGTCCACGAGTTACCTTAGCAATACTACAAGAAAGAAGGACAATGAAAAAGGGGTAAGCATAAAGCTTAATAAGTTTGCATGGAAATAATTAACAATAATAAGCTCATAAAATAATCCACCCACGGTATTAGCTAACCGTACTCGAGTCAAGGCTTCTTGACAATACTTACTTACAACTGCCCTTATCTAGCACGTACCGTGCCACATATCGCAACTGATTCTTCGTGACTCATTTACGAGTACCTGTATTCACTCATTCACATGACTTAAATATCATTCACATCTCTACTTCTAAATTCATCTACTTATCCCACTATTCTCAAGGGATAGTCAAAGACGTGTGTTTATTGTTACTACTGTAAGTATAAAGCCAATGCCATGTCTTCAAGGTGGTATTACATGGAGTCACCTCTAACTGCCAATGCCATATCCCGGATATGGTCTTATATGGTGTTACCTTTTAATGCCAATGCCATATCCCGGATATGGTCTTATATGGAATTTCCTAGCATGTGTCGATGTCATATTCTGAATATGGTCTTATACGCTTTTCATATCCCTCATCGAAGCCATATCCCGGATATGGTCTTATACGGGATCTCAACTCGGCACCTAGGCCATGTCCCAGACATGGTCTTATACGGGACCTTGTCTATTTCATATTTCAATGATAGCATTTCTATATTCAATATGGCCCATTAGGCTTTCGACATTTCATTCAAGTTAACTACTCAAATTGGTGGTGCATCATGCATTGACATAAGGTCAAGCATATCTCAACATGCTAATATAAATGTTACTCAAATCACATACAAACTTACCTCGATTTCAAAATGAGCTAGCTTGTCAATCTAGTCCGAGACTTTGTTCTTTCCCGGGTCAAGGCGGGTCCTTGGTTCTTCTTCCTCTATAATAGCAAGTTAGCTCATTTTAATCACTATATTAATAATAGCATTTCAAAAATCATGCTTAGGCAAAATTACTATTTTGCCCTTAGACTTTGGCAAAATGACCATTTTGCCCCTAGGCTCGGAAATAAATTCTGATCGTATTTCTACCTTCAACAAGCCTAGGTGAACATTTAATACTCTTATGACTATCATCAAAACTCAACAATTCACATACTTACTTCTAATTTTATAACCTTTTCATCAAGGTCCTATTTGGTGTTTTCATACTAACACCTTTTACAAAAGTTGTTCATCTAACAACTAAGACTCAATTTCTTCCATAAAAATGCAGCAATTAACAATGAAAGCTCTCATGGCAAAACTCTAAACTCTTCACCATATTACAAGTTAATCCCCTCATTAGAAAGCTTAAGCTTTAGGGGTCTCAAAAGTACAATTTTCTTCAAGAAAGATCATTAAAATCATTTACTAGCAAAGAAAGAAGCTTGCTGAAAATTTAAGCTCTCAAACCCCTTAGTTTGCTGCCAATTTTCGGTGGAGAAGAATAGAGAAAAAGATGATACCTTCTTTTTCTTTATTTTAATATAAAACATCAATTTAGTCCACTTACTATCAACAACTTTGACCAATTTTGACACAATTGTCTCCTATGGCCGGCCATGCTAATTTTGGGGGTCTAATTGTCTTTTAAAGACCTCCAATTAACAATCTATGGCCATTTGGTACTTTTAACTATAGAATGGAACTTTTGCACGTTATGCGATTTAGTCCTTTCTCGCGATGAAGCATGAAATCGTTAAAATTAAAGTACTAAAATTCTCATGCACATATTCTATCATGCTCTGACTTATAATATAACATGAAAATAAATTTCTCTAATCTCGGATTAGTGATCCCGAGATCACTATTTTGACTATCCCCTAAATCAAGCTGTTACATTGGATCACATGGCCGTGCCTTCAAGCCGTGTACAAGATTGATACCATGTAAGGCTGGTATAGTCACACGATCGTGTAACAAAATGAAGCCATGTGGACCTAATGTAAAATCTTACGAACATTCAGACGACTGTATGGTTGGGCCATGTGAGAGACTGAGACCGTGTCAATATTCATGCATTCAAGTTACCAGTGGCACACAGCCATGTCACCAAACCGTGTGTGACACACGACCATGTGGTAACTCGTGTGACCTATAATAACTCCATTTAAACCATGATTCGATTTATTTAAATAAGAAATTCCAAAGACATAAAATGGTGCTATAAAAACATGCTCAATTCACATCCCAAACCTAACATAAACATGAAATAATTCAACCTAAAAGTGCCTAACCAATATGCCATTTTGGCACCATCACAAAAAAGTTCCAAATCTAAGCCAAACATCCAACAATTATTGATGCGATCTTAAGTCGAAAAGCTGCGGTAGATCCCATTGAGTTGCCACAGGGTCCCACTACTCAGTCTCGTGCCAAGAAGTTTCAAGATGCCATTGCAAGTTACATTGATCGAGCTTGGGGAGGGGAGGTGGCCGGACTCATCAAGCAAGCATGGAGCTCAACACCATGCGTTCTTTATAGCTTATTATACGCTGAATTTTAGTTAAATAGTTGTTGGATTAAACTTTTGAATGTGTTTAGTTATTTTAGTTTAAGTAATTAAGTTGTTTTAATTTTATTTAGTTGTTTAAATAAATTTGGCAATTAATATGTTCTTAGTTAATTAATTTGCTACAACCATTTAATTTGTTTTAGCTTATTAAATGAGTTTTAGTTACTACAGCTCATTAAAGTTTAATTGTATGTTTATAGGTGAATTAACCAATTGAACCAGCTGGTGTATTAATTGGCATTAAAGAGAGGAATGAATTTAAGACTAGCAGCTATTATGAGCTTATTCAAGTGACCGTTTGAGGAGTTCAATGGACAAGGAGCTGTTCATACAAGCCATTCAGCTTCCAAACGTTTTCACATGATGGTGGTTGTTCCAATTCGTCCATTCACACCTTTTGACTGTTTATATTCAAGCATTTACACAAAGGGGGCTGTTCGTGTGCCCAAATGACATTAATTTTTGGCTGCTACTCATTTGGCTGTCCAAGGAGAAATTAAAAGGTTGTTATGACTCTTTGGCTGATCAAGCATTGAATCAAGATTATTCAGCTCATTAGAGTTAATTATTAGCTGAATAGGAAGACCAAACATGCTGTCCATTGCCGTTCCTTAAGTTAGAGTTCATCAAAGGTCTTGTAGTTTTTAATTAGCTCAATTAAGTTCATTAATAGCTCAATTAAGCTAAGTGTGTATGTCTATTCGGCTGGGGTTTGTCTCATGCCTATAAATACTTTGTTTTCAGCTAGTTGTAGGGACTTTCTGCCAATTTTGTGAATCAATTAAAACTTGTGAGAATTCAAATCTCCTTGTTCTCTTTGGGACTGATCTGACTTATCAATTGAATCGAGTTCGTATCAATTATAATACCAACATGATTCAATTGTAAAGTCAACCATAAACACAAGTATACATATTACAATTGTCCATTTTACCATGAATACTTTCCAAACCTTACCTTTTAAACAAATCTAACACATGCCTTAAACACATCCAAACCTTAACTTTCATACATGAATTCATGATTCAAAGGACAACATATATCTAATAAGCAACTATTCATCAAAGCATTACCATTCATAATCTCTCATTATTAAAGGATAAGCACACATCAACTAAACATGCTTATACCATTATTTCCATCAAACATACCAAATAGCCTTTAAGAACAACATTACCTAATAACCATATTCAAACTTTATAATTTCATTACTTAGACTTCAAAACACATAATCTCAAGACACAACCTATATACATGCCACAAAATTGGAATAAAAAAGATCCAAAATCACGAAATTGAATCTTGATAGTGTGAGCCTTGAAGTTTATCTGTAACAGTCTGGTTTATACCCTAGTCAGAACAGTGGTTTCGGGAACACAAATTTGAGTCTATATAATATTTTAATATTATTTTTAGTGCTTATGATATGTGTTAAAGCATGTGCTAAATTTCCGTGAATTAATTCGTCCGTCTATGTGCTTAATTTGATAAAAAGGCTAAATCACATAAAGTTTAAAAGTGGCTTTTCATTTGATTAAGTGGTTAAATTGATGTGGCTTTTGTTTGTAAGGGCCTTATGAAGCAATTTGCCTATTACCTAAGATAGTGGACGGTTATAGCCCATAATAACCTTGGAAATTATGTTTTATAATTTTATATTATAAGGTTAAAATTGGAAATTATTTATTAATGAATTATGATAAAATTTAAGCATGAAAATGGACATTATTTTTCATGCATTCATCCACCGAAAACACCAAGAAAAGAAAATTTTTGAAGCTTTGCATATTCGGCTACTTGCAAGCCAAATTCAGGGTATGTTTTCAGTCGCTTTTCGATAATTTCTACGTTTTTGCAATCGTTACTTTGTCTACTTCAAAACCCATGCTCTAAATCTGAGAATTGATGATGTTTTTGAAATGAGACTTAGATGAACTCATATGCTTTATGATGATTTATGATGTTAAATGAAAGATATGAGTTAAATGAACATGTTTTGTTCTTGAA
Organism: Gossypium bickii; assembly: GCA_025503065.1. Taxonomy (NCBI): domain Eukaryota; kingdom Viridiplantae; phylum Streptophyta; class Magnoliopsida; order Malvales; family Malvaceae; genus Gossypium; species Gossypium bickii. Next base: position 37,904,238 of record CP106717.1, on the reverse strand, counting down.
ATTTTGATGAATTTAGCTTAATAGGGCTAAATTGAGAAAATAGTAATTTGAGGGACTAGTTTGTAAATTTGATGGAAATTATGGGCTTGTATAAGATGTATAAGCATTCGGCTAAGCATGGATGTGTGATGAATTTGTGTATTTGATGTTTTGAGAAAAATAGACTAAATTGATAAATTATGTAAATGTGAGGGTTAATTTGCAAATAGCCCTAAATATGTGTCCTTGGATTGAATGGAATGAGTTAGTGAATAAAAGAGTTAATTCTGAATATGTATATATGAAGAACCGAGGAAAACAGACTTAGATCGTGGGAAAGCGAAAGTAACTGAGCAACCGTTTCCATTTCCGTAAAATCGAATCCGAGGTAAGTCATATTACAAATAAATGTATTTATATTGAATTGTGCATATTCATATGACCATTGATAACAGTAAATGCTTACGAGATGCTATGTATATCAATTCCGAGATAAGATCTATATAGTGACAATGTTCGAGAAGTCCCGTACGAACCTAGTAATAGATAGGATTAGCTATGTCATGACATAGGTGTCAGTTCTGTGATATCATGTAAGACCACGTCTGGGACGTCGGCGTTGATTTGGGATTACGTGTAAGACCACATCTGAGACGTTGGCATCAATATGATCTTTACGTGTAAGACCATTTCTGGGACATCGGCATCGTATTGATTCGTGTAGGACCCTGTCTAGGACAGTGGCATCGATATTTAAGTGCATGTAAGACCTCGTCTGGGACGTTGGCATTGTACTACTATTCTGAGTTTTCTGAGTAACCTATTAGGTTCCTACCGGTTCAAAGGACAAATTTGTAATACGAATGGCTATGTGAACTGTAAATCCATTTCAGGTACGTTAACTTATACACTAAATGTGTATACAAGGTAAGTATCTATACAATCCTACTATGATGAGTATGTATATTGGAACCATAATATGATATGCGAAAGTATGCATGAAAGAATTATGTGTATATAAGATCTTTGAATTGATGAGTGTGGCAAATTGTGGCCAAGTTCATGGACCAAAGCATACATGTAGTAAATTTACAATGAAAGTTAGTTGTGCCAATGTTTCTATATGCCTATATGCCTTTCATGTTAAGTTTAATTGTATATGACTTACTAAGCTTTTGAAAAGCTTACTCTGTGTGTGTGTTTTTTCTATTTTATAGATCGTCAAAGCTACTGAAGGCTCAGGGACCGTCGAGGATCGTTATCACACTACTCAACTTATTTTGGTACATTTTGGAAATGTATATAGCTAGATATGGCATGTATAGGCTAGTTAGTTGGATAAGTATGAGATATGAACCTAGCCATGTGATTTGGCTAGTTATGTGATGGTAAAATGCTTTAATGAAGGTGATTTATGATGTATGTTAGGTCTGGTTTAATAGTATAAGAAATGGTCAAGTTTAAGGTAAGTAAATGGTTGGATTATGCTTGAGTTTATATGAGATTTAGTCTTGTAAATTTGGTATGAATGAAATTGGTTTTGAATATATAGGTTGAGTGAATATTTTAGCATGTTCATGGTCATTAAATGTGCATGAATTGTATTGGTATTTGCTTGTAGGTTTGACCCTAATTGGGTGGCAATTTGGCCTTACGAATGGCCTATTTTTGCCACACGGTTGTGGCCCACGGGCATGCCTAATGATCGTGGAGGTAAGTCGATAGTTAACTAAGAGTACACGGCCTTGGCACACGGATGTGCCTGGTGGTCGTGTGGTCAAGTCAGACTCGTCCACGGCCTTAGCACACGGACGTGCTTGGTGGCTGTGGAGCCAAGTCAGTTTCGACCACGGCCAAGGTACACGGGTGTGCTTGATGGCCGTGGAGTTAAGTCAGATTCGACCACGGGAAGGACACATGGGCGTGTCTAATAGCCATGGAAGGCACACGGTTTGCCCATCGAAGGGACACTATGTTTTGTAATTGATGATTTACTTTATGAATTGTCTGAAGAAGTTCTGTTCTGTCAGGTAATGCCCTTAACCCTAATCCAGCGACGGATATGGGATAGGGGTGTTACATAATCCGACAACCTAGTTCCGCAAAAAGTCAACTACAAGAAACAAGAAATGAAATGGAGTAAGCTTTTAATAGCTTAGTAAGTTCATATACCAACTTAACTCAATCATGCATATGTAAATAAACGATTAACATAATAATATTAACTTGATATAACAACACACAAGAAACATGTGAGTTCATCATAGTGCCAAATCACCAAATAATTCAATATTTAACAAGTTATACAAACTAGTCCTTCCACATTTATTCAACATGTACCAATGAGTCATAAAACAATCAATCACAAGTTTATTTTGCCCGATGAACTATAGAAAAAGTAATTCAGATACTTGAGTAACAACACCACACTAGGGAGCACAGTAGTACTATCAGGGGCATCGAAGTGCAAACCTGTACAAGTGCGCATTCTCACCCTATTGGCATGACAATTGTATCCTAATCGTTCACTACATTCAAACATGCATTAAAAAGGATTCGTAGCACTTATAAATCAGGGGCACTTTCATGTTGTCAGTACACATGCTATAAAAAGTCATGTTCATTTAGAAATCCATATGAATTATGTTTCACAAGTATTCAACAATTATCAGTTACGTCATTACTCACCTTAGCATTAATTTGTAACTTTTCAAATCCCAACTCACAATCTTAACAACATATATATACACTCACAATTCAACAGTAAACAATATGTATAAATATATTTCTATACCTATGAACTCATTAATTTGTAACATTTCAAATCCCAACTCACAATCTTAACAACATATATATACACTCACAATTCAACAGTAAACAATATGTATAAATATATTTCTATACCTATGAACTTACCTAATATATTCAGCTATCGAGTTGATTCGTAGGGACTATTCTATAATTTTCCCTTTTCCCCGATTTTCCTCCGTACGATTCAATCCTTTATCTAAATAATAGTTAAATTAAATTTATAAATATCAATTGCATTACCATACTTATTTTTATGTATATTACCTATAAATTTCATTTTACAAAATTTTCCTAAACTTTTATATTTTAATCAATTTAGTCCCTAAAATTGAAACTATTATAACTTTCGTAATTAAAACCCCAAACTTAAAACCGATTACACATACATCCCTATCAAACCCTTAAGCATTAAAATTTACTAAAATTTAATGTTAAAATTGCCATAGTTTCATTTTAGTCCCTAAACTCAAAATTAACCAAAATCTCTTTACAAAATAGTCCTATTTAACAACTAGGCTTATAATTCTACCATTTAACACCAATAATGTAACAGCCCAATTTTGGGTCTAGTCAGAACAGTGGTCTTGGGACCACAAATCTGACTCAGTAAAATTTAATTTAATTTTATTTTTATGGTCTACAGTTTTATAAAACGATTTCATGAAAACTTCGTTCGAAAATTTTGACGTTTGGGCAGTCAATTTAGTTAAAGGAACTAAATTGCAAAAAGTGCAAAACTTGAATTCTATATGTTAAAGGTGTCCAATTGCTAAGAGATTTTAAATTGGAGGTCCTTAGATGGTAATTAGACATTGGTTAAGTTGGTGGACAAAAATGGACATTATTTAGGTGAAATTTGGGTGTTTTAAAGAAAGGGCATTTTGGTCATTTGGTAATTAAATGAATTAATAAGCAAAATAAAGCCAAAATCTTGTCCATCTTCTTCTTCTGTGGCCGAAATTCACTAAGGAAGACATAGCTAGGGTTTTTTTCATCTTTCAAGCTTGTTTGTAAGTCTGTTCAAGCTTGTTTGTAAGTCTGTTCTTGCCTCGTTTTTAATGCTCTTTACTTTTTTGAAGTCATTGTAACCCGATTTATCTATTTCTACCACTAATTTAAGATATAATCGAGGTCTATGGTTTGACACATGTTAGACATGAGTGTATTTTGATGTTTAATGGTAGATTATACAAATTTGATGTTGGATAAATAACTTTTACTAAGTGATTTTTGATGAAAATGCCTAAAAGGACCTATTTATAAAAGTTGAAAAAAATATGTAGTAGAAGTGTGATTTAATGAAAAATGTGGGCTGTTATAAGTATGAAAATGGTTCGGCTAGGCTTAAGTTTTGAAGAAATTAACTATATTTCATTTTACGAGCCTAGGGACTAAAATGTAAAAAGTTGAAAAGTTAGGGGCAAAAATGTAATTTTTCCATAATGTGATAAAAATGTGATTTCTGGATTGAATTGAATAATGTGAGTATTAAATGAGTTAAATTTGTTATTATAGATCGAGAAAAATGAGGTTCAGACCTAGATCGGGAGAAAAATAAAGTGTTTGACGATTAGGTCCACTTTCACTAATTTTTGTATTGAAGTAAGTTTGTATGTAAATAATGTAACTTTATAATTGTAGTTATAATATTTTGTTATTGCATGAATTGTATGATTGACTCTATGGATGAAGTTGACAAAGTTTCGACAAGCGAGTAAATCTCGGTTGAACATTAGGAATAGATTAGGATACGACTGACATGTCACTAGGAACCCATGTAATTATGTGATTTATGTGTCCTGGATGCTAGTCCTTATGTCCTATCGGTGGCTGGGTATACCGGCATATGTTGCGGATACTTGACAGCTTGTGTGAGCAGCACCGCGTAGCTACGTCTCGACTGACAGCTTGTGTGAGTAGACTTGAGGATAGCTCGAAAACGAGCTTATATGTGTTATGAGATTTGTGGTAGCATTGGCTACATAAGTGGCAGTTATGTGCAAAGATTTCTGCGTATCCGATAGTATTGCAAGTGGTTCAACGGGTATGTCAAAGATGAGAAAGTATATGATTACATTATGAGTTAGTACAGGTATGTACGAAAAATTAATGGGAATAGATTCGGTATATGATGACATATTGGTAAGGTTATGATTGAGTATGTTATGTTCATGAAGTTCTACTGACATTTATGTTGATTCGTGTTATTTATGCATATGATTAAATGTATAATTAATGTTATTTATTATTTGCATATGAACATACTAAACTAGCTTACTCCCCTTTCTTTCTCTTATCTTATAGTGTCACCAAGCTAGCTCGGGATTGGAGATCGTCAGAGATCCATTGACACTATCAATCATTATTTTGGGTACCATTGAAATGTCAATATTTGAGTTATGGCATGTATAGGGGACTTGGTCATTTTGCTATGTGTTATAATTGATTTGGCCAAATTTGTTGGCTTATATTGGTTGAAAGTTCATTTTGTATAAGGCCATTTGATATTGGCTAATATTGGTATAAGTATGATCATATGATGATGCCTTTCATGGATGTGGAAGCTTGCATGGTTTGAATTGACAAGTGTGTGATGTTTATGTATGCTAGATGTAACATGTGAATGATGTATGGATGTCTTGGTTGTAGATGTTTTGGTTGCCTAAGTATGCTATGAATTGTGTCATTGAATTGGTGTAAGTGTCGGTGTAAATGAGGGTGGCAAATGGCTTGGTAAATAGCCTTATTTTTGTCCATACAGGTAGGCACACAGGTGTGTGTTTAGGCTGTGTGCGACACATGGTCCGCCCCACAGGCATGTGTTCTGGCCGTGTGTCCCCTACACCTTAATTTTGAGAAATAAATGTCCGGAATATAACAAACGGGCAGAGACACGGGTGTGTGTCTCTGTCGTGTGTGCTACATGGCCTTGAACACGGGCATGTACCCCGGCCGTGTGAAGTCTGCACCTATTATATAAAAAAATTATGAAAATTAAATTGACCAAACGACCTAGCTGTAACAGCCCGATTTAGGGCTTAGTCAGAATAGTGGTTTTGAGACCATAAATCCGAAGTAGAGATATGTGTTTCATGATTTTTATGAGGCTTATGAGGTATTCGCATGATTGTGTGGAAATTTCATGAAGAAATTTTATTAATTAGTGAACAATTTGTGAGCTATATTGTGAGCTATATTTCTAGCTATATTGTGAGCTAGGGTTCATATTAAAAAATTTACCCATGTATGACATGCATATATTTTGAATTTTTGTGGAAGAATATGAATGTTTTATGTATGATAAACATATTTTTCTAAGTGATTTTCATGAACAATGCATAAAAGGACTAAATTGTAAAAGTTATAAAAAAAGATCATACATGAGTGAAATAGTAAAAATTGGGGGCTGTTATAGTTAAAAAAATGATTTGGCTAGGCTTGAAATACAAGAAAGTTGAATGAAAATCATTTTACGAGTCTAGGGGTAAAAATGTAATTATGTGAAAGTTTAGGGGCAAAATTGTAATTTTGCTAAAGCATGAATTATGAGTCAATCTGAGTTTTAAACAAGTGAAATTGTTATTATAGATAAAGAAACACGAAGCCCAGATCGAAACCGAGGCAAGAACATCTACACCTATTTTGAGTACCGAGGTAAGTTTGTGTGAAATTAATGTTACACAAGTTATTATGTTTAAATTACTTATTATTTTGAGAAAAATATAATTTCCATGAAAATTATTGATGATGACTTAATGAGAAAATGATGAGATTATGCTAAGTGAAGTCCTGGTTGAAATTTCAAAATAACGAGGATACCTATGTCACGACATGAGATAAGGATGGTTCCGTATAAGACCATATCTGGGACATTGCATCGGCACCAAATTTAGGTCCCGTATAAGACCATATCTGGAATATGGCATTGGCACCGAATGTAGATCTCGTATAAGACCATGTTTGGGACATGGCATTGCATCGAATAAGGAAGGTCCCGTGTAAGACCATGTCTGGGACATAACTTCGGCACCAAAGGAAGATCTCATGTTGGACCATGTTTGAGACATGGCATCGACATCTATGTATGATCTCGTGTAAGACCATGTCTGGGACATGGCATCGACATCGAGCTAAGAGATCCCGTGTAAGACCATATTTGGGATATGGCGTTGGCATGAAGAGGTGATCCCGTATGAGACCATATCTGGGATATGGCATTGGCATCGTGATACATGTATGATGAGATTGAGTATCCTTTGATATTTAGAGTAGTTCAACGGGCAAAGGAGCTAAGTATGCAAAGATGATATGGAGCAAATTATACAACGATGATAATGTATTCCATTTATGTTAAGGATAATGATGATTTAAGTTTATGTTCAAGTTAGCATAAGTGCTAAATTATGTGACAAAGTGTTTCAGTTACCATGAGTAAAATACAGGTTATGAAACCATAATGTGATATGTGATGGGCAAGAGTATGTATGAGTAAGTATACCAAAGCACTTGAGAACTTGTATTGCTATTGTTCTATGAGATGAATGGATTTTACCATTAGTACTTATGTTGCTAAATTAATTCATGCAAACTTAATAAGCTATTTGCTTACCCCTCTCTTTTCCCTTTTCCTTGTAGTATCGCCAAGCTAGCTCGGGAATTGTAGAACGTCGGAGCTTGGATCACACTATCAATCATTCTTTTGGTATAGTAAAGTTGACTTATTTTGAGTATGGCATGTATAGAAACTTGGTCATCTTGTGTTATGTCATATTTGAAAGCCAAAGTGTTGGCTACTAATGTCATACACTCTTTTTGTAATTGGCCATTAGGGATTGGCCGACATTTGTCAAGTTTCATATTTTAATGGTGATGAGCTTTATGAAGTGAACGTTCATGCAAATGATGGAGTAAATAGTGAAGTGTATGAATGATGATTAGTGGTTTTTCATAGTGTATTGTTGCCATGTTATGTGTTGCTTGTGTTGGTATATGTGTGTTTATGTTTCAGGGTGGCAATTGACTTGGAAAATAGCCTTCTAATTGGCCACACGGGTAGGCACACGGGCGTGTGTCTAGGCCATTTGCGACACACGGTCAGCCCTATGGGTGTGTTGATAGGCCGTGTGTCCCCTGCATCAAATTTACGAGAATTCGATTTGTCACACAGGCCCGTGTGCCTAGGCCGTGTGCCCTTTAAGAGTTGCTGATGTCATAAATAGAATACCGAAGTTTTCACACACGGGTGGGGACACAGGCGTGTCTAGGCCGTGTGAGGGACACAGGCATGTGCCTAGCCGTGTGAAAACCCCTGTAGGTTCAAAATGAAAAATAAATTCCACACGGGCCAGGGACATGGGCGCGGGTGACCACACGGCCGTGTCCCATTTCACATGGGCGTGTGGCCCTATTTAGGCAAAAATTTTCTAAGTGTGCAAAAGTTTTCGGTTAAATTCTCAAACCCTCCGTATGCATGTTTAGGGCCTCGTAGGCCCATAATAAGGATGATTTGAATGTGAATGAGAATTTTTAAGTTGAAAAGAAATTTTATATCCCAAAGTTGTATGTCCAAGCAAGTTAAGTCCGGTAATGCCTCGTACTTGATTCCATAGTTGAATACGGGTAAGGGGTCTTACACTAGCACACGGGCGTGTGGCACAGCCGTGTGGCATAAGTCAGAAAGCACCCTAATTTGAACACGGCCTGTAGCACGGACGTGTCTCAGGGTCACACGGGCGTGTCCCTTGAACCACATGGGTGTGTGACCCTTGGAACATGAAAAATTTTCTAAGTTTTGTAAAATTTCCTAAAGTTCTCGGTTTAGTCCCAAAACACTTCCAAAGCATGTTTTGGGCCTCGTAGGCTCGTATAAGGGACTTTATGATTGGATATGAATGGTTTTAATTTAGACGCAAATTTATAACTCAAAATTGTGTGAATGCTTGTGTTATAAGTCCGGTAAAGCCTCGAGCCCTGTTCTGATGTTAAATACAGGTAAAGGGTGTTACATTTAGTGGCACCAGAGCTATAGTTTAGTCGATTTTTGGACTAACGTAGCGTGTGTAATATTCTAGCTATACATGCCATAAATAAACCGTTATAGTGTGATGACTCTTGACAATTTTAAATTGTGTTTTCATATAGTAAATGGATCCCAATCAAGCTGAAGCTAATGATGTAGAAAGTAATGCGCCGGCTCCCACTCAAGGGATGACGCCATCTGAAAGTAGACCAGTGATAATTGGTCAAGGAGAAGGGGCTAGGGAAGCCTTTCTCTACATGATGAATGAGTGGTATACGGTGTTTGTTTGAACAAATCCAAATGCTCAACCCCCTTCACCCCACCTATTCCTCAGCCAGTTCCCGTGGCTCCACAAGGTATGGAATTTATGGGATTGAGTAAGCCTCCGGTTGATAAAATTTCTAAAGCTCGGGGCTGAAGATAATGATATTGAAAGAGTAGAATTCTGGCTCGAAAACTCCGTCAGGGTATTTGATGAACTATCTTGCACATTGGATGAATGTCTGAAATGTGCTGTGTCGCTTCTAAGAGACTTAGCATACCAGTGGTGGAAAACTCCTGTGTTAGTAGTACCGAGAGAGAGGGTGAACTGGGAATTCTTCCAAGATGAGTTTAGGAAGAAATATATCAGCCAACAGTTCATTGATCAGAAATGTAAGGAGTTCTTAGTGTTGAAACAGGGCCTAATGTCGGTAACCAAGTACGAGCAACAGTTTGTTAGGCTAAGTAAGTACGCTCAGGAGTGTGTTTCCATCCAGGCTATCATGTGAAAAAGGTTCGAAGATGGTTTGAATGAGGATATCTGATTGTTAGTTGGAGTCCTTGAGCTGAAAGAATTTGTGGCGCTATTCGACCGAGCTTGTAAAGCTGAAGAATTAAGCAAAGAGAAGAGGAAAGCTGAGTCTGAGGCTAGAGATACAAGAAAAAGGCCAATGAGTAAGTCATTTCAATCTCAGTATAAGAAATCGAGAGATTTGTATGCTCGTTCGAGTGCTTCAGCTGGGTATTCCAACAGAGATCGTTGGAAACAATATTTGGGTTCTAAAGCCCAAACTACTTCGATAGCTAGTGTTGGTAATGTTAGATCCAATTGAATAGAATGTCAACACTATGGTAGGTGACATCCCAGTGAATGTAGAATGAATAATCGGGCTTACTTTAAGTGTGGCTCACAAAACCACTTTATTCGGGACTGCCCTGAGATGGCTGAGTAAGACAAGATTTAGAACGCAAGATCAGGCAACACTGCCACTAGAGGGAGACCCTCGAGGAATACGGGGAATGCAACCAGTAGTAAAGGTGTAACTAAAGATTCAACTGTAAGATCCGAGGCTAGAGCACCTGCTAGAGCCTATGGTATCCGTACTCGTGGAGAAGGGACATCGCCCGATGTTATCACTAGTACTTTTTCTCTCTATAATATTAATGTAGTTACATTGATTGATCCTGAATCAACTCATTCTTATGTTTGCATAAAATTGGTAGCTAGTAAGAGCTTACCTGTTGAGTTTACTGAGTTTGTGATTAAAATGTCAAACCCTTTAGGCAAATATGTATTAGTTGATAAAGTTTGTAACAATTGTCCCTTGATGATTCGAGGTCACCGTTTTTCTGCTGATTTAATGTTGTTGCCATTTGATGAGTTTGAAGTTATTTTAGGTATGGATTGTTTGACATTGAATGATGCGGTAGTGAATTGTAGACGAAAAATTATTGAATTGAAATGTGAAATGGTGAAATTCTTTGGATTGATTCAGATGAGTCGGGTGAATTACCTGTTGTGATCTCTTTGATGTCTGCCCAGAGATATGTAAGAAAAGGTTGTGAAGCTTATGTAACTTATGTGTTGTATACAAAAGTGTCTGAATTGAAAATTGAATTAGTGTCGGTAGTTTGTGAATATTCGAATGTTTTTCTAAAAGAGTTGCCTGGGTTGCCACTGATTAGAGAAGTTGAGTTTGGTCTTGATTTAGTGCCAGGGACTCACCAATATCGATTACTCCGTATAGAATGGCTTCGACTGAATTGAAAGAATTAAAATCTCAGTTGCAAGAGTTGACAGGTAAGGGTTTTGCGAGATCGAGTTTTTCTCCCTGAGGTGCTCCAATGTTATTTGTAAAGAAGAAAGATGGATATATGAGACTTTGTATCGATTATTGACAGCTCAACAGGGTGACTATAAAGAACAAGTATCCTTTGCCGAGGATTGATGACTTGTTTGATCAGTTGAAAGGAGCAACAGTATTCTCGAAGATTGATTTGAGATCTGGCTACTATCTGTTGAGAGTTAAAGAGTCGGATGTGCCAAAAACTTCTTTCAGAACAAGGTATGGGCATTATGAATTTCTCGTCATGCCTTTCGGACTAACTAATGCTCATGCTGTTTTTATGGACTTGATGAACCGGATTTTTCGACCATATTTAGAAAAATTCGTGGTTGTGTTTATTGACGATATCCTGATTTATTCTCGAGATGAGACTGAACATGCCAAGCACTTAAGAACTGTATTGCAAACTTTGAGAGGTAAGAAATTATTTGCTAAATTTAGTAAAAGTGAGTTTTGGCTCCGAGAAGTCGGATTCTTGGGACATATCGTTTTAGGTGATGGTATTCGGGTTGATCCAAGTATGTTTTCGGCAATTATTGATTGGAAACCGCCAAGGAATGTATATGAAGTTAGAAGCTTTTTGGGCTTAGCCGATTATTATCGGTGATTTGTTAAGGGTTTTTCGATGATTACTACTCCTATGACTAAGTTGTTGCAAAAAGATGTTAAGTTTGAATGGTCTGAAAAATGTCAGCAAAGTTTTGAGAAGTTGAAGGCATTATTAACTGAAGCGCCAGTTTTGGTGCAACCTGAACCGGGAAAAGAATTTTTGATTTATAACGATGCATCACTGAACGGTCTTGGATGTTTATTAATGCAAGAAGGCAAAGTGATAGTCTATGCCTCGAGACAGTTAAAACCATATGAGAAGAATTATCCGGCCCACGATCTAAAATTGGCTGCCATAGTGTTTACTTTGAAGATTTGGAGACATCATTTGTATGGTGAGAAATGTCATGTCTTTTCGAATCATAAAAGTTTAAAGTACTTGATGACTCAGAAGGATTTGAATTTGCGACAACAAATATGGCTTGAGCTACTGAAAGTTTATGAGCTAGTGATTGACTACCATCCCGGGAAGGCGAATGTAGTCGCAAATGCTTTGAGCAGAAAGTTCTTTGCCTTGAGAGCTATGAATATGAGGTTGACTTTATCTGATGATAGTTCGGTTCTAGCTGAGTTAATAGCCAAACTAGTGTTTCTTCAGCAAATTTGTGAAGCTCAAAAAAGTGATAGTGACTTGCAAGCCAAAAGAGCTTTGTGTGAATTGAGTAGTGATTCAGACTTTTAGATCGGTTTTGATGATTGCTTAATGTTCCAAGATAGAGTATGTGTACCGAAAAATGACGAGATTATTCAAAAAATTCTTCATGAGGCACATAATGGTTGTCTGTCTGTTCATCCGGGATGTACGGAGATGTACAATGATTTGAAGAAACTATATTGGTGGTTAGGTATGAAACGAGATATCTCTGAATTTGTATCGAAATTTTTGATTTGTCAACAAGTAAAAGCCGAACACCAAGTACCTTCGAGTTTACTTCAGCTAGTGATTGTATGCAAGTGAGAATGGGATATGATTACGCTAGACTTCGTGACGAGTTTGCCTTTGACTCCGAAAAAGAAATATGCCATTTTGGTCATTGTTGATAGATTGACGAGATCGACTCATTTTATTCCGGTATGTACCGACTATTCATTTGATAAGGTAGCTAAATTGTATATTGCTGAAATTGTTAGATTCCACGGGGTGCCTATTTCTATTATTTCGGATAGAGATCCAAGGTTTACTTCACGGTTTTGGAAGAAGTTGCAAGAAGCTTTGGGTACAAAGTTGAAATTTAGAATCGCATCTCATCTGCAAACCGACGGCCAATCTGAGAGAACGATTCAAGTACTTAAAGATATGCTTCGCTGTTGTGTATTAGAGTTCGAAGGTAGGTGGGAAAAATATCTAACTTTAGTTGAATTTACTTATAACAACAGTTTTCAGTCGAGTATGAAAATGGCGCCGTATGAGGCATTGTATGGCTGCAAGTATCGAAGTCCGTTGTACTGGACTGAGCTCAGTGAGAGACAGATTCATGGGGTTGATTTGGTCAGAGAAATCGAAGAGAAAGTGAAAGTAATCCGTGAATGTTTGAAATCAGCTTCGAATAGATAGAAATCATATGTGGATTTCAAAAGAATAGAAATGGAGTTTCAAGTTGGTGATAAAGTATTTTTGAGAGTATCTCCGTGGAAGAAAATTCTGATATTTGGTCGCAAAGACAAATTTAGTCCGCGTTTCGTTGGGCCGTATGAGGTTATTGAAAGAATAGGGCCAGCAGCATATCGGTTAGCTTTGCCGACAGAGTTGGAAAGGATTCACAACATATTTCACGTGTCGATGTTGCGACATTATCGATTAGACCCTTCGCATGTGATTTCTCCGACAGAGATTGAGATTCGACCAGGCATGAGTTATGGTGAGGAATCGATAAAGATTTTGGCTCGGGAAGTCAAACAGTTGAGAAATAAAAGTATAGCTCTAGTGAAAGTTTTATGGAAACGACACAGGGTTGAAGAGGCTACGCGGGAACCTGAGGAAGCTATGAGAAAACAGTACCCAAACCTCTTTCCTGGTACGATTTTCGGGGACGAAAATCCCTAAAGGGGGGAGAGTTGTTACAGCCGGATTTTGGGTCTAGTCGGAACAGTGGTTTCGGGACCACAAATTCAACACAGTAAAATTCATTTTTATTATATTTTTATGGTCTGCAGTTTTATTGAATGATTTCATGAAAATTTCGTTCGAAAATTTTGACGTTTGTGCACTTAATTTAGTTAAAGGGATTAAATTGCAAAAAGTGCAAAACTTAAATTCTATATGTTAAAGGTGTCCAATTACTATGAGATTTTAAATTGGAGGTCCTTAGATGGTAATTAGACCATTGGTTAAGTTGGTGGACAATAATGGACATGATTTAGGTGAAATTTGGGTGTTTTAAAGAAAGGGCATTTTGGTCATTTTGTAATTAAATGAATTAATAAGCAAAATAAAGCCAAAATCTTGTCCATCTTCTTCTCCTATGGCCAAAATTCACTAAACAAGACATAGATAGGGTTTGTTCATCTTTCAAGCTCTATTGTAAGTCCATTCTTGCCTCGTTTTTAATGCTATTTACTTTTTTTAAGTCGTTGTAACCCGATCTATCTATTTCTACCACTAACTTAAGATATGATCAAGGTCTAGGGTTTGACCCATGTTAGACATAAGTGTATTTTAATGTTTAATGGTAGATTATACAAATTTGATGTTGGATAAACTACTTTTACTAAGTGATTTTTGATGAAAATGCCTAAAAGGACCTATTTGTAAAAGTTGAAAAAAATATGTAGTAGAAGTGTGATTTATTGAAAAACGTGTTCTGTGTTATAAGTATGAAAATGGTTCAGCTAGGCTTAAGTTTTGAAAATATTGACTATTTCATATTTCGAGCCCGAGGACTAAAATGTAAAAAGTTGAAAAGTTAGGGGCAAAAATGTAATTTTTCCATAATGTGATTTTTGGACTGAATTGAATAATATGAGTATTAAATGAGTTCAATTTGCTATTATAGATCAAGAAAAACAAGGTTCGAACCTAGATCAGGGGAAAAACAAAGTGTTTGACGATTAGGTCCACTTTCACTGTAACACCTCAGACCCAACCTAGAAGTTAGGCCCGAATCCGACGTGCCACATCAAAGGCATATTTCAAAACGATTTTGCTAAGTTAAATTTTAGGACCCCAAAGCCCAAAATCTGTGAGTCTTGTTAAGCAATGATAAAAGCCCGTTTTATAGCTTTAAGTATTTTGGAAACCAAGTTTAAACATAAGAAATTTTACTCAGGTTCAATAATTAAGTAAACAGTTGAATCAAAACCCAAAATCTAAAGTTAAATCGGAGTACAAAGCCTTATTATATCCAATGAAAATAAGCAATTAAAACAATGTCTTTTGAAACAAATAAATAAAAGTTTAAACATCTTGTAGTGTGGCCATCTCCAAGTCCTCTCCCACGTCGAGCCATTTACTGAGGATCACCTGAAACATTAAACAAAGGGTGTGAGTTTCGAAACTCAGTGTGTACAACCCTTGGCATTCAATTCAATATATAATTATCACATTGGCCTGAGCCCTATCAAAATCGGTGGTCTTGGGCCTTGACCCACAATGACCTCATATCATATGCAAAACAAGGTAATGCAAAACCCTCCCCAAAAAATCCATCCGCTACATACCATTTCCCTTCCAACCCTACACACCTGTGGAGATTTCTAAATCAACCCACCCATCCTCTACACACCAAAGGTAGCGCTCACAGCGGCACTACTCAACGTTGCAGCAAAGCTGTTAATCATATAATGGGCGTAAAGCCACCGGTGGATCCATGGTTGTCAAGCGACTATGCGATCCTCAAATCTTCCTTCGTACCATAATTCCCACCTATATGCATCCTAGTCTGAATATCATATGAATGCAACATGCACATGAGTAACATCCACAAAACTCATACTCATCACATAGGGGTATTTTCGTCATTTCACAACCCAATGGTATTTCCGTAAATCTACTCTACAGGGGTATTTAGGTAATTTTGCAAAATAGAGGTACTTTGGAAATTTTGTAAATCAGGGATATTTTAGTAATTATGCAAACCAAAGGTATTCTGGTAATTTCATAATTCGGGGCTATTTTGTGATTTTGCAAGTCTAAGGATGTTTTGGTAATTTTTTTCAAACTAAGGGTATTTTTGTTATTTTCAAATCAGGGGTATTTTAGTAATTTTACAAATCTAGGGGTATTTGGTCTCTCTTGGGTTTTAGTTATGAACTTTGGCCCATTAACAAGTCCTTGCAGCTAAAGTGAATAGACACTATGCACCAGGTAGGATTCCAGATAAGAGGAGGTGGGCTGCTAGGGCCGCTTAAGTACCAATCTCTCCCTAGATCCACTCTTAGACATGCATATGCCCGTTACCACACTCTAACCTAGCGACTTGTCCACGGACATGTTTAATTATTAGAAAGTCTTATGCGATTTAAGAGTTGTTCAGTACTAAGCCTAAAGTCTATAAAACCCTAGCATACTAGTCTACGTCCCCATAAAGCCTATCAACCTATTTCACGTTCATATAACCCATAATGGCCACATCACATTTTTATGGCCCGCTTCACGTTTTTATGGCCCACTAGGCCCAAATCTCAGTCATATGGCCCATTAGGCCCAAAACAACTCCAGATCAAGTAACATGTATGCCTAACACAATTCATGTAATCAAATTAATCCATTTAGTCTAACTTAGCCTCAAGGCCCACCGGGCCCATTTAGCCACTTTTGGCTTTTCGACTTTCCAGCTTTCGGCATTGCCGACATCATGTGTGTGTAGTGTTTGTACGCATCTGGTTACTGCGACGTGCTATACTATCCTTAGCCTCGAACCTACAACCAACCAACCTTCAATCAATCACTAAATCAAAACATTTACCAAAAGTCAAAGCCTTACCGTAACCTTCCCGTGTGCCACCGGGTTCTAATAGCCCTTCCTTAGCTACTAATCAGGAGTATCCCCTAAATCTGCACTGACACATACATAATCAAAATCTGAATGACTCATAATCCACACAAGTCACCCTACACATTCGGCCATTCACTTAAACTACAATCGAGTTGAGTACACTTAGTGACTCATAATCCACACAAGTCACCCTACACATTCGGCCATTCACTTAAACCACAATCGAGTTGAGTACACTTACCCTTACTAATGATCCTACCACGCTTGCGATCTTTGAACCTTATCCTTGTTATCACAAAGTTAACGACAAGACAGTTAGACAGCCTTTTGACTTTTAACAAAACGTACAAAAGAGGTTAACCGGGTACTTACCAAATCCCCTTTCGATCCTGCGGCCTAGATAGCTATTAACTAGATCCGACTTTCAACCTTGACTGATAGTAGATAATAATCGATCTGTGATAGGGGAAAACAACAAGGGTTTGGCACAAATAGGAATTTTGACAAGGAAAAAGATGGTGGTAATTCGACGATAGAAGAGTTTGGCTATGAGAGAATTCAGCAAAATGAATTCGGCTATAGGAGATTTCGGCAATTGGGAGAATTTGGCTACGGGAAATCGATTAAAGGGAGAAAAGAAAAACTAATGAAAGCTCAAAGAACCTTTCAAAGCATTCGGCCCCCTCCTTAGTATGCTATGAATTGTGTCATTGAATTGGTGTAAATGTAGGTGTAAATGAGGGTGGCAAATGGCTTGGTAAATAGCCTTATTTCTATCCACATAGGTAGGCACACATGCGTGTGTCTAGGCCGTGTGCGACACACGGTCCACCCCACGGTTATGTGTTCTACCGTGTGTCCCCTGCACCTTAATTTTGAGAAATAGAATGTGTAGAATATAGCACACAGATAGAGACACGGGCGTGTGTCTCGGCCGTGTGTGCTACATGGCCTTGAATACGGGCATGTACCCCGACCGTGTGAAGTCTGCACCTATTTTATGAAAAAAATTATGAAAATTAAATTGACCACATGGCCTAGCACACGGGCGTGTGGCACGGCCGTGTGGCATAAGTCAGAGAGCACCCTAATTTGAATACGGCCTGTAGCACGGATGTGTCTTTGGGTCACACGGGTGTGTCCTTTGAACCACACAGGCGTGTGACCCCTGTAACATGAAAATTTTTCTAAGTTTTGTAAAATTTCCTAAAGTTCTCGGTTTAGTCCTGAACCACTTTCAAAGCATGTTTTGGGGCCTCGTAGGCTCGTAAAAGGGACTTTATGATTGAATATGAATGGTTTTAATTTAGACGCAAATTTATAACTCAGAATTGTGTGAATGATTGTGTTATAAGTCTGGTAATGCCTCGAGCCCTGTTCCGGCATTGAATATGGGTAAGGGGTGTTACAAAGAACATCTAAAAACCATTAATGTCAACTTTTAAAATTTTAACAGTTTTAGAAAATAGTCCTTAGAGTAGCTAGATTAAGCTACAATGATATCAAAAATATAAAAAATACTACAAACAAACCTAGGGAATACTCACATGCAAGGGCCGATAGTGCTTAAAGAAAATGGGTATGACTTGTTTGTTTCCTTATGGTTTTGGGTGTAGAAGAAAGAAAATGAAAATGGGTGATGATGTTTTTAATTTCTTTTTGTTTTAATTATTAATACATTTTACTTATTATTAACTTAATGATATAATAAAATAAACATAACATTAAGCTAAAAAGCCATCAACCAACCACTAAGTTTTAAAGTAGCTAAGTTCTATTTTAACCCTTGCATCAATACTATCTAGGCCATTTAACCAATAAAAATCTATAGCGATAGAGTTTTATGATTTAATCCTTATACCTTAATTAGTCATTCAAACATCAAAATTACCCGACCAAAATTTAATACGAAACTCTAATGACCTCGTAAATATTATATAATTATTTATATAATATTTACGATCTCACTTATCGAAATTGTGGTCCCAAAACCACTGAAAATGGGCTGTTACAACTCTCCCCCTTAGGAAATTTCATTCTAAAAGTTTCTTACTTGAAAATAAGTTCGGATATTGTGATTTCATAGATTCTTTCGTTTCCCAAGTAGCTTCATCAACCCTGTGTCAATGCCTTAATACTTTTACCAACGATACACGTTTATTCCGTAATTGTTTCACTTCCTGAGCTAATATTTTAACTAGTTCCTCACTGTAAGTCAAATCAGGCTGTAACTTAATTTCATATGAAGATATCACATGTGACAGATCAAAACGATAGCAACAAAGCATTGAAACATGGAAAATATCATGGAATTATGAAGTTCTGGAGGTAATGCTAGTCAATAAGTTATTAGTCCAATTCTCTCCAAAATTTCATACGACCCAATGAACCTCAGGCTTAGTTTCCCTTTCTTTCCGAAATGCAAGAATTTTCTCCAAGGTGAGACTTTTAAAAACACTTTTCTCACCAATAGAAAACTCTATATCTTTTCTTTTCAAATTGGCATAAGATTTTTTACCATCAGAGGCAGCTTTGAAATTATCTCGAATAATTCTAACTTTATTTTCAGTTTCTTGAACTAGATCAACCCCGACTGACTTTCTTTCATTCAACTCTGATCAGTATAACATACTCCTACATTTGAACCCATATAAAGCCTTGTACAGTGCCATCTTTATGCTCGATTGATAGTTGTTATTATAAGCAAACTCGACTAATGGTAAATACTTTTCCCAGCTACTTTTAAACTCAATCACATAACACCGTAACATATCTTGCAGAACCTGAATCACTCATTTAGACTAACCATCTGTTTGCGGATGAAAAGGAATGCTAAAATTCAATTTGTTACCCAAAGCTTCATGTAACTTAACCCAAAACCTAGAAATAAATCTCGAGTCACGATAAAAAATAATAGATATAAGAACGCCACACAATCTAACAATTTCTGAAATGTACAAATTATCTAACTTTTCAAGCGAATATTCAATCAGACAGGTATAACATGAGCGGACTTTTTTAATCTGCCAACTATAACCCAGATCAAGTCTTTTTCAATCTGGCAATCTGGAAACTATAGTCACACAATCCATCGTAATGCGCTCCTATTTCCACTCAGGAATCATCACTAGTTGTAACAAACTTGACGAAACTTAATGTTCGAGCTTTAATTGCTAGCATATCAAACATCTAGATACGAAGTCAGTTATTTCACGTTTCATTCCCGGCCACCAATAAAATTGCTTCAGATTACTATAAATTTTATTGCTTCTAGGTTGAATTGAATAAATATTGTTGTGAGCTTAATTCAACATGTCTTGTTTCAACCCTAAATCATTCGGTACACACAATCGATCTTAAAAATACAAGAAATCATTAAAACCGATACATAAACCAACTGTCTGACTCCTTTCCACCAATTTTTGTTTCGATAATAGTCTGGATCATTTTTCTAAAATTCATAAACTCTTGCTGAGAGCATCGACTTAACTCTTAACTCGGCCAAAATAGAGCCATCTCGTTCTAAAGTCAAACTCACATTCATAACTCTCGAAGAAAATAGAGACTTTCGGCTGAAAGTGCTAGCTACCACATTTGTTTTTCCAGGGTGATAGTCAATTACCAAATCATAATCTTTTAACACTTTGAGCCATCTAGACTACTGTAAAATCAAATCTTTCTACATCATCAAGTACTTTAAGCTTTCATGATCGGTAACAATATGACAATTTTCACCATACAGATAGCATCACAAGATTTTTAAGGGAAAAACAACTACACTAACTCCAAGTCATGTGTCGGGTAGTTTTTCTCGCAAGGTTTCAACTGTCACGAGGCATAAGCTATTACTTTTTCTTTCTACTTCAAAATGCAACCCAAGCCATTAAGCGAGGCATCACTATAAACAATAATTGCTTTCCCTCTTTCAGGCTGAGTTAGAACTGGAGCTTTAGTTAACATGTTTTTCAACTGCATATTGACTCAGTCTCACGAAATCTCATTCATATTCCGTAACAGACAGACGACCCTGTTTCAATTCCAGAAATTCTTTCTGTTTCTAATCGATGAATCTTTCACTGATATATTACTTCCGAAACTCAATCTGAAAGAAGTCCCACGTGATTCGCTCTTTCGGAACAACAAAAATTAGAGTTTTCCACCACTGATAGGCTGCATCTCGTAGTAGTGATACAACACATTTAATACTTTCTTCCGGAGTCAAAGACATTTCATCGAATACTTAGATTGTGTTTTCTAACCAGAAATCGGCCTTTTTGGTATCATCATCACTAGTGGCCCTGAACTCTTCAGCCCTATACTTCTGGATTTTGTCAATCGGAGGCTTATTCAACAAATTCAAATTCACAGTCGGAGGCATAGCAGATGTCTGAGGGGGATTAACTGGGGGCGGTGGTTGTAAAATAGCTGGATTATTTCTAACAAATTGAATGAGCCACTCACTCATCGTCTGGAAGAAAGCTTGTTTAGCTTTTCCCTCTTGACCGCTTGTAGCTGGTCTCAAATTAGAAGGGCACTGTCCCTTGCACGGGGGCAGGTGCATTACTTTCTACATTGTCAGCTACGGCTCTTTCAGGATCCATTACTATACGAAAATCACATTTTTCATGTCAGGATTCATCACACTATCACAGTTCAGATATATGGCATGTATAGCTAAACTCTGACACGCTACGTTAGTCTGAGAATCGACTAAACCGTAGGTCTGATACCAATCAAATGTAACACCCTTAACCCGTATCCGTCGCCGGACTAGGGTTAAAGGAGTTACCAGACGGATCTAAAGCTTTTACAAACATTTCAACATTCATTCATCAATAACAATCAAAGTGTCCCTTTCATATGTCGATGAGACCTTAATCATGCTTTCGAGTAAGGCCGGGACTAGGCCGAACACTTACGAAAATTCACAAAAATTTAAAACTTTTCTAAGTTATGTAGGACACACGCTCGTGTGGGCAGGCCGTATATCTTCCATGGGCACCAGACACGACCGTGTCTTGGCCGTGCCAAAACATAGCATGCATACTGACTTTTCCACACAGCCACTAGGCACACTCGTGTACCATGGCCGTGTGCTCTTAGGTCATATACTGACTTAATCCCACAGCTACCAGGCACGTCCGTATGCCAAGGCCAAGCACACTTAGCTAGATCCTGACTTAATCCCACGGTCACTAGGCACGCCCGTGTAAGCAAAACAGGCTACCTGTAAAGCCAAATTGCCACCCACAATAGGGTTATACCTACAAGCACAAGCAATCCTATTTCCACAATCAAATGGCAACCGAAAACATACCAAATGGTCATCATATTATTTCATTCAACCTTATTTCTAACTATGCTAATTTGTTCAATCAATTTCCATGTAAATCCAAGTATAATTCAACCATAACCTCATTAAATTACTAAGGCATCAATTCATCCATAAGCTTACCATTCATAAGGTTATTTCGTTGCCATCAGGACATGCCAAATCATGCATCATATATCATATTCACAAATGCATATTATCAATACTTAACAATCCACATCTCATGGCTACTTTATACACATTTCAAAGATATACAAGGTGACTAGCCTGTATATGCCATATCTAACTATATACATTTCCAAAAGATACCAAAATGAGCTTAGGTAGTGTGATGACGATCCTCGACGGTTCCGAGCCTTCAGTAGCTTTGACGATCTAAAAAAAAAATAGAAACAAGCACACACACAGAGAGAGTAAGCTTTCAAAAGCTTAGTAAGCCAAATACAAATAAACTTAACATAAAATGCACATAGCCCTATTGATATAGTGACCATAATGGTTCTCATAACAATTCATCTCATTCTTTCTTTGGCTCATTTGCTTAGCCAAACTTATCACATTCTTAAATCAAATACTTTATATGCACATAGCTCACTTAAGCATAATTTCACATATCGTCTCATCATTTCATTGCACGTATTCATTCTAGTAAGTTCATATAGATACTCACCTTTCATACACACCTTGTGTACTTATCAAGCATACCTGAAACGGATAAACATTCACGTAATCATTCATATCTCGAAATTGCCCGTTGAACCGTTTGGAATCTAATAGGATATACAAAATACTCAGAATAGTCGTACAATGCCAACGTCCCAGACGTGGTCTTACATGTAATCAGATGTCGATGCCACTGTCCAGACAGGGTCTTACACAAATTGTAACAGTCTGAATTTGACCCTAATCAGAACGGTGGTTTTGGGACCACGAATCCAAGTCTGAGAAATATTTAAATAATATATTCTATGCTTATTATATGTGAATTAATTTGTGTGAAAGTTTCGTAGAAAAATTTAATCGTTTGTGTGCTTAATTTGACAAAAGGACTTAATCGCGTAAAATGTAAAAGTTGCAAACTATAGTGAAATGTACTAAATTGATGGTGGCTTTTTAATATGAGGTATTAAAAGGGAAAATAACCCATTTTTAAGGGTAGTGGGTGGCATATGTCAAAAATAGCCTTATAAGTATATGTTAATTATATTATTATTAAAGGGTATTATTGTACATTGGTTAAAATGTTAATTATAACTAAAATAAAACATAAATTAAAGCTTTGTTCTTCATCTCTTCAACACCGAAAATAAGAAAGAAAGAATAAGGGAGTAAGCTTGTTCATTCGGCCATAACTCAAGCTTAATCGGATCAAGAACAAAGAAAAACAGATTTGGATCGGGGAAAGGCGAAGGTTATCGAATAGTCGGTCTACGTTGTCTGTCGATAGTCGAGGTAAGTCCTTAAGCAAATATAGGTTAAAGAATTAATTATGAACATGTTAAATGATGATATTTGATAATTTTGAGTATAAATCTATGTGATGGCCGAATGTGGTGGTATATATTATTGGATTGACTTTATTTTGTTTAATGTAATGTGAATAAGTAAGTTCGGTTTGATATGTGAAAGAAATATGAAGTATACGAAATGTTTGTGAATTTAGCACTAAGTGATGTGAGATGAATGGTTAATAGTGTTACATTCGGGCTTCGAGCCTAGCAGGCCTTGTGCCGGTGAATTATTTCGGGCTTATTGCCTAGCAGGCCTTGTGCCGGTGAATTATTTCGGGCTTATTGCCTAGCAGGCTTAATGCCAGTGTTCAAACTTCAGACTTCGGGTCTAGCAGGCTTAATTTCGGTGATATGCTATAAACGGAGAATCCGGGAATCAAACAAGGTGAGACATATATAATGCTATGTGCTAAAAGCTCGGGTAAGAGTTAGCCTACTATATTAGTAAAGAATGAAGTAAGCTAATTTCTTATCGTTTTAGTTAAGTACGATGTGATGAAATGGATGATTCAATAAGTATTTTATTTTATAATGTTGAGCTTATCATTAATGTGTATGAACATTACATATATGTGAAATTGGGATATATACATGTATGTTACATTGAAGACTCGGTTATAAATGGAAAGATCAATGGTGAAAGAGTCAAAAGTGTTTGCATATGTGTATAAGTAGATATAGGAGATCAATACCTAAGATGTGTTCATGTGATTCAGAATATGCGATTAAATATGATAGTCATGTGATTTGATAATGTACATGTTCATGATGATATAGTAATAATCTTTAAATCGAGTGCATTACTAGTATTCGGCTAAGTACATTTTACATATTGAAATATTTATGTTCAATACTATAAGCTTGAAGATTAAAATGTTTAAGTGTATAATCATTACATTTATATTTGCTTGAGACTTACTAAGCTAGTAAGCTTACTTTGTGTGTGTTCGTTGTTCGTTTTATAGATTTTGGTCAAGCTACAGGCTCGAAGGATCGTTCGTGAAGTCAACCACACTATCATCCCTTTTTGGTACTTTTAAGCTAGTTATTTTTGAATTAAAGGCATGTATAGGCTAGCTAAATGTTCGAACGATATTTTGTTAATGTATAAAAGCCATGCGAAATTGGCTTGTTGTAAATGTTAATTTTTGACGGTTTATTAAATCTGTGGTGTAATATACGTTTTAGTTATGCAAATTGGTATGTTTTGAGTTGGTTTTGAATGTATAGAATGAATGAAAATTTAAGGTATAGTTATGATTATCTTAGTGGTCAAATGTGCATGATTTGGATGTCTTTTTGGTATGTTTTTAGTTGCCATATATGTTTGATATGTGTGGGTAAATGATGCTTATAGGTTTGAACCATTTGGTTGGCTTTTTGGTCTTGCAAAATGACCTATAATGTCACACGGTTATGGCACACGGGCATGCCCAACGATCGTGGGTGAATTGTAGGATGCAGTTTATCATCACATGGCCTCGACACAGGCGTGTCATTTAGCCGTGGTGTACAAGTCAGTAGCTAACATAAAAGTACACGGCCTCGACATAGGCGTGCTTGGTGGCCGTGGTGGGGAAGTTAGTATATGACCTAAAAGTACACGGCCATGCCACACGGGCGTGCCTAATGACCGTGTTCGTATAGTTAGTATAAACAAGGATGGACACACGGGGGTGTCTAGAAGCTGTGGAGGGCACACGGTCTCCTCCCGCGGGCATGTCTCCCCTGTATTTTAGAAAAGTTTCAATTTTTCTTGGAATTTCACATGTGTTTCAGTTTAGTCTCGACTCGACTTATAAGTATTATTAAGGTGTCGAGGACCCGTTTAAGGGACATTATGTCTGAGAATGATGATTGAATGTATGATTTTGTCTGTGAATGTTTTTGATCTGTCCGGTGATGCTCCTAACCTTAATCCGGCGACGGACTCGGGATAGGGGTGTTACATTTGATTGGTATCAAAGCTTACGGTTTAGTCGATTCTAGGACTACCGTAGCGTGTGTGAGTCTAGCTATACATGCCTTTAATATATATACGATAGTGTGGTGACTTCTAACATTTCAAACTATGTTTTACATAGTAAATGGATCCTGATAGAGCCGTAACGGATGATGTAGAGAGTGTAGCGCCTGATCGCGCACGCGGGTCAGTGCCAGTAGACTTTCGACCTGTCTTAGGTAGCCATGGGGGGGAGGCTAAGCAAGCCTTCTCTCAGATGATGAATGAATGGTTTACCCAATTTATTCAAACTAATCCGGTTGTACAACAACCTCCACCCTCGAATAATCCAACTCCGGTACCTTCAGCACCTCCGATAATAGATTCGATGAGATCTAGCAGGCTTCTTGGTGATAAAATTAGGAAATATGGGGCCGAAGAATTCAAAGCTAATGATGATGATGATGCAGAGCGAGCTGAGATGTGGCTTGATAACACTATTCGGGTACTTGATGAGCTATCCTGTACTCCAGATGAATGCCTTAGGTATGCTATCTCTACTTCGAGACACTGCATATCACTGGTGGAATACACTAGTATCAGTGGTTCCGAAAGAAAAAGTGGCTTGGGATTTCTTACAGATCGAGTTTCATAATAAATATATCAGTCAGAGATTTATCGATCAGAAACGAAAAGAATTTCTGGAACTAAAACAGGGTTGTATGGCTGTGACAGAATATGAGCGAAAGTTTGTCAGATTGAGCCGATATGCCTGAGAGTGTGCATCAACTGAAGCCATTATGTACAAAAGATTTGAAGACGGTTTGAATGAAGACATAAAGTTGCTTGTGGGCATTCTTGAGATCAAAGAGTTCGTGGTACTTGTCGAGCGAGCTTGCAAAGCTGAAGAGCTTGGAAAAGAGAAAAGAAAGGCTGAAATAGAAGCTAGAGACACTCGTAAAAGATCATCGAGTAAGACTTTCCATTCAGCGCCTAAGAAGTTCAAAGATGACTTCAGTCGACATAAAGCTACTTCAGATCTGTCTAGACGAGATCGACCTCCAGTGAGTTCCCGAGCCACTTCGATGGCTAGTGTTGGTAATGTTCAGCAGAACCGGACTGAGTGCAAGCATTATGGAAAATGGCGTTCTGGGAGTTGTAGATTCCGTAATTGGTCCTACTTTAAATGTGGATCGTCGGACCATTTTATTCGAGAATGCCCGATGCTAGCCGAGCAAAATATGGCTCAAAACACTAAACCGAGCAACGCGTTAGCACGGGGAAACCACCCAGACATTCAGGGAACATAGGTGCAGTCCGAGAGGAACGAAGGACACTGCAGTTCGATCAAAGGCTAGAGCACCAGCTAGAGCTTATGCTATACGTGCCAGAGAGGATGCTCTTTCCCCAGATGTCATTACCGTTACTTTCACACATTATGATACTACTGTGATTGCATTGATTGATCCTGGTTCGACTCATTCATATGTGTGTGAAACTCTAGTATCCAGTAAGACTCTGCCTGTTGAGTCTACTGAGTTTGTGATCCGTGTGTCCAACCCTTTGGATCAATGTGTACTAGTCGACAAAGTGTGAAAAGGTTGCCCGTTGATGATTCGAGATTTATGCTTCACAGCTGATCTAATGTTGTTGCCTTTCGATGAGTTCGATATAATTCTGGGAATGGACTGGTTAAGTTTGCATGATGCTGTGGTGAATTGCAAAAGAAAGACTATTAATTTGAGATGCCAGAGCGGTGAGATTATCCGGTTTGAATCTAATGATTTGAATGGGTTACCGGCAGTAATATCCTCAATGTTAGCTCGTAAGTATGTGAGAAAATGATGTGAAGCTTACTTAGCCTATGTGTTGGACAATAGAGTGTCTGAAAAACAGATTGAATCAGTACCAGCTGTGTGTCGAATACCCAGATGTATTTCCTGAGGAATTACCGGGTTTACCACCAATTCGAGAGATTGAGTTTGGTATTGAACTAATGCTGGGGACGACTCCGATTTCAATAGCTCCGTATCGAATGGCACTTACTGAGTTGAAAGAGTTGAAAGCACAGTTGCAAGAGTTGACAGATAAGGGTTTTGCACGACCGAGTTTCTCTCCTTGGGGTGCACCAGTTCTATTTGTGAAAAAGAAAGATGGGACTATGTGTATTGATTATCGGCAGTTAAATAAAGTGACAATAAACAATAAATACCCGTTACCTCGAATTGATGACTTGTTTGACCAGTTAAAAGAGACTTCAGTGTTTTCAAAGATAGATCTGAGATCAGTTGCGAGTCAGAGATTCTGATGTGCCAAAGATTGCGTTTCGAATGAGGTACGGACATTTTGAGTTTCTGATTATGCCTTTTGGACTTACTAATACACTTGTGTTTTATGGATTTGATGAATCGGGTTTTCAGACAGTATTTGGATCAGTTTGTGGTAGTGTTTATAGATGATATCCTGATCTACTCCAGAAATGAAACTGAACATGCCGAGCATTTGAGATTGGTGCTACAAACTTTGCGAGATCAACAGTTGTATGCAAATTTTAGTAAATGTGAGTTCTGGATGAATGAAGTCAGTTTCCTGGGTCATGTTGTCTCAGCATCAGGCATCCGGGTTGATCCGAACAAAATATCACCTCTACTGGATTGGAAGCCACCAAAGAATGTTTCTGAAATTCAAAGCTTTCTGGGACTTGCTGGATATTACAGACGATTTGTGAAAGGTTTTTCCATGATAGCTACACCTTTGACAAAGCTACTACAGAAAGATGTCAAGTTTGAGTGGACGGAAAAGTGTCAGAAAAGCTTTGATCAGATGAAAGCTCTTTTGACCGAAGCTCTAGTGTTAGTTCAGCCTGAATCGGGTAAAGAATTTGTTGTGTACAGTGATGCTTCTTTGAATGGTTTGGGTTGCGTCTTAATGCAAGAAAGCAAAGTAGTAGCCTATGCTTCGAGATAGTTGAAGCCTCATAAAAGAAATTATCTGACTCATGATCTGGAATTAGCCGCCATTGTTTTCGCGTTGAAAATCTGGCGTCATTACTTATTCGGTGAGAAATGCCATATTTATTCTGATCACAAAAGTTTGAAGTATTTGATGACTCAGAAAGATTTGAACTTGAGACAACGCAGATGGTTAGAATTGTTAAAAGATTATGAATTAGTGATTGATTACCATCTGGGGAAAGCTAACGTTGTTGCGGATGCCTTAAGTCAAAAATCATTGTTTTCTCTTCGTGCGTTGAACGCACATACGGTTATGTTTGATGACAGTTCGATCATAGCCGAGTTGAAGGCAAGTCCATTGTTTATTCAACAAATTTGTGATGCACAAAAAATTTACAAAGATATGATTGCTAGACGAGTTTAGTGTGAAAATGATGCAGAGTCAGAGTTTTGAATTGATGCAAATGATTGTTTGAACTTCAAAGGCCAAATATGTATTCTGAGGAAGGTGGATTTGATTCAGATGATTTTGAACGAAGCTCATAATAGTCGACTATCGGTACATCTGGGTAGCACGAAAATGTATAATGATTTGAAACAGTTCTATTGGTGGCCTGGCATGAAACAGGATATATCTGAATTTGTTTCAAAGTGTTTAATTTGTCAACAAATAAAAGCTGAGCATCAAGTGCCTTCTGGGTTACTTCAACCGATCATGATACCTGAATGGAAATTACTATGGATTTTGTATCCAGTTTGCCTATGACACCGAGCAAGAAAGATGTAGTCTGGGTTATAGTGGATAGACTGACGAAATCAGCTCACTTTGTTCCAGTTCGTATAGACTATTCACTCGATAAACTTGCTGAGTTGTATATATCTCAAATAGTCAGATTACATGGTGTGCCAAGTTCCATTGTTTCAGACAGAGACCTGAGATTCACATCGTGGTTTTGAAAGAAGTTACAAGATGCTTTAGGTACTAAACTTCACTTTAGCACAGCCTTCCATCCACAGACAAGACGGTCAGTCTGAATGAACCATTCAGATACTGGAGGACATGTTGAGATGTTGCGTCCTTGAGTTTGAAGGTACGTGGGAAAGATACTTACCTTTGATTGAATTTGCTTATAATAACAGTTTTCAATCTAGTATCAAAATGGCACCTTATGAAGCTCTATATGGCCACAAGTGTTGTACACCGTTGTACTGGACCGAGCTCAGTGCAAATAAGATACACGGGGTTGATCTGATTAAAGAGACTGAACAGAAAGTGGCTGTAATTAGAGATACTTTGAAAGCTGCATCAGGCCACCAAAAGTCCTACGCTGTTTTGAATCGTAAAGATATTGAATTTCAAATCGGAGATTGGGTATTTTTGAAAGTTTCACCGTGGAAGAAAGTACTTCGATTTGGTCGAAAAGGCAAATTAAGTCCAAGGTTCATCGGACCGTATGAGATCATTGAACGTATCGGGCCTGTTGCATATAGATTGAAGTTGCCTTCTGAATTAGAAAAGATACACAATGTATTCCATGTTTCGATGCTTCACAGATATCGATCAGACCCATCACATGTAATTTCTCCACCTGAAATTGAAATTCGATCCGATATGACATACGAGGAGGAACCAATCCGAATTTTAGCTCGAGAAATGAAAAGTTGAGAAACAAGAAAATTCCGTTAGTGAAAGTACTATGGAAATGACACGGAGTTGAAGAGGCTACGTGGGAGCCTGAGGATTCAATGAGGCAACAATATCCGACTTTGTTTAACGGTAAGATTTTCAGGGACGAAAATCCCTAAGGAGGGAGAGTTGTAATAGTCCGAATTTGACCCTAATCGGAACGGTGGTTTCGGGACCACGAATCTGAGTTCGAGAAATATTTAAATAATATATTCTATGCTTATTATATGTGAATTAATGTATGTGAAAGTTTCGTAGAAAAATTTAATCGTTTGTGTGCTTAAGTTGACAAAAGGACTTAATCGCGTAAAATGTAAAAGTTGCAAACTATAGTAAAATGTGCTAAATTGATGGTGGCTTTTTAATATGAGGAATTAAAAGGGAAAATAACCCATTTTTAAGGTTAGTGGGAGGCATATGTTAAAAATAGCCTTTTAAGTATATGTTAATTATATTTTTATTAAAGGGTATTATTGTACATTGGTTAAAATGTTAATTGTAACTAAAATAAAACATAAATTAAAGCTTTGTTCTTCATCTCTTCAACACCGAAAATAAGAAAGAAAGAATAAGGGAGAAAGCTTTTCATTCGGCCATAACTCAAGCTTAATCGGATCAAGAACAAAGAAAAACAGATTTGGATTGGGGAAAGGCGAAGGTTATCGAATAGCCGGTTTACGTTGTCCGTCGATAGTCGAGGTAAGTCCTTAAGCAAATATAGGTTAAAGAGTTAATTATGAACATGTTAAATGATGATATTTGATAATTTTGATTATAAATATATGTGATGGCCGAATGTGGTGGTATATATTATTGGATTGACTTTATTTTGTTTAATGTAATGTGAATAAGTAAGTTCGGTTTGATATGTGAAAGAAATATGAAGTATACGAAATGTTTGTGAATTTATCACTAAGTGATGTGAGATGAATGGTTAATAGTGTTAACATTCGGGCTTCGAGCCTAGCAAGCCTTGTGCCGGTGAATTATTTCAGGCTTATTGCCTAGTAGGCCTTGTGCCGGTGAACTATTTCGGGCTTATTGCCTAGCAGGCTTAATGCCGGTGTTCAAACTTCAGACTTCAGGTCTAGCAGGCTTAATACCAGTGAAATACTATAAATGGAGAATTTGAGAATCAGACAAGGTGAGACATATATAATGCTATGTGCTAAAAGCTCGGGTAAGAGTTAGCCTACTATATTAGTAAAGAATGAAGTAAGCTAATTTCTTATCGTTTTAGTTAAGTACGATGTGATGAAATGGATGATTCAATACGTATTTTATTTTATAATGTTGAGCTTATCATTAATGTGTATGAACATTACATATATGTGAAATTGGGATATATACATGTATGTTACATTGAAGACTCGGTTATAAATGGAAAGATCAATGGTGAAAGAGTCGAAAGTGTTTGCATATGTGTATAAGTAGATATAGGAGATCGATACCTAAGATGTGTTCATGTGATTCGAAATATGCGATTAAATATGATATTCATGTGATTTGATAATGTACATGTTCATGATGATATAGTAATAATCTTTAAATCAAGTGCATTACTAGTATTCAGCTAAGTACATTTTACATATTGAAATCTTTATGTTCAATATAATAAGCCTGAAGATTAAAATGTTTAAGTGTATGATCATTACATTTAGATTTGCCTGAGACTTACTAAGCTAGTAAGCTTACTTTGTGTGTGTTCGTTGTTTGTTTTATAGATTTTGGTCAAGCTACAGGCTCGAAGGATCGTTCGTGATGTCAACCACACTATCATCCCTTTTTGGTACTTTTAAGCTAGTTATTTTTGAATTAAAGGCATGTATAGGCTAGCTAAATGTTCGAACGATATTTTGTTAATGTATAAAAGCCATGCAATGGCTTGTTGTAAATGTTAATGTTTGACAGTTTATTAAATCTGTGGTGTAATATATGTTTTAGTTATGCAAATTGGTATGTTTTGAATTGGTTTTGAATGTATAGATTGAATGAAAATTTAAGGTACAGTTATGATTATCTTAGTGGTCAAATGTGCATGATTTGGGTGGCTATTTGGTATGTTTTTGGTTGCCATATATGTTTGATATGTATGGGTAAATGATGCTTATAGGTTTGAACCATTTGGTTGGCATTTTGGTCTTGCAAAATGACCTATAATGTCACACGATTATGGCACACGGGCGTGCCTAATGACCGTGGGTGAATTGTAAGATGCAGTTTATCATCACACGTCCTCGACACGAGCGTGATTGGTGGCGTGGTGGGGAAGTCAGTATATGACCTAAAAGTATACGGCCATGGCACACGGGCGTGCCTAATGATCGTGTTGGTATAGTTAGTATAAACAAGGATGGACACACGAGGTTGTCTAGAAGCCGTGGAGGGCACACGGTCTCCTCCCACGGGCGTGTCTCCCTTGTATTTTAGAGAAGTTTCAATTTTTCATGGAATTTCACATGTGTAACACCCCAAACCCGGTCAACACACCACGACCGAATCTGGTATGTTACGGAGTGAAACCGTTTGCATAAACAAATTACCGGTTAAATTTTGTTGAAACCTCTTTGTTGTTTTTAGTTTAGAAAATATAATATGAAGTGAAGTTTGAAATTATTCTAAGTGTTGCTTTAAACCTAGCAACCTCATGTTTGAAAAATCTATTCGTTATCCTTAATATTAGAAAAACATCTGGTATTAATGAAAACAAAATAGAGTGCGACGAGTATAATCAAGTCTAAAATCATTTGCCCTTGAAGTTGTTTGAAAATTTGCAATCATAAAAACATTCAAGTTACCCTTCTTATTATTTTGTGATCTTTGTTACCCGATGGTAACGTTTTTGAAACCCGAAAGAGTTATATTTTTGAAAGCATTACTTTTTAACCGGTTAATTTAACAAGTCCATAAATCCGATAGATAAATATTATAGTCAAAATAAAAGCAAATAATAAAAACCCAAAATAATACTTAGTGGCCTTATTACAAACCCAAACCAAAATTTAAAGAAATTTAATAAAAACAAAATAGCAGTTTAAAGTCAAAACCAAATTAAAATGCATGGCCACCTCGAGTCCTCCTCAGCTCCATATCCGCGTTCTATGCCTCATCTGCAAAATATAAGGGAAGGGGTGAGTCACCAAGACTCAGTGTATAAATCCCCAACCCGATAATTCATCCACTTACACAAATCATCAGTAAAACATGCAGATTATGCAACCCATAACCTAGCCATCCAATCTCCTTTAACTACCCCGTGTGGTCAAAACCACTGGTGACCAAAGTCACAAATATATATCGGTGTGGTCAAAACCACTGGTGACCGTAGCCACAAATCAAGTGATGGGGCCAACCCATCGTGTGGTCAAAACCACTGATGACAATCCCGTAATATATCATGTGGGGCCAACCCACTGTGGTACCAAACCACTGGGACGAGTCACAATATCCATATGTGGTCAAAACCACTGGTGACCGCAGTCACAAATATCAATAGTGTGGTCAAAACCACTGGTGACCGTAGTCACAAATCAACTGATAGGGCCAACCCATCTTGTGGTCAAAACCACTGGTGACAGTCCAAATAAATCATCCCCCTCCTCTCATCAATCCCATCATCATCATGTTCATATCATACGTGTCATAATATCATGTATCATGCATTTAAGGCATAGCATAGCATTTAACCAAAACATGATTAGGTATAGCGTAAATCACATAGCAGGGAACTTACCCGGAATCCAAGCTCATGCCCACAAGGCAAAGTCACTAATACCGAGGGTTATACAGTAACATAATAAGCATCGTTAGACTAATAAAGTGTGTAAGCGTTTACACACCTGACTAATCATAGATCTAAGTAAGAATCCCGAAACTACGTAACCTAACGAGATCCCAAATGTTGCTCCCTCCTACATTCGGCCAACATTAGTTAGCAACTAAAAAGCTTATTTGGCACAAATAGAAATCCCGAAGGATATGTCGCCCAAATATAGCACTCACCTTAAAGCCGATTTGGTTTCCAACCAAATCCCGGAGATTTATAGTATTCGGCTAAGCTCCTCCCTACAATCGATTTTAACACAACACCTAGAGTCCATACGCCATTCGGCCATAAAATAAATCCAACAGAATCTGGCACCACCTTACCTTAATGACGAATCCGGCTTCTAATCACCAAAGATTGGCACCCCTTATTGATGTTAGGGGTTTCGACTACCCTTAAAGAACAAGAATGGGGGGTTAAGATCCGATTAATAAAGATTGAAAGAGTGACAAAGAAGGCAAAAGAGATTCGGCATTACCCAAATTGATCAAGAAGAGAAGAAGAGGGAGAAGAAACCACTTACCAGGAGATTCGGCTAATCCAAAAGAATAAGATAGATTCGGCACTTGAGATGATGAAAAGAAATCGCAAGAAGAGAGGGGTTTATGGACACAATATTTGGCCAAAGTGTCAATCAGGGAGAAGAAAATAGAGAAAAGAGGTTTCGGCTATGGCTTATGAATCTCAAAGAGAAAAAGAAAACACAGGGAATGATGCTATCGAATAGAAGAGGAGAAGAAAGTTGGATATTTCGGCACAAGTATTTTGAGAAGAGAAACCGAATGGAGAAGGGAGTATTGCTTTAGACTTTTGAACAAAACAAAGAGAAGAAGATGCAAGCAAGTTTCGGCTCTTGAAGATGGTGAGGATGGAGAAGATGAATGAAATAGAAAAGAAGGGTTTCGGCAATAGGCAACCAAAAGAAAAGAGGAAGAATGCCACTTGGGTTTCTGCTTTTACAAAGAAAAACAAAGATGGTTCGGCCAAGAACCTAATATGTCGAAAAGAGAAAAGAGAGATTGAGAGGGTGCAATTGAGGTTTCGGCTTGACACTAAACACAACAAAAGAGCAAGACCTCCCAAGCTTTGTCAATTCTTAGCTACCAACCTAGGCACATTCGGCCACCACCCCAAAAGAACCAAGACCGATTGCTTCCCAACTCACCCCACCACTCACAATTCGGCTAAACACCAAACACTTGCCGTCCCCTTCACTTCTCCTTGAATTCCTCTCATCCACTCATTCAAACAATTTTGAATGAGTCAAACACCAAATTTTTCTCCCTTCCATCTATTTCAAATAGATTGACTCAATCCTCATCTATCCATGAGAGTCCCACCTGAGCACAACTCCCTGCTTGTGGCGTTTAAAATAAAGACACAAATGGGGATTTCTGCAGCTCGAACCAAGGTCCTCCTTGCTCCCTGTGGCGTCACCTCCTCCAAGCCTTAAGTGGCGCCTCTTTGCCATTTTACCAAGGCACTTCTTGTTTCTAATTCCTCCAATAAATTCTTTTAACACCTCACACCCCTAGCTCCCTCTTGTCAAAGTACTAAAACAAAATTTTAACCTTAACTCAGGCCTAACCCAGGGTTATACCTAGACCCCAAAACACGATAAATAACCATAATAGACAATTCGTCACATGCAACACAAGCAAAATGCAGAGACCCCGATTTAAGGATGTTACAACATGTGTTTCAGTTTAGTCCCGACTCAACTTATAAGTATGATTAAGGACTTGAGGACCCGTTTAAGGGACATTATGTCTGAGAATGATGATTGAATGTATGATTTTGTCTGTGAATGTTTCTGATCTGTCCGGTAACGTTCCTAACCTTAATCCGGTGACGGACTCGGGATAGGGGTGTTACACAAATTAATACGATGCCAATGTCCCAGACATGGTCTTATACGTAAGTCTCATATCGAGCCAACGTCCCAGACGTGGTCTTACACAAAATCTCGAATCAATGCCAATGTCCCAGATATGGTCTTACATGATAAACAGAACAGACACCTATGTCATGACATAGCTAATCATATCAATTCCTAGGTTCGTACGGGACTTCTCGGACATTATCACTAAGTTGATCTTATCTCGGAATTCATGTACACAATATCTCATAAACATTTATCGTTATCAATAATCATATGAACATACATAATTCAATACAAATACGTTTATTTGTATAATGACTTACCTCGGATTCGGATATTCAATCAGATTGATTATTCGACTACTGTCGCTTTCCCGCGATCTAAGTTTGTTTTCTTCAGTTCTTGATCTATACATATTCAAATTTAACCCTTTTATTTAACAACACATTCAATTCAATCCAAATACACATATTTAGGGCAATTTGCAAATTAGCCCTCATTTTTCACATTTGGACAATTTAGTCCCTAATTTACAAAATCATCAAATACACAAAATCACCATATACCCATGCTTAGCCGAATATTCATGTATCTCATACAAGTTCATAAATTTTGTCAAATTCACAATTTAGTCCCTCAAATTTCTATTTTAACAATTTAGCCCTAATTAGCTAAATTCATCAAACTTTCACTAACAAAACATGTTCATCAAATACATATATTTCATATTTCACTATTAAACATCATAAATCACTTGAGTTCATCAAAATCTCATTTCACAAACATCATCAATTCTCAAAATTGAAGCATGGGTTTTGTAGTAGACAAAGCAACAATTGCAAAAACGTAGAAATTATCAAAAACCGATTAAAAACATACCTTGAATCAAAGCTTGTAATGACCGAATATAACAAAGCTAAACCCTTTTCTTTTCTTAAAAAATTTCGGTGGATGAACACTCATCTCATGGCCAATTTCAAGCTTTGTTTTTATTATAATTAACATAATTATTTATGTACAATAATAACCTTTCATAATAATAAGAAACACACACATATACATATATATATATATCAAGGGCATATTTGACCTTTGTCCATCCGCTATCTACATATTGGCATATTTGCCTCATAAGGCAACAAACATTCAAAAGCCACAACACTTAGGTACTTTAATAAATAGCATACTAGTTTCGCATTTAATGCAATTCAATCCTTTTGTCAAATTAAGCACGTAGACGGACAAATTAACTTACGATACTTTAACACATGCTTAATCATATGTCATAGACACAGAAAATAATATTAAAATATTTCACTGACTCGAATTCGTGGTCCCAAAACCACTGTTCCGATAGGGCCTAAACTGGACTGTTACACCTCTAATATTCATTATTGCAATACTCTGCTGAAGTATGCCCACTGACCCACTTCCAAGGTCGCTGTTTTGAGCCGCCAGAACCAAAACCCTTCTTATTTCGTTCTTTATTCCTTTTCTCTTTCTCGCACTCCAAGTGATTACTCTCTTTCACTATATTGGTCTTTTCAACCAAAGTTTTGAAAACTCTTTCTAAAATTCCCAACATCACTTGGGACATTGCATCATCCCTAGTCTTTTGGTTTTCATCTCTAGCGACAAACGTATCCATAGTGTCATTTGTCTTAGGGTCAGACACAAGTCTCTGAGAAGCAAATTACTCTTCTTGAGCAACACGATGTTGAACCTCACGGTTTTGCATACCTCGACTATTCTTAACAACCTCGAGTCTATAGTTTCAAGGTTTTATCTTTAGTTTCAAAGAAAAGGTACAACCACTAATTATTACTTGAAAGTTTTCATTTCTGAAATCTACAGTTTCAAAAATATTCTTAATTATTCACACATATTTATAGTCTTATGATCAAGAATTTTAATAACATAAATTTTCAATCTAAATCTCAATAAGTACATCATCTAAAGAGGAATCAACATAGGAGTCTCAGATTCTCAGAAATCTAGTTTTGAAATTTAACAGTAATATATATTTTAAAAGAAAACTACTCTTTAAAACATGCAACTAGACTCGATTAAAAATCTATAGTCTGAGTTTTGAACTCAAATCTAATACTGCTAAATGTAACACCCAAACCCAGCCTAGACGTTATCGCCAAATTTCGGAAGCCACATTAAATCCATCAAAAAGCTTTTTCTAATTAAAATATTTATGTTTAAATCATTTTTAAAAATTTGATTACTTAAATACTAGGCCTTTCCTAGACAAATCCATCTTAGGCATGTACATATTTATTGCAACACTTACTATTTTTCAAGAATTTTTAACAAATAAAGCGTAGTTTGTTCAATTTTATTAACGATTCCAACTTAGTGTTTATTATGCGGGAAATAAAAATAAAAGTAAAAATAACCTATAATAAACTTAAAATATCCTAGAAGAAAATAAAAGTAAAGACCCCCCTTTTATTTATTTGGAGACCCATAAGTATTTGACCCATCTTTTACTTCATCATTCTTGTTCTTGCTTGAGTCACCTTCTTCCTTCCTTGCCATTAGAGTCCATGGTTCAAATATAAAGTATGAAAATTCAGACACAAAAACAAATGGGTTATGAAATATTTTCTTAAATGCATCTTTGAATGAGTTATCCCATATTTTTTATATCTCCAACAAGCTTGTTGTTGCCATTGGATGTGCTACAATATGTCCATTACATTCAACTGTTTTGTAACACCCCTTACCCGTATTCAACGTTGGAACCGGGTACGAGGCATTACCGGATTATCTCACTTGAACATGCAACTTTGGGCTGCAAAATTTCATCCCAACTTAAAACTTTCGTAGGGCTTTGCGTTTAATGTGTTGTTATGCTAATGTGTTAATTAGAGTGTTTAAGGGGTTCAGATTGGGCTCAGGGTTGGGCCGAGGCCTTAGTCAAAATTTTTCTGTTTGGGCACTCTAATGGAGAGCCATCTAGGTTAGGGCTTAAAAGATATTGTTTGCATTTTAAGACACAAGAGGTGATGTGATAGAGAGGTAGAGAGGCGCCTCTTAAGGCTCAGCAAGGTGACGCCACAAGGGAGCTGGGGAGGAGGTTCGAGTCGCATGATACCCATTTACTTTAATTAATTTTGGCGTTAGCAGGGAGCAGAGTTGGGGTTGGCTAGGATGCTTAAAAATAGGAGATTAACTGAGTTGGATAATATGGATAATGTGGCTGATAATGTGGTTGATAAAGAGAAGAAGAGGTGGTGTTATCCAGGTCACTTGTGGATAGGTGGTCAGATGATGATAAGGGAGAAAATCTAGGGATTATCTAGTGAGCTAGGTGGTGGTCGGATTTCAAACACTAAGAGGAAGGGGGGGAATCGGTTTGGATGTGGCTGAGAGGTGCCGAAATTTCCCTGTTGATAGGGTGAGTTTTTGAGCTTTCAGAATGGGCATTTTCGGCTTTTGGTGTAGTATGTGCCAAAATTATGTTTAGGTGAGGGGAATATCTCTTCATTTTCGGTATTTGGGTCTTTATTCTTCCATTCTCTTCTCTCATTATTCTGCTAAAGTCGAACGTACCTCTAGTCTACTGGAATCCTCTATTCTTTACTGTTTCTATTGCTTCTTTTCCTCCCATTCTACTCCTCTCATCTCGATTGTTTCTTTCTAAAAAAAAATGCTGAAACCTTTAATTTCAATTCTTTTCTCCATTCTTTTCCTATAAGCCGAATGTTCATTGTTCTTTTCTGTTTCTCTTTGCCGATTTCTTCAATAAGCCGAACCTCTATAGATCCCTTTGTACCAACTTTCTTTTGATTTTCACAGAAGTCGAAACCTGTTAGGAGTAGCTGAATTTGTTGGTGTTCAGGTAAGTGCTGATTTCTTTTATGTTCCACCTTTCTCTTTCGGTTTTTGGAGGCCAAAGCCGAAAGGCTAATTGGTGTGATAAGATTAACTTTGGAGTAATGTTTTGATTATTCTCGTGTTCTTATCTTGGGGCGAGATTTCGGGAATTGAAGTAGATCGAATCATCTAGATTCCAAAAGCCAGAAACTGCTAGTCTCTGAGTCCCATACTTCGTTTCGGGATTTTAAGGTAAGGGGTTCTCTTTAGATTTTCGTTAGGTTTGTTTATCGTGTTTGTGATCTTAACCCTATGTTATGGATTAAGAACCATATGTTGTGATGGTAGCAACTGATACGGTCTTTTGATGGAATCAAATGTCGATCAAGCGAAGGAGGGGATTGGATCTGTAAACCCAATCCCTAAGTTTAAGAAACGAGCGGTGTCAGCGATTCGGGATTGGCCACCGGGTTGTGGACCGGCGTCAGAACAAAATCGTAGGCGCTTAGCGATCGTAGCGCTCATCGATAGTCTTGAACGTAGAAAGTATCATCTTGACTGTAATCAGGTGTGTAGATCTTTATCACGTAAGTTTCCTGTATTATATCTATTATGGGCTGAAAAGCCGAAAAAGGCTGTGTGGACACTCGAATAACCCGTAAGGGTTAGGCTAGGAATGCCAGGTACGTAAACATAGTAATTTCTCTATGTGTATCGGTGTATGTGTTAACCTGTTATCCTGTGAATGGCTTATTATCTTTGTTATGGAATGTGTGCATGCATGGGACACGGGATTGATATGATGAAGGGGAAGAGCATGTTAAAAGGTCACTTAGTGATCGGTGGTTAAACCACGATATGTACATTTAGGTCACAGTAGTGATCGGTGGCTCAGCCATAGTTGATTTTAAGGTCACATGGTGATCGACATTATAACAGACAGCATGGCTGTCAAATTGGCGTGTAGCGGTAGGTGGGTTGATTGTAGGAATCCCCGCGGTGTGATGGCTGGTTAGGGGTTGGCATGTAGATGATGGAATTTTAGGTTGGGTTGGGTCATTCAGCATGTATCTGTTCTGTTGCCATTTTGTGTGGGCCAAGGCCTAGAATGTGTTTATGGGCCTCAAGCCGTTTATGTGATGCATGGATTTACACACTGAGTCTTGGTGACTCACCCCTTTATTTTTTCTTAACCTCTCAGGTGAACAGTAGAACGTGGATATGGGAGCCGAGGCAGACTTGAGGGGCCATAGAGTCTTTTATTTAAGTAAACTTATATCCGGTTTATCTTTAATTTTATTTTCGTTTGATTTTGGAGTTAATTGCGTGGATGTGTAATAAGGCCTCCTTAGTTTAAATTTTCGGTTTATAGTTGTAAGGATCATGTTTTTTTTTAAAGTTATTCCAGGGAAGAAGTAATGAAATGGGAGTTTCAAACACACTTAGCTTAAAGCAACGGTATCTTCAAAACGCACTTATTTAACGAATATCTGATTAATGAAACGAAGATTTCCAAATCCAACAAAGCTAAGTTTTCAACACAACGCGTTAACGAAAAGTCTTCATATAAACGGCGTGTTTTGTTTTTTTAAAGTAAATAAAAAAATATTTTTTGATTGTAACATTTTAACCAGTAGCATGCCAGATCTGGTCGTAACGGTTGGGCCAGGTTTAGGGTGTTACATTCCATTCACATTTAAAACATCTTCGTTATGGGCCTACAAGGCCTTAAACCTGCAAACAGTGGATCTCGAAAATCAACCGGGAACTTTTATAAACTTAGGAAAATTTTGCTTTAATAGGGCCACACGCCTGTGTGAAATGGGACACGCCCGTGTGGGCAGGTATTGTGGTCACACACGCCCATGTCCCTAGCCCGTGTGGAATTTCCTTTCGAACCTACATGGGTTTTCACACGGCCAGGCACACGCCCGTGTCTTTGGCCCATGTCCTTCACACGGCCTAGACACGCCTGTGTCCTCACCCATGTGTGAGAACCTGGGCATTCTGTTTATGACTTTAGCACCCTTATAAGGGGCACACGGCCTAGGCACACGCCCCTGTGCAGCATTAACATGCAGGGGACACACGGCCTGGTCACACACCCATGGGACTGACCGTGTGTCACACACGGCCTAGACACACGCCCGTGTACCTACCCGTATGGACAAGAACAAGGCTAATTACCAAGTTCTTTTTATCACCCTAACTCATACAACATAAATCCCATTCAACCATTACCAAGAAACCCAATCATGCATCATACATATTCATGAATAACCTCATCTTTTCATAAATATGTAATATTGAGACATCAACTATAGCTATTTACAAAAGAGTTCATCTTTAAAAGAGCCAACACACTTGGCCAAAACAACAAGACATTTCCCTAAGTCTAGCCCCTATACATGCCATACTCAAAATGCTAAGTCTAAATATACCGAGATGAGCTGATAGTATGGGTGATCTTCAGATTATCTTCGTACCCCGAGCTGGCTCTTTGACATTATAAAATAAGGGAAAAGAAAGGGAGTAAGCTTTAAGCTTAGTAAGTTTACATGTTTTACAAGCATCATAACATATGCTAATCAATCAATAACATTACATACTAAGTAAGAACAATTCACTTCTCCATAATCAAGCTTACTCATTTCATTTCTTACCACATTCCAACCATATAACAATTTCATTGCTCACATTTACTTGTACACATTCCCTGCACTCATCACCACATAGCAACATGAAACATTTACTTATACAATTTCTCGATGAACCCCGTGGAATAATACTATGTGCCCGGTGGTTTCGCACATAGCCAACCTTTACTCAATAATAGGGTGGTATCACACATAGCCCACCAACAAGAATATTTACGGTGGTTTTGTACATAGCCCACCAAATGATATTATAAACGACGGTATCGCACACAGCCCATCACGAATAAGTAATAAGGTGGTATCGTATACAACCCACCAAAAAGGACAATTATGGTGGTATCGCACACAACCCACCAAATAATTATTACGGACATTTCTCCGCAAGTACATATCTATTCCGAGGTTCATACAAGAATTACTCACTATGTATCAATTTCAATTAATCTCAATCATAATTGATCTCATTCATACAATGCATCAATAAGTATCAACATATGTATTATAGATGTATCGTTTACACATAAACTTACTTCGGTGCAAAATGTATTAATCGACGGTTTAGTCCGTAACCTTGCCTTTTCCTCGGTCAAGGTTGTTTCCGCGCTCTTCTTGATCTATAATAATAATATTTAGTCATTCAATCACTTTATAATTCATGATACATCAAAATTTCTACTTAGGCAAAAATGACCATTTTGCCCTTATACTTTGGCAAAATTATAATTTTGCCCCTAGGCTCGTAAATCATTTTTCATCATATTTTCTCATTAAATAAGCCTAGATGAACATTTATTTCTCTTAAAACAACTCACAAAACCAATTATTTCAAGCATTTATTACACAATTTCAACCTTTACAAATATGTCCTATTTAGGTGTTTTCATAATAACACCTTTCACAAAAGTTGTTCCTTAACTCACTAACATTCATTTTCTTCCATAAAAACTCAGCAAACATCATGAATACTCTCATGGAAAGTTCTTAAACCTTCAACCATTTAGCAAAATAGTCCCCTCATTAGCTAGCTTAAGTT
Source organism: Gossypium bickii (assembly GCA_025503065.1). Classification (NCBI taxonomy): domain Eukaryota; kingdom Viridiplantae; phylum Streptophyta; class Magnoliopsida; order Malvales; family Malvaceae; genus Gossypium; species Gossypium bickii. Next base: position 37,861,126 of record CP106717.1, on the reverse strand, counting down.
TTGGGGGTTCCAAAAATACAAAAATTATCGAGAAAGACCTCTAAAATCACTTACTTGTAAGAGAAAAGCTTGGATGAAAGTTTAGACTCCAAAATCCTCTATTTCCTTCAATTTTTGGTGGAGGATAAGCATTAATAGTGAAAAGATGACATCTCTTCTATTTAGCTTATTTTATTCATTTTTATATCACCTAATTTCACCAAAATTTCACCAAAATTTGACCAAAATTTAATGCCTTTGTCTCCTTGTCTCTATGACCGGCCAACACACCCTTAATGGCTTAATTGCACTTTAAAGACCTCCAATTTAATATTATATGGCTATTAGACACCTCTACCTTGGATAATAGAACTTTCACACATTATGCGATTTAGTCTTTTTTCACAATTAAGCTTACAAATTGCTAAAAGTAAAGCACCAAAATTTTCATACATCCTTATAAATCATGTTATAACACATAAAATAATATCAAAATAATTTTCTTCAACCTTGGATTAGCGGTCCTAAAACCACTGTTCCGACTAGCCCCAAAATTTGGCTGTTACAACTCTCCCCCCTTTAGAGATTTTTGTCCTCGAAAATCTTACCGGTAAAAAGGTTTGGGTACTGTTCCTTCATGGCTTCTTCCGGTTCCCACGTAGCCTCTTCCACACTGTGGTTTTTCCATAACACTTTTACTAAGTCTATGCTCTTATTCCTCAACTTTTTAACCCTTTGAGCCAATATCTTGATTGGTTCCTCTTTATAAGTCATGTCCTGTCGTATTTCAATTTATGTTGGAGTGATCACATGCGAAGGATCGAAATGATAGCGTCGCAACATCGACACATGAAACACATTGTGTATTCTCTCTAACTCTTTCAGCAAAGCCAACTGATATGCTATTGGCCCAATTCTTTCAATAACCTCATACGGCCCTATGAATCGTGGACTCAATTTGCCCTTTCGACCAAATCTCAATATTTTCTTCCACGGGGATACTTTCAGAAATACTTTGTCACCCACTTGAAACTCGATTTCTTTCCTTTTTAAGTCTGCGTATGACTTTTGTCGGTCCGACGCAGCTTTCAGACTATCACGAATCACTTTCCCTTTCTCCTCGGTCTCTTTAACTAAATCGACCCCATGAATTTGCTTCTCACTAAGCTCAGTCCAATACAAGGGAGTCTAACACTTGCAACCATATAAAGCTTCGTATGGTGCCATCTGTATACTCTACTGATAACTGTTTTTATAGGCAAACTCAACCAAAGGTAGATATTTTCCCAACTACCTTCGAACTCTAACACACAACATCAGAGCATATCCTCAAGAACTTGAATCACTCTTTCAGATTGGCCATCGGTTTGAGGATGGAACGCTGTACTAAAATTCAATTTTGTACCCAAGGCTTCTTGCAACTTCTTTCAAAACCTTGAAGTAAATCTCAGATCTCTATTCGATATAATGGATATAGGTACTCTATGTAATCTCACCACCTCAGCTATATATAACTCAACCAACTTATCGAGTGAGTAATCCACACGCACTGGTATAAAGTAAGCTGACTTTGTTAATCTATCCACAATAACCCACCCAACATCTTTCTTTTTCGGAGTCATAGGTAACCCCGTTACGAAATCCATTGTGATTCGCTCCTACTTCCACTCTGGAACCATCACCGGCTGAAGTAATCCCGAGGGTAGTTGATGCTCGGTTTTCACTTGTTGACAAATAAAACATTTTGTATCAAACTTGGAGATGTCTCTTTTCATACCCGGCCACCAATACAACTTCTTCAAATCATTGTACGTTTTCATACTGCCCGGATGTACTGACAAGCAACCACTGTGTGCTTCATGTAAAATTTTCTGGATCAACTCATCATCCTTAGGTACACAAATCTTGTCATGAAACATCAAACAACCATCTGGACTCACCCGAAAATCAGAGTCATTTCCTGATTCGAACTGAGCTCTCTTAGCTTGCATCTCACTATCATTCTTTTGAGCTTCACATATCTGCTGAATAAATAACGGTCTAGCCCTCAACTCGGCCAATATAGCAACATATCAGATGATGCTAAGCTGGTAGTCATAGCTCTCAAAGCATATAGGGATTTTTTGCTCAAGGCATCCGCAACTACATTCGCTTTCCTCGGATGGTAATCGATTACTAGCTCGTAATCCTTCAATAATTCGAGCACCTCTAACTCATGAGTCGGATAATTCTTCTCATGCAATTTTAGCTATCTCGAGGCGTAAGCTACTACCTTACCCTCTTGCATCAACACACAACCAAGGCCATTTAATGACGCATCACTATAGACTACAAACTCTTTTCCCGATTCAGGTTGTACTAAAATCAGCGTCTATGTCAACAATGCTTTCAATTTCTTGAAACTCTATTGGCATTTCTTGGTCCATTCAAACTTAACATCTTTGTGCAACAGTTTCAACTTTGGGGTAGCATCATGGAGAACCCTTTCACGAACCGTCTGTAGTACCCTGCTAAACCTAAAAAGCTTCTAATTTCTGACACATTCCTTGGTGGTTTCCACTCCACAATAGCCAAGATCTTGCTCTGATCAACTCTAATGCCATCACCCGACATAATGTGCCCTAAAAATTCGACCTCTCGGAGCCAAAACTCACTCTTACTGAATTTAACATACAACTGCTTGTCTCTTAAAGTCTGTAAAACAATTCTCAGGTGCTCCGCATGTTCACTCTTATCCCGGGAATAAATTAATGTCATCGATAAAGACAACTACAAACCTATCCAAATACGGTCGGAAGATACGGTTCATTAGATCCATAAAAATTGCAGGAGCATTTGTTAAGCCGAATAGCATAACAAAGAACTCATAATGACCATACCTTGTCCGAAATACAGTTTTTGAAACATCTTGCTCCTTAACCCTCAACTGGTAATAGCCCGTCCTTAGTCTATCTTAGAGAAAATCATAGCTCCGTTTTTGGTTCACAAATCTCTGACTTATGTACTTCTTTCGAAACTCTTCCAAAAAGAAGTCCCACGTCACTCTCTCTCTTGGAACCACTGACGTCAACGTTTTCCACTAACGATATGTCTAGTTCTTCAGTAATGACACGGTGCATTTCAAGCTCTCCTCAGGTGTGCAAGAGAGTTCATCAAATACTCGCATTAAGTTCATCAAACTCTCGGGGTCATCGTCTATATTAGCTCTAAATTGGTTTATGGGTCATCATCTATATTCATAAATCATCAACTACTACCTTACCCTCTGAATTCCTTGGCCTCTTGCTTTTGAATCTTATCTATCGGGGGTTTGGTCATTCTTACCAAATCTATACCTTGAAGAGCCACAAGAACGGCTGAGGTATAGGAGGGGGTGGATGAGGTTGAGCATTAGGATTCGCTCATACATACTCCGTGTAGCAATTACTCATGATTTGGAGAAAGACTTTCTGAGCCTCTTCTCCTTGACCCATAGTCTTGGGTCTACTCTCTACAGGCGCGGTCCCTTGCGCGAGAGCCGGTGCATTACCAGCAGCGTCATCAGCAGTCCCTCGGTCGGGATCCATTTACTATATAAAAACAAAGTTTAGAATTGTCAGAAGTCACCACACTTTCAATACACAGTCATGACATGTATAGCTAGATTCTTACACACGCTATGGTTGTCCAAGAACTGACTAAACCATAGCTTTGATACCACTAAATGTAACACCCCGTACCCGTATTCAACGCCGGAACTGGGTACAAGGCATTGCCGAACTTATCTCACTTGAACATGCAACTTTGGGTTGTAAAATTTCATCCCAACTTAAAACTTTCTATTCACATTCAAAACATCTTCATTATGGGCCTACAAGGCCTTAAACATGCAAACAGTGGATCTCAAAAATCAACCGGGAACTTTTATAAACTTAGAAAAATTTTTCCTTAACAGGGCCATACGCCCGTGTGGAATTTATTTTTCCTTTCAAGCCTACAAGGGTTTTCACACGGCCGGAAACATGCCCATGTCTTTGGCCTATGTCCTTCACATGGCCTAGACACGCCCGTGTTCTCACCGTGTGTGAAAACCTGGGTATTCTGTTTATGACGTCAGCACCCTTATAAGAGGCACATGGCCTAGGCACACGCTCTTGTGTCTAGCCTATGGTCGACACTGACTTGCAACATTAACATGCAGGGGACACACGACCTGGTCACACACCCATGGGACTGACCGTGTGTCACACACGGCCTAGACACACGCCCGTGTGCCTACCCATGTGGACAAGAACAAGGCTATTTGCTAAGCTCTTTTTATCACCCTAACTCATACAACATAAATCCCATTCAACCATTACCTGTAATAACCCTATTTAGACCTTGTTCGGAACGGTAGTTTCGGGACCACGAATCCGAGTTAGAAAAATATTTTAAAATTATATTCTGTGTTTATTATGTGTGAATTTATTTGTCTGAAATTTTCGTGCTTTAATTTAGTTGTTTGAGTGTCCGATTAAATAAAATGACTAAATCGCGTAAAATGAAAATTTAGTGGTTATCTTTAGAAGGGCCGAATAGTGGTTGTCCTTTTAATATGGAGGCTTTATGTTGTAATTTAGCCATTAATAAAGGTAGAGGACGGCAATGGAATAAAGTAACCTTATTATATATGTTTTATATATTAATTGATAAAGGTTAATTAGGTAAAATAGTAATAATAATGTTAATATATGTTATAATATATCACAAATTAAAAGCCATTATCATTTTTCCCTACTAACCGAATGTAAAAGAAAAGAAAAAAGAAAAGAACAAGCTTAGGGTTCGGCCATTGTTGAAGCTTGATTCAAGGTTAGTCTTAGTTCAGTTTTTGATAATTTTTACGTTTTTGTAATCGTTACTTCGAATACTTCAAGACCCATGCTTGAATTTTTGATTTTGATAAAGATTTTCAAATGTGCCATTGATGAGTTTATGGGTTTTATGTTGTTAGTTGATGAATTATGAAATATATGTGTTAGATTAATATGTTTTGTCTTTGGATTTTTGATGAATTTGAGTAATTTGGACTAAATTGTGTAAATAATCTTTTGAGGGACCAAAATGTGAAATAAATGAAATATATGGATTAGTATGATACTTATGAATATTCGGCCCTAATATACTATATGCAAATTTTGTATATTTTGTGTTTTATGCAATAGGGGTTAAATTGTAAAAAGTGTGAAATGTCAGGGGCAAAATGGTAATTTGTCCAATACTTATATCAGAATTTGCCCATATCTTCCTTACTGTAGTGCACTCTCTATTCTTTCTCTTAACTCATATATTTGCCTTGCCACGTACTCTAGCACACACTATCTTTTCTATTCATCTCTTGTAACTATATGGGGTTTGTCATTCATTTGGTGTCCACCCAAAGGTGTTGTCTTCAGATGACCATCATGAGATCCATTCTTCAGATTCCACCATGAAGGCATCCTTTTAACAGAGTTTCCACAAGACATTCCTTTAATAGAGAAGACCACAAGGACATCCTTTTAAAGGAGATAGCTATAAAGACATCCTTTTAATATAGATAGCCATAAAAGCATCCTTTTAACTGAGATAGCCACAAAGGCATTCATTTAACGGAGATAGCCGCAAAGGCATCATTTTAACAGAGATCACCACAAAGGCTTCCTTATAATAGAGATCACCATAAAGACGTCCATTCAGAGATAGCCACAAAGATGTCTATTCGGAGATAGCCACAAAGGCTCACTTATACAGAAATTAGTGTCGTCGTGAGGTCTGCCCTTCATAGTTGGTACTCACCCAATTGTTAGTTACATATTCCATATGATGCCTGGCCCAACCATGGTTATCGTGTGTGAAATGATATGCGATTTGTGCAAATATACACGTCTGATCAAGTAACAAAGTGACGAGTAAGTATCGTTCCCACGAGGATTGGATTTAGGCACAAAGATGGTTAAGTTATTATAATAAAATGAGATTAATGCTATGGCAAAGTCAATGATAAATATGCAGTGGCAATTAGTGGAGTAATGATGTAAGCAATACATGGAATTAATGAATAACTAAAAATGTTATGGCAAAACGAGAGTAAAAATGCAATGGCAATTATGAGAATAATTATACGAATAACGAATAAATGAACAAATAAAAAACTAAAAATGCTATGGCAAAGATTCTATGACAAGGGATAAGAGGTATACGATGTTGATATGGAAGGTTAGAATTACTAAGAATCTACCCTTACTGTTGGAAATGCCTCGGTAAAATCGTAATCAATTTACTGCTCAGAAGAGTTCTAAAGTGGTTTGATACTTTCGAGAGCAAAAAACCTCAAGTTACCTTGCCTGTGTCTATAGGTCTTTAATATGGTACCTTGCATTGTTTCCTTTTGCTTGATCGCTACTCTATGTCTAGAGTCCACTACAAGTACTTGTCGAGTACTTGTTCATATCACTCAACCACGGTCTAACTAATCCAACATTTTCAGAATTAGATTAATTTAAGGGTATGCTGCACAACCGTCTATGTCTAGGGATTGCACACATACAATTTAGAAATAAGAATAGTTGAATAAAACAATAAACTAATGCAGATTTATGCTTCAACCATTAAACAAAAATAAAGGTTTCATCAAAGTAATCCTAGCCTTATGAGATTTAGCTCATGGGTTGGCAAATGAAAATTCAACACCAAAATATTATCCAACATCATTTTCATCAATTTAATTCACGAAAGAACAAAGTAAGAAAAATGAAATACTTTGGGAAGACAGCTTTGGAGTGTCTAGTTCACATTCCAGTGGCACAGTGCCATGTGGTGGCTGAGAGGGATTGCCATTGTCTTCCTCTTTCCTTCTCTACCCAACCATTACCCTCTATTTTTGCCTAAGGATCTCTCCTTTTTGTTCTCGTTCCCCTCTTGTTTGTTGTTAAGGGTTTCCTTCTTTGGCTATTTATAAGCTTTTTCCCTAAGGTAAATCCAACAACCCAAGATTATCCTTTCCTCTTTTTTAGAATTTCTTTTTGGTTTAATATTCCTTCCTTTAAGATAGATGGTTATCAGATTATTATCTCATGACCTATTTCCTCATTTTAAATTATTTTTCTAGAATGAAGACCAACAGCTCATGATTTATCGTCTCCTCTTTTTTAGGCAGATTTTTTCTGGTACAAATACAGTTGGGCTAAAACTGGTATGCGTTGAGTGTTGACTCAGTTTTTCTCCTAGAATCGTGAATTTCCACGGCATTCATACTGACAAAATGTCCAACCTTTTGCCCTGACAAACCTTCACTCCTTTATTTCTCGTTCCTGAACCTGCACCTATAAATCCACCAAACACAGCCCTTCTACAAGCAATAAAAAGTAACAAATAACATTTAAACACAGTCCAAGCTCCTAATACAATGATTAAGGAAAAATACTAATGAAATGTCCAAAGGTGCAACTAAATGTTCTTCAGTACATGCAATTAGCTAGGTTTAAAGGCATGAAATATAACTCTTTTCAAGAGTTATTACACCCCCAAACCTAAGTTATTGCTTGTCCTCAAGCAAAATACATATGAATGCAAACATTTTGCCAGCGTACCAAACCAACTCATACTGCCAAGCTATTCAAAGAACATCGTATACATCACTTCTCAGCAATCTTGTTTTTCCTAAAACTTGTTCGAGTGTCAAAGGCTTGCTCAACAAAGGCAGTGCAAAAAAAAAAAAAAAAAAAAATTCTCCCTAGAAACAAAATTTCCTAAATACTCATGTATTCTCTTTTTCGACCTATAGCAAATATCTCTTAATTTACTTAGTTCATTTTTTACCTAAACATAAGTCACTTGCTTCAAGTCTATTCATAATATATTATTAACAATTATTTTTGCTTTCTTTATTTTGACTTGACAATCACGGTGAAGCATACACTGAATTGCCAAGTACTTAATCATGTCACAATTTAAATCAATAGTCACTCATGAATCGTAAAGCTTTTGACTAAAAAGGTGGATGGAGCATACAACTACCTCTCTATTCAGCCTTTTGCTACAGTAAAATGCCCCTAATTTTTATTTCCTTTATTATACACTCTTATTTAAACTCACCTTTCTAATCAACAACATGATAGAGGAAACAAAATGGTGTTGACCTATTCAGCAATTCTAAGCATTGGAGTGCCTATTGTCCTTTTATTTAAATAATGTTGTGGCAATATAACTAATGTTTGGCTTAAAAAATCCTTAAGTTCATTAAAAGATACCTACTATATTAAAAAAATGAATATTAGGCCATATCATTTTTAGGAATCAATTTTCAAGCAACCTAAGCTAAATTCACCAAATCCACTGTCACATATTCTAGGTAAATCGAAAAATTTAAGCTCATGATCGAACATCATAAGCAAAGACTGCATTTTTCATAGATAAACAATACTTTGATAGTTCAATAGCACTGGCAAAACAAATTAACTATACTAAAATGAGCATACATACTAAAGATAAAGTGTAGCCTAGATGCGCAATACACCCCAAACCTAAGGGATGCATTGTCCTCAATGCATGAATATCTATGCAAGCTATGTAATAGCCCAATTTAGGGGCTAGTCAGAATAGTGGTTTCGAAACCACTAATTCGAGGTTAGAGAGAATTATTTTAATATTATTTTATTAGTTATAGCATGATTATATAGGGGCATGAAAATTTTGGTGCTTTAATTTTAGTGACTGGATGCTTAATTACGAAAAAGGACTAAATCGCATAAAGTGCGAAAGTTCTATTTTACAAGCTAAAGGTGTTTAAAAGCCATAGAATATTAATTGGAGGCCCTTAATGTGCATTATACCCTTAGATATAGGGTGGCCGGCCATAGGGGACAAACCATGTCAAAATGGGTCAAAGTTGTTGAAATTAGGTGGACTAAATTGATGTTTTATAATAAAATAAAGAAAGGAAAAATATCATCTCTTCTTCTCTTCTTCTCTATCGAAAATTAGCAACAAAATAGGGGTTTGAAACCTCAAAATTTTTAGCAAGCTTTTCTCCTTGAAAATCAAGAAACACGAAGCCCGGACCGAAACCGAGGCAAGAACAAGGTGGTGGACTAATTTGAAAGATTCCACATATATTTTGGTGCCGAGGTAAGTTTGTGTGTAATAAATTCAACATCATGTTATTAAGTTTTAAAATGTTTGATATTCGTAGGACGTACATTAACTCTATGAAATTGAGTAATGATGTTCAATGAGGAAATGATGAGAATTTATGATGTTGAAGTCCCGGTTGGACTTTAAGAAGTGAGAGGATATCACCATCAAGACATGTGAATAGTAAGGTCCCGTATAAGACCATGTCTTGGACATGGCCTCGGTATCGAATTGAGATCCCGTGTAATCAACATCGAATATGAAAATCGTATAAGACCATATCTGGGATATGGCATCGACATCGATATGAGATCCCTATAAGACCATATATGGAATATGGCATTGGCATCGAGATGTTACCCCATATAAGACCATATCTAGGATGTGGCAATGGCATCGTGTTTATGTGTATGATGATGATTGTGTATCCTTGGGTAATTCAAGTGAGTCATCAAGGTAAATAGTTAAGTTTGTAATAGAGATGAAATTATTGCTAAAGATATGTGATGAAGTGATACAGGTACATGTGAGTAATTCACGAGAAATGTTTATGATATATGATATGGCATGTAATTGGTAAGAGTAAGCATGAGTAAGTTATAGCAATGTGCTTGAGACTTTGTGTCCTTATTCAATGCAATGGATAGATGGCATTATGAACCTTTATGTGGCAATTTATTTCATGCAAACTTACTAAGCTTTATGCTTACCCCTCTTATTTCCCTTTTCCTTCTAGTATCGCCAAGCTAACTTGGGGATCGTACGACGTTGGAGTTCGGAATCGTACTATCAACTTCTCTTGGTATAGGAAAGTTAGATTTACTTTGAGTATGGCATGTATAGGACTTGGTTATTTTGTTATGTCATATTTGTTATGCAAAATGTTGGCTATTAATGCTGTTTAATTCATTTTGTAAATGGTCATTGGAATTTGGCCAATACTTGTCAAGTTCATATACTCAATAATGATGAATTTTATGAAGTGCATGCTTGTGTGCGTTATTTGATTTTGAGTCCTTAGAAGTGCCTTATGGTCATGATGTATGTTGAATTGATTTGGTACAAGTGTGGTTGCTTTGTAGGGTGGAAAATGGCTTGATAGATAGCCTTAGAATTGTCCACACGGGTAGACATACGGGTGTGTGCCTATGCCGTGTGTGAAACACGGTCAGCCCCATGGGCGTGCTGAGAGGCCGTGTGTCCTCATGCATGCTAGGTTGACAAGTCATAATACCCAGTAGTAAACACATAGGCTGAGACACGGTCGTGTGTCTCAAATGTGTGGGAGACACGGCTTAAGACACAAGCATGTGCCCATGCCGTGTGAAGTCTGCAACTGAAATTAGGAATTTAATTCGAGACACGGTCTAAGGACACGGGCATGTGCCTTGGCCGTGTGATCTTATTGAGATGATGATGTCATAAACAGAATGTCAAGGTTTTCACACACGGGCGAAGACATGGGCGTGTCATGGACGTGTGAAGGATAAGGGGTATGGAGACAAGCGTGTGTCTGGCCATGTGAAAACCCCTGTAGGTTCGAATTGAAAAATAAATCCTCATCCACACGGGCGTGTGATATGCCACACGGGCGTGTGGCCCTATTTTGAGTCAAATTTTTTTAAGTGTTCAAAAGTTTTCGGTTTGGTCTCGAATCATTTCGAGTGCAAGTTTAGGGTCTCGTAGGCCAGTAATAAGGTCATTATGGTCACGAATGAAAAGTTTTAATTTGAAATGAAGTCTTTATGGATCGATATTGTATTATTGAGCAAGTGAAGTATGGTAACGCTTCATACCCAGTTCTAGAGTTAAATATAGGTAAGAGGTGCTACATTTAGTGGTATTAGAGCTACGGTTTAGTCGATTCTTGGACTAACGTAGAGCTAGTATGAGTCTAGCTATACATGCCATACATAAGAGTATTTACATAACGATAGTGTGACGACTCCTGAAGATTTAAAATTGTGTTTTTGTTTACTAAATGAATCCTGACTGAGCTGCGGCTGATGATGTTGCAAGTAATGCGCCGACTCCCACGCAAGGGACCGTGCTAGTAGAAAGTAGACCATAGACTTTGGGTCAGGGAGAAGAGACTCGAGAAGCCTTTCTCCATATGATGAGTAATTGGTACACTGAGTTTGTTCGAGCAAATCCAAATGCTCAACCCCCTCCACCCCACCTATTCCTTAGTCTGCCCCTGTAGCTCCCCAAGTTGTGGAAGTAATAAGATGAGAAAAGCCTCCGGTTGATAGAATTCGAAAACAAGAAGCTGAGGAATTTTGAGCTAGTAAAGATGATGATCCGGAGAGGGCAGAATTCTGGCTTGAGAATAGCATCAGGGTATTCGATGAGTTGTTATGCACACCTGAAGAGTGCTTGAAGTGTGTGGTATCTCTCTTGAGAGATTCCGCTTACCAGTGGTGGAACACCCTTGTGTCGATTGTACCAAGGGAGAAAGTTAACTGGGAATTCTTCCAAGGAGAATTTCAGAAGAAGTATATTAGTCAAAGGTTCATTGACTAGAAAAGAAAGGAATTCTTGGAGCTAAAGCAAGGTTGAATGACAGTGACCGAATATAAGCGTTCGTTCGTAAGACTTAATAAATGCGCTCGAGAGTGCGTATCGATAGAAGCCATTATGTGCAAAAGGTTCAAGGATGGGTCAAATAAGGATGTCCGTTTATTTGTTGGTGTCCTAGAACTAAAAGAATTTGTGGTGCTAGTAGATAGAGCCTGTAAAGCCGAGGAACTGGTCAAAGAAAAAAGAAAAGCTGAAATCGAGTCTCGTGACTCGAGGAAGAGACAGTTGGGCAAATTATTTCAATCCTCATCCAAGAAATCAAGAGAGTTTACTACTTGATCAGCCACTTCGACAGGGTTTTCAAATAGAAGTAACGGTAAATAGTACTCGGAATCTAAAGCTCAGACCACCTCGGTTGCTAGTGTTGGCAATGCTCGACTAAGTTGACCAGAATGTCCGCAGTGTGGCAGACGTCATCCCGGGGAGTGTCGAGCAAATGAGAAAGCTTGTTTCAAATGTGGTTCCCTAGACCATTTTATCAGAGATTGCCCGAGGTGGGTGAGAAAGAGAAACCTCAGAGTGCAAGAACGGGAAGTACTTCTAGAGGAAGACCACAGAGAAACCCAATAAATGAAATGAGTAGTAAGAGTACACTTAGAGAGCAGACTGCAAGATCTAAGGGTAGAGCACCGGGGAGAACATATGCCATTTGCGCTCGCGAAGAGATGTCTTCCTCCGACGTAATTACGGGTACATTTTCTCTTTATGATACTTATCTTATAGCTTTAATTGATCCGGGATCTACCCACTTGCATGTTTGCATGAAATTAGTCTTTAGCATGAACATGCTTGTAGAATCTACCAAATTTGTAATAAGAGTGTCCAATCCCCTAGGCAAATGTGTGTTAGTCGATAAAGTATGTAAAGATTGTTCGTTAATGATTAGATGTCATTACTCTTCAGCTAATCTCATATCATTTTTGTTTGATGAATTCGATGTCATTCTTAGGATGGATTGGTTAACTACTCATGATGTGATAGTGAATTATGGAAGAAAGTTTTTTGAGTTGAAATGTGAAAGTGGGGATCTTATTCGTGTTGAATCAGATAAGCAAGATAGATTGCCAGTAGTAATATCTTCCTTGTTGACTCAAAAATATCTAAGAAAGGGGTACGAAGTTTACCTTGCCTTCGTGATGGATGCTAAAGAGATTGAGTTACCTTACCTTACCATAGTATGTGAGTATCCAGATGTTTTCCCGGAGGAATTGTCAGGGCTACCTCCAGTTAAAGAGATTGAATTTGGGACTGAGTTAGCTCCTGGTACTTCCCCCATTTCTATTGCTCCATACAGAATGGCTCCAACCGAGCTAAAAGAACTAAAGACACAGTTACAAGAGTTAACAGACAAAGGCTTTGCAGGACCAAGTTATTCTCTGTGGGGTGCTCCCGTTTTATTTGTGAAAAAGAAAGATGGTTCCATGAGGTTATGTATAGATTATCGGCAACTAATAAGGTAACCATGAAGAATAAATACCCGTTGCTAAGAATTGATGATTTGTTTGATCAATTAAAGGGAGCCATGGTGTTTTCTAAGATAGACTTGAGGCCTTTCGGTTTAACAAATGCCCCTGCAGTTTTCATGGATTTGATGAATCGCATCTTTCAGCCATATTTGGATAAATTTGTTGTAGTCTTTATTGATGATATATTAATCTACTCTCGGGATGAGAACGAGCATGCTAAACATTTGAGAACAGTTCTGCAAATTTTGAGAGATAAATAATTATATGCCAAGTTTAGTAAAAGTGAATTTTGGCTTAAGGAATTTGGATTTTTGGGGCACATTATCTCGGGAGATGGAATTATCGACCCGAATAAGATCTTAGCAATTGTGGATGGAAACAACCAAGGAACATAATCGAGGTTAGGAGTTTTTTAGGCCCAGCTGGCTACTATAGATGATTTGTCAAGGGATTTTCCATGATAGCTACTCCGATGACAAGACTATTGCAAAAAGATGTGAAGTTTGAGTAGACAAAAAAGTGCCAACAAAGTTTTGAGAGATTGAAGGCATTGTTGACCGAGGCTCCAGTTCTGTATAATCTGAACCAGGAAAAGAATTTGTGGTTTACAGCGATGTATCCATGAATAGATTGGGTTGTGTACTCATGCAAGATGGCAAGATGATAGCATATGCCTCTAGACAATTAAAGTCGCACGAGAAGAATTATCCGACCCATGATTTGGAGTTAGCTGCAATTGTATTTGCACTAAAGATTAGGAGACACCAATTGTATGGTGAGAAATGTTGGGTGTTCACTGATCATAAGAGCCTAAAGTACTTGATAACTCAAAAGGAGTTGAATCTAAGGCAGAGAAGATGTTTAGAGCTAATAAAGGATTATGAGCTAGTGATTGACTACAATTTGGGAAAGGCAACATTGTCGCTGATGCTTTGAGCAGGAACTTTTTGTTTGCACTGAAAGCCATGAATACATGGATGGCTTTGTCTGATGATGGTTCTATTCTAGCCGAGTTGAGGGCTAGACCATTGTTTCTCCAAGAGATTTGTGAAGCTCAGAAAGGCGACAATGATTTGCAAGCTAAAAGAGTTCAATGTGAGTCAAATGTTGAGTCGGACTTTCTGATAAGTCCTGATAGATGTTTGATGTTGCGAGATAGGGTCTGTGTTCCCAGAAATGATGACCTTATTTGGAAAATTCTGCATGAAGCACATAGTGGATGCTTATCTGTACATCCAGGCAGCACGAAGATGTATAATGACTTGAGGAAATGGTATTGGTGGCTGAGTATGAAGAAAGACATTTCAGAGTTTGTATCGAGATGTCTAATTTGTCAACAAGTGAAGGCTGAACATCAAGTACCCTTGGGTTTACTTCAGCCTATTATGGTTCCCGAGTGGAAATGGAACCGTAGTACTATGGAGTTTGTGATGGGTTTGCCATTGTCATAAGAAAAGAAAGACACTGTATGGGTCGTGGTCGATAGACTGACGAAGTCAGCCCATTTTATACCAGTACGGGTTGATTATTCGCTTGACAAGTTAGTGGATTTGTAAGTATCAGAAATAATAAGACTTCACAGAGTACCATTGTCGATTATTTCGGATAGAGATCCGAGATTTACGTCATGGTTTTGGAAAAAGTTGCAAGAGGCTTTAGGCACAAAATTGAGCTTTAGTACAAGTTTCCATCCACAAACCGACGGGCAATTAGAGAGAGTAATACAGATACTTGAGGAATGCTTCGATATTGTGTTTTAGAATTCCAAGGTAATTGGGAGAAATACTTACCGTTGGTGGAATTCGCCTACAATAACAGCTTTCGTTCGAGTTTGAAGATGGCGCTTTATGAGGCATTGTATGGGCGTAAGTGCCCAAAGCCCCTGTATTGGATCGAACTCAGAGAGAATCAGATTCACGGGGTCGATTTAGTTAGAGAAACTGAAGAGAAGGTAAAAGCGATACATGTATGTCTAAAAGCTACCTCAGATAGACAAAAGTCCTATGCAGACTTGAAACGGAAAGAGATTGAGTTTCAAGTGGGTGATGAAGTGTTTCTGAAAGTATCACCATGGAGAAAAGTCTTTAGATTTGGCCGGAAAGGCGAATTGAGTCCGCGCTTTATTAGACCATATGTGGTTACCAAGAGGATAAGGCCAGTAGCTTATCATTTGGCTTTGCCATCTAAGTTGGAAAAGATTCATGATGTCTTCCACGTGTCTACGTTACATCGATACCATTTAGACCCTTCGCATGTGATTGTACCATCGGAGGTAGAAATTCGACCGTACATGACCTATGGCGAAGAGGCAGTTAAGATTTTGGCACGAGAAGTCAAATAGTTGAGAAACAAAAGCGTAGCCCTTGTGAAAGTACTATGGCAAAGACATGGGGTGGAAGAGGCTACATGGGAGCCCGAGGAGACTATGAGAAACCAATATCCCAACCTTTTTACCGGTAAGATTTTTGGGGACAAAAATCCTTAAGGGGGAGAATTGTAACAGCTCAATATAGGGGCTTGTCAAAATAGTGGTTTCAGAACCACTAATCCAAGGTCGTAGAGAATAATTTTAATGTTATTTTATGAGTTATAGCATGATTATATAGGTGCATAAAAATTTTGGTGCTTTAATTTTAGCGATTGCATGCTTAATTACGAAAAAGGACTAAATCACATAAAGTGCGAAAGTTCTATTTTACAAGCTAAAGGTGTTTAAAAGCAATAGAATATTAATTGGAGGCCCTTAATGTGCAGTTAAACCCTTAGATATAGGGTGGCCGGCCATAGGGTACAAACCATGTCAAAATGGGTCAACGTTGTTGAAATTAGGTAGACTAAATTGATGTTTTATAATAAAGTAAAGAAAGGAAAGATATCATCTTTTCTTCTCTTCTTCTCCACCAAAAATTAGCAGCAAAATAGGGGTTTGGAAGCTCAAAATTTTTAGCAAGCTTTTCTTCTTGAAAATCAAGAAACATGAAGCCCAGACCAAAACCGAGGCAAGAACAAGGTGGTGGACTAATTTGAAAGATTCCACATATATTTTGGTGCCGAGGTAAGTTTGTGTGTAATAAATTCAACATCATGTTATTAAGGTTTAAAATGTTTGATATTTGTGAGGATGTACATTAACTCTATGAAAGTGAGTAATGATGTTCAATGAGGAAATGATGAAAATTTATGATGTTGAAGTCTCGGTTGGACTTTAAAAAGTGAGAGGATATCATCATCAAGACATGTGAATAGTAAGGTCCCATATAAGACCATGTCTGGGACATGGCCTCGGCATCAAATTGAGATCCCGTGTAAGACCATATCTGGGATATGGTATCGACATCGGATATGAAAATCGTATAAGACCATATCTAGGATATGGCATCGACATCGATATGAGATCCCGTATAAGATCATATCTGGGATATGTCATAGTCATCAAGATGTGACCCCAGATAAGACCATATTTGGGATGTGGCAATGGCGCCGTGTTTATGTGTATGATGATGATTTTGTATCCTCAGGTAATTCAAGTGAGTCATCGAGATAAATAGTTAAGTTTGTAATAGAGATGAGATTAGTGCTAAAGATACTTGATGAAGTGATACAGGTACATGTGAGTAATTCAATGTTTACGATATGTGATTTGACATGTAATTTGTAAGAGTAAGCTGGAGTAAGTTATAGCAATGTGCTTGAGACTTTGTGTTCTTATTCAATGCAATGGATAGATGGCATTATGAACCTTTATGTGGCTATTTATTTCATGCAAACTTACTAAGCTTTATGGTTACCCCTCTCATTTCCCTTTTCCTTGTAGTATTGCCAAGCTAACTCGGGGATCGTACGACGTTAGAGTTCAGATTCGCACTATCAACTTCTCTTGGTATAGGAAAGTTGGATTTACTTTGAGGATGGCATGTATAGGACTTGGTTATTTTGTTATGTCATATTTGTTAGCCAAAATTTTGTGTAACACCCCTATCCCGTGTACGTTGCCGGATTAAGGTTAGGAGCGTTACCGGACAGATCAGAAATATTCACAGACAAAATCATACATTCAATCATCATTCTCAGACATAATGTCCCTTAAGCGGGTCCTCGAGACCTTAATCGTGCTTAGACGTCGAGTCGGGACTAAACTGAAACACATATGAAATTCCATGAAAATTTGAAACTTTTCTTAAATACAGGGGAGACACGCCCGTGGAAGGAGACCATGTGCCCTCCACGGCTTCTAGACACCCCCGTGTATCCATCCTTGTTTATACTTACTATACCAACACGGTCATTAGGCACGCCCGTGTGCCATGGCCGTGTACTTTGAGGTCATATACTGACTTCCCCACCACGGCCACCAAGCACGCCTGTGTCGAGACAGTGTACTTTTTAGTTAGCTACTGACTTGCACACCACGGCCAGATGACACACCCGTGTCGAGGCCGTGTGATGATAAATTGCATCCTTCAATTCACCCACGGTCGTTAAGCACGCCCGTGTGCCACAACGGTGTGACATTATAGGCCATTTACAAGGCCAAAATGCCACCCATAAGGGTCAAACCTACAAGCCACATTTAACAAGATATCTCATGTATATTTGTTAACTAAAGTAATCACACTACAATCCATTCAATATTCATTCAATCTAACTATTCAAACCAATTCCAATCCCACCAATTTGTATAACTAAATCTAAATTATACTAAACTCCTTTCATCCATATATACTTACCATCTCATAACCATTTCATGTAACAACTAAGCATGCCAAAACAACATCACATATCACATTCATTAAGGCATATTATCAAAGCATAATTAGCCAAATCACATGGCTAAGTTCATTATACAACTCTTACCAAAACTAAACTATACATGCCATATTGAGTTATATACATTCTCAAAGTGTACCAAAATAAGTTTTAATAGTGTGATGACGATCCGTGACGGTCCCGAGCCTTCAGTAGTTTTGACGACCTATAAAATAGATTAAACATACACACAGAGTAAGCTTTCCAAAAGCTTAGTAAGTCATATACAAATAAACTACATATGTAAGCATATAAGCATATAAAAATAGAAGCACATTTCTTATACATAACCAAATTCTCACATATATATAATTTGGTTCATACTTTTGGCCACATTTGCCTCCAACATCAATTCAAGAATCATATATAAATACTTAGCTTTTTATGCTCACCTCCACATATCATATTGATATCCCATTATACATAATCATCATAATAAGATCACATAATAAATTACCTTATATACACACTTAGTGTACAATTCAACGTACCTGAAACAGATTCATCTCATTCTTTCTTAAGCTCATTATCAATCTCAACCTCGTACTCAAGTAACTATTCTTTCAACTCTTAAAACTACCATTATCCACATAGCTATCATACATACCTTAATCAACACTTAGTTACTCACCATTCATGCTACTAAATTTCTTGATATTACCTCATACTTACATACAATATATTCATTTCGAACAAGCTCATAGATTAATGAATTACCTCTCGTTCCTTTAATCTCGTAAAGTAAGAGCAACTTACCTCATTAGTATTATGTTACCAAGATATCATGCATTAGTGGGTTAATGTTTTAATGGATCCGTAACTCCGTACACTTAGTGCAAATCAAATAACGTATCGCACACTTAGTGTCGTTACTAAAAAAGGAGAGCACACACAATGTTGTTTATTAGCAATGTATCGCACACTTAGTGCCAATTTCATAACCGAACATAATCGTTATCGCACACTTAGTGCCAATATGTTAAGCTGAACTTATTTTTGGTATCGCACACACAGTGCATATTCAATAAGCCAAAACTTTTGTCTTTTCTCACACACAGTGCTAATTGTTAAGGTCATAGCTTCAATCAATATCGCACACACAGTGCTAATCACAAAGTCGAACCTTATATTATTTCGCACACACACTGCTATTCATTAAAGTCGTAGCTTCTATTGTTTCACACACACATCTCTATTCATTAATTATGATCGCACACTTAGTGCCTCAACTCATAGCCGAAGCTTAAATGATATCGCACACTTAGTGCATTTATAATAAACTAATCTTAATATGTCGCACACACAGTGCAAATCATCTCGGTCACATTTCCATTTACGCACACTTAGTGCCACAAAAAAATCTATTTCTCACATAGCATTTATAATTCAAGGATATCATAACCATTCGTTTCACAACATTTAAACATAGCTTAGTACACTTTTTATATTCGAACTTATCTCGGAATTCATGTGCACAATCCTCTCATAAACATCCATTATCAACATTAGTCATAGGAATAATTATAATTTCATACAAGTACGTTTATTTGTATAGTGACTTACCTCGGATTCGGTTTATCGGAAATGAAAATGGCTACTCGTTTACTTTCGCTTTCCCATGATCTAAATCCGTTTTCCTCGGTTCTTGATCTAAACATATTCAGAATTAACCCTTTTATTCACTAATTCATTCAATTCAATCCAAAGACATACATTTAGGGCTATTTGCAATTTAGCCCTCACATTTGCACATTTTATCAATCTAGTCCATTTTTCACAAAACACCAAATTCACAAAATCCACTCATGCTCATGCTTAGCCGAATATCCCTAGGGACTATACAAGTCTAATATTTGATCAAATTCACAAATTAGTCCTCCAAAATAATATTTTCTCAATTTAGCCCTATTTAGCTAAATTCATCAAAACTTCAAGAACAAAACATGTTCATTTAGCTCAAATCTTTCATTTAACAACTAAACTCATCTCAAAGCTCAACATATCATCAATGGCATTTTACACAAACATCACTAATTCACAAAATTAATACATGGGTTTTGTAGCTCTCAAAGCAACGATTGCAAAAACGTAGAAATTATCAAAAACCGATCAAAAACACATACCCGATTTATGCTTGAACCATCAAATGAAACAAGCTTAACCCTTTCTTTTTCTTTTAACTTTCGGCACCCAAATAAGATGGACATACTTGATTTTCAATCTTTATTTTATTATGCTTATAATAATGCACAAATGACAAAATAAACCTTTACTAATGCATTAAAAATTTCCACTAACTTTGGCATTAATGTCCATCCATTTTCAAATGGAAAAATTACATTATAAGGACTTCACACTTATAAAGACATGACACATAAGTTCTTTAGCAAATAGTACACAACTTTCACAATTAATGCAATTTCATCCTTTTGTCAAATTAATCACACAGATAGTCAAATTAGTTTACGAAAATTTACCACATGCTCAATCACACATCAATGGCACAGAAAATAAGATTTAAATATTTTACGAACTCGAATTTGTGGTCCCGAAACCACTGTTTCGACTAGGCTATAAACTGGACTGTTACATGTTGGCTATTAATGCCGTTCAATTCATTTTGTAAATGGTCATTGGAATTTGGCCAATACTTGACAAGTTCATATACTCGATGATGATGAATATTATGAAGTGCATGCTTGTATGGATGTTTTAATTTTGAGTCCTTAGAAGTGCCTTATGGCCATGATGTATGTTGAATTGATTTTGTACAAGTGTGGTTGCTTTGTAGGGTGGCAAATGGCTTGGTAGATAGCCTTACAATTGTCCACACAGGTAGACACACGGGCGTGTGTCTAGGCTGTGTGTGATACTCGGTCAGCCCTATGGGCGTGTTGAGAGGCCGTGTGTCCCCATGCATGCTAGGTTGACAAGTCAGAATACCTAGTAGTAAATACACGGGCTGAGACACGGTTGTGTGTCTCAATCGTGTGGGAGACATGGCTTAAGACACGAGCATGTGCCCAGGCCGTGTGTAGTCTGCAGCTAAAATCAGGAATTTAATTTGACACACGGTCTAAGGACACGGGCGTGTGCCTTGGCCGTGTGATCTTATTGAGATGATGATGTCATAAACATAATGTCAAGGTTTTCACACACGGACGAAGACACGGGCGTGTCATGGCCGTGTGAGGGACATGAGCTATGGACAGAGGCATGTGTCAGGCCGTGTAAAAACCCTTGTAGGTTCGAATTGAAAACTAAATCCATACGGGTGTGGAACACGGGCGTGTAATATGCCACACGGGTGTGTCCCATCCTTCACACGGGTATGTGGCCATGTTTTGAGTCAAAAATTTTTAAGTGTTTGAAAGTTTCCAGTTTGGTCCCAAATCATTCTGAGTGCATGTTTAGGGTCTCATAGGCCTATAATAAGGTCATTATGGTCGCAAATGAAAAGTTTTAATTTGAAATGAAGTCTTTATGGATCGATATTGTATGATTGAGCAAGTTAAGTACGGTAATGCTTTATACCCAATTTAAGAGTTAAATACGGTAAGAGGTGTTACAAGCTATCTATATACAGACAATGTTATGGAAAAATATATGCAATGCAATATGTATAAAAGAAAAAGAAAACTTTCCTTGCTTTGGTTGTATTGTAGATAATTCATTCTGTCCGACGGGTTGATTTATGAACAGCAACCTTGTACCTTTACTTCCTTTTCATTGTTGTTAGTTCAGCCCCATCCTTATCTGTCTCCATGAGCTCATCAATCAAGTGATCGATGTCACAGTCTTGGTAAGTTACGGTTTAGTAGAAGGAGGTGGAATAGCCACAGTGATGTCCACTAGGGGTGCAACTGAAGGATTTGCTTCCTCTTCGTCCTTATGGTCAGTCTCAATGTTGACAGACTCTGTCTTCTCTAGTTCTTCCTCCGGTGCTTTGGGTGCATTCTCTTCATTGGCAGGATTTGTCTCAATGGGCTCTGTGTCATGGACCCCGTCCCCTCCTGCAATTTATTAAACAAAGGAAATGAAATAACTAAAAGAAATTTAAATCAACAAAATGAAATAAAAATAAAAAGAATTTTCAAAATGTTGAAGTAAAACATCTCGAAGATAAATGGACTGTTTGTCTCGCTCTATATGAGCACCCTAGTAGTGCTTCAAGCATTGTCAATTAACTTTAAATGTGTCCCCCATTTTCATGCCCTTGACATCAACAACTCCAACCGGATATACATGAGCTACCAAGTATTGTTCATCAAAATTGAAAGGTCTATTTTGCTTTAGTAAAGTGCATAGGTCTTTGCTCAAATGAATCTTCATCACTATCAGAATTGTTGTGGTAAAATCTCGTGAACTCTTCCTCCATTGTTGTTTCTATCAAATCAATGGTGTGGCATTCTTCATTTTCGTCTGCACATTTCAAAGCATCAAAAACATTAAAAGTAACCTTTTGATTATTTACCCTCATGGCCAGTTCACCTTTCTGTACGTCCATTAGAATTCTACCTATAGCAAGAAAAGGTCTTCCAAGATTAGTTGACACATTTCAATCGGCTTCAAATTCTAAAATAAAGAAATCCATAGGAAAAATTATTTTATCTACTCTTACAAGCACGTCTTCAGTTTTACCTTTAGAATGAGTGTAGGATCGATCAACCGGTTGCAACGTGACCGTAGTAGGTATTGCTTTCCTAGTTCCCAGCTTCCTGAAAATAGACAGAGGCATTAGATTTATACTTGTGCCTAAATCGCATAATGCTTTTACTACATAATGATTTCCAATTGAAAATGGGATAGTGAAACTCCCTCGGTCCTTTAACTTCTGTGTACCCTTGAGTGAGAGCAACATTCTCAAATTCTCCCAATCTACATGTAATGCCCCATACTCGACCTAGATTATAAGACCACGCCTGGAGATTTACAACGAACAATAATCAAAACACATTTTGCAATTTATAATAACACAACTTTAAAGTCTAAAAAAGTTAAATAAAGACAAACCAATATCTCGATATTATCTTCTAACTAACTAAAACTACAAAAATACTAGCACGATTCCTAATACTAAACAGTATAAACACATAATCGAGCTGCCATTTCGCCGACCTGATCAAGTCTGTGATGTACCTCAAATCCATTCGACAATAACTGAGTTAATATACTTGAAAGGACTGAACTATTAACATATTTAATAGATTATTTGTAAAACTAAGATATCTAAGATGTTGATTTAGAATTAAGAAACAATTCATTCAGTTACAGATTAGAGTCATACAGACAAATAACAGATGCAATTACTGAATACCAACCGCTACACACCATCTCTGACCAACCCAGCACACCAAATAGGGTATTCATTACCCATCCAGCCCTACACACCACTCAATGTCTGTCTAACACATTTTAGAGATGGCAGACTAGCTACCACATTATTATACGAGTACTAAGGATTTAACAACTGGTTCAGAACAAAATACTTTCTCCTGATTCAATTCCCATCCAATACATACACATACTTCACATAACAGTTAATATAGAGTTCTATGCAAATATTCAGATATACTCATACTCGTATACAATTGATCAATTCTAGTAATTTTAGTCAAACATAATACACAAATTGATAATCAGTATTCAAATTCTAGATCACAAAATATCAGTTTATGCAGTCAAATTCAATTTAAACGGCCTCATAGAAGGCTCGTATCTAATTCGAGCAATGTTCGATATATGGGAAAATTTTATAAACTACCCTACACACCCGTGTGGCCTCACACGACCTAGGTAGCTGGCCCATGTGGCCTCACACAGCTTGACACAGCCGTGTCCTCCATCTGTGTGATCCTTATTTTTCTAATCATTGAGTTACACAGCCTGGACACACGGCTATGTCCATGGCCCATGTGATCCTTATCTTGTAATCAGTGAGTTAAACAGCCTAGACACATGCCCGTGTCCTTACCCCGTGCGAACCCTACATTAACATGGCCATACAGGGTCTGTACACACGCCCATGCCCCTATCCCGTGTGGCTCTTATTTGGTAGACAATGAGTTACACGACCTACCACACGACCTATCACACAGCCATGTGGCATCGACGACCATGTTTTCTGGCGTCTGAAATTTATAAAAACTTAGGTTTTGTGATATGAACTCGGCTCGTTGAAGATTCAAGTCGTATTAGATGCCCGATCGTAAATTGGAGTAAGTTAGGCTGTCAAGAAAAATGGTTTAAGAAGAAAAAGGAATTGGGCTCAATATGGATCGTTGGTGAATGTATAAGTTGGAAAGAGATGAATAGAATAATTGGCTAAGAGTTCAAGCCGAATTAACACAATAAAGTGTGTTAACCTGAGTCTTAAGTGAACACTTAGGTTCGAGTTGTTTCGGTGTAAGGCTAAGGTAGATAGATGGAAACATCGACCCACTATCAATAGGTGATAGGAACCTAGGTATAGTTGAACTCCACACTTTGGGGTTACAAAGTGGTAAGTTTGGATATGCAAAGACAAGAATGACGCCACAAGGGGATACTTGATAAGTCAACAAGTGTTTGGGGCAAATTGAGAGTTGAAAATAAACTCACAAATTATCAAAGTTATATGATTGTTCATTAGCCCCAAAATGTGGATTACAAAGCCTATTTATAGGCTGAACAAGGTCAGCCAAATGGCCCCTTTTGGCAACATTAAATGGGACTTTCCTTAGGCCTTAAACTGAAGAACTTCCAAGTAGCTTCTTGAATACATTCTAATTAATTCTAGACTTAGAAATATGAACAGAAAGCTTCTAGATGGAGATGGTTTGATTGGTCACTTAAATGAAGTTGTCCACATTCAGGTTGATCTCTTAAAGAGTTTAAATGCTGCCTTGGGGAAGAGAAATGGTCAGCTTTGAAAGGGCATAACCTTTTGGCCGAATATGAGTAGTTTCCAAATCTTCTAGCTGCTTGAATTAATGCGATAGCTTTTGGCCTAGCTCTCCATGAACTGGACCCTTGGGGAAGCTTAAAACAGCAGCTCCTTCGAGCTTCATGATGAGGCATCAGCTGGGATTAATTCCCTTGTCCATTGGTCTCCACGAAGAGGTCACATAGGAAAAGAAACCAACAGCTCATTAAATGGCGTCCAGTAGCACATTAAATGGCGTCCATGCATGCTGAACAGCTCTTTAAATCGGTTCCATGCTTGCCCCAACATATTATTAATTCGACCAGCAAACATGCAGCAAAATTCGGCTGGACAACATGAATTAAATTCGGCACATTAAACCTGCAGCAATGTTGAGATAAACACATTAATAACATGTCTAAACTAGGACAACCATTAAATTCGGCCTAGACAAATAAATAGCAGCAGCTAATTAATTTGTCCTAAACTTGACATATTAAATTCATGTAATTAAACTAGACACAATTAATTTATATCTTAACTTAAGACATATTAATAACATGCATTAATATAGAACATATTTAATACTTTAAAAATAAAATGTCCAGATTTATTTAATTAAATGAATTGAGCTGATTTTAACTAACAAAACTAATTTAAATTTATTCAAAATAAATGCAATCAGCTCATTGAGCTAGCTAGGTGCCGAATGGGCTGAATTAAGCTAACACGAGCTCGAGTAACCCTCCCCGATGGTAGCTAGGTTCAGTATCTAGCTTCTTGGGTGGGCTTGCATCATTTTGGGTGCACACCGGAATAGTCTCGAAGTAGGAACAACGTAGAAGATTCACGAGACCTAAATTGAATAATTCATAACCAATTAAGTGATAGTTCGAGACAACACAAGATTATCACACAACCAACCCCGTCGAAAACGTTTCAACATAAGAAAATCTTAAATTATGTAGTATTTACCTCTGCACCAACGCAATCACAAACCTAAGACATTAGAGGGATAATTATCTTCGAGACCCTCTCCTAAAGAACAAGAATCGACCAATTTAAGTAAGAAGTCAAATTTTCCATAGTGCCAAAAATCGACGACGATCTCAGAAATTGAACAACCGAACTTACAAAATTAACAAAAACAAACTTACCTGATAATAGCAGCAACTAAGAAGCACGAATCTAAGCCCACAATGAAAAGAAAAGAAAGCAAGAGAAGAAGAATAAAAATAAAAAAGAAAAGAAGAAGAAAAAGAATGCAAAAGGAAAAGAGACAGGAAATAAGATGTTTAAATCCTATTTTAGAAACTACCAATTAAAAATCCAGACAAGTAACAAAAATATTTCTATATCGCACATATCGCGACTCGAACACATGACCAGTAAAGGGGCAGACACTTAACCATTGAATCAACAGGCTCATTCTTGACACTGATTTACACAAAATTGAGCTGAGGCTAACATGTTAAGGATAGAAGTTAGTTTAGAATAGAATAACAAAAACATTTCTTAATATGCGACTCAAACTCCTGACCTCAAACACATAAGCAGAGCACATAACCAAAGATATAGAGATTTAATTACTACAGAATCCCATAAGTAAACATTCAAAATTTTGGGGTGTTACAATTCTCTAAAAGAAATTTCGGCCTTGAAATTTACCTGACTCGAACATATACGGGTACTGCCATTGAATTGAATCTTATGGTTCCCAAGTGGCTTCCTTAGTGCCAGGATTCCACCATAAAACCTTAACTAAAGGAACAATTTTCTTTCTCAATACTTTAACGTCATGATCCTGAACCTGAATAGGTTCCTCCTCAAAATATAGATCCGGTCGTACCTCAATTTCCTCAATTGGTACAATGTGCGACGGATCATATCAATACCGTATCAACATCGAGACGTGGAACACATCATGAATTCGCTCCAACTCCATTGTAATTCTAGTTGATAAGTAGCAAGTCCAAAATATTTTAAAATGCGGTAAGGTCCAATGAACCTCAGGCTCAATTTGCCATTCCTTCCGAATCTGAGGACCTTTTTTCTCGGGGAAACTTTCAGAAATACCTGATCACGTACAACATACACGATATCTTTCCTCTTTAAATCAACATAAGATTTCTATCAATCAGAAGTAGCGTTCAAATGATCCCGGATCAACTAAACAATGTTTTCGGTCTAAAAAACAAGCTCGGGACCTAAAACTTGACGCTAATCTAACTCAGTCTAGCACAAAGGAGTACGTCACTTACGACATACAGAGTCTTGTAAGGAGCCATCTGGATACTAGATTGAAAATTTTTATTGTACGCAAATTTTGCCAACGATAAGTAATCCTCCCAATTACCTTGGAAATCAATTACACAACCCCGAAGCATATCCTTTAGAATCTACATAACCCGTTCAGTCTGTCTATCGGTTTGAGGGTAATACACATTACTGAAATCGAGTCGAGTTCCCAACACCTTATAAAGCTTATTCAAGAATTAAAAGTAAAACATGAATCCCTATTTGAGACAATCGACACTAAAGCTCTGTGTAGTCTTACAATTTTAGAAACATACAGCTTGGCAAGCTTCTGTAGTGAGTAATCTATCCTGACAGCAAGGAAATGAGCAGACTTGGTCAATCAATCAATGATGACCCACACTGAATCTTTCTTAGTGGGTGTTAAGGGCAACCCACTAACAAAATCCATCGTCACTCGCTCCCAGTTCCATAGAGGAATTTTAACCGGCTGAAGCAACCCTGAAGGCAACTGATGTTCAGCCTTAACCTTTTGACATGTCAAATAGTGTGACACAAAGATACTTACCTCTCGTTCCAGACCGGGCCACCAGTACAATGCTTAGAGATCCTAATACATTTTGTTTCCACCAGGATGCATAGCGTAAGGGCTGTTATGTTCCTCCTGTTGGAAAAATTGTCTCAATTCCATGTCGTTATGCACACGAATTCGACCTTTGACACACAAAACCGTATCGCCATTCAAACTGAAATCTGATGATTCGCCCGAATCCACCTGACGCATATGCTATGCTAGAGACTCATCACTTAGCTGTTTAATTCGAATCTGATTGACACAAGATGGCTTAACTTGTAGTTCAGCCAGCAAACTCCCATCCTCGAACAAACTCAGATGAGCAAACATTGCTCTCAGTTCAGTTATCACTTTACGACTAAGAGCATCGGCTACCATATTAGCCTTACTAGGATGATACTCTATAGTGCAGTCATAGTCTTTAAGCAACCTCAACCCACCTACTCTGTCTAAGATTTAACTCCTTTTGAGTTAACAGGTACTTGAGGCTCTTGTGATTAGTGTAAATGATACACCTTTCACCATATAGGTAATGCTCTAAATTTTCAGAGCAAAACGATTGCAGCCAGCTTGAGATCGTGCGTAGGATAGTTACCTTTATGTGTCTTAAGCTATCGGGACGTGTAAGCTACCACCTTATCGTCTTGTGTTAAAACACATCCTAGTCCAACGTGAGATGCATCACTGAAAACCACAAACTTTCGGCCTGATTCAAGTTGAACTAGAATAGGAGCTTACGTCAGAACAAACTTGAGCTTTTCGAAGCTAGACTGTTGTTCTTCAGACCACACAAACAGAGCATTCTTATGCAGTAGCTTCGTTAGAGGTGACACAATCAAGGAAAATCCCTAAAAAAACCTTTGGTAGAAACCTGCCAAACCTAGGAAACTGTGAAGCTCACGCACATTTTCGGCTGTTTCCACTTGACAATTGCTTCTATTTTCTTGGGATCGACTCGGATCCCCTCAGCAGTCACAACATGCCCTGGAAAAGAAACCTCATACAACCAAAACTCACACTTGCTAAACTTAGCATACAATTGCTTTTCTCAGAGTGTTTAGAGAACAATATGAAGGTGTTCATCATGCTCAGACTCAGTCTTTGAATAAATCAATGTCATCGATAAATACTACGACAAACTGATCCAAATACGGTTGGAACACTCAATTAACTAAATCCATGAATCCAGTCGAGGCATTCATTAACCCAAAAGGCATCACCAGGAACTCGTAGTTCCCATAACGAGTCCTAAAGGTGGTCTTGTACACATCAGTCTCTTTAACCTTGAGCTTATGGTAGCTAGAACGAAGATCAATCTTGGAGAAAAAATGCCCCGCGAAACTGGTCAAATAAATTGTTAGTCATCGGTAGCAGATACGTATTCTTTACTGTCAACTTGTTCAACTGTTGGTAATCTATACACATCCTCATCAATCAATCTTTCTTCTTAACAAATAATACCAGTGCTTTATATGGAGACAAACATGGTTGAATGAACTGTATATCGAGAAGTTCCTGGAACTGAGCTTTCAGCTTTACAAGCTCCTTTTGTGCCATCCGATAAGGTGCAATAGACATTGGAGCAGTACCTAGTAACAGATCAATCCCAAATTCACCGCCTCTATCCGGAGGTATTCTGGGCAATTCCTTGGAAAAGACATTCGAGAAGTGTGACACCCTAAACCCGATCGGGATGGGCCAACCCAAATTCGAAGCGCTACATTAGCAACCTAAGTGACACTCCGGCTAACAACCACCCAAGACACACCCCGACCTTAAAACACCTCAATCTTATTTGAATATTAATTATTTATTAACGTGGAAGAAAATTATGAGCCAATTTTAAAATTTTCCTAGGTAATTTAACCTAAGGGTATTTTTGTCATTTTACCAACTATGGTAAAACTAACCCAATTTTAGATCTAAACATTTACTGACCTTCTTTTAGTAAAAATTATGCAAGCCTAAAAATTTCAGCTTAAATTGAGTTCGTTTACTATATCTAATCCGAGTTTTACTATTATGGACTAAATTGTAACAAATACAATCTATCATGACCTATTCAGAGTTACAAATTAAGCGTGTTTTTAACGAATTTTACGCATGACAATCTAGGGCTCTAATTAGACTAATCTATTTTCATGACTAAATTGCAACATAAACAAATTAGAATACCAATTTAAAAAGACAAAAATTCAAACCCCCAAAAACCCACACGGTCGTGTCCCCCAAACCGTGTGTCATTAAATGCCAGTGTTCATGTTGTGGAAAACTTTTTGGCAGACCGTACATGCCTGTATGGAAATTCCATACGCCCGTGTGTGATAGCTCCAGTTTACACACGCCCGTGTCACTTACCCACATGCTCGTGTGCAACCCCTCACACGCCCGTGTGAAAAGCACTGTATCTATTTTTGTGAAAAACTCGTTTAAAATCCTGATTTTGCATATTTTATCGACCAATTAAACTCGATTTAACTACGATTAATTAACATATATATACATACACCTTCAATTGAATTTGTGGACATCAATTAAGCCTTAATTAAAAAGAATTAGGAAATCAATTTCATGAATAACAAACACCGAAAAAAAAGTGGCGTACCTTAGTTGCTAGTAAACCACTCCGTGGAAGCTTCATTTAAACATTTGTTAGTATAAATTTCATGCTTCACACACCATGTTATCAATCACCATGTTATCAAGAAACAATACACCATAAACTATTCAATAATTAAACTCAAACATGCCTCAAAATTATTAAAACCATCCAAAATAAATGTCCATTGTCCAAAATCCATTTACAACCAGAATCAAACTAATTCCCAGGAGTTCCACAATGCCTGACTACAGTCTCTAAAATGCGTTGTAACACCCCTTACCCGTATTTAACGCCGGAACCAAGTACGAGGCATTACTGGACTTATCTCACTTGAACATGCAACTTTGGGCTGTAAAATTTAATCCCAACTTAAAACTTTCCATTCACATTCAAAACATCTTCATTATGGGCCTACAAGGCCTTAAGCATGCAAACAGTGGATCTCGGAAATCAACCGGGAACTTTTATAAACTTAGGAAAATTTTGCCTTAACATGGCCACACGCCCGTGTGAAATGGGACACGCCCGTGTGGGCAGGCCGTGTGGTCACACACGCCCAGTCCCTAGCCTGTGTGGAATTTATTTTTCCTTTCGAACCTACAGGGGTTTTCACACGAACGATTACACGCCCGTGTCCTCCACACGGCCTAGACACGCCTGTGTCCTCACCCATGTGTGAAAACCTGGGTATTTTGTTTGTGACGTCAGCAACCTCATAAGGGGCAGACGGCCTAGGCACACGCCCGTGTGTCTAGCCCGTGGTCGACAATGACTTGCAACACTAACATGCAGGGGACACACGGCCTGGTCACACACCCATAGGACTGACCGTGTGTCACACACGGCCTAGACACACGCCCGTGTGCCTACCCGTAGGGACAAGAAAAGAGCTATTTCCAAGCTCTTTTTACCACCCTAACTCATACAACAATAATCACATTCAACCATTACTTAATCATCCAATCATACATACATAAACATGAATACTTCATCTTTTCATATATTTAATGATAATGAGCCATTAAATATGGCCATTTACAAAAGTGTTCGTCTTTAAAGGAGCCAACACACTTGGCCAAAACAACGAAACATTTCACTATGTCTAGCCCCTATATATGCCATACTCAAAATGCTAAGTTTAATATATCGAGATGAGCTAATAGTGTGGATGATCTTCAGATTATCTTTGTATCCCGAACCGGCTCTTTGACACTATAAAATAAGGGAAAAGAAAGGGAGTAAGCTTTAAGCTTAGTAAGTTTACATGTAAATAATAAGCATCATAACATATGCTAAACGATTAATAACATTACATACTAAGCAAGAACAAGTCACATTTCCATAATCATGCTTACTCATCTCATCTCTTACCACATTCCAACCACATAACAATTATATTACTCACAAATACTTGTACACATTCCCTGCACTCATCACCACAAAGCAGCATGAACAATTACTTATACAATTTCTCGATGAACCCCTCGGAGTGATACTAAGTACCCGGTGGTTTAGCACACAGCCCACCAATAGTTAATAATAGGGTGGTATCACACATAGCCCACCAACTAGAATATTTACGGTGGTTTTGCATATAGCCCACCAAATGATAATATAAACGATTGTATTGCACACAACCCATCATGAATAAGTAATAAGATGGTATCGCACACAGCCCACCAAAAAGGATAATTACGGTGGTATCGCATACAGTCCACCAAATAATTATTACGGACATTTTTCTGCACGTACATATCAATTCTGAGGTTCATACAAGAATTACTCACTATCTATCAATATCAATCTCAATCATAATTGATCTCATTCATACAGTACACCAATAAGTAACAACATATGTATTAAAGATGTATCATTTACACATAAACTTACCTCGGTGTAATATGTATTAATCGACGGTTTAGTTTGTAACCTTGCCTTTTCCTCGGTCAAGGTTGTTCCTGCGCTCTTCTTGATCTATAATAATAAAATTTACTCATTCAGTCACTTTATAATTCATGATACATCAAAATTTCTACTTAGGCAAAAATAACCATATTGCCCTTATACTTTGGCGAAATTACAATTTTGCCCCTAGGCTTGTAATTCGTTTTTCATCACATTTTCTCACTAAACAAGCCTAGCTGAACATTTACTTCTCTTACAACAACTCACAAACCAATTATTTCATGCATTTATTAATTTCAACCTTTACAAATAAGTCCTATCTAGGTATTTTCATGATAACACCTTTCACAAAAGTTGTTCCTTAACTCACTAACATTCATTTTCTTCCATAAAAACTCAACAAACAACATAAACACTCTCATGGTAAGTCCCTAAACTTTCAAACATTTTGCAAATTAGTCCCCCCATTAGCTAGCTTAAGCTTTGGGGGTTCCAAAAGTACAAAAGTTATCAAGAAAGACCTCTAAAATAACTTACTTGTAAGAGAAAAGCTTGGCTGAAAGTTTGGAATCCAAAATCCTCTAATTTTCTTTAATTTTCAGTAGAGAAAAAGCATGAATAGTGAAATATGATATCTCTTTCATTTATCTTATTTTATTCATTTTTTTATCACCTAATTTCACCAAAATTTGACCAAAATTTAATGCCATTGTCTCATTGTCTCTATGGCTGGCCAACACACCCTTAATGACCTAATTGCACTTTAAGGACCTCCAATTTAATATTCTATGGCTATTAGACACCTCTACCTTGTATAATAGAACTTTTGCACTTTATGCGATTTAGTCCTTTTACACAATTAAGCATACAATTGCTAAAATTAAAGCACCAAAATTTTCATACATCCTTATAAATATGTTATAACACATAAAATAATATCAAAATAATTTTCTTCAACCTCAGATTAGCGGTCCCGAAACCACTGTTTTGACTAGCCCCAAAATCTGGCTATTACATGCATAATAATGTCTCTACAAAGCCTAAATCTCTTGGAACTCTCTTGCTCAACTCCTTAGCTCTTCAATCCCGACGAATATCTACACGAATGTAAGGGTGTGAGCTTTAGAAAGCTCAGTGAATGTTAATAAAAACAAGTAAATTAACATCCAATTCATGCTTAATTCACAACCAGTCATTCACTAATTATGAGTCAAAAATAATTAAACATGTCAATTTAATTTCCATAAGCATTTTCAATACCAAAATTCAATTATTCATGGCTTTCAATCATCAATTGATATAGCAACAATCACACATAAATATATATTGGCATACACTTCTCATGGCTTACTTGGGTGATCATACATCGGATAAACGAATCTCTGAACTCCCATAAATATCAAATATAGTCCACCGAGTTCAGTAGGCTAAAGCACACACTCCCTTATAGTGCCTCAAATAACCCATTGAGTGCAGACTCATGCCCAACACTCCCTTATCTACTCCAACAAATCAGTCCACCTAGAGCCACATGCTCACAATGTCATAAATAAAGGTGAGTACCCCCAAATCCTATGGCATGCCAACTATATCCAATGGATCCACCATGCATGTTGCCAATATATTCAATCAATCATAGCATATAAATCAATCATTAGTGTGGTCAATTTAATGTAACAGGATGCTTATGTGTAACATGTAACATAACATTTAATATCTAATTAAATCAAGCAATTCATTTACCAATTTTCCATAATTAATTACCAATTGAAAAATCAACATATCATGATAAAAAATTTTAGTACACATGCTAAAATCATCCTTAAAATTAATTTAACTAAATAGCATAACACCACCCAAAAATTCACTTACCATTTTTTTTAATACAAATTCAATTTTTTGTACATTTAGTACCAATATTGCAAAATCAACAATTCATCCATAATTAATTAATTTTAATCATTAATTAAGGTACTAATTAAACATAATTGAGGGTCAATTTACCAAATCGCCCTTAGAAACACTCACCACACAATTTTATTCTATTACAAAAAGTGATCAACTAGGCAATTTCAAGCTTCAATCCCGGTTAGGTCGGTTCTCTTCGAGATTCAGAGCTTCAACAGAGGTAAAGCAGGCATTACCACCTTTCTAAAGCTACATTAAACACAATTTTTAATTAACTATGCTAATCAAAATTCACTCTCAAAGATACCTTACCAGGTTTGTAACATCAAGTTGAAAACTCGATTCCTCACAAAATCAATCTCTCCAGCCTTCATAATCACTTCCAAACATCAATACTAAACCAAATATACATAAACTAAGCATCAATTTCACATTTAAATCACAAAAAATCAGAAAATTAATTCAAGAAGATGATGAAATTCAGATTTCTTCAAATTACCTCATAAATCATGTTTAATCTTGATAAATAAAACCAAAAACCTTTTAATAGATCCATTTTGAGTTAGAAAATCCATTGATTTGTGGATTTCCTCTCAAAATTTAAGATCCACCGTTAAAGCACCTTAAGCTTTTGAAGAAGATGACATTGATAAAAAGTCTTTTAATTGATTCTCAAATCATGTAAAAATGTTTCTAATCTTCATAAAAACAAGTTTAGGATTGAAAATTACCTTTGATTTGCTTTAAATTTGATGATTGAAAATCTTGATTTAAGAACCTTAAGAAATTTCAGAATATTTTTGGCTACTTTTGAGAATAAATTCGGGTGAAAAGAGAGAGTATTTTGAGAAGGAAATTATTTGGATCTATTCTCTGATGATAGATCTTTAAAACCATGCAAATAAAACGAAATTTATATCTCTCTAATATAATGTAAATGGTGTGAAAAGTGGGCTAAAGCTGAAACAACCACCAGAATTTAAAAATTGGGGAATTTGCCAAATGGCCACTCCTACATTTCCCTTGTTTTACCATTTAATCTCTTTCTGTAACACTCCTAACACGTATCCATCGCCAGACTAGGGTTAAGAGGCATTACCGGACATATCATAACATTTTACGCTCATTTCACAACATCATTTCATAATAATTCATACTCATATAGTTCCTTTAGAAGGTCTACAAGACCTTAAACATGCATTAGAGACGGTGCGAGACTAAACCGATCTCATACGGAAACTTTATGAAACTTAGGAAAATTTTCTTTCAAAACAGGGCACACGCCTGTGTGGCTAGGCCATGTGAGTCTTAGCCTGTGTACAACACTGACTTGGGTCACACGGTCTGGCACACGCCCGTGCTTATTCCCCGTGTAGCATCCTGACATGCTCCGATTTGTAACCTTGAGAGACATAGTAGAGACACATGCCCGTGTGCTCAACCATTTGGGAAAATATAGGCCATTTGCAAGGCCAATTTGCCACCCAAAATTGGGTCATACCTACAAGCATCAAGCAAGAATCAATTCATGTCCCAAAGGATGCCAAAAATATACCAAATCATGCACAATTTGACCCGTAACAACATCATTCATTTCCATATACAAATCCAACTCAAACATACCAATTCAAAGTACCAACTTCACATAAAAAACATGTGATTCATACATCATATTAATCCATTTCAATTTATAGCATTTCTCATCATATGAATTCCCAAATCAACCATGAAACTTACCAAAATTGACCATTTCTTTTGACCATTCATGAGCACAACAAAACATACCAAATTTTGCATCACATAGCATGCACTAAATTCACTCCATAATCACATTCATTATCAAGCCATATCACATGGCTATATTTACACATTTCAAAACATAATCAAAATTCTCTAGCCTATACATGCCATACTTCAATATTCACAATTACAAAAGATACCAAAATATAATTTGATAGTGTGGTGATAATCCTTGACGATCCCCGAGCTTCCAGTAGCTTCCATAATCTTAAAAAAAAATTGAAAAACAAACTAAGTAAGCTTTCAAAAGCTTAGTAAGCCTTATACAAATAAACTTATCATTTAAGGAAAATATGCATCATAAAATACATATAATCCATAGCCAAATACTATCACAAACCTCATAGTTATAAATTCATTTTACCTATTCCCAATTCATTTGCACATATGGCATATTTTCTCATATAGTCCAATTGTTCATAATCACTTACTTATAAACACATCACATATTCATGTAGTTCACATATCAAATGATCATACTCATACTTATCTTCCATTGGCAAATTTCATATACATTTCTTACGTACCTGAAATGTATATATATTCACATATTCAATCATATCTCGGAATGCCCGTTGAACCATTTGGAATCAATAAGGATACTCGGATAGCTCGTAAAGCTCGTAAAATGCCAACGTCCCAGACTTGGTCTTACATGTAATTAAATATCGATGCCTCTTTCCCAGACAGGGCCTTACACGAAATCATATACGATGTTGATGTCCAAGACATGGTCTTACACGTAAATCTCAAATTGATGCCAACGTACCAGACGTCGTCTTACATGATACCTCATATCGGAGTCCTATGTCATGACATATGTATCCTAACTATTCCTATGGTTCATACGGAGCTTTTCGGACGTCATCACATTATTGAAATTTTCTCGGATTTCACATATTCAACTCCAATAGCCATTCCTCACATTTCATTAACATATAATCAATTATAATTCAATTCAAACACATTTATTTGTATATAGACTTACCTCGTACGGGAAAGAACGAAAATGAACAGCTATTCAACTACTTTCGATTTCCCCCGATCTAATTCTGTTTTCTTTGGTTTTTGATTTATACACATTCAAATTTAATACTTTTATTCACCAAATCATTCAATTCAATCCATTTACACATATTTAGGGCATTTTACAAATTAGCCCTCATATTTTCACATTTTAACACTTTAGTCCTCATTTCACAAAATCACAAAATACACATAATTTTCTTATACAAAGACATAGCCCAATATTCCCTTAGCTCATATAAACCCTCATATTTCTTTTATTTTACATTTTAGCCCCTCAATTTATCATTTTCACAATTTAGCTCAATATACTCAAATTCATCAAAAATCTAAATACAAAACATATTAATCTCACACCAAGCTTCCATAATTCATCAATTAGCATCATTAAACTCACAAAATCATCAATGACATAACTCAAAATTATCATCAAATTCTGAAATTGAGGAATGGGCTTGATAAAATGCTAAGCAACAATCACAAAAACATAAAAATCATAAAAAACGGATCATAATACATACCTTGATTAGTCAAAAGGAGTGCCGAACCCTAAGGACTCTTTTTCTTTTCTTTTTCTTTGTAATTTCGACAAAGATGAACATAATATGACTACTTTCATGCATTGGTTTTATTAATTCATCAATTAATTTGCCATTTACCATTTTGTCCATTAAAATTAAACATATAAAGCATGTCAACAAAGGCCATTAATGTCTACTCATAATTCTTATGGCATAATTGCCATTTAGGACCATCATATTCAAAAGGAAAATCAATCCAACACATTAAACATAGAGAATGCCACTTTTATCTTTTATGCTATTTAGTCCTTTCAACAAATCGGGCACTCAAATGATTAAATTAAGTCACAGAAATTTCACACATGTCAATTCACATACTTTAAGCACGGAAAATAATATTAAAACATTTTTCTTACTCGGATTTGTGGTAACGAAACCACTATTCCGACTAGGGTCTAAACCAGGCTGTTACAACTCTCCCCTTTTAGGATTTTCGTCCCCGAAAATCTTACCATTGAACAGATTCGGATATCGCTCTCTCATAGCATCTTCGGGTTCCCACGTAGCTTCTTCAACCCCATGTCGATGCCATAAGATACGGATCGGTTCTTCTTCATAAGTCATATCAGACTGAATCTCTATCTCAGACGGAGAACTTACATGCGAGGGATCAGATTTGTATTGTTGAAGCATCGATAAATGAAACACATTATGGATCTTTTCTAACTTAGATGGTAGCAACAGTCTATAAGCAACCAGCCTAATATGCTCGATAATCTCATACGACCCAATAAATCTCGGACTCAATTTGCCTTTTTTGCTGAATCGGAGTATTTTCTTTCACGGAGACACTTTCAAAAATACTTTATCACCAATCTCAAATTCACTATCTTTTCGTTTCAAATCTGCGTATGATTTCTGTCGATCAGACATTGCTTTCAGACTATTTCGTATCACTTTTACTTTCTGTTCAGTCTTTTTGATCAAATCAATCCTGTGGATTTTATTCTCCCTAAGTTCAGACTAGTATAACGGTGTTTGGCATTTTCTACCGTATAAAGCTTCGTACGGTGCCATTTTCAAACTCGTCTGAAAACTGTTATTATATGCGAATTCAATCAATGGTAGGTACTTCTCCCACATACCTTCAAACTCAATAATGCAACATCTTAACATATCCTCAAGTATCTGAATGATCCACTTGGATTGACCATCTATTTGCAGATGAAAAGCAGTACTGAAATGCAATTTCGTACCTAAAGCCTCTTGCAGTTTCTTCCAAAACCACGAGGTGAACCTTGGATCTCTGTCTGAAATAATAGATAGTGGCACCCCGTGCATCCTCACAATATCAGAAATATAAAGCTCAGCCAACTTATCAAGCGAGTAATCCGTTCTCACCGGAATAAAATGGGTTGATTTCGTCAGTCTATCAATCACAACCCAAATCGCATCTTTCTTTCTTGGAGATAGGGGTAAACCTGAAACAAAATCCATCATCACTCTATCCCATTTCCACTCGGGAATCATAATCGGTTGTAACAAACTGGAAGGCACCTGATGTTCAGCCTTAACTTGCTAATAGATCAAACATTTCGAAACAAAATCAGAGATATCTCTTTTCATTCCATGCCACCAGTATAGCTGTTTCAAATCATTATACATTTTTGTACTTCCCGAATGAACAGATAAGCGACTATTATCTTTCAAAATCGTCTAAATCAATTTTGGATTTCTCGAAACACAAATCCGATCTCGAATCTCAGACAATCATCAAGGACTGAGCTTATTTCGCTAACATTTCATTATCAACTTCCTGAGTATCACAGATCTGCTACAAAAACAACGGTCTTACTTTCAATTTGGCTAAAACCGAACTATCATCAGATAGAACTAAATGAGCGTTCATCACACGTAGCACAAACAGTGATTTCTGACTCAAAGCATCAGCAACAACATTTGCTTTTCCCGAATAATAATCAATAACTAGCTCATAGTCTTTTAACAGTTCTAACCATCTTCTCTGTCACAGATTCAAATCTTTCTGAGTCATCAAATATTTTAGGCTTTTATGATTTGAATATACGTGACATCTTTCAACGAATAAATAGTGACGCCAAATTTTCAAAGCGAACACAATTGCAGCCAGCTCAAGGTCGTGAGTCAGATAATTCTTTTCATGTAGCTTTAGTTGTTTCAAGGCATAGTCTATAACCTTGCCTTCCTGCATCAAAACACATCCCAAACCATTGAACGAAGCATCACTATATATCACAAATTCTTTACCAGATTCTGGCTATACTAGCACTGGAGCTTCAGTCAATAGGGCTTTCAACTGATCAAAGCTTTTCTGACACTTTTCGGACCATTCAAACTTAACATATTTCTGAAGCAATCTCGTTAACAGAGTTGCAAATTACAGAGAATCCTTTTACAAATCGTCGGTAATAATCGATAAGTCCCAAAAAATTACGGACATCAGACACATTTCTCGGAGACTTCCAATCTAAAATCGCGAAAATTTTGCTCGGATCAACTCGTATACCAGAGGCTGACACAATATGGCCCAGAAATCTGACTTCACGAACTAGAATTCACATTTACTGAACTTAGCAAAAAGCTACTTATCATGCAGGGTCAGTAGCATAATTCTCAAATGCTCGGCATGCTCAATTTCATTACACGAATATATCAATATGTCATCAATGAATACAACAACAAATTGATCTAAATACAGCCTGAAAATTCTGTTCATCAAATCCATAAAAATAGCAAGAGCATTCGTTAGTCCGAAAGGCATAACTAAAAATTCATAATGCACGTACCTCGTTCCGAAAGTAGTTTTCCTCGTTCCGAAAGTAGTTTTCAGAATGTCTGAATCTTTTACTCGCAATTGATAGTATCCCGATCTCAGATCTGTAACACCTCAAACCCGGTCAATACGTTACGACCAAATCTGGTATGTTACAGGAAAAGAAGTTTTGAAATTTTTAACCGAACATCGTAACTTGGAAAAACTTTCTGATTAGTGTTTCCATCTTGAAAATGATTCAAAATCTTGTTGGAGAGTTTCTTACCAATTCCATATTAGATTGAACTAGAATACTGTAAATAATTTTGCTTTACGAAAGTCGTAATTTGGAAATTTCATAAACGTGACAGTTGACAACAATGTTGAGTTCTCTTAAGAAAATCTCCGATTTATTTAGCTTAAATTTTATTCGCTTGTCGTCTTTGTAGTTAACACCATTTTAGAAAAATGATTGTTATATTTTTATTTTAGAAAAACTCCATATTTGTCACTTCAAAAATATGTACTAACAGTGTTAAAGCAAATCCTACTTTAAAGGTGTAGAGGCCTTATTGCATTGCAAAAACCCAAAATAAAGTTTAGTTTAAATAAAGAAACGAAGGTTTACGAGAAAACAATGCATGGCCAACTCAAAGTTCGCCTCGGCTCCAAATCCGGGATCTAGGGATTACCTGCAAAATTAAGCAAAGGGGTGAGTCACCGAGACTCAGTGTGTAATTCCCCTCACAACGCAATTTGGGCCTAAGCCCTAATAATATGGCATATCAACAGTGTATGCAATGCACCCCAACCCAACCTAGTTTTCCATCCTCTACATCTCCTGTATCAGCCAAACACCCATGGTACCATGCCACTGTGGTTCCAAACCACTGTGGTCTCAGACCACTTGTGACAGAGTCACAGAATATATAAACGTAGGGCCAACCCACTGTGGTCCCATACCACTGAGATAAGTCACTGATAAGTATATGTATACGTGGTTCCAAACCACTGTGGTCCCAGACCACTTGTGATAGAGTCATAGAATCACACTTCCCCTTTCAAACATATCCCACAGCCCATGCAACATATTATCATACTGAGATGAATGCAGACATACTTTCAATGTACAATAGATAATTAATTCATACATACATATATTCGAAAGTAAAATCATAGCGGTACTTACCCGGTGTCTCCAACCTTACCCACAAGGGTATCTCGACTATCTATACAGCCGTTTCGGCTTCAGCCAACCCAGTTATTAACGCAAATTAATAAAGTAAAGTGTGAGCATTACACACCTAATTACGCGTAAGACTAGACTATCTAGATTGTCGACAATCTCACTAGGAGAAACAACTGCGATTTGTCTATCCCAGGCAAATGTCGACTCCCAACCACAGCCTGGCGGAAAGTTTCGAACTGCCGACACCACTCGTCGCTTAAACTTAGGGGCAGAGACTACGGGTCAGCTCCCATCCTTAGATTGATCGGCACTTGTATCCATGGAGAGACTTGATCAATACTAAAGGAGTAACGTAGGTTGACTAACAAAAGAATTTGATTAAGGCATACTACAATTGCAAGGGATGAAATAGCCAATAAAACGCAAAGATGACTCCCTACCTTAAGAGCCCGAATAGAATGATCAGATTCAAAAATCAACAGACCTTTAGGCTTCGGACCTCAAACGTTCTGCTAATGCGGTTTCCTGAAGTAGACGTTCCAAAATGAGAGAAGAAGAAGAAGAAGGGATTAGCCGAAATCTAAACACCAAGAACAAAATAGCCATTCGGCTATGACCACACAGAATCAAAAGAAATAATGAAAGAAATGAAAGAGTTTCTCCTTACCTTAACCAACCAAAACCGATTGAAGAGACTTCCTGCAGCCAAAGATTCCTAGCACCTTGCTTCTCGATGTTCGACTAATAGAAAAAGAGTGTAAGAATAGATTTAGTATGGTGTCAAAGGAGATTCGACTATGGTGAAAAGGTGTAGAAACGAAACACACAAGAGAAAAGAGTGAGAAGTGTGTTTCGGCTAGAGAAGAAAAAAGTGTAGAAGAGAAAAGATGAAGAAGACTGTTTCGGCTTTAGAGCAAAACAAAAAATATCCCAAAAAGAAGGGAAAAGCAAATGGAAACTGAGATTCGGCTATGAGAGGGTAGAAGAGAAAATCGTTAGAGAAAAAGAATGAAAGGAAAAAGAAATGTCCAAGTGGTCACCCTAGTTTCGGCTAATGTCAAAGAAGCAAGAAGAGATGAAAAGAAGAAAGCTGAAAGTTTTGGCGTAAAGAGAA
The DNA here is from genome assembly GCA_025503065.1 of Gossypium bickii. Taxonomy (NCBI): domain Eukaryota; kingdom Viridiplantae; phylum Streptophyta; class Magnoliopsida; order Malvales; family Malvaceae; genus Gossypium; species Gossypium bickii. The sequence goes on along the minus strand of CP106717.1, from coordinate 37,818,570 downwards.
GTAGAAAATTGAATGAGAGAAAAAGAAAGAACTCCCTAAGACCCTTGCAAAAATTTGGCACTCTCCCTATATGACGAAAATGCCTAAATGGAAATGCCTACTACTTAAGAGAATTTCAGCACACTCACCTATCCTAGCAACTAAATCGAAATCCCCCCTCCAAGCTCCCCACATTCAGCCACCACCTCCACCATCACCAAATCCCTTGATTTGCTCCACCAAATACTCCCCATCACTCATTCAAATTGGTTTGACCAATTCAAACTCCTCCAAGCTCTCTTGTCTATCCATTTGAATGCATTGACCCATTCAGCCACCACCATTGGAGAGTCGCTTCCGAAACTATCTCCTCTCTATTCTGGTGCCAAAAATAAAGCTTCATAATGAGGCTTATAGGATTCGAACTCCTCCTCTTCGGCTCCCACAAGTGACGCCTCCTCTACTTGGACACAAGCTTCTTTGTTTCAACAAACACATGCAAATAAACTTAAGGCCTGCTCCTACTAGCTCTCCCCCCTTAGATGCCCAAAATAAAAAATTTTACCAAAGCTCTAGCTTGAACTCGAGCCTCACCAGGTCTCCCAAGCACATTTAAATAACAAGCCAAACAAAACAAGCACACAGAAAAGCCTAAAATGCAGGACCCCTAATTCTAGGATGTTACAGTTCTACCCCCTTAAAGAAATTTCGGCCTCGAAATTTACCTGATCAAAAGAGATGAGGGTATTGCTGTCGCATCACATCCACTGGCTCCCACGTGGCTTCCTCTGAATCGTGATTCCACCATAAAAATTTAACCAACGGAACTGACTTCCTTCTCAACACTTTAACATCTCGATCTAAGATCTGATCTGGTTCTTCTTCAAAAGACAAGTCAGGTCTTACTTCAATTTCCTCTACCGGCACTACATGAGATGGATCCGAACGATAGCGCCTTAATATTGAAACGTGAAATACATTATGTATCTGACTCAACTCTGGAGGTAACTCAAGCTGATAATCTACTGATCCCACACGTTTCAACACCCGATAAGGCCCAATGAACCTGGGGCTCAACTTGTCCTTTCGTCCAAACCTTAAAACCTTCTTCCAAGGTGAAACTTTCAGAAAAACCCGATCACCCTCTGCGAATTCTATTTCCTTACACTTCAGATCTGCATAAGATTTCTGCATGTCGGAAGCTTCCTTCAACCGAGTCCGAATCAACTTAACCTTTTCCTCTGTTTCTGAGACCAATTCCGGATGCAACAACTGTCGCTCACCCAACTCTGTGCAGCAGGTAGGAGTGCGACACTTATGACCATACAACGCTTTGTAGGGTGCCATTTGAATATTGGATTGATAGCTATTGTTGTATACGAATTCTGCCAACGGTAAGAAATCCTCCCAATTACCTTTGAAGTCGATAACATAGCCTCTCAACATATCTTCTAGAATCTGAATTACCCTCTTTGACTAACCATTAGTTTGTGGATGAAACGCCGAGCTGAAATCCAGTCTTGTATCCAACTCTTTATGCAACGCTTTCCAGAAATGCGATGTAAACCTAGGGTCTCTGTCTGATATGATAGACACTGGTACCCCATGTAACCTCACAATCTCTGCTACATACAGCTTGACTAACTTCTGTAGTGAGTAATCAACACGAACCGGTATGAAATGAGTTGACTTCGTCAACCGATCAAAAATCACCCACATGGATCCTTTCTAGTACGCGTAAGAGGTAGCCCAGTAAGAAAGTCCATAGTTATCCTCTCCCACTTCCAAAGTGGAATCTTCACTGGTTGTAACAACCCCGAAGGCAATTGGTGTTCCGCCTTCACCTGCTGACACGTCAAGCACTTACTCACAAACTCAGTAACTTCTTGCATTAGACCTGACCACCAAAACTGTTCCCGTAAATCTCAATACATTTTACTTCCACTAGGATGCATAGCGTATGGGCTATTATGCGCTTCCTGCAGAATCCTTTGTCTCAACTCAGAATCCTTCGGCATACAAGCCTTTCCACGAAAGCACTGTAGCAGGCCTAGTCTGCCCGGGGACCAATTAACCAAACAAAAAACAAAACCAGAACAAAAACCACCAGGAATTAATAAAGTCCAATTAAAAGTCTATAGTCCATTTACAATGCATAAAACTAAAATGGCCCAAATTAGGACCCAAAGAAAATAAACCTAACCCTTAGACTCAACCAGCCCAATTACAAACTAGGCCCAAATGGCCCAAACATTCAAGGTTTCAGAAAACCCTAGGGGAGCTACCAAGCCTCCAGCGTAGCAAGCCTCCCATGCCTCAACAGCAAGCCACCCTGCACCACGTCGCCACCGCAGGCCTCCGTACGCCACCCTCGTGCTTCCACGTCTCCTCGTACCTGCACAAAGAAAGGACGACAACAGCAAATATAGAACAGAAAAAGAATAAAATAGAAAAAAACTTTGTATTTTTTATGTTTTTGAGAATCAGCAATAAAAGGAACCAAAGAAACCCCTATATTTTTTTACGATTTTTGACTACAAACATAGCAATTTCAGAGGTATTCTTGGAGTTTTTAATCTATTCCTGCTTCGCATATAACATATACATATAGAAATAGAATAGGGATTAAAGTTTTTTACCTCTGGTGACAATCAGAAGCTGAAATCGAAGCTTTTTTGAGTCGAAACCGAAGTGTTTCATGCTTCTTTCGATTGTTTTTTTTGAGAGGTTTTGGGTGCTTGAGGGGTAGATTTGGGCTTAGGGCACTCAGAGGGTTTCAAAACAGCCATTTTTTGACCCTTTGGCCATCGCGCACGACGGCGGTGGTCCGACGGCGGCGTGAGGGAGCTAAGAACCCTAGCAGAGAAAGCTTTTATTTTATTCCTTTTTGTTTTTTTTCAATAGCATGACAGAAATGAAATAAAAAGGGGGAAAATTTACCTTTTATAATGGGTTAAAACGGCGTCGTTTAAGACCTGTTTCAGTGGCCTCAAAACGGCGCCGTATAAGGACTCTGACCCGATCCGACCCGAAAACCCGAAGGATCCGCGTATTTTATTAAAAGTGGTTTTATTGCGCTTTCGGTCCCCTCGTTTTGTGTTGACATCTGATTGAGTTCTTTTCTATTTATTTCGTTTTTTTAATTTTACCTCGAGGATTTGCGTGCCTTTTCGATTTAATCCAGTCTGTGCGCTGCATTTTGTTTTTTAAATATTTACTAGTTTAGTCCTCTTTAATTTACGCGCATTGCATTTCAGCCCTTTCTTCGTTTTCCTTACTTTATTGTTTTAGCTCTCCGATTTTGTGCTGATTTCAATACAGTCCTTTAATGAATTTACTTAATTGTTTGTTTATTGATGTTTCTTATTTTTTGTAAATTATTCTTTTTAAAATTAACATCAAATATTATATATATTTTAAATAGTTCTAAGTATTATTTATTTCTTTATATTATTTTTATTAAATTTTTTTATATATTCTTTTATATACGTATGTAATTCACATCAAATTATTTTTTATGTATATATATATTCTTTTTATAATATAATTTATATTATTTTTGTGTATATATTATTGATTTCGTATCATTTTGCGTACCTATTTTCTCTTGAACTTATTTATATATATATTATTTTTTCTTCTAAATTTACTTATGTATATAATTGGTTTCTTTGAAAAACCCTTTTTAAATTATGTTTGTTTATTCCAAAAACTTCCATATGTTATTACTATTTTTTATTACGCGTGAATTGTTTAAGTTGACGCATACTATTATCTATATATTAGATGTTCACTTGTTTGTTATTATATGGATTATAGTTTTTAATTTGTAACTATTAATTATTTATGACTCATCGTTGTAATATTTGATGTATGGATTAATACGTTGCTTTGTATATTAGTATTCCATTGTATCTTATGAAAAATGTAGTGCTTTAATGTCATTTCGGTTTTAAAATCATTTTAACTCAAAGTTTTTTTTACAAAAATAAGGCAAGGCTCGTGTTTAGATGTTTCGAGAAAGTCGTGCTCTAACTTACTGAGTTTCAATTCTCCTCGTTAAAACCTAGCAACCAAGTATCCTTTTCTCTTTTAAATCAAAATGCATAATATTTTAAATAAAAAAAACTTACTCTCGGTTAGAGATATCGCGCCCTAACTCACTGGCTGTGATGTTTCATCACCTCGAGATAAGGATTTTAAAAAAAACAAAGGCAATATTCCATATTCAGGAATTTTGAGAGATTGTGCCCTAACTTACTGGTTCCAATTCTTTCACAAGGCCCAAATAATCGAATACCCTTCTCAAATTTTATTACCGGGTTTTAAAAATCAAAAGATGAATTTAATTTCGAGAATATAAGATGTTGTGCCCTAGCTTACTGAGTACGACATTTTATTTCTTCGAAATAAGAAGTTTTGGCATCCAATTTGATTCTGTCCAAATGTATCTTAAGCAAACGGATCGTAATCTAGAATCTTTTCAAATTTTAGACATTAAGACATTAAGTAATCAATTAGGTACCAATTTTTGGGCGCTACGAGGGTGCTAATCTTCCTCGTACATAACCGACTCCCGAACCCATTTTCTCAAGTTTTTTTTTTGTAGACCAAAATATGTTTTAATAAATCAAAGTTTTATTAAAATGATTTATTCTAGGGTGATCCGGTCACACCTTAAATAAAAAGGTCGCTGGCGACTCCACTTTTGTTTTTCAAGTCGACCCCATTTTTCAACAGAAAATGGTTTCGACAGCTTGGCGACTCCACTCGGGACCGTTAAAGAGAGTCAAGCCGTAAAATTGATTAATTTCTGTCCTTTTGTCAAAAAATGAAAATTTGATTTGAAAAATTACGATCTTTTTTTATTGCATTCGCTTGTGTCATCTCATTACTGTGGTTCGAGTCCTATGTAATACTTTTGCATCATATTGCATGACCTTCGGGTCACACCTTTTAAGTGGGAGTGAGAAGCTACTCCTTCGTGAGGTTTTGACCTCCGTGCAGGATAGTGAATTGCTTTTGGGATACATCTGTACCTATGTCTTCATGAGATTTTCATCTCCGTGCAGCCATAGGGAAATGTATTCCCCTGAACCGAACTCGGTCTGTATGAGCCTATAATAGGTGAGGATCGAGGAATCTACTGGTTCGGGTACCTCAACTTTAGAACCAAACCCCATATAGAGAGAGTTAGGAGCCTATTCTAAATAAGAGCCATACCAAACCTTAGTGGTCACCCAGACAGGTGTTCTATGTTGTTTAATTCTCTTGTACTAACGTGTTTTCTTTTGTTTTGATTGCATTGCATAGCATAATCATAGAAAGGAGATGTTGATTAATATTCGATTGCTAAATAGAGGAGTTTGTCAAAAGGAAATGAACTTCTTGATAAAGTGGATTATAATACGGTTGTCCGGACATGGTCCAAGTAAACAATGAGAGAAGGCTGATAATCCGCAGAAGAATACAAGACTTCGCCTAAGGATTCAAGTCGACAAAAAACTGTTCAAGAGCCATCACATCTTAACTTTATTAAAAGAGCTAACGAGCATCGTGGGGATAAGTGAGCAAGAGGTCACGGCCTGGATCAAGCAACAAGGAGCTAGAATAAACATCTATTGAGAAAGTCCATGGGACACGACCATAACGTCCAGATACAAAGATTGATGTCCTCACTTGGACTATGAGGACGAAACCACTTATGTAATCCGTTTTATGTAAAGATATTTGTTTTCTAGAAAAGTTCTTCTAATGGAATTAAATTCAGAATCAACGTCTCTCTTTCTCCTTGCATCCATTTCATGCATTTTACATTACATCATTTGCATTGCATTTTGTGCATTAAATTTTCACATAAGGTCCCTAATTAGGTAAAATTATTTCAACAACCTAGAAACCGAAAAAACCTTACCAGATACGCATCCCTACGACACAAGAAAGAAAACTCAAGCAATGGATAAAAGGCTAGAAAAGTTGGAACAAATGCAGAAAGAAATGCAAGAACAAATGTAGGAGCAGCTTGCTAAGATCCAGCAAGATATGATGGACAAAATGATCGAAGCTCAGGGAAATATGATGACTCAGATGACGCAGCTATTGAAGGAGCTTATGGATAAAGGAAAGAACCCCGTGGTAAATGTTGAGGAGAATACTGAGTATCTTCAATGTCCCCCTGTTTTTACTCCACCACATGTGCCAACACGACCTGAAGTAACTGTATAAAGGCCATCTGTCACGATCGAGCCTCAACAATTCCAAGTTGGTGCTTCAATGAACCTCCAAACTGCCTCAAGTTCAGGATATAATCCAATCATTACTAATGTCCCTAATTTGGATGAAATAGCTGAAGGAGAGAGGACAAAAGTAGATTTGCCAAAGCAGCTAGAAGATAGATGTAAATGGTTGGAGGAAAAGTTTAAGGCGATAGAAAGCGCCGATAGCTGTTATGGAGTCGATGCCAAGGATTTAAGCTTAGTCCCAAACTTGGTGCTCCCATACAAATTCAAAATGCCTGAATTTGAGAAATATAACGGGACAAGATGCCCCAAGGCTCACATCACTATGTTTTGTAGAAGAATGACGGGGTACGTTAATAATGACCAACTGTTGATCCATTGCTTCCAAGATAGCTTGGTGGGAGCAGCAGCCAAGTGGTATAACCAGTTGAGTCGTGATAGAATTGGTTCATGGAGAGATTTAACCCATGCATTCATGAAACAGTATAGTCATGTGACAGACATGACTCCCGACAGAATTACTCTTCAAAACAGGGAGAAAAGGGCGAATGAAAGTTTTAGGTAGTATCCGCAGCGGTGGAGAGAGGTGGCCATCCAAGTCTAGCCACCACTTCTGGAGAAAGAGACCACAATGCTCTTTATTAATACACTGAAAGCCCCATTTATCACTCATATGCTAGGGAGCGCTATAAAGAGCTTTTCGGACATCGTAATGACTGGAGAAATGATTGAGAATGCCATAAAAAATGGAAAGATAGATGCAGGAGAAAGTGTCAAATGATCAACCCTGAGAAACAGGGAGAATGAAGTGAATAGCTCGAGCATGCATTCCAAATCAGTTACTGCAAGTCAACCGATGGCTGTGAAAACTGGTCATCAGGGCTCATCAAGACAAGAATCCAGTGCAAAGCAACTCCAGATTACACCAATTCCAATGACATATAGGGAGTTGTATCAAAGCCTATTTGATGCACATGAGGTGGCTCCTCACTACCCGAAACCGATGCAACCTCCATATCCAAAATGGTATGACCCAAATGCCCAGTGTGAATACCACCCGGGGGTCACAGGGCATTCGATAGAAAATTGCCTTGCTTTTAAGAAATTGTTGGAAAAGTTCATCAGCATGGGTATTGTGAAATTAGATGACACACCAAATGCAGAAATATGAACCTGGGAGTGTTTTGAACAATAAGACTGTGGAAGAGACATGTATTTTTAAGGATAATCTAGAGTAATATTCGAAACATACTTATTACTTTCAGCCTAGAGGTAATAAGAGTCCTGTTATGAAATAGGCTTGTGTCCAGAATTTTTTTTTATTATTTCAATAAAATTCATCCTTTTGAGCAAATATTTTTTCCATTCTTTCTATTTATAGATTCTTTTGTTCTTTAGATTTCTATGCAAATATTCTTTCATTCTTTATTCATGATCATACCATATAAATAATTTATTCCTTGGAATTTGCTTCCGTACCTACAATAGGTACCCAGATATCAAGACATGAGCAATGCTGTAATTAACTCCCTTTTTGAATGAGATATGGATCAAGGGATCTAAGGACTTTGAGGATGACAGAGATTGTAACACATCTTCTGATTTGTTAATACTAGATGAAAAATAGATCCTATGTCGTGAGCCAAGGAAGGAGATGAAGATCAAAGCCTAGCTCAATGCAGAAATAAGATTTCCTATATATGGGGTATGGATGTTATCAAGCTAGTCTCATTAAAAGCATCTAGCCAACATCGATTCATTTTCGTAGATGTCGGTTACTTCACTAAGAAGATAAAAGTTGCTTCATATGCCAATATTACATAGTCGATAGTCATCAGAACAAAAAAAGAGAAAAAGAAAGAAAGAACACCGACAAAAAAAAAATGTCAAAAAGATCACATTTAACCGCAAAATGTCAAAAGTTTGCGGTCTATTCAAAGATTAGGCGCCACATCAGTGAAGCAAAGGCAGCCAAAAAAAGAAAAAAAGAAAAATAAGAGATCGTGAAAAAGACCGAGACTTGTAAAGATTGGCATATATAAGTTACTATTTACCCTCTATGCTTATCAAGCATTGGCCAGGACTGTCACCGGGGCAACACATTCCTCATTGGTTTCGCCCATTGAAGTCAAAATTCCTTTTTCCGAATTTTATCAGAACTGAAGTTGGATGAGGCAGAAGAGATCTAATCCCGATGTGATCAATCAAATTTGTGAGGAAAAGTTAATATCTATCTGATGCGGGTTTGTGACAAAAAGGTTCATCCTAGAAAATTCCCAAAGGGGGACCTGATATTGAAGAAGATCCTTCATATACAAAAGGATTTCGGAGAAAAATGGAGGCCAAACTAGAAAAGACACTACGTAGTGAAAAAAGTTTGTTCTGGAAACATTGACCAAAATGGATGGCAGGGATATGCCCAATCCAGTGAATTCAGTTAAGAAGTATTTCACTTAAAAAGGAGAAGCCAAGGTGAAAACCTGCAAAGGGCACCTTTCAAAAAATAAAAATAAAAAAGAGAAAAATAAAAATTTTTCAGCAAAAAAAAAAAAAAAAAAGAAAGAAAAAGGAGAGGCCAAGACGAAAACTCGCAAAGGGTGCTTTGAGACCAAAGGGGATTTGAGTTGAAAACCCGAAAAGGGTGGCTCAAATTTTGATCAAGAGTGGGGCATACAACAGTCTTGCTATGCTTGAATTAACAATGAAGAAGTATTCTATGTCTTGGGGCATCGACAAAGTACTTCAGATCCCCTAAACGCATATTGAACTTAAAATGGTCCTCAAGAAGTTGGAATAGAGAAGCTCAGGCTGCGATATCTGGGGCACCTAGTTTCCATTTTACCCATGCTAAATTTTTTATTTGTGATTATATTGTTCTTTTCAAAATATGTTCACAATAAATTTCCTTCTTAATTGCGATTGCTATTTTTGCTTAGCTTATATGTTTCGAGCTATGCTCCTAATTAATTTCCCTCTTGTCCATGGTTATGATCCTTTTCAGGCATTTTGCATTGAAACAACTGTTAGTGGACTAATAATATTTTCATAAAAGGAGTTTCGCATATTACCCTGGAAGCTTCTGAATAATACAAGAACTTGAAATAGGACTATTGTTTAAAGCTCACCAAGTTTAAGGAAAAGTCTAAACTGAGACTATCTCTTCGGATTTTTGAAAAAAAAAATGGTGGTTGAATAGATGACAAGATATTGTGTCAGTAATACAATCTTGATGAAAAATGGGCATTGTTAACCCAAGTGTAGAATGGGAATCATTCTCGAAAAAAATGATATTCTGCATTCATGCGAGCATCATGCATATACATCTGGTTGGGTCACCCGAAGAGTGATCAGTTGATGGAACAAGCTACAGATCCTATACCCCTGAGTTACAGTTGGATAGATGGAAGCTGATACAGATCCTATACCTTTGAATAGCAATGGGGTGGATTGAAGAAGAAACAAATCCTACATCTTGAAGTCGTAGTGAGATGGATGGGAAAATATTCAGATCCTGTACCCCTAAGTCACAATGAGATGAACCCTGAGGTTACAGTGGGGCCAATCTGTTGGGGAAGATATAATCATTTTTTCGGGTTTTCTATTGAAAATACCAACCGAACAAGCTGGCAGCATAATGCATCAGTGATAAAGCCTTAATAAACAATGAGCGATGACACATTAAACTTTTAAAAAGGGATCATTCTCATGAAATTCTGCATTCATGCAAAACACATTTAGTTAGGAGCATTTGATTCATTCTGATCATTGCATCCTAATCATTATAAGAAATCATTCTCATGACATTCTGCATTCATACAAATGTCATCCATAAGACACATCGATTTAGGGGCATTTGATTCATTCCAATCATTGCATCCTAATCTTTGTAAAAAGACCATTCTCATGACATTCTGTATTCAGGAAAATATCGTCCATAATGCATTTAGTTGGGAGCATTAGATTCATTCTGATCATTGCATCCTAACCATTTTGCATAAGCATAAACACAAAACTAATTTTACAAGACAAGTCCCCTAGAGGACGTTGTCGCAACATCGGTGAATTTGAAGATCTTACATTCCTGAGTGAAGCGGATCGAAGATAGCAGATCTGGCAATCTTGAAGTTTCAGGAGCAGATTGGAGCCATCAGTCCTATCTCCCTGACGAGCAGTGGAATAGGTCGAAGATTTTAGATCTTGTCACCCTAAGCAGTAATGGACCAAGATCGAAGGCAAATTTTGTCTCCCTAAACAGTAGTGGAACACAATTTAAGCCACCATCCTATCTCCCTGACCAGCAGTGGAATAGGTTGAATATTGTAGATCGTTTCGCCCTAAACAGTAGTGGGACAAGATTGAGCGGAAAATCTTGTCTCCCTAAACATTAGTGGAGCAGATTGAAGATAGCAGATCTGGCAATCCTGAAGTTGCAAGAGCAGATCAAAGATATCAGATCTTGCCTTCCTGAGCGAAGCAGATCGAGGATATGAATTCTTATCTCCTAGAAGTCCCAACGGAGTAGGTTGAGGTTACAAATCCCTCCTCCCTGAGTTTACAATGAGTATCAATTCGTATTTCTTCGAAATTCCAGTAGAGAAGATTGAGGTTACGAATCTCTTCCCCCTGATATTACGTATGAATGGGATTGAAGCGCCAGTTCCCGGGCCCCTGAAGATGCAGTGGGATGAAATGAAGCTACTTGAAGGAAAGAAGCACCAATAAGTCAAGATTCGGCGAGACCGGGCAAGATTGACCCTTCTTATAAGTCTTTGCTCCATTCTTGTTACACGACAACAAGCAAAGAGGGGCAGCTGTAGCAGGCCGAATCTGCCCGGGGACCAATTAACCAAACAAAAAACAAAACCATAACAAAAACCACCAGAAATTAATAAAGTCCAATTAAAAGTCCATAGTCCATTTACAATGCATAAAACTAAAATGGCCCAAATTAAGACCTAAACAAAATAAACCTAGCCGTTAGACTAAACCAGCCCAATTACAAACTAGGCCCAAATGGCCCAAACATTTCAAGGTTTCAGAAAACCCTAGGGGAGCTTCCAAGCCTCCAGTGCCGCAAGCCTCCCACGCCCCAACTGCAAGCCACCCCGCGCCACGTCGCCACCGTACAACCTCCATACGCCACCCTCGTGCTTCCACATCGCTCATACTTGCATAAAGAAAGGACGACAATAGCAAATACAGAACAGAAAAAGAATAAAATAGAAAAAACTTTGTATTTTTTATTTTTTTGAGAATCGGCTATAAAAGGAGCCAAAGAAACCCCTGTATTTTTTTACGATTTTCGAATACAAACATAGCAATTTTAGAGGTATTCTTGGAGTTTCTATTCCATTCTTGCTTCGCATATAACATATACATATAGAAATAGAATAGGGATTAAAGTTTTTTACCTCTGGTGACGATCAGAAGCTGAAACTGAAGCGTTCCATACTTCTTTCGATTGTTTTTTTTTTTTGATAGGTTTTGGGTGCTTGAGGTGTATATTTGAGATTAGGCCACTCAGAGGGTTTCAAAACGAGCATTTCTTGACCCTCCGGCCATCGCGCATGATGGCGGTGGTCCGATGGTGGCGTGAGGGAGCTAAGAACCCTAGCAAAGAAAGCTTTTTTTTTTTCCTTTTTGTTTTTTTTCAATAGCACGACAGAAATGAGATAAAAATATAATGGTTAAAACGGCGTCGTTTAAGGCCTGTTACAGTGACCTCAAAACGGTGTCGTATAAGGCCTCTGACCCGATCCGACCCAAAAACCCAAAGGATCCTCGTATTTTATTAAAAGCAGTTTATTGTGCATTCGGTCCCCTCGTTTTGTGTTGACATCTGATTGAGTTCTTTTCTATTTATTTCGTTTTTTAATTTTACCTTGAGGATTTGCATGCCTTTTCGATTTAATCCAGTCTGTGCGCTGCGTTTTGTTTTTTTTTCAATACTTACTAGTTTAGTCCTCTTTAATTTACACGCATTGCATTTCATCCCTTTCTTCATTTTCTTTACTTTATTGTTCTAGCTCTCCGATTTTGTGCTGATTTCAATACAGTCCTTTAATGAATTTACTTAATTGTTTGTTTATTGATGTTTCTTATTTTTTGTAAATTATTCTTTTTAAAATTAACGTCAAATATTATATATATTTTAAATAGTTCTAAGTATTATTTATTTCTTTATATTATTTTCATTAAATTTTTTATATATTCTTTTATATACGTATGTAATTCACATCAAGTTATTTTTTATGTATATATATTCTTTTTATAATATAATTTATATTATTTTTGTGTATATATTATTGATTTCGTATCATTTTGCGTACCTATTTTCTCTTGAACTTATTTATATATATATATATATTATTTTTTCTTCTAAATTTACTTATGTATATAATTGGTTTCTTTGAAAAACCCTTTTTAAATTATGTTTGTTTATTCCAAAAACTTCCATATGTCATTATTATTTTTTATTACGCGTGAATTGTTTAAGTTGACGCATACTATTTTCTATTATTAGATATTCACTTGTTTGTTATTATATGGATTATAGTTTTTAATTTGTAACTATTAATTATTTGTGACTCATCGTTGTAATATTTGATGTATGGATTAATACCTTGCTTTGTATATTAGTATTCCATTGTATCTTATGAAAAATGTAGTGTTTTAATGTCATTTCGGTTTTAAAATCATTTTTACTCAAATTTTTTTTAAAAAATAAGGCAATGCTCGTGTTTAGAGGTTTCGAGAAAATCGTGCTCTAACTTACTGAGTTCCGATTCTCCTCATTAAAACCTAGCAACCGAGTATCCTTTTCTCTTTTAAATCAAAATGCATAATATTTTAACTAAAAAAACCTACTCTTGGGAATTTGAGATATTGCGCCCTAACTCACTGGGTGTGATGTTTCATCACCTCGAGATAAGGATTTCAAAAAAAAAAAAGGCAATATTCCATATTCGTGCATTTTGAGAGATTGTGCCTTAACTTACTGGGTTCCAATTCTTCCATAAGGCCCAAATAATCGAATACTCTTCTCGAATTTTATTACCGGGTTTTAAAAATCAAAAGATGAATTTAATTTTGAGAATATAAGATGTTGTGCCCTAACTTACTGAGTACGACATTTTATTTCTTTGAAATAAGAAGTTTTGGCATCCAATTTGATTCTGTCCAAATGTATCTTAAGCAAACGGATCGTAATCTAGAATCTTTTCAAATTTTTGACATTAAGACATTAAGTAATCAATTAGGTACGAGTTTTTGGGCGTTACGAGGGTGCTAACCCTTCCTCGTACGTAACCGACTCCCGAACCCATTTTCTCGAGTTTTTTTTTAGACCAAAATATGTTTTAATAAATCAATGTTTTATTAAAATAATTTATTCTAGAGTGATCCGATCATACCTTAAATAAAAAGGTCGGTCGCGACTCCACTTTTGTTTTTCAAGTTGACCCCATTTTTCAGCAGAAAAAAATGGTTTCGACAAGCACAATACCCCATCACTGTTCAAACTAAAATCTTCTGTCTCATTACCTTCCACTTGCTGAAATCTAGAACTTAACGATTCATCTGACAACTGCTTCTCTTTAATCTGACTTACCCATAAAGGCTTCACTTGAAGTTTTGCTAACAAGCTTCCATCATCATAGAAACTGAGACAAGCAAACATTGCCCTAGGTTAGCTTTACCTGGGTGATACTCAATCAAGCAATCATAGTCTTTCAACAATTCAATCCACCTCCGCTGCCTTAAATTTAACTCCTTCTGGGTAAGGAGATATTTCAGGTTCTTATGGTCGGTGTAGATAATCGACTTCTCTCCATAGAAGTAGTGTCTCCAAATCTTCAAGGCGAACACTACCGCAGCTAATTCCAAATCATGAGTGGGTTAATTCACTTCATGTGGTTTCAACTGCCGAAACGCATACGCTTCCACTTTCCCTTCTTGCATCATCACTGGTGCCTCCGTACCCCATTTCGTAAAAACTTGGTTAAAGGTGCAGCGATCAACGAGAATCCCTCAACAAACCTTCTGTAGTACCCAGCTAACCCAAGGAAACTTCAAATCTCTGCTACTGACTTCGATGGTTACCAATCCAAAACAACTTCAACCTTTCGGAGATCAATCCTAATTCCCTTGACAGACACAACATGCCCCAGAAAAGTAACTTCCCTCAACCAAAATTCACACTTGCTGAATTTGGCATACAGTTGCTTGTCCCTCAAAATCTGCAAGGCAATTCGAAGATACGAATCATGATCCTCTTCCGTCCTTGAATATACCAAGATATCATCTATGAACACTACGACAAACCAATCCACGGTTCATCATATCCATAAATGTGGCTGGTGCATTCGTCAACCCAAACAGAATCACTAAGAACTCGTAGTGACCATAATGAGTTCGAAAAGCAGTCTTATGAATACCCGCCTCCTTGACCTTAAGCTGATGATACCCCAACCTCAAGTCTATCTTCGATAAGACTGAAACGCCTCGCAACTGATCAAACAGATCGTCAATCCTTGGCAATTGGTACTTGTTCTTAATCGGCAACTTATTAAATTGCCTATAGTCAATGCACATCCGCATCGACCCATCCTTTTTCTTGACAAATAACATCGGTGCTCCCCACGGAGACACACATGGTAGGATAAAACAACAGTCCAACAATTCCTGAATCTGAGCTTTAAGCTCCACCAGCTCCTTCGGCGCCATCCTATATGGGGCAACAGACACCGGAGATGTTCCTGGAAGAAGATCAATGCAGAACTCCACCTCGCGATCCGGAGGTAACCCTGGAAACTCTTCTAGAAAAACATCTGAGAACTCTTTCACCATTCTAACATCTCTTATAGTCAATTCCTTGGCTTCCAAAGCACTAATGAAAGCTAAGAAAGCCCCACACCCTTTTCTCACCATCCTTTCAGCCTTTAGAGCAGACACCACATTAGACAGGTAATTTCTTCTCTCACCTAACACCAACACCTCATCATCCTTGAGAGTCTTCAATATCATGCATATCAACAGTGTATGCGATGCATCCCAACCCAGCCTAGTTTTCCATCCTCTACATCTCCTTAATCAGCCAAACACCCGTAGCACCATGCCACTGTGGTTCCAAACCACTGTGGTCCCAGACCGCTTGTGACAGAGTCACAGAATATATAAACATGGGGCCAACCCACTGTGGTCCCAGACCCATGTGACAATCTTCGATAAGTATACGTGGGGCCAACCCACTGTGGTCCCAGACCACTGAGATAAGTCACTGATAAGTATATTGGTTCCAAATCACTGTGGTCCCAGACCACTTGTGACAGAGTCACAGAATCACACTTCCCCTTTTAAACATATCCCACAGCCCGTGCAACATATTATCATACTGAGATGAATGCAGACATACTTTCAATGTACAACAGATAATTAATTCATACATACATATATTCAAAACTAAAATCATAGCGGTACTTACCTGGTGTCTTTAACCTTACCCACAAGGGTATCTCGACTATCTATACAGCCGTTTCGGCTTTCAGCCAACCCAGTTATTAATGCAAATTAATAAAGTAAAGTGTGAGCATTACACACCTGATTACGCGTAAGACTAGACTCTCTAGATTTTCGACACTCTCACTAGGAGAAACAACTGCGATTTGTCTATCCAAGGCAGATGTTGGCTCCCTAGCACAGCCTGGTAGAAAGTCTCGAACCGCCGACACTGCACGTCGCTTAAACTTAGGGACAGAGACTACGGGTTCACTCCCCTCTTTAGATTGACTGGCACTTGCATCCATGGAGAGACTTGATCAGTACTAAAGGAGTAACGCAGGTTGACTAACAAAAGAGTTTGATTAAGGCAGACTACAATTGAAAGGGATGAAATAGCCAAGAAAACACAAAGTTGGCTCCTTACCTTAAGAACTCGAATAGAATGATCAGATCGGAAATCAACAGACCTTCAGGCTTCGGACCTCAAACGCTTGGCTAATGGGGTTTCCCCAAGTAGACGTTCCAAAACGAGAGAAGAAGAAGAAGGGATTAGCCGAAATCTAAACACCAAGAACAAAATAGCCATTCGGCTATGACCATACAGAATTGAAAGAAATAATAAAAGAAACGAAAGAGTCTCCCCTTACCTTAACCAACCGAAACCGATTAAAGAGGCTTCCTGCGGCCAAAGATTCCTAGCACATTGCTTCACGATGTTCGGCTAACATAAAAAGAGTGTAAGAATAGATTTAGTGTGGTGTAAAAGGAGATTTGGCTATGGTGAAAAGGTGTAGAAACGAAACACACAAGAGAAATGAGTGAGAAGTGTGTTTCTGCTAGAGAAGAAAAGAGTGTAGAAGAGAAAATATGAAGAAGACTGTTTCGGCTTTAGAGAAAAACAAAAGATAACCTAAAAAGAATGGAAAATCAAATGGAAACTGAGTTTCGGCTATGAGAGGGTAGAAGAGAAAGTTGTTAGAGAAAAAGAATGAAAGGAAAAAGAAATGCCCAAGTGGTCACCCTAGTTTCGGCTAATGTCAAAGAAGCAAGAAGAGATGAAGAGAAGAAAGCTAAAAGTTTCAGCTCAAAGAGAAGTAGAAAACCGAATGAGAGAACAAGAAAGAACTCCCTAAGACCCTTGCAAAAATTCGGCACTCTCCCTATATCACCAAAAATGCCAAAATGGAAATGCCTACTACTCAAGAGAATTTCGGCACACTCACCTATCCTAGCAACTAAACCGAAATCCCCCTCCAAGCTCCCCACATTCGTCCACCACCTCCATCATCACCAAATCCCTTGATTTGCTCCACCAAATACTCCCTATCACTCATTCAAATTAGTTTAACCAATTCAAACTCCTCTAAGCTCCCTTGTCCATCCATTTGAATGCATTGACCCATTCAGTCACCACCCCTGAAGAGTCCCTGCCGAAACCATCTCCTCTATATTCTGGCACCAAAAAATAAAGCTTCATAATGAGGCTTACGGGATTCGAACTCCTCCCCTTCGGCTCCTACAAGTGACGCCTCCTCTACTTGGACACAAGCTTCTTTGTTTCAACAAACACACGCAAATAAACTTAAGACCTGCTCCTACTAGCTCTCCCCCCTTAGATGCCCAAAACAAAAAATTTTACCAAGGCTCTGGCGTGAACCCGAGCCTCACTAGGACTCCCAAACACATTTAAATAACCAGTCGAACAAACCAAGCACACAGAAAAGCCTAAAATGCAGGACCTTTAGTTCTAGGATGTTACAAGATCTATCTTTGAAAACATAGTAGCTCCTTTCAGCTGATCAAACAAATCATCAATTCTGGGCAGAGGATATTTGTCCTTAATAGTCACTTTGTGTAATTGATGGTAATCAATGCACATTCTCATCGTGCCATGTTTGTTTTTCACAAACAAAACGGGAGCTCCCCAAGGAGAAAAGCTCGGTCGTGTGAAACCTCTGTCTGTCAATTCTTGCAACTGAGACTTCAATTCTTTCAATTCTTTCGGAGCAATTATATACAGAGCTATTAAGATAGGGGTCGTCCCCAGCAATAACTCAATGCCAAACTCAACTTCTCATATCGGAGGTAATCCCGATAATTCTTCAGGAAATACGTCAGGAAACTCACAAACAACTGGCACATATTCAACTTTCTTTTCTGTTACTTTCGTATCTATCACATACGCAAGATAAGCTTCACATCCCTTTTTTCACATAATTCGGAGCTTTCATCGAAGATTTTACGGCTGGTAGCCCCTTCAAATCACTAGATTAAATTCTGACTCTCTTGTCATTCTGACTTCTCATATCAATAGTCTTACGTTTGCAATTCACAATAGCATTACACAAAGTTAGCCAATCCATACCCATAATTATATCAAATTCATCAAAGGGTAGTAGCATCAGACTATTTGGAAAACAAATATCTCGAAACATCAACGGACAGTTCTTGCACACTTTGTCAATCAGAACACACTTGCCTAAGGGGTTTGATACTCTCATTACAAATTCAATAGACTCTATAGGCAAAGTCTTACTGGATACTAAGTTCATGCATATATATGAATTAGTAGATCCTGAATCTATCAATGCGATCACAGAAGTATCATAAAGAATAAAAGTACCGATAATGACGTTTAGAGATGAAGCTTCTTCGCGAGCGCGAATAGCTTAAGCTCTGGCAGGTGCGCTCGCCTCAGATCTCGCAGCTGTATCTTTCATAGCTCTCTAGCTACCACTCACATTTCCTATGTTTCTGGGAGGTCTACCCCTAGATGAAACGTTATTCGACTTTAGATTCTATACAATCTCTTGCTCAACAGACTCGGGACAGTCTCGGATAAAGTGATCTAAAGATCCACATTTGAAACAAGCTCAATCGTTCAATCTACAATTGCCAGGATGTCTTTTACCACAATGCCTGCACTCAGGTCGATCAAATCTGATATTTCCAACACTAGCTATCGAAGTAGCTAGAGCTCTAAAGCTCAAATGTAATCTTGCACAATCTCTACTTGGATATCCCACATTAGCCTTTGAATGGCTATAATCATCTCGAAATTTCTTTGATGTCGGCTGATATTACTTACTCGTTGTTTGTTTTTGCACCTCTCTAGCTTTCGAATAAGCTTTTCTTTTCTGTTGCCCCAGTTCTTCAGATTTACACGCTCGATCAACAAGCACAACGAATTCTTTTATTTCTAGAATTCCGACTAACAAACGAATATCTTCATTCAAGCCGTCATCAAACCTTTTATACATTATTTCCTCAGTCGAGACACATTATCGTGCATATTGGCTCAGTCTTACAAATTCTCGCTCGTATTCTGTAACAGACATACGGCCCTGTTTTAATTCAAGAAACTCTTTGCGTTTTTGATCTATAAATCTCTCATTGATGTATTTCATCTGGAATTCATTCTAGAAGAAATCTCAGGTAATTCATTCTCTCAGAGCAACAGAAGTTAAGAGTTTTCCACCATTAGTAAGCTATATCTCTCAATAAAGAAACGACACATTTAACACATTCATCAGGGGTACATGACAACTCATCAAATACCAAAATCGTATTCTCAAGCCAGAACTCGGCTCTCTCAGCATCATTGATAAACCGTAAAAGTAACATATTTTAATCCTATATTTAGCCCGCTTTTTGATGATTTAAGCCCTAAATTGTTTAATCTGGCGCTCTTAATCCTTTATTTTCATGTTTTATACTTAGAAGAGCACAGGATGATGAAAAGAATAGAAAATGGGCCCAAAATAGAGTAAATGGGCCATATTATGAAATCCACACGGCCTGGGCCCAAGACCACACGGCCGTGTCTCATTAATGGATTCAACACGGCTTGGCCACAACTCACACGGGCGTGTGCGATGGGCATGTCCCTGCTGCGACCAAGAGGAGGTTTACTCGGAATAGGATACTTGGAGGCAAAGAAACACATTTCAAAGTCTATATAAACACCCAAATAGGAATCCTATTCGGATTAGGATACTTAGAGGCCAAGTAAGGCCTCTCAAAGCCTATATAACACCCTAGGGGGCAATTTAAAAGGGAAGTTCGACAGAAGCCTTCTGCCACGGCTTTAGTCAGGGGTAACCCAAGGCTTTAGTTAGGGGGCGTCTAGCTAGGCCAAAGAGGGTAGATTTGTGGAGATTTACGCGAAGATAGCCAATTGATTTATCTCAAGAAGCCAGAATCATACTCAAGACAGAGGATCTCTCCTTCAATTCCTTCAGGGGGTTTTAGAGATTTCTTATGTTTTGTTTTATCTTTTCTTCTAAGATTGTAACACCCCAAACCCGGCCCATGCGTTATGAGTAGATTTGGTATGTCATATGAAGAAAATGTTTTGAGAACTTATGTATGTACTAACGAATGACATTAATATAATATAGTTAAGAAAGCAAGTTTGATTTAAAACTATTCGATAAAATACAAATTTCGAGAAGTTGATTGATGTATCGAAAACCGAACTTTTAAACTTTTTTAAAAAAAAAAACCATGAGGGAAACATAAAACATTATGTGATTCTTATTAAAATAAGCGTTACTTGGTTGTGTTTAAGTAAACAAGTTTTTATATGTAAATATTTGATAAAATGCAGCTGTTTTTGAAAGATCGTTTGATGAGTCGAAAATCGAGATAGTGAGCTTTAAAATCATGACTTTTGAAATGTCGCAGATAATTTTAAAAGAAAATCCAAGTCAAATCATTTATAAAAGTTTGCTATAAAATCCATTTATTAATCAATTTTGGAAACCATTATTTAAGTTTTTAGAAAATTCCCTTTTTAAACAATTTAAGGAAAATAATAAAAACATTCCCAACCATAAAGCAAAAATAAAAACAGTCCAGAGGCCTTATTACAACTTAAAACCCAAAATAGTAAAAGTAATAAAGTAACGTAAATAGAAATTTTAAAGTTCAAGAACACCGTTTTGAAGTATGGCCTCCATCGAGTCATCCATGGCCCAAGTCCACGTCACTGAGCATTACCTACAAGGGTTAAGAAAGAAAGGGGATAAGTTACAAGAACTCAGTGCATAATCCCCTTACGTTGTCCACTGGGCTTGAGCCCGTCTAGCAAAAATTTGGGCCTGAGCCCATATAACAATAACTTGGGCTGAAGCCCATTTACAAAATAATGTATGAATTATATCATGTGAATGTAATGCAATTCCCAAACCAATCCTAATAATCCATCTGCTACACACCACCCGTACCAACCAACACACCTGTGGGGATCAAGTCAACCCACCCCGCCAACACACCCATCGCAGGCATTATGCCATTTATAACATATTCAAATTGTGGTCAAGCCACCAGATTCACAGAGTATCATATTATCAAACATATTTGTGGCAGTGCCACCGGAATTACTTCTCTTCAACATTTTCCCATCCCATGCAAAATTATGCATGTGTAACATACATAGTAAATGATATTACAAATATAAACAACAATTAATATCTCAGAGATCCATTACAAACAATTCGGCCCATTAACACTTTGCAGATAGGCCCATTAAGGCAATATATCAAATCGGCCCATTAAGCAATATATCAATTCGGCCCATTAACACTTTGCAAATCGGCCCATTAAGGCAATATATCAAATCGACCCATTAAGCAATATATCAATTTGGCCCATTAACACTTTGTAAATCGGCCCATTAAGCAATATCTCAATTCGACCCATTAACACTTTGCAAAATCGGCCCATTAGGGCAATCTATCAAATCGGCCCATTAGGGGCATTTTCGTAATTCGACCCATAAGGGAATTTCCATAAATTCAGTAATTTACCCACTAAGGGTAATTCGGTAATTTACCCTCTAAGGGTATTTTGGTAATTTCGCAACTTAGACTTAACTACTAATTTGAGCATAAAAATTTAAACTGTCCATCCGCATCATACTAACTAAATTGACTATAACTCGAGCTAGAAAGCTCAAAATTTAGATCCGTAAATTTTTCTTGAAACTAGACTCATATATCTTTTTACTTTAATATTTCCAGAATTTTTGGCTTAACCATTTAGTACAGTTTATTCCTTAAAGTTTCCCTTGTTTCACTGTCCAACAGTTCTGACCTCTCTTAACTTGATTTCAAATATCTCACTGTACGGTTTTCATATACTGCTCCCACTTATTTGTATTGAAAAAAGGCTCACTAAGGAATCTATACATATAAATTATAACTCATAATTCACTTTGTACAATTTATACAATTTTACCAAGACAGATCAGAGAACCACGAAGTCATTTAGAACCAGTCTCACCAAAATTAAGATATCTCAAAATATAAAATTCCTTTTCCTTCTCCGTTTCTTCCATATGAAAATAGACAAAGTAAGCTTTAATTCAATATCTTATTCAATTTATAATTCTCTTTCTCTTAGTTTTCATGATTTTTCAAAATCACATCACTGCCACTAATCAAAACTGTTTCTTTGCAAAATATGGTTACCACTACGAATATACGCACGCCCGAGTGGTCACGGATGCTGGTTTCTAGTTTTCTTTGGTATTTCGACCAAATCACAGAACATTTCATGCAAAATTTTAGAAAGTGTGAGATTACACACCATTTCAAACATGTATTCGGAAGGTACGGGATTACAAACCTGATAAGGATTCCCTAAAGAACCACTCTTCGTTGCCCCCTAAAAATAAAATCGATCAAAAGTTAGCCTCAATTTCTTAAAGATTCCAAAAGCCCAAGAGTAATCACTCACAAGAGCCACTTACCACAATCGCGATCCTTCCCTACTAGATTCTAAAATCCGGTCTTGCACCTTGGCTATTGCAACGAGTTCCAATCAACTTTCGAAACCAAGGCTAAGAGAAAGATAAGTAGCAGAAAGGATGGCTTGATTCAGCCCTTATCAAAAGAGAATAAGAGGAGTTTGAGATAACAATAAGTGGCTAAGTTCAGCTTAGCCAAGTCAAGAGAAAAAGAACAAACAATATGAAATAAGAAGAGAGAACCTTTACCTTAATAATGGGGATGAACCGAAATGAAGAACACGGTTTGGCACTAGTAGCAAGACAACAAAGAAAGTTCGGCTACAAGTAATATCGATTTATGAGAAAGGGAGAAAGGTTGAAGAAATAGTGAAAAAGAAAAGATGGAGAAAGAGTGCTTGTTAGTTTCGGCCAACTAAAGAAGATGAACCAAAAATGATTTGAGGGTTAAGGCAAAACAAAGGAGTAAGATAAACAAATGCACTAGGTGTTCAGGCCAAAATGAAAAGGGAAGAAAAAGATGTTGGCAAAGAAGAGTACCCAAAACGCTAAAAGAACCAAAACCTTATCATGCACAAAGCTTTGCAAAATGATCCAAGAAAATTCGGCTTCCCCCATTCCCTAACCAAAACCTTGTATTCGTCTTTACCAAAAAGATGAACATTGACCAACAAAATCTTTCCAAAACATCAACCTTGAAAAGTGCCAACATGTTCCCTCAACTTACCTTTTTCTTTTGATTTCTTTCCCTATCCCCATCCTTTCCTAATTCCCTTAGCCACCTTGCCAAAATTAAAAAGTCCACCTTGCCTAAAATACTACCTTGGCTGACACTTAAGGAAAGAACACAAAAAAATAGTCATAATTTTGCACTTGATGAGATTTGAACCTCTTCCCTCGAAGTCCTTCATGTGGCACCATATCCTCTTTACCCTATGTTCACTTATGCTAATAATATGCACACTTATTTCCTTAAGCCTTGATGCCCCTTACCTTCTCTACTTAAAGTGCTAAAATACCAAATTTTTACTAAGGCCCAATTAAACTCCGAACTTCCTAGAAACCTCGTAACCTTCCAAATTCACTTAACTAATAAGTCCAATTTGCAATAACACCATTCTCATATTCTCGAAAATTTTAAACATTCCTATGCCCACGGCCCATTGGGCCCAATTCTTCTAGGCCCAATTTCGGGATGTTACAGAGATGTTTTCCTTTATTATTATTATGAACTAAACCCTGTAACATCCCAAAATTGGGCCTAGGAGAATTGAGCCCAATGGGCCTTAGGCGTAGTAGCGTTTAAATTTTCAGAGAATAAGAGATCGGCTTAAATGCAAGTTAGACTTATTAGATAAGTGATTTTGAAGATTGAAGGCTTCTATGAAGTCCCGGGATCAAATATTGGCTTTGGGGAAATTTTGGTTTTAGGTGAAAAAAACCACGAAGTTGGCGAGATAGGCCTTAAGAATAAAATATGGAGAAAAATGACACAAGTGGAGTGTGTGGTGTAGTGGCAAAGTGACGCCACATTAGAGACAAGGGAAAGACGCCACAAGGAAGGAAGGAGGTCCAAGGTTCAAGTCTTGGCTTTTGCATTTTGGTTTCTTTTTGCTTGGACCTTAGAATTTGGCCCATAGTTTATATTTAGTTACATGGTTTAAGACACAAGAGGAGCTTGTGGCCAAGTGGTTAGCAGCGTGGATTATGCTACAAGGGGAGCACAGGTTCGAATCTCATGAGAAGCAAGGAGTATTTATTTTACTGATTGACGGCAAGAGTTTGATTGAATTTAAACTCTCATGACGAAGGGATCCCACATCGGAAAGACACAAAGAATGAAGGTGAAGAGCTAGCTATATAAGGAGCATCCTAGGAGGAGAGTAAACACATCTTGGAGGCGTTTGGGCACAAGAGTGGTGGTCGGAGCGCTTGATTAGCCCCAGAGTCCTATCAGTGTGTAACTCTCTACTCTCTGTTGTAGAGCGGCAAAATGCCGAAATACCTGCATACACGGCATTAGTAGCCACACGAGCGTGCGGCGCATGTGTGGGGCTTCGACGCGATAGTTGAGGCCATCGATGTAGTATTCTCGTGGGTTGGGGTTGCGCCAGGCCTCGATGGGTGAAGTGGGCCCAATGGGCCCGTGGGCCTATATGAGTAAATTGCATGATTGGTTAGTATATGTTGAACTAGACTAGGTGGAAGTTATATACGTGGCTAGATTTGTGCTAGGTGGGCCATACGAGCATGTGGGCCCCTGATGGGCCAAATCGGGTTTTAGGCCCAATCGTCCGGTATGACCAAAAATGGTAGCCGAAAGAGTCGCTAGTGGTGACATTAGGCCTTCGGAAAGGCCATTTCGGTTGTGAATTTACTGAAAATACCCTTAGTAGGTAAAATTACGATTATACCCTTAGAGGTTGATTAGCATGATTATGTTGTTTAGTTTTGGCCGATTGTAGGGGAAGCTTGATCTCGCATATCTCGAGTTGTGGCTAGTGCTCGAAAAGTGTTAAGGAAGGGGATCTAGTGCGTTAGATCTTGATCTCCGGGATTTGATAGTCGTATTAGTAACCGGTGTGTGTAAACTAACACACTTCTTACTTTGTATATGTTTGATAAATCGATTGATTGGTAAAATCGAAACAAAGATGGTTGAGTGATATGATACCCTATGGGGTATGTGCACACGATTCGTAAGTCCGTTTCATTATGAGTACTCGTTATTGATACATGATGTCATGATTTATGATGTATGTGCTATGAGATGATGCAACGTTAAACATGTTTGCATGATTTGAATACTATACATGAGTTGGTATAATGATGGGTGATATGAGAGGAGAGCGGTGATATTTTGTCTTGTGAGCACCGGTGTTTTGGTAACACAACTTTGTGACTTTGGGTCACCAGAGGTTTGGCACCTCCAGAGGTTTGGCACCTCAGCCGTCGTCCCCGTGGTTTCGCACCACGATGGGTTGGCCCCACAAGGCGGTATTGAGGATTGACGCCGGTGATTTGGTATCACACGATGGGTTGGCCCCATCACCCGATTATTGTGACTTCATCACCATGGTTTGGTACCACATTTGTGTCTTTGGGACACCGAGGTTTGGCACCTCATTGCGACTCGTCCCGTGGTTGGACACCACCGTGGGTTGGCCCCACTTGAGAGATACGGGATTGTCGCTAGTGATTTGGTATCACACGATGGGTTGGCCCCATCATCGGATTTGTGACTTCGGTCACCAGTGATTTGGTATCACAAACGTGTCTTTGGGGCACCAGTGGTTTGGCACCACATTGACGGATATCGTGTCTTTGGGACACCAGTGTTTTGGTAACACATTGTGACTATATGTCACCAGTGGTTTGGTACCACCAAAGGTTTGGTACCACACGGGGTAGAAAAGGTGTATGGATGGTTAGGATTGGGTGCATATTGATTGGATGCATGATGGTTATGTTTATGTTGCATATGATATTTTGCTAATCCGGGAAAAAGGGTGGCACACTGAGTCTTGGTGACTCACCTTTTTCCTTTAACCATTTTCAGGTATTGCATAAGGCTGGACCGGGATCGGAGAGGACAAGGTGGCCTATGCCGAAGATGATGATTTAATATTTTATGTTTGGTTTTGATATAAGTACTTTATTTGAATTATTGGGTTGTAATAAAGGCCATTTTATTATTTGGTATTACTTGATTATGGTTTTGTTATTTTAAATTCTTATTAACTCAAAAATGTTTTCACACAACAAAAGAAATTACATGAGTTTTAAGTAAGAGGAATTCGTTTTACTCACATATCTGATATAGTTTTCAAAATTGAATTCTTTCATGCTTTATGCTAAGTTAACGAGGTTTTTCAACCGTCTTTCCGCAATAACATAACCAGATTCGGTCGTAGTGAATGGGCCGGGTTTGGGGATGTTACAGTTTGGTATCAGAGCCAGGTTCAAAACTCAGCTTTGAGGGTTTTGGGCCCAAAAACACTTTTTTAAAAAAAAAGGGGGCTTTTCAAAATATGGGCTTTTAAGAAACTTTTCAGGTTATTCTGGCATGGCACCTGTACCTCCGACCCGAAGTCCACCAGGTAAGTACTTCGGACTTTCTTGAAGTGATTTGTTTGTATGAATTGATTTATATGTGAATATTATGGGCTTTTATGGGAACGTAGATTAGTGAACTAGGATCTGTTGAACCCTAGGACTAGTCTACTTAAACACAGGCATAAGACTTAAGGCTACTAAACAAACCTGTGAAGTAAGTCACCGAGTTAAGGTGTGGCAACCACTGTACGCATGTCGAGGGTTGGTATTCAGTGAGAGCTTGGTATTTAAGCAGTCCTAGCGACTCACCTCCTCTTTACTCGAATCCTACCTGGTGCGTAGCTACGGTTCACCTTAACCAAGAAGACTTGTTCATAAGCTAAACCAAGTATTAAAACCCAAAAAGGATTAGCCTTACTGTTTTAAAACCCTTAGTTTTAAAATTTTCAAACTTACCCTTTTGGTTTGTAAACCCTAAATCTGATTTTGAAAGACGTTTTCTCGATTTACCAAAATTTCCAAAATGCCCCTAGTGGCAAAATTACAAAAATGCCCTTGTATTGTAAAATTACGGTACTACCCTCAACTTCACATTAAAATGATTTTACTTTGCAAAATACCAAAATCTCGAAATTTCAAAATGTTAAGATACCTGGTATGGGAAATTACAAAAATACCCCTGTGTTAAAATTACTAAAATGCCCCCGACTTTCAAGATTTTCTGGTTTAACTCCAATTTTAATAAAATTTCCCTACTTTGCAAAAGTATACAAAAATGCTATTTTCAAGATACCCCGATTTGAAAATTTACAAAATTACCCCGATGAACAAAATTACCGAAATGCCCTTGGTTTCTAAATTTTCATAATTCCTCGATTTTTACTAAAATGTTCTTAGATTATGAAAATATCAAAACTTTTGTTTTACAAATATCGAGATATCCCGATTTGGGAAACTTACGAAAATACCTTTAACTTCCAAAATTACTGAAATAACCCCGATTTACAAATTTTTGCAACACATCTGGTTTGAAAAACAAATTTTTCAAGATGACCCTAAGATTTTGTAAACTTTGAAATATCTTTAATTTGAAAACTATTTTCAAATTGACCCTGAGTTATTACCGAAATACCCCTATAGGAAAATGACGGAATTACCCAGGTTGGGAATGCTCAAGAAATTGACATGGATGAATGAATGTGTCTTTAGTGCGATATGTGAATGTTTGAATTAGAACAGAGAACTTGAGATGAAACTTTGATTGCTCGAAAGAACGACTTCCGAAAACTTCATTTATAAAATTTGCTCGTGGATAAAACAATGGAACAAAATTTCTAATGCATAAAACTTTTAATCAGTTATTAAATCGCGACGCTAGATATGAGTTCTAGGGGCGTGGTTGTCGCGACGTGGTCAAGGTGGAATGACACTTTATTAAGATCGAGTGCGCAGCAAGAGCGTAGTGTGGTAGGTTAGGATGTGCGATCATTAGTTAGTTGGAAATTTCGAGGACGAAATTTCTTTAAGGAGGGTAGATTTGTAACATCCCAAAATTGGGCCTAGGAGAATTGAGCCCAATGGGCCTTAGGCATAGTAGCGTTTAAATTTTCAGAGAATAAGAGATCGGCTTAAATGCAAGTTAGACTTATTAGATAAGTGATTTTGGAAGATTAGAGGGCTTCTATGAAGTCCCTGGATCAAATATTGGCTTTGGGGAAATTTTGGTTTTAGGTGAAAAAAACCACAGAAGTTGGCGAGATAGGCCTTAAGAATAAAATATGGAGAAAAATGACACAAGTGGAGTGTGTGGTGTGTAGTGGCAAAGTGACGCCACATTAGAGACAAGGGAAAGACGCCACAAGGAAGGAAGGAGGTCCAAGGTTCAAGTCTTGGCTTTTGCATTTTGGTTTCTTTTTGCTTGGACCTTAGAATTTGGCCCATAGTTTATATTTAGTTGCGCATGGTTTAAGACACAAGAGGAGCTTGTGGCCAAGTGGTTAGCAGCGTGGATTATGCTACAAGGGAGCACAGGTTCGAATCTCATGAGAAGCAAGGAGTATTTATTTTATGGATTGGATGGCAAGAGTTTCATTTGAATTTAAACTCTCGACTAAGGGATCCCACATCGGAAAGACACAAAGAATGAAGGTGAAGAGCTAGCTATATAAGGAGCATCCTAGGAGAGTAAACACATCTTGGAGGCGTTTGGGCACAAGAGTGGTGGTGGGCGCTTGATTAGCCCAGTCCTATCGGTGTGTAACTCTCTACTCTAGTTGTAGAGCGGCAAAATGCCGAAATACCTTACACGGCATTAGTAGCCACCACGAGCGTGCGGCGCATGTGTGTGGGCTTCGGCGCGATAGTTGAGGCCATCGAGTATTCTCGTGGGTTGGGTCGCTTGGGCCTCGATGGGCCGAAGTGGGCCCAATGGGCCCGTGGGCCTATATGAGTAAATTGCATGATTGGTTAGTATATGTTGAACTAGACTAGGTGGAAGTTATATCACGTGGCTAGATTTGTGCTAGGTGGGCCATACGAGCATGTGGGCTTGGATGGGCCAAATCGGGTTTTAGGCCCAATCGTCCCAGTATGACCTAAATGGTAGGCTGAGTCGCTAGTGGTGACATTAGGCCTTGGAAAGGCCATTTCGGTTGTGAATTTACTGAAAATACCCTTAGTAGGTAAAATTACGATTATACCCTTAGGGTTGATTAGCATGATTATGTTGTTTAGTTTTGGCCGATTGTAGGGGGGAAGGCTTGATCTCGCATATCTCGAGTTGTGGCTAGTGCTCGAAAAGTGTTAAGGAAGGGGGATCTAGTGCGTTAGATCTTGATCTCCGGGATTTGATAGTCGTATTAGTAACCAGGTGTGTAAACTAACACACTTCTTACTTTGTATATGTTTGATAAACTGATTGATTGGTAAAATCGAAACAAAGATGGTTGAGTGATATGATACCCTATGGGGTATGTGCACGGATTCAGGTAAGTCCGTTTCATTATGAGTACTGTTATTGATACATGATGTCATGATTTATGATGTATGTGCTATGAGATGCAACGTTAAACATGTTTGCATGATTTGAATACTATACATGAGTTGGTATAATGATGGGTGATATGAGAGGAGAAGCGGTGATATTTTGTGTCTTGACGAGCACCAGTGTTTTGGTAACACAACTTTGTGACTTTGGGTCACCGGAGGTTTGGCACCTCCGAGGTTTGGCACCTCGGCGTCGTCCCCGTGGTTTCGCACCACGGTGGGTTGGCCCCACAAGCGCGGTATTGAGGATTGACGCCGGTGATTTGGTATCACCACGATGGGTTGGCCCCATCACCCGATTATTGTGACTTGGTCACCAGTGGTTTGGTACCACATTTGTGTCTTTGGGACACCGAGGTTTGGCACCTCATTGCGACTCGTCCCCTCGTGGTTGGACACCACCGTAGGTTGGCCCCACTTGAGATATGGGGATTGTCGCTAGTGATTTGGTATCACACGATGGGTTGGCCCCATCATCGTTTGTGACTTGGTCACCAATGATTTGGTATCACAAACGTGTCTTTGGGGCACCAGTGGTTTGGCACCACATTGACGGATATCGTGTCTTTGGGACACCGGTGTTTTGGTAACACATTGTGACTATATGTCACCAGTGGTTTAGCACCACCAGTGGTTTGGTACCACACGGGGTAGAAAAGGTGTATGGATGGTTAGGATTGGGTGCATATTGATTGGATGCATGATGGTTATGTTTATGTTGCATATGATATTTTGCTAATCCGGGAAAAAGGGCTGCACACCGAGTCTTGGTGACTCACCTTTTTCCTTTAACCATTTTCGTGTATTGCATAAAGTATTTGGGACCGGGATCGGAGAGGACAAGGTGGCCTATGCCAAGATGATGATTTAATATTTTATGTTTGGTTTTGATATAAGTACTTTATTTGAATTATTGGGTTGTAATAAAGGCCATTTTATTATTTGGTATTACTTGATTATGGTTTTGTTATTTTAAATTCTTATTAACTCAAAAATGTTTTCACACAACAAAAGAAATTACATGAGTTTTAAGTAAGAGGAATTCGTTTTACTCACATATCTGATATAGTTTTCAAAATTGAATTCTTTCATGCTTTATGCTAAGTTAACGAGGTTTTTCAACCGTCTTTCCGCAATAACATAACCAGATTCGGTCGTAGTGAATGGGCCGGGTTTGGGGATGTTACAAACCCTCAGATGAGGGGGATGAAACCTAAGATGAATCTTGTTATCATTTGCTGAACTATATGATAAATATTTGACTTCTTCTTAATTATGTGTTGATATTTTCGGGATATTAATTCAAGTGTGATGTGCTTAGGTGGAGGAGCAAAAGTCCTTGCCTAAGAGTAGATCTAGCATAATTAAGCGGAGTTGATCGCACGCCTAGAGATAGGGTGACGAGATTTTGCTGGATTAGGGTGAAACCTAATATGGGAGTCCATAGATCGAGTTAATGAAATTTTAGGGGTTTTAATTAGAAAGAGATTTCAATTAATCAACCCAGGGTTAGACATTAGTCGCCTCGAGAGAGGGATTAATATAACTTAGGGAATCCTATGGATCAAGTCAAATGAATAAATTGTCTGGTTCAGAGTTAGGTAACAAGTGAAGTCTAGGTGGATTCTTCCGTAGGTATTGTCTTAATCAATTGGTTTTTCTCAAAGTTATTTTCCCAATTTCATTCTTCTTTGTCTTTAGATTAGATAAACAATTCCCTTAATTCTTAGGCTAAATAATAAAAAGAGAGTTAGTATTAGTACTTTTGGTTCCTTTGGGTTTGACAATCCAGTCTTGCCTTAACTATACTATTGTTTGATAGGTGCGCTTGCCTCACATCGTTGTCATAGTTAGTTTCTAGGTTCGATCATTCTTTTTATAAATTTTTAAGACTTTGACATCGCATAAAACAACGATCAATCATCATCAGTAGTAGCACGGAATTCTTCAGCCGCATATTTTCTAATCTTATCAATCGGAGGTTTATTCAGACGAATTGGATCTATAACTTGGGGAGCTACGGGAACTTGTAGGGGTGGAGGTTGAGGAACAGCAGGATTTGCTCTAACATACTGAGTGAACCACTCATTCATCATTTGGAAGAAGGCTTGTTTAGCCTCTCCTTCCTAACCGCTAGTAACCGGTTTAGAATCAAACGGTGCTGTCCCTTGAACGGGAGCAGACGCATTACTTTCCACATTGTCAGCTACGGCTCGTTTGGGATCCATTTGCTATACGGAAAACACATTTTATTTGTCAGGATTCATCACACTATCACAATTTGTATATATGGCATGTATAGCTAGACTCTCACTTGCTACGTTAGTAGTAGAATCGACTAAACCGTAGCTCTAATACCAACAAATTGTAACACCCCTAACCTGTATCCGTAGCCGAACTAGGGTTAAGAGGCATTACCGGACATATAGGAACATTTTACGCTCATTTCACAACATCAATCATACAACATCATATCATAATAATTCACACTCATATAGTTCCTTTAGAATATCCACGAGACCTTAAACATGCATTAGAGAAGGTTCGGGATTAAATCGACCTCATACGAAAACTTTGCAAAACTTAGAAAATTTTTCTTTCAAAATAGGGCATACGCCTATGTGCCTCACACGACCGTGCCTTGGACCGTGTCTCAGCCCGTGTGCAACACTAACTTGCACTACACCAAAACAGACTTTTAACGGCGTTTTTAGTGGCGTTTCAAAGAAAAACGCCACGAATATAACACAATAGCGGCGTTTTAAGGAAAACGCCGCAACAAAATGAGCAATAGCGGCGCTTTTTTTCAAAACGCCGCTAAAAAAGGATAAATAGCGGCGCTTTTTTAAAAACGCCGCTAAAAGTCCGGGCATTAGCGGCGCTTTTTTAAAAATGCCGCTAAAAGTCCGGGCATTATCGGTGCTTTTCCAAAAATGCCGCTAAAGGTCCAGGAATTAGCGGCGCTTTCTTAAAAACGCCGCTACAGTCCGGGCATTAGCGGCACTTCTCCAAAAACGCCGCTAAAAGTCCAGGCATTAGCGGCGCTTGTCTAAAAACGCCGCTAAAGTCCGTGCATTAGCGGCGCTACTCTAAAAATGCCGCTAAAGGTCCGAGCATTAGCGGCGCTTCTCCAAAAACGCCGCTAAAGGTCCGGGCGTTAGCAGCGCTTCTCCAAAAATGCCGCTAAAGGTCAGCGACACTTTTTGAAAAATGCCACAAATATATATTTAAACTATTTTATTTAAAAATAAAACGTCGCCGTTTCGGTTTCAATATAAAAATTGAAAAAAATAACTCAGCATTAGTGTTTATAATTTAGTGGTTCAATTGTTTAATGTTTGGGGTTTATAAGTTTAAAAGGTTATGAGTTTAGGGTTTAAAGTTTATAATTTAAGGTTTAAGATTTATAGTTCATATGATTTAAGGTTTAGGGGTTATTGGTTGGGGATTAAGGATTAAAGGATACGGGTTTAGGGTTCATAGGTTAGGTGTTATGGGTTTAAGGGTTAAGAAGATAGAGGTTAAGGTTGAGGGTTTTAAGGTTTATAATTCTAAGGTTTAGGGTTTTAATGTTTATGGTTTATGGATTACAGCTTAGGATTTAGGGTTAGGAGTTTAGGGTTTTAAGGTTTATAGTTTAGTGATCTAAGGTTGAGTGTCGAGTGTTTATGTTTTAAGGTTTATAGGTTTAAAATATTATGGGTTTAGGGTTTAAATTTTAAAATTTAAGGGTTTAGGGTTTAGTGTTTATGATTTAATGTTTAAGTGTTATATTGGTTAAGGATTAGGGATTAAATGATATAGGCTTATGATTTCTGGGTTAGGTGTTAGATGTTAGGGGTTTAAGGGTTAAGAGGACAGAGGTTAGGGTTTAAGAGTTAATGGGATAAGGGTTTATTAGGGGTTTAGGGTAAAAAATATACATATGTTAACAATTTAAAATACTATTATTAAAATAAATTTAAAGTTTTTTGGGTATATGATTGCTTTGTTTTTAATTTATATATTAGATAATTTCAAATTTTAAATAATTTTCAAGATTTCAAATTTGATCTAATTCTTTTAAATATTATAATAATTTTAAAAAATTATTTATTTAAATGAAAAAATTAAAATACTATTATTGAATAATTTTATATTGTTTTTATTTTATATATTATTTTAAATATTGTTTTTATTTAAATGAAAAAAGTTTATATTGGTTTTTTATTTTATATATTAAATAATTTTAATTTTTAAAGGCATTAACGGCGTTTTGTAAACAAAACGCCGCAAAAGATATCTTTTAAATGGCGCCGTTTTATTAGATTTTTAGTGGCGTTTTGGTAAAATGCCGCAATAGGCCCCCTTTTTAGCGGCGTTTTGATTAAAAACGCCGCAAATGTTAAATTTCTTTTGGCAAAATTGTGTCGTTTTGCTCTCTTGTTTTTTACCCACACGATAACACTTTCCCATTTCGTTTTGCAGGGTTCATTTCCCCCCTTTTCATTTCATTTCCTCTACCAATACTAGAAGCAGAAGAGTAACCCTGTGCTGACGAATCCCTCTTACCAAACCAGTCACAATCTGAGCTTTCCCCCGACACCGGAAGATAGTCAATCGCTGCTCCTAGAACCGGAAGTATTTTCACCCCTTTTTCCCCCATTGACATCCGTTTTGATCTCTTGTTCACGCTTTTCCCCAATTTCAAATCCATAAAGTTCACCCTTCATACCGGGCATTGATTTTCCATATAGAAAATTGAATTAACAAAGGCAAGGGTTTTTGTAGGACGTCCCTTTGCTCAGAAGCATAATAGGTAATCAAAACCTAATTCCCGATTTATTATTTTTCATTTTTTTGTCAAATCCCTAATTCCCGATGTAAGAATGCTCTGCTCTTGCATTTGTATTTTTTTTTATAAAGTTATAACATTTATTATTCTTTTCTCATTTTCAAACCAATTATTTGTTTGATTAATGTTTCTTAATGACAAGAATCTAACCATTATTGTTTTATAAACTGATGTTTGTAGATAAGAAGATATTTGGGGCTGTTTGATTCTGGTATTTGATCTCAGGAAGTTGGCAGCACCATTTCTGACATTTCTAGGGGTTGTCTTTATTTGGCATTTTCTGTGTTCTCTAAACATTTCTTAGAGGTATGTATATGCTGTTTAAGCGATTTGATTGGTTTAAATTTTCGTTTTACAGTAGTTGGTAAAGTTTTTCTCGTTCATAACATGTGCCAATGTTCTAGTTGAAATTAAAAATGGTTTCGGATTCTGAATATCTAATTCCTTCAAGGTTGTTTATGAAATTCAATACGAATCCTACTTGAATATGCCAAACTTAGGAAAAATAAAATAATGCAAAATATATCATGAGCATAAAAAAGATGCATGATATAAAAATTTGAAAGGTTAACATGAATGCAATTTGTAATACGAATTAAATAAATCCAACTTTTAACTATTCATCTGGTTTACTAATAGAATGTAAAATTATTTATAAATCGAATAAAGAACAATATAAATGAGAAGTAAATATATAAATGCGTGAAATTTTAAATAAGATACTTTAAAAATGGAAAATAATCATTCTGACAAACTATGCTGAAGAGAATATGAATGCAAGTATAATCAGTGGGGGATGCCAGTAAGATTTTTTTTAAATTTATTATTATTTTAAAAAACTATATAATTGAGTATTAATTCTAAAAATATAGAAATGATTTCATAAAATCATTTAAATAATTCTTCAACCTTACTTTATAAAAATAATTTTTTATATAAAAATAAATGGATCTCTCTTCCCCAACGCAAACCTAAAAAATTTTAATCTTTTTATTTCCTTTCAACACTTATTACATTACCATTAATTTTTATTTATTTATTTTTTCACTTTGTTGAATTTTTACAAGATAGGTGTTCAATAATTTAATACTTTCCTGTTGGTCTCTCGAATTTGGTAGCATCTGCTTTTCTTTTTCATATTTTATTGATTAATCTCTAAAAAAATTAGAATTGTGACTTTCTTTTTTTTATAATATAATAAGATTTTAGGTATTGTTTTAGCATTGCTGGAGCTTGTTAAGTAGATCATGTTGTTGCTTGCTGGAGGTTGTTAAACCATTTTGTGAATATATATCCCTTTTTTGCCTCAAATTGATCAATTTAAATTCTGTAAAATGAAGTTTTAAACTATGGTATTCTGCTTTGTTTGATTTCTTTTCATTTTGCTAGGAATATTGCGATTTGATCAGTTACTGCTTCCTGCTCCTTCTGCAACTTCTGGTTCAACTGAAGAGTTACATTTAATCTTTGATTTAATATCTGGTAGTGCTATTGATACAGTGTTTATATTTGGTTCACATGAATTAATTATATTAGGTGTTAATCGTTTATTTGGTGCTAATCTGGAAATGAAATGGCCATAATTATTTTGCAGATTGTTCTATCCTACTTTCATCTACAGATTGTTCGAACTTAGTTTCTTCTGCAGATTGTTCTCCGTTAGTTTGTTGGTAAGTTTTCACTGTTTACATATAGTTGTCCTCATTTTTTTATATCATTAGTATGAGTATAGTTCCAAATTGCTATTTATTATCATGCTTGGTTGGTGTATATCTTTATTTATTATCTTCTTTGTCCAAAAAAAAAAAAAAAAGGATTCAAAGTATATAGGCTGGAAACCTGACGGGTTACCTTATATTTCACTGTAAGATATAATGGATCCTCCCCAGATGTAACAATGCCACGTATGATGAATCATAAAGTATTTCTGTCTAAATTGATATTTAATATTGTTGTTTATTATTAATAGTGTTTGAACAACCTCCAAATTGCTATCTAATCATTGCGCTTAGATTTTTTACAAGCTCCCGTGTATTATTTTTTAAAATTAAAGGTATGGAACGATATAAAGATTAACATAAATACAATATAAAATTTGTAACATCCCAAAATTGGGCCTAGGAGAATTGAGCCCAATGGGCCTTAGGCGTAGTAGCGTTTAAATTTTCAGAGAATAAGAGATCGGCTTAAATGCAAGTTAGACTTATTAGATAAGTGATTTTGGAAGATTGAGGGCTTCTATGAAGTCCCGGATCAAATATTGGCTTTGGGGAAATTTTGGTTTTAGGTGAAAAAAAACTCGAGGAAGTTGGCGATATAGGCCTTAAGAATAAAATATGGAGAAAAATGACACAAGTGGAGTGTGTGGTGTAGTGGCAAAGTGACGCCACATAAGAGACAAGGGAATGACGCCACACAAGGAAGGAAGGAGGTCCAAGGTTCAAGTCTTGGCTTTTGCATTTTGGTTTCTTTTGCTTGGACCTTAGAATTTGGCCCATAGTTTATATTTAGTTGCGCATGGTTTAAGACACAAGAGGAGCTTGTGGCCAAGTGGTTAGCAACGTGGATTATGCTACAAGGGAGCACGGGTTCGAATCTCATGAGAAGCAAGGGAGTATTTATTTTGCGCATTGGGCGGCAAGAGTTTCATTGAATTTAAACTCTCTTCGACGAAGGATCCCACATCGGAAAGACACAAAGAATGAAGGTGAAGAGCTAGCTATATAAGGAGCATCCTAGGAGGAGAGTAAACACATCTTGGAGGCGTTTGGGCACAAGAGTGGTCGGGCCGCGATTAGCCCCAGAGTCCTATCGGTGTGTAACTCTCTCTACTCTAGTTGTAGAGCGGCAAAATGCCGAAATGCCGGTTACACGGCATTAGTAGCCACACGAGCGTCGCGCGCGCATGTGTGGGGCTTCGGCGTGATAGTTGAGGCCATCGTGTAGTATTCTCGTGGGTTGGGTGCTTGGGCCTCGATAGGCGAAGTGGGCCCAATGGCCCCGTGGGCCTATATGAGTAAATTGCATGATTGGTTAGTATATGTTGAACTAGACTAGGTGGAAGTTATATCGTGGCTAGATTTGTGCTAGGTGGGCCACACGAGCATGTGGGCCGGATGGGCCGAAAATCGGGTTTTAGGCCCAATCGTCCAGGTATGACCGGTAAATGGTAGCCGAGTCGCTAGTGGTGACATTAGGCCTTCGGAAAGGCCATTTCGGTTGTGAATTTACGAAAATACCCTTAGTAGGTAAAATTACGATTATACCACTTAGAGGTTGATTAGCATGATTATGTTGTTTAGTTTTGGCGATTGTAGGGAAGGCTTGATCTCGCATATCTCGAGTTGTGGCTAGTGCTCGAAAAGTGTTAAGGAAGGGGGATCTAGTGCGTTAGATCTTGATCTCCTGGATTTGATAGTCGTATTAGTAACCGGTGTGTGTAAACTAACACACTTCTTGCTTTGTATATGTTTGATAAACCGATTGATTGGTAAAATCGAAACAAGATGGTTGAGTGATATGATACCCTATGGGGTATGTGCACGGATTCGTAAGTCCGTTTCATTATGAGTACTTATTATTGATACATGATGTCATGATTTATGATGTATGTGCTATGAGATGCAACGTTAAACATGTTTGCATGATTTGAATACTATACATGAGTTGGTATAATGATGGGTGATATGAGAGGAGAGGCGGTGATATTTTGTGCCGACGAGCACCGGTGTTTTGGTAACACAACTTTGTGACTTTGGGTCACCGGAGGTTTGGCACCTCCAGGAGGTTTGGCACCTCAGCGTCTCGTCCCCGTGGTTGGACACCACCGTGGGTTGGCCCCACTTGAGAGATACGGGATTGTCGCTAGTGATTTGGTATCACACGATGGGTTGGCCCCATCATCGGATTTGTGACTTCGGTCACCGTGATTTAGTATCACAAACGTGTCTTTGGGACACCGGTGGTTTGGCACCACATTGACGGATATCGTGTCTTTGGGACACGAGTGTTTTAGTAACACATTGTGACTATATGTCACCAGGTGGTTTGGCACCACCAAAGTGGTTTGGTACCACACGGGTAGAAAAGGTGTATGGATGGTTAGGATTGGGTGCATATTGATTGGATGCATGATGGTTATGTTTATGTTGCATATGATATTTTGCTAATCCGGGAAAAAGGTGGCACATCGAGTCTTGGTGACTCACCTTTTCCCTTTAACCATTTTCGTGTATTGCATAAAAATTTGGGCCGGGATCGGAGAGGACAAGGTGGCCTATGCAGAAGATGATGATTTAATATTTTATGTTTGGTTTTGATATAAGTACTTTATTTGAATTATTGGGTTGTAATAAAGGCCATTTTATTATTTGGTATTACTTGATTATGGTTTTGTTATTTTAAATTCTTATTAACTCAAAAATGTTTTCACACAACAAAAGAAATTACATGAGTTTTAAGTAAGAGGAATTCGTTTTACTCACATATCCGATATAGTTTTCAAAATTGAATTCTTTCATGCTTTATGCTAAGTTAACGAGGTTTTTCAACCGTCTTTCCGCAATAATAAAATAGCATTAGATTCGTAGTGAATGGGCCGGGTTTGGGGATGTTCTGATTTGGTATCGAGCCAGTTCAAAACTCGGCTTTGAGGGTTTTGGGCCCAAAAACACTTTTAAAAAAAAAAAGGGCTTTTCAAAATATGGGCTTTTAAGAAACTTTTCGAGTTATTACGGCATGGCACTGTACCTCAGGCAGAAGTCCACTGTAAGTACTTGGACTTTCTTGAAGTGATTTGTTTGTATGAATTGATTTATATGTGAATATTATGGGCTTTTATGGGAGCGTATATTAGTGAACTAGGATCTGTTGAACCACAGGACTAGTCTACTTAAACACATGCATAAGACTTAAGGCTACTAAACAAACTCCGTGAAGTAAGTCACCGAGAGTTAAGGTGTGGCAACCATCGCATGCGCATGTCGAGGATTGGTATTCGGTGAGAGCTTGGTATTTAAGCGATCCTAGCGACTCACCTCCTCTTTACGCGAATCCTACAGTGTGTGTAGCTACGGTTCACCTTAACCAAGAAGACTTGTTCATAGGCTAAACCAAGTATTAAAACCCGAAAGGGATTAGCCTTACTGTTTTAAAACCCCTAGTTTTAAAATTTTCAAATTTACCCTTTTTGGTGTGTAAACCCTAAATCTGGTTTTGAACAACATTGTCTCGATTTACCCAAAATTACCAAAATGCCCTAGTGGCAAAATTACAAAAATGCCCTTGTATTGTAAAATTACGGTACTACCCTCAACTTCATTAAAATGATTTTACTTTGCAAAATACCAAAATCTCGAAATTTCAAAATGTTAAGATACCTCGTATGGGGAAATTACAAAAATACCCTGTGTTAAAAATTACTAAAATGCCCCCGACCTTCAAGATTTTCGGTTTAACTCCAATTTAATAAAATTTCCCTACTTTGCAAAAGTATACAAAAATGCTATTTTCAAGATACCTGATTTGAAAATTTACAAAATTACCCCGATGAACAAAATTACCGAAATGCCCTTGGTTTCTAAATTTTCATAATTCCTCGATTTTTACTAAAATGTTCTTAGATTATGAAAATATCAAAAACTTTTGTTTTACAAATATCGAGATATCTGATTTTGGGAAACTTACGAAAATACCTTTAACTTCCAAAATTACTTAAAATAACCCCGATTTAAAATTTTTGCAACACATCTGGTTTGAAAAACAAATTTTTCAAGATGACCCACGAGATTTTGTAAACTTTGAAATATCTTTAATTTGAAAACTATTTTCAAATTGACCACGAAGTTATTACCAAAATACCCTTATAGGAAAATGTCGAAATTACCCATGGGGTGGGAATGCTCAAGAAAGTGACATGGATGAATGAATGTGTCTTTAGAAAGTATGTGAATGTTTGAATTAGAAACAGAGAACTTGAGATGAAACTTTGATTGCTCGAAAGAACGACTTCCGAAACTTACATTTATAAAATTTGCTCGTGGATAAAATAGTGGAACAAAATTTCTAATGCATAAAACTTTTAATCGATTAAATCGCGACGCTAGATATGAGTTCTAGGGGCGTGGTTGTCGCGACGTGATCAAGGTGGAATGACGACTTTATTAAGATCGAGTCTTGTGCAGCAAAAGAGCGTAGTGTGGTAGGTTAGGATGTGCGATCGTGTTAGTTAGTTCGAAATTTCGAGGGCGAAATTTCTTTAAGGAAGGGTAGATTTGTAACATCCCAAAATTGGGCCTAGGAGAATTGAGCCCAATGGGCCTTAGGCGTAGTAGCGTTTAAATTTTCGAGAGAATAAGAGATCGGCTTAAATGCAAGTTAGACTTATTAGATAAGTGATTTTGGAAGATTAGAGGGCTTCTATGAAGTCCCGGATCAAATATTGGCTTTGGGGAAATTTTGGTTTTAGGTGAAAAAACCACGGAAGTTGGAGATAGGCCTTAAGAATAAAATATGGAGAAAAATGACACAAGTGGAGTGTGTGGTGTAGTGGCAAAGTGATGCCACATAAGAGACAAGGGAATGATGCCACAAGGAAGGAAGGAGGTCCAAGGTTCAAGTCTTGGCTTTTGCATTTTGGTTTCTTTTGCTTGGACCTTAGAATTTGGCCCATAGTTTATATTTAGTTGCGCATGGTTTAAGACACAAGAGGAGCTTGTGGCCAAGTGGTTAGCAGCGTGGATTATGCTACAAGGGAGCACAGGTTCGAATCTCATGAGAAGCAAGGAGTATTTATTTTGCGATTGGACGGCAAGAGTTTCATTGAATTTAAACTCTCTTGACGAAGGATCCCACATCGGAAAGACACAAAGAATGAAGGTGAAGAGCTAGCTATATAAGGAGCATCCTAGGAGGAGAGTAAACACATCTTGGAGGCGTTTGGGCACAAGAGTGGTCGGGCGCGGATTAGCCCAGTCCTATCGGTGTGTAACTCTCTCTCTAGTTGTAGAAGCGGCAAAATGCCGAAATGCCGGTTACGGCATTAGTAGCCCACGACGTGCGGCGCATGTGTGGGGCTTCGACGCGATAGTTGAGGCCATCAGTAGTATTCTCGTGGGTTGGGGCTGCTTGGGCCTCGATAGGCCGAAGTGGGCCCAATGGGCCCGTGGGCCTATATGAGTAAATTGCATGATTGGTTAGTATATGTTGAACTAGACTAGGTGGAAGTTATATACGTGGCTAGATTTGTGCTAGGTGGGCCACACGAGCATGTGGGCCCGGATGGGCCGAAATCGGGTTTTAGGCCCAATCGTCCGGTATGACCGGAAATGGTAGCTGAGTCGCTAGTGGTGACATTAGGCCTTCGGAAAGGCCATTTCAGTTGTGAATTTACGAAAATACCCTTAGTAGGTAAAATTACGATTATACCCTTAGAGGTTGATTAGCATGATTATGTTGTTTAGTTTTGGCCGATTGTAGGGGAAGGCTTGATCTCGCATATCTCGAGTTGTGGCTAGTGCTCGAAAAGTGTTAAGGAAGGGGGATCTAGTGCGTTAGATCTTGATCTCCGGGATTTGATAGTCGTATTAGTAACCAGGTGTGTAAACTAACACACTTCTTGCTTTGTATATGTTTGATAAACTGATTGATTGGTAAAATCGAAACAGTATGGTTGAGTGATATGATACCCTATGGGGTATGTGCACGGATCAGTTAAGTCCGTTTCATTATGAGTCTTATTATTGATACATGATGTCATGATTTATGATGTATGTGCTATGAGATGCAACGTTAAACATGTTTGCATGATTTGAATACTATACATGAGTTGGTATAATGATGGGTGATATG
Source organism: Gossypium bickii (assembly GCA_025503065.1). NCBI lineage: Eukaryota > Viridiplantae > Streptophyta > Magnoliopsida > Malvales > Malvaceae > Gossypium > Gossypium bickii. Next base: position 37,776,320 of record CP106717.1, on the reverse strand, counting down.
AGAGGAGGGCGGTGATATTTTGTCTTGACGAGCACCGGTGTTTTGGTAACACAACTTTGTGACTTTGGGTCACCGGAGGTTTGGCACCTCCAGAGGTTTGGCACCTCGGCGTCTCGTCCCCGTGGTTGGACACCACCGTGGGTTGGCCCCACTTGAGAGATACGGGATTGTCGCTAGTGATTTGGTATCACCACGATGGGTTGGCCCCATCATCGGTTTGTGACTTCGGTCACCGTGATTTGGTATCACAAACGTGTCTTTGGGACACCAGGTGGTTTGGCACCACATTGACGATATCGTGTGTCTTTGGGACACCGATGTTTTAGTAACACATTGTGACTATATGTCACGGTGGTTTGCACCACCAAAGTTTTTGGTACCACACGGGGTAGAAAAGGTGTATGGATGGTTAGGATTGGGTGCATATTGATTGGATGCATGATGGTTATGTTTATGTTGCATATGATATTTTGCTAATCCGGGAAAAAGTGGTGGCTGCTTTGAGTCTTGGTGACTCACCTTTTCCTTTAACCATTTTCAGTGTATTGCATAAAAATTTGGACCGGGATCGGAGAGGACAAGGTGGCCTATGCCGAAGATGATGATTTAATATTTTATGTTTGGTTTTGATATAAGTACTTTATTTGAATTATTGGGTTGTAATAAAGGCCATTTTATTATTTGGTATTACTTGATTATGGTTTTGTTATTTTAAATTCTTATTAACTCAAAAATGTTTTCACACAACAAAAGAAATTACATGAGTTTTAAGTAAGAGGAATTCGTTTTACTCACATATCTGATATAGTTTTCAAAATTGAATTCTTTCATGCTTTATGCTAAGTTAACGAGGTTTTTCAACCGTCTTTCCGCAATAACATAACCAGATTCGGTCGTAGTGAATGGGCCGGGTTTGGGGATGTTACAGTTTGGTATCAGAGCCAAGTTCAAAACTCGGCTTTGAGGGTTTTGGGCCCAAAAACACTTTTAAAAAAAAAAAAAAGGGCTTTTCAAAATATGGGCTTTTAAGAAACTTTTCAGGTTATTCTGGCATGGCACCTGTACCTCCGACCCGAAGTCCACCAGGTAAGTACTTGGACTTTCTTGAAGTGATTTGTTTGTATGAATTGATTTATATGTGAATATTATGGGCTTTTATGGGAGCGTATATTAGTGAACTAGGATCCATTGAACCCTAGGACTAGTCTACTTAAACACATGCATAAGACTTAAGGCTACTAAACAAACTCAGTGAAGTAAGTCACCGAGTTAAGGTGTGGCAACCATCATGCATGTCGAGGATTGGTATTCAAAGTGAGAGCTTGGTATTTAAGCGATCCTAGCGACTCACCTCCTCTTTCTGCGAATCCTACAGTGTGTAGCTACGGTTCACCTTAACCAAGAAGACTTGTTCATAGGCTAAACCAAGTATTAAAACCCGAAAGGATTAGCCTTCTTGTTTTAAAACCCTAGTTTTAAAATTTTCAAATTTACCCTTTTTGGTGTGTAAACCCTAAATCGGTTTTGAACAACATTGTCTCGATTTACCCAAAATTACCAAAATGCCCTAGTGGCAAAATTACAAAAATGCCCTTGTATTGCAAAATTACGGTACTACCCTCAACTTCTGTTAAAATGATTTTACTTTGCAAAATACCAAAATCTCGAAATTTCAAAATGTTAAGATACCCTGGTATGGGGAAATTACAAAAATACCCCTGTGTTAAAAATTACTAAAATGCCCCTGACCTTCAAGATTTTCGGTTTAACTCCAATTTTAATAAAATTTCCCTACTTTGCAAAAGTATACAAAAATGCTATTTTCAAGATACCCTGATTTGAAAATTTACAAAATTACCCCTGATGAACAAAATTACCGAAATGCCCTTGGTTTCTAAATTTTCATAATTCCCTAGATTTTTATTAAAATGTTCTTAGATTATGAAAATATCAAAAACTTTTGTTTTACAAATATCGAGATATCCTGATTTGGGAAACTTACGAAAATACCTTTAACTTCCAAAATTATTGAAATAACCCCGATTTAAATTTTTGCAACACATCCGTTTGAAAAACAAATTTTCAAGATGACCCACGAGATTTTGTAAACTTTGAAATATCTTTAATTTGAAAACTATTTTCAAATTGACCACGAGTTATTACAGAAATACCCTTATAGGAAAATGTCGAAATTACCCCAGGGTGGGAATGCTCAAGAAAGTGACATGGATGAATGAATGTGTCTTTAGAGAAGTATGTGAATGTTTGAATTAGAACAGAGAACTTGAGATGAAACTTTGATTGCTCGAAAGAACGACTTCCGAAACTGCATTTATAAAATTTGCTCGTGGATAAAACAAAGTGGAACAAAATTTCTAATGCATAAAACTTTTAATCAGTTAAATCGCGACGCTAGATATGAGTTCTAGGGGACGTGGTTGTCGCGGACGTGATCAAGGTGGAATGACACTTTATTAAGATCAGAGTGCGCAAAGAGAGCGTAGTGTGGTAGGTTAGGATGTGCGATCATAGTTAGTTCGAAATTTCGAGGACGAAATTTCTTTAAGGAGGGTAGATTTGTAACATCCCAAAATTGGGCCTAGGAGAATTGAGCCCAATGGGCCTTAGGCGTAGTAGCGTTTAAATTTTCGAGAGAATAAGAGATCGGCTTAAATGCAAGTTAGACTTATTAGATAAGTGATTTTGGAAGATTAGAGGGCTTCTATGAAGTCCCTGGATCAAATATTGGCTTTGGGAAATTTTGGTTTTAGGTGAAAAAAACCACGGAAGTTGCGAGATAGGCCTTAAGAATAAAATATGGAGAAAAATGACACAAGTGGAGTGTGTGGTGTAGTGGCAAAGTGACGCCACATAAGAGACAAGGGAATGACGCCACAGGAAGGAAGGAGGTCCAAGGTTCAAGTCTTGGCTTTTGCATTTTGGTTTCTTTTGCTTGGACCTTAGAATTTGGCCCATAGTTTATATTTAGTTGCGCATGGTTTAAGACACAAGAGGAGCTTGTGGCCAAGTGGTTAGCAGCGTGGATTATGCTACAAGGGAGCACAGGTTCGAATCTCATGAGAAGCAAGGGAGTATTTATTTTGCAGATTGACTGGCAAGAGTTTCATTGAATTTAAACTCTCTCGACGAAGGGATCCCACATCGGAAAGACACAAAGAATGAAGGTGAAGAGCTAGCTATATAAGGAGCATCCTAGGAGGAGAGTAAACACATCTTGGGGCGTTTGGGCACAAGAGTGGTCGGGCCTGCGGATTAGCCCCAGAGTCCTATCGGTGTGTAACTCTCTCTCTCTACTTAGTTGTAGCGGCAAAATGCCGAAATGCCTGCACGGCATTAGTAGCCACACGACGTCGCGGCGCATGTGTGGGGCTTCCACGCGATAGTTGAGGCCATCGATGGTATTCTCGTGGGTTGGGTCGCTTGGGCCTCGATAGGCGAAGTGGGCCCAATGGGCCGTGGGGCCTATATGAGTAAATTGCATGATTGGTTAGTATATGTTGAACTAGACTAGGTGGAAGTTATATACGTGGCTAGATTTGTGCTAGGTGGGCCACACGAGCATGTGGGCCGGATGGGCGAAATCGGGTTTTAGGCCCAATCGTCGTGATATGACCTAAATGGTAGCCGAGTCGCTAGTGGTGACATTAGGCCTTCGGAAGGCCATTTCGGTTGTGAATTTACGAAAATACCCTTAGTAGGTAAAATTACGATTATACCCTTAGAGGTTGATTAGCATGATTATGTTGTTTAGTTTTGGCCGATTGTAGGGAAGGCTTGATCTCGCATATCTCGAGTTGTGGCTAGTGCTCGAAAAGTGTTAAGGAAGGGGATCTAGTGTGTTAGATCTTGATCTCCTGGATTTGATAGTCGTATTAGTAACCGGTGTGTAAACTAACACACTTCTTGCTTTGTATATGTTTGATAAACCGATTGATTGGTAAAATCGAAAAGCAGTATGGTTGAGTGATATGATACCCTATGGGGTATGTGCACGGATTCGTAAGTCCGTTTCATTATGAGTAATCGTTATTGATACATGATGTCATGATTTATGATGTATGTGCTATGAGATGCAACGTTAAACATTTTTGCATGATTTGAATACTATACATGAGTTGGTATAATGATGGGTGATATGAGAGGAGAGGCGGTGATATTTTGTCTTGTGAGCACCAGTGTTTTGGTAACACAACTTTGTGACTTTGGGTCACCAGAGGTTTGGCACCTCCGAGGGTTTGGCACCTCAAATGCCTCGTCCCCGTGGTTTCGCACCACAAAGGTTGGCCCCACAAGGCGGTATTGAGGATTGACGCTAGTGATTTGGTATCACACGATAGGTTGGCCCCATCACCCGATTATTGTGACTTGGTCACGGTGGTTTAGTACCACATTTGTGTCTTTGGGACACGGAGAGGTTTGCACCTCATTGCGACTCGTCCCCGTGGTTGGACACCACCGTGGGTTGGCCCCACTTGAGAGATACGGGATTGTCGCTAGTGATTTGGTATCACACGATGGGTTGGCCCCATCATCGGATTTGTGACTTCTGGTCACCATGATTTAGGTATCACAAACGTGTCTTTGGGACACGGTGGTTTTGGCACCACATTGACGGATATCGTGTCTTTGGGACACCAGTGTTTTGGTAACACATTGTGACTATATGTCACCGGTGGTTTGGCACCACCAGGTGGTTTGGTACCACACGGGTAGAAAAGGTGTATGGATGGTTAGGATTGGGTGCATATTGATTGGATGCATGATGGTTATGTTTATGTTGCATATGATATTTTGCTAATCCGGGAAAAAGGGTGGCACACCGAGTCTTGGTGACTCACCTTTTTCCTTTAACCATTTTCGTGTATTGCATAAAAATTTGGGCCAGGGATCGGAGAGGACAAGGTGGCCTATGCCAAAGATGATGATTTAATATTTTATGTTTGGTTTTGATATAAGTACTTTATTTGAATTATTGGGTTGTAATAAAGGCCATTTTATTATTTGGTATTACTTGATTATGGTTTTGTTATTTTAAATTCTTATTAACTCAAAAATGTTTTCACACAACAAAAGAAATTACATGAGTTTTAAGTAAGAGGAATTCGTTTTACTCACATATCGATATAGTTTTCAAAATTGAATTCTTTCATGCTTTATGCTAAGTTAACGAGGTTTTTCAACCGTCTTTCCGCAATAACATAACCAGATTCGGTCGTAGTGAATGGGCCGGGTTTGGGGATGTTACAAAATTTAATTGTTAAAATATGTTATAAAATTGTTATATTTTAAATTTAATTCTTGTAATTTTTTGTTGTTGTTAAATTTAAAAAATGTAAAAATTACATTTCTGATTAACTTTAATTTCACAAATAATAATAATAATAATAATAATAATAATAATAATAATAATAATAATAATAATAATAATAATAATAATAATAATAATGAGACCTAAATTTTAAAAATTGTAAAATAAAATGGCTAAAATCTTGCATATAAGATGATATAAAATGATATAAAATGGTAGTAATATTACATTATCGATATAATATTAATATTGATCAAGATGTTAATATGTTTTATTATAAAAATAATTTTTTTAAAAGAAGTAATTTAAAAAGCTGTTTAAATTTAAAAACTTATAAATATTTTGTTATCAATATAATAATATAGATCATTATTTAGATATGTTTTAAAATAGAAAATAAATTCTTTTTTTAAAAAAAGTAAGTTAAAAACTTGTTAAATTTAACATCACCGTAAATTTCAATTATAACAAAACATATAAAAACATTTTTAAAAAAAAAACATATAAAAACATTTTAAAAAAACATATAATAACATTTTAAAAAAACATATAATAACATATAATAATATTTAAAAAAAAAACTACAATATAATGCATGCCATATATGTTCACACCTCAATTGATTTTCGATTTGAAATTTTAATTTAACTTACATAATACGTAATACATAACTAACATAAAATTATTTAACTTACATAGCTTTCATCAAATTATCTAACTTACATAATACATAACTTACATAAATTACTTAACTTTCATCAAATTATCTAACTTACATAATACATAACTTACATAATACTTGTATAGATAAAAATAAAAAGATTCAAAGTATATAGGCTGGAAACCTGACAGGTTGCCGTGTAAATTATTGTCAACTTTAGACTTCAACAACAACGAAATGGATAGGAGTTGGATGAAATTGTCAAGGGTAAGCAACGGCTATCGAAATGGAGTAGAAACTTTTCTGAATTTCGCATTTCAAAAAGCAAGCCAAGAGAATATGATTCTTTGCCCGTGTAAGAAGTGTTGCAATATTAACTGGCATTATCGTGAAGTGGTCTACGAACATCTAGTTGTTGATGGCTTTGTTCGGGGGTACAAAATGTGGTTTTTTCATGGAGAGTGTACATCTAGTGGAGCATCTTCATCGATGAATCTGGGGTATCCTCATAGTGCTTTCAATCAGAATGTTAGAGATGATAACATGGAAAACATGTTGTGGGATGCTTTTAATATGCACAGTGATGGTTTCAGGTCATTTCCACCTGACTTGGGTTCAACCGATGATCATAATTTTGGTGGAAATACTTTCACTGAAGGGGGAAAAAGTGTACCGAATGAACAACCAAATGAAAAAGCGGCGAGGTTCTACACGTTACTTGGTGAAATGAATGAAGAACTGTATGAGGGATCAAAATTTTCCAAACTGTCATTCTGTATTTGTCTTTTTCACTTGAAATGTTTGGGGGGTGGACCGGAAACTCGTTGATAATGCTGTTAGAGTTTCTGCAAGAAATGTTCCCGTTTGCAAAAATCCCTCAATCTTCCAAAGACATGTAGAAATTGATAAAGGATTTGGGCCTTGGCTACAACAAAATTCACAGTTGCCCAAATGACTGCATGTTGTATTGGGGCGACCGGATAAACCAACAGTGCTGTCATGTATACGACCAATCCCATTGGATTAATAGAAATACAGAGGACGGTAACATGGATGAACATGATACACAGTCAAAGAAGCACCCAGTTAAGATTTTGCGGTATTTTCCGCTAATACCAAGGCTTCAACGGCTTTTCATGTCGTCGAAGACAGCCGAATCAATGACGTGGCACCGTGATGGATGAACAGATGATGTGTTGTTAAGGCATCCTGCAGATTTTTTAGCTTGGAAATCTTTTGACTCTAAATTTCCAAGCTTTGCAAGCGATCCTCGGAGTGTGAGGCTTGGGCTAGCATCCGATGGATTTAACCCTTACAAACTCATGAGCACAACGTACAGTACTTGGCCTGTGGTGCTTGTTCCCTACAATTTGCCTCCATGGGTTTGCATGAAACAATCTTCTATTATCTTGTCTATGATTATACTTGGAGAGAAAGGGCCGGGGAATGATATTGACGTCTATTTGCAGCCGGGGAATGATATTGACGTCTATTTGCAGCCACTTGTTGACGAGTTAAAACAACTATGGGCTGGTGTTCAGACATACGATGCAATGAGAAAAGAGAACTTTAATTTATGTGCGGCTTTAATGTGGACTATTAACGACTTCCGCTTATGCTAATTTATCCGTTGGAGTACGGGGGCGTTATGCTTATGCGTGTTGTCTTGCTTGTGAACATGTTCGCAATGGTTATATAATGGGAAGAAGTTCTCTTACATGGGGTATCGTTGGTGGTTATCAGAAAATCATACATTTAGATTTCAGAGTGCTCAATTTGATGGTACTGAAGAGTTCAGACCAGCTCCTTCATAGACCGGTGGATCCGAAATATTCTTAATGTTGAAAGATATGAATTTCATTTATGGGAAGATGAATCAACCGGCCAACCCGCAAAGAAATAGAAGATCTAGGAATGAATCTGATGATGAATCTGATGAAGAGGATGATCCTAATGAGGCGGACTTGTGGGAAAAAAAAAGTATTTTTTTCGAGTTGCCTTATTGGAAGCATCAGATTTTACGCCATAATCTTGATGTCATGCACATAGGGAAAAATGTCTGCGAGAACATCATTGGGACTATTTTGAATGTCAATGGAAAATTGAAAGATAATCTTTAGAGTCGACTTGATTTAGTCTAAATGGGAATTCGGCGTGAGCTTCATCCCCGAGAACTGTCGAATATGAAATATCGGTTGCCGCCTGCTATTTTTTCAATGTCGAAGATGGAGAAAGGATATAAATGTCTCGGATGTGTATACATCAAATATATCGCGATGTGTGAGTCTTAAGGGTCGAAGACTATATGGCTTAAAATCGCATGACTATCACATCTTGATGCAAGACTTACTGCCAGTTGCTATGCGGTGTTGTATGTCGAAAAAGGTGACGGCTCCTGTAATTGAACTGTCAAATATAATGAAAGGCATTTGTGGTAAAGTTTTGAATGTTCAAGAACTTGAGAGACTACAAGATCGAGCCGCATTGACTTTATGCAATCTGGAGAAGATCTTCCCGCCTTCCTTCTTCACTATTATGGTGCACTTATTAATTCATCTCCCGCGTGAAGCACTTCTTGGTGGACCCGTTTTCTATCGATGGATGTATCCCATTGAAAGGTCTTACTTTACTTGCAAAATATTCCTTCATTCAGCACAATGCCTTTAGTTGCAACTTTTGATAATGTTGTATACCGTGTTTAGGTTCCTTTCCAAATTGAAGTCATACTGCCGCAATAAATGTTATCCGGAAGGATCAATTGCCGAGGGGTACTTGGCAGAGGAATGTATGACTTTCTGTTCGAGGTATTTGGAAGATGTTGAAACAAGAATAAACAGACCAAGTAGAAATGCTGGGCTCACAGATCATAATTTGGCCAAAATGTATTTATTTCAAAGTTTCAGAGAACCGATCGGCAAAGTCGAAATTGCAGAATTAGACGATAGATCGTGGGTCCAAGCACATTGATACATTCTTTTTCATCACGATTCAATGGAACCATTTCGGAAGTAAGTTCTAGAATTTGATAAATACTCATCAATTATAATTTGTTTGTCTTCTAACAAAGTAAAACCTTTTTTACCGTAGTGAGTACAAACAAATATTGAGAGCTCGTTCACGATCCCGAAGATTAAATCGATGAGAAATTAATAAGTTGTTCGTAGAATCATTCCATGAATGGTTAAGCCAAATGGTATGCAATTTAAGTTTTCACTGACAAGTCATAATGTTTTCTCATAACATTCATAATCACTCAATTTACTTTCGACTCAATAGGTTTGGAGTCGGAATGAAGTAAATGACGATGTTAACTGGCTTTCACAAGGTCCAAAAAGAATAGTTAAAAGATATAGTGGCTTCCTCATCAACGGATACAGATTTCATACAAGGTATCGCGAGAGATTGAGGAGAACCCAAAATTGCGGAATTGTTGTTAATTTTTCGATTACAAGTTATGCTAGTGCTAGGGACGGGAATCCGGTCGAGGAATGCAGGTATTACGGACTTATTAATGACATCATTGAGTTGGATTATTACGGCAAATGCAAAGTTGTCTTATTTAGGTGATTGGGCTGATGTGAATACGGCTCGCGGAATTAAAAACGATCAATATGGCTTTACAATGGTGAATTTCTCTCGATTGATTCACACCGAGAACAAGCGATGGACGAGCCGTATGTGTTTTCTTCTCAAGTTAAACAAGTTTTTACTCAGAAGATCCAATCGATGAGGGTTGGTACGTTGTACTTGAAACACCCTAGAGACTTGTTCGACATTGGCGGTGGAAGTAGAGATGACATAGTCGAAAGATCAGAAACTTTGCCATTTCCAGAACAAGACTTAACTGAAAATATCCCTAGTACTAGTCAACAATTTCAATGGGTTCGTCAGGATGTGGACGAAGATATTTACGAAATATGATGTAGAAAGATTTAACGATTTATTATTTATATGTAATATTATAATTTTCATATTGGTCATGTTATATAATTTAACTATTTTAAATGTCCTATTATTATTGTTATTTGTTACTAAAATTTTGAACTATTTTATGTGTATTGCAGGAAAAATGCCTAGAAGACGATTACGAGGTTTAAATATTGTCCAGAATACTCCAAATCCACAAGAAGTAAGTAGTGGACAAGATACAGTTGTTGGATCTTCTAGTCTGCCAGACATAGGTGACGAGCATGGAGAATTCCAAAGTAATGTTAAGTTTATTTTACATGCATGTTGAATTTTATTATTGATTCATTTTTCAATTTTAATATATATCATTTTTCAGCTGAGGGTGGTGGGACGCGCAGAGGTCGGGGACGTACATTACTTACAGATTTATACGACTTAGAGCCTACTGAGCGTGTTGCAGTAAGGAGAAACAATCATGGCCAGCCTATCGGATCTGAAGCTCGATTGTTGGCAGGCTATTTGGGCATTATAGCACGAAATTCGAATATGTTGCCCATTAACTACGAATCATGGCATCACATGCCTGATGCCAACAAAAATCAGGCTCTCGATAATATTAAGGTAATAAAAGGTGAATGTAATTTATAATACTTTAATTTAACCTTCATTTATATTAACTTTTTAAAAAAAAAACAGGGTAGATTTGCTTTAGAGGTCTCCGATGACTATGTTAAGAAGATGTTGTGTAAAAAATGGAGAGACAATAAAAGCACCCTAAAAAACAATATTTTAAGAAAAACATAAGCCTCGATGAAAAATTGCAAAATGTCCCGCCGGGAATGTGGAGGTACCAATGGGAAGATCAAGTTAGATTCTAGAATTCAAAGAAAGGAGAGGTATTACGTACTTTCAAAGTCTTATAAAATTTTCGGTTTATCGTATTTACTATATACATAATTCAAATTCCATTATGTAGGACCGTGAGCGAGTTGGAACAAGCGTGAGATGTAAACAACAATTTACGCACACACACGGTTTCGAAGTTTTGCTCATGTAAATTGAGAGCCGAGGTATTATAATTTATTACTTCTTTCAAATATTAATGACTTTATACTATTAAATTATATTTTTTCTGCTATAATGTAGGAAGTTTCATCTGGTCACAAAGTTGGACGCCTTCAGCTTTTTGACATTACGTATAGGAAGAAGGATGGATCTCTGATGACATCCGAGGCTGCAGAAATTTTGGTATATTTATTTAATAAAATTTGATTTTTTTTATAAATATTTATAATGTTTAATTATAATAGTTTAATTCATCGTTTGTAGTTTTAAATTTATAATTTTAAGTTATGTTCCATTCCTTTTTATTATATATTTCGTTTCTAACTCTTTTATTGATTTATTAGGATAAACTAAAGGAGAAGAAGGTGGAGTATGAAGCGGTTGCTTAAATCGACGATTCTGTTAATCTCGAGAGATTGATAACGAATTATTACGATGTTTTGGGTCCCGAAAGGTACGATCGCTTGATTGATAGTTTTGTTAATCTTGAGTATATTTATAACAGAATTATCACTAATGTTTTGGGTCTTACAAGGTATGGTCGGGTTCGATGTCAAGGATCAGGTGTTACCCCGACCCAATATTTTGGATTTGGTTCCCGGCAATACATGTCTTTCGGGAGTCAATCTCGTGACGAAGTTCAGAGACTGAAAGACCAGATATCTCAGATGGAAGCGAGCATAGCTGAGCAAATTTCTCAGCTTAGAGCGGAGGCAGCAGCGAGGGAGGCAGAACAAATTTCTCAGCTTAGAGAGGAAGCGGCAGCGAGGGAGGCGGAGCATATTGCTCAACTTAGAGCGGAGGCAGCAGCGCAGGAGGCAGAGCAAAATAGAAAGTATGAAGAACTCCAGCTATAGTTTGCGACTATGATGCAAATTGTTCCAAAGAGCGATGCAGAGAGGCGCCTCTTAGACATTTGTTTTCTTGTTGTAAGATTTTTTTTAACATTGTTACAGTTACATTATTGTAAGAATTGTTTGAATTATGCTTCATTTATTAATGAATATCATATATCTTTTATTAAATTTGAAGTATCGTTTAGATTTAATGCTTTTGGTGAGATTTAAATGTTTTATTTGCTGCCTTAGGTTGGAATTATATGCAATTGCTACTGTTTTTGGTTTGTTTTTAATGCAGGGAGGGTAGGATATTGGAAAAAAGAGGATTGCAGATCTGTGCAAATTAGTGGCATTTTTGTAAAAACCGTCGCTAAAAGACCCCACATTTAGTGGCGTTTTTTACAGAAACGCCGCTAAAGGTTTGGACTTGTAGCGGCGCTTTTATAAGAAACGCCGCTAAAAGACCCCACCTTTAGCAGCGCTTTTATAAGACACGCCGCTAAAAGATCGCACCTTTAGCGGCACTTTTACAAGAAACGCCGCTAAAATACCAGACATTTAGCAGCGTTTACTAGACAAGCGCCGCTAAAAGTGAGGAGTTTTAGCGGCGTTTTTTATAGAAGCGCCGCTAAAGGTGGGGCCTTTTAGCGGCGTTTCTTATAAAGCGCCACTAAAGGTGGGGTCTTTTAGCGGCGTTTCTTGTAAAAGCGCGCGAAAAGTCAAACCTTTAGCAGCGTTTCTATAAAAGCGCCATGAAAGCGCCGCTAAAAGTCCCCACTTGTCGCGGCGCTTTTATAAGAAACGCCGCTAAAAGACCCAACCTTTAGCGGCGTTTCTTATAAACGCGCCGCGAAAAGTCAAGACTTGTAGCTGTGTTTTTCCACAATAAACGCCGCTAACTTTTGCGGCGCTTTTTTTGGCGGCGCTTAAAAACGCTGCTAAAAGCAAAAAAAAAAAAACGCCGCTAAAAGTCTGTTTTGGTGTAGTGTTGGGTCACATGGTCTGGCACATGCCCGTGCTTCTTGCCCGTGTGGCATCCTGACTTGCTTTGAATTGCAACCTTGAGAGACACGGTCGAGACACATGCCCGTGTGCTCAACTGTGTGGGCAAATATAGCCCATTTGCAAGGCCAATTTACCACCCAAAATTGGGTCATACCTACAAGTATCAAACAAGCATCAATTCATGTCCCAAAGGCAGCCAAAAACATACCAAATCATGTACAATTTGACCCATAACAACATCATTCATTTCCATATACAAATCCAACTCAAACATACCAATTCAAAGTACCAACTTCACATAAAAAACATGTGATTCATACATCATATTAATCCATTTCAATTCATAGCATTTCTCATCATATCAATTTCCCAAATCAACCATGAAACTTACCAGAATTGACCATTTCTTTTGGCCATTCATGAGCACATCAAAACATACCAAATTTTACAGCACATAACATGCACTAAATTCACTCCATAATCACATTCATTATCAAGCCATATCACATGGCTATATTTACACATTTCAAAACATAATCAAAGTTCTCTAGCCTGTACATGCCATACTTCAATATTCACAATTACAAAAGATACCAAAATATAATTTGATAGTGTGATGATAATCCTGGATGATCCCCGAGCTTCCATTCGATAATCTAAAAAAAAAAAAAACAATTGAAGAACACACTAAGTAAGCTTTCAAAAGCTTAGTAAGCCTTATACAAATAAACTTATCAAGGCAAATATGCCTCATAAAATACATATAATCCATAGCCAAGTACTATCACAAACCTCATAGTTATAAATTCATTTTACCTATTCCCAATTCATTTGCACATATGGCATATTTTCTCATATAGTCCAATTGTTCATAATCACTTACTTATAAACACATCACATATTAATGTAGTTCACATATCAAATGATCATATCCATACTTATCTTCCATTGCCAAATTTCACATACATTTCTTATGTACCTGAAACGATACATATTCACATATTCAATCATATCTCGGAATGCCTATTGAATCGTTCGGAATCAATAAGGATACTCGGATAGCTCGTAAAGCTCATACAATGCCAACGTCCCAGACGTGGTCTTACATGTAATTAAATATCGATGCCTCTATCCCAGACAAGGTCTTACATGAAATCATATATGATGCTGATGTCCGGGACATGGTCTTACACGTAAATCTCAAATCGATGCCAACGTCCCAGACGTGGTCTTACACGATAACTCATATCGGAATCCTATGTAATGACATATGTATCCTAATTATTCCTATGGTTCGTAATGGGCTTTTCGGACGTCATCACATTATCGGAATTTTCTTGGATTTCACATATTCAGCTCCGATAACCATTCCTTACATTTCATTTACATTTAAGCAATAATAATTCAATTCAAACACATTTATTTGTATATAGACTTACCTCGTACGAGAAAGAACAGAAACGAACGGCTATTCAACTACTTTCGATTCGCCCGATCTAATTTTGTTTTCTTTGGTTCTTGATATATACACATTCAAATTTAACTCTTTTATTCACCAAATCATTCAATTCAATCCATTTACACATATTTAGGGCATTTTACAAATTAGCCATCATATTTTCACATTTTAATACTTTAGTCCTCATTTCACAAAATCACAAAATACACATAATTTCCTTATACAAAGGCTTAGCCGAATATTCCTTTAGCTCATATAAACCCACATATTTCATTTATTTCACATTTTAGCCCCTTAATTTCCCATTTTCACAATTTAGCCTAATATACTCAAATTCATCAAAAATCTAAATACAAAACATATTAATCTCACACCAAGCTTTCATAATTCATCAATTAGCATCATTAAACTCATAAAATCATCAATGTCATAACTTAAAATTATCATCAAATTCGGAAATTGAGGCATGGGCTTGATAGGATGCTAAGCAACAATTACAAAAATATAAAAATCATCAAAAACGGATCAAAATACATACCTTGATTAGTCAAAATGAGTGGCGAACCCTAAGGACTCTTTTTCATTTCTTTTTCTTTGTAATTTTGGAAAAGATGAACATAATATGACTATTTTCATGCGTTGGTTTTATTAATTCATCATTTAATTTGCGATTTACCATTTTGTCCATTAAAATTAAATATATAAAACATGTCAACAAAGGCCATTAATGTCCACTCATAATTCTTATGGCATAATTTCCATTTAAGACCATCATATTCAAAAGCCAAAGCAATCCAACACATTAAACATTTAGAATGCCACTTTTATCTTTTATGCTATTTAGTCGTTTCAACAAATCGGGCACTCAAATGATTAAATTAAATCACTAAAATTTCACACATGTCAATTCACATACTTTAAGAACGAAAAATTATATTAAAACATTTTTCTGACTTGGATTTGTAGTCCTGAAACCATTGTTCCGACTAGGATCTAAACCGGGCTGTTACACTTTCCCTACAAAATTTTGAATTTTAAGGTTTATTTTCCAAATAAGTACTCCAAAATTTCTCTTATTTTACAATTAAATATTATTCAAGTAATATTTAAATTTAACTCAAATTAACTCCCAATAAAATATTATTTTAAAATTCTTTTTCGACCCAAATTAATTATTTTCACTTATAATTATTTAATTATTTTAAAATTAATTTTCCAAAAAATATTTTTATTTTTTCAGATTATTATTTAATTGATATTAGATGAAATTAACCTCCTAAATCATATTAAAAATTACTAGAGACCCCATAAATTCCTAGTTTCACTCTTTCAACTCAAAAAATATACTCAAAACTACTAGACCCGGTTTAGGGATATTATAGGAAGTACCTTATACTACGAATATCTCCTACAAAAAGCTTTACAGGAACAAAATCGGATACGAAGGCAAGGTATGCCTCGCACCCTTTCCAGACTAGCTTATCAGCTACAAGGGCAGAGATTACATTGGGGAGGTATTCTCGGCGCTCACCAACTATTACAACCTCGCTATTCCCATCCATTTTCAGAGTAACCCTTTTAGAAGCACAATTTAGATCGACCTGATGTTCCATGAGCCAATCTATTCCCAAAATCAAATCAAACTCACTAAAAGGAAATTCCATCAGGTCAGCTTGAAATTCAATCCCTTGAATCTCTGGGGGTACTCGTTTATATACTTTATCAACTCGAACCGATTGGCCCAAAGACTAATCACAGAAAACTCCCTAGAAGTATTTTAAATAGATATACCCAAATTGGTAGACATAGTACTAGCTACGTATGAATGAGCTGTGAGGGCAAAATACGAAACATAATGAATAAGAAACATACTCACTATGATGTCAGTGTCATCACTATCTTTGCAGCGTCTCGCCGCATAAACCAATGCCGACTGTTGTGCCTCAGTCTGACCCACACCTCTAACTGGTGCTCTCTGACCTTTACTAGAACCATTAGCCCCTCTAATAGTACCATGACCCCTAAGTTGTTGCTGAACCACTCTAAAATGATGAGTAGGACCCAGAATGGAAGTATGTGCCATAACTGGCACCTGATCTGGTCAACGAGGACAATATCTAACTCAATGCTCCACCGAGCGAGAACGGAGACAAGCTCTAGGCTTTCTCCAGCACTCCCCCAAATGGCGCCTCCCATAGTCGCTACAAAGCTGAATCTCAGTCGTTGTAGCTTGTACCTCGGTCTTCGAAAGCCTTTCAAACCTCTGCTATTTCTTAGGGCGTTGCCCAAAACTAGAGGAACCCGAATCCCTCTTGACCTTGTACTAAACTCTCTCTCGTCTCACCTCTCAGTGCTTACTGCGTCTTATCTCTTCCATTATCTTAGCCTTATCAACCAAAACTACAAAAACCCGCTCCCTTTGAGGAGCTACCAGAATCTACAGATCATAACGTTACCCTTCCTCAAACCTTACACACTTATCATAGTCAAACGCTACCAAAGTACGAGCATACTTGCTTAATTTCAGAAACTCGGCCTCATACTCGGCCAAAGATCATTCGTCCTGAACCAGACTAATAAACTCACATCAGTGAGCCTTCACATAACTCGCCTCCACATACTTACTCTAGAAGGCACTCTTGAAGTAATCCCAAGTAACCTGCTCAGGCTAAGCACCTTGCTCAACCATCAACCACCACTGGTAGGATTTGTTCCGAAGCAGAGATACAACACCCCTTAACTTCTGAGTGGGACTGCAATCAATATCAGTCATAATATGCTCAGTAGCCTCTAACCAATACTCAGCAACTGTAGGGGTAAGTCGAATGATACCTATAAATAGCTTAGCACCATTCAACCGGAGTTGCTCGGTAATCAACCCTCGGCCTCCAGATCTAGAATGGGTCCCAATGACCATTTCCAATGCTCAAATCATAGCCTGGAACTATATATCGCCTCCAGTCATTGAAGTCTGGGACATCGTCTCAGCAGTAGGAGCACCAACTGTCTCAATAGTCTCCAGATTGGGCATACTACCTCTAGAGGATGACTCCACTCGAGCTCCTCCTTGGTGTCCATGATGCTCATAAGAGCCATGTCCATGACTACCACCCGAAATCATAATATCAATTTATCTACAATGTCAGAAGTGCATAGATCAGTTCAGAGGCTTTAGTATAGTGCTCCTACCAGTTCATATCAGGGTATCTAACCATATAACAATTTAATCACTATAGTGTTTCCACTAATCACGATAACGAAATAGAAATACTTACAAGTTCGACGTTAGAAGCTCGGCCATTTATAGAAATAAGTTTTCATAATGGTTCAGATATATTGTTTTCATTTAACTATCTTTTGACACACATTAAGAACCCAAAACACAGTCCGAGTGTTGACAAACCTGGCTCTGATACCACTAAATGTAACACCCATACCCGGCTTAGACAACAAGGCCAAGCCTAGAGAGTTACAACAAACGATAATCAAAATACATTTTGCAATTTATAATAACACTCCTTTAAAGTATGATAAAGTTAAATAAAGAAAAACCAGTATCTCGATATTATCTTTTAACTAACTGAAACTACAAAAATACTAGCATAGTTCATAATACTAAATGGTATAAACACATAGCTGAGCTTCCCTTCCACCGACCCGATCAAGTCTGTGATTTACCTGAAATCCATTCAACAATAATTGAGTTAAAATAATCAAAAGGACCTAACTATTTAAATATTTAATAGATTATCGGTAAAATCGAGATATCCAAGAAGTTGATTTAGAATCAAGAAACAGTTCATTCAGTTATAGATCAGAGTCATACAAACGGATAATAGTTCAAGCTATAATTAGATACAAAAAAAAAAAATAACAGATGCAATCATTGAATACCAACTGCTACACGCCATCTCCGACCAACCCAACACACCAAATAGGGTATTTATTACCAATCTAGCCCTACACACCACTCAGTGTCTGTCTGACACGTTTCAGAGATTACAGACAGGTTGCCTCCACACGGCCTAACACACGGCCGTGCCTTCATCCATGTGATCTTTATTTTGTAATCAGTGAGTTACACAGCCTGGACACACGCCCGTGTCCTTGGCCCGTGTGAACCCTGTACTAACTTGGCGATAGACGGTCTAGACATATGCCCATGTGGCTCTTATTTGGTAGACAGCGAGTTATACGGCTTATCACATGGTTGTGTAGCTCACACAGCCTACACACGGGCTAGCACACGGCCATGTGGCGTCAGTAGCCATGTTTTCCAGCATCCAAAATTTGTAAAAGCTCAGGTTTTTGGTATGCACTTGAATAGTGTCGAAGCAGGAACAATGTAGAAGATTCACGAGACTTAAAATGAACAATCCACAACCAATGAAGTGATAATTCAAAACAACACAAAGATTATCACACAATGAACCCCGTCAAAAACGTTTCGAGACAAGAACATCCTAAATCGCATAGTAATTACCTTCGCACCACTGCAATCACGAACCTAAGATGTTAGAGGGATCGTTATCTTCGAGATCCTCTCCTAAAGAACAAGAATCAAACTTATAAACGAAGAATCCGAACAGGTTAAGTACGAAGTAAAATTTGCCACAATGCCAACAATCGAAAATAATCTCAGAAATTAAACAACTGAACTTACAAAATTAATGGAAACGAACTTATTCGGGTATAGTAGCAACTAAGAAGTAAGAATCTAAGCCCATAAAGAAAAGAAAAGAAAGGAAGAGAAGAAGAATAAGAAGGAAAATGAAAAGAAGAAGAAAAAGGAAGAAAAACGAAAAGAGACAGGAAAGAAGAAGTTTAATTCATATTTTAAAAACTACCGATTAAAAATTTAGATAAGTAGGAAAAATATTTCAGTACCTCGTACATTGCGACTCAAACACATGACCAGTAAGGGAATAAACACTTAACACAGATTTACACAAATTTGAGCTTAAGATAACAGGTTAAGGGTAGAGTTAGCTTAAAATAAAATAGTAAAAACTTTTCTTAAGATACGACTCGAACTTCTGACTTCAAACACATAAGCAAAGCACATAGCCACAGATACAGAGATTTAATTACTACAGAATCCTATAAGTAAACATTCAAATTTTTGGGGCGTTATGTTTTTCGACAATATGTCTTTCATGAATTTTACATAGTTGGGCATTTGCTCCAAAACTTCTTCTAGTGGTATGTTGATATGGAGTTGCTTCAAAACATCTAAAAATCTTTTAAACTGAATATCCTGCTTAGAATTATGAAATCGCTAAGGAAAGGGTAAAGATGGTTGTCCTTCCAGTTGTTGATACTGTTTTGTTGTGGCATTTTTGTTGGCAACATGATTTGGGTCTGCCACAACATTTTGTTGCTTACTCATTTCAAGTGTTATTTGCTTTTTAGATAGTTCTAAGATCTTTACCTGATTTTTACTTGCATTATCCTCTCCTACCATGGCATCATGAACAACATTACTCAACTTAGTCCCGTTCTTAAGGGTGATTGCTTTGCAATGCTCCTTGTGGCCTTGAATTTAAAGTATTCGCTATTTGCCCCACTTGATTCTTAAGAGCTCGCAGGGACGCAATTTGACTCTGAATTACGACATCATTCTTGGGCATAAATTCTTTTAACACAATAGATGGTGATAATGATGATGACTGACTGTGTTGGACATTTTGCATCGGCATAAGTTGAGTATAACCAGATGGTGCACCGATGGTATTCTGTCTTGCAGCATTGTTTGAATTCCTAGCAGCTAGATTATTCCAACTAAAGTTTGGATGCTACTTCCACCCTGGGTTATATGTAGCACACAAATGCTAGGGTTGTTGGGCATTCGTCAAACACAAGATTTTTGCCACAATAAACACATGCTAGCTTGATTGATTTTATCTCCTGAACTACAATTGGCCTCTTCATTGTCTTAATCATATTGGTTAGAGAAGATACCTAAACTGTCAACGAAGTGATTGCATTAAGCTTTATGGTACCAGCAGCTCTCTTACTAGCCTAACTATCATTGTCGAAAATTGATAATCGTTGTTGGTAATCTTTTCCAGGATCTCATATGCTTCATTATTAGTTTTGTCCAATAGCGTACCATTGGTAGATGCATCAACTACCATCCTTGTTTGTGCATTTAACCCATTATAAAACATCTCCATTTGAATCCAGTGCTAGAATCCATGCATCAGACACTTTCGACTTAAGTCTTTAAATCATTCCCATGCATCATATAATGTTTCATCCTCTAATTGCTGAAAAGATGTTATGTCATTTCTAAGCTTGGAATTCATAGTAGGTGGGTTTTACAGAAGTAAGAATCTCTAGCGAAGATCATTCCATGATGCCACTGTTCCTGACAACAAAGCATTTAGCCATGCTCTCACACGATCTCTCAAAGAATATGGAAATAGTTTAAGTCCTAGGGCGTCTTCAAGAATAGCCTGTTGCCTGAACGAGTCACAAACTTCTAGAAAAATCTTAAGTGTAGTCTTAGATCTTTAGTGGGCAACCCGTTGAATTGTCTTACAGTTTGTAATATCTGGAACATTATTGATTTGAACTCAAATTGCTGAGCTTGTATTTGTGGCCTAATTATACCTGGATTTAGATCATCCAACATTGGGACAACATGCTCTCTAATTGGCCTATCTCGATCATCCACTACACATCCTATGGGAGGATTTTCATTGCGATAATTTAGATTACCATTAAGATCATTCCTGTTGCCAGCCATTTTTCCCAATTCTTTTCTCTTTATCCACAAGGTTCTATCAATCTTCGGATCAAAAAGGTATTATGTGTTAGCAGGAATGCCTCTTCTCATGCATTGATGGCAAACCTGTAAAAAGTGAATACACTAAGTTAAATAAAACTACTAAGTAAAATAACCAAACCAAATTTCACCAAATTACCAATCCCCGGCAACGGCGCCAAAAACTTGTCGCATGTGAAATGATATGCAATTTGTACAAGTATGCATGTCAGCTCAAGTAATAAAGTGATAAGTGAGTATTGTTCCCACGAGGATCAGATTTAGGCATAATGATGGTTAAGTTATTATCATAAAATGCGATTAATGCTATGGTAAAGTCAATGATAAATACACATGGGCAATTAGTGGAGTAATGATGTAAGCAATACATGGAATTAACGAATAATTAAAAATGCTTTAGCAAAACGAGAGTAAAAATGCAATGGCAATTATGAGAATAGCTATGCGAATAACGAATAAATGAATAAATAAACAACTAAAAATGCAATGGCAAAGATTCTACGGAAAGGGATAAGGGATATATGATATTGATATAGAAGGTCAGGATTACAAAGAATCTACCCTTGCTGTCAGAAATGTAACATCACAAAATAGGGCCTAAATGGAACAGTGGTTGCAAAACCACAAATTCAAAATAGAAAAGTTTATTACGATGAATTATCATGATTTATTGATTGATTAGATGTATGTGTTAAACAGCCGATAAGAAATTTTATAGATTTTATGTTTAATTTGTCTATTAGGGCTTATTTGCAAAAGTTGCAAAATATGTGTTCTAGTTCATAAAGTACATAATTGAAATGGGGGTTTATAGTAGAGGTCCTTAAATAGTAATTAGATCATTAAAGTTTGATGGACAAAAGTAGACATGGTTAGTAAGTAAGGTATTTAAGGGCATTTTGGTAAAATGCCTTAATTAATGAATAAAGACAAAATAACATGAAATAAGCTACCATCTTCTTCATTTTTTTCTCCATGGCCGAATGTAGCAAGGGAACATCGTGTCTAGGGTTTGTTCATCTTCCAAGCTTCATAGTAAGTCCGTTCTAGTCCCGTTTTTCATGTTCTTTACATTTTTGGAATCCCGTTAACTTGATTAAGCTAATTCTACCATTAATTCGAGCTAGGGTTTATATTTGGAAAATTACCCATAGGTGAAAAGTGTGTATTTTGATGTTTTACAATAGAATATAAAGCTTAGAATTATGTTAAACGTCTTTTGATACGCGATTTTCAGTAAAAACACGTGAAACGACATAATCGGTAAAAAATATTATTGTTCATATGTGTATGTTAGAGTAAGAATTTGATGTTACCATTGGAGGGAAAAATGATCAGCATGTTATAAAACATAAGAATAAGGGTGGAAGTTTAATTTTCGAGTATTGGGGAAAAAGTGCAAATATGTGAAAGTTTAGGGGTCAAAGTGCAAATTGTAAAAATATATGATTTTTGGGTCACATTGAATAATGTGACTAATAAATGAGCTAATTGTGATATTATAGATCATGGAAAATGAGGTTTGGCCTTAGATCGAGGTTGTGGACCGAATTGGGAAATTTGTCATTTTCGTGTCCGAGGTAAGTTCGTGTATTAATAATAATGCAATAATGTCGTAATGTATGTTTGAAACTTAAATTGTGATATTAAATTGATTTTTCTGAATTACATGTTTAGTATATTATGTTGGTGAATTGATATAATAATATGTTTATGATAAAAGGTGACATAGGTGACATGGAAAATGGGTTGAAATGTTGTGCTTAAAGGTGTTTTCTATGACTATGGTTATTATGTGAAATGGAAAGTTTATATGTAAATAATGCATTTATTTTACTTATTCAATAATTATTTTGCTAGATGTTATGAAAATCATTGGGTGATAACTATTATATGAAAATGTATGGAATGTGAAATTCTCGATTGAACCTTCGAAAAACCTAGAGATACGGACAATATGTAGCTAGGTCACACGAGTGATAAGG
The DNA here is from genome assembly GCA_025503065.1 of Gossypium bickii. Taxonomy (NCBI): domain Eukaryota; kingdom Viridiplantae; phylum Streptophyta; class Magnoliopsida; order Malvales; family Malvaceae; genus Gossypium; species Gossypium bickii. The sequence goes on along the minus strand of CP106717.1, from coordinate 37,753,278 downwards.
GACCTTCACCGTGTGCACAAGAAAGCTATAAAATGGAAAATTTGATATGTAGCTAGGCCACATGGATGATAAGGGACTTTCACCATGTGTGCAAGAAAGCTACGGGATAATAATTTCATATGTAACTAGGTCACATGTGTAATACTGTGTGTATACCATGTGTACAAGACAGTTACGGGTTATGAGTAGCTAGGTCACATGAGTGGTCCCAAATGTTGGACACCATGTAGACAAAAAAGCTACGAGATGGAATGTCTAGGTCACATGGGTGATAAGGGACCTTCACCATGTGTACAAGAAAGCCGATTTACGTGTAGGTGGAGTTATGTGCTGAGATCACCGAGTATTCGGCGTTTTTCGAAGGGGTTCAACAAGATAACTTAGTAATGGTAATTGGTACAATCATGTTATGAATAAGTGCAGGTGTGAATGTGCCCGATTGAGAAATGTGGCAAATGTACGTGTGAGCAAGGGTGCATGTGACCATGTGTGTACGTGCATAATGTGTTTGATATGTGATACATGATTGAAATTGTCGTAAGACTGATATGGTGTAAGTGCCATTATAAGTAATCATAAATATTGGTGATGATTATTCATTTGTATGGTTAGTATTGAACATGCTTGGTGTTATGTGTGCATATATGGAAGTAATATAAAGAAAACATGGGAGAGTAAAATTTTCAGTAAAATAGATTGAAACAGCAGCAGTACGTGATTTTGAAAAATCACCAAAAATAGTGGAAATTGAACTATAAGTTGATTGATATATTGATTTAAATATTATTGAGTCTATTTTCATATAAAAGAAACAGAGCAAACAAAAGATCTGTATATTTTGAGATATTTAAATTTTTGTGAGACTGGTTTAGAATGATTATGTGATCCCCTATTCTGCTTTGGAAAAATCATTAAAATTTGTACAAAAATAATTATGGGATATGATTTATATGCCTGAAATACTGAATGAGTCTATTTTCAAATGAATCAAACAAGAACATCATCTAAACTCTTTACGAGGAGAAAATTGATCTGTAGTGAAGAGAGGTTGGAATAGTTGAATAGTGAAACAGGGGAGATTTTAAAGAATAAACTGTATTAATTGGCTGAATCAAAAATTCTGAAACTTTTATGGTAAGAATATATGTGAGTCTAGTTTCATGGAAAATTAACTAATTTTAATTTGGAGTTCTTTAGCTCCAGATATAAATAATTTAATGGCTGTGACTCAATAAAATAGCTTAACTGAAATTTGAATAAATAGAAAGAATATGAAAATAGCATGTTATTGCATTGGTTATTATTTTCATGCTAGCTTACTAAGCGTAAAGCTTATTCCCTCCTTTCCATTTCTTTTAGTTTTATCAGGTCAGCTTAGGGTTGGAGATCATCGGTGGCAGCATCACACTATCGAGCCATTATCCTTGGAGTATTGACATGTGTATATTAAATGTTTCAAGTGAGTGGCATGTATAGGGACTTAGTTTTTCTATGATGGATGTTGCTGTGATTAGCCAAATGTATTGGCTTATATTGATTTGTAGATTATATCCATGAGATGTGACTTATGATAATTTTGGCCTGTAAGCCTATTTGTCTATGGTATGTGTTAATGTTTTGTTATGTGGTATAAGTGATTAAATAGATGACAAGGTCAAATGCATGTGTTTGAAAAGTTTTAAGTTTGGACGAAATATGGTAACCCTGTTTTGTAAGATTGTGAAAGTTTTAGTCTGGTAACGCCTCGAACCTTGTCCCGGAGTTGGACACGGGTGAGGGGTGTTACAAGAAATCCCTTGGTAAAATCGTAATCAATTTACTGCTCAGAAGAGTTTTGAAGTGGTCTGCTTCTTTTGAAAGCAAAAAACCTCATGTTACCTTGGCCGTGTCTATAGGCCTTTCATATGGTGCCTTGCATTGTTTCCTTTTGCATGGTCGTTGCTCTATGTCTAGAGTCAACTACAAGTATTTGTCAAGTACTTGTTCATATCATTCTACCACGGTCTAACTAATCCAACATTTTTAGAATTAGATTAATTTAAGGGTATGTTACACAGCCGTCTATGTCTAGGGATTGCACACATACAATTTAAAAATAAGAATAGTTCAATAAAATAGTAAACTAATGTCGATTTATGCATCAACCATTAAAGAAAAATAAAGGTTTCATCAAAGTAATCCCAACCCAATGAGATTTAGCTCATGGGTTGGAAATAAAATTCAACACTAAAATATTATCCAACATCATTTTCATCAATTTAATTCCAGAAGAACAAGATAAGAAATACGAAAGACTTTGGGAAGACAACTTTCACGTGTCTAGTTCACACTCCAGCGGCATAGTGTCCTATGGTGGCTGAGAGGGATTGCCTTTGTCTTCCTCTTTCCTTCTCTACTCAGTCGTTACCCTTTATTTTTTCTTAATCTCTCTTTTTTGTTCTCGTTCCCCTCTTTTTCGCTATTTAGGGTTTCCTCCTTTGGCTATTTATAAGCTTTTTCCCTAGGGTAAATCCAACAACCTAAGATTATCCTCTCCTCTTTTTTAGAATTTCTTTTTGGTTTAAAATCCCTTCCCTTAGGATAGGTGGTTATCAGATAATTATCTCATGATCTTTTTCCTCCTTTTAAATTCTTTTTTTAGGATAAAAACCAACAGCTCATGATTTATCGTCTCCTCTTTTTTTTAGGTAGATTTTTTTGGTACAAATACAATTGGGCTGAAACTAGTATGCGTTGAGTGTTTACTTGGTCTTCCTCTTGGAATCGTGAATTGCCACGGTATTTGTGTTGACAAAATGTCTAACCTTTTTCCCTGGAAAAACTTCACTCCTTTATTTCTTGTTCCTCAACCTGCTCCTGCAAATCCACCAAATACAACGCTTCCACCAGCAATTAAAAGTAACGAATAACATTTAAACACAATCCTAGCTTCTAATGCAATGATTAAGGAAAAATACTAATGAAATGTCCTAAAGTGTAACTAAATATACTTAAGTACATGCAATTAGCTAGTTCTAAAGGCATGAAATATAACTCTTTTTAAGAGTTATTAATGGTCTTACACTATATTGTCTTCAGAGTGTCATCGATTTTTACTTTCAAAGAATCATGTTTTTAGTCTCGACGGACTGTTTTAGATGACTATGGAGACATATACAAACACTTCATGCAAACTCATACCTGATAGACTACTTCACATCTTACTTACTCATGACGGACTCTTTCACAATAGACTTGTTCATGTCACCAAAACACACATATACACACTCTATTCATTCAAACACGTTATCCTCAGAGTTCATATCCATATTCCATACAAATCATTCATGCAAGATTATCATACATACATTTCTCACAGAATCATCACATAATGCATTTTTTAGCTTATTTTCACAGAAGTTCTAACATGCATAATACAATTATAGGAGCCGACTTAGAGACTTACCTGACTTGCATTTTTATTAGCTTTAAACACTAGATCTAAGCTTCTATCGAGTGGATCGACAGCCCTTAATTGATAGAACATGGGAACTCATTAAGATCTATATGCTTAACTCATTTTCTTTCACTTTGAACATCAAGACCTGTACCCAGCTAAACTGAGCTGCTTTTTAACAGTTTAGTATGTAAGGTTACAGATCTTACCTTAACAAGGGGCATCCCAAAGCCTATAATCATATCTTCAACTCAAATTGAAAGATTAGAGGAATTCTCTCTGTTTCTCCCCCCCTTTTTTTATAAACAAAGATTACTTCTTGAAGAAGAAGGAGAAATGTCACCCATTTTTACCCGGGTTACCTTGAAATTTTACCTTTGTCTCTATGGATATTTGACACGTATCTCAATCCTTACAATCCACATGATAAATGCTTAACAATTGTAAAGAAACGTGTACGGGAATACATATATTTACATATCAACCCTTAGGCCTTAATCCATCATTTGTCCTTATTCATTACGTTAGAGCATAGTTGGTGTCTTAACTAATCACACTTGGTGCGTTATGCCTTCTTAGTGACAACCCTATTATCCAAGTCCAATTATCTCAAGAAAAGGAAGATTGAAGGTGATACGAGTCGCAAGGCCCAAAATTAGGCTTATGAACATGATGGGCTCAAATTTTCTCAAGGCCTAATAACGAGGTTGAAGGCCAAGCAAATCCAAGCAAGATTGAATGGGACCATCCAAGACCTCATTACCAAGACCCTATATGCACACATGACCGAAAAAGAAAATCAAGATTCACTTTCTTATTTTCAAGAAAATCAAGAAACCGAGTATTGGTCCAATTTTGTTGCTTCAGGCAATTTCAAGAATCAAGAAAATTAAGATTTCAAATCTTGGAAATCTTGGTCCAAGAAACCGAATCCTGTAGTTAAGGCACATTAGATTTCATGTACAGCTTGAACGAGCTAATTTCGAGAGCAAACGGATCATAACCCCAGGTTCTTGAAAATATGACCCATTGAGATGTCTACAAGCCCATCCTGAAGTTGGGAAAGTAATTTAATTGAATATCATGCCAAATTATCAAAGTGGCCCAAATTGTAAAATATTTAAACTATAGGTCTAATTTTATTTTAATAGGTGGAATATCATGTAAGAATTCAACCCAAGGATCTCATTTAATTCCTTTGGCTGAATTCTCATTAAAAGTCCATACTTGGAATTATTTTAGTCTTGCTATTTGATGAGTTGTCGTGTTAGTTATTTCATTAAGGTTAGGAAAACTTATTTTGGGGGCCTATAAGTAGCATGGGCATCCACCTTTATAGATGAACAATTGATTTTTCTTTTTTTGCGTTAATAATAATTCTTATTAAGTTTTTCCTCAAGAATTACTCTTGAGTTTCTTTTAGAAGCTGTTTTAACTATCTTTTTGGTTGTGGCAATCATCTTCAAGTGTTTTCTTTTCAAGATCTCTTTGTTGGAGGGGGAATTAGAGTCATTGAAAGGAGTTATGGATTCTTAATGTTTCCCAAGCTTCTTAGGATGTCATCTTGTCTTTTCTAGCATTAATTTATCATTTCTTGTTTATTTTAATTTAGTTCTTACTGTTTTGGCTTACTAATTTTGATTGATTTTCGTTCTAGGTCAAAATTGCTTTAAGAGAAACGTTCTCCTTTCTTGTTCCATCAAAAAACACATCAAAATCTTTTCTTGTTGTTTCAAACATTCTTGCACAAAATAGTTTGCCTTTGTCTTTAAAATCACTTCTAACAAATATGTTTTGTGTTTTATTTTTCCAAATCTAGTTGGGGCATTTTCTTGAGGTCTAAGGACAGTTTCTTTCCATCCAAGAAACCCTAATTTGTTCTCTATTGGACATCTACCTACCACATTCTATTTTCCCATCTATCTTCTTTATTTTCTTCATTATTGTCCTGATATTTGATTTATTATTCTATTTTATTTATCTTATTTATTTATTTTAACTTGGAGTCATTTGTGTTTCAGGTTGTGTCAAAATTCAAATTTATTTCTGAATGTCTAGAGCCCTAAGTCAAATTCGTGACTTGAACAACCTATACGATCCTCTTCCAAACTCGTGCCTTATCATTTGGTATCAGATTTGGGCGTATTGGGTGTACATGATTGATTTCTAAATTGATTTCTATTGTAAAACAATCTATAAGCAATTTTTACCAATACTTTTTTTTTGAAAAAAATATGTTTGAGTGGGTAAATGTTTTTCAATTTATCTGAAGTTTTATATACTAATTCTTGGCACTATATTACAATATAAAAAAGTGATCAAAAAGTGAAAAAAATAAAAAAATAAAAAAAATCTGTGGGTTGAATTTTGTGCCAAAATTTTCCAGATCAAATACACACTATTTTAGGAGGCTCCAATTTAAATTTTGTGATTTTTGGAATTCGGGAACACCTTGAATAAAATTTGTCAAGTTGCTTTGCAATTTTTCAGGTTTCAAGAATTTTTATTGACTCTTAGCCTTAGGTGTAACAGTCCGGTTTTGACCCTAGTCAGAATAGTGGTTTTAGGACCACAAATTCGAGTCAGGAAAATATTTTAATGTTATTTTTTGAGTCTACATCATGTGATTTGTTATGTGTGAAATTTCTGTGAATTGATTTGTCTGTTTGTGTGCTTAATTTGAGAAAAGGATTAAATCGCGTAAAACTGAAAATCTGGTGGATTTTCTAAAATGGGCTGAAAAGTGGTTGTTTCTATAATATGAAGTCCTTATGTTGCAATTTAGCCATTAAACATTCTGATGGATGGTAGTGACCATTTATTTTAAGATTTTACAATGAATTTATTAAGGATAGAAAGGTAATTAAGGTAATTATATTATTAAGCTTAATTAAATAAAACAAACATTAAAAAAAAAGATGGTTATTATCATCTTATATTGTCGAAAAATAAAGAAAAGTAAAAGAAGAAAGAACATCTAGGTTTCAGCTAGCTTTTGGTTTGATTCAAGGTATGTTTTGCTTCGGTTTTTGATAATTTCTACGTTTTTGTAACCATTGCTTCATATCCTTCAAAACCCATGCTTCAATTTTGTGAATTCATGATGAATGTGAAATATGCCATTGATGATTTTGCAAGCTTTGTGAAGTTTGGTGATGAAATATGAAATACATGTGTTAGATTAACATGTTTTGTTTTTGGAGTTTTAATGATTTTGAGTAATTTGGACTTAATTGAGAAAATAATATTTTGAGGGAATAAATTATGAAATAAATCAAAAATAAGGGTTGCTACTGACCTATAGAGAATTCGGCTAAGCATGGGTGTATTGAGATTTTGTGTATTTTGTGATTTTGTGAAATAAGGACTAAAGTGTCAAAATGTGAAAATGTAAGGGCTAATTTGTAAATTGCCCTAAATATGTGTTTTTGGATTGAATTGAATGATTTTGTGAATAAATGGATTAAATTTGAATATGTATAGATCAAGAACTGAAGAAAACAGATTTAGATCGCGAAAAGTCGAAAGTGATCGAATAGTCGAGTCCATACGTTAACCGAATCCGAGGTAAGTCTATATACAAATAAATGTATTTGTATTGATTTATGTAGTTCATATGAAATCTCATTGTGATGAATGTATACGAGAATGATAGTATATGAATTTCGAGGAAGTATCGACAATGTATCAGTTAGAGAAGCCCCGTACAAACCTAGGAATAGATAGGATTACATATGTCATGACATAGGTTTCTGATATGTGAGAACATGTACGACCACGTCTAGGACGTTGGCGTTGATTTGAGATTTTGTGTAAGACCACGTCTGGGATGCTGGCATCGATATGAGATTTACATGTAAGACCATGTATGCGACATTGGCATCGTATTTGATTCATGTAAGACCCTGTCTGGGACAGTGGCATCGATATCTAAGTACATGTAAGACCACGTCTGGGACATTGGCATTGTACGATTATTCTGAGTACTCTAAGTACCCTATTTAATTCTGAACGATTCAACGGGCAAGTCAGAGAAATGAATGTCTATGGGAAATGTGTAAACGATTCAGGTACGTTTGAAAGGTACACTATGTATGGGTATGAAAGGTAAGTGTTTATATGAGGCTACTGAAGTGAATATGTGTATGGATTTGATGAGATAATATGTGATATATGTTTTAATGAGCTATGAGTAAAGTGATATTTTGAGCTATGAAATGTGGGTAAGTAATGGCTAAATAAATGAGCCAAAGGATATGTGATGAATTTAAAAATGAGAAACATTAATGTCATTGTATCAATGTGGCAATGTGTATTTTATGCTAAGTTTATTTGTATATGGCTTACTAAGCTTTTCAAAGCTTACTTTGTGTGTGTGTTTGCTCTGTTTTATAGATCATCAAAGATACTGAAGGCTCGAGGAATCGTCGAGGATCGTTATCACACTACTCAATCTTATTTTGGTACCTTTTTGAAAATGTATATACTAAAGTATGGCATGTATAGGCTAGTTACCTTGAGTTATGTTTGAAATATGTGTATATCTATGTGATATGGCTAGTTAAACGGTTTTGAAATGAAGGAAGAGTCATGCTATATGATGTTTGGTTTTGGTATAATTCCATGGGTATGAAATGGTCAAGGTAATGGTAAGCTTGTTGATGCAAAGTGAGTATATATGTTTGATGAATTATGGTTATGATAAAGTGGTAAGTTGTGGATGAATCATGCTTGGTTTAATTGTGAATTAGTTAAGCTAATTGGCATATAAATTGGTATGGTTAAAAATGAGATTGAATGGGATGATATGATGATAATTTGGTGTGTTTTTGGTTGCCAATTATGTTTAGAAATATGCTTGTATGTGCTTGCAGGGATGACCCAAAGTGTGGGTGGTAGTTTAGCCTTGCAAATGGCCTATATTTGCCCACACGGTTGAGCACACGGACGTGTGGCTCGACCGTGTCCTTCATGGTTGCAATTCGAAACAAGTTAGACTCGACCACGGGCAAGACACATGGGCGTGTGACTGGCCGTGTGGATCAAATCAGTAGCGACCACGTGCTGGACACACGAGCGTGTGACTGGCCATGTAGTGCAAGTCAGTGGCGACCACAGGTGAGGCACATAGGCGTGTCCACGGTCGTGTGGACAAGTTAGTATGTATACCCTGTTTTGACACGGCTTAGACACACGGGCATGTCTGAGGCCATGGGAGGCACACGGCCTGTCCACACGAGCGTGTGACCTCTGTGACTTAAGAAAACTTTTTAATTTTTTAAGAATTTCCATATGTGTTCGGTTTAGTCCCGGCTCCTTTCTAAAGCATGATTAAGGTCTCGTAGACCTATTTAAGGGACACTTTGATGTTATTTGTCAGATTATGTTATGAAATGTCTGTAAAACATTTTGATTGTCTAGTAATGCCTCTTGACCCTAAACTGGCAATGGTTACGGGTTAGGGGTGTTACATTAGGTGTAACACCCTGGTTTAGGGGTTATGCATTTGGAGCATAACCCGAGTGTTTAGCAGGCTTATGGTCATGTTGGAGGATTTTTTTTTTGGGGTTTGGAGAACCCTAGAAGGTAAGGGATGCCTTAGAAAATTTTTAGTTTTCAGTGGTTAAAAGGGGAGTTGGCTTTAGAGGGCTTAAGAGACTTATTTGGGAGGCTATGACACAAGAATGTCTTTGGTGGAGTGGCATGGAGGTGCTACTTGGGGCTGTGGGAAGGTGAAGCCTTAAGGTCTCAGGTTCGAATCAAGGAGGCCACAAAGTGGTTTTAATTTTTGGGTTTTGGCATTGCAAGGAAGGAGGCCTTAAAAGGAGCTGGGGCGAGTCTTTGACACAAGCAGCACCTTGGCAAAGTGGTTCCCGTGCGCCATTTAGGAGCTGGAGGTGAAGATGGGCGCTGGTTCGAGTGGCTGCAGCAGCATTTTGGCGTGTTTTATTTTTATATGCGGTGATGGGCTTGAGTAGGAAGGGTTTAAAGTTAAGTGTTGGGGGCTTTATGGCATGAAATTCAATGTGACAGAGTGGCCTGGGGCGTTAGAGGAGAGGTGTGCAGCAGTTTGGTTCCAGGTTCGAACCAAGAGAATTGCATTGGGAGTTTAATTTTTTTCTTTTTGGCAGCAGATTTGAAGGTATTGGACGGCACATGGGAGCTTCATTAGATAAGGATTAGACCAATGTTGATTAATCAATTTTGAATTCGGCTGATAGGTAGGTGATTAGCTTTTGTTATTTTATTATTTTAGATAATTATAGGATTATTTTAGTTAGTTTAAAATTAGTCAATAAGAGATAACGGCTACTATTAGGTTACTTTTTTTAATAGGATTAGGTGATAAAATATGAGTTAAATTAGGAGAGAAATGTGGATTTTTGAAAAGTGAAGCAGTAGTGGCCAGCCAAAGGGCTCTTTGGGTAGCAACATTCGGTCTTCAAGGGGAGGGGGTGCCGAATGCTATAAATAGGGGGGTAGAGTGCTGAAATTATTCTTTTAGTCTCTTGCCAAAAATTTGTACTTGTGTCTCCTAAATTTTGCTAGTAGCCGAATGTTCACTTGAACCCCCCCTAAACCTCATTTTGTCTACTTCTATTTCTTTTGTTCTTAAGCCGAATTATTCACCCTTCCATTTTTTTTTTATTTTTACTGTGTTAAGCCGGAACCTTACCATCCTAAACATTCCCTATTCACTTTGTTCTCCATTTTAATTGTTGACTGAATACCAACATTCTCCCTCTCAATTCTTTTGTTTTCTTTCATCCCCTGGCAAGCCGAATCTTCTCTCTCACTTCTAATCTTCCATTGCCGAAACTTCCCATCTTCTAATTGTTTTCATCTTGGCCGAATATTGGTGGGGTGTTGATCTCTTTGGGCTCTTTCTCAATTGATTAGGGTAGGGCACCCGGGGTTTCGAAGCAGTCAAGTGAAGCCTCCATATTTAAGCGATCGTTTGGTAAGTGGTGGTAAGAAGTTATTTTATTGGTCTACTCTTTTAATAGTCGTTAAGCCGAAGGCTTGTGAGGCTAACAGTGTTGCGTTTTATGGTGCGTTAAAGGAGGACTCTTGGAGATTAAATCATCAAGGTAAGGTGGTGGTAAAGTATTCGGCCAAAGGGGCCTTTTCCATGGATTTTTGGTTAATAGCCGATTCTAATAATGATGTAGTAGGGATTTGCAGGCAACTTCATAGGATCACTGGCGTTCTGGGATCCAAGTTTACCTTCGGTAAGGATGTTAGTAAGTGATTTAGATTCATTAATAGTAGATTATGACTTCGTTGATTAATCGTGTGGTCCTAATTAAGTGTCATCGATGGATGCGAGTACCAGTCAAGGGGAAAAAGGGAAAGCTCCCATCCCGAAGTTCAAGAAGAGGTCCGTTTCTGCTGTACGAGATTGGCCACCAGGGTGTGGGCCAGCAGCAGGAGAAAGCTACGGGCAAGTAGCCGTAGTTTTGTTGAACGATAGCATCGGGATCGAGGGTTTAGAGCTTCAGGTCATAAGGTGTGTAGTTAGCCATTGTTTCCGGGATTTTTGTGATATATGCTCGTGTTATTTGTTTACTAATAAATGCAGTGGCTTATGTGAAATGGATACCCTTAAGGGGTATGATGATAATTAGGTTAGTAGCAAGGTTGTTAATATGTTATCATTTATTTAAACATGAGTGTATGCCTATATTTGTGAATGACATGCACATGCATCATATTGACATTATATCATGTTACATGTGCATGGGTGGGTTATGAAAGAAGGACAGGGTGTACTTCGAGTACGTGGTTGATGTCAGTTTTGTGCTACATCGTGGATTGGCACTGACTGAGGTCGCGTTGTGGACTCTTTGATATTGGCTCTATGCCATATCGTGGCTGATGGGTTGCTGTGTGCTCCATCGTGGTTGGTGTTAGCTACGCGCTACATCGTGGATGGCATTGGTTGCCTTTTTGGAGGGAAAAGGAGAGGGTGACTCGTTAGTCCCCTGGTGTGTGGTAGGCTGGATTAGGGGGTGTGTAGCGGATGGACCTTAGGTTTGGGTTGGGTTTCAGGTTGCATTGTTTCGTTTATGAAATGACATGGAAAAGGGCCAAGCCCAATACGACATGTGGATATGATATGTTATGAGAACATATGTGGAAATGGGCCAAGCCTAGTGATCAGTGGATTGATGAGAAAAGGGCCTAGCAGAGTATTTGTTTATAATTTGATTGTGGGCCAAGCCCAGAACGTGGTAACGTCTGATTATATTTACATGTTGCATTTGATTGGGTTGATTTGTGGTTAACATGTGGGTGGATATCAGTGGTTTAATTACACACTGAGTCTGTGTGACTCACCCATCTTTTTAAATATCGCAGGTGATTCGTGACTATTGGACCGGGTTGGAGTGGATACAAAGGTGGCCATGCAGAAGGGGATTTTCATGCAGAAGATGTTTTACTTTATTTAATTATTTTATATTATCAGTTTTGGGTATTTATTTGATGTAATGAGGGCCACTTTTATTTAAAGTATTCTATTTATGACTGTTGAAGTTTATATTATACTTAGAAATATTTTTACAAATGATTAATATCATACCAACTTATAATAAAGTTTTAATTCAAATCGAGCTTATATTATTTAATAATTTTTAATGGACACACTTTCCAAAAGCTAACAAAATTTTCAAGTTTTATTCTAAAGTCAAAGATTTTTCAAACGTTTTCCATGCATGACATACCGATCCGGTCGGGCCAGACTTGTAGGCCGGGTTAGGGTGTTACGATTTGGTATCAGAGCCCGGTTCAAAACTCGGCTTTGAGGGTTTTGGGCCCAAAAACGTTTTCAAAATGGGCTTTTCAAAAATATGGGTTTTTATGAAATGTTTTCAGGTATTCTGGCATGGCACCTGTACCTCCGACCCGAAGTCCACCAGGTAAGTACTTCAGACTTGTGAAGTAATTTGTTATATGAACTGTTATGGGCTTAGTTGGGCTCGTAGAGTAGTGAACTAGGATCTTTTAAACCCTAGGACTAGTCTACTCAAACATATGCATAAGACTTAAAGACTATTAACAAACCTACGACTAAGTCGCCGAGTTAAGGTGCGGTAACCCCTGTACGCATGTCAAGGATTGGATCCGGAAGAGCTTGGTACTTAAGCAGTCCTCGTGACTCACCTCCTCTTCGCGGGATTCCTACATGGTGCGTAGCTTCGGTTCACCCTAACCAAGAGGACTCAGTCATAGGCTAAACCAATTATTAAAACCTGAAAGGGACTAGCCGTGCAGTTTTATAAAATTCCTAGTTTTAAAACCCCTAAATTACCCTTTTAATTGTAGTAAAAGATTATTGTGAAAATTTTTCCAAAATCTCTAATTTTCAAAATTAAAAAAATGCCCCTGTGTTGTATTACAAAAAATAAAATAAAATAAAATACCCTCGACTTTTATTAAAATATTCTTACTTTACAAAAATATCAGAAAATTCTATTTTTGCAAAATGTTAAGATACCCAGATTTGGAAATTTACTAAAATACCCTGACTTTGGGGGAAATTTACAAAAATACCCCTATGTTGAAAATTACTAAAATGCCCCTGACTTTTGAAAACTTCCAGTTTAAACCCAATTTTAATAGAATTTCCCTACCTTGCAAAAGTGTTCAAAAATGCTATTTTGAGAAAATTCAAGACACCCTGATTTAAAAATTTACAAAATTACCCCTGATTGACAAAATTACCAAATTACCCCTGGATTCCAAAATTCTACTGTATCTTTAATATGATAAATTTTCAGAAATACCCTCCCGTTGTGGAAACTCCAAAATGTCTTGGTTATTAAAGTTTTAAAATTTCTTTGGTTTATCACAAGAATACCCTGTAGGAAAATGACGGAAATACCCCTGGGGTAGAAACGGGCAGAAATGTCCGAATAGTGAATGTGTGTGATAGATACCACTGAGTGAATGTGTTGACGAACGAATAGGATCCTTTGAATTAGAGTAGTAAACTCGAATCGAACCTTTGATTGAACGAAAGAACCACTTCTGAAACTTTCTCTTCATAAGATTTGTTCGCGGATAAACAAGTGAAATAGAATTTCTAATGCATAAAACTGTTTAATCAGATTAAAACGCGATGCTAGATATGAGCTCTAGAGGGCGTGGTCGACTGGCAGCGTCGGAGCCAGTAGGGTCTGGCCAGGGGTTAGGAAATGAAGTACCGCCGCCAGTCGTGGGCGCGGAAGATCAAGATCAAGCAGGAGCAGATGATGCAGTGTCGCAAGCCATGTTACGCGTGCTACAACAAGTGGCAAGAACCGATATGGGAAACGGAGCTCGGAAGTCAGTGTCCGAGAGACTCAGGTTGAACGGGCTGAAGTTTTTAGAGGAGTGTCAGGAGTGGCTCCGAATGTGGCAGAGTATTGGCTAGAAGAAGTCGAAAGAATCATGGACGATTTGGATTGTACCCCAGAGGAAAAGCTGAAAGGTGCTGTTTCGCTGCTTCGGGACGAGGCTTATCGACGGTGGCTTACTGTCAGGCAAGGTGCTCCGGCAGAACGAGTGGATTAGGATTACTTTAAGGCTAAGTTTGAAGGGAAGTACATTGGAGCAAGTTATTTGGACTCGCAAAGGAAAGCGTTTCTAAATCTAGTACAAGGGAGTAAGTCGGTAGCAGAGTATGAAGCTGAATTTGTGCGGCTAAGTCAGTACGCCAAAGGAATCGTGGCTACTGATTATGAAAGGTGTGTACGATTCGAGGATGGGCTGCGAGATGAGTTGCGGGAGTTGATCGCTCCGCAGAGGGAAAGGGACTTCGCCATTCTGGTGGAGAAAGCTCGGATCGCTGAAGAGGTTAAGAAGACTATAAGGGAAAACCGAGAAAAGTGTGGGAAGAAGAACAAGAGAAGTTTTGGACCATCAGAATCGTTTGGTAATGTCCAGAAAAGACCAAGGATCTAGAATCCTGTACGTACACCAGTTGATGTGAGTTGGAATCATTCCTGTGTTAAGTGTGGGAGAACTCATTCAGGGGAATGTTGGGGAAATAGTAAGAAATGTTTCTGTTGTGGGTCGAAGGCCCATTTGGTTAAGAACTATGCTCAGGCAATGAGAGGTAGAGGTTTGAGCCGTGAAGGAAATGGTACCGGCAGAGGTGCTAAAGGATCGGATGCGAGTCAGCCAAGGACTTGATATCAGGTACGTTCTTTATTTTGGGGCACCATTTATGGTTTTGTTGTGTGAAGTTAGCTCATGCTTGTGTGGCTAGTAAAGTATAAGAACTCTAGATGTGAACCTTAAGACTGTGTCTAGAAGGCAGGATAGATTTACTAAGATCAGAGTGCGCAGCGGAGGCGTAGAGTAGTGAGTTAGGATTGCATGGTAGTAAGTAATTTCGGGGATGAAATTATTTTTAGGGGGTAGAATTGTAACACCCTGGTTTAGGGGTTATGCGTTTGGAGCATAACCCGAGTGTTTAGCAGGCTTATGGTCATGTTGGAGGATTTTTTTTTGGGGTTTGGAGAACCCTAGAAGGTAAGGGATGCCTTAGAAAATTTTTAGTTTTCAGTGGTTAAAAGGGGAGCTTGGCTTTAGAGGGCTAATGAGATTTATTTGGGAGGCTATGACACAAGAATATCTTTGGTGGAGTGGCATGGAGGCGCTACTTGGGGCTGTGGGAAGGTGACGCCTTAAGGTCTCAGGTTTGAATCAAGGAGGCCGCAAAGTGGTTTTAATTTTTGGGTTTTGGCGTTGCAAGGAAGGACGCTTTAAAAGGAGCTGGGGCAAGTCTTTGACACAAGCAGCACCTTGGCAAAGTGGTTCCCGTGCGCCACTTAGGAGTTGGAGGTGAAGATGGGCGCTGGTTCGAGTGGCTGCAGCAGCATTTTGGCGTGTTTTATTTTTATATGCGGTGATGGGCTTGAGTAGGAAGGGTTTAAAGTTAAGTGTTGGGGGCTTTATGGCATGAAATTCATGTGGTCGAGTGGCCTGGGGCGTTGGAGGAGAGGTGTGCAGCAGTTTGGTTCCAGGTTCGAACCAAGAGAATTGCGTTGGGAGTTTAATTTTTTCTTTGTGTATGCAGATTTGATTTGAAGGTATTGGACGGCACATGGGAGCTTTATTAGATAAGGATTAGACCAATGTTGTTTAATCAATTTTGAATTCGGCTGATAGATAGGTGATAAGCTTTTGTTATTTTATTATTTTAGATAATTATAGGATTATTTTAGTTAGTTTAAAATTAGTCAATAAGAGATAATGGCTGCTATTAGGTTGTTTTTTTTAATAGGATTAGGTGATAAAATATGAGTTAAATTAGGAGAGAAATGTGGATTTTTGAAAAGTGAAGCGATGAGTGGCTACCAAAGGGCTCTTTGGGTAGCAACATTCGGTCTTCAAGGGGAGGGTGTCAATGCTATAAATAGGGGGTAGAGTGCTGAAATTATTCTTTTAGTCTCTTGCCAAAAATTTGTACTTGTGTCTCCTAAATTTTGCTAGTAGCCGAATGTTCACTTGAACCCCCTCTAAACCTCATTTTGTTTACTTCTATTTCTTTTGTTCTTAAGCCGAATTATTCACCCTTCCATATTTTTTTTATTTTTACTGTGTTAAGCCGAAACCTTACCATCCTAAACATTCCCTATTCACTTTGTTCTCCATTTTAATTGTTGACTGAATACCAATATTTTCCCTCTCAATTCTTTTATTTTCTTTCATCCCTTGGCAAGCCGAATCTTCTCTCTCACTTCTAATCTTCCATTGTCGAAACTTCCCATCTTCTAATTATTTTCATCTTGGCCGAATATTGGTGGGGTGTTGATCTCTTTGGGCTCTTTCTCAATTGATTGGGGTAGGGCACCCGGGGTTTCGAAGCAGTCAAGTGAAGCCTCCATATTTAAGCGATCGTTTGGTAAGTGGTGGTAAGAAGTTATTTTATTGGTCTACTCTTTTAATAGTCGTTAAGCCGAAGGCTTGTGAGGCTAATAGTGTTGCGTTTTAGGGTGCGTTAAAGGAGGACTCTTGGAGATTAAATCATCAAGGTAAGGTGGTGGCAAAGTAATCGGCCAAAGGGGCCTTTTCCATGGATTTTTGGTTAATAGCCGATTCTAATAATGATGTAGTAGGGATTTGCAGGCAACTTCATAGGATCAGTGGTGTTCCGAGATCCAAGTTTACCTTCGGTAAGGATGTTAGTAAGTGATTTAGATTCGTTAATAGTAGATTATGACTTCGTTGATTAATCGTGTAGTCCTGATTAAGTGTCATCGATGGATGCGAGTACCAGTCAAGGGGAAAAAGGGAAAGCTCCCATCTCGAAGTTCAAGAAGAGGTCCGTTTCTGCTGTACGAGATTGGCCACCGGGGTGTGGGCCAGCAGCAGGAGAAAGCTACAGGCAAGTAGCCGTAGTTTCGTTGAACGATAGCATCGGGATCGAGGGTTTAGAGCTTCAGGTCATAAGGTGTGTAGTTAGCCATTGTTTCCGGGATTTGTGTGATATATGCTCGTGTTATTTGTTTACTAATAAATGCAGTGGCATATGTGAAATGGATACCCTTAAGGGGTATGATGATAATCAGGTTAGTAGCAAGGTTGTTAATATGTTATCATTTATTTAAACATGAGTGTATGCCTATATTTGTGAATGACATGCACATGCATCATATTGACATTATATGATGTTACATGTGCATGGGTGGGTTATGAAAGAAGGACCGGGTGTACTTCGAGTACGTGGTTGATGTCAGCTTTGTGCTACATCGTGGATTGGCGCTGACTGAGGTCGCGTTGTGGACTCTTTGCGATTAAGTTCGCGTGGTTACCTTGATTGATATCGGCTCTATGCCATATCGTGGCTGATGGGTTGCTGTGTGCTCCATCGTGGTTGGTGTTAGCTACGCGCTACATTATGGATGGCATTGGTTGCCTTTTTGGAGGGAAAAGGAGAGGGTGACTCGTTAGTCCCCTGGTGTATGGTAGGCTGGATTAGGGGGTGTGTAGCGGATGGACCTTAGGTTTGGGTTGGTTTTCATGTTGCATTGTTTCGTTTATGAAATGACATGGAAAAGGGCCAAGCCCAATACGACATGTGGATATGATATGTTATGAGAACATATGTGGAAATGGGCCAAGCCTAGTGATCAGTGGATTGATGAGAAAAGGGCCTAGCCCAGTATTTGTTTATAATTTGATTGTGGGCCAAGCCCAGAACGTGGTAACGTCTGATTATATTTACATGTTGCATTTGATTGGATTGATTTGTGGTTAACATGTGGGTGGATATCAGTGGTTTAATTACACACTGAGTCTGTGTGACTCACCCAACTTTTTAAACATCGCAGGTGATTCGTAACTATTGGACCTGTAATATCCCGAAATAGGGGTTGCGAGTTTGGTTAATAACTCGAGTGTTAGTAGGCCTCAAGAGTAGTTTGATGTGCTTTTGGAGTTCCTAAAACTCTCGGATTGAAATTGGAGTGTTTTGGAAATTTTTTGAAAATTTAAGGTTAAAAGGAGAAATTATGGAAAGAGGCCTTAAGCAATAAATTTTGTAAGTTGTAGCATATAAAATGCCCTGGTAAAGTGGTCTTTGTGCGCAACTTAAGGCTTTGATTCGGCGCCAAAACAAGTCAAGGGTTCGAGTGGCATGGGGCGCATAAGCATTTTATTTTGCAAGTTGGCGCTACATTAAAGAAGGCTTTAAAAGAAATCGGGGCAGAGTTATGTCACAAAAAGGCGCCTGGCCGAGTGGTTGAGACGTGAGCAGCGAGAGAAAGACCTTCGCAAGGACTCGAGTTCGAGTCCTGAAGGCAGCGCTTGATTGCGCTTTATTTTGTTTTTGCGTCAAGCAAGGGACGCCTGCGAGTAAGGATTAAAAGAAATTGGTGCCGCAATGTTGTCATGAAATTCTAAGTGGCCGAGTGGCCAAGGACCTTGCTGGAGAACTACAACTAGAAGGACTCGTGTTCGAGTCCTGGGGATCGCGCATAAGGCGCTTTATTTTTATTTTTTTTTTTGCGCTAGAGCATAAGGCGCCAGAGAAGTAAGGTTTAAAAGAATTTTTGAAGCAATAATGACATGAAAGTCAGGATAGCCGAGTGGCTGAGGCGTTGGAGAGTCCTCTCCAGGTCTCGGGTTCGAGACCTGGGGACTACACTTGGGGTTTTGTTTTGTTTTGGCCAGCGTGAGTAAGGTTGCATGGCACATGCACGCATGCTTGAATGGGTGTTGCTTTAATTATATTTTATTTTATTTTACTTCTCTGCTGCATGTGGTATGAGAGTATTATTATTATTATTTTTAGTATGGGTTACATTTGTTTGTTTGCTTATTTTATTTGTTGGAAAAAGGATTTGGATATGGGCAAGGAATTAATCAATGCTCTATTGTTTTTGGTTTTGGAAGCATTGCCGTTTGGGAGCATGGGCATTAACCTTTTATTGTTTTATTATTTCATTAAAGGATGGCTAAGGTGATGAGTTATTATTAGTTATATTATTAGTATTATTTTGAATATGAGGAAGGATGGGTTAGTTTATTTTATTATTGAGGAATGATGGAATAATAATTATAGTATTATTATTATTATTAGTTTATGCAAGTATGGGTCTTGGCTTTCGGAAGGGAACTTGCGGCATTAGAGTTGCAAAAGGTATGGCTAGGCCTTGGTTTGGTAAAAGAAAAGCATGGCCAAATTTTCATGCTTTGGTTTTTCCTTTTCCCCCATTTTCGTGTATGGTGATTGGGGTTGCTTGAAAGTCTAGCATAGCCGGGTTTTCAATTAGTAAGGAGGTGGCCATTGCTTTGTTATGTTCCTCTTCTTTCTTTTTGTTCTTGACCGAGAGAGAGGTTGAAAGAGCAAGTTTGAAGCTTTGGTCTTGGAGGAGCTAGAGAACTTTTCGGCTAATAAATGTTGCTTGCATGGCTTCCTCACTTTGATGTTAGCCGAATCCTTCAGTCACTACACTGTATCGAAGCTTCCCTTCTCTTCTTCTTGTGGTGCTTTGGCCGAATATAAGACTTCCTAGGGTGGTATATTCTCGGCTTTGGAGCCGAAAGTTGGTGATAGCGCTTTATTTCTTGGTTGTGGCCGAACCTAGGAGAGTGATTCAAGGAGTGTTCATACGTGCTAAACAATTGGGCAGTGTGTTAAGGAGCATCAAAGAAATCTTCGGGAGTTAAGCGGCTCAAGAGACCTTGTCGAGCAAGGAATTTCGATGACTTCGAGAGCTAATCGACAAGAACAAATGGTGTTTCGGGATCGAAATAAGCTAGGGGCAAATCGATAGAAGTAACAGAAGCTTTCGGGATTTTAGACTTTGTTAAAATCAATAGATCAGAATCTCGCTATAGTCAGGTGCGTAGTTATCGCACTGTTCTTTTACTTGATATATGTATTGTAAGTATTATATTATGTAAATGTATCAGTTGTGCATGTTAGCCGAAATAAAGGCTAAGAGTATGGATACCAAGGTAAGTGAACGAATAATCATGTTAGTGATTATGATATTAACCTTTCAGTGATTTGCGATAATAATTGATTATTGATGAATGTAAAATAAAGTGATGACATGTGATGTATATTGTTTCTGATTAATATGTGGCCATGGTATATAATATATATATTTGTTTCGTACAAAATGTTGCTATGGTACATATACGTACGCATGAGATTTGTGATGTGACTATCGGAGAAAAGGGTGTACACTATGTGAGTGGTCTAATGCCAGCCTCGTGCTACATTCGTGCTTGATGATTAGTGAATTGAAAAATATGTGGGATCCCTATGGGATCGGTGGCTTAGCCATGACCTTGAGAAATAAGTGTGCCAAAGAAAGATATGTGGATCACTTGTGGATTGGAATTTATAATTGTATATTCATAATTGTATGTTTGTAATTGTATATTCAAATTTTCATATTCATCATTGTATATATATATATATGGATCGTGTGGATATGGGATAAGCCCATATGTGAGGACACGTGTATTAACTATGCACTGAGTCTTGTTGACTCACTCAATTTTCTTAACCCTTTCAGGTGGCGCGTAAAGCTTGGACCGGGTCGGAGAGGATACAAAGGTGGCCATGAGGAAGTGGACTTTTATGAAAAAGGACGTTTTGTTTGATTAATTAAGTATCTACATTTTTAGTATTTTGATTAAATGTTTAATGTAAAAAGGCCCACTAAAGTGTTTAAGTACCTTTATTAAGCATCTTTATTATTATGCCCTATTATGGAAAGATAGTTTAAATGTTGATTGCAAATGGTTTTATTTTCTCAAGTAAAGCTTGAACCCAATATGTTTATAACAAACTTCGATTTTTACTTAGAATACTACAAGTCACGAAAATGTTTTATTAAAGGAAACAAATTTTCAATGGTTTTACTCTTAAGTAAGGATATTTTTTGAATGTGTTCCGCAGGGGCATTCCAAATTCGGTCGGAGTGAATGGACCGGGTTTGGGGTGTTACAGGACCAGGTTGGAGTGGATACAAAGGTGGCCATGCAGAAGGGGATTTTCATGCAGAAGATGTTTTACTTTATTTAATTATTTTATATTATCAGTTTTGGGTATTTATTTGATGTAATGAGGGCCACTTTTATTTAAAGTATTCTATTTATGACTGTTGAAGTTTATATTATACTTAGAAATATTTTTACAAATGATTAATATCATACCAACTTATAATAAAGTTTTAATTCAAATCGAGCTTATATTATTTAATAATTTTTAATGGACACACTTTCCAAAAGCTAACAAAATTTTCAAGTTTTATTCTAAAGTCAAAGATTTTTCAAACGTTTTCCATGATGACATACGGATCCTACGAGACTTGTGGGCCGGGTTTGGGGTGTTACATTAGGTTTTCAATTTTTTTTCATTTTATTATTCCTTTACGCATTCGAACACTTTATTGTTTCTTGTGTTAGTAGGTTAAAGCGCGTTGCACATTCCTTCCTCCATGGAACACAGTTCTTTGGTGTCTACTCGATTTTAGACTCATAGTGCTATTAGGTTTGCTTTGTTAGTTGATTCTAATACATTCTGATTGATTGATATAGATGTAAAAGACTCACAAGATTAATTCTTACCTCATTGAGAATTTAATTTTATTTCTAAGTGTATAAGGTGAGGTTTGCTTCTTCTTTTTTTTCCTTTTGAGTGTTGTGTTTTTTAGGCTTTCATAATGACTCGTGACACTCGTAACCTTAAAAAGCATGATGAGATACCATCTGTTGACAAAGAACAAGATGTTACATTTGAGAATATTGTGGGGATTGCCAATTTTACTAAGTATCAAATGAAACAAAAAGAGAGCATTAATCAGCTTACCAATCAAATTCAAATGCTAACTCAAGTTGTTACTCGTTTGGATACTTCTTTGAACTGACGTTTCATGCTATTGATAGTGATGATGATGGGGATTATGCACAACTTCATGTTCGTTCTAATACTGGTAGACAAGGATATTGTCACACTGATGAAACTTTGGTATTTTTAATTGAGGCCAACCTTCTGTAGCTAAACTAAAGTTCAACATTCCACCATTCTGGGGTAAGAATGATCCAGATGCATATTGTGATTAGGAGGCTAAATTTTAGATCATGTTTCGTTGTTGTAAATGTCCAGAAGAGAAGAAAGTTCCATTAGCGACCTACAGATTTTCAGATTATACATTGAGTTGTTGGATTCAACTTGAAATTA
This sequence comes from Gossypium bickii, assembly GCA_025503065.1. Taxonomy (NCBI): domain Eukaryota; kingdom Viridiplantae; phylum Streptophyta; class Magnoliopsida; order Malvales; family Malvaceae; genus Gossypium; species Gossypium bickii. Next base: position 37,731,148 of record CP106717.1, on the reverse strand, counting down.
ATCGTCAAAGAAACTACGAAATGGTAATTGAAACATGGGATGAGTTGAAACAAGTGATGCGAAAGCGTTAGTGTGCCAGGCCGTGTGCTAGGTCGTGTCAAACCCATAGGGTATACTGACTTATGCCACACGGTCAGGTCACACGACCGTGTGTGAGGCCGTGTGGAACATATTGACTTGATTTTAATTTGAACACTAGGGGACACACGAACATGTATATAATCGTGTGTCACACATGGCTGAGACACATGCCCGTGTCTCTGGCCGTGTGGACAAAAATAGGCTATTTACCAAGCCATCTTGCCACCCCAATTTGCACACACCTACACAATTCAAATGGTACTCGTTCATTGCATAAGTGGCATCCAATTTATACACAATCAAAGAATAAAACATAACATTTCAATACCAACAACTAACATGCTTATTATCTCATGTTTTCCACATTCAAATCATAGCAACTTCACATATTCAAATCAACTAATCAAACCTTTTCCAAACATGCATCATCATGCACCAATTCACATGCACATAGCTTTTCAATTATCAACCATTTGACATCAATAATACCAACTATCAATAACATTACAAAACCAACCTCAATCACATAACATAAGCCATATACACACTTATATATATACATAACCAAACTAACCAAATTAAGTCAAGTCTCATGGCTATATATACAAACCAAAACATAACCATTCACAAGCCATCTCAAATGGAAAAAATCACTACCAAAATACATATCAAAATGACCATAATTCTATACATGCCATATAACCACATCATAAGCTTAAAAGTACCAAGGTGATAGTTGGATAGTGTGACGAAGCCTCCGACGATCCCCGAATCCGAGCTAGCTTTGAATTCACTATTAAACATAGAGAAATACACAAAGTAAGCTTTATAACTTAATAAGTTCGTATAGCATTTATATCAACTCATCATGTAAACTCAAGTTATGGAAAAAAAAATAACATAACATATCTCATAATGAACCACCAACCTACCACATTTGCATCCACCAAATTAGATGTAATTTCCATAATTTTTCATCATTTCAGTGTATTACTCGGCTCATGTACATACCTGTACCTTCCCGTATTTAACTCATACTCATTCACATCTTTGACATATCCGTTAAACCATTCGGAATATGTTTTTTGGATACTCGGAAAACTCGCACACTTAGTGCCAAATAAATAGCCAAAGCTATATCAATCTCACACACTAAGTGCCAATATATATATATAGCCGAAACTATCTCGATCACGCAGACTAAATGCAAATATATAGCCGATGCTATCTTGATTTCGCACACTAAGTGCCCATAATTAATAAAATCATTGTCGAACACGGCTGTAGTCTCGTACACACAATTTATACAATATCAAAGCATTTAAAGCATAATTATAACAATGCTTATTACATACGAACTTACCTCGGATGTAAAACAATAAATAAGTCGATTAGTCGAGTACTTTGTTTTTCCCCCGATCTAACTCTGAGTTTCACTTTTCTTGATCTATATCATATAAAATTTAGCTTATTTAATAATTCCTCTATTCAATTTAGTCCAAAACACACTTTAAAGCACTTTTACACATTTGCCCTATTATTTCACCACTTTTACAATTTAGTCCTTACTTCATAAAATCACAAATTCATGTAATTAGGTCCTACTCATGATAGAAGAATTTCTCTTATTACCATAGCAGCCCATATTTTTCATTTTCACATTTTAACCATGAATTTTACACTTTTCACAAATTAATCCCTAATTTGCATATTCACCAAATATCACTTAACAAAACTTGTATAACTATCATCAAACATTCAAAATCTATCATAAAACATCAAAATACTCATGTATTCATCAATGAAAACATTCAAAATCTTTAATAGTTTTGTAAAATAGTCTTTGGGCTAGCTAGACCTAGTTGCAACGATTATAAAAACATAGAAATCATTAAAAACGGGACAAAAACGGACTTACAATTGGACACCAAAGTGACCGAATGCTTCACACCCTAACATGGTTTTTCCCCTCTTCAATTTTGGAAATTAGAAAGAAAGATGAAAAAAAATGTGGAATTTGGTTTTACTTATTTTTAATTTTATTACTAAATTACTTATTTAACCTTGGCTATTAATATTAAAAACACTTAATCTCATGTCCATCTTTGTCCATTTAATAAAATAATGGTATAATAGCCACATAAATTCCTCAACTATATAATTCCATAGCCATCTAGTACCTTTTACTATTAGAACATCACTTTTGCACTTTACGCGATTTAGTCCTTTTTATCAAATTGACCAATCAAACAATAAAATTTCTTAACGAAATTTTCATACAAACATATTATCATTGTAACATTCTGAAATTAGGGGTCTGGCATTTTTGCACTATCGCATGTGGTGAGCTTGCTTAGTTTGTTATTTAGGTGTGTTGGGGGTCCTGGGGAGGCTCGGGTTCGGGTCCAGGCCTTGGGAAAATTTTGGTTTTTGGGCATTTTAGTGGGGAGAGCTAGTGGAAGCAGGATTTAAGGTTTAATTAAATGTTTTGGCTAACACAAAGAGCAAGGTGACCTAGTGGTGTGGCGTCACAAGGGAGGTAGAGAGGGTGAGTGTTCGAATCCTACCAAATCCGCAACTTTAGCCGAAATTCCCCCTTAGAAACCCCCACATTCGGCCAACACTTCCTTCCACTTGAATCGCATGATTTTCTCCCCTTTTTGCTCCACAAATTGCTCTCCAACTCCCATTCAAACAATTTGACCAAGTCTCCCTGTCCACCATGTAGAGTTTCACTCCAACACCACCTCTTCTCCTTCTTGAGCACAAAATAAAACTCCCTTATGCTGTATGTGGGATTCGAACACTCTCCCTCTCTGCCTCCCTTGTGACACCATACCACTAGGCCACTTTTGCTCTTTGTGTTAGCCAAAACATTTAATTAAACCTTAAACCCTGCTTCCACTAGCTCTCCCCACTAAAATGCCCCAAAACCAAAATTTTCCTAAGGCCTAGACTCGAACCCAAGCCTCCCCAGGACCCCCAACACACCTAAATAACAAACTAAGCAAGCTCACCACATACGATAGTGCAAAACTGCCAGACCCATAATTTCAGGATGTTACAATTCTACCCCTTTAAAGAAATTTCGTCCTCTAAATTTCCAACTATCTAATAATTACACAACACAGGTACATTATTACGCTTCCACTGCGTACTCTTATTCCAATTTCAAATTAGGTAAATAGTACACTATGGGTAACGTACGTACCAGTATACACATTGGGAGTGTTCTCTTCTTCTCGGCGACGTGCTGTATAAACCAAAGCTGACTGCCTCGCCTCCGTATGACCAGTACCTCTGGCTGGAGCTCCACGACCCAAATTGTTTCCCCCTCTAGCCTGGCCACGGCCTCCTAACAGCAGCTGACCACCCCTTAGCGGCTGCACATTACCTCTACCCATGGTTTACTTTTGATCCGGCCTTCTAGGACATTCTCTAACACAGTGCTCCATCGATCCGCAACCCAAACAAGCTCCCATACCTCTCCAGCATTCACTCACATGACGTCTTCCACAATCAGCGCAAGGTGGCACCCCAAAAGTGCCAAAAGGAGGCCCAGCTCTGACTGGCCCATCCACTCTGGCCCTTTTTCTGCCCTGCTCAGAACCGACGGACTCTGCATCCTTCTATTTTTCCCTTTGTCTTCCTCACGATTCCGGCACTCTGCGCGCTTCACCGCCTCAGTAATCTTAGCTTTCTCTACAAGCATAGCAAAGTCCCACTCCCTTTGATAAGCTATCAACACTCGGAGACTGTCTCTGAGGCCGTCCTTGAACCGAATACAATGTTCGTACTCTGTTGCCACAATTCCTTGAGCATATCGGCTAAGTCTCAAAAATTCTACCTCGTACTCAGCCACAGACTTGTCACCCTGAACCAAATTCAAAAATTCTTTCCTACGAGCGTCGACACAGCTAGCGCCCACATACTTTTTTTGGAATGTGGTCCTGAGGAATTCCCAGGTCAATCGATCTGACGAGGTACCCTCTTTTATCGTAAGCCACCATGGATAGGCTTCATCCCTCAACAAGGACATGGCACGTTTCAACTTTTGTTCTGGCGTGCAGTCGAGGTCGTTCATAATTCTTTCGGAGGCCTCTAACCAGTACTTCGCCACACTTGGGGCCTGTAACATCCTGAAAAGGGCCTATGCATTTTAGGTTTAATTGTACGAAATGACATATCTTATGTGTTATGAATGGATTTTGAATATTTTTGGAAACCTGGAAATGTATGGAAATGTTAAGTTTAAAGTGGACATTTTTGGAAACTAGGAAATGTAAGGAAATGATTTAGAAATGATTCAAAAGAGGAAAGCGAACATTTTTGGAAACTTGGAAATGTAAGGAAATGTCAAGTTTAAAGAGGGAAATAAAAATTTTTAGAAACTTGGAAATGTAAGGAAATGACTTAGAAAATGTTGAGTTTTAAAGTCTAAAAGAGGGAACTAATGCGAGGTGGCCTTAAGAGAAAATGTATGTGAAATATGACACACAAACGGGCTTGGAAAAGTGGCTTAAAGATGCCACTTAGGGCCTCAGGAAATGGCGCCACATACTGGGGTATTGGGCCAAGGTTCGAGCTGCAGGGGAAGCAAAATTTTGCAGCAGAGAATAGCAGCAAGGGACGGCACAAGGCTATAATTTAGGAGCCTTTATTCTTTTAATTTTAAGAGATAAATAGTGGATAAATAAGGGATAAATAATGGAATTATTTTAGATTATTTTCAAGAGATAAATGAGGAATTATTCTTTAATTAGGAAAATAAGGGAGAAGTGATGGCCAAGTAAGGGACTTTGTAAGACCCTGAAAATTTACTGTTGCTCCGAGCGACACAAGACCCTTTTTGGGTCACTACGGAACTATTGGGCCTAAAATCCATTTTAGGCCTAAATGGGCCCACACACTCGTGTGGCCCAATACACACGATTTTGGCCTCAGATTCACAAATTTTGTAATCAAACCTACCGTTTGATAGTTTTCCAACAATTTCGCCCAAATGGGCCGGATAGCCCATTGGGCCCATTAAGCTCGTTCGGCTCGATTAGGCCCGTTACAGCCTCAGTTTTGTGAGAGTGCTCGTGACGCTCTTCGTGACTTACAGTCATTACTCATATTCTGATTTACCATTACGAGCACTTGCACGCTCGTGTAATTCCCCGAATTTGGGCCTAGTAGAATTAGGCCCATTGGGCCTTAGGCGTGGGCGCGTTTAAAATTTTTGAGAACGGGAGTATGGGACTAATGCAAGTTGGACCTATTAGGTGAGTGATTTTGGAAGGTTATAGGGCTTTCATGAAGTCCCGGGATCAAACTTGGGCTTTAGGAAAATTTTGGTTTTAGGTGAATAAAACCCTAAGAGTTAGTAGGTAGGCTTTAAGAATAATATATGGAGAAAAATGACACAAAAGGAGTTGTGGTCTAGTGGCAAATGACACCACATAAGAGACAAGGGAATGATGCCGCAAGGAAGTAAGGGGTCCAAGGTTAAAGTCTTGGCGTTTGCATTTTGATTTTATTTTTAAGTGAACTTACATTTTGGCCCATAGATTTATATTTAGTTGCGCATGATTTTAGACACAAGAGGAACTTGTGGCCCAGTGGCTAGCGGCGTGGATTAAGCTACAGGGGAGCCTAGGTTTGAATCTCATGACAGGCGAGCGCACGTGTGGGAGCTTCAACGCGATAGTTGAGGCCACCATGGGTATTCTTGTGGGTTGATGTTGTTTGGGCTACGATGGGCCAAAAGGGGCTAAGTGGGCCCAACGGGCCCGTGGACCCATATGAATAAGTTGTATGATTGTGTAGTAGATGTTGGATTAAACTATGGGAATCTCGTATCTGTGGCTAGATTTGGGCTAAGTGGACCCACACGGTCGAGAATGGGCCTTAGGCCCATTCGCATCATTATCTCTGTTTAGAATACTTGAGTCGCTCGAGGCGACAGTGGACCTTCTGTTCGGTCGTTAATACCTCGATTTGCAAAATTACCGAAGTACCCTTGTGTAGCGACATTACCAAAATACCCTGGGTTGCGAAATTACCAAAATACCCTTAGAGGTTAAATTACCGAAATACATTGGGTTGTGAAATTACCAAACTACCCTTAGAGGGTAAATTACTGAAATACCCCTGGGTTGTGAAATTACTAAAATACCCTTGGTGGGTGAAATTACCGAACTACCCCCGAGTGGGCGAAAATTATTGTTATACCCTTAATTGTGATTGAATATTGTGTGTATATTTTTATTTACACTTTTACACGTTGATACATGACATTTTATCATATTGCATGGGGCGAGAATGAATGAAGAGCAGTGTAGCCTGCTGGCTCTGCTACATACTATTTTTGTGGCTATGCCACATATACAAATATACATACTATGACTCTGGTGGCTCAGCCACAAATATTCTGTAATTAGCAGCTTGTCTGCAATATTGGAATGTTTGGCAGGGTGGGTTGACTTGATCCCCACAGGTGTGATTGGCTGGTACGAGGGTGTGTTGGTTGGACTGGGTTGGGTTGCATTACATTCTTTGCATCCTATCATTGTATTACCATGTGTATAGGGCTAAAGCCCAGATTGTTACCAAATAGGGCTCAGGCCCAAATTGATGTCATATGGGCTCGGGCCCAAATAGCGATCATTTAGGGGATTACACACTGAGTTCTCGTAACTCACCCCTCTACTTTAACCTTGCAGGTGATTCCCAGCATTAGAGGATTTGGAGCTATGGAGGACTCCGAGATGGCCATACATCGGGAATATTTCTCGGGAACTTAGTAAATTTTCATTTTTGCTTTATTTTAGTTTTAATTTATTTTGGGTTAATATTTTTGTAATAAGGCCGTTGGTTTATTTTCTTTTAAGTTTTCTTTAATAACTGTTAAATTTATAAATACATGGTTTTCTTAAAACGACACCAACTGTTTTCAAAATATCACATCTTCGCTATTCACTGGATTTGATTTCTGTTATACACAAAGTTTTCGGAGATAATAACAACAATAATGTTTTTACGAGAAAATCCTAAAAACAAATCTGAATTTTACAAACAGCAAAGCTCGAAATTTCAAAAAGAATACGAATTTTTTTAACGAATGCATAGTTTTAAACAACCTTTCTATGTGACAAGTTAGATTCGGTCATAACGTCTAGGCTGGGTTTGGGGTGTTACACGCTCGTGTGGGCACAGATGTCGGTTTTCTGGCTTTTGGCCGATTCACAAAACATCACATGCAATCATTCAGAGGGGTGTGAGATTACACACCTGATTACGAGTTTGCCGTACTCGGCACTTCCCAAGCACCTGAGATCACAATAGCTAACGGTTAGTCTTAATCCATACTACTCCCCAAAATTAGGATTGACAGCGACCCACCAAACTTACCAACGACAACGACAACTCCTTGCTATGCTAGAACGCTTGATTACTCCTTTCGATTATGAAGTTGGGTCCCTAACAAAGGTACATAAGTCAATACTGTTGTTCCAAGTTCATAAAGACAAGGTTATTTGGCCTTAAGAACTCAACAAGATAAGGGAAACTTCCACCCCTAATCGTCCATGCCAAACTTACAAACAATTGAAGAAGATCACGAAACGGATTGGACAAACAAGATTTGAGTTTGCACCTTGGAGGATTCAGCCCTAATGAAAAGAGAACAAAAAGGGTTCAAAGTAGAACCAAGTGGTTAAGTTCGGCTTAGCCAAGAGGTGAGAGTTTATGCTTAAACAAAATCAAGAGAAGAAAGAACGAAAGAAAGTGGAAGAAGAAGAACCATTACCTTAATACCAAAGATGAGTCGAATGGAATGGCTAGATTCGGCACTAGCAGCAAACCCAAAAGAACTCAAGGTACGGCTATGGAGTTAAAAAGAAATGGAATTTCAATGATGGAAAGAAAAGAAAAGGTCGATTGAAGACTAGAAGAAGAAAGGTTGAAATTTGACTTAAGGGAAATCAAATAGAAAATAAAGGTGATTTTTCGGCTTTACGAAAAGAAAAGAAGAAATAGATGCTTAAAGAGGATAGATGTTGAGTTCTTAAGGCCAAATAACCTTGTCTTTATGAACTTGGAACAACGGTATTGACTTATGTACCTTTGTTAGGGACCCAACTTCGTAATCGAAGGGAGTAATCAAGCGTTCTAGCATAGAAAGAAGTTGTCGTCGTGGTTGGTAAGTTTGGTGGGTCGCTGTCAATCTCAATTTTGGGGAGTAGTATTGATTAAGACTAACCGTTAGCTATTGTGATCTCAGGTGTTTAGGAAGTGCCGAGTACCGCAAACTCATAATCAGGTGTGTAATCTCACACCCCTCTGAATGATTGCATGTGATGTTTTACAAATCCCCAAAAGCCGAAAAGCCAGAAAATCGGTATCTGTGCCCACACGAGCGTGCAAGCGCTCGTAGTGGTAAATCGAAATATGAGTAATGACGGTAAGTCATGGAGAGCGTCACGAGCACTCTCACGAAACTGAGGCTGTAACGGGCCTAACCGAGCCGAACAGGCTTAATGGGCCTAATGGGCTATCCGGCCCATTTGGGCGAAATTGTTGGAAAACTATCAGATGGTAGGTTTGATTGCGAAATCTATGAATCTGAGGCCAAAATCATGTGGATTGGGCCACACGAGCGTGTGGGCCCGTTTGGGTCTAAAATGGATTTTAGGCCCAATAGTTCCGTAGTGAGCCAAAAAGGGTCCTGTGTTGCTCGAGGCGATAATAGGCCTTCGGAAAGGCCGTTAAGTGCAAAATTATGAAAATACCCTTAGTGGATAAATTATCAAAATACCCTTGGAGGGTAAATTACTGAAACACTCGTAGAGGGAAAATTATTGAAATACCTTCGGTGGGTAAAATTACTGTTATACCCTTAAGGGTTGATTAGTAAACTTTATGTATTCTGTTTAACTATTGATGATAGTAATTTATTTCATACATCATTTGATATGTTGGCATACATGACATCCTGCATGGGATTGGGATTATGTAATTGGAGGAAGTGATAGATCTTTTAGGGTCGCACGGGTCACCCGAGACGACTGTGGACCCACCGATTTGATTGTTAGGGTCACAGGGGTCACCCAAGATGACTGTGGACCAATCGATTTGACTTTTAGGGCCGTACGGGTCCCCCGAGACGACTTTGGACCCACCAATTTGATTATTAGGGTTGCACAGGTCACCCGAGACGACTGTGGACCTATCGACGGCTTAAAGCCGCTTATATTCTGGCAGCTCGGCTGCAATCTTGGTGTGTAGGGCTGGGTGGGTTGACTTGGTCCCTACAGGTGTGTAGGGTTGGTACGGGGCTGTGTTTGGTTGGTTTGGGTTGTGCTGCATCCTCTGTTTGCATTATCATGTTTATAAGGCTAAGGCCCAGTTTGCTTCTGTAGGGGCTTCAGCCCGGTTTGCTTCTATATGGGCTTAGGCCCAGTTAATGACCAACTAGGGGATTACACACTGAGTTCTTGTAACTCACCCCGTTGTTTTAACCTTGCAGGTGATCCCCAGCATTAGTGGATTTCGAGCTGTGGAGGACTCTGTGGTGGCCATACATAGGGAATATTTATTGTGAACTTAGTAAATTTTTGTTTTACTTTATTTTATTTTTACTTTATTTTGGGTTAAAATTTTTGTAATAAGGCCGTTGGTTTATTTTCTTTAAGTTTTCATTAAGAACTGTTAAATTTATAAATATGTGGTTTCCTCAAAACAACAATAATGTTTTCAAAATTTCACGTCTTCGAAACTCATTGAATCTGATTTCTCTATAAACAAAGTTTTCAAAAATAATAATAAGAACGTTTTCACAAGAAAATCTTAAAAGCGAATTTGGATTTCACAAACAACAAGGCGCGAAGTTTCAAAAAGAATACGAAGTTTTTAACGAACGCGCAGTTTTTAAATTACCCTTTTCATGTGACATGTCGGATCTGGTCATAACATCTAGGCCGGGTTTGGGGTGTTACAATCATGCTGTAGACATTAAAATAATAATAAAATAATTATTTCGACCTCAGATTTGTGGTCCCAAAATTACTGCTATGTTTGACTAAAAACGGGCTATTACATCATGACATTAAATGTTTTACATGCAGAGGGCTTGGGCACTATAGCTGTTATTGTGCGAACATGAGATTATTGTTGATAAAAAGATAATAGTGAGAATTTTTCCCTCGAATCTAGGGAATTAGATAAGATAGAAACGTCATGTTCTCCTATTGAGATAAATTGTACTGAATTGAATATTCATAATACTTGTTAGAGGAAAGTGAGGAAGAAAAATTGAAATGACAGAAAGAAAAGAGGCCATTAGTGCTAAAAGTCAAAATTCAAATGGCCCAATGGTGAGTGAATCCTCTAGTGGTAAAAACAGAGTGCAAAGTCTATTTGCAAGTGTAAAAGATGTGCGGAGAGCCTTGTTAAACAAACAACCTTATATCCTTGTAAGGTTTAGGCAAAATTATTTATATTTAACTGACCTTAACCAATCTTTTCGTAGTGTGTTTAAATCTCTTTTGTAGGATTATGAGGATGTTTTCAATGAGGCTATAACACCCCTAACCCATATCCGTCGCCGAAATAGGGTTACGAAGCATTATCGAAGTTTACAAAACAATTACAGAAAATTCAAGACATTTACTAATCATATCCAAAGCTATTATATTGTCCCTTGAATGGACCCTCGAGGTCCAATATAAACATTGGAACTGAGTTGGGACTAAATTGGGAACTCAGAGAATTTTTATGAAATTTCAAAATTTTTCCTAGATGCAAGGCACACACGCCCGTGTGGTCAAAGGACATGCCCGTGTGACCATAGGACATGCCCATGTGCTAGGTCGTGTAGTCAATTTAATTTTCACAAATTAGGTGCAAGTTTTACACGGCCAAGACACGCGTCTATGTTTTGGGCCGTGTAACACACACGGTTGAGACACACGCTCGTGGCTCTACCTGTGTGCCAAATTCTGAGCATTCTGTTTCTCAAATTTAATATGCAGGGGACACATGGCCAAACCACATGCCCCTGTGCTAGGTCGTGTGTCACACAAGGTCAAGACACACACCTGTGTGTCTACCGTGTGGACAAAATAAGGCCATTTCTTAGCCTTATTTCTCACCCAAACTTTATTATCAACCTATCAAAACACTTACACATTTAAATTAACCAATTCCAAGCATTTGACCAATCAAAACATTATCAATGAGTATGATATAACATTACCTATATTCATATAACCAAACTTACCTTTTTTGTTAAGGCATATAGTTTACCTTAGTTTAATATAATGTTAACATACACGTATGTATATTAACATGATGTAACCTTATAATAACATACCAAATCAAACATCACTAGCCACACTGAAACATCCTTAAATCGAGGTCTCTGCATTGTGTATGTGATGATATGTTTACTGTGTTCGTTTGGTATGTGTTGGGGGCTAGGCATGACCTCGGGCTAGTCTGGGGTCATGGCCAAAAATTTTGTTTTAGCACTTAAGAAGAATGAGCTAGGGGAATTAGGAGTTAAAAGAATTAATTGGAGGATTTAGACACAAGAAATGCCTTGGTAAAGTGGCAAGGAAGGCGCCACTGAGAGCTTGGGGAGATGACGCCACAAGGAGCTAGGAGAGCTTGGGTTCGAGCTGTAGAAATCCCTTCTCTGCTAATTCTTTTTCACGCCAGAAGTAGGGAAGAGGTGTGCTCAGGTGGGACTCTCTTGAGTGGATGAAGAGGAGAAAATTGTGGAGTTTGATTCATTCAGACGAATTTGAACTGATAGAAGGGAGAAAATTTAGGAGTTTGAATTATTTCAAACTCATTTGAAGTGTTGGCCGAATGTTGAACATTGGGGAGGAGGAGGAGTCAGTTTGGGACCTTAGGCTGTGCCGAATGTCAGTGGCCAGGTAAGGGGTGTATTTCGGCTAGCTTAGGGAGCTCTTCTCATTTTCGTGTAGTGTCAAAACCGAGCCTCAAAGTGTATTTTCTTTTTTTCTTTTTTTCGGCAACTCTTGTATTTGGCCGAATCACTTGTGCATTATTTTTGAATAGCCGAAACTTCAATAGCCATTCTCCTCTTCTCTTTTCGGTTCACCTTTGTTAGCCCTCTCTTTGCCGAAATCACCTTGGCACTTCTTCTTTTCTTATTCTTGCTCAAAGCCGAAACCAACAACCTCACCCCCCATTCGGCATCTTTTCTTTTCTCTCTCAAAACCCCTTATGTCGAAAGTTCTTTCATTCACCTTTGCCGAATCCCTTCTTTTCCATTGCATTATTCTTATTCATTTTTCCATTGTTCAAAAAGCCGAAACCTTGTTGTTCTCTTCTTGGCCGAATACTCCTAGATTATTTCCTTTCTCTTCTCACGTGATCTAGCCTTTATTGAAGTGCTGAAATCAAGTTCTCTTCTATTTGGATTATAGCCGAATCTTTTGGTAGGTAAACTTTCTATTCTTCTTCTCCTCTTGATTGATTTGGTTAATGCCGAATCTTATTTTGTCTCTCTTTTTCTCTTCATTCGTTATCAATCGGGATTCTAAACTTCATTTTTGTTTCACATTGATAGCCGAAACTTTTAACACCAATAGGGGGTGCCGATCTTTGGTGTTTAGAAGCCAAATCAGTCATCAAGGTAAGGGACGGCAAACTCATTTGGTTCGAGATTCATGTTATGGCCGAATGGCCTTTGGATTTTTAATGGTGTGTTAAATCGATTGTAGGGAGGAATATAGCCGAATACAGTGAATCTTCAGGATTTGGTTGCTGATCTAGGTAAGGTTCTAGTGTTTTCAAACCTATTCCTTAGTCTTTCAGAAGCCGAAGGCTAATATTTGTGTGTGCTAGTGTTGGGCCGATTGTAAAAGGGATTCATCACAAAGTGTCGGGATTTGGTAGGAAACCAAATCGGCATTAAGGTGAGTATTACCTTTGTGCGACATATCCTTCGGGATTGTTAGTTTAGCCGAATAGGCTTTTGGTTACTAATAAGTATTGGTCGATTATAGGAAGGGGAAGGCAAACATTTCGGGATCTTGTTACTTTCGCGTAGTTTCGGGATTTTTCGCTTAGATCTACGAATAGTCAGGTGTGTAATGCTTACACACTTCTTTAGTATGACATGTTTATTGTGTTACTGTTATAGCCACTGAAATAGGTGATTTTGCCATAAGGGCATGAGTGTGGATTTCGGGTAAGTCCCCTGATTATGGATCTCGATATATGTTATCATGTTATTGTTTAAGTTATGCCATGCGTTATTTGCATCATCCTATGTTATTATGCCATGATTAATATCGACATGACGTTGGGATTGTTGAGAGGAGGGGGATGATATATTTGGACTGTCACCAGTGGTTTTGACTACACGACGGGTTGGCCTCGTCATTGATTCTATTATTTGTGACAATGTCCCAGTGGTTTTGACCACCAGTGGTTTTGACCACATTGATGATATTTGTGACTACGGTCACCAGTGGTTTTGACCACACATGGATATTGTGACTCGTCCTAGTGGTTTGGTACCACAGTGGGTTGGCCCCATATGATTGATACGGGATTATCATCAGTGTTTTGATCACATGATGGGTTGGCCCCATCACTTGATTTGTGACTACGGTCACCGGCGGTTTTGACCACACCGATATATGATATTGTGACTTCGGTCACCAGTGGTTTTGACCACACGGGGTAGATAAAGGAGATCGGATGGTTAGGTTATGGGTGGCATAATCTGCATGTTTTTTACTGATGATCTGTGTAAGTGCTTGAACTATCGGGTTGGGGATTTATACACTGAGTCTCAGTGACTCACCCCTTCCTTTATATTTTGCAGATGAGGCATAGATCGCGGATATAGAGCCGGGGAGGACTCAAGGTGGCCATGCATGTTAGTTTCTGGTTTTGACTATTAACTACGTTTTCAGTTTTACTTATTTTCTTTAAATTTGGTTTTGGTTTTGTAATAAGGCCGCTAGTTATTATTTGGGTTTTAATTACTTGATTTTATGTTAATTATTTTATGCATGTGGTTAACAATTGATATTGCTAAGTAATTGGGATTTAATCAATGTTTTCAAAATCATACTCAATGTTGGGTTTTCAATCGTTACCATTGGGTAACATTATTCACAACACGATTTTAAAGTAACTTAGACGATTTTCAAATGAATTTTTAACCAACTCATAACACAAAAGGTATCAAACGGGATTATACTCAACTCACTCGGTTTATAATAAGTACTGCATGATTTTCTAATAACTAGTAATAACAAACGGGTTTTCAAGAATGAGTTCTACGGGTTTTAAAACAACAATAAAAATGGGTTTCAACATCACTTTATAAGAGGTTTTTTCTAAATTTTAAAACAATAAAGGGTTGTCAATGAAATTTAACCGGTAACTTGTTTTATTCAAATGTTTTCACTCCATAACATGCCAGATTCGGTCGTGGTGTATTGACCAGGTTTGGAGTGTTACAATTGTAGTATCAGAGCCAGTTTCAACAGCTCGGCTGTGGGCCTGAGGCCCAAAAATGTTTTAAAATGGTTTAAGAAAGGCTTTTATGGGAAAAGGTACCGTGGTGAAAGCATGACACCGAGTCTCCGGCACCAATCCGCCCAGGTATGTAATATTCGGGATTTAGAAGTTGTGCATTTTTACTTAAGTATATGTGGAAGCATGCCTGTGTGTATTTTGAATGTGGTTTATGAATTTTGAAAACTTTAGAGTGTAGGTGAATGCTTAGAAATTATTTGATTTTAAGTTTTAAAGGGAAGCTAAGCCTGAGAGGCCTTAAGAAAAATTGTAAGGGAAATTAGACACAAAAATGGGCTTGGAATGGTGGCAAGGAGGCGCCACTTAAAGCCCTAGTAAGTGACGCCACAAGCAGTACAAGGGGGCCTAGGTTCGAGCAGCAAGGGGAGCAATTTTGAGCTGCTTTTTGCTTCAGGCAGCAGGGGAGTTGGACGGCATGGGAGACTGGATGGATGAGCATTAGTTGAGGTCAAATTCCTTTTAAAATTTGGCTAAGGGTAAAGGATAAGTGATGACTCATTCAAACTTGTTTGAATGAGGGGAGAAGAGGAAAAATAGGAGGAAAATGTGGGATAAGGGGGAGGAGAAGCTAGTGGTCGAATATAGACTCTAGGGGATGTGTGTGTGCGGCTTTGGGGTATTGAAGGAGGTAGTGCCAAATTTTTGTTGGGGAGAGTGTCCATCTTTTTGCCAAAATTTCCTTATAATGAGCATCCATTTTCTTCTTTCTCTTTTATTTGCTTGAAACTCTAAAGAAACACCATAGTCGAACATTTCATCTCCATTTGAGAGCCATAGCCGAACCTTTATTTGAATCTCCTTATCATCTCCTTTCTTCTCTTGTTCTCTTCAAAGCTGAAAGTGTCATTGACTGAAATCTACTCCAACCGATTCTCAATAGTGGGTAAGGGTCCTCTTCTAATCGTTTACTTCTATCTCTTTTGGTTGCTGAAAGTTAAGGGTCTAACTCCATTTCTCTGATGTGGCCGAACCTAGGAAAGTGATTTCTGGAAGTTGATCATTAATGGTAAGCAACGTGGGTGGTAAGTACTTCCATCCTTAGCAATTGGTTTTGGGTTCTTTTTCTATTAGTGGCCAAAACCGAATGGTTGGCCTTGGTTATTTGGGATAGCCGAACCTCAGTAGGGCCTTTGATTTCGTGTTCTTTCATGTATAGCCGAAGGAAGGAAACACTAAGGATTCTTTTGGGATTTGGATGCTCAAGGTAAGTAAGTATAGTATTCAGCCAAGGGCCATTTTCATAGATTTATGTGTTAAAGCCGATTCTAACAGTTGATAAGCAGGGATTTCGTCAACTCCACAGGCAAGTGGTGGTTTTCGGGATTTAGATCCGCAAGGTAGGTGAATATGAATATTCGACTAAGGCTATATTAAGTGTTAAGTGATTAGCTGATTCTGACATTGGTTTTTAGGGAGGAGTACAATCTGATTCGGTAAGACTTTCGTGATTTCAGTGAACACGTTAGGAACTAGGTGTGTAGCCCCACACTGATTCTTAATTGATTTATGGTATTAGTTTAATATACGTGTTAATGGAAATACGGAAAATATGGCTAAAAGGTACCATTCAATGGTACAGAGTATTCAGGTACGTTAACCTACTATTACTATGTTAATAATGTTATGAATATCTGTTATGACACATATGTGAATTTATAACGAATATGAAATAAGGAATATGGCATGATTTATGCATGTTTGTATGACGCATGGGGCATATGGGTGAATATGGAAAGGGGAAGTGATCTGGTGGTTTTTACCTCAATATCTGGTGACTCATGTCACATAATCTGAATGTGGTGACTTATGTCACATATTATTATCTGGTGACTCTGTCACATTATCTGGTGGCTATGCCATAATTTATAAGGGTGATGTGCATGTCGTCTGCAACGACTGCCTTCGATGGTGTGTAGCGGATGGAGGGTCGATTTAGTAATCCCCACGGTGTGATTGGTTGGTACGGGTGATGTGTAGAGGATGGTTATTTAGGTTTGGGTTCGGGATTGCATCATTGACTATATTTGTTATATATATGATTTTCTATGCCTAAATCGTTGGGACTTTGTGTTGGTTGTTACACATTGAGTCCGTTGACTCACCCCGTTGTGGGATATCTTTTCAGGTGACACTTAGTAAATGGACCGGGTCGGCAGGAACTTAGTGGTGGCCATGCTCAGCTCAGCATTTATTTTATTTTGAATTTTATATTTAAGTATTTTGGATTTATTTCGGGTTTTGTTTGATGTAATAAGGCCATTATTATTAACTGTTTTATGCTTTCATTTTAAAATTTCTGTTATGGAACGATTAATTTTAAACCATATGTTAAACAGTTTTCTTAAAATAAATTCAAATGGGTTGAGATTCGGCCACATCTTATAACTTATGGTTTTCAATTACGAAGATAATGTTTTAATAAAATATGGACTCCAATAAAGACAACGTTTTCAATTTAATCACAACACAAATCGATTTCTCTTCAAAATGATCAAATTTTCCAAATTAACAAACAAAGCTTTGAAAGTGTTTTACTCCAGGAGCATGCCAGATCCGGTCGATGCTCGTGGGCCGGGTTTGGGGTGTTTCAAGGTAAGTACCCCAAACTGTTACTTTGATGATATGATTATGATGATATTGGCATGACTAATAGTAGTAGGAACTACTCTAGAGATTTGAACTATAGGATGGATGTACTCGCAAAATAATCTCTGATTAAATTTCTCATAAAACTGTGCATTAATAGACAGTGGAATAAAAGTCTAATGCATAAAACTTTTAATCAGCTCGAATATATCGGTAGACATGAGTACACGTGGACATAGACGTAACACTCGTGGATGAGGTAAGGGTAGGATGACGGTCTCGGAACCGATAGGGTCTGGTCATGGATCAGAAAATGAAGTACCACCGTCGCCAGCTGTGGGCGCGGAATATCAGGATCAGACGGGTGGTAATGACGCAGTGTTACAGGCTGTGCTGCGAGTGCTAGAAAAGGTTACGAGTGCAGGCGTTAGAACAGAGCTCGGAAATCTATGACCGAGCGACTCAAGGCTAATGGTGCAGAGGTATTCAGAGGTGTATCCGGTGTGGCACCTAGTACGGCAGAATATTGGTTGGAGGCGACGGAACGCATCATGGATGACTTGGATTTTTCAGCTGAGTAAAAGCTGAAGAGGATTGTATCTCTACTTCGGGATGAGTCATATCAGTGGTGGCTCACAGTTAGGGACGGAGCGATAGCAGATGATATCACTTGGGAATTCTTCAGAGCAGCTTATTAGAGGAAATACATAGGGGCTAGCTACATTGATGCGCAGCACAGGGCGTTCTTAAACTTGGTCCAGGGTAATAAGACTGTAGTGGAATATGAGGCAGAATTCCTTCGGCTGAGTCGCTATGCACGTGGTATTGTGGGCACTGAGCATGAGCGCTGTGTCAGATTTGAGGATGGACTGAGAGACGAGCTGCGGATAATAATTGCCCCACAGTAGGAATGAGAGTTTACCGTTTTAGTGGAGAAAGCCAAGGTTGCCGAGGGGGTAAAACAGTCTGTAAGGCGGAACTAGGATAAGAGTTGGAATAAACGGGTCATCTGGGTTTGCCAGGAAGCAGCAGGAAAGGGTTAGATATAGTGGGCCTAATGAAGCTGCCAGGCCTGCTGCTGCTAATACTAAGTGGCCGCCACGATGTGGTCAGTGTGGAAAGTCTCACAGGGGTGAATGCTGGACTGGAAACAGAGGTTGCTTTGAGTGTGGATCGATGGGGCATCAAGTGAGGGATCAGAATCGTACTCAGGACAGGAGGGATGGTCAGCAGCCACAGAGGGGCAATGGTGCAGCCAGGGGAGGTAATGGATCTGGTAGAGGCCGTGGAGCACCGGGCAGAGGTACAGGTGGTACGGAGGCGAGACAGCCTGGGTTGGTCTACGCAGTGAGGCGTCGAGAGGAGGGCGACGCACCGGACGTCAAAACCGATACATTTTTAATTTTTGGAGTACCTTATAATGCTTTAATAGATGTTGGTTCAACGCACTCGTATGTTGCTAGTAGCATAGTAGAAACCATGAACTTAGATTTTGAGAATACTTCTAGGAAAATGACAGTGATAAGCCCTCTAGGTTACTTTGTAGAAGTAAGTAAACTATATAGGGATGTACCTCTAGAACTCCAAGAGGTCGTGTTTTTGGCTGACTTGATGGAACTGCCGTTTGGGGAGTTCGATCTAGTTCTCAGGATGGATTGGCTAGTAAAGTATCAAGCTAGTTTGGATTGCGCAGCTAAGCGCATGGTGTTGAAGACGATGGAAGGCGAAGAGGTGGTGATGATAGGTAATAGGAGAGATTACCTATCCAATGTGGTTTCTTCGCTGAAAGTAGAGAAAATGGTTAGGAAGGGTTGTGAGGCATTTATGGTACATTTCTGTGCTTTGGGACCTAAAGATTCAGCGGTAGAGAATGTCTGAACCATGAAGGAATTTTCTGATGTATTTCCAGAGGAACTTCCGGGTGGGTCTCCGGACCGTGAAGTTGAATTCGGGATAGATCTGTTGTTAGGAACCGTGCTAGTGTCTATTGCTCCATATAGGATGGCGCCAAAGGAATTGGTGGAGTTAAAGGCGCAGATTCAAGAATTGTTGGACAGGGGTTTCATCCGGCCGAGTATATCTCCTTGGGGAGCACCTGTACTCTTTGTTAAGAAGAAAGATGGTACAATGCGGATGTGTATAGATTACTGCCAGTTGAACAAATTGACAATAAAGAACAAGTACCCGTTGCCCAGGATTGACGACCTATTTGATCAGCTTAAGGGTGCATCGGTTTTCTCTAAGATAGACCTTAGGTCAGGTTATCATCAACTCAAGGTGAAGGATGCTGATATTCATAAGACGACATTTCGTACTCGGTATGGGCACTACGAGTTTTTGGTGATGCCATTTGGATTGACTAATGGGCCGGCAGCATTCATGGACATGATGAATCGGGTGTTTCAACCGTATTTGGATCAATTTGTCGTAGTATTTATAGACGACATCTTGGTGTACTCGAAATCAGAGGAGGAACATGATTCACATCTTCAAGTGGTTCTACAGGTTCTGAGGGAAAAGCAGTTATACGCCAAGTTTAGTAAGTGTGAGTTCTAGATTAAGGAGGTAACTTTCTTGGGTCATGTTGTATCAGCTGAGGGGATTAGGGTGGATCCTCGAAAGATCGAGGCAGTGTTGAATCGTAGAGGGTTTTTCTTTGATTGCAGCGCCGTTGACTAAGTTGTTGAGAAAAGGGGTTCCGTTTGTCTGGATCGAGAAATAGCAAGAAAGCTTTGACAAGTTGAAGAAAATTTTGACTGAGGCTCCGGTTTTGATTCAGCCTGAGGCAGGGAAGGAATTCACGGTCTATTGTGACGCATCATATACTAGCTTAGGGTGTGTGCTGATGCAAGATGGAAAAGTGGTAGCGTATGCATCTCGACAGTTGAGGCCTCATGAGGGTAACTATCCGACGCATGACTTGGAATTGGCTGCAGTAGTATTTGCCTTAAAGATTTGAAGGCATTACTTGTATGGGGAAAAGTCGATAGTTTACACAGATCACAAGAGTCTAAAGTATCCCTTGACCCAGAAGGATTTAAATTTGAGGCAGCGGAGGTGGATCGAGTTGTTAAAGGGCTACGACTGCTCGATTGAATACCATCCGGGTAAGGCTAACGTTGTCGCTGATACGTTGAGCCGTAAGGTGGTAGCGAACTTACGAGCAATGTTTACTCACCTTAGTCTTTATGATGACGGGAGTCTTTTGGCAGAATTGCAAGTAAAGCCAAATTGGATTGATCAGGTTAAGGAGAAACAGCTGACAGATGAGGTTTTGAGTGCTCGGAGGTTGCAAGTGCAGAATGGTGAATCTGAAGGTTACAGCTTGGGTAGTGATGGAGCACTGTGTTTTCAAGGGAAGGTATGTATGCCTAAGGATGTCGAGTTGAGACAGCGGATTCTTCAGGAAGCTCATAGCAGTCCATATGCTATGCATCGTAGAGGCAGTAAGATGTATCGTGATTTGAGGGAACAGTTCTGGTGGCCAGGTCTTAAGCAAGAAGTAACAGAGTTTGTAGGCAAGTGTTTGACATGCCAGCAAGTTAAAGCTGAGCATCAGTTGCCATCAGGGCTGTTACAGCCGGTAAAGATCCCACAATGGAAGTGGGAGCGGATTACGATGGATTTCGTTAGTGGGCTTCCTCTTACGCCTAGCAAGAAGGACTCAGTCTGGGTGATTCTGGACTGTTTGACTAAGTCAGCTCATTTCATCCTGGTAAGAGCTGATTATTCGCTCCAGAAGTTAGCCAAGTTGTATGTGGTAGAGATAGTAAGGTTGCATGGAGTGCCAGTGTCAATCATTTCGGATAGGGATCCCAGGTTCACGTCGAGGTTCTGGAAAGCTTTGCATCAGGCTTTGGGTACAAGGTTGGATTTCAGCACGGCTTTCTATCCTCAGTCGGATGGACAATCTGAGAGGGTAATCCAGATTCTGGAGGACATGTTAAGGGGCTGTGTTTTGGATTTCAGCGGCAGTTGGGAGGAGTATCTACCATTGGCAGAGTTCGCTTATAACAATAGTTATCAAGCGAGTATTCAGATAGCACCATATGATGCACTATATAGGCGAAAGTGTCGTACTCTTACATGTTGGACATAACTGGGTGAACGACAGGTGTTGGGTCCGGAGTTGGTGGCAAAAGCAGAGGATAAGGTTAAGGTGATTCGGGCTCGACTTAAGGAAGCGCCAGATAGGCAGAAGTCCTATGCCGATCTTAAGTGTAGGGATATAGAGTATGCAGTAGGTGATAAGGTCTTTCTGAAGGTGTCGCCATGGAAGAAAGTGTTGAGATTTGGGCGAAAAGGCAAGCTAAGTCCTAGGTTTATCGGGCCATATACGGTGTTGAAACGAGTAGGACCGGTAGCTTATCAGCTCGAGTTACCAGTAGAGCTAAGTCAGATTCACGATGTCTTTCATGTTTCCATGCTTAGGCGCTATCGATTAGATACATCGCATGTTATGCTAGTTGCGGATATAGAGGTAAACTCAAATTTGTCGTTCGAGGAGGAACCCGTACAGATCTTGGATCGAGATGTCAAAGTTCTGCGTAGGAAGTCAATTCCCTTGGTGAAAGTGTTATGGCGGAACCATGGTACAGAGGAGGCCACGTGGAAACTAGAGGATGTGATGCGACAGCAATACCCTCAACTCTTTTGACCAGGTAATTTCGAGGCCGAAATTATTTTTTAAGGGGGGTAGAACTGTAACATCCTTAAATTGGGGTCTCTGCATTGTGTATGTGTTTGCATGTGATGATATGTTTACTGTGTTCGTTTGGTATGTGTTGGGGGCTAGGCATGACCTCAGGCTAGTCCGGGGTCATGTCCAAAAATTTTGTTTTAGCACTTAAGAAGAAGGAGCTAGGGGAATTAGGGGTTAAAAGAATTAATTGGAGGATTTAGACACAAGAAATGCCTTGGTAATGTGGCAAGGAAGGCGCCACTGAGGGCTTGGGGATATGACGCCATAAGGAGCTAGGGGAGCTGGGGTTCGAGCTGCAGAAATCCCTTCTCTGCTAATTCATTTTCACGCCAGAAGCAGGGAAGAGGTGTGCTCAGGTGGGACTCTCTTGAGTGGATGAAGAGGAGAAAATTATGGAGTTTGATTCATTCAAATGAATTTGAACTGATGGAAGGGAGGAAATCTAGGAGTTTGAATTATTTCAAACTCATTTGAAGTGTTGGCTGAATTTTAAACATTGGGGAGGAGGAGGAGTCGATTTGGGAGCTTAGGTTGTGCCGAATGTCAGTGGCCAGGTAAGGGGTGTATTTCGGCTAGCTTAGGGAGCTTTTCTCATTTTTGTGTAGTGTCAAAACCGAGCCTCAAAGTGTATTTTCTTTCTTTCCTTTTTTTCGGCAACTCTTGTATTTGGCCGAATCACTTGTGCATTATTTTTGAATAGCCGAAACTTCAATAGCCATTCTCCTCTTTTCTTTTCCGTTCACCTTTGTTAGCCCTCTCTTTGCCAAAATCACCTTGGCACTTTTTCTTTTCTTATTCTTGCTCAAAGCCGAAACCAACAACCTCACCCCCCATTCGGCATTTTTTCTTTTCTCTCTCAAAACTCCTTGTGCCGAAAGTTCTTTCATTCACCTTTGCCGAATCCCTTCTTTTCCATTGCATTATTCTTATTCATTTTTCCATTGTTCAAAAAGCCGAAACCTTGTTGTTCTCTTCTTGGCCGAATAATCCTAGTTTATTTCTTTTCTCTTCTCACGTGATCTAGCCTTTATTGAAGTGCCGAAATCAAGTTCTCTTCTATTTGGATTATAGTCGAATCTTCTGGTAGGTTAACTTTCTATTCTTCTTCTCTTCTTGATTAATTTGGTTAATATCGAATCTTATTTTGTCTCTCTCTTTCTCTTCAATCATTATCAATCGGGATTCTAAACTTCATTTTTGTTTCATATTGATAGCTGAAACCTCTAACACCAATAGGGGGTGCCGATCTTTGGTGTTTAAAAGCCATATCAGTCATCAAGGTAAGGGGCGACAAACTCATTTGGTTTCGGGATTCATGTTATGGCCGAATGGCCTTTGGATTTTTAATGGTGTGTTAAATCGATTGTAGGGACGAGTATAGCCGAATACAGTGGATCTTCGGGATTTGATTGTTGATCTAGGTAAGGTTCTAGTGTTTTCAAATCTATTCCTTAGTCTTTCAGAAGCCGAAGGCTAACATTTGTGTGTGCTAGTGTTGGGCCGATTGCAAAGGGGATTCGTCACAAAGTTTCGGGATTTGGTAGGAAACCAAATCGGCATTAAGGTGAGTATTACCTTTGTGCGACATATCCTTCGGGATTGTTAGTTTAGCCGAATAGGCTTTTGGTTACTAACAAGGATTGGCTGATTGTAGGAAGGGGAAGGCAAACGTTTTGGGATCTCGTTACATTCGCGTAGTTTCAGGATTTTCGCTTAGATCTACGAATAGTTAGATGTGTAACATTTACACACTTCTTTAGTATGACATGTTTATTGTGTTACTATAATAGCCATTGAAATAGGTGATTTTTCCATAAGGGCATGAGTGTGGATTTCGGGTAAGTCCCCTGATTATGGATCTCGATATATGTTATCATGTTATTGTTTGAGTTATGCCATGCGTTATTTGCATCATCCTATGTTATTATGCCACGATTAATATCGACATGATGTTGGGATTGTTGAGAGGAGGGAGATGATATATTTGGACTGTCACCAGTGGTTTTGACCACACGACGGGTTGGCCCCATCATTGATACTATTATTTGTGACAATGTCCCAGTGGTTTTGACCACCAGTGGTTTTGACCACATTGATGATATTTGTGACTACGGTCACCAGTGGTTTTGACCACACATGGATATTGTGATTCGTCCCAGTGGTTTGGTACCACAGTGGATTGGCCCCACATAATTGATACGGGATTGTCATCAGTGGTTTTGACCACACGATAGGTTGGCCCCATCATTTGATTTGTGATTACGGTCGCCGGTGGTTTTGACCACACCGATATATGATATTGTGACTTCGGTCACCAGTGATTTTGATCACCAGTGGTTTTGACCACACGGGGTAGATAAAGGAGATCGGATGGTTAGGTTATGCGTGGGATAATCTGCATGTTTTACTGATGATCTGTGTAAGTGCTTGAACTATCGGGTTGGGGATTTATACAATGAGTCTCGGTGACTCACCCCTTCCTTTATATTTTGCAGATGAGGCATAAATCGCGGATATGGAGCCGGGGAGGACTCGAGGTGGCCATGCTTGTTAGTTTCTGGTTTTGACTATTAACTACATTTTCGATTTTACTTATTTTCTTTAAATTTGGTTTTGGTTTTGTAATAAGGCCAATAGTTATTATTTGGGTTTTAATTACTTGATTTTATGTTAATTATTTTATGCATGTGGTTAACAATTGATATTGCTAAGTAATTGGGATTTAATCAATGTTTTCAAAATCAAACTCAATGTTGGGTTTTCAATCGTTACCATCGGGTAACATTATTCACAACACGATTTCAAAGTAACTTAGACAATTTTCAAATGAATTTTTAACCAACTCATAACACAAAGGGTGTCAAACGGGATTATACTCAACTCACTCGATTTATAATAAGTACCGCATGATTTTCTAATAACTAGTAATAACAAACGGGTTTTCAAGCATGAGTTCTATGGGTTTTAAAACAACAATAAAAATGGGTTTCAACATCACTTTATAAGAGGCTTTTTCTAAAATTTAAAACAATAAAGAGTTGTCAATGAAATTTAACTGGTAACTTGTTTTATTCAAATGTTTTCATTCCGTAACATGCCAGATTCGGTCGTGGTGTGTTGACCGGGTTTGGGGTGTTACACATACCAATGGCTAGATTACAACCATCCATTTACAAGCCATCATTTGGCCAATTTAGTCTATACATGCCATTATACCAAAATAAGTTTATTGTTTATACCAAAACGAGCTAGTGGATAGTGTGATGATACTCCGACTGATCTCCAACCTTTGCAAGCTTTCGAGCACTATAAAACAGAGAAAATAAAACCTAATAAGCATTAAATGCTTAGTAAGTTCATATAACAAGAATTAGACTTACCAATAATATTCATTAAAATAAGCATTCAATAATATGCTTTCCAACAAATTAGCAAATTTTTCTAATCACATTCACTCAAATAAACAAGTTAGTCACATATACACCAAGTAAGCATGGATGAGCTCATTGTGTTTCGCATTTTCAGGTATTTTAGAAGTATTCGATATATAATTCTCTTAATCTCGCAATTTTTCATGTTAGAAATTTTATTCTGTTGAATTATTGAAATATCAATGGATACTCAAGTAGTCCACTCAGGGTGTACAAAACTGTAAACCGTTAATTAATAATAAGGGATACCCATTAGGGCACTTAATCAGAGAGCACACTCTCGAGCCATATATCAGAATGCTTAGTTGAGCCATGTTATAGGGCACTTATCCGGGCTAAACAGAAAACTCATAAGAGTTTTAAATCAGGAAGCTCATAAAGCTTAACAAATAACTCCGAAGAGTTAATATTAGGGAGCACCGGATAAGGTAATAGGGAGTTCAAGCGAGCCATGTCAGGAAGCCCATAAAAGCTTATATCAGGATGCTCATGTAGAGTTGGGTTTGTGTCCACAACACATGCCTAATCACTACCGATCAAGAATGCTCGCAAGAATTATTTATCATGATACTCGAGAGGGCTTTACCAGGATTACTCGTCCGAGCTAAATCATGTCTGCAACATATGCAGAATCACATTCAATATGAAGAATTACAAATATCCATCGCATTTCATT
The DNA here is from genome assembly GCA_025503065.1 of Gossypium bickii. Taxonomy (NCBI): domain Eukaryota; kingdom Viridiplantae; phylum Streptophyta; class Magnoliopsida; order Malvales; family Malvaceae; genus Gossypium; species Gossypium bickii. The sequence continues at coordinate 37,705,101 of CP106717.1, read as the reverse complement.
ATTTAAACAAAACTTGACATTTATTCAAACTATATCAGGCATATAATTTATTTCATACTTTAAATATTTCACATAATTCGGTTACACGAACTTACCTTAATAGTTGTTCGTACAAAAAAAATCTACTAATCCGAAACTTTTTCTTTTCCTCGATCTAATTTCGAATTTGAGTTGTCTGGATCTATATAAATGAATTTAATCATCAAATTATCACATTTCACATTCAATTGAATTCAATTTACGTCCTAGGCTCGAAAAATGAAACTCATGAAATTTAATCCTTATTCCAAGCCTAACTGAAATTTTAGTATATCATTTACAGCACATTTATTCCATAAAATTTAGAAGTTTTCTTCAACTTTCACATCTTTACAATTTAGTCCTTAAATCATAATTTCATCAAAATTCACTTTGTAAGAGTTGTTTATCTATCAACAACCTTTCATTTTCTACCATAAATTTCAAATTTTCAGCATATTCATCCATGGAAAAATTTTGTTACTTTAATAACTTTTTAAATTAATCCCCAAAATAAATTGATTAAACTATCCCGATCTCAAAAATATAAAAATTACTAAAAAGGGGACTTGAATACTTACCCAATTAAGCTTAATAAGTTTCCTTCCTCTCTCCTAGGGTTTCCATCAAATTTGGGGATGAAGATGATAATAAAATTATATTATTTCTTTTTAATTATTTTCATCCACTAGCTTTTCTCGTTTCCAATTTAGTCCTTAGCCTTTTCTAATTTTTCCATGGATGAATCACCAAAAATATCTACTAACATTTCTTTAATGGTCTAATTACCATACAAGGACCTCAAGTTTTGAATTCCATAACTATTTGATACTTATGGCTATCAGAACTCAACTTTTGCATTTTATGAATTTTGGTCCTTTCCATAATTGGACACATAATCGATAAAATTTTCTTATCAGAATTTTCATATAACAATCCTATCATAATGCAAACCATGTAATAATATTAAAATAATTTTTCTTTTCGACTCAAATTTGTGGTCCCAAAGCCACTGTTCCGAATTCACTGAAAATGGGTTGTTACAAAGGCACCCAACGGTTTACCATCTTTATGAGGAATTGAGCACCAAATTTATTTAGTCCTTGGATCATCCATTCCAAACTGCCCAACTTATCGAAGCAATCCTGAGAAGACAAAGGAGTTGCAATGGTAGGTAGAGGAACTATTAGACAAAAGGTACATTAGAGAAAGTTTAAGTCCTTATGTCGTCCCTGTCCTGTTTGTGCCTAAGAAAGATGGTTCATTCCTAATGTTTGTTGATTTTCGCCCAATAAGCAAAATAATAGTAAAGTAAAGGTATCAAATCCTTAGACTTGATGACATGCTTGATGAGCTACATGGTTCAAATAATTTTCAGTAAAATTGACTTAAAAAGTGGTTATCATCAAATTCGTATGAGGGAAGGGGATGAATGGAAAACAACCTTTAAAACTAAGTTTGGATTGTATGAATGGCTTGTTATGCCTTTTGGTCTAACTAATGCACCTAGTACTTTCATTAGATTAATGAATCATGTTTTAAGGCCTTATTTGGGTAAAATTGTGGTAGAATATTTTGATGATATTCTAATTTACTCAACTTCTTTAGATGCTCATGTTTTCCATCTTAAATCTATTTTAGACATTCTGAAAACTAAAAAACTATTTGTCAACCTTGATAAATGAACTTTTGGTTGTGATAAACTAATCTTTTTAGGGTTTACAGTAAGTGCTCAAGGTATTCATGTCGATGAGGATAAAGTAATAAGAAAGTGGCCCACTCCTAAATCGATTACTAAGGTGAGATCTTTCCATGGTTTAGCAAGTCTTTATAGAAATTTTGTGAAGGATTTCTCCACTATTTTCACCCCATTAACTGAGGTTAATAAAAAAGTAGTGGGTTTCAAGTGGGGTGGAGCTCAAGAAAAGGATTTTCAAACCTTGGAAGATAAGTTATGTTTTGCTCCAATTCTTAAATTACCTGATTTTTCTAATACTTCTAAACTTGAATGTGATGCTTCAGGTATTGGAATTGGTGCCGTGTTGATACAAGATAAAAGGCCAATAACATATTTTAGCAAAAAATTAAATGGGGCTCAATTGAACTACTCAACTTACGAATAAGAGTTATTCGAATTGGTGCAACCTCTCCAAGTGTAGCAACGTTACTTGCTGTCGAATGAGTTTGTTATACATATGGATCATGAGTCTCGTAAATGGATAAAGGGACAAGGTAAGTTGAGCAAAAGACATGCCTGATGAGTAGAATTTATAGAAACATTTCCATATGCAATTAAGTACAAAACAAGTAAAGAAAATGTAGTTGCTGACAACTTATCTCGTTGATATTCTTTGATAACTACATTAAATACTAAACTCTTAGGATTTGAGCATATAAAAGATTTGTACATAAATGATGCTAATTTTGCACATATCTTTGCTAATTGTGAGAATAGTGCCTTTGACAAATTTTATCTTGTAGATGGGTTTCTTTTTCACCTAAACAAGTTATGTGTACCACATTGCTCCATGAGAGAGTTACTAATCAATGAGGCACATAATGGAGGCTTAAAGGGACACTTTGGTGTCACCAAAACACTGGATATTCTACAAGAGCACTTTTATTTGCCACACATGAAGAAGGATGTTGAAAAGGCATTTTCTAAGTGCATTGCTTGTAAACAAGCAAAATCTAAGGTAATGCCTCATAGACTATATACTGCTTTTTCGATTACTTCTTCACCATGGGTAGATTTATCCATTGATTTCATTCTTGGTTTGTCGCGAACTAAAAAGGGTCGAGATAGTATATTTGTTGTTGTTGATAGGTTTTCAAAAATGGCACACTTAACTCCTTATCACAAAACAGATGATGCTACACATGTGGTAGATTTATTCTTTAAAGAGGTGGTGCGACTACATGGGATACCTCGCACAATCATCTCTGATAGAGACGTAAAGTTCCTAAGCCACTTTTAGAAGGTATTGTGGGGTAAGCTTGGTACTAAATTATTATATTCCACTACTTGTCACCCCCAAACCGATGACCAAACTAAGGTAGTAACTCGAGTTTTAGGTGATTTACTACTATTTTCTGTAGGTAAGAACCTTAAGAATTGGGAAGAATGTTTGTCATTTGCTGAATTTGCATACAATCGATCTATTCACTCTACAACTAGCTATTCACCATTTGAACTTGTTTATGGTTTTATCCCACTAATTATACTTTATCTTGTGCCATTGCCTATAGAAAATATTTCTAGCTTAGATGGTGAGAAGAAATATGAGTCGGTTAAATCAATGCACAGAAAGGCAAAAAAATGGATTGCCAAAATAAATTACACAAATGCCAACAAAGCTAACAAGGGGCATAAAAAAGTTTCCTTGAACCCAGTGGTTGGGCTTGGGTCCATATGTGCAAAGAGCAATTTCCAAGTAAAAGGAGGACTAAATTTGTAACACACCTAACCCGTATTCGTCACTGGATTAGGATTATGGAGCATTACCATACAAACGGACATTTAAACATAAATTTCATTCACTATAAAGAAGATATTATAAGTCAATCATACATACACATTCCAACCCTAGATTGAGCCCTCAAGGCCCTAGAAATACCTCAAAACAATTTGGGACTAAATTGAAAACATTTGGAAAGTTTAAGAAAAGTCACAAAAAATTTGAAACAGGGGTCACACGGCCGTGTGCCTCACACGACAGAGAAACATGCCTATGTCTCAGGCCGAGTATCCTTCGAACTAAGGACACACGGCCATGTCCCAGCCTGTGTCCTCACCTGTGTAACTCTTTGAGTTGCCCCAGACGCAAGTGTGCCAGGCCATTTGCTAGGCTGTGTAACTCACTAACTTGCATACAAAGGAACCCTTAGATGACACATGGCTGAGTCACACGCTCGTTTCTTAGGCCGTGTGGACTTAAATTTGCCTAAAAACAAGCCATTTCCAATACCAATTCATGCATAAACATTTGAACCTTTTGTGCATCACTTCAAGGCATCAAACCTTACCTAAACATACATATGTATATCCCATTCCAATACCCTAAATCAACTAACCAATATGCCATTCAAAGGCACCTCAGTTGCATTCAATAACCCTTACCTATACAAGCAAATTTTACCACATTTCAATCATGAAATCTTTGTTCAAAACTTATGAAACATGCCACAACTTGACCATTACCATACCATTTCAAATATACCATAGAAGTCATTCCAAACATGCATCATAAGTTAACCCAAAATGACACCAACTAACAAGGTATAAAAGATAATATCCATAACTTATACAAGCCAATTCACCAACTAACTATTCAACAAAATGACATTAAAATTCAACCCATACATGCCATTATAACCTTGGCCAAAACATTCAAATACTACTGATATTTATGCTAGATAGTGTGATAGATCTCTGACGAGCTTCCAAACCGGTAGAGCTTTCATTAATCTATAAAACATTTGAAAGAAACTACGTAAGCACATAATGCTTAGTAAGTTCATAAAAAATAAAACATAGCTTACCATTCATTTGGATAACATAAAGAATAAGCATAATATATCCCAAACCATAAGCTTGGCACAAGCCTATACATCATCATCAATACACAAGTTAGTGTGATTGTACATGGTTCAAATGAATTCATCCATAATAAGAAATTTGCACAAGTATTCATATCATTTAGATCACCATTCCTTTTCATAAATTCATGATACATCACAATTGAACACTTACCCTTTTCATTTCCTTTTCATACCCGTTGAACCATCTAGAATTTCATTAAATACCCAAGAAAACTTACACAAAGTGTGCCTTTAGATAACTGTAACTTTTCCTTTACATCATTGCACACATGAGCTATGAAATGGGCCTACTCACACAAACTATGAAGTATCTACAACAAATGCAAGACCTCAGCCATCGGTAGGACACTCAAGACCAGTACCCAAAACATGAAATCCCTAATGACATGTCATTTGTATCCTACAAATTTCTAAGGTTCAACCAGAACTCGATAACCGTCATAGCATTAATTTTGATATACATCATTCAATTACATTATGAATATATAATAACATACATCTGAATTACATGAATATAATAACTGTTCATACGAACTTACCTCGAGAACTAAGGACGTAAAGGTTATATCGAGCTAATTCGAAGCTTTTGCTTTGCCTTGATCTAGGTCTGTATTTCATTTATCTTGAACTAAAGAAATAATTTCAATCCATTTAATAACTCTAGTATTCAATTTAGTCCACATTTCATATTTATGAATAATTACAATTTTTCCCCTAATATTTAACTTTTTACATTTTAGTCCTTAAGCTCATTAATTGAAATCTAATCATTTTTAATCCCCCATTCAAGCTAACCAAATTTATTAGGGACTTATATCAACCCAAATGCACCATCATTTCATAAATTTAACATGAATTTTTAGCATTAATACAAATTAATCCTTAAATGCAAATTTCATAAAAAATCACTTTACAAAACTTGTTTTTTTATCAACAAGGATTCATAATCTACCATTTAACATCAATAACCATTCAAAAACATTCATGGTATAACCCTAAATATTTAATAGTTTTACATTTGACCCCCGGGCTAGCTAGATTAAGCTAAAACGACTTCAAAAACATAAAAATCATTAAAAACGGGACTTGAAATCACTTACATTCAAGGTTATGTTGCTAGTTGAAACCTAAGCTCAAAAATGGTTATCATCCTTCAAATTTTCAATGGAAAAAAAAACAATGTATAAGATGATACCAATTTTTACTCATTTTTAGTTTAAGTTTATTTATCAAATTACTATTTTAACATTAATTTTTAACTCTAAAAATCACTTAAACAATGTCCATAAAAGTCCACTAACTTTAAGAATGGTACGATTACCATCTAAGTCCATTTACTTCCATTTCCATAGTCATTTAGCCCTTTTAACTATTAGAACTCAACTTTTACACATTATACGATTTAGTCCTTTTCATTAAATTAATCATGCAAACATCAAAATTTATCAATGAAATTTTACTAGACCCTAATATAATCCCATAAACATTAGAATAAAAATAAAATAATAATTTACTCGTTATATTTGTGTTCTCGAAACCACTGTTTCGATTTTACTAAAAACGGGCTATTACAAAATTAGACCCTAGCAGCGATGGGCCTTTCCAAGTACTCAAGCAGATCAATGACAACGCCTATCAAATAGATCTGCCCAGTGAGTACAATGTAAGTTCTACTTTTCATATTGTTGACTTATCTCCCTTTGATGTTTAAGATTCGGGGACAAATCTTTTTGAGAAGAAGGGAATGATACGAGTTGCAAGGCCCAAAATCAAGCTCATGAACATGATGGGCTCAAATTTCCTCAAAGCCCATGTAACACCCCAAACTCGGTCAAAACGCTACCACCGAATCTGGCATGTTACAGGGAAGAAAATTTTAAAAACCGAGTTAAAAAAATCATGAGTTGAGAAAAATTTTGCATATTAACTCGCCTTTGGTGAAATTTTATTTTAAAAACAAACAATTGTTTAACTTAAGCCGTAACACAGTTCAGGTTTTGTAATCCAAAGTCGAATTTTAAGTAAAGCTTATTGTGCGATCCATTGAAAACAATGTTGCGTCTTAGGTTGAAAGTTTGAGTTAGTTTGTTACTAAAATCCGATCTTAATTAACCAAATTACAAAATCTTAAATTCAACGTTTTTAAGTTTTGAAAAACACCCACTTAGATAATTCATTAGGCATGCCATTACATTTGAAATTAATAACAAAAACCAAGTTAACGTTTAGATGGCCTTATTACAATACCCAAAATCCAAATTAAAATAGTAATAATAAAAAATAAATATTAAAGATGAAATTACTTAAAACATTATGCATGGCCACCTCGAGTCCACCTCGGCTCCATATCCGTGATCTAAAGCTTACCTGCAAAATTTAATGGAGGGGGTGAGTCACTGAGACTCAGTGTGTAAATCCCCGTCCAAAAGAGTTTTGGGCCCTTACACTAATCCGTATATCAAGTATGTATGACATGCAACCCCACCAACCTACTATATCCATCCTCATATCTCCGGAATCTACCCCATATCTCTGGCACCTAGCCACTGGTGGTACCTAACCATTAGTGGTTCCAAAACACTGGTGACAAAAGTCACAATTAATAATATGTGGGGCCAACCCACTTGTGGTACCAAACCACTGGTGACAATCCCTAATATTAATACGTGGGGCCAACACACTGTGGTACCAAACCACTGGGACGAGTCACAGAAATAATATATGTGGTACCAAACCACTGGTGGTTCCAAACCACTGAGACTTAGTCACAAGATATAACGTGTGGGGCCAACCCACTTGTGGTACCAAACCACTGGTGACAGTCTAAAAGAGATCATGTTTCCTCCCTCTTCACTTCATACCCTAATTTCATGTTCATGGTTAACAGTTAATATGGTATGATCATGCTTTCAAGGTATACAAACAGTCATTTCACTCATACATACATTCGATGATAACAGAACACAGCAAACAAAACTTACCCGGAGTCCACGTTCTTACCCACAAGGATAACTTAGTGATCCATCCATCATTTTGACTTTTGACCAATTATAGTCAATAACATAATTGAAATACGAAGTGTGTGAGAGTTACACACCTGATAATACGTAACACAATGCTATCTATGTCGACACTATCACTAACAGACACTACTGCTATCTGTCTACTATTCTACTCAGAAGCCGGCCCACAACCCGGTGGCTAACCTCGAACAGCAGACACCGCGCGCTTCTTGTATTTTGGGGCTAGGACTATGGGTTTAACCCCTTCCTTCGCTTTGCTAACGTTTGGGTCGATGAAAAGATCTTGGTCAATAGACCGAATTAAAGCATTTGAATAGGAAACAAATAAGAATATGAACAAACACAAAGATCCCTTACCTAGATCGAAAAATCCCATAGATTCAATGACTTGGATCAAAGTGCTGATTGAATACTTAAATCGACTAACACCGCGTAATCCTTAACACCTTTCAATCACAAATCAGATGCCAAAAGAACACGAAGACAAGCCCCTCCTTCAATCGGCCAAGAATTAAAAGACAAGATTAATGCCTTCGGCACCAGAAAGAAGAGAAAGGAGATTTAAAATGAAAAGGGAACACTTACCACGATCAAAGAGAATCCGATTGACAAGTTGTGAAACTAGGTGGCGGCAATTTGCTGATCAAAGAACGAAAGAAAAGAGATGAGTACTCAAGGGAGGATTCGGCTAAACAAGAAATAGAAGGGATGAAAAGAAGAAATGGAGAACAAAGTTTTGGCTCTTGCTGATGCAAATGAAAGAAAAGAAAAACAAAGAAATGGTAAGATGATAGGATGGTTCGGCTACAAGAGTGGAATGGAATGAAGCGTAGTCTAGAGTACCTGAGGGTTTTCGGCTTTTGTTGGTAAAGCAAAGAACCCAAGTTGCTGAAATACAAAGAGAGGAAGAGAGAAAAGATGATTTTGGTTGGACTAAAAAAGAATGAATGACACTCTTGGGAATTTCAGCTACTCAAAGAAATGCACCACACTGCCTGAAACGCAAAACACTCTACTGCCGAAACACACCACAAAAGAGTTTAACACCTAAAGCTAACCCCTCTTGAATTTTTGGCACCCAAACACACCTTTAAACACGAATGCCCAACAACACCTAGCCACCTCCAAATTTTGGCCAGCACCTCACACCTCTTCAATCCCTTCCTTTTCTCCTTAATTCTCTCCTGATCACACATTCGAAATTGTTTGAAAGTTTCAAAACCCACTTTTTACTCCTGTCCATACATTTGAATTATTTGACTCAATCAACTCTCCCCTTTTCAAGCATCCTAGCCGAACTCCACCTCTGCTCCCCCTTGACGCCAAAAAGAATTCTTAAAATGAGGAATACGTGACTTGAACCTGCTCCCTCCAGCTCCCTTGTGGCGTCACCTACCTCAACCCTTAAGTGGCGTCTCCTTGCCACTTTACTAAAGTACTTCTTTGTGTCATCCAACACAAACAATATCCCATAAGGCCCAACTCAGCTAGCTTTCCCTAAAAGTGCCAAAAGCAGAAACTTTTAGCAAGGCTCCCGGAACCCCTAAACACACCAATACAACACACCGCACACAACATACACACAGAAACACATCAAATGCACAGCCCCCAATTCAGGATGTTACAGTTCTACCCCCTTAAAGAAATTTTGGCGTCGAAATTACCTGGTCAAAAGAGTTGAGGGTATTGCTGTCGCATCACATCCTCTAGTTCCCACGTTGCTTCCTCGGAACCATGATTTCGCCACAGAACCTTAACCAATGGAACTTTCTTCCTACGTAACACCTTGACATCGCGATTCAAGATCCGCACTGGTTCCTCTTCAAAAGACAGGTCTGGCCCTACTTCAATCTCTTCCACTGGCACCACATGAGATGGATCCGAATGATAGCGTCTTAACATCGAAACGTGGAACACATCATGGATTTGACTTAACTCTGAAGGTAGCTCGAGCTGATAAGCTACTGGTCCCACACGCTTCAACACCCGATAAGGCCCGATAAACCTGGGGCTTAGCTTACCCTTCTGTCCAAACCTTAGCACTTTCTTCCACAGTGACACCTTTAAGAAAACTTTGTCACCCACTGCAAATTCTATGTCTTTACGTTTTAGCTTAACCCACTGCAAATAGGACTTCTGTCTGTCCGAAGCTTCCTTCAATCGAGTTCGAATTAGCTTAACCTTATCTTCCATTTTAGCAACCAACGCTGGACCCAACAATTGACGCTCGCCCAACTCTGTCCAACACGTAGGTGTACGACACTTCTGACCATATAATGCTTCATACGACGCCGTCTGAATACTCGACTGGTAGCTATTGTTATACGCAAATTCTGCCAACGGTAGAAATTCTTCCCAACTACCTCTGAAGTCTATGACACAGCCCCTTAACATATCCTTTAGGATCTGAATCACTCTCTCTGACTGTCCATCAAACTGTGGATGAAACGCTGTACTGAAATCTAACTTTGTACCCAACGCTCGATGCAACACTTTCCAAAATCTCGATGTAAATCTAGGGTCCCTGTCCGAAATGATTGACACTGGCACCCCATGTAACCTTACAATCTCTGCTATATATAATTTAGCCACCTTCTGAAGAGAGTAGTCCACACGCACTGGTATGAAATGAGCAGATTTCGTCAAATGATCAACGACTACCCAAACCGAATCCTTCTTAGTAAGCGTAAGGGGTAGCCCACTAACAAAGTCCATCGTGATCCTCTCCCACTTCTACTGTGGAATCTTGACCGGTTGCAACAACCCCGAAGGCAACTGGTGTTCGGTTTTGACCTGCTAACACGTCAAGCATTTACCTACAAATTCAGTTACTTCTCGCTTCAGTCCTGACCACCAAAACTATTCCAGCAAATCTCGATACATCTTACATCCTCTAGGATGCATAATGTAAGGGCTATAATGCGCTTCCTGAAGAATCTTTTGCCTCAAATCCACATCTTTCGAAATGCAAACCTTCTCGCGGAAACATAACACTCCATCGCTGTTCAAACTGAAATCCTCTATTGCACCATCCTGTACTTGCAGAAGTCGAGCACTCAAGACATCATCTAATAACTGTTTCTCCTTAACCTGACTTACCAATGTCGGGTTCACTTGCAATTCCGCTAATAAACTTCCATCCTCGAAATAAACTAAGGTGGGCAAACATTGCTCTCAGGTCAGATATTACCTTACGGCTCAACGTGTCTGCCACAACGTTAGCTTTACCCTGGTTGTACTCAATCGAGCAGTCGTAATCCTTCAACAACTCGATCCACCTCCGTTGTCTTAAATTCAACTCCTTCTAAGTAAGGAGATATTTCAAGCTCTTGTGTTCCGTATAGATGATGGACTTCTCCCCATACAAGTAGTGCCTCTAGATCTTCAAGGCGAAAACCACTGCAGCTAGCTCCAGGTCATGCGTTGGATAATTCACTTCGTAAGGTCTTAATTGTCGAGAAGCATACGCTACTACTTGTCCTTTTTGCATCAGCACACATCCTAACCCCGTGTACGATGCATCACAGTAAATGGTAAACTCTTTCCCTGCCTCAGGCTGGATTAACATCGGCGCCTCTGTCAAAATCCTCTTCAACTTCTCAAAACTCTTCTGCTGATCAGCTGACCAAATGAATGGTACCTGTAACACCCCAAACCCGGCCCATTTACTTCGACCGAATTTGGAATGCCACTGCGGAACACTTTCGAAAAACATTCTTACTTAAGAGATAAACCGTTGAAAATTTATTTCCTTTAATAAAACATTTTCGTGACTTGTAATATTCCAAGTAAAAATCGAAGTTTGTTATAAAATATCGGAATCAAGCTTTACTTGAGACAATAAAACCATTTGCAATCAACATTTAAACTATCTTTCCATAATAGGGCATAATAATAAAGATGCTTTAGTGGGCCTTTTTACATCAAACACTTAATCAGAATAATGAAAATGTAGATACTTAATAAATCAAACAAAATGTCCTTTTTGTTAAAATCCACTTCCTCATGGCCACATTTATATCCTCTCCGACTCGGTCCAAGCTTTACGCACCACCTGAAAGGGTTAAGAAAAATAGAGTGAGTCACCCAGACTCAGTGCACAGTTATACACATGTCCTCACATGTGGGCTTGGCCCATATCCACACAATCCATATATGTATATATACAATGATGAATATGAAAATTTGAATATACAATTACAAACATACAATTATGAATATACAATTATAAATTCCAATCCACAAGTGATTCACATATCTTTCTTTGGCACACTTATTTCTCAAGGTCATGGCTAAGTCACCGATCCCATAGGGATCCCACATATTTTTCAATTCACTAATCATCAAGCACGAATGTAGCACGAGGCTGGCATTAGACCACTCACATAGTGTACACCCTTTTCTCCGATAGTCACATCACAAATCTCATGCGTACGTATATGTACCACAGCAACATTTTGTACGAAACAAATATATATATTATATACCATGGCCACGTATTAAACAATATACATCACATGTCATCACTTTATTTTACATTCATCAATAATCAATTATTATCGCAAATCACTGAAAGGTTAATATCATAATCACTAACCTGATTATTCGTTCACTTACCTTGGTATCCATACTCTTAGCCTTTATTTCGGCTAACATGCACAACTGATACATTTACATAATATAATACTTACAATACATATATCAAGTAAAAGAACACTGCGATAACTATGCACCTGTTTATAGCGAGATTCTGATCTATCGAATCTAATATCAACTAAGGTCCCGAAAGCTTCTGTTACTTTTATCGATTAGCCCCTAGAACACATAACAGGAATCGGTCACACTTAGTACCAATAATATGGCCTTAGGCAGAATACCATGAGTCATTTACCTTGAGCACTTTAATTCCCGAAAGAGTCATTTGTGCTTTTTAACACTAGCTTGCTTATTTCTATCACGAAACACCATTTATTCCAGTCGATTAGCTCCCGAAGCTATCAAGATTCCTTGCTTGACAAAATCCCTTTTTGACCCCTGAGAGATTCGGCAATGGTTCAAATGGTAACGAAGTATACGGCTAACAACAAGGCAAGCAATATTTGCTAGCCGAAATGAAATACTCTCTAGCTTCTTCAAGACCGAAGCTCAAACTTGTTCTATCTCTCTCTCTCTCTCTCTCGGTCAAGAACACAAAAAAGGAAGAAGAGGAAACAAAGCAACACAATGGCCACCTCACTTGTAAACCGAACATGCTAGACCTTAAAGCAAGCTCGAATCGGCCATGCACAAGAATGGGGGAAAGGAGAGACAACAAGAAGCATTTGGCCGTCCTTTTTGCATCACAAGACCGGCCATGCAAACATGTAGTAAGAAGGAAAGCAAAGCAAGGAGATTCGGCGCTCCTTAATCACCTTTCAAAGCCGAAATCCTACTCTAAAGGGGTCCTATAATCGGCCAAGCACAACTGGGAAGAAAGGAAAGCAAAACAAGGTAAAGGTCACCTCTCTAGCTAATTCAAAACCGAGAATGAAGGCTCCTAGGAAGGCCACATTCGACCGTGCTCAAATGGGGGGAAAACAAGACAAAACCATGCATTTTTGGCCATGCTCTCTTGGCAAACCCCAAAACCGACCATTGCTTCTCTCCCATGCTTCCCACGGCCATGCTTTTCCTTTTTGCTAATTTCAAACATCAATTTCCATTGTTAATCTATCCCCCCATACTACATCATTTCCTATACATAATATAATAGTAAAATAAAACCCATGCTTCCTACATAATATAATAATAACCCATCACCTTAGCCATCCTTTAATAATAAAACAATAAAAGGTTGATGCTCATGCTCCCAAACGGCAATGCTTCCAAAACCAAGGCCGGCCATATATTTGCAACTCCAATGCTGCACGTTTTTCCTTCCCCAAGGCAAAAACCCATCCTTGCATACTAATAATAATAATAATCATATAACTAATAATAATAATACTATAATCATTATTCCATCATTCATCAATAATAAAATAAACTAATCCATCCTTCCATAAAAATAACATTCCCCATACTCTCAACAGAAGAAATAAAAATAAAATAAAAACAATGCCCATATACTTCCAAAACAATTAAAATAAAAAGAAGAAGCAACCCTTTGCTTCATGCATGCATGGGCCATGCAGCACCAGCCTTACACGCCGGAACAAAAAATATAATCTCCCAGGTGCGGCTCCAAAGTCTCGAACCCGAGACCTGGAGAGGACTCCTCAACGCCTCAGCCATTCGGCTACCCTGACTTTCATGTCAATATTGCTTCAAAAATTCTTTTAAACCATTCTTTGCTAGATAACTATAGCGCTAAAACAAAAACAAATTCCTCATGTGCGACCCTTAGGACTCGAACACGAGTCCTCCTAGTCGCAGTTCACAAGCAAAGTCCTTAACCACTCGGCCACTTTGAATTTCATGCTAATATCGCGTCGCATTTTCTTTTTAAACTATAATTGCAGGCGTCCCTTGCTTGATGCAAAAACAAAATAAAGCGCAATCAAGCGCTGCCTTTAGGACTCGAACTCGAGTCTCACGAAGCTCTTCCGCTGCTAGCGTCCTTGCCACCTTGCCCAGGCGCCATTTTGTGATACAATTCTGCCCCGATTTCATTTTATAGCCTTCTTTAATGTAGCGCCTACTTGCAAAATAAAATGCTATGCGCCCCATGCCACTCGAACCCTTGACTTGTTTTGGCGCCGAATCAAAGCCTTAAGTTGCGGACAAAGACCACTTTACCAGGGCATTTTATATGCCACAACTTACAAAATTTATTACGTAAGGCCTCTTTCCATAATTTCTTCCTTTAACCTTAAATTTACAAAATTTTCAAAACACTCTCTTTTTAATCCGAGAGTTTTAGGAACTCTAAAAACACAGCAAAACACTCTTGAGGCTCACTAACACTCGAGTTATTTACCAAACTCGCAACCCCTATTTCGGGATATTACAGTACCCCTTTCCGTAATAACTTGGTTAACGGTGCCGCTATCAATGAGAATCCTTCCACGAACCTTCTGTAATACCCAGCCAGCCCTAGAAAACTCTGAATTTCCGCCACGGACTTAGGTGGTTTCCAATCCAACACAGCCTCAATTTTCTGTGGGTCCACCCTAATCCCCTCAGCTGACACCACATGGCCCAGAAAGTAACTTCCCTTAGCCAGAATTCACACTTACTGAACTTAGCAAACAACTGCTTCTCCCTCAGAATTTGCAAAACCACTTGAAGATGTGAATCATGCTCCTCCTCAGACTTTGAATAAACTAGGATATCGTCTATAAACACCACGACGAATTGATCCAGATAGGGTTGAAAAACCCGGTTCATCATGTCCATAAACGCTGCTGGTGCATTGGTCATCCCAAACGGCATCACCAAGAATTCGTAGTGACCATAACGAGTACGAAATACCGTCTTATGAATGTGTGCCTCCTTGACCTTAAGCTGATGATAGCCTGATCTCAAATCTATATTTGAGAAGACTAATGCTCCCTTAAGTTGATCGAACAAGTCATCTATCCTCGGTAACGGGTACTTGTTTTTGATCGTCAACTTATTCAACTGACAGTAGTCAATGCACATACACATTGATCCATCCTTCTTCTTAACGAATAGTACCGATGCTCCCCAATTCGATACACTTGGTCGGATAAAACCCCGATCTAACAGTTCCTGAATCTGCGCTTTCAGCTCCACTAACTCCTTCGGCGCCATCCTATATGGGGCAATAGACACTGGCGCTGTTCCCGGTAAAAGATCAATACTAAACTCCTCTTCGATATCCAGAGGTAATCCCGGAAGCTCTTCTGAGAAAACATCAAAAAATTCCTTTACTGTTCGCACATCCCCCACAGCTAATTCCTTGGCATCCAAAGCACAAACATGAGCTATAAATGCCTTACATCCTTTCCTTACCATTCTTTCGGTCTTCAAAGCAGATACCACATTAGATAGGTAGTTCCTCCTCTCACCTATCACCACCACCTCTTCACCCTCGAGAGTTCTCAACACCATGCGCTTGGCTGCACAATCCAAATTTGCTTGATACTTCACTAGCCAATCCATACCTAAGGTCAAATCGAACTCCCCGAATGGCAGTTCCATTAGATCAGCCGGAAAAACTACCCCTAAAACTTCTAGAGGTACATCCCTATACAGTTTATTCACCACTACAGAGTGTCCTAGAGGGCTAATTACAGTTATCTCCCTAAAAGAAATCTCAAAGTCTAGTTTCAGAGTTTCCAATATAGCACTAGCGACATAAGAGTGTGTCAAACCAATATCAATCAAAGCAGTATATGGCAACCCATAAATAAGGAACATACCAGTTATGATGTCTGGTGCGTCGCCCTCCTCTCTACGCCTAGGTGCATAGACCAATCCAGGCAATCTCGCCTCTGTATTCCTAGCACTTCTGCCCGGTGCTCCACGCCCTCGACCAATGCCATTTCCTTCTTTGGCCGGATCACGACCTCTCTGCGGTTGCTGACCTTCTCTTCTGAACAGTACACGTTCTTGACTCTCTGATTGTGCCCTAACTGGCCTCCAAGGGTAATCCCTTATGCGATGGTCCATAGACCCACATCCGAAACATCCTCTATTACCTGCCCAACACTCTCCCGAATGAAATTTCTCGCATCGAGTACACTGAGGTGGCCACTCAACAGCAACAGACTTCGTAGCTTGACTCGGCCCACCTAACCTAGACCTTTTCTGAAAACCCCCAGCAGGTCCTGATGGCCCAAAACTTCTTTTATTCCTACTCCTGTCCTAATTCTGCTTTTCAGACCTCTTCACCTCTTCGGCTATCTTAGCCTTCTCAACCAACACGGTATACTCCCTTTCTCGTTGCAGAGCTATTAATACTCGCAACTCCTCTCTCAGGCCATCCTCAAATCGGACAAAGCGCTCATGATCTATTGCTATGATACCACGGGCATAGCAGCTCAGCCACTGACTTACTTCGCTGAACAAATTAAGGAATGCCTTCCGCTGAGCGTCCACATAGCTCGATCCGATGTATTTTCCTTGAAATGCTGACTTAAAGAACTCCCAGGTGATGTGGTCAGCCGCTGTGCCATCCCTAACCATGAGCCACCATTGACATGCCTCATCTCGAAGGAGAGACACTATACCCTTCAATTTCTCTTCTGCGGTACAGTTAAGGCCGTCCATAATACGCTCCACCGCTTCTAACCAATACTCCACTACGTTAGGGGCCATACCAGAAACACCCCTGAACATCTTCGCTCCATTAGCTCTAACTCGTCCAGACACAGATTTCTGAGCTACCGACCCTACACTCGCTCCAACTACTCTCTCTAAAACCCGTAACATTGCCTGGGACACAGCATCATCTCCCCCAGTCTGGTCCTGATATTCAGCCTCCGCCACTAGCACCTCATCCTCTGGCCCATGTATTGATTCCGAAGGTTTAGACCCGACACCTCAACCTCTACCACGACCTCGCATGCCACGACCACGTCTTCTAGCACTCATGACTATCGTTTCGATTTAATCTGATTAAAAATTTTATGGATTAGTTTTTGTTTCTTCCACTATTTATTATAGAACTGTCTTATGAGTATATATATTTTTTCCAGAGTAATTTCTTTCGCGAACACATACATTCCTACATGCTTCAATCTCTAAGGCAAAATTTCCAAGTACTTGCAATCACATCACCATACCATCACATCATACAACAATATCATCATATTATACAATTGACAACTAGAAAACTTATCGTTGCGGATCAGTGCGAGAGACTCAGGTGCCAAGCTTCCCAAAAACATGTATTTTATCGAACCATTTTCCAAACCATCTATTGAAAATATTTTTGGCCCTTACACCCACAGTCGAGCTTTTGAACTTGGCTCTGATACTAAAATTTTAACACCCCAACCCGATCAAAAAGCTACTACCGAATCTGGCATGTTATAGGGAAGAAAATTTTAAAAACTGAGTTAAAAAATCATGAGTTGAGAAAAATTTTGCATATTAACTTACCTTTGGTTAAATTTTATTTTAAAAACAAACAATTGCTTAACCTAAGCTGTAACACAGTTCAGATTTTGTAATCCAAAGTCGAAATTTTAAGTAAAGCTTATTGTGCGATCCATTGAAAACAATGTTGCGTCTTAGGTTGAAAATTTGAGTTAGTTTGTTACTAAAATCCGATCTTAATTAACCAAATTACAAAATCTTAAATTCAAAGGTTTTAAGTTTTGAAAAACACCCACTTAGATAATTCATTAGGCATGCCATAACATTTGAAATTAATAACAAAAACCAAATTAATGTTTAGATGGCCTTATTACAATACCCAAAATCCAAATTAAAATAGTAATAATCCAAAATAAATATTAAAGATGAAATTACTTAAAACATTATGCATGGCCACCTCGAGTCCACCTCGGCTCCATATCAGCGGTGTAAGGATTACCTGCAAAATTTAACGGAGGGGGGTGAGTCACCAAAACTCAGTGTGTAAATCCCCGCCCAAAAGAGTTTTGGGCCCTCACACTAATCCATATATCAAGTATGTATGACATGCAATCCAACCAACCTACTATATCCACCCTCCATATCTCCAAAATCTACCCCATATCTGTGGCACCTAGCCACTGGTGGTACCTAACCACTGGTGGTTCCAAACCAATGGTGACAAAAGTGACAATTAATAATATGTGGGGCCACCTACTTGTGGTACCAAACCACTGGTGACAATCCCTAATATTAATACGTGGGGCCAACACACTGTGGTACCAAACCACTGGGACGAGTCACAGAAATAATATATGTGGTGCCAAACCATTGGTGGTTCCAAACCACTGAGACTTAGTCACAAGATATAACGTGTGGGGCCAACCCACTTGTGGTTCCAAACCACTGGGGATAGTCTAAAAGAGATCATGTTTCCTCCCTCTTCACTTCATACCCCAATTTCATGTTCATGGTTAACAGTTAATATGGTATGATCATGCTTTCAAGGTATACAAATAGTCATTTCACTCATACATACATTTGATGATAAAAGAACACATCAAAACTTACCCAGAGTCCTCGTTCTTACCCACAAGGATAACTTAGTGATCCATACATCATTCCGGCTTTTGACCAATCATAGTTAATAACATAATTGAAATATGAAGTGTGTGAGAGTTACACACCTGATAATACGTAACACAACGCTCTCTATGTCGACACTATCGCTAATAGACACTACTGCTATCTGTCTACTATTCTGCTCAGAAGCCGGCCCACAACCCAGTGGCCAATCTCGAGCAGCAGACACCGTGCGCTTCTTGTACTTTGGGGGTGGGGCTATGGGTTTAACCCCTTCCTTCGCTTGGCTAACGTTTGGGTCGATGAAAAGATCTTGGTCAATAGACTAGATTAAAGCATTTGAATAGGAAACAAATATGAATATGAACAAAACGCAAAGATCCCTTACCTAGATCAACAAATCCCGGAGATTCAATAACTTGGATCAAAGTGCTGATTAAATACTTAAATACTAACACCGTGTAATCTTTAACACCCTTCAATCACAAATCAGATGCCGAAAGAACGTGAAGACAAACCCCTCCTTCAATCGGCCAGGAATTAAAAGCCAAGATTAATGCTTTTGGCATCAGAAAGAAGAGAAAGGAGATTTAAAACAAAAAGGGAACACTTACCATGATCAAAGAGAATCTGATTGACAAGTTGTGAAACTAGGTGGCGGCAATTTGCTGATTAAAGAACGAAAGAAAAGAGATGAGTACTCAAGGGAGGATTCGGCTAAACAAGAAATAGAAGGGATGAAAAGAAGAAATGGAGAATGGAGTTTCGGCTCTTACTTATGCAAATGATAGAAAAGAAAAACGAAGAAATGGTAAGATGATAGGAAGGTTCGGCTACAAGATTGGAATGGAATGAAGCGTAGTCTAGAGTACCTGAGGGTTTTCGGCTTTTGTTAGTAAAGCAAAGAACCCAAGTTGCCGAAATACAAAGAGAGGAAGAGAGAAAAGATGATTTTGGTTGGACTGAAGAAGGATGAATGACACTCTTGGGAATTTCAGCTACTCAAAGAAATGCACCGCACTGCTCGAAACGCAAAATAGTCTACTGCCAAAACACACCACAAAAGAGTTTAACACCTAAAGCTAACCCCTCTTGAATTTTAAGCACTGACACACACCCTTAAAACCGAATGCCCAACAACACCTAGCCACCTCCAAATTTCGGCCAGCACCTCACACCTCTTTAGTCCCTTCCTTTTCTCCTTAATTCTCTCCTGATCACACATTCAAAATTGTTTGAAAGTTTCAAAACCCACTTTTTACTCCTGTCCATACATTTGAATTATTTGACTCAATCAACTCTCCCTTTTTCAAGCATTCTAGCCGAACTCCACCTCTGCTCCCCCTTGACGCCAAAAAGAATTCTTAAAATAAGGAATACGCGACTTGAACCTACTCCCTCCAGCTCCCTTGTGGCATCACCTACCTCAACCCTTAAGTGGCGCCTCCTTGCCACTTTACTAAGGTACTTCTTTGTGTCATCCAACATAAAAAATATCCCATAAGGCCCAACTCAGCTAGCTTTCCCTAAAAGGGCCAAAATCAGAAACTTTTAGTAAGGCTCAGGCTTAACCCCAAGCCTTCCCGGAACCCCCAAACACACCACACACAACATACACACAGAAACACATCAAATGCACAGCCCCCAATTCAGGATGTTACAGCCCAATAATGAGGTCGAAGGCCAAGCAAATCCGAGCAAGACTGAATGGGAAAATCAAGATCACTTTCTTATTTTCAAGAAAATCAAGAAACCAAATATTGGTCCAATTTTGTTGTTTTAGACAATTTCAAGAATCAAGAAAATCAATATTTCAAATCTTGGAAATCTTGGTCCAGGAAATCAAATCATGTAGCCAAGAAGCATTAGATTTCATGTATGAGCTTGAACGGGCCAATTTCGAAAGGAAACGGATCATCATTTAAAATATTTAAACTATAGGTCCAATTTTATTTTAATAGGTGGATCATCATGTAAGAATTCAGCCCAAGGAGCCCATTTAATAGGTGGGTCATCATGTAAGAATTCAACCCAAGGAGCCCATTTAATTCCTTTGGCTGAATTCCCATTACACATAGAATTATTTTATTTTTTTATTTGATGAGTTGTCATGTTAGTTATTCCATTAGGGTTAGGAAAACTTATTTTGGGGGCCTATAAGTAGCATGGACGTCTACCCTTATAGATGAGCAATTGATTTGTCATTTCTTGTTTATTTTAATTTAGTTCTTGTTGTTTTGGCTTATTAATTTTATTGATTTTTGTTCTACGTTAAAATTGCTTGAAGAGAGATGTTCTCCTATCTTGTTCCATCAAGAAACACATCAAAATTACGAGTTTTAATCTTTTCTTGTTGTTTCAAACATTCTTGCACAAAATAGTTTGCTTTTGTCTTTAAAATCACTTCTAACAAATTTGTTTTTGTTTTGTTTTTCCAAATCTGGTTGGGGTGCTTTGTTGAGGTCTAAGGACGGTTTCTTTCCATACAAGAAACCCTAATTTGTTATCTATTGGACTCTTTTCCAGTATTTTCATCGTTCATTTGTTTTAATTTCGTTTGACTCTTCTTTGTGACAACTTATGTATTTTCATTGTTTCTCTTTTCAGTTTACGTTCGTCTAAAGATCTAGGTTAAATCCGCAACTTAAACACTATTTTGCACGCATGCCGTATCATTCTTTTTCAGAAGGTATTTTCTCCTTAACCTATCTTAAACACTTAACTCAAGTCAAGTCTTTGTTGGAACTTGTTAAACGTCACATCAGTAATTGGGTGTCATTATCGAATTTTACAGTATCTAAGAAAACTAATCGTGTAACTACCTTTGGTCCATAACTATCTCAATTCTCGTTTGGTTGGTTCCTGACTATTGTTCGTCTATCTTGACTGGCTCAAAGCCAATCTTATAGGATAGTCTACACTGCTAACGTAAACTCACATCATAAAGGTTGTTTCCCTTATCTATAACAGAGTCCACCCACTCTATGTGCCATCAAAGCTTTTGGGCGAATCCTTCCTAACCAATCACAGTTCTTGATCACTATGTTCCATCCTAGTGCTCACCAACATCTAGGCGTCACAAGCGTGCTCAAAGGGTTTTTATACTTGGTCTAGTTCTAACACTATACCTATTCAAAACTTATCTTATTTGCATTATTTACCAAAACAGTATCTAGACATTAAAGCTTCGTCTGGCGGGGCGTTATACAACTTGTGTCTGTTCTTGTCAAAATAAACCCATTTTCGTCATTTGTAATCATAATAATTTCATCTTATTCAAGTCTAATCTCAACAGTGTTTACATAATGACTGTAGGAATCAGGATAAATAACTCTAGCCTCTAACCATTGAAACTTGAATTTTCCTGGATCAAATACTAAAGATTGGGTCAATCCCCTTCATCCTTCATTTAATTCCAATCAAGATGGCTTTTCAACGTATGCTTTTGGTGCCCTGAATCTTTTTTTATTGAAATTCTAATGAATCAAACTGATCTTTGGAAATGATTTCCTTCGAATCTGCTTCTAACAAAATCAAACATTCATTTTCTTTATCTTCATTCGTCGAATCACTTAATAACATGCATTCCAATTCTAGAGGGGACTAGTGATTCCATCTTGGAAACAATAGAGCATTCTTTAATCTCATAAGGGTATTTAATAGCATTAAAGACATTAAAAGTAACTATGTCATCGAGAACCCTCATGCTAAGTTCACCTTTTTGTACATCGATCAACATTCTTTTAGTTGCTAAGAATGGTCTCCCCAGAATGACAAAAACTTCTTTATTTGCCTCAAAATCCAACTTAATGAAGTCAATAGGAAAGATAAATTTATCTACACGTACTAGTATGTCCTCAATTTTTCTTTTAGGATGTACCAATGACCTATTCACCAATTAGAGTGTAATCGCTGTTGGTCTGACCTCACCAGTCCTCAGTTACCTAAACACAGACATTGGAATCAAGTTGATACTTGATCCTAAATCACGTAAAGCCCTTCCATAGTAAGAATCTCATATGTTGCATGGTATGGTAAAGCTATATGGATCCTTCATTTTTTGGGGCAACTTATCTTGCAGGAATGCTCTACACTCCTTCATCAATGCGACAGTCTCAAACTCTTCAAGTCATCTCTTCATGGATAGGATGTCCATCATGAACTTGACATAGTTCGACATTTGCTTAAGAGCTTCCACTAATGGGATATTAATATGAAGCTACTTAAGTACATCTAAAAACTTCTTGAACTAGACTTCCTGCTCCTGCTTCTAAAGTCTTTGAGGGTAGGGTGGTGGAGGATTCTTAACTTATGCTGGACTATTCTTCTACAGCATTTTTTTTGCATCTGACATAGATGTTCATTTATTAGAATTGACAATTTTAGGAGTTACCTCATCAGAGTTCACAAATTCTAGTTTCTGCAAAATTGAAGTTTTAGTAGCTGGTTGAACCTCTTTTTTTTTCTTGAGCATCAATGGGCTCATTTTTGACCTCGATAGCATTGGGCTCTAATGTTCTTCCACTTCTTAGAATGACTTCTTTACAATGCTCATTACCTGGATTTCTTGGGTTATCCATGTCACTGAGCAAAGAGCCTTGTGGTCTTTTTCATAATTTATTGGCTAGCTGACCCATTTTATTCTCCTAGTTCTTTAATGTTGCTGCTTAGCCTTGAATTAGTACTGCTTGGTTTTGAATCATTGCGTCATTCATTTCCATGTACACTTTCAACAAGTTCTCCAAACTATGGGTAGGTTCAAGTTGTTGTGGTTTTTGAACTTGCTGGGTAAATGCTGGCGATTGGTTTGATCTGGGTTACATATAGGTGTTACAGGGTCTAGCTCCTTGATTACTCCAAGAGAAGTTCAAGTGGTTTCTCCATGAAAGGTTATAAAAGTTGGAATATGGTCCCTTCCCACCTCTATTCTGATTTGGATTTCCCATATAGTAGATGGACTCTAGGTTTGATGGGCAATTTTTTAACGTGTTCCATCTCCACAAAAAACATAAGAGATGTTTTCAAATTGGCTAGGCTACTGTCCTGTCATATCATTATTGAAACTATTAGTAGTAAGACTCTTAAGCATTGGGGACGTAGAGGATACCTGAGCTACAAGGGATGTAAGTGTATCAACTTCATGTACTCCTACAACTCTATGTCCTGTGGCGGCTTGGTTGGGTTCCCGTTGGTAGCTATTACTAGCTATCTTTTTAACAATTTCATAAGCCTCATTAAAAGACTTAGAAAGAACTGCTCCATTTGTCGAAGTATCTACTACCATCCTTATGTGCGTGTTAAAACCATTGTAGAATGTCTCTAGCTGGATGCAATGCAGAATTTCATGATTCGGCCATTTTTGCAGTAATTTTTTTAATCTTTCCCATGCCTCATACAAGGATTCGTCATCCATTTGCTGCAAGGTAGTGATCTCAGTTCACAACTTAGCATTCTTGCTAGGTGGAAAGTACTTCATTAGGAAGCGTTCTGCCAATTGTTGGCATGTTAAAATCGAACCCGGTGGCAATGAATTTAGCCAAGCTCTTGCACTATCCCTTAGTGAATATGGGAGAAGTTTCAAACTTAGTGCATATTCAGTATATCCTTTAAAAAAAAATAATTTATTTGAGATTTACTAGAACATAGTGTATTAATTATCACTTTGTTTCTTTGGATTATAATGTATTAGCTATTCTGGAGCCTTGAATTAGTCTTCTACTATGAAACATTAACATGTTTCTTTACCACATTAAACATAGTGTAACAATATATTAGCTATTCTGTAGCCTTAAATTAATTTTGTAACACCGAAGACTAGTTCGTCATTACCAAAAAAGAAAAATGTTTTTTGTCCTTAAGGATAGTATGCACCATTGCCTTATCTATGGACATAAATTTCCTTCCTTTTAATATATATTAATTGAATAATAACTTTTTCAAGTGTCGATAGGTACATAACCAATGACTTTTCATAAATTGTCTCTCTTCTTTAAAGGGTTATATTGAGAACTCTTATTGATCTATTATTGATCTTTATATTTCCACGTCTAGTGGTGAGAAGAATTATTACTCATAAGAAATCCAATAGTTAAGTAATTATCATCACAATCCACAAAAAGGGTGCAATTCATACTTAATGTTTAGGCATACGATAGTTACATAACTAATGGTCTTTCATACCATATCGATAACATAATCTATCTCCATTCCTTTAGGAATTCTTGTTTTTCTTTTATCTTCATTTTCCACTTCTGGTAGTGAGAAAAATAATTATAACCATACCCTTTAAATATTATTATAATACAACTTATTGTAACACCCCATACCTAACCCCAATCATTGGGTCTGGACTATAGGATGTTACACTCCAATTTAGAATTTTAAATTAGACTTTGAACATTTTTATCCATAGTTAATAAAAGACTGAAGACAAGATTATATCCAATACTACTACTAATAGATTTTCGAATTTACAAGAATTGGTGTTGATAATAAAACTTTGATTTAATATATGACAATTTCACCCAGTAAATATGTAAAAATAATCACTTAATACTAAAACAATTTGTATTCTGACCATTTAATTTCATTTACAATAAAGACCCTGTGACTCTGCCTCTGGGTTGCCCTGCTGTATACGTATTACAACTAAGAAACAAAATTTGCTGATGCACGATGGTCTCTGGCTTGGTCCCTTCTTGAACTTCCAAAATTCCCTATTTACCTTCAATGCATAATAACACAAGTAAGTTCTAGAGAACTTGATGTGTCTCTAACTAACCATGATCACAATAAAGGCAAGCCCACCTATTGTTTAATAGTGTAGTTATTGTAAGACCGAAAATATCGTATCCACAAGGATCAAAAGTACTAGTAATTACTATCTTCTTATTATCTAGCCTAAGAATTGAAGTGATTTCTTTTAAACTAAAACTAATTAAAAGCACGACAGAGAATGAATTGGGAAAATACTTTTAGACAACTTTATGAAAGAGGCAATGTAATATCCTGGATTTTGGGCTTATGCATTTGTGCTTAAATATATGAGAAGGTATGCCTTTGTGTGTTATGAATGTGTTGTATGAATTTTGTGAACTTTAGAAAATAGGAGAGTGCTTTAGAAATTATCAGATTTTAAGTTCAAAGAGGGAGCTAGGCTTGATAGGCCTTAAGAGAAAATGTAGGGGAAATATGACATAAATGGGCTTGTTTAAGTGGCATGGAGGCGCCACTTAGGGCCTTGGTATGTGACGCCTCAAGCAAGGGAGAAGGGAGGAGGTTCGAATCATGTTGGCGGCATGGGAGTGTGGCTTTTATTTTGCATGGTGGCGTCAAGGAGGGGAGAAGTGATGGACGGCACTTAGGCTATATCTTAGGAGCTTAAATCTTTTTATTTTTAAGAGATAAATGGAGATAATTAATTAAGGTAAGGATTAATGGGAAAAGATGATGTGATAATTGAGAGATAAAGTTATCAAAATAGGGAGAGTTGGCCGAATATCCAACACTGAGTGTAAGGTGGTGTATAGCCAAAATTCTGAAGCCTAGTGTTTATCTTCTTCATTTGAATTCTTTTCTTCTTTTCTCAAGTTTCTCTCCTAGCCGAAAATCCTCTTCCCCAATTCTCTCAATTCTTTCTTTTTCCCCCTCTAGCCGATTCATACTTGAGCCTCCATAACATTCTTTTTCATCTCTTTCTCATTACCACTACTATTAAGCAAAAGCTGAATCTCCCTAGTGTTCTTCAAAATCGAAATCTCTGTGGTGTCAAGCAAGGTGCTGTCGATTTCTGAAGGAAAGGTAAGATCAAATGTTATTCGATTTCCATTCCTTTTTCTTTTAGACTTGTCAAAATCTAAGAACTAATCCTATTAGTGTTCTTTGGCCGAAACTTTGAAGAAGGCTTCGGGATTTGGTAGTTGTCGACTAACAAGAAGGAAATCATTCGGGATTTCAGGAGCTAAGGTAAGAAAATATGATCTTAGGCCGAAGGCCATTTGTCTTGGTCCATTAAGTGCTATAATCGACTCTAACAAAGGTTATGCAGAGAGTCGACATCTTCTTTAGTAGATAGCAAATTCGAGATTTAGATTCACAAGGTCAGTACATCTGACATTCGGCTAAGGCCATACTTAGTGACTCAGATCTATTTCTTACTTCATTAAAAAGCCAAAACTAACTAGTTCAATGATTTAGTGTTTAACCGATTGCAAGAAGAGTCATCACGAAGTTTTCGGGATTTGATTAGTAGTCAAATCGGCAGCAAGGTAAGAAGTTGGTTGCATTAATCCTTCAGGATTTGGTTTTATAGCCGAATAGGCTTTTGTTAAAATATTAAGTGTTGGCCGAATGTAGGGACTAGAGCATTAAATCGGGATTCTTCAGGATTTCAGTGAACTCGATAAGTATACCAGGTGTGTAGCCCTCCCTAAGTCTTAATAGATTTACGGCATTATATTTAATATATGTGTTTATAATAATGTGCAAAGTGGGCTAAGGTACCATGCAGTGGTACAAAGTACTCAGGTACGTTTACCTACTCCTACTATGAGTATAATATGATCTGTACAGCACATATGTGAAATAATAAGAATGTGAATAAGAAATATGACATGGCTTATGCATATTTGTATGACATGGGGCATATGGGTTATATGGAAAGGGGAAGTGATCTGGTGGTTTATACCACAAATATCTGAATGTGGTGACTTCGGTCACATAATCTGAATGTGGTGACTTATGTCACAAATATCTGATCTGATGGCAATGCCACAATATATATAAGGGCGATGAGCACGTCGTCTGCAAATGATCGCTTTCGATGATGTGTAGCGGATGGTGGGTTGACTTAGTAGTCCCCACGGTGTGATGGTTGGTACGGGTGATGTGTAGCGGATGGTATCTAGGTTTGGGTTCGGAAATGCATCATTATTTGTAAATTGTGATATGTATGATCTGATATGCCTGAATCATTAAGACTTAGTGTGGTTGTTATACACTGAGTCTGTTTGACTCACCCCGTTGTGGGATATGTTTTCAGGTGACGCTCAGTAATGGACCGGGTCGCAGGAGCTTAGTGGCGGCCATGCTCAGCTCAAAGTTTATTTTTAATTTGGAGTTTCTATTTTTCTTTTTTATATTTGGATTTATTCGGGTTTTGTTTTTGATGTAATAAGGCCATAGTATGAACTGTTTACGCTTGCATTTTAATTATTTTGGTACGATACAAATTTTATTAAATTAACGCTTAAGTAATCTTTCTTAAAATAAACCTTCAAATATTTTGACATCTAAATACAAATGATATCCAATTTAAAGATACATTTTTAACGAATTCGGCATGTCTTCTGATTTAAAAACAAGGTTTTTAATAAATCCCTGATTTCAAAAAAATAACAATGTTTTCAATTGAACCCAACACGAATCAAACTTTCTTCAAAACTACCAAAGTTTTCCAAAATGATAAACGAATTTGAAAATGTTTTACTCCCGGAACATACCATATTCGGTCGAGACTCGTGGGCTGGGTTTTGGGTGTTTCAGCTTGGTATCAGAGCCCAGTTTTAAACTCTCGGCCTTGGGTTTAAAGCTCATAACGTTGTTAAAATAAGGCCCAAACAAGTTTTGTGAACAATTTTGTGGATAAGCAGGTTTTTCTAGCATGGCACCTAAGTCTCCGACCCGAAGTCCACCAGGTAAGTACTTCTAACGGTTGTGTGATTTATAGTATGATTTGTAAAAGGGTATATCGGGAACGTAGATTAGTATATGAAGTACTTGAACCCTAGGATTAGTTTACCCCAACAGAGAAATTCATAAAACTTAAAGCCTAATTAAACAAACCTGTGACTAAGTCGCCGAGTTAGGGTGTGGCAACCATTGTGCGCATGTCTAGGATTGGATTCAGGAAGAGCCTGGTATTTAAGCAGTCCTCGTGACTCACCTCCTCTTCGCTCGAATCCTACCTGGTGCGTAGTGACGGTTCACCTTAACCAAGAGGACTCATTCATGGACGAAACTCAATGATTAAAACCCAAAAGGGACTAGCCATATTTTTATGAAAACCCTAGTTTTAAAAATCAACAAACCACCCTTTTGAGTTGTGAAATTATTTATTTTGAAAAATTTTCAAAATATTCCCAATTTACAAAATTACCTAAATACCCCTAGTTGTAAAATTACTAAAATGCCCTTGGTTTGAAAAATCTTAAATTACCATACTACCCTAGATTTTTACTAAGATTTGCTTGCCTTACGAAAATATCCAAAAACCCTATTTTGTAAAATATCAAAATACCTTGATTTGGGAAAATTTACTAAAATACCCCTGACTTACAAATTACCAAAATAGCCCCGATTTCCAAAATTTCTGCAACATTACCGATTTGGAAAACAAATCCTCAAAAATAACCCCAAGTTTTGCAAATTTTGAAATACCTTTGATTTATAGAGATTTTTCAAATTGACCCTGGTTTATTACCAAAATACCCTTGTAGGACAAATTACGAAAATACCTCTAGGGTAGGAACAGACAACAACGTTGAATGATGAATGTGTGTGGTAGATGCTACTGAATGGATGTACTTCTCTGAACTAGGATAGAAGACTTGAAACTCTGAATGATCGAAAGAACTACTATTAAACTTCCTTTCATAAAATTGTTCGCGGATAATCAGTGGAACAAAGGCTAATACATAAACTTTGTAATCAGATTAAAGCGCGGTCATAGAAATGAGCTCTAGGGGACGTGGTCGTAATGTGCGAGGACGTGGTAGAGGCAGAATGACTGTTTCGGAACCCGTTAGGTCGGGTCAAGGGTCCAAAAATGAGGTACCACCACCCCCACCACCAGCTGTTGGTGTTGAGCAACAAGATTAGACGGGGGATGATGCAGTATCACAGGCAGTGCTGCGAGTTCTTGAGATGGTGGCTGGAGCAGGTGGAAATATGGGAGCTCAAAAATCTGTACCCAAGCGACTCCGAGCCAATAGAGCTGAGGTATTCCGTGGCGTATCCGGCGTGGCGCCGAGTATAGCTGAGTGTTGGTTAGAGGCGACGGAACGAATTATGGATGAGTTGGATCTGACCCCTGAGGAGAAACTGAAAGGAATGGTGGCACTGCTACGCAATGAAGCATATCAATGGTGGCTCACAGTTCGGGATGGTGCCACAGCCGAGGATCTTACTTGGGAGTATGTTAAGGCGGTGTATCAGAAGAAGTATGTCGGCACGCGTTATACTGATGCGCAGGGGAAGGCATTTTTGTGGCTGGTTCAAGGGAATAAATCCGTAGCAGAGTACAGAAGCTGAATTCCTAAGGTTGAGTCGTTATGCTCGAGGAGTAGTGGCTACGAAGCATGAGCGATATGTTTGTTTTGAGGATGGACTAATGGATGACCTGAGGTTGTTAATAGCTTCGCACCAAGAGCGGGAGTTTTCTGCATTGGTAGAGAAGGCTAAAGTAGCTGAAGGGATTAAGGACTCTGTGAGGCAAAACACAGATCGGAACAGGTAGAAAAGAGGTTTTTGATCGTCAGGATCATCTGGGAATGTGCAGAAGAGGCCTAGAGTTGATGGGCACTGAGGTCGACAAGCAAGTCGTGACAGGAGGCGTGATCGCACTGCACTCAATGTGGGATAAAGGCTGAATTAGAGGGTTAGAATCGAGATTGAATTGATAATTTCCTAACTAGAAAAATAAACTAATACTGAATAATTACAATTAAAAAATAACACAGCTTCTTCTCAAAATGTGAAATTAACTACTTAAGCGCAAATAACATAGACCTAGTAATATATATTTCCACTTTTTTTTTAAATAAGTTTAACAACTGAAATAAAGAAAACAGTTAGGCAACTGATCAAATCAAATCTCGACAAAAGGGAAGTCAATAAAGTAGGAGAAGAAAAAATGGGTTTTGGGTTAATATTAATGGGTGAGTCAAGAAACGGTTTATTAGGCTTAAAGGGGTTCACTAGGGGTTAATTATGAATGTAGGTTTTAATGGACTAAGTGCGTTAAAACCTAGGTGCCTTTATCATCTCAGTTTATCAAATTAAGGGTGTGGTCTCGAAATGCATAATCGAAGCAAGTTCTATAATAACAAATCAATATTGACACACTCATAACCAACAATAAAGTGAGCAAGAAAAATATATGCTCTAACACAAAATTTATGGTTTTTGATGTCAACCTTGCAAATTTTAAACTTCAAAGTAATATTAAATTCAGGGAAACAACCTAACAAATTTTTAATTCTGAAAATAGGCTTATCATGCTTGATTCTCTAATATCTTAGAGTTTAAACGATAAATGCACAATTACCTATGACTTAATCCAAAACATATCAATTAAAATCCTAAGTTAATAGAAATTTTATTGTAATTAGTAATATGAGAAAATTACTTAAGAACAAGACATAATTCAGGGATTTTTTAATAATTCTATAATTAACCTCTCCACACTTAAGATGTACAATGTCCTCAATGTACAAAGATAGATAATATCAATGTAAGCAGAAAATCATAAAAGATGGAAGGAGGTAAAACTTCCTGAATTATGGATGACATCCTTAGAAATTGAAAATTGTAGAAATAGGTCCAATGAGAACCATGATGAAGCTAGAGGTGTAGGTGGGGGAGAATACTCTAGTAGTTTGTTCGTTCCTTAGTAGCACCTTGAACCTTTTTAACCTGCGGAGTCATCAGTAAAGTTTCAGGGGGTTTTATTAATGGATTTCCTTATGGTTACTCAACAATAAACAACCAAAGATATAAAGAGATTAAAATATACGAATATAAATTAAAGAAAAAAAGATAAAGAGAAAGAGATTAAACATTAAATTAAATTAAAATGAAAAATAAATGGACTCAAAGGTCCTCATCGGCAGATGAATCGCGAGGTGGGGGTGGTGGTGATATGTGAAAATGCTGACAAATCTATTGTAGAGTCGCCTTGATGCTATCGAATTGTCGAGCGTTGTCATTAAATTGTTGAGTGTAGTACTGCTCAAAACAAGTGTGGTGCTCAGAGATGTCAGTCAGTGAAGCAGCCGCATGAACTGGTCAGTGAGGCGGTGGTTGCGCAAAAGGTGGCTCCTCGTGATGTGAAGGGACATTATTAGTAATTTCCTCTGGGTCGTCCTAGTCGGTGGCCCTCAATAGACGGTATTGAGGAGGATCAAACCCACGACGGTGCTCAATCATCCTCATATGAAGCATCATCGCGATGCCCTGTGTGGACATCTGCCCAATGAGCGTGAGTGAGGATGATTGAGTTGTTGTGTTGAGGAGGCCAAAATGTCGAGCCAGGCACGTCACATAGGGGCCAATGGAGAGGATTCCTCTCCTATGTCACTCCGTCTGATGCCGAATGGCGAGGGAGATAAAGTAGGCTAAATTAAACACGTGCCCATGTGCCATGCACCATAGGAAGTAGGCGTAGTGAGTGTTGACGACGTCGATGCTCTCTCGCCTTCTTGTCAAACTGTTAGCCAGGATGGCATGTAGGTACCTCAAGTATGGGGTGCAAGCTAATGCCTTGGAGCGGCTGGGATCGTAGGTAGCTGAGGTAGGGACTAGGTCTCTCCAGTAGGACGAAGGGGAGTAGTGGATGTGGCGATGGAGGTCCTCGAAGTCGTCGTCCTCCATGAACTCCTCAGCTAAAGCAACCCTAAACTTTGGAATACTCAACTCTCAAACTAGGTCTCCAAGGCGGAATTGGACTGTGCTGGGGTCGTCAAAATTTTTCATGACCGTCTGGAGGTGGAATGTGGAACAGAGCTCCAAAGTAAGCTCTAGATAAGTCAGCTCGACAATCTCGAAAAAGTGCCCCCATGGGTCAATGGTCAAAAGGGCTGAACTGTGTCATCTAGTTGGACCTACTCCAAGACGGCCCAATCAATGCATCTCCACACGCTGAGGGGTCGTGCGCGAAGTATCTGAAAAAGTTCCTCCTGGGGTCCTAGGGGAAACTGTAGAAAAAGGTGGGGCACTTTGGTGGATACACTTGCAGAAGTAGCTCTAGGTCCCTTCCGCTTTTTTGAAGCGGGGACAGTGGGTTTTTTCCACGTGGGGGAGTCATTACATACCTATAAATGCAAAAGTTTTTCACTAAATCAAGTATCATTGCTAGCCAAAAATTTACTATCCTGGTAGTCCAAAATAATAGTATAATCCTGTAACATCCTGGAAAGGGCCTATGCATTTTCGGTTTAGTTGTACGAAGTGACATGTTTTATGTACTAAGAATAAATTTTGAATATTTTTGGAAACCCGGAAATGAATGAAAATGAGTTAGAAATGAACATTTTTTTGGAAACCTGAAAATGTATGGAAATATTAAGTTTAAAAATGGAAGGTGAACATTTTTGGAAACTAGGAAATGTAAGGAAATGATTTGGAAATGATTCAAAAAAGGAAAGTGAACATTTCTGGAAACTTGGAAATGTAAGGAAATGTCAAGTTCAAAGAGCTAAGCCTTTCTCTAGAATCCTGGGAACCTTAGAACCTTGGGAGAGATTCCCTACTGCCTTAGGAAATCAAACAGCTATCCCTGCTTGAGAAAGTACGAAAATTTTAGGAAACTTAGGAATGACTTAGAAATGCCGAGTTTTAAAGTTTAAAAGAGGAAACTAAGGCAAGGTGGCCTTAAAAGAAAAAGTATGTGAAATTTGACACACAAACAGGCTTGGAAAAGTGGCCTGAAGATGTCACTTAGGGCCTATGGAAATGGCGCCACATGCAAGGTGTTGGGCCTGAGTTCGAGTCACAAGGGAAGCAAATAAAAGAAGTTTTATTTTTGCTTCCGAGGCTTGAGAGGTGGACGGCACAAGCTTTCTAGAAAGGAGGAGTTTTATTCTATTTAAAATACGGCTAATTAAGGGGATAAATAAGGATTTAATTTGGAGAGATAATTAAAGGATTATTCTTTTAATTATTTTTAAAGGATAATATTATCACATAGGAAGAGTGGTGGCCAAGTAGGGGACTCTAGCCTAGTAATTTCGGCTAAGGAAAGAAAAGTGAGGCTATTCTTTCATCTTTTCTAAGTGTTTGCAGAAAATCCTCTAGCCAACTCTCTCTCTGTCGAATTTCCTTTGGCCAAGTAGCCTCTCTTTCATCAATTCTTCTTTTCTTCTTCTCATCTCTTCTCTTCTATTGTCAAAGCCGAAACCTTTTTGATCCCTGTCTAAGTCTCCATAGCCGAATCTTTGTGGCTTCAAACAAGGGTGCCGTCGACTGTGGTGTTAAGGTAAGAACAATGGATTTTTCAATCTCTTTTAATCAAGATCTAGGAACTGATTCTCTTGTTGTTTCTTTGACCGAAATATTAAGGAGAAATTCCGGGATCTTTGCTAGTGTCGACTCTTAAGGGAGATAGTTCGAGATCTAGCCAACCAAGGTAAGTGTACAATCTGCTAAGGGCTATATAAAGGTGATTTAAAAGTTAGAAGTGGATCTAATAGATATCATATAGGTTTCAGCATCTCCATAGCCGAGGGATACTTTTCGGGATTTGAAATCACAAGGTATGTGTTTAAGACATTTGGCCAAGGCCTATTTTAAATGTTTGGATTTATTATCAGAAGCTGAAAACTAACCCGTGGAATAATATAGTGTTTAGCCGATTTCAAAAGGGAGGAATACAAAGTTCCGGCATTTGATTCTTAATTCAATTCGGCTACAAGGTAAGTAACACTAATCCTATTAGGATTTGGATTAATGGCCGAATGGTTTTTATTAAATAGTAAGTGATTAATTTATGTAGGACTTGAGATCTAAATCTGTAAAACGGTTTTGTTCGAGATTTCAAGGACTTCGTTAAGCGAATCAGGTGTGTACCCCACACTAATTTTTAATACGATCTATGGCACATTTAATATAAGCATGTATAAGTATGAATAAGAATGTGAATATGCCTAAGGTACCTTATTGTGGTACAAAGTACTCAGGTACGTTTCCTACTCCTACTAGGATTACGAAATATGTTGTATTTAACATGTGAAAAGTGACATGAATGTGAATTTAAGCATGATATGTATAATATGAATAATATGGGGCATTCGGGTTATTTGAAAAAGGGGAAGTGAATATGGTGACTTCGGTCTCACTATCTGAATGTGGTGACTTCGGTCACATTATCTGATTGTGGTAACTTCGGTTACATTATCTGAATGTGGTGTCTCATGACACAATTATCTGGTGGCTATGCCACAAATTTTATATAGGCGATGAGCACGTCGATCGCATGGCGCGCCGATGGTGTGTAGCGGATGGAGGGTTGACTTAGTAGTCCCCACGGTGCAGCGAGTTTGGTACGGGGATGTGTAACGGATGGCATCTAGGTTTGGGTTCGGGTTGCATCATATTTCTATTTGTATATGAATATGCCTGTGGTACAATATGGTATGCTTGATTTATTAAATTTTAGTGTTGGTTACACATTGAGTCTGTTGACTCACCCCATTGTGGGAACATGTTTCAGGTGACAAACAGTGATGGACCGGGTCGGCAGGAGCTTAGTGGTGGCCATGCGAAGTTCAGATTTTCCTTATTTTTGGACTCTTGTTATTTTAAGTATTTTATAATTCTATTTTGGATTTTTATTTGATGTAATAAGGCCACAACTGAACTAAGTTATTTTCTGTTTTATTCACTTTGTTTCGACATTTTTGATTATTAAAGAGTAAGTCAATTTGATTTAAAATAAACTTTCAATATTTTGTCACTTGAAACAAATGGGCTTTCAATATAAAACAAACTTGTTTTCAACTCAAGCCCAACCCAATTCGAGCGTTCTCCCAAAATCTCTTAAAATTTTCTTTAAGTGCAAACGAATTTGAACTAGTTTTCTTCGAGGAACATACCAGATCCGGTCAGGACTCGTGGGCCGGGTGTGGGGTGTTTCAAATCCTAAAAAAATAATGCTAAAATCAGATACGAAAGTTTAGACAGTGCGAATTTATGGTAGGCTTAATATAATGGTATTAGCAATGGAATTTTAAAAGGAATAACTAAAATTCATGAAATTAACAAGATCACTAATAAGTAGTATAATAATTAAACTTAGTAATAGAATTAAACTAAATAGAGTAAACAATCAAAAGAACTAAACAAATTAAAAATAGAAACCTAAATGAAAATAATAATAAGAATAAAGAATAAAATGAAGTAAATAAATAAAAATGGAAGAAAGAAGAAAAAATGGTAGAGAAGGGTGAACCGACGGGAGGCGGTAAGGTGGTGCACGGTCGTGGCGGTGGCGCACGGGCGTGTACTGCGGGGGCTGGTGTGTGTGGAGAAGAAAGGGAGAAGAATGAAAGAAAAGAAAAGAGGATATGGGAGATATTTCAGTCGCCTGGGGGCAATCGTCGAGGTGGTGGCTGGAGTAAGTGAGAAGGAGTAGAGAGGGTGTTTGGGTGAGAGCAGCTAGGGTTTTTTAGGGGGAATTTTTAGGGAAGAAAGTGAACAAGAGCCGGAGGTTTAAATTGGGATTGGGCACGCGGTTGTGGCACACGCCAGTGTGCCTTATGTCCAGCCCGTGTGTTTCGTAAATGTTGGTTGAGGGCGTGTCTGAGTCTTGGCCCACGTTCGTGTTCCCTGGGCGTGTTGGGTCACACGGCTGAATCGTACGACCGTGTGATGCTTCATTCATTTCCCCCACGCTGGTGTAGAGTTTTGCACACCTGTGTTAGTTAGTCAGTATCGACCACGGCCTATAGGCACAGGAGTGTCGCACGCCCATGGCATTCACTTAGTATTGCCCACGGTTTTAAGGCACGCCCATGTTAATTTATCACATCCCGTGTTCTTTAGTCAGTGTCGACCACGGCCGCATCGCAAGGCCGTGGCATTTTATCACAGCCCGTGTTTTGGGGAAAATTTTGTCCCGTGTCCACATGGTCTCCGCCATGCCGAGTACCTACTCGTGGTGTCCATATGGCCACAGCAACGCCCGTGTGCAAGGCCGTGTGGGTAGGGAAACCTGCACCTATTGATGTGGTTAGTTTTTAATGAGGTGCTAAAAATCGAAACTATTGACATTAATGAGGTTAGTGCTCGGGTTGCCTCCCGAAAAGCGCTCGTTTAAAGTCTTAAGCTGGACTTACCTTGTTTCCATCTCTTTATGAAGGTTTACGGAGCTGAAGCTCCTCTCTAATATCCCTAAAATCTTCACCATTATATAGTTTAAGTCGTTGACCGTTTACCTTGAATGTGCCATAAGTCGGATGAGTTATGTGCCATAGGGAAAAATGGTTTTGATTACAAATGGACCTGACCATCTTGATTTCAGCTTTCCAGGAAACAATTTGAGCTTCGAATTGTATAGTAGAACAAGATCTCCAATTTCAAATTGCTTCGGTTGCTTCAAATGAGCATTATGGTGTCGCTTTGTTGCTTCCTTGTATAAACGTGAGTTCTCGTAGGCATTAGCTCGTCACTCATCTAGCTCGTTCAATTGTATCAATCTTTTCTCACCTGCAAGTTTAAGATCATAGTTTAAGAATTTTATAGCCCAAAATGCTTTGTGCTCTAATTTAAATGGTAGA
The DNA here is from genome assembly GCA_025503065.1 of Gossypium bickii. NCBI lineage: Eukaryota > Viridiplantae > Streptophyta > Magnoliopsida > Malvales > Malvaceae > Gossypium > Gossypium bickii. The sequence continues at coordinate 37,667,798 of CP106717.1, read as the reverse complement.
TGACAACTCTTCCCGTAGACAAGTCTGTATGGGGATGTCCCTATGGGAGTTTTAAAAGCGGTTCTATAGGCCCATAAAGCATCATCTACTTTTAATGCCCAATCTTTTCTGTTTGATTCTATGGTTTTCTTTGGAATACGCTTAAGCTCTCGATTGGCTACTTCAATTTGTCTATTGGTTTGAGGGTGATAAGGTGTAGTTGTTCTGTGGTGTACTCCATATTTCTCTAAGATTTTATCAAATTGAGTATTACAAAAATGAGTACCCCTATCACTAATAATTGCTTTAGGTGTTCCAAATCAAGAGAAGAGTTTCTTAAGAAATATCACTACCACTCTAGCATCATTAGTAGGTAAAGTTTGAGCTTCCACCCATTTTGACATATAATCAACCGCAACTAAGATGTATTTATTCCCAAATGAGCTAGGGAAGGGAACCATAAAATCAATATCCCATACATCCAATATTTCACATGATAGCATATACGTTTAGGCATTTCATCACGCTTAGAGATATTACCTGTTCTCTGACATCTATCACATGAAGTAACATACCTGTTAGCATCTTTGAACAGAGTGGGCCAATAAAAACCTGATTCGAGCGTTTTATGTGCTGTCCTAGTCCCGCAGTAATCTCCTCCTGTTGGTCCTGAATGGCAATGTTCTAGAATTTTGCTTGCTTCTGCCTTTGTAACACGTCTCTGAATTACTTGATATGCACATACACAACAAAGAAAGGGGTCTTCCCAAAAATAGTTTTTCACATCAGCAAAGAATTGCTTCTTTTAATGATGTAGGATGTTAGCAGCTAAGTAATTCGCAATATCTGCAAACTAGGGTACCTCAAAATTGGATATAGCCAAGAGTTGTTCTTCAGGAAACGAGTTATTTATCTCTTTCTTATCGAGTTCTTTGATATGTGGATTTTCAAGCCTAGAAAGATGGTCTGCCGCAAGATTTCAGCTCCTTTCTTATCCTGAATTTCCAAATCAAATTCCTGTAAGAGTAAAATCCATCTTATGACTAGAGGTTTTGCATCAGATTTAGTTAAAAGATAACGGAGAGCTGAATGGTCAGTGTAAACGACAACTTTAGATAAATCAAATACTGTCTAAATTTATCAAATGCAAAAACCACAGCTAGCACCTCTTTTTCTGTGGTGGTGTAATTTTCTTGTGCGGTCGTTAGTGTCTTGCTATTGTAATAATCGGCTAAAAATGCTTGTCTCTTCGCTGTCCCAAAACTGCACCTACTGCAAAATCACTCGCATCACACATTAGATCAAAAGGTAAATTCCAATTTGGTACAATTATAATTGGAGCATTTATTAATTTATTTTTGAGGGTATTAAATGCATCTAAACATTCCTGATTAAAATTGAAAGGCACATCTTTTTCTAGTAATTTCGTTAAAAGCTTAGCTAAAATCCTTAATAAATCTTCTATAAAATCCACCATGTCCTAAAAAGCTTCTAATAGTCTTAACTGAACTAGGAAGAGGTAATTTTTCTATGGTTTCAATTTTTGCTTTATCAACCTCAATCCCTTTACTAGAAATTTTTTGACCTAACACAATCCCTTCCCAAACCATAAAGTGACACTTTTCCCAATTAAGCACAAGGTTCTTTTCCTCACATCTCATTAAAACTTGCTTTAAATTTTTAAGAGAAAGGTGGAAAGAATTACCAAATACCGAAAAGTCATCCATAAATACCTCCATAATATCTTCCACAAGTTCATCAAATATGGCCAGCATGTAGCGCTGAAAAGTTGCAGGAGCATTACATAATCCAAAAGGCATTCTACGATAATCAAACGTACCATATGGACATGTAAATGTTGTCTTTTCTTGATCCTCAGGAGCTATTGGGATTTGGAAGTAGCCAGAGAGTCCGTCTAGGAAGCAATAGTACATATGTCCAGATAATCTTTCTAACATATGATCAATGAAGGGTAAGGGAAAGTGATCTTTTCTCGTGGCATCGTTCAACTTCCTATAGTCAATGCAGACTCTCTAACCTGTGACTGTTCTTGTTGGAATCAATTCATTCTTTTCGTTGGCTACAACAATCATGCCTCCCTTCTTTGGAACAACCTACACAGGACTTACCCAATGTCAAAAATAGGATAAATAACTCCAGCATCTAGAAGCTTAATTACCTCAACTTTAACAACTTCCTTCATGTTGGGATTTAATTGTCTTTGAGGTTGCACACATGGTTTATATTTATCTTCCATTAAAATTTTGTGGGTGCAAAACGATGGACTTATCCCTTTAATGTCAGAAATCTTCCAAACTATGGCTCTTTTATGCTCTTTTAGTACTGTAGTAACTCCTCTTTCTCATTGGGTTCCAATCCTGAAGAAATAATTATCGGTATCTCCAAGGAATGCATATTCTAAGTGATTTGGTAACTGTTTCAACTCCAATTTAGGAGGCTCTTCAATAGAGGGTTTTTGTTTTAGTTCGTCGTTTATTTTAATGCCCCCATACTTCTTTTGTCTTAGGGAAGAAGTATTAGAATTTAACTCAACTTTTATCTCCCCCTTCTCATTGGTATCGTCATCTGCCTCCTCACCTTGGGCAAGACACAGTTCCAACGTGTCTTTGTGTATGATTTCCTGAAAAGAATCTTGAATAGAATGATCAATAGCATCGATAAAATAACAGGAATCATCTTGATCTCTAGAATATCACATAGCATCATAAATTTTAAAAATAATTTCCTACTCACCTACCCTTAGCACAAGTTTACCATCACCTACATCAATAACAGCCCTAGCAGTAGCTAAAAATGGGCGTCCTAAAATTCAAGGCACCTCAACGTCCTCATCCATGTCAAGCACAATAAAATCAACAGGGAATATGAATTTATCAACTTTTACCAAAACATCTTCAATAATTCCCCTAGGATATTTAATAGGTCTATCAGCTAATTGAATACTCATCCTAGTGAGTTTTGCTTCCCCAAGACCAAGCTGCTTGAACATTTTATAAGGCATTAAATTAATACTGGCACCTAAATCAACTAATACTTTCTCAATATTTCAACTAACAATTAAATAGGGAATAGTGAAACTTCCTGGATCTTTCAATTTGGTTGGTAGCTTATTTTGGAGAATAGCTGAACATTCCTCGTTAAGCTCCACGGTTGATAGTTCTTCAAACATCCTTTTATTTGTTAAAAGCTCTTTTAAGAATTTTGCGTATGTCGGCATCTGTGAAATAGCTTCAACAAAAGGTAAGTTAATATGTAATTGTTTAAAAAGTTCAAGAAATTTACCAAATTGTGCGTCCATGCGGTCTTTCTTCATCTTTTCTGGATATGGGATCGGTGGTTTATACTCTTTAAGTACCAGTGTTACATTCTCGTTTACTTCCTCACCTTTTGCCTCATCAATTTCTTGTGGCATCTTCTTTTCAGCTTCAACCAACACCTTTCCATTCCTTAGTGTAACTGCCTTCACATGCTCTTTTGTGTTAGGTTCGGTGTTACTAGGTAAACTACCTGGTTGCCTTTCAAAAACTAACTTAGCCAGCTGTCCAATTTGATTCTTAAGCCCTTGAATCGATGCTTGCTGACTGTTCAGAATTCTAAAAATGAGTCTCTAACATCGAAATAAACTTTGCTAGCATATCTTCAAGGTTCAGTTTTTTCTCTTGCTGGTAGGATGGTTGGAAACTTGGAGGGCGTTGCTGTCTCTGATTTCCTTGACCACCCCATGAGAAGTTTGAGTGGTTCGTCCAACCTGGATTGTAAGTGTTACTATAGGGATTATTCTGAGATCTAGAATTATTACCCATATAGTTCATCTGTTCACTTTCTATGCCATGGTTGTGGGATTGATGTTCTGTATTACACATTCCTTCTTCATTTGTATCGCACTGCATTACTAGATGTGCCTGCGAAGAACCACACAACCCATCAATTTTTTTTTACTTAAAAGCTCTAGCTGGTTTGATAGCATGGTGACTGGGTTGAGGTTGAAAACACTGGCGGCCTTTGTCGGCTTTGTTCTCATGACTTGCCACTGATAATTATTAAGTGACATCTCTTCTATAAACTCATAAGCCGCTTTAGGGGTTTTGTTATTTAGGGTTCCACCGGTAGCTTGTAACATCCCAAAATTAGGCCAAGTAGGATTGGGCCCAATGGGCCTTGGGTGTAGGAATGTTTAAAATTTTTGAGAACAAGAGAACGACATTATTTCAAGTTGGACTTATTAGGAAGGTGATTTTAGAAAGTTACGGGGTTCTATGAAGTTTCGGGTTCAAGTTGGGCCTTAGTAAAATTTTGTGTTTAAGCCTATTAAGGAGAGATAGTAAGTGGCATCAATGCTTATGGAAATAAAAGAGTAAATTGCTAGCATAAATGAGCATATGGTAAAGAGGATATGGCGCCACATGAAGTACTTTGAGGGAAGAGGTTCAAATCCCATTGTGTGCAAATTTTGACTATTATTTTTGCACTCTTTCCTTAAGTGTCAGCCAAGCATGTACATATGGCAAGGTGGACTTTTTATTTTTGGCAAGATGGCTAAGGAGAATAAGAAAGAATGAAGGTGAAGAAAGAAATCAAGAAAAAGAGGAAAGTAAGGGGAACAAGTGGCCTTTTTCGAGGGAAATGTTATGGAAACTATGATTGGCTAATATTGACCATTTTGATCATGAATGTCGACGGTTTTGTGTGTTAGGAGGGATAGCCGAATTTTTTCTTCGGCAATTGGTAAAAATTCTGGTATTGTTTTGGCCAAAATTCCTTTATGCAACTTTTGTGTCATATTTTCTTTTCTCTCCAAACTTTCTCCTCCTTGCCGAATTTTCAAGCCTTGAGTGTGTATATTTTCTTTCTTTCTTTCTTCTTGCCGAATGTACCTAAGCCATTGAGACCATATTGCTCTCTTTTCTTTTTACAAAATTTTCCAAACACCTTTCTTCTTCCTCTCAAATCAATATTTTTCATAACCGAATATTAATGTTTGTTTTTACCCATAGCCGAATATCATTGTTCATTTTCCTTTATAGCCGAATCTTTCATCTCATCCATATTTTCTTCTCAATTGTATTACTACTCATACTTTGATCAATCGGTAAGTGATTCATTTCAACATTTTATTTTTTCTTCCTCTTAGTGCCAAATCTATGCCTTGGTGTGGGATGGCCATATTCATCGAGACCATCACTTTGTTCTACTTTCTCAATCGAGATCATTTTTCCCTTTTGTAGTATTCTAACGGGAAGCCGAACATCATTCTAGCCTTAAGTCGAACGGAGAAATCGGATCCAATATTAATAAGGTAAGGAGTTATTATGGATTATTGATATTATTCAATATTCGATTGGTTGCTAACGGAGTAATAATTTGAAATAATCGACTATATGTTTTAGGGACAAATCACTCGATATATTCTACCTTCGGACATAGTGGTAAGTGATTCAAGTGTAAGTGATACGAAACCTTTTGGAAATCCGAGGCTAACTTTTGGTTGGTATTGTTCTAGGTCATCGACGAGTGGTTCGTTAGGAAATCGAAATTAGGTGTGTAATCCCGTACCTTCCGTATACATATCTGAAATGGTGTGTAATCTCACACATCTCTGAAAGTTTGTATGAAATATTCTGTGAATAGGTCGAAATACCGAAGAAAACCAAAAACCGGCATCCGTGATCACTTGGGTGTGCGTATGATCATAGTGGTAATCGTATTTTGTAATAAAATATTTTCTGTTAGAAGCAGTGACATATTTTTGAAAAATCACAAAAAATAGGAGAAAGAGAATTAGAAAATGAATAAGGTATCAACTTAAATCTTACTGTGTCTACTTTAATATGGAAGAAACAGAGAAGGAGAAGGAATTCTATATTTTGAAATATGTTAATTTTAGTGAGACTGGTTCTAATTGATTTCGTGGTTCCCTGATTTCTTTTGGAAAAATCATATAAAATTTTAAAAAGAGAATTATGAGTTATACTTTATATGTACAGATTCCTTAGTGAGTCTATTTTCAATAGAAACAAGTGGGAGCAACATATGAAAACTGTACAGTGAGATATTTGAATTTTGTTTAATAGAGGTCAGAATCATTGGACAATGAAACAAGGGAAATTTTAAGGAATAATCTGTACTAAATGGTTAAGCCAAAAATTCTGGAAACATTGTAGTAAGAAGATATATGAGTCTAGTTTCAAGGAAAATTTACGGATTTAGATTTCGAGATTACTAACTCAAGTTATAGTCAATTTAGTCAGTACGATGCAGATGGACAGTTGTAAATTGTTATGCCCAAATTAGTAGTTAAGTCTGGATTGCAAAATTACTGAAATACGAAATTGCTTATGGGCCGAATGGACATATTGATTAATGGGCCAATCTGATATTTTGCTAAATGGGCCAATCTGATATTTCGCTAAGTGGGCCAATCTGATATTTTGCTAAATGGGCCAAATCTGATTTTTTGCTTAATGGGCCTTTTTGATTAATTGAGATAATAGGCCATAACTTTGTAATAAATATCCGAATAAATTACTGTTGTTATATTGTGATTTGTTATGCATTATATACACGATTTGCATGGGATGGGATAATGATGAAGAGAAGTTCTGGTAGCTCTGCTACATAATTCTGGTGGCTCTGCCTCAAATCTGTAAAGTGGCAATGCCACGTAAATTCTGTTAATCTGGTGGCTTATCCACAATTATATTTGATATAAATGGCTTAATGCCTGCGATTGGCGTGTTGGCTGGGTGGGTTGTCTAAAGATCCCCACAGGTGTGTTGGTTGGTACGGGTGGTTGTAGCGGATGGATTATTAGGATTGGTTTGGGAATTACATTTCATACACATGTTATATTTGTTACATTATTGTTATTGTAAATGGGCTTAGGCCCAAAATATTGCTAAATGGGTTCCGGCCCAATGGATAACGGTAAGGGGATTTCACACTGAGTGCTTGTAACTCACCCCCCTTTCTTTACCCTTGTAGGTAATGCTTGATGATATGGACTTGGGCTATGGATGACTCGAGGGGGGCCATACTTCAAAATGGTTTATTTGGACTTTAGACTTCTTTCTTGTTTATTTTATTACTTTACTATTTTGGGTTAAATGTTGTAATAAGTCCTTTGGATTATTTTTATTTTGCTTTATGGTTGGGATGTTTTTATTATTTTTCTTAAATGGTTTAAAAAGGGAATTTTCTAAAAACTTAAATAATGGTTTCCAAAATCGATTAACAAATGGATTTCAAAATAAACTTTTACAAATACTTTTAATACGGATATTTTCTCTCGAACTATTAATGATATTTTCAAAAGGCTCGGATTCTCTTTCGAATTTTCAATGTCTTTTTCAAAAGTCACGGTTTTGTAAGATCATTAGTTCAAATTTATCGATTTATCAATCAAATCTTCGAGGTTAGTAGTATTTTATCAAATCAAACTTGTTTTCTTGATTTTAACAAAGAAATATTTTAGTATGAATAAAAAGAGTTTAACATGTTTTGCTCGTGTGACATACTAAATCCGCTCATAACCTATGGGCTGGGTTTGGGGTGTTACATAGCTGCATCAATAATTTCCTAGTTGAGGGGTTCACACCATTGTAAAAGGTTTGAACCCGTAGCCATAATGGTAGCCCATGGTAAGGGCATCTTCTTAGTAAATCCTTATATCTCTCCCATGCATCGTAAAGTGTTTCTAAACCCATCTGCACAAAAGAAGAGATATCATTCCTCAACTTAGCCGTTTTAGCCGGCGGAAAATATTTAAGTAAAATTTTTTCGGTCATTTGTTCCCATGTAGTGATTGATCCTCGTGGTAACGAGTTTAACCACTGTTTAGCTTTGTTCCTCAATGAGAAGGGAAACAATCGAAGGAGAATGGCATCATTAGAAACACCATTAATCTTGAAAGTGTCACATAATTCCAGAAAATTTGCCTAGTGATTGTTTGGATCCTCATCCTGCAAACCATCAAACTGAACAAACTGCTAAATCATCTGAATAGTGTTAGGTTTCAGTTCAAAATTTTTTGCAGCAACAAGTCTAACAATACTTGATTCAGTTCCTGCTAAAGTAGGCTTAGCATAATCATACATAGTATGATAAGTAGGATTTTGATTCACCGGATTTGCAGCAACCACAAGAGGTAGTGGATTATTATTAGCCATCTCCTCGGTAGTATTATTAGCATCCTCTTGCTCTTCCTCTATGTACTGTAGACTTCGCCTTATCTCTCTTCGATTTCTATGAGCGGTGCTCTCTATCTTACTGTCATAAAGCAATGGTCCTGACGGGTTTCTTCTAGTCATAAACTAGAGACTCCTGCCAGAAGCAAAGAAAGTGTAAAATTAGAAAAGTAAAAATAAAAATAAAAATAAATTGAAATAAAATAAAAATGGCTAAAGTAATAAAAATTTAGTGTTCCTAATATTTTAGTCCCCGGCAACGGCGCCAAAAACTTGATGTGTCTCTAACTAATTATGATCACAATAAAGGCAAGTGCACCTATTGTTCAATAGTGTAGTTATGGTAAGAACGGAAATATCGTATCCACAAGGACTAAGAGTACTAGTAATTACTATCTTCTTATTATCTAGCCTAAGAATTGGAGTGATTTCTTTTAAACTAAAACTAATTAAAAGCACGATAGAGAATGAATTGGGAAAAATACTTTTAGACAACTTTATGAAAGAGGCAATACCCAAGGACGAATCCACCTAGACTTCACTTATTACTTCTGATTCATATGATTTATTCACTTGACTTAATCCGTAGAAATCCCTGATTTATGTTAATATCTCTTTCAAGACTAAAAACAACTGACTCTAGGCTGATTAATTGAAATCTCTTTCTAATTAAAACCCCTATTGTCGCATTAACTCGATCTATGGATTCCCTTATTAGATTTGACTCTAATCTGGCAGATTTACGTCGTCCTATATCAAGGATTGCATTCAACTCCGCTTAATTGTGTTGATCTACTCTTAAACAGGGACTTTTTCTCCTCTGAGTAAGCACATTCGACTTGAATCAAGAACCTGAATTATTAAAATAAGAATAAGAACTCACAATTAAGAATAAGAACAAGTATTTATCTTATAAATCAAATAGTAATATGATCCGTCTTAGGTTTCATCCCCTCAAGCATTTAAGGGGTTCAGTTCATACTGATAGAGGGAAACATCTTAGAATAAGGAAAACTAAAAAAAATAAGAAAACCCAAAAACTTCAAGAGAATTTGATAGGAGATCTTCAGTCTTGATGGAGATTCTTCTTCCAAGCTGCTCCCGATGGCTATCTTCGAGTATTTTCCGCTTTCTACTCTGCGTGTGTCCTTTAGTCCTCCCCTGGGCTGTTTATATAGGCTTTGGAATGTCTTTCTTGGCCCAGAAGTAGCCTTTTCTGAATAGAATTAGACTTGGGTGCGATAGGGACACGCCCGTGCTCAATAGCTTAGGTCATGCTCGATTCTGCTCGTCACACACGGCCGTGTGGCCTGCCCGTTTGGGACAGTCCAGGCCGTGTTGGAGGTAGGCCCATTTTGTCCCTTTTTGGCCCATTTCTTGCTCTTTTCGATTCCGTAAGCTCTCATGGGTGTAGAGCCCAAATTTTTCTTGGGGCCCAAAAACAAAACTAGGGCCCAAACCAACAACAGTCCAAATTACAGAGGGCCCAATATGGCCTGAATGAATAAAACCCAAACAAAAAAGGCAAACAGAAATTATTAAAACCTAGCCCAGATTAAAAAAGGCCCAATGGCCCAAAAAAGAGAAGACAGTAAATAGAAAGAAAAAAGAAGAAACCCTAGCGCTGCATGCCTTCTGACCAGCCTCCTCTGACCTCCGTACATTGCTCATGTGTCTCTGCCACCACCATGACCTGCAAAGAGAGGAAAAGAAGCAAACAACAGAAGCAAAAGCAATATTGTATTTTTTCTTTCATTCGGCTATATAAGCCTAACCAAAACACTTGTAAGGGGGAGGATTTTGAAAAATAAAAAAAAAGATTATTGAATAAAAAACAAAAGGGGATTCGGACAAAAAAAGGGATTTCGGAAATAAAAAAAGATTGAACCCTTTTTTAAAGGTGATTTTTATTTTTATTTTTATTTATTTTATTCTTATTTTTCCACACGAGAATAAAAAAAAGAAGGTGAAATAAGATACCTGAATCTTCTCCGATCGTCAGAACTCCCGCTCCGATGTCGAAATCGGACTAAAATGGATCGATGGCCTTTTTCTTTCGTTTTTTTAGCCAAGAAGGCTAGGCCTTCAAACTGACTCGAAACAGGGCTAAAATCCCCTCTTCGCGAATTGTCGGCCACTGAGTATGATGGTGGTATGATGATCGGCCGGAGAACCCCTCTTAATCGGGGAAGACGAGAGAAAAAAAGGGGGGCTGAGTGGCTACTCTAATTAAAACCCCTATTGTCGCATTAACTTGATCTATGGATTCCCTTATTAGATTTGACTCTAATCTGGCAGATTTACGTCGTCCTATATCTAGGAATGCATTCAACTCCGCTTAATTGTGTTGATCTACTCTTAAACAGGGACTTTTTCTCCTCTGAATAAGCACATTCGACTTAAATCAAGAACCTGAATTATTAAAATAAGAATAAGAACTCACAATTAATAATAAGAACAAGTATTTATCTTATAAATCAAATAGTAATATGATCCGTCTTAGGTTTCATCCCCTCAAGTATTTAAGGGGTTTAGTTCATACTGATAGAAGGAAACATCTTAGAATAAGGAAAACTAAAAAAAAATAAGAAAACCCAAAAACTTCAAGAGAAATTGATAGGAGATCTTCAGTCTTGATGGAGATTCTTCTTCCAAGCTGCTCCTGATGGCTGTCTTCGAGTATTTTCTGCTTTCTACTCTGCGTGTGTCCTTTAGGTCCTCCCCTGGGGTGTTTATATAGGCTTTGGAATGTCTTTCTTAGCCCACAAGTAGCCTTTTCTGAATAGAATTAGACTTGGGTTCGACAGGGACACGCCCGTGCCCAATAGCTTAGGTCGTGCTCGATTCTGCTCGTCACACACGGCCGTGTGGCCTGCCCGTTTGGGACAGTCCAGGCCATGTTGGAGGGAGGCCCATTTTGTCCCTTTTTGGCCCGTTTCTTGTTCTTTTCGATTCCATAAGCTCTCATGGGTGTAGAGCCCAAATTTTTCTTGGGGCCCAATAACAAAACTAGAGCCCAAACAAACAACAGTCCAAATTACAGAGGGCCCAATATGGCCTGAATGAATAAAACCCAAACAAAAAAGGCAAACTAAAATTATTAAAACCTAGCCCAGATTAAAAAAGGCCGAATGGCCCAAAAAAGAGAAGACAGTAAATAGAAAGAAAAAAGAAGAAACCCTAGCGCTGCATGCTTTCTGACCAGCCTCCTCTGACCTCCGTACATTGCCCATGTGCCTCTGCCACCACCATGACCTGCAAAGAGTGGAAAAGAAGCAAACAACAGAAGCAAAAGCAATATTGTATTTTTTCTTTCATTCGGCTATGTAAGCCCAACCAAAACACTTGTAAGGGGGAGGATTTTGAAAAATAAAAAAAGGAGATTATTGAATAAAAAACAAAAGGGGATTCGAACAAAAAAAGGGATTTCGGAAATAAAAAAAGATTGAACCCTTTTTTAAAGGTGATTTTTATTTTTATTTTTATTTATTTTATTCTTATTTTTCCACACGAGAATAAAAAAAGAAGGGGAAAGAAGATACCTGAATCTTCTCCGATCGTCAGAACTCCCCGCTCCGATGTCGAAATCGGACTAAAAGGGATCGATGGCCTTTTTCTTTCATTTTGTTTAGCCAAGAAGGCTAGGCCTTCAAACCGACTTGAAACGGGGCTAAAGTCCCCTCTTCGCGAATTGTCGGCCACTGAGTATGATGGTGGTATGATGATCGGCCGGAGAACCCCTCTTAAATGGGGAAGACGAGAGAAAAAAGGGGGCTGAGTGGATGCTCTAAATTTTTTTTAAAAATTTTAGGGTTTAAAATATGGTTTTCAAGAAGTTTAGGCCTTTATGTACCATTAGCGAAACGGCGCCGTTGGGATACCAGTGAAACTGCGCATATCCCTTAAACGGGATATTTGCGCGATAGACCCCTCCCCATTGTAGTGCCCTTCAATCGGCCCCCTTTCGTTATTTTCTCTTTTTATTGATTTACCCTTAAATTCCTTTGGATTTTCAATCGGGTCCTCGACCCATGGATGCGCATCAAGGGTTGGGTTATTTACCCATTTGGTCCTCGCAAGTTTATGCGCGTGACGTTGAGGTCCCTGTCCACCTGTTTTGATTTCTTGCGATTTTGGTCCTCATTATTTTATTCTGATTTCAATATAATCCCTGATTTGCTTAATAAATTTATTTATTCATTTGTTTTCCTTATAAATCATATTATTATGTATACATTTATTATTATTACTATTATATTTTTTACTGCTATTTGTTTACTATTGCTATCTATTATTATTATTATAACTATACAATACCATTATTATTATAATTGCTATTATTATTATATTGTTATTATTAAATTGATATTTAACATTGAATATTAATCTTTTTAGACCTTACTTATTTTATTATTATTATTTTCTTCATTATGATTATTTTTATTCATTATTTAGTTATTTTTTTTATGCTCTCAATTATTAGATTATTTATTTTATTATTTTCACTACTACTATTATTATTATTATCATTATTACTCATATTCATTTTTTTACTATTATCATTTGTTTATCAATGTATCTTATTATAATTTTTTATTATTGTCATTATTATTGCTATTGTATTTATTATTGTTATTGTTTTATTATCTTACAATTGTTGTACATAGTATTGATTTATCTATCGACTTACAATTAGCTATTACTCTTATTTTTATTTTCTTTATTTGTTTATTTATCCATTATTCCTAACATATTATCTATTGTTTCATATAGACTATTTGTTTTAGCTTTTATTATACTGCATTTTATTTTTGCCTTTACTATTATTATTTATCTATTGCCCTCATTTTTATTCTATTATGCATATTGGCATTGAAATTCATTTTCCATTTTACTACGCTCGTATTACATTTTATTCGATTTTTGAAATGAGCAAATACTTTTCGTTCCAAGGCTCGAAAGAAAATCGTACCCTAACTTAGTGAGTTTCGATTTTTCTCATTGAGTCCAAAGAACTTACTATTTCCTTTTTGAAATCAAGGCATAAAAGTCAAATAAAAATTTATTCTCGAGAAGTCAAAATTGTAGTGTCATAACTCACTAGATGTGACATTTTGTTATCTCGGGATAAGGATTTCTAAATCAAGGTAATATTCCGTGTTTGTAAGTTTGGGAAAATCATGACCTAACTTACTGGGTTCTGGTTTCTCATTTAACAAATAACTGAATACCCTTCTCAAGCTTAAATACGAGTTTTAAAAGTCAAAAGACAAGCTCAATTTCGGGAAATCAAAATGTTGTACCCTAACTTAATGGGCGTGATATTTTACTTCTTCGAAATAAGAGGGTCTTAGCATCCATTTCAATTTATTCAAATTCTCTTTTAAATAAAGAGTATCGTATTTTAAAATTTTTTCAAGTTTTTGACATAAAGACATCAAATAATCAATTAGGTGCCAATTTTGGGCGTATCGAGGGTGCTAACCCTTCCTCGTGCGTAACCGACTCCCAAACCCATTTTCTGAATTTCGTAGACCAAAATCGTTATTTTGATAAATCAAGCTATTTATTAACAACAACCGTTTTACGAGGTGACCTGATCACACCTCAACAAAAAGGATTGGTGGCAACTCTCTTTTTTTATTTTCATTTGCAAAACCAAAGTCGATACCCGTTTCTCCAAAAAAATGGTTACGACAGCTTGGCGACTCCACTGGGGACTTGAATAAAAGAGTCAAGCCATGAGTTGATTAATTTTTGTCTTTTTGTCGAAAATTGAAAATTTGGCTTTAATATACGATCCTTTCACTGCATTTCATCTATTTTATATTACGATCTTCATCATTTTTATTCATATTTCCTTATTTGTTTTGAGCTTTGTGTATATCTCTGCACATTGCGTTGCATGACCACTCGGTTATACCCTTTTAAGTGGAAGTGAGAAACTATTCCTTCGTGAGGTCTTTACCTCCGTGCAGGATAGTTGATCGCTTTCGAGATACATCCGTACCTATGTCTTCGTGAGATTTTTATCTCCGTGTAGCCATAGGGAAATGTATTCTCTCAGAATCAACTCGATCTCAGATGAGCCTATAATGGGGGAGGATCGAGGAATCTGCTAGTTCGGGTACCTCTCTTTAGAACCAAACCACATATAATGAACCCTAAGAGCCCACTTTAGGTAGAGCCACACCAAACCCTGGTGGCCACTCGAGTAGGTTATTTATTTCTTGCTTACTATAAACTGTGTGTAAAATACTGACTTGTTTTGTTCTATTTTGATTGAATGGCATTTTCATCACACTTAGTTCACTTCGGCACATCATATTGCATAATCGTCTGATTTTTACCCTCTTAAGTGGGAGTAAGAAACGACGCCTTCGTGAGGGTTTCACCTCCGCATGGGCTAGTGGATTGCTTCGGGGATACATCCGTACCTATGTGCTTTGTGAGATTTTCATCTCCGCATGGCCATAGAAAAATGTATTTCCCTGAACCGAACTTGGTCTGTATGAGCCTATAATGGGTGAGGATTGAGGAATCTGTTGGTTCGGGTACCTTCTTTTAGAACCAAACCCCATATAGTGAGCCTTGAGAGCCCACCTTAGGTAGAACCATTCCAAACCCCTAGTGGTCACCCGGATAGGTACTCTATTTTGTTTATCTCTTCTGTGCTAACATGTTTTGTTTTGTCTATATTGCATTGCATTGCATCTCATCACATCATCTTAGAAAAGAGGTGTTGATTCATATTTGATTGCTAAATAGAAGAGTTTGTCATAAGGAAATGGGTTACTTGATAAAGTGGATTATAATACGGTCGTTCGAACATAGTCTAGGTGAACAACGAGAGGGGCTGATAGTCTGCAGAAGAATACAAGACTTTACTCAAGGATTCAAGCCGACAAGGATTATTTGAGAGTCATCATGTCTCAATTTTCTTAAAAGAAGCTTATGAAAATCGCGAAAGAGGTACGGCCTGGACCAATCAACAACGAGCTAGAAAAGGCATCTATTGAGAAAGTTCACGGGACACGACCATAACATCTGAATATGAAGAAAAGGATAGGTCTTTTCACCTGGACTATGAGGACAAAGCCATATATGCAATCCATTTTATGTAAATAAATTTGTTTTTTAGAAAAGTTCTTCTAATGGAATTGAATTCATAATCAACTCCTCTCTTTCTTTATGCATTCATTCCATGCATTTGCATTGCATTTCATGCATCTGCATTACATCATATCACATGCATTAAAATTTGTAGAAAGACCCTAATTAGGTGAAGTTATTTCAGTTAACCTAGAAGACATGGAACAAAGGTTGGAGAGATTAGAGCAAAGACAAATACTGATGTAAGAACAGTTGGCCAAAATTCAACAGGATATGCGAGATCAAATGAATATGATGCACTAGTTAACCCAATTACTAGTCGGAGGGCTTGAAAAAAGGAGTGGCCCAGTCCTCAACAGTGGGGATGATGATGAAGACATCGTTTATTCCCCGATACGTATCTCGACCCAACCAGACGTGCCTCCGCAAGGGGCACCTGTCATTATCAAACCCCAATGTCAGATTGATACCTCGGCACTATTAAACTTCCCGATGGGCTTAGGTTTTAACCTGGAGTATGATCGAGCCAAACTATTTGCTTTGGTAGAAACAAAGGAAAAAGGAGAGTAGACTTCAAAGGCCCCGAAGAAGAAGGAAAGGGAAGTGAATAGTACGAGTAGTTATAACAAGGACCATTCAGAGCCGATTGCAGTAAGCCAGCCAAGGACAGTAACTACTAGCTATCAGGTCTCCCCAAGATCGAACTCAGAGAAACCCCAGTTCGCACCCATCCCAATCACGTATAAGGAGTTGTACCAAATTTTGTTTGAAGCACATGTTGTATCCCCTTTTTACGCAGAACCAATACTGTAACACCCCTTACCCAGATTCTACGCCGGTACCGGGCCCCAGGCGTTACCATACCGAAATTTGCTTGATCGCCATGAAGATTCATCATGACTACTCTCTTAAGTCACCTCATCAACCTCATTCTAGACATACGAGACCCCACTCATACACACGCCCATATACGACGAGACACGTCCGTGTGTAGACATACAGATGCCCATGCCCCCAAACCGTGCCTAAAACTCCAGTATTCTGTTTGAACACCACGGTTAGAGAACACACCCATGTGAAATGGGACACGCCTGTGTACCCTCACAACATGCTCTCTCTTCAAACCGTGGGAGGTTACTGACTATATTCACACGGCCTTGACACGCCTGTGTGGATATCCCGTGGTCTATCCTAATTTAAAATGCTAACATGCAGGGACGCACGGCCAAATCGCACGCCCGTGCGCCTACCCATGTGGATAGAACAAGGCTATTTGCCCAACTTCTAGCACCCCTATATCTTACAATACACGAGCCCATTCAACATACTAATAAACATCTCATTGATAACTTTGAAACTTCATATACGATAAAGTGTGCCATCATTCTTGGCAATTTACAAAATGAATATCTTAACAAGAGACAATACACTTTTGGCCAAAATAACAAAATAATCTATCTAGTCTAGTCCCTATACATGCCATACACAAAATCACTAAGTCTATTTATACCGAAGTGAGCAGATAGTGTGGGTGGTCTCTTGGTTATCGGCGTACCCAGCTCGGCTTTTCAGCACTATAAAACAATGGAAAGAAAAGAGGACTAAGCTTTAAGCTTAGTAAGTTTACATGGAAACTATATAACACATAAACATGTATTCAAACATTTTCTTGGCTTTATAATACTAAACAAGAGACAATTTATATTTATAAGCATGCTTACTCATTTCCTCCATTCACACATCCCAACCATATCACTAGCATAATACATACTTTCATTCTCAAGTTTCCCTGCACTTAACATCACAAGGTTACAATATACAACACATCACAATTTCCTAATCAATTACTTATAGTCAATTTACTTGATAGTTCCGCACCTATTCCACCCTTAGTTTTTATTAGAGTAGTACCGTATTTAACCCATCAAAAGAATTAGTTACGGTGTTATCGCACATAGCCCACCAAATAAGAAGTAAACGATGGTTTCGCACAAAGCCCATTGTAATCGATCAATAAGGTGGTAACGAACTTAGCCCACCAAAGATAAATAAACGATGGTATCACACAAATCCCATCGTAATCAAACAATATGGTGGTGTCGCACTTAGCCCACCATTAAGCGATGTCTTCACATATATATATACGACTATTTCTTCATTCATACAATGATTTTTCAGTGACTACCACATTCAACACATTTGAATCACGTATGGTCTCACTCAGTCATAATTCAATTAGCAGCACAGTGCATATAAGTAAATTGTATTGTTTACACGTAAACTTACCTTGATGCAAAACGTGTTAACTAGCAATTTACTCGGTCACCTTGCCTTTCCCACGGTCAAGGTTGATTCCACGCTCTTATTTATCTATGACAATGAAATTTATTCATTTAGATCATTCTAGGATCATAATACATCAAATTCTAACCTTGGGCAAAAATGACCATTTTGCCCTTGTACATTGGTAAAAATTATGATTTTTCCCCTAAGCTCGAAATTTATTTTTCAACACATTTTATCCATAAACAAGCATAGATGAACATTTATTTCTCTTACAACTACTCGTCATTCCAACTATTTCATGCATTTATGACATAATTTAAATCTTTGCATTAAAGTCCTATTTAGGTGTTTTCATGCTAACACATTTCATAAAAGTTGTTTCTCATCTCCCTAACATTCATTTTCTTCCATAAAAACTCAGCTAACAACATAACCATTCTCATGGCAAGTCCCTAGACTTTAAACCATATCACATATTAGTCCTCTCCATTGCTTTGAGGGCTCCAAAAGTACAAAAATTATCAAATAACACCACCAAAAATAACTTACTGGGGTGAGGACAAGTTGCTAAAATTTCAAAGCTTCAAAACCCCTCTTTTGAGTGTGAAAATCGGTGGAAGAAGAAAAGAAGAGAAAAAGATGATAGCCTTCCCTTATTTTATCTTATTTTAGTCAACTAGTCAACAACTTTCACCAAATTTGACTAAAAATTAATGCTCTTGTCTCCCCTAACTTCATATGGCCGGCCATCACTAGATAAATGGCCCAATTGCAGTTTAAAATCCTCCAATTTACATTCTATAGCTGTTAGAACTTTTGCATCTCTTGCGATTTAGTCCTTTTTCTCAATTAAACATGCTATTGCTAAAATTAAAGCACACAAAATTTCCATATAGTCATATATTAATACCATAACACATAAAATAATACTAAAATAATTTTCTTCAACCTCGGATTAGTGGTCCCGAGACCACTATTCTGACTAGCCCCAAAATCAAACTGTTACAAATACAGCCTCCATACCCTAAATGGTACGATGTGAACGCCCAATGCGAATACCATGCAGGAATCACAGGGCATTCGATCGAGAACTGTGCCACTTTCAAAAAGATAATCGAAAGACTCATCAAGATAGATATTGTAAAATTTGATAATCCCTCTAGTGCAAAAGATCCGTTACCCAGCCTTTTTGTTAAAGGGGTAAATATTGTGAGGGCCACGACAGATAGCGGCATGAAATCCCAGAGTACGTCGAGTTCAGGGCCCTAGTGCAAGACTAGATATTGGAAAATCTAAACATTAACGACGTATCCAAAGAGGGAACCAGGGAATAGAATTTTTCAAGCGTCTGCCCTTACATATTTGGGAGTGTTTTGAACAACGCGACTGTGGAGAAGATCCCTGTATTTTTAGAGATAATTCAGAGTAATGTCCAAAACACGCTTGTTACTCTAAGCCTAGGAGCAATAAGAATCTTTTGTGAAATAGAATTATGTTCAAAATCTATATTTTCAATGAAAATGTATTTTTGTGTCTCACATTGAACAAATATTCGTTTATTCCTTTATTTCGTTCATGTTCATACTACAATCATTCTTAGATTCATTTGTTCTTTGAATATTCTTTCGTACCTACAATAGGTACCCAGATATCAATGACATGAGCAACGTTGTTATTGACTCCCTTTTTGAATGAGATACGGGCCTAAGGGATCTAAGGACTTTGAAGATGGCAAACATCGTAGCCTATCTTTTGATTTGTTAAGAATGGTGGAACAAGATGAAAATAGGCTCTACCTTCAAAAGGTTAGTGGACGTTGCGAGATTAAGAAGGGGCAAATATTGAAGCCTAATTCACCACAAGGCGAGACATCATTGAGCTATTTTCAAGAATTCAAGATGTTTTCGCACGATAGGCTACTGAAATGTGGGTATGCTTTTAAGATTGGTGTTTAAAGAACCCATGCTAATGGTTCTACAATAGTCAGGCTAATCATGAGGTTTAGGCTACCAGTCTACCCAGAAAGGGAAATTGCATCAAATGCCAAAGTGAGGAAGACAAGACTTATGTGCCTCCTCCATTTTGTCTACATGTGAGACACAGATGTTATGAGGCTGATCTCGTCAAGAGCATTTAGCCGACACTAATTTATCTTCGTGGGTGTCAATTTCTTCACTAAGAGGGTGAAGGTCGCTTCATATGCCAATATTATAAAGTTGATAGTCATTAGACCCAAAAAAGAAGAAGAAAGAAAGAATACTGACAAAAAGAAAAATTCAAAAAGATTATATTTAATCGCACAATGTCAAAAGTCTGCGGTCTGTTCAAAGATCAGACACCATATTAGTGCATCAAATGAGCCGAAAAACCATTCAATTTTAAAAAAGAAAAAAAGAAAAAATCGAGAGTTGTAAAAATTGGCATACAAAAGTTACTATTTACCCCCTTTATGCTTATTAAACATCGGCCAAGACATTCACCGAGGCATCACCTTTCTCATTGGTGTATGAAATAGAAGTGATTTTGCCTATTGAAGTTGAGATTCCTTTTCTTTGAGTCTTGTCAAGAGATGAAATTGGATGAGGCAGAATGGATCCAATCTCTATATGATTAGTTGAATTTGAAGAGAATATTAAAAGCTATCTATCACAGTCAAAAGATGCCTTACAACATAAAGGTTCGCCCTAGAAAGTTTCGTGATAGGGCTTTGAAGAAGATTTTTCCCATGCAAAAGGGACTTCAGAAGAAAGTGGATGCCAAACCGGGAAGGACCATAGGCAGCAAAGAAGGCCTGTTCTGGGGAAGCATTGATATTGGCTGAGATAGACAATAAGGACCTTCTCAGTCGGGTGAATTCAATTTTTTTAAAAAAAAATGGGAAAAGAAAGAAAAAAGAAGAAAAAGGAGAGGCAATGTGAAAACCCGCAAAGGGCACTTTGAGATCAAAGGGGTTTTGAGTTGAAAACCCGGAAAGGGCGGCTCAAATTTTGATCAAAAGTGGGGCATACAACAGTCTTGCTATGCCTGAATTAACAATGAAGAAGTATGCTACGTCTTGGGGCATCGACAAAGTACTCGGGATCCCCTAAACACATGTTGAGCTTAAAATGGTCCTCAAGAAGTTTGAACAGAGAAGCTCAGGCTACGATATCTGGGGCACCTAGTTTTCCATCTTATCCATTTTGAATTTTCTATCTTTGATTACCTTATTCTTTTCAAGATACGTCTTTAATAAATTCCCTGCTTAATTGCATTTGCTAGCTTTGATTAACTTGCTTGTTTCGAGCTATGCTGCCAATCAATTTCATTCTTATCCATGGTTATGATCTTTTTCAAGCATTTCGTATTGAAATAACGATTAGTGGACTAATGATACTTTTATAAAAGGAGTTTCGTATATTGCTCTAGAAGTTTCTAAATAATACAAGAAACTAAAATAGGATTATTATTTAAAATCCACCAAGTTTAAAGGATGGAAATATTGGTGGGGGACGAGTCTAAACTGAGACTATCTCTCTGAATTTCTCGCCAAAATGGTGGTTGAACGAGTAACAAGATATTACGTCAGTAATACAATCTTGACGAAAAATCAGCAATGGTAACTCAGGCGTAAAAGGGGAATCATTCTTGAAAAGATGATATTCTGCATTCATGCAAATATCATACATACACATTTGATTAGGTCACTTGGGGAGTGATCAGTTGATTGAACAAATTGCAGTCCTCTAGCCCCGAGTTACGATGGCATGGATAGAAAATGATACAAGTCCTGTACCCTTGAATAGCAATGGGATGGATTGAATAAGAAACAAATCCTACGTTTTGGAGTCGCAGTGTGATGTATGGGAAAAGATTCAGATCCTATACCCCTAAGTCACAATGAGATGAACCCTGAAGTTACAGTGGGGCAAATCTGTTGGGCAAAATATAATCATTTTCTCAGGTTTTCTATTGAAAATACCAGCTGAACAAGATGGCAGTATAATACATCAGTGATAAAGCCTTAATAAACAATGAGCGATGACACCTTAAACTTTTAAAATGGATTATTCTCATGAAATTCTGCATTCATGCAAAACACATTTAGTTAGGAGCATTTGATTCATTCCGATCATTGCATCCTAATCATTGTAAGAAATCATTCTCATGACATTTTGTATTCATACAAATGTCATCCATAAGACACATCTATTTAGGGGCATTTGATTCTTTCCGATCATTACATCTTAATCTTTGTAAAAAGACCATTCTCATGACATTTTGCATTCATGCAAATGTCATCCATAATACATTTAGTAGGGAACATTAGATTCCTTCGGATTATTGCATCCTAACCATTTTGCATAAGCATAAACACAAAACTGATTTTACAGGACAGGTCCCTTAGAGGACGTTGTCGCAACATCGGTGAATTCGAAGATCTTGCCTTCCTGAGTGAAGCAGATTGAAGATAGCAAATCTGGCAATCCTGAAGTTGCAGGAGCAGATTGAAGATAGCAAATCTGGCAATCCTGAAGTTGCAGGAGTAGATTGAAGATAGCAAATCTGGCAATCCTGAAGTTGCAGGAGCAGATTGAATATAGCAGATCTGGCAATCCTAAAGTTGTGGGAGCAGATCGAGTACATAAGATCTTGTCTCCCTGAGTTTATAGTGGAGCAGATTAAAGATAGCAAATCTGGCAATCCTGAAGTTGCAGGAGCAGATTGAAGATAGCAGATCTGGCAATCCTGAAGTTGCAGGAGCAGATCAAAGACATCAGATCTTGTCTCCCTGAGTTTGCAGTGTAGCAGAGTAAAGATAGCACATCTGGCAATCTTGAAGCTGCAGGAGCAGATCGAAGCCATACAAGTCTTATCTCCTCGAAATTCCAGTGGAGTAGGTTGAGGCTACAAATCCCTCCTCCCTGAGTTTACAATAAAGATCAACCCGTATTTCTTTGAAGTTTTAGTAGAGAAGATTGAAGCGACAAATCTCTTCTCCTTGAATTCTTGTCTTGTTGAAACTTTAGTGTAGTAGATCCAAATTACAAATCTCTTCTCCCTGAAATTACATTCGAGCAGATTAAAGCCAAGCAAACCTTATCTTCCTAAAGTTGTAGTGGAGCAGGTTGAAATTACCAATTCTGATCTCGTTGAAGTTCCAGCAGAGAAGATCGAAGCTACAAATCTCTTCTCCCTGAAATAACCTTCGAGTGAATAGAAGCATTAATTCCTATACTTCCGAAGTTGAAGTGGGTTAGAGAGAGGCTACTTGAAGAAAAAAATGAAGCACCGAGACTCAGCAATACCGAGAAAAATTTGGTCCTTTTAAAGTCTTTGCTTCGCTCTCGTTACACGACAGCAAGCAAAGAGGGGCAGCTGTGGAGCCCAAATTTTGCCTAGGGCCCAATAACAAAATCGGAGCCCAAACCAACAACAGTCCAAATTACAGAAGGCCCAATATGGCCCGAATGAATAAAACCCAAACAAAAAAGGCAAACAGAAATTATTAAAACCTAGCCCAGATTACAAAAGGCCCAATGGCCCAAAAAAGAGAAGACAGTAAACAGAAAGAAAAAAGAAGAAACCCTAGCACCGCATGCCTTCTGACCAGCCTCCTCTGACCTCCGTACGTTGCCCATGTGCCTCTGCCACCACCATGACCTGCAAACAGAGGAAAAGAAGCAAACAACAAAAGCAAAAGCAATATTGTATTTTTTCTTTCATTCGACTATATAAGCCTAACCAAAACACTTGTAAGGGGGAGGATTTTGAAAAATAAAAAAGGAGATTATTAAATCAAAAACAAAAGGGGATTCGAACTAAAAAGGGGATTTTAGAAATAAAAAAAGATTGAACCCTTTTTTAAAGGTGATTTGCTTTTTTATTTTTATTTATTTTATTCTTATTTTTCCATACGAGAATAACAAAAAGAAGGGGAAAGAAAATACCTGAGTATTCTCCGATCGTCGGAACTCCCCGCTCCGGTGTCGAAATCGGACTAAAAGGGATCAATGGCCTTTTTCTTTCGTTTTTTTAGCCAAGAAGGCTAGGCCTTCAAACCGACTCGAAACGGGGCTAAAATCCCATCTTCGCGCATTGTCGGCCACCGAGTATGATGGTGGTACGATGATCGGCCGAAGAACCCCTCTTAATCGAGGAAGACGAGAGAAAAAAAGGGGGACTAAGTGGCTGCTCTGATTTTTTATTTAAATTTTAGGGTTTAAAATATGGTTTTCAAAAAGTTTAGGCCTTTATGTACCATTAGTGAAACGGCGCTGTTTGGATACCAGGGAAACTGCGCATATCCCTTAAAAGGGATATTTGCGCGATAGACCCCTCCCTATTGTTGCACCCTTCAATCGGCCCCCTTTCGTTATTTTCTCTTTTTACTAATTTACCCTTAAATACCTTTGGATTTTCAATCGGGTCCTCGACCCATGGATGCGCATCAGGGGCTGGGTTATTTACCCATTTGGTCCTCGCAAGTTTATGCGCGTGACGTTGTGGTCCCTGTCCGCCTGTTTTGATTTATTACGATTTTGGTCCTCATTATTTTATTCTGATTTCAATATAATCCATGATTTGCTTAATAAATTTATTTATTCATTTGTTTTCCTTATAAATCATATTATTATTATTATTATTATTTATATATTTATTATTATTACTGTTATATTTTTTACTATTATTTGTTTATTATTGCTATCTATTATTATTATTATTACTATACTATACCATTATTATTATAATTGCTATTATTATTATATTGTTATTACTAAATTGATATTTAACATTGAATATTAATCTTTTTAGACTTTACTTATATTATTATTATTATTATTTTCTTCATTATGATTATTTTTATTCATTATTTAGTTATTTTTTTATGCTCTTAATTATTAGATTATTTATTTTATTATTTTCACTACTACTACTATTATTATTATTATTATCATTATTACTCATATTCATTTTTTTACTATTATCATTTGTTTATCAATGTATCTTATTATAATTTATTATTATTGTCATTATTATTGCTATTGTATTTATTATTGTTATTGTATTATTATCTTACAATTGTTGTACATAGTATTGATTTATCTATCCATTTACAATTAGCTATTACTCTTATTTTTATTTTCTTTATTTGTTTATTTATCCATTATTCCTAACATATTATCTATTGTTTCATATAGACTATTTGTTTTAGCTTTTATTATACTGCATTTTATTTTTGCCATTATTATTATTATTTATCTATTGCCCTCATTTTTATTCTATTATGCATATTGGCAATGAAATTCATTTTCCATTTTACTATGCTCGTATTACATTTTATTCGATTTTTGAAATGAGCAAATACTTCGCGTTCCAAGGCTCGAAAGAAAATCGTACCCTAACTTACTGAGTTTCGATTTTTCTCATCGAGTCTAAAGAACTTACTATTTCCTTTTTGAAATCAAGGCATAAAAGTCAAATAAAAATTTATTCTCTAGAATTCAAAATTGTCGTGTCATAACTCACTGTATGTGACGTTTTGTTATCTCGGGATAAGAATTTCTAAATCAAGGCAATATTCCGTGTTTGTAAGTTCGGGAAAATCGTGCCGTAACTTACTGGATTCCGGTTTCTCATTTAACAAATAACTGAATACCCTACTCAAGCTTAAATACGAGTTTTAAAAGTCAAAAGACAAGCTCAATTTTGAGAACTCAAAATGTTGTACCCTAACTTAATGGGCGTGATATTTTACTTTTTCGGAATAAGAGGGTCTTAGCATCCATTTCAATTTATTCAAATTCTCTTTTAAATAAAGAGTATCGTATTTTAAAATTTTTTCAAGTTTTCGACATAAAGACATCAAATAATCAATTAGGTGCCAATTTTGGGCGTATCGAGGGTGCTAACCCTTCCTCGTGTGTAACCGACTCCCGAACCCATTTTTTGAATTTCGTAGACCAAAATTATTATTTTGATAAATCAAGTTGTTTATTAAAAACAATCGTTTTACGAGGTGACCCGATCACACCTCAACAAAAAGGATCGATAGCGACTCTCTTTTTTTATTTTCGTTTGCAAAACCAAAGTCGATACCCCTTTCTCCAAAAAATGGTTACGACAATGGGTATAAAACATGAAATTAAAGAATTAGGAGCATAAAATTCATCAAATCTATTGAAAATTCATCCAAAAAATAAGCCAAGCATGGGGTCAAAATATGTATAAATTATGGTTTATCAAAACTTAATGAGTCTTCATACCTTACTAACACAAGACTAATAAGAATGCATTTTTTGGCTGGAACTCCCCGATTGTCTTGCCCGTATTAGGATAGTATGTCATCCTTTTTGTCAAAGTAGATGAAGCTTGGCGATTTCCCTTTTAATATTTTTATATTAATTATCTTCATGGCTCCTCATGCATTTACCTCTTCGAGAATTAAATCCTCATAGATTCTTACTTGCAAACTATAAGAGATGCTCCATGAACAATTCCCGTGATATGCCTTGCCCTAATAACTACAAATATTCACATAAGACCATTCTTAGAGAATAGTCTCTATTGTGTTCTATTAATAGCGATTTGTGGAATCATACTTATGAGACAGTCATGGTGGACTACCATAACTTTCATATACAATTTCATATAAGCAAATAGCTTGCATAATATTTCGGACACTATACTTACTTAGATAAACAGTTTCCTCATTTCAGAGTATATGAGAATACCCTTGTATCGTCCCTAGAAAGGTACTAACGAACAATCATATCTAATATGACTTCCCTACAATTTTCTTGTACAGTGGGACCGAACGTAGATGTGCTACAATCACACAAACTTGTTCTTGGAGGACTTATAAATTTAGATTCGAGTCTCTGAATAAACCTGCAACTCTCACCAAAGTGAATTCCATAACTATAGTAGATGCAAAACTTTGAGAATAAGCAGGTAGACCATCATAACTTGTATCCGCCTCAATTTATCTGTTAGTATAGGCACAATGGCCTCAAAATAATAGATCACCTTTTTGCAGACTCATGTAAATAAACATAGGGTGGACTAATGTTTACAAGATAGTTTTAGCAAAATTTCCTCACAACGATTGTCTTGGTAGACTTTCCCCATTTTAGATAGTCCTCACGGACTTGCACAAAAGATAGTCCTCACAGACTTCCCTCAAAGATAGTCCTCACAGACTTTCTACAAAAGATAATACTGGCGGACTTTCTACCAAAGATAGTCCTAATGGACTTCTACAAAAGATAGTCCTGATGGACTTCCCACATTTCAGATAGTCGTTACATACTTCCACATATACAGTATTCCCATGGCCATGGTCTTCCATTCGTCCCACTAAGGGCTCTTATATGTTCCATATAAAGGTCTCTCTTACACTGGTGCGCACTATTCTCTATATCATTTCAAATCTCCTTTTCTGGCTCAATCCAACCAAACCTCCCTCAAAAACACATGCATAAAATGCATATGCAACTCATGCATGACCATCCGAATCTTCATAAAGGCACATAAATAGAATGCATATCATATACACATACCGCAAATAAAGACTATTCATCATATGAAATATATCTCGCCAAACATTTCATTGATATATCTTAATAATACTTACTATCAACCAAATCATATCACTTTAATATGCAATAATGCATTACACCAAACACTTCATTTACTCAACATAATTAGTTTACAACCTCCATACATTATTCCTTCACCATAACATTTTCATAGTTCAACTATAGAATAATTCATCATTCACATAACTCTGAAGTAAGCCTATTCTACTCACGAAACTGAACCAAGCATCCATTTACTAGTTGAGTTCTAGATCTCACCTAGAACTTAATGCCAAATTCATCCACTAAGCTTTTTGCTTTGCTACCCAAGCCTCTAGCAACTTGATCAATACTACACAACAGCCAATTCAGACTCTCCAATTGTCAAAAGAATCATAATTTACTTGCATGCAAAAACCATTTAAGAAACTATTCATAACTTCAACCCAGAACAAAACAAATTTGATGGCTAACTAACTTTTTTTTTAACTTGCTTTCCTTTCCTTAAACCTGTGGATATACAAATATTAGGAAACTTACCAGCTTGATAGTTCATTTGTTATTTGTGCACAATCTTTAGCTTCTTTCCTCCATCTAGACCGCTCTTTCATCTTTCTTCCATGCAATCCCAACCAGTGAAGATGATAAAGAAAGAACCAAGAAAGAAAAGGACAATCCCAGAGGGTAATTTCTCTCATTTATATAGTACCCCCTCACTTTCTTCACCGATCTTTATTTCAACAGCCAAATGAACAAGTTTTTAATCATCATGTCTCTTACAGACTTATGACTAGTTCATAACCAACTAGATGATGGTTGAATTCTAACTTTTCCACAACCATCCCATTACTTGTTCTTATTTGCAAAAAGAACTTGCCAAATTAGAAAACCTTTCAATTTAGTATGCCAAACTCTTTTGCTACTTAAGACCTTACAATCCGGCTTTGACACATACCACGTCCTCTTCCAAGATTATGTCTCATATATTACTGCATTCACTTTAAGGAATTTAGCAAATCCAGTAGTATAAGATTTATTATTTTCATCAATACCTCGTTATTTTGTTTATTCACAAGTGTTACGAGTCTCAATGCCTAATTTCAAGCCCATGAACACGATGGCCTTAGTTTCCCTCAAGACCCAATCAAGAGATCCAAATCAAAATAGTTGAAGTCAAAATTAACCTTATTCACTCAAGACATTATCATGAAGAAATTTCGAGAATAAGAGTTAAAGCTTCAAGACGATGGACTTTGGAGTTCAATACAAAGGGAGGATGAATAAGAAGGGACAAGCTTTGTTCATGGACTTAAAATATCAATCCATGATGACAAGCCCATGTGGAAGATGTTAAGAAGCTTAGGCGTTACACTTCAAGAACCCCAATCAAGCCCACACCCTTAGTAATGCTATATTTAGTAGACTTGCGATGCATATGTGGAATGGATCCAAGCATTTTTTAGACAATATGTCTTCATATCGATTGAAGATATGTTTCTTGCCTTTGCAATGCACTTTAAACAACTCAGTTTCGAGTTTGGGATATCAAGTTATGACCATTTTAGTAAAGACTGCACAAGTACAACTTTTTGTGGACTTAAAATATCAATCCATGATGACAAGCCCATGTGAAAGATGTTAATAAGCTTAGGTGTTACACTTCAAGAACCCCAATCAAGCCCAAACACTTAGCCCTGTATATTTAATCAAATTGTGGTGCATTTGTGGAATGGATCCATTTTTGGGACAATATGTCTGCATATCGATTGAAGATATATTTCTTACCTTCGCAATGCACTCTAAACCACTCGATTTTGAGTTTGGGATCACAAGTTATGACCATTTTAGTGGAGACTGCGTGAGTAGAATTTTTGGTGGACTTAAAATATCAATCCATGATGACAAGCCCATGTGGAAGATGTTAATAAGCTTAGGTGTTAACCCCAATCAAGCCCACACACTTAGTCATGTTATATTCAGTTGACTTGTTGTACATTTGTGGAATGGATCCAAGCATTTTAGGACAATGTCTACATATTGATTGAAGATCTATTTCATAACTTCGCAATGCACTTTAAACTACTTGATTTTGAGTTTGGGATCTCAAGTTATGAAAATTTTAGTGAAGGTGCAAGTACAATTTTTTGTGGACTTAAAATATCAATCCATGATGACAAGCCCATGTGAAAGATGTTAATAAGCTTAGGTGTTACACTTCAAGGACCCCAATCAAGCCCACACACTTAGCCATGTATATTTAGTCAACTTGTGGTGCATTTGTGGAATGGATCCAAGCATTTTTGGGACAATATGTCTGCATATTGATTGAAGATCTATTTCTTACCTTCACAATGCACTCTAAACCACTCGATTTTGAGTTTGGGATCACAAGTTATGACCATTTTAGTGAAGACTGTGTGAGTAGAATTTTTCGTGGACTTAATATATGAATCCATGATGACAAGCCCATGTGGAAGATGTTAATAAGCTTAGGTGTTACACTTCAAGGACCCCAATCAAGCCTACACGCTTAGTCATGTTATATTCAGTTGACTTGCGGTGCATTTGTGGAATGGATCCAAGCATTTTTGGGATAATATGTCTGCATATTGATTGAAGATCTGTTTCATACCTTCACAATACACTTTAAACCACTCGATTTTGAGTTTGGGATCTCAAGTTATGACCATTTTAGTGAAGACTACATGAGTAGAATATTTGGACGAGATTATTACGAAAATTACTAGTTCCAGGCTTTTAATTCGAGTTTAAATCATATTGGGTTCAATTTTTTAGCTTAATTTTTATTATATATGAGTCCAATATTGTATTTATTAAGTTTTATTATTTAATTATTTATTTATTCCAAAGTTTGAATATTTTTCAAAGTATTTTAAGTTATTTAAGAGACTTATGTCAACAAGAAAGTTTTGTTTAAAACTACTTGTTGTTTAGGTTAATTAGAGTTTCAGTATGCTTGAGAGCTTTATTTAGATGTACTTAGACAGCCTATATAAAGTCCTCTTCATTTTACGCAATTCAATCAATTCCATACTTATGAATTTTATCCACTGGAGGTCTGTTTATACGTACCATTTTCAAACCTTGAGGAGTAGGGAGATTTGGTTGGGTATGGGAGGGGCCGGAGGTTGTTGAGCCATTGGATGATAAGTATTTCTATACTCTATACATGCTATGTTTAGTCTGAAAATCGACTAAGCTGTAACTTTGATACCACTAAATTTAACACCCCAAACTCGTCTCCGTCATCGAATTAGGGTTACGGAGCATTACCGCACAAATCAGAACAACTTCAAAACAAAAATAATTATTTAACTTTATATCAACATCTAACAACTTAATATAATCATAGTAAAAATAGACTTTTGGGCCTTAAACTGAACCTTCGGAGCCCTAAAAATAAGTTGGGAACAATAAGGAATCAATTTGAAACAAAATAGAAAATTTTGGAAACAAACATGTAACACCCCAAACCCGGCCCATGCGTTATGACCGGATCTGACATGTTACATGAGGAAAACATGTTAAGTCCTTTTTATTCGTTTGGAAATAGGTATTTATTTGTTAAAATCAAGAAAACAAGCTTGATTTAGAATATTTGATAAAATTTTACTAATTTCGAAGATTGATTGATAAATCGATAAATTTGAACTAGTGATTTTTCAAACCGAGACTTTTGAAAATATTGATAATAATTCAAGAGAAAACTACTGAGTCAACATATTTGTAAAATTTAATTATGAAATCCATTTGTGAATTCATTTTAGAAAAACTTTATTTAAGTTTCTAGAAAAATCCCAATTAAAGTAATTTGAGCAAGATATAAGTACGTCAAACATAAAGCAAAAATAAAAATAAATCCAGAGGCCTTATTACATCATAAAACTCAAAATAGTAAAAGTAATAAGTAAACGAAATAGAAACCTAAAGTCCAATAAAAACCATTTCTGAAGTATGGCCCCCACCGAGTCATCCATGGCCCAAGTCCGCATCACTGAGCATTACCTGCAAGGGTTAAGGAAACGGGGTGAGTTACTAGAACTTAGTGTATAATCCCCTTACCGTTGTCCACTGGGCCTGAACCCATATTTCAATATCTTAGGCCTAAGCCCAATTACATATCAGAATTTATAAACATTTATATAAGCAAAGTATGCAACCCAACCCATCCATCCAACACACCCCTATACCAACCATCACACCTGTGGGGATCAAGTCAACCCACCCCGCCATCACACCAAAACGCAGGCAATTTCCATTTAATAAAATTTATTCTGGCCAAGCCATCGATATCATGTGTAAACATTATAATAAATAGTTTATTGTGGCAATGCCAGCAGGCTACACTTCTCTTCCACATTTTTCCCAACCCATGCAATATATGAAAATGCATCAACATAATAAAATGTTCGCATATAAATAGCAACCATTTATCAAGTAAATTATTACAATGACTAGGCCCATTTAAGCAAAAATAACCGGCCCATTAAGGCATTCCAACATAACGACCCATTAGGGGCATTTTCGTAATTTGGCCCATAAGGGCATTTTCGTAATTCGGCCCATGAGGGCATTTTCATAATTTTAACAATCTTAATGTTGTTTTTGTCAAATCTTTCAAAATAGTATACTTTAAACATATTCCTCATTTTATGCCAATTTTACAATTTTAGCCTTATAATGATAGCAATCTACTTATTCGTCATGTTACCGAATCATAAGCCTACTGAATTACGGTGTGAGATTACACACCTGATTACAGTAAGTACTAGGCCTTCTTGATCGTCGACACCTAACATATCATAACACTCGATTAATCGACATACATGATTTTATTAATCTAACTCAAAAATAAACGATATAAAGTGTTTACCCTTAGAATCGTGAACGACCACGATTTGTCTATTTTCACCGGATGATGGTCCACAACGCGGTGGAAAATCCTGAACCGCCGATACCGCCCTTCGTTTGAATTTAGGAGTAGGAACCGCTAATCCGCTCCTTTTGTGATCTCCAAACACTTTCCCTTTCGATTTGGTACCGCTTGCCTCCTTTGAATAAAATCTTAGTCAAGACGATATTATGTTGATATGAAATGATTGACTAAGGAAAAAGGGTCGGCTTACCACTATTTCCGTATGATCAATGAGTGGATAGATCGAGCTCCCTAAAAATATAATCAATTAGTCAACCACTATTCCGATAACAACTTAAACGAATAAAGAACGATTTCATATAATCCATGAAGAACTCCTTACCTTATCGATATTGGATCCGATTTCCACCGTTTGACTTAGGGCTAGAATTATACACGACCACCCACTTAGAACACTACGAAAAAGAGGGTGATTAAGATATGAAGGAGTGGAAGGTAACACCATTTCGGTTAAAATCAAGATTCACAACAAAATAGTGATAAATATCTATTCTGCTAGAAGGAAAAGAATATGAAAATAGAAAAGAAATCACTTACCGATTAAATCAAATAAAAGAGTGTCAACCCGATTGAGAAAGAAATTGCAAAGGAGATATTATGGATTGAAAGGTTCGGCTATGAAGGAAGAATGAACAAGAACAATTTCGACTATGAAGCATTTTGTGAAAAAGAAAAGAAAAGTGGAGAAGGAGTGCTTAACTAGATTCGGTTTTCAAGAGAAGATGAGTGAAAATAATTTGTCATAAAGGCTAGGTGTTTTCGGCAAGACAAGAAAGAAAAGAGAAAATGCTCACTATTGTCTTTAAGTTGCGGCAATGAGAAGAGAAGTTGGAGGAATGAACACAAAGGATGCCAAAAGGAATTAGGCCTAACAAGCACCAAAACTATCAAAATGCTCCTAGCAAAATCGTGTATACCTTGACAATAAGGTCAAAAATTGGCCAACAAAACTTTCCAAAACACTCTCCCCAAAACCGGCCAACATATCCCCCTTCTTGCTCATTTTCTTTCATTTCTTTCCTTACCCTCATTCTTACCTCATTTCCTTAGCCACCTTTCCAAAATTAAAAAGTCCACCTTACCTTAAATACCACCTTGGTCGACACTTAGGAAAAGAACACAAAAAAATAGTCAAATTTTTGCACCAAGTGGGATTCGAACCTCTTCCCTAAAGCCCCTTCATGTGACGCCTCATCCTCTTTACCAAATGCTCAATTATGTTAGCAATTTACTCACTTATTTCGATAAGCTTTGATGCCACTTACTATCTCTCTTTAAAGTGCTAAAACATAAAATTTTTGCTAAGGCCCAATTAAACCCTGAGCCTTCTTAGGACCTTAAAATATATACGATTAATAATTTAACTAGCCTCACACAAGATATCATGCAACACATAATATTCTAAATTTTAGGATGTTACAATTCCACCCCCCTTAAAGAAAATTTTGGCCTCGAAATTTACCTGATTAAAAGAGATGAGGATGTTGTTGCCGAATTGCATCCTCTGACTCCAATGTAGCTTCCTCTGATCCGTGATTACACTATAGAACTTTGATTAATGGTACTGACTTCCTTCTCAGCACTTTAACGTCTCGATCTAAAATCTGCACTGGCTCCTCTTCAAAAGACAAGTCAGGTCTTATCTCAATT
Organism: Gossypium bickii; assembly: GCA_025503065.1. NCBI lineage: Eukaryota > Viridiplantae > Streptophyta > Magnoliopsida > Malvales > Malvaceae > Gossypium > Gossypium bickii. The sequence continues at coordinate 37,634,049 of CP106717.1, read as the reverse complement.
TCCTCTACCGGGACTATATGAGATGGATCCAAACGATAACGCCTTAACATCGAGACATGAAATACGCTATGTATCTGACTTAACTCCAGAGGTAACTTAAGCTGATAAGCCACTGGCCCAACACGTTTTAGTACACGGTATGGTCCGATGAACCTAGGGCTCAACTTGCCCTTCCGTCCAAATCTAAAGATCTTCTTCCAAGGTGAGACCTTGAGAAAGACCTGATCTCCCACCGCAAACTCTATATCCTTACGCTTCAGATCTTCATACGATTTTTGTCTATCCGAAGCTTCTTTTAACCGTGCCCTAATTACCTTTACTTTATCCTCCATCTTCTAGATCAATTCAGGACCCAATAACTGTCGCTCCCTCAGCTCAATCCAACAAGTAGGAGTACGACACCTACGACCATACAACGCCTGGTAGGGTGCCATCTGGATGCTGGATTGATAGCTGTTGTTGTATGCAAACTCCGCCACAGGTAGAAAATCTTCCCAACTACCACTGAAATCGATCACACAGCCCCTTAACATGTCTTTCAGAATCTGGATTACTCTCTCCGACTGACCATCTGTCTGTGGATGAAATGCCGTGCTGAAATTTAACCTTGTTCCCAAAGCTTCATGTAAAGCCTTCCAAAACTGTGATGAAAACCTAGGATCCCTATCCGATATAATAGACACTGGTACCCCATATAACCTTACGATCTTTGCTACATACAACTTACCCAACTTCTGCAATGAGTAATCCATACGAACAGGTAGGAAATGAGCAGTCTTTATCAACCGGTCCACTATTACCCAAACAGAATCCTTCTTAGTAGGCATTAAGGGTAACCCACTAACAAAGTCCATCGTTATCCTTTCCCATTTCCGTAATGGAATTTTCACTGGTTGTAGCAACCTTGATGACAATTGATGTTCTGCCTTCACCTGCTGACATGTTAAGCACTTGCTTACGAAATCAGTAACCTCCTGTTTCAACCCTGGCCACCAATATTGCTCACGAAGGTCTCGGTACAACTTATTTCCCCTGGGGTGCATAGCACATGGGCTACTATGCGCCTCACGCAGGATCATTTGTCTCAATTCCGAATCTTTGGGCACACAAATTCTTCTGCGAAAATGCAATACTCCATCACTATTCAATCCAAAATCCCCTATCTCACCACCTTCCACTTGTTGAAGTCGAGAACCCAACGCTTCGTCTATCGACTGCTTTTCCTTAATCTGGCTTATCCAAACAGGCTTCACTTGAAGTTAGGCTAACAGACTACCATCTTCATAAAGGCTGAGATGAGAGAACATCACTCTCAAATCTGATATCACCTTACGACTCAACGCATCTGCCACTACGTTAGCCTTTTCAGGATGATACTCGATTGGGAAGTCATAATCTTTCAACAGTTCTATCCACCTCTGCTGTCTTAAGTTCAACTCCTTCTGGGTAAGGAGGTACTTCAGACTCTTATGATCCGTATAGATAATCGACTTCTCACCATACAGATAGTGTCTCCAAATCTTCAGAGCAAACACCACTGTAGCTAACTCCAAATCATGAGTAGGATAGTTCACCTCATGTGGCCTTAATTGACGAGATGCATAAGCCAACACCTTTCCCCCTTGCATCAATACACATCCCAAGCCCGTGTGTGACGCACCGCAATAAATAATAAACTCCTTACTAGCCTCAGGTTGAATCAATACTGGTGCTTCTGTCAGAATCTTCTTCAATTTCTCAAAGCTCTCTTGCTTCTTATCTGGCTACAAAAACGGTACTCCCTTACGCAATAGCTTAGTTAGGGGTGCAGCAATCAAGGAAAACCCCTCAATGAACCACCTGTAACAACCAGCCAACCCTAGGAAACTCTGAATTTCGGCCACTATCTTCGGTGGTTTCCAGTCCAACATAGCCTCAACCTTCCGGGGATCAACTCTAATTCCTTCGGTAGACACAATATGCCCCAAAAAGTTCACTTCTTTCAGCCAAAATTCACACTTACTGAATTTGGAAAATAGTTGCTTCTCCCTTAATATCTGCAATACTACCCGCAAATGTGAATCATGTTCTTCATTCTTCGAGTACACCAAGATGTCATCTAAGAACACCACCACAAATCGATCTAAATAGGGTTGGAAGACCCGATTTATCATGTCCATAAATGAAGCTGGTGCATTAGTCAACCCAAAGGGCATCACCAAGAACTCGTAATGCCCATAACGAGTTCGAAACGTAGTCTTATGAATATCTGCCTCCTTGACCTTAAGCTGGTGATAACCCGATCTCAAATCTATCTACGAGAAAACCGAAGCTCCTAGTAGTTGATCAAACAGATCATCGATTCTCGGCAACGGATACTTGTTCTTGATCATCAGCTTATTCAATTGCCTATAATCGGTGCACATACGCATCGACCCATCCTTATTCTTTATGAATAAAACTGATGCTACCCACGGTGACACACTTGGTCGAATGAATCCGCGATCCAACAACTCCTGAATTTAAGCCTTAAGCTCCACTAACTCCTTTGGCGCCATTCTATAAGGAGCAATGGACACCGGAGCCGTTCCTGGCATCAGCTCAATGCCAAATTCTACCTCTCGATCTGGAGGTAATCCTGGGAGCTCCTCGAGAAAGACGTCCGAAAACTCTTTCACTGTTCTAACACTTTCCACCGACAACTCATTGGCATCCAAAACACTAATGAAGGCTAAGAATGCTCCACATCCCTTTCGCACCAACCTTTCTGCTTTTAAGGCAGATACCACATTAGACAGATAGTTTGTAACACCCCTAACCCGTATCCGTCGCCGGAGTAGAGTTATGAGGAATTATCAACCTAAACTCTGTTCCGGATAGACCTTCATTTGAATTCAAACACAAGAAATTCGATCTTTCATAATCATATAACCTCATAACCTATTAAAGAAAACAATATACAATGAGTTTTATTACAGGTATTTATTACACTTAAAACATATCTCAACTAGGATCATTATAATATAGGTCGGACACAATCAACACATATATCATATAAACAAATTTTCAATAATTTGTTTTTACTATCGCATGCGAGCACATTAAGCCCAATTAAATCATTTATACCAATTTGGTAACAATTGCATATATAAGCACATCATAGTTATACCTGACCGAACATACATCTAATGTTATGAACATATATCACATGCATTTCCTTATAACAAATGTCACATTTAAACTTGCACATAATTATTCTTACATCATACGCCCAATTTGAATATGTTTACTAACGTACCTAAACTTTGTGGTTTATTTTTTTAACTAATCAAGAGTTCGGTCATACTATTTTTAATATCACAAGCATATCATAGTGATTCAAATATTGAGACCTAACCATGCCGTTTTTACTTACCATTTGAATTCTTGGTTAGACAGAATGTTACTTACCCTTACTACCTTAAGCATACATCATTTAATAAATTGCCAAAGCACATGTCTCAACTCAACTATCAATAATAATGTATTTAAAACGAATAATCCATGAACAAACCTTGAAACAAGTTATACATACAATGCAACAACCACGTTCCACATATATAATTCAAGGTTAAGCATATTAATCCAAACATATAACCAGATTATTACTCAACTACTATATAATATATATTACCTACATGAATCATCAAGCATTACCACCTTTTTCCTTACTAGCCAAAACACATAACTAAACACCTCACATCTATTTCGCATGACTAATGTCACATTATCAATATTATCCTAACCCATAATGTCATTACCCACAATACTAATTTATACTTACTATATGCGCCTATGCCATAACCAATTATAAGGTAAATAATTCCATACAACTCATATATCATAATGACATAACTATATGCATCATTTAATCATTAAAGAAATACATATGTCTTCATATCAACTAGCACAAAACATAAGCCATATTCGTATGGCTTTAATACATGTAATGACAAAATGTCCAACTCAAGCATGGACATTAACCATCCTATACATGCCTTTATCCAAAATAAAGCAAACTAAAGGAGTACCAAAAAGATGATAGTGTGGTTGACTTCACAGATGATCCTCCGAGCCCGTAGCTGGATCTACCGTCTATAAAACTGAACAATGAGCACACACAAAGTAAGGTTACTAGCTTAGTAAGTCTCAAGCAAATTTTAATAAAACCATCCAACATCTAAGCATCTTAATCTTTAATTTCATGACATATAATATAAACATTTCCACATGTGAATTAAACATGGCCGAATACTATCAATTCACTTACATAAGTATTTGTACTTTATTACCATACGCATGTAATTCATCAAAACACAAAAATTATGATACAGTATTAGCATATTTCAATTCAAGCGAGTATAACATTCATATCGATCACAAATACTAATTTGTATACATATGCAAGTATATTGAAACACTTTTACTCTTAACATTTTTCACTTATGGCCATTTTTTCCCAAAATGACACATTTAAACTCATATTCTATTATTTATTATTCGTACCCAACAATGGTAAGCTCAATGGCATATACCAAATTTCTCATCGAATCATCAACTAAATCACATCATACTTCATTCAAATAATGCTATATAAACTTCCTATATTCTTTATAATTATAAAAGAAAAGGCTTGTACTTACCTGAGCTTTTAGCTCATAGCATTAAATGTGTTTCACCTTATATGATTCATAATTTATCCATTTTTTTTAGTTCATCACCGGCATTACGCTTGCTAGGCATCAAAGCCTGAAATATACACCGGCATTAAGCCTACTAGGCAATAAGCTTGAAACACTTCACCGGCACAAGGCCTGCTAGGCTCGAAGCCCTATAAAATCCACTGGCACAATGCCTGCTAGGCTCGAAGCCCGAATAACGATATTATTACCAACTTATTCACATTACATGCTGTCCAAAATTTCAATAATCGCACATTATTCATATCACTTACCATGTCATTCAATCAAAATTTAACAACATTTCATTTCTATAATTTACTATCCAAATTCGGCTTGCCACATTCTATGACTACAAATTTCATAAATCAACATATAAACCATGATATAATCGATAGTAACAATATTAATTTGCTTACAGACTTACCTTGGAAGTCGAATACTTTGAATTTCCCAGTTACTCGTGTACTTTAGCTTTCCCCCGATCTGTTTCCAAATTTTTTCTTCTTTGATCTAAAACCGAATTTAAAAGAGCCAATTCAATTAAATTTCATTCATCGCCATTCGAAACATTTAACTATACTATTTTTCCAATCTATCGTTCACAATTTGGAATTTTTACAAATTAGTACTGGATCTTTTCATTCATTCGAACACATACAAATAAATATAAAAATTTATACTCTTTTATCAAAAGCCGAATACTCCCCAAGTTAATCAATTCTCATCTTAATATTAAAAATAATTCATAACATGTAATTTACAATTTTACGATTTGCCCCTCTAATTTCACTTTCTTGTAATTTAATCCCTAAGCAATAAACGCAATAATTTCATGAAATTCGGACAAGTCCTTCAAGAGCCGAATTCTCCTTATTCATAGTTGAGTCTATATAAGCCACTTATTTAGCATTCTTACCCTCAACTATTTATTCACCTAAATTAGACCTTCTCACATTCATTTAATCTACATTCCTATTCATACCCGTTGAAGTCTAATCCATGCTTAGCATTTCTTTTTCATCAAATCTCATGCGTATCAAACAAATCTCCCATGGTCGAACCTAACACAAGCTCCAAACCTCAAAATTTCCACATGTACTTTATAGAATTCAAGATAAATAGCACAACCATACAAGAATTTTAAAAATTTAACCTTGTTTACTCACCTTAGAAAGACATGCAAAAGGGCCGAACTATGGAGCTTAGCTATCTTCTCTTCTTCCCTTTGTTTTCGTGGAGAAGATGATGATAGTGGAAAGAAAATGGTTTTCTTTTTTTATTACTATTATTTCAATATCATATATTTCTTTAATGAATAACATCCCACTATCTAAATATAATAATAATATAAAATATGACTTGCACATCAAATCCATAGTCATTGTCGTCTACTAGAAAATAATTATGGTTAAATTGCCACTTAAATCCCATGCAAAAAGTGAACTAATCAATTTGGCCCCTAATTCCCATAATAGCTATTTTCATATTTGTTTAATTTTTAATCTTTTTTTTTTAAAAAAATTAGTCACTCCAACATACATATAATTTTACAACATTAAAACACATGCTCACACGCATAACTCAGGTATCAAATAAATTATTCAAACATTTCCAAATTTGGAGATCGTGGTCGCGAAACAACTATTCTAATCAGGGTCACATTCGGGCTGTTACATAGTTTCTTCTTTCACCTATCATCATCACTTCCTTATCCTCTGAAGTTCTTAGTATCATCTGCTTTGTAGCACAATCCAAGTTCGCACGGTGTTTCACCAACCAGTCCATGCCCAAAATAAGGTTGAACTCGTCGAATGGTAGTTCCATCAAATCTGCCAAAAATATTGCCCCCCTAAATTTCTAAGGGCACATCCCTAAACAACTTATTTACTATCACCGACTGTCCTAGAGGACTAATTATAGTTGTTTCTTTAGTAGAAATCTCAGATCTAATGTTTAAGGTTCCAGACACATCACAAGCAACATACGAATGGGTGGATCCAATATCTATCAAGGCAGTAACAGGCACATCAAATATGAAGAACGTACTGGTTATTACATCCTGTGCATCGCCAGCCTCCCGACGTCTGACCGCATAGACCAACCCTAGAAATCTTGCCTCCGCGTTACCCCTATTACCGGTACCTCTACCTGGTGCACCCTGACCTCGTCCTACATCATTACCACCTCGTCCTGGCCCACGGCCTCTCGGTGGCTGCTGAGCGCCTCTAGCTGGCTGCGCAACATCATTACGAACACCCCGAGTCTGAGCAGGCTATCGAGGGCAATCTCTAAACCGATGATCTTTGGATCCACATCTATAACAACCACCGGTTCTCCTCCAGCATTCACCCTAGTGAAATTTTCCACAATCCACACATGGTTGTAACTGATTAGTAGCAGCTGGTACTCTCGCTCGAGCTGACTCCTCATTCCTGGGCCTCTTCTGAAAACCCCTAGCAGGACCTGAGTACCCAGAGTCTCTCTTGCTTCTGCCCCTATCCTTGTCTCAGTTTTGCCTCTCTTAGTGTTTAACCTCTTCAGCTATCTTGGCTTTCTCCACCAGTGTGGCAAAATCCTCTCCTTTTGTGGGGCTATCAGTACCCGAAACTCATCACGCAACCCATCTTCAAAATGCACACAGCGTTCGTAGTCAGTCGGCACCATTCCTCGGGCATACCTACTCAAAAGTAGAAATTCTGCCTCGTAAGCTGTCATAGTCTTACCTCCTTGGACCAGATTTAGGAATTCCTTCCTTCAGGCATCCACATAGCTAGCCCCGAGATACTTTCCCTGGAATGCCTTCTCAAAGAAATCCCAGCTAATACGATCGGCCTGAGTGCCTTCCAGAACAGTGAGCCACCACTGATACGCCTCGTCTCTCAGTAAGGACACCACTCTTTTTAGTTTCTGCTCAGCGGTGCAATCCAGATCGTCCATGATCCGCTCCACAACCTCAAGCCAGTACTTCGCTACATTTGGGGCCACACCCGAGATACCCCTAAAGACCTCAGCTCCATTCGATCTGAGTCGCTCCGATATTAACCCACGAGCTACTGACCCAGTTCTTGCCCCAACAACCCTTTCCAGAACTCGCAACATTGCTTGGGACAGCGCGTCGTCCTCTTTCATACGATCATGCGACCCAGCTTCAGTCACAGGTGACGCAGGTGCGTCCATTTCAGGCATATGTCCCGACGCCTCAGATACAACTCTAGCGCCTCGGCCTCTACCACGGCCACGTCTACCGGGTCCACGTCCTCTAGCGCTCATATTCTCTAATTCGATTTAATCTGATTAAGAGTCTTATGTATTAGTATGTTGTTTCAGTGTTTATTAAACAATATTTTATGAAGTACAGAAAGTAAGGTTGTTTTCGCAAATATGCATCCTATAGTCTCAATCTCTATAGTTTCAGCTCCTAAGGCTAAAAGTTCTAGAGTATTGCTACCGTCATACCACAATAATCATAATCATAAAACATATACTTACTTGGCTTGGTGCCGGATACCCGTGGTGTCATACTTCCTTTAAAACGTGCATTTCTAACTTAAAATTCAAATAGCTTTGGAAAATGTTTTTGAACCCAAACCAAAGCCGAGTTTTGAAGTCGAGCTCTGATACCATAAATTGTAACACCCCAACTCGGCCCATGCGTTATAACCGGATCTAACATGTTACATGAGGAAAACATGTTAAATCCATTTTATTCGTTCGAAAATAGGTATTTATTTGTTAAAATCAAGAAAACAAGTTTGATTTGAAATATTTGATAAAATTTTACTAATTTTGAAGATTGATTGATAAATCAATAAATTTGAATAGTGATTTTTCAAACCGAGACTTTTGAAAATATTGATAATAATTCAAGAGAAAACTTTCGAGTTAAAATATTTGTAAAAGTTAATTACGAAATCCATTTGTGAATTCATTTTAGAAAAACTTTATTTAAGTTTCTAGAAAAATCCCAATTAAAGTAATTTGAGCAAGATATAAGTACATCAAACATAAAGCAAAAATAAAAATAAATCCAGAGGCCTTATTACATCATAAAACTCAAAATAGTAAAAGTAATAAGTAAACGAAATAGCAACCTAAAGTCCAATAAAAAACCATTTCTGAAGTATGGCCCCCACCGAGTCATCCATGGCCCAAGTCCAAGTCACTAAGCATTACCTGCAAGGGTTAAGGAAACGGGGTGAGTTACTAGAACTCAGTATATAATCCCCTTACCGTTGTCCACTGGGCCTGAACCCATATTTCAATATCTTGTGCCTAAGCCCAATTACATATCAGAATTTATAAACATTTATATAAGCAAAGTATGCAACCCAACCTATCCATCCAACACACCCCCCTACCAACCATCACACCTGTGGGGATCAAGTTAACCCACCCCGCCATCACACCAAAATACAGGCAATTTGCCATTTAAATAAAATTTATTATGGCCAAGCTATCGATATCATGTGTAAATATTATAATAAACAGTTTATTGTGGCAATGCCACCAGGCTACACTTCTCTTCCACATTTTTCCCAACCCATATAATATATGAAATTGCAACAACATAATAAAATGTTCGCATATAAATAGCAACCATTTATCAAGTAAATTATTACAATGAATAGGCCCATTTAAGCAAAAATAATCGGCCCATTAAGGCATTCCAACATAACGGCCCATTAGGGGCATTTTCGTAATTCGGCCCATGATGGCATTTTCGTAATTCGGCCCATGAGGGCATTTTCGTAATTCGGCCCATGAGGGCATTTTCGTAATTTTAACAATCTTAATGTCGTTTTTGTCAAATCTTTCAAAATAGTATACTTTAAACATATTCCTTGTTTTATGCCAATTTAGCAATTTTAGCCTTATAATGATAGCAATCTACTTATTCGTCATGTTACCGAATCATAAACCTATGAAATTACGGTGTGAGATTACACACCTGATTAGGTAAGTACTAGGCCTTCTTGATCGTCGACACCTAAGATATCATAACACTTGATTAATCGACATACGTCATTTTATTAATCTAACTCAAAAATAAACGATATAAAGTGTTTACCCTTAGAATCGTGAACGACCACGATTTGTCTATTTTGACCGGATGATGGTCCACAACCCGGTGGAGAATCCCAAACCGCCGATACCTTCCTTTGTTTGAATTTAGGAGTAGGAATCGCTAATCCGTTCCTTTTGTGATCTCCAAACACTTTCCCTTTCGATTTGGTACCGCTTGCCTCCATTGAATAAAATCTTAATCAAGACAATATTACGTTGATATGAAATGATTGACTAAGGAAAAAGGGTCGGCTTACCACTATTTCCGTATGATCAACAAATGGATGGATCGAGAGATTTAGTCCCTAAAAATATAATCGATTAGTCAACCACTATTCCGATAACAACTTAAACGAATAAAGAACGATTTCATATCATCCATGAAGAACTCCTTACCTTATCGATATTGGATCCGATTTCCACCGTTTAACTTAATGCTAGAATGATGCATGGCCACCCACTTAGAAAACTACGAAAAAGAGGGTGACTAAGATATGAAGGAGTGGAAGGCAACACCATTTCGGTTAAAATCAAGATTCACAATGAAATAGTGATAAATACCTATTCGACTAGAAGGAAAAGAATATGAAAATAGAAAAGAAAGCACTTACCGATTAAATCAAAGAAAAGAGTGCCAACCCGATTGTGAAAGAAATTTCAAATGAGATATTATGGATTGAAAGGTTCGGCTATGAGGAAGAATGAACAAGAATAATTTCGGCTATGAAGCATTTGTAAAAAAGAAAAGAAAAGTGGAGAAGGAGTGCTTAACTAGTTTCGATTTTCAAGAGAAGATGAGTGAAAATAATTGGTCACAAAGGCTAGGTGTTTTCGGCAAGACAAGAAAGAAAAGAGAAAATGCTCACTATTGTCTTGAAGTTGCGGCAATGAGAGGAGAAGTTGGAGGAATGAACACAAAGGATGCTAAAAGGAATTAGGCCTAACAAGCTCCAAAACTATCAAAATGATCCTAGCAAAATTCGGCTACCCTCTCCCTTTACCAAAACCATGTATACCTTGACAATAAGGTCAAAAATTGGCCAACAAAACTTTCCAAAACACTCTCCCCAAAACCGGCCAACGTATCCCCCTTCTTGCTTATTTTCTTTCATTTCTTTCCTTACTCTCATTCTTACCTTATTTCCTTAGCCACCTTTCCAAAATTAAAACGTCTACATTGCCTTAAATACCACCTTGGCCGACACTTAGGGAAAGAACACAAAAAATAGTCAAAATTTTGCACCAAGTGGGATTCAAACCTCTTCCCTGAAGCCCCTTCATGTGACGCCTCATCCTCTTTACCAAATGCTCATTTATGTTAGCAATTTACTCACTTATTTCCAAAAGCTTTGATGCCACTTACTATCTCTCCTTAAAGTGCTAAAACACAAAATTTTTACTAAGGCCCAATTAAACCTCGAGCCTTCTTAGGACCTTAAAATATACACGATTAATAATTTAACTAGCCTCACACAAGATATCATGCAACACATAAAATTCTAAATTTTAGGATGTTACAAAACATGAAAATTTGGGAAACATGGGTCACACAGTCGTCTTATAGGCCGTGTGCCAAACCGTGTGTGCATTTGAAGTTAGTTCACATGGTTGTGTGCCAGAGCGTGCTACATACTGACTTGATACACACGGTCAAGTCACAATCCATGTTTCAGACCGTGTAAATCCTGCACCTAAAATAATAATAACACACAACCGTGTAGGGTTGCCATGTGTGACACACAGCCGTGTGACAGACCATGTCCCTCGCCATGTGCAGCATAAGTTGCCCCTAAAACAAGCTATTTCATAACAAAATCTTGCACACCAAGACACACAATTTCCACAAACATTCACTGTAACATCCTAGAATTAGGGGTTCTACATTTTGCGCTATTTCTTGTGTTTGGTTTGTTAAGCATGTTATTTGTGTGTGTTTGGGGGTCCTGGGGAGGCTCGGGGTAAGCCAAAGCCTTGGTAGAATTTGGTTTTTGGGTATCTAAGAGAGGGATAACTAGTAAGAGCATGCCTTAAGTTTAATTGCGTGTGTTTGTTGACACAAAGAAGCTTGTGTCCAAGTGAAGGTGGCGTCATTTATAGGAGCAAAAGGGGAAGAGTTCGAATCCCCTCTGCTATTGTGGGACTTTATTTTTGTGCTTAGGGAGGTAAGGTGTTGGCATTCGGCTGGACTCTTCTTGGTGGAGGTTTGAGTAAGTCAAATTATTTTGAATGGATGGATGAGAGGTGATGGAGGAGTTGAAGTGGTCAAATGGGTTTGAATGGGTGATGAGGAGTAAATTGTGGAGGAAAAATAAGGGATTTGGTGATGGTGGAGGTGTTGGTCGAATGTGGGGAGCTTGGAGGGGGGATTTCGGTTTAGTTGCTAGAGGTGTGTGCCAAAATTCTCATTAGTCTTAGGCAATTTCCCATTATGGTATTTTCAATTATAGGAGTGAGTGTGTGCCAAATTTCCAAGCTGGTGACCTTGGTGTTTTGCATTTTAGTTTCGGTAACTCAAGTGGTAAGGGTCTTTGTTTTGTCAGCTCATTATAGCTAGTGCTGAAATACTCAAGCCATTATCTTCTTTTCTCTTCAACTTGGTGTTGGCCGAAACTCTTTGTACCTCTCTTCTATTCTCTTATCTTTACCAAAACCATAGGTGATTACTCTCTTCACTTTCCAATGCTTTTCTCTTCTCCCTTAAGTTGATAGCTGAAACTTCAACCCTCCCTTCTTTTTATCTTTTCTTTCTTTCTAGTTTTCTCCTTCACAACAAGTCGACTTCTCCTAAAGCCCCTTATCACCAAACCCCTTCTCTTGTGATTTCCACCATTGCTGAAACCTTGCAGCTCCTCCATTGACACCCTTTTATTTCTCTCTTTAGCTGAATAGCTCCTTTGGTCCCAAGTGAATCGATTTCACCTTGTTATTGGATTGTTGAAAGTAATGTTCTTCTTTTCTCTCTTATCATAAAAGCCGAATCTTCTTCTCCTACTATTTCTTTCGGCTTCTTTCTCTTTTCTTCTCTACTCTATCTCCTTCTTTTTCACTAACCGAATCTCTGTTCCTTTTTCATCTCGAATCGATGCTGCTCATATACCTTAAGGCGTGAAGGGATATTTTTCTCTGCCAAATCTATTCTAGCTTTTCACCATCAATATAACGCAAGGTAACTTCGTGTGACACCTTTTTCTTCTCTAAGTTATCTTTTAAGCCGATTGCTCAAGGGCTATCTTTGACTGCTAGGCTGAACTTCTGCTTTTATCACAACTCATCTTTGATTCAGGAATGAATCAGCTGTTGTGTGGTTCATCACTTATCAAGGTAAGGAATCATTTCTTTTCAGGTTTTCTGCTATTATTTCCGTTGTGTTGCAGTCTGCCTTAATCAATTTTCCTTATTAGCCCATCAGCGTTTCTCTTTGAATACTGATCAAGGCTCTCTTCATGGATGCAAGTGCCAGTCAATCTAAGGAGGGGAGAGGACCCGTAGTTTCTGCTCCTAAATTTAAAAGACGTGCTGTGTCAGTAGTTCGAGACTTTTTACCGGGTTGTGGTAGAGAGCCGACGTCTGCTTGGGATAGGCAAATAGTTGTTATCCCTGCTAGTGAGAGCGTCGACGTAGAGGGTCTAGTTTTACGCGTAATCAGGTGTGTAATGCTCACACTATTTTTTATTGTTTTGCGTTAACAACTGTATTGGCTAAAATCTGAAATGACTATTCAGACAGTCAAGATACCCTTACAGGTAAGATTGGAGGGACCAGGTAAGTATCGTTATAATTGCTTTACATATGATATGATTATGTATGATTTGGGTAACTGCTGTAAATTGATAATATGCTTGCAGGGGTTTTGGGAGATGATGAAAGGGGAAGTGTGATTCAGTGACTTCGCTTATAGTGGTCTGGGACCACGGTGGTTTGGAACCACGTATACATGTGTATATCAGTGACTCGTCTTAGTGGTCTGGGACCACAGTGGGTTGGCCCCACGTTTATATATTCTGTGACTCTGTCACAAGTGGTCTGGGACCACAGTAGCTTGATGCCACAGGTGTTTAGTTGATGCAGGAGACTTAGAGGATGGAAAACTAGGTTGGGCTGGGCTGCATTGCATACATTATTCATATGCTATATATTGTGTGGGCTAAGGCCCAATGTGCATTTGTGGGATTAAGGCCCATTGCGTTATAAGGGGAATTACACACTGAGTCTCGGTAACTCACCCCTCTGCTTAATTTTACAGGTAATCCCTAGATCGCGGATTTGGAGCCGTGGCGGATTTGATGTGGCCATGCAATATTTTTCTCATGAATTCGTTTTCTTTATTTAAACTTGTTTTTAATTGGGATTTTGTTATGTAATAAGGCCTCCTAATCTTTAATTTGGGTTTTGGATTTATGTTGTTGTAACATATCTTATGAGATACCGAATATGGAGTTTTCTAAAATAAAAATTAAAAACAATTAGTTTTAAAAGTGATATTAAAATTTGACAAGCGAATAACTAAGTAACTCAGAAATTTTCTTGAAACCACAAACACTATTTTCAAAATATCATGTTTTGGAATATCACTAGCTTTTGGCTTTCGTAATACAAACCTTTTTCGATTGTTAAGTTTACTTACAAAATTTTTGCAAGGAAGCCTTAAAGCTGAACTTGATTTTCAAATATTGCGATGTTTCTTTAAAATTCCAAAGTTCATTTAAACAACCTTTCCCTGTGACATACCAGATCTGGTCGTAACGTGTTGACCGGGTCTGGGGTGTTACATTCACTTGACCAAAACAAAATTAAAACATACCATTTCTATCAACCTATAAGACTAACCAATATACCAACAAAAGGTACCACAATTTCAAATCAAACATAATCCCATTCGACATTACAAGATCATTCAATAAACTTAGACCAAACATACCAACAAGCAATTCAAAAGCACACCACTCAACCATAACTTATCTAATGCAAGATAGAACATGCACAAATGCAATGTCATCTATTTATACCATTATTTACAACTTCAAAAAAAGTAATAAAACATACTTAAACTTGGCATAACTCAAAACATACCAAACGACCACATTAACATCAAACCTTGTTACACTTAAACGCTCCATTTATAACCATTAGCCAAAATAACCAAAAACTACCAAAAAGATCGACGGATAGTGTAATAAAGCTCTGACAAGATTCCAACAAATTAAGCTTTTCGATGATCTACAAGATAGAGAAAAACAACTGAAACATCCTTAAATAGGGGTTGTTGTGTTTGAATTTTTTTTTTTTTTGCATGTGTATGGATTGATTGTGGTATTAATTGAGATGTTCTACGGTCTAGCTATAAGCCAAGGGTAGGCCCGAGCCATAGGAAAATTTTGTTTTTAAGCTTTGGTTAAGGGGAGCTGAAGGAGCTAGGGGTTAAGTATATTTTGTGGTGAACTTAAGCACAAGATTTGGCTTGGTAAAGTGGCAAGGAGGCGCCATTTAGGGCCTTGAGAGCGACGCCACATGCAGGGAAGGGGGAGCTCAGGTTCGAGCAGCGGAGATCCCATTTTCTGCTTACCATTTTGACACCAATGAGGGAAGAGTTGTGCTCAGCTCAAACTCTGTCAGATAACTATTGATCAAGTCAAAATAAATTAAACTGGTGGAGAAGAGGAAATTTAGGAGCTTGAGAAATTCAAACTCATTTGAATGGTTGGCTGTGAGGAGTTTGAGGTAGTTGCCGAAATTTGAACTCTTGTGGAGGAGGAGTGTTCGGTTGGGGAGCTTGCTAGGTGTGTCGTCCCTCCATAGTCAACTTAGGAGGACATTTTCAGCTAGTCTAGACCATAGTACAATCGGTTGTGAGCTAAAATCGAAACCTCATTTGGCACGTGTCGATTTCCCCCTTAATTCACCATGTTGAAGCAAAAGTTGAAATTACTTTTTGCACCTGTCGAATTCTCTTTGAAGCACCTAGCTGAATGCTCATCTAAACTTCCTTAGTTCTTTTTATTTTTCTTCTTCTTCTCAAGTGCTTTGGCCGAATCTCCTTCTCTCCCATCTCTTTCTTTTCTTTCTCTCATATTTGTTCAAAACCGCACCTACATCTCTTCTTCTCAAATCAACAACTTACTTATCCCTTCATTCTCTCTTGTGCTAACACCTTCTTGTTTTTCCTTCTTTTGCCGAAACTCCCTTAATCTCTTTTCTCTAAACCAAAGCCGAATACCATTCATCATTCTTCCATTCTCTTCTTCCATTTTGGCCGAATCCCATTTGCTTTTCTTTTCTTAAGCCATAGCCGAATCTCCCTCGATCACTCAACTCTATTGCCGAAATCTCCCTACTTTCTTCTTGTTCTATCTTTGGCCGAATATCAATCAGGCATAGATCTCCCTTGGTTTCTTCACTAATCGGATTTAAAGAGGGTAAGTGTTCTTGGCCGAATCTCTGCTACTTCTTTTCTCTTTTCTCTGCCGACTCACATGGGGACAAAAGCCAAATTTCGGCATTTGTTGACATGATTCCTAATCATCTATGGAAACCGATTTCTTCTAGGTACTTCGAGATTTTGAAGCAGTGGATCGGGGTTATTTGTTCTCTGCCAATCAATTTCATTAAGTCAGTGGTAAGGGTTTATGTTGATCTAATCTTTCTATCATTCTTTTGAAAAGCTGAATGCTATTAGTGACCTTGTTTAGTTGGTCGATTGTAGAAGAGGAGTAGATCTCTGGGACTTGTTGAGGTGCGACTTAAGCCTAAGGGCTCGGGCGTAATCAATCTTGGTAAGGGCCTTATTGTGCGTTATCTCACCCTTCGGGGTTTGCTAGTATAGCTGAATGGCTTTTCCTAATGATCTAAGTGTTGGCCGAATGTAGGAAAAGGGGATTTAGTGCGGTAGACCTTGATCTACAGGATTCGATAGTCGCGTTAGTAACCAGGTGTGTAACTTACACACTTCATAACCTAAGTAAATATGCTAATAACCTAAACATGTTAAAGGCCGAAGCTATGTGGATTTCGATATGATATCTTTATGGATATGAGGAAGGATTTCGGGTAAGTCCATTTTGTTGAGATTATGGCACATGATTTCTAATATTATTTATGTATGTTCGATATATGTGTAATATTAAAGCATGTTGGCATGATTTAAATACGTATTGCATTATTATGGGTGATATGATAGGAGGGGGAAGATTGATTTCTGTGACTTTGGGTCACCAGTGGTTTGGCACCACCAGTGGTTTGGTACCACAAGTTGATTTCGTGACTTTGGGTCACCAGAGGTTTGGCACCTCATAGCGACTCATCCCAGTGGCTTAGCACCACAGTCGGTTGGCCCCACATTTGATAAAACAGGATTGTCACCAGTGATTTGGTATCACAACGTGGGTTGGCCCCACAATTGGACTATTCGTGACTTTGGGTCACCAGTGGTTTGGCACCACCAGTGGTTTGGTACCACACGGGGTAGGAAACGGAGTTATGGATGGCTAGGTTTGGGTGCATGATATGTTTACTTCGTTACGACTTGTGTAAGGATGTTGCTATATTCAGGGGGGGATTATGCACTGAGTCTTGGCGGCTCACCTTCTCCTTATCTTATCAGGTGATTCGTAGACCGCGGATAAGGAGCCGGGTGGACTCGAGGTGGCCATGCGATATTTACATTCGATTTTACATGGACTTTTGACTTGGGTACTTACTTAAAATTTCAATTTTTATTTGGGTTTTGTAATAAGGCCATTGGTTATTTTTATTATTATTTTTACCTGCCTGGATTTGAATTTAAATACGATTTAGTAAATTATTTGACTTGTTTAAATAACTTGAAACACAAAGTTTTCTAAACTATAATCCGCACTGGGTTTCTAAACTTTACCATCGGGCAATACAATTCACATGATAACAAAGCCAACCTAAATGATTTTCAAATCTAAGTTTTCAAAGCTCAAATACAAACGGTTTTAATTAATCAAGTTAAAAATCACTCGGGTTTTAATTGACATAAACTTTTTTTTAAGTAATAAATCACGAACGAGTTTTAAAGAGGCTTTTCGGGATTTCAAAAGCAACTTAACTTTTTTCAACTGCACATACACCATTTTTCAACAAGCACAAAGCACAAAAGTTGTTTTTCACTAAACAAACTGGAAACTTGTTTTTTTCGAAACGTTTTCACTCTGTGACATGCCAGATTCGGTCGTAGTGTGTTGACCGAGTTTTGGGGTGTTACAATTATGGTATAAGAGCCAGTTTCAAAAGCTCAGCTGTGGGCCCGAGGCCCAAAATGTTTTAAAGTGTGGTTCCAAAATGTTTGTTTGAATATACATGGTTTGAAAAGCATGACACCGAGTCTCCGGCACCAATCCGCCCAGGTAAGTACCCCTATTTGATGTTTGCTTATGGTTATGATTATGGTGATATATGCTTTGAACGACTAGTGATATAGTGGACTACCCTAGAAACTAAAGCCTATAGGATTCTATGAACTCGCGAAAACAAAACTCTATAATAAGAACTGTTCATAAGACTGTGCCTTAATGATAGTGGAATAAAGACTGACGCATAAAACTTTTAAAGCAGATAAGTCGAGATATTAGACATGAGCACTCGAGGTCATGGTCGTAATACTGTGAGGGCGCGGGCGGTCGAGGTAGGATGACGTATGCAAGCGGTGGGAGTCCAGTCGTGGTCGGAACATGAGATGCCACCACCACCAGCTGCAGGTGTTGAGTTTTAGGATCAGACCGGGGATGACGCAGTGTCGCAGGCAATGCTACGAGTTCTTGAGAGAGTGGCTGGAGCGAGTGAAGGTGCAGGAGCTCAGAAATCTGTATCTGAGCGACTCCGAGCCAATGGAGCCGAGGTATTCCGAGGTGTTTCTGGTGTGGCTCCCAATATGGCTGAGTACTGGTTGGAGGCGATGGAGCGTATCATGGATGACTTGGATTTGATTGCTGAGGAGAAACTGAAAGGGATAGTGTCGCTTCTCCGGGATGAGTCATACCAGTGGTGGCTCACGATTCGGGATTGTGCTGCAGTGGATGATCTCACTTGGGACTATTTTAAGGCAGCTTATCAGAAGAAGTATATTGGGTCTAGCTACATTGATGCGCAGTGAAAGGCGTTTCTGAGGCTGGTTCCGGGAAGTAAGTCCGTATCAAAAAACGAGGCAGAATTCTTAAGGTTGAGCCGGTATGCTCAAGGTATCGTGGCTACGGAGCACAAGCGATGTGTCAGGTTCGAGGACGGACTGAGGGATGAGCTGAGATTGCTGATTGCTCCACAGCAGGAGTGAGAGTTTACCGTGTTAGTAGAAAAGGCTAAGATAGCCGAAGGGATAAAGGAATCTATGAGGCAGAATCAGGACAGGAACAGATATAAGAGAGGTTTTGGATCATCTAGGTCGGTTGGTAACTCTCAAAAAAGGGCTAGGCTGAATCAATCTGGGAGGCCTGTTACTACTAATCAGGAACCAGCGCAGTGTAATCGGTGTGGGAAATCTCATTGGGGAGAATATTGGACTGGTGGAAAAGGGTGATTTGAATGTGGCTCGTTGGATCATCGTGTGAGGGATTGTCCATGGAAGTTAGCTAGGATTCAGTCTGAGGGTTAGGGTCGTGCTCAGTTTAGGAATGAGAGATCGCAACCGCAGAGGGGTCGGGTTCTGGTAGAGGAGGTAATGGTTCTGGTCGGGGCCGCGGAGCACCGGGCAGAGGTGCAGGCAACACTGAGGCAAGACAGCCAGGATTGGTATATGCAGCGAGGCGTCAAGAGGAGGGCGACGCACCGGACGTCATAACCAGTACGTTCTTAATCTTTGGATTTCCCTATACTACTTTGATTGATGTGGGTTCGACGCATTCGTATGTTGCTAGTAGCATAGGAGAGACCATGAACTTAGACTCTAAGATTACTTCTAGGGAGATGACAGTAATTAGCCCTCTAGGTCACTCTGTAGAAGTAAATAAGCTGTATAGGGATGTACGTTTAGAACTCCAAGGGGTAGTGTTTGTGGCTGATCTGATGGAACTGCCGTTTGGGGAGTTCGATCTGATTCTTGGGATGGACTGGCTGGTGAAGTACCAAGCAAGTTTGGATTGCGCGGCTAAGCGTATGGTTTTGAAAACAGTTGAGGGTGAAGAAGTGGCGATGATAGGTAATAGAAGGGATTATCTATCCAATGTGGTGTCTGCTTTGAAAGCTGAGAAAATGGTCAGGAAGGGTTGTGAGGCGTTTATGGTTCATGTGTGTGGCCTGGAGGCCAAGGAGTCCGCTGTAGAGAGTGTCCGAACAGTGAAGGAATTTGCTGGCGTATTTCCAGAGGAACTTTCAGGTCAGCCTCCTGATCGGGAAGTTGAATTTGGTATAGATCTGTTACCCGGGATTGCGCCAGTGTCTATTGCCCCATATAGAATCGCGCTAAAGGAATTAGTGGAACTGAAGGCTCAGATTCAGGAGTTGATGGACCGGGGTTTTATCCGGCCAAGTGTTTCGCCTTGGGGAGCGCCAGTGCTCTTTGTTAAGAAGAAAGATGGTACAATGCGGATGTGTATAGACTACCGCCAGTTGAATAAACTGACAATCAAGAACAGGTATCCGTTGCCGAGGATAGACGACTTGTTTGATCAAGTTAAGGGTGCATCAGTTTTCTAAAAGATCGATCTAAGGTCAGAGTATCATCAGCTAAAGGTGAAAGAGGCTGATATTCACAAGACGACGTTTCACACTCGGTATGGGCACTACGAGTTTCTGGTAATGTCGTTTGGGTTGACTAACGTGCCGGCAGCATTCATCGACATGATAAACCGGGTGTTCCAGTAGTATTTGGACCAGTTTGTCGTGGTGTTTATAGACGACATATTGGTGTGCTCAAGGTCTGAGGAGGAGCATAATGCGCATTTGCGGGTAGTTTTGCATATTCTGAAGGAAAAGCAGTTATTTGCCAAATTTAGTAAGTGCGAGTTCTGGCTTAGGGAGGTGACTTTTTTGGGTCACGTAGTGTCAGCTGAGGGGATTAGAGTGGATCCTCAAAAGATTGAGGTAGTGTTGGACCGAAACCGCATAAGTCGCGTGGTGGTTCGAGTTTTCTGGTCCGCAGCGGTATTATTACCGAAGATTTGTTGAGGGATTTTCTTTGATCGCCGCGCCGATGACCAAGTTACTGAGGAAAGGAGTTCCATTTGTGTGGTCTGAGAAACAGCAAGAAAGTTTTCACAAGTTGAAAAATATTTTGACTGAAGCTCCGATTTTGATTCAGCCTGAGGCAGAAAAGGAATTCACGGTATATTGTGATGCATCGCATACTGGTTTGGGGTGTGTGCTGATGCAAGAAGGGAAGGTAGTGGCTTATGCATCTCGACAGCTAAGACCGCATGAGGTTTACTATCCGACACATGACCTAGAATTGGCTACAGTGGTTTTCGCCTTGAAGATTTAGAGGCACTACCTGTACGGAGAGAAGTCGATAGTCTACACGGATCACAAGAGTCTGAAGTATCTTTTGACTTAGAAGGATTTGAACTTGAGACAGCGCAGATGGATTGAGCTGTTGAAGGACTACGACTGTTCAATTGAGTATCATCTGGGCAAGGCTAACGTGGTGGCAGATGCGTTGAGCCGTAAATAGTATCGGACTTGAGAGCGATGTTTGCTCATCTTAGCTGGTATGACGATGGGAGTCTTTTGGCGGGATTGCAGGTAAAGCCGACTTGGGTAGAGCAGATTAAGGAGAAATAGTTAGTGGATGTGGGTTTGAATGCTCGGAGGTTGCAAGTTCAGAATGGTGGGTTGGAAGGTTACAGCTTGTCCAATGACGGAGTACTGTGTTTTTAAGGGAGAGCTTGTATGCCGAAGGACGTCGAGTTAAGGCAGAGGATTCTTCAGACGCGAGATAGCGCGACCAATATGCTATGCATCCCGGAGGTAGCAAGATGTACCGAGATTTGCGAGAAACGATTTTGGTGGCAGTCCAAACAGAAGTAAATCGAGTTTGTGGGTAAATGTCTGACGTGTCAGCAAGTCAAGGCTGAACATCAGTTGTCGTCAGGTTTACTTCAGCCGGTGAAAAATCCACAGTGGAAGTGGAAAAGGATTACCATGGGCTTTGTCAGTGGGCTACCCCTTACGCCAAGTAAGAAGGACTCAGTCTGGGTGATTGTGGACCGTTTGACTAAGTCAGCTCATTTCATATTGGTAAGGGTTGATTACTCACTTCAGAGGTTAGCTAAGCTGTATGTGGCAGAGATAGTAAGGTTGCACGGTGTCCCAGTGTCAATTATCTCGGACAGGGATCCCAGATTTACATCGAGGTTCTAGAAAGCGTTGCATCAGGCGTTGGGCACGCGGTTGGATTTTAGTACGGCGTTTCATCCGCAGACAGACGGACAGTCAGAAAGGGTTATACAAATCTTGGAGGATATGCTGAGGGGTTGTGTTTTGGACTTCAGAGGCAGCTGGGAAGAATTTCTACCGTTAGCTGAATTTGCGTAAAACAATAGTTACCAGGCAAGCATTAAGATGGCACCATATGAGGCGTTCTATGGTAGGAAGTGTCGTACACCTACCTGCTGGACAGAGTTGGGTGAGCGTAAGATGTTGGGTCCAGAGTTGGTTACGAAAACTGAGGATAAGGTCAAAGTGATTCAGGCTAGTCTAAAGGAAGCTTCGGACAGACAGAAGCCATATGCCGATCTTAAGCGGAGAGATATAGAGTTTGCCGTGGGTGACAAGGTTTTCTTGAAGGTCTCACTGTGGAAGAAAGTGCTGAGATTTGGAAGGAAAGACAAGCTAAGTCCAAGGTTTATTGGGCCGTTTAAGGTGTTGAGACGAGTGGGATCGGTAGCTTATCAGCTCAAGTTGCCAGCAGAGCTGAGTCAGATACACGATGTGTTTCACGTCTCTATGGTTAGGTGCCACCGTTTAGATCCATCGCATGTTGTATTGGTGGAGGAAATTAAGGTGAGCCCAGATTTGACCATGGAAGAGGAACCGGTGCAGATTCTAGATCAAGATGTGAAGGTTTTGTGCAAGAAGTTAGTTCTGTTAGTAAAGGTATTATGGCGGAACCATGGCGTGGAAGAAGCTACGTGGGAACCAGAGGATGTGATGAGGCAGCAATACCCTCAACTCTTTTGACCAGGTAATTTCGAGGCCAAAATTATTTTTATGCGAGGTAGAACTGTAACATCCTTAAATAGGGGCTGTTGTGTTTGAATTGTTTTTTTTGCATGCGTATGGATTGATTGTGGTATTAATTGAGATGTTCTAGGGTCTAGGTATAAGCCAAGGGTAGGCCCGAGCCATAGGAAAATTTTGTTTTTAAGCTTTGGTTAAGGGGAGCTGAAGGAGCTAGGGGTTAAGTATATTTCGTGGTGAACTTAAGCACAAGATTTAGCTTGGTAAAGTGGTAAGGAGGCGCCACTTAGGGCCCACATGCAGGGAAGGGGGAGCTCAGGTTCGAGCAGCGGAGATCCCATTTTCTGCTTACCATTTTGACGTCAAGGAGGGAAGAGTTGTGCTCAGCTAGAACTCTATCGGATAACTGTTGATCAAGTCAAAATAATTTAAACTGGTAGAGAAGAGGAAATTTAGGAGCTTGAGAAATTCAAACTCATTCGAATGGTTGGCTGTGAGGAGTTTAGAAGCACCTAGTTGAATGCTCATCTAAACTTCCTTAGTTCTATTTCTTTTTCTTCTTCTTCTCAAGTGCTTTGGCTGAATCTCCGTCTTTCCCATCTCTTTCTTTTCTTTCTCTCATATTTGTTCAAAACCGTACATCTCTTCTTCTCAAATCAACAACTTACTTTTCCCTTCATTCTCTCTTGTGCTGACCCTTCTTCTTTTTCCTCCTTTTGCCGAAACTCCCTTAATATCTTTTCTCTAAACCAAAGCTGAATACCATTCATCTTTCTTCCATTCTCTTCTTCCATTTTGGCCGAATCCCATTTGCTTTAATTTTCTTAAGCCATAGCCGAATCTCCCTTGATCACTCAACTCTATTGCCGAAATCTCCCTACTTTTTTCTTGTTTTATCTTTGGCCGGATATCAATCAGGCATAGATTTCCCTTGGTTTCTTCACTAATCAGATTTGAAGAGGGTAAGTGTTCTTGGCCAAATCTCTTCTACTTCTTTTCTCTTTTCTCTACCGACTCATATGGGGACAAATATGGAGACTGATTTCTCCTAGGTACTTTGGGATTTTGAAGCAGTGGATCGGGGTTATTTGTTCTCTGCCAATCGATTTCATTAAGTCAGTGGTAAGGGTTTATGTTGATCTAATATTTCTATCATTCTTTTGAAAAGCCGAAGGCTATTAGTGACCTTGTTTAGTTGGCCGATTGTAGGAGAAGAGTAGATCTCCAGGATTTGTTGGTGTGCGACTTAAGCCTAAGGGCTCGGGCGTAATCAATCTTGGTAAGGGCCTTATTGTGCGTTATCTCATCCTTCGAGATTTGCTAATATAGCCGAATGGCTTTTGCTAATGATCTAAGTGTTGGCTGAATGTAGGAAAAGGGGATCTAGTGCGGTACACCTTGATCTATGGGATTCGACAGTCGCGTTAGTAACTAGGTGTGTAACTTACACACTTCATAACCTAAATAAATATGCTAATAACCTAAACATGTTAAAAGCCGAAACTATGTGGATTTCGATATGATATCTTTATGGATATGAGCAAGGATTTCGGGTAAGTCCGTTTTGTTGAGATTATGGCACATGATTTCTAATATTATTTATCTATGTTCGATATATGTGTAATATTAAAGCATGTTGGCATGATTTAAATACGTATTGCATTATTATGGGTGAGATGAGAGGAGGGGGAAGATTGATATCTGTGACTTTGGGTCACCAGTGGTTTGGCACCACCAGTGGTTTGGTACCACAAGTTGATTTCGTGACTTTGGGTCATCAGAGGTTTGACACCTCATAGCGACTCGTCCCAGTGGCTTAGCACCACAGTCGGTTGGCCCCACATTTAATAAAACGGGATTGTCGCCGGTGATTTGGTATCACAACGTGGGTTGGCCCCACAATTGGACTATTCATGACTTTGGGTCACCAGTGGTTTGGCACCATATTATTATTGATATCAGTGGCTTTGGGACACCAGTGGTTTGGCACCACCAGTGGTTGGGTACCACACGGGGTAGGAAACCGAGTTATGGATGGCTAGGTTTGGGTGCATGATATGTTTACTTGGTTATGACTTGTGTAAGGATGTTGCTATATTCGGGAGGGGGATTATGCACTGAGTCTTGGTGGCTTACCTTCTCCTTATCTTTTCAGGTGATTTGTAGATCGTAGATGAGGAGCCAGGTGGACCCGAGGTGGCCATGTGATATTTACATTCGGTTTTACATAGACTTTTGACTTGGGTACTTACTTAAAATTTCAATTTTTATTTGGGTTTGTAATAAGGCCATTGGTTATTTTTATTATTATTTTTACCTACCTGGATTTGAATTTAAATATGATTTAGTAAATTATTTGACTTGTTTTAATAACTTGAAACACAAAGTTTTCTAAACTATAATCCTCACTGGGTTTCTAAACTTTACCATCGGGCAATACAATTCACATGATAACAAAGCCAACCTAAATGATTTTCAAATCTAAGTTTTCAAAGCTCAAATACAAACGGTTTTAATTAATCAAGTTAAAAATCACTCAGGTTTTAATTGACATAAACTTTTTTTTAAGTAATGAATCACGAACGAGTTTTAAAGAGGCTTTTCGGGATTTCAAAAGCAACTTAAATTTTTTCAACTGCATATACACCATTTTTCTCCAAGCACAAAGCACAAAAGTTGTTTTTCACTAAACAAACTGGAAACTTGTTTTTTTTCGAAACGTTTTCACTCTGTGACATGCCAGATACAGTCGTAGTGTGTTGACCGGGTTTTGGGGTGTTACAACAACTATGTAAGCAACTAGCATTTAGTAAGCTCATACAAGGGAAACTCAAACTTACAAAACATAAAACGATAAAACATTCAACATTGCTCATTAAATCACATGGATATTATACTTTCCTATCCACAACAATTCACATAGTTAGTAGATAAACTTTAAAATATATCATCTATGAAACATGGCACATATCATGAAATGAACTCCATTTACATACCATCCACTATATGTTTAATTGGTTCCATTTTCAATCCATTTTCACATACCATACTTTCTATTTCATATGTTCATTAACATAAAATAGTTTATATACATACCTTTCCATAAAACCTTAATTACCCGTTGAACCATATAGAATAACATCAGATATGCGGGAATGCCCACACAAAGTGTCCCTTTTCATGTAACTGTAACCATCATCTATAAAGCTCACATGAGCTATGAAATGGGTCCGGTCACATGATTTGTGGGTTAGGATGTTAGCTACACGATGTTGCTCACACGAGCTATGGAGAATCTGCAACAAATGTAGGACCTCAACCATCGATAAGACATTTAGGACCAGCACCTAAAATCGTATAACCTCTAATGACATGTCATTTATATCCTAAGAATTCTTAAAGTTCAAACGAGACACTTTTATATATCAATAGTTTAACTTCTTCCCTTTATATCATTTCAATTATATATATCCATACAACTCACATTTTTCACAAATATCCATTAATTGAATAAACATTACAAATTAATCCAAATCACTAATTAACATGCATATATTCAATAATAATTAAACAAAGTGTATCATTTACTAATCATTAATTCAAATTAGAAATTAACCATTTTATCATTATATGAAATTACCTCGACTACAATGGTTGCTACAAGAAAGTCGAGAACTAATTCGAGACTTTCACTTTGCCTCGATTCAAGTTTGGCTGATTGTTTCCTTAATCTAATTAACAATTTCATTCAATTAAATAATTCAAATAGCTTCATATCATTAATTCTAACTTATAAACCATTTTAATGTGAAATTACAAAATTACCCCTAATATTTTAACTTTTCTGCTATTTAGTCCTTAAACCCAAAACTTACAATTTAGCCACAATTAATAAAATCTCATTCAAGCTAATTTTCATAGGGTTCCCTAACAGCCTATATTCATCAAAATTTTTCATTAACACCAATGAATTTTAATCTTTTAATAAATTAATCCCTAAACCATAATATCACTAAAAATCACTTAACAAAACATGTCTATTTAACAACCAAATTTAATAATCTATCAACTAAATTCAAAACACATCAATTTCATCCATGGCATAATTCAAAACATTGAAAAAATTTATAAATTAACCCCCGGGTTAGCTAGATTAAGCTAAAACGATAAGAAAAACATAAAAATTACTAAAAATGGAATTAAAATCACTTACATGCAAGCAAGGTTAAGAACTGAATCTTCCAAGCCTAATTCTATGGTGTTTCGGCAGGAACAAAATCACTTTGAGAAGATGATAGTCATCTTTTCTTATTTGTTTAAGTTATTTATTATTAATGTACCTTTTAACCTTAATAATTTAGTTAATAAACAATAAATCTTTGTCCATAAATGTCCACTATACATTTATATAGTTTAATTACCACCTTAGTCCATTACTATATATTTCTTTAACCATTTAACTTCTTTAACCAATAGAAACCCACTTTTGCAACATTTACGAATTAATCATTTTTACTAAATTAACTAACTAAACATTAAAATTTCTTAATGAAAATTTAATACAACCCTAATAAATACTCATAGACCTTAAATAGATAATAAAATACCGAATCACTTTTTTGGAATCGTGGTCCCGAAACCACTACTTTTGACACCACTCAAAATGGGTTGTTACAACTCTCCCCCTTAAGGAATCTTCGTCCCCGAAAATCTTACAGGTAATGCACTTTCATAGCCTCTTTCTGTTCTCAAGTAGCTTCCTTGACCCTGTAACGATGCCAAAGAACTTTAACCAAAGCTATATGTTTATTTGTTAATTCTTTAATTTCTCGAGCCAAGATTCTGATCTGTTCCAAACTATACGACATATCAGATTGAATTTCTACATCAACTGGCAAAATCACATGTGAAGGGTTAGATCAGTACTGCCGTAACATCGATACATAAAAAATATTATGAACTTTCTCTAATTCAGATGGTAAGGTTAAACGGTAAGGCTAAACAGTAAGTTACTGGTCCAATTCTCTTAATAATCTTATATGGCCTGATGAAACGTAGACTAAGCTTCCCTTTGCTACCAAAATGGAGAACTTTTCTCCAGGGTGATACTTTTAAGAACACTCTATCACCGGCCTGAAACTCAATGTCTTTTCTTTTTAAGTCAGCATATGATTTTTGACGATCAATAACATCTTTCAAACTGTCTCGTATCACCTTGACTTT
The DNA here is from genome assembly GCA_025503065.1 of Gossypium bickii. NCBI lineage: Eukaryota > Viridiplantae > Streptophyta > Magnoliopsida > Malvales > Malvaceae > Gossypium > Gossypium bickii. Next base: position 37,605,934 of record CP106717.1, on the reverse strand, counting down.
TTCTTCAGTCTCACGAATCAAATCAGTACCGAAAAGATTTTTCTCAGTTAATTCAGTCCAGTATAATGGAGTTCTACATTTCCAAACATACAGGCTTCGTACGGTGCCATTTTAATACTCGACTAGTAACTGTTATTATACCCAAATTCAACCAACAGAAGAAATTTTTCCCAGCTACCTTCAATTTACAAAATGTAACAATGGAGCATATCTTCGAGTATCTGAATCACCCATTCTGACTGATTGTCGATCTGTGGATGGAATGCGATACTAAAAGGTAATCTGTTGCCCAAAGCTTCGTGCAATTTACTCCAAAATCTAGAAGTAAATCATGGATCTCGATCGGATATAATAGATAACAACACCCCATGAAGTCTGACAATCTCAGCAACATACAACTCTGCTAACATCTCAAGTGAGTATTTCATGCGTACAAGAATGAAATGAGTGGACTTAGTCAGGCGATCAACAATAACCCAGATGTCATCTTTCTTTTTCGGAGATAACGAAAACCTTGATACGAAATCCATAGTAACCTATTCCCATTTTTACTCTAGAATCATAATATGTTGTAGCAATCTTGACAGTACATGATGCTCGACTTTAACTTGCTGGAAAATCAGACATATCGACACAAATTCTGTAATGTCACATTTCATACATGGCCACTGTACATTTGTTTCAAATAATTGTACATTTTATTACTACAAGGATGAATCGAGTAACTACTGTTATGAGCTTCCTGAAGAATCTTCTATTTAACATCAGAATTACTTGGAACACATAATCGATTTCAAAAATATAAGCTATCATTTGTAGCAATGTGAAAATCTAAGTCTGGTGACTTTTCAATCTATTCTCGTTTAGCCATTGATTCTGAATCATTTTGCTGAGCGTCACAGATTTGTTGCAAAAACGTCAGTTTAGCTTTTAATTTAGCTAAAATAAAACCTTCTTCAACAAGTGTCAACTGAGTATTTAAAGCTCTCAATGCAAACAATGACTTTAGACTCATAGCATCTATAACAATATTAGCTTTTGTAACACCCCAAACCCAGTCTATGCGTTAAGACCAAATTTGACATGTCACACGGAAGGAATATACATCTAGTCTTTTAAAGATTTAAAGAAATCAGATTTTCAAAACATCTTGACACGTAGAGTTTATTGAAAACTAAGTTGGTTGATAACTCAACCAATTTGAGATGTAAGAATTTATAAATTGAAACTAAAAAAATTAAATTAATATTTCAAAAAAATTTAAAAGAGTTCGAAAATAATTTTGAAAACAAAATTTTGAAGAACGTTGTTAACAGAAAACTTTCCGAGTTGAAATATTTAAGAATGAAAACCCTTATTGCATGTTCATTTTGAGAAAAACATTTATTTAAATTTTTAGAAAAATCCCACTTAAAGTATTCAAGCAAATTATAAAATCCATCAAACGTAAAACAACATTAAAATTTATCCAGAGGCCTTATTACAACTTAACTTAAAATAGCAAAATAAAAAAATACTTAAAAGAAATACAAAATTTAAATAACCCATTATTCGAAGTATGGCCTCCACCGAGTCGTCCATAGCCCAAGTCTCTGTCACTAATCATTACCTGAGAAGAGTAAGGAAAACGGGGTGAGTTACTTAGAACTCAGTGCGTAACTCACTTACCATTGTCCATTGGGCCGAAATCCAATTAAGCATTTATTGGGCCAAAGCCCATTTACAAATATGACAAAATAACATGTATAAAATGAATATGATATGCAATTCCCAAACCAAACCTAATTTCCATCCGCTACACACCACCCGTACCAACCAGCACACCTATGGGGAGCTTTAGTCACCCACCCCGCCAACACACCAAAATAGGCATTAAGCCGTTTATATCAATTTGTGGGCAAGCCACCAGATTTACAAAGTTTACATGGCATTTGGCATTTTTTTCAGATTTGTGGCAGAGCCACCAGAATTTTGTAGCAAAGCTACCAGAGCAATATCCAAACCCATGCAAATCATGTATATAATATGCATATTCATTTACAACAATCCATTCATATAATTATTACGAACAATATGGCCCATAAAAATTTTCACAATCTGGGCCATATCACCTTTTGGCCCATATATCAAATATCATATTTGGCCCATATATCAGATATCACATTTGGCCCATATATCAAATATCACATTTGGCCCATATATCAGATATCACATTTGGCCCATATATCAGATATCACATTTGGCCCATATATCAAATATCACATTTGGCCCATATTTCAAATATCACATTTGGCCCATATTTCAAATATCACATTTGGCCCATATATCAAATATCACATTTGGCCCATATAGCAGATATCATATTTGGCCTATATATCAAATATCACATTTGGCCCATATAGTCACTTTTATTGATTTGGCCCATTAAGGGTAATCTCGTAATTTTCACAGTCTTAATACGATTTCATAGTCTTTACCAATATAGTGATAATTATGTCATTTTACCCGATGTCACTAACATGCGATTTAATCAAACGATTAACACGATATAATTATCTAGCCCATGGAATACGATGTGAGATTACACACCTGATTACGGTAAGCACTACACTTTCCTAATCATCGACACCTAAAAATATTTTTAACGCTCAATTAGAACATTAACACTTATAGTAAATCTACTCTAAGATAAACGGTCTAGGTTTTTACCCTCGGAATTGCGAATAACTACTATTTGCTGGTTCTCCCCGGTTGACAGTCCACAACCCGGAGGAAAATCTCGAATCGCCGATGCCTCACAATTGCAAACAACTTTGAATAGTTGATTCTCACCGGATGAGGGTCCACAACCCGGTGGAAAGTCCCGAACCGCCGAAACAGCCCTTCGTTTGAATTTAGGAGTAGGGATCATAAATTCGTTCCTTTCTCGATCACCAATCACTACCCCTTTTGATTCGATCTTGTTTGCCTCCATTGAAAATAGATATTAGTCCCAACTAATAGTACGTTGTTATAAATGATTGATCTTAGGAGTGAAGTCGACTTACCACAAAAATCCGTACGATCTCAAGATGAAAATCGAGCGATAAAGTCCCTATAATATTATCGATTAAACAACACTATCTTTAACGAATAAAAAGTAATAAATAATCCTCAAAGAATCCTTACCATGAACGATGAAATTCCTTTTTCACACGATCTTCCTATGGCTAGAGTCGATTAAGCGATGTAGAAACAATCGGCACTCCACTATACCACTACAAAGAAGAAAGGGTTTTGTTTGAAAGAGAAAAGATGATGATTTCGGTCAAAAAGACCCTCCCAAGCCAACATATGAATTTGGCAACAGAAGAAAAAATAAGAGAATTGAAGAGAGTGTTCTTACCGATTGATCAAAGTGTGAGAAGAAAAATGGATGAGAAGAAAATATGTGTGAAGTGGAAGATTCGGCTATGGTGAAAAATATTAGAGAGGGCGTAATGTTTGAGAGTTTTTGCAAGAAGAAAAGAAGAAGAAAAAGAAGTAGAAGATATGGTGTTTAAGTTTCGGTTTTCAAGGATGGAAAAATGAACAAGGAAAAGGTCTTGAAGTTGGTATGCATTCGGCAAAGAGAAGAAAAGAAAAGAAATGAAAATGCCCCTTCAAGGTTGTATGGTTTCGGCATAAAGAGGAAAAGAGTTTGGGGAGTATGGAAGATGATACCAAAATGGTCAAAAAGAAATGGCCAAAACAAACAAAAATGTACCTTTTTCTAATGACACATTCGGCTAGGGGAAAGAGTTTTGGAGAGAAAATTGATACACTAGTTGCTAATGAAAAATGACCAAAACTAGCACCTAAACCTTACCAAAGTGCTAATAATATTTGGCCATCCCCCCTAGCCCCAAAAATCGTCCAAATGCATAGCCAATTGGTCAAAAGTTTGGCCACCCAAACTTTCCAAAACATCACCCTTGGAATAAGCCTTATGCTTCCCTTACATGCCATTTCCATTTGATTCCTTTCTCTAACTTCAATCTTGCCTTTTTCCCTTAGCCATCTTGCCATAAAAATAAAAGTCCAACTTACCATAAGATCATGCTTGACCGACACTATAAGGAAGGAAAGCAAAAAAAAAAAAAATAAAAAATAAAAATAAAGTTCACACATGCACACAAAGGGATTCGAACTCCTTCCCTCAAGGAAACACATATGGCGCCATATCCTCTTCACTAATAGCTCAATTACGCTAGCTTTTTACCACTTTATTACCTTAAGCTTTAAGGTCACTTACTCCATTTCCTTAAAGTGCTAATTGCCAAAAGTTTTTACTAAATCCAAATAAATCTCGAGCCATCTCAGGACTACCTAAACACACACAATTGAATAGTCTAAAAAGCTCAGCATCCAAAATAATGCAACATATAAAATTCAAATTCTAGGATGTTACAGCTTTCCTTGGGTGATAGTCAATAATCAGATCATAACGTTTTAGCAGCTCCAACCATCTATGCTATTACAAATTCAATTCTTTTTGTGACATCAAATATTTTAATCTTTTATGGTCGGCGAAGATATGGAATCTTTCCTCGTATAAATAGTGTCGCCAAAATTTTAAAGCAAACACAATGGCTGCTAGCTTTAAATTATGTGTCAGGTAGTTCCTCTCGTATAGTTTCAATTAGCGAGAAGCATAAGCTACAACTTTGCTTTCTTGCATTAAAACACAACCCAAACCATTAAATGAAGCATCACTATAAATCAAAAATTCTTTACCGGACTCTGGCTAAATCAACACAGGGGCTTCAGTTAACATTACTTTCAATTGATCAAAGCTCCGCTGACATTTATTGGACCAAACAAAATTTACATCTTTCTGAAGTAATTTTTTTAATGGCGAAGCAATCATCGAAAACCCTTTTACAAATCATTGGTAATACCCAGCTAAAACGAGAAAACTTTTGATTTTTGTGACATTTTTCAAGGGCTCTCATTCCAAAATAGTTGATATTTTGCTCAAATCCACTCTAATATCAGCCGATACAATGTGACCTAAGAATCTTACTTTACAAGGCTAGAACTCACATTTACTAAATTTTGCAAATAACTACTTCTCATGAAAAGTCCACAATATTATTCTCAAATGATGGGCATGCTCAACTTCGTCCTGGTAATAAATTAGAATATCATCAATGAAAACAACCACAAATTTTTCTAAATACAACCAAAATATTTTGTTCAAAAAAACCATAAACACAACAGGTGCATTCGTTAAACCAAATGGCATAACTAAAAATTCATTATGTCCGTACCTGCTCCTAAAAGCAGTTTTTGGCACATCTAAATCTTTAACCCAAAGCTAATAATATCCAGATCGGAGATCAATCTTTGAAAGTACTATCACACCTTTCAATTGATTAAATAAATCATCAATACGAGGCAACAAATATTTTTTTATCATAACTTTATTAAGTTGTCGATAATCAATACACAATCGCATCGATCGATCTTTTTTTTGAACAAATAATAGATGTGCACCCCAGGGAGAAAAACTAGGCCAAATGAATCCTCTATCAGTTAACACCTGTAAATGTGCTTTCAACTCTTTTAATGCAGCCGGTGCCATTCTATACGGAGCAATAAATATCAGTGAAGTTCCTGATACTAACTCAATAGCAAATTCAACCTCTCTGACTGGAAATAACCCTGGCAACTCTTTTGGGAACACATTCGCAAAGTCATAAACAGTTGAAACTAATTCCAAATTCAATTCTAAAGCTCTAGTATCTAATATATAAGCTAGATAAGCCTCATAACCTTTTTGGACATATTTCTGAGTTGACAAAGCCAAAATAATATTGGCGATACTATCACATCTATCAAATTCAACCCTAACTATTTGTAACAGTCCGGTTTATACCTTAGTCAGAACAGTGGTTTCGGGACCACAAATCCAAGTCAGTATGATATTTTAATATTATTTTCTGTGTCTTTGATAAGTGGTTAAGCATGTGGTAAAGTTTCGTATGTTAATTTGTCCGTCTGTGTGTTTAATTTGACAAAAGGATTGAATTGCATTAAATGTGAAAGTTGCTTGCTATTTATTAAAGTACCAATTTGTTGTGGCTTTGTAAAGGTGAAGGCCTTATGAGGCAAATAGACCACTATTTAGTTGGCGGATGAACAAAGGAAAATTATGCCCTTAATGTATATTTGTTTCAAATATTAATTGAAGATTAATAAGGTAAATAGATTAATAATATATTTATAACAAAAACAAAACATGAAAAATGGCCATTTTCTTATCATCTTTGACCGAAATTTAGAAATAAAAGAAGGAAGAAAACCTAAGCTAAGTTTCGGCTATTATCAAGCTAAATTAAGGTATGTATTGGCTTCGATTTTTGATAATTTCTACGTTTTTGTAATCGTTGCTTTGTCTATTATCAAGCCCATGTATCAATTTTGTGAATTGATGATGTTTCTGTAAAATGCCATTGATGATATGTTGAGCTTTGAGATGAGTTTAGTTGTTAAATGAAAGATTTGAGCTAGATGAACATGTTTTGTTCTTGAAGTTTTGATGAATTTAGGTAAATAGGGCTAAATTGTGAAAATAGCAATTTGAGGGACTAAATTGCAAATTTGATGGAAAATATGGGATTGTATCATATATATGTACATTCGGCTAAGCATGAGTGTGGGTTGATTTTGTGAATTTGATGTTTTGAAAAAAATGGACTAAATTGATAAATTGTGCAAATGTGAGGGTTAATTTGTAAATAGCCCTAAATATGTGTCTTTGGATTAAATTGAATGAGTTAGTGAATAAAAGGGTTAATTCTGAATATGTATAGATCAAGAACTGAGGAAAACAGACTTAGGTCGCGGGAAAGTGAAAGTAAACGAATAGCCGTTTCTGTTTCTACTAAGCCGAATCCGAGGTAAGTTACTATGCAAATAAACGTACTTGTATGAATTTGTAAATGCTCATATGACTAATAATGATAATGAATGTTTATGAGATGTTGTGCATATGAATTATGAGATAAGGTTTATATAGCGACAATGTCCGAGAAGTCCCGTTCGAACCTAGGAATAGATAGGATTAGCTATGTCATGACATAGGTATCTATTCTGTTTTATCACGTAAGACCATGTCTGGGACGTTGGCGTTGATTTGAGATTTCGTGTAAGACCACATCTGGGATGTTGGCATCGTTATGAGTTTTACGTGTAAGACCACGTCTGGGACGTTGGCATCGATCTAAGCTTTACGTGTAAGACCATGTCTAGGACATCGACATCGTATTGATTCGTGTAAGACCCTGTCCGGGACAGTGGCATCTATATCCGAGTGCATGTAAGACCTTGTCTGGGACGTTGGCATTGTACGACTATTTCAAGCTTCTTGAGTATCCTACTAGATTCCTTCCGGTCCAACGTGCAAGTCTGTGATCCGAATGGCTATGTACATAGAGAACCCGTTTCAGATACGTTGATTTATACACCAAATGTGTATATAAGGTAAGTATCTACATGATCTTACTATGATGAGTATGTATATTGGGATAACAATATGATATGTGAAAATAAGCATGAAAGAGCTTTGTATTTGTAAGACTTTTGAGTTGATGAATGCGGAAAATATTGCCATGTACATGAATCCAAGTATATATGTGATAATTTATTAAGTGATTTAGATGTGCAATATATCTATGAGTATGTATATGCCTTATATGCTAAGTTTGTTTGCATTATGACTTACTAAGCTTTTGGAAAGCTTACTCCGTGTGTGTGCTTTCTCTGCTTTATAGGTCGTCAAAGCTACTGAAGGCTCAGGACCGTCAAGGATAGTCATCACACTAATCAACTTGTTTTTGGTACATTTTGAAAATATATTTTGCTAGATCTGGCATGTATAGGCTAGTCTTTTATATTTGTAAATGAAGTGAATTTAGCCATGTGCTTTGGCTAGTTATATGTTGTTATTTTGCTTAAAGGAATTTGTAATGTGTGAAGCATGTTTTGGCATGGTTAGATGATCCATGAAATGGTTAAGGTTTGAGTTAGTAAATGAATGAAATATGCTTGTGATGAGATGAATTATAGTCTTGTAATTTGACATATTTGGAACTAGTTTTGAATGCATGAATTGGTTGGTTTAATTGGTATGCTCCTAATTGACATATGTGCATGAAATGAGTTGGTAATTCTTGCTTGTAGGTATGACCCAAGTGGGTGGCATTTTGGCCTTGAAAATGGCCTATAATGTCACACGGTCGTGGCACACGGGCGTGCCTAGTGGCCGTGGGCTAAGTTAATAGATAGCACAAGAGTACACGGCCTTGGCACACGGTCGTGCTTGCTGCCTAGTAGCCGTGTGATTTTTTGCAGGATTGACCATGGCCTGAGTACACGAGCGTGTAACCCCTGAAACTTAGAAAAATTTTTAAATTTCTGAGAATGTCTGTATGTGTTTCGATTTGGTCCCGACCGGGATTATAAGCATGCTTAGGGTCTCGATGACTCATTTGAGGGACATTATGATTGAAATAGATGTACATTTGTATGACATTTCTGTATAAGTTTCCAAATCTGTCCGGTAACTCCTTTAACCCTAGTCCGGCGACGGTTACAGGTTAGGGGTGTTACACTATTTCACCATTTTGACGTTTCAAAATAATCTGTTTTTGTCTACAATTTATAACTGCATCATGCAAAGTTAACCAATCCATGCTGAGAATCACATCAAATTCATTAAACGATAATAGCATCAAATCAACATGAAAGTTGCAATCCCAAATTTGTAGGGGACAATTTCTACAAACTTTCTCAACTAAGACATACTGGCCTAACAAATTAGTTACTTTGACCACAAATTTAGTTAACTCAAAAGGTATTTTCTTATCTGACACTAATGTCATGCATATATATGAGTGTCTTGACCCAAGGTCAATCAAAGCATAAACATTAACACCAAAGATAGAAAATATACCGGTAATCACATTAGGTGCCAAAGCATCTTTACGAGCTCGAACCGTATAAGCCCTAGCTGGTGCCCAAGCCTTAGATCGAACTATAGAGTTTTTCATTCCACTTCAACTAATTCTCAAGTTTCCACTATTCTTAGATGGCCTCCCTCTCGAAGGCATGTTACTAGATCATGTATTCTGGGCTTTATCTTTGTCGAACCTATTAGGGCAATCCCGAAGAAAATGATCAAAAGAACCGCATTTAAAACACGATCCCTCCTTCAGTCGACACTCTCCCAAATGTCTTCTATTGCATTTTAGACATTTTTTCTTGATATTGCGAGCAATTCCCACAATCGCTACAGAGGTGACCTAAGGTCCCGAACTAGCTTGCTTCCCTTTATATCTCCCAAAAAATCCAAATGGAGCTAACATACGACTATGAGATTCTTTTGATCTCTTTCCTAGAGAAGAAAAAAGATTTCCCCACCGGTCGTTTACCCATGTCTCGGACTTTAGAATCAGCCTTTCTTTTTGCTTTGTTGAGTTCTTCCGCTTTGTGTGCTCGATCCACCAAAACTAAAAACTCTTCCAACTTAAGTATCCCGACAAGCAATCAGATATCTTCATTCAAACCATCTTCAAACTGGGTACACATAATAGCTTTAGTTGGAATACATTCCCAAGCATATTTGTAACACCTTAACCCATATCCATCGCCGGATTAGGGTACGAGGCATTACTAACCAAAGTACATCTCAAATAGTCATAAATTACATGCTTCATAAATTCCAATATTCGAATCTTACATACGCTTCATTCAAAGCATTCAAAATATCAAAGTAATAAGATAGTTCATTACATTATAAATACCATGCGCATTCATTAAGGCATTCAAGCATATGTTTTATCATTTTATACACCAAATATATATTCATACTTCTTCACAGGTGCATATTAACTAACGATCCATATAACATGACTTATTGTCAATTAACATATGCGACATTATCATTTTTCACAAAATGGTCAATTATAGATTTTAACCATTACACCATTATGCGCATATCTAACACCCCTATCCCGAGTTCGTCGCTGGATTAGGGTTAGGAGCGTTACCGGATAGATCGAAAACATTCACAGACAAAATCATACATTCAATCATCATTCTCAGACATAATGTCCCTTAATCGGGTCCTCGAGACCTTAAACATACTTATAGGTCGAGTCCGGACTAAACTGAAACACATATGAAATTCTATGAAAATTTGAAACTTTTCTAAAATACAGGGGAGACACGCCCATGGGAGGAGATCGTGTGCCCTCCACGGCTTCTATACACCCCCGTCTAACCATCTGTGTTTATACTATCTATACCAACACGGTCATTAGGCACGCCCGTGTGCCATGGCCGTGTACTTTTAGGCCATATACTGACTTCCCCACCATGGCCACCAAGCACGCCCGTGTCGAGGCCGTCTATTTTCAGGTTAGCTACTGACTTGTACACCACGGCCAGATGACACGCCTGGGTCGAAGCCGTGTGATTTTATGTTGCATCCTGCCAATTTACCCACGGTCTAAGGCATGCATGTGTACCATGACCGTGTGACATTATAGGCCATTTATAAGGCCAAAATGCCAACCAAAAAGGTTCATACCTATAAGCATCATTTACCAACACATATCAAGCATATATGGCAACCAAAAACATACAAATAACCATCCAAATCATGCACATTTGATCACTAAGATATTCACAACTATACATTAAATTTTCATTATACATATACATTCAAAACCAATACTAAACATACCAATTTGCATAACTAAAACTCAATTATACCTATGCACCATTTGTCTATATACTTACCATCTCATAACCATTCCATATATCAACTAATCATATCATAACAACTTCACACATTCATCTAAGCATGGTACCAAAACATAACTAGCCAAATCACATAGCTAAGTTCACTTTACAAATCATCACAAGAACTAGCCTATACATGCCATATCTAGCTATATACATATCCAAAGTGTACCAAAATGATATTAGTAGTGTGATGACGATCCTTGACGGTCCCGAGCCTTCAGTAGCTTTGACGACCTATAAAATAGATTAAACACACACAGAGTAAGCTTTCCAAAAGCTTAGTAAGTCAATATAAGACAACTTAGCATAAAATGCATATGTTTGCTTTGATTCATACACTTTTGACCACATTAGCCATATTCCCAATTCAAAGATCATATAAACACATATCTCATTTCATCAAAACCTTCTACAACATATCATCAATTCCATATTCATAGCATTATAATAAGATCATATTGATGCTTACCTTGTATACACAATTAGTGTATAATCAACATACCTGAATTGAGTTTACTATCACATATTTGTTCATAGCTCGGATTTGCAATTAGTATCATAGACTTGCCCGTTGAACAGTAATAAATCCAATGGGATACTCAGAAAGCTCAGAATAATCGTACAATGCCAACGTCCCAGATGAGGTCTTACATGCACTCGAATATCGATGCCACTATCCCAGACAGGGTCTTAAACGAATCAAAACGATGCCGATCTTCCAGACATGGTCTTACACGTAAATGACATAATGATGCCAACATCACAGACATGGTATATTGATGCCAACGTCCTAGACGTGGTCTTACACATAATCAGATATCGATGCCACTGTCCCGGACAGGGTCTTACACGAATCTCAAATCAATGCCAACGTCCCAGACGTGGTCTTACATGATAAAACAGAACAGATACCTATGTCAAGGTTCATACGAGGCTCCTCAGACTTAGTCAATATACCGAACTTATCTCTGAATTCAATTACAGAATTTCTCATAAACATTCATTATCATCATTAAACATATGAACAATTACAATTGCATACATATTCATTTATTTGTATAGTGACTTACCTCGGATTCGGTTTATCGGAATAGAAAATGGCTACTCAATAACTTTCACTTTCCCGCGATCTAAATCTGTTTTCCTCTGTTCTTGATCTATATATATTCAAAATTAACCCTTTTATTCACTAGTTCATTCAATTCAATCCAAAGACACACATTTAGGGTAATTTGCAAATTAGCCCTCACATTTGCACAACTTAGCAATTTAGTCCATTTTTCTCAAAACATCAAATTCACAAAATCTATTTTTACACAAGCTTGGCCGAATACATATATATCACATACGAACCCACCTTTTTCATCAAATTCACCAATTACTCCCTCAATTTGTCATTTTCTCAATTTAGCCCTATTAAGCTAAATTCATCAAAACTTCAAGAACAAAACATGTTCATCTACCACCAATCTATCATTTAACACCTTAAAGCATCACAAAACTCAACATAGCATCAATGGCATAACTTACAAACATCACCAATACACAAAACTGAAACACGGGTTTGATAGTAGACGAAGCAACGATTACAAAAACGTAGAAATTATCAAAAATAGATCAAAACTTACCTTGAATTAAGGCTTGAAAGTAGCCGAATATACAAAACTCAAACCCTTGTTTTCTTTTTTTCTTATTTTCGGTCATAAGAACAAAAGATGAACATGGATTTCAATTGATTTTGTTTAACATGAAATACATTATTAATGTATAGAAATAACCTTTCGTAATAAAATGTATAAAACATAGTTACAAGGTCATTTATGACCTTAGCCATCCATTAACCATGGAAATGGCCAAATTGCCACATAAGTCCTCATATTCAAAAAGCCATAACACATAAGCACTTTAACATATAGCATACAACTTTCGTATTTAATGCAATTTCATCCTTTCGTCAAATTAAACACACAGATAGATAAATTAACTTACGAAACTTTAACACATGCGTAATTATATATCAACGACATAGAATATAATATTAAAATATGATACGGACTCGGATTTGGGGTCCCGAAACTACTATTTCGACTAGGGTATAAACCGGACTGTTACAATTCTTCCCCTTAGTGATTTTCGTCCCCAAAAATCTTACCGTTAAACAGATTCGGATATTATTGTCTTATTGAATCTTCAGGCTCCCACGTAGCCTCTTCTACCCCGTGTCGATTCCACAGTACTTTCACTAACGAAATTTTCTTATTTCTCAACTCATTCACTTCATGAGCTAAGATACGGATCGGTTCCTCTTCACACATCATATCAGATCGGATTTTAATTTCAGATGGGGCAATCACATGTGACGGATCGGATTGATATCTACGAAGCATTGAAACATGAAATACATTGTGTATCTTTTCTAGTTCAGAAGGTAACTTTAATCTATATGCAACAGGTCCGACACGTTCAATGATCTCATACGGTCCGATAAACCTCGGACTTAATTTACCTTTAAGTCCAAATCGAAGCACTTTCTTCCACGGAGACACTTTCAGAAATACTTTGTCACCGATCTCAAATTCTATATCTTTTCGTTTCAAGTCTACATAAGATTTATGATGATCGATGCTGCTTTCAAACAATCTCGGATCGATTTCAGTTTCTGCTCTGATTCTTTTATCAAATCAACCCCATGTAGCTTATTCTCACTGAGTTCAGTCCAATACAGAGGTGTACGACATTTACGTCCGTACAAAGCTTCATATGGTGCCATTTTGATACTCGACTGAAAACTATTATTGTATGCAAATTCAATCAAGGGTAGATACCGTTCCCATGAACCATTAAACTCTAGTATGCAGCATCTTAACATGTCTTCAAGAATCTGAATAATCCACTCAGATTGGCCATCGGTTTGCGGATGAAAAGCTGTACTAAAATGGAGTTTCGTGCCTAAAGCCTCTTGCAATTTCTTCCAGAATCTCGACGTAAACCTCGGATCTCTATCGGATACAATAGACAGTGGCACCCCGTGCAATCTCACAATCTCAAAGATATAAAGCTCGGCTAATTTGTCAAGTGAGTAGTTAGATCTTACTGGAATGAAATGGGCAGATTTCGTTAATCTATCAACCATGACCCATATTGCATCTTTCTTTCTTAGAGTCTGAGGTAAACAAGAAACAATATCCATTGTCACTCTATCCCATTTCCACTCAGGAATCAGAATTGGTTGCAACAACACAGACGGAACTTGATGTTTGGCTTTCACTTGCTGACAAACTAAACATTTTGAAACAAAGTCAGAAATGTCCCGTTTCATACCAGACCACCAGTAGTGTCGTTTCAAATCCTGATACATTTTTGTACTTCCCGGATGAACAGATAGACGACTGTTATGAGCTTCATTCAAGATCAACTGAACCAACTCTGGATTTCTCGGAACACAGATACGATCCCGGAATCTCAAACAATCATCAACAATTTGAAATTAAGATTCAGAATTCACCTCACACTGAGCTCGTTTCACTAGCAATTCATTATCAAATTTCTGAGCATCACTTATCTATTGTAAGAACAACGGTTTGGCTTTTAATTCAACTAACACAGAACTATCATCAGACAAATCTAACTGAGCATTCAAAGCACATAATGCAAACAATGATTTTCTACTCAAAGCATCAGGAACAACATTCGCTTTACCTGGATGATAATCTATTACGAGTTCATAATCTTTTAACAGCTCTAACCATCTTCTTTGACGCATGTTCAAATCTTTCTGAGTCATCAGGTATTTCAGACTTTTATGATCTGAAAACACATTACATTTCTCACTATACAGATAATGACGCCAACTCTTTAGCACAAACACAGTCATAACTAGCTCAAGGTTGTGCGTCGGATAATTCTTTTTATGAGGCTTCAACTGTCTCGAGGCATAAGCTACCACTTTGCTTTCCTGCATTAAAACACATCCCAGACCATTTAATGAAGCATCACTGTATACAACAAATTCTTTACCCGATTTTGGCTGTACTAACACTGGAACTTCCGTTAATAGAGTTTTCAACTGATCAAAACTTTTCTGGCATTTATTTGACCATTCAAATTTGACATCTTTTTGAAGTAGTCTAGTCAACGGAGTAGCTATAGTCGAAAAGCCTTTCATAAATCTACAGTAATAACCAGCTAAACCCAGAAAACTGCGAACTTCAGATACATTTCTCGGAGGTTTCCAATTCAAAATTGCAGAAATCTTGCTCGGATCAACTCGAATCCCAGATGCTGACACAATATGTCCCCGAAAACTAACCTCGTGCAACCATAATTCACATTTGCTGAATTTTGCATACAATTGCTTTTCTCTCAAAGTTTGCAAAACAACTTTCAAATGTTCAGCATGTTCAGCCTCATCACGCGAATAAATCAAAATGTCATCAATGAATACAACAACAAATCGATCTAGATATAGTCTAAAAATTCTGTTCATCAGATCCATAAAAATAGCAGGAGCATTGGTTAGTCCAAATGGCATAACTAAAAATTCATAATGCCCGTACCTCGTTCTGAAAGCAGATTTCAGAATGTCTGAATCTTTAACTCTTAACTGATAGTATCCCGATCTCAGATCAATCTTGGAAAACACAGCAGCTCCTTTCAACTGATCAAACAAGTCATCAATTCTGGGTAACGGGTATTTATTCTTTATTGTCACCTTATTCAACTGACGATAATCAATGCACATTCTCATCGTGCCATCTTTCATTTTCACAAACAAAATAGGAGCACCCCAAGGCGAGAAACTCGGTCTAGTAAACCCTCTCTCAGTCAATTCTTGCAACTGCGATTTTAATTCTTTCCACTCCGTTGGTGCCATTCTATATGGAGCTATCAAAATATGTGTAGTACCAGGTAGCAACTCAATACCGAACTCAACATCACGAATCGGAGGCAAACCCGACAATTCTTCAGGAAACACATCAGGAAACTCACAGACAACAGGCATTGACTTAATATTCCCTTTAGACATTTTCGAATCAAACATATAAGCGAAATATGCCTCATAACCCTTATTCAAACAACTCTAAGCTTTTAAAATAGATATCACATCAGACAATCCATTTAAATCATTCAACTCAACGCGTAAAATCTCATCATTCAGACATCTCAAATCTATAGTCTTTCTTTTGCAGTTCACAACAGCATCATGCATAAATAACCAGTCCATACCCAGAATTATATTGAATTCATCAAATGCCAAGAGCATCAGATTAGCAGGGAAACAGATATCTCAAAACATTAACAGATAGTTCTTGCATACTTTGTCAACAATGACACATTTACCTAAGGGGTTCGATACTTTTAAAGCAAACTCAGTAGACTCTACAGGCAAAGTCTTACTGAATACTAAATTCATGCATATATATGAATGCGTAGAACCAGGGTCTATCAAAGCAATCACAGAAGTATCATAAAGAATAAAAGTACCTGTTATAACATCTGGTGACGAAGCTTCTTCTCGAGCTCGAATATCATATACTCTGGCTGGTGCTCTAGCTTCGGATCTGACAACGTTGTCTCTCGTAGTTCTCTGACTACAACTAACATTTCTGACATTTTTCGATGGCCTACCTCTCACAGGTGCATTATCAGATCTCAAATTCTGAACAGTCTCTGGTTTGACAAACTCAGGGCAATCACATATAAAATGATCAAGCGTTCCACATCTAAAGCAAGCTCTGTCGTTTAATCTACAGCTTCTCGGGTGCCTTTTTCCACAATGTTTACACTCAGGTCTCTCGGATCGAACATTACCAACACTGACCACTGAAGTTGCTAGAGTTTTAGAACTCATTTGCGGTCTAGGTTGATTTCTATTCGCATGTCCCACATTATATCTGGAACGACTCTGGTTATCTCTGAATTTCTTCGAAGATGACTGAAATGATTTGCTTGAAAATCTTTTTCTCATATCACGGGCTTCAGATTCAGCTTTTCTCTTATCTTTCTCGAGTGCCTCAGCTTTGCAAGCTCTGTCAACGAGTACAACAAACTCTTTTATTTCCAAAATCCCGACTAATGCATTTAATGTCTTCATTAAGGCCATCTTCGAACCTTTTGCACATTATAGCTTCAGATGATACACATTTTCGAGCATACTGACTCAGTCTCACAAATTCTTGTTCATATTCCGTAACAGACATACGGCGCTGCTTTAGTTCCAGAAATTCCTTTCGTTTCTGATCAATGAATCTCTCATTGATATATTTCTTCTGAAACTCGATCTGAAAGAAATCCCATGTAACTCGTTCTCTCGGAACAACAGAAATTAGAGTTTTCCACCATTGATAAGCTGCATCTCGGATTAATGATACAACACATTTTATACATTCTTCTGGAGTCAGAGACATTTCATCAAATACTCGGATCGTGTTTTCAATCTAGAACTCAGCCTTTTTAGCATCATCATCTTTAGTAGCTCGAAATTCTTCGGCCCCATACTTACTGATCCTATCAACAGGAGGCTTATTCAACAGATTCGGATGCATAACCGATGGCACAACTGTAGTCTGAGGGGGATTAACTGGGGGCGGGGGTTGCGAAACAATCGGGTTATTCTTAACAAACTGAGTGAACCACTCACTCATCATCTGGAAGAAAGCTTGTTTAGCTTCTCCCTCTTGACCACTCATAGCCGGTCTCCGTTCAGAGGGCGCTGTCCCTTGTGCGGGAGCAGGCGCATTACCTCCTACGTCATCAGCTACGGCTCTTTCGGGATCCATACTATACGAAAATCACATTTATACGTCAGGATTCATCACACTATCACAATTCAGACATATGGCATGTATAGCTAGACTCTGACACGCTGCGTTAGTTCGAGAATCAACTAAATCGTAGCTCTGATACCAACCAAATGTAACACCCCTATCCCGAATCCTTAGCCAGATTAGGGTTAGCAGCGTTACCGGACAGATCGAAAACATTCACAGACAAAATCATACATTTAATCATCATTCTCAGACATAATGTCCCTTAATCGGGTCCTCGAGACTTTAAACATACTTATAGGTTGAGTCGACTAAACTGAAACACATATGAAATTCTATGAAAATTTGAAACTTTTTTAAAATGCAGGGGAGACACGCCCGTGGGAGGAGACCGTGTGCCCTCCACGGCTTCTATACACCCCCGTCTAACCATCTGTGTTTATACTGACTATACCGACACAGTCATTAGGCACGCCCGTGTGACATGGCCGTGTACTTTTAGGCCATATACTGACTTCCCCACCACGACCACCAAGCACGCCCGTGTCGAGGCCGTGTATTTTTACGTTAGCTACTGACTTGTACACCACGGCCAGATGACACGCCGGTATCGAGGCCGTGTGATTTTATATTGCATCCTGCCAATTTACCCACGGTCTAAGGCACGCCCGTATGCCATAATCGTGTGACATTGTAGGCCATTTACAAGGCCAAAATGCCAAACAAAAAGGTTCATACCTATAAGCATCATTTACCAACACATATCAAGCATATATGGTAACCAAAAACATACAAATAACCATCCAAATCATGCACATTTGATCACTAAGATATTCACAACTATACATTAAATTTTCATTATACATATACATTCAAAACCAATACTAAACATACCAATTTGCATAACTTAAACTCAATTATACTTATGCACCATTTGTCTATATACTTACCATCTCATAACCATTCCATATATCAACTAATCATATCATAACAACTTCACATATCGCATTCATCTAAGCATGGTACCAAAACATAACTAGCCAAATCACATGGCTAAGTTCACTTTACAAATCATCACAAGAACTAGCCTATACATGCCATATCTAGCTATATACATATCCAAAGTGTACCAAAATGATATTAGTAGTGTGATAACGATCCTTGACAGTCCCGAGGCTTCAGCAGATTTGACGACCTATAAAATAGATTAAACACACACAGAGTAAGCTTTCCAAAAGCTTAGTAAGTTAATATACGACAACTTAGCATAAAATGCATATGTTTGCTTTGATTCATACACTTTTGACCACATTAGCCATATTCCCAATTCAAAGATCATATAAACACATATCTCATTTCATCAAAACCTTCTACAACATATCATCAATTCCATATTCATAGCATTATAATAAGATCATATTGATGCTTACCTTGTGTACACAATTAGTGTATAATCAACATACCTGAATTGAGTTTACTATCACATATTTGTTCATAGCTCAGATTTACAATCAGTATCATAGACTTGCCTGTTGAACAGTAATAAAACCAATGGGATACTCAGAAAGCTCAGAATAATCGTACAATGCCAAAGTCCCAGACGAGGTTTTACATGCACTCGGATATCGATGCCACTGTCCCAGACAGGGTCTTATACGAATCAAAACGATGCCGATGCCCCAGACATGGTCTTACACGTAAATGACATAATGATGCCAAAGTCCCCTACGTGGTCTTATACGTAAAGTTTATATTGATGCCAACGTCCCTGACCTGGTCTTACACATAATCAGATATCGATGCCACTACCCCGGATAGGGTCTTACACGAATCTCAAATCAATGCCAACGTCTCAGACGTGGTCTTACATGATAAAACAGAACAGATACCTATGTCAAGGTTCATACGAGGCTCCTCAGACTTAGTCAATATACCGAACTTATCTCTGAATTCAATTACAGAATTTCTCATAAACATTCATTATCATCATTAAACATATGAACAATTACAATTGCATACATATTCATTTATTTGTATAGTGACTTACCTCAGATTCGGTTTATCAGAATAGAAAATGGCTACTCAATAACTTTCGCTTTCCTACGATCTAAATCTGTTTTCCAATGTTCTTGATCTAAACATATTCAGAATTAACCATTTTATTAACTAGTTCATTCAATTCAATCCAAAGACACACATTTAGGGCAATTTGCAAATTAGCCATCACATTTGCACAACTTAGCAATTTCGTCCATTTTTCTCAAAACATCAAATTCACAAAATCTACTTTTACACAAGCTTGGCCGAATACATATATATCACATACAAACCCACATTTTTCATTAAATTCACAAATTAGTCCCTCAATTTGTCATTTTCTCAATTTAGCCCTATTAAGCTAAATTCATCAAAACTTCAAGAACAAAACATGTTCATCTACCACCAATCTATCATTTAACACCTTAAAGCATCACAAAACTCAACATAGCAACAATGGCATAATTTGCAAACATCACTAATACACAAAATTGAAACATGCGTTTGATAGTAGACGAAGCAACGATTACAAAAACGAAAAAATTATCGAAAACGGATCAAAAACTTACCTTGAATTAAGGCTTGAAATTAGGTGAATATACAAAGCTCAAACCCTTGTTTTCTTTTTTTCTTATTTTCAGTCATAAGAACAAAAGATTTCAATTGATTTTGTTTAACATGAAATACATTATTAATGTACAAAAGTAACCTTTCATAATAAAATGTCTAAAACATAGTTACAAGGTCATTTATGACCTTAGCCATCCATTAACCATGGTAATGGCCATATTGCCACATAAGTCGTCATATTCAAAAAGCCATAACACATAAGCACTTTAACATATAGCATACAACTTTCATATTTAATACAATTTCATCCTTTCGTCAAATTAAACACACAGACAGATGAATTAACTTACGAAACTTTAACACATGCTTAATTATATATCAACGGCATTGAATATAATATTAAAATATTATACGGACTCAGATTTATGGTCCCGAAACCACTGTTCCGACTAGGGTATAAATCGGACTGTTACAGCATATCACCATATTAAAAGGAACCATTTGTTTAATACACTAAGTACAAATTATAATGTACTCAATTTGCATATTCAATAACCAATTCAACCTACCAAATTCGTAGGCTATGTAACAAGTTAAATTTCATATGCTCAATCATATCATTAAATTCTACATTCAGTCATCTAATCTACTTCCATACCAAATACATCAAAACCATTCTTCACAACATTAATCATTTAATCAATAAAACCTTTCCAAGAGTATTTGACAAATACATATACACAATATACCATTTTGCATACTTATCAATATAAATTCAATGTTATAGTCAAATATGTTTATACACAGCTATTCACAAATTCTAAACCAAATACCCATGTAAGCTTACCATTTCAAAATGACACAAATAGCCATTTTACAACTAAATATATATATCCTTTATTTTACTTCATTACTAGGCCGAATCATAAGATCACTCACATATGAAAATCAAACATATATCAAGTACACCACATATATATATATATAACATGCCTATTACTTAACTAGAACATAACATACCTTAACTCAAATAACATCCATTACTTACCTTATTGCCAAAACACATAACCAAGCATCACATTATATATATACATGATATTACTTACCAAATAAGCTTAAACCATAATCAAACATAATCGAACTCAAGCATAGAAATCAAGCCATTTTCGCATGGCTTTATATATACATGATGTGTCTAAAACTAACTATGATCACAATAAAGGCAAGCGCACCTACGTTCAATAGTATAATTATGGTAAGACTGGTAATATCGTATCCACAAGGACCAAGAGTACTAGTAATTACTATCCTTCAATTATTTAGCCTAAACTAAAACTTAATTAAAAACACGACAAAGAAAGAATTAAGAAAATACTTTTAGACAACTCATATGATAAAGGCAATACCTAAGGAAGAATCCACCTAGACTTCACTTATTACCTTTGATTCATATGATTTATTCACTTGACTTAATCCATAGAAATCCCTGATTTATGTTAATATCTCTTTGAAGACTAAAAACAACTGACTCTAGGTTGATTAATTGAAATCTCTTTCTAATTAAAACCCCTATTGTCGCATTAACTCGATCTATGGATTCCCTTATTAGATTTGACTCCAATCCGACAAATTTTCGTCGCCTTATTTCTAGGGTTGCAATCAATCCGCTTAATTGTGTTGATCTACTCTTAAACAAGGACTTTTGCTCCGCTGAATAAGTACATTCGACTTAAATCAAAAACATGAATTATCAAAACAAGAATAAGAACTCACAATTAAGAATAAGAACAAGTATTTATCTTATAAATCAAATTATAATAAGATCTATCATAGGTTTCATCCCCTTAGGTATTTAGAGAATTTAGTTCATAATGATAAAGGAAAACATCTTAAAATAAGGAAAACAACAAAACATAAAAACACCCAAAAACTTCAAGAGAAATTAATAGGAGATCTTCAGTCTTGATGGAGATCCTTCTCCTAAGCTGCTCCCGACGGCTATCTTCGAGTATTTTCTACCTTCTACCTGGCGTCCCCTTTTAGGTTGCCCCCTAGGGTATTTATATAGGCTTTGGAACGCTTTTTTTAGTGCATAAGTAACCTTTTTCGAATAGGATTAAACTTGGGTTCGGCAGGGACACGCCTTTGCGTGATGGCTTGGACCGTGCTCAATTCTATTTGTCACGTACGGCCGTGTGGTCTGCTCTTGTACGTTGGTCCAGGCCGTGTTGATTTCTGAGGTAGGCCCATTTTGACCCTTTTTGGCCCGTTTCTCATTATTTTCGGCTCCCTAAGCTCTCTTGAGTGTAAAACATGAAATTAGAGGATTAGGAGCATCGAATTCATAAATCTAATGAAAATTCATCCAAAAATAAGCTAAGCATGGGGTTAAAATATGTGTAAATTATGGTTTATCAAATATCCCCACACTTAAGCCTTTGCTTGTTCTCAAGCAAAAGTCCTCAACTCACAATTAAAATTGACTCCCTCAGTTCAGAATTCTCATTAATAATGTCTCATAATAATTCATAGATAATTTATACATTGACAATTTAACTAAAAGAGTCCTAAAGATTCAAATAATCTAAGTCGTGTGAAACACCCCACACCCGGCCCACGAGCCTGAACCGGATCTGGTATGTTCCTTAAGTAAACCGGTTTTCAAATTCTTGGTTACTTAGAGAAACATTGTAAATTTTGAAAACATTGTTTTGGGTTGGGCTTAAATTGGAACCCATTTAATAAATTTTGAAAATCCAACTTAAATAAGGTGACAAAATAATTTTAGGGTTTATTATTTTAAAAGAAATAAATTTACTTAACTTTAATCAAAAATAAATTGTATCATAATCAAATAAAAATAAACAGAAATAAAGGAAAAATCCAACTGGGCCTTATGGCCTTATTACATCATTCAAACCCAAAATAAAATTTACGTACTAAAATTTAATAAAGTCCACTTTCTAATTAAATCCTTCATGTGATGCATGGCCACCTTTAGCTCCTGCCGACCCGGTCCATTACTGCTCATCACCTGAAAAATAATTCCCCAACGGGGTGAGTCCACAGACTCAATGTGTACACAAGATACTAATTTTCAACAAATCGAGCATACAAGTCATATCAATTTCATGTTCATACAAAATAAAGGATGATGCAACCCAAACCCAAGCCTATTTGTCCATCCGCTACACACCACCCGTACCAACCTGTACACCGTGGGGACTACTAAGTCGACCCTCTATCCGCTACACACCATCGAAGGCGATCATTTGCGATCGGCGTGCTCATCGCCCACTTACATTGTGTCTTTAGACACTATATTCGATGATGTAACCGGTTACCATGTTCAATTAATGGGACCGTAGCCACCATATTTCGTTGGTGAGACCGAAGTCAAGACCTTCAAGTTGGTGAGACCGTAGTCATCACCTTCACTTTCTCCCTTTCACATATATCCCAAATGCCCCAATTATTACATATCATTCATATCATACTTAAATTCACATTATGTCACTTTTCAGAATATAACACTTTCATAATCCTATCAAAAGTAAGAATACGTACCTGGGTACTTTTTGCCACATTTGTGGTACTTAGCCACATTCTCATTCTTATACACATTCATATATTAAAACATAATTATTGCCATAACATATTGAAAGTTAGTGTGAGTACACACCTGATTCGCTTAATAGGGTCCTTGAAATCCCGAAGAACGATCTACCGATCTAGATCTTTATCTCCTAAATTCGGCCAAATATTAAAACATATTAACAACCCTATTTGGCTTAAAACCCAAATCCTAGTAGGATTTGTAGTACTAACCTTGTTGCCAAATTAGATGATCAAATCCCAAAAATTTGCTAGTATTCTTTTTTTCTTGAAATCGGCTAACACTAGATCATGTAACCATGTGAGTTTTCGGCTTTTGAAATAATGGGAAATAATCCTAAATATTTAAAAAAAACAAGCCTTGGCCGAATATCACTTACCTTACAAATTCCAAATCTGAAGAGGATTCCTTTATATGCTTGTCAAAATCCCTATAACTTTGTATTAGATTAAATCTAACTTTGAAAATATGAATCATAACCTTTAACCAAATATTCATTCCTCTTACCTTAGATCCTTGATCCTTCTATTCAATAATGAGGGAAACCTTTTTGATGTTGTGGTTGATTGCTCCTTTACTTAGAATCAACAAGGATTCGGCTTTGTGAAAGAATCGAGAGAAGAAAATAGAAGAAGAGAAGAGGGGGATTTTGCTTGAAGAAAAATTCGGCAGAGAGGGGGAGAGAGCTAGGAAAATTTCGGCAAAGAGGAAGCAAAAGTGAATGAGTAGCCCTCCTGCCCTCCTTTTATAGCCAAAGTTATCAGCCTAGGAGTCCCTTACTTGGCCACCACTCCTCTTTTTGATAATATTATCTCTTTTATTTAAAAGATAAAAGCCTTTAATCCATCAATTATCTCCTCAATTATCTCCTTAGAAAATAATCCTTTATTTATCTCTTATTATTCACATATTTATGTGAATAAAACTCCTTTATTTATCTCTTATTATTCACATATTTATGCAAATAAAACTCTTCCTTTTCTAGAAACCCATGCCGTCCACCTCAGCCTTCTGAAAGCAAAAATTAAACTTATTTATTTGCTTCCCAAGTGACTCGAACCCAAGCCCAACAGCTCTTGCACATGGCACCATTTCCATAGACTCTAAGTGACACCTTCAGGCCATTTTTCCAAGCCTAATTGTGTGTCAAACTTCTCCAACTTTTTCTTTTAAGGCCCTCTAGCCCTTATTTCCTATTTTGAACTTTAAAATTTGACATTTCGGCATCATTTCTAAGTTTCCTAAAATTTTCGATCGGCTCTGTAACTTGCCATTTTTCTTACATTTCCAAGTTTCCAAAAATGTTCACTTTCCATTTTTGAATCATTTCCTTACATTTCCTAGTTTCCATAAATGTTCACTTTCCTCTTTATTCCTTTACATTTTCAGGACATTTCCCTACGTTTCCAAGACAAGACATTTCCTTACATTTCCTTGCATTTCCTTACATTTCCATACATTTCCTCACATTTCCTTACATTTCTTACATTTCCATACATTTCCATACATTTCCTTACATTTCTTTACATTTTCTTACATTTCCTACATTGCCTTACATTTCCATACATTTCCTTATTTCTAGAATTCACATAACACATTCATAATTCATAAAACATGCCATTTTACCACATGGTTCCTTGTGTCATGCTTCACACGGAGTTTCTTTTAAAGCCTCATTTACCTAGCTCCCCTTTTTACTTAAAAACCAATAATTTTCCAAAGCTTTCTTCTTCCATCCTAAAATTCTAAAAACCCTTAATACACTCCCAACACTGCCAAAACCTACTAACTCATGAATTAGGCACGAACGCATAACCCCTAATCTAAGATGTTACAGTTCTACCCTCCTTAAAAATAATTTCGTCCTCGAAATTACTTACTAACAGTCATACCATCCTTCTCACCGCACTATGCTTACGCTGCGCACTCTGATCTTAATAGAACCATCATACTTTCTAGGCACAATCTCTAAGTTCACGTCCCCTAGAACTTATTTCTAACGTCGCGATTTAATATGATTTAAGAGAATTTTATGAATTTGTCTTTATTCCACTGATTACCCGCGAAGAAGTTTTATGGAAAGAATTTTAGAAGTGGTTCTTTCGTATTCATATATGCACACAGTCTTTACATTCATACATCCATCAATCAATTATGAACTTTCGTTCATTCAGAGAAATGTTGTAGTTTTCATTGTTGTTGTTTTTCCACTACCCAGGGGTATTTTCGTAATTTTGTCATACAGGGGTATTTTTGTAATTTTTCAAAAGAAAAAAAGTTCCTTGGTGATTTTGTCAAAAAGTATTTTGGTAATTTCAAAGTCCCGGAGTAATTTGGAAAAATTTTGAAATCCGGGGGTATTTTGGAAATTTTTGGCCTCGTGGTATTTCGGTAATTTTTGCAAAGTAAAGGTAAATTTGTAAAAGTTAACAAATCAGGGATATTTTAGAAGTTGTAAAACTTTGAGGGTTCTTTTTGAGACTTTTACTTTCCAAAACGGTGATGTTGCAAAAATTTTGGAAATCAGGGTCATTTTGGTAATTTTGTAAGTTAGGGGCAATTGCAAAATTTTTTTTTTCCAAAATCAGGGTATTTTTGATAGTTTGCACATTAGGGTTTATGAGCATTATAAAATAATGGAGTTTTGACAAAACCATTGAAAAGTTTAACATTTTGTGAATCAAGGGCATTTTGGTAATTTTACCACTAGGGGTATTTTTGTAATTTTTTGAAAATCGGGAATTTTTCGGAAAACTTTGTAAAGATGGTTTTCACAATTTAAAAGAGTGATTTTAAAAGTTTTAAAACTAGGGTTTGTTGTTCTTCATAAAAAAAAACGGCTAAGTCCCTTTCGGGTTTTAGTCTTTGTGTTTAGCCTATGACCGAGTCCTCTTGGTCGTGGTGAACCAAAGCTACGCACTGAGCGAGATTCGAGTGGAGAGGAGGTGAGTCACGCGATGCTTAAGTACCAAGCTCCCACCGAAACCATTCCTAGACATGCGCACAGGGGTTACCACACCCTAGCTCGATGACTTAGCCATAGGTTTGTTTAGTGTATTACGTCTTATGTGTTTTGTGTTTGAGTAGTCTAATCCTAGGGTTCAAATTCTTATCATTCTATTCTACGTTCCATGCCTTTTCTACCCTTATACAATTCATAATATAGTTCACATAATCACCCAAAAGAGTTAGGGGTACTTACACGGTGGATCATGGGTCGGAGACTCAAAGCCATGCCGAGAGAACTGCTTAATTTCAAAAAAAATCATTTGACTCGCTTTGAAAATGTTTTGGGCCTTAGCCCACAGGCCGAGAGTTTAAAACTGGGCTCTGATACCAAGCTGAAACACCCCACACCCGGCCCACAAGCCTGAACCGGATCTGGTATGTTCCTTAAGTAAACCGGTTTTCAAATTCTTGGTTACTTAGAGAAACATTGTAAATTTTGAAAACATTGTTTTGGGTTGGGCTTAAATTGGAACCCATTTAATAAATTTTGAAAATCCAACTTAAATAAGGTGACAAAATAATTTTAGGGTTTATTATTTTAAAAGAAATAAATTTACTTAACTTTAATCAAAAATAAATTGTATCATAATCAAATAAAAATAAATGAAATATAAAGGAAAATCCAACTGGGCCTTATGGCCTTATTACATCATTCAAACCCAAAATAAAATTTAAGTACTAAAATTTAATAAAGTCCACTTTCTAATTAAATCCTTCATGTGATGCATGGCCACCTTTAGCTCCTGCCGACCCGGTCCATTATTGCTCATCACACGAAAAATAATTCCCAAACGGGTGAGTCCATGAACTCAATGTGTACACATGCTAATTTTCAACAAATCGGGCATACAAGTCATATCAATTTCATGTTCATACAAAATAAAGGATGATGCAACCCAAACCCAAGCCTATTTGTCCATCCGCTACACACCACCCGTACCAACTTTGTACACCGTGGGGACTACTAAGTCGACCCTCCATCCGCTACACACCATCGGCGCGGTCATTTGCGATCGACGTGCTCATCGCCCACTTACGTTGTGTCTTTAGACACTATAGTCGAATGATGTAACCGGTTACCATGTTCAATTAATGGGACCGTAGCCACCATATTTCGTTGGTGAGACCGAAGTCAGCACCTTCGTTGGTGAGACCGTAGTCATCACCTTCACTTTCTCCCTTCACATATATCCCAAATGCCCCAATTATTACATATCATTCATATCATACTTAAATTCACATTATGTCACTTTTCAGAATATAACACTTTCATAATCCTATCAAAAGTAGGAATACGTACCTGGGTACTTTTTGCCACATTTGTGGTACTTAGCCACATTCTCATTCTTATACACATTCATATATTAAAACATAATTATTGCCATAACATATTGAAAGTTAGTGTGAGTACACACTGATTCGCTTAATAGGTTCCTTGAAATCCAAGAAGAGCGATCTACCGATCTAGATCTTTATCTCCTAAATTCGCCAAATATTAAAACATATTAACAACCCTATTTGGCTTAAAAACCAAATCCTAGTAGGATTTGTAGTACTAACCTTGTTGCCAAATTAGATGATCAAATCCCAAAAATTTGCTAGTATTCTTTTTTTCTTGAAATCGGCTAACACTAGATCATGCAACCATGTGAGTTTTCGGCTTTTGAAATAATGGGAAATAATCCTAAATATTAAAAAAAACAAGCCTTGGCCGAATATCACTTACCTTACAAATTCCAAATCTGAAGAGGATTCCTTTATATGCTTGTCAAAATTCCTATAACTTTGTATTAGATTAAATCTAACTTTGAAAATATGAATCATAACCTTTAACCAAATATTCATTCCTCTTACCTTAGATCCTTGATCCTTCTATTCAATAATGAGGGAAACCCTTTTGATGTTGTGGTTGATTGCTCCTTTACTTAGAATCAACAAGGATTCGGCTTTGACAGAAGAATTAGAGAAGAAAATAGAAGAAGAGAAGAGAGGGATTTTGCTTGAAGAAAAATTCGGCAGAGAGGGGGAGAGAGCTAGGAAAATTTTGGCAAAGAGGAAGCAAAAGTGAATGAGTAGCCCTCCTGCCCTCCTTTTATAGCCAAAGTTATCAGGCTAGGAGTCCCTTACTTGGCCACCACTCCTCTTTTTGATAATATTATCTCTTTTATTTAAAAGATAAAAGCCTTTAATCCATCAATTATCTCCTCAATTATCTCCTTAGAAAATAATCCTTTATTTATCTCTTATTATTCACATATTTATGTGGATAAAACTCCTTTATTTATCTCTTATTATTCACATATTTATGCAAATAAAACTCTTCCTTTTCTAGAATCCCATGCCATCCACCTCAGCCTTCTGGAAGCAAAAATTAAACTTATTTATTTGCTTCCCAAGTGACTCGAACCCAAGCCCAACAGCTCTTGCACATGGCGCCATTTCCATAGACCCTAAGTGACACCTTCAGGCCATTTTTCCAAGCCTAATTGTGTGTCAAACTTCTCCAACTTTTTCTTTTAAGGCCCTCTAGCCCTTATTTCCTATTTTGAACTTTAAAATTTGACATTTCGGCATCATTTCTAAGTTTCCTAAAATTTTCGATCGGCTCTGTAACTTGCCATTTTTCTTACATTTCCAAGTTTCCAGAAATGTTCACTTTCCATTTTTGAATCATTTCCTTACATTCCCTAGTTTCCATAAATGTTCACTTTCCTCTTTATTCCTTTACATTTTTAGTACATTTCCCTACGTTTCCAAGACAAGACATTTCCTTACATTTCCTTGCATTTCCTTACATTTCCATACATTTCCTCACATTTCCTTACATTTCCTTACATTTCCATACATTTCCATACATTTCCATACATTTCCTTACATTTCCTTACATTTTCTTACATTTCCCTACATTGCCTTACATTTCCATACATTTCCTTATTTCAAGAATTCACATAACACATTCATAATTCATAAAACATGCCATTTTACCACATGGTTCCTTGTGTCATGCTTCACACGGAGTTTCTTTTCAAGCCTCATTTACCTAGCTCCCATTTTTACTTAAAAACCAATAATTTTCCAAAGCTTTCTTCTTCCATTCTAAAATTCTAAAAACCCTTAATACACTTCCAACACTGCCAAAACCTACTAACTCATGAATTAGGCACGAACGCATAACCCCTAATCTAGGATATTACATCGTGAATTTTGTAGCATGAAAATATAGGTGTTTCCCCTTATTAAAATAATTACCTTTGATTCAAAACCGACAAGAATTGACATCCTCACTAGAGATTCACTCAAATCACTCAAAGTGTTTAAGGTTCAAAATAAGCACTCAAGAGTCAAACATGAAAAGTTAATCCCATAGGCTTGCATGAAAATCAAATCTCCACCACTATAAAATGAAATGATACACAAATAAACAAGTCTTAAAAGGGTTGTAACGGGGCTTGGGTTAAAGGCGTGGATAAAGGTTGAATTAGAGGGTTAGAATCGAGATTGAATTGACAAATTACCTAACTAGAAAAATTGAACTAATACTAAAATTACATTGATTGAAAACTTATCACTAATAACATGAGCTTCTTCTAAAGATGTGACATTAATCGTTGAAGCTTAAAACTAATAATGGATAAATTTCCAATATATTTTTTTAAGAAGAAGAACTTAACAACTGAAATAGATAACATAGTTGGGCAACTGCTCAAATCAAATCCCGACAAAAAGGACGTCAAAAGATTAGGGGAAGTAAAAATTTGGTTTTGGGTTAATATTAATGGGTGAGTCAAGAAACGAATTATTAGGCTAAAAAGGGTTCACTAGGGGTTAGTTATGAGGGTAGGCTTTTTGTGGAGTGAGTGGGTTAAATCCTAGGTGCCTTTATGATATCAGTTTATCAAATTAAAAGTGTAGTCTCGACATGTCTAATCGAAGCAAGTTCTGGAATAAAAAAACCAATGTTGACACACTCATAATCAATAAAGTGCAAGAAAATTATACGCTCTTAAAGGCTTAAAATCTCACAAAAATTATGGTTTTTTATGTCAACCCTGTAAATTTTGAAGTTCAAAGTAATATTTAAATTTAGAGAAACAACCTAATAAATTTTTAATTCTGAAAATAGACTTATCATGCTTGATTCTTTAATGTCTTAAAATTTACAGGGTTGACATATTTCGATAGTTTGTTCGTTCCTTAGTAGCACATTGAACCTTTTCAAACTGCAGAGTCATCAGTAAAGTTTTAGGGGGGCTGTATTAATGGACGCTGTTGTGGTTACTCGATAATAGATAGCCAGAGATAAAAAGAATTCAAAATATACTAATAAAAATTAAAGACAAGAAAGATAAAAAGAAATAGTTTAAAAATTAAAATAAAAAATGAAAAGAAAAATAAAATAAAAATAAATGGACTCAAAGGTCCTCATCCCCAGATGGATCGTGAGGTGGGGGTGGCGGTGAAATGTGAAAATGCTGACAAATTTGTTACAGCGTCGCATTGATGCCATCGAATCATCGAGCATTGTCGTTAAATTGTTGAGTACAATATTGCTCGAAACGAGTGAGGCGCTCAGAGATGTCAGTCAGTGAAGCTGTCGCATGAACTGGTCAGTGCAGTGGTGGTGGTGCAGACGGTGGCGCCTCATGTTGTGGGGGGACCTCATCAGTAATGTCCTCTGGGTCGTCCTACTCAGTGGGTTGCGATAGCCGGTACTAGGAAGGAACAAACCCACATTGGTGCCCAATCATCCTCATGTGAACCATTATCTGGATGCCTTGCGGGGACATCTGCCTGATAAGAGTGAGCGAGGAGGACTGAGCTGCGGTATTGAGGAGCCCAAAATATCGAGCCAGACGTGTGATGTATGGGCCCATGGAGATGACTCCTCTCTTATGCCGCTCCGTCTAATGCTGAATGGTGCAGGCGAAGAAGTAAGCTAAGTCGAAGACGTGCCCGTTTGCTATGCAACATAAAAAGTAGGCGTCGTGAGTGTTGACGAAGTCAGCGCTCTCTCGCCTACCCGTTAATGTATGAGCTAGGATAGCGTGTAAGTACCTTAATGATGGGAGTGTGAGCTGACGTCTTGGACCGACTGGGGTCATAGGTGGCCGAGGCGAGGACTAAGTCTCTCCAATAAGTAGAAGGGGAGTAGTTGATGTGGCGATGGAGGTCCTCGAAGTCGTCTTCCTCCATGATCTCCTCGGTGTAAAATCCCAAGGCGACACCAAACTCTGGGATACTCATCTCTCGTACGAGGCCCCTAAGACAGAATTGGACTGTGCTTGGGTCGTCAAAGTTGGTCATCACTGTCTGAAGGTGGAATATAGAATAGAGCTCCAGAGTGAGCTCTAAATATGTCGGCTTGACAATCCCGGATAAGTGCCCCCATGGGTCTGTAGTTAGGAGGGCCTGAATGGCGTCGGCCAGTTGGACCTGCTCCAAGGCAGCCCAATCAATGCACCTCCCCACGTTGAGGGGTCACGCGCGAAGTAACTGAAAGAGTTCCTCCTGGGGTTCCAAAGGAAACTGTAGGAATGGGTGGAGTACTTCGGCAGAGGCGCTCGAGGATGTCGCACCAGGTCCCTTTCTATTTTTCGACGCGGGTACAGCGGTCTTTTTGCTGCGTAGGGGATTCATTACGTACCTTAAAAAGCCAAAGATTTTTCACTAAATCAAGTATCATTTCCAACCCAAAATGTACTATCCTAGTAGTCCTAAACAATTGTATAATCCTAATAGTTAATTTATCATGGAATGCTAAAACCAAATGCTGAAATTAGATATGAAAAGGAATATACTAAAATTAAGTAATATTAAACTATCAAACTAACATCAACCATCAGAAAGAACTCATGAAATATAAATTGAAGTAAATAATAATGAAAATAATAATAAGAATAGAGAATAAGATCAATTAAAAATGAATGAAATAAACAGCAATGGTGGAGAAAGGTAAACCGATTGAGGTGTTGGAGCAATGGCACAGACGTGGTAGTGGCGCACGTGCATGGTGGTTTTACACGGGCGTGGTCTGCATGCTGTACACATGGAGAAGAAGGGGAAAGAGGAAAGGGAAAGATGAGGGCAAGAGGAGAAAGGGGACACAAATGGAGGAGGGGGAGTCGACGGTAGTGGCCGGAATAGGGGGATTGAGTAGAGAGAGTGGAGAGCAGCTAGGGTTTTTAGGGGGAAATTTAGGGAGAAGATGAATAGTGGGGTGGTTTCAATAGAAATTGGGGCACACGGTGGAGGCCCACGGCCATGTGCCTTTTATTTAGCCCGTGTGTGTCAAAATTTTGATTTAGGGCACATCTGATCCTTGTCCCACGCCCGTGTTCCCTGGGTGTGTTGGGTCACACGGCCTAATCGCACGGTCGTGTGATACTTCATTCATTTCTCCCACGCCCGTGTTTAAGATCACACGCCCGTGGTAAGTAGTCAGTATCGACCATGACCTAAAGGTACGGGCGTGTCCCACGCCAGTGTGATTTAGTCAGTTTCAAGCATAGCTTCTGGGCATGGGCATGCCGTACGCTCGTGTCCTTTACTCAGTTTCGACCACGACCGCATCGCACGGCCACAGTGTTTATCATAGCCCGTGTGTTGGGCAAAATTTTTCTTCCTTGGCCCACACGATCTCCGCCATGTCGATGTCTCTTCCCATTGTGTCCACACAGTCACAGCCACGCCCATGTGCTAGACTGTGTGGGTAGGAATTCCTGCGCCTGTTAATTTGGTTAGTTCTTAGTTAGATGCTAAAAATAAAAAATATGGATGTTAGGGAGTTTAGTGCTTGGGTTGCCTCCCGAGAAGCGCTCGTTTAAAGTCTTAAGCTATACTTACCCTGTTTTCATCTCTATATGAAGGTTCACAGAGCTGAAGCTCCTCTCTTATATCCCGAAAATCTTCACCATTATATATTTGAAGTCGTTGACCATTTACCTTGAATGTGCCATAAGTCGGATGAGTTACCTTAATTGTACCATAGGGAAAAATGGTTTTGATTACGAATGGTCCTGACCATCTTGATTTCAGCTTTCCAAGAAACAATTTGAGCTTCGAATTGTATAGTAGAACAAGATCTCCAACTTCAAATTGCTTTGGTTGCTTCAAACGAGCATCATGGTGTCGCTTTGTCGCTTCCTTGTATAAACATGAGTTCTCGTAGGTACTAGCTCGCCACTCATCTAGCTCGTTCAACTGCATCAATCTTTTCTCACCTACAACTTTGAGATCATAATTTAACAATTTTATGGCCAAAAATGCTTTGTGCTCTAATTCAAATGGTAGATGACAACTCTTTCCGTAGACAAGTCTGTATGGGGATGTTCCTATGGGGGTTTTAAATGTGATTCTATAAGCCCATAAAGCATCGTCTACTTTTAATGCCCAACCTTCCCTGTTTGATTCTACGGTTTTCTCTAGAATACGCTTAAGCTCTCGATTTGCTACTTCAACTTGTCCACTGGTTTGAGGGTGATAAGGGGTAGTTGTTCTGTGGTGTACTCCATATTTTCTTAAGATTTTATCAAACTGAATATTACATAAATGAGTACCCCTATCACTAATAATTGCTCTAGGTGTTCCAAATCGAGAGAAGAGTTTCTTAAGAAATCTCACTACCACTCTAGCATCATTAGTAGGTAAAGCTTGAGCTTCCACCCATTTTGACATATAATCAACTGCTACTAAGATGTATTTATTCCCAAATGAGCTTGGGAATGGACCCATAAAATCTATACCCCATACATCAAATATTTCACATGATAGCATATACGTTCGAGGCATTTTATCGCGTTTAGAGACATTACATGTTCTCTGACATCTATCACACGAAGTAACATACCTGTTAGCATCCTTGAACAGAGTGAGCCAATAAAAACCTGATTCAAGCATTTTATGTGCTGTCCTAGTCCCACTGTAATGTCCTCCTGTTGGTCCTGAGTGGCAATGTTCTAGAATTTTACTTGCTTCGGCCTTTGTGACACATCTTTGAATTACTTGATCTGCACATACACGAAAAAGGAAAGGGTCCTCCCAAAAATAGTTTTTCACATCAGTAAAGAATCGCTTCATTTGATGATGTGTCAACCCTTTTGGTAGGATGTTAGCAGCTAAGTAATTCACAATATCTGCAAACCAGGGTACCTCGGAGTCAGATACAGCCAAGAGTTGTTCTTCAAGAAATGAGTCATTGATCTCACTCTCATCGAGTTCTTTGATATGTGGATTTTCAAGCCTAGAAAATGGTCTACTGCAAGATTTTCAGCTCCTTTCTTATCCTGAATTTCTAAATAAAATTCATGTAAGAGTAAAATCCATCTTATGAGTTGAGGTTTTACATCAGATTTAGTTAAAAGATAATGAAGAGCTGAATGGTTAGTGTAAACGACAACTTTAGAAAATATCAAATACTATCTAAATTTATCAAATGCAAAAACCACAACTTGCAACACTTTTTCTGTGGTGGTGTAATTTTCTTGTGAGGCCGTCAATGTTTTGCTAGCGTAATAAATCGGCTGAAAATGCTTATCTCTTCGCTGTCCCAAAACAACACCTACTGCAAAATCACTCGCATCACACATTAGTTCAAAGGGTAAATTCCAAACAGGTGCAATTATAATTGGAGCATTTATTAATTTATTTTTGAGGGTATTAAATGCATCTAAACATTCTTCACCAAAATTGAAAGGCACATGTTTTTCTAGTTTTGTTAAAGGCTTAGCTATTTTAGAAAAATCCTTAATTAATCTTCTATAAAATCTAGCATGTCCTAAAAAGCTTCTAATAGCCTTAACTGAACTAGGAGGAGGTAATTTTTCTACGGTTTCAATTTTTGCTTTATCAACCTCAATCCATTTACTAGAAATTTTGTGACCTAACACAATCCCTTCTCGAACCATAAAGTGACATTTTTCCTAATTAAGCACGAGGTTTGTTTCCTCACATCTCATTTGAACTTGTATTAAAATTTTAAGGCAAAGGTGGAAAGAATTATTGAAAAGTCGTACATAAATACCTCTATAATATCTTCCACAAGTTCATCAAAGATGGCTAGCATGCAGCGCTAAAAAGTAACAAGAGCATTACATAATCCAAAAGGCATTCTACGATAAGCAAACGTACCATATAGACATGTAAATGTTGTCTTTTCTTGATCCTCAGGAGCTATTGGGATTTGGAAGTAGCCAGAGAGTCCATCTAGGAAGCAATAGTACATATGCCCAGATAATCTTTCTAACATCTGATCAATGAAGGGTAAAGGAAAGTGATCTTTTCTCGTGGCATCGTTTAACTTCCTATAGTCAACGCAGACTCTTCAACCTGTGACTGTTCTTATTGGAATCAATTCATTCTTTTCGTTAGCTACAACAGTCGTGCCTTCCTTCTTTGGAACAACCTGCACAGGACTTACCCAAGTACTGTCAGATGATAAATAACTCCAGCATCTAGAAGTTTAATTACCTCAGCCTTAACAACTTCCTTCATGTTGGGATTCAATCGTCTTTGAGGTTGCACACATGGTTTATATTCATCTTCCATTAAAATTTTGTGGGTGCAAAACGATTGACTTATCCCTTTAATGTCAGAAATCTTCCAAGCTATGGCTCTTTTATGCTTCTTTAGTATCTGTAGTAACTCGTCTTTCTCTTTAGGTTCCAATTCTGAAGAGATGATTACTGGTAGTGTAGAATTATCTCCGAGGAATGTATACTCTAAGTGATTTGGTAACTATTTCAATTCCAATTTAGGAGGTTCTTCAATAGAGGGTTTGTGCTTTAGTTCGTCATTTATTTCAAAGCCCTCATACTTCTTTTGTCTTGGGGAAGAAGTATTAGAATTCAACTCACTTTTTATCTCCCTCATCTCATTGGTATCGTCATCTACCCCCTCACCTTGGGTAAGACACAGTTCCAACGTGTCTTTATGTAAGATTTCCTGAAAACACTATTGAATAAAATGATCAATAGCATCAATAAAATAGCAGAAATCATCTTGCTCTCTAGAATATCGCATAGCATCATAAATTTTAAAAATGATTTCCTCGTCACCTACCCTTAGCACAAGTTTACCATCACCTACATCAATAACAGCCCTAGCAGTAGCTAAAAATGGGCGTCCTAAAATTAAAGGCACCTCAACGTCCTCATCCATGTCAAGCACAACAAAATCAACAGGGAATATGAATTAATCAACTTTTACCAAAACATCTTCAATAATTCCTCTAGGATATTTAATAGATCTGTCAGCTAATTGAATACTCATCCTAGTGGGTTTTGGTTCCCCAAGACTAAGCTGCTTGATCATTTTATAAGGCATTAAATTAATACTGGCACCTAAATCAGCTAATGCTTTCTCAATATTTAAACTACCAATTAAAAAGTGAATAGTGAAACTTCATGGACCTTTCAATTTGGTTGGTAGCTTATTTTAGAGAATAGCTGAACATTCCTCGTTAAGCTTCATGGTTGATAGCTCTTCAAACTTCCTTTTATTTGTTAAAAGCTTTTTAGGAATTTTGTGTATGTCGGCATCTGTGAAATAGCTTCAATAAAAGGTAAGTTAATATGTAATTGTTTGAAAAGTTCAAGAAATTTACCATATTGTGAGTCTATGCAGTCTTTCTTCAACTTTGCAGGATATGGAATCGGTGGTTTATACTTTTTAAGTACCGTGATACATTCTCGTTTACTTCCTCACCCTTTTTCTTATCAGTTTCTTGTGGCATTTTCTTTTCAGCTTCAACCAATACCTTCCCATTCCTTAGTGTAACTCCCTTCACATGCTCTTTTGGGTTAGGTTTTGTGTTACTAGGTAAACTACCTGGTTTCCTTTCAGAAACTAACTTGGCCAACTGTCCAATATGATTCTTAAGCCTTTGAATCGATGTTTGCTGATTTTTCAATGCTGTTTCTGTATTCTGGAAATAAGTTTCTGACACCGCGATGAATTTTGTTAGCATCTCTTCAAGGTTCGGCTTCTTCTCCTGTGGGTAAGTTTGCTAGTGAAAACCTGGAAGGGGTTGTTGTCTCTGATTTCCTTGGCCACCC
Organism: Gossypium bickii; assembly: GCA_025503065.1. Lineage (NCBI taxonomy): Eukaryota > Viridiplantae > Streptophyta > Magnoliopsida > Malvales > Malvaceae > Gossypium > Gossypium bickii. The sequence goes on along the minus strand of CP106717.1, from coordinate 37,568,051 downwards.
CATGAGAAGTTGGGATGATTCCTCCAACCTAGATTGTAAATGTTACTATAAGGATTATTCTGGGGTCTAGAATTATTACCCATATAGTTCATCTGTTTGTTTTCTAAGCCAGGATTGTAGGATGGATATTCTGTATTACTCATTCCTCCTCCATTCGTATTGCATTGCATATCTGGATGTACCTGCGAAGAACCACACAAACCATCAATTTTCTTACTTAAGAGCTCTACCTAATTTGATAGCATGGTCATTGCGTTGGGGTTGAAAACATCGGCTGCCTTTGTTGGCTTCGTCCTCATAACTTGCCACTGATAGTTATTCAGTGACATCTCTTCAATGAATTCGTAAGCAGTCTCAGGTGTTTTATTGTTAAGTGTACCACCGGCGGCTACATCAATCAACTACCTAGTTGAGGGGTTCACACCATTATAAGAGGTTTGAACCTATAGCCATAAAGGTAACCCATGGTGAGGACACCTTCTTAGTAAATCCTTGTATCTCTCCCATGCATCGTAAAGTGTTTCTAAATCCATCTACACAGAAGAAGAAATATCATTCCTCAACTTAGCCGTTTTAGCCGGCGAAAAATATTTAAGTAAAATTTTTTTGGTCATTTGTTCCCATACAGTGATTGATCCTCGTGGTAACTAGTTCAACCACTATTTAGCTTTGTTCCTCAATGAAAAGGGAAACAACCAAAGGCGAATGGCATCATCAGAAACACCATTAATTTTGAAATTGTCGCAGAATTCTAGAGAATTTGCCAAGTGATTGTTTGGATCCTCATCCTGCAAACCATCAAATTGAACAAATTGCTGAATCATCTTAATAGTGTTAGGTTTCAGTTCAAAATTATTTGCAAAGAATAAAGTTAAGTCTAACAATACTTGATTCAGTTCCTGTTAAATTAGGTTTAGCATAATCATACATAGTACGAGGAGCAGGATTTTGATTCAACGGATTTGCGGCAACCACATGAGGTAGCGAATTATTATCAGCCATCTCTTTGGTAGTATTAGTTTCGTCTTCTTGCTCTCCTTCTATGTATTGTAAACTTCGCCTTATTTCTCTTTGGTTTCTGTGAGCTGTACTTTCAATCTCACTGTCAAAAAGTAATGGTCCTGATGGGTTTCTTCTAGTCATAAACTAAAAGTTCCTGTCAGAAACAAAGAAAGAAAAATTACAAAAGTAAAAAAATAAAATAAAATAAATTGCAATAAAAATAAATTAAAAAATTGGCTAAAGTAATAAAAATTTAGTGTTCCTAATATCTTAGTCCTCGGCAACGGCCTACAAACTTGATGTGTCTAAAACTAAATATGGTCATAATAAAGGCAAGCACACCTATCGTTCAATAGTATAGTTATGGTAAGACCGGTAATATTGTATCCACAAGGACCAAGAGTACTAGTAATTACTATCCTTCTATTATTCTTAGAGTGGTTTCTTTTAAACTAAAACTTAATTAAAAACACGACAAAGAAAGAATTAAGAAAATACTTTTAGACAACTTATATGATAAAGGCAATACCTAAGGAAGAATCTACCTAGACTTCACTTATTACTTTTGATTCATATGATTTATTCACTTGACTTAATCCGTAGAAATCCCTGATTTATATTAATATCTCTTTCAAGACTAAAAACAACTGACTATAGGTTGATTAATTGAAATCTCTTTCTAATTAAAACCCCTATTGTCACATTAACTCGATCTATGTATTCCCTTATTAGATTTGACTCTAATCCGGCAGATTTTTGTCGCCCTATTTCTAGGGTTGCAATCAACTCTGCTTAATTGTGTTGATCTACTCTTAAACAGGGACTTTTTCTCTGCTGAATAAGCACATTCGACTTGAATCAATAGCCTGAATTATCAAAACAAGAATAAGCACTCACAATTAAGAATCAAAACAAGTATTTATCTTATAAATCAAATAATAATAAGATCTATCTTAGGTTTCATCCCCTCAGGTATTTAGGGAATTTAGGTCATAATGGTAAAGGAAAACATATTAAAATAAGGAAAACAACAAAACATAAGAAAACCCAAAAACTTAAAGAGAAATTAATAGGAGATCTTCAGTCTTGATGGAGATCCTTCTCCTAAGCTGCTCTCGATGGCTATCTTCGAGTATTTTCTGCCTTCTACTTGACGTCCCCTTTTAGGTTGCCTCCTAGGGTGTTTGTATAGGCTTTGGAACGCCTTTCTTGGCCCACAAGTAACCTTTTCCGAATAGAATTTAACCTGGGTTTGGCAGGGACACGCCCGTGCGTGATGGCTTGGGTCGCGCTCAATTCTGCTCGTCACACACGACCGTGTGGTCTGCCCGTGTACGTTGGTCCAGGCCTTGTTGATTTTCAAGGTAGGCCCATTTTGTCCCTTTTTGGCTCGTTTCTCGTTCTTTTTGGCTCCCTAAGCTCTCCTGAGTGTAAAACATGAAATTAAAGGATTAGAAGTATCAAATCCATCAAATCTAATGAAAATTCATCCAAAAATAAGCTAAGCATGGGGTTAAAATATGTGTAAATAATGGTTTATCAATACACATTTTCAAACTCATACTCATTAAAGCTAGCATATACATATATACGTTTCCAAATCAACCAAAACAAAGGCTAGCCTATACATGCCATAGGTTCAAAGTTCAACTTATAAAATGCCAAAAAAAAAATGGTCGATAGTGTGACAGATTTCTCTGACTATCCCCGAGCTCGTAACTAGCTTCCAAAATCTATAAAACAATGAAAAAAAACACACACACAAAGTAAGCTTGAATAGCTTAGTAAGTCATAAGCAAGTAATTCATTTAAGATTCATTAACATTAAAATCAACTAGGCTGAATCAAGCAAACCTTAATCAAATTTACATTTATCATGCTTGTAAATTCATATACCAATACATGAATATTAACTTTATAGCTTCACTTGGCCGAATATAAGCATTCACACATACATATAAGTCACTTTATATCATGCATAATTTATATCATCATTTCAAATACTAAGCTTATCTTATTTTCATTAACATTAAACTTAGCACGTACCTGAACCTTTTATCTCGATTTCATGTGACAGACCAATTTCGACCCTAATCGGAACGGTGGTTTTGGGACCACGAATCCGAGCCTGATAAATATTTTTAATATTATATCTTGTGTCTATTATAGGTGAATTTGTGTATGTGAAAGTTTCGTAGAAAATTTTAGCCGTTTGAGTGTTTAATTAGCAAAAAGGGCTAATTTGCAAAAAAGGACCAAAGTAGTGAACATGAAATAAAAAGGGGGCTAAGTGAATTGTCTATTAAACATGGGGATTTGCATGTCAAATTCCCCATATTTTAAAAAGTGGACGGTAAGCATGCATTAATTAATCTATTGTCTTAAAAATATTATAACTAAAATATTATTATAATAATAAGCATGCTAATATGTGTTAGGAAATTAAAACAAAAAGAAGTATTTTCTATTTTTAATTTCTCTTCTCTCCCCACCTTCTTCATGAATTCAAATTGAAAGAAGAGAAGAAACTTGAAACCTCCATTGTTCGGCCTTGCATGTAATGATAAGGTAGGTGCTTGACCCTTGTTTTGGTAAAATCCTTACATAATTACGTTAATTGTTTGCATACTATCAAAATCATGTTAGAATTTTTGGGGGTTAAGCACGTTAAGATTCTACCATGGGTGAGTTCTCTTGTCCTTTTGAAGTGGAAAAGAAAAATGTTGGCCGATTGCATGTAGGTGAAGCCATGGTTGTAGTAGCTTGGGAAAATTTTCGTGTGTTTTCTTTGAAATAGTTTCTGATTATCTCATGTTAAATTCTTTATTAAGTCAACATTAATGATTCAGTTGGCTAAACTAGTGCTTAGGTGTTGTCCATTTTGAGCATATCAATGCATCCCAAACTGTGCTTAAAGGTCATCCATTTTTGTACAAATTAATGTCGTCCGAGTGTGTTGTTACTGCTATCCAAATATTTGTAAATTAATGATGTATGAATGCTGCAAATCAATGCTGTCGGAAATGGAGCAATAATTATTGATTTAAATGCTAAATGTTGTTGTTATTATTGACTTAAAATGCTAAATGTTGCTGCTGTCGGAAATGGAGCAATAATTATTGATTTAAATGCTAAATGTTGTTGTTATTATTGACTTAAAATGCTAAATGTTGCTGCTATTGGAATGGAGCAATAATTATTGTTTTAAATGCTAAATGTTGCTGCAGTTTATTGACTTCACAGCGAAATGTTAAGTGCTTTTGCTCAAATAAATAGAGAAAAGGATTATGGTTGTATCGAAATTGACGATTTGGCTTTTACATTATATGGTTGCCGAATATGATAGGAATATGTTTAATAATAATTTGGTTTCATGTTAGTAAATTGACCGAATGTAATATTTCATTGGGTGTAAATAAATTGAGCTGTGGATTATATGTATGCATATATTTGCAATGTGGTGGATTGGATTTTTGTTAGTTGTATAAATGCGAGATTAAATAGTAAGAATTGTGAAATCTTGCAATTGAATTGAATAGCATTAAATCAATTGGAAATACATATTGAACAAATGTCATTGATAATTCTTAGACTGTGAGCAAAAAGAAAAGGAGCTAGACCGGGGAAAGAGCAAAGTGAACGAATAGCCGAAGCATTTGGGTTCCTTAAATTTCAAGTAAGTCCTTAAGCTATAGTATATTGAAGAATTACGTACGAATCTATTATACGATAATGTTTGATAAATTTTAGTAGATATTCATGCCATAGCCGAATATATATATAAGCCTATTAGAATGGTTTTTGATTGTTTGATGTAAATAAGCCAAAGTAAATTAAATATGTAATATAGTTATGAAAAGTGTTAACGATGATCGATTGTATTAATGTGTTTCGGGCTTTAAGCCTAGCAGGCCTAGTGCCGGTGATTTAATTCAGGCTTTTACGCCTAGCAGGCCTTGTGCCGGTGTTACTTATCGGGCTTTTACGCCTAGCAGGCCTTGTGCCGGTGTTACTTATCGGGCTTTTATGCCTAGCAGGCTTGATGCCGGTGATGTATTTTACAAACTAGAAACCGAAATTGTGTTCAAGGTAAATTAAAGCAAATTTATCGAGTTAATGGCTCAGGTACGCATGTAAGTTAGGAATGTATTTCTTACCTATTTAAGACAAGGTAAACAAATGATTCAGTGATCTATCACAAATGGTATATGTTACGAGTGAAGTGTATACATATATATACATATATATATATATATGGTTATAATATGTGTTATCGGTTTTATTAATGAATGATATGGATATTGTGACCTTGATTTCTTAATATGTGGATGCCATGTTATAATAATTGAAATGTAAGTTTATGAATGTTTGAACCTATAATTACAAGATGACATTTTGGGTGTGGAAGATTGGATTATGAATAAGTATTTGATCATAAATATGTGGGTAAAGAGAAATTTTCCTACAAATTCATACTTATTTACATGAGTATGAAAGTGAAAGCTTGATAATAAATACAGTACAAACGTATGTTGAATTATAGAAATTTAATCGTTGATAATTGAATGTTATTTTTTTCATGAAATTAGGACTTACTAAGCTAGTAAGCTTATTGGTGAAATGTTTCCTCTGTTTTATAGATTAGGTTCAAGCTACAAGCTCATCGGGATCGTTCGGAAAGTCGCCCACACTATCATTATACATTTTGGTACTCTTTCATTTTGGTTTTTAAACGAAGGCATGTATAGGAAAGACTTTGTTTTTGTTTTGATGAAGACTTAAGGTTCATGTATATAATAGCCATGCGAATATGGCTAAATTTTTAGTTAAGTATGCTTTTTTGTGTTTTTGATACGAATGTCGGTTTATGTTGGCAATGTTTATGCATTCTTAATTGAAGTTTAATCATTTTGATAAGGAAATGCATGTATACAAAATGAGTCCTTGAATTAGGGATGTGGGTATGTTCGGTTAGAAGCTAGTTTTTCCATAAATTGCAAACGAAACAAAGCATGTAGTAGTTGTGATGATGTGATTTTGAAAAATCACTAAAAATTGGGTATATTAAATTAGAAAGTGAATTAGATATGAAATTAAACCTTATTGTGTCTATTTTTACATAATAAAAAAAAACAGAGTAGGCAAAGGATTTATATATTATGAGATATTTAAGTTTTAGTGAAACCTGCTCAGAATGAATTCGTGAGTCTCTGTTCTGTTTTGGAAAAATTGTTAAAAATTGTACAAAAATAATTATGGAGCATGGTTTATATGTTTAGAATCCTTAATGAGTCTAGTTTTGATTGAAATAAACAAGAACATTATTGAAAAATTGTACAATGAGATAACTGTACTTTTGTAAAGATAGGTCATAATTGTCGAGCAGTGAAATAGGGGTAACTTTGATGAATAAACTGTACCAATTGGCCACATGAAAAATTCTGGAAAGATTATGGTAAAAGTTTATATGAGTCTAGTTTCAAGGAAAATTTACGGATCCAAATTTCGAGTTTGGTAACTCGAGTTATGGTCAATTTAGTTAGCGTGACGCAGTTGGACAGCTTTAAAACTTTATGCCTCGAATTAATTGTCAAGTCTAGTAATGCCACATACTCGACTCCGGCAAAGGTTTCGGGTAAGGGGTGTTACATTTAATTGGTATCAGAGCCTATGGTTTAGTCGATTCTAGGACTACCGTAGCGTGTGTGAGTCTAGCTATCCATGCCTTTATTCTATGTTGATAGTGTAGTGACTTCTGACAGCCTGAACTTTGTTTTATATAGTAAATGGACACTGATCCTGAAAGAGCCGTAGCTGATGATGTAGAGAGCGTAGCGCCTAACCGTGCATACGGATCAGCGCCGGTAGACTCTCGACCTGTTTCGGGTAGCCACGAAGGAGAGACTAAACAAGCCTTTTATCAGATGATGAATGAGTGGTTTGCCCAATTTATTCAAAATAACCCGGCTGTGCACCAACCTCCACCCCCGAATAATCCAACTCCAATTCCTTTAGCACCCCCGATGATAGATCCAATGAGATCTAGTAGGCCCCAGTTGATAAAATTCAAAAATTTGGGGCCGAAGAATTTAAAGCCAATGATGATGATGACGTAGAGAGAGCTGAAATGTGGCTTGATAACACTATTCGGGTACTTGATGAGCTATCTTGTACTCCGGATGAATACCTGAAGTGTGCCATATCCTTACTGCGGGACACTGCATATCACTGGTGGAATACACTAGTATTAGTGGTTCCGAAAGAAAAAGTGACATGGGAGTTCTTCCAAAATGAATTCCGCAAAAAGTATATTAGCCAAAGATTCATTGATCAAAAACGAAAGGAGTTCCTCGAGCTGAAACAGGGCGAATGAATGTAACTTGAATATGAAAGGAAATTTGTCAGGCTCAATGAGATATGCTAGAGAGTGTGTTTCTACTGAAGCTATTATGTGTAAAAGATTTGAAGATGGCCTAAATGAAGATATAAAGATGTTTGTTGGCATTCTTGAAATTCAAGAGTTTGTGACTTTAGTTGAGAGAGCTTGCAAAGCTGAAGAGCTCGGGAAAGAGAAAAGAAAGGCTGAGACAGAAGCTAGAGACATCCGTAAAAGATCTTCAGGTAAGGTCTTTCATTCCACAACCAAGAAGTCCAGAGATGACTACAGCCGACATAAAGCTACTACAGATCCACCTAGACGGGATCGACCTCCTATGAGCTCCCGAGCTACCTCGATGGCCAGTGTTGGTAACGTTCCACAAAATAGAGTTGAATGTAAGCATTGTGGGAAATGGCACTCAGGGAGTTGTAGATTTCATGATCGGCCTTGCTATAAATGTGGATCGTCAGATCATTTTATCAGAGAATGTCCAAGGTTAGCTGAGCAGAATACAGTTCAGAACACTAAGCCGAGCAACATGTCAATGCGAGGTAGACCACCCAGACATTCAGGCAATGTAGGTGGTAGTCAGAAAGGAACGAAGAACACTATAGTTTGATCTGAGGCTAGAGCTCCGGCTAGAGCATATGCTGCACGAGCCAGAGAGGATGCTTCCTCCCCCAACGTCATTATCGGTATTTTCACTCTTTATGATACTACTGTAATTGCGCTAATTGATCCTGGTTTGACTCATTCTTATGTGTGTGAAACCTTAGAATTTGGCAAGACTCTGCTAGTTGAGTCTACCGAGTTTGTGATTCGTGTGTCCAACCCTTTGGGTAGATGTGTGCTTGTAAATAAAGTCTGTAGAGGTTGCCCGTTGATGATTCGGGATTATTGCTTCCAAGCTGATTTAATGTTGTTGCCCTTTGACGAATTTGATATAATCTTGGGTATGGACTGGTTAACTTCACATGAGGCAGTAGTGGATTGTAAAAGAAAGCTTATTGATTTGAAATGTCAAAACGGTGAGACCATCAGAATTAAGTCCTGTGACGTAAATGGGTTGCCTACAGTAATATCTTCAATGTTAGCCCGAAAGTATGTAAGAAAAGGGTGTGAAGCTTATTTGGCTTATGTATTGGATAATAAAATGTCCGAGAAACAAATTGAATCTGTATTAGTTATATGTGAATACCCCGATGTGTTTCCTGAAGAACTACCGGGTTTACCTCCAGTACGAGAGATTGAGTTCGGCATTGAGGTAGTGCTGGTGCGCGCTCCGATTTCGATAGCTCGTCATCGAATGGCACCTCTTCGAATTAAAAGAATTGAAAGCGCAGCTTGCAAGAGTTGATGATAGGGGCTTCACGCGACCGAGTTTTTTTCTCCGTGGGGTGCACCGGTTTTATTTGTGAAAAAGAAAGATGGGACTATGCGAATGTGTATTGACTACCAGCAACTAAATAAGGTAACTATAAAAAATAAGTACCCGTTACCTCGGATTGATGATTTATTTGATCAGTTGAAGGGGGCTTCAGTGTTTTCGAAAATAGATTTGAGATCGGGCTATTATCGATTATGTCGTCGAGATTCGGATGTGCCAAAGATCGCATTCCGAACGAGGTACGGACATTATGAGTTTTTGGTTATGCCTTTTGGACTCACTAATGCACCTGCTATTTTTATGGATCTGATGAACCGAGTCTTCCGATAGTTTTTGGATCGGTTTGTAGTAGTGTTTATTGATGATATACTGATCTACTCCAAAGATGAAACGGAACATGCTAAGCATTTGGGATTAGTACTACAAACTTTGAGAGATCAACGATTGTATGCAAAGTTCAGTAAGTGTGAGTTCTGGATGAATGAAGTCAACTTCTTGGGTCATGTTGTTTCGGTGTCAGGTATTCGGGTGGATCCAAACAAAATAGCAGCCATACTCGACTGGAAACCACCAAAGAATGTTTCCGAGATTCGAAGTTTCCTTGGCCTTGCGGGATATTATAGACGATTTGTAAAAGGTTTTTCTGTAATAGCTACACCTTTGACGAGACTACTACGGAAAGATATCAAATTTGAGTGGTCAGAAAGGTGTCAGAAAAGTTTCGAGCAGTTGAAAGCCCTTTTGACTGAAGCCCCAGTGTTAACTCAGCCCGAATCGGGTAAAAAATTTATTATTTTTAGCGATGCTTCCTTGAATGGGTTGGGTTGCATTTTAATGCAAGAAGGCAAGGTGATAGCCTACGCTTCGAGACAATTGAAGCCGCATGAGAAAAATTATCCAACTCACGATCTGGAGTTAGCAGCCATTGTGTTTGCATTGAAAATTTGGCGTCACTATTTATTCGCGAAAAATGTCACATTTATTCCAGATCACAAAAGTTTAAAATATTTGATGACTCAGAAAGATCTAAACTTGAGACAACGCAGATGGTTAGAATTGCTGAAAGATTATGAATTAGTGATTGACTACCATCCGGGAAAAGCTAATGTTGTTGCGGATGCGTTAAGTCAAAAATCATTATTTGCTCTTCGTGCATTGAACGCACAGGTGACTATGTCTGATGATGGTTCGATCATAGCTGAGTTACAAGCAAGACCGATGTTTATTCAGCAGATTTGTGATGCACAGAAAGTTGACGAAAAGTTGATTGCTATTCGGAGCAAGTGTGAAAGCGATACAGAATCAGATTTTCAGATTGATGCATATGATTGTTTGAATTATAAAGGCCGATTGTGTGTTCCAAAGAACTTAGATTTGATACAGATGATCCTGTGTGAGGCCCATAGTGGTCGACTATCGATACACCCAGGTAGTACTAAAATATATACCGACTTGAAGCAATTCTATTGGTGGCCTGGCATGAAACGAGATATATCCGAGTTTGTTTCTAAGTGCTTAATCTGCCAACAAGTAAAAGCTGAGCATCAGGTACCGTCCGAACTACTTCAACCAATCATGATACCCGAATGGAAATGGGATAGAATTACAATGGATTTTGTATCCGGTCTTCCTATGACACCGAGTAGGAAAGATGCCGTATGGGTTATCGTTGATAGACTGACTAAATCAGCTCATTTTATACCGGTACGTACCGACTATTCACTTGATAAGCTTGCCGAATTGTATGTGTCACAGATTGTAAGATTGCACGGTGTGCCGAGTTCCGTTATTTCAGACAGGGACCCGAGATTTACATCGCGGTTCTGGAAGAAATTACAAGATGCTCTGGGTACTAGACTTCACTTTAGCACAGCCTTCCATTCGCAAACAGACGGTCAGTCTGAGCGAACTATTTTGATACTTGAGGACATGTTGAGGTGTTGTGTTCTCGAGTTTGAAGGTATGTGGGAACGATACCTACCTTTGATTGAATTTGCTTACAATAATAACTTCCAATCTAGTATAAAAATGGCGCCTTACGAAGCCTTATACGGGCGAAAATGTCGCACGCCGTTGTACTGGACTGAGCTCAGTGAAAATAAGATACACGGGGTTGATTGGATTAAAGAAAGCGAATGTAAGGTGGTTCTTATCGGGACTAATTTGAAAGTCGCTCAATCATCAAAAGTCTTATGCCGATTTGAAGCGTAAGGACATTGAATTTCAAGTCGGAGATCGGGTGTTCTTAAAAGTTTCTCCGTGGAAGAAAATACTCCGATTTGGTCGGAAAGGCAAGTTGAGTCCGAGATTTATCGGACCGTATGAAATCATCGAACGTATAGGGCCTGTTGCTTACAGACTGAGATTACCCCTCGACTTAGAAAAGATACACAATGTGTTTCACGTTTCGATGCTTCGCAAATACAGATCGAATCCGTCCCATGTGATCACAACGTCAGAAATTGAAATTCGATCCGATTTGACATATGATGAAGAACCGATCCGTATTTTAGATCAGGAAATGAAAGAGTTGAGAAACAAGAGGATTCCATTAGTGAAAGTATTATGGAATAGACACGGAGTTGAAGAGGCTACATGGGAACCCGAAGACTCAATGAGGCAACAATATCCGAACTTGTTTAACGGTAAGATTTTCGAGGACGAAAATTCTTAAGGGGGAGTTGTGACAGACCAATTTCGACCCTAATCGGAACGGTGATTTCGGGACCACAAATCCGAGCCTAATAAATATTTTTAATATTATATCTTGTGTCTATTATAGGTGAATTTGTGTATGTGAAAGTTTCGTAGAAAATTTTAGCCGTTTGAGTGTTTAATTAGCAAAAAGGGCTAATTTGCAAAAAAGGACCAAAGTAGTGAACATGAAATAAAAAGGGGGCTAAGTGAATTGTCTATTAAACATGGGGATTTGCATGTCAAATTCCCCATATTTTAAAAAGTGGAGGGTAAGCATGCATTAATTAATCTATTGTCTTAAAAATATTATAACTAAAATATTATTATAATAATAAGCATGCTAATATGTGTTAGGAAATTAAAACAAAAAGAAGTATTTTCTATTTTTAATTTCTCTTCTCTCCCCACCTTCTTCACGAATTCAAATTGAAAGAAGAGAAGAAACTTGAAACCTCCATTGTTCGGCCTTGCATGTAATGATAAGGTAGGTGCTTGAGCCTTGTTTTGGTAAAATCCTTACATAATTACGTTAATTGTTTGCATACTATCAAAATCATGTTAGAATTTTTGGGGGTTAAGCACGTTAAGATTCTGCCATGGGTGAGTTCTCTTGTCCTTTTGAAGTGGAAAAGAAAAATGTTGGCCGATTGCATTAGGTGAAGCCATGGTTGTAGTAGCTTGGGAAAATTTTCGTGTGTTTTCTTTGAAATAGTTTCTGATTATCTCATGTTAAATTCTTTACTAAGTCAACATTAATGATTCAGTTGGCTAAACTGGTGCTTAGGTGTTGTCTATTTTGAGCATATCAATGCTGTCCAAACCCAGTGCTTAAAGGTCATCCATTTTTGTACAAATTAATGTCGTCCGAGTGTTGTTACTGCTGTCCAAATATTTGTAAATTAATGATGTATGAATGCTGCAAATCAATGCTGTCGGACATGGAGCAATAATTATTGATTTAAATGCTAAATGTTGTTGTTATTATTGACTTAAAATGCTAAATGTTGCTGCTGTCGAAAATGGAGCAATAATTATTGATTTAAATGCTAAATGTTGTTGTTATTATTGACTTAAAATACTAAATGTTGCTGCTGTCGGAAATGGAGCAATAATTATTGATTTAAATGCTAAATGTTGTTGTTATTATTGACTTAAAATGCTAAATGTTGCTGCTGTTGGAATGGAGCAATAATTATTGTTTTAAATGCTAAATGTTGCAACAGTTTATTGACTTCACAGCGAAATGTTAAGTGCTGCCCGAAATAAATAGAGAAAAGGATTATGGTTGTATCGAAATTGACGATTTGGCTTTTATATTATATGGTTGCCGAATATGATAGGAATATGTTTAATAATAATTTGGTTTCATGTTAGTAAATTGACCGAATGTAATATTTCATTGGGTGTAAATAAATTGAGCTGTGGATTATATGTATGCATATATTTGCAATGTGGTGGATTGGATTTTTGTTAGTTGTATAAATGCGAGATTGAATAGTAAGAATTGTGAAATCTTGCAATTGAATTGAATAGCGTTAAATCAATTGGAAATACATATTGAACAAATGTCATTGATAATTCTTAGACCGTGAGCAAAAAGAAAAGGAGCTAGACCGGGGAAAGAGCAAAGTGAACGAATAGCCGAAGCATTTGGGTTCCTTAAATTTCAAGTAAGTCCTTAAGCTATAGTATATTGAAGAATTACATACGAATCTATTATACGATAATGTTTGATAAATTTTAGTAGATATTCATGCCATAGCCGAATATATATATAAGCCTATTAGAATGGTTTTTGATTGTTTGATGTAAATAAGCCAAAGTAAATTAAATATGTAATATAGTTATGAAAAGTGTTAACGATGATCGATTGTATTAATGTATTTCGGGCTTTAAGCCTAGCAGGCCTAGTGCCGGTGATTTAATTCAGGCTTTTACGCCTAGCAGGCCTTGTGCCGGTGTTACTTATCGGGCTTTTACGCCTAGCAGGCCTTGTGCCGGTGCTACTTATCGGGCTTTTATGCCTAGCAGGCTTGATGCCGGTGATGTATTTTACAAACTAGAAACCAAAATTGTGTTCAAGGTAAATTAAAGCAAATTTATCGAGTTAATGGCTCAGGTACGCATGTAAGTTAGGAATGTATTTCTTACCTATTTAAGACAAGGTAAACAAATGATTCAGTGATCTATCACAAATGGTATATGTTACGAGTGAAGTGTATACATATATATACATATATATATGTATGGTTATAATATGTGTTATCGGTTTTATTAATGAATGATATGGATATTGTGACCTTGATTTCTTAATATGTGGATGCCATGTTATAATAATTGAAATGTAAGTATATGAATGTTTGTACCTATAATTACAAGATGACATTTCGGGTTTGGAAGATTGGATTATGAATAAGTATTTGATCATAAATATGTGGGTAAAGAGAAATTTTCCTACAAATTCATACTTATTTACATGAGTATGAAAGTGAAAGCTTGATAATAAATATGAGTACAAACGTACAAGTTGAATTATAGAAATTTAATCGCTGATAATTGAATGTTATTTTTTTCATGAAATTAGGACTTACTAAGCTAGTAAGCTTATTGGTGAAATGTTTCCTCTGTTTTATAGATTAGGTTCAAGCTACAAGCTCGTCGGGATCGTTCGGAAAGTCGCCCACACTATCATTATACATTTTGATACTCTTTCATTTTGGTTTTTAAACGAAGGCATGTATAGGAAAGACTTTGTTTTTGTTTTGATGAAGACGTAAGGTTCATGTATATAATAGCCATGCGAATATGGCTAAATTTTTAGTTAAGTATGCTTTTTTGTGTTTTTGATACGAATGTCGGTTTATGTTGGCAATGTTTATGCATTCTTAATTGAAGTTTAATCATTTTGATAAGGAAATGCATGTATACGAAATGAGTCCTTGAATTAGGGATGTGGGTATGTTCGGTTAGAAGCTAGTTTTTCCATAAATTGCAACGAAACAGCATGTAGTAGCAGCAGTGATGTGATTTTGAAAAATCACTAAAAATTGGGTATATTAAATTAGAAAGTGAATTAGAGATGAAATTAAACCTTATTGTGTCTATTTTTACATAAAAAAAAAACAGAGTAGGCAAAGGATTTATATATTATGAGATATTTAAGTTTTAGTGAAACCTGCTCAGAATGAATTCGTGAGTCTCTGTTCTGTTTTGGAAAAATTGTTAAAAATTGTACAAAAATAATTATGGAGCATATTTTATATGTTTAGAATCCTTAATGAGTCTATTTTTGATTGAAATAAACAAGAACATTATTGAAAAATTGTACAATGAGATAACTGTACTTTTGTAAAGATAGGTCAGAATTGTCGAGCAGTGAAATAGGGGTAACTTTGATGAATAAACTGTACCAATTGGCCACATGAAAAATTCTGGAAAGATTATGGTAAAAAGTTATATGAGTCTAGTTTCAAGGAAAATTTACGGATCCAAATTTCGAGTTTGGTAACTCGAGTTATGGTCAATTTAGTTAGCGTGACGCAGTTGGACAGCTTTAAAACTTTATGCCTCGAATTAATTGTCAAGTCTAGTAATGCCACATACTCGACTCCGGCAAAGGTTTCGGGTAAGGGGTGTTACATTTCACATTCAATCATAACTCGATAATGCCCGTTGAAGCATTCGGAATTAAAAAGGATACTTGAATAGTCGAAAAGCTCGTACAATGCCAACGTCCCAGACTTGGTCTTACATGTAATCACATATCGATGCCACTATCCCAGACAGGGTCTTATACGTAAACCACAAGTCGATGCCAACGTCCCAGATGTGGTCTTATACGAAATCACATATCGAAATCCTATGTCATGACATATGTATCCTAACTATTCTTAAGGTTCGAACGGGGCTTTCGGACATCGTAACTCGATCGATTCAGGCTTGTAAATACTTCTCCCATACTTATACAAATTTGGCTTGAACATATATATACAAGTAATAATTCAATTCGGCATAAATAAAATATATACAATCGAATTTAACGACATTTATTTACTTATGAACTAACCTAGGACAAAAATAAATGAAAATAAACGGCTATTTAATGATTTTCGATTTCCCCCCGATCTAATTCCTTTCTCTTTGATTTTGATCTATACACATTCAAATTTAACTTTTTTATTCAACAAATCATTCAATTCAATTCATATACTCATATTTAGGGCATTTTACAAATTAGCCCTCACATTTTTACATTTTGACACTTTAGTCCCTATATTACAAAATCAAAAAATTCACAAAATTTCTTTATACAAGTGCCTAGCCGAATTTTCCTCTTGTTCATATAAGCCCACATATTTCATTTATTTCGCATTTTAGTCCTTCAAAATAACATTTTCACAAATAAGTCCAATTTACTGAAATTCATCAAAAATCTAAAGACAAAACATATTAATCTATCACATATATTTTATTTTCCATCATCAAACAAAAAAAAAACCACAAACTATCATCAATGGCAATTCATGAATACACCATCAAATTCAAAAAATTCAAGCATGGGCTAGATAGTATTCAAAGCAACGACCTCAAAAGGTAAAAATTAACAAAAACCAAGTTAAACACATACTTTAATCAAAGAAAATCAAGGTCGAACCTAGCTTGCTCTTGTTATTTCTTTTTCTTTTATTTTTTGGCCAAAGATGAACAAATTTTGCATGTCTTTTTAATATATGTTTTATTATAATTAACATTTATTATACAATTACTAATATAACCTTAATGAAATAATATGAAAATTTTACACTATAAGCCTAATGCCGTCCATCCCAATATTCAATAGTTTAATTCCATTTTAAGGGCTTTAAAATTACGAATCCATAGAAAATAAACACTTTAGCAAATAGCAAGTCACTTTTGCGTTTAACGCGATTAAGTCCTTTTATTAAATCAGACACTCAAACGATAAAATTAAATCACGAAAATTTCACAGATATCAATTCACACATTATAAACACAGAAAATAATATTTAAATATTTTTTTGACTCGAATTTGTGGTCCTGAAACCACTATTCCGATTATGGTCTAAATCAGACTGTTACAATATTTACTGAGTCGCACGAATTCTCTTTCATATTCAACGAAAGTTCTACAACCCTGTTTCAACTCAAGAAACTCTTTTCACTTTTTGTCAACATATCGCTAACTAACATAATTCTTTTTAAATTCAGTTTGGAAAAAATCTCACTTTACTCGTTCCTTCAGTACCACTTCTATCAAAGTGTTCTACAATTGATACGCTGAGTCTTTTAACAAACATATCACACAATATAAGCGATCATTGGGAGAACAAGACAGTTCGTCAAAAACTCTAATAGGATTCTCTAACCAGAATTCAGCTTTTTCTGAGTCATCTTTAGCTTTACCATGGAACTCTTCTGCCACATACATACGAATTTTATCAATTGGAGGCTTGTTTATACATACCATTTCCAAACCTTGTGGAATAAGGTGATTTGGTTTGGGCATGGAAGGGGCAGAGGTCATTGAACAATCAAATTTGTTCAAATAAAATCGGAGAACCATTCAGGCATCATATAGAAGAAGGCTTCTCATGTCTCACTTCTTCAACCCTCAGAAAGTGGTCCACTACTAGCAGCCCCTTGAACGGAGGCTTGA
The DNA here is from genome assembly GCA_025503065.1 of Gossypium bickii. Taxonomy (NCBI): domain Eukaryota; kingdom Viridiplantae; phylum Streptophyta; class Magnoliopsida; order Malvales; family Malvaceae; genus Gossypium; species Gossypium bickii. The sequence goes on along the minus strand of CP106717.1, from coordinate 37,550,909 downwards.
AAATTACCCTCACGTTCATTGAAATTAGCTCGATTGGACAACATCTTTTATCTATATGAAAAACATAATCAATTAAAGTCAGGAGACAGCACACTATCATAGGTTATAAAATGACATGTATTTCTAAATGCTATACATGCTACGTTCAGTCTGAGAATTGACTAAACTATAGCTCTGATGCCACTAAATGTAACACCACAAACCTGTCTCCATCGTTGGTTTAGGGTTACGGAGCACTACCATACAAATAAAAACTTTTAACTTCAAAACATAAACAATTATGTAACTTTATATCACCATCTAACAACTTAATATAATCGTAGTAAAAATAAACTTTTTGGCCTTAACCTGAGCCTTAGGAGCCCTAAAAATAACTTGGGAACAATTAGGGATAATTTTGAAACAAAATAGAAAATTTTGGGAAAAAATACATGAAAATTTGGGAAACATGGATCACACGGCTATTTGGCCAGGCCGTGAGACACAGCCCAGAACTTGTCAATATTCAAATTCTAGACACACGGCTATGTCCAAACCCATGTGTCCACTCGTATGGGTATTTGAAATAGGGCCACACGGTCGAGTCATAGACCGTGTGCCAAACCGTGTGTACGTTCGATGCTGAGTCATATGGTCGTGTCATAAGCTGTGTGCCAGACAGTGCTACATACTGACTCGAGACACACAGCTATATCGTAGGCTATGTCTCAAACCATTTGAAACCTGCACCTAAAAAAAATAATGACACACAACTGTGTAGGGTTATAACACCCCTAATATGAATCCGTTGCCAGAACAGGGTTACGAAGTATTACAGGAGTTTACAAATCAAACGGATAAAAAATTCAAACATTTCATATCATACAGTATTCATGTCAGAAACTAAGCAAAATCATACATACTGTCCCTTATATGAGCCCTCGAGGCCCAAAAATATACATTAGAAACAAGTTGGGACTGAATCGGATAATCAAAGAATTTTACGGAAAACACTAAAATTATTCAAAGCTACAGGGGTCACACAGCCAAGAGACATGCCCGTGTCTTAGGCCTTGTGGGCATTCAAAATAGGGACACACGGCGGTGTCCCAGCCCTTGTTTGTGCCGGTGTAACTCTCTGACTTGGTCACACGGCCAAGCCACACACCAATGTGCTAGGCCGTGTACCATTCGAAATAACCCCACACGCTTGTGTGCTAGGCCGTGTAATAGCCTGACTTGCAACCCTTTTAAAGCTATAGGGACACACGATTGTGTCACCTGGCCGTGTGTAACACATGACTGAGACACACGGTCGTGTCGCCTGGTCGTCTATCACACACGGCTGAGACACACGCCCCTATCTTTGCCCGTGTGGACGAAAATAGGTCATTTTACAAGCCATTTTTCTCACCCAAATTGGCATAAACACACATGTCATAAATAGGCATCCAAAATCAAGCCTTAAACGCATAATATCTCTAATACAACCAATATGCCTTTAGGCACCTCAAATGACAACTTATAACATGTATATCTAAACATTCAATATATCCAATTGTTTAACTAACTTATATGCATACTTGTACCAAAACTTACCATGTAGGTCATTACTCAAAACATACTATTTAGTACCATTTATGTACTTGATCTCCATCATCAAATGGTCATATAAGTCACTTGTAACTTGTGCACTAAAAACACCAATACAAACCATTCAAAACTAACATCATTATACATATGTGCTTTCCACAACAAGCACTAAATCACTCCAAATTATAATACATATCCATCTGCATATTCAACTACCATTTAATTTTCATCCATCAAACATAAATTCACATATTAACCATACCAAACTACACATCAAAATGATAATGCCGTTTATATATACATAGCAAAATATACCAAAACACAAGCCAAAGCATATGGCCACAACTACAACATCACACATAGGCCAACATTTGCCAAAATAACCTATACATGCCATTATAACTGAAATTAAATAATTGAAAGTACTAAAAGAGCCGATGGATAGTGTGATATAGCTCCGACAAGCTTACAACCCGAACGAGCTTCTAAATCACTATAAAACACGAAAAATAACACAGAGTAAGCATTTAAGCTTAGTAAGTTTGTATAACACAGAATTTAACTTACCATTTAACCACAATTTAGGTAAGTAAACATAGCATATCCCAACCAATTTGGCCAAAAGCCTAGACATGTAACGACCCGAAATTGGGCCTAGTAGGATTGGGCCCATTGGGCCTTGAGCGTAGGAGTGTTTAAAATTTTTGAGAATAAGAGAACGGCATTATTTCAAGTTAGACTTATTAGGAAGGTGATTTTAGAAAGTTACGGGGTTCTATGAAGTTCCGAGTTCAAGTTGGACCTTAGTAAATTTTTTGTGTTTAAGCACTTTAAGGAGAGAAGGTAAGTGACATCGAGGCTCAAGGAAATAAGTGCGTATTTTGTTAGCATAAATGAGCATATGGTAAAGAGGTTATGGCATCTGTAACAGTCTGAGAAGGTAAGTGACATCGAGGCTTAAGGAAATAAGTGCGTATTTTGTTAGCATAAATGAGCATATGGTAAAGAGGTTATGGCATCTGTAACAGTCTGAATTTGACCCTAATTGGAACGATGGTTTCGGGACCACGAATCCGAGTCTGAGAGATATTTAATTATTATATTCTGTGCTTATTATGCGTGAATTAATGTGTGTGAAAATTTCGTAGAAAAATTTTATCGTTTGTGTGTTCAATTTGACAAAAGGACTTAATCGTGTAAAGAGTAAAAGTTGCATACTATAGTGAAAAGTGCTAGAATGATGATGGCTTTTTAATATGAGGTATTAATAGGGCAAATAGCCCATTTTTAAGTTAGTGGGTGGCATATGACAAGATTGACCTTAATTTATATGTTGTTTTTATTTTTTTATTAAAGGTTAAAATAGTAAAACATTAAAAAAATGTTATTATATGTTTAATAATATGAAATTAAAAGCCATCATGTTTGTTATTTCTTCTTCACTGCAGTATGTGAGCTAGAAAATAAAATTTTAAAGGTTTTGAGCATTTGGTCATACATTCAAGCTAAATCGGGTATGCATTTTTAGTCGGTTTTTTTATAATTTTTACATTTTTGTGATCGTTGCTTCGTGTACTATCTGACCCATGTTAAAATTTTTGAATCTAAGCATGCTTGATGTTCGGCTATTGATAGGTTCATATGGTTTTTGATGTTTGATGATTTTAGATAAAAGATAAGTTAAGGATTAGTATTTTATGTATTGGAAGTTTTGATGAATTTTTGTTTTTAGGGCCAATTTGTAAAAATAAAATTTTAGAGGGGTTTAATTACAAAATAAATAAAATGGAAGGGCTTGTAAAGCCCCTAGGAATATTCGACCCTTGTATAGTCTTGGCAAATTGGGAGTATTTTGTGTTTTGTATAATTAGTACCAAAATGCAAAATTTTGAAATAGTAGGGTAAAATAGTAAATTGCATGTTGATGTGTTTTGCGACTAAATTGAATGATTTGTACTTGAATAAGCTGAATTTAATGTGTTTTAGATCAAAAGCAAAGAAAAATGGAATTAGATCGGGGGAAGACGAAGGTTCTCGAATAGCCGATCTGCACGGTCTATCGACAGCCGAGGTAAGTCTTTAAGCGAATATATGTTAATAAATGATTTATAATTATATTGAATGATAAAATTCGAATACTTTTGGCATGAATATGTGAACTAGCCGAATACAAGGGTGCTAAATTGAATTGATTGAAGTGTTATAAAATGTGATGTGAACAAATAAAATTTTTGATTGGATATGTGAAAATAATTGGTGATATATGAGTTGTTGTAAAGTTAGCTCTATGGACTGTGAATTGAAGAATAACCACACTGATATTCGGGCCTTGAGCCTAGCAGGCCTCGTGCCGGTGACATATTTCGAGCTTTGTACCTAGCAGGCCTTGTGCCGGTGACATATTTTGGGCTTTGTGCCTAGCAGGCCTCGTGCCGGTGACATAACTCGGGCTTAGTGCCTTGCAGGCTTAATGTCGGTGTTATGATTTTGGACCTCGAATCAGCAGGCTTAGTGCTGGTATGTGTGAGATTCAGGTAATGTTAGTAATATCTAGCTAATGAATTAAGTATGCCTAAGCTTTTGGGAGTGAACTTGCAATTTGGTTATAAGGTATGTATTAAGCATACTTTAATGTTAGGATTATATGCTATGTTGCTAAGTAAATGAAATAGTGAAAGAAAGTGGTGTGTTTATAATAGATGGAATGTAATTATGATGTATACTATGATTGAAATGTTTATAGAAAAGCATGAAAGTAGTAAATATTTGTATAAGTAAAATTATAAGCATAAGTGGATAATTATTTTATTCAGTATATAATATACTACGATGAAGAAATGAAAGTTGATATATGTACAGGGAGAAGAGATATTCGGTTTGGGTAAATTAAATATTAAGTCTTGGATGTTTCATGTTAGGAAATGTTCTATTGAATGCATGTATACTCGATTGTCATATTGAGGTTGCTTAAGACTTACTAAGCTAGCATGCTTACCTTGCGTGTAACCCTTGTTTGTTTTATAGATTTCGTTTAAGCTACGGGCTCAAAGGATTGTCGGAAGTATCAACCACACTATCAACTCATTTTGGTACTTATATATTTGGTTTTTAAATAAAAAGGCATGTATAGACTAACTCTATGTCTGAATATTGTTTTGATGATCTATAATAGCCATGCGAAAATGGCTAGTTCTTAATGTTAGTATTAAATAATGTAAATCTATCCTTGGTGTGTGATGCGTGCATGTTTCGGTGGGATAAATAAATGAATGCATGATATAGGTATAATTATATTTATATATGTTTCATGCTGAATAGGTAGGATTTATGACATATATCCATGAAACTATTTGGTTTATAAATAAGTTCTGAGTAATAATTAGTATTATGGTTGTTCGGTTATGAAATGAAGTTATTAGAAGTGTAAAATTTTTTATGAAGAGTGGGTGTGAAAATGAATAAATGTCTCGGCTTGCAGGTTATACAATGGAATGATCGAGTCTTATATTTATGCTTCATAAATCTATGGATTCTGGGATATCTTTGTCATAAATGGGAAAATTTGATAAGAGCATACGTACATGCATTATATGTTCGGATAAATTAATTGAGTAGTAAGTTTGGGTTAGAAGTGCATGAAACTGTAATGTTTAAATGTTATGAAACAAAATGAAAGAAATAGGTTTGTATTATGTGGAATTCAAATATGTGGTTGATTAAATGATAGGTTTGAAATGGTAAAGATGATGAGTTTATAAATCATGGTAAATGCGAACCTAGATTGAGTCTTTTGTATGTGTACAAATATACTATAAAATGATAGGAGAGTTTATGATTAACTATGTATGTGCATATGAGTTATGAAATGACAAGTTGATAATTGAATAAGTGATAGTTATATTTATGTTACTAAATATGCATAAAGTGATAGGCGCATACTCAAACTTATGATAAACATTTAAATGACATATAATCTTTAAATCAACGGTTGATTTGTACAAGCATGAATTAAATCTCTTTAAGTTTAATAAAAATATGAATTGTGATAAATGGCTATAATGATCTGAATTGAGTCCGGTAATGCTTCATAACCCTAATCCGGCAACGGGTACGGGTTAGGGGTGTCACATTTTATTGGTATTAGAGCTTACAGTTTAGTCGATTCTAGGACTACCATAGAGCGTTAGAGTCTAGTTATACATGCCTTTGTTACATATTGATAGTGTGGTGACTTTTGACATTCTGAACTGTGTTTTATATAGTAAATGGACATTGATCCTGAAAGAGCCGTAGCGGATGATGTAGAAAGTGTAGCACCTGACCGTGCACGAGGATCGGTGCCGGTAGACTCTCGACCAGTTTCGGGTAGCCACGAGGGGGAGGCTAAACAAGCCTTCTATCAGATGATGAACGAGTGGTTTACCCAGTTTATTCAGACTAACCCGGATGTACAACAACCTCCACCCCCGAATAATCCAACTCCGATACCTTTAGCACCCCCGATGATAGATCCGATAAGATCTAGTAGGCCTCCAGTTGATAAAATCAGGAAATTTGGGGCCGAAGAATTTAGGGCTAATGATGATGATGATGCAGAGCGAGCCGAAATGTGGCTTGATAACACTATTCGGGTACTTGATGAGCTATCTTGTACTCCAGACGAATGCCTGAAGTGTGCTATATCTTTACTTCGGGACACTGCATATCACTGGTGGAATACACTAGTATCAGTGGTTCCGAAAGAAAAAGTGACGTGGGATTTCTTCCAGAATGAATTCCGCAAGAAATATATCAATCAAAGATTCATTGATCAAAAACGAAAAGAATTTCTTGAACTGAAACAGGGGCGAATGACCGTGACAGAATATGAACGGAAATTTGTCAGGCTCAGCAGATATGCTAGAGAGTGTGTTTCTACTGAAGCCATTATGTGCAAAAGGTTCGAATACGGTTTGAATGAAGATATAAAGTTGCTTGTTGGTATTCTTGAAATCAAAGAGTTTGTGACTCTAGTCGAGCGAGCTTGCAAAGCTGAAGAGCTCGGGAAGGAGAAAAGAAAGGTGAGACGATGAAGCTAGAGACACTCGTAAGAGATCGTCGGGTAAGACCTTCCATTCCACATCTAAGAAGTTCAGAGATGACTTCAGCCGACATAAAGCTACTTCAGACTTACCTAGACGAGATCGACCTCCAGTGGGCTCCCGAGCTACCTCGATGGCCAGTGTTGGTAACACTCCACAGAATCGAGTTGAATGTAAGCACTATGGGAAATGGCATTCCGGGAGTTGTAGATTCCGTGATAGGTCTTGTTTTAAGTGTGGATCGTCAGATCATTTTATTAGGGAATGTCCGATGTTAGTTGAGCAGAATACAGTTCAGAACATTAAGTCGGGGAACACGTCAGCGCGAGGTAGACCACCCAGACATTCAGGTAATGTAGGTGGTAGTCAGAGAGGAACGAAGAACACTGCAGTTCAATCTGAGGCTAGAGCTCCAGCTAGAGCTTATGCTACACGAGCCAGAGAGGATGCTTCCTCCCCCGATGTCATTATCGGTACTTTCACCCTTTATGATACTACTGTGATTGCATTGATTGATCCTGGTTCAACTCATTCATATGTGTGTGAAACTCTAGTATTCGGTAAGACTCTGCCAATTGAGTCTACTGATTTTGTGATTCGTGTGTCCAACCCTTTGGGTAGATGTGTGCTTGTTAACAAAGTGTGTAGAGGTTGCCCGTTGATGATTCGGGATTCTTGCTTCCCAGCCGATTTAATATTGTTGCACTTCGATGAGTTCGATATAATTTTGGGAATGGACTGGTTAACTTCACATGATGCAGTGGTGAATTGCAAAAGAAAGCTTATTGATTTGAGATGTCAGAATGGGGAGATCATCAAAATCGAATCCAGTGATTTAAGTGGGTTTCCTACAGTAATATCTTCGATGTTAGCCCGAAAGTACGTGAGAAAAGGGTGTGAAGCTTATTTAGCCTATGTACTGGATAATAAAGTGTCTGAAAAGCATATTGAATCTGTACCGGTTGTGTGTGAATACTCAGATGTGTTTTCTGAAGAACTACCAGGTTTACCACCAGTATGAGAGATTGAGTTCGGCATTGAATTAGTACCGGGAACGACTCCGATTTTGATAGCTCCGTATCGGATGGCACCTACTGAGTTAAAAGAGTTGAAAGCGCAGTTGCAAGAGTTGACAGATAGGGGTTTTGCACGACTGAGCTTTTCCCCTTGGGGTGCACCAGTTCTTTTTGTGAAGAAGAAAGATGGAACGATGCGAATGTGTATTGATTATCGGCAACTGAATAAGGTAACTATAAAGAATAAGTGCCCGTTACCTTGGATTGATGACTTGTTTGATCAGTTGAAAGGGGCTTCAGTATTTTTCAAGATAGATATGAGATCGGGCTATTATCAGTTGCGAGTTAGAGATACAGATGTGCCAAAGACTGCATTCTGGACGAGGTACGGACATTTTGAGTTTTTGGTTATGCCTTTTGGACTCACTAATGCACTTGTTGTTTTTATGGATCTAATGAATCGAGTCTTCAGACAGTTTTTGGATCGATTTGTAGTAGTGTTTATTAATGATATATTGATCTACTCCAAAGATGAAACCGAGCATGCCGAGCATTTGAGATTAGTGCTACAAACTTTGAGAGATCAACAGTTGTATGCGAAGTTCAGTAAGTGTGAGTTCTGGATGAAAGAGGTTAGCTTTTTGGGACATGTTGTTTCAGCATCAGGTATTCGAGTCGATCCGAACAAAATCTCTACTATACTTGATTGGAAGCCGCCGAAAAATGTTTCTGAGATTCGAAGCTTTCTGGGACTTGCGGACTACTACAGACGGTTTGTGAAAGGTTTTTTTTGTGATAGCTACACCTTTGACAAAGCTACTACAGAAAGATGTAAAGTTCGAGTGGTCGGAAAAGTGTCAGAAGAGTTTTGATCAGTTGAAAGCCTTGCTGACTGAAGCTCCAGTTTTAGCTCAACCTGAATCGGGTAAGGAATTTGTCGTGTATTCTGATGCTTCCTTAAGTGGTTTGGGCTGCGTATTGATGCAGGAAGGCAAAGTAGTAGCCTACGCATCGAGACAATTGAAGCCGCATGAAAGAAATTATCCGACGCATGATTTAGAGCTTGCAGCCATTGTGTTTGCACTGAAGATTTGGTGTAAATTACTTATTCGGCGAGAAATGCCATGTTTACTCGGATCACAAAAGTCTGAAGTATTTGATGACTCAAAAAGACCTGAATTTAAGATAGCGCAGGTGGTTGGAATTGCTAAAAGATTACGAATTGCTAATTGTCTATCATCCGGGAAAAGCTAACGTTGTTGCGGATGCACTAAGTTGAAAATCATTGTTTGCTCTTCATACGTTGAACGCACATGTGGTTATGTCTAGAGATGGGTCGATCATAGCTGAAATGAAGGCTAGACCGTTGTTTATTCAGCAAATTTGCGATGCACAGAAAGTTGACAAAGATATGACTTCTAGACGAGCACAATGTAAAAATGATTCAGAGGCAGAGTTTCAAATTGATAAAAATGACTGTTTGAGCTATAAAGGCCGATTGTGTGTACCGAGAAATGCTGATTTGATTCAGATGATTCTGAGCGAGGCTCATAGTGGTCGATTATCAATACATCCGGCTAGCACAAAGATGTATAATGATTTGAAACAGTTCTATTGGTGGCCGGGCATGAAACGGGATATATCTGAATTTGTTTCGAAATGCCTAGTTTGTCAGCAAGTAAAAGCTGAGCATCAAGTGCCATCCGGATTACTACAGCCAATCATGATACCTGAATGGAAATGGGATAGAATTACAATGGATTTTGTATCTGGTCTCCCTCTGACACCAAGTAAAAAAGATGCCGTCTGGGTTATAGTTGATAGATTGACTAAATCAGCTCATTTTGTGCCAGTTCGTTCAGACTATTCACTCGATAAACTGGCTGAATTGTACGTATCACAGATTGTGAGATTGCATGGTGTACCGAGTTCCATTGTTTCAGACAGAGACCCGAGATTTACATCGCGGTTTTGGAAGAAGTTGCAAGATGCATTAGGTACTAAACTTCATTTTAGTACAGCCTTTCATCTGCAGACAGATGGTCAGTCTGAGCGAACTATTTAGATACTTGAGGACATGTTGAGATGTTGCGTTCATGAGTTTGAAGGTACGTGGGAACGATACCTACCTTTCATTGAATTTACTTACAATAATAACTTTCAATCTAGTATCAAAATGGCGCCTTATGAAGCCTTGTACGGGCGAAAATGTCGAACACCATTATACTGGACTGAGCTCAGTGAGAATAAGATACACGGGGTTGATTTGATTAAAGAAACAGAATAGAAAGTAGCTGTTTAGAGACAATTTGAAAGCTGCTTCGGATCGTCAAAAGTCCTATGCTAATTTGAAACGTAAAGACATTGAATTTCAGGTCGGAGATCGAGTATTCTTAAAAGTTTCTCTGTGGAAGAAAGTACTCTGATTTGGTCGAAAAGGCAAGTTGAGTCCAAGATTTATCGGATCGTATGCAATCATCGAACGTATTGGACCTATTGCATATAGATTGAGGTTACCCTCTGAGTTGGAAAGGATACATGATGTATTTCACGTTTCGATGCTTCGTAGATATAGATCAGATCTGTCACATGTGATTGCTCCATCTGAGATTGAAATCTGACCCGATATGACATACGAGGAAGAACAGATCCGTATTTTAGCTCAGGAAATGAAAGAGTTAAGAAACAAAAGAATCCCATTAGTGAAGGTACTATGGTATCGGCATGGAGTTGAAGAGGCTATGTGGGAGCCCGAGGATTTAATGAGGCAACAATATCCGACTCTGTTTTACGGTAAGATTTTCGGGGACGAAAATCCCTAAGGGGGCAGAGTTGTAACAGTCTGAATTTGACCCTAATCGAAACGGTGGTTTCGGGACCACAAATCCGAGTCTGAGAGATATTTAAATATTATATTCTGTGCTTATTACGCGTGAATTAATGTGTGTGAAAATTTCGTAGAAAAATTTTATCGTTTGTGTGTTCAATTTGACAAAAGGACATAATCGCGTAAAGAGTAAAAGTTGCATACTATAGTGAAAAGTGCTAGAATGATGATGGCTTTTTAATATGAGGTATTAAAAGGGCCCATTTTTAAGTTAGTGGGTGGCATATGACAAGATTGACCTTAATTTATATGTTGTTTTTATTTTTTTATTAAAGGTTAAAATAGTAAAACGTTAAAAAAAATGTTATTATATGTTTAACAAAAAGAAATTAAAAGCCATCATGTTTGTTATTTCTTCTTCATTGCCGTATGTGAGCTAGGAAATAAAAGTTTAAAGGTTTTGAGCATTCGGTCATACATTCAAGCTAAATCGGGTATGCATTTTTAGTCGGTTTTTGATAATTTTTACGTTTTTGTGATCGTTGCTTCGTATACTATCTGACCCATGTTAAAATTTTTGAATCTAAGCATGCTTGATGTTCGGCTATTGATAGGTTCATATGGTTTTTGATGTTTGATGATTTTAGATAAAAGATAAGTTAAGGATTAGTATTTTATGTATTGGAAGTTTTGATGAATTTTGGTTTTTAGGGCCAATTTGTAAAAATAAAATTTTAGAGGGGTTTAATTGCAAAATAAATAAAATGGAAGGGTAAAATAGTAAGGGTAAAATAGTAAATTGCATGTTGATGTGTTTTGGGACTAAATTGAAGTGATTTGTACTTGAATAAGCTGAATTTAATGTGTTTTAGATCAAGAGCAAAGAAAAATGGAATTAGATCGGGGGAAGACGAAGGTTCTCGAATAGTCGATTTGCACGGTCTATCGACAGTCGAGGTAAGTCTTTAAGCGAATATATGTTAAAAAATGATTTATAATTATATTGAATGATAAAATTCGAATACTTTTGGCATGAATATGTGAACTAGCCGAATGCAAGGGTGCTAAATTGAATTGATTGAAGTGTTATAAAATGTGATGTGAACAAATAAAGTTTTTGATTGGATATGTGAAAATAATTGGTGATATATGAGTTGTTGTAAAGTTAGCTCTATGGACTGTGAATTGAAGAATACCACACTAATATTCGGGCCTTGAGCCTAGCAGGCCTCGTGCCGGTGACATATTTCGGGCTTTGTGCCTAGCAAGCGTCGTGCCGGTGACATAACTCGGGATTAGTGCCTAGCAGGCTTAATGCCGGTGTTATGATTTCGGACCTCGAATCAGCAGGCTTAGTGCCGGTATGTGTGAGATTCAGGTAATGTTAGTAATATCTAGCTAATGAATTAAGCATGCCTAAGCTTTTGGGAGTGAATTTGCAATTCGCTTATAAGGTATGTATTAAGCATACTTTAATGTTAGGATTATATGCTATGTTGCTAAGTAAATGAAATTGTGAAAGAAAGTGGTGTGTTTATAATAGATGGAATGTAATTATGATGTATACTATGATTGAAATGTTTATAGAAAAGCATGAAAGTAGTAAATATTTGTATAAGTAAAATTATAAGCATAAGTGGATTATTATTTTATTCAGTATATAATATACTACAGTGAAGAAATGAAAGTTGATATATGTACAGGGAGAAGAGATATTCGGTTTGGGTAAATTAAATATTAAGTCTTGGATGTTTCATGTTAGGAAATGTTCTATTGAATGCATGTATACTCGATTGTCATATTGAGGCTGCTTAAGACTTACTAAGCTAGCATGCTTACCTTGCGTGTAACCCTTGTTCGTTTTATAGATTTCGTTTAAGCTACGGGCTCAAAGGATCGTCGGAAGTATCAACCACACTATCAACTCATTTTGGTACTTATATATTTGGTTTTTAAATAAAAAGGCATGTATAGACTAATTTTTAAATAAAAAGGCATGTATAGACTAACTCTATGTCTGAATATTGTTTTGATGATGTATAATAGCCATGCGAAAATGGCTAGTTCTTAATGTTAGTATTAAATGATGTAAATCTATCCTTGGTGTGTGATGCGTGCATGTTTCGGTTGGATAAATAAATGAATGCATGATATAGGTATAATTATATTTATCTATGTTTCATGCTAAATAGGTAGGATTTATGACATATATCCATAAAACTTTTTGGTTTATAAATAAGTTCTGAGTAATAATTAGTATTATGGTTGTTCGGTTATGAAATGAAGTTATTAGAAGTGTAAAATTTTTTATGAAGAGTGGGTGTGAAAATGAATAAATGTCTCAGCTTGCAGGTTATAAAATGGAATGATCGAGTCTTATATTTATGCTTCATAAATCTATGGATTCTGGGATATCTTTGTCATAAATGGGAAAATTTGATAAGAGCATATGTGCATGCATTATATGTTCGGATAAATTAATTGAGTAGTAAGTTTGGGTTAGAAGTGCATGAAACTGTAATATTTACATGTTATGAAACGAAATGAAAGAAATAGGTTTGTATTATGTGGGATTCGAATATGTGGTTGATTAAATGATAGGTTTGAAATGGTAAAGATGATGAGTTTATAAATCATGGTAAATGCGAACCTAGATTGAGTCTTTTGTATGTGTACAGATATACTATAAAATGATAGGAGAGTTTATGATTAACTATGTATGTGCATATGAGTTATGAAATGACAAGTTGATAATTGAATAAGTGATAGTTATATTTATGTTACTACATATGCATAAAGTGATAGGCGCATACTCAAACTTATGATAAACATTTAAATGACATATAATCTTTAATTCAACGGTTGATTTGTACAAGCATGAATTAAATCTCTTTGAGTTTAATAAAAATATGAATTGTGATAAATGGCTATAATGATCTGAATTGAGTCCGGTAATGCTTCATAACCCTAATCTGGTGACGGGTACGGGTTAGGGGTGTTACAGCATCAAGTGGGGAGCATGGAGGGAAGGGGTTCAAATCCCATCTAGTGCAAATTTTGATTTTTTTTATACTATTCATCCATAGTGTCGACCATGGTGGTATTTAAGGAAAGGAAGACTTTTTAAATTATGGAAAGGTGGCTAAGGATTATGGCAAGGAGGAAGATAAGGGATAATGAAGGAAAGAATCAAAAGAAAATGAAAGATAAGGGAACATGTTGGCATAAAGTGTAGAAGGTGTTTTGGAAATATTTTATTTGGTCAATGTTCATCTTTTGGTAAAGATGATAACGGTTTGGGTGGGGTTTTGGGTAGCCGAAATTTTTATTAGTCATTTGGCAAAATTTTGGTACTTGTTAGGCCTAATTTCTTTTGGCATTCTTTTGTGTCCTTTTCTCCAATTTCTTCCCTCTTTGCTGAAAACTCCAAAGCCTAAAGTGAGCATTTTCTTTTCTTTTTTTTTGCCGAAGCCATCTAGCCATTTTTGTCCCATATTTTCGCTCATTTTTCCCCTTTGATAACCGAAACTAGTTAGCACCCTTTCTCCCTCCTTTCTTTTCTTTTTCACAAAATCTTCAACCCTTCTTTCTTCCTCTTTAATTCATATTCTCATAGCCAAATCTTCTTGCTGAATTTCCCTCCATAGCCGAACTTTTGAATTCTTCATCTCTTCTTCATTATTTCTTTCTCGTTCGTGTTGGCATTCATCTTCTTTGATCGAATCGGTAAGTGTCTCTATTCTATCATTGTATTTTCTTTTCTTCATGCTGAATTTGTGCCTTTGTCATGGGATGATTTTCTTAACCGAAAACATCATTTCTTCTACTCTCCCTAAACATGATCATCTTTCCTTTCTTAGTGTTCTAGTGTGTGGTCAGAAAGCACATTCTTGCCGATTCCTCTCTAGTCTTAAGTCAATCGATTGAAGTCTGATCTATCATCATTAAGGTAAGGGGTTCATTTTTGAATTTTTCGTTATATCTCTACTTGGATATGTTGCAAATCGAATCGAAGTTTCGACTAATCGATTATGTTTTAGGGACGAAATCACTCGATATATTCGATTTGCTAAACCTTCGAATATAGTGGTCAGTGATTCAAGTGTAAGTAATACGTTGGGTATGAAATCTTTTGGAAATCCGAGGCTAACTTTTGGTTGGTATTGTTCTAGGGTCAACGAAGAGTGGTTCTTTAGGAAATCAAAATAAGGTGTGTAATCTCGTACCCTTCCTAATACATGTTTGAAATGGTGTGTAATCTCATAACTCCTTGAATATTTGCATAAAACGTTCTATGATTTGGTCGAAAGACTGAAAAACCGGAAACCGACATCTGTGACCACTCAGGCGTGCGTATATTCATAGTGGTAACCATATTTTGTAATGAAACAGTTTGGTCAGCAGCAGTGACGTGATTTTGAAAAATCACGAAAAATAGGAGAAAGGGAATTAGAAAGTGAATAAGATACCGAATTAAATCTTACTGTGTCTTTTTTTATATGAAAGAAACAGAGGAGGAAGAGAAATTTTATATTCTGTGATATTTTAATTTTAGTGAGACTGGTTCTGATTGACTTTGTGGTTCCCTGTCCTGTCTTGGAATTTTTTTTTTAAAATTTTACAAAGTGAATTATGATTTATAATGTATATGTATAGATTCCATAGTGAGCCTATTTTCAAAAGAAACAAGTGGGAGCAACATATGAAAACTGTACAGTGAGATATTTGAATTTAGGGTAAGAGAGGTCAGAACCGTTGGACAGTGAAACAAGGGAAATTTAATGAATAAACTGTACTAAATGGCTAAGTAAAAAATTTTGGAAAAATTATAGTAAGAAGATATATGAGTCTATTTTCAAAGAAAATTTACAAATCTAAATTTCAAGTTTCCTAACTCGAGTTATAGTCAGTTTATTCAGTATGACACAAATGGATAGTTTCAATTTTTATGTCCCAAATTAGTAGTTAAGTCTGGGTTGCAAAATTACCAAAATACCCCTGGGTTGCGAGATTACTGAATTACCCTTAGTGGGAAAAATTATTGAATTTACGAAAATGCCCTTATGGGCCGAATTACGAAAGTGCCCCTATGGGCCGATTTGCCGAAATGCCCTATGGGCCAATTTGTTTAAATGCCTTAGTGGGCCGAATCATTATATTGCTTTAATGGAGTGATTCATAAAAAGTATTCAATAGATTAATGTTTGTTATTTATATATGGATGTTTTATGTTATTATGTATGTTGCATCTTTACATATCGCATGGGATGGGAAAATTGAATGAAGAGAAGTGTAGCCTGGTGGCACTGCCACAAATTCTGATAATGGCTATGTGCCTGACATATGAATCAATGACTTTGTGTCGATCATATTTACCCAAGGTTGTGTGCCGATTATATTACCGTCAATAGTGGTTATGCCACATATATTCTGTTATTCTGGTGGCTCGTCCACAAATATAATTAAATGGCATCTTGTCTGCGAATTAAATGGCAGCTTGACTCCAAATTGGAGAGACTGGCGGGGTGGGTTGACTTGATCTCCACAGGAGAGATTGGCTGGTCGGGGGAGAGATTGGTTGGATGGGATGGGTTGCATTCATTTTATTTATTTATTTATTATTTTATAAAATGGGCTTAGGCCCAAGATGATGTTAAGAGGGTCCAGGCCCAGTGGACAATGGTAAAAAGATTATACACTGAGTTCTAGTAACTCACCCCATTTCCTTAACCCATGCAGGTAATTCTCAGTGATGTGGAACTTGGGCCATGGATGACTCGGTGGAGGCCATACTTTAGAAATGGTTTTTATTGAACTTTAGTTTTCTATTTCCGTTCACTTTATTACTTTTACTGTTTTGGGTTTATTTTGTGTTGTAATAAGGCCTCTGGAATATTTTATTTTATTTTGCTTTATATTTGACGTACTTATTATTTTGCTTGAACTTGTTTTAAATGGAAATTTTTCTAAAAACTTAAATAAAGATTTTCCAACATAGATTAACTAATGGATTTCATAACAAACTTTTACAAATATTTTAACTCGAAAATTTTCTCTCAAATTATCAACAATATTTTCAAAAGTCATAGTTTAAAAGATCTTTAGTTCAAATAATTGATTTATCAATCAACCTTCGAGGTTAGTAGTATTTTATCAAACATTTCAAGTCAAACTTGTATTCTTGATTATAATACCTGTTTAGTACGAATAAAAAGGATTTAACACGTTTTTCTCACGTGACATGTCAGATCTGGTCATAACGCATGGGCCGGGTTTGGGGTGTTTCAAAACACATGTTCACCAACATATTAGCCATGTAAATCACATATAAAATCCAATACACATGGATGAATTCAACAAGTAATCACATTTCATATACATGTATTATTCACTTCATATATCGATGTATCACGTAACATCACTTTCATGTATTTCATGTAAATACTTGTAATAGTTCATATCGAACTCATATAATCTCGTAATAGAACTATGCCCATTGAACCATTTAAAATATCATTGGATACTCGGGTAGCACACACAAGGTGTACTTAACTGTAATTCATCCATTCCTGTACATGTATGCTCATACGAGCTCTGAATCGGTATGCTCTTACGAGTTATAAATGGTAAGCTCCTTCGAACTGAATAATGGTAAGCTCATCCGAGCTGAATATCAGTAAGCTCTCTCGAGCTAAGAATCAATAACCCTAATAACATGTCATTTGTATTATATGAATCCCTAAGGTTCAAATGGGACTCGGTAATTGTCGTATGTTGTCGGATATACGATCAGTATTCATATATGACAATAATGCAAAACACATACATATAATTCAATTAAAGCATATAATTACACAATTTAATTATAAGAACTTACCTCGACGAGTACACGTAGATACGGAGGCGATTAATATGAAACTTTGTCTTTGCCCCGATCTAACTCCGTATAAGGTTTAACTGGATCTATACGAATGAATTTAACTCACTTCAATATAATTCAAATTCAATTTAGTCCAACACACTTTTTGGCAAAATTACCATTTTGCCCCTATACTTTTAATTCTTTGCAATGTAGTCCCTAGGCTCGAAAAATGAAATTCATTCAATTTTATCCCTACCCAAGCCTAGCCAAATTATATACATGCTTATAGCAGCCCACATATTTCACAAATTCACAAATTTTACCAAGAGTTTATCATATTTTTCAATTTAATCCTGATAAACCGTAAAAGTAACATATTTTAAGCCCACATTTAGCATGCTTTTGGATGATTTAAGCCTCGATTTATGTAATTTGGTGCTCTTAATCCTTTTTTTTCATGTTTATACTCAGGAAAGCACCTGTGGATGAAAAGAACGAGAAACGGGCTTAAAACAGACCAAATTGGGCCAAAATAGAAATCAGCGTGGCCTGGGCCCAAGACCACACGGTCGTGCCTCATTAAAATTTCGAACACAGCCTAAAGATGACTCACACGGGTGTGTGCCATGGTCATGTCACTGTCGTAGAGAAGAGCAATTTCACTCGGAAAAGGATACTTAGAGGCAAAGAAGCCTATCTCAAAAGCCTATATAAACACCCTAAGTATAACCTAGAAGGGGGACGGTTAGCTAGGCCAAGGAGCCGAGCCAGAAAGGTCAGAGTTGTGGAAATTTATTCGAAGGTAGCCAGTTGATCCATCTCAAAAAGCCAGAGTTATACTCAAGAAGGAGGATCTCTCCTTCAATTCCTTCAGGGGTTTTTAGGGATTCCTTATGTTTTGTTTTATCTTTTCTTTTGAGATGTTTTCTTTTATTGTTATGAATTAAACCCTTAGATACCTAAGGGGGATGAAACCTAAGATGAATCTTGTTATTGTTTTCTGAACTATATGATAAATATTTGACTTTTTCTTAATTATGTGTTCTTAATTCTTGTGTTGATATTTTCGGGATATTAATTCAAGTGTGATGTGCTTAGGTGGAGGAGCAAAAGTCCCTGTCTAAGAGTAGATCTAGAATAATTAAGCGGAGTTGATCGCGCGCCTAGAGATAAGGTGATGAGATTTTGTTGGATTAGGGTGAAACCTAATATGGGAGTCCATAGATCGAGTTAATGCGATTCTAGGGGTTTTAATTAGAAAGAGATTTCAATTAATCAACCTAGGGTTAGACGTTAGTCGCCGAGAGAGAGGTATTAATATAACTTAGGGAATCTTACAGATCAAGTCAAGTGAATAAATCGTCTGGTTCAGAGTTAGATAATAAGTGAAGTCTAGGTGGATTCTTCCTTGTGTGTCGTCTTAATCAATTGGTTTTCTCTCAAGTTATTTTCTCAATTCTTCTTCTTTGTCTTTGCATATTTAGTTTAGTTGTTAGTTAATTTTAGATTAGATAAATAAATCCCTTAATTCTTAGGCTAGATAATAA
This sequence comes from Gossypium bickii, assembly GCA_025503065.1. Taxonomy (NCBI): domain Eukaryota; kingdom Viridiplantae; phylum Streptophyta; class Magnoliopsida; order Malvales; family Malvaceae; genus Gossypium; species Gossypium bickii. Next base: position 37,532,004 of record CP106717.1, on the reverse strand, counting down.
AAAGAGAGTTAGTATTAGTACTTTTGGTTCCTTTGGGATTCGACATTCCAGTCTTGCCTAAACTATACTATTGTTCGATAGGTGCGATTGTGAAACACCCTACACCCGGCTCACGAGCCTGAACCAGATCTGGTATGTTCCTTAAGAAAATCGGTTTCAAAATTCTTGGTTACTTAGAGAAAGTTTGTGTAATTTTGAGAAAAATATTGGTTTGGGTTGGGCTTAGATTGAAAGCCCACCTGTCTTACTTAAAAATCATTTAATTAGGGTGACAAAATAATTTGGGGTTTACTTAAAAAAATAATTTTACTTAAGCTTAAAATATAAAATAGTTCATAGCATAGTAGTTAAAGAAAATAGAAGTAACTAAATAAAACTATGGCCTTTTACTACCTTATTACATCAATAATTCCCAAACTTAAAAACTTAAAGTACTTAATAGAAATAAAGTCCTAAATATTAAAAATCCTTTCTTGCTGTGTGCATGGCCACCTTTAGCTCCTGCTCAGGCCGGTCCATTACTTGCTCATTACCCAAAAAATAGTCCCACAAAGGGGTGAGTCAACAGACTCAATGTGTACACAAACTAACAATCAACAATTCAGCATACATATTCATATCAAATACATATTCGAATCAAATGATGCAACCTAAACCCAAGCCTATTTGTCCATCCGCTACACACCACCCGTACTTGCCAGTCACACCGTGGGGACTACTAAGTCAACCCTCCATCCGCTACACACCATCGAAGGCGATCATTGCGATCGACGTGCTCATCGCCTATATAATTTGTGTCATTAGACACCATATTCGAATAATGTAACCGAAGTTACCAAATTCGAGATAATGTAACCGGTTACCATATTCAAATTATGTGATCAGTAGTCACCACATTCCGTTGGTGAGACCGAAGTCAACACCTTCTTCCCCTTTCACATATAGCCCGAAATGCCCCCAAATATTATTATATCATGCATAACATACTTATTTCTCATTCATGTTACTATTCACATGTTCAAAATATATCATATTCATAATCCTATCAGAAGTAGGAAACGTACCTGGGTACTTTTTAGCACATTTGTGGTACTTAGCCACATTCACATTCTTATACATATTCATATATTAAAATAATTATTGCCATAATATATTGAAAGTTAGTGTGAGTACACACCTGATTCGCTTAATAGGTTCCTTGAAATCCCGAAGAACGATCTACCGATCTAGATCTTTTACTCCTATATTCGGCCAATCATATATAAACATATTAATAACCTATTTGGCTTAAAAACCAAATCCTAGTAGGATTTGTATTACTTACCTTGTTGCCGAATTGATTAAATCCCGAAATTGTGGTATTCCTCACTTAAATTCGGCTAGCCACCAAAAACATGTATTTTCATCAGTTTCTGACTTTTGGATAAAAAGGAAATACTTTTAGATACCAAAGTAAACCTTGGCCGATTTGATTTATACACTTACCTGGCAATTTCCAATTCTGAAAATATTCCTTGCCTTGTATGTCCAGCTTTAACTCCCTTAGATCCTTGAATCCCGGATGATCTCTTCCTTGTAGTCGATAGCACTAGAAATCCCGAAACACTCCTTATAGTTTCAGCCACAATAACATTAATCCCTATATTTCGGCTTAAAGAAGAGAATAAATCAATAACCACAAGATTCTTACCTTTAGTGTTGAATTCGACGAGATCTTTCCCGACACCACTTCCAGATTCGGCTTTGCGCACTTTTGCTTTTGATGCTATGAAGAATTCGGCTAGGTTGGATTGTGTTTTTGGTTTTGAAAAAGAAGAAAAGAAAAAAGAGAAGAGGCTAGGGAATTCGGCTAGACAAAAGAAAAGAGAAGAGAACCCTAAAAATTTCGGCAGAGATGAGGAGGAAGCAAAAATTGATGAGTAGCCCTCCTGCTTTCCTTTTATAAATTGAAATTATCACCTAAGGAGTCCCTTTACTTGGCCACCACTCCTCTATCTGATAGCTTTATCTTTTATTTATCATAAATAAAAGAGTTTAATCCATTATTTATCTCCTCTGAATAATCCTAAAAAAAATCCTCTATTATCTTCATAAATTGCCGAATTTTAAAGGGAATTAAAGTCCTTTTTTTTTCTAGAAGCCTTGCCGTCCACTCTTAGCCTTCTGGAAGCAAAAATAAAACTCTTTTTATTTGCTTCCCAAGTGACTCGAACTCAGGCCCAACACCTTGCATGTGGCGCCATTTCTCTAGGCCCTAAGTGACATCTTCAGGCCACTTTTCCTAGCCTGTTTGTGTGTTAAATTTCACCAACTTTTTCTTTTAGGGCCTCCTTGCCCTAATTTCCTATTTTAAACTTTAAAATTTGACATTTCTGCATCATTTCTAAGTTTCCTAAAATTTTCGATCACCTCATTTACTTGCCATTTTCTTACATTTCCAAGTTTCCTAAAATGTATACTTTCCATTTTTGAACCATTTCCATTTTCATTTCTTAGTTTCCAAAAATGTGTACTTTCCATTTTTGAACCATGTCCTTACATTTCTGGGTTTCCTAAAATGTTCATGTCCTAATGCATTTCCAGGTTTCCAAAAATGTTCAGGTTTCCAAAAATGTTCATTTTCATTTCCATGCATTTTCATACATTTCTGAGTTTCCAAAAATATCAAAAATTTATTCATAATGCTTAAGACTTGTCATTTCATACAATTAAACCGAAAATGCATAGGCCCTTTCCGTGATGTTACGAGTTCTACCCCCTAAACAAAATTTCGTCCTCAAAATTTCCTAACTAAACAACTGAGGGTATTGCTGTCGCATTGTCTCTTCTGACTCCCACGAAGCTTCTTCCGATCCATGGTTGCGCCATAACACCTTGACTAGAGGTACTGACTTCCTCCGTAGTACTTTCACATCACATTCCAAGATTCGAATCGGCTCTTCCTCGTAGGATAGGTCTGGCCTTAGCTCCACTTCCTCGATTGGTACCATATGAGATGGATCCGATTGGTAGCGACGTAGCATGGATACATGGAATACGTCGTGCATTAGCTGCAACTCTGGTGGCAACTCCACTTGGTATGCCACTGGTCCAACTCGCTTTAGTACTTGATAGGGCCCTATAAACCTTGGGCTTAACTTCCCTTTGCGACCGAACCTCATTACCTTCTTCAAAGGTGAGACTTTCAGAGACTCCCACTTCAAACTCGATCTCCTTCCGCTTAAGGTCTGCGTACGACTTCTGCCTGTCAGAGGCTTCCTTCAACCTTGCCCGGATTATCTCAACCTTTTCCTTAGTTTCTGCCACTAACTCCGAACCCAAAACACGACGTTCTCCTAACTCAGTCCAGTAGGAGTTCTACACTTTCGACCATACAATGCTTCGTATGGTGCCATCCGAATGCTTGCCTGATAGCTGTTGTTATAGGCGAACTCAGCTAGAGGCAAGTAATCTTTCCAACTTCTCGGAAATCCATCATACAGCCTCTCAGCATATCCTCCAACACTTGTATAACTCGTTCAGACTACCCGTCTGATTGTGGATGAAAAGCCGTCGTGAAGTCCAACTTAGTGCCTAACGCTTGATGAAGTGCCTTCCAAAACCGAGACGTAAACCTTGGGTCTCGATCGGAGATGATCGATACTGGTACCCCATGTAACCTTACGATCTCTGCCACATACAACTTTGCTAATTTCTGGAGAGAATAGTCAACTTTCACCGGAATAAAGTGTGCGGACTTGGTCAAACGGTCCACTATCACCCATACCGAGCCCTTCTTAGTAGGCGTAAGGGGAAGCCCACTAACGAAGTCCATGGTAATTCTTTCCCACTTCCATTGGGGAATCTCAATTGGTTGAAGTAATCCCGAAGGAACTTGGTGTTCAGCCTTAACTTGCTGACACGTCAAACATTTCCCCACAAATCCAGTCACCTCTTGTTTCAGATCAGACCACCAAAATTGTTCCCTTAGATCTCTATACAACTTGATACCTCCGGGATGCATGGCATAAGGGCTACCACGCGCCTTCTGAAGAATCCTTTGTCTCAACTCCTTATCCCTTGGCATACAGACTTTTCCTTTGTAGCACAGTACTCCATCATCATTGACGCCATAATCTTTTACTTCTCTATTCTCAGACTTGTCGTGAAACTTAACACTTAGATCCTTATCTGCCAACTGGCCCTCTTTCACCTCATTCAGCCATGTGGGCTTGACTTGTAATTCTGCCAACAGGCTTCCATCATCATATAGACTTAAGTGAGCGAACAAAGCCCTTAAATCCGACACAACCTTCCTACTCAGGGCATCGGCTACCACATTCGCCTTGCCCGGATGATATTCTATCGAACAATCGTAATCCTTCAACAACTCCACCCACCTTCGTTGCCTCAAGTTCAACTCCTTCTGAGTCAACAAGTACTTAAGGCTCTTGTGGTCTGTGTAGATAACTGACCTTTCTCCATAAAGGTAGTGCCTCCAAACCTTGAGGGCGAAAACCACTGCTGCTAGTTCCAAGTCATGGGTTGGATAATTAACCTCATGAGGCCTTAACTGCCGAGACGCGTAAGCGACCACTTTTCCATCTTGCATTAGCACACAGCCTAATCCCGTATGCGAAGCGTCACAGTACACCACAAAATCCTTGCCTGCCTCCGGCTGAATTAACACTGGAGCTTCCGTCAGCACCTTCTTAAGCTTTTTAAAGCTCTCCTGCTGCTTATCCGTCCATACAAAGGGTACTTCCTTCCTTAGCAACTTTGTCAAAGGCGCGGCTATTGACGAGAATCCTTCCATGAACCTTCTGTAATAGCCCGCCAATCCTAAGAAACTTCGGATTTCAGCCACAGACCTAGGCGGTTTCCAATCCAACACTGCTTCGATCTTCCTAGGATCCACTCTTATTCCTTCTGCGGATACCACATGACCTAAGAATGCCACCTCCTTAAGCCAAAATTCATGTGACAGACCAATTTTGACCCTAATCGGAACGGTGGTTTCGGGACCACGAATCCGAGCCCAATAAATATTTTTTTTTTATATTTTACTTTGTGTCTATTATGGGTGAATTGTTGTAAGTGAATGTTTTGTTGGAGAATTTAACCGTTTGGGTGTTTAATTGGCAAAAAAGGATTAAATTGCTAAAGGAACCAAGATAGCAAACATGAAACGAATAAGGGGCTAAGTGAATTGTGACTTAAACATAGGGGTTTGCATGTCAAATTCCCCATGTTAGAGAGGTGGACGGCAAGCATGTAATAAAATAACTTATGGCTTTAAAATATTATTTTTGAGATATTATTATATGTAAGCATGCTAAGAATATTAAGCTTTCCTAAATATATTATAAACATAAGTAATATATTATACTAAAAGCATGCTAAAATAAGGTGTTAGTAGAATTAAACAAAAAGGAAATTAGTTTACATCTCTTTCCTCATTCATTTACCCGAATCTTACCTTCAAGAAGAGAAGAAACTTATCTTCTTCATTCGGCTGATGCATGTGTCTCTAAGGTGAGGTATCAAGCTTCATTTTTTGATGATTTTGCATGGTTGTGTGGGTAGTCTTATATACTATCGAATTCTTGTGCAAAACTTGAGATTTAAGCTTCCCTTAAGATTCGCCATGATCTAGTTCTATGGCTTTTTCATGTTCGATGGAAACATGTTAGCTATGGTTAGTCTAATTGTTTGCTAAATAGAAAAATGGGTGGGTATTTTAGCTTGTTTTTAATAAGTCGTTTTATATAGTAATTGTTTGCGTTGGATGCTAATGAAAATCAAGTTAAAATTTTGGATTTTAACAAGCTAATATTCGGCTGGGCTTTGGATGAATAAATTATGGTTAATTAGCTTGTTGCTTGGTATTATGTTGAAGAAAATGCGTGGTACTTTGAATTAGCAAATTCGCCATAAGAGAGAATGATATTAAGCAATTGCATTCGGTTATATATGTATACTTATAAAGTGAATGTATGGCCATAGATAAGAAGGTAAGTTTTAAGCTAAAGTACATTAAAGTGATAGAAGGAAGGGTTATAGAGAATCCTAGAGACCTAAGGGCCATTCGGCCATGGAAAAGAAATCCAAATGGGCTGAAATTATATTGTGGTGTGCAATAGGTTAAATTGAAAAAGTTAAATGCTTGAATTTGGTGTGGTTATTGTTTAAATTAAATAAATGAAGTAGGGATTCAGTTCCTAGTTTCCTTGAATTAAGTTATGTGCAATTTGTTTTGAGTTGAGTAAAAAGGGATAGGATGAATATGAACAAAATTTATTTAACATTTTTTTTAGATCGGGAACAAAAAGAGAAGGAACAAGATCGAGGAAAAACAAAGGTTATCGAGTAGCCGATTTGCACGGCTTATCGACAACCGAGGTAAGTCCTTCAGTTTTAGTGTATTGAAGAATTAATTACGAATCTAGTGGACGATGATGTTTGATAAATTCTAGTATATATATAATTATGCCATAGCCAATGTATATAAGCCTATTAGAATGATTTCGATTGTTGTTGTAAATAAGCTAAAGTAAATTCGATATGTAATATAGTTATGAAAAGTGTTAGCGATGAACAATTGTGTTAATGTGGTTCGGGCTTTTAAGCCTAGCAGGCCTTGTGCCGGTGTACTTATCGGGCTTTTACGCCTAGCAGGCCTTGTGCCGGTGTACTTATCGGGCTGGTGTACTTATCGGGCTTCTACGCCTAGCAGGCCTTGTGCCGGTGTACTTATCGGCCTTTTACGCCTAGCAGGCTTGATGCCGGTGATGAAATTTACAAACTAGAAACCGAAATTTGTGTTCAAGGTGAATTAAAGCAAAAATATCGAGTTAAAGGCTCAGGTACGCATATAAAGTAGGAGTGTACTTCTTACTTATTTTAAAACAAAGTAATCAAATGATCCAGTGATTCATTACAAATGGTATATGTTCGAGTGAAGTGGGTACATATATATATGTATGGTTATAATATTGTTATCGGTTTTATTAATGAATGATATGGATATCGTGACCTTGATTTCTTATTGTGTGGATGCCATGTTATCATAATTGAAATGTAAGTATATGAATGTTGGTATCTATAGTTACAAGATGACATTTTGAGTTTGAAAGATTGGTTTATGAATGAATATTTGATCATAAATATGTGGGTAAAGAGAAATTTCCCTACTTGTTTACATGAGTATGAAATTGAAAGCTTGATAATAAATACGAGTATAAGCCTACAAGTTGAATTGTAGAAATTTTTAATTGTTGATAATTGAATGTTATTTATCTTTGTAATTAGGACTTACTAAGCTAGCAAGCTTATCGTGTGAAACGCTTCTCCTCTGTTTTATAGATTAGGTGCAAGCTACAAGCTCATCGGGATCGCTCGGAAAGCCACTCGCACTATCAATCTACATTTTGGGTACTTTTTCATTTCGGGTTTTAAATGAAGGCATGTATAGGAAAGACGTAGTCTTTGTTGGGTGAACTCTTGAGATATATGTATATAATAGCCATGCGAATATGGCTAAATTTTTAGTAAGTACGACGTTGTGTCTCGATATGGATGTTGGTTCATGATGGCGATGTTATGAAATTTTTAATCCGGGTTTAATTGTTTTTGTTAAGGAATGTTTGTATACAAAATGAATCCTTGAATTTGGGATACAGGTAGGTTCGGTTAGAAGCTAGTCTTTCATAAAATGCAACAAACAGTTTGTAGTAGCAGCAGTGATGTGATTTAGTAAAATCACCAAAAATAGGGTATATTGAATTTGAAGGTGTGTGAGATATGAAATTAAACCTTATTGTGTCTATTTTTACATGAAAGAAACAGAGTAGGAAAAAGATTTATATATTATGAGATAATTAAGTTTTAGTGAGACCTGTTCTGAATGAATTCGTGAGTCACTGTTCTGTTTTGGAAAAATTGTCAAAAATTGTACAAAAATAATTAGGAATCATGGTTTATATGTATAGAAACCTTAATGAGTCTACTTTTCATTGGTATAAACAAGAATAGTATATGAAAATTTTTCAATGAGATAACTGCATTTTTGTAGAGACAGGTCAGAATTAGCAAGCTGTGTAATAAGGGTAGATTTGATGAATAAACTGTACAAATTGGCCACATGAAAAATTCTGGAAAAATTATGGTTAAAACTTATATGAGTCTAGTTTCAAGGAAAATTTACGGATCTAAATTTCGAGTTTTGTAACTCGAGTTATGGTCAAATTATTCGGCATGATGCAGTTTGACAGCTTTTAATTTTTATGTCCTGAGCTTGTAGTCAAGTTGAGTAATGCCTCTTACTCAACTTCGGCGATGGTCTCGGGTAAGGGGTGTTACATTTTATTGGTATCAGAGCTTACGGTTTAGTCGATTCTAGGACTACCGTAGCGCGTGTGAGTCTAGCTATACATGCCTTTATTATATGTTGATAGTGTCGTGACTTCTGACAGCCTGAACTTTGTTTTATATAGTAAATGGACACTGATCCTGAAAGAGCTGTAGCTGATGATGTGGAGAGCGTGGCGCCTGACCGTACCCACGGATCAGCGTCGATAGACTCTCGACCTGTTTCGGGTAGCCACGAAGGAGAGACTAAACAAGCCTTTTATCGGATGATGAATGAGTGGTTTGCCCAATTCATTCAAAATAACCCGGCTGTACCCCAACCTCCACCCCCGAATAATCCAACTCCGATTCTTTCAGCTCCCCCAATGATAGACCCGATGAGTTCTAGTAGGCCCCCAGTTGATAAAATCCGAAAATATGGGGCCGAAGAATTTAAAGCTAATGACGATGATGACGCTGAGAGAGCCGAAATGTGGCTGGATAACACTATTCGGGTACTTGATGAGCTGTCTTGTACTCCGGATGAATGCTTGAAGTGTACTATATCCTTCATCATGGACACCGCATATCACCGTGGAATACACTAGTATCAGTGGTTCCGAAAGAAAAAGTGACATAGGATTTCTTCCAAACTGAATTTCGCAAGAAGTATATTAGCCAAAGATTCATTGATCAAAAATGAAAGGAGTTCATGGAGCTGAAACAGGGGCGAATGACCGTAATCTAAATATGAAAGAAAATTTGTCGAGCTCACCGATATATGCTAGAGAATGTGTTTCTACCGGCTATTATGTGTAAAAGATTTGAAGACGGTCTAAATGAAGATATAAAGATGTTTGTTGGCATTCTTGAAATCCAAGAGTTTGTAACTTTAGTTGAGAGAGCTTGCAAAGTCAAAGAGCTCGGAAAAGAAAAAGAAAGGTGAGACAGGAAGCTAGAGACATCCAAAAAGGTCTTGGGTAAAAGTCTTTCATTCCACGACCAAGAAGCCCGAGATGACTACAATGATGTAAAGCTACTACAGATCTTCCTAGACGGGATCGACCTCCTATGAACTCCCGAGCTACCTCGATAGCTTGATGTTGGTAACGCTCCACAAAATAGAGTTGAATGCAAGCACTTGTGGGAAGTGGCACTCGTGGGGTTGTAGATTCCATGAACGGTCTTGCTATAAATGTGGATCGTCAGATCATTTCATTAGAGAGTGTCCGAAGTTAGCTGAGCAGAATAAAGTTCAGAACACTAAACCGAGCAACGTGTCAATGCGAGGTAGACCACCCGCATATTCGTGCAATGTAGGTGGTAGTCGAAAAGGAACGAAGAACACTACAGATCGATCTCGAGGCTAGAGCTCCCGCTAGAGCATATGTCTTTGCGAGCTAGAGAGATGATGCTTCCTCCCCGACGTTATTACCTGGTACTTTCACTCTTTATGATACTACACGTGATTGCACTAATTGATCCCCGGTTCGACTCATTCGTATGTGTGTGAAACTCTAAAATTTGGCAAGACTCGCTAGTTGAGTCTACCGAGTTTGTGATCCGTGTGTCCAACCCTTTGGGTAGATGTGTGCTTGTTAATAAAGTGTGTAGAGATTGCCCGTTGATGATTCGAGATTATTGCTTCCCAATGATTTAATGTTGTTGCCCTTTGACGAATTTGATATAATCTTGGGTATGGACCGTTAACTTCACATGAGGCGGTGGTGGATTGCAAAAGAAAGCTTATTGATTTGAAACGCTTGAAACTAGTGAGACAATCGAAATTAAATCTCGTGATGTAAATGGGTTGCCTCTGATAATATCTTCAATGGTAGCCCAAAAGTATCTGAGAAAAGGGTGTGAAGCTTATTTGGCTTATGTACTGGATAATAAAATGTCCGAGAAACAAATGAAATCGGTACCAGTTGTATGTGAATACGCCGATGTGTTTCCAGAAGAGCTACCGGGTTTACCCCCAGTACGAGAGATTGAGTTCGGCATTGAATTAGTGCCGGATGCGACTCCGATTTCGATGGCTCCGTACCGAATGGCGCCTACTGAATTAAAAGAATTGAAAGTGCAGTTGCAAGAGTTGACAGATAGGGGTTTCGCACGACCGAGTTTTTCTCCGTGGGGTGCACCGGTTTTATTTGTGAAAAAGAAAGATGGGACAATGCGAATGTGTATCGACTATCGACAACTAAATAGGGTAACTATAAAGAATAAGTACCCGTTGCCTCGGATTGATGATTTATTTGATCAGTTAAAAGGGGCTTCAGTGTTTTCGAAGATAGATTTGAGATCGGGTTATTATCAGTTGCGAGTCAGAGATTCAGATGTGCCAAAGACTGCATTCCGAACGAGGTACGGACATTATGAGTTTTTGGTTATGCCTTTTGGACTCACTAATGCACCTGCTGTTTTTATGGATCTAATGAACCGAGTCTTCCGACAGTTTTTGGATAGGTTTGTGGTAGTGTTTATTGATGATATATTGATCTACTCTAAAAATGAAGCAGAACACATTGAGCATTTGAGAGTAGTACTACAAACCTTGAGAGATCAACGATTATACGCAAAATTCAGTAAGTGTGAGTTCTGGGTGAACGAAGTCAACTTTTTGGGTCATGTGGTTTCGGTGTCAGGTATTTGGGTGGATCCAAACAAAATAGCAGCCATACTTGATTGGAAACCACCAAAGAATGTTTCTGAGATCCAAAGTTTTCTAGGCCTTGCGGGATATTATAGACGATTTGTAAAGGGTTTTTCCGTAATAGCTACACCTTTGACGAGACTACTACAAAAAGATGTCAAATTTGAGTGGTCAGAAAAGTGTCAGAAAAGTTTCAAACAGTTGAAAGCCCTTTTGACCGAGGCCCCAGTGTTAACTCAGCCTGAATCAGGTAAAGAATTTACTATTTTTAGTGATGCTTCTTTGAATGGGTTGGGTTGTGTTTTAATGCAAGAGGGCAAGGTGATAGCCTACGCTTCAAGACAACTGAAGCCACATGAAAAAAATTATCCAACTCACGATCTGGAGTTAGCAGCCATTGTGTTCGCATTGAAAATTTGGCGTCACCACTTATTCGGTGAAAAATGTCATGTTTATTCAGATCATAAAAGTCTAAAATATTTAATGACTCAGAAAGATCTAAATTTGAGACAACGCCGATGGTTAGAATTGCTGAAAGACTATGAATTAGTGATTGACTACCATCCGGGGAAAGCTAATGTTGTTGCGGATGCGTTAAGTTGAAAATCATTATTTGCTCTTCGTGCATTAAACGCACGAGTGGCTATGTCTGATGATGGTTCGATCATAGCCGAGTTACAAGCAAGACCAATATTTATACAGCAAATTTGTGATGCACAGAAAGTTGATGAAAAGTTAGTTACTATTCGGATTCAGTGTGAAAACGCTACAGAATTAGATTTCCAGATAGATGCAAATGACTGTTTGAATTATAAAAGTCGGTTGTGTGTTCCTACGAACTCAGATTTGATACAGATGATTCTGAGTGAGGCCCATAATGGCCGAATGTCGATACACCCGGGTAGCACGAAAATGTATAATGATTTGAAATAGTTCTATTGGTGGCCTGGCATGAAACGAGATATATCCGAATTTGTCTCCAAGTGTTTAATCTGTCAACAAATAAAAGCTGAGCATCAGGTACCATCCGGTTTACTTCAGCCAATCATGATACCCGAATGGAAATGGGATAGAATTACCATGGATTTTGTATCCGGTCTCCCTATGACACCTAGTAAGAAAGACGCCGTGTGGGTTATCGTTGATAGACTGACTAAATCAGCTCATTTTGTACCGGTACGTACCGACTATTCACTTGACAAACTTGCCGAATTGTATGTGTCGCAGATTGTAAGATTGCACGTGTCACCGAGTTCCATTGTCTCAGATAGGGACCCAAGATTTACATCGCGGTTTTGGAAGAAATTGCAAGATGCTTTAGGTACTAAACTTCATTTTAGTACAGCTTTCCATCCGCAAACAGACGGTCAATCTGAGCGAACTATTTTGATACTTGAGGACATGTTGAGGTGTTGCGTTCTCGAGTTTGAAGGTACATGGGAACGATACCTACCTTTGATCGAATTTGCTTACAATAATAGTTTTCAATCTAGCATAAAAATGGCGCCTTATGAAGCCTTATATGGTCGAAAATGTCGCACACCGTTGTATTGGACTGAACTCAGTGAGAATAAGATACACGGGGTTGATTGGATTAAAGAAACTGAACAGAAGGTGGTTGTAATTAGAAGTAATTTGAAAGCTGCTTCAGATCGTCAAAAGTCCTATGCCGATTTAAAACGCAAGGACATTGAATTTCAGGTCGGAGATCGGGTGTTCTTGAAAGTTTCTCCGTGGAAGAAAATACTTCGATTCGGTCAGAAAGACAAGTTGAGTCCGAGATTTATCGGACCGTATGAAATCATCGAGCGTATAGGGCCTGTTGCTTATCGATTGAAACTACCCCTTGACTTAGAAAAGATACACAATGTATTTCACGTTTCGATGCTTCGCAGATACAGATCGGATCCGTCCCACGTGATCACCCCGTCAGAGATTGAAATTCGATCTGATTTGACCTATGAAGAGGAACCGATCCGTATCTTAGCTCGGGAAATGAAAGAGTTGACAAATAAGAGGATTCCATTAGTGAAAGTATTATGGAATAAACATGGAGTTGAAGAGGCTACATGGGAGCCTGAGGATTCAATGAGGCAACAATACCCGATCCTTTTTAACGGTAAAATTTTCAGGGACGAAAATTTCTTAATGGGGAGAGTTGTGACAGACCAATTTTGACCCTAATCGGACGGTGGTTTCGGACCACGAATCCGAGCCCAATAAATATTTTTTTTTTATATTTTACTTTGTGTCTATTATGGGTGAATTGTTGTAAGTGAATGTTTTGTTGGAGAATTTAACCGTTTGGGTGTTTAATTGGCAAAAAAGGATTAAATTGCTAAAGGAACCAAGATAGCAAACATGAAACGAATAAGGGGCTAAGTGAATTGTGACTTAAACATAGGGGTTTGCATGTCAAATTCCCCATGTTAGAGAGGTGGACGGCAAGCATGTCATAAAATAACTTATGGCTTTAAAATATTATTTTTGAGACATTATTATATGTAAGCATGCTAAGAATATTAAGCTTTCCTAAATATATTATAAACATAAGTAATATATTATACTAAAAGCATGCTAAAATAAGGTGTTAGTAGAATTAAACAAAAAGGAAATTAGTTTACATCTCTTTCCTCATTCATTTACCCGAATCTTACCTTCAAGAAGAGAAGAAACTTATCTTCTTCATTCGGCTGATGCATGTGTCTCTAAGGTGAGGTATCAAGCTTCATTTTTTGATGATTTTGCATGGTTGTGTGGGTAGTCTTATATACTATCGAATTCTTGTGCAAAACTTGAGATTTAAGCTTCCTTAGATTCGCCATGATCTAGTTCTATGGCTTTTTCATGTTCGATGGAAACATGTTAGCTATGGTTAGTCTAATTGTTTGCTAAATAGAAAAATGGGTGGGTATTTTAGCTTGTTTTTAATAAGTCGTTTTATATAGTAATTGTTTGCGTTGGATGCTAATGAAAATCAAGTTAAAATTTTGGATTTTAACAAGCTAATATTCGGCTGGGCTTTGGATGAATAAATTATGGTTAATTAGCTTGTTGCTTGGTATTATGTTGAAGAAAATGCGTGGGTACTTTGAATTAGCAAATTCGGCCATAAGAGAGAATGATATTAAGCAATTGCATTCTTGTTATATATGTATACTTATAAAGTGAATGTATGGCCATAGATAAGAAGGTAAGTTTTAAGCTAAAGTACATTAAAGTGATAGAAGGAAGGGTTATAGAGAATCCTAGAGACCTAAGGGCCATTCGGCCATGGAAAAGAAATCCAAATGGGCTGAAATTATATTGTGGTGTGCAATAGGTTAAATTGAAAAAGTTAAATGCTTGAATTTGGTGTGGTTATTGTTTAAATTAAATAAATGAAGTAGGGATTCAGTTCCTAGTTTCCTTGAATTAAGTTATGTGCAATTTGTTTTGAGTTGAGTAAAAAGGGATAGGATGAATATGAACAAAATTTATTTAACATTTTTTTTAGATCGGGAACAAAAAGAGAAGGAACAAGATCGAGGAAAAACAAAGGTTATCGAGTAGCCGATTTGCACGCTTTATCGACAACCGAGGTAAGTCCTTCAGTTTTAGTGTATTGAAGAATTAATTACGAATCTAGTGGACGATGATGTTTGATAAATTCTAGTATATATATAATTATGCCATAGCCAATGTATATAAGCCTATTAGAATGATTTCGATTGTTGATGTAAATAAGCTAAAGTAAATTCGATATGTAATATAGTTATGAAAAGTGTTAGCGATGAACAATTGTGTTAATGTGGTTCGGCTTTTTAAGCCTAGCGGTGCCTTGTGCCGGTGTACTTATCGGGCTTTTTACGCCTAGCGTGCCTTGTGCCTGTACTTATCGGGCTTCTACGCCTAGCAGGCCTTGTGCCGGTGTACTTATCAGGCTTTTACGCCTAGCAGGCTTGATGCCGGTGATGAAATTTACAAACTAGAAACCGAAATTTGTGTTCAAGGTGAATTAAAGAAAATATATCGAGTTAAAGGCTCAGTTACGCATATAAAGTAGGAGTGTACTTACTTATTTTAAAACAAAGTAATCAAATGATCCAGTGATTCATTACAAATGGTATATGTTCGAGTGAAGTGGGTACATATATATATGTATGGTTATAATATTGTTATCGGTTTTATTAATGAATGATATGGATATCGTGACCTTGATTTCTTATTGTGTGGATGCCATGTTATCATAATTGAAATGTAAGTATATGAATGTTGGTATCTATAGTTACAAGATGACATTTTGAGTTTGAAAGATTGGTTTATGAATGAATATTTGATCATAAATATGTGGGTAAAGAGAAATTTCCCTATGAATTCATACTTGTTTACATGAGTATGAAATTGAAAGCTTGATAATAAATACGAGTATAAGCCTACAAGTTGAATTGTAGAAATTTTTAATTGTTGATAATTGAATGTTATTTATCTTTGTAATTAGGACTTACTAAGCTAGCAAGCTTATCGTGTGAAACGCTTTCCTCTGCTTTTATAGATTAGGTGCAAGCTACAAGCTCATCGGGATCGTTCGGAAAGCCACTCGCACTATCAATCTACATTTTGGGTACTTTTTCATTTCGGGTTTTAAATGAAGGCATGTATAGGAAAGACGTAGTCTTTGTTGGGTGAACTCTTGAGATATATGTATATAATAGCCATGCGAATATGGCTAAATTTTTAGTAAGTACGACGTTGTGTCTCGATATGGATGTTGGTTCATGATGGCGATGTTATGAAATTTTTAATCCGGGTTTAATTGTTTTTGTTAAGGAATGTTTGTATACAAAATGAATCCTTGAATTTGGGATATAGGTAGGTTCGGTTAGAAGCTAGTCTTTCATAAAATGCAACAAACAGTTTGTAGTAGCAGCAGTGATGTGAGTTAGAAAAATCACCAAAAATAGGGTATATTGAATTTGAAGGTGTGTGAGATATGAAATTAAACCTTATTGTGTCTATTTTTACATGAAAGAAACAAAGTAGGCAAAAGATTTATATATTATGAGATAATTAAGTTTTAGTGAGACCTGTTCTGAATGAATTCGTGAGTCACTATTCTGTATTAGAAAAATTGTCAAAAATTGTACAAAAATAATTAGGAATCATGGTTTATATGTGTAGAAACATTAATTAGTCTACTTTTCATTGGTATAAACAATAATAGTATATGAAAATTTTGCAATGAGATAACTGCATTTTTGTAGAGACAGGTCAGAATTAGCAAGCTGTATAATAAGGGTAGATTTGATGAATAAACTGTACAAATTGGCCACATGAAAAATTCTGGAAAAATTATAGTAAAAATTTATATGAGTCTAGTTTCAAGGAAAATTTACGGATCTAAATTTCGAGTTTTGTAACTCGAGTTATGGTCAAATTATTCAGCATGACGCAGTTTGACAGCTTTTAATTTTTATGTCCTGAGCTTGTAGTCAAGTTGAGTAATGCCTCTTACTCAACTTCGGCGATGGTCTCGGGTAAGGGGTGTTACAATTCACACTTGCTGAATTTGGCATAGAGCTTCTTCTCCCTTAACATCTCCAACACATCTTGGAGGTGCTCATCATGCTCCTCCTTCGACTTCGAGTACACCAAAATATCGTCGATGAACACAACGATGAACTTATCCAGGTAGGGTTGGAAAACCTGATTCATCATGTCCATGAATGCGGCTGGAGCGTTCGTCAACCCAAACGGCATCACTACAAATTCAAAATGACCGTATCTTGTCCTAAAAGCGGTCTTATGAATGTCAGCCTCCTTCACCTTCAACTGGTGATATCCCGACCTTAGGTCTATCTTCGAGAACACAGCTGCCCCTTTCAGCTGGTCGAACAAGTCGTCTATCCTTGGCAAAGGATACTTGTTCTTGATGGTCAGTTTGTTCAACTGACGATAATCTATGCACATACGCATAGTTCCGTCCTTCTTCTTCACAAACAAGACCGATGCTCCCCACGGAGACACACTGGGTCGGATGAACCCACGATCCAACAGTTCTTGGATTTGAGCCTTGAGCTCCACTAACTCCTTTGGCGCCATTCGGTATGGAGCGATTGATACAGGAGCTGTTCCCGGTAGCAAGTCTATTCCAAGTTCCACCTCCCTATCTGGGGGTATTCCTGGTAATTCATCTGGGAACACATCTACGAAGTCCCTTACCGTCCTAACTCTACGAACACCTTCATCTTTTCCACCCAACGTACTGACGAAGGCTAAGAACGCCTCGCACCCTTTCCTAACCATCTTCTCAGCCTTTAGCGCCGAAACTATGTTGGACAAGTAGTTCCTCCTCTCTCCGATATTCACTACTACTTCATCCTCGGGGGTTCTTAGTTCCATACATTTAGCCGCACAATCCAACACGGCTCGATGTTCTACTAGCCAATCCATTCCAAGTATAAGCTCAAACTCTCCGAAGGGTAACTCCATTAAGTCAACCCGAAAATTCACTCCCTGAATCTCTAGGGGTACATTCCGAAAAATCTTATCTATTACTACAGTTTGGCCTAATGGGCTTACTACAGTCATCTGTCTATCAGAGAGTTCTGATTAAAAAGTTTTATGAATTAGTATTCTTGTTTCACTTATTACCCGCGAAGATGTTTTATGAAAAAGAATTTAAGAGCGGTTCGTTCGTATTCATACAAGCACACAGTCTTTTATTCATTCATACACCCATCAACCAATTATGAACTTTCGTTCATTCAGAGAAACGTTGTAGTTTTCGTTGCTATTGTTTTTCCACTACCCAAGGGTATTTTCATAATTTTGCCCTACAGGGGTATTTGCGTAATTTTTCAAAAGAAAAAGTTCCTTGGTGATTTTGTCACAAAGTATTTTGGTATTTTTAAATTCCCGGGGTGTTTTGGAAAATTTTTGAAATCCGGGGGTATTTTGGTAATTTTGGACCTCGGGGGTATTTTGGTAATTTTTCACAAATCAGAAATTTTTCGGAAAAATTTTGTAAAGATGGTTTTCACAAACTTAAAAGAAAGTTTTAAGAGTTTTAAAACTAGGGTTTGTTGTTTCGTTCTTTTTTTTTTCAAAACATGGCTAGTTCCCTTTCGGGTTTTAGTCATTATGTTTAGCCTATGTCCGGGCCCTCTTGGTCAGGGTGAACCAAAGCTACGCACCAGGCAGGATTCGAGTGAAGAGGAGGTGAGTCACACGGACTGCTTAAATACCAAGCTCTCACTGAAACCATTCCTAGACATGCGCACAGAGGTTGCCATACCACTGAGCCCTCTGAGTTAGAGTGAACCGAAGCTACGCACCAGGTAGGATACCTGCGAAGAGGAGGTGAGTCACTAGGACTGCTTAAATACCAGGCTCTTCCGGATTCAATCCTAGAGATGCGCACAAGGGTTACCACACCCTAGCTCAGCGACTTAGCCATAGGTTTGTTTAGTGGGTTAAGTCTTATGTGTTTTGTGTTTGAGTAGTCTAATCCTAGGGTTCAAGTTCCTATCATACTATTCTATGTTCCATGCCTTTTCTACCCATCTAAAGTTCATAATATAGTTCACATAATCACCCAAAAGATTTAGGGGTACTTATTTGCTGGACTGCGGGTCGGAGACTCAGGTGCCATGCCAGAAACATGCTTATTTTCAGAAACACTTCATAAAATTCATTTGGGCTCGATTTGAAAATGTTTTGGGCCTGAGCCCATAGGCCGAGAGTTTTAAAACTGGGCTCTGATACCAAACTGAAACACCCCACACCCGGCCCACGAGCCTGAACCGGATCTGGTATGTTCCTTAAGAAAATCGGTTTCAAAATTCTTGGTTACTTAGAGAAAGTTTGTGTAATTTTGAGAAAAATATTGGTTTGGGTTGGGCTTAGATTGAAAGCCCACCTGTCTTACTTAAAAATCATTTAATTAGGGTGACAAAATAATTTGGGGTTTACTTAAAAAAATAATTTTACTTAAGCTTAAAATATAAAATAGTTCATAGCATAGTAGTTAAAGAAAATAGAAGTAACTAAATAAAACTATGGCCTTTTCGGCCTTATTACATCAATAATTCCCAAACTTAAAAACTTAAAGTACTTAATAGAAATAAAGTCCTAAATATTAAAAATCCTTTCTTGCTGTGCATGGCCACCTTTAGCTCCAAATTGACCCGGTCCATTACTTGCTCATTACCCAAAAATAGTCCCACAAAGGGGTGAGTCAACAGACTCAATGTGTACACAAACTAACAATCAACAATTCAGGCATACATATTCATATCAAGTACATATTCGAATCAAATGATGCAACCCAAACCCAAGCCTATTTGTCCATCCGCTACACACCACTCATACTGCCACCACACACCGGGGACTACTAAGTCAACCCTCCATCCGCTACACACCATCGAAGGCGATCATTTGCAGCTTGACGTGCTCATTGCCCATATAATTTGTGTCATTAGACACCATATTCAGATAATGTAACCGAAGTTACCAAATTCAGATAATGTAACCAAAGTTACCATATTCAAATTATGTGACCGTGGTCACCACATTCCATTGGTGAGACCGAAGTCAACACCTTCTTCCCCTTTCACATATAGCCCGAAATGCCCCAAATATTATTATATCATGCATAACATACTTATTTCTCATTCATGTTACTATTCACATGTTCAAAATATATCATATTCGTAATCCTATCAGAAGTAGGAAACGTGCACTGGTACTTTTACCACATTTGTGGTACTTAGCCACATTCACATTCTTATACATATTCATATATTAAAATAATTATTGCCATAATATATTGAAAGTTAGTGTGAGTACACACCTAATTCGCTTAATAGGTTCCTTGAAATCCCGAAGAACGATCTATCGATCTAGATCTTTTACTCTTATATTCGGCCAATCATATATAAACATATTAGTAACCTATTTCGCTTAAAAACCAAATCCTAGTAGGATTTGTATTACTTACCTTGTTGCCAAATTGATTAAATCCCGAAATTGTGGTATTCCTCCCTTAAATTCGGCTAGCCACCAAAAACATGTATTTTCATCAGTTTCTGACTTTTGGATAAAAAGGAAATACTTTTAGATACCAAAGTAAACCTTGGCCGATGTGATTTATACACTTACCTGGCAATTTCCAATTCCTGAAAATATTCCTTGCCTTGTATGTCTGTCGAACTCCCTTAGATCCTTGAATCCCGGATGATCTCTTCCTTGTAGTCGATAGCACTAGAAATCCCGAAACACACCTTATAGTTTCGGCCACAATAACATTAATCCCTATATTTCAGCTTAAAGAAGAGAATAAATCAATAACCACAAGATTCTTACCTTTAGTGTTGAATTCGACAGATCTTTCCTGACACCACTTCCAGATTCGGCTTTGGCAGAATTTTGGCTTTTGATGCTATGAAGAATTCGGCTAGGTTGGATTGTGTTTTTGGTTTTGAAAAAGAAGAAAAGAAAAAAGAGAGGAGGCTAGGGAATTCGGCTAGACAAAAGAAAAGAGAAGAGAACCCTAAAAATTTCGGCAGAGATGAGGAGGAAGCAAAAATTGATGAGTAACCCTCCTGCCTTCCTTTTATAGCCGAAATTATCAGCTAAGGAGTCCCTTACTTGTCCACCACTCCTCTATCTGATAGCTTTATCTTTTATTTATCATAAATAAAAGAGTTTAATCCATTATTTACCTCCTCTGAATAATCCTAAAAAAAATCCTCTATTATCTTCATAAATTGCCGAATTTTAAAGGGAATTAAACTCCTTTTTTTTTCTAGAAGCCTTGTCGTCCACTCTTAGCCTTTTGGAAGCAAAAATAAAACTCTTTTTATTTGCTTCCCAAGTGACTCGAACTCAGGCCCAACACCTTGCATGTGGTGCCATTTCTCTAGGCCCTAAGTGACATCTTCAGGCCACTTTTCCTAGCCTGTTTGTGTGTCAAATTTCACCAACTTTTTTCTTTTAGGGCCTCCTTGCCCTAATTTCCTATTTTAAACTTTAAAATTTGACATTTCTGCATCATTTCTAAGTTTCCTAAAATTTTCGATCGACTCACACTTTGCCATTTTCTTACATTTCCAAGTTTCCTAAAATGTATACTTTCCATTTTTGAACCATTTCCATTTTCATTTCTTAGTTTCCAAAAATGTGTACTTTCCATTTTTGAACCATTTCCTTACATTTCTGGGTTTCCTAAAATGTTCATGTCCTAATGCATTTCCAGGTTTCCAAAAATGTTCAGGTTTCCAAAAATGTTCATTTTCATTTCCATGCATTTTCATACATTTCTGAGTTTCCAAAAATATCAAAAATTTATTCATAATGCTTAAGACTTGTCATTTCATACAATGAAACCGAAAATGCATAGGCCCTTTCCAGGATGTTACAGCTTGCCTTAAATCATTGTCATAGTTAGTTTCCAAGTTTGATCATTTTTTTTATAAATTTTAAGACTTTGACACGCGATCAAATCCCTATTTGACTATTTCACTAAAAATCCCTTTACAAAAGTTGTTTATCTAACAACAACCATTCATTTTCTATCATCAAACTTCAAAACTTAAACATATTCATCAATGGAAAAACCTAATAGTTTAACAGTTTTGCAAATTAGTCCCCAGGCTAACTAGATTAAGCTACAACGATCCTGGAAACATAGAAATCATTAAATATGGGACAAAAATCACTTACCTTTTGACAAATTAAGGTTGGCTGAAACAAGCTTCTTCCATGGCTATTCTCATCCTCCATTTTCAGTTGAAGTTAGAAATAAATGAGAAAGCTTTAATTTGGTTATATTTATTTTATCTTTATTAACTACTTTACTTAATTAACCTTTCAATAATTGAAAATTTACTCAATATGCCAAGCCAACATCCTCCACTATCTCATTAATAGGATATTTACCATATAAGGACTTCCACATTAAATTTCTATAGCTATTTAATACCTTTAGCTATTAGAACTCAACTTTTGTACTTTAAACGATTTAGTCTTTTTTATCAAATTAAACATGTAAACAATAAAATTTCTTAACGAAATTTTTATATGGTATTTCTATCATGTTGTAGAAAATAAAATATTAATAAAATAAATTTTTTGACTTCAGATTTGTGGTCCCTAAACCACTATTCCTATTTCACTGAAAACGGGTTGTTACAACTCTCCCCTTAAAGGAATTTTCGTCCTCGAAAATCTTACTAGAAAAGAGGTTGGATATTACTTTCTCATAGTTTCTTCGGGTTCCCAAGTGACTTTCTCTATTTCGTGTCACTGCCAGAGAACTTTAACTAAAGCTACATTCTTATTTCTCAATTCTTTCACCTCTCGTGCTAGAACTCTGATCGGTTATTCACTATATGTCATGTCAGGCTAAATCTCAACATCCGTCGGGAAGATAACATGTGAAGGGTCAGATCGATACCATCGTAACATAGACACGTGAAAAACATTGTGAATCTTTTCTAATTCTGACGATAAAGCTAATCAATATGCAACAAGTCTGATTCTTTCAGTATTTTTTTACGGCCCGATAAATCATGGACTCAGCTTTCTTTTACGATCGAATCAAAGAACTTTCTTCTAGGCTGATACTTTCAAAAATACTCTATTGCTGACTTGGAACTCTAAGTCTTTACATTTAAGATCCGCATATGATTTCTGACGATCTGAAGCTGCTTTCAAACTATCTCGGATCACTTTTACTTTTTCTTCAGTCTCGCGAATCAAATTAATCTCATGTATCCTTTTCTCATAGAGCTCAGTCCAGTATAACAGAGTTCGACATTTATGACCATACAGAGCCTCATACAGTGCCATTTTTATGCTCAACTAAAAATTATTGTTATACGCGAATTCAACCAACGGTAAATATTTCTCCCAGTTGCCTTCGAACTCTAGTATACAACATCAAAGCATATCTTTGAGAATCTGAATTACTCACTCAGACTGACCATTGGTCTGATGATGAAATGCAGTGCTAAAATGCAACCGCGTACCAAGAGTTTCCTGTAATTTTCTCCAAAATCGCAATGTAAACCGTGGATCTCTATCCAACATAATGGAGATTGGCATGCTGTGTAATCTGACAATCTCATAAACATATAACTCAGCTAATCTGTCAAGGAAGAAATCTGTAAGTATTGAAATAAAATGTGCAGACTTCGTTAAACGGTTGACAATAGCCCAAATGGCATTTTTCTTTTTCAAAGATAGGGGTAACCCCAGTACAAAATCCATAGTAACCCTATCCCATTCCCACTCCGATATCATCACTGGCTGTAGCAGTCCTGAAGATACCTGATGTTCAGCTTTAACTTGCTGACATATCAAACATCTAGATATAAAGTAAGAAATCTCGCGTTTCATTCTCGGCCACCAGTACATTTGTCTCAAATCGATGTATATTTTATTTCTTCCCAGATTAACAAACAAGCTACCACAATGAGCTTCAGGTAAAATTTTTTGTATAATCTCTAGATTCTTCGATACACAAACTCTACCTTCGAAAAGCAAACAATCATCGGGTCCTATCTAAAATTCTAAATCAAAAGTCGACTCACACTATACCTATTTATCTAACAACTCACTAGACCATTTCTGAGCTTTGCAGATCTGCTGTAAAAACATTGGTTTAGCTTTTAGCTCAGCTAAAATTGAGCCGTCATCATATAACATCAATTGTGTATTCATTACTCGTAGAGCAAATAAGGACTTTCTACTCAAAGCATCAACAACTACATTTGCTTTTCGCGGATGATATAATCAATGATCAACTCATAATCTTTTAACAACTCAAGTCGTCTGCGCTGTCTCAAATTCAGATCTTTCTGGAACATTAAATACTTTAAACTCTTGTGATCGGTAAATATGTGACATTTTTCTCTGAACAAATGGTGTCGCCAAATTTTCAATGAAAACACAATAGCTGCAATTCTAAGTCATGTGTCGGATAGTTCTTTTCATGCGACTTTAACTGTCTGGAAGCATAAGCTATTACTTTACCTTCTTGCGTTAAAACATAGCCTAAACCATCTAATCATGCATTGCTAAAAATCACAAATTTTCTACTCGATTCAGGCTGAACTAGAACTGGTGCTTCGGTCAATAGTGCTTTCAACTGGTTAAAAATTTGCTGACATTTATCAAACCATTCAAACTTCACATATTTCTTTAATAATCGCGTCATTGGTGTAGTTATCATTGAGAACCCTTTTACGAATCTCTGATAGTAGCCAGCTAATCCCAGAAAACTTCTAAGATATTCATCAATGAAAACACCCTAATAGTTTAACAATTTTGTAAATTAGTCCCCGAGCGAGCTAGATTAAGCTACAATGATCCTAGAAACATAGAAATCATTAAAAACGAGACAAAAATCACTTACCTATTGACAAATTAGGGTTGGCCAAAACAAGCTTCTTCCATGGCTATTCTAATCCTCCATTTTCGATTGAAGTAAGAAATAAAGAAGAATGCTTTAATTTGGTTTTATTTATTTTATCTTTATTAACTAATTTACTTAATTAACCTGTCAATAATTGAAAATTTACTCAATATGCCAAGCCAACGTCCTTCACTATCTCATTAATGGGCTATTTACCATATAAGGACTTCTACATTAAAGTTCTATTTCTATTTAATACCTTTAGCTATTAGAACTCAACTTTTGCTCTTTACATTGTTTAGTCCTTTTTATCAAATTAAGCATGTAAACGGTAAAATTTCTTAACGAAATTTTTATATGGTATTTATATCATGTTGCAAATAATAAAATAATAATAAAATAATTTTTTTTAACTTCTGATTTGTGATTCCTAAACTACTATTCAGATTTTACTAAAAACGGGCTATTAGAGGGGTGGCCATGTGTGGCACACAACCGTGTGACAGATCGTGTCCCAAGTCGTATGCACCATAAGTTGCCCCTAAAATAAGCCATTTCAAAACCAAATCTTGCACACCAAGATAAATAATTTCCAAAAAAATTCACATGACTGAAACACACTATAAACACACGTAAAACATATCATTTCCATCAACCTATAAGACCAACCAATGCACCAACAAAAGGTACCACAATTACAAATCAAACATAATCCCATAACCTATCTAATGTAAGATAGAACATGCAAAAATGCAACTTCATCTATTTACACCATCATTTACAACTTCAAAAAGAGCATTAAAACATACTTAAACTTGGCATAACTCAAAACATACCAAATGGCCACATTAACATCAAGCCCTATTACACTTAATAACCATTAGCCAAAATAACCAAAAACTACCAAAAAGACCGACATATAGTGTGATAGAGCTCCGAAAAGATTCCAAATAGTCGAGCTTTCCGATGGTCTGCAAGACAAAGAAATATAACTACGTAAGCAACTGGGGCTTAGTAAGCTCGTATAAGAGAAACTCAAACTTACCGAGCATAAAACGATAAATCATTCAACATTGCTCATTAAATCATATGGATTTTATACTTTCCTATCCACAAAAATTCACGTAGTTAGTAGATAAACTTTAAATTATATCATCTATGAAACATGGCACACATCATGAAATGAATTCCATTTTCATACCATCTATCGCATGTTTAATTGATTCCTTTTTCAATCCATTTGCACATACCATACTTTCTATTTCACATGTTCATTAACATAAACCAATTCATATACATACCTTTACATTAAACCTTAATTACCCATTGAACTATATAGAATAACATCGAATACTCGGGAATGCTCCCACAAAGTGTCCCTTTGTGTGACATCATATAACCCCTAATGACATGTCATTTGTATCCTAAAAATTCTTAAGGTTCATACGAGACACTTTTATATATCAATCCTTTAACTTCTTCTCTTTATATCATTTCAATTATATATCATAGTTTTCAAAAATATCCATCAATTGAATAGACATTCTAAATTACTTTAAGTCACTAATTAACATGTATATATTCAATAATAATTAAACAAAGTATATCATTTACTAATCATTCATTAAAATTATAATTTAATCATTTTACCATTATATGAACTTACCTCGATTACAACGGTTGCTACAACAAAATCGAGAACTAATCCCAAACTTTCGCTTTTCCTCGATTCAAGTCCAATTGATTATTTTTCTTATCTAAATAGCAATTCCATTAAATTAAATGATTCAAATATCTTAATATCATTAATTCTAACTTATAACCCATTTTAGTGTGAAATTCCAAAATTACCCCTAATATTTTAATTTTTATGCCATTTAGTCCTTAAACTCGAAACTTACAATTTAGCCACAATTAATAAAATTTCATGCTAGTCGATTTTCATAGGGTTCTCTAACAACCTATATTTATGAAAATTTCACATTAACACCAATGAATTTTACTCTTTTAATAAATTAATCCCTAAACCTTAAAATTACTAAAAATCACTTAACAAAACATGTTTATTTAACAACCAAATTTAACAATCTATCAATTAAATCCAAGACACATCAATTCCATCCATGCCATAATTCTAAACATTTAAGAACTTTACAAATTGACCCCCGGGTTAGCTAGATTATGTAACAGTCCGATTTAGCCCTAGTCGAAACAGTGATTTTGGAACCAGAAATCGGAGTTAGAAAATATTTTAATATTATTTTTTGTGTCTTTGATATGTGACTAAGCATGTGTGAAAGCCTCGTATGAAAATTTGATCATTTGTGTGGTTAATTTGAGAAAAGGGTTAAATTGTATTAAATGCAAAATTTGTATGCTATTTGTTAATGCACCTATGTATTGTGGCTTTTGAATGTTGTGGCCTTATGAGGAAATTAAACCACTTTTAAGATAGTGGATAGTAGTTGGAAAAATATGCCCTTAATGTATATTTGTTTCAAATGTTTATTAAAAGGTTAATATGGTAAATGGATTAATTATATATGTTATAATAAAACAAATTAGATGGCCATTATCATCTTTGGAGTGCCGAAATTAAAGAAGAAAAAGAAGAAAATTTAGCTAGGGCATCTGGCTGGCTTTTGATCCAAATTAATGTATGTTTTGACTTTGGTTTTTGATGATTTTTATGTTTTTGAGATTGTTGCTTAGTCTACTATCAAGCCCATGTTGTAATTTGAAGAATTGATGATGTTCATGAGATGTGCCATTGATGAAATGGTGAGCTTTGTGATGAGTATTGGTGTTAAATGATAGATACGTGTTTGATGAACATGTTTTGCTCTTGAATTTTTGGTGAATTTAGCTAATTAGGGCTTAATTGAGAAAATAATATTTTTGAGGGCTAAATTGTGAATTTGATGAAAAATATGGACTTTTATGGTCCCTAGGGAGTTTCGACTATGCATGTGTGTGAACAAATTTTGTATATTTGATGTTTTGAGAAAAATGGACTAAATTGATAAAATGTGCAAATGTGAGGGCTAAGTTGCAAATAGCCCTAAATGTATATTTGGATTGAATTGGAAGAATTAGTGAATAAAAGGGTTAAATTTGAAAATGTATAGATTAAGAACCGAAGAAAACGGACTTAGATCACGAGAAAGCAAAAGTAGTCGAATAATCGAATCTGATTGAATATCTGAAATCGAGGTAAGTCGATATACAAATAAATGTATTTGCTTTTGAATTATTTGAGTTTATATGATTTTTGAATTGCTATAACTATCCATTGGGATGGAATGTATGTGAAATCCGAGTTTGCTAATAAGTCGACAAGTTGTTAAAGTCCGACAAGTCCCGTGTGAACCTAGGAATAGATAGGAATTACATATGTCATGACATAGGTGTCTGTTATGTAATGTGATGTAAGACCACGTCTGGGATGTTGGCATTGATTCAAGATTCTGTGTAAGACCACGTCTGGGACGTTGGCATCGATATGAGATTTACGTGTAAGACCATGTTCGGGACATTGGCATCGTATTGATTCGTGTAAGACCCTGTTTGGGACAGTGGCATGGATATTTGATTACATGTAAGACCACATCTGGGACGTTGGCATTGTATGGCTATTCCGAGCACTCTGAGTATCCTATTTAGTTTCGAACGGTTCAATGGGCAAGTGCGAGATACGAATGACTATGTGATTGGTAAATCCGTTTCAGGTACGTTTGATATGTACACTATGTGTGTATGAAAGGTAAGTATCTATATGAACTTACTAAGATGAATATTGTATTGAAATGATGAGTTAATATGTGAAGATAAGTTGAAAGAGCCATGTTTATATGTGATATTTGAGTTGAAGAATGTGGAAATTTATGGCTAAGTAAATGAGCCAAAGAATATGTGATGAATTTGCTACGAGAACTATAAATGTCATTGTATCAATATGATTATGTGTAATTTATGTTAAGTTTATTTGTATATGGCTTACTAAGCTTTTGAAAGCTTACTATATGTGTGTGTTTGTTCTGTATTATAGGTCGTCATAGCTGCTGAAGGCTCAGGGATCATCGAGGATCATCATCACACTACACAAACTCATTTTGGTACCTTTGAAATATGTATATAGCTAAATATGGAATGTATAGGCTACTCATTTTGGTATAAGTTTGAGATATGAAATTAGCCATGAGCTGTGGCTAGATAAATGTTGGTAATATGCTTGAGTGAATATGATACATGATGTATGTTTAGTATGGCTTGATAGCTAATGAAATGGCCAAGGTTATGGTAAGCTTATGAATGCATTATGAGTATGTATGTTTGAGCAAGGAAATGGTTATATGAAAGGTAAATGTGGATGAATCATGTTTGAATTTATAAGTGTTTTAGTTGTGTAAATTGATATAATTGGAAATGAAATTGACTGTGGAGATTTGATGATTATTTGATACATCTTTGGTTGTCAACTGTACATGAAATGAATTGGTTTATTGCTTGTAGGGTTGACCCTAGTGTGGGTGGCATTTTGGCCTTGCACATGGCCTGTTTTATCTACACGGCCATGGCACACAGGCGTGCCTGGTGGCCGTGTGAATAAGTCAGTAGCTAGCCTAATTTTACACGACCATGGCACACAAGCGTGTCTGGTGGCCGTGTGGATAAGTCAGGATACATGCTCTGTTTTAGCACGGCCATGACACATGGGTGTGTCTAGTAGCCATGGGAGGCACACGGCCTACCTACACGGGCGTGTGACCTCAGTTACTTAGAAAAGTTTTAAATTTCCTAGAATTTTTGTATGTGTTCGATTTAGTCTCGACCCTATTCTAAAGCATGATTAAGGTCTTGTTGACCTATAAAAGGGACACTTTGATTGCGGTTGATGAATTGTTTAATGAAATGTCTATAAAAGTCTCTGATCTGTCCGGTAACGCCTTTAGCCCTAAACCGGCGACGGATATGGGATAGAGGTGTTAAAGATTAAGCTAAAACAATAACGAAAACATAAAAATTACTAAAAACAGAATTAAAATCACTTACATGCAAGCAAGATTAAGAACCGAATCTTCCAAGCCTATTTATATGGTGTTTCAGCAAGGAAAATTCACTTTGAGAAGACGATAGCCATCCTATCTTATTTGTTTATATTATTTATTATTAATTTACCTTTCTAACCTTAATAATTTAGTTGATAAACAATAAATCTTTGTCCATAAATGTCCACTATACATTTATAAATTTTAATTACCACCTAAGTCCATTACTATACATTTCTCTAACCATTTAACCCCTTTTAATAATAAAAACCCACTTTTGCAACCTTTATGCTTTAGTCCTTTTTACTAAATTAACTAACCAAACATTAAATTTTTTTAATGAAAATTTAATACAACCCTAATAAATACTCGTAAACCTTAAATAAATAATAAAATAATGACTCACTTGTCAGAATCTTGGTCCCAAAATCACTATTACTGACACCATTGAAAATAGGCTGTTACATAATTGGTTAGTGTTTAGTTTAGGTGATATGTTTCTTGAAATTTTATTAAAAGGATAAAGTTGTAATTTTATAAATGAAAATTAAAAAATAACAAATAATGGAAAGCCATCATCATCTTCTTCATTTTTCAATAGTCAAAATTGAGAACTCCATAGCTAGAAAGAAGCAAGCTTTGGCCAACATTTTTTCTCTTGCATGGTATGATTTTTAGGTTCATTTCTAATAAATTTTATATTTTCGAGATCATTTTAGCTTAATCTATCTAACCCGAGGGTTAGATTGTGAAATTGTTAAAAGTTTACTGGCTTACCATGAATGATTTTTAGGTTTTTGTGAATTTTTTTGATAGAATATTAAGCTTGGTTGATAAATAAGCTTATTTTGTACAGTAGTTTTTAGTAATTTTAATGTTAAAGGATTAATTTGTTAAAAGAGTAAAATTCATTGGTATTAATGTGAAATTTTGATAAATATAGGTTGTTTAAGAATCCTATGAAAATCAGCTAGCATGAAGTTTTAGTTAATTATGGTTAAATTGTATGTTTCGGGTTTAAGGACTAAATTGTATAAAGGTAAAATATTGGGGTAATTTTGTAAAATGATTATGGATGGAATTAATTGTATAAAACTGCTTATTTAAGTGTTAGAAAGGTATTAATTGAATGAAATTACTAATTAGATCAAGAAACAAACCAACCGGATTTAGACCGAGGAAGATCTAAAGTTTGGGATTAGTCATCAGCTCTGTTTTTGCAATCGATTTAGTCGAGGTAAGTTCGTAAGTTAATTTAATAGTTAATAGATTGATGTTTTGTAATTTAATACTTATCTATATATGATTGGTTCATCAAGCCCCTTGAATTGAGAAACGAGAAAGACCATAATTGAAAGATATCATGGCATTTTACCCAAAATGAGTAGGACTACAGTAGAAAGATACCATAGCATTAAACTGAAATGAATAAGACCATATTGAAAGATACTATGACACCAAACCGAAAATGTGTAAGACCATAGTTGAAAGATATTGTGGCATTAAATTCGATACGAATACGACCATAGTTGAAAGATACTATGGCACTACTTCGGGAATGCATAAGACCATGGTTGGAAGATACCATGACATCCTTTGAAATGATGAATTATTTAGAAAGGTACATCATTGGAGTGAATACTTCATTGAACTATCGAGGTTTGTTGTACGAAAATGAATCAAATGAACATAAAGATGCTTTATGAATAAATGCATAATCTTGATTTAGTAAATTATTTTACATTCTATATAAGCTTACTAAGCATAAATTGCTTACATTGTCTGTATTTTTCTCTTGTAGATCTTGAAAAGCTCTGACAGTTGGAAGATCTAATCAGAGCACACACACTATCCGTTCATCATCTCGGTAGATTTTTTATCTTTTGATGTCAATTATAAATGGAATGTACTAGGAACCTTTAAGCTATTTTTGTTAATATGATGATGTTTTAACCTTCTTTTAGCTACTTGACATATATGGCTTAGTTTTGGGTTAAAGTCATATAAAAGATTGTAACAGCCCGATTTTGGGCCTAGTCAGAACAATGGTTTCGGGACCACAAATCTGACAAAAAAAATCATTTTTATTACATTTTTATGGTTTACGATTTCACGAAATGATTTCATGAAAATTTCGTTCGAAAATTTCGACGTTTGGGCACTCAATTTAGTCAAAAGGAATAAATTGTAAAAAGTGCAAAAGTTAAGTTCTACATGTTAGAGGTGTCCAATTGTTTTATGAAATTTTAAATTTGAGGTCCTTAAATGATAATTAGACCATTGGTTAATTTGTTGGACAAAAATGAACATGAAATAGGTGAAATAGAATATTTTTAAGTTAGGGGCATTTTGGTCATTTAGTAATTAAAATGAATTAAAAACAAAATTAAAAGCCAAATTTTTGTCCATGCAACACCCCAAACCCAGCCTAGACGTTATGGCCGAATCTGGCGATGTCACATTGAAGTGTTTCTTCGTAAAATATGTTGTCGTTGAAATCCTCATTTCTATTTAATCACTTTTTTTTATTTAATGATGAGACAAAAATGGGTCGTTCATTTTTAAAGCATGAATCATCAAAAAGTTATTTATTTTGAAAAACGTTATTAATTTTCAAAGCGTCGTTTATTACGGAAGCTTTTAAAATAATTTGCGTTTTCATGTGTAATTCATTAAAAAGGTCTAATTTTTAAAAACTCGGTTTTCTCTACTACTAGCAGTTATAAATCAAAATAAAAGAAATCCCAAATTAAAGTAAAAACCCATAAAAGGCCATTTACAGTAAAAATACCCCAAAATAATAATACTTAAAAACATAATAAGTACGAAAATATTTGTGGACGTGTGGCCACCTCTGAGTCCCTCGCTACACCGATCCGCCTATGACTGGGGATTACCTGTAAAGTAAAACAGAAGGGGTGAGTTTATGAAAACTCAGTGTGTAATACCTATGCAATTATACAGTCAAATGCATGCAGTAATAAACTGGGCCTAGGCCCTTCACGGTAGCAGTATCAATTTCAGTTTAGGCTTTGGCCCATCTCAGTACAGAATAGTCATGTGCTTGGGTCCTGGCCCATTGCAGTAACATTAATCAGTGCAGTAACATATGAAATAGTATACAAGTCCAACCCATTCAGCCTCTACACTCTATCTCCGTCCAACCCTACACTCCATGTGGGGATATAGTCAACCCACCCATCCCTACACTCCAGAGAGTACTGAATGCGGCACTATACAGTGATATGCAGCTGGGCTACCAGTAATTTAGGCTCGAAGCCTTTCAAAACACTTCCTCCGATCAATAACAACCCATCCCAATGCAATGAATCATGCAATCATGTCATAGTATCGTGTATGTATTCAGTACAGTCTACATAGCATGCTAAAATATAGCCTTACATGTACATATATATAAATATATCACATAGGGGCATAACAGTCATTCAGTCAATTAGAGGTCTAAGTAAGCTTACTGACTCAACAATAGGTCCACAGTTGACTCAGGCGACCCGTACAACCTTAGCAGTCAAACAGTGAAAATGGGCCCTCGAGCTCATGTTGCTGGCCTATGTGGGCCCACACGCCCGAGTGGTCCATACAGCCTAAAATGGCCTTGGCCGTGTGGATTACACGGTTGGCCCAATAATTTCCACACGCCCGTGTGGTTCACTCGTGTGGGGCCCACACGACGAAGTTTGGCCCGGCCCATGAAATCGCACGTGGCCGGCCTCGTTAATCACACACCCATGTTTAGTCACACGGGCGAGCGCACGCCCGTGTAGCGTCGACATTCACTAATTCTTGCTTTTGCCAATTTCTATAGTCGCGATTATGTTTACACACCTTGTTTGCAAAATGCATATCCAGTCCTTGAGCATTCCAATATACATTCAATCATAAACAATCGACTAGTCGCAAGGCTAACAAATTTATCACGACCCTACGCGAAATACTTAATCACTTCACTGTCATTCACTTACCACGTTTGAACAACCAAGGCCTGACCACTTAAATTGTCAAAACCAGATAACCACTAATTCCTGCAATCCAATCAAAACACTTATTAACCAATATCCGCATGACTAGTTTCACTCAAAACGAAACACCACTTACTGAAATGCAAAATCGCATAATAGAATTAGCACCCAAATTTGGCATAGAAAAATAGGAAAGAGTTGACACAACAGGGTAAAAGAAAGAGAGAAGACCTGATAATAATGGAGGGGAAGGTTTGCCTTGAGAAGGGTCAAAATCGAATTGAAAAGAAGGTCAAGGAATCAAATAGCAATACCTTTACCAACGAGCGCAGGACAGTCAACTGAGGTTTGAGAAAACTGATAGCCCAAAGCCGAAATTGAGAAAAGGTTCGGCTAGAGAACAAAAGCACAACCAACACACAAATTCGGCACAAGAGAAGGGTTCAAAGAAGAAGAAGAAGAGGAAAAAAACAGCAAAGTGGAGAGGGGAGAACAAAATGCATTTCGATAGAGAAGAACACAGTTACTGAAAATTTCAGAGAAAAGAAGAAAAAAAAAGCTAAAGCCGAATTGCCATAAAGGAATTTCGACTAAGGGGAAAGGGTTTTGCCGTAAGAACCTGGGGAATTTAGGAAGAGGGTGCCGAAATTTTGGAAAAACAGAGTTCAAGTTTAGCTCTATCTCATCCCATTCCCTAATCCTCTCCTCAAAATCCTCAACACCAACCGTCCACTTTCCCCACACACTTCAAATTCCTTAATTTCCTCCACCAATCTCACAACCACTCAACCACTCAGTATTTCAACTGCACCAAAACACTTACACTGCACAAGCATCCAAAACAACTTATTTGCTTGCGCAAGGACTCGAACTCTAGATCTCTAGGTCATTTACACTCCCCTTAACCACCAAACCAGCTGACGCATTCTGATATAAATTAACAACATTTATTTATAAGCCTATTGTCCAAAGATAAGGGTTTATTCAATAAAAACAAAATTTTTGCCCAAGCTAAGGCTTGAAACCAAGACTTCTCAGACACTACTAGAGCACTTAACCATTGAAGCAGACATGTATTTGTAACAACAACATACGAAAATAAAAATAAAAATTAAGGGTTTTTGGGGCATTACAACTCTACCCCTTAAAGAAAATTTCGGCCTCAAAATTTTTACCTGATTAGAAAAGATGAGGATATTGTTGCCGCATTGTATCCTCAGGCTCTCACGTGGCCTCTTCAGAACTATGATTACGCCAAGGAACCTTAACAAGTGGGATGGACTTTCTTCTCAGAATTTTAACATCGCGGTCCAATATCTGGACTGGCTCCTCCTGAAAAGTCAGGTCTTGCCTAACCTCGATTTCCTCAATAGGAACAATATGCATGGGATCAGAGTGATAGTGTCTCAGCATGGAGACGTGGAATACATCATGAATCCTCTCCAACTCTGGAGGTAGCTCCAACTGGTAGGCAACTAGTCCCACAAGTCTCAGTATGCGATAAGGTCCAATGAATCTAGGGCTCAACTTGCCCTTACGACCAAATCTCAGTACCTTCTTCCACGGTGAAACCTTGAGAAAAATGAATTCCCCCACAGAATACTCAATCTCTCGATGCTTTAGGTCCGTATACGACTTTTGCCTATCAGATGCCTCTTTTAGTCAATCTAGAATCAACCTGACCTTATCCTCAGTATCAAAAACCAGTTTAGGACCTAGAATACGGTGCTCACCCAAATCAATCCAACACAAAGGAGTTCGACACTTACGACGCCTTGTAAGGTGCCATCTGTATGCTAGACTAGTAGCTATTGTTGTAAGCGAACTCTGCCAATGGCAAAAACTCCTCCCAACTGCCTCGAAAGTCAATTACACAACCCCTTAACATATCCTCCAGTATCTAAATGATCCTCTCAGATTGACCATCTGTATGAGGATAGAACGTAGTATTGAAATTCAACCTTGTACCCAGAGCTTCATGTAGCTTCCTCCAGAACCGAGATTTGAAGCGGGGATCCCTATCATATTATCGAAACCGGTACCCCATGCAGTCTCACTACCTCAGACACATATAGTTTAGCCAGCTTTTGTAGAGAGTAATCAGTACAAACCGGTATGAAATGAGCAGACTTGGTCAACCGATCCACGATGACCCAAACTGAATCTTTCTTAGTAA
The DNA here is from genome assembly GCA_025503065.1 of Gossypium bickii. Lineage (NCBI taxonomy): Eukaryota > Viridiplantae > Streptophyta > Magnoliopsida > Malvales > Malvaceae > Gossypium > Gossypium bickii. The sequence continues at coordinate 37,496,417 of CP106717.1, read as the reverse complement.
GCGTTAAGGGCAACCCACTTACGAAATCCATAGTCACTCTTTCCCACTTCCAAAGCGGTATTTTAACTGGCTATAGTAAACCTGAGAGTAGTTGATGCTCAGCCTTAACCTGCAGGCATGTTAGACATTTACTCACAAAATTAGTAACATCTAGCTTAAGACCTGGCCACCAGTATAGCTCACGAAGGTCTCGGCACATCTTGTTTCGGCCAGGATGCATAGCATAAGGGCTACTATGTGCCTCTCATAGTATAGACAGCCTCAACTCGGTATCATTCGGTACACAGACTCTCCCACAAAAATAGAGAACCCCTTCGCTATTCAATCCAAAATCTGATGTATTACCACTCTCAATCTATCAGAACCGAAGACCCAGTGACTCATCCTTCAACTATTTACCCTTATCTGCTCGATCCACATCGGTTTAACCTAGAGTTCAGCCATCAGACTACCATCATCAAATAAACTGAGACGAGCAAACATCGCTCTCAAATCAGTCATATCCCTTCGGCTCAGTGCGTCAGCCACCATATTGGCCTTACCAGGATGGTATTCAATCGTACAATCGTAATCCTTTAGCAGCTCAATCCATCTACGCTGCTAAGGTTTAGCTCCTTCTGAGTTAGGAGATATTTGAGACTTTTGTGGTCAATGTAAATAATACACTTCTTACTATAAAAGTAATGTCTCCAGATTTTCAGTGCAGATACCACTGCGGCCAGCTCCAAGTCATGCGTCAAATAATTTGCCTTATGAGTCTTAAGCTGTTGAGATGCAGGAACCATCTTACCATCTTGCATTAACACACATCCTAAACCGACATGTGATGTATCACTGTACATAGTAAACTCCTTTCTAGGCACTGGCCATATCAGAATAGGGGCTTTAGTCAGTACGGTCTTGAGCTTCTCAAAGCTCTTTTGCTGTGAATTAGTCCAGTTAAATGGCACACCCTTACATAGCAGCTTAGTCAAGGGTGTTGCAATAACAGAAAAGCCCTCTACAATTCGTTGATAGTACCTAGCCATTCCTAAAAAACTGCGAATCTCTAATATAGTCCTAGGCTGCTTCCAATCCAAGACAGCCTTAATCTTTCGAGGATCGACCCTAATCCCCTCCGTAGATACTACATGGCCTATAAATGTTACTTCTTTTAACCAAAACTCACACTTACTAAGCTTGGCGTACAGTTGCTTCTCCCTCAAAACTTGCAAAACCACTCGGAGATGTTCATCATGTTCATCATCAGTCTTTGAATACACCAGAATTTCATCAATAAAGACCACCACAAACTGATCCAAATAGGGCTGGAACACTAGGTTCATCAGATCCATAAAGGCTACTGGTGCATTCGTCAATCCAAACGGCATTACTAAGCACTTGTAGTGCCCATAGCGAGTCCTAAACACAGTCTTGTATACATCAGCCTCCTTAACTCTCAACTGATGGTACCCAAATTGGAGGTTAATTTTAGAGAAAATGGAAGCTCTTCTGAGCTGATTGAACAGGTCGTCTATCGTCTGCAGGGGGTACTTATTCTTGATGGTCAACTTGTTTAATTGTCGATAATCAATGCACATACGCATGTATCCATCCTTTTTTTTTATGAACAGAACTGGTGCTCCCTATGGAGACACACTAGGGCGGATGAACCCACGATTCAGTAACTCTTGGATTTGAGCTTTAAGCTCTACAAGCTCCTTCGGTGCCATTCTATAAGGGGCGATGGACACTAGAGCTGTACCAAGAATGAGCTCAATCCCAAACTCAACTTCACAGTTTGGAGGTAACCCAAGTAACTCTTCAGGGAAGACGTCAGGAAAGTCTTTAACCGTTCTGATTTCTCTAACAGAAGAATCCCCAGAATCTGGAACACTGATGTAGGCTAGATACGCCTCACATCTCTTACGAACCAACTTTTCAGCCCTCAATGCAAAATTCACATTCGACAAGTAGTTCCGACGTTCCCCAATTACAACTACCACATTGTCCTCCTCAGTTCTCAATACTACCCATTTAGTGGCACAATCCAAGTTTACGCGGTGTTTAACTAGCCAATCCATGCCCAGTATCAGATCAAATTCTCCAAAAAGAAGTTCCATTAAATCGGCCAGAAAAATAACTCATTGTACCTCTAAAGGGATGTCTCTAAATAACTTATCAACCCAGACGGACTGCCCAAATGGACTTAATACCGTAATTTTACTCGGAGTACTCTCAACTGAAATCCCCAAGTTTTCAGAAATAGAGCAGGCAACATAGGAATAAATGGATCCTATATATATCAATGCAATATAAGGTACATTAAACATTAAGAACGTATCCATGATGACATCCGGAGCATCTCCCTTCTCTTAGTGACGTGTAGCATATACCAAAGCCGGTTGCCTCTCCTCAGTCTGATTAGCACCTCTGTCCAGTGCTCTCTACCAACGGCCCAACCCATTACAACCTCGAGCCTAAATACGGCCTCTCAATGGCTGCTGAACACCCTTCGGTGTCTGTGTAGTACCCAAACCAAGAGCTTGCATCTGATCAGGCCTCCGTAGACACTCTCTGATACGGTGTGCCAATGAACCGCACCTCAAACATACCCCAGTTCTTTTCCAGCACTCGCCCTGATGGCTTCTCCTACAATTGGTACAAGGCTATTGACCAATAGCAACCATAAGGATCCAACTCTGACCGGCCCATCCACCCTGGCCTTTTTCATAGGCCTCTAAATGGAACTCGAGGGCTCTGAATCCCTCCTATTCTTACCTCTCTCTTTCTCACGGTTCTAGCGCTCAGTGCACTTAACGTCTTCAGCGATCATCGCCTTATCCACTAGTGCAGCGAAGTCTTGCTTACTCTGTGGAGCTATCAGAACTCTTAAGCTATCTCTGAGGCCGTTCTCGAAGTGAACACTTCGCTCGTACTCAGTCGTCACCAAACCTCTCGCATAGCGGCTCAGCCTTAAGAACTCAGCCTCATATTCGGCCACTGATCTGTCCCCTTGAGTCAGATTTAAAAACTCTCTCCTCCGGGCATCCACATAACTAGCATCCACGTATTTTCCCTGGAAGGCAGATTTGAAGAATCCCCAGGTCAGTCGTTCGAGCTGAGTGCCCTCCTTTACAGTGAGCCACCACTAATATGCTTCATCTTGTAGCAGCGATACAACACCCTTTACTTCTTGCTCGGTGGTGCAGCTCAGGTCATCCATAATTCTCTCCGTGGCCTTTATCCAGTACTCAGCCACGTTAGGGGCAACTCCAGCAATACCCCTAAAAATCTCAGCTCTGTTGGATCGGAGTCATTCCGTAACTGACCTTCGACCCCCAGTACCAGTATTGGTCCCAGTGACCCTCTCCAGAATTCTTAAAATGGCTTGGGACAGTGCATCATCCCCAGTCGTTCGATCATGAGACCCAGTCTCAGTCATAGGTGAAGCCAGTGTCTCACTGGTTTCTAAATTAAGTATATGGCCAGATGACGGGGACTCAGCTCGATCACCTCTACGACATATACCACGGCTTCTTGTACCCCGTCCGCGAGTACCTCTAGTGCTCATTGTCTAATCTTGTATTATCTATATTAACAATTTTATGCAAATCAGTGTACAATTTTAGTATTTTTTAATCAAAGTTTTATGCAAAGTAGTATAGTAATTCAGTGTCCGTTTTTGTAAATCGGCCTAATAGTTTTGCTACAGTCTCAGTATACACTATCTTAAGTTTTTTTAGTATAGTCCATCTATAGTAGTCGTAGGATATACTACCTATAGAATTTTCAGTTTAGAACATATAATAGTTTCAGTCAAAATCATAATGCAATTTTTAGAGGGAACTTACAGGATCGGGTCAGAGACTTGACATACCACACATTCAGTAAAACATTTCAAAACACTTCAAATCATTTAAAAGTAGTTCTCTAAAATTTCAAGTTATAAAACCCAAACCACAGCCGAGTTTTGCAACCTGGCTCTGATAACACTAAATGTAACACCCCAAACCCGACCTGGACGTTATGGTCGAATCTAGCGATGTCACATTGAAATGTTTTTTCGTAAAATATGTTGTCGTTGAAAACATCATTTCTATTTAATCATTTTGTGTTATTCAATGATAAGTAAAAAACAGGTTGTTCATTTTTAAAGCATGAATCATTGAAAAGTTATTTATTTTAAAAAAGAACATTACTAATATTCAAAGCATCGTTTATTGCGGAAGCTTTTAAAATAGTTTTTGTTTTTGTGTGTAATTCGATAAAAAGGTCTAATTTTTGAAAACTCGGTTGTCTCTACTACAACCATTTATAAATCAAAATAAAAAAAATCCCAAATTAAAGTAAAAACCCATAAATGCCATTTACAATAAAAAATACCCCAAATAATAATACCTAAAAACATAATCAATTACGAAAATATATGCGGACGTGTGGCCACCTCTAAGTCCCTTACTACACCGATCCACCTATGACTGGGGATTACCTGTTATGTAAAACATAATGGGTGAGTTTACAAAAACTCAGTGTGTAATCCCCATGCAATTATACAGTCAAATGCAAACAGTAACAGACTGGGCCTAGGCCCTTCACGGTAGTAGTATCAATTTCAGTTTGGGCTTTGGCACATCTCAGTACAGAATAGTCATGTGCTTTGGCCCTAGCCCATTACAGTAACTTTAATCAGCGCAGTAACATATGAAATAGTATACAAGTCCTACCCATGTAATGAATCATGCAATCATGTCATAGTATCGTGTATGTATTCAGTACAGTCTACATAGCATGCTAAAATATAGCCTTACATATACATATATATAAATATATCACACAGGGGCATAACAATCATTCAGTCAACTAGAGGTCTAAGTAAGCTTACCAACCCAACAGTAGGTCCATAGTCGACTCGGGCGACCCGTGCAACCTTAGCAGTCAAACAGTAAAAATGGGCCCTCGTGCTCATGTTGCTGGCCTATGTAGGCCCACACCCCCGGTGGTCCATACAGCCTAAAATGGCCTTGGCCGTGTGGATTACACAGCTGGCCCAATAATTTCCACACGCCTGTGTGGTTCGCTCGTGTGGGGCCCACACGGTGAAGTTTGGCCCAGCCCATGAAATCGCACGTGGCCGGCCTCGTTAATCACACACCCATGTTTTGTCACACGGGCGAGCGCACGCCCGTGTAGTGTCGACATTCACTAATTCTTGCTTTTGCCAATTTCTATAGTCGTGATTATGTTTACACACCTTGTTTGTAAAATGCATATCCAATCCTTGAGCATTCCAATCTACATTCAATCATAAACAATCGACTAGTCGCAAGACTAACAAATTTATCACGACCCTACGCGAAATACTTAATCACTTCACTGTCATTCACTTACCACGTTTGAACAACCAAGGCCTGACCACTTAAATTGTCGAAACCGGATAACCACTAATTCTTGCAATCCAATCAAAACACTTATTAACCAATATTCGCATGACTAGTTTCACTCAAAACAAAACACAACTTACCAAAATGCAAAATCACAGAATAGAATTAGCACACAAATTCGGTAGAGCAAAATAGGAAAGATTTGACACAATGAGGGTAAAAGAAGGAGAGAAGACCTGATAATAATGGAGGGGAAGGTTTGCCTTGAGAGGGTCAAAATCGAATTGAAAAGGAGGTCAATGAATCGAATAGCAATACCAGTACCAACAAGTGCAGGACAGTTGACTAAGGTTTGAGAAAACTGATAGCCCAAAGCTTAAATTGAGAAAAGGTTCAGCTAGAGAAAAAAAGCACAACCAACACACAAATTCGGCACAAGAGAAGGGTTCGAAGAAGAAAAGGAAAGAACAGCAAAGTGGGAAGGGGAGAACGAAATACAATTCGGCAAAGAAGAACACAGTTACCAAAAATTTCAGAGAAAAGAAGAAAAAAAACAAGCTAAAGTCGAATTACCAAAAAGGGATTTCGGCTAAGAGGGAAAGGGTTTTGCCGTCAGAACCTGGGGAATTTAGGAAGAAGGTGCTGAAATTTTGGAAAAACAGAGTTCAAGTTCAACTAAATCTCATCCCATTCCCTAATTCTCTCCTCAAAATCCTCAACACCAACCGTCCACTTTCCCCACCCACTTCAAATTCCTTAATTTCCTCCACCAATCCCACAACTACTCAACCACTCAGTATTTCAACTGCACCAAAACACTTACGCGGCGCAAGCAGCAAAAACAACTTCTTTGCTTGCTCAAGGACTCAAACTCCAGATCTCTAGCTCATTTACACTCCCTTAACCACCAGTCTAGCAGACCCATTCTGACATAAATTAACAACATTTATTTATAATCCTACTGTCCAAAGATAAGGGTTTATTCAATAAAAACAAAATTTTTGCCCAAGCTAAGGCTTGAACCTAAGACTTCTAAGACACTACCAGAACACTTAACCACTGAAGCAGACATGTATTTGTAACAACAACATATGAAAATAAAAATAAAAATTTAGGGTTTTTGGGGCATTACAACTCTACCCCCTTAAAGAAAATTTCGGCCTCGAAATTTTTACCTGATCAGAAAAGATAAGGATATTGCTACTGCATTGCGTCCTCAGGCTCCCACGTGGCCTCCTCGGAACTATGATTACGCCAAAGAACCTTAACCATTGGGATGGACTTTCTTCTTAGAATTTTAACATTGCGGTCCAATATCTGGACTGGCTCCTCCTCAAAGGTATGATCTAGCCTAAACCTTAAAATTACTAAAAATCACTTAACAAAACATGTTTATTTAACAACCAAATTTAATAATCTATCAATTAAATCCAAGACACATCAATTCCATCCATGCCATAATTCTAAACATTTAAGAACTTTACAAATTGACCACCGGGTTAGCTAGATTAAGCTAAAACGATAACAAAAACTTAAAAATTTCTAAAAACAGAATTAAAATCACTTACATGCAAGCAAGATTGAGAACCGAATCTTCCAAGCTTATTTATACGGTGTTTCAGCAAGGTTATTTATTATTAATTTACCTTCTTAACCTTAATAATTTAGTTGATAAATAATAAATCTTTGTCCATAAATGTCAACTATGCATTTATAAATTTTAATTACCACCTAAGTCCATTACTATACATTTCTCTAACCATTTAACCCCTTTTAATAATGAAAACCCACTTTTGCAACCTTTATGCTTTAGTCCTTTTTACTATATTATCTAACTAAACATTAAAAATTTTTAACGAAAATTTAAAAAGACCCTAATAAATACTCATAAACCTTAAATAAATAATAAAATAGTGACTCACTTGTCAGAATCCTTGCCCCAAAATCATTGTTTCTGACACCACTGAAAATGGGTTGTTACATAATTGGTTAATGGATGGTTTAGGTGATATGTTTCTTGAAGTTTTATTAAAAGGATATAGTTGTAATTTTATAAATGAAAATTAAAACATAACAAATAATGGAAAGCCATCTTCTTCTTCTTCTTCAATTTTGACTAGTCAAAATCGAAAACTCCATAGCTAGAAAGGAGCAAGCTTTGGCCAACATTTTTTCTCTTGCATGGTATGATTTTTAAATTCATTTCTAATAAATTTTATATTTTTGAGATCGTTTTAGCTTAATCCATCAAACCTGAGGGTTAAGTTGTTAAATTGTTAAACGTTTACGGACTTACCATGAATGATTTTTAGGTTTTTGTGAATTTTTTTAATAGAATATTAAGCTTGGTTGATAAATAAGCTTATTTTGTACAGTGGTTTTTAGTAATTTTAATGTTAAAGGATTAATTTGTTAAAAGAGTAAAATTCATTGGTGTTAATGTGAAATTTTGATAAATATAGGTTGTTTAGGAATCCTATGAAAATCAGCTAGCATGAAGTTTTAGTTAATTATGGTTAATTATATGTTTCGGGTTTAAAGACTAAATTGCATAAAGGTAAAATATTGGGGTAATTTTGTAAAATGATTATGGATGGAATTAATATAAAACTGCTTATTTAAGTGTTAGAATGGTATTAATTGAATGAAATTACTAATTAGATCAATTAACAAACCAACCAGATTTGGACCAAGGAAGATCTAAAGTTTTGGATTAGCCATCGGCTCTGTTTTTTTCAATTGATTTAGTCGAGGTAAGTTCGTAAGTTAATTTAATAGTTAATAGATTGATGTTTTGCAATTTAATACTTATATATATATGATTGGTTCATCAAGTCCATTGAATTGAGAAACGAGAAAGACCATAATTGAAAGATATCATGGCATTTTACCCAAAATGAGTAAGACCATAGTTGAAAGATACTATGGCATTAAACCGAAATGAATAAGACCATAGTTGAAAGATACTATGGCACTACTTCGGGAATGCATAAGACTTTGGTTGGAAGATACCATGACATCCTTTTGAATGATGAATTATTTAGAAAGGTACATCATTGGAGTGAATACTTCATTGAACTATCGAGGTTTGTTGTACGAAAATGAATCAAATTAACATAAAGATTCTTTATGAATAAATACATAATTAAGTTAAATAATCTTGATTTAGTAAATTATGTTACATTCTATATAAGCTTACTAAGCATAAATTGCTTACATTGTCTGTATTTTTCTCTTGTATATCTTGAAAAGCTCTGATAATTGGAAGATCGAATCGGAGCACACACACTATCCGTTCATCATCTCGGTAGATTTTTTATCTTTTGATGTCAATTATAAATGGAATGTACCAGGAACCTTTAAGCTATGTTTGTTAATATGATGATGTTTTAACCTTCTTTTAGCTACTTGACATATATGGCTTAGTTTTGGGTTGAAGTCGTATAAAAGATTGTAACAGCCCGATTTTGGGCCTAGTCGGAACAGTGGTTTCAGGACCATAAATCTGACGAGGAAAAAATTCATTTTTATTACATTTTTATGGTCTACGATTTTATGAAATGATTTCATGAAAATTTCGTTCGAAAAAATCGACGTTTGGGCACTCAATTTAGTCAAAAGGAATAAATTGTAAAAAGTGCAAAAGTTGAGTTCTACATGTTAGAGGTGTCCAATTGTTATGAAATTTTAAATTTGAGGTCCTTAAATGATAAATTGTAAAAAATGAACATTAAATGGGTGAAATAGAATATTTTTAAGTTAGGGGAATTTTGGTCATTTAGTAATTAAAATGAATTAAAAACAAAATTAAAAGCCAAATTTTTGTCCATGTAACACCCCAAACCTGGCCTAAACGTTATGGCCGAATCTGGCGATGTCACATTGAAGTGTTTTTTTGTAAAATATGCTATCGTTGAAATCCTCATTTCCATTTAATCTCTTTGTTTTATTCAATAATGAGTAAAAAATGGGTCGTTCATTTTTAAAGCATGATCATTGAAAAGTTATTTATTTTTAAAAACAAAATTTTTGCCCAAGCTAAGGCTTGAACCCAAGACTTCTCAGACACTACCAGAACACTTAACCACTAAAGCAGAAATGTATTTGTAGCAACAACATACGAAAATAAAAATAAAAATTAAGGGTTTTTTAGGCGTTACAGTCCATCTTCAACCCATGGCCGAAACTTGCATGGAGAAACCATGGCTAGGGTTTTTTAAGCTTTCAAGCATTCAAGCTCGTTGTAAGTCCGTTCTAGCCCCGTTTTTAATGATTTTTACGTTTTTTAAATCCTCGTAACAAGATCTATCTATTTCTACCAATATTTTGAGATATGGTTGAAGTCTAGGGTTTTGACCCATGATGAGTATGTGTGTATTTTGATGTATAAAGGTAGATTATGCATGTTTATAGTTAGAGAAATGACTTTTACTAAGTGATTTTCGGTAAAGATGTTAAAAAGGACTAATTTGGTAAAGTTATAAAATTTGTCATAAAAGTGCGAATTAGTGGAAATTGTGGGTTGTTTTAGTTATGAAAATGGTTCGGCTAGGCTTAAAATACAAATAAATTGAATGAAAATCATTTTACGAGCCTAGGGGCAAAAGTGTAACTATGTGAAACTTTAGGGGAAAATTGTAATTTTGCCATAATATGATTTTTGGATCACATTGAATAATGCGACTAATAAATAGATTAAATGTGATATTATAGATCAAAGAAAATGAGGTTCGGACCTAGAACGGAGGAAAACAAAGAATATGACGAATAAGTCTGTTTCACCGATTGTGCTACCGAGGTAAGTTTGTATGTAAATAATGCATCATTTTACTTATGTTTTCACATTTTTCATAAATGGTATGAATTGTGGCTGAATATTTGATGTAATTGACAAAATATCGACAAGTGAGAAATTTCCCGATTGAACCATAGGAATAAAAATGGATACGAGTGACATGTTCACTAGAAACCTATGTGAAATCTAAGTGAAATAAGTGATCCGGGTGCTAGTCCGTATGTTCTACTGATGGCTGAGTTATCCAGCATGTGTTAAGGATACTCGACAGCTTGTGTAAGCAACACCATGTAGTTTCGTCATGACCGACAGCTTGTGTGAGCAGACTCGAGATTGTGACTATATGAAACGGGTGCTGGTCTTATAAGTTCTACCAGTGGCTGGGTAATCCGGCGTGTGTTGCAGATACCTGACAGCTTGTGTGAGCAGCACTAAGTAGTTACATATGACCGACAGCTTGTGTGAGCAGACTCGCGAATGTGAATAGCTCTAGAACGAGCCTATGTGTGATAAGTGATATGAAGTAGCTTTGGCTACAAGTGTGGCACTATGTGCAATATTCCGATGTATTCGTTAATATTTCGATGTGTTCAACGGGAAATGACTAAGTGTAAATGATTGTGATTATGTAATGCGTAACGTCCTAAATTAAAGGTTGTAATGCTTTCTTGAATTCATGTTGGGCTTGATCGGCTAGCTATTTGAACGTGTTTAGGGGTCCTAAAGAGGCATGCGTTCGAGTCTGAACTTGGGAAAAAATTTAGTTTTTGGCCGTTCAGTAGAGAGGGCTGTTGGCAGTAGGGCTTAAGTAAAATGGTGTGCATTAAGATGACACAAGATGAGCTTGTAGCTTAGTGGCATTGGCGTCATTGGGAAGGCATAGAGAGGGGGTTCAAATCCCACAAGTTGCAATTAGAGGCTTTTATTTTGTGACTTGAGAGGAGAGGAAGCAGAGTTCGGATCGAACTATTCAAGGGGAGTTGGAGACTTGGTCAAATAATTCAAACGGAAGGTGGGGAGCTATTCTAGGAGGAAATGGTGGAGAGAATCAGGGGATGTATGAGTGTGCAAGTGTTGGCCAAATGTGGGGAAGGTTGTGATAGGGAATTTCGGCTAAGGGTGGTCTTTTGGATGTGCATATTCGGTTTTGAGAGGGGAGGGTGCCGAATTTTCTCTGGTTTTCTTTTGAGAGTTTTTGCATTTTGGGTATTTTTCTCTAGCATTTTGGGTCATTCCTTCTCAATTCACCTTTTCCGAATTCTCAGTTTCTTTCTATCTCTTCTTCTTACCTTTCGTACATTCTTCTTTTTCTTGCTAAAAGCCTAAACACTGAGGTTGGCCGAATCACTACTCCTCTTCCCATCTCTCTTTACACCTCGTTTGTCTCCTTTTCTTTTCTCTAAGCTGAATACCTACACTACTTCTTCTCTCAATTTCTTTGTTAGCCAAACGTAAACTTTCTTAAAACCTTGATTTTTCTTGCTAGCTGATTACCCCATTATCTTGTGACCCATTCTTTTTTCGTTCTTCTTTGGTAGATTCTCGTTGGTTAGGCCGAACACTCCTCATCGGCTAGACTAGCCATTTCCGATTGCACTACTGATAAGGGGGTTGGTCGAGCACTCTTCGGTCCTATCATTCTTGGTAAGTCAATTTTCATAAAAGCTTGCTAACAATCGGTATGGGTAGGTTGTGGTACCCTTCGTACTCTTGTTTCGGAAGTTACCTTTTGTTGAGATGATGGTATTATGTCTAACAAATGTTGATTACAATCTAGATCCTAGGCGAGGCATGGATTTGGGTCTGAGCTACGAACATTGAGTGATTAAAGAACACTCTCATTCAGGCAAGGTAAGGAAGATATATTGGAGTGTGTACTTTAAGGAGGGGGTTATTTTAGCAATTGAAGGCTAACAAGAGTTTTGGTGGTTCTAGGTTGGTGTTCGCGAATTCAAGAAAAAATTCAAAGATTAAGGTGTGTAATCTCAGTCCTGTATGTTTTGATAATGCTATGATCAGTGAAGCGGCTAAAAGCCGAAATACTGAAAAGCTGGAATATCAGCATCCGAGATCACTCGAGCGTGCGAACACTCATAGTGATAGACTGAGCCACGAATGTTGGCGATAGACCTTTGGGAGTGCCACAAACTTTCTCGTGGGCTTAGGCAGTAATGGGCCTTGTTGAGCCAAAGTAGGCTAAGTAGGCCCAGTGGGCTAATGGGCCCACAGAGGCAAAATTCATAGTAACTGCCAGGTGATAGATGCAGCTACGAAGTTCGCAGAACCATGATCGAAAATGGACTGAATGGGCCACATGAGCGTTTGGGCTGAAATTGGGCTTTAGGCCTAATTGCACCGTTTTGACCAAAAAGGGAACCTGTGTTGCTCGAGGCGACAGTAGGCTCCCGGAAAGGCCGATAGATGACAAAATTACTGAATTACCTTTGGTGGGTAAATTACCGAATTACCCTTAGTAGGTAAATTACTGAAATACCCTTAGTTGTTAAATTACTGAAATACCCTTAGTGGGTAAATTATCGAGGTACCCTCGATGGGCAAAATTACCGAAATACCCCCGAGGGGTGAAATTACAGTTTTAGCCCTAAACGAATAAATGACTGTTATACCCTTAGTGGTAATTTAAATTTTGTTTATGTGATTTTTATATATCTGTATATGATCGTAATACACTGCATTCATAACATATTGCATTGGATTGGGTTTGCTTATTAAAGGAAATACCATTCTAGTGGCATCGCCACATACCATTCTAGTGGCATCGCCACATACTGTGATAGTGGCATCACCACATATTCTTATTTTAGTGGCTCAGCCACGTATACCGTTATTAGCAGCTAGGCTACTTTACTGGAGAGTTTGGCTGGGAGGGTTGACATGGTCCCCACGTGGAGAGATTGGTTGGTACGGGTGGAGAGTTTGGTTGGTATGGGTAGGGTACATGTTCATTGCATTGATTTTGGGGCTTGGGCCCAGACCGTTACCGAATAGGGCTTAGGCCTAGACTGATATCATATGGGCTCGGGCCCAGACTGTGACCGTAATAGGGGATTACACACTGAGTTCTTGTAACTCACCTTTTTACTTTTAACTATGCAGGTAATCCCCAGCCTTAGTGGATCTGGAGCTGCGAGGAACTCGGAGGTGGCCACTCATCTAATATGTTTTTGGGTTAAATTTAGCAACTTTATTTTAGCTTACTTTGTTCTAATTATTGGGTTAATAATTTTTATAATAAGGCTATTGGGATTTTCATTTTAACTTTTATTTGGTATTTCTTTTAATTGCAAACTGCGAGGCTATTAAACACAGGTTTTTAAAAATAACTATTGTTTTCAAAATATCGTGTTTCCGCAACTAATTAAGTCAGACTTCCGCTACAAACAAGGTTTTAAAGATTATAATGTTTTCCAAGAATGATCTTTAATAAACCACATTTTGAAAATAAGCAAACGAAATCTGAGGTTTGATTGTCAGAAAGTTTTAAGTTGTAAGAAGGGTTTCTAATGAACGCGTAGTTTTCAAATCATATTTTGATATGACATGCTAGGTCCGGCCATAACGTCTAGGTCGGGTTTGGGGTGTTACATGATGAATGAGTGCAGGTACATGTGTGTGTATATATATATATTCATGAGCAATGTGCTCGATATGTGATCGAACTTTGGTAAGATTGATGTGGAGTAAGTTTGACTATGAAGACTTGTAAATATTTGATAATGACTAGCTATTGGAATGGCTAGCTATGGACATGCTTGGTGTTATGTGTGTGTAAATGAAAGTTAATACAAAGAAAACATGAAAGAGTAAAATTAGCAATAAAAACAATTTTAGACAGCAGCAGTTGTGTGACTTTGAAAAATCACCAAAAATGGTGGAAATCGAATTAGAGGTTGAATAAGATATGAACTTAAAGCTTATTAAGCCTATTTTCATATAAAAGAAACAGTGTAAGCAAAGGAATTTCACATTCTGAGATATTTGAATTTTTTTAAGATAGAGTCAGAATTATTTCGGAATTATAACACCCCAAACCCAGGTCAAACGCTACGACCGAATCTGGTATGTTACAGGAAAGAAAATTTTGGAAAAACTAACTACAACCACGAGTAGAGAAAAATTTTATGTATCGTTATTGTCTTTAGAGGAAATTTAAAGTAGTTTTTTAATTTGAACTGATTTACGAAATCAGGTTTATTTAACAAAAGTCGAATTTTAAGAATTTCATAAAGCTATCAGTTTGGAAACAATGTTGCGGTTTCTAATTGAAAATTTTAATCAATTTGTTACTCTTTACCCCTCTTTCGTTAGCCGTTTAGAAATCGTTTGTTCAACGTCTTAATCTAAGAAAACTCCCACTTTGATTGTTTAATAGGCATGCTATATCACTTTCAAAATAAAACCCAAGTTAAAGTTTAAGTGGCCTTATTACAATACCAAAACCCAAACTTAATAGTGAAATTTAAGAAATAATAAAAGCGAAAAATACTTAGAGCATTATGCATGGCCACCTCGAGTCCGTCTCGACTCTGAATCCGCGATCTACTAATTACCTGCAAAATTTAGCAGAGTGGTGAGTCAACGAGACTCAGTGTGTAAATCCCCATAAACGCAATCTGGGCCTTAAGCCCACGGACACACATTGGGCCTTATCCCACTCAACATAGCATGTATCTCATGTATGCAATGCAACCAGCCCAACCTACTTTTCCAACCTCTATATCACCAATCAGCCAAACGCCCGTGGCACCAAGCCACTATGGTTCTAGACCACCGTGATACCAGATCAATGTGACAGAGTCACTAATAATATGTGTGGGGCCAACCCACCGTGGTACCAAACCACTGTGACAATCCCGAATAGATAAAAGTGGGGCCAACCCACTGTGGTACCCAACCACTAAGACGTGTCACTGAATCCTTTATACGTGGTGTTAAACCACCGTGGCACCAAGCCACTGACACATAGTCACTGAATCAAACACGTGGGGCCAACCCACTGTGGTTCCAAACCACTGTGTCAGTCCCTAAATAGCACTTCCCCTTTCGCATCATATCCGCAATTCATGCACATGTGAACATAATGAAATGAATGATCATGCTTTGGATGCAAACAGCCAATTAATTCATACATACACATATTTCACACCTGAAGTCGTAGTGGAACTTACCTGGCGTCTCCAACCTTACCCCCAAGGGTATTTCAACTGCCAATTCAGTCGTTTCGGCTTTCAGCCAACACAGCCAATAACATAATTTAACATACAGAGTGTGTGGGAATTACACACCTGGTAACGTGTAAGACTATGCTCTCTACGTTGACGCTTTCACTAGCAGGAACGACGGCTATCTGCCTATCCTAGGCAGACGTCGGCTCTCTACCATAGCCTGGCAGAAAGTCTCATACTGCTGATACTGCACGCTTCTTAAACTTAAGGACAGTGACTAGAGCTACACTTCCTTCCTCAACCTGACCGTTTCTTGCATCCATGAATAGACTTGATCAGTGGTCAAAGAGAACCTTTGATAGGCTAACCCAAAAGATCCGATTAACATCGACTATAAGGAAAGAGAGAGATCAAATCGTGAAAAACTAAAGAACTCCTTACTTTTGTTACTAACGCAAAGAATAAGACTGCTTGGAACTCACTTTCGGCAACTAGAGAAACCTCGGTACTTCTTTTCCTGATATTCAGCTCAAGCCAAGAAGAATGGGAGAACGAGTTATAGAAGGATGGATAATCGATTGTTGAACAAAATAAAAGAGATGAAAAGAACTAACAAGAGAGTCCTCTACCTTGATCAACCGGCGCCGATTGCTAGCAAACTTGACCCAAGAAACCAATTGCCCCTAAATAAACACCATGTTAGAATCAGCTTCCAAAATAAAATAGCGAGAAGTGGCCTTTCGGCCTATCAAATCGATATGAACCCCCTTACTACCCATTCGGTCAACAACCAACTTACCAACGATCTTTCACACACTGGCCAGATACAAGAAAAGAATACGAGAATGAGGCCCCCTGCATTCGACCAAGCACTAAGGAACCAAGTTAACACCTTCGGTTAACAATCAACAAGAGAAAAGAAGAACCGAAAAAAAGAAGAACTCTTACCACAAAACAAGAAGAGGCCGATTTGAGAAGGCTAGAAGAATGAATGACGGCAATCTAATAGAGAAAAGAGGAGCATTAGGGAGTAGGGGAAAAATCGATTTGCAAGGAGAAAGTACTCAAAGAAGAGAAAAGAAGAAGATAAAAATAAAGAACAAGGTTTGGTTATGAGAAAGAAACAAAAAAGCAAATGGACCTAGGAAAATTCGGCTATGAAGAAACAATAGGAAGAATGGTGAAGCAAGAAGGTGTTTCGGTTCTGGTAAAAAGAAAAGATGCAAATGTTCTCACAATAAAAGAGAAGAAATGGTTTCTAAGGTTAATTTGGCTACCACAAATTCTCAAGAATGCACTCTTGAAGGAAACGGCATACCCTTATGACGATAATGCTTAACAAAATGATCATGAGCACCAAATGAAGGTTCGGCCTCCCCCCTAGCCAAGCTAAACCGTGCACACTCACACACACACCTTCCCAAAATTAGTCAACTACACAACCAACATCCCCCTTCCACGATTTTCTCCATGCTTGACTCCCTTCACTCCTTTGAATTAGTTTGAATAATTCAATCCCCACTTCTTCCTCATGGCCTCACATTCAAAATATTTGACTCATTCCACCAACCACATTTAAGACCCCTTGCCGAATCCACCACTCTAGCTCCCTAGGCGTAAAAATTAAGCTTCTAAGTGAGTGTTATAAGATTCGAACCTCTTCCCCCTTGCTGCTACACAATGACGCCACTTTCCTGCACCTTAAGTGGCGTCTCCTTGCCACTTTACCACTTCACTTCTTGTGTCAACAAAGCACAATTAATTACCCTAAGGCCTACCTCAGCTAGCTCTCCCCTAAAGTGCCCAAAAATAAAATTTTCACTAAGGCTCAAGCTTAACCCCGAGCCTTCCTGGAACCCCCAAACACACCAACTTAACAGACAAAATAAACCAACCACTCAGAAACATAACAAATGCAGAGCCCCTAATTCCCAGATGTTACAGGAATCCCCTGTTCTGACTTGGGAAAATTATTAAAAAAATTTTAAAAATAATTGTGGGTTATAATTTATATGCTTGAAATACTTAATGAATATATTTTCAAAAAAAACAATCAAGAACATCATCCGAATCCCGTACGAGGAGATAATTAATTTTTAGTGAAGTAGGGTCGGAACTGTTGGATAGCAGAAAAGGGATGACTTTAATGAATAAACTATACTTATTAGATAAAGAAAAAATTCTGAAACTTTTATGGTAAGAGAATATGTAAGTCTAGTTTGAGGGAAAATTAGAGGATCTTAATTTAGAGTTTCGTAGCTCAAGATATAAATAATTTAGTGACTATGACTCGAGCAGATAGCTTGAGGGGAACGTGAGTAAATAGTGGAACTATGTGCAATTATGATTGTATTATCTTGAGAACATATTGTGAGGATTGGTAAAAGTATATTAACTAATTTCTTATTATTTACATGCTAAGTTACTAAGCTATATAGCTTACACCCCTTCCTTTCTTTTTCCTATAGTGTCACATATGCTAGCTCGAGTTGGAGGGTCGTCGGAGATTCTATCACACTAAGAAGCTATGGATTGGTATCGATGATTTTTATTCTAGCTTTTTAAGTCTATGGCATGTATAGGGACTTGGTCATTTGTGTACATGTTATTATGAGTTGGCCTGGAATATTGGCCTATGCTAATTGAAGGTCATTGTTGTATAAGGCCATTTGATGTGGCCAATATTTGTTATGTTATAAGTCTATGATGAAGCATTACATGGATGTGCCTGCTTGTTTGGGTTGGATGAGTGAATGTGTGATAATTATGTGTGGCAAGTACATGATGAATGTGATTTATAAATGGTGTGCGAATGCCATGATGTGGTTATTAGGATGCCTAAAAAAATGCCATGTGTGTGTTGATAAACTTGGTATAAGTGTGCAAGAGTTTTTGGATGGAAAAAGGCTTGGTAAATAGCCTAACTTTCATCCACAAGGATGGCCACACGGCTTAGCACACGGGTGTGTAACTTGGTCGTGCGACCCTAAATGGTTGATGACGTCATAAATAGAGAGTTACACGGGTCGAGGACACGGGCATGTGGCCTTGTTTTGTGGTAAAATTTTCTAAGTATTTTAAAGTTCTCGGCTTAGTCCTAGACCACTTCCAAAGTATGTTTTGGACTTCGTAGGCCCGTAATAGGGACAATATGATTATGAATGAAAAGTTTTAAATTTTAATGGAAATTTATGACTCAAAAATTATCGGTTATATATGATTAAGTCCGATAATGCCTCGTACCCTATTCCGATAACGGATACGGGTAAGGGATGTTACAAAGATAGTGTTTAGTATCTTAATTTTATCTACTTATATATGGTCACAATATGTTTTTGGTATACATGAATGGTAAGAATGAATGATAAATTTGGCATGTGTTTATGGTTGAATATTATGGTCTGGATGTAAAGTAGCTTGGCATGATATATGAGTTTGATTTGGAAATTGAATTATGGTGTCAATAAGGGCACATTGGTTAGACATTTAAGTGTTTGAATAGATGATGTCATTGTCTCTTGTTTGGTAGGTGAATTTGGCATGAAATGAACTTTTTAAAGATGAGTTTTTACCATTTTTAAATTTAAGTATCGATATTTTGGCAGTTGGTATCAATACTTGACCATATGAACAGTTTTAAAATAAACAGAATGCCAAAATGGTATCAATTTTTATTTGAGTATCAATACTTTTTCATAAAATATCAATACCATAAAATAATTATCGATGACCTTATTTTTGCAAAGAAAACATAATTGAATTTTGGTATCAATTTTTAGTAAGGTATCGGTTCAGTATCGATACCAACTGTGGATTTTCATTATTGACTTTAAAACTTTAAAATTTTGTAATTCGTTCCTATTACATACTTGGATTTCGTAATTAGGTCCTTATAGAGTTCAAATTTTTAATATGTTTGATTATATGTGATTTAAATTATAAATAATTGAGTTTTTGTTTAATAAATTATTTATTGAATGTTTAATTTTGTCATAGCATCTTTTTACTCAGGTCCGGTGACCGGTTTGGGTAAGGGGTGTTACATTTAGTGGTATTAGAGCTACAATTTAGTCGGTTCTTGGACTAAACATAGTATGTATAAAGTCTAGAAATACATGGCATTATATAACATGTGATAGTGTGTGTTGTCTTTTGACTTAAATTGATTTTGTTATTGATATACATAAAAGATGGCTTACAAACATAACTGAGCTAATTCAGATGAAGTGGAGAGTAATATTCCAACTTCGATATAGGGAACAGTTCATAGCGAGCCCATTTTTGGGGGTCGTAGAATTGAGGCACGTGAAGCTTTCTTCTATATGATGTCAGAATGGTTTATTGCTCAAAAACCTCTACCAACTCCCCCTATTCCTCAAGGGTACAAAACAGGTATGTGTAAACAACCCTCTTGTTGATAAAATTTGCAAATACAGGATTGAAGAATTCCACAGTAAGGTTGAGGACGATCCAGAAATGGCTGGATTTTGTTAGAAAATACTACCAGAGTTTTCAATGAGTTGTCCTGCTCTCCCAATGATTCCCTGAAGTGTGCAGTTTCTTTGTTAAAAGACAAAGCATATCAGTGGTGGAGTACCTTGATAGCGATGGTATTGAAAGATCATGTAAGTTTGGACTTTTTCCAAATTGAGTTTAGGAAAGAAAACGTCAGTGAGCAATATCTCAATAAAAAACAGAAAGAGTTCCCTAAACTAAAGCAAGGCCATCGAACTGTAGCTGAATATGAGAGAGAGTTCATCCGGCTCAGTAAGTATGCTAGAGAATGCTTCCCTTCGGAAGCAGTTAAATGTACCTAATTTGAAGAATGCTTGAATGAAGACATCGAATTGCTTATCGAGATTCTAGAGTTGAAAGAAGTTGTTGTGTTAGTAGATATAGCGCAAAAAGTGGAAGATCTTAGCAAATCAAAGAAAAAGGTAGATTCTGAAGTTCAGGATTTGAGTAAAAGAAAATTGGGAAAATTGTCCTCCTCTCTTTCAAAGAAGATAAAAGAATTTAGCAGCCGTACGTCAACTTCATCCGAATTTTCTAAGAGAGAACGAGGGAAGCAAACTAGTTAGAGACCTCAAGCTACGCTAGCAGTTAGTGTTGGCAGCGTTCGTAATGTAAACAAGCCAGATTACCAACATTATGGTAAAAAACATTTCAGAGAGTGTCGAGTAAAGGAAGGATCATGCTTCAAATGTAATTCGTTCAACCATTTCCCCAAGACTGCCCCGACAGATCCGACAAGGATAAAGCTCAAAATGTTCGATCAGGGAATGCAGTTTCTAAAGGCAAGCCACCGAAGAATAGTTAAAATGTAGGAGTTAGTCAAATTGGTATGAAAGACACTACAATTCGATCTGAGGCACAAGCACTAACTAGGGCTTTTGCGATTCGAGCTCAAGAAGATGCTTCAGCACCTGATGTAATTGCCGGTACATTTTCTCTTTTGATGTTACTATTTAAGCTTTGACTGACCCAAGGTCAACACACTCATACATATGCACTGCGTTAGTAATGGATAAGAAACTACTAGTAGTGTCAATTGAATTTATAGTCAAAGTAACTAATCTGTTAAGTTGACAAAGTCTGTAAAAATTATCCACTAAAAATTCAGGATTGCAACTTTCTGGCCGGTTTGATGCTATTGTCGTTTTATGAATTTGATGTGATTCTCAGTATGGATTGGTTGACTTTGCATGATGCGATTGTGAACTATAGACGAAAGCATATTATTTTGAAATGTCTGAATGGTGAAATAGTTAGAGTTGAATCAGATAGATTTAAGAGTGCCACCAATATTATCTCTGCTTTTGTAGCTCAAAAATTTGTTCAAAAAGGGTGTGAGGCATATTTAGCATATATACTAGATACCAGAGCTTCAAAATTGAAGTTTAAATTAGTTCTGACTATTTGTGATTTCACGAATGTGTTTCCAAAAGAGTTGCTAGGGTTACTGCCAATTAGAGAAGTTGAATTCCTATTGAATTGGCACCGAGAACATCTCTTATATCGATCGCTCCGTACAAAATGGCACTAGCTGAGTTAAAAGAATTAAAAGCACAATTGCAAGAATTGACAGATAGAGGGTTTGTTCAGCCTAGTATTTCTCCATGGGGTGCACTTGTGTTATTTTTTAAGAAAAAAGATGGATAGGTGCATTTGTGTATTGATTATCGACAGCTTAATAAAGTCACAATCAAGAATAAATATTTGTTGCCTCGTATTGATGATTTGTTTGATCAATTGAAAGGTGTGATAGTATTTTCAACTATTGAGCTTTGCTCTGATATTATTAACTTCAGGTTAAAGATTTAGACGTGCCAAAAATAACTTTCAGAACCAGGTACGGACATTATGAATTTTTAGTTATGTCATTTGGTTTAATGAATGCACTTGTTGTATTTATGGACTTGATGAACAGAAAATTTCGATAATATTTAAACAAGTTTGTTATTATTTTCATTGATGATATATTGATTTATTCGAAGGATAAGACAGGGCATGCCCAACATTTGAGCATTGTACTGAAAACATTCCGTGAAAAGAAGCTATTCGCAAAATTCAGTAAATGTGAGTTTTGGCTTCGAGAAGTCAGGTTTTTGTGTCATGTAGTATTGGTATGTAACAGCCCAATTTTAGTCAAATCGAAACAGTGGTTTCGGAACCATAAATCTGAGGCTAAAATAATTATTTTATTATAATTTTAATGTTTACTATATGATAGAATAATTGTGTCAAAATTTCGTTAAGAAATTTTATCATTTGATTGGTCAATTTGATAAAAAAGACTAAATCGCGTAAAGTGCAAAAGTGTTATTCTATTAGCTAAAGGCGTCAAATAATTATAGAACCTTAAACTAAAGGTCCTTATGTGGTTATTAACCCATTTTGTGAGATAGTGGATGTAAGTGGAGTGGTATTTGGTGTAGTTATTAAATATTTTTAAGGTTAAAATTGGTATTTAGTAATTATGTATAATTTAATAAAACAAATGAAATTATTTTTTCATTCATCTTCCTGAAACTGAAGGCTAGGGTTAAGGGAAGCCATTTTTGGTGTTCAAGCATTCTGCCACTTCATTGCTTAATTGTAAGTCCGTTTTTGTCCCATTTTTAATGATTTCTATGTTTTTGAGATCGTTGCAGCTTATTCTAGCTAGCCCAGGGACTAATTTGCAAAACTGTTAAAGATTTTAGATGTTTTTATTGATGAAATAGCATGTGTTTTGAAGTTTCTTGATAGATTATGAATGCTTGTTGGCAGATATACAAGTTTTGTTAAGTGATTTTTAGTGAAAATGCAAATTAAGTATTAAATTGAGAAATGTTGAAACTTTGTGGTTAAAATGTGAAATATATGAAAAATATGGGCTGCTAGGGGTATAATAGTAATTCGGCTAGCATGGGTTATTATTGAATTTCATTGATTTGTGATTTTATGAAATAAGGACTAAATTGTAAAAAATGTGAAATATTAGGGGCAAAAGTGTAAATGTGCTTTAAAGTGTGCTTTGGACCAAATTGAATAGAGGGATAATTAAATGAGCTGAATTTGATATTATATAGATCAAGAAAAGTAGAATTTGGAATTAGATCGAGGGAAAAACAAAGTTTTAGATTAATCGGTCTATTTCATTATTTTTGAACCCGAGGTAAGTTTGTATATTATAAGTTTTGTTACAAATGTATTACATATGCTTTGATATATTATAAGTTTTGTTACAAATGTATCACATATGCTTTGATATTGCATAAATTGTGAATACGAGACTATGGATATGATCGATAGTGATTTGACGACGATTCGACATTTGAAATCTGGGTTGAACCTGAGGAATAGTTTAGGATACTAGTGACATGGCATTAGAGGATATATTGAGTTGGCTTTAGGCCATGATATTAGCACTTCGGGTGTGAGTTATACCGATTTGGCTTTAGGCTATAAATATCGACTAATTTGGCTTCAGACCATGATATCAGTATTTCAGATATAAGCTACCTTGATTGGGCTTCAAGCCATGGTATAGGTACTAAGTGTGCGAGACTCTTGAGTATCCAACTTCTGTTTCGAATGGTTCAACGGGTAAACAAAAGATGTGATTGAGTATGAGAATGATATGAGATGGTACAGGTACGTACATAATATGTATAAGCTCTAGTTTAAAGAAACTTGTGAAGAATGTGATTAATATCATAATTGTGTATATGAGAGGTTTGTTAGCTAATATATGCTAAATGTTGATATATATTGAATTATGATCTTGAGATTGAATTGAGTTTATTTTATACGAGATTACTAAGCTTTATAGCTTACTTTGTTTAATTTTCCATGTTTTATAGTGACTTTAAAACTAGCTCGGACTCAGGGATCGTCGGAGACATCATCACACTATCAAGCTATCAAATTTGGTACTTTTGAGCTTGTGTTTTGGTTATATGCCATGTATAGGTATTTTGAGTCATTTTGATTTTGGGTTGATAATGATTTTGGTCATTTGAAAATGACTTGTAAATGTATATGTTTTGGTTTGTAAATATAGCCATGAGAGTTGGCTTAATTTGGTTGTTTTGGCTATGTATATATATGTGCATATATGGTTGTGTGATGCTTGATAGCTATAAGTACTATTAATGTCAAATGGTTAAGTTGTGGGTAATGGTATGCTTGTGAAATTTAGGCAAAATAATGCATATTTGAGTCTAACCATTTTGATGTTTAAAGTAAGTAAAATTTTGTATGAATTTGGATGTCATATTGTGGTAGTTATGTTTTGAATTGGTTGGTGTTGGATATGGTTTGAAATATACTTGAATAAGGATGTTGCAATGCCTTTTATATGATATGTTTGGTTCCAATTATTTTGATGTAGGTGTGCACAAAATTTAGGTGGCAAATTGGCTTGGCAAATAGCCTATTTTTGTCCACACAGGTAGAGACACGGGTGTATGTCTCAGCCGTGTGCGATACATAGTCATGTACACGGCTGTGTGCCCCTTAGTGTTGAATTTGAAATCAAGTCAGTATGCTCTACACGGCCTCTCACATGGGCGTGTGACTTGGCCGTGTGCCATAAGTTAGTATTCCCTACAGGTTTGGCATGGCCTAGCACACGGCCTAACACACGGGCGTGTATGGCCATTTTTAAGGCACACAGGATAGCCACACAAGCATGTGTGTTGGCCATGTGACCCAAGTCTGAGAGTTATCCGGGGTCGGACATAGGCTAGGACACGGCCATGTACTTTCATTTCGAATGTCCATACGGCTTTTGACACGGGCGTGTCTGTTTGCCGTATAAGACATACGGGCGTATGTCCCCTATTTTTGAGAAAATTTTCTAAGTGTTTAAAAAGTTTCCAAAGTTATTGGTTTAGTCCTGAAACACTCCCAATGCATGTTCAGGGCCTCGAAGGCTCGTATTAGGGACAATATGAACGTGTTGATCTATATTTGAATGAAATTTGGAAATGTATGTGAAAATGTGTTATAAGTCTGGTAATGTTCTGAAACCCTATTCTGGCATTGAATACGAGTGAAGGGTGTTACACGGTAGATGGCATATGAGTAGATCCGAGTAAAATATTAGCTGTTTTGGACTAGAAGCCTCCGAAAAATGTCAAAGAAATTAGAACTTTTCTAGGTTTGGTCGGGTACTACAGACGTTTCATTAAAGGTTTCTCGATGATTGCTTTACCATTGACGAATCAGAACGATGTAAATTTTGTCTGGTCAGATAAATGCCAATAGAGTTTCGATTAGTTGAAAGTAATGTTAATCGAAGCCCCTGTGTTAATTCAACCAGAGTCTGACAAAGAATTTGTGATTTATAGTGATTCTTCGCTTAACAGTTTGGATTGTGTTTTAATGCAAGAAGACAAAGTTGTAGCTTATGCTTCCCGAGAGATGAAACCGCATGAGAAAAATTATCCAACACATGATTTAGAACTTGCAGCTATTATGTTTGCCTTAAAAATTTGGCAACACTATCTATTTGGAGAAAAATGTCACATTTTCACTTACCACAAAAGCTTGAAATATTTGATGTCTCAAAAAGAGTTGAATTTGAGACAACATAGATGGTTGGAGTTGTTAAAAGACTCTGATTTAATTATTGACTATCACCTTGGAAAAGCTAAAATTATTACGAATGCTTTGAGTCGAAAGTCATTGCTTGCTTTGAAAGATTTGAATACTCGATTGACACTTGTTATGATGGTTCTATTTTAGCTGAATTAAAAGCTAAACCTATAATTCTACAACAGATCTGTGAAGCTCAGAAAATTGATTTTAACATGTTTAATTATATGTGATTTAAATCACAAATAATTGAGTTTTTGTTTAATAAAATATTTACCGATTGTTGAATTTTTTTTGTAGCATATTTTAATCAGGTTCGGCAACTGGGCCAGGTAATGGGTGTTACACTTAGCCTGAGGTTTTTTTTGCTTTTTATTTTTTCTTTACGTATTCTAACACTTTATTGTTTCTTATAATATTTGGTTAAAGCACATTGTACATTCCTCCTTCGTGCAACACAATTCTTTGGTGTCTAGCCAATTTTGGATTCCTAGTACCACTAGGTTTGCTTTGCTAGTTTGATTCTTACACATTATGATTACTTTATATAAGAACTTTTAAAAGACTCACAAGATTAATTCTTACCTTATTGAGAATTTAATTTTATTTCTGAGTGTATTAAGATGAAGTATTTTTATTTTTCTTTTTTGAGTGTTATGTTCTTTTCAGGATTTCATAATGACTCGTGATACTCGTAGTAGCAAAGGGAGTGATCATCTGAGTGAAAATCCACCGGTTACCATAGAGAAAGCACTTAAGAGTGCAATAAAATTGATTGTGAGAGTGATGCGTATAAATGTTTTTGGTAAGTGGAAGTGTGCATAAAATAGTAAGTAAATGTATGTATAAGTGAATATGTTGCCATTCTGACCTCTTGGAACCATTGGATATCATTGACATGTCATAAGATTGTGAATACTCACCACTATTTGTTTATGATTGGGCATTTAGGCCCCGGGATAACATTGAACAGATAAGGGAATGTTGAGCTTAGCTCCATTCACCGGGATAGCGTGGTGTGTTCGGGGGAGTATTACACATTCTTGCTACACTTTTATGGGATAGTGTTAGACTCTTTGAGTCATTTGGAGTGTTTGGAGATCTGTTTATCCAATGCATTAGGTTTCTATATGTAACGCCCCGAATTTGGGCCTAGTAGGATTGAGCCTTGGGTTTAGGAGCGTCAAAAATTCTTGAGAGCAAGAAAATGACACAATTGGTTGTTGCTTTAATGGTCAAGTGATTAGCAGTGTTTGGGAGTGTTGGAGAAGTCTTGGGTTCAAACCAGGGCTTTAGCAAAAATTTATGTTTTTCTCTTAAAGGAGCCTTGATGTTAGTGGGTAGGTTTTAAGAATATTTTTGGATAATTTATATCACAAGAGAGTTTGTGTTGTAGTGGCAAGTGGCGTTAAGAGTATGCATGTGGTCTGAGGTTCAAGTCATAGCGCATGCAAAATTTTTGGTTTTTCTTGAATGAACCTGGATATCGACAGGAAGGCTTTATAAACATTTGGGATAAAGTGTGACACAAGACGGCCTTCTGGTCGGGTGGTTGTGGCGTCATTATGATGGCAAGGGATCTTGTGTTTGTGTCACCCTGTGCACAAAGGAAAAAGGAGTATTTATTT
This sequence comes from Gossypium bickii, assembly GCA_025503065.1. Lineage (NCBI taxonomy): Eukaryota > Viridiplantae > Streptophyta > Magnoliopsida > Malvales > Malvaceae > Gossypium > Gossypium bickii. The sequence goes on along the minus strand of CP106717.1, from coordinate 37,469,359 downwards.
TACTCCTTTGCTGCGAGGTGGTGGAATTCGAGTGAAAGACTACTGGGGAGAAAGTTTGAATTGGTCTTGAGTTGTTGGGAGAAGATTATACAGCAAATCAAGGAGGGATTTATGGAGATGTTTAAGGAATTTGAAAAGGGGGAAATTTGTAACCGAATGGGAGTGCTGATATGTGCAAATTCGGCTAGAAAGTTTTAGGTGCTCATGTTTTGCTTTGTTTGGTTCTCAGCATTTTGTTTTATGCTCTTCAAGTTCTTTTGATGCATCAAATTGTGTTTTTGGGGTAGCTTTTAGCACCATTTTTCTCTCGTTTTCTTTTCTGGTGGTTGAATATTGCATTTTGGGTATTTTATGAGTGGTCGATTTCTCCTTTCTTAATTTTGCTGAATCTTTCCTTTCTTTCGGCTTCTCATTTCTTTCTTTTCTTTCCACTGGGCTGGCTGAATTCCTCCTTCTCTCCTCTTCTAGATTTTCTTTTCTTCTTTAAATTCTTCTCCTCTATTTCTCTCCATTAATCTCTTGTAACCGAATATCCCTTCCCCCTTTCTCTTTTCTTCATCTTTCATTTAAGCTACTCTCCTCTTTGGGGTTACTCATTAGTCGAATCATCTTGATTTCGTAAGGTTGAAGGTTAAACTTCAGCTCCTTTGTTCTTCAAAGCCGAACACTTTTTCTCTTGGTTTATTGATCTCTTTTTGATTTGGGCGCTGCTAGACTTGAGTCTTGGTAAGTATTGGTAAGTTTTTGTCTTTGAAGATGGCGATTTCTTTTATTTAAGGGCTGAATGTACTTATTTTCTCTCAATTGCTTTTCGCCTAGGTGTTGCCTTGTAACACTGTGTCTTGACCAAATGTTGCTAAGGATTCGATTTCATTAAGGAAGGTGTTGGGTCGATTTCTTATCTCTTTCAAGTGATCATTCCTTTATTGGTAAGGGTTCAAGTTTTAGTGGTACCAATTAGGGGATTATGGTTGTTTATGAATTTGGTTAACTGATCTCATGAAGGTAAAGCGTTGAAAAGACTACGTGGTGTTGGAACAAGAGGGATTTTGTGATTGATTGGTTGGTTCTTGATCTCGAAAGTGGTTCGGTTTCGACATCGCAACAGGTGTGTAACAGTACCCTGTATTCGATAGTTGGCGAGAAAGCCGATAGAGTGTGTGTACACACACACCACTCCTTCTGATCGTAGATCGACAAAATGCCGAAAAGCCGAAATACCGGCGAATGATGCCACACGAGCGTGCGATCGCAAGTGTGGTGGATCGAGACCACGAATATGGGCGTAAGATGGTTGGGGCCACCGTGAGCGTTCTCTTGGGCTTAGGTCGTTTTGGGCCGCGTTGGGGCCGAAATGGGTCGTGTGGGCCCAATGGGCCTCTAGCTCCACGCAGATAAAATGCATGTTATATGGTTTCTATTGGTTTGAACTGTGGCTGTTTTTGGGACTTGGGTCGAGTAATGGGCCTTAGGCCCATTTCCACCGTTGTGATTGTTTAGATACTTAAGTCGCTCAAGCCGACGGTGGACCTTCTGTTGGGTCACTGAGACCTCAGTTTGTAAAATTACTGAAATACCTCGGTTTGTAAAATTATCGAAATACCCCCGATTGCAAAAGTACCGAATACCCTCGATTTGTGAAATTACTAAAATACCCCTGATTTGAAAAATTACCAAAATACCCTCAGTTTGCGAAATTACCAAAATACCCCCAGTTTGCAAAACTAATGAAATACCCCCAGTTTGTAAAATTATCGAAATACCCCCGATTGCCCGAAATACCCCAGATTTGTGAATTTACTAAAATACCCCCGATTTGTAAAATTACTGAAATACCCCCGGTTTGTAAAATTATCGAAATACCTCCGATTTGCAAAATTACCGAAATACTGTCGGTTTGCAAAATTACTGAAATACTCCTGATTCGCAAAATTACTGAAATACCCCCGATTGTAAAAGTACCGAAATACCCCCATTTTGTGAAATTATCGAAATACCCCCGATTTGCAAAATTACCGAAATACCCCCGATTGCAAAAGTACCGAAATACCCATGGTTTGTGAAATTATCGAAATACCCCTGATTTGCACAATTACCAAAATACACCGGTTTGCAAAATTACCAAAATACCCCCGATTTGCTAAATGAGCGTAATGCCCCTATAGGGTAAAATGACCGTAATACCCTCATAGGGTAAAATGACCGAAATACCATTATAGGATAAAATGACTATTTTGCCCTTGTGGGTAAATGACTGACTTAGACTATGAATTTGACTGATTTGACTGTGATCGTATGACTGTGTTTTAACTGACTTGACTGTGGTCGTGTGACTGATATGCTTGTAATATGTGTGTAAACGACTGCTACTGGGCATGGTCATTTTGCATACACGTGTAATGATTGAGCATGACATACACGACATATTGCATGCAGTTGGGACATTGATACGGAGAAAGTTCTGATAGGGTCACACGGGTCGCATGAGACGATTGTGGATCCAGTATTCATCTGTTAAGGTCGCACGGGTAGCATGAGACTGTGGACTGACGAATGGCTTAAAGCCGCGTAATCTGATTATGGCTCTGTGCCAACCTAAATATGGCTCTGTGCCATCTTGACTATGGCTTTGTACCAATCGTATTTACCCTTGGCTCTGTGCCTAACATATATATTGATGACTCTGTGTCGATCATAATTACCCGTGGCTGTGTGCCTATTATATTACCGTCGCTGATGGCTATGTGCCAAGCTTATTACAATATCGATAGCTTTGTGCCATCCTGACTATGGTTCTGTGCCATCCTGATTATGGTTTATAACCATTTTATTTATGGTTTTTAGTCGTTCTACCTACGGCGCCGAGCCATTCTGTTGACTTACTGCTGCAACCGGTGCTAAGCTTGGTGTGTTGGCTAGGTGGGTCGATTTTATCCCCACGTAAGTGTAGGGTTGGTACGAGTGGTGTGTTGGCTGGATCGAGGTGGGATGCATCCTCATACTGTTGCATATCTATTTCTGAGATTTGTCACTGTACTGGGCTTAGGCCACTTGTTCTGTTGTTAGTTTGGGCTAGGCTCAATTGATTCTGTTTTGGGCTGTGTCCCAAATGATATTGTAGTGGGCCTTGGCCCACGTATGCTCTAAACTGGATTGTACTATTACTATTAAATGCTTTGGCCCAGACTGTTTCGGTTTCTGTATACTAACTATTACTCTAGTAAGGGGATTACACACTGAGTTTTTGCAAACTCACCTCGTTTTTAACAATGCAGGTAATCCCCAGCGTTAGGAGGATCAGTGCTGCGAGGGACTCGGAGGTGACCACATATGCGCTGATATTTTTATTTTAGCCCTAGTTATTTAAATTCTGTTTTGGGTTTTAATTTCTGTAATAAGGCCTCTTTGGATTTAATTTTGAATTTGGGATTTTGTTACGTTTTATATCTGTTAGACTTAGACGAGTTTTCAACCCAATTACTGTTTTTAAAAACATATGTTTTAAACTTCATTACCTTAAATTAGCTTCCGCAACTAAAAGAGATTTTTAACAAAGTTAATAACGTTTTTAAAAGTGATTAACTTTTCAATGAACCACGTTTTGAAATTGAACGAACACAAACTGAGGCTTTAGTTTTTAAATATTGAGGAGGGTTTTCAATGAAAACCTGGTTTTTGAAAAACACTTCAATGTGACACGCTAGATTCAGGCCTAACTTCTGGGCCAGGTTTGGGGTGTTACACTATACATGTTTCATAGTCACAAAATACGAATATATCAATATGAAATGCTATGAGTATGTTTAATGCAATGCCATGATTGATTGATATAGTATGCTTTATTTTAACTATGAAATATGTGTTAAATTGTGGCAATCTTTGAGCACTCACTGAACTTAAATAAGCGTACACTTTTATATGTCTTTTAGCAAAAAAAAAATAGCTATATTTGGGGAGGAGAAGTAAGCAAGCTAAGTGATTCAAGCAAGGCATTCCTCTTGGGTATGTGTTGTAACTTTTTGGCTATGAAAATAAAGGCAATGTGGGACCATACTTGAGGGAACTAGACCTTTTTCATTTCATTGGATTTTAAATAGACTTTTAAGGATTATTTTTAAGGATTTTTCGACTTGGTTTTATGTTTGATTAATGCTTAAGATTAATGTTTTAACATGTTTTGATTTTGGTGGTGATTGCATGATTTTGATATACATGTCTCTTGGTTTAAGTTCTTGGTATAGATGCTTAAGTTGTATGTTGGATGCCAAAGTGACAAATGAAGGTTTTTGAGTTGTTTCTGCAGAAATTGCAAATGACATCACGACGTGGGGTCGACATCGAGATGCCCTTTTTCGCGTCTTCGTGATGAGAGGCAACATCCATATCACATCACAATAAGAGGTTCGTGTGATCGTAACGTGACAAACTATTGGTTTTTAGGAAGTTTATTACTCATTCTAGTCTTAGATTTTATACAATGAAATAAGAGTCCTTAAATGCCATGAATTGCATAAGAAAATTTGCATGATTGAGACCTATATGTTTAATTTCATAATTTACTTTCAATTTTGCAAAAAGATTTTCCAGATATTTTGTAAAATTTATGATTTAGTTCTTTAACCGTTGTTTTAAAATTAAATGAGTTTTACTTGTCGATTTTAGTTTATTCTTTCAATATTATTTTAATAAAATGTTATAAACTGGTTGCATGCAAAATTTATTGTTTTTTGAAAGTTTCGTATGATAATTGAAAATTGATGATTTTGCCCTTGGATGTTATTTGATGATTTTTGCTAGAAAAGCATGATAATAGGGTTTGTATGTTTTCCTTGAACTGTATGATTGTTAAACATGCATGAATATTATGTGGCATGATTGGTGGTCAGTAAGAAGGTCATGTAAGTGGCTAATGTGACGTCCTAAATTCAGGTTAGACCATCCCGACTAGGTTTGAGGCACCACAAAAAAGAAGATGAAAAGCAAGAAAATACCCATGCAAAAGTGAGGAATGATTATTTTTAACTAACCACAACTAAAATTTGTTTAGTGGTATTTGTTTATTACAAGATTTCAAGGATCCATTGTTGGACTACCAGTTACATTACTCTACCATCGATAGATGATTTTACTTGTGAGAGACATGTAAGTTTAACATTGATAATTCTTCACAAGTGTAACAAGGTAAGAAAGGCAATGACACATTAGAAATTGAATTAATAAAGCATACCTTAAATGTTTTTATAAGTATTCTACTAATTTTGTTTTTAAAATATTTCATTACGACATACTTTCTTGTTGGTCAAGTTTCATTAAACTTTGGTCTTAAAGTTCAATTGATTTTATGGGTTTATCTAGCTTTGCAAATGATACTTTTGTTGCATGTGATAGATTTATTAAAAAAATTATGCATTACTGTAACACCCTATACCCGACCTGATCTTCGGGTCTAGGTACTGAATGTCGCAAACTGTTAGAGTATGCCCAAAAACCAATCATGAGATGATTGTAGTCACATACTCATTTTACCTTGTTCATTAATATAATGCATTTCCATTATTATTTCAGTTCCTTTTTCTGTGTATATAAATAAACAGAATTGTAATAAAGTCCTAAGAAAATATGATTATTCTTAAAAAGGTCCTTAGTCAAGTATTATTGTGGGCTTGGACAACAATAATGCATTAAGACTAATGTGTAGTTGATTGATGACAAACAATTCTCATTGACATAGGGATGTCAAAATCAATACATGAGTATGTGTTAGAAAACAACATATTGGACTGGCCTACTATGAGTATTTTTTTTGGATTATTATGTAATAGTTACAATATTACTCATAGTGATAACTATGTATATGATCCTCAAACTTGAGATTATCATTGTCCCAACATCATGAATCGTATATTTTGATACAGCCAAAATGTCTATCGTAACAGTTTGTACTATAAAGACTGATATTGGATATATCATAATCCATGTAGTGAGATATGGCTGATCAAGATAGGATTTATGCCTTCCACATAATGGGAGCAATATCTTAGTCCTTTTGGTGGAGTGAGACTAGAAATGTATTGCCATGCGTGAATAAGTTGATACTGGACTATACAAGTGTGACTATTCAATGACTTGTGTTCAATCTAGATATTAAGGATAAAAGGATATAATACATGAAAAGATTATCATAGAAAGATTATGCCGAATCATGATTTCTTCTAACTTGGGTGACAATGATGCATTGCTAGATGTCACTCATTGCTTATAATGTTAGAAACGTTCTAGTATTACTACCAATATTACAAAAGCCTATGGAGCCACACCTTATAGTTGAAACGAACAGAATCCAAATACATTTGGTATTGTATTTCGTTGTCACATGAATTAAATTAATTTTTGAATTAATTTAATCTGATAGTTAAATATTAAACACATTTTATGTAAAAACTTATTGTACACAAATAGAGAACATAGACATAATTAATATATTAATTTGATTCATGCAAAATATTAATTGTATATATTTTGTCGAATTTATTAATATAAGCAATTGTATTAAGGTCAAAATATAAAAGGCATAGAAATTAATATTATTTTGAAAAGAATATAATTAATATATGAATTTGATTCATACAAAATATTAATTGTATATATTTTACCGAATTTATTAATATAAAAAGTTATATTAATTAATTTCGATCAAAATATAAAAGGCATAAAAATTAATATTCTTTTGAAAAGAATATAATTAATATATGAATTTGATTCATACAAAATATTAATTGTATATATTTTACCAAATTTATTAATATAAACAATTATATTAATTAATTTTGGTCAAAATATAAAAGATATGGAAATTAATATTTTTTTGGAAAGAATATAATTCATTTTTCTAACTTTCCATTTTTCGTCTCTATTAATAAGGGAATAATCATGGTTTTCATTTTTAATATGTGATATCAAAGAGGAAAAAAGGATGATAATCCCTTTGTGTATGAAGGTTACCAACTTAAAGTTTTAAAAGGTCTAGCAATTGTTTTTACTACTCACATGCCACTGGAATTGATTCTAGCTTTAACTCAAAAACTCTAGAATCAAATATGTAGGCAAGATACGCGTCATAGCCTTTTCTAACATAATTCTGTGCTGACATAGCCGAAATAACATTATACATACTATCCGGTCTATCTGATTCAATCTAAAGCTTTTCATCGTTCTAACATTTTAACACAATAAGTTTTCGTCTACAGTTCACAATGGTATCATGTAGAGTCAACCAATCCATACTCAAAATCACATCAAACTCATCAAATGATAGTAGCATTAAATCGATCGGAAAGTTGCAACCCCGAATCATCAAAGGATAACTTTTACAAACTTTATCAACTAACACATACTGGCCTAGGGGATTTGTTACTTTAATCACAAACTCAGTAGACTTGAAAGAAAATTTCTTACTTGACACTAGATTCGTCCATACATACGAATGTGTTGACCCCGGGTCAATCAAAGTAGTAACACTAGTATCAAAGATAGAGAATGTAACAGTAATAACATCTGGAGCAGAAGCTTCCTCTCTAGCACGGATTGCATAAGCTCTAGTCGGTGCTTGTACATCGGATCTCACAGTAGAGTCCTTTGTTCCACTGCAGCTATTTCCCGCATTTCCATGTTCCGCGGTGGTCTACCTCTCGCAGTTGTATTGCTCGATCAAACAATCTGAGCCTTTTCTTTGTCGTACCTCTCTAGGCAATCTCAGATAAAATGTTCGTATAAACCACATTTAAAACATGCTTTGTCTTTCATCTTTCACTCACCAAATTGTCGACTCCCACATTGTTGACATTCAGACTTGTTACTTGTAAACTGAAAATTATATAGGATTTTTTCCTCTATAATTTATCACTTTTTTACTTAAATTCATTTTTAAAACTAAGTAACTGTTTAATAAATCAATGAAATATGTGAAAATAGGAAATTAGGACATAAAATTATTAAAATGTGATTTTATGCTTTATTATATAGTTTTCATGCATAAAATATTTCATTAATAATTTGGGTTGTAATTAATTATTTAAATTGGATAAATTTTATTCTTTGGTCATTTAACTTATTAATTTATTTTAGACAGGTCTGATAGCTTTGTTGGATTACAAAAATCGTCCAAATTGAAGACCAAGCCAACCCAAATTCGGTTACACATGGCTGTTCACATAAACCACTTTTGATTTAATTACACAAGGTCCTTGCAATGTTGAAGAAATTGGAGATTTACCCGAAGATTTACAGTTGGCTGAGCCTTAGTCCTGAGTTGTCATGGCTTTTAAATTGCTTAAAAATCAAGCAAAACCCAAGTCAAAAGCCACTAAGCATGGCCGGCCACTCATTGAAGAAACTTGAAGAGATTAAACCCCGCTATTTTTAGAAAACTACCCCCTCTCTTCACCTATAAATAAGACCCCCTCATTCCTTCATCCATCATCCCTCATCCTTCATTATTCTCTCTTTTCTCTCAATTTTCTAAGCATTTTCCATTCACCACGCCTAGCATCATCTCTTCATAGAGATTTTAGCAATTAAGCCTCTTAAAGATCCCTTGGTCGGCCACCTTGGAGAGCCATCAGCAAAGGAGCAAAGCAAAGGAGTGAAGGAGCCTAGTCAGTCAGAGTCTTGGGTGATAGCCACTTTGATTTGGGTTTAATCTTTCCTTTCTTTAATTTAATCTGAAAATTTTTTCTATGTGTTCTTTGTTCTTGTTTACAACAATGTTGCTTAATTTTATTTAAGCTAAGATGATTGCTTTGATTAAATAATATTTATTTGATTCATGCTTATAATGTTTGTGCCTCAATCAATCATGTTTTCAATTAAAATCAAGTCTGTATTTCGTTCATACATGATTGAAATGCACCTGAATTAGCTGAGCAATCCTAACCAAGTGACGGCTAGTGGACACATAATTGGAATGTGCATGCTCAATTTAAATCCTAACCCGATTAAATTGCAGGTTGCATAACAACTCTAACCAAGCTCTGTTATCTGCATAGTTATTAGATTTGTGTGATTAAACTATTTCAAACCTAACACATCCCTATTACCTCACACGAATGCTAAGAAACCCTTAGTAAGTAAGGATCAGTAAAATGTGTATTTACTAAGTAAAGGATACCGAAAGGACCTAATGTGGTTTCCAAACTCATGAAAGATCGAGTTGCCATGGAATGTTTCTCCGAATGTTATTAAGCTTGTTGATAATAAATTGAGTTTAACTAAACTAATTTTCCTCGCTTATTTATGTTATAATTGTTGCAAATTGTGTTTAATTTTGCTAAAATCTATTTCATTCATATAGTTTGCATACTTAGGATAATTTACATTAGGTATCATTGCATTTAGTTTAATATACTTAATTTTAATCATCACTTCTCAATCATATTGTGTTTTATTTACCAAATTGTTAATATAATTTTACAAATTAAGTGACCTAGCACAAATACAATCCTTGTGGAGATGATAACTCGATACTTACTTATTACTTAATAACGACTGTGTACACTTGCACAAACCTATGCGTTACATTACTCTTAGTACTGCCTACGCTCGACGTAGCCTGAGGTTTTGAACTTACATGTTGTTTACCTCGGTCTCTACCAGAATAACCAACTGAAGCTGATGAACAGTTATGATATTCTTTTGACTTATTTAACAATGATTGATAAGATTTTCCCATTTATCTCTTACCCAAATCACGAGCCTCAAAATCAGCTTTTCTTTTAGCCTTACTCAAGCATTTAGCTTTGTGTGCTCAGTCAATTAAAATAACAAATTCTTTCAATTCTAGAATCTCGACTAACAACTTTATGTCTTCGTTCAACCCATCTTCAAACCATTTACACATGGCAATCTTGGTTGGTATACATTCTCAGGCATACTTGCTCAATCGAGCAAATTCCCTCTCGTACTCTGATACTGTCACCTGGCCCAGTTTAAGCTCGAGAAACTCTTTATCTTTCTTGTCAAGGAACCTCTGGCTCACATACTTCCTACGAAAATTAGTTTGAAAGAATTCCCAGTCTACTTGCTCTCTCGGCACAACTGAAACCAAGGTATTCCACCACTGATAGGTTGAGTCTTTTAGTAAGGAAATAGCACATTTCAAGCATCCAGCCGATGTACAAGATAATTCATCAAAAACCTTGATTGTATTTTCTAACCAAAACTTGGGTCTCTCTGGATCATCTTTAGACATAGCTCTAAACTCTTTAGCCCCATATTTACAGATTTTATCGACTGGAGGTTTGCTAACTCACATTGGTTCCAAACATTGAGAAACTACAGGAACATGTTGGGGAACAGGTGGGGTGGAGGTTGTTGAGCCACCAGGTTCATTCGTACAAACTCGATAAACCACTCATTCATCATTTGGAAGAAGGCTTCCCTAGCCTCTCTTCCCCAGCCCTCAAATACGGGCCTATTGCCACTCAACGCTGCCTCATGAACAGACGCTTGTGTGTTATTTTTAGCATCATCAGACTCAGCTCGGTTGGATGACATTTTCTATATGAATGCATAGTTCAAAACGGGTCAGGAGTTATCACAGTATCACTGGTTATATAATGGCATGTATTTCTAGACTCGTACACACTACGTTCAATCCAAGAAATAACTAAATTATAGCTCTGATACCACTAAATGTAACACCCCTAACTCATATCCATTGCCAGAATAGGGTTATGAAGCATTATCTTAAAAACATTCATTTCCAAACATTTCATTAATCATAGCATAATCTATTCATACACAAGCAAATCGCCTTTTATTTGAGCCCTTGAGGCCTTGGAAACACTTAAGAAACAATTCAGGACTAAATCGAGAACATTTGAAACATTAAGGAAAAAGTTAGAAAAATTCAAGCTGTAGCGGTCACACGGCCATGTGGCTAGGCCGTGTGACTTTCGAAATAGGGACACATGGCTATGTCCCAGCTCGTGCCCGTGCCTGTGTAACTCTCTTACTTGGGTCATATGGCCAAGCCATACACCTGTGTGCCAGGCCGTGTAACTTTTAAAGTTGCCTCACATGCCCGTATGCCAGGCTGTGTGCTAGGCCGTGTAACTACCTAACTTGCAACCTTTAAAACCTATGGGGGGACACACGGCCTTGTCGCATGTCGTGTGTCACACAGAGTTGAGACACATGCCGGTGTCTTAGGCCGTATGGACAAGAAATTAGCCATAAACAAGACATTCCTTTCACCCATTCAAGCATGAACCTACAAGTAACATGCACATATAACCAAAACCTTAAAACATGCCCAAATTATGTATAATAAGTCCAATTCAATAGGCCATTTAACCATCCAACCAATATTCCATATAAGCACCTCAAGCACAACAATTAAATATACCTAATCATAAGCATAATTGATCATATTCATACCAATACATATAGCTCATAACCATATCAAAGCATAACCTAACTTGGCCACATTATAAACATACCATCACATACCAAACCAGTCAATCCAACATGTATCAACTTAGCCATAATAACACCAACCATCAAGGCATCAAAGTGCCAAAAGCACACCAACCACAAAACCATATATACATGCCAAACATAACAACCAGATCATTAAACACAAGTCCACCTATACATGCCATTGTTAACTTGGCCAAAACACCAAAAACTATCGATATAAATGTTGGATAGTGTGATAGGTCTCTGAAAAGCCTCCAAATCGGTCGAGCTTCCGATAATCTATAAGACATAGGAAAGAAAATAACGTAAACATATAATGCTTAGTAAGTTTGTATAACATGAACATAACTTACCATTTAAATGCATAACTTTAAAATTAAAAATGAACCAATCCAACATAAGCTTGGCACATGTAACACCCCATACCCGGGTCCCAGGCTAAGACCAGATACGAGACATTACTATGCTTGAACTTTCTTAAACATGTACTTACAGACTATAAAATTTTTGTTCCAAATTAAAAACTTCTCTTTCTTACTCAAATCATACATTTCATGGGCCTACGAGGTCTCAGACTTTCATCCTGAAACTTTCGAAACCCATCTGGAAACTTTCTCTCGAAACAAGGGTCACACGCCCGTGTAACTTGGGACATGCCCGTGTATCCCTAAGACATGCCCGTGTCTCCCACCTGTGGTGGATACTGACAAGTCACACACGGCCTTGGCACGCCCGTGGCCCTAGCCCGTGTGTCATACTTTGATATACTAACTTATTCACATGGTCTGAAGCACACACCCATATGCTAACTGTGTGTCTCACACGGCCTGAACAAACGGCCGTGTGGTTAGCCCGTGGTCTATTCTAACTTAAGACTAAGGTGCAGGGGACAAACGGCCTAGACACACGCCCTAGACACACGCCCGTGTGTCTGTCCGTGTGGGTACTTAGAGGCTATCTACCAAGCCTTTTACGACTCTCATTTTGCATACATTCATATATCATCACATAATTTCACATAGCTTCAATATAACTCTTGAATTAAAGACATTTAATCATAGGAGAAATAAAGCTTTCATCCCATACACTAGGGAGAACTATATCCAATACAATTACAAACAACTTAAGCCACCATGTATGGCTATACACAACCAAATTATAAATTCTCTTCATCCAACACAACTTGGCTACATCAATTAGAACTTTATCAACCTTAAAAGAATCCCTATGCATGCCATGACTCAAAGGAACTTGAAACACCATACCAGGAGTCTACTCTATAGTGTGAAAACATCTCCGGCGGCCTCCAACCCGAGCTACTTAAAAAAAACTATAATGGATGGGAAAGAGAAAAGGAGTAAGCAAACATGCTTAGTAATTTCATCTGTATATAACTGACAATTTCTAGTATTCATTGAATATCCATTACTACAAGGTATTATAATGAATTTTCTCATAAACTCATGGTTACTTACTCAACCACTTTTGAAGTTTACTTATTCTATCTCTTACCACATTCTCACCATGCCACAAGCCAATTGCTCGTTCAATTAGCACACATTCCGGCACTGATTACCATATGATCATATAAAACAACATATCAAGCATTTTCAATGAGTCACTCATACTACTAATCTCTCAGTGGTTTCGCACTTAGCCCACCATTGAATCTCTAATAGGGTGGTATCACACACAGCCCACCAATCATTCACACTTATGGTGATTTTGCACTTAGCTCACCAATCATTTATAACCGATGGTATCGCACACAGCCCATCGATTACTAATTAATCAGGTGGTAATGCACATGGCCCACCGATAACAATATAATTGATGGTATCGTACTTAGCCCATCATTATCATTAACATCAATAAGGTGATATCGCACATAGCTCACCGTTATTTTACATTCATGGATAGTAATCCACATGTATATCTCTATTTCAAATGTTCAACCGAGAACATCCTCACACATTTCTATTCTTATTTAACTTTCTACGATTCTCGTTCGCATTCACACAATGCATTAATAAATCTATTTCATACAGCTAAGATGTATCGATTACACATAACCCACTAGAGGTTCATCATATACTGAATTCATCACAAATTGTTAGATAACACTATTGAGTCTCATTTGCATAGTGTCACATTGACATCATACTCTAATAAGGTCTTACTTATATTAACATATCGATTCCATGTCCCTGACAAGGTCTTATACGAATTCTTTTACCGTGGCCATATTCCAATATGGTCTTGCACTAGACTATAACTATCATCATATCATGCTATATACATTTCCTATTACTCCCAAATTCAATTCTCTTGACATCTCATTAAAAGATATTTCATACATTCATAGAGTAAATATACATTCCATACAACATTGGAATACTAAATTAACTCATACGTAATTGCCACATTCACACATGAAATTACAATTTTGCCCCTAAGCTCGTAAATAATTTTTTATCACATTTTCTCGTTAAATAAACCTAGCTGAACATTTAATCCTCTTACAACTATTCATAAATCCATCAATTTCATTCCTTAATGAACAAATTACAACTTTTGCATTTTAGTCCTATTTAGGTGTTTCCATGACAACACCTTTCACAAAAGTTGTTTCTCATCATCCTATCATTCATTTTATTCTATGAAAATTCATCAAACAACATAAACTCTCTTATGGCAAGTCCCTATACTTTCAATCATGTTGCAAATTAGTCCCCCCATTAGCTCTTTTAAGCTTTTGGGACTCCAAAAATACAATTTTTATCAAGAAAGATCATCAAAATCACTTACTTGTGAGGAGGAATGCTTGCTGAAATTTTGAGCTTCAAAAACCCCCATTCTTGTTGGTATTTTTGGTGGAAGAAGAGAAGAAATAAAAAGATGATAGCTTTTTGCTTATTTCATCTTATTTTATTTCTTTTTAAGTACCTAACATGACAACATTTAATGCCCTTATCCCCTTTGTCTTCCTTTGACCAGTCAAGCTAATTTCCATGGCCTAATTGCACATTTGGGACCTTCAATTTATAAACCATAGCTATTTGGCGCCTCTAGCAAATAAAATAGAACTTTTGCACTTTATGCGATTTAGTCCTTTTCCACAATTTAGCTAGAAATCGCTAAAATTAAGGCACCAAAATTTTCATGCATCATTATAAACATGTTATAACACATAACATAATATGAAAATAATTTTCTCTAACCTCGAATTAGTGATTCTGAGATCACTATTCTGATTAGCCCCTAAATCGGGCTGTTACAATTCTCCCCCCTTAGGGATTTTCGTCCCCAAAAATCCTATCAGGAGGAGTTGCTACCAACATTCTTAAAACGTTTCCATCTACTCTTTAAAATTGCGAATCCACTTATCCTTAAGTTTCTCTTACCAATAACTCTTAAGCTGTGATACCAATTTGGAACTCTACACATGTCCAAATGATTGTTCGAGTCTTTACTGGTTGATACTACAATTCGAATGACATATTCTAATGACATCCCCCCTCTTGGGAATTATGTCAAACCAAATTTGAAATCTATATGGTTTTATCTCACTTCCTCATTAAAGCATTCACCAACTGTAATAGGCTTGGCTTGTACGCTTTGAAAACTCAGCTTTTAGTGGATCAACTACTTCTGACCATAACTCAATCATATCGTGAAATGTACTCTACTGTCAAAACATTTATGCACATAACTGCACTTCCTTATTCTTGCATTAGCAGATGCGCTGCTACTAAATCTCATACTAAAACTTCTGTATAAGTTCTGGATTCATCATCATTCAAATTCTATCTCGAGAAATCATCAACAATGGAAAACTTATACAACCTGTATTTTATCATCACAAATAAACTCATTCAGAGTTTATTTAAAATACCATTTGCTATCTCACTTCTGAACCCTTTTGTTCTGAAAAGAAAACTCACTCTTGTCATTAACCTTGCTGAAACTAGTATATTACCAACTAAGATGACCAAGTAACTAACTCGCATTGCTTAACATGGATCTTTTCATAATTTCTAACTCATTACACAGACACAAAGGTGATTGTCTCTGGATCACCAATCTGGAAACTCCGTTTTTTCTCAATTCAGACTGGACTCAGTACTAGAACTTTCAATTAATAGTTCTTTTTATAGCTTTCAACTCAACTATCACGGTTTGCACATTTTGATGAGCATACCCTTATATCATGCTCCCTACTCACGTACACACAAAATTTTATTCTCTTTATTGATTCATGCGTGAATATACACAAAACTTGAATCATATCTCAATACATTAATCCACTCTTTCTCTATACAGAGAACATATTTTTTGCACACTTTCATCTAAGTTTCTCTTGTTGTGCTAATCTAAAACTGTTACTAACATCATATCTCACGATAGTAGTGACATCTCGATCGAATTCATTAGCTCTATTCAGCTTACTCAAAAACCAATCATACAACATGAAACTTGTGATTTCACCTCTTATACTAGAATCATCACCAACTCCCTCCTCAAAGTACCCAAATAGGATTACTAAGAGATAAAGGAATGTCGATTTCAAATAAATAAATCAACAACCATTTTATCTGATTTTTACTATTAGCTAACATTCTCACACAGTCACAGTTTATGAAAAGAACAACCACATCAGCCCTGAAAGGCAACAGATATTTGTACATAATACTCAAGGGGATTATTATAATCCATCCATGGCATCAACTAACCATGCACAAACTACAGGCTTCGAGCCAACTTACTCATTCTTGCCATTTATTTAGCACATATCGTGCCACACATCGTACCTGTTTCTTCGTGATTCATTCACGAATATCTACATTCACTCCTTCACATGACTTTAGTACTAATCTCATTTCTACTTCTAGACTCATCTATTTGTCCCATTGATCACTAGGGATAATCAAAGATGCATATTCATCATCATTCATGTAGGTACGAAACCAATGCCACATCCCTGAGGTGGTCTTATATAGGGTTACCTCTAAATGCCAATGTCATATCCTAGATAAGGTCTTATATAGACTTCCACATCAGGTATCGATGCCATATTCTAAATATGGTCTTACACGATTCTCATATTTATTACTGATGCCATATTCTGGATATGGTCTTATACGGAATCTCAACTCGGTGCCGAGGCCATGTCCCGGTCATGGTCTTATACGGGACCTTATCTATTTCATATCTCAATGATAACCTTTTCATTTTAGTCCTCTATGACTTCAACCTCATGTTCAACAACAATTACACCATTTAGTAGAATATTATGTATCGATGTGATACAAGGCATTCTTAATCATGCTAACATATTTATTGCATTAATCAAATGCAAACTTACTCAACTTAACTTTCATAACATCTCATCATAACTCAATAGTGGTAAACAGGGTGAGGTTGTACACTTAACTCTCGTGGCTACATACATATGATTTACTATTCATCATCAATGAAATACCATCATAGTCACACAACTCGCCCCAAGTGAGTTTTCACATTTATCACGCTACAATTGTTTTTATCACTTGTACCTTCAAACTGTAACTTCACTTACTCAAGTTCCACATTAATATCCACTCGAGTACTCAGCATTTAACTGTACTTTCTCTTACTAATGTTTATTAATCTAGAGAACGTCTTACGGATTTTGAGTACGTCGTTTACTTGATTTCCATAGTCTAACTATGGTCTTACTCATATCACACCTCATAATCCAGCTATTTCTTTACATGTCATCACGATGCCATAGCCTTGCTACGGTCTTACATGAAATCTCATATCAATACCAATGTCATATCCCTGATATGGTCTTATATAGGATCACATATACCGCCATGGTCCAACCAAGTTCTTATTCATCATTTTATCATTGAACGACCGTACTCATCTCTTGAATTCTACTTAGTCAAGCTTCTCAGTTTAACTCTCACACTATAATATATGTGACTTCCTAACAGAATCATAAAAAAAACATTATACATTCTCTACTTTTATAGTCACACGTAGGATTTAACCATGTGGACATATTTATCATAAACAATGGCATCACAAATCTCAAATGCTTACTTACTCTTTCTACTTCTCACATACATCATGGAACTTACTAGTGTCATGCTTGTAAGGTAAACAAGGTACCTGTAAACCTTGATCACATAGATCAATATACTTTACTATAATAAGCATAATCTCAACATCATCATTCATAACATGAATTATACTTATTAGTCAGCCTTAACTAGCATGACATAATAACAACTTTACTACTAACTTTCTTGCTATCTCATTTAAGCTTTACTCTTTTGCCTGATGAATTACTATAAATGACTGAGGATACTGAATCGGATACTGAATCTTATCTCTCATTTAACTCGATGCCAAAGCCATATCCTAGATATGGTCTTACATGGGATCTCTCAACTTGGTATCTTTATTCATGAACTGGTCAATGCCGAGCCTTGGCTTGGACTTGCATGAAATCTTTCTTGTTACTCACCAATGACATGCCTTGGCTTGGGCTTACATGGGTCTCCATCTCATAATAACTCTTCAATGCCAAGACTTGTCTTGGACTTACATGATAACTTTGCTTGATTGTCGATGCCATGCCTTGGCTTGGTCTTATACGGACTTTCTTATTTCATGTGATAAATCGAGTATCCTAAGTAATTCATCTTCAATCGGGACTTTCATATACGTGCTCTTAGTAACTTCTTTGTTTAATAAATCATTAAACATTTTCATGGAAATAATGTGCACATAATAACATTATAAGCAATTCAATGAAAATAATCATGAAGCTTGAAAATCATACAAACTTACTGAAATTAGCTCGTTTGGGAATCATCACTATTTTAACAAAATAACTTCATTAGAGCCGGGGGACATCACACTATCATGGTCCACATATGGCATGTATAGCTAGACTTTACTCACGCTAGGTTAGTCTTAGAACCGACTAAACCATAGCTCTGATACCACTAAATGTAACACCCCATACCCGAGTCTGAGGCTAAGACCGGATACGAGACATTACTATGCTTGAACTTTCTTAAACATTTACTTACGGGCTATAAAATTTTGTTCTGAATTAAAAACTTCTCTTTCTTATTCAAATCATACATTTCATGGGCCTACGAAGTCTCAGACTTTCGTCTCAAAACATTCGAAACCCATCTGGAAACTTTCTCTCGAAACAGGGGTCACACGCCCGTATAACTTGGGACATGCCCGTGTATCCCTAAGACATGCCCGTGTCTCCCATCCGTGGTGGATACTGACAAGTCACACACGGCCTTGGCACGCCCGTGGCCCTAGCCCGTGTGTCATACTTTGATATACATTCTGGCACTAATTACCACATGATCATATAAAACAACATATCAAGCATTTTCAATGAGTCACTCATACTGCTAATCTCTCAGTGGTTTCGCACTTAGCCCACCATTGAATCTCTAATAGGGTGGTATCACACACAGCCCACCAATCATTCACACTTATGGTGATTTCGAACTTAGCTCACCAATCATTTATTAGTGATGGTATCACACACAGCACATCGATTACTAATTAATCAGGTGGTAACGCACATAGCCCACCGATAACAATATAATTGATGGTATCGCACTTAGCCCATCATTAACATCAATAAGGTGATATCGCACATAGCTCACCGTTATTTTACATTCATGGATAGTAATCCACATATATATCTTTATTTCAAATGTTCAACCGAGAACATCCTCACACATTTCTACTCTTATTTAACTTTCTACGATTCTCGTTCACATTCACACAATGCATTAATAAATCTATTTCATACAGCTAAGGTGTATCGATTACACATAACCCACTAGAGGTTCATCATATACTGAATTCATCTCAAATTGTTAGATAACACTATTAAGTCTCATTCGCATAGTGTCACATTGACATCATACTCTAATAAGGTCTTACTTATATTAACATATCGATGCCATGTCCCTGACAAGGTCTTATACAAATTCTTATACCATGGCCATATTCCAATAAGGTATTGCACTAGACTATAACTATCATCATATCATGCTATATACATTTCCCGTTACTCCCAAATTAAATTCTCTTGACATCTCATTAAAAGATATTTCATACATTCATAGAGTAAATATGCATTCCATACAAGATTGGAATACTAAGTTAACTCATACGTATTGCCACATTCACATATGAACTTACCTCGATGTCGAAAGGCCCAAAAAGGGACTTTTGCCCACATTTCTCTTTTCATCCGTTCTAGGTCCGAAACTCATTTTCTTTGATCTAAAACAATGAAATTTACTGATTTAATCAATTATAAATCATATTACACCATAATATACACTTTAGACAAAAATGACTATTTGGCCCCCTACACTTTGGCAAAATTACAATTTTGCCCCTAAGCTCGTAAATAAATTTTTATCACATTTTCTCGTTAAACAAAAACATTTTCTCGTTAAAAAAACCGAGATAACATTTAATCCTCTTACAACTATTCAAAAATCCATCAATTTCATGCCTTAATGAACAAATTACAACTTTTGCATTTTAGTCACATTTAGGTGTTTCCATGACAACACTTTTCACAAAAGTTGTTTCTCATCATCCTATCATTCATTTTATTCTATGAAAATTCATCAAACAACATAAGCTCTCTTATGGCAAGTCCCTAGACTTTCAATCATGTTGCAAATTAGTCCCCACATTAGCTATCTTAAGCTTTAGGGACTCCAAAAATACAATTTTTATCAAGAAAGATCATCAAAATCACTTACTTGTGAGGAGGAATGCTTGCTGAAATTTTGAGCTTCAAAAACCCTCATTCTTGTTGGTATTTTCGGTGGAAGAAGAGAAGAAATAAAAAGATGATAGCTTTTTGCTTATTTCATCTTATTTTATTTCTTTTTAATTACCTAACATGACAACATTTAATGCCCTTGTCCCCTTTGTCTTCCTCTGACCGGTCAAGCTAATTCCCATGGCCTAATTGCACATTTGGGACCTCCAATTTATAAACCATAGCTATTTGGCGCCTCTAGCAAATAAAATAGAACTTTCACACTTTATGCGATTTAGTCCTTTTTGACAATTTAGCTAGAAATCTCTAAAATTAAGGCACCAAAATTTTCATGCATCATTATAAACATGTTATAACACATAACATAACATGAAAATAATTTTCTCTAACCTTGAATTAGTGATTCTAAGATCACTGTCCCGACTAGCCCCTAAATCGGGCTGTTACAGCACAAGCCTAAGCATCACCAACAACACAAGTTAGTGCTTAAACACATAATTTAACAAAATCATTACATGGTAAGATAGAATTCATGAACATAGCATATTTGAATTCATACTTTCCATAAACATGGTCATTCATACATTGATCCTCATCAATTCATACCTTTTCATAAGTTCATAACTTAGCCATTGGAACTGTAACACCCCTAAACTGTATCCGTCGCCAGAGTAGGGTTACGAGGTATTACTGACCAATTCATAACATATAGCATACATTTATCAAACATAAAGCATTCATTCTCATAAATCATTCAACAAAATTACATTGTCCCTTATAAGGGCCTACGAGGCCTTAACCATGCTTTAGAAGTGGTTTGGGACTAAACCGATAACATACGAGAAACTTAGAAAAATTTCAACCATATAGGGGTCACACGTCCGTGTGAACAAACTGTGTGCCTCACACAGCTCCAAACACACCCATGTCTCAGGCCGTGTAGAAACAGGGCATACATACTAACTTGGGTCACACGGCCAACCACATGCATATGTGTCTAGCCCGTGTGCCCTTCGAAGTTGCCGCACACAGTCGTGTGTCAAGCCGTGTGCTAGGCCATGTGCTAGGCCGTGCCAAACATGTAGGGTATACTGACTTATGCAACACGGCCAAGTCACACGCCCGTGTGCTAAGCCATGTGCCAATTAAGGGGTATACTAACTTGTACCACACGGCCAGTCACACGCCCGTGTGTGAGACCGTGTAGAGCATACTGACTTCAATTCAATTTCAACACTAGGGGACACACGGCCATGTAACATGACCGTGTGTCACACATGGCTGAGACACATGCTCGTGTCTCTGCCCGTGTGGACAAAAATAGGCTACTTACCAAGCCATTTTACCACCCAAAATCTCATGTACCTAAACAAGGCAAAATGTACAATTTCCATACACAAAGGGCAAATCAATCCCAATTCATGCACAACTCATGCTATACAAATGCAACCATTTCACTTACTCAAATATATACCAAAACAACATGATCTTTAACCTTAATTCATACAATATATATACCAACTTAATATTTAGAACTGAAAACTATCCTCAATCAAACAGTTCATTCACTATAATACATACTATTTAATTACCACTTTGACATATAAGTTCATGCCACAATTAGACCTTTCTCAAGCTTTCATCCACCATAATTCAAATAACCATTTTAACTTCCATAATGTCTTGGTTACAACCATTGCAAAACAATCCATCTCACAAGGCATTATAAACATCTTACAAAAGTAATTAACAACCATTTTTAATAGCCAAACATACATCAATATTAACATCATTTACAAGTCAAATTTCATGGCTATATTCATAACCAAAATACCACATCTAGCCTATACATTCCATATACCATAAATCTATAATTCAAAAGTACCAACTTAGATGTTTGATAGTGCGATGATGTTCCCGATGACTCTCAGATCCGAGCTAGCCTTGATTCACTATAAAACATAGAAAAATAACACAAAGTAAGCTTCATAGCTTAGTACGCTCGTATGTGCATAACTCATTTCATCAAATAAATGCATGTAACATCCCAAAAACGGGGCTATTTGGAATTTAGTTATTTTTCTTATGTAAGAACTATTGTGATATTATTTATGGAATAATGAGCTTGAATTAAGGTTTTGAGTTTGCTCGGTTTGGTAGGAAATTCCAAGTTTTAACCTTAAAGGCAGAGAGCCTTAGCAGGAGGGTGTTAAAAGAATAAATGAGCGATTTTTAACACAAAAATCAGCTTGGAAAAGTGGCAAGGAGAGGGCCACTTAGGTGCTTGGAGTTGACGCCACACGGTGCACAAGGGAGAGCTTGGGTTCGAGTCACGAAAACTCCTTTTTGCACTCCAAGGAGACGGCATAAGTAGGAGAATTTTTCTCCTTTTAAATTCCTTTATTAATTAATATTATTAAGGGATAATATTAGGTTGAGATAAAAGGATAATATGAGTATAAATTGTTTAGTTGGATTATTGCTTAATTAAAAGGATTATTAAGTGATTAATTCAAATTATTTGAATTATTTGAAATGAGTGGCCAAGAGAGGTTGTAAGAGTTTTGTCGAATTTGAACTCTCCCTAGGGAGAGTGGACTGACAAGTAATAGGAAGGGGGTGCCAAAATCCTATATAAACCCCCATCTACCATCTTAAATTCTTTTAGAATTTTTTTAGTAGCCAAAAAATTCTCCCAACTAGTTGCCATCTGATTCTTTTCTTTCTTCAAAGTTAAGAACCACTTCCATCTCTTAGTCTCTAGCCGAATCTAATCCCTATTGGTGTGCCGACTTCCCTTAGTCTCTTCTCTCAATTTTTGGCTAGCCTTCATTAGTTGCTGTTTATTCTTTGATTATTCTCCCAAAAACCGACAAAAGAAAAACCCTCTCTTTTTTTGGAACCTTGGCGAATCTTGAACAAGGAGGGGGAAGCATTCTCTGTCGAATTTGGAGGGTAAGCATGTTAGGCCGAATGTCTAGGATTCTCTTTTCTCTTCTTGTCGACTTGGAGGTTGGTAAGTGACTATTTCGGCAATGACTGTTAGGGCTACTAATCGCTTGATTAAAATATAGGGCCTTCGAATTTGGAAGCAAGCAGGTGAACCCGTTGCTTTGGAGCAATCGGTTTTGGGGTAAGGTGGTAAGATCTGTTTTCTTTATTCATGATATTCGATTAAGCCGAAGGCTACTAACTTAATGATTGCCGATTAGGGAAGCGAAAACACTTGGTGGCTAGTACTCAAGGGTGTTAGGTAAGGCTTTCGGGTTAAATATTAACCCTTTGAATATTTTGGATTTGGCCGAATAGGCCATAAGACTAACCCATGTTTTTGGTAGAATATGGGATGAGATAGATCTGTGGTGACCAACGTTTCTTCTTGGGATTTAAGACTATCGTGGTAACAGGTGTGTACATACACACCATTTAACTTATTAAATTATGCTAAGTAATGTGATTGCTAACTTGATGTATGTAGCAATGGCTTGAATACCATAACGGTATACGGGGGTAACGGTAAGTACACATGCATATGATTTGCTATTTTATGCTTTTGGGAAGCATCTTTGTGATAATACATATGATAAATCTATATGTGACTGTTGACTATGTGGGTTGATTGAGTGGAGGGGGCAGTGTATTCGTGCCGACGGGCACCAGTGTTTTGGTAACACACTGTGACTACGGTCACCAGAGGTTTGGTACCTCATAGCGACTTGTCCCTGTGGTTAATACCACCGTGGGTTGGCCCCACTTGAGATATGGGATCGTCTGACAGTGATTTGGTATCACACGATGGGTTGGCCCCATCACCCGATTTGTGTCTAGGGACACCAGTGCTTTGGTAGCACATCGTGACTAAATGTCACCAGTGGTTTGGCACCACCAGTGGTTTGGTACCACAACGGGGTAGACAGTGGCGTATGGCTGGCTAGGTTGGGACACATGATGTCTTGCATACTAATTTGTTATATGATGTGTATGAATATGTTTAAACCGGGGGAAGGGTTACATACTGAGTCTTGGTGACTCACCTTCTCCTTACATTTTTCAGGTAACGAGTAGATAGCGGATGTGGAGCCGGGTTGACTCGAGGTGGCCATGCAGTGGAGTTAAATTTTAATGGACTTTGAAATTCAATTCATTTATTATTGGATTGTGGATTTTAATTTTATTTCGGATGTAATAAGGCCTCCTAGTATTTTTTTTTTATGCTTGAATAATTGCTTCAACTATCTCTTTATGAAATGAGTTATAAAGGTTTTCTAAGCTAAATTTGTGAACGTTTTTATCAAGCCATCGGGCACACTTATAATTTTATATTAACTTGACTTAACCAAATTTTCAAATTAAAAATCTAAGTACGGTATGGCAAGCCCACTAAAATGAAGAATTTTTAAAACTTAAGTTGGTTTTGAGAAAGGCTTTTCAAGAATATTTTTCCTGTAACGAACCAGATTCGGCCATAATGTTTGGGCCGGGTTTGGGTTGTTACAAAATTGGTATCAGAGCCCAGTTCAAAGCTCGGCTGTGGGGGCCCAAGGCCCAAAAATGCTTTAGTAGGCCTTATGAAATGATTTTTGGATTTTGAACAGCATGGCCCGAGTCTCCGGCACCGATCCGCCCAGGTAAGTACTTCTGAACATTCTTTGTGAATTATGTTCTGTAGAAGGGTAGGAAGTATGGAACGTAGATAGACTTATAGGACTTGAACCCTAGGATTAGATTACTCAAACACATGAAACCAACATAAGACATTAAAGAACTAAACCAATCTATGACTTAGCCAGTGAGCTAGGGTGTGGTAACCCCTGTACGCATGTCGAGGATTGGATCCGGAAGAGCCTGGTATTTAAGCAGTCCGTGTGACTCACCTCCTCTTCGCGGGTATCCTACCTGGTGCGTAGCTTCGGTTCACCCTAACTCAGAAGGCTCAGTGGTGTGGCAACCTCTGTGCGCATGTCTAGAAAGGTTCGGTGAGAGCTTGGTATTTAAGCGGTCCGCGTGACCCACCTCCTCTTCACTCGAATCCTGCCTGGTGCGTAGCTTTGGTTCACCCTGATCAAGATGGCTCGGTCATAGGCTAAACACAATGATTAAAACCCGAAAGGGAACTAGCCATGATTTTCGAAAAAAAAAAAAAAACAACAACAACCCTAACATTTTCAAAATCTTTTTTTTTTTACAATGACTCTTTTAAAGCTGAGGACATCATTTTTACAATGTTTCTTCGAAAAACTCAAATTTGTGGAAAATTACAAAAATACCCTTAGGGGTAAAATTACTAAAACGCCCCTGACTCATAAAATATCAGTTCAATGGTTTTGCTCAAAAATTTCAACTACTTTACAAATATCCAACAACTTAGCTTTGAAAATCAACACGGAAATATTTTGGTTTTAGAAAATTACGAAAACGCCCTCAATTTGTGAAAATTACCGAAATGACCCTGATCTTTGGAAAACTTTACCAACATCACTATTTGAAAAGGAAAACTTTCAAAAAGGATCCCCAAAGTCTTACAACTGTTGGAAATACCCTCGGTTTATCAAAATTACAAAATTGCCCCGGAATGACAAAATTACCAAAATACCCCTGGTTTCAAAACGATGCTATATCTCTAAATTTTACAAATTTTTTCAGAAAAACCCTCCAGTTTTGGGAATTACAAAATGGCCTACTTTACTAAAATTTTAAAACTTCTTTTATGACGAAAATACCCCAGTAGGAAAATGACGAAAATACCCCTGGGTTAGAAATGGGCAGAATTGTCCGAGGAGTGAATAGGTATGGAAAGTAGATGTGTGAACTCTTTTGTGTGAACTAGGATAGAAGACTGAAACTTGTTTGCTCGAAAGAACCTCTAACTAAATTTTCTCCATAAAATTCCTTCTCGAATAATAAGTGGAACAAGTACTAACACATAAAATTCTCTTGTCAGTTAAAAGCGCATAGATAGAATGAGTTCTAGAGGGCGTGGGCGCCGTGGGCGCGGTAGGGGTAGGATGACGATGTCTCGAACCTGTCAGTCGGGTCGGGGTTGAAAACGAGGTACCACCGCCACCACCACCTCCTACTTTCGGTGAGAGAGCGAGACCAGGGCCAGGTGGTGGGCCGTGTGTCGCAAGTCGCTTTCTGAGTTTTGGAGATGGCGGCCGGGTGGTGGGAATTTGGGAGCTCGGAGTCTGCTCCCGGCGCGAATCGGTCTAACGGGGCCGAGGTATTCCGTGGTGTCTCGGGAGTGGCACCCAATCTTGCCGCAATATTGGCCGGAATCTACGGAAAGAGTCATGGATGATCTCGACTGGCCGAGGAGGAGAAGCTGAAAGGGGCGGTGTCGCTTCTAAAGGATGAAGCGTACCAGTGGTGGCTGACAGTCCGGGATGGAGCCGCGGCTGATGATCTCACATGGGACTACTTCAAAACTGCCTTTCAGAAGAAGTATGTGGGCACTAGCTACACTGATGCTCAAAGGAAAGCCTTCCTGGGCCTAGTGCAAGGAACTAAGTCAGTGGCCGAGTATGAGGCGGAGTTTTTAAGGCTGAGTAGGTATGCCGGAGGAATCGTAGCCACGAGAACATGAGCGCAAGGTCCCGTTTTGAGGACGGACTCAGAGATGATCTGAGATTACTAATTGCCCCGCAGCAGGTTCGTGAGTTCTCGTCCCTAGTGGAGAAGGCCAAGGTGGCCGAAGGGATTAAGGAGACTGTGAGACAAAACTATAGTAAGAATAACCAAAAGAGAGGTTTTGGGTCGGCGGGATCAGTGGTAATAATAGTGCTTGTAGAAAGGGCTAGGCGAGTGGGCCAAATCGGGCCGGTGAGGCCCACGACTACTAATCGAGAGGCCGACTCGGTGTAACCACTGTGGAAAACCCATTGGGAAAGCCGTTGACCGGTGGTAGAGGTTGTTTTGAATGTGGGTCTTTGGAGCATCGTGTCGAGATTGCCCCGGAAACTAGCTAAGAATCAGCCAGAAGGGCAGAACCGTACTCAAGACAGAAATATGGGACCACAGAGGGGTCGCGGGAATGGTCGAGGAGGAAATGGTCCGAATAGAGGTCGTGGAACTCCGGGAAGAGGATCGGGTAATACAGAGGCTAGGCAGCCTGGCTTAGTCTATGCAGCAAGGCGTCGCGAGGAGGGAGACGCACCGGACGTCATAACCGGTACGTTTCTAATATTTGGGTTACCTTATGTTGCATTAGTTGGTGTGGGTTCGACGCACTCGTACATTGCTAGTAGTGTGGTAGGAACTATGGACCTAGACTCTGAGACTACTCCTAGGAAGATGACTGTGCTAAGCCCCCTAGGACACTCTGTAGTCGTAGATAAACTCTATAGAGACCTACCCCTAGAACTCCAAGGGGTAGTGTTCGTGGCTGATCTGATGGAACTACCGTTCGGGGAGTTCGATTTGATCCTTGGAATGGATTGGCTGGTTAAGTATCAGGCAAATTTGGATTGCGCAATGGCGCATGGTTCTTAAGGCACCGAGGGTGATGAAGTGGTTATGATAGGTGATAGAAGGAATTACCTATCCAATGTGGTGTCGACCTTGAAGGTCAAAAAGGATGGTAAAGAAGGGTTGTGAGGCGTGCTTGGTTCGAATATGTGCTTTGGAAGCTAAGAGTCGGTAGTTGGAAAGGTTCGAACGGTTGGGAATTTGCTTGGATGTATTCCCGGAAGAACTTCCGGGTCTGCCTCCAGATCGGGAAGTTGAATTCGGTATAGACCTACTACCCGGAACGGCACCTGTGTCTATAGCATCATACCGAATGGCACCAAAGGAATTGGTGGAGCTGAAGGCTCAAGTTCAGGAGCTCTTGGATAGAGGGTTCATTCGACCAAGCATATCTCCGTGGGAGCGCTGTCTTTGTTCGTCAAAAAGAAGGATGGTTCAATGCGGATGTGTATCGACTACCGCCGCTTGAACAAGTTAACGATCAAGAACAAGTATCCGCTGCCTCGGATTGGCGACTTGTTCGATCAATCAAGGTGCCTCGGTGTTCTCGAAGATAGACTTTAGGTCGGGTTACCATCAATTGAAGGTAAAGGAGGTTGATGTTCACAAGACGGCATTCGAACTCTCGGTATGGACATTACGAGTTTCTGGTGATGCCATTTGGGTTGACCAACGCACCAGCAGCGTTTATGGACTTGATGAATAGGGTGTTCCAGTAATACTTAGACCAATTCGTCGTAGTGTTCATAGACGATATATTAGTCTATTCTAAGACGGAGGTGGAGCATGACAAGCACTTGCGTATAGTTCTACAAGTGTTGAGGAGAAGCAATTATATGCCAAATTCAAAGAAGTGCGAATTTTGGCTAAAGGAGGTGGCTTTCTTAGGACATGTGGTATCGGTGAAGGAATTAGAGTAGACCCTCGTAAGATTGAAGCGGTATTGGATTGGAAACCGCCTAGGTCGATGGCGGAGATCCAAGTTTTCGGGTCTAGCAGGTACTATCGGAGGTTTGTGAAAGGGTTCTCTCTGATTGCAGCACCGTTGACGAAGCTACTAAGGAAAGGAGTCCCATTTGTATGGTCGGAGAAGCAACAGGAAAGCTTCAATAAGTTAAGGAAAATTTTGACGGAAGCTCCGGTTTTGGTGCAACCGAGGCGCGGGGAAGTTGTTTACTGTCTATTGTGATGCATCTCACACTTGGTTTGGGGTGTGTGTTGATGCGAGGAAGGGAAGGTAGTAGCCTATGCATCCGTCGGTTAAGACCGCATGAGGCTAACTACCCAACGCACGACTTAGAGTTAGCGTGAGCTTGTCTTCGCTCTGAAAATATGGAGACACTATCTTTATGGGGAGAAGTCGATAGTTTATACAGATCACAAGGAGTTTGAGGTATCTCTGGACTCGAAAGGATCTAAATCTGAGACAACGTCGGTGGATCGAACTTTTGAAGGATTACGATTGTTCGATCGAGTATCATCCGGGCAAGGCCAACGTGGTGGCTGACGCGTTGAGCCGGAAGGTTGTGACGGACTTGAGAGCAATGTTTGCTCGGTTAAGTCTATATGATGATGGAAGTCTCTTGGCGGAACTTCAAGTTAAGCCAACATGGATCGAGGAGGTTAGGGACAAACAGTTAGTGGATGAAGGGTTGATTGCTAAGAGGGTACAAGTTCAGAATGGTGGATTGGAAGGGTGCGATGCATACATGGATGGAGTGTTATGCTTTCAAGGGCGGGCTTGTATGCCAAAGGATGTGGAGTTGAGGAAAAAATTCTCCAGGATGCACATAGCGACCACTACGCTATGCATCCCGAGGCGACAAGATGTACAGGATCTCAAAGAGCAATTACGGTGGCGGGTTAAAACGTGAAGTAACAGAGTTTGTTGGCAAATGTCCGACTTGTCAGCGTGTCAAGGTGAACATCACCGTCGGGTTGCTTCACCGGTGAAGATTCCCCAATGGAAGTGGGAACGGATCACTATGGATTTCGTTAGTGGGCTACCCCTTACGCCCAGCAAGAAAGACGCAGTTTGGGTGATAGTGGACCGTTTAACTAAATCGGCTCACTTCATACCGGTGAGGATGGATTTCTCTCTTCAGAAGCTAGCTAAGCTATACGTCTCGGAGATAGTAAGATTGCATGGTGTTCCAACATCAATCATCTCGGATAGGGATCCCAGGTTCACGTCAAGGTTTTGGAAAGCCTTGCATCAAGCTATGGGCACGCGGTTGGATTTTAGCACCGCTTTCCATCCACAGTCTGATGGACAATCGGAAAGGGTGATACAGATTTTGGAGGATATGTTAAGAGGTTGTGTCTTGGATTTTCGGGGTAGTTGGGCTACCGCTAGCAGAATTCGCTTATAACAATAGTTATCAAGCGAGCATTCAGATGGCTCCGTATGAGGCACTGTATGGACGAAAATGTCGTACTCCGACGTGTTGGACGGAATTAGGAGAACGACAGATTTTGGGTCCAGAGTTGGTGACAGAGACAGAGGATAAAGTTAAGGTGATTCGGTCTCGTCTTAAGGAAGCATCGGATAGGCAGAAATCCTATGCTGATTTAAAACGCAAGGAAATGGAGTATGCGGTAGGAGACAAGGTTTTCCTGAAGGTGTCGCCTTGGAAGAAGGTGTTGAGATTTGGCCGGAAAGGGAAGCTAAGCCCAAGATTCATCGGACCCTATGCGGTGATTAAGCGAGTAGGACCGGTAGCTTATCAGCTTGAGTTACCGGCAGAACTGAATCAGATCCATGACATCTTTCACGTATCAATGCTAAGACGGTATCGATCAGACCCATCGCACGTTGTGCCAGTGGCAGAGATCGAGGTGAATCCAGATTTATCTTTTGAAGAGGAACCAGTTCAGATCTTAGACCGAGATGTGAAAGTTCTACGAAGGAAGTCAGTACCCTTGGTGAAAGTGCTATGGCGAAACCATGGTACAGAGGAAGCTACGTGGGAACCTGAGGATGTGATGAGGCAACAATACCTCCACCTCTTCTAACCAAGTAATTTCGGGGACGAAATTTATTTTAAGGGGGGTAGAACTGTAACATCCCAAAAACGGGGCTATTTGGAATTTAGCTATTTTTCTTATGTAAGAACTATTGTGATATTATTTATGGAATAATGAGCTTGAATTAAGGTTTTGAGTTTGCTCGGTTTGGTAGGAAATTCCAAGTTTTAACCTTAAAGGCAGAGAGCCTTAGCAGGAGGGTGTTAAAAGAATAAATGAGTGATTTTTAACACAAAAATCAGCTTGGAAAAGTGGCAAGGAGAGGGCCACTTAGGTGCTTGGAGTTGACGCCACAGTGCACAAGGGAGAGCTTGGGTTCGAGTCACGAAAACTCCCTTTTTGCACTCCAAGGGGGACGGCATAAGTAGGAGAATTTTTCTCCCTTTTAAATTCCTTTATTAATTAATATTATTAAGGGATAATATTAGGTTGAGATAAAAAGGATAATATGAGTATAAATTGTTTAGTTGGATTATTGCTTAATTAAAAGGATTATTAAGTGATTAATTCAAATTATTTGATTTATTTGAAATGAGTGGCCAAGAGAGGTTGTAAGAGTTTTGCCGAATTTGAACTCTCCTAGGGAGAGTGGACTGACAAGTAATAGGAAGGGGTGCCAAAATCCTATATAAACCCCCATCTACCATCTTAAATTCTTTTAGAATTTTTTTAGTAGCCAAATTCTCCCAACTAGTTGCCATCCGATTCTTTTCTTTCTTCAAAGTTAAGAACCACTTCCATCTCTTAGTCTCTAGCCAGAATCTAATCCCTATTAGTGTGCCGACTTCCTTAGTCTCTTCTCTCAATTTTTCGGCTAGCCTTCATTAGTTCTTTTTTATTCTTTGATTATTCTCCCAAAACCGACAAAAGAAAAACCCTCTCTTCTTTTGGAACCTTGGCCGAATCTTCAACAAGGAGGGGGAAGCATTCTCTGTCGAATTTGGAGGGTAAGTATGTTAGGCCGAATGTCTAGGATTCTCTTTTCTCTTCTTGTCGACTTGGAGGTTGGTAAGTGACTATTTCGCAATGACCATAAGGCTACTAATCGCTTGATTAAAATATAGGGCCTTCGGATTTGGAAGCAAGCGGTGAACCCGTTGCTTTGGAGCAATCGGTTTTGGGGTAAGGTGGTAAGATCTATTTTCTTTATTCATGATATTCGATTAAGTTCAAGGCTACTAACTTAATGATTGCCGATTAGGGAAGCGAAACACTTGGTGGCTAGTACTCAAGGGTGTTAGGTAAGGCTTTAGGGTTAAATATTAACCCTTTGAATATTTTGGATTTGGCCGAATAGGCCATAAGACTAACCCATGTTTTTGGCCGAATATAGGACAGATAGATCTGTGGTGACCAACGTTTCTTCTCGGGATTTAAGACTATCGTGGTAACAGGTGTGTACATACACACCATTTAACTTATTAAATTATGCTAAGTAATGTGATTGCTAACTTGATGTATGTAGCAATGGCTTGAATACCATAACGGTATACTGGGGTAACGGTAAGTACTGTGCATATGATTTGCTATTTTATGCTTTTGGGAAGCATGCTGTGATAATACATATGATAAATCTATATATGACTGTTGACTATGTGGGTTGATTGAGTGGAGGGGGCAGTGTATTCGTGCCGACGGGCACCAGTGTTTTGGTAACACACTGTGACTACAGTCACCAGAGGTTTGGTACCTCCAGAGGTTTGGTACCTCATAGCGACTTGTCCCCGTGGTTAATACCACCGTGGGTTGGCCCTACTTGAGATATGGGATCGTCGGCCAGTGATTTGGTATCACACGATGGGTTGGCCCCATCACCCGATTTGTGTCTACGGACACCAGTGCTTTGGTAGCACATCGTGACTAAATGTCACCGGTGGTTTGGCACCACCAAAGGTGGTTTGGTACCACAACGGGTAGACAAAGGCGTATGGTCACTAGGTTGGGACACATGATGTCTTGCATATTAATTTGTTATATGATGTGTATGAATATGTTTAAACCGGGAAGGGTTACATACTGAGTCTTGGTGACTCACCTTCTCCTTACATTTTTCAGGTAACGAGTAGATAGCGGATGTGGAGCCGAGTTGACTCGAGGTGGCCATGCAGCGGAGTTAAATTTTAATGGACTTTGAAATTCAATTCATTTATTATTGGATTGTGGATTTTAATTTTATTTCGGATGTAATAAGGCCTCCTAGTATTTTTTTTTTTATGCTTGAATAATTGCTTCAACTATCTCTTTATGAAATGAGTTATAAAGGTTTTCTAAGCTAAATTTGTGAACGTTTTTATCAAGCCATCGGGCACACTTATAATTTTATATTAACTTGACTTAACCAAATTTTCAAATTAAAAATCTAAGTACGGTATGGCAAGCCCACTAAAATGAAGAATTTTTAAAACTTAAGTTGGTTTTTGAGAAAGGCTTTTCAAGAATATTTTTCCTGTAATGAACCAGATTCGGCCATAATGTTTGGGCCGGGTTTGGGTTGTTACAATGCAAATCAACATATTATACATGAAAAATATACACATTAACTACAAACCTTTCTCATGTCTCAAAACATGATCAAATACAAACTCATTGAACTTTTACTATTTAATACTCGAATAGGTTATGTACGTACTTGTATCGCCTCGTACTAACCTCTTTCTCAACCTTATCATTCGTTTACTCGTTGAACCATTTAGAATAGAAATCGGATACTCAGAAGGCTCGTACGATAAGTACCTATACCATGGCCCATAGCTAAATCAAGGTAACTTATCCTAATAACTATTATCATGGCCCGAAGCCAAATCATCCGATATGCATGGACCGAAGCCAAATCGGTAAAATACACACCTGAAGATCTAATATCATGGCCCAAAGGCAACTCAACGTACCTCTTACTAACATGTCAATAGTATCCAAAACTATTCTTAATGTTCAACCGGGCTTTCACACTTTTCGTTTCTATCACTGAATACATCTGTAAAGTCATTTTAGCAATTCATACATTATCCTTTTTTAACAATTTATGCTATATTAAAACATTTTAACATACATTTATAATATAATCATCATATACGAACTTACCTCGTATTCAAAATTGACAGATCGGGTCGACTACTCGATAACCTTGCTTTTCCCCCGATCTAAATCTGAATTCTTTCTTTCTTGCTCTATATGAATTCAAAATTAACTTATTTATTCATCTACTCATTCAATTAATCCAAAAATGCACATTTGGGCATTTTTACACATTTGTAACATCCCTAACCCGAGACTGTCGCCGGAACAGGGTTAAAAGGCATTACCAATCAAACGGAACCTTTAACATCCAGAAATTTCAACACAAAGTCAATTATTACTGTTCACATTCAATTACAAACGTAGTGTCCCTTAAATGAGTCATCAAGACCATAACCATGCTTATAAACCGAGTCGAGACTAACTGAGACACATACAAAATTCCATGAAAATTTGGAACTTTTCTAAAATACAGGGGAGACATGCCCGTGGGAGGAGACCGTGTTCCCTCCACGGCTTCTAGACACCCCCGTGCGTCCTTCCGTGTCTATATAATAACTATACCAACACAGTCATTAGGCACGCCCGTGTGCCATGGCCGTGTACTTTTAGGACATATACTGACTTCCCATCCACGGCCACCAAGCACGCCCGTGTCGAGGCCGTGTATTTTTTATGTTAGCTACTGACTTGCACACCACGGCCAGATGACACGCCCGTGTCGAGCCCATGTGATTTTAGGCTACATCCTGTCAATTTACCCACGGTCTAAGCACGCGCCTGTGTAGGCCAATCGTGTGACATTATAGGCCATTTACAAGGCCAAAATGCCAACCAAATGGTTCAAACCTATAAGCATCATTTACCAACACTTATCAAGCATATATGGCAGCCAAAAACATACCAAATAGCCATTCAAATCATGCATTCAATACCAATTCCAACCATGTCAATATCAAAGACTAAAACTCATATCATCACAAGCATATTACATTCAATACCAAACTTCATTTCTTCTCAATATCACTAATTCATATTAGCATTTTATCAACACCAAGTTACCATTCATAAGTCAACCTCTCAAACCACAAACTATCCAAAAGATGCATCACATATATACCAAGTCATTCATGCTAAAACTAACACATTTCTAGCCACATCTCATGGCTACTAAAAATCTCAACCATGATTCAAATAACT
Source organism: Gossypium bickii (assembly GCA_025503065.1). Lineage (NCBI taxonomy): Eukaryota > Viridiplantae > Streptophyta > Magnoliopsida > Malvales > Malvaceae > Gossypium > Gossypium bickii. The sequence continues at coordinate 37,434,336 of CP106717.1, read as the reverse complement.
AACCTATACATGCCATATCTTAACTATATACATCTTTCCAAAATACCCCAAAATAGATTGCCGATAGTGTGACTGAGAAGCTAACGATCCCCTGATCCGAGCTAGCTTTTACGACACTCGCAGCGAGAAAACAAATCACACAGTAAGCTTATAAAGCTTAGTAAGTTCTTAACATAATACATAATATCATCAATTCAAACTAACATATACAATAGCCATCACAAAGAACATTTCTCACATACTCATACCATACCATCTATAGTTAAAATGCTCATTTCTTCAATCATAGCTCGATTATACTCATCAACCACAAAGGTTCAATACATGCCTTAGCTACACATAGTTGTTAAACCACCAAACTATTCAAAGCTCGATAATACTTGTTGATCATCCTTTAATTTCCATTCAATATAATCGCACACATAGTGTTATATGCATAATCGTAACATTTTTGTTATCGCACACTTAGTGCCTAGTCTCTTAACCGACTGCTCTTGTCGCATACACAAAGGTCAAGTCAATAAGCCGTAGCTTTCGTATCATCGCACACTCAGTGCCATTCGTTTCTGTTTCAATTTTTCATTTCGCACACTTAGTGCCATCAGCTTATCCTTGCACATAGCATCTCGATTTCATTCACATATACACATTTATCTCATAATACTAAACATATCTTAATAACATGTATTATATCCGAACTTACCTCGGACGTCAACTATCGATACGGTCGATTAATCAAGCACTTTATCTTTGTCTCGATCTCGATCCGAACCTCTTCTCTCTTGGTCTATACACATTTAAAATCAATCCATTCAATCACAATTTCATTCAATTTAGTCCACACACACAATTAGGGCATTTTTCATAACAGCCCTTATATTTTCACATTTCGACACTTTAGTCCCTATTTCACAAAATCATCAAATACACCAAATTCCAATATACATGTGTTTAGCCGAATTCTTCTTATATCTATAGAAATCCACACATTTCATTTATTTCACATTTTAACCCTTCAATTTGCTATTTTCACAATTTAGCCCTAATTAGCTAAATTCACCAAAAATTCAAAAAGCAACACATATTAATCCAACACCAAGTTCTCATATTTTACTACCAACTAGCATATAGCTCATATGTTCATCAATGGCCCATCACAAAGCATCATCAATTCATGAAATTACAACATGGGTTAGCTAGAGCACAAAGCAACGATTACAAAAACGTAGAAATTATCAAAAACCGACTCAAAATCATACCTCAATCAAGCAAATTCCTAGCCGAAAATCACAAAGTCTCAAACCTTCCCCTTCTTTTCTTATTTCGGTGAAAGATGTATGAATAATATGAGCATTTTGGCTTTATTTTGTTTATTATAACATTAATAATCAAATACCAATTTTGCCCTTAATGAAATGTTTATGAAAATCATTTAAACTATGGGCATATTTGTCCATCAACCACTCCACTACTAAATAATTGGTCAATTCCTTCAAAAGGTCTCCTTAAGATAAAGACATCAACACTTAGGTACTTATAAATCAGCACACAGCTTTTGCTCTTTGCGTGATTTAGTCCTTTCTCTTAATTCGACACATAAACGATTAAATTATCACACAGAATTTTCACACAGACTATATCACATACCATTCACACAGAAAATATCATTAAAATATTTTTACGACCTCAGATTTGTGGTCTCGAACCACTGTTCCGACTAGGTTCTAAACTGGGATGTTACAACTCTCCCCCCTCAGGGATTTTCGTCCCCGAAAATCTTTCAGTGAATAGGTGTGGATATTGCTCTCTCATAACATTTTCAGATTCTCACGTAGCCTATTCAACCCCGTGTTTGTGCCATAATACTTTCACTAACGAAATTCTTTTATTTCTCAACTCTTTAATCTCTCTTGCCAAGATTAGGATCGGTTCTTCACTATATGACAAGTCTGACTGAATTTCAACCTCAATAGGAGCAATCACATGAAACTGGTCTGATCTGTACCGTCGAAGCATTGACACATGAAACATGTTATGAATCTTTTCTAACTCAGATGGCAATCTCAATCTATAAGCAACCCCAACTCGTTCAATAATCTCGTACGGTCCGATGAACCTCGGACTCAGCTTGCCCTTTCTGCCAAATCGAAGTATTTTCTTCCACGGAGACACTTTCAAAAACACTTTATCACCAACTTCAAACTCAATATCTTTTCGTTTCAAATCTGCATAAGATTTTTGACAATCTGAGGCTGCTTTTAAACTGTCACGAATTATCTTCACTTTCTGTTCGGTCTCTTTTATCAAATCAACCCCGTGAATCTTATTCACACTCAGCTCAGTCCAATACAATGGAATTCAACATTATCGACTGTAAAGAGCCTCATATGGTGCCATTTTAATACTAGATTGAAATTTGTTGTTATACGCAAACTCAATCAAGGATAAGTGCTTTTCCCACGTATTGTCAAATTCAAGTATGCAACATCTCAGCATGTCTTCGAGAATCTGAATGATCCGCTCGGATTGACCATCCATTTGCGGATGAAAAGCAGTACTGAAATGTAATTTCGTGCCTAAAGCATCTTGCAATTTCTTCCAAAATCGCAAAGTAAACCTTGGATCTCTGTCAGACACTATAGACAATGGTACTCCGTGCAATCTCACAATTTCATCGATATACAATTCAGCTAATTTATCTAAAGAATAATCGGTTCTCACCGGAATGAAATGAGCTGATTTCGTCAATCTGTCCACTATCACCCACATTGCATCTTTCTTTCTCGGAGATAAGGGTAATCCCGATACAAAGTCCATCGTGATTCTTTCCCATTTCCACTCAGGAATCATAATCGGTTGTAATAAACCAGACGGAACCTGATGTTCAGCTTTGACTTGCTGACAAACTAGGCATTTCTACACAAAGTCAGAAATATCTCTTTTCATGCCATGCCACCAATAGAACTGTTTCAGATCATTATACATCTTTGTACTCCCCGGATGTATAGTTAAATGACTATTGTGAGCTTCAGTCAAAATCTTTGAAATCAACCTTGAATTTCTCGGAACACAAATCCGATCTTTGAATCTCCAACAATCATCACTATCAACTCGAAATTCCGATACAGCATCTGAATCATACTGAATTCTTTTTGCTAACAACTCATTATCACTCTTCTGAGCCTCACAAATTTGTTGTAAGAACAAGGGTTTTACTTTCAATTCAGCTACCACCGCATTATCATCACACAGGTCTATCTAATTACTCAAAGCTCGCAAAGCATATAACGATTTTCGGCTCAAGGAATCAACTACAACATTAGCTTTACCCGGGTGGTAATCTATCACAAGTTCATAATCTTTCAACAACTATAACCATCTTCTCTCAGAATTCAAATCTTTCGAGTCATCAAATACTTTAAACTCTTATGGTCAGTATAAATGTGACATTTTTCCCCAAACAGATAGTGACGCCAAATCTTCAATGTGAAAACAATCGCAGCCAATTCAAGATCATGCGTTGGGCAATTCTTTTTGTGCGGCTTTAACTGTCTCGAAGCATAAGCAATGACTTTCCTTCTTGCATCAAAGACACACCCAAAACCATTCAACGATGCATCATCAGTAAACTATGAATCTTTGCCTGACTCAGGTTGAATCAACACTGGTGCTTCTGTTAACAACACTTTCAATTGCTCAAAACTCTATTGGCACTTTTCTGACCACTCAAATCTAACATCTTTCTGTAACAGCTTTTTCAACGGAGTCGCAATCATCGAAAAACCTTTCACAAATCGTCTATAATATCCCGCTAGTCCCAGAAAACTACGGACTTCAGACACATTTTTCGGAGGTTTCCATTCCAAAATAGCAAGAGATTTTACCCGATCAACTTGTATTCCAAAGAAATGATACAACATGTCCCAGAAAACCAACCTCACGCAACCAAAATTCACATTTGCTAAACTTTGCATACATTGTTTCTCACGTAGAATTTGTAGCACGATTCTCAAATGTTCGGCATGTTGCGTCTCATCACACGAATAAATCAAAATATCATCAATGAACACCACCACAAAGCGATCCAAATACGGTCTGAATATCCAATTAATTAGATCCATAAGCACTGGAGGAGCATTTGTTAATCTGAAAGGCATCACTAAGAATTCATAATGTCCATACCTCGTTCTAAAAGCAGTTTTCGGCACATTGGATTCTTTAACTCTCAACTGATAGTAACCCGATCTCAAATCTATCTTTGAAAACACTGTAGCTCCCTTCAGCTGATCAAACAAATCATCGATATGAGGCAACGGATATTTGTTCTTTATCGTCACTTTGTTCAATTGTCAATAATCAATACACATTCTCATAGTTCTGTCTTTCTTTGTCACGAATAACACAGGAGCTCCCCAGGGTGAGAAACTCGTTCGTGCAAATCCTTTGTCAGTTAACTCTTGTAACTACGACTTTAGCTCTTTCAATTCTGTTGGTGCTATTCTATACAGAGCTATAGAAATAGGAGTAGTCCCCTGCACTAATTCGATACCAAATTCCACTTCTCGAATCGGAGGTAATCCCGGTAGCTCTTCAGGAAACACATCTGGAAACTCACAAACCACAGGCACAGTTTCCACTTTCTTTTCCGACACTTTTGTATTTATCACATATGCCAAATAAGCTTCACAACCCTTTTTCACATAGTTCATGGCTTTCATTGCAGATACAACAGCTGGTAATCCTTTCATATCACTGAATTCAATTTGAACTAACTCACTATTCAGACTTTTCAATTCAATACTCTTTCTTTTACAATTCACGATGGCATTATGTAGAGTAAGCCAATCCATACCCAGAATTATGTCGAATTCGTCAAACGGAAGTAACATTAAATTAACTAGAAAACATATATCACGAAACATCAATGGGCAATTCTTGCACACCTTATCTACCAAGACACATTTGCCTAAAGGGTCCGATACTCTAATCACGAATTCAGTAGACTCAACAGGTAGAGTTTTATTCAATACTAAATTCATACACATATAAGAATGAGTTGACCCCATATCTATCAATGCAATAACATCAATATCGAATAAAATGAAAGTACCGGTGATAACGTCTAGAGATGATGCTTCCTCTCGTGCACGTATAGCATAGGCTCGAGCAGGTACTCTCGCTTCTGATCTCATAGCTGTGTCATTTGTCCATCTCTGACTTTCACTCACATTTTTGGTGCTTCTTGGTGGTCTACCCCTAGCTGTCGCGTTACTCGGTCTTTCATTCTGAACATTTCCTTCTTCAACCATCTTCGGACAATCTCGAATGAAATGATCTAGAGATCCACACTTATAACAAACTCTATTGTTGTACTTGCCCCAACACTCTCCAACATGTCGTCTTCCACACTGTCTCCACTCAAGTTTGTTACTCTTAACACTGCCAACACTTGGTTCATTCGGAGCTTGAATTCGTAAACCAGCATTTTGTCTCTAACGATCTTTACTTGGATGTCCAAACGAAGCATTTGAATGGTTACTTGCATCTCTATATCTCTTAGTAGAAGGTTGAGAAAATTTATTCATTAATCTCTTTCTCTCATCACGAGCTTCTGAATCAGCTTTCTTTTTTTCCTTACTGAGCTCTTCAGCTTTGCATGCTCTTTCTACTAACACAACAAATTCATTAATATCGAGTATTCCAACCAATAACTTGATGTCTTCATTCAATCCCTCTATGAAACATTTGCACATAGTAGCTTCGGTCGAGACACATTCTCTCGCATATTGACTCAATCTTACGAATTCTCGCTCGTCTCTCGAATGCATAAACCGGCTGCTTTCAATTCTAGAAACTCTTTACATTTCTGATCAATGAAGCGTTGACTGATATACTTCTTTCTGAACTCAGCTTGAAAGAAATCCCAGGAGATTCTCTCTCTCAGGACCACGGATATCAATGTTTTCCACCAGTTATAAGCTGTGTCTCTCAACAAGGAAACTACACACTTAATGCACTCATCAGGGTTCGACGACATCTCATCAAATACTCTGATTGTATTCTCGAGCCAAAACTCGGCTCGTTCAGCATCGTCATCTGATGTGGCCCTAAACTCTTCGGCCCCATACTTGCGAATCTTATCTACAGGAGGTTTATTCAATCTACTCGGATCTACAACTCGAGGCACAACAGGTACTTGTGGGGGTGGAGGTTGTGGAGCGGCTGGATTCATTCGAACGAACTCCATAAACCACTCGCTCATCAGTCGGAAGAAGGCTTGCTTAGCCTCTCCTCCCTCACCACTATCATTCGGCCTAGATGTGGCCGGCGCTGTCCCTTGAGCGGGAGCAGGCGCATTACTTTTTGCATCGTCAGTAACTGCTTGATCGGGATCCATTACTATATGTAAACACACTTTCAAATGTCAGATTTAGTAACACTATCGCAATTTCAAATATGGCATGTATAGCTAGACTCACACTCACTACGTTAGTCCGAGAAATCGACTAAACCGTAGCTCTGATACCAATAAAATGTAACACCCCTAACCCGAGACCATCGCCGGAATAGGGTTAAGAGGCATTACTAATCAAATGGAACCTTTAACATCCAGAAATTTCAACACAAAGTCAATCATTACTGTTCGCATTCAATTACAAACATAGTGTTCCTTAAATGAGTCATCAAGACCCTAACCATGCTTATAAACCGAGTCGAGACTAAACTGAGACACATACAAAATTCCATGAAAATTTGAAACTTTTCTAAAATACAGGGGAGACACACCCGTGGGAGGAGACCGTGTTCCCTCCATGGCTTCCAGACACCCCCGTGTATCCCTCCGTGTCTATATACTAACTATACCAACACGGTCATTAGGCACGCCCATGTGCCATGGCCGTGTACTTTTAGGTCATACACTGACTTCCCCTCCACGGCCACCAAGCACGCCCGTGTCGAGGTTGTGTATTTTTATGTTAGCTACTAACTTGCACACCACGGCCAGATGACACGCCCGTGTCGAGGCCGTGTGATTTTAGGCTGCATCCTGTCAATTTACCCACAGTCTAAGGTACGCCCGTGTGCCACAATCGTGTGACATTATAGGCCATTTACAAGGCCAAAATGCCAACCAAATGGTTCAAACCTATAAGCATCATTTACCAACACTTATCAAGCATATATGGCAACCAAAAACATACCAAATAGCCATTCAAATCATGCATTCAATACCAATTCCAACCATGTCAATATCAAAGACTAAAACTCATATCATCACAAGCATATTACATTTAATACCAAACATCATTTCTTCTCAATATCACTAATTCATATTAGCATTTTATCAACACCAAGTTACCATTCATAAGTCAACCTCTCAAACCACAAACCATGCCAAAATATGCATCACATATATACCAAGTCATTCATGCTAAAACTAACACATATCTAGCCACATCTCACAGCTACTAAAAATCTCAACCATGATTCAGATAACTAGCCTATACATGCCGTATCTTAACTATATACATCTTTCCAAAATACCTCAAAATAGATTGCCGATAGTGTGACTGAGAAGCTGACGATCCCCTGATCCGAGCTACTTTTACTGACACTGCAAAGCAGAGAAACAAATCACACAGTAAGCTTATAAAGCTTAGTAAGTTCTTAACATAATACATAATATCATCAATTCAAATTAACATATACAATAGCCATCACAAAGATCATTTCTCACATACTCATACCATATCATCTATAGTTAAAATGCTCATTTCTTCAATCATAGCTCGATTATACTCATCAACCACAAAGGTTCAATACATACCTTAGCTACACATAGTTGTTAAACCACCAAACTATTCAAAGCTTGATAATACTTGTTGATCATCCTTTAATTTCCATTCAATATAATCGCACACATAGTGTTATATGCATAATCGTAACATTTTTTTTATCGCACACTTAGTGCCTAGTCTCTTAACCGACCTCTCTCGGTGTCGCACACACAATGTCAAGTCAATAAGCCGTAGCTTTCGTATCATCTCACACTCAGTGCCATTCATTTTTGTTTCAATTTTTCATTTCACACACTTAGTGCCATCAGCTTATCCTTGCACGTAGCATCTCGATTTCATTCACATATACACATTTATCTCATAATACTAAACATATCTTAATAACATGTATTATATCCGAACTTACCTCGGACGTCGACTATCGATACGGTCGACTAATCGAGCACTTTATCTTTGCCTCGATCTCGATCCGAACCTCTTCTCTCTTGGTCTATACACATTTAAAATCAATCCATTCAATCACCATTTTATTCAATTTAGTCCACACACAAACGCAATTAAGGCATTTTTCATAATAGCCCTTATATTTTCACATTTCGACACTTTAGTCCCTATTTCACAAAATCATCAAATACACCAAATTCCAATATACATGTGTTCAGCCAAATTCTTCTTATACCTATACAAATCCACACATTTCATTTGTTTCACATTTTAACCCTTCAATTTTCTATTTTCACAATTTAGCCCTAATTAGCTAAATTCACCAAAAATTCAAAAAGCAACACATATTAATCCAACACCAAGTTCTCATATTTTACTACGAACTAGCACATAGCTCATATGTTCATCAATGGCTCATCACAAAACATCATCAATTCATGAAATTACAACATGGGTTAGCTAGAGCACAAAGCAACGATTACAAAAACGTAGAAATTATCAAAAACCGACTCAAAATCATACCTCAATCAAGCAAATTCCTAGCCTAAAATCACAAAGTCTCAAACCCTCCCCTTCTTTTCTTATTTCGATGAAAGATGTATGAACAATATGAGCATTTTGGCTTTATTTTGTTTATTATAACATTAATAATCAAATACCAATTTTGCCCTTAATGAAATGTTTATGCAAATCATTTAAACTATGGGCATATTTGTCCATCAACCACTCTACTACTAAATAACGGGTCAATTGCTTCAAAAAACCTCCTTAAGATAAAGACATCAACACTTAGGTACTTATAAATCAGCACACAACTTTTACTCTTTACGCGATTTAGTGCTTTCTCTTAATTCGACACATAAACGATTAAATTATCACACAGAATTTTCACACAGACTATATCACATATCATTCACACAGAAAATATCATTAAAATATTTTTACGACCTCGGATTTGTGGTCTCGAACCACTATTCTGACTAGGGTCTAAACCAGGATGTTACAACATTAGTCCCTAAACTTTCGCATTTAATCAATTTAGTCCCTATTTCACAAATACACAAAATTCACATAATTCAACAAAACCCATGCTTGGCCGAATTATATATAGGTCCCTAGTAGTCCAAAAATTTCATTTATTTCACATTTCAACCACACAATTTGTACATTTCACAATTTAATCCCTATTATGCATTTTCATCAAAAATCATTTAACAAAACATGTAAAACTATCATCAGGCTTTCATATTTCACCATTAAACATCAAAGAAACATCGATTCAATAATGGCAACTCTCAAAATCTTTAATAGTTTCGAAATTAAAGGTAGGGGCTAGCTAGAATACCAAGTAACGATCACAAAAACATAGAAATCATTAAAAACGGGACAAAATCACTCACCAATTGCACATATGAGCTTGGCCAAATGAAAAGGAATGAAAATGGATTCTCAAGCCCTAGAATCAATTGAAGATGAAGACTAAAAAGATGATATTTTTTTTATTTCGTTTAATTAGTCTTTAATAATTAATTTACTAATATAACCTTTAAAAATCTTAATAATTTCCATAAAACCAAGCTCATAATTGTCCACTAACTCATTAATGGTCTAATTACCTCTTAAGGACCTCCACTTTAAAGTTCTATAGCCATTAAACACCTTTAGCTATTAGAACTCAAGTTTTACACTTTACGCGATTTAGTCCTTTTTATCAAATTGACCAACCAAACGATAAAATTTCTTCACGAAATTTTCACACAGATACTCAATCATGCTATAAACATTAGAATAAAAATAAAATAAATATTTTGACTTCAGATTTGTGGTCCCGAAACCACTATTCTAATTTGACCAAAAACGAGCTGTTACAGGAACACTTACCGTTCCTTCCCTTTTCATGCCCATTGAACCACTTAGAATAATATCGGATACGTGGGAAGCTCACACAAAGTGTGCTAAACATATGGTTGAAACCATTCTTTTTCCTTTTCCTTTACATTGATGCTCACTTGAGCCATAAATGGGTTTGCTCACACAAGCTGACGGTCGGAATGTAGCTACACGATGCCGCTCACACAAGCTAACGAGTATATGCCACAAGTGCCGGACTCAACCATCGGTAGGACATATAAGACTTGCACCCGAAACATGGTAACCCTAATAACTTGTCATTTGTATCCTATATTATTCCTAAGGTTCAAATGGGGCTCGATACTCATTGTAACATCGTTGGATTTCTGTCATAACATGATATGATAAATAGCATAATAGCATATAAATCAAATAACATTAAAACGTTATTTAAACATACGGACTTGCTTCCAATACAAAGACGTCAAGATAGGTTCACTAATCTACTACTTTATCTTTTCCTAGATCTAGATCCGTACGAGGCTTAACTTAATCTAAATAAGCAAATTCAATCTATTTAATATATATATACTATTCAATTTAATCCAAAATTCACACTTTTGCAAAATTACAATTTTGCCCCTATTATTTTAACTTCTTTACAATTTAGTCCTTATGTTCGTAAATTGAAATTTATGCAATTTCATCCACATATCATGCTAGCCGATTTACCTAGGGACTCATATCAACCTATACAAAACATCATTTCACGAATTTATCATGGCATTTTATAACTTTTACAAATAAGTCCCTAAATGATAATTTCATCAAAAATCACTTCACAAAAGTTGTTTATTTAACAATAAGGACTTATAATCTTTCAATAAACTTCAAGAACCACACAAATATTTCCATGGAAAAACCCTAAACCTTTAACAGTTTTTCAAATTAGTCCTTGGGCTATCTAGATTAAGCTATAACAATCCCAAAAACATAATATTCATTAAAAACGGGGCTTGAATACATACCATGCAAGAAGAAATCAATACTGAAGTTTAGAACCCTAAAAATGGTTATCATTTCCCTCAATTTTCGGTGAAGAAGAAACATAGAAAAGATGAAACTAATTTGTTTTATTTAATTTAATATTAATATGCTAATTACTAAATTAATCTTTTTTAACCTTTAAAAATCACTAAACTAGTGTCCATATTTGTCCAATCATAAGAATAATGGTTAATTACTATTTAAATCCCTAAACATATTAATTTCATAGCTAATAGATACCTTTAACTAGTAGCACTCCACTTTTGCACCTTTTTCAATTTAATCCTTTTCACGAAATTAAGCATGCAAACATTAAAATTTCTTAACGAAATTTTTATACGACACTACTAGCATACCGTAGACATTAAAATAGTAACAAAATAAATATTTTCATGTCAGATTTGTGATCCCAAAACCACTGTTCTATTTTCACTAAAAACAGCTTGTTACACTAGTGGTCCCAATAGTAGTATCAAAGCCACTTATACGATATGGATTTAGGATTAAATTTATTGGTTGATGTGATTGTATGAGATACATGTTGTATACTATGTTTGGAAATACATGGTTATAGCCTGATAACCTATTTAATTTATTATTTCAAAGGTTGTGTTTTTATAAATACGACCTGCGTGTCATGCCTTTCTATATTTCTCTTATACTTCTCTTCTAATCTTACTCCCTCGTATGTAAAATGAGTTTCTATAATTGTAAATTGTACGAGTTGATACGAACTAGAGGAAAAGAAGGCTAGGCTACCTAAAGTGGAAAAGAAACTTGAGAAGTGGCATAAACCCCTAAGATTCCCTACGATTTTCCCATTAGATTGGGAGGAATCACCTTATTTTTATGGGCTGTAACCATTGCATTTATTTACTGCTTTATTTTTTTCTTGTATATGATACAATTGATGATATGTTAGCATGCATGTTATAAAATATTGATAAGATCAATTAAAGGATTAAATGGAAAATTGTTGACAATTAATGGTGAGATTAACTTAATTTAAAGACCCCTCAATAAAATATTAAGTTAAGATTGTCTTCCAATATTTACCCTCGTTAAAGCCTTGATCGATACAATGTGGGTTCTGCTAAAGCAAAGTACATGTATCTATATTGGTCAAACGCGAAGAATGAGAAAGTGATATCCGCCAGTTATGATATTGGTTAATAACTTAACTAGGTTACTCTAATAGGATTAGATATCTAGAGGCAAGATATTTGGATAAATCATGAGATGATTGGAACAAAATAGAAGAGTTACATATGATGTAATTAGTAAGTGTTACTTACCTAAATAACCATGATCTTGAGAGTAAAGCCAAAGATGACTTAAAAAGAGGTGAAATATGGATCCTTACCAACTAGCAAACTGTAGAGAAAGTCTTTTCAAAATTAAAATATGAGGGTTATTAATTTTGAATAAAATATTGGGAGCATCATTTAGTAAAGTCCTTTTAACTATTATAATAAACTTGGTAAATGTACTCATGAGCATATTTTATTATTGTAGATTAATTATGGCAAACAACACAAGTTCTTTATCATTGCGATCGGTACTTGAGAAGGACAAGTTAAATGGCTTGAACTTCCATGACAGGTTCTGTAACTTGAGGATTGTCCTCAAACAAGAACGAAAATTATATGTCATTGAAGAACATGTTCCTTATGAACCAACAACTAATGCCTCTAGAGCTGACAAGGATGCTTATAAAAAGCATCTTAATAACAAGTTAGACATAGAATGTCTAATGCTTGCCACCATGACTCCTGAGCTTCAAAAGCAACATGAGGATATGATTGCCTATGATATGATCCAACACCTCAAGAAATTATATGAGGGGCAAGCACATCAAGAGAGGTATGATACCTCTAAATGTAACACCCATAAATCCTTTCGTCACTGGATTAGGGTTATAGTGTATTACCGTACAATTTAGAAAAATCAATAACAGATAGCACCACATTTACCATATTAATTACCAAATATTCACAAATAACTATGATTAAAATAAAACATATGTTTATAGGCCGTAAATCGAGTGAGCGATGCCCTAAAAATGATTTAGAAACAATTAGGGACCAATTTGAAACAAAACAGGGGATTTGGGATAGAAATGAAAATTTTCAAAACAGGGGTCACACGGCTGTGTGGCCAGGCCGTGTGACATAACCCAGGCCATGTAGCATTCGAGAATACCCTCACATGACCGTGTCGCAGGCTGTGTGGTAAACCATTTGTTATCATTTATTTATTTACTTAATTTTGCAATTTACTAATTTAACCTTTTAATCTATCTTACATAATGACTAATTCATGTCCATAAGAGTCCAATATTTATGAATATGGTATAATTACCATCTAAGGAATGTTTAACTGCACAATTGGTCCTTCAATTGTTTTAAATTTTTAATTAAACAAGTTTAATTTCAATTTAATCCTAAACTAATAAGGACTTAATAGGGAAATAGCCCAAAAGTTATTGAATCAATCATGTCCACCACCGCTTCGACTTTTTGACCATGGTTTAATCACCATTTTGGTCCCTTTTACTATTTTAAATCTATAGCGATTAATTTTTACCTCATTTACAATTTAATCTTTTTACCTTAATTAACTATCAAATCACTAAAATTTCTAATCGAACTTTAATACAAATACAATACGACTCTATAAATATTTAATAAAAATATTTATGACCTTAAATTACAGAGATGAGGTCCCAATACCTCATTTTCAAAAACTACTTGACCTCCGGGACAACCACTTATACTAACCATTAATTTAATTAATTAAAATTCATAAAATCAAAATTCAATATAAAATTATTATTGACTCGTATAATTTAAATACTAATTATATGAACTTACTCGTCAAATTTGTGGTCTCAAAACCACTGTTTCCAACAACATTGAAAAACGAGATGTTACACTAAAGCTCTGTTTCAATGCAAAATGGTGGAGGGAACTCCTGTGGGAACTCACGTTCTTAAGATGATATGCTATATCCTTAAAAAACTAGGATTCCCTCTAGGTGTGGAGTTAACTTATTACCTCTTGAAAAATCATTGTTTTAATGCTTCATTTTTTTTAGATAGTTTTAACTTATTGATGTTAATAATCTCTATTATTTTTACTGACAGTTTTTAAAATTTAACTTGATTAAATATGTCTAAATAGAATTTGTTAGAATTAAGTGACTCGAACCCTTATTAAATAAAATACAGTGATAAAATAAAATAAAATTAAAATCCACATAGAACTACACTTCTTTTATTTTATTTTAGAATAAGGTTTTTAAACCTTATTAAACTTCATTTATTTGATATTGATTAGAATAAGGTGTTTCAATCTTACTACACTCCTTCTATTAGAATATGGTTTTACAAGCCTATAAATTGACATAGTCTACTCCTCTTGTCATTATTCGAATTGGACATAATGAATTATCTTCTACTCTGCCCGTGGTTTTTTTCACGAAAGGGTTTCCACGTAAAAATCTGTGTGTTCTTTATTTTTCTTTCTCTTTTCTTTGCAATACATTGTCATTATCGACGTTTTATTTTTCACAGAACTAAACTTCAAATTTAATTAATATATAACTCTAATTTGTTTCTATATTATACATAAAATTCTATTCAAATTAAATATGAATTACGTACAAGAAATAGACTCAAGCTTCATTTTTACTAAATTATTATTTAAATTACATTAACTTGTTTCCTATTATTATTTTTTTTTAAAAAACGTAGCTAATGCCTTTAAACATTAACATTATTATTATTGATAAAAATATGACGCAATTATTATTGATAAATAAAAATATGAATTAGGTGATTATGCTTTCAAGAGCCTCAACAACTTGAAATAGACTACGGACAGGAAATGCTCTCATAACATATACGAGTGAGAAAATTAGGATTTGTTTAAGTGTATAATATTAAAAACATTTTCATAAAATTATGGAATTGAGTTTTAGATAATTGAAAGATTTTAGAGACGAATTTTGAAGTTATTCGGGATGGCCAAAGGTGTTTTGGACTCAAAATGGACTTTAGAAAATCAAAACGACTCAAAAGTGTGTGATGACATGAATCTGGGGCACTTGTTGCGACACAAGTCCCCAATTGTATTGATACAAGTCCTTTGTACTGTAATTTTTTACATTTTTATCTTACTTGTATCGACATATTAAGGCTCAAATTTCGAAACAATTATGCCAAGGCTCAAAAATCACCTTAAAACTCATTTGTTGTAGCACTTAGAAGCTTGATATCAAAACCAACACTTAGATAACCAAGTTTTAGACATAAAAAAACAACTATCACAACACCCTGAAATCTAGTAAACACAAAACAACTCTGAAGTATATTTTGAAGACATCATGAAAAACTAATGAGATATATTTGAAAACTTTACTTTGGTAAAGGAAGAGGATAAGAATACCAACACAATTAGGATATCAAAATGAATGAACATGACCATTATGCCCGTAACATATCACCACATCCTCTAACTACTTAACAATCCAAGTAACAAATGGACCTAGCATGGTAACAAATAACACAACTTAAGTACATAAAGTCCTCACTCTTGATAGCTTGTTGATAATGTAATGTTTCAAAATTGATATGGCTTCAAGAATCCTAGAGTAAAAATTTATATTCATGAACAATGACTCGTAAGCATATAAATGCTTTATAAACTCAATTGACAAGTACTATACTTACCTTGCTAAGAGGAACTACATATTTTAAGCTCAACAAATCTCATTAGAATACAAGTCCCATATCATACTAACAAGATTCAAACATAATTGTTCATATGAACTGGATGCCATATTAATATGCTTAAACATAATCAATAAGGTAACATGGTTTTTCCTTGTTCTTAGGCACACTTTACTTATGTCTGACACTCAATTTATCTTAATTACTCATTATTAATTATTAACTTTATCCTTTTATATATATATAATTCAATTTAGTCTTGATTTATCACAATGCATAATGAAATTGGTGTTGCATTAAATTTACAATACACATTTCATATTCACTTTCATTTATTAGTCTCATATTGTTATAAGTTTTTCCGTCCAATGCAAACTTAGTAAAACATGACTCAGACACACAAGTGAACCACACCACATCAAGATAGCTCGATAGAGCATAACTACACCATACCAAAGCACGTAAGTGCAAAGCTTAATGTCCACATAAACATATACATATATGTAATCGTCTCTCCACCACACCAAGGTCTCTGGAGAGATAATACACATAAAATGATCTACAACAAATGCTAGACCATTGCATAATATAATAGAACTCTATATTAATATCAGACTTATACAAAATGCATATATGACTCTATTAACATGCCAACTATTTCCTAACTCTTCTATCAAGTTATATTGGCACACGCATTCGTGTCAAATTCCAATAAGACAACTTTGAAATCACATTTTCATAAGACAACATTTTGCTCATATAAATTGAGAATCTTATCTAAAGATCATTAGACCTGAGTGTATAACGAGCCTCATTTATTTTACCATATCCACTTTATCAAAATTATGTTATGTCTTTTCACAATATTTAACACTTTGACTTTGTATCCCAATATAACATAACAAACATAGCCATCTAACAATTAACTTATTACCACATTTCATTTAGCATATTCAATAATTATTTTATCCATTTTAAACATAACCTATCTAGTTTGTTATAGATCAAATTTCACAATTTGTTAAGTCACTTTATACCTCTAACCAATACACTAGACAAAAGTAAATAAGTATCGTAAATTTCAAGTGAACTTATCTCTTTCAGAACAACTAAACTAAGTAGATAGCTTCTTAAATCCTTGTTCCTTTGTTTAAGTTTTCTCTATTCGCTCATGTACTACTCAAAATATTCAAACATGTACAAATACACCATTAACAATTATACTTGACTTGAATAGCCATTAATTGACCAACAAATCAAGTTCGGCTCTGGAGTTGTTTGAGAGTGCAACTACCAAGGTCCAAGATTGGAAGGGCCCAAAAAAAATGTTTTTTCAACTTTTAATGTAAAAAAAATTCAGAATAAAATAAATTAATTGAATACTTAATACTTTCAATTTTTCACCATAAATGCTTCATCTCTTAAGGCTCCAAAAAATTTTCAAATTTTATTATATTACATTTTATAATTTCTTTAAAAGGATCCCAATTTATTGTTTCGCCTAAGACCCCAGAAATATCAAGAACGAACCTGCAACAAATTAAACAATTGACCATGAAAACACAACTTATTTACACTTAATTTCTAATGTCCAAAATTGACAAAACTCGTAATCTGCGTTCAAATTTAAATCCGATTTTAGAATATCTTTCTAAAATATGAAAACTATCCAAAAACACATATTTTTCCAAAGTTCTCTCCATTCTCTCACTAAACTTCATTAAGCTCAACCATGGTCGTTAACCTATACCTTAACAAAACCAATATATACACTTAAGCTTAAATAAATTTAACGAAACCAATCTAATGGCCTTTTGATTCATATATCCTTGAATTAGTTAGTGGAAAATGATGGACAATATCATACTTGTCCACTAATTATATACTAGTGAAGGTTTTATTAAATTTTAAGGACCTTGATTAATCTCCCATTCAATCCTTCAAATCTAGTTGCTTCACAATTTAGTTCATTCACTTTAATTACTAACTTTTAAATCAATTACTAATTTCCTTAATAATCCTACTCATTATTCTCGGCTTTGTCCCGTGAACTTATCGATTTAATAAAAATTTTCGAAAAATTCCGACTCAAAACTATATTTTTTCGATAACACAAAAAATATGAATAATTAAAAAATATTACGTGAGAAGTTCTGCTTCTACTAATTATTATATAAATTAAATTAACATTATTATTAAAAAATATTACATGATTATTAATAATAATAAATATGACCTGGTTATAACTAATTTATTTAAAATTAAGTTATATTTATATTTAGATGTTAATTTAATAATATGATAGAAAAAAAAGGTGTTGTCATTGATTTAAACGTTCAATTTAATTTCTTCTTAAATTCAAATGTTGTGGGCTTGAGAAAAAGCATGTCTGAAACAGTATGAGATCTTCTAATTGCTCGAAGACCCAAAACAAGCGAAGATAGCCCACACGTACAAGGCCTGTAAGAAAATAAGGATAAAACCCCCCATTTTGCAATAACAAGCGTTTTAGGGTTCTGCTCTTATCGATCTTTCCCAACCAAGAAGAGCAGCCGCCGCAGAGCAAGGGTTCAGAGAGGAAATGGCAGCAAAAAGGAAGACCCCTGTTAAGAACCGAAACCCAGATCTTATACGTGGCGTAGGCAAGTATTCCAGGTCTAAGATGTACCACAAGCGCGGCCTTTGGGCTATCAAGGCCAAACACGGTGGCGTCTTCCCTCGCCATGACCCCAAGCCTAAAGCACCCGTCGCCACCGAGAGGGCTCCCAAATTTTACCCCGCTGAAGATGTCAAGAAGCCGCTACTTAATAAGCGCAAGCCTAAACCCACCAAGCTCAGGTTCTTTTCTGAAATGATTATTTGGTTATTTATTTGTAGACTTTCTGAATATGTGTTTCTCATTGTTGGGCTTCTTTGTTATGTGTTCAGAGCAAGCATTACTCCAGGGACGGTCTTGATTTTGTTGGCTGGAAGATTTATGGGGAAGAGAGTTGTTTTCTTGAAGCAACTTACTTCTGGGCTTCTTTTGGTTACTGGTGAGCTTTTATATTTCGTAATCTGTTAGTTTCTAAAACATGCATTTTGCATAATTCTACTCCTTTCCCTCAGTTATTAACACTGTTTATTTTTGCTGAATGCTTATGTGGAAATTTTATTGATCGATTGGAAGTGCTAAATTTGAAAACGTAAATTTAAAGCAGTTGCAGCTCATATTTTAACTATAAAGAGTGATATCAAAATGGTGATAAGCCTTTATTTATTCCTCTATGCCACAATCTGGATTCTCAAGTGTCTGCATTCAGCATTGGGATTGGCTTAGTTGAATTGTTTGTTTATATGGAAGAAGCATATGCTGCATTACATTTTCATTATTGTGCCTATTTATTTTAGCATTGTGACACAAACTTGTTTGACGTTCAATAAGTTGGAGATCGACTAATGTGGTCCTGAAAAACAATGCTTTTTATTCATATTTCATGCGAATGTTTAGTATACAAGTATCTACATTCACCTCTTGTGGTATATAGGGCTATGCTATCACCACGCGATATCTATTAGTTTTATTTTCCATGGTTTTTGTTAGTTTTTTTGCTTGTATTTCACTTCTGTTTGCAGCATATACATTTGCATCTTGTCGCTTATGGCGATTGGCTATCACTATGTAAGTTGGCTGTTCATCATGAATTCGTAATTCTTCCATGATCTTTGCTTAAATTTGGGGATTTCATTTCAATGCAGGACCATTCAAGATTAATGGTGTTCCTTTACGGCGTGTGAACCAATCCTATGTCATTGCTACTTCCACCAAGGTTGATATCTCAGGAGTTAATGTAGAGAAGTTTGATGACAAGTACTTCGCCAAGGAAGTAGAAAAAAAGAAGAAGAAGGGTGAAGGAGAGTTTTTCGAAGCTGAAAAAGAGGTAGGTTAGTTTTCCGAGTTAAGCTAATGTTCATCTAATGTAATGTGCTAATGTTCTATTCCTGCAACTTACTTTTAAATGTAGGATAAGAAGACATTGCCAGATGAGAAGAAAGAGGACCAGAAAGCTGTTGATGCATCTTTGATAAAATCAATTGAGGGAGTTGCAGACTTGAAGGCCTACCTTGCTGCAAGATTTTCTCTAAAGTCGGGCATGAAACCTCATGAGCTTGTTTTCTAGAGTGTATGCTTTACTTTGGTATTTGCTTCTTTTTTCTTTTTTCTTTTTTGGGTTTAGGGTTTCCAGTATCAGATGGTACATTGGGCAAAAACCTCAATTTGTGTTAACTCAGTTTTGTTATGCAGTACTCTAGTTTTCCTTTTAGTGTGCTATTTTCATTGAATTAATTTTTTCCTCTCGCAAAGGATAACAAGAAAGACTACGGGGATCCATCACCAATGTTAGCCAGGAAGCTGTTGACAGACAGCATTTGTGGATTTTAATTTGTGATCCCAAACTTGCCATTTCAGTCCTTGTGCAAGTAAATCCCTTCCTCCCTTGCCATTTCAGTCCTTGTGCAAGTAAATCCCTTCCTCCTTGCCCCAACAATTTTAGACGTCCATGAGGCCAGATATTTGTCTACTTCCAAAGAAGTGGATTATACTTCAGAACAACCTCGTAAATCGTGCATGGCAGTTTCGACTGACCATTAATTTCAATTTATCAAAATTGATCTTCAGTTGGGAGAATTGGCCAGATTTTTCTAGTATTTCCATTTTTTTAGCTAAGCTAGAAAAAAAAAAACACTATCATTATGTGGTTGTAAGCATATTAATGGGTTATTTTTTTAAGAACTTGGTCTTGTGAACTGTTTGCTCTCGAAAGTAGCTTGTTTAAGCTCGTATTTGAAATTCAATGCCTTGGCTGCAAGATTCGGTTTCTTGGACTAAAGTTTTCAAGATTTGAAATCTTGATTTTCTTAATTCTTAAAATTGTTTGAAAAAGTAAAATTGGATCAAGATTTAGTTTCTTAACTTCTTTAAAAACAAGAAAGTGAATCTTAATTTTTTTTCGGTCGTGTATGCATTACCAAAGTCTTGGATGGTATTATTCAATTTTATTCAAATTTGCTTGGCTTTTGACTTTGTTATTGGGTGATAGTGGCAATGAAATAAAAATAAATAATGGAGTGATAAAATAGAAAATAAAGAATTGAAAATTTACTTGTAGGATCAATCCGATTTGAGATGGACCACTCTCTCGGATAATATTTTTCAATAAAAAGACTCTTGTGCTACTAAAGAGTTTCCTAAGTACTAAAGAGTTTCCTAAGTTATTTATACTAGCAATCCTAAGTAATAACCCCAACTAACAAGCTTAAATAAATGAACATAATCTGTAACAGCTAAAGTGGTTCCTAATTTCATATTAGTGTAACCAAGGTGGTACCATGATTTCAGCTAACTGACTAAATGTGACTTCTTCCACTTTTTTTCACGTGCCCTAGATTTTTGCCTTGAGTATACTTGTAAGGAAGTTGCATCAATACTCCCCCTTCGTAGAACGACTTGTCCTCAAGGCGAAAGGATGGAAATTGTTTGACAAGGAGATCATAATTTTCTTATGAAGCTTCTTCCAAAGGCCACCCTTTTCCATTCAATCAACAACTCTAATGTAGGAACTCAGCTTCCCAAACCCATTGGTGAAATTATACTTTGGCAGGAGAAAGAATTATTTCTCAATCTGCTGAAATGGAAAAATATAGGATGAACTTGAGAAGAAGGCGGCAAGGTGAGTTCATACGCCACCTTACCAATGCATCACAAGATTTTATAAGAGCCAAAAAAATGTGGAGACAACTTTTCATACCGTTTCTTGGCAAGTGATTTTTGTCGATAAGGTTGAAGATGTAGGAAAATAGAATCCCCAACCTCGAAAGAGAGGTCTCGATGCTTAGAATCAACTTGAGATTTCATACGAGACTGAGCTTTGAGCAAGTTACCCTTCAAAAGCTTCAACATGTCATCCCGTTGGATTAGTTGTTGCTCTAATTCCGCCACTGCATACTGTTTCTTGGCAAGTGATTTTTGTCTATAAGGTTGAAGATGTAGGAAAACAGAATCCCCAACCTCGAAAGAGAGGTCTCGACGCTTAGAATCAACTTGAGATTTCATACGAGACTAAGCTTTGAGCAAGTTACCCTTCAAAAGCTTCAACATGTCATCCCGTTGGATTAGTTGTTGCTCCAATTCCGCCACTGCAGTCTCGCCAGGAACATAAAGATAAAGTGGTGGCGGATCACGACCATAAACTATCTTGAAAGTAGTAGTATTTGCTGCTGTGTGAAAACCAATATTAAAAGAGAATTCGATCCACGGCAAAAAACTACTCCATCAAGTAGGTTGTTTTTGTGCAAAACAGCGAAGGTAGGCTTCTTAACATCAATTGACCACTTTTGTTTGGCTATCAGTTTGAGGGTGGTATGAGCATAGTTTCATTTTACTTAGTTTGAAAATTTCTTACCAAAAATTGTTGAAGAAAATAACATCTCGGTCAGATATAATCGAACGTGGAAAACCATGGAGTCTAACAATTTGCTTGTAAAAATTCATAGTAACTATCTTGGCTGTAAAAGGATGAGCCAAGGGAATAAAGTTAGCATATTTACTCAAACGGTCTACCACCACAAGAATCGTGTCAAAGCGGTGTGACTTTGAAAGGCCCACAATGAAATCAAGAGAGATGTCTTCCCAAAAACGATCCAGAATCGGTAAGGGTTGGAGGAGACCAGCTGGCTCCAAAGCTTGATATTTGTTTTGTTGGCACTGCAAACAGTTTTGGACATAGTGACGAACATCTTGTTTTAATTTAGGCCAAAAGTATCCGTTGATAGCCATTATCTTCAAATATCCTCCATGGCCTGCGGTAGGAGTATTGTGAGACTCAAAAAGAATCTTCTGCTTGAAGGCTGCATTGTTAGGAATAACTAGCCTATTTTTAAAATAGAGCATTTGCCATGCAATAACAAAATCTGGGAAGGAAGCATAATTAGACGTTAGTGATAGCATAATATGGTTGGTGTAAGGATCCATTTTGAGTGCCTCTTGTAAATCCAACAAAAAGCTAAATGGAAGTGCTAAAGATAAAAAAAAATTGCATAATATGGTCTGCGGGAAAATGCATCAGCTCGCTTGTTTTCTTTTCCTGCCTTGTAGATAATGGAAAAGTCAAATGGCATTGGTTTCATCAATAATCGCTGTTGTTCGGTTGTCATAATACGCTGTTCCAACAAGAACTTAAGCGTATAGTGGTCTGTTTTGACAAAAAAATGCCACCCCAATAGATAATATTTCCATTTCTGTAATGCCATCACCAAAGCAAGTAATTCTCGGTCATATGTTGATTTTATTCTATTCGTAAAGGAAAGCTCTTTATTGAAATAGGCTATTGGATGCTCAGCCTGCAATAGGATGGCGCCCACTCCTTCGAATGATGCATCTCATTCTACGGTGAATGGTTGTGAGAAATTCGGAAGGCGTAATACGGGGACTATCATCAATGCGCACTTGAGGCTGCTGAATGCTTCTTCCGTAATTGGGGACCATTGGAAGCCATCTTTCTTAGTGAGTTGAGTAAGAGGACGTGCTAAGTTCCTGACAAATTTGCGATAGCATCCCGTCAGGCCTAGAAATCCACGTAACTCCTTTAAGTTGGTAGGAACAGGCTAGGACTGGACTGCTTGGATTTTGGCATGATCAACCTGTACACTTTGAGAATTTACCATATGTCTAAGAAATTTATCTGTGGTTGGCCGAAGTGGCACTTGGAAGCTTTGGCATGATATATGTTGTTGCAGAGTAGATCAAGAGCTGTACGAAGGTGTTGTAAGTGTTGGTTCATATCCTTGTTGTAAATAAGGATATCATCAAAGAAGACTAGAATAAATTTTCGTAAATAAGGCCTGAAAAAATCATTCATAGCAGCTTGAAATATTGATGGAGCGTTAGTGAGATCAAATGGCATGACTACAAATTCGTAATGCCCTGAGTGCGTTCTAAATGCGGTCTTAGTTATATCTTCTAGTTTGACTCTGATTTGATGGTAGCCAAAATGCAAGTCGATCTTGGAAAAGATTGTAGCCCCCTTGTAATTCATCTAATTGTTCATCAATATTTGGAATCAGATATTTATCAGGTATGGTGATTTTGTTAATAGGCATGATAATTGACACACATCCTTCAGGTATGGTCTTTCTTTTTTACTAAGAGTACTGGGTTAGCAAAGGGGCTAGTGCTGGGTCAAATAAATCCAGTAGTTAAAAGTTCAGCTACTTGTTTTTCTATTTCAGTTTTTTAGTTATAAGGATAACGGTATGGTCAGATGTTTTGAAGTTGGGTATTGGGTATAAGAGGAATAGAGTGAGTGTGAGACCGAAGGGGTGGTAAAGTATTCAGTTCTTGGAAAATAGCTTGGTATTTAGAACGTAACGATTGTAGGGGGTTAGATGGTACCTGGGCATGGTTAACTTTAGTAGAAAAATACTGAAAGGTGGTAGTAGCTGTAGTTTTCGATGGCTCTCCTTGTAATTTATACTTTTGCTTGTCAATCAATAAGATAATGAACATTTCATTCTAGTTTGCTTGCACCGTGTTGAGGGATGCCAACCACTGGATGCCTAAAACTACATTGGCTACTCCAATATTAAAAGGGTAGAAATCTTGTATAATCTTCAACCTAGGAAGCTGGATCTCTACATTGTGACAAACATAATTACAATGTATGATGTCCCCATTGCCAATCTGGACCCTAAAAGATGGCAGAATTTGTAGCTTCAGATTCAATTCTTTGACAATGGTATCGCGTGTGTAGATCCATTGTTTATAAGAATTAAAACTTCTTTGGTCTCGATGTCCCCTCTAAGCTTCATGGTGGTGGTATTTGTCTTCCTTAATATGGCATGAAAACTAAGTGTTTGTAACAGTCCAAATTTGACCCAAATCGGAACGGTGGTTTCGGGACCATGAATCCGAGTCCGAGAAATATTTTAATATTATAATTTGAGTCAGTTATATGTGAATTAATGGGTGTGAAAGTTTCGTATAAAAATTTAAATGTTTGTGTGCTCAATTAGTTAAAAAGGGCTAAATCGCGTAACGGGTAAAAGTGGCCTTTTGATTTGACTTATGGTTAGATCGATGTGGCTTTATTTTAGTGAAGTCCTTAAAGGGTTATATAACCATTTTAAGTCATAGTGGACGGCAATGTGGTCCTATAACATGTTTTTAAGTATTATTTTATATGTTAAAGATTATATTATAATTGTTTTATAATTTAATACTAAATTATAATAAAATCCCACTTGGGAACAACTCGATTTTAGCTTTGATCAAAATGTGATTTCGGGACCACGAGTTCTAGTCGGAAAAATAAATTAATATTATTTTTCGTGTTAAATATGTATGATTGAGCATGTGTTAAAATTTCGTGAAATTATTTGATCATTGGTATGTTTAATTTAAGGAAAAGGACCAAATTACATAAGTGGTAAAAGTAGCCTTCATTAAATTAAAGGGGTTTAATTGAAGTGTTGTTTGAAAGAATGAATTTGCATGTCAATTAACCCAAATCTCATGATGTGGACGGCAAGCATGCTAGGAGAAACAATTTTATATGTATAATGGGTGCATTATTTTAGTTTAAGTATATTATAATAAGTGTTTATTTTAGAAAATAAAAGAAATGTGTTTTAAATTCATTCTCTCTTTCCCCATCATCATCTTCATTTTGATATCACCGAAAATAAAAGGAGAAAGGAAGGATTCAAGCTCTCCACATTTTGGCATTTTGCATGTTCTAATAAGGTTAGTGATTAAGCTTAATTTTTGTAAATTTTAACATTTTTTTTAAGTGGTTGACATGTATATTTGCTAGCCCATATTCGAATTTTTATTTTGCTTCTATGTTTAAAGTGTTGCCATGGACGAAATTTGGGTGTTTGTATGATTAATGATAGTATATGTTATATATAACTTAGATTAATAAGATTTCCTTTAGAACTTTTGATAGATTTTGGTATAAGGGTGATTTTGTAAAAAGAAGAATTTTGGAGGGACTAAATATCAACAAAAATGGAAGAATTGAGCTGATGGGAGGGCTATAAATATTCGGCCCTTAATTGATATGGTCAAATTCTAGATATTTTGTGTTTTGAACTATAAGGACTTATTTGTAAACATTGTAAAAGTCGTGGTAAATTCAGTAACTTATTAAATTATGTGTTTAAGGATCAATTTAATGAGAAAAATGATGAAGGAGTTGATTTGAATATATTTAGATCAATATCATAAAGAAAAGAGTTTAGATCGGGAAGGCGAAATTGAACGAGTAATCGAAAGCTTTATGCATCGACTTAGAGGTAAGTTTGTAAGCAATTGGATTGATACAAATTTTATTCAATATTTAATTGTATATGCTAAAGTGAAATAATAGACTTAATTGTATAAAGCCGAATGTGGTATGGGGAATATTTTATTATATTCAAATGAGATTAAAATGCATATTTATATATGTAAGCTTGAACTAATTGGGTGGATTAAATAATTTTATATGTATCAAGGTATAGTATACGTGAAAATGGAATGTAATTGATGCTGGAAATTGAAAATGAGGATTTATATATATATAATTCAAAATTATCGACTTCCGATGTAAGTTATAAGCAATTGGAGAAATTAAATTTTCTTTTATCTATATTATTAATCATAAGTTGAATGAGCTAATGATATGTATATATATATACGAATATGTAAGTTTAATTTATTTTGGGCTTAATATAGGTATGCGCATATATGTATATTTATATTTAGAGATTGTATATATGGAAATAAATAGAGAAGGATTATGGTTGTATTGAAATTGACGATTTGGCTTTTATATTATATGTCAGCCGAATGTGATGGAAATCCATAATGAATGAGAGTTAACTTTGATATATAATTATAGTTGTATATGTATTGATGGTTGCCGAATATGGTGGGTTAAGATGGGAGCATGAACTACGATTAATAGATGTTTTGTTGGGGCATAGAAAATATGGATAGTGAATATATATATATATTTATGTAGTTGAGGAAAGGATTTATTTACCGAGCACTGGGTGTGTGAGTTATTGTTTTTTTTTATTTCTTCAAGGACCAAAATACCTAATAAAGGTAAATGGAAGTGTCAGGTAAGTCCTTTAGCTAAGGCATGTCAAAGAATTTATTTTGATCATCTTAAATAGAAAAAAAAATAAAAAAATAAAAAAATAATTTGATGAATTTTAGTACCCATTTATATCATGGCCGAATGTATATAGGTATACTAGGTTGATGATTAAAGTTGGTTATGTGATGTGAATTGTTGGATTGTCTAAGGATATAATGGTTTTGTTGGTTTAATGTGAGATAGCCCAAATTAAATTGGACATATGTATAAAATAGTTATGAAGTGTGTTGGGATGTTTAATCAGTATTGGTATGACTCGGGCTTTTACGCCTAGCGTGCCTTGTGCCGTGTTACTTATCGGGCTTTTACGCCTAGCGTGCTTGATGCCTGGTGATGGTTTTACAAAAGAGGAACCCGAATTTGTGTTCAAGGCGAATTAAAGTTAATTTATTGAGTTAATGCCTCAGTAAGCATGTCAAGTAGGAATTAACTTCTTACATATTCAAAGTAAGGTAAGCAAGTAATTCGATTATCTATTACAAATTGTATGTGTTACAAATGAAATTTATATACATATAAATATGGTTATAATATGTGTTTCTCGGTTTTACTAATGAATGATATGAAAATTGTGGCTTTGGTCTTCTAATATGTGGATACAAGACTAGGTATATTCGGCCACATGGATTGTTGTGTATTTGATGCTATATTATAAAAAATTGAACTTTAAGTATATGAATGTTTCTACATATGGTTACATAAGGACATTTTGGTTGTGGAAGGTTGGATTATGAGTAAATATTTTGTTTATAAGCATTCGGTTAAAAAGAAATTATTCTATAAATTTTATACGTTATATAGGTATGAAATTGACAAATTTGAAAGTAAATGTGAGTACAAACGTATGTTGAATTATTTCAATTTAAATGTTTAATGTTTAAATGTTGTATTATCATGAATTTAGGACTTACTAAGCTAGTAAGCTTACTAGTGTGAAATGTTCTCCTTTGTTTTATAGATTTTGATTAAGCTACGAGCTCGAGAGGGATCGTCAAGAAAGTCATCCACACTATCGCCTCCTTTTTGGTACTTTAAATTTTGGTTATGATTTTGAAGGCATGTATAGGTTAGGCTAAGTATTGAAACATATGATGTTTAATTTTGTATATAAATATAGCCGTGCGAACATGGCTATTTTCTTGGTTATGTATCGTTGCTATATTTTGAAATTTTTATAGCTTGCTCGTAATATAAATGGATGTTTTAAATTTGATCATGGCCTAAATTACATATGGGAGGTGCTTTCGATATATATATATACACCATTTATATATATATATACATATATATGCTAGGTGATGTTTTTAGAAAAAATTAGTTTTAGTTTTTGGTTCATAAGTGAGTCATGTTTGTCATTTTTATGATATATGCGTGATCGCGATTAATATGAATTTGTGTGTACTCGTTGGTTTTGTTTTACTAGTGATGGTTGAGTAAGACATGCGTTTCGGCCATATGTGAAATAGCATATGCTGATATGTTTACCAAGAATTTAATAATGCTATGATAATTGATTTGGCTATGTGATTATGTAATAATTATATTTTTATCATAAGATGGCCACACATGCGCATTGTTTTATAATAATATGTCTATTCCTTATTTATTTGTAACTAGTTAATTGTTTATAATAACCACTTTCAATCTCAGATGTGTTATGGAATAGTAAATTTTATGAAATATATAGCTTAATCTAGTATATATTTTCATATTTATGAGAATGGGTGATTAATAGATAAGAAATATTCGAATGTCATATTAATGATAAGAAATAAATATGTCTCTTAGTTGATAAAATACAAATTTGAATGAAAGGAGCATTAGCATATTCGGCCTGTTGGAACGCCGAAACCCATGGCGCAGCAGAATAAAATTAGATCCGGCGATCCAAATCAGGAATCCATGTGTGAGGAACGAATCGGGGTGAAATAAAGGTTTTGAAATTACCAAAACTTAAATCTGAGTAGACGGCGACGCCTTGGCAACAAGAGTTTTGATCTACGGTCGAATCAAGCCACAACCTTTCCGATGTCGGTCTCTACGTGATCCACCCGGTTTGACTATGAACGGAAGAAATCTCCAAAACTATTTTGGAGGTTTATTTGCTTGAAGGCTGCTAGACCTAACAAGCAATCTATTAGGGTTTTCCCTTAAGCTTTGTCTCTTTTAAATACCTTTTATATTGGGTATCCTTTTTATTTGGGCCTTTTATAATTGGTATCTCTTGAATGTTAAATAAATACAATAAAGTTTTTAACCGAAAATTATAATTACATTAATTATATCCGAAAATTATAATTACATTAATTATAATAAGGATTTCATTAAACTATATTTATTTAAATTTATATATGAATCAAATTCATATATTAATAGAATTATGTTGTCATTATGTGTACAACATCCTTGTACATATAATATGTTCAATATTTGATTGCCCAATTAAATTAATTCTTTAATTAATTTAATTCATGTGAAAAAAAAAAAAAAAAACAATACCAATTATATTTTATTCCGTTCATTTAAAACCATAGGGTGTGACCTGTGAGGTTCTTGCAACGTTAGCGATAATAATAGAACGATTCTAATGTCACAAACAATGAGTGGCATCTAGCAATGCATCATTGCTACCTAAGTTACAAGAAGTCATGATTCCACATAACTTTTTGTGATTAACCTTTCATGCATTAATCCTTAAGTCCTTTATCTCCTGAATGGACACAAGTCATGGAATAGTCACACTTGTATAGTCCATCCCATGTTTCTTGATATCTTGAGTAGACTATGATATACAAATTAGTATGACATCTCATGTCAACTTATTTGAGCATGGCCATGCATTTCTAGTCCGACTCAATCAAGTGGCCTAAGATATTACTCCCATTATGTAGGAGGGACTTATCCTATATTGATCAACCATATCCTCTACATAGATTGTGGTATATCCAACATCGACCTTTATAGAACAACCGATTCACGATTATACGTTTGATCAGTATCAAAATATACAACTCACGATGCTTGAGATTAATAATTATCTCAAGTCCGAGGATCATATACATATTAATCACTATGAGTAATGTTGTGACAATTACATAATAATCCAATAAACATACTCATAACGGGTCAATCCAATATGTTGTTCTCTAACACACATATTCATGCATTGATTTTGACAATCCACATCAATGACAACTCTTTATCATCAATCAACTACATGTTAGTCTTAATGCATTACTGTTGTCCTAGTCAACAATAATACTCGACTAAGGATCTTTTAAAAATAATCATATTATTCTCAGGACATTATTATAAAACAGTTTATTTGTATACACAGATAGAAAAACTGAAATAATAATGACAACGCTTTATATTAATAAATATGGTAAATAAAGTATGTTATTACAACCATCTCATGATTGATCTTTGGGCATACTCTTACACGGCCTAGGTGTAAGATTAATATGTTGTTACATGTAGTTAATTATTAAATGGTAAAATGTTTCGATTGATTAATATGCATATGTATTATAACATTATAAATAAGACTTAGTTTATGTGTATGGCTTCGGTTGATACCCGACATAATGTTATAATCTGGTGTAAGTTGAGTTATGGATCAATTATAATTATATGTGTATATATATATCGTGAATGTGTAAATTATGTGATTCAAACATCTGTGTGTAAATTGGACGGTAGTAAAATTCATCATACTTTAAAAAAAAAAATTTAAATTATTTATTTTTTTAATTGGTTGTAATATTATATTATGGAAATGATTGTATTGTTTATACTTAAATCCAACTGAAGTCTATTTCGAAATTGAGTTAGTGTAGTAATGCCACTCAACCCTAGTCCGGCGACGGATACGGGTTAGGGGTGTTACAGTGTTACTAAATCATTTTGTTGAAGATTATCAACTTCCTTAGTCGGGTATGTAACAGTCTGGTTATGACCCTAGTCGGAATAGTGGTTTTGAGACCAAAAATTCGAGTCAAAAAAATAGTTTAATATTATCTTTTGTGTCTACTGTATGTGATTAAGCATGTGTTAAAGTTCCGTGAATTAATTTGTCCGTTTGTGTGCTTAATTTGAGAAAAGGACTAAATTGCTTAAAAGGTAAAAGTGACATGCTATTTGTTAATGTGTTAATTTGACATGGCTTTATAAATATGAGGTCCTTATAATGCAATTGGACCATTTGAATTATGGATGGACATTAATGTCATATGTTAGTGGAAATTTAATGTTTATAATAAAGGTTAATTTAGTAATTTGGAAATTATATGTTATTAAATAGAACACAAAATGAAAATCATGCATGTTCATCCTATCTTAGTGCCGAAAATACAAAAGAAATAAAACAAGAAGAGCTTTGAACATTCAGCCATGCATGTTCTTTGATTCAAGGTATGTTTTGCTTCGGTTTTTGATAATTTCTACGTTTTTGTAGTCGTTGCTTCGTGTTCTTCAAAACCCATGTCTTAATTTTTTGAATTGATGAATATATTGAAAAGTTCCATTGATGAATTCATGAGCTTTGTGATGTTTGATGATGAATTATGAAAGATATGTGATAGGTTAACATAGTTTGTCTTTGGGTTTTAGGTGATTTTGAGTAATTTGGACTTAATTAAGAAAATAATATTTTGAAGGACTAAAATGTGAAATAAATAAAATTTATGGACTTGTATGAAGCTTGTGAAAATTCGGCTAGGCATGGGTAACATGAAATTTTGTGTATTTTGTGATTTTATGAAATAGGGACTAAAATGTAAAAATGTGAAAATATGAGGGCTAATTTGTAAATTGCCCTAAATGTGTGTTCATGGATTGAATTGAATGAATTTTTGAATAAAAAATTTAAATTTGAATATGTTTAGATCAAGAATCGAAGAAAACAGATTTAGATCGCGAAAAATCGAAAGTAATTGAGTAGTCAAGTCCATTCGCTTATCCGAGTTTGAGTTAAGTCTTTATACAAATAAATGTGTTTGAATTGAATTATTATTGCTTATATGTTAATGAAATGTGATGAATGGCTATTGGAGCTGATTATGTGAAATCTAAGAAAATTCCGATAATGTGATGACGTCCGAAAAACCCCATATGAACCTAGGAATAGATAAGATTACATATGTCATGACATAGGTTCCTGATATATGATATCATGTAAGACCATGTCTGGGACGTTGGCATTGATTCGAGATTTCGTATAAGAACACGTCTGGGACGATGGCATCGATATGAGATTTACATGTAAGACCATGTCTGGGACATTGGCATCGTATTTGATTCGTGTAAGACCCTGTCTGGGACAGTGGCACCGATATTTGGTTACATGTAAGACCGCGTCTGGGACGTTGGCATTGTACGACTATTCTGATTATTATGAGTATCCTATTTGATTTCGAATGGTTCAACGGGCAAGTCTGAGAAAATGAAAGGCTATGTGAAATGTATAATCGAATCAGGTACGTTTGATATGTACACTATGTAAGTGTATGAAAGGTAAGTATATATATGAACTTACCTAGATGAGATATGTGAATAGATTTGATGAAGTAAAATGTGATATGTGAATGAATGAACTATGATCTAATGAAGTACACGGTGATATATATGTTGGTAAGCAAATGGCTAAATAAATTAGCCAAGAAGAACTATGACTATGCAAATGAGTTATTAGTAATCTCATATTTGATATGAATAATGAATGCTTATATGTTAAGTTTATTTGTATATAGCTTACTAAGCTTTTGAAAGCTTACTTTGTGTGTGTTTGCTTTGTTTTATAGATCGTCGAAGCTACGAAAGGCTCGAGAATCGTCGAGGATCATCATCACACTATCAATCTCTACTTTGGTACTTTTGAATGTGTATATAATTAAATGTGGCATGTATAGGCTAGTTATTTTGGAATATGTTTGAGATATGTACATAGCCATGTGATATGGGTAGATAAATGGTTGTGTTATGAATGAGTAGTCATGTTATATGATGCCTTATTTGGTAAGGTTTGATGACTAGTGAAATGGTCATAATAATGGTAAGTTTGTTGATGCAAAGTAAGCATATGTTTGATGAATGATAGTTATAATGAAATGGTATGTTTGTGATGAATTATACTTGGAGATGATTATGAATATATATTGAGTTAATTGTTGCATAAAATGGTGTGTTTAAAATGCTTTTGAATACTTGGAAAAGTTGGTTATTTTGGCATGAATTGAATTGATATAATGTTTGTAGGGATAGCCCAAAGTGTGGGTGACATTTTGGCCTTGAAAATGGCATATAATTGCCCACACGGTTGAGCACACAGGCATGTGGCTCGACCGTGTCCCTCGTGGTTGTATTTAAAAACAAGTCAGTATGTATGCCTTGTTTTGACACGGCTTAGACACACGGGCGTGTCTGAGGCCGTGGGAGGCACACGGCCTGCCGACATGGGCGTGTTACCTCTGTAACTTAAGAAAATTTTAAAATTTCTGAGAATTTCCGTATGTGTTTGGTTCAGTCCCAGCCCTATTCTAAAGCATGTTTAAGTTCTTCTAGACCTATTTAAGGGACACTTGGATTTGTTTTGTTGAATTATGCTATGACATGTCTGTAAAAGATTTTGATTTGTCCGGTATCACCTTTAACCCGAGACCGACGATGGTTACGGGTTAGGGGTGTTACAAGGTAAGTCTCTTGCTCATCACCTTCTTCGGTGGCCTCCAATAGTGAGAAAGATTCTATTTTGTAACGATGGCCAGGACTGTATTTTTTGTTGCATCTAAAACAAAGCCCCTTAGCTAATCTTGCTTGTCTCTCAACATCCCAATTTCGACTAGGGTTGTTGAAGCGCGTACTCGCGACTAGTTGAGGTATGTTACCGTGTCCTTCTTGAGAGATGGTAGGACGAGATTGTTATAAAGCGGGGTTGGGCTTACTTGAATTGGACCAAGAGATTTCTCTCGAACCATGTGTTGAGCCTAGGTTGGACTCATATTCGAGTGCCAGACTCATTGCTTTGTAGACTGTCTATGGTTTATGGATGCACACATCAACCTTTAAATCTTTTCTCAATCCATTGAAAAAAAACCCCTAATAGATAATGATCGAGCCAATTCGTTACTCGAGCTAACCTTTTTGCGAACTCTTGATGATATTCTTGAATGGTATCGGTCTGCTTGATATTGCAAAGATACTCATCAGGATTCTACAATTTTGTTGGTCCGTAATTTTTGTGTAATGCCCAGACCAACTCGTCCCAATAAAGGATGCCTTGTTCAGAGTTGAGCCATGAAAATAAATCAAGAGCATCACATTCAAGGTACATCGTTGTTATGTCTACTTTAAGCTATTATAGAGTTTGATATATGTGAAAATATTTTTTCGCTTTGAGAATCCACCCACGTGCGTCGCCACCATCAAATTTGGGGAATTCAATTTCTGTATGGGGATGGTGTATTGGATTTCTTTTCCACCAGGGTTGAGCACCGTTATCATCATCTAAAGGCAAGTTGTCGCGTCGTTGCTCATAGCTACTCTGGTCCGTCTTTCATCTTCCTTTGTCTCAAGGGTCAATTGTATTGGAAGCAGAAGGTTGATAAGTTTGGGATTGAATTTTCAAGGATGCTACCTTTGCTCTAAAGGTTTCCACTACTTCCAGTTAGGATGCCATGGCGGCTAGTTGGGTGGCTATAGGGTCAGAAGTTTTGTTAGGTGATATTGGATGGTTTTCTTATGTTTCATTGGAGGGATTAGAAGTACTTTGGGTGGTGACTACCATCTTTATGTTCCCAGCAACTAAACCAAATATGATAGGGGCAAAGAAATAAAAAGAAATACTAGAGTGATAAAATAGAAAATAAAGAATTGAAAATTTACTTGTAGGATCAATCCGATTCGAGATGGACCACTCTCTCAAATAATATTTTTCAATAAAAAGACTCTTATGCTACTAAAAAGTTTCCTAGGTTATTTATACTAACAATCCCAGGTAATAACCCTAACTAACAAGCTTAAATAAAGGAACATAATATGTAACAACCAAAGTGGTTCCTAATTTTCGATTAGTGTAACCAAGGTGGTTCCATGATTTCAGCTAACTGACTAGATGTGACTTCTTCCATATTTTTTCCATGTGCCCTATATTTCCACCTTAAGTATACTTGTAGGGGAGTTGCATCATTAGGCCTTGAGGAAATTTGAGCCCATCACATTCATGAGCCTGATTTTGGGTCTTGAGACTTGCATAAACAAGCTACACCAATGAGCTCCTCTACAAAGCTTGACAAATATGGGTAAGATAAATGTATTGATATAAAATTATATAGGTTAATGATTGCCTCATTGCTTTATCTTATTGCAAGTAAACCCAATAATATGTTTACTGTTTGTTGTGTGCTAGATATCAATCTTATCCTAAGGAATCATATTGACAAGTCATTGAGAGAACTTTTAGATACCTTAGAGACACTCCTAATTTAGACCTTTGGTATCCTAGAGACTCTTTATTTAGCTTGTATGCCTTTTCGGATGCGGATTTTAGAGGTTGCAAATTAGATAGGAAAAACACCTCTTGTACTTGTCAATTCTTAGGTAACATGCTCGTATCATGGTTTTCAAAGAAAGAAAATAGCATTGCATTTTCCACCATCAAAGCGGAATACATTTCTACCAGTAGTTGTTGAACTGAAGTTTTATGGATGAAACAACAACTCATGGACTATGGAATTGATGTAAATACCATTCCTATCAAGTGTGACAATATTAATGCTATTTGTTTCACTAAAAATCTCACCCAACATTCTAGAACTAAGCATATTGAAATTAGGCATCATTTCATTAGAGATCATGTCCAAAAAGGAGATATAGTTCTAGAATTTGTTGACACTTTGAATCAGTTAGCTGACATTTTTACCTGACCATTAGATAAGAAAATATTTTGGACACATAGGAGAAAACTAGGTATTACTACCTTGCATTGATTTTGTGTTCAAATAAATTTATGCACCTTTTTGTTTTCAAATGTTTTATGACTTAAAATTGATTGCAAAAGTATATATACATTTGGAGGGATGTGCTCTGTTGCTTTAGTGAAATAGTTAGGATGCAATTGACATGTCTATAGGTAATATATGTGTACCTGGAGTTCTATTACCTTCGGGCTTTAAACGTTGGTGCTCTTTGATGCATTTGGAGAGATGTGCTCTGTTTCCTTTGGGCTTAACATTTCAGTGCTCTTTAGTGCGTTTAGTGGCTTGGCACTTTGGTGCCCCTTGGTGTATTTAGGAGAGATCGATTTGGTACCTAACACTATGTGCTTTTTGGTGTGTTCTGGAGGGAGTCTCGTGTATCCGAGTTATTTTCCTTAGTGTTTACTAAGGGCTAAAAGAATTCAAGATCTTAATGATAAGATTTGTTTGAGAATATAAATCATTAGATATAAATGAAAATGCTATGTAGTTGAGCTAAAATTTAATATGTCATGACATTAAGTTTTTTTTTCTTTTGACCATTTGTGGCACAAAATGAGATTTGAGATAAGTCAATAAATTAAATGAATATGTGTTAAACATTGAGGTTAAAATATGAGTTGTATGACATAAAAATTGAGATTAGAACTTATGATTTCTATAAGCCCCTAATAAAGAAGTGAATAAGAAATACATTACTTGCATAATGGACTAATGTCTATAATTGGAATTCACATGTAGATGTATTAGAACGTTAAGGCTAAAAAAGCAATAAAATATGAATAATATTGGTTCCTCAAAGTGAGTCCCAACTATGAATTCCTAATGAGAATAGCTAATAGATTAATAATGGCTAAGTTGAGCCCTTAAGATTTAGTAATAAGGAATGAATTCGGTTGAAAGCTTAAAATGTAATATGAGCACATTAAGTAATAGAAGAGGGCTCAACATTAATAATAGAATAGGATAAGTTATATTATCCTTGAATACTTATTTAGCTTTTTAAGCTCACGCGTTAGTGGTTAAATGTGTAGGTAATGGATTGGAGAAAAGTATAATGTCTAGTCTTAGGAGTTTTGCATCACATTTCACTTGAGGTTGTAAAGTATTTATATTAGTGGTTATTGTATAAGAACTTTACATGTACATAGGGACTTAATTTGGATATAGTATTTGTAAAATTAGAGTTGAAATTCAAATCATTTTAATATAATTAATCGAGTTTTTGTTTTGTTGTTTGACATAAATGTATTTATGCCTTATATTTTGAGTTTAATTGAGTTTTGAAATTTATTTTAATGCTTTTGGAATATATAGAAGTGATTTAGATAGATTTCGCATGATTTTCAAGTGCTTTTAGGCTATTTTTTAATT
This sequence comes from Gossypium bickii, assembly GCA_025503065.1. Lineage (NCBI taxonomy): Eukaryota > Viridiplantae > Streptophyta > Magnoliopsida > Malvales > Malvaceae > Gossypium > Gossypium bickii. Next base: position 37,396,931 of record CP106717.1, on the reverse strand, counting down.
TCAGGGATCTATGGTCTGGTACCTCTACCTTAGGTATCGGACCAGAACAAGTCAGTAGCTAAAATGTATAATATAGGGACTAGGTAACGACACCTAGAGTATAGGTACCAATACCTAACCCTTGGACTGTAACACCCCTTGCCCGTATTCGAGTCAGAACAGGGTTCGAGGTATTTCATAGCTAATCTTGCTTAAACTTCTAGAATAGGGTTATAAAATTTCGTTTAACCCTGTTGCTCGCACATACTCGGCCTAAGAGGCCCTAAACATACCACCGAGAAATATCAAAATCTTTCCAGGAACTTTCACGAGTTCGAGAAACCTTTTTAACAAAGCAGGGGCCACACGCCCGTGTAGGCCTAGGGACACACCCGTGTGCCACTAAGGCATGCTCGTGTCTCCCACCCGCGGTCGACACTGACTAATTTCACACGGCCTTGACACGCCCATGTCCCTGGCCCGTGTGTAAATCCTTAGCATTCTGACTTATCCACATGGCTTATACATATGCCCATGTACTCCAGCCGTGTGATGATTTAAATCCCAAGTGCAAGGTGCAGACTCCACATGGCCTGGGCACACTCCCATATGCTAGCCGTGGCTCCTACACGGTCTATGCACACGGCCGTGTGTATACTCATGTGGGAGATTAGCAGGCTATCTACCAAGCCTTTTGCCACTCTCAATTGTATACATTCATACATCATCACATAAATCCACATAGCATCAATGTAACTCTTGAGTTAAAGACATTTAATTCATACATTGAATTCTTTATTCCGAACACAAGAGAGAACTATTTCTACCACGATTACAAATTACTTAAGCCATCATCTATGGCTATACACAACCAAACTATAAGTTCTCTTAGGCCAACACTATTTGGGCTACATCAATTAGAACTTAATCAACTTTAAAAAGGATCCCTATACATGCCATGACTCATAATAACTTGAAACATCATACCAAGTATCTGCTCGATAGTGTGAAAACATCTCCGGCTGCCTCCAACCCGAGCTAGTTAAAAATATCCTATAAGAGATGGGAAAAGAAAAAGAGTAAGCAATAATTCTTAGTAAGTTCATCGGCATATAACTGACAAATACTGATATTCATTGAATATACACAACCACAAGGTATTATAATGAGTTTTTCTCATAAACTCATGGTTACTTACTCAACCATTCTTGAAGCTTATTCATTCTATCTCTTACCACATTCTTACCATGCCACAAGCCAACTGCTCGTGTTAATTAGCATACATTCCTGCACTGATCACCACGGATCACATAAAACAACACATCAAGCACTTTCGATAAGCCACTCGCGCTATTAATCTCTAGGTGGTTTCGCACTTAGCCCACCATCGATCTCTAATAGGGTGGTATCGCACACAACCCATCACTAACCATCAATAAGGTGATATAGCACATAGCTCACCGTTATTATACATTCATGAATAATTATCCACATGTATTTTACTATTTCAAATGTTCATCCGAGAACATCCTCACACACTATTATTCTTACTTAACTTTCTATGATATCCATCTCATGCAACTAAAGTGCATTGATTACACATAACCCACTAGGGGTTCATTATATACTGAATTCATCTCAATTCAATTCTAACATACACTTGTGCTTCTCATGGTACAACCACATACTTTCTCACTTTTAACACACCCGTTGAATCACTCAAATTGTTAAATAACACCTTTGAGTCTCATACACAAAGTGTCATATTGACATTATACCCCGATAGGGTCTTACACGTATTAACATATCGATGCCATGTCCCTGACATGGTCTTATACAAATTCTCACACCGAGGCCATATTCCAATATGGTCTTACACGGGACCTTAATTGTCATAATTTCATGCCAATTTCTTTCCCATTAGTCTTAGATTAAAATAAGACTCTCATTTCTTGACATTCCAAAAAAAGCGTACTTAACGTACACATGAAGGTAATTAAACAATCAATACAACATCGAAATATTAGGTACCCCACTTAGAATTTCATAATTTAGCAAATGAACTTACCTCGATGTCGAAAAGGCCGAAAGGGACTTTTTGCCCACATTTGTCTTTTCACCCGTTCTAGGTCCGAAACTCATTTTCTTTGATCTAGAACAATGGAATTTACTGATTTAATCACTTATAAATCATAATACACCATAATCTACACTTTAGGCAAAAATGACTATTTTGCCCCTACATTTTGGCAAAATTACGATTTTGCCCCTAGGCTCGTAAATAAATTTTCATCACATTTTGTTATTAAACAAGCCTAGCTGAACATTTAATCCTCTTAAAACTATCCACAATTCCAACTATTTCATGCCTTAATGAATAATTTACAACTTTTGCATTTTAGCCCCAATTAGGTGTTTTTCATAACAACACCTTTCACAAAAGTTGTTTATCATCATCCTATCATTCATTTTCTTCCATAAGAACTCATCAAACAACATAAACTCTATCATGGTAAGTCCCTAGACTTTCAACCATATTGCAAACTAGTCCTCTAGTTAGCTAGCTTAAGCTTGGAGGACTCCAAAAATACAAAAATCATCAAAAACAACCATCAAATTGACTTACTTGAAGAGAAAATGAGCTGCTGAATTTTCAAGCTTCCAAAGCCCTCCCATTGCTGATATTTTCGGTTGGAGAAGAAGACCAAATAAAAAAAATGATAACTTTTGCTTATCATCTTATTTTTATTCATTTTCTCCAACTAATATCACCAACTTTTGACCACAATAAATGCACTTGTCCCCTATGCACCCTATGGCCGACCAACTTAATTAAACAAGGTCAAATTGCATATTTGGGACCTCCAATTAATAATCCATAGCTATTTGGCACCTCTAGCAAATAAAATAGAACTTTCGCACTTAACGTGATTTAGTCCTTTTTCGCGATTAAGCAAGAAATCGCTAAAATTAAAGCACCAAAATTTTCATGCATCTTTATAAACATGTTATAACACATAAAATAACATGAAAATAATTTTCTCTAACCTCGAATTAGTGATTACGAGATCACTGTTCCGACTAGCCCCTAAATCGGGCTGTTACATGGACAGTGCCCATGCATTGTTTTGATCATTTTGAGCTCCTTGAAGCAACGTGACCCCAAACACCTCTGATCACCCGAAAAACGTTTCTAAATGGTTTTTAGTTGATTTTAAAGCCTTAAAAAGGATTTTATAATAATTTTATTATTTTTTTCTTTAAAATTTTAAAATTTTAATTTATAGTAAAATTTTTACCTATCTTCACTTGAAAAACTCTAATATAAGCCAATAAGCTCAAAGACTTGATTTGCAATTTAAATGGGTCTTAACATGTATTTAATGATTAAAAAAAATTTCAAATTGTATTTTATCCTTTCTTGGATGTTTTAAAATAATTTAAAGAAATTTTATAAGGCTACTAAACGGTATTTTTATTAAAACAAAATTTTAACTCTAGTTTGAAAATGCTCCGATAACACCTCTCATATGAACAATAAAATATTAAATTACTAACATTCCAAACAATACTAACAAATTTTATACTAAAAAATGGCAATAAAAATAATATAACATATTTAAGAATTTTTAATAATACTAGTAGCATAACATTGGCTGGAGTTACAGTAATGAGTGGTTAATTAAAAGAGTTTTAAAATATTTTCATAGGTTTATGGTTTGAATGTGAAAAAGGATAAGATGATAGGGAAGGAGTTACAGGATTTGTGAGAAGTTGGATGGACAAAATTTGAAGTATAATCAGATTGTAAAGTGGTATTAATTTAAATATAAAACTTTTGAAAATTACAATAATTTGATATTTATGAATGTTGAGATTTTAATATATTTACAAATTATATTTTTGAGGTAATAACAACACCTCAGCACTTACAAATTTAAGGTGAAGGAAGTAGATGTTGAAATCATTTAAAATTAAAAGAAAACAGCAGTATTTGGATAAAAGTAAATAAAAGAGAAGACTACAACAAATATCGGAGAATCCTAAAATTGTAGTGAAGATTTCTTTATATGTTAATTTGATCTAAGCAATGCTAGGATTAACCCTTTAGCACATTCTCAACGATGAAATGAAGATTTAATATAAATTGTTAATTAGAACGAGTAATTGAGTATATAATCACCATTAGACAAAGAAGATAGAACAATTTCGATGTGGATACCATAAGTACTATAATAAATGAAGTTCATAATTAATTAACTAATCTAACTACTGAAATGTACAATTACCCCACTAAATTTCTTGATAATCCTACTACCCTTAATATGGATAATTTCGAAAATTTTTATAATTTATAAAATTTTAAATTAATGATAGTAAATTATATTTTAACATTTTAAAAAGATAAAAATTTGATTTAATTTTTTATAAATTATAAATATATATACTATTAAAGATAAAAATTATAATTTTACTGTTATAAAAATATACAACTTAATTTCAATCCCAATTTTTTTTTAAAATTTTTTTTGGCTCTAAGTTTTATGTTCCTTGGATTTAGATACAAACGTCAGCATTTACAAGAGAACTTGGAATATTCCAGTGTCAATACATTATCTATATACAAAATATTGGATAGCACACGTGTTACTGGGGATGATTTTCTTTTTATGTATTTAAAAGATTTTTGGAGGTGACATCTTATATGACATGAATATCAGACATAAATATTTCAAACAAAAACATAGTGGATATATACAGGCCGGCCTGTGACATTGCCAGATAGTAAGTTCTGAATCCAGACAAGACATAATAGATGAAAACTAAAAACCTTGTAAGCAATAACCTGTTGTTTGTGGCCATGGCCGGCACAACTTCCATTAATAAACAAATTGAGAAAACACATTAAGGAAGAGAGGAACTTTTCCAATCCATTTAGAAACAATTTCTTCAGTTTTTCCCTCAATCTTGATCAATCTGACACCTCCCCTTAATGCACACTCTTAGACAAGTTATAGATAGAATTAGAAAGCGAAATTTTGTTTAATTAATAAGTACTAGAGATGGAAGCACTTCCGGAGGAGCCTATGTATCACCATTTCAGCCATCACCATCCAATGATACGCACTACCAGTTCGATTTCGTCCAGGAATATTTTCTGTTCCGGTTGCAAGCTGAGTATATTGCCAGCTAAAGGCTATTACACCTGCAAAACCTGCCCTTCCTACCTTCACCAAGTGTGCTACAATATGCCAAGGAAAACTCGACATCCGAGCCACCCCGATCACCTTTTAACCCTCAATGTTGTGCCTTTGTCGAGCAACAGAACATTCGAGTGCAACGCTTGCGGACATGATGTCAATGGGTTCTACTACAACTGTGCAGATTGTTGCATTTGCTACCATATCTTATGCTCAGCATTGCCACTTTCAGTATCCATCACTTCCCACCTTCATACATTGAAACTAGAATTTTCATCTCCTAGTGATTTGCAATGTGACATATGCAAAAAATTGGCTTGCTATAATGGGTGGCTTTATAGGTGTCAAATTTGTGAGTTTGATGCACATCTAGCTTGTGCCATTTCCAATCACATAACACAATCTTTTCGGCATCCAACCGCACCATTACCGGACTCTTCGATGAGAAAGACAAAGCATTCTTCGGCATTGCTAATGGAAACGAAACAAAGAGAAGATTATGTCAACGAAGGCACTGAACTGATGCAATTGGTATCTATGGGTGTCACTAGGAACATGAGTGACAACACAATACAAGAAAATGGTATTAAAACGGTAGTTGGATGGGATGAGAAATTGCATAGTCCTAAAAGAAAACTTACAACAGGAAATGGGCAGGATGAACACTTTGGATCATCAAGTTCCAAACCAGATATGGCTAGCATTTCTCCGAGTCTGCTTTCGTCGGACTTGAGCACCGCGCAGAGTTACCAGTTCAGCGACGGATGTTTTTCGATTGACTTTGCAGGATCTTATTCAAGTTTAGATCATACAAATCAGGCAAGAAGCGAGTCTAAACATTCCGATGCTACAGCTCTCCAAAAAGTTAAAGAAACAAGAGTTGAGAGGAATAACATTATGCTTGATAGAATTACAAGCAACTTAGAACCAACAAAACAAGGAACTATTTATGTTAAGAAGGAAAGTTTTGATAGCAGGATGAGTGACGCTTTCTTAAACCGAAACTCCACTCATTCGGAGGAGCAAAGGAATCGAAAGAAAATGTCAAATGAATCAAGGAACGTGTCTGAAAATGTAAGTGCAAGTAGTTGCTTTTTGTTTCTTTTAAAGGGTGAAGATTAATGCATGATATGATGATGTTAATTTGCAGGGAAGACCATTTTCATCCTGGTGGAACCCCTTCCAATGTTGCTTACCTCAAAAATATGAGAGAAGTACTATAGCTTTAAGTGGTGGAAGAAGTTGAAAGGAAGAAATGGCAAAATCGATTCGAAGTTTTTGGCTTTCATAATAATATCATTTCCCTTCAATTTGATTCAGGGTTCCATTATGGTTTGTTTTATACTTGGCAAGCATAATAATGATGAACAAATGTAAGATTTACCTAACTTAGATCTTATACTTTTAAGACCTTTTTATTGCTAGGTTCAATAACTTAGATCTTATACTTTTAAGACCTTTCTATTGCTAGGTTCAATAGACTTTGCAATTTTCAAAGATGTTATAATTAACTGTAAACAAAAACTTAATCCATTTTCTAAAATCTATATATAATATAAATTATTTTTTAAACATTAATCTTTATTATCATATTTGCTTTTTCTACATAATAACTAGAATTATTTATAGCTCATCCCAACTCTTAAATAGGAGGATAATGCATTTCAATGCACTCAAATCCACGTCCTCTTACCACTCGAGTTATATAATATAATTATTAACTATAAAATATTTTAAATATGATTATGAGATAATAAAATATAAATATAAATCTAAACTAAAGTATAGTATAATGTGAAACTCACAACTCAAGCATTTAATCCATCTAAGTAGCTAACTATATCTCAACCTTAAAATTACCTTCCAACAATAATAGCAATAGCTCCTCCCAATTTATAATGTAGCTAAAATAAACTAAACCACCACTCATTCTTTGATATTCAATTTAATAATAAATTCTATGTTATACAATTATGAAATCTTAACAAGCATTTATATAATATATTAGTTTGATCACAAGATACTAAATTAATTTAATAATTTTTATTAAAACAGTCTTCAACGTTACTATGAAAATTTAAATTTAAATTCAAATAGCAAATAATTTAAAATATAGCAGAAAGTAAATATATAATTTTATTCTATTTGTATTTTGTATTTACACATATGAATATTACAATATTGTATAATCAGATTTTATTAATTAATCTGATATAATATTTTTGGAAATATATAATTGATAACTTAAATGAAAGTTATTATAAATATTTTTACTTAATAATTTTATTTAACAAAACTTTCAGTTAAAATTTAAATATGAATTAATATAGTAATAAACAATTCAATTTAAAAGCATTTTACTTGATAAATTTACGAGTTAAATAAGAAAAATTTATATTAGGATGTTTCTAAAATTTATAGTTTTTGTATGCCAATAAAAGGGAAAGAATTGTATGAAACAGTGACGCCACGTCATAGTGTCCATTTTCCAATAGATTTATTCCACATCAGCATTTTCATCCTGAAAAAAATTAAATCTGAATTAAAATCCTGAAATTCAGGATAAAAATACTGATGTGGCATGTCGTAACCATTTTTTTGAAAATAGGAAAACGACTAAAAATAGGGGAGTCGCCACCGACCTTTTATTAGGTGCGATCGGATCACCTTTGTTTTAATAAAACATTTTGATTTACTAAAACAGATGTTTTTTGGTCTTCGAAAATTTGAGAAATTAGGTTCGGGAGTCGGTTACATGCGAGGAAGGGTTAGCACCCTCGTCACGCCCAAAATTGGTACCGAATTGATTAATTGGTGTCCCGATGTCGAAAGTTTAAAAAATTATAAATGAGTTTAGAAATTTGGGTCTTTTTGGAAATGTCTGAGTCTTCTTAAAATTGAATATTAAGATTTCCGTGTTTCGAAGGGACCAAATATCACATCCAATACATAGGACACGATAATTCCAATCCTCAAATCCAAGGTAGTCTCTTAATCCCGAAGACTCATGCATTAAAACTAACAAAAGGTTATTCAATCTTTGGTCAAGCAAGAAGACCGAGACCCAACGCATAGGGTACGGTCCCTCGGATTTCCAAATATAGAATATTGCCTTATTTTAAAATTTGGTCTTTGGATAAAATTGATAAAAATCTTAGGTTATGTAAAAAAAAAAGCATTATTCAGAACGTGGAAAGGGTCTTGCGGCGAAAAATGATAATGTGAAGAATAGCGAAGATATGTGAAATAATAGAAGCGTAAACATATGAATGAATATTAAATAATAATATATACGTGTATGTAATATAATAAAGTAACAATAATAGCAATAATAGTAATACCAAATATTTACAACATAATAATATAATAATGATAATACTCGTAATAGTAAATAGTATGGTAATAATGAAAAATAATAATAATTGTAATACGAAATATATATAATACAAGAATACAAATGTGGTTATAATAATAATAATAGTAATTTAGTAATATTATGAAAACATTAGTGATACTGAAATATATACAACATAATAATATAAATATAATAAATATACTAATATAGTAAGTAGGTATATACGGATGATAGGATAATAGTAATAATAATAGAAGTAGTAGCATACAAAGATAAAATAAACGAATAATAATAATAAAAATAATAATAATAAAGTTAGTAATAATAATAATAGTAAATATGTATGTATAGCTAATAATATTACTAATGGTAACTAATAATAATAATAGTGACTAATAATAACAATAATAATAATAATAATGAATAATGTTAAATATGTACAATATAATAATATATAATAATAGAAATAAAAGTAAAAATAAATAATAATAATAATAATAATAATAAAGATATAAAATAAATAATATAACTAATAATAATACCAAACAATAATAATATTAATAGTAAACGTAATAATAGTAATAATAAGGGTATGAAATATATAATATACTAATATAAATATGATAGTAATGAAAATGTAATAATAATAGTACAATAATGAATGTGTACAATATAAATATAACAATAATATGACAAAAAGACTAAAAGGATTACAAAATAACTAAGAAGGATTAAATTGAACTTAAAATAAGATCTTGGGGTCGATTTTGAAATAAAACAAAGGGGGGAGGGTCTATTCGAAATGCGCGCGGAAGGAGGGGGACCAAAAAGGAAAATTCCCCCTCACTTCCAAGCACTATGCTTAGTTCAGGGCCAAATTAGAACAGGAATAAAACTTAGGGCGAAATTCGAAAGAAAAAAAAACTTGATCGTGAAGACTTAAAAGGGCGGAGGGGCTAAATGCGCAATTAGCCCCTCCTAATGAAAGCACGCGGATCCTTGGCTGGAGCGGGTCGAATCGGGTCGGGTCCCACCAAACGGTGTCGTTTTGGGACCACTGAGATAGGCCCTAAACGGCGCCGTTTTAATGAACTGTAAAAGCCCCTTTTCTTTGCTAAAATTTCATTTTTCCTAATCTCAAAAGAAAACACTCCCTCACCCTCTCATTCTCTCTCTGCAGAGAAAATGGCGCTGCGATTTTTTGGGAGAAACTCACCGTCGATCACCGTCGGTCACCCCTGAAATCGCCAAAAAGGTGAGTTTTTCTTCTTTTTTTTTTATATTTATATGTATATGTATATATATATGTATATATATATGTGTGTGTATGTGTGTGTGTTTGCAAACGAAGAGGAAAAAAATATATACCTTTGAGTATTTTGTGTTTTTTTTTGAATCTGTCTTTTGATTGATTATTCCGAGCCCCCCAAAGAAAAAAAAGGGTCCTCTTACATGATTTCTTTTCGGTTTTTATAACCGAATATTGAAGAAAAAATAAAAATATAATATTCTTGTACTTTTTGCTATCGTTGCTGTTATTTTGTCCTCTTTCGCAGGTGCGCTTGGTGGCTGAAGACATGGAGAGGTGGTGCGTGAGCTGGCGTTGGTGGCCGACCGTGGATGATGGGATGCGGCGCTGGGGGTTGCGGCGCTAGGGTTTCTGAAACCCTAGCTTTTCTGAAAAGGGGTTTAATTTTCGGGCTTTTTGGGCCTTGCAAATTGGGCTGTTATTTTTGTTTTTGTTTGGGTTTTAGGCCCAGACGAAATTTGGGCATTACAGCTGCCCCTCTTTGCTCATTGTCGTGTAATGAGAATAGAGCAAAGACATAAAGAAGGCCCAAATTTGCCCGGGTCCACTGACTCTGGATTTTTGGTGCCCTTATTCTTCGTATGGCTTCATTCTAGCCCTTTGCCTTTCGTTGCTTTGGTCCATTTTACTGCAACTTGGACTGACTTCAATTTGATCCTCTGTAACTTCAGAAATGTCAGTCTCGTTGTCTTCAATCTGCTCTTGCGTGTCAGGAATGCTAGGCTTGTTATCTTCGATCTGCTCCTGCGTGCCAGAAATGCCAGACCTGCCATCTTCAATCTGCTCCTGCGTGCCAGGAATGCCAGACTTGTTATCTTCGATCTGCTCCTGCGTGCCAGGAATGCCAGACTTGTTATCTTCGATCTGCTCCTGCGTGCCAGGAATGCCAGACCTGCCATCTTCAATCTGTTCCTGCGTGCCAGGAATGCCAGACTTGCTGTCTTTGACTACTCTACCGCCCTTCTCGAGGGCATGACCTGTAGAATGGGTGCATGCTTATGCTTAATGATTAGGATGTCATGATCGAGGTGAGTCAGATGCTCCTATTCAGACATGCTATGATGCAAACATGTTATGAGTTTGATTTCTTTCCAAGGCGTTATCGCTTATTTATCTCGAAGTATCATTTTCTTGAACACTTGGTCCTTATGGTAATTTTAGGGCTCGCGAGCTGTAAGTCATATGACAGATTGTCACCCCTTTGGGAATTACAACCTTTTTGTTCATCGCTCGATTCACAGTTGACTTGCCATACCATCCCCTAAATGACCCCAAAGATATATTTCAATCCTAATTGCTGAACCGCTCCAAGAATTCAGTCCTGTCACGTGCTTGGGGAATTTTGAACAACTGTCCTATTTGGTTTCCTGTTTTATTTAGAAATTTCTAAAGTAATATATGTAACTTCTTTTGTGAAGTTATTAGTTCAGCACTCATTATTTTAATGCAACATGTGGCAAGGAATTGAGAAGAAAGTTGAATTAATTGTCCGAAATACAAAAACTGTCAGAGAACATGTCTTGAAAAAAAATGTCAAAGGTCAGGTGCCCTGGATATCGTTGATCGGGCTTCTACATACAAACTTCATGAAGACTATTTTGGGCTTTAGCATGTGTTTAGATGACTCAAAGTGTTTGCTGATGCCCCCAACTTCATTTCTTGTCTATTCCGGTGTAGCAAGATCGTTTGAATCCGTGGTGCCTTTTTATGAGTTTTCATCTTGCCTCCTTTTTTTTTTTTTTTTTGAGACCCAAAGCGCCTTTTGCGGGTTTTCACCTTGGCCTCTTCAAGCATAGTATTTCTTGACCGAATCCGAGTTTACGGGATTGGGCAGGCTTTTTCCATCCATTTCATCGGATCAATGCACCTCCAGAGAAAAAGCTTTTACCACATATGGTCCTTCCCAGTTCGGCATCCATTTTCCCCTGAAGTCCTTTTGTATGGGAAGGATCTTTTTTAGCACAAGATCTCCTCCTTTAAACTCTCTCGGGCGAATACTTTTATCATAAGCTCGCATCATTCGTTTTTGGTACATCTGACCATGGCGGATAGCCCTTAGCCTCTTTTCTTCGATTAAGTTCAGCTGATCGTATCGAGCCTGGATCCATTCAGCTTCATCCACTTTATTTCCGACAAAACCCGAAGGAAGGTATTTCTACTTCAATAGGTAGGACCGCCTCCATCCCGTAAACTAACGAGAAAGGTGTTGCCCAGAGAGAGGTTCCGACCGACGTTCGATAAGCGTGAGTGTGCGAATGGTAATTTCTCATGCCAATCTTTATAAGTCTCGGTCATCTTCCTATTATCTTCTTAATATTTTTATTACACGCTTCTCTTCGCACTGCTCATTTTTGACCGGTATGGGGACGAGTTGTGGTGTTTGATACCGAATTGGTCGCAAACATCCGCTATGGTGTTTGTTGTTCGAGTTCAAAGCGTTGTCGAGATATAATTCTCTCGGGCATTCCGTAACGACATATGATCTCCTTTTTTAAGAATTTACTGACTGTCGATTTTGTGACATTGGCATACGAGGCAGCTTCTACCTACTTGGTGAAGTAATCAATGACTACGAAGATGAAACGATGTCCGTTAGAAGCCTTTGGTGAGATTGGCCCGATAACATCCATGCCCCACATGGAAAAGGGCCACGGGGAAGTCATCACGTGTAAAGGTGACGGAGGCACATGAATTTTATCTCCATAAATCTGACATTTGTGACACCTCTTAGCATAGTTGATGCAATCTCCTTCCATGGTGGACCAATAATATCCAAACCTCATGATTTGCCTGGCCATTGTAAAACCATTGGCATGTGTTCCACAAACGCCTTCATGAACTTTTTCTAGAATTTTCCTGGCCTCTATGGCATCAACGCATCTCAGTAACACTTGATCTTTTCTTCTTTTGTAGAGGATATCCCCATCTAATACATAGTCAGAGGCCAATCTTCTGAGCGTCCTTTTCTCGTTCTCCGTTGCATGCTTTGGGTATTCACGGTTTTTTATATATTGCAACACATCTTGATACCAAGGGCGATCATCTCTTTCCTCATCTTCCGTTACACAACGATGAAGTCGGGACTTCGAGAATACTCATCCGGGCGGGTCTCATATCTTACGGCTGCTTACTTTGATCATGAAGCTGAGTTGCTAAGGCATCTGCCATCTGGTTTTCATCACGTGGGAGATAATTAAAAGTGATGTCATCAAACTCCTCAATCAACCCTAAAACTATTTTCCGATATTCGACTAGTTTAGGATCTCGGGTCTCCCATTCATTTTTGAGCTGATAAATCACTAGTGCAGAATCTCCATATACTTCTAACACCCTGATCTTCCGCTCTATGGCTGCTCGAATTCCCATGATGCAAGCTTCATATTCCGCCATGTTATTTGTACAATCAAAATCCAATCGGCATGTAAGTGGATGATGATCACCATTAGGAGACACCAAGATTGCCCCAATTCCATTTCCGACAGCGTTAGACACTCCATCAAAGTTCAACTTCCACGGAATTTCTTCAGCATTCGCTACATACATCAACTCTTCATTGGGGAATTCAAAGCTCAAAGGCTCGTAATCTTCTGAGGCTCTGCTAGCCAGAAATTCCACTATTGCACTCCCTTTTATAGCCTTCTGATTCACGTAGACTATGTCGAATTCAGATAGCAAAATCTGCCACCTTGCCATCCTCCCGTTCAGAGCAGTCGACTCCATCATATATTTCAACGGGTCAAGCTTCGAAATTAACCAGGTCGTATGGTATAACATATACTGCCTTAGCCTTCGGGTTGCCCAAATCAAAGCGCAACATAGTTTTTCGATAGACGAATATTTCATTTCACATTCGGTGAACTTTTTGCTGAGATAGTATATCGCCTTTTCTTTCCTTCCTGACTCATCATGTTGACCAAGCACACATCCCATGGAGTTATCGAACACCGATAGATACAGTATCAATGGTCTATCTGGATTCGGTGGAGATAGTACTGAGGCGGTCGACAGATATTGTTTGACCTTGTCAAAAGCTCTCTGGCATTCTTCGTCCCATACCCCTTGGTTGTGTTTCTTGAGAAGACGGAATATAGGATCGCATTTCTCGGTTAACTGTGAAATAAACCGAGCAATGTAATTTACTCTTCCAAGAAAGCCCCGAACTTCTTTTTGAGTACGTGGTGGGGGCAAATCTTGTATGGCTTTGACCTTGTCTGAGTCAACTTCAATCCCTTTCTCGCTGACCACGAAGCCCAGTAGTTTTCCCGACCTAGCTCCAAAAGTACACTTGGTTGGGTTGAGCTTTAATTGGAACTTCCTTAATCTTAGGAACAATTTCTTCAAAACTTCAACGTGTTCCTTTTCCGTTCGAGACTTGGCGATCATATCGTCGACGACACACTTCAATCTCTTTGTGCATCATGTCATGGAACAAGGCTACCATGGCCCTTTGGTATGTTGCCCCGCATTCTTCAAATCAATGGCATTACTTTATAACGAAGGTGCCCCATAACGTTATGAAGGTGGTCTTCGCCATGTCCTCAGGGTGCATCTTGATCTGATTATATCCGGAGAATCCATCTATAAAAGAAAACCACGAGTACCCCGCCGTATTATCCACCAACGTGTCAATATGAGGCAAGGGAAAATGGTCTTTTAAATGGGCTTTATTTAGGTCTCTATAATCTACACACATCCGAACCTTTCCATCCTTTTTGGGACAGAGACGATATTGGCCACCCATTCTCGAGTATTTGACCACTTGGAGAAAACCAAAGATCAAACTGCTTTCTTCACTTCCTCTTTTATCTTCAATACTACGCCGAGCCTCATCCTCCGTAGTTTTTCTTTGTGACCGGCTTACATTCTTCCTTTATGGGAGGCGATGTACTACAATATCAAGATTTCAGGGCCGGCATGTCTTGATATGACCATGCGAAGACATCTTTGAATTCCCGATAAATTCCACCAGATTTTGTTTTGTTTTCTCTCGATTATCGTGCTCAGATTCTCACCGTTTTTCCTTCTTCTAAGGATACGTTCTCCACCTCCTCGTCATGAGGCAGGATTTGTTTCTCTTCCCTTTGTACCATTCGCAATAGATCCGGGATAAGTCACCCTCTCTGTCACCTTCAAAATCCTGAGATCCTTCTAAACACATGTCTTGCTCAAAATGGGCCTCTAAGTCTGTAGTGTCGTTGCTTATATCGTTGATATCTAGGGACCTGTGATGGGTGCCAAAATGTATGAAGAATGAATTTGCGGACAATTATTCATGTCATGAATGAGCAAAAAGAAAAACAAAAAGAAATTTGCTTAGAGGAAAACACGGAATATTTGTGATAATAAACCAAAATGCATTTCATTCAAATAAAGATTTCTGAACATTAGCCCGTTTCACAAAAGAGATTTTATTGTTCTTAGGCTTAAAACAACAAACGCGTTCTCGAATATTACTCTGTGGAATTTCTAAAAACTACAGGCAATTCCTCCGCAGTCCAATTGTTCAAAATGCTCCCAAGTTCGTAAGGACGAATGCCTGTCAGGTTCTTTTGTCCAGTCTCTCCTTCGTCTATAGCGTTGATGTATAGACCGTTATTTGACAACCCTCTTCCGGGGTGAATTATTCCTCCAGATACGAAGGTTTGGGATATATGAGGGAACGTCATTGGTTCCCACATGACTTCTTCCCCATTCAGCAGTGCTCTTCTTTTCTCCCGTTTCCTCTCCATTTCTCTTCTCATCTCGCTGGCATTTGGCTTAAAACCCAGGCCAAAACAGTCTCTCTTTTCTTTCAATGATGGCGCTTGAGCTTCACCACGAGACATCTTCCTAGCCCTTTCTCGGCAAGGCCCCATCGATCATCACTTGCAGACTCATCTTCGTGGTATTGGATATCTTGGGTACTGGAATTTTAGCCCCCTCACGAACGAATGTCGCATTGACAAACTCTAAAGACCGAAAAGAGCATTCAACAGCCTCCTCGTTTGCCTCCACATATGGCGCGTCATTGGTAATTGTCGCTATGATGTCTTCTTCCGCGTTGATAGTGACCAATCGACCATCTGCCACCAATTTTAGTTTTTGATGGAGGGATGAAGGTACTGCCCCTGCCGAATGAATCCAGGGTCTTCCCAATAAGCAAGTGTATGAGGGATTGATATCCATCACCAGAAAATCTACTTCATATGTATTCGGCCCGATTTGTAGTGGTATGTCTATCCTTCCCATCACTCTTCTTTCGGTGCCATCAAACGCTCTCACTATGTTTTGGCATGTTTTCATGTGAGAACTGTCTATTGGCAACCTTTTCAAGGTCGACAATGGTAAGACATTCAAGGCCGACCCATTGTCAATTAACACGCTAGGTAGGATGGATCCCTTACAACGAGTAGTTATATGCAGGGCCTTGGTTGATCCCATGCCCCCAGATGGAATCTCATCGTCGCTGAAGGAGATGAAATTATCAGCACTTATGTTACCAACTAATCGGTCAAGTTTATTGACAGATATATCTTTAGTAACGTAAGTTTCGTTTAGTACTTTCATCAACGCCTTGCGGTGTACTTCCGAGCTCAATAGTAAAGCTAGCACCGAAATACGGGCTGGCTACTTATGCAATTGCTCCACCACGCTGTACTCACTATGCTTTAAGAACTTTAAGAATTCTTTTGCCTCTTCCTCTCTTACTTACGTACATTGACGAGGCGCTTAGGTTCTTCATCCGCTCAATTGTCATGGCCTTTAATTTTGTCGTATTTATTCTGACGCTCGTTGGGTCATAACGTCTTCCGCTTCGTGTGTAGAACCCCTCCTTTTGGTTTTCATATACAGTGCTGGTTGATCCTTCTGCCCCGGGTATTGCCACGTTACAATTATAGTTCCATGGTACCTTTTTGTCATCCTTGTAAGGAAAGGATGCTTTGGTTTCTTGATTATAATCTTAGGCACCTCGCTTGAGCTCCACTTTCTCGGGTTTCTCGGGCGGAAATAACAATCTTTGGAAACTTAGCCTTTTGTGGGTCAATTCTCCTTCTGTCGCATGTATGTCCCCTCCTTCTGAGCTTTCCTCATAAAATTCTAACTCTTTATTATTCATGAAGCCTTGCACCAATAGTCTAAATTCTGTACAGTCCTGGATCTTATGCCCTTCCGCTCCGTGGAACGCGCGGATAATTTTCGAGCTTTTCGATTCCTCCTTCGAGACTTGGCTTTATCAGCCCTCTTTTGATCATTTCCCCCCATACGATTATTAGTGGGGTCTTCACATCCGAGATGTCTTCCTCGGTCTTTCTTGTTCTATCCTTCCCGATCACGTTTACCGCTCCGTTCCCATGATTGGGTAATGGGTTCCCCGAACCAGGCAGATCATCGAGCTCTATAATCCCCATCTTAATGAATTTTTCGACTACCTTTTTGAAGGCAGTGCAATTTTCGATCGAGTGGCCCGTTATTCCCGCGTGGTATTCGCATTCAGAATTCGGGTCGTACCATTTAGGGAACGGGGGTTGTAATGGTTCTAGATAATACGGGGCTACAATATGTGCATCAAATAGGCATCGATACATCTCTCTGTATGTTATCGGGATCGGCATAAACTGGGGTCTCTCGAATTTTGGTCTTGGGCCTAGCTCTTGCCCCGTCGTCCCTTGCTGCTTAACAGCCATGACTTTTGGCGGATTAACGGTAACTGCTTTCGGGTATCCCTTATTGTACGTACTCATGTTGTTTACTTCATTATCCTTCTTTCTGGGGACGGATCTCCTAGTAGCCTCACCTACTTCGATCCTTCCACCTCTTATGGCGTTTTCAATCATCTCCCCCGCCAGGACTATATCTGTGAAGCTTTGAGTTGTGCTCCCCACCATGTGGGTGATAAACGGGGCCCTCAAAGTACTGATAAATAGCTTGACGGTTTCTTTCTCTGAGAGGGGTGGTTGGACCTGGGTAGCTACTTCTCTCCACCTCTGGGCGTATTGCCTGAAGTCCTCGTTTGGCTTCTTTTCTATGTTTTGCAATATTATTCTATCTGGCACTATTTTCGTCACGTGACCATATTGCTTCGTAAAAGCTTGTGCTAAATCTTCCCATGAATTAACTTGAGCGCGGGTTAGCTGGTTATACCATTTGGCCACCGATCCGACTAGACTCTCTTGAAAGCAGTGAATCAACAGTTGATCATTCTCGGCGTATCCCGCCATCCTTCGACAGAACATCGTTATGTGGGCTTCTGGGCAACTGGTCCCATTATATTTTTCAAACTCAGTCTTGAATTTTGGCGGGAGTATTAGGCCCGGACTAAACTCAACTCTTTTACCTTAACACTGCGGCGATGGTGGCATTTTTCAAAGCTTTGACCTCCTCCTCCAACCATTTACAACGATCCTCTAACCGTCTTGAGGATTCACTCTTGTCTCTTCTATCATGTCAAAATCGGGGACAACCAAGTTAGCGGGGTTATCCCCAGGTTGGATCCGAACACCGCTTGGAAATTCGCGGGAGTGCGATATTATCTCGGCCCTGTTGGGGCCTAATCGTGTGACAATGTGGCATGAAAGTATTCTCCTGGCTATATAGGTGCATGTGGTGGGGTAGCACCCGAAGGAGTGCCTTCATTTTCTTCTCCGGTAATAACCATTGGGCCTTTTCCTTTCTCCACAAGCCCGTTCAGTAGTTGGGTCATTTGGGACATTTGAGCCGTCAAGTTTTTCTCGGACTCTATCATCCTATTCGTCATATCCTGCTTGATTTGGGCCAACTGTTCTTGTGTTTGTGCCATTTCCTTTTGGAGTTGCTCATATCTTTGATCCATTCTCTTAGACTTAGCTCGCGTGCCGTATGGGTGTTTAGCTTCCAGGTTTCACTTTCCTCTCCTTCTTCTTCTGAAATTTGTTTTAATTTATTAGCTTGGGGGTTCTCTTAAATGCAAATGCAAATGCAAATGCATGAAATGCAATGCGAATGCATGGAATGAATGCAAAAAGAAAGGAAGGCGCCGATTATGGATTCGATTCCATTAGAAGAACTTTTCTAGAAAATAAAGTTCTTTACATAAAACAGATTAAATATACGGTTTTGCCTTCATAGTCCAAGCAACACACTAGTCCCTTCCTTCATGATCGGATTCCATATCTCGTGCGCTTTTTTCGTAAGTGCCCCTTCTAGTTCTTTGGGGCTTGGCTCGGACTGTTCCTCTTTACTTGTTCACCCTCTATGATTGTTCATAAGCTTCATGACGACTCGTGAATAATCATTGTTGGCTTGAATCCTCAAGCAAAGTCTTGTACTATTAGCCTTTTCCCGTCGTTTACTCAGACTATATTTGGGCAACCACGTTACAATCCACTTTATCAAGAAATTCACTTCCTTATGAGAAACTCCTCTATTTAGCAATCGATCAGCACCTCCTTTCCATGATGATGCAATGTAATGCAATCAACATCAAAAGAGAACGCGTTAGCACGTGAGTAATAAACAAAGTACCTATCCGGGAGATCACTAGGGTTTAACATGGCTCTACCTAGGGTGGGCACTTAGGGTTCAACTGTATGTGATTTGGTTCTAAAGCGAGGGTACCTAAACCAGCAGATTCCTCGATCCTCGCCCATTATAGGCTCATATAGACCGAGTTCAGTTCAGGGGAATACATTTCCCTATGGCTGCACGGAGATAAAAATCTCACGAAGACATAGGTACGGATGTATCCCGAAAGCGATCCACTATCTTGCACGGAGGTAAAAACCTCACGAAAGAGTAGCTTCTCACTCCCACTTAAGGGTGTGACCGCAATGGTCATGCAATGCAATGCCAAGGTATTTCACAGGACTCGACACCGCAACACAAGCAAATGCATTGAAGAGAAACATGATTTTTCAACACAATTTTCCAAACTCGACAAAAGGACAAAAACTAGTCAATTTACGGCCTGACTCTCGAATTTCCCCAGTGGAGTCGCCAAGCTGTCGTAACCATTTTTTTGAAAACAGGAAAACGACTAAAAATAGGGGAGTCGCCACCGACCTTTTATTAGGTGCGATCGGATCACCTTTGTTTTAATAAAACATTTTGATTTACTAAAACAGATGTTTTTTGGTCTTCAAAAATTTGAGAAATTAGGTTCGGGAGTCGGTTACATGCGAGGAAAGGTTAGCACCCTCGTCACGCCCAAAATTGGTACCGAATTGATTAATTGGTGTCCCGATGTCGAAAGTTTAAAAAATTATAAATGAGTTTAGAAATTTGGGTCTTTTTGGAAATGTCTGAGTCTTCTTAAAATTGAATATTAAGATTTCCGTGTTTCGAAGGGACCAAATATCACATCCAATACATAGGACACGATAATTCCAATCCTCAAATCCAAGGTAGTCTCTTAATCCCGAAGACTCATGCATTAAAACTAACAAAAGGTTATTCAATCTTTGGTCAAGCAAGAAGACCGAGACCCAACGCATAGGGTACGGTCCCTCGGATTTCCAAATATAGAATATTGCCTTATTTTAAAATTTGGTCTTTGGATAAAATTGATAAAAATCTTAGGTTATGTAAAAAAAAAGCATTATTCAGAACGTGGAAAGGGTCTTGCGGCGAAAAATGATAATGTGAAGAATAGCAGTATATGTGAAATAATAGAAGCGTAAACATATGAATGAATATTAAATAATAATATATACGTGTATGTAATATAATAAAGTAACAATAATAGCAATAATAATAATACCAAATATTTACAACATAATAATATAATAATGATAATACTCGTAATAGTAAATAGTATGGTAATAATGAAAAATAATAATAATTGTAATACTGAAATATATATAATACATAAATACAAATGTGGTTATAATAATAATAATAGTAATTTAGTAATATTATGAAAACATTAGTGATACGAAATATATACAACATAATAATATAAATATAATAAATATACTAATATAGTAAGTAGGTATATACGGATGATAGGATAATAGTAATAATAATAGAAGTAGTAGCATACAAAGATAAAATAAACGAATAATAATAATAAAAATAATAATAATAAAGTTAGTAATAATAATAATAGTAAATATGTATGTATAGCTAATAATATTACTAATGGTAACTAATAATAATAATAGTGACTAATAATAACAATAATAATAATAATAATAATGAATAATGTTAAATATGTACAATATAATAATATATAATAATAGAAATAAAAGTAAAAATAAATAATAATAATAATAATAATAATAATAATAAAGATATAAAATAAATAATATAACTAATAATAATACTAAACAATAATAATATTAATAGTAAACGTAATAATAGTAATAATAAGGGTATGAAATATATAATATACTAATATAAATATGATAGTAATGAAAATGTAATAATAATAGTACAATAATGAATGTGTACAATATAAATATAACAATAATATGACAAAAAGACTAAAAGGATTACAAAATAACTAAGAAGGATTAAATTGAACTTAAAATAAGATCTTGGGGTCGATTTTGAAATAAAACAAAGGGGGGAGGGTCTATTCGAAATGCGCGCGGAAGGAGGGGGACCAAAAAGGAAAATTCCCCCTCACTTCCAAGCACTATGCTTAGTTCAGGGCCAAATTAGAACAGGAATAAAACTTAGGGCGAAATTCGAAAGAAAAAAAAACTTGATCGTGAAGACTTAAAAGGGCGGAGGGGCTAAATGCGCAATTAGCCCCTCCTAATGAAAGCACGCGGATCCTTGGCTGGAGCGGGTCGAATCGGGTCGGGTCCCACCAAACGGTGTCGTTTTGGGACCACTGAGATAGGCCCTAAACGGCGCCGTTTAATGAACTATAAAAGCCCCTTTTCTTTGCTAAAATTTCATTTTTCCTAATCTCAAAAGAAAACACTCCCTCACCCTCTCATTCTCTCTGCAGAGAAAATGGCCGCTGCGATTTCCGGGGAGGGAACTCCGCCGTCAGCCACCGTCAGTCACCCCGGAAATCGCCAAAAAGGTGAGTTTTTCTTCTTTTTTTTTTTATATTTATATGTATATGTATATATATATGTATATATATATGTGTGTGTATGTGTGTGTGTTTTTAAAAGCGAAGAGGAAAAAATATATACCTTTGAGTATTTTGTGTTTTTTTTTGAATCTGTCTTTTGATTGATTATTCCGAGCCCCCCAAAGAAAAAAAAGGGTCCTCTTACATGATTTCTTTTCGGTTTTTATAACCGAATATTGAAGAAAAAATAAAAATATAATATTCTTGTACTTTTTGCTATCGTTGCTGTTATTTTGTCCTCTTTCGCAGGTGCGCTTGGTGGCTGAAGACATGGAGAGGTGGTGTGTGAGCTGGCGTTGGTGGCCGACCGTGGATGATGGGATGCGGCGCTGGGGGTTGCGGCGCTAGGGTTTCTGAAACCCTAGCTTTTCTGAAAAGGGGTTTAATTGTAACATCCCAAAAATGGGGTTATTTGGAATTTAACTATTTTTCCCATGTATGAACTATTGCGGTATTATCTATGGAATAATAGAGCGTAATTTAAGACTTTGAGTTGGCTCGGTTTAATAGAAAATTTCAGTTTTTAACTTAAAAGGTAGGGAGCCTTAGCAGAAGGGTGTTAAAAGAACAAGTGGGGATAATTTGACACTAAAAAGCCCTTGGTAAAGTGGCAAAAAGAAGCCCACTTAAGAGCTAGCATGTGACGCCACAAGGGGGAGCAAGGAGAGCCTTGGTTGAGTCGCAACATTTTCTCTTTTTGCTTTTTAAAGGGACGGCACGAGAGGGGAGAGTCTTCCTCTCTTTAAACTCTTTTATTTATTATTATTTAGAGATAATATGAGCATTTTTAATTTCTTAAATTCTATGGATTTTGAAGAGATAAATGGAGATAATAAGGATGTTATTTTAAATGAATTATCATGAGATAATCAAGTATTTTTTTAAAGGGATATTATTTGGATATTATTAGATTATTTGATTAAATGGAGATTAATTCAATTTAATTTTGAATTAATACAAATGTGTGGCCAAGAGAGGTTGTAAGAGTTTTGCGAAATTTGAACTCTCCTAGGAAGAGTGGACTGACAAGTAATAGGAAGAAGGGGGTGCCAAAATCCTATATAAACCCCATCTACCATCTTAAATTCTTTTTAGAATTTTTTTAGTAGCCAAATTCTCCCAACTAGTTGCCATCCGATTTCTTTTCTTTCTTCAAAGTTAAGAACCACTTCCATCTCTTAGTCTCTTCTCTCAATTTTCGCTAGCCTTCATTAGTTGTTGTTTATTCTTTGATTATTTTCCCAAAACCGATAAAAGAAAAACCCTCTCTTCTTTTGGAACCTTGGCCGAATCTCGAACAAGGAGGGGAAGCATTCTCTAATCGAATTTGGAGGGTAAGTATGTTAGGCCAATGTCTAGGATTCTCTTTTCTCTTCTTGTCGACTTGGAGGTTGGTAAGTGACTATTCCAAGCAATGACCTCAGTATAAGGCTACTAATCGCTTGATTAAAATATAGGGCCTTCGGATATGGAAGCAAGCAAGTGAACCCGTTGCTTTGGAGCAATCGGTTTTGGGGTAAGGTGGTAAGATCTGTTTTCTTTATTCATGATATTCGATTAAGCCAAGGCTACTAACTTAATGATTGCCGATTAGGGAAGCAGAAACACTTGGTGGCTAGTACTCAAGGGTGTTAGGTAAGGCTTTCGGGTTAAATATTAACCCTTTGAATATTTTGGATTTGGCCGAATAGGCCATAAGACTAACCCATGCTTTTGGTCGAATATAGACGAGATAGATCTGTGGTGACCAACGTTTCTTCTCGGGATTTAAGACTATCGTAGTAATGTGTGTGTACATACACACTTATAGCGATTAATAGATTGTGTTAAATATCTGTGTATGTAAATCTGTTTGTTATAGATGCAGATTTGGTACCTTAATGGTACAAGTGAGGATCCCGGTAAGTCTCTATTAATGTGAGATTATTTAATGCTTTTGGGAAGCATGGCTTATTGATACATATGATACATATGATGATCTGTTGGTAATCTGTTTATTTCTTGTGGGTTATACGAGAGGAGAGGGGCAAGATTGATCGTGCCGACGGGCACCGTTGTTTTTTTAACAACACACGTGACTACGGTCACCGAGGTTTGGTACCTCCGAGGTTTGGCACCTCGAGCGACTTATCCCCGTGGTTAATACCACCGTGGGTTGGCCCCACTTGAGATATGGGATCGTGCGCGGTGATTTGGTATCACACGATGGGTTGGCCCCATCACCCGATTCGTGTCTACGGACACCAGTGCTTTGGTAGCACATCGTGACTATATGTCACCAGTGGTTTGGCACCACCAGTGGTTTGGTACCACAACGGGGTAGACAGTGGCGTATGGCTGGCTAGGTTGGGATATATGATGTTTTGCCTGTTAATCTGTTATATGATGTGTATGAACATGTTTAAAACCGGGGGAAGGGTTACATACTGAGTCTTGGTGACTCACCTTCTCCTTTACATTTTTCAGTGACACGTAGATCGCGGATGTGGGCCGGGTGGACTCGAGGTGGCCATGCAGAGTGAATTAAAATTTAATGAACTTGATTTTAAGTTTTGATATTTTATTTCCGGTTTATATTTTATTTGGATTGTAATAAGGCCTCCTGACACTTTATTTTTATTATTTTGCATATGTTGAATATTTGTTTTAAACCTGTTGGTATTATTAATTAAAAATCACATGTTTTCCCAGTTAAATCGAAATTGTTTTTAACGGACCATCAGCCCACTTTATAAATTTATAATAACTTGACCCAAATAATATTTTTCCAAAATATTGTTGATATGGGTTTTATACACCTCAAAGGTTTCAACCAAAAATAAGTATCTTTTACTAAAACATCAAATTTTTCAAACTTTTCCAAATATTTTCTAAGTAGCAAACTGTATTCGGCCAAAGCGTTTGGGCCGGGTTTGGGTTGTTACAAAATTGGTATCAGAGCCCAGTTCAAAGCTCGGCTGTGGGGGCCCAAGGCCCAAAAATGTTTTAAAAGGCCTTATGAAATAATTTTTGGATTTTGAACAAAGATGGCCCGAGTCTCCAACACCGATCCCGCCTGTAAGTACTTCAACCTCTTGGTGAATTATATTCAGTAGAAGGGTAGGAAGTATGGAACGTGAGATAGACTTATAGGACTTGAACCCTAGGATTAGATTACTCAAACACATGAACCAGAACATAAGACATTAAAGAACTAAACCAATCTATGACTTAGCCAAGTGAGCTAGGGTGTGGTAACCCACATGCATGCATCGAGAGATTGGATCCTAAGAGCCTCGGTATTTAAGCGATCAGTGTGACTCACCTCCTCTTCGCAGTATCCTGCAGTGCGTAGCTTCTTCTCACCCTAACTCGAGAGGGCTCGGTGGTGTGGCAACCTCTCGTGCGCATGTCTAGAAAGGTTCGGTGAGAGCTTGGTATTTAAGCGGTCCGCGTGACCCACCTCCTCTTCACTTTCGAATCCTCGCTCAGTGCGTAGCTTTGGTTCACTACGACCAAGAGGGCTCGGTCATAGATAGGCTAAACCTAATGACTAAAACCCGAAAAGGGAATTAGCCATGTTTTCAAACGAACGAAACAACAACAACTCAAATGTTTTCAAACCTCTTGCAAACAACTCTTTCAAATCGAAAAACCTCATATTTGCAACGTTTCCCCCGAAAAAACTCAAATTTTTGGAAAATTACAAAAATGCCCTTGTGGTAAAATTACTAAAACGCCCCTGACTCATAAAATATCCGTTCAATGGTTTTGCTCGAAATTTTGACTACTTTACAAATATCCAACAACTTAGTTTTGAAAATCAACACTGAAAAATTTTGGTTTTAGAAAATTACGAAAACGCCCTCAATTTGTGAAAATTACCGAAATGACCCTGATCTTTGGAAAACTTTACCAACATCACTATTTGAAAAGGAAAACTTTCAGAAAGGACCCTCAAAGTTTTACAACTGTCGAAAATACCCCTGATTTATCAAAATGACAAAATTGCCCCTGATTGACAAAATTACCAAAATACCCCTGGTTTCAAAACGATTACAATTTTACAAATTTTCATAAATATCCTCCAATTTTGGGGAATTTCAAAATGACATGTTTTATTAAAGTTTTAAAATTCCTTTTATTACTGAAAATACCCTGTAGGAAAAATGACGAAAATACCCCTGGGTTAGGAAATGGGCAGAAATGTCCGAAGAGTGAATAGGTATGGAAAGCATTAAGGAATGGATGCATGAACTCCTTTGTGTGAACTAGGATAGAAAACTGAAACCTTGTTTGCTCGAAAGAATCTCGATTAAAACTCTATCCATAAAATTTCTTCATGAATAAGAAAGTGAAACAAATGCTAACACATAAAATTTTCTTAATCGTTAAAAGCGCGATAGATAGAATGAGTTCTAGAGGGCGTGGGCGCCGTGGACGCTTGTAGGGGTAGGATGACGGTGTCCGAACCCGCAGACAGACAGTCAAGGTTCGAAAAGCGAGGTACCACCGCCACCACCACCTCCTACTTTCGTAATGAGAGCGGGACGACCGCATCGCGGTGAGGGCCGTGGTCGCAAGTCGCTTTTTTGCGAGTTTTGGAGATGGTGGCCGGGCTGGTGGGAATTTAGGAGCTCGGAAGTCTGCTCCCGAGCGAATTCGGCCTAACGGGGCCGAGGTATTCCGTGGTGTCTCGGTGAGTGGCACCCAGCGCGCGCAGAATATTGGGTGGAATCTACGAAAAAGGGTCATGGATGATCTCGACCGACCGACGAGGAGAAGTTTGAAAGGCGCGGTGTCGCTTCTAAAGGATGAAGCGTACAGCTGGTGGTGACGATCCGGGATGGAGCCGCGGTGATGATCTCACGGGGACTACTTTAAGACGGCCTTTCGTAAAGAAGTATGTGGGCACTAGTTACACCGATGCCCAAAGGAAAGCCTTCCTAGGTCTAGTGCAAGGAACTAAGTCGGTGGCCGAGTATGAGGCGGAGTTTTTAAGGTGAGTAGGTATGCCGGAGAGAATCGTAGCCACCGAACATGAGCGCTGTCCGCTTTGAGGACGGGGCTCGAGATGATCTGAGATTGCTAATTGCCCCGCATGTGAGTTCGTGAGTTCTCGCCCTAGTGGAGAAGGCCAAGGTGGCCGAAGGGATTAAGGAGATCGTGAGACAAAACTATAGTAAGAATAACCAAAAGAGAGGTTTTGGGTCACCGATCGGGTAGCGCTAATGCTCGAGCGGCGGGCTGGCGAGTGGGCCAATCGGACCGGTAGAGCCCACGACTACTAATCAAAGGCCAACTCAATTGCAACCCGTGGAAAAACCCATTGGGGGAGTTGTTGGACCGGTAACAAAGGTTGTTTTGAGTGTGGGTCTTTGGAGCATCGGGTAAGGGACTCATCCTCAAAAGCGCGCTAAGGATCGACCGAAAGGTCGAATCGCGCTCGTAGCGTAAATGTTGGACCACCACAGAGGGGTCGGGGTAATGGCAGAGGAAACAATGGTTTCAACCGAGGTCGTGAAACTCAGGGCCGAGGTTCGGGTAACACAGAGGCTAGGCAGCCTGGCTTAGTCTATGCAGCGAGGCGCCGTGAGGAGGGAGACGCACCGGACGTCATAACCGGTACGTTTCTAATATTTGGTTTACCTTATGTTGCATTGATTGATGTGGGTTCGACGCACTCGTACATTGCTAGTAGTGTGGTAGGAACTATGGACCTAGATTCTGAGACTACTCTTAGGAAGATGACTGTGCTAAGCCCCCTAGGACACTCTGTAGTAGTAGATAAACTTTATAAAGAGGTACCCCTAGAACTCCAAGGGGTCGTATTTGTAGCCGATCTGATGGAACTACCTTTCGGAGAGTTCGATTTGATCCTTGGAATGGATTGGCTAGCTAAGTATCAGGCGAATTTGGATTGCGCGGCTAAGCGCATGGTGCTTAAGACGGCTGAGGGTGATGAAGTGGTTATGATAGGTGATAGAAGGAATTACCTATCCAATGTGGTGTCGGCCTTGAAGGCCGAAAGGATGGTTAAGAAAGGTTGCGAGGCATATTTGGTTCTTGATCGTGCTTTGGAAGCTAAGAGTCGATGAGTTGAGGTTCGAACGGTTGGAGAATTTGCTGACGTATTCCTAAGAACTTCCGTGTCCGCCTCCGGATCGGAAGTTGAATTCGGTATTGACTTGCTACCCGAACGGCACTGTGTCTATAGCACCATACCGAATGGCACCAAAGGAATTGGTGGAGCCAAGGCCCAAATTCGGGAGCTCTTGGATAGAGGTTCATTCGACCAAGCATATCTCCGTGGGGCGCTGTGTTGTTCGTCAAGAAGAAGGACGGTTCAATGCGGATGTGCATCGACTACCGCCGCTTAAACAAGTTAACGATCAAAAACAAGTATCCGTTGCCTCGGAACGATGACTTGTTTGACCAACCAAGGTGCCGCGGTGTTTTCAAAGATAGACCTTAGGTCGGGCTACCATCAATTGAAGGTAAAGGAGGTTGATGTTCACAAGACGGCATTCGAACTCCGGTATGGACATTACGAGTTTACGGTGATGCCATTTGGGTTGACCAACGCGCGCGGCGTTTATGGACTTGATGAATAGGGTGTTCGGCAATACTTAGACCAGTTTCGTCGTAGTATTCATTGACGACATCTTGGTGTACTCTAAGACGGAGGAGGAGCATGACGAGCATTTGCGAATAGTGTTGCAAGTACTAAGGGAGAAGCGATTATATGCCAAATTCGGTAAGTGTGAATTTTGGCTAAGGGAAGTAGCTTTCTTAGGTCACGTAGTGTCGTGGAAGGATTAGAGTGGACCTCGCAAGATTGAAGCGGTGTTGGATTGGAAACCGCCTAGGTCGCATGTGCGAGAGATCGAAGTTTCCTAGGTCTAGCGGGGTATTATCGAAGGTTTGTAGAAGGATTTTCTCGATCGCAAAGACCGCTGACGGGCTACTAAGAAAAGGAGTCCCATTTGTATGGTCGGAGAAGCGGCAGGAAAGCTTCGATAAGCTAAGAAAAATTTTGACTAAGCTCCGATTTTGGTGCAACCCGAAGGGGGAAGTTGTTCACCGCTTATTGTGATGCGTCTCATACTGGTTTTGGGATGTGTCTTGCTGATGCAGAGGGAAAGGTAGTAGCCTATGCATCACGGCGCAGCTAAGGCCACACGAATCGAACTATCCAACGCACGACTTAGAGTTAGCGGCGGCTTGTCTTCGCTCTGAAAATATGGAGACACTATCTTTATGGGGAGAAGTCGATAGTTTACACGGATCACAAGAGTTTGAGGTATCTCTTGACTCGAAGGATCTTAACTTGAGACAAATGTCGGTGGATCGAACTTTTAAAGGACTACGATTGTTCGATCGAGTATCATCCGGCAAGGCCAACGTGGTAGCCGACGCGCGTTGGCCTAAGGTGGTGACGGACTTAAGAGCAATGTTTGCTCGGTTGAGTTTATATGATGATGGAAGCCTCTTAGCGTAACTTCAAGTTAAGCCGACGTGGATGAAGGAAGTTAAGGAAAAACAATTAGTGGATGAAGGGTTGAATGCTAAGAGAGCACAAGTTCGGGATGGTGGTTTGGAAGGATATAACTTTGTCTAGTGATGGAGTGTTATGCTTTCAAGAGGCGAACGTGTATGCCAAGGGATGTGGAGTTGAGGCAAAAGATTCTCCGGGATGCACATAGCACCCTCTACGCTATGCATCCGGAGGAAGCAAGATGTATAGAGATCTTAGAGAGCGCTTTTGGTGGCCCAAGCTAAAGCGTGAGGTGACAGAGTTTGTTGGTAAGTGTTTGACTTGTCAACAAGTCAAGGCTGAACATCGCCTCCGTCGCTGTGTTGCTTCACCAGTGAAGATTCCCAATGGAAATGGGAACGGATCACTATGGATTTTGTTAGTGGGCTACCCTTTACGCCCGATAAAGAAAGACGCGGTTTGGGTAATAGTAGACCGGTTAACTAAGTCGGCTCACTTCATACCTGGTGAGGATGGATTTCTCTCTTGAAGCTAGCTAAGTCATGCGTCTCGAGATAGTAAGATTGCATGGGGTTCCAACATCAATCATCTCGGATAGGGATCCTGTGTTCACGTCAAGGTTTTGAAAGCCTTGCATCAAGCTATGGGCACACGGTTGGATTTTAGTACCGCTTTCCATCCACACCGATCGGCGGACAATCGGAAAGGGTGATACAGATCTTGGAGGATATGTTAAGAGGTTGTGTCTTGGATTTCCGTGGTAGTTGGGAGGAATTTCTACCGTTAGCGACTCGCCTACAACAACGGCTATCGTGCAAGTATCCGAGATGGCACCATACGGAAGCATTGTATGGCGGAAATGTCGCACTCCCGACGCGTGTTGGGCTAATTAGGCGAACGGCCAGTTTTGGGTCCGAATGGTGACGAGAGACAGAGGATAAAGTTAAAGTGATTCGGTCTCGTCTGAAGGAAGCATCGGACGGCGAAATCCTATGCTTGATTTAAAACGCAAGGAAATGGAGTATGCGGTAGGAGACAAGGTTTTCTGAAGGTGTCGCCTTGGAAAAAGGTGTTAAGATTTGGACGGAAAGGAAGCTAAGCCCAAGGTTCATCGGGCCATATCGGTGATTAAGCGTGTTGGACCGATGGCGTACCGACTTGAGTTACCGGCCGAACCGAACCAGATCTATGATGTTTTTCACGTATCAATCTTTGAGGCGGTATCGTCGATCGAACCCCATCCATCGCGTGGTGCGATGGCGTAAATCGAGGTGAATTCAGATTTATCGTGTGAGGAGGAACCAGTTCAGATCTTAGACCGAGACGTGAAGGTTCTACGTAGGAAGTCAGTGCCCTTGGTGAAGGTGCTGTGGCGGAACCATGGTTCAGAGGAAGCTACGTGGGAATCGAGGATGTAATGAGGCGAAGAATACCCCACCTTTTCTAGTTAAGTAATTTCGGGACGAAATTTATTTTAAGGGGGTAGAATCGTAACATCCCAAAAATGGGGTTATTTGGAATTTAACTATTTTTCCCATGTATGAACTATTGCGGTATTATCTATGGAATAATAGAGCGTAATTTAAGACTTTGAGTTGGCTCGGTTTAATAGAAAATTTCAGTTTTTAACTTAAAAGGTAGGGAGCCTTAGCAGAAGGGTGTTAAAAGAACAAGTGGGGATAATTTGACACTAAAAGCCCTTGGTAAAGTGGCAAAAAGAAGCCCACTTAAGAGCTAGCATGTGACGCCACAAGGGGGAGCAAGGAGAGCCTTGGTTCGAGTCGCAACATTTTCTCTTTTGCTTTTTAAAGGGACGGCATGACAGGGGGGGAGAGTCTTCCTCTCTTTAAACTCTTTTATTTATTATTATTTAGAGATAATATGAGCATTTTTAATTTCTTAAATTCTATGGATTTTGAAGAGATAAATGGAGATAATAAGGATGTTATTTTAAATGAATTATCATGAGATAATCAAGTATTTTTTTAAAGGGATATTATTTGGATATTATTAGATTATTTGATTAAATGGAGATTAATTCAATTTAATTTTGAATTAATACAAATGTGTGGCCAAGAGAGGTTGTAAGAGTTTTGCCGAAATTGAACTCTCCTAGGAAGAGTGGACGGCAAGTAATAGGAAGAGGGTGCTGCAAATCCTATATAAACCCCATCTACCATCTTAAATTCTTTTTAGAATTTTTTTTTTTAGTAGCCAAATTCTCCCAACTAGTTGCCATCCGATTTCTTTTCTTTCTTCAAAGTTAAGAACCACTTCCATCTCTTAGTCTCTTCTCTCAATTTTCGCTAGCCTTCATTAGTTGTTGTTTATTCTTTGATTATTTTCCCAAAAACCGATAAAAGAAAAACCTCTCTTCTTTTGGAACCTTGGCCAATCTTGAACAAGGAGGGGGAAGCATTCTCTAATCGAATTTGGAGGGTAAGTATGTTAGGCCGAATGTCTAGGATTCTCTTTTCTCTTCTTGTCGACTTGGAGGTTGGTAAGTGACTATTCCGGCAATGACTGTTAAGGCTACTAATCGCTTGATTAAAATATAGGGCCTTCGGATATGGAAGCAAGCAAGTGAACCCGTTGCTTTGGAGCAATCGGTTTTGGGGTAAGGTGGTAAGATCTGCTTTTCTTTATTCATGATATTCGATTAAGCCAAGGCTACTAACTTAATGATTGCCGATTAGGGAAGCGTAAAACACTTGGTGGCTAGTACTCAAGGGTGTTAGGTAAGGCTTTCGGGTTAAATATTAACCCTTTGAATATTTTGGATTTGGCGAATAGGCCATAAGACTAACCCATGCTTTTGGTCGAATATAGGACGAGATAGATCCGTGGTGACCAACGCTTTCTTCTCGGGATTTAAGACTATCGTAATAACAGTGTGTGTACATACACACTTATAGCGATTAATAGATTGTGTTAAATATCTCGTATGTAAATCTGTTTGTTATAGATGCGATTTGGTACCTTAATGGTACAAGTGAGGATCCCTGTAAGTCTCTATTAATGTGAGATTATTTAATGCTTTTGGGAAGCATGGCTTATTGATACATATGATACATATGATGATCCATTGGTAATCGTTTATTTACCGTGGGTTATACGAGAGGAGGGGCGGTTTGATCGTGCCGACGGGCACCAAAGTGTTTTGGTAACACACCGTGACTACGGTCACCAGAGGTTTGGTACCTCCGCAGGTTTGGCACCTCGATGAGCGACTTATCCTCGTGGTTAATACCACCGTGGGTTGGCCCCACTTGAGATATGGGATCGTCTCGCGGTGATTTGGTATCACACGATGGGTTGGCCCCATCACCCGATTCGTGTCTCACGGACACCGTTGCTTTGGTAGCACATCGTGACTATATGTCACGGTGGTTTGGCACCACCAGGTGGTTTGGTACCACAACGGGTAGACAGTGGGCGTATGGTCGCTAGGTTGGGATATATGATGTTTTGCCTGTTAATCTGTTATATGATGTGTATGAACATGTTTAAAACCGGGAAGGGTTACATCTCGAGTCTTGGTGACTCACCTTCTCCTTTACATTTTTCAGTGACACGTAGATCGCGGATGTGGGCCGGGTGGACTCGAGGTGGCCATGCAATGAATTAAAATTTAATGAACTTGATTTTAAGTTTTGATATTTTATTTCCGGTTTATATTTTATTTGGATTGTAATAAGGCCTCCCGACACTTTATTTTTATTATTTTGCATATGTTGAATATTTGTTTTAAACTCATTGGTATTATTAATTAAAAATCACATGTTTTCCCAGTTAAATCGAAATTGTTTTTAACGGGCCATCGGGCCCACTTATAAATTTATAATAACTTGACCCAAATAATATTTTTCCAAAATATTGTTGATATGGGTTTTATACACCTCAAAGGTTTCAACCAAAAATAAGTATCTTTTACTAAAACATCAAATTTTCCAAACTTTTCCAAATATTTTCTAAGTAGCAAACCAGATTCGGCCAAAGCGTTTGGGCCGGGTTTGGGTTGTTACATTAATTTTCGGGCTTTTTGGGCCTTGCAAATTGGGCTGTTATTTTTGTTTTTGTTTGGGTTTTAGGCCCGGACG
This sequence comes from Gossypium bickii, assembly GCA_025503065.1. Lineage (NCBI taxonomy): Eukaryota > Viridiplantae > Streptophyta > Magnoliopsida > Malvales > Malvaceae > Gossypium > Gossypium bickii. The sequence goes on along the minus strand of CP106717.1, from coordinate 37,363,464 downwards.
AAATTTGGGCATTACATGGCATAAAACTATTGAAAAGGGATAATATCCCTGTTTTATACAATCCTTTCTCACCAATAAAATAATGTCACATCTTCACTTTTTAAATAAATATAAAGGTTATATACACCCATACATATCTAATAACTTCTCTAATTTACTTTAATTTTAATTAAATAATTTAAAGGAATTAAAATTTAGAAAAAACCATGAAATGCAAATAAGAAAAAAAGAAAAAAAAAGAAAGCAAATTGAGATTTGAAAAAGCTAAAATCAATAGTTGAAAATTGAAAAAAAAAACTGATAAAAAAGCATAAGCAAAAAATTAAAAAAAAAAAAACTAAAATAAAATATTATAAGCAGAAAATTGAAAAACCGGAATTATAATTGACGTGTTACCAAACTTTTGTATTTGATTAAAAAATTCACTTAAAATACAATTAAAAATTAATAAATAAAAAATTATTTGCCTTACAAAAGAAATTACGATTAGAATTTCAAAAGAAAAACTATAATGATTTATATTATAAAAGAAAAAAAATGTTTGTTTATGTTTTTTCCTCAAAAAATTTAATTATATTTAAAAAATTTAATTTAATTAAAAATTATATAAAATATGGACAAACGTATAATAATATATTAGTGTTTTTAAAAATCGATGCTCGGTACTATTTTATTTGCCTAAAAACTAATGTTTTTAAAACCATTTTAATATAAATTAAATATTATTTTTGAAATGAAATATTATATTATAATACTTAAAAGAATAATTACACTTTCGTATTATAAAAATTATGGCATCTAATCAATAATTTATTCTTATGCCGTAATATCATCTTTACAATGATTTATCACTATCTATTAATAATTTCTTATTATGCTGCTCATTAAATATGAATTTTAGAATAAATTATCTAAATAATCATTCAATTGTTTAAGATATTTAAATTCTACTATTAGAAATATTAGTTTTGGCATAACATCAAGAATATAAAAATTTTGTTACCTAATCCTCAAAGATTAATGACATTAAATGGTACGTGGTATTACATCTTCTAGCATGTAATATATCATTGCCCACATGCTACTATAAGTTTCAAATTGAAAAAACATAAATTATAGTTTGACCACTTAATCTTTTGAGAAGTTCATTTTATGTTTCTCAAAATTTATTGTATTAATATTTGATCTCCATTATCAATAGTTCATTATTCATATGGCTTTTACAATAATTTAACTATTAAAAATTGTCTACTAAATTTCAGTTCAATTGACATCATTACTGTTGTTAGTATAAGAGGACATGAATTCGAGTGCGCTAAAATACATTATCTTCTCATTAAAACTATCAACAAAATTTATATTCACTATAATAAATTAATTAGTTACTTTTTATTATTTATATTAAAATATGTTAAGATAACACTTAAATAAGTATTTCAAATTTTATATAATTAACGTTTGCATTATTATTTTTTACAAAATTAAGATTATATGTTAACTTTTTTTTTTTTGTATATTGTAATTATTTTCTTTAAATTTAAAGTTGGGATAAATAATTTTAATTATCAAAACTATTAAAATTACTTAAACTTTTTGATACTATTTCATCTAAATAAATTTAACTACTTATCAATTATTTTAAACTACATGAGTAACCGACAAATTCTAATTGAAATATGAAAAATTAATTATGTTAAATTAAAATATTAATAGTTTTGCAAATTTTTGTGATCAAATTGTAAATGTCCTCAAGTTAGGTGACTAGACTACAAAATTTCAAAAATTTTAAATAACCAAAAATGTAATTTATTTTAAAAACCATTTAAAAAAAGTTCTTAATGATAATTGGAAATTGCCACGCTGCATGTTAAATATTATAGCAATGCCATGTAACATCCGATAAATATTGTTATATATTCATATCATCCCTGTAAATTAAATATTTTTAGATATTTTTTCAAACCTATTATCGATATTAAGTAGCAGTAAGAAATTTGTATCCATTTTTTATGATATTATTCATGGATGAGATATGTCATGGCGAATTCTTCAAAAAGAATTGTCTTCTTCAATGGAACCAGTGAAATTTCGAGTAAGTATTTATATAATTTTCTTTTGTCCGAAGAAATAATTCATCGAAATTATAAGTCACAATTGATATCGACACATTTGAGTTCTCCAAATATTCAGGTTTTCCTCTATTCAATCATGTTCCTTTTTCTTGTTGTTAGATTTTCAGTATACTTATCTTTTGGAGCTTAATTATATCATTTTAATAGTTTAGTGACCAAACCAAACTTCAGGAAGAGTGAGTGATCATATGTATAATTTAAAGCATAATATCTATAAAAAAATAAACATATAATTTTTAAATTTTTGTTTTTCTATCTACATCTACACGTGAATGATTTAATATATAAGCATTATGATTTTTACAATAAAAATTTATTAAATAATTTGATTTAATAATTTAAACATATAATTGATAATGTAATTTCTAAGTTAATTTTTTAAAATTATAATATTTAATATATATATTTTTAATTGGATATATATATATATAATAACAAGATATATACATTATATTTGCGTCAAGTGCGAAGCAGAAATTTTTGAGGGCGGGTGAAATTAAATTGTATATTTTTACGATAATAAAAATATAAATTTACTATTTCAATAGCCTATATATTTATAATTTTTAAAAAATTTTGGGTTAAAGTACAATTTTACTATAACAAATTTAAAATTTTAAAAAGCCTAAATGAAAATTTTCTATTTTAGGGGCGAGATCTTTCATCCCAGCTGGTCAAGTGATGCTCTCTCATTTTCTTTTTCCATTTAATTCCTATTTTTATTTAATACTTTTATCAATTATTAAAAAGAATTATCTATTTGATTTAACTCAAATATTTATTTATTATTTACATAAAATTAAAAAAAACTAATTATCATATTTTTAAAAGAAATTTAAGTACTTTATCTTTTCATTAAAATTTTAAAATTTAGATAACTATTTAAAATTTGATTTTAATATAAAAACTTAAAAAATAATTATCACATTAAAAAAGGATAATTTGAATAAAAATTATTTTACCTATTAAATTTTTTTTGAGAAAAAATATTTTAACACTAATTATCTTTTAATAACTGTAATAGGCCCATTTTGCCCGGGCCCATTAACTAGTCTATTAAACCATTAAAATAATAAAAACAAAACAAAAAAATAAATATAAAAACCTAAATTCCAAATCATAGTCCTTACAAGCCCAAATGCTAATTACAGCAGGCCGAATAGAGGCCCAAACCACTACTCAAATGCCCAACTAAGCCCAAAATCTAAAAACATAGCCAGGAACCCTAGCCAAGAAAGCCAGGTAGCGCAAGCCTCCAAGATCGCAGCGGCCTGACCTCCACCGCCACATCCATCAGCGTGCACGGCCTCCGTACTCCTCCATTGCGCATCATACACTTGCACAAGAAAACAAGCAAACAGAGAGCGGACAGCAAGATATTTTTCCTTATTATTTTTTGATTTTTCGGCCTTTAAAAAGAAATAAAGCTGTTGTAACATTTTTTTAGCTACGTTTTTTTTTTTAAAATACATCAATACAACAAAGAAACAAAAAAATTTCAAGGTGATTCTTTTTCTTTGCGTTTTCAATATCAATTTCTTTTTATTATTTTCGTTTCTTACGACACATAAAAAACGAAAAGGAGAAAGATTAGAGAGATACCTGAGTTGGTTGGAGTTCCCATCGACGATTACTGCTGGAGCCCAAACACCTCGGAACCCATGAGGGTTCGGAAGGGGTTTCGAAGGGCAATGAGAGCCTCCTTTCTATTTATGTTTTTCTTTCTTTTATTTCTAGAAAACATAGGATTTGAGAAGTTTTCTTTTAAAATAAGAGGGGTTTTAAAAATGGGGGTCAAAAGGGGCCGATTTTGCATCTTTGGCCACCGCTTGCGGCAGAGCTATGGTAGAGGATGCGGTCGGATCTTTGGTCGGAAAACGGGAAAGAGAGAGGCCCTCTTTTAATTTTTTTTAGAAAGGGTTTCAAAAATTTAAAAAAAAAAACTTGATTTTCTTAGTTTTATAACGGTACCAAAACGGTGCCGTTTTGGCTAAGCCTCTATACACAAAACGACGCCATTTTCCCATTTCAACCCGCGTGTTGACCCGACTCGGGGAAGGATCTGCGTGTTTTGTGGAATTGGGCTATTTGCCGCTTTGGCCCTTCTGTTTTTTTAGCTTGTTTTAATTAAATTTTATTTTATTTTTAATTTGGCCCCTATGATTTCATTTCTGTTCCACTTTAGCCCCGCGTTAAACGGAGCCGTTTCGGGAAGAGGGGATAATTTCCCCGATAATCCCTCTTGCCTTAAGCGCATTATTTTCTAGTCCTATTTCGATCTTATCTTTTAATTCATTGCAATTTTAGCCCCCCTAATTTTATTTTGACTTCAATATGGTCCTATGTTTAATTTATTTTATTATTTGCATAATAATTTGTCTAATTATTTTCCTTTTTGAATTGATATTAGATATTGTTTATTTTAGCTTGTTTAGATGTTATTTATTTCAAATTATTATATATATTATTATTTTGAATGGCTTCATGTATTACATTATTTTAAATTGTTATTCGTATCGTTTATTTTGAATTGTCTTTTTATATATTATTCACTTTGAAATTGCTTTGTATGTTATTTGTTTTAAATTTCTTTTATTTGTATATTATTTATTTTAAAATATTTTATGTATTTTTTATCTCAAATTATCTTATTATTTATTTGTGAATTGTTTTATTATTGTAAATGTTTTATATATATGTTGATTGTTTTTTTTTTTAAAAAAAACTCTTTTTATATGCATTATTTATTTTAATATCTACACCTATTATTTATTATTTTTAAGCTCTTGAACATATTATCTATTTTAAATATTCTTATGAATTACTTAGTTTAAACTGTTTTATATGTTATTCATTTTAAATTTTTATTTTATCCAATTCAAATTCTTTTATTATTTTATTTTGATTCTCTTTTCTATAAGTCATTTGTCTTAAAACATTATTTACTTCAAATTATTTCTTATATTATTTATTTATTTAATTTTTCTTTAATTATTAATGTTAGTATTTAAATGATATATGTCATGTAGTTTTCTCGTACTATTCCTTTTAGTATTCGTATATTGTATTTTGTTGATGTAATGGTTTATTAATAGATCGTCGTCTTAAATAAAAACATATTTCGTTTAATTACTCCATTTTATTCAAAAGTTTTTCCAAATAAGACAATATTTCGGGTTTGGAAATTCGAGAAATCGTGCTCTATCGTGCTGAGTTTCGATTTTTCGTTTGACCAAATAACCAAATATCCATTTAAAATTTTGTCCATGTTTTCTAAAAAAACAAGGCAATATTTCGTGTTTGGAAATCTGAGAAATCGTACTCTTCCGTGCTGAGCTTCGGTTTTTTCGTTTTTCCAAATAATTGAATATCCTTATAAAAATCTCAATGCATGAACTTTGGAAATCATGAGAGGATCTTGGCATCGAGGGTTTGAAACGACATATCCTATCGTGCTGGATGTGATATTTTATTCTTTCGGAACAAAAGAATCTCAATATCCAATTCAAGTTGTTTAAAATTCTTTTAAAAAACAACGGAATTGTATTTTAAAATCGTTTCAATTTTTCAACATAAGGACATTAGCTAATCAATTTGGTACCAATTTTGGGCGTACGAGGGTGCTAATCCTTCCTCGTACGTAACCGACTACTGAACCTGTTTTTCATGAAATTCGTAGACTAGAATTAATTTCTTTTAAAAATAAAACAAAATGTTTTATAGATGACCCAATCACGCCTAAACAAAAAAGATTGGTGGCGACTCTATATTTCATTTTTAAGTCGATCCCATTTCTTTCGTTTTTCCAAAATCATAAAAAAATAGTTTCCACACTAACAACAATCATAAATCTATTAAATTTATAAAATTTAAATAATAATTATCTTTAAATTTTAATAACATAACAACAACTCTAAATACAGCAAAGTTGCAATTTTTTTACGGTTGGAGCCTGGAGACCAACATCGCTTATTTGAATCCTCTCCATATGGATTTCAATAATTCCCGTGACCTGATCCATTATAAGAGGGAAAAGCTTTATCCCAATCAGAGCATCTAAAAAGTTTTAAAGAGTTCAGATTCTTTGCACCAATAATAAGCGGACCAAAGCATTGTGGACTGTCCATTATAAAGCTCCTTTAAGCAAATTGTTTTCAACGATGCCGCCGCCACTCCTGGCCCTATCAAGCTCAGTTGAAGCTCCGTCGATTATCCCGCAAAGTCGTTTCACAGAAAGCTCCTCAAGAGGCGGACAGGTGTCGAGCACAACGTTCATGTCTTTAGCTCCGAAAGTGCAAGACAAGAGAGCTTCTTTAGACCTCCACAGTTTTTAGTGAAAGCCAACATACCTGCATTGATCAAGGCAAGCTCGGAGGTAAGGCGAGTCAAGTTTCGGCAACGCTCCGAGATCAAAGCAAGCGCTTCGTCGCGTTTGCCGACAGATCTACGGTCACATTTTAAAGTCAGTTTCGTGACGGTATCGAAGCGAAAGAAGATGGAAGGTATCAAAGGATGTAGATCTGATTGGGCGTTGAGAGAAAGCTGTTGACGGCTCTGTCCTTCAATACTCAACCACCGTCGGCAAACGAGGGAGCACCCTTTCCTGTCAGCTGGAGTAAGAGAGTGAAAAACGCAGGCTAAACGCTCGACGGGTAGATCCGAGATGAAATCAGATCATTTATTCTCCCGCGGTCAATCACTTCAGATTCCTCAGTTTGCATTGGATAGATCAGGATCGTTGACTTGGAGTTGGACCGTTGGCTTTGATAAAAAAATATCATTACCATTTTTTTTTTTAACCAATCATTTATAAATGTCATGTTTTTAAATTACTTTAAGGTATAAATTTTACTTAACAAATTTTTAATTCAATATAATATATTGTTATTTGTATTTACATTCCTTTTGTGATACTTTCAATTTTTTAAAAATATTTATAATTAACATATGTTTTATTTACCCATTTTATTGCAATGAAATGTTGTATTTTATGGGTTACACTGATACAGTAAGAAACGATATTATCCTATTTTTTAAATTTAATTCGCTAATTTTAAATTAAAATATCATAAGCTCAATACTCCTACGGTACCCTCTGTATGCATAATGACACAACTTGAACTACTACCCTGGCGCAATCCTGGCTTGGTTCCTCTTGGTGTACCCACTCTTAAAGCGGAACCTGAAACATAAACAAACACTTGTAAGTTCAAACGAACTTAGTGAGTTTTTAACCTATATTACCTGTAGCATTTGTTGTTTAATTCCTCATGTTGAAGATTTTGAATTTCTTTTCTGTCTTTGGCAGACACTTTCTTAATATCAGGCGTATACATATATTCCAACTTCCATACTCAACCATCCTACACACAGTTCACTTATTGAGCAGATTCTAGACTCCAACACTCAATACAAATCTCATTCCTTTATAGAAAATGAATACACTTCTCAGAAGGATATCCATACAGAACTTACCTTCGGCGAATTCTCACTCAGTTGGATGTTGAATATATCCCCGAGGACGGGGTACTTATAGATACTATTATTGTCGAATACTTATACAAATTGATCTTTTAAGATGAACTTCATATAGATCCTCCACTTGGCATATTCTTATACTGAATTGACAGCTATCAGATTACCAGTAAGATCATGTCTTAAATCAACCCAGATCATAACATATTCTGATGGATGAAATCTTGTAAGTCACCTTGTGGAATCCCAGACAAACATGTTACATATAATGAGAATGCTTTGATTTTACGGACAACTTATACTTCAGATGACCTTTTTATATACAATGTGAAACACTCAGATTTGGTGGATACTAGATAATTCAGTGATAATAATCTAGAATGACATATTTTTATGTATTAATTACATATTTATTTTGAGTATGATCCTACTAATTTGAGCTATTTATGGTTTTTTATCTTGTAGGGACTAAATTGAAGGCAAAAAGAAATTTAAGGGCAAAAAGCGTGAATTTAAAGATAAAATGGGCCAGCATGTGAAATAGGAAAGAAGTGGTGCCGAAAATGCAAAGTGTGGAAGACTTGGGGGGCAAAAGTGTAAAGAAGAGATTTTATAAACACAAGACTCTATTTAAATTTTAATTATATTAGGATAATTGTTAAGATTATTATTTAGATTTAATTTTAGCTTTTATCTCTATTTATCTTCATTTATCTTTTAGAATTTAGATAGGAATAGACTAGATTTTCTATGTACTATAAATAGGAGGTGGAGTGATATAAATTTCACTCATCTTTTCTATAAACACCCCCTCTCCCAAAATGCTTGGCCTTTGTTTTCCTTTCATATTATTCAATAAAATTCCATTTTCATTAAGTTTATTTCTTTTTCCCTAAAAAGCATGAGCCACTAAATTTATCTAGCCAAAGGTTGTCGAGATCCCCCAAAAAGGCTTCACGAGGCTTAGAATTCGTGCTTAGCCTTCTCAACGAGTATTCACCGTTTTTCCGTATTACGGGGCTGATGTTTTCATCCATGTCCCTTCAAAGGTGATATTTTCAACTTGTGCAAAGAACGACCGCTTTGTATGTTTTGGGAAGGTTGTACAGTCGGTTTGTTAGCTTACTGCGTCAGTGGTTGTCGAGCCCAAGAGACAAAATGGCGCGAAATTCACCATTGGTAAGTGATGATCTAGTGTAAGACGGTCCCACAAAAGCTACAGTTGGCTAGAGTCAAGTTCCTCTAAATCGTAAGTCTAAAATCTAAGTGGAGCTAGTGGTCATAGGCGTTCTCTTCCACTATAACTAGCTTATTCTGGTTGAGAAGGATCACCTAAAAGCATAGGATTGAACCCAAGGCGGATCGAGACAACCGGAGGCTGGAATCTCTCCATAAAAAACTCTATTTTCTCAACTCTATTTATCTTTACAATTTTAATTTTAATTTTTGCAATTTCAATTCAATCAAACTTTTAATTCTGATTTTTTTATTTTTTCAAGGTACGCAGGTTTTCTTGGGCACGACTCTGTTCAGGATCTCGATGAACAAGAACTTGTGCAAATCCAGTCCCTGAGGATTTGAACCTACTTCCCTTATACTATTCTTTTTGTTATTTTATAAGGATAGGATATTTTTTGTGCTTCCAACGACTGCATCAAATTTTGGCTCCGTTGCCAGGGACTGGTAACGTACTAATCTTGTTTCTTTTGTTTTTTATGACCAAATCTGCTCTAGGAATTCTTGCGTTTGATTCAGAAAAAGAGAAGACTGCGAGAGCTAATCGCAAGGAAATAAAGCTATGAAAAAAGTAGTCAAGGGTGGTAGGGACTCAGAGTAACCCACCGCCGGAAATTGAAGTAGATGACGAAGTTGAGTTTAGGGATAATGAAAACCCTACTCAAACACTTGAAAGCGGAAGAGTAGGATTCGATCCACCTGAAGAAGTTCTTAATGCTAAGGTTAACGAAAACCCGAATCTAGCACATCAACCTATGGCTCAAACGATTCGGCAATTGGCCGAAGCTCCTGCAGAACAACCGCTGCTATGCATTGCATATCCTACTATGGATACTGGTTTTGAACTGAAGTCAGGATTAATCCAGTTACTGCCGAATTTTCGTGGGTTGCAAAACAAAAATTCCCACAAACATCTGAAAGAGTTTAATATGGTTTGTTTTAGCATGAAACCTCAAGGCGTAACTGAGGATCAAATTAAATTGCGTGCTTTCCCTTTTTTCCCTAATAGATTCTGCTAGGGAATGGTTATTTTTTCTACCCCCTAGATTTATTACAACTTGGACTGATCTTTCTCGTTTGTTTCTCAATAGGTTTTGTCTAACATCGCGTGCAGCTGAGTTAAGAAGGGAGATCATTGGGATAAGATAAAAAGAAGTAGAGTCACTTTACGATTATTGGGAGCGATTTATGAAGGCTTGAAACCCATAGAGATGAATATGGTAGACGCTGCCAGTGGAGGAGCGTTGGTCAATATGATTCCCCAACAAGCAAGGGACTTGATATCCATGATGGCTACAAATACTCAACAATTTCGAGCCAATCCTGAACCCACTAGAAGGGTTCACCAGCTAAGTGTTTCAGCTTTAGAAGATAAAATTGATCGACTTACTAATATCATGAATTCTCATTTTGCAGTAAAAACAGGACCAACTCGACTGTGCGGAATTTGTGCAACATCTGAACATACAACTGATGCATGCCCTAGTTTGTGTTACGATACTATGGCCTATTTAGATGCTGTGGGAAACTTTCTTGGACGGCCCTAAAGGCAATATGACCCTAATATAACCCAAGATGGAAAGACCATCCTAACTTGAGTTATGAGGCAAACTTGCAGTATAACCAGCCATACCAAAATCGGTTGCCACAACAGCCGCGAGATTCAGGTACCTCTCTAGAAACCATGGTTAGTAAATTAGCAGCTAATATGCTTGATTTTCAACAGAAAACCGAGGCGTCTATAAGAGAGTTGACTACATCAATTGAGAAAATAAACTCACAAGGAAAGCTGCCGTCACAAACGAAACGTAACCCAAGACAACACGCAATTGCAGTGACATTGCGAAGTGGAAAAGTACTGGAATAAAATCTTGGTAGGAATCTTGGTCAAGATTCTGCCTGAAAAAAAAACCTAAGAATGATTAACAGGTTTGAACGAGACCTCCATTACCTAAAATTCAGCCTCCATTTCCAAGACGATTGAACCAATGTCGGAAAGGTAAAGAGGACTAGGAGATCCTCGAAACATTCAGAAATGTCAAGATCAACATACCACTATTGGATGCCATTAAACAACTTCCTTGATATGCCAAGTTCCTTAAAGAGCTCTGCACCAACAAGCGAAAATTAACTGGTAATGAAAGGGTAAGTGTTGATGAGAATGTTTTCGTAGTGTTACAGCGAAAGATGCCAGGGAAATGCAAAGATAGGGGCATGTTTGCAATATCATGCAAAATAGGCCACTTGGGAATTAAAAAAGCTATGTGTGATTTAGGAGCTTCCATAAATGTAATGTCTTTCTCTATTTATGAATCACTGAACGTGGGTTTTTTGACGAAAACAGGTGTTATCATTCAGTTAGTAGACAAGTCTATTGTGCATCCCGAAGGAGTCCTCGAGGACGTATTAGTGAAAGTCAACAGACTTATCTTTCCTGTAGACTTTATATGATAAAAATGGAGGAGGATAATGCTACTGGGTCTTCAGACATCTTGTTGGGGCGACCTTTCCTTAGTACTGCAAATACTAAGATTAACATGCGTAGCGAAACCCTTATGATGGAGTTTGATAGGGAGATCATGAAGTTTAATGTTTACGACACTATTAGTCACCCAAGTGAAATCTTGAACGTAAACTGTGTCGACATAATTGACTCATTAATAGAAGAAACTTTTGAGTCATCTTATGGAGATAAATCTAAAATGTTGTATGATGATTTTGAATATGTTAATGAATTATTGGCTCCTATGGATACTAAACTTCTACCTTCTGTTGTGCAGGCACCAGATCTGGAATTAAAGCCACTTCCCGAGTATCTCAAATGCATATTTTTGGAGAATCATGAGACCATTGCTAACTTAAAAGGGATCAACCCCTTGACATGCACACATAATATTTTCTTGGAGGAAAATACAAAACCAAAGAAAGAGGCCCAAGGACAATTGAACCAAAATATGGTGGATGTGTAAAAACGAAGAATTTCCAAGCCCATACGAATGAAAGAATTCAGCTGGAACAGACCCAATACTAGTTGGGGCGTCAAGCTAATGACGTTAAACAAGCGCTTGTTGGGAGGCAACCCAATTTTTATTTTTCTTTATTTTTGTTTTATTATTTTATTATTTTATTATTACTTTAATACTTTATTTTATTTTATTGTTTATTACTTTATTTTGTTTGGATATTAATAAATTTCTCTTCTTCTGTTTAGGTAAACTAGTGAGGAAAAAAACTCAGGAATTGGCATGCTTTCACAAACATCTCTTATTTTATCCTTATTCCAAGTAAGAATGGCGCATCCCTACTTTATACTCACCCAAACCTACGCCCAAACAACCACCCTACAGCCAAACACCCTTTCTTTTACACCTTCAAACCCTAAACTTTTCCCCATTTTCCACCCAAATAAACCTCTAGCCGCCGTTCCCCTTCTCCCTCACCCCACCACCGATTTTTCCCACCAGCATGGTTAGGACTAGAAGCCGTGCCATCGTCGAACCCTCCTTTGCTATCAATAGCCACCAGCGTCGATTCTCGGCACCCCACACGTCAACTTAGTCGACGAACGCCTTCCCCTCCTTCCTCTCCTCCACGCGACGTCAAACCTTCTCCTCCTTGTAACTATGTATGAACGACAGTGACGACATAGGGAGTGTTCTAAACCCTTTCTTTTCATCATATTTATTAATATTATTATTCACATCGAGGATAATGTGTTTTAAGTAGGGGAAGGAATTCCTCATTATTTCTATCATTTTATCTGGTGGTTTTACTATTGTGTTACTGTTGCTGCTGTTTTATGCTCGATTATGCCTACATTTACTTTTTTTTAGAATATTCTGCCTCTTTTCATGCCCAAGATTTTAACCAGGAATTGCCCACTATTTGACCTGGGAGCATGATTCTTGTCCACTGAGTTAATTATGATTTTGCTAGTTTGATTTCGTCTCCACTGTTTTATTTCTATTAGGCTAAAATAATTGTGATTAATAGAGTTAACCCTATCTTGCTTATAGTGAAATCGATTAGGTCTAAATGCAAAGAGGACACTTAATATAATTGCATGTTAAAATTATGTTAATGACTATTAGGTGTTTGCTGAAACTTATTTTTGACACTTGATTGTTTTTCCTAGTCCTCCAAAATTAAAATTCTGTTTAATGATAATAATAAATTTTGATGTCTCCATTGTTATGAGTGCAGCTTAAAAACGTGACTGGCTGAGTAATCGGGGTAGGGTGCTTGGATTGTCATTCTACTTCGCGTCAAAAGGTTGTGTGACGTGTTAGGTAAAACTCTGCTAACCGAAATTAAACAAATATTTTTTTAAGAATGTGTTGGGCTGAGTAACCGGGGTGGGGTGCTTGGCTGTCATCTCTCTTCGCATCAAAAGGTTCAATATATTCTTAAGAATATATATATATATATATACATATAATAAATTAGGAGTATGTTGGGCTGAGTAACCGGGTTGGGATGCTTGGCTGTCATCTCTCTTCACGTCAAAAGGTTCAGTATATTCTTAAGTTGAAAAAAAAAAGAAAAAAAAAGAGAGATGTATTAATAAAATTGCATTTGGGGACTAAAGGTGGGAAAAAATAAGGTTTCTTGGTAAGTTTAGTAAGTTACCTAATTTTCATGAAATAATTCAAGTTGATTTTGATTTTTGTGTGATTAAATAGGAATACTTTTTCAGTTTTACTTAAAGCAAGCTAAAGGTTCTCTTTATTTTCATATGCATTAAGCCTAATTTTTATAAACCTTTGGAGTGATATTTCTTTCATGACAAAATCTAAATTTCACAGTGGAACCATACTTGAGGGCAAACATGGGCTAACTAGGGGGAATTTGATAATACTCTGGAATGACATATTTTTATGTATTAATTACATATTTATTTTGAGTATGATCCTGCTAATTTGAGCTATTTATGGTTTTTTATCTTGTAGGGACTAAATTGAAGGAAAAAATAAATTTAGGGGAAAAAAGAGTAAATTTAAAGATAAAATGGGCCAGCATGCGAAATAGGAAAGAACTGGTGCCGAAAATGCAAAGTGTGGAAGACTTGGGGGCAAAAGTGCAAAGAAGAGATTTTATAAACACAAGACTCTATTTAAATTTTAATTATATTAGGATAATTGTTAATATTATTATTTAGATTTAATTTTAGCTTTTATCTCTATTTATCTTCATTTATCTTCATTTATCTTTTAGAATTTAGATAGAAATAGACTAGGTTTTTTAAGTACTATAAATAGAGGATAGAGTGACATAAATTTCACTCATCTTTTCTATAAACACTCCCTCTCCCAAAAAGCTTAGCCTTTGTTCCTTTTATATTATTCAATAAAATTCCATTTTCATTAAGTTTATTTCTTTTTTCCTAAAAAGCATGAGCCACTAAATTTATCTAGCCAAAGGTTGTCGAGATCCCCCAAAAAGGCTTCATGAGGCTTAGAATCTGCACTTAGCCTTCTCAACTAGTATTCATCGTTTCTTCGCATTAAGGGACTGACGCTTCCGTCCATGTCCCTTCAAAGGTGATCTTTTCAACTTGTGCAAAGAACGACTTCTTTTTATGTTTTGGGAAGGTTGCACAATCGGTTCGTTAGCTTTTAATTTTAGCTTTTATCTCTATTTATCTTCATTTATCTTTTAGAATTTAGATAGGAATAGACTAGATTTTCTATGTACTATAAATAGGAGGTGGAGTGATATAAATTTCACTCATCTTTTCTATAAACACCCCCTCTCCCAAAATGCTTGGCCTTTGTTCCTTTCATATTATTCAATAAAATTCCATTTTCATTAAGTTTATTTCTTTTTCCCTAAAAAGCATGAGCCACTAAATTTATCTAGCCAAAGGTTGTCGAGATCCCCCAAAAAGGCTTCACGAGGCTTAGAATTCGTGCTTAGCCTTCTCAATGAGTATTCACCGTTTTTCCGTATTACGGGGCTAATGTTTTCATCCATGTCCCTTCAAAGGTGATATTTTCAACTTGTGCAAAGAACGACCGCTTTGTATGTTTTGGGAAGGTTGTACAGTCGGTTCGTTAGCTTACTGCGTCAGTGGTTGTCGAGCCCAAGAGACAAAATGGTGTTGCATTCACCATTGATAAGTGATGATCTAGTGTAAGACGGTCCTACAAAAGGGACGGTTGGCTAGAGTCAGGTTCCTCTAAATCGTAAGTTTAAAATCTAAGTGGAGCTGGTGGTTGTAGGCATCCTCTTCCACTATAACTGGCTTATTCTGTTTGAGAAGGATCACCTAAAAGCCTAAGATTGAACCCAAGGCAGATCGAGACAATCGGAGGCTGGAATCTCTCCATAAAAAAAAAAAAACTCTATTTCCTCAACTCTGTTTATCTTTACAATTTTTATTTTAATTTTTGCAATTTCAATTCAATCAAACTTTTAATTCTTTTTTTTTTATTTTTTTCCAAGTATGCAGGTTTTCTTGGGCACGACATCTGTCCTAGATCTCGAGGAACAGGAACTTGTGAAAATCCAATCTCTGAGGATTTGACCCTACTTCTCTTATACTATTCTTTTTGTGATTTTATAGGGATAGGATATTTTTGGTGCTTCCAACAATCGCATCATTTAGATTAGTTCCTTACATAGCATAAACAAATTCAGATTTGACAAACTCTTCGACTACTCATAATTATAAATATGCCAAATTACTTGTACTGATGGACTACTATGGCGGGTTCACCCTTCAAAAACACTGTTGAGAACCCTTTTAGGAAATATCTTTAAGCCATATTCAATTTCATCACAAGGCTATCCAAACAGATATGTTTTCAAACTTATCCAGATTTCTACCAAAGAGTTATCTAGTGAAGAAGTCTTTAAACTTACCCTGATTTCACCACAAAAGCCATTATCCAAATCTTGCCTCAAAGCCATTACAGAATATGCCACACATACATCACAATATACATCATAAATGCTTTACAGAATAAACCAAAAATTATTTACAAAAATGCCACAAAGGCTTTACAAAACATTACGTGTTTATTGTCCCGACAGACTATCTCAAAGGGTGCCATGGGTTTCTCCCACATCGTCTTGTACATATTTTTATGTCGTGCTTTGCCAGTCTAGTTTACCTCTTACTGGATGCAACACCATAAGTATTCTCATTGTCATATGATGCCATGGGTCTCTACCACATGGTCTTACACATTTTCATATCGTGATTTATCAATATGGTTAGCAACGTACCTGCCCTATCGGAGGCATCACAAATGGTTGTGTTATTCATTTAACACAAAACTACTTATCTAGATTCATTCATGTGCTTCTGATTAATTCATACTCTTCCATACTTGATTTCACATGTGTACATACCACACACTATCTTATTCATGTAGCAACTCATAAACCTTATTTTTCATCATGCAGTAACCTTACGATACTTCATACACACATAAATTCATTAGCTATCAGAGTAGACATCAATATATAAATAATCATGTATAAATTACCATTCATGAGCCAGGTTAGAGACTCACCTGAAAATCACCTTTATTGTAGCTCGAGGTTTCAAATCCAACCATCCTTCCCGAACCAGCAGGAACAACTACTTAAAAGAATATGAGATTAGCATTAAATTAAAACCCCGTTTACAGATAATTTACTAGTATATCAATTACATACAACCCCCATCTAGAGCCTCCTATTCACTCTCTATTTTATTTTTTCTTCTTAACATCATTAATCTTTCATAATCAACATGCAGAGCTATCAGACTTACTAGGAGGTTGAAACATCCACCGATTACCCCAAAAACATTAACTTCCAGTTTAACGAAGAAGAAAAAATATTTTAGGTTTAAGAAGAAGAACTATAGTATGGAACAAAAGGAAGAAAAACCATCTGGATGTTCTATTCATACCATATATATACTTAGTTCCCCTTAGTGGATCTTGACAAGTTTCTATACAAAAATTGTCCTTTAAATGCCCTACAAAATCTAAGACAAATATGAAAGAGAATCCAATGCAAATGCTATTTGACTAGTCAATCCATGCAATTGACTCCTAGCCTATTACGATACAGAACCCACCTTGCACAACATTCGAGCAAACCGGACATACCATACCTTTGGTGGTAACTCTCATAATGTGTGCTCTTAAAGGTAATTATGTCTTCTATAGTTTCCTCATAACTTGATAGGTTCTCAATTTATAAAACTTTGGGGCGTATCCCTTCATAGGTGTACATTCTTATGGGCACACTCTTTCTATTTTAAGAAACATCCCAAGATGAAATCCTCAAACTCTACACAGGCAGATACATTATGTGTTAGGATTTTAACTTGCCAAAATTCTGAGAAGTGGAGGACTATACTACAATAGTACGTCGAAACATGTAACTTTCTCATGTATTTGCCTTCTACTCGGATCTGCCAAATTTGGGGTGTGAAAATGCATATTTATTAACAAATTTTGACCATTTAGAGGTTGGGATGGAGTTTAACTCCAAAGATGCTTTTGTAGCTGCTGTTAAGTGGTATAGCATACAACTTGGTGTCAACTTCACCGTTAGATCCTCTCGGTCCAAGAAATATGAGGCGAAGTGTACAATACATGCAACAAGATGTCCATGGTAAATCATGGCACCTGTGAGGAATAAGTCATCATTTTGGATGATCTGAAAGTTTACCACTTCACATACATGTACTGTAGCTGATATGTTGGTTACCAATACCGTCTCAAATTCTGACATTTTTTCCCGACATTCTACTATGTATGGTGACCAATTTATCATTTTCCGGCATGTCAAACGATTATCTAATTGGATGTGGGTATGATATCTAACTTTATATTATCCATGATCAAAGCGAGTACTAGGATTCCAGTTTTGTTTTGATCGCACACATCTGCAGCGAGTTTGATTACACCATGTCTTACCACAAGGCATGATTGGAAAAGTAGTAGGCGTTGGACAAGGTGCACAACAGGTGGGAGAAATCCTACAATGAATTGTGGCAATAATGTCAAGTAATGGAGCAATACGTACTAGGTTCCATAACTAAGTTGAAAATGAAGATTGCGTATTACAACGATCGTTTGGTCCCTGGAAAAAGAGTTCTCCACCATTTTTTTGGACTTTCAAGCAATGTATAATTGCATTCCATTTCTGTAAGCCACTTGTCTAAATTGATGGCACATTCTTGTACGAGAGATACAGGCATAAGTTGTTAATAGTTATTGCATAGGATAGTAACCGAAGAATCCTACCAATAGCTTTTGCAATAACTTTAGAAGAATCTGGTAATGACTGAGATTTCTTCTTAACTAACCTAAGAAGGGCCGATGTATACATCATTTCCTATAGGGGCATTAGAATATAGGCTACTTTCGAACGATGTTCAAGCCTATGGGATCGTGCACACCATAGGTATTGTTTGCGTCACATAGGGTCTAGCTACATGAGTCGATACCATAAGGATGTGGAGCAGTGATGTAACGCCCTTGACCCAATCCGATTCGTCAGATCTGGACCTTGAGTGTTACACTCTCTTACTGTCTTTAATTAAACTTGTTCATACAAAATTTTCAAACTTATACATCTTATTAAGTAATGCTGCCCAACCAACAAATCATCTGAGTGTACAATGTATACTTACAAACATTTGACAAAACTTTTCACCCAACGAGAACTTACAAGTACAAATATATATATGAAACTTTTCTTGCCCTTAAATAATATCACTAGCATCACTTATTTGGCCAACACATTTTATCTACATTGCTAGGCTTATGGATTGTTTGCCTAGCCTAATCACAATATACTTGTCATATGTCATACTCGAACACGCCGCTTCACTCACTCTGTATGTATAATAGTCCAACGTGCCCCTTCTTAGGCGTAGCCCTGGCTTCATTTATAATACCCTACACCTGGCCTAAACGTTATAACTGAATCTTAGAAGTTACATTAACAATGCTCGAAATCATTCACTTCATTACTTATTGAAAGCCTGGTAGCATGAATGTTGCCGGTAGAGCAAAAATTTCTCTCTAAGATTTTGATGTTTTCCTTTCTTGTTTTGTTTCTCGTTTTGTGGTCCATCTTTATTCTCTCTTGAATAATTGGATGGTGGGTTTGGTGTGTGTGGGTCTGTGGTGATCATTGGTTCGTTATGTTCGTGTTGAGTGATAATGGGATTGCTGCTTCTTATCCATCTTTTTGGTTTGCTTTGTCAATTTCTATGATCGGAAAGGGTGCTTGGTATGATTAAAGTTTGTTTCTTGTTTTACTGACGGTGCTTTCACAAGCGGTATTTTTATCCTTTTCTGATTTGTTCTCATAGGCAGTGTTATTTTCAAGTGGTGATCTTTGTTTGTTTCTTCTCTTAATTTTATTTTTCTTTCATTCTCATCTTATTTTTGCATGGTGCCTTAACTTGACGCTGTCTTAACGTATTTTTGCATGCTTTATGCATAACCTTCTTTCTCACTTTTAATCACATTTTTTATAAAATTCCAGTGGGTACAGTTTTTTTTTATTGTAGTCTTGTTATTTTCATTTCTAGTTTTTTCTTTGATCTCAAGGTAATATTCTTTGCTTTATTTTAGTCCGTTTCTCCTCTCTTCTTGTTTTTTACATTTCTGTGGGTTTCAGTTTTTCTGTTCGGCGCTTATCTTTTTTTTGTTCTTCAAGAGCCCGTGTTTTTGCTACTTTGGTTTTTTCTTTCTCGTCCTATGGGTGACTGTTCAGGGGAGTAATTGCGAAAGAACTATTTCCATTCCATCTCCTTGTCCTTCGCTAAGGTTGGCTCTTTTTCTTGGAACTCAATCTTGATTGGAGCCTATTGTGGGATTAGATGTTTTGCTACTCTTGTTTTTAGTTTTCTTTGTTGCGTGGCCGTGCTGGGTGATACTTCAAGATTGCTATCGAAGGGTTGTGGCTTTAGTGGAAGCATTGTTGGTGGAGGCTAAAAGGTAGGTGTCTTGGATTTTTCTTGCTTATCGTGGTTGTGGACGGGACATGGACAAAGATTCTGGTATCGATGACTTTGCAGCGTTTGGGCTGGCTGCAGGTACGTAGTGTTGATTGGTGGGGGTGGTTGAATCCACGATTGCGATCATTATGTACTGCTCAGTCCTGGATAATGACTCTAGGTGGTGTCAGTCGTCTTCTTGTTTTCTTTTAGTTTGTCTTTATTTTTTATTTTTCTTTGATATTGCTGTATCTTATTTCTTTTATCCTTAGGTTTTTTAGTTCATTTCTCTTGTATTTGAAGGGTTTATTTAAAGGATTATTTTAAGTTTTATAATTGTGTTGCTTTTATTTTGATTTTCCCATGCATGATTTAGGTTCTTTTCAATATAGTTGTTTAGGTTATTATCGTAGGTTTATTTTTTGTACTCTACATTTATATTTTCTTCTGTTTACGTCCAGTTTGTTTGATCTTTTCAGCTTCCATTATCCTGAATTTTGTGATTCCGGAATTGGCTATTTGTTGGTTTGTACGAAGCTTTACAATTTGTAGGGGTGTTTTCTTTTTAGTTTTTATGGTGGAGTGTGTAATTAGGTTTTCTTTAGTCATTGTTTGGCTCAGTGGGTTTGCACTGGCAAATTTTGTGTTGGGTTCTGTGCTATCGAGGTGATATATTTGCGCAGGGTGGTGTTTGAGTTGGATACTATGGGTGGCAAACTTTGAAGGGGATATGAAGTTTGAAACGTTGGGTACTTTATGTTGGAGGAAAAATAATAAAGAGGCGGTGTATTGGGTGCTAAAAATAGTATGGTACACTAAGGAACCGATTAATTTTGATGCTATTGATGAAAGCCTGAAGAGGCTGGTTCGTAGAAAATAATCGAAGGGAAGTTCTTCCTTAAAAGCGGTGGCTGGTGATCAGCCCCACCTAGAGTCATGAAAATCTTATGTTGGAACTGTCGTGGGGGCGGGAAACTTGCGACAATTTGCGAGTTGTGACAATTTCTCATTGTCAATGATCTGATATTATCTTTCTAAGTGAAACCAAGACCCGTGCTAATAAGTTGGAACGTATTGGGGTTCGATGCAAAATGGATGGATGCTTTGTTGTGGATTCTTATGGTCGTAGAGGGGTTCTTGCTTTATTATGGAAGGATAGGGCTCACGTGATTATTCAAAATTATTCTCAGCACCATATGGGTTCTATGGTTAAAATGGAGGGGAATGATTAGATTTGCTTTACGGGCTTCTATGGTCATCCTAATCCTAATATGAGGCATGTGTCCTAGAGCACTCTTCAAAGGGTTGGGAATCTTGTGAGTGGGGATTGGGTAGTGGGGGGGATTTTAATGAGATTATGGATGATTCGGAGAAACTTGGTGGGATGGATCAGCCTAGAGTCCCTATGGATAACTTTCAGGATATTATAGATGATCTTGCTTTGGTTGATGTTAAACTCGATAAGGGGTGGTTTACTTGGTTTAATAATCACAAGAGGAATCAGGTGGTTAAGGAAAGACTCAACAGATTCTTGGTTTCAGCGTCTTGGTTGGGTCGTGTTTCTTTCTTATCCATGCAGGTGCTTCGTCAGACTAGCTCGGACCATGATTCCATTCTACTTGATACTTTAGGTAGGAAGCCAAGGGATGATATGAAGGATCTGAGGCTTTCTTTTTGATTTGAAGCTTGTTGGGCTAAGGAGGATGGGGCTAAGGATTTGATCAAAAGAGTGTGGGATCAGTGTAATGGGGATGTGTTAACTGGTTTTGATCACATTCGCCTTCACCTTAGGAAATGGTAGTTTCGGTAGTTCAGTAAAGGTCAAAATCAAAAGTGGAGTTTAATTGACCGGATTGATAACTCATGGATGGGCCGATTATGGATTACAATTTTGAGAGGTCGAGAGTGTCCTAAGTATTGATAGGCTTTCAGGTATTTTCTATAAGGAAAATTAGGGGGTGGTTGGTAAGGATGTGCTCAAGCTTTGTCATGAGATTCTAGATGGGTGAAAATACATCAATGATATAAATGAAACTGTTATTGTTCTCATTCCTAAAATTGATGAGCCCAAGGATATGACTCACTTCTGTCCTATCAACCTGTGTAGGGTTATCTACAAGATGATTTCTAAAGTCTTAGCTAGTAGAATTAAAAATGTTCTTACAGATTTCAGTCTGTATCAGCAAGAACCAGAGTGCTTTTGTCCCGGGGCATATGATTCATGATAATCTTTTCATTGCTCATGAGCTTTTGTATTACCTCTAAAGTTCTAAAAGTGGGCCAAATAAAGGGTTTGTGATCAAGGTCGACATGAGTAAAGCTTATGAACATGTTGAATGAGACTTCTTAGAGAAAGTGATGATCTGTATGGGGTTTTTTACTTCTTGGGTTACTTTGGTTATGTAGTGTGTCCGATCGGTGAGATATGTTGTACAGTGTAATACGTCCCTCACAGATGTGATTATCCCCGAGAGAGGGCTTCACCAGGGAGATCCACTTTCACCCTATCTTTTCTTGTTTTATATGGAAGCGCTCTCTAGGTTGCTCTTGGGAGCCCAGATAGATGGGAATATTCGGGGAATTTGGAATAGTCAGAATGGGCTTAGGATTAATTATTTGTTCTTTGCGGATGATGCTTTCCTTTTTGTTCGTAATAAAATGGAGGAGGTTGAGATTATTAAGGATATTCTCCATTATTTCTAGGCGATCTCTGGCCAAAAGATAAATTCTTCCAAATCCATTATCTATTTTAACCCTAATACTTTGAGAGATCATAGGAGCAGTTGAGTGGTATCTTGGGTATGTGAGTTCTCAAGACCATGGATAGCTATTTTGGCTTGCCTTTGGTCATTGGAAAGAATAAGACGAGGGCGTTTCAACACATTATTGATCCGTTTTCTCTTAGCATAAAAGGCTGGTCTAAAAGTCTTTTATCCTATGGTGGTAAGGATATCTTCATCAAATTTGTTTGCAATCTTTACCTACTTATGCGCTATCGGTTTTTCTTGTTCATAGCGGTACCCTTGATGTGATGGTTTTGAGGATGAAGAGCTTTTGGTGGGAAAAAAAGAACAAGGATCAGGGCTGGGCAATGATGGTGTGGGACTCTCTATGTACCCCTAAGGGTATAGGTGGTCTTGGTTTTAGGAACTTGAGGCTTTTCAATATTACTCTTCTCAAGAGACAAGTGTGGCGACTCATCAATAATAAGGATAACTTATGTTATCGTGTTCTGTGTTCCAAGTATTTTTTGAATGGGGATATGGTTCACTTGAAGGTTGTTGATAAGCCTTGTTTCTCTTGGATGAGTATTGTGGATGCAGTTAAAGCTCTTAAGACTGGGTTTGGATGGAAAATAGGGGATGGCAGGACAACTAGGTATGGTTCTGATAGATGGGGCTTCGAGGGTCTTGATGGTAACTGATAAACCGTAAATATAACATATTTTAATCCCATATTTATTATGCTTTTTAAAGATTTAAGCCTCGTTTTATAGAAAAAGGTGCTTTTAATCCTTTCTTTACATGTCTTATACCTAGGAAAGCACCCGAGGATGAAAAGAACACAAAACAGGCCTAAAATGAAGTAAATGGGCTTTTCCACGAAATCGACATGGCCTGGGCCAAGGGCCACATGGCCGTGTCTCGACAAACACCTGGAGCACAGCCTCATCACCACCGCACACGGCCGTGCCAAAGCAGAAATCCAAACACAGTCAGGTCTCGATTTGCATGGGCGTGTGACATGGCCGTGCCTCTGTCGCTGGAAAGAGCAATTTCAGTCGAAAAAGGATACTTCAGGAGAAAGAATTGCATTCCAAGAGCCTATAAATATACCCCAAGTACCACCTTTGAAAGGGGGCAAAAGCTAGGCCAAGGAGCCAAGCCGAGAAGGTCAGAGTTAGGGAGTAACGCGAGGATAGCCAGTTGATTCATCCCAAGAAGCCAGAATTATACTCAAGACGGCGGAATTCTCCTTCAATCCCATCAGGGAGTTTTAGGATTCTGCTTATGTTTTGTTTTATCTTTTCTCTTGTGATGTTTTCTTTTTACATTATGAACTAAACCCTTCAGATACCTAAAGGGGGATGAAACCTAGACAGATTTTATTATTTCATTTTTAAGTTATATAATAAATTACTTAGTTTGTTCTTAATTATGTTTCTTAATCCAAATCCAATGTGCTTAGGTAGAGGAGGAATAGACCCTGCCTAAGAGTAGATCTAACATAATTAAGCGGAGTTGATCGGGCGCCTAGAGATAGGGTTACGAGATTTTGCCGGATTAGGGTGAAACCTAATATGGGAATCCATTGATCGATTTACTGTTTTCCTAGGGGGTTATTATAAGCGAATGAGAGTTCCACTAATTAACCTAGGATTAGACGTTATTCACCTCGAGAGAGGGTTTAGAATAGGTTAGGGAGTCTCACGAATCAGGCTAAGTAAAAGAAATCATATAATTTAAGGTTAGATAATAAGAGAAGTCTAAGTTAATTCTTCCTGAAGGTATCATAAAAATCAACTGAGTCTTTTTCAAGTTATCCCCAAATTCATCTTTTTGTCTCTGTTTGCTTAGTTTAGTTGTTGTCAATTTAGTTTAAAAGCAACCTTTATCTTAGTTAGGTTAAATAATAAAAAGAAAGTGAGTATTAATACTTTTAGTTCATTTGGGTTCGATATCCGGTCTTCCCTAAGCTATACTACTATTCGATAGGTACACTTGCCTTAATATCGTTGTCAGAGTTAGTCTCCAGGTTTGATAATTCTTTTATAAATATTTAAAACTCTGATTTTACAGCGATCAAGTTTTTGGCGCTGTTGCCGGGGAACTACAATATGAAGAAAGCTCTATTTTTATTACTTTAGCCATTATTTTATTCGCAATTTATTTCTTTTGTTTTCTTAGGCTAAAATTTTAATTTTAATTTTTTATTTCTTTATCTTTTCTAGGTACCTCTAGTTTATGACTAGAAAGAATCCGAGAGGACCTTTGGTATACGATAGTGATATCGAAGCAACCGCTCATAGGAATCGCAGGGAAACCATGCGAGCCCTAGACTACACAGAAAGAGTGGAAGAAAACAGATCCAATCCTACTGAAGGGATGGACGAAAACAACCCACCACTACGCGTTGTGGGAGATCAAAATGCTCCACGTACAATGTTTGATACAGGAGCAGAATCTAGTATTGTTAGGCCTGCTATAACTGCTAACAATTTTGAATTAAAGCCTAACACATGATTCAACAGTTTGTTCAATTTGATGGTTTGCAGGACGAAGATCTAAACATGCATATAGCTAATTTTTTGGAGTTCTGTGATACCTTCAAAATAAATGGTGTTTCTGATGATGCCATTTGTCTTTGGTTATTCCCTTTTTCATTAAGGAATAAAGCCAAACAGTGGTTAAACTCGTTACAACGAGGGTCAATCACTACATGGGATCAAATGACCGAAAAGTTTCTGATGAAATATTTTCCACCGCCAAAAAAAAACAAAATTACATAATGATATCTCTTCCTTTGTCTTTGATGGATTTAGAGACACTATACGACGCATGGGAGAGGTTCAAAGATCTCTTGAGGTGGTTCCCACACCATGGTTTACCCCTGTGGCTACAAGTCCAAACCTTCTACAACGAAGTAAACCCCTCAACAAGGCAACTGATAAATTCAGCCGCCGGTGGAGCGCTGAACAATAAAACTCCTGAAGCAGCCTACGAGTTCATGGAAGAGATGTCATTAAACAACTATCAATGGCAAGCTTCGAGGACCAAACCGACAAAATCGGCAGGAGTTTTCAACGTCGACACCATGACCATGCTATCAACGCAACTAGAGATGATGAATAAAAAGCTTGATAGTTTGTGTTCTTTACAGATACATCCAGTCATGCAGTGCGACACTAGTGGAACTATGGCGAATCCTGAGTACCCACCCTACCAACCAAGAGTAGAAGATGAACAGATGAACTATATTGGTAATAATTTCTGATCTAATAATAATCCTTATAGTAACACTTACAGTCCAGGTTGGAGGAATCATCCAAATTTTTCGTGGGGAGGATAAGGCAATCAAGGAAATCAAAGGCAACAACCTTCCCAAAACTTCCGAAATCAGCCTTATCCACAAGACAAGAAGCCAACCATCGAGGAACGTATCCAAGAAGCTGACAGAACAATCAAAAGCAATGAAAACCAAATGGAAGAACTTGCTAAGTCAGTCAAGGAAGTAAGTAAAGCCGTTGAACAACTTGTAAAGTCAATGTCAGAACGACCGCAAGGACGCCTACCTAGTAACACCGAAATTAATCCTAAGGAGCAAATTCAAGCTATCACACTTCAGGATAGCAAGGAGATAGATACACCAAGCCAACTCTAGAAAGTAAGGTAGACGAAGGTACAACAGAGGTAGTACAAGAAAAGCCAAAACCGGTAGTCAAGGAGTACAAACCTCGCATAGCTTATCCCGCAGCATTACAAAAAGACGATTCGGAGGAGCAGTTCAGTAAGTTTCTTAAACTTTTATAGAAATTACATATTAACTTACCTCTTCTTGAAGTTCTTTTTCGATGCGCCGGACTGAGAGAAATTTTTAAGACGACTCTTGACCAACAAACGCAAAATAGATGAAGAGCACCACGTGGAAGTTAACGCAACATGCTCAGCAATGTTACAAAATAGACTACCACAGAAGCAAAAAGATCCAGGGAGTTTTACAATTCCATGTCTAATTGGTAGTTTAAATATTGATAATGCGTTAGCTGATTTAGAGGCAAGCATAAATGTTATGCCTTATACATTATTTAAGTGACTAGGTCTAGGGAAACCAAAACAAACTAAGATGAGTATTCAATTAGCAGATAAAACTGTTAGAATCCCTAGGGGCATTATTGAAGATGTTCTCGTAAAAATTGATAAATTTGTTTTCCCAGTATATTTTGTTGTTTTAGACATGGATAAGGATAATTCAATCCCCTTAATTTTAGGAAGACCTTTTCTAGCAACTGCCAAGACTAAAATTGACGTTGCCACAGGTGAGCTCATACTGCGTGTAGGTGACGGCTCAATTTGTCTTCAAGCCCTCGATCAGCTAGGTCGTCAAGGAATCAAGGTGAGCTGGAAAATTCTTTCGATAATCATTTAATTTCACCTTTTTTTCAGGAACCTCCAAAAAAGAGAACAGTTGAACCAGATCATCAGTTTAGTGCCAACAAAGAAATAACTTACGAAGAACAAATGACCCAAATCGATGACCTAGATGAGTGGAAAACACACTTCAAAGAAAAACTAGGGTTACACAAGGAAGAACAGGAAACACAAGTCAATGAAGAGCCGACTCCACACAATGTAGAACCAGAGGAACCACCACAAGAACTTGTGGGACATCAAATCACTATAAAATAAGAGACCAGGGCCTATTAGATAAAGCTGAGCCTCACATCACCACAACAAACCCGAAGGAAAAGCGAGAACTCTTCTTGAGGTACACGATATCTTCCCACAAGGAATAATCGAGGTAAGCAATCTAACATTTGGCACTTTTAAGGTAAATGCTTCTCGACTTCAATTTTGTCATAAAACTAAAAATATAGACATGAGGGAGGATGTTCGAACTTTCAAACCTCCCTAAAATTTTCAAATATGAGGAAAGTCTAGCTTAAGACTATAAACGAGCACTTCTCGGGAGGCAACCCGAGTACTAACACTAGTTCGTTTTGCAATTTTATTTTCTTTTCTCTTTTTCTTTTCCTTTTTCAATTAACCCAAAAGTGCAGAATCCCAGATCACACGGCCTTACACACGGCCGTGTCCGTGGCCATGTAGACCACCAAAACTGCCACCCTGACAGGGCAGAGGCCGTGCAATCAGCCCAACCACCACCCCAATGTCACAGATCCAACCACTCTCAACACGGGCACCGACAGACATGGTACGGCCGTGGCACCAACCGTGTGAGGCTATCGACTTCCATACCATGGACAGAACATGCCCATGCCACAAACCGTGTGAAATTACTGAGGTTACTGACTTATCGAGCATGAGTAAGACACGCCCGTGTCAGACACCCGTGCCA
Organism: Gossypium bickii; assembly: GCA_025503065.1. Taxonomy (NCBI): domain Eukaryota; kingdom Viridiplantae; phylum Streptophyta; class Magnoliopsida; order Malvales; family Malvaceae; genus Gossypium; species Gossypium bickii. The sequence goes on along the minus strand of CP106717.1, from coordinate 37,335,588 downwards.
ACAAGAAAAACATCAAGAGCATGGGCATGGAAGGATCAAGTACGGGCATAGGGTGACAACACCCTCTATAACACGGTCGTGTAAGGAGGTCGTGTAATTTGACACACCCTGAGACCACGGCAGTGGGGGAGCAGAACATATGAAAATCTATTTAAACCCCTCAACTCTTCCCCCTCCCTCCATTTGATTTTAACCCTTATTTTTGCTTCTCATTCTCTTCCATCTCAGATTCTTTACTCTAGATCCTTGAGCAAGCCAACACCATGCCAAAGAAACGGAGAAAGCTAGGTATAGGCCCTTTAACAAAGAACATGAGTTCATGCCGGCAGCTTCGTCTCAACACCAAGCCAAGGACCTATGAGACCATTTATCTTTCGTTTCACATTTATCTTTTCCTTTCTTTTCCTTCTTTTTGACTATCTTATGCTTAATTTATTTTATTTTATTTTAGTTTCTTAGTGTCAGGTTCTAAAGGCTGCTTGGGAATCACGCCACTTCCGCCACCGCCAGCACCTCCGTCGCCTTAGAAGCCACACCCACCTCGCGAACCACCTACCAACAAGGATTCTCAAGCCCCTTTATCTCCTAGCCTTAGTCTATTTTCCTTCTTAGTCTCTTTCTCTTTCTCTTTCTTGTCTTTATTTATATATTTAGTTTATTTTTATTAGGTCTTAATAAATCCTGGCTACTTCTCAAAGCGCTACCCAATTTCTTCATCTAGCGCAGGAACGTTATCCCGACTGACCATCACCGCCACCAAAGACACTCATTCCGGAAAACATCCACAAATCAGGGAGTAATTCTCCCCCTTCTCTTTTGATTTATCTTTAAAATGTCATTATCTATCTTTGTACATTGAGGGCAATGTACATCGTGTGGGGGGGGTGAATAGGTATTCTGAGAAAATGCCTAATTTGTCATTATTCTCAAACCCTGAGAATAAAAATGCCTAACTGTCTGCATTATTCTCAAATCACTGAATTTAATCTTGTTTTAAAGTAATTTTCTCATATTACTAATTAAGATGAAATTTCTAATGATTTGTGATTTTTATTGATATGTTTTGGAATAAGTCATAGTTAATTGTGCATTGATAATTAAATCTGAAGAATACTAGGGAATCAAGCATGATAAGTCTAATTTTCTAAAAATTAAAATTTTAGGTATTCAACCGGAATTTAAATATTATCTTGAAATTTGAGATTTACAAGGTTGATGTCAAAAACACCCATAATTTTTGTGAGAAATTGAGCCTTACAGAGCATACATTCTTTTTCATGCTCACTTCTTGATTATGAGTGTGTCGACTATGAATTGTTATTCTAGAACTTGCCTCGATTATACATGTCAAGACCACAGTTATGATTTGATATACAGAGATGATAAAGGCACTTAGGTTTTAACTCACTTACTCTACTAAATAGCCTACCCTTATAATTAACCCTTGTGAACCCCGTTGAGCCTAACAGCCCTTTTTATTGACTTACCCGCTAATTTTAACCCAAAACCCTTTGTATTTGTTATCACCCTTTATTTTGACTACCCCTTAATCGAGATTTGATTTGAGCCAGTTATTTGAGTTTATTATTCTGGTAGTTAAATTTATCTTGTATTAAGTCTGTTCTTAAAAAAAAAAAATTCAAGTTTTCAATATTAGTAATATGGAAAGTGAGCTTACACAATCAAAGACTATTTCCCAAAAGGAAAAGCTCGTATTAGTAGGATTTTTTTTATTGTTTTCAGTTGATGTAATTATTATCTTAGAAATTTTTAGGTAGGTAACTTATCAATTCAATCTTGACTCTAACCTTCTAATTTCAGCCTTTATCCGCACCTTTAACCCTAGCCCCGTTACAACCCTAACAAAGACCTTTTGATTTGTTGATCATATCATTTTACAGTGGTGGAGATTTGATTTTCAGGCAAGCCTATGGGATTAACTTTTCATGTTCGACTTATGAGTGCTTAATTTTGACCCTTAAACACTTTTTGATTGATTTGAGTGAATCTTTTGTGAGGATATCAATCCTTGTCGATTTTGAATTAAAGGTAATTATTTAGATGAAGGGAAACACCTATGTTTTTCGTGCTACAAATTTATGACTTATCTCGTTTGAATCTTTAGGACACTTTGAATTAAATTATCCATGTATGAATTATATGTGAATTAGGATAAGACATTGTCAATAAGGATTATAAATCATGGAAAGTTCGTTTTAATTGTAAGTTGAGAATTTTGCTTAAGGACAAGCAAAAGCTTAAGTGTGGGGGTATTTGATAAACTGTAAATATAACATATTTTAATCCCACATTTATTATGCTTTTTAAAGATTTAAGCCTCGTTTTATATAAAAAGGTGCTTTTAATCCTTTCTTTTCATGTCTTATACCCAGGAAAGCACCCGAGGATGAAAAGAACACAAAACGAACCTAAAACGAAGTAAATGGGCCTTTCCACGAAATCGACACGGCCTGGGCCAAAGACCATACGGTCGTGTCTCGACGAACACCTGGAGCACGGCCTTATCACCACCGCACACGGCCGTGCCAAAGCAGAAATTCGAACACGGTCAGCTTTCAATTTGCACGGGCGTTTGGCATGGCCGTGCCTCTGTCGCTGGAAAGAGCAATTTCAGTCAAAAAAGGATACTTCGGGAGAAAAAATCGTATTCCAAGAGCCTATAAATATACCCCAAGTACCACCTTTAAAAGGGGGCGAAAGCTAGGCTAATGAGCCAAGCCGAGAAGGTCAGAGTTAGGGAGTACTGCGAGAATAGCCAGTTGATTCATCCCAAGAAGCCAGAATTATACTCAAGACGGCGGAATTCTCCTTCAATCCCATCAGGGAGTTTTAGGATTTTTCTTATGTTTTGTTTTATCTTTTCTCTTGGGATGTTTTCTTTTTACATTATGAACTAAACCCTTAGATACAAGAAGGATGAAACCTGCATGCATTTTATTATTTGATTTTTAAGTTATATGATAAATTACTTAGTTTGTTCTTAATTATGTTTCTTAATCCAAATCCAATGTGCTTAGGTAGAGGAGGAATAGACCCTGCCTAAGAGTAGATCTAACATAATTAAGCGGAGTTGATCGGGCACCTAGAGATAGCGTTACGAGATTTTACCGGATTAGGGTGAAACCTAATATGGGAATCCATTGATCGATTTACTACTTTCCTAGGGGGTTATTATAAGCGAATGTGAGTTCCACTAATTAACCTAGGATTAGACGTTATTCACCTCGAGAGAGGGTTTAGCATAGGTTAGGGAGTCTCACGGATCAGGCTAAGTAAAAGAAATTATATAATTTAAGGTTAGATAATAAGAGAAGTCTAGGTGAATTCTTCCTGAAGGTATCATAAAAATCAACTGAGTCTTTTTCAAGTTATCCCCAAATTCATCTTTTTGTCTCTGTTTCCTTAGTTTAGTTGTCGTCAATTTAGTTTAAAAGCAACCTTTATCTTAGTTAGGTTAAATAATAAAAAGAAAGCGAGTATTAATACTTTTAGTTCCTTTGGGTTAGATATCCGGTCTTGCCTAAGCTATACTACTGTTTGATAGGTACACTTGCCTTAATATCATTGTCAGAGTTAGTCTCAAGGTTTGATCATTCTTTTATAAATATTTAAAACTCTATTTTACAGCGATCAGTAATTCGTTGAGGACTTCTTTCAGTGGCAACTAGGATGGTCGGGTGAGGGATTTATGGAGGTCTAACTCATACAAGTGGAATGGCGATCAGGTGGAGGACCTTTATGGTGAGGAGATAAGTGCTCATGTCTGTGCTTTACCGATTGTTCAGCACGGTTCCCCGGATCAGATTGTTTTGTTTCACAATAAAACTAGGTGCTATTATTCAAAATCTGGGTATTCTTGGCTTATCCTTAAGCAGATGGGTTTTGGCCCGCATCATTTGAATCAGAAAACTATTTGGAAACTCCGTGTGCTTGCCAAAATCCATATCTTTGCTTGGAGGATTGGTCACAACTTGTTGCTGAATAATTGCTGAATAATATTAAAATGGTCTCGGTTCTTCAGAATTTTGATCGGGTTTACCACAGGTGTGAGACGAGGGATGAGACTATTATCCATGCTTTTCGAGATTGTCCTAAAGCCCGTGCGGTTGTTTCTTTTGGTAGGTTGGATGGTCATTTACTTGATCCCGCTTTTGAGAGGTGTATTGATTGGCTTGAGGATGCTACTCACTTGTTGGACCTTAAGGCTTTTGAGAACTTCATTACAGTCCTTTGGAATATTTAGAATAGCCGCAACAATGCTTTGTTTCGCGGGAAAGAGGAGGATGCTCTGGGATTTTGGGTGCTTTATATTTTAATTCAATCTATGTGTTAGTATGCTTGGTATGCTGTTTGAATGTGTTTGGGGGCTTGGGGAAACCTTGGGGTTCGATAGGAGCCTTAGTGGAAACTTTTGGTTAAAGCTGATTAGGGGAGGCTAGGAGAGCTAGGCCTTAAAGGATTTAATGTGGTGTTTAGGGAGACAAGAATTTAAGTTGTAAAATGGCAGGGAATGCGCCACTTAAGGCACATGGAGGTGACGCCTCATGCAGGTGGAAGGACCTTGGTTTGAGCAGCATGGGCAGCATTTTGGGGATTTGTTTTTGCGTCGAAAGGGGAGGTGTTGGAGATCGGCTAGGACACTTCAAGGATGAAGTGTGGATTGAGTCAAACAACTCAAATATGCGGCTTAGAGGGGAGATAGGAGTTTGACTCATTCAAACTCATTTGAATGAGTGATGTTGAGGGAATTTAGGAGGAAAACATAGGGGGTGTTGGCTAGGGTGATGCTAGCCGAATTTTTGAGGGGTTGAGGGGAGGGGAATAATCGGTTTTGAGCTTAAGGTGAGGGTGCCGAAAGTTGGGTGCTAGTGTATAGGGTATAGTGCCGAAATTCATTTTCTCTCTTCTCATTCTCTCTTGTGCCGAAATCATTTAGCTTGGCAACTCTTCATCTCGTGTTGACCCATAGCCGAAATTTAGAGGACCATTAGGGTCACTTTGGTTCATTTTCTATTCTTATCTTCAAAAGCCGAAAGTGTCAACTTTGGGAGTTCTACATTCTGTCAAAGTCGAAACCTCCATCATTGTTCTTCTTTAGTTTTCTTTTCTTTCTTAAGCTGTACCATCTATTGATCATTCTCCCTTTTTCCATACCTTTTGTCTTTGCTACTTGTTCTTCATAGCCGAAAGTTCATACCCTATTTCTCTTCTCTTGGCCGAATCTTCTAAACCATCTCTTCTCTTTCTTTTTTGTGTTCTTTTCTTATTATATTTACTTCTCAAGCCGTATAATATAGCCGATTCTTCCTTAAGTATGGTGATCAATCTCGTTTAATAATATCTGAAGGAAGTGCCGTCGTTCGTATTCTGTCAAGTCTCTCAATCAATTGCTAGTAATCGTGGTAAGGGTTCTCTTTTATTTGAATCTTTCTTCCTTTTCTTTGGTTTGCCGAAATCATGAAGCTTAACCCTGTATTTATGTGTGTGGCCGAATCTATACAACGTCTTAGATTCGTGACTCTTTTGTTGGAAGCCAGCGTTGGGTATCTAGAAGCTTTCGGGATTTGATCGAGCAAGGTAAGATGGTATTTGGGTTGGCCAAAGGCCATTTCTTTTGTCCATAACTGTTAGAGCCGATTCTAACATGGCTCATGTAGGGATTTTGACAACCTTCAAGATCAAGTGAGAGCCTTCGGGATTTGGGTCGACTTTGGTAAGGTTATTCGATTCAGATGTTATTTAGTCTTGTTTAGACCTGATTTAACGTTTTAACTGGGTCTTCTGATTAAGTTGTTGTTCGATGGATGCGAGTACCAGCCAAGGAGAGAAAGGTGTTGGACACGTAGTCCCTACCCTTAAGTTCAAGAAGCGGTCTGTTTCAGCCGTTCGGGATTGGCCATCGGGGTGTAGGCGAGCATCGGAAAAAGATAAGCAGATCACTGTAGTCTCTTCGAGTGAGGACGTTAGGGAGATCGATAGTCTAGTGTTTCAGGTTCTCAGGTGTGTAATTAACACACTGTTTATTTTCTTGTTTTAATTAAAATATGCAATATGAGTGGTAGCCGAAATAGTGGCTGTGGTGATGCTATTACCTAATTTGGGTAACCCGGTAACCAGGTTAGTATACTATCTATGTTGTGGTTGTGGTTAATTATTGTGGATACATGTAAGCATGACATATGTGCCTATCTGGTATGTTCATACATTATATTGCCATATCATTATAATATGCTGCATGTGCATGGGGTTCGGGATATATTGATTAAGGGGAAGTGTGTACATTTATGTACGTGGATTGATGTGGGCTTTATGCCCCCATCGTGGATTGATGTTAGCCTTGAGCTACATCATGGATTGGTGATGACCTTGAGTCTCATCGTGGATAATTGTGATTTTAACCACGTGGGTCAGTGGTTAGACCACTAAGTGGACTTTGAGCAGTGTTCTGCCAAAGAGGTGTGTAGCGGATGGAGGGTCGATTTAGTAATACCCTGGTGTGTGGTGGATGGATATACGGGTGGCATGTAGCAGTTGGATACTAGGTTGGGTTGGGTTAGCATTTTGCATTATTATGCGTGGTATGTGGTTATATGTGTGTATTTGGGCCATGTAACACCCCCAAACCCGGCCCACAAGTCCTGACCGGATCTGGTTATGTCACTGCGGAAACCGTTTGAAAAATCTTTGAATTTAGAATAAAACTTGAAAATTTTATTAAACTTGGAAAGTGTGTCCATTAAAAATTATTTACTAATATAAGCTCGATATAAAATATGTGAATTAAAACTTTATTATAATTTATTATATTATAAACCATTTGAAGAAAATATATCTAAGTATAATATAAACTTCAATAATCGTAAATAGAATACTTTAAATAAAAGGTGGCCCTTATTACAACCAATATTAAACAAAACACTTAGTATTAAAAATTGCTTAAAAATAATTAAATCAATCTCCTTCTCGCATGGGCACCTTGCATCCTCTCCGACCCGGTCCGATCAACAAGTCACCGCGATGTTGGATAAATAATTGGGTGAGTCACACGGACTCGAAGTGTGTAATTAAACCACCGATATCCACCCACATGTTAGCCACAAATCAACCCAATTATCAAATGCAACATGTAAACATAATCATATAGACATTACCACGATGCGGGGCTTGGCCCACAATCAAATCATATTCAAGCACTTTGGGCTAGCCCTTTTCTCATTAATCCATCGACATCGGGCTTGGCCCATTTCCACGTATGTTCTCAAAACATACCTATCCACATGTCATGTTGGGCTTGGCCCATTTCCATATCATTTCATAACGGAACAATGCAACATGAAACCCAACCCAAACTTAGGGTCCATCCGCTTACACACCCCTTATCCAAATTTACCACACACCGGGGACTATCGAGTCACCCTCTCCTTTTCCTCCAAAAAGGCAAACAATGCCATCCACGATATAGCACGTAGCTAACATCAAACCACGATGGGGCACATAGCAACCCATCAAGCCACGATATGGCATAAAGCCGATATCAATCAAGGTAACCAGGTGAACTAAATCGCAAAGATCCACAACGCGACCTCGATCGGCTAAATCCATGATGTAGCACAAAGTCGACATCAACCACGTACTCGAAGTACACCCGTACCTTCTTTCATAACCCACCCATGCACAGGTAATGTAATATAATGCTGAGATGATGCGTGTGCATGATATTCACAAATATAAGCATACTCACATATTTAAAATCAATTATCACATATTAACAAATTTACTACTTACCTGGTCATCACCATACCCCCTTCAAGGGTATCTTTTTTACATTTACTGCACTTGTTAGCAAACATATAAAACATGCAAATATCACGCAAATCCCGGAAACAATGGCTAACTACACACCTTATAACCTGAAGCTCTAAACCCTCGATCCTGACGCTATCGTTTAGCGAGACTACAGCTATTTGCCTAACGTTTTCTGCTGCACGTCCACACCCCGGTGGCCAATCCCGAACTGCCGAGACGGCTCTTTATTTAAACTTCGGGACAGGGGCTTTCTCTTTCCCTCCTTGACTGGTATTGGTCTCCATCAAAAAGCTTAATCAGATAAATGGGTTAAACCTCCAAGTCATAAACTAAATGTTGAACCTTTACCAAATATTGCTTACCAAAATATCTTGAATCCCGGAGAACTGATCTATGTCCCTAAATATCCTTGCTCCTACACCAACCAATCACTAAGATGAGCAACATAGGCCATTCGGCCAAACCAAGCGAATCTCAAAGGGTTAACACATATCTCCCACCTCAAGACTGATTTGATTTCCAATCAAATCTCAGGACTACGGAATGGTCCTTTTTGCAATCGACCACACCCTAAAACGCATAAATGATTAGCCTTAATAGCCTTCGGCTTTCGAATAATAAAAGAATAATTACAACATGGATCTTTACCACCACTTACCGAATCTGACTACCAACGATTGAGGAGAAGAATCTGAAGAAATCCACACCACCCCTAGAATTCGGCCAAGGTGCAAACTAATAGGAGAGGAGAAGTTTCGGCTACCAAGGGATTAAAAGAGAATTAATAAAAAGCAACCACTGATTAAATGGTCAAAGAAGAAATCGGCAAGGGTATATGCTGCTTGGGGGTTTTCGGTTTCAAGAAAGAAAAAGAATTAAAATTTACTTGGAGGCTCGGTCAACTAAAGAAAGTATAAAAATATAAAAAGGAAATCAAGGAGAAGTAAAATTAAGAAGAGTGAACTAAAATTTGGAAAAAGGAGAGCACACCACCCTTAAATAATATTCTCTACTCCCCACACGAAGAACCCAAGTTTCGGCCATCACCTATGGCCACTAATTCAAATTAATTTGAATTAAACAACTCCTCCATTATTTATCCATATTTTATCACTTTATTAAAATCCAATTAATCACTTATCTATTAAAATAAATAAAGTAACAACAATTTATCTTCTATCTACCTTTTTTGAATTAACTAAAAAAAAAAACAAAATCCCATGTATATCTTCCAGCCGAATTCTAAAAAGAATAAACAACCTTAGCTTAATCTTATCCTATTTGAAACTCTCCATGTGCCGTCCAACACTTTACCAACCTGCTGCCAAAAAAAATAAAATAAAACTCCAATTACCACTGCCTTGATTCGAACCTAGCACCAACCCCCCTCCTCCATGCCCCAGGCCATTCGGCCACATTGAATCTCTTGACATAAAGCCCCCACATTTATTTTTAAACCCTTCCTACTTCAGCCCATCACCAAATAACAAAAATAAAAACGCCAAAATGCTGCTGTCCCCACTCGAACCAGCGCCCTTTATCCCTCCAGCGCCTAAGTGGCGCATGAGAGCCACTTTGCCAACTGGACTTCCATGTCCACCAACCTGGCCATTTATTTTTAAGGCCTACCTAACCTGATCCATTAGGTAGCGACGCAAAAATAAAACAAAATTGCTGCCTTAGCAGCTCGAACCTTTGACCCCCCTTAGGCGTCACCTTCCCAAGCCCCAAGCAGAGCCTCCATGCCACTTTGCCCACCCCTTTCTTGCGTCCTAAACCCCACCAATTTATTTTAAGGCCTTCCTGCCCTATTTCCCCTTTTTACCCTAAAAATCCAAAATTTTCCAAAGCCTTCCCCTTTCATCCAAGCATTCTTAAACCTTTAAAACACATCCAAAAACACCCCAAAACCTTCCAACACATGAATTCTACCCAAATTGCCTAGCCCCTAAACCAGGGTGTTACAGGCCAAGCCCATTTGTTGAAACATATGGATTAATTGCAGACTGAGTCGGTTTGACTCACCCTATCTTTCCCAAAAACAATTCTGGTGACTCATGATATGTTGGACCGGGCTGGAGAGGATTCGAGGTGGCCATACAGAAGCTATTTTATATTTATATATACGTTTTAAATTTTCGAGTTACTTTTGGGATATTTTTATTGTAATAAGGCCGCTTTAATTATTTCGGGATTATTATCATGGTTTTTATGTGGGGATTTATAACGGATTATTAATTAGGAATGAATTGAAACACTTACAACTTAAAAATAGAATTAAGGTTTTCAAATTCGGATTACTGATAAATAACTCGTTTTCCATAAAATAATGACTTAGCCTTTTACTCAAATCTGTAGGTTTTATCCCCCGGCAAACTACTATTTTCTAAACAACAAACCCCTTAAAAACTGAATATTCGTTTTTAAAACTTTACAGGTGTTTTCACCTTCAAAACCGAACTCTTTACAAACATTTTTCCCAGTAACATTCCGAATTCAACTGTGGTGTTTTGGGCTAGGTTTGGGGTGTTACATGCTCGGTTGATTTGGGAGCGGGCACGAACTTTGGGTGATGATTTTAGGATTTTTAACTTGTCGCATGTTGCGATGAACCCTAGACCTCTTAGGTCTCATAAGTGGGTTAAGCCTCCGATCGATGTCATTAAAATAAATGTTGATACAACGATTCATGAAACAGTGGTTGGTATCGGGATTATTACTCGTGACAGTGATGGTTTTTTCTTAGGTGGTCGTGTGGTTTACCTGGATTATAAATTGGATATTCAGTGGGCTGAAGCGAAGGCCTTGAAAGAAGGTATTGTTTGGGAGCAAAATAATAATGTTGCAAGGGCCATCTTTGAGATCAATTGTGTGGGGTTGGTTAACCAATTTAAATTTTGTAGAGAGGATATCTCAATTTATGGTTTTTGATTGACGAATATTTTCGATTTGTTGGATTCTTCCAGCAAGTTTGTTGTTAAGTGGGTCGCTCGCTCCAGTAATAGGGTGCCCGATGGCCTTTGTAAACTAGCTATTGATAAACGTTGTACCTTTTATTTTAATATGGAGTATTCGAGCAATACCCATGGGTTAGTAATCAATGATGCTTGTTAATATTGAGGTAGTTGCCTTCGGGCCCATGTTGATTAAAAAAATTACTTATTGAAAATAACTATGTTTGAGTTGTTTGTGAAAACTTAAAAATTTAAATATTTACTGATTTTGTTTCTTTGAGATATACTTATTAAAAATACATTCATTAGAAAAAAAAAGCAACATTTTATTGTAATGTAATTTAAAGGTTTTTTTTTTTTTAAAAAAGGAATTTGTTCTTTAATTATTTATTAAAATGGTTTTGGGTAAAAATATTTCGTAGCAGACATTTTATAAAAACTTAGATAATCACGAGTTATAAACTTGTTTGAAAACCAAGTAAAATTCATAAAAAAGTTAGATAAATCAATAAATAATTAAAAAATGCTTAAAAATCTCACAAGTTTCGCCAAGCATGGCAGTTCTAAAGTTATAAGATAAACCAACAACACAAAATAAAAAAAAAGAATGTCCAAAGTCCAAAGTCCACAAACAAAAACCAAATAGTTTTAAAATTTTTTTAAACATCCATAAAATAAACCTATCCAAGAGACTCCATTGAATGCTGAATCCAATCCTTATGTCCAAATATTACCTGAAATGTTATAACACTAAAGGGGTGAGCTTTTTAAGCCCAGTGTGAGCCTTTTAACAAATAAATAAGAATAAATACATAATCATCAATCAAGTAAATATTTCACTTTATGCACAAGATCATGGCAACGTAGTTTTTATAAAAGAAATTATACAAATTTATTTAAAACATCCTCCCCATCACTGCTACATTCCTCAATTGAGTTCCCAAAACTTGTCCAGTCAAACACTCCAATTTGTGAACAGTGTCACTAGTGATGCAGACAGTGCTGCCAGTATTGTAGTTGAGCCACCAATAATGCAAATAAACTACCACTTAATAATATTGTGGACAAGCCACCACTTTTGCAAATAAACTGCCACATAAAAATATCGTGGACAAGGCACCACTGTTTCAGATAAACTGCCACATCTTCCACTTTTCACATATCCCACCCCATGCATGTTGTAACATCTCTAACTCGTATCAGTCGTTGGATTAAAGTTACGGAACATTACTGTACCAATAGAACATTTAAACAAACATTTCATATACTATTATAAACATATTATAAACCAATCATTCACATACATATTGTCCTTAAATCGAGCCCTCGATGCCCTAAAAACACCTTAGAAATACTTCGGGGCTAATTTGAAATCATTTGGAAAGTCTAGGAAAAAGAAACAAAAATTTGGATATAGGGGTCACATGGGCGTGTGGCCAGGCCGTGTGCCTCACACGGCTGAGACACACGCCCGTGTAACCTTCCAATTAGGGACAGACGATCGTGTCCCAGCTCGTGTCCTCACTAGTGTAACTCTCTGAGTAGGGTCCCATGGCCGTGTCACACGCCAGTGTGCCAAGCTGTGTAACTCTTGAAATTGCCCTATACGCCCATGTGCCAAGCCGTGTGCTAGGCCCTATAACTCACCGACTTGCATGCAAAGGAACCTTCACATGACGTACAACCATGTCGTCAAGACGTGTGCTACACACGGTTAGTCACACGCTTGTGTCTCAGGCCGTGTGGACATAAATTTGCCTAAATTCAAGCTATTTCCTATACCACTTCATGCATTAACCTTTAGGTATTTTGTGCACATAATCAAGGCATCAAGATCCTATCAAGATATACATATAATGACCATTTCAAGATCCCTAAATCAACTAACCAATATGCTATTCAAGGCACCTCAAACACACACAGCAACACTTACCTAAACATGCATATTTTACCACATTTCTATTATCATTTACTAGCTCAAGGCTTACCAAAAATGCCACAAAATGACCATTATTATACCTTTCAAAACATACCATATGAGCCTTTCCAAACATGCATCACAAGTTAATCAAAATGACACAATCCAACAAGGTATCAAATGTTACCAACCAAGATAACTTACACAACTTATACATACCAAAATATCAATTAAACATTCAACTAACATCAATATAAGTCCACCTATACATGCCATTATAACCTTGGCCAAAACATTCAAAAACTACCGATATTTATGCTAGATAGTGTGATAAATCTCTAACAAGCCTTCAAATCGATCGAGCTTCTGATAATTTATAAAACATAGGAAAGAAACTACGTAAGCACTTAATGCTTAGTAAGTTCATATGACACAAACACAACTTACCATTTCATTTGCATAATGTAAATAACATAATTATAACACCAGCTAATACCATATGCTTGGCACAATGCCTATACAACACCACCAGATACACAAGTTAGTGCATTTATACATGGTTCAAATGAATTCATCGGTAACAAATAACTTACACATTTGTTCATCTCATTTAGGTCACCATTCCGTTTTCATAAGTACATGATACATTCCATTTGAACACTTACCGTTTCCTTTCCTTTTCATACCTGTTGAACCACCTAAAATATCATCGGATACTCGGGAAAGTTCACACAAAGTGTGCTTAAACATACAACCGTAGCCTTTGCTTTACATCATTGCTCACACGAGTTGTGAAATAGGCCTACTCACACAAGCTGTGGGTCAGAATGTAAGTAACAAAATGCTATTCACACAAGCTATGGAGTATCCGAAACAAATGCAGGACCTCAGCCATCGATAGGACATTCAAGCTCAACACTCAAAACATGAAATCCCTAATGACATGTCATTTGTATCCTACGAATTCTTAAGGTTTAATCGGGACTTGACAACTGTCATAGCATTGATTTATTTATATATCGATCAATTCAAATGATAAATAACATATTAACATACTACTTGAAATAGCATTAAAAAGATAACTATTTTAACAAACTTACCTGGACAACTAGGGGCGTAGAAATGAAGTTGAACTAATTCGAGGCTTTTGTTTTTCCCCGAGCTAGATCCGTATGTGGTTTATCTTTATCTAAATAAATAATTATATTCAATTAAGTACTTCAAGGAACCTCAATCATTCAATTCAATCTATAATTCACATTTATGATTAATTACTATTTATCCCAAACATTTTAATTTTTCACAATTTAGCCCTTAAGCTCATAAATTAAAATCTAAGCATTTTAATCCTCCAATTAAGCTAACCGAATTCTTTAGGGACTTATATCAACCCAAATCAACCATCATTTCATAAATTTTCCATGAACTTTTACTATTTTTACAAATCAATCCCTAAATGCTAATTTAATCAAAAATCACTTTACAAAACTTATTTATTTATCAACAAGGACTCATAATCTACAATTTAACATCAAGAATCATAAAAGAACTTTTACTATTTTTACAAATCAATCCCTAAACCCTCAATCTTTAACAGGTTTACAAATTGACCCCGGGCTACCAGATTAAGCTAAAATGACCTCAAAATTATAAAAATCATTAAAAACTAACCTAAAAAATAGCCACATGCAAGAACAAAGCTAGTCAAACATTCAAAGCACCAAAAGTGGTGTTTTTATTCAATATTTCAGTGGGAGAAACCAATTAGAAAGATGATGCCATCTTTACTTTGTTTTAATTTACTTTTATTTATTAAATTACTAGTTTAACATTTGTTATTAACATAAGAATTCACTTAATTTATGTCCATATTTGTCCTCTAACCTTAAAAATGGTACATTTACCATTTAAATCCATTCAATTTAATGTTTCATAGCCATTTGATCCTTTTAAATAATAGAACTCTACTTTTACACATTTTACAATTTAGTCCTTTTCACTTTATTAATCATGCAAACATCAAAATTTCTTAACGAAATTTTAACACAACCCTAGTACAATTATGTAAACATTAAAATAATAATAAAATAGAAATTTACTTTTCAGATTTGTAGTCCCGAAACCACTATTTCGATTTCACTAAAAACAGACTGTTACACATGTGATATGGCTACAAAAATCACTTTTTCACATAAAAATCAATTTTACACTTTGACATGTGAGGCATGCTCATTATATTACTTATCACTTAAGATCACATATGCATGCTTAACATGAAAATCACATATATTCATATTATAGCAATATTTCGCATTCTATAATTCATGTGAAATTCACATAAGTCATAACACCACATAACATGAGAATGAAATTTTCATACATTTTGTAATAATAATCAAGATCATACATCATACATTTAAAACAACGGTTTAGATTCTCTTACTTGGATATTCCATTTCGATGGGTTTTTACTTTTATTTCTGAATACGTAAAGTATTCTTGATCAGTACAATTTTAATAATAATAATAATTTTTAACAACAAGAAACATAGATTTATTTTTGTTTAATGTTAAACCCACACCTAATCATAGATCCAATGTGCAACAACTCTCTAAGAATGCCCACACTTGGATCTAACTAATAAATTACCTATTCAACATCAAATGGCGATCTTTCATTAAGACGACCATTTTTAAGGTTGACACGATAAGTTAGTTATCAACTTCCATTAACACTTACCCTTATATTAATCACTCAGATTAGTGATTTTGACCCCAACATTAGTGATCTCCCGGGTTGGTGTCGATCGACCCTTCAATGTAATATGAGATAAGAAATGTTA
The DNA here is from genome assembly GCA_025503065.1 of Gossypium bickii. NCBI lineage: Eukaryota > Viridiplantae > Streptophyta > Magnoliopsida > Malvales > Malvaceae > Gossypium > Gossypium bickii. The sequence goes on along the minus strand of CP106717.1, from coordinate 37,320,046 downwards.
ATATACAAAAGTAGCATGTAACAACCCAATTTAGACCTTAGTTGGAACAATGGTTTTGGGACCACAAATCCGAGTTAGAAAAATATTTTAATATACGTTTGGTGTTTATGGCATGAGATTTTGCTTGTGTGAAAATTTCGTGTGAGAATTTTATCGATTGGTTAGTTAATTTGATAAAAGGATTAAATCGCATAAAATGCAAAAGTAGCATGCTATGTGTTAAAAGTGCTAAATCGCTATGATTCATTAAATGTGAAGTCCTTATATTTTTATTATGCCATTATTAAGGTTAATGGACATAGATGACCTTAAAGTGGATGTAATTAATATTAAGTCATTAAGGTTAATTTTGGTATTTTATTATTAAAGGTTAATTAAATAAAATTAAAGCCAAAATGTTGTCATCTTTCATGCTTCATCACTGAAATTGAGAAAACAAATTAGGGCTTGAGAACTTTGAGCATGTCGGCATACACATTGCTTGGTTAAGGTATGAAATTTGATCTATTTTTAATGATATTTATGTTTTTGTGATTGTTATTAAGTGTACTAGATAGCCCATGTCACAATTTTTGAATTTGATGAAGATTTTAAGTTATGCCATTGATGAAATTGTGAGCATTATGATATTGGTTGATGAAAATGAAAGATATGTGTTGGGTTGACATGTTTTGTATTTGGATTTTTGATGAATTTAAGTATTATGGGCTAAATTGGGAAAATGAGAAATTGAAGGACTAAAATGTGAAATAAATGAAATATATAGGCTTAAATGAACTCCTTGAAAATTCAGCTAAACATGAAAAATGTGAAATTTTGTGTATTTTGTGATTTTTTGAAATGAGGACTAAAGTGTTAAAATGTAAAAAATATGAGGGCTAATTTATAAAATGCCCTAAATATGTGTAAATGGATTGAATTGAATGATTTTGTGAATAAAAGAGTTAAATTTGAATGTGTATAGATCAAGAACCAAAGAAAATGGAATTAGATCGGGGGAAATCGAAAGTAGTTGAATAGCCGTTCATTTCCGTTCTTTCCCGTACGAGGTAAGTCTATATTCAAATAAATGTGTTTAAATTGAATTATTATTGCTTATATGTTAATGAAATGTGATGAATGGCTATTGGAGCTGATTATGTGAAATCCAAGAAAATTCCGATAATGTGATGACATCTGAAAAGCCCCGTACGAACCGTAGGAATAGTTAGGATACATATGTCATGACATAGGATTCGGATATGAGTTATCATGTAAGACCACATCTGGGACATTGGCATCAATTTGAGATTTACGTGTAAGACCATGTCTGGGACATCGACATCGTATATGATTTCGTATAAGACCCTGTCTGGGACAGAGGCATCGATATTTAATTACATGTAAGACCACGTCAGGGATGTTGGCATTGTACGAGCTTTACAAGTTATTCGAGTATCTTTATTGATTCTGAACGGTTCAACGGGCATTTTGAGATATGAGTGAATATGTGAATATGTATCCGTTTCAGGTACGTATGAAATGTATATGAAATTTGGCAAAGGAAGATAAGTAATTTGATATGTGAGCTACATGAAAATGTGATATATTTATAAGCAAGTGGTTATGAACAATTGAGCTAGATGAGACATATGAATTTGCTATTGTGTTATGCCATAGTTCATATGAATGAAATAGTTTGTAATTGTTTATGTGATAAGTTTATTTGTATATGTCTTACTAAGCTTTTGAAAGCTTACTTTGTGTGTGTTTGCATTGTTTTATAGATTATCAAAGCTACTGGGAGCTCAGGGATCGTCGAGGATCATCACCACACTATCAAACCATATTTTGGTACCATTTGAAAATGTACATTTTGAAGTATGGCATGTATAGGCTAGAGAACTTTGATTATGTTTTGAAATGTGTAAATATAGCTATGTGGTATGGCTTGATAATGAATGTGATTATGGAGTGAATTTAGTGCATGCTATGTGATGCAAAATTTGGTATGTTTTGAAGTGCACATGAATGGCCGAAAGAAATGGTCAATTTTGGTAAGTTTCATGTTTGATTTGAGAAATGCTAAGAATTGAAATGGGATTAAGATGATGTATGAATCACATGTTTTTGATGTGAAGCTGGTACTTTGAATTGGTATATTTGAGTTTGATTTGTATATGGAAATGAATGATATTATTACGGGTCAATTTGTGCATGATTTGGTATGTTTTTGGCTGCCTTTGGGACATGAATTGATGCTTGTTTGATGCTTGTAGGCATGACCCAATTTTGGGTGGCGAATTGGCCTTACAAATGGCCTATATTTGTCCACACGATTGAGGACACGGGTATGTGTCTCGACCGTGTCTCTCAAGGTTGCAATTCGAAGCAAGTCAGGAAGCCATACAGGCTGGACACACAGGCGGTGATTCGCCTTGTGAGCAAGTTAGTAGCCTCCCTAATTCTCACACGGCCTGATACACGGGCGTGTCTTGTGGCCGTGTAGACAAGTCAGTATGTATGTCTTGTTTTGCCATGGCCTAGACACACGGGCGTGTTTAAGTCGTGTGAGGCACACGGCCTGCCATACGGGTGTGTGACCTCTGTAGCTTTGAAAAAATGTTTAAGTTTTGAAAAAAATTGTATGTGCTCGGTTTAGTCCCGACCCCTTCCCAATGCATGTTTAAGGTCTCGTAAACCTTCTAAAGGGACCCTATGTGTATATTTTGCTATGGAATGTTTGTGAATGTTTGATGTTAGTGAAATGTTTGTAATATGATCTGATATGTCTGGTAATGCCTCTTAACCTTAGTCTGGCGATGAATACGGGTTGGTGGTGTTACATAGCATGTGTAATGACCCTTAACAACATTTGGTCAAGAAGAAAATAAAGAGGAAGGAGTGGTTTTCATTCAACCCTTACGTTTACTCTTTCTTGGTTGATAAGAGAATTGATAGATCACCTTGATCATGAATCAAAGGGAAAATGAGGATTTATAGAAGGGGTCATTTAATTGTAAGTCCATGAAATTAAGTTTTAGAAATGAAAACTAATAGAAGTAGATAGTGTAGAATTTTGATCACCATAAAGAATGATGAATGTTGAAAAACGAAGCAGAAGAGATGGGGAAACATAATCGTCAGCGGTGGTGCTATGGTGGCGACAGTGGTTGCAGTTCGATGAAGGAGAAAGAAAGGAGAAGGGTTCAGTCACTCAATAAAAGAAGAAGAAAAGATGAGAAGAAAGAAAGAATGAAAAATGAGTTGTGTATGTGGTGGCGCACGGTGGTTGTTGTAGTGGTGGAGGTTGGCGCTAAGGGCGGCGATGAAGAAAAATGGGAAGAGGAGTGGTGGCACCGTGGAGGTTCGATGGTGTGGTGTTGGTGATTCAATGCCAAGAAGTGGTGGAGGAGAGGAGAAAATAGAGTAAAAAGAGGGTGGTTGATGGCTAAACAAAGAGAGAATAAAGAGGAGCTTAGGGAGGTGTGGCAACAAGAGGGAGGAGAATGAAAAGATGGATGAAAAGAGGGTTCTCAAACAAGTCTAGGTTCAATGTATCTCATACGTGGCATTGGTTGAGAGAAAGGTAAGTTAAGGGAACAAGGGAGCAAAAAGGGGATCGTGTTTGCTTAAATAAGGAAAGTTGACTAGAAAAGAAGGGAAATAATCTCCCTTAAGTATGGCAAGCATGAGCTGGACGACAAGGGAGTTTCTGGCATATGGAAAATTCAAAAAATTAATTAAAAAGATGGTGATGAGAAGACTTGAACCTAGGACCCTTAAGAAATTAATTAAACACTTAACCACTTGGCCACTTTATTCATTGTGTTCAATTTAACAGAGAATATTTAAAACATGGGATGTGACCTTTGCTATAACCCAATTTTTGAGATGTGACATTGTCATTCATGGCTTAGCCTTGATTGACTTACCTGTGACATAAGAGCATAGAGGTAAGTTCAATAGAAATTAGTGAGTAAACTTTCATTTACTTGAGTCTCATATGAGAACTCTTTTATCTAACTCCTAAACTTATTCTTTAACTTAACTCCGACGGATACATCCCTTAGATTCTATTCATTATACCATGGGTGTCACGCTTCGAACTGTGTTCATATTCTTGCCTTCCATATAATCTGTACCACTCTCGCATTCTTTGTCTTATTCTTTCATGATTATTTAATCATTGGTATTACATAGGGCCTTCTAGATAGAATGTTCTAGGTTCACCACATACTCTGGTGCACTCTAGTCTCATTGTTCTTACCATGTTACTATACTGGATTAGCCATAACCCTTCTTACAAAGCTTTTCTTTCAGAGTTTTCCATATTTATCATTCCTCCAAGAAGACTTCACACGTTGTTTTATTCGAGGTCGCCATGGGTTCCTTTCTTTTTGTTCAGATTTCACTGTCGTTTCTTTCATTTGGTTGCTGCAAGGGTCATTCTTTAGATGGCACCATGAAGACATTCCTTTTCAGAGATAACCAGAAAGGCCTCCTTATACAAAGATTGCTACAAAGGCATCCTTTTCATTAAGTACTCGCCACAAAGGCTTTTCTTTTAGAGTCTCACAATAAATGCATCCTTTAATAGGTTCGCCACAAAGGCTTACCCTTCTAGAGTTTTGCCACAAATGCTGTCTTTTACTAGTATTTTAAATGATAGGGATTTACCTAAAGGTTTTCCCCTCATCATTTTAGGACATACAGATAACCACATCTGGTAATAACCTTCTTTAATATTTCCCATATGATGCCATAACCTACCAGTTACGGTCTTAATGATATGGTCTTCTTTCCATATGATGCCATAACCCACTAGTTACAATCTTAGACGATATGGTCTTCTTTAGTGCCATGGCCATGGACTTGTCCTTTTAGAGATTCGTGTTTTTAGTTCTGACAGACCCTTTTGACGAATCTGGAGATAGGCGCAGACTCTTCATACTTAGACCCATGAACTCATCATATCTTGACTTACTTATAACAAATACATTGAAACCTTTCAGACACATTAACACATTTCCATTATCCAGACACAAGCATCCTCTTTAACCTCCAGATTCATGTTTCATATTTTGACCACGAAACTTCATGTTATTCGTACATTCAAGTCCATAAATCTTATGTTCCTCATCAGAGTCATCATATCATATTTTACTAGTTCTATTTCAATATTGGTTATTTATCATAAAAGTTTCTAGAAGGCATATTATGCATGCATGAGTAAGTTTAGGGACTCACTTGGTTTTTACCCCTCTTTTCAGCTCCAAACTCCAGATTTAGAGTTCCTTCAAACGGTCATCTCCAAGCACTTCTATAGAGAATAGAAACTTATCAAGATCTCTCATAAACCCCTTGGCATGAAGCTCTCATAGGTGGAGATCCAGATCAACACCTCGACTTTCGTGAAGGAAGGAAACACTCCAAATTACTTTAGATCTATACCAAAGAAATTCTTACTAAAGAACTTGACACACGTCAAAATCATATTCTATGTACCACATGGGTGGTTTACAACTGTAAGAAAATGTGTACAATAATCCACAATTATATGTATAAATAAATATTTTTGGGTCAAGTCCATTGTTCATTTCTAACCATCTTGTTAGAATATAACCAACACCATAACTAGCTAAACTAGAGTTAATCAAGGAAAATAACAGAATAGTTTGCAGAGTGAAGGTACCTGTGATAACATTAGTCAACTTGTTCATGTGGTTCCCTCACATCATACACTCCTGCAAGGCCTCCTTATCATCTTGGGTAGCAATGGTGTGAGCTAAAGTTTGTTGCCTAGCTTGCCTTGTCTACGAGTACCAACTCACACTTGGTGGGGGTCGCATTAAGTAGTTATGATCTTTCTTGTCTTTCTGGGAAATCTTTTATCATATAGTCCATAGATCCGCACTTTAAACATCCCTCAGTCCCCTTACGACACTCACTAGGATGTCTTCACTCATAATGATTGTAAAGTGGCCAGCTCGTAGACTTGTGCGAACTCTCTTTTCTATCTTAAGCATTACTCTACTATTGCGAGTGATTTGTTTTGAAGCTTCGCTAAACATTCCTGATGAAGTTTTGGGAGTCACAATCCCTTTTGAATACTCGCCCAGACACTCACCTACCAGCTCCAGCTTCAGTTCGTGGAGCCTTAATCTCTTCGATAGCTTTTTCCTTGTCAACCAGCTCGTCAAAGCTTGTTGTATCATGATTTACCAGATAGAGTTGTATACCGCGATGCAACCCAAAATGAAACCACTAACAGTGATCCTTTTCCAATAAAACCATTGTAGCTGTGTACTGGCTTAGTCACACGAATTTTGCCACATACCAAGCGACGGATAACTCGCCTTGCACCAGATTGATAAACTCTCGTTTGTGAGCTTCCATATACTACTTGCTCATAAATTTCCTTTTAAAGGTTCTCAAGAAGAAATCCCACGTTAAATGATTTGCAGCAGTCCTTTGCTTCATAATGTTCCACCAATGATGGGCTTTGTCAGTGAGTAAAGACACAGTGCATCCCAACTTCTCTTCATCAGTACACGCCATCCTTACGCCAATACTCTTCCTTTGTAGGATAAAACCCTTTAGCACCACTAAACTTTTATCCACCCAAAGTTCGCAAACGCTTCAATAGCAATCCTCTGCTTGCGGGAGTAGTGTTGGCACTAGCAACTCATTAAAAAACCTCAATCGTAGCCTAGGTATCATGATATCATTGTCTGGCATGGAGAAAAATGATTACAGGGGGTAGTTTGTGTCCAATACCAACACTAATCAAATTACAATGTCTAAGGGCATTTTGGTCACTAAAAATTAGGTTACAATAAGCTATTTAAAGCCATTTTAACTGAAAACAAGAGAAGGAAGTAGTTTTAGGTTAAAAAGCTCTTTAGTTTTAGGGTTTCTTTCATCTTTAAGATTAGAAGTAGGGTAGTTTTCTTCTCTATAGTTTTAGGGTTTTAGTTTATGTTTCTTTTTGGTTTTATTTAGCTTCATAGTTGTTAGGAGAGCTAGTTTTTGTTGTAGCTTAGTTTTACTTACATGTAAAAGACATTAAACTTAGTTGTAATCACACTTTAATCTTTGAGTTAATGCTATTTGAGTTTTCTTTCTTTTTATCTGTTAAAGCTTTCATCTTTAGTGTTATTATTTCTTTATCTTTGTGTTAGTTGTTTTTAATTTAGGTTTATCAAGTTAAAAATCAAAGCTTTCATCTTTTTGTTCAAGTTGATACTTATGGATATATTAGTTGTTTTTTTCATGTTTGTTAGCTTTAATATTAATGGGTAACTAATCCTTAGGGGTTGGTTGATGGAGATGTGGATAAACTAAAATCTTTGGACTAAGGACTAAATCGTAACAAATTGGACTGATTTTAATAGAACCAGGAACTTAGGTAGTGATTCCCCTAAAGGAATATCAAGATAAAGTGAGACTGAAAGGCAACCTTGTCGCACACTTGTTCTTTAGTCCTGAGTTACCTGGCAAGATTGAGAGATAAACCGAACCTAATTCATTTAAGTCGGTAAAATTGAGACCAAGAGATAAAATAGAGCCACTTAGTAATTTAAGCGACTTATGTCCAAAGCCCGAGAGTTGGTGAACCACATTGAAGTTAACCAACCCCCATTGCTAATTTGTTGGATAGTCCCTCTAGTTTAGCTTTCTTGCAATTTAATCCTTAAGGTAGAATATTTATTTTTTTTGCAAAAACTTCTTCTATGAATTGTCGTACGATAAAACCGTGTTAATAACCACTTAGACTCTATTGTGTATACTAATCATTGCTCAATCGCCTCTTCCTTTGGTTTCAATCATTGGAATACTTCAATGTTTCATTGTAACACTATAAATATTACAATCGACACTGTACACTTGTAGTAAAATTACAATTTAAAAATAGTTTCATAAATTTAGTGTTTTAACGTTCATGTATGCAGCTGGTCAATGCACTAAGAGGGCTTTTGGGAGAATACTGCTTCGTCAAACTTTTTCTTTTTATCTATGCACCAGCCCTTATGTTCTACAATGTCGAGGCATCATATGCATGCTCAAAAAATTCTAATTCTACGTAAACTCCTAATACCATACACGATCAGAACTTATCTTATCCATCGTATCTCCATAATCAGTATCTGGTCACTAAGGCTTCATCGAGTAGGGTGTTACAAAATCTTTATTTCCTAATTCGAGATTGAATCAATCTTTGACTGATGAACCCCCCGTTCACAACTCAATTGGCGAACACCAGTTCACCAAATAGACTGGTGAACCCACTTGCAATGAATCTTTTGGCACATACTACTTCGCGGAAACATTTGGAGAACTCCCTAGTTCATCGAAGCATTATCAAACAGTCAGTTAGCTAAAACACTGGTGAACCCTTACTTGCAAGGCTAATACATCCAAGCCTGATCTCAGGATGTTACAGGTGTACTCTAGAATGTATTGGTCACGGTACAGGGATTTGTAATCCTCGTCTATTTTGTAGTCCTTGATTTTGAGGAAGATCGAGAAATCCCTATTTTGTTGGGTAGGCCATTTCTGGCTACTACTAAATTTACCATCCATCTTGATTGAAATGAACTAATTGTAAAAATTAGGGACAAAATAGAAGTTTTCAAATGTGGCCGCGATTCCCAAAGTGAGAGATCATTAAGGGAGGAGTGTTATGCCTTATTCAATTTAACCCCTAACCGTCTCGATCGAGGGTATCCTTTTAGTTATGCTAGTATAGGTAAGATAAATTATGAAATATCAAGACAAATGAAGAGACCCCAGATGGAATGGAATTGATTTGAAAGCCAATGATAACAGTGAGATACAGATGAGGTCGTTGAGCAAATTTAAGAAACTATCGGACATGTCTGGTAGCGCAACCTAATTTATTGGACTTCAATTAATTTTCAAATATTGTATACTAATATGTTTTTGATCTCTTAGAATTAGGAACTTTACTTGTTATTTTATATTAGAATTAGAAGGAAACATGTTTCCGAGAAAAACAAAGGAGCTATATGTTAGTTGGGTGTGGGTGCAAGTACGTACAGTCGAAGGCCTTTTACAAGTCCCGAAAAGGCCTATATCGAAGCCATGGCATCACATAGCATCATGGCGCGACACAACCATTTCAACATTGAAAACAAGAAGATTCATTGTCATCGCATGCCATAGACACCCTATGACGTGACATACACAGACCTAGAAGCACAAATAGGGCATAAATTCACCTTGTGTCGCGCCATGTCTCTTTTATGGAGTGATATGCAAGCCATTTTCAACAACTTTCCATTCTTGATTGGACCCAATCTTCAAATTTATTCTCCAAGTTTGCATGGAAAGTAAAGCCCTAGATGGCCTCTATATATTGCTCTTACCAGTAGCCACCTTTCAAGCCATGTGAGAGATTAAGATTGTGTCAACCTAGAATCTCCCAAATTATAAAGAGCACACGACTATGTCACATGCCCGTCTGTGACATACGGCCGTGTGTTAGCCCATGGCTGCCAATAAGAACCTTATAATGCAAGTTAAACAACCACATTATCTTCTATATAATAAGTATGCATTTAACCAATCTTTACACCTATTCAAAATACACCAAAAGAATACCAAAACATATCATAATTTCTAATTCTAACCAATATGCCTCAAGGCACCATCACAAACATGAACCAATATCAAAGTTTATCTCATTTCATGACAACATAGCTAATGACCAAACCATGCCTTATAAACAATCAAAATTCAACTTTTACTCACCTATTATTGACCAAAATTGCCAAATCCACTACCTATAAGTTTGATATCAAAACTAATCCACATGTCATAATTAAAACATCTAATTCAATCATCAAACTTTAATGCCATATTCTCCAACACAATTTTAACCTATTCAAACATTCTATATCATAACCAAACATGCCACATATACATATAAATCTATCACATTTCTCATGCCTTATAATCTTCTTAACATTATCATATCAAGCCACAATTAAACATACAAAAATGCCATCAAGCAAACATACTTTATATAACACAATTCACATTTTTTTATTACAAAACACTCATCTACAATTCACTCCTATTACATGCCACATAACCACATTAAACGATTAAAAGTCTGCTAAGATGGAGGTTGGATAGTGTGATCTTCGAGATGATCCAATCACCGAGTTCCACAAAATATTAACTATACGAAACAAAAAATGAAACAAAGTTAGCTTTAAATAAGCTTAGTAAGTTCATAGGGGCAAAAAAAATATAACTTACCTTAATTCCCACATTTACAAAATAACATACTTAACTAAACTATTTTCCTTGTTACCACAAATCAAATCATCAGATGAGTTCATTGAGTATATAACGCATAAACTATTGAACATATGCAATTTTACATTATATAACTTACTTCGTCTTATTTAATACTTTTACCATTCATCAAATATCAATAACAATGTTAGTTTAGCCCAATGAACTATATAATAAATAGATACAGATATGCGGTTATCCACCCTAAACACGCTTGATTGCTCAAACGAGCTTTACCATCCAAAAACATGCCTGGGCATTGAGTGCCAAGCCCATAGGCTAAACATCCCTCCAAAACACGCCTGGGCACTAAGTGCCAAGCCTATAGGCTACACATCCTCCCTCAAAAACATGCTTGAATCACTATGGATATAACTCGATAATCTGCAAAAAAATGTTGGATCCTAGTACAATTAGTGAATAAATAGTACATCATCATCTCATCTCATGTCAAATCCATACAGCACACAAAATAACCCTATTAGCATGTCAATTGTATCCTATCCTATGTTCACTTGTGCTTAGTATACATATCAATATAATACTTTTCAATTTAGTCATTTTTCTAACATTTGTATTGCAACATTTAAGTATACATTCAAACATTCCAATATACACAATTTAACACAAACATTACAAAAATACATAGGACTATACAGTATGAACTTACCATGGACAAACAGTAAAAGCAGGAGTATCAAAGACAAATATATAATTTTCCTTTTTCCTCAATTATCTACCGGTTCTTAATCTTTACAATAATTTATTTCCAATTATCAGTTTGAAATACATTATTATAGCTTACTTAATGCATATGATATCTTATTATCACTTTTCATAGTTTCCCTAAAGTTTTATAGTTTATTCAATTTAGTTTCTAAAATCGAAATAAGCATATAGTTCATATTTAAGCCCCAAAATTTAAATCCATCTTCTAGCTCATCCTTATACAACTCTCAAACATTCATATTTATGAAGATTGCCAATTTGAACATATTTTCATTTTAGTCCCTAAACTCACAACTAATAAAATTTACTTTACAAAATACTTATTTCACATTAAAGCTCCAAACACAACTATTAACATCCAAAAAGCTTAAACAAACATTGGTAACTTTTAAAATCTTTAACAATTTTATGATTTAGTACCAAGGCTAGCTAGATTAAGCTACAACCTCAAAAACATAAAATTTACAAAAAAACAGATGTCGCTAACACTACATGCAAGGGCCAAAATCTTGGAAGAATTTTGAAGCTTCCTATTTCTCCTTCAATGGCTTCAAATGGTAGAAGGTGAGAATGAAGACAACATTCTCTTTCTATTCAATTTGTTATCTTTTCACTAAACAATAACCATTTATTATTTTAACTTAATAATTCATAAAAATCAAACTAAGGCACATACTTAATAATTCATAAAAATCAAACTAAGGCACATACTTGATCGTCGATGCCTTATAAAAATGGTTAATTTGCCACTTTTAACCTTAATATTATATTATTTAACCTTTTCAACTAATAAAAATGAATATCGATTAACTTTTATGGTTTTTACGATTTAGTCATTTTACCTTAATTAGCCATTTAATCACTAAAATATCCCAACAAAACTTAATTCACCTATATAACAACTCTGTAAATATTTAATGGAAATATTTACAAGCTCAATTTGCATTAACAAGGTCTCAATACCTCATTTTCCAAGACAATTGACTTAAGGACCAAATTGTTTGTACTTTAATTAACCGTCCAATTAGCAAAATTTATCAAATCAAATTTCACTATAACACAATATTTGATTCATAAATATTAAATAATAATATTTACGAACTCGTTCATCAAAATTGTGGTCCTGAAACCATTATTTCTGACACCACTAAAAAATGAGTTATTACACTTAGTGTCAAGTTCACATTCAAATTTAACCCAATTAATTAACTAACCCAAAACATTTCCAAAAATGCACATCATATGAAATTTCATATTATCCAAATGGCTAACTCTGTAGGAAAATGTCCTTTACAACATACCCATCTACTGAATATTCTTATACACTTAAGTTTAACAATTTGGATTCTACTTTAATTACATATTCAATCCTTGAGGAGTAGCCTCTAAGGACGCCCATCTATATGCATGATATTGCTTCGAAGAAATCCACATGGATCCAATGAGGTCTAGCTTGGTGCCTTCTCATGATTTCAATGTCAACCTTCGATCCTGCAATCAAGGCAAACCCCTCAAAAAGATTGAATGAACTTAGTGAGATTCTATACATAATTTATTTAACAATAACCCTTGATGCTATAAGTAATAAGAATTAATGCACGTAAATAAACTCTTGAGTTTCATGTAAGCTTTCACAATTTAACTAATGTGGTCGATACCTATACATTCCTCTTGGATGAATTGTTGGTGGATATATTGATGGAAAATTTTGGATGAACTTGCATTCTTTCTAGCAACCCCTATTTGATACTTGACTTCTTCAAGCTTCATCCCAGTCTTTAACTCTACCTTATTGGTTTTACTAATCGAAAGATAGCCATGCAAGCAGACATTCAAATTCTTCGACTAGCTTTGGCAAACTAGCACGTGTTTTGCAAAAATGGTAGATTTTTCCTCAGAATCCTTTATTCCGCGCCGAACCCATTATCGACTTTCCGCATAAGATAGTCATTGGCGAACTTTCCTTCTCTAGCGACCTCTTTGCAAGGCCATGTGACAGGCTGAAGTCGTGTATTCCAAGGTCACACAATCGTGTAAATAATTGTGATCGTGTGAAACCAAAATTGTCCTGAACAAACAGAGCACATGACTGTGCAGTAGACTGTGTGCAACATATATAACCCTTTTAGTGTAAGGAACATACCAATCCTACTAGGTGACCTAAATTGCCATTCATACCATTCAAACCTAATACAAAGCATATACATGTCAAAGCTAAAGCATCCGTCTATATAACCATTTAAATGTTCAACCAATATGCCTTCATTAGCACCAATATATTCAAACTCAACAATGCCAAAACATCCTATGTACATGCCACAAGTAACCAAGATCAAAACATCAAAAGTCTACCGAATCGAGAGACAGTAGGTGTGTGCTTCTCAATGATCCAATTGACACATTCTGGATGTTCAAAGTCTATAGAAAAGTAGTAACACGAGTAAGTATTTAAAATACTTTGTAAGCTCATACAATATATGTAACAACCCGTTTTTTAATGGTGCCAAAAATAGTAGTTTTGGGGTCACCAAATCTGACGGGTAAGTTCGTAAATATTATTATTTGATATTTACAAGTTAAACATGGTTTTAAAAAGGTTTTTGATATAATGATTTTTGTTATATAAATGATTTAATAAGTTTAAATGGTAAGACCCTAAGGTCAAGTGTGTTTAGAAAATAAGGTATCGGGAACTCAGTTCTATAAACTGAGCCATAAATATTTTCATAAATATTTACAGAGTGTCGTTAAGATGGTAGTAAAGTTTCGTTGAAAAATTTTAACGTTTCGATAGTTAATTAATTAAAAAGGACTGAATTGTAAAAGATGGAAAATTTGATCACTATTTGATTTGAGTCATTAAATGACTTATTGAATAAAGGAAAAGGGACTTAAATGGTAATTAGACCGTGTAAGGAGTTAGTGTACAATTATGGGCATGAAATTGGTGTTTTAATTATTTATAAACCAAGGTTAAAATGGTAATTTGATTTATTAAATTAAAATAAAATAAAAACAAAAGGTTAATTGGTTATCATATTTTTAGTTTCTTCTTCAAAGAACCGAATGTCCATGGAGGTTTTAAGTTAGGTTCGGCCATGGTGGTTTTGAGATCGTTGCAACTAGGTCCAGCTAACTTGTACCTTCGATCTGTTAAAGATTTTGAATGTTGCCATTGTCGAACCTTGTGATTTTAGATGTTAAATGATGAATTTGAAATATTAGTTATTATTTAAAAGTAATTTTGATGAATTTATTGATTAAGGACTAAATTATTAGAATAGTAAAAATACAAGGATTTGTTGTGAAATTGTTGCATGAATAGGCTGCAAAGGATATCATAAGTATTCGACTGGGCTCAGTTTTGGGTAAAAATGGTTAATTTGCATGTTTTAGGGTCAGGGACTAAATTGAATAGAATTTAAACTTTAGAGGCAATTTTATAAAAATGTCAACAATGACTAAATTGCATAAAATACATTATTTTATTTCTAAATTAATAGATTGAATGGAATGATTAATTTAAATAAAGACCAAGTGGAAAAAATACCAAAATGCCCTTGTACTTTGTCATTTTTACAATTTAGCCAGGTAAGTTTGTTCGGTTTAATTTTAGTTTATATTTAAGTGAAATATATGAACCTAATAGCATAATATTAGATTATATTGATGTGTGTAAAAGAAAACGAAAACAATGAATTGGTATTACGTCGATCATTGATTGAGAAACTCAAAGCCATTACTACAAATTAGCTCTATAAGTTCATTAATATGAACTCAGTTATATTTCTAAGTGTTTATGAATATTAAATTTTAAAAGATTTAAAATAACTGATATTAAATTGATTTGTTGATAGAACAAAAATTGTAAGAAGTTATGAAAATGATAATTTCTTAAATCAATGGAGACAGGTTTCATTCGCACGTAAGACCATAGTGAGGCTATGGAAATTATTCAAACGTACTACCATGCTTGGACCATGGCAGTGTTTATATGTAAGTATAACAGTCCGATTTAGACCCTAGTCAAAATAGTGGTTTTGGGACCACAAATCCGAGTCAGAAAAATATTTTAATATTATTTTCTGTGTCTACAGTATATGATTAAGCATGTGTGAAAATTTCGTGAATTTATTTCATCAATTGTGTGATTAATTTAAGAAAAGGGTTAAATTGCATTAAATGCAAAAATAGCATGCCATATGTTAAAAGCACCTATGTGTTATGGCTTTTAAATGTTGTGGCCTTATGGGGCAATTAAGCCATTAATAAAGTTAGTGGATGGCAAAGGACAAGTATGCCCTTAACATATATATATGTTTTATATGTTTAATGAAATGTTAAATTAGTAAAAGAATAAATAATAAATGTTATAATAAAACAAAACATTAAAATCCATCATCTTAGTGTTCATCTTATGACCAAAACAAAGAAAAGAAAAAGAAATAAGAAAGTTTAGGTATTCGACCCTTGTTCAAGCAAATTGAGGTATGTTTTGATTTCTGTTTTTGATAATTTCTACGTTTTTGTAATCGTTGCTTTGTATAATTCAAAACCCATGCTTCAATTTTGTGAATTGAAGAATATTTTGTAATGTGCCATTGATGAACATGTGAGTTTTTGGATGTTTGATGGTGAAATATGAATTATATGTGATAGATTAACATAGTTTGTCTTTGGAGTTTTGATGATTTTGGGTAATTTGGACTAAATTGAGAAAATGAAATTTTGAAGGACTAAATTGTGAAATAAATGAAATATATGGACTCATATGAGCATGCGTAAAATTTGGCTATGCATGGGTAACTTGAAATTATGTATATTTTGTAATTTTGTGAAATAGGGACTAAAATGTCAAAATGTGAAAATGTGAGGGCTAATTTGCAAATTGCCCTAAATATGTGTTTTTGGATTGAATTGAATGTTTTGGTGAATAAAAGGGTTAAATTTGAATATGTATAGATCAAGAATCAAAGAAAACAAACTTAGATCGTGAGAAATAAAAAATAGTTGAATAGCCGTCCATTTCCGTTCCTCCTATACGAGGTAAGTTGATATAGAAATAAATGTATTTGAATTGAATTATTTGTGCATATATGAAATTTGGAATGCTATGAATATCAATTCAGATGGAATGTATATGAAATCCGAGGATATATTTATGTTGACAAGTTGATAATGTCCGAGAAGTACCGTTTGAACCTAGGGATAGATAGGATTGTATATGTCATGACATAGGTGTCCGATATGTGATATCATGTAAGACCACGTCTGGGACATTGGCATTGATTCGAGATTTCATGTAAGACCACGTCTGGGACGTTGGCATCAATATGGGATTTACGTGTAAGACCATGTCTAGGACATTGGCATCATATTGATTCGTGTACGACCCTGTCTGGGACAGTGGAATCGATATCTGATTACATGTAAGACCACGTCTGGGATTTCGGCGTTGTACGACTATTCCAAGCATTCTGAGTATACTATTAGATTCCAAATGATACAAAGAGCAAGTCTGAGAAATGAATGACTATGTGAGCTGTATATCCGATTCAGGTACGTTGATATGTATGCTTTGTATAAGCATGAAAGGCGAGTAAGTATGTGCATTGTTGCAAAAAAAAAAATTGATTTATATGTATGTTTGAGATATGAGCAAATGAGATGCTTGAGATATGATGTGTTGGTAAGCAATGGCAAACCAATTAAGCTTCTTATTCATCATCTCATCTGTGTTGATAGCACTGTGTCTATGTTGAAAGCTCCGGCTGATTTTGTCGGCCTTGTCCTTGTAACTTGCCATTGATAGTTATTCAGTGACATCTCTTCAATGAACTCGTAGGCTGCTTCGGGAGTTTTATTGTTCAGAGTTCCACCGGCGGCTGAATCAATTAGTTGCCTCGTTGAGGGGTTTACACCGTTATAGAATGTTTGGACTTGTAGCCACAATGGTAAACCATGGTGTGGACACCTTCTCAAGAGACGTTTGTATCTCTCCCATGCGTCGTATAATGTCTCTAAAACCATCTACACAAAAGAAGAGATATCATTCCGTAATTTGGTCGTCTTGGCCAGTGGGAAATATTTTAATAAAAATTTTTTGGTCATTTGTTCCCATGTAGTGATTGACCCTCGTGGTAACATGTTTAACCACTGTTTGGCTTTATTCGTTAATGAAAAGGGAAATAACTGAAGACGTATGGCATCGTCAGAAACACCATTTATATTGAAGGTATCATAGAACTCTGAGAAATTAGCTATATGAGTATTTTGATCTTCGTCCTGCAAACCATCAAATTGAACAAACTGTTGAATCATTTGTATTGTGTTAGGCTTTAATTCAAAATTATTAGCAGCTATAGCGGGCCTAACAATACTTGACTCTGCTCCTGTTAAATATGGTTTAGCATAATCAAACATAGTGCGTGGAGCATTGTGTTCCCCCACATCATGGGGTTGTGGAATATTCTTGTCCATCCCTTCAGTAGGATTGGATCTGTCTTCTTCCTCTCTTTCTATATAGTTTAGGGCTCGCCTGATTTCTTGGCGCTTCCTGCGAGCGGTAGCTTCCATATTGCTATCATATACTAAAGGTCCTCTCGGGTTTATTCTAGTCATAAACTAGAGGTACCTACTAGGAAAAGAAAGAACGGAAATTTAGCAAAATCAAAATTTAACCTAATAATAAAAATAAAAGTAAATAAAAAAATAATTGCTAAAGTAATAAAAATAGAGCTTTCTTAATATTTTAGTTCCCCGGCAACGACGCCAAAAACTTGATCGCTGAAATCAGAGCTTTAAAATTTATAAAAGAATGATCAAACCTAAAAACTAACTCTGACAACGATTAAAGGCAAGTGTACCTATCGAACAGTAGTATAGCTATGGCAAGACCGGATTATCGAACCCACAGGAACTAAAAGTACTAATACTAACTTTCTTCTTATTATTTAGCCTAAAATAAATGAAGTTATTATTTAATCTAAATTTAACGAACTGCTAAGCTAAAAACACAAAGACAAAAAGACAAAAAGAAAGAATTGGGAAAATAACTTTAGGAAAAACTCAGTTGATCAAGACGATACTCTCAAGAAGAATCCACCTAGACTTCACTCGTTATTAAACCCTGAACTATATGATTTATTTACTTAGTTTGATCCGTAAGACTCCCTAACGTATATTAAACCCTCTCTTGAGGTGAATAACGTCTAACCCTAGGTTAATTATTGGAACTCTCGTTCTCTTATAATAACCCCCTAGAATAGCAGTAAATCGATCTATGGACTCCCATATTAGGTTTCACTCTAATCCGGCAAAATCTCGTCACCCTATCTCTAGGCATGCGATCAACTCCGCTTAATTATGTTAGATCTACTCCTAGGTAGGGTCTATTCCTCCTCCACCTAAGCACATCAAATTTAGATTAAGCATGCATAATTAAGAACAAACTAAGTATTTATCATATAATTCAGAAAATAATAACAATATCCATCATAGGTTTCATCCCCTTCAGGTATCTGAAGGGTTTAGTTCATAACAAAATACGAAAACATCTCAAGAGAAAAGATAAAACAAAACATAAGAAATCCCTAAAACTCCCTGAAGGAATTGAAGGAGAAATCTGCCGTCTTAAGTAGAACTCCGGCTTCTTGAGATGGATCAACTGGCTATCTTCGAGCGATTCCCACAATTCTGACCTTTTTGGCTTGGCTCCTTGGCCTAGCAAATCACCCCCCTCTCAGCTGGTACTTAGAGGGGTTTATATAGGCTTTCGAAATACGTTTCTTTCTCCCTAAGTATCCAAATCTGAGTGAAATTGCTCTTTCCAGCGACAGAGGCACGGCCATGGAACACGCCCGTGTAAATTGTGGCCAGGCTTTGCTCAGATTTCTTTAATGAGACACGACATTGTGAATCGGGAGAAGGCCGTGTTCTAGATGACAGATGAGGCACGGCCGTGTGGTCTTGGGCCCAGGCCATGTCGATTTTGTGATATGGCCCATTTACTCCATTTTGGGCTCGTTTTATGTTCTTTTCATCCTCGAGTGCTTTCCTGGGTTAAGACATAAAAAGAAAGGATTAAGAGCACCTTTTTACATAAATCAAGGGATAAATCATCCAAAAGCATACTAAATGTGGGATTAAAATATGTTACTTTTATGGTTTATCAAGGGGTGTTACAGTAAGACCCTAGTTGGGCTATGGATTCTGATGATAAGACTATAACTGGTTTCTGGCACTATGGACGTAAGACCATGGTTGGACCATGGCAATGATTATATGTAAAACCATAGTTGGGCTTTGGCATTCTGATGATAAGACCATAACTGGGTTATGGCACTACGAATGTAAGACCATGGCAGGGTCATTGCAATGCATATGTAAGACCATTGTTGGATTATGGCACAAAGGAAACATGTACCAGGGTTTCAATCATCTTCACAATATTCGTCGATTACAGAAAAGGGATGGTTTCGACCATCATTTAGCACACTTTGTTTGAGCTCCTTTAAGGGTTTTGATTGACATCGCTATGAAAAATATGGAAAGGTATGATGTACCAATTATTAAAGTATTAATATTCATGAATATGAAAGGTATGATTTAAGAGATGCTATGATTATGTACTATATATCTTACCATGTGATGATATCGCTATGTTATGTGTTCAATCATTAGCTTATGGCTATGATAAGTGTTTAATATGAACCAAGGCATGTGTGTTGAAATTTAGTGAAATGGTGATACATTGAAAACATAATATGTTATGAAGGATGATAAATCCAATTCGATCATGCTCAAGTATAATGGTTATTTATGTTAAGTTCACATGAATTATATTTAACTATGTTAACATGTTGTTGTTGGTGCTTAGGCTTGTGCCAAGTTGGTGATTGAATTATATCATGTTTAATCTTAATCATTGAAACGATAAGTGCTCAGTTGGTAATGTGCTTATGTCCATGAAAAGGTGGAATAAATCCAAGTATGTAATTTCTTATACAATGGTTGATTATGTGGTTGATTCCAAAAGAGCTATGTTTAAATGCACTAGCCATGTTTAAATGGGTGAAGAAAGGTAATGAAATGGTAATGTAACACCCCCAAACCCGGTCCACGAGCCTTGACCGGATCTGGTTATGTCACTGCGGAAAGACGGTTGAAAATCTTTTTGACTTTAGAATAAAACATGAAAATTTGTTAACTTTTGATAACCATGTCCATTTAGAATTATAAGTAACACTTTGTTATTATAAAATGTCCATATTAAAACTTTAGTGTATATATATATCTTGAATAAATAGATTGCTAAAAATAAAATCATCTTTATATAGTGATTTAATTTTAACCAAACCATAATTAAAATAATGCCAAAAATAATAATAAGGCCCTTATTACATCAAAGAAATTCCCAAAATACTTATTATAAAATGCATGAAAATAATTTGGACATCTTTTTCTGCATGGCCACCTCGTATCCATTCCAACCCGGTCCAAGCTCATGAATCACCTGCGATGGTTAAGAAAAATAGGGTGAGTCCACAGACTCAGTGCATAATCATCACACATGCCTCCACATATGGGCTTGGCCCATATCCACACAGATCACACAAATCCATATGCAATTACGAAACCCAACCCATCCTAAGTCCATCCGTTACACCAACCTTAGCAGACTCCCTGCTCAAGGCCGTGGCTAATCCACCACTGATCACATCGTGATCCCACATATCCTACCTTGGCAGACTTGCTACTCAAGGCTGTGGCTGAGCCACCGATCACATAAGTGATCCCAATATTAATCCGTCTACGGTGATGCACACAGCCATCAACCGCCGAGATGGGCACCCAGCCAACACCTCCCTTGATGTAGCACACAGCTAATCATCAAGCGCTAATGTAGCACGAGGCTAACATTAGACCACATACATAAATATGTACTCCCCATCCTTCTTTGATCAATCCAATCCCCATGCACATATGCCAATGCATCATGTCAAATCATCATATCGAATGTGTATACATCACATGCTCATTATTATATCACGTATACATCGTAAATAATTTACTATCACAACATACTAACCTGTTAACCGATTACCCCAAATCATGGGTATCCACCACTTTAGCCATTATTGTCGGCTACCACACATCATACACAAGTATACACATTAATAAACAATTAACGAGAAACGAAGGCGATAATTACGCACCTGATTAGCACAGTTGACTAAACCCCGAAATCACACGTGGCACCTAAAAGTCTGCCAAAATCCCTAAATGGAACCATGTTAGATTCGGCTTTAACTAAAAGACATAACATTTTGTAGCCCTTAGCCGAATACCTACCACCACTTACCGAATCTGACTACCAAAGAGTGAAAGCTTAGGTTGATTGCTTCAAGGAGATCCCGGAGGCCCTATAACACATTGATTCCAACAAGCGATTAACATACTTCCAATAAAATGCCGAAATCGGCTCTTACCTTTGTAAAAGTCGACAGAGAACAGAGAGGGGAAGAAATAGACGTTCGGCTAAACCACTTACCTTCTTCAATGATTGGAAAAAAAACAAAAACCCAAAGAGATCAACACCACTCCTGATATTCGGCCAAGGTGAAACTAATAGGAGAGGGGAAGTTTCGGCAACAAGAGGAGAAGATTCGGCTAGAGTCTTGAAGGTAGAAACAAAAGAAATGTGATTCAAGGAGAAAAGTGAAATCGGCAATGGGAGATTAGAAGTGGAAGAGGGATGGTTCGGCTAAGAACAAAAGAAAAAGAAACAAACAAAATAAGGTTTAGGGATTCAAGAGAACATTCGGCTACTAGCAAAATTTAGGAGAAACAAGTGCTAATTTTCGGCAAGTATAGGTTGCTTGGGGTTTTTGGTTTCAAGGAAGAAAAATGAGAGAACTTAGTTTGCAAAATTCGGTTAGGTGCACTAGACTAAAGTTGACCGAAAAACACCAAAATGCATTCGGCACTCCCCACTTATTCACCTACCAAAACCGGCCATTTCCCCCATGAAGAGTCCAACATTCGGCCACTACCCAAAATCACTCCCAACCACTAATTCAAACAACTTTGAACAAGTCAAATTCCTTAATTTCCTCTCAACACCATCCTTTCAAACCAATTCAAATTAAATAAAATAAAATCCACCTTTTTATCCATTATCACCTCTTCCAAATAAAATACAAAATAAACTAATATTTATCCCCCTTAGCCTAGCTCCCCCTAATTAACACCTAAAAAAATAAATTTTCTCCTATAGCTCGGGCCTTCCCTTAGCTTATCACTAGCGCCTAAAATACCTCAATTAACACCGTGATGACCACACTTATGCAAAATAATTTAAAAAAAATTTTTTTTACCCCTATTCCAGGATGTTTTAGGTAAATTCATAGTTGAAATGAAATTTGAGGAAAAAGGAAGTAATGAGTTTGAATAATGTATTATATGTGGAAATTGACGTATGCTATGGATGAATATACCTATAACATGGATAAATACACTAAGTTGGGAATCAATAATGTTGTTTAGGCTTATATCAGCATTAGGAATAGAATGAAAAGAGAGTAAATTGAAAAGTATATAATCTTATAGAAAGGTTGATGGTTATCTATTAAGTGCCATAAAATCCTATCATGATATGAATGATAAATATATGCGACATTAGTGAACTTACTCATTTGTGAGTTAATGATCATATCAATTTATGAATCTTATGGCATTGGAATAGATTTATGTTTATTCTATAAACTTTATTATTGAAATGGAATATTGTGCTTAAAGTTTATACGAATTTACTAAGCATTCATTGCTTACGTAGTTATTTTCATTTACTTTACAGATTATCAGAAGCTCAATCGGGTTAGAAGCTAGTCAGAGATCCATCGGACTATCCATCGGCTATATTGGTAGATTTTCATGATTTTGAGTCATGGTTATAATGGCATGTATAAGTGTCTTTTTTTGATGAAACTAGCCATTATGTTTGGCTTGTAAGTATGCTATTTTAAGTGATGAAATAGTTGTTATGTTGACATGTATGTATGGTACTGTAATGGTTGTTAGTTTGGTATCTAAGTACTTAAATGATGGTAGTTGAAATGATGAATATAAAGGTATGCTATGAAATGTTAGTTTGGTATGGAGTTAGATAGTGAATTGAGTTATTAAATTGCTAGTTTTGATAGCTTTGGTTGTGGTTGGCATCTGACTAAGTTGCTAAGGTATTGATTGAGTTGTGTGAATGGTTATATTGGTGGTTATGAGTACGAAAATGATATGTGAACATTATGGTAAATGTAGTATATAAGTTGTTCAGTTGGTTGATTGATTTATGGCTAAATTTAGCAAATGTTTAGTCAAATTTGATCGTCGTGTTTGAGGTGCCTTTAAGGCATATTGGTTGTATGGATAGATGTCATTTTGATTTAACTACATTATGCATGTTTTAGGTACATTTTTGAATGTTTGAAATAGGTACAAATGTTTTGTATGTGTGAGCATGTTTATGGTGAATGAAATGGCTTGAAAATGGCCTATTTCTCATCCACACGGCCTAACAGAAGGGCGTGTTCTCAGCCGTGTGTGACACACGATCATGTGACACGGCCGTGTGTCCTCTGTAGGTTTTTAGAAGTTGTATTTTGAGAGTTACACAACCTGGCACACGGGCGTGTGGCTTGGCCGTGTAACTCAAGTTAGAGAGTTATACGGGCACAGACATGGGCTAGGACACGACCGTGTGTCCCTACTTCGAATACCCACACGGCTTGGCCACACGACTGTATTACCCCTGTAGTATGGATTTTTCTATCCATGAAAGTTCTAAATGTATTCGATTTAGTCCTGAATCATTCCTAAAGTGTTTTTAAGGCCTCGAAGGATCAAAAAACGGACGTTATGCTTGTGTTTGAATGGAATATGATGTGTTTTATAAATGATTGTAATTGAATTTTTCAGTTAAAAGTTTTTGGCAATGCTCCATAACCCTATTTCAGCGACAGATACGGGTCAGGGGTGTTACAATATAAACATTTACTCACCTCCTATCAAGCATTCAAACAACATCATTAGCATATAAGGTTTTGAGCTCAAACACATATATAATCTTATTTGTTTACATTTTTCCTTTCAAACCAAATTATATCTTATTTCCAAATCATATACATTTCTTTTCCAACATTCAATGGCATATCAACACGTTTTCATTCACAATATTACCTAATGAAACTTTGTAAAAGAACTTCGTACATAGGTGAAAGTAATAGTGCTTGGTTACATGTTTCGGTTAAACCTATTCGAATAATAAATCATACTGTCTGGTTACCCGTCAAGGTTGAACCTACATGAATTGTCTAATAGTGCCTGGTCACCCCTTAGGGTTGAACTACACAACAAGTAGCCTGGTCAAGGCTTAATATACCTATATTCACAAATTTAGAGTAGTGAAAGGAGCTGATTCGACCATCTTTGAATATTGGTTGGATAGTGTGGAGAGGATCCTTGAGTAGATGGATTGCTTGGATAAAAAGAAGTTAGGTTGCACTGTATCCTTGTTAGGTAGTGAACATCATCAATGGTGGTGCACTGTTAGGAGGGGAGCTACTCTCGATCATTTGACATGGGACTATTTTCAAGAGGCATTTAGGAAGGAGTATCTAGATGAGCAGTATAAGGATGCGAGGAAGAGGGAGTTTTTAGATCTGGTTCAGTGTAATATGACCAAAGCAAATTAAGAGTCGGAATTTGTATGGCTCAGCCATATGCTCCGGAGATGGTCCACTTTGAACGAGATAGATTCAAAAGGTTTTGATTTGGACTAAACCGAGATATTCGTGTGTATTTGGTTTCACACAACGTTGAAGCCTTCAATGAAATGGTCGAGAAGGCTAAAGTTATGGTGGAAGTTCTAAATGAGCCACTGAGACAAGTTGTGACTAAGTCCAAGAAGAGGGGCTCTGATCGATCGAATGATTCAGAGTGACCAAGTAAGAGGAGTCAAGAATCGCAGAAGTCTGATAGGAGTGCTCGACGTGAGATCCAATTAAGCCAGCCTTATCTAGAAATTACGGTAGTGGTTGCTTCAGGGTTTCCATCTGTTTGGCTGATCTGCGAGAACTGTGGGCGTAAACGTTCGAGAAATTGTTGGAAGAGAACTGGAAATTGTTTTTGATGTGCTTTGAAGGATCACTTGTTGAGGGATTGTCCGGAGAGGACTAAAGTGTCCCAGACACAGAGTCTTGCACTTGCTAAAGCAAAAGTGGTAATGGCAGATAGGCTGGGTAGAAGACAGTTGTGCACACCATAGTTGTTCCGAATGAATCTAAAGGACTAGCTAGGGTCTACGCAGTTAGAGAATCGTAGGACCGCGATTTGACTGACGTGACCATAGGTAATTTTGAGGATGAAATTCTTTTTAGATGGGGATAATTCTCACACCTAAAAAATTGGGCTAGTAAAATTGGGTCAAAAAATCAGACTTGGCTAGATAACTAATTAATTAGGAATAGTTAAATAAAATATTAAAATAATTAGAATTAAAGTTTTGGGTTAAGAAATTGAAGCTAAGTGTCTGAGAATTAATTTGGTTAAAACAAATTTTAAAAATGAGATCGAATTTGAAATAATTTAGAACATAAGTTTTAATTAAAATAAGGACCTATTTGAAAAAGGGAAGAAACTGGAGGTGGTTAAATGGGCAATGACCCAATTTTTAAAAATTGGTTACCTATTTAACAACCCCTACCATCCTTTCCCTCTTATTTTAGCATCTCATTTGAAATTTTCCCAAACACTAAATCAAGGGTTTTCTCCCAAAGTTACATAATCCTTTATTGTTTTCAAGCTATCCAAACACAAAATCCTCATTCAATTGTAAAGATTAATCACATCTTCATCCTCAATTTCTCAAGAGATCTTCAGACGTTTTAGCTCAAAGTACTTTCATAGCACGTCAATTTTGCAAAATTGAGGAGAGATTCTAACTGTTCTAATTAAGCTAAGTGATTTGTTATTTCAATTCAAGATTTAATCAAGATTTCAGTAGATCAAGTGATTTTAAGTTGATTTTTGACTGAAAAGATGGTGGATTCTGTATTATTTATTTGAGTTTAATTTTAAAGTGATTGTAAATTCATTTTGATCTAATTAAAAGGTTTTTACCCTTGATTTAACAATTCCTTTTAGTAGTTTAAAAAATTGAAGGTTTTCCCCTTCTTGATGTTCATATAAGCTTAATTTTTCCAGAAAAATTGGATCTATGTAATTAGATAAAATTGATGGTTTAGATCTATAGTTTGGTGATATTTAGGAGGTAAAAAGTTCAAATCTAAGCTTAGAAATGAGATTTGAGTGAGTAAACATCTATTTCGACAAAACTAGCTAAGTTTTGGTATAGAGGTTAGGAGGTTGTGATATGTGATTTTGGAGGGATTTAAATGTGTTTGATGTTCTTTATAATGCATTTTAATTATGTTTAATGTGTATGTGAAGTCCCAATTCAATTGGGAGCCTCCACAAGCAAGGACAAAGGCAAGAAAAAGCTTACTTGAGCTTTGTTGTGCAAGCAAGTGTAAGAGTATGCACAAAGATCAATCATGAGATGGTTGTAATAACATACTTTATTTACCATATTTATTAATATAAAGCATTGTCATTATTATTTCAGTTTTTCTATCTGTGTATACAAATAAACTGTTTTATAATAATGTCCTGAGAATAATATGATTATTCTTAAAAGATCCTTAGTCAAGTATTATTGTTGACTAGGACAACAATAATGCATTAAGACTAACATGTAGTTGATTGATGATAAAGAGTTGTCATTGATGTGGATTGTCAAAATCAATGCATGAATATGTGTGTTAGAGAACAACATATTGGATTGACCCGTTATGAGTATGTTTATCGGATTATTATGTAATTGTCACAACATTACTCATAGTGATTAATATGTATATGATCCTCGACTTGAGACAATTATTATCTCAACATCGTGAGTTGTATATTTTGATACATCAAACGTATAATCGTAATTGGTTGTTCTATAAAGGTCGATGTTGGATATACCACAATCTATGTAGAGGATATGGTTGATCAATATAGGATAAGTCCCTCCTACATAATGGGAGTAATATCTTAGGCCACTTGATTGAGTGAGACTAGAAATGCATGGCCATGCTCAAATAAGTTGACATGAGATGTCATACTAATTTGTATATCATAGTCTACTCAAGATATCAAGAAACATGGGATGGACTATACAAGTGTGACTATTCCATGACTTGTGTCCATTCCGAGAGATAAAGGACTTAAGGATTAATGTATGAAAGGTTAATCACGAAAGGTTATGTCGAATCATGACTTCTTGTAACTTAGGTAGCAATGATGCATTGCTAGATGCCACTCATTGTCTGTGATAATAGAATCGTTCTAGTATTACTGCTAACGTTGCAAGAACCTACAGGGTCACACCCTATGGTTGAAATGAACGGAATAAAATATAATTGGTATTGTTTTTGGTTGTCACATGAATTAAATTAATTAAAGAATTAATTTAATTGGGTAATCAAATATTGAACATATTATATGTACAAGGATGTTGTACACATAATGACAACATAATTCTATTAATATATGAATTTGATTCATATATAAATTTAAATAAATATAGTTTACTCAAATCCTTATTATAATTAATGTAATTATAATTTTCTGATATAATTAATGTAATTATATTTTCTGATTAAAAACTTTATTGTATTTATTTAATCTTATGATACATTCAAGAGATACCAATTATAAATGGGTATTAAAAGGATACCAAATAATGGGCCCAATGAAAAGATACCCATTATAAAAGGCCCAATTAAAAGGATACCCATTATAAAAGGTATTTAAAAGAGGCAAAGCTTATGTGAAAAACCTAATAGAGTGTTTGTTAGGTCTAGCAGCCGTCAAGCAAATAAACCTCCAGAAAAGTTTTGGAGATTTCTTCCGTTCATAGTCAAACCGGGTGGATCACGTAGAGGTCGACATCGAAAAGGTTGTGGCTTGATTCGACAGTAGATCAAAACTCTTGTTGCCAAGGTGTCGCTGTCTACTCAGTTGAAGTTTTTGGTAAATTTGAAACCTTTATTTCACCCCGATTCGCTCCTCACACATGGATCCATGGTTTGGATCGCCGGATCTAATTTTATTCTGCTGCGCCATGGGGTTTCGGCGCTCCAACAGTGGTATCAGAGCCACTTGTGTGATACGAACTCGGGTTTAAATACTTGGGTGATGCAATTGTATGAGATGCATGTTTTGATCTTATTGTATTTTCGATTGTTTAAATCGCTTTAAGCATAACTCGATAATCGTTCCTTTCGATAATCGATTAAATGTTAATCATGGTGTTGTGGCTTATTCAATTTTATGTTATTATTGTTAACAAATCCGTAATGATGCGACGATGGTATTTACAATTTCGAAGAAGAGTTAATCGGCTAGTGGAACAAGGGTTGTTCCGATATGAAACCTCAAGGATTAAAATCCTAAAAACACGATTCTCGTTGATAAAAGTTATCAAATCGTGAGGATTCATTTGACCGATATGCGGTTTGTACGCGGGGGCTCCGCCCCACCACTGTCCCATACATTTGCGGGCTCCGCCCGCACCCCCAACTCCTACCATGATATCCCATCTCTTATTTTGGGATGGGGATGCGAGCGCGGCTCGGCCGCGGGCCTTGGCCCGCTTCCTCCGACCGCCTCAGCCCCCATCTTCTTATTATAGTATATTTTGTTAATAAAAGACATTTATAAACTTGATGGGCCACAAAAAAGGTTGAAAGGATATTTTATAATTCACCTTAAAAAAAAAAACATTGAATTATGTATGCTATTTTTGACATGCACCGTGTTTGAAATGCATAGTTATAGCCCAATGACCCATTCGAGAAAAAGGTTGTATTTTTTTAAAAAAAAAAAAAAAAAAATTACGGCTGTGTGTGTCGTGCCTTACTATTATTCTCTTGTATTTCTCTTCTCATCTTATTCCTCGTATGTAAAACGAGTTTACGCATATTGTAATTTGGAAAAGTTCTTTGTGGGCCAAACAAGAAGGAAGGTGGGACAATGATTGTGAATGATAGCTTGTGAAATGGCTTACACCTTTAGGGTTCCTTTTGTTCTCCCATTGGCTTGGGTTGAACCACCTTAGTTTATGGGCTATAACTATTGCATTTATTTATTGCTTTATTTATTCATGTATGAGATGCTATGGATGTCTAAAGCATGCCAATTTTAATATATTAAAATTTGATGATAATAAACCCTATTAATTGATGAGATCGATTAGAAGACTAAATGGGCTAAAGTAGACCATAATTGGTGAGATGCAACAACCTTAATAAAATCCTCTATTAAAATATTAAGTCAATATGGCCTTCCAATTTTGCCTCGTTAAGGCCTCGATCAATACTATGTAGGTTACGCAAAAGCGAAGTACTAGTATTTATCTTGGTTAAACGCCAAGAATAAACAAGTGATATTCATTGGTTTAAAAATTGGTTAATGGCTTAACTAGGTTACTCTAATAGGATTAGAAACCTAGAGGCAAGTAAATTGGATAAATCATAAGATGATTAGAACAAGAGTTGTTCACCAAATATTAGGAGTTACATATGATGTAATTAGCAAATGTTGCTTACCTAAATAACCATAATCTTAAGAGTAAAGCCAAAGTGACTTAAGAGGTGGTGAAATATGGATCCTTAACCTACTAGAAATACTTTTGAGAAAGATTTTCCAAATTAATATACGAGGGTTATTAATTTTGAAATAAAATAGTGGGAATATCATTTAATAAAGTCTTTTAATGATTGATATAAAAATGGTAAATTTACTCACATGCATATTTAATTGTTGTAGATATATTATGGCTGCAAACACTAGCACACTCTCATTGCGATCGGTCCTTGAGAAGGACAAATTGAATGGTTTGAATTTTCTTGATTGGTTCCAGTAACTTGAGGATTGTCCTTAAACAAGAACGGAAATTATATGTCATTGAACAACCACTTCCTAATGAACCACCCACTAATGCCTCGAGGACTGATAGAGATGCTTACAAGAAGTATCTCGATGACATGATAGATGTTGGATGTCTTATGCTTGCCACTATGAATCCTCGAACTTGGAAGCAACATGAGGACATGGTTGCTTATGATATGATCGAGCACCGAAAGAACTTTATCGTGGGCAAGCACGCAAGAAGAGAGGTTTGATATCTCTAAAGCCCTATTCCAATGTAAGTTGGTGAAGGAAGCCCAGTAGGACCTCATGTTCTTAAGATGATTGGCTATATTGAAAGCCTATCTAAGCTTGGTTTCCATTGAGCCAAGAGTTGGCCACTGATGTTATTTTGCAATCGTTGCTTGATAGCTACAAACTAGCTTGTCCTCAATTTCAATATGAATGAAATTGACAAGACTCTACCACAATTGCTCAAGATGTTACGAATGCTGAGGCAACTTGAAAAAGGTTGGACCCAAGCCCATATTGATGGTCCGTAATAACAAGGGCAAGGAAAGGCCAAAGTTCAAACAAAGCCTAAGGGCAAAGGTAAGCCCAAATTTGGAAAAGGAAAGGCTACACCGAAACCTAAAGGTGGGGTGTCTAAGGAAGGAAACTGTTTTCATTGTGGTGTGATCGGACATTGGAAACGGAATCGCCTGTCTATCTTGAAGAAGTCAAGAAGGCTAAAGCAAGCGGAATGTCCGCTTCAGTATTTATGTTATTGATATTAATTTATCAACTACTACTTCTTGGGTATTAGATACTCGTTGTGGTTCTCATATTTGTACTTCATGCAGGGGACTACAAAGGAGTAGGACTTTGGCTAGAGGAGATGTGGACCTACGAGTTGGAAATGGAGCAAAAGTTCTTGCGCATTAGTCAGTGGGAACATATACTTTATCTTTGCCTAGTGGACTTGATTTATGTTTAGAGGATTGTTATTTTGTGCCCAGTTTGACTAAAAACATTATTTCAATTTCTTGTTTAGACAAAATTGGTTTTGAGATAATTATTAAGAATAATTGTTGTTCATTTTATCTCAATAATGTTTTCTATGGTTCAAACAATTAATTAATGGCCTCTATATTTTAGATCAAACGAATCCCATTTACAACATAAATACTAAAAGATCTAAAATAAATGACTCAAATCAAACTTATCTTTGGCATTGTCGTTTAGGCCACATAAGTGAGAAACGCATATCCAAACTCCATAAAGATGGTCTCTTGAATTCATTTGTTTTTGAACAATTTGAAGTATGTGAATCTTGCTTATTGGGAAAAATGACTAAATCTCCTTTTTCTGGAAAAGGTGAACGAGCTAGTGATTTATTGGGCCTAATACATTCTGATGTATGTGGACCAATAAATACACAGGCCAGAGGTGGATTTCACTACTTCATTACTTTCACTGATGATTTCAGTAGATATGGGTATGTTTATCTCATGCACCATAAGTCTGAGTCCCTTGAAAAGTTCAAGGAATTTAAAAATGAAGTACAAAATCAACTAGGCAAAACTATCAAGTCACTTCGATCTGATCGAGGTGGAGAGTATTTGAGCCTAGAGTTTGATGATCTTTTAAAAGAATGTGGGATTGTCTCACAACTTACTCCTCCCGGTACTCCTCAATGGAATGGAGTATCTGAGAGAAGAAATCGAACTTTGTTAGACATGGTTCGATCCATGATGAGTCATGCTGATCTACCGACTTCCTTTTGGGGACATGCACTTGAGACTGCTGCTTTCACACTAAATCGTGTTCCATCTAAATCGGTTCAAAAGACGCCATATATGAGATGTGGACCGGGAAACGTCCTAGTATGTCTTTTATGAAAATTTGGGGTTGTGAAGCTTATGTTAAACGTCGACGCCTACTAAGCTTGAACCCAAATCTGAAGGTGTATATTTGTGGGATATCCAAAAGAAACCAAAGGATATTATTTTTTTAATCCCACTCGAGAACAAAATTTTTGTTGCTCGGATCGGTGTCTTCCTAGAGAAAGAATTTACTTCTAGAAAAGGAAGTGGGAGAAAGATTGAACTTGAAGAAATTCAAGATTCACAAGATACCACCAAACCGAGATTGAACAAAACCAAATTCCACAAGAAATTGAGGAACAAACAAGCGCTATAGAAACACAACCACCACAGCAGATCTTTAAGAGAACGTCGTGCACACCGAGAGATATGGATTTCTCATTACAACGCATGGTGACATTCTTCTTATAGATCAAGATGAGCCTAGGACTTATCAAGAAGCGGTGACGAGCGGACTTCGAGAAATGGCTTGAGGCCATGAGATCCGAGATGGATTCCATGTATGAAAACCAAGTATGGACTTTGATTGACCCACCCGAAGGGGGTTAAACCTATAGGTGTAAATGGGTTTTCAAAAGAGAAATAGACATGGATGGTAATGTACAAACATACAAAGGGCGATTAGTCGCTAAAGGTTTTCGCCAAATTCATGGTGTTGACTATGATGAAACCTTTTCTCCTGTGTAGCTATGTTTAAATCCATCAGATCTTGCTCGCCATAGTGCATTTCATGATTATGAAATCGCGGATGGACGCCAAAACGACTTTCCTTAACGGGAAACTTGAAGAGGATGTGTATATGACACAACTCAAGGTTTTGTAAATCCAAAGGATGCTAGAAAGATATGTAAGCTACAAAGATCCATTTATGGATTAAAGCAAGCTTCTCGAAGTTGGAATATTCGTTTAACGATGCAATCAAAGAGTTTGGTTTTATCAAAAATGAAGATGAGCCATGTGTTTACAAGAAAGTTAGTGGGAGCACTATCACATTCTTGGTACTATATGTGGATGACATACTTATCATGGGAAATGACATACCTACCTTGCGATCTATTAAGACTTGGTTAAGAAGTTGTTTTTCTATGAAGGACTTGGGCGAAAGCACTTATATCTTAGAGTCAAGATCTATAGAGATAGATCAAGACGACTACTAGGTCTAAGCCAAAGCACATACATAGATAAAGTAATCGAAAAAGGTTCAGAGATGGAAGAATCTAAAAGAGGATTCCTACCTATGAGACATGGTATTTCACTCTCGAAGGAAATGTGTCCTTCAACTCCACAAGAGAGAGAACGTATGAGTAAAATTCCATATGCTTCCGCTATTGGATCTATCATGTATGCTATGTTATGTACCCGCCCGGATGTCTCGTATGCCTTAAGTATGACGCAGCGTGTATCAAGTAGATCCCGGTGAAGGTCATCACCGGACCACGATCAAGAGTATCCTTAAGTACTTAAGAAGAACTAAGGATACGTTCCTATTATATGGAGGTGAGGAAGAGTTAAGTGTAAAGGTTACACTCGATGCCGCTTCCAAACCGACAAGGATGATTCTCGATCGCAATCGTGTTTTGTGTTTTGCCTTAATGGTGGTGCTTTGTAGTTTGGAAGAGTTCAAAGCAAAGTATGCGAGCTTGATTCTACAACAGAGGTCGAGTATATTGCAGCCGGTGAGGCGGCAAAAGAAAGAAGCGCTTTGGATCAAGAAGTTCATTCTTCGGACTAGGGGTTGTGCCTAGCATATCGGATGCTATAGAACTCCGATGTGATAACAATGGAGCCATTGCACAAGCTAAAGAACCCGGATCTCACCAAATGATCCAAACATATACTTAGGCGCTACCATCTTATTCGAGAGATTATCGATCGAGGAGATGTAGAGATATGCAGAGTACCTTCGATGATAATAACATCGATCCTCGACCAAGCCTCCGACACGCCAGGCAAGCATGATCGTCACACTAAGTCGCTTGGTATTAGATATATGAGTGATTGGTCTTAGTGCTAGTGGGAGATTGTAAGAGTATGCACAAAGATCAATCATGAGATGGTTGTAATAACATACTTTATTTACCATATTTATTAATATAAAGCATTGTCATTATTATTTCGCTTTTCTATCTGTGTATACAAATAAACTGCTTTTATAATAATGTCCCGAGAATAATATGATTATTCTTAAAAGATCCTTAGTCAAGTATTATTGTTGACTAGGACAACAATAATGCATTAAGACTAACATGTAGTTGATTGATGATAAAGAGTTGTCATTGATGTGGATTGTCAAAATCAATGCATGAATATGTGTGTTAGAGAACAACATATTGGATTGACCCGTTATGAGTATGTTTATTTGGATTATTATGTAATTGTCACAACATTACTCATAGTGATTAATATGTATATGATCCTCGGACTTGAGACAATTATTATCTCAACATCGTGAGTTGTATATTTTGATACAATCAAACGTACTAATCGTAATTGGTTGTTCTATAAAGGCCGATGTTGGATATACCACAATCTATGTAGAGGATATGGTTGATCAATATAGATAAGTCCCTCCTACATAATGGGAGTAATATCTTAGGCCACTTGATTGAGTGAGACTAGAAATGCATGGCCATGCTCAAATAAGTTGACATGAGATGTCATACTAATTTGTATATCATAGTCTACTCAAGATATCAAGAAACATGGGATGGACTATACAAGTGTGACTATTCCATGACTTGTGTCCATTCCAGAGATAAAGGACTTAAGGATTAATGTATGAAAGGTTAATCACGAAAGGTTATGTCGAATCATGACTTCTTGTAACTTAGGTAGCAATGATGCATTGCTAGATGCCACTCATTGTCCGCGTGATAATAGAATCGTTCTAGTATTACTCGCTAACGTTGCAAGAACCTCTGGTGGTCACACCCTATGGTTGAAATGAACGGAATAAAATATAATTGGTATTGTTTTTGGTTGTCACATGAATTAAATTAATTAAAGAATTAATTTAATTGGGTAATCAAATATTGAACATATTATATGTACAAGGATGTTGTACACATAATGACAACATAATTCTATTAATATATGAATTTGATTCATATATAAATTTAAATAAATATAGTTTACTCAAATCCTTATTATAATTAATGTAATTATAATTTTCTGGATATAATTAATGTAATTATATTTTCTGTTAAAAACTTTATTGTATTTATTTAATCTTATGATACATTCAAGAGATACCAATTATAAATGGGTATTAAAAGGATACCAAATAATGGGCCCAATGAAAAGATACCCATTATAAAAGGCCCAATTAAAAGGATACCCATTATAAAAGGTATTTAAAAGAGGCAAAGCTTATGTGAAAAACCTAATAGAGTGTTTGTTAGGTCTAGCAGCCGTCAAGCAAATAAACCTCCAGAAAAGTTTTGGAGATTTCTTCCGCTCATAGTCAAACCGGGTGGATCACGTAGAGTCGACATCGAAAAGGTTGTGGCTTGATTCGACAATGAGATCAAAACTCTTGTTGCCAAGGTGTCATTGTCTACTCAGATTGAAGTTTTTGGTAAATTTGAAACCTTTATTTCACCCCGATTCGCTCCTCACACATGGATCCATGGTTTGGATCGCCGGATCTAATTTTATTCTGCTGCGCCATGGGGTTTCGGCGCTCCAACAGCAAGTTGCTAAGGCAAGTGGTCTTCTGTGCTATAATTGATGTAAAAATCGGTGAGTTAAAGGGGGCTTAAGTTTTCTACTCATCTAATCTAAGTCTTGAGAGTAAGCATTCTTACTTGAACTTTGTTATTTTATAAGCAAGCTTACATGTGTTGTGATATGTGCAAGTGTGTGATGTTAATATATATGTTGAATATATGATTGTATATACCTTGTGAAAATTTCTTTTATGCATACACAGTTGAAATGAAAGCGTATTTGGTTCATTGAGAAAAGTGTTTTCACATGAGGTTCATTGAGAAAATTTGTATCGTACCAAAATAATTAAAATGCAAGCGTAAACAGTTCATACTATGGCCTTATTACATCAAAAACAAAACCCGAATAAATCCAAATACGAAAAAGAAAAATAGAAAGTCCAAATTAAAAATAAACTTTGAGCTGAGCATGGCCACCACTAAGCTCCTGCTGACCCGGTCCATTATTGAGCGTCACCTGAAAACATATCCCACAATGGGGTGAGTCAAACAGACTCACTGTATAACAACCACACTAAGTCCTAATGATTCAGGCATATCAGATCATACATATCACAATTTACAAATAATGATGCATTCCCGAACCCAAACCTAGATACCATCCGCTACACATCACCCGTACCAACCATCACACCGTGGGGACTACTAAGTCAACCCTCCATTCGCTACACATCATCGAAGGTAGTCGCTGCAGACGACGTGCTCATCGCCCTTATATATATTGTGGCATTGCCACCAGATCAGATTTTTGTGACATAAGTCACCACATTCGATTATGTGACCAAGTCACCACATTCGATATATTTGTGGTATAAACCACCGATCACTTCCCCTTTCCATATAACCCATATGCCCCATGTCATACAAATATGCATAAACCATGTCATATTTCTTATTCACATTCTTATTATTTCACATATGTGCTGTACAGGTCATATTATACTCATAGTAGGAGTAGGTAAATGTACCTGAGTACTTTGTACCACTGCATGGTACCTTAGCCCACTTTGCACATTATTATAAACACATATATTAAATTTAATGCCATAAACCTATTAAGACTTAGGGAAGGGCTACACACCTGGTATACTTATCGAGTTCACTGAAATCCTAAAGAATCTTGATTTAATGCTCTAGATCTTAGTCCCTACATTCGGCCAACACTTAATATTTTAACAAAAGCCTATTCGGCTATAAAACCAAATCCCGAAGGATTAACGCAACCAACTTCTTACCTTGCTGCCGATTTGACTACTAATCAAATCCCGAAAACTTCGTGATGACACTTCTTGCAATTAGTTAAACACTAAATCATTGAACTAGGTAGTTTCAGCTTTTTAACGAAGTAAGAAATAGATCTGAGTCACTAAGTATGGCCTTAGCCGAATGTCAGATGCACTGACCTTGTGAATCTAAATCCCGAATTTGCTATCTACTAAAGAAGATGTCGAATCTCTGCATAACCTTTGTTAGAGTCGATTATAGCACTTAATGGACCAAGACAAATGGCCTTCAGCCTAAGATCATATTTGCTTACCTTAGCTCCTGAAATCCCGAATGATTTTCTCCTTGTTAGTCGACAACTACCAAATCCCGAAGCCTTCTTCAAAGTTTCGGCCAAAGAACACTAATAGGATTAGTTCTTAGATTTCGACAAGTCTAAAAGAAAAAGGAATGGAAATCGAATAACATTTGATCTTACCTTTCTTTCAGAAATCGAAGCACCTTACCTGACACCACAGAGATTTTGGTTTTGAAGAACACTAGGGAGATTCGGCTTTTGCTTAACAGTAGTGGTAATGAGAAAGAGATGAAAAAGAATGTTATGGAGGCTCAAGTATGAATCGGCTAGAGAGAGGAAAAAGAAAGAATTGAGAGAATTGGGGAAGAAGATTTCTGGCTAGGAGAGAAACTTGAGAAAAGAAAAAAAGAATTCAAATGAAGAGGATGAACACTAGGCTTCAGAATTTCGGCTATACACCACCTTATTCTGATAACTTTATCTCTCAATTATCACATCATCTTTTCCCATTAATCCTTACCTTAATTAATTATTTCCATTTATCTCTTAAAAATCTAAGACGAGACAAAACCAAATCTTAATTGAATACTCTTATCGAAATAACTCCCAATCCTGAAGGTTCCCTCTTAACCTTTGTCGAAACTGCCCCTAATAGACCATAGTCAGAATCGGCTATAATAAATAGAATATTGGATCTCAAATTCTGAGAGATTTCCTCTTATAATAGGCTACAGGTGAACCCCGAAACCCACCTTCATAGTTTCGGCCAAAAAAGAATAGGAGTTAGATTTCTAAATTTCGGTCACCTAAAATAAAAGAAAGAGGTTTGAACCAAAAGAGATCTCTTACCAAATAAAATGACCAACACAATGATCATAGATTCTAGGAAATCGACAAGAGGAGAAACCGGAAGTAGAGAAGTCATTCCAGAGGAGATTGATGATCGGCTTCCGGCTATTAATACTTAAGAACAATCGGTTTCAATGGGTTGAGATGCAATGATCTTTTCGGCTTTAGAGAGGGATAACAAAGGTTATGGATTAGGCTTAGGTGAAAAGTGAGCAATTGTTTATGGCCAAGAGAGACTTTCGGCTTTTGAAGAATCGTGAAAAGAGAAAGAGGGAAGGTAGAGATTAGATGCGATTCGACTTTTGTGACAAAAGGAAGGTTCGGCCAACATAAAAGGGAAGAGGAGAGAAGAGAAGAGAAGTTTGGAACCTTAGAGAGTTGCGGCAATGGTAAGGATGAAGGAGTTTCGGCCTTAGCAAAATAAAAGAGAAAAGAAGAAGATGATTAAGAAGGAAAAGTGCACGAGTGGTCCCTTTTGGTTTACGGTCTCAAATGACAAAAGAATTCGAAGGCTTTCGGAAAAAGAAATCGCACAGAAGGTGCTCAACACCACCTTATGCACATTCGGCCTCCTCCCTCCCAACTTCATGGCCGAAAATGTCACCTTAGGAGTCCTTTGGTCGGCCAACTCTCCTTCCCCTATCAGCTTCCTTCTTTTTCTCCTACTTTTTCTCTTCACCTCTCATTCAAAATAGTTTGAATGAGTTAACACTTATCCTCCCTCCTTAGCCGAATTTTGAATGAATTTAACTTAATCAAATGCTCATCCACTTAGTGTCCCAGTCTTTGTCCACCACTGCTTCTCCTTCTTTGCAAAATAAAAGCGCAAATGCTTCCTTTGTTTGCTCGAACCTAGGCCCCGCACACTCCTCGAGCGTTACACCCCTGAGCTCTAAGTGGCGCCTCCCTTGCCACTTTACTAGCCCAGTACTTGAGTCTACATCTGCATACAAATTTTCTTAAGGCCTATCTTGCTTAGCCCCATTTCAAGACTTAAAATCCAATATTTTTCTAAGGCATTCACCTACATTCTAGGGTTCCCAAAACCCACAAAACACATTCAAACTACACATAGGCATGCTTCCACATACAATTAAGTTAAAATGCATAACCCCTACATCCCGGATATTACAGTTCTGCCCCCCTTAAAAATAATTTCGACCTCGAAATTACCTGGCTAGAATAAGTGAGGGTATTGCTATTGCATTGTTTCCTCCGGCTCCCACGAAGCCTCTTTCGATCCATGATTACGCCACAACACTTTGACTAGAGGAACTGATTTCCTCCGTAACACCTTCACATCCCGTTCCAGAATCTGAATCGGCTCTTCCTCGTAGGACAAATCTGGTCTTAGCTCCACCTCCTCAACTGGCACTACGTGAGATGGATTCGATTGGTAATGATTTAACATCGAAATATGGAACACATCGTGCATCTGCTTTAATTTTGAAGGCAACTCTAACTGATATACCACTGGTGGGTCCTATAAACCTGGGACTTAACTTCCCCTTGCGACCAAACCTCATCACCTTCTTCCATGGCAAAACTTTCAGAAACACCTGATCCCCCACCGTAAACACTATTTCCTTCCGCTTAAGATCTGCGTACGACTTTTACCTATCAGATGCCTCTTTCAACCTTGCCCAAATTACCTTAACCTTTTCTTCGAATTCTGCCACAATTTCCAGACCCAAAACATGGCGTTCCCCTAATTCCGTCCAACATGTAGGAGTGCAACACTTCCGCCCATACAATGCTTTGTACGGTGCCATTCGAATACTTACTTGATAGTTGTTGTTGTACGCAAACTCTGCTAAAGGAAAAAATTCTTCCCAGCTTCCTCTGAAGTCTATCACACAGCCTCTCAACATATCCTCTAACACTTGGATTACTCGCTCAGACTGGCCGTCCGACTGTGGATGAAATGCCGTACTGAAATCTAACCTGGTGCCCAAAGCCTGATGCAATGCTTTCTAAAACCGAGACGTAAACCTCGGACCCCTATCCAAAATAATCGACACCGGCACTCCATGCAGCCTCAAAATTTCTGACACATACAACTTCGCTAACCTCTGCAAAGAATAATCAACTCGTACTGGTATAAAATGCGCAGACTTTGTCAACCGATCCACTATCACATACACTGAGTCCTTCTTAGTAGGCGTAAGGGGAAGCCCACTAACGAAGTCCATAGTAATTCTCTCCCATCTTGCATCAGCACACATCCCAATCCTGTATGAGAAGTATCACAATACACCATAAAATCCTTCCCTGCCTCAGGTTGAATCAAAATCGGAGCTTCTGTCAAAACCTTCTTAAGCCTCTCGAAACTCTCCTGCTGCTTATCTGTCCATACGAAAGGTACCTCCTTCCTTAGCAGCTTCGTCAAAGGTGTAGCTATTGATGAGAACCCTTCGACAAATCTTCTGTAGTAGCCTGCTAAACCCAAGAAACTACGAACCTCAGCCAAGACTTAGGTGGTTTCCAATCTAACACTGTCTCAATCTTTCGAGGGTCCACCCTTATCCCTTCTGCAGAGACCACATGTCCTAAGAACGCAACTTCCTTCAGCCAAAATTCACACTTGCTAAATTTGGCATATAGCTTCTTTTCCCTTAACACTTGCAACACTATCTGGAGATGCTCATCATGTTCTTCCTCAGACTTGGAATACACTAGGATGTCGTCTATGAACACAACGACGAACTAATCCAAGTAAGGTTGGAAAACCCGATTCATCATATCCATGAATGCAGCTGGGGTGTTCGTCAATTCGAACGGCATTACTAAGAACTCATAATGCCCATACCTTGTCCACAAAGCTGTCTTATGGATATCTGCTTCCTTCACCTTAAGCTGATGATACTCTGACCTTAGATCTATCTTTGAAAATATCGCAGCTCCCTTAAGCTGATCGAACAAGTCGTCTATCCTCAGCAAAGGATACTTGTTCTTGATGGTCAGCTTATTCAACTGCCGGTAATCTATGCACATACGCATAGTCCCATCCTTCTTCTTCACAAATAAAACCGGTGCTCCCTATGGAGACACACTAGGTCGGATAAACCCACGATCAAGCAACTCCTGGATCTGAGCCTTCAGTTCCACCAACTCCTTTGGTGCCATTCTATATGCAGCGATAGATACTGGCGCCGTGCCAGGCAACAAGTCAATCCCAAATTCCACCTCATGATCCTGAGGCAACCCCGAAAGTTCTTTTGGAAAGACATCCACAAATTCTCTCACAGTCCTAACCCCTTCAACAGTTGCTTCCTTAGCCTCTAAGGCACTAACAATCATTAGAAAAGCTACACATCCCTTTCTTACCATCTTTTCTACCTTAAGGGCGGATACTACATTCGACAAGTAATTGCGTCTTTCGCCCATGACCATAACTTCATTATCGTCAATAGTTCTCAATGACGTCCGCTTAACAGCACAATCCACCTTCGCACGGTACTTCACTAACTAGTCCATGCCGAAGATTAGGTCAAATTCCCCGAATGGCAACTCCATTATGTCAGCCAAAAATTGCGTCCCCTGAACTTCTAAAGGCACTTCCTTAAAGAGCTTATCTACTATTACAGTCTGTCATAAAGGACTAAGTACAGTCATCTTCCTAGGTACAGTCTCATAGTTCACATGCAGAGTTCTAGATACTTCACTAGCGATGTATGAATGGGTTGACCCTATATCTATCAAAGTAATAAACGGTAATCCAGAAATAAGGAACGTACCCGTTATGACATCAGGTGCATCACCATCTTCCCTCCGACAAACTGTATACACCAGACCCGGCTGTCTCGCCTCCGTGTTACCACTACCTCTGCCTGGTATTCCACAACCTCTACCAGAACCATTACCTCTGCCATTCAAACCATGACCCCTCGACGGCTGCTGACCACCTTTGCCAGCCTGATTAAAACCGTGACCTGCTGAGCGATTCCTATCTGTATCCATCGGACAATCCCTAATCATATGATCCTTAGACCCACACTTAAAAAATCCCCATGTCTTTTTCTAACATTCTCCTGGGTGCATCTTTCCACACTGAGCACAAGTGTGATACTGTCCTCCTACAACACCCTGCTGACTACACGGCCCAACCACTCTAGGTTTCTTTTGAAAATTCCCGGATGACCCTGAAGACCCATAGCTCCTCTTATTCCTATTCTGACCTCTATCCCGGTTCTGTCTTTCAGTCCGCTTAACTTCTTCAGCTATCCGAGCTTTATCCACTAAAATTACAAAGTCTATCTCCCGGTGCGGGGCAATCAACACTCTCAGCTCATCTCTCAGTCCATCCTCGAATCTGACACACCGCTCATAATCAATAGCTACAATTCCTCTGGCATACCGGCTTAACTGCAAAAACTCCACTTCATATTCTGCTACCGACTTACTTCCTTGTACCAGATTCAGAAACGCCTTTCTCTGCAAGTCTATGTAGCTAGCTCTGACATATTTCCCCTCAAACTTAACCTTAAAATACCCCCAATCCACTCGATCTGCAGGGGTACCCTCTTTAACAGTGAGCCACCACTAGTAGGCCTCATCCCAAAGCAGCGAAACAACACCTTTCAGCTCCTCCTCAGCAGTGCAGTCCAAGTCATCCATGAACCTCTCAACTGCCTCTAACCAATACACCGCTACATTTGGAGCTACCCCAGACACTCCTCTAAAAACCTCAGCTCCATTTGACCTAAATCTCTTAGATACAGACTTTTGGGCCCCATTTCCTATACTAGCTCCTGCCACTAGCTCTAGCACTCGCAGTATAGCCTGCGATACCACGTCATCTCCTCCTGTCTGCTCCTCAAATGCTGCCCCTACAGCTGGTGGCGGTGCCTCATTTTCGGAACCCTGACCAGACCCAACTGGTTCTGACACAGTCATTCTGCCTCTGCCGCGCCCACGGCGACCACGTCCCCTAGAACTCATGTCTACGTCACGTCTAATCTGTTTTATGAAAATTTTATGCATTAGAATCTTTTCACTTTCTTGTTTAAGAGGAATTTTATGGAGAGAGTTTTTAATCAGTGGTTTTTTCGTAGAAGTACACATATACCTAAGGTCCATGTCTCTATAGTATAGTGTCCCTACATTTACTAGCTAAAGTATCATAAATTATCATACTCAAATCAATTTATAAACAAAAGAACTTACCTGGCGGACCTGGGCCGAGAACTCGGGTGCCATGCTTCCATAAAACCATTTTAACCCAAAAATTTTCAAAACCCATGTTGGCTCACATTTTGAAAATGTTGTGGGCTTCAAAACCCAAGGCCGAGTGATTAAAACTGGGCTCTGATACCAAGTTGAAACACCCCAAACTCGGCCCACAAGCCCCGACCAGATCTGGCATGCTCCTTGAGTAAAACCCATTTTGGTCACCTTAGAAAATATGTCAGTTTCGAAGAAAAATAGAATTTGAATCTGAAAACTGCGTT
The DNA here is from genome assembly GCA_025503065.1 of Gossypium bickii. Taxonomy (NCBI): domain Eukaryota; kingdom Viridiplantae; phylum Streptophyta; class Magnoliopsida; order Malvales; family Malvaceae; genus Gossypium; species Gossypium bickii. The sequence goes on along the minus strand of CP106717.1, from coordinate 37,276,563 downwards.
GTTATATTGGTTTTCTATCTCTTTAAAACGCTATCTTCATGATTTAAAATTATAAGTTAAAAGAAACTGAATTTAGAGCTTATTATTAAGTCGGAAACCGTAGATGTTTAAGTGATTTTACGAAAAATGTTTAATTATTGGTTTGATGTTGATCGTATCAAATGAATATAAAAACGCATAAGTGAAACAGTTATATAGTGGCCTTATTACAGTAAAACATAACCCGAAATAAATCCCGAAATAAATAAAGGAAACGTGATAAGTTTAATCTAAAGAAACCCAGAAAGCTGAGTTGAGCATGGCCACCACATAGTCCTCGCTAACCCGGTCCAAATCACTAAGTATCACCTGCAAAAGATATCCCACGAAGGGTGAGTCAATAGACCCAATGTGTAACAATACACTAAAAGCCCAAATCAATCATAGCCTTAACATTAACAATTTGGGCAAAGCCCATTTAAACATATTCGGCAATAAACCCATACATAGCATAATGAATCATAAACCACATGTACATATCAAATGAAATGCAAACCCGAGCCCACCTAAATATCCATCCTCTACACACCACTCGTACCTACCAATCACACAGTGGGGATTACTAAATCGACCCTCCATCCGCTACACACCATCAAAGGCAGTCGCTGCAGTCAACTGCACATCGCCCTTATAATCGTGGCATAGCCACCAGATAAATGTGACAGAGTCACCGGATTCATAATATGTGACAAAAGTCACCGGATACATAATATGTGACATAAGTCACCGGATAATGTGGTAAAAACCACCGGAACACTTCCCCTTTATCAATATCACCCATATGCCCATACAACATACACATTTTCAGATTCATGCTTATAACATTATTAGAAGAGTATTAAGGGGGTAACATACCTGATTGCACTGTACCACTGAATGGTACCCTTAGCCATGTTTCCCGTATTTCATAATCACACATATTACATATCAATACTATTAATCTATCGGGAAATTAGTGTAAGGTTACACACCTGATAACAACGAGAACTACAATCCCGATCTCACTGACACTTTCGCTGGTAGGGACAACAGTGAACTACTTATCCCTTTCCAACGCTGGCCCATACCCCGGTGGCCAATCACGAAGAGCAGAAACCGAGCGTTTCTTGAATTTAGGGGTAGGCACTACCCCTTTCTCCCTTTTACTGGTACTCGCATACATTGAGGGACACTTAATCAGAATACCCGGTTAACCATTAAATCAAATCTAAGACGAGACAAAACCAAATCTTAATTGAATACTCTTATCGAAATAACTCCCAATCCTGAAGGTTCCCTCTTAACCTTTGTCGAAACTGCCCTTAACAGACCATAGTCAGAATCGGCTATAATACATAGAATCTATGAAAATGGCCCTTGGCCGAATACTACATTTGCTTACCTTGGATCTCAAATTCCGAGAGATTTCCTCTTATAATCGGCTACAGGTGAACCCTGAAACCCACCTTCATGGTTTCGGTCAAAAAAGAATAGGAGTTAAATTTCTAAATTTCGGTCACCTAAAATAAAAGAAAGAGTTTGAACTAAAAGAGATCTCTTACCAAATAAAGTGACCAACACAATAATCACAGATTCTAGGAAATCGACAAGAGGAGAAACCCGAAGTAGAGAAGTCATTCCAGAGGAGATTGATGATCGGCTTCCGGCTATTAATGCTTAAGAACAATCGATTTTAATGGGTTGAGATGCAATGATCTTTTCGGCTTTAGAGAGTGATAACAAAGGTTATGGATTCGGCTTAGGCGAAAAGTGAGCAATCGGTTATGGCCAAGAGAGACTTTCAGCTTTTGAATAATTGTGAAAAGAAAATGGGGGAAGGTAGAGATTAGATGCGATTCAACTTCTGTGACAAGAGGAAGGTTCGACCAACATAAAAGGGAAGAGAAGAGAAGAGAAGAGAATTTTGGAACCTTAGAGTGTTGCGGCAATGGTAAGGATGAAGGAGTTTCGGCCTTGGCAAAAGAAAAGAGAAAAGAAGAAGATGATTAAGAAGGAAAAGTGCACGAGTGGTCCCTTTTGGTTTACAGTCTCAAATGACAAAAGAATTCGAAGGCTTTCGGGAAAAAGAAATCGCACAAAAGTTGCCCAACACCACCTTATGCACATTCAGCCTCCTCGCTTCCAACTTTATGGCCGGAAATGTCACCTTAGGAGTCCCTTGGCCGGCCAACTCTCCTTCCCCTATCATCTTCCTTCTTTTTCTCCTACTTTTTCTCTTCACCTCTCATTCAAAATGGTTTGAATGAGTCAACACTTATCCTCCCTCCTTAACCAAATTTTGAATGAATTTGACTTAATCAAATGCTCATCCACTTAGTGTCCCAGTGCCGTCCACCACTGCTTCTCTTTGCTGCAAAATAAAAGCTCTAAATGCTTATCTTACTGCTCGAACCTAGGCCCTGCACACTCCCTGAGGCGTCACACCTCTGAGCTCTAAGTGGCGCCTCTCTTGCCACTTTACTAGCCCAGTACTTGAGTCTAAATCCGCATACAAATTTTCTTAAGGCCTATCTTGCTTAGCCCGACTTCAAGACTTAAAATCCAATATTTTTCTAAGGTATTCACCTACATTCTGGGGTTCCCAAAACCACAAAACACATTGAAACAACACATAGGCATGCTTCCACATACAATTAAGTTAAAATGCATAACCCCTACATCCTGGATATTATACCGAGTATCTTGTTTTCACTTAGCTCAGTCTAATACAAAGGTGTTCGACATTTGCGTCCGTACAAAGCCTCAGAAGGTGCCATTTTGATGCTCGACTGAAAATTATTATTATATGCAAACTCAATCAACTACAAATATTGTTCCCACGTACCATCAAACTCAATAATGCAACATCTCAACATATCCTCAAGAATCTTAATGATCCGCTCGGATTGACCATCTGTCTATGGTTGAAAAGCTGTACTGAAATGCAATTTAGTATCTAAAGCCTCTTGCAGTTTCTTCTTGAATCATGAAGTAAACCTCGGATCTCTGTGAGACACAATAGATAGTGGCACCCCATGCAATCTCACAATATCAAAAATATAAAGCTCAGTTAATTTATCAAGTGTGTAATAAGATCGTACCGAAATAAAATAGGCTGTTTTCGTCAATCTGTCAACTACGACCCAAATTGCGTCTTTCTTTCTCGGAGTCAAAGGCAATCTTAAAACAAAATCCATCATCACTTTATCCCATTTCCACTCAAGAATCAAAATCGGTTGTAACAAACAAATATGGCACTTGATGTTCAGTTTTAACTTGCTGATAGACTAAACATTTCAAGATAAACTTTGAAATATCACGCTTCATTCCAAACCACCAATAAAGTCGTTTCAAATCATTGTACATCTTTGTACTTCCCGGATGGATAGATAAGCGACTACTATGAGCTTCTTTCAATATCGACTGTATCAACTCTGAATTCCTCGAAACACAAATTCGATCTCGATATCTCAAACAATTATCATCATCAACTCAATTTAGAATCAGAGTTTAGATGACACTGAGCTCGATTCACTAACATTTCATTATCAACTTTCAGAGTATCACATATTTTCTATAAAAAAAAGGGTTCCGCTTTCAATTCAGCCAAAATAAGCCATCATCAGACAAATCTAAATGAGCACTCATCGTACGGAATGCAAACAACAATTTTTGACTCAATGCATCAATAACAACATTTGCCTTACCCTGATGATAATCTATCACAAGCTCGTAGTCTTTCAATAGTTCTAATCATCTTCTCTATCTTAGGTTCAAGTCTTTTTGAGTCATCAAATATTTTAGACTTTTATGATCCGAAAACACATGGCATTTTTCACCGACAAGATAGTTGCGCCAAATCTTCAAAGCAAACACAATCGCAGCTAATTCAAGATCGTGCGTCGGATAATTCTTTTCATGTGGTTTCAATTGTCTTGAGGTATAAGCTATAACTTTGCCTTCCTACATCAAAACACATCCTAGACCATTCAATGAAGCATCACTATAAATCACAAACTCTTTTCTCGATTCTGGCTGTACCAAAACTAGAGCTTCTATTAAAAGGGCTTTCAACTGATCAAAGCTTTTCTGACATTTATCAGACCATTCAAATTTCACATCTTTCTAAAGCAATCTAGTCAACAGAGTCGCAATCATTTAAAAACCTTTTATGAACCGTTGATAATAACCAGCAAGTCTCAGAAAACTACGGACTTCAAATACATTTTTCGGAGGCTTCCACTCCAAAATAGCTGAAATCTTGCTTGGATCAACTCATATACCAGATGCTGACACAATATGTCCCAGAAAACCAACTTCACTCAACCAGAACTCACATTTGCTAAACTTTGCATATAACTGTTTATCTCGCAGAGTTTGTAGCACAATTCTCAGATGTTCAACATGCTCAATTTCATTATGCGTATAAATCAAAATCTCGTCAATGAATACAACAACTAATCGATCTAGATATGGTCAGAAAATTCTGTTCATCAGATCCATAAAAATAGCAAGAGCATTTGTTAGCCCGAAAGGCATAACTAAAAACTCATAATGCCTATACCTCGTTCTGAAGGTAGTTTTTGGAATGTCTGAATCTTTTACTCGCAACTGATAATATCCTGATCTCAAATCTATCTTTAAAAACATGGTGGCACCTTTCAACAGATCAAACAAACCACCAATTTTGGGCAGAGGATATTTGTTCCTGATAGTCACTCTGTCCAACTGACGGTAATCAATGCACATTCTCAACGTACCATCTTTCTTTTTCACAAATAAAACGGAAGCACCGCAAGGTGAAAAACTCGGTCGTGCAAATCCTCTATTGGTTAACTCTTGCAACGGTGTCTTTAACTCTTTCAATTCTATTGGTGCCATTCTATACAGAGCTACCGATGTAACACCCCCCACCCGTATCCGTCGCCGGAATAGGGCTAAAGGCGTTACCGAATATATCGAAGAGTTTTATAGACATTTAGTAATACAAATCATCAATCACAATCAAAGTGCCCCTTTTATAGGTCAACAAGACCTTAATCATGCTTTAGAATAGGGTTGGGAATAAACCTAATGCATATGAAATTTCTCGAAAATTTAAAACTTTCTTAAGTTATAAAGGTCACACGCCCGTGTAGGCAGGCCGTGTGCCTCCCACGGCTACTAGACACACCCATGTGTCTTGGCCGTGCCAAAACAGAGCATATATACTGACTTATCCACATGGTTACTAGGCACGCCCGTGTACCTTAACCGTGTATAATTAGGCCAGATACTGACTTACTCACACGGCCACCAGGCACGCCCATGTGCTATGGCCGTGTAAAATATGCTAGCTACTAACTTGGTCACACGGCCACAAGACACGCCCGTGTGCCATGGCCGTGTAGGCAAAACAGGCCATTTGCAAGGCCAAAATGCCACCCACACAAGGGTCAACCCTACAAGCAACTTACCTATTCATTTCATGCACATTTGACATCCAAAATCATGTCAAACAATCAACAAATCTTCACTTTCAAACTCATTTCCAATCATACCACTTTCCCCAACTAAAAACACATATACATTCAAACATGATTCAACCACATTTACATTTCATATAACCATTTCTGTAATAGTCCGATTTATACCTAGTCAGAACAGTGGTTTCGAGACCACAAATCCGAGTTCATATAATATTTTAATATTATTTTCTGTGCTGTTGATATGTGACTAAGCATGTGGTAAAATTTCATAAGTTAATTTGTCTGTTCGTGTGTTTAATTTGCAAAAGGATGAAATTGCATTAAATGTGAAGGTTGCTTGCTATTTGTTGAAGTATTAATTTGTTGTGGCTTTGTAAAAGTGAGGGCCTTATGTGGCAATTTGGCCAAAATTATAGATGGTGGATGGCAATGTGCAAACACATTATGTTTATATATGATTATTTTATATGTTATGTTAAATATACATGTATTTTATATTTTATATTAATATGTTATAATAAAAGAAAAAAAACTAAAGATGGTAGTGGATATTCATTCATCCATTTTTACAACTGAAAAACACCAAAAGAAAAGAAAGAAAAATTGAGCTAGGCATTCGACATTTTCAAGCTCAAATTAAGATCAAGCACCGAGGAAAACGGATTTAGATCACGGGAAAGTGAAAGTAAACGAGTAGTCGTTTTCATTTCAATATATCGAATCCGAGGTAAGTCACTATGCAATCAAATGTATATGTATGTAATTGTAAATGTACATATGATTAATGATGATATTGAATGCTTATGAGAGATTATACATTTGAATTCCGAGATAAGTTTGATATAGTGAATAAGTCCGAGAAGTTTTGTACGAACCTAGGAATATATAGGATTGATTAAGTCACGACATAGATATCTATTCTGTATTTATCATGTAAGACCAAGTCTGAGACGTTGGCGTTGATTTGATATTTGTGTAAGACCCTGCCTGGGACAGTGGCATCGATATCTGATTCTGTGTAAGACCACATCTGGGACATGGCAACAATATGAGCTTTACGTATAAGACCATGTCTGGGAAGTTGGCATCGTTATAATCCTTACGTGTAAGACCGTGTCTGGGACATCGGCATCGTACTAATTCGTGTAAGACCCTGTCCGGGACAGTGGCATCTATATATGAGTACATGTAAGACCTCGTCTGGGACGATGGCATTGTATCATTATTCCGAGCTTTTGAGTATCCGAGTAGATTTACTTACGGTTCAACGGACAAGTCTGAAATACGATTGGCAAATTCGAGCTTTGATAGATTAAGTAAATGAATGATTCATGTACGTTAATTATACACTAATTGTGTATACAAGGTAAGTATCTATGTGACCTTACTATGATGTTATGTATATGGATTTGATGATATAATATGTAATGTTTGACTAGTTGAATTATGTACATACATGGTATGTGAATTGGAATAAGTTAAGTGTTTGTTAAGCAATCAAGCTTAAGAAAGAATGATATGATTTATATCATGAGAACCAAATTGGTCATTGTTATAGTTTTGGTTATATGCAATTCATACTAATTTTGCTTGTATATTGACTTACTAAGCTTTTGGAAAGCTTACTCTGTATGTGTGTTTTCTCTCTTTTATAGGTCGTCAAAGCTACTGAAGGCTCGGGACTGTCACAGATCGTCATCACACTACTAAACTTATTTTGGTACACTTTGAAAATGTATTTGGCTAGATATGGCATGTATAGGCTAGTCCTTGATATGAGTTGTTATGTGAACTTAGCCATATGATTTGGCTAGTTATGTTTTTGTTATATGCATTAAGGACTATGTTATGTGAAGTATGTTTTGGCATGATGAATTGGTTTATGATACGGTAAGTTTTTGGGTAAGCAAATGAATGTATTATGCTTGTGAGGAGATGAGTTTTGATATTGATTTTGTTATGGTTGGAATGGGAACTGAATGCATAGATTGAATAGTCATATTGGTATGTTTTGGTTGCCTTATATGCATGATATGTTTTGATAAATGTTGCTTGTAGATATGACCCTTATGGGTAGCAATTTGGCCTTATAAATGGCATATAATGTCACACGGTTGTGGCACACGGGCGAGCCTAAAGACCGTGGGTGAATAGCAGGATGTAGCCTGGTAGTACACGACCTCGACATGGGTGTGGTGTACAAGTCAGTAGCTAGCTAAGAGTATACGGCCATGGCACACGGGCGTGCATGGTGGCCGTGGTGAGGAAGTCAGTATATGGCCTATTAGTACACGGCCATGGCACACGGGTGTGCCTAATGATCGTGGAGGTATAGTTAGCATGTACACACGAGAGGACACACGGGGGTGTCTATATGCCGTGGAGGGCACACGGTCTCCTTCCATGGGCGTGTATCCCCTGAATTTTAGAAAAGTTTCAAATTTTCCATGGAATTTGTATGTGTTCCAGTTGAGTCCCGACCCGAGTTATAAGCATGTTTGAGGTCTTATTGACCATATTTAATGGATATTGTATGTGTGATGGATGAATGAAATCTATGAAATGTTATGAATATTTCCGATCTGTCTGGTAACGTTCCTAACCTTAGTCTAATGATAGACACGGGATAGGGGTGTTACATTTGGTTGGTATCAGAGTTATGGTTTAGCCGATTCTCGGACTAACGTAGCGTGTCAGAGTCTAGCTATACATGCCACATATCTGAATTGTGATAGTGTGATGAATCCTGACGAATAAAATGTGATTTTTGTTTAGTAATGGATCCCGAAAGGGCCGTAGCTAATGACGTAGAAAGTAATGCACCTGCTCCCGCAGCGCCCTCTGATTCGAGACAGACTATGAGCGATCAAGAGGGAGAAGCTAAGCAAGCTTTCTTCCATATGATGAGTGAGTGGTTCACTCAATTCGTAAGAAATAACCGAACTATTTCACAACCCCCGCCCTCGGTTAATCCCCCTCAGACTACAGTTGTGCCACCAGTTATTCATCAAAATATGTTGAATAAGCCTTATGTTGACAAGATCCGTAAGTATGGGGCCGAAGAATTCTGAGCTACTAAAGGCGATGATGCTGAAAAGGCCGAGTTCTAGATTGAAAATACTATCCGGGTATTTGATGAAATGTCTCTGACTCTGGAAGAATGTATAAGATGCGTGGTATCATTACTTCGAGATGCAGCTTATCAATGGTGGAGAACTCTAATTTCTGTGGTTCTAAAAGAGCGAGTTACATGGGACTTCTTTCAGATCGAGTTTCGAAAGAAATATATCAGTTAAAGATTTGTTGATCAGAAACGAAAGAAATTTTTAGTACTTAAACAGGGCCGAATGACTGTTTCTGAGTATGAATGAGAATCTGTAAGATTAAGTCAGTATGCCTGGGAATGTGTATCTTCTGAAGCCATAATGTGCAAAAGATTCAAAAATGGTCTTAATGAAGACATTCGTTTGCTAGTCGGGATTTTGGAAATAAAAGAGTTTGTTGTACTCGTTGACAGAGCTTACAAAGTTGAGGCACTCGAGAAAGATAAAAGAAAACCTGAGTCTGAAACCCGAGATATGAGAAAGAGATTTTAGAGTAATTCATTTCAGTCTGCTCCGAAAAGATTCAGAGATAATCAAAGTCGTTTCAGAGATAATATGGGACATTCGAACAGTAATCAATCTAGATTGCAAATGAGTTCTAAAACTCCAGCAACTTCAGTGTCCAACGTTGGTAATGTTCGATCTGAGAGACTTGAATGTAAACATTGTGGAAAAAGGCATCCGGGAAGCTGTAGATTAAACGATAGAGCTTGCTTCAGATGTGAATCACTTGATCATTTTATCTGTGATTGCCCTGAGTTTGTCGAGCCAGAGACTGTTCAGAATACGAGATCTAATAATGTACCTGTGAGAGGTAGACCATCGAAGAATGTAAGAAATGTTAGTGGTAGTCAGAGAACTACGAGAGAAAATATTGTCAGATCTAAAGTTAGAGCGTCAGCCAGAGCGTATGCTATTCGAGCTAGGGAGGAAGCTTTGTCACCAGATGTTATAACTGGTACTTTTACTCTTTATGATACTTTTGTGATTGCTTTGATAGACCCTAGTTCTATGCGTTCATATATATGCATGAATTTAGTATTCAGCAAGACTTTTCCTATTGAGTCTACTGAGTTTGCTATAAAAGTATCGAACCCCTTAGGTAAAAGTGTCATTGTTGATAAGGTGTGCAAGAATTGTCTGTTAATGTTTCGAGATATATGTTTCTCTGCTGATCTGATGCTTTTTCCATTTGATTAATTTGATATTATTCTGGGTATGGATTGGTTGTTTATGCATGATGATATTGTGAATTGCAAATGAAACACTATTGATTTGAGATGTCCGAATAATGAGATTGTACGAGTTGAGTCTAATGATTTGAATGGACTACCTGCTGTGATATCTGTTTTGAAAGCTCAGAGTTATTTGAAAAAGGGATATAAGGCATATTTTGCTTATGTAATTGATTCAAAAATGTCTAAAAGGAAGATTGAGTCAGTGCCTGTTGTCTGTGAGTTTTCTGATGTGTTTCCTGAAGAGTTACCGGGTTTACCTCCGTTTCGTGAACTTGAGTTTGGTATTGAATTATTGCCTTGTACTACACCTATTTCGATAGCTTCGAATAGAATGGCACCAACAGAATTGAAAGAGTTAAAATCACAGTTGCAAGAGTTGAATGATAGAGGGTTCGCTAGACCGAGTTTCTCGCCTTAGGGTGCTCCTATTCTGTTTGTGAAAAAGAAGGATGGCACGATGAGAATGTGCATTGATTATTGTCAGTTGAACAAGGTGACTATAAAGAATAAATATCCGTTGCCCAGAATAGATGATTTGTTTGATCAGTTAGAAGGAGCTACTGTATTCTCTAAGATCGACTTGAGATCGGGATACTATCAGTTGAGAGTTAAAGATTCAGACATTCCAAAGACTGCTTTCAGAACGAGGTACGGGCATTATGAGTTCTTAGTTATGCCCTTTGGACTAATCAATGCTCCTGCTGTTTTTATGGATCTGATGACCAGAATTTTTAGATCGTACCTAGATCGATTTGTTTTCGTATTCATTGATGACATTTTGATTTATTCGCATGATGAGGCTGAACATGATGAGTATTTGAGAATCGTGTTGCAAACTTTGAGAGAAAAGCAATTGTATGCAAAATTCAGCAAATGTGAATTCTGGTTACACGAGGTTAGTTTTCTGGGACATATTGTGTTAGCTTTTGGAATTCGAGTTGATCCGAGCAAGATTTCTGCTATTCTAAATTGGAAACGTCCAAGAAATGTATCTGAAGTCCGTAGTTTTTTGGGTTTGGCTAGTTATTACCGCAGATTTGTGAAAGGCTTTTCGACAATAGCTACTCCATTGACTAGATTACTTCAGAAAGATGCCAGATTTGAATGGTCGGATGAACGTCAGAGAAGTTTTGATCAGTTGAGAACTCTGTTAACAGAAGCTCCAATGTTAGTATAGCCGTAATCAGGTAAAAATTTGTTGTATATAGTGATGCTTCATTAAACGGTTTGGGATGTATTCTAATGCAAGAAGGCAAAGTTGTAGCTTATGCCTCGAGATAGTTGAAGCCTTATGAAAAGAACTATCTGACGCACGACCTTGAGTTAGCTATGATTGTTTTTGCACTTAAGATTTGGCGTCACTATCTGTACGGTGAGAAATGTTACGTGTTTTCAGATCATAAAAGTTTGAAATATCTAATGACTCACAAAGATTTGAACCTGCATGAGAGAAGATGGCTTGAGTTGTAAAAAGATTACGAGCTTGTGATAGAATATCATCCGGGTAAAGCAAATGTTGTTGTAGATGCTCTGGGTAGAAAATCGTTGTTTGCATTACGTGCTTTGAGTACTCAATTGGATTTGTCTGATGATTGTTCTGTGATAGCTGAACTAAAAGCAAAACCATTGTGTTTTACAATAGATATGTAATGCTCAGAAATCTGGTAATGAATTGCTAGCAAAACGAGCTCAGTGTGAAATGAATTATGAATCTAAATTTCAAATGGTTGATGATTGTTTGAGATTCCAAGATCATATCTGTGTTCCGAGAAATCCAGAATTGATTCAGTTGATTTTGAATGAAGCACATAATAGTCGTCTATCTGTTCATCCGGGAAGTACTAAAATGTATCATGATTTGAAACGACAGTATTGGTGGTCTGGTATAAAACGGGACATTTCTGACATTGTTTGGAAATGTTTAGTCTGTCAGCAAGTGAAAGTCGAACATCAAGTTCTGTCTGGGTTGTTACAACCGATTTTGATTCCCTAGTGGAAATGGGATAGAGTGACAATGGATTTTGTTTCTGGTTTACCTCAAACTTCAAGAAAGAAAGACGTTATATGGGTCGTGGTTGATAGATTAAAAAAATCCACTCATTTTATTCCGGTAAGATCTGACTACTCACTTGACAGATTAGCTAAGCTTTATATTGCTGAAATTGTGAGATTGCACGGGGTGCCACTGTCTATTATGTCTAATAGAGATCCGAGATTTATGTCGAGATTCTGGAAGAAACTGCAAGAAGCTTTGGGCACGAAATTACACTTCAGTACAGCTTTTCATCCGCAAACAGATGGTCAGTCTGAACGAATTATTTAGATTTTGGAAGACATGTTAAGATGCAGTATACTTGAGTTTCATGGTTCGTGGGAACAGTATCTACCATTGATCGAATTTGCGTATAATAATAGTTTTCAGACGAGCATTAAAATGGCACCATATGAAGCTTTATACGGACGTAAATGTCGTACACCTCTGTACTAGACCGAGCTAAGTGAAAATAAGCTTCACGGGGTTGATTTGATAAAAGACTCTGAACAAAAAGTGAAATTGATCCAATATTGTTTGAAAGCAGCATCTGATCGTCAGAAGTCTTATGCGGACTTGAAACGAAAAGATATAGAATTTGAAATCGGTGACAAAGTATTTCTGAAGGTGTCTCCGTGGAAGAAAGTGCTTCGATTAGGGTGTAAAGGAAAACTAAGTCCGAGGTTCATTGGACTGTATGAGATCGTTTAACGTGTTGGGCCTGTTGCTTATAGATTGAAGTTGCCTTTTGAACTAGAAAAGATACACAATGTATTTCATGTTTCGATGTTTCGTAGATATCGATCCGATCCGCCACATGTTATTGCTCCGTCTGAAATTGAAATCCGATCTGATATGACATATTAAGAGGAACATATTCGTATTTTAGCTAGTGAAGTGAAAGAGTTAAGAAACAAGAAAATTCTATTAGTAAAAGTACTGTGGAATCGATACGAAATTGAAGAGGCTATATGGGAGCCTGAAGATTCAGTGAGACAACAATATTCGACTCTGTTTAATGGTAAGATTTTCGGGGACGAAAATCCCTAAGGGGGGAGAATTGTAGCAGTTTGGTTTATACCCTAGTCTGAACAGTGGTTTTGAGACCACAAATCCGAGTCTGTATAAAAATTTAATATTATTTTCTGTGCTGTTGATATGTGACTAAGCATGTGGTAAATTTTCGTAAGTTAATTTGTCTGTTTGTGTGTTCAATTTGCAAAAGGTTGAAATTGCATTGAATGTGAAGGTTGCTTGCTATTTGTTGAAGTATTAAATTGTTGTGGCATTGTAAAAGTGAGGGCCTTATGTGACAATTTGGCCAAAATTATAGATAGTGGACGGCAATGTGCAAACACATTATGTTTATATATGATTATTTTATATGTTATGTTAAATATACATGTATTTTATATTTTATATTAATATGTTATAATAAAAGAAAAAAATAAAGATGGTAGTGGATATTCATTCATCCATTTTTACCCTCAAAAAATAACAAAAGAAAAGAAAGAAAAATTGAGCTAGGCATACGGCATTTTCAAGCTCAAATTAAGATCAAGCACCGAGGAAAACAGACTTAGATCGTGGGAAAGTGAAAGTAAATGAGCAGCCATTTTCATTCCGATATATTGAATCCGAGGTAAGTCACTATGCAATCAAATGTATATGTATGTAATTGTAAATGTACATATGATTAATGATGATATTGAATGCTTATGAGAGATTCTACATTTGAATTCTGAGATAAGTTCGATATAGTGAATAAGTTCGAGAAGTTCTGTACGAACCTAGGAATATATAGGATTGACTAAGCCACGACATAGATATCTGTTCTGTATTTATCATGTAAGACCACGTCTAGGGCGTTGGCATTGATTTGAGATTCGTGTAAGACCCTGTCTGGGATAGTGGCATCGATATCTGATTCTGTGTAAGAGCACGTCTGGGACGTTGGCAACAATATGAGCTTTACATATAAGACCACGTCTGGGATGTTGGCATCGTTATAATCCGTACATGTAAGACCATGTCCGGGACAGTGGCATCTATATCTGAGTACATGTAAGACCTCGTCTGGGACGTTGGCATTGTATGATTATTCCGAGCTTCTGAGTATTCGACTAGATTTTCTTACTGTTTAACGGAAAAGTCTTAAATACGATTGGCAAAGCTGAGCTTTGATAGATTAAGTAAATGAATGTCTAATTTGGGTACGTTAATTATACACTAATTGTGTATACAGGGTAAGTATCTATGTGATCTTACTACGATGTTATGTATATGGATTTGATGATATAATATGTAAAGTTTGACTAGTTGAATTATGTGCATACATGGTATGTGAATTGGAATATGTTAAGTGATGGTTAAGCAATCAAGCTTAAGAAAGAATGAGATGATTTATATCATGAGAACCAAATTGGTCATTGTTATAGTTTTGGTTATATGCAATTCATACTAATTTTAATTGTATATTGACTTACTAAGCTTTTGGAAAGCTTACTTTGTATGTGTGTTTTCTCTGTTTTATAGGTCGTCAAAGCTACTGAAGGCTCGGGACCGTCACGGATCGTCATCACACTACTAAACTTATTTTGGTACACTTTGAAAATGTATTTGGCTAGATATGGCATGTATAGGCTAGTCCTTGATATGAGTTGTTATGTGAACTTAGCCATATGATTTGGCTAGTTATGTTTTGGTTATATGCATTAAAGACTATGTTATGTGAAGTATGTTTTGGCATGATGAATTGGTTCATGATATGGTAAGTATTTGTGTAAGCAAATTAATGTAATATGCTTGTGATGAGATGAGTTTTGATATTGATTTTGTTATGGTTGGAATGGGAATTGAATGCATAGATTGAATAGTCATATTGGTATGTTTTGGTTGCCTTATATGCATGATATGTTTTGATAAATGTTGCTTGTAAGTATGACCCTTATGGGTGGCATTTTGGCCTTGTAAATGGCCTATAATGTCACATGGTTGTGGCACACGGGCGTGCCTAAAGACTGTGGGTGAATAGCAGGATGTAGCCTGGTAACACACGGCCTCGACACGGGGGTGTCAGCTAACCATGGTGTACAAGTCAGTAGCTAGCTAAGAGTACACGGCCATGGCACACGGGCGTGCATGGTGGCCGTGGTGAGGAAGTCAGTATATGGCCTATTAGTACACGGCCATGGCACAGGGGCGTGCCTAATAACCGTGGAGGTATAGTCAGTATGTGGACACGGGAGGACACACGGGGGTGTCTATAAGCCGCGGAGGGCACACGGTCTCCTTCCACGAGCGTATATCCCCTGAATTTCAGAAAAGTTTCAAATTTTCTGTGGAATTTGTATGTGTTTCAGTTGAGTCCCGACCCAGGTTATAAGCATGTTTGAGGTCTCGTTGACCATATTTAAGGGATATTGTATGTGTGATGGATGAATGAAATGTATGAAATGTTATGAATATTTCTGATCTGTCTGGTAACGTTCCTAACCCTAATCCGACGACGGACACAGGATAGGGGTGTTTCAATTTCTTTTGCTCAAACATATATACTCATAATGCTTTCATATGCTTACCATAGCCTTGGCCATTTCATTAACTATCAAGCCGTACCAAACATACTTCATGTATCATATTCACTCAAGCATATTATTAACATTTATCTAGCCATATCTCATGGCTAATTATTCACATTTCAAACATAATCCAAAATAACTAGCCTATACATGCCATATCTAGCTATATACATATTTCAAAGGTACTAAAACAAGTTGAGTAGTGTGATGACGATCCTCGACGGTTCCCAAGCCTTTAGTAGCTTTGACGACCTATAAAAAAGAGCAAACACACACACAAAGTATGTTTTCAAAAAGTTAGTAAGCCATATTCAAATAAACTTAGCATAAAATGCATATAACCAAATTGAAACAATGGTATTATTGATTCTCATAGCAATTTCATCACATATATTTCTAGACTCATTTGCTTAGCCATATCTTACCAAATTATTCAATTCAAATATCACATATACACATGGCTCATACAAACATATCTCTACATATTATCTCATCATTCCATTGCACATATACATCTTAGTAAGTTCATATAGATACTTACCTTTAATACACACTTAGTGTACATATCAAACGTACCTAAAATGGATATACAGTCACATAATCGTTCGTATCTCAAATTTTCCTGTTGAACCATTCAGAATCTAATAAGATACTTAGAATGCTCAGAATAGTCATACAATGCCAACGTCCCAGACGTGGTCTTCATGTAATCAGATATCGATGCCACTGTCCCAGACAGGGTCTTACACGAATCAATATGATGCCAATGTCCCAGACATGGTCTTACACGTAAATTTCATATTGATGCCAACGTCCCAGACATGGTCTTACATGATATCATATAATAGACACCTATGTCATGACATATACTATCCTATCTATCCCTAGGTTCAAACAGGACTTGTCAGACACTAATAACTTGTCGATATAAGCACAAACCGAATTTCATATACAATCCATCTCAATGGATTTTCATAGAAAGTTACATTTCACATAAGCACAAATAATTCAATCCAAATACAATTATTTGTATATCGACTTACCTCGAGTTCAGTTTAACGGAAATGTGCGGCTATTCAATGATTTTCGACTTCCCCCGATCTAAGTTCGTTTTCTCCTGTTCTTTATCTATACATATTTAATTTTAACCCTTTCATCCATCAAATTATACAATTCAATCCAAAAACATACATTTAGGGCTATTTGCAACTTAGCCCTCACATTTGCACATTTTATCAATTTAGTCCATTTTTCTCAAAACATCAAATATACAAAATCACCATATACTCATGCTTAGCCAAATGCTCATGTATCTCATACAAGTCCAAACATTTCATTTATTTCACAAATTAGCCCTTCAAAATACTATTTTCACAATTTAGCCCTAATTAGCTAAATTCATCAAAAATTCAAGAACAAAACATGTTATTTAACATATGTTTTTCATTTAACACCTAAACTCATCAAAAAGCTCACCATTTCATCAATGGCACATCTCATTAACATCATCAATTCTTTAAAGTACAACATGGGTTTTAAAGTTTACAAAGAAACGATTGCAAAAACATAGAAATTATCAAAAATCGAAGTCAAAACTTACCTCAATTTTGCTTGAACATAGCTAAAACCTAGCTTGGATATTTTCTTTCTTTTTCTTCGAACTTTCGGTACCCAAATAAGATGAAAAATCATCCTTTCGTTTGCTTGTTTTATTACAAACATATTAATATATAGTTTACCATATTAACCCTTTTAATAAACATTTAATAACATATATACATAAGGTCACTAATGTCTTTTAAACATCCACTAAATAAATATTGGCTTAATTGCCTCATAAGGCCTCTACATTTAAAAGCCACATCAACTAGGCACTTAATCAATTAGAAAGCCACTTTTACACTTTATGCGATTTAATCCTTTTGTCAAATTGAACACACAAATGATCAAATTTTCATACGAGGCTTTCACACATGCTTAGTCACATATCAAAGGCATAGAAAATAATATTAAAATATTATTTAGACACGGATTTGTGGTCCCAACACCACTGTTCTGACTAGGGTCTAAACTGGACTGTTACAACCGATATAGGAGTCATTCCCGGCATTAAATCAATACCAAATTCAACTTTGCGTATCCAAGGTAATCCCAGTAGTTCTTTAGGAAATACATCAGGGAATTCAAATACCACAGGCACATATTCAACTTTCTTTTCGGTCACTCTCAAATCAATCACATAGGAAAAAAAAGCTTCATAACCCGTTTTCGTATAATTCTAAGCTTTCATTACTGATATCACAACCAGTAACCCATTCAAATCATTAGATTCAAACTGAACTATTTCATCATTTTGACATCTCAAATCAATAGTATTTCGTTTGTAGTTCACAACAGCATCATGCAATGTCAACCAATCTATACCCAAAATTATATCGAACTAATCAAATGGTAATAGCATCAGATCAGCCAGAAAATAAATATCCCAAAACATCAACGGACAATTCTTGCATACTTTGTCAACCAAAATACTTTTACCTAAGGGGTTCGATACTCTAATTACAAATTCAGTAGACTCTACAAGCAAAGTCTTACTGGATACTAAGTTCATGCACACATACGGATGAGTAGACCTTGGATCTATTAATGCAATCATAGAAGTATCATAAAGAGTAAATGTACCTGTAATAACATCTGGAGACGAAGCTTGTAACAGCTCGATTTAGACCCTAGTTGAAATAGTGGTTTCGAGACCACAAATCTGAGGTCAAAACGATAATTTAATATTATTTTTTGTGTGAATAGTATGTGATATAGTCCATATGAAAATTCTGTGTGGTAATTTTATCGACTTTGTGCCGAAATAAGAGAAGGATTTAATTGTGTAAAGTGTAAAAGCTATTTAATTGCGTAAAGTGTAAAAGCTATGTGCTAATTTTTTAATTATTTAAATGTTGTTGTTTTATTAATGTGGAGGCCTTATGAGGCAATTAGTCCATTATTAGAGTTAATGGATGATAGATGGACATAAATGGCCTAAAGGTTTTTGGATAAATGGTTGATTCATTAAGGGCAAATTGGTAAACATAAAATAAGTTGTTATTAAAATAAAACAAAAGCAAAATGGTGCTCATTTTTGTTTCTATCAACCGAAAATTTGAAAAGAAAGGAAGGGTTAGGAGCTTTAAAGGTTTCGGCACACTGAGTCCTTAATTGAATGTAAGTTTTGTTTCAGTTTTTGATAATTTCTACGTTTTTGTAATCGTTGCTTCGTGCTCTAGCTAACCCACGCTTAAATTTTGTGAATTAATGATGTTTATGAAATGTGCCAATGATGAAAGGGTGAGCTTTGTGATGAGTGTTGGTGTTAAATGAAAGATATGTGTTTAATGAACATGTGTTGTTCTTGAATTTTTGATGAATTTAGCTAATTAGGGCTAAATTGTGAAAATAGCATTTTGAAGGACAAGAATGTGAAATAAATAAAGTGTGAGGGTTTGTATGAACACAAGCAAAATTCGACTAAGCTTGTGTTAGGTGAAATTTTGTGAATTTGATGATTTTGTTAATTAGGGACTAAAGTGTCGAAATGTGAAAATGTGAGGGCTATTTTGTAAAATACACTAAATGTTTGTGTGTTGACTAAATTGAATGAGTTGGTGATTGAATGGATTGAATTTGAATGTGTATAGACCAAGAGAGGAGAGGTTCGGATCGAGATCGAGGCAAAAAGAAAGTGCTCGATTAATCGACCGTTTCGGTATTTTGACATCCGAGGTAAGTTCGGATATAATACATGTTATTAAGATGTTTTAGTATTATAAAATGAATATGTATATGTGTATGAAATTGAGATACTATGTGCAAGATTTAGTTGATGGCACTAAGTGTGCAAAATTGAAATTAAAATGGAAATGAATAGTACTGTGTGTGCGATGTTATGGAAGCTTCGGATTATTGATGTGGCACTGTGTGTGCGATGCCGAGATAAGTCGGTTGAAAGATTAAGCACTAAGTGTGCGATGACTAATAAGTTTCAATCATGTAGATGGCACTGAGTATGCGATTAAAATTGAAAGAAAATCATAGGAAGATCGACTTGTAATATCGAGCATTGAGTAGCTTGGAAATTGAATAACTGTGTGTTAGCCAAGGTATGTATCGAACCTTTGTGGTTGATGAGTTTATAGATGATGCTATGGATGGATGAATGAGTATTTTAACTATAGATAATACGGTATGAATCTAAGAGGATTGATCTATGTGATGGTTATTGTATACATTGGTTTGATTTGATGATACGATTGTATTGTATTTCAAACTTACTAAGCTTTAGAAAGCTTACTGTGTGATTTGTTTCTCTGCTTTGCAGTGTCAGTAAAGCTAGCTCGGATTTGGGAATCGTTAGCATCTCAATCACACTATCGACAATCTATTTTGGGTACTTTTGGAAAAATGTATATAGTTGAAATATGGTATGTATAGGCTAGTTATTTGGTACATATTTGAGGTGTGTAATTAGCCATGTGATGTGGTTAAATATATGATTGCTCCAAGCATGAATGGCTTTATGATATGAGGCATATTTTGATATGGTTTATGGTTGAAGAGAATGATTTATCAATGGTAACTTTGTGTTGGTAAAATGCTAGTATGATTTAGTGAAATTGAGAAGGAATAATGTTTAGTATTGAATGTGTTCAAGTTGTATATGTTAGCTTATAAGTTGATATGTTTGAAAGTGAGTTTGTATGAGTTGATAGATTGATCATATGATAGGAAATGGTTGCCAAAATATGTGTATAAACATGCTTAAGTGTGCTTGTAGTGATTGACACATGAAGGTGGCATTTTGGCCTTGCAAATGGCCTATTTTTGCCACATGGTTGTGGCACACGGGCGTGCCTAGTGGCCGTGGACGTAAGTCAATATATGGCCTAAGAGCACACGACCATGGCACACGGACGTGCCTGGTAGCAGTGTGGTTTTTGACAGGATCGACCACAGCCAAAGTACACTGGCGTGCTTGGTGGCCGTGGAGCAAAGGTTAGTTTCGACCACGGGGAGAACACACGGACTACCCCCACGGGCATGTATCCCCTGAAACCTAGAAAAGTTTTAAATTTCCGTGAAGTTTCTATATGTGTTTCAGTTTAGACCCGACCCCTCTCTAGCAAGTGTTTAAGGTCTTATACACCTTAATAAAGGACTAATTGTTTATGTTTGATGTATTATGATAATAATTGACTTTGTGTCGTAATTGGGTTGTAAATAATCCTATTGTCTGGTAATTCCACTTAACTCTATTTCAGCGACAGTTTCGGGTTAGGGGTGTTACATTTTATTGGTATCAGAGCTACAGTTTAGTCGATTCTCGGACTAACATAGCGCGTGTGAGTCTAGCTATACATGCCATATTATTAAATTGCGATAGTGTGATGATTCTGATAGTTGGAAATGTGTTTTCATATAGTAATGGATCTCGATCGAGCAGTCACTGACGATATAGAAAGCAATGCGCCTGCTCCCGCTCAAGGACAGCACCGGCCACATCTAGGTCGAATGATAGTGGTGAGGGAGGAGAGGCTAAGCAAGCCTTCTTCCGAATGATGACTGAGTGGTTTACTGAGTTGGTCGAACGAATCCGGCTGTTCCACAACCTCCACCCCCACAAGTACTTGTTGTGCCACAAGTTGTAGACCCATTCAGATTTAATAAATGACCTGTTGACAAGATTCGAAAATACGGGGCCGAGGAGTTTAGGGCCACATCTGATGACAATACTGAGTGAGCCGAGTTTTTTCTTGAGAATACAATCAAAGTATTCAATGAGATATCGTTGAATCCTGATGAGTGCATTAAGTGTGCAGTTTCCTTGTTGAGAGACACGGCTTATAATTAGTGGAAAACATTGATATCTGTGGTTCCAAGAGAGAATCACCTGAGACTTCTTTCAAGTTGAGTTTAGAAAGAAGTATATCAGTCAACGCTTCATTGATCAGAAACGTAAAGAGTTTCTAGAGT
This sequence comes from Gossypium bickii, assembly GCA_025503065.1. Taxonomy (NCBI): domain Eukaryota; kingdom Viridiplantae; phylum Streptophyta; class Magnoliopsida; order Malvales; family Malvaceae; genus Gossypium; species Gossypium bickii. Next base: position 37,255,098 of record CP106717.1, on the reverse strand, counting down.
TGAAATAGGGCCGTTTGTCTGTTACTGAGTACGAGCGAGAATTCGTAAGATTGAGTCAATACGTGAGAGAATGTGTTTCGACCAAAGCTACTATGTGCAAACGTTTCATAGAGGGATTGAATGAAGACATTAAATTGTTGGTTGGGATACTTGATATTATGTTAGTTGAAAGAGCATGCAAGGCTGAGGAGCTCAGTAAAGAAAAGAAGAAAGCCAATTCTCAGGCTCATGATGAAAGAATGAGATCGATGAATAAGTTCTCTCAACCTTCAGCGAAGAGATATAGAGATGCAAGGAATCATTCAAATGTTTTGTTTGGACATCCAAGTAGAGATCGTTTGAGACAAAGTACTGGTTCACGAATTCAAGCTCCGAATGAATCGAGTATTGCTAGTGTTAAGAGTAACAAACCTGAGTACAGACAGTGTGGAAGACGACATGTGGGAGAGTGCTGGGGCAAGTACAACAATAGAGTTTGTTATAAATGTTGTCGAAGAGGAAAGTGCTAGGGCAAGTACAACAATAGGAGAGGCTAAGCAAGCCTTCTTCCGAATGATAAGTGAGTGTCGAACCCCTTAGGAAAGTGTGTCCTGGTGGATAAAATATACAAGAATTGCCCATTGATGTTTTGTGATATATGTTTTCTGGCTAATTTGACGTTACTACCATTCGATGAGTTTGACATACTTCTGGGTATGGATTGGCTTACTTTACATAATGCCATCGTGAATTGTAGAAGAAAAAGTATTAAGTTGAAGAGTCGGAATGGTGAGATAGTTTGAATTGAATCCAGTGATATAAAAGGATTACCAATTGTTGTATTTGTGATGAAAGCTATGAACTATGTGAGAAAAGGTTGTGAAGCTTATTTGACGTACGTGATTGATACAAAAGTGTCAGAAAAGAAAGCTGAATCTGTGCCTGTGGTATGTGAGTTTCCAGATGTGTTTCCTGAAGAGCTGGTGGGATTACCTCCAATTCGGGAAGTGGAATTTGGTATTGAATTAGTGTCGGGGACCACTCCCATTTCTATAGCTCTGTATAGAATGGCACCAACAGAATTGAAAGAGTTAAAATCGCAGTTGCAAGAATTAACTGATAGAGGATTTGCACGACCGAGTTTCTCACCCTGGGGAGCTCCTGTATTATTTGTGAAAAAGAAAAAAGAAACTATGAGAATGTGTATTGATTATCGACAGTTGAACAAAGTGACGATAAAGAACAAATATCTGTTGCCTCGTATTAATGATTTGTTTGATCAACTAAAGGGAGCTACAGTGTTTTCTAAGATAGATTTGAGATCAGTTTTAAATTTCAATGAAGTTTCTGTATGTGTTTCTGTTTAGACCCAGCCCCTCTCTAGCACGTGTTTAAGGTCTTATACACCTTAATAAGGGATTAATTGTTTAAGTTTGATGTATTATGATAATGATTGACTTTGTGTCGTAATTAGGTTGTAAATAATCTTATTGTCAGGTAATGCCTCTTAACCCTATTCCCGCGACGGTTTCGGGTTAGGGGTGTTTACAAAGCTTCTTCATGAGCTCGAATGGCGCATGCTCTGGCAGGTGCTCTAGCTTCAGATCTCGCAACTGTAACTTTCATAGCTCTTTGTCTACCACTGACATTTCCAGTATTTCTAGAAGGTCTACCTCTAGCTGAAGCATTATTTGATTTTGGATTCTGTGCAATCTCTTGCTCAACAGACCCTGGATAATCCCGGATGAAATGATCTAATGATCCATATTTAAAACAAGCTCAGTCATTCAATCTACAATTGCCCGAATGTCTTTTACCACAATGTCTACAGTCAGGTCGTTCGGATTGGACATTTCCAACACTAGCTATCGAAGTTGCTGTAGCTTTGAAGTTTGACTACGATCTAACTCAATTTCTGTTCGAATGTCCCACATTATTCTTTGAACGGCTATACTCATCTCTGAATTTCTTTGATGCAGACTGAAATGATTTACTTAAGAATCTCTTTCTCACATCTTTGGCTTTAGATTCAGCTTTTCTTTTATCTTTCTCGAGTGCTTCAGCTTTACACGATCGATCAACAAGCACAACAAACTCTTTTATTTCTAAAATTCCAACTAGCAAACGGATATCTCCATTCAAACCGTCTTCAAACCTTTTACACATTATTTCTTTAGTTGAAACACATTCCAGTGCATATTGACTTAATCTCACGAATTCTCGTTCATATCCAGTGACAGTCATACGACCCTGTTTCAATTCCAGAAACTATTTTCATTTTTGATCAATAAATCTCTGACTGATATATTTCTTCCAAAATTCAGACTGAAAGAAATCCAATGTAACCCGTTCTTTTGGAACAACAAAAATCAATGTCTTCTACCATTAGTAAGTTGAATCCCGTAACAAGGAAACGACACATGAACTCAGAAGTCAATGACAATTCATCAAACACTCGGATTGTATTCTCGAGCCAAAACTCAGCTTTCTCAGCATCATCTTCACTAGTGGCCCTGAACTCTTCAACCCCATATTTGCAGATTTTATCGACAAGAGAGTTATGCAACAAATTCAGATGCATAAACGGAGGTACAACAAAATTCTGAGGAGGGTTGGGCGGGGGAGAAGGTTGTGAAGCAGCCGGATTTGTTCTTATGTATTGAGTGAACCACTCATTCATCATTTGGAAGAAGGCTTGTTTAGCCTCTACTTCCTAATCGCTAGTAGCCGGTCTTAAATCAAATGTTACTGTCCCTTGACCAGGAGCAGGCGCATTACTTTCAATGTCATTAGCTACAGCTCTTTTTAGATCCATTACTATACGAAAAACACATTTTATAGTCAGGATTCATCACACTATCACAGTTCGTATATATGGCATGCATAGCTAGACTCTCACACGCTACGTTAGTCCTAGAATTAACTAAATCGTGTCTCTGATACCAATAAAATGTAACACCCCTAACCCGTAACTATAATAGCCCGATTTGGGGCTAGTCGGAATGGTGGTTTCGAGACTACTAAATCGAGATTAGGGAAAATTATTTTGATGTCATTTTATGTTTTATGGTATTAAAATATGGCTATGTGAAAATTTTGGTGTTTTAATTTTAATGATTACATAAAGTGTAAAAGTTCTATTTTAATTTTACATGTAAAATATGGCTATGTCATTTTCATGTTTTAATTTTATTGATTAAAATATGGCTATGTTTTAATACTAAATCGCATAAAGTGCAAAAGTTCTATTTTAATTGCTAGAGGTGCCAAATAGCTATGGATTAATAATTGGAGGTCCCAAATGTACAATTTGGCCTTGTTTAGTGTGTTGGCCGGCCGCAGTGTGCATAGGGGACAAGAGCATTTAATTTGGTCAACAGTTGGCAATATTAGTTGGTAAAATGAATAAAATAAGATGATATAAGTAAAAGTTATCATCTTTTCATTTGGTCTTCTTCTCTAACAGAAAATAACACCAAGAGAGGGCCTTGAAAGCTGGAAATTTTCAGCAACTCATTTTCTCTACAAGTAAGTGATTTAGGTGGTTTTAATTGATGATTTTTTTGTTTTTGGAGTCCCCAAAGCTTGAGCTAGCTAATGAGGGGACTAATTTGTATTATGGTTGAAAGTCTAAGGACTTGCCATAAGAGTGTTTGTGTGGTTAGCTGAGTTTTTATGGAAGAAAATGAATGTTAGGGACTTGTGAAACAACCTTTGTTAAAGGTGTTTGCATGAAAACACCTAAGTAGGACTTAAATGCAAATATTGAATTTGTGTCATAGATGCATAAAATAGTTGGAATTGTGAGTAGTTGTAAGAGTAATAAATGTTCAGCTAGGCTTGTTTAATGAGAAACTGTGTTGAAAAATGGTTTCCGAGCCTAGGGGCAAAATCATAATTTTTGCCATAGTACAAGGGCAAAATGGTCATTTTTCCTAAGTGTAGGTTTTGATTCATTATGATCATAGAATGATCTAAATGAATGAATTTTATTATATATCAAGAAGACCACGAAATTAACCTTAACCGGGGAAAAGGCAAGGTTACGGAGTAAACAGTTAGTTAACACGTTTTGCATCAAGGTAAGTTTACGTGTAAACTATACATTTTACCTACCTACATTGTTGTTGATGATTGGTGCATGACATGATTGAGAATATGCATGGTTCAAGTGGATCGATTTTGATAGTCATTGTATAGTTTTATATGAATGACAAAATAGTCAGATAAACGTGTAATGACGATGCTTGATGGTGGGCTAAGTGCGATACCACCTTATTACTTAACTGTGATAGGCTGTGTGCGATACCATCGTTTGTTATATTATTTAGTGGGCTATGTGCGAGACCACTATAAATATCCTTTTGGTGGGCTATGTGCGATACCCCCTATTAACCATTGATGGTTGGCTAAGTGCGAAACCACCGAGAGTTCGACATTGTGATTCGATTAGTGAGAAGTTATGATGTGTTGTATCATGAGAAATTGTGATGTTGAGTGCAGGTATACAAATGAATGAATAGAAGCATTAAGCTTGTGATGTGGTGAGAATGTGGTAAGGGATGGAATGAGTAAGCAGAAATGTGATTATGGATTGCTTTTGTTTAGCATAATGCTATTGGTCATCTAGCTCATACTATAATGTTATTTGTTTACATGTAAACTTACTAACCTTAAAGCTTACTCTCCTTTCCTTTCCTTTGTTTTATAGAGGTTAAGAGCTGAGCCGGGATACGCCGATAACTAGAAGATCGCCCACACTATTAGCTCACCTTGGTATTTTTAGACTTAGTGATTTTGTATATGGCATGTATAGGGGCTAGATAGTTTGATTATTTTGTTAATTTGGCCAAAGGTGTGTTGGCTCTCTTTTAAGACAAACCATTTTGTATATTGCCATGGTTGATGGCTCACTTTGTCATTTATGAAAACATGAAGTTATTCATGGGAGTTCATATTCAAATTATGAGTTGTTTATTGATTTGTTGGATGGATTCATGTGGGGTGAGCTAGAGGGTGCAAAGAGCTTGGCAAATAGCCTCGTTCTTGTCCACATTAGTAGGCACACGGGCGTGTGTCTAGGCTGCGTGTGACACAGGGTCAGTCCATGGGCATGTGCCCAGGTCGTGTGATGTCTGCACTTAGGATTTGGAATTTAAATCTCCACACAGTAGAAGCATGCGGGTGTGTGACCAGCCGCGTGGATTAATCAGAGTTGACCATGGGCTAGCCACACGGGCGTGTGCTTTGGCTGTGTGCTAACTAAGAGTTGATGATGTCATAGTCAGAGAGCTCCACGGGTAGAAAACATGGGCGCGTCTAGGCCGTGTAACTCAAGTCAGTGTCGCCCACGGGCATTGAACACGAGCTTGTAAGATGATACATGGGCGTGTTCCTAGATCAACACGGACGTGTAGCCCCTGTTTTGATGAAAAGTTTCTCGGGTTCATAAAAGTTCTGGGATTAGTTCAAGAGCCTCTCTGAGGTATGTTTATGGCCTTGTAGGCCAAGATTAAGCTTTGCAATAGGTTTAATAATAGTATTTTATAGCCCATTTTGAGACGTTAAGTGTGATAAGTTTAGTAATGCCTCAAACCCAGTTCCGGCTTCGAATACGGGTATGGAATGTTACATTTAGTGGTATTAGAGCTATGATTTAGTCAGTTCTAGAACTACCGTAGCATGTGTAGGAGTCTAGCTATACATGCCATAAGCGTATAATGATAGTGTGGTGACTTCTGACAATTTCATACCTTGTTTTATATAGTAAATGGATCCTGATCAAGTGGCTGCTTATGACGCAGCTAGTAATACGCCGGCTCCCGCGCAAGGGACCGCATCTGTGCAGAGCAGACCTAAGATTAAGGGTCAAGGAGAAGAGTCTCGGGATGCCTTTCTCCAAATAATGAGTAACTGGTACATAGAATATGTACGAGCAAAGCCCAATGCTCAACCTCCTCTACCCCCTCTTATACCTCAGCCAGTTCCTGCGGTTCCTCAAGGTATAGATGTAGTGAGAATGACCAAGCCCCCGATGGATAAGATTCGTAAGCATGGGGCTGAGGAGTTCAGACCAATAAAAATGATGACCCCGAGTGGGCAGAGTTCTGGCGTGAGAACTCAATGAGGGTGTTTGATGAACTCTCCTGTACACCTGAGGAGAGCTTAAAGTGTGCCATGTCCTTGCTGAGGGACTCGATGTACCATTGGTCGAAAACACTGACGTCAGTGGTTCATAAGGAGAGAGTAACGTGGGATTTCTTTTTGGAGGTGTTCCAAAAGAAGTACATAAGTCAGCGGTTTGTTGACCAGAAACGGAAGGAATTCCTTGAGTTAAAGCAAGGAAAAATGACGGTGGCGAAATATGAACATGAGTTTGTTAGGCTTAGTAAGTACGCGCAAGAATGTGTGTCAACAGAAGCTATCCTATGCAAGAGGTTTGAAGACGGGCTGAATGAGGATGTCAGACTTTTAGTTGGGATTTTAGAACTAAAGGAATTTGTAGTATTGGTGGATAGGGAAAGTAAGGCTGAAGAATTGAGTAATGAAAGGAGGAAAGCCGTGAGTGAGGCTCAAGATGCAAGAAAAAGGCCGATGAGTAAATCCTACCAAGCTCAATCGAAGAGGTCCAAGGAAGTGAACCCTCGGATGACTACATCAGCCGGGTATTTGTAAAGAGAGCGAGGCAGCATTTACTCGGGTTTAAGAGTTCAGGCCACCTCGATGGCAAGTGTCGGTAATCCAAAGTCCAAATCAGGATGCCCAAGTTACGGAAGACATCACATTGGGGAGTGTTGGGGAAACAATCAAAATTGCTACAAGTGTGGTTCCCTCAACCATTTCATCTGAAACTGCACTAAAAGAGATGACAAGGAGAAGAGTCAGGAGATGAGATCAAGCAATGTATCTTCTAGGGGTAGGCCACAAAAGAACTCGGGAAGTGGGGCTAGTACTAGAGTTGCGTTATGAGACTCTGTTGTGAGGCCAGAGGGTAGAGCACCTGCAAGGACTTATGCCATTCGCACTCGCGAAGAGGCATCATTGCCGGATGTAATAACGGGTACTTTCTCTCTTCATGACACCTTTGTTATTACTTTAATTGATTTGGGGTCTACCCATTCTTATATTTGTAAGAGATTGGCATCTAGTTTGAGTATGACTGTTGAGTCTACAAAATTTGTGGTAAAGGTGTCAAACCCGCTAGGTAAACATGTGTTAGTGGACAAGGTGTGTAGAAATTATCCTTTGACAATTAAAGGTCATTATTTTTCGGCAAACCTTATGTTGTTTCCATTTAATGAAACTGATTTGATTCTTGGTATGGATTGGTAGACTACCCATAGTGTTTTAGTGATCTGCGGTAGTAAATTTATTGAATTGAAATGTGAAAATGGGGATGTTATTCGGATTGAATTAGGTGGGTCAGATAGTTTACCGGTGACGATTTCTTCTTTAGTGGCTGAGAAACATTTGAGAAAGGGATGTGAGTCCTATCTAGCTTTTGTGCTGAATACTCAAGAGTCTGAAGCACAGATTAAATCAGTGTCGGTTGTATGTGAGTATCTGGATGTATTCCCGGAAGAGTTACCCGAATTACCTCCAGTTAGAGAAGTCGAGTTTGGATTGAGTTAGTTCTGGAAACGGCACCTATCCCAGTTGCTCCGTATAGGATGGCACCATTAAGTTGAAATAACTGAAAGTGCAGTTGCAAGAGTTAACAGATAAAGGTTTTGCGAGACCGAGTTATTCACCATGGGGTGCTTTGGTACTATTTGTGAAGAAGAAAGATGGGTCGATGAGATTGTGCATAGACTATAGACAGTTCAACAAAGTGACTGTGAAGAATAAGTATCCTTTACCAAGGATAGATGATCTAATTGATCAACTAAAGGGAGCTACGGTGTTCTCCAAGATTGACCTGAGGTCTGGTTATTACTAGTTGAGAGTTAAGGAGCAAGATGTGCCGAAAAATGCATTTTGAACGAGGTACGACCATTATGAGTTTCTGGTCCTGCCATTCGGTTGAACGAATACTCCTGTACTTTTTATGGATTTAATGACCCGTGTCTTTCGACCGTATTTGGAAAAGTTTGTGGTTGTCTTCGTTGATGATACATTGATTTATTCCCGGGATGAGAGTGAACATGCGAAGCATCTGAGAATTGTCTTATAGACTTTGAGAGACAAGCAGTTATATGCTAATTTTAATAAGAGTGAGTTTTGGCTCAGAGAGGTCGAATTCCTAGGATACATTGTGTTGGGTGACGGTGTTAGAGTTGATTCGGGAAAGATCTCAGCTCTTGTAGAGTGGAAACCACTAAGAAATGTGCCAGAAGTCTGAAGCTTTTTGGGTTTAGCAGGGTATTACAGACGGTTTCTGAAGGGATTTTCCGAGATTGCTACTCTGATGATGAAACTATTGCACAAAGATGTTAAGTTTGAATAGTCTGAGAAATGTCAATAGAGTTTCGAGAGATTGAAAATGTTGTTGACTGAGGCGCAGGTGTTAGTGCAACCTGAGACGAGGAAAGAATTTGTGGTCTATAGTGACGTGTCGTTTAATGGTCTCAGTTGTGTGTTGATGCAAGAGGGTAAGGTAGTCGCTTACGCCTCGAGGCAGCTAAAACAGCATGAGAAGAATTATCTGACTCATGATTTGGAGTTGGCCGCGATTGTTTTTGCGTTAAAAATTTGGCGACATTATTTATATGGTGACAAGTGCTGAATCTTCACAGACCATAAGAGCTTGAAGTACTTGATGGACAAAAGGATTTGCATTTGCGACAATGGCAGTGGCTTGAGTTCTTGTAGGACTATGAGCTAGTAATTGATTACCATCTAGGGAATGCGAATGTGGTTGCGGACACTCTGAGTAAGAAATCCCTGTATGCTTTAAAAGCTATGAGCACGAGCTTAGCATCGTCAATGATGGTGCTGTATTAGCCGAGTTGAGGGCTAGGCCACTATTTATCCAACAAATATGTGAGGCTCAAAAGAATGATAAGGAGATGCAAGCTAAAAAGCTAAGTGTGGATCGGGAAATGATTCTGATTTTCGGGTAAGTTCGGACAGTTGTTTAATGTTCCATGACAGGACCAGTGTACCTAAGGATGATGAGTTGATTTGGAAGATATTGAATAAAGCACATAAAGGTTACTTGTCAGTACATCCGGGTAGTACGAAAATGTACAATGATCTGAAGAAATTTTACTGGTGACCGGGTATGAAAAGAAGCATCTCTGAGTTTGTGACGAGATGTCTAATTTGTCAACAAGTAAAAGTCGAACATCAAGTACCTTCAAGATTTCTTGTAACAGTCCGATTTATACCCTAGTCGAAATAGTAGTTTCGGGACCACGAATCTGAGTTTGAATAATATTTTAATATTATATTCTGTGCCGTTGATATGTGAATTAGCATGTGCTAAATTTCCGTGAGTTAATTTAACTGTCTGTGTGTTTAATTTGACAAAAGGACTAAATTGCATAATTGGTAAAAGTGGCCTTTTATTTGATTATTGGCTAAATTGAGATGGCTTAATTAAAATGAAGTCCTAAAAGGGCAAATAGCCCATTTTCATTTATAGTGGATGATAACATGGTTTATTAACATGTTTTTATATGTTATTTTTATATGTTAAAAGTTATATTATGTTTATTTTATAAGTTATATTATATTATAATAAAAGAAACTTGGTTAGTGGATTTCATTCATCCACACACCACCGAATAAGCAAAGAAAGAAAAAGAAAATTCTAAGCAAAGGTTCGGCCATAGTTTTGGCTTAATTCAAGGTAATTTTTGACTTCGATTTTTGATAATTTCTACGTTTTTGTAATCGTTGCTTCGAGAGCTTCAAAACCCATGTGTCAATTTCATGAATTGATGATGTTTGCGCAAAATGCCATTGATGCTAAGTTGAGCTTTGTGATGTTTTATGGTGTTAAATGATAGATATGTATCTGATGAACATACTTTGTTCTTGAATTTTTGATGAATTTAGCTAAATAGGGCTAAATTGAGAAAATGGTAAATTGAGGGACTAAATTACAAATTTGATGAAAAAGGTGGGCTTATATGTGATGTATATATATTCGGCTAAGCATGTGTATAAGTAGATTTTGTGAATTTGATGTTTTGAGAAAAATGGACTAAATTAATAAAGTGTGCAAATATGAGGGTCAATTTACAAATAGTCCTAAATGTGTGTCTTTGGATTGATTTGAAAGAATTAGTAAATAAAAGGGCTAATTCTGAATATGTTTAGATCAAGAACCGAGGAAAATGGACTTAGATCGCGGGAAAGCGAAAGTAAACGAGTAGCCGTTTCTATTCCGATAAATTGAATCCGAGGTAAGTCACTATACAAATAAATGAATATGTATGCATTTGTAATTGTTCATATGTTTAATGATGATAATGAATGCGTATGGGAGGTATGTATTTGAATTCCAAGATAAGTTCAATATAGTAACTAAGTCCGAGAAGCCCTGTACGAACCTAGGAATAAATAGGATTAACTAAGTCCCGTCATGGATATCTGTTCTATTTTTATCATGTAAGACCACGTCTGGGACGTTGGCATCAATATGAACTTTAAGTATAAGACCACGTCTGAGATGTTGGCATCATTATGATCCTTACGTGTAAGACCATGTCTGGGACACCGCATCGCTCGATTCGTAAGACCACATCCGACAAAGTGGCATCGATATCTGAGTACATGTAAGACCTCGTCTGGGACGATGGCATTGTACTACTATTTCGAGCCTCTGAGTATCCTACTGGATTCCTTATGGTTCAACGGGCAAGTCTGAAGTACAAATGACAAATCTGAGCTTTGATAGATTAAGTAAATGAATGTCCGATTCAGGTACGTTGATTATACACCAAATGCGTATATAAGGTAAGTGACTATGTGTTTTACTATGATAGATTGGAAATATGTTACATGAAAGCCTATATGAAAAACTATGTGTATATGATTCTTGAATTGATAAATGTGGCAATTTGGCCAAGAATATGAATCAAAGTATAAATGTGAGAAAGTTGCCTTGTAGAAGAAATGTGCCAATGTGGTTATATGTTTACATGCTTTACATATCAAGTTTGTTTGTGTATTGACTTACTAAGCTTTTGGAAAGCTTACTCAGTGTGTTTAATGCTTTTTATATGTCGTCAAAGCTACTCAAGGCTCTCTGGATCACAAAGATTGTCATCACACTACTAATATCATTTTGGTACACCATGGATATGTATATAGCTAGATATGGCATGTATAGGCTAGTTCTTGTTATGATTTGTAAAGTGAACTTAGCCATGTGATTTGGCTACTTCTGTTTTGGTATCATGCTTAAATGAATGTGAATTGAGAAGTCGTTTTGGCATGATTAGTTGATATATGACATGGCCGATATGGTAAGTTTATTGATGAATGATGTTTGGGCATAATTGTGATTTGGTGGGTTATTTGGTATGTTTGGATGGTCATAGGTGAATGAAATGAGATGATATATGTTGTTTATAGGTTTGACCCTCATGGGTGGCATTTCGGCCTTGTTAATGGCCTATAATGTCACACGGTTGTGGCACACGGGCGTGCCTAAGACCGTGGGAGAATTGGCAGAATGTAGCCTAAAAACACCACGGCCTTAACACGGGCGTGTTTGGTGGCCGTGGTAGGGAAGTCAGTATAGGACCACGGTTAGGACACACGGCCGTACCTGGTGGCCATGGGGACCAAGTCAGTATATAGACACGAATGGACACACGGGAGTGTCTAGAAGCCGTGGAAGGCACACGGTCTTCTCCCACGGGCGTGTCTCCCCTGTATTTTAGAAAAGTTTTAAATTTTCATGAAATCTATATGTGTTTCAGTTTAGTCCCGACTCGACTTCTAAGCATGATTAAGGTCTCGAGGACCCGTTTAAGAGACACTATGCTTGAGAATAATGTATGAATGAATAAATTTCTACAAATGTTTTTTCAATTTGTCTGGTAACGCTCCTAACCCTAATCCGGTGACGGAGTCAGGATAGGGGTGTTACATTTCTTTAGCCAGTGATGGTTCCTGAGTGGAAGTGGGATCGGATCACTATGGACTTTGTGACGGGGTTGCCTATGACTCCGAAAAAGAAAGATGCTATGTGGGTTGTCATTGATAGACTAACGAAGTCGGCTCACTTTATTCCAGTGCGTGTTGATTATTCACTGGAGAAGTTGGCCGAGTTGTATGTTGCGGAGGTGGTAAGGTTACATGGAGTGCCTATATCTATTATCTCTGATAGAGACCTGAGATTTACTTCGAGGTTTTGGAAGAAGTTGCAAGAGGCCTTGGGTACAAGGTTGAATTTTAGTACTGCATTCCATCCTCAAACTGACGGTAAGTCTGAGAGAGTGATTCAAGTTCTTTAAGATATGCTCCGATGTTGTGTGTTGGGAGAGACTCCTACCTTTGGTTGAGTTTGCCTACAACAACAGTTATCAGTCGAGTATACGAATGGCGCCGTATGAAGCCTTGTATGGTCGTAAGTATTGGACTCCTTTATATTGGACTGAGCTCAGTGAAAAGCAAATTCATGGGGTCGATCTGGTTAAAGAGACTGAGGACAAAGTGAACGTGATTCGGAACAGTCTGAAAGCTGCTTCAGACTGACAAAAGTCATACGCGGACTTGAAAAGAGAGGAAATTGAGTTTGATGTGGGTGACAAAGTGTTTCTGAAAGCGTCCCCGTGGAAGAAGATATTGAGATTTGGCCGAAAAGGGAAATTTAGTTCGCGATTCATAGGACCGTATGAGATTATCGATAGAATTGGGCTAGTAGCATACTGGTTGTCTTTGCCGGTAGAGTTAGAGAAGATACACAATGTGTTTCACATATCGATGTTAAAGCGTTACCGCTCTGATCCTTCGCATGTGATCCCTCCAACAGAAATCGAGATACGACCGGATATGACATACGAGGAAGAGCCGATTAAGATTTTGGCTCGAGAAGTGAAACAGTTGTGGAATAAAGACATAGCCTTAGTAAAAGTGTTATGGCAAAAGCACGGGGTAGAAGAAGCTACGTGGGAACCGGAGGAAGCCATGAGAGAGCAATATCCAAACCTCTTTACCGGTAAGATTTTCGAGGGCGAAAATCTCTAAAGTAAGGGAGAGTTGTAACAGCCGATTCTGGGGCTAGTGAGAATGGTGGTTTTGAGACTACTAAACCGAGATTTGGGAAAATTATTTTAATGTCATCTTATGTGTTATGGCATTAAAATATGGCTATGTGAAAATTTTGGTGTTTTAATTTTAATGATTCCATGATTAATTGTGAAAAATGACTAAATCACATAAAGTGCGAAAGTTCTATTTTAATTGCTAGAGGTACCAAATAGCTATGGATTAATAATTGGAGGTCCCACATGTGCAATTTGGCCTTTTTTAGGTGTGTTGGCCGGCCATAGTGTGCATATGGGGCAAGAGCATTTAATTTGGTCAAGAGTTGGTGATATTAGTTGGTAAAATGAATAAAATAAGATGATATAAGCAAAAGTTATCATCTTTTCATTTGGTCTTCTTCTCCAACCAAAAATATCACCAAGAGAGGGCTTTGGAAGCTTGAAAATTTCAACAACTCATTTTCTCTACAAGTAAGTGATTTAGGTGGTTTTAATTGATGATTTTTGTGTTTTTGGAGTCCCCAAAGCTTAAGCTAGCTAATGAGGGAACTAATTTGTGTTATGGTTGAAAGTCTAGGGACTTGCCATGAGAGTGTTTGTGTGGTTAGCTGAGTTTTTATGGAAGAAAATGAATGTTAGGGAGTTGTGAAACAACTTTTGTGAAAGGTGTTTGCATGAAAACACCTAAGTATGACTTAAATGCAAAGATTGAAATTGCCATAAATGCATGAAATAGTTGGAATTGTGAGTAGTTGTAAGAGTAATAAATGTTCAGCTAGGCTTGTTTAATGAGAAAATATGTTGAAAAATGGTTTACGAGCCTAGGGACAAAATCGTAATTTTTGCCATAGTACAAGGGCAAAATGGTCATTTTGCCTAAGTGTAGATTTTGATTCATTATGATCATAGAATGATCTAAATGAATGAGATCTTTTTGTTATAGATCAAGAAGAGCACGAAATTAACCTTGAGCGGGCAAAAGGTAAGGTTGTGGAGTAAACCGTTAGTTAACGCGTTTTGCACCGAGGTAAGTTTACGTGTAAACTATACATTTTACCTACCTACATTGTTGTTGTTGATTGGTGCATGGCATGATTGAGAACATGTGTGGTTCAACTAGATCGATTTTGATTGTCATTGTATAGTTTTATATGAATGATGAAATAGTCATATAAACGTGTAATGACGATGCTTGATGGTGGGCTAAGTGCGATACCACCTTATTACTTAACTACGATGGGTTGTGTGCGATACCATCGTTTGTTATATTATTTAGCGGGCTATGTACGAGACCACTATAAATATCCTTTTGGTGGGCTATGTGCGATACCACCCTATTAACGATTGATGTTGGGCTAAGTGCGAAACCACCGAGTGTTTGACATTGTGATTGGATTAGTGAGAAGTTATGATTTGTTGTATCATGAGAAATTGTGATGTTGAGTGCAAGTATACAAATGAATGAATACAAGCATTAAGCTTGTGATGTGGTGAGAATGTGGTAAGGGATGGAATGAGTAAGCATAAATGTGATTGTGGATTGCTTTTGTTTAGCATTCTATTGGACATTTAGCTCATACTATATTGTTATTTGTTTACATGTAAACTTTCTAAGCTTAAAGCTTACTCCCCTTTCCTTTACCTTGGTTTATAGAGTTTAAGACTTGAGCCAGGATATGCCGATAACCAGAAGATCGCCTATACTATCAGCTCACCTCGGTATATTTAGACTTAGTGGTTTTGTATATGGCATGTATAGGGGCTAGACTAGTTTTATTATTTTGTTAATTTGGCCAAAGGTGTGTTGGCCCCTTTTTAAGACAATCGATTTTGTATATTGCCATGGTTGATGGCTCACTTTTTCATTTATGAAAACATGAAGTTATTCATGGTAGTTCATATTGAAATTATGAGTTGTTTATTGATATGTTGAATGGATTCATGTGGGGTGAGCTAGAGGGGTGGAAAGAGCTTGGCAAATAGCCTCTTTCTTGTCCACATGGGTAGGCACACGGGGGTGTGTTTAGGCCGTGTGTGACACACGGTCAGTCCATGGGCATGTTCCTAAGTTGTGTGAAGTCTGCACTTAGGATTTGGAATTTAAATCGCCACACGGTAGAAGCATACAGGCTTGCGACCAGCCGTGTGGATTAATCAGAGGCAACCACGGGCCAGCCACACGGGCGTGTGCTTTGGTCGTGTGCTAACTATGAGTTGATGATGTCATAGTCAGAGTGAAGCACCCCATACCCGGCCCACGATCCTGGGCCGGATCTGGTATGTTCCTTAAGTAAACCAGTTTCAAAGTTCTTTTGTACTTTGGGAAAAATAGTGTGTTTTGAAAGAAATATTGTTTTGGGTTGGGCTTGAGTTAAAAAAAAAACGCATTTATCTTATTTTAAAATCCAATTAATTAAGGTGACAAAACAATTAGGGTTTATTTTTAAAGAATAAATTTTACTTAACTTTAATTGAAAATAATTCGAAACATAGTAATTAAAAATAAAAGTAAAGAAATGTAACTTATGGCCTTATTACATCAAGTAAAATCCCAAAATAAAATTCTAAAATACTTAAATAAAATTAAATTTCCATATTGAATAAAACTTCAAGCTGAACATGGCCATCCCTAAGCTTCTGCCGAACCCGGTCCATTATTAATCGTCCCCTGAAAAATAGTCCCACAATGGGGTGAGTCAACAGACTCAATGTGTACACAATACTAAAATTCAATAGATCAGGCATGCATTTTCATATCAAATACTTATTCATATAACAAATAAAAATGATGATGCAACCCAAACCCAAACCTAGGTGCCATCCGCTACACATCCCCGTACACTCCGCCAATACACACCGTGGGACTACTAAGTCAACCCTCCATCCGCTACACACCATCGAGCGCGATCATTGCAAATGACGCGTGCTCATCGCCCATATAAAATTCGTGGCATAGCCACTGATAATCGTGTCATGAGACACCACATTCGAGATAATGTAACCGGTTGCCACATTCGGATAATGTGACCGAAGTCACCACATTCAGATAGTGAGATCGAAGTCACCATATTCACTTCCCCTTTCTCATATAACCCGAATGCCCCATATTATTCATATTATGCATATCATACTTAAATTCACATTCATGTCACTTTTCACATGTTAAATATAACATATTTCGTAATCCTAGTAGGAGTAGGAAACGTACCTGAGTACTTTGTACCATTGTATGGTACCTTAGCCATACTTTTCACATTCTTAAAATCACATACATATATTTAAACATTGCCATAAAACTTATTAAGAAATAGTGTGGGGTACACACCTGATTCGCTTAGCAAATTCCTTGAGATCCCGAAAAGCTTGATCTAATGCTTAGATCCTTAATCCCTACATTTGATTAATCACTTACTACTTTAATAAAAAGCCATTCGGCCACAAATCCAAAACTTAGTAGGATTAGTATTCTTAAACTTACCTTGTTTGCCGATTTGATTAATAATCAAATCCCGAAATTTGTAGTATTCCTTCCTTAAAAATCGGCTAGCCACCAAATCATTTTACTAGGTCAGTTTCTGGCTTTTGTATAAATAGGAAATAATTCGGCATAGAGAAGAGAAAAGAGCACTCAGAAATTCGGCAGAGAGAAGAGGAGGAAGAAAAATTGATGAGTAGCCCTGTGTTCTTCCTTTTATAGCCGAAACTACTACTCAGAATCCCTTACTTGGCCACCACTCTTCTTTATTTGATAGCTTTATCTCTTTAATTTAAAATAATTAGAGAATAATCCTTTATTATCTCTTCAAAATAATCCAAATTAAATCCCTTATTTATCACCTTATTAATCGAATATTTATGAAAATAAAACTCCTCCTTTCTAGAAGGCTTGTGCCGTCCACCTCAGGCTTCTGGAAGCAAAAAATAAAACTTCCTTTATTTGCTTCCCAAGTGACTCGAACTCAGGCCCAACACCTTGCATGTGGCGCCATTTCCAGAGGCCTTAAGTGACATCTTCAGGTCACTTTTCCAAGCCTGTTTGTGTGTCAAATTTCACAAACTTTTTCTTTTAAGGCCACCTGGCCTTAATTTCCTCTTTTAAACTTAAAAACTTGACATTTCTTTTCATTTCCAAGTTTCCAAAAATTTTCGTTCGGCTCTTTAAACTTGACATTTCCTTACATTTCTAAGCTTCCAGAAATGTTCACTTTCCTTTTTTGAGTCATTTCTAAATCATTTTCCTAGTTTCCATAAATGTTCACTTTCCTCTTTATTCCTTTACATTTTCAGGACATTTCCCTACATTTCCAAGACAAGACATTTCTTTACATTTCCTTGCATTTCCTTACATTTCCATACATTTCCTCACATTTCCTTACATTTCCTTACATTTCCATACATTTCCATACATTTCCTTACATTTCCTTACATTTCCTTACATTTCCATACATTTCCTTACATTTCCTTACATTTCCATACATTTCCTTATTTCTAGAATTCACATAACACATTCACAATTCATAAAACATGCCATTTTACCACACCGTTCCTTGTGCCATGCTTCACACGGAGTTTCTTTTAAAGCCTCATTTACCTAGCTCCTCTTTTTACTTAAAAACCAATAATTTTCCAACGCTTTCTTCTTCAATCCTAGAACTCTAAAAACCCTTAATACACTTCCAACATTGCCAAAACCTTCTAACTCATGAATTAGGCATGAACGCATAACCCCTAATCTAGGATGTTACAGTTCTACCCTCCTTAAAATAATTTTGTCCTCGAAATTACTTACTAATAGTCGTACAATCCTTCTCACCGCACTATGCTTACGCTGCGCACTCTGATCTTAATAGAGCCATCATACCTTCTAGGCACAATCTCTAAGTTCACGTCCCCTAGAACTTATTTCTAACGTCGCGATTTAATCTGGTTAACGAGTTTTATGCATCAAAACTTTTGTTTCACTGATTAACCGCGAACAGTTTTATGAAAAGAGATGTTTAAAAGTGGTTCTTTCGATCAAACAAAGTTCTCAGTTCAAGTTCACTATTCAGAAAGTCACGTTCACATTCATCAACCAATTATGAACTTTCGTTCATTCAGAGAAATGTTGTAGTTTTCATTGTTGTTGTTTTTCCACTACCCAGGGATATTTTCGTAATTTGTCCTACAGGGGTATTTTCGTAATTTTTCAAAAAAAGGTTCCTTGGTGATTTTGTCAATAAGGGCATTTTGGTAATTTTGAAATCCCGGGGCCTTTCGGTAATTTTGAAATTCCAGGGGTATTTCGGTAATTTTTTTTACAAATCGGGGTAAATTTGCAAAATCTAGTAAATCAGGGATATTTCAAAAGTTGCAAAACTTTGAGGGTTCTTTTTGAGAATTATACTTTCCAAAACAGTGATGTTGCAAAAATTTTGGAAATCAGGGTTACTTTTGGTAATTTTGTACGTCAGGGGCGATTTCGCAATTTTCCAAAATCAAGATATTTTGATAATTTGCAAATTAGGGTTTTTGAACATTTATAAAGTAATGAAATCTTGATAAGAACTGTGAGTATTTTGGGAATTTCATAAACCAAGGGTATTTTTTGTAATTTTCCACTAGGGGTATTTTTGTAATTTCATAAATTGGAAATTTTTTTTTCGAAAAATTTTGTAAAAATAGTTCTCACAAATTAAAAAGGAAATTTTAAGAGTTTTAAAACTAGGGTTTTGTTGTTTTTATTAAAAACACGGCTAGTTTCCTTTCGGGTTTTAGTTATTGTGTTTAGCCTATGACCAAGTCCTCTTGGTTAGGGTGAACCGAAGCTTCGCACCAGGTAGGATTCCTGCGAAGAGGAGGTGGGTCACTAGGACTGCTTAAGTACCAGGCTCTTCCGGATCCAATCCTAGACATGCGTACAGGGGTTACCACACTCTAACTCAGTGACTTAGCCATAGGTTTGTTTAGTGCATTAAGTCTTATGTGCTTGTGTTTGAGTAGACTAGTCCTAGGGTTCAAGTTCCTATCATGCTATTCTACGTTCCATTCCTTTTCTACCCTTCCATAATTCATAACATAATTCACATAATCACACAGATAGTTAGGGGTACTTACCTGTTGGACTGCAGGTCGGAGACTTAGGTGCCATGCCAGAAAAACCTGCTTATCTCATCAAATACTTTTATAAAACTCATTTAGGCTCGCTTTGAAAACGTTTTGGGCCTTAGCCCACAGGCCAAGAGTTTTAACACTGGGCTCTGATACCAAACTGAAACACCTCATACCCGGCCCACGAGCCTGGACCGGATCTGGTATGTTCCTTAAGTAAACCGGTTTCAAAGTTCTTTTGTACTTTGGGAAAAATAGTGTGTTTTGAAAGAAATATTGTTTTGGGTTGGGCTTGAGTTAAAAAAAAAACCCATTTACCTTATTTTAAAATACAATTAATTAAGGTGACAAAACAACTAGGGTTTATTTTTAAAGAATAAATTTTACATAACTTTAATTGAAAATAATTCGTAACATAGTTTTTAAAAATAAAAGTAAAGAAATGTAACTTATGGCCTTATTACATCAAGTAAAATCCCAAAATAAAATTCTAAAATACTTAAATAAAATTAAATTTCCATATTGAATAAAACTTCAAGCTGAGCATGGCCATCCCTAAGATTCTGCCAAACCCGGTCCATTATTTATCGTCCCCTGAAAAATAGTCCCACAATGGGGTGAGTCAACAGACTCAATGTGTACACAATACTAAAATTCAATAGATCAGGCATGCATTTTCATATCAAATACTTATTCATATAACAAATAAAAATGATGATGCAACCCAAACCCAAACCTAGGTGCCATCCGCTACACATCCGTGCACTGGGTCACCACACCGTGGGGACTACGGTCAACCCTCCATCCGCTACACACCATCGGCGATCAGCTGCGATGACGTGCTCATCGCCCATATAAAGTTCGTGGCATAGCCACCAGATAACTGTGTCATGAGACACCACATTCAGATAATGTAACCGAAGTTACCACATTCAGATAATGTGACCGAAGTCACCACATTCAGATAGTGAGATCGAAGTCACCATATTCACTTCCCCTTTCTCATATAACCCGAATGCCCCATATTATTCATATTATGCATATCATACTTAAATTCACATTCATGTCACTTTTCACATGTTAAATATAACATATTTCGTAATCCTAGTAGGAGTAGGAAACGTACCTGAGTACTTTGTACCATTGTATGGTACCTTAGCCATACTTTTCACATTCTTAAAATCACATACATATATTTAAACATTGCCATAAAACTTATTAAGAAATAGTGTGGGGTACACACCTGATTCGCTTAGCAAATTCCTTGAGATCCCGAAAAGCTTGATCTAATGCTTAGATCCTTAATCCCTACATTTGATTAATCACTTACTACTTTAATAAAAAGCCATTCGGCCACAAATCCAAATCCTAGTAGGATTAGTATTCTTAAACTTACCTTGTTTGCCAATTTGATTAATAATCAAATCCCGAAATTTGTAGTATTCCTTCCTTAAAAATCGGCTAGCCACCAAATCATTTAACTAGGTCGGCCGCTTTTGAATAAATAGGAAATAATTCTAAATACCAAAAATAAGCCTTGGCCGAATACTTCATATGCTTACCTTGTGGATTTTAAATCCCGAAACTCACCGAATAACTAGGGAACACGTGGCCTATGGTGTACCTTCGGGAAAAGAACTTCTCCTTCCTTGTAGTCGACACTGAGTAAATCCCGAAAGGTCTCTTTAAACTTTTGGCAACAAGGTATTAATGGGGTTAGATTATCTCTCGGCTAATCTAAAAGAAAAGAATGGAAATCATACTTGTTCTTACCCTTGAAAAAATCAATAGCACCTATGCTTGAAGCCCTTCCAAGATTCGGCTTTTGAATGGATTGGTAAGAAGAAATAGGAAGAAAAGAAAACCTGAGAATTTTGACAATGGTGGACTATAGATTCGGCTTGACAAAAGAAAAAGAGAAGAGAAGAGAAGAGAAGAGAGCACTCAGAAATTTGGCAGAAAGAAGAGGAGGAAGAAAAATTGATGAGTAGCCCTGTGTTCTTCCTTTTATAGCCGAAACTACTACTCAGAATCCCTTACTTGGCCATCACTCTTCTTTATTTGATAGCTTTATCTCTTTAATTTAAAATAATTAGAGAATAATCCTTTATTATCTCTTCAAAATAATCCAAATTAAATCCCTTATTTATCACCTTATTAATCGAATATTTATGAAAATAAAACTCCTCCTTTCTAGAAGGCTTGTGACGTCCACCTCAGGCTTCTGGAAGCAAAAAATAAAACTTCCTTTATTTGCTTCCCAAGTGACTCGAACTCAGGCCCAACACCTTGCATGTGGCGCCATTTCCAGAGGCCCTAAGTGACATCTTCAGGCCACTTTTCCAAGCCTGTTTGTGTGTTAAATTTCACAAACTTTTTCTTTTAAGGCCACCATGCCTTAATTTCCTCTTTTAAACTTAAAAACTTGACATTTCTTTTCATTTCCAAGCTTCCAAAAATTTTCGTTCGGCTCTTTAAACTTGACATTTCCTTACATTTCCAAGCTTCCAGAAATGTTCACTTTCCTTTTTTGAATCATTTCTAAATCATTTTCCTAGTTTCCATAAATGTTCACTTTCCTCTTTATTCCTTTACATTTTCAGGACATTTCCTACATTTCCAAGACAAGACATTTCTTTACATTTCCTTGCATTTCCTTACATTTCCATACATTTCCTCACATTTCCTTACATTTCCTTACATTTCCATACATTTCCATACATTTCCTTACATTTCCTTACATTTCCATACATTTCCTTATTTCTAGAATTCACATAACACATTCATAATTCATAAAACATGCCATTTTACCACATGGTTCCTTGTGCCATACTTCACACGGAGTTTCTTTTAAAGCCTCATTTACCTAGCTCCCCTTTTTACTTAAAAACCAATAATTTTCCAAAGCTTTCTTCTTCCATCCGAGAATTCTAAAAACCCTTAATACACTTCTAACACTGCCAAAACCTTCTAAGTCATGAATTAGGCACGAACGCATAACCCCTAATCTAGGATGTTACAAAGAGAGCTCCACGGGTAGAAGACATGGGCGTGTCTAGGCCGTGTGACTCATATCAGTGTTGCCCATAGGCATTGAACACGGGCGTGTAAGATGATACATGGGCGTGTTCCTAGATCAACACGAGTGTGTGGCCCCTGTTTTGATGAAAAGTTTCTCGTGTTCCTAAAAGTTCCGAGATTAGTTTCGAAGCCTTTCTGAGGTATGTTTAGGGCCTCCCACGCCAAGATTGAGCTTTGCAATAGGTTTAATAATGATATTTTATAGGCCGTTTCAAGATGTTAAGTGTGATAAGTTCGATAATGCCTCAAACTAGTTTCCAGCTTCGGATATGGGTAAGGGGTGTTACAGTAACCATTTTCGGTCTAGGCCTAAAGGGATTACCGAAAAAATTGAATCTTTTACGAACATTTCTCATCATAATTTAGCAATTCAAATCCAAAAGTCCCTTAAATAGGTCCACGAGACCTTAAACATGCAATAGAAAGTGGTCGGGACTAAACTAAATACATACAAAATTTTCAGAAAATTTAACATTTTTTCAAAGCTACAGAGTTCACACGCCTATGTGGGTACACGGCCTCAGACACGCCCGTGTGTCTAAGCCGTGGCAAAACAGGGCAAACATACTGACTTGTCCATACGGTCGAGGACACGCTCGTGTGCTTCACCCGTGGTCGACACTGACTTGCATCACACGGCCAGTCACACGCCCGTGTGTCCAACCCGTGGTCGAAACTGACTTGTCTTGAATTACAAACTCGAATGACACGGTCGAGCCACACGCCGTGTACTCAACCATGTGGGCAAATGTAGGCCATTTACAAAGTCAATTTGCCACCCATTTTAGGGCAAACCTACATGCATAAAAAAGCATTATTTCAAGTACCAAAAGCAACCTAAAACATACCAAAATGACCATATTTTCTAACCATTCAAGAACATATCAAACACACCAACTTATGTACCATTTATATCATTCTATTCACAAGCATTTCTAAGTATAATCCATCTAAAAACTTACCAATTCATTATGACAACCTTTCATCAATAATATACCAACTTTGCATCACAAAATATAGATCAAATATTACCACATTCACATCCCATTTACAAGCCATATCACATAGCTTATATATACAACTCAAAATATCATTCCTATCAGATTATACGTGCCATACTTAGATATGTACACATTCAAAAGGTACCAAAATATAGTTTGATAGTGTGGTGATGATCTTTGTAACACCCCTAACCCATATCCAGCGTCGGACTAGGGTTAAAGGCATTACCGGACCGATCAGAAACATTTTCAGAAGTTCATACATTCATCCATCAATCTCAAACATAATGACCCTTAATACGGTCAATGAGACCTAGAACATGATTATAAATTGGGTTAGGACTAGACCGAAACACATACAGACATTCTTGAAAATTTAAAACTTTTCTAAGTTTCAAGGGCTACACGCCCGTGTGGGCAAGCCATGTGCCTCCCACGGCTGCTAGACACCTCTGTGTGTCCTCTCCGTGGTCGAACTGACTTATCTTCCACAGCCACTAAGCACGCCCGTGTACTCAAGCCGTGGTCGATCCTGTCAAAAATCACACGGGTACTAGGTAGCAGACACGTCAGTGTGCCAAGGTCGTGTACTCTTGTTCTAGCAATATACTTAGCCCATGGTCACTAGGCACGCCCGTGTGCCACGGCCGTGTGACATTATAGGCCATTTTCAAGGCCAAAATGCCACCCACTTGGGTCTTACCTACAAGTAACATACCAACACCTCTCATGCATATTTATCAACCAATAACACACCAAAACAACCATTCTATGAATACATTCAATACCAATTTCAACTATGCCAAATTACAAGGCTAAAACATATATAATATAAGCGTAATTCATCCTAATACTCACATTCATTAAAACATAATATCTAGACATAACTAGCCAAATCACATGGCTAAATTCCCTTCATTTACAAATACAAAAGACTAGCCTATAAATGCCATGTCTAGCAATATATACATCCAAAATGTACCAAAAACAAGTTGAATAGTGTGATGACGATCCTTGACGGTCACAAGCCTTTAGTAGCTTTGACGACCCATTAAACAGAGAAAACGCACACACAGAGTAAGCTTTTCCAAAAGCTTAGTAAGTCATAATACAAATAAACTTAACATGTAGAAACATTGGCACAATTCCTATTCAACCAGGACACTTTTACCTAAGGGGTTCGATACTTTTATAGCAAACTCAGTAGACTCTACAGGCAAAGTCTTGCTGAATACTAAATTCCTGCATATATACGAATGCGTAGAACCAGGGTCTATCAATGCAATCACAGAAGTATCATAAAAAGTAAAAGTACCCGTTATAATATCTGGAGATGAAGCTCCCTCGAGAGCTCGAATAGCATACGCTCTGGCAGGCGCTCTAGCTTCAGATCTGACAATATTGTCTCTCATAATTCTCTGACTACCACTGACATTTCTTGCATTCTTCGAAGGTTTACCTCTCACAGGTGCATTATCAGATCTCAAATTCTGAACAGTCTCTGGTTCAACAGACTCAAGGCAATCACGGATAAAATGATCAAGTGATCTACATCTGAAGCAAGCTCTGTCATTTAATCTATAGCTTCCCAGATGCCTTTTTCCACAATATTTACGTTCAGGTGTCTCAGATCAAGCATTACCAACGCTAGCCACTGAAGTTGCTGGAGTTTTAGAACTCATTTGCTGTCTAGATTAATTTCTATTCGAATGTCCCACATTATATCTAGAACGACTTTGATTATCTCTGAATCTTTTCAGAGCAGACTGAAATGATTTACTTAGAAATCTCTTTCTCATATCTCGAGTTGCAGACTCAGCTTTTCTTTTATCTTTCCCGAGCACCTCAGCTTTGCACGCTCGATCAACGAGTGTAACGAACTCTTTTATTTCTAAAATCCCGACAAACAAACAAATGTCTTCATTAAGACCATCTTCGAACCTTTTGCACATTATCGCTTCAGATGATACACATTCCCGAGCATACTGACTCAGTCTCACAAACTCTCATTCATATTCCGAAATAGTCATTCGACCCTGTTTTAGGTCCAAAAATTCCTTTCGTTTCTGATCAACGAATCTTTCACTGATGTATTTCTTTCGGAACTCAATCTGAAAGAAGTCCTATGTAACTCTCTCTTTCGAAACAACAGAAATCAAAGTTTTCCACCATTAATAAGCTGCATCTCGGAGTAATGACACAACACACTTTATACACTCTTCAGGAGTCAAAGACATCTCATCAAATACCCGGATCATGTTTTCTATCCAGAATTCAGCTTTTTCAGCATCATCATCATTAGTAGCTCGGAACTCTTGAGCCCCATACTTGCGGATATTGTCAACCGGAGGCTTATTCAACGGATTCAGATTTGCAGTCAAAGGTATATCAAATGTTTGAGGGGGATTAACCGGGGGCGGGGATTGTGAAACAGTCAGGTTATTCTTTACAAATTGAGTGAACCACTCACTCATCATCTGGAAGAAAGCTTGTTTAGCTTCTCCCTCTTGACCGCTTGAGCAGGTCTCACATCAGAGGGCACTATCCCTTGCACTGGAGCAGGCGCATTACTTTCTACGTCGTTAACTACGGCTCTTTTGGGATCCATTACTATACGAAAATCACATTTTTTTACACGTCAGGATTCATCACACTATCACAGTTCAGATATATGACATGTATAGCTAGACTCTGACAGGCTACGTTAGTCCGAGAATTGACTAAATCGTACCTCTGATACAAACCAAATGTAACAACCCTAACCCATATCCGGCGTCGAACTAGGGTTATAGGCATTACCGGACCGATCGAAAATATTTTCAGAAGTTCATATACTCGTCCATCAATCTCAAACATAATGTCCCTTAATACGATCAACGAGACCTAAAACATGCTTATAAACCGGGTCGAGACTAAACCGAAACACATACAGACATTCTCAGAAATTTAAAACTTTTCTAAGTTTCAGGGGTTACACGCCCGTGTGGTCAGGCCATCTGCCTCCCACGACTACTAGACACCACCGTGTGTCCTCTCCGTGGTCAAAACTGACTTATCTTCCACGGCCACTAAGCACGCCCGTGTACTCAGGTCGTGGTCGATCCTATCAAAAATCACACGGCTACTAAGCAGCAGACACGTCCGTGTGCCAAGGTCGTGTACTCTTGTGCTAGCTATATACTTAGCCCACGGTCACTAGGCACGCCCGTGTGCCACGACTGTGTGACATTATAGGTCATTTTCAAGGCCAAAATGCCACCCACTTGGGTCTTACCTACAAGCAACATACCAACACCTCTCATGCATATTTATCAACCAATAACACACCAAAGCAACCATTCTTTCAATACATTCAATACCAATTTCAACTAGACCAAATTACAAGGCTAAAACATAGATAATATAAGCATAATTCATCCTAATACTTACCTAAAATCTTGATCATTTCATGTGCTTCAACCATACCAAAGTATACTTCATCTAACACATTCATTAAAACATAATATCAACATATAACTAGCCAAATCACATGGCTAAATTCCCTTCATTTACAAATACAAAAGACTAGCCTATACATGCCATGTCTAGCAAAATATATATATCCAAAATGTACCAAAAACAAGTTGAATAGTGTGATGACGATCCTTAACAGTCCCGAGCCTTCAGTAGCTTTGACGACCTATTAAACAGAGAAAACACAGACACGGAGTAAGCTTTCCAAAAGCTTAGTAAGTCATAACACAAATAAACTTAACATGTAAAACATTTATGCATGTAGAAACATTGGCACAATTCCTATTCATAGTGTATTTCTCACATATATACATTAAACCATATCCTTGGCCATATTTGCCACATTCATCAATTCAAGAATCACATGTATACACAAATCTCTTACATAACTATTCTTGTATCTCATTCACATTCTCATATTCAATTGTACATTTCCTCAAATCAAAAATCACTTAGGTACTTACCTTTTTATACACATTTAGTGTACATATGAAACGTACCTGAAACGAACTTACATTCATGTATTTGTTCTTAGCTCGGAATTTCAATTCGTATCACAGACTTGCCCGTTGAACTGTTAGGAATCTAGTAGGATACTCAGAAAGCTCGGCATAGTCGTACAATGCCAACGTCCCAGAAGAGGTCTTATATGCACTTAGATATCGATGCCATTATCCCAGACAGGGTCTTACACGAATCAATACGATGCCGATGTCCCAGACATGGTCTTACACATAAAGCTCATATCGTTGCCAACGTCCCAAACGTGGTCTTACACGTAAAACTCATATCGATGCCAACGTCCCAGACAAGGTCTTACACAAAATCTCAAATCAATGCCAACGTCCCAGACGTGGTCTTACATGATAAAACAGAATAGATACCTTTGTCATGACATAGCTAATCCTATCTATTCCTAGGTTCGTACGGGACTTCTCGAACATTGTCACTATATTGATCTTATCTCAGAATTCATATACAAATCATATCCTAACCATTCATCAATAGCAATAGTCATAGGAATACACATAATTCGTTACTAATACGTTTATTTGCATAATGACTTACCTCAGATTCGGTTTACTTGAAACGAAAATGGCTACTCGGTTAATTTCGCTTTCCTGCGATCTAAGTCCGTTTTCCTCGGTTCTTGATCTAAACATATTCAGAATTAACCCTTTTATTCACTAACTCATTCAATTCAATCCGAATACACACATTTAGGGTTATTTGCAATTTAACCCTCATAATTGCACAATTTATCAATTTAGTCCATTTTTCTCAAAACACCAAATTCATAAAATCAACCCACACTCATGCTTAGCCGAATGTACATATATATCATACAAGCCCATATTTTCCATCAAATTAGCAACTTAGTCCCTCAAATTGCTATTTTCATCAAAACTAAGCCCTAATTAGCTAAATTCATCAAAACTTCAAGAACAAAGCATGTTCATCTAGCTTAAATCTTTCATTTAACAACTAAACTCATCTCAAAGCTCAACATATCATCAATGGCATTGTACACAAACATCATCAATTCACAAAATTAATCCATGGGCTTGATAGTAGACTAAGCAACAATCGCAAAAACATAAAAATCATCAAAATAAAGCCAAAACATACATAAACTATAGCTTGAAATAGCCGAAACCCTTAAAGCTCTTGTTCTTCCTTTTTCTTTGCTAATAATCGGCCAAAAGGGGATGAACTAATGGCCAAGTTTTATGCTTATAATTATTATAGCATACATATTAATCTATTTCCAAAATTACCCATTAAAACAAAATATATAAAACCTATCATATAAGGTCATTTTTGACCATATTCATTCACTAACTAATTAGTGGTTCAATTGCCACATAAGGCCACAACTCTTAAGAGCCACAACACATAGGCTCTTTAACATATAGCATACAACTTTCACATTTAATGCGATTCAATGCTTTTGTCAAATTAACCACATGAATGGACAAATTAGCTTACGAAAATTTAACACATGATTAATCATATATCATAGACACATAAAATAATATTAAAATATTATACTGACTCGGATTTGTGGTTCCAAAACCACTGTTCCGACTAGGGCATAAATCAGACTGTTACAATCCTCGACGATCTCCGAGCCTTCCGTAGCTTTAACAATCTATAAAACGAAGCAAACACACACATAGTAAGCTTTTAAAGCTTAGTAAGCCATATACAAATAAACTTAACATATAAACATACACAATCATAACAAATACAAAATCATTAATATATCTCAATTGGAAATTCATAATTCTTCTTTGGCTCAATTGTTTAGCGATTGCTTACCAACAAATCATATCTCTAAGTATCTTTTTTGATCATAGCACATTCATACATATATCACATTTTGTCTCATTAAATCTATGCACATATCTCTCTTTTGCAAATTTACTTATATTTACCTTTCATGCCTAAACATAGTATACACTTCAAACGTACCTGAAACGGTTACACATTTCACATAGTCTTTCATTTTGAACCATTCAGAATCAAATAGGATACTCGGATAACTTGGAATAATCGTACAATGCCAACGTCCTAGACGTGGTCTTACATGTAATCAAATATCGATTCCACTATCCCAGACAGGGTCTTAAACGAAATCATATACTATGCCAATGTCCTAAACATGGTCTTACACGTACTTCTCAAATCGATGCCAACGTCCCAGACGTGGCCTTACACGATATCACATATCGAAACCCTATGTCATGACATATGAATCCTATCTATTCCTAAGGTTCGTACGGGACTTTTCGGACATTGACACATTGTCAATACTTTCTCGATTTTCACATGTATATTTTTCAAAGCCATTCATCACAACTCCATATTATATGAACATGAATAAATCAACTTAAATACATTTATTTGTATATAGACTTACCTCGTACGGATATAAACGAATGGATTCGATTACTCGATCACTTTTGACTTTCTTCAATCTAAATCTGTTTTCTATGGTTCTTGATCTATACATATTCAAATTTAACTCATTTATTCACCAAATCATTCAATTCAATACAAAAACACACAATTAGGGCAATTTACAAATTAACCCTCAGATTTTTACATTTTGACATTTAAGTCTTTATTTCACAAATTGACAAAATACACATAATTTCTTTGCACCCATGCTTAGCCAAATTTTCACATGCTTCATATAAGTCCACACATTTCATTTATTTCACATTTTCGTTCCTCAAAATATTATTTTCACAATTTAGTCCAAATTACTCAAATTCATCAAAAATCCAAAGACAAAACATGTTAATCTAACGCATATATTTCATATTTCATCAACTAACATAACAAAGCTCAAACATTCATCAAAGGCACATTTTAAATTCTTCATCAAATTCCAAAATTAAGACATGGGTTTTGTAGTACTCGAAGCAACGAGTACAAAAACTTAGAAATTATCAAAAATCGAAACAAAAACATACCTTAATTGAACTAGATGAGTGCCTGTAACACCCTAAATTAGGGGTTGCTTGTACTTTAATTAATTTCCCATGTGTGTGCTTCAAGAATTAAATACTATGATCATTTGGCATGTTTTAGGGTCTAGAAATAACCCCGAGCTAGGCCGACTTAAAACTAAAAATTTCTTTCTAAGTGTTTTAAAGAAGGGAGCTAGGTGAGTTAGGGGTTAAGTAAAATTTCGGGTGAAGCTTAGCACAAAGAACTCATTGGCAAAGTGGCTTTCATGCGCCACTTAGGAGTTGAAGGTGAAGATAGGCGCAGGTTCGAATGGCTGGAGCAGCGGTGATGGGCTTAAGTAGGAAGGCTTTAAAATTAAAGGATGGGGTTTTATGACATGAAAGTCAATTGGGAAGAGTGGCAGGGGGCGTTTAAGAGGGTCATGCGCTTGCCTCCACCAGTCCCGTGTTCGAACCAAATATACAGCAGCAGTTGATTTTATTTTTTTTTTCATGCTAGCGCCAAGAGAGAAGATGGAAATTGGACGGCACATGGGCAATTGGAAGATAAGGATAAGCTTAAGCATTTTTTTTTTGAGTTAGAATTCGGCTGTAGTGGGGGATAAATATTAGTTTATTTTATTTTTATTTTGAAGAGGTGAAAAAAAAATAGATGAGGAGATAATTGATGTGTTTTTTTTTAATTATCTTTGAATAGGTGTCAAGAGATAGAATAGAAGTTGTATTTGGGAGTTGATAAAAAGATAGAAGTGGCCGAAATTTGGAGTCTTCAAGGGGGGAAGTGCCGAATGTTCTTAGGCATTTTTGGTGCATATTCGGGCAGCTTTAGTCTAGTGCACCTAGCCGAATTTTCAAGGTGAGTTCTCTCATTTTTCTTCCTTGAAACCGAAAACCCCAAGCGACCTATACCTTGCCGAAATTTGCTTTATTCTATCTTAATTTTCATTGGTAGCTGAATGCTCTTTAGGTTCTCAAGCTTTTATTTCTTTTGCTTCTTCTTCTTGACCCATTGGCCGAACCATATACCCTCTATTTCTCTCTTGTTCTTTTTCATTTATGCTAAGCCGTAACTAGTTACTTTCTTTTTTCTCATACTTTCATTTTCTTCCTTTCTTGAAATCTTGTTGCCGAAACCTTCCCTCTCCTATTAGACTCTTATGGTCGAATACTAAGAGTGGAGTAGAATCTCTTTGGGTTTCTTTTCAATCGGTGTGAAAAGGTGAGTGCTTATAGCCGAATGTCTATTTCTTCTTCTCCCTTGGTTATCCGTCGACTTGGATATATAAAAAAGCCGAAATATACTGATGGTTGGCTAATCAGTGTTGAAACCGATTTTTATCTAGGTACTCCGGGATTTTGGAAATAGTCACGTGAAGCCTCTATTTGTTAGCAATCAGTCTTGGGAAGTAAAGCAGATTCGCGTACCATGTGCTGTAGTTAGTACTCAAGGCGATTAGGAGCAAGGAAAGCTAGGGTGGCCGATTGACTCGTTGAGATATAGAGCTTTCGTTAACAACAGGTGTGTACATATACACTTAATAACTATTTAATGTGCTAAAGGTTATGTGTATGCTTAATCGAATTGTGTAGATTCGGATTTAATACCATAATAGTATAAGCAAGGATTCAGGTAAGACCTTGTCGTTATGACTTTCTTTATGATGCTTTTGGGAAGCATGGCATATTTAGTATATGTGGTTATGGCTAATGGTAAACTCCATGTATGTTGCTAAATGAACATGTTGGCATGATTTCTATTAAATGCATATCCTTGAGTGATGTGGGTTAAATGAGTGGAGGGGGAAGTGATATTCGTGTCGACGAACACCAGTGGTTTGGTACCACATTTCGTGACTTCGGTCACCAGAGGTTTGGCACCTTCAGAGGTTTGGCACCTCATAGCATCTCGTCTCAGTGGCTTAGTACCACGTGGGTTGGCCCCACGGTTTATATTATGGGAGTGACGCCAGTGATTTGGTATCACACGTGGGTTGGCCCCACCAGTGGTTTGGCACCAAAATATGATGGATATCGTGACTTTAAGTCACCAAGTGGTTTGGCACCACCAAAGGTTTGGTACCACACGGGTAGAAAAGGCGTTTGGATGGCTAGGATGGGTGCATGTTAAACTTAGTGCATGATTATTCATTATAAATTGTGTATGATGTGGCATTAAACTGGGGGAAGGGGTACACATTGAGTCTTGGTGACTCACCTTCTCCTTTAACATTTTTCACCGACACGTAGATCGCGGATGAGGAGCCTGATGGACTCGAGGTGGCCATGCAAAGGACAATGTGAACTAAATGAACTTTGAGTTGTTTTTGTTTTATTTTGGATTTATTTGTTCAAGTTGTAATAAGGCCTCCTAAGATTGCATTTTTATTATTTCACATGTTTGGATAATTTATTTAAACCATTTAATGACTTTAAAGTGATTACACATGTTTTCTCAAAATCAAACGCAAAAATGTTTTATTGTGCCATCGGGTACATTTGAATTTCAGAATAACCTGATTTAATATATTTTTAAAAACAACACTAAGTAATGTTTTCTTCATACACCTTAATGTTTTTGACAAGATAATTAAAAATGAGGTGTTTTCACTAAAAATTAAATCGGTTAAAGAGATTTTACAAGGAGTTTTTCTCTGTAACATACCAAATTTCGGTCATAATGTTTGGGCCGAGTTTGGGGTGTTACAAAATTGGTATCAGAGCCCAGTTCAAAACTCGGCTGTGGGGGCCCAAGGCCAAAATGTTTTTGTAGGTCTTTTTGAAATATTTTTGGTTTTGAACAGCATGGCACCGAGTCTCCGGCACCAATCCGCCCAGGTAAGTACCTCTAACTTTTTGTGTGGATTATTATCTGTAGAAGGGTAGGTATGTAACGTAGATAGTATGATAAGTGCTTTAAACTTTAGGACTAGTTACCCCAACAAAAGACATAAGACTTTAAAAGCCTAATTAAACAAACCTAAGACCAGGTCGCCGAGTTAGGGTGTGGTAACCCTGGTGCGCATGTCTAGGATTGGATCCGGAAGAGCTTGGTACTTAAGCAGTCCTCGTGACCCACCTCCTCTTCGTAGGAATCCTACCTGGTGCGTAGCTTCGGTTCACCCTAACCAAGAGGACTCGGTCATAGGCTAAACACGCTAAATAAAACCCGAAAGGGATTAGCCATGTTTTATGGAAACTCTAGTTTTAAAATCACTAAAATACCCCTTTTAAATAGTAGGACGAATTTATTTTTGGAAAATTTTCAAAATATTTTCAATTTACCAAAATTACCAAAATGCCTAGTGGTAAAATTACGAAAATGCCCTTGGTTTCCAAAATTACCGTATTACCTCGATTTCTATAAAATTCTTTTACTTTGCAATAGTACCCAAAAATCTTGTATTTCAAAATAATACCCTAACTTTGAAAATTTACAAAATTACCCCCGATTGATAAAATTACCAAAATACCCCTGGTTCCCAATAAAATTTTGCTGTACCTTTAATTTGAGAAATTTTCGAAAATACCCTCCAGGTTGGAAATTTCAAAATGTCCTGATTTATTAAAGTTTTAAAATGTCTTTGGTTCAGTACGAAAATACCCCTGTAGGAAAATGACGAAAATACCCCTGGGATAGAAACGGACAGAAATGCCCGAAGAGTGAATGTGTATGAAAGGTATTAGGGAATGGATGTCCTCTTCTATGTGAACTAGGGTAGAGGACTTAAAACTTTGATTGATCAAAAGAATCTCTGTCAAACTTTCTTCATAAAATTTCTTCGCAGATAATCAAATTGAAACACGTACTAATCCATAAAAATTTATTAATCAGATTAAAAGCGCAATAGTTAGAATGAGCTCTAGAGGTCGTGGACGTGGTAGAGGTAGGATGACCGTGTCAGAGCCCGTTAGGTCGGGTCAGGGGTCAGAGAATGAGGTACCGCCACCACCACCTCCAACTTTTGGAGCTGAGGAGCAGGATCAGACGGGAGGTGAGGCAGTATCGCAAGCTGTGTTGTGAGTCCTTGAGATGGTAGCTGGGGCTAGTGGAGGAATGGGAGCTCGAAAATCTGTTCCCAAGCGACTCCGATCCAATGGAGCTGAGGTATTCCGGGGTGTATCGAGAGTGGCACCCAGTGCGGCAGAATATTGGTTAGAATCGACTGAGAGAATCATGGATGATCTCGACCTGACGAACGAGGAGAAGCTGAAAAGAGCGGTGTCGCTTCTAAAGGATGAGTCATATCAGTGGTGGCTCACGGTTCGGGATGGTGCTACAGCAGATGACCTTACTTGGGAGTACTTCAAAGCTGCTTATCAGAAGAAGTATGTGGGCACCAGCTACACTGATGCTCAGAGGAAAGCCTTTCTGGGATTGGTACAGGGAAATAAGTCGGTATCTGAGTATGAGGCAGAGTTTTTAAGGCTGAGTCGATATGCTAGAGGCATAGTGGCTACTGAACATGATCGTTGTGTCCGCTTTGAAGACAGACTTAGGGATGAGTTGAGGTTGCTGATTGCTCCACAGCAGGAGCGTGAGTTTTCTGTCCTAGTGGAAAAGGCTAAGGTAGCCGAAGGGATCAAAGAGTCCGTAAGACAGAACCACGAAAGGGACAAACAGAAGAGAGGCTTTGGATTGTCCGGATCGGCGAAGAATATGCGAGAGAGGGCTAGATTTGGGGAATCGAGAAGAGCCACAAAGCTCGCTTTCGGTGGCCACCTCGAGATGCTAGATGCGGGAAATCCCACTCGGGAGAATGTTTGGCTGGAAGTAGAGGGTACTTTGAGTGTGGATCGTTGGATCACCGTGTAAGGGATTGTCCTCGGAAGTTAGCTAAGAATCAACCAGAGGGTCAGAACCGTGCTCAGGTTAGAAATGAAGGACCACCACAGAGATGTAGAGGTAATGATAATGGTAGCAGGCGTGGCCGAGGTGCTGAAGGTGCAGAGGCGAGGCAGCCAAGGTTGGTTCATGCAGTTGGCCGTCGTGAGGAGGAAGATGTGCCAGATATGACAACGGGTACGTTCCTTATTTTTGGAATACCCTTAATTGCTTTGACTATCTAGAATCCTTATTTCTTGTATTGCTAGTGAAGTGCCTGAAACCTTGGTTGTGAACTTAAAAATTGTGCTTAGGAAGTAAGATAGTTTTATTAAGATCAGAGTGCGCAGCATAAGCGTAGTACGATAAGTTAAGATGTACGAATATTCGTTAGTAAGGAATTTCGAGGACGAAATTATTTTTAAAGGGGATAGAACTGTAACACCCTAAATTAGGGGTTGTTTGTAATTTAATTAATTTCCCATGTATGTGCTTGAAGAATTAAATACTAGGATCATTTGGCATGTTTTAGGGTCTAGAAATAACCCCGTGCTAGGCCTGACTTAGAACTAAAAATTTCTTTCTAAGTGTTTTAAAGAAGGGAGCTAGGTGAGTTAGGGGTTAAGTAAAATTTCGGGTGAAGCTTAGCACAAAGAACTCATTGGCAAAGTGGCTTTCATGCACCACTTAGGAGTTAGAGGTGAAGATGGACGCAGGTTCGAATGGCTGGAGCAGCGTTTTGCGTTTTATTTTTATATATGCGGTGAAGGGCTTAAGTAGGAAGGCTTTAAAATTAAAGGGTGGGGTTTTACGACATGAAAATCAATTGGGAAGAGTGGCAGGGGGCGTTTAAGAGGGTCATGCAGCGATTGCCTCCACCAGTCCCGTGTTCGAGCCAAATATACAAAGTGAGCTTGGTTTTATTTTTTTTTTTCATCTCAAGCCAAGAGAGAAGATGGAAATTGGACGGCACATGGGCAATTGGAAGATAAGGATAAGCTTAAGCATTTTTTTTTGAGTTAGAATTCGGCTAGAGTGGGGGATAAATATTAGTTTATTTTATTTTTATTTTGAAGAGGTGAAAAAAAAAATAGATGAGGAGATAATTGATGTGTTTTTTTTAATTATCTTTGAATAGGTGTTAAGAGATAGAATAGGAGTTGTATTTGGGAGTTGATAAAAAGATAGAAGTGGCCGAATTTTGGAGTCTTCAAGGGGGGAAGTACCGAATGTTCTTAGGCATTTTTGGTGCATATTCGGTCAGCTTTAGTCTAGTGCACCTAGCCGATTTTTCAAGGTGAGTTCTCTCATTTTTCTTCCTTGAAACCGAAAACCCCAAGCAACCTATACCTTGCCGAAATTTGCTTTATTCTATCTTAATTTTCATTGGTAGCCGAATGCTCTTTGGGTTCTCAAGCTTTTATTTCTTTTGCTTATTCTTCTTGACCTATTGGCCAAACCATATACCCTCTATTTCTCTCTTGTTCTTTTTCATTTATGCTAAGCCGAAACTAGTTACTTTCTTTTTTCTCATACTTTCATTTTCTTCCTTTCTTGAAATCTTGTTACTGAAACCTTCCCTCTCCTATTAGACTCTTGTGGCCAAATACTAAGAGTGGAGTAGAATCTCTTTGGGTTTCTTTTCAATCGGTGTGAAAAGGTGAGTGCTTATAGCCGAATGGCTATTTCTTCTTCTCTCTTGGTTCTCTGTCGACTTGGATATATAGAAAAGACAAAGTATACTGATGGTTGGCTAATCAGTGTTGAAACCGATTTTTATCTAGGTACTCTTGGATTTTGGAAACAGTCACGTGAAGCCTCCATTTGTTAGCAATCAGTCTTGAGAAGTAAAGCAGATTCGCGTATCGTGTGCTGTAGTTAGTACTCAAGGCGATTAGGAGCAAGGAAAGCTAGGGTGGCCGATTGACTCATTGAGATATAGAGCTTTCGTTAACAACAGGTGTGTACATACACACTTTATAACTATTTAATGTGCTAAAGGTTATGTGTATGCTTAATCGGATTGTGTAGATTCGGATTTAATATCATAATAGTATAAGCAAGGATTCAGGTAAGACCTTGTCGTTATGACTTTCTTTATGATGCTTTTGGGAAGCATGGCATATTTAGTATATGTGGTTATGGCTAATGGTAAACTCCATGTATGTTGCTAAATGAACATGTTGGCATGATTTCTACTAAATGCATATCCTTGAGTGATGTGGGTTAAATCAGTGGAGGGGGAAGTGATATTCGTGTCGATTGGCACCAGTGGTTTGGTACCACATTTCGTGACTTCGGTCACCAGAGGTTTGGCAGCTTCAGAGGTTTGGCACCTCATAGCGTCTCGTCCCAGTGGCTTAGTACCACAGTGGGTTGGCCCCACGGTTTATATTATGGGATTGACGCCAGTGATTTGGTATCACACGTGGGTTGGCCCCACCAGTGGTTTGGCACCACAATATGATGGATATCGTGACTTTAAGTCACCAGTGGTTTGGCACCACCAAAGGGTTTGGTACCACACGGGGTAGAAAGGCGTTTGGATGGCTAGGATGGGTGCATGTTAAACTTAGTGCATGATTATTCCTTATAAATTGTGTATGATGTGGCATTAAACCGGGGGAAGGGTTACACATTGAGTCTTGGTTACTCACCTTCTCCTTTAACATTTTTCAGGTGACATGTAGATCGCGGATGAGGAGCCGGATGGACTCGAGGTGGCCATGCAGTGACAATGTGAACTAAATGAACTTTGAGTTGTTTTTGTTTTATTTTGGATTTATTTGTTCAAGTTTTAATAAGGCCTCCTAAGATTGCATTTTTATTATTTCACATGTTTGGATAATTTATTTAAACCATTTAATGATTTTAAAGTGATTACACATGTTTTCTCAAAATCAAATGCAAAATGTTTTATTGTGCCATCGGGTACATTTGAATTTTGTAACAACCTGATTTAATATATTTTTAAAACAACACTAAGTAATGTTTTCTTCATACACCTTAATGTTTTTGACAAGATAATTAAAAATGAGGTGTTTTCACTAAAAATTAAATCGGTTAAAGAGATTTTACAAAGAGTTTTCCTCCCGTAACATACCAAATTCAGGTCGTAATGTTTGGGCTGGGTTTGGGGTGTTATTCTGATCTTTAATGAAAAAGGAGCTTAAACTCTTCTTTCTTTCTCTTATTTTAGGTGCTACAAAGATTAACATAGCTTATTTTAGCTTTTGTTTTATTATATTTCATAATAATTGTTTATTTCCCATTTTGCCCTTAATGAAACATTATAACATCTTTAAAATGCTTGTCCACCACTGTCCATGCCTTAATACAATGGTCTAATTCCATTTTAAGGCCTTCATATTAAAAGAACATAGCATTAAAACACTTTAACAATTATCAAGGCACTTTTGCATTTTACGTGATTAAGTCCTTTTCTCAAATTAAACACACAAACAATAAAATTAATTCACGAAACTTTCACACATGCTCAATCACATACTGCAAGCGCAGAAAATAATATTAAAATATTTTTTGACTCAGATCTATGGTCCCGAAACCACTCTTCTGACTAGGATCTAAACCAGACTGTTACAATGGTTCAGAAAAACTATCGTAATTTCAAACGTACCTTTTAAACCATTTGGATAGTTTGTTCAAAACAAGTAAAATTGAGTGTTCATCTTTATTTTCAATTCCATTTGTCCACAAAAATGGCTAAAATAATCTTTCAAAATTTTGATAAATATATTAAAACGATTGGCTTATTAATTCAAAACAAATGAAGTAAAGTGTTTATTTTAATTTCGTAAAAATCGTGTAAATTTCAGGAAATCGAGTTTCATACGAAATATTATCAAATACTAATGCAGTTTTTAAAACATAATGTCATGCAATAAAGTCATGCCACAGTCCATACTCAAACTTATTACAAACCAAAAATATGAAAATAAATTTTAATTACTTTAATTTAAAAATACTTCTGAGAAACTCCTCTAAATGCCGTTATCGAATCCTAACATCAAGGTTATCTGTAAAATCAGAAAACTAAAGGGGGTGAGCTATAAATCTCGGTGTGAGATTAACATAAATGTAATCACATACATATAAAAATACACGTTATACAATCATAAGAATCATATTAGTTTCATATAACTCAATATTTCACATGCTATACAATTATTTGTAAAAGGATGCAGATTTTGTGAAAACAATCCTACCCATCTCCATTACACACCAAAATCGAGTTCCATAGAACTCGTCCATCCAATAACACATCAATTGTGAACAATGTCGCAGTAACACAGATAAACTACCAATAATCAATATCATGGATAAGCCACCAAAATTGTATATAAACTTCCACTAATTAATATCGTGGACAAATCACCAAACTCACAGATAAACTTCTAATAACCAATATCGTGGACAACCACTAAAATCGCAAATAAATTGCCAAAAACTTCCACCTTTCACATATCCCACCCCATGCATGTGATATGGCTAAAATCACTTAGAATCACATAGGCATGTTTAACATGCAAATCATATATGTACACATGGTACAAAAATTTCACATTTTATAAATCATGCGAAAATCACATATGCCATAAGATCACATAACATAAGAATGAGATTTGCATGCTTTTCAAATCAATAATAATCATGAATATCACAAAACATGTTGTTCACAACATATACGGTTTGGAATCACTTACTTGTCATAATCTATAACGATGGGTTTTATCTCTCTTAATGGACACATAAAGTATCCTCATCAAACAAATATAATTCAAATAATAACATTTTTATCAACATAAAACAATTACGTAATTTTGTTTAGTGTTAAAACCCACACTTGATCGAAGAAATTCCAATGCGGAAACTCCTTCTAACGCCCACTACCATATTTAATTTGATTTATTTCGGATCTAAACATAAAACGAATAATCCATCATTAAAACAGCCTTTATAAATCTTTGATAAATGATTACACTTTGGCTTCTATGACAACACATACTCTTTGTTAATCCTATATGATTCCACTCTTTGAATCATAGGAAATTACATGCTTCAAATCGATCCTTCAAACAGTAAACACCAAGTTAGAAAGAAGTCATTTGGCCAATATATATAGATTAAAAAGTTTTAAAAGAAAAGTGAGCATTCCAAATACTTACGATCTCACTAATCGGGAATCGATACGAAAGAGAAGATGACTGAGAATTGGGAGCAATAACCACAATATCTAATATATCCAATACTAAGAAGAGTTAATAGACAATAATAAATAATCTTACTATGATAAATAACAAAATTGCTATAGAAAGGAAGGAAAAACACTATTATTTTATGTTTGTTTTCACAGCGGCAGTCATGGTGGTGGACGGCGGCGATCACAATGGTGAACGGCAAGGAGTGAAAAGGGGGCTTAAAGAGGGAAGATTGACACGCACACAAGGAAAGAATCTTTCCCCATGCATGGTAACTAGGTTGGAAGGCAAGGAGTGTTGACACTAGCTAAAGTTGTCAAAAAAATTAAATAAATATTTGGGAGTGTGGGGAATTGAACATAGGACCTTTAGGAAATTATCTTAAGCACTTAACCACGTGAACACATTACTTCTTATGATCATTTTAATAGAAAATATTTAAAAACTTGGGATGACGTTTGCTAAGGGTTTAAAACAAATTTGCACCAAATAGAAATTAATAAGAGTGAAGGGATTGAAACTCAAATCATCAAGGATAGCTTCACAACTACTCAATCACTATAATTGATATTTATTATCAAATGAGCAAAATATCATCTAAAAACAATTTTGGCGTGACCACTCTCGGTTCATTAACCCAATTTCCATTAACCCAATTTTTGGAATATGACATTACAAAAATTATAAAATAAAGAACTTTACAACACATGGAAGTAAGAAAGAACCCACTAGAGATTCTAACACAAGTATACAAAATAGGTCATTTGCCTTTATCAATTGAACCCTTGTTAGCTTCTTGAGCTAAAAAAGGATAATTGAACACATTAGATCATCAATTTATCAAATCTTAACATGTATGCAAGAATCGATAGCATAAAATCCAGAAATAAAAAGTTTTCTTCCTCCTCACCATTCTGTTATCTATGCATTTAATATTAAAAACATGTAAATGACTTCAATGATAGCCTAAGGGTTCATCAATAATAACAGTGTGTTGGTACTAACATAGAAGTTAGCTAGATACTGTGAACATTCACTCTGATGAAATTTTCTAAACTCAGGTTTTCAAAAACTTTCATAGGAAATCAAGAAAGAAGAAGAAAATGTAAAAGTGTTTAGAAAGACCACCGTTATCCTTATATGCTTAAGCAATGGAGACAAAGATTAGTGGAAAAATTAGATCATTCCACTAACACTCTTGATCTTTGTGATTAATTGCACTTCACAAAATTTAGGTCATATCATCTACAGTAGTCTAGTTCTGTTCTAAATAAATCTCAACTATACTAACCAAATCATCATACATTAAAATAATAAGCAAAACTAAAGAACTGTGAACTTAACGAGTTCTCCCAAAGCATCTAGGGTATGTGAATACTTAACAGAAGAGTTTGCCAAACCTTAGAGCTCGCCAAAATTAAAAGTTCGCCAAATGGTGAATGATACAAAATTCTATACTTAGCTAGTAAAAATACTTTACTTACTCAAATTTATCATTAATTTACAATTTATATGCCAAATAGTAACAACTTATGAACACTCCATTTGGCAGGCTATTATATAACAATCTATTACAAATATATGCAAGCTCAATTTTATCTTTCGATTATTTCTTCAAGTTTTACATTTTATTCAATTTAGTCCCTAAAATCAAACTTATCATAACTTCCAAATTGGACTCCAAATTTAAAACCAACTTCAAATATATCCAATTATATCCTCTTATTATAAAAAATTATAGGAATTACATGCCAATTTCAAGATATTAATAATTTAATCCTTGTAACACCCCTCACTCGTATTCAACGCCAGAATAGGCTTACGGAGCATTACCTGACTTACAACACTTTAAAACATACATTTCAAATACAATTCAATCACAACCAACGATAGTGTCCCTTAAACGAGCCTACGAGGCCTTAAACATGCATTAGAAATAGTTCAGGACTAAATCAATAACTCAGGAATTTTTTTTTTTTTGAAACTTAGAAAATTTTGTTTCAAACAAGGGACACACGCCTGTGTGGTCAGGCTGTGTGTCTCACATGGCCACCAGACACGCCCTTGTCACAGGCCGTGTGAAAATAGGGGGTACATGCTGACTTGGGTCACACTACCAACCACACGCCCGTGTGTCTAGCCCGTGTGCCATTCGAAGTGGCCACACATGCCCATGTGTCAGGTCGTGTGTTAGGCTGTGCCAAACCTGTAGGGTATATTGACTTATGCAACACGCCAAGTCATACGCCCGTGTGCTAGGACATGTGCCAATTAGGGGGTATACTGACTTGTACCACACGGCCGATCACACGCCTGTGTGTGAGATCGTGTGGAGCATACTGACTTCATTTCAATTTCAACACCAGGGGACACACGGCCGTGTAACATGACCGCGTGTCACACACGGCTGAGACACACGCCCGTGTGGACAAAAATAGGCCATCTACCAAGCTATTT
Organism: Gossypium bickii; assembly: GCA_025503065.1. Classification (NCBI taxonomy): domain Eukaryota; kingdom Viridiplantae; phylum Streptophyta; class Magnoliopsida; order Malvales; family Malvaceae; genus Gossypium; species Gossypium bickii. The sequence goes on along the minus strand of CP106717.1, from coordinate 37,212,291 downwards.
TGCCACCCATCTTACACATACCTACACAAACTCAAATGGTACCATTTTAAGACACAAATATGTAGCCAAAAGTCATCAATCAATACACAATCATTCTATATCTATCTCAACCAATTTAATACTCAATTCAATGCCATTTATCAAATCAAGTACCTATCAACTCATCTTGCTTTACTGGACATAATTCACATATATAACTCATTTAATTAAACCATTTCAAACATGCGTTATCAATTCAACCTCATTCACTCAATATAGGCCAATTACTAAACTCAAACAAATCCATTTACACATCTTTAAACATTAACAAATTTATTATCACAAGCCAACTCAAATGGCCTAAATACACCTTCATTAAACATACCAAAATGATACAAGCCTATACATGCCATATACCATATATACACAACTTTAAAAGTACCAAAATAGATGTCTGATAGTGCGATGAAGTCCCTGACGATCCTCGAATCTGAGCTAGCTTCGAATTACTATAAATCATAGAAGAAAATAAACAAAGTAAGCTATAAAGCTTAGTAAGTTCGTATGTAAATATGAAATAAACTTAATAATCATTAACACTTTCAAATGGATAACATAATTAACATTTAAAGCATCAATCAATGAGCTAACATAAAATTTAACCACATCGTAACTCATAAGTCCTCAAATTCTTCTAACTCATTACTTGAACAGTTTTTCGTTGTATCGATACTTATCTATTTCTTACCAATTCTCTTATCAAACCACCTCGGCTTATAATTGCTTACGATACAAATACATAATTTTTCGATGCCATAGACCAACTATGGTCTTACACATAAATTGCCCAGGCCCTGTCGTGGTCTTACATTCAAATGCCATAACCCGATTATTGTTTTATTATCCGATTTGCTGTAGCCCAACTATGGTCTTATTCAGTAACTCGTATGCCTAAACCGTACATTTAAATTCAATATCTCCAATTTAACTAATGGAGTACATACAATCTCAATTCTATCCATCAATTAACTAAATGGACAATTAATTTAATTATACGAACTTACCTCATGTTCGAAAATGACGAAACGGACGGACTATTCAATTACTTTGCTTTTTCCCCGATCTAAATCTGAATTCTTCTTTTCTTGACCTATAAGTAATCAAAATTAACTTATTCAATCACTACTTTATTCAATTAAGTCCAAAACACACATTTAGGCATATTTACACTTTTGCCCCTAAAGTTTCACATTTTTACAATTTAATCCTTAATACACAAAATCACAAATTCATGCAAATTTCACAACACCCATGCTTAGACGAATTAACATAAGGCCCCTAGCAGCCCATGTTTTTCATTTATTCACACATTTAACCACAAAGTTTCAACATTTCTCAATTTAATCCCTATTTTGCATTTTTCTCAAAAATTTACTTAACAAAACTTGTATAATTCACAAACAATATTCATAAATCTATCATCAAACATCGAAATACTCATGTCTTCATCAATGGCATCATTTAAAATCTTTAATAGGTTTGCAAATTAGTCCCTGGGCTAGTTAGTACTAGCTGCAACGATCACAAAAACATAGAAATCATTAAAAACGGGACAAAATAGACTTACAATTGAGTAGAACAATGACCGAACCCTAAGTAGCTTAAAATGGCTTCTTCCCTTCTTGTTTTTCGGTTGAAGATGGAGAAACAAAAAAAGATGATAGTTTATTTTATGTATTTTACTTAAGTTAATACATAATTTACTATTTTAACCTTATTATAAACCAATTAATATCATCCATTTAATGTCCATATATGTCCAGTCATGCTATTAATGGTGTAGTTACAACATACGGACCTCCTCTTATAAGTTCCATAGCTATTAGGCACATTTAGCTAAAATAACATCACTTTTGCACTTACGCGATTTAGTCCTTTTTATCAAATTGACCAATCAAACGATAAAATTTCTTAACAAAATTTTCACACAATCACATATTCTTGCTGTAAACATTAAAATAAGAATAAAATAATTATTTCAACTTCGGATTTGTGGTCCCAAAACCATTGTGCCGATTTGACTAAAAACTGGCTGTTACAATCCTTACGTTCAAAACTAACAATTATCACTTCACAAACTACTTCTTTTTCATTTCTATGAAAAAAAATCTAACAAGCAAACATAAAGCTTCAAAAATCACCAATGGTAACATTTTGAAACCATAACAGTTTTTAAAACAAACATATGGACTAGTTAAAATGAGTTACAAAAACCCCGAAAAGATAAAACTTACGAGAAATGGGTGAAAAATGACCTACCATGCATAAAGCTAAAGTTTGCCGAATGATGAAGCTTTATCAATGGCTTCTTAAGGTTTTATTATTTCCACGGTGAAGAAGAAGAAACAAGAAATGGATAATGACTTGTAATTTTAACTTATATAGTTAGTTTATTAATTAATTAATTCTAATTAACTTAATTAATCATAATTCATTAACATTAACCTTAATTAACCATTTTGGTGGATACTAGTCGTGTAGCACCACTGTCCACTATATAAAAAAGTGTCAAATTCCTCAATTGGTCGTTCAATTAATTAAAATTTCATAGAGATTAACTTTTACCACTTTTAAATTTAATCCTTTTACCTCAATTAGTCACTAATTAAACAAAATTACCTATGTAACATCCCGAAATTGGGCCTAGTAGGATTAGGCCGATTAGGCCTTGGGCGTAGGAGTGTTTAAAATTTTTGAGAATAAGAGAATGACATTATTTCAAGTTGTACTTACTAAGAAGGTAATTTTGGAAAGTTACGAGGTTTCTAGAAAGTTCGGGGTTTAATTAGGGCCTTAGTAAAAATTTTGTAGTTTAGCATTTTAAGAAGATATAGTAAGTGACCTCAATGCTTATAGAAATAAATAAGTAATATAACATCCTGGATTATAGCCTATGCATTAGTATGTCTTATGTGTTATGGATGTGAGGTGTGCATTTTTAGAATCTTGTAAATGTAAGGAAATGACTTGGAAATGTAAGGAAATGTCTTGTCTTGGAAATGTAAGGAAATGACTTGGAAATGGAAGGAAATGTCTTGTCTTGGAAATGTAAGGAAATGACTTGGAAATGGAAGGAAATGTCTTGTCTTGGAAATGTAAGGAAATGACTTGTCTTGGAAATGTAAGGAAATGTCTTGGAAATGTAAGGAAATGTCTTAGAAATGTAAGGAAATGCTTTAGAAATTTCAAGTTTAAAGTTGAAAAGAAGGACATGAAGCAAGGTGGTCTTAAAAGAAAATGTATGAGAAATATGACATACAAATAGCCTTGCTAAAATGGCTACAAGGCGCCACTTAAGGGCCTAGCAAGTGATGCCACATACATAGGCAAATGGGCCAAGGATCGAGTCGCATGGGAAGAAAACAAAGAATTTTATTTCTGCTACAAGGAGCAGAGAGGTGAATGACATTAAGGCTCTTAAAAGAGGAGTTTTATTCTCTTTAAAATTCGGCAAATAGATAGATAATGATGGGTTATTATTAGTATTATTTTTATTAAGAGATAAGAGATAATTGATGGATTAAATTCTTTTAATTTGAATATATTGATAATTAAAGAGATAAAGCTATCAAAATAGAAGAGTGATGGCCAAGTAAGGGATTCTAAGTTAGTAATTTCGGCTACTAAAGGAAAATAGGGCCATTCATTCTTTCTTTCAACTCTCTCTCTGCCGAATTCTCTCTAGCAAATAACTCCTCTCTTCTCTTTTACTTTTGGCAAGCCAAAATACCTTGTGCTCTAGCCGAATCCTCCATCTTTATTCTTCTTTCTCTTTTCTTTCTTTATACCAATCAAAAAGCCGAAATCAAGATCCTTCTAGCCTACATAGCCGAATATTGTTAAAGGTTCAAGCAAGGATTGCCGATTTCTAAAGTAAGGGTAAGATCTCATTCGGTTTCATCCTTTTTTCTTTTAAGATTTGCCAAAATCTAGGACTAACCCCATTAATATCTTGTTGTCGAAACTTTGAAGAGATCTTTCGGGATTTACTAAGTGTCGACTACAAGGAAGGAGAAGTTCTTTTCCCAAAGGTACACCATAGGCCGCATGTTCCCTAGTTATTCGGTGAGTTTCGGAATTTAAAATCCACAAGGTAAGTGTCTATAGCATTCGGCCAAGGCCATGTTTGGTAAATATATGTGTTCATTAATCATTCAAAAGCCGAAACTAATCTATTCAAGTAATCTAGTGATTGTCGATTTCAAGAAAGAAGGATACAAAGTTTCCGGCATTTGATTAGACATCAATCGGCACCAAGGTAAGTTTTGGGTTACAACAATCCTAATAGGATTTGGTTTTATGGCTGAATGGTCTTCATTAAATTTTTAAGTAATGGCCGAATGTAGGGACTAAGGATCTAAGGCTTTAGATCAGATTTTCGGGATTTCAGTGAATTTGTTAAGCGAATCAGGTGTGTACCCTACACTAATCTTAATAGATTTATGGCTTAAACTTGATATATGTGATAACATGAAAGTGTAATAATGTGGCTAAGGTACCATGATATGGTACAAAGTACTCAGGTACGCTTCCTACTCCTACTAGGATTATGAAATATGTTATATTTAACATGTGATAAGTGATAAGAATGTGAAATTTGGCATGTTAATGCATAATATGTATGATATGGGGCATATGGGTTATTGAAAAGGGGAAGTGAATGTGGTGACCTAAGACCACGATATTTGAATGTGGTGACCTAAGACCACGAGATCTGAATGTGGTGACCTAAGGCCACGATATCTGAATGTGGTGACCTAAGACCACGATATCTGAGTGTGGTGACCTAAGACCACGAATACTCATAAGGGCGATGAGAGCACATCGATCGCAGCTGATCGCCGATGGATGGTGTGTAGCAGATGGAGGGTTGACTTAGTAGTCCTCACGGTGTGCAGGATGGTACGGGTGATGTGTAGCAGATGGCATCTAGGTTTGGGTTCAGGTTGCATCATTTATAATTTAATGATATATGAATATGTATGTTATGAAATGCCTGAATTTGTTAAGACTTAGTGTTGTAGTACACATTGAGTCTGTTGACTCACCCGTTGTGGGAACATTTTTAGGTGATGAACAGTGATGGATCTGGGTCTGAGGAGGCTTAGGGATGGCCATGCTCAGCAAGAAATTCATTTTATTTGGACTACTTTATTTTAAGTACTTTGGTTTTAATTTTTGGGATTTATTTGATGTAATAAGGCCATAGTTGAATTACTTTAATTTTTCTTTTAATTACTATGTACGAATTTTCATCAAGTGAAGTTTAAGTAGACTTATTTTAAAACAAAGCCTAAACATTTTGTCACCTAAAGTAAAGGATTTTAATAATGAAATAAACTTGTTTTCATCTCAGGCCCGACCCAACACATTCTTTCTTTCAAAAGACACAAGTTTTTCCTAAGTAACAAAAGAATTTGAACCGGTTTTCATCGAGGAACATACCAGATCCGGTCCAGGCTCGTGGGCCGGGTGTGGGGTGTTTCAGTTTGGTATCAGAGCCCGTTTCAAACTCTCGGCCTGAGGTTTAAGGCCCAAAACATTTTCAAATCAAGCCCAAGTAAGTTTTATGAAAATATTTTTTTGGAAATTAGCGAGTTTTTTTCCTGCATGGCACCTAAGTCTCCGACCACATGATCCACCAGTAAGTACCCTATCCATTGTGTGATTTATGGTATGATCTGTAGAAGGGTAGGAATGGAACTTAGAAATAGTATGATAGGTACTTGAACCCTAGGACTAGTTTTCCCCAACTATTACATAAGACTTAAGTGCCTAATTGAACAAACCTATGACTAAGTCGCCGAGTTAGGGTGTGGTAACCCTTGTGCGCATGTCTAGGATTGGATCCGGAAGAGCCTGGTACTTAAGCAGTCCTAGTGACTCACCTCCTCTTCGCTGGAATCCTACCTGGTGCGTAGCTACGGTTTACCCTAACCAAGAGGACTCAGTCACAGGCTAAACTCAATAACTAAAACCCGAAAGGTAACTAGCCGTATTTTTATAAAAACCCTAGTTTTAAAACTCCTAAAATTATCCTTTTAATTTGTGAGAACTATTTTTTCCGAAAAATTTCCGATTTATAAAAAATTACCTAAATACATCTGGTTGTGAAATTACAAAAATGCCCTTGGTTTATAAAATGTCCAAACTACTCATAGTTTTATCAAAATTTCCTTACTTTACGACAAGTCCAAAAACCCTAATTTGCAAAATATCAAAATACCTTGATTTTGGAAAATTACGAAATTGCCCTTAACTTGTAAATTACCAAAATGACCCTAATTTCAAAATTTTTTGCAACATCACCATTTTGGAAAACAAATTCTGAAAAAGAACCCCCAAGTTTTGTAAATTTTGAAATACCCCTGAATTATTAAACTTTACAAATTACCCTGGTTTATTACCGAAATACCCTCGAGTTACAAAATTATCGAAGTACCCCTGGATTTAAAAATTTCCAAAAATACCCTCGAGAATGCAAAATTACCAAAAATACCCTTATTGATAAAATCAACAAGGAACCTTATTTTGAAAAAATTACAAAAATACCCCTGTAGGACAAATTACGAAAATAGCCCTGGGGTAGGAATAGACAAAACTATAGAAATAATGAATGTGTGTGATGGATGTTACTGAATGAATGTTTGGATGAATGTGCATCTATTGAGAAATGAAGGTGTCTCTGTTGATGAATATGAATGGGATTCTCTGAATTAGAGTAGTGAACTTGAACTGAAACTTTGTGTGATCGAAAGAACTTCTTCTAAATATCTTTATTTCATAAAATTGTTCGCGGTTAATAAGTGGAACAAAATTCTGATGCATAAAACTTTTTAATCAGATTAAATCGCGGCGTTAGAAATGAGTTCTAGGGGACGTGAACTTAGAGATTGTGCCTAGGAAGTATGATGGTTCTATTAAGATCAGAGTGCGCAGCATAAGCGTAGTGCGGTGAGTTAAAATGTACGATTATTCATTAGTAAGTAATTTCGAGGACGAAATTATTTTTAAGGGGGTAGAACTGTAACATCCTGGATTATAGCCTATGCATTAGTATGTCTTATGTGTTATGGATGTGAGATGTGCATTTTTAGAATCTTGGAAATGTAAGGAAATGACTTGGAAATGCAAGGAAATGTCTCGTCTTGGAAATGTAAGGAAATGACTTGGAAATGTAAGGAAATGTCTTGTCTTGGAAATGTAAGGAAATGACTTGGAAATGTAAGGAAATGTCTTGTCTTGGAAATGTAAGGAAATGTCTTGGAAATGCAAGGAAATGTCTTGGAAATGTAAGGAAATGTCTTGGAAATGTAAGGAAATGTCTTAGAAATGTTAGGAAATGCTTTAGAAATGTCAAGTTTAAAGTTTAAAAGAGGGACATGAAGCAAGGTGGTCTTAAGAGAAAATGTATGTGAAATATGACATACAAATAGCCTTGCTAAAATGGCTACAAGGCGCCACTTAAGGGCCTAGCAAGTGACGCCACATACATAGGCAAATGGGCCAAGGATTGAGTCCCATGGGAAGCAAATAAAGAATTTTATTTTTGCTACAAGGAGCAGAGAGGTGGATGACATTAAGGCTCTTAAAAGAGGAGTTTTATTCTCTTTAAAATTCGGCAAATAGATAGATAATGATGGGTTATTATTAGTATTATTTTTATTAAGAGATAAGAGATAATTGATGGATTAAATTCTTTTAATTTGAATATATTGATAATTAAAGAGATAAAGCTATCAAAATAGAAGAGTGATGGCCAAGTAAGGGATTCTAAGTTAGTAATTTTGGCTACTAAAGGAAAAGAGGGCCATTCATTCTTTCTTTCAACTCTCTCTCTGCCGAATTATCTCTAGCAAATAACTCCTCTCTTCTCTTTTATTTTTGCCAAGCCGAAATACCTTGTGCTCTAGCCGAATCCTCCATCTTTATTCTTCTTTCTCTTTTCTTTCTTTATACCAATCAAAAAGCCGAAATCAAGATCCTTCTAGCCTACATAGCCGAATATTGTTAAAGGTTCAATCAAGGATTGCCGATTTCTAATGTAAGGGTAATATCTCATTCGGTTTCATCCTTTTTTCTTTTAAGATTTGCCAAAATCTAGGACTAACCCCATTAATATCTTGTTGTCGAAACTTTGAAGAGATCTTTCGGGATTTACTAAGTGTTGACTATAAGGAAGGAGAAGTTCTTTTCCTGAAGGTACACCATAGGCCGTGTGTTCCCTAGTTATTCGGTGAGTTTCGGGATTTAAAATCCACAAGGTAAGTTTCTATAGCATTCGCCCAAGGCCATGTTTGGTAAATATATGTGTTCATTAATCATTCCAAAGCCGAAACTAATCTATTCAAGTAATCTAGTGATTGCCAATTTCAAGAAAGAAGGATACAAAGTTTTCGGCATTTGATTAGACATCAATCGGCACCAAGGTAAGTTTTGGGTTACAACAATCCTAATAGGATTTGGTTTTATGGCCGAATGGTCTTCATTAAATTTTTAAGTAATGGCCGAATGTAGGGACTAAGGATATAAGGCTTTAGATCGATTTTTCAGGATTTCAGTGAATTTGTTAAGCGAATCAGGTGTGTACCCTACACTAATCTTAATAGATTTATGGCTTAAACTTGATATATGTGTTAATATGAAAGTGTAAGAATGTGGCTAAGGTACCATGATATGGTACAAAGTACTCAGGTACGTTTCCTACTCCTACTAGGATTATGAAATATGTTATATTTAACATGTGATAAGTGATAAGAATGTGAAATTTGGCATGTTAATGCATAATATGTATGATATGGGGCATATGGGTTATTGAAAAGGGGAAGTGAATGTGGTGACCTAAGACCACGATATTTGAATGTGGTGACCTAAGACCACGAGATCTGAATGTGGCGACCTAAGACCACGATATCTGAATGTGGTGACCTAAGACCACGATATCTGAGTGTGGTGACCTAAGACCACGAATACTCATAAGGCGATGATGAGCACGCCGATTGCAAATGATCGCTTCTTCGATGATGTGTAGCGAATGGAGGGTTGACTTAGTAGTCCCCACGGTGTGCAAGATGGTACGGGTGATGTGTAGCGGATGGCATCTAGGTTTGGGTTCGGGTTGCATCATTTTTAATTTAATGATATATGAATATGTATGTTATGAAATGCTTTAATTTGTTAAGACTTAGTGCTGTAGTACACATTGAGTCTGTTGACTCACCCCGTTGTGGGAACATTTTTTAGGTGATGAACAGTGATGGACCAGGGTCGGGAGAAGCTTAGGGATGGCCATGCTCAGCAAGAAATTCATTTTATTTGGACTACTTTATTTTAAGTACTTTAGTTTTAATTTTTGGGATTTATTTGATGTAATAAGGCCATAGTTGAATTACTTTAAATTTTCTTTTAATTACTATGTACGAATTTTCATCAAGTGAAGTTTAAGTAGACTTATTTTAAAACAAAGCCTAAACATTTTGTCACCCAAAGTAAAGGATTTTAATAATGAAATAAACTTGTTTTCATCTTAGGCCCGACCCAACACAATCTTTCTTTCAAAACACACAAGTTTTTCCTAAGTAACAAAAGAATTTGAACCGGTTTTCATCGAGGAACATACCAGATCCGGTCTAGGCTCGTGGGCCTGGTGTAGGGTGTTTCAAGTAATGTGCTAGCATAAATAAGCAATTGGTAAAGAGGATATGATGCCTCATGAAGGACTTTAAGGGAAGAGGTTCAAATCCCATAATGTGCAAATTTTGACTATTATTTTTGTACTCTTTCCCTAAGTGTTAGCCAAGCTTGTAAATAAGGCAAGTTGGACTTTTTAATTTTGGCAAGGTGGCTAAGGAAATATGGTAAGGAAGAGTGGATGGAAAGAAGTAAAAGAAAAGGGAAAGAATAGGGAACATGTTGGCATTTTTTGTGGGGGATGTTTTGGAAAGGTTTTATTTGGTCTATGTTCATCTTTTGGTAAATATGATAATGGTTTGGGAAGGGAGAGGGTAGCCGAATTTTGAAGGGAGCATTTTGATAGTTTTGGTGCTTGTTAAGCCTAATTCCTTTGGGCATCCTTTGTGTTCATTCTTCCAACTTCTCCTCTCATTGCTGCAACTTCAAGACAATAGTGAGCATTTTCTCTTCTCTTTCTTCTTCTCTAATCCATACTCTCATAGCCGAAATTGTTCTTGTTCATTTTTCCTCCATAGCCGATTCTTCTTTGTTGTCTTGCTACTAGTGCCAAACCGTGTTCTTCATTTTGGTTCATCCCTATTATTAAGGTAAATGTTTTTTCTTCTTATTTCATATTGTTTGTTCTTTCTTCTTTTGATTTGGCTAAGCCAAAACTCTCATCCCTTGGCTAAGCCGAACTTAGCCACTTGTTATTATTTTAAACTCCTCTTATTCTCTTTTAATGAAGGCCGAATCAAGCCATCCTTTGCTGCTACTTATCTTCCTCTTAGCCTTGGTTTCGAAAGTTGATTGGAACTCGTTGCAATATCCAAGGTGCAAGACTGGATTTTAGAAACTAGTAGGGAAGGATCGCGATTGTGGTAAGTGACTCTTGTGAGTGAGTACTTTTGGACTTTTGGAACCTTTAAAAAATCAAGGCTAACTTTTGATCGATTTTATTTTTAGGGGGCAACGAAGAGTGTTTCTTTAGGGAATCCTAATCAAGGTGTGTAATCCCATACCCTTCCGAAGACATGTTTGACATGGTGTGTAGTCTCACATCTCTCTGAAAGTTTTCATGAAATGTTCTGTGATTCGGTCAAAATACCGAAGAAAATCAGAAACCGGTATCTGTGATCACTCGGGCGTGCGTATGTTCGTTGTGGTAACCATAGTTTGTAATGAAATAGTTTTTGGTCAGCAACAGTTTTCATGAAATAAGTGGAAGCTATATATGAAAACTGTATAGTGAGATATTTGAAATTAAGGTAAGAGAGGTCAGAATCATTGGACAGTGAAACAAGGGAAATTTTAAGGAATAAACTGTACTAAATGGCTAAGCCAAAAATTCTGGAAAAATTATAGTAAGAAGATATATGAGTCTAGTTTCAAGGAAAATTTACAGATTTAGATTTCAAGATTCCTAACTCTAGTTATAGTCAATTTGGTCAGTATGATGCAGATGGACAATTTCGATTTTTATGCCCCAATTAGTAGTTAAGTCTGGTTTGCGAAATTTACCAAAATACCCTTGGAGGGTAAATTACCGAGATACCCCTGGGTTGCGAGATTACCGAATTATCCTTAGTGGGTAGAACTTCTGATTTACGAAAATGCCCTTATGGGCTGAATTATGGAAATGCCCCTAATGGGCTGATTTGTTATATTGCCTTAATGGGCTGAACTGTTATATTGCCTTAATGGGCTGAATTGTTATATTGCCTTAATGGGCTGAATTGTTATATTGCCTTAATAGGCTGTATTGTTATATTGCCTTAATGGGCCGATTTGATAGACTGCCTTAATGGGCCGATTTTGCAAAGTGTTAATGGGAAAATTTGTTTGTAATGGATCTCTGAGATATTAATTGTTGTTTATATTTGTAATATCATTTTCTATGTATGTTACATATGCATAATTTTGCATGGGATGGGAAAATGTTGAAGAGAAGTAATTCCAGTGGCACTGCCACAAATTTGATTGATAATTTGATTCGCTATGATTCTGATGGCTTGACCACAATTCGAATATATAATAAATGGCTAAATGCCTGCGATTGGTGTGTTGGCGAGGTGGGTTGACTTGATCCCCACAGGTGTGCTGGATGGTACGGGTGGTGTGTAGCGGATGGATCATTAGGTTGGTTTGGGATTGCATTACATTCATTTGATTCATTTGATATATTCTGTTTTGTAAATGGGCTTCGGCCCAAGTTATTGTTTTATGGGCTCAGGCCCAAATTTTTCCTAAACGGGTTCAAGCCCAGTGGACAACGGTAAGGGGATTATACATTGAGTTCTTGTAACTCACCCCCTTTCTTTCTTAACCCTTGTAGGTAATGCTCAGTGACGTGGACTTGGGCCATGCATGGCTGGATATAGGCCATACTTCAAAAACGGTGTTCTTGAACTTTATAATTTCTATTTACATTAATTTTATTACTTTTACTATTTTGGGTTTTAAGTTGTAATAAGGCCTCTGGACTATTTTTATTTTTGCTTTATGGTTGGGAATGTTTTTATTATTTTCCTTAAATAGTTTAAAAAGGGAATTTTCTAAAAACTCAAACCATCCAAAATTGATTAATAAATGGATTTTATAGCAAACTTTTACAAATGATTTGACTCGGATTTTCTTTCAAAATTATCTGCGACATTTCAAAAGTCACGATTTTAAAGCTCACTATCTCGATTTTTGACTCATCAAACGATCTTTCAAAAATAGCTGTATTTTATCAAATATTTACAAATAAAAACTTTTTTACTTAAAAACAACCAAGTAACACTTATTTTAGTAAGAATCACATGATGTTTTACGTTTTCCTCATAGTTTTTTTTTAAAGTTCAAAAGTTCGGTTTCTGATACATCAATCAACTTCTCGAAATTTGTATTTTATCGAATAGTTATAAATCAAACTTGCTTTCTTAACTATATTATATTAATGTCATTCGTTAGTACATACATAAGTTCTCAAAACATTTTCTTTATGTGACATACCAAATCCGCTCATAACGCATGGGCGGGTTTGGGGTGTTACAACCTATCAAAATTAATTCACCATTTAATCACTATAAATATTTAATAAAATCATTTTCAAGCTCGGTTTATGAAAACAAGGTCTCGATACCTCCTTTTCCAAAACCATTTGACTTTAGGACCAAACCATTTGTACTTAACTAATTATCCAAATAATAAAAAATTCTCATATTTAAATTCACTATATCATTTTACTTGACTTGTGTAACATTCCAAGTTAGGGGGTTCTGCATTTCATGTCTCTGTGTGTTGGCTTGTTTTGCTTGCTTTTTGGATGTGTTTAGGGGTCTTAGGAAGGCTTAGGTTCGAGCCGAAGTCTTGGTTAAATTTTTATTTTAGGGCACTGTGGGGGAGAGAGCTTGTAGAAGTTGGTCTCATGTATATTTGTGTGTAGTTGATGACACAAAAGGGAGTGTGGAGGAGTGGTAAGTGACGCCGAGGAAGCAAGGGGGGATAACACCTCAAGGGGATCTTGGAGGAGAAGGGAGCAGGTTCGAGATGCACAGCTTGCAGTTTGGAGTCTCTTTTTGGCGTCAGGATGGAAAGGTGGTGGTTTTTGGCTTAGACTCTATAGGTTAGTTGTGGAATGGGTCAGCACATTTAAAATGAAAGGAGGAGAGGTGTTGGAGGAGTAAGAATCGATCAACACTTTTGAATGGGGAGTGGAGAGTGAAAGGTGGAGGAATTTGTGGGATATGGAGAGAAGGAGAGAGGTTGGCCGAATAAGGGAAGCGTGGGGAGAGTGCATGTACAGTTTCAGCTTGGATGGGTAAGGGCCGAATCTCTTTTGGTTCTTAGGTAGCTTAGTGTGCATTTTCGGTCATCTAGAGTGAAGTGTCGAAATTTTCCCAAATAGGTGCTTGTGGTTGCTTTCTTTCTTTTCTTCTAATTTTCATTCTCTTTCACTTGTGAGCATTACCAAATTCCTGAGTGGTTTCTCCTCTTTTCCATATCGTTTCTTCTTGTGTTAGCTAAGTCCATTCTGATATTCTCTCTTTTCATTTTTTCCTCTTGCCACCCGAAACTTGGTTTCTTCATCTCTTTTTCTACCAAAATCGCAACCCTTTTGACCTCTTTTCTTCTCCCTCTTGTTCCTTTGCTAATAGCCAAATATCAGATTGGTGATTTGTGTTCCTTTATTTATGTTTCTTCCATTTGTTACTTGTTTCCTTCATAGTCGAACCCTTGTCCTCTATCTTTGCTTTGTTTTCTCTCTTCTTTGTTCTTATTCTGAGAAGCCGAATCTCTTGTTGCGTCTGTTGAGGGCACCCTTTTCCATTGTTTTGTGCCAATAGCCAAATATAGCCTCTTCAATCGACATACTCTTGTTTCCGATAAGGAGCCTTCTTTCTCTTTTGTTTCTATTCGTTCTTTTTCCCTTCTCTTTTGTTTCTATTCGTTCTTTTTCCCTTCTCTCGTTGGTTTGGTTTAATTGAAGTTTCTGACTCACTTCTTTAGGCATTGGCCAATGGTAGAGGGGCGCATTTTCATCATCTATTCTTCGTGTGGCCTGTTTTCGAGAGGATCTTGGTAAGTTGGATGTTGGCCGAATGGGTGGTAAGGGGGTTCTTTATCGATTTGTTTGGCCGAAAGGCCACTTCCTTGCTCTATTTTGAGAATCAATTTTAACTTGGTGATTACTTAGGGACTCGTTCGGTTTCATAGGCCAAGCCTCCTAGTGTTCGGATTCCGTGGATCAAGGTAAGAAGTTCTTTTGAGTTAGTACCTTTCTCTCTTCGTCATTCATTGCCTTAACCCAACATCGGTGTTAAACAATTATTGCTTTCGTTATAGTATTTTATTGATCAAGGTTCTTTCATGGATGTGAGTGCTAGCTGATCGAAGGAGGAGGTAGACTCGTAGTCCCTACCCTTAAGTTCAGACGGCGTGCAGTGTCAGCCGTTTGGGATTTTCCACCGGGTTTTGGGTCGACTTCGAATCTGAATAGACTGATTATGCTGGTTCGTAATAATGAGGGGGACGTTGATCAGGAGAGCTTAGTTCTTTGCGTTTACAGGTGTGTAATTCCCACACCCTCTTTCGTTTGTTTGTAATAAGTGTATGTGTTGACTGAAAGCCGAAAACTCGGTAATGGCTATTGAGTTACCCTTGAAGGGTAAAATCAAAGTATCAGGTTAGTAATTTTTCTAATTATGCCATATAAATTTTACGTTAGCATGAATATACATATGCTCCAATATTTTATGTATGCTATTATATGTTGCATCCATTCCCCTATGATTGTATGTTGTATGGGCATGGGGGATATGATATTGATAAAAGGGGCAGTGTATTTCGGTGGCTTTGCCACATGTTTCGGTGACTATGTCACATTATTTCGGTGGCCCTGCCACATATTTCGGTGACATTGTCACATTATTCCGGTGGCTATGCCACATGTTTTGGCGATAAGCAGCTGACTGCAGCATAACTACCATCGATGGTGTGTAGCGGTCAAGGTCGATTGTAGAAAACCCCACTAGTGTGATTGGCAGGAATTGGCAGTGTGTAGCGGATGGATATTTAGGCCGGGTTAGGTTTGCATCATATTGTATATGATTTCGGTTATGCTGTGCTATTAGGGCTAAGGCCCAAATTGTTTCTAAATGGGCTTCGCCCAATGTGTTTCGTAAGGGTTATGGCCCAGTTGGCATTTGAACGAGCTCAGGCCCAATTATGGACGTGTGAGGTATTTGCACACTGAGTCTTCTTGACTCACCCTTTCTGCTTAAACGTTCGCATGTAATCCTTAGTTCAGTGGATATGGGCCGGAGCGGACTTCGAGGTGGCCACGCATGTTTTTTTTTCTTAGTAAATTAAACTTCAATTTTCTTTGAATTTACTGTAACTTATGGATTTCTGTTCTGTAATAAGGCCACTAATATTTCTGGTTTATCTTTGGTTTAAACTTCAAAAACTTAAATTATGAATTAATTGGTAAGATGTTTTCTTAATAACTTGTAAAGGAGAGTTTTTCCAAAAACTTAGCCAATGCGTTTATAATCAACGATTAACCAAATCTCAAATTAACTTAAAGCAACGTCAAGTGTTTTCAAACGGCACCTACAAGCAAGGATTTGGGCTAGGTAAAATTTTCATAAAAAGAACACTGAGTTTTGAAATGAACTACTGAACCTAAAGTTTTAAAAACAAATTTCAAAATTTTCAGACGTATGCGAAGTTTTCATAAAAATCTTCTTATGTGACATACCAGATTCGGTCGTGGTGTTTGGGCCGGGTTTGGGGTATTACAATTTTGGTATCAGATCCCAGTTGCAAAACTCGGCTATGGGTTTTGGGTTCAAAAATGTTTTCCAAAATTAAATTGAAAAGTGGTTTAAAAAAATATATCTATATGTATATACATGTTTTCTAAAGGTGTGGCATCCGAGTCTCCAGCACCAAGTCCGTACGGCAAGTTTTCTGACCGAATTAGGTAATTTGCATGAAGTAATTATGTTATGCCATGAATGCTAGAATTAAGAAACGCAACTCTAGGGATTGAAACCTTTAGGTATACGTAGGTTCTGCGAAGAACTACTTCTAAACTCTATTTTCATAAGACTACTCGTTAATAAACAGTGAAAGAAATGCTAATTCATAAAATTGGTAAGCAGATTAAGACGATACGATAGATATGAGTGCTAGAGGACGTGGACATGTACACGCGGTCGTGCTAAAGTCCGGGGTGTTGAAGCTGAGTTCTCAGAAGCAAGACATGAGCCTGAAGGTGGAGCGCTAGCATCACCCATGGCAGAGGCGGGATCTCAAGACAGAACTAGTGGGGATGATGCTTTGTCTCAAGCGATGTTGCGTGTGCTGGAGCGTGTTGCTGGGGCAAGCACTAGGATAGGATCTCGAAAGTCTATTCCTGAGCGACTTCGAGCAAACAGAGCTGAAATGTTTAGGGGTATTTCCGGGGTGGCTCCTAATGTAGCTGAGTATTGGCTGGAGATAGTTGAGCGGATTATGGACGATCTAAACTGCATGGCAGAGGAGAAATTGAAAGGAGCGGTGTCTCTTCTCCGGGATGAGGCATATCAGTGGTGGCTCACAGTAAGAGAGGGTACTCCAGTGGATCGTATTAATTGGGACTTCTTCCAAACAGCATTTCAGGGGAAATATGTTAGGCAAGCTATGTGGATGCCCAGAGGAAAGCATTTCTGAATCTGGTACAAGGCGGTAAATCTATGGCGGAGTACGAGGTGAAATTCCTGCGGTTGAGCCGTTACGCCCGAGGGATAGTTGCGACCGACTATGAGCGTTGTTTACGGTTCGAGGATGGGTTGCGAGACGAGTTGCGAATTTTGATAGCCCCGCAGCGGGAGGGAGATTTTGCTGTTCTGGTTGAAAAAGCTAAAATAGCCGAAGAGGTAAAGCGGACTGAAAGGCAAAATAGGGATAAAGATAGGGGTAAAAATAAGAGGAGTTTTGGGTCGTCGGGATCATCTGGGGGTTTTCAAAAGAGGCCTAGGTTTGATGGACCAGCTCGAGTTGCGATGCCTACTGTGGTAGGTCAGTTTCAACCATGTGCTCTGCGTGGGAAAGTGCATCCGGGGGAATGTTAGAAGAGAACTGGGGGATGTTTCAAGTGTGGGTCTAAGGGTCATCTGATTAGAGATTATCCACAAGAATTGGATAAGGTGCGTCCAATAGGTCAGGGTTTTGCTCAGTTCAGAAGAGGTAGTCAGCAGCTGCCGAGAGGTCGCGTCTGGTTAGAGAAGGAAATGGTTTCAGTCGAGGGCGTGGAGCACCGGGCAGGGGTGCTGGGAATACAGATGCGAGACAGCCCAGTCTAGTTTATGCAGCACGACAGCGAGAGGATGGCGACGCACCGGACATCATAACCGGTATGTTCCTTATAGATGATAAACCATTTCTTGTTTTCATTGATATTGGATCGACTCATTCGTATGTTGCCTGTACTGTATCTGAGACTTTAAGTATAGAATCTGAAATTGCTGCTAGAGAAATGACTGTGGTTAGCCCTTTAGGACAATCCATAGAAGTGAACAAGATGTTTAGGGATGTGCCTTTAAAAATTCAAGGAGTAGTATTTTCGATAGACTTGATGGAGTTGCCATTTGGCGAGTTTGACCTTACTTAGGCATGGATTGGCTGGTTAAACATCATGCTAATTTGGATTGCGTGTCTAAGCGGATAGTGTTGAGAACCCCAGAGGATAAAGAGGTGGTTGTGATAGTAGAAAGAAGGAATTATTTGTCTAATGTAGTTTCTAATTAAGGGCTATTAAGATGGTTCGAAAAGGATGCAAGGCATTTCTAGCTTTTATCAGTGCTTTGGATGCAAAAGAAGTGGCTGTAAAGGAGGTTAGAACGTTGAAGGAATTCGTAGATGTCTTTCCTGAAGAGCTTTCGGGTTTCCTCCGGATCGCGAGATGGAATTCGAAATTGAACTACTCTCAAGGACGACTCCGATGTCCATCGCCCCTTACAGGATGGCGCCGAAGGAGTTGGTGGAACTTAAAGCCCAGATCCAAGAGCTGCTAGATCGTGGATTTATTCGACCAAGTATATCCCCGTGGGGAGCGCCGGTGCTATTTGTAAAGAAAAAAGACGGGTCGATGCGTATGTGCATCGACTCTCACCAGTTGAATAAGTTGACAATTAGAACAAGTACCTGCTGCCGAGGATTGATGATCTGTTCGATCAACTTAAAAGGGCTTCAATCTTCTAGAAGATAGATTTGAGGTCACGTTATCATCATCTTAAGGTCAAGGAAGCGAACATTCATAAGACGACGTTTCGAACTCGTTATGGTCACTATGAGTTTTTAGTGATGCCGTTTGGGTTGACGAATGCACCAGCTGCGTTTATTGATATGATTAATCTGGTATTCCAACCCTATCCGGACTGGTTTGTTGTGGTGTTCATAGACGATATCCTAGTATATTCAAGGTCGGAAGAGGAGCATGATTCGCACCTTTGGGTTGTTCTGCAAGTATTAAGAGAGAAGCAGCTGTATGCCAAATTCAATAAGTGTGAGTTTTGGCTGAAGGAAGTTACCTTCTTAGGGCATGTTGTTTCTGCGGAAAGGATTAGGGTGGATCGCCGAAAAATTGAAGCTGTTCTGGATTGGAAGATGCCAAAGTCTGTAGTAGAAATTCAAAGTTTTCTTGGGTTAGCCGAGTACTACAGAAGGTTTGTTGAGGGATTCTCCTTGATTGCGGCACCCTTGACTAAGTTGTTGCGGAAAGGGGTACCACTTGTTTGGGCTGACAAGCAGCAGGAAATCTTTGAGAAGTTGAAGAGGATCTTGACGTAGGCTCCGGTATTGATTCAGCCTGAGGCTGGGAAGGAGTTTGTTGATTATTGTGATGCTTTGCACATAGGGCTAGGGTGTGTGTTGATGCTAGAAGGGAAGGTAGTCGCGTATGCGTCTCGATAGTTAAGACCGCATAAGATGAACTATCCCACTCATGACTTAGAGCTAGCTGCGGTAATGTTCGCCCTGAAGATTTGGAGTCACTACCTATATGGGGAGAAGTCCATCATCTACACTGACCATAAGAGCCTGAAATATCTTCTTACTCAGAAGGAGTTGATTTTAAGGTAGCGGAGATGGATTGAGTTATTGAAAGATTATGACTGCTCGATCGAATACCTTCGGGGTAAAGCTAACGTAGTGGTAGATGCGTTATGTCAGAAAGTGATATCGGATTTGAGGGCAATGTTTGCTCATCTCAGCTTGTATGATGATGGGAGTGTGCTAGCTGAACTTCAGGTGAAGCTGACATGGGTAACTCAGATTAGAGAGAAGTAGTTATTGGACGATGTGTTAAGTGCCCGACTTCTACAAGTACAGAATGGTGGGGTAGAGGATTATAGTTTGAACATTGATGGGGTATTGTGCTTTTGAGAAAGGGTTTGCATGCCGAAAGATGTTGAGTTGAGACAGATGATTATTCGGGAAGTGCATAGTAGCCCATATGCTATGCATCCTGGTGGGAGTAAGATGTATCGGGATCTGCGTGAACAGTTTTGGTGGCGTGGATTGAAAGAGAAATTATAGAGTTTGTGGGTAAGTGCTTGACGTGTCAGCAGGTGAAAGCAGGACACCAGTTGCCGTCGGGGTTATTACAGCCGGTGAAGATTCCACTGTGGAAATGGGAGAGGATAACGATGGACTTTGTTAGTGGGCTACCTCTTACGCCTACTAGGAAAGATTCGGTATGGGTGATTGTTGATCGGTTGACGAAGTCTGCCCATTTCATACCTGTTCATATCGATTATATATTGCAGAAGCTGGCTACGCTGTATGTGGCAGAGATTGTGAGGTTGCATGGGGGACCAGTGTCTATCATATCAGACAGAGACCCTAGGTTTATGTCGCTATTTTGGAAGGCATTACACCAGGCATGAGGGACAAGATTGGATTTCAGCACGGCATTCCATCCAACTCAGATATTGGAAGACATATTGAGAGGCTGTGTTATTGACTTCAGGGGTAGTTGGGAGGATTTTCTACCCCTGGCAGAATTCGCATACAACAATGGCTACCAATCCAGCATTCAGATGGCACCCTACGAAATGCTATATGGTCGTAGGTGTCGAACCCCTACCTGCTGGACAGAATTAGGTGAGTGACAATTGTTAGGTTCAAAATTGATCTCAGAGACGGAGGAGAGGGTTAAGATAATTCGGGCTCGGTTGAAGGAAGCTTCCGACAGGCACAAATCGTATGTAGATTTGAAGCGTAAGAAAATAGAATTTGTGGTGGATGATCGAGTCTTCCTGAAGGTTTCACCTTGGAAGAAGGTTCTGAGGTTTGGACAAAAGGGCAAGTTAAGCCCCAGGTTCATCAGGCCTTATCAGGTATTGGAACGTGTGGGACCAGTGGCGTATCAGCTTAAGTTGCCTCCGGAGCTGAGTCAGATACATGATGTGTTTTATGTCTTGATGTTGAGACGTTACCGTTTTGATCTGTCTCACATTGTGTCAGTTAAGGAGATTAAGGTAAGACCAGACCTGTCCTTTGAGGAGGAACCATTGTAGATCTTGGATCGAGACGTTAAGGTACTAAGGAGGACATCAGTTCCATTGGTCAAAGTCTTATGGCGAAATCACGGTGCAGAGGAAGCCACGTGGGAGCCGGAAGATGTGGTGCGACAGTAACACCCTCACCTCTTTTGATCAGGTAAATTTCGAGGATAAAATTTCTTTAAGGGGGTAGAACTGTAACATCCTAAGTTAGGGGGTTCTGCATTTCATATTTCTGTGTGTTGGCTTGTTTTGCTTGCTTTTTGGATGTGTTTGGGGGTCTTAGGAAGGCTTAGGTTAGAGCCGGAGTCTTGGTTAAAATTTTGTTTTAGGCCATTGTGGGGGAGAGAGCTTGTAGAAGTGGGTCTCATGTATATTTGTGTATAGTTGATGACACAAAAGGGAGTGTCGAGGAGTGGTAAGTGACTCCTAGGAAGTTAGGGGTGATGACGCCTCAAGGGGAGCTTGGAGGAGAAGGGAGCAGGTTCGAGTCGCACAGCTTGCACTTTGGAGACTCTTTTTGGCGTCACGATGGAGAGGTGGTAGATTTCGGCTTGGACTCTGCAGGTTAGTTGTGGAATGAGATAGCACATTTGAAATGAAAGGAGGACAGGTGTTGAAGGAGTAAGAATCAATCAACACTTTTGAATGGGGAGTGGAGAGTGAAAGGTGGAGGAATTTGTGGGACGTGGAGAGAGGGAGAGAGGTTGGCCGAATGAGGGAAGTGTGGGGGGAGTGCATGTGCAGTTTTGGCTTGGCTAGGTCAAGGCCGAATCTCTTTTGTTTCTTAGGTAGCTTAGTGTGCATTTTCGGTCATCTAGAGTGAAGTGCCGAAATTTTCCCAAATATGTGCTTGTGGTTGCTTTCTTTCTTTTCTTCTAATTTTCATTCTCTTTCACTTGTGAGCATTACCAAATTCCTGAGTGGTTTCTCCTCTTTTCCATATCGTTTCTTCTTGTGTTAGCTAAGTCCATTCCGATATTCTCTCTTTTCATTTCTTCCTTTTGCCATCCGAAACTTGGCTTCTTCATCTCTTTTTTTTACAAAAATTGTAACCCCTTTGACCTCTTTTCTTCTCCCACTTATTCCTTTGGTAATAGCCGAATATCAGATTGGTGATTTGTGTTCCTTTATTTATGTTTCTTCCATTTGCTACTTGTTTCCTTCATAGCCGAACCTTTGTCCTCTATCTTTGCTTTCTTTTCTCTCTTCTTTGTTCTTATTCTGAGAAGCCGAATCTCTTGGTGCGTCGGTTGAAGGCACCCTTTTCCATTATTTTGTGCCAGTAGCTGAATATAGCCTCTTCAGTCGACATACTCTTGTTTTTAGTAAGGAGCCTGCTTTCTCTTTTGTTTCTATTCGTTCTTTTTCCCGTCTCTCGTTGGTTTGGTTTAATTGAAGTTTCTGACTCGCTTCTTTGGGCATTGGCCGATGGTAGAGGGGCGTATTTTCATCATCTCTTCTTCGTGTGGCCTATTTTTCGAGAGGATCTTGGTAAGGTGGATGTTGGCCGAATGGGTGGTAAGGGGGTTCTTTATCAATTTGTTTGGCCGAAAAGCCACTTCCTTGGTCTATTTTGAGAATCGATTTTAACTTGGTGATTACTTAGGGACTCGTTCAATTTCATAGGCCAAGCCTCCTAGTGTTCGGATTTCGTGCATGAAGGTATGAAGTTCTTTTGAGTTAGTACCTTCCTCTCTTCGTCATTAATTGCTTTAGCCCAACATCATTATTAAACAATCGTTGCTTTTGGTTATAGTATTTTATTGATCAAGGTTCTTTCATGGATGCGAGTGTCAGCTGATCGAAGGAGGGTGGTAGTCTCGTAGTCCCTACCCCTAAGTTCAAACGGCGTGCAGTGTCAGCCGTTCGGGATTTTCCATCGGGTTGTAGGCTGACTTCAAATCTGAATAGATAGATTGTGGTGGTTCGTAATAGTGAGGGGGACGTTGATCAGGAGAGCTTAGTTCTTTGCATTTACAGGTGTGTAATTCCCACACCCTCTTTCGTTTGTTTGTAATAAGTGTATGTGTTGACTGAAAGCCAAAAACTCAGTAATGGCTATTGAGTTACCCTTGAAGGGTAAAATCGGAGTACCAGGTTTGTAATTTTTCTGATTATGCCATATAAATATTTACATTAGCATGAATATACATATGCTATAATATGTATGCTGTTATATGTTGTATCCATTCCACTATGATTGTATGTTGCATGGGCTTGGGGGATATGATATTGATGAAAGGGGCAATTTATTTCGGTGGCTTTACCACATGTTTTGGTGACTGTCACATTATTTCGGTGGCTCTGCCACGTATTTCGGTGACGTTGTCACTTTATTCCGGTGGCTATGCCACATGTTTTGGCGATGAGCAGCGGACTGCAGCTTGACTGCCGTCGATGGTGTGCAGCGGTGAGGGTCGATTGTAGAAATTCCCACTGGTGTGATTGGTAGGAATGGGCGGTGTGTAACAGATGGATATCTAGGCAGGGTTGGGTTTGCATCATATTGCATATGATATCGGTTATGCTGTGCTGTTAGGGCTAAGGCCCAAGTTGTTTCTGAATGGGCTTTGCCCAATGTGTTTCGTAAGGGCTCAGGCCTAGTTGGCATTTGAACGGGCTCAGGCCCAGTTATGGACGTGTAAGGTATTTGCACACTGAGTCTTCTTGGCTCACCCTTTCTGCTTAAATGTTCGTAGGTAAACCTTAGTTCAGTGGATATGGGTCGGAACAGACTTCGAGGTGGCCACGCACATGTTTTTTTTTCTTAGTAAATTAAACTTCACTTTTCTTTGAATTTACTTTAACTTGGGGATTTCTGTTCTGTAATAAGGCCACTAATATTTCTGGTTTATCTTTGGTTTAAACTTCAAACACTTAAATTATGAATTAATTGGTAAGATGTTTTCTTAATAACTTGCAAATGAGAGTTTTTCCAAAAACTTAACCAACGCGTTTATAATCAACGATTAACAAAATCTCAAATTAACTTAAAGCAACATCAAGTGTTTTCAAATGGCCCCTACAAGTAAGGATTTAGGCTAAGTAAAATTTTCATAAAAAGAACACTGAGTTTTCAGATGTACTACCGAACTTAAAGTTTTAAAAAGAGATTTCAAAATTTTCAAACGTATGTGAAGTTTTCATAAAAATCTTCTTATGTGACATACCAGATCCGATCGTGGTGTTTGGGCCGGGTTTGGGGTGTTACAACTTGTAACTATTAAATAATAATATTTATAGACTCACTCATTGGAGTTGTGATCCCGAAATCACTATTTCTGACACCATTGAAAAATGAGTTGTTATAGCATCGTAGAGCCAATACATCATTTCAAACCAAACCTCCTTAAATCCTTTTTCAATCTGTCCATACCTTTATTACTCCAATTTTCTTATCTTCAATTAACCTGCCAAAATAGTTCCCTTCGTACTCTGCATTTTAAAGACATACATTTCATGCACACCAATTCACTGTCATAACATGGAGTACGCCACATCATTGATACACAACCATGTATACATTCAGAGAACAACTTGCAAACATTCATATAATTGTACAGCCATATGCAAGAATAGCCTCTCCAGTCAGCCATAACATAAAATATGCTTTAGCAAACATTGATATACACATAGCATAATTCATTCATAAATATGCATGTCACCCCTTAATCGAGCCCTCGATGCCGTAGAAACACTTTAGAAATGATTTGGGACTAAATCGAAAACATTTGAAACATTGAGGAAAAAGTTAGAAAAATTCAAATTGCAGGGGTCACACGGCTGTGTGACTCACACAACTGAGACACAGGCCCCTGTCTCAAGCCATGTAACATTCGAAATAGGGACACATGGTCGTGCTCCAGCCCATGTCTATGCCTGTAACACCCCTAACCTGTATCCGGCATCGGACTAGGGTTAAACGCACCACCAGACCTATCGGAAACATTTTTAGAAGTTCATACATTCATCCATCAATCTCAAACATAATGTCCCTTATTACGGTCAACGAGATCTAAAACATGCTTATAAACCGGGTTGGGACTAAACCGAAACACATACAAACATTCTTGAAAATTTAAACGTTTCTAAGTTTCAAGGGTTACACGCCCGTGTTGGTAGGCCATGTGCATGCCACGGCTGCTAGACACCCTGGTATGTCCTCCCCGTGGTTGAAACTGACTTATCTTTCACGACCACTAAGTATGGCCGTGTACCCAGGCCGTGGTCGATCCTATCAAAAATCACACGGCTACTAGGCAGCAGACACGTCCGTGTGCCAAGGCCGTGTACTCTTGTGCTAGATATTACTTAGCCCACGGTCACTAAGCACGCCCGTGTGACGTTATAGGCCATTTTCAAGGCCAAAATGCCACCCACTAGGGTCACACCTACAAGCAAGATACCACCACCTCTCATGCATATTTATCAACCAATAACACACCAAAACAACCATTCTATCAATACATTCAATATCCATTTCAACCAGGCCAACTTCCAAGACCAAAACAGATGTATATCAAGTATAAGTCATCCAAATGCCTACCCAAAAACTTGACCAATTCACATGCTTCAACCATACCAGAGTATACTTCATATACCACATTCATTTAAACATAATACCAACATATAACTAGCCAAATCACACGGCTAAATCCACTTCATTTACAAATACAAAAGACTAGCCTATACATGCCATATCTAGCAAAATATATCTCCCAAAATGTACCAAAAATAGGTTGAATAGTGTGATGACGATCCTTGATGGTCCCGAGCCTTCAGTAGATTTGACGACCTATAAAACAGAGAAATCACACACACAGAGTAAGCTTTCCAAAAGCTTAGAAAGTCATAATATAAATAAACTTAACATGTAAAACATTTAAGCATATAGAGGCATTGGCACAATTCCTATTCATAGTGAATTTCTCACATATATGCATTAAACCATATCCTTGGCCATAATTGCCACATTCATCAATTCAAGAATCACATGTATACGCAAATCTCTTACATAACTATTTTTGTATCTCATTCACATTCTCATATTCAATTGTACATTTCCTCCAATCAAAAATCACTTAGGTACTTACGTTTTTATACACATTTAGTGTACATATGAAATGTACCTGAAACGAACATACATTCACATATTTGTTGTTAGCTCGGAATTACAATTCGTATCACAGACTTGCCCGTTGAACCGTTTGGAATCTAGTAGGATACTCAAAAAGCTCGGGATAGTTTTACAATGCCAACGTCCTAGACAAGGTCTTATATGCACTCAAATATCAATGCCACTGTCCCAGACAGGGTCTTACACGAATTGTGAGTAGTTGTAAGAGTAATAAATGTTCAGCTAGGCTTGTTTAATGAGAAAATATGTTGAAAAATGGTTTACGAGCCTAGGGGCAAAATCGTAATTTTTGCCATAGTACAAGGGCAAAATGGTCATTTTGCCTAAGTGTAGATTTTGATGCATTATGATCATAGAATGATCTAAACGAATGAGTTTTTTTTGTTATAGATCAAGAAGAGCATGAAATTAACCTTGACCGGGGAAAAGGCAAGGTTACGGAGTAAACCGTTAGTTAACGCGTTTTGCACCGGGTTAAGTTTACGTGAAAACTATACATTTTACCTACCTACATTGTTGTTGTTGATTGGTGCATGGCATGATTGAGAACATGTATGGTTCAACTGGATCGATTTCGATAGTTATTATATAGTTTTATATGAATGACGAAATAGTCATATAAACGTGTAATGATGATGCTTGATGGTGGGCTAAGTGCGATACCACCTTATTACTTAACTACGATGGGTTGTGTGCGATACCATCGTTTTTTTATATTATTTAGTGGGCTATATGCGAGACCACTATAAATATCCTTTTGGTGGGCTATGTGCAATACCACCCTATTAACAATTGATGGTGAGCTAAGTGTGAAACCACTGAGTGTTTGACATTGTGATTGGATTAGTGAGAAGTTATGATGTGTTGTATCATGAGAAATTGTGATTTTGAGTGCAGGTATACAAATGAATGAATACAAACATTAAACTTGTGATGTGGTGAGAATGAGGTTAGAGATGGAATGCGTAAGCATAAATGTGATTGTGGATTGCTTTTGTTTAGCATAATTCTATTGGACATTTAGCTCATCCTATAATGTTATTTGTTTACATGTAAACTTACTAAGCTTAAAGCTTACTCCCTTTTCGTTTACCTTGTTTTATAGATTTTAAGAGTTGAGCCGGGATACGCTGATAATCAGAAGATCGCCCACACTATCAACTCACCTCAGTATTTTTAGACTTAGTGGTTTTGTATATGGCATGTATAGGGGCTAGACTAGTTTGATTGTTTTGTTAAATTGGCCAAAGGTGTGTTGGCCCCTTTTTAAGACAAACCATTTTGTATATTGCCATGGTGGATGGCTCACTTTGTCATTTATGAAAACATGAAGTAATTAATGGTAGTTCATATTGAAATTATGAGTTGTTTATTGATATGTTGAATGAATTCATGTGGGGCGAGCTAGAGGGGTGTAAAGTGCTTGGCAAATACCCTCGTTCTTGTCCACATGGGTAGGCACACGAGCGTGTGTCTAGGTCGTGTGTGACACACGGTTAGTCTATGGGCGTGTTCCTAGGTTGTGTGACGTCTGCACTTAGGATTTGGAATTTAAATCGCCACATGGTAGAAGCACACAGGCATGCGACCAGCAGTGTGGATTAATCAGAGGCAAGCACGGGCCAGCCACACGGGCGTGTGCTTTGGCCGTGTGCTAACTAAGAGTTGATGGTGTCATAGTTAGAGAGCTCCACAGGTAGAAGACATGGGCGTGTTTAGGCCGTGTGACTCAAATCAGTGTTGCCCATAGGCATTGAACACGGGCGTGTAAGCTGATACATGGGCGTGTTCCTAGAACAACACGAGTATGTAGCCCCTGTTTTGATGAAAAGTTTCTTGGGTTCCTAAAAGTTTCGAGATTAGTTTTGAAGCATCTCGGAGGTATGTTTAGGGCCTCCCAGGCCAAGATTGAGCTTTGCGATAGGTTTAATAATGATATTTTATAGCCTATTTCAAGACGTTAAGTGTGATAAGTTCAGTAATGCCTTAAACCCGGTTCCAGCTACGGATACGGGTAAGGGGTGTTACAGTAACCATTTATGGTCTAGGCTTAAAGGCATTACTGAAAAAATTGAATCTTTTACGAAAATTTCACATCATAATTTAACAATTCAAATCCAAGAGTCCCTTAAATAGGTCCACGAGACCTTAAACATGCAATAGAAAGGGGTTGGGACTAAACTGAATACATACAAAATTTTTAGAAAATTTAACATTTTTTCAAAGCTACAGAGGTCACACCCCATGTGGGTACACGGCCTCAGACACGCCCGTGTGTCTAAGCCGTGGCAAAACAGGGCATGCATACTGACTTGTCCACATGGTCAAGGACACGCCTGTGTGCCTCACCCGTGGTCGACACTGACTTGCATCACATGGTCAGTCACACGCCCGTGTGTCCAACCCGTGGTTGAAACTGACTTGTCTTGAATTACAAACTCAAATGACACGGTCGAGCCACACGCCTGTGTGCTCAACCGTGTGGGCAAATGTAGGCCATTTACAAGGCCAATTTGCCACCCATTTTAGGGTCAAACCTACATGCAAAAAAAAAAAAAGCATTATTTCAAGTACTAAAAGCAGCCTAAAACATACCGAAATGACCATATTTTCTAACCATTCAAGAACATATCAAACACACCAACTTATGTACCATTTATATCATTCTCTTCACAAGCATTTCTAAGTATAATCCATCTAAAAACTTACCAATTCATTATGACAACCTTTCATCAATAATATACCAACTTTGCATCACAAAACATAGATCAAATATTACCACATTCACATCCTATTTACAAGCCATATAACACAGCTTATATATACAACTCAAAATATCATCCAAATCAGACTATACATGCCATACTTAGATATGTACACATTCAAAAGGTACCAAAATAGAGTTTGATAGTGTGGTGATGATCCTTGTAACACCCTTAACCCATATCCGACATTGGACTAGGGTAAAGGCATTAGTGGACCGATCGAAAACATTTTCAGAAGTTCATACATTCATCCATCAATCGCAACCATAATGTCCCTTAATACGGTCAACGAGACCTAAAACATGCTTATAAACTAGGTCTCGACTAAACTGAAACACATACAGACATTCTCAAAAATTTAAAACTTTTCTAAGTTTCAGGGGTTACACGCCCGTGTGGGCAGGCCATGTGCCTCCCAAGGCTACTAGACACCCCCGTGTGTCCTCTCTGTGGTCGAAACTGACTTATCTTTCACGGCCACTAAGCACGCCCGTGTACCCAAGCCGTGATCGATCCTGTCAAAAATCACACGGCTACTAGGTAGCAGACACGTCCGTGTGCCAAGGTCGTGTACTCTTGTGCTAGCTATATACTTAGCCCTTGGTCACTAGGCACGCCCGTGTGCCACGACCGTGTGACATTATAGGCCATTTTCAAGGCCAAAATGCCACCCACTTGGGTCTTACTTACAAGCAACATACCAACACCTCTCATGCATATTTATCAACCAATAACACACTAAAACAACCATTCTATCAATACATTCAATACCAATTTCAACTATGCCAAATTACAAGGCTAAAACATAGATAATATAAGCATAATTCATTCTAATACTTACCCAAAATCTTGATCATTTCATGTGCTTCAACCATACCAAAGTATACTTCATCTAACACATTCATTAAAACATAATATCAACACATAACTAGCCAAATCACATGGCTAAATTCCCTTCATTTACATATACAAAAGACTAGCCTATACATGCCATGTCTAGCAAAATATATATATCCAAAATGCACCAAAAACAAGTTGAATAGTGTGATGACGATCCTTGACGGTCCCGAGCCTTCAGTGGCTTTGACGACGTATTAAACAGAGAAAATGCACACACGGTGTAAGGTTTCCAAAAGCTTAGTAAGTCATAATACAAATAAACTTAACATGTAAAACATTTAAGCTTGTAGAAACATTGGCACAATTCCTATTCATAGTGTATTTCTCACATATATACATTAAACCATATCCTTGGCCATATTTCCCACATTCATCAATTCAAGAATCACATGTATACACAAATCTCTTACATAACTATTCTTGCATCTCATTCATATTCTCATATTCAATTGTACATTTCCTCAAATAAAAAATCACTTAGGTACTTACCTTTTTATACACATTTAGTG
This sequence comes from Gossypium bickii, assembly GCA_025503065.1. Taxonomy (NCBI): domain Eukaryota; kingdom Viridiplantae; phylum Streptophyta; class Magnoliopsida; order Malvales; family Malvaceae; genus Gossypium; species Gossypium bickii. The sequence continues at coordinate 37,182,230 of CP106717.1, read as the reverse complement.
TACATATGAAACGTACCTGAAACGAACATACATTCACGTATTTGTTCTTAGCTCAGAATTTCAATTCGTATCACAGACTTGCCCGTTAAACCGTTAGGAATCTAGTAGGATACTTAGAAGGTTCAGGATAATCGTACAATACCAACGTCCCAAACAAGGTCTTATATGCACTCAGATATCGATGCCACTGTCCCAGACAGGGTCTTACATGAATCAATACGATGCCGATGTCCCAGACATGGTCTTACACGTAAAGATCAAATCGATGCCAACGTCCCAGACATGGTCTTACATGTAAAGCTCATATTGATGCCTACGTCCCAGACGAGGTCTTACACAAAATCTCAAATCAATGCCAACGTCCCAGACGAGGTCTTACAGATAAAACAATAGAGATACCTATGTCATGACATAGCTAATCCTATCTATTCCTAGGTTCGTATGGGACTTCTTGGATATTGTCACTAAGTAATCCTTATCTCGAAATTCATGAACAGATCATATCATAAGTATTCATCAATAAAAATAGTCTTAAGAACATACATAATTCAATACGAGTACGGTTATTTGCATAATGACTTACCTCGGATTCGGACTCGGTTAGTTTCCCCTTCCTGCGATCTAAGTCTGTTTTCTTTGGTTCTTGCTCTAAATATTTTCAGAATTAACCTTTTATTCACTAGCTCATTCAATTCAATCCAAAGACACATTTAGGGCTATTTACAAATTAACCCTCACATTTGCACAATTTATCAATTTAGTCCACTTTTCTCAAAACATCAAATTCACAAAATCATCACACATCCAAGCTTAGCCGAATGCACATATATATCATACAAGCCCATACTTTCCATCAAATCTGCAATTTAGTCCTTCAAATTGTTATTTTCTCAATTTAGCCCTAATTAGTTAAATTCATCAAAAAATCCAAAAACAAAGTATGTTCATCTAGCTCAAAACTTTCATTTAACACCATAAATCACCATAAAGCTCAACATATCATCAATGGCATATCACACAAACATCATCAATTTACAAAATTAATACATGGGTTTTGTAGCTCTCAAAGCAACGATTGCAAAAACGTAGAAATTATCAAAAACGGATAGAAAACTAACCTTGAATTAGACCAAAACTAAGGCCAAACCCTTGGTTATGTTTTTCTTTTCTTTCTTTGCTTATTTTGGCTAACAAAGAATGATAATGTGGCCATTTTCATGTCTTTATTTATCATATAATCCTTTTATACATAAAAGACATTTTTAACCTTTAATCAAATATATTAAAACATATAATTCAAGGTCATTTATGACCTTAGCAGTCCACTAATAAGCATCCTTTCATAAAACATACAAATTTGCATTTTAATACAATTCAATCTTTTGTCATATTAAACACACAGACAGACAAATTAGCTCACGGAAATTCACCACATGCTTAGTCACATATCAACGGCATAAAAAATAATATTAAAATATTATACGGACTCAGATTTTTGGTCCCGAAACCACTGTTCCGACTAAGGTGTAAACCGGACTATTACAATGCCCGTATAACTCTCTAACTTGGGTTACACAACCAGCCACACGCCCATATGCCAGGCTGTGTAACTTTCGAAATCGCCTCACACGCTCGTGTGCTAAGCCATGTGTTAGGCCATGTAATTGCCTGGCTTGCAACCTTTAAAAACCTACAAGAGACACATGGCTGTGTGTCACACACGGTTGAGACACACGCTCTTGTCTTAGGCCGTGTGGACAAGAAATTGCCAAAAATCAAGCTTTCTTTCACCCATTCAAACATGTACCTACAAGTCATTTTCACATATAATCAAAACCTTAAAACATGCCCAAAACATACATAAAATGACCAATTTTCTATACCAATAATCCATACAACCAATATACCAATAAGGCACCTCAAATACAATCCATCAAACCTATCTAAACATATGCATACTTGGCAATTCATCAACCTTACAAATCTAGCTTATTTCAACTCAATACATACCTTAATTGACCACATTGAAAATAAACCATCACATACCAAATTATTCATTTAAAACATGCATCATGTTGACCATAATAACACCAACCATCAAGGCATCAAAATACCATAAGTACATCAACCATAATAACATTTATACATGCCATAAACAACTAGATCATTAAATACAAGTCCACCTATACATGCCATTATAACCTTGACCAACTCATCAAAATCTACAAATATAATCACTGGATAGTGTGATAGGTCTCCAATGAGCTTCCAAACCGATCAAGCACTCGATAATCTATAAAACATAGGAAAGAAACTACATAAGGATATAATGCTTAGTAAGTTCGTAAATCATGAACGTAGCTTACAATTTCAATGCAAAACCTTATAATTTTAACATGAATCAAACCAACATAAGCTTGGCACAAGCCTAAGCATTAGCAAGAACACAAGTTAGTGCTTTAACACACAACACAACAAAATCATCACATGGTAAGATAGATTTCATGAACATAGTACATTTGAATTCATACTTTCCACAACATAGTTATACATACTCTGATTATTATCAATTCATACCTTTCCATAAGTTCATAACATAGTTAATGGAACACTTACCATTCTTTCTTGTTTCATGCCCGTTGAACCACTTAGAATAATATTGAATACACGGGAAGCTCACACAAAGTGTGCTAAACATATGGTCGAAACCATTCATTTCCTTTTCCTTTACATCATTTCTCATTTGAGCCATAAATAGGTCTGCTCACACAAACTGATGGTCAAAATATAGCTACACGATGCCGCTCACGCAAGCTGATGAGTATCCACAACAATTGTTGGAACTCAGCCATCGGTAGGACATTCAAGACCAACACCCGAAACATGCTAACCCTAACGACATGTCATTTATATCCTATATATTCCTAAGGTTCAAACGGAGCTCAATAATCATCGTACGTCATTAGATTTCCATCATTTCATGACATGATAAATAACACAATAGAATGCATATATCAAATAACATTAAAATGTTATTTAAACATACGAACTTACCTCAATTGCAAAATCGTTGAAATAGGATTACTAATCCGAGACTTTAGCTTTTCTTGGATATAAATCTATACGGGGTTTATCTTGATCTAAATAAGCAAATCCAATCTATTTAATACACATACCATTCAATTTAGCCCAAAATTACTAATTTTACAAATTTTCATTTCCCCCTAATATTTTAACTTCTTTACAATTTGGTCCTTAATCTCGTTAACGAAAATTTATGCAATTTGATCCACATATCATACTAACCGATTTACCTAAGGACTCATATTAAGCCAAACAAATCATCATTTCAAAAATTTATCATGATGTTTTACGATTTTTACATATAAGTCCCTAATTGATAAATTCATCAAAAATCACTTTACAAAAGTTGTTTATTTAACAATGACTCATAATATTTTATTAAACTTCAAAAAACATACAAACATGTTCATGGAAAAACGTAATTCTTTAAAAATTTTGCAAATTAGTCCCTGGGCTAGCTAGATTAAGCTACAACGACTTCAAAAACTTAGAAATTATTATAAACGGGACAAAAACCACTTACATGCAAGTAAGGAGAAGTAGTCGAATGTTTAAAGCCATAAAATGGTGTTCTTGTTTCTTCAATTCGGTGGAGAGAAGAAGATGATTGAAAAATGGGATTTAATTTTGTTAAATTTTAACCTTAATAAAATATTAACGAAAATAACCTTTAAAATTATTCATAATGTCAATAATACAAAACTCATAAATGTCCACAACCACATAAATGGTCTAATTACCACCTAAGTACTCTTACATTAAAGTTCTTTAGCCATTTAATAATTTAGGTACTAGAACTCTACTTTTGCACCTTTTACGATTTAGTCCTTTTCACGAAATTAAGCATGTAAACAATAAAACTTCTTAACGAAAATTTAATACGACCTTACTAATATTCCATAGACATTAAAATAATAATAAAATAAATATTTACTTGTCAGATTTTTGGTCCCAAAATGTAACACCCCAAACCCGATCAACACACCACGACCGAATCTGGCATGTTACCGAGTGGAAACATTTGAATAAAACAAGTTACCGGTTTAACTTCATTAAAAAAAACCCTTTATCATTTTAGAGTTTAGAAAACCCCGTGGAGAGTATAGTTGAAATCGATTTAGTGTTGCTTTAAAACTCGGAAACCTCTTCTGTTGAAAATCCATTTGTTGTTTATAGTTCTTGGAAAACCTTTCGATACTTATTATAATCCAAGTGAGTCAAGTATAGTCGAGTTAAAAACCATTTGTGTTTGAAGTTATTTGAGAAATTAAATTTGAAAATCACTTAGGTTAATTTGTTATCATCTTGTATAAATTATTACCTGATAGTAAGGTTTGAAAACCCGAAAGAGATATAATTTTAAAAACGTTGCTTTTTACCGGTTATTAAGCAAGTCAATTTATTAAGAACATGCACAATATAATCAAAATAAAAGCAAGTAATTAAAAACCCAGAATAATACTTAACGGCCTTATTACAAAACCAAAACCAAATTTAAAGTAAATAAATAAAATGAAAATAGTACTTTAAAGACAAAACCCGAAACTAGCATGCATGGCCACCTCGAGTCCTCTCTCTGCAAAATATATGGGAAGGGGTGAGTCATCGAGACTCAGTGTATAAATCCCCAACCTGATAGTGCAAACACTTACGCAAATCATTAGTAAAACATGCAAATCATGCAACCCCATAACCTAACCATCCGATCTCCTTTATCTACCCCGTGTGGTCAAAACCACTGGTGGTCAAAACCATTGGTGACCGTAGTCACAAATATATATATATATCGGTGTGGTCAAAACCACTGGTGACTGTAGTCACAAATATATATATATCGGTGTGGTCAAAACCACTGGTGACCGTAGTCACAAATCAAGTGATGGGGCCAACCCATCGCGTGGTCAAAACCACTGATGATAATCCCGTAATTAATCATGTGGGGCCAACCCACTGTGGTACCAAACCACTGGGACGAGTCACAATATCCATATATGGTAAAAGCCACTGGTGACCGTAGTCACAAATATCATAAATGTGGTCAAAACCACTGGTGGTCAAAACCACTGGGACTTAGTCACAAATAATAATATCAAAGACGGGGCCAACCCGTCGTGTGGTCAAAACCACTGGTGACAGTCCAAAATAATTCTTCCCACTCCTCTCAACAATCCCGCCATCATGTCCATATCAATCGTTGCATAATAACGTATGATGATGCAAATAACACATGGCATAGCATTAAACAATGACATGATAGCATATATCGAGATCCATAATCAGGGGACTTACCCGGAGTCCACACTCTTGCCCACAAGGCTTAACCACCGGTTTTAATGGCTATTACAGTAACACAATAAACATATCATACTAACGAAGTGTGTAAGCGTTACACACCTGACTATTCGTAGATCTAAGCGAAATCCTAAAACTAAGCGAAACTAACGAGATCCTAAAACGTTTGCCTTCCCCCTTCCTACAATCGGGCAACACTTTGTTAGTAACCAAAAGCCTATTCCGCTCAACTAGAAATCCAGAAGGATATGTCGCATGAAGATAACACCTTACCTTAATGCCGATTTAGTTTCCAACCAAATCCCGAAGCTATGTGATGAACCTCCCTTACAATCGGCCAAGCACTAATACTCACAAATGATTAACCTCCGGCTTTTAAAAGAATGAGGGACAGATCCGAAACATTAGAACCCTTACCTAGATCGATAACCAAATCCCGAAGATCCACTGTATTCGGCTATCAAGTGCCAGCGTTTGGCACCCCTAAGTGATGTTAGGGGTTTCGGCTACCTCACCATTTTGGAAGAAGAAAAGAGTTAAGATCCCGATTAATAACGATTAAAGAAATATCAAGGAGGGACAGATAAGATTCGACATTAACCAAATTAGTCAATAAGAGAAGAAGAGTAGGAAGTTTACTTACCAGAAGATTCGGCTAACTCAAATGAAAGAACTAGAGATAGATTCGGCACTGAGTATGGAGTTTTGAGCGCGTGAGAAGAGAAGAGAAATAAACTAGGAGTATTCGGTCAAGAAGAGAACGCAAGAAAAGAGAAAGCTTTTGAAGATGGTAAAGATGGAAGAAGAAAATGAAATGGAAAAGAAGGGATTCGACAAAGAGAAAGAAAGGGCTTTCAGCACAAGAGACTTGAAAGAAGAAAAGATGTCGACTGAAGAATGGGTATTGGTTTCAGCTTTGAATAAAATAGGAAACAAAGGTGGATTCAGCAAAGAGAGAGTTTCGGTCAGCAATGAATGCACAAGAAAAGAAGAGGAGAGAATGGCTAATAAGTTTCGGCTCTTCTCAACAAAATGTCAAGGTTTGGTTCGGCCAAATACAAAGGTTGCCGAATGAGAAAAGAAAGAATGCCAATGGGGCTCGGTTTTTGGCATAAAACGAAAATGAAGGAAACCTTCTAGCTAGCTGAAAATACATTCCTACTTGGCCATTGAAATTCGGCACACCCCAAGTTCCTAAACCGATTACTCCTCCCTCCCAAAGTCCATAATTCGGTCAACAATGAATGCAAGACTCTCCCATCCACTCATTCAAATCAGTTTGAATGAGTCAAACTCCACAATTTTCTCCTCCCCATCCAATTCAAATCTGATGTTCCAATCCTCATCCATTCAAGAGAGTCCCATCTGAGCACACCTCTTCCTTGCTTGTGGCGTGAAAAAGAATAAGCAAAAAGGGATTTCTACAGATCGAACCCAAGCACTCCTTCCCTGCATGTGGCGTCACCGTCCAAGCACCTTAGTGGCACCTCCTTTGCCACTTTGCCACTAGGTTGTTTTTGTCACAACCCTCCAATAAATTCTTTTAACCCCCAACTATCTTAGCTCCCTCTTCCTAAGCACTAAAACAAAATTTTTGGCCATGACCCAGGCCTAACCCGAGGTTACGCCTAGACCCCAAAACATACCAAACGAACACAGCAGACATATCATCACATGGAAACACATGCAAAATGCAGAGACCCCGATTTAAGGATATTACAGTTCTACCCCCATTAAAAATAATTTCGGCCTCGAAATTACCTGGTCAGAAAAGTTGAGGGTATTACTGTCGCATCACATCCTCTGGTTCCCACGTGGCCTCCTCCGTACCATGGTTCCGCCATAACACTTTCACCAATGGAACTGATTTCCGACGCAGAACCTTGACATTTCGATCCAAGATTCGTATCGGTTCCTCCTCGAAAGATAAGTCTGAGTTTACCTCTATCTCTGCAACTGGCACAACATGCGACGGATCTGATCGATAGCATAAGCATGGAAACATGAAAGACGTCGTTGAATCTGACTTAACTCTGTTGGTAACTCGAGTTGATAAGCTACCAGTCCCACTCGCTTCAACATCGTATACGGTCCGATAAACCTAGGGCTTAGCTTCCCTTTTCGCCCAAATCTCAACACTTTCTTCCATGGCGATACCTTCAGAAAGACCTTATCACCCACTGCATACTTTATATCCTTACGCTTTAGATCGACGTAAGACTTCTGCCTGTCCGACGCTTCCTTAAGACGAGCCCGAATCACCTTAACCTTATCCTCTGTTTCTGCCACCAACTCCGGACCCAACATCTATCGTTCACCCAGTTCTGTCCAACACGTAGGAGTACGACATTTCCGTCCATATAATGCCTTATATGGTGCCATCTGTATACTCGCTTGATAGCTGTTATTATAAGCGAACTCCGCCAATGGTAGATACTCTTCCCAACTACCGATGAAATCTAGAACACCGCCCCTTAACATGTCTTCTAGATTCTGAATTACTCTCTCAGACTGTCCATCAGACTGCGGATGAGAAGCCGTGCTAAAATCCAACCTCGTACCCAATGCCTGATGCAAAGCTTTCCAGAACCTCGACGTGAACTTGGGATCCCTATCCGAGATAATTGACACTGGCACTCCATACAACCTTACTATCTCTGCTACATACAACTTGGCTAACTTCTGGAGTGAATAATCAACCCTTACTGGTATGAAATGAGCCGACTTAGTCAAACGATCCACAATCACCCAAACTGAGTCCTTCCTACTAGGCGTAAGGGGAAGCCCACTAACGAAGTCCATCGTAATCCTTTCCCACTTCCACTGCGGGATTTTTACCGATCGCAATCATCGCCCGATGGCGATGCTCGGCTTTAATCACGGCATATCGGACACTTGCCCACAAACTCGCCATTTCTCGCTAAGACTCGCCACGAATCGTTCCTTCAAATCTCGATACACCTTACTGCCTTCAGGATGCATAGCGTATGGGCTGCTATGAGCTTCCTGAAAAATCTGCTGTCTCAACTCAACGTCCCTTGGCATGCATACTTTCCCCTGAAAACACAGTACTCCATCACTGCCCAAGCTGTAACCCTCCAATTCACCATTCTGCACTTGCAACCTCCGAGCACTCAAAACCTCATCTGTCAGTTGTCTCTCCTTAACCTGATTAATCCAAGTCAGCTTTACTTGCAATTTCGTCAACAGACTCCCGTCGTCATACAAACTATGGTGAGCAAACATCGCTCGTAAGTCCGCTACCACCTTACGGCTCAAGCATCAGCTACTATGTTAGCCTTATCCGGATGGTACTCAATCGAGCAGTCGTAGTCCTTCAACAACTCGATCCACCTTTGCTGCCTCAAATTTAAATCTTTCTGAGTCAAGAGGTACTTCAGACTCTTGTGATCCGTGTAAACTATCGACTTTTCCCCATACAAATAATGCCTCCAAATCTTTAAGGCAAAACCCACTGCAGCCAATTCCAAGTCGTGTGTCAGGTAGTTACCCTCATGAGGCCTCAACTATCGAGATGCATACGCTACTACTTTCCCCTCTTGCATCAGTACATACCCTAAGCCAGTATGTGATGCATCACACTAGACCGTGAATTCTTTCCCTGCCTCAGGCTAAATCAGAACCGGAGCTTCAATCAAAATCTTCTTCAACTTGTCAAAACTTTCTTGCTATTTTTCAGACCACACAAACGGAACCCCTTTTCTCAAAAACTTAGTCAATGGCGTTGCAATCAAAGAAAAAGCCTCTACGAACCTTCTGTAGTATCCTGCCAAACCCAGAAAACCCCGAATCTCTGCAATCGACTTAGGCGGTTTCCAATCCAACACTGCTTCGATCTTACGAGGATCTACCCTAATCCTCGCAGCTGATACCATATGACCCAAGAAAGTTACCTCCTTATGCCAGAACTCGCAGTTACTAAATTTGGCGAATAACTGCTTCTCCCTCAAAACCTGTAGAACCACCCGAAGATGCGCGTCATGTTCTTCCTCAGATTTCGAGTACACCAAGATGTCGTCTATAAACACTACGACAAATCGATCCAAATATGGCTGAAACACCCGGTTCATCATATCCATGAATGCTGCCGGCGCACTAGTCAACCCGAATGGCATCACCAGAAACTCGTAATGCCCATACCGAGTACGAAACGCTGTCTTATGAATATCAGCCTCTTTTATATTGAATTGATGATACCCCGACCTGAGATTGATCTTAGAGAAAACTGATGCACCCTTAAGTTGATCAAACAAGTTGTCAATCCTGGGTAACGGATACCTATTTTTGATCGTCAATTTATTCAGCTGGTGGTAGTCTATACACATCCGCATTGTACCTTCTTTCTTCTTAACAAAGAGCACAGGCGCTCCCCAAGGAGATATACTCGGTCGGATGAAACCCCTGTCCAACAATTCCTGAATCTGTGCCTTTAACTCCACCAATTCCTTTGGTGCCATCCTATCTGGGGCAATAGACACTAGCGCGGTTCCTGGCAGCAGATCTATACCGAACTCAACTTCACGATCCGGAGGCACACCCGGAAGTTCCTCTGGAAATACATCAGCAAATTCCCTCATGGTTTGGACGCTCTCCATAGCTGTATCTTTGGCTTCCAAAGCACAAACATGCACCATAAATGCCTCGTAACCTTTCCTCACCATTTTCTCGTCCTTCAGCGCAGAGACAACATTGGATAGGTAATCTCTCCTATTACCAATCATCACCACCTCTTCCCCTTCAACTGTCCTTAACACCATGCGCTTAGTCGCGCAATCCAAACTGGCCTGGAACTTCACTAGCCAATCCATTCCAAGAATCAGATCGAACTCCCCAAATGGCAGTTCCATCAAATCAGCTAAAAACACGACCCCTTAAAGTTCTAGGGGTACATCCCTATATAGTTTATTTACTTCTACTGAGTGACCTAGAGGGTTTATCACTGTCATTTTCCTAGAAGTAATCTCAGAGTCTAAGTTCATGGTTTCCACTATGCTACTGGCTACATACGGGTACATCGATCCCACATCTATTAAAGCATTATAAGGTAATCCAAAGACTAAGAACGTACCGGTTATTACGTCCAGTGCGACACCCTCCTCTCGACGCCTCGCTGTGTAGACCAATCTAGGCTGCCTCGCCTCTGTACCAGCTGCACCTCTCCCCGGTGCTCTACGACCTCTACCAGAGCCATTACCTCCCCTGGCTACACCACGGCCCCTCTGTGGCTGCTGACCATCCCTCCTGACCTGTGTACGATTCTGATCCCCAGACTGCAACCTAGCTGACCTCTGTAGACAATCCCTCACTTGATGCCCCATCGATCCACACTCAAAGCATCCTCTATTTCAAGTCCAACACTCCCCCGTGTGAGACTTTCCACACCTAGCACACCGTGGCGGCCATTGAGTATTAGCAGCAGCAGGCCTAACAGCTTGATTCGACCCACTATATCTACCCCATTTCTGTTGATTCTCGGCAGACCCAGATGATCCATAATTCCTTTTTATTCCAACCCTTGTCCTGATTCCGCCTCACAGACTGTTTCACTTCCTCAGCCACTTTGGCCTTTTCCACTAAGACCGCAAACTCTCTTTCCTGCTGTGACGCAATTAACATCCGTAGCTCATCTCTCAGCCCATCCTCAAATCTGACACAGCACTCATGCTCCGTGCCCACAATACCACGTGCATAGTGACTCAGCCGAAGGAATTCCGCCTCATATTCCGATACAGTCTTATTACCTTGGATCAAGTTCAGGAACGCCTTGCGCTGTGCGTCAATGTAATTAGCCCCTATGTATTTCCTCTGATAGGTTGCCTTAAAGAATTCCCAAGTAAGGTCATCTGCCATTGCTCCGTCCCTAACTGTGAGCCACCACTGATATAACTCATCTCGTAGCAGAGATATTACCCCCTTCAGGTTCTCCTTAGCCGAGAAGTCTAGATCATCCATAATACGTTCTGTCGCCTCCAACCAATATTCCGCCGTACTGGGAGCCACGCCGGATATACCTCTAAACACCTCAAAGACCATTAGCGAAGTCGTTCGGACACGATTCGAACCCCTGCTCCCGGCGCTGCACTAGCAACCTCTCTAACACCCGGCAAAGCAGCTGCGACATCACTGCGTCATCACCACGATGCGGTCACGATATTCCGCGCCTACAGCTGGCGGCGGCAGTACCTCATTTTTAGATCCATGTCCGGACCCTACTGGTTCCGAGATCGTCATCCTACCCCTACCTCGTCCACGAGTGTTACGCCCATATCTACGTGCACTCATGTCTACCAATACGATACGAGTTGATTAAGAATTTTATGCGTTAGACTTTTATTCCATTGTCTATTAAGGCAAAATTTTATGATAAGCTTAATAGGGGATTGTTTCGCGAGTACATCCATCCTATCATTCAAGTCTCTAGAGTAGTTCCTACTACTATTTAGTCATGCCAATATCATCATAATCATAACATCAAAAGCAACAGTTTGGGGTACTTACCTGGGCGAATCGGTGCCGGAGACTCGGTGCCATGCCTTCACCACTATACTTCTTCCCATAAAAGCCTTTCATAATCCATTTCAAAACATTTTTGGACCTCGGCCCACAGCCGAGCTTTTGAACTTGGCTCTGATACCAAAATTGTAACATCCCAAACCCGATCAACACACCACGACCGAATCTGGCAAGTTACGAAGTGGAAACGTTTGAATAAAACAAGTTACTGATTTAACTTTATTAAAAAAAACCATTTATCATTTTAGAGTTTAGAAAACCCCGTGGAGAGTATAGTTGAAATCGATTTAGTGTTGCTTTAAAACCTGGAAACCTCTTCTGTTGAAAATCCATTTGTTGTTTATAGTACTTGGAAAACCTTTCGATACTTATTATAATCCAAGTGAGTCAAGTATAGTCGAGTTAAAAACCATTTGTGTTTGAAGTTATTTGAGAAATTAAATCTGAAAATCACTTAGGTTAATTTGTTATCATCTTGTATAAATTATTACCCGATAGTAAGGTTTGAAAACCCGAAAGAGATATAATTTTGAAAACATTACTTTTTACCGGTTATTAAGCAAGTCAATTTATTAAGCACATGCATAATATAATCAAAATAAAAGCAAGTAATTAAAAACCCAAAATAATACTTAACGGCCTTATTACAAAACCAAAACCAAATTTAAAGTAAATAAATAAAATCAAAATTGTACTTTAAAGACAAAACCCGAAACTAGCATGCATGGCCACCTCGAGTCCTCCCTCTGCAAAATATATGGGAAGGGGTGAGTGACCGAGACTCAGGGTATAAATCCCCAACCCGATAATGCAAACACTTACGCAAATCATCAGTAAAACATGCAAATCATGCAACACCATAACCTAACCATTCGATCTCCTTTATCTACCCCGTGTGGTCAAAAGCACTGGTGGTCAAAAGCACTGGTGATCGTAGTCACAAATATATATATATATCGGTGTGGTCAAAACCACTGGTGACCATAGTCACAAATCAAGTGATGGGGCCAACCCATCGCGTGGTCAAAACCACTGATGACAATCCCGTAATTAATCATGTGGGGCCAACCCACTGTGGTACCAAACCACTGGGACGAGTCACAATATCCATATGTGGTCAAAACCACTGGTGACCGTAGTCACAAATATCATAAATGTGGTCAAAACCACTAGTGGTCAAAACCACTGGGACTTAGTCACAAATAATAATATCAAAGACGGGGCCAACCCGTCGTGTGGTCAAAACCACTGGTGACAGTCCAAAATAATTCTTCCCCCGCCTCTCAACAATCCCGCCATCATGTCCATATCAATCGTGGCATAATAACATATGATGATGCAAATAACACATGGCATAGCATTAAACAATGACATGATAGCATATATCGAGATCCATAATCAGGGGACTTACCCGTAGTCCACACTCATGCCCACAAGGCATAACCACCTGTTTTAATGGCTATTACAGTAACACAATAAACATATCATACTAACGAAGTGTGTAAGCGTTACACACCTGACTATTTGTAGATCTAAGCAAAATCCCAAAACTATGCGAAACTAACGAGATCCCGAAACGTTTGCCTTCCCTCTTTCTACAATCGGCCAACACATTGTTAGTAACCAAAAGCCTATTCGGCTCAACTAGAAATCCCGAAGGATATGTCACATGAAGATAACACCTTACCTTAATGCCGATTTAGTTTCCAACCAAATCCCGAAGCTATGTGATGAACCTCCCTTACAATCGGCCAAGCACTAATACACACAAATGATTAGCCTTCGGCTTTTAAAACAATGAGGGACAGATCCAAAACACTAGAACCCTTACCTAGACCGGCAACCAAATCCCGAAGATCCACTGTATTCGGCTGTCAAGCATCAGCGCCTGGCACCCCTAAGTGATGTTAGGGGTTTCGGCTACCTCACCATTTTGGAACAAGAAAAGAGTTAAGATCCCAATTAATAACGATTGAAGAAATATCAAGGATGGACAAATAAGATTTGGCATTAACCAAATCAGTCAAGAAGAGAAGAAGAGTAGAAAGTTTACTTACCAGAAGATTCGGCAAACTCAAATGAAAGAACTAGAGATAGATTCAGCACTGAGTATGGAGTTTAGAGCACGTGAAAAGAGAAGAGAAACAAACTAGGAGTATTCAGTCAATAAGAGAACACAAGAAGAAGAAAGCTTTTGAAGATGGTAAAGATGGAAGAAGAAAATGAAATGGAAAAGAAGGGATTCAATAAAGAGAAAAAAAGAGCTTTCGGCACAAGAGACTTGAAAGAAGAAAAGATGTCGACTGAAGAATGGGTGTTGGTTTCGGCTTTGAACAAAATTGGAAGAAGAGAAGTGAATAAAGGTGGATTCGGCAAAGAGAGAGTTTCGGTCAACAATGAATGGCAAGAAAAGAAAAATGGAAAATGGCTAATAAGTTTTGGCTCTTCTCAACAAAGTGGCAAGGTTTGGTTCGGCCAAATACCAAGCTTGCCGAATGAGAAAAGAAAGAATGCCAATGGGGCTCGTTTTTTGGCACAAAATTAAAATGAAGGAAACCTTCTAGCTAGCCAAAAATACACTCCTACTTGGCCATTGAAATTCAGCACACCCCAAGTTCCCAAACTGATTACTCCTCCCCAAAGTCCATAATTTGGCCAACACCTCAAGACTCTCCCATCACTCATTCAAATTAGTTTGAATGAGTCAAACTCCATTATTTTCTCCTCCCCATCCAATTCAAATCTGATGATGCAATCCTCATCCATTCAAGAGAGTCCCACCTGAGCACACCTCTTCCTTGCTTGTGCTCGAACCCAAGCACTCCTTCCCTGCATGTGGCATCACCCTCTAAGAACCTTAGTGGCGCCTCCTTTGCCACTTTGCCACTAGGTTGTTTGTGTCACAACCCTCGAATAAATTCTTTTAACCCCCAACTCTCCTAGCTCCCTCTTCCTAAGCACTAAAACAAAATTTTTGGCCATGACCCAGGCCTAACCCGAGGTCATGTCTAGACCCCAAAACATACCAAACGAACACAGCAGACATATCATCACATGCAAAAACGTGCAAAATGCAGAGACCCCGATTTAAGGATATTACACAAAACCACTATTTTGATTTTACCAAAAACAGGATGTTACAACTCTCCCTCATAAAAAAGTTGTCCCTGAAACTCTTACTAGAAAAGAGGTTCGAGCAATGTACTTTCATAGCTTCTTTCAGCTCCCAAGTTGCCTCTTCTATATCGTGTCGTTTCCAAAGAAGTTTCACTAAAGTTATGCTTTTATTTCTCAATTCTTTAACCTCTAAAGCTAGAATTCTGATCGGTTCTTCACTATACGTCATATCTGGCTTAATCTCACTGTCAATAGGTGAATTCACATGTGATTGATCTAATCGATACCGTCGTCACATCAACACGTAAAAAACATTATGGATCTTTTCTAATTCTGACGGGAAAGCTAATCTGTATGCTACCGGCTTGATTCTTTTAATAATCTCATACGGCCCCAAAAAAACCACAGACTTAGCTTTCCTTTATGACCGAATCGAAGAACTTTCTTGTAGGGCGATACGTTCAAGAACACTTTTTCACCGACTTAAAATACAATGTCTTTTCTTTTTAAATTCGCATAAGATTTCTATCGATCTGAAGTTTATTTTATACTGTCTCGAATTACTTTAACCTGTTCTTCTGTTTCTTGTACCAAATCAACCCCGTGAAGCTTTTCTCACTGTTCTTAGTCCAATACAATGGAGTTTGACATTTCTGATCGTATAGTGCCATTTTGATGCTCAATTGATAACTATTGTTGTTTGTAAATTAAATTAATGGTAAAAATCTCTCCCAGTTACCTTCAAACTCTAGAACACAACATCGAAGCATATCCTCGAGTATCTAAATCACTCAGTCGAATTAACCATCGGTCTGGGGATGAAACATGGTGCTAAAATGCAAATAAGTACCTAGAGCCTCATGTAATTTGCTCTAGAATCGAGATGTAAACCGCGGATCCCTGTTACAAATAATAGAAACTAGCACCCCATGCAATTTGACAATCTCAACAACATATAACTTTGCTAATCTTTCGAGTGAAAAATCTGTACGCACTGTAATGAAATGCACGAAGTTCGTCAAACGATCAACAATAACCTAAACAACATCTTTCTTTCTCAGAGATAGAGGTAGTCCCGATACGAAATCCATCGTGACATGTTCCCGTTTCCACTTTGGAATCATCAGTGGCTGTAGCAAACTAGAAGGTACTTGATGTTTGGGTATAACTTGCTAACAAACTAAACATCTCAATACGAACATAGAAATCTCTCGTTTCAGAGCTGGCCACCATTACATTTGTTTCAAATCACTGTACATTTTATTGCTACCAAGATGAATAGACAAGCTACTACTGTGAGCTTCTTGCAAAATCTTTTGGATGAGATCAGAATTTCTCGACACACAAATTATGCCTTTAAAGTACAAACTATCATTAGACCCAATCTGAAAGTCTAAATCAGGAGTTGTCTCAATTCATTTTCATTTAGCTATCAACACATCATCGCAATTCTAAGCTTTACAAATCTGTTGCAAAAACATCGGTCTAGCTTTTACCTCAGCTAAAATAGAACCATCATCAATCAACGTCAACTATGTGTTCACAGCTCACAAAGAAAATAGAGATTTTCTACTCAAAGCATCAGTAATAACGTTAGCCTTTCCGGGAGGATAATCAATGATCAAATCATAGTCTTTTAATAACTCGAGCCATCATCTCTGTCTCAAATTCAAATCTTTCTGTGACATTAAGTACTTCAGGCTTTTACGATCCATGAAAATATGACATTTTTCCTCGTACAAATGATGCCGCTAAATCTTCAAAGCAAATACAATCGCTGCAAGCTCTAAATTGTGCGTTGAATAATTCTTTTCATGCGGTTTCAATTGTCTAGAAGCATACACTATTACTTTTCCCTCTTGCATCAAAACACAACCCAAACTATTTAACGAAGATTCACTATAAATAACAAATTCTTTACTCAAATTTGGCTGAAATAACACTGGTGCTGTAACACCCCTCACCCGTATTCGCCGTCAGAATAGGGTTACGGAGCATTACCAGACTTACAACACTTTTAAACATACATTTCATATACAATTTATGAATTCAAATACAATTCAATCATAAACAATCATAGTGTCCCTTAAATGAGCCTACGAGGCCTTCAATATGCATTGAGATTGGTTCGGGACTAAACCGATAACTCGGGAAATAATTTCAACACTTAATTTTTTTCTCAAAAATAGGGGACACACGCCCGTGTGGCCAGGACGTGTGTCTCACACGGCCACTAGACATGCCCGTGTCACAGGCAGTGTAAACATTCGAAATGGAAGCATATGGCCGTGTTCCAGTCCGTGTGCTACCCCGTGTCCAAACAAGTAAGCTTACTGACTTGGGTCACACAACCAACACACACGCCCGTGTGCCCTAAAAATGGCCATACACGCCCATGTGTCAGGTCGTGTCAATCATGTAGGGTATACTGACTTATGCCACACGGCCAAGCCACACGCCCGTGTGCTAGGTCGTATGCCAATTAGAGGGTATACTGACTTGTACCACATGGTCGATCACACGCTCGTGTGTGAGACCGTGTGGAGCATACTGACTTCATTTTCATTTCAACACCAAGGGACGCACGGCCTGTAACTTGACCATGTGTCACACACGACTGAGACACATGCCTGTGTCTCTGCCTATGTGGACAAAAATAGGCTATTTACCAAGCCATTTTGCCACCCATTTTGCATATACCTAAAAAAGCTCAAATGGTACCAAATCATAGCATAAATAACATTCAATTTAGCCACAATCAAGAATAATCCATACCATTTTCAATACCGACATTCAACATGCTTATAACGTCAAACCTTACTCCATCAAAACATACCAATTCAATTAACTATACCTTTACCAATCATACATCATATTGAACCAATTCACAAACATAATTCATATCTAATATCAACCATATATTCACATATATGTACATGACCAAAATTCACCAAATTAAGCCAACTCTCATGGCTATATTTATAATTCAAAACATTTACAATCACAAGCATGTTACCAATTCCTCAAATCATTAACTTACCATTCGTGGTAATTATTATCATCGATCATTTTAACCAACTAAATAAGCATAAGACATATATATGCACATGATTCAATCATACCAAATATACCAAAATTAAGCCATCCATGGCCATATATACAAACCAAAATATAAGCATTTACAGGCCAATTCTTTTGGCTAAAGTCATTACCAAAATATAACTAACATGACTCAAAGTCCCTATACATGCCATATGACCCAAAACATAGTTTCAAAAGTACCAAAGTGTTAGCGGATAGTGTGATGAAGTCTCCGACGATCCCCAAATTCGAGCTAGCTTCGATATCACTATAAAACACAAGAAAATACACAAAGTAAGCTATAAAGCTTAGTAAGCTCATATGAAATAAACTTAATACAATCACATAACTATAATTCAATAATTTGAATGCAAAAACATGTAGCTTATATACTTTCATCATCATTTCCTCGATTTAATGCTAAAATAGCTTATGCACATACCTATACCATCTCGTACAAATCTCATACACATTCTCATCTTTCATTTACCCGTTGAACCGTTCGGAATAAAATTCGGATACTCAAGGTTCTCACACGATAAGTACCTATACCATGGCCCGAAGCCAAATCAAAGTAACTTACCCAAAATACTAATATCATGGCTTGAAGCCAAATAAGTTTATCTCGCACACCAAGTGCAATATCATGGCCCGAAGCCAGTGCTATATCATGGCACGAAGCCAACACACTGTATCACCTAATGACATGTCACTAGTATCCTAAACTATTCCTAATGTTAAACTAGGATTTCAATTGTTGAATCATCGTCGAATCATTTCCAAACTTGTCCATAGACACGTAATCACAGTTTATGCTATATCAAAGCATATAAAATACATTTGAAATGAAATTATAACATACAAACTTACCCTGAATGAGGAAACGATGAAATAAGTTGTTTAGTTGATAACTTTCATTTTTCCATGATCTAGATCCGAATTCTGCTTTTCTTGATCTAAATCTAAACCACACATTAGGGCTATTTTACACATATGCCCCTAAAATTTCACATTTTTACAATTTAGTCCTTATTACACAAAATCACAAATTCATGCAAATTTCAAAATACCCATGCTTAGGTGAATTACTATTATGCCCCTATCAGTGCATATTATTCATTTATTTCACATTTTAACCACTAACTTTACACATTTCTCAATTTAATCCCTATTTTGCATTTTTCTCAAAAATCACTTTACAAAACTTGTATAATTCATAACAAATATTCACAATTAGTCATCCAACATCAAAACACAGAGGTATTCATCAATGGCATCATTCAAAATCTTTAACAGTTTTGCAAAATAGTCCCTGGGCCAGCTAGACCTAGTTCCAACGATCTCAAAAACATAAAAATTATTAAAAACTAACCTCAAATTGAATACATGCATGGAATTCAAGTGCGGAAACTTTAAAGCACATAAAAATGGTGTTTTTTCCTTAGCTTATTTCGGTGGAAGAAGTTGATACCAAATGCCACCTTTTGTTTTACTAAATTTCAATTTTATTACTAATTTACTTATTTAACCTTAGCCATTAATATTAAAAACACTTAATCTCATGTCCATCTTTGTCCCTTTAATTAAACAAATGTATACTAACCATATAAATCCCTCAACTACATAATTCCATATTCATTAAGTACTTTTAACTATTAGAACATGCATTTTATACTTTATGCGATTTAGTCCTTTTTATCAAATTAAGCATTCAAATGATAAAATTTGTTAACAAAAATTTCACACAATTATTTAATCATACTGTAGACATTATAATAATAATAAAATAAATATTTTGTCTTTGGATTTGTGGTCTCGTAACCACTATTCTGATTTGACTAAAATCGAGCTGTTACAAGTGCCTCGGTTAACAATGCTTTTAATTGATTGAAGCTTTGCTGACATTTCTAAGACCACTAAAACTTAACATCTTTTTGCAATAGTCTTGTCAATGGTGTAGTAATCATCGAGAATCCTTTGACGAATCTTCTGTAATATTCGACTAAATCCAAAAAACTTCTAACTTCAGATACATTTCTTGAAGGCTACCAATCTACGATAGCTGAAATTTTGTTCAGATAAACTCTAATGCCATCTGTTGATACAATATGTCATAGAAACCCAACTTCTTGAAGTGAAAATTCACATTTGCTAAACTTAGCGAATAATTGTTTTTCACTCAAAGTTTGCAAAACAATTCTCAAATGCTCAGCATGTTCTATTTCATCCCATGAATAAATCAAAATGTCATCAATGAAGATGATACGATCCCGATCTCGAGGAGAAAATGATATGTATACTTGGAGTTCGATCGTAAACCAGATAATCGAAGAAAGAAAGAAATTTCGATGAAGTTCGGATAAGTTGTAAGAATTGAGTTGACAAAATGAGTTGGATTTGGTATTAGCTTAGGATGGTTTCGGATTAGGATATGTTTTAAAGTTAGGGAAGAATGTATGGATCGGATTTCGGTTTAAGAAGGAAAATAAGGCTTAGGTTTCGGTTTAAGAATGAAAGAGTATTCGGGTTTTGATTTAGGACTTTAGGAAACAAGTAAGAACCAATACCGAGAAAGGTATTGACCCGGTTACTTATACGTTTTTAAAGGTTTTCGATTTTAGTTGTTTAACGGACCTCGACCCACTATCGATGTACAATAGGAACCTTGGTATCGGGATTGAATGAAGGATGGTTGACGCCACTAGACTCCTAGATAAGCCAACAAATCCTAAGAACGAAATAGGAGAAATTGCTCTCGCAAATTCAGCATAATAAAGATATAAAATTTGGCAAAAGTCACTTACAAAATAAAATGGCCAACTATTTATAGTTGCTTGAGCTAGACAAATGGTCATCTTCTAGCCTTAATGACTAAGCAAAATTAATACTAGTATTAACTTGAGAATTCTAGATAGGAAAACTCTTCAAGTTCCAAGTCCACATTGGCTGAATGGGAGCTCAAGAGGCAGCTTTTAAATCACCAAGGTGCAGCTGAATCATCAAGGAAAGAAAGATAATTGAATAACTCTTCATTGTTCAACCAAGCATGCATGAATGTCCTTAAATTCCTCTTTAAATTCCAACTTTAATGGCTGACTTTTCAGCTCAAATTGCTGCTGATGGTTGACCTTCTTGCATTAACTTTGGTGAGCTGAATGGACACCTTGGGAAGTTGAAACGGCAGCTATAGAAAACTATTGAGCTAACCAAAACATCACCTTAAATGAAAGTAATTGCTGCTGCCCATTAATCTCCTTGTGCCGTCCCTTTACATGCACCTACAAGCAAATTAAGTTCATTAACTTAGCTAATTAATTCCAGCAATTAAAGATCACATTAAGACATTAAATTGAGTGAAACAAATTAAATCTAAGCTATTTAACAAACTAATAAAAATCGATCAAGCTTAGGACAACATTAATTAGTAGTTTCAACTAAACAACTTTAATTTCAAGTAAATATGCTAGATTTAAGAACAACTTAAAATCTTATTTAATAACAGCAAATTAATTAAAGGAAATTAAATTTATCCAAATTTATTTTAAATAAAATTCCAACTAATTTATTTAGCTTAAGGCAGAATGGACAATTAAGCTCGTTGAACTTAGTCGAAACTTAGCACGAGCTAGAACCGAGCTCATAGGTTGCTGGTTGAGCTTGTAAAACATTGCGAAAATGCTCCAACGTTGGTCCCTCCTCTCGTCCAAGTAAATTAGCTTCATTATCTTTCTACACTTGCTGGACCAAAACTCCGATGGCGTCTTTGAATAGCTTAGATCGAGCTCTAGTGATAAGGCCACGAGGTAGCATTAACGGATCATGACTCGAGTTCGACTTGACATGGAACGTGCTCGCATCATCCTCCCCCTCTTGAAGATGACTTGTCCTCAAGTCAGAACCTGTATCAAAAAGACTCAAGTCAGCTATGTTGAAAGTCGCAGTAATATTGTACTCACCTGGTAAATCAAGTCTATAGGAGTTATCGTTAATTTTCTCAAGAACTTGAAACGGTCCATCTCCACGAGGTAGTAACTTAGATCTACGTTGAATGGGAAGCGTTCTTTTCTCATATGCACCCAAACCCAATCTCGGGTTAAAAATAACTCGTTTACGACCTTTGTTCGCCTTTCGAGCGTACTTTTCAGTCTTAGATTCAGTGTTGTCTCGAACTTGTTCATGCAAATTCTTCACGTATTCGGCTTTTTTTTTTGGCATCTGTATGCACAAGCTGATCATTAGGTAGCGGCATTAAGTCTAACGGAGTTAGAGGATTAAACCCGTAGACGACTTCAAAAGGTGAAAACTTAGTCGCCGAATGCACGGATCGATTATAGGCGAACTCCACATGAGGTAAACATTCCTCCCATGATTTCAAGTTTTTTCGAATGATGCCCCTTAGTAAAGTTGATAGCACCCTATTGACTACTTCAGTTTGCCCATCGATTTGGGGATGACATGTAGTCGAGAAAAGTAACTTCGTTCCAAGCTTTCCCCAAAGTGATCGCCAAAAGTGACTTAGGAATTTAGTATCGCGATCCAAAACAATGGTTCTTGGTAACCCATGAAGGCACACCACCTCCCTAAAGAAAAGATTAGAAATGTGAACAGCATTGTCAGTTTTTGTACATGGTATAAAATGAGACATTTTCAAAAATCTGTCTACTACCGTAAAAATTAAATCTTTTCCTGTTTTGGTTCGGGGTAAACCAAGTACAAAATCCATTGAAATATCTTGCCATGGTACGTCAGGAATTGGAAGAGGTAAGTATAAGCCATGAGGCTTGATCTTCGATTTAGCTTTCTTGCACGATATACAGCGCGCGCATACTCGCTCGACATCTCTCCTCATTTTTGGCCAGTAAAAATGTTCTCTTAGTGTAGCCATTGTCTTTTCTACTCCAAAATGCCCCATGAGTCCTCCGCTATGCGCTTTATTAACCAACACTTCCCGAATAGAACTTTTTGGCACACATAGTTTACCTTCTTTGAAAAGAAAACCGTCAGACCTGTAAAACTTATCAACAGCCATTTTCTCACACGCACGTAAAATTTCACCAAAATCATCATCAGTGGCATACAATTCTTTCAAGTAAACAAATCCAAGTAGTTTTGATTCTAAATGTGCTAAAAATACATACCTTCTTGAGAGTGCATCAGCCACAACGTTATCCTTACCTTTTTTGTGTTTGATGACATAGGGAAACGACTCGAGGTATTCCACCCATTTTGCATGTCGTTTATTCAACTTGTGATGTCCTTTAATGTGTTTTAGCACTTCATGGTCTGAATGAATTACAAATTCTTTCGGCCAAAGGTAGTGTTGTCACGTCTCAAGGGCACGAATCAAAGCATACATTTTTTTGTCATAGACGGGATAGTTCAGAGATGCCCCATTCAACTTTTCGCTGAAGTATGCTATAGATCTTCCTTCTTGAGTCAATACGGCTCCAATGCCTACACTTGATGCATCATATTCAATCTCAAAAGTCTTAGAGAAACCAGGCAATGCTAATAAAGGAGCTCTAGTAAGTCTATCTTTAATAACATTAAAAGAGTTTTCCTGTTCGTCTCCCTAGAGAAAGGCTGAGCTCTTCTTGATGACGCTGGTAAGAGGTGCAGCTAACGTACTGAAGTTTGGCACAAATCTGCGATAAAAACTCGCAAGCCCATGAGAACTCCATACTTGGCTTATATTCGTAGGTCTCGGCCATTCTTGGATAGCCTTGATCTTCTCTTAATCGACTTCGAGACCTTGAGCACTAACTACAAAACCATGAAAAATAACTTTATCAGAACAGAAGGAACATTTCTTAAGGTTAGCATAAAGAGTTTCCTTACGTAAGACTTCCAAAACAGATCGAAGATGGTCTACATGATCTTCCAATGTCTTGCTATACACCAAGATATCATCAAAATATACAACACAAAACTTATCGATAAAAGCTCTTAAAACATAGTTCATTAATATCATGAAAGTGCTAGGGGCGTTGGTTAGGCCAAATGGCATGACCAGCCACTCATACAAACCATGCTTAGTTTTGAAGGCAGTCTTCCATTCATCGCCTTCCCTCATTCGAATCTGGTGATAACCACTCTTTAAGTCGATTTTTAAAAACAGTTTGGCACCACTCAACTCGTCTAACATATCATCAAGTCATGGAATTGGATGCCGATACTTAATGGTAATTTTGTTCGCAGCTTGGCAATCGACGCACATACGCCAAGTGCCATCCTTCTTTGGAACTAACAAGACCGGTACGACACAGGGACTAAGGCTTTCTCGTATGTAACCCTTTTCCATGAGTTCTTCGACTTGCCGTTAAAGTTTTTTTGTTTCTTCGGGGTTAGTTCGATAAGCAGGTCGGTTTGAAATAATAGCTCCAGGTATGAAATCAATTTGATGTTCTATCCCTCGAAGTGGTGGTAATCCACTCGGGATGTCTTCCGAAAATAGATCATCAAAATCCTGCAAAAGAGACAAAATTGAAGAAGGGAGATTATGGGGAATATCGTTAGTGTTAAAAAGACTTTCTTTGTACATGAGTACAAAAACCGGTTGTCGCAGCAGGAAAGCCTTTCGTATTACACTTCCCTTTGCAAAGACACTCACTTTCTCATTTTCTTTTTCTTTTTCTTGTTTTCCACTCATCTCTTCTTTTTCATTTTTCTTTTTCACTTGCTCTTTTTTTGTTTCAAGTTTCTTTTCTTTTGTTTTCTCATTTTTCTCTTTTTCTCTCATCTTTTCAAAAGAATCCTTTAACTTTACTTGATTTTCATGAACTTGTTTCAGAGTCAAAGGTGCTAGAGTGATAGTCTTTCCCAAGTGTTTAAATGTATATCTATTGGTGTATCCGTCATGAATCATATTGTGATCAAACTGCCAGGGACGCCCAAGTAACAAATGACCCGCGTGCATGGGTACAACATCACAAAGGATCTCATCCACATATTTTCCAATGTTGAAAGAAATTAGGACTTGTTTAGTTACCTTTAGTTTACCACCATCATTAAGCCATTGCAGCTTATATGGGCTCGGGTGCTTTGTGGTTGGTAAGCCCAACTTCTCCACCATGAACGTACTAGCAACGTTTGTGCAACTTCCACCGTCAATGATAACACTACAAATTTTGCATTGTATTTGACATCGAGTACAGAAAATGTTCTCTCGTTGTTGAGACTTCTCTTTACAACGAGGAGTTCACCATCTATGGCATGTTCAATTTCTTCTTCCTCGTCGGTGGTAGTTTCAATCTCACGTTCTTCATCGTCTTCTTCAGACTCTATTTCTCCATTGGCACGCATCACCATCGTACTTCGGTTTGGACACTGACTTGCAATATGTCCCCTCCCGGGACACTTAAAACATTTGATGTCTCGTGATCGGTTGGATGGGCTTTCTATTGCCTTGCCTTTGTTAGATTCAGTGAAAGACTTACTTGGTTTGGCAGATGATGTGGTCTCCTTGGCTCGAGTCGATAGATTGGCTTTACTAGTCCCTTGGCCCCATTTGGTAGGGTTGGAGTTGGGATAGTTTCGAACAGTACCCTTGCGCTTCAACTGCCTCTCCACCTTAATTGCCATGTGCACCATGTCCGTAAGTTCGACATAATGCTGGAGTTCCACCATATTAGCTATGTCTCAGTTGAGACCAGCCAAAAATCGGGCCATGGTCGCCTCGCGTTCCTCTTGCACATCTGCTCTAATCATGGCAACTTCCATCTCCTTGAAGTAATCTTCAACACTCCTTGATCCTTGAGTAAGATTTTGGAGTTTTTGGTATAATTCTCGATGGTAAAAATGTGGGACAAATTGTCGGCGCATAATAGATTTCATTTCGGCCCACGTGCTGATGGGTTGTTCGCCATTTCTCCTTCGACTGGTAGTTATTTGGTCACACCATATCATGGCATAATCGGTGAATTCGATAGCGGCCAATTTAACCTTTTTAGATTTCGAATAGTTGTGACAATCAAAGACCAATTCAATCTTCTTTTCCCATTCCAAGTACACTTCCAGATCGGATCTCCCTTGAAATGGTGGAATAGACAACTTTATATTCTTCAAGTCATCATCTACTCGGGCTCGATCTCTATTGCCACGGTGTCGGGGTCCTCGTCTTCCAACACTTGCATTAGATTCAATCGCACTATCAAAAGCATCATTAAAAGAATCTTCACCCTCTTGTGGCTGTTCACATCGTCTATTTGGTTGCCCACGTACCTCTCGTTGTCTCCGGGCTTCCACTTGGTATAATCGATCTTCCAGAGGGTTGAGCCTTCGGTCGAGTAACCGCTCCATTTCACACAACAAGGCTTGCATCGGCAGATCAGGAATGTTAGGAACGGGTTGTCTTCCTTGTGGCTCATTTACATTTTCCTCGGGTTCTTGAGACATCACGTGGACTATAGTACCTTACAACAAATCCTCACAGTTCACTCGAAAAGAAAGAAGTTATTGACACTCCGCTCGTGTTTAACACTCTCAGTTTGGCTTTTACCTCCCCTCGAATAGTCTCACACACTCGTGCCTTTTACCTCTTGCACTTCTCACAGTTTCATTAGTCTGATTTGCCAAGGCCTATTAGGGCTTAGGGGTCGGTTTCAAGATGGGTTCAAAGGGTGTAAGATGTGGGTGTAGGCAGGCTAAAGTAAGAAGAAGAGATCGGTGATTCAAGTGGGTCGGAGAGGAATTTAGAAAATGAAGATGAATAGAATGATAGCAATTCAATCAAAACACTAGGGAATTTTTTTTATTTCGAATTTTTTTTTAAATTTCGAATTTCCTTTTTTTTCGAATTTTTTTTCAAAATTTTTTTTAACTTACTTCGAGCCTTCGCTTAGACGACTTCGATGGTTGTTCCCAGCTTCGTAGATCTCGGTTTAACTAGCTCTGATACCAGACGATATGATCCCAGTCTCGAGGAGAAAATGAGATGTATACTTGGAGTTCGATCGTAAACCAGAGAATCGAAGAAAGAAAGAAATTTCGATGAAGTTCAGATAAGTTGTAAGAATTGAGTTGACAAAATGAGTTGGATTCGGTATTAGCTTAGGATGGTTTCGGATTAGGATATGTTTCGAAGTTAGGGAAGAATGTATGGATCGGATTTCGGTTTAAGAAGGAAAATAAGGCTTGGGTTTCTGTTTAAGGATGAAAGAGTATTCGGGTTTCGGTTTAGAACTCTAGGAAACAAGTAAGAACCAATACCGAGAAAGGTATTGACCCGGTTACTTATACGCTTCTAAAGGTTTTTGGTTTTAGTTGTTTAACGGACCTCGACCCACTATCGATGTACGATAGGAACCTTGGTATCGGGATTGAACGAAGGATGGTTGATGCCACTAGACTCCTAGATAAGCCAACAAATCCTAAGAACGAAATAGGAGAAATTGCTCTCGCAAATTCAGCATAATAACGATATAAAATTTGGCAAAAGTCCCTTACAAAATAAAATGGCCAACTATTTGTCGTTGCTTGAGCTAGACGAATGGTCATCTTCTAGCCTTAATGACTAAGCAAAATTAATACTAGCATTAACTTGAAAATTCTAGATAGGAAAACTCTTCAAGTTCCAAGTCCACATTGGCTGAATGGGAGCTCAAGAGGCGACTTTTAAATCACCAAGGTGCAAAAGAATCATCAAGGAAAGAAAGATAATTGAATGACTCTTCATTGTTCAACCAAGCATGCATGAATGCCCTTAAATTCCTCCTTAAATTCCAGCTTTAATGACTGACTTTTCAGCTCAAATTGCTGCTGATGGTTGACCTTCTTGCATTAACTTCGGTGAGCTGAATGGACACCTTGGGAAGTTGAAACGGCAGCTATAGAAAACTATTGAGCTAACCAAAACATCACCTTAAATAAAAGTAATTGCTGCTGCCCATTAATCTCCTTGTGCCGTCCCTTTACATGCACCTACAAGCAAATTAAGTTCATTAACTTAGCTAATTAATTCCAGCAATTAAAGATCATATTAAGACATTAAATTGAGCTAAAACAAATTAAATCTAAGCTATTTAACAGCTAATAAAAATCGACTGAAGCTTAGGACAACATTAAATAGTAGTTTCAGCTAAACAACTTTAATTTCCAAGTAAATATGCTAGATTTGAGAACAACTTAAAACCTTATTTAATAACAGCAAATTAATTAAAGGAAATTAAATTTATCCAAATTTATTTGAATAAAATTCCAACTAATTTATTTAGCTTAAGGCCGAATGGCCAATTAAGCTCGTTGAACTTAGTCGAAACTTAGCACGAGGTAGAACCGAGCTCATAGGTTACTGGTTGAGCTTGTAAAACATTGCGAAAATGCTCCAATGTTGGTCCCTCCTCTCATCCAAGTAAATTAGCTGCATTATCTTTCCACACTTGCTGGACCAAAACTCCGATGGCGTCTTTGAATAGCTTAGATCGAGCTCTAGTGATAGGGCCACGAGGTAGTATCAACGGATCATGACTCGAGCTCGACTTGACATGGAACGTGCTCGCATCAGAAGACCACCACGAATCTATCTAAATATAGCCTAAAAATTATGTTTATTAAATCCATAAATACTACAGGTATGTAAGCAGGATACGCTTTACAGCCTTTTTTCTGTGCTAACATAGCTGATTTCACATTAGATACACTATCCGATCTGTCCGATTCAATCTGAAGCTTTTCACTGTTCTGGCACTTTAACACAATAAGATTTTGTCTACAATTCAGAATGGCATCATGTAGAGTTAACCAGTCCATACCCAAAATCACGTCACACTCATTAAAGGGTAGTAACATTAAATTAGCTAGAAAGTTGCAACTCGAATCATCAAAGGAGAATTTTTACAAACTTTATCGCTAACACATATTGACCTAGGGGGTTTGTTACTTTAACCAAAAACTTAGTAGACTTGAAAGGCAATTTCTTACTTGACACTAAAGTCGTGCATACATATTAATGTGTTGACCCTGGGTCAATCAAAGTAGTAACATCAGTATCAAAGATAGAAAATGTACCAGTGATAACATCTAGCGCTTATGCTTCCTCTCTATTACGGATCGCATAAGCTCTAGCTGGCGCTCATGCCTTAGATCTCATAGCAGAGTCTTTTGTCCCACTGCAGCTATTTCCCGTATTTCCAGTGTTCCTTTGCGGTCTACCTCTCGCGGCAGTGTTCCTTAGTCAAACAATCTAAACCTTTTCTTTTTTGGATGTCTCCAGGCAATCTCTGATTAAATGTTCATATAAACCACATTTAAAACATGCCCTGTCTATCATCTTGCACTCACCAAAGTGTTGATGTCCACATTATTGACATTTAGGTTTGTTACTCTTCACACTACCTATGCCCACTACAGACGTAGCTTGAGGTTTTGAAGCTGCATATTATTTTCCTCGATCTTTACCAGAGTAACCCACTAAAGCTGACGAGTGGTTATGATATTCTTTTGGCTTCTTTGACGATGATTTATATGATTTTCCCACCGGTCTCTTACTCAAATCACGAGCCTCATAATCCTCTTTTCTTTTAGCTTTACTTAGTTCTTCAGCTTTGTGCGCTCGATCAACTAATACAACAAATTCTTTCAATTCTAGAATCCTGACTAACAAATTTATGTCATTCAACCTATCTTCAGATGGTTTACACATGGCAATCTCGGTCAGTACACATTCTCGCGCATACTTGCTCAGAAATTCCCTCTCATACTCATATATTGACATCCGACCCTATTTAAGCTCGAGAACCTCTTGGTGTTTCTTATCAAGGAACGTCTAACTCAAGAATTCCCAGTCTACGCGCTCTCTTGGCATAATAGAAATCGATGTGTTCTACCACTGATAGGCTGTCTTTCAATAAGGAAACAATACATTTCATGCACTCTGCAGGTGTACAAGATAACTCATCAAAAACCCTAATTGTATTTTCTAACCAGAACTCGACTCTCTCTGGATCATCTTTAGACGTAGCTCTAAACTCTTTAGCCCCATATTAAAGGATTTTATCGACCTGAGGCTTGCCCAATCATATTGGTTCCAAACCCTGAGGAACTACAGAGGCTGTTTGAGGGACAAGTTTGGCTGGAGGTCATTGAGCCATCAGGTTCGTTCGTATGAAATCGGTAAACAACCTAGTCATCATCTGGAAGAAGGCTTTCTTACCCTCTCCTCCCCAAACCTCATATACGAGCCTACTACAACTCGACACTACCCTATGAACGGAGGCTTGCACGTTACTTTCACCTGTATCGAAATTGGCTCAGTTGGATGATATTATCTATATGAAAGCATAGTTCAAATTGAGTCAGGAGTTATCACACTATCACAGGTTATATAATGGAATGTATTTCTAGACTCGTATATGCTACGTTCAATCCGAGAACTAACTAAACCTCGCTCTAATACCACTAAATTTAGAACACCTAAACCATATCTGTCGTCCAAAAAGGGTTATAGAGTATTACCATCAAACTATAACATAAAACATACATTACCAAACATTGATATACACATAGCATAATTCATTCACAAATATGCGTGTCATCCCTTAATCAAGTCTTCGAGGCCTTAGAAACACTTTAGACATGATTCAGGACTAAATCAGAAACATTTGAAACATTAAGGAAAAAGTCAGCAAAATTCAAACTATGAGGGTCACATAGCTTAGACATACGCCCGTATCTCAGGCTATGTAACATTCAAAATAGGGACACGCGGCTGTGTCCCAGCCATGTCTGTCCCTTTGTAACTCTTTGACTTAGGTCACATGGCCAAGCCACACGCCCGTGTGTCAGGCCGTGTGACTTCCGAAATGGCCTCACACGCCCGTGTGTCAGACAGTGTGTTAGGTCATGTAACTGCCTGACTTGCAATCTTTAAAAACCTACACGGGACACACGACCATGTTGCACGGCTGTGTGTCCCACACGGCTGAGACACACACCCATGTCTTAGGTCGTGTGGACAAGAAATTGCCAAAAATCAAGCCATTTCTTTCACCTATTCAAACATGTACCTACAAGTCATTTGCACATATGACCAAGACCTTAAAACATGCCCAAAACATACATAAAATGACCAATTTCCTATAGCAATAATCCATACAACCAAGACGCCAATAAGGCACCTCAAGTACAATCCATCAAACCTATCTAAACATATGCATACCTGGCCATTCATCAACCTTACACATCTAACTTATTTCAACTCAATACACACCTTAATTGACAACTTTGAAAATACATCATCACATACCAAATTGGTTATTCAAAACATGCATCACTAACCATCAAGGCATCAAAACACCATAAGTACATCAACCATAATAACACTTATAGATGCCATAAACAACTAGATCATTAAACACAAGTCCACCTATACATACCATTATAACCTTGACCAAATCATCAAAATCTATCGATATAATTGCTGGATAGTGTGATAGGTCTCCAACGAGCTTCCAAACTTATCGAGCTCTCGATAATCTATAAGACATAGGAAAGAAACTACGTATGCATATAATGCTTAGTAAGTTCGTAAATCATGAACATAGCTTACAATTTCAATGCAAAACCTTATAATTTTAACATGAATCAATCAAACATAAGCTTGGCATAAGCCTAAGCATCATCAACAACACAAGTTAGCGCTTTAACACATAACTCAACAAAATCATCACATGGTAAGATAGATTTCATGAACATAGTACATTTGAATTCATACTTTCCACAACATAGTTGTACATACTTTGATTATTATCAATTCATAAATTTCCACAAGTTCATAACATAGTTAATGGAACACTTACCATTCTTTCTCATTTCATGCCTATTGAACCACTTAGAATAATATTGAATACGCGGGAAGCTCACACAAAGTATGCTAAACATATGGTCGAAATCATTCGTTTCCTTTTCCTTTACATTATTTCTCATTCGAGCCCTAAATGGGTTTGCTCACACAAATTGACAGTCGATATATAGCTACCTGATGCCGCTCATGCAAGCTGACGGGTATCCACAATAATTTCTGGAACTCAGCCATTGGTAGGACATTCAAGACCAACACCCAAAACATGGTAACCCTAATAACATGTTATTTGTATCCTACATATTCCTAAGGTTCAAACGAAGCTCGATAAACATCGTATATCGTTAGATTTCCACGTTTCATGACATGATAACATAATAGCATGCATATATCAAATAACATTAAAATGTTATTTAAACATAAGGACCTACCTCAATTGCAAAATCATTGAAATAGGATTACTAATTCAAGACTTTAGCTTTTCATCGATCTAAATCTATACGAGGTTTATCTTGATCTAAATAAGCAAATTCAATCTATTTAATACACATACCATTCAATTTAGTCCAAAATTATTACTTTTGTAAATTTTCATTTTTCCCCTAATATTTAAACTTATTTACAATTTGGTCCTTAATCTCGTAAGTGGAAAGTTATGCATTTTGATCCACATATCATACTAACCGATTTACCTAAGGACTCATATTAAGCCAAACAAATCACCATTTCAATAATTTATCGTGATATTTTACTATTTTTACAGATAAGTCCCTAATTAATAAGTTCGTCAAAAATCACTTTACAAAAGTTGTTTATT
This sequence comes from Gossypium bickii, assembly GCA_025503065.1. Taxonomy (NCBI): domain Eukaryota; kingdom Viridiplantae; phylum Streptophyta; class Magnoliopsida; order Malvales; family Malvaceae; genus Gossypium; species Gossypium bickii. The sequence continues at coordinate 37,149,510 of CP106717.1, read as the reverse complement.
TAACAAAGACCCATAATCTTTAACATTTTCACAAATTAGTCCCTGGGCTAGCTAGATTAAGCTACAACGACTTCGAATACATAGAAATCATTAAAAACAGGACAAAAGACCCTTACATGGAAGCAATGAGAAGTAGCTGAATATTTAAAGCCCTAAAATGGTGTTCTTGTCTCTTTAATTCACTGGAGTGAAAAATTCGAATGAAAAATGGGATTTAATTTTGTTAAATTTTAACCTTAATTACCTATTTACGATAACAACCTTTACAATTATTCATAATTTCAATAATACCAAACTCATAAATGTCCTATACCACATAAATGGTCTAATTACCACCTAAGTACTCTTACATTAATGTTCTATATCTGTTTAATACCTTTAGCTACTAGAACTCTACTTTTACACCTTTTACGATTTAGTCCTTTTCATGAAATTAAGCATGCAAACATTAAAATATCTTAACAAAAATTTTATATGACCTGGCTAATATTCCATAGACGTTAAAATAAAAATAAAATAATTATTTACTCGTCAGATTTGTGGTCTCGAAACCACTACTCTGATTTTACCAAAAACGAGTTGTTACAATACATATAGCCAAAAGACTCAAACTAAAGGTAGTTTAGAACATGTAATCAACACAACAACCAAAATAACACCCAAATAGAGGAGTATAGAAACTCACATGCTATTATTCGTCCTCGCTAGCTTAGCTTTCCCAAATGCCAAAGTCCCCTTCTTGGTAGCTAAGCATGACAACCCATATACCAATTAAACCAAATGTATTAAACCTTAAAAAAACCCAAAATCCAATATCAAGAAGAAGACTTTTTTTCAAAGATTTCAGAAATCCTTACTTCTTTTTTCTCAAATTCACGAATACAAAGTGATTAAGAAGTTTATCAGCTCACTGAATTCTCTACTTTTTAGACTCAAACCTTACATTCATTGCCCCATACAGAGCATTCCTCAACGTTCTCTTCTTCGGAGCAACTAAAGAAGATGATGCAGGAGAGAAGAATATAAAATAGAAATGAGAAGAATTCTACCTGCAGCATAATCCTTCACATACAAATATATGACCCATTTCATGCACGATCACCAAAGTCCTAAATAAACCATTCTTCATTACTCATTTGTTTTGTAACATCCTAAAATTGGGGTTATTCGTGTTTGCATTATTTTGCCTGAGCTTGAATTGCTGAGATATTATTTATGGAATGATAAGACTTAATTAGGGGTCTTGAGTTGGCTCAGGATAGTAGAAAATTTTATTTGGAAGCTTTAAAGGTAGGGAACCTTAGTAGGTAGGGGTTACAAGTTAAAGTAGGGAACATTTGACACAGAAATGGCCTTGGAAAAGTGGCAAAAGGAAGGCCACTTAAGAGCTGTAGATGATGCCACAAGGAGAGCAAGGGGAGCTTGTGTTCGAGTCGCGGAAATCCCTCTTTTTGCTCTTAATTGGGACGGCATAAGGGGGAGTGATTTTCTTATTTTTTAAACTATTTTAAATGACAAGGGATAATAGGGATATTATTAAGATTAAATTAGATTATTAATTGATTAATTTTTAAGAGTTGGCCAGAGAAAATTTAGGCATTTGTACAATTCAAATTCTTTTGAATTAATTCAAATGAGAGGCTTGGAGGATTTCAAGGAGATTGCCGAATTTTAAACTCTTCATGGGAAGAGTGGACGGCAAGCATTAGGGGGGTGCCGAATTCCTATAAAAGCACCTACCTATCACCTTGTTTTTCTTTTCCCCATTTTCGTAAGTAGCCGAATTCTCCCCCTACTCTCTTCTCTCTTTTTCTTCCTCTTTTCACTCAAAGTCAAGCCTTGATTGATATTGAAAGAAACCATAGCCGAACCTACACCTTACCCTTTGTCGAAATTCCTTTTCCTATTGTTAAACTCTCTCTAGCCGAATATACATCTCATCTTTGTGCCGAAATTTCTTTCTCTTATCTTGAAGCACCTTGGCCGAATAATAAAAGTAGTATAGATCTCTTTGGATCCTCGTTGTCAATCGATTTGGTGAAGGTAAGTTGTGCTGAAATTCCATGGTTTTCCTTCTCCGTTCCTTACTGATTTCCATTAGGGGTAAGTGCCGATTTCGGCAGTAGTTAACAAGGCTTCTAAACGCTTTTTGGTAATCGATCTCTTCTAGGTACCCCAAGATTGTGAAGCAGTCGACCTAAGTCCCTAATCATTAAGCATTCAGTTTTGAAACACTTGGAGGGTGGTGGCTATTATTCAAAAGCATTTGGGGGCAAGGATATTGAGTGTGGCTGATTGACTCAGTGGGATTTAGGACTATCGTGGGTGACAGGTGTGTACATACACACTTTATAATTTATTTACATGCTAAGTATGCTGTGTGTGCTAAATCTAATTTGTAGATTTGGGATCCAATACCGGAAACGGTATAGGCAAGGATTCAGGTAAGTCCTTGTGGTTATGATGCTTTTGGGAAGCATGACATGTTTAATATATGTGACTTAAATATTTGATGGCATGAAATCTGGTATATAATGATTTGATATGGGTTGATGAGAGGAGGGGGCAGTGATATTCGTGTCGACGGACACCAGTGGTTTGGTACCACATTGTGACTACGGTCACCAGAGGTTTGGCGCCTCTAGAGGTTTGGCACCTCATAGCGTCTCGTCCTAGTGGCTTAGCACCACAGTAGGTTGGCGCCACAGACTATATTAAGGGATTGACGCCAGTGATTTGGTATCACATGATGGGTTGGCCCCATCAATCGATTTGTGTCTTCGGACACCAGAGGTTGGCACCTCCAGTGATTTGGCATCACATCTGTGACTATAAGTCACCAGTGGTTTGGCACCACCAGTGGTTTGGTACCACACGGGGTAGACAAAGGTGTTTGGATGGCTAGGTTGGGTGCATGACTTAGTGCATGATTGCTAATTATAAATTGTGTATGAAATTGCTTAAAACCGGGGGAAGGGTTACGCATTGAGTCTTGGTGACTCACCTTCTCCTTAACATTTTTCAGGTGACTCGTAGATCGCGGATGAGGAGCCGGATGGACTCGAGGTGGCCATGCAGTGGGAATTTGATAAATGGACTTTAGGTTTTATTTTATATTCATTATTGGTTTTATTTTATTCAATTTGTAATAAGGCCTCCTAGAATTATTTTTATTATTCACATGTTTTGAATAATTGTTTAAACTATTTGGTGATATTAAAATAAGTACACATGCTTTCTTAAATTCCATCGAAATTGTTTTACCGTGCCATCGGGCACATTCGAAATCTGTAACAACTTGATTTAATAAATGATTTTTAACGGACTAAGTGTGGTTTTAGCAAGACAATAGAAAATGAAAGGTTTTCAACAAAACTTAGATCGCCTTAAAGGGATTTCACAAAATGTTTTACTCTGTAACATACCGAATTCGGTCGTAGTGTTTGGGCCGGGTTTGGGCTGTTACATGTTTCCTGTAACATCTGGGATTTAGGAGTTATGCGTTCATGCATAATTCCAATGATAGTGGGCTTAGTGGGTGTTTGGAGGTGTTTTAGGGGTTTCGGGAACCATAGGATGTAAGGAGAGTGCCTTAGAAATTATTAGATTTTAAGTTTAGAAAGGGGAAGCTAGGCAGAGGAGGCCTTAAGAAAATTAGTAGGGGAAGTTGGACATAAAGAGTGCCTTGGTAAAGTGGCAAGGAGGCGCCACTTAGGGCCTTGGTAAGTGACGCCTCAAGCAGGGGAGAAGGGAGGAGGTTCGAGCTACAGAGGAAGCATTATGGAGTTTCTTTTTGCGTCAAGGAGGAGAGGTGTTGGACGGCTTGTGGACTTTGGAAGGATGAGGATAAGCCTTGGTTTTCTTTTAAAATTCGGCTAGGAAGAAGAGATAAAGGTTAACTCATTCAAATTATTTTGATTGAGTGCAAGGGAGGAAAAATAGGAGCAGAAAAAGGGATAGGAGAGGAGAAAGGGGTGATGGCCGAATATAGGACTCTAGGGGGTGGCATTTTCGGTTTTGAAGCTTGGTAGTAATAAGTGCCGAATTTAGTTCTCTCTTTTCCCTTTTGAGCCGTTTTCTTTTCTGAAAAAGCCGCCTAGTTTCGACTTGCTTGTTCTTTCTATTATTGACCGAAACTTCAAAGAGCATTAAGGCCATTTGCGTTTCATTCTTATTCCCTCTATTTACTAGCTTGGCCAAATCTATCACCCTTTCCCAAACTTCTTCTTTTATTTTGTGTTAGCCGAATATCTCATCTCTATTTGAGAGCCTCATTCTCTTCTCTTTATTTTTTTTCCTGTGTTCATTCCAATCATCATCTTCCCTGTCCCTGAGACCATTCTTTTTCTCATCGTTTCTAAAAGCCAAATCTTCCTAGTGTTCTTCAAGCCGAATCTATTCTTTGCAAAGCCGAAATACTTCTTGTTGGTTAGCCGAAACCTTTCTCTTTGGGATTCAAAGGCCGTTTCTCTGAGGGTGGTATCGTTGATTACTTGCTCCTGATTTCGTTTCAATGTGTAGTGGTAAGTAGTTCTTCCTTAGCAATCGGTTTGGGTTTATTTTATGGGTGTGCTGAAACCAAGTGATTAGGCCGTGGTTGTAGGGATGGCTGAATATTCATAGTGCCATAATATGTGTTTCTGTTGTGTGTAGCCAGCGTGAAGGAGCACTAAAGGAGTCTCTTGGGTTCGATTACTCAAGGTAAGGGGCTAGTTTCGGCTAATAGGTGTTCTTGTGTTAAAACTGAAACTAACACTGAGTGTATAGGGTTTTCGACAAGTGGAAAGTAAGCAGAAGTCTCGAGATTCAAGTTTATTTCGGTAAGGATACTTAGTAAGTTTGGATCTGATATAGTTAGATTCATGTATTTAAGTCGATTCTAACAGTTGGTTAGTAGGGGGTTTCGACAACTTCAGGAACAAGTGACAGTTTCGGGATCCAGACGAGCAAGGTAAGAGCAGTGTGGCATTCAGCCAAAGGCCATCTATTTTGTTAAGGTTGACCGAATCTGATTGTGGTCTTTTAGGGGCAGATCGACAGTGGTTAAAAGGAGTTTCTGGGATTCTGATTCATATTCGGTAAGGGTATTCAGTGAGTTTAGATCTGGTTTGTTTAAGTTGTTAACGTTAACGATTAACCGGTTGATTCTGATTAAGTGTTGTTGATGGAGGCGAATACCAGTCAAGGAGGACAAGGGGTAGTCCTTATCCCCAAGTTTAAGAGGAGATCAGTCTCTGCTGTACGAGATTGGCCACCGGGGTGTGGGCCAACAGCAGGGCAGGACTATAGGCAGATAGCGGTAGTTTCGCTTAGTGATAGCATCGGTATTGAGAGCGTAACACTTCAGGTTATCAGGTGTGTGATTAACCCACAAATTTCCCGGTTATATGTCATATTTGAATGTGTTATGTATATGATAATAAGTGCAGTGGCAATATTGAGATGGATACCCTTAAGGGGTATGTTGATAACCAGGTCAGTATTAATTATTGATGAGACTATGAATATGCCTGTGGAAATATGATTGAATGCCTGAATAACATGTACATGCATTATTTATCATGGCACTATTATACGTTGCATGTGCATGGGGTGGGATCTGTTATATGAAAGAAGGACAGGGTGTACATTTATGTACGTGGTTTAGTGAGAGCTCACGTGGATTAATGAGTGGCTCTGTGCCTCATCGTGATTGGTATCGGCTTTGTGCCATATCGCGGTTTGGTGATGGCTCTGTGGCTCATCGTGGTTTGATGTTAGCTACAAGCTACATCGTGGATTGGCGCTAACTGAGGTCGCGTTGTGGATTATTTGTGATTTATTTCATGTGGATGGCATCGATTGCCAAATTGGTGTGTAGAGGTTGGAGGGTTGATTTAGTAATCCCCTGGTGTGTGGTGGCTGGATACGGGGGTGTGTAGAGGATGGACCCTAGGCTGGGATGGGTGCATGTTGCATAAACCTGTGTGGTATGTGGATTGGTGTGGATATGGGCCAAGCCCAATTGTGGACTCATGTGGATTAATTACATTATTATCTTATATGTGGTGTGGTTATGGGCTAAGCCCATGTGTGGAAAACTGTGGACTAATTACACACTGAGTCTGTTTGACTCACCCAATTTTTACCCAACATCGCAGGTGATACATGATGCTTGGACCGGGTTGGAGCGGATACAAGATGGCCATGCAGAAGACATTTTAATTATTTTATGCACTTTAGATTTTCAGTATTTTGGATAACTATTTATTTTAATAAGGCCGCTTGAAGTATTTGGGGTTTTACTATGTTTAAGTTGGGTTGACGATAAATTTAATATTTCGGAATGTTATTCATTTTAAGAGCAGTTTATATTTTAAAAACCTATATTAAAAGTTTTAAATTCGGATATTTTGTCAACAATAATTTTACTTAGAATTTTAAATATACAATGTTTTACAAATGAGAACAAATTTTTATGTTTTCACCCTTACGACGAAATCTTTTCAACCGTTTTTCCTCAGTGGCATTCCAAATTTGGCCGTGGTGTTTGGGCCGGGTTTGGGGTGTTACATTTCCAACTAAGGATTTAGCCAGTCCCAATTTAACTGAACCAGTTAAGATCAATCTATGCTCTAGATAGCCTAATGGTTATGTAACGACCCGAAAGTCAATGGAGTCGAAAAAGGTGGTTCCAGAATTTTGTTTTTCAATGATAGAGCCATTTAATATTATTTACTAATATTTATGATGGTATTATAATATTATACTAAAGTCTAATAATTTTGGTTATTTGGAAAGTTAGACAAGGTACAAGTGTATCGATTCTAAAGTCAGTGGTTTTGAAAATTGAGGTATCGAGACCTAATTTTCATAAATTAGACTTATAAATATTTTTATTAAATATTTATAGAGTTCTATAAGATTTGAGTTGAATTTTAGTTGGGTAATTTTGTCGAATAAGTAATAAATTAAGGTACACGGACTAAATCGTAAAAGTGTTAAAAGTTTGATTCTTATGAAATCTTTAATTATATTAAGACTAAGGGACTTTTATAGTAATTAAACCATCATAATAATAATACTGGATGATAATGTATCTTATTATAAATGAAAATGTGATAATTTATAATAAAATTAACAAAAAAAAAAGATAAGCAATAAAAGATACATTAGTGGAATGGGAGAGAAAAACAAGTATTCTTTCAACCTTACATACTGTTAAAGTTTGAGGATGTGAACATTGTTGAATAGTTGAAGTTTTAGGGTCCAATTAGATAGATTTTAAGTTTAGTATTGAAAAAGGACTAAATTGTAAAGTCAGTTGATGGTTTTGTGCAATAGCGATTAAATTGCATAAATTTTGAAATTTGTGGTAGAAATGAAAAATAGGTGGTTAAATTAGGCTTAGAGTGAAATTCAAAAAAAAATTGAGGCTGAATTTGAAAGTTATGTTAATCTCTATTTTAGGGACTAAATTGAATAAAATGCAAAAGTCTTATAAATTAGCAATTGAATGTGAAAATGATTATGTATTGATAATTTGGTGTATTTATGTTAATCCATAGCTAAGGCCGACCTAGATTCCTCAAAATTGAAAGGAAAAGATAAAGTCGTCGACAAATAGGTCGAAGTTATGGTTTGAATTTCTATAACCCGAACCTTTTCAATTGCTGCAATTATGAACTGCATTGCATGGTGATAATATAAGGTATGATGGAAATGATTGAACAAGCTAAATTTAATCAATTTGAATTAGCTGGTTGTGATAATGACTAAATTGAATAGATTTGAAAATATGATATATCTTTATATTTATGTAATTGAATTAAGTTGTTGTCGAATTATGCTGTCACAAATGTGATTTGGTGATTTGGTGATGAAATTATGTTGTGGCATTGAGAATTATGATATAAATGAAATTGGAATAAGGGTGGATAGTGGGTATTAGTTTATAAGGTTGAAATTATGGACTTGACATTGTATGATTGAAATAGGGAAAAAATGTATATGCTACAACTATGACAACTTAGTTTAAGATATGTAAATAGATTTCATATTTAGGTGATGTATTTTGACTTGTACATTGACATGTTAAAATTCATTATAAACGTTATATTATGTTTTAATGTTCAATTATAGAAATACCACTTAGTGTACTCAACGTACGGTTTTGTATTTGATCGTCTCCAAACATACCAACATCCAGAGTAGAAATCCTACACAAAAGATATAAAAGGCGATATCTGCAAGTATATGGGTCAAGTTGTAATGTAGTTACAACGAAGTAGGTGAGTACTCCGAGGATCATACCCAAGGGAGGCGAGCGCTAAATTAATTCTCACCTAAACATAAATATATATAATTATTACTTTAAATGGATTATATTATGATGAATAAAAAGAAAGGTTTTAATGATCTATACTAATAATAACAATAAGAGAAAGAGTATAAAATAAAGAAATAAATCACGAGAAATCAAATAATAAAATATATATCAAATCTAGGCATGGATGATTAGATCACTTCAGTAACCATAACCAACTGTTATTTTGGGTTTTCTTGTTCAATCAACTAGTCAATACCCTAGTAGGATATTCCGATCTTCCAATCTTCCACTAAAATACCGACTCGACAATAACTACTTATCTCTCGACCTCAAAGTCCAGACCAGTACAAGGGTTAAGGTGTTTATGGATAAGTCATACTAAATTTGGGTTAATTCCCACCTTAATGACTTCTTAGGGTTGTCAAGCCTAGGGTTTAGGTTCTTCCTTTACTAAACAGCTGATCTACTTAGAAAACCCTACAAAAAATTTAATTAATCATACCTCCACTCGCTAATCTCCAGCAAAAGGATTAGTTCCTCATAGATCTCATAAACAATAAAAACTTGATAGAAAGTATAGATATGATGAATAATTCAAGAGAATAAAATTTAGAAGAAGCCTAATTTATATTAGAATTAAGCGTAAAATCCTCATAGAGTTTGATTGTGTTTCACAAATCTGATTTCCCTCACAAAAAAAAAAAAGAACTGAAATAAAACCTAAGCCTTAAAAAATGAAAAAGAAAAACTAAAGACTAAATCTAGGAAGAAAAATATACAATATGAAAGTTGTGCATCACATGTGTTTAATGAGCCTATTTATAGACTTTTGAGTGGTTATCATCCTTAACCCTAGGTCAATTGTCTTCCTTATGCATAACATTTGATTGTGCAGGCCAAAATAACCCTAGCTCGTAATTATTTCTCATACAAAGGTGATGTTGTGACACACCAAGTCCTATCTCGTGACATCGAAGGAAATATGCTCATCTTTAGGGTATCTTCAGGGGTGTGTCGCGACATCCTCAGGTTGTATCACAACACCAAAATAGTATTTGGCCCCAAAGAGCAATAAAAGACTCAAATTAAACACTTTATTGAATTTAACTAAACTTAATAAAACATAATTAAAACTTAACTAAAATGCTTATGTTGAAGCTCCTAAAGTGTGAAAACTAGTTTAATCTGCTACACTGAATTACGACAGATGAAACTCCCCCACACTTAAGTCATTGCTTGTCCTCAAGCAACAATAAAAAAAAGTAAATGAAAATATGACCCTTGAGCAAGTATGGTACAAATGTTAGCTTTGGAGCATATGAATAAGCATTTCATATTCACACATAATCGTGGCCTAAAATATAAAAGACTTACCAGTCTTCGTACCAAACACCTAAGTTCAGTATATTACAAAGGTTACATGAATTAAGGGTCTCAAATGTAGGAACCATCAAAAAATTATACCATTAATTTTATTATCCTAGTAGAATATAAACAGTCATAAATGCAATTATTCAATATGATTTCAAATTGTGAATAAGTCCACTTAGATCACATAAGGCTTTTCGGCTTGTAACGTTCTGAGGCTTAGGACAGGTATGGAATTCAAGAATAGTAAGAATCAAATGGTTTCAAGCATGAAAATAGTTTGGCACACCATATTGTCCCCTATTCCCCCCTTAGTGACCCTTTCCAACTCACCGCCTTATTTTTCATTCTCTCACATTCCTTTTATCTCCTTATAGGAAATCTCAGCATCATATACTAACTACAACTAGCTCACGAGTTTTTATTACACTGATTAATTAATTTTCTATTATTCTGAGTTTGTCACTATTCTTTCTTTTTCTACTAATGTAATTTTCTTTTTTGAATTTTTCATTTGCACTTTTTAAGCTAATCTATAATCAGTATACTTTACTAATCTTTCCTATCACTCTATTTTTACAAAACCATTGTAATGTATCTACTTAACCCATAATATGTTTGGCTAGACATCTATAATCATGCAGTTCAGAACCAAAGAAAAGGGAAAGCACAAATCATCATTTTTAGTTCGGGTCTTGTCTAGAGATTCATCAAAAATTGTTTTCTAGATCAAAATAGGTACTAAGGATGAATAAATAGGGTTAGCTTTTTACCTCATGGGTGTATACCAAACAATGCCTTAGGTCATCCCTAGGTATCTCAATATTCAAAATTTTAGTCAACTAAACAATTACAAATTCAACAATTTATCGTTCCTACTAGCATGCTCATTTCCTTGTATTTTCTAGATCATTTGGTACATTAAATTGCTTAATACCTATACACAATGTAATATATAGAACTTAATATTCTAATAATAAAAAATTCAAAATCATGTAACGCCTTAGAATTTGGGCCTAGAAGTATTGGGCCTTGAGCAAGAGAACGGTTAGGAAACTGTGCATAAAAGTTTATGTGTGCAAGAAAATGGCATAAAGTGCTTGTTTGCTTGAATGGCTAAGTAATTTGGGTGTGTATGGGGGTGTGTGAGAAGCCTGGGTTCAAGTCTTGGCCCTTGTAAAATTCTTAGTTTTTCTCTTATATGAACCTGGACTCTAGCTTGTAGGCTTTAAAAATTGTTGTGGTTAAAACATGACACAAGGAAGCATGTGGTCTAGTGGCAAGGTGGCGTTAGGAGTGTGTATGTGGTCAGGGGTTCGAGTGTTGGGATAGTACTATGATGGGTATTTATTTTGCATCTGTGATGCCTAGTGTTTGTGTTGTAGTGGAATTCTGCTGAGGTGGTTGTGGAATTGGTCTTGGGGGGAGAGATTCAAAGGATATGGATGAAGGTGGGTGTTGGAGGAGTTTGAAAGTGATGCAAATTGGTAGGTTGAGAGATTTTAGGAGTGGATTATGGGAGGTTGAGGGGTAGCCGAAAAAGGGATTTCCTCATTATGCAAATTCGATCATAGGCTTTTAGGTGCCAAATAGGTGAGTAAAGACATTTTTTGCATTAGGCTAAGGGATTGGTTTTTCGGGAAATTGGTTTTGATGTGCTTATTGATCAAATTTTGGTAACTTTTCTTTGGGAGCTGAAATTATCATACTTCTCTTTTTCATCCATTCGGGTTTTGGCTTTTGTATTTTGTTTGCTTACTGCTTTTCCTACCTCCCCTTTCTCACTGGCTTTTGTGAACTAATTCTTTTCTTTCTCCTCTTTGGTTGCTTATGCGCTCTCTTCCTCTCTCCATCCTTTAGCCATTATGACCGAATTCATCCTTCTTTCCTTCTGTTTTCATTATTTTCAATTTCTCTATCACTATCTTCCTTTTTAATACATTGGTCGAATACATTGTTGCTTGGTAGGTGATTATACTCTTCACTTCTGGTTAAATCTACTTTTTTGTTCCCCTCTCAAACCTCTGAGGGTTTAGTCTTGGTTTAAGGGATTCTTTACTCCTACATTCCGTACTCTCTCCATTCCTGTTTTTGATTTGCCAAGTAATCTCTGTTAATCGGTAAGTTTCTCAGTTCCTTTTAGTTCTCCCTTTTACTGTTTAAGCCAAATGGTGTGATCCCTTATTATCGATTCTTCTCCTTTCTCCTATGTATATATTATTTCGGGTTCTAGAACTTTCGATGGGTGAAGAGGGTGCTAGTAATAAAGTGATGGCAAAGGTATCGACTAAGTTTGAGCGCGTAGCCTCTACTCCCAAGTTTAAGCAGCGTAAGGTGTCGACTGTTCGGGATTTTTCGCCAGGATGCGGAAGGGTGGTTGTACCAAGCTCTGGAACAAGTAAGCAAATCACAGTCAACCGATCTAGTCAAGGTTCTGGCACTTGTGGATTTTTAGTACTCTACGTAATCAAGTGTGTAACTATTTTCGGTAAATAATAAGCGGCTTAAAAGTCGAAATGGGTGTGTAACTGTACGCCCGATTTCGTGACTGTTAAATGCGGGATAAAGGTGTGTACTCACACCCCTGTCTATCTGTGAATCAGAAAAAGTCGATAAGTTTAAATGCCAGAACCTCGGCATTCGAGGCATCACGAGCGTGCGAACGCATGTGGGGTGAATCGAGCCCAAATCGTGGGTAGTAGAATGTAGAGGCCATCACGTGTTTTTTCGTGGACTGGGGCCGTTATGGGCCTCGATGGGTCGAAATGGGCGTGTAGGCCCACACTGGTAAAATACTCGATAAGTGATCATTGATAGGTTGGTTTATGAGGCTTGCGATACCGTATGTGAATCTGGGCTAAATGGGCCACACGAGCGTGTGGGCCCACTTGGGCCCAATAGCGGGTTTTGAGCCCATATTCACTGTTCTGGCCGTGTAGGTTATCTGAGTCGCTCAAAGCGATGATAGACCCTTTAGGAGGTCGTAATAAGTACCGGGACCCAATATTGGTTAAATTACTGAAATACCCCTTTAGGACAAAATAACTATATTGCCCTTGTGTGTAAATGGCTAACTTAGATTATGAATTTGACTGATTTGAATGTGATTGTATGACTGTGTTTTAAGTAACTTGACTGTGGTTGTGTGATTGATATGCTTTTAATATATGTTTAAATGACTGTTACTAAGCATGGCCATTCTGCATACACTTGTGATGATTGAGCATGACATACACGACATATTGCTTAGGGTTGGGACATTGTTGTGGAGGAAGTGTACGGCCTGTAGCCGTTCTGTACAAGGCTTCCAACCTTTCTACGATATTTATGGCTTTTAGCCGTTCTATCTACGGCGTCGAGCCGTTCTATTAACTTAGTGCCACAACCGGTGCTAAGCTTGGTGTGTTGGCTGGGTGGGTCGATTTTATCCCCACATGGTGTGTTGGTTGGTACGGGTGGTGTATTGGTTGGGTTAGGCTGGATTTTTGTCTGCATATCTGCATCTGATACTGATTCTGTAATGGGCTTAGGTCCACCTAGTTCTGTTATGGGCTAAGGCCCACCTGATACTATGTCTGTGATGGGCTCAGGCCCAGTCTCTTTTTGCATACAGTATATCTGACTGTTTGTATTATAAGGAATTACACACTGAGTTTTTGCAAACTGTATAGGTAATCCCAGCCTTAGGCGATTTGGAGCCGCGGGAGACTCGAAGGTGGCCACATAACCGTTGATGCTCTACTGTAGACTTTTTATTTAAATTTTATATTTTGGGTTTTAATTCTGTTATAAGGCCTTTGAGGGATTAAATTTTTAAATGTGCTTTAGATTTCCTTATTGAAAACTGTTAAACACGAATTTTCAAAATTAAAAACTATTTTCAAAAACACTTAAAAACAAACGTTTTTATATTTCAAACTTTAGGAGTTTCCGCGATTGGAATAACCTAAAGTATCAATGTCAAACATTAAGTAAACGTTTTTGATGAGATGATTTGCTAAACTCGAGCAAAAGGATTTAAACATAGAAATGAACTTTAAATAGCAAAAGGATTTAAACATAGAAATGAACTTTAAATGACAAACTCAATTTTTGAACGATGCTTTGATGTGACACGCCAGATTTGGCCATAACATCTGGGTCGGGTTTGGGGTGTTACAAATCAGCTATCCTCATGCCAAATTTACTATGAATACAATCAATCTATGTACATACTCCTAACCAATCACTTGTATTTCTACAAGCTCAAGCACACAATTAACAAGAATAATCAAAATAAAGCATAACACATTGTTACCCTCCACACTTTAGATAACACATTGTCCTCAATGTGTAGCCCTGTAAAAGTTAAGGAACAAAGTTTCTCGATTAATCATGATAGCGTCGCAAACTATTGGTGGTTGCCTCCTCTTTTTATCATTGAAAGCTTAGAATCATTGTGTTTCTTCTGTATGGGGTTCCTATAAAGAAAATTTAAAAACAAAACAACTACTAGTCTATTATTACTTCTACTCCTAACAATTTAAATAAATTAAAAATCATCCCAAGTTTAATACAATATTTACATACAAAACTAAAAGTTCAATAATCCTCTTCAAAATGATCCTCATCATCTTCCTCCCGTCCTCAGTTCAGTCTTCTTCTTCACTCTCCTGCCCTACTTCTTTTTGCTCTGGATGTGTCAACCCAAACATATCCGATGTATAATTGTGCACCCTAATATTGTTTTATTGCACAAATTCTTGAAAAATCGAGCCTGACTCCTACATCCAGTGTATCATCCAGTCCAACTTGCGATGAATGCTCTCGCCAATATCTTGTTGAGTGATCTATTTTGCTTTCCTTTGTGATGAAGCTAGAGCGACCATCATCTCTTGCTGGCGTTTGTTCCACTCCTAAATTTGTTTAGCCTGAAGCTCAGTGTAATATGTGTAATAGCCCAATTACGACCCTAATCGGAACTGTGGTTTCGGGACCAGGAATCCGAATTAGAAAAGTATTTTAATTATTAATTTGGTATTTATGTTATGTGGTCTAGCATGTGTTAAATCATTATATATTAATTTGTGTGCTTGAGTGACTAATTTAGATGAAAGGATTAAATTGCATAATTTGTGAAATAGCTAATCATTATAAAGGGGTGACTAAATTGAATTGTTGCTTGAATCAAGGGACTTGCATGTCAAGTTACCCTAAAATAATGCTAGTGGACGACAAAGGTATTAGAATAATATTAAGTTATTGTTTTATAATTATTAAATGAAAAGAATAATAATATATGTATGAGATGATGATTAAAATAAAAACAAAACAAAGCATTAGTAGGGGGGAGTGTTCATCCTTTATTCTCTTTGATATTGCCGAAGCTTTGAGGAAGAAGAGGAATGGTTTTCACCATTTTCAGCAATTGCATGGCTTAATTAGGTGAGTGATTCAAGTTGATTTTTTGATAATTCTAACATTTTTGAGGTTGTAGCTTTCTAAATTAGTTAACCCATGTTCAAATTTTTGTTATAGAGGTGTCATTTGAATGTTGCCATGGGTATAAATTTTGTGTTTGTGTGGTTATGGCTAGAGCTTGTTATATGTATGTTAGATTATAAATTTCTTCTTTGAAATTCTTGACGGAACTTGTTTCAATGAAGAATTCATGAAAATAAAATTCATGAATGAACTATGTAGCTAGAAAAATGAAAGAAATGAAATGGTATATAAACTATGAATATTCGGTCCTCAAGAATTTAGTTCAAATTTCTTGTGTTTTGAGTGTTATGCTTTGGGGACTAAATTGCAAACTTTGTAAATTCTAGGGGTAAAATGGTAAATTTTATAATTATGAGTTTTGGATTAAATTGAATAAAAATGAATGTGAATAAGTTGTATTTGGCATTATTTAGATCAAGAAAACAAGGAAAAGGGGTCGGATCGTGGAAAAGCTAAACTAGACGAATAACCGGAAAGCGTACTCCGACAACTTTTGAGGTAAGAGTTTAAACGATTGAGTTAACTCGGATATCTTTTATATTCGTAATTATGTATTGATGTTAAATATGTATATATTTGTGTATAGTGGTACATGGCCGAATGAATTAGAGGATTCTTGATATAATGGTTGTACATTATAATTTTTGGACTTAGGATACGTTTTCATGAAAGGAATTCTAGAGTGTGAAGTAGCAAATAGTATGAGATATCGAAGGGGTGATTATATATATATGCTTGTGTGAAGTAGTGAATTGGATTAAGATAATTATGGATATTTTTTTTATATGTTTAAAATGAGTGACGGGTTTGTGGAATGTTTTATGTTTATGATCTTATAACTGGGCACTATGTGTGCGAGACCGGGCTAATGGCACTAAGTGTGTGGGAATGAAGAGTAACGGCACCAAGTGTGCGATACGTTACCGGAATAATTAGCACTATGTGTGCGGAAATATTAAGTAACGGCACTAAGTGTGCGATACGTTACTAAAGATTATAGTCAAAAAAAATGCAGAAAAGAGGTTCGTACACAACTTTAATTGTTTATATTATTATGTATTCGAAAAAAATCGGATAAAAATTGCATTATATGCTTGAATGTTAAATCATGAAAGGTAAGCAAAGTTAAGGTATGTGATATATATATGTATATATATACACACAATTAATTAAGTACATATATATATTATTTGAATTTGGGACAATTCGATATGGAAATATATGATTTTAAACTTTGAGAATGTGCATGCAAAATTATCAATTGTGTAATGATGCTATGCGAAATAATTCGAGTATGGTTGCAAATGGATGAGGGATTGTATTATATGATGTTATGAATTTAATTATTTTATATATATATATATTTGGCCTTTCGATAAGAATACAACAAAGATGGGTATAGATTTGAAAATTTTTTTAAATTATATTGTTCACTTATGAATTGTTTAAATCTTACTAAGATTTGGAAGCTTACTTTGAGTGTGGTTGTGTATGCATTGTAGAACTCTTTTTGGGTGCGCAGTTCTTGTTCGGAATCACTACTGAAGCTCATCACATTATCATCAAAATTTTGGTACATCTTTTTTATATAAACCTAAAGTCTGTGGCATGTATAAGCTAGCTAGATTTCTGTATAATTTTGGTATTGTAATTGTAAGCCATGCGAAAATGGCTATACTTTTATGTATAAGTATGATTAATGTATGGAGTTTAAATGAAACAGTTTTTGGTTAACAGCAGTAACATAATTTTGAAAAATCACCAAAAATATGAGAAATGGAATTAGAGAGTGAATTAGATATAGAATTAAATCTTATTATATCTATTTTCATATGAAAGAAACAAAGTAGGCAAAGGAATTTTATGTTATGAGATATTTAAATATTAGTGAGACTAGTTCTGAATGGCTTCGTGATTCTCTGCTCTATCTTGGAAAAATTGTTAAAAATTGTACAACAATAATCATGGAGCATAGTTTATATGCTTAGAATCCTTAATGATTCTATTTTATATTGGAATAAACAAGAACATTATTGAAATTCTGTACAATAAGATAACTGAGGTTTTGTAAAGATAGGTTAGAATCATCAAACAGTGAAATAGAGGACAATTTGATGAATAAACTGTACTAATTCGAAATATGAACAATTCTAAAAAAAGTACGGTTAGAAGATATATGAGTCTAGTTTCAAGAAAAATTGATGGATCTAAATTTTGAGTTTCGTAACTCGAGTTATGGTCAATTTAGTTAACATGACGCAGCTGGACAGTTTTAATTTTTATGTCCCGAATTAGTAGTCAAGTCTAGTAATGCCTCATACTCGACTCCGGAAACGGTCTCGGGTAAAGGGGTGTTACATTTTATTGGTAACAGAGCTATGGTTTAGTCGGTTCTCGGACTAACATAGCGCGTGAGAGTGTAGCTATACATGCCATATTTTGTGATAAGATAATGTGATAACTTCTGACAGTGAAATGTGTTCAATTTCTTATATAGTAATGGATCCCGATCCCGAGCGAGCTGTGGCTGATGAAGTCGAGAGTGTGGCAACCACTCCTGTGCAAGGGATTGTGGCAGAGGAATCTCGACCGGCTACGAGTAATCCAGATGAGGGGGCTAGACAAGCCTTCTATAGCATGATAAACGATTTGATCAGTCATTACATAAGAACCAATCCGACTCTTCAACCACCCCTAAATCCGAATGTACCCCCTGTAATACCGATGGTACCTCCAGTTGCTAACCCTGAAAGAGTAAATAAACCTCCTGTTGATCGCATTAGGAAGCACGGAGCTCAAGAATTTAGACCTGAGGATAACGATGATGCAGAGAGAGCTGAATTTTGGCTCGATAATACTGTTCGTGTTTTTGATGAATTGTCCTGCACACATGATGAGTGTTTGAAGTTTGCCATATCATTATTATGGGATTCTGCCTACTACTAGTGGAATACGCTCATTTCAGTTGTTCCAAAAGAGAGGGTTACTTGGGATTTCTTCCAGATGGAATTCCGTAAGAAGTATATAAGTCAGCGCTTCATAGACTCTAAGCGTAAAGAATTTCTTGAGCTTAAACAGGGTTGTATGACTGTATCTGAATATGAATGCAAGTTTGCACGACTTAGTCGCTACGCTTGTGAGTGTGTTTCATCGGAGGCTGCTATGTGCCGGAGATTTAAAGATGGTTTAAATGAAGACATAAAGCTTCTGGTTGGTATTCTTAAAATTAACGAGTTCGTCATACTGGTTGAATGAGCTTGTAAAGCTGAAGAACTGGGGAAAGAAAAATGAAAAGCTGAACTTGAATCTAAAGATTTTCGGAAGAAATCTACGAGGAAATTTTCACAGATGGCAACAAAAAAATTCAAGATTGACGGTAGCCGATCCAAGCCTAATACTGAGACTTCTATACGAGAATGACCACCAGTGAGTTCTCGGGCTAATCCGTGGCTAGTGTTGGCAATGCTCGATCGAGTAAACCTGAATGTCAGCAGTGCGGTAGATGACATTTTGGAGAGTGTTGGGGTAAATCTAATAATCGCACTTGCTATAAGTGTGGTTCACAAGATCATTTTTTTCGAGATTATCGAAGACTGTTGAAAAAGTCACTACTCAGAGTGCGAGACCGAGTGGCACTACAGCTAGAGGTAGACCATCTCATGTTGGAGGAGGTAGGAGTGGCACACAGAGGGGGACTTCAGATGTGGCTACTTGATTAGAGGCCCGTGTACTAGTCAGAGCTTACGTCATCCGTACTAGAGAAGAGGCTTCATCTCCAGACATCATTATCGGTACTTTCACTCTCTTTGATACTAGTGTAACTGCTTTGATTGATCCTGGCTCAACTCATTCGTATGTGTGTGAAACATTAGCAACCAGTAAGACTCTACCTGTTGAGTCTACTGAATTTGTGATTCGGGTTTCAACCCCCCTGGGTCGAAGTGTATTAGTTAATAAAGTTTGTAAGAACTGTCCATTGATGATTCGAGACATGTGTTTTACAACCGATCTGATGTTACTACCTTTTGATGAGTTCAACCTTATTATTGGTATGGATTGGTTGACAGTTCACGATGTGGTAGTTAATTACAGACAAAAGATTATTGATTTGAGATGTCAGAATAATGAGAGAATCTGAATTGAGTCTGTGGATTTGAGTGAACCACCTTCTTTGATATCTTCGATGATGGCCCGACAGTATCTGAGGAAGGGTTGTGAAGCCTATCTTGCATATATGATTGATAGATGATGGCCCGACAGTATCTGAGAAAGGGTTGTGAAGCCTATCTTGCATATATGATTGATAGCAATGTAATTGAAAAGAAGATTGAATCGGTAGAAGTTGTTAATGAATATTCTGATGTGTTTCTGGAGGAATTACCGAGATTGCTACCCGTTCGTGAGGTAGAGTTTGGGATTGAGCTAGTACGAAGGACTACCCCGATTTCGATAGCTCCGTATAGGATGGCACCGACTGAACTAAAAGAATTAAAGATTCAGTTGCAAGAATTGACATATAGAGGTTTCGCCACACCGAGTTTCTCTCCTTGGGGTGCACCCTTTTTATTTGTGAAAAAGAAAGACGGAACATTAAGAATGTGTATTGACTATCGACAGCTCAATAAGGTGACCGTAAAGAACAAATACCCGTTACCACATATTGACAATTTATTTGATCATATGAAGGGAGCTTCAGTGTTCTCGAAAATTGATTTGAGGTCAAGATATTATCAGCTGTGAGTTAGAGAATCGGATGTACCAAAGACTACTTTTTGAACGAGATATGGTCACTATGACTTCCTGGTGATGTCGTTTGGGCTCACTAATGCCCCTGCAGTGTTCATGGATTTGATGAATCGAATATTCAGACCATATTTAGATCAGTTTGTGGTTGTTTTTATAGATGATATATTGATCTATTCGCGAGACGAAACCGAACATGCTAAGCATTTGAGGTTGGTGCTACAGATTCTACGTGACAAGCAATTGTACGCAAAATTCAGTAAATGTGAGTTTTGGTTGAAAGAAGTCAGCTTTTTGGGGCATGTAATTTCAGCATTGGATATTCGGGTTGACCCGAGTAAATTTCCAGCTATACTTGATTGGAAACGTCCGCGGAATGTTTCCCAAGTTCGTAGCTTTCTGGGACTTGCCAGATATTATAGACGCTTCGTAAAAGGGTTTTCTATGATAGCATCACCGATGACAAAGCTATTACAGAAAGATGTTAAATTTGAATGGTCAGAAAAGTGTCAGAAGAGTTTCGATCAGCTGAAAACTTTGTTAACGAAAGCTCCGGTACTCGTTCAGCCAGAATCGAGTAAAGAATTTGTTATTTTCAGCGATGCATCTTTAAATGGGCTGGGTTGTGTATTGATGCAAGAGGGCAAAGTCGTAGCTTGCGCTTCGAGACAGCTGAAACCACATGAGAAAAATTATCCGACGCACGATCTTAAGTTGGTCGCTATTGTCTTTGCTTTGAAAATATGGCGTCATTATCTATTTGGTGAGAAATGTCACATTTATTCAGATCAGAAGAGTCTAAAGTATCTAATGACTCAGAAGGATCTAAATTTGAGACAACGACGATGGTTGGAAATGTTGAAAAATTATGAACTTGTGATTGGTTATCACCCAGGAATGGCTAATGTGGTTGCCGATGCACTTAGCCGAAAATCACTATTTGCTATACGCACAATGAATGCGGATATAGCTATGACTGAGGATGGTGCGATCATTGCCGAGTTGAGGGTAAGACTATTATTTGAACAGCAAATTCGAGAAGCTCAAGAATTCGATGATGATTTAAAAGCAAAGAAAAGTCATTGTGGCTCGTGTGGGGATTCAGAATTTTAGATAGATACTGGAGGATGCTTACGGTTCAAGAATCAGATCTGCGTACCGAAAAACCCTGAATTAATTAGAAAGATTTGTGATAAAGCTCATAGTAGTAGATTGTTAATTCATCCGGGTAGCATGAAAATGTATAACGACCTGAAACAGCATTACTGGTGGAATCGCATGAAACGAGACATCTCTGAATATATGTCAATGTAATATCCCAGATTTATGGCTTATGCATTAATGCTTAATTGTATGAGGTAGCATGCTTATGTGCATTTTGAATGTGTTTTATGAATCTTATGAACCTTAGAATGTAGGAAAAATGCCTTAGAAAATATTAAGTTTTAAGTTTAAAAGAGGAAGCTAGGCAGAGGAGGCCTTAAGAGAAATTGTAGGTGAAATTAGACACAAAAATGGGCCTGTTAAAGTGGCAAGGAGGCGCCACTTAAAGCCTAGTAAGTGACGCCATAAGCATGGTGCAGGTCTTAAGTTCGAGCAGCAAGGGAAGCAACATTTTGGGACTTTTATTTTCGGCAAAAAGGGAGAGAGGTGGACGGCATAGGGACTTCATTTAGATGAGCTTTAGATGTGGTCAAATCCTTTTAAATTTCGGCTAAGGTGGAGGATAAATGATGATTTATTTTGAATTATTTTTGAATGGGTAAAAAGAGAGAAAAGAGGAGAAAAAGGAGGAAGCTGATAAGGGAAGTAGAGTTGGCTGGCCTAGGGACTTTCTTGATAACATTTTCTGCTAAAGATAGCTTAGAGGTGCCGAAACTTAAGTCTCTCTTCACTTATCTCATTTGTGCCGAAAATCCTTAAGAGATCAACTAGTTTTCTCTGCTTTCTTCTTCCCTTCCTCTTCATTTGACCAAAGCCAAATATTCCGTTCTCAGAATCCACCATTGCCGATTCTCTCTAAGTCTCATACACTCTCTTCTCTCTTTTTTTTTTATTCTCCAAGAGCCGAACACTAAAGGTAACCCCTAGCCAATTTCTTCATAGCATCAAAAGCCGAAACTTGTTGATCACTACCTAGCCTTCATAGCCGAACATCTCTGTAGATTTAAGCAAGGGTGCCGTCGACTACAATACTAAGGGTAAAATTAAATGCTATTCAATTTCCTTTCTTTTCTTTTTAGCCGAAACTTAGGGACTAATTCTATTCATGTTCTTTGGCCGAAAACTTGAAGGAGGAGATCTTCGGGATTTTAAGGATCTAAGGTAAGTCATGTGGTATTCGGCCAAAGGCCATGTATTGTGATTAAATGTTAGATTGGATCTAACACATGTCTATAGGGATTTCGACAGGGACTAAGGACAAGTGATATTTCGAGATTTAGATCCACAAGATAAGTGCTTATGGTATTCGGCCAAGGCCATAGTTGATGTTTCAGATCTATTTCTCATTCTGTTCAAAAGCCGAAAACTAACCAGTTGAGTGATCTAGTGCTTGGCGGATTGTAAAAAGAGTCAACACAAAGTTTTCGGGATTTGTTTGGTAACCCAATCGGCAGCAAGGTAAGGATTTGGTTGAGATCTATTTCTCATTCTGTTCAAAAGCCGAAAACTAACCAGTTGAGTGATCTAGTGCTTGGCGGATTGTAAAAAGAGTCAACACAAAGTTTTCGGGATTTGGTTTTATAGCCGAATAGGCTTTTGTTAAAATATTAAGTGTTGGCCGAATGTAGGGACTAAAATCTAGAGCATTAAATCGGGATTCTTCGGGATTTAAGTGAACTCGTTAAGTATACCAGGTGTGTAGCCCTACCCTAAGTCTTAATAGATTTATGGTATTGTTTTAATGCATGTGTTATTAAGAATGTGAAAGATATGGCTAAGGTACCATGCAATGGTACAAAGTACTCAGGTACGTAAACCTACTCCTACTATGAGTATAATATGATAAATATCTGTTATGGCACATATGTGAAATTATAAGAATGTGAATAAAGAAAATGGCATGATATTTGCATGGTTTGCATGACATGGGGCATAAGGGTGATTTGGAAAGGGGAAGTGATCTGGTGGTTTATACCACAATATCTGAATGTGGTGACTTCGGTCACATAATCTGAATGTGGTGACTCATGTCACAAAATTTTATCTGGTGGCAATGCCACAATATATATAAGGGCGATGAGCACGTCGTCTGCAGCGACTGCCTTCGATGATGTGTAGCGGATGGAGGGTTGACTTAGTAGTCCCCTCGGTGTGATGGTTGATACGGGTGATGTGTAGCGGATGGTATCTAGGTTTGGGTTCGGGAATGCATCATTATTTGTAAATTGTGATATGTATATGTATGATCTGATATGCCTAAATCATTAGGACTTAGTGTGGTTGTTATACACTGAGTTTGTTTGACTCACCCTGTTCTAGGATATGTTTTCAGGTGACGCTCAGTAATGGACCGGGTCGGCAGGAGCTTAGTGGTGGACATGCTCAGCTCAGAGTTTATTTTTAATTTGGACTTTCTATTTTCTTTTCGTATTTGGATTTATTCGGGTTTTGTTTTTGATGTAATAAGGCCATAGTATGAACTGTTTACGCTTGCATTTTAATTATTTTGGTACGATACAAATTTTATTAAATTAACGCTTAAGTAATCTTTCTTAAAATAAAGCTTCAAATGTTTTGACATCTAAATTCAAATGGTTTCCAATTTAAAGATAAATCTTTAACAAATTCGGCATGTCTTCTAATTTAAAAACAAGATTTTAATAAATCCCTGATTTCCAAAAATAACAATGTTTTCAATTGAACTCAACACAAATTTTCTTCAAAACCACTCGAATTTTTCCTAAGTAACAAACAAGTTTTGAACCGTTTACTCAAGGAACATACCAGATCCGGTCAAGGCTCGTGGGCCAGGTTTAGGGTGTTTCAGCTTGGTATCAGAGCCCAGTTTTAAACTCTCGGCCTTGGGTTTAAAGCCCATAACATTTTTAAAATAAGGCCCAAACAAGTTTTGTGAACAATTTTGTGAATAAGCAGGTTTTTCTGACATGGCACCTAAGTCTCCGACCCGAAGTCCACCAGGTAAGTACCCCTAACTGTTGTGTGAATTATAGTACGATTTGTATAAGGTTAGAATGGGAACGTAGATTAGTATATGAAGTACTTGAACCCTAGGATTAGTTTACCCCAACATAGAAATTCAAAAAACTTAAAGCCTAATTAAACAAACCTGTGGCTAAGTCGCCGAGTTAGGGTGTGGCAACCATTGTGCGCATGTCTAGGATTGGATTCAGAAGAGCACAGTATTTAGCGCAAATTCTAGTGACTCACCTCCTCTTCGCTCGAATCCTTCCCGGTGTAGTAGTGACGGTTCACCCTAACCAAGAGGACTTATTCACGGGCTAAACTCAATAACTAAAACCCGAAAGGGATTAGCCATATTTCTATAAAAACTTCAGTTTTAAAATCACCAAATTACCCCTTTAAATTGTAGCAAAAATTATTTTGAAAATTTTTCAAAATATTTCCGATTTAAAAAATTACCCAAATGCCCCTAGTGGTAAAATTACTAAAATACCCTTGGTTTCTAAAATTACCATACTACCCTCGAATTTTACTAGAATGTTCTTACTTTACAAACTATCAAAAATCCCTATTTTGTGAAATACCAAGATACATTGATTTGGAAAATTTACGAAATTACTCCTGATCTGCAAAATTACCAAAATGACCCCGATTTCCAAAAATTACTGCCATACCCCTGATTTGAGAAAATTTTCAAAAGTACCCTCGAGTTTTGAAAATTTCAAAGTGCCTTGATTTATTAAGATTTTCAAATTGACCCCGATTTATTACCAAAATACCCCTGTAGGAGAAATGACAAAAATACCCCTGGGATAGGAACAGACACAAATGTTGGAATGATGAATGTGTGTGGTAGATACCACTGAATGAGTGTATTTCTTTGAATTAGGGTAGAAAACTTGGAATGAGAACTCTGAATGATCGAAAGAACTACTATTAAACTCCTCTTCATAAAACTTCTTCGCGGATAATCAGTGGAACAAAATACTAATGCATGAAATTTCTTAAATCAAATTAAAGCGCGATCGTAGAAATGAACTCTAGGGGATGTGTTCGTAATGTACGAGGACGTGGTAGAGGCAGGATGACCGTGTCGGAACCTGTTAGGTCGGGTCAAGGGTCCGAAAATGAGGTACCACCACCCCCACCACCAGCTGTTGGTGTTGAGCAACAAGATCAGACGGGGATGATGCGATGCGCGCGCAGCGATCTTTGCGAGTTCTTGAGATGGTGGGTGGAGCAGGTGGAAATATGGGAGCTCGAAAATCTGTACCTGAGCGACTCCGAGCCAATGGAGCTGAGGTGTTCTGTGGCGTATCTGGTGTGGCACCCAGTATGGCTGAGTATTGGTTGGAGGCGACAGAGTGAATTATGGATGAGCTGGATCTGACCGCTGAGGAGAAGCTGAAAGGAATGGTGTCGCTTCTTCGCGACGAAGCATATCAATGGTGGCTCACAGTTCGGGATGGTGCCACAGCTGAGGATCTCACTTGGGAGTATGTTAAGGCGGCGTATCAGAAGAAGTATGTCGGCATACGTTACACTGATGCGCAGAGGAAGGCATTTCTGCGGCTGGTTCAATGGAATAAGTCCGTAGCAAAGTACAAAGCTGAATTCCTAAGGTTGAGCCGTATACTCGAGGAGTAGTGGCTATGGAACATGAGCGATGTGTTCATTTTGAGGATGGACTAAGTGATGACGTGAGGTTGTTAATAGCTCCGCACCAGGAGCGGGAGTTTTCTGCATTGGTAGAGAAGGCTAAAGTAGCTGAAGGGATTAAGGACTCTGTGAGGCAAAACACGTATTGGAACAGTCAGAAAAGAGGTTTTGGATCGTCAGGATCATCTAGGAATATGCAGAAGAGGCCTAGAGTTGATGGGCCGTGAGGCCAGCAGGCTGTGACAGGAGGGCAGTATCGTACTTGTATTCAATGTGGGAAGATGCACTTAGGGGAGTGTTGGAAGAAGACAGGAGGATGCTTTAAGTGTGGGTCCAAGGAGCACATGATTAAGGACTGTCCTATAAAGATAGACGGGAGTCGACCCACAGGTTAGGGTTTTAATCAGGCTGGAAGAGGTGGACAGCAGCCTCAGTGGGGTCATGGTCCGATTGGTAGAGGAAATGGTTCTAGAAGAGGACGTGGAACACCAGGCCGAGGTGTTGGTAATACTGAGGCTAGACAGCCGGGTCTGGTTTATGTAGTTCGCCAGAGAGAGGATGGAGACGCGCTGGACGTCATAACCGGTACGTTCCTTATAGCGAACAAGCCTTATTTTGCTTTGATTGATGTGGGCTCGACCTATTCTTACGTTGCATGTAGTGTAGTTGAAACACTAGGCATAGCCTCTAAACTATCTGATACGGAGATGACTGTAGTAAGCCCATTAGGCCAAAATGTAGTGGTGAATAAGATCTTTCGGAGTGTACCTCTAGAGATTCAGGGAGTGATAGTTTCTACCGACTTGATGGAACTACCCTTCGAAGAATTCGATCTTATACTTGGTATGGATTGGCTAGTGGAACATCGGGCTATATTAGATTGTGCAGCTAAGTGAATGGAGTTAAGGACTCCAGAGGATGAGGTGATAACTATGATAGGAGAAAGAAGAAACTACTTGTCTAATGTAGTTTTAGCACTGAAAGCTGATAGGATGGTTCGGAAAGGGTGCAAGGCCTTCTTGACTTTTGTTAGTGCATTGGATGCAAAAGAAGGGGGAGTTAGTGAAGTTAGAACCGTAAAGGAATTTGTGGATTTTTTCCGGAGGAATTACCTAGAATACCCCCGGATAGAGAGGTGGAATTCAAAATTGATTTGCTGCCGGGAACAGCTCCTGTGTCAATTGCCCCTTATAGAATGGCACCAAAGGAGTTGGTTGAGCTCAAGGCTCAGATCCAAGAGTTGCTTGATCGTGGATTTATTCGACCCAATGTGTCTCCATGGGGAGCACCGGTCTTGTTTGTAAAGAAGAAGGATAGAATTATGCATATGTGCATAGATTATTGTCAGTTGAATAAGCTGACCATCAAAAACAAGTACCCGTTGCCGAGGATAAACGACTTGTTTGATCAGTTTAAGGGGGCCGCGGTATTCTCAAAGATCGACTTAAGGTCGGGGTATCATCAGTTGAAGGTGAAGGAAGCAGATATCCATAAGACAGCTTTCCAGACAAGATACGGCCATTATGAGATCTTAGTAATGCTGTTCGGGTTGATGAACGCCCCAGCCGTGTTCATGGATATGATGAACTGGATTTTTCAACCTTACTTAGATCGGTTCATCGTTGTGTTCATCGACGACATCCTAGTATACTCCAAGTCTGAGGAGGAGCATGATGAGCATCTCCGTATAGTGTTGCAAGTGTTAAGGGAAAAGAAGCTCTATGCCAAATTCAGCAAGTGTGAATTTTGGCTTAAGGAAGTTGCAATCTTAGGGCATGCGGTGTCTGCTGAAGGGATAAGGGTGGATCCTAGGAAGATTGAGGCAGTGTTGGATCGGAAACCACCTAAGTCGGTGGCTGAGGTTCGTAGTTTCTTGGGTTTGACAGGCTATTACAGAAGGTTCGTGGAAGGGTTCTCATCAATAGCCACACCTTTGACGAAGTTGTTGAGGAGAGAGGTACCTTTCGTATGGACGGATAAGCAACAGGAGAGCTTTGAGAAGCTTAAGAGGGTTCTGACTGAAGCTTCGGTTTTGATTCAACCGGAGGCAGGGAAGGATTTCGTGGTGTACTGTGATGCTTCTCACACAAGATTAGGAGGTGTTCTGATGTAAGACGGGAAGGTAGTCGCTTATGCGTCTCAACAGTTAAGGCCTCATGAGATTAACTACCCGACGCGTGATTTGGAATTAGCGGCAGTGGTCTTTGCTCTTAAGGTATGGAAGCACTATTTGTATGGAGAAAAGTCAGTAATCTACACAGACCACAAGAGCCTTAAGTATTTGTTGACTCAGAAGGAGTTGAACCTGAGACAGCGAAGGTGGGTGGAGTTGTTGAAGGACTATGACTGTTCCATAGAGTATCATCCAGGCAAGGCGAATGTAGTGGCAGATGCCCTAAGTCGGAAAGTGGTGTCAAATCTGAGGGCGATGTTTGCACATTTAAGCTTGTTTGACGACGGAAGTTTGTTAGCAGAGTTGCAAGTCAAGCCGACATGGTTGAATGAGGTAAAAGAAAGTCAGTTGGTGGATGAGGATTTAAGTGCTAAGTTACAGCAAGTGTAGAATGGAGAGTTGGAAGATTATGGTATTAAAGACGAGGGACTATTATGTTTCAAGGGTAAAGTTTGTATGCCGAAGAATGAGGAGTTAAGGCAGAAGATTCTTCAGGAATCGCATAGTAGCCCTTATGCTATGCATCCTGGAGGTACTAAGTTGTATAGAGATCTAAGGGAACAGTTACCGAATTTGTAGGCAAGTGCTTAACATGTCAGCAAGTCAAGGCTGAACACCAAGTTCCGTCAGGATTGCTTCAGCCGATAATGATTCCACAGTGGAAGTGGGAGAGAATTACCATGGACTTCGTTAGTGGGCTTCCCCTTACGCCTACTAAGAAGGACTTGGTATGGGTGATAGTGGATCGGTTGACAAAGTCCGCGCATTTCATTCCAGTGCGAGTTGATTATTCTTTACAGAAGTTGGCGAGGCTGTATGTGGCGGAAATTGTGAGGTTGCATGGAGTTCCAGTGTCGATTATTTCGGATAGAGATCCAAGGTTTACGTCTCGCTTTTGGAAAGCTCTACATCAAAGCTTTAGGCACCGTTTGATTTCACTACGGCATTTCATCCACAATCGGACGGTCAATCTGAACGAGTAATCCAGGTGTTAGAGGATATGTTGAGAGGATGTGTAATAGACTTCAGAGGAAATTGGGAAGAATATTTGACTTTAGCAGAGTTTGCATACAATAACAGCTATCAAGCCAGTATTCGGATGGCACCGTATGAAGCATTGTATGGACGGAAGTGTCGCACTCCTACGTTTTGGACGGAATTAAGGGAATGTCAGGTTTTGGGTCCAGAGATTGTGGCAGAATCCGAAGCGAAGGTTAAGTTAATTCGTGCACGGTTAAAGGAGGCATCTGATAGGCAGAAGTCGTATGCAGATCTCAAAAGGAAGGAAATAGAATTTGATGTGGGGGATCAAGTGTTTCTTAAAGTGTCGTCGTGGAAAAAGGTGACGAGATTTGGTCGCAATGGGAAGCTAAGTCCCAGGTTTATAGGACCTTATCGGATATTGAAGCGAGTTGGACCAGTGGCATACCAGTTAGAGTTGCCTTCGGAATTGAAACAGATGCGCGACGTATTCCATGTATCTATGCTACGTCGTTATCGATCGGATCCATCCCATGTAGTTTCGGTTGAAGAGGTGGAGCTAAGGCCAGATTTGTCCTACGAGGAGGAGCCAATTCAGATTTTGGAACGAGTTGTGAAAGTGCTACGAAGGAAATCAGTTCCTTTAGTCAAAGTGTTATGGCGTAATCATGGATCAGAAGAAACTTCGTGGGAGCCGGAAGAAGCAATGCGACAGTAATATCCTCACTTATTTCAGCCAGGTAATTTCGAGGACGAAATTATTTTAAGGGGGTAGAACTGTAATATCCTGGATTTATGGCTTATGCATTAATGCTTAATTGTATGAGGTAGCATGCTTATGTGCATTTTGAATATGTTTTATGAATTTTGTGAACCTTAGAATGTAGGAAAAATGCCTTAGAAAATATTAAGTTTTAAGTTTAAAAGAGGAAGCTAGGAAAAGGAGGCCTTAAGAGAAATTGTAGGTGAAATTAGACACAAAAATGGTCCTGTTAAAGTGGCAAGGAGGTGCCACTTAAAGCCTAGTAAGTGATGCCACAAGCATGGTGCAGGTCTTAAGTTCGAGCAGCAAGGGAAGCAACATTTTAGGACTTTTATTTTTGGCAAAAAGGGAGAGAGGTGGACAGCATAGGGACTTCATTTAGATGAGCTTTAGATGTGGTCAAATCCTTTTAAATTTTGGCTAAGGTGGAGGATAAATGATGATTTATTTTGAATTATTTTTGAATGGGTAAAAAGAGAGAAAATAGGAGAAAAAGGAGGAAGCTGATAAGGGAAGTAGAGTTGGCCGGCCTAAGGACTTTCTTGATAACATTTTTGGCTAAAGATAGCTTAGGGGTGCCGAAACTTAACTCTCTCTTCACTTATCTCATTTGTGCCGAAAATTCTTAGGAGATCAACCAGTTTTCTCTGCTTTCTTTTTCCCTTCCTCTTCATTTGACCAAAGTCGAATATTCCTTTCTCAGAATCCACCATTGCCGATTCTCTCTAAGTCTCATACACTCTCTTCTTTTTTTCTTTTTGATTCTTCAAGAGCCGAACACTAAAGGCAACCCCTAGCCGATTTCTTCATAGCATCAAAAGCCGAAACTTGTTGATCACTACCCAACCTTCATAGCCGAACATCTCTGTAGATTTAAGCAAGGGTGCCGTCGACTACAATACTAAGGGTAAAATTAAATGCTATTCAATTTCCTTTCTTTTCTTTTTAGCCGAAACTTAGGGACTAATTCTATTCATGTTCTTTGGCCGAAAACTTGAAAAAGGAGATCTTCGGGATTTTAAGGATCTAAGGTAAGTCATGTGGTATTCGGCCAAAGGCCATGTATTATGATTAAATGTTAGATTGGATCTAACACATGTCTATAGGGATTTCGACAGGAACTAAGGACAAGTGATATTTCGGGATTTAGATCCACAAGGTAAGTGCTTATGGTATTCGGCCAAGGCCATAGTTGATGTTTCAGATCTATTTCTCATTCTGTTCAAAAGCCAAAAACTAACCAGTTGAGTGATCTAGTGCTTGGCCGATTGTAAGAAGAGTCAACACAAAGTTTTCGGGATTTGTTTGGTAACCCAATCGGCAGCAAGGTAAGGATTTGGTTGAGATAATCCTTAGGGATTTGGTTTTATAGCCGAATAGGCTTTTGTTAAAATATTAAGTGTTGGCCGAATGTAGGGACTAAGATCTAGAGCATTAAATTGGGATTCTTCGGGATTTCAGTGAACTTGTTAAGTATGCAGTGTCAGAACCTACCCTAAATCTTAATAGATTTATGGTATTGTTTTAATGCATGTGTTATTAAGAATGTGAAAGATATGGCTAAGGTACCATGCAATGGTACAAAGTACTCAGGTACGTAAACCTACTCCTACTATGAGTATAATATGATAAATATCTGTTATGGCACATATGTAAAATTATAAGAATGTGAATAAAGAAAATGGCATGATATTTGCATGGTTTGCATGACATGGGGCATAAGGGTGATTTTGAAAGGGGAAGTGATCTGGTGGTTTATACCACAATATCTGAATGTGGTGACTTCGGTCACATAATCTGAATGTGGTGACTCATGTCACAAAATTTTATCTGGTGACAATGCCACAATATATATAAGGGCGATGAGCACGCGTCTGCTGCATGCATCGCCGATGATGATGTGTAGCGGATGGAGGGTTGACTTAGTAGTCCCCTCGGTGTGATGGTTGGTACGGGTGATGTGTAGCAGATGGTATCTAGGTTTGGGTTCGGGAATGCATCATTATTTGTAAATTGTGATATGTATATGTATGATCTGATATGCCTGAATCATTAGGACCTAGTGTGGTTGTTATACACTCACCCCGTTGTGGGATATGTTTTCAGGTGACGCTCAGTAATGGACCGGGTCGGCAGGAGCTTAGTGGTGGCCATGCTCAGCTCAGAGTTTATTTTTAATTTGGACTTTCTATTTTCTTTTCATATTTGGATTTATTCGGGTTTTGTTTTTGATGTAATAAGGCCATAGTATGAACTGTTTACGCTTGCATTTTAATTATTTTAGTATGATACAAATTTTATTAAATTAACGCTTAAATAATCTTTTTTAAAATAAACCTTCAAATGTTTTGACATCTAAATACAAATGGTTTCCAATTTAAAGATAAATCTTTAACAAATTCGGCATGTCTTCTAATTTAAAAACAAGATTTTAATAAATCCCTGATTTCCAAAAATAACAATGTTTTCAATTGAACTCAACACAAATTTTCTTCAAAACCACTCGAATTTTTCCTAAGTAACAAACAAGTTTTGAACCATTTACTCAAGGAACATACCAGATCCGGTCAAGGCTCGTGGGCTGGGTTTGGGGCGTTTCAGTCAAGATGTTTAATATGTCAACAAGTGAAAGCTGAGCATCAGGTGCCATCGGGACTACTTCATCAGATAATGATACATGAGTGGAAGTGGGATCGAGTCACTATGGACTTTGTATCGGGTTTGCCTTTGACGCCAATTAGGAAAGATTCAGTCTGGATTATTGTTGATAGACTGTCGAAATAGCTCATTTTATTTCGGTACGTATCGATTTCTCTCTTGATAAATTGGTTGAGTTGTATGTATCGCAAATTGTACGGTTACACGGAGTACCTATTTCTATTGTTTCGGATAGAGATCCAAGATTCACATCGCAGTTTTGGAAGAAACTGCAGGATGCTTTGGATACTAAATTACATTTCAGTACAACTTTTCACCCTCAGTCGGATGGTCAATCCGAACGTGTTATTCAAATACTCGAGGATATGTTGAGATGTCGCGTTCTTGAGTTCAAGGGTATGTGGGAACTATATTTACCGTTGATTGATTTTGCATATTTTTCAATCGAGCAATAAAATGGCACCTTACGAGGCATTGTACGGTCTAAAATGTCGAACACCATTATACTAGACTGAGCTAAGTGAAGGTAAGATACACGGGGTTGATTTGATTAGAGAGACGGAGCAGAAAGTTAAAGTAATTTGAGAAAGTTTGAAAATCGCATCAGATCATCAAAAGTCGTATGCGGATTTGAAACGAAAAAATATAGAGTATCAAGTGGGTGATCGAGTGTTCTTGAAATTATCACCATGGAAAAAGATACTTAGATTTGGTCGTAAGTGAAAATTGAGTCCGAGATTTATTGGGTCGTATGAAGTTATCGAACGTATTGGGCCGGTTCCGTATAAATTGAAGTTGCCATCTGAGTTAGACAAGATCCATAATGTTTTCCACGTGTCGATGCTTTGATGATACAGATCTGATCCTTCTCGTGTGATTAGTCCAAGAGAGATTGAAATTCAGTCCGATTTGACTTATGAAGAAGAATCGATTCGTATCTTAGCTCGTGAAGTGAAAAAGTTGCAAAATAAGAAAATATCGCTAGTTAAAATATTGTGGCATAAACACGGGATGGAAGAAGCAACATGGGAAACCGAAGAGTCAATGAAAGAACGTTACCTTCACCTATTCGTGGGTAAGATTTTCGAGGACGAAAATCCTTTAAGGGGGAAGAGTTGTAATAGCCCAATTACAACCCTAATCGGAACTGATGTTTCAGGACCACGAATCTGAATTAGAAAAGTATTTGAATTATTAATTTGGTATTTATGTTATGTGGTCAAGCATGTGTTAAATCATTATATATTAATTTGTGTGTTTGAGTGACTAATTTAGATGAAAGGATTAAAGTGCATAATTTGAGAAACAGCTAATCATTATAAAGGGGTGACTAAATTGAATTGTTGCTTGAATCAAGGGACTTGCATGTCAAGTTGCCCTAAAATAATGCTAGTGGACGGCAAAGGTATTAGAATAATATTAAGTTATTGTTTTATAATTATTAAATGAAAAGAATAATAATATATGTATGAGATGATGATTAAAATAAAAACAAAACAAAGCATTAGTGGGGGGGGAGTGTTCATCTTTTATTCTCTTTGATATTGCCGAAACTTTGAGGAAGAAGAAGAGGAATGGTTTTCACCATTTTCGGCAATTGCATGGCTTAATTAGGTGAGTGATTCAAGTTGATTTTTTGATAATTCTAACATTTTTTGAGGTTGTAGCTTTCTAAATCAGTTAACCCATGTTCAAATTTTTGTTATAGAGGTGTCATTCGAATGTTGCCATGGGTATAAATTTTGTGTTTGTGTGGTTATGGCTAGAGCTTGTTATATATATGTTAGATTATAATTTTCTTCTTTGAACTTCTTGAGGGAACTTGTTTCAATGAAGAATTCATGAAAAGAAAATTCATGAATTAACTATGTAGCTAGAAAAATGAAAGAAATGAAATGGTATATAAACTATGAATATTCGGTCCTCAAGAATTTAGTTCAAATTTCTTGTGTTTTGAGTGTTATGCTTTGGGGACTAAATTGCAAAATTTGAAAATTCTAGGGGTAAAATGGTAAATTTTATAATTATGAGTTTTGGATTAAATTGAATAAAAATGAATGTGAATAAGCTGTATTTGGCATTATTTAGATCAAGAAAACAAGGAAAAGGGGTCGGATCGTGGAAAAGCTAAACTAGACGAATAACCGGAAAGCGTAATTCGACAACTTTTGAGGTAAGAGTTTAAACGATTGACTTAACTCGGATATCTTTTATATTTGTAATTATGTATTGATGTTAAATATTTATATATTTGTGTATAGTGGTACATGGCCGAATGAATTAGAGGATTCCTGATATAATGGTTGTACATTATAATTTTTGGACTTAGGATACGTTTTCATGAAAGGAATTCTAGAGTGTGAAGGTAGCAAATAGTATGAGATATCGAAGGGGTGATTATATATATATGCTTGTGTGAAGTAGTGAATTGGATTAAGATAATTATGGATATATTTTTTTATATGTTTAAAATGAGTCACAGGTTTGTGGAATGTTTTATGTTTATGATCTTATAACCGGGCACTATGTGTGCGAGACCGGGCTAATGGCACTAAGTGTGCGGGAATGAAGAGTAACGGCACCAAGTGTGCGATACGTTACTGGAATAATTAGCACTATGTGTGCGGAAATGTTAAGTAACGGCACTAAGTGTGCGATACGTTACCGGAATAATTAGCACTATGTGTGCGGAAATGTTAAGTAACGGCACTAAGTGTGCGATACGTTACTAAAGATTATAGTCAAAAGAAAAATGCAAAAAAGAGGTTCGTAGACAACTTTAATTGTTTATATTATTATGTATTCGGAAAAGATCGGATAAAATATCGTAGTATATGCTTGAATGTTAAATCATGAAAGGTAAGCAAAGTTAAGGTATGTGATATATATATGTATATATATACACACAATTAATTAAGTACATATATATATTATTTGAATTTGGGACAATTCGATATGGAAATATATGATTTTAAACTTTGAAAATGTGCATCCAAAATTATCAATTGTGTAATGATGCTATGGGAAATAATTCGAGTATGCTTGCAAATGGATGAGGGATTGTATTATATGATGTTATGAATTCAATTATTATATATATATTTGGCCTTTCGGTAAGAATACAACAAAGATGGGTATAGATTTGAATGTTTTTTAAATTATATTGTTCACTTATGAATTGTTTAAATCTTACTAAGCTTTGGAAGCTTACTTTGAGTGTGGTTGTGTATGCATTGTAGAACTCTTTTTGGGTGCGCAGCTCTTGCACGGAATCACTGCTGAAGCTCATCACATTATCATCAGAATTTTTGTACATCTTTTTTATATAAACCTAAAGTCTGTGGCATGTATAAGCTAGCTAGATTTCGGTATAATTTTGGTATTGTAATTGTAAGCCATGCGAAAATGGCTATACTTTTGTGTATAAGTATGATTAATGTCTGTAGTTTAAAGGAAACAGTTTTTGGTTAACAGCAGTAATATAATTTTGAAAAATCACTAAAAATAAGAGAAATGGAATTAGAGAGTGAATAATATATAGAATTAAAGCTTATTATGTCAATTTTTATATGAAAGAAACAAAGTAGGAAAAGGAATTTTATATTATGAGATATTTAAATTTTAGTGAGACTAGTTCTGAATGACTTCGTGATTCCCTGCTTTATCTTGGAAAAATTGTTAACAATTGTACAAAAATAATCATGGAGCATAGTTTATATGCCTATAATCCTTAATGAGTCTATTTTTTATTGGAATAGACAAGAATATTATTGAAATTCTGTACAATGAGATAACTTAGTTTTTGTAAAGATAGGTTAGAATCATCAAACAGTGAAATAGGGGAAACTTTGATGAATAAACTATACTAATTGGCAATATGAAAAATTCTGGAAAAATTATGGTAATAAGATATATGAGTCTAGTTTCAAGGAAAATTTACAGATCTAAATTTTGAGTTTCATAACTTGAGTTATGGTCAATTTAGTTAAGATGACGCAGTTGGACAGTTTTAATTTTTATGTCCCAAATTAGTAGTCAAGTCTAGTAATGCCTCATACTCGACTCCGGCAACGGTCTCGGGTAAAGGGGTGTTACTCTATGTATACAGAGTTTCATCAATTATGCTTTACGATGGCTTCATTGATTGCTTCATAGATGGGATTGGAATACCTACTTTTTTGCATAAGGTTGCCACTGAGTGGGGAAAGATGACTCCCACTCTCTGGCCACTAACGCATCGTTTTATATTTTGGTATATCCATGTTCCAATTCATACCTATTTTTTCTGAAAAATAGTGTAAAAAAAAATTGCTCTAAAAATATTGGCATTAGAAACATTCAAAGTTGAAGCTATTTTATTGCACATAAATTGAACCCGCATTTTTGCTTTAGGAAACAGTATTGCTTGACTAAAAAAGGTTAGAATATCAGTACCTGGGCGGCATTTCCATTCACCGCTCCCCTCTATAAGAAGTTTATAATGTTGTCCATATTTATATCTCAAAAATATTTCAAATCAGTTTCTTCTATGAATCTTTTTCATAAAATGAAACATTATAAAATTCACAAATAAACCGAGGGGTAATTTGTACATGTTTCCCTCGCACATGTATCATTTCCCATGTACGACCTTGAGCGTTTTTAGACTCTTGGTCCCGTAAAGATGCATAAAATTCCTGAAGTAAAGGGACTATGGTAGAGTCTTTTAGGATTGTACAAAAATGTTTCCATCTATAATATTTAACTAAAGGCCATATCTCTTGACAGAAAACCATCGATGATTCAAATACTCTCTCTTGAATAAATGTTTTTCCTTGAAGTTCTAGAAAATATTTCTCAATGTTGGGATTTGAGAAATTAGAGGGACTGGAAACTTTCAAAGGTTTTGGTTTATTAGTTCTTCTAACCTTTTGTCGAGGCACTTTGAATATTGTTTATGCTCAATAACTAATGAGCTAACAAGCAAAATTTCCAATGGAACAGTAAAAATAGGAGTTAGGAACCACCTTTAACCTTAAATGGAGATTCGTTAGATTCGTTTGAGAAACCTTGTTATTCTATCTCCAAATCCTTGGACAGAGTTAGTTTATTTCGAAAATAACATCTGTAAAAAAAGATTTGGAAACAAAAGGAGATTTGGAGGTTTTAAAATTTTTAGGGTTTTCAAAATTTAGAGGATTTTGAGAGAATTAGAGGTTAAAGAGGTTTTAAGTGATGGTTAAGAGTGTTTTGAAGTTTGAAAATAAAGATTTTTGAGCTTACAACATGGTATAATTAGGTTTAGTCATTCAGGTTGCGTAATTGGGTCAGGTCAACCTTGCAAAAAGTTGCAGTGATGTCGCGACATAGGGGTTCTGTGTCATGACACCCATGGCAATTTTCCGTTGTTGCAACATCAGGGTTTGATGTCGCAACACAATCTAGATTTTTAGAATTCTGGGTATATTATCTTTGGTGCCGCGACACACAGAGTCCGTGTCACGACATCGAGTTGTTTTTCTCAATTCTATTGATTCTTGCCTCGGTGTTGCGACACGAGGTTGCCGTGTGGTGACACTAGCTCTGTTTATACCCACAATTCCAATTTCTCGAGTGTCACGATTTCTACAAAACATAAATTTGATAAAAATTAAAATCTAGACTAAACAATTAGCTAAATATACAAGAATTTACAAAGAGTTAAATATCAATTTAAATAATCAAGTTTTACAGTCAGATTTATCTGACAGCAACGTTAATTCATATAAGGGTGATTCTTTGGTTCTTTCAGTATTAGTCCATCGCCCGTCATACTACTCCACCTTCTTCCATTTATCTCTTTCCTTAAACATGTTCTTTTAAACTACATTGATTGTAGGAAGTATGTCCCTTGATTCGAGATTATTAACGTTAAAGATAGATAATTCATTACAATGCTCCCTAAGTCCCTTTTATTTTTCCCACTCTATTAGTGACCATATTTCAAAACTTGAGTTTCACCTTAGTCCTTATTGTTAATTCATTATTTTCCAGATAAATGGTTGACATTGAAGTGGCTAGAAAAGGTCTACCTAACAGGATTGGTATCTCTTGATCTTCTACAAAGTATAAAACTACAAAGTCTGTCAGAATGATAAAGCTATGCATTTTGATTAACACATATTCCAGTGCCCCTTTAGGATGTAATGAAGATCTGTCAGCCAAATATAGTGTAATTTATGTATTCTTGAGGTCCCCTAACCCAATTTTTTCATAAATAGATAAAGGCATTAGATTGATGCTAGCTCCTAAGTCACATAAAGCTCTATTGAAATGAATTTTCCCTATCTCTAGGGGAATTGTAAAGCTTCCCGGGTTTTTCAGCTTTTGGGAAACCTATCTAGAAATAATAATGCTATAGGAAGTGCTCATGTTAACTTGTTCTCCTACCTTAATTTTCCTATGCCTAGACATAATTTCCTTTAAAAATTTGGCGTACTTAGGAACTTTCTCAATTAGTTCAATTAAAAGTAGGCTAACATTTAATATTTTGAACAAGTTTGGAAAGCTTACAAACTCATCTTCATCCCATTTTTTTTTCTCTTCCAAACATAAAGGGAACTGTAACACCCCAAACCCCGCCTAGAAGTTAGGCTCGAATCTGGCAGTCACATTGAAGTGTTTCTCGAAAATCATGTTTTCATTTGCGTTCGTTTATTTTCAAAACGTGGTTTATAAAAAAACTATTCCCTTTTCAAAATGTTATTAATCACTTAGTAAAATCTTTTACAATTGTGGAAGCTTAATTAAAATAAATGATTTATGGAAACATGATATTTAAAAATTGGGTTGCGGAAACATAGTGTTTGAAAGTAGTTATTGTTTTGGAAAAATTGTGTCCTACTTCTAGTAGATATTAAACATGGTAAGTAAATATCCCAAATAAAATGTTAAAAATAGAGAGGCCTTATTACTACCCAACTCAAAAACCAAAGTGCTTAAATAAGTGAACGAAATAGAAAAAAACATGTGTGGATGTGTGGTCGTCCCCAAGTCCCTCGCAGCACCGATCCTCCTAATGCTGGGGATTACCTGCACAGTTAAAAACGGGGTGAGTTTGCGAAAACTCAGTGTGTAATCCCCTTATCAGAGTAACAGTCAGTATACAGAAACTGAAACAAAAACTAAAACGGTCTGGGCCAAATCCATTTTATCGTAACAGTATAGTCCAGATCAAGGCATACGTGGGCCAAAGCCCACTACAATATCATTTGGGTCACAACCCATAACAGAATCAATTGGTCCTAGCCCAAACCAAAAATAGAACAAGTGGGCCTAAGCCAAGTAGAGTGACAGATGTCATAAATAGATATGCAACAGTATGAGGATGCATCCCACCCCGATCCAGCCAACACACCACCAATACCAACCCTACACTTACGCGGGCCCACCCAGCCAGGACAAAAGTTAGCACTACTTGCAGCCCTAATCGTAATCACAGCAAAGCTGTTAGTATATATATATATATACGGCTCTAAGCCTTCAATAGCGGTATTATAATTGGCACAAAGCCATCAGTAACTGTATTACGTTTGGCACATAGCCGTCAGCGATGGTAATATAATCAGCACACAGCCTTGGGTAAATATGATCGACACAGAGTCATCGATATATTTGTTAGGCACATAGCCACGGGTAAATACGATTGGCACAAAGCCATAATCAAGATGGCACAGAGCCATATTTAGGTTGGCACAGGGCCATAATTAGATTACGCGACTTTAAGCCGTCCGTCGGTCTATAGTCGTCTCATGCGACCTGTGCGACCTTAACATATCAATATTGGATCCACAGTCATCATGCGACCCGTGTGACACTATGAGAACTTCCTCCGTATCAATGTCCTAACCCCATGCAATATGTTGTGTATGTCATGCTCAATCATTACACGTGTATGCAAAATGGTCATGCTCAAAAATAGTCATTTCAACATATATTAACAGCATATCAGTCACACGCTCATAGTCAAGTCAGTCAAACTCATAATCTAAGTCAGTCATTTACCCACAAGGGCAAAATAGTCATTTTACCCTATAAAGGTATTTCGGTAATCCTACCCTACAGGAGTATTTCGATAATTCTCCCTACAGGGGTATTTCGATAATTTTGCAAATCAGGGGTACTTCGGTAATTCTGCAAACTGGGTGTTTCAGTAGTTTTACAAACCGTGGGTATTTTGGTAATTTTATAAATCCGTGTATTTCAATAATTTTGCAAATTGGGGATGACTCCTATTTCTATTGTTCCATATAGAATGGAACCTGTAGAGTTGAAAGAACTGAAGGTACAGTTGCAAGATTTAACCGATAAAGGTTTTGTAAGGCCGAGCTACTCACTCTGGGGTGCTTTGGTATTATTTGTGAAGAAGAAAGATGGGTCTATGAGGTTCTGCATAGACTATAGACAGTTGAATAGAGTGGCGGTGAAGAACAAGTATCCTTTGCCAAGGATTGATGATCTTTTTGATCAGTTGAAAGGAGCTTCAGTGTTCTCTAATATAGACTTGAGGTCCGGTTATTATCAGCTCAGAGTGAAAGAGCAAGATGTGCTGAAAACTGCATTTCGAACGAGGTATGGTGATTATGAGTTTTTGGTTATGCCGTTCGGATTGACGAATGCACTTGCGATCTTTATGGATCTGATGAACCG
The DNA here is from genome assembly GCA_025503065.1 of Gossypium bickii. Classification (NCBI taxonomy): domain Eukaryota; kingdom Viridiplantae; phylum Streptophyta; class Magnoliopsida; order Malvales; family Malvaceae; genus Gossypium; species Gossypium bickii. Next base: position 37,108,560 of record CP106717.1, on the reverse strand, counting down.
TGTTTTCAGACCATATGTAGACAAGTTTGTGGTTGTCTTCATTGACGACATACTGATTTATTCCCAGAATGAGAATGACCATGAAGAACATTTGAGAATTGTCTTGCAAACTTTAAGAGATAAGCAGTTGTATGCTAAGTTTAGCAAGAGTGAGTTTTGGCTTTCAGAGGTCGGGTACTTGGGACACATCGTGCCGGGTGATGGTGTTAGAGTTGACCCGAGTAATATTTCAGCTATTGTGAACTGGAAACTGCCGAAGAATGTATAAAAAATTAGAAGTTTCTTGGGATTAACGGGATACTATAGACGTTTCATAAAGGGGTTCTCTGTAATCGTTACCCCGATGACGAAACTATTGCACAAAGATGTCAAGTTTGAATGGACTGAGACATGCAAACGGAGTTTTGAAAAACTGAAAACAATGTTGACTGAGGCACCGATTTTGGTTCAACCAGAATCTGGGAAAGAGTTTTTGGTTTATAGTGACATGTCGTTAAATGGTCTCGGTTGCGTGTTGATACAAGAGGGTAAGGTAGTCGCTTACGCCTCGAGGCAGTTAAAACCGCACGAGAAGAATTATCCGACCCATGATTTAGAGTTGGCTGCGGTTGTTTTCGAATTAAGGATTTGGCGACATTACTTGTATGGTACGAAGTGCCGAATCTTTACGGATCACAAGAGTTTGAGGTACTTGATGGATCAGAAGGATCTAAATTTGAGGCAGAGACGGTGGCTTGAATTACTGAAAGACTATGAGTTAGTTATTGATTACCACATAGGGAAAGCAAATGTGGTTGCGGATGCCCTGAGTAAGAAATCCTTGTATGCTCTAAGAGGGATGAGCACGAGAGTAGCATTATTTGATGATGGTGCTATATTAGTAAAGATAAGAGCTAGGCCACTATTTGTTCAACAAATATGTGAGGCTCAGAGATATGATAGTGAAATGTAAGTTAAGAAAGCTAAGTGCGAATCAGAGAGTGATTCTGATTTTCGAGTAAAATCGAACGGTTGTTTGATGTACCGTGACAGAATTTGTGTTCCTAGAGATGAGGAATTGATCCAAAAAGTTTTGCGTGAGGCCCACAGTGGATGTTTGTCAGTACATCCGGGCAGTATGAAAATGTACAATGATTTGAAGAAATTGTATTAGTGGCCGGGTATGAAAAGAAACATTTCAGAATTTGCGGCAAAGTGTCTGATTTGTCAACAGGTGAAAGCTGAGCACCAAGTGCCTTCGAGGTTGCTTCAGCCAGTGTTGGTTCCCGAATGCATGTGGGATCGAGTTACCATGGATTTCGTGACGGGGTTGCCGATGACTCTGAAAAAGAGAGATGTTGTGTGGGTTATAATGGATAGATTGATGAAGTCATCTCACTTTACTCCAGTTCGAGTTGATTATTCACTGGATATGCTAGCCGAGTTTTATGTTGCAGAGATAGTGAGACCGCATGGTGTGCCTATGTCCATTATATCAGATAGAGATCCGAGGTTTACTTTAAGATTTTGGAAGAAATTGCAAGAGGCCATGGGTACGAAATTGAATTTCAGTACTGCGTTTCATCTGCAAACAGATGGTCAGTCTGAAAGAGTGATTCAAGTTTTGGAGGACATGCTCCGATGCTGTGTTAGAATTCATTGGTAGTTGGGAGAAATATCTACCTTTGGTTGAATTTGCTTGCAACAACAGTTATCAGTTGAGTATATGGATGGCTTCGTACGAAGCTTTGTTATGGTCGTAAGTGTCGGACTCCTTTGTATTGGACCGATCTTAGTGAATAGCGGATCCATGGAGTCGATCTAGTGAAAGAGACTGAGGAAAAAGTGAAAGTGATCCGTGATAATCTGAAAGCTGCTTCAGACCGACAGAAGTCGTACGCAGATTTGAAAAGAAAAGAGATCAAGTTTGAAGTGGGTGACAAAGTGTTTTTGAAAGTGTCCCCATGGAAAAAGATTATGAGATTTGGACGAAAAAGAAAGTTGAGTCCAAGATTCATTGGGTTGTACGAAATTACAGACAGAGTTGGGCCTGTAGCATACCGATTGGCTTTGCCGGTAGAGTTGGAAAAGATCCATAATGTGTTCAATGTGTCGATATTGCGACGATATCACTCTGATCCTTCACATGTGATTCCTTCAACGGAAATTGAGATAAGACCGGATATGTATTATGAAGAGGAACCGATTAAGATCTTGGCTCGAGAGGTGAAATAGTTGAGGAATAAGAACATAGCACTAGTGAAAATGTTATGGCAAAAGCATGGTGTGGAAGAGGCTACGTGGGAAATAGAGGAAGCTTTGAGAGAGCAACATCCGAACCTCTTTACTGGTAAGATTTTCGAGGGGAAAATCCCTAAAGAAGGGAGAGTTGTAACATCCCAGTTTAGGGTCTAGTCGGAATAGTGGTGCGAGACCACAAATCTGTGAGTTATAAATGTGTTTTTGATGTTTATACTTTTTGTGCATGCTAGTGTGAAAGTTTCATAAAGCAATTTTGTGAAATTGTGGTTGAATTGCCCAAAAAGGACCAAATTGCAAAAGTTGCAAAATATGGGATTCTAGAAGCTATTTGTGTGAAATTGCTTTAGAATTCATATTAAAGGTCCTTAAATAGCAATTTTCCCAAATTCTAATTTTTGGACAAAATTGGGCATGGATGAGTTAAAATAGGAAGTTTATCAAAAACGGTATTTTGGTCATTTAGTTATTAAATGAATATATAGGTGAAAAGATGATAAAAATTCACTATCTTCTTCCTTATATTAAATGATTATATAGGTGAAAAGATGATAAAATATCACTATCTTCTTCCTCATAGCTGCCAAAAATTTCAAAGAACCCATAGCTAGGGTTTGTTCAATTTTCAAGCTTGCTAGTAAGTGCTCCTAAGCCCGGTTTTTGATATTCTTCGTATTTTTAAAGTCCCGATAGCATGAGTAAGCTATTTTTAGCTATTTGATAAGCTATAATGGATGTTCAAAAATGTGGTCATGTCTGACATGCATGTATTTTGATGTTTTATGAGATATTATGAAAGCTTGATGTAGTAGAAACATCTTTTGTTAAGTGATTTTCCATGAAAATGCATGTAGGGACTTGATTGTGAAAATCTTAAGTCTGGTCATACATATGTATTATGGTGAGAATTGTTTAATGCTATAGTTGAGTTAGTGATTTGACTAAGCATGAAAGGCTACAAAGTTGAATAAAAATCACTTTACGAGCCTTTGGGACTAAAGTGTAAATATAAGAAAGTTTAGGGGCAAAATAGTAATTTTGCTAAAGTATGAGATGTGAGTCAATTTAGTCAATGTGCGTATTGAATAAGCTGATTTATTCACTATAGATAAAAAAAATGAAGCCCGAATCTAAATCGAGGCAAAAGCAAGGTGGTGGACTAAATTGCAATTTTCAAATACTTTTGAGTATCGAGGTAAGTTTATGCATAAATAATGTATTCATACTTACAAATTGTTAATGCTAGTGTATAGCATGATTATGAACCTATGTGGGATGAATTTAATAGAACTTGAGATTGATTGAGAACTAATATGATTCAAATAGAATAAATGTGGTAGAACTTGTGCATGTGTTGTGATAATGCTAGATGGTAGGCTAAGTGCGATGCCATTCTAATGCATATTAACGATAAGCTAGCTATGTGCAGTGCTATTGTAAGATAGATCACCTAAGTGGGCTATGTACAGAACCACTATGAATACCGTTGTGGTAAGCTAAGTGCGATAATATCTCGTTAGTCGATTGTGATATGCTAAGTGCGAAACCACCAAGATATTGGCTGTGTGGATAAGCTGTGTGAATTAGTGTTGGTTGTGTGGACTAACTATGTGTGAATTGACTGTGTGGTTACACTATCGAATAAAATGGCTGTGTGGATGTATTATGGATAAATGATGATGTATTGTGTATTGTGTAAATGTGATATTGAATGCAGGGGTGCATTTCAATGGTTATGAGTATGCGACTCATGATGTGTTGGAAATGTAGTAAGGGATAGAAAGAGTAAGCATAGTTGTATATTATGTTAGTATAATGCTGTTTATGGTATAGCTTATATTATAATGCTGAATCGATTATGTGTAAACTTACTAAGCTCAAAGCTTACTCCCTTTCTTTTCCTTTGTCTTATAGATTAAAGTGGTGAATCAAGATACGAGGATCATTGGAAGATAGCCCACACATCAGCACACTTTGGTACATGAATTCAATGTTTTGTATATGGCATGTATAGGGGCTAGATGTGTTTGTGAATTTTGTTGTAAATGACTAAGGTGTATTGGACTTTAGATTGATGATACATTTTGTATAATGCCATAGTTGTTGGCTTTTCCATGTTATGCAAAAGATGTAGTTTTCTATGTGAGATTTTATTCAATTTGAGTTGTTTATGAATGTGTTGGATGAGTGCATGATGTGGTTGTTATAGGGGTGAGAAGAGCTTAGCAAATAGCTCAGTTCTTATCCATGTGGGTAGACACACGGGCGTGATGGTCAGCCCACGGACGTGTGCTTGGGCCGTGTGTCCCCTACATGTTGACATTTTTTTTATTGGAGTTGGCCACGAGCTAGTCACACGGATGTGTGCCTAGACTCCAGGGCGTGTGAAGGAAGTCAGTATGTTCCCACGGGTGAAGAGCATGGGCGTGCCATGGCCGCTGGGAAATTGGTAGAATATATGGGTTTTTAAGCACAGTTTGAAGACATGGGCGTGTGTGTCTATGCATGGCCGTGTCTAATTTTGCAAGGGCGTGCGAGCCCTGTATAAAAGAGAAAAAATTTTAAGAATGGAAAAAGTTTCGAGATAGTCTCGAGAGCTCTCGTATGTATGAGTAAGGCCTCGTAAGTCGAGATTGAGATTATTGAAGTGTTAAGTGAGTAATAACGATGAGCCTAAGTAGTGATCAAGTTGTTTCGGTATAGTAACATCTCAGACTCGGTTCCGCCGTAGAATCCGGGTAAGGGGTGTTACAATTTCTGCTTTCTGGCATTTTGTCGATCTACGATCAGAAGGAGTGTGGTTACACACCTTTTTCAGAATAGCGTAGAAACCCCCAAATGTCGAACCTATCATCACAGTAACTTCGGTTAAAACCTTAACACATGAATTGAAAGAGCCATTAATCGAAACCCATTCAAAAGATTACCTACCAATGCCTTGCTTGAACGAGCGTGGATTGAACCTACTTAGATCATCGACAAAAGAGGATTACAGACCCCTCAATGAATATCTGCTCAAGCAACAAGTCTTATTAAACCCAACTATTTCTAGAATATGACTTAAGATCCCAATCGCGACATCATAAGGCAATCGGCCGACGAATCAACTTACCCCAACTATACGATCGATTGACAACAGGAGGTTTTGATCGCCTCTGTCTACTTGAGAAACCCCTTACTTGAACTCAACGTCAGAAAATGAGATATCAACCGAATGCCAGAAAATAGTTGCTAAATCAATGAAGAAAGTAAAGGTGAAAATAATGTAGTATTCGGCTAGCTTCCCATAAAGAAGGGGTGATAACAAATACAGATTGAAACAGATTAAAAAAGGGGAAAGAGAATTTGGGAAAAGAGAAGATGATTCATTCGGCCAATTAAAGCAAATGAAAAGGAGAGAAGAAAAAAAACAAAGGGAGATTCCGTTATTGAAAGAAGAACCGACAGAATATTGGAGAAAAAGAAGAGGAAGATGTATTTGTCAACGCAAAGAAAAGGGTAGGGAGAAAGATAGAAAAACAATTCAGTAGAGAGACAGAAAAGTAAAATTCGGTAAAAAGGGAAAGAAACCTCAATTGCACAAATCTCCCCACAAAAGAAAAACTGAGGTTGCATTAAAAGAATTCGACAAACTGTACGGCTACACCATACGACACCAACGGCTTACTAGGAAAAATGCATAATTTTGCCTCTACCAAAACCGAACTCCCCAAAGTCTAGAGACCAAATCGGTACACACTTCCCTTCCCACTCAAATTCCTATTTTTCCTCCATAAATCACTCCTTTAATCTCTCCACAATCTACTCCATGATTCTCCCCACAACAACCTCATTATGCTGTCCCAACTGCAAAATAAATACCCCATTATGCTGTGCCAACACTCGAGCCTCAGACCTCAAGGTTACTCCACATGCCACCTTGTCACTAGACCACAAGCTCTTCTGTGACTTAAAACATGCGCAAATATTTATAAAGCCTATGTGCCAGTGTCCAGATTCTTGTAAGAGCAAAATTTAAAAATTCTGCAAGAGCCAAGACTTGAACCCAGGCTCCCTTACAACCTTAATGACGCCACAACCACTAGGCCACATGCTTCCTTGTGTCATGATTTCCCCAACAATATTATTAAAGCCTACTCACTTACATCCAGGGTTTTATTCACTTAAAACCAAAATTTTCCTAAAGCCCAAGTTTTGAACCCAAGACTTCTTCAATACTTCTCAAGACCCTTAACCACTAAAGCAGACATACTTTTTGGTTATTCACATGCACAACTAAATTCCAAATCCTTCGGCATGTGAAGCCCATTTCTTCTAGGCCCAATGTAACATCCTGAATTAGGGGCTTTGCATTTAATATCTTTCTGTGTGTATGCTATGCTCAATGTGTTAGTTTATGGTGTTTGGGTGTCCAGGAAAGACTCGGGGTTAAGCCGAAGCCTTGGCCAAAAATTCTATTTTTGGGTACTTTAGTGGAGAGCTAGTTGGGTCAGGACTTAACGGATATTGCTTGTGTTGGAAGACACAAGAAAGTCAGTGGGAAAGTGGCAAGGTGGCGCCACATAGAGTGCTGAAAGGTGACGCCACAAGGGAGCAGTAAGGGAGTAGATTCAAGTCGCATAGTTCTCATTTTGGAATTATTTTTGGCGTCTGGAAGGGAGGAGGTAAAGTTCGGCTAGGACACTTCAGGGTGGAGTGTTGATTGAGTCAAATAATTCAAATGTGCGGCCATGAGGAAAAGTAGGAGTTTGAATTATTCCAACCTTTTTTGAGTGAGTGATCAGGAGTGAATTAAGGAGCAAAATATGGGATTGAGAGTGGTAAAGGTAGTGGCCGAATTTTGAATGCTTGAGGGGGGTGAAGAAATCAGTTCAAGCTTGGTTGGGTTGTGTCGAATTTCAATTAAGGTCATAAGGCTTTTTATTTCTCTAATAGTGCAATTTCGGCTTTGGAGTGGTAGGTGCCGAATTTTTGCTTACTGATAGTTGCCGAATCACTTAGCTACACCTTCTTCCCCTTAGCATTTCTCTTTTCTATCAAACAAGGTTTTCTCCACTCTTTCTTCTCTTGACCGAAACCATTTTTGAGACTCTTACCATTTCGGCAATCCCTCATTTCCTCATCTATCCACCTTTCCACTAAAAGCCGAAATCTCATTCTTCACTTCTTCTTCTTGACCGAATCCTTCATTACTACCATCCATCTCTTTGATTTCATCTTGCTTAGCCGAATTTCTTTAGCCTTTCTTCTTGTTCTTCATTTGCCGAAACTTATCACTCACCCTTTCATCACCATTTTGCCACGGGTTTCTTCTTCAAGTTGAAGCATCCATTGATTCTTATTCCTTTTATATTTCATTTTGGCCGAATCTTCCTTGAGTGCTCATCCTCTTCTTTCGATCTTGGTTTAGTCGATTGCCGTCATATTGTTCCTTAATCATCTCAGTTGGATTCTAATTGATCGTGGTAGGTACTCTCTTTCCCTTGCAATTCTCTTTTCTCTCTTTTTGGATGCTGTAGGCATTAATCTTGTTCTATGTTTCTTGGCCGATTCAAGGGGGCCTTGTCTTGGGTTCTTTTGGCATCTGATTTACAATTGAAGGGTCTTAATGGACTTTTAGGTTCAGTCGATTAAAGCTAACCGAATCATTTGAATCCCAAGTCCGAGAATCGTCAATCTCTGAACCCTATCTCTAATTTCGGGATCTCAAGGTAAGGGTTTCTGTTCAATTATTCGATCGGTTTCCTCTTTTCGTTATTCGCTGCCTTAACCCATTGTATTGTTAAACAACCAATGTTTCAATCTAGTATCTTCTAACCAAGATCCTTTCATGGAATCAAATGCCAGCGAAGCGAAGGAAGGGGTTGGACCCATAGTCCCAGCCATTAAGTTCAAGAAGCGCGTGGTGTCTACTGCTCGAGATTGGCCACCAGGTTGTGGGCCAGCTTCTGAGCAGAATAGTAGACAAATAGTAGTAGTTCTGGTTACCGATATTGTCGACATAGAAAGCGTTGTATTGCGTGTTATCAGGTGTGTAAAACTACACACACTTATTTTTATCTGTATTATCAATTGTATGGGCTGAAAAGCTTTGAAAAGGTCATGTGGACATGATGTGGATGCCGTGCACGTGGTATCGTAACGTTTTCCTTGCGTGTATGGATGTATGTAGTATCTTTTACTTTGTTGATAGCATGTTGCATTCATTATGACATGTATGTTATGCATGGGATATGGATATGATATAAAGGGGAAGTGCTTGATTTTTTTTGGTCACATGGTGATTGGTGGCTAAGCCATGTTATATTACCTTTGGTCACATAGTGATCGGTGGCTAAGCCACGTTATTTTATTCTTGAGCAGTATGACTGTCAGCATAACTACCAAATTGGCGTGTAGCGGATGGAGGATTGATTGTAGAAATCCCCACGGTGTGATGTTGGTACAGGGTGGCGTGTAGAGGATGGAAAAACTCAGTTGGGCTGGGACATAATGCATTCATTTATTTTTATGTCATCTTAAGTTGGCTAAGGCCCCATATGGGATTGTGGGCCACGAGCCGTTTATGTGATATAGGGGATTTACACATTGAGTCTCGGTGAGTCACCCATTGCTTAACCTTTCAGGTAATCAGTAGATCGTGGATATGGGAGTCGAGGCAGACTCATGGTGGCCATAAAGTATTTTCTTTTCGTAAACTTGTTTCCTGCCATATTTCATTTTTAGTTGGGGATTTTTGTAATGTAATAAGGCCGTTCTAAATTAATATTTTGTTTTTATTATTTATTATTTATTTAAAAATTGATACTATGAAAACTTAATCATGAAAGTGAAGATAGGGGTTTTCAAAATACGAGTAACACCAAAACAAACGTTTTTTTTTCAAGTATCACCAAGCATAACAAATATTCGATTAACACAAATTGAAATTTTCCTAAACTAGCAAATCACTGTTTCAGGACATCGCTTTAATCGAAAAGTTTTCAAGTCCACGGTTTTTCCTAAATTCAACAAGAATTCGTTTTTACTACACCTTGTGACTGTAACACCCCTATCCCGTATCCGTCGCCGGATTAGGGTTATAAGGCATTACCGGACAAAACTCAGTTCATCACAGACATTCATCAATCATTCATGCTACAGGTTATAATTATAACTCCATAACCTTTCAATCTCATACGCAATCACGATCCATTTCTTTATTAATCCAAACAAGCATATTCGATTCTCGATATTCAATAAATAGTTCATGCATAACCTATACTCTTATCTCATGCTACTCGAGACCTACAAAATGAATCATGTACGAAATTTGAATACATCATTACTCCTAATTTACACAAGTTTCATACTTCTAAAATCCAAACCATTTAACCATTGAATCTATGTTATTCAAACATTTTGACACATCCAGGCATATATCGTTCACTTTATATATATATATAAACTACGTGTCAATATATCTATTTCATTAATCAAATAACAGCTTATTATATCATAACTTATGCACATGCAAATATCAAAACATATAGACCCATAATATTACATTAAACATCCATTTATATATGTGGCATTAAAAAATATAGCATGGCCGAACATGCTCCTAAATACATAAATATAACAAATCCCTTGACCATATATTCGGACCTCGAATTAAAACTCCAATGATCAACCCAAAACATATACTTAAACATTTTTATTATCATCACCGAATCATAACCAAACATCACAATCATATATGTCAAGCTATATATATATATAATATAAGCTTAAAACATGACTAAAACACATAACCATTAACATCAAAATCAAGCCATTTTCGCGCAGCTTAAATACATTATAAAAACGATATTCAAACATAGAGTTAGCCTATACATGCCTTATGCCTAAAATTCAACTTCTATTAGTACCAAAATAAGTTGATAGTGTGGGTGACTTCAGTGAAGATTCCTCGAGCCCGTAGCTTGATCAAAATCTATAAAATAGAATGATGAACACACTAATAAGCTAACCTAGCTTAGTAAGTCTTAAGCAATCATAATATACCAATTGAACATTCAAGCATTTTAAAATACTCAAGAAATAATATGGAATAAAATAGCTTAACTCAAAAGTCCTTCAAAACAGAAAACTTTTGCCTCACTTAACATAACACTTATCATTTCCTTACCATTAGTATACAACTTACCAACTCAGCATCAAATTCAAAATATAAAACATCCTTTCTTTATAATATAATCATAATACCCATACATGAAACTCAATAAATTCACATAAATATTCGAGCAAGTAAAGGGCCATGTACATCCGAATTACCTTTTCAATTACATAAATACATGTTCATTTAAACTCTCATATATCCAAGCATCTAATATCAATATTTCAAAGCTTAGTACTTAAATGATCTACTAATGTCGAATGTTGATGCTCATTTAGATTAACCATCATCACTATTTTACCTTTAAACTTCAATTTATAATCTCATTATATAGTTCACATATTATAGATTAAATACTCTTTTCCCAACTACTCATATTTTCGATACACATAATTCCGTAGGATCACATATTAATGTATATACAATAAGTATATACTTTACATAGTAACTTCACATAAAAGGAATATATATTCACATATATTTGTATGTATATCCATTTGACATTTCATACATTCGTATACCTGGCATCAAAGTAATCCCAATATGTCACATAATCTTAAGCATAAGACCAAATATACAGGTTCAATTTGTATCCTTCATATCAATATACTTATACGAATACCTTTAACCACATTATGCTTTCATATAACCAATTTTCTCATGACCTAGTTTATAACAATTTCCATCTACCAATTGTATATCACATTTCATTCATCAATTCATTTACTTATTATCATCACATGTATATATGTATAATACATGAATATGAATAACACATTCCTTGCAGCCGAATTTAACCCATTTCATTTTTTAAATGCTTAGGCTCACTTAATTCATTTCATGACTTTACTAGTACATAATCTAAGCTTGGGATTTCAACTCACTGATATAAAACCTGCTAGGCATTTGCCCGAGTCTCACATACTGACACTAGACTTGCTAGACTCAAGGTCCGTAGTTCAAACACCGGCATTTAGCCTGCTAGGCAATAAGCCCGATATAATTCACCGATACGAGGCCTGCTAGGCATTTAACCCGATAAATATCACCGGCACAAGGCCTGCTAGGCTTGAAGCCCGATATAAATCACCGGCACAAGGCCTGCTAGGCAATAAGCCTGATAAACTTTCACCGGCACAAGGCCTGCTAGACATTTAGCCCGATAAACTTTCACCAGCACAAGGCCTGCTAGGCTTGAAGCCCAAACATTCATATTATTAAGTCATCTCATTCACATCACATACTATCAATATCACATATATTTCATATAATTCAATATCACTTTCGCACCATACCAATATTACATATATTCTATATCATTCAATATCACTTTCACGTATTACCTCAATGAGTTCGATTACATAAAATGCTAAATTACTTCCTCACATTCGGTTTTAACATGTTTAACTCCACAAGTTCATAATTCAACATATATGATAAATTATAATCAATTATTATGGAATTAATTTACTTAAAGACTTACCTCGGATTTCATCGGACGACGAAGATCGGTTATCCGTAAACTTGCGTTTTCCCCGATCCAAAACCGATTTTCTTTGTTCTTGATCTAAACACATTAAAATTTAGCTCATTCAAGCACATTTCATCTCAATTTAGTCCCTAAACACATAAATAGGCAAATTACCATTTTACCCCTGACATTTACAATTTTTACCATTTAGTCCTTATTGCACAAAACACAAAATACACATAATTTGAAACTACTCCTTTAGGGCCGAATCTTCCCCATGCTCCTACAAGTCCCCACATTTCATTTATCTTGCATTTTAACCCTTCAAAAATTTATTTTCACAATTTAACCCTATTTAGCCAAATTCATCAAAAATTCAAGAACAAAGTTTGTTCATCAACTATATATCTATCATTTAACACCATAAAACATCATGAAACTCAACATAGCATCCATGGTATTTTACACAAACATCATCCATTCATAAAATTAAGACATGGGCTTTAAAGCTCTCAAAGCAACGATTACAAAAACGTAAAAATTATTGAAAACCGATCAAAATCTAACCTTAAATCACCAATTTCTTCTTGGCCGAATGCTAAACCCTGTTCTTCTTTTCTTTTTATGAATTTTGGCAAGAACAATGCAAAATAAGGCCACTTTCTATCTTTGTTTTATTATAATATAAACATAACTTTTATAATAAATAAAATATAACTTTAATTATTAAATAATTAAAATAAACATGTCATATAATGATACACCACTAGCTTTTGCCGTCCACTAACCTTTAAATTGAGTAATTTGCATTTTAAATGCTCCCAATTAGAAAAGCAACCTTAACTTAGTCCTTACACTTTAAACTATCAAGTTTATAATTTACGCGAATAAGCCCTTTTGTCTAATTAAACGCAGAAACGATCAAATTTTTATACGAAACTTTCACACATCATAAATCACATATAATTAGCACCGAAAATAATATTAAAAAATTTTTAGACTCGGATTCGTGGTCCCAAAACCACCGTTCCGATTAGGGTCAAATTCGGACTGTTACAACTCTCCCCCCTTAGGGATTTTCGTCCTCGAAAATCTTTCCGCTGAACAATTTCAGATATTGTTGTCTTATTGAATCTTCAGGCTGGCATTTCTTATTTCTCAACTCCTTTACTTCATGACTAAGATATGGATCAGCTCTTCTTCATATGTCATATTAGATTTGATTTCTATTTCAGATGGCTATCACATGTGACGGGTCGGATCGATATCTACGAAACATTGAAACATGAAATACTTTATCATCGATCTCCAATTCTATATCTGCGAAGCATCAAAACGTGAAATACGTTGTGTATCTTATTTTCACTGAGCTCGGTCCAAAATAATGGTGTACGACACTTGCGGCCATATAGAGTTTCGTAAGGTGCCATTTTTATACTCAATTGAAAACTGTTATTATAAGCAAATTCAATCAAAGGTAAGTATCTTTCCCACGTACCTTCAAACTCGAGGATGCAACATCTCAACATGTCTTCAAGTATTTGAATGGTTCGCTCAGACTGACCGTCTATCTGCAGATGGAAGACTGTGCTAAAGTGGAGTTTAGTACCTAAAGCATCTTGCAACTTCTTCCAAAATCGCGATATAAGTCTCGGATTCCTATCTGAAATAATGGAATTCGGCACACCATGTAATCTCACAATTTAAGATACATACAACTCAGCAAGTTTATCGAGCAAATAGTCTGTATGAACTGGCACAAAGTGAGCTGATTTGGTTAATCTATCCACTATAACCCAAACTGCATATTTCTTGCTCGGTGTCGTTGGCAAACCGGATACAAAATCCATATCAATTTTATCCCATTTCCATTCAGGTATCATGATCGACTGAAGTAACCCAGAAGGCATCTGATGTTTAGCTTTTACTTGCTGACAAACTAAGCACTTCGAGACATATTCAGATATGTCCCGTTTCATACCAGGCCACCAATAGAACTGTTTCAAATCATTATACATTTTCGTGTTACCTGGATGTACTGATAGTCGCCTATTATGAGCCTCATTCAAAATCATCTGAATCAAATCCATATTCCTCGGAGCACATATTCGGCCTTTGAAGCTCAAACAATCATTTGCATCAATTTGAAACTCTGACTCTGCATCATTTTCACACTGATCCCTTCTAGCAATCATATCTTCGTAAATTTTCTGTGCATCACAAGTTTGCTAAATAAACATCGGTCTTGCTTTTAATTTGTCTATTATCGAACCTCCACTAGCCATAGCCATATGTATATTCAATGCACGAATAGCAAATAATGACTTTCGACTTAAAGTATCAGCAACAACGTTAGCTTTCCCCGGATGGTAGTCAATTACTAGCTCGTAATCTTTCAACAATTCTAACCATCTGCGTTGCCTCAGATTCAAATCTATTTGCATCATCAATTTACTTCAAACTCTTGTGATCTGAATAAACGTGACATTTCTCAACGAATAGATAATGACGCAAAATCTTCAGTGCAAACACAATGACTGCGAGCTCTAAATCATGCGTCAGGAAATTTCTTTCATGCGGCTTCAATTGTCTCGAAGCGTAGGCTATGACTTTGCGTTCCTGCATCAAAACGAAACCCAAACCATTCAAAGAAGCATCACTATAAACAACAAATTCTTTACCCGATTCAGGCTTAACTAACACTGAAGCTTCAGTCAAAAGGGCTTTCAACTGATCAAAACTTTTCTAACACTTTTCCAACCATTCAAATCTGACATCTTTCTAAAGCAGTCTAGTCAAAGGAGTAACTATCACTGAAAAACCTTTTATAATTTTGCGGTAATAACCAGCTAAGCCCAGATAACTACGAACTATAGACACACTTTTCGGAGGTTTCTAACTCAAAATAGCAGAAACCTTACTCGGATCTACTTGGATTCCAAAGACTAACGCCATATGTCCTAGAAAACTAACTTCATACAATCAAAATTCTCAAAGGTTCAGTATGCTCCTTTTCATCACGTGAATAAATCAAAATGTCATCTACAATTATCACAACAAATCAATAACAGATTCAACCTCATGAATCAGAGGCAAACCCGGTAACTCTTCAGGAAATACATCAGAAAACTCATAAACAATAGGCACTGATTCAATTTTCTTCTTAGATGCTTTCGAATCAATCACGTAGGTAAAATATGCCTCGTAACCCTTTTTCACTTAACTCTGAGCTTTCAACACAGATATTACATCAGGCAATCCATTCAAATCATCAGACTCAATCCGTATTTTCTTATCCTTTGAACATCTCGAATTTATAGTCTTTCCTTTGCAGTTCACAACAGCATTAGGCATAAACAACCAATCCCTTCCCAAAATAATATCGAATTCATCAAACAGTTATCAACTCAGTGGAAAATAGATATCTCGAAACCTTAACAGACAGTTCTTGCATACTTTATCAACCAGAACACTTTTACCAAGGAGTTCGTTACTTTTATAGCAAATTCAGAAGATTCTACAGTTAAAGTCTTGCTGAATACTAAATTCATGCATACATATGAATGCGTAGAGCCAGGGCCTCTCAAAAAAATCACAAAAATATCATAAAGAGTAATTGTACCAGTTATGACATCAAGTGATGAGGCATCCTCTAGAGCTCGAATAGCCTACGCTCTGACTGGCACTCTGGCTTCAGATATGACAATATTGTCTCCTAACAAAGATATGGCACACTTTAAACATTCATCCGAAATACAATATAGCTCGTCGAACACGCAGATAGTATTATCAAACCACAACTCAGCCCGCTCAGCATCATTATCATCATTAGCTTTAAACTCTTCGGCCCCGTGTTTCTTGATTTTATCTACAGGAGGCCTGCCAAATCTCATCAGATCTACTATCGGAGGTACCATAGATATCGGAGATGGATTATTCGGCGGTGGAGGTTGTTGCACAGTTGGGGTAGTCCAGATATATTGAGTAAACCATTCGTTTATTATCTGGTAGAAGGCTTACTTAGCCTTCCTCCTCATGACTACTCGAGATAGGTCGAGAGTCTATCGGTGCTGACCCAGGTGCAGAATCAGGCACTACGCTCTCAACATCATTAGCTACGGCTCTATCGGGATCCATTTACAATATAAAATCACAATTTAGATGTCAGAAGTCACCATACTATCGTATTGTAATTTAAGGCATGTATAGCTAGACTGACACGTGCTACTATAGTCCAAGAATCGACTAAACCGTAAGCTCTGATACCAATCAAATGTAACACCCCTATCCCGTATCTGTTGCTGGATTAGGATTATAAGGCATTACCGGACAAAACTCAGTTCATCACAGACATTCATCAATCATTCATGCTACAGGTTATAATTATAACTCCATAACCTTTCAATCTCATACGCAATCATGATCCATTTGTTTATTAATCCAAACAAGCATATTCGATTCTCGATATTCAATAAATAGTTCATGCATAACCTATACTCTTATCTCATGCTACTCGAGACCTACAAAATGAATCATGTACGAAATTTGAATACATCATTACTCCTAATTTACACAAGTTTCATACTTCTAAAATCCAAACCATTTAACCATTGAATCTATGTTATTCAAACATTTTGACACATCCAGGCATATATCGTTCACTTTATATATATATATAAACTACGTGTCAATACATCTATTTCATTAATCAAATAACAGCTTATTATATCATAACTTATGCACATGCAAATATCAAAACATATAGACCCATAATATTCGGTTAAACATCCATTTATATATGTGGCATTAAAAAATTATAGCATGGCCGAACATGCTCCTAAATACATAAATATAACAAATCCCTTGACCATATATTCGGACCTCGAATTAAAACTCCAATGATCAACCCAAAACATATACTTAAACATTTTTATTATCATCACCGAATCATAACCAAACATCACAATCATATATGTCAAGCTATATATATATATAATATAAGCTTAAAACATGACTAAAACACATAACCATTAACATCAAAATCAAGCCATTTTCGCACAGCTTAAATACATTATCAAAACGATATTCAAACATAGAGTTAGCCTATACATGCCTTATGCCTAAAATTCAACTTCTATTAGTACCAAAATAAGTTGATAGTGTGG
Source organism: Gossypium bickii (assembly GCA_025503065.1). Classification (NCBI taxonomy): domain Eukaryota; kingdom Viridiplantae; phylum Streptophyta; class Magnoliopsida; order Malvales; family Malvaceae; genus Gossypium; species Gossypium bickii. Next base: position 37,091,528 of record CP106717.1, on the reverse strand, counting down.
GTGACTTCAGTGAAGATTCCTCGAGCCCGTAGCTTGATCAAAATCTATAAAATAGAATGATGAACACACGGAATAAGCTAACTTAGCTTAGTAAGTCTTAAGCAATCATAATATACCAATTGAACATTCAAGCATTTTAAAATACTCAAGAAATAATATGGAATAAAATAGCTTAACTCGAAAGTCCTTCAAAATAGAATACTTTTACCTCACTTAACATAACACTTATCATTTCCTTACCATTAGTATACAACTTACCAACTCAGCATCAAATTCAAAATATAAAACATCATTTCTTTATAATATAATCATAATACCCATACATGAAACTCAATAAATTCACATAAATATTAGAGCAAGTAAAGGGCCATGTACATCCGAATTACCTTTTCAATTACATAAATACATGTTCTTTTAAACTCTCATATATCCAAGCATCTAATATCAATATTTCAAAGCTTAGTACTTTAATGATCTACTAATGTCGAATGCTGATGCTCATTTAGATTAACCATCATCACTATTTTACTTTTAAACTTCAATTTATAATCTCATTATATAGTTCACATATTATAGATTAAATACTCTTTTCCCAACTACTCATATTTTCGATACACATAATTCCATAGGATCACATATTAATATATATACAATAAGTATATACTTTACACTTAGTAACTTCACATAAAAGGAATATATATTCACATATATTTGTATGTATATCCATTTGACATTTCATACATTCGTATACCTGGCATCAAAGTAATCCCAATATGTCACGTAATCATAAGCATAAGACCAAATATACAGTTTCAATTTGTATCTTTCATATCAATATAGTTATACGAATACCTTTAACCACATTATGCTTTCATATAACCAATTTTCTCATGACCTAGTTTATAACAATTTGCATCTACCAATTGTATATCACATTTCATTCATCAATTCATTTACTTATTATCATCACATGTATATATGTATAATACATGAATATGAATAACACATTCCTTGGAGCCGAATTTAACCCATTTCATTTTTTAAATGCTTAGGCTCACTTAATTCATTTCATGACTTTACTAGTACATAATCTAAGCTTGGGATTTCAACTCACTGATATAAAACCTGCTAGGCATTTGCCCGAATCTCACATCATCGACACTAGACTTGCTAGACTCAAGGTTCGTAGTTCAAGCAGCAATGCATTTAGCCTGCTGAGGCAATAAGCCCGATATAATTCACCGGCACGAGGCCTGCTAGGCATTTAGCCCGATAAATATCACCGGCACAAGGCCTGCTAGGCTTGAAGCCCGATATAAATCACCGGCACAAGGCCTGCTAGGCAATAAGCTGATCGACTTTCACCATATAAGGCTGCTAGAGACATTTAGCCCGATAAACTTTCACCTAAGACAAGGCAAGGCCTGCTGGGCTTGAAGCCCAACATTCATATTATTGAGTCATCTCATTCACATCACATACTATCAATATCACATATATTTCATATAATTCAATATCACTTTCGTACCATACCAATATTACATATATTCTATATAATTCAATATCACTTTCACGTATTACCTCAATGAGTTCGATTACATAAAATGCTAAATTACTTCCTCACATTCGGTTTTAACATGTTTAACTCCACAAGTTCATAAATCAACATATACAATAAATTATAATCAATTATTATGGAATTAATTTACTTAAAGACTTACCTCGGATTTCGTCGGACGACGAAGACCGGTTATCCGTAAACTTGCGTTTTCCCCGATCCAAAACCGATTTTCTTTGTTCTTGATCTAAACACATTAAAATTTAGCTCATTCAAGCACATTTCGTCTCAATTTAGTCCCTTAACACATAAATAGGCAAATTACCATTTTACCCCTCACATTTACAATTTTTACCATTTAGTCCTTATTGCACAAAACACAAAATACACATAATTTGAAACTACTCCTTTAGGGCCGAATCTTCCCCATGCTTGTACAAGTCCCCACATTTCATTTATCTTGCATTTTAACCCTTCAAAAATTTATTTTCTCAATTTAACCCTATTTAGCAAAATTCATCAAAAATTCAAGAACAAAGTTTGTTCATCAACTATATATCTATCATTTAACACCATAAAACATCATGAAACTCAACATAGCATCCATGGTATTTTACACAAACATCATCCATTCATAAAATTAAGTCATGGGCTTTAAAGCTCTCAAAGCAACGATTACAAAAACGTAAAAATTATTGAAAACCGATCAAAATCTAACCTTAAATCACCAATTTCTTCTTGGCCGAATGCTAAACCTTGTTCTTCTTTTCTTTTTATGAATTTCGGCAAGAACAATGCAAAATAAGGCCACTTTCTATCTTTGTTTTATTATAATATAAACATAACTTTTATAATAAATAAAATATAACTTTAATTATTAAATAATTAAAATAAACATGTCATATAATGATACGCCCCTAGCTTTTGCCGTCCACTAACCTTTAAATTGAGTAATTTGCATTTTAAATGCTCCCAATTAGAAAAACAACCTTAACTTAGTCCTTACACTTTAAACTGTCAAGTTTATAATTTACGCGATTAAGGCCTTTTGTCTAATTAAACACAGAAACGATCAAATTTTTATACGAAACTTTCACACATCATAAATCACATATAATTAGCACAGAAAATAATATTAAAAAATTTTTCAGACTCGGATTCGTGGTCCCGAAACCACCGTTCCGATTAGGGTCAAATTCGGACTGTTACAGTGACATACCAGATCTGGTCATAACGTTTAGGCCGAGTTTGGGGTGTTACAATTTTGGTATCAGAGCCTAGGTTGCAAAACTCGGGCTGTGAAATGGGTTCAACAGTGTTTTATATCGATGTGATTGTTCATTGGAGAAAAAGTTTTGATTGAAATATGGCATCCAAGTCTACCGGCACCCGATCCACGCAGGTAAGTGTTCTAACTTTTGGTGATGTATGCATGAAATGCTTATTTACTTGAATAGATGTGGTTACTAGCACTAGGAGATTCAGACTTTAGAGATTGAAACCTTTAAATATAGATACGGACTCGCGAGAACTACTATTAATACTACTCCTCATAAGATTGCTTAGTATAAAACAACGAAAGAAAGTACTAATTCATAAAACATTTAATCGGATAAAGGCATATTGGTATCCATGAGTACTAGGGGACGTGGACGTACTGTACGCGGCCGTGGTAGAGGCCGAGGTGTTGGGTCTGAACCCTCGGAGTCAGGACATAGGTCAGGAAATGAGATGCCAGTACTGCCAGCTGTGGAAGCAGATCTTCAGGATCAAACGATCAGGGATGATGCGGTGTCTCTAGCGATGTTACGGGTCTTGGAGAGGGTTGCTGGAGCGAATATAGGATCTAAGGCTCGGAAATCTATGTCTGAACGACTTCGAGCCAATGGACCAGAAATGTTTAGGGGCGTATCTAGTGTAGCTCCGAATGTAGCGGAGTATTGGCTAGAAGTAGTAGAGCGTATCATTGATGATCTTGATTTTATAGGGGAGGAGAAGTTGAAAAGAGTTGTGTCTCTTCTGCGGGATGAGGCGTATCAATGGTGACTGACGGTCAGGGATGGTTCAGTGGCTGACCGCATTACCTGGGATTTCTTCAAGTCGGCATTCTAGAGTAAGCACATCGAATCGAGTTATGTGGATGCGCAACGTAGGGCATTTCTGAATTTGGTTCAGGGAAATAAATCGGTGGCTGAGTATGAGGTGAAATTCTTACGTCTTAGTCGTTATGCCCAGGGGATAGTGGCCACAGACCATGAGCGTTGTGTTTGGTTTGAAGATGGTCTGAGGGATGATTTGCGAGTGCTAATAGCTCCACAAAGAGAAAGGGAATTTGCTGTTTTAGTGGAAAAGGCTAAGATAGACGAGGAAGTGAAGCGGTCAGAAAAGCAGAATCAAGATAAAGATAGAGGTAGAAATAAAAGGAATTTTGGATCATCGGGGTCAGCTGGGCTTTTTCAGAAAAGACCTAGGTTGGATGGGCCGAGTCGGGTTGTGAGACATGTTGTTGATAGTCAGCCTTAGAGGTGTGCTCGATGTGGTAAATTTCATTTGGGTGAGTGTTGGACGAGTAATAGAAGATGTTTCAGGTGTAGGTCTACTGATCATCAGGTAAGAGACTGCCCACAGGAACGGGGCAGTGCGTGGCCAGTAAGTCAGGGTTATGCTTAGTTAGGTAGAGGTAGTCAGCAACAGCAGAGAGGGCGTGGTCCAGCCAGAGGAGGTAATGGTTTTGGTCGGGGTCGTGGAACACCAGGCAGAGGTGTAGGGAGCACTGATGTAAGACAGCCGGGGTTAGTCTATGCAGCTCGACGCCGAGAGGAGGGTGATGCACCGGACGTCGTAACCGGTACGTTCTTAATTTTTGGATTGCCTTTTTCTGCACTGATTGATATTGGGTCGACACATTCTTGTGTTGCTAGTGTGGTATCTGGAACTTTAAGCATAGGCTCTGAGATTGCTTCTAGTGCGATGACTGTAATTAGCCTGTTAGGACAATCTTTAGTGGTGAACAAACTTTTTAGGGAAGTACCTCTAGAAGTTCAAGGGGTAGTTTTTCTGGCTGATCTGATGGAACTGCCGTTCAAGTTGACCAATGCACCAGCAGCGTTTATGGACATGATGAATCGAGTTTTCCAACCCTATCTGGATCGATTCTTCGTTGTATTTACAGACGATATCCTTGTTTATTCAAAGTCAGAGGAGGAGCATGATTCGCAACTGTAACACTCTTAACCCGTATCCGTCGCCAAATTAGGGTTACGGGCATTACCGGATACATTATAACTTCTGCTCAAATGATTAAATCTTATCTAAACATCTTTATCAAATAATTCATTTATAAACAGACTAATCACACACATATAATATATGCTTAATACTTTAACCCAAATCATATACAATGTAATTATCAACGAACACAAAATAACCTTGAAACATACGATACGACAATGTCACCTAGCAATACCAATTCCATATACCACATTTGACAAGTTGATCATAATATGTGAAATTTATAAACAAGTAAACCATTTCAAAAGTCAATTCATTTTTATTTTCTAATGAAAACAACTCGATAATCAAAACTTTATGCTATATAGTCAAGATGCATAAATTCATTACATTATCATAAACACAATTAATGGCTTAGCCAAATATACAATAACATATACATAAGAATTTCATGAACATGACATAACTAGTATTAACTCAAATAGAACCAATACTTAATCAAAACAACATTTACCTACAGTTAAGAACATATATAGATAGACGTATGTATATGTACCTTATATGCCGACTCATTTGTCATATTCAAAATATAAACTTAATTAACTAGTTCATCTAGCACATAAGTTACAATTAAATATTCCTTTTTATCTTAGCCGAACTCACATGAATATTGTATAACATGTTTCATGTTTCATAAAATAATTAAAGTTAACGACCATACCAAATTTTCAATTGATATAAAAATCCAATACCCACTCATCTTCGATACATAAGTTAGCTATGACTGTATATCAACATCTATATAATCATTAAATCGTAGTAACATAAACATTTACAACATTCGATCAATACAATTCATATGTCTCAACTTCAAACTAGCACAAGAGAAAATCCATATTCGAATGGCCATATTACTTATAAAACGAACTCAGCTGAAACATGAACATTATTCATCCTGTACATAGTAAACACAAAACACATACAATCATCTTATCCACAATCATACCCTCTATATAACATACATCAACCTAGATATGCATGAACAGGCCAGGTATAAATTTGCCATGAACCAAACACATTTAGCATTCAACCATTCACACATATAACTAAGCTTAACTTTTGAATTCCAACCATTAGGTCATATAGCATAAAAGCTTAAGTTAACCAAATGAAATAAGCCTTTTTCGCAAGGCTATATTATAGTTATGTACAATCACCCAAAATCTATTAATTAACACTTAAGTCTAGCCTATACATGCCTTTCGAATAAAACTAAGATAAGTATACCAAAAGTTTGATAGTGCGATTGACTTCTTGGATGATCCTCCTAGTCCATAGCTTGAATCAAAGATCTATAAAACAGAGGTAGATAAAAGCACACACACACGGTAAGCTTGCTAGCTTAGTAAGCCTTAAGTAAACATGTACTTATATAAGTAACAGACATACAACCATTCAAGTCAATATCTTCTATCACTAATCTGAACATAATTAATACATAACCTCTTTTATTTATAAAGCCGAAACAACTAAATATCATTGAATGCACTTGATACTAAAGCTTTATCTTTCTTACTCACATACACCAATCATTCAGTATATCACAGACATATGTACATATCATATGCTTATCCCTTCAACTAAATACGTTCATGCTTTCAAATAATTACTATCACACAATATATCTTGCATATACATATTCATTCATCTCAAACAAGTTAATGTATAAAACCTTTACTTACTCAAATACTTGTTTGTCATTTTATTGAGTAACACGATTTGTAAAATACATACCTCTCTGTCAAATTTATACGAATCATGTTTCTAAATGAAAATTTCTTGATATGTTCATAACTTGATTTTTATGCGCTTAGAGCTCGAACACATTCACCAAAGACTAGGCTCTGCTGGACTTAAGGTCCAAGTATATCACGGTATTAAGCTCGCTGAGCAATAAGCTGAATCGTTTCACCTAAGACATGGCACCTAGGGCTAAAAGCCCAACTATTTCACCGGCACAAAGCTTGCTGGGCGCGAAGCCCGAATAACTCACCTAAGACAAGGCACGCTGGGCTCAAAGCCCGAGTAACAACATAATTAAACCTTCAATACATATTTATAAATGCTAACATCACAACCAAACCATATACATCATATTGTATCCACGTATCATATCAAGAACATGTACTTGTTCATATCACATTAACAAAATATATTTAATCTAATTTAGCACTTTACATTCGGCTAACTCAAAATTTCATACTCAACATTATTAAATTTTGTTCTTTAACATGTTTATACTAACTCTTTAACATATAAGTGCTTAAGGACTTACCTCGGTTGTCGATAGACCGTGCAGATCGGCTATTCGAGAACATTTGTCTTTCCCCGATCTAATTCCGTTTTTCTTTGCTCTTGATCTAAAACACATTAAAATTTAGCTCATTCAAGTACATTTCATCTCAATTTAGTCCCTAAGCACATAAATAGGCAAATTACCATTTTACCCCTACTATTTCAAATTTTTACAATTTAGTCCTATTTGCATAAAACACAAAATACACCAAATTTCTCCATACTCGTTAAGGGCCGAATATGTATAAGGACTATACAAGTCCATTTCTTTCATTTATTTTGCATTATAGCCCTCTCAAATTTTTATTTTTACAAATTAGCCCAATATACTCAAATTTACTAAAATTTCCAATGCAAAATATACTAATCTTTAACATATCATTTACCTCAAATCATAAATCACAAAAAATCACAAGAACCTAGCAATGGCCGAATCTCACACATGCTCATTTTCAAAAATTCTAACATGGGTCAACTACAGTTCGAAGCAACGATCTCAAAAACGTAAAATTTATCGAAAACTAACTAAAAACTCACCTTGAATTTTAGCTTCAAAGTGCCGAAATTTCAAAGAATCAAAAGCTTATTTCTTCCTCCACATTCGACCATGGATGAGTGAAAAGATGATGGCTTTCTTTTCTTGGTTATTTTAACATATAATAAATAAATACCAATTTACTAAACTAACCTTATAATTAAAAATAACTAAACATTTTAACTTAAGGACAAACTTGTCCATGGCCGGCCACTAACATCTAAAATGGGTTATTTACCCGTTATATACTTCATAATATAAAGCCATGATCAATTAAGCACATTTCACTTTAGTCTGCCACTTTTTCACTTTACGCGATTAGGTCCTTTTTATCAAATTAAGCACTCAAACGATAAAAATTTTCTACGAAACTTTCACACACATTAATTCACATATAATAGACTCAAACTATAATATTAAAATATTTCTAGGACTCGAATTCGTGGTCCCGAAACAACCGTTCCGATTAGGGTCAAATTCGGTCTGTTACAACTCTCCCCCTTTAGGATTTTCGTCCCCGAAAATCTTGCCGTTAAACAAAGTCGGATGTTGTTGCCTCATTAAATCCTCAGGCTCCCACGTAGCCTCTTCAACTCCGTGACGATTGCATAATACCTTCACTAATGGAATTCTCTTATTTCTCAACTCTTTTATTTCCCGAGCTAAGATACGGATCGGTTCTTCATCATATGTCAAGTCGGATTGGATTTCAATCTCTGACGGTGTGATCACATGAAACGGATCTGATCTGTACTTACGAAGCATCGACACATGAAATACGTCATGTATCTTTTCTAACTCAGAGGGCAACTTCAAACTATAAGCAACAGGCCCAATACGTTCGATGATTTCATACGGTCCGATAAATCTCGGACTCAACTTGCCTTTTCGACCAAATCGGAGTACTTTCTTCCACGGAGAAACTTTTAAGAATACACGATCTCCGACCTGAAATTCAATGTCTTTACATTTCAAATCAACATAGGACTTTTGATGATCCGAAGCAGCTTTCAAATTGCCTCTAATAATAGCTACCTTCTATTCTGTTTCTTTAATCAAATCAACCCCGTGTATCTTATTCTCGCTGAGCTCAGACCAGTATAACGGTGTTCAACATTTTCGCCCGTACAAGGCTTCATAAGGCACCATTTTGATACTAGATTGAAAGCTATTATTGTAAGCAAATTCAATCAAAGGTAGATATCGTTCCCACGTACCTTCAAATTCGAGAACGCAACATCTCAACATGTCCTCAAGTATCTGAATAGTTCGCTTAGACTGACCGTCTGTTTGCGGATGAAAGGCTGTACGAAAATGAAGTTTTGTACCTAAAGCATCTTGCAACTTCTTCCAAAACTGCGATGTGAATCTCGGGTCTCTGTCTGAAACAATGGAACTCGGTACACCATGCAACCTTACAATCTGCGATACATACAACTCAGCAAGTTTATCAAGTGAATAGTCTATACGTACTGGCACAAAATGAGCTGATTTAGTTAGTCTATCAACTATAACCCAGACGGCATCTTTCTTACTCGGTGTCATAGGAAGACCGGATACAAAATCCATTGTAATTCTATCCCATTTCCATTCAGGTATCATGATTGGCTGAAGTAGTCCGGATGGCACTTGATGCTCAGCTTTTACTTGCTGACAAACTAAGCATTTCGAAACAAATTCAGATATATCCCGTTTCATGCTCGGCCACCAATAGAACTGTTTCAAATCATTGTACATCTTTGTGCTACCCGGATGTATCGACATTTGACTATTATGAGCTTCATCCAATACCATCTGAATCAAGTCAATATTTCTCGGTACACACAATCGGCCTTTATAGATCAAACAGTCATTTTTATCAACTTGAAATTCTGACTCTGTATCATTTTCACATTGTGCTCGTCTAGAAGTCATATCTTTGTCAACTTTCTGTGCATCACTAATTTGCTGAATAAACATCGGTCTTGCTTGTAACTCGGCTTTGATCGAACCATCATTAGACATAGCCATCTGTGCGTTCATTACACGAAGAGCAAATAATGATTTTCGACTTAACGCATCTCCAACAATGTTAGCTTTCCCCGGATGGTAGTCAATCACCAACTCATAGTCTTTCAACAATTCTAACCATCTGCGTTGTCTCAAGTTCAAATTTTTCTGAGTCATCAAATACTTTAGACTTTTATGATCCAAATAAACGTGACATTTCTCGCCGAATAAGTAGTGACGCCAAATTTTCAATGCGAAAACAATGGCTGCTAATTCCAGATCGTGAGTCGGATAATTTCTTTCATGTGGCTTCAATTGTCTCGAAACGTTGGCTATAACTTTGCCTTCCTACATCAAAACGCAACCTAACCCATTCAAAGAAGCATCACTAAAAACAACAAATTTTTTACCTGATTCAGGCTGAGCTAACACTGGAGCTTCGGTCAGAAGGGCTTTCAACTGCTCGAAACTTTTCTGACACTTTTCTGACCACTCAAACTTGACATCTTTCTGTAGTAGCTTTGTCAAAGGTGTAGCTATCACAGAAAAACCTTTCACAAACCGTCTGTAGTATCCCGCAAGGCCTAAGAAGCTTCGAATCTCGAAAACATTCTTTGGTGATTTCCAATCGAGTATAGCTGCTATTTTGTTTGGATCCACCCGAATACCTGATGCTGAAACAACATGACCCAAGAAACTGACTTCATTCATCCAGAACTCACACTTACTAAACTTTGCATACAGTTGTTGATCTCGCAAAGTTTGTAGCACTAATCTCAAATGCTCGGCATGCTCAGTTTCATCTTTGGAGTAGATCAGTATATCATCAATAAACACTACTACAAACCGATCCAAAAAGCGTCACGAAGACTCAATTCATTAGATCCATAAAAGCAAAGAGTGCATTAGTGAGTCCAAAAGGCATAACGAGAAACTCAAAATGGCGTACCTGCGTCAGAATGCGATATTTCACACATCGGTATCTCGACTCATAGCGATAATAGCTTTGATCTCGAGATCTATTTTTGAAAATATCAAGCCCTTTTAAGCGATCAAACAAGTCATCAATCCGAGGTAATAGCAGTACTTATTCTTTATAGCTACCTTACTCGATTCTTAGATAATTAATACACATTCGCATCATTCCATCTTTCTTTTCACAAAATGCAATCGGTGCACCCCAAGGAGAGAAGCTCGGTCGTGCAAAGCCCCTATCTGTCAACTCTTGCAACTGCGCTTTCAACTCTTTTAACTCAGTAGGTGCCATTCGATACGGAGCTATCAAAATCGGAGTCGTTCTCGGTACTAATTCAATGCCGAACTCAATCTCTTGTACTGGTGGTAAACCCGGTAGTTCTTCAAGAAACACATCTGGGTATTCACATACAACCGATACAGATTCAATCTATTTCTCAGATAATTTATTATCCAGTACATAAGCCAAATAAGCTTCGCACCCTTTTCTCACATACTTCCGGGCTAACATCGAAGATATTACTATAGGAAACCCACTTAAATCACTGGATTCAATTCTGATGATCTCCTCGTTCTGACATCTCAAATCAATAAGCTTTCTTTTGCAATTCACCACTGCATCATGTGAAGTTAACCAGTCCATTCCTAAAATTATATCGAACTCATCGAAGGGCAACAACATTAAATCAGCTGGGAAGCAAGAATCCCGAATCATCAACAGGCAACCTCTACTCACTTTATTAACAAGCACACATCTACCCAAAGGGTTGGACACAAGAATCACAAACTCTGTAGACTCAACTGGCAGAGTCTTACCGGATACTAGAGTTTCACACACATAAGAATGAGTCGAACCAGGATCAATCAATGCAATCACAGTAGTATCATAAAGGGTGAAATGCAGGTAATGACATCGGGGAGGAAGCATCCTCTCGGGCTCGCGTAGCATAAGCTCTAGCTGGAGCTCTAGCCTCAGATCAAACTGCAGTGTTCTTCATTCCTCTCTGACTACCACCTACATTGCCTGAATGTCTGGGTGGCCTACATCACACTGACGTGTTGCTCGACTTAATGTTCTGAACCGTATTCTGCTCAACTAACATCGGACATTCCCTAATAAAATGATCTGACGATCCACATTTAAAGCAAGACCGATCATGGAATCTACAGCTCCCGGAATGCCATTTCCCATAGTGCTTGTATTCAACTCGATTCTGTGGAGCGTTTCCAACACTGGCCATCGAGGTAGCTCGGGAGCCCACTGGAGGTCGACCATGTCTAGGTAAATCTGAAGTAGTTTTATGTCGGCTGAAGTCATCTCTGAACTTCTTGGATGTGGGATGGAAGGTCTTACCCGAAGATCTCTTACGAATGTCTCTAGCTTCTATCTCAGCCTTTCTTTTCTCTTTCCCGAGCTCTTCAGCTTTGCAAGTTCGCTCAACTAGTGTCACAAACTCTTGAATTTCAAGAATGCCAACAAGCAACTTTATATCTTCATTCAAACCGTCTTCAAACCTTTTGCACATAATAGCTTCAGTAGAAACACACTCTCTAGCATATCTGCTGAGCCTGACAAATTTCCGTTCATATTCTGTCACGGTCATTCTCCCCTGTTTCAGTTCAAGAAATTCTTTACGTTTCTGGTCGATGAACCTCTGGCTGATATATTTCTTGCGAATTCATTCGGAAGAAATCCCGTCACTTTTTCTTTGGAACCACCGATACTAGTGTCTTCCACGATGATATGTAGTGTCCCGAAGTAAAGATATAGCACACTTCGGGCATTAAATGCGGTACAAGATAGCTCATCAAGTACCCGAATAGTGTTATCAAGCCACATTTCGGCTCGCTCTACGTCGTCATCATCATTGGCCCTGAATTCTTCGGCAACAAATTTCTTGATTTTATCAACTGGAGACCTACTAGATCTCATCGGATCTATCATCGAAGTCTTTGAAGGTATCGGTTGGATTATTCGGGGTGGAGGTTGGGAGTACAGTTTGGGTTAGTCTGAATAAAAACCGGGTAAACCACTCGTTCATCATCCGGTAGAAGGCTTGTTTAGCCTCCCCTCGTGGCTACCCGGCCCAGTCGAGAGTCTACCGCAAGACCGATTCTCGTGCACACCATCGGCTACACTCTCTATATCATCCGCTATAGCTCTTTCAAGATCAGTGTCCATTTACTATATAAAACATAGTACAGAATGTCAGAAGTCACCACACTATCAATATATAACAAAGGCATGTATAGCTAGACTCACACGTGCTACGGTAGTCCTAGAATCGATTAAACCATAAGCTCTGATACCAATAAAATATAACACTCTTAACCCGTATCTGTCACCAGATTAGGGTTACGGGCATTACCGGATACATTATAACTTCTGCTCAAACGATTAAATCTTATCTAAACATCTTTATCAAATAATTCATTTATAAACAGACTAATCACACACGTATAATATATGCTTAATACTTTAACCCAAATCATATACAATGTAATTATCAACGAACACAAAATAACCAATTCCATATACCACATTTGAGAAGTTGATCATAATATGTGAAATTTATAAACAAGTAAACCATTTCAAAAGTTAATTCATTTTTATTTACTAATGAAAACAACTCGATAATCAAAACTTTATGCTATATAGTCAAGATGCATAAATTCATTACATTATCATAAACGCAATTAATGGCTTAGCCGAATATACAAGAACATATACATAAGAATTTCATGAACATGACATAACTAGTATTAACTCAAATAGAACCAATACTAAATCAAATCAACATTTACCTACAGTTAAGAACATATATAGATAGACGTATGTATATGTACCTTATATGCCGACTCATTTGTCATATTCAAAATATAAACTTAATTAACTAGTTCATCTAGCACATAAGTTATAATTAAATATTCCTTTTTAGCTTAGCCGAACTCACATGAATATTGTATAACATGTTTCATGTTTCATAAAATAATTAAAGTTAACGAACATACCAAATTTTCAATTGATATAAAAATCCAATACCCACTCATCTTGATATAATAAGTCACCTATGACCGTATATCAACATCTATATAATCATTAAATCTTAGTAACATAAACATATACAACATTCGATCAATACAATTCATATGTCTCAACTTCAAACTAGCACAAGAGAAAAGCCATACTCTAATGGCCATATTACTTATAAAACGAACTCACTCAAACATGAACATTATTCATCCTGTACATATAAAAAACCCAAAACACATACAATCATCTTATCCGCAATCATACCTCTCTATATAACATACATCAACCTAGATATGCATGAACAGGCCAGGTATAAATTTGCCATGAACCAAACACATTTAACATTCAACCATTCACACATATAACTAAGCTTAACTTTTGAATTCCAACCATTAGGTCATATAGCATAAATGCTTAAGTTAACCAAATGAAATAAGCCTTTTTCGCAAGGCTATAATATAGTTATGTACAATCACCCAAAATCTATTAATTAACACTTAAGTCTAGCCTATACATGTCTTTCGAATAAAACTAAGATAAGTATACCAAAAGTTTGATAGTGCGATTGACTTTTTGGATGATCCTCTGAGTCCGTAGCTTGAATCAAAGATCTATAAAACAGAGGTAGATAAGAGCACACACATACGGTAAGCTTGCTAGCTTAGTAAGCCTTAAGTAAACATGCACTTATATAAGTAACATACATACAACCATTCAAGTCAATATCTTCTATCACTAATCCGAACATAATTAATACATAACCTCTTTTATTTATAAAGCCGAAACAACTAAATATCATTGAATGCACTTGATACTAAAGCTTTATCTTTCTTATTCACATACACCAATCATTCAGTATATCACAGACATATGTACATAACATATGCTTATCCCTTCAACTAAATACGTTCATGCTTTCAAATAATTGCTATCACACAATATATCTTGCATATACATATTCATTCATCTCAAACAAGTTAATGTATAAAACCTTTACTTACTCAAATACTTGTTTGTCATTTTATTGAGTATCACGACTGTAAAATACATACCTCTCTGTCGAATTTATACGAATCATGTTTCTAAACAGAAATTTCTTGATATGTTCATAACTTGATTTTTATGCGCTTAGAGCTCGAACACATTCACCGGCACTAGGCCTGCTGGACTTAAGGTCCGAAGTATATCACCGAAATTAAGCCTGCTAGGCAATAAGCCCGATTCGTTTCACCGGCACATGGCCTACTAGGCTAAAAGCCCGAACTATTTCACCGGCACAAAGCCTGCTAGGGGCGAAGCCCGAATAACTCACCGGCACAAGGCCTGCTAGGCTCAAAGCCCGAGTAACAACATAATTAAACCTTCAATACATATTTATAAATGCTAACATCACAACCAAACCATATACATCATATTGTATCCACGTATCATATCAAGAACATGTACTTGTTCATATCACATTAACAAAATATATTTAATCTAATTTAGCACTTTACATTCGACTAACTCAAAATTTCGTAGTCAACATTATTAAATTTTGTTCTTTAACATGTTTATACTAACTCTTTAACATATAAGTGCTTAAGGACTTACCTCGGTTGTCGATAGACCGTGCAGATCGGCTATTCGAGAACCTTCGTCTTTCCCCGATCTAATTCCGTTTCTCTTTGCTCTTGATCTAAAACACATTAAAATTTAGCTCATTCAAGTACATTTCATCTCAATTTAGTCCCTAAGCACATAAATAGGCAAATTACCATTTTACCCCTACTATTTCAAATTTTTACAATTTAGTCCTATTTGCATAAAACACAAAATACACCAAATTTCTCCATACTCCTTAAGGGCCGAATTTTTATTTTGCATTATAGCCCTCTCAAATTTTTATTTTTACAAATTCGCCCAAAATACTCAAATTTACTAAAATTTCCAATGCAAAATATACTAATCTTTAACATATCATTTACCTCAAATCATAAATCACCAAAAATCACAAGAACCTAGCAATGGCCGAATCTCATACATGCTCATTTTCAAAAATTCTAACATGGGTCAACTACAGTTCGAAGCAACGATCTCAAAAAAGTAAAATTTATCGAAAACTAACTAAAAACTCACCTTGAATTTTAGCTTCAAAGTGCCGAAATTTCAAAGAATCAAAAGCTTATTTCTTCCTCCACATTCGACCATGGATGAGTGAAAAGATGATGGCTTTCTTTTCTTGGTTATTTTTAACATATAATAAATAAATACCAATTTACTAAACTAACATTATAATTAAAAATAACTAAACATTTTATCTTAAGGACAAACTTGTCCATGGACGGCCACTAACATCTAAAATGGGTTATTTACCCTTTATATACTTCATAATATAAAGCCATGATCAATTAAGCACATTTTACTTTAGTTTGCCACTTTTTCACTTTACGCGATTAGGTCCTTTTTATCAAATTAAGCACTCAAACGATAAAAATTTTCTATGAAACTTTCACACACATTAATTCACATATAATAGACTCAAAATATAATATTAAAATATTTCTCAGACTACGATTCGTGGTCCCAAAACCACCGTTCCGATTAGGGTCAAATTCGGTCTGTTACAGCAACTTTAAGAGGTTTTACAAATCCTGAGGGAGAAGCAGTTGTTCACCAAATTTAGTATGTGTGAATTCTGGCTAAGAAAAGTTACCTTTTTGGGCCATGTAGTGTCTATTGAGGGGATTAGGGTTGATCCCCAGAAAATTGAGGCTGTGTTGGAGTGAAAGCCACCTAAGTCTGTGGCAGAAATCAAAAGTTTTCTTGGTCTAGCTGGGTATTATAGAAGGTTTGTTTTCGGGTTCTCTTTAATTGCGGCACCATTAACCAAGTTGTTGTGAAAAGGGGTTCCGTTTGTTTGGTCTGATAAGCAACATGAGAGTTTTGAAAGGCTGAAAAGGATTTTGACGGAGGCTCCGGTGTTGATACAACCTGAGGCTGGGAAAGAGTTTGCGGTTTGTTGTGATGCGTCACACACAGGCTTAGGATGTGTGCTGATGCAGGATGGGAAAGTGGTAGCACATGCGTCTCGGCAGTTAAGACCGCATGAGTTGAATTATCCCATGCATGATTTGGAATTGGTGGCAGTAGTGTTTGCTCTAAAAAGTTGGAGGCATTATCTGTATGGGGAGAAGTCCGTTATCTATACAGATCACAAGAGCCTAAAATATCTCCTTACTTAGAAGGAGTTAAATTTAAGGTAGTGAAGGTGGATTGAGTTGTTAAAAGATTACGACTGCTCAATCAAATACCATCCGGGTAAAGCTAACGTAGTGGCGGATGCATTAAGTCGTAGGGTGATCTCTGACTTGAAAGCAATGTTTGCTCATCTCAGTTTATATGATGATGGAAGTTTATTAGCTGAACTTCAAGTGAAGCCTTCTTAGGTTAGTCAGATTAAGGAGAAGCAGTGGGCTGATGAGTTGTTAAAGCCGAAGTTTCAGTTGGGAATAGATTGTAAGATAACGGATTTCAGTTTGAATGGTGATGTGGTATTATGTTTTCGAGGGAAGACTTGCATACCAAAGGATTCTGAGTTGAGGCGTAAGATTTTGCAGTAAGCGCATAGCAGCCCATACACTATGCATCCTGGAAGAAGTAATATGTACCGAGATTTGCGAGAATAGTTTTAGTGGCCGGGTCTGAAGCGAGAAGTAACCAAATTTGTGAGTAAGTGCTTGACGTGTCAGCAGGTAAAAGCAGAACATCAGTTGCCTTCAGGGTTGTTGCAGCCGGTAAAGATTTCACAGTGGAAGTGGGAAAGGATCACGATGGACTTTGTTAGTGGGCTACCCCTTACGTCTACTAAGAAGGATTCGGTATGGGTAATCATTGATCGATTGACGAAGTCCGCCCATTTCATACCAGTTCGAGTCGACTACTTTCTGCAGAAATTGGCTAAGTTGTATATAGCAGAGATCGTGAGGCTGCATGGGGTACCAGTGTCTATCATCTCAGACAGGGACCCTAGGTTTACGTCGAGATTTTGAAAGGCGTTGCATCAAATGTTGGGTACAAAGTTAGATTTCAAGATCTGACATTTCATCCACGATCGATGGAGCCAGATCGAAAGGGTAATTTAGATCTTGGAAGATATGTTGAGAGGCTGTGTCATAGACTTCAGAGGTAGCTGGGAGGAGTTTCTACAGTTAGCAGAATTCGCGTACAATAATAGCTACCAATCTAGTATTCAGATGGCATCGTATGAGGCGTTGTATGGTCGGAAGTGTTGTACTCCTACTTGTTGGACAGAGTTGGGTGAGCGTTGGTTGTTGGGTCCAGAATTGGTTTCTGAAGCGGAAGACAAGGTTAAGTTAATTCGAACTCGATTGAAGGAAGCTTCAGACAGACAGAAGTCCTATGCCAATCTGAAGCGTAAGGACATAGAGTTTGCAGTTGGTGATCGAGTTTTCTTAAAGGTTTCACCGTGGAAGAAAGTGTTAAGGTTTGGACAAAAGGGTAAGCTAAGCCCCAGGTTCATCGGGCCTTATCGTGTGTTAAAGCGTGTGGGACCAGTAACCTATCAGATCGAGCTACCTTCAGAGTTAAGTCAGATCCATGATGTGTTTAACGTTTCGATGTTAAGATGCTACCGTTCGGATCCATCTCATGTTGTGCTAGTGGAAGAAATCGAAGTAAGGCCTGACCTATCTTTTGAAAAAAAACCAGTGCGGATCTTGGAAAGTGATGTTAAGGTATTACGAAGGAAGATAGTTCTGTTGGTTAAGGTTTTATGGTGAAACCATGGTTCAGAGGAAGATACGTGGGAACCAGAGGACGCAATGCGACAGCAATACCCTCATCTCTTCTGACCAGGTAATTTCGAGGCCAAAACTTCTCTAAGGGGGTGGAACTGTAACATCTTGAATTAGGGGCTTTGCATTTAATATGTTTCTGTGTGTATGCTATGCTCAATGTGTTAGTTTAGGGTGTTTGGGGGTCCAGGTAAGACTCGGGGTTAAGCCGAAGCCTTGGCCAAATATTCTCTTTTTGGGTACTTTAGTGGAGAGCTAGCTTGGTTAGGACTTAAGGGATATTGCTTGTGTTGGAAGACACAAGAAAGTCAGTGGGAAAGTGGCAAGGTGGCGCCACATAAAGTACTGAAAGGTGACGCCACAAGGGAGCAGTGAGGGAGCAGGTTCAAGTCGCATAGTTCTCATTTTGGAATTGTTTTTGGCATCTAGAAGGGAGGAGGTAAAGTTCGGCTAGGACACTTCAGGGTGGAGTGTTGATTGAGTCAAATAATTCAAATGTCCGACCATGAGGAAAAGTAGGAGTTTGAATTATTCCAACCTTTTTTGAGTGAGTGATCAGGAGTGAATTAAGGAGAAAAATATGGGATTGAGAGTGGTGAAGGTAGTGGCCAAATTTTGAATGCTTGAGGGGGATGAAGGAATCGGTTCTAGCTTGGTTGGGGTGTGCCAAATTTCAATTAAGGTCATAAGGTAGTTTACTTCTCTAATAGTACAATTTTGGCTTTGGAGTGGTAGGTGCCGAATTTTTGCTTCTTGATAGTTGCCGAATCACTTAGCTACACCTTCTTCCCCTTAGTACTTCTCTTTTCTATCAAACAAGGTTTTCTCCACTCTTTCATCTCTTGACCGGAACCATTTTTGAGACTCTTACCATTTCGGCAATCCCTCATTTCCTCATCTATCCACCTTTCCACTAAAAGCCGAAATCTCATTCTTCACTTCTTCTTCTTGACTGAATCCTCCATTACTACCATCCATCTCTTTGATTTCATCTTGCTTAGCCGAATTTCTTTAGCCTTTCTTCTTGTTCTTCATTTGTCGAAACTTATCCCTCACCCTTTCATCACCATTTTGCCACGGGTTTCTTCTTTAAGCCGAAGCATCCATTGATTCATATTCCTTCTATATTTCATTTTGGTCGAATTTTCCTTGAGTGCTCATCCTCTTCTTTCGTTCTTGGTTTAGTGGATTGCCGTCATTCCGTTCCTTAATCATCTCAGTTGGATTCTAATTGATCGTGGTAGGTACTCTCTTTCCCTTGCAATTCTCTTTTCCCTCTTTTTGGATGCCGTAGGCATTAATCTTGTTCTATATTTCTTGGCCGATTCAAGGGGGCCTTGTCTTGTGTTCTTTTGTCATCTGGTCTCTGATTGAAGGGTCTTAAGGGACTTTTGGGTTCGATCGATTAAAGCTAACCGAATCATTTAAATCCCAAGTCCGGGAATCAATCAATCTCTGAACCCTATCTCTAATTTTTGGATCTCAAGGTAAGGGATTCTCTTCAATTATTCGATCAGTTTCCTCTTTTTATTATTCGCTGCCTTAACCAATTGTATTGTTAAACAACCGATGTTTCAATATAGTATCTTCTGACCAAGATCCTTTCATGGAATCAAATGCCAGCCAAGCGAAGGAAGGGGTTGGACCCATAGTCCCAGCCCCTAAGTTCAAGAAGCGCGCGGTGTCTGCTGTTCGAGATTGGCCACCGGGTTGTGGGTCGGCTTATGAGCAGAATAGTAGACAAATAATAGTATTTCCGGTTAATGATAGTGTCGACATAGAAAGCGTTGTATTGCGTGTTACCAGGTGTGTAAAACTTTACACACTTATTTTTATCTGTATTATCAATTGTATGGGCTGAAAAGCCGGAAAAGGCTGTGTGGACAATCGTCGATGCCAGGTACGTGACTATAATGTTTTCCTTGCATGTATGGATGTATGCAGTATCTTTTACTTTGTTGATAGCATGTTGCATTCATTATGACATGCATGTTATGCATGGGATATGGATATGATATAGAGGGGAAGTGCTTCATTTTTTTTGGTCACATGGTGATCGGTGGCTTAGCCACGTTATATTACCGTTGGTCACATTGTGATCGGTGGGTAAGACACGTTATTTTTTTCTTGAGCAGTATGACTGTCAGCATGACTGCCAAATTGGCGTGTAGCAGATGGAGGGTTGATTGTAGAAATCCCCACGGTGTTATGGGTTGGTACGGGGTGGCGTGTAGACAATGGAAAAACTAGGTTGGGATGGGACATAATGCATTCATTTATTTTTAAGTCATCCAGAGTGGGCTAACGCCCCATATGCGATTGTAGGCCATGAGCCGTTTATGTGATATAAGGGGTTTACACACTGAGTCTCGGTGACTCATCCCTTGCTTAACCTTTCAGGTAATCAGTAGATCGTGGATATGGGAGCCGAGGCGGACTCGTGGAGTCCATAAAGTCTTTTCTTTTTGTAAACTTGTTTCCTGCCATATTTCATTTTTAGTTGGAGATTTTCGTAATGTAATAAGGCCTTCGTAATGTAATAAGGCCTTTCTAAATAAATATTTGGTTTTTATTATTTATTATTTATTTAAAATTTGATACTATGAAAACTTAATCATGAAAGTGAAGATGGGGGTTTTTAAAATACGTGTAACACCTAAACAAATGTTTTCTTTCAAGTATCACCCAGCATAACAAATATTCGATTAACACAAATTGAAATTTTCCTAAACTAACAAATCACTGTTTCAAGACATCGCCTTAATCGAAAAGTTTTCAAATCCACGGTTTTTCCTAAATTCAACAAGAATTCGTTTTTACTACACCCTTTGACATACCAGATCTGGTCATAACGTTTAGGCCGGGTTTGGGGTGTTACACCCAAAATTTGGGGCATTACAGGAACGATCATCAACTTCTAAGGGTTTAATTGCCAGTGCCACTACTTTCTCTAGTTCTGGTTCATCATCAGCTTCTAAGGGTTCTTCGTGAAGATCATCAGTATTCTCCTTATTTACCTCCTGAGTTGGATTTTCCCGGCTACGTAGTATTTTACCTGATCAGAGAGCGATTTCTTTCACATGCTTCTTCTCTTCTCTCTGAGGATTATCTTCGGTGTTGCTAAGAATACCTATGCCAATTTGTCTTTTTTTATCACCTATCATGCTCATCAATTGGCTCATCTGATTTTTAAGCTTTGTTAATGTTTTTGCTAAATTGGTGCACTCAAACTGCATTTGCTTCACATCTGTTGTCATTGACTTTATTTCCCCCTTGATTTGATCCAACCATTGACCACATACAGTATGGTCATTTGGGTTGGCCTTTTTCTGAGGTTTCTATAACTAAGGAGCTTGACAGTTAATATTTTTAACTTGATTTGAAGTATTACCTCATTGATTTCCTCCCCATCTCAGATTCAGGTGATTTCTCTATCTGTGATTATAATAATTCAATAAAGGTTTCCACCCCTATTCCCTATGTGGTTCACATCCTCGGTGGGATTGTTAATAAAGTGAAAGAGTAATTTGTCTCCTCCATATATAGATAGTCCATATTTCTCAGACTTTATTTAGTTAATTCTGTCCACTAACTATTGATATCTATCATCCTCCTGGATAGCTTTACCGTAGATGGTCTTTGGCCATATGTATGTCGTTCGGTTGGCCACTGGTAAGACATAATTTCCATATTTTCTATTAATTGTTGTAAGACATAATTTCCATATTTTCTATTAACTTGTATGCATCCTCGTACGCTCTGATCATTAAGGCACCTGCTACTGCACCATCTAATCTTGACCTTGAATGCACATCCAACCCATTCCAGAAAATTTGCAGTCGTAACCATACAAGCAATCCATGGTGTGGGCATTTCTAAATTAGCATCTTAAAACTCTCCCATGCTTTGTGAAAATTTCCCCCCACCAATTGTTTTAACATCGAAATTTCCCTTCTTAGTTGGACCGTTTTGTTAATAGGGAAGAACTTTTGTAGGAATTTCCCTACGAGTTCGTCCCATGTCATGATTGATTCTGGTGCATACGAATCTAACCAAGAAAATGTGTTATCAATTAATGAAAATGGGAACAATCGAAAACGAATCGCGTCATCAGTGACCCTATTATATTTGAAGGTATCACAAAGCTAGAGAAATGATTTTAGATGTTGACTCGAATTTTATGTCATTGTTCCTTAAAACTACAAATTATTCTGAATCATCTTGATCATAGTTGGCTTGATCTCAAAATTATTGGTAGTTATGGCTGTCCTTGTTACACTCCCTTAAACCATATCTAGATTCGGTAACGCATATTCCCTCAGAGTTCTTTCACTATGCCCCATGAAATTGTTTGTAGGTACTTGTGGCGGTGGTGATGGGTCTTTTAGGTTTTACTGTTAGCTTCGTCACACAATGGATTCTCGCATGGTGGTAAATTACCTTCAGCAGGTAGCTAATTCTACATTGGCTCCTGCTGTTGCTGTTGCTATCGACTATTTCTTTGGATTATTCTTTCTAGCTCTGTGACTGGGTCTATAGGTGTTCCCCTACTACAAGTCATATACTAAACCAAAAAAGACAAGATTAGTAGAAAATAAGAAACATAAATTTGTACTTATAATCCAAATATTTCCTAATTATTCTATTAATATGAAAAAATTACAATTCATATCGTGACGTTGCATCCCCGGCAATGGCACCAACAACTTTACCACCTCTGGACGTAGCAATGTCCAGAGTAGAAATCTTGCACAAAATATATAAAAGAAGGTATCCGCAAGTATACGGGTAAGGTTGTAATATAGTTACAATGGAGTAGGTGAGTACTCTGAGGATTGTTCCCAAAGGAGGTGATCACTAAATTAATTATAACCTAAATATAAATATATCATATTAGTGCTTTAAATGGATTATGTTACGATGAAAAAAAAGAAAGGTTTTTGTGATCTATACTAATAATAACAATAAAGAAAATAAAATAAAATAAAGAAATAAATCACGAGAAATCAAATAATAAAGTATATATTAAATCTGGGCATGGGTGATTAGCTCGCTTTAGTAATCAAAACCAACTATTGTTTTGGGTTTTCTTGTTCAACCAACTAGCCAATACTCCAACAGGATCTTCCATTGAAATACTGAGTCATCAAGAACTAATTATCTTTCGACCTCACAGTCTAGATCGGTTCAGGGTGAAGGTGTTCACGAGTAGGCCACAACGAATTTGGGTTAATTCCCACCTCAATGAATTCCTAGGGTTGTTAGGCCTAGGATTTAGGTTATTCCTTTCTTAAACAACTGATCTGCTAAGAAAAGCCTACAAAAAAGTTAATTAATCATACATTCACTCGCTAATCCCCTACAGGAGGATTAGTTCCTCATGGATCTCATAAACAATATAAAATTGATAGAAGGAATAGACATGATGAATGGTTAAAGAGAATAAAGTTTAGAATAAGCCTAATTTTTATTAGAATTAAGCGTAGAATCCTCACAGAGTTTGATTATTTTTCACAAATCTGATTTCCCCCACAAAAGTAAATAATAACAACTGAAATAAAACCTAAGGCTAAGAAAAGAGAAAAACTAAAGAATAAATCTAGGAAGAAAATTATAGAATATGGAAGTTGTCCATCATATGTGTTAAATGAGCCTATTTATAGACTTTTGAGTTGTCGTCATCCTTTACCCTAGGTTAGCTGCCATCCTTGTGCTTAATAATTGATTATGCAGTCCGAAATTCCTCTGGCTCGTAATTATTTCTCGTATAGAGGTGATATCATGACACACCAGGTCTTGTATCACGACATCGAGGGTAGTATGCTCATCTGTAGGGTATCTTTAGGGGTGTGTCTCGACATCTTTAAGCTGTGTCACAACATCAAAGGAATTCTTCTATCCTGCTCCCTATGTTCCTACATCCCACGCTCTGTGTTGCAACACTGTGACCAATATCTAGTTCAAGCTCCTAAAGTGGGAAAACTAGTTTAATTTTCTACACCGAATTATGACATATCAATTTTTCATGCACAAGTTAGGTACTTAAAGAATTTATTATTGATCCAGCTTCTAGTAGCAATCATGAACTCAAGTGTTGGTGAATTGTTCTTTTTGGTTTTGGCTTGTACTTAAGATGTTTTATACTTAAAATGGTCATTTTGTGGCTTGTTAGCATTTGAAGACTGTGTATATGTATAAATGCAGTGGCTTTAGTCATGTTGTTAAATGACTTGATAGGTTGCTTGGACTACATGTCTAATATCCTTATGGTTGAGGAAGTATCTTGCTATGTGATAATTCTTGAAAAGAGTTATATTTCATGCCTTTAGACCTATCTAATTGTTTGTACTCAAGTACGTTTTGTTGCATTTTTGGACATTTTAGTTAGCATTTTTAATATTGCATTAGGACTTGGATTGTGTGGGAATTGGGTGCTTTTAATCTCTTATGGTAGAGTTTTTTGTGTTGGTATGGTAACAACAAGTTTTGGAACGAGGAAATAAATGTGTGAAGTTGTGTCGGACAAAGTGCAGAAATTTTGCCAGCATGGATGCCGTGGCAATATCGGGAAGACCAAGTCAACATTTTTCGTGTAGTAGTTCAAATTTAAATTCAAACTTGTACTAGATAAACCCCCTAAAAGTGGAGAAGATAATCACGAGCTGTTCATCGGCCCTAGCTTAATCTATCTATAAAAATAGATGAAGGAGATCTCACAAAGGGCGACGAACAAGTGGGAGAGATCCTTAGGCATGAATAAGGGTTAAATTACGCAAAGGAAGAAAAGTCGAAGGCAGTCCTTCTTAGCCATCACAAAGACGTTGTGCTACTAAAGTGTGGATTGGGCAAGCGAAAGCTGCTTCCCAAAGTTCTTCCATTATTTCCTTCAAAAGATTGAATTGTAGTAGTTGAATCATATTTTGGTTTGGAATTTTAATTCCCAGCCCATGAGCTAAATCTCATAGCGATGGGGTTACTTTCAATGAACCCTTAACTGTTTTATGAATGCCGTATATATCGTATTTACTTTAAAGTTTCATTTGATTGTTATTATTTCTTAATTAAGATGCAACGATCTCTAGATATAGAAGGTTGTTTACATTCTAAAAACTGAGTCTAATTTCGAAAGGGTTGGATTGGTTGGATTAAAATTAAATGAAATGAGCAAGTATTTGATAGACACTTGTATTCAACTCCAAAAATAGAGTCATGGTCATACAGAAGGAACCCATGCAAGATATCTAAAAAGCCTATAGACACAAGCAAGCTAACTTGAGGTTTTGTCCTCATGCGAGGCAGGCCATTTTAGAACTCTTATATGTATTAAAGTAGATATGATTTTGCCAAGGCATTATTGAGAGTAAGGTTCAATTCTAGGTAATCTTAACATTTCTGAACCAACATCACTCCATCCTTATTCTTTGTCATAGTAACTTTTCCACAACATATTTAGTTGTTTATTTCTTTGTTCAAAGTCTATTCAGATAATCACTCTCGTTATTGCGATAAAATTTCTGCTTTCAGTATTTCCATAGAATTTCCAGGTATTCATTAATTCCACATATTGCATGCATCACTATTTCTTTAATTGTCACTACACACTTATAATTGATTTTGCAAAGATGGACGCTCTTGCGGTGGACTCTGTGCTGCATAATTGGCGTATCCTACACTGTCCCTATTATGCAAATAGTAAGACCAGTAAGTATGAGACGTATCCAAGAGTATAACGGTAAGGTATTTAAAATGATTAAGATTTGTACAGGATATAGGAAATTAAAGAGATATAGCGAAGAAATGAAAATATATTCTTGAAGTGAATGTAAACATGGTACGATCTAAAAGAAATATTGATCATCTGTGTATGGGTCTATTTCTAAAACTCGGTGAAGTCATAGCTTAGTGATTGAAGAATGTAGGTAAGGTCTCAAAGATACTGAAGAGATGGAAAAAGGCCTTAGGGTTAGGTATAGGAATGAATATTAGTATAAGAATGGCAATTGAGGAAGTAATTGTAACAACCTGTTTTTCAGTAGTGTTGAAAATAGTGGTTTCGGAGCCAGCAAATCTGGTAAGTTCATAAATATTATTAATTAATATTTACGAGTCAAATATGGTTTTAAAAAGGTTTTTGATTTGACAATTTAAGTTATATAAACAATTTATTAAGTTCAAGTGGTATGACCCTAAAGTCAAGTGGTTTTAGAAAATGAGGTATCAGAACCTAGTTTCTATAAACCAAGAGGTAAATATTTTTATAAATATTTACAAAATGTCAATAAGGTGGTATTAAAGTTTCGTTGAAAAAATTTAACGTTTCGATAGTTAATTAATTAAAAAGGACTAGATCGTAAAAGATGTAAAATTTGATCACTATTTTTTGAGTGATTAAATGGTTATTTGAATAAAGGAAAAGGTAATTAAATAGTAATTAGACCATTCAAGGTGTTAGTGGACAATAATGGACATGAATTTGATGTTTTATTTAATTATTAACTAAGGTTAATTTTGTAATTTGATAATTATATTAAAATAAAATAAAACCAAAATGTTTTATCATCATCTTAATGTCTTCTTCAGCGATTTTGAATGGAGAAAAACTCCATGGAAGACCTTGAAGCTTTGGATCATAAGTGGGATAGTTCATCTCATGCGGCCTTAGTTGACGAGATGCATATGCTACCACCTTCCCTTCTTGCATTAACACGCATCCCAGACCTGTGTGCGATGCATCACAATAGACAACAAATTCCTTCCCAGCCTCAGGTTGAATCAATACCGGCGCCTCAGTCAGAATCTTCTTTAACTTCTTGAAACTCTCCTGTTGTTTATTGGTCCAAAAAAACGGTACTCCTTTTCGCAACAACTTGGTTAAAGGTGCGGCAATCAATGAAAACCCCTCAGCGAACCTTCTGTAGTACCCAGCCAAACCCAGAAAACTTCGAATTTTCGACACTGACTTTGGTGATCTCGGTCCAATACGACTTGATCTTACGGGATCAACCTAATCCCTTGGCGAAAAACAACATGCCCCAAAAAGGTCATTTCCTTTAGCCAAAATTCACACTTGCTGAATTTGGCATACAATTGCTTTTCTCTTAATATTTGCAGCACAACCCGAAGATGAGAATCATGCTCCTCCTTCGTTCTTGAGTACACCAAAATGTCGTCTATGAACACCACCACAAACCGGTCTAGATAGGGTTAGAAGACCCAGTTTATCATGTCCATAAAAACGGTTGGTGCGTTAATCAATTCGAGCGGCATCACTTGAAACTCATAATGCCCATAACGAGTTCGGAAAGCAGTCTTGTGAATATCCGCCTCCTTGACCCTTAATTGATGGTACCCTGATCTCAAATCTATCTTTGAGGAAATCGAAGCTCCTCACAACTAATCGAACAGGTCGTCAATCCTTGGTAGCGGGTATTTGTTCTTAATAGTCAACTTGTTCAATTGACGATAGTTAATGCACATGCGCATCGACGCATCCTTTTTCTTCACGAACAAAACCTGCGCTCCCCACAGAGATACACTTGGTTGGATAAATCCCCGGCCCAACAGCTCTTGGATCTGAGCTTTTAGTTTTGCCAGCTCCTTCGGTGCCATCCTGTAAGAGGCGATGGACACTGGAGCTTTTCCCAGAAGTAGCTCAATGCGAAATTCAACCTCACGATCCGGAGGTAACCCCAGAAGCTCTTTAGGAAAGACATCCGAGAATTCTTTCACCGTTCTGACATCCCCTACAGACAATTCCTTGGCATCCGATGTGCTGATAAAAGCTAGATACGCCTTACACCCCTTTCGCACCATCTTTTTTGCCTTTAATGCCGAAACCACATTGGACAGGTAATTCTTCCTTTCTCCTATCACAATTGCTTCCTCATCCTCTGAAGTTCTTAACACCATACGCTTAGTAGCGCAATCCAAGTTTGCACGATGCTTAACTAGCCAGTGCATGCCTAAAATCATATCGAACTCGCCGAACGGCAGTTCCATCAAGTCTGCCGGAAATACTACTCCTTGAACTTCTAAAGGCACATTCCTAAACAACTTGCTCACTACCACAGATTGTCCTAAAGGGCTAACCACAGACATTTTTCTAGCAGCAATTTCAGATTTAATGCTCAAAGTCCCAGATACAGTACAGGCAACATATGAATGTGTAGACTGAATCTCTATCAAGGCTGGAAAGGGTGCATCAAATATAAGAAACGTACTGGTTATGACGTCCAGTGCGTCGCCATCCTCTCGATGTCTAGCCGCATAAACCAGTCCAGACTGTCTTGCATCTGTACTACCAGCACCTCTACCCGGTGCTCCAAGACCTTGAACAAATCCATTTCCCCCTCTGGCTGGACCACGACCTCTTGGTGGCTGCTAACCACCCCTCCCAGGCTGTGCAAAACCCTGACCTACCCTCTGCACCCTAGCAAGCTCTTGCGGACAATCCTTTATCAAATGATCCCTAGACCCACATTTAAAACATCCTCCGGTTCTTCTACAACACTCCCCCGGATACATTCTCCCACACTGTGTACAAGGTCGCAACTGACCTACAGCAATTGGCATCATGGCTCGAGCTGCCCTATCTAACCTAGGCCTCTTTTGGAAACCCCTAGTAAGTCCTGACATCCCAAAACCTCTCTTATTCTTGCCCCTATCTTTATCCCGATTCTGCCTCTCAAAACGTTTCACTTCTTCAGTGATTTTTGCTTTCTCAACCAAAATGGCAAAATCTCTCTTTTGGCAAAATCTCTCTCCCGCTGCAGAGCTATCTGTACTCTCAGCTCATCCCGTAGACCATCTTTGAACCTAACACAACGCTCATAATCGGTCGCAACTATACCCCGAGCGTAACGACTAAGGCGCAGGAATTTAGCCTCATATTCTGCAACAGATTTATTCCTCTAGACCAAGTTCAGAAATGCTTTCCTCTGGGCGTCTACATAACTCGCTCCAACATAATTTCCCTAGAACGCTGTCTTAAAGAAGTCCCAGGTGATACGGTCCGCTGAAGTACCTTCCCTCACTGTGAGCCACCACTGGTACACCTTATCTCGTAGGAGGGACACTACTCCTTTCAATTTTTCCTCTGCTGTGCAGTCTAGATCATCCATAATCCGCTCAACTACCTCCAACCAATACTCAGCTACGTTTGGGGCCACACCAGAAATGCCCCTAAATACCTCAGCCCCGTTTGCCCGAAATTGCTCAGGAATAGATTTTTTGGCCACAGATCCAGTGCTTGCTCCAGCAATCCGTTCCAACACCTGCAGCATCGCTTGGGACAAAGCATCATCCCCTCCAGTTTAGTTCTGAGTTCCCGCTTTCGGCACTGGTGATGATGGCGCTTCGCCCTCCAGCACATGCCCTGATTCTGAGGATCCAACCTCAGCACCCCGGCCTCTACCACGACCGTATACCCCATGTTCACGTCCTCTGGTGCTTATGTTCGCTAGATCGAATTAATCTGATTATAAATTTTATGAATCAGTATATAATTTCAATGTTTATTAACCAATGTCTTATGCAAAGTAAGTATAGCAGTTACTTTCGCAGATCGAACTTCCTAATGTCTCAGTCTCTACAGTCTTAGCTAACAGTCCTGGTATCACTAACTCTATAGTTTCTTTCCTAAGTCATTTCAACATATATTCAAACAAAATCAAAAGACTTACGGATTTGGTGCCAGAGACCCGTGATGCCATACTTCTAATAAAGACATACATTTCTAAATCAAATTTCAAGCAACTTTGAAAACATTTTCGAACCCAGTCCACAGTCGAGTTTTGCAACCGGGCTTTGATACTGCTAAATGTAACACCCCAAACCCGGCCTAGACGTCATGATCGGATCTGGCATGTCACATGGAAAGGTTGCTAAGAAAGTTGCGTGTTTGTAAAACATTCGTATTCTTTTTAAAACTTCGAGTTTAGCTATTTGTTTATAAAAACCCATTTAACTCAATGTCTATTTTACAAAAGTTGTGATTAATTTCGAAACTACTTTATTTAGGAGAGTCAAGTTTGAATTGTTGGTAAAATCTTGTTATTACCAGAAATCAGCTTCAGTGAATTTGAACATGTGATATTTTGAAAACTGTTTCGACGTTTAAGAGAAACTGATGTTTAATCAAGTATTGAAAAGCCATTTGTTAACATTTTGGAAAAACAACAAATATTAATATCTTAGTCGTATTGCATGTTTAATAGAGAATAATATCTGAATTAAAAACTAAAACCAAAATAAATCTCAAAGGCCTTATTACAAAACATAAACCCAATTTTAAAATAAAACTTAAAGTAAAGTAAAACGAAATTTACAAAAGTAATGATGTATGGCCACCACAGAGTCCACCTCGGCTCCAAATCCTCACTGTTGGGGATTACATGAAAAATTAAAGCAGATGGATGAGTCACGAGAACTCAGTGTGTAATTCCCCTTTGAAACAAAATTTGGGCCTAAGCCCACAGAAGCAAATTGGGCCATAGCCCTCATATAAGCAAATTTCGCCGAAGCCCATACGAATCGAATTGGGCCAGAGCCCTATAAACATGGTATCTTAGATAATGAATGCAATGCACCCCAGCCAAGCCTAGTATTCCATCCGCTGCACACCACCCATATCCAACCTATCACACTTATGGGGATTTCTACAATCAACCGTCCATCCACTACACACCTCGATGGCAGTCACGCTGCTTATCGCCGAAATATGTGGTAGAGCCACCGAAATATGAAATATATGGCAGAGCCATCGAAATCTATGGCAGATCCACCGAAATATGTGGCAGAGCCACCAAAATATGTGGCAGAGCCACTGAAATACACTTCCCCGATCATTAAATATCATGTCCCACGCCCATGCAACATATCGTGTCATAATAATTCATGTATTGAATAATGTACCAACATGGTAGATATACAAAGTACACAAACATGCTCAGCCTACCCCTTTAAGGTATGATAGTAAATTTACTCACCTGGGTTGTAACCAAACTACCGCATTAGGGATATTTCATTGACTTACACATTAGGGAATCATACGGATCAAGTCAAGTGAATAAATCATCTGGTTCAGAGTTAAATAACAAGTGAAGTCTAGGTGGATTCTTCCTCAGGTATTGTCTCAATCAATTGGTTTTTCCCACAAGTATTTTTCCCTAATTCATTCTCTTTGTCTTTGCATCTTTAGCTTAATAGTTAGTTAATTTTAGATTAAATAAAAATTGACTTTTATCTTAGGCTAAATACTAAAAAGAAAGTTAGTATTATTACTTTTAGTTCCTTTGGGTTCGACAATCTAGTCTTGCCATTGAACTATACTACTGTTTGATAGGTGCACTTGCCTTAAGTCGTTGTCATAGTTAGCTTCTAGGCTCAATCATTCTTTTTTATAAATTTTTAAGACTCTGACATAACGACCAAGTTTTTGGCGCCGTTGCCAGGGAACTAAAATATTAAGAACGTTCAATTTTTATTACTTTAGCCATTTTTATTTTGCTTTTAACTTTGCTAATTTTCCTTCTTTTATTTGTTCTTGATAGGTACCTCTAGTTTATGACTAGAAGGAGCCCGACAGGACCCTTAATTTACGACAATGATATTGAAGGTATTGGTCGTAGAAATCCTAGAGAGATAAGGCGAAGCTTAAATTACATAGAAGAAGAACAAGAAGTCAAAATTAATACCAGTGAAGAGATGGCTGAGAATAATCCGCTACCTCTAGAGGCGGCTGACATTCATGCTCCTCGAACTATGTATGGTTATGCTAAACCTAATTTAGCAGGAACTGAGTCAAGTATTGTTAGACCTACTATTGCTGCAAATAATTTTGAACTGAAACCTAACTCAATTCAGATGATACAGCAATTTATTTAGTTTGATGGTTTGCAGGATGAAGATCCAAACAATCACTTGGTGAATTTTGTAGAATTTTGCGATACTTTCAAAATAAATGGCATTTCTGATGATGCCATCCATCATTGATTATTTCCCTTTTCTTTGAGGAATAAAGCCAAATAGTGGTTGCATTCTCTCCCTCAAGGGTCAATTACTACATGGGAACAAATGACCGAAAATTTTTTATTAAAATATTTTTCGCCAACTAAAACAGCCAAGTTAAGTAATGATATCTCTTCTTTTGTGCAAATGGATTTAGAAACACTTTACGATGCATGGGAGAGATACAAAGGTCTATTGAGAAAGTTCCCACACCATGGATTACCCTTGTGGCTACAGGTCCAAACTTTTTACAACAGTGTGAACCCCTCAACTAGGCAATTAATCGATTCAGCCGCCAGTGGAACATTGAAAAACAAAACCCCTAAGGCTGCCTATGAATTCATTAAAGAGATGTCACTGAATAACTATCAGTGGCAAGTCACAAGGACAAAGCCAACAAAAGCTGCCAGTGTTTTCAACCTCGACGCAGTAACCATGCTATCAAATCAGGTAGAACTAATAAAAAAAAGATTGATGTTTATGTGATTCTTTGTAGGGACATCCAGTTATGCAGTGAGATACGAATAGAGGAGGAATGAGCAATAGAAAATATCCACCTTACAACCCGAGCACTGAGAACGAGCAAGTTCACTATATGGGTAATAATAACTTTATACCTCAAAATAACCTTTATAATAACACTTTCAATTCAGGTTGGAGGAACCAGTCAAATATCTCGTGGGGTAATCAAAGAAACCAGAGACAGCAATCCTTCCCACAAGAAAAGAAGCCAAACCTTGAAGAAATGCTGACAAAATTTATAGAGATGTCAGAAACCCAGTTCCAAAACACTGAAACAATATTGAGCAATCAACAAGCATCAATTCAAGGGCCTAAAGATCAAATTGGACAACTAACTAAGTTAGTTTCTAAAAGACAACTAGAAAGTTTACCTAGAGAAAGAGAGCAAGTGAAAGCAGTTACACTAAGAAGTGGAAAGGAATTGATTGAAAAATGAAGAAGATACCACATGAAACAGAGAAGGCAAAAGATGAGGGAGTTGAGAATGTAACGCCGGTACACAAAGAACGTAAACCACCAATCCCATATCTGGCAAAGTTGAAGAAAGATTAATTAGATGCACAATACGATAAATTTCTTGAACTTTATAAACAGTTACATATTAACTTACCTTTTGTTGAAGCTATTTCACAGATGCCGACATACGCAAAATTCCTAAAAGAGCTTCTAACAAATAAAAGGAAATTTGAAGAAATATCAACAGTGGAACTTAATGAAGAATGTTCAGCTATCATCCAAAACAAGCTACCAACCAAATTAAAAGATCCAGGAAGTTTCACTATTCCCTGTTTAATTGGTAGCTTACATATTAAAAAAGCACTAGCTAATCTAGGCGCTAGTATTAATTATTGCCTTATAAAATGTTTAAGCAAACTTGATCTTGGGGAACCAAAACCCACTAGGATGAGCAAGCAATTAGCTGACAGATCTATTAAATATCCTATAGGAGTTATTGAAGATATTCTAGTAAAAGTTGATAAATTTATATTCCCTGTTGATTTTCTTGTGCTTGACATGAATGAAGACATTGAGGTACCTTTAATTTTGGGGCTCCCTTTTTTAGCTACTGCTAGAGCTGTTATTGATGTAGGTGATGGTAAACTTGCATTAAGGGTAGGCGACGAGGAAATTATTTTCCAAATTTATGATGCTATGCGGTATTTTAGAGAACAAGATGATTCCTGATACTTTATTGATGCCAATGATCATTTTATCCAAGATTCTTTGCAGGAAATCATACATGACGACATGATGGAACTGTGTCTTGCCCAAGGTGAGGGGGGAAATGATGATTCTGATGAGTTGAATTCTCATACATCTACCTCTAGACAAAAGAAAGAGGAGGATATTGAAATCAATAACGAATTTAAACAAAACCCTTCTATTGATGAGCCACCGAAATTGGAATTAAAACAGTTGCCAAAACACTTAGAGTATGTATTCCTCGGGGATAATTCTATGCTACTAGTAATTATCTCTTTAGAACTGGAACCCGAAGAGAAAGACAAGTTGCTAAAAGTACTAAGGAAACATAAAAGAGCCATAGCTTGGAAAATTTCTGACATTAAAGGAATAAGCCCATCATTTTGCACCCATAAAATTTTAATGGAAGATGAGGATAAACCATGTGCAACCTCAAAGATGATTGAATCCCAACGTGAAAGAAGTTAGTAAAGCTGAGGTAACTAAACTCCTAGATGATGGAATAATTTTTCCTATTTCTGACCGTACTTGGGTAAGTCCTGTGTAGGTCGTTCCAAAGAAAGGAGGCATGACTGTTGTTGCCAACGAAAAGAATGAACTAATTCCTACAAGAACAATCACAGGTTGGAGAGTATGTATTGACTATAGAAAGTTGAACGACGCCACCAGAAAATATCACTTTCCCTTACCCTTTATTGATCACTTCCAAATCCCAATAGCCTCTGAGGATCAAGAAAGACAACATTCATATGTCCATACGGTACGTTTGCTTATCGTAGAATGCCTTTTGGATTTTGTAATGCTCCTGCTACTTTTCAGCGCTGCATGCTAGCTATCTTTGATGAACTTGTGGAAGACGTTATGGAGGTATTTATGGAAGATTGTTCAATATTTGGTAATTCTTTTCATCTTTTCCCTAAAAATCTACAATGAGTTCTAATGAGATGTGAGGAAACGAACCTTGTTTTCATCTTTTCACTTTATGGTTCGAGAGGGGATTGTGTTAGGACATAAAATTTCTAGTAAAGGGATTGAGGTAGACAAAGCAAAGGTCGAAACCATAGAAAAATTACCTCCTCCTAGTACAATTAAGGCTATTAGAAGCTTTTTAGGACATACTGGATTTTATAGAAGATTTATTAAGGATTTTTCTAAAACAGCTAAGTCGTTAACGAAATTACTACAAAAAGATGTGCCTTTCAATTTTGATCAGGAATGTATAGATAAATTAATAAATGCTCTAATTGTAATTGCACCTGATTGGAATTTACCCTTTGAACTAATGTGTGATGCAAGTGATTTTGCAATAGGTGTAGTTTTGGGACAGTGAAGAGACAAGCACTTTCAGCCGATCTATTACGCTAGCAAGACATTAATGGCTGCACAAGAAAATTACACCACCACAGAAAAAGAATTGATAGCTGTGGTCTTTGCATTTGATAAATTTAGACAGTATTTGATATTATCTAAAGTTGTCGTTTACACTGACCATTCAGCTCTTCGTTATCTTTTAACTAAATCTGATGCAAAACCTCGACTCATAAGATGGATTTTACTATTACAGGAATTTGACTTAGAAATTCAGGATAAGAAAGGAGCTAAAAATCTTGCAGCAGATCATCTTTCTAGGCTTGAAAATTCATATATTGAAAAACTAGATGAGAATGAGATAAATGACTCATTTCCTAAAGAACAACTATTTGCTATATCTAACTCCGAGGTACCTTGGTTCGTAGACATTGCAAATTACTTAGCTGCTAACATCCTACCAAAAAGGTTAACACATCATCAAAAGAAGCGATTCTTTGCTGATGCGAAAAATTATTTTTGGGAGGATACTTTTCTTTTCCGTATATGTACAGATCAAGTAATTCAGATATGTGTTACAAATGCAGAAGCAAGCAAAATTCTAGAACATTGCCACTCAAGACCTTCAAGAGGACATTACAACGGGATTAAGATAGCACATAAAATGCTTGAATCAGGTTTTTATTGGCCAACTCTATTTAAAGATGCCAACAGGTATGTTGCTTCATGTGATAAATGCCAAAGGACAGGTAATATCTCTAAACGTGATGAAATTCCTCAAACATATATGCTATCATGTGATATATTTGATGTATGGGGTATTGGCTTTATGGGTCCATTTCCTAGTTCATTTGGAAATAAATACATCTTAGTAGCAGTAGGTTACATGTCAAAATGGGTGTAAGCCCAAGCTTTACCTACTAACGATGCTAGAGTAGTAGTAAGGTTCCTTAAGAAACTTTTCTCTCGATTCGAAACACCCAAAGCAATCATTAGTGGCAGGGGTACTCACTTTTGTAATACTCAATTTGATAGTCTTAAAAAAATATGGAGTACACCACAGGACAGCTACCCCTTATCACCCTCAAACCAATGGGCAAGTAGAAGTAGCAAATCGAGAACTTAAGCGTATTCTAGAGAAAACAGTTGAACTAAACAGGAAAGACTGGGCATTAGAAGTAGATGATGCTTTATAGGCATATAGAACAGCGTTTAAAACTCCCATAGGAACTACCCTATACAAACTTGTTTATGGAAAAAGTTGTCATCTACCATTTGAGTTAGAGCACAAAGCTTTCTAGGCTATAAAATTCTTAAATTATGATCTTAAAACCGCAGGTGAGAAGAGGATGATGCAATTGAACGAGCTAGATAAATGGCGAGCTAATGCCTATGAAAATTCACAATTATATAAGGAGGCAACAAAGTGATGCCATGATGCTCGTTTAAAGCAATCAAAGCAATTCGAAGTAGGAGACTTAGTCCTCTTGTACAATTCAAGGCTCAAATTGTTTCCTGGAAACCTAAAATCAAGAATGTTAGGTCCATTCGTGATCAAAACTATTTTTCCCTAGGGCACAGTCGAGGTAACTCATCCAACTCATGGCACATTCAAGGTAAATGCTCAGCGACTAAAAATTTATAATGGTGAAGATTTTAGGGATACGAGAGAGGAGCTTTGGCTCCATGAGCCTTCATATAGAGATGAAAATAGGGAGAGTCTAGCTTAAGACTTTAAAAGAGCACTTTTTGGGAGGCAACCTGACTACTAACTACACTAATGACGTATTCTAGATTTCTAGCACCTGACTACAAACTAACCAATTCAGTAAGACACAAGTTTTTCTACCACACGACCTTGCACACGGGAGTGGCAGTGGCCGTGTGAACACCACGAACAGGTACATGGGCATGGCAAATATGGTGTAAGAATAGGAAAAAAACTTTCTCCAAGCCACGGGCTCCGACTAAACAACATGACCGTGCGACGCGATCGTGGTCGAAATTGACTTACGAACATGAGCGTACGACAGGCCCGTGCATCCAACCCGTGGTTGATTCTGAGCAAACGAAACGGGCATAAAACATGCCCGTGCTTTAAAGCCGTGGTTAAAACTGACTTACGAACACGGGTGTAGGACCCTTGCACACGGGCATGGGAGAAACAAACAATGTCAGGTACGCCAGTGCGATACGGGCATGGAACACAACATAAACGTGCCTAAAATTAAATGTCCGAAAAATACGGGCTGAATAAAGAGAACACGGGCGTGGCCCCTAATCGTGTCTCCCACCCCCTATTTAAAGCAACCAATGCCCGTCTCCCCCAAAATTTTCCCCAACCCTATCCGTTTCTCTCCAAAATCACTACCCCATTCCAGCTACCAGCAAAACCATCTTCCCCCTTGACTTTCCCTATCCCTTATTTCTTTCTCCCTTTCACATACACATAGAAAACCAGTCCACGCCTATGCTGACAAAATACACGCCCGTCCAAAAATGCAACACAGTCGTGTTTCCCATCTATTTGTAGCACACGCCCGTGCATCACCACACAATGCCCGTGCTCCAACCACTACCTTAGCTGCGCTGCTCCTCGCCAAAACTCCACCGGTCACCTCTCCTTTTTACATTTCCCCCATTAAACTATTTATCACTAGATTTAGTCTCTAGTTTGTTCCTTCTTATTGTTTAATATTAGTTATATTCACTATTAGATTGATTTATTCGTTTAGTCCTTGATTAAATAAATAACGATTAGTATTTATGCAAAATATTAGTTTATTTCTTATCGTGATTTTTGTCCTTGTTATATTTTTGATAATATTGGGTTCTTACTGATATGCAATATGCCTTGGCTGGAATTATTGAATATCTATTATTCTCAGGACCATAATGTCGTCATCTTGAGGCAAGAAAACCACAGTCCCTAGTTTCAAAAAATGAAAGGGACCCGGTTCACCATCAGCCAGCACATCCACCGAAGTGCGCCACCCATTCTTACGTTTTCCTCTGGGTACTCAGGCGGATCTTTATCAGATACTATGCACAAGACCTCTCGGCATAGGAAGATGTGTCGATTAGACCGTCCTGGAGCAGGACCAGCTAGCAGATGAGGTTCGGGACTTATTATTCACAGACCCGTGGGTGCAATTTTTCGACATCATTAAACCCACATATCTAGAGCTCACTCTGGAACTCTGCTCTACTTTCCATCTCCACACGGTAATGACCAACTTCTACGACTCTGGCACTATCCAATTTCGCCTCGAAGGTCCAGTTCGTGAGATGAGTGTCCCACAGTTTGGAGCCGCTTTGGGACTCCACATTAACGAATTCATGGAAGATGATGATTTTAAAAATTTTCACCACCACATCCATAACTCTCCAATTGGTTGTTGGAGAAACCTAGTCCCTGGCTCGCACACTTATGACCCCAGTCGCTCCAAGGCGACAGCTCTCGCCCCATCCCTGAGGTACATACACGCTATTTTCGCTCTCACACTGATAGGTAGGCGAGAGAGCACCGGCGTCGTCAACACTCACGACGCCTACTTCTTATGGTGCATGGCAAACGGGCATGTATTCGACCCAGCCTACTTCATAGCTTGTGCCATTCAGCCTCAGATAGAGCAACATAGGAGAGGGGTCATATCTATGGGTCCATACATGTAACAGTCTGGTTTATACCCGAGTCAGAACCGTGGTTTCGGGACCATGAATCTGAGCCCGAATAATATTTTAATATTATTTTCTGTGCCGTTGATATGTGATTAAGCATGTGGTAAATTTTCGTGAGTTAATCTGACTATCTGTCTGTTAAATTTGACAAAAAGGACTGAATTGCATTAAGTGTGAAAATTGTATGCTAATTGTTTAAGTGCTTAAGTGATGTGGCTTTATAATTGCAAGGACTTATGTAGCAATTTGGCGAAAATATGGCTAGTGGACGGCAACCTGGTTTTTATGATGTGTTTTTATATGTTATATTATATGTTAAAAGTTATATTATGTTTATTTTATAATTTATATTATATTATAATAAAAGAAACATGATAGTGGATTTATTCATACATTGCTTCCACCGAAAATAAAAAGGAAAGAAAGGTTTTGGAGCTTTCTCATTTTCGGCATTCATTAAGCAAAATTAAGGTATGATTTGGTTTCAATTTTTGATAATTATTACGTTTTTGTAATAGTTGCTTCGAGAGCTTTAAAACCTATGTCTCAAATTCATGAATTGATGAAGTTTGTGTAAAATGCCATTGATGTTATGTTGAGTTTTGTGATGTTTTATGGTGTTAAATGGTAGATATGTAATTGATGAACATACTTTGTTCTTGAATTTTTGATGAATTTAGCTAAATAGGGCTAAATTGAGAAAATGGCAAATTGAGGGACTAAATTGTGAATTTGATGAAAAATGTGGGCTTGTATGTGATGTGTATATATTTGGTCAAGCTTGTGTTTAAGTGGATTTTGTGAATTTGATGTTTTGAGAAAAATGGACTAAATTGCTAAATTGTCCAAATATGAGGGTTATTTTGCAAATAGACTTAAATTGTGTCCTTGGATTGAATTGAATGAATTAGTGAATAAAAGGGCTAATTCTGAATATGTTTAGATTAAGAACCGAGAAAAATGGATTTAGATCGCTGGAAGGCGAAAGTAAACGAGTAGTGATTTCTATTCCGATAAACCGAATCCGAGGTAAGTCACTATGCAAATAAATGCATTTATATGAAATTGTAAATGTTCTCATGATTATTATGGATAATGAATATCTATGTGATGTTATGCATATGAATTCTGAGATAAGGTTGATGTAGTAACAATGTCTGAGAAGTCCCGTACGAACCTAGGAATAGATAGGTTTAGCTATGTCATGACATAGGTATCTGTTCTGTTTCATCATGCAAGACCACGTCTGGGACGTTGGCATTGATTTGAGACTCGAGTAAGACCATGTCTGGGACGTTGGCATTGATATAAGCTTTACGAGTAAGACCACGTCTAGGACATTGGCATTGATGTGAGTTTATGTGTAAGACCATGTCCGGGACATAGGCATCGTATTGATTCGTGCAAGACCCTGTCTAGGACAGTGGCATCGATATCCTAGTGCACGTAAGACCTCGTCTGGGACGATGACATTGTACTATTATTTCGAGCTTTCTGAATATCCTACTAGTTTCCTATTGGTTCAACGGGCAAGTCTGTGACACGAATTACAAATCCGAGCTATGAACAATTATGTGATATTAAATTCGATTCAGGTACGTTGTTTATACACTATTGAGTATATAAGGTAAGCATCTAAGTGATCTTACCATGATGATATGTATATGAAATTGATGATACAATATGTTAAGTTTGACTAGAGTTGTATGGCTAGGTGAGCTATGTGTTTATATGATTCTTGAATGGTGAAAATGTCTCAGTGATTGATATGTGCCAATGTATTTATTTGCAAATATGCTTTCCATACCAAGTTTATTTGTATATGACTTACTAAGCTTTTGGAAAGCTTACTCTGTGTGTGTGTTTAATCTATTTTATAGGTTGTCAAAGCTACTGAAGGCTCGGGACCGTCACGGATCGTCATCTCACTACTAAAACTGATTTTGGTACACTTTGAAAATGTATATAGCTCAATATGGCATGTATAGGCTAGTCTTGGTATAAGTTGTAAAGTGAACTTAGCCATGGGATTTGGCTAGACATGTTTTGATATATGCTTAAAGAAGTATGAGATGTGAAGTTGTTTTGGTATGATTAGTAGATATATGAAATGGTTTTGAAATGGTAAGTATATAGATGATTGGTGCTAGAGCTTAATTGAGATTCGATCATGCAAAATGGTATGTTTGGAATTGGTTTGAATGGTTAAATTGAATGAATATTGAATGGATTGTAGTGTGATTACCTTATTTGACAAATATGCATGATTTGGTTAGCTATTTGGTATGTTTTGATGGTTATAGGTGATGAAATGGGATGATATATGTTGATTATAGGTTTAACCTTTATGGGTGGCATTTTGGCCTTGTAGATGGCCTATAATGTCACACGGTTGTGGCACACGGGCGTGCCTAAGACCTTGGGAGAATTCGCAGAATGTAGCCTAAAAGCAACACGACCTTAACACAGGCGTGTTTTGTGACTGTTGTGGGGAAGTCAGTATAGGACCACGACTATGATACACGGCCGTGTCTGGTGGTCGTGGGGACCAAGTCAGTATATAGACTCGAAAGGACACACGGGGGTGCTTAGAAGCCGTGGAGGGCAGACAGTCTCCTCCCACGAGTGTGTCTCCCCTGTATTTTAGAAAAGTTTCAAATTTTCATGAAATTTCATATGTGTTTCAGTTTAGTCCCGACTTGACGTCTAAGCATGATTAAGGTCTCGAGGACTCGCTTAAGGGACATTATGTCTGAGAATGATGATTGAATGTATGATTTTGTCTATGAATGTTTTCGATATGTCTGGTAACGCTCCTAACCTTAATCTGACGATGGACACGGTATAGGGGTGTTACATTTGATTGGTATTAGAGCTACAGTTTAGCCGATTCTCGAACTAACGTAGCGTGTCAGAGTCTAGCTATACATGCCACATATCTAAACTGTGATAGTGTGATGAATTCTGATGTATAAAATATGATTTTCGTATCGTAATGGATCCCGAAAGAGCCGTAGCTGACGACGTAGAAAGTAATGCGCCTACTCCCGCGCAAGGGACAGCACCCTCTGAATCGAGACCGGCTATGAGCAGTCAAGAGGGAGAAGCTAAGCAAGCTTTCTTCCAAATGATGAGTGAGTGGTTCACTCAGTTTGTTAAGAATAACCCGACTGTTTCACAACCCCCGCCTCCGGTTAATCCCCCTCAGACTACAGTTGTGCCACCAGTTATGCATCCGAATCTGTTGAATAAGCCTCCGGTTGACAAAATCTGCAAGTATGATGTAGAAGAATTCTGGGCTACTAAAGATGATGATGCTGAAAAGGCCGAGTTCGGGATTGAAAATACTATCCGAGTATTCGATGAAATGTCTCTGACTCTAGAAGAACGCATAAAGTGTGTTGTATCTTTGCTTCGAGATGCAGCTTATCAGTGGTGGAAGATATTGATTTTTATGTTTCCAAAAGAGCGAGTTACATGGAACTTATTTCAGATCGAGTTCCGGAAGAAATATATTAGTGAGAGATTTGTTGATCAGAAACGAAAGGAATTTCTGGAACTAAAGCAGGGCCGTATGTTTGTTACGGAATATAAACCAGAATTTGTCAGATTGACTCAGTATGCCTGTGAATGCGTATCATCTGAAGCTATAATGTGCAATAGGTTTGAAGATGGCCTTAATGAAGACATTCGTCTGTTAGTTGGGATCTTAGAAATAAAAGAATTCGTTATACTCATTGATAGAGCATGTAAAGCTGAGGCACTTGGGAAAGATAAAAGAAAAGC
This sequence comes from Gossypium bickii, assembly GCA_025503065.1. NCBI lineage: Eukaryota > Viridiplantae > Streptophyta > Magnoliopsida > Malvales > Malvaceae > Gossypium > Gossypium bickii. Next base: position 37,048,548 of record CP106717.1, on the reverse strand, counting down.
TGAATCTGAAGCCCGAGACGTGGGAAAGAGATTTTAGAGTAGATTATTTCAGTTTGCTCGGAAAAGATTCAGAGATAATCAGAGTCGTTCCAGAGATAATATCGAACATTCAAATAGAAATCAATCTAGACCGCAAATGAGTTCTAAAACTCCAGCAACTTCAATAGTTAGTGTGGGAAATGTCCGATCTGAGATATCTGAATGTAAACATTGTGGAAAAAGGCATCCGGGAAGTTGTAGATTAAACAACAGAGCTTGCTTCAGATGTGGATCACTTGATCATTTTATACGTGATTGCCCTGAGTCTGTCGAACCAGAGACTGTTTAGAATCTGAGATCTGATAATGCACCTGTGAGAGGTAGGCCATCGAAGAATGTCAGAAATGTTAGTTGTAGTCAGAGAATTACGAGGGATAATGTTGTCAGATCTGAAGCTAGAGCCCCAGTCAGAGCGTATGCTATTCGAGCTCGAGAAGAAGCTTCATCGTCAGATGTTATAACTGGTACTTTTACGCTTTATGATACTTCTGTGATTTCTTTGATAGACCCTGGTTCTACACATTCATATATATGCATGAATTTAGTATTCAGCAAGACTTTGCCTGTAGAGTCTATTGAGTTTGCTATAAAAGTATCGAACCCCTTAGGTAAAAGTGTCCTTGTTGACAAAGTATGCAAGAAATGTCCGTTAATGTTTCGAGGTATCTGTTTCCCTACTGATTTGATGCTTTGGCCATTTGATGAATTCGATATCATTCTGGGTATGGACTGGTTGTTTATGCATGATGCTGTTATGAACTGCAAAAGAAAGACTATAGATTTGAGATGTCCGAATGATGAGATGTACGAATTGAGTCTAATGATTTAAATGATTGGCCTGCTATGATATCTGTTTTGAAAGTTCAAAGTTATGTGAAAAAGTGATATGAGGCATATTTCGCTTATGTGATTGATTCGAAAGTGTCCGAAAAGAAAATCGAATTAGTGCCTGGTGTCTGTGAGTTTTCTGATGTACTTCCTGAAGAGTTACTGGGTTTACCTCCAATTCGTGAAGTTGAGTTTGGTATTGATTTGTTGCCTGGTACTACACCTATTTCGATAGCTCCGTATAGAATGGCACCAATAGAATTGAAAGAGTTAAAGTCACAGCTGTAAGAATTGACTGAGAGAAGGTTCGTTAGACCGAGTTTCTTGCCTTGGGGTGCTCCTGTTCTATTTGTGAAAAAGAAAGGTGGCACGATGACAATGTGTATCGACTACCGTCAGTTGAATAAGGTGACAATAAAGAATAAATACCTATTGCCCAGAATTGATGATTTATTTGATCAGCTAAAAGGAGCTACGTTGTTTTCAAAGATTGACCTGAGATCTGGATACTATCTGTTGAGAGTGAAAGATTTAGATATTCCGAAGACTACTTTCAGGAACGAGGTACGGGCATTACGAATTTTTAGTTATGCCATTTGGACTAACCAATGCTCCTACTGTTTTTATGGATCTGATGAACGCAATTTTCGCATCGTATCTAGATCGATTTGTTGTCGTATTCATTGATGACATTTTGATTTATTCGCGTGATGAGGCTGAACATGCTGAATATTTGAAAGTTGTTTTGCAAACATTGAGAGAAAAGCAATTGTATGCGAAATTCAATAAATGTGAATTCTGGTTGCACGAGGTTAGTTTTCTGGGACATATTGTGTCAGCATCTGGAATTCGAGTTGATCCCAGCAAGATTTCTGCTATTCTGAATTGGAAACCTCCAAGAAATGTATCTGAAGTCCGCAGTTTTCTGGGTTTAGCTAGTTATTACCGCATATTTGTAAAAGGCTTTTCGACTATAGCTATTCCGTTGACTAGATTACTTCAGAAAGATGTCAGATTTGAATGGTCGGATAAATGTTAGAAAAGTTTTGATCGGTTGAAAACCCTGTTAACAGAAGCTCCAGTGTTAGTACAACCGGAATCGGGTAAAGAATTTGTTGTTTATAGTGATGCTTTGTTAAACGGTCTGGGATGTGTTTTGATGCAGGAAGGCAAAGTTGTAGCTTATGCCTCGAGACAATTGAAGCCTCATAAAAAGAATTACCCAACACATGACCTTGAAGTTGCTGCAATTGTGTTTGCGCTTAAGATTTGGCGCCATTACCTATATGGTGAAAAATGTCACGTATTTTCAGATCATAAAAGTTTGAAATATCTGATGACTCAGAAAGATTTGAACCTACATCAAAGAAAATGGTTAGAGCTGTTAAAAGATTACGAACTAGTGATAGATTATCATCCGGGTAAAGCAAATGTTGTTGCAGATGCTTTGAGTAGAAAATTGTTGTTTGCATTACGTGCTTTTAATACTCAGCTAGATTTATCTGATGATTGTTCTGTGTCAGCTGAATTAAAAGCAAAACTGTTGTTTTTACAACGGATATGTGATGCTCAGAAATTTGATAATGATTTGCTTGCGAAAAGAGCTCAGTGTGAAGTGAATTTTGAATCTGAATTTCAAATAGTTGGTGATTGTTTGAGATTTCGAGATCGTATCTGTGTTCCGAGAAATCCGGAGTTGATTCAGTTGATTCAAAATGAAGCACATAATAGTTGTCTATTTGTTCATCCAGAAAGTACGAAAATGTATCAGGATTTGAAACGACACTACTGGTGGTCTGGTATGAAACGAGACATTTTTGACTTTGTTTCGAAATGTTTAGTCTGTCAGCAAGTAAAAGCCAAACATCAAGTTTCGTCTGGATTGCTTCAGCCGATTTTGATTCTCGAGTGGAAATAGGATAGAGTAACCATGGACTTTGTTTCTGGTTTACCTCAGACTCCGAGAAAGAAAGATGCGATATGGGTCCTGGTTGATAGATTAACGAAATCTGCCCATTTCATTTCGGTAAGATCTGACTACTCACTTGAAAAATTATCCGAGCTTTATATCTCTGGGATTGTGAGATTGCACGGGGTGCCACTGCCTATTGTATCCGATAGAGATCTGAGGTTTACGTCGAGATTCTGGAAGAAATTGCAAGAAGCTTTGGGCACGAAATTACATTTCAGTACAGCTTTTCATCCACAAACCGATGGCCAATCTGAGCGGATCATTCAGACTTTAGAGGATATGTTAAGATGTTGTATACTTGAGTTTAGTGGTTCGTGGGAACAATATTTGCCATTGATTGAATTTGTGCATAATAATAGTTTTCAGACAAGTATCAAAATGGTACCATATGAAGCTTTGTACGGATGTAAATGTCATACACCTCTGTATTGGACTGAACTCAGTGAGAATAAATTACACGGGGTTGATTTGATAAAGGATACAGAAATGAAAGTGAGACTGATCTGAGATTGTTTGAAAGTAGCATCTGATCGTCAAAAGTCCTATACAGACTTGAAACAAAAAGATATAGAATTTGAGATCGGCGATAAAGTATTTCTGAAAGTGTCTCCGTGGAAGAAAGTGCTTCGATTTGGGCGAAAAGGCAAGTTAAGTTCGAGATTTATTGGACCGTATGAGAGCATTGAGCGTGTGGGCTAGTTGCGTATAGATTAAAATTGTCGTCTGAGTTATAACAGATACACAACATATTTAATGTCACGATGCTTCGTAGATATCAATCCGATCCGTCGCATGTGACTGCTCCATTTGAAATTGAAATCCGATCTGATATGACATACGGAGAGGAACCGATATGTATCCTAGCTCGTGAAGTGAAAGGGTTAAGAAATAAAAGAATTCCGTTAGTAAAAGTATTATGGAATCGGCACGGAATTTAAGAGGCTACGTGGGACCCTGAGGATTCAATGAGACAACAATATCCGAATTTGTTTAACGGTAAGATTTTCGGGGACGAAAATCCCAAAAGGGGGGACAATTGTAACAGTCTGGTTTATACTCTAGTCGGAACAATGGTTTTGGGACTATGAATACGAGCTCGAATAATATTTTAATATTATTTTCTGTACCGTTGATATGTGATTAAGCATGTGGTAAATTTTCGTGAGTTAATTTGACTATCTGTCTTTTAAATTTGACAAAAAGGACTGAATTGCATTAAGTGTGAAATTTGTATGCTAATTGTTTAAGTGCTTAAGTGATGTGGCTTTATAATTGCAAGGACTTATGTTGCAATTTGACGAAAATATGGCTAGTGGACAGCAACATGGTTTTTATGATGTGTTTTTATATGTTATAATATATGTTAAAAGTTATAATATGTTATTTTATAATTTATATTATATTATAATATAAGAAACATGATAGTGGATTTATTCATACATTTCTTCCACTGAAAATAAAAAGGAAAGAAAGGTTTTGGAGCTTTCTCATTTTCAGCATTCATTAAGCAAAATTAAGGTATGATTTGGTTTCGGTTTTTAATAATTTTTACGTTTTTGTAATCGTTGCTTTGAGCGCTTTAAAACCCATATCTCAAATTCATGAATTGATGAAGTTTGTGTAAAATGCCATTGATGTTGTGTTGAGTTTTGTGATGTTTTATGGCGTTAAATGATAGATATGTAATTGATGAACATACTTTATTCTTGAATTTTTGATGAATTTAGCTAAATATGGCTAAATTGAGAAAATAGAAAATTGAAGGACTAAATTGTGAATTTGATGAAAAATGTGGGCTTGTATGTGATGTGTATATATTTGGTCAAGCTTGTGTTTAAGTGGATTTTGTGAATTTGATGTTTTGAGAAAAATGGACTAAATTGCTATATTGTCCAAATATGAGGGTTATTTTGCAAATAGCCTTAAATGTGTGTCCTTGGATTGAATTGAATGAATTAGTGAATAAAAGGGTTAATTCTGAATATGTTTAGACCAAGAACCGAGGAAAACGGATTTAGATCGCGGGAAGGCTAAAGTAAACGAGTAGCGATTTCTATTCCGATAAACCGAATTTGAGGTAAGTCACTATGCAAATAAACGCATTTATATGAAATTGTAAATGTTCTCATGATTATTATGGATAATGAATATCTATGTGATGTTATGCATATGAATTCTAAGATAAGGTTGATATAGTGACAATGTCTGAGAAGTCCCGTACGAACCTAGGAATAGATAGGTTTAGCTATGTCATGACATAGGTCTCTGTTCTGTTTCATCATGCAAGACCACGTTTGGGACATTGGCATTGATTTGAGACTCGAGTAAGACCACGTCTGGGACGTTGGCATCGATATAAGCTTTATGAGTAAGACCACGTCTAGGACGTTGGCATTGATGTGACTTTACGTATAAGACCATGTCTGGGACATAGGCACCGTATTGATTCGTGTAAGACCCTGTCTGGGATAGTGGCATCGATATTTGAGTGCACATAAGACCTCGTCTGGGACGACAGCATTGTACTATTATTCAGAGCTTTCTGAATATCCTACTAGTTTCCTATTGGTTTAACGGGCAAGTCTGTGATACGAATCACAAATCTGAGCTATGAACAATTATGTGATATTAAATCCGATTCAGGTACGTTGTTTATGCACTATTGAGTATATAAGGTAAGCATCTAAGTGATCTTACTATGATGATATGTATATGAAATTGATGATACAATATGTAAAGTTTGACTAGAGTTGTATGGCTAGATGAGCTATGTGTTTATATGATTCTTGAATGGTGAAAATGGCTAAGTGAATCATATGTGCCAACGTATTTATTTGCAAATATGCTTTCCATACCAAGTTTATTTGTATACGACTTACTAAGCTTTTGGAAAGCTTACTCTATGTGTGTGTTTAATCTGTTTTATAGGTCGTCACAGCTACTGAAGGCTCGGGACCGTCACGGATCGTCATCACACTACTAAAACTTATTTTGGTACACTTTGAAAATGTATATAGCTCAATATGGCATGTATAGGCTAGTCTTGGTATAAGTTGTAAAGTGAACTTAGCCATGGGATTTGGCTAGACATGTTTTGATATATGCTTAAAGAAGTATGATATGTGAAGTTGTTTTGGTATGATTAGTAGATATATGAAATTGTTTTGAAATGGTAAGTATATAGATGATTGGTGCTAGAGCATAATTGAGATTTGAGCATGCAAATTCGTATGCTTGGAATTGGTTTCAATGGTTAGATTGAATGAATATTGAATGGATTGTAGTGTGATTACCTTAGTTGACAAATATGCATGATTTGGTTGGCTATTTGGTAAGTTTGGATGGTCATAGGTGAATGAAATGGGATGATATATGTTGATTATAGGTTTGACCCTTATGGGTGGCATTTTGGCCTTGTAGATGGCCTATAATGTCACACGGTTGTGGCACACGGGCGTGCCTAAGACCAAGGGAGAATTGGCAGAATGTAGCCTAAAAGCAACACGACTTTAACATGGGTGTGTTTGGTGACTGTGGTGGAGAAGTCAGTATAGGACCATGGCTATGACACACGGCCGTGTTTGGTGGCCGTGGGGACCAAGTCAGTATATAAACTCAAAAGGACACACAGGGGTGTCTAGAAGCCGTGGAGGGCACACGGTCTCCTCCCACGGGCGTGTCTCCCCTGTATTTTAGAAAAGTTTCAAATTTTCATGAAATTTCATATGTGTTTCAGTTTAGTCCCGACTCGACGTCTAAGCACGATTAAGGTCTCGAGGACCCGCTTAAGGGACATTATGTCTGAGAATGATGATTGAATGTATGATTTTTTCTGTGAATATTTTCAATATGTCTGGTAACGCTCCTAACCTTAATCCGGCGACGGATACGGGATAGGGGTGTTACAATACATCACACGCTTGGCTCGACATTTTAGTCTTCTCAACACCGCCGCTCAGATCTCCTCACTCGCATTGATAGGTCATATGTCCCCACAGGGCATCCAGATGATGTTACACATGAGGATGATCCAACGTTGGCGTGGGATTGATCCTTCTCATTATCAGCTAGCACCTACCACCGAAGAGGAGGATCCTGAGGACATTGCCGACAATGTCCTACACCCACATGAGGAACCACAACCGAGCACTACTGTACTCAACAATTCAATGACACCGCTCGACAATTCGATGGCATTGAGGCGACTCTTAGCAGATTTGTCATTACTTTCACATATCACCGCCTCCACCACCTCGCGATCCAACTAATGATTAGGACTTTTGAGTCCTTTTTATTTTTAGTTCTATCTTTAAGTTTAAGTTTAATTTTATTTTTTATTTTGCTTTTATTTGATTTTGATGTACTTTTTTTATTATAAGTTGCTAGCTTACACCTTTACTTTTATTCTAAAATTTATTAGTGAAATTCCAATTTCTTTTATCTCTGAGTATCTCATCTTCGAGTAAATATCATAACAAAACCCCCTAAAAAAGTTACTGATGACTCTGCAGTTTCAAAAGGTTCAAGGTGCTACTAAAGAACTGGAATATTTTCACAATACCCTCACATCTGCTTAGTTCATCATGCATTTCTTCTACTCCATACCTACAGGTTTCATTCTCAAGGAATCCGTCCAAAATTCATGAAGTTTCACTTCTCTCCCTATCTTATGATTTTATTACTATATTGTTATTATATATCTTTGTACATTGAGGGCAATGTACATCTTAAGTGTGGGGGTGAATATCTATTTCGAGAAAGTGCCTAACTTTCTGCATGATTCTTAAATCCCTGAATTATGCCTTGAACTATGCCTTGTTCTTAAGTAATTTTCTCATATTATGATTAGAATGAATTTCTTTTGATTTATGATTTTTATTGATATGTTTTGAATTAAGTCATTGATAATTGTGCAGCGATGATTTAAACTTTAGGAGACTTGAGAATCAAGCATGATAAGTCTATTTTCAAAAAATTAAAATTTTTGTTAGGTTGTCTACCTGAATCTAATTATTACCTCGAAGTTTGAAATTTACCAGGTTGATATCAAAAACCCATAATTTTGTGAGGTTTTGAGCCTTTTAGAGCATACATTCTTTCGTGCTCACTTTTTTATTATAAGTGCGTCAACATTGATTTGTTATTCTAGAACTTGCTTCGATTATACATGTCAAGACCACATTAATTGATTTGATATACAGAGATGATAAAGGCACTTAGGATTTAACCCACTCACTCCACTAAAAAGCTTACCCTCACAATTAACCCTTAGTGAACCCCTTTGATCCTAACAACACTTTTTATTAACTCACCCACCAATATTAACGTAAAACCCGTTTTGTATTTGTTATCACCATTCCTTGACTCATTTTTTGTCAAGATTTGATTTTGACCAATTTCCTAACTATGTTCTATATTTCAGTTGTTAATTGATTTGTTCTTAAAAAAAATCAAAGTATATTCATTATTAGTTCTATAATTAAATGAGCTTACATGTTTAAATTCTATATCTTAAAGAAGAAGCTCATTTTATTAGTATTACAAGTTTTCATTGATATAATTATTTAGGATTAGTTCATTTTTCTAGTTAGGTAAATTGTCAATTCAATCTCGATTCTAACCCTCCAATTCAGCCTTTATCCAAACCTTTAACCCGAACCCCATTACAACCCTTTTCAAAGACCTTTTAATTTGTGTATCATCTCATTTTACAGTGTGGAGATTTGATTTTTAGGCAAGCTTATGGGATTAACTTTTCATGCTCCCTTTTGAGTGCTTAATTTTGAACCTTAAACACTTTGAATGATTTGAGTGAATCTATAGTGAGGATGTCAACTCTTGTCAATTTTGAATTAAGGGTAATTTTTTAGGTAAAGGGAAAACACCTATGTTTTCGTGCTACAAAAACCATGACTTTGACTATTTAAATCTTTAAGACCCTTTACTTAAATTATCAATGTATGAATTACCTTTAAATTATGATGAAACATTATTGATGAATATTATGAATCAAGGAAGTTCATTTTAATTGTGAATTGAGAATTTTGCTTGAGGACAAGCAAGTGCTTAAGTGCGGGGGTATTTGATAAACCGTAATATGAACATATTTTAATCCCACATTTAGCATACTTTTTGGATGATTTATTCCTTGAATTATGGAATTTGGTGCTCTTAATCCTTTAATTTCATGTTTTATACATAAAAAAGCACCGAGGATGAAAAGAACGAGAAACGGGTCTAAAATGGAGTAAATGGGCCACATCACGAAATCAACACAGCCTGGGCCCAAGCCACACGGCCGTGCCACCTTAACAGACCCGAACACGGCCTGGCTACGTTTCACACGAGCGTGTGCCATGGGCGTGTCCCTGTCGTGACAAAGAAGAGTTTCATTCGGATTAGGATACTTAGAGGCAAAGAAAGCCATTCCAAAAGCCTATATAAACACCCTAGAGGCCAACCTTTGGGCGGAGTCCTGTTAGGCATCCAGGTAGTCTTAGGAGCCAAGCCAGAGAGGTTAGAATTGTGGAATTTACTCGAAGAAAGCTAGTTGATTCATCTCAAGAAGCCGGAGTCATACTCAAGATGGCTTCCCTTCAATTTCCTTCAGGGGGTTTTAGGGTTTTCTTATGTTTTGTTTTATATTTTCTTTTGAGATGTATTCTTTTATGATTATGAACTAAATGTATTCTTTTATGATTATGAACTAAACCCTTCAAATACTTGAAGGGGATGAAACCTAAGACGAATCTTTTTATTGTTTTTTGAACTATATGACAAATACTTGATTTGTTCTTAATTATGTGTTCTTAATTCTTGCTTTGATATTTCAGGATATTGATTCAAGTATTGATGTGCTTAGGTAGAGGAGGAATAGACCCTGTTTAAGAGTAGATCTAGCATAATTAAGCAGAGTTGATCGCAACCCTAGACATAGGATGACCAAAATCTGTCGGATTAGGGTCAAACCTAATATGGGAGTCTATAGATTGTGTTAATGCAATTCTAAGGGTTTTAATGAGAAAGAGATTTCAATTAATCAACCTAGGGTTAGACGTTAGTAGCCTCGAGAGAGGTATTAATATACATTAGGGAATCCTACGGATCAAGTCAAGTGAATAAATCGTCTGGTTTACAAGTGAAGTCTAGGTGGATTCTTCCTCGGGTATTGTCTCAATCAATTGGTTTTTCCCACAAGTATTTTCCGCAATTCATTCTCTTTGTCTTTGCATCTTTAGCTTAATAGTTAGTTAATTTTAGATTAAATAAACAATTCACTTTTATCTTAGGCTAAATAATAAAAAGAAAGTTAGTATTAGTACTTTTAGTTCCTTTAGGTTCGGCAATCCGGTCTTGCCACTGAACTATACTACTGTTCGATAGGTGCACTTTCCTTAAGTCATTTTCACAGGTAGTTTATAGGCTCTATCATTCTTTTTTATAAATGTTTAAGACTCTGACATAGCGATCAATGTGTATATATGAAATTTAGCTTGTGTTGAATATGTTCGAGATGTTATGAATATGGAATTTGAGATAGTTTTGATAGTGTATCTATGTCCGAGAAGTCCCGTACGAACCTAGGAATAGATAGGATTACATATGTCATGACATTGGTGTCCGATATGTGATATCATGTAAGACCACATCTGAGACGTTGGCATTGTTTCGAGATTTCGTGTAAAACCATATCTGGGACATTGGCATCGATATGAGATTTATGTGTAAGACCATGTATGGGACATTGGCATCGAATTGATTCGTGTAAGACCCTGTCTGGGACAGTGGCATCGATAGTTGTTTACATGTAAGACCACGTTTGGGACGTTGGCATTGTATGAATAGTTCGAGTATTTCGAGTAACCTATTAGATTCCGAACAGTTCAATGGGTGAGTATTAGAAATGAATGATTATATGTGATGTTCATCCGTTTCAGGTACGTCTGAAGTATATGCTTTGAATAAGCATGAGAGGTAAGTTATCATGTAAATTGATGCTTTGAACAAAGTGTGATATGTGTATGTTTGACATTTGAGCAAAAGAGATGCTTGAGATATGATATGTAAGTACGAAATGGCAATCCAATTGAACCAAAGAGGAATTTATGTGTATGGAATGAAGATATATTTATGAATTTGATTTGCCATGCTTATAATTGATTATATGTTAAGTTTATTTGTGTATGGCTTACTAAGCTTTTGAAAGCTTACTTTGTGTGTGTTTGCTCTATTTTATAGATCGTCGAAGCTACTTAAGGCTTGGGGACCGTCGAGGATCATCATCACACTACTCAATCTTATTTTGGTACCTTTTGAAAATGTATATACTAAGTATGGCACGTATAAGCTAGGTACCTTGAGTTATGTTTGAGATATGTGTACATAGCCATGTGATATGGCTAGATGAGTAGTTGTGCTATGAATGGGATGCTATACTATATGATGTTGGTTTTGGTATGAACTCATGTCTATGAAATGGTCAAGATTATGGTAAGCATATTGATGCAATATAAGTATATATGTTTGATCAATGAAATGGTTATATGAATGGTAAGATGTGAATGTATCATACTTGGTTTAATTGTGAATTGGTTGAACTATTTAGCATATAAGTTGGTATGCTTAGAAATGAGATTGAATGGGATGATATGATAATCAATTGGTGTGTTTTTGGTTGCCAATTGTGTTAAGAATTATGCTTGTATGTGCTTGTAGGGATAACCCATTGTGGGGTGGCATTTTGGCCTTGAAAACGGGCGTGTGGCTCGAACTTGTCCCCTGTGGTTGAAATTCAAAGCAAGTTAGACTTAACCATGGGCTGGACACACAGGCGTGTGACTGGCTCTGTGGTACAAGTCAGTAGCGACTATGGGTGAGGCACACGGGTGTGTCCACGGCCTTGTGGAGAAGTCAGTATGTATGCCCTGTTTTGACATGACTAAGACACACGGGCGTATGACCTCAGTAACTTTGAAAAGTTTTTAAATTTCTGAGAATTTCTGTATGTGTTCGGTTTAGACCCGGCCTTATTCTAAAGCATGCTTAAGGTTTCGTTGACCTATTAACGGGACACATTGATTGGATTTGATGAATTATATTAAGAAATGCCTGTAAAAGTTTCTAATTATTCTGTAATGCCTCTTAACCCTGAATCAGTGATGGTTACGGGGTAGGGGTGTTACATTTTATTGGTATCAGAGCTACGGTTTAGCCGATTCTTGAACTAACATAGCATGAAAGAGTCTAGCTATACATGCCATATATCTTAACTGTGATAGTGTGATGAATCCTGATGTGTAAAATGTGTTTTATGTATAATAATGGATCCCAAAAGAGCCGTAGCTGACGATGTTGAAAGCAATGTGCCTGCTCCCACTCAAAGGACAGCACCATCTAATTCGAGACCGACTACTAGCGGTTAAGAGGGAGAAGCTAAACAAGCTTTCTTCCAAATGATGAGTGAATGGTTCACTCAGTTTGTAAGAAATAATCCGACTGTTTCATAATCTTTGCTCCCGCTTAATCCCCCTCAGACTTCTGCTATACCTCCGGTTATGAACTTGAATTTGTTAAATAAGCCTCCAGTCGATAAAATTCGCAAATATGGGGCTGAAGAGTTCAGGGCCACCAGTGATGACAATGCTGAGAGAGTTGAGCTTTGGTTAGAAAACACTATTCGAGTATTTGATGAGATGTCATTAACTCCTGAAGAAAGTATAAAATGTTTTGTTTCTTAGCTACGAGACGCAGCTTATCAATGGTGGAAGACCTTAATTTTCGTTGTTCCTAAAGAATGGGTCACTAATCTGAGTTTCGAAAGAAATACATCAGTCAGAGATTCATTGATCAGAAACAGAAAGAATTTTTGTAATTGAAACAGGGTCGCATGCCTGTCACAGAATAGGAATGAGAGTTCGTGAGACTAAGTTAGAATGCTCGGGGATGTGTATCAATCAAGGCAATAATGTGTAAAAGATTGGAAGATGGCTTAGATGAAGATATCAGCTTGCTAGTTGGGATTTTGGAGATAAAAGAGTTCATGGTGCTTGTTGATTGGGAGTGTAAAGCCGAGGCACTTTGGAAAGACAAAAGAAAAGCTGAGTCTGAAGCAAGAGATGTAAGAAAGAGATTTCTGAATAAATCATTTCAATTTGCATCAAAGAAATTTAGAGATGAACATAGTTGTTCCAAGGCTAATGTTGGACAATCGAACAGAGGTCGAGCTAGGTCACAGTTGATCTCCAAAGTCTCAGCAACTTCAATTGGAAGTGTTGGAAATGTCCGATCTGATCGACCTGAATGTAAGCTTTGTGGTAAAAGACATCCGAGAAGTTGTAGATTGAATGATCGAGCTTGCTTCAGATGTGGATCATTATATCATTTTATCCGAGACTGCCCAGAGTTTGTTGAGCAAGAGATGGTTCAGAATCCGAGGTCCAGTAATGTTCCAGCTAGAGGTAGACCTTCTTGTAATACAAGAAATGTTAGTGGTAGTCAGAGAGCTACGAAAGACTCAGTTGTGAGATATGAAACTAAAGTGCCTGCCAGAGTGTATGCAATCTGAGCTCGTGAGGAAGCTTCATCTCCAGATGTTAGAACGGGTACATTTACTCTTTATGATACTTCTGTGATTGCATTGATAGACCCCGGTTCTACTCATTCGTATATATGTATGAACTTAGTATCCAGTAAGAGTTTGCTTGTAGAGTCTACTGAATTTGTTATTAGAGTATCGAACCCCTTAGCTAAAAGTGTACTGGTTGACAAAGTATGTAAGAACTGTCTGTTGATGTTTTGAGATATCTATTTCCCTACTGATTTGATGATGTTACCTTTTGATGAATTCGATATAATTTTGGGCATGGACTGGTTGACATTGCATGATGCGGTTGTGAATTGCAAAAGAAAGACCATTGATTTGAGATGTCAGAATGATGAAATAGTTCAGATTGAGTCTAGTGAATTAAATGGGTTACCAGCTGTGATATTAGTAATGAAAGCTCAGAACTATATGACAAAGGGTTATGAAGCTTATTTTGCCTATGTGATTGACTTGAAAGTAACCGAAAAGAAAATTGAATCAGTACCTGTTGTCTGTGAATTCCCTTATGTATTCCCTAAAGAACTACTGGGATTGACTCCGATACGTGAATTTGAATTTGGTATAGATCTGTTGCCTGGTATGGCTCCTATTTAGATATATCTGTATATAATGACACCAACAGAATTGAAAGAGTTAAAGTCACAGTTACAAGAGTTGACTGACAGACGGTTTGCAAGACCGAGTTTCTCACCTTGGGGTGCTCCCATTCTATTTGTGAAAAATGAAAGATGGCACGATAAGGATGTGCATTGATTATCGTCAGTTGAACAAAGTGACTATAAAGAACAAATATCCATTGCCTAGGATTGATGATTTATTTGATCAGCTTAATGGAGCCACTGTGTTTTCAAACATAGATCTGAGATCAGGATATTACTAGTTGTGAGTGAAATATTCAAATATTCCAAAAACTGCTTTCAGAACGAGGTACAGGTATTATGAGTTTTTAGTTATGCGTATTGGACTAACGAATGCTCCTGCTATTTTTATGGATCTAATAAACAGAATTTTCAGACTGTACCTAGATTAATTTGTTGTTGTTTTCATGATGACATTTTGATTTATGCTCGAGATGAAACTGAACATTTGAGAATTGTGTTGCAAACTCTGTGAGAAAAGCAATCGTATGCGAAATTCCGCAAATGTGAATTCTGGTTGCGTGAAGTCAATTTTCTAGGACATATTGTATCAGCCTCTGGAATACGAGTTAGTACGAGTAAGATTTTTGCTATTTTAGAATGGAAGCCTCTGAAGAATATGTCTGAAGTTCGCAGTTTTCTGGGACTTGCTGGTTATTATCGAAGGTTCGTAAAAGACTTTTTGGTGATAGCTACTCCATTGACTAGATTACTTCAGAAAGATGTGAGATATGAATGGTTTGATAAATGTCAGAAAAGCTTTGATCAGTTGAAAGCCCTTTTAACTAAAGCTCCAGTGTTGGTACAATCAGAATCGGGCAAAGAGTTCATGATTTATAGTGATGCTTCATTTAGTGGTCAGGGTTGCATTCTGATGCAGCAAGGCAAAGTAATAGCTTATGCCTCGAGACAAGTAAAGCCTCATGAAAAGAATTATCCGACACCGGATCTTGAACTAGCTGCGATTGTGTTCGCATTAAAGATTTGGCGCCATTATCTTTTCGGTGAGAAATGCCACGTGTTTTCAGATCATAAAAGTCTAAAATATTTAATGACCTAGAAAGATTTGAATCTGCGACAAAGAAGATGGTTAGAACGTTTGAAACACTACGAGCTTGTGATAGATTATCACCCGGGTAAAGCAAATGTCATGCCGATGCATTGAGTCTGAAGTCACTGTTTACATTACGTGCAATGGATGCTTATTTAGACTTGTGTAGTGATGGTGCAGTGTAAGCTGAATTGAAAGCGAAACCGTTGTTTTTACAACAAATATGTGATGCTCAGAAAGTTGATAATGAAATGCTAACGAAATGAGCTTAGTGTGATTCGAACTTTGATTCTAAATTTTGAATAGATGTTGATGATTGCTTGAGGTTCCGAGATCGAATTTGTGCTCCGAGAAACTTAGAGTTTATATAGTTGATTGTAAATGAAGCTCATAATAGTCACCTATCTATTCATCCGGAAAGTACAAAGATGTACCATGATCTGAAGCAACACTATTGGTGGTCTGGTATGGAATGAGACATTTCTGACTTTGTTTCGAAATGTTTAGTTTGTCAGCAAGTTAAAGCTGAACATTAGGTTCCATTTGGTTTGTTACAACCAATTCTGATTCCCAAGTGGAAATGGGATAGAGTGACGATGGATTTTGTTTCTGGATTGCCATTAACTCCAAGAAAGAAAGATGCAATTTGGGTCATAGTTGATCAATTGACGAAATCTACCCACTTTATTCCAGTATGATCTGATTACTCACTTGATAGATTAGCCGAGCTTTACCTTTCTGATATTGTGAGATTGCACGGGGTGCCATTGTCCATTGTTTCAGACAGAGATCCAAGGTTTAGATCACGGTTCTGGAAGAAACTACAAGAACCTTTAGGTACAAAATTGCATTTCAGTACCGCTTTTCATTCGCAAACGGATGGTCAGTCTGAACGGATTATTCAGATTCTTGAGGATATCTTGAGATGTTACATCCTTGAGTTTGATGGTACGTGGGAACAGTACCTACCATTGATTGAATTTGCGTATAATAATAGTTTTCATTCGAGCATCAGAATGTCACCTTATGAAGCTTTGTACGGATGCAAATGTTGAACACCTCTGTATTTGACTGGGCTCAGTGAGAATAAGATACATGGGGTTAATTTGATAAAAGACACTGAACAGAAAGTGAAAGTGATCCGTGACAGTCTGAAAGCAGCGTCTGATCGTCAGAAGTCCTATGTAGACTAGAAAAGAAAAGATATTGAATTTGGGATCGGTGACAAAGTGTTCTTAAAAGAATCTTCGTGGAGGAAAGTACTCAGATTTGGACGCAAAGGTAAATTGAGTCCTAGGTTCATTGGGCAGTATGAAATTATCGAACGAATTGGAGCAGTTGCGTACAGATTATTGTTACCACCGGAATTAGAAAGAATTCATAATGTATTTCATATATCGATGCATAGACGATACCGATCCGATCCATCACATGTGATTCTCCTATTTGAGATTGAAATCCGATCTGATATAACCTACGAAGAAGAACCAATCTGTATCTTAGCTCGTGAAGTGAAAGAGTTGAGAAACAAGAAATTCCGTTGTGAAAGTGTTGTGGCATCGACACAGAGTGGAAGAGGCTACGTGGGAGCATGAAGATTCAGTGAGACAATAATATCTGAATCTGCTTAACGGTAAGATTTTCGGGGACGAAAATCCCTAAGGGGAGAATTATAATTGTCTAGTTTAGACCCTAGTCAGAATAGTGGTTTCGAGACCACAAATTCGAGTCATAATATTTTAATATTATTTTTCATGCCTATGATATGTGATTAAGAATGTGTGAAATTTCTGTGAATTAATTTGTCTGTTTGTGTGCCTAATTTGAGCAAAGGAATAAATCGCATAAAACGTAAAAGTAGCTTTCTATTTGATTAATGGCCAAATTGATGTGGCTTTTAAATGTGGAGGCCTTATGAGGCAATCAAGCCATTTATAAGATAGTGGATGGTTGATGGACAATAACGGCCTTGAATTATATTTGTCTTATATGTTTATTAAAGGTCAACTTAGTAAATGAATTATAAATGTTTTATAATTAAAACAAAACACTTAAACAAGCCATTATCATTTTATGTTGCCGAAAAACAAGAACATTTAGGTTTTGGCTAGCTTTTGGTTTGATTCAAGGTATGTTTTACTTCGGTTTTGATAATTTCTACGTTTTTGTAATCGTTGCTATGTGTTCTTCAAAACCCATGCTTCAATTTTGTGAATAGATGAATATTTTGTAATGTGCCATTGATGAACATATGAGTTTTTGGGATGTTTGAAGGTGAAGTATGAATTATATGTGATAGAATAACATAGTTTGTCTTTAGAGTTTTGATGATTTTTAGCAATTTGGATTGAATTGGAAGAATAATATTTTGAGGGACTAAATTGTGAAATAAATGAAATCTGTGGACTACTATGAGCATGGGTGATATTCGGCCAAGCATGAGTAATATGAAATTTGATGTATTTTGTGATTTTATGAAATAGGGACTAAAATGTCAAAATGTGAAAATGTGAGGGCTAAATTGTAATTTGCCTTAAATATGTGTTTTTGGATTGAATTGAATGCATTAGTGAATAAATGAGTTAAATTTGAATATGTATAGATCAAGAACCGAAGAAAATGAATTTAGATCGCGAAAAGTCGAATAATTAAGTAGGCGAATTCATTTCTGTTTATCCGAATCCGAGGTAAGTCGATATACAAATAAATGCATTTTAATTGAATTAATTGTGTATTTATGAAATTTAGCTTGTGTTGAATATGTCTGAGATGTTATGAATATGGAATTTGAGATAGTTTTGACAAGTGTGTCTATGTCCGAGAAGTCTCATACAAACCTAGGAATAGATAGGATTACATATGTCATGGCATAGGTGTCCGATATGTGATATCATGTAAGACCACGTCTGGGACGTTGGCATTTATTCGAGATTTCGTGTAAGACCATGTCTGGGACTGTAACACCCTTATCCCGTATCCGTTGCCAGATTAGGGTTAAGGGCATTACCTGACAGATCGAAACTTCTTCAGAAAATTCATTAAATAAATCATCAATTACAATCATCATGTCCCCTATATAGGTCAACGAGACCTTAGTCATGCTTTAAACAGAGTCGGGACTAAACTGAAACATATAAAGAAATTCTCAAAAAATTTTAAACTTTCTAAGTTTCAGGGGTTACACGCCTGTATGGGCAGGCCGTGTGCCTCCCACGGCTGCTACACACTCCCATGTGTCTCCCTTATGGTCGAATCTGACTTAACTCCACGGCCACCAAGCACACCCGTGTACCTTGGCTGTGGTCAATTCTGACATGGCTCCACGGTCACCAAGCACGCCCTTGCACTTTGGCCATTGTCGATCCTGACTACACCACACGGCTACCAAGCATGTCCGTGTGCCAAGGCCGTGTACTCTTAAATAGCTACTGACTTAGTCCGACGGTCACTAGGCACGCCCGTGTGCCACAACCGTGTGGCAAAATATGCCATTTGCAAGGCCAATATGCCACCCACATTAGGGTCATACCTACAAACAAATAACCAATTCAACTCATGCACCTTTGGCAACCAAGAACGTATCAAAATAACCTTCCTATCACTACATTAAAAATCCAATTTCAACCAAGCCAATTTACAAGACCAAAACTCATGCAAACACAAACACAATTCATCCAAATACTTACCTTAAACTGAACCACTTCATACACTATCAAACTATGCCAAAACATACATCACATATCATATTCATTAAAGCATATAGCCAACACATAACTAGCCAATTAACATGGCTAAGTTCACATCTCATTCCCATACAATTAACTAGCCTATTCATGCCATACTTAGTTATACACATTTCCAAAATGTACCAAAACAGGCTGAGTAGTGTGATGACGATCCTCGACTGTCCCCGAGCCTTCTGTATCTTTGACGATCTATAAACAGAGAAAACATACACACAGAGTCAGCTTTCCAAAAGCTTAGTAAGCCAAAATACAAATAAACTTACCTTTTATACACACTTAGTGTATATATACCAAATGTACCTTGAACAAATATACATTCACGTAATTGTTCGTAGCTCAGATTTTCCTATTGAACCTTTCGAAATCTAATAAGATATACAGAATACTCAGAATAGTCGTACAATGCCAACGTCCCAGACGTGGTCTTACATGTAATCAGATGTCGATGCCACTATCCCCGACAGGGTCTTACATGAATTAATACGATGCCAATGTCCCAGACATGGTCTTACACGTAAAGATCATATCGATGCCAACATCCTATACGTAGTCTTACATGATAAAACAGAACAGATACCTATGTCATGACTTAGCTAATCTTATCTATTCTTAGGTTCGTACTGGACTTCTCAGATATTGTCACTAAGTCAATCTTATCTCAGAATTCATGTACATATTATCTCGTAAACATTCATCGTTAACAATAGTCATATGAATATACACAGTTTAGTAAAAATAAGTTTATTTGCATATGACTTACCTCGGATTCGATTTAACTGAACGGAAACGGCTACTTGGTTACTTTCGCCTTCCCACGATCTAAGTCCAATTTCTTCGGCTCTTGTTCTATGCATATTCAAATTTAACCCTTTTATTTACCAACATATTCATTTCAATTCAAATACACATATTTTGGGCCATTTACAATTTAGCCCTCCTATTTGCACATTTATAAATTAGTACATTTTTCTCAAAACATCAAATACACAAAGTCATCACATATTCATGCTTAGTCGAATACTTATGCATATCATACAAGCCCATATATTTCATCAAATTAACAATTTAGTCCCTCAAATTATCAATTTCTCGATTTAGCCCTATTTAGCTAAATTCATCAAAAATTCAAGAATAAAATATGTTCATCTAACACATATCTTTCATTTAACAACTAAACTCATCACAAAGCTTACCAATTCATCAATGGCACAACTCACAAATATCATCAATTCATAAAATTGAGACATGGGCTAGATAGTAGACTAAGCAATGATTACAGAAACGTAGAAATTATCAAAAACCGAAGTCGAAACTTACCTTAATCAAGCTTAAAACCAACCGAAACCTAGATTTCTTGTTATTTTCTTCTTTTCTTTGTTTTTCGGCCAAGATGATAAGAATGGCCTTATTTAATGCATTTTCTTTTATTATAATAACTTATAAAATATAATACTAATTTAACATATAATATAAACTTATAAAAACATATAATATATGCATAACCACACTTAATACCGTCCACTATAACTAAAAATGGACTATTTGCCTTTTAAGGAATTTATAATAATAAAGCCAAATAAGTTTGATCATTAATCAAATGAAAAGCCATTTTTAGACTTTATGCTATATAGTCCTTTTGTTAAATTTAGCACACAGATGGACGAATTAATTCACATAAATTTAGTACATGCTTAAACACATCAAAAGCACAGAAAATAATATTAAAATATTATTCAAACTCAAATTTGTGGTCCCCAAACCACAGTTCTGGCTAAGATACAAATCGGACTGTTACAAGGACGTTGGCATCGATATTAGATTTACGTGTAGGACCATGTATGGGACATTGGCATCGTATTGATTCGTGTAAGACCCTGTCTGGGACAGTGGCATCGATATTTGGTTACATGTAAGACCACGTCTGAGACGTTGACATTGTACGACTATTCCGAGTATTCTAAGTAACCTATTAGATTCTAAATGGTTCAACGGGTGAGTCCGAGAAATGAATGATTATATGTGATTATCATCCGTTTCAGGTACGTCTGAAGTATATGCTTTTAATAAGCATGAGAGGTAAGTTAACATGTACATAGATGCTTTGAACAAAGTGTGATATGTGTATGTTTGACATTTGAGCAAAAGAGATGCTTGAGGTATGATATGCTAGTAAGAAATGGCAATCTAATTGAGCCAAAGAGAAATTTATGTGTATGGAATGAACATATATTTATGAATTTGATTTGCCATGCTTATAATTGATTATATGTTAAGTTTATTTGTATATGGCTTACTAAGCTTTTGAAAGCTTACTTTGTGTGTGTTTGCTCTGTTTTATAGATCGTCGAAGCTACTGAAGCCTTGGGGACCATCGAGGATCGTCATCACACTACTCAATCTTATTCTGGTACCTTTTGAAAATGTATATACTAAGTATGGCATGTATAGGCTAGGTACCTTGAGTTATGTTTGAGATATGTGTACATTGCCATGTGATATGGCTAGATGAGTAGTTGTGCTATGAATGGGATGCTATACTATATGATGTTGGTTTTGGTGTGAACTCAAGTCTATGAAATGGTCAAGATTATGGTAAGCATATTGATGCAATATGAGTATTTATGTTTGATCAATGAAATGGTTATATGAATGGTAAGATGTGAATGTATCATACTTGGTTTAATTGTGAATTGGTTGAACTTTTTAGCATATAAGCTGGTATGCTTAGAAATGAGATTTAATGGGATGATATGATGATCATTTGGTGTGCTTTTGGTTGCCAATTATGTTAAGAATTCTGCTTGTATGTGCTTGTAGGGATAACCCATTGTGGGGGTGGCATTTTGGCCTTGAAAATGGCCTATAATTGCCCACACGGTTGAGCACATGGGCGTGTGGCTCGACCATGTCCCACGTGGTTGAAATTCAAAGCAAGTCAGACTCGACCACGGGCTGGACACACGGGCGTGTTATTGTCCTTGTGGTACAAGTCAGTAGCGACCACAGGTGAGGCACACGGGCGTGTCCACGGCCGTGGGGGCAAGTCAGTATGTATGCCCTGTATTGACACGGCTTAGACACACAGGCGTGTTTGAAGCCATGGGAGGCACATGGCCTACCCACACAGGTGTGTGACCTCTGTAACTTTGAAATTTTTTTAAATTTTTGATAATTTTCATGTATGTTCGGTTTAGTCCCTACCCTATTCTTAAGCATGTTTAAGGTCTCGTTGACCTATTAAAGGGACACATTCATTAGATTTGATGAATTATATTATATAATGTCTGTAAAAGTTTTTGATTATCCGGTAATGCCTCTTAACCCTAATTCGGCAATGGTTACGGGTTAGGGGTGTTACAATGTAAGTCCGTTTTAGCCCCGTTTTCAATAATATTTATGTTTTTGATATCGTTGCAACTAGGTATAGCTAACCCGTACCTTTGATTTTGAAACTGTTACAGATTTTGAATGCTTCCCTTGATGAACCTTGTGATTTTAGATGTTAAATGATGAATTTGAGATATTACCTGTTATTTAAAAGAATTTTATTAAGTGATTTTTTTGATAAATTTTCGACAAGGACTAAATTGTTAAAATAGTAAAAGAACAAGGATTTGATGTGAAATTATTGCATGAATGGGCTATTTTGGAGCCATAAGTATTAGGCTAGGCTCAATTTTGGGTAAAAATGGTTAATTTGCATGCATTAGGATCAGGGACTAAATTGAGTAAAAGTAAAACTTTAGGGCCAATTTTGTAAAAATTTCAAAAATGACCAAATTGCATGAATTACATTTTTTTACTATCTAAATTAATAAATTGAATGAAATTATTAATTTTGATCAAGTTCGAGTGGAAAAATCAAGGAGAATGGAAAATTACTAAAATGCCCCTAAACTTTGGTATTTCTACAAATTATCCAAGTAAGTTCGTATGAACTATAAACACTTAAATGTGAGTTAAATTGACTGTTTAATGTGCTATTCTATTGTACAAGAATTAGTATATAGATGTTATTATGCAATTTTGTAACATCCTAAAATTTAGAATTTTATGTGTTGCATTATTTTTGGTGATATGCTAGTTAAATTATTAATTGTGCATGTTTAGGGGTTATGAGAAGGCTCGGGGTTTATTTGGGCCCTAGTAAAAATTTTGTGTTTAAGTCTATTAAGGAGAGATGGTAAGTAGCTTTAAGGCCTATAGAAATAAATGAGTAAATTTCTAGCATAAATGAGCTTATGGTAAAGAGGATATGGCATCACATGAAAGGCATTGAGGGAGGAGGTTTGAATCCCATTTGGTACAAAAATTTTGACTATTTTTTTGTATACTTTCCCTAAGTGTCGGCCAAGATGTATATAAGGCAAGTTGGACTGTTTAATTTTGGTAAGGTGGCTAAGGAAATAAGGAAAGGGGGAAGGTAAGGTAAGGAATCAAAAGAAAAAGGGCAAGTAAGGGGAACATGTGGCCTTTTTCAAAGGAAGTATTATGGAAAGTTTGGTTGGCCAATTTTTGACCATTATGGTCATGAATGTGGACGATTTTGGTATGGGAGAGGGGTAGCCGAATTTCTCCTTTGCCTTTTGATAGAATTTTGGTGTTTGTTAGGCCAAAAATCTATTCTTGCACTATTTTGTGTTTTCTCCAAATCTCTTCTTTTGCTTTGTGCCAAAATTACAAGCCATTAGTGAGCATATTCTCTTCTTTTCTTTCTTCTTGTTGCCGAATGTACCCAAACCTTGGAGACTAAAATTTGATAACTCATCTTTTCTTGAAAAATCGAAGCTAGTCAAACATCTTTCTTCTTCTTTCTTTTATTTTTCACAAAATTCTTCAAGCAATTCTTCTTTTCTAATCCTTATCACCATAGCTGAATATTTTGCCCATTTTTCCTCAATAGCCAAAACCTTTCATCGCTTCATTATTCTTTCTTTTTCATTCAAGTTATCACTCATTTCTAGATCAGTCGGTAAGTGTTCTTTTCAACATTATATTTTTTTTATCTTATGATCGAATTTATGCTTTGGTTTGGGATGATCATATTGACCGAGACCATCACCTTATTCTCTCTCATTCGAGATCAATTTCTTCTTCGTAGTGATATAGTGGAAGGCCGAAACTTTGATTCTTCCGAAGTTATCATATAATTGTTGGGAATCAGTCCTAAAAATCTTCAAGGGATTAAACCGCTCGATCTATCCAACCGTTGATCACTCGGGATTAGTGGACAGTCGAGTGGAGATATCAAAAGGAGTGGATTAGCGATCCCCACTCCTAAATTCAAACTAAGGGCAGTATCGGCGGTTCGGGATTTTTCACCGGGTTGTCGACCGTCATCCGGGGAAAACTGACAAATCGTGGTCATTCACAATTCTAAGGGTAAGCACCGTAGATTGTTCATTTTAGAGTTGATTAATAAATTGCATATGTGGACTAATCAAGCATTATAATATTTTAGGTGTCGACGATCAAGAAAGCTTAGTGCTTACCGTAATCAGGTATGTAATCTCACACCGTTTTTCGTGGGTTTAAGGTAGATATAGTATCGAAAACAAATCGCTATGACTAAAATCCTAATAGGGCGCAAATCGAAAAAAATTGGCCTAAGATATATTATTTTGATAAAATTGACGAAATTGGTAGTATCATTGTGCAAATTGTGAAAATACCCCTAAAGGGTCGAAATACGAAATTGCTTAATGGGTCGAGTTGACATACTGCCTTAAGGGCAGAATGGACATATTGATAAATGGACCGATCTGATATTTTGCTAAATGGGTCGATTTGATATTTTGCTAAATGGGCCGATCTGATATTTTGCTAAATGGGTCGATCTGATATTTTGCTAAATGGGCCGACCTGATATTTTGCTAAATGGGCCAATCTGATATTTTGCTTAATGGGTCGTACTTTTCTAATGAATATCCGAATAAATTACTGTTGTTATATTGTAAGAATCATGAATTGTTATGTATTATATACATGATTTTGCATGGGATGGGATATTATTGAAGAGAAGTTCTGGTGGCTCTGCCACATATTTTGGTGGCTCTGCCACATATTTTGGTGGCTCTGCCACAAATCTGTATAGTGGCAATGCCACGTAAATTCTGTTATTCTGGTGGCTTGTCCACAATTATATTTGTTATAAATGGCTTAATGCCTGCGATTGGTGTGTTGGCGGGGTGGGTTGACTTGATCCCCACAGGTGTGTTTGTTGCTACGGGTGGTGTGTAGTGGATGGATTACTAGGTTTGGTTTTGGAATTGTATTTCATACACATGATATAATTGATACATTATTATTATTGTAAATGGGCTTAGGCCCAAATTATTGCTTAATGGAATTTAGGCACAGTGGACAACGGTAAGGGGGTTATACACTAAGTTCTAGTAACTCACCCAGTTTTCCTTACCCCCTTTTAGGTAATGATCAGTGATGGAGACTTGGGCCATGGATGACTCGATGGAGGCCATACTACAAAAACAGTTTAATTTGGAATTTGGATTTCTTTTTAGTACATTTAATTACTTTACTATTTTGCGTTAAGGTTGTAATAAGGCCTCTGGATTAATTTTTTTTGTTTATTGTTTGACGAATTTATAATTTTCTCTAAATACTACAACTTAAGATTTTTATAAAAAGTTAAATAAACGTCTTTCTAAAATGTATATACAAAAAGGGTTTCATAATAAACTTTCATAAATATATTTTTAACTCGGAAATTTTCTCTTAAAATTTTCATCAATACTTTTCGAAAACTATTTTCAAATTCTTTTAAATCTTCTCAAACTGTTAACAATATTTTCAAAGTCACGGTTTATAAGATTTTCTTTTATATCTCAAATTTATCGATTTATCAATCTTTTATTCAATAATACTTTATCAAAATATTTTTATGGCAGTTTGTTTTAACTGATTTTAAATCTAAATCTATTTATGTACAAATAAAAGGACTTACTGGTATTTTTCTTATGTGACATGTCAGATCTGGCTTTAACGCATGGGCTGGGTTTGGGGTGTTACATTTTATGGTATCAGAGCCCGGTTCAAAACTCAACTGTGGTTTGGGTTCAAAAATATTTTTTTAAAGTTGTTTTACATTTTTAAACGCTTGTTTTAAAAGGAGTATGGCACCACGGGTATCCGGCACCAAGTCAAGTAAGTGTATGTTATTATTATATGATTATAATGATTATGATATGACCGTAGGAATACTCTAGAACTTCTAGTTTTAGGTATTGAAACTATAGAGATTGAGGCTATAAGATGCTTTTACGAAAACGACTTTACTTCTTTTATTTCATAAAACATTATTTAATAAACACCAAAATAGTATGTTGATTCATAAGACTTTTAATCAGATTAAATCGAATTAGTCAATATGAGAGCTAGAGGACCTGGACGCGGTAGACGTGGCCGTGGTAGAGGCCGAGGTGCTAGAGTTGCGTCTGAAGTGTTGAGACATATGCCGAAAATGGATGCACCTGCATCACCCGTGACTGAAACTGGATCACATGACCGTATGAGGGAGGACATCACTCTGTCCCAAGCAATGTTGCGAGTCTTGGAAAGGGTTACTGGGGCTAGAACTGGGCCAGTAGCTCGTGGGTCAATTTCGGAACGACTCAGATCAAATGGTGCTGAGGTTTTTAGGGGTATCTCAGGTGTAGCCCCAAATGTAGCGGAGTATTGACTCGAGGTAGTGGAGCGGATCATGGATGATTTGGATTGCACCACCGAGCAGAAACTGAGGGGAGCTATGTCCTTGTTGAGAGATGAGGAGTATCAATGGTGGCTCACTGTTTGGGAAGGCACTCAGACCTATCGTGTTACTTGGGATTTCTTCAAAACTGCATTCCAAGGAAAGTATGTCAGGGCTAGCTATGTGGATGCCCGAAGGAAGGAATTCCTAAATATGGTCCAAAAAGGTAAGACTGTGGCAGCTTACGAGGTGAAATTTTTGCGTCTGAGTCGTTATGCCCGTGGTATAGCGCCAACTAACTTTAAATGCTACGTGCATTTTGAGTACGGGCTGAGTGATGAGTTGCGGTACTAATAGCCCTACAACAAGAAAGGAATTTTGCCATACTGGTGGAGAAAGCGAAGATAGCTGAAGAGGCTAAGCACTCGGAGCAGCAAAATCGAGAAAAAGTTAGACGCAAGACCAATAGGGACTTTAAGTACTCAGGTCCTGCTAGGGGGTTTTAGAAGAGGCCCAAGAATGATGAGCCAGCTCGAGCTAGAGTACCAGCTGCTACCAATCAGATACAGCCATGTGCGGATTGAGAAAAACAATACCCAGGTGAATGCTGGAAAAGAACCGGTGGTTGTTTCAAATGTGGTTCCAAGGACCATCAGCTTAAAAATTGCCCTCGACAGACTGCTCAGACTCAGGATGCTCGTAACTATGATGCACAGCCAGCTAGAGGCACTCAGTAGCCACCGAGAGGCCGCGGGCCAGGTCGGGGTGGTAATGGCATAGGGCGAGGTCAGGGTGCACCGGGTAGGGGTACTGGTTATAGGGGTAATGCGGAGGCGAGGTAGCCAGGGTTGATTTATGCGGTCAGACGCTGAGAGGATAGCGATGCACCTGATGTGATAACCGGTACGTTCTTTATATCTGATGTACCTGTTACTACTTTGATAGATATCGGATCCACCCATTCGTATGTTCCTAGTGCTGTATCTAGAAAACTGAACATTAGATTTGAGATTACTGCTAGAGAGATGACGGTAATTAGTCCTTTAGGACAGTCTATGATAGTAAATAAATTGTTTAGAGATGTGCCCCTAGAAATTCAAGGAGAAACATTTTTGGCGGATTTGATGGAATTTCCATTCGGCGAGTTCGACCTTATTTTGGGCATGGACTGGTTGGTGAAACACCGTGTGAACTTGGATTGTGCTACAAAGCAGATGATACAAAGAACTTCGGAGGATAAGGAAGTGATAATGATATGTGAAAGAAGAAATTATCTATCAAATGTGGTATCTGCTTTAAAGGCAGAAAAGTTGGTGCGAAAAGGGTGTGGAGCATTCCTAGCCTTCATTAGTGCATTGGATGCCAAGGAATTGTCGGTGGAAGGTGTTAGAACAGTGAAAGAGTTTTCAGCGTCTTTCCCGAGGAAATTTTGCGGATTGCCTCCGGATCGGGAGGTTGAGTTTGGCATTGAGATATCGCCAGGAACGGCTCTGATGTCCATTGCTCCTTATAGAATAGTGCCGAAGGAGTTGGCGGAGCTTAAAGCTCAAATTCAAGAGTTGTTGGATCGGGATTCATTCAACCGAGTGTGTCACCATGGGGAGCGCCGTTCTTGTTCGTTAAGAAGAAAGATGGGTCGATGCATATGTTCATCGATTATAGGCAGTTGAATAAGTTGACGATCAAAAATAGGTATCCATTACCGAGAATCGACGATCTGTTTGATCAACTGCGAGGAGCTTTGGTTTTCTCGAAGATAGATTTGAGTTCGGGTTATCACCAACTTAAAGTCAAGGAGGCAAATATTCGTAAGACGGCGTTTCAAACTCGTTATGGGCATTTTGAGTTCTTGCTGATGCCGTTGGGTTGACTAATGCACCAGCTGTATTTATGGACATGATGAACCGGGTCTTCCAACCCTATTTAGATCAGTTTGTGGTGATGCTCATAGATGACATCTTGGTGTACTCGAAGAATGAAGAAGAGCATGATCCACATCTGCGGGTAGTATTGCAGATATTGAGCGAAAAGCAACTTTATGCCAAATTCAGTAAGTGAGAATTTTGGCTGAAAGAAGTGACCTTTTTGGGACATGTTGTGTCTGCCGAAGGAATTAGAGTTGATCCTCGGAAGGTAGAGGCTGTGCTGGATAAACCACTAAAGTCAGTGGCCGAAATTCAGAGTTTCTTAGGGTTGGCTGGTTATTACAGGCGTTTCGTTGAGGGGTTTTCGTTGATTGCTGCACCGCTAACTAAACTGTTGTGCAAGTGAGTACCATTTGTGTGGTCAGATCAGTAGCAAGAGAGCTTTGAGAAATTAAAGATTCTGACTGAAGCGCCAGTATTGATTCAACCTGAGGCTGGAAAAGAGTTTATTGTTTACTGTGATGCGTCACACACGGGCTTGGGATGTGTGTTGATACAAAGTGGAAAAGTGGTGGCTTATGTATCTCATCAGTTAGGGCCGCACGAGGTGAATTATCCCACTCATGATTTGGAGTTGGATGCAGTGGTGTTTGCTTTGAAGATTTGGAGACACTACCTGTACAGTGAGAAGTCGATCATCTATACGGATCATAAGATTCTAAAGTACCTCCTTACCCAAAAGGAGTTGAACTTAAGACAGCGGAGGTGGATAGAACTGTTGAAGGATTATGACTTCTCAATCGAGTATCATCCTGGAAAGGCTAATGTGGTGGCAGATGCGTTGAGTCGTAAGGTGATATCGTATTTGAGAGCGATGTTCGCTCATCTCAGCTTGTATGAAGATGGTAGTCTGCTAGCCGAACTTCAAGTGAAGCCTGTGTGGGTAAGCCAGATTAAGGAAAAGTAGTTATTAGATGAAAGGTTGGGTTCCTTACTTCAGCAAGTGGAAGGTGGTGTAATAGGGGATTTTGGATTGAATAGTAATGGAGTATTGTGTTTCTGCGGTAGAATCTGTATGCCCAAAGATTCGGAATTGAGGCAAATGATTCTGTATGAGGTGCATAGTAGCCCATATGCTATGCACCCTGGGGGAAATAAAATGTATCGAGACCTCCGTGAGCAGCATTGGTGGCCAGGGTTGAAACGGGAGGTTATTGATTTTGTGTGTAGGTGCTTAACATGTCAGCAGGTGAAGGCGGAACATCAATTGCCGTCGGGATTGCTACAATTGGTGAAGATTCCATTATGGAAGTTGGAACGGATAACGATGGAATTTGTTAGTGGGTTACCCTTATCGCCTACTAAGAACGATTCCGTTTGGGAAATAGTGGATCGATTGACGAAGATTGCTCATTTCCTATCTGTTCGTACGGATTACTCATAGCAGAAGTTGGCCAGGTTATACGTAGCAGAGATCGTGAGGTTACATAGGGTACCAGTGTCATTTATTTCAGACAGGGACCCTAGGTTTACATCACGGTTTTGGAAACCCTTACATGAAGCTTTGGGAACAAAGTTAAATTTCAGCACGGCGTTTCATCCTCAGACAGATGGTCAGTCGGAGAGAGTAATCCAGATTCTGGAAGACATGTTAAGGGTCTATGTGATTGACTTCAGGGGTAGTTGGGAGGATTTCCTACCGTTGGCAGAGTTTGCATATAACAATAGCTATCTGTAACACCCCAAACCCGGTCCAAACACCACGACCGAATCTGGTATGTTACGAGGGAAAACGTATTTGAAAATTTCGAATTTGTACTAAATAGACTTGATAAAACTTTGTTTCTTTTTGAAAACGAGTGGTTGAATATTAAGTCTTAGAAAAATTTTGGTTTCAAGTTTGAGTCTGATTGTTTTTCATTCAATTATGAAAACGGTGTGATACCCGATGGTATAGTTCCAAAAACATATCGCTTTGTTGGTTTGAAAACGTCGTCTTTCCAAATTTTAATCAAAATTCGCACCAAGTTATTTTTGTTACAGCATATTAAAATCTAATGTAAAAATATAAACATCATAAAGCACATCTTAGAAAGCTTTTACAAATCCAAGATAAACCCAAATAAAGATAAATAAACTAAAGTACCCAAATGCAATAAACTGAGCAAAACTTTTATTAGAGCATGGCATGTGCACCCCGAGTCCATCCCGGCTCCAAGTCCGCGTCTACGAGTCACCTGAAATGTCAAAGGAGAGGGTGAGTCGAGTGACTCAGTGTGTAAACCCCGCTCCCGATAAAACAACATGCTAACACACATCATACATAGCAACATAATTAATGCAACCCGATCCTAACCATCCATACACCTTTTCTACCCCGTGTGGTACCAAACCACTGGTGGTGCCAAACCACTGGTGACGTATAGTCACAATGTGTTACCAAAACACTGGTGTCCCAAAGACACATTATCCATCAATGTGGTCCCAAACCACTGGTGTCCCAAAGACACAATGTGCTACCAAAGCACTGGTGACCGAAGTCACAAATCCAATGATGGGGCCAACCCATCGTGTGTTACCAAAACACTAGCAGACGATCCCATATCTCAAGTGGGGCCAACCCACGGTGGTCAAACCACAGGGACAAGTCGCAATGAGGTGCCAAACCTCTGGTGTCCCAAAGACACAATGTGCTACCAAAGCACTGGTGACCGTAGTCACAAATCAGGTGATGGGGCCAACCCATCGTGTGTTACCAAAACACTGGCGTCAATCCCGTATAATCATCTGTGGGGCCAACCCACGTGGTGCTGAGCCACTGGGACGAGACGAGAGGTACCAAACCTCTGGAGGTGCCAAACCTCTGTGACCCAAAGTCACAAAGTGTGCTACCAAAGCACCGGTGCTCACAAGACAAAATATCACTGCTCCCTCCTCTCATATCACCCATACATGACATACTGACTCATGTACCATATGCAAATCATGTAACTCATGCAACCATGTCCAACATAGCATCTCATAGCATATACATATATATATAGCATAGATCATCATACCCAAAGTATCCGTAATAGGACTGGTAATAAAATAGACTTACCCGGATCCGTACACATACCCCATTTGGGTATCCCATCATCCATCATAATGTTATGGTTTTTAACAGGCAAACAGGTTTAATTAACAACATTACCAAGTATTAGTGTGTTAGTTTACACACCTGATAACTACGAGCCTAGAAATCCCAACGAGAACGAATGCTAAGCCCCTCGATTATTGACTCCTACAATCGGCCAAACATAGGGGTTAGGCCTCCAAGACATTCGGCCATCAACAAATAACCAGAGGGGTTAATATCGAACCCTTACCTTGTACACGTTTGGTTTCCTACCAAACCCGAACCACAATGGTTCCTTCTTTAATCAGCAATCGGCTACACCTTAAAAGAGAATAATCATAGTCCCTTATCACCCCTGACTTAGTCAAAACCAAGATTAAACTAGCAACAACCAATCACTTACCCCTTACTTACCAACCAAGATTCGGCCAACCACACTAGGAGAGAACCACAAGAGATTCGGCCAAGACTTGTACCAAAAGAAAAATAAAAGATTCGGTCAAGGTCTTAAGAAGAGAAGAAAGAAAAAATGGAAAAAATGGTAGGTGCTTGAGATGAAAAGATACGGATGAAATGAATAGGAATTTTCGGTTTAGGCAAGGTAAATTTCGGCTTTAGTGTTTCAAAAGGAAAGGAAAAATATGAGATATGAGAAGAGGGAATACTAGTTTCGGTTTCCACAAAATAGAGAAGAGGAAGATAGGAAGGAAAGCATTCGGCCAACAACCCAAATGTAGAAGACAAAGTGCAAAAGAAATTCGGCAATCGCACCTTTTGACTTACGGTTTTAGGAAGCAAAGAAAACCAAATAATGAGTGAAAACCAAAGGAATTTCTTTAATCAAACTTTGCTCTTGACCCAAAAAGTGACCGAACATACTAAGAAAATGTGTCAAAAGAGATGCTTAGACTTTCGGCTCCCAAAGTGAACAAAGAAAAAGGAATTTTGCTTACCAAAAACTTGACCGAAAATGTACCAAAGTGCCTAGGTACATTCGGCCTTCCCTTTACCCACACTATGCCGTCACTCCTCCCTTCCAACTCCCCCCAAATTTCGGCCAAATCCCCCCAAATACTCACCACCACTCATTTCAAATGAGTGGACCAAGTCACACTCCCCTTTTTCCTCTCCACCCTCCATTCGAATATGAAGACTTGGTCCAAGGTAAAATTTAAACTACATACAACTCTTCCATCCTATGCCGTCAAAATGGAGACCCAAAATGAGAATTTCGCAGCTTGAACTCAGGACTTCTCCCCCTTGCAGATGACGCCACACCAAGCTCCTCCTTTACCACTCTGCCAGCTCTTCATTTGTGCAATAAAACTCCAATTTATTTTCTTAAACCCCAACTCTATCGCCTCCTACACCTAAGGCCAAAAATTAAAATTTTCCTACCTACTCAGGCACACACCTAGCCTACAATTAAGCCCCTAAAACACCGAAATAGCAACACAGCACACCAAACACATGCAATATCATGCAACACAAAATAGCCCCTAACCCGGGATATTACAGTTCAACCCCCCTTAAAATAATTTCGGCCTCGAAATTACCTGGTCAAAAGAGTTGCGGGTATTGCTGTCTCATCGTATCCTCGGGTTCCCATGTGGCTTCTCCCACGCCATGGTTCCGCCAAAGAACCTTAACCAGAAGCACGGACTTTCTACGTAGAACCTTCACATCCCGATCAAGAATCTGCACAGGTTCCTCTTCCATAGTCAAGTCTGGATTTACCTCAATCTCTTCTACTGCTACCACATGTGACGGATCTGAACGATACCTCCGAAGCATCGACACGTGAAAAACATCGTGAATCTGACTAAGCTCCGCTGGCAACTCAAGCTGATACGCCACTGGTCCAACTCGTCTCAATACCTTATACGGCCCAATGAACCTCGGACTTAGCTTGCCTTTTCTGCCAAACCTCAGCACCTTCTTCCAAGGTGAGACCTTTAAGAAAACACTATCTCCCACCGCGAACTCTATATCTCTTCGCTTAAGATCGGCATAAGACTTTTGCCGGTCCGAAGCTTCCTTCAAACGAGCCTGAATCAACTTAACCTTCTCCTCGGTCTCAGCAACCAACTCGGGTCCCAACAACTGACGTTCACCTAACTCTGTCCAACAAGTAGGTGAGCGACACCTCCTGCCATACAACGCCTCATACGGAGCCATCTTAATGCTCGCTTGGTAACTGTTGTTATAGGCAAACTCAGCCAACGGCAGAAACTCATCCCAACTGCCCCTGAAGTCCAGAACACAACCTCTCAACATGTCTTCCAAGATCTGAATGACCCTTTCTGATTGCCCGTCAGACTACGGGTGAAAAGCCGTGCTGAAATCTAAACGAGTACCCAGAGCCTGATGCAACGCTCTCCAGAACCTCGACGTGAACCTCGGATCCCTATCTGAGATTATCGAAACTGGAACACCGTGTAGCCTCACTATCTCTGACACATAAAGCTTCGCCAACCTCTGAAGTGAATAGTCCACTCTCACCGGAATGAAATGGGCCGACTTAGTCAGACGGTCCACGATAACCCAAACTGAATCCTTCTTGCTTGGCGTAAGCGGTAAACCACTGACGAAATCCATAGTTATCCTTTCCCATTTCCACTGAGGAATCTTCACAGGCTGAAGCAAACCCGACGGAGAATCGATGTTCCGCTTTGACTGTGACAAGTCAGACACTTCCCAACAAACTCCGTCACCTCTTTCTTCAAACCAGGCCACCAAAACTGCTCTTTAAGATCCCTATACATTTTACTACCTCCAGGATGCATAGCATAAGGACTGCTATGTGCGTCCTGAAGAATCCTCTGCCTCAGCTCAACATCTTTAGGCATGCAAGCCTTACCTTGAAAACACAGAACCTCATCCTTAGACAAGTCAGAACCCTCCAAACCACCATTCTCGCACTTGTAACCTTCGCGCTTTCGTAACCTCATCCTCCAATCTGCTTCTCTTTGATCTGCTCAACCCAAGTAGGCTTAACTGCAGCTCTGCGAGAATACTCCGTCGTCGTACAAACTCAAATGGGCAAACAAAGCTCTTAAGTCCGAAACAACCCTACGGCTTAACGCGTCACGCCACCACGTTAGCCTTGCCCTGATGATACTCGATCGAGCGATCGTAGTCCTTGAGCAATTCAACCCATCTACGTTGCCTCAAATTCGGATCCTTCGAGTCAATAGATACTTCGGACTCTTATGATCTCGTGGTAGACGATTGACTTCTCCCCGCATAAGTAGTGCCTCCAGCATTTTTAGAGCGAAGACTACACCGCTAGCTCCAAGTCGTGCGTCGGATAGTTGACCTCGTGTGGCCTCAGCTGCCGAGAAGCGTAAGCCACAACCTTACCCTCCTGCATCAGCACACAACCCAATCCCGTATGTGATGCGTCGCAGTACACTGTGAATTCCTTACCGGCCTCAGGTTGAATTAACACAGGAGCCTCTGTCAAGATCTTCTTCAACTTATCAAAACTCTCCTGCTGTTTCTCAGTCCAAATGAATGGAACTCCCTTTCTTAACAGCTTAGTCATCGGTGCTGCAATTAACGAGAAACCCTCAACAAACCTTCGGTAGTATCCTGCCAAACCCAGGAAACTCCGAATCTCAGCAACTGACTTAGGAGACTTCCAATCCAAAACCGCCTCAACCTTCCGAGGATCCACTCTAATCCCCTCAGCTGATACTACATGACCCAAGAACGTCACTTCACTAAGCCAGAACTCGCACTTACTGAACTTAGCATAGAGTTGCTTCTCCCTCAAAATCTGCAATACCACTCTCAAGTGTGCATCATGCTCTTCTTCCGACCTTGAGTAAACCAAGATGTCGCCAATAAAACCCACGACGAAAACCGTCCGAATCTCAAACACCCTATTCATCATATCCATAAAAGCCGCCGAGCGTTAGTCAACCCGAACGGCATTACCGTGAATTCGTAGTGCCTCGCATCGAGTCCGAAATGCCGTCTTATGGATATCCGCTTCCTTAACTTTCAACTGATGGTACCCAGACCTCAAATCGATCTTTGAAAACACCGATGCACTTCACCGTGATCAAACAAGTCATCTATCCGTGGTAACGGATACTTGTTTTTAATCGTCAGCTTATTCAGTTGACGGTAGTCTATACACATCCGCATCGTACCATCCTTCTTCTTGACGAATAATACCGGCGCTCCCCACGGCGAAACACTTGGCCTAATGAAGCCTCGATCCAACAGCTCTCCGAATCGAGCCTTAAGCTCCACCAATTCCTTTGGTGCCATCCTATATGGAGCAATAGACACCGCGCAATCCACGGTAGCGAGATCTATCCCAAACTCTACCTCGCGATCCGGTGGTAAACCCTAAGCTCCTCCGAAACACATCAACAAATTCCTTAACAAGATTTAAACCTTCTCAACAAAGCAGATTCCTTAGCCTCTAAGGCATACACATGAACCACATACGCGCCGCAAATTTCCTTCCCGACCATCTTTACAACTTTTAATGCCGACACCACATTGGATAAGTAATCTCTCCTATTACCTATCATAATCACTTCATCTTCCTTATCCGTCGATAGAACCATGCGCTTTAGCCGCGCAATCCACCTTAGCCCGGTACTTAACCAACCAAATCCATTCCGAGGATCGGATCGAACTCCCAAAACGGCGCTTCCATCGGATCAAGAAGAAAAACTACCCCTGTGAGTTCTAGGGGTACATCCTTATACAACTTATCTACCACTACAGAGTGACCTGTAGGCTAAATACATCATCCGCCTAGAAGATATCTCGAATCTAAGTCCATGGTCTCAACTATACTACTAGCAACATACGAATCGCGTGGAACCCAAGTCAATTAAAGCAGATAGGGAGAACCAAAAATCAAAACGTCACGGTGATTACGTCCGGTGTCGCGTCGCCTCCTCGCGGCGCCTAGCTGCATACACCGCACCAGCCGCGTCGTGCCTCGTAACTACCCGCACCTCTCGCCTCGCCGCTCCACGACCTCGACCAAATCCATTACCACCTCTCGCCATTACCACGGCCCCTCGCGGTGGTGGCGGTCCATTACCTCTGTCATCGATTACGGCCCGACTCTCGGTCAATCTCGGCCATCCTACGCGGACGGTCCCTAATGCGATGATCCGAGAACCACACTCGGCAACCTTTTCCACCACCCAACAACAACCACCCCAATGAGATTTCCCACACCGACATTACATCGGCGGGTCCTCGCCTAGCAAAGAACGAACCTAGCAGATCGATTCGCGCCCACTCGGTCTAGCCCTCTTCTCGCGGATTGCGGGACGATCCCAAGACCCAAAGCTCCTCTTAAGCCTACTCCTGTCCATGCTCTGTCTTCTTCGACTCCTTAACACCTTCTCGGCTACCTTAGCCTTCTCGACTAAGACAAGAAAACTCGCGCTCTCGCTGTGGAGCAATCAGCACCTCAACTCGCCTCGGCCCGTCCTCGAAACGAACACACCTCTCATGCTTAGTGGCTATAATGCCCCGGCATACCTACTACCGGCCGGGAACTCACCTGCGTACTCGAAGAATGATTTACTCCTCGAACGAGCCTCGAAATGCCTTTCTCTGGGAGTCGATGTAACTAACCCCGATGTATTTCTTTTGATATGCAGCTCTAAAATAATCCCATGTCAGATCCTCAGCTGCCACACTGTCCCGAACGGTGAGCCACCACTGATATGACTCATCCCGAAGAAGCGATACGATGCCCTTAAGCTTCTCCTCGCAGAAAAGGTCCGGATCATCCATGATCCGCTCGGTTGCCTCCACCAATATTCAAGCAGCGTGCTAGAGCAACACCCGATACGCCTCGGAAAAATTCGGCCCCATTAGCCCGAGTCTCTCAGAACAGATTTCCCTAACTCCTGCACCACCACTTAC
The DNA here is from genome assembly GCA_025503065.1 of Gossypium bickii. Classification (NCBI taxonomy): domain Eukaryota; kingdom Viridiplantae; phylum Streptophyta; class Magnoliopsida; order Malvales; family Malvaceae; genus Gossypium; species Gossypium bickii. The sequence continues at coordinate 37,011,067 of CP106717.1, read as the reverse complement.
ACCAGCCTACTCTTTCCAACACCCGCAAAGATCGCTGTGACACCGCATCGTCCCGATCGATCCTCGAACTCACCACCTCCACCGGTGGTGGCGGGCCCAGCATCTCATTTTCGAACCTGCCCCAGATCCTACGGGCTCAGAAACCGTCATTCTACCCCTACCTCTACCACGAGTATTACGACCACGTCCGCCTCGAGTGCTCATGTCTAATCTTCCTACGTATCTGATTAAAAAGATTTTTATGCATTAGTATCGTTCCACTTTCTTAACCGCAAAGAAATTTTATGAATGGAGTTTAATCAGGGGTTCTTTCGAGCAACCAAGGTTTCAATCTTCTATCCTATTCACGCAAAAGAGGTTATACATTCATTCCTTAATCCTTTCCATACCTATTCACTCTTCGGACATTGCTGCCCATTCTAGCCCAAGGGTATTTTCGTCATTTTCCCTACAGGGTATTTTCGTAATAAAAGATATTTTAAACTTTCGTAAAACAGGTCAATTTGAAATTCCAAAATTTGAGAGTGTTCTTTGAAAATTTTGTAAAATACTTCGCTTTGGAAACTGTGGGTATTTTAGTAATTTTCACAAACCGAGGGCGCCAGAAATTTCCAAAATCAAAATTTTTCGATTGATATTTTGTAAAACAGAATGTTTGAGTTTCGTAACATCATTGAAATTTTGGGCAAAATCATTGAGTTGCTATTTTATAGGCCGAGGGCATTTTAGTAAATTTACCCCTAAGGGCATTTTTGTAATTTTCCATAAATCAGTTTTTCAAGAAAATTGTTGTAAATATGACATTTTCGGTTTTGAAAGAGTTTATTATAAAAGTATAAAAACATTAGGGTTGTTGTTATATTTTCTGAAACATGGCTAATTCCCTTTTCGGGTTTTAGTCGTTAGGTTAAGTCTATGACCGAGCCTTCTTGGTCGTGGTAAACTCGAGCTACGCACTGTGGGATACTGCGAAGAGGAGGTGAGTCACGAGGACCGCTTAAATACCAAGCTCTTCCTGCTCCTCTCCTAGACATGCGCACGGGAGTTACCACACCCCAGCCCCCGTGGTCGAGTCATAGATTGGTTTAGTGCTTTAAGTCTTATGCTTTAGTTCGAGTGTTTGAGTGATCTAATCCTAGGGTTCCAGTCCTATAAATCTAACTACGTTCCATATCACCTACCCTTCTACAAATAATAATTCACAGAAGAGTTTAGAGTTACTTACCTGGGCGAATTGTGCCCGGAGACTCGGTGCCATGCCTTGTAAACCATGTATTCCATCCCAAAACACTTAAAACAAACTTTTGAAAACAATTTGGGCCTCAAGCCCACAGCCGAGCTTTTGAACTTAGCTCTGATACCACAATTGTAACACCCCAAACCCGGTCCAAACACCACGACCGAATCTGGTATGTTACGAGGGAAAACGTATTTGAAAATTTCGAATTTGTACTAAATAGACTTGATAAAACTTTGTTTCTTTTTGAAAACGAGTGGTTGAATATTAAGTCTTAGAAAAATTTTGGTTTCAAGTTTGAGTCTGATTGTTTTTCATTCAATTATGAAAACGGTGTGATACCCGATGGTATAGTTCCAAAACATATCGCTTTGTTGGTTTGAAAACGCTCGTCTTTCCAAATTTTAATCAAAATTCGCACTAAGTTATTTTTGTTACAAAGATATTAAAATCTAATGTAAAAATATAAACATCATAAAGCACATCTTAGAAAGCTTTTACAAATCCAAGATAAACCCAAATAAAGATAAATAAACTAAAGTACCCAAATGCAATAAATCGAGCAAAACTTTTATTAGAGCATGGCATGTGCACCCCGAGTCCATCCTGGCTCCAAGTCCGCGCTTCACGAGTCACCCGAAATGTCAAAGGAGAGGGTGAGTCGAGTGACTCAAAGTGTGTAAACCCCGCTCCCGATAAAACAACATGCTAACACACATCATACATAGCAACATAATTAATGCAACCCGATCCTAACCATCCATACACCTTTTCTACCCCGTGTGGTACCAAACCACCGGTGGTGCTAAACCACCGTGACGATATAGTCACAATGTGTTACTAAAACACCGGTGTCCCAAAGACACATTATCCATCAATGTGGTCCCAAACCACCGGTGTCCCAAAGACACAATGTGCTACCAAAGCACCGTGACCGAAGTCACAAATCCAATGATGGGGCCAACCCATCGTGTGTTACCAAAACACTAGCGCACGATCCCATATCTCAAGTGGGGCCAACCCACGGTGGTCAAACCACGTGGACAAGTCGCAATGAGGTGCCAAACCTCTGTGTCCCAAAGACACAATGTGCTACCAAAGCACCGTGACCGTAGTCACAAATCGTGTGATGGGGCCAACCCATCGTGTGTTACCAAAACACCGCGCGTCAATCCCAGATAATCATCTGTGGGGCCAACCCACCGTGGTACTCGAGCCAGCTGGGGCGAGACGACGAGGTACCAAACCTCTGGAGGTGCTAAACCTCCGTGACCCAAAGTCACAAAGTGTGCTACCAAAGCACCGGTGCTCACAAAGACAAAAATATCACCGCTCCCTCCTCTCATATCACCCATACATGACATACTCGACTCATGTACCATATGCAAATCATGTAACTCATGCAACCATGTCCAACATAGCATCTCATAGCATATACATATATATATAGCATAGATCATCATACCCAAAGTATCCGTAATAGGACTGGTAATAAAATAGACTTACCCTGATCCGCATACACATACCCCATTTGGGTATCCCATCATCCATCATAATGTTATGGTTTTTAACAGCAAACAGTTTTAATTAACAACATTACTAAGTATTAGTGTGTTAGTTTACACACACGATAACTACGAGCCTAGAAATCCCAACGAGAACGAATGCTAAGCCCCTCGATTATTGACTCCTACAATCGGCCAAACATAGGGGTTAGGCCTCCAAGACATTCGGCCATCAACAAATAACCAGAGGGGTTAATATCGAACCCTTACCTTGTACACGCTTGGTTTCCTACCAAACCCGAACCACAATGGTTCCTTCTTTAATCAAAGAATCGGCTACACCTTAAAAGAGAATAATCATAGTCCCTTATCACCCCCGACTTAGTCAAAACCAAGATTAAACTAGCAACAACCAATCACTTACCCCTTACTTACCAACCAAGATTCGGCCAACCACACTAGGAGAGAACCACAAGAGATTCGGCCAAGACTTGTACCAAAAGAAAAATAAAAGATTCGGTCAAGGTCTTAAGTAGAGAAGAAAGAAAAAATGGAAAAAATGGTAGGTGCTTGAGATGAAAAGATACGGATGAAATGAATAGGAATTTTCGGTTTAGGCAAGGTAAATTTCGGCTTTAGTGTTTCAAAAGGAAAGGAAAAATATGAGATATGAGAAGAGGGAATACTAGTTTCGGTTTCCACAAAATAGAGAAGAGGAAGATAGGAAGGAAAGCATTCGGCCAACAACCCAAATGTAGAAGACAAAGTGCAAAAGAAATTCGGCAATCGCACCTTTTGACTTACGGTTTTAGGAAGCAAAGAAAACCAAATAATGAGTGAAAACCAAAGGAATTTCGGCTAACTGAACTTTTGCTCTTGACCCAAAAAGTGACCGAACATACTAAGAAAATGTGTCAAAAGAGATGCTTAGACTTTCGGCTCCCAAAGTGAACAAAGAAAAAGGAATTTTGCTTACCAAAAACTTGACCTAAAAATGTACCAAAGTGCCTAGGTACATTCGGCCTTCCCTTTACCCACACTATGCCTTCACTCCTCCCTTCCAACTCCCCAAATTTCGCCAAATCCCCAAATACTCACCACCACTCATTTCAAATGAGTGGACCAAGTCACACTCCCCTTTTTCCTCTCCACCCTCCATTCGAATATGAAGACTTGGTCCAAGGTAAAATTTAAACTACATACAACTCTTCCATCCTATGCCACAAAAATGAGACCCAAAATGAGAATTTCGCAGCTTGAACTCGTGACTTCTCCCCTTGCAGATGACGCCACACCAAGCTCCTCCTTTACCACTCTGCACTTCTTCATTTGTGCAATAAAACTCCAATTTATTTTCTTAAACCCCAACTCTATCAGCTCCCTACACCTAAGGCCAAAAATTAAAATTTTCCTACCTACTCAGGCACACACCTAGCCTACAATTAAGCCCCTAAAACACCGAAATAGCAACACAGCACACCAAACACATGCAATATCATGCAACACAAAATAGCCCCTAACCCGGGATATTACACTATCAATCCAGCATCCAGATGGCACCCTACGAGGCATTGTATGGTCGTAGGTTTCGTACTCCTACTTGTTGGACCGAATTAGGGGAGCGACAATTATTGGGTCCTGAGCTGATATCAGAGACGGAGGAAAAAGCAAAGGTAATTCGGGCACGATTAAAGGAAGCTTCGGATAGACAAAAATCGTATACAGATTTGAAGCGTAAGGATATTGAGTTTACAGTAGGAGATCAAGTCTTTCTAAAGGTCTCACCTTGGAAGAAGATCTTCAGATTTGGAAGGAAGGGCAAGTTGAGCCCTAAGTTCATCGTACCGTACCGGGTATTGAAACGAGTTGGGCCAGTGGCTTATCAGCTTGAGTTACCTTTGGAGTTGAGTCAGATACATAGTGTATTTCATGTCTCAATGTTAAGGCATTATCAATCGGATCCATCTTATATAGTACCGGTAGAAGAAGTTAAGATAAGACCTGACTTGTCTTTCGAAGCGGAGCTAGTGTAAATTTTAGATCGGGACATTAAGGTGCTGAGAAGGAAGTCGGTACTGTTAGTCAAAGTATTATGGCACAATCACAGAGCAGAGGAAGCTACGTGGGAGCCTGAGGACACGATTCGGCAGCAATATTCTCACCTCTTTTAATCAGGTAAATTTCGAGGGCGAAATTTTCTTTAAGGGGGTGGAATTGTAACATCCTAAAATTTGGAATTTTATGTGTTGCATTATTTTTGGTGATATGATATGCTAGTTAAATTATTAATTGTGCATGTTTAGGGGTTATGAGAAGGCTCGGGGTTTATTTGGGCCCTAGTAAAAATTTTGTGTTTAAGTCTATTAAGTAGAGATGGTAAGTAGCTTCATGGCTTATAGAAATAAATAAGTAAATTTCTAGCATAAATGAGCTTATGGTAAAGAGGATATGGCGTCACATGAAAGGCATTGAAGGAGGAGGTTCGAATCCCATTTGGTACAAAAATTTTGACTATTTTTTTTTTGTATACTTTCCCTAAGTTTCTGCCAAGATGTATATAAGGCGAGTTGGACTTATTAATTTTGGCAAGGTAGCTAAGGAAATAAGGAAAGGGGGAAGGTAAGGTAAGGAATCAAAAGAAAAAGGGCAATTAAGGGGAACTTGTGGCCTTTTTCAAGGGAAGTGTTATGGAAAGTGTTGTTGGCCAATTTTTGACCATTATGGTCATGAATGTGGACGGTTTTGGTATGGGAGAGGGGTAGCTGAATTTCTCCTTTGCCTTTTGATAGAATTTTGGGGTTTGTTAGGCCAAAAATCTATTTTTGCACTATTTTGTGTTTTCTCCAAATCTCTTCTTTTGCTTTGTGCCAAAATTACAAGCCATTAGTGAGCATATTCTCTTCTTTTCTTTCTTCTTGTTGCCAAATGTACCCAAACCTTGGAGACCAAAATTTATTCACTCATCTTTTCTTGAAAAATTGAAGCTAGTCAAACATCTTTCTTTTTCTTTCTTTTCTTTTTCACAAAATTCTTCAAGCATTTCTTCTTTTCTAATCCTTATCACCATAGCCGAATATTTTTCCCATTTTTCCTCCATAGTCAAAACCTTTCATCTCTTCATTATTCTTTCTATTTCATTCGAGTTATCACTTATTTCTTGATCAATCGGTAAGTGTTCTTTTCAACATTTTATTTTTCTTTATCTTATGACTGAATATATGTTTTGGTTTGGGATGGTCATATTGACCGAGACCATCACCTTATTCTCTCTCATTCGAGATCATTTTCTTCTTCATAGTGATATAGTGGAAGGCCAAAACTTTGATTCTTCCGAAGTTATCGTATAATTGTTAGGAATCGGTCCTGAAAATCTTCAAGGGATTAAACTACTCGATCTATCCAACCGTTGATCACTCAGAATTAATGGAAAGTCGAGTGGAGATCTCAAAAGGAGCGGATTATCGATCCCTACTCCTAAATTCAAACGAAGGGCAGTATCGACGGTTCGGGATTTTCCACCAGGTTGTGGACCGTCATCCGGGGAAAACTGACAAATCGTGGTCATTCACGATTCCAAGGGTAAGCACAGTAGGTCGTTCATTTTAGAGTTGATTAATAAATTGCGTATGTCGACTAATCAAGCGTTATAATATTTTTGGTTATGGCTTGAAGTTGCTTCTTGGGGTTAGTTTTAGTGTTGCTTGGCAAGCTGCCTTGTGGTCATTCAGAGATCAGCTTAGCGAGTTGCCCTAATTGGTTCTCGATCCCTTGAATTAATGCTTGTTGATTTTTAAGTGTTGTTTCCGTGTTTTGCAAACATGTTTCTGACACCGCTATGAATTTTATTAGCATCTCCTCAAGGTTCGGCTTCTTCTCCTATGGATAGGGCTATTTTGGAAGTTTGGAGGGGGTTGTTGTCTCTAATTTCCTTGACCACCCCATGAAAAATTAGGATGGCTCCTCCAACCTGGATTATAAGTATTACTATAAGTGTTATTTTGAGATTTAAAATTGTTACCCATATAGTGAACTTGCTCATTCTCAGTGCTCAACGTGTAAGGTGGATATTTTGTATTGCTCATCCCTCCTCCATTCGTATCACACTGCATTACTGGATGTACCTGCAAAGAATCACATAAACCATCAATCTTTTAATTGAAAAATTCTACCGGGTTTGATAGCATGGTTTCTGTGTCGAGGTTGAAAACACTGGTTGCTTTTGTTGGCCTTGTCCTTGTGACTTGCCACTGATAGTTATTCAGTGACATCTCTTCAATGAATTCATAGGCAGGCTCAGGTGTTTCATTATTCAATGTTCCACCGACGACTGAATCAATCAATTGTCTTGTTGAAGGGTTCACACTGTTGTAAAAGGTTTGGACCTGTAGCTACAAGGGTAATCCATGGTCTGGACACTTTCTCAATAAATCTTTGTATCTTTCCCATGCATTGTAAAGTGTTTCTAAATCTATCTGCACAAAAGAAGAGATATCATTCCTTAATTTGGCCATTTTAGTCGGCGGAAAATATTTCAATAAAATTTTTTTGGTCATTTGTTCCCATGTAGTGATTGATCCTCGTGGAAGAGAATTCAACCACTGTTTAGCTTTATCCCTCAAAGAAAAGGGAAATAACCGAAGACGGATGGCATCGTTAGAAACGCCATTTATTTTGAAAGGATCGCAAAATTCTAGGAAATTCGCCAAGTGATTGTTTCGATCTTCATCCTACAAACCATCAAATTAAACAAATTGCTGTATCATCTAAATTGTGTTGGGTTTCAGTTCAAAATTATTTGCAGCAATAACAGGTCTAACAATACTTGACTCAGTTCCTGTTAAATTAGGTTTAACATAATCATACATAGTTCGAGGAGCATGATGTTCGGCCGCCTCTAGAGGTAGCGGATTATTCTCAGCCATCTTTCGGTGGTATTGGTTTTGACTTCTTGCTCTTCTTCTATGTAATTTAAGCTTCGCCTTATCTCTCTACGATTTCTTCGAACAGTACCTTCAATATCAATGTCGTAAATTAGGGGTCCTGTCGGGTTCTTTCTAGTCATAAACTAGAGGTACCTGGTAGAAGAAAAGAAGAAAATTAGCAAAGTTAAAAGCAAAATAAAAATAAAAGTACATTGCCAAAAATAAAAATGGCTAAAGTAATAAAAATTAAGCGTTCTTAATATTTTAGTTCCCCGGCAACGGCGCCAAAAACTTGATCGTGTGCCAGAGTCTTAAAATTTTATATAAAGAATGATCGAGCCTAAAAACTAACTGTGACAACAATTGAGACAAGTGCACCTATTGAACAGTAGTATAGCTTAGTGGCAAGACCGGATTGTCAAACCCAAAGGAACCAAAAGTACTAATACTAACTTTATTTTTATTATTTAGCCTATGAATTAAGGGAATTATTATTTAATCTAAAATTAACTAACTACTAAGCTAAAGATGCAAAGGAAAAGAGAATGAATTGGGGAAAATACTTGTGGGAAAAACCAATTGATTAAGACAATACCCGAGGAAGAATCCACCTAGATTTCACTTGTTATCTAACTCTGAACCAGATGATTTATTCACTTGACTTGATCCGTAGGATTCCCTACTAACGTCTAACCATAGCTTGATTAATTGAAATCTCTTTCTAATTAAAACCCCTAGAATTGCATTAACTCAATCTATGGACTCCCATATTAGGTTTGACCCTAACCCGACAAATTTCCGTCATCCTATCTCTAGGGTTGCAATCAACTCCGCTTAACTATGCTAGATCTACTATTAGACAGAGTCTATTCCTCCTCTGTCTAAGCACATCGATACTTGAATCAATATCCTGAAATATTAAAACAAGAATTAAGAACACATAATTAAGAACAAATTAAGTATTTATCATATAGTTCAGAAAATAATAACAAGATTCGTCTTAGGTTTCATCCCCCTCAGGTATTTGAGGGTTTAGTTCATAATCATAAAAGAATACATCTTAGAAGAAAATATAAAACAAAGCATAAGAAAAACCCTAAAACCCTTGAAGGAAATTGAAGGGAAGATCTTTCGTCTTGAGTATGGTTCCGGCTTCTTGAGATGAATCAACAAGCTTTCTTCGAGTAAATTTCACAATTCTGGCCTCTCTGGCTCGGCTCTTTGGCCTCACTGGACACCCCCTGAAGGTTGCCCTCTAGGGTGTTTATATAGGCTTTTGGAATGGCTTTCTTTGCCTCTAAGTACCCTAATCCGAGTAAAATTCCTCTTTGTCACGGCAGGGACATGCCCATGGCACATGCCCGTATGAATCGTGGCTAGGCTGTGTTCACTTCTGTTAAAGAGGCACAGTCGTGTGGTCTTGGGCTCAGTCCGTGTTAATTTCGTAATTTGGCCCATTTACTCTGTTTTAGGCCCGTTTCTCATTCTTTTCATCCTCTGGTGCTCTCCTAAGTATAAAACATGAAATTAAAGGATTAGGAGCACCAAATTCCACAATTCAAGGCTTAAATCATTCAAAAGTATGCTAAATGTGGGATTAAAATATGTATATATTACAGTTTATCAGGTAAGCTTTAAGCTTAGTAAGTTTGCATGGAAGCAATAAGCATAATATCATATGCGAAGCAACCACAACCATTATACATTATGTAAGAACAATTCACATTATCATAAACATGCTTACTCATCTCAACTCTTACCACATTCCAACCATATAGCATATATATATTGCTCACATTTACTTGCACATATACCCTGCACTCATCACCACAAAGCAACATGAAATATTCACTTAGAAAAATTTCTTGATGAACCCTTCGGAATAATTCTAGGTACCCAGTGGTTTCACACACAGCCCACCATTAATCAGTAATAGGGTGGTATTGCACATAGCCCACCAACAAGAATAATTACGGTGGTATCGCACATAGCCCACCAACAATGATAATTATGGTGTTATCGTACACAACCCACCAAATGATAATTACAGATATTTGTCCGTACTTACATTTCTACTCTGAGGTTCATACGAGAATTACACATTATCTAACATTTTCAATCAATCTCACCAATAAGTATTTGCATCCAAACAATGCATCAATAGGTAACATCATGAGTATTAAGGATGTATCGTTTACAAGTAAACTTACCTCGGTGCAAAATGTATTAATCGACGACTTAGTCCGTAACCTTGCCTTTTCCTCGGTCAAGGTTTTTTCCACGTTCTTATTGATCTATAATAATAAAATTTACTCATTCAATCACTTCATAACTCATGATACATCAAAATTTCTACTTAGGCAAAAATGACCATTTTGCCCTTATACTTTGGCAAAATTATGATTTTTCCCTTAGGCTCGTAAATCATTTTTCATTACATTTTCTTATTAAACAAGCCTAGCTGAACACTTATTTCTCTTATAACAATTCATAAAACCCATCATTTCATGCATTTATTACTCATTTACATCTTTCACAAATAAATCCCATTTAGGTGTTTTCATGGTAACACCTTTCACAAAAGTTGTTCCTTAACCCTCTAACATTCATTATCTTCCATAAAAACGCAAACAACATGAACTCTCTCATGGCAAGTCCCTAAACTTTCAACCATTTAATAAAATAGTCCCCTCATTAGCAAGCTTAAGCTTTAGGGGCTCCAAAAGTACAAAAATTATCAAGAAAGACCTCTAAAATAACTTGTAAGAGAATAGATTGGCTGAAAGTTTGAACTCCAAAATCCCCTATTTTCTCTTCAATTTTCTGTGGAGTAGAAGTGTGAATAGTGAAATATGATATCTTATTTCTTTGTCTTATTTTATTCATTTTTGGTCACCTAATTTCACCAATTTTTTGACCAAATTAATGTCTTTGTCCCCCTTGGATGGCCATCACTCTTAGGGTGGTCTATTTGCACTTGAAAGACCTCCAATTTAATATTCCATAGCTATTAGACACTCGTAGTTTGAAAAATGGAACTTTCGCACTTTATGCGATTTAGTCCTTTTTCATAATTAGGCATACAATCGTTAAAATTAAAGCACCAAAATTTCCATGCAACCTTATAATCATGCTATGACACATAAAATAATGTCAAAATAATCTTCTTCAACCTTGGATTAGTGGTCCCAAAACCCCTATTCTAACTAGCCCTAAAATCGGGCTGTTACACCCCTGTAGCTTACAAAGGGTTGCAAGTCAGGCAATTTCACGGTCTAGTACATGCTTGGCACACGGGCGTGTGAGGCTACTTTGAAGGGTACATGGCTTGCCACAAGGGCGTGTGGCTTGGCCGTGTGACCTAAGTCAAAGAGTTACACTAGCACAGACACGGGCTGGGACACGGCCTAGGACACGGCTATTTGTCCCTCCTTCGAATGCCCACACTACTTAAGACACGGGCGTGTGTCTCAGTCGTGTAAGTCACACGACCATGTGACCTCTGCAGTTTAAAATTTATTATCTTTTCCTGAAAAAAATTCTTTATGTTCTCGATTTAGTCTTGATTTATTTTTAATGTATTTTTAAGGCCTCGAGGGCTCGTATAAGAGACAATATGTATGTTATTAATGGAGTTTGCTATGATTGATGTTGTGAAATATATGATATAAACTTTTTATTATTTTTGAAATGTAATTTCTGGTAATGCTCAATAACCCTATTCCGACGACAGATATGGGTTAGGGGTGTTACATTTACTGGTATCAGAGCTACAGTTTAGTAAGTTTTTGGACTAAACGTAGCATGTGTAAAGTTTAGAAATACATGCCTTTATTTAACCTCTTACAGTGTGATATCTTTCGACTGAGTTAATTCTGATAGTGCTGGAAGAGATATTCATTTGTATAAGTAAAAAGTTGCTTATGATGAGTCGGAACTCATAAATGTATGAATAAAAGTTCATAAGATTATGTTAATGATGAATGTTATGTTATGTGTATATATACACATGAAAGTCAAATTTAGAGGATTTACGACCTTCACCTCCTCACCCTCAAGGTTTTATGCAACAGAATTCACAAGATTTATGTAACAGTCCGATTTATACCCTAGTCAGAAGAGTCATTTCGGGACCACAAATTCGAGTCTGTATAATATTTTAATATTATTTCCTGTACTACTGATGAGTAGTTAAGCATGTGTTAAAGTTTCATAAATTTATTTGTCCGTTTATGTGTCCAATTTGATTAAAGGATTGAATTACATTAAATGTGAAACTTGCATGCTATATGGTAAAGTGCCTATGTGTTGTGGGTTTTTAAAGAAGAGGCCTTATGAGGCAAATAAACCGATAAGTATTTAGTGGATGACTAAAAGTCATTATGGCCCTATGTTTATAGGTTATAAATATTTTGTAATAAGGATAATTTTGTAAATGGGTATTAATATGAATATTAATAATAGAAACAAATGAAATATGAAAGTTATCATCTTTTATGAGTTTCGAATATTGAACAATGTAAGAAGAAGGAAGTGAGCTAGGTTCGGCTATTAAATTGCTTGATTAAGGTAAGTTTTGACTTAAGTTTTTGATAATTTCTACGTTTTTGTAATCGTTGCTTTGAGAGCTACAAAACCCATGTATTAATTTTGTGAATTAATGATGTTGGTGTGATATGCCATTGATGATATGTCAAGCTTTATGATGATTTATGGTGTTAAATGAAAGATTTTAGCTAGATGAATATAATTTGTTCTTGAATTTTTGATGAATGTAGCTAATCAGGGATAAATTATGAAAATAGTAATCTGAGGGACTAAATTGCAAAGTTGATGGAAAATATGGGCTTATATGATATGCATAAGCATTCGGATAAGCTTGGATGTGTGATGATTTTATGAATTTGATGTTTTGAGAAAAATGGACTAAATTGATAAATTGGGCAAATGTGAGGGTTAATTTGTAAATAGCCCTAAATGTGTGTCCTTGGATTCAACTGAATGAATTAGTTAATAAACGGGTTAATTCTGAATATGTTTAGATCAAGAACTGAGGAAAAGGCACTTAGATCACGGGGAAGCGAAAGTAACCGAGTAGCCATTTCCATTTCCGTTAAATCGAATCCGAGGTAAGTCATTCTGCAAATAAACGAATTCGTATTGAATTATGTATGTTTTTATGGCTATTGTTATCAATGAATACTTATGATATGATCTGTTCATGAATTTCGAGATAAGGATTACTTAGTGACAAATGTCCGAGAAGTCCCGTACGAACCTAGGAATGGATAGGATTAGCTATGTCATGACATAGGTATCTGTTCTGTTTTATCATGTAAGACCTCGTCTGGGATGCTGGCATTGATTTGAGATTTCGTGTAAGACCACGTTTGGGACGTTGGCATCAATATAATCTTTACGTGTAAGACCATGTCTGGGACATCGGCATCGTATTGATTCGTGTAAGACCCTGTCTGGGACAGTGGCATCGATATCTGAGTGCATATAAGACCTCGTCTGGGACGTTGGCATTGTACGACTATTTCGAGCTTTCTGAGTAACCTACTAGATTCCTTACGGTTAAATAGGCAACTCTGTGATACAAAATGGCTATGTAAATAGTGAATCCATTTCAGGTACGTTGATTCATACGCTAAGTGTGTATATAAGGTAAGTTCCTATGTGATCTTACTATGATGATTATGTATATTTGGATAACAATATGAGATGTAATAGTAAGCATGAAAGAGCTTTGTATATATGAGACTTTTGAATTGATGAATGTGGCAAATATGGCCAAGTACATGGACCAAAGTATATATGTGATAATTTGCTAAGTGATTTAGATGTGCCAATGTATCTATGAGTATATATGCCTTCTATGCTAAGTTTGTTTGTATTACAACTTACTAAGCTTTTGGAAAGCTTACTCAGTGTGTGTGTTTTCTCTGTTTTATAGGTCGTCAAAGCTACTGAAGGCTCGGGACCGTCAAGGATCGTCATCACACTGTTCAACTTGTTTTTGGCACATTTTGGATATATATATATATTGCTAGATATGGCATGTTTAAGCTAGTCTTTTGTATATGAAAATGAAGTGAATTTAGCCATGTGATTTGGCTAGTTTTATGTTGGTATTATGTTTAAATGAATGTGATATATGATGTATATCTTAGTCTGGTTGAAACACATGAATTGGTCAAGTTATGGGTAAGCATTTGGATGGATTATACTTGATATACATATGTTTTGGTCTTGAAAGTTGGCATGGTTGAAATGGATTTTGAATATATAGATTGAATGGTTATTTTGGGTGTTTAGTATGCATGAAATGTGTTGGTGAATAGTGCTTGTAGGTAAGACCCAAGTGGGTGGAATTTTGGCCTAGAAAATGGCCTATAATGTCACACAGTTGTGGCACACGGGCGTGCCTAGTGACCGTGGGACAAAGTCAATAGCTGGCATAAGAGTACACGGCCTTGGCACATAGACGTGCCTAGTAGCCGAGTGATTTTTGACAGGCTTGACCACGGCCAGAGTACACGGGCGTGCTTAGTGGCCATGAAAGATAAGAAAGTTTCGACCACGGGGAGGACACATGGGTATGTCTAGCAGCCGTGGGAGGCACACGGCCTGCCCACACGGGCGTGTAACCCCTAAAACTTAAAAAAGTTTTAAATATTTGTGAAATTTTGTATTTGTTCCCATTTAGTCCCGACCCGGTTTATAAGCATGTTTTAGGTTTCGTTGATCGTATTAAGGGACATTATGTTTGAGATTGATGGATGAATGTATGAACTTCTGAAAGTGTTTCCGATCTATCTGGTAACGCCTTTAACCCTAGTCCGAGACGGATACAGATTAGCGGTGTTAAAATTTATGTTGATTAAGTCCACAAGTGTGAAATTGAAGAGTTCAATGGCTAAATGAATAATAATGCGGTCAGAGTTGAGAATGGGTTAGCAAGTAAAGAGAGTTCTAGAAGAGATATTAGATTTTCCTGAAGATCATTCAGGATATGCAACGTTGATGTTTGAGAAGGGTTTAATCACGGGTAATCGACTTATTCATGTATGGTATCTAAAGAATGGATTAACCGGAATTTCTTCTGAATTGATTTCTTTAGTGAAACGAGATAATGTGGGATTATTGATGATTGTAGTAGTCAGTGGAATAATGTTTGACTTGCAAAGATAACTGGATATTCTGGGTATTCTATATATTCTTTTATCTTTAGAGACATATGCAATTGTTCATCTTCAGATGCGATTCTTATCATATGAGAATGCTAGCTAACCAAAATATTAGACGGAAGTACTATTAGTTTGGCTGATTTATGATCGGCATTGCTTTATCTTTCTTTGGCATTCTATTTTATTATGTTCGATAGAAGATTCAAGGATAAGACACATTTGATGTTATTCTATTTCTTCTACTGGTTGATGCTCTAAATTATATATATGCAATTTATGTTGTCTTTGTCACAATTTGTTCCAGTGTCTATGAGTGGTATTCCTCTTCTGGATTTTCTCAGGGTATCGCCGTTCTCTTTATCACTCAATGTGGGTTGTATTCTCGAAAATTTAATAGAGCATTACATCTTGGATTTCATTATCTTGGTTTTCTTATCGTCCTTATGGTTTATTCTATCAAATGTGGTTCATCTATAAAGGATATATACATATTGACTTGAGATAATTATATCTATTATGGTTATAATTCCTGGTTCGAGCATGGGAGCATAGTGATATAGATCTCAGAGTATAGAGATTGTATTGTTGCACTAGTTATTATTGGGACCACATTCTATTTTCTTCTTTTATTTCAGAGTACACTATTGATATTTGAGGTATTGTTCTATCTATACGGTTGTAATGTTGATTTCATTATAGCAACATGCTTTTAATTCATCTGATGATTACAGTTTCAATATGGTTCAACATCTCGATGTTATTAGTTGAAATAGTTTCATTATATATCTCATTTCTAACTTTCATGAAAGGGTTAGGTGACGGCGTAAGTGTAGATGTGGAAGATCGAACTCAATCTTGCATGATAATTCTAATTTCTCAAGTAATCTTGGATTATGTCAACGAGTTAAAACATGATGTTATGCTTCGTTTGAGTTAATGCAATTTGTATAGATCTTTGATTGGTATCCTGAAGGAATTATGATAGATTGTATGTTTGGGTTATCTTAAGAACAAGAAGAAGGGATTATTCTGAAATGTTATTATTTGATAGATAAAATCGACTCAGTTATTTTAATCAGATCGGGTTATTAATTTGAAAAGCTAATTGAGTTATACGTATTTGAGTTTATGCTCAGGTCCATGAATAAATTTTGTACATTCATGGGTTAATTGACGAACAGTCAAAATGATGGATTCATATTCTAAAAGACATGATAAAGAAATATATATATCAGATTAGTTATTATCGGGAAATGTCATTATGAGTTAAAGTTGTCTCGATAGTTGAAACTGTCGCGCCTGTGTTAAACGATATTTCTTGACTCTTTCCATGTAAAGGGAACATGTAATACCCCTCACCCGTATTCAACGCCAGAATAGGGTTACAGAGCATTACCAGACTTATAAATCATTTAAACATTCATTTCACATACATTTTCATATATCATGCAACTATCATTCAAACTCAATTATAATGTCACTAATACGAGCTTATGAGGCTCAAAACATGCATTCAGGATGGTTCAGGACTGAACCGATAACTTTAGAAATCTTTTTGAACATGTAAATTTTTTTTGCAAAATACACTGGACACTTGCCCGTATGGCCCGGCCGTGTCTCTCACACGGCCAAAGACACGCCCGTGTCACAGGTCGTGTGGACATTTGAAATGAGAGCACATGGCCGTGTCCCAGCCCGTGTTTAACACCGTGTAACTCTCTAACTTGGGTCACACGACCAACACACATGCACGTGTGACTAGCCCGTGTACCCTAAAAATGGCCATACACGCCCGTGTGTCAAGTCGTGCCAAACCTGTAGGGTATATAGACTTATGCCACATGGCCAAGTCACACACTCATGTGTAAGGCCGTGTGGAGCATACTGACTTGGTTACTAATTTAACACCAGGGGACACACGGCCGTGTACATGACCATGTGTCACACACGACTGAGACACATGTCCGTGTGGACAAAAATAGGCTATTTACCAAGCCAATTTGCCGCCCAAACTTGTGCACACCTATACCAAACTCAAATGGCACAAAACATAGCATATAATATGCATTCAATTAACCTTATTCAAGCATATTTCATACCATTTCCAACACTAATTAACACAAAACATAAATACTCAATATGCCATCCAAATTCATACCAAACTTTATTTACCCAAACATAAAAAATGACCAAACTCAAATATGCATTATTTAGTCTAACCTCACAAGTATGCTAAGTTCATTTCTCATCCACTTAGTACTTCTAATTTCTAAATACCAACCAACAACACATTACCATATTCAAGCACATAATAAGAACCATATGCACAAATATATACACAACCACATCAACCAAAATAAGCCAACTCTTAGGGCTATATACAAACCAAAACATTTGACATTTACAAGCCATTTCAAATGACCAAAATTAATATCAACTCTTAACCAAAATGACCAAAGTCCCTATACATGCCATATACTCAAAACATAAACTCAACAATACCAAAGTGATAATAGGATAGTGTGACGAAATCTCTGATGATCCCCAAATCTGAGCTAGCTTTGAAATCACTATAAAACATGGTAAAATAAATAAAGCAAGCTTTATAGAATAGTACGCTCGTATGAAATAAACTCAATCTATTATAAATATACAATTCAACAAATTGAACATATCAACATGTAGTCCTTTCACATATTTAATCATATGCTCATATGTGCACTTTACAATTTTCTTCAATTTAAAGCTTATACTGTGTACCATCTCATATCAATGTTATACTCAACCATATCTTTCATTTACCTATTGAACCATTCAGAATACTATCTAATACTCGAGAAAACTTGCACTCTAAGTACCACATATATATATACCCGAAGCTATGTCAATTTCGTATCACATATACTGCTCACTCTAGAGCTATCAACAGGCTTGCTCGCATAAGCTGTTAGTCAAGACGTAGCTACATGATACTGCTCACATAAGTTGTCAAGTAAACACAACACATGCCGGTATACTTAGCCACCGATAAGACGTACAGGACCAGCACCCGGATCACATAATCACAATAAGCCCTAATGACGTGTCATTTGTATCCTAATCTATTCCTAAGGTTCAACAGGGATTCCACACTTGCTGAGTCTTCATTGAATGTGTCTGTAGAGTTGTATTCACAATTCATACAATATCAAAGCATTAAAAGCATAATTAAAACAATACTTATTACATACGAACTTATCTCGGAAGAAAAAATGGTGAAACGAGTCGATTAATCCAAAACCTTGTTCTTTCCCTGATCTAAGTCCATATTTCACTTTTCTTGATCTATATGATATCAAATTTAACTTATTTAATTACCTCACAATTCAATTTAATCTAAAACACTTATTAAAACACATTTACACTTTTGCCCCAAGTATTTCACAACTTTTACAATTTAGTCCTTATTTCATTAAAACATAAATTCATGCAATTCAACCGAAACCCATGCCAGCCATATTACAATTAGGTCCCTAGCAGCCCATATTTTCCGCTTATTTCATATTTTAACCACAAAGTTTCCACATGTCAAAATTTAATCCTTAATTTGCATTTTCACTAAAAATCACCTAACAAAACTTGTATAACTATCATCAAACATTTATAATCTATCATCAATCATCAAAATACATGCCTATTCATCAATCGAAACATTCTAAATCTTTAACAGTTTTGCAAATTAGTCCTTGGGCTAGCTAGACCTAGTTGCAACATTCTCAAAAACATAGAAATCATTAAAAACAAGACAAAAATGAACTTACAATTGAGCTTGCAAGTGATCGAATGCTTCAAGCTATTTTAATGGCTTTTTCCACCCTAATATTCAACTAGGAGAAGATGAATGCATCAAATGGCCTTTTGTTTTATTCTTTTGCTTAAGTTATTTTATAAATTACTATTTTTATCTTTATTAATATTCACTAAAATCACTTAATATAAGTCCATAAGTAATAGCCCAATTTAGGGGCGAGTCGGAACAGTGATCTCGGGATCACTAATCTGAGGTTAGGGAAAATTATTTTCATGTTATTTTATGTGTTAGAGAATGATTTTAGAAATACACAAAAATTTTGGTATTTTAATTTTAGCGATTTCTTGCTTAATCGCGAAAAAGGACTAAATCGCATAAAGTGCGAAAGTTCCATTCTATAAGCTAAAGGTACCAAATAGTCATAGATTGATAATTGGAGGTCTTTAAAAGGCAATTTGACCCCCAATACATGCTTGGTCGGCCGTAGGGGACAAGAATTGACAAATTTGGTCAAAGTTGGTGATGCTTGGTTGACTAATTGCTAGTTTAATATTATAATAAAGAAAATATGATGTCTATCTTTCTTACTCATCTCTTCTACAGGTTTTAGCAAGAAAAATAGAGGTTTGAAAGATCAAAACTTTTAGCTAGCTCTCCTCCATTCTAGTAAGTGATTTTGATGATCTTTCTTGATAATAATTATACTTTTGAGACCCCCTAAAGCTTAAGCTTTCTAAAGAGGGGACTATCTTGCATTATAGTGAAAAGTTTAGATAGTTTCCATGAGAGCTTTCATTACTATTTGCTGCATTTTTATGGAAGAAAATGAGTCTTAGTTGTTAGATGAACAACTTTTGTGAAAGGTGTTATCTTGAAACACCTAATTGGACCTTGATGAAAAAGTTATAAATTTGTAGTAAGTATGAGAAATGTTGAGTTTTGATGATAGCTATAAGAGTATTAAATGTTCAGGTAGGCTTGTTGAAGGTAGAAAGGTGATTAGATTTAATTTTCGAGCCTAGGGGCAAAATGGCCATTTTGCCAAAGTCTAGGGGCAAAATCGTAATTTTTCAAAATATGAATTATAATTCGATTTAGTCAATGCGTGAATTTGACAAGTGAAATCTTTACTATAGATCAAGAAAAGTGAAGCCTGGATCGAAATCGAGGCAAGAACAAAGTCGAGGACTAACTTACATCTTTACATACGTTTTGAATACCGAGGTAAGTTTGTATGAATTAAAGTTTTACGTGTATTCTAATTCAATTACTTATTATGTTGTATAATGTATATTATTCCTATGAAGTAAAATTATTGATATTATGATGAGAAAAGTAAATGAGAATATGTATGAGAAATTCCCGGTTGAAGTCTCGGAATAATGAGGATTCTATTATCACAACATGTGGTAAGAAAAGTCTGTGTAAGACCATGTCAAGACATGGCATCGGCATAAGGCAAGGATATCATGTAAGTCCATGACAAGTCATGGCATTGAAAAGTTATTATGAGGTAAAGGTCCCATGTAAGTCCAAGCCAAGGCTTGGCATTGGTGAATTCATAAGGCAAAGATGTCATGTAAGTCCATGTCAAGACATGGCATTGATAAGATTCATAAGGCAAGGATACCACGTAAACCCATGTCAAGACATGTCAATGGTAAGTTTCCAAAAGAAACACATAAGGAAGGTCTTGTGAAAGACCATGTCTGGGACATAGCATCAACACCTAGCTAAGAGACCGTACGTAAGACCATATCTGGGATATAGCATTGGCATCATGAGGCGATCCCATGTAAGACCATGTGTGAGATATGGCAGTGGCATCGAGATACATGTTTGATGAGATTAAGTGACCTCAATTATTCTAGGAAATTCAACGGGTAAAAGAGTTAAGTATGAAAGAGGCAATAAGAAAGTCAAGCAAGTAAAGATAGTACTAAGTTAAGTTATACAAGGTTAACTTAAAGCAGTTTCCATGTTAAGAGAGATGAAAGTTGAGTTTACTTTTGCAGCAGCAAAATGTACAAATCTATGTGATCAAGTGACACAGGTACCATGATTATAATGCAAGTATGAAATTATTATATATCATGTGAGGAGTAAGTAAGCCATGCACTTGAGTTTTATGTTGTTCTGAACTCGAAATGGATGAGTTATAATGAGTTAATATATTGTGATATGAGTTTCATGCAAACTTACTAAGCTATATGCTTACCTCTCTCCCTTCTTATTTCCTCACAATCTTTCCAAGCTAATTCGTGGATCATTGACGTCGGAGCTCGGAGCACACTATCAATCACTATTTTGGTATAGCCAAGTTGTTTTCATTAAGTATGGCATGTATAGGAATTATTTCATCTTGATGTAAGTCCTAAGAGGGGTCAAAGTGTTGGCTATTAAGGTTATTATTCTTTTTGTATATGGCTAAAGGGATTGGCCAAGATTTACTAAGTTTATACATCAATTGATGATGAGTAATGCATTGTTAATCATGTTTTTGATGAAGTATTTGAGTGGTTGGATTGAGTATATGAATGATCTTGATTTCAGGGTGGCACTTGGTTTGGAAAATAGCCTTTAATTGTCCACACGGGTAGACACAAGGGCGTGTGTCTAGGCCATGTGTGACACACGGTAAACCCACATGGGTGTGTTAATAGGCCGTGTGTCCCCTGTATGTTAGTGATTTAAGTCAATGTCGACCACGGGCTAGCCACACGGGCGTGTGCCTAGGCCGTGTGCTCCTTAAGGGGTTGATGATGTCACAAACAAAATACCCCTAGTTTTTCACACGGGTGAAGACACGGGCTATTGACACGGGCTTGTGTCAAGCTGTGTGAAAACCCCTATAGGTTGTAATAAAAAAAATTGTACATGGGCTAGACATGAGCGTGTGACCCCTGTTTAGACAAGAATTTTCAAAGAGAGTAAATGTTTCCTGTTGATCTCTAAAACCATAGGGATGTATGTTTATAGCCTCGTAGGCCCATGAAATGAATGTTATGACCACAAAAAGAAAGTTTTTAAATCGGAACAAAATTTTATAGCCCGTTAATACATGTTGAAGTAAGATGAAGTATAGTAATGCCTCGTATCTGGTCTCGACATCGGACATGGGTATGGGGTGTTACATTTAGTGGTATCAGAGCTACGGTTTAGTCGATTCTAGGACTAACATAGCATAAGCATGAGTTTAGTTATACATGCCATACAAAAGAGTATTTTTTATGAAGTGTGACGACTCCTGACGACCTAGATTGTGTTTTATATAGTAAATGGATCCCGAAAGAGCTGTGCGGATGATGTAGAAAGTGACGCCCCAGCTCCCGTTGAGGGGATGGTTTTGAATGAGGATGAAAATAGATCCACTACGGTGAGTCAGAGAGGGGGAGAAGAGGCTAGAAAAGCCTTCCTCCACATGAGGAATACATGGTACATGGAGGTCGTTCATGCGAACCCAAATGCACAACCTCCTCCACCCCCGCCTATTCCTCAACCTACCCCTGCTGCCCCTCAAGTGGTAGAAGTAGTGAGAAGTGAAAAGCCTCTAGTTGATAGGATCCGGAAGCATGGAGCAGAGGAGTTCCGGGCTAGAAGAGATAACGATCTGGAAAAGGCAGAGTTTTGGCTTGAAAATACCATTAGGGTATTTGATGAGCTGTCGTGCACACTGAAGAGTGTATAAAGTGTGTGGTTTCTCTCTTAAGAGATTCTGCTTATTGGTGGTGGAACACCCTTGTGTCGATTGTACCAAGGGAAAGGATCACATGGGAGTTTTTCGAAGAACAATTCAGGAAGAAGTACATCAGTCAAAGGTTTATCGAGTAGAAAAGAAAAGAATTCCTAGAGTCAAAGCAAGGTAAGATGTCAGTGACTGAATATGAGCGTGAGTTTGTAAGGCTTAGCAAATATGCTCGAGAATGTGTATCCACTGAAGCTATCACGTCCAAAAGATTTGAGGACGAATTAAACGAAGACATTAAATTGTTTGTGGCTGTCCTAGAGCTGAAAGAATTTGTTGTGCCGGTGGATCGGGCTTGTAAAGTCAAGGAATTAATAAAAGAGAAAAGAAAAGCTAAGTTGGAGTCTCGTGACTCAAGAAATAGACAATAGAATAAGTCATTCCAGTCTTTGTCTAAGAAGTCAAGAGATTTTTCCAACTGATTAGCTACTTCCGCCGGGTTTTCAAGCAAGAGTACGGGTAAAAAGTATTCGGGGAATAAGGCTCAAACTACTTCAGTTGCTAATGTGGGAAACATTTGAACTAATAGACCGGAATGCCCACAGTGTGGCAGACGACACCCAGGCGAATGTCGAGCACATGAAAATGCTTGTTTCAAGTGTGGTTCCCAAGATCATTTTATAAGAGAATGTCCTGAGGTGATGAAAGAAGAGAAAGCCCAGAGTGTGAGGTCTGAGAGCATTGTTAGAGGAAGACCACAGAGGAATCCCAGAAGTATGGCGAGCAGTAAGGGTAACCCCAAACAGCAAATTGCGAAACCTGAGGGTAGGGCTCCTGCAAGGACTTATGCTATTTGCGCTTGCGAAGAAACATCTTCTCCTGATGTTATTACGGGAACCTTCTCTCTTTATGATACTAAAGTTATTGCTTTAATAGATCCCAGATCCACCCACTCATATTTTTATGACATTAATATCCAGTATGAGTATGCCCATAGAGTCCACAGAGTTTGTGATTAGGTGTCTAATCCACTAGGCAAAAGTGTGCTAGTTGATAAAGTGCATAAGGTTGTTCATTGATGATTAGAGGTTATTACTTTAAGGCCAACCTCATGCTATTACCATTTGATGAAATTGATATTATTCTTGGTATGGATTGGTTTACCACTCATGATGTGATAGTAAACTGTGGAAAGAAATATATTGAGTTGAGATATGAAAATGGGGATACCCTTCATGTTGAATCAGATGATCAAGATAGGTCGCTGGTAGTGATCTTTCATGTGACGGCTCAAAGATATGTAAGAAAAGGGTATGAGGCATATCTTGCCTTTGTGATGAATGCCACATAAACTAAGTCAAGGATTGAGCCGGTGCCGATAGTATGTGAGCACCAAGATGTTTTTCCTGAGGAATTGCCAAGATTGCCTCCTGTTAGAGAAGTTGAATTTGGCATCGAGTTAGCTCCCGGTACTGTGCCGATATCGATTACTCCTTACAGGATGGGTCCAACTGAGTTGAAAGAATTAAAGGCACAATTGCAAGATTTAACGGACAAAGGTTTCACTAGGCCGAGTTATTCTCCATGGGGTGCTCCAGTATTATTTGTGAAAAAGAAAGATGGCTCTATGAGATTGTGCATAGACTAATGATAGGTTAACAAAGTAACAATAAAGAACTAGTACCCATTGCCAAGAATCGATGATTTGTTCAATCAACTGAAGGGAGCCACTGTGTTCTCCAAGATAGACTGGAGGTCACGATACTATCAGTTAAGAGTAAAGGACTCTGATGTGCCAAAAACTGCCTTTCGAACGAGGTATGGCACTATGAATTTTTAGTTATGCCATTAGGTTTGACAAATGCTCCTGTGGTGTTCATGGATTTAATGAACCGCATCTTTCGGCCATACATAGAAAAGTTTGTTGTTGTTTTTATTGATGATATACTGATATATTCTCGGGATGAGATTAAGCATGCTGAGCACTTAAAGGTAAATTCTACAAATTTTACGGGATAATCAATTGTACGCCAAGTTTAGCAAAAGTGAGTTTTGGCTTAAGGAGGTTGGATTTCTGGGACATATTGTCTCGGGAGATGGAGTCCGAGTTGACCCAAGTAAGATATCGGCTATTGTGGATTGGAAACCGCTGAAAAATGTATCTGAAGTTAGAAGTTTTTGGGCCTAGCTGGCTACTACAGGCGGTTCACCAAGGGGTTTTCCATGATAGCGACCCCGACGACAAAATTGTTACAGGAAAAATGTAAAGTTTGAATGGACGGAAAAATGCCAATAGAGTTTTGAGAAATTGAAGGCAATGTTGACAGAGGCTCCACACCTAGTGCAACCTGAGTCGGGAAAAGAATTCATGATTTACAGTGATGCCTCTGTAAATGGATTAGGATGTGTACTTATGCAAGAAGGCCAGGTGATAGCATATGCCTCTAGACAGCTAAAGCCTCATGAGAAGAACTATCCGACGCATGACTTGGATTTGGCTACCATAGTTTTTGCACTGAAGATTTAGAGACACCATTTGTATGGTGAAAAATGTCGGATATTTACTGACCACAAAATTTTAAAGTACTTGATGACTCAAAAGGAATTGAACTTGAGGTAACGAAGATGGTTATAGTTGATAAAATATTATGAGTTGGTTATTGATTACCATCTAGGAAAGGCAAATGTAGTTGCTGGTGCTTTGAGTAGAAAGTCCTTATTTGCATTAAGGGTTTTGAATATGCGAGTGACCTTGACAGAAAATGGTTCTATTCTAGCTGAGTTGAGGGCTAGACCGATATTTCCTCAAGAGATTTATGAGGCTCAAAGAAGTGACAGTAACTTACAAGTCAAGATAGCTCAGTGGGAGTCAGGCGTTGAGTCCGATTTTTAGGTTAATTTCGATTGATGTCTGATGTTCAGAGACAAAGTTTGTGTACCGAGGGATGATGAGCTTCTTCGAAAGATTTTGCATAAGGCACATAGCGAATGTTTATCTGTACATCCATGTAGCACCAAGATGTATAATGACTTGAAGCAACGGTAATGGTGGCTGAGTATAAAGAAGGATATTTTAGAGTTCGTGTCGAAATGTTTAATTTTCCAACAAGTGAAAGCGAAACACCAAGTACCTTCAAGTTTGCTTCAACCTATCATGGTTCCCGAGTGGAAATGGGACCGTATTACTATGGATTTTGTAACGGGTTTGCCGTTAACACTGAGCAAGAAAGATGCCATGTGGGTTGTGGTCGATAGACTTACGAAGTCAGCCTATTTTATACCTATGTGAGTTGACTACTCACTTGACAAGTTGGCAAACTTGTATACTTCCAAGATAGTAAGGCTTCATAGAGTGCCCTTGTCAATTATATCAGATAGGGATTCGAGATTCATATCCAGATTTTAGAAAAAATTGCAGGAGGCTTTTGGTACAAAGTTGAGTTTTAGTACAGCTTTCCATCCCCAAATCGATGGTCAGTCGGAAAGATTAATACAAGTACTTGAGGATATGCTCCGGTGTTCTGTTCTTGAGTTTCAAGGTAGTTGGGAAAAGTACCTTCCATTGGTAGAATTTACCTACAATAATAGTTTTCAATCAAGTTTAAAGATGGTGCCTTATGAGGCTTTATACGGGCGTAAGTGTCGAACACCGTTATACTGGACTGAACTCAAGGAAAACCAGATTCACGGGGTTGATTTGGTTAGAGAAACTAAAAAAAAGGTGAAGGTGATCTGATATTGTTTAAAGGCTGCTTCTAACAGACAAAAATCCTACTCAAATTTAAAAGGGAAAGAGATCGAGTATCAAGTTGGTGATAAAGTGTTCTTGGAAGTATCACCATGGAGGAAAGTCCGCAGATTTGGCCGGAAGGGCAAATTGAGTCCACGATTTATCGGACCTTATGAAGTTATCGAGAGGATAGGACAAGTAGCTTATTGGTTGGCCTTGCCACCTGAGTTGGAAAAGATTCATGACGTCTTTCATGTATCCATGTTGCGCCGATACCATTTGGACCCTTCACATGTCATAGTATCGACAGAGGTTGAGATACAACCGGATTTGACTTACAGTGAAGAGACGGTTAAGATTTTGGCTCGAGAGGTCCAACAGTTAAGGAACAAAAGCATAGCCCTTGTGAAAGTATTATGGCAAAGGCATGGAATAGAAGAGGCTACATGGGAGCCCGATGAAACGATGAGAAAACAATATCCCAACCTTTTCACCGGTAAGATTTTCGGGCACGAAAATCCTTAAGTTGGGAGAATTGTAATAGATCGATTTAGGGGCTAGTGAAAATAGTGATCACGGGATCACTAATCCTAGGTTAGGGAAAATTATTTTCATTTTATTTTATGTGTTAGAGCATGATTTTAGAAATACATGAAAATTTTGGTATTTTAATTTTAGCGATTTCTTGCTTAATCGCGAAAAAGGACTAAATCACATAAAGTGCGAAAGTTTCATTCTATAAGCTAAAGGTACCAAATTGCCATAGATTGATAATTGGAGGTCATTAAAAGGCAATTTGACCCCCAATATATGTTAGGCCAGCCATAGGGGACAAGAATTGACCAATTTGGTCAAGTTGGTGATGTTTGGTGGACTAATTGCTAGTTTAATATTATAATAAAGAAAAGATGATGTCCATCTTTCTTGCCCATCTCTTCCATTGATTTTAGCAAGAAAAATAGAGGTTTGAAAGCTCAAAATTTTCAGCAAGCACTCCTACATTCTAGTAAGTGATTTTGATGATCTTTCTTGATAATAATTGTACTTTTGAGACCCCCTAAAGCTTAAGCTTTCTAAAGAGGGGACTATCTTGTATTATTTTGAAAAGTTTAGAGAGTTTCCATGAGAGATTTCATTACTATTTGCTGCATTTTTATGGAAGAAAATGAGTCTTAGTTGTTAGATGAACAACTTTTGTGAGAGGTGTGTTGTCTTGAAAACACCTAATTAGACCTTGATGAAAAGGTTATAAATTTGTAGTAAGTATGTGAAATGATGAGTTTTGATGATAGCTATAAGAGAATTAAATGTTCACCTAGGCTTGTTGAAGGTAGAAAGGTGATTAGAATTAAATTTCAAGCCTAGGGGCAAAATCATAATTTTTCCAAAATATGAATTATAAGTCGATTTAGTCAATGTGTGAATTTAACAAGAGAAATTGTTACTATAGATCAAGAAACGCGAAGCCTGGATAAAAACAAAGGCAAGAACAAAGTCGAGGACTAACTTACATCTTTACATACATTTTGAATATCGAGGTAAGTTTGTATGAATTAAAGTGTTACTTGTATTCTGATTCAATTACTTATTCTGTTGTATAATGTATATTATTCCTATGAAGTAAAATTATGTATATTATGATGAGAAAAGTAAATGAGAATATGTATGAGAAAGTCCCGGTTGAAGTCTTGGAATAATAAGGATACTATTATCACAACATGTGATAAGGAAAGCCCATGTAAGACCATGTCAAGACATGGCATCGGCATAAGGCAAGGATATCATGTAAGTCCATGACAAGTCATGGCATTGAAAAGTTATTATGAGGCAAAGGTCCCATGTAAGTCCAAGCCAAGGCTTGGCATTGGTGAATTCATAAGGCAAAGATGTCATGTAAGTCCATGTCAAGACATGACATTGATAAGATTCGTAAGGCAAGGATACCACGTAAGCCCATGTTAAGACATGGCAATGGTAAGTTTCCAAAGGAAACACATAAGGAAGGTCTCGTGTAAGACCATGTCTGGGACATGGCATCGACACCTAGCTAAGGGATCCCACGTCAGACCATATCTGGAATATGGCATTGGCATCATGAGGCGATCCCATGTACGACCATGTTTGGGATATGGCATTGGCATCGAGATACATGTTTGATGAGAGTGAGTAACCTCAATTATTCTGGGAAATTCAACGGGTAAAAGAGCTAAATATGAAAGAGGCAATAAAAAAGTCAAGTAAGTAAAGATAGTACTAAGTAAGTTATACAAGGTTAATATAAAGCATTTTCCATGTTAAGAAAGATGAAAGTTGAGTTTACTTTTGCATTAGAAAAATGTACTAATCTATGTGATCAAGTGACATAGGTACCATGATTATAAAGCAAGTATGAAATTATTATGTATCATGTGAGGAGTAAGTAAGCCATGCACTTGAGTTTTATGTTGTTCTTAACTCGAAATGGATGAGTTATAATTAGTTAATATATTTTTATATGAGTTTCATGCAAACTTACTAAGCTATATGCTTACCTCTCTCCCTTCTTCTTTCCTCGCAGTCTTGGCAAGCTAACTCGAGGATTATTGATGTTGGAGCTCAGAGCACTCTATCAATCACTATTTTGGTATAGCCAAGTTGTTTTCAATAAGCATGGCATGTATATGAATTATTTTATCTTGATGTAAGTCCTAAGAGGGGCCAAAATGCTGGCTATTAAGGTTATTATTCTTTTTGTATATGGCTAAAGGGATTGGCCAACATTTACTAAGTGTATACGTCAATTGATGATGAGTAGTGCATTGTTATTCATGTTTTTGATGAAGTATTTGTGTGGTTGGATAGAGTATATTAATGATCTTGATTTTAGGGTGGCACTTGGCTTGGAAAATAGCTTTTAATTGTCCACATGGGTAGACACACAGGCGTGTGTCTAGGCCGTGTGTGATACACAGTCAACCCACATGGGTGTGTTAATAGGCATGCGGGCATGTGCCTAGGCCGTCTACGGGCTAGCCATGCGGGCATGTGCCTAGGCCGTGTGGGATTGATGATGTCACAAACACAATACCCCTAGTTTTTCACACGGGTGAGTACACGGGCCATTGACACGGGCGTGTGTCAAGCTGTGTGAAAACCCCTATATGTTGTAATAAAAATAAATTGTACATGGGCTAGGGGCATGGGCGTGTGCGACCACACGGCCTGCCCATATGGGCGTGTCCCAAGTCACACGGGCGTGTGACCCCTGTTTAGACAAGAATTTTCAAAGAGAGTAAAAGTTTTCGGTTCATCTCCAAAACCATCGAGATGTTGTTTATGGCCTCGTAGGCCCATGAGATGAATGTTATGACCATGAAAATAGGTTTTTAAATCGAAATAAAATTTTATAGCCCGTTAATACATGTTTAAGTAAGGTGAAGGATAGTAATGCCACGTATCTAGTTCCGGCATTGGACATGGGTAAGGGGTGTTACACCATAAATGTCCACTCAAATTAAAAATGGTATATTTACCACATAAGGACCTCCATTATTTAATTCCATAGCCATTTAATACCTTTAACTATTAGAACATCACTTTTACACTTTATGTGATTTAGTCCTTTTTATCAAATTAATCATTCAAATGATAAAATTTCTAAACGAAATTTTGACACAATTACTCTATCATACTGTAAACATTAAAATAATAAAAAAATTATTTCAACTTTAGATTTGTGGTTCTGAAACCACTGTTCCGATTTGACTAAAAACAGGATGTTACAACTCTCCCCCCTTAGGGATTTTTGTCCTCGAAAATCGTACCAGTAAAAAGGTTAGGGACTATTTTCTCATAGCTTCCTCGGGCTCCCACGTAGCTTCTTCGATACCATGTCATTGCCACAAAACTTTCACTAAAGCTATGCGTTCATTTCTCAACTCTTTAACCTCTCGAGCTACAATTTTGATCAGTTCTTTGTTTGTACGCCATATAAGGTTGAATCTCAATATCTGAGGGAGAAATTACGTGTGGTGGATCTGAACTATATCGGTGCAACATTGACACATGAAACACGTTGTGAATCTTTTCTAATTCTGACGGTAAAGCTAGCCGATATGCCACTGGCCATATTCTTTCAATTATCTTATACGACCCAATAAAATGCGGAGTTAATTTACCTTTTCGACCAGGTCGAAGGATTTTCTTCCACGGAGATACTTTCAGAAATACTTTATCACCAATCTGAAATTCAATGTCTTTTCATTTCAAATCCGCGTATGATTTTTGTCGATCTGAAACTACTTTCAAACTATCACGAATTACTTTCACTTTAACTTCAGTCCCCGTGAATCTTTTTCTCGCTCTACTCAGTCCAGTATAATGGAGTTCGGCATTTTCGACCATATAAAGTTTCGTACGGTGCCATCTTTATACTTGATTGAAAGCTGTTGTTATACGCAAATTCAACCAAGGATAAAAAATCTCTCAGTTGCCTTCAAACTCTGTAACACAACAACGAAGCATATATACAAGAATCTGGATTACTCTCTCAGACTAACCGTCGGTTTGTGGATGAAAAGCAGTGCTAAAGTTCAATTTTGTACATAGAGCTTCTTGCAACTTCTTCTAAAATCGCGACATAAACCTCGAATTTTTATCCCAAATAATTGAAACTGGCATCCCGTGCAATCCAATGATCTTAGAAATGTACAATTCAGCTAATTTATCAAGTGAATAGTCAGTACGTATCGGACTCAAATGTGCAGATTTTGTCAGTCGATTACGACTACCTAGATAGCATCTTTCTTCTTCGGATATAGGGGTAATCCTGATACGAAATTCATCGTAACTCTATCCCATTTTCATTCAGTGTGATTTTTGACAGGATCGACCACGGCCTGGGTACACGGGCATGTTTAGTGGCCGTGAAAGATAAGTCAGTTTCGACCACGGGGAAGACACACGGGGGTGTTTAGTACCGTGGGAGGCACACGACCTTCCCACACAGGCGTGTAACCCCTGAAGCCTAAAAAAGTTTTAAATTTTTGAGAATGTTTGTATGTGTTTCGGTTTAGTCCCGACCCAGTTTGTAAGCATGTTTTAGGTATCGTTGACCGTATTAAGGGACATTATGTTTGAGATTGATGGATGAATGTATGAACTTCCCAAAATATTTTTGATCGGTCCGGTAATGCCTTTAACCCTAGTCCGATGCCAGATACGGGTTAGGGGTGTTACATTTGGTTGGTATCAGAGCTATGGTTTAGCCGATTCTAGGACAAACGTAACGTGTCAGAGTCTAGCTATACATGCCATATATTTGAATCGTGATAGTGTGACTTGACGTATAAAATGTGATTTCTTTATAGCAATGGATCCCGAAAGAGCCGTAGCTAACGACGTAGAGAGTAATGCGCCTGCTCCCGCGCAAGGGACAGCGCCCTCTGATTCGAGACCGGGTACGAGCGGTCAAGAGGGAGAATCTAAACAAGCTTTCTTCCACATGATGAGTGAGTGGTTCACTCAATTTGTAAAGAATAACCCGACTATTTCGTAACCCCTGCCCCCGGTTAATCCTCCTCAAACATCCGATATACCTCTGACTGCAAATCTGAATCCGTGGAATAAGCCTCCAGTTGACAAGATCCGTAAGTATGGGGCTGAAGCGTTCTGAGCTACTAATGATGATGATGCTGAAAGAGCTGAGTTCTGGTTAGAAAACATGATCCGAGTATTTGATGAGATGTCTTTGACTCTGAAAGAGTGTATGAAGTGTGTTGTGTCATTACTCCGAGATGCAGCTTA
Source organism: Gossypium bickii (assembly GCA_025503065.1). NCBI lineage: Eukaryota > Viridiplantae > Streptophyta > Magnoliopsida > Malvales > Malvaceae > Gossypium > Gossypium bickii. The sequence goes on along the minus strand of CP106717.1, from coordinate 36,979,221 downwards.
TCAATGGTGGAAAACTTTGGTTTCTGTTGTTCCGAAAGAGCGAGTTACATGGGACTTCTTTCAAATCGAGTTCTGAAAAAAATACATCAGTGAAAGATTCTTTGATCAGAAATGAAAAGAATTTTTGGAACTAAAATAGAGCGGAATGACTGCTTCAGAATATGAACAAGAGTTCATGAGACTGAGTCAGTATGGTCGGGAATGTGTATCATCTGAAGCGATAATGTGCAAAAGGTTCGAAGATGGTCTTAATGAAGACATTCATTTGTTAGTTGGGATTTTAGAAATAAAAGAGTTCATTACACTTGTTGATCGAGCGTGCAAAGCTGAGGCATTCGGGAAAGATAAAAGAAAAGCTGAGTCTGAAGCTCGAGATATGAGAAAGGGATTTCAGAGTAAATCATTTTAGTCTGCTCTGAAAAGATTCAGATATAATCAAAGTCGTTCCAGAGATAATGTGGGACATTCGAACGGAAATCGATCTAGACCGCAAATGAGTTCCAAAACCCTAGCAACTTCAGTGGCCAGTGTTGGTAATGTCCGGACTGAGAGACCTAAATGTAAACATTGTGGAAAAAGGCATCCGGGGAGTTGTAGACTTAATGGAAGAGCTTTCTTCAGATGTCGAGCCAGAGACTATTCAGAATCTGAGATCCGATAATGCACCTGTGAGAGGTAGACCTTCAAAGAATGTAAGAAATGTCAGTGGTAGTCAGAGAACCACGAGAGACAATGTTGCCAAGCCAGAGCATATGGTATTCGAGCTTGAGAGGAAGTTTCATCTCCAGATGTTATAACAGGTACTTTTACTCTTTATGGTACTTCTATGATTGCATTGATAGACCCCGGTTCTACGCATTTGTATATATGCATGAATTTAGTATTTAGCAAGACTTTGCCTGTAGAGTCTACTGAGTATGCTATAAAAGTATCGAACCCCTTAGGTAAAAGTGTCCTGGTTGACAAAGTATGCAAGAACTGTCCATTAATGTTTTGAGATATCTGTTTCCCTGCTGATCTGATGCTTTTGCCATTTGATGAGTTTGATATCATTTTAGGTATGAACTGGTTGTTTATGCATGATGCTATTGTGAACCGTAAAAGAAAAACTATTGACTTAAGATGTCCGAATAATGAAATTGTACGGATTGAGTCTAATGATTTGAATGGGTTTCCTGCTGTGATATCTGTTTTGAAAGCTCAAAGTTATGTGAAAAAGCGTTATGAGGCATATTTCGCTTATGTGATTGATTCGAAAGTATCTGAGAAGAAAGTTGAATCAGTGCCTATTGTTTGTGAGTTTTCTGATGTATTTCCTGAAGAATTACCGGGTTTGCCTCCAATTCGTGAAGTTAGGTTTAATATTTATCTATTGCCTGGTACAACACCTATATCGATAGCTCCGTATAGAATGGCACCAACAGAGTTGAAAGAGTTAAAGTCTCAGTTGCAAGAATTGACAGATAGAGGGTTTGTTAGACTAAGTTTCTCGCCTTGAGGTGCTCCTGTTCTGTTTGTGAAAAAGAAAGATGGCACGATGAGAATGTGCATCGACTATCGTCAGCTGAATAAGGTGACTATAAAGAATAAATTTTTGTTACCCCGAATAGACGATTTATTTGATCAGTGAAAAGGAGCTACTGTATTTTCATAGATTGATCTGAGATCGTGATACTACCAGTTGAGAGTTAAAGATTCAAACATTCCGAAGACTGCTTTCAGAACGAGGTACGTGCATTATGACTTTTTAGTTATGCCATTTGGACTAACCAATACTCTTGCTATTTTTATGGATCTGATGAACAGAATTTTCAGACCGTACCAAGATCGATTTGTTGTGGTTTTCATAGATGACATCTTGATTTATTCACGTGATGAAAATGAGCATGTTGAACATTTGAGAATCGTGTTGCAAACTCTGAGAGAAAAGCAATTGTATGCAAAATTCAGCAAATGTGAATTTTGGTTGCACGAGGTTAGTCTTCTGTGGCATATTGTGTCAGCTTCTAGGATCCGAGTGGATCCAAGTAAAATTTATGCTATTCTGAATTGGAAACCTTCAAGAAATGTATCTGAAGTCCAAAGTTTTCTAGGTTTAGCCGGTTATTATTGTCTATTTGTAAAAGGGTTTTCAGTGATAGCTACTTCATTGACTAGATTACTTCAGAAAGATGTTAGATTTGAATGGTTGGATAAATGTTAGAAAAATTTTGATCAGTTGAAAACTCTATTAACAGAAGCTCCAGTGTTAGTACAGCCAAAATCGGGTAAAGAATTTGTTTTATACAGTGATGCTTTGTTAAATGGTCTGGGATGTGTTTTGATCCAGGAAGGAAAAGTTGTAGCTTATGCCCGGAGACAATTGAAACCTCATGAAAGGAACTATCCGACTCACGACCTTGAGCTAGCTGCGATTGTGTTTGCACTTAAGATTTGGCGCCATTATCTGTATGGTGAGAAATGTCATGTGTTTTCAGATCATAAAAGTCTGAAATATCTAGTGACTCAAAAGATTTGAACCTGCGTCAAAGAAGATGGTTAGAACTGTTAAAAGATTATTAGCTCGTGATAGATTATCATCCGGGTAAAGCGAACGTTGTTACTAATGCGTTAAGTAGAAAATCATTGTGTGCATTACGTGCTTTGAATGTTGAGTTAGATTTGTCTGATGATAGTTTAGTATTAGCTGAGTTAAAAGCAAAAACATTGTTTATACAACAGATATGTGATGCTCAGAAATCTGATAATGAGTTTATTAGCGAAATAAGTTCTGTGTGATTGGAATTCTGAATCTGAATTTCGGGTTGTTGATGATTGCTTGAATTTCCGAGGTCGTATCTGTGTTTTGAGAAATCCAGAGTTGATTCATCTAATTTTAAGTGAAGCACATAACAATCATCTATCTATTCATCCGGGAAGTACAAAGATGTACCATGATCGGAAGCAACACTATTGGTGGTCAGGTATGAAACGAGATATTTCTGACTTTGTTTCAAAATGTTTAATCTGTCAACAAGTGAAAGCTAAACATCAAGTTCCGTCTGGTTTGCTACAGCCAATTCTGATTCCTGAATGGAAATGGGATAGAGTGACAATGGATTTTATTTCTGGTTTGCCTCAGACTCCGAGAAAGAAAGATGTAATTTGGGTCATAGTTGACTGATTGACAAAATCTGCCCATTTTATTCCGGTAAGATCTGATTTCTCACTTGAGAGATTAGCTGGGCTTTATATTTCTGAGATTGTAAGATTGCACAGGGTGCCACTATCCATTGTGTCTGATAGAGATCCGAGATTCACATCGCGATTCTGGAAGAGGTTGCAAGAAGCATTGGGCACAAAATTACACTTCAGTACAGCTTTTCATCTGCAAACAGATGGTCAGCCCGAACGGATCATTTAGATTCTTGAAGATATGTTAAGATGTTGTATACTTGAGTTTAACGGTACTTGGGAACAGTATTTGCCATTGATTGAATTTGCATACAATAACAGTTTTCAGTCAAGCATCAAAATGGCACCTTATGAAGCTTTATATGGGCACAAATGTCGTACACCTCTGTATTGGACTGAGCTCAGTGAAAATAAGCTACATGGGGTTGATTTGGTAAAAGATTCAAAACAAAAAATGAAACTGATCTGAGATTGTTTGAAAGCAGCATCTGATCGACAGAAGTCTTATACGGACTTGAAACGAAAAGATATAGAATTTGAGATCAGCGACAAAGTATTTCTGAAAGTATCACCGTGGAAGAAAGTACTCCGATTCGGACGTAAAGACAAGTTAAGTCCAAGGTTCATCGGACCATATGAGATCATTGAACAAGTTGGGCCTGTTGCATATAGACTAAGTTTGCCCTCTGAATTAGAAAAGATCCATAATGTGTTTCATGTCTCGATGCTCCGTAGATATCGATCCGATCCGTCACATGTGATTTCCCCATTTGAAATTGAAATTCGATCTGATATGACATATGAAGAAGAACCGATCCGTATCTTAGCTCGTGAAATGAAAGAGTTAAGAAACAAGAAAATTCCGTTAGTGAAAGTACTATTGAATCGACACGGAATAGAAGAGGCTACGTGGGAGTCTGAAGATTCAATGAGACAGCAATATACGAATCTATTTAACGGTAAGATTTTCGGGGACGAAAATCCCTAAGGGGGGAAGAATTGTAATAGTCCGGTTTACACCCTAGTTGGAATAGTGGCTTCAGGACCACAAATTTGAGTTCGTATAATATTTAATATTATTTTTTGTGTCGTTGATATGTGACTAAGCATGTGGTGAATTTTCGTGAGCTAATTTGTCTGTCTCTGTGTTTAATTTGACAAAAGGATTTAATTGCATTAAAATGCAAATTTGCATGTTTTATGAAAGGATGCTTATTTGTTATGTCTTTTTAAGAGTAAGGACTCATGCAGCAATTAAGCCACTATCATAATTAGTGGACAGCTAAGGTCATAAATGACCTTGACTTATATGTTTTAATATATTTGATTAAACGTTAAAAATGTCTTTTATGTATTAAGTGATTATATGATAAATAAAAACATGAAAATGGCCACATTATCATCCTTTGTTAGCCGTAATAAGCAAAGAAAGAAAAGAAAAACATAAGCAAGGGTTCGACCATAGTTTTGGTCTAATTCAAGGTTAGTTTTCGATCCATTTTTTGATAATTTCTACGTTTTTGCAATCGTTGCTTTGAGAGCTACAAAACCCATGTATTAGTTTTGTGAATTGATGATGTTTGTGTGATATGTCATTGATGATATGTTGATCTTTATGGTGATTTATGGTGTTAAATGAAAGTTTTGGGCTAGATGAACATACTTTGTTCTTGGATTTTTGATGAATTTAGCTAATTAGGGCTAAATTGAGAAAATAGCAATTTGAGGGACTAAATTGTAGATTTGATTGAAAGTATGGGCTTGTAGGATATATATGTGCATTCGGCTAAGCTTGGATGTGTGATGATTTTGTGAATTTGATGTTTTGAGAAAAATGGACTAAATTGGTAAATTGTGTTAATTTGTAAATAGCCCTAAATGTGTGTCTTTGGATTGAATTGAATGAGTTAGTGAATAAAAGGGTTAATTCTGAATATATTTAGATCAAGAACCGAAGAAAATGGACTTAGATCGCGGGAAGGCAAAACTAACCGAGTAGTCGTTTCCATTTCAGCTAAACTGTAACACCCCAAACCCGGCCCACGAGCCTGAACCGGATCTGGTATGTTCCTTAAGTAAACCGATTTCAAAGTTCTTTTGTACTTTGGGAAAAATAGTGTGTTTTGAAAGAGATATTGTTTTGGGTTGGGCTTGAGTTAAAAAAAACAAATTTATCTTATTTTAAAATCCAATTAATTAAGGTGACAAAACAATTAGGGTTTATTTTTAAAGAATAAATTTTACTTAACTTTAATTGAAAATAATTCGTAACATAGTAATTAAAAATAAAAGTAAAGAAATGTAACTTATGGCCTTATTACATCAAGTAAAATCCCAAAATAAAATTCTAAAATACTTAAATAAAATTAAATTTCCATATTGAATAAAACTTCAAGCTGAGCATGGCCATCCCTAAGCTTCTCAGAAACCCTGGTCCATTATTGATCGTCCCCTGAAAAATAGTCCTACAATGGGGTGAGTCAACAGACTCAATGTGTACACAACACAAAAATTCAATAGATCAGGCATGCATTTTCATATCAAATACTTATTCATATAATAGATAAAAATGATGATGCAACCCAAACCCAAACCTAATTGTCCATCCGCTACACACCCTCACTGCACACGCCACACACTTGTGGACTACTAAGTCAACCCTCCATCCGCTACACACCATCGAAGCGATCATTGCGATCGACATGCTCATCGCCCATATAAAATTTGTGGCATAGCCACCACATAATTGTGTCATGAGACACCACATTCGAGATAATGTAACCGGTTACCACATTCGGATAATGTGACCAAAGTCACCACATTCGAGATAATGTGACCAAAGTCACCACATTCGGATAGTGAGGCCGAAGTCACCACATTCACTTCCCTTTCTCATATAACTTCGAATGCCCCATATTATTCATATTATGCATATCATACTTAAATTCACATTCATGTCACTTTTCACATGTTAAATATAACATATTTAGTAATCCTAGTAGGAGTAGGAAACGCGTGCACTGAGTACTTTGTACCATAACATGGTACATTAGCCACATTCTTATATTTTCATATTAGAACATATAACAAGTTTAAGCCATACATCGTATTAAAAGATAGTGTGGGGTACACACACACGATTCGCTTAGCAAATTCTTTGAGATCTTGAAATCGATCTACCGCTTAGATCCTTAATCCCTACATTTGATTAATCACTTTAAAAAGCCATTCGACCATAAATCCAAATCCTAGTAGGATTAGTATACTTAAACTTACCTTGTTTCCGATTTGATTAATAATCAAATCCCAAATTTGTAGTATTCCTTCCTTAAAAATCGGCTAGCCACCAAATCATTTAACTAGGTCGGTTTCCTGCTTTTGAATAAATAGGAAATAATTCTAAATACCAAAAATAAGCCTTGGCCGAATACTTCATATGCTTACCTTGTGGATTTTAAATCCAGAAACTCACCGAATAACTAGGGAACACGTGGCCTATGGTGTACCTTCAGGAAAAGAACTTCTCCTTCCTTGTAGTCGACACTTAGTAAATCCTGAAAGATCTCTTCAAAGTTTCAGCAACAAGATATTAATACGGTTAGTCCTAGATTTCAGCAAATCTTAAAAGAAAAAGGATGAAACCGAATGAGATCTTACCCTTACTTGAAGAAATCGATTGCACCTTCACTTCAATCTTGATGATTCTAGGCTTTTAAATGGATTAGTAAGAGGAAATAGGAAGAAAAGAAAACTTAAGAATTTTGACAATGGTGGACTATAGATTCGGCTTGACAAAAGAAAAAGAGAAGAGAAGAGAAGAGAGCACTCAAAAATTCGGCAGAGAGAAGAGAAGGAAGAAAAATTGATGAGTAGCCCTATTTTCTTCCTTTTATAGCCGAAACTACTACTTAGAACCCCTTACTTGGCCGCCACTCTTCTTTATTGATAAGTTTATCTCCTTAATTTAAAATAATTAGAGAATAATCCTTTATTATCTCTTCAAAAATAATCTAAATTAAATCCCTTATTTATCACCTTATTAATCGAATATTTATGAAAATAAAACTCCTCCTTTCTAGAAGGCTTGTGCCGTCCACCTCAGGCTTCTGGAAGCAAAAAATAAAACTTCCTTTATTTGCTTCCCAAGTGACTCGAACTCAGGCCCAACACCTTGCATGTGGCGCCATTTCCAGAGGCCCTAAGTGGCATCTTCAGGCCACTTTTCCAAGCCTGTTTGTGTGTCAAATTTCACCAACTTTTTCTTTCAAGGCCACCTTGCCTTAGTTTCCTCTTTTAAACTTTAAAACTCGACATTTCTAAGTCATTTCTAAGTTTCCAAAAAATTTCGTTCGTCTCTGTAAACTTGACATTTCCTTGCATTTCCAAGTTTCCAGAAATGTTCACTTTCCTCTTTTGAATCATTTCCTTACATTTCCAAGTTTCCAGAAATGTTCACTTTCATCTTTTGAATCATTTCTAAATCATGTCCATACATTTTCAGGTTTCCAAAAATGTTCATTTCCATATCATTTCCATACATTTTCAGGTTTCCAAAAATGTTCATTTCCAAATCATTTATTTAAAATTTATTCTTAGTACATAAAACATGTCACTTCGTACAATTAAACTGAAAATGCATAGTCCCTTTCCAGGATGTTACATAAACCGAATCCGAGGTAAGTCATTATGCAAATAAACGTATTCGTGTTGAACTATGTATGTTCTTAAGACTATTGTTATCGATGAATACTTATGATATGATCTGTTCATGAATTCCGAGATAAGGATTACTTAGTGACAATATCTGAGAAGTCCTGTACGAACCTAGGAATAGATAGGATTAGCTATGTCATAACATAGGTATCTGTTCTATTTTATCATGTAAGACCTCGCCTGGGACGTTGGCATTGATTTCAGATTTTGTGTAAGACCTCTGGGACGTAGGCATCAATATGAGCTTTACGTGTAAGACCACGTTTGGGACGTTGGCATCGATTTGATCTTTACGTGTAAGACCACGTCTGGGACGTTGGCATCGATTTGATCTTTACGTATAAGACCATGTCTGGGACATCAGTATGGTATTGATTCGTGTAAAACCCTGTCTGGGGCAGTGGCATCGATATCTGAGTGCATATAAGACCCTATCTAGGACATTGGCATTGTACGACTATTTCGAGCTTTCTGAGTATCCTCCTAGATTCCTAACGGTTCAATAGGCAAGTCTATGATACGAATTGCAATTCCGAGCTAAGAACAAATACGTGAATGTATGTTCATTTTAGGTACGTTTCATATCTACACTAAATATGTATAAAAAGGTAAGTACCTAAGTGATTTTTGATTGGAGGAAATGTACAATTGAATATGACAATGTGAATGAGATATAAGAATAGTTATGTAAGAGATTTGTGTATACATGTGATTCATGAATTGATGAATGTGGCAATTATGGGCAAGGATATGGTTTAATGCATATATGTGAGAAATTTACTAGAAATAGGAATTGTGCTAATGTCTCTATATGCTTAAACATTTTACATGTTAAGTTTTTTTGTATTCTAACTTACTAAGCTTTTGGAAAGCTTACTCTGTGTGTGTGATTTCTCTGTTTTATATGTCGTCAAAACTACTGAGGCTCGGGACCATCAAGGATCGTCATTACACTATTCAACTTGTTTTTGGTACATTTTGGAGTTTGCTAGTTATGGCATGTATAGGCTAGTCTTTTGTATTTGTAAATGAAGTGGATTTAGCCATGTGATTTGGCTAGTTATATGTTGGTATTATGTTTAATGAATGTGGTATATGAAGTATACTTTGGTATGGTTGAAGCATGTGAATTGGTCAAGTTTTTGGGTAACCATTTGGATGAATTATACTTGATATACATATGTTTTGGTCTTGGAAGTTGGTTGAAATGGATATTGAATGTTTAGATTGAATGGTTGTTTTGGTTGTCTAGTATGCATGTAATGTGTTGGTAAATCTTGCTTGTAGGTATGACCCTAGTGGATGGCATTTTGGCCTTGAAAATGGCCCATAATGTCACACGGTCGTGGCACACAGGCATGCCTAGTGACCGTGGGCTAAGTATATAGCTAGCACAAGAGTACAAGGCCTTGGCACATGGACGTGCCTACTGCCTTGTAACCGTGTGATTTTTGATAGGATCAACCACGGCCTGGGTACACGAGCATGTTTAGTAGCCGTGGAAGATAGGTCAGTTTCGACCACGGAGAGGACACAATGGGGTGTCTAGTAGCTGTGGGAGGCACACAGCCTTCCCATACGGGCGTGTAACCCCTGAAGGTTAGAAAAGTTTTAAATTTTTGAGAATGTTTGTATGTGTTTCAGTTTAGTCCCAACCCGATTTATAAGCATGTTTTAGGTCTCGTTGATCGTATTAAGGGACATTATGTTTGAGATTGATGGATGAATGTATGAACTTTTGAAAATATTTCCGATCGGTCCAGTAATGCCATTAACCCTAGTCCGATGCCGGATACAGGTTAGGGGTGTTACAGTGCAAAGCTGAGGCATTGGGAAAAGATAAAAGGAAAGCTGAGTCTGATGCTAGAGATGTGAGAAAGAGGTTTCAGAGTAGATCATTTTATTCTGCTTCGAAGAAATTTTGAGATGAGCATAGCCGTTCAAAATTTAATGTAAGACATTCAAATAGAGATCGAGTTAGATCACAAATAAGCTCTAAAGCTCCGGTAACATTAGTGGCAAGTGTTGGAAATATACGATCCGAGAAACATGGATGTAAACATTATGGCAATGGACATCCGGGTAGTTGTAGATTGAATGACAAAGCTTGTTTCTTAGATCGTTTCATTTGTGATTGCCCAGAGTCTATTGAGCAAGAGACTGCCCAAAATTCAAAATCTGATAAAGCTCCAGTGAGAGGTAGACCTTTCTGAAATACAAAAAATGTCAGCGGTAGTCAGAGGATTACGAGAGATACTGTTGCGAGATCCGAAGCTAGAGCGCAAGCCAGAGCATATGCTATCCTAGCTCAAGAGGAAGTTTCATCTCCAGATGTTATAACTTTATGATACTTCTATGGCTGCATTGATAAACGCTGGTTCTACACATTCATATAAATGCATGAAGTTAGTATTCAGTAAGACTTTGCCCGTAGAGTTTACCGAAATTACTATAAAAGTATCGAACCCCTTAAGTAACAGTGTTCTGGTTGACGAAGTATGCAAGAACTGTCCATTGATGTTTCGAGATATCTATTTTCCTGCTAATTTGATGCCATTACCTTTTGATGAATTTGATATAATTCTGGGTATGGACTGGTTGACATTGCATGATGCGATTGTGAATTAAAAAAGAAAGATCATTGATTTGAAAGGTCAGAATAATGAAATAGTTCAGGTTGTCTAGTTGTAACAGTCCGGTTGGTACCCAAGTCAGAACAGTGGTTTAGGGACCACAAATCTGAGTCCGTATAATATTTTAATATTATTTTCTATGTCCTTGATAAGTGATTAAGTATGTGGTAAAGTTTCATATGCTAATTTGTCTGTTTGTGTGTTTAATTTGACAAAAGGATTGAATTGCATTAAATGTGAAAGTTGTATGCTATATGTTAAAGTGCCTATGTGTTGTGGCTTATTAAGGTGGAGGCCTTGTGTTGTTATTAAACCAATAGTTAGTTGGTGGATGGTTAAAGGACTAATCTGCCCTTAATGAATATAAGTTTCTTATGTTTAATAAAAGGTTAATTAATTAATTAGATTAATATTATGCTTATAACAAAACAAAACATGAAATGGAAATGAATGCATTCATCTTTCCATCGAAAGCACAAAGAAAAGAAAGGGGTTTGAAGCTTTCTAATATTCGGCTCTTTGCCTTCTTGATTAAGGTATGATTTTACTTCGGTTTTTGATAATTTCTACGTTTCTGTAATCATTGCTTTGTCTACTTCAAAACCCATGGTTTAGTTTTAAGAATTTATGATGTTTTGGAAATGAGACTTAGATGAACTCATATGTTTTATGATGTTTAATAGTGAAATATGAAATATATGTATCTGATGAACATGTTTTGTTATTAAATTTTTGGTGAATTTAGCTAAATAGGGCTAAATTGAGAAAACGACAATTTGATGGAATAAATTGCAAATTTGAAGGAAAATATGGGCTTGTTTGAGATGTATGAACATTCAGCTAAGCATGGATAAAAGATGATTTTGTGCATTTGATGTTTTGAGAAAAATGGACTAAATTGATAAAATGTGTAAATATGATGATTAAATTGCAAATAGCCCTAAATGTGTGTTCTTGGATTGAATTGAATGAATTAATGAATAAAAGGGTTAAATGTGAATATGTATAGATCAAGAATCGAAGAAAATGAAATTAGATCGTGGGAAAGCCAAAGTAGTCGAATAACCGAGACAGAATGAATATCCGAATTTGAGGTAAGTCGATATATAAGTAAATGTATTTGTATTGAATTACATATGCTTAAATGACTATGGATAATGATGAATGCATATGGGATGTTGTGTATATATGAATTATAAGATAAGATTGACATAGTGTTAACATCCAAGAAGTTCCGTTCGAACATAGAAATAGATAGGATTAACTATGTTATGACATAGGTGATCGATATCTGATTACGTATAAGACCCTGTCTGGGACAGTGGCATTGATATCTGATTACGTGTAAGACCCTCTCTGGGATAGTGGCATCGATATCTAATTATGTGTAAGACCCTGTCCGGGATAGTGGCATCGATATCTAATTACGTGTAAGACCCTGTCGAGACAGTGGCATTGATATCTGATTACGTGTAAGACCCTGTTTGGGACAGTGGCATCGATATCTGATTACGTGTAAGACCCTGTCTGGGACAATGGCATCGATTTCTAATTATGTGTAAGACCCTGTCTGGGACTGTGTCATCGATATCTGATTACGGATAAGACCCTGTCTGGGACAGAGGCATCGATATCTGATTATATATAAGACCATGTCTGGGACATTGGCATCGATATGAGCTTTACATGTAAGACCATGTCTAGGACATTAGCATCATTGTAATTCGAGTCAGACCCCGTTGGGGACAGTGGCATCGAGATATGATAACATGTAAGACCATTTTTGGGACGCTAGCATTGTACGACTATTATGAGTATTTTATATATCCTAATAGATTTCGAATGGTTCAACGGGCAATTCCGAGTTATGAATGATTACGTGAATGTTTATCCGATTCAGGTATGTTTGATAAGTACACAAGGTGTGTATGAAAGGTAAGTATCTATATGAACTTACTAATTTGAATATGAGCAATGAAATGATGAGATGATATGTGAAATTAGGCTTAAATAAACTATGTGCATATAAAGTATTTAAGTTGAGAATGTGGTAAGTTTTGGGCTAAGCAAAAGAGCTAAAGAAAGGATGAGATGAATTTGTTATGAGAACCATTATGGTTATTACATCTTTTTGGTTATGTGCAATTCATGTTAAGTTTATTTGTACTTTGGCTTACTAATCTTTTAAAAGCTTACTCTGTGTACGTGTTTGTTCTGTTTTATAGATTATCAAAGCTACTGAAGGCTCGGGGATCGTCGAGGATCGTCATCACACTACTCATTTTGTTCTGGTACATTTTGGAAATGTATATCACTAGATAAGGCATGTATAGGCTAGTTAATTGTATAAGAATGAGGTGTGAACTTAGCCATGTGATTTGGCTAGTTATATGTTGGAATGTGTTTTGATGAATGTGTTATATGATGTATGTTTTGGTATGCTTATAATTGGATTGGAATGTTGAGATTGGATGATTATTTTGATATGTTCATGGTTGACAAATGTTCATGAGAAGTATTGGTAATTTGCTTTTAGGTTTGACCTTTTTGAGGGTGGCATTTTGGCCTTGCAAATGGCCTATTTTGCCACACGGTTGTGGCACACGGGCTTGCCTAGCGACCGTGGGACTAAGTCAACAGCTAGCTAAGGATACACGGCCTTGGCACACGGACGTGCTTGGTAGCTGTGTGGCTTAATCAGAATTGACCACGGCCAAGGTACACGGGCGTGCTTGGTGGTCGTGTATTTAAGTCAGTTTCGACCACAGGGAAGACACACGGGTGTGTCTAGTAGCCATGGGAGGCACACGGCCTGCCCACATGGGCGTGTAACCCCTGAAACTTAGAAAAGTTTTAAAATTTTTCAAGAATTTCTGTATGTGGTCGGTTTTGTCCCGACCCTACTCTAAAGCCTGATTAAGGTCTCGTTGACCTACTGAAGGGACTTTAAGATTGTAAATGATGGCTTAATTTAGGAATTGTTTGATAAAGTTTTCGATCTGTCAGGTAATGCCCTTAACCTTAATCCAGTAACGGATACGGGATAGGAGTGCTACATTTGGTTGGTATCAGAGCTACGGTTTAGTCGATTCTCAGACTAACGTAGCGTGTTAGAGTCTAGCTATACATGCCATATATTTGAATTGTGATAGTGTGATGAATCCTGGTGTGAAAAATGTGAATTTTTATATAGTAATGGATCCCGAAAGAGCCGTGGCTGATGACTTAAAAAGTAATGTGCCTGCTCCAGTGCAAGGGACAGTGCTGTCTGATCCAGTTGATGAGTGAGTGGTTCACTCAATTTGTGAGAAATAACCCGACTGTTTCGCAACCTCCGCCCCCGGTTAATCTCCCTCAGACATTTGTTATGCTTTCGACTATGAATCTGAATCTGATGAGCAAGCCTCTAGTTGAAAAAATTCGTAAGTATAAGGCCGGAGAGTTTAGGGCTACTAATGATGATAATACCTTGAAATTTGATTCTAAAGCTTGTAATGAAAGAAAAAGATCGATGAGTAATTTTTCTCAACCTTTGACGAAGAAATATAGAGATGCAAGCAGTAGATTAAATGTTTCATTTGGACATACGAGTAGAGATTGTGTGAGACCAAATGTTGGTTTGAGAACTCAAGCTCCAATTGAATCAAATGATGGAAGTACTAAAAGCAACAAACCTGAGTGTAGACAGTGTGGAAGATGACATGTGGGAAAATGTTGGGGCAAGTATAACAATAGAGTTTGTTATAAATGTGGATCACGAAATCACTTCATTCAAGATTCCCCAAAGATGGCGAGTGTTGAAAATGTCAGATCCGAGCGACTCAAGTGTAAGCGTTGTGGTAAATGACATCCTGGGAATTATAGATTGAATAATCAAGCCTGCTTCAGATGTGGATCGTTAGATCATTTTATTCGAGACTGCCCAGAGTCTTTTGAACAAGAGACTACTCAGAATCCGAGATTAGATAACGCCCTAGAGGGAAATCGACCTTCCCAAAATACAAGAAATGTCAGTAATAGTTAGAGGTCTACGAGGGATACTGTTGCAAAATCTGAATTTAGAGAGCCAACTAGAGTGTATGCTACTCGAGCTTGTGAGGAAGCTTCATCTTCAGATATTATTACGGGTACGTTTACTCTTTATGATACTTTTGTGATTGTATTGATAAACCCTGGTTTTACTCATTCGTATATATGCATGAATTTAGTATTAAGTAAGAGTTTGCCTGTAGAGTCTACTGAGTTTGCTATAAAAGTATCGAACCCCTTAGGTAAAAGTGTCCTGGTTGACAAAGTATGCAAGAACTATCCGTTAATGATTCCAGATATCTGTTTCCCTGCTGATCTGATGCTTTTGCCATTTGATGAGTTCTATATCATTCTAGGTATGGACTGGTTGACATTGCATGATGATGTTGTAAATTGTAAAAGGAAGACTATTGATTTGATATGTTCGAATGATGAAATTGTACGGGTTGAATCTAATGATTTGAATAGATTGCCTACCATGATATCTGTGTTGAAATTTCAGAGCTATGTGAAAATAGGATATGAGGCATATTTTGCTTATGTGATTGATTCGAAAGTGTATGCAAAGAAAATTGAATCAGTTCCAGTCGTTTGTGAGTTTTCTGATGTATTCCATGAAGAATTGCCGGGTTTGCCTCCGATACGTGAAGTTGAATTTAGTATTGAGTTGTTGCCTGGTACTACACCTATTTCGATAGCTCCGTATAGTATGGCACCAACAGAGTTGAAAGAATTAAAGTCACAGTTGCAAGAATTGACTGATAGAGGGTTTGCTAGACTGAGTTTTTTGCCTTGGAGTGCTCCTGTCCTGTTTGTAAAAAAGAAAGATGGCACGAGGAGAACGATTATCGTCAGTTGAATAAGGTGACAATAAAGAATAAATATCTGTTGCCCAGAATTGATGACTTATTTGACCAGTTAAAAGGAGCTACTGCATTTTCTAAGATTCATTTGAGATCGAGATATTACCAGTTCATTTTGAGTGAAGCACATAACAGTCGTCTATCTGTTCATCCGGGAAGTACAAAGATGTATTATGATCTGAAGCAACATTATTGGTAGTCTTGAATGAAACGAGACATATCTGACTTTGTGTCAAAATGTTAAGTCTGTCAACAAGTGAAAGCTGAACATCAAATTCCATCTGGTTTGCTACAACCGATTATGATTCCTGAGTGGAAATGGGATAGAGTAACGACAGACTTTGTTTCTGGTTTGCCCCTGACTCCGAGAAAGAAAGATATAACATGGGTCATAGTTGATCGATTAACGAAATCTATCTATTTTATTCCAGTAAGATCTGATTATTCACTTAATAAATTAGTCGAGCTTTATATTTCTGAGATTGTAAGATTACACGGGGTGCCACTATCCATTGTGTCAGATAGAGATCCAAGATTTACATCGAGATTCTGGAAGAAATTACAAGAAGCATTAGGCACGATATTATATTTCAGTACAGTTTTTCAGCAGGAAACAAATGGTCAATCCGGGTAGATCATTCAGATTCTTGAAGATATGTTAAGATAATGTATACTTGAGTTTAACGGTATGTAGGAACAATACCTGCCATTGATTGAATTTGCGTACAATAATAGTTTTCATTTAAGCATCAAGATGGCACCTTATGAAGCTTTGTACAGTCGTAAATGTCGTACACCTCTGTATTGGCTGAGCTCAGTGAAAATAAGCTACATGGGGTCGATTTGATAAAGATTCAGAACAAAAAGTGAAAATGATCTAGGATTGTCTGAAAGTAGCATCTGATCGTCAAAATTTTTATGCGGACTTGAAACGAAAAGATATAGAATTTGAGATCGGCGATAAAGTATTTCTGAAAGTGTCCCCATGGAAGAAAGTGCTTCATTTCAGACATAAAGGCAAGTTGAGTCCGAGGTTCATCAGGTCGTATGAAATTATTGAATGTGTTGGGCTTGTTGCGTATAGATTAAGGTTGCCCCCTTAGTTAGAAAAGATCCATAATGTATTTCATGTTTCGATGCTCCATAAATATCAATCTGATCCGTCACATGTGATTGCCCCAACTGAAATTAAAATCTGATCTGATATGACATACGCAGAGGAACCAATTCGTATCTTAGCTCGTAAAGTGAAAGAGTTGAGAAATAAGAAAATACCTTTAGTGAAAGTGTTGTGGAGTCGACAAGGAATAGAAGAGGCTATGTGGGAGCCCGAAGATTCAATGAGTCAGCAATATCTGACTCTATTTAATGGTAAGATTTTCAGGCACGAAAATCCCTAAGGGGGAGAATTGTAACATTCCGGTTTGTACCCTAGTCAGAACAGTGGTTTCGGGACCACAAATCTGAGTTCGTATAATATTTTAATATTATTTTCTTTGTTCTTGATAAGTGAATAAGTATGTGGTAAAGTTTCATATGCTAATTTGTCTGTTTATGTGTTTAATTTGACAAAAGGATTGAATTGCATTAAATGTGAAAGTTGTATGCTATATGTTAAAGTGCCTATGTGTTGTGGCTTATTAAGGTGGAGGCCTTATGTTGTTATTAAACCAATAGTTAGTTGGTGGATGGTTAAAGGACTAGTATGCCCTTAATGAGTATAAGTTTCTTATGTTTAATAAAAGGTTAATTAGGTAATTAGATTAATATTATGTTTATAACAAAACAAAACATGAAATAGACATGAATGCATTCATCTTTCCATCAAAAACACAAAGAAAAGAAAGGGGTTTGTAGCTTTCTAATATTCAGCTATTTGCCTTCTTGATTAAGGTATGATTTTACTTCGGTTTTTGATAATTTCTATGTTTTTGTAATCGTTTCTTTGTCTACTTCAAAACCCATGCTTCAATTTTGAGAATTTATGATGTTTTGGAAATGAGACTTAGATGAACTCATGTTTTGTGATGTTTAATAGTGAAATATGAAATATATGTATTTGATGAACATGTTTTGTTCTTGAATTTTTGGTAAATTTAGCTAAATAGGGCTAAATTGAGAAAATATCAATTTGAGGGACTAAATTGCAAATTTGATGGAAAATATGGGCTTGTATGAGATGTAAGAACATTCGGCTAAGCATGGTTAGAAGATGATTTTGTGAATTTGATGTTTTGAGAAAAATGGACTAAATTGATAAAATGTACAAATGTGAGGGTTAAGTTGCAAATAGCCCTAAATGTGTGTTCTTGGATTGAATTGAATGAATTAATGAATAAAAGGGTTAAATTTGAATATGTATAGATCAAGAATCGAAAAAACAAAATTAGATCGCGGGAAAGTGAAAGTAGTCGAATAACCGAGACAGAACGAATATCCGAATTTGAGATAAGTCGATATATAAGTAAATGTATTTGTATTGAATTACATATGTTTATATGACTAAGGATAATGATGAATGCATATGAGATGTTGTGTATATATGAATTCTAAGATAAGATTGACATAGTGTTAACATCCGAGAAGTTCTGTTCGAACATAGAAATAGATAGGATTAACTATGTTATGACATAAGTGATCGATATCTGATTAGATGTAAGACCCTATCTGGGACAGTGGCATCGATATCTTATTACGTGTAAGACCCTGTCCGGGACAGTGGCATCGATATCTGATTACGTGTAAGACCCTGTCTGGGATAGTAGCATCGATATCTGATTACATGTAAGACCCTATCTGGGACAGTGGCATCGATATCTGATTACATGTAAGACCCTGTCTGGGACAGAGTCATCGATATCTGATTACATACAGGACCACGTCTGGGACGTTGGCATCGATATGAGCTTTACGTGTAAGACCATGTCTCGGATATTGGCATCATAGTAATTCGAGTAATACCCTATCGGGGACAGTGGCATCAACATCTGATTACATGTAAGACCACGTCTGGGACGCTGGCATTGTACGACTGTTCTGAGTATTCTGTATATCCTAATAGATTCCGAACGGTTCAACGAGCAATTCCAAGTTATGAATGATTGCGTGAATGTTTATCCGATTCAGGTATTTCTGATAAGTACACAAGGTGTGTATGAAAGGTAAGTATTTATATGAACTTACTAATTTGAATATGAGCAATGAAATAATGAGATGATATGTGCAACTAGGCTTAAATAAACTATGTGCATATAAGGTATTTAATTTGAGAATGTGGTAAGTTTTGGGCAAAGAAAATGAGCTAAAGAAAGGATGAGATGAATTTGTTATGAGCACCATTATGGTTATTACATCATTTTGGTTATGTGCAATTCATGTTAAGTTTATTTGTACTTTGGTTTACTAAGCTTTTAAAAAGCTTACTCTTTGTATGTGTTTGTTCTGTTTTATAGATCGCCAAAGCTACTAAAGGTTCGGGGATTGTTGAGGATCGTCATCACACTACTCATCTTGTTTTGGCACATTTTGGAAATGTATATAACTAGATAAGGCATGTATAGGCTAGTTAATTGTATAAGAATGAGGTGTGAACTTAGCCATGTGATTTGGCTTGTTATATGTTGGTAATTTGTTTTAATGAATGTGTTATATGATGTATGTTTTGGTATGATAATAATTGGATTGGAATGTTGAGATTGGATGATTATTTTGATATGTTCATGGTTGACAAATGTGCATGAGAAGTATTGGTAATTTGCTTTTAGGTTTGACCTTTATGAGGGTGGCATTTTGGCCTTGCAAATGGTCTATATTGCCACACGGTTATGGCACATGGGTGTGCCTACCAACCGTGGGACTAAGTCAGAAGCTAGCTAAGGATACACGGCCTTGGCACACGGACGTGCCTGGTAGCCGTGTGGCTTAGTCAAAATTGACCACGGCCAAGGTACACGGGCGTGCTTGGTGGCCGTGGAGTTAAGTCAGTTTCTACCACGGGGAAGACACACGGGTGTGTCTAGTAGCCGTGGGAGGCACACGGCCTGCCCACACGGGCTTGTAACCCCCGAAACTTAGAAAAGTTTTAAATTTTTCTGAGAATTTTTGTATGTGTTCGGTTTAGTTCCGACCCTACTCTAAAGCTTGATTAAGGTCTCGTTGACCTACTGAGGGGACTTTATGATTGTAAATGATGGCTTAATTTATGAATTGTTTGATAAAGTTTTCGATCTGTCAGGTAATGCCCTTAACCCTAATCCGGTGACGGATACGGGATAGGGGTGTTACACTAGTGAATTGAACGGATTGTCTGTAGTGATATCTGTATTGAAAGCTCAAAGTTATGTGGAAAAGGGGTATGTACCATATTTTGCCTATGTGATTGATTCAAAAGTGTCTGAAAAGAAAGTTGAATCAGTACCAGTTGTTTGTGAATTTTCTGATGTATTTCCTGAAGAATTGTAGGGATTGCCTCCGATACGTGAAGTTGAATTTGGTATTGATCTGTTGCCTGGTATGACACCTATTTCGATAGCTCTGTATAGAATGGCATCAACAGAATTGAAAGAGTTAAAGTCACAGTTGCAAGAGTTGACTGATAGAGGGTTCGCTAGACTGAGTTTCTCACCTTGGTGTGCTCCTGTTCTGTTTGTGAAAAAGAAAGATGGCACGATGAGAATGTGCATTGATTATCGTCAGTTGAACAAAGTGACCATAAAGAATAAATATTTGTTGCCCAGGATTTTTGATTTGTTCAATTAGCTAAAAGGAGCCACGGTGTTTTCAAAGATTGACCTGAGACCGAGATACTATCAATTGAGAATGAAAGATTCAGGCATTCCAAAACTGCTTTCAAACGAGATATGGACATTATGAAATCTTAGTGATGCCTTTTGGATTAACGAATGCTCCTACCATTTTTATGGATCTGATGAATACAATTTTTAAACCGTACCTAGATCGATTTGTTGTTGTATTCATTGACGATATTTTAATTTATTCATGGGATGAAACTGAACATGTCGAGCATCTAAGAATTGTGTTGCAAACTCTGCGAGAAAAGCAATTGTATGCGAAATTTAGCAAATATACGAGTTGATATGAACAAGATTTCTACTATCTTAGATTGGAAGGCTCCGAAAAATGTATCTGAAGTTTGTAGTTTCCTCGAACTAGCTGGTTATTATCATTGGTTTGTAAAAGGATTTTCTGCGATAGCTATTCCGTCGACTAAATTGCTTCAGAAAGATGTTAGATTTGAATGGTCCGATAAGTGTCAGAAAAGTTTTGATCAAATGAAAGCCTTTTTTATTGAAGCTCCAGTTTTGGTACAGCCAGAGTCAGGCAAAGAGTTTGTAATTTACAGTGATGCTTCGTTAAATGGTCTGGGATGTGTTCTAATGCAAGAAGATAAAGTAATAGCTTACGCCTCGAGACAATTGAAGCCTCATGAAAAGAATTATCCGACTCACGATCTCGAGCTAGCTGCGATTGTTTTCGCATTAAAAATTTGGCGACATTTTCTGTTCGGTGAGAAATGTCACGTATTTTCTGATCATAAAAGTCTGAAATACTTGATGACCCAGAAAGACTTGAATATGCGTCAGAGAAGATGGTTAGAACTACTGAAAGACTATGAGCTTATGATAGATTATCATCCGGGTAAAGCAAATGTTGTAGCTGATGCTTTGAGCCGGAAATCATTGTCTGCTTTACGTGCTATGAATGCTAAATTGGATTTGTCTGATGATAGTGCAGTGGTAGCTGAATTGAAAGAAAAACCGTTGTTTTTACAACAGGTATGTGATGCTCAGAAAGTGGATAATGAAATAATGGTGAAACGAGCTCAGTGTAATTCGAATTCTGATTCTGAATTTCGAGTTGACAATAATAATTGTTTGTGATTCCAAGATTGATTATGTGTTCTGAGAAATTCCGAGTTGATTCAGTTGATTTTTAGTGAAGCCCATAATAGTCGACTAATTATTCATCCGGGAAGTACTAAAAAGTATCATGATCTGAAGCAACATTATTGGTGGTCTCGCATGAAAAGAGATATTTCCGATTTTGTCTCAAAATGTTTAGTCTGTCAACAAGTTAAAGTTGAACATCAGGTTCCGTCTGGGTTGCTACAATCAATTCTGATTTCCAAGTGGAAATGGGATAGAGTGATGAGGATTTTGTTTCGGGATTGCCTCTAACTCCGAGAAAGAAAGATGCGATTTGGGTTGTAGTTGATAGATTGACGAAATCCACCCATTTTATTCCGATATGATCTAACTATTCACTTGATAGAATAGCCGATCTGTATATTTCTGAGATTGTGAGATTGCACGGGGTGCCATTATCCATTGTGTCAGACAGAGATCCACGGTTTACATCACGTTTCTAGAAGAAACTACAAGAAGTTTTATGCACGAAATTACATTTCAATACAGCTTTTCATTCGCAAACGGATTGTAACACCCCTAACCCGAAACTGTCGCCAGATTAGGGTTAAGAGGCATTACAGGACAAAAGGATCACTTCACAACTCATTTACGACACAAAGTCAATCATCATCATAATACATTAAACATAAACAATTAGCCCCTTATTAAGGCGTATAAGACCCTAAACACATGCTAGAGAGGGGTCGGGCCTAAACCGAAGCACATACAGAAACTTCATGGAAATTTAAAACTTTTCTAGGTTCCAGGGATACACGCCCGTGAGGGTAGGCCGTGTGCCTCCCACGGCTGCTAAACACACCCGTGTGTCCTCCCTGTGGTCGAAACTGGCCTTTGCTCCACGGCAGCCAAGCACGCCCGTGTACTTTGGCCGTGGTCGATCCTGTCAAAAGTCACACGGCTACTAGGCAGCAGACACGTCTGTGTGCCAAGGCCGTGTACTCTTATGATAGCTATAAACTTAGCCCACGGTCGCTAGGCACTCCCGTGCACCACGACCGTGTGACATTATAGGCCATTTTGAAAGCCAAAATGCCAACCACTAGGGTCATACCTATAAGCACATTTGAGCATCTTTATACACATAATTTGCAACCAATTGCATGTCCAACAATCATCATATCATCCCATATAATTTCATTTCTAAGCATGTCATTTTATACAACCAAATTACATATAAATCTAGATATAAATCATCCATAACTTCACTAAATCACTAAGGCATTAATTCATCATTGAACTCACCATTTATAAGCTAATTCATTACCATCATGCTATATTACGATACTCACTCATGCACATTACCAACATTTAGCTAGCCATATCACATGGCTATTTACACATCTCAATATGAGTCAAAACAACTAGACTATACATGCCATATTTCAACTATGTACATCTTTCCAAAAGTACCAAAATAGAATGCTGATAATGTGATTAAGAAGCTGACGATCCTCAGATCCGAGCTAGCTATCTTGACCGACATCGCAGCGAGAGAAACAAATCACACAGTAAGCTTTCCAAAGCTTAGTAAGTTCGACATACAATAGACTTAACTGATCAAATCAAGTCAATGTATATAATAACCATCACATAGATCTATTCCCTCTTATTCGTACCATATTATCCATAGCTAAAAATTGCTCACTCATCCATTCATATCTTTACCTATAAACTCATCAACCACAAAGGTTCAATACATACCTTAGCTACCACATAGTTATTCAATTTCCAAGCTACTCAATGCTTGATATTACAAGTCGATCATCCTCTGATATTCATTCAATATAATCGCACACTCAGTGCCATATACATGATCGTAACATGTTAGTCATCGCACACTTAGTGCCTAATTTTTCAACCGACTTATCTCAGTATCGCACACACAGTGCCACATCAATAAGCCGAAGCTTTCATAACATTGCACACACAGTGCTATTCATTTCTATTTCTATTTCAATTTCACACACTTAGTGCCATCAACTAAATATTGCACATAGCATCTCGATTTCATACACATATACACATTCATTTCATAATGCTAAACCATATCTTAATAACATGTATTATATCCGAACTTACCTCGGATGTCAAAATACCAAAACGGTCAATTAATCGAGCACTTTCTCTTTGCCTCGATCTCAATCCGAACCTCTCCTTTATTGGTCTATACACATTTAAATTTAATCCACACACATTTAGGGCATTTTACAAAATAGCCCTCACATTTTCATATTTCGACACTTTAGTCCCTAATTCACAAAATCATCAAATTCACATAATTTCACTTGATTCAAGCCTAGCCGAATTCTCACCATGCTTATACAAACCCACACATTTCATTTATTTCTCATTCTAGTCCTTCAAAATGTTATTTTCACAATTTAGCCCAAATTAGCTAAATTCATTAAAAATTCAAGAACAACGCATGTTCATTATACACAAATCTTTCATTTAACACCAACACTCATCACCAAGCTCACATACTCATCAATGGCACATGACAAATACATCATCAATTCATAAAATTACAACATGGGTTAGCTAGAGCACGAAGCAATGATTACGAAAACATAGAAATTATCAAATACCGAGCTCAAACATACCTTAAATCAAACTTAACCCTAGCCGAAATTTCAAAGCTTTTCTTCCTCTTTTTTCTTTTCTAATTTCAGCACCAAGAAGATGAACATGGTTTCATCTTTCTTTTTGTTTTATTTAATACATAATAATACAAACTTTACTATTTTACCCTTATTATAAAACATTATAACATGCATTATAATTGGTTATAAATGTCCATCCACCATCCACTAACTTAATAATGGCTTAATTGCCTCATAAGCCTCCATCTTAAAATGCCATCCACAATTTGACATTTAAAAGTCAGCACACAACTTTTACACCTTATACAATTAAGTCATTTTTCTTAATTTGACACACAAACGATCAATTTATCACACAAAATTTTCACACAGACTATGACACATACTATTCATACAGAAAATAATATTAAATTATTTTTACGGCCTCGGATTTGTGGTCTCGAAACCACTATTCTGACTAGGGTCTAAACTGGGCTGTTACAACTCTTCCCCATAGGGAATGTCATCCCCGAAAATATTACCAGTGAATAGGTGTGGATATTGCTCTCTCATAATGTTCTCAGGATACCACGTAGCCTCTTCAACACCGTATTTATGCCATAAGACTTTCACTAAGGAAATTCTTTTGTTTCTCAACTCTTTAATCTCTCGATCCATAATTTGGATAGGTTCTTCACTATACAACAAGTCTGACTGAATCTCAATCTCAGTAGGCGCAATCACATGAGACGGGTCTGATCTGTACCGTCGAAGCATTGACACATGAAACACGTTATGAATCTTTTCTAACTCAGATGTCAAACTCAATCTATAAGCAACTAGCCCAACTCGTTCAATAATCTCATACGGTCTGATGAACCTCGGACTCAGCTTGCCCTTTCGGCCAAACCAAAGTATTTTCTTTCACGGAGACACTTTGAAAAACACTTTATCACCAATTTCAAATTCAATATCCTTCCTTTTCAAATCTACATAAGACTTCTGAAAATCTGAGGCTGCTTTCAAATTGTCATGAATTACTTTCACTTTCTGTTCAGTCTCTTTTATCAGATCAACCCCGTGAATCTTATTCTCACTCAGCTCAGTCCAATACAATGGAGTTCGACACTTTCAACCATAAAGAGCTTCATATGGTGCCATTTTAATGCTAGATTGAAATCTGTTGTTATACGCAAACTCAATCAAAGATAAATGCTTTTCCCACATACTTTCAAATTCAAGTATACAACATCTCAACATGTCTTCGAGAATCTGAATGATTCGCTCGAATTGACCATCTATTTGCGGATGAAAAGCAGTACTGAAATGCAATTTCGTGCCTAAAGCATCTTGCAATTTCTTCCAAAATCGCGAGGTAAATCTCGGATCTCTGTCAAACACTATAGATAATGGTACTCCGTGCAATTTCACAATCTCATTGATATACAGTTCAGCTAACTTATCTAAAGAATAATCGGTTCTCACCGGAATGAAATGAGCTAATTTCATCAATCTATCAACTATCACCCAGATTGCATCTTTCTTACTCGGAGATAAAGGTAAACCCGACACAAAGTCCATAATAATTCTCTCCCATTTCCACTCAGGAATCATAATCAGTTGTAACAAACCAGACGGAACTTAATGTTCAGCATTAACTTGCTGACAAACTAAACATTTTGACACAAAGTCAGAAATGTCTCTTTTCATACCATGCCACCAATAGAATTGTTTCAAATCATTATACATTTTCGTACTCCCCGGATGAACAGTCAAATGACTACTGTGAGCTTCATTCAATATCATTGAAATTAACTCTGAATTTCTCGGAATGCAAATTCGGTCTCTAAATCTCAAACAATCATCACTACCAACTTGATATTCTGATTCAGCATTCAATTCACCTTGAGTTCGTTTAGCCATCATTTCAACATCATTTTTCTGAGCATCACAAATCTACTGTACGAACATCGGCTTTACTTTCAGTTCAGATACAACCGCACTATCATCACACAGATCTATCTGATTACTCATAGCTCGCAAAGCATATAACGATTCTCGACTCAAGGCATCAGCTACAACATTAGCTTTACCTGGGTGGTAATCTATCACAAGTTCATAGACTTTCAATAATTCTAACCATCTTATCTGTCACAAGTTCAAATCTTTCTGAGTCATCAAATACTTTAAACTCTTATGATCAGTATAAATATGACATTTTTCACCGAATAAATAGTGACGCCAAATCTTTAACACAATCACAATCGCAGCTAACTCAAGGTCATGCGTCGGATAATTCTTTTCGTACGGCTTTAACTGTCTCAAAGTGTAAGCAATGACTTTCCCTTCTTGCACCAGTACACAGCCCAAACCATTTAACGATGCATCACTGTAAACTATGAACTCTTTGCCTGATTCGAGTTGAATCAACACTAGTGCTTCTGTTAACAATACTTTCAACTGCTCAAAACTCTGCTGACACTTTTCTGACCACTCGAATCTAACATCTTTCTATAACAAATTCATCAATGGAGTCGCAATCCTAGAGAAACCTTTCACAAACCACCTATAATATCCCACTAGTCCCAGAAAAATATGAACTTCAGACAAATTTCTCGGAGGCTTCCACTCCAAAATAGCAGAGATTTTACTCGGATCAACTCGTATTCTAGTAGCTGATACAATATGTCCCAGAAATCCAACCTCACGCAACCAAAATTCACATTTACTAAACTTTGCATATAAATGCTTCTCACGTAGAGTTTGTAGCACGATTCTCAAATGTTCATCATGCTGCATTTCATCACACGAATAGATCAAAATATCATCAATGAACACCACAACAAAGCGATCCAAATACGGTCTGAATATCCGATTCATTAGATCCATAAACACTGTAGGAGCATTTGTTAGTCAAAAAGGCATCACTAAGAATTCGTAATGTCTGTACCTCATTCTGAAAGCAGTCTTTGGCACATTAGATTCTTTAACTCTTAACTGATAGTAACCCAATCTCAAGTCTATCTTTGAAAAGACTGTAGCTCCCTTTAGCTGATCAAATAAATCATCAATACGAGACAACGGATATTTGTTCTTTATCATCACTTTGTTCAGCTGTCGATAATCAGTACACATTCTCATAGTTCCATCTTTCTTTTTCACAAATAACACAGGAGCACCCCAGGGTGAGAAACTCGGTCGTGCAAATCCTCTATTAGTTAATTCTTGCAACTGTGATTTTAACTCTTTCAATTTTGTTGGTGCCATTGTATACGGAGCTATAGAAATGGGAGTGGTTCCCGGCACTAATTCAATACCAAATTCCACTTCTCGAATTGGAGGTAATCCCGACAACTCTTCAGGAAACACATCTGAAAACACACATACCACAGACACATATTTAACCTTCTTTTCCGACATTCTTATATCAATCACATAAACTAAATAAGCTTCACAACCTTTCCTCACATAATTCATAGCTTTCATAGTAGACACAACAGCTGGTAATCCTTTCATATCATTGGATTCAATTCGAACTATTTCACCATTTTGACTCTTCAACTCAATACTCTTTCTTTTACAATTCATGATGGCATTATGCTGAGTAAGCCAATCCATACCCAAAATTATGTCAATTTCATTGAATGGTAGTAACATCAAATTGGCCAGAAAACATATATCATAAAACATCAATGGGCAATTCTTGTATATTTTATCCACTAGGACACACTTTCCTAAGGGGTTCGATCAGTAGACTCAACAAGTAGAGTCTTATTCAATACTAAGTTCATACACACATAAGAATGAGTTGATCCTAGATCTATCAATGCAATGACATCAGTATCAAATAAAGTGAAAATACCGGTGATGACATCTAGAGATGATGCTTCCTCTCGTGCACGTATAGTATAGGCTTGGGCAAGTGCTCTCGCTTCTGACCTCACAGTTGTGTCAGTTGTCCCCTTCTGACTTTCGTTCACATTTCTGTTGTTTCTGGGTGGTCTACCTCTAGCCTTCACATTACTTGGTCTTTCATTCTGAACATTTTCCTCTTCGACCATCTTCGGTCAATCTCAAATAAAATGATCTCGGATCCACATTTATACAAACTCTATTGTTGTACTTGCCCCAGCACTCTCCCACATGTCGTCTTCGACACTGTATGCATTCAGGTTTGTTACTCTTAACGCTACCAGCACTCGATTCATTCGGAGCTTGAATTCGTGAACCAATACTTTGTCTCGAACGATCTCTACATGGATGTCTAAACGAAACATTTGAGTGATTGCTTGAATCTCTATATCTCTTCGCTGAAGATTAAGAGAAATTATTCATCGATCTCTTTTGTTCATCACGAGCCTCAAAATTGACTTTCATCTTTTCTTTACTGAGCTCCTCAGCCTTGCATGCTCTTTCAGCTAACACAATAAATTTATTTATATAAGTATCCCAACCAACAATTTAATGTCTTCATTCAATTGCTCTATGAAATGTTTGCACATAGTAGCTTCGGTCGAAACATATTCCCTCCCGTATTGACTCAATCTTACGAATTCCTGTTCGTACTCAGTAACAGACAAATGACCCTGTTTCAACTCTAGAAACTCTTTACGTTTTTGATCAATGAAGTGCTAACTAATGTACTTCTTTCTAAACTCAACTTGAAAGAAGTCCCAGGTGATTCTCTCTCTCGAAACCACGGATATCAATGTTTTCCACCAGTTATAAGCCGTATCTCTCAACAAGGAAACTGCATACTTAATACACTCATCAGGATCCAACGACATCTCATCAAATACTCTAATTGTATTCTCAAGCCAAAACTCAACTCGCTCAGCATCGTCATCAGATGTGGCCCTAAACTCCTCAGCCCCGTATTTTCGAATCCTATCTACAGATGGTTTATTTAATCTGATCGGATCTACAACTTGTGGCACAATAGGTACTTGTGGTGGTGGAGGTTGTGGAGCAACCAGATTCGTTCGAACGAACTCTGAAACCCACTCGCTCATCATTTAGAAGAAGGCTTGCTTACCCTCTCTTCCCTCACCACTATCATTAGGCCTAGATGTGGCCGATGCTGTCCCTTGAGCGGGAGCAGGCGCATTGCTTTCTACATCGTCAGCAACTACTCGATCGAGATCCATTACTATATGAAAACACATTTTTAACTGTCAGAATTCATCACACTATCGTAATTTTCATATATGGCATGTATAGCTAAACTCAAACTTGCTACGTTAGTCTGAGAATCAACTAAACCGTAGCTCTGATACCAATAAAATGTAACACCCCTAACCCAAAACCATCACCGAATTAGGGTTAAGAGGCATTACAGGATAAAAGGATCACTTCATAACTTATTTACGACACAAAGTCAATCATCATAATAATACATTAAACATAAACAATTAGTCCCTTATTAAGGCGTATAAGACCCTAAACACTTGCTAGAGAGGGGTCGGGACTAAACCGAAGCACATACAAAAACTTCATGGAAATTTAAAACTTTTCTAGGTTCCAAGGGATACACGCCCGTAGGGGTAGGCAGTGTGCCTCCCACGGCTGCTAAACACACCCGTGTGTCCTCCTCGTGGTCGAAACTGACCTTTGCTCGATGGCCACCAAGCACACCCATGTATTTTGGCTGTGGTCGATCCTGTCAAAAGTCACACAGCTACTAGGTAGTAGACATGTCCATGTGCCAAGGCCGTGTACTCTTATGATAGCTATAAACTTAGCCCATGGTCGCTAGGCACTCCCGTGCGCCATGACCGTGTGACATTATAGGCCATTTTCATGGCCAAAATGCCAACCACTAGGGTCATACCTAAAAGGACATTTGAGAATCTTTATACACACAATTTGCAACCAATTTCATGTCCAACAATCATCATATCATCCCATAAAATTTCATTTCTAAGCATGTCATTTTATACAACCAAATTACATACAAATCTAGATATAAATCATCCATAACTTCACTAAATCACTAAGGCATTAATTCATCATTGAACTCACCATTTATAAGCTAATTCATTACCGTCATGCTATATTACCATACTCACTCATGCACATTACCAACATTTAGCTAGCCATATCACATGGCTATTTACACATCTCAATATGAGTCAAAACAACTAGACTATACATGCCATATTTCAATTATGTACATCTTTCCAAAAGTACCAAAATAGAATGCCAACAGTGTGATTGAGAAGCTGACGATCCCTAGATCCGAGCTAGCTATACTGACACTGCAAAGCAGAAAACAAATCACACAGTAAGCTTTCCAAAGCTTAGTAAGCTTTCCAAAGCAGAGAAACACATGTTCATTAAACACATATCTTTCATTTAACACCAACACTCATCACCAAGCTCACATACTCATCAATGGCACATCACAAATTCATCATCAATTCCTAAAATTACAACATGGGTTAGCTAGAGCACAAAGCAACGGTTATGAAAACGTAGAAATTATCAAATACGGAGATCAAACATACCTTAAATCAAGCTTAACCCTATTCAAAATTTCAAAGCTTTTCTTCCTCCTTTTTCTTTTCTAATTTTGGCACCAAGAAGATGAACATGGTTTCATCTTTCTTTTTGTTTTATTTAATACATAATAATACAAACTTTACTATTTTACCCTTATTATAAAACATTATAACATGCATTATAATTGGTTATAAATGTCCATCCACCATCCACTAACTTAATAATGGCTTAATTGCCTCATAAGCCTCCACCTTAAAAAGCCATCCACAATTTGACACTTAAAAATTAGCACACAGCTTTTACACCTTATACATTTAAGTCCTTTTTCTTAATTCGGCACACAAACGACCAATTTATCACACAAAATTTTCACACATACTATGACACATACTATTCACACAGAAAATAATATTAAATATTTTTATGGCCTCGGATTTGTGGTCTTGAAACCACTGTTCCGGCTAGGGTCTAAACCTGGCTGTTACATGGATGGTCAATCCGAACGGATTATTCAGATTCTCGAAGACATGTTAAGATGTTGTATCCTTGAGTTTAATGGTTCGTGGGAATAGTATTTGTCGTTGATTGAATTTGCATATAACAGTAGTTTTCAATCAAGCATCAAGATGGCACATTATGAAGCTTTATAAAGACGTAAATGTCGAACACCTCTGTATTGGACTGAGCTCAGTGAAAGTAAGATACACGGGGTTGATTTGATAAAGGATACTGAACAGAAAGTAAAAGTAATTCGAAATAGTCTGAAAGTAGCATTTGATCGTCAGAAATATTACACAGATTTGAAAAGGAAAGATATTGAATTTTAGATTGGTGACAAAGTGTTTTTAAAGGTATCTCCATGGAAGAAAGTACTCCAATTTGGACGTAAGGGCAAGTTAAGTCTAAGGTTTATCGGACTGTATGAAATCATTGAGCGAGTTGGACCTGTTGTATACAGACTGTTGTCGCCGTCTGAATTAGAAAAGATGCTCCGTAGATATCATTCTGATCAGTCACATGTGATAACTCTGTCTGAGATTGAAATCTGATCTGACATGACTTATGAAGAGAAACTGATCCGTATCTTAGCTCGTGAAGTGAAAGAGTTGACAAATAATAAAATTTTGTTAGTAAAAGTGTTATGGCATCAGCACGAAATAGAAGAGGCTACGTGAGAGCCCGAAGATTCAATGAAATAACAATATCCGAATCTGTTCAACAGTAAGATTTTCAGGGACGAAAGTCCCTAAGGGGGAGAATTGTAACAGTTCAGTTTAGACCCTAGTCGGAGCAGTGGTTTCTGGACCACAAATTCGAGTCAGTGAAATATTTTAATATTATTTTTTGTGTCTTCAATATGTGATCAAGCATGTGCTAAATTTCAGTAAGTTAATTTGTCCGTCTGTGTGCTTAATTTGATAAAAGGATTAAATTGCATTGAGATGCAGATTTTTATGCTTTATGAAAAGATACCTATTTGTCATGTCTTTATATGTGTGAAGGCTTTCTGTGGCAATCAAGCCAATATTAAGGTTAGTGGATGGGCAAATGACTAAATAACGTTAGAATTTATTTTGTTTTATATGTTTCAAAAGGGCTAAAATGGTAAAGTGATAATAAAATGTTAATAAACAAAAACAAAAGCCAAATTTCATCATCTTTTATGTTCATCCACCGGTTGTTAAAAGAGAGAAAGCAAGGGTTTGAGTTTTTCATATTCGGCTACCTTAAGGCTTAAATTCAAGGTATGTTTTGATTCATTTTTGATAATTTCTACGTTTCTGTAATCGTTGCTTTATCTACTTCAAAACCCATGCTTCAATTTTGAGAATTGATGATGTTTTTGAAATGAGACTTTGAAGAACTCATGTGATTTGTGATGCTTAATAGTGAAATATGAAAGATATGTGTTAAATGAACATGTTTTGTTCTTAAAATTTTGATGAATTTAGCTAATTAGGATTAAATTGTGAAAATAGTATTTTGAAGGACTAAATTGTAAATTTGATGAAATGTTTGGACTTGTATGACATACATGAGTATTCGGCTAAACATGGGTATATGTTGATTTTGTACATTTGATGTTTTGAGAAAAATGGACTAAATTGATAATGTGTGCAAATGTGAGAGCTAAGTTGCAAATTGCCCTAAATATGTGTATTTGGATTGAATTGAATGTGTTGTTAAATAAGAGGGTTAAATTTGAATATGTACAGATCAAGAACCAAAGAAAACAGACCTAGATCGCAGGAAAGTAAAAGTAGTCGAATGATCGAGTCCGAACAAATATCTGGGTCTGAGGTAAGTCAATATACAAATGAACGTATTTGTATTGAACTATGTATGTTCATATGACTATTGATAATGATGAATGCTTATGAGATGTTGTATACATAAATTCCGAGATAAGATTAACTTAGTGACAATGTCCGTGAAGTCCCGTATGAACCTAGGAATAGATAGGATTAGCTATGTCATGACATAAATGTCTGTTATGTTTATCATGTAAGACCATGTCTGGGACGTTGGCATTGATTCGAGATTTCATGTAAGACCACGTCTGGGACATTGGCATCAAGATGAGATGTACATATAAGACCATGTCTGGGACATTGGCATCGTATTAATCCGTATAAAACCCTGTCGGGGATAGTGGCATCGATATCTAATTACATGTAAGACCACGTCGGGGACGTTGGCATTGTACGACTATTCTGAGTATTCTGTATATCCTATTAGATCCCGAATGATTCAACGGGCAATTCCAAGCTATGAACAATTACGTGAATGTTTATCTGTTTCAGGTATGTTTGATAAATACACAAGGAGTGTATGAATGGTAAGTATCTATGTGAACTTACTAAAATGGATATGTGCAATGAAGTGATGAGATGATATGTGAAATTATGCTTAAATGAGCTATGTGCATATAAGGTATTTAAGTTGAGAATGTGATAAGTTATGGCTAAGCAAATGAGCCAAAGAAAGAATGAGAAGAATTTGTTATGAGAACCATTATGGTCATTATATTAATATGGCTATGTGCATTTTATGTTAAGTTTATTTGTATTTGGCTTACTAAGCTTTCGGAAGCTTACTCTATGTGTGTGTGCTTATTTTTGTTTTATAGATCGTCAAAGCTACTGAAGGATCGGGACCATCGAGGATCGTCATCACACTACCTAAGCTCATTTTGGTATCTTTTGGAAATGTATATAGTTAGATATGGCATGTATAGGCTAGTCAACTTGGATATCCTTGAAATCTGTATAAAGTAGCCATGAGATGTGGCTTGTTAAGTGTTGGAAATATACATTTGTGAATATGATATATGATGCATGATTTAGTATGTCTTGATGGCAATGAGATAGCCTTATGAATGGTAAGCTTATGGATGAATTGATGCCTTAGTATTTTAATGAGGTTATGGTTGAATTATGCATGGATTTACATGGAAATTGATTGAACCAATTTAGCGTAGTTAGAAATGAGGTTGAATGGATGATATGAAGACCATTTGGTATGTTTTTGGTTGCCATCAGATTGTGGAAATAGGATTGCTTGCGATTGTAGGTATGACCCTATTGTGGGTGGCAATTTGGCTTTACAAGTAGCCTGTTTTGTCTACACAGTCGTGGCATACGGGCGTGCCTAGTGACCGTGGGATTAAGTCAGTATCGAGCTAAGTATGCACGGTCAAGGCACACGGGCGTGCCTAGTAGCCATGTTAATAAGTCAGAATATGGCCTAAGGGCACACGGACATGGTACACGGGCGTGCCTAGTGGCCATGTCAAAAAGTCAGTATGCATGCTATGTTTTAACACGGCCAAGGCACGGGTGTGTCTGGTGCTCGTGGAAGACACACGGCCTGCCCACACGGGCGTGTGTCCTACATAACTTAGAAAAGTTTTAGATTTCCTACAACTTCCGTAAGTGTTCGGCCTAGTCCCGGCCTTACTCTAAAGCAGGATTAAGGTCTCGTTGACCTATTTAAAGGACACTTTAACTACGATTGATATATGATTGTGTGTAATGTTTGTAAAACTTTCCGATCTGTCCGGTCACGCCTTTAACCCTAATCCGGCGATGGATGCGGGTTAAGGGTATTACAATCACACTATCATAGGTTATATATGGCATGTATAGTTAGACTCTCACATATGCCATGTTAGTCATAGAATCGATTAAACCGTAGCTCTGATACCAATAAATGTAGCACCCCTCACCCGTATTCAACGCCGGAATAGGGTTACGGAGCATTACCAGACTTATAAATCAATTAAGCATTCATTTCACATACATTTTCATATTTCATGTAACTATCATTCAAACTCAATTGTAATGTCCCTAATACGAGCTTACGAGGCTCAAATATGCATTCAGGTGGTTCGAGACTAAACTGATAACTTTAGAAAATTTTTTCAACGCTTAGAAATTTTTAGCAAAATACAGGGGACACACGCCCATGTGGCCTGACCGTGTGTCTCACACGAGCAAAGACATGCCCGTGTCACTGGCCGTGTGGACGATCGAAATGAGAGCACATGGTCGTGTCCCAGCCTGTGCCCGACCCCGTATAACTCTCTAACTTGGGTCACACGGCCAACACACACGCCCTTTGACTAGCCTGTGTTAGGCCGTGTGCTAGGCCGTGCCAAACCTATAGGGTATACAGACTTATGCAACACGACAAATTCACACGCTTGTGTGTGAGGCCGTGTGGAGCATACTAACTTGGTTTCTCATTTAACACCAGGGGACACATGACCGTGTACAGGACCGTGTGTCACACACGGCTGAGACAAACGCCCGTGTGGACAAAAATAGGCTATTTACCAAGCCAATTTTCCACCCAAACTTGTGCACACATATACCAAACTCAAATGGCACAAAACATAGCATATAATAGGCATTCAATCAACCTCATTCAAGCATATTTCATACCATTTCCAACACTAATCAACACAAAACATAAATACTCAATATGCCATCCAAATTCATACCAAACTTTATTTACCCAAACATAAAAAATGACCAAACTCAAATATGCATTATTTAGTCTGATCTCACAAGTATGCTAAGTTCATTTCTCATCCATTTAGTACTTCTAATTTCCAAATACTAACCAACAACACGTTACCATATTCAAGCACATAATAAGAACCATATGCATAAATATATACAAAACCACATCAACCAAAATAAGCCAACTCTCATGGCTATATACAAACCAAAACATTTGAAAATTACAAGACATTTCAAATGACCAAAATCAATATCAACTCAAAACCAAAATGACCAAAGTCCTTATACATGCCATATACTCAAAACATAAACTCAATAGTACAAAAGTGATAGTAGGATAGTGTGATGAAATCTCCGACGATCCCCGAATCTGAGCTTGCTTTGAAATCACTATAAAACATGGTAAAATAAACAAAGTAAGCTTTATAGCTTAGTAAGCTCGTGTGAAATATACTTAATCTATTGTAAATATAAAATTCAACAAATTGAACATATCAACATGTAGTTCATATTAACTAAGAAACCTTTCACATATTTAATCATATGCTTATATGTGCACTTCAAAATTTTCTTCAATTTAAAGATTACATTGTTCATGTACATACCTATACCATCTCGTATGAATCTTATACTCAACCGCGTCTTTCATTTACCCGTTGAACCATTCAGAATACTATCGGATACTCAAGAAAACTCACACCCTAAGTGCCACACATATATATATAGCTGAAGCTATCTCAATTTCATATCACATATATTACTTACTCTGTAGTCACAATGGGATCGCTCACACAAGTCGTCGATCAAGGAGTAGCTACACTCAGATCGCTTCACACAAGTTGTTAAGTAATCAGAACACATGCCGATATACTCAACCACTGGTAGGACATACAGGACCAGCACCCGGATCACATAATCACAATAAGCCCTAATGACATGTCATTCGTACCCTAATTTGTTCCTGAGATTCAATCGGGATTTCACACTTGCTGAATCTTCATCGAACGTGTCTGTAGATTCTATTCACGATTCATACAATATCAAAGCATTAAAAACATAATTATAACAATGCTTATTACATACGAACTTACTTCAAACGCAAAAACGGTGAAATGAGTCGATTAATCCAAAACCTTGTTCTTTCCCTGATCTAAGTCCGTATTTCACTTTTCTTGATCTATAAGATACCAAATTTAAATTATTTAATTACCTCACTATTCAATTTAGTCCAAAACACTTATTAAAACACATTTATACTTTTGCCCCAAGTATTTCACAACTTTTACAATTTAGTCCTTATTTCATAAAAACACGAATTCATGCAATTCAACCAAAACCCATGCTAGCCAAATTACAATTAGGTCCCTAGCAGCCCATCTTTTCCACTTATTTCACATTTTAACCACAAAGTTTCCACATTTCACAATTTAATCCTTAATTTGCATTTTCACTAAAAATCACTTAATAAAACTTGTATAACTATCATCAAACATTTATAATCTATCATCAATCATCAAAATACATGCTTATTCATCAATGGAAACATTCTAAATCTTTAATAGTTTTGCAAGTTAGTCCCTAGGCTAGCTAGACCTAGTTGCAACGATCTCAAAAACATAGAAATCATTAAAAATAGGACAAAATGAACTTACAATTGAGCTTGCAAGTGACCGAATGCTTCAAGCTATTTTAATGGCATTTCCACCCTAATATTAGGCTAGGAGAAGATGAATGCATCAAATGGCCTTTTGTTTTATAATTTTGCTTTAAGTTATTTTATAAACCACTATTTTAACCTTCATTAATATTCACTAAAATCACTTAATATAAGTCCATAAATATCCACTCATATTAACAATGGTACATTTACCACATAAGGACCTCCAATATTTAATTTCATAGCCATTTAATACCTTTAACTATTAGAATATCACTTTTATATTTTACTCAATTTAGTCCTTTTTATCAAATTAAACATTCAAATGATAAAATTTCTTAACAAAATTTTCACACAATTATTCTATCATACTGTAAACAATAAAATAATAATAAAACAATTATTTTGACTTTGGATTTGTGGTTCTAAAACTACTATTCTGATTTAACTAAAAACGGATTGTTACAGAACAAATATCGATTAAAAGTTACATATGCAAACATGTCAGAAGTGTAACGCTTCGAATTTTTAGGCCGAGATGAATTGGGCTTTGGGCTGAGATGAATTGGGCTTTGGGCTTTGGGTCTTAGAAAATTTTTAAGTGAGCGAGAAAATGACAATTGGCATGTGGGCTTTGGGGGTTAATAAATTTGGAGTGTCTAAGGGTGTTGGAGATGTCCTAGGATCAAGTAAGGGTATAGGAAAAATTTGTGTTTTAGCCCCAAGGGAACTGTGACTTCAGTTAGTAGGCTTTTTAAAAAAATGAAGAAGAAAAATGATACAAAAGAGCCTGTGGTGTTGTGGCAAAGTGGCGCCACTTAGGGAGCAGGAAGGTGGCATCATTAGAAAGCAAGGGGGTCCAAGGTTCGAGTATTGGCATGGTATTTTATTGGGGTATTTATTTTGCTGTCAGGATGGCTAGAGTTTGTGTTGTAGTGAAAGTCTGATGGATGAGAGGTTTGAAATGGTCATGGAGAGATTGTAGGAGCTTATCTTGGAGAAAATTTAGGATGAGATTGAGGAGTTATCAGGGAGGAAAGTTAGGAGCTGAGAAGTGTGAAGAGTTGGTGTCGTTTTGGAAAGTGGGAAGTGTATAAATTTGACTTAGGAGGGTAGGTGAGTGTCATTTTTGGGTCTTTTAGGGGTATTACGAATTTTCATTGTGGCTTTTGGCATTTGGAGAGTTTTGAAAATAGGTCAGACTTTCTTTTCTTTACCGAATATCCTGTAGTTACCCTCCCACAAGCACATTTGATCTTTTTCTTTTCTTCTTGTTACCTTTTCCAAACCCTCTAAAGCTGAATAATTCCACCCTCCCTTTGCCGAAATTCTTTTTGGTGCCGTCACTATTTCTTCAACCTAGCCGGTTCTAGTGTAAGTACTTTACTCTTTCAATTGATTTTGCTAGAAATGACTTCTCCTCTCCCTCACTCTTTCTAAATCGAATGTTGGTAGGGGATTGACATCGAATCTCTATTCTTTAGATCTATACCGAATTACTCTTTATGCTTTTCGAGATTTGGGTAAGTATTCTTCATTTTTGGTTTTGAAGTTTGGCCAAATGGTCGTAAGTAATGTAAGAGTGACTTAAGATGGATATAAGTCACTTATGGTTCAGTTTTTAATAATCAAGATTGATGAAGATTTAGGAAGTACTCGTGATTAGTCATCGAGGAAAAGCAATTAGGGCTTGGTGTTTCAAGTAAGGTTAAGGTGAGACATTGACTTTTGGTAAAGTATTCGATAAGTATATGTGATTAACCATTGAGTGACATCGTTTGTAGGATCGTGGTTAAGGAATTCGCAGTGCGTTTTGGTTATCAAGTGTGTACTACACTATACACACAATGGATTGGGAAATCCTAAAATCCCGAAAGTTTGGCTTCGGTAGTCTTGCGAGTGTACGAACACTCGTATGAGGGAAATGGAATCGATAACAGAGACCCCATGAGCGATCTCATGGACTTGGGTCGTGTTGTGGTCAACTAGGCCAGAATGGGCAAATGGGCTCGATGGTTCGTAGGCTCAAAATAAGCGAATTTGATGATTTGGTAATAAGTGATGAGCTAGTCATGCTGGTTACATGGCTTGGAATTGATTTGGTTCAGATGGGCCATATGAATGTGATTGGGCCAGATGGGCCATATGGATGTGATTAGGCCAGCTGGGCCATATGAATGTGATTGGGCCAGACAGGCCATTTGAATGTGATTGGGCCAGACATGCCATATGAATGTGATTGGGCCAAATGGGCCATATGAATGTAATTTGGGCCTAATGGGCCATACGAATGTGATTAGGCAAGATGGGCCATATGAATGTGATTTGGGCCTAATGAGCCATATGAATGAGATTGGGCCTAGTGGGCCATATGAACGTATGTGAATTTGTTTGGGCTTTGTAAGGGGTCTTAGGCTTAGTATTTGGAAAATTTCTGAACCTTACATAAAACTTTAATAATCTATTAAGTGCGATTGTGAACAAGTTATAAGGTTTAAGTGTGGCAACGGGCATATGCATGTGTAGGATTGGATTTGAGGAGAGCTTGGTACTTAAGCGGTCTTAATGTCTCACCTCCTCTTCTCTGGAATCCTACCTGGTGCGTAGTGTCTGCTCACTTAGCCGCGAGGACTTGTTGACGGGCCACGGTTCGTAATTAAGACCCATACTGCTAGAAATTACCGAAATGCCCCAAAGGGCGAAAATGACTAAAATGCCCCTATGTGTTGAATGTAAGATTTATGGATGTTACATGTACATTTGCTGCATTCATATAATACTCTATTTAGGTTGCATCTAGGTTGGGAATTATGGAACGGAGGAAGTATATGAGGATCGCATGGTTGCTTAACGACTGTGGTTCCACCGATGGCTTTTTAAGCCCAATATTTGATAAGCAGTTTTGCTGCAATGTTAGGTAATACCGCAAACGGGCTACCCTTGAACAGTATCAGATGGGTGGGTTGATTTAGAAATCCCCACAGAAGTGTTTCGGTTGGACGGAGACGAAGTGTACCGGATAGATTATTTGGGGAGGGTTTGCACTGCATTGTATGTATGATATTACTTTGTTAATAATATGATATGTATGCTATTTGTTTGATGAGGGCCGTACACACTGAGTTTTCGAAATCTCACCCCCTCTTTTATTTTTCTCAGGTGATCCTCAATAGGTGGTTCGATGGATGGAGGGACTCAGAGGTGGCCAACTAGCAAGACGATTAGACTTGTTTTTCTTATAATCTAAATTATAGCTTTTGGGTTATTTATTTTGAGTTATTCTATTTCAGATAGTAATAAGGCTTTCCCTCTAGTTATTATTCCATTACTTCCACTATGCATTGAAATTTTGAAAAGGAACCTAGATTTATTTCTTTTAAGCATATTTCAAGTTTTTGAAAATAATTGTGTTTTAATAACGAGCTTCCGCTGTCAAAAGAATATTTTTCTTTTACATAGTAACAAGGAAATGCTTTTTGGCTACACCTCATTTTGAAAGCTAACTGGATTTTTCTTAACTTTTCTTTAAAACGGTTTTCAATGAAAACAATGTTTTCGTAAAAATACTTCAATGTGACATGTCAAATTCAGGCCTAACTTCTAGGCCGGGTTTGGGGTGTTACAAGAAGCATCAGTTAGAGTTTGATAATCTGGGTTTCCCGGTTATGTTTCAATAGACGATCACTGAGGAATCTTTTGGTAGTTATACTTTTAATGATAAAGTTATGACAAGAGAACATCGTAGCTGTTCAGTTAAGTGTTGACATAATATCAAGCTTTAATACGAGTTTTGATGCGAGTTCTAAATTAAGATGCAGGTTCTGATGTGATGATTTTTATCAGGTGAGAAATTTCGAGCACGAAATTTTTGCACGGGGGGAAGAGTTATAGCAGCTCGTTTTTCAGTGGTTTCAAAAACAGTGGTTTCAGAGACACCAAATCTATCGAGTAAGTTCGTAAATAATATTTTTTAATATTTATGAGTCAAATATGGTTTTAAAAAGGTTTTTGATTTGATAGTTTATGTTATATAAACTATTTATTAAGTTCAAGTGGTATGACCCTAAGGTCAAGTGGTATGACCCTAAGGTCAAGTGGTTTTAGAAAATGAGGTATTAGGACCTCGTTTCTATAAACAGAGCGGTAAATATTTTTATAAATATTTATAGAATGTCATAAGGTGGTATTAAAGTTTCGTTGGAAAATTTTAACGTTTTGATAGTAATTAATTAAAAAGAACTAAATAGTAAAAGATGTAAATTTTGATCACTATTTAGTTTGAGTGATTAAATGATTATTTGGATAAAGGAAAAGGGACTTAAATGGTAATTAGACCATTCAAGGTGTTAATGGACAATAATGGACATGAATTTGATTTTTTATTTAATTATTAACTAAGGTTAATTTGGTAATTATATTAAAATAAAATAAAACCAAAATGTTTTATCATCATCTTAATGTCTTCTTCACCATTTTGAATGGATAAAAACTCCATGGAAGACCTCAAAGCTTCGACTTACCTTGTGATGATGCATGTAAGTCCGTTTTAGCCCCGTTTTCAATAATTTTTATGCTTTTATGATCGATGCAACTAGGTCCAGCTAGCTTGTACCTTCAATTTTAAAATATGAAAGATTTTGAATGTTTCCATTGATGAACCTTATGATTTTAGATGTTAAATGATGAATTATAGATATTAGTTGCTATTTAAAAGAATTTTATTAAGTGATTTTTTGACAAATTTTTATATTAGGGACTAAATTGTTAAAATAGTAAAAGTACAAGGATTTGATGTGAAATTATTGCATGAATGGGCTGTTTTGGATGCCATCAGTATTCAGCTAGGCTCAATTTTGGGTAAAAATGATCAGTTTGCTAGTTTTAGGCTTAGGGACTAAATTGAATAAAAGTAAACCTTTAAGGCTAATTTTATAAAAATGTAAAAAAGACCAAATTGCATGAAATACAGTTTTTACTGTCTAAATTAATAAATTGAATGAAATTATTAATTTAGATCAAGTTCGAGTGGAAAAATTGAGGAGAATGAAAAATTACCAAAATGCCTCTGAACATTGGTATTTCTGCAACTTATCCATGTAAGTTCGTATGTAACAACCCGTTTTCAGTAAAATTGAAATAGTGGCTTTGAGACCAGAAATCCGAACTATAAAGAAAATTTATTTTAATATTATTACATAGCCTGCATTATGATAGGAATGTTATATGAAAATTATGATAAGAAAATTTTACCGATTATGTGTTTAATTAGGGAAAGGACCAAAATGAATAAAATGCAAAAGTTGAGTTCAAGTAGCTAGAAAGATCAAATAGCTATAGAATTCAAAACTTGAGGTCCTTATATGGTAATGAGACCATTATAAAAAGTTAATAGATAGTTTTTATGAATCATCCATGGAAAAAAAAAGGATAAGGATTAAATTCAAAATGAGAAAAATTAAAAGATGATAACTAATTAAATAGAAAATATCATCTTCTTTTCATCATCTTCCCCAAAATATACATGGAAACCCTAGGAAAGAGAAAGCAAGCTTTCTTGGCTTAATTGGGTACGTATTCTTGTCTCGTTTTTAGTAATTTTTATATTTTTGAGATCGGAATAGCTTAATCTATCTATTTTAGGGATTCATTTGGAAAATTATCAAAGTATAGAAGTTTTTCCATGGATCAATATGCTAAAAATTATAAATTTATGGTAGAAAATGAAAGGTTGTTTGTAACAGTCCGGTTTAGACGCTAGTCGAAATAGTGGTTTCGAGACCACAAATCTAAGTCTAAAAAATATTTTAATATTATTTTCCGTGTTTATAGTATGTGAATAGATATGTGTCAAAATTTCTTTTGAAAATTTTATCGTGTGCCGATTTGATAAAAGGACTTAATCGTAGAAAATGTAAAAGTTGTTTTCTACTTGATGAAGTGCCGAATTGACATGGCTTCTTAAATGAGAGGTCCTTATTATGTGATTAGACCATAGTTAGTGGATTTTGACTTAAACGGTCAT
Organism: Gossypium bickii; assembly: GCA_025503065.1. NCBI lineage: Eukaryota > Viridiplantae > Streptophyta > Magnoliopsida > Malvales > Malvaceae > Gossypium > Gossypium bickii. Next base: position 36,936,072 of record CP106717.1, on the reverse strand, counting down.
CCATTATATGAAATATTAATGTTTTATTAATGGACATTTTGGTAATTGATGAATTATTGTGAATTATAATAAACCAAACATGAAAATATGGCCATTATCATCTTGGTTGCCGAAATTCATAAGGAAAAAATAGGGTTTTAAGCTTTTGTTTCATTCGGCCATTGCCAGGCACAATTAAGGTATGAAATTTGATCCATTTTTAATGATTTTTATGTTTTTTTTATTGTTGTTAAGTGTACTAGCTAGCCCATGTCACAATTTTTGAATTTGATGAAGATTTTGAATTATGCCATTGTTGATTTCGTGAGCTTTGAGATGTTTGTTGATTAAAACTAAGTGTTTGATGATTAATATACATATTTTCTAAAGTGATTTTGAGTACAAATGCATTTTGGGATTTAACTGAGAAATGTGAAAACTTTATGTTGAAATGTGAAATAAATGTGAAATATGGGCTACTAGGGGCACTATGGTAATTCGACTAAGCATGGATTAAATTGGATTTTGTGAATTTGATGTATTTGTGAAATAAGGACTAAAATGCTAAAGTCTGAAATTATAAGGGCTAAAGTGCAAAATCCCCTAATTATGTGTTTGTGAATTGAATTGAGTAAATATTAGATTGAATGAGTTGAATTTGATATTATATAGATCAAGAAAAGAGAAATTTGGAATTAGATCGAGGTAAGAACAAAGTGCTCGATTGATCGACTAGTATCGTTGTTTTTACGTCCGAGGTAAGTTTGTGTATAATACGTATTGTTTAAACAATGTTCATATGCGATGAAATGAATGGAAATGTGATTGTGGATTTTGTTAATGTGAAATATGAGTTTGAAGATATGTGGTACTAAGTGTGCGTAAATAGAATCGTTACAGTGATGAATGGCACTAAATGGCACTAAGTGTCTGAGATAAAGAAAGCATCAGTTGTATTATTTGGTACTAAGTGTGCGATACCGAGACAAATTTGGTTTAATGTGATGGCACTAAGTGTGTGATATTATTATAGCTTCGGCTAATTAATTGGCACTAAGTGTGCGAGTTCATCGAACGTTTAAAGAGGATCGAATGAATTATGGCATCGAGCATTGAAGTGGTAAATGTGACAGATAAATACGTGATGGTACAGGTATGTACAAAACCTATGTGGTTGATGATATTGTGTATGAGATAGATGGAAAATTATGTGAATAAATGATGAAAAGAGTTGGATTGAGTAACATTATAAATGCTTGTTTATGAACCTATAGATATGGTATGAAAGTCAGTAATAGCCATGGATAAGATTGAGTAGTGATGTGAATTGAACTTAGTGTTAGTTAATTTTTCATATTGAATATGAATTGTTGAGTTAATTGTGTTATATTACGAACTTACTAAGCTATAAAGCTTACTGTGTGAAGTCTATCTCTATTTTACAGTTGTATTTAAAGCTAGCTCAAATCTGGGGATCGTTAGCGACTCAATCACACTATCAGACATCTATTTTGATACCTTTTGAAAGTTGTATTTATGGTATATGGAATGTATAGGCTAGTGAGGTTGTGGAATGTTTTGAGATGTATAGATCTTGCCATGTGATATGGCTTGGTAATGGATGAGACTTTGGATTGATGTTGGTATATGTTTTGCTATGTAGAAATGGTGTATGTGATGCGTATATATGGTCTTGTGTGAATGGCCATTATGGTATGCTTTAGTGCAATAGAAATAGTATGTTTCATACTTGATTTGATAGTTGAGATGGTGAATGTAATGCATGTTTGAAATGGTTTGAAATGAAATGTGAATCATATGGTTTTGGTATGGAATTGGTTCATGAAATGGACATGTTTTTGAGTTGGAGTTGTATATGGAAATGAATGAGGTTATTGTAGCATGAATTGTACATGTTTTGGTAGGGTTTTGACCATTAATTGGTCATGAATTGAGCATAGAGTGATGCTTGTAGGAATGACCCAAAATGGGTGGTAATTTGGCCTTGTAAATGGCTTATATTTGCCCACACGGTTGAGCACACGGGCATGTGTCTCGACCCTATCCTTTAATGTCCCAATTCGAAGCAAGACAGACTTGCACATGGGCCAAACACGCGGGCGTGTGACAGGCCGTGTCAATCAAGTCAGTGTTGCAAACGGGCCAGACTCACGGGCGTCTGACAGGCCGTGTGACCCAAGTCAATATTGCACACGGGGTAAGACATGGTCTAAGGCATGGCCATTTAAGGCCACGGCCTAGCCACACGGGCGTATGCAATGTTTTGAAGAATTTTTTTTTAAAGTTTCGTAAAAGTTTTAAATGTAATCGGTTCAGTCCCGAACCACTTCTAAAGCATGTTTAAGGTCTCGTAACCTTCTAAAGGGACTTTGTGTTATTGATTAACTATGATATGCTAATGTGTGAGGAATGGTTGTTTAAATGTTATGATTCGACTGGTAATACCTCGTAACCCTAGTCTAGCAATGGATACGGGTTAGGGGTGTTACATTGTTGATAGAAAAACAACTTTTGTAAAGTGAATTTTCATGAAATTTTGATTTAGGGACTAAATTCTAAAAAGGTAAAATGCATGGAAAATTTCTGATTTTTATGAAATATGTGTGCTGTAAATGTTATATGAAAATTTTGGTTAGGCTTGGAATAAGGATTAAATTGCATGAATTTCAGTTTCCGAGCCTAGGGACGAAATCGTCATTTATGAAAAGTATAAGAGCAAAATAGTAATTTTGCCTAGGATGTGAATTGAATTATGTTGAGTATGAAATGGATTAAGTTGATGTTAAATTCATTTATATAGATCCAGAAAGACTTAATACTGATTTGGATCGAGGAAAACAAAAAGTTTCGGATTAGTAGATTTCGTATACGAACAAGTATCGAGGTAAGTCCGTGTAACTAAATTGTATATATTTTCATGTTTGGAATTGAATGTGTTTATGTGAAGTATATAAGTGTTATAAATATATGAAATGATTAAATATCCGATAATACCCGATAAATGTGAAACTTTGTTTGAATAATGAAATTCGATGGATACAAGAGTTTTCGTATTGGTTGTAGTCTTACGTATGTTGCAGACACATCATAGCTCAAAAGAGCATCCCATTATAAGCCCTCTCGAGCTTCCCGTTATATGGTTCTTGCAAGCTTCCCAATAATAGCTCTTTGGAGCTTCCCGATTAAAGGTTCTTTATGAACTTCCTGTTAAATTGGCTCTTTGTGAGCTTCCCGATGGTGCTTGCTTCAACTTCCCGATATTGGCTATCTGGAGCTTCTCGATATGGTTCTTTGTAAACTTCTAGATTATGGCTCTATTGAGCATCCTGTTATATAGCCCGGTTAAGCTTCCTGATAGGCTCTTTATGAGCTTCCCAAAATGGCTCTGTGTGAGCTTTCTGTTACAAGGCTCGAGAGTGTGCTTCCTGATTATGTGCCCTAATTGGGTACCTTTGAATATGTATTGACGGATTTTAGTTTTGTACATCAAAGTGTACTATATGAGCGTATCCATCAATATTTCAAATAAATTCAACAGGTAAAGTTCTGACATGGCTAAATTGATCTTGAAATGACTTGTCATTAAAATGTACATGTAATATGGAATAATGATATGGAAAGCATATGTATATGAAATTTATTAAATAATGTGCTCATCCATGTTCTTGGTATTATGTGAATTACTTGACTAACATGATTGGTGAAGGTGTGTGTTTTAGGCTATAAGCCAAATTGCTTCGATGTATTTTTGTATGTTATCTTAAATGTAAATACATGGTAAGTTAAATTCCTCTTATACGAACTTACTAAGCATTTGAAATGCTTACTTGGTTTTCTTTTCTCTATTTTAATAGTGCTCGGAAGCTCATAGAGGTTGGAGTCGGTCGGAGCATCTTCACACTATCCTTTAGCCCATTTTGGTATAAATAGAAAACTTGTTTTGGTATAATGGCATGTATAGGCTAACTTGACTAATGTTGACATGACATGGTTGTTTGTAATCTAGCCAATGGAAAGGCTAATGATAGTATGTTTAGTGTATTTATATATGAGGTTATAACATGGTTAATACATGTGTACTTGGTGTGATTTAATTGAATTATGGAAAGTATATATATTACAAAGGTGAGTTTGGGAACACATGAATGCATGTGATAATATATCATGTTAAATGTGAGAGTTCATTGGTATATGTTTGCAAGTGTTTGTGTAGGTTGTTGGCAAATTTTGGGTGAGAAATAAAGCTAGGACATGGCTTTATTTTGTCCACATAGGTAGACACACGAGCATGTGCCTTGATCGTGTGTGACACACGGCTGGCACAGGGGCATGTGGTTTGGCCGTGTGTCCCCTGCATCTTAAAATTGAGAAATAGAATGCTCTGAATTAGACACATGGGTAAAGACACAGGCGTGTGTCTTGGCTGTATGAAGCCTGCACTTAATTTGTGAAAATTAAATTTACCACACGGCTTATCACATAGGCGTGTGGCATAAGTTGGAGAGTTACACGAGTAAGGACACAGGCTGGGACACGGGCATGTGCCTCACATCGAATGCCCTCACGGCCTGAGACATGGGCATGTTATCTAGTTGTGTGAGCCACACTATAACAGCCCTAACCCCCCAACCATCGTTGGTATAGGGTTAAAGGCATTACTGGACAAATCGAAACCTTTATCAGACATTTCATAATATAATTCAATGAATCAAATCAAAGTGTCCCTTAATTAAGTCTACGAGACCTCAAGCATGTTTTACGAAAGGGTTGGGACTAAACCGAACACATACGAAAATTTTTGGAAATTTAAATTTTTTCTAAGTTACAAAGGTCATACGTCCGTTTGGGCAGGCCATGTGCCTCCCACGGCCTCAGACACGCCCGTGTGTCTAAGCCGTGTCAAAACAGGGCATACGTACTGACTTGTCCACACAGCCGTGAACACGCCCGTGTGCCTCATCCGTAGTCGTTACTGACTTGCACCACATGGCCAGTCACATGCCCGTGTGTCTAGCCTGTGGTCGAGTCTGACTTATTTTGAAATACAACCACGGGGGACATAGTCAAGCCACACGCCCATGTACTCAACCGTGTGGGCAATTATAGGCCATTTGCAAGGCCAAAATGCTCCCCACACTGGGTTATCCCTACAAGCACATACAAGCATCATTTCCAACACTTATAGCAACCAAAAACATACCAAATTGACCATCTATTTTACTTATTCACGAACATTTCATCACAACATCTTATATCTCAATTAGCCCAACTAAATAACAAGTAAATCCAAGCATGATTCATCCACAACTTACCACAATAATAAGACATCTTCTCATCATTGATATACCAAACTTTGCATCAATAAGCTTACCATTATTTTGACCATTTCATTAGTCATTAAACCATACCAAACAAAGCATCATATAACATGACTACTCATTCATATCACAACTATTTATCTAACCATATCACATGGCTATACACATATCTCAAACATAATTCAAAGTGACTAGCCTATACATGCCATACCCTAGTATATACACTTTCAAAAAGGTACCAAAATAGGATTGGATAGTGTGATGACGATCCTCAACAATCCCCGAGGCTTTCGTAGCTTTACCGATCTATAAAACAAAGCAAACACACACAAAGTAAGCTTTCAAAAGCTTAGTAAGCCATATACAAATAAACTTAACATAGAAACACCTATAATCATAGCAAATACAAGTTCATTAGTATATAATATTTTCAAATACATAATTTCCTTTTGGCACATTTATTTTTCCATTGCTTACCAACATATCATATCTCAAAGCAACTCTTTTGCTCATAACATAATCATACATATATCACATTTATTCATTGCATCAATGCACATATTTACTCAGTTTTCATGCTTAAACAAAGCACACGTATCAAATGTACCTGAAACAATTATACAATTCACATAGTCTTTCGTTTCTCAGATTTACCCATTGAACCATTCAGAATCAAATAGGATACTCGGAATACTCGGAATAGTTATACAATGCCAACATCCCAGACATGATCTTACATGTAACCAAATATCGATGCCACTGTCCCAGACAGGGTCTTACATGAATCAAATTTGATGACAATGTCCCAGATATGATCTTACACATAAATTTCAAATCGAAGCGAATGTCCCAGACATGGTCTTACACGATATCACAAATCGAAAACCTATGTCATGACATATGTAATCATATATATTCCTAAGTTTGTACGGGACTTCTCGGACATTGATACATTATCGATACTTCCTTAGGTTTCATGTATATTTCATCTTGTACACATGCGTCACCATAAATTTCATAGGCATATGAATACACCAAGTCAAAATACATTTATTTGTATATAGACTTACCTCGGGTTCGGATAAACGGAAACAACGGCTATTTAACTATTTTCAACTTTCCTCGATCTAAATCCGTTTTCTTTGGTTCTTGATCTATACACATTAAAATTTAATCCATTTATTCACCAAATCTTTCAATTCAATCCAAAAACACATATTTAGAGCAATTTACAAATTAACCCTCATATTTTCACATTTTGACATTTTAGTACCTATCTCATAAAATCACAAAATACACAAAATTCAATACAACCCATGCTTAGCCAAATTCTCACTAGCTTCATACAAGTCAATACATTTCATTTATTTCACATTTTAGTCCATCAAAATATAATTTTCTCAATTAAGTCCAAATTACTTAAATTCATCAAAAATCCAAAGACAAACTATGTTAATCTGGCGCATATATTTCATATTTCATCAACAAACATCACAAAACTCATTAATTCTTTAATGGCATATTTCAAAATCATCATCAATTCACAAAATTGAAACATCAGTTTTGAAAAACATGAAGCAGCGATTACAAAAACATAGAAATTATCAAAAACCGGGCAAAAGCTAGCCTTGAATCAAAGAACATCAACGGCCGAATGTAACCTAAGCTTAAACTCTCTTTTCTTTTCTTATTTTCGGCACCAAAAGATGAACACCTCCATCATTTTCATATTTTGTTTTATTATATTCATATTATTAGATTATTTACTATATTAATATTTTAGTTAATATTTGAAACTTGTACACATTAAGGTGATATTTGTCCATTGCCATCCACTAACTTATAAAATGGCTTAATTACTTCATAAGGCCATTTCATTTATAAAGACATAACACATAGGTACTTCTAACGCATGGCATATAAATTTTACATTTCATGCAATTAAATCCTTTTCTCAAATTAAACACACCAACGGATAAATTTATTCACAAAACTTTCACGCATACTAATTCACATGCTATAGACTCGAAAAATAATATGAAAATATTTTTCTGACTCAGATTTGTGGTCCCGAAACCATTATTCTGACTAGGGCCTAAACTGGACTGTTACACACACGACCTACTTACACAGGTGTGTGACCCCTGTATATGAGAAAATTTTTAAATTTTATGAAAAAATTTATAAGATCCCGATTTAGTCCCGACTAACTTCTAAAGCTTAAATTGGGCTTCGAGGGTCCAGTCAAGGGACGGTATGATTATTTTCAGATATGAATAGTAAATGACATGAAATGTTTGTAATTGATCTGTAAACTCTGGTAATGCTCTGTAACCCTGTTTTGGTGACGGATACGGGTTAAAGGTGTTACATTTATTTGTATCAAAGCTACGATTTAGCCAATTCTTGGAATAACATAGCAAGTTTGTGTTTAGTTATACATGCCATTATATAAATTGTGATAGTGTGATATCTCCTGGCCTTTTTAAATGTGTTTTTCATATTGTAATGTCATCTAACCAAGCTAGAGCTAAATCCGAGGAAGTTGAGAGCACTGCTCAAGCTTTTGTTCAAAGAGTTGTATCTAGTAGTAGTAGAAAGCCTATATTTGATGGCCGAGGTGAGGAGGCAAAAGAAGCCTTCTTTCAAATGATGAATGAGTGGTTTACAGAATTCATAATAACAAATCCTGCTATACAATAACCTCCCCTCCTGCTCCTCAATCGGTTCCCGATATGCCACAAGGTGCTGAACCTGTTAGAACTGGTAAGCCTCCAGTAGATAAAATCTATAAATATGGCAGAAGAATTTAGGGCTACTGCCAAAGATGATTCAGAAAGGGCTGAGTTTTGGTTGGAAAATACCATGTAACCAGCTGAATGTCTGAAATGTGTTGTGTCTCTGCTAAAAGACTCAGCCTATAGTGGTGGAATACTCTAATTTTTGTTGTACCGAGGGAAAATGTTACATGGGAGTTTTTCCAAACAAAATTCAAAAAGAAGTATATTAGACAGAGATTTTTGCATCAGAAAAAGAAGGAATTTTTAAAGCTCAAACAGGGAAATATAACAGTATCTGAGTATGAGCGAGAATTTATTAGATTGAGCAAGTATGCCAGAGAATGGATGCCAGGGAATGGGTTTCAATTGAGGCTGATATGTGTAAACGTTTTGAAGAATGATTAAATGAATATATGAAGCTGTTGATTGGAATTCTTGAATTAAAGGATTTTGTGATATTGGTTGATCGAGCATATAAAGCTGAGGAATTAAGTAAGTAAAAGAAGCAAGCATAGAAAGAAGCCTAGATTTCTAGTAAGTGTAACACCCCAAACCCTGCCCATTCACGTCGACCGAATTTGGAATGCCACTGCGGAACACTTTCAAAAATATTCTTACTTAAGAGTAAAACCGTTGAAAATTTGTTTCCTTTAATAAAACATTTTTGTGACTTGTAATATTATTAGTGAAAGTCGAAGTTTGTTATAAAAATATCGGATTCAAGCTTTACTTGAGAAAATAAAACCATTTTCAACCAACATTTAAATTGTCCATCCATAATAGGGCATAATAATAAAGATGCTTAATAAAATACTTAAACACTTTAGTGGACCTTTTTACAATACACACTTAATTAAAATCCTGAAAATATAGATGCTTAATTCATTAAATAAGAGATTCCTTTGCATGAAAATCCACTTTTGCATGGCCACCGTTGTACCCACTCCAAACCCGGTCCAAGCATTATGCGCCACCTGAAAGGTTTAATAATAATAGAGTGAGTCACCAAGACTCAGTGCATAGTTAATACACGTGTCCTCACATATGGGCTTATCCCATATCTGCACAAACCATATGCATAAATATACAATGATGAATATGAAATTTTGAATATACAATTACGAACATACAATTATGAATATACAATTATGAAGTCCAATCCACAAAGTGATCCACATATCATATCTTAGTAGACTTACTGTTCAAGGCCGTGGCCAAGCCACCGATCACATAGTGATCCACATATCAATCAGTTCACTAATCATCAATCGCGAATGTAGCACGAGACTAGCATTAGACCACTCACATAGTGTACACCCTTTTCTCCAATAGTCACATTCCAAGTCCCATGCATAAATATATGTATCATGGAAACATATTACTTAAACAAATATACATCACATGCCATCACATTTTTATACATTCATCAATAGTCAATTATTATCGTAAATCACTGAAAGGTTAATATCATAACCACTAACCTGATTATTCGATCACTTACCTTAGGTATCCATTATCTTAACCTTATTTCGGCTAATATGTACAACATATATATTTACATGAAATAACACATACCACATATATAACAAACAAGAGAACAGTGCGTTAACTACGCACCTGTTTAAAGCGAGATTCTGATCTATCGAATCTAACAAAGTCTAAAATCCCGAAAGCTTCTGTTACTTCTATTTATTAGCCCCTAGAACACATAACTGAAATTGGTCACACTTAGTACCAATAATATGGCCTTAGGCCGAATGCCAAGAGTCATTTACCTAGCTTATTTCGATCCTGAAACACCCTTTGTTCTTGTCGATTTGCTCTCGAAGTCATCGAAGGTCCTACTAAAATATTGTTAGAATCAACTATTACACAAATCTATGAACAAAGCTCTTGGCCGAATATTACACTTACCATTTCCTTGAATAGTCGAACCCTAAAGACTCCGTTAATGCTCCTTAACACTAGGTACACAAACAGAGTACATCACTATGGCCTTATTATATTCGGCCACCCCTTGCTGTATCCAATCCCGAGAGAATCCTTACTCCTTTAATGCTATCTCCTTTGACTACACAAGAACAAAACATGAAATCAAGGTTTTAATAAGGTTCGGCCAATTCCCAAATATAGGCCAAATACTAATTTTGGCATACTAAAGAATAAGAGCCCAAATCGATCACTTAGAGAAATACTTACCAAAACAATCAAAGAGGTCACAACCACATAGTCGATAGCACCTTCAATCAAGATTCGGCTAAGGTGTTCCAGCACTAATAATGGAGAGAAAAGTAAGATGCTAGGTGGTTCGGCTTTGGTTCAAATAGTAACAAAACATGTGGCTAACAACAAGGCAAGCAATATCCGATAGCCGAAATACTCTCTAGTTTCTTCAAGACCGAAGCTCAAATTTGCTCATTCATTCTCTCTCTCTCTCGGTCAAGAACACAAGAAGGAAGGAAGAGGAAACAAAGCAAAGAGATTCAGCACTCCTTTTTTACACTCAAAACCAAAATGAAGGTCCCCTAAAGGATTCACCATTTTCGGCCAAACACAAATGCAAAGAAAACCAAAAACAAAGATCAATTATTTTGGCCAAGTTTTTCCCAAGCTCAAGGCTGACCAAAAAGCTCCCAATTCCAAAGCTTATTTCGGTCAAACAAATTTGGAAATGAAAGGCAAAACAAATCAAAGCATTCGGCCATGCTTTGCTAAGCAAATGGCCGGCCATGCTTCACCTCTTTTCCCATATCCATTTGAAATTTCATAACACCAAATACCAATAAAAATTGTTTAATCCTTATTCCATCACCTTACCCATACTACACCATTTTCTATACAATATAATAATAACCCATCATTTAATAAGATAATGAAACAATAAAAGACTAATGCCCATGCTTCCAAAACAATAGAATAAAATGACCAGCCCATACTCCATCAACATATAAAAAAAATACAAAATAATGCAGCATGCATTTACTGCCCATGCAGGCCACTAAGCTCCCACGCCGGTCAAAAAGAAAAACCCATGCAGGTGCTGCCCCCAGTTCTCAAACCCAAGACCTGGAGAAAAGTTCTCCATGCCCCAACCACTCGGCCAGCTGCTCATTTCATGCTAATATCGCGTCGAATTTTCTTTTAAATCCTCACTCGCAGGCGTCCTTTGCTTTGACGCAAAGACAAAATAAAACGCTCTCAAGCGTTACCTTCAGGACTCGAACGTGAGACCTTTCTGTCGAAGTCACCAACGCGACCGCGCCACTTTACTCATCGATCCTTTGATGTCATGAACCCACAACATTTTAATTTAAAGCCTCCTTCACTTGCTCCACCAGGTCTTAATGCCAAAAGCCAAAATAAAAACCCATTTGCCTTCCACGCTACTCGAACTCCCGACCCGCTGGAACCCCCACACACCACCAGCCACTTTGCTACAAGTTTATTTGTGCCATAATGTCCTCACAAATCTTTTTAAGTCCTCCTTAACCCAGTCTCACTTGTCTTAGCGCAAAAAGGAAAATAAAAGTCCACTACTTGCAGCCGCCTGGATTCGAACCAAGGTCCTTACTGGCGTTAAGCCAAGCCCTTATGAGCGTCCCTAAGCCACTTTACCAAGCCTCCTTTCGTGCCAAAAATTCCCAAAAATTATACTTAAGGCCTCCACAGCCTGATTCCCCTTTTTACTTAAAATTTTCAAAATTTTACAAAGTATCCCATTTCGATCCTAGAGTTTTAGGAACTCCAAAAACACATCAATACCACTCTTGAGACCCACTAACACTTGAGTTATTGTTCCAAACTCGCAACCCCTATTTCGGGATATTACAGTAAGAGATTTATGGGCAAGTCACAATCATCTACTTCAAAGAAATCAAAGAAGTATCATGATCATTTTACTACATCTGTGGGGTATTCTAGAAAAGAACGAGGCTCTCAACACTCTAATTTGATATCTCCATCTCCATCCGTTACAAGTGTAGGAACTGTTGGAAGTCCTAAACCAAGATGCAAACATTGCAATGAATTGTATTTCATTGAATGTCGCATAAGAAGCGGAGCTTGCTTTAGATGTTGTTCTTTTGACCACTATCTCAGAGCCTGTCCAGAAAAGCCTGTAAAAGATATTGTTCAGACCTTTAAGGTAGACGACCTCAACACCCCGGCAAAGTTAGTGGTAGCCGAGGTGTGACAAAAGATTCAACAGTCAAATTTTAAGCCAGAGCACTAGCAAGGACATATGCTATACGTGCAAGGGAGGATGCCTCTGCACCAGACGTCATTACTGGTTCATTTTCTCTTCTTGACACTAATATAACTGCTTTGATTGATCCAAATTCAACACATTCATACATATGCACAAATTTAATGCCTGTTAAAAACTTATCTGTTGAGTTCACTAGATTTGTGGTTAAAGTTTCAAGCCCCCTAGGCCAGTATGTTATGGTGGATAAAGTTTGTAAAAATTGTCCGTTGATAGTAATGGGTTATTACTTCCTAGCTGATTTAATGTTGTTGCCATTTGTTGAATTTGATGTAATTTTGGGAATGGATTGGCTAACTCAACATGATGCAGTGGTGAATTGTAAACAGAAATACATTGTGTTGAAATGTCAAAATGGTGAATTACTCCATGTTGAATCTAATAAACTGGATGAGCTATCTAATGTGATTTCTACTATATTAGCACATAAATATATCAGAAAAGGGTACAATGCTTACCTTGCTTATGTGTTAGACACTAAAGCATTTGAGTCAAAGATTTAGTCAGTGACGGTTGTTTGTGAATTTCCTAATGTATTTCCAGAAGAATTACCCAGATTACCGCCTATCAGAGAAGTGGAGTTTTCTATAGGTCTTATTCTAGGAACAACTCCTGTATCTATAGCACCTTATCAAATGGCCCCAACAGAGTTAAAAGAATTGAAAGCACAGTTGCAAGAATTGACAGATAGAGGTTCTGCCCGACCTAGTCATTCACCTTGGGGTGCACCGGTTCTATTTGTAAAGAAGAAAGATGGATCGTTGAGGCTATGTATTGATTATAGACAACTCAACAAAGTTACAACAAAGAATAAGTATCCATTGCCCCAAATTGATGACCTGTTTGATTAGCTGAAAGGTGCTACTGTGTTCTCTAAAATAAATCTCCGTTCTGGATACTACCATTTGCGAGTGAAAGACTCAGATGTACCGAAGACAACTTTCAGAACCAGGTATGGACACTATGAATTCTTTGTGATGCTGTTCGGGATGACAAATGCACCTATAGTATTTATGGGTTTGATGAATAGAATTTTTAGACCGTATCTAGATAGGTTTTGGTAGTGTTTATTGATGATATTTTGGTATACTCCTGAGATTAAAATAACATGCTGCTTATTTAAGAATTGTGTTGCAAACTCTGCATGAGAAACAACTATATGTTAAATTCAGTAATTGTGAATATTGGCTTCGGGAAGTTGGTTTTCTTGGACATATAGTATCTGCTGAAAGTATCAAAGTAGACCCGAATAAAATTTCAACTATTATTAATTGGAAACCACCTAGAAATGTATCTAAAGTCAAAAGTTTTCTAGGACTAGCTAGTTATTATCGGAGGTTTGTAAAAGGGTTCTCAATGATAGATTCTCCAACGACCCGTCTGTTGCAAAAAGATGTGAAATTCGAGTGGTCTGATAAATGCTAGCAAAGTTTTGATAAATTGAAAGCTTTGTTGACTGAAGCACCTGTGTTAGTTCAGCCTGAATCGGGTAAAGAAATTATAATTTATAGTGATGCATCGTTGAATGGTTTAGGCTGTGTATTGATGCAAGAAGGTAAAGTAATAGCCTATGTAACACCCCTTACCCGAGACCTTCGCTGGAGTTGAGTATGTGGCATTACTAGACTTGACTACAAGTTCGGGACATAAAAATTTAAAGCTGTCAAACTGCGTCATACTGACTAAATTGACCATAACTCGAGTTACAAAACTCAGATCTGTAAATTTTCCTTGAAACTAGACTCATATATGTATTTACCATAATTTTTCCAGAATTTTTCATGTGGCCAATTAGTACAGTTTATTCATCAAAGTTTCCCTTATTTCACTTTTGACGATTCTGACCTGTCATTACAAAAACTCATTTATCTCATTGCACAAATTTTCAATAATGTTCTTGTTTATTCCAATCAAAAATAGACTCATCAAGGATTTTAAGCATATAAATTATGTTCCCTAATTATTTTTATACAATTTTTAACAATTTTTCCAAGATAGAACATGGATTCACAAATTCATTCAGAACAAGTCTCACTAAAATTTAAATATCTCATAACATAAAACTCCTTTGTCTACTCTGTTTCTTTCATATCAAAGCAGACACCATAAGCTTTGAATTTCATTCACCTTCTAAATCAATTTATCCTATTTTTGGTGATTTTTCAAAATCACATCATTGCTGCTAATTAAAAACTGTTTCATTACAAAATATAATTAACTAGTTTATAACCGAATATACCCACATACAAAGTCGTACTATCCATGCATTTTAATCATTTATGCAATTTAACATATACCTAGTATATCATAACATCATTGATTTATTAACAAAACACGACTATGGTTCCATATAATCTGGTAAACTTCGATTAAGAGTGCAAAACATTACCAAGATAAACCGACATTTGTATCAAGGGTCCAAAAAGCATACTTAACTAAAATTTAGCCATATTCGCATGGCTATTATATACATGAACCAAAAGTTTTCATCTAAACAAAGACAAAGCCTTTCCTATACATGCCTTCATTTGAAAACAAAAATGAAAGAGTACCAAAATGGTTAGATAGTGTGGATGACTTTCTTGACGATCCCGCTCGAGCTAGTAGCTTAATCAAAATCTATAAAACCAAGGAGAACATTTCACACTAGTAAGCTTACTAGCTTAGTAAGTCCTAAATTCATAATAATATAACATTAAACATCCTAATTAAAAACAATTAGTTCAACTTGTACGTTTGTACTCATACTTACCTTCAAGCTTTCAATTTCATAGTTATATAAAGTATAAATTTATAGAACAATTTCTCTTTAACCGAACGCTTAGGATCAAGTTATTTACTCATAATCCAACCATCCAAAACCAAAATGTCATCATGTAATCATGTATATAAATATTCATATACTTAGAGTTCAATTATTATAACATAGCATCAATATACAACAATCCATGTGGCCGAATATACCTAGTCTTGTATCCACATATTAGAAGACCAAAGCCACAGTATTCATATCATTTGTTAGTAAAACCGAGAACGCATATTATAACCATATAGGTAAAAAGTAAATTCCTACCTTACCTGCTTACCTAAGCCATTAACTCAATAAATTAGCTTTAATTTGCCTTGAACAAAAATTCGGTTTCTCTTTTGTGAGACACATCTCCGGCATCAAGCCTGCTAGGCGTAAAAGCCCGATAAGTGACATCGACACAGAGCTCGCGCTAGGCGTAAAGCCCGATAAGTGACACAAGCACAAAAGCTGCTAGGCGTAAAAGCCCGATAAGTAACACTGCCACACAAACTGCTGGCGTACAAGCCCGAAACATATCAATGTAGTCAATCATTCCCAACACACTCTTCATAACTATTATATACATATGTCCAATTCAATTTGGCTCACTCACATTAAACCAATAAAATCATTATATCATTATGTAATCCAACAATTTATTTCACATAACCAACTTTATCATCAACCTAGTATACCCATATACATTCGGCCATGATATAAATAGGTACAAAAATTCATCAATTCATACTATTTAATGTAATCGTAATTAATTCTTTGACATATTTTAGCTAAAGGACTTACCTCGGTTGTCGATAGTCCGTGCGAATCGGCTATTCGAGAACTTTCGTCTTTCCCCGGTCTAATTCCGTTTTTCTTTGCTCTTGATCTAAAACATATTACAATTTAGCTCATTTAATTTCATTTCATCTCAATTAAATCCATGAATACTTGATTGCACAATTTACCCTTTTTGCCCCCCAACATTTCAACTCTTCCAATTAAGTCTTTTAAGCACAAAACACAAATTACATGGAATTTAAGTTCCTTCCTCAAGAGCCGAATGTGTCCTTAGCTAATGCAAGTTCTTACAAACTATTTTTTTTTTCATTTTAATTCCCCAACTAATTATTCTAACATCTAAATTCTAACTTCCTCATTTTTTACTAAAAGTCCAAGAATAAAATTTACTACTTTATCACCTATCATCAAAATTTTACCATTTAAAAACTAAATCATCAAGCTTTCTTCCATGGTACTTCATGAAAATCACAACCAAAACGCAAATTTTTACATGGGCTATATAAAGCTCTTGATAACCATTTCAAAAATGCCATCAATTATCAAAATCATCAAACACACATACCTAATTTAGCTTGAAGTAGCCGAACATGAGAGAGCTTTTTCTTTCTTTTTTCCTTTAGCAAATTTTGGTAATAAAGAACAAAGGATAAAAGATGAACCCCTAGTTGTTTTATGTTTCTTTATTTTATTAACATGCTCACCTTATTAACTTATTATTATAACGTATAAACTACTAATTTCTTAGCATGCTTACCGTCCCCTACTTTGCTTTTAGAGAAATTTGACAAGCAAATCCATTCTTGCAAGAAACAATTCAATTTGCCCCTTTTATTAGCTAATAATCGGCCATGAGAGAATGAAGAAGATAGTGGCTTATTTTATGTTTTATCTAACATTTACACTAACATTATTTCTTTATAAAAGTACTAACATAAGCATAAAATAAAAATTTAATTAAACTAACATATATATCTAGCATAACTTGGCCCATTGCCGTCCATCAACTATGTCAATGGGCCAAATTGCCTTTTAGGACACCCACTTAAAAAGCCACAAGCAATTTAGTACATTACACCTTAGCATGCAACTTTTACGCTTTTCGCGATTAAATCCTTTTTATCAATTTAAGCACTTAAACGATAATATTTTTCTACGATATTCTCACACACATTAGTTCACATATAATAAACATAAAATATAATATCAAAATATTTCTCGGGCTCGGATTCATGGTCCCGAAACCACCGTTCTGATTAGGGTCAATATTGGTCTGTTACAACTCTCCCCCCTTAAGAATTTTCATCCTCGAAAATTTTACCGTTAAACAAGGTCGGATATTGTTGCCTCATTGATTCCTCAGGCTCCCAAGTAACCTCTTCAACTCCGTGACGATTCCATAGCACCTTTACTAATGGAATTCTTTTGTTTCTCAATTCTTTTATTTCCCAAGCTAAGATACGGATCGGTTCTTCATCATATGTCAAATCGGATCGAATTTCAATCTCTGACGGTGTGATCACATGTGACGGATCCGATCTGTATTTGTGAAGCATCGAAACGTGAAATACATTGTGTATCTTTTCTAAATCAGAGGGCAATTTCAATCTATAAGCAACAGGCCCTATACGTTCGATGATTTCATATGGTCTGATAAATCTCGGACTCAACTTGCCTTTCCGACCAAATCGGAGTATTTTCTTTCACGGAGAAACTTTTAAGAACACCCGATCTCCGACCTGAAATTCAATGTCCTTACATTTCAAATCGACATAGGACTTTTGGCGATCCGAAGCAGCTTTCAAATTACTCCTAATAACAACCACCTTCTATTCTGTTTCTTTAATCCAATCAACCCTGTGTATCTTATTTTCACTGAGCTCAGTCCAATATAACGGTGTACGACATTTTCGCCGTATAAGGCTTCATAAGGTGCCATTTTTATGCTAGATTGAAAGTCATATTGAAAGCAAATTCAATCAAAGGCAGATACCGTTCCCACGTACCTTCAAATTCAAGAACGCAACACCTCAACATGTCTTCGAGTATCAAAATAGTTCGTTCAGACTGACCATCTGTTTGCGGATGGAAGGCTGTACTAAAATGAAGTTTAGTACCTAAAGCATAATGCAATTTCTTCCAGAACCGCGATGTGAATCTCGGGTCCCTATCTAAAACAATGGAACTCGATACACCATGCAATCTTACAATCTGCGACACATACAATTCGGCAAGCTTATCAAGTGAATAGTCGGTCCATACCGGTACAAAATGAGCTGATTTAGTCAGTCTATCTATGATAACCCACACGGCATCTTTCTTACTCAGTGTCATAGGAAGGCTGGATACAAAGTCCATTGTAATTCTATCCCATATCCATTCAGGTATCATGATTGGTTGAAGTAGTCCGGACGGTACCTGATGCTCAGCTTTTTCTTGCTGACAGATTAGGCACTTGGAAACAAATTCAGATATATCCCGTTTCATACCAGGCCACCAATAGAACTGTTTCAAATCATTATACATTTTCGTGCCACCCGGGTGTATCGACATTCGACCATTATGGGCCTCACTCAGAATCATCTATATCAAATCTGAGTTCTTAAGAACACACAATCGACTTTTATATTTCAAACAATCATTTGCATCAATATGAAAATCTAATTCTGTACCGTTTTCACACTGAATCCGAATAGCAATCAAATTTTTGTCAACTTTCTCTGCATCACAAATTTGTTGAATAAACATCGGTCTTGCTTGTAACTCAGCTATGATTGAACCATCATCAGACATAGCCATCTGTGCATTTAATGCACGAAGAGCAAATAATGCTTTTCGACTTAACGCGTCCTCAACAACATTAGCTTTTCCCGATGGTAGTCAATCACTAATTCATAGTCTTTCAGCAATTCTAACCATCTGCGTTGTCTCAAATTTAGATCTTTCTGCGTCATTAAATACTTTAGACTTTTATGGTCCGAATAAATGTGACATTTCTCGCCAAATAAGTAGTGATGCCAAATTTTCAATGCGAACACAATGGTCTAATTAATTCGAGATTGTGAGTCGGATAATTTCTATCATCTTGCCGCTTCAATTGTCTCGAAGCGTATGCTATAACCTTGCCTTCCTGCATTAAAACGCAACCCAATCCATTTAAGGAAGCATCACTAAAAACAATAAATTCTTTACCCGATTCAGGCTGAGCTAACACTGGAGCTTCGATCAAAAGGGCTTTCAACTGCTCGAAACTTTTCTGACACTTTTCTGACCACTCAAACTTGACATCATTCTGTAGTAGTTTCGTCAAAGGTGTAGCTATTACAGAAAAACCCTGTACAAATCGTCTGTAATATCCCGCTAGGCCTAGGAAACTTCGGACCTCGAAAATATTCTTTGGTGATTTCCAATCGAGTATAGCTGCTATTTTGTTTGGATCCACCCGAATACCTGATTCTGAAACAACATGACCCAAGAAGTTGACTTCATCCATCCAGAACTCACACTTACTAAACTTTGCATACAGTTGTTGATCTCTCAGAGTTTGTAGCACTAATCTCAAATGCTCAGCGTGTTCGGTTTCATTTTTGGAGTAGATAATTATATCATCAATAAACACTACTACAAATCGATCCAGAAACTGTCGGAAGACTCGATTTATTAGATCCATAAAAATAGCAGGTGCATTAGTGAGCCCAAAAGGCATAACCAAAAATTCAAAATGTCCGTACCTCGACCGAAATGCAGTCTTTGGCACATCTGTATCTCTGACTCGCAATTGATAATAGCCCAATCTCAAATCTATCTTCGAAAACACTGAAGCCCCCTTCAACTGGTCAAACAAATCATCAATCCGAGGTAATGGGTACTTATTCTTTATAGTCACCTTATTTAGTTGCCGATAGTCAATGCACATTCGCATAGTCCCATCTTTCTTTTTTCACAAATAAAACCGGCGCACCCCAAGGAGAGAAGCTCGATCGTGCAAAACCCCTATCTGTCAATTCTTGCAACTGTGCTTTCAACTCTTTTAATTCAGTAGGTGCCATTCGATACGGAGCTATCGAAATCGTCGTCGCACCATTACTAACTCAATGCGCCGACTCAATCTCTCGTCTTGGTGGCAAACCCGTAGTTCTTCAGAAACACATCCGGGTATTCACATACAACCAATACAGATTCAATTTGTTTCTGACAATTTATTATCCATTACATAAGCCAAATAAGCTTCGTGACCCTTTTCTCACATACTTAGGGCTAACATCGAAGATATTACTGTAGGCAACCCGTTTACATCACGATTTAATTCGATGGTCTCACCGTTTCGACATCTCAAATCGATAAGCTTTCTTTTACAATCCACTACTGCCTCATGTGAAGTTAACCACCCATACCCAAGATTATATCGAATTCGTCAAAGGGCAACAACATTAAATCACCGTGGGAAGCAAAAATCCCGATCATCAACGGGCAACCTCTACACACTTTATTAACAAGCACACATCTACCCAAAGGGTTGGACACACATATCACAAACTCGGTAGACTCAACTAGCAGAGTCTTTCCGAATTCTAAAGTTTCACACACATATGAGAGAGTCGAACCAGGATTAATTAATGCAATTACAGTAGTATCATAAAGGGTGAAAGTATCAGTAATGACATCGGGGGAGGAAGCATCCTCTCTGGCTCGTCTGCAAAGATAAGCTCTAGCTGGAGCTCTAGCCTCGATCGAATCAGAGTGTTCTTCGTTCCTTTCGACTACCACCTACATTGCCGAAATGTCCGGGTGATGCGCCTGCATGTGACGTGTTGCTCGGCTTAATAATACTCGAATCAGATTCGCTCACCAACATCGGACATTCTCTAATAAAATGATCTGATGAACCACATTTAAAGCAAGACCGATCATGAAATCTACAACTCCCAGAATGCCACTTCCCACAGTGCTTGCATTCAACACGATTCTGTGGAACGTTACCAACACTGGCCATCGAGGTAGCTCGGGAGTCCACGAGAGGTCGATCACGTCTAGGTACTTCTGAAGTAGCTTTATGTCGACTGTGGTCATCTCTAAACTTCTTAGATGTGGAATTGAAGACCTTACCCGAAGATCTTTTACGAGTGTCTTTAGCTTCTGTCTCAGCCTTTCTTTTCTCTTTCCCGAGCTCTTCAGCTTTGCAAGCTCGCTCTACTAGTGTCACAAATTCTTGAATTTCAAGAATGCCAAAAAACATCTTTATATCTTCATTTAGGCCATCTTCGAATCTTTTGCACATAATAGCTTCTTTAGAAACACACTCTCTCGCATATCTGCTGAGCCTGACAAATTTCCGTTCATATTCCGTCACGGTCATTCGTCCTTGTTTCAGCTCAAGGAATTTTTTTGTTTTTGATCAATGAATCTTTGGTGATATATTTCTTGCGAATTCATTCTGGAAGAAATCCCGTGTCACTTTTTCTTTTTCGGAACTCACGATACTAGTGTATTCCACGGTGATATGCGATGTCCCGCAATGAGGATATAGCACATTTCAGGCATTCATCTGGAGTACAAGATAGCTCATCAAGTACCCGAATAGTGTTATCAAGCCACATTTCAGCTCGCTCTGCGTCATCATCATCATTGGCCTTAAACTCTTCGGCCCTAAATTTCTGAATTTTATCAACTGGGGGCCTATTAGATCTCAACGGATCGGTCATCGTGGGTGCTTTGAAGGAATCGGAGTCGGATTATTCGGGGTTGGGGGTTGATATACAGCCGGGTTAGTCTGGATGAACTCGGAAACCACTCGTTCATCATCTGATAGAAGGCTTGTTTAGTTTCTCCTTCATGACTACCCGAAACAGGTCGAGAGTCTACCGGCACTGATCCGTGTGCACGGTTAGGCGCTACACTCTCCACATCATCCGCTACGGCTCTTTCAGGATCAGTGTCCATTTGCTATATAAAAACACAGTTCAGACTGTCAGAAGTCACCACACTATCAATATATAATAAAGGCATGTATAGCTAGACTCACACGCGCTACGGGTGGTCCTAGAATCGACTAACCGTAAGCTCTGATACCAATCAAATGTAACACCCCTTACCCGAGACCTTCGCCAGAGTCGAGTATGTGGCATTACTAGACTTGACTACAAGTTCGGGACATAAAAATTTAAAGCTGTCAAACTGCATCATGCTGACTAAATTGACCATAACTCGGGTTACAAAACTCGAAATTCAGATCCGTAAATATTTCTTGAAACTAGACTCAAATATGTATTTACCATAATTTTTCCAGAATTTTTCATGTGGCCAATTAGTACAGTTTATTCATCAAAGTTTCCCTTATTTCACTCAAGTGATTACGACTGTCATTACAAAAACTCATTTATCTCATTGCACCAATTTTCAATAATGTTCTTGTTTATTCCAATCAAAAATAGACTCATCAAGGATTTTAAGTATATAAATTATGTTCCCTAATTTTTTTTGTACAATTTTTAACAATTTTTCCAAGAAAGAGCATGGATTCACGAATTCATTCAGAACAAGTCTCACTAAAATTTAAATATCTCATAACATATAATAACGGATTCTAAATTGTAACCAAGCATCGCCCATTGGTTCTATACCCGATTCATAACTAGAAAGTTTTTGTGGACCCTTTTTGCCTACTCTGTTTCTTTCATATCAAAGTAGACACCATAAGCTTTGAATTTGTATCTCATTCACCTTCTAAATCAATTTATCCTCTTTTTGGTGATTTTTCAAAATCACATCACTGCTGCTAATTAAAAACTGTTTCATTACAAAATATAATTAACTAGTTTATAACCGAATATACCCACATACAAAGTCGTATTATCCATGCATTTTAATCATTTATGCAATTTAACATATACCTAGTATATCATAACATCATTGATTTATTAACAAAACACGACTATGGTTCCATATAATCTGGTAAACGTCGATGTATCAAGGGTCCAAAAAGCATACTTAACTAAAATTTAGCCATATTCGCATGGGTATTATATACATGAACCAAAAGTTTTCATCTAAACAAAGACAAAGCCTTTCCTATACATGCCTTCATTCGAAAACAAAAATGAAAGAGTACCAAAACGGTTTGATAGTGTGGACGACTTTCTTGACGATCCCGCTCGAGCTAGTAGCTTAATCAAAATCTATAAAACCAAGGAGAACATTTCACACTAGTAAGCTTACTAGCTTAGTAAGTCCTAAATTCATAATAATATAACATTAAACATCCTAATTAAAAACAATTAGTTCAACTTGTACGTTTGTACTCACATTTACCTTCAAGCTTTCAATTACATAGTTATATAAAGTATAAATTTATAGAACAATTTCTCTTTAACCGAACGCTTAGGATCAAGTTATTTACTCATAATCCAACCATCCAAAACCAAAATGTCATCATGTAATCATGTATATAAACATTCATATACTTAGAGTTCAATTATTATAACATAGCATCAATATACAACAATCCATGTGGCCGAATATACCTAGTCTTGTATCCACATATTAGAAGACCAAAGCCACAGTATTCATATCATTTGTTAGTAAAACCGAGAACGCATATTATAACCATATAGGTAAAAAGTAAATTCCTACCTTACCTGCTTACCTAAGCCATTAACTCAATAAATTAGCTTTAATTTGCCTTGAACAAAAATTCGGTTTCTCTTTTGTGAGACACATCACCGGCATCAAGCCTGCTAGGCGTAAAAGCCCGATAAGTGACACCGGCACAGAGCCTGCTAGGCGTAAAAGCCCGATAAGTGACACCGGCACAAAGCCTGCTAGGCGTAAAAGCCCGATAAGTAACACCGGCACAAAGCCTGCTGGGCGTACAAGCCCGAAACATATCAATGTAGTCAATCATTCCCAACACACTCTTCATAACTATTATATACATATGTCCAATTCAATTTGGCTCACTCACATTAAACCAATAAAATCATTATATCATTATGTAATCCAACAATTTATTTCACATAACCAACTTTATCATCAACCTAGTATACCCATATACATTCGGCCATGATATAAATAGGTACAAAAATTCATCAATTCATACTATTTAATGTAATCGTAATTAATTCTTTGACATATTTTAGCTAAAGGACTTACCTCGGTTGTCGATAGTCCGTGCGAATCGGCTATTCGAGAACTTTCGTCTTTCCCCGGTCTAATTCCGTTTTTCTTTGCTCTTGATCTAAAACATATTACAATTTAGCTCATTTAATTTCATTTCATCTCAATTAAATCCATGAATACTTGATTGCACAATTTACCCTTTTTGCCCCCCCAACATTTACAACTCTTCCAATTAAGTCTTTTAAGCACAAAACACAAATTACATGGAATTTAAGTTCCTTCCTCAAGAGCTGAATGTATCCCTAGCTAATGCAAGTCCTTACAAACTATTTTTTTTTTTCATTTTAATTCCCCAACTAATTATTCTAACATCTAAATTCTAATTTCCTCATTTTTCACTAAAAGCCCAAGAACAAAATTTACTACTTTATCACCTATCATCAAAATTTTACCATTTAACAACTAAATCATCAAGCTTTCTTCCATGGTACTTCATGAAAATCACAACCAAAACGCAAATTTTTACATGGGCTATATAAAGCTCTTGATAACCATTTCAAAAATGCCATCAATTATCAAAATCATCAAACACACATACCTAATTTAGCTTGAAGTAGCCAAACATGAGAGAGCTTTTTCTCTTCTTTTTCCTTTAGCAAATTTTCTGTAATAAAGAACAAAGGATAAAAGATGAACCCCTAGTTGTTTTATGTTTCTTTATTTTATTAACATGCTCACCTTATTAACTTATTATTATAACATATAAACTACTAATTTCTTAGCATGCTTACTAGTCCCTACTTTGCTTTTAGAGAAATTTGACATGCAAATCCATTCTTGCAAGAAACAATTCAATTTGCCCCTTTTATTAGCTAATAATCGGCCATGAGAGAATGAAGAAGACAGTGGCCTTATTTTATGTTTTATCTAACATTTACACTAACATTATTTCTTTATAAAAGTACTAACATAAGCATAAAATAAAAATTTAATTAAACTAACATATATATCTAGCATAACTTGGCCCATTGC
This sequence comes from Gossypium bickii, assembly GCA_025503065.1. Classification (NCBI taxonomy): domain Eukaryota; kingdom Viridiplantae; phylum Streptophyta; class Magnoliopsida; order Malvales; family Malvaceae; genus Gossypium; species Gossypium bickii. The sequence goes on along the minus strand of CP106717.1, from coordinate 36,910,974 downwards.
CGTCCATCACTATGGTCAATGGGCTAATTGCCCTTTTAGGACACCCACTTAAAAAGCCACAAGCAATTTAGTACATTACACCTTAGCATGCAAATTTTACACATTTCGCGATTAAATCCTTTTTATCAATTTAAGCACTTAAACGATAATATTTTTCTACGATATTCTCACACACATTAGTTCACATATAATAAACATAAAATATAATATCAAAATAATTCTCGGGCTCGGATTCATGGTCCCGAAACCACCGTTCCGATTGGGGTCAATATTGGTCTGTTACAGCCTATGCTTCTAGACAACTAAAACCACATGAAAGAAATTACCTGATACATGATCTTGAATTGGCAGCCATTGTGTTTGCACTGAAAATATGGCGACATTATCTGTTTGGTGAAAAATGTCACATCTTTACAGATCACAAGAGTTTAAAGTATTTGATGTCACTGAAACACTTGAACTTGAGACAGCATAGGTGGCTTGAGTTATTAAAAGATTATGATCTGGTTATTGACTATTGATGCGAACCGTGTCGGTGATGCGAGTCAAGTTGTCTTAGTTGCCCGATTATCGACGAGAAAGTATCGTTCCAAATTTTTAATAAGTTTGCAATCGGCTAAGTATAAGTTTAATGATGAAATATAGGCTTAAATTGGCTAAGTATAGGTAAGGTAGGTTCGACTAACAAATAAATAAAGATAGGTAATTTTGATAGTAGGTGGAATGGAAATCGAACTCAGGCAACAAGAATGATTCAACATTATAGAGAGTACCGTCCCAAGACTTATATTACTTAAGGTGGAAAGGTGATGAAGGAAATGGAACCTTGACCCATTACCTAAAGAGGTAGGAACTAAAGGTATCAAGATAGGAATGAAGGCCACACCAGATTGGTGATATGTTCAAAGAGAATCAGGTTGATGCTACTGACAAGCAGATAAGTCAAGATGAGACTCAAACAAAATTGGAGATGAAGAAACCTCACAAAAGAACAATATGTTCATTCAAAAATGGAAAAAGTCTGAAATACATGAAAATAACTAAGTATTTATAGTGATAAACCTAAGCTAGCCGAATGGTCAATGAGACAACTAAATGGACACTTGTGTGCAGCTTTAATGAGCTGAAAATTCCATGAAGTTTCCAAGTAGCTTCCTTGAAGTTTCCTTAGCATGGAGGACGTCAATGGACAGCTTCTAGATGCCTTGTTTCAGCTGAAAAATAATTGAGGTATTTGGGAGCTAAATTGACTCAAGTAGTTTCAGCCATGGTGCTTGAATGACTTTAATTGTACTGGTTTGATCAGCTGAATGGACTTGGGATTTAATGAGCAGCTTACGGAAGAATAATCAGCACACTTCTTGGCCTTTGGTGTTTCAAGAAAAGACACATAGAGAAGCTAAAGGCAGTGGCTGGAGTTTTAATTCAACTCATTGTCCATTGAGCTCCATGAATAGCCAAATGAAAAAGAGGAATCATCACGTCCATCAATGCCGTTCCATGAATGTAGCTGCACATTTAGTTCAACAAATTAAAACAGCTTAAGACATATTTAATCGGCAGCAGCTAGGACACATTAAAAACATGTTTGAGCTAAGACACAATAATACCTGCACATTAATTCAGCTAAAACATATTAAAAATATGTAATAAACTAAGACACATTAAAATCATGTACTAACTATGACATACTTAAAACATGCATTAAAATTAAACACATTTAACACTAAATTAATAAGACACATTTATGAACTGAAACTAAATTAACTAATTTAATTAAACAGCTAAGTTTATTCCAGCAACCTAAAATGCAAGAAATTAAATAAAATAAAATCAAAGCAATGAGCTAGCATCTAGTCGAATTGAGCTCCATTGAGCTAGAACGAGCTACATCAGCTTGGAAAAGATTGCGAATGACGCTTGATGAGCTGAACCTAGGGTGTTCTCGGGGCGTGGTCATATAAACTATCATCCGGGAAAAGCCAATGTAGTTGCTGATGCTCTAAGCAGAAAGTCTTTATTTGCCTTGCGAGTAATGAATACCCAGTTGTCATTATCAGATGATGGTTCAATTATAGTTCAGTTAAAAGCTAAACCAACATTTTTTGCAACAGATCTATGAAGCTCAGAAAGATGATAGTGAGTTACAAGTAAAATGGATACAGTGTGACTAGACTTCTGATTCTGTAACACCCTAACCCGTATCTATCATCGGACTAGGGTTAAGAGGCATTACTGGATAAATCGAAACCTTATACACTCATTCCACAACATCGAACAACACTTCATCATTTCATAATGATTTCACACACATATAGTCCCTTTAGAATGTTTATGAGACCTTAAACATGCTTTAGAGAATGTTCGGGACTAAACCGATCTCTTACAAAAACTTTGGGAAAGTTAGAAAATTTTTCTTTCAAAACGGGGCACACGCCCATATGGCTAGGTTGTGTCCCTTACATAGTCATGCCTTGAACCATGTTTTAGCCCGTTACAAAACTGATTGGAATCACACGGCCTATCACATGCCCGTGTGTTTGGCCCGTGAGCAACACTGACTTCAATCACATGGCCTGTCACACGCCCGTATGTCTGGCTCGTGTGTAATTCTAACTAGATTCAAATTGGGATAGTGAAGGACACAGTCGGGACATGCGCCTGTCCACTCAACCGTGTGGGCAATTATAGGCCATTCGCAAAGCCAAATTGCCACCCATTTTGGGTCATACCTACAAGCATCAACCAAACATCATTTTATAACCTAAAAATAGCCAAAACATATCAATTTTAATAAACCCATCTCTCATCAAAACATACTAACATTTGCATCACATAGCATGAACTATATTCATCCATAATCACATTCATTATCAAGCCATATCACATGGATATACATACATGTCCAAAAACATATCTTAACATCCCTAGCCTATACATGCCATACTTTAATATGTACATTTTCAAAAGGTACCAAAATATACTCTGATAGTGTGGTGATGATCCTCGACGATCCCTGAGCTTCCAATAGCTTTGATAATCTATAAAACAATGCAAACACACACAAAGTAAGCTTTCAAAAGCTTAGTAAGCCATATACAAATAAACTTATCAAATAGAACATTTATAAACCATTTCATTCATATAAACTATGGCATAACACAATAGCAATTTTCATATTTCTCATTTGGCTCGATAGTTATTAACCACTTGCTTACAAACATATCACATTTCCATGTAGCTTATTTGATCATAGCACATTTGTATATAACACATCTTATTTCAATGTTCTCATACATATAACTCAATTCCACATTTTCACATATACTTACTTTTCATACTCAAACTTTGCATACAATATCGATGCCTCTGTCCCAGACAGGGTCTTACACGAAATCATATACGATGCCGAGGTCCCAGACATGGTCTTACACGTAAATCACAAATCGATGCCAACGTCCCAGATGTGGTCTTACACGATAACACATATCGTGACCCTATGTCATGACATACGTATCCTAACTATTTCCTAAGGTTCGTACAGGACTTTTCGGACGTCGTCACACTATCGGAACCTTATCAGATTTCACATATTCAACTCAAATAGCCATGTATCACAATTTATTCACATATAAGAAATATTAATTTAATCTAAACACATTTATTTGTATATTGACTTACCTCGTACAGGAAAGAACGGAAATGAACGGCTATTCTACTACTTTCGACTTCCCCCGATCTAATTTCGTTTTCTTTGGTTCTTAATCTATACACATTCAAATTTAACTCTTTTATTCAACAAAACATTCAATTCAATCCATATACACATATTGAGGGCATTTTACAAATTAACCCTCGCATTTTGATATTTTGACATTTTTGTCCCTATTTCATAAAACCATGAAATAAACATAATTTCCTTATACACATGCTTGGCCGAATATTCCATTAGTCCATATAAGCCCACATAATTCATTTATTTCGCATTTTAGTCCCTCAATTTCTCATTTTCACAAATTAGCCCAAAATAGTCAAATTTATCAAAAATTCAAATACAAAACATATTAATCTATCACATATCTTTTATATTTCAGTAACTCTCATCACAAAGCTTACAAAATCATCAATGGCATAACTCACAATCTTCATCAAATTCTAAAATTGAAGCATGGGCTTGATAAAATACAAAGCAACGATCACAAAAACGTAAAAATCATCAAAACCGAACAAAACTCATACCTTAATCAAGCTTAAACAAGGCCGAATGTACAAAAGCTTCAAACCCCTTTTTTCTTTTCTTATTTCGGTGAAAGAAAGATGAACTAAACCCTAATTTAATATTTTGTTTTATTTAACATATATTAATAGACCATTTACCATTTTAACCTTAATTAAAAATATTTACAAACACTTAGTGGATGGTCATTATTGTCTATTAACCATATCAATGGTCCATTTGCATAATAAGGACCTATAGTTAATGAGCCATAGCAATATAGCACATTAACAAATAGCATACAACTTTTGCATTTTATGCGGTTAGGTCCTTTTTGCAAATCGAGCACACAAACGAATAAATTAAATCATGAAACTTTCACAGATATCAATTCACACATTAGAAACACGGAAAATAATATTAAAATATTATTTTGAATCGGATTTGTGGTCTCGAAACCACTATTCTAACTAGGTTCTAAACTAGACTGTTACAGCTCTCCCCCTTAGGGAAAGACCAATATCCGAATCTGTTCAACGGTATGATTTTCATCCCCAAAAATCTTACCGTTGAACAGATTCAGATATTGCTCTTTCATAGCATATTCGGGTTCCCACGTAGCTTCTTCGACCCCGTGTCAATGCCATAATACTTTTACTAACGAAATTTTTTTTGTTTCTCAATTATTTAACCTCGCGAGCTAAAATACGAATCGATTCTTCTGCATAAGTCATATCAGACTGAATCTCTCAGACGGAGAAATCACACGCGAGGGATCAAATCTGTATCGTCAAAGCATCGATACGTGAACCACATTGTGAATCTTTTCTAAATCAGATAGTAGCAACAATCTATACACAATCGGCCCGACACGCTCAATAATGTCATATGGCCCACTGAATCTCGGAGTCAATTTGCCCTTTTTGCCAAATCATAGTATTTTCTTCCACAGAGACACTTTTAAAAACACTTTATCTCTGATTTCAAACTCAATATCTTTTCATTACAAATCTGCGTAGGATTTCTGTCAATTAGATGCTGCCTTCAAACTATCATGGATCACTTTCACTTTTTGCTCAGTCTCTTCTATCAAGTCAATCCCATAAATCTTATTTTCACTAAGCACTAACCAATACAGAGGTATTTGACATTTTCTACCATATAAAGCTTCATACGGTGCCATTTTAATGCTCGATTGAAAACTGTTATTATACACGAATTCAATCAATGGTAAATATTGTTCCCACATTCCTTTAAACTCAAGTATGCAACATCTCAGCATATCCTTAAGCATCTGAATAATCCGCTCAGGTTGACCATCCGTCTGTGGATGAAAAGCAGTACTGAAGTGCAAATTTCTACCTAAAGCGTCTTGTAGTTTCTTCCAAAACCGCGATATAACCCTCGGATCTCTGTCAGACACAATAGATAATGGCACCTCGTGCAATCTCACGATATCAGAAATGTATAACTTAGCTAACTTATCAAGTGAGTAATCAGATCGTATCGGAATAAATAGGCTGATTTCGTCAATCTGTCAACTACAACCTAGATTGCGTCTTTCTTTTTCGGAGTTAAGGGCAAACTCGAAACAAAACCCATCGTCACTTTATCCTATTTCCACTCAAGAATCATAATTGGTTGTAACAAACCGGATGTCATCTGATGTTCAGCTTTAACTTGCTGATAAATTAAACATTTTGAAACAAAGTCAGAGATATCTCTTTTCATTCCAGGCCACCAGTAAAGTTGTTTCAAATCATTATACATCTTTGTTCTTCCCGGATGAACAGATAAGCGACTACTATTTTGAAACAAAGTCAGAGATATCTCTTTGCTGTCGTAGATTTAGATCTTTCTGAGTTATCAAATATTTTTAGCTTTTTTTATCAGAATAGACGTGACATTTCTCACCGAATAGATAATGGTGCCAAATTTTCAACGCAAATACAATAGCTAGCAATTCCAGATCGTGTGTCGGATTATTCTTTTCATGTGGCTTTAACTATCTTGAAGCGTAAGCTATAACTTTACCTTCCTGTATCAAAACACAACCCAAACTGTTCAAATATGCATCACTATAGATAACAAATTCTTTACCCGATTCTAGCTGAACTAGCACAGGAGCTTCGGTCAACAAAGCTTATCTGACACTTTTCAGACAATTCGAATTTCACATCTTTCTGAAGCAATCTCATCAACGGAGTTGCAATCATCGAAATGTATTTTATGAACCATCAGTAATAACTAGCAAGTCCTAGAAAACTATGAACTTCAGACACATTTTTCGGAGGCTTCCACTCTAAACTAGCTAAAATCTTGCTGGGATCAACTCGTATACCAGATGCTGACACAATATGCCCCAAAAAGCCAACTTGACGTAACTAGAACTCACATTTACTAAACTTTGCATACAATTTCTTATCACGCAGAGTTTGTAGCACAATTCTCAAATGTTCAGCATGCTCAATTTCATCACGCGAATAAATCAAACTGTCATCAATGAATACAACAAAAAATCGATCTAAATATGGTCTGAAAATTCTGTTCATCAAGTCCATAAAAATAGCAGGAGCATTTGTTAGTCTGAAAGGCATAACTAAAAAACTCATAGTGCCCATACCTCGTTCGGAAGGCAGTTTTTGGAATATCTAAACCTTTTACTCACAACTAATAATATCCCGATCTCAAATCTATCTTTGAAAACACAGAAGCTCTTTTCAATTAATCAAACAAATCATCGATTCTAGGCAAAGGATATTTATTCTTAATGGTCACTTTGTTTAACTGACGATAATCAATACACATTCTCATCGTACCATCTTTCTTTTTCACAACCAAAACCGGAACACCCCAAGGTGAAAAGCTCTGTCCTAAGAAACCTTTATCTCTCAATTCTTGCAAATGAGACTTCAATTTTTTTATTCTGTCGGAGCCATTCTATACGGAGCTATTGAAATAGGGGTTGTTCCTGGCACTAACTCAATGCCAAACTCAACTTCTCGTATCAGAGGTAATCCTGGTAATTCTTCAGGAAACACATCAGGGAACTCACAAACCACAGGTACAGATTCAACTTTCTTTTCTGTCACTTTCGTATCAATCACATACGTAAGATTAGCTTCACATCCCTCTTTCACATAATTCAGAGCTTTCATCGAAGCTATCACTGCCGGTAACCCATTCAAATCACTGGACTCAATCTATATTATTTCATCAGTCTTACATCACAAATCAATAGTTTTCCATTTGTAATTCACAGCCGCATCATGCAATGTTAGCCAATCTATACCCAAAATTATATCAAACTGATCAAAAGGTAATAACATCAGATCAACCGAAAAACAGATATCTCGTAACATCAATGGACAATTCTTGCACACTTTGTCAACCAAAACAGTTTTGCCTAAGGGGTTCGATACTCTAATTACAAATTTAGTAGACTCTACAGACAAAGTCTTACTAAATACTAAGTTTATGCATATATATGAATGAGTAGACCCTGGATCTATCAATGCAATCACAGAAGTATCATAAGGAGTAAAAGTACCAGTAATGATGTCTGGAGACAAAATTTCCTCACAAGCTCGTATAGCATAAGCTCTAGTACGTGCCCTTGCCTCAGATCTCGTAGCTAAATCTTTTCTAACTTTTTGGTTACCACTCACATCTCCCGTATTTTTGGGAGGTCTACCCTTAGCTGAAACATTATTCGACTTCGAATTCTATACAATCTCTTGCTCAACAGACTCGGGACAGTCTCAGAGATCTAATGATCCAAATTTAAAGCAAGCTCTATCATTCAATTTATATTTACCCAGATGACTTTTAGCACAATTTCTACACTCAGGTCACTCAGATCTGACATTTCCAACACTCGCAATCGAAGTAGCTGGAGTTTGAAAGCTCGAATGTGATCTTGCACGATCTCTGCTTAAATTTCCTACATTAGCCCTTGAGCGGCTATACTCATCTCAAAATTTCTGTGATGCAGACTAAAATGGTTTACTTGAATATCTCTTTCTCACATCTCTAGCTTCTGACTCAACTTTTCTTTCCCGAGTTCTTCAGCTTTACAAGCTCGATCAACAAGCACAACATACACTTTTATTTCCAAAATTCCAACTAGCTAACGAATATCTTTATTTAAGTCGTCTTCAAACCTTTTAGACATTATTGCCTCAGTTGAGACACATTCTCGTGCATACTATCTTAGTCTCACAAATTCCCGCTCGTATTCTATAACAGACATACGACCCTTTTTCAATTCAAGAAATTCTTTCCGCTTTTGATCAATGAATCTTTGATTAATATATTTCTTCCTGAATTCAGATTGAAAGAAATCCCAGGTAATCCATTCTTTCCGAACAACAGAAATCAAAGTTTTCCACCATTGATAAGCTGCATCTCTCAACAAAGAAACAACACATTTCACACATTCCTCTGGGGTACATGACATCTCATCAAATACTCAAATTGTATTCTCGAGCCAAAACTCAGCTCTCTCAGCATCATCGTCAGTGGTAGCATGGAATTCATCAGCCCCATACTTTCTGATCTTATGCACTGAAGGTTTATTCAGTTGAATCAGATCTATAACTTGCGGAGCTATAGGAACTTGAGGTGGCAGAGGTTGAGGAACAGCTGAATTTGCTCTAACATATTGAGTGAACCACTCATTCATCATTTGGAAGAAGGCTTGTTTAGCCTCTCATTCCTGACCGCTAGTAACCGGTCTAGAATCAGATGGCGTTGTCCCTTGAGTGGGAGCAGGCGCATTACTTCCAACATCGTCAGCTATGGCTCGTTCGGGATCCATTTACTATACAGAAAACACATTTTATCTGTCAGGATTCATCACACTATCACAGTTCGTATATATGGCATGTATAGCTAGACTCTCACACACTACGTTAGTCCTAGAATCGATTAAACCGTAGCTTTGATACAAATAAAATGTAACATCCTAACCTGTATCCATCACCGGACTAGGGTTAAGAGGCATTACAGGATAAATCTGAACATTATACACTCATTTCACAACATCGAAAAACATTTCATAATGATTCACACACATATAGTCCCTTCAAAAAGTCTACAGGACCTTAAACATGCTTTAGAGCAGGTTTAGGACTAAACCGATCTCTTACGAAAACTTTACGGAACTTAGAAAATTTTTCTTTCGAAATAGGGCACATGCCCATGTGGCTAGGCCGTGTGCCTCACATGGCCATGCCTTGAACCATGTCTCAGCCGTGTACAAAATTGACTGGAATCATACGGCCTGTCACACGCTCGTGTGTCTAATGTGCAACACTGACTTGAATCACACGGCCTGTCACACGTCCGTGTGTCTAGCCCGTGTACAACGCTGACTTGAATCACACAGCCTGTCACACGCCTGTGTGTCTCACTCATGTGTAATTCTGATTAACTTTACATTGGGACAGTGAAGGACACGGTCGGAACACACGCCCGTGTGCTCAACCGTGTGGGCAATTATAAGCCATTTGTAAAGCCAAATTGCTACTCATTTCGAGTCATACCTACAAGCATCAACCAAGCATCATTCTATAACCAAAACATATTAATCATCAAAACATACTAACTTTTGTATCAAATACCATGAACTATACTCATCCATAATCACATTCATTATCAAGCCATATCACATAACTATAAATACATGTCCAAAACCATGTCTTAACATCCCTAGCCTATACATGCCATACTTTAATATGTACATTTTCAAAAGGTACCAAAATATAGTTTGATAGTGTGGTGATGATCCTCCATGATCCCCGAGCTTCCAGTAGCTACGATAATCTATAAAATAATGCAAAACACACACAAAGTAAGCTTTCAAAAGCTTAGTAAGCCATATACAAATAAATTTATCACATAGAACATTTATAAACCATTTCATTCATATAAACTATGGCATAACACAATAGCAATTTTAATATTTCTCATTTGGCTCGATAGTTCTTAACCACTTGCTTGCAAACATATCACATTTCCATGTAGCTCATTTGATCATAGCACATTTGTATATAACACATCTTATTTCAATGTTCTCATACATATAACTCAATTCCACATTTTCACATATACTTACTTTTCATACTCAAACTTTGCATACAATTCAAACGTACCTGCATCGGATAAATATTTCACATAATCATTCATTTCTCGGAGTGCACGTTGAACCAATCAGAAATCAAATAGGATACTTAGATAGCTTGGAAAGCTTGTACAATGCCAACGTCCCAGACGTGGTCATACTTGCAACTAAATATCGATGCCTCTGTCCCAGACAGGGTCTTACACAAAATCATATTCGATGCCGAGGTCCTAGACATGGTCTTCCATGTAAATCACAAATCGATGCCAACGTCCCAGATGTGGTCTTACACGATAACACATATCGTGACCCTATGTCATGACATACGTATCCTAACTATTTCTTAAGGTTCGTACAGGACTTTTCGGACGTCGTCACACTATCGGAACCTTATCAGATTTCACAAATTAGCCCAGAATAGTCAAATTCATCAAAAATTCAAATACAAAACATATTAATCTATCACATATCTTTTATATTTCAATAACTCTCATCACAAAGCTTACAAAATCATCAATGGCATAACTCACAATCTTCATCAAATTCTAAAATTGAAGCATGGGCTTGATAAAACACAAAGCAATGATCATAAAAACGTAAAAATCATCAAAACCGAACAAAACTCATACCTTAATCAAGCTTAAACAAGGCTGAATGTACAAAAGCTTCAAACCCCTTTTTCTTTTCTTATTTCGGTGAAAGAAAGATGAACTAAACCCTAATTTAATATTTTGTTTTATTTAACATATATTAATAGACCATTTACCATTTTAACCTTAATTAAAAATATTTACAAACACTTAGTGGATGGTCATTATTGTCTATTAACCATATCAATGGTCCATTTGCATAATAAGGACTTCATAGTTAATGAGCCATAGCAATATAGCACATTAACAAATAGCATACAACTTTTGCATTTTATCCGTTTAGGTCATTTTTGCAAATCGAGCACACAAACGAATAAATTAAATCACGAAACTTTCACAGATATCAATTCACACATTAGAAACACGAAAAATAATATTAAAATATTATTTTGAATCAGTTTTTTGGTCTCGAAACCACTATTCTAACTAGGTTCTAAACTGGACTGTTACAACTCTCCCCCTTAGGGAAAGACCAATATCCGAATCTGTTCAACGGTATGATTTTCGTCCCCAAAAATCTTACAGTTGAACAGATTCAGATATTGCTTTTTCATAGCATATTCGGGTTCCCACGTAGCTTCTTCGACCCCGTGTCAATGCCATAATACTTTTACTAACAAATTTTTTTTGTTTCTCAATTATTTAACCTCGCGAGCTAAGATACGAATCGATTCTTCTGCATAAGTCATATCAGACTGAATCTCTCATACGGAGAAATCACATGCGAGGGATCAAATCTGTATCGTCAAAGCATCGATACGTGAACCACATTGTGAATCTTTTCTAAATCAGATGGTAGCAACAATCTACACACAATCGGCCCAACACGCTCAATAATGTCATATGGCCCACTGAATCTCGGAGTCAATTTGCCCTTTTTGCCAAATCAGAGTATTTTCTTCCATAGAGACACTTTTAAAAACACTTTATCTCTGATTTCAAACTCAATGTCATTTCATTTCAAATCTGCGTAGGATTTCTGTCAATCAGATGCTGCCTTCAAACTATCATGGATCACTTTCACTTTTTGCTCAGTCTCTTTTATCAAGTCAATCCCATAAATCTTATTTTCACTAAGCACTAACCAATACAGAGGTGTTCGACATTTTCTACCATATAAAGCTTCATACGGTGCCATTTTAATGCTCGATTGAAAACTGTTATTATACACGAATTCAATCAATGGAAAATATTGTTCCCACATTCCTTTAAACTCAAGTATGCAACATCTCACCATATCCTTAAGCATCTGAATAATCCGCTCGGGTTGACCATCCATCTGTGGATGAAAAGCAGTACTGAAGTGCAAATTTCTACCTAAAGCGTCTTGTAGTTTCTTCCAAAACCGCGATGTAACCCTCGGATCTCTGTCAGACACAATAGATAATGGCACCCCGTGCAATCTCACGATATCAGAAATGTATACCTCAGCTAACTTATCAAGTGAGTAATCATATCGTATCGGAATAAATGGGCTGATTTCGTCAATCTGTCAACTACAACCTAGATTGCGTCTTTCTTTTTCGGAGTTAAGGGCAAACTCGAAACAAAACCCATCGTCACTTTATCCTATTTCCACTCAAGAATCATAATTGGTTATAACAAACCGGATGTCATCTGATGTTCAGCTTTAACTTGCTGATAAATTAAACATTTTGAAACAAAGTCAGAGATATCTCTTTTCATTCCAGGCCACCAGTAAAGTTGTTTCAAATCATTATACATCTTTGTTCTTCCCGGATGAACAGATAAGCGACTACTATGAGCTTCTTTCAAAATCAACTGAATTAACTATGAGTTTCTTGGAACACAAATTCGATCTCAGAATCTCAGACAATCATCAACATCAATTCGAAATTCAGAATCAGAGTTCAAATCACACTGAGCTCGTTTCACTAACACTTTATTATCAACTTTCTGAGCATCACAAGCCTGTTGTAAGAACAATGGTCTCACTTTCAACTCATCTACTAACAACCAGTCATCGATTAAGGCCAACTGAGTATTCATTGCACGTAGGGCAAATAATGATTTCCGACTCAAAGCATTAGCAACAACATTGGCTTTCCCCGGATGGTAGTCAATTACAAGTTCGTAATCTTTTAACAACTCTAACCATCTTTGCTATCGTAGATTTAGATCTTTCTGAGTCATCAAATATTTTCAGCTTTTTTTATCAGAATAGACGTGACATTTCTCACTGAACAGATAATGGTGCCAAATTTTCAACGCAAATACAATAGCTACCAATTCCAGATCGTGTGTCGGATCATTCTTTTCATGTGGCTTTAACTCTCTTGAAGCGTAAGCTATAACTTTACCTTCCTGTATCAAAACACAACCCAAACTATTCAAATATGCATCACTATAGATAACAAATTCTTTACCCGATTCTAGCTGAACTAGCACAGGAGCTTCGGTCAACAAAGCTTATCTGACACTTTTTAGACAATTGAATTTCACATCTTTCTGAAGCAATCTCATCAACGGAGTTGCAATCATCGAAAAGTATTTTATGAACCATCAGTAATAACTAGCAAGTCCTAGAAAACTATGAACTTCAGACACATTTTTCGGAGGCTTCCACTCTAAACTAGCTGAAATCTTGCTGGGATCAACTCGTATACTAGATGTTGACACAATATGCCCCAAAAAGCCAACTTGATGTAACTAGAACTCACATTTCCTAAACTTTGCATACAATTGCTTATCACGCAGAGTTTGTACCACAATTCTCAAATGTTCAGCATGCTCCATTTCATCACGCGAATAAATCAAACTGTCATCAACGAATACAACAAAAAATTGATCTAAATACGGTCTGAAAATTCTGATCATCAAGTCCATAAAAATAGCAGGAGCATTTGTTAGTCTGAAAGGCATAACTAAAAACTCATAGTGCCCATACCTCGTTTGGAAGGCAGTTTTTAGAATATCTAAATCTTTTACTCACAACTAATAATATCCCGATCTCAAATCTATCTTTGAAAACACAGAAGCTTTTTTCAATTAATCAAACAAATCATCGATTCTAGGCAAAGGATATTTATTCTTAATGGTCACTTTGTTTAACTGATGATAATCAATACACATTCTCATCGTACCATCTTTCTTTTTCACAAACAAAACAAGAGCACCCCAAGGTGAAAAGCTCGGTCCTACGAAACCCTTATCTGTCAATTCTTGCAAATGAGACTTCAATTTTTTTATTCTGTCGGCGCCGTTCTATACGGAGCTATTGAAATAGGGGTTGTTCCTGGCACTAACTCAATGCCAAACACAACTTCTCGTATCAGAGGTAATCCTGGTAATTCTTCAGGAAACACATCAGGGAACTCACAAACCACAGGTACAGATTCAACATTCTTTTCTGTCACTTTCGTATCAATCACATACGCAATATTAGCTTCACATCCCTCTTTCACATAATTCAGAGCTTTCATCGAAGCTATCACTGCCGGTAGCCCATTCAAATCACTGGACTCAATCCATATTATTTCATCAGTCTTACATCACAAATCAATAGTTTTCTATTTCTAATTCACAACCGCATCATGCAATGTTAGCCAATCTATACCCAAAATTATATCAAATTGATCAAAAGGTAATAACATCAGATCAACCGAAAAATAGATATCTCGAAACATCAATAGACAATTCTTGCACACTTTGTCAACCAAAATAGTTTTGCCCCAGGGGTTCGATACTCTAATTACAAATTTAGTAGACTCTACAGACAAAGTCTTACTGAATACTAAGTTCATGCATATATATGAATGAGTAGACCCTGAATCTATCAATGCAATCACAGAAGTATCATAAAGAGTAAAAGTACCAGTAATGACGTTTGGAGACAAAATTTCCTCACAAGCTCGTATAGCATAAGCTCTAGTACGTGCCCTTAGCATAAGCTCTCGTAGCAGAATCTTTTGTAACTTTCTGGTTACCACTCACATTTCCTGTGTTTTTGGGAGGTCTACCCTTAGCTGAAACATTATTCGACTTCGAATTCTATACAATCTCTTGCTCAACAGGCTCGGGACAGTCTTAGAGATCTAATGATCCAAATTTAAAGCAAGCTCGATCATTCAATCTACATTTACCCAGATGACTTTTACCACAATTTCTACACTCAGGTCACTCGGATCTGACATTTCCAACACTCGCAATCGAAGTAGCTGGAGTTCGAAAGCTCGAATGTGATCTTGCACGATCTCTGCTTAAATTTCCTACATTAGCCCTTGAGCAGCTATACTCATCTCAAAATTTCTGTGATGCAGACTAAAATGGTTTACTTGAATATCTCTTTCTCACATCTCTAGCTTCTGACTCAGCTTTTCTTTCCCGAGTTCTTCAGCTTTACAAGCTCGATCAACAAGCACAACAAACTCTTTTATTTCCAAAATTCGAACTAGCTAACGGGTATCTTTATTTAAGCCGTCTTCAAACCTTTTAGACATTATTGCCTCATTTGAGACACATTCTCGTGCATACTATCTTAGTCTCACAAATTCCCGCTCGTATTCTATAACAGACATACGACCCTTTTTCAATTCAAGAAATTCTTTCCGCTTTTGATCAATGAATCTTTGATTAATATATTTCTTCCTGAATTCAGATTGAAAGAAATCCCAGGTAATCAATTCTTTCGGAACAACAGAAATCAAAGTTTTCCACCTTTGATAAGCTGCATCTCTCAACAAAGAAACGGCACATTTCACACATTCCTCTGGGGTACATGACATCTCATCAAATACTCAAATTGTATTCTCGAGCCAAAACTCAGCTCTCTCAGCATCATCGTCAGTGGTAGCATGGAATTCATCAGCCCCATACTTTCTGATCTTATGCACCGAAGGATTACTCAGTTGAATCAGATCTATAACTTGCGGAGCTATAGGAACTTGAGGTGGCGGAGGTTGAGGAACAGCTGAATTTGCTCTAACATATTGAGTGAACCACTCATTCATCATTTGGAAGAAGGCTTGTTTAGCCTCTCATTGAGTGAACCGGTCTAGAATCAGATGGCATTGTCCCTTGAGTGGGAGCAGGCGCATTACTTCCAACATCGTCAGCTATGGCTCGTTCGGGATCCATTTACTATACAGAAAACACATTTTATCTGTCAGGATTCATCAATCTATCATAGTTCGTATATATGGCATGTATAGCTACACTCTCACACGCTACGTTAGTCTTAGAATCGATTAAATCGTAACTCTGATACCAATAAAATGTAACATCCTAACCTGTATCCATCGCCGGACTAGGCTTAAGAGGCATTGCCGGATAAATCTGAACATTATACACTCATTTCACAACATCGAAAAACATTTCGTAATGATTCACACACATATAGTCCCTTCAAAAAGTCTACGGGACCTTAAACATGCTTTAGAGCAGGTTTGGGACTAAACCGATCTCTTACGAAAACTTTACAGAACTTAGAAAATTTTTCTTTCGAAATAGGGCACATGCCCATGTGGCTAGGCCGTGTGCCTCACATGGCCATGCCTTGAACCATGTCTCAGCCGTGTACAAAATTGATTGGAATCACACGGCCTGTCACACACTCGTGTGTCTAGCCCATGTGCAACACTGACTTGAATCACACGGCCTGTCACACGTCCGTGTCTCTAGCCTGTGTGCAACATTGACTTGAATCACACAGCCTGTCACACGCCTGTGTGTCTCACTCATGTGTAATTCTGATTAACTTTAAATTGGGACAGTGAAGGACACGGTCGGAACACACGCCCGTGTGCTCAACCGTGTGGGCAATTATAAGCCATTTGTAAAGCCAAATTGCTACTCATTTCGAGTCATACCCACAAGCATCAACCAGGCATCATTCTATAACCAAAACATATTAATTTCAATATACCCATCTCTCATCAAAACATACTAACTTTTGTATCAAATACCATGAACTATACTCATCCATAATCACATTCATTATCAAGCCATATCACATAACTATAAATACATGTCCAAAACCATATCTTAACATCCCTAGCCTATACATGCCATACTTTAATATGTACATTTTCAAAAGGTGCCAAAATATAGTTTCATAGTGTGGTGATGATCCTCCATGATCCCCGAGCTTCCAGTAGCTTCGATAATCTATAAAACAAGGCAAACACACACAAAGTAAGCTTTCAAAAGCTTAGTACGCCATATACAAATAAACTTGTCAAATAGAACATTTATAAACCATTTTATTCATATAAACTATGGCATAACACAATAGCGATTTTCATATTTCTAACTTGGCTCGATAGTTCTTAACCACTTGCATACAAACATATCACATTTCCATGTAGCGCATTTGATCATAGCACATCTGTATATAACACATCATATTTCAATGTTCTCATACATATAACTCAATTCCACATTTCCACATATGCTTACTTTTCATACTCAAACTTTACATACAATTCAAACATACTTGCTTCGGATACACATTTCACATAATCATTCATTTCTCGGAGTGCTCATTGAACCAATCGAAAATCAAATAGGATATTCGGATAGCCTGGAAAGCTCATACAATGCCAACATCCCAGACGTGGTCTTACATGTAACTAAATATCAGTGCCGATGTCCAAGACATGGTCTTACATGAAAATCACAAATCGATGCCAACGTCCCAGACGTAGTCTTACACGATAACACATATCGTAACCTTATGTCATGACATACGTATCCTAACTATTTCCTAATGTTCGTACGGGACTTTTTGAACTTCGTCACACTACCTTATCAGATTTCACATATACAGTCAAATATCACAATTTATTCACATATAAGAAATATTAATTTAATCTAAACACATTTAATTGTATATTGATTTACCTCATACAGGAAAGGACAGAAACGAACGACTATTCAAATACTTTCGACTTTCCCCGATCTAATTCGGTTTTCTTTGGTTCTTAATCTATACACATTCAAATATAACTCTTTTATTCACCAAAACATTCAATTCAATCCATATACACATATTTAGGGCATTTTAAAAATTAGCCCTCACATTTTCACATTTTGACATTTTAGTCTATATTTCATAAAATCACAAAATACACATAATTTACTTATACACATGCTTGGCCGAATATTCCATTAGTCCTTATAAGCCCACATAATTCATTTGTTTCACATTTTAGTCCCTCAATTTCTCATTTTCATAATTTAGCCCAAAATAGTCAAATCCATCAAAAATTCAAAGACAAAACATAATAATCTATCACATATCTTTCATATTTCAACAACCATCATCACAAAGCTTACAAAATCGTCAATGGCATAATTCAAAATCTTCACCAAATTCTAAAATTGAAGCATGGGCTTGATAAAACACAAAGCAACGATCAGAAAAAAGTAAAAATCATCAAAAACTAAACAAAACTCATACCTTAATCAAGCTTAGACAAGGCCAAATGTACAAAAGCTTCAAACCCCCGTTTTCTTTTCTTATTTCAGTGAAAGAAAGATGAACTAAACACTAATTTAATATTTTGTTTTTATTTAACACATATTAATAGACCATTTACCATTTTAACCTTAATTAATAATATTTATAAACACTTATTGGATCGTCATTATTGTCCATTAACCATATCACTGGTCCATTTGCATAATAAGGACTTCATAGTTAATGAGCCATAGCAATATAGCACATTAACAAATAGCATAAACTTTTTTATTTTATGCGATTAGGTCCTTTTTGCAAATCGAGCACACAAACGAATAAATTAAATCACAGAACTTTCACATATATCAATTCACACATTAGAAACACAAAAAATAATATTAACATATTATTCTGACTCAGATTTGTGGTCCTGAAACCACTATTTCGACTAGGGTCTAAACCGAACTGTTACAGATTCAAAATTTTAGATTAGGTATGATGATTGTTTATTATTCAGAGGCAAAATATATGTACTAAAGAATTCAGAATTTGACAGAAGGTTTAGCATGAAGATCACAATGGTACAATGTTGTTCATCTTGGTAGTAACAAAATGTACAATGATCTGAAAAAGAGGTACTAGTGGTCGGAAATGAAAAGGGATATTTTTGAATTTGTATTTAGATGTTTAATATGTCTGCAAGTCAAAGCTGAACATCAAGTGCCTTCGGGATTATTACAGCCAATTACGATACAAGAATGGAAATTGGAAAGAATGACCATGGACTTTGTATCGGGTTTACCCCTGTCTCCGAAGAAGAAAGATGCCATTTGGGTAATCGTCGACTGGTTGAAAAAGTCTGCACACTTTATTCCAGTACGTATGAATTTTTTCCTTGTATAGATTGGCTGAATTATATATTTCTGAGATTGTCAGATTGCATGGAGTGTTAGTCTCCATTATTTCAGCTAAAGATCCTTAATTTTTGTCTCGATTCTAGAATAAATTGCAAGAAGCTCTGGGTACACAGTTACATTTTATTATTGTATTCCATCCTCAGACTAATGAACAATCCGAACGTGTTATACAGATTTTGGAAGATATGTTTTGGTGTTCTATTTTGGAACTTGAAGGTAATTGGGGAAGGTATTTGCCTTTGGTTGAAATTGCATACAATAATAGTTATCAGTCCAATATTAAAAAGGCACTGTATGAGGCTCTATATGGTCATAAGTGTAGAACTCTATTATATTGGACAGAACTCAGTGAGAAAAAGATACACGGAGTTGACTTGATCCGTGAAATGGAAGAAAAGGTAAAGGTGATTCGAGATAGTTTGAAAGTAGCTTCTAATCGTCAAAAGTCTTATGCCGACCTTAAACGAAAAGAAATAGAATTTCAGGTCAGTGACAAGTTATTTTTAAAAGTATCACCTTGGAAGAAAGTTCTCCGGTTTGGCCGTAACGAAAAATTGAGTCCACAATTTATTGGACCATATGAGATTATTAAAAGAATTGGGCCTGTTGCTTATCGGTTGGCAGTACCACCAGAACTTGACAGAATTCATAATGTTTCTCATATGTGTATGTTACAATGATATCGGTTGGATCCTTCACATGTTATTTCTCAAACAGAAGTTGAGATTCAGCTTGATATGAATTACAGTGAGGAACCGATCAAAATCCTGGCACATGATACAAAAGAATTAAGAAATAAAAAAGTAGCCTTGGTAAAGGTTCTTTGGCAGCAACATGGAATAGAAGAAGCTACCTGGGAATCGGAGCATATTATAATAAAGCAATAACCAAACATCTTTACTAGTAAGATTTTCGAGGATGAAAATTTTTAAGGGGGAGAGTTGTAACAGCTCGTTTTCAATGAAATATGAATAATGGTTTTGGGACCACAAATCTAAACTCTAAAGAATTTTTATTTTAATATTATTGCATGGCCTGCATTATGATAGGAATGTTATATGAAAATTCTGATAAGAAAATTTTACCGATTATTTGTTTAATTAGGGAAAGGACCAAGTTGAATAAAATGCAAAACTTGAGTTCTAGTAGCTAGAAGGATCAAATAGAAATAGAATTCAAAACTTGAGGTCCTTATATGGTAATTAGACCATTAAAGAAAAGTTAGTAGATATTTTTGAGGAATCATCCATGGAAAAATTAGAAAAAGATAAAGATTAAATTGGAAATGAGAAAATTAAAAGATGATGACTTATTAAATAGAATGTAACAGCCCAAAAATAGGGCCTAGTCGGAACAGTGGTTTCGAGACCACAAACCCGAAGTAAAAAAAATTTAATTTATGATTGTTTTAGAGTCTATGATATGTCTGGGTGATGGTGCACAAATTTTGTTAAGTAATTTTTATCGATAAAGTGCCCAATTTTATTATTGGGATTAAATTGCATTAATTGCAAAATATGAGTTCAAGGATATAAGTACTTGATTTAAATGGGGGTTTAAACTAGAGGTCTTTAAATAGCAAATAGACCATCATATTTTGTTATGGACAAAACTAGTCATGGAAGGGTAAAAATTGAAGGTTTAGTAAAAAGGGCATTTTTGTCATTTGGGTGTTTTAAGGCATAAAATAAAAAATTGAAACCCAAAAATTTGCTCATTCTCTTCTCCTTGCTGTCGAAATTTTCAAGAAGCCATGGCTAGGGTTTCAAGCTTTTTCAAAGCTCAATTGTAAGTGCATTTAAGCCCCGTTTTTAATGTTCTTCGTAT
This sequence comes from Gossypium bickii, assembly GCA_025503065.1. Taxonomy (NCBI): domain Eukaryota; kingdom Viridiplantae; phylum Streptophyta; class Magnoliopsida; order Malvales; family Malvaceae; genus Gossypium; species Gossypium bickii. Next base: position 36,889,820 of record CP106717.1, on the reverse strand, counting down.
TTTTTAAATCCTAGAAGTTAACCTTTCTATTTTTACCATTTATTTGCATGAAAAATGAAGTTTAAAAATTGACCCATGCTAGATATTTGTGCATTTTGATGTTTAATGGTAGAATAAGGGTGCACGAGGTTAGGAGAATTATTTTTGCTAAGTGGTTTTCGTTGAAAATGGTTAAAATGGGTTAATTAGTAAAAGTTGCAAATGCTCCTAAAAGTGTGAAATAATAAGAATTTGAGGTTGCTTTGGAAGAGAAAAAGGTTCGGGTAACCTTAAATTTTATAGAAATTTAATAAAAATCATATTACGAGCCTAGGGGCAAAATCATAATTATGAGAAAGTTTAGGGGTAAAACTGTAAATTTGTCATAGTATGATTTTTGTATTAAAATGAATAATGTGAGTGATAATTAAGTGAAATGTGACATTTTAGATCAAATAAATCGTGATTTGGACCAAGTACAGGGAAATGTCAATCAAAATGACCGATTCGCGTCTAGGTAAGTTCATATGGTTAGTCTATAGTGAACGATTATTAAATTTGAATTGAGATGATGTATTATTTTATATATGTTTGTTATCTAATCATGACTTTATGCAAGTACAAGATTGGATTGAAGGATCAATCTTGAGAAATGCAGGGTCAAGTACATTCGTACTACGACTCGTGATGAATTGACGGAAAAGACCATGGTTGGACCATGGCAGTGGATGTGCCAATGTAAGACCATGTCTAGGACATGTCATTGGCCTCAAGTTGTGTTAGTGTAAGACCATGTCGGGGACATGGTATCGGCACGGACAGAGGAGAGTCCGTGTAATACCAAGTCTAGGACATGGCATCAACTCGAGATGAGTGCCAGTGTAAGACCATGTTTGGGACATGGCATCGGCACCGATATGTGATCCCACGTAAGACCATATCTGGGATATGGCATTGGCATCCTACCAGGTGTACAAGATGTCCCGAACATCCCTAATATTACAAGTAGTTCAATGGGAAATTCAAGGAGTATGCTCAAGATAAGTAAGAGTAGGATATGTGAGTATTATGACTAAGCATAGGTATATATACGAGACTCATAAATAATGTGATCAGATTATGATGCATTATTGATAAGGATGCAAATGAGTAAGTTGTGTCTACGATCACTTGGTTGTTATGTGCCAAGTTATTATATGCTTTGGTGTAAGTGTGTATAAATGAAAGTGAACACAAAGAATTAATGAATGAGTAAAATTGACATTAATACAGTTGTCGGCAGCAGCATTAGTATAACTTTCAAAAATCACCAAAAATGGTGGAAATTGAATTAAAGGCTGGCTGAGGTATTAAATTAAAGTTTGATGAGTCATTTTTTATATAAAAGAAATACAGTAGCAAAAGAAGTGGTAATTATGAGATATTTGAATTTTAGTGAGACAGGGTCAGAATGAGTTTCGAAATCCCCTGTTCCAACTTTGGAAAATCAGTAAAAATTCTAAAAGAATAATTATGAAGTATAATTTATATGCTTGAAATACTTAATAAGTTTATTTTCAATTGAAATACACGATAACATCATATGAATTTTATATGAGGGGAAAATTGATTCATAGTGAAGAAGTGTCAGAACTATTGGATAGTGAAACAAGGGTAAACTTAATGAATAAACTGTACTAATTGGATAGACCAAAAATTCTAAAATTTCTATGGTAAGAAGTTATGTAAGTGTAGTTTCAAGGAAAATTAATGGTTATTCATTTGGAGTTCTGTAGCTCGAGAAATAAATAATTTAGTGACAGTGAGTCAAGTAGATAGATTAATGTGAACATGAGTAATAAGGTGTAAGCATGTGATATAATGATTATATCATCTTAAGAAATTATTGTGAGGATTTATCCACACAAGTTTATTAATTTCTTATTATTTGCATATGAACTTACTAAGCATTTATGCTTACTTCCCGTCTCTTTTCCCTTGCCTTGTAGTATCACCAACTTAGCTCGGGGATCGGTGGACGTCGGAGATTCGCTCACACTATCAATTGGAACACTTGGTATATCTAGATACATTAATTTTTGGGTTATGACATGTATAGTAGGCTTGGTCATTTTGTCATATATGTCATATTTCTTATGGCCTAAAATGTTGGCCTTTATTTAATAAATGTTCATTTTGATTAAGGCTATTTGAAGATGGCCAATATTGATGGTTGTCATACGCCTATGATGTGGTTATTCATGTAGGTGGTACTTGCATAATTGAGATATTGTGGATGTGGTTTACAAATGATTTCATGAATGACGATGTGTATGGGAATGTGTATACAAAATTGGATATTCGGATGTCCAATTATAGCATGATACATGTTGATGAAATGGATACAAGAGAGTTTGTGTTTTATCTGGGGAACTAGCTTGGAAAATAGCCAACTTCTAGGCCACATGGGTAGAGACATGGCAATGTGTCTTAGCCATGTGACAGACATGGTCTAAGGGCACGGGCGTGTGCCAAGGTCGTGTGACCCTATTTTGATGATGACATCATAAATAGATAGTTACACGAGTTAGGGACACGGGCGTGTCCCAGACCACACGGGCGTGTGTCCCCTGTTTTGACAAAATCTTCTAAAATTTTCCAAAAGTTTTCAAAGTTGTCGTTTTAGTGCCGAGCCATCCTAAAGGATGCTTTGAGCTTTATAAGCCCATATAAGGAACAAAATGCATGTGTTAGAAAAGTTTTAAATTTGACGAAATTTTATGACCTGGTTTTACATGTTCAAGAAATTTTAAGTCCAGTAACGCCTCGTACTCTATTCCAGCATTGAATACGGGTAATAGAAAATATCATCTTATTTTCATCATCTTCCCCAAAATATAGATGGAAACTCTAGGAAAGAGAAAGTAAGCTTTCTTAGCTTAATTGGGTAAGTATTCTTGTCCCGTTTTTAGCAATTTTTATATTTTTGAGATCAGAATAGTTTAATCTATCTATTTTGGGAATTATTTTGAAAAGTTATCAAAGTATGAAAGTTTTTCCATGGATAAATATGTTGAAATTTTGAAATTTATGGTAGAAAATGAAAGATGGTTGATAGATAAACAACTTTTGTAAAGTGAATTTTCATGAAATTTTGATTTAGGGACTAAATTGTAAAAATATAAAATTCATGGAGAATTTTTTATTTTTATGAAATATATGTGCTGTAAATACTACATGAAAATTTCGGTTAAGATTGGAAAAAGGATTAAATTGCACGAATTTCATTTTTCGAGCCTAGGGACAAAATCATTATTTATGAAAAGAATAGGAGCAAAATAGTAATTTTTCTAGGATGTGAATTGAATTTCATTTTTGGAATTGAATGAGTTTATGTGAATTGTATAACTGTTATAAATATATGAAATGATTAAATATCTGATAATACCCGATGAATGTTAAATCCCATTTGAATAATGAAATTCGATGGATACATGATTTTTCGTATTGGTTGTAGTCTTGCATTTGTTGCAAACACACCATAGCTCAAAAGAACATCCCGTTATAATCCCTCTCGAGCTTCCTATTATATGGTTCTTGCGAGCTTCTTGATAATAGCTCTTTAGAGCGTCTTGATAGGTTGTGATTCTACATTTGTTGTGGACACACCTTAGCTCTTATGAACATTTTGATTAAAGGTTCTTTCTGAACTTCCCGTTAAATTGTGTAACGCCCTAAAAATTTACGGTCTGTAATTTTGCATGTTCTGACACAAAATGCCTGTTTGCTTTAATGGCTAAGTGATTTGGGTGTGTTTGAGAGTGTTTGAGAAGCCTGGGTTCAAGTCTTGGCCTTTGTAAAATTTTTAGTTTTCTCTTAAATGAACATGGACACTGGAACTTAGGCCTTATTAGTTATAATGCTTGTTTTATGGCACAAAAAGAGCCTGTGGTGTAGTGGCAAGGTGGTGTGTGGTATAACTGAGAGGTTTGAGGTTCAAGTCCTGGGTTGCACAATGGAGTGTTTATTTTGTTGTTTCAGCTGTGTAGGTAGAAGAGTTAGACTGAAACTCTGTAAGGTGAAGTTTGAATTGGTCTTGGATGGATTTGTGGAGAGATAGTAGGAGCAAATTGTGGAGAGGAGTATGGAGAGAGTTATGGAGGGAATCAAGGAAGTTGAGGTGTGTAGGGATGTTGGTGCCGAATTGGTTTAGGGAAGCATAGGAATTTCGGCTGTAGGCACTTTTCCTTGTTTCAGTTTTGTGGGGTTGTGAAAGGAGAGTGTCGTATTTTTCATTTGGGATTTTTACCACTCGAGAATTCTTTCGGGTTTTGCGTTTTAGCTATTGAGGTGACCAAAATTGCTTCCAGTCTCTCCCATTCCATATTTGCCGAATAGATAACTTTCCTTTCTTTGCCGATCCTCTACTCTCTTAATAGTGTTGAATGCACTTCTCTTCTTTCCCCCTCTATTCTCCTATTTTCTCTCAAAACCGAACCTACATTCCATCTTCTTCTTCTCTGGTCCCCACTCTCTTCCCATCTTAGCCGATTTTCTTCAAGGCTCTTTTGTGAATTTTCAGTTACCATCATTTCCCAATTGTGCTTGGCTAAATCCTAAGCTACTCTAACCGACTTCATCATCATCAATTTCGTTAAGCCTTTCAACTTTACAAGCAAGCTATTTCGTTAGCACTTTATTTTAAGCCACTCTTATTTATCTATTCTTAAGGTGTTAAAAATATCGAAAAGGGAAAAGAGGATTATCTTGTGTGTGAAGGCGTTCCAAATCTTCCCTTCATCAACCGTTTGATCATTGGGATAATCATTAAGAGCGTGGAATCGTGTCTTAGACAACAATCTTAGAAGAGTAGGCAATATTTCATACAATCGTGGTAGGTGATGGTTGATTAAGTGCGATTTAAGTTCTTGAAAATATTTATTATTGAAGGGCTGACCAAATAATCTAATTAATGTAGGTTAGGGCCAAGAGGTGTTTTGCTAGTTTTCGTGAAAAAGGTGTGTAATCACACTATCTCCTTTGCGAATCGGCAAAAGCCGAAAAGCCAAAACCTCGACATATGAGGCCTCACAAGTGTGTGATCACTCGTGTGGTAAACTGAGCCCACAATCATGGGCGATAGACTATAGAGGCCCTAACGACCGTTCTCGTGCTCTTGAGCTGTTATGGGCCTCGTTTAGCTGAAATGGGCCGTGTGGACCCAATGGGCTCGTGGGCCAACACGGAATAAATCCACGATAAGCAAAAAATATTGGACTGAGCTATATCGTTCGCATAGTCGTGACTGAATTTGGGCTAAATGGGCCACACGAGTGTGTGGGCCCACTTGGGCCAAATATTGGACCTTGGGCCCATTTACATCATTTTGATCAAATAGGTTATTTGTGTTGCTCGAGGCGACTGTGGATGTTTGGAAAGGTCGTTAACTACACCGAAACCTTAAAATTGGTAAAATGACCAAAATACCCTTAAAGGGTAAAATTACTATTTTACCCCTAATAGATGGAAAGTACCATTTTAGCCTTTGTTAGCTATGCTGCATGGCACGGCATACTGCATGGGATTGGGAAACTGTTATGGAGGAAGTGTATCACATCGGTGGCTTTGCCACATACACTGCTGTTATCAGCGCGACTCTCACTGCGTTATTATTCTTGCGGTATCTTGCTGTAATATTGGTGTGTTGGTTGGGTGGGTCGATTTTATCCCCACATGTTGTGTTAGTTGGTATTGGTGGTATGTTGGTTGGATTGGGGTGGGTTGGATATGTGCACCATACTGATACTGTAATGGGGTAAGGCCCACACCGCACTATTACTGAATAGGGCTCAAGCCCAGACTGTTACTGTATGATAGGGATTACACACTGAGTTCTCGTAACTCACCCTTTTCTTTTAACTGCACAAGTAATCCCCAGCCTTAGATAATTTGGAGCTGCGATGGACTCGGAGGTGGCCACACGTTTGCTAATATTTTATTTTGGACCTAGTTATTCAAATTTTTATATTGGGTTGATATTTATGTAATAAGGCCTCTGGTGATTTTAATTTCTTTTAATTGGGTTTAATTTCTTATTTTGAAACTGCCAAACTGATACACACAAGTTTTCAAAAATAATAACTGTTTTAAAAGACAAACACACATTTTCAAACTTCAAAATGACATTCTTTAGAGTAGCTTCCGCGGGTTATTAACCAACTAAGAAACCAACAGTAACAAACATGTCAATCGTTTAAAAACATTTTTCTCTCAACAAGCCTGATTTCGAAAAACACTTCGATGTGACACGTCAAATCTGGTCGTAACGTCTAGGTCAAGTTTGGAGTGTTACATTTAGTGGTATCAGAGTCGAGTTGCAAAACTCGACTGGGGAATGGGTTTGGAAAAGTATTTCTGAAAGTGGATTCTAAGGATTTGAAATGTTTTTGAAAGATGTACAAGCGTGGCACGCCGAGTCTCTAGCGCTAGTTTTGTAAGTTCTCTAATTCTAATTACTGTTATACTGTGAAACTCTAGATGAGGAAATTGAGATCGTAGGAGACTATAAATTGTAGTGAGACCTCCATCTGTGAAAACAAACCCCTAATGATTGTTTTTCATAATACACTTGTTAATAATTACTAAAATTATAATATAATGCTTAAGACTTTTTAATCAGATAAAGTGCATATCGAAATGAGCACAAGAGGTACTCGCGGAAGGGGTACCCCAAGGAAATGCTCGGGCCAAATCGGTAGCATCGGGCCATATGCCTGCTGGGGAAGCACCAGCCTCACCAATAACTGAGACGGGGTCTTATGATCGACCAGCTAGGGATGATACTCTATCCCAAGCAATGTTCCGCATTTTAGAGTGGGTTGCTGGAGCTAGTGTTGGAATAGTGGGCCGAGGGTCAATTTCAGAGCAACTCTGGTCTAATGGAGTGAAAATTTTCAGGGGTATTTCTGGAGTTGTAACACCCCAGACCCGGCCCAGACATTATGACCGAATCCAGTGATGTCACATCAAAGGGATAATTCCAAAATGACTTCGTTTAGTTAAAAACTTAAGTTTAAGATTTAGAAAGCCAAAATCCTTACAATTCGTTAAGTTACGATGAAAGCACATGTTTTAATAAAACGTCCATATGTTATAGTTATCTCGAAAACCATGTTAAACTTTAGAAATATATTTAAGTTTAATAATTAGGCCTAAACCCTATCAAAATCGGTGGTCTTAGGCCTTAGCCCATAATGACCTCATATCACATCAGTATCACATGAATGCAATGTTCCTATCCCAAATCCAACCCTACACTTCTGTAGGGATATAAATATCAACCCACCCATCCCTACACTCCAAAGGTTGCACCAACAGCGGCCCTACTCAAACATTGTAGCAAGGCTGCTAGGCATATAATGGGCTTAAAGCCACCGGTGGATCCACAGTTGTCAAGGGACTATGCGATCCTCACATATCTTCCTCCATATCATCAAACCCACCCAAGTGTAACATATATATCATGAATGCAGCATACACATTTCCACACATTAAGCACCTAGGGGTATTTTAGTCTTTTCACTACCTAGGGGTATTTTTGTAAATCTACCTTACAGGGGTATTTCCGCAATTCTACCCTGCAGGGGTATTTTCGTAATTCTACCATACAGGGGTATTTTCGTAATTCTACCTTATAGGGGTATTTTCGTAATTTCTTTCATCTCCGGTTCTAGTTATGAACTTTGGCCCATCAACAAGTCCTTGCGGCTAAAGTGAACAGACACTATGCACCAGGTAGGATCCTAGAGAAGAGGAGGTGGGTCACTAGGACCACTTAAGTACCAAGCTCTCCCTAGATCCAATCCTAGACGTGCATATGTCCATTGCAACACTCTAACCTAGCGACTTGTCCACAGACATGTTTGATTATTAACTTAAGTTTTATGCCATTTAAGAATTTATCAGAACTAGGCCTAGAGTCTATTAAAACCCTAGCATGCATTTCTAAAATCCCATAAGGCTTAATCATGTTTATGTAGCCCATTAGGCCTGATCATAATCAAATCATACAACCATCCATATCAATCCATCATTCAATTTCACATATCAACTCTCGCCGATTGAGGCCCACGAGCTCGGTAGGCCCATTTAGACCCGTCTGGCCCGGTCGGCCAAATAATGGCCCAAGACCATGAGATCGCTCTCTTGACCTCGGTAATCGTAATGATTTTGCCACATGATTGTTCGCACCCTTATGTGGTTGCCGGTGCCAACCTTTCAGCTTTTTAGCGGCATTTCAGGTATTTTGATATTTCGACTTTTGTCGATTTGTTGTGTATGAAGTGTATGTACACACCTGGTTAATGCGACGTGCTACACTATCCTCAGCCTGGAACCTACAACCAATACCAATCTCGAATCAATACACACTTAACTGCAGTATTTACCCAAAAACCGAAGCCTTACCATTACCTTACCATGTGCCACCAGTTCTAGTAGACCTTCTTTCGCTATTATTCACGTAGATCTGCAGCTACACATATACTATCAATAATCGAGTGACTCCTATTCCACACAATTACCTCTATAAGCCGTACTTATATTCGGCCACCCACTAATCCACAACTGAAACGAGTACACTTACCACTTGCTAACGATCCTTACCACGCTTGCGATATTTGAACCCTACCCCTGTTAATACAAGGTTAATGACAAGGAGAAGTTAGATAGCCCTTCAGCTTTTAACAAAAACACACTTAGGAGGTTGATTGAGTACTTATCGAATCCAACCTTTGATCCTGCGGCCTAGATAGCTACCGAACGAGATCCGTCTTTTAACACTTAATCAACAGATTTGTGATGGAGGAAAAATAACAAAGAATCGACAAAAATAGGGATTTCAGAAAAAAGGGATGACGGTAATTTGACAATGGAAGAAAAAGAATGAGGGCAAAAAAAGAAAAATAATGGAAACCCATGGAACCTTTCAAAGGAATTCGGCACCCCCCTTTTATAGCCAAAGTCGAAACTACCTTCCCCCAAAGTCCAATTCGGCACAAACACATCCACACCTCAATCCCCTATCTTTTCTCTCTTATCTTTACCTTAAATTTCTCTCCTGAACACTCTCTTCTAGAGTCCACTCTAGCGCCACTACCTTTCTTCCATGTGCAAAAATAAAACCCCTCAATTCACCACTCTTAAGCCTCGAACCTTAGACCTCTTCACCTGATAGTAACTCCACCTTGTAGCTCCCCAAGTGACGCCACCTTGCCACTGGACCACAAGACCAATTGTGTCCTATTTTCCCCTTAATTTATTTAAGAGGCCTAATACTTGAGAATAGGGTCCACTAAGGCAAAAATTAAAATTTTCCCTATGGTCTTCCCTATCCTTAAGACTTCAAATAACCCTGGTAACACCTTAAAATTAATATTCTAAGTGCTACTTGTACATACCAACTTCAGTGCACAGAAATTTAGAGTTTCGAGATTTTAGGGCGTTACAAGAGTAACCCCAAATGTGGCATAGTACTAGTTAGAGGCTACCGAACGGATAATAGATGACCTTGACTGTACTACGGAGCAAAAATTAAAAGGGGCATTGTCTTTACTGCAAGATGAGGCCTACCAATGGTGGCTCACAGTGGGAGAGGGTACGCAGGCTGACCGAATGACATGGGATTTCTTTAAGGCAGCCTTTCAAGGGAAGTATGTATGTGCAAGTTATGTGCATGCCCAGAGAATGGTATTTATGAACCTGACCTAAGGGAATAAGGCAGTGGCGAAATATGAGGCAAAGTTCTTGCGGTTGAGTCGCTATGCTCGTGGGATAGTAGCATCTGAGTATGAACACTGTGTACATTTTAAGAACGGCCTTCGAGATGAGTTAAGAGTATTGATAGCTCTACGGAGGGAGCGAGACTTTGCTGCCCTTGTAGAAAAGGCAAAGATTGCTGAGGATGTGAAGCGCTCTGAGCGCCATAACCATAAAAAAGAGGGATTTTGGGCCCTCAGGTTTCAGATTGGATGGGCCAATTCAAACTGGAATTCCTATTGCTGTTGCTAAACCGCAGCCTTACGCGATGTGTGGGAAATCTCACCAGGGTTAGTGCTGAAAGAAGACTGAGGCGTGCTTCAGATGCGGACCCATGGATCATTAGGTTAAAAATTATCCTCAGAGGCCTGTTCAGATACAAGCTACAGGACAAGGACATGTTCAACCAGTGAGAGGTGGTCAGCAGCCACCGAGAGGCCTTGGGCAGGCCAGAGGTGGAAACGGTATCAGACGAGGTCGTAGAGCACCATGCAGAGGTACTGGTAACACTGAATCGAGGCAGCCAGCTCTGGTATATGTTCTTCGTCGCTGAGAGAATGGTGACGCTCCAGACATTATAACCGATACATTTCTGATTCATAATTTACCTTACACTGCTCTGATTAATATAAGGTCTACGCATTCATACATTGCATGTACTGTGTCTGGCACCTTGGGTATCTTGTGTGAGAGTATTGTTAATGAAATAACGGTGTTAAGTCCACTGGGACAATAGGTTAGGCTAGACAAATTGTTCAGAAATGTGCCCCTAGAGATGCAAGGGGTTGTCTTTCTGGTGGACTTGATGGAATTGTCATTTGGTGAATTTGACCTTATATTGGGTATGGATTGGCTGGTGAAACACCGTGCAAGTTTAGATTGTGTTGCTAAGCGTATAGTGTTAAGGACTACTGAGGATGAGGAGGTGGCGATAATTGGGGAGCAAAGGGACTTCCTATCTAATGTAATTTCTGCATTCAGTGCCGAAAAACTGGTTCGTAAGGGTTGTAAGGCGTTTCTAGCCTATATTGGCATATCTGGTTCTGAGGGTCCTTCTGTTGGAGTTATCAAAACAGTTAAGGATTTTTCTGATGTATTTCTAGATGAGCTCCCTGGGTTGCCCCCGAATTGCGAAGTTGAGTTTGGTATTGAACTCCCGCCTGGAATAGCTCCGGTGTCCATCGCCCCTTATAGAATAGCACCGAAGGAGCTGCTGGATCTAAAGGCTCAAATTCAAGAGCTGCTGGATTGAGGATTCATTGGACCGAGTGTGTCTCTATGGGGAGCACCAGTGTTATTTGTGATGAAGAAAGATGGATCTATGTGCATATGCATCGATTATTGGCAGTTGAATAAACTGACTATCAAAAATAAGTATCCCTCTCCGAGAATTAACGATTTGTTTGATCAGCTGCAAGGAGCGTCGGTTTTCTCTAAAATATATCTCTTTTCTGGGTACCATCAACTGAAAGTTAAAGAGGCTAATGTGTATAAGACTACGTTTAGGACTCGTTATAGTCATTACAAGTTCCTAGTGATGCAATTTGGGCTGACGAATGCACCAGCTGCTTTCATGGATCTGATGAACCAAGTATTCCAGCCCTACTTGGACCGGTTCATGGTGGTATTTATAGACGATATCTTGGTGTATTCGAGAACCAAGGATGAATATGATGCACATCTCTGAATTGTTCTGTAGATTTTAAGGGAGAAACAACTGTACGCTAAGTTCAGCAAATGTGTGTTATGGCTACGAGAAGTGACATTCCTGGATCACGTGGTATCTGCCAAGAGGATTAGGGGTAATTCTCAAAAAATTGAAGCCGTACTGGATTGGAAACCACCTAAGACCGTATCTGAGATTCGAAGCTTTTTGGGTCTGGCAGGGTATTACAGACATTTTGTTGAGGGGTTTTCCTTGATTGATACACCTCTGACTAAGTTGTTTCGTAATGGGGTACCGTTTAACTGGACTAATAAGCAGCAAGAAAGTTTTGAGAAACTGAAGAAAGTTCTGACTGAGGCCCCTGTCTTGATACAGCCTGAAACACCCCATACCCGGCCCACGAGCCTTGACCGGATCTGGTATGTTCCTCGAGTAAAACATTTCAGAAACTTGTTTGTTACTTTGGAAAATTTGGGTGGTTTTGAAAAAAATTGATTTGTGTTGAGTTCAAATTGGAAACAGTGTTATTCTTGAATTCTGGAATTTATTAAAACCTTATCTTTATATTTCAAAACTATGAGTTAAAAGAAATGACGAGTGGTTTTAAAGTTTACCTTTAAATTGAAAATCGTTTGTATTTTGGTGTCAAAACATTTAAAATTTATTTTAAAGAAAAGTTATTTAACCATTGATTTAATAAAAATCGTATCATACTAAAATAAATAAAATGCATGCATAAAATAGTTTAATAGTAATGGCCTTATTACATCAAAGCAAAACCCAAAATAAATTCAAATCTAAAAAAAAAAAAAAATAAGATAACTCTGAGCTGAGCATGGCCACCACTAAGTTCCTGCCGACCCGGTCCATTTACTGAGTGTCACCTGAAAAGATATCCCACAAAGGGGTGAGTCAAACAAACTCATGTGTAACAGCCAACACAAAGTCCCAAATGATTTAGGCATATCAAATCACATATATATATATAACATATATAAATAATGATGCAATCCCGAACCCAAGACTAAATATCCATCCTCTACACATCACCCGCACCTGCCATCACATCGTGGGGATTACTAAATCGACCCTCCATCCGCTACACACCATCGGCTGCGATGCGTTGCGGGCGACTTGCACATCGCCCTTATAAATTGTGGCATAGCCACCAGATAATGTGACAGAGTCACCAGATAACAATTTGTGACATAAGTCACCACATTCAAATTATGTGACATGAGTCACTAGATTTTGTGGTAAGAACCACCAGATCACTTCCCCCTTTCAATATAACCCATATGCCCATGTGTCATACATGCAGAAATAATATAATTTACCTTAATTCACATTCGTAACAAGTTCTCATATGTGACATGTTCCAATATTCATAATATTATTAACAGAGCATTAATGGATAACGTACCTGAATCCATTGTACCATTGAATGGTACCATTAGCCACATTCTTAACTCATATTTTCATTAACACATATATTAAATCAATACCATAAATCTATCAAGAATTAGTGTGGGGCTACACACCTAGTTACTAACGTGTTCACTGAATCCCGAAAGTCTACCGAATGAGTTGTATTCCTCCCAAAAAAATCAAAGTCGAATCGGCTAAACACTAATACCTAATATGGCCCTGGCCGAATATTCATATTCCCTTACCTCGTGGATCTAAATCCTGAAAATACTCACTTAGCTATGGAGATGTCGAAATCCCTGCATAACCTATGTTAGTGTCGATTCTAACTCTTAATGGATCATAGAAAATGGCCTTCGGCCTAAATCTCACTTCACTTACCTCAGATCTTAAATTCCCGAAAGATCCTCTCTTGAAGTCGGCTACAATAGGAATCCCGAAACCTTCTTCAAAGTTTCGGCCAAAAACACTAATAGGATTAGAGTCTTAATTTGTGAAAAAAAAAAAAAAACGACGCAGCGACAATTGAATCCTTACCCTTACTGCTGAAATTGACTGCACCTTTGCTTGAACCCACAGAGATATTTGGCTATGGCCTAGATGTTGATCAATTGGTTTCAGCTTTTGGAGTTTAATGAACAATTGGCTATGGTCTAGGAAGAACTTACTTTCGGCTTTTGGAAAATCGTGAAAAGAAGAAGAGAAAGGTTGAGCAATTCGGCAAAGGTGATAAATGAATATTCGGCTAGCACAAGGAATATTTCGGCTTTTAATGCTATGATCAAATCGGCTATATGGAAGAGAAAAAGATGAAGAAATCGGCTAGGCTCACTTGTGTTTTCGGCTTTGACAAAATAAAAGAAGAAGAGAAGATTCACTTTTGGTTTCCAATTGAGAAAGAATTTTCGGCAAAGACACAATTGAAAAGAAAAGAAAGCAAATCGCCTCATTCACCTCCCTTTTGCCGAAAATACCATACCTAGACCCCTCCATTCGGCCAACTCTCTTCCCCCCTATCTAATCCCTTCTTTTTCTCCTAAAACTTCTCTTCTTTACCCATACAAAATACTTTAAATAAAACAACAATTACCTTCCTACCTTAGCCGGATTTTAAAAAGGAATTTGACCACATCTAATACTCATCCATCCAGTCTCCCCATGCCGTCCACCACTGCTCATCTTTGCTGCAAAATAAAACTCCTCTTTGTGTCCCTTGCTGCTCGAACCTAGCCCTGCACACTGCTTGTGGCGTCACTGCTTAAGGCTTTAAGTGGCGCCTCCTTGCCACTTTAACAAGCCCATTTGTATGTCCAATCTCCCCTACAATTTTCCTTAAGGCCTCACTCGCCTAGCTCCTCTTTAAAACTTAAAATACAATATTTTCTAAGGCATTCCCCTATACTCTAAAGTTCTCAAAATTCATAAAACACTTCCACATACACATAGACATGCTTCCACATATATTTAAGCAAATATGCACAACCCCTAAATCACGGATATTACACAGCCATAGTCTGGGAAGGAATTTACTGTCTACAGTGATACATTACGCATTGGATTGGGTTGTGTGCTGATGCAGGAGGGTAAAGTGGTTGCTTATTTGTCTCGTCGGCTTAAGCCTCACAAAGTGAATAACCCTACACATGACATGGAGTTAGCCACGGTGGTATTCACACTGAAAATTTGGAGGCACTATTTATACGGTGAGAAGTGTATTATCTACACAGACCACAAGAGCCTCAAGTACCTCATTACTCAAAAGGAGCTAGATCTTAGGTAGCGAAGATGGATATAGTTGCTTAAGGATATGATTGCTCGATTGAGTACGAATGAGGCTAACATGGTAGCTGACGCACTGAGCCGTAGGGCTGTATCTAACTTAAGAGTAATGTTTGCTCGTCTCAGTTTGTATGATGATGGTAGCTTGTTAGCTGAGCTTCAAGTGAGACCGACGTGGACTGAGCAAAGTAAAGGGAAACAGTTATTGGAAGAGTCACTGGTTCCTCGTTCCCAACAGGTTGAGAATGGAGAGACTGCGGATTTTGGGTTGAATGGTGACGGAGTACTATGTTTCCGTGAGAGAATCTGTATACTAAGGGATTCTTATCTAAGGCAGTATATACTGCGAGAGGTGCATAGTAGTCCATACGCTATGCATCCTAGCTGAAACAAGTTATACCAAGATCTTCGTGAGCTATACTGGTGGCCAGGACTGAAATGTGAAGTTACTAATTTTGTGAGTAAGTGCTTGACGTGTCAGCAAGTTAAAGTTGAACATTAGCTGCCTTCAAGGCTACTGCAGCCAGTTAAGATTCCACTTTGGAAGTGGGAGAAGGTAACTATGGATTTTGTGAGTGGGCTACCCTTAACGCCTACTAAGAAGGATTCGGTATGGGTCATTGTAGACCGATTGACTAAATCTGCCCATTTTATACAAGTCTGTACTGATTACTCGTTACAGAAGCTGGCAAAGTTGTATATGGCTGAGATTGTGAGACTGCATGGGGTACCGGTTTCCATCATATCCGGTAGAGATCCTAGATTCACATCTCGATTCTGAAAGAAGTTACATGAGGCTTTGGGTACAAGGTTGGACTTCAGTACTACATTTCATCCTCAGACAGATGGCCAGTCAGAAAGGGTGATTCAGATACTGGAGGACATGTTAAGAAGTTGTGTAATTGATTTTCGAGGCAGCTGGGAAGACTATCTACCGTTAGCAGAGTTCGCGTATAATAATAGCTATCAGTTCAGTATTCAAATGGCACCGTATGAGGCATTGTATGGTCATAGGTGTTGTACTCCTACCTATTGGATTAAGCTGGGCGAGCGACGAGTTTTTGGGCCAGGGTTAGTTTCTAATACTGAAGAAAAGGTGAAACTGATTTGAGACTGGTTAAAGGAAGCATTTGATAGGCAGAAGTCTTATGCGGATCTTAAACGCTGAAAGATTGAGTATATTGTGCGAAACTTCGTATTTCGCAAGGTTTCCCCATGGAAGAAGGTACTAAGGTTTGGACGGAATGGTAAGCTTAGCCCTAGGTTTATTAGGCCTTACCGAATACTGAAGCAAGTGGGACCGGTTGCCTATGAACTGGTGTTGCCTCCAGAGTTAGACCAGATTCACGATGTGTTCCACATCTCCATGTTAAGGCATTATCGTTCTGATCCCACGCATATAGTACCAGTCAAGGAGATCGAGGTTGGGCTAGATCTGACCTTCGAGGAAGAGGTAGTACCAATATTGGGCCGCCAGGTTAAAGTACTGGGGAAGAAATCCATTTCACTAGTCAAAGTGCTTTAGCGTAATCATAGTTCAGAAGAAGCCACGTGGGAACTCGAGGAGGTGAATTGACAACAATACCCTCATTTATTCTGACTAGGTAAATTTCGAGGCCAAAATTTCTTTTAGGGGGTAAAGTTGTAACAGCCCAAAAATTTAGGGTATGCAAATTTGCATGTTCTGACACAAATTGCTTGTTCGCTTTAATGGCTAAGTGATTTCCGTATGTTTGAGAGTGTTTGAGAAGACTGGGTTCAAGTCTTAGCCTTTGCAAAATTTTTAGTTTTCTCTTAAATGAACTTGGACACTGGCACTTAGGCCTTACTATTTATCATGCTTGTTTTATGGCACAAAAAGAGCCTATGGTGTAGTGGCAAGGTGGCATGTGGTATAACTGAAAGGTCTGAGGTTCAAGTCCTGGGTTGCACAATGGAGTGTTTATTTTGCTATTTGAGCTGTGTAGGTAGAAGAGTTGGACTGAAACTCTATAAGGTGAAGTTTGAATTGGTCTTGAATGGATTTGTGGAGAGATAGTAGAAGCAAATCGTGGAGAGGAGTATGGAGAGAGTTGTAGAAAGAATTAAGGAAGTTGAGGTGTGTAGGGAGTGTTGGTGCCGAATTGGTTTAGGGAAGCTTAGGAATTTCGGTTGTAGGCATTTTTCCTTGTTTTGATTTTGTGGGGTTGTGAAAGGAGAGTGTCGTATTTTTCCTTTGTGATTTTTACCATTCGGGAATTCTGTTGGGTTTTGCGTTTTAGTTATTGATGTGACCAAAATTGCTTCCACTCTCTTCCTTTCCACATTTGTCGAATAGGTAACTTTCCTTTTGGTCTCATTTTTCTTTCTTTGCCCATCCTCTACCGTCCTAATAGTGTTGATTGCACTTCTCTTCTCTTCCCCTCATTCTTCTATTTTCTCTCAAAGCTGAACTTACTTTCCATATTCTTCTTCTCTATTCCCCACACTCTCTCCATCTTAACCGATTTTCTTCAAGCCTCTTTTGTGTATTTTCAGTTACCATCTTTTCCCTATTGTGCTTGGCCACATCCTAAGCTACTCTAACCGACTTCATCATTATCAATTTTGGTAAGTCTTTCAACTTTACAAGCAAGCTATTTTGTTAGCACTGTGTTTTACGCCACTCTTATTTATCGATTCTTAGGGTATTAAAAATCTCGAGAAAAGAAAAGAGGATTCTCTTGTGTGTAGAGGCGTTCCAAATTGATTCGTGGTTGAATAGTTCCAATGTCAACCGCCCCTTATAAAATGGCACCAAAAGAGCTAGTGGAGTTAAAGGCCCAAATTCAAGAGCTACTGGACTGAGGATTCACACGACCGAGTGTGTCTCCATGGGGAGCACCAGTGTTGTTCGTGAGTTGTACTTGTGGCCAGGGCTGAAACGCGAAGCTACAGATCATGTGAATAAGTGCTTAACATGCCAGCAAGTCAAAGCTAAGCATCAACTGTGTGCTTAACATGCCAGCAAGTTAAAGCTAAGCATCAACTGCCTTCAGGGTTACTGCAGCTAGTTAAAATTTCACTTTGGAAATGGGAGAGAATAACCATGGATTTTGTGAGTGGGCTACCCTTATCGCCTACTAAAAAGGATTCGTTATAGGTTATTGTAGACCGACTGACTAAATTTACCCATTTTATACCCGTCCGTACGGATTACTCATTGCAGAAGCTGGCAAAGTTGTATGTCGCTGAGATTGTGAGATTGCATGCGGTACTAGTTTCCATCAAATATGACAGACACCCTCGATTCATGTCTCAGTTCTGGAAGAAATTGCACGAGGCTTTGGGTACTAGGTTGGAATTCAGTACCGCGTTCCATCCTTAGTTAGATGGTCAGTCAGAGAAGGTGACTCTGTTACTGAAAGACATGTTAAGAAGCTGTGTTATCGATTTCAGAGGTAGTTGGGAAGACTATTTGCCACTAGTAGAGTTCGCATATAATAACAGCTACTAGTCCAGTAATCAAATGGCACCATACGAGGCGTTATATGGTCGTAGGTGTCATACCCCTACCTGTTGAACTTAGCTGGGCGAGCAGCGAGTTTTGGGGCCAGAGTTAGTTTCTGATACAAAAGAAAAGGTAAAACTGATTCGACACTGGTTGAAGAAAGCATCTGATAGGCAGAAGGCTTACGCATATCTTAAATGCCGAGAGATTGAGTATTTTGTGGGAGACTTCGTGTTTCTTAAGGTCTCTCCATGGAAAAAGATACTGAAGTTTGGGCAAAAGGGGAAGCTTAGCCCTAGGTCCATTGGGCCTTATCGTATACTAAAGCGTGTGGGACCAGTCACCTATCAGCTTGAGTTGCCTCCAGAATTAGACTAGATTCACAATGTGTTCCATTTCTCCATGCTGAGGCGTTATCACTATGATCCCACACATATAATACCAGTCGAGGAGATCGAAGTTCGGCCAGATTTGACCTTCGAGGAAGAACCAGTACAGATATTGGACCATGAGGTTAAGGTACTAAGGAAGAAATCGATTCCACTAGTTAAAGTGCTCTGGTGAAATCACGGTACCGAGGAAGCCACGTGGGAACCTGAGGAGGCGATGCGACAATAATACCCTCACCTATTTTAACCAGGTAAATTTCGAGGCTAAAATTTCTTTTAGGGGGTAAAGTTGTTACACCTCAAAAATATAGGGTCTTTAATTTTGCATGTCCTGACATAAATTGCTTGTTTGCCTTAATGGCTAAATGATTTGGGTGTGCATGGGAGTATTTGAGAAGCCTGGTTCAAGTTTTGACTCTTGCAAAAATTTTATTTTTCCCTTAAATGAACCTGGACACTGGCACATAGGCTTTATTAGTAATAATGTTGGTTTTATGACATAAAAAGAGCTTGTGGCTTAGTCGCAAGTGACGTGTGGTGTAATTGAGAGGTCTGAGGTTCAAGTCATGGGTTACGCATTGGGTGTTCATTTTGCTGCTTGTACTGTGTAGGTGGAAGAGTTGGACTAAAACTCTGTAAGATGAAATTTGAATTGGTCTTGGAAGGAATTGTAGAGCAAATCAAGGAAGAGATTGGGGTGAAAATCAAGGATTTTCGAAAGTGGGAGGTTGGTAGAGTGTGTGGTCGACTAGGACTCTAAGACTTAGTGGATTTCAGCTAAGAGGGGGAAATAAGGAGCATTTTTGGCACTAAGCACTCCTTTGTTTCGGTTTTGTAGGATCTAAGAGTTGAATTGTCAATTTCTCTTGCTAACTGCTTAGTTTCCCATTTTTTTTTTTACATTTCCGGTTTTAAGTTTTAGCTATTGAAGTGACAAAAACTGCTTCTACTCTATCCCTTTTCCCACAAACTACTGAATAGGTATCTTTCTTTGTGGTTTGTTTTTCCTTTCTCTACCACTCCTCTACTCTCCTATCAGTGTATTTCTCTTCTCTTCCCCTCCACTATTCTATTTTTCTCTAAAGGTCGAACCTTCCCTTTCCCTTCTTTAACTTCTGGTCATCCTTTAATCTAGGCTGGCCGAATATTGCAGTTGTTAACCCTTCTCTGCGTCAGTTTACTGCAACGATTCTCACAATCAATAAGTGATTAAAGGCTACTCTATGCTTTTCTTTTAAAACCGAATGCACCTGTGTTTTTCTTTTCTTTTCCAAAACAAAATATGCCCTACCAATTTCTAACAGGTTCTTGACTGTACTTTAGGAAAGCAGCGAAGGCGTGTGATCATTTTTGAATAGCGAGCGTGAGAGATTTAGGTCACCCTCAGTCAAACAAGGTAAGAAAGATATTTTGGATTAAGTGTTATTAAGAGGGTGTTACCCTAACAATTAAGGACTAATATAGGATCTCAATGATTATAGGTTCGGTGCTCGTAGATCTTTGAACGACTCTGTAAAATGGTCCGTAATCACACTATCTCCACTATGAATCAGCAAAAGCCGAAAAGCCGAAACTTCAGCATTTGAGGCCTCACGAGCGTGTGATCGCTCATGTGGAAAAACAAAGCCCACAACCAAGGCTGTAGACTGAAGAGGCCACTACGGGTGTTCTCGTGCACTTGGGCTGTTATGGTCCTCGTTGGTCCGAAATGGGCCGTGTGGACCCAATCGACTCGTAGGCCCCACATGGATAAAATTTACAGAAAGTGGCAGAAACTACATTGGGCTATGTAGATCACATAGCCATGATTGAATTTGGGCCAAATGGGCCACATGAACGTGTGGGCCCATTTACGCTGAATATTGGGCTTTGAGCCCATTTATACTATTTCAACGAAATAGATTATTTGTGTCGCTCGAGGCAACTGTAGGCCTTCGAAAAGGTCGATAACTGTACTGAGACCCCTAAAGAGTAAAATGACTGAAATACCCCTAGAGAGTAAAATGACTGAAATACCCTTAATGAGTAAAATGACTGAAATACCCCTAAGAAGTATAATGACTAAAATACCCTTAGGGAGTAAAATGACTGAAATACCCCTAATGAGTAAAATGACTGAAATACCCCTAATGAGTAAAATGAGCAAAATACCCATAAAGGGAAAAATTACCGTTTTACCCTAATACATGAAAATGACTATTTTACCCCCAGAGATAGAGTGACAAATGAAAATATGTACTGTATAACTGTACTGAGTAGGACATGTTGTATACACGAAATATTGATGACATGGCATACTACATGTGGTTGGGATTCTGTTATGAAGGAAGTACTGATACTGGTGGCTCTGCCACACATATTGATACTGGTGGCTCTACCACAATTACTGTTACTGATGGCTTTGTAACATATACTGTACTGGTAGCTCTCCTGCGTTATTATTACCGGCAACTATGATGGAATATTAGTGTGAGGGCTGGGTGGGTCGACTTTGTCCCGACGTGGTATGTTGGGTTGGTACGGGTGGTGTGCTGGCTGGATTGGGGTGGGGTCTGTTTGCATACTTGCACCATCACGTCTTGCATCAGACGCTTAGGCCCACATCGTTCTTGTATTGGGCTAAGGCCCACACCGCATCTTATTCTTGAAGCAGGGCTCAAGCCTAGACTGGTACTACATGTATTATTAATTGAGTGATAGGGGATTACACACTGAGTTCTCGTAACTCTATATTTTCTTTTAACTGTACAGGTAATCCCCAAACTTAGTGGATTTGGAGCTGCGAGGGACTCGGAGGAGGCCACATGATCGAGGATGTCTATTTAAATGTAATCATTTAAATATTTTACATTGGGTTGATATTTTTTGTAATAAGGCCTCTGGTAATTTTAATTTCTTTCCATTGGGTTTTTAATTCCTTAATTTGAACTACTAAATGAATACAAATAAGTTTTCACAACTAATGATTATTTTACAAGGCAAACACATATTGTCAACTTCAAAATAACCTTAAATAGAGTAGCTTCCGTGAATTTAAACCAACAGTAACAAACATGGTAACCGTTTTACTAAGTGATGGTTTTTATAACTTACCAATTGTTTTCTAAGAAATAAGAACTAAATGGATTTTTACTCAAACGATTTCTCCCATCAGACTTTGATTTCGAAAAACACTTTGATTGACACGCCAGATTCGGTTGTAACGTCTAGGCCAAATTTGGGGTGTTACATTTAGTGGTGTCAGGGCCAGGTTGCAAAACTCAGTAGTGGAATGGGTTTGAAAAGTTTTTTGAAAGTAGATTTTAAAGATTTGAAATGTTTTCGAAAGATGTAGAAGTGTGGCACACCGAGTCTCCGGTGCCAAATCTATAAGTTCTCTAATACTAATTACTGATATACTGTGGAACTTTAGATAGAGGAAACTGAAATTGTAGGAGACTATAAACTATAGTGAGACCTCGATCTGCGAAAACAAATCCCTAATAACTACTTTTCATTACTGAAATTATAAGCTGATACATAAGACTGTTTAATCAAATAAAGCGCTTATTGAAATAAGCACAAGAGGTACTCGTGGAAGGGGTACACGGGACCACGATAGAAGCCGAGGAAGTTCTCGGGCTGGATCATCGGTATCGGGCCATATGCCTACTTGGGAGGCACCAGCCTCAGCAGGAACTGAGACGGGGTCTTATGATCGAGCAGCAAAAGATGATGCTCTATCCCAAGCAATGCTCCGCGTTTTAGATTGGGTTGCTGAGCTAGTACTGGAACAGTGGGCTGAGGGTCAATTTTAGAATGACTTAGGTCTAATGGAGCGGAAAATTTCAGAGGTATTTCTGGAGCAGCCCCAAATGTGGC
Organism: Gossypium bickii; assembly: GCA_025503065.1. Lineage (NCBI taxonomy): Eukaryota > Viridiplantae > Streptophyta > Magnoliopsida > Malvales > Malvaceae > Gossypium > Gossypium bickii. The sequence goes on along the minus strand of CP106717.1, from coordinate 36,867,454 downwards.
GAAGTACTGGTTATAAGCGACTGAACAAATAATGGACGACCTTTACTGTACTACAAAGAAAAAGTTAAAAAGGGCAGTATTCTCACTGCGAGAAGAGGCTTACCAATGGTGGCTCACCGTGAGAGAGGGTACGCAAGTCGATCGTTTGACGTGGGATTTCTTTAAGACGAAATTTAAAGGAAAGTACGTGCGCAGAAGTTATGTGGACGCCTGACAAAAGGAATTTCTGAGCTTGACACAGGGGAGTAAGACAGTGGCAGAATATAAGGCAGAATTCTTGTAGTTGAGTCGGTATGCTTGAGAGATAGTAGCAACTAAGTATGAATGTTGTGTGCATTTTGAAGATGGCCTTCAGGATGAGTTAAGGGTATTGATTGCTCCACAGAGGGAGCAAGATTTTGCGCTCTGGTAGAAAAAGCAAAGATTGCTGAAGAGGTAAAGCACTTAGAGTGCCAGAACCGTGAGAAAGATAAGGGCAGAAAGAAGAAGGATTTTGGGCCCTCAAGTTCTTTTGGAAGGGTATTAAGAAGGCCAGGTTTGATGGGCCGATTCAGACTGGAGTTCCTTTTGCTATTAATAGATCGTAGCCTTGCGCTGATTATGGGAGAGCTCTCCAGGGTGAGCGTTGGAAGAGGATTGGGGCGTGTTTTAGATGTAGGTCCATGGATCATCGAGTTAAGGATTGTCCTCAAAGGCTTGTTCAGATGCAAGCTATAGGACAAGGTTACGGTCAACCAGTGAGAGGTAGTCAGCAGCCACCGAGAGGCCGTGGGCAGGCCAGAGGTGGAAATGGTATGGGACGAGGTCGTGGAGCACCAAGTAGGGGTGCTGGTAACATCAAGGTTAGGCAGCCAGTGTTGGTCTATGTTGCTCATCGCTAAGAGGATGATGATGCCCCTAACGTCATAACCGGTACTTTCTAATTTACAATGTACCTGACACTATTTTAATTGATATTGGGTCTACGCATTCATACATTGCATGCAGTGTGTCGAGAACTTTGGGTATTCAGTTCAAAAATACTGTTAATTAGATGACTATGATAAGTCCACTGGGTCAGTCAGTTAGGGTAAATAAGTTATTCAGAGATGTGCCCCTTGAGGTCCAAGGACTAAATTTTTAAAGCGGAGTTGATGGAACTGCCGTTTGGTGAATTCGACCTTATTTTGGTATTGATTGGCTGGTGAGACACCGAGCTAGTTTAGACTGTGCTGCTAAGCGTATGGTGTTGAAGACTACTGAGGATGAGGAGGTGGCTGTGATTGGGGAGTGAAGGAATTATTTGTCTAACATGATCTCAGCATTAAGGGCCAAGAAACTGATTCGCAAGGGTAGTGAGGCATTTTTAGCCTACGCTAGTATTTCTGATTCTGAAAGTCCTTCTGTCAGAGATATTAGAACTGTTAAGGATTTTTCGGATGTATTTCCTAATGAGCTCTCTGGGTTGCCTCTGAACCGCTAAGTCAAATTTGGTATTGAGCTCTTACCTAGAACAGCTCCAGTGTCCATCGCCCCATATAAGATGGCACCGAAGGAGCTGGTGGAGTTAAAGGCCCAAATTCAAGAGTTGCTGGATCGAGGATTCATTTGACCGAATGTGTCTCCGTAGGGAGCACCAGTGGTGTTCGTGAAGAAGAAGGATGGGTTCATGCGCATGTGCATCAATTATCGACAACTTAATAAATTGACTATCAAGAACAAGTATCCCTTGCCAAAAATTGATGAGCTTTTTGATCAGCTTGAGGAGCTTCGGTTTTCTCAAAAATAGATCTCCGCTCTGGGTACCATCAGCTTAGAGTTAAAGAAGATGATAAGTATAAGACTGTGTTTAGGACTCGGTATGGTCATTATGAGTTCCTAGTGATGCCGTTTGGGTTGATGAATGCACCAGCTGCTTTCATGGACCTGATGAACCGAGTATTCTAGCCCTACCTGGATCGATTCGTGGTGGAACAGCTCCAGTGTCCATCGCCCCTTATAGAATGGCACCAAAGGAGCAGGTGGAGTTAAAGGCCCAAATTCAAGAGCTACTGGATCGAGGATTCACTCAACCGAGTGTGTCTCCATAGGGAGCACCAGTGTTGTTCGTGAAGAAGAAGGATGGGTCCATGCGCATGTGCATCGATTATCGACAACTTAATAAGCTCACTATAGAAAATAAGTATCCCTTGCCGAGAATTGACGATCTGTTTGATCAGCTGCAAGGAGCTTTGGTTTTCTCCAAAAAAGATCTCTATTCTGGGTACCATCAGCTGAGGGTTAAAGAGACTGATATAAGACTATGTTTAGGACTTGTTATGGTAATTACAAGTTTCTAGTGATGCCGTTTGGGCTGACGAATGCACCAGCTGATTCCATAGATCTGATGAATCGAGTATTCCAACCCTACCTGGATCAGTTCGTGGTGGTATTTATAGACGATATCTTGGTGTATTCGAGCACAAAGGATGAAAATGATGCACATCTCCGAATTGTTCTACAAATTTTAAGGAAGAAGCAACTGTATGCTAAGTTCAGCAAGTGTGAGTTCTGGCTGCGAGAAGTGACATTTCTTGGTCACATGGTGTCTGCCGAGGGGATCAGGGTGGATCCTTGAAAAATTGAAGCCGTACTGGACTGGAAACCACCTTAGACCGTACCTAAAATTCGAAGCTTTCTGGGTTTGGCAGGGTATTTCAGACGTGTTGTTGAGGGGTTTTCCTTAATTTCTGCACCTCTGGCTAAGTTGTTGCGTAAAAGGGTACCATTCAATTGGACTGATAAGCAGCAAGAAAGTTTTGAGAAACTGAAGAAGGGTTTGACTGAAGTCCCTGTCGTGATTCAACCACAGTCTGGGAAGGAATTTACTGACTACAGTGATGCATCACATATTAGATTGGGTTGTATCCTGATGCAGGAGGGTAAGGTGGTTACTTATGCATCCCGTCAGCTTAAGCCTCACGAGGCGAATTACCCAACTCATGAGTTGGAGTTAACCGCGGTGATATTCGCACTGAAAATTTAGTGGCATTTTTTATACGGCAAGAAGTGTATTATCTACACATATCACAAGAGTCTCAAGTACCTCCTTACTTAGAAGGAGCTGAATCTTAGGCAGCAGAGTTGGGTAGAGCAGCTTAAGGATTATGACTGCTCGATTTAGTATCACCCTGGTAAGGCTAACGTAGTAGCTGACGCACTGAGCCGTAGGGCTGTATCTGATTTGAGAGCAATGTTTGCTTGTCTCAGCTTGTATGATGATGGTAGCTTGTTAGCTGAGCTTCAATTGAGACCGACGTAGACTGAACAAATTAAGGCGAAACAGTTGGTGACTGAGTCAATGGTTTCTCATTTCTGACAAGTTGAGAATGGAGAGACTACAGATTTTTGGTTGAATAGTGAGGGAGTACTGTGTTTCCGTGAAAGAGTCTATGTACCGAAGGATTCTGAGTTAAGGCAGACTATACTGCGAAAGGCGCATAGTAGTCCATACGCTATGCATCCTTGTAGAAACAAGTTATACCGAGATCTTCGTGAGTTGTACTTGTGGCCAGGGATGAAACGCGAAGTTACTGATCTTGTGAGTAAGTGCTTAACATGCCAGCAAGTCAAAGCTAAGCATCAACTGCCTTCAGGGTTACTGCAGCTAGTTAAAATTCCACTTTGGAAGTGGGTGGGACTAACCATGGATTTTGTGAGTGGACTGCCCTTAACGCCTACTAAAAAGGATTCGGTATGGGTTATTGTAGACCGACTGACTAAATCTACCCATTTTATACCTGTCCGTACAGATTACTTGTTGCAGAAGCTGGCAAAGTTGTATGTGGCTGAGATTGTGAGACTACATGAGGTACCGATTTCCATCAAATATGACAGAGACCCTCGATTCATGTCTTGGTTCTGGAAGAAATTGCATGAGGCTTTGGGTACTATGTTGGACTTCAGTACCGCGCTCCATCCTCAGGCAGATGGTCAATCAGAGAGGGTGATTCAGGTACCTGAGGACATGTTAAGAAGCTATGTTATTGATTTTCGAGGCAGTTGGGAAGACTATTTGGCATTAGCAGAGTTTGTATATAATAACAGCTACCAGTCCAGTATTCAAATGGCATCGTATGAGGTGTTGTTTTGTTGTAGGTGTCGTACCCCTACCTGTTGGACTTAGCTGGGTGAGCGGTAAGTTTTGGGGCTAGAGTTAGTTTCTGATATAGAAGAAAAGGTAAAACTGATTTGACATCAGTTGAAGGAAGCGTCTTATAGACAGAAGGCTTACGCATATCTTAAACGCCGAGAGATTGAGTATTCTGTGGGAGACTTCGTGTTTCTTAAGGTCTCTCCCTGGAAAAAGCTACTGTGGTTTGAGCAAAAAGGGAAGCTTAGCCCTAGGCTCATTGGGCCTTACCGTATACTGAAGCGTGTGGGACCAGTCGCCTATCGACTTGACTTGCCTCTGGAATTAGTCCGGATTCACAATGTGTTCCATGTGTCCATGTTGAGGCGTTATCGCTATGATCCCACACATATAATACCAGTCGAGGAGATCGAAGTTAGGCCAGATTTGACCTTCGAGGAAGAACCAGTACAGATATTGGACCGTGATGTTAAGGTACTAAGAAAGAAATCGATTCCACTGGTTAAAGTGCTCTGGTGAAATTACGGTACCGAGGAAGCCATGTGAGAACCTGAAAAGGCGATTCGACAATAATACCCTCACCTTTTTGACCAGGTAAATTTCGAGGTCGGAAGTTCTTTTAGGGGGTAAAGTTGTTACACCCCAAAAACATAAAGTCTTTAATTTTGCATGTCTTGACATAAATTGCTTGTTTGCCTTAATAGCTAAGTGATTTGGGTGTGTATGGAAGTATTTGAGAAGCCTGGGTTCAAGTCTTGACTCTTGCAAAATTTTTAGCTTTCCCTTAAATGAACCTGGACACTAGCACTTAGGCTTTATTAGTAATAATGTTGGCTTTATGACACAAAAAGAGCTTGTGGCTTAGTGGCATGTGGTGTGTGGTATAATTCCGAGGTCTGAGGTTCAAGTCCTAGGTTACGCATTGGGTGTTCATTTTGCTGCTTGTGACGTGTAGGTGGAAGAGTTGGACTGAAACTCTGTAAGATGAAATTTGAATTGGTCTTGGAAGGAATTGTGGAGCAAATCAAGGAGGAGATTGGGGAGAAAATCAAGGATTTCGAAAGTGGGAGGTTGGTAGAGTGTGTGGTCGACTGGGACTCTAAGACTTAGTGGATTTCGGCTAGGAAGGGGAAATAAGGAGCATTTTCGGACTAAGCACTCCTTTGTTTCGGTTTTGTGGGATCTGAGAGTTGAATTGTCGATTTCTCTTGCTAGCTACTTAGTTTCCCATTTGTTTTTTTTTACATTTTGGGTTTTAAGTTTTAGTTATTGAAGTGACAAAAACTACTTCTACTCTCTCCTTTTTCGACAAATTGCCAAATAGGTATCTTTCATTGTGGTTTCTTTTTCCTTCCTTTGCCGATCCTCTACTCTCCTACCAGTGCACTTCTCCTCTCTTCCCCTTCACTCTTCTATTTTTCTCTAAAGGCCGAACCTTCCCCTTCCCTTCTTTAACTTCTGCACATCCTTTAATATAGGCTGGCCAAATATTACCATTGTTAACCCCTCTATGCGTCGGTTTACTGCAATGGCTCTCACAATTGGTAAGTGATCAAAGGCTACTCTTTGCTTCTCTTTTAAAACCAAATGCACCTGTGTTCTTCTTTAAATCGAAGTTTACCTCTTGTTTTTGGGGATGGTCGAATATGCCCTACCACTTTCTAAAAGGTTCTTGAGCATACTTTAGGAAAGCAGCGAAGGCGTGTGATCATTTCTGAACAGCGAGCGTGAGGGATTAAGGTAACGCTCATTCAAACAAGGTAAGAAAGATATTTCAGATTAAGTGTTATTAAGAGGGTGTTACCCTAACAATTAAGGACTAACATCAGATCTCGATGATTCTAGGTTGGGTGCTTCTAGATCTTGGAACGACTTCGTAAAAAGGTATGTAATCACAGTATCTCCGCTTTGAACCGGCAAAAGCTGAAAAGTCGAAACTTCGACATTTGAGGCCTCACGAGCGTGCGATCGCTCGTGTGGAAAACCAAGCCCACAACCAAGGGCGGTAGACTGAAGAGGCAACTACGGGTGTTCTCATGCACTTGGGCCGTTATGGGCCGAAATAGGGCGTGTGGGGCCAATGGGCTCATGGACCCGACACAAATAAAATTTACGGAAAGTGGCAGAAACTGGATTGGGCTATGTAGATCACATAGCCATGATTGAATTTTGGCCAAATGGGCCACACGAGCGTGTGGGCCCATTTAGGCCGAATATTGGGCTTTGAGCCCATTTATACTATTTCGACCAAATAGATTATCTGTGTCGCTCAAGGCAGCTGTAGGCCTTCAAAACGGTCGATAACTGTACCGAGACCCTTAATGAGTAAAATGACTAAAATACCCCTAGGGAGTAAATTGCCTGAAATACCCTTAATGAGTAAAATGACTGAAATACCTCTAAGGAGTAAAATGACTGAAATACCCCTAGGGAGTAAAATGACTGATATACCCCTAATGAGTAAAATGACTGAAATACCCTTAGTGAGTAAAATGGCTAAAATACCCCGTAAAGGGCAAAATTACCGTTTTACCCCTAATACATAAAAATGACTATTTTACCCCCATAGATAGAGTGACAGATGAAAATATGTACTGTATGATTGTATTGAGTAGGACATGTTGCATACACAAAATATTGATGACATGGCATACTGCATGTGGTTGGGATTCTGTTATGGAGGAAGTACTGATACTGGTGGCTCTGCCACACATACTGATACTGGTGGCTCTACCACACATACTGATGCTGGTGGCTTTGCCACAATTACTGCTATTGGTGGCTTTGCCACATATACTGTACTGGCAGCTCTGCTGCGTTATTATTACTGGCAGCTATGCTGCAATATTAGTGTGAGGGCTGGGTGGGTCGACTTTGTCCCCACATGGTGTGTTGGGTTGGTATGGGTGGTGTACTGGCTGGATTCGGGTGGGTTTGCATGCTTACACCATACTAATACTGTATCGGGCTTCGGCCCACACTGTTACCATTTTGGGCTAAGGCCCACACTGCACTGTTATTGAACAGGGCTCAGGCCCAGACTATTACTACATGTATTACTGATTGAGTGATAAGGGATTACACACTGAGTTCTCGTAACTCACACTTTTCTTTTAACTGTACAGGTAATCCCTAGACTTAGTGGATTTGGACTTGCGAGGGACTCGGAGGGGGCCACACGATCGAGGATGTCTATTTAAACGTAATCATTTAAATATTTTATACTGGGTTGATATTTTTGTAATAAGGCCTCTGGTAATTTTAATTTCTTTCCATTGGGTTTTTAATTCCTTAATTTGAACTGCTAAATGGATACAAATAAGTTTTCACAACTAATAACTGTTTTACAAGGCCAACACATATTTTCAACTTCAAAATAACCTTAAATAGAGTAGCTTCCGTGAATTTAAACCAACAGTAACAAACATGGTAACCGTTTTACTAAGTGGTGATTTTTATAACTTACCAATTGTTTTCTAAGAAACAAAAACTAAATGGATTTTTACTCAAACTGTTTCTCCCATCAGACTTTGATTTTTGAAAAACACTTCGATGTGACACACCAGATTCGGCCGTAACGTCTAGGCCGGGTTTGGGGTGTTACATTTAGTGGTATCAAAGCCGAGTTGCAAAACTCGGTGGTGGAATGGGTTTGAAAAGTTTTTTAGAAAGTAGATTTTAAAGATTTGAAATGTTCTTATTTAATGTAATGTATGGATGTACCATAAGATTTTATGTTGTTATCTATTACTTGCAAACTTACTAAGCTCTATGCTTACTCCCTCTCTTTTCCATTTCCTTTTAGTATCGCCAAGCTAGTTCGAGGATCGAAGGACGCTAGAGCTCAGTTCACACTATCAAGATATTCTTTTGGTATAGTAGAGTTTGATTATTTAGGGTATGTCATGTATAGGGTTTGAGTTATTTTGGTATCGCATATTGATGAGCCAAAGTATTGGCTATTAAGATTAATTATTCATTTTTTAAATGGCCATTGTAATTGGCCAAAACTTGCCAAGTTATATTTATTCAATGATGATAAAATTTATAAAGTGCAAGCTTGTGCAATTGAATGAGTAAATGGATGAGGAAGTAGTGAATATTAGAAGCGCATTATGGTCATGCTATGTGTTGCTTGAAATGGTATAAGTGTGGTTGCTATTCAGGGTGACAAATGGCTTGGTAAATAGCCTTGTATTTGTCCATATGGATAGACAGATAGGCGTGTGTTTAGGCCGTGTGTCACACATGGTCAGCCCCATGGGCATGTTGATAGACCGTGTGTCCCCTGCATCCAAATTTTGCAAAACTGAATACCCAGAAGTAAACACACGGGTAGAGACACGACCATGTGTCTCAACCGTGTGAAGGCCACAGTCTCTGGACATGGGCGTGTGCCCAGGCCGTGTGAAGTTGCACATTAATTGCAAAAATTTAGTTCGTCACACGGGCTAGCACACGAGCGTGTGACTTAGCCGTGTGGCCCTAAAGGTCTACTGAAGTCATAAATAGAATGTCAAGGTTTTCACACACGGACTAAGACACGGGTGTATCATGGCCATGTGAGGGACATGGGCCATAGACACGGGCGTGAGCCCTATTTGAGTGAAAATTTTCTAAGTGTTTGTAAGATTCCAGTTTAAAACCGTACCACTCTATGTGCATGTTTCAGGTCTCATAGAACTATAATAAGGACGTTATGATTAAGAATGAAAAGTTTAAGTTGGACTAAAAATTTATGGCCTGGTGTTGTATGATGAAGTATGTTAAGTTCGATAATGCCTCGTACTCGGTTCCAGCGTCGAATACGGTTAAGGGGTGTTACAATAGCACCTAGGATGGCCATTCAAATTTGGCACCTATTATGTTCACACACATCATAAACGTGTTCAAACTTAACATCAATATGTTCACACACAATTAATAAATTTGGTTCATGATTTTATGGTTTGGTGCATGCTTTGGCTGAATAGATATATTGTTTCCCTTAGTGCATTCATGCTTGCTTAGATAAGAAGAAAACTCCATGTTCCTTTGAATGTTTGGTGATTAATGCTTTCCATCCCCCCTTGGCCAAGTGCTTCTTGCATGGGACGTGCATCCCCTTAATTACATCTATTAATGATTGGCTTGTTCATGAATTTGCAGCATGTATCTTGGAAATTCGTCTTCCATTTTGTTCATGCATATTAACAATTCAATATGTTGAATTTATGTAGCATTTCCCTCCTTGGATGTTCATGAATCCTTCCATCCTAAAAAATGCATGGGACATTAACTTGAGCACCATTTGAATGATCAAAATTTACCCACAATGAAAGATGATTCTTGAAGGTTCTAGGAGCTTCCTTCTTGCATGAATTTGCCGAATGAACGGTCACTCAATGGTCCATATGAATGGTGACCTACACATATAAATAGAAATTAGTCATTTGCTATAATCACCATCCACAATTGGTTAAGACTAAACTAGACATTCGAATTAGACTCTAAACACATACGCACATGACACACATATGAACGAATGCTAAAATAATTCACATCATACTATAAAATCAATACCATAAGATAAACACTCTATGTGCATGTTAATATGAACACAACTTATGCTAAAACACATAAATATATAACATGACAAATCTTTGGATAAAACAAAATAATAGTAACTCAACACCCAGTCATGTTAACACATCAAAACATGAAAATATTAGACAAAACCCTCGTTTAAAGAAATTTATTTTAACTTTGGGCCCCTTTCACTTTGGCCAATCTTATGTCCTTTGATTTGAAAGACATGATGTGACTGGAATCACATCAAGTAACTTAAATTACATTCTTACATATCATAGGGAAATTCAAATCTGACAATTATTAGACTATTCATAACTTTGAACACGCCAAATCACGTATGCTAATAAACTACTATAGGGGATTCACCTTTCAGATAACACTCATAAGAACTCTTTCAAAAGTATCCCTTAGGTCATACTGAAATTCTGCCATAAGGCTAACCAAACAGAGATACCTTTACACTTACCAGATCTTTATCATAGTATCAATTAGTTGAAAAGTTTAAGAATTTATCTAGATCGTGACCTATAAACATTTCTCTAAACTTGGCCTCTAGGGCATTATAGAATACGTCACACGACTGTCAAGAATATGCCACACAGACTCCACCGTTTACGCTAAAAAGGCCTTGTAGAACACGCCACAAAGGCGTCACAAAGAATTACGTGTTTACTATCCTATCGGACTAACTTAGAAGATTCCATGGGGTTTCTCCCATATGGTCTTATGCATATTTTCATGTTGTGATCTACCAATCTAGTCCACATCTCACTGGAGGCATCACTATTAGTATTTTTTTATCGTATAATGTCATGGGTCTCTGCCACATGGTTTTACACATTTCATCCTCATGTCGTGTTCTTCTAGTTCGATTTACATCTCATCAGAGGTCACACTATGAGTGTTCTTATTGCCACCGTGATCTTATTTTTCGGTTAACAATATACCTTCCATATCGTAGGTATCACAAATGTATGTTTGTTTAACTAACACAAAATGCACTTACCCTAATTTGGTCACATGCCTAACTAACAAATTCATACTCTCTCATATCAAAGTTTTCATGCCTACTTGCCACACATTATCTTATTCTCATTTATAGACACACAACATCTTTATGATACTACAACCCATATATACTCACCAGTGTTCCAAGATGTTATCATCATACAAATTTCTACTTGAACAGTTAACATGTAGGAGCTAGAATAAAGACTCACCTGATACTCACCAAATTGTAGCTCAAATATCAAAACTCGATTGTCCTTCTCAAAATACAGCAACAACTGCTTAAAGAAACATGGAATAACCATTAAAAACTCATTTACAGAAAAATTACTAACATCTCAATTTCAGACGACCCCTACGAAAGGCCTCTTATTCATATATTACTATTTATATACTGCTTACATCCTTACTCTTTCAAAAATCCTAACCTGTAGAGTTACCAGACTTACCAGGAGGCTGAAAATTTCACTGATAATCCCACAAACCATAGCTTCCAATTTAGCGATGAATAACAGAATATTTTAATCTTTAAGAAAGCTAAAGTGAAGAAAGAAAAGAAGAAAAATATAACAGCTTGTTTTCCAATGGTGTCAAAAATAGTGGTTTCGAAACCATAATTCTGACATGTTAGTCCATAAATATTATTTATTTATTAATTACGAGGACATTAGTGTCGTCTTAAAAATTGGTTTAGAAATTCTAATGTTTGTTAGGTTAATTAAAGAAAAAGGACTAAATTATAAAAGTTATAAAACTTAATTGTTATTAAGCTATAAGTGTTAAATGATTATAAAAACATGATTGGGAGGCTTTATATGGTAATTAGCCATGTACTGTAGTGGGTGGACAGTTCATGCATGTTTTTAGTGAAATTCTTATTAAATTACAATGGTAATATGGTAAAGAAATAAATAGAATCATAAAGAAATAGGAAAAACAAGTGATCATCTTCTTCATTTAGCCTTTTCCATCAACCGAAACCCCATTGTTATAGCTTGAAGATTTGGTCACTTGTCTCTCTTGCATGTAAGTGTATCTAAAACCCGTTTTTCAAAAATTTTATGTTTTTGAGATCGTTTTAGTCATATCTAGCTAACCCAGGCTCAATTTATAAAATTGTTAAATGTTTTGGTAGATACCATTGATGAATTTAGTGTGTTCTTGAAGTGCAATAGTTAATTACCATGTTTGGTTGTTAAATAGAAATATTTTGTTAAGTAATTTTGAATGATTTAAAGTTTAGGGATTTAATTGAAAATAAAATTAAATAAAGCAAGGTTTTCTTGTGAAATTTTAGCATGAATGAATTGATTTAGTATAGTTAAAATTTTGGTTCTATGGGAATAGGTTTAATTTTGGAAAATAATATTATTTCGGGTTTAGGGATTAAATCAAATAAAGTGTAAAGTTTAGGGAAAATGTGAAAATTACTAAATATGAAATCATTTCTACTAAATTGAATACTATATGAAAATTGAGGTTGATAAATTGAAATAAACTATTTTATCGATCAAGATTAAGTAGACAACCGAGGAAAAGAGAAAGATTAGTCTCTAAACTTTAGTTATCTCTACAGTTTAGCCCTGGTAAGTTCATCCAGTTTAATTTAGTATAATTTCAAATATTATTTACTGTGAAATTGGTTGTTGAATATTTTTGGTATTCTAGTTTTGTTATAGATTGTTATTAGTAGAGAAAGAAATTGTTCGAACGTCGTTAGAGTACAATTGGCATGCCAATAGGTTATATTGCTCGTGCTACAAGATTGGATTGTGATGAAATGACTTGTTACTATCCACTAAATATACCGATGTCCAACATTTGTTGCAAACTATCGTGTAACAGCCTGTTTTTGGGTCAAATCAGAACAGTGGTTTTGGGACCACAAATCCAAAGTCAAAATATTTATTTTATTATTTTAATAAGTTCTACAGAATGATAGATTAATTACGTGAAAGTTTCGTTAAGAAATTTTATTGTTTGAATGCTTAATTCGATAAAAAGGACTAAATCGTGTAAGGTGTGAAATTAGGGTTCTATATGTTCAAGGTGTTAAATAGCTATGGAACCTTAAAGTGAAGGTCCTTATGTTGTAATTATACCATTTTTTGTGTTGGTGGATATTTATGGGCATAGAATGAATGTATTAAATGGTTAATTACTAAGGTTAAATTGGTAATTTAGTGATTAAAAACAAATTAAGTAAAATACAACATGGATATCATCTTTTAATCTATCATCTTCAACCGATAATCAAAAGAAAAAGAATCCATTTTGTTCATTTAAGGTTCATTCACTTGAATGCTTAATTGGTAAGTCATTTTGACTCGGTTTTTAATGATTTCTATATTTTTGTGATCATTTCAGCTAATACTAGCTAGCCCAGGGACTATTTTGTAAAACTGTTAATGATTTTGAATATTTCCATTGATGAATATGTGTTATTTTTTTATGATTCATGATAGATTTTGAATTGTTTACAAGTTTTGTAAAGTGATTTTGAGTAAAGATGCAAAATAAGAATTAATTTATGAAAATGTGTGGTTAAATGTTTGAATAAATGAAAAATATGGGCTGCTAGGGGCATTATGGTAATTCGGCTAGCATGGATCTATTGTGAATTTCATGAATTTGTGATTTTATGTGATAAGGACTAAATTGCAAAAATGTGAAATAATAAGGGCAAAAATGTAATTTTGCCAAAATGTGTAAATTGTGCTAAATTGAATGAAATGATGATTAAATAAGTAAAATTTGATATTATATAGATTGAGATAAACGAGATTTGGATCTAGAATGGGGGAAAACAAAGTATCGGATAACTAGACCTAATTCGTCGTTATAGCGAACGAGGTAAGTTCGTATGTTTAATAAGCATTAAATTATATATGTATAAATGCTTAATTAATATAATTGTGGTAAATGCTATACTATTTAAATGAAATGTGAATGCTATTGAGTACCATACTACGGAAATGACTGACAGAGATTCGATACAGTGAAAGTCCTAGTTGAACCTCAATAAATGATAGGATACAAATGTCATGACATTAGGGTTACTGAGACTGCGTCTAAGACCATATTTGGGATATGGCATCGATATGAGACTTCGTGTAAGACCATAACTGGGCTATTGGCATCGATATGAGATTACATGTAAGACCATATCTGGGATATGGCATTGGTACGGTACTGTGTGTACGAGATTCCCGAGTATCCTTTAGTATTCCAAATTGTTCAACGAGAAATGTTGAAGAAACATGGTTACAAGTGATAGTACAACTCAATCAAGGTACTTGTGACATAAATCGACAAGTGTTAAAAGTGAATTTCATATGATGAGTAAGTGGAAAACTATGAGAATTCATATGGTTCAATTCAATATATATAAATGTGATGGCTATTGAATTGAATATAGTTTATTTCTATTTACTTATGCTTATGTAAATGTGAATGAATTGATAAGAAGTATGCAAACCATATAATCATTGAAATGAATAAACATGTGAAATTCTTGGTTAACTATGTGAACGGATGCATAACATAAAGGTGGAATTATACAAGTTATATTATAGTATTTATAATGGCTTAAAATGTGTTTATTTGATGAGATGAGTTATTATCATATGAGCTTACTAAGCTTTATAGCTTACTTTGTTTATTTTCCCGTGTGTTATAGTGATATCGAAGCCAGCTTGGATTCGAGGATGGTCGAAGATCGCTACACAGTATCCACCTATAACTTTGGTCATGTTGGTTATGTTTTGGTTATGATTTTGCCCATTTGAATTGGCTTGTAAATGTCTAGGATTTGGTTTGTATATTTGGCCATGTGAGCTGGCCTATTTTGGTTGATTTTGATTATGTTTATATGAATACAATTGACCTATATTGTGTGATGTTGTGTGATTGAGGTGGATTCATGATGCTCGTTGATAATAGGTAAGTTTGAATGTCAATAGGTGATGATTTTTGAATTGGTATGTTTGTGGATTTGATCATAATAATATATAATTGTAAATGGTCATTTTGATGTTTTGAGAAGATAAAGCTTGGCATGAAATTAAATGGAAATATGTGGTATTTATGTTTTGTATTGGTTGGTGTTGGATTTTGTATAAACCATGTTTGATTGGAATTGAAATATATGCCTTTTTTATGCTATATTATGTGCATATTGAGAGGTGTGACAACACGGCCAAGTCACACGGGCGTGTGATCGGCCATGTGGTACAAGTCAGTATACATCGTAATTAGCACACGGCCTAGCACACGCCCGTGTAACTTGGCCGTCCTGCATAAGTTAGTACACTCTACAGGTTTGGTACGGCCTAACACACGACTTGGCACACGGGCGTGTGTAGCCACTTCGAAGGGCACATAGCTAGACACACGAGCGTGTGATTGGCCGTGTGACCCAAGTCAGTATGTACCCCTTATTTTCACACGGACTGTGACACGGGTGTGTCTGGTGGCCGTGTAAGACACAAGGCCTGGCCACACGGGTGTGTGTTCCCTATTTTGAATAAAACTTTACTAAGTGTTGAAAAATTTCCTGAGTTATCAGTTTAGTCGCGAACTACTCCCAAGGCATGTTTAAGGCCACGTAGGCTCTTAATAGGGACAAATTGATTGAGATTGAATGATGATTACTTGTATTGATTAAATGTATGAAAAAAGTATGCTTAAATGTGTTATATTATGGTAATGCTTTGTAACCCTATTCCGACGTTGAATACGAGTGAGAGGTGTTACATTTATTGGTATCAGAGCTACGGTTTAGTCGATTTTAGGACTAACGTAGCATATGTGTGAGTCTAGCTATACATGCCATATAGAACCTGTGATAGTGTGATATCTCCCGACTTTGACGAAAATTTTTTTAATTAGACAGATATGTTTTCTGACCGAGCTAATTCTGATAGTGCAAAAAGTGGTACTCAAATATTTGAGCGAAAATATGTTTATGATGAATTGAAATTCATTAAAGAATGAATAAAAGTTCATAATATTATGTTATTGATAAATGTTATGTTATGTGCATGTATATGTGAGAGTTAAATTTGAGACTTTACGACCCTCAGCCCCTTATCAGTATAGTGTTACAATGAAATCCGTAAGATTTAGATTGAATAAACTAACAAGTGTGGAATTACAGAGTTGTGTGATTGAAGGATTAATATTGTGGTCAGATAAGAGAATGAGTCAATAGTAAAGACCATACTAGAAGAGATATCAGATCGTTTTGAAGGCTGTTTGGATTATACAAAGTCACTATTAAAAAAGAAGACATGATATCTAAAGAATGTATTAACTGGAAGTTCTACTTAATTGATTTCTATTGGTGATGGGATAAAGAGGAATCAATAATGAGAAAATTACACAGTGGAATAATGTTTGAATTGTAAAGATATCTGAGTACAGCAGTATAGTTGAATAGCTTATAATGATCTCTTCTGGGTATTCTACATGATCAATTATTCTCAGAGGTATATGTTGCTATTTATTTTCAAATGAAACTCTTATCGTATGAGAACGCTAGCTAAATACACTGATAGATGAAAGCATTGTTGGTATGTTTAGGTTATGATCGACATTGCTTTATCTTTCCCTGGTATTCTATTCCATTGTGTTGATAGAAAAGTCGACGGTAAAATTAGTATGATGCTAGTATTCTGTTTCTACTGGTTATTGTTTTGTTGAATATACATGAAGATTATATTGCTTCTGTCACAGTTGATTTCAGTGCTTATGAGTGATGTTTTCTTCTAGAATTTCTTTCAGATAACATCGAGATCTTTATCATTCTATATGGGTTGAAATTTTTAGAAATTCTGTATAGTTCCATACTTTGAGATTTCGCTATCTTGGTTTTATTATGATTCTATGTGATTATCTGCAAGAGATATTCTTTTGACGAAGATGAATATATCTATTAAGATTATAATTTCTGGTTTGATCATGGGAGTATAGTGGTATTGTCATCAGATTTATTGAGGTTATGTTTTTGCATTTATTTCTGTTCAAACCATATTTGATTTTCTTTTGTGTTCAAAATGCATAGATGATAGAAGATCAAGTTCAAATCTATATAATAGCTATCATTTCTAGGTAAATCTTGATATATGTCAATGAGTAAAGACGGAATGCTATGTCATATTCGAGTTATGCAGTTTTTAAGAAGATCTTTAACTAGTATCCTGAAGAAATTGCGATAAATTACATGTCTGAGTTACTTGACAATAAGAAGAAATGTTTTCTTTGAAAAGTTATTGTTTGACAGCTATGATCGAGTTAGTTGTTTAGTTTGATTGGGTTATTTGTTTGAAAGGTTAATTGAGTTATATGTGTAACGCCCCAAAAATTTAAGTCTTTAATTTTTGCATGTTATGTTATAAATCAGTTGTTTGCTGTAATGGCTAAGTGATTTGGGTGTATATGGGGGTGTATGGGAAGCCTGGGTTCAAATCTTGGCTTTTGCAGAATTTTTAGTTTTGCTTTTAAATGAATCTAGACACTGACATATAGGCCTTATATATAAGAGTGCTTTCTTTATGACACAGAAAGAGCTTATGGTCTAGTGGCAAGGTAGTGTGTTGTGTAATTGAGAGGTCTGAGTTTCAAGTCCTGGATTGCACAATGGAGTGTTTATTTTACTGCTTGAGCTGTGTAGGTAGTGGAGTTGGACTGAACCACAGCTAAGGGGAGTTTGAATAGAATTTAAAGGGAGTTTGACTAGTCATGAAGAGATTCAATGAGGAATAAGGGGAGAGATTTTAGGAGAAAGTCAAGGAGATGAGAGGGGAGGGAGTTTGTACCGATTTGGGACTCTGGCATCAAGAATTCAGCCAAGAGAGGTATATTGCTCATTTGGGTTCTTTTCCCCTCTTTGGTCGAATGTGGTAGGTCCTTTTGGCGATTTTTCTCTGCTCACTTTTCCTTGTTGCATTTTCTTTTCTTCTCTTATGCCGAATTCATTTTTCTTCCCTTCCACTCATTAGCTTTTGGTTCATTTTGTCCCACTCTTTTCGATCAATATTTGTCAGTCGTTTTTGAGTAACTTTTCATTTTCTTTCCTCTCTTCTTCTCTTCTTGAATCTGTACTTTTTTGGCCTAATATCCTTTGCCTTCCAATCGGCTTGCCTTGTCAGAATATTTCTCCTTTTACCTTCTAGTTTGGTCGAATATCACCTTTTGTTATCACTCTCTGCACCGATCTTCTCTTCACTACTTCTTGTTGTTCTAGTGTTGCAAATGCCTCTGATTATCGGTAAGTGTTTATACTCCTCACTTTGTGATAAAACCTGTTTGCTTCTATTCTTCTTCTTAAAACCGGTTACCCTCTTATTCATCTTTTGATTATCGACTGTTGTTTCCTTTTCCACGATGTGCTACTCATTGTGGTTCTAGGGTTTTTCTTGAGGAGTGGTGGAGTGTAAGTGGTTTCGAAATAGATGCAACCCTCATTCTTAGCGCTCAATCAAGGTAAGGCGTTATCTCACTTTTGGAGTTTAAGCCGTATACTGATTATGTCTTATAGGAGATCATTTGTGGATTGAGACCACTTTTATGGCTTATCTTGGTTAATGGATCGATGGTTGTGGTACAGATAATCTCTAAAGGCATGTGATCATTTCTGGTTAGCGATCTTGGAGGACTAAAGTCGTCTAGTTCAAGTAAGGTAAGGATGGTGGTTTTGGATTAAGTGTCAATAAGAGGATCTTTTACCCTAACAATTAAAGGACTGACAGTGGGTCATGTTTGAATCTAGGTTGGGTGCTCGTGGAACTTGGAGCAGTTTCGTAAACAGGTGTGTAAACACCCCGCTATAACTATAGAACGGTAAAAACCGAAATGCTGAAAAGCTGAAAACACGGAGTTTGAGACCATACGAGCTTGCGATCGCTCATGTGTAAGCCAAACCCACGAAACATGGGCGATAAACTGTAAGAGGCCTCTATGAGCATTCTCATGGGCTTAGGTCGTATTGGGCCATGTTGAGCCAAAATGGGCCGTGTGGGCCCAATGTGCTTGTGGGCCAACACGGATGAAATCCACGATTTGTGGCATATACTGGATTGGGTTATGTAGGTCACATAGCCGTGGCAAAATCTGGGCTGAACGTGCCGCACTACCGTATGGGCCCATTTGGACCGAGTAATAGGCTTTGGGCCCATTTATACTGTTATGACAGTTTAGGTTGCCGAAGTCACTCGAGGCGATTGCGGACCTCTTGAGAGGTCGATATATGCATCGAAATACCTTAAAGTCATTTCGCCCCTAATAGATGGAAATGACCGTTATATCCCTAAGGGTAGGTTGATTGATGTGTTCATGATTTATATATGACTGTTACTAAGTGTGACATTCTGCATATCCGTATGATTTATGACATGACTTACTGCATGGGGTTGGGATAGTGTTATAGAGGAAGTATACTGTATTGGTGGCTTTGCCACATATTCTGTTACTGGCAACTTCGCCATAATACTATTACTGGCAACTTTACTGCGATACTATACTGGCAGCTTTGCTGCGATATTGGTGTGTTGGCTGGATGGGTCAATTTTATCTGTAACATCCTGAAATTGGGCTTAGTAGGATTGGGCCCAAAAGGCCTTGAACGTAGTAGCGTTTAAAATTTTTGAGAACAAGAGATCGGCTTAAATTCAAGTTGGACCTATTAGGTAAGCGATTTTGGAAGGTTAGGGGGCTTCTATGAAGTCCCGGGATCAAACTTTGGCTTTAGGGAAATTTTGGTATTAGGCGAAAAAAACCCTGAGAGTTAGCAGGTAGGCTTTAAGAATAAATGTGGAGGAAAATGACACAAGTGGAGTGTGTGGTGTAGTGGCAAAGTGACGCCACATAAGAGGCAAGGGGATGGCGCCATAAGGAAGGAAGAAGGTCCAAGGTTCAAGTCTTAGCTCTTGCATTTTGGTTTTCTTTTTACATGGACCTTATAATTTGGCTATAGATTTATATTTAGTTGCGCATGGTTTAAGATACAAGAGAAGCTGGTGGCTTAGTGGCAAGTGGTGTGAATAGGCTGATAGGAGAGCCTGGGTTCGAATCTCATGAAAAGCAAGGGAGTATTTATTTTGCGAACTGGACGGCAAGAGTTTGAGTTGGATTTAAACTCTGCTAGCGAAGGGATCCTACATCGAAAAGATACAAAGAAGGAAGGTGAGAAGCTAGCTATATATAGAGCATTCTAGTAGGAGAGTGAATACACCTTGGAGGGCGTTTGGGCACAGGAGTGGTCGGAGCGCGGATTAGCACCAAATTCCTCTCAGGTGTGTAACTCTCTCTCTACTTTAGTTGTAGAGCGGCAAATGCCGAAGTGCCGGTTACAGCAATAGTAGCCACACAAGCGTGCGAGCGCACGTGTGGGGCTTCAACGCAATTGTTGAGGCCATCCGTAGTATTCTTGTGGGTTGAGGCTGCTTGGGCCACGATGGGCTGAAGTGGGCCCAATTGAATAAAGTGTGTGGGCCCGAATGGGCCAAAATCAAGTTTTAAGCTCAATAGTCCGGTAATGACTGGAAATGGTAGTTGAGTTGCTCGAGGTGACATTAGGCTTTCAAAAAGTCCATTGCAGGTGCGAAATTACTGAAATACCCTTGATAGTTAAATTACAAAAGTACCCTTGGTAGGTAAAATTACTGTTATACCCTTTAGAGGTTGATTAGCTTGATTATGTTGTATTATGTCTATCTGATTATGATGGTAATTCATGTTATACTTATATTTGATATATGTTTTGCATACATGACATACTGTATACACGAATTATTATGTCATACTGCATGTGATTTGGGATGTTATGATATGAAGGGGAAGTGCTTATGGGTGACACTGTCACACCTAATGATGGTACATTATTGTATCGATGTTTTGGTGACATGGTGATCGGTGGCTAAGCCACATTATATTATGAGGTCACATAGTGATCGGTGGCTAAGCCACGTTATATTATGAGGTCACATAGTGATCGGTGGTTAAACCACGTTGTACAATTTTGGTCACTTAGTGATAGGTATTATGACTGACAGCATGACTGTCAAAGTGGTATGTAGCGGATGGAAGGTTGATTGTAGAAATCCCCACGTTGTGATTAGCTGGTACGGATTGGTGTGTAGAGGATGGAAAAACTAGGTTTGGGTTGGGACATGATGCATTCATTTATTTTTATGTCATCTTGAGTGGGTTAAGGCCCGATATGCGATTGTGGGCTCGATCCAATTATGTGTTACAGGGGATTTACACACTGAGTCTCGGTGACTCACCCCTTTGCTTAACCTTTCAGGTAACCAGGAGATCGTGGATATGGGAGCCGAGGCGGACTTGTGGAGGCCATAAAGACTTTACTTTTCGTAAACTTTTTCTGTTTTACTTTAATTTTTAATTGGGGATTTTATTTGTGTAATAAGGCCTTCCTAAATTAATATTTGGGTTTTATTTTATTTATTTATGGTTTATCTAAAATCACACTAGGCAAACTTAATCACGAAATTAAAAATGGGGTTTTCAAAATACGAGTAACTCAAAACATACGTTTTCTTTCAAGTATCACCAAGCTTAACGAATATTTGATTAACTAAAAGTTGAAATTTTCCTACACTACCAAACCACTGTTTTCAAGACATCGCCTTCATCGAAAAGTTTTCAAGTCTATGTTTTTTCCTAATTAAACAAAATTTTGTTTTTACTCACACTGTAACATACCAGATCTGGTCGTAACGTTTAGGTCGGATTTGGGGTGTTACAAATATGGTATCAGAGCCTAGGTTCAAAAACTCGGCTGTGGGTATGAGGTTCAAAAATGTGTTCAAAAGATGATTAGAGAATGGTTTAGAAAAAAATATCTGTTTTCTGGAAGTATGGCTCCTGAGTCTCCGGCACCAATCCGCACTGTAAGTTTCCTGATACCTTGCTTTGTTATATGTTGTATTTTTGGTCTCTATTCTGTGTGTTTGGTTTGGATGTGATGTTCGGATATAGAGTTGGTTGCGTATTAAATATTTGTCTGCTTTAATGGCTAGGTGTTTTTGAGTATGTATAGGAGTTCTAAATTCTAGTTAAAAGTATATTAGTGTTATTAAATTCAAAGTGCGCAGCGTGAGCGTAGTGTTGTAGGTTAGGTTGTACGACTGTTCCTGTAGTTGGAAATTTTGAGGACGAAATTTCTTTAAGGAGGGTAGATTTGTAACATCAGGAAACTGGGCCTAGTAGGATTGGGCCCAATGGGCCTTGAGCATAGTAGCAGTTAAAATTTTTAAGAACAATAGATCGGCTTAAATGCAAGTTGGACCTATTAGGTAAGTGATTTTGGAAGGTTAGGGGGCTTCTATGAAGTCCCGGGCTCAAACTTTGGCTTTAGGGAAATTTTGGTTTTAGGCGAAAAAACCCTGGGAGTTAGTAGGTAGGCTTTAAGAATAAAACGTGGAGGAAAATGACACCAGTGGAGTGTGTGGTGTAGTGGCAAAGTGACGCCACATAAGAGGCAAGGGGATGACGCCATAAGGGAGGAAGGAGGTCCAAGGTTCAAGTCTTAGCTCTTGCATTTTGGTTTTCTTTTTACATGGACCTTAGAATTTGGCTATAGATTTATATTTAGTTGCGCGTGGTTTAAGACACAAGAGGAGCTGGTGGCTTAGTGGCAGGTGGTGTGAATAGGCTGATAGGAGAGCCTGGTTCGAATCTCATGAAAAGCAAGGGAGTATTTATTTTGCGATCTGGGTGGCAAGAGTTTGAGTTGGATTTAAACTCTGCTAGCGAAGGGATCCCACATCGGAAAGATACAAAGAAGGAAGGTGAGAAGCTAGCTATATATAGAGCATTCTAGTAGGAGAGTGAGTACACCTTGGAAGGCGTTTGAGCACAAGAGTGGTCGGAGCGCGGATTAGCACCAAACTCCTATCAAGTGTGTAACTCTCTCTCTACTCTAGTTGTAGGGCGGCAAATGCCAAAGTACCGGTCACAGCAGTATCAGCCACACGAGCGTGCGAGCACACGTGTGGGGCTTCAACGCGATTGTTGAGGCCATCAGTAGTATTCTTGTGGGTTGGAGCTACTTGGGCCACGATGGGCCAAAGTGGGCCCATGGGCCCAATTGAATAAAGTGTGTGATGGTGTAGTATATAGTGAACCAGACTAGGTGAATCTCATATACGTGGCTAGATTTGTGTTTAGTGGGCCACACGAGCGTCTGGGCCCGAATGGGCCGAAATTGGGTTTTAGGCCCAATAGTCCGGTAACAACTGAAAATGGTAGTTGAGTTGCTCGAGGTGGCATTAGGCCTTCGGAAAGGCCATTGTAGGTGCAAAATTACTGAAATACCTTCGATAGGTAAATTATGAAAATACCCTTGGTAGGTAAAATTACTGTTATACCCCTTAGAGGTTGATTAGCTTGATTATGTTGTATTATGTCTATCTGATTATGATTGTAATTCATGTTATACTTATATTTGAGATATGTTTTGCATACATGACATACTGCATACACGAATTATTATGTCATATTGCATGGGATTTGGGATGTTATGATATGAAGGGGAAGTGCTTATGGGTGACAATGTCACACCTAATGATGGTACATTATTGTATCGGTGTTTTGGTCACATGGTGATCGGTGGCTAAGCCACGTTATATTATGAGGTCACATAGTGATTGGTGGCTAAGCAACGTTATATTATGAGGTCACATAGTGATCGGTGGCTAAGCCACGTTATATTATGAGGTCACATAGTGATCGGTGGTTAAGCCACGTTGTACGATTTTGGTCACATAGTGATCGGCATTATGACTGACAGCATGACTGTCAAAGTGATGTGTAGTGGATGGAGGGTTGATTGTAGAAATCCCCACGATGTGATTGGCTGGTACGGGTTGGCGTGTAGAGTATGGAAAAACTAGGTTTGGGCTGGGACATGATGCATTCGTTTATTTTTATGTCATCTTGAGTGGGCTAAGGCCCGATATGCGATTGTGGGCCTGGAGCCGATTATGTGTTACAGGGGATTTACACATTGAGTCTCGGTGACTCACTCCTTTGCTTAACCTTCTAGGTAACCAATAGATCGTGGATATGGGAGCCGAGGCGGACTCGTAGAGGCCATAAAGACTTTACTTTTTGTAAACTTTTCCTTTTTTAATTTAATTTTTAATTGGGGATTTTATTTGTGTAATAAGGCCTTCCTAAATTAATATTTGGGTTTTATTTTATTTATTTATGGTTTATCTAAAATTTGACACTAGGCAAACTTAATCACGAAATTAAAAATGGGGTTTTCAAAATACAAGTAACTCAAAACATACGTTTTCTTTCAAGTATCACCAAGCTTAACGAATATTTGATTAACTAAAAGTTGAAATTTTCCTACACTACCAAACCACTATTTTCAAGACATCGCCTTAATCGAAAAGTTTTCAAGTCTATGATTTTTCCTGATTAAACAAAATTTCATTTTTACTTCACCCTGTAACATACCATATTTGGTCATAACGTATAGGCCAGGTTTGGGGTGTTACATTATCCCCACATGGTGTGTTGGTGGTACGGAGTGGTGTGTTGGTTGGATTGGGATGGATTGCATTATTACACTGTCACTGTATTGGGCTAAGGCCCACACTATTACTGTATTGGGCTAAGACCCACACTGCATCATTTATTCTTGATAGGGCTCGCACCCACTGCTATTCGCATGTTGCATACTGACTAACTGGTAGGGGATTACACACTGAGTTTTTTGTAAACTCACCCTTTACTTTTTACTGTACAGGTAATCCTCAGCTATAGGCGATTTGGTGTTATGAGGGACTCGGAGGTGGCCACACTATTGCAGCTATTTTACACTGCTGTTACTTAAATTTAAAATTTTTGTTGGGTTTTGCTTATGTAATAAGGCCATTTATGTTTGGTTAAAATTTTAATTGGGCTTTGCTTAATTACTTAAAATCGCTAGTTTAGGAGAAGGTGAATTTTCAAAATAAATATTGTTTTCAAGGACAGGAAAGTTAAACATTATATTTTTCCAAATGCTTCCTCGATTTTAAATCAACCTATTATAACAATGACTGATAATAAGGCAAATGTTTTAACTAGATGATTTGTTAAATAAAAATAAAGGGGTTTTGAATTTGGAAATGATTTTTACCAACAAGTCTAATTTTTGAAAGAAGCCAGATTCGGCTATAACGTCTAGGCCAGGTTTGGGGTGTTACATTTAGTGGTATCAGAGTCAAGTTGCAAAACTCAGCTATGGAATAGGTTTTAAAAATATTTGGCATGTCTGGAAAACTGTTCTTAAAGTGTTTTGGAAGGTTTACAAGTGTGGCACACCGAGTCTCCAGCCCCGAATACGTAAGTTTGCTTTAAATTGTAGACTGCATTGAACTGAAATATACTGAGAGACTACTATAGATAGTAAGACTATACTGAAACTATTTAGTTAAACTGAGACGGTAGGAAACTAGAAACTGTAGGGAGACCTTGATTTGAGAAAACAAAATTCTGATTACTGCTTTTCATAAGACATCTGTTAATAATTATTGCAATTACAATTTGATAAATAAAACTTTGTAAATAGTTAATATGTTATTTGATATGAGCACTAGAGGTACTCGCGGAAGGGGTACCTGAGGCCGCGGTAGAGGCTGAGGAAATGCTAGGGCTGGGTCTTCGGGATCAGGCCACATGTAATTTTCCAAAAATATGTGAATTGTAAATTGCAAACCGAGTCATAAAATTTCATCCAAATTAAAACTTTTCAAATTTTTATCTTTGAGTCCCTAAATAGGGCCTACGAGGCCCAATACAGACTTTGGAAGTGGTTCGGGACTAAACCGAGAACTTTGGAAAACATTAAAAAATTTCTTGAAAAACATGGGCACATGACCATGTCCAAGGCCATGTCCTTCACACAGCCGAGATACACGCTTGTGTGTTAGGCCGTGTGGTGTTTCGAATTTCCAAAAATCAAGTGCAGACTTCACACATCCTAGGCCCATGGCCGTGCGGCTGCCCGTGTGACCACAAGTAAAGCTATTTACCAAGCCCTTTTCCACCTCTAAACACTTATACACTTATACAAATTTATCATCACACAACATGATATTATTAAGCATTCAAACATCTACACTAAGACATCTTCATACCATTTTCAAACCACATTCATCATGCATAATCACATACACACTTAACCATTCACATCATGTAACTTACACAACCAAACACATTTACCACTTATAATTATCACACATTTACTCATCCAACACATGCAAGCATACACATCCTTGAAATGCATCATCATAGACTTATAACATAACAATTATTAGCCACATTAAACGGCCTTATACAACAATAACCATCAAATAGCATAGGCCAACATTCTAGGCCAACTCATAATAAAATATACACACATAATCAAGTCCCTATACATGCCATAGACTTAAAAAAACTTGAAGATCGTTGATACAATACCAATCAATAACTTGTTAGTGTGATAGAATCTCCGACGACCTCCAACTCGAGCTAGCATCTGTGACACTATAGGAAAAAGAAAAGGAAGGGGGTAAGCAGTATAGCTTAGTAAGTAGGAATGTAAATAATAAGTGAATTACTAATAGGCTTTTATAAATCTTCACAAAATGTTCTCAAGATAATACAATCATAATTGCACATAGTTCCACTATTTATTCATGTTCATCTCAAGCTGTCTACTCAAGTCACTGTCACTAAATTAATTATATCTTGAGCTACGGAACTCCAAACTAAGATCCGTTAATTTTCCCCAAAACTAGACTCCCATATATTTTTGCCATATAGTTTTAAGAATTTTTGGTTTAGCCAATAAGTACAGTTTATTCGTTAAAGTCTCCCCTTTCCTGCTGCCTGATAGTTTCAACCCTTCTTCAGTAAAAATTAATTATCTCCTCATACGGGATTCAGATGACGTTCCCATTTGTTTTTGTTGAAGGTATACTCATTAAGAAATTTAATAATATAAATTATAAACCAAAATTATTTTTATACAATGTTTAGTGATTTTTCAAAGTCGGAACAGGGGATTCCAAAATCATTCTGACCCTATCTCACAAAAATTCAAATATCTCAGAATATGAATTTTTTTTGCTTACACCGTTTCTTTAATGATAAAATAGAGTTATTAAGATTTAATTTCATATCTTATTCAAATTCTAACACCATTTTTGGGGATTTTTCAAAGTGATACAACTGCTGCTATCCAAACTATTTTATTGCTAATTGTTTCTTTGTATTAATTCTCATTTACACACATATAACACTAAAGTATATCCATAGTTAGCCATGCCAATAGCTAGTCATCATCAAATAATTACAAGTCTTCATTTAACACTTATTCCATATCAACCTTACCACAGTTCGATCACATTGCTCATGAATATATATACACATGTACCTGCACTTGTTCATCACATAATCACATTCAATTACACTTAGTTATTTTCCCGTTGAACACATCGGAATATTATTGGATACATCGGAAGTTTGCACGTAAGTTCCACACCTGTAGCCAAAGCTACTTCACATCACTTTTTACATAAAGGCTCGTTCTCGAGCTATTCACTTTCACAGGTCTGCTCACACAAGGTGCCGGTCATTTGTTACTACTCAGTGCTGCTCACACAAGCTGTCAGGTATCCGCAACACATGTTGGTATACCCATCCACTGGTAAAACTTAATACCAGCACCCGGATTCACTTAGTCACAATTTCACATAGATTTCACATAGGTCCCTAGTGACATGTCACTTGTATCCTATTCTATTCCTAAGGTTTAACCGGGAAATTTCTCACTTGTCGATATTTTGTCAATTACATCAAATACTCAGCCACAATTCATACCATTTATCAAAATATGAAAACATAAGTAAAAACGATGCATTATTTACATACAAACTTACCTCGGTAGCACAATTGGTGAAAAGGACTTATTCGTCATATTCTTTATTTTCCTTCGTTCTAGGTCCGAACCTCATTTTTCTTGATTATAACAACAAATATCACTTATTTTTTCAATATACTACTCAAATTAACCCAAAATTTACATTTTCGAAAAATTACATTTTTGCCCCTAAACTTTGTCATATTTACAATTTTGCCCCTAGGCTCGTAAAATGATTTTCATTCAACTTCGTTTTATTTTAAGCCTAGTCAAACCATTTTCATAACTACAATAGCCCACAATTTCCACTAATTCACACTTTATGACAAATTTTATAACTTTTCCAAATTAGTCCTTTTTAGCATTTTCACTGAAAATCACTTAGTAAATGTTGTTTCTCTAACAATAAACATGCATTTTCTATCATTAAACACAAAAATACACATATTCATCATGGGTCAAAATCCATATCTCAAATTAGTGGTAGAAATAGATAGATCTTGTTACGAGGATTTCAAAAATGTAAAAATCATTAAAAACGAGGCTAGAACGGACTTACAATCAAGCTTGGAAGCTTGAAAAACCCTAGCCATGGTTTCCCTTTGTGAAATTTGGCCGTGGGGTTGAAGATGGACAAAAATTTGATTTTAATTTTGTTTTTAATTCATTTTAATTTCATTTTATTGGACTATATGAGGTGATTGAGAAAATTGGGCCAGTAGCATATCGTTTAGCCTTGCCGTCCGAGTTGGAAAAGATCCATGATTTATTCCATGTGTCTTTGTTGCGTTGTTACCATTCTAACATATCACATGTGATTTCACCAACAGAGGTTGAGATTTGTTCAGATATGACCTATGGTGAAGAGCAGGTTAAGATTTTAGATTGGGAGGTCAAGAAATTGAGGAATAAGAGTACAGCACTTGTAAAGGTATTATGGAATAGACATGGGGTCGAGGAATCCACGTGGGAGCCCGAGGAGACTATGAGGGACCAATACCCAAACCTTTTCATTGGTAAGATTTTCGGGGACGAAAATCCTTAAGTGGGGAGAATTGTGATAGCCCGATTTTGGGGCTAGTCAGAACATTGGTTTTGAAACCACTAATCCGAGGCCAGAGAAATTAGTTTTAATATTATTTTATGATTTTTAGCATGATTATATGAGTGCATGAAAATTTTGGTAGATTAATTTTAGTGATTACTTGCTTAATTTCGAAAAAGGACTAAATCGCATAAAGTGCGAAAGTTTTGTTCTACAAGCTAAAGGTGTTAAATAGCTATGTAACACTAAATTAGGGGTTCTTATTGAGTAAGTAGACCAATAAAATTATGGTGGCTGGACATAGAATTTTTAATTGGAGACAAAGTCATAAAATGGTCAAACTTAGGTGACATTAGGTGACTTGTTTAATAAAAAAGTAAAACAAAAAGAGAGAAGGCTATCATCTTCTCTTCTCCACCAAAATTTTCAGCAAAAAATGGGGGTTTTGAGAGGTCAAATTTTAGCCAAGTTTTTCGCTTACAAGTAAGTGATTTTGGTGGTTGTTTTTGTTAATTTTCATGTTTTTGGAACTCCTATAGCTTAATCTAGCTAATGAGCGGACTATTTTGCAAAATGGTTGAGAGTCTAGGGTTTTACCATGTGAGTATTCATGTTTTTTGCTGAAATTTTATGGAAGAAAATGAATCTTGGTTGTTAAATAAATAACTTTTGTGGAATGGGTTTTCATGAAAACACCTAGAAGGACCATTTTGTGAAGTTTATAAAATAGGTTGTGAATGTGTGAAATAATTGGATTTATGACTTGCTATAAGTTTAAAATAGATTCAGATAGGCTTGGATAATGAGGAAATTTGATGAAAATCGTTTTACGAGACTAGGGGAAAAATTGTAATTATGTGAAAATATAAGGGAAAAACGATAATTTTTCTAAAGTAGGAATTTTGGAATGTCTTGATTAATGTGGTGATTAAAAAAGTAAATTTTGTCAGTATAGATCAAGAAAAATGGAATTCAGACCTAGACCGGGGGAAAACCAAGCTATTGGACTAAATCGAACTAGTCGCCCATATTTTGTATACTGAGGTAAGTTGTACATAAATAATAGAACTTTATTGTTAATAGGTATTGAATAATTAATATGGCATAAAGTGTATGATTATTTTTGTGAATATGCATGATGAGAATTGATGTAGTAAAAACTTCTAGTTGAACCTTAGGAATAGTTGGATGTCCATGCCATGACATTTGGGTGGTATGTGTGCTAGTGTAAGACCATGTCTGGGACACGGCATCGACCACATTAAGAGAGCCAGTGTAAGACCATGTCTGGGACATGGCATCAGCATTGAGACGAGAACTAGTGTAAGACCATGTCTGGGACATGGCATTGGCCTCGACATGTGAGCCAGTGTAATACCATGTCTGGGACATGGCATCGGCATTTTACCCTCTTGTGTGAGCCTTATCGGATATCCTTTAGTATTCCAAATGGTTCCACGAGTTATTTAAAGCTTATGATAAAGATATGAAAGGATATAATCATGTTGTGAGTGGTACAGGTTCTTACTTGAAACTCATGAGATATGAGCTTAGTTATGATACCTTAATGGTAAAGATGAAATTGAGTAAGTTCTATCTATGAGAATGATTTAGGGACAATCTTGTAATCTTTGGATTATACTTGTGATGTGTAAATATGTAGTAAATCCACCATTGCTAAATCAAGAATGTTGTGCTGGTTTATAATATGTTATGTGTTTAAAGATGCATAGTTGATGTTGTTACTTATTTACATGCAACTTACTGAGCTTTGTGCTTACTCCCTTTCCTTTCCATTTTCTTATAGTATCGTCAAGCTAGCTCGAGGATCAAAGGACGTCAGAGGCTCAATCACACTATCAATCTGAACATTTGGTATAGTTAGATTTATCATTTTAAGTGTGGCATGTATAGGGACTTGGTCTTTGTCAAGTGCCAAATTGTTTTGGCCAAATGTGTTTGCTTGTCTTAAAGATTGATTCATTTTTGTATAAGGCCAAGGATGATGGCAAATACTTGTTGTTGGTAAATGCAAATGTTGGTATTTCCATGAATGTGGTTAATACGTGGTTTGATTGATAAGTAAGAAATGTTGTAGGCAATAGACAATAGCTTGGATTGAGGCGTGGATGCTTTGGTTATGACTGATTTAGTCATGTGTTTGTGCTTGTGATGGTACTATATTATGTGAGTAGATGTGTGCTTGAAAGGGGTGACAAAAAGGCTTGGAAAATAGTCTTACAGCCGTCCACACGGGTCGACACACGAGCATGTGTCTAGGCCGTGTGTGACACACGGTCTGCCCCATGGGCGTGTAATATGGTCGTGTGTCCCCTGCACCTTAAATTGGTAAAACAGAATGTCTAGTAGTAACCAAACGAGCTAAGACGCAGCCGTGTGTCTCAACCATGTTGAAGACACGACCATAGGACATGGGCATGTGCCCAAGCCGTGTGAAGTCTGCACATTTAATGCGAAATTAAATTCGCCACATGGCCTAGCACACAGGCGTGTGCCTTGGCCGTGTGACCTTAAATTGTTGCTGACGTCAGAAACAGAATATCAAGGTTTTTGCACACGGGCTGAGACACGGGCGTGTCATGGCCGTGTGGGGCACACGAGCGTGTGCCAGGCCGTGTGAAAGCCACTGTAGGTTCAAATTGAAAAATAAATCCACACGGGCAAGGGACACGGGCGTGTCCCTATATGCTGAGGTAGTTACACGGTCATTCAACGTGGCCGTGTTAATAGGTCACATGGGCGTGTCGCCCTTTCACACGAGCATGTGCCCCTGTTTTTGGTGACATTTTCCAAAGTTTTCTAAAGAACTCGGTTTGGTCCCGAACTGTTTCTAAAGTGTGTTTTGGCCTCGTAGGCTCATATTAAGGATTTTAAGACAAAGTTTGAAAAGTTTTAAATTTGAACAAACTTTCATAACCCAAAATTGTTTGTATGCATGTTATTAAGTTAGGTAACGCCTCGTACCTTGTTCCAGCATAGGATACGGTTAAGGGGTGTTACACTACTAGTGGATGAGTATACTGTTATGTGTTGCGGTTACTTGCAACTTGTGTGAGCAGCATTGTGTAGCTACGTCTTAATTGATAGCTTGTGTGAGCAAGCCCGTTGATAGCTCGAGAGTGAGCATATATGTTATATGAGATTGAGATAGCATTGGCTAAGTATGTGGCACTTCGGTGTGAGTTTCCCGAGTATTCGATAGTATTTTGAATGGTTCAATGAGTAAATGAAAGACGTGGTTGAGTATGAGATTGGTAAGAGATGGATCAGGTATGTACATGAACCGTATAAGCTTTAAATCGAAGAAATTGTGAAGTTTGCATATAATTTTATGCTTAAAGATGTGAAAGGTTTGTTAGATAATATGAGATACATATTGATATATTCTGTAACAGCCCATTTTTAGTCAAATCAGAACAGTGTTTTTGGGACCACAAATCTGAGGTCAAAATATTTATTTTATTATTATTTTAATTTTTACAGCATGATATTATGTTGTTATGAAAATTTTGTTAGGAAATTTTATCGTTTAATTGGTGAATTTGAAAAAAATGACTAAATCGCGTAAAGTGCAAAAGTGGAGTTCTATTAGCTAAAAGTATCTAATAGCCAAGAACCTTAAAGTTAAGGTCCTTAAGTGATAATTAACCCATTACTGAGTTTGTAACACCCCTTACCCGAAACCCTTGCCGAAATCGGGTATGTGGTATTACTAGACTTGACTATTAACTCGGAGCAAAAAAAATAAAAAATTTTTAAAGCTGTCCAACTGTGTCACGCTGACTAAATCGACCATAACTCGAGTTACAAAACTCGAAATTTAGATCCATAAATTTTACTTAAAACTAAACTCATATAAATTTTCACCATAATTTTTCCAGAATTTTTCATGTGGCCAATTAGTACAGTTTATTCATCAAAGTTACCTTTATTACACTGCTTGACAATTCCGACCTGTCTTTACAAAAATACAGTTATCTCATTCCACAAATTTCCTATAATGTTCTTGTTTATACCAATGAAAAATAGACTCATTAAGGATTCTACACATATAAACCATGCTTCTTAATTATTTTTTTACACTTTTTAACAAATTTTCCAAAACAGAACAGTGACTCACGAATTCATTCAGAGCAGGTCTCACTAAAACTTAATTATCTCATAATATATAAGTCCTTTGCCTACTCTGTTTCTTCCATGTAAAAATAGACACAATAATGTTTAATTTCATATCTCATTCACCTTCTAATTCAATATATCCAATTTTTGGTGATTTTTCTAAATCACATCACTGCTGCTACAACAAGCTGTTTCGTTGCAATCTATGAAAAACTAACTTCTAACCAAACATACCTACATCCCTAATTCAAGGATTCATTTCGTACACAAACATTTCATTATCAACAACGATTAACTCCGATTAAGTATGCATAAACATTGCCAACATAAACCGACATTCGTATCAAAAACACAAGGAAAAGCATACTTAACTAAAAATTTAGCCATATTCGCATGGCTATTATATACATGAACCTTAAGAATTTATCAAAACAAGACCAAGTCATTCCTATACATGCCTTCATTTAAATCCAAAATGAAAGAGTACCAAAATGTAGATTGATAGTGTGAGCGACTTTCTCCCGAACGATCCCGACGAGCTTGTAGCTTGTACCTAATCTATAAAACAAAGGAAACATTTCACACGATAAGCTTGCTAGCTTAGTAAGTCCTAATTTCATAAAAATATAACATTCAAAAATCAACAATTTAATTATTACAATTCAACTTGTAGGCTTGTGCTCATATTTATTATCAAACTTTCAACTTCATATCGATGTGACTAAGTATAAATTCGTAGGAAAATTTCTCTTTGTCCACATATTGTGATCAAAATATTTGTTCATAATCCAATCTTTAAATCCAAAGTGTCATCATGTAACCATAGGTACAAATATTCATATACTTGAATATCAATTATTATAACATGTCATCAATTTTACAACCACATCATTCATCAATAAAACCGAGAACACATACCATTGGTAATAAATCACTAGTTTACCTTGTCTTAATTAAGTAAGAAGCTCATTCCTACTTTACATACTCACCTGAACCGTTAACTCGATAAATCTCTTTAATTCGCCTTGAACACAATTTCGGTTTCTAATTTGTGAAATACAACACCGCATCAAGCACTGCTGGGCATAAAAGCCCGATAAATAACACCGCACAAGGCTGCTGGGCTTAAAGCCCGAATTAAATCACCGGCACTAGGCACGCTAGGCTTAAAGCCCGAATTAAATCACCTAAGACTAGGCCCGCTAGGCTTAAAGCCCAAACACATTAATGTAATCAATCATCGCTAATACCCTTTTTATACTATATCACATAATGAAAGTACTTTGGCTTATTTACATCAAACAATCAAAACCATTCTAATAGGCTTATATACATTCGGCTATGACATGAATATCTACTAAAATTTATCAAACATTATCGTACAATTGATTTATAATTAATTCTTCAATATATTATAGCTTAAGGACTTACTTATTCACTTTGCCTTAGCCAAAATAAATTCACTTTAATGCTATTCATTTACATTCGGCTACATTATGAATTTATACTCTAAATTTTCACAATTCATCATTCATTAAGTTCATAATTAATTTATTGAAGTATTTTAGCTAAAGGACTTACCTCGGTTGTCGATAGTCCGTGCGAATCGGCTATTCGAGAACCTTCGTTTTTCCCCGGTCTAATTCTGTCTTTCTTTGCTCTTGATCTAAAACACATTAGGATTTAGCTCATTTAATCTCATTTCATCTAAATTTAGTCTCAAAACACCCTAATGGGCAATTTACCATTTTGCCCCTAATATTTCCCGTTTTTACAATTTGGTCCAATTTACACAAAACACCAAATAAGCAAAATTTTCCAACTTTATAGCTTGGCCGAATATCCCCTATGGCCATATGTGTCCATGCATTTCGTTTATTTGACATTTTAATCCTTCACAAATTTATTCTTTTCAATTTAGCCATATATACTCAAAATTACCAAAAATCCCAATACAAAACTTGTAAATCTTTAACATACATTTAATTTAAAATCATCAAACATCAAAACTATCCAAGCTTGTTAATGGCCGAATCCTACATACATAGTATTTTCAAAAATTTAGACATGGGTCGGGTAAAATACGGAACAACGATATCAAAAACGTAAAATTTATCAAAAACTAAGCAAAATACCTACCCCAAATCAAGCTCTAAGTTGCCGAAACTTCAAGCTCCAACAATGGAGTTTTTCTCCTCAAAAATTCGCCAAGAAGATGAACAATGTGATGTTCTCTTTCTTCCCACTCATGCTTATTATAATAATGTTGTATTTCACATATAATTTAACATTATTACTTAATATTCTAATATAACTTGGTAATAAACTAAATTAACATGTAATTTGGACTTATAAAAGCCCATTGCCGTCCCTTACTATGGTGAATGGGCTAATTGCCCTTTTGGTACACCCACTTAAAAAGCCACAATCAATTTAGTACTCTTCACTTAAGCATGCAACTTTTGCGCTTTTCTCGATTAAATCCTTTTTATCAAATTGAGCACTTAAACGACTAAATTTTTCTACGAAATTTTCACACTCACTAAATCACATATAACAAACACAAAATATAATATTAAAATATTTCTCGGACTCGAATTCGTGGTCCCGAAACCACCGTTCCGATTTGGGTCAAAATTGGTCTGTTACAACTCTTCCCCCCTTAAGGATTTTCGTCCACAAAAATCTTACCGTTAAATAAGTTCGGATATTGTTGCCTCATTGACTCTTCAGGCTCCCACGTAGCCCCTTCAACTCCGTGACGATTCCATAGAATCTTTACTAATGGAACCCTTTTATTTCTTAACTCTTTGGTTTCCCCGAGCTAAGATACGGATCGGTTCTCATCATAGGTCAAATCGGATCGAATTTCAATCTCGACGGGGTGATCACATGGGACGGATCCGATCTGCACTGCGAAGCATCGAAACGTGAAATACATTGTGTATCTTTTCTAAGTCAAGGGGCAGTTTCAATCGATAAGCAACAGGCCCTATACGCTCGATGATTTCATACGGTCCGATAAATCTCGGACTCAACTTGCCTTTCTGACCGAATCGGAGTATTTTCTTCCACGGAGAAACTTTCAAGAACACCCGATCTCCGACCTGAAATTCAATGTCCTTGCGTTTTAAATCGGCATAGGACTTTTGACGATCCGAAGCAGCTTTCAAATTACTTCTAATTACAACTCCCTTCTGTTCAGTTTCTTTAATCCAATCAACCCCATGTATCTTATTCTCACTGAGCTTAGTCCAATACAACAGTGTGCGACATTTTCGATCATATAAGGCTTCATAAGGTGCCATTTTTATGCTAGATTGAAAGCCATTATTGTAAGCAAATTCGATCAAAGGTAGGTATCGTTACCACGTACCTTCAAATTCGAGAACGCAACACCTCAAAGATGTCCTCAAGTATCAAAATAGTTCACTCGGTGGCATCGACCGCATTTTGCGGATGGAAGGTCAGTACTAAAATGAAGTTTGGTACCTAGAGCATCTTGCAATTTCTTCCAGAATCGTGATGTAAACCTCGGGTCCCTATCTGAAATAATGGAACTCGGTGCACACCGCAATCTTACAATCATGACACATACAATTCGGCAAGCTTATCAAGTGAATAGTCGGTGCGCATCATCGGTATAAAATGAGTGATTTAGTCACCTATCGACAATAACCCATATCGCATCTTTCTTACTCGGTGTCATAGGAAGACCGGATACAAAATCCATTGTAATTCTATCCCATTTCCATTCGAGTATCATGATTGGTTGAAGTAGTCCTGACGGTACTTGATGCTCGACTTTTACTTGTTGATGATTAAGCACTTAGAAACAAACTCGGATATATCTCGTTTCATGCCAGGCCACCAATAGAATTGCTTCAAGCCGTTATACATTTTAGTGCTACCCGGGTGTATCGATAGTCGACCACTATGGGCCTCACACAGGATCATCTGTATCAAATCTGAGTTCTTTGGAACACACAATCGGCCTTTATAATTCAAACAATCATTTGCATCAATCTGAAAATCTGATTCTGTACCACTTCCACACTGACTCGGAATAGCAATCAACTTTTCGTCAACTTTCTGTGCATCACAAATCTGCTGAATAAACATCGGTCTTGCTTGTAGCTCGGCTACGATCGAACCATCATCAGACATAGCCACCCGTGCATTCAATGCACGAAGTGTAAATAATGATTTTCGACTTAACGCATCTGCTACAACATTAGTTTTCCCCGGATGGTAGTCAATCACTAATTCATAGTCTTTTAGCAATTCTAACCATCTGCGTTGTCTCAAGTTTAAGTCTTTCTGAGTCATCAAATATTTCAAACTTTTGTGATCTGAATAAATATGACATTTTTCGCCAAATAAGTAGTGACGCCAAATTTTTAATGCGAACACAATGGCTGCTAACTCCAGATCGTGAGTTGGATAACTTTTCTCATGCGGCTTCAATTGTCTCGAAGCGTAGGCTATCACCTTGCCTTCTTGCATTAAAACACAACCCAACCCATTTAAGGAAGCATCACTAAAAATAGTAAATTCCTTACCCGATTCAGCCGAGTTAACATCAAGCTTCTTGGTCAAAAGGCTTTCAACCGCTCTCGAAACTTTTCTCGACACTTTTCCGACCACTCAAATTTGACATCTTTCTCGTAGTAGTCTCGCCAACGGTGTAGCTATAACAGAAAAAACCTTTTACAAACCGTCAGTAATACCCGCCAAAGCCTAGGAAACTTGAATCTCTAAACATTCTTTGGTCGTTTCCAATCAAGTATGGCTGCTATTTTGTTTGGATCCACCCAATACGACAATCAAACAACATGACCCAAGAAGTTGACTTCATTCATCCGAACTCACACTTACTCGAACTTTGCATACAATCGTTGATCTCTCAAAGTTTGTAGTACTAATCTCAAATGCTCAAGATGTTCCATTTCATTTTTGGAGTAGATCAAGATATCATCAATAAACACTACTACAAACCGATCCAAAAAGCGGCGACGGAGACCCGGTTCATTAGATCCATAAAAACAAAGCAGTGCATTAGTGAGTCCAAAAGGCATAACCAAAAACTCATAGTGTCCGTACCTCGCTTCGGAAAGCGATCTTTGGCACATCCGAATCTCGACTCATAATCGATAATAGCCCGATCTCAAATCTATTTTCAAAACACTGAAGCCCTCTTCAATTGATCAAATAAGTCATCAATCCGAGGTAACGGGTACTTATTCTTTATGGTTACCTTATTTAGTTGCCGTAGTCGATACACACATTCGCATAGTCCCATCTTTCTTTTCACAAATAAAACCGTGCACCCC
The DNA here is from genome assembly GCA_025503065.1 of Gossypium bickii. Taxonomy (NCBI): domain Eukaryota; kingdom Viridiplantae; phylum Streptophyta; class Magnoliopsida; order Malvales; family Malvaceae; genus Gossypium; species Gossypium bickii. Next base: position 36,829,319 of record CP106717.1, on the reverse strand, counting down.
CACGAGAGAAACTCGGTCGCGCGAAGCCCTTATCTCACAACTCTTGCAATCGCGCTTTCAATTCTTTTAATTCAATAGGTGCCATTCGGTATGGAGCTATCGAAATCGGAGCCGCACCCGGTACTAACTCAATGCCGAACTCAATCTCTCGTACGGGGGGTAAACCCAGTAGTTCTTTAGGAAACACATCGGGGTATTCACATACAACTGATACAGATTCAATTTGTATCTCGGACATTTTATTATCCAGTACATAGTCCAAACCCTTTTCTCACATATTTTCGGGCTAACATTGAAGATATTATCAGAGGCAACCCATTTACGTCCACAGATTTAATTTCGATGGTCTCACCATTTCGACATTTCAAATCGATAAGCTTCCTTTTACAATCCACTATCGCCTCATGTGAAGTTAACTACCCATACCCAAGATTATATCAAATTCGTCAAAGGGCAACAACATTAAATCAGCTGGGAAGCAATAATCTCGAATCATCAACGGGCAACTTCTACACACTTTATTAACAAGCACACATCTACCCAAAGGGTTGGACACACGAATCACAAACTTGGTAGACTCAACTAGCAGAGTCTTGCCAAATTTTAAAGTTTCACACACATAAGAATGAGTCGAACCAGGATCAATTAGTGCAATCACAGTAGTATCATAAAGAGTGAAAGTACCGGTAATGACGTCGGGGAGGAAGCATCCTCTCTAGCTCGCGCAAGGATATGCTCTAGCCGGAGCTCTAGCCTCGAATCAATCAGTAGTGTTCTTCGTTCCTTTCGACTACCACCTACATTGCACGAATGTGCGGGTGGTCTACCTCGCATTGACACGTTGCTCGGTTTAGTGTTCGAATCAGATTATGCTCATCTAACTTCTGACACTCTCTAATAAAATGATCGGACGATCCACATTTATAGCAAGACCGATCATGGAATCTACAACTCCACGAGTGCCATTTCCCACAATGCTTGCATTCAACTCTATTTTGTGGAACGTTACCAACATCAAGCTATCGAGGTAGCTCGGGAGCTCATAGGAGGTCGATCCCGCCTAGGTGGATCTGTAGTAGCTTTTTACATGTGTAGTCATCTCTCGGGCTTCTTGATCGTGGAATGAAAGACTTTACCCAAGACCTTTTTCGGATGTCTCTAGCTTCTGTCTCTCACCTTTCTTTTCTCTTTTTCCGAGCTCTTCTTGACTTTGCAAGCTCTCTCAACTAAAGTTACAAACTCTTGGATTTCAAGAATGCCAACAAACATCTTTATATCTTCATTTAGGCCGTCTTCAAATCTTTTACACATAATAGCTTCGGTAGAAACACACTCTTCTAGCATATCTACTGAGCTCCGACAAATTTTCTTTCATATTCTCATTACGGTCATTCGCCCCTGCTTTAGCTCAAGGAACTCCTTTCGTTTTTGATCAATGAATCTTTGGCTAATATACTTCTTGCGTAAATTCAGTTTGGAAGAAATCCCATGTCACTTTTTTTCTTTCGAACCACCGATACTAGTGTATTCCACTGTGATATGCGGTGTCCCGCAATAAGGATATAGCACACTTCAAGCATTCATCCGGAGTACAAGATGACTCATCCAAGACTCCCAAATAATGTTATCAAGCCACATTTATTCTCTCAAAGATCATCATCGTCATTAGCTTTAAATTCTTCTACCCAAATTTTTGGATTTTATCAATCAGGGGCCTACTAGATCTCATTGGATCTATCATCGGGGGAGCTGAAGGAATCGGAGTTGGATTATTCGGGGGTGGGGGTTGGTGTACTGTCGGGTTATTTTGAATAAATTGGGCAAACCACTCATTCATCATCTGATAAAAGGCTTGTTTAGTCTCTCCTTCGTGGCTACCCGAAACAGGTCGAGAGTCTAATGGCACCGATCCACGTGCACGGTCAGGCACTACGCTCTCTACATCATCAGCTAACGGCTCTTTCGGGATCGTAATCCATTTACTAATAAAACGAAATTCAGGCTGTCAGAAATCACCACACTATCAACATATAATAAAGGCATGTATAGCTAGACTCACACGCGCTACGGTAGTCCTAGAATCAACTAAACCGTAAGCTCTGATACCAATCAAATGTAACACCCCTTACCCGAAACCCTTGCCGAAATCGGGTATGTGGTATTACCAGACTTGACTATTAACTCGGAGCAAAAAAAATAAAAAAATTTAAAGCTGTCCAACTGTGTCACGCTGACTAAATTGACCATAACTCGAGTTACAAAACTCGAAATTTAGATCCGTAAATTTTCCTTGAAACTAGACTCATATAAATTTTCACCATAATTTTTCCAGAATTTTTCATGTGGCCAATTAGTACAGTTTATTCATCAAAGTTACCTTTATTACACTACTTGAGAATTCTGACCTGTCTTTACAAAAATACAGTTATCTCATTCCACAAATTTCCAATAATGTTCTTGTTTATACCAATGAAAAATAGACTCATTAAGGATTCTACAAATATAAACCATGCTTCTTAATTATTTTTGTACACTTTTTAACAAATTTTCCAAAACAGAACAGTGACTCACGAATTCATTCAGAGCAGGTCTCACTAAAACTTAATTATCTCATAATATATAAGTCCTTTGCCTACTCTGTTTCCTTCATGTAAAAATAGACACAATAAGGTTTAATTTCATATCTCATTCACCTTCTAATTCAATATATCCAATTTTTGGTGATTTTTCTAAATCTCATCACTGCTGCTACAACAAGCTGTTTCGTTGCAATCTATGAAAAACTAACTTCTAACCAAACATACCTACATTCCTAATTCAAGGATTCATTTCGTACACAAACATTTTATTATCAACAACGATTAACTCTGATTAAGTATGCATAAACATTGCCAACATAAACCGACATTCGTATCAAAAACACAAGGAAAAGCATACTTAACTAAAAATTTAGCCATATTCGCATGGCTATTATATACATGAACCTTAAGAATTTATCAAAACAAGACCAAGTCATTCCTATACATGCCTTCATTTAAATCCAAAATGAAAGAGTACCAAAATGTAGATTGATAGTGTGAGCGACTTTCCGAACGATCCCGACGAGCTTGTAGCTTGTACCTAATTTATAAAACAAAGGAAACATTTCACACGATAAGCTTGCTAGCTTAGTAAGTCCTAATTTCATAAAAATATAACATTCAAAAATCAATAATTTAATTACTACAATTCAACTTGTAGGCTTGTGCTCATATTTATTATCAAACTTTCAACTTCATATCGATGTGACTAAGTATAAATTCGTAGGAAAATTTCTCTTTGTCCACATATTGTGATCAAAATATTTGTTCATAATCCAATCTTTAAATCCAAAGTGTCATCATGTAACTATAGGTACAAATATTCATATACTTGAATATCAATTATTATAACATGTCATCAATTTTACAACCACATCATTCATCAATAAAACCGAGAACACATACCATTGGTAATAAATCACTAGTTTACCTTGTCTTAATTAAGTAAGAAGCTCATTCCTACTTTACATACTCACCTGAACCGTTAACTCGATAAATCTCTTTAATTCGCCTTGAACACAATTTCGGTTTCTAATTTGTGAAATACAACACCGCATCAAGCTGCTTTGGCATAAAAGCCCGATAAATAACACCGCGCACAAGGCACCGCTAGGCTTAAAGCCCGAATTAAATCACCGGCACTAGGCCTGCTAGGCTTAAAGCCCGAATTAAATCACCGGCACTAGGCACGCTGGGCTTAAAGCCCAAACACATTAATGTAATCAATCATCGCTAATACCCTTTTTATACTATATCACATAATGAAAGTACTTTGGCTTATTTACATCAAACAATCAAAACCATTCTAATAGGCTTATATACATTCAGCTATGACATGAATATCTACTAAAATTTATCAAACATTATCGTTACAATTGATTTATAATTAATTCTTCAATATACTATAGCTTAAGGACTTACTTATTCACTTTGCCTTAGCCAAAATAAATTCACTTTAATGCTATTCATTTACATTCGGCTACATTATGAATTTATACTCTAAATTTTCACAATTCATCATTCATTAATTTCATAATTAATTTATTGAAGTATTTTAGCTAAAGGACTTACCTCGGTTGTCGATAGTCCGTGCGAATCGGCTATTCGAGAACCTTCGTTTTCCCCTGTCTAATTCTCATCTTTCTTTGCTCTTGATCTAAAACACATTAGGATTTAGCTCATTTAATCTCATTTCATCTCAATTTAGTCTCAAAACACCCTAATGGGCAATTTACCATTTTGCCCCTAATATTTCCCATTTTACAATTTGGTCCAATTTACACAAAACACCAAATAAGCAAAATTTTCCAACTTTATAGCTTGGCCGAATATCCCCTATGGCCATATGTGTCCATGCATTTCGTTTATTTGACATTTTAATCCTTCACAAATTTATTCTTTTCAATTTAGCCCTATATACTCAAAATTACCAAAAATCCCAATACAAAACTTGTAAATCTTTAACATACATTTAATTTAAAATCATCAAACATCAAAACTATCCAAGCTTGTTAATGGCAAATCCTACATACATAGTATTTTCAAAAATTTAGACATGGGTCGGGTAAAATACGAAACAACGATCTCAAAAACGTAAAATTTATCAAAAACTAAGCAAAATACCTACCCCAAATCAAGCTCTAAGTTGCCGAAACTTCAAGCTCCAACAATGGAGTTTTTCTCAAAAAATTCGCCAAGAAGATGAACAATGTGATGTTCTCTTTCTTCCCACTCATGCTTATTATAATAATGTTGTATTTCACATATAATTTAACATTATTACTTAATATTCTAATATAACTTGGTAATAAACTAAATTAACATGTAATTTGGACTTATAAAAGCCCATTGCCGTCCCTTACTATGGTGAATGGGCTAATTGCCCTTTTGGTACACCCACTTAAAAAGCCACAATCAATTTAGTACTCTTCACTTAAGCATGCAACTTTTGCGCTTTTCTCGATTAAATCCTTTTTATCAAATTGAGCACTTAAACGACTAAATTTTTCTACGAAATTTTCACACTCACTAAATCACATATAACAAACACAAAATATAATATTAAAATATTTCTCGGACTCGAATTCGTGGTCCCGAAACCACCGTTCCGATTTGGGTCAAAATTGGTCTGTTACAGAGTTAATGGATGGTAATGGTTTGGCATGTAGTGAAATAACAAATATTTATTAAGGTTATAATTGTAATTTGGTAATTAAACTTAAAATAAACAAAAACCAAATTAAGTATCATCTTCCACTATCATCTTAACCACCAAAAATTGAGAAAAAAAGGCAGCCATGGGAGTTTAAGTTTTGGCAAGCCTAAGTTCTTTGATTAGGTATGCAATTTTATTCCATTTTTAATGATTTTTATGTTTTTGAGATCGTTGCTTCATATTCTAGCTGGCCCAGGGACTAATTTGCAAAATTTTTAAAGATTTTGAATGTTTCCATTGGTGAATAAGTATGAGTTTTGATGTTTAGTGATAGATTATGAACATTTGATGTTTGTTAAACAAGTTCTGTTAAGTGATTTTTGGTGAAAATGAAAATTAGGGGCTAAATTATGAAATGTGAGAAATGTGTGGTTAAAATGTGAAATAAATTAGAAATATGGGCTAATATGGACACTAGTGAAATTTGGCAATCATGAAATTGGATTAAATTGTGTGAATTTGTGATTTTATGCAAAAAGGACTAAATTGTGAAAAATGTGAAAGTTTAGGTGTACAAGGGTAAATAGGCCTTAAAGTATGTTTTGGACTAAATTGAATAAATTAGTGATTGAATAAGTTAATTTTGAATACATTTAGATCAATAAAGAGGAATTCAGATCAGGATCGGGGAAAAACGAAAGTGATCGACTAAATGACTCGATTCGCCTTTTTAGCATCCGAGGTAAGTTCGTATGTGATAAACATTGTTAGAATTAAGCTTTTAATACTTTGATATTGCATAAATTGTATATACAAGACTATGATCATGTTCGACGACAAATCAATGGTGTTTAGCACTTAGTGTGCAATTTGAGATAGCTTCGGCTATTATGGCACTTAGTGTGCGATTTGGAATAGCTTCTGCTATATAAGGCACTTAGTGTGTGGGATTATAATAGCTTCGGCTATGCAATGGCACTTAGTGTGTGAAACATTGAGTATTTGACAGTGCCATGAAAAGGTATGAGTTCATTATGAAATTGTACAGGTAAGTACATGTGAGCATGAGGTTCAAATAGAAAAGGTTATGATTTTGCATATAAGTATATTAACAAGCTTATGGAAGGTTTGTTATATTCATGTATTATACATTGTCTAGTTCAAATTGATGATTTGTATTTTATGAATTGTTGAGTATATTTAGTACGAACTTACTAAGCTTTGTAGATTACTTTTTTTCCATATCATATAGTGATTTCAAAGCTAGCTCAGATTTAGGGATTGTCAAAGATTATGTCACACTATCCAACCATCTACTTGGTACTTTTGAGTTGTGTATATATGGTATATGGCATGTATAGGCTTGAGTCATTTTGGTTATGTTTTGAAAGTGAATATTGTACTTTGAGATGACTTATGAATGGTTATGTTTTGTTTGTATTTATAGCCATGAGATTTGGCTTAATTTGGCTAGTTTGATTATGTATATATAAGTGTGCTTATGGCCTATATTATGAGGTTTGTGGAATTGGTATTATACTTGTGAAATGGAACAAAATGATGTATGTTTGGTAAATGTTTTTAGATATGAACTAATTTCATTTTATAAAGTGTTTAATGTTACTTAGAAATGGTTGATAAATTGATGATGATTGTGATTGAAATTTAGGATAAGAAATATTAGATGAAATGGCAATAATTATGGTTGATTTGGTTGTTATGGATTGCCTATTTTGCCTTGTTTTTGTGCCATATGTGTAGGTGAAGGTGTGTACCAAATGGGGTGGCAAAATGGCTTCGTAAATAGCCTATTTTTGTCCACACGGGCAGAGACACGGGCGTGTGTCTTAGCCGTGTGTGACACACGGTCAAGTTACACTGTCGCGTGTCACCTAGTGTTGAAATTAAATTGAAGTGAGTATGCTCCACACGGTCTCACACACGGGCGTGTGACTGGCTGTGTGTTACAAGTCAGTATGCCCCCTAATTGGCACACAGCCTAGCACACAGGCATATGACCTGGCCGTGTTGCATAAGTTAGTATACCATACAGTTTTGGCACGGCCTAGCACATGGTCTGGCACACGAGTGTGTGTGGCCACTTCGAAGGGTACACGGGCTAGACACACGGGTGTGTGGTCGGCCGTGTGACCCAAGTTTGCATGTATGCCTACAGCCTAAGACACGAGCGTCTCTACTAGCCGTGTGAGGCACATGGCCTATTCACACGGGCACTACTAAAGCCTGTTTAAGGCCTCATAGGCTTTTAATAGGGACAAATTGATTGAGATTGAATGATGAATGATTGAATTGAATAATCGTATGTTAAACAGTTTTTTAATTATTTCGTAAGTCAGGTAATGCTCTGTAACCCTATTCTAGCGTTGAATACGGGTGAGGGGTGTTACATATTTAATTTGTTGAATTGTGTATTTATGAATACATTGAGTTTACTTCATACGAGCTTACTAAGTTATAATGCTTACTTTTTTCTTTTACTATGTTTTATAGTGATTTCAAAGCTAGCTCGGATTCGGGGATCGTCAGAGACTTCACACTTTCCTACTATCACTTTTGTACTTTTGAGCTTATGTTTTGGTATATGGCATGGATAGGATTATGGTTATTTTGGTTATGACTTGGTAATCATTTTGGTCATTTGAAATGGCTTGTAAATGTTAAATGTTTTAGTTTGTATATAGCCATAAGAGTTGGCTTATTTTAGTTGATGTGGTTATGTATATATCTATTTGCATATGGCTTGGTTATGTGATTAAAGATGAATATGTTATGCTTGTTTTTATTTGGCCATTAGGCGTATTAAATGGTTGAGAATTGGATTTGGTATGTTATGAGATTAAGCTAGATGATGCAAATTTAAAAGTGTTCATATTAATGTTTGAGATTAGGATATTTGATATGAATTGAATAGTACATTGTGGTATTGATAAGTTTGGTATTTGTTAATTTTGAAATGGTATAAATGATGATTGGTTGAGGATGTATGAATGACTATTTATGCTTTGTTTTGGTGCTAATTGTTGTGGTGTAGGTGTATGCAAGTTTGGGAGGCAAAATGGCTTGGTAAATAGCCTATTTTTGTCAACACGGGAAGAGACACAAGCGTGTGTCTCAGCTGTGTGTGACACACGGTTATGTTTTACACGGCTGTGTGTCCCCTGGTGTTGAAATTGGAATCAAGTTAGTATGCTCTACACGGCCTCACATGCGGGCATGTGACCTGGCCGTGTGGCATAAGTCAGTATACCCTACATGTTTGGCACGACCTAGCACATGGTCTAGTATATGGGCGTGTATGGCCATTTTTAGGGCACAAGGGTTGGCCACACGGGCATATGTGTTGGCCGTGTGACCCAAGTCAGAGAGTTACACGGTGTAGGACACGGGCTAGGGCACGACTATGTGCTCCCAGTACGAATATCCATACGACCTGTGACATGGGCATGTCTTTGGCTATGTGAGACACACGGCTGGGCCACACAGGCGTGTGTCCCTTGTTTTATGCAAAACTTTTCTAAGTGTTCTAAAAGTTTTCAATGTTATCGGTTTAGTCCCGAACCACTCCAAATGCATGTTTTGGGCCTTGTAGGCTCGTATTAGGGACAATATGATTGATTGTGAATGAATTGTGTTTGAATTGATTAATTGTATGAGAGATGTATGTGTAATTATGTAATATGTTTGGTAATGTAACCCTATTCTGGCATTGAATACGAGTGAGGGGTGTTACATTAAATCTCATTCGAGCTTTTTTTTCAAATGTCAAACTCTAACATGATGAGTCCAACGATACCGTTTCTACCATCACCTCATTTTAATTGGGAACTACTATTCGCCTCACTCTTGAAGAGTTTGGCAATTATCTTCACTTACCTTCCGAAGGTTCCTTCGATGAAAAAGGGCATTTTGATCCCTTCCCTTTTATCCAGTCCAGATCAGCATCCAAACTCAATTTTCATGATGGTGTCCTCCATTTAATTCTCACTTGGAACATAAGACCTATCAAAAAGCATGACAAGTTTCAAAACACTAATTATTGGTGGCTCAATTGTTTTAAATCCGATAGGCATCTTGACCTTGCACTTATCTTGTTTAATGACATTACGAAAGCTATTGGAAGGGGGATGAATACAAATGTCACTCTTCTTTATGGCACGTATTTTCAAACGTTTTTAGGCAATTAGATATTAGCACCCATAGAGACACCCCCTGTAATATCCCGAAATAGGGTTGCGAGTTTGGTAAATAACTCGAGTGTTAGTAGGCCTCAAGAATGGTTTTGATGTGTTTTTGGAGTTCCTAAAGCCCGAGGATAAAAAAGGGAGTGTTTTGGAAATTTTGAAAATTTTGGGTTAAAAGTGGAATTTGGGTGAGGGAGGCCTTAAGTAAAATTTTTGGAAGGTTTTGGACATGAAAGTCCAGGTGGTAAAGTGGCTTCCATGCGCCACTTAAGGCTTGGGAGTGACGCCACAATCAGGTCAAGGGTTCAAGTCTCGGGCGCGGCATAAGCATTTTATTTTGAAAAAGGGCACTGCTTTGAAGGAGGCTTTAAAATAAATTGTGGCGGGATTTTGACATCAACGCGCCAGCAGCAAAGTGGTTGAGGCGCCTGCGGTCAGGGGAGCTCCATGAGGTCGGGCGTTCGAGCCCTGATGAAGGCGCGCTAGTGTTTTTATTTTTCTGGGCGTTAAGTCTCAGGGAAGCTTGAGATGTAAGGGTTAAAAGAATTTTCAATGCGTCTGTTGGCATAAAATTCAAACTGGCCGAGTGGTTGGGACGCTTATAGCCAGGTTAACTTCTCGAGGACTCGCGTTCGAGTCCTGGGAGTCGCGCATGAGGCGCTTTATTTTTATGTTAGCATTCAGACCTGGGAACTGGCAACATAAGGCTTAAAAGAAATTCCGATGAGATTATTGCATGAAATGCGCAGCGGCCGAAAGTGGGTGAGGCGTGAGAGGGTTGCTTTGTGTTTGGGGTTCAAACCCGGGAGCGCCAGCATGGTTTTCTTTTTCACGCCAAATATGCGAGGAGGCTGCATGGCCCATGCACGCGTGAAACAAATGGGTATTGCTTTTATTTTATTTTTGTTGTTTCAAAGCTGTTAGAGCATGGGTTTAAACCATTATTTTTATTAATTTGTTTGCTTAGAATGATGGGAAAGTTTATATATTATTCTTATTATTATTATTATTTTAGAGATGGGTAAGGTAATGAAAGAATGAATAAACAATAAATTGTTTATTCCAAAGGTGATGGGCTACACTTTTATTGTTTTGGGATTAAAAATTAGCAAAAGTGGGAGGCATGGCCATTGGGAGTATGGGCAGCCTTGGGGTTGCAAAATCATGGCCGAATGAAGCTCTTTGGGACCTTGTTGGTCGGCCTTGGGTGTAGCATAGGGAGCTTGGCCGAAATTCTTGTTTTGCCTTTCATTTTCCTTCCAAATTCTTCTTGGCCGAAACTTCCTATTCTGTTTGTCTTGCCATTTTGCCTTGGTCGGATTAGGGAGCCTCCTAAGGCTAGTATTTTTGGTTTAAGTATGGTGCTAGTATGTGATAAATGTCCTCTTTCAAAACCTTTCTTCTTCATCCTTGTGTTTTTCCAAATTTGCACTTTAGTTTTCATTTGACAAAAGCCAAAAGTTAGACCCCTTTTTATGCATTATTTTTCTTCTTCTACCACATCTTCTCCTTTCTTTTACTTTGATTAAATCAAGCCTCTCTTAAAGTTGCCATTGCCGAATATTTCTTTTACGATTGAGGAGCCATAACCGAACCTTTGTTTTGAAGGTGCTATGACTACGTGTTTGTGATCTCTTCAATCATTTTGGTAAGTAAATTCTCTCCTAGCAATTGATTTGGATTTTCTTTCCATTAAAGTACCCAAAATCAATGGTTAAACCTTGATTTCTAAGGAGGGCCGAATGTACAATAAGATATTCTAAGTGTCCTTTTGTGTGGCAAGTGTTAGGTCTTTAAAAAGGAGTCTTTCGGGAGTTGAAGTGCTCAAGGGACTTTGTCGAGCAAGGTAAATAATAAGAGTAATATTCGGCCAAGGGCTTTGCTCATAGATTTGTGTAATAGCCGTTTTTAAACAATGTTTTAATAGGAATTTAGATAACTTCGGGAGCAAATCAATAAGAACAAGTGGTGTTTCGGGATCGAAATAAGCTAGGTAAATGACTCTTGGCATTCGGCCTTAGGCCATTTTGGTGCTAAGTGTGACCGATTTCGATTATGTGTTCTAGGGGCAAATCAATAGAAGCAACAGAAGCTTTTGGGATTTTAAACTTTGTTAGATTCGATAAATCAGAATCTCGCTATAGTCAGGTGCGTAGTTATCGCACTGTACTCTTGTTTGTGTTGTATGTATTATTTTATGTAAACGTATGTGTTATGCATGTTAGCCGAAATAAAGGTTAAAACTGTGGATACCCAAGGTGAGTGATCAAATAACTAGGTTAGTAGTTTTGGTATTAATCTTTCAGTGAATTTCGATAATAATTGAATATTGATGAATGTGTAATAAAGTGATGACATGTGATGTATATTGTTTTGAGTAATATGTGGCCGTGGTGTATAATATATATATATCTATGCATGGGATTTGGGATGTGACTATTTGAGGAAAGGATGTACGTTATTTGAGGAGGCCTGCATGGCCCATGCACGCGTGAAACAAATGGGTATTGCTTTTATTTTATTTTTGTTGTTTCAAAGCTGTAAGAGCATGGGTTTAAACCATTATTTTTATTAATTTGTTTGCTTAGAATGATGGGAAAGTTTATATATTATTATTATTTTTTTTTTAGAGAGATGGGTAAGGTAATGAAAGAATGAATAAACAATAAATTGTTTATTCCAAAGGTGATGGGCTACATTTTTATTGTTTTGGGGTTAAAAATTAGCAAAATTGGGAGGCATGGCCGTTGGGAGAATGGGCAGCCTTGGGGTTGCAAAATCATGGCCGAATGAAGCTCTTTGGGACCTTGTTGGTCGGCCTTGGGTGTAGCATAGCGAGCTTGGCCGAAATTCTTGTTTTGCCTTTCATTTTCCTTCAGTGAATTTCGATAATAATTGAATATTGATGAATGTGTAATAAAGTGATGACATGTGATGTATATTGTTTTGAGTAATATGTGGCCGTGGTGTATAATATATATATCTATGCATGGGATTTGGGATGTGACTATTTGAGGAAAGGATGTACGTTATGTGTGGGATCTAATGCTAGCCTCGTGCTACATTAGCGCTTGATGTTTAGTTATGTGCTTCCTCAAAAGAGGTGTTGGCTAAGTGCTCATTTCGGCGGTCTATAGCTGTGTGCATCACCATGGATCGATTAATATGTGGATCACTATGTGGATTTGGGCTTCATAATTGTATATTCATAATTGTATATTCATAGTTGTATATTCGAAATTGCATAATCATGTGTATGGACTGTGTGGATATGGGCCAAGCCCATATGTGAGGACATGTGTATTAACTATGCACTGAGTCATGGTGACTCACTCAATTTTCTTAACCCTTTCAGGTGGCGCGTAAAGCTTGGACCGGGTCGGAGCGGATACAAAGGTGGCCATGCAAAAAGCGGATTTTCATGCAAAGGAATCTCTTGTTTAATGAATTAAATATTTATATTTTCCGTATTTTGATTAAGTATGTATTGTAAAAAGGCCCACTAAAGTATTTCAGTTCATTTATTAAGCATCGTTATTATTATGCCCTATCATGGATGGATGATTTAAAGGTTGATTTCAAATGGTTTTATTTTCTCAAGTAAAGCTTGAACCCGATATGTTTATAACAAACTTTGATTTTTACTTAGAATATTACAAGTCCCGAAAATGTTTTATTAAATGAACAAATTTTCAACGGTTTTACTCTGAAGTAAGGATATTTTCGAATGTGTTCCGCAGTGGCATTCCAAATTCGGTCGGAGTGAATGGGCCGGGTTTGGGGTGTTACACACCTATTACTTCTAACCAACCTATTAGTTATGAGGCCCTATATCATGCAAGATATCATTTCGATGCTGCCACTAATACCTGGATTAAACATGACCGTCCAGTAGATAATGAACATGACGACGTCGATGCTACTTTTGACGATGTTCCAGTACCCGAGCCCGCTGCTCTACCGGCTTCTTCTTTGCATGCTGCTCAATCCTCCTCTGAGGTTAATAGTGTTATCCTCGATGATATCAATTCCTTAAGGCATGGCATTCGAGATCTTAAGGAAGATACTCTCGTCTCTCGACATTGGAGACACAAATGGCATCTATCTTAACTTGTTTCCCTTCGACGCCTCATTTCTCCCCTCATCATGATGATTAGACTACCTCTAGAACATACATTTCATTTTCATAACATTTTCAGCTATATTTCTATATTTATGTCTATATCTTTTTATTGCACGTTATTGCTTTCTTTGTTTTTAAGATACATTTTTTTAAAATTGCTCATTCAGTTTTGTCGATCTTTTGATAAGCTAACTTCTTTTCTCCTTCAACTTTATTTGTCTTTTGATATAACAAAAAAGGGGAGAAGAAAAGGTAAATTAAGGTAAATTGATTGATTTCTCTTTAACGATAACTAAATGCAAATTTTTGTGACCAACTTTTTTTTAAGTAAAAGTGAATAACATTTTATTTTGGCCTCAAATTTAAAATGTCTTTTATTAAGGGGGAGTAATTATTCAAAAACAAATTTACCAAATGTTTGTTATAACAAAAAGGGGAAGATTGTTAAACCAAGCTTTATTTCATAACAGATTTTGATATAACAAATTAAAAGTGTTTTTTAATATAAGTTAAAATTGACAAAATAATTTTTAAATTTGAAGTCTAAGAGATAAAATTTTGAAATAATTTTAAATTCAACTACAAATGATTTTAAAATTATTTTCAAACAAGTCAAGTTTGCTCCAAGACAGAAGGTATCGATACCTTATGTGTAACACCCCCAGACCCGGCCAGATGTTATGGCTGAATCCGGTGATGTCACATCAAAGGGATAATTCCAAAACAACTTTGTTTAGTTAAATTTATGTTTAGTAGGAAATTTGCATAGTTAAAAACTTAAGTTTAAGATTTAGAAACCCCAAATCCTTACAACTTGTTAAGTTATGATGAAAGCCCACGTTTTAAGAAAACGTCCATATGTTATAGTTATTTCAAAAACCATGTTAAACTTTAGAAATTTATTCAAGTTTAATAACTAGGCAATTGAAACAATAATAAAACCCAAAGGTAAAGTCAAATTGGAGATACAAGGCTTATTACATCCCAACAAAAATAAAGTAACTAAAATAAAGTCATTCGAAACTAATTAAGAACTTCTAAGTAGCTTGTAATGTGGCCACCTCCAAGTCCTCCTCCACGTCGAGTCATCTACTGAGAGTCACCTGAAACATTAAATAAAAGGGTGTGAGTTTCGAAAATCAGTGTGTACGAGCTTTGGTAATCCAACCAACATGCGATTATCATATTGGGCCTAAGCCTTATCAAAATCGGTAGTCATGGGCCTTAGCCTACAATGACCTCATATCACATTAGAATCACATGAATGCAATGCTCCCATCCCAAATCCAACCCTGCACTCTATTTCCCTTCCAACCCTACATTCCTATGGGGATATAAATATCAACCCACCCATCCCTACATTCCAAAGGTAGCACCAACAGCAGCACTACTCAAACGTTGCAGCAAGGCTGCTAAGCATATAATGGGCTTAAAGCCACCGGTGGATCCACGGTCGTCAAGCGACTATGCGATCCTCACATATCTTTCTCCGTATCATCAAACCCACCCAAGTGCAACATATATCTCATGAATGCAACATACAGATTTTCACACATTAAGCACCTAGGGGTATTTTAGTCATTTCACTACCAAGGGGTATTTTTGTAAATCTACCTTACAGGGAATTTTTGTAATTCTACCCTACAGGGGTATTTTCATAATTTCTTTCATCTCAGGTTTTAGTTATGAACTTTGGCCCAGCAACAAGTCCTTGCGGCTAAAGTGAACAGACACTATGTACCAGGTAGGATCCTAGAGAAGAGGAGGTGGGTCACTAGGACTGCTTAAGTACCAAGCTTTCCCTAGATCCAATCTTAGACATGCATATGTCCATTGCCACACTCTAACCTAGCGGTTTGTCCACATATGTGTTTGATTATTAAATTAAGTTTTATTCTATATAATAATTTATCAGAACTAGGCCTAGAGTCCATTAAAACCCTAGCATGCATTTCTAAAATCTCATAAGGCCCACTAAGCCCAATCATGTCCATATAGCCTATTAAGCCCAATCATGTTTATGTAGCCCATTAGGCCCGATCATAATCAATTCATACAACCATCCATATCAATCCATCGTTCAATTTCACATATCAACTTTTGTCAATTTGGGCCCACGAGCTCAGCAAGCCCATTTAGCCCCGTCTGGCCCGATCCGCTGAATAGTGCTCGAGACCATGATATTGCTCTCTTGGCCTCGGTAATCGTATCGGCGCTCCCACACAAATGGTCACACGCTCGTGTGGTTGTCGGTGCCAACCTTTTGACTTTTCGGCTTTTTGGCATTTCAATTTTTTCGGGATTTCGACTTTTGCCGATTTTTCGCGTGTAAAGCGTATGTACACACCTGGTTAATGCGACGTGCTACACTATCCCCAGCCTTGAACCTATAACCAATACCAATCTCCAATCAATCACACACTTAACCACAATATTTACCCAAAAACTGAAGCCTTACCAAAACCTTACCGTGTGCCACCAGTTCTAGTAGCCCTTCCTTAGCTACTAGTCACGAATATCCCTTAGATCTGCACCCACACATATACTATCAAAAATTAAGTGACTCATATTCCACACAAGTTGTAACACCCTGGTTTAGGGGCTAGGTAATTCGGGTATAATTCAAGTGTTGGGAGGTTTTTGGGTGTTTTTGGATGTGTTTTAGAGGTTTAAGAATGCTTGGATGAAAGGGAAAGGCTTTGGAAAATTTTGTATTTTTGGTGTAAAAAGGGGAAATAGGGCGAGAATGCCTTAAAATAATTTTGTGGAGTTTAGGACACAAGAAAGGCATTGGCAAAGTGGCTCCATCTTGTTTTGCTAAAGAAATTTGGAAGTAGCGCCATTGAGGGCTTGGGTTCGAGTCCAGGCGGCAACAAGAGTGTTTTATTTTTGGGTTTTGGGCGTTAGGCCTAGGAAGGCCTTATAATTAAATTTGGGGGGCTTATGGACATTAAAGGCAGGTGGGGGGAGTGGCTGAGGCGCTACTTGAAAAGGCGCTTGGTGCAGGTCGCGCGTTCAAGGCGCAAGGGAGGCGAAATTTTGATATTTATTTTGCAAGCTGGCGTTGGAGATGGAAAGGGCTTAAAAGATTATATTGCGCGTTTATGTCACAAACAACGCCTGGCCCAAGTAGCCTGGGGCGTTACTTGGCTGCTGGTTCCCCCAGGTCCTGTGTTCGAACCTTGGAGGCTGCAGGTGGGGTTTTTCCTTCTTTTTGCTGCTGATTGGCGTGAACATGGACGGCACATGGGGGTTTCAAGTGGATAAAGATTAAGCTAAGGTTGTTTAGTCCTTTTAGAATTCGGCTGGTGGGAATCTTATTTTTTTAATTATTTTTGATAATTGTGGGATTATTTTAGTTAGCTTAAAATTAGAGAATTAGAGATAATAGCTGTTAGGATTATTTTTGATTTGATAAGGAGATAAAATATGAGTTTAAAATAGAAAGGGAATTTGGATTAGAAATAAAAGAAGAATTGGTGGCCGGCCAAAGGTATTTGGGTGGTCTTTTGCTTTGTTTTTTTTAATTAAAGTGGTGATATTCGATAAAGTTTCTATTAGTAGTTTATTTATTTATCTACTTAGTTATTGTAAGTAAAGGATTATTATTATTATTTATTGGATTAAGTGAGGATAATGGTTGAAACCATTCAAACTATTCTTAATGGATTAATATAGGGAGGTGGACTAATCCAAATTAATTTGAATTAGTAGGTGTGGCTGAATCTTGGCTTCTTCAGGAGGGGGGTGGCCGAATTTTATAAATAGGGGTGTGCTCATCCCTTAACCGAATTTTAGCCCCATTTCTTTTATGCCAAATTATTTCTAATTCTTCCCTTAGCCTCTTGCCGAAACCAAGTCAAGGAACACTTCCTCTTTTTCTTTTATTTTGTGGAAGCCAAAGCCGAAAGTTGGTGCATCTACTTTCTCTCTTCTTTTATACTTTTCTTGGAAACTCTGCTTAGGCTGAATCCCCCTTTTCTTCATAAAACAATTCTTTTGTTGCAACTCTTCAAGGCCTAGCCGAAACTCCCTATTAGTCATTTTGGTGTAGTTAAAACGAATCAAGGCAAGAAGCGACTCCAATCGGTTTTAGAGAAAGGGCTCCGAGATTTGGAAGCAAGCAAGCAAAGACTTTACCCTTGAGTATTCGGTTGGTAAGTGATCCATTGGTATTCGACCCTAGGCCATTGTATATGTTTATGTGTTTACTGAGTGGTGGCTATGATCTTTTAGGGCCAATTCGACAAGAGTAAAGAGAAGCCTTTGGGATCTCGGGTTCTTTTGGCAAGGATGAATAGTTTATGGTTATTCGCTTAAGATCTCAGTATAATCGAGTGTTGATTAGATATCGTTATGGATGCGAGTGCGGTCAAGAGGAAAAAGGGAAAGCTCTCATCCCAAAGTTCAAAAAGAGATCGGTTTCTGCTGTACGAGATTGGCCACCGGGGTGTGGGCCCGCAGCAGAAAACTATAGGCAGATGGTCGTAGTCTCGCTCAACGATAGCATCGGGATCGAGGGTTTAGAGCTTCGAGTTATAAGGTGTGCGATTAGCCATTGTTTCGGATTTGCGTGATATTTGCCTATTTTATATGTTTGCTAAGAAGTGCGATAAATGTGAAAAAGATACCCTTGAAGGGGTATGGTGATGACCGTGTAAGTAGTAAATTTGTTAATATGTGATAATTGATTTTAAATATGTGAGTATGCCTATATTTGTGAATATCATGCACACGCATCATCTCAAAGATTATATTACATTACATGTGCATGGGTGGGTTATGAAAGAAGGACAGGTGTACTTGAGTACGTGGTTGATGTCGACTTTGTGCTACATCGTGGATTGGCGCCGATCGAGGTCGCGTTGTGGATCTTTGCGATTAAGTTCGGCGTGGTTACCGTGATTGATATCGGCTCTGTGCCCTTATCGTGGCTTGATGGGTTGCTATGTGCCCCATCGTGGTTTGATGTTAGCTACGTGCTACATCGTGGATGGCATTGGTTGCCTTTTTGGAGGGAAAGGAGAGGTGACTCGATAGTCCCCGGTGTGTCGTAGGTCGGGATAAGGGGGTGTGTAGCGGATGGACCTTAGGATTGGGTTGGGTTGCATGTTGCATTGCTCCGTTATGAAATGATGTGGAAATAGGCCAAGCCCAATATGACATGTGGATAGGTATGTTTTGGGAACATACGTGGAAATGGGCCAAGCCCAGTGATCAGTGGATTGATGAGAAAAGGGCCTAGCCCAGTGCTTGAATATGATTTGATTGTGGGCCAAGCCCAGATTGTGGTAAGGTCTAAATGATTATATTTACACGTTGAATTTGATTGGGTCGATTTGTGGTTAACATGTGGGTGGATATCAGTGGTTTAATTACACACTGAGTCATTATGACTCACCCAATTATTTATCCAACATCGCAGGTGACATGTTAATGGACCAGGTTGGAGTGGAGACAAAGGTGGCCATGCAGAAGCAGATTTTATGCAGTAGATGTTTTATTTGATTTAATTATTTTATATTATCAGTTTTGGGTATTGATTCGATGTAATAAGGGCCACTTTTACGATTATTGAAGTTTATATTATACTTAGATATATTTTCTTCAAATGGTTTATAATATAATAAATTATAATAAAGTTTTAATTCACCTGCTTTATATCGAGCTTATATTATTAAATAATTTTTAATGGACACACTTTCCAAAAGTTAACAAAATTTCCAGTTTTAATCCGAAAGACAAAGATTTTTTAACCGTCATTCCGCAGTGACATAACCAGATCCGGTCGAGACGTGTGGGCCGGGTTTGGGGATGTTACAGTTTGGTATCAGAGCCAGGTTTAAAACTCGGCTTTGAGGGTTTCGGGCCCAAAAACATTTTCAAAATGGGCTTTTCAAAAATATGGGTTTTTATGAAATATTTTCAGGTATTCTGGCATGGCACTTGTACCTCCGGCCCGAGTTCACCAGGTAAGTACCCTGACTATTGAAGTAATTTGTTATATGAACTGTTATGGGCTTAGTTGGGCTCGTAGATTAGTGAACTAGGATCTGTTGAACCCTAGGACTAGTCTACTCCAACATATGCATAAGACTTAAGGTTACTAAAACAAACCTACGACTAAGTCGCCGAGTTAGGGTGTGGTAACCCCTGTGCGCATGTCAAGGATTAGATCCGGAAGAGCTTGGTACTTAAGCAGTCCTTGTGACTCACCTCCTCTTCACGGGATTCCTACCTGGTGCGTAGCTTCGGTTCACCCTAACCAAGAGGACTCGGTCATAGGCTAAACCGATTATTAAAACCCGAAAGGGATTGGCCTTGCTATTTTAAAACCCTTAATTTTTTAAAATTTTCAAACTTACCCTTTTTTTTGTAAATCCTGAATCTATTTTTGAAAAACGATTTCTCAATTTACAAAATTACCAAAATGCCCCTAGTGACAAAATTACGAAAATGCCCTTGATTTCTAAAATTATCGTGTTACCTTGATTTCAATAAAATCCTCATACTTTGTAAAAGTATTCAAAATTATGTATTTCAAAATAATACCC
This sequence comes from Gossypium bickii, assembly GCA_025503065.1. NCBI lineage: Eukaryota > Viridiplantae > Streptophyta > Magnoliopsida > Malvales > Malvaceae > Gossypium > Gossypium bickii. Next base: position 36,809,205 of record CP106717.1, on the reverse strand, counting down.
TGACTTTGGAAGTTTACGAAAATACCCCTATGTTGAAAATTTCTAAAATGCCCCTGACTTTCAAAATTGCCGGTTTAACCCCAATTTTAATAAAGTTTCCCTAATTTGTGAAAGTATTCAAAAATGCTATTTTGTAAAAATTCAAGACACTCTGACTTTGGAAATTTACGAAATTACCCCTGATTGACAAAATTACAGAAATACCCCTGGTTTCCAAAAAAATTCTGTTATACCTTTAAATTGAGAAATTTTCGAAAATACCCTCCAGTGTTGTGAAATTTCAAAACACCCTGATTTATTAAAGTTTTAAAATTTTCTGGCATTACGAAAATACCCCTGTAGGATAAATTACGAAATTGCCCCTAGGTTGAGATAAGGGCTAAGATGCCATAGAAGTGCAGTAAAGGTGGTGGATGTTTGTGATTGTGTTGATGAATGTGAAAGTGATTCTCTGAATTAGAGTAGTAGACTCAAACGGAACCTTTGTGTGATCGAAAGAACTACTTCTAAATATCTTTCTTTTCATAAAATTTGCTCGTGGATAAATAATGGAACAAAACTTCTAATGCATAAAACTGTTAATCAGATTAAATCGCGACGATAAAGATGAGTTCTAGGGGACGCGGTAGAGGTAGAATGACAGCTTCGGAACCGGTAGGGTCTGGCCATGGGTCAGAAAGTGAAGTGCCGCCAGCAGTGGTCACGGAGGAGCAAGATCAGATAGAAGAAGACAATGCAGTATCGCGGGCTATGTTACAAGTGCTAGAACGAGTAGCAGGGGTTAGTAAGGGAAATGGAATTCGGAAGTCAGTGTCCGAGAGACTCAGGTCGAATGGGGCTGAAATTTTTAAAGGAGTGTCTGGAGTGGCTCCGAACGTGGCAGAGTATTGGCTAGAAGGGGTCGAGAGAATTATGGACGATTTGGACTGTACCCTAGAGGAAAAGCTAAAAGGGGCTGTTTCGCTACTTCACGACGAAGCTTATCGATGGTGGCTCACTGTCAGGCAAGGTGTCCCGACAGATCGATCGGATTGGGATTACTTTAAGGTTAAGTTTGAAGGAAAGTGCGTAGGAGCCGCTTATTTGGACTCGCAAAGGAAGCGTTTCGTTTCAATCACGGTACAAGGGGATAAGTCGATAGCGGAGTATGAAGCTGAATTTGTTCGACTAAGTCAGTACGCCAAAGAAATCGTGGCTACTGATTATGAAAGGAGTGTTCGATTCGAAGATAGGCTGCGAGATGAGTTGCGGGAGTTGATAGCTCCGCAGAGAGAAAGGGACTTCGCCATTTTGGTGGAGAAAGCTCGTATCGCTGAAGAGGTTAAGAAGACTATAAGAGAAAATCGAGAGAAGAATAGGAGCGAGAGTAAGAGAAGTGTTGGACCATCAGCATCGTTTGGTAATGTCCAGAAAAGACCAAGGATCGAGAATCCTGTTCGTACACCAGTTGATATGAATTGGAATTATTCTTGTGTTAAGTGTGGGAGAACTCATTCAGGGGAGTGTTGGGGAAATAGTAAGGAATGCTTTCGGTGCGGATCTAAGGCACATCTAGTTAAGAATTTTCCTCGAGCAACGAGGGGTCGTGGTTCTAGTCAGAGTCAACCAAGGATGTGATATCGGGTAAGCTCCTTTGCTTTGGTACATGCTTTAATTGCTTTGCTGTTGTGAGTTAGCCTTTTCTGTGTTGCTAAGAGAGGTGTTTTGAATTTTGAGTGCGAACTTAGAGACTATGTTTGGGAAGTATGATAGCCTTAGTAAGATCAGAGTGCGCATCATAAGTGTAAGGTGGTAAGATAGGCTGTATGGATGTTTGTTAGTCAAGTAATTTTGAGGACGAAATTATTTTATGGAGGGTAGAATTGTAACACCCTGGTTTAGGGGCTAGGTAATTCGGGTATAATTCAAGTGTTGGGAGGTTTTTGGGTGTTTTTGGATGTGTTTTAGAGGTTTAAGAATGCTTGGATGAAAGGGAAAGGCGCAAGGGAGGTGGAATTTTGATATTTATTTTGCAAGCTGGCGTTGGAGATGGAAAGGGCTTAAAAGATTATATTGCGCGTTTATGTCACAAACAACGCCCGCCCAAGTGGCTCAGCGCATTACTTCTGCTGGTTCCCAGTCCCGTGGTTCGAACCTTGGAGGTCGCAGTGGGGTTTTTCCTTCTTTTTGCTGCTGATTGGCGTGAAGGTGGACGGCACATGGGGGTTTCAAGTGGATAAAAATTAAGCTAAGGTTGTTTAGTCCTTTTAGAATTCGGCTGGTGGGAATCTTGTTTTTTTTAATTATTTTTGATAATTGTGGGATTATTTTAGTTAGCTTAAAATTAGAGAATTAGAGATAATAGCTGTTAGGATTATTTTTGATTTGATAAGGAGATAAAATATGAGTTTAAAATAGAAAGGGAATTTGGATTAGAATTAAAAGAAGAATTGGTGGCCGGCCAAAGGTATTTGGGTGGTCTTTTGCTTTGTTTTTTTTTTTTAATTAAAGTGGTGATATTGGATAAAGTTTCTATTAGTAGTTTATTTATTTATCTACTTAGTTATTGTAAGTATAGGATTATTATTATTTATTGGATTAAGTGAGGATAATGGTTGAAACCATTCAAACTATTTTGAATGGATTAATATAAGGAGGTGGACTAATTCAAATTAATTTTAATAAGTAGGTGTGGCCGAATCTTGGCTTCTTCAGGAGGGGGGCCGAATTTTATAAATAGGGGTGTGCTCATCCCTTAACCGAATTTTAGCCCCATTTCTTTTATGCCAAATTATTTCTAATTCTTCCCTTAGCCTCTTGCCGAAACCAAGTCAAGGAACACTTCCTCTTTTTCTTTTATTTTGTGTAAGCCAAAGCCGAAAGTTGGTCCATCTACTTTCTCTCTTCTTTTATACTTTTCTTGGAAACTCTGCTTAGGCTGAATCCCCCTTTTCTTCATAAAACAATTCTTTTGTTTCAACTCTTCAAGGCCTAGCCGAAACTCCCTATTAGTCATTTTGGTGTAGTTAAAACGAATCAAGGCAAGAGTAGCTCCAATCGGTTTTAGAGAAAGGGCTCCGAGATTTGGAAGCAAGCAAGCAAAGACTTTACCCTTGAGTATTCGGTTGGTAAGTGATCCATTGGTATTCGGCCCTAGGCCATTGTATATGTTTATGTGTTTACTGAGTGGTGGCTATGATCTTTTAGGGCCAATTCGACAAGAGTAAAGAGAAGCCTTTGGGATCTCAGTTCTTTTGGTAAGGATGAATAGTTTATGGTTATTCGTTTAAGATCTGTATTAATCGAGTGTTGATTAGATATCGTTATGGATGCGAGTGCCAGTCAAGAGGAAAAAGGGAAAGCTCCCATCCCAAATTTCAAAAAGAGATCGGTTTCTGCTGTACGAGATTGGCCACCGGGGTGTGGGCCCGCAGCAGAAAACTATAGGCAGATAGCCGTAGTCTCGCTCAACGATAGCGTCGGGATCGAGGGTTTAGAGCTTCAGGTTATAAGGTGTGTAGTTAGCCATTGTTTCCGGGATTTGCGTGATATTTGCCTGTTTTATATGTTTGCTAACAAGTGCAGTAATATGAAAAAGATACCCTTGAAGGGGGTATGGTGATGACCAGGTAAGTAGTAAATTTGTTAATATGTGATAATTGATTTTAAATATGTGAGTATGCCTATATTTGTGAATATCATGCACACGCATCATCTCAGCATTATATTACATTACATGTGCAGGGGTGGGTTATGAAAGAAGGACAGGGTGTACTTCGAGTACGTGGTTGATGTCAGCTTTGTGCTACATCGTGGATTGGCGCTGACTGAGGTCGCGTTGTGGATCTTTGCGATTAAGTTCGCGTGGTTACCGTGATTGATATCGGCTCTGTGCCTTATCGTGGCTTGATGGGTTGCTATGTGCCCCATCGTGGTTTGATGTTAGCTACGTGCTACATCGTGGATGGCATTGGTTGCCTTTTTGGAGGGAAAAGGAGAGGGTGACTCGATAGTCCCCTGGTGTGTCGTAGGCTGGATAAGGGGGTGTGTAGCGGATGGACCTTAGGATTGGGTTGGGTTGCATGTTGCATTGCTCCGTTATGAAATGATATGGAAATGGGCCAAGCCCAATATGACATGTGGATAGGTATGTTTTGGGAACATACGTGGAAATGGGCCAAGCCCAGTGATCAGTGGATTGATGAGAAAAGGGCCTAGCCCAGTGCTTGAATATGATTTGATTGTGGGCCAAGCCCAGATTGTGGTAAGGTCTAAATGATTATATTTACACGTTGCATTTGATTGGGTCGATTTGTGGTTAACATGTGGGTGGATATCAGTGGTTTAATTACACACTGAGTCATTATGACTCACCCAATTATTTATCCAACATCGCAGGTGACATGTTAATGGACCGGGTTGGAGTGGAGACAAAGGTGGCCATGCAGAAGCAGATTTTATGCAGTAGATGTTTTATTTGATTTAATTATTTTATATTATCAGTTTTGGGTATTGATTCGATGTAATAAGGGCCACTTTTATTTATAGTATTCTATTTACGATTATTGAAGTTTATATTATACTTAGATATATTTTCTTCAAATGGTTTATAATATAATAAATTATAATAAAGTTTTAATTCACCTGTTTTATATCGAGCTTATATTATTAAATAATTTTAATGGACACACTTTCCAAAAGTTAACAAAATTTCCAGTTTTAATCCGAAAGACAAAGATTTTTAACCGTCATTCCACAGTGACATAACCAGATCCGGTCGAGACGTGTGGGCCGGGTTTGGGGATGTTACACAAGTCACCTCTATAAGCTACACTTACATTCGACCACTTACTAATCCACAATTGAGACGAGTACACTTACCACTTGCTAGCGATCCTTACCACGCTTTCAATATTTGAACCCTACCCTTGTTAATACAAGGTTAATGACAAGAAAGAGTTAGATAGCCCTCTGGCTTTCACCAAAACATACTAAAGGAGGTTGACTAAGTACTTACCGAATCCAACCTTTGATCCTGCGGCCTAGATAGTACTGAACGAGATCTAGCTTTTAAAACTTGATTAAGAGTACATAACAGCAACTGATTTGTGATGGAGGAAAAATAACAAGGAATCAGCAAAAAGATCGGGCTATTTGATTATAAGGGAGTGTTCGGCTTTCAGAGAATGAAGAAGAACGCAACACCAATAGGGATTCTAGCAAAAAGGAATGATGGTTTTTCGGCAATGGAAGAATTCGACAATGGAAGAAACAAAATGAGGGGCAGAAAAGAAAAGTAATGGTAAACCCAAGGAATTCGGTACCCCCCTTTTATAGCCCAAAGCCGAAACTACCTTCCCTTAAAGTCCCATTCGGCCCCAACTCTTTGCACTTCTCAGTTCCTAACTTTTCTCTCTGATAACTCCTCAATCTTGTCCTAAATTTCCTCCACAACCATCTTACAAGACCAATTCAAACTCTCCAATGCAAGAGTTCAAATCCAGCACAAACCCTGGTCGTCCAATCTACAAAATAAACACTCCAATAAAATACCATGCCACTACTCGAACCTTGGACTCCCTTGCCTGCTAATGACGCCACCTCCCTGCTCCCTAAGTGGCGCCACTTTGCCACTACACCACAAGCTCTTTTGTGTCATTTTTCTTCTTCATTTACTTAAAAGGCCTACTAATTGAAGTCACAGTTCCCTTGGGGCTTAAACCAAAATTTTTCCCATACCCTTACTTGATCCGAGGACATCTTCAACACCCCTAGACACTCCAAATTCATTAACCCTCAAAGCCCACATGCCAATTGTCATTTTCTCACTCACTTAAAAATTTTCTGAGACCCAAAGCCCAAAGCCCAATAGGCCCAATTCTACTAGGCCCAAATTCGGGGCGTTACACTATGGACAAGTATCTATAATTTTGGAAATATCGATACCCTTAGAAAAATCAAGACAAAAAAGGCATTCTATTTTCAAAAACCTTAAAAATTATTGATATCATATTTTTGGGATCGATACTTTTTGAAAATAATCGATACCTTTGTTAAGAACGACACCAAAATAACATTTTGTTTCTCATAAAACCTACGAAGTATTGATCCAGTATCGATACCTATTTTAGGAAGTATCGATAAAATATTTTTTAAGTATTGATTATTTCATTCCAACAGTCACTGAATTTTCATTTATGAAAAATAATATCGATACTCTTTTTGGAGGTATCGATTCTCGCAGTTGCAGGTGAAATAAATGCTCTATGGTCATATTAACTTCACTAACAGCCTCAACGGTTGGAAATCTATTAGAGGGTATAAATACCATCTTTCAAAGTCCTACAACATCAAAGAAATCACTTTCAAGCAAAAACCATCAATCAAACAACATTAAAGCTTAAATTTTCATATTCTTCTTACATACACTAGTGAGCTTTATCTCTATTCTTTTGGTCAAGTGTATCTCATTGTATTTGTGCTTCAATTTGCAAACAATTTTATCTTGTAAGGATTGTTTCTTTTTTTGTTCATTTGTATCTCTTTGAGAGGGTTTGAGACTTAAGATTTGGGGTAGAAATCTTAAAAAGTTGTAAGGATAAAAATTGTCCTCAAAGGTTGAATAAATTAGTGAAGTTGGGAAAATCCTTAGTGGTGGAAAGCTAAGGTAGTATAGTAGGCAATTGGGGTCGAACCACTCTAAATTCTTTGTGTTCATTGTTTCATTCTTTCCTTTGCTTTCATTAAATTTTTTAAAGGCCAATTCAACCCCATCTTGGCATTTTTCGGATTGCTTCATCAAGCTAACAAAAATTGAGTCTAAGGTTTATCGAGTCGTACGAGGTTATTGAAAGAATCATTTCTATAACTTATAGATTAGCTTTGCCTCATGAACTTCAGGAGAGTCACAATGTTTTTCATGTTTTGATGCTAAGAAGGTATAGATTAGATCCTTCACATGTAATTACTCCCAATGAAATTGAATTGCAGCCAAATTTATCGTATTTTGAAGAACCAATAACAATTTTTGCTCATGAAGTAAAACAACTCCAGAATAAACAGGTATCATTAGTAAAAGTTTTATGGAACCAAAACGGTATTGAGGAAGCTACTTGGGAAACCGAAGAATCGATGAAATCATAATATCCGAACTTATTCTCAGGTAACAATTTTGAGGACGAAATTTCCTAAGGGGGAGAGTTGTAATAGCCCGTTTCCCAGTGGTGTCAGAAACAGTGGTTTCGAAACTACAATTATAACATGTTAATTCGTAAATATTATTTATTAATTATGAGAACATTAGTGTCATGTTAAAAATTGGTTTAGAAATTTTACTGTTTGATAGGTTAATTAAAGAAAAAAATCTAAATTACTAAATTGTAAAAGTTATAAAACTTAATTGCTATTAAGCTATAAGTGTTAAATGAGTATAAAAACATGATTGGGAGGCTATATATGGAAATTAGCCATATTTTGTAGTGGGTGGACAATTTATGCATGTTTTTAGTGAAATTATTATTAAATTACAAGGGTAATATGGTAAATAAATAAATAAAATCATAAACAAATAGGAATAACAAGTGATCATCTTCTCCATTTAGCATGTTCATCAATCGAAACCTTATTGTTATAGCTTGAAGATTCGTACACTTTTCTCTCTTGCATGTAAGTGTATTTAATACCCTTTTTTCACAAATTTTATATTTTTGAGATTGTTTTAGTCTTATCTAGCTAAACTGGTGGTCAACTTATAAAATTATTAAATGTTTTGGTAGATGCTATTTATGAATTTAGTGTGTTCTTGAGGTTAAATAGTGAATTACCGTGTTGGGTGTTAAATAGAAATATTTTGGTAAGTAATTTTGTATAATTTTAAGTTTAGGGATTTAATTAAAAATTATATTAAATTAAGCAAGGTTTTCTTGTGAAAATTTATCATGTATGAATTGATTTAGTATAGTCAAAAATTTGGTTATATAGGAATAGGGTTTAATTTTGGAAAATAATCTTGTTTCAGGTTTAGGGATTAAATTGAATGAAGTGTGAAGTTTTGGTCAAATGGGAACATTACTAAATAGGAAATCATTTGCACTAAATTGAAAACTATATGAAAATTGGGGTTGATAAATTGAAATAAACTATTTTATAGATCAAGATCAAGTAGATAACCAAGGAAAAGAGAAAGTTGTTGAGTAGTCCCTGAACTTTCATTGTCTCTGTAGTTTAGCCCTGGTAAGTTCATTCGGTTTAATTTAGTATAATTTTACATATTATTGATTGCGAAATTGGTTGTTGAATATTTTTGGTATAATTGTTCTGTTATAAACTATTATGAGTAGAGAAAGAAATTGTGCGAACGTTGTTAAACGATGATGTGATTTGAGCCAAATGAACATAAGATAGAGTACAATTTGCATGGCAATAGGTTATATTGTATGCAGTACGGGATTGGATTGTGATGAGATTATGATTATTGACTTGTTACTGTCTACTGAATATACCGATGTCCATCATTTGTTGCAAACTATCGTGTTATATTTACATTGATTTTGGTGCGTTACTGGGGGCGGATGCAGCATCCGGGTTTTTAGGGGTTTTGCATTTACTTTGTATCCGTGTGCTTAGTATGCATAGTATGTTGTTTGAGTGTGTTTGGGTCCCCCGAAAGGTTCGGGGTTGAGTAGAAGCCTTGGTAAAGTTTCAAGTTTGGTACTCAAAGGGGATGGAACTGGTTGGGTCAGGCTTCAAGAGTTTTTGTTTGTGTTTTAGGACACAAGAAAAGGTTTGGTAGGGTGGCAGGGAGATGCCAGCTAGCATGCAGGGAGGTGGCACCATAAGGGGAGCTGAGGGAGAGGGTTCGAATCCCTCAGGTGGCGCAAGGGAGCTTTATTTTTTTTAGCTTAGGCAGGGAAGGTGGTTAGATGGCAATCAAACTCTGAAGAGAGAGGGAAGACTTGGTCAAGGTATTCAAACAAATAGTGGAGAGCTATTTGTGGAGTTTGAATAATTCAAACTCAATTGAATGAGTGATGTAGAGGGAATGTAGGAGAAAATCGTGGGGGGTGATGCTAAGGGAAGAGTTGGCCGAATTTGGGGAGTTGGTGGGGTTGAATTTCGGCTAAGGGTGTTGGCTGGTGTGTTTTGGCATTTGTGGATGTGGGGAGCTGAGGCGAATGGTAGCTTTTGTGCAGTGTTGTGCCGAAAATTATTAGGTGCTTTTAGTTTTCATTTTGGTCATTTTCAATCAGTATTGGAAGAGTAGGTAGAATCGAAACCTCACCTTTCTTTTTGTCATTTTCTTCTTCTCTTACTTTCTCTCATCTTTTCTCTTTTCAACTGAACCTTGTGCACCATTCCCTTCTTCTCACCATTCGTGGATTGCACCTTCTAGAAAGTTGAAACCCCTTTTGCTTTCTTCTTCTTTTTCTTGTTGGTGTTAGCCGAATCTTTCCTACCCCATTTGCTTCATCTCTTCTCAATTCTCCCTAAAGCCGAAATACTTGTTTGCTTAATCTCTTCTCCATTCTTTCTAAAGCCGAAATCTTTTTAGCCTTTCTTTTCATATTTTCCCTTTTAATTCTGTTGCAAACCGAAACTTAATCCATCTATTTTTTCTTTTTGAATTTGCTTGATAGTCGAATTCTCTTGGGTGTTTAAACCTCTTCATTCATCCTTGTTTTAGTGGATAGTCGCTACTCATTCTTCTAGCCTTCTCAAAATGGTTTCTTCTTATGCGCTGTGGTAAGTGTTCTTTTCTTCTTTCGATTTGTTTCCTTCCCTTGCGAATTGTTGGAACGAAGGGGTTAACCTTGTATTTTGGTACTGTGGTCGAATGTAGGGGTGATGTAGGGACTTAGCCGAATTCTTGGTGCAAGGTTGTTAGCCTTCGGGTTCTGACAATCCCGGTAAGAGACTCCCTCGTTTGAGTATGTATTCTTTTGTTCTTGCCTTTGCTTAATCTGGTTCTCTGATTAAGATCTGTCATGGATTTGAATGCCAGTCAAGGAAAAGAGGGGTTTGGACTCGTAGTCCCTACCCTAAGTTTAAATGGCGTGCGGTTTCAGCAGTGCGTGACTTTCACTTGGTTGTGGGCCAGCATCGGAAAGGGATAAACAGATTACTATAATCCCTGCAGGTGAGAACGCTAGCGAAATCGATAGTGTAGTTCTGTGTGTCTTCAGGTGTGTAATTCTCGCACCATCCATAGTTGTTTTATCAATTATTTATATGCTTTGCCTAAATGCCGAAACTCGGTATTTGATGTTGGATTACCCATGAAGGGTAATAACGAGATGGCAGGTTAGTGGTTTTAACTAGGCGATCCATGTAACTATGTCGACATATTTACATGCACATTCTGAATATCTTCCACATGTATGCATATGCCGAAACCTGTTGTATGTGTATCATGATCGTATGTATTTACATGGGGATGGGAATATGATATTGATGAAAGGGGAAGCGTTCTGTTCTGGTGACTTTTTGTCACAATCTGTTCTGGTGGCTCTGCCACGTTCTATTTTGGTGGCTACGCCACATATCTGGCGACTCTGTCACAATTTGACGATGAGCAGCTGACTGCAACATGACTACCATCGAGGTGTGTAGCGGTGAGGGTTGATTGTAGAAATCCCCACGGTGTGATTGGCAGGTACGGGTGGTGTGTAGCGGATGGAAATTTAGGCTGGGTTGGGTTGCATCATATTGCATGCGTTATCTATTATTCCGTACTGTGGGGCTTAGGCCCAGCTATGGTTCGTTTGGGAATTGCACACTGAGTCGTTAGAATCATTCTGGTTGATTAACATTTTTCAGGTAATTCATAGTGCGGTGGACCGGGCCGAAGAGGACTACGAGGTGGCCATGCATGGTTTATTTAATGAAACTTTATTTCTCTTTATTTTTCGTAAGTATTTCAGGATTTTTGCTATGTAATAAGGCCATTAACAACTTAGCTTAATTTCATTTTAAATTTTAGACATTTCGAATGCAAGTAGGCGACATGATGTTTTACAAAATGGGTAATTAAGTTTTCGCATAATTTTAATTAAATGAGCTCATAAACGGATTTCTTCGATAAGCTTCCAGATTAGTTTAATATAACAATGCATGCTCCAAATGACTCCTAAACACACGAATTGGTTTAATAAAATTTCTTTTCATAAAATGATCATCAAGTCTTCGAAATAAAATAACTTGCTCGAGGTTTTAAAAGAAGTTTTCAAAAATTTTTCCGAAGTTCGCAGGGTTGTTTTTTTTTCAAAATCTTCCATAGTGACATGCCAGATTCGGCCATGGTGTTTGGGCCGGGTTTGGGGTGTTACAGCGGATGTAAAGCCTTCGGGCTAGGAACTTGGTGTCAAGGCCTATTTTCGGTTGGATTGGCTCGTTTGAGCTTTTTGGCATGTTTTGGGTAGATAACTACGTACTCGTATCTGTTATATTGTTCATTAGGAAAACTTCCAGTGATCAAATGTCATGTTGTTATTTTGCATAGTGAATTTCATAATTTATCGATGTTATCAAAACTTGATATTGGATGATCTCATATGATTTATTATATTATGTTACTTGTGTATGGATATAAATAAACTCACCTGTTAAATGACTGTGGTTGACAGGAATTAATGTTTGTTAATCTTGTTAATGTAATTGCTATGTTTCTACGGTAAGTTTTATTATTTTAACCATTGAACTTACTAAGCTCTATTGAAGCTTACTCGTGTATTTTTCATTTATTTTCTTGTAGATATGTTTTGTGTAATTGGGCAATCAGATCAACTCAAAGAATCACACTATCCAGATATCTTTTTGTTACTTTTTTATATGTTTATCTTTGGGTTATACGGAATATAAATAGGTGTGTTTTGTATTGGTGTTGAATAGATATTTTATGTCTTGCATATTTGGTTGATGTAAAGTTGATTAAACTTGGTTTTAAATTACCTATGTATGGTTTTAGGTGTTTGAGATGAAATGTGTATATAAGTATGGTTTGAATCATGGTAGGATTGAGTGTGAATAGATAGAAAGAAATGATAAGTTTGGTAAGTGTATTTATGTATGAATCAATAAGTTTGACTGCAACTTATTGAGTATGAATTGTGGATAAATTTATTTCTTGAATTGTGGTATCAATGATGACATATTGGTTAGGCACTTAGGTTGGATGTTTTTGTCATGTTTCGAGCTTATTTTGTTGTATTTTTAGTAGGTTTAATTGCGGGTAAATGGATTGCTTATTGTCTAAGTAAACATATTTCGGTAAACTTGCATTTAAAGGTACAATTGGGTGGCACACGGGCTGCCACATAACTGTGTGCTGCATACAGTTACTTTACACGGTCATCTGTTTCAAGTCAGTATGTAACACAGCCTGCGACACGGCCGTGTGACCCAACATCAAATTGAACACGGTCTAGCTCATGGCCAGCGGTAGGGTCGTCTAAATGTATTTTGAGTATACACATGGGTTGGCACAAGACCAATGATATGGCCGTGTAAGGGTATTTTGAAAGTTACACGATCTATCACACGGTTGGCCACATGTCCATGTTCCTGTGCCACACGGCCGTTTGACCCCTATTTTCAAAAATTGTCAATTTTTCCAAACTTTTCTAATTTGTTTCATAATGATCCCTAAACATTCCAAAACTATTTTTAGGGCCACATAAGTCGATTTAAGGCCCACAAGTGTATTTCTATATTGATTAAAATGAGTTATTGAATTTTCTTATATAATTTTCATAATTGTTTCTATTTGAAGTTAAATGTTCTGAATTATATTGTAATATTATGTAACCCTCTAATTCAACGATAGTGATGGGTTAGGGGTGTTATAAAAAAACATCCACGTGTTCCCTTCTTACCACATATATATACCAAGTATCGCTTAGTGGATCTTAAGAAGTGTCAAAATACATACAGAAATCGTCCATTAGATATCCTACAAAAATCATGTTGCAAAACCCATCTTGTACATGTTTTGAGCACACTTGGCGTACCATACATATGGTGATAACCTGTCTATGGCGAGGCCTTAAATACACCGTAGCCTCTTACATCTTTAACAAATACTTAGTAGGCATGTCATACTCAACCAACATTTAGAGGCTAACTCATTGTTCGTCGTACTCTTTCTTCAATTGAGAATAAATCCTTAGATACTTCTATGGGTGGATACTCTATGCGCCAAACATTAGGTCACTAGAAACCTGAAAATTTGTAGACTAATTACCATAGTGCGCCAAACAGACACCTTCACATCTATACGCCTTCTTCTAGGATCCGCCAAATTTGGTGTGTAAGATATGTGGCATGTAATAAGAGTAACTTGTGATTATATATAAGTGGTATATTATGTACTTGTATATAAGTTGTGTGTTTGAGGTTAATAATATGGTTAGTCATGAATTGGTATGTGGTGGTTAATGGTTGGAATTGTTTTGAAAGGTTAACAACATGGTAAATTGAATGGTGATTATCAAAGATATATACATATACATGTTTGGTCATTTCATACTTGATTTTGGTGTTGTACCTTGTTAGCTAATGTTGAAACATTTTAGTTGATTAAGTGAATTAGTTCATGTGGTCAAATGTTTGCTTAGATATACATTGGTATTTGACTTGTTGGTTGTTGCAAGAAATGATGATGTTTGGAATTTTATATAATCTTGTTAGGTAAGCTAGAATTTTTTAGAAAATGTATGTGAATCATAGGTTTGATTATTGTTTGTGATGGTGCCTTATGGCATACTAGTTAGAATTACATATATGACATGGTATGTTTTTTGTATGATTTGAATAGGTTGAATGATTTGGTAATGGTAAACTTGTGGCACCTAAGTAAGCATGAAATTGTATGACTTGTATTTCAAGGTAAATTTAGGTTCACACTGGCTGCCACACGGTTTGACACACGGTCGTGTGTTTCACATGGGCATGTGGCATGGTCGTGTGCTCTATTTGATTTAGGTGTCACTTGGTACACAAGACCATAGTTTGTTAAACGGTTTGGAGACATGGTTATGTACATCCACCTACACGGTTTAGTCCTCACACACGATTGAACAACACAGTCACGTCCCATTGCTCCACAAAACATCAGTCTGTCACACAGCCTAGCGACAGTTGTATGGCCTCTATTTTTTTACCATATTTTTCTATTTTGTTTCAAATTAGTCCCTGCTTGTTTAAAAATTGATTTTGAAGCTTTGTAGGTTCAATTTAAGTCTCATTTTTGTATGATTGATATGGTGATTGAATGATTATCTACTAATGACAATTTTATTGAATTGAAATTGCATATTCTTGGCTTGTTAATTATCACAGCATCCCATAACCCTAATCTAGAGATAGAGATGGGAGAGGGATGTTACATTTAGTGGTATCAAAGCTACGATTTAATTGATACCTGGACTAAATGTAGCATGTCTGGAGTCTAGAAATTACATGCCACATAAACCTACAATAGCGTGATGTTATTTGATCCGATTTAACCCAGTTTTCCTAATAGATTTAAAGAATGTCGGAAAAATCCAATTATGTTGCACTGATGAGGTAGAAATTAATGCCTCGCTTTCAAACAGGAAATAAGTCATAATCTACTGGTTTCACAAAAGTTTGAAAGTGTTGTTAGGAATGCCTTTTTTGGCATGAATAGTAAATGGTTCACAGAATTTGTGCAAGTCAATGCTGCAGCTCAGCAACCTCCACCCCCTGTTGTACCTCATGTGGCATCCTCGTGTCCTCAAACGACTGAAATAGTTCGACTACCCTAATTGATAAGATTAGAATGTGGTGCCAAAGAATTTCGAGGTAAAACAAATAACAACCCAGGTAGGGTAGAATATTGGCTTGAAAACATTCAGACAGTTTTCGATGAAATGGCATGTACGCCTTGATTATCTCAGATGTGCCATGTCATTGCTTAAATATGAGGCTTATAACTGGTGGTCGATGTTAACAATGTTGTACTGAGTGACAAGATTAACTGGAATTCTTAAATTCGAGTTTCAAAAGATATATTAGCAAATGAAATCAGGACATGAAAAAGAAAAAAATTTCTTGAATTGAAGCAAGAAAATAAATCTATAGTCATGTATGAGCACGAATTTGTACGTCTCAGTAAATATGTCTAAAAAGCTGTGTTGGCTGAGAAAGAAATGTGTATCTGTTTTAAAGATGGGTTTAATGATGAGATTAAAATGCTAGTTGGTACGATGGAATTACAAGGGTTTGTGGTGTTATCTGATTGGGCTTAAAATATGGAAGAGATATGTAACAACAAGAAAAAGAATGAAAGAAAAGCTCAAGGATTCAATAAACATAGTTCCCCTAGACTGTTTTCTACTCCACTATAAAAAAAAATCGAAGGAAGCTTTTAGTCAATTTACTTCACCACCTGGATTCTCGGGTAGAAATAAGTCAAGACAAAATGATTCAAGATTTTAGTCAGCACTTGTTGATAGAGTCAACAGTGTCTGTAATGCTCCGAGACATGTATATGAACATTGTGGAATATTTCATGTTGGTGAATGTAGGACCAAGTTAGGTGCATGTTTCAAATGTGGATCGATGGATCATTTCATGAGAAATTGCCTAAGAAAAGTAAGAGATAATGATCAGCTGGTGTAAAGTAATTGTGTATGCATAAAAAAGGTAGAAGTCCTAATCAAAGCAGTAATATTGGAGCTAATCGAAGTGGGACCAAAGAAACAGTTGTTAGATCAGAAGTTCCAGTGCCTGCTCGAGCGTATTCCATACAAGCTAGGGAGGAAGCTACCGCAGCCAATGTTATTGGTAGTACATTCTATTTCTTTGATATTATTATGTATGCACTGATTGACCTTGGGTCAAATCATTCATATATTTTCACTACATTAGTAATGGATAAGAATTTACCTATTAAGTCAATTGTGTTTGATGTCCGAGTTACAAATCCTCTAGGTATAAGTGTTATAGTTAACTTAATATGTCGAAAGTATCCATTGAGAATATAGGGTTGTGACTTTCCTGTTGATTTGATGTTGTTAACATTTCAAAATTTTGATATCATTATGGGAATGGACTGGTTATCGTTACACGATGTTGTGGTGAACTGTAGATTGAAACGAATTGATCTGAGATGTCAAACCGGTGAAATAATTATAGTTGAGTCTGATAGATCAGATAGCATTGCTAGAGTTATTCCAGCAATCTCTACTCAAAAATTGATTCGAAACGACTGTGAAGCATTTCTGGCATATATACTTGATACTTGAGAATCGAGATCGAAGATTGATCAGGTACAGATTGTTAATGAGTTTATTGATGTGTTTCCTAAAGAGTTACCGAGATTACCGCCTGAGTGAGAAGTTGAGTTTGTGATTAATTTGATGCTCTGGACTACTCTGATATCTATTGCACTGTATCGAATGGAACCGACTGAGTTGAAAGAACTTAAAGCACACTTGCAAGAATTGTCAGATAGAGGTTTTATTCAACCGAGTGTATCTCTCTTGGGTGCACCAACATTGTTTGTGAAAAAGAAAGACAGGTCAATGAGACTGTGTATCAATTATCTATAATTGAATAAAGTCATGATAAAGAATAAATATCTTTTACCCCATATTGATGATTTGTTTGACCAGTTGAAAAGTGCAATAGTGTTTTTGAAAATAGACCTTAAATATGCTTATTATCAATTGCGAGTTAAGGATATCGATGTGCCGAAAATTCCTTTTCAAACTCGCTACGACCATTATGAATTTATGGTAATGTTTTTTGAATTAACTAATGCTCTTATTACTTTTATGGGTCTGATTAATCAAGTTTTTCAGCCTCACCTAGATAGATTCATGGTTGTGTTTATTGATGATATACTGATTTATTCTAAAATAGGATCCGAGCATGCTCAGCATTTGAGAATTGTGTTGCAGCCTTTGCGTTAGAAACAATTGTACACAAAATTTTGTAAATGTGAGTTCTGGCTTAGAGAGGTTGGTTTTCTTGGTCATGTGATTTTGATGGACGGAATTCATGTTGACCTGATCAAGATCTCTACTATTATTAACTGGAATACTCTAAAAAATGTCTTTGAGGTGCGTAGTTTTTTGGCCTTAGCTAGTTATTACAAATGATTCGTTAAGAATTTTTTGATAATTTCTTTGTCGATTACGAAGTTGCTTCCAAAAAATGTTGAATTTCTTTGGTTGGATAGATGTCAGCAGAGTTTTGATCAGCTGAAATTTTTATTCACAGAAGCTCTTGTATTGGCTCAGCCTGAATTTGGGAAAGAATATGTTGTTTATAGTGATGTGTCGCTCAGTGGGTTAGGTTTTGTATTAATCCAACATAGAAAGGTTATATCCTATGTTTCTCGATAGTTAAAACCACACGAGAGAAATTACCCAACTCACGATTTAGAATTGGTCGCGATTGTTTTTGCTTTGAAGATTTGGTGACATTACTTATACGGTGAGAAATGCCATGTCTATATCGATCATAAAAGCTTGAAATATTTAATAATTCAAAAAGAAATGAACCTGAGACAATGACAGTGACTCAAGTTATTGAAAGATTATGACTTGATAATTGTTTATCACCTAGGAATAGCTAACGTTGCTACTGACACGTTAATTTAGAAATCATTGTTTGCCTTGTGAGTATTGAATGTTCTGTTGAATTTGTATCGTGATGGTTCTGTTTTAGTTGAATTGAAAGCTAGGCCGTTATTTCTTTAGAGAATTCGAGAGTTGTAAAATGAAGACTCGAAATTGATAGCTAAATGAGAACAAATTTAGAATGATCAGTCCGCAAGGTTCAGTGTTGGTGTCGATGGTTTGCTGTACATTCATAGTAAATTGTGTGTTCTAAATGATCATTCCTAACCACATAGGTTATTTGATGAAATCAAATCAAAAACTAAGGAGTGAGATAATAAGCTCAGTGTGAGTCATAACTCCTATAAATAGTAATAGACAGTAAATATAAAACTCAAGTCAGTGAATATATAGAATATTGAAAATAGTACATAATTCACAGTTTATGCCATGAATAAACATGTCAGTGCAAAATTTTCAGAAAAGTTTCTACTCAACTCTGCTACACACCATAAGAAGAGGTGGACAAGCCACTAGTATTGCAGACAAGCTGCTAGTATTATGGACAAGCCACCAGTACTGCAGATATACTGCTAGTATTGCAGACAAGCCACAAGAACTGCAAACAAGCTGCCAGTACTTTCGTTTTACATAATTGTCCCAACCTTAATGCAATATGACATGCTTTAACAATAACAGAAACAATGCAGTATGCATGATTAAAACATGTGATCAGTGTAGAAATAGTGGGCATGATTAAAACATGAGATCAATGGCAGAAACACTAGACATGAATTGTCATTCAATTAGTATTTCAGTTTCAGTAATCATGATTTTATCATGTAATCAATTTTTTAACAGAAATTGTGGCATGTCTTAAACATACAATCTTATGCATTAGTTTTAGTGAACATGGTTTATCATGCTATTAGTATCAATAATAGAATAGTGGCATGCTTAAATATCACAAAATATACGAACATTCCCGAATCATATACACATATTTTTGGCAACATGAATTTCTTAGATCAAATATACTTACTTGTAGCCAATCCTTTATAAAGGATTTATTTTTCACCAAGATCACTTATGCAAATAGTTAGTCATAAGTATAATCAAAATTTTAAATGAAAATTATTATTAAATATACTCTTAATTTATTTATGAATAGATCATCCACAATCCTTTAATAGTTAGAACCCACACCTAGAATAAAGGTCCCACAGTACTAGATCTAATCCTCCACTCTTCAACATTACAAATCTAATCAGATCTTGCCTTGATCTAGTCATAGAATGATGGTACGTACATCAAAAACACATATGTTTCAGTTTCGACTTAACAGTCCAATAAGGTCATCTTATGAAATTGAATGATATCAACTTACTCTATCACCCTTTCAACGAAGATCTAATAATCTTTTTGTTCTAATGAAAATTTGAGTGATCCGAATTGAGACCTTCAATGAAAACATAATATTCATGAGTTGAACATATAAGATTTGGCCTTAATAATTAAAGAGAAGGAGTTGAGATTCAATTGGGCAATTCATCACTTACGTTTTACTATTTAGATCAAAAACTATGATTCAACAAAAATCTTGAGTAGTGGGAGGAATAATGGCTATAGAGAAGCAAAAATGAAGATAAGTTGAGTATGAAGAGTAAATAAAAAATATATATCCACTTGAAAAAGGGACAAAAAATAAAATAGATTCATTTACAATCAAAGGAAAAGAAGAGAGAAGAAGAAAGGAAGAAAACGAGTGGCAACATTTGTGGAGTAGAGGTGATGGAGGTCCAGTGATGGAGCAGTGGAGGCACAAGAGGGGGAAAAAGGAAAGGCAGTTGTGCAAGTGTAGTTATGTAGTGGTGGACGGCAGAAAAATGAAATAAAATTGGTGGCACAAAAAGGTGGAAAAGAGAAAATGGGAGAGAAGAGATGAAGAAGAAAAATGAAAAAAAAATAAAGATTCATTGGTGGTAAGGGCAGGACAAACAAGTCAAATGGGAGGAAAATTGAAAGGAGAGAAACAAGGGGGAGAGAAGGAAATAAGGGGAACATTAGGAGTAAAAAGGGGAGTAAGTATGGAAGGAAGGAGGAATCATGAGTATATAGCAAGTAGTTTGGGCTACAATGAGGTTTGCCTAAGGGGTGTGCTGAATTTAAAATAAAATGTAGGAAAAGGTACTTGAACTTGGGTCCCAAGGGTAGATATACTTATTCTTAACTACTAGGCTAGCACTCGATCTTGTTCATAAACTAAAAATAACTAAATAAAATTAGGGCAAGAAAAGGCGACACTGTGATGATGGTTATCGTCTTGTCCTTTGGGGCGACACTGTGACTATGATATATAGGTCCTTCGAGGCGAAACCATGTAAATAGTATATAGGTTCTTTGAGGTGACACCGTGTAAATGTTATATAGTTCTTCGAGGCGACACCATCTAAGTAGTATATAGGTCCTACAATATGACACCTCTAAAGGGGTTTACTGATTCTTTCGAATCAAAAGTCCATTTTTAGACATGACATGATCCAATGGTAAACAGGTACACTTTATGGCAAAGTGGAGTCCGATAGGATAGTAAACATGGAAGCCTGTCGGGGTATAAAAAAGGAAGTCACTGTATGACTCACAGGGCGAGCAGTCTAACATGAAGAACATGGCATGTCTAAAAACACTGGAAAGTATGTCACTTAGAGGATCTGCCAACAACACAACGCAAAAGTAAAAGGAATCAGTAAAAACATTTTTAACGCGGTATATGTGAAAGGAAGGGTATTTTTTTCAAAGTATTTAAGTTTCTGCCATCATGAGTTTGCTAGTGTTTGGCAAGTAAACTAGCATTGGATGAGATAAAGCTAATCGATGCAGTAGATTTTAATCCTAAGAATCTGTGGTAAAAGACTACAAGAAACAGGGAAAGTTCGCCAAGGACCCTCTTAAGAAGGGAGTTTGCGAAGGACTATCTGTTGGATTTGTTGCCTTAAGTGCAGTATTTTCGTCTAAGTACACTTGTAATTTTTTTGAACAGATTGGTTAATAAAATTATTCATGAATCAAATTAATATACTTTGTATTATTGTCCTCACATGGTTTTTGCACGTAAAGCAAAATGGAAGCAAATGTTTCTCACTGGTTGTCTAATGTTTAACTAATATTAAGTGGTATTACGTAGTTGGATCGTAATACTTAAAGATTTCTTATATTAGTAAATGAACCTAAACATATCCTTAGTCTAATTGGAAATGAGCAAACTAATTAAAAGACTAACATCTCATCTATCAAGTCCAATTGGGAGATGTTTGTCTTGGACATCAGAAGGGATAACTCCCAGAAGATAGAGACATAAATGTGATTGGTTGGACTAAAAGTACATCAGACAAGGCCCAAGCATAATAGATCCTGAATTTGATTATTGATATATTCACTTTTTATACTCATAGTGTGGCATACCTAAATCTTGAGTGGATGGGTAACTACGTGTGCGTAACTTATACACTTTGATGTAAGTAAACGACTTAGTTCAAATAGATAAGGAACCAAAAGATAGTGCATCGAGTGTATGAATTCTGTAGTATGTAGCATCATTCACAATAGTGGAATTCATAGCCCAAAACATGGGTAAATGACATCATTTCATTGGCATTATGTAGTTGATGAAAAGAAAATGTGGCCAAGGGTCATCCGTATTTGTGATGGATGACTTGATCACTATTTGATAGTATTTGACTTTTCATAAAGGAAGGTTTAATGGTTACGATGAGATAAAATAGGATCATATTGGGAGAATGGTTGTCATCCCAAGGAGATCAATGATATCTTATAAGGATAACACACTTATGACAAGGTCATTGGATAAGCACTGAGTAGTTGCTATCATAATGGTATGTCGTTGGGGAGATATCAGTCATGATACTATAGTGGAATGACTTCATGACTAAATGAGTTTATAATTAATAGGTGAAAATCTGAAACTTAATTATAAATCATTTGAGTCTCAACTGCATAAGTCTAATCGGTCCCTCTATTGGCTCATTGAAACCAAAAATGAATAGTGTATTTTAATAGAAATGAACAGAATGAATAGAAAAATAGAAATGATATACATTCAGGAATGATTATGGTTTTCTCTGAAATGGAGAACTGGAATCATTTGGAAATGAATGTAGGTTTCCAAAAATGAAAATGAAAATGATCCATTTGAAATCTTATATGGATTACATAAAAAATGATCAAAAGAATGAGTTTATATTTTTAGATTGTTTTGAAGCCCAAAAATGAAAATAAATCAGTTGGTCATAGTGAACATGTTGACTTATGAAATATTGAACATTTCTCTCAAAATTTTACCAAGGGCAAAATCATCAAAATTTCACTAGGGGTAAATTTGTCAAAATTTTGCTGGGAGAAAAATAGGGATAAGAAAATTGTTTTATATATATAAATATTAAAGTTTATTTTGGAAAATAGAAAAACTAAATCAGGTCGGATCATATTACAAAGTATTAGGTCAAAAAGGCTTAAGAAGTACTTGTAATTAGACCCAATATGAGAGAAGCCCAAAAACCCCTCATAAACATGAAGGGATGGCAACCCTAGTAGAAATACTAGGGTGTGTCATCAACTTTAGTCCTATTTTAAGTAGGATGTTGTTTTTCTATTTGAAATAAACCATTACAACTCAACAAGGGTTCTGCCTTCTCTTCCTGTAAATAGATGGCACTAGTAGAGCTATGAACACAACTTTGAGAGATTATTTTTCTGCCGAAAAATAAAGAGAATTTATTCTCAACTACTATTTTACATATACTTTTTCAGAATAACAATTCTACTGGTTTCTATTAATAAGAGAGAATTTTTGTTTTCACCCCAAAAATAAGACAAAAGTTTTTCTAGCTTTGTTTTTTGATTCAATTGGTTCGAGCCTACACTCAAAGTAGTCTGTGGTATGAGAATAGCGGAGAATATTGTTTAGTTGAAAATAAAAAACAACGAACGTCCACTAAGCCAAAAACACAAGTACGAATTCGGTTAAGGTTTATTGTTATAAATATCACAAACTAGGTCGATTTTTAAAATTTTAAATTTCCGTTGTGCAAGAAAACTATTTTAAATACGTGATTTGTCCAGCACTGTAACACCCCTCACCCATATCGAACGTCGGAATAGGGCTACGACGCAGTACAGAACATACTGTTCAATTACAATACATTTTTCATACATTTTTGATTTCATGTAATTATCAATCAATAACTTCATATCGTCCCTAATACGAGCCTACGATGCTCAAAACATGCATTCGGGATGGTTTGAGACTAAACCGATAACTTTAGAAACTTCTCGAACACTTAGAAATTGTTTTTCAAAAATAGGGGACACACGCCCGTGTGGCCCGGTTATGTGTCTCACATGGCCAAAGACACGCCTGTGTCACAGGCCATGTGGGCATTTGAAATAGGAGCACATGGTCGTGTCCCAGCCCGTGTAACTCTCTAACTAGCCCGTGTGCCCTAAAAATGGCAATACACGCCTGTGTGCCAGGCCATGTGCTAGGCCATGACAAACTTGTACGGTATACTGACTTATGCCACACTGCCAAGTCACACACCCATGTGTGAGGCCATGTGGAGCATACTGACTTGGTTACTAATTCAATGCCAGGGGACACACGCCGAGTCTCTGCCCGTGTGGACAAAAATAGGCTATTTATCAAGCCAATTTGCCTCCCAAACTTGTGTACACCTATACCAACTCAATTGGCACAAAACATAGCATATAATAGGCATTCAATCAACGTTAGTCAAGAATATTTTATACCATTTCCAATACCTATCAACACAAAACATAAATACTCAATATGCCATCCAAATTCCTACCAAACTTTACTTACTCAAACATAAAAAATGACCAAACTCAAATATGCATTATTTTGCCTAATCTCACAAGTATATCAATATCCACAACTCAACCATTTGATACTCATAATACCAATTACCATCAAGCTTTACAGAACCATCAACCAAACACATAATAAGAACCATATGCACAAATATATACACAATCAAACCAACTAAGTTAAGCCAACTTTCATGACTATATACAATACCAAACTTAAACATTTACAATCCAATTCAAATGGCTAAATTCATTACCAACACATAACCAAAATGACCAAAGTCCCTATACATGCCATATACTCAAAACATAAGCTCAATAGTACCAAAGTGATAGTAGGATAGTATGATTGTAACACCCTCTAACCCGTAACCATCGCCGGTCTAGGGTTAAAGGCATTACTAGATGAAACGAAACCTTTTACGGACATTTCATAATATAATTCAACGAATCAAATCAAAGTGCCCCTTAATTAGGTCTACGAGACCTCAAGCATGCTTTAGAAAAGGGTCGGGACTAAACTGAACACATACGGAAATTTTTGAAAATTTAAAATTTTTTCTAAGTTACAAAGGTCACACGCCCGTGTGGGCAGGCCGTGTGTCTCCCACAGCCTCAGACACGCCCGTGTGTCTAAGTCGTGTCAAAACAAGGCATACATGCTTTTTTTTTCCACACGCCCCTGTGCCTCACCCATGGTCGCTACTGACTTGCACCGCACGGCCAGCCACACGCCCGTGTGTCCAGCCCGTGGTCAAGTCTGACTTGTTTTGAAATACAACCAGGAGGGACACGATCGAGCCACACACCCGTGTGCTCAACCGTGTGGGCAAGTATAGGCCATTTGCAAGGCCAAAATGCCACCCACACTTTGGGTTATCCCTACAAGCACATTTAAGCATCTTTCCATACATCAATGACATCCAAGACATATCAAACTGTACACCATTTCTAACCACTTATGAGCTTAACAATCACACCACTTATAAGCCATTTAACTCAATATAACCACAAGCACTTCAAAGTATAATCCATCACAAACTTACCATCAATAATATGCTAACTATGCGTCAATAAGCTTACCATTCATATGACCATTTCATTTGCTATCAAGCTATACCAAAACTAAGCATTATAGGACATGACTAGTCATTCATAACACAACTATTTATCTAGCCATATCATATGGCTATGTACATATCTCAAACATATTCCAAAATAACTAGCCTATACATGTCATATTTAACTATATACACATTCAAAAGTGCCAAAGTAGAGATTGATAGTGTGGTGATGATCCTCGACGATTCCTGAGCCTTTCGTAGCTTCGACAAGCTATAAAACAAAGCAGACACACACAAAGTAAGCTTTCAAAAGCTTAGTAAGCCATATACAAATAAACTTAACATAAATTCACATAACCATATAATACAATTTCATTTATGTTTCTCATTTGCAAATTCATAAAATTTTCTTTGGCTCATTTGTTTAGCCATAGCTTACCAACACATCATATCTCAAAGCATCTCTTTTGCTCATATCATAGTCATATATATATCACATTTTATCATATTACATCAATGCACATATTTCTCTTTTTGCAAGTCCATAATACTCACCTTTCATGCTTAAACAAAGCATATACATTAAACGTACCTGAAACAAATATACAATTCACATAGTCATTCATTTCTCGGACTTGCCTGTTAAATCATTCAAAACCAAATAGGATACTCAGAATGCTCGGAATAGGCATACAATGCCAATGTCCCAAGTGTGGTCTTACATTTACTCAGATATCGATGCCACTGTCCCAGACAGGGTCTTACACTAAATCAGATATGATGCCAATGTCCCAAACATGGTCTTACACGTAAATCTCTTATCGATGCCAGCGTCCCAAACGTGATCTTATACAAAATCTTGAGTCAATTCCAACGTCCCAGACATGGTCTTACATGATATCACATACTAGGAACCTATGTCATGACATATGTAATCCTATCTATTCCTAAATTCGTACGGGGCTTCTCGGATATTGACCAATTGTCGATACTTTCTCGGATTTCATATATTTTTCATCCCATACACAATCATCACAATGAAATTTCATAAGTACATACATAAATAAATACAAATACATTTATTTGTATATAGACTTACCTCAGATTTGAGTAAACGAATGGATTTGGCTATTCAATTACTTTCGACTTTCCTCGATCAAAATTCGTTTTCTTCAGTTCTTAATCTATAAATATTCAAATTCAACCCATTTATTCACCAAATCATTCAATTCAATCTGAAAACACATATTTAGGGCAATTTATAATTTAGCCCTCAGATTTTCACATTTTCACATTTTGACATTTTAGTCCCTATTTCATAAAATCACAAAATACACAAAATCTCTAGATACTCATGCTTAGCCGAATGTTCATGTAGTTCATACAAGTCCATACATTTAATTTATTTCACAATTTAGTCCTTCAAAATATTATTTTCTCAATTTAATCCAAATTACTCAAAATCACCAAAAACTCAAAGACAAACTATGTTAATCTAACACATATATTTCATATTTCATCACAAAACTTCACAAAGTTCATGAATTCATCCATGGCACATTGCAAATTCATCATCAATCCACAAAATTTAAGCATGGGTTTTGTAGAGCACGAAGCAATGATTACAAAAACGTAGAAATTATCAAAAACTGAAGCCAAAACATACCTTAATTTAGCTTAAAGGTAGCCGAATATTGAACATGTAAAAGCTTAACTCTTCTTTCTCCACTCTCAGCAAAATAAGATGATAATAATCATCTTTTAAATGTTTGTTTTATTCAATATACATATTAATACTTATTTTACTATTTTACCCATTATTAAAACATTTCAAAACCATATATCAATGGCCTTTAACCATCCATCCATAATTCAAATGGTTTAATTGCATTATAAGGACCTCTCATTTATAAAGACATGACACATAAGTGCTTCTAACATATGACATGTTAATTTATCAGCTTTCACAATTAGGTCCTTTTATTAAATTAAGTACACAAACGGATAAATTAGTTTACAGAAATTTCACACATGCTTAATCACGTATCATAGGCACGGAAAGTAATATTAAAATATTTTTTTGAATCGAATTTGTGGTCTTGAAACCACTATTCCAACTAGGGTCTAAACCGAATTGTTACAATTCTCCCCCTTAGGGATTTTCATCTCTAAAAATCTTACCTGTTAAACAGATTCGGATATTGATGCTTCATAGAATCTTTAGGCTCCCACATAGCATCTTCAACCCCGTGTCGATACCATAACACTTTCACTAACAAGATTTTCTTATTTCACAATTCTTTCACTTCACGAGTTAAGATACGGATTGGTTCTTCCTCATATGTCATATCGAATCAAATTTCAATCTCAAACAGAGTAATCACATGAGAGGGATCAGATCTGTATCGTTTAAGCATTGACACGTGAAACACATTATAAATCTTTTCTAGCTCAGGTGGTGACAACAATCTATACGCAACAGGTCCAACACGCTCGATGATTTCATACGGCCCGATGAACCCCGGACTCAATTTGCCTTTACGTCCAAATCTGAGTACTTTTTTCCACGGAGACACTTTCAATAACACTTTGTCTCCAATTTCAAACTCAATATCTTTTAGTTTCAAATTTGCATAAGATTTCTGACGATCAGGCGCTGCTTTCAAGCTATCACGAATCACTTTCACTTTTTGTTCAGTTTCTTTGATCAAATCAACCCCGTGTAACTTACTTTCACTGAGCTCGTTCCAATACAGAGGTGTTCGGCATTTGCGTCTGTACAAAGCTTTGTAAGGTGCTATTTTGATGCTCGACTGAAAAGTATTATTGTATGCAAACTCAATTAATAGTAAATATTGTTTCCATGTACCATTAAACTCAAGGATGCAACATCTCAACATATCCTCGAGGATCTGAACAATCCATTCACACTGACCATCAGTCTGTGGGTGAAAAGCCGTATTGAAATTTCTTCCAGAATCGTGATGTAAATCTCGAATCTCTATTAGACACAATAGATAGTGGCACTCTGTGCAATCTTACAATATCAAAAATGTAAAGCTTAGCTAACTTATCAAGTGAATAATCAGATCGTACCTGAATAAAATGGGTTGACTTTGTCAATCGATCAACTATGACCCAAATTGCATCTTTCTTTCTTGGAGTCAAAGGCAATCCAGAAACAAAATCCATCGTCACTCTATCCTATTTTCATTCGGGAATCAGAATCGGTTGTAACAAACAAGATGGAACCTGATGTTCAGCTTTAACATGCTGACAAACTAAACATTTCAAAACAAAATCAAAGATATCTCTTTTCATACCAGTCCACCAATAATGTTGCTTCAAATCTTGATACATCTTTGTACTTCCCGGATGAACAGATAGGCGACTATTATGAGCTTTATTCAAAATTAACTGCAATAACTCTGGATTTCTCAGAACACAAATTCAATATCGAAATCTCAAACAATTATCATCATCAACTCAGAATTTAGAATCGGATCTTGAATCATATTAAGCTCGTTTTGCAACCATATCATTATTAACTTTCTGAGCATCATATATTTGTTGTAGAAATAACGGTTTCGCTTTCAATTCAGCTAAAACTGAACCTTCATCGGATAAATCTAAATGAACATTCATCGTACATAATGCAGACAGTGATTTCCAACTCAAAGCATTAGCAACAACATTTGCCTTACCAGGATGATAGTCTATCACAAGCTTGTAGCCTTTCAAAAGCTCTAACCATCTTCTCTATCACGGATTCAAATCTTTCTAAGTCATCAAATATTTTATACTTTTATGATCTGAAAACACATGGCATTTTACACCAAAAAGATAGTGACGCCAAATCTTTAAAGCAAACACAATCGCAGCTAGCTCAAGGTCGTATGTGGGATAATTCTTTTCATGTGGCTTTAATTGTCTCAAGGCATAAGCTATAACTTTGCCTTCCTGCATTAAAACACATCCCAGACCATTCAATGAAGCATCACTATAAATCACGAATTCTTTACCTGATTCTGGCTGTACCAAAATTGGAGCTTCAGTCAAAAGGGCTTTTAACTAAACAAAGCTTTTCTGACATTTATCAGACCATTCAAATCTCACATTTTTCTGAAGCAATGTAGTCAACGGAGTAGCTATCATCGAAAAACCTTTTACAAACCGTCGATAATAACCAGCAAGTCCCAGAACACTACAAACTTTAGACACATTCTTCGGAGGTTTGCATTCTAGAATAGCAGAAATCTTGCTCGGATCAACTCGTATTCAAGAGGCTGATACAATATGTCCCAGAAAACTAACTTCTTGTAACCAGAATTCACTGATAAACCATAATTTACACATATTTTAACCCCCATGCTTGGCTTAATTTTGGATGATTTTCCATTGAATTTGATGAATTCGATGCTCTTAATCTCTTAATTTCATGTTTTATACTCAAGAGAGCTCAGGGAGTTTAAAAGAATGAGAAACGGGCCAAAAAGTGACGAAATGGGCCTACATTAGAAATCACACGGCCTAGACTATCGACCACAGGCAGATCACACGGCCGTGTGTGGCAGGCAGGATCGACCACGACCGAAGGAGTCCACCACGGGCGTGCCACACGGGCTTGTCCTTGTCGAAAATAGGATGAATTCTATTCGGAATTGGATACTTGTGGGCCAAGTAAGGCATCTCAAAGCCTATTTAAACATCCTAGAGGGCAACCTACAAGGGAGTTTGGCAGGACGTCGAATAGACGCCGAGTAGAAGGTAGAAAATACTCCAAGACAGTCGTCAGGAATAGCTTAGGAGAAAGATCTCCATCAAGATGGAGGATCTCCCATCAAGTTCTTTAGAAGTTTTTTGGTTTTTCTTATGTTTTATTGTTTTTCCTATTTTAAGATGTTTCCCTCTATCAGTATGAACTAAACCTCTCAAATACCTGATGGGATGAAACCTCAGATAAATCTTATTATTATTTGATTTATAAGATAAATAGTTGTTCTTATTCTTAATTGTGAGTTCTTATTCTTGTTTCGATAATTCAGGTTATTGATTCAAAGTCGAATGTGCTTATTCAGTGGAGAAAAAGTCCCTGTTTAAGAGAAGATCAACACAATTAAGCGGAGTTGATTGCAACCCTAGAAATAGGGCGACGAAAATCTGTCGGATTAGAGTCAAATTTAATAAGGGGATCCATAGATTGAGTCAATGCGACAATATGGGTTTTAATTAAAAAGAGATTTCAATTAATCAACCTAGAGTCAGTTGTTTTTAGCCTTGAAAGAGATATTAACATAAATTAGGGATTTCTACGGACAAAGTCAAGTGAATAAATCGTATGAATCAAAAGTAATAAGTGAAGTCTAGGTGGATTCTTCATTAGGTATTGCCTATCTCATATAAGTTGTCCAAATATATTTTCCCAATTCATTCTCTGTCACGTTCATAGTCATTTAGTTAGTTAGTAAATTTTAGATTAAAAATAAATCCCCTTAATTACTAGGCTAGATAATAAAAAGATAGTTATTACTACTAATTTTAGTCCTTGAGGATACGATATTCTGCACTCACTATAACTATACTACTGTTCGATAGGTGCGCTTGCCTTTGTTGAAATATTAGTTAGTTTCGAGGCCATTAAGTTTTTGGGGCCGTTGCCGGGGACTAAGATATTAGGAACACTAAATTTTTATTACTTTAGCCATTCTTATTTTTTATTTGCAATTTATTTTTATTTTAACTTGCTAATTTTTTTTCTTTGTTTCTGGCAGGTATCTTTAGTTTATGACAAGAAGAAACCCGTCAGGACCCTTTCTTTTTGACAGTGAAATTGAAAGTATAGTTCGTAGAAATCATAGAGATATAAGGCGAAGCCTACAATACATAGAAGAAGAGAAAGAGGACAAAATCACTAATATCGAAGATATGGCTGATTATTATCTGCTACCCCAGATGGTTGCCAAAAATCGTGCTCCTCGTACTATGTATAATTATGCTAAACCTAATTTAATAGGAACTGGATCAAGTATTGTTAGACCTGCTATTGCTGTAAATAATTTTGAATTGAAACCTAACACTATACAGATGATTCAGCAATTTGTTCAGTTTGATGGTTTGCAGGATAAGGATCCAAACAATCACTTGGCAAATTTTCTGGAATTCTGTGACACTTTTAAGATTAATGGCATTTCTGATGATGCCATTCGCCATCAGTTGTTTCCATTTTCGTTGAGAAACAAAGCTAAACAGTGGTTGAACTCGTTACCACGAGGATCAATCACTATATGGGATCAAATGACTGAAAAGTTTTTACTTAAATATCTCTTCTTTTGTGCAGATGGATTTAGAAACACTTTACGATTCATGGGAAAGATACAAGGATCTATTGAGAATGTGCCTTTACCATGGGTTACCATTATGGCTACAGGTTTAAACCTTTTACAATGGTGTGAACCCTTCAACTAGGTAGTTGATTGATTCAGCCGCTGGTGGAACCCTAAATAACAAGACCTCTGAAGTGGCTTATGAGTTTATAGAGGAAATGGCACTGAATAACTATCAATGGCAAGTTATGAGGACAAAGCCAACAAAAGCTGTCAGTGTTTTCAACCTCAACGTAGTAACCATGGTATCAAATTAGGTAGGACTTTTAAGTAAGAAAATTGATGGTTAGTGTGGTTCTTCGCAGGTATATCCAAGGATGCAGTGCGATACGAATGGAGGAATGAATAATATAGAATATCCATCCTACAGCCCTGGCATAGAAAGCAAACAGATGAACTATATGGGTAATAATTCTAGACCTCAAAATAACCCTTATAGTAACACTTAAAATCCAGGTTGGAGGAACCACCCAAACTTCTCATGGGGTGGTCGAGGAAATCAGAGACAACAACCCCCTCCAGGCTTTCAACAGCAACCCTCCCCATAAGAGAAAAAGCCGAACCTTGAGGAGATGCAAACAAAGTTCATCGCGGTGTCAAAGACACGCTTCCAAAACACCGAAACAGCACTTAAAAATCAACAGGCATCAATTCAGGGGCTCAAGAACCAATTAGGACATTTTGCTAAGCTGATCTCATAACGACCACAAGGCAGCTTGCCAAGCAACACTGAAACTAACCCAAAGGAGCAACTTCAAGCCATAACTACTCATGATAGTGAAAGGTTAGATGAACCAAAATTGAGGTAAGAGAATGTGGTAGATGAAGGTAAGGTTGAGGTAAGCCATGATAAACCAAAACTGGTAATTACAGAGTACCAACCTCGTGTGCCATACCCCAACGCGATGAAGAAAGATCGCACAGATGAACAACTTGGTAAATTTCTTAAACTCTTAAAAAAATTACATATTAACTTACTATTTCTTGAAGCTCTTTCGCAGATGCCCAATTCAAGAAAATTTTTAAAAGAGCTTTTGACAAAAAACCGGAAGTTAGACGATACATTGCAAGTGGAGCTAAACGTAGTGTGCTCAGCAATTCTACAATATAAACTACCACGAAAGTTAAAAGATCCAGGGAGTTTTACAATTCTGTGCTTAATTGGTTGTTTATCTGTTAATAATGCTTTAGTTGACTTAGGGGAAAGCATCAATGTTATGCCTTATAAAATGTTTAAACAGCTAGGTCTTGGAAGCCCAAACAAACTAGGATGAGCATCCAATTAGCTGATAAAACCATTAGAGTTCCTAGGGGTATAATTGAGGATGTACTAGTGAAAATTGACAAATTCATATTCCCAGTAGAATTTGTTGTTTTAGATATGAATGAGGATAATGATGTTCCTTTAATATTAGGACGGCCCTTTTTAGCAACTACTAGAACCATTATCGATGTTGATTCAAGGGAAGTAACACTTCGTGTAGGTGATGACATGATTAACCTCAGAGCACGCGATTCTGACAGAATATCTAATGATCAAGAGAATATAAGTCCTGTTAATATAAATAAACTTAACGTTCAATCTTCTTTGTAAGAAATCTCTCGAGAAAAGGTAATAGAGCCAGGGTCTGGTGTTCATATTGAGAATAAAACTATTTATGAGGAACAAAGATTACAAATCAATGAACTAGATGAATGGCGGACACACGTCAAGGAAAAACCGAAAAAACACGATGAACCAACACAAATCCATGCCGAACTTAGGGATGGAACAACCCAATTTAAGATCGGAGATCAAGTATTGTTGGATAAAAAAGATCCTCGAATCGCCACTTTGAACCCTAATACAAACGAAGAGATCCCTTTCACTGTACTGAATGTCTTCCCATACGGAACAGTCAAGGTAACTAATCCTACATTCGGCACTTTTAAGGTAAACACCACTCGACTTAAACTATATATCAATAATCGAATTGATTGCAAGAATGAGGAGTTTCAACTCTTCAAACCACCATGATTATGCAAATGAAAGGTAAATCTAGCTTAAGACTTTAAACGAGCACTTCTCCGGAGGCAACTTGAGTAGTTACCCCACTAACATCCATATTTTCGATTTTTAGCATCTAACTAACAACTAACCAAGTTAATAAAGCGTAGGTTTCTTTCTCCACATGGCCTTACACACGGGCGTGGCCGTGGCCGTGTGAAACCACGAGTAAGTACACTGACGTGGACAACAATTTTCCCAAAACACGGGCTGCAATAAAATGCCACGGCCATGTAATACGGTTGTGGTCAAGACTAAGAAAGTAACATGGTTGTGCGACACGCCCGTGTCCCTAGGCCGTGGTCGACACTGATTAATCATCATGGGCATAGAAACTTGTACACAGGAGTGGGAGAAACGAACAAAGCACCACACGGCCGTGCGATGTCGTGTAACCTAACACGCCCATTTAAAACCCCTTTCTTCTCACTTTCTCCCCAAATTCTTCTTCTCCCAAACCCTAGCCACTACACCCCTTCTTTTTTCTATTCTCTTTTTCCTTTCATTTTCCTTTCCCCCTCCCCCTCATTCTTTCTTTACATCACCATCACCATGTCAAAGAAGCGAAAGGACCTTAGCACAGTATCCCTGTGCGAGACCAATCTACATAAGTTCATGTCGGCCGCTTCATCTACTCGACGGGACAAGGACCTTTGAGTCCATTTATTTTTTTCTTTTTCTTTTACTTTCATTTTTAAATTCTTTTCCTTTATCCTTCTTATCTTTAAATTATATTATTATATTTTGATTTCCTTACTTTAGGTTCAATAGGCTGTTAAGGGAGGACCACACCTCCACTGGAGTATCCACCTCCGCCTTCACCTCTGACCATCCAAAATTTAGGAAGTTCACGTCTCTCCCTATCTTATGATTTTATATATTGTAGATATATATCTTTGTACATTGAGGACAATGTACATCTTAAGTGTGGGGAGGTGTCAACAATATTGAACTATACCTTGTTCTTAAGTAATCTTCGCATATTACTAGTAGAATGAAACCTCTATTGATTTATGATTTTTATTGATATGTCTTGGATTAAGTCATAGATAATTGTGTATTGATGGTTTAAACTTTAAGACATTAGAGAATCAAGCATGATAAGTCTATTTTCAGAATTAAAAATTTATTAGGTTGTCTCCCTAATCTTAAATATTACTTTGGAGTTTGAAACTTACAAGGTTGACATCAAAAACCATAAGTTCTGTAAGATTTTGAGCCTTTTAGAGCATATATATTTCTTGCTCACTTTATTAATTATGAGTGTGTCAACATTGATTTGTTATTCTAG
The DNA here is from genome assembly GCA_025503065.1 of Gossypium bickii. Lineage (NCBI taxonomy): Eukaryota > Viridiplantae > Streptophyta > Magnoliopsida > Malvales > Malvaceae > Gossypium > Gossypium bickii. The sequence continues at coordinate 36,774,952 of CP106717.1, read as the reverse complement.
AACTTGCATGTCGAGACCACGCCTGTTGATTTGATATACTGAGATGATAAAGGCACCTAAGAATTAACCCTCTCACTCCACAAAAAGCCTATGAAACACCCCAAACCCGGCCCACGAGCCTTGACCGGATCTGGTATGTTCCTAGAAGAAAACCGGTTCAAAATTCTTTTATTACCTTGGAAAAACTGTGTGTTTTGAAGAAAGTCTATTTGTGGGTTGGGCTCGAGTTGAAAACAAATTTATTTCATTATTAAAATCCTTTACTTTTGGTGACAAAACGTTTAGGCTTTGTTTTAAAATAAATCTACTTCAAGTTCACTTGATAAAAATTCGTACATAGTAATTAAAAGAAAAATTAAAGTAATTCAACTATGGCCTTATTACATCAAATAAAAACCCAAAATGAAATTTAAAGTACTTAAAAAAATAAAGAGTCCACATAATAATTTCCTTGCTGGGCATGGCCACCACTAAGCTCCTGCCGACCCAGTCCATTACTGATCATCACCTGAAAAATGTTCCCACAACGGGGTGAGTCAACAGACTCAATGTGTAACACAACACTAAGTCTTAACAAATTTAGGCATTTCATAGCATACAAATTCATATATCATTAAATTAAAATGATGCAACCCAAACCCAAACCTAGATGCCATCTGCTACACATCACCCGTACCAACCTGCACACCGTGGGGACTACTAAGTCAACCCTCCATCCGCTACACACCATTGAAGGCAGTCGCTGCAGTCGACGTGCTCATCGCCCTTATAAATATTCGTGGCATAGCCACCAGATTAAATAATTGTGAGCGAAGTCACCAAATTCAGATATCGTGGTCTTAGGTCACCACATTCAGATATCGTGGTCTTAGGTCACCACATTCAGATATCGTGGTCTTAGGTCACCACATTCACTTCCCCTTTTCAATAACCCATATGCCCCATATCATATATTATGCATTAGCATGCCAAATTTCACATTCTTATCACTTATCACATGTTAAATATAACATATTTCATAATTCTAGTAGGAGTAGGAAACGTACTTGAGTACTTTGTACCATAACATGGTACCTTAGACACATTCTTACACTTTCATATTAATACATATATCAAGTTTAAGCCATAAATCTATTAAGATTAGTGTAGGGTACAGACCTGATTAACTTAGCGGTTCACTTAAATCCCGAAAAGCTTGATCTAATGCTTTAGATCTTAAATCCCTACATTTAGCCAACCTTAAAATGTTAGCAAAAAGCCTATTCGGCTATAAGACCAAATCCTAGTAGGATTAGTACACTTAAAACCTACCTTGCTACCGATTGACTTACGAATCGAGTCCCTAAACTTTGTGATGCACACCCTTGTAATCGGCTAGTCACCAAAACTTCTAACTAGTTAGTTTTCAGCTTTTAAAACAAATAAAGAATAGATCTAATTACCAAAATAGACCTTGGCCGATTGTACTTATGCACTCACCTTGCGATTTCAAATCCCAAAAGTATCCCTTGTCTTAATTATCTGTCGAAATACCTATACACATATGTTAGATTCGATTCTAACATTAAATCATCATAGATGGCCCTTGGCTGAATGCTATAGACACTTATCTTGTGGACTTTAAATCCCGAAACTCACCGAATAACTAGGGAACACGCGGCCTATGGTGTACCTTCGGGAAAAGAACTTCTCCTTCCTTATAGTCGACACTTAGTAAATCCCGAAAGATCTCTTCAAAGTTTCGGCAACAAGATATTAATGGGGTTAGTCCTACATTTCGGCAAATCTTAAAAGAAAAAGGATGAAACCGAATGAGATCTTACCCTTACTTTAGGAATCGGCAATCCTTGCTTGAACCTTTAACAATATTCGGCTATGTAGGCTAGAAGGATCTTGATTTCGGCTTTTTGATTGGTATAAAGAAAGAAAAGAGAAAGAAGAATAAAGATGGAGGATTCGGCTAGAGCACAAGGTATTTCGGCTTGGCAAAAATAAAAGAGAAGAGAGGAGTTATTTGCTAGAGAGAATTCGGTAGAGAGAGAGTTGAAAGAAAGAATGAATGGCCCTCTTTTCCTTTAGTAGCCGAAATTACTAACTTAGAATCCCTTTCTTGGCCATCACTCTTCTATTTTGATAGCTTTATCTCTTTAATTATCAATATATTCAAATTAAAAGAATTTAATCCATCAATTATCTCTTATGTCTTAATAAAAATAATACTAATAATAACCCATCATTATCTATCTATTTGCCGAATTTTAAAGAGAATAAAACTCCTCTTTTAAGAGCTTTAACGCCGTCCACCTCTCTGCTCCTTGTAGCAAAAATAAAATTCTTTATTTGCTTCCCATGCGACTCGATCCTTGGCCCATTTGCCTATGTATGTGGCGTCACTTACTAGGCCCTTAAGTGGCACCTTGTAGCCATTTTACCAAGGCTATTTGTATGTCATATTTCACATACATTTTCTCTTAAGACCACCTTGCTTCATGTCCCTCTTTTAAACTTTAAACTTTACATTTCTAAGACATTTCCTTACATTTCCAAGACATTTCCTTACATTTCCAAGACAAGACATTTCCTTACATTTCCAAGACAAGACATTTCCTTCCATTTCCAAGTCATTTCCTTACATTTCTAAGACAAGACATTTCCTTCCATTTCCTTACATTTCCAAGACAAGACATTTCCTTACATTTCCAAGTTTCTAAAAATGCACACATCACATCCATAACACATAAGACATACTAATGCATAGGCTATAATCCAGGATGTTACAGCCTACCTTCATAATTAGCCCCTAGTGAACCCCTTTTAACCTAATAAACCATTTCTTGACTCACCCATGAATATTAACCCAAAGCCAAATTTTTACTTCCCATAATCTTTTGACGTCCCTTTTGTCGAGATTTGATTTGAGCAATTGCCTAACTATGTTCTCTATTTCCGTTGTTAAGTTCTTTCTTATTAATTGTATATTCTTTTTAATCTTAAAAAAAAAGTTGAAGATTTATTCATTATTAGGGATTATGAACTTTAAACAGATAATTTCACATCTTTAGAAGAAGCTTGTTTTATTAGTGATAAGTTAAATTGATGTAATTATTCAAAATTAGTTCAATTTTTTCTAGTTAGGTAAATTATCAATTTGATCTCTATTCTAATAGTCTAATTAAGTCTTTATCCACACCTTTAAACCAAGCCCCATTACAACCCCTTCAAGACCTTTTGATTTGTGTATCATCTCATTTTTACTGTAACACCTCATACCTGAGTCCAAGGTAGAGATCGGATACGAGGCATTACTATGCTTGAACTTTCTTAAACATACACTTACGGGCTGTAAAAGTTTGTCCCGAATTAAAAACTTCTCTTTCTTAGTCTAATCATACATTTCATGGGCCTACGAGGCCTTAAACACATATTTGGAAACTTTCAAAACTTAATCGAAAACTTTTCCTTAAAACAGGGGTCACACACCCATGTGGCTTGGGACACACCCGTGTACCCCTAAGACACGCCCATGTCTTTCAACCATGTCAACACTGACTATATTCACACGGCCTTGACACGCCCGTGTCATCCAACCGTGGTCGACACTGACTATATTTACACGGCATGGGGCACATGCCCATGTTCTGACCGTGAAACGACTGTGGAAAGAGCCCGTAGCCTATTCTGACTTAAGGTACTAAGGTGCAGGGGACGCACGGCCTAGACACATGCCCCTATGTCTATCCGTGTGGGCACTTGAAGGCTATTTACCAAGCCAATTTCCACCTTAAAATCAAGATCAATCTCATATCAAATTCAACAAATCAAATTACTACATCTTTCATGAACAATACTACATGCTTTATTGATACCAATACATACATACGTAGTCAAACTTGGCCATTCACTTAGCCATTTACAAAAGAATAGTAAACTTGATAGCTCACATATTCGCCCCTTTTAAGACATATTCTTAAAATGAAATGTTTCCTATACATGCCATACTTAATATAAACATATTGGCTATACCAAAATAGCTATTGATAGTGTGCTCCGAGCTCCGATGACAATGATCCACAAGATTAGCTTGTCAGGACTACGTGAAAAGAGAGAATAAAGGACGTAAGCACTTAGCTTAGTAAGTTTGCATATAATGCACATAGGAACATACTTTTTAACATAAATCATTTGGCATCATAATTTCAGCTATTTAAGCTTACTTACTCTTACTAATTCTTAGATATCTCATGATACTTACTAGTTTCATGCTCGTAAGGTAAACAAGGTACCTGTATCACTTGATCACATAGATCAACAAACTTTACTATGATAATCATAATCTCTAATTCATCATTCATAACATGAATAATACTCATTTCCAACTTGATAATTACTTTGTTTACTTAATTTTCTTGCTATCTCATTTAAGCTTTACTCATTTGTCGGATAAATTTTTTATGAATAACCGAGGATAATGAATCTCATCCCACATATAACTCGATGCCAAGGCCATATCCTAGATATGGTCTTACATAGGATCTCTCATCTTGGTATCGATGCCATGTCTTGACATGGACTTACTCAAAGTCTTCCTTGTGTGTTCCCTTAGAAACTTACCATTGCCATGTCTTGACATGGTCTTATTTGGTATCTTTACTCGGGAACTGGTCAATGATGAGCCTTGGCTTGGACTTACATGAAATATTCCTTGTTACTCACCAATGCCATGCCTTGGCTTGGACTTACATGGGATCTCTATCTCATGATAGCTTTTCAATGCCAAGACTTGTCTTGGACTTACAAGACATCTTTGCTTAGAGACTCACCAATGCCATGCCTTGGCTTGGGCTTACATGGGTCTTCATCTCATAATAACTCTTCAATGCCAAGACTTGTCTTGGACCTACATGATAACTTTACTTGATTACCGATGCCATGCCTTGGCTTGGTCTTATACTAACTTTCTTATCTCATGTGGTAGATCGAGTATCCTAGGTAATTCAACTTCAATCAGGCTTTCTCATGCTTAATCTCATTGATTTCTTTATTTAACATAGCATTAAGCATTTCTATGGTAATAATGTACATTATACTAAGCAATTCAATGATAGTAATCATAAAGCTTAGAAATCATACAAACTTACCTCAATGTACAAAATGTAGGTAGATATGCAATTTAGTCCTCGACTTTGTTCTTGCCTCGGTTTTGATCCGGGCTTCGTTTTTCTTGATCTATAATAATAGTTTAGATCATTTAATAATCACATTGACTAAATTGACTCTTAACTCATACTTTGACAAAATTACAATTTTGCCCCTAAATTTTCTCATAATTACACTTTTGCCCCTATGCTCGTAAAATAATTTTCATACCACTTTCTTAAACTTCAGGCTTAGTTGATTCATTATCTCAACTATAGCAATAACAAATTCTCATTATTTCTACCATGTATGACAAATTTTATAATAATAACAAACTAGTCCTTACTAACATTTCTCATGAAATTCACTTAGAAAAAGATGTTTATCTAACATCAAACTCTCATAATCTTCCATAAAATATCATTTTATAAACATGTCATACATGGGTAGATTTTTGAACATGCATCTTAGCTCATCTTATAGCTAAAAATAGCTAATTCATGTTACGATGACTCCAAAAACATGAAGAATATTAAAAACGGGGCCAAAATGAACTTACTAGCAAGCTTGAAAAATTGAAGAACCCTAGCTATGGCTTCCTTCAAATTTTCGGCACTTGGGGAAGAAGATGAGAGTGATTTTTGTCATCTTTTTCCCTTATTAAATCATTTAATTGATAAATGACCAAAATGCCCTTCTCTTTACAATTTCACCATTTACTAACTCATGTCCATTTTTGTCCAAAAATTATAATTTGGGAAAATTGCTATTTAAGGACTTCTAGTTAATATTCTAAAGCTATTTCATATAAAAAGCTTCTAGAAACTCATATTTTGTAACTTTTGCAATTTAGTCCTAATGGACCCTTAAATGGAAATTTCCATAAAATTTCTACATGAAACTTTCATATTATTATGCAAACATCTCAAATACCTTAAAAACTCATTTAGTAACTTGGATTTGTCGTCTCGCACCACTATTCGGGCTAGGCCCTAAATCAGGCTGTTACAATTCTCCCTCATTACGGATTTTCGTCCTCGAAAATCTTACCAACAAATAGGTTTGGGTACTAATTTCTCATGCATTCTTCTGGTTCCCATGTAGCTTATTCTATCCCATGTCTTTGCCACAATACTTTCACTAGGGCAATACTTTTATTTCTTAGCTGCTTGACTTCTCGAGCTAAAATCTTAACTGGTTCTTCATCATAAGTCATGTCGGAATGAATCTCTATCTCTGACGGGGTAATTACATGTAAAGGATCTGATCGGTAGCGTTTCAACATTGACACGTGAAACACATTACGTATCTTTTCTAACTCGGATGGCAAAGCCAATCGGCAAGCTAGCGGCCCAACTCTCTCAATAATATCATATGGTCCAATGAAATGTGGACTCAACTTGCCTTTTCGGCCAAATCTGAGAACCTTTCTCCATGGTGACACTTTCAAGAAAACTTTATCCCTGACTTGATACTCTATCTCTTTTCTCTTTAAATCCAAGTAGGATTTTTGTCTGTTGGATGCAGCTTTTAAACACTATCATATCACTTTCACTTTCTCTACAGCTTCTTTAACCAAATCAACTCCGTGAATTTGACTTTCTTTGAGTTCAGCCCAAAATAAAGGCGTTTTACACTTGCGCCCATATAGAGCCTCATAAGGCGCCATCTTTAAGCTAGACTGAAAGCTATTATTGTAGGCAAATTCTACCAATGGAAGAAACTTTTCCCAACTACCTTGGAATTGAAAAATACAACATCTGAGCATATCCTTGAGTACTTGAACTAACCTCTCCGACTGACCATCAGTTTGAGGATGAAAAGCTGTACTAAAGCTCCACTTTGTACCGAGGGCCTCTTGTAGCTTCTTTCAAAATCTAGATGTGAATCTGGGATCTCTATCCGAAGTGATTGACAAGGGAACTCCGTGAAGCCTTACTATTTCTGAAACATACAAGCTTGCCAGCTTGTCGAGTGAGTAATCCACTTGTATGGGTATAAAATGGGCTGACTTTGTGAGTCTATCAACTACAACCCATATAGCATCTTTCTTGCTCGGTGACAATGGTAAACCCGTTACAAAATCCATAGTGATACGGTCCCATTTCCACTCGGGAACTAAAATGGGTTGAAGCAAACCCGAAGGTACTTGGTGTTCAGCCTTTACCTGCTAAAAAATCATGCATTTGGAAACAAACTCTGAAATATCATTCTTCATTCTTGGCCACCAATACTGTTGCTTCAAATCATTATACATCTTTGTACTACCCGGATGTACAGATAGACATCTATTATGTGCCTCATGCAAAATTCTCTAAATAAGCTCTTCCTTTCTTGGTACACAAACTCTATCTTTAAACATCAAACATCCATCGGAATTAATCCAAAATTCGGATTCAATATCTGACTCACATTGATCTCTCTTAGCTTGCAATTCGCTATCTTCTTTCTGAGCCTCAAAGATCTCTTAGAGGAATACTGGTCTAGCTCTCAACTCAGCTAGAATAGAATCATCATCGAATAAAGTCATCCGTGAATTCATTGCCCTTAACGCAAATAGGGACTTTCTACTTAAAGCATCAGCGACTATATTCGCCTTCCTTGGATCGTAGTCAATGACAAACTCATAATCTTTTATCAATTCTAACCATCTCCGTTGTCTTAAGTTCAACTCTTTTTGCGTCATCAAGTACTTTAAACTTTTATGATCAGTGAAAATCTGACATCTTTCACCATATAGATGGTGTCTCCATATCTTCAATGCAAAGACTATGGCAGCCAACTCTATATCATGCGTCGGATAATTCTTCTCGTGAGGCTTCGGTTGTCTTGAAGCATAAGCAACACTTTGCCTTCTTGCATAAGTACACAGCCTAATCCATTTAAGGATGCATCACTGCAAATTATGAATTCTTTCCCCGTCTCGAGTTGTACTAAAACTGGAGCTTATGTCAATAATACTTTCAGCCTTTCGAAACTTTGTTGGCATCTTTCTGTCCATTCAAACTTCACATTTTTCTGTAACAATTTTGTCATCGGGGTTTCAATCATGGAAAACCCCTTGACAAATCGTCTGTAATAGCTGGCTAAGCCTAGGAAACTTCTAATCTCAGCTGTATTCCTCGGTGGTTTCTAGTCCATTATAGCCGAAATCTTACTTGGATCCACTCGGACTCCATCTCTCGCGAAAATATGTCCCAGAAATCCTACTTCCTTGAGCCAAAATTCACTTTTACTGAACTTGGCATACAACTAATTTTCTTGTAGAATCTGTAAAACTTTCTGTAGGTTCTCAGCATGCTCGATCTCATCTCGAGAATAAATCAATATGTCGTCAATAAAAATGACTACAAACTTGTCGAGGTATGGCCTAAAGATGCAGTTCATTAGGTCCATAAATACCGCAAGAGCATTGGTCAATCCAAAGGGCATGACTAAAAATTCATAATGCCCATACCTTGTTTGAAAGGCAGTCTTAGAAACATCTGAATCCTTTACTCTCAACTGGTAGTACCCTGATCTCAAGTCTATTTTGGTGAACACTGTGGCTCCTTTCAATTGATCGAATAAATCATTGATTCTAGGCAATGGGTACTTGTTCTTCACTGTCACCTTATTAAGCTGACGGTAATCTATGCACAATCTCATGGTGCCATCTTTCTTTTTCACAAATAAAACCGGAGCACCCCATGGTGAACAACTTGATCTTGCAAAGCCTTTATCTATCAACTCTTGCAACTGTGACTTCAGTTCTCTTAACTCCATTGGGGCCATTCTGTAAGGAGTAATAGATATCGGTACAGTACCAGGAGCTAGCTCAATGTTGAACTCAACCTCTCTAACCGGAGGCAGTCCTGGTAATTCCTCAGGAAAAACATCCAAGTACTCACATACTATCGGCACTGACTCAATCTTTAACTTCATTTCTCTATCATTCATCACAAAGGCCAGATATGCCTCATACTCTTTTCTTATGTATTTCTGTGCCGTCATATGAGAAATCATTACTAGTGATCTAACTTGTTCATCTGATTCTACATGGAGAGTGTCCCCATTCTCACATCTTATCTCAATTATTTCTTCCCACAATTTACTATTACATCATGGGTGGTCAACCAGTCTATACTAAGAATGAGGTCAAACTCATCAAATGGTAACAACATAAGATTTGCTTTAAAATAATGGCCTTTAATCATTAATGGACAATATTTATATACTTCATCAACTAACACACTATTGCCTAAAGGATTAGACACCTTAATCGTAAATTTTGTAGACTCTATAGGCATGCTCATATTGAATACTAGTTTCATACAAATGTAAGAGTGTGTGGATCCGGGATCTATTAAAGCAATAACTTTAATATCATGAAGAGAAAAGGTACCCGTAATAACATCGGGGAAAGATGCCTCTTCGCGAGCATGAATGGCATAAGTTCTCGCAGGTGCCCTACCCTCGGGTCTCGCAGCCTATTCTCTAGGGTTACCTCTTCCACTTGCCCAACTTCCCGGGTTCTTCCGCGGTCTTCCTTTGACCATACGCCCAGATCTCGGGTTTTGAGCTCTCTCTTCTTTCATCGCCTCAGGACAATCCTTTATAAAGTGGTCTTGGGAACCACATCTGAAACAAGCATTTTCATGTGCTCGGCATTCTCCGAGATGACGTCTACCGCACTATGGACATTCAGGTCTATCTGGTCGAATGTTCTCCACACTAGCAACTGAAATCGTCTGTGCCTTATTTCCTGAATACTGCTTACTCTTTTCCTTCCTTGAAAACCCAGTGGAAGTAGCCGATCGGGTGGAGAAATCTCTTGACTTTTTGGACGAGGATTGGAATGACTTATTCCACTGTCTCTTTCTAGAGTCACGATACTCCATTTCAAATTTTCTCTTCTCCTTTACTAGCTCTTCGGCCTTACAAGCCCTCTCTACTAGCACAATGAATTCCTTTAGTTCTAGGACAGCAACAAACAATTTGATGTCCTCATTTAACCCATCTTCAAATCTTTTACTCATGATGGCCTCAGTGGACACACATTCTCGAATGTATTTGTTGAGTCATACAAATTCACACTCATAATCAGTCACAGAAATCTTGCCTTGCTTCAGTTCTAGAAATTCCTTCCTTTTCTGGTCCACAAACCTTTGACTGATATACTTTTTCTTGAACTCTTCTTGAAAGAATTCCCAGGTAATATTCTCTCTTGGTACTACTGATACCAAGGTGTTCCACCATTGATAGGCAGAATCTCTTAAAAGAGAAACTACACACTTCATGCACTCTTTAGATGTTCATACAACTCCTTAAATACCCTGATGGTATTTTCTAACCAGAATTCGGCCTTCTCTGGATCATCATCTCTTTAAGCCTAGAATTCCTCTACCCCATGTTTCTTGATCCTATCAACTGGAGGTTTGTCTCCTCTTACCACCTCTACTACTTGAGGGGCTACAGGGATAGATTGTGGAATAGGTGGTAGTGGAGGGGGTTGTGCATTCGGGTTCGTACGAACGAACTCCGTATACCATGTGTTCATCACATGGAGGAAGGCTTCTCTAGCCTCTTCTCCTCCTCCTCGACTCACCGTAGTGGGTCTATCCTCATTCTCGTTCGGCACTGCCCCTTCAGCGGGAGCCAACGGGTTACTTTCCATGTCATCCGCCATAGCTCTTTCGGGATCCATTTACTATATGTATAAACATAATTTAAGTCATCAGGAGTCATCACACTATCATTATAAAAACATTCTTACGTATGGCATGTATAGCTAGACTCGTGCTCATGCTACGTTAGTTCTAGAACCAACTAAACTGTAACTCTGATACCACTAAATGTAACACCTCATACCCGAGTCCAAGGCAGAGACCGGTTACAAGAAATTACTAAGCTTGAACTTTCTTAAACATGCACTCATGAGCTGTTAAAGTTTGTTCCAAATTAAAAACTTCTCTTTCTTAGTCTAATCATACATTTCATGGGCCTACGAGGCCTTAAACACATATCTGGAAACTTTCAGAACTTAATCGAAAACTTTTCCTTAAAACAGGGGTCACATGCCCAAGTGGCTTGGGACACACCTGTGTACCCCTAAGACACGCCCATGTCTTCCAACCGTGGTCGACACTGACTATATTCACACGGCCTTGACACGCCCATGTCATCCAACCGTGGTCGACACTGACTATATTCACACGGCCTGGGCCACACGCCCATGTTCTGACCGTGTGTCTAAACAAACAGCTGTGGAAAGAGCCCCGTAGCCTATTCTGACTTCAGGTACTAAGGTGCAGGGGACGTATGGCCTAGACAGACACCGTGTGTCTATCCATGTGGGCACCTAAAGGCTATTTACCAAGCCAATTGCCACCCTGAAATCAAGATCAATCTCATATCCAATTCAACAACTCAAATTACTACATTTTCCATGAACAATACTACATGCTTCATTGATACCAATACATACATACGTAGTCAATCTTGGCCATTCACTTAGCCATTTACAAAAGAATAATAAACTTGATAGCCCATATATTCTCCCTTTTTAAGACATATTCTCAAAATGAAATATTTCCTATACATGCCATACTTAATATAAACATATTGGCTATACCAAAATACTAATTGATAGTGTGCTCTGAGCTCCGATGATGATGATCCACGAGATTAACTTGGCAGGACTACATGAAATGAGAGAATAAAGGACGTAAGCACTTAGCTTAGTAAGTTTACATATAATGCACATAACAACATCCTTTTTAACATAAATCATTTGGCATCATAACTTCATCTATTTAAGCTTACCTACTCTTACTGATTCTTACATATCTCATGATACTTACCAGTTCCATGCTCGTGAGGTAAACAAGGTACCTGTATCACTTGATCACATAGATCAGTATACTTTACTATGATAATCATAATCTCTAATTCATCATTCATAACATGAATAATACTCATTTCTAACTTGATAATAACTTTGCTCACTTAATTTTCTTGCCATCTCATTTAAGCTTTACTCATTTGCCTGATAAATTTTTTATGAATAACCGAGGATACTGAATCTCATCCCACATATAACTCGATGCCAAGGCCATATCCCAGATATGGTCTTACATGGGATATCTCATCTTGGTATCGATCCCATGTCTTGACATGGACTTACTCAAAGTTTTCCTTGTGTGTTCCCTTGGAAACTTACCATTGCCATGTCTTAACATGGTCTTATTTGGTATCTTTACTCATGACCTGGTCAATGCCATGCCTTAGCTTGGACTAGGACTTACATGAATTCTTCCTTGTTACTCACCAATGCCATGCCTTAGCTTGGACTTAAATGGGACCTCTATCTCATGATAGCTTTTCAATGCCAAGACTTGTCTTGGACTTACATGACATCTTTGCTTGGAGACTCACCAATGCCATGCCTTGGCTTGGGCTTACATGGGTCTTCATCTCATAATAACTCTTCAATGCCAAGACTTGTCTTGGACTTACATGATAACTTTGCTTGATTGCCGATGCCATGCCTCGGCTTGATCTTATACGTACTTTCTTATCTCATGTGGTAGGTTGAGTATCCTAAGTAATTCAGCTTCAATCGGGACTTTCTCATGCTTAATCTCATTGATTTCTTTATATAACATAGCATTAAGCATTTCTATGGTAATAATGTACATTATACCAAGCAATTCAATGATAGTAATCATAAAGCTTAGAAATTATACAAACTTACCTCAATGTACAAAATGTAGGTATATATGCAATTTAGTCCTCGACTTTGTTCTTGCCTCGGTTTCGGTCCGAGCTTCATTTTTCTTGATCTATAATAATAGTTTAGATAACTTAATAATCACATTGACTAAATTGACTCTTAACTCATACTTTGACAAAATTATAATTTTGCCCTTAAATTTTCTCATAATTACACTTTTGCCCCTATGCTCGTAAAATAATTTTCATACCACTTTCTTAAACTTCATGCTTAGTTGATTCATTATCTTAACTATAGCAATAACAAATTCTCACTATTTCTACCATGTATGACAAATTTCATAATAATAACAAACTAGTCCTTATTAGCATTTCTCATGAAATTCACTTAGAAAAAGATGTTTATCTAACATCAAACTCTCATAATCTTCCATAAAACATCATTTTACAAACATGCCATACATGGGTAGATTTTTGAACATGCATCTTAGCTCATCTTATAGCTAAAAGTAGCAAATTCATGTTACGAGGACTCCAAAAACATGAAGAATATTAAAAACGGGGCTAAAATGAACTTACTAGCAAGCTTGAAAAATTGAAGAACCCTAGCTATAGCTTCCTTCAAATTTTCGGCACTTGAGGAAGATAAGAATGATTTTTGTCATCTTTTTCCCTTATTAATCATTTAATTGATTAAATGACCAAAATGCCCTTCTCTTTACAATTTCACCATTTACTAACTCATGTCCATTTTTGTCCAAAAATTATAATATGGGAAAATTGCTATTTAAGGTCTTCTAATTAATATTCTAAATCTATTTCATACAAAAAGCTTCTAGAAACTTATATTTTGCAATTTTAGCAATTTAGTCCTAATGGACCCTTAAATGGAAATTTCCATAAAATTTCTACATGAAACTTTCATATTATTATGCAAACATCTCAAATACCATAAAAACTCATTTTACTCACTCAGATTTATGGTCTCGCACCACTATTCTGGCTAGGCCCTAAATCGGGCTGTTACATTTACAGTAGTGGAGAATTGATTTTCATGCAAGCCTATGGGATTAACTTTTCATGGTTGACTTTTTGAGTGCTTAATTTGAACCTTAAACACCTTGAGTGATTTGAGTGAATCTTTAGTGAGGATGTCAGTTCTTGTCGATTTTGAATCAGAGGTAATTATTTAGGTAAGGGGAAACACCTATATTTTCATGCTATAAAATTTATGACTTAGATTGTTTGAATCTTTAGGACTCTTTTAGTTAAATTATCAATGTATGAATTATCTAAGAACTATGATGAAACATTATTGTTAAGAATAATGAATTGAGGAAGTTAATTATTAATTGTGAGTTGAGGATTTTGCTTGAGGACAAGCAAAGGTTTAAGTGTGGGGATATTTGATAAACCATAATTTACACATATTTTAACCCCATGCTTGGATTAATTTTAGACGATCTTCCATTGAATTTGATGAATTCGATGCTCCTAATCTCTTAATTTCATGTTTTATACTCAAGAGAGCTTAAGGAGTCGAAAAGAATGAGAAACGGGCCAAAAAGGGACAAAATGGGCCTACATCAGAAATTACACGGCCTGGACTATTGACCACGGGCAGATCACACGACCGTGTGTGGCGAGCAGGTTTGACCACGGCCTAAGGAATCCACCACGGGCGTGCCACACAGGCGTGTCCTTGCCAAAAACAGGATGAATTCTATTCGGAATAGGATACTTGTGGGCCAAGTAAGGCATCTCAAAGCCTATATAAACACCCTAGGTGGCAACCTAAAAGGGAGTTCGACAGGACGTCGAATAGACGTCGAGTATAAGGTAGAAAATACTCCAAGACAGCCGTTGGGAATAGCTTAGGAGAAGGATCTCCATCAAAACGGAGGATCTCCCATCAAGTTCTTTAGAAGTTTTTTGGGTTTTCTTATGTTTTGTTGTTTTTCCTATTTTAAGATGTTTCCATCTATCAGTATGAACTAAACCTGTAACAGACCGAATTTGACCCTAATCGGAACGGTGGTTTCGGGACCACGAATCTGAGTCCGAGAAATATTGTTATAGTATATTTTGTGTTTATTTTATGTGAATTAATGTGTGTGAAAGTCTCGTAGAAAAATCTTATTGTTTGTGTGGTTAATTTAGAAAAAGGACTTAATTGCGTAAATTGTAAAAGTGGCAAACTATAGTGAAAAGTGCTTAAGTGTTAATGGCTTTTTAATATGAAGTATAAAAAGGGCAAATAGCCCATTTTATGACTTAGTGGGCTTAGCAAAGGTCAAGTTTGACCTTAAGTTCAATGTTATTTTATTTTATTAAGTAAGGTTAAGTTGGTAAATTATTAATAACATAATATATGTAATAAAACATAAAGAAATGGCCATGATCATCTTTTAGTTTTTCATAGCCAAATGTTGAAAAAAAAAAGGAGGGTTTCATTTCTTTGAAATTTCGGCACTTTGAAGCTAAAATTCAAGGTGAGTTTTTAGTTAGTTTTCGATAAATTTTACGTTTTTGAGATTGTTGCTTCGAACTGTAGTTGACCCATGTTAGAATTTTTGAAAATGAGCATGTATGAGGTTCGGCCATTGCTATGTTCTTGTGATTTTTGGTGTTTTATGATTTTATGTAAATGATATGTTAAAGATTAGTATATTTTGCATTAGAAATTTTAGTATTTTTGAATATTTTGGGTTAATTTGTAAAAATAAAAATTTGAGAGGGCTTAAATGCAAAATAAATGAAAGAAATGGACTTATATAGTCCTTATACATATTCGGCCCTTAAGTGTTATTGTGAAATTTTGTGTATTTTGTGTTTTAAGCAAATAGGACCAAATGGTAAAAATGTGAAATATTGGGGGTAAATTGGTAAATTGCTCATTAATATGTTTTGGGATTCAATTGAAATAAAATGTACTTGAATGAGGTTATTTTTGATATGTTTAGATCAAGAGCAAAGAAAATTGGACTTGAATCGAGGAAAGACGAAGGTTGCGGAATAGCCGATTTAAGTCGGTTCGTTGTCAATAGAGGTAAGTTCTTAAGTTTAATTACATGTAAGAGATAATTATGAAAATGTTCAATAATTTTATTTGATTTACTTTGGCATTGAAATAGATGATAGCCGAATGTTAAGGTCCAATATTGGACTAAATATGTTTTGAATTTGAAATGGAAACTAGTTCATGTGATATGATAAGTGATTGTGGTTTATGTACATGGATTAGTAATAATAAAATAAATGTCAAGATAGTGATTCGATGAATTATTGATAAGTTATTCGGGCTTTTAGCCTAGCAGCCACGCAGCAAGTGAAACAATTCAAAGCTTTTAGCCTAGCGTGCCATGTGCCGGTGAAATAATTCGGGCTTATTGCCAAGCAGGCTTAATGCCGGTGATTTGAGCTTGGAGTATATGAGAACCGAATTATGAATATATCAAGAAATTTCAGCTTTGAAACATGAAACATATTAATTCGACAGAGAGGTAAGTATTTCATATTCATGTTACTCAAGAAAATAATGAACTAGTATATGAGGAATTGATTGTCTTATACATTGATTTATGATAGATGTGTGTATATATATATACATGTTATATCATTTGCTAATTGATTCTTAAAATTTCGAATGGATTAAGTCTATTGGATAAGCATATGTTATTTACGTATGTCTTTGATATATTTAGTGATTGGTGTGTATGAGTAAGAAAGGTTAAGCTTTCATGTCAAATGCATTAATGACATTCGGTTACCTTGGCTTTATAGGTAAAATTTTGTACCACTTATGTTTGAATTGGTGATAGAAGATGTTAATTTGAATGGTTGGATATATGTTATTTATGTATATGTTTTCTTAAGACTTACTAAGCTAGCAAGCTTACCGTGTGTATGTGTGTATTTGTTCTCCTCTGTTTTATAGATCCGGTTAAGGCTACGAGCTTAAAGGGATCGTCAAGAAAGTCGTCCACACTATCAACCTATTTTGGTACTCGTAAATTTGGGTTTTCGGTTAAAGGCATGTATAGAAAAGACTGTGATTTTGTTAAGATGATAACTTTTGTCTATGTATATATTAGCCATGCGAATATGGCTTATATTTGATGTTAGTTGAAGTAGAAATATTCGGCTTATTTAAATGGTCAAATGATGTGCATGGATGAATATTAGTTTTGAATATATATTCGGCCATAGTCTAGATGTATATTGTAGAGATAGTTAGATCATGATTGTTGCATTGTATGCATGATTTGGTTCATGGACTATACATGCATTCCTTACTAAAATCTGGAGAAATTGTAATTATGGAACTCGACTAGTTATATTAACTTGAGTGAATGGTAGGCTAATAGTAATAATTTTTGTGATTATTAAATTGTTCATTTTGGCTTTGGCTTAGTAAATTCAAAATGAGAATTACATTATGGATTATATATATATGTACGGTCATGGTCTTTATGTCTATAATAGGTACAAATGTGGTTTTGTGAAATAGCATATATAATTAGTAAGTAAGAAACGTTATATATATAAGTGTTTTATTTATTTATTTATTTTATTTTATATATTAAAATGTTTAGAACCGTTACAGCTTATTTGATAATCTAGTATTTGAAATAATGTGGTATAGTATATGTAAGTTAGAATATGTATTGATTTCAGTAAAGAATTTTGTAAGATATGAACTGTACTTTATGTTCTTATAAGTACTATAAGAATTATAGATATGCGATGCATGTACCTTATAGACATTTTAGATTCAATTGGATACGCAAATGAATTCATGTGAGCTTTGCTTTGATAAAATAGTGAGTTTCGATGAATGCCTACGATGATCTATGTATAGTTCAATAATGCCTCATAACTCAAATCCGGCGACAGATACGGGTTAGGGGTGTTACAAAACCTCTCAAATACCTGACGGGATGAAACCTAATAGAGATCTTATTATTATTTGATTTATAAGATAAATACTTGTTCTTATTCTTAATTGTGAGTTCTTATTCTTGTTTTGATAATTTAGGTTATTGATTCAAAGTCGAATGTGCTTATTCAATGGAGAAAAAGTCCCTATTTAAGAGAAGATCAACACAATTAAGCGGAGTTGATTGCAACCCTGGAAATAGGGCGACGAAAATCTGTTGGATTAGAGTCAAATCCAATAAGGGGATCCATAGATTGAGTCAATGCGACAATAGGGGTTTTAATTAAAAAGAGATTTCAATTAATCAACCTAGAGTCAGTTGTTTTTAGTCTTGAAAGAGATATTAACATAAATCAGGGATTTCTACGGATAAAGTCAAGTGAATAAATTGTATGAATCAAAAGTAATAAGTGAAGTCTAGGTGGATTCTTCCTTAGGTATTGCCTATCTCATATAAGTTGTCCAAATATATTTTCCCAATTCACCCTCTGTCACGTTCATAGTCATTTAGTTAGTTAGTAAATTTTAGATTAAAAATAAATCCCCTTAATTACTAGGCTAGATAATAAAAAGATAGTTATTACTAGTAATTTTAGTCCTTGAGGATACGATACTCCGGACTAACTATAACTATACTACTGTTCGATAGGTGCACTTGCCTTTGTCGAAATATTAATTAGTTTTTGAGCCCATCATTCACATTTACTGAATTTTGCATACAATTGCTTATCTTCTAGAGTTTGCAACACAATTCTCAAATGTTCAGCATGTTCGGTTTCATCACGCGAATAAATCAAACTGTCGTCAATGAATACGACAACAAATCGATCTAAATACGGTCTAAAAATTATGTTCATCAAATCCATAAAAACAGCAGGAGTATTCGTTTGTCCAAAAGGCATAACTAAAAACTCATAATGCCCATACCTCATTTTGAAAGCAATTTTCAAAATATCTGAATCTTTTACTCGCAACTGATAATATCCCGATCTCGGATCTATCTTTGAAAACATAGTGGCTCCTTTAAGCTGATCCAAAAAAATCATCAATTCTGGGCAAAGGGTATTTATTCTTTATAGTTACCTTGTTTAACTGACAGTAATCAATACACATTCCCATCGTGCCATCTTTATTTTTCACAAACAAAACAGGAGCACCCTAAGGTGAGAAACTCGATCTTGTGAATCCTCTATCAATCAACTCTTGCAACTGTGACTTTAAATCTTTCAACTCTATTGGTGCCATTCTATTCGGAGCTATCGAAATAGGAGTCGTTCCTGGTAATAGATCAATACCAAATTCAATTTCACATATTGGAGGTAATCCCGGCAATTCTTCAGGAAATACATCAGGGAATTCACAGACAACTGGCACTGATTCAACTTTCTTTTTAGTTACTTTCAAGTCAATCACATAAGCAAAATAAGCTTCATAACCCTTTCTCACATAATTCTGAGCTTTTAACACAGATATCACAATAGGTAACCCATTCAAATCATTAGACTCAATCTGAACTATATCATAATTCTGGCATTTCAAATCAATAGTCTTTTTTTTGCAATTCATAATAGCATCATGCAGCGTCAACCAGTCCATACCCAAAATTATATCAAACTCATCAAATGGTAATAGCATCAAATCAGCCGGAAAACAAACATCTCGAAACATCAACGGACAGTTCTTGCATACTTTATCAACCAGGACACTTTTACCTAAGGGGTTCGATACTCTAATAACAAATTCAGAAGACTCTACAGGCAAAGTCTTACTGGATACTAGGTTCATGCAAATATATGAATGAGTAGAACCTGGGTCTATCAATGCAATCACAGAAGTATCATAAAGAGTAAATGTACCCATAATAACATCTGGAGATGAAGCTTTCTCACGGCTCGGATGGCATACACTCTGGCAGGAGCTCTAGCTTCAGATCTTGCAATAGTGCCTTCCATAGCTCTCTGACTACCACTGATATTTCTTGTATTCCAAGAAGGTCTACCTCTAGCTGAAACATTATCAGATCTCAGATTCTAAACAATCTCTTGCTCAACAGACTCTGGACAGTCTCGGATGAAATGGCCTAATGATCCACATCTAAAACAGGCTCCATCATTCAACTACAACTTCCCTTACATTCAAGTCGTTTAGATCGGACATTTCCCGTACTAGCCATCGATATAGCTGGAGCTTTAGAATTCGACTGTGATCTAGTTCGATCTCTATTCGATTGACCCACACTAGCTTTGGAACGGCTATGTTCATCTCTAAATTTCTTTGAAGCAAACTGAAATGTTTTACTCGAAAATCTCTTTCTCGCATCTCTAGTTTCTATCTCAGCTTTTCTTTTATCTTTCCCGAGTGCCTCAGCTTTGCATGCTCGATCAACAAGCACAATGAACTCTTTTATTTCCAGAATCACAATTAACAAACGAATATCTTCATTTAGGCCGTCTTCAAATCTTTTGCACATTATTGCCTCGATTAATATACATTCTCGAGCATACTGACTTAATCTCACAAACTCTCGCTCATACTCAGTGACAGACATGCGACCCTGTTTCAATTCCAAGAATTCTTTTCATTTCTGATCAATAAATCTCTGACTGATATATTTCTTCTAGAATTCAAACTGAAAGAAATCCCATGTAACCCGTTCCTTTGGAACAACAAAAATCAAGGACTTCCACCATTGATAAGCTGTGTCTCGTAGCAAAGAAACAACACATTTTATACATTCTTTAGGAGTCAATGACATTTCATCAAATACTCAGATTGTATTCTCTAGCTGAAATTCAGCTTTCTCAACATCGTCATCGCTGGTGGCCCTTAACTCTTCAGCCCCACACTTACGGATTTTTTCGACCGGAGGTTTATTCAACAGATTTAAATTCATAACCAAATGTATAGCAGAAGTCTGAAGAGGACTAGATAGGGGCAGAGGTTGTGAAACAGCCAGATTAGTTCTTACGTATTGAGTGAACCACTCATTCATCATTTGGAAGAAGGCTTGTTTAGCCTCTCCCTCTTGACCGCTAGTAGTCAGTCTTGAATCAAATGGTAATGTCCCTTAAGCGAGAGCAGGCGCATTACTTTCAACATCATCAGCTACGGCTCTTTCGGGATTCATTACTATATGAAAAACACATTTTACACGTCAGGATTCATCACACTATCACATTTCATATATATGGCATGTATAGCTGGACTCTCACATACTACGTTAGTCCGAGAATCAACTAAACTGTAGCTCTGATACCAATCAAATCTAACACCCCTAACCTGTAACCATCTCCAGTCTAGGGTTAAAGGCATTACTCGATGAAACGAAACCTTTTACGGACATTTCATAATATAATTCAATGAATCAAATCAAAGTGTCCCTTAATTAGGTCTACGAGACCTCAAGCATGCTTTAGAAAAGGGTCGGGACTAAACCGAACACATACGGAAATTTTTGAAATTTTAAAAAATTTTCTAAGTTACAGAGGTCAAAAGCCGATGTGGGCAGGCCGTGTGTCTCCCACGGCCTCAGACACGCCTGTGTGTCTAAGCCGTGACAAAACAGGGCATACATACTGACTTCTCCACACGGCCATAGGCACGCCCGTGTGCCTTACCCGTAATTGCTACTGACTTGCACCACACGGCCAGTCACACGCCTGTGTGTCCAGCCCATGGACGAGTTTGACTTGTTTTGAAATACAACCACGAGGGACACGGTCGAGCCACATGCCCGTGTGCTCAACCGTGTGGGCAAATATAGTCCATTTGCAAGGCCAAAATGCCACCAACATTTTGGGTATCCCTACAAGCACATATAAGCATCTTTCCATACATCAATGGCAACCAAAACATATCAAATTGTACACCATTTCTAACAACTTATGAGCTTAACAATCACACCACTTATAAGCCATTTAACTCAATATAACCACAAGCACTTCAAAGTATAATCCATCACAAACTTGCCATCAATAATATGCTAACTATGCATCAATAAGCTTACCATTCATGTGACCATTTTCATTTACTATCAAGCTATACCGAAACTAAGCATCATAGGACGTGACTAGTCATTCATAACACAACCATTAAGCTAGCCATATCACATGGCTATGTACATATCTCAAACATATTCCAAAATAACTAGCCTATACATGCCATATTTAACTATGTACACATTCAAAAGTACCAAAGTAGAGATTGATAGTGTGGTGATTATCCTCGACGATTCCTGAGCCTTTCGTAGCTTCGACGATCTATAAAACAAAGAAAACACACACAAAGTAAGCTTTCAAAAGCTTAGTAAGCCATATACAAATAAACTTAACATAAAATGCACATAATCATATAATACAATTTCATTTATGTTTCTCAATTGCAAATTCATAAAATTTTCTTTGGCTCATTTGTTTAGCCATAGCTTACCAACACATCATATCTTAAAGCATCTTTTTTGCTCATATCATAGTCATATATATATATCACATTTTAGCATATTACATCAATGCACATATTTCTCTTTTGCAAGTCCATAATACTCACCTTTCATGCTTAAACAAAGCATAGACATTAAACGTACTTGAAACGAATATACAATTCACATAGTCATTCATTTCTTGAACTTGCACGTTAAACCATTTGGAACCAAATAGGATACTCACAATGCTCAGAATAGGCATACAATGCCAACGTCCCAAACGTGGTCTTACACGAAATCAGATATGATGCCAATGTCCCAGATAGGGTCTTACACGTAAATCTCATATCGATGCCAACGTTCTAGACGTGGTTTTACATGACATCACATACCAAGAACCTATGTCAAGACATATGTAATCCTATCTATTCTTAGGTTCGTACGGGGCTTCTCGGATAATGACCAATTATCGATACTTTCTCAGATTTCATATATTTGTCATCTCATAAACAATCATCACAATGAAATTTCATAAGTACATACATAAATCAATACAAATACATTTATTTTTATATAGACTTAACTCAGATTTGAGAAAATGAACGGGTTCGGCTATTCAATTACTTTCGACTTTCCTCGATCTAAATCTATTTTCTTCGGTTCTTGATCTATACATATTTAGGGCAATTTACAATTTAGCCCTCAGATTTTCACATTTTGACATTTTAGTCCCTATTTCATAAAATCAAAAAATACACAAAATCTCTACATACCCATGCTTAGCTGAATGTTCATGTAGTTCATACAAGTCCATACATTTCAGTTATTTCACAATTTAGTCTTTCAAAATATTATTTTCTCAATTTAATCCAAATTACTCAAAATCACCAAAAACTCAAAGACAAACTATGTTAATCTAACACATATATTTCATATTTCATCACAAAACTTCACAAAGCTCATGGATTCATCCATGGCACATTTCAAATTCATCACCAATTCAGAAAATTTAAGCATGGGTTTTGTAGAGCACGAAGTAACAATTACAAAAACGTAGAAATTATCAAAAACTGAAGCCAAAACATACCTTAATTTAGCTTAGAAGTAGCCGAATATTGAACATGTAAAAGCTTAACTCGTCTTTCTCCACTTTCGGCAAAATAAGATGATAATAATCATCTTTTAAATGTTTGTTTTATTTAATATACATATTAATACTTATTTTACTATTTTACCCATTACTAAAACATTTCAAAACCATATATCAATGGCCTTTAACAGTCCATCCATAATTCAAATGGTTCAATTGCATTATAAGGACCTCTCATTTATAAAGACATGACACATAAGTGCTTTTAACATATGACATATTAATTTATCACCTTTCACAATTGGGTCCTTTTATCAAATTAAGCATACAAACGGATAAATTAATTCACGAAAATTTCACACATGCTTAATCACATATCATAGGCACGAAAAATAATATTAAAATATTTTTCTGACTCGAATTTGTGGTCCCAAAATGACTATTCCGACTAGGGTCTAAACCGGACTGTTATAGTGACGTAGTCTCCGACAATCCCCAAATCCGAGATATCTTTGAAATCACTATAAAACAAAGTAAAATAAACAAAGTAAGCTATAAATATTAGTAAGCTCGTATGAAAATAATAAGCAAGTCTCACCATTCATTTACCATTCAAAGTAAATGACATAATGTGCAACAATGCATTAATCTCAAGCTAACATGAATTTAACCACATACTTAACCATAAACTCACAACATCCTTAGACTCATTGCTCATATAGTTTTCCTTACATATCTTTACAAATACGTATTTCACATATTATAACAACCTGATTTTGGGCTTAGTCAGAACAGTGGTTTTGGGACCACAAATCTGACGCAGTAAAATTTATTTTTATTATATTTTTATGATCTACCGCTTTATTGAACGATTTCGTGAAAATTTCGTTCGAAAATTTTGACATTTAGGCACTCAATTTAGTCAAAAAGACTAAATTGCAAAAAGTACAAAACTTGAATTCTATATGTTAGAGGTGTCCAATTACTATGAGATTTTAAATTAGAGGTCCTTAAATGGTAATTAGACCATTGGTTAAGTTGGTGGACAAAAATGGATATGGTTTGGTATGTTTTCAAAGTTTTTCATTAAGGGTATTTTGGTAATTTTATAATTAAATGAATTAAAAAGCCAAATTAAAAGCCAAATTTTGTCCATCTTCTTCCTCATGGCCGAAATTCACAAGAGGGAAGCCATAACTAGGGTTTGGCCACTTCCAAGCTTGATTGTAAGTCCGTTTTAGCCCCATTTTTAATGCTCTTTACATTTTTGAAGTTGTTGCAACTTGATCTTTCTATTTCTACCATCAATTTGAAGAGATGTCAAGGTCTAAAATTTTACACATGATGGATGTTTGTGTATTTTGATGTCTAATGGTAGAAAATGTATGTTTGGTGTATGATAAACGACTTTTGCTAAGTGATTTTTGGTAAAAATGCCTAAAAGGACTTGTTTGTAAAAGTTATAAAAAATGGTGTAAAAATGTGAATAAATGAAAAATGTGGGCTGTTATGAGCATGTATAAGGTTTGGCTAGGCATGGGTGATGAAGAAATTGAATGAAAATCATTTTACAAGCCTAGGGACTAAATTGTAAAAATGTCAAACTTTAGGGGTAAAAATATAATTTTTGCCATAATGTGATTTTGGGCTAATTTGAATAGTATAATGATTGAATAAGTTAAATGTGATATCATAGATCAATAAAAATGAGGTTTGGACCTAGAACGGGGGAAAAACGAGTATTTGACGATTTAGCCCTTTTCGCCATATTTATGTCGAGGTAAGTTCGTATGTAAATAATGCATTGTTATATTTATGTTTTAAATGCTTTAAATTTGTATGAATTGTGATTGACTCTAAGGAAGTATTCGTCAAAGTTTCGACAAGCAAGAAATCCCAGTTGAACCTTGGGAATAGATAGGATACAAATGTCATGACATTAGGTTTACTATGATTATGTGTAAGACCATATCTGGGATATGGCATCGCTATGAGATTTCGTGTAAGACCATATCTGGGATATGGCATTGATGTGAGACTTCGTGTAAGACCATATCTAGGATATGCCATTGGTATGGTACTGTGTGTTCGAGATCCCCGAGTATCCTTTAGTATTCCAAGTGGTTCAACGGGAAATTCAACGAGTATGTCAAAGATGAGAAAGTATGTGAATATGTTATGAGATGGTACATATGTATGAAAAAGTTAAAGAAAATGAGCTCAGTATATGATGAATAATTGGTAAGACTGTGATTGAATAAGTTGTGCGTATGAAGCTTAAAATGACATTTATGTTGATACGTGATATATAATTCATATGATGAGCTATTGGTATATGACAATTATATTGATATGTGTTATGTTGATATCAAATGAAATTTATGTTCATATGACGTTTATGAATTTTAATGACATTTATATTGATATATGTTATGTTATTCATATGATGAGCTATAGGCAAGATGTGATTGAGTAAATTATGCTCATGAAGTTTAATGACATTCATGTGGAAATATGTTGTGTAATTCATATGATGAGCTGTTGTTAAGGTTGGGATTGAGTAAGTTGTGTTTGTGAATTTTTAATGACATTTATGATCATATTTGTTAAGTTATTTGTATGTCAAATGTATGAATAATGTTTTGTATTATTTGCATATGAACTTACTAAGCTATATAGCTTACCCCCTTCCTTTCCCATGTCTTTTAGGGTTATTAAGCTAGCTCGGGTTGGAGTTCGCTGGAGATCCTATCACACTATCAAGCTATCATTTTGGGTATAAGTGGATTCAAGTATTTTAAGTCTATGGCATGTATAGGGACTTAGTCATTTTGTTAAATGTGTCATTGTGATTGTAGCCAATGTGTTGGCTTGTGATTGTAGCCAATGTGTTGGCTTGTGATTATCAAAGGCTTGTTTGATACTTAGCCATGTAGATTAGCTTATTTAGCCTATCATGGTTGTCAGCCTAAGTATATGTGCTAATGTCTCTAGTGATATGAATATGGTATACTTGGTGAATGATAGAAATATGATTTATGACAAGAATGTGAAATGTCTGTATATGTAAAATCTTGCATGATTTAGTGTGGAGAGTTTGATGTTCTTAGCATGATAAATAATGGCATGAGAATGACATGTTATTGTCTTGTTTGTGATGGTTTAGTTGATCTTATCTGCTTGAATTGGTGCCATGTGAAGTTGTGTTGATGTGTGCAAGTAAGAGTGGCAAAATGGCTTGGTAAATAGCCTTATTTTTGTCCATATGGGTAGACACATGGGCGTGTGTCTAGGCCGTGTGTGACACACGGTCTGCCCCACAGGCATGTGTTCTGGCCGTGTGTCCCCTGCATATTAATTTTTCCAAAACAGAATGTCGATAATTGAGCATACGGGCAGAGACACAAGCGTGTGTCTCAGCCTTGTGTGCTACACGGCCTAGCACATAGGCGTGTGGACGGCCTAGCACATGGGCGTGTGAGCCAAAATGTGGCACAAGTCAGAGAGCACCCCTAATTTGAACACGACCTGAAGCACGGGTGTGTCCCTTAACATGAAAAATTTTCGAAGTCTTGTAAAAATTTCCTGAGTTCTCGGTTCAGTTTCGAACCACTTCCACTACATGTTTTAAGCCTCGTAGGCTCGTTTTAGGGACTTTATGATTGAATATGGATGGTTTTAATTTGGACGCAAAATTTATGACTCGAAATGTATATTTGATTGTGTTTATGTCTGGTAATGCCTCGTACCCTGTTCCGACGTTGAATACAGGTAAGAGGTGTTACACACCTTCAATATACCCGTTGAACCATTTAGAATAAAATTTGGATACTCGGAAGTCTCACACCCTAGCTGCCAATATCATGGCTTGAAGCCAAATCAGTGTAACTCACACTCGAGGTTCTAATATCATGGCCCAAAGCCAACTCAATGAACTCACACCCGAAGTGCTAATATCATGGCCTGAAGCCAACTCAATGAAGATTGTAATGACATTCATTCGTATCCTAATTTATTCTTAAGGTTCAACCGGGATTTATAATGCTGATTCTCCGTCGAATGTGTCTGCAAGTTCGTAAGTCAGAATTTATGCAATATCAAAGCATTTAAAACACAAATATAACAATGCTTATTACATACGAACTTACCTTGGATGCGAAAACAGCGAAACGAGTCGATTAATCCAAAACTTTGTTCTTCCCCTGATCTAAGTCCAAATTTCATTGTTCTTGATCCAAATAATATCAAATTTAACTTATTTAATAATCTCTCTATTCAATTTAATCAATATCACACTTTAAAGCACTACTACACATTTGCCCTTACTATTTTACATTTTTACAATTTAGTCCTTATTTCATAAAATCACAAATTCATGCAATTTAACCACAACCCATGCTAGCCGAATTTCAATTAGGTCCCTAGCAGCCCATATTTTTCATTTATTTCAAAATTTAACCACCAAATTTCAACATTTCACAAATTAGTCCTAATTTGCATTTTTACTAAAAATCACTTAACAAAACTTGTATAACTATCATCAAACATTCATAATCTATCATCAATCACCAAAATACATACTTATTCATCAATGGCAACTTCCTAAATCTTTAAAAGTTTTGCAAAATAGTCCCAGGGCTAGCTAGACTAAGCTGCAACGATATCAAAAACATAGAAATCATTAAAAACGGGATGAAAAATCATACCAATGCAAGGAAAATAACTTGGCCAAATGTAAAATCTCAAAAATGGCTTCCAAAGACCTAATTTTTGGTTGAAGATGGAGAATAAAATAT
This sequence comes from Gossypium bickii, assembly GCA_025503065.1. NCBI lineage: Eukaryota > Viridiplantae > Streptophyta > Magnoliopsida > Malvales > Malvaceae > Gossypium > Gossypium bickii. The sequence goes on along the minus strand of CP106717.1, from coordinate 36,746,858 downwards.
GATACTTGGCTTTGTTTTATTTAATTTATCATGTAATTATTTAATTACTTAATTAACCTTAATATATAACCTTTAAAACATTAAAATTGATGTCCATCTTTGTCCACTCATATTAACAATGGTATATTTACCACATAAGGTTAGGGTTTCTCATAGCTTCCTCGGGCTCCCACGTAGCCTCTTCGACACTGTGTCGTTGGCAAAGTACTTTCATTAAAGCTATGCTTTTATTTCTCAACTGCTTAACCTCTCGAGTTAAAATTTTGATCAGTTCTTCGTTGTATGTCATGTCGGGTTAAATTTCAACCTCTGTCAGAGAAATTACGTGTGATGTGTAGCACCCCTAACCCGTATTCGTCGCCGGACTAAGGTTAAGAGGCATTACTTGACATAACGGATCATATCACAAACATTTCACTAGCATCAAACATTCACAAGCATTCCATAGCAAAATATACACATATAGTCCCTTTAGAAGGTTTACGAGACCTTAAACATGCATTGGGAAGGGGTTGGGACTAAACCAAGCACATAATTTTTTTTTCGAAACATAAACATTTTTATCAAAGTTACAGAGGTCACACGCCCGTATGGGTAGGTCGTCTGCCTCACACTGCTTAAACACGCCCGTGTGTCCAGGCCGTGGCAAAATAGGGCATACATACTGACTTGTCCACACTGCTACAAGGCATGCCTGTGTTCCAGGCCGTGTGAAAATTAGGCAGGCTACTGACTTGCTCACACGCCTGTGTGTCCAGCCCGTGTGGCTTACTGACTTGCTTCGAATTGCAACCTTGAGAGACACGATCGAGACACATGCCCATGTGCTCAACTGTGTAGGCAAATATAGGCCATTTGCAGGGCCAATTTGCCACCCAAAATTGGGTCATACCTACAAGCATCAAATAAGCATCAATTCATGTCCCAAAGGCAGTCAAAACCATACCAAATTATGCACAAATTGACCCGTAATAATATCATTCATTTCCATATACAAGTCCAACTCAAACATACCAATTCAAAGTACCAACTTCACATCAAAAACATGTGATTCATACATCATATTAATCCATTTCAATTCATAGCATTTCTCAAATCAACCATGAAACTTACTAAAATTGGCCATTTTTTTGGCCATTCATGAGCACATCAAAAGATACCAAATTTTGCATCACATAGCATGCACTAAAGTCACTCTATAATCACATTAATTATCAAGCCATATCACATGGCTATATTTACACATTTCTAAACATAATCAAAGTACTCTAGTCTATACATGCCATACTTCAATATGTACATTTTCAAATGGTACCAAACTATAGTTTGATAGTGTGGTGATGATCCTCGATGATCCCCGAGCTCCCAGTACCTTCAATAATCTATAAAACAATGCAAACACACACAAAGTAAGCTTTCAAAAGCTTAGTAAGCCATATACAAATAAACTTATCACATAAAAAGTTATAATCTATTTCATTCATATGAATTATGGCATAACACAATAGCAAATTCATATTTCTCATCTAGCTCAATTGTTCATAATCACTTGCTTATAAACATATCACATTTTCATGTAGTCACATATCAAATAATCATATTCATACTTATCTTCCTTTGCCAAATTTCATATACATTTCATACGTACCTGAAACGGATACATATTTACATATTTACTAATATCTCAAATGCCCGTTGAACAATTTGGAATCAATAAGGATACTCGGATAGCTCGTAAAGCTCGTACAATGCCAACGTCCCAAATGTGGTCTTACATGTAATTAAATATCGATACCTCTGTTTGAGACAGGGTCTTATACGAAATCATATACTATGTTGATGTTCCAGACACGGTCTTACACTAAATCTCAAATCGATGCCAACGTCCCGGATGTGGTCTTATACGATAACTCATATCCTATGTCATGACATATGTATCCTAACTATTCCTATGGTTCGTACGGGGCTTTTCGGACGTCATCACTTTATCAGAATTTTCTCGGATTTCACGTAATCAGCTCCAATAGCCATTCATCACATTTCATTAACATATAAGCAATAATAATTCAATTCAAACACATTTATTTGGATATAGACCTACCTCATACGGGAAAGAACAGAAACGAACGGCTATTCAACTACTTTTGATTTCCTCCGATCTAATTCTGTTTTCTTTGGTTCTTGATCTATACACATTCAAATTTCACTCTTTTATTTAACAAATCATTCAATTCAATCCATTTACACATATTTAGGGCATTTTACAAATTAGCCCTTATATTTTCACATTTTAACACTTTAGTCCTCATTTCACAAAATCACAAAATACACAAAATTTCACATTTTTCATGCTTAGCCGCATTTTCAAGGAGTTCATTTAAGCCCCTATATTTCATTTATTTCACATTTTAGTCCTTTAATTTCTCTTTTTCACAATTTAGCCCATAATACTCAAATTCATCAAAAATCCAAATACAAAACATGTTAACCCAACACATATATTTCATTTTTCATCAACTAACATCACAAAGCTCACAATTTCATCAATGGCATAACTCAAAATCTTCATCAAATTCAAAAATTGTGACATGGGCTAGCTATTACACTTAACAACAATCACAAAAACATAAAAATCATTAAAAATGGATCAAATTTCATACCTTAATCAAGCAATGTGTATGCTGAAATGCTCAAAGTTCTCAAGCCCTAATTTGTTTTCTCAATTTCGGTGTTGAAGCATGAAAGATGACAACATTTTGGCTTTAATTTTATTTAATTAACCTTTAATAATAAAATACCAAAATTAACCTTAATGACTTAATATTAATTCCATCCACTTTAAGGTCATCTATGTCCATTAACATTAAGAATGGCATAATAACAATATAAGGACTTCACATTTAATGAATCATAGCGATTTAGCACTTTTAAGACATAGCATGCTACTTTTGCATTTTATGCGGTTTAATCCTTTTATCAAATTAACTAACCAATCGATAAAATTCTCACACGAAATTTTCACACATGCATAATCTCATGCCATAAACACCAAAAAAAATATTTTTGACTCAGATTTGTGGTCCCGAAACCACTGTTCTGACTAAGATCTAAATTGGGTTGTTACATGATGGATCTGATCTATAACAGCGTAACATCAAGACATGAAACACATTGTGGATTTTCTCTAACTCTGATGGTAAAGCTAGCTGATAAGCTACTAGCCCTATTGGTTCAATGATCTCGTGCGGCTTGATGAAACGCGGACTTAGTTTACCTTTGTAACCAAAACGAAGTATTTTCTTCCACGAAGATACTTTCAAGAATACTCTATCGCCTATCTAAAATTCAGTGTCTTTTCGTTTCAAATCCACGTATGATTTCTGTCAATCTGAAGCTGCTTTCAAACTGTCGCAAATTACTTTCACTTTCTTTTCAGTCTTTCAGATCAAATCAACCCCGTGAATCTTTTTCTCACTCAACTTGGTCCAATACAACGAAGTTTGACATTTGCGACCATACAAAGCTTCATACGGTGCCATCTTTATGCTCGATTGGAAGTTGTTGTTATACACAAATTCAACCAATGGTAAATATTTCTCACAGTTGCCTTCAAACTCTAAAATACAACAACGAAGCATATCTTCGAGAATCTGTATTACTTCTCAGACTAACCGTCATTTTGCGAATGAAATGCTATACTAAAATTCAGCCTCGTACCCAGAGCTTCTTGTAATTTCTTCCAAAATCACGACGTAAACCTTGGATCCCTATCCGAAATAATTGAAACTGGCAGCCCGTGGAACCTAACGATCTCAGAAATGTACAATTTAGCCAATTTATCAAGCGAATAATTAGTACGTATTGGAATGAAATGTGTAGATTTCGTCAGTCGATCTACGACAACCCAGATAGCATCTTTATTTTTTGGAGACAGAGGCAAACCTGATATAAAATCCATCGTAACTCTATCCCATTTCCATTCTGGTATCATCACAGGCTGTAGTAGTCCTGAAGGCACTTGATGTTCAGCTTTAACTTGCTGACAAACCGAACACTTCGATACAAACTCAGAAATGTCTCGTTTCATGCCAGACCACCAATACAACTGTTTCAAGTCATTGTACATTTTAGTACTCCCGGGGTGAACAGATATACAACCACTATGTGCTTCGTGTAGAATTTTCTGAATGAGCTCAGAATTCTTTGGTACGCAAATTCTACCTCAGAACATTAAACAATCATCAGATCCAATTTGATAGTCGGAATCACTAGTCGACTCACATTGCATTCTTTTGGCTTGCAATTCATTATCATGCTTCTGATCTTCACAAATTTGCTGAAGAAATATCAATTTAGCTTTCAACTCTACTAGAATCAAACCATCATTAGATAAGGTTAATTGAGTATTTATCGCTCTCAAAGCAAATAATGATTTTCAACTCAGAGCAACCTCGACTACATTCGCTTTCCCCGGATGATAATCAATCACTAACTCATAGTCTTTTAGCAACTCGAGCCATCTTCGTTGTCGCAAATTCAAATCTTTTTGGGTCACTATATATTTCAAGCTCTTGTGATCTGTAAAGATGTGACACTTTTCACCATACAAATGATGTCGCCAAATTTTCAATGCGAAAAAAATAGCGGCCAACTCTAAATCATGCGTCTGATAATTCTTTTCATGCGGCTTTAACTATCTGGAGGCATAAGCTATTACTTTCCTTCTTGCATCAAAACACAACCCAAACCGTTCAATGATGCATCACTGAAAATTACAAACTCTTTACCCGACTCAGGTTGAACCAACACTGGTGCCTCAATTAACAACGTTTTTAACTGATCAAAACTTTGTTGACATTTCTCTGACCACTCGAACTTCACATCTTTCTATAGCAATCAAGTCATTGGTGTAGCAATCATCGAGAATCCTTTAACAAAACGCTGATAGTAGCCAAGTAGTCCCAAAAAACTTTTAACTTCAAGTAGATTTCTCTGTGCTTTCCAATCAACAACTGTTGAAATCTGCTCGGACCCACTCATATGCCTTCAGTTGAAACAATATGTCCCAAAAATCCAACCTTAGAGCCAAAACTCGCATTTACTAAATTAAGCAAACAATTGCTTATCTCTCAAGGTTTGAAGCACAATTCCCAAATGCTCGGCATGCTCAGACTCATCTCGTGAATAAATTAGAATGTTGTCAATGAAAACTACAACAAATCTGTCTAAAAATGGTCTGAAAATCCTGTAATGCTCCTTACCTGTATTCAACATCGAAACAGGGTACGAGGCATTATCGGACTTATACACGAGCAATCATACAACACCGAGACTTAAATTTCCATCCAAATTAAAACCATTCACATTCAATCATAAAGTCCCTAGACCTGAAACATGCTTTGGAAGTGGTTCGGGACTAAATCGAGAACTTTAGAAATTCTACAAATCTTAGAAAAATTTTCATGTTACAGGGCTCACACGCCCATGTGGCCTAAGGGACCCGTCCGTGTGACCCTGGGACACGCCCGTGTCCAAATTATGGTGCTCTCTGGCCTGTGCCACACGCCCACGTGCTAGGCTGTGTAGCACGCACGGATAATACACACGCCCATGTCCCTGCCCGTGTACTCAATTCTGGACATTCTGTTTTTCCAAAATTAAGGTGCAGAGGACACATGGCTAGAACACATGCCTGTAGGGCAGACCATGTGTCACACACGGCCTAGACACAGGCCTGTGTGTCTACCCTTGTGGACAATAAAAGGGCTATTTACCAAGTCATTTGCCACCCTTATTCACACATACACTCACATCCATTCAAAGGCACATAACATTACATACTTAGGCAACCAAAGCATCCACATTCATTGTTAAAACATATCAATTTTTTATGTTTATCTAACATATTCACTACATTTATTAAGCCCTAAATCAAACATACAAATCCCATATTCATTAGGCTTCATTCAAATACTATCTAGTTACCAAATTATACTCAAATTCCTCATCTCATTAATAGGTCACAATTCCAACATTACATAATCATGCCATAAATCACCTTTCCAAAAATTTCACATTCACCAAGCATACCATGATCGTATCACCATAGACATTGACACATATATGAATATACTTAGGCTTACAACCATGTTGCCAACATAAGCCAACTAACATGGTCAAATAACAAACAAGCCTTTGACGATTACAAGCCAACATATTGGCTACAATCATAAAGACACATATAACCAATTGACTTAGTCCCTATACATGCCATAACTCAAAACACTTGAATTTATATATACCCAAAATGGTAGCTTGATAGTGTGATAGGATCTCCGGCGATCTCCAACTCGAGCTAGCTTATTAACCCTATAATAGATGAGAAAGGGGGTAAGCTATATAGCTTAGTAAGTTCATATGCAAATAATAAACAGCATTAATTATACATTGTCATATGAAAAACATGAGATATATTAACATAAATGTCATTAAACTTTAGGAGCATAACTTACTCAATTATACGAATAACATAACTTATACTAACATAAATGATATCAAGCTTAATGAACACATCTTGCTCAGTCATAAGAATAACATATCATTTACCACAATCAACAAACCATTTCAAACCTTACATAAAACATACACATTAATTATGAGCATTTACATTTCAAGCATATACTCTTACATCTTTCAATTGCCTAAACTCTTATCTTTCCATGCTTCCATAATTATTTTAATAGGAAATTTTGCCAATCTTTCCTTTATCTCATACCCGATAAATCATATTTTGCATGAATACAACATGCTATGTCATAACTCAATCTAGCCCGAAAGCCAATCACAAATTCGTCGAATTTACTATGTATTTCATACATCACAAGTATAGACCCATAATCACAAGGTTTTTAGAAAATCATTCTCATGGAAATCATGAACTCACAATTTCATGAAGTCAATGCTTATAAACTTTACGTACATATCTATACCGATTCGTAATACTCACATACTTTTTCTCTTCTTTGACATACCGGTTGAATTTCCCGTTGAATTGTTTGGAATACTAAAGGATACTCGGGAATCTCGTACATATAGTACCGCACCAATGCCATATCCCAGATATGGTCTTCATGTAATCTCATATCAATGCCAATAGCCAGGCTATAGTCTTACACAAAATCTCATATCGATGTCATATCCCAGATATGGTCTTACACGAAATCTCAATAACCCTAATGTCATGACATTTGTATCCTAACTATTCCTAAGGTTCAACTAGGATTTTCTTGCTTGTCGAACTTTGTCGATTACGTTCAAGGAGTCGCTTTTGATTCATACAATACTAAAACATTTAAAACATAAAACAATGTATTATTTACATGCGAACTTACCTTGGCATCAAAAAGGCAAAAAGGGACTTAATCATCAAAAACGCTTTTTTCCCCTTCGAATTTCGAACCTCATTTTTTCTTTATCTATAACATCGCATTTAACTTATTTAATCATTATGCACTTCAAATCAGCCCAAAATCACATTATGGAAAGATTACATTTTTCCCCTAAAGTTTCACATTTTTACAATTTAGTTCCTAGGCTCGTAAAATGAAATCTATTCAATTTCTTTAATATAAAAGCCCAGTCGAACCATTTTCGTAACTATAACAGCCCACAATTTCCATTAAAACACACTTTTACTACATATTTTACAACTTTTACAACAAGTCCTTTTAGGCATTTTTATCGAAATTCACTTAGCAAAAGTTGTTAAACAAGCCATAAATATGTATTTTCTACCATCAAACATCAAAATACACAAATATCGATCATGATTAAAATTTTAGACTTTGATTATGTCATAAATTAGTGGTAGAAATAGATAGATCATGTTACGAGGATTTCAAAAACGTAAAAATCATTAAAACGGGGCTAGAACAGACTTACAATCAAGCTTGGAAGCTTGAAAAACCCTATCTATGCCTTCTCCATGCAAGTTTCGGCCATGAGGAAGAAGATGGACAAAAATTGGCTTTTTAATTTATTTAATTACCAATTTACTAAATTGCCTTTAATGAAAAACTTTAAAAACATACTTAACCATGTCCATTTTTGTCCACCAACTTAGCCAATGATCTAATTACAATTTAAGGACCTCCAATTTAAAATCTCATAGCAATTGGACACCTCTAACATATAGAATTTAAGTTTTCACTTTTTGCAATTTAGTCCTTTTGACTAAATTGAGTGCCCAAACGTCAAAATTTTTGAACGAAATTTTCACAAAACAATTCAATAAAGCTGTAGATCATAAAAATATAATAAAAAATGAATTTTACTGTGTCATATTTATGGTCCGGAAACCATTGTTTTGACTAGACCCAAAATTGGGCTGTTAAAAACCTGATTCATCAAATCCACAACTCAACCATTTGATACTTATAATACCTATTACCATCAACCATTACACAACCATCAACCAAACACATAACAAGAACCATATGCACAAATATATACACAATCAAACAACCCAAGTTAAGCCAACTTTCATGACTATATACAATACCAAACTTAAACATTTACAAGCCAATTTAAATGGCTAAATTCATTACCAACACATAACCAAATTGACCAAAATCCCTATACAAGCCATATACTCAAAACATAAGCTCAATAATACCAAAGTAATAGTAGGATAGTGTGATGTAGTCTCCGATGATCCCCGAATTTGAGCTAGCCATTTTTGCCTATTTTTGGCCTTGCAAATGGCATATTTTTGCCACACGGTTGTGGCACACGAGCATGCCTAATGACCATGGGTGTAAGTCAGTTTATGGCCTAGGAACACACGACTATGGCACACGGATGTGCCTGGTAGCCGTGTGGTTTTTGACAGGATCGACCACGGCCATGGCACACTGGCGTGCTTGATGGCCGTGAAGAAAAGGTTAGTTTTGACCACGATGAGGACAAACGGGTGTGTCTAGCAACTGTGGGAGGCACACAGCCTACCCACACGGGTGTGTATCCCCTGAAACCTAGAAAAGTTTTAAATTTCTGAGAAGTTTCTGTATGTACTTCGGTTTAGTCCCGACCCCTCTCTAGCATGTGTTTAAGGTTTTATACACCTCAATAAGGGACTAATTGTTTATGTTTGATGTATTATGATGATGATTGACTTTGTGTCATAATTGGGTTGTAAATAATCCTATTGTCTGGTAATGTCTCTTAACCCTATTTTGGCGACGGTTTCGGGTTAGGGGTGTTACATTTTAATGGTATAAGAGCTACAGTTTAGTCGATTCTCGGACTAACGTAGCGCGTGTGAGTCTAGCTATACATGCCATATTATGAAATTGCGATAGTGTGATGAATTCTGACAGTTGAAAGTGTGTTTTCATATAGTAATCGATCCCGATCAAGCAATTGCTGACGATGTAGAAAGCAATACGCCTGCTCCCGCTCAAGGGACAGCGCTGGCCCATCTAGGCCGAATGATAGTGGTGAGAGAGGAGAGGCTATGTAAGCCTTCTTCCAAATGATGAGTGAGTGGTTTACGGAGTTTGTTCGAACGAACCCGACTACTCCACAACCTCCACCCCCACAAGTACCTATTGTGCCACAAGTTGTAGACCCGATCAGATTGAATAAACCACCGATAGGTAAGATCTGAAAATACGGGGTCGAGGAGTTTAGGGCCACATCTGATGACGATGCTGAGCGAGCTGAGTTTTGGCTTGAGAATACAATCAGAGTATTCGATGAGATGTCATTGAATCCTGATGAGTGCATTAAGTGTGCAGTTTCCTTATTGAGAGACACGGTTTATAACTGGTGGAAAACATTAATATCTGTGGTTCCGAGAGAGAGAATCACCTGGGACTTCTTTCAAGCCGATTTCAGAAATAAGTATATCCGTCAACACTTTGTTGATTAGAAACGTAAAGATTTCTAAAATTAAAACAGGGTCGTTTGTCTATTACTGAGTACGAGCGAGAATTCGTAAGATTGAGTCAATACGCGAGAGAATGTGTTTCGACCGAAGCTACTATGTGCAAACGTTTCATAGAGGGATTGAATGAAGACATTAAATTGTTAGTTGGGATACTTGATATAAATGAATTTTTTGTGTTAATTGAAAGAGCATGCAAAGCTGAGGAGCTCAGTAAAGAAAAGAAGAAAGTCGATTCTGAGGCTCGTGATGAAAGAAAGAGATCGATGAATAAGTTCTCTCAATCTTCAGCGAAGAGATATAGAGATGCAAGCAATCATTCAAATGTTTCGTTTGGACATCGAAGTAGAGATCGTTTGAGACAAAGTACTGATTTATAAATTCAAGCTCCTAATGAATCAAGTGTTGGTAGCGTTAAGAGTAACAAACCTGAATACAGACAGTGTGGAAGACGGCATGTAGGAGAGTGCTGGGGCAAGTATAACAATAGAGTTTGTTATAAATGTGAATCTCGAGATCATTTTATTTGAGATTGCCCGAAGATGGTGGAAGAGGAAAATGTTCAGAATGAAAGACCAATTAATGTGACGGCTAGAGGTAAACCACCAGAAACAACAGAAATATGAGCAAAAGTTAGAAGGGGACAACTGACATAGCTGTGAGGTCAGAAGCGAGAGCACCTACCCGAGCCTATGCTATACGTGCACGAGAGGAAGCATAATCTCCAAACGTCATCACCAATACTTTCACTTTATTTGATACTGATGTCATTGCATTGATAGATCCTGGATCAACTCATTCCTATGTGTGTATGAACTTAGTATTGAATAAGAATCTACCTGTTGAGTCCACTGAATTTGTGGTTAGAGTATCGAACCCCTTAAGCAAATGTGTCCTGGTGGATAAAATATACAAGAATTGCCCATTGATGTTTTGTGATATATGTTTTCTGGCCAATTTGATGTTACTACCATTCAATGAGTTTGACATAATTCAGGGTATGGATTGGCTTACTCTGCATAATGCCATCGTGAATTGTAAAAGAAAGAGTATTGAGTTGAAGAGTTAGAATGGTAGATAGTTCAAATTGAATCCAGTGATATGAAAGGACTACCAGCTATTGTATCTGCGATGAAAATTATGAATTATGTGAGAAAAAGGTTGTGAAGCTTATTTGGAGTATGTGATTGATACAAAAGTGTCGGAAAAGAAAGTTGAATCTGTGCTTGTGGTATGTGAGTTTCCAGATGTGTTTCCTAAAGAGCTGCCGGGATTACCTCCAATTCGAGAAGTGGAATCTGGTATTGAATTAGTGCCGGGGACCACTCCCATTTCTATAGCTCCGTATAGAATGGCACCAACAGAATTGAAAGAGTTAAAATCGTAGTTGCAAGAATTAACTGATAGAGGATTTGCACGACCAAGTTTCTCACCCTGGGAGCTCCTGTGTTATTTGTGAAAAAGAAAGATGGAACTATGATAATGTGTATCGATTATTGACAGTTAAACAAAGTGACGGTAAAGAATAAATATCCGTTGCCTCGTATTGATGATTTGTTTGATTAGCTAAAGGGAGCTACAGTGTTTTCTAAGATAGACTTGAGATCTAGTTACTATCAGTTAAGAGTTAAAGAATCTGATGTATCGAAGACCGCTTTCAGAATGAGGTATGGATATTATGAATTCTTAGTGATGCCTTTCGGACTAACAAATGCTCCTGTAGTGCTTATAGATCTAATGAATCGGATATTCAAACCGTATTTGGATCGATTTGTTATGGTGTTCATTGATGATATTTTGATCTATTCGTGTGATGAGACGCAGCATGCTGAACATTTGAGAATCGTGCTAGAAACTCTACGTGAGAGGCAGTTATATGCAAAGTTTAGTAAATGTAAAATTTGGTTGCTTGAGGTTGGATTTCTGGGACATATTGTATCAGCTACGGGAATAAGAGTTGATACGAGTAAAATCTCTGCTATTTTGGAGTGGAAGCCTCCGAGAAATGTGTCTGAAGTCTATAGTTTTCTGGGACTAGCGGGATATTATAGACGATTTGTGAAAGGCTTCTCGATGATTGTGACTCTATTGACAAAATTGTTACAGAAGGATGTTAGATTCGAGTGGTCAAAAAAGTGCCAACAAAGTTTTGAACAGTTGAAAGTGTTGTTAACGGAAGCACCAGTGTTGATTCAGCCCGAATCAGGCAAAGAGTTCATGGTTTACAGTGATGCGTCATTGAATGGTTTGGGCTGTGTGCAGATGCTAGAAGGGAAAGTCATTTCTTACGCCTCGAGATAGTTAAAGCCGTACGAAAAGAATTATCCGACGCATGACCTTGAGTTAGCTGCGATTGTGTTTGCGTTAAAGATTTGGCGTCACTACTTATTTGGTGAGAAATGTCATATTTATACTGATCATAAGAGTTTAAAGTACTTGATGATTCAGAAAGACTTGAATTTGCGACAGAGAAGATGGTTAGAACTATTGAAAGACTATGAACTTGTGATAGATTATCACCCGGGTAAGGCTAATGTTGTAGCTGATGCCTTGATTCGAAAATCGTTATATGCTTTGCTAGCTATGAGTAATCAGATAGATCTATATGATGATAGTTCGGTTGTAGCTGAATTGAAAGTAAAGTCGATGTTTATACAGCAGATTTGTGATGCTTAGAAAAATGATGTTGAAATGACGACTAAATGAACTCAATGTGAATTGAATGCTGAATCAGAATTTCGAGTTGGTAGTGATGATTGTTCGAGATTTAGAGATCGGATTTGTGTTCCGAGAAATTCAGAATTAATCTCGATAATTTTGAATGAAGCTTACCATAGTCATTTGACTGTTCATCCGGGGAGTACGAAAATGTATAATGATCTGAAACAGTTCTATTGGTGGCATGGTATGAAAAGAGACATTTCCGACTTTGTGTCGAAATGTTTAGTTTGTCAGCAAGTCAAAGATGAACATCAAGTTCTGTCTGGTTTGTTACAACCTATTATGATTCCTGAGTGGAAATGGGAGAGAATCACGATGGACTTTGTGTCGGGTTTACCCTTATCTCCGAGTAAGAAAGACGCAATCTAGGTGATAGTAGATAAATTAACGAAATTAGCCCATTTCATTCCGGTTAGAACCGATTATTCTTTAGATAAGTTGGCTGAATTGTATATTACCGAGATAGCGAGATTGCATGGAGTACAACTATCTATTGTGTCTGACAGAGATCCGAGGTTTACCTCGCAATTTTGGAAGAAATTGCAAGATTCTTTAGGCACGAAGTTGCATTTTAGTACTGCTTTTCATCTGCAAACAGATGGTAAATCTGAGGTGAATCATTCAAATTCTTGAAGACATGCTGAGATGTTGCATACTTGAATTTGAAAGTACGTGGGAAAAGCATTTATCATTGATTGAGTTTGCGTATAACAACAGTTTTCAATCTAGCATTAAAATGGCACCATATGAGGCTCTTTATGGTCGAAAGTGTCGAACTCCCTTGTATTGGACTGAGCTGAGTGAGAATAAGATTCACGGGGTTGATCTGATAAAAGAGACTGAATAGAAAGTGAAGTCAATTCGTGACAATTTGAAAGCAGCCTCAGATCGTCAGAAGTCTTATGCAGATTTGAAATGAAAGGATAATGAATTCAGAATTTGTGATAAAGTGTTTCTGAAAGTATCTCCATGGAAGAAAATACTTCAATTTGGCCAAAAGGGTAAGCTGAGTTCGAGATTTATCGGACCGTATGAGATTATTGACTGAGTTGGGCCGGTTGCTTATAGATTGAGATTGCCATCTGAATTAGAAAAGTTTCATAACGTGTTTCATGTTTCAATGCTTCGACGGTACAGATCAAACCCATCTCATGTGATTGCTCCTACTGAGGTTGAAATTCAATCAGATTTGTCATATAGTGAAGAACCGATCCGAATTTTGGCATGAGAGACCAAAGAGTTGAGAAATAAGAAACTTTCTTTAGTAACACAGAATTAAAGAGGCTACGTGGGAGCTTGAGAACGTTATGAGAGAGCAACATCCACAATTATTCACTGGTAAGATTTTCGGGGACGAATCATACCAATGCAAGGTAAATAACTTGGTCGAATGTAAAATCTCAAAAATGGCTTCCAAAGACCTAATTTTTGGTTGAAGATGGAGAATAAAAGATGATACTTGGCTTTGTTTTATTTAATTTATCATGCAATTATCTAAATATTTAATTAAATTGATATCAATCATTGTCCACTCACATTGAAAATGGTATATCTACCACATAAGGACCTTCATTTTAATAAACCATAGCTATTAGATACCTTTATCTAATAGAACTTAAGTTTTGCATTTTATGCGATTTAGTCCTTTTTATCGAATTAAACACTCAAACGATATAATTTCCTAACGAAACTTTCACACAAACATATTATCATACTGTAGACATTAAAATAATAATAAAATAAATATTTTGAATTCAGATTTGTGGTCTGGAAACCATTGTTCTAATTTGACTAAAAACGAGCTGTTACAAGCACTATCCTAGATGGAAAGTCTGCCAGGGAGAATCTAAGAAAAAGGTAGTCCGTCGGGAACCATCTATTAATGGGAGTTCTTGGTAGTTGGTCTGAAGTGGGAAAAGTCCTATGTGGCTATCTTATATGTACAAGTTCGCAAAAGAAGGGATGCTTAATAATCAATCGAATCGTATATTTAGGGTCGCAAATGAGGGCATCATTAAATGAATTTCCTTAAAATGAGAGTTCTATACAATAGACTATGTCCTAAAAATGTAATTGTCGAGGTAATGCAATATGTACATATTAAGTCAGTATGGAATGAAGAGGTTAAGGTAAGAATCCGCAGTTGTGGCGAGATATATGTTAATCCGCCAATAATAGTTATCGATCTGTATAATCGTGTATATAGTAATCTTCAATGAGTCAAACTAGGAAAGGTAAATTAGGAATCTAAGATGAAGTGGGACAAGGTCAAGTCCCAAAAGGAATTGTTAACGGAATAGCACGCCTATGTCTAAATCAGGGGATGTGTCCACCATTAGTTTTCTCAAAGGATGCAATACATCGACTACAGTAGAAAATCGGCGGAACCTCATAAGATACTCAGGGATTTTGAAATTCTGCGGTTTTATTTTTATTCCTAAAAATATATAGAGCCTTTTATGAGTATTTTTATACAGAATCTCATTAGATTCACTTGAACTTATATGAGTTTTGAACTTGAATGCAGGGTCAAAGATTGACTCAAGGGTCGTGTGGAGGGGCTAAGCCAGACACTGCTAGGCTTACATGAACAGTGTGATGCCTCAAACCTGATTCGATGAAACGGGTCCAAATCTAAGATGTTACTACTAAAATACAATGCACTTAAACCTATTTATTCAAGTTGCAAATGATTACAACTACTAAATTTCAAACTTCTTAATAAAATACATACTTGTAAGCAATGAAAAAATTCAAATGGTATACATAAAGAATTTAATTACAATAAGGACTAAACTAATGTCCTAGTCTACATTGTTATCCTTGCAGAAATTTCTATAATTATCAGTTCAGACTTAATCTCACCATCAAGCTCACTCTGTATGCATAATAGCCCAATATGACACTCCTTTGGCATAGTCCTGGCATCGTCCCTCCAGGCTAAGACCCTAAAAAAACCCACTTGAAGCATAACACACAGAAGTAAGTTCAAAAGAACTTAGTGATCAAACACTTATTTACCTAAATCATACTTGTTCACTACATTTAGTGTTTCAATTATCGTCTCTTCACCTTTATTCTTTATTTTGCCTTTGACGATTACTTCTTCAATTGCCTTTCTTATACTCACGTTCATTTCCATACCTTACCCTAAATCCTTTTTCCATCTCTTCAGTGTCTTTGAAACCTTACCTACATTCTTCAATCACTAAGCCATGACTCCATTGATTTTCAAAAAGAGACCCATAAATAGATGATCAGTATTTCCTTTAGAGCGGACCATGTTTACATTTATTTCTAAAATATATTTTCATTATTTCACTATATCTCTTTAATTCCCTATCTCTATATAAGTCTTAATCATATTAAATACCTTACTGTTATACCTATGGGCAAATCTCGTACTTACTATTCTTACTGTTATTGTAACAGACCAATTTTGACCCTAATCGGAACGGTGGTTTCGGGACCACGAATCCGAGCCTAAGAGACATTATAATATTATGTATTGTGTTTGTTATGTGTGTTTTTGTGAGTGTGAAAGTTTCGTGGAAAATTTTAGCTATCTGAGTGTTTAAATTGCTAAAAGGTCTAAATTGCAAGAAGGACAAAGTAGTGGGCATTAATAAAAAGGGAGCTAAGTGAATTGTCCATAAAACATAAGGATTTGCATGTCAAATTTCCCACCTTTAAACAAGGTGGACGGCAAGCATGCAAGAATCTTATGCTTTCTATGTATATTAAATTTTAAGTATTATTATATGTTAAGCATGCTAAATGGATGAGAATTTAATTTAAACAAAAGAAAATTTCTTTCTTCTTCCCTCACTCATCCCCTACCCAAAACTTACCTTTAAGAAGAGAAGACATTTATCTTCTTCTTTCTACTGTGCATGTGTCCCTAAGGTGAGGTATCAAGCTTCATTTCTTTGATGGTTTTGCATGGTTGTGTTGGTAGTCTTACATACTATCGAGTTATTGTGCAAAAATTTGAGATTTAAGCTCTCCTTAGATTCGGCCATGACTTAGTTCTAAGGCCTTTTCATGTGTGATGAAAACATGTTGGCTATGGTTGGTTACATTGTTTGATAGATAGAAAAAGAAAAGAAATGGTGGATACCTTAGCTTGATTTAATAAGTCTTATGAAGTAGAAATTGTTTGCTTAGGATGCTAATAGAAAAATCATGTTAAATTTTGGGTTTAAACAAGCTAATATTCGGCTGAATTAGGATGAATAAGTTGTGGTTATCTAGCTTGTTTCTTGGTCGTATGTTGAAGAAAATGCATGGGTACTTTGAATTGGCATATTCGGCCATAGGAGAGCATGAAATTGGGTTATTGAATTCGGGTACATAGGTACACTTTTATCAAGTTAATATGTGGCCATAGACAGCAAGATAAGTTTTAAATTAAAGCACGATAATGAGATTATTATCAAAGTGTTCCCAAATATTTTGAATGCACTTGAACAAGGTAGTGCTTGTATGCCGAATGCACATTGTTATGTCTTGAAATTTTGTATTTTATGATTTTGTTCTTGAATTGAATGGACGTGTGGTTAATTGGTTAAAATTGAACCAAATTAGATCGGGAACAAAAAGAACAAGATCGAGGAAAAGCAAAGATTATCGAGTAGCCGATTTGCACGGCTTATCGACAACCGAGGTAAGTCCTTAAGTACTTATATGTTAAAGAGTTAATTATGAACATGTTAAAGGATGAAATTTAATAATGTTGACTATAAAACTTTGTGTTAGCCGAATGTAAAGGTGCTAAATTGGGTTGAATATATTTTGTTAATGTGATTTGAACAAGTATATGGTTTCGATATGATATGTGAATGTAATATGATGTATATGATTTGGTTGTGATGTTAGCATTAATAAATATGAATTGAAGGCTTAATTATGTTGTAATTCGGGCTTGAGCCTAGCAGGGCCTTGAGCCGGTGAGTAATTCGGGCTTGAGCCTAGCGGGCTTTGTGCCTGAAATAATTCGGCTTTTAGCCTAGCGGTGCCACGTCTTGGTGAAAAACAATTCGGGCTTATTGCCTAGCGGGCTTAATGCGGTGATATACTTCGGACCTTAAGTCCAGCGAGGCCTAGTGCCGGTGAATGTATTTGAGCTCTAAGTGCATGAAAATCAAGTTATGAACATATCAAGAAATTTCGGTTTAGAAGCATGATTCGTATAAATTCGACAGAGAGGTATGTATTTTATAATTGTGTTACTCAATAAAATGACAAACAAGTATTCGAGTAAGTGAAAGTTTTATACATTAATTTATTAGAGATGAATGAATATGTATATGCAAATCATATCATGTGATAGTAAATATTTGGAAGCATGAATGTATTTAGTTGATTGGATAAGCATATGATATGTACATAAGTTTGTGATATACTTGATGATTGATGTATGTGAATAAGAAAGGTAAAGCTTAGTATTAAGTGCATCAATGATATTAAGTTGTTTCGGCTTTATAAATAAAAGAGGTTATGTATTATTTATGTTCGGATTAGTGATAGAAGATATTAATTCGAATGGTTGTATGTATTTCACTTAAATAAATATATGTTTAATTAGGACTTACTAAGCTAGCAAGCTTATCGTGTGGAATGATTCCTTTGTTTTATAGATTTTGGTTACGTAGCGGGCTCGTGAAGGATCGTCAAGAAGCTCATCACACTATCGCCTTCCTTTGGTATTTTGAATTTTGGTTACGAATTAGAAGGCATGTATAGGCTAGATGAAGTCTTAGAAATATGCGATATTTAACCTTGTAAGTGTTTATGATAGCCATGCGAAAATGGCTACAATTTTTCTTAGTAAATATGATGTTGTGTTACGATATGTATGTTGGTTCATGACGGCAATGTTCATGAAATTTTAAATCCAGGTTTAATCGTTTTTGCTAAGAAATATTTGCATACATATAAATCCTTGAATTTGGGAAGTAGGTAGGTTCGGCTAGAAGTTTAACTTTCATAAAATTTAGCAGAACAGCTTGTAGTGGCAGCATTGATGTAAATTAGAAAAATCACTAAAAATTGGGTACATTGAATTTGAAAGTGAATGAGATATGAGATTAAACCTTATTGTGTCTATTTTTATATGAAAGAAACAGAGTAGGCAAACGATTTATTTATTATGAGATAATTGAGTTCTAGTGAAACCTGCTCTGAATGCATTCGTGAGTCACTGTTCAGTTTTGGAAAAATTGCCGTAAATTGTATAAAAATAATTAGGAATCATGGTTTATATGTGTAGAATCCTAAATGAGTCTATTTTTCATTGGTATAAATAAGAACACCATTGGAAAATTGTGCAATCAGATAACTGCAGTTTTATAAGGATAGGTCAGAACTGTCCAGCAGTGTAATAAGGGTAACTTTGATGAATAAACTGTACAAATTGGCCACATGAAAAATTCTAGAAACATTATGGTGAATAGATATATGAGTCTACTTTCAAGGAAAATTTACGGATCTGAATTTCGAATTTTGTAACTCGAGTTATAGCCAAATTAGTCGGTACAACGCAGTTTGACAGCTTTAAGATTTTCATGTTTTGAACTTGTAGTCATGTCTAGTAATGCCTCTTACTTAATTCCGGCGATGGTCTCGAGTAAGGGGTGTTACATTTGATTGGTATCAGAGCTTACGGTTTAGTCGATTCTAGGACTACCGTAGCGCGTGCGAGTCTAGCTATACATGCCTTATTATATGTTGATAGTGTGGTGACTTCTGACAGCCTGAACTTTGTTTTATATAGAAAATGGATACTGATCCTGAAAGAGCCGTAGCTGATGATGTAGAGAGCGTGGCACCTGACCGTACCCACGGATCAGCGCCGATAGACTCTCGACCTGTTTTGGGTAGCCACGAAGGAGAGACTAAACAAGCCTTTTATCGGATGATGAATGAGTGGTTTACCCAATTTGTTCAAAATAATCCGGCTGTACCACAACCTCCACTCCCGAATAATCCAACTCCGATTCCTTCAGCTCCCCCAATGATAGATCCGATGAGATCTAGTAGGCCCCCAATTGATAAAATCCAAAAATTCGGGGCCGAAGATTTTAAAGCTAATGATGATGATGATGCTGAGAGAGCCGAAATGTGGCTGGATAACACTATTCGGTACTTAATGAGTCATCTTGTACTCCGGATGAATGCTTGAAGTGTGCTATATCTTTCTTTGCGGACGCTGCATATCATCACCGTGGAATACACTAGTATCGGTGGTTCCGAAAAAAAAGTGACATGGGACTTCTTCCGAATGAATTTCGTAAGAAGTACATCACCAAAGATTTATTGATCAAAAACGAAAGGAGTTCCCGAGTCAAACAGTGGACGAATGATCAGAATCGAATATGAAAGAAAATTTGTCGGGCTCAGAGATATGCCGTAGAGTGTGTTACCACCGGCGATGATGTGTAAAAGATTTGAAGATGGTTTGAATGAAGATATAAGGATGTTTGTTGGCATTCTTGAAATTCAAGAGTTTGTGACCTTAGTTGAGAGAGCTTGCAAAGCCAAGAGCTCTGGGGAAGGAGAAAAGGAAGGCTGAGACAGAAGCTAGAGACTTTCGTAAAAGATCTTCGGGTAAAGTCTTTCATTCCACGAACAAGAAGCCCAGAGATGACTACAGTCGACAGAAAGCTGCTACAGATCAGCCTAGACAAGATCGACCTCCTATGAGCTCCCGAGCTACCTCGATAGCCAGTGTTGGTAATATTCCACAAAATAGAGTCGAATGCAAGTACTGTGGGAAATGGCACTCCGGGAGTTGTAGATTCCGTGATCGGTCTTGCTATAAATGTGGGTCGTCAGATCATTTTATCAGAGAGTGTCCGAAGTTAACTGAGCAGAATGCAATCCAAAACACTACACCGAGCAAAGTGCCAATGCGAGGTAGACCACCCAGACATTCGGGCAATGTAGGTGGTAGTCAGAAAGGAACAAAGAACACTACAGATCGATCTGAGGCTAGAGCTCCAGCTAGAGCTTATGCTGCACGAGCCAGAGAGGATGCTTCCTCCCCCGACGTCATTACCGGTACTTTCACTCTTTATGATACTACTGTGATTGCACTAATTGATCCTGGTTCGACTCATTCTTATGTGTGTGAAAATTTAAAATTTGGCAAGACTCTGCTAGTCGAGTCTACCGAGTTTGTGATTCGAGTGTCCAACCCTTTGGGTAGATGTGTGCTTGTTAATAAAGTGTGTAGAAGTTGCCCGTTGATGATTCGAGATTATTGCTTCCTCACCGATTTAATGTTGTTGCCCTTTGACGAATTCGATATCATCCTCGTATGGATTGGTTAACTTCACATGAGGCAATAGTGGATTGTAAAAGAAAGCTTATTGACTTGAAATGCCAAGGCTATGAAACGATCGAATTAAATCTTGTGACATAAATGGGTTGCCTCTGATAATATCTTCAATGGTAGCCCAAAAGTATGTGAGAAAAGGGTGTGAAGCTTATTTGGCTTATGTACTTTGGGAAATAAAATGTCCGAAAAACAAATGGAATCGGTACCGCTTATACGTGAATACGCCGATGTGTTTCTGAAGAGCTACCGGCTTACCCCGATCAAGAGAGAGATTGAGTTCGGTATTGAGTTAGTACCGAGCGGCTCCGATTTACGATAGCTCCGCATCAATGGCACCGATTGAGCTAAAAAAGAATTGAAAGCGCAGCTTGCAAGAGTTGATGAGATAAGGGCTTCACATGACCGAAGTTTCTCTCCGTAAGGTGCACCAGTTTTATTCGTGAAAAGAAAGATGGAACTATGCGAATGTGTATCGACTCACCGACAACTAAATAAGGTAACCATAAAGAATAAGTACCAATTACCTCGGATTGACGATTTATTTGATCAATTGAAGGGGGCTTGATGTTTTGAAAATAGATTTGAGATCGGGCTATTATCAGTTGCGAGTCAGAGATACAGATGTGCCAAAGACTGCTTTCCGAACGAGGTACGGACACTATGAGTTTTTGGTTATGCCTTTTGGACTCACTAATGCACCTGCTGTTTTTATGGACTTAATGAATCGGGTCTTCCGACAGTTTTTGGATCGGTTTGTAGTAGTGTTTATTGATGATATACTGATCTACTCCAAGAATGAAACGGAACATGCTGAGCATTTAAGATTAGTACTACAAATTTTGAGAGATCAACGATTGTATGCAAAGTTCAGTAAGTGTGAGTTTTGGTTGAACGAAGTCAGCTTCTTGGGACATGTGGTTTCGGTGTCAGGAATTCGGGTGGATCCAAACAAAATAGCAGCCATACTCGAGTGGAAACCACCAAAGAATGTTTCTGAGATCCGAAGTTTCCTAGGCCTCGCGGGATATTATAGACGATTTGTAAAAGGTTTTTCCGTGATAGCTGCACCTTTGACGAGGCTACTACAGAAGGATGTCAAATATGAATGGTCAGAAAAATGCCAGAAGAGTTTCGAGCAGTTGAAAGCCCTTTTAACCGAGGCTCCAGTGTTGACTCAGCCTGAATCGGGTAAGGAATTCATTATTTTTAGTGATGCTTCCTTTAATGGGCTGGGTTGTGTTTTAATGCAAGAGGGCAAGGTGATAGCCTACGCTTCGAGGCAATTGAAGCCGCACGAGAAAAATTATCCAACTCACGACCTGGAGTTAGCAGCCATTGTATTCGCCTTAAAAATTTGGCGTCACTATCTATTTGGCGAAAAATGTCACATTTATTCAGATCACAAAAGTTTGAAGTATTTGATGACTCAGAAAGATTTAAACTTGAGACAACGTAGATGGTTGGAATTGCTAAAAGACTATGAATTAGTGATTGACTACCATCCGGGAAAAGCTAATGTTGTTGCGGATGCGTTAAGTCGAAAGTCATTATTTACTCTTCGTGCAATCGAATGCACGGGTGACTATGTCGATGATGGTTCGATCATGGCGAGAGTTACAAGCAAGACCAATGTTTATTCAGCAAGTTTGTGACGCACAGAAAGTTGATGAAAGGTTAGTTGCCATTCGGACTCAGTGTGAAAATGCGACAGAATCAGATTTTCAGATCGATGCGAATGATTGTTTGAATTATAAAGGCCGATTGTGTGTTCCTAAGAACTCAGATTTGATACAGATGATTCTGAACGAGGCCCATAATGGCCGAATGTCGATACACCCGGGTAGTACGAAAATGTATAATGATTTGAAACAGTTTTATTGGTGGCCTGGCATGAAACGAGATATATCCGAAATTGTCTCCAAGTGTTTAATCTGTCAACAAGTGAAAGCGGAGCATCAGGTACCATCCGGTTTACTTCAGCCAATCATGATACCTGAATGGAAATGGGATAGAATCACCATGGATTTTGTATCCGGTCTCCCTATGACACCTAGTAAGAAAGATGCCGTGTGGGTTATCGTTGACAGACTGACAAAATCAGCTCATTTTGTACCGGTACGTACCGACTATTCACTTGACAAACTCGCCGAATTGTATGTGTCGCAGATTGTAAGATTGCACGGTGTCCGAGTTCCATTGTTTGAGATAGAGACCCAAGATTTACTTCAGCGATTCTGAAGAAGTTGCAAGAGGCATTAGGTACTAAACTTCATTTTAGTACGACCTTCCATCCATCCGCAAATGCATCGATGCCGAAGCGAACTATTTTGATACTTGAGGACATGTTGAGGTGTTGCGTTCTCGAGTTCGAAGGTACGTGGGAACGATACCTACCTTTGATTGAGTTTGCTTACAATAATAGCTTCCAATCTAGCATAAAAATGGCGCCTTATGAAGCCTTATATGGTCGAAAATGTCGCGCACACCGTTGTATTGGGTGAGCTCGGTGAGAATAAGATACACGGGTTGATTGGATTAAAGAAACTGAACGAGAAGTGGTTGTGATTAAAAGCAATTTGAAAGCGACTTGGATCGTCAAAAGTCCTATGCCGACTTAAAACGCAAGGACATTGAATTTCGTGTCGAGATCGGGTGTTCTTGAAAGTTTCTCCGTGGAAGAAAATATTCCGATTCGGTCAGAAAGGCAAGTTGAGTCCGAGATTTATTGGACCGTACGAAGTCATTGAACGTATTAGACCGGTTGCTTATAGATTAAGATTGCCCTCCGAGTTAGAAAAGATACACAATGTATTTCACGCTTCGATGCTTCGCAGATCTGGATCGGACCCGACCCATGTGATCACCCCGTCGAGATTGAAATTGATCCGATTTGACCTATGATGAGGAATCGATCCGTATTTTAGCTCGGAAATGAAAGAATTGAGAAATAAGAGGATTCCATTAGTGAAAGTATTATGGAATCGTCACGGAATTGAAGAGGCTACGTGGGAGCACTCAAGAGTCAATGAGGCAACAATATCCGAACTTATTTAACGGTAAGATTTTCGGGACGAAAAATCCTTAAAGGGGAGAGTTGTAATGCAGACCAATTTTGACCCTAATCGAACGGTGGTTTCGGGACCACGAATCCGAGCCTAAGAGACATTATAATATTATGTATTGTGTTTTGTTATGTGTGTTTTTGTGAGTGTGAAAGTTTCGTGGAAAATTTTAGCTATCTGAGTGTTTAAATTGCTAAAAGGTCTAAATTGCAAGAAGGACAAAGTAGTGGGCATTAATAAAAAGGGAGCTAAGTGAATTGTCCATAAAACATAAGGATTTGCATGTCAAATTTCCCACCTTTAAACAAGGTGGACGGCAAGCATGCAAGAATCTTATGCTTTCTATGTATATTAAATTTTAAGTATTATTATATGTTAAGCATGCTAAATGGATGAGAATTTAATTTAAACAAAAAGAAAATTTCTTTCTTCTTCCCTCACTCATCCCCTACCCGAAACTTACCTTCAAGAAGAGAAGACATTTATCTTCTTCATTCTACTGTGCATGTGTCCCTAAGGTGAGGTATCAAGCTTCATTTCTTTGATGGTTTTGCATGGTTGTGTTGGTAGTCTTACATACTATCGAGTTCTTGTGCAAAAATTTGAGATTTAAGCTCTCCTTAGATTCGGCCATGACTTAGTTCTAAGGCCTTTTCATGTGTGATGAAAACATGTTGGCTATGGTTGGTTACATTGTTTGATAGATAGAAAAAGAAAAGAAATGGTGGATACCTTAGCTTGATTTAATAAGTCTTATGAAGTAGAAATTGTTTGCTTAGGATGCTAATAGAAAAATCATGTTAAATTTTGGGTTTAAACAAGCTAATATTCGGGCTGGAATTAGGATGAATAAGTTGTGGTTATCTAGCTTGTTTCTTGGTCGTATGTTGAAGAAAATGCATGGGTACTTTGAATTGGCATATTCGGCCATAGGAGAGCATGAAATTGGGTTATTGAATTGGGTACATAGGTACACTTTTATCAAGTTAATATGTGGCCATAGACAAAGAAGATAAGTTTTAAATTAAAGCACGATAATGAGATTATTATCAAAGTGTTCCCAAATATTTTGAATGCACTTGAACAAGGTAGTGCTTGTATGCCGAATGCACATTGTTATGTCTTGAAATTTTGTATTTTATGATTTTGTTCTTGAATTGAATGGACGTGTGGTTAATTGGTTAAAATTGAACCAAATTAGATCGGGAACAAAAAGAACAAGATCGAGGAAAAGCAAAGATTATCGAGTAGCCGATTTGCACGCTTATCGACAACCGAGGTAAGTCCTTAAGTACTTATATGTTAAAGAGTTAATTATGAACATGTTAAAGGATGAAATTTAATAATGTTGACTATAAAACTTTGTGTTAGCCGAATGTAAAGGTGCTAAATTGGGTTGAATATATTTTGTTAATGTGATTTGAACAAGTATATGGTTTCGATATGATATGTGAATGTAATATGATGTATATGATTTGGTTGTGATGTTAGCATTAATAAATATGAATTGAAGGCTTAATTATGTTGTAATTCGGGCTTGAGCCTAGCGAGCCTTGAGCCGTGAGTAATTCGGGCTTGAGCCTAGCGGCTTTGTGCCGGTGAAATAATTCGGGCTTTTAGCCTAGCGGCCACGTCTTGCGGTGAAACAATTCGGGCTTATTGCCTAGCGAGCTTAATGCCGGTGATATACTTCGGACCTTAAGTCCAGCGAGGCCTAGTGCCGGTGAATGTATTTGAGCTCTAAGTGCATGAAAATCAAGTTATGAACATATCAAGAAATTTCGGTTTAGAAGCATGATTCGTATAAATTCGATGAGAGGTATGTATTTTATAATTGTGTTACTCAATAAAATGACAAACAAGTATTCGAGTAAGTGAAAGTTTTATACATTAATTTATTAGAGATGAATGAATATGTATATGCAAATCATATCATGTGATAGTAAATATTTGGAAGCATGAATGTATTTAGTTGATTGGATAAGCATATGATATGTACATAAGTTTGTGATATACTTGATGATTGATGTATGTGAATAAGAAAGGTAAAGCTTAGTATTAAGTGCATCAATGATATTAAGTTGTTTCGCTTTATAAATAAAAGAGGTTATGTATTATTTATGTTCGGATTAGTGATAGAAGATATTAATTCGAATGGTTGTATGTATTTCACTTAAATAAATATATGTTTAATTAGGACTTACTAAGCTAGCAAGCTTATCGTGTGGAATGATTCCTTTGTTTTATAGATTTTGGTTACGTAGCGGGCTCGTGAAGGATCGTCAAGAAGCTCATCACACTATCGCCTTCCTTTGGTATTTTGAATTTTGGTTACGAATTAGAAGGCATGTATAGGCTAGATGAAGTCTTAGAAATATGCGATATTTAACCTTGTAAGTGTTTATGATAGCCATGCGAAAATGGCTACAATTTTTCTTAGTAAATATGATGTTGTGTTACGATATGTATGTTGGTACATGACGGCAATGTTCATGAAATTTTAAATCCAGGTTTAATCGTTTTTGCTAAGAAATATTTGCATACATATAAATCCTTGAATTTGGGAAGTAGGTAGGTTCGGCTAGAAGTTTAACTTTCATAAAATTTAGCAGAACAGCTTGTAGTGGCAGCATTGATGTAAATTAGAAAAATCACTAAAAATTGGGTACATTGAATTTGAAAGTGAATGAGATATGAGATTAAACCTTATTGTGTCTATTTTTATATGAAAGAAACAGAGTAGGCAAACGATTTATTTATTATGAGATAATTGAGTTCTAGTGAAACCTGCTCTGAATGCATTCGTGAGTCACTGTTCAGTTTTGGAAAAATTGCCGTAAATTGTATAAAAATAATTAGGAATCATGGTTTATATGTGTAGAATCCTAAATGAGTCTATTTTTCATTGGTATAAATAAGAACACCATTGGAAAATTGTGCAATCAGATAACTGCAGTTTTATAAGGATAGGTCAGAACTGTCCAGCAGTGTAATAAGGGTAACTTTGATGAATAAACTGTACAAATTGGCCACATGAAAAATTCTAGAAACATTATGGTGAATAGATATATGAGTCTACTTTCAAGGAAAATTTACGGATCTGAATTTCGAATTTTGTAACTCGAGTTATAGCCAAATTAGTCGGTACAACGCAGTTTGACAGCTTTAAGATTTTCATGTTTTGAACTTGTAGTCATGTCTAGTAATGCCTCTTACTTAATTCCGGCGATGGTCTCGAGTAAGGGGTGTTACAGTTATACCTATGGACACGTCTTGTACTTACTAGTCTTACTGTTAGCATTTGGGGACAATGTTAGATACGCCAATTGCATAGCACAGAGTCCGCCATAAGAGTGTCCTTCATGGTTCATCATTGGAAGCCCTTCTAGATTACGCTACGAGAGTAGCCCATCCTGTGTGTGCCATAAAAACCTTCCTTGTAGAATTCGCATAGAGATTGTTTCTTTACAATCTACCACAAAGGCATTTCCTTCATACATTGCTACAAAGACTTTCATTTCAGAGATTGCCTTCCATACTGTTTCTTCAAATTCCTCCAAAAATTCCATTTTTTCAGAGTTTGTCATACATTCCATTTCTTTCATTCAAGGTCCATCATAGAGGCGATCCCTTTAGATGGTTGCCACAAGAGCCATTCTATTAGAAAATGCCACGAAGGCTTCCATTACAAATATGCCACAAATGCTTTCATTTTCTAGCGTGTTCATGATAGGCATTCACCTAGACTCACATTTCGTAAGGTTTGCCCCTCATTAACTTGGGTCACGTAGAAAACCCATTAAGTAATAACCTTAATTTAAATCATCCTATATGATGGCATAACCCACCAATTATGGTCTTACACGATATAGTGTCATGGAATTTTTCCTTTCATAGATTGTTATTAAAGTCTTGACGGACCCCTTTAAATGACTTCGCGGAGACAGACACAGACTCACTAGCAAACCTTTCATATATTGACACCATTTAAGCTTAACACACTATTCTTCTCATACATTCAAAACATGCCCATGTAGTCAAGCATCAACTTCAAATTATTTATCACGTACTCTATACATGTAAGATTAAAATGAATCATACATGTAATCCTCAATTAATATTCACACATCAGCATATTCATCATACCATCCTTTTCTAGTTTTAGTTCACAGTTCATATGGTTCTTCATGGAAGCATATAGAATAAACAATATACACATGATTCAGTTTAGAGACTCACCTGATTCTCACCTGCGGCAATTCCAAACTCCAGATCTAGACTTCCCTTGTAATATTAGCAGCAACTACTTTGTAACGCCCTGAATTTTGGGCCTAGATGAATTGGGCGTTGGGCTTTGGGTCTCATAAATTTTTTTAAGCAAGAAAATGACAAATGACATGTTGGCTTTAAGGGTTTAATAAACTTGGAGTGTCTAAGGGTGTTGGAGAAGTTTTGGGTTCGAACTTTGAGGAGAAGGAATTTTTAATTAATTATTAAAGGAACCAAGGCGGTGAGTAGATGGGCTTTTAAATAAAAATAGGGAAAATGGCGTCAAAGAGCCTTGTGGTGGAGTGGCTAAGTGACACCACTTAGGGTATAGGAAGGTGGCGTTATGGGCTAGCAAGGAGATCCTAGGTTCGGATCCTAGCTTAGTATTTTTAAGAGTTTAAGAAGGTTGGAAATGGTGTGAACTCTAAGGAGAGTGATCAGAAGAGAAAAGTTAGGAAGGGATTGAGGAGCTTATCGTGGAGAAAAATTAGGAGATGAGATATGTGGAAGAGGTTGAGCCAATTTGGGAATTTGGGGATATGAAATTCGGCTATAAGCTATAAATAGGTGTCGATTTTGGGGTCTAGGGTAATGCCAAATTTTTTTCCCTTTAGCTGAATTCCTCATTTTCGAGTTTCCAAAACACTTTTTCTCTCTAAGTACTCAGAAGCCGAATTCCTTCTTTGCTTGCCGATCTTCCATACTTTTTCTTTTCAAATTCTCTTTTGATTCACCTTTGGTTTTAGCCGATTCCTTCTTCTCTTCTTCTTTTTATTTGTGCCGAATAACCCCTTTCACTATACTAATCTCAAAAGCTGAATACCTCTTGGAATCGATTTCTTCATCGCCCCAAACCTTATGTCAAATACTCTAGTGACCAAATCTCTGTCGTGCTGTCACCATTCCTTTGATTTTTGGTGGATCAGACCTTAGAAAATCGTAATCAAGCTTGGATCTACAAGTCTCTGCCGAAAAGCTATCCATACGTTTCGGTTTTTGGGTAAGTGTTCTTGATTTTGGGATAAGTTGGCCGAATAGTCTATAGTAAGGGAAAGGGTGACTTAAGTGGATACAAGTCACCTATTCTTTTGTATTTAACAATTAAGATTGATGTAGATCTAGGGGATATTCGTGAGTAGTAGCTAAGGAAGGGCTATTAGGACTGGTGGCACACGGTAAGGTTATGGTAAGGCTTCGATTTTTGGTAAATATTGTGGTTAAGTGTGTGATTGATTGGAGGTTAGTATTGGTTGTTGGTTCAAGGCTGAGGATAGTGTAACACGTCTCATTTACCAGGTGTGTACATACATTTCACACACGACAAATCGGTAAAAGCTGAAATATCGAAAAACTAAAATGTCGAAAAGCCGAAAGGTTGGTGCCAGAAAGCACACGAGCGTACGAACTTTCGTGTGGAAAGATCGGTATGATTACCGGGGCCAAGAGAGCGATCTCATTGTCTCAGGCCACTGTTTGGCGAATTGGGCCAAAATGGGCTAAATGGGCCTCCCGAGCTCGTCGGCCCAAATCAGCAATAATTGATATGTGAAATTGAATGGTTGTTTGATATGGATGGTTGAATGATTTGATTATGATCGGGCCTATGGGCTACATATACATGATTAGGCTTAATGGGCTATATGGATATGATTGGGCTTAGTGGGCCTTATGGGATTTTAGAAATGCATGTTAGGGTTTTAATGGACTCTAGGCTTAGTTCTGATGAACTCTTAAACATCATAAAACTTAATTTAATAATCAAACATGTCTGTGGACAAGTCGCTAGGGTAGAGTGTGGCAATGGACATATGCATGTCTAGGATTGGATCTAGAGAGAGCTTGGTACTTAAGCGGTCCTAGTGACCCACCTCCTCTTCTTTAGAATCCTACCTGGTGCGTAGTGTTTGTTCACTTTAACTGCGAGGACTTGTTGATGGGCCAAGGTTCGTAATTAAGACCCATACTGTTAAGAATTACTAAAATAACCCTGTAGGGTAAAAGTACCGAAATACCCTTGATTTGTGAAATGACTAAAATACTCATATGTGTTTATTGTAAGATTTATGAATGTTATATGTACATTTGCTGCATTCTTATGATATTCTATTTAGGATGCATATGGGTGGGAATTATGGAATGGAGGAAGTATATCAGGATCGCATGGTTGCTTGACAATTGTGGATCCACCAATGGCTTTCTAAGCCTATTATATGATAAGCAGCTTTGCTGCAATGTTTGGTAGTATCGCAACTGGGCTACCCTTAAAGTGTTTCGGATGGGTGGGTCGATTTTGAAATCCCCACAAAAGTGTTTCGGTTGGACGGAGACGAAGTGTACAGGATGGATTTTTTTGGGGAGGGTTTGCATTGCATTACATGTATGATATTATTATGTTATTATTACGATATGTATGTTGTTTGTTTGACGAGGGTCGTGCATACTGAGTTTTCAAAAACTCACACCCTCTTTTATTTTTTTCAGGTGATCCTCAGTAGGCGGTTCGACGGATGGGGGGACTCAGAGGTGGCCAACTAGCAGGACGATTAGACTTGTTTTCTTAATATCTAAATTCTAGATTTTAAGTTATCTTATTTCGGATAATAAGGTTTTCCTTCTAGTTATTATTCCATTACTTCCACTATGCATTAAAATTTTGAAACAAGAACCTGGATTTCTTTCTTTTAAGCATATTTCAAGTTTTTTTTTAAAATAATTTTGTTTTAAGAACGAGCTTCCATTGTCAAAGGAAATTTTTACATAGTAACAAGGAAAATGGTTTTGGCTACTACTTGTTTTGAAAGCAAAATGGATTTTACTTAACTTTTATCTAGAAGGGTTTTCAATGAAAATAAGGTTTTTGTAAAAACACTTCAATGTGACACGCTGGATTGGGGCCTAACTTCTAGGCCGAGTTTGGGATGTTACATTTAGTGGTATCAAAGCCCGATTGCAAAGCTCGAGTTGTGAAATGGGCCTTAGTATTTGGGTTAAAAACTTTTTTCGGGTGAGTCAAAATATTTTAGACATTCTTGTGATGGGGCACACCGAGTCTCCTACGTCAAACCAAGTAAGTTCTCTTGATACTTAGTTATTTTGAACTGTTATACTGTAGATAGTGGGTTACTTTTAGAATATTCCTAGAGTAGAACTAAAGCCCATAGAGAACTGAGACTGTAGAGGATTTACAACTGCGAAAACAATACACCACTTAATACTTCATAAAACATCGGCTTAATTATTGAAATTGCTTAAAACTTCATAAAATTTCTTATTCAAATAATACATGAATCGATGATGAGCACTAGAAGAGGTGCAAGGGGTCACGGTAGAAGCCATGAAAGTGTTAGGGCTTTGTAAACATTTGAATCTGAATTTGGTACTTCTTCTGCGCGTGGTTGAAAACGTTTGAAGTAGGTGGATGTTTTGGGTATATGTTGAAATTATTGAGATCAGAGTGCGGAGCGAAAGCATAGTGGTGTGACTTGAGCGGTGCGATTAATAGTTAGTTTAAAATTTCGAGAACGAATTTTCTTTAAAGGGGTAGAATTGTAATGCCCCGAATTTTGGGCCTAGATGAATCGGGCTTTGGAATTTGGGTCTCATAATTTTTTTTTAAGCAAGAAAATGACAAATGACATGTTATCTTTAAGGGTTTAATAAACTTGAAGTGTCTAGGGGTGTTGGAGAAGTTCTGGGTTTGAACTTTGAGGAAAAGGAATTTTTAATTAATTATTAAAGGAACCAAGGCGGTGAGTAGATGGGCTTTTAAATAAAAATAGGGAAAATGGCATCAAAGAGCCTTGTGGTGGAGTGGTGCAATGATGAACTCTAAGGAAAGTGATCAGAAGAGAAAAGTTAGGAAGGGATTGAGGAGCTTATTGTGGAGAAAAATTAGGAGATGAGATATGTGGAAGAGGTTGAGCCGATTTGGGAATCTGGGGATACGGAATTCAGCTATAGGCTATAAATAGGTGTCGATTTTGGGGTTCTAGGGTAATGCCAAAATTGTTTTTTTTCCTTTAGCCGAATTCCTCATTTTGAGTTGCCAAAACACTTTTTCTCTCTAAGTGCTCAGAAGCCGAATTCCTTCTTTGCTTGTCGATCTTCCATACTTTTCTTTCTCAAATTCTCTTTTGATTCACCTTTGGTTTTAGCCGATTCCTTCTTCTCCTCTTCTTCTTATTTGTGCCGAATAACCCCTTTCACTATACTAATCGTAAAAGCTGAATACCTCTTGGAGCCGATTTCTTCATCGCCCCAAACCTTGTGTCGAATACTCTAGTGACCAAATCTTTGTCGTGCTGTCATCATTCCTTTGATTTTTGGTGGATCGGATCTTGGAAAATCAGAATCAGGCTTGGATCTACAAGTCTCTGCCGAAAAGTTATCCATACGTTTCGGTTTTTGGGTAAGTGTTCTTGATTTTGGGATAAGTTGGCCGAATAGTCTATAGTAAGGGAAAGGGTGACTTAAGTGGATACAAGTCACCTACTATTTTGTCTTTAACGATTAAGATTGATGCAAATCTAGGGGATGTTCGTGAGTAGTAGCTAAGGAAGGGCTATTAGGACTTGTGGCACATGGTAAGGTTAAGGTAAGGCTTCCATTTTTGGTAAATATTGTGGTTAAGTGTGTGATTGATTGGAGTTTGGTATTGGTTGTAGGTTCAAGGCTGAAGATAGTGTAACACATCTCATTTACCAGGTGTGTACATACACTTCACACACGACAAATCATCAAAAGCTAAAATGCCAAAAAGCCGAAAGGTTGACGCTGGCAACCACACTAGCGTGCGAACATTCGTGTGGAAAGACCGGTACGATTACCGGGGCCAAGAGAGTGATCTCATGGCTCGGGCCACTGTTCGGCCAATCGGGTCAGAAGGGGCTAAATGGGTCTGCCGAGCTCGTCGACCCAAATCAGTAATAATTGATATGTGAAATTGAATGATGGTTTGATATGGATGGTTGTATGATTTGATTATGATCGGGGCTATGGGCTACATATACATGATTGGGCTTAATGGGCTATATGGACATCATTGGGCTTAGTGGGCCTTATGGGATTTTAGAAATGCATGCTAGGGTTTTAATAGACTCTAGGCTTAGTTCTGATGAATTCTTAAACAACATAAAACTTAATTTAATAATCAAACATGTCTTTGGACAAGTCACTAGGGTAGAGTGTGGCAATGGACATATGCATGTCTAAGATTGGATCTAGGGAGAGCTTGGTACTTAAGCGGTCCTAGTAACCCACCTCCTCTTCTCTAGAATCCTACCTGGTGCGTAGTGTCTGTTCACTTTAGCCGTGAGGACTTGTCGACAAGCCAAGGTTCGTAATTAAGACCCATACTGTTAAGAATTACTAAAATACCCTTGTAGGGTAGAATTACTGAAATACCCTTGATTTGTGAAATGACTAAAATATCCATATGTGTTGATTGTAAGATTTATGGATGTTACATGTACATTTGTTGCAATCATATGATATTCTATTTAGGATGCATACGGGTGGGAATTATGGAATGGAGGAAGTATATGAGGATCGCATGGTTGCTTGACAATTGTGGATCCACCGATGGCTTTCTAAGCCTATTATATGATAAGCAACTTTGCTGCAACGTATGGTAGTTGTAACACCCTAAATTAAGGGTTGTGCGTCTGGAGCATAACTCAAGTGTTAATGGGCTTTAAGAGTGCTTTGGATGTGTTTTAGAGGTAAATTAAGGGTTGTACATCTGGAGCATAACTCAAGTGTTAATGGGCTTTAAGAGTGCTTTGGATGTGTTTTAGAGGTTTTTAAAACTTTGGGATTAAAATGGAAACTTTGGAAAATTTTTGGAATTTTGGGTTAAAAAGAGGAAAATAGGTAGGGAGGCCTTAAGATTAATTTTTGGCGTTTTTGGGCATAAGAATCAAATTGGAAAAGTGGCTTCCATGCGCCACTTAAGGCTTAGAATCAACGCCACCACAGGTCGGGAGTTCGAGTCTTGGGCGCGGCATAAGTTGTGTTTTATTTTGCAAATGGCGCTATATTGAAGTAGGCCTTAAAAGGAAATTGTTAGCGTTGTTGAACACGAAAGTCAGGATAGTAGAGTGGCTAAGGGCGCTTTAGGAGGGCTACGGCGCAAGGACTCGTGTTCGAGTCCTGGGGGTAGCGCTTGTGTGCGTTTTTTTTTGTTTTGCGATAAACAAGGGAGCTGGCGAGGGAAGGTTTAAAAGAATTTATGTTGGGATATTGGCATGAAATGCATGGTGGCCAAGTGGCTGGGGCGTGGAGATGCCTTCTCCAGTTCGAGACTTGGGGGCAGCAGCATGGTTTTGTTTTGTTTTTCTTCTTTTAGGCCGGCGTGAGGAGCTTAATGGCCTGCGCATGGGCTCAATTTTTTAGATGAAAGCATGTTGCTTTTATTTTTTTTATTTCTCTGCTGCAAGTATGGGATTAAATGATGGGGTTGTTTATTTTATTGTGTTTTATTATTTTTAATGTATGGAAGATGGGATTGTTATTATTTTATTTTATTATTTTTATTATAAGATGATGGGTAGTTGATATATTATTATTATATGCATGAGGTATGGGAAAATGATTAAACAAGGATTATTTTATTTCAATGGATGGGTTCCTTGCATGGGGAGAAACATGGCCGGCCTTGTGTTAGCAAAGCATGCCAAAATTTATTTCCTTCCCTCCAAATTAAACTTGGCCGAATGTCTTCTTCTTATTTTTTTTCCTTTCTTTGCTTTTGGTGCATCGCCGAGTGAAGCATTTCTCTAGGAACCTTCATGGTCAGTTTTAAGCTGGTAAGGGAGGTGCCGAATGCTTTGTTTTGTTTTGTTTTCTTGCCAATTTGTTCTTGGCTGAAAAAGAAGGGAGAGACCTAAGGCTTGAGCTTCGGT
Source organism: Gossypium bickii (assembly GCA_025503065.1). Lineage (NCBI taxonomy): Eukaryota > Viridiplantae > Streptophyta > Magnoliopsida > Malvales > Malvaceae > Gossypium > Gossypium bickii. The sequence goes on along the minus strand of CP106717.1, from coordinate 36,711,617 downwards.
TTTGGAAGGAGCTAGGGAGTATTTCGGATAGCAAATGTTGCTTGCATGGCTTCCTTACATTGTTGTTAGCCGAATCCTTTAGTCACTACACCGTGTCGAAGTTTCCCTTCTCTTCCTCTTGTGGTGCTTTGGCCGAATATAGGACTTCCTAGGGTAGTATACTTTCGGCTTTGGAGCCGAAAGTTGGAGATAGCACTCTATTTCTTGGTTGTGGCCGAACCTAGGAGGGCGATTCGGGAAGTGTTCATACGTGCTAAGCAACGTGGACAGTGCCAGCGTTAAGGGACCTTGAAGGGATCTCTTGGTTTTGAACATCAAGGGTTTTCGACTACTCAAAGATCTAGTATTACTTCTCGGGTTTCAGTGAGGGGCTAGTTGAGCAAGGCATAAGGGCAAGTTCGGGATTTTTAGTTTGTGTTAGATTCGATAGATCAGGACCTCGCTATAATCAGGTGCGTAGTTATCGTACTGTTCTTTTGCTTGTTATATGTGTTGTACGTATTATTTTATGTAAAGGTATATGTTGTGCATGTTAGTCGAAATTAGGGTTAAGATGATGGATACCAAGGTGGGTGATCGCATAATCAGGTTAGTGGTTATGGTACTAATCTTTCAGTGATTTGCGGTAATGAATGATTATTGATGAATGTATAAAAATGTGATGACATGTGATGTATAATTGTTTTGAGTAATATATTACCATTATACATATATATATGCATGGGACTTGGATGTGACTATTGGAAGAAAGGATGTACGTTATGTGTGTGGTCTAATGCTAACCTCGTGCTACATTAGCACTTGATGTTAACTATGTGCTTCATCAAGGGAGGTGTTGGCTTGGTGCCCATCTCGGCGGTCGATAGCTGTGTGCATCACCGTGGACTGATTGATATGTGGGATCCCTATAGGATCGGTGGCTTGGCTACGGCCTTGAGCAGTAAGTCTGCCAAGGTAGATATGTGGATCACTATGTGGGTTGGGCTTCATAATTGCATATTCATAATTGCATATTCATAATTGCATATTCATATTCGCATATTCATATTCATGGACTGTGTGGATATGGGTTAAGCTCATATGTGGAGACATGTGTATTAACTATGCACTGAGTCTTGGTGACTCACCCAAATTTTTCTAAACCTTTTAGGTGATCGTGATTTTGGACCGGGTCGGAGTGGATACAAAGGTGGCCATGCGGAAGCGGATTCTCATGAAAAAGGATATTTGATTAATTAAGTACCTACATTTTCATTATTCTGATTAACTGTTTAATGTAAAAAGGCCCATTAAAGTATTTAAGTACTTTTATCAAGCATCATTATTATTATGCTCTATTATGGATGGACAATTTAAATGTTGATTGCAAATGGTTTTATTTTCTCAAGTAAAGCTTGAATCTGATATTTTTATAACAAACTTCAATTTTTACTTAGAATATTTCAAGTCACGAAAATGTTTTATTAAAGGAAAAAAAATTTCCACAGTCTTTACTATTAAGTAAGAATAGTTTTGAAAGTGTTCCGCAGTGGCATTCCAAATTCGGTCGGTGTGAATGGGCCAGGTTTGGGGTGTTACAGTAGTACCGCAACTGGGCTACCCTTAAAGTGTATCGGATGGTGGGTCGATTTAGAAATCCCTACAGAAGTGTTTCGGTTGGACGGAGACAAAGTGTACCGGATGGATTTTTTTGGGGAGGGTTTGCATTGCATTGCATGTATGATATTATTATGTTATTATTATGATATGTATCTTGTTTGTTTGACGAGGGTCATACACACTAAGTTTTTGAAAACTCACACCCTCTTTTATTTTTCTCAAGTGATCCTCAGTAGGCAGTTCGACGGATGGAGGGACTCAGAGGTGGCCAACTAGCAAGATGATTAGACTTGTTTTATTAATATCTAAATTCTAGATTTTAAGTTATTTTATTTCGGATTGTAAGAAGGTTTTCTTTCTAGTTTTTATTCCATTACTTCTACTATGCATTGAAATTTTGAAACAGGAACCTGGATTTATTTCTTTTAAGCTTATTTCAAGTTTTTTTGAAAATAATTTTGTTTTAAGAACGAGCTTCCACTGTCAAAGGAAATTTTTACATAGTAACAAGGAAATGGCTACACCTCATTTTGAAAGCAAAATAAATTTTACTTAACTTTTCTCTAGAAGAGTTTTTAATGAAAACAAGGTTTTCGCAAAAACACTTCAATGTGACACACCGGATTCGGGCCTAACTTCTAGGCCGGGTTTGGGGTGTTACATACTTGACATGGAGCATTCATAGGTAAAGATCCATATCTATAACTTAGATTAAGTGTAAGAAGGAAATACTCTAGGTTCTTTTAGATATAGACAAAAATACTTCTTGATGAAGGAAGAAGAAAAACTCTCATTTTCCAATCCTGATTATCTAGATATACAACCTTTATTCTATGGAAACTTGACATGTAACACCCATCCGACGAAGTCTTTGAGACTAGGTAGGGTCCAAAGAAGAGAGAAAGTTAGGGGATACACTTTAACTAAGTAAAGTGTTGTAATTGACTACGTGATTAGCCTGTGAGCACACCTTTTTGGCGAAGCCTTTGTTGTAGGAACAAGTCAGAAGAAAAATGAAGTGATGTGGTTCTATCTGCCCAACGGTGTTCATGGTGGAACCATAAGGAGAAAGTTCTAATGGGAGTAATAAAAGATAATGCTTCAGGAAACCAGGAACCTTGAAAGGCGATATATGCCAAGTTTTTTTAACTAATGGTTCTAGTTGTATTCCAATGAGTAGTCAGCAACCAGTCATGTATCGAGTTCACGTGTACATAGATATGTGTGTGGATAGATTGTCATGCATGTCTCCATACAATTGTAAACCACCTATATGGATAATTGATTAGGATTGTAACAAGTGTCAAGTTATCATAAGTATAAGGGTTGTATAAATCGAAAGTATCAGATACAAAGAAAAGAATCTTCCTCTTCCTCTTCCTCTTTAATGAGCATAGCTTAGATCAAAGGAAAACCAAGATAGATACTTGAGCTGAGGCTAGGGAATAGATCTGAGATCTGAGATGCTCCTTTTCAAGGTAAGATTCACGATCTTACTTGCTATGCTACCTAAGAGAAGATTTGTTTATTGGCGAAGCAAGTATGACAAAGTTTTACTTAGTAATTCTGGTGCTCAAAGAGCAAGAAAATGAGTTAGATGAATAGATCTTGATAAGTTCTCATAAATTATCATTTAGGGCCTGTTGATTTACTCGATGGAAACCTAGGTCTGATGTCTAAAGTTGCTGATAGTGAGTAGTACGAGCTTAAAAGTGAGTACTTCATGAACTCCTTATGAATACTTTGAGTGTTTCTATTTATCAATTGCATGTATGTTTATATGCATGTTTCATCTATGATAAATGGCATTCTATGCAATAGAAATGTGAATGATGCATGTGTAATATGATATCCCTATGAAAGATTTATGCTTGATGGGCTCGAGTGTGATACCTAAGTAGCAATGCGCCTCTGATATGAAAAGAAGGTATGAAAACAATGAATGAGTCTGAAAGCATGTGTGTGCATAAGTTTCATGAGTTGCATTAGTCTGCATGTTGAGTTTGCTTGCGTAGGAGTCCATTGGGAGAGTAAACACTAATTCTGATAAGGAAAGACCATGACCATGGCAAGCGAAGACCACATAGTGTAAGACCTAGTCTAGGACTATGGCGTCATGTGGAAATAAAAAAAAGACGGTTGGGTGAGTACCAGGTGATGAGGGACAAACCTCGTAACGATGAGTTTAGGCAAATCCTTATCATCGAAATCACCATTCCCTGTTAAAGTGATGCCTTTTTGGTTGATTCTGTTATATGAAAGCCTTTGATGTTGTATTTGTTAAATGTGCCTTTGTGGCGAAGTCTGTTATATGAGGTCACCTTTGTGGCTATCTATCTATTGTGCGAGAATGCCTCCGTGGCTGTCTATGTCAAAGGGAAGATTCTTTGGAGTTATCATCAATGAAGTATGCCTTGATGTCATAGTCTGTAGAGTGGCCTTTGTGATAATGTTTCGAAGACAAAACCAATTGGAAGGATTCTAAGGAAGAAAGTTTGGGACATGAATACAAGTAAATAGGGGATAGTCTCACTAAGTTCTGTTGAACTTACCCATTTGTGTTTTATGTCTCAGGTATGAATGATGCCATGAGGGATGATGCCAAGGCTGCACCTAGGAAAGGGCAAAGTAGGACACTTATGCATACAGAGTGGAACCGCACAGGCATGATCGAGCTTTAGGAGTCATATAATTAAATTAAGGAAACTATTGTGTGAACCATCATTGTACGTATAGAATGGGTTAACCACGTAATAGTAGTTAATGCCATAGCCTCGAACAATATGAAAAAGAGTTATGTTGAATAGTTATATATATAGGTATGTATTTCTTTTGTAAGACTCCGCCAACTGTAAGGGTGTGATAAGCATTTGTAAGTATTGGTAATCTTAGACTGGAGTTATTTAGTATTAATAAAAGGAAAGATATCATTCAGTATGAAATGTGATAGCATGTATGAAATTTGTACGAGCCTAAAATTAAGTAGTAACACTTGAGATTCAGATTCGGTCGATCACGTCGAGTAGAGGGCGTTACATGACACATGTCATAATCCTGTTCAATCTATCGTATAGGTGGTTTATAGCTATAGAGAAACGTGTACGAAAACCCAACATTTATGTATATATATATCAATTTCATAGTTTGTTTCTAACCACCCTGTTAGAACATAACTAGTACCGTGACTAACCAAACTTGGCATACCATACTTTTCAATGATAACCCAATTACCTAAAATTTCATAATACATCACCAAGCCCTTTTCTTAACAATTCATCCTTTCTAAGACAATTCCTCGTAATAATCCAATGTCTGCTACGTGCTTACTTTTACAGGCTAAGAGCATTGATTGGGTGGATAGCACTACTGATGCGATTTTTCGAGACTTGGAATGTTTGGAAAATTTCTTGAATGAAAGGATAATCTTGAATGGTTCAAAATAAGGTGGAAACCTTGACCCGAAGCACTTGAATGCTTTAAGGACCTGAAGTTATAAAACTCGACCTGCTTAAACTTGACAAATACTCGAACCTTTGAAGGATAAAAGTGGCCACACCCCAGGATGGGTTACGGGATGATAAGACAATTGATGAATGTCACAAACTCATAAAAAGTTTGTTAAGTTCAAGAAGTTTGGTTAAGAACCTTAGAGAGAAAATCTCACAAATAAGTTTTGTATTAAAATGATTTTCAACCTTACAATTGACAAGACTCAAGCTATTTATAGACTCCTAAATGGCTAATCAAATTTGACATCTAATGTGTTCATACTAGTCCTAAACTTGTTCACACTTGTATTTAACATGTTTACACACATAGCATTAAAATTCGGTGCATGCTTAAAGATGGTGCATGTTTTGGCCGAATAGTGATGTTCTTTCACTTGGTGAGTTCATGCATTCTTAGCCTTGAAGGAAACTCCTTGGTCCATGAATTGTTTAGCCATTTAATTCCTTAAACCTCCATGGCTGAATTCTCCTTGCATGGGATACGCATGTTCTTAAATGATGCTTTAATTGAGCTTATGGTGTATGGATGGAAACATGCTTCTAGAAATTCTTTCCTCCACCGTCCATGCATCTTCATTAAGTGTTGGAATTCTTCACCTTTAAGGAATGCATATGACATGAATTTGAGCATCCATGTGATTGGGCACAATGCATCTTCATTGATAACTGAATCTTGAACATTCCAGAAGCTCTCATTATGCATGTATTTGGAAAATGAATGGTCACTCTTGAGACACCAATTGGTCACCTACAACCAATATAAACATGCATCACCTGAGCCCAATTCCATCACTCAAAATTCAGCTAAGACTAGAAAAACACCAAACTAGACACTTGACTTGACTCTTACGCCTAAATCATATAACATAATATGACACACGCACATATGCAATATTTAAAAACAAAAAAACTCAAACATGATATAAATAACACGAGCATGAAAACTAACTTAGCATCTTAGAAATAAAGACATACATAATACAATCTGTTGACAAAACAAAATTAATAATAACCTGAACACATGACATATTAAGACAACAAACATGAAAATATCAAACAAAACAGTCGTTTGATGAATTTCATTTTAACTTTGGGCCCCTCTCGCTTAGGTCAATTTTGAATCCTTCGATTTGAAACACATGATGTGACGGAAATTACATCAACTGTGCCACTCAAAGTATTACTCGGTTTACCTACCAATTCTAGAACCCATCAAAATCGAGTGTTACAAATGGCGTCATAACTGTATCATGCATATAAGGGGGCACCCCTAAAGGCCATACCTCGGGGGTTATTTTAGTGTATCTATAGTAAAGTATGCAGTTATAATTTGTAAATAGTTATTATGCCTAATGAGATAGAATGTCTGTAAGAACTTAGTGCTTGTATGATAAGGAATATAATAGAAGTTTAAATTTTGGAATCTAACGTTAATCTTGAAATTGAATAAGATTTATTAGTAGCAATTTATGTATAAGTTGGTATTGTCTAAGCCTGTAAGTAAATCAGGTTAGAAATTTTGTTAAATTACTCGAGTTATTTGTAACGATTGGTACCCGGGTTTTGATGATCAGATCAAATATAGGGTATTATAAGTAGTTATCTACTTAGTTATTATATTCAACACCTTCTTTAAAAAAAATTGAATTAAATGAAATTTTATTATCATTATCAAACGCAATTAATAAATTAAATGTTTATTTTTTTTCAAGGAATGAAAAATTTTGAATGACTTATCAAAACAAATCATTTGAGTAATTAAAATATATCATGTACATGTAATAAGATGAGCTGAAAAAATAAGATCCCTACTAAACATATTAAAAATGTAAATGTAAATAATAATATATTTTTTTGAACCCATATTATTTGGATGTTAGACCAAAAACTCTAATCACTATTATATATATAATAATATAAAATATATAAATATATACACAAATTTTGTATTGAATATAAATTTATTGAGAGTGAGAGATTCACTTATACCAGTGCAAAACTTAAGTAATAATAATTTTATATTATTATGTAATATTTTATACGGTTAATATTTTAATAATTCAACCGTTGAATTTATCATGATATTTGTATTTGTCTTGTTTGTAAGTTTTTCAACGTTATGATATCTCTATCATATCAATTTAAAGTATTATCTATATTAATATATATTTAATAATTGAAAATTTTGTACGAATTTTTTTTATTTATATTAAACTTCACATGTATGATCTTTAATAAATGGAAAACAAGGGATGTTTGTGCTTGCTTATATATAATTGTAGTCGAAAAGATTCCACGCTTTTATGGTTAGAGTTTTTTAATTTACATGTGGATCGCATCTGCCTTTTTATTACGTAACCAAATCCATCATCAAACTTGTTAGATAATCACTTTTTGATATAATTAGTCATCGATTCAGTTTTAATTACATAAATTATTAAATATTTATAAAAAATAATAATTTTAATTGATTTTTATGATATTTAAACTTCATTAACAATTTATCAAGCAATTAAAAAATGTAAATTTTTCTTAATTATAAAATATATAATTTCAAAGTAAATAAAAAAATAGATGATTTTTTATAAAAATCATGAAGTTAATTATAAATATAATTATGGTAAGTCATAATTCTCATATTAAAATATACAACTTTTTTAAGAAGGAAAACTTTATCTTAGGATTAGATGGAATAAAAAATCATTAAGTTAATTATAAATATAATTATGGTAAGTCATAATTCTCATATTAAAATATACAACTTTTTTAAGAAGGAAAACTTTATCTTAGGATTAGATGGAATTACAAATATTAGGATTCAAATTCAATATCTACAAGATGCTATCTTCTAAATTTAAATGTAAAAAACAAATGGACTAAGCTTATGTCTACTTCTATTTAAATATTGTGTTAAGAAAAAATATTTTAAATTAGATATATTTATGATGTAAGTGAAAATTTATATAATAAATATATTTTAAAAAATTAATATAACAATCAAACCAGATTTTGATTGAAATGGTTAAGGTATTAAACCTTGCAATTTAGGTTTAAATTTTATTATGTACATTTTTTTAGATTTTTTTACTATTTTCATTAAAAATATAATTTTAATCTCACATTAATTAGAGAATACTCTCATATCTCACATCTACATTATAAATAAGTACATTGACTAGAGAATACTCTCATAGCTCACACCTCTTCATAGTTTCATTGAAAATTAATTAATTAGCTAGAGGACATTCTTATGCTCATACTTACTCTATAAATAAATGTCAATTCCTTTACTATATTCATTAAAAAGTTAATTAATCCCACATTAATTAGAAAATACTCTCATAGCTAACTTCTTCACTATTTTCATTAAAAAAGTTCATTTTAATCCCACATCGACTAGAGAACACTCTCATAACTCATTTCTTCACTATTTTCATTAAAAAAATATTTTTAATCCATTAAAAAGTTAATTTTAATCTCGCAATGGTTAGAGAATACTCTCATGCCACACTTATCTTATAAATAATTGTCGATTTCTTCATTATTTTTATTAAAAAAGTTCATTTTAATCCCAGATTGACTAAAGAGCACTATCATATCTCACATTTACCTTATAAATAAGTGTCAATTTCTTCATTAGTTTTATTAAAAAGTTAATTTTAATCCTACATTGACCAAAGAATACTCTTATAGTTTAACTATTCACTATTTTCATTAAAAAGGCTAATTTTAATCACACATTTACTAGAGATTACTCTCATAGTTCATTTAGTTAATTTTATCCTATGTTGACTAAAAAACACTTCCATGCTCACACTTACCCACTAAATAAGTGTTAATTTTTTTTACTATTTTCATTAAAAAGTTAATTTTAATATCACATTAACAAGAGAACACTCTCATGTCATACATTTACCTTATAAATAAGCACATTGACGAGAGGATACTCTAATACTTCATTTTCTCACCATTTTATTACAAAAGTTAATTTTAATCCCACATTGACTAGAAAGTACTCTCAAAGCTCACTTCTTCACTGTTTTCATTAAAAATTAATTTTAACTCCTTAAAAAGTTAATCTTAATCCTACATTGGTTAGAGAACACTCTCATACTCACACTTACTGTAAAAATAATTGTCAATTTCTTTATTGTTTTCATTAAATAATTAATTTTAATCTCACATTGAATAGAGAATACTCATATAGTTCATTTTTCACTATTTTTAATAAAAAAATAATTTTATTCTCACATTAACTAGAGAATACTTTCATAGCTCACTTATTCAATATTTTCATAAAAAATAATTTTAATCTCACATTTACTAGAGAACACTCTCATGCTCACAGTTACCCTATAAATTAGTACTAATTTCTTCGCTATTTTCATTAAAAAAGTTAATTTTAGCCCATGTTATTAGAAAATACTCTCATGACTCACTTCTTCACTATTTTCATTAAAAATAAATTTTAGTCCCTTAAAACGTTAATTTTAATCTTACATTGACTATAAAAAACTTCTCTGCTCACACTTGACCTATAAATAAGTCAAAATTTCTTTATTATTTTATTAAAAAATAATTTAAATTTAAATTTAATTAAATATTAGTATATGCACTTAAATGATAGCATTTGTAAAAAAATTATATATAAAAATAGAATTAATTAAATGTATCTTTTAATTTAAATACAAAAAACTTGTACATTGATTTTTTTTATAATTATAATCAATATTACCATTTACACAAATCAACTTATTAGAATTTACTTATTAAATAACATATTATTAGATTCAAATTTTGACAAATTTTTATAGCTCTTAAAATTTAATTTATACACTAAGTAAGTCCCAGGGCCACGTAGATAAAAAAACTAATTATAATATATGTTCTGAAAAAGAAATGTAACAGTAAAATATTAAAAATAGAACTAATATTAACAATATTTGATAAAACAAAATAATTTATATAAATTATAAACTTATGCATCGCTTCATATTAAAATAATCCTCTTTATTTCAAAATGCAAAAATGCTATCTTCTTAAGATTAAAATAGTATATGTTCAAATATTATAAATGCTATATAGTAATGATACATGAAAAGGATGACAATTTAATTGATTTTTATGATATATAAGATTCATTAACAATTCATTAAGAAACTTAAAATACTAATTATGAATAATAATGTATAAATTCTACTTAATTAGAAAACATATAATTTTATAATAAATAACAAAATATAGATAATTTTTCATATAAAAATTATTAAATTAATTGTAAATATAATTATAATGAGTCATAATTCTCATACAAAAATAACAAAGAAAATTTTATCTTAGGAATAGGTGGAATTACAAATGTTGGGAGTTGGGACTCAAATTTGATATCCACGATATGCTATGTTTTAATTTTAGATGTAAGAACCAAATGAACTAAGCTTCAACTCTATTGCTTAATAAATATTTGTGTTAAAGAGAAAAATATTTTGGATTAGAATTATATAATTAATATACATTGACACCCACGTGAGTAAAAAATATATATAATAAATATATTTTACAAAGTTAACATAGCAAGATGTTATTTGAAATGGTAAAGTTTAAATTTTATTATGCATTTTTTTAAATTTTATATAAATATAAAATAACATAGATACTATCCTATTATAAAAAATATATATTTACTCTCATAATAATTTTTTATTATTTTAAAAAAATGAATTTTTTATTATTTTATAAAAAAATGAATTTTTAATAATTTCTTAATTGAGTTGAAACATGTTTATTTGATGAGTGCCATAAATTTAGTTAACTTTTTAAATAATATTTATACATATAATTTACCATAGCTGAAATCTTTTTTACCAAAATAAGAAACAAATTTTCACTTGTATGAAGTGATGATTAAAACTCATTAACAAGGATTCAAACCTATCACACCATCCCACCCCAATATAAATATATACGGAACACAATTTTTATCCATGCAATAACGTGATGATAGTTACACCATATATTTTACCTCTATTTCTAATTCTTATTCAAGGCACACATAATTATCCAAAAAGAAAAAACAAATAAAATAAGGAATAAGGTTCCATTTCCATGTTATAAGCAGAAGTCAATAATTCTAACTGAACATGCTTTCAGATTCAATAGCTCCTCCTTCGATCAAACCTTGTGTTGCGCAGCCATGACCGTTACTGCATTCTCATGCACTTTTATTGGTCAAAAGATGCACAGTAACTATATTTATGCGTTTATATAATAATATAATTTGTTAAAGTACATTTAGACCACGAAATCCACATCCTACAATCAACGGGAAAAAAGAAGGCTCCATTCTATTTATTTAACATTAAGCCCATCATCATGCCTGAACGGAAGATTTAAAAAAAGAAAAGGAAAAGATTAAAACATTTGATCAAGCACCAGTCCATTAAGAATCTCAAATAAAAACGAAGTTGGGAACAGTTGCACCAGGTATATAATAATAATAATAATAATAATAATAATAATAATAATAATAATAATAATAGTTACGGTAACCTCAAACCTTTTATTTATTTATTTTCATACACTCAGAGGCTCAGCTAGTTATTATCATCTGCTACTGCAATTGCATTGTCGTTTTGGCCCAGCAAACTACTTATGGATCGAGCTTTAACCATTCCAAGCTTCGCTCTCTTCTTTGTCATCATCAATGGCTTCTGATCCTCTCCTTCTGCATCATTCCCACCACTTTCACCATGCAATTCACGCTTTGCTAATTGTTGGGACGAAGAAGAAAGATTGGACAACACCAGACCTTGATTATCACCATTATTAGGCTGTCCCTCCTCCTTTGCTGCTAAAGATCGGCTTCGAACACTAGTCATGCTCCTCAGCCTACCTTTACCCAAATGATGCTCGCAAAGAGAGTAACCAACGAGTGTTTGTTGGCAGCATCTCCATCCCCTTCCATTAACTCGACTGCACCGCGACCCTTCCATGAGTGCACCACCTCGACCTCTCTTTTTTGCAACACTAGAATTGTTATTATTATAATCAACACTAGTGCAAGCAATGTCTTTGCTCTCTTGTTCTTCACCATTGCTTTGCTGCCGCTGCTGCACAAGTTTCTTGTTCAGCTTAGTCTTCATCTTGCTGGTACTGCTCTTCATCGGCCGCTTATTATTTGTATCTTTCGCCATTATTGTATCATCATCGTCCCCTGTTGTTTCAACGCTCCCTCTTCTCTTCTTCAATGGAAATACTTTTTCTCCCTCACCCCATCTCTCAACAGCTTTTAGTTTAAGTGCAATCAAAACAACAACAACAACAACCACAACAAAAAAGTGCAACCACCTTCAAATACTACATCGATCAAACACTAGTGGTTTCATTCTTCCGTTTTGATTAACATATGCAGAAGATTCTTACCTTGATGATGGGAAGAACTCGACTGTGGAGGAGACCCAGTTCCTAGTTTTGCACCCAAAACATTTTTCTTCCTAGCAAACCAACCCAACCCAGAAGATCCACAACCACGAACATAAATTTTTATTAAAGAAAAAAATGAAAAAAAAAATGAATGAAATAAGTGCAAAACATGGAGCAAGATGTAAATAACATTGGTTGAGAGTTGAGAAGGGGACCAGCATCCGATGCTAACGTGCACCGCATGGACATATATTAGTTAACCAAAATTGAAGATAAAAAAAGAAAAGAAAAGAAAAAAAGATTAGATTAGATAGGAAGGTATGGTTGCTAGCCAAAGCTGAAATAAAAACACCTAAAAACAGTATTTCCAGTTACAGTATTATTTTCATTTTATTAGAATTCTTTCATTTTAGTGTTGGTTAAAAAGTTAAGATCAAGACCCTCCTTCTTTTTTCACCTTTTTACTACAAGATTTTATGAAATAACAGAAGAAATTTGGTTTTTGTTTTTAATTTAAACTTTTTTTAGCCCTTCAGTTCTTACCTGGTATCATTATTCTTCTCCTCTTCTTCTTCTCCTCCAGGCTTCAAAACCTACAAAAAGAAAAAAAATAAAGATCCCACTTAGCAAGTTTGTAATTTTACCTGATGCAACTTTCATGGGTGCAAATTAATCAAAGTAAAAAGAGAATTCAAACAAGAGATGCTTTATTTCTTTTTGTTACGTTGAACACTAGTGCAGTCTCAGAAACAAAGTTAAAACTATGATAAAAATGAAAGAAAGGAAATAAGATGTACTATTTAGTTGTTTGTAAGGATTGAATCATTGAACTAACCAAGTAGTCTTGTTTGTTCTTCGTGAGTTGTTCTCCATGTGTTGTTCCATCACGGGGTTGGGTTGGTAGTGGTTGGCCGATCGGATGATCAGATTGAGAAGGGTAGTGAGGATCAAAGCAGCAAGGAGTGGGTGGTTGTTGCTGCCGTAGTGGGAGTTGCACCACCGCTACCGGAGGGCGGTTAAAGTTGGGATCTGATGAAAGGGGTACTGGTGAAATGGAAGAGAAAGGTAGCGGAACCTGTCTTTTCCTGATCCTCATCGATGCAAGATAAGATTTTCCCTTTCTTTCTCTCTCGAGAAAATAAAAAACAAAACACTCAAGGAAACCAAAGCAAAGCAAAGCAAAGCAAGATATAATCAGTCTTTACAAGGCAAAGAGAAGAGAAAAAAAAGTCAGATTTTGCTTTGAGAGAGAAATAAAAGAGACGAGAATATATGGAAAAATAAATGCAAAACCCAAATATTTATAATAATTACTACTATTTTTTTAAATATTATTCAGCAATTTGTTTCTCTCTCTAACTTTTATTTGTTGCACCACAGAAAGGCGAAGAAGGGGTGATGCACGTGGGGAGCACGTGGGAAGGGGGTGACCGGTTGAGAAGGTAAACGGTGGAGGAATCGGGAGGGGAAGGGCAGGGTGGAAATGAGGGGAGAAACCAAATTATGGGAGTGGGTAGTTTTATCGTTTATACTTTTTAGATGAGATCGGTGGGTCCCCCTCTTCTCCTCTCTAACAGCAACGACTCTCATCTGTTTATTTATGCCCCTTTTTTATTTTTAAAAAATTATATTAACTCTTACCATTTTTTTCTATTCTATTTTTTATTCTTCTCGATATATCCTAGATAAATAAAGTGTTTCAATTCCTATATTTTTTAATCATTGTTTTTTGTAATTTTAAAAGTTAAATTATACTGCAAGTCACCTTAAATTATTTTTGCTCTTATTTTGGTCACTTTAAATTTTTTTTTCAATTTAGTCACTTTAATTAATATAATTATTCGAATTAGTCACAGATGTTAAAAATTTCGTTAATCAATCGAGTTGTTAACATAACATTTTTTTAACTTTGACTAAAGTTAGAGACCTATCTATATTAGTCAAAAACACTTTTTTTATTTCTTTGCAACACGATGTGTTGGGGATAGACCTGATTAAGCAACAAAAACGTAAAATAGCGGAAGAAATTGAGAAATTGATATACAAGTTTAACATGAAAAAACTCCTCCAAAAAAGATAAAAAAACCATAAAGAAAGATAATTTTACTATAATAGCAAAAGAACGAAGACTACAAAAGATGGAGATAAAAACTAAACCCCGAAATTCGAAAATAAAGAACCCTCTAAACGTAAATACAAAATTTACCAAAAGTGTTATGAGTTTTAATCTTTTAATAGGTGTCTTTTCTAAGGTTGTAAAAGAGCCTATTTATAGGCTAAATTCATAAGTCAAATAATAATCAAATAATCTAGACTAATAAGAGTTTGACTGAAACAAATAAATAGAGTTTAACTGAGAGATTATCTCCCAAATATGACTGAAATATAAGGCATACTCAACAAATCTCCACATTGACTCGTATTTTCACAATGCCATCTTTGCCGAAACCCGTCACGGGCCTATCTTGAACTATGCAGGGAATTAACTGAGTCAAATTTGTACTTAAAAGTTGGAAGACCTTTAGCCTTTGACTTCTGCACTGCCAAATCAAAACTAACTCAGGTCTGATTTTCACAAACACAGTGCCTTAACTTTTCAAAACCTGCATCCGAAAGAGAACATCTCTTCAACTAAATGGTCATACCTTTTTCCCTCCTATGACTAAATTGCCTCTACCACAAACGAGTTGACTACGACTCTGTAACGGACAAGAGACGTCTGGTTTCACCGATCACTGTTGAACCTTCCAGAATATAAAGACTGTCGGTCCTTTTACCTTTTAGCAAAACGAGAGCCCCACGAGACACCTTAATGTCACTTGACTCGATGTTGATTCTGCAACCTTTCGAGTCTAAAATACTCAAGGAGATGAGATTCTTTCGTAAATCAGATACATACCTGACATCTAAGAGTATCCTAATCATCCTATCGTGTATCTTAATTTTAACAGTCCAATATCGATTACCTTACTAGATGAATTATTTCCTATGCGCACAACTCCATCTTCAATTGAACTATATGTGGAGAACCATTATATGTTGGGATACATGTGGAAAGAACATCCCAAATTTAAGATCCACTCAGATGTAAGCTCGGAGCTATCACTCGTTGACACTAACAAGAAATCATCACCGCTTTCGTCGACCAAATTAGCACCAGCTACATCTTCCTCGTTACTCTCAACAGCCCTTTTATTTCGCAGTTTATAACAATCTATTTGATGTGACCTAACTTCTTACAATAGTGAAACCTTTTGTCTCGTTTCTTTAATGCTACCAAAATAGAAGCTTGCCTACCTACCTTGCTATCCAAACCAAACTCATTGTTGAGTTTGTCTTTCCTCAACAAATGACCCTTCACCTCTTTAAACAAGAGTTTGTCTCTGCCATAAATCAAGATCTCCTTAAAAGACTTGGATAAAAAGGGTAAAGAGCACAATAATAGCATAGCCTGATCTTCATCGTCAATCTTAACCTCAACATTCTTCAAATCATTCAATAGAGTAATAAATTGACTAATGTGATCTCTAATAAGCTCACAGTCATTCATGCAAAACGTAAACAGACGTTGTTTCAACACTAAACGGTTAGTCAGAGACTTGGTCGTATAAAGAGTTTCTAACCTTCTGATGTGATCCCACCCTTTCTGATGAGCCCATTTGCTAGCATGACATCACTAACCACCCTTTCTGATGTAGAAATGTCTGAAATTTATTAATGATTTGTTTTCAGTGTTGAGGTTTCCTTTTTTTTTTTTGTTCTCTGTTTTGTTGCTGTGAAACTAAAAGAAAAATGAAACTCAGATCTTGAGTTCTAAACTTGTTTTAGTCTTATCATAAAAGTGAATTAGCTAAAACTAGGTTCAATCAAGGTTATTATTTTACCTTTTCTATGTTCCATGCTTCTTAAGAACAAATAGAAAAATGAAAAATCCTAACATTAAAATTAAATTTTAAAAAGGAAAAGGAAAATAAATTGCTTTACACCTATATTTTAAAGAGAAAATTTGAGTTTAGAAAGTTCATTTTTTTCTTTTTAAGTAAAAAAGTAATATTTTTGGTAGTTTTCTTAGTCAATTTTCTACAATTCCTAAACTACTTTAAGGTTGGTGACTGATTTATTATTCATTCTAGTACCCTTTTATCGAATACTTCTATGATATAAGTTTATGGTGGACAATTTGTATATTTGGACAACAAAATATAAAAAAAATGAAGCTTAATTGGTTGTGTGATATGAATGATTTTCATTTTTTTGTTAACAAACGGTGCATTAATAACATTAGCTTCATTAAAAACTTTAACCTAGTTGTGGTAGTTAGTGGTTGTAGGGTGGTCTCTAGTGTCATACTGGTAGATGGGGTCATGATCATGATTCATTGTCGCTATCATTTAATTTCTTCTTCTTAAAGAGGATTCATGTAACACTCCTTACCCATGTTCGATGCCAGAACTGGATACGAGGCATTACTATCCTTCACCTTACTAAAACATGTATTAACGGGCTATAAAATTTCGTTTCGATTTAAAAACTTTCTTTTCCTGGTCATAACATTCATCTCATGGGCCTACAGGCCATAAACATACATCCCGATGGTTTCAGAGATCAACTGGAAACTTTTACTCTCTTTGAAAATTCTTGTCTAAATAGGGGTCACACACCCGTGTGACCTGGGACACGCCCATGTGGGTAGGCTGTGTGGTCTCACACGCCCATGTCCCTAGCCTGTGTACATTTTTTTATTACAACCTACAGGGGTTTTCACACGGCTTGACACACGCCCGTGTCCTCACCCGTGTAAAAAACTAGAGGTATTTTGTTTGTGACGTTATCAACCCCTTAAGGAGCACATGGCCTAGGCACACGTTCGTGTGGCTAGCCCATGGTTGACACTAACTTAATTCACTAACAAGCAGGGGACACACGGCCTATTAACACACCCATGTGGGTTGACCGTGTGTCACACACGGCCTAGACACACGCCCGTGTGTCTACCATTGTGGACACTTAAAGGCTATTTTCCAAGCCAATTGCCACCCTGAAATTAAGATCATTCATATACTCAATCCAACCACTCAAATACCTCATCAAAAACATGAATAACAATGCATAATCATCATCAATTGATGTATAAACTTAGTAAATATTGGCCAATCTCTTTAGCCATAAACAAAAAGAAGAATAACCTTAATAGCCAACACTTTGGCCCCTCTTAGGACTTACATCAAGATGAAATAATTCCTATACATGCCATACTTAATAAAAACAATTTGGCTATACCAAAATAGTGATTGATAGTGTGCTCTGAGCTCCGACGTCAATGATCCACGAGTTAGCTTGGCAAGACTGCGAGGAAAGAAGAAGGGAGAGAGGTAAACATATAGCTTAGTAAGTTTGCATGAAACTCATATAGCAATATATTAACTCATTATAATTCATACATTTCGAGTTAAGAACAACATAAGATTCAAGTGCATGGCTTACTTACTCCTCACATGATACATAATAATTTCATACTTGCATTATAATCATGGTACCCGTGTCACTTGATCACATAGATTAGTACATTTTGCTGATGCAAAAGTAAACTCAACTTTCATCTTTCTTAACATGGAAAATGCTTTATATTAACCTTGTATAACTTAACTTAGTACTATCTTTACTTACTTGACTTTCTTATTACCTCTTTCATAGTTAGCTCTTTTACCCGTTGAATTTTCTAGAATAATTGAGGTTACTCAATCTCATCAAGCATGTATCTCGATGCCAATGCTATGTCCCAAACATGGTCTTACATGGGATCCCCTCATGATGCCAATACCATATCCCAGATATGGTCTTACATGGGATCCCTTAGCTTGGTGTCGATGCCATGTCCCAGACATGGTCTTACACGAGACCTTCCTTATGTGTTTCCTTTGGAAACTTACCATTGCCATGTCTTGACATGGGCTTACGTGGTATCCTTGCCTTATGAATCTTATCAGTGCCATGTCTTAACATGGGTTTACATGACATCTTTGCCTTATGATTTCACCAATGCCAAGCCTTGGCTTAGATTTATATGGGACCTTTTCCTCATAATAACTTTTCAATGCCATGCCTTGTCATGGACTTACATGATATCCTTGCCTTATGTCGATTCCATGTCTTGACATGGTCTTACATGGACTTTCCTTATCACATGTTGTGATAATAGTATCCTCATTATTCTGAGACTTCAACCGGGACTTTCTGTAACACCCCAAACTCGGCCTAGAAGTTATAACCAGATCTCGCATGTTACATAAAAGAGTCGTTTAAAACTGCGCGTTTGTTAAAAATTTCGAGTTTAATTTTATTCACTGGTAATCCTTTATTTAAAATTTTGGAAAACGATTATTAAGGGTTTAGGAAATTCTCGTATTGAACATTTAATAATAATAGGCAGTAATCAAATTAAAAGCTAAACCAAATAAAATACCAAATTTAAAGTAATAGTGGCCTTATTACAAAATAAAATCCCAAATTAAAATAAGTTCAAAATTAAAACGGAGTTTACGAAAGAAGTAATCGTAACGCATGGCCACCTCGTGTCTGCCTCGGCTCCAAAACCCGCGATCTATGAATTACCTGCAAAAATTTAAGCAGAAGGGGTGAGTCAAGAAGACTCAGTGTGCAATCACTCCACACCAACCATAGTTGGGCCCGAGCCCATTCAAATACCAACTGGGCCTTAGCCTCTGATGAGAATAACAGGATAGCATATGCAAGATGATGCAAAACCCATCCCAACCTAGATTTCCATCCGCTACACACCTCCGTACCGACCAATCACCATGGGGATTTCTACAATCAACCCTCACCACTACATACCATTGATGGCGGTCATGCTTTGCTCATCGTCGTCGGATAATCGTGATGTAGAGTCACCAGAATAGATCATGGTAGAGCCACTACAACAGATCGTGGTAGAGCCACTACAACAGATTGTGGCAGAGCCACTACAACACTTCCCCTTTCATCATATCCCAAGCCCATGCAACATGTCGTGACATAATAATTCGTGTATGCAGTATGACATGTATGCAAATCATATATCAAATATAACATATGAAACGAATTACCATCATAATCAGAATAACAAATACAGCATAATCAAGCTAATCAACCTCTAAGGGTATAACAGTAATTTACCTTCTAGGGGTATTTCTGTAATTTACCTATCGAGGGTATTTCAGTAATTTCGCGCCTACAGTGGCCTTTTCGAAAGCCTAATGTCGCCTCGAGCGACTCAACTACCATTTCCGATCGTACCAGACTATTGGGCCTAAAATTCGATTTCGACCCATTCGGGCCCACACGCTCGTGTGGCCCACCCAACACAAATCTAGCCACGTATACAAGATTCACCTAGTCTAGTTCACTATATACTACACCATCATACAATTTTAATCAATTGGGCCCACGGGCCCATTTGGCCCACTTTGGCCCGTCGTGGCCCAAGCAGCCTCAACCCACAAGAATACTACTAATGGCCTCAACTATCGCGTCGAAGCCCCACACGTGTGCTCGCACGCTCGTGTGGCTACTATTGTTGTGATCGGCACTTTGGCATTTGCCGCTCTACAGCTAGAGTAGAGAGAGTTAGACACCTGATAGGAATCTGGTGCTAATCCGTGCTCCGACCACTCCTGTGCCCAAACGCCCACCAAGGTATATTAACTCACCTCATAGAATGCTCTCTATATAGCTAGCTTCTCACCTTCCTTCTTTGTATCTTTTCAATGTGGGATCCTTCCATCAGCAGAGTTTAAATCCAACTCAAACTCTTCCCGTCCAGACCGTAAAATAAATACTCCCTTGCTTCTCATGAGATTCGAACCCAGGCTCCTTTGCAACATAATCCATGTCGCTAACCACATAGTCACAAGCTCCTCTTGTGTCTAAAACCATGCGCAACTAAATATAAATCTAATGCCAAATTCTAAAGTCCATTTAAAAAGGAAAATCAAAATGTAAGAGCTAAGACTTGAACCTTGGACCTCCTTCCTTCCTTGTGGCGTCATCCCCTTGTCTCTTATGTGGCATCACTTTGCCACTACACCACACACTCCACTTGCGTTATTTTTATCCATATTTTATTTTTAAAGCCTACTTACTAACTCCCAGGGTTTTTTCCGCCTAAAACCAAAATTTCCATAAAGCCAAAGTTTGAACCCGAGACTTCATAGAAGCCCTCTAATCTTCCAAAATCACTCACTTAGTAGGTTCAACTTGCACTAAAGTTGTTCTCTTGCTCCCAAAAATTTAAATGCTACTACGCTCAAGGCCCATTGGGCCCAATTCTACTAGGCCCAATTTCGGGATGTTACACTTTCTTATACATATTCTCATTTACTTTTCTCATCATAATATCAATAATTTTACTTCATAGAAATAATATACATTATACAACATAATAAGTAATTGAATGAGGATACACATAAAACTTTAATTCATACAAACTTACCTCGGTATTCAAAATGTAGGTAAAGATGTAAGTTAGTCCTCAACTTTGTTCTTGCCTCAGTTTCGATCTGGGCTTCGTAATTCTTGATTAAAATAGAGGAGAGTTTGATAAAAATATAAGCCTTCAAAACCGCTATTTTTGCTTGGTATTTTGGTGGAAGAGATGAACAAGAAAGATGGACATCATCTTTTCTTTGTTTTAATATTAAACTACCATTTTAGTCCACCTACTCACCAACTTTGATCAACTTGGTCAATCCTTGTCCCCTATGGCCAGCCATTAGTGTTTTTGGGGGTCTAATTTCCTTTTAACGACCCCCAATCAACAATCTATGGCTATTTGGCACCCTTAGCAATTAAAATGGAACTTTCGCACTTTATGCGATTTAGTCCTTTTTCGCGATTAAACATGAAATCGGTAGAATTAAAATACCAAAATTCTCATGTACTTATACAATCATATAGTAATTCATAAAATCACATGAAAATAAATTTCTCAAATCTTGAATTAGTGACCCCGAGATCACGGTTCCGACTAGCCCCTAAATCGGGTTGTTACAATTCAAATGTTGATTATGCCACCATTGAAATCTTCATGTTGCAAATAAACTAAAAAACAATGTATTAGACTAATTATAGAGAGCTCCTTGGCTTTAGTCAAAAGTTAAAAAAAAAATACCACGTCAGCAATCTATTAGTAGATTAATGAAATTTTTAACAAAAGTGAGCAATCCAAATAATTATCTTAATTAAAGGGACTAAATTGACAAAAAAAATTAGCATCACTGAAATAAGAATGACACTATTTTAGGGTGACTTGTGATCTATTTACCCAATTTTAAATTATTTTGTAATTGAACTTATATAAAAAATATTCTCAATGGAAAGAAAATGATACCAATTAAATTGAGAAAAACAAAAATTAAATTATAAAAATTATATGTTTGATTGAATTAATTAACCAATTAATAATCAAGTGTTGTTTACTTAAATTGAGATATGTTATATCCCTACAGTGTCAACATCAAAGGCATCATTGATTTCCCCGTTAACTCCATATGAAGTAATATCTTGATGGGCCATTTGTCCTCAACGTCTTTAGGTACGACCACCTATTCTTCTAAGAAGGAGCCATCCACCTGCTTTTTAGGTATGAACACTTCTCAAGTGTGAGCACACCATGATATGATAAGGAGTGTACCGAGAATGATACAAATTCGTCTCGTATCAAGCACATGTACTTTTCGAGAAAAGGTTTATTGCTATAAATATCATAAATTGGCTCGATTCCCAAAACTTTTAAACTTCTATTGCAATTGAAAATCATTTTGTTAACCGGATTTTCCAACAATTGCTATCAAAGTAAGGTTGTGCTATATTTATAATATAAACTGATACTGAATTCTCTCTTCTTCATGTTGGATTGTTTTTTTATAAAACGTGTCATTCTTTGATATATGCATAATTTGGGATTAAGTATATGAATGAATATATTTTATTATTTTATTACATATATGTGATAAATAATTTTTCCAAAATTATGATTTCTAGAAATTGATTGGGTGTAAATTTAGGTTTTGTTAATTTTTTGGATATTTAATTAGATTGTGGACCATCATCTATACGTAAATTTTAATTTTTTTTTTTGAATAATTCATGTGAACCAGAAATGAACTTAGGGTTTTTGTGACCAATTTTTTTTTGACGAATCTCGGATAACCAAGACATATCCAAAATTGTTCGATATGATTCAAAGTTAATCCAAAACCCTTTGTATTTGTTAACAATCCTTTTTATTAACTCACCCACTAATATTAACCCAAAACCCTTTGTATTTGTTATCACCATTCTTCTTAAATACCCTTTTTGTCGAGATTTGATTTTGAGCAGTTGCCTAACTATGTTCTATATTTCAGTTGCTAAAGTTCGTTATTTGTGACTTGTTCTTAAAAAAACGAAGTATATTCATTATTAGTTCTACTAAGTGAGCTTACATTTCAAATCTTAAAGCTCGTATTGTTAGTTTTCAATTGATTAGTTCATTTTTCTAGTTAGGTAAATTGTCAATTCAATCTCGATTCTAACCCTCTAATTCAGCCTATATCCACACCTTTAACCTAAGCCCCGTTACAACCTTGTTAAAGACCTTTTGATTTGTGTATCATCTCATCTTATAGTGGTGGAGATTTGATTTTCATGCAAGCCTATGGGATTAACTTTTCATGTTCGACTCTTGAGAGCTTAATTTTGAACCTTAAACACTTTGTGTGATTTGAGTGAATCTTTAGTGAGGATGTCAACTCTTGTCGATTTTGAATCAGAGGTAATTATTTAGGTAAAGGGAAACACATAAAGTTTTCAGGGCTATAAATGTATGACTTAGATTGTTTGAATCTTTAGGACTCTTTGAGTTGAATTATCCATGTATAAATTATCTTTGAATTATGATGAAACACTATTGATGACTATTATGAATTGAGGAAGTTTGTTTTAATTGTAACTTGAGAATTTTGCTTGAGGACAAGCAAAAGCTAAGTGTGGGGGTATTTGATAAACCGTAAAAGTAACATATTTTAGGCCCACATTTAGCATGCTTTTGGATGTTTTAAGCCTCGAATTATGTAATTTGGTGCTCTTAATCCTTTGTTTTCATGTTTTATACCCAGGAAAGCACAGGAGGACGAAAAGAGCAGAAAATGGGCCCAAAATGGAGTAAATGGGCATATCACGAAATCCACAAGGCCTAGGCCCAAGACCACGGCCGTGCCCAATTCAACAGGTTTGAACACGGCCTGGCCATGACTTACACGGGCGTGTGCCATTGGCGTGTCCCTGCCGTGAGAAAGAAGAGTTTCACTCGGATTAGGATACTTAGGGGCAAAGAAACATATTCAGAAGCCTATATAAACACCCTAAGTATGACCTGAAAGAGGGGAACCCAGGGCTTTAGTTAGGGGGCATCCAGCTAGGCCAAAGAGGGCAGATTTGTGGAGATTTACTCGAAGATAGCCAGTTGATTCATCTCAAGAAGCTAGAATTATACTTAAGACGGAGGATATCTCCTTCAATTCCTTCAGGGGGTTTTAGGGATTTCTTATGTTTTGTTTTGTCTTTTCTTTTGAGATGTATTCTTTTATTATCAACTAAACCCTCAGATACCTGAGAGGGATGAAACATAAGATGAATCTTGTTATTGTTTGCTGAACTATATGATAAATATTTGACTTGTTCTTAATTATGTGCTCTTAATTCTTGTTTTGATATTTTCGGAATATTAATTCAAGTATGATGTGCTTAGGTGGAGGAGCAAAAGTCCCTGCTTAAGAGTAGATCTAGCATAATTAAGCGGAGTTGATCGCACGCCTAGAGATAGGGTGACGAGATTTTGCCAGATTAGGGTGAAACCTAATATGGGAGTCCATAGATTGAGTTAATGCAATTCTAGGGGTTTTAGTTAGAAAGAGATTTCAATTAATCAACCTAGGGTTAGACGTTAGTCGCCTCGAGAGAGGGATTAATATAACTTAGGGAATCTTACGGATCAAGTCAAATGAATAAATCGTCTGGTTCAGAGTTAGATAACAAGTGAAGTCTAGGTGGATTCTACCTTGGGTGTCATCTTAATCAATTGGTTTTTCTTTAAAGTAATTTTCCCAATTTCATTCTTCTTTGTCATAGAGTCTTTAGTTTAGTTGTTAGTTAATTTTAGATTAGACAAAATCTACTTAATTCTTAGGCTAAATAATAAAAAGAGAGTTAGTATTAGTACTTTTGGTTCCTTTGGGTTCGACATTTCGGTCTTGCCTTAACTATACTATTGTTCGATAGGTGCGCTTGCCTCAAATCGTTGTCATAGTTAGTTTCTAGGTTTGATCATTCTTTATATAAATTTTAAGACTTTGACATCGCATAAAACAACGATCACCAAGATGTTTGGCTTAATAGTAAGCTATATAACTAGTTTGATAAATGCCCAATAGAAACTCGTGTAACACCCCTATCCCGAATCCTTCGTCGGGTTAAGGTTAGGAGCGTTACAGGATAGATCGGAAACTTACATAGCATTTCATACATTACATTCATCATTAACAATCATAGTGTCCCTAAAATGAGTCACCAAGACCCTAAGCATGCTTATAAACCGAGTCGGGACGAAATTGAAACACATACAGAATTTCTCAAAAATTAAAAAATTTTCTAAAATATAGGGGAGACACACCCGTGGGAGGTGACCGTGTGCCCTCCACGGCTTCTAGACACCCCCGTGTGTCCTTTCGTGTCTATATCCTGACTTGGTCCCCACGGCCAGCAGACACGCCCGTGTGTCCTGACCATGGTCTTATACTGACTTCCCCACCACAGCCACCAAGCACGCCCATGTGCCATGGCCGTGTGCTCTTAGCTTGCTATTGACTTGTACACCACGGCCAGATGACATGCCCGTGTCGAGGCGGTGTGATACTAAACTGCATCCTACAATTCACCCACGGTCGTTAGGCACGCCCGTGTGCCACAACTGTGTGACATTATAGGCCATTTACAAGGCCAAATTGCAACCCACTTGGGTCATGTCTAAAAGCAATGTTACCAATCCATTTTACACACATATAACAAGCAAGAACATGGCTAATTTCAAAACAAAAAACTCATCACATCACAAGCATGATTCATTCATTTTCTTCATTAAAACTAGAACATCTCATGAGCCATTTAACATACCAAACATAACTAACCAAACACTTGACTATTTTCATGGGCATTTAAACCATACCGACATTATACATATACCATATTCATCAAGGCATAATATGAACCAAAGTAGTCATATCTCATGACTAAGTATATACATCAACTTGTACCAAAAACTAGACTATACATGCCATACCTAGATATAACCATTTCCAAAGTGTACCAAAATGAGTTTAGTAGTGTGATGACGATCCTTGACAATTCCGAGCCTTCAGTAGCTTGGACGACCTATAAAACGGAGAAAATGCACACAGAGTAAGCTTTCCAAAAGCTTAGTAAGTCAATATACCAACAACTTAGTATGCAATGCACATAACCAAATCAATAAAATGACTAATTTCTGGTTCTCATGATATAACTCATCTTATACTTGCATAAGCTTGTTTGCTTAACCATCACATACCATATACATAACATCGTAGTAAGATCACATAGATACTTACCTTGTATACACAATTAGTGTATAATCAATGTACCTAAATCGGACATTCATTTACTTAATCTATCAAAGCTCGAATTTACTATTTGTATCTCAAACTTGCCCTTTGAACCATAAGGAATCCAATTAGATACTCAGAAGCTCGAAATCTTCGTACAATGCCATCATCCCAGACGAGGTCTTACATGCACTCGGGTATCGATGCCACTGTCCTAGACAGGGTCTTACACGAATCAATATGATGCCGATGCCCCGGACATGGTCTTACACGTAATTATCATAACGATGCCAATGTTCCAGACGTGGTCTTACAATCAAAACTTATATCGATGCCAACGTCCTAGACGTGGTCTCACACAAAAAACTTATGTCGATGCCAATGTCCCAGACGTGGTCCTACACGCAAAACTTATGTCGATGCCAACGCCGCAGACGTGGTCTTACACGAAACCTGAAATCAACGCCAACATCCTAGACGTGGTCTTACATGATAAAACAGAACAGATACCTACTCCTATGTTCATACGAGACTTCTCTCACTTAAACACTATATCAAGCTCATCTTGGAATTCATATGAAAAATCTCTCATCAGCGTACATAATCAACCTTAGTCATATAGAAAATCATCATATCATACAAATATGTTTATTTGCATAGTGACTTACCTCGGATTCGGTTTATCGGAATAAGAACGGCTACTCGCTTACTTTCGCTTTCCCGTGATCTAAATCCGTTTTCCTCGATTCTTGATCTAAACATATTCAGAATTAACCCTTTTATTCACTAGTTCATTCAATTCAATCCAAAGACACACATTTAGGGCTATTTGCAATTTAGCCCTCACATTTGCACATTTTATCACTTTAGTCCATTTTTCTCAAAACATCAATTTCACACAATTTATTCACACATATGCATAGCCGAACCTCCTTAGGGACTATATAAGTCCAAATATTTCATCAAATTCACAAATTAGTCCTCCAAAATAATATTTTCATAATTTAGCCCTATTTAGCTAAATTCATCAAAACTTCAAGAACAAAACATGTTCATCTAGTTCATATCTTTTATTTAACACCAAAAATCATCAAAAAGCTTAACATCTCATCAATGGCATCTCACACAAACATCATCAATTCATAAAATTAAAACATGGGTTTTGTAGCTGTCAAAGCAACGATTACAAAAACGTAGAAATTATCGAAAACAGACAAAAAACTAACCCTGAATTTTAAACTCTCAAATGGCCGAACCTTAGCAAGCTTAAGTTCTTTCTTTTTTTCTTTGGAATTTCGGAAAGAAGATGACAAAATAATGAAGCCACTAAATCATGTTTCTTTTATTATACTAATATAACTTATAAAATAGTAAAATATAAATTTAACTTATAAAATAACATATAAAAGCATACTTTATACACATGTTGCCGTCCACCATAAATAAAAATGGCCTATTTGCCCTTTAAGGACTTCACTATAATAAAGCCACATCAATTTAGCCAAAAATCAAATAAAAGGCCACTTTTACCAATTATGCAATTCAGTCCTTTTGTCAAATTAAACACAGATAGATAAATTAGTGCACGAAAATTTCACACATACTAATTCACATTTCAACAGCACAGAAAATAATATTAAAATATTATATGAACTCAGATTTATGGTCTTGAAACCACTATTCCGACTAGGGTACAAACTAAACTGTTACAATTCTCCCCCCTTTAGGGATTTTCATCCCCGAAAATCATACTGTTAAACAGAGTTGGATATTGTTGCCTCACTAAATCTTCCGGTTCCCACGTAGCCTCTTCTATCCCATATCGATTCCACAATACTTTCACTAATGGAATTTTCTTATTTCTCAGCTTTTTCACTTCATGAGCTAAGGTACAGATCGGTTCCTCTTTATATGACATATTAGATCGTATTTCAATTTCAGATGGGGCAATCACATGTGATGGATTGGATCGATATCTACGAAGCATTGAAACATGAAATACGTTGTGTGTCTTTTCTAGCTCAGAGGACAACTTTAATCTACATGCAACAAGCCCAACACGTTCAATGATCTCACACGGTCCGATGAACCTCGGACTTAATTTGCCTTTACGTCCGAATCGAAGCACTTTCTTCCACGGAGACACTTTCAAAAATACTTTGTCGCCTATCTCAAACTCTATATCTTTTCGTTTCAAGTCTGCATAAGACTTCTGACAATCAGATGCTGCTTTTAAAAAATCTCAGATCAATTTAACTTTCTGTTCTGAGTCTTTTATCAAATCAACCCCGTGAAGCTTATTTTCACTGAGTTCAGTCCAATACAGAGGTGTTCGACATTTTCGTTCGTACAAAGATTCATATGGTGCCATTTTGATACTCGACTGAAAACTATTGTTGTATGCAAATTCAATCAAAGGCAGATATTGATCCCACGAACCATTAAACTCAAGTATACAACATCTCAACATGTCTTCAAGAATCTGACTGGTCCGTTCAGACTGACCATCTATCTGCGGAAGAAAAGGTGTACTGAAGTGTAATTTCGTACCCAAAGCTTCTTGCAGTTTCTTCCAGAATCTCCACGTAACCTCGGATCTCTATCTAACACAATAGATAGTGGCACCCCGTGCAATCTCACAATTTCAGCAATATAAAGCTCAGCTAATCTGTCAAGTGAGTAGTCAGATCTTACTGGAATGAAATGAGTAGATTTAGTTAATCGGTCAACTACGACCTATATTACATCTTTTTTTCTCGAAGTCAGTGGCAAACCAGAAACAAAGTCCATTGTTAATTTATCCCATTTCCACTCCGGAATTAGAATCGGTTGTAGCAAACCAGATGGAACTTGATGTTCAGCTTTCACTTGCTGACAAACTAAACATTTTGAAACAAATTCAAAAATGTCCCATTTCATACCAGACCATCAATAGTGTCGTTTCATATCATGATACATTTTAGTACTCCCGGGATGAACAGATAGACGACTATTATGTGCTTCATTCAAAATCAACTGAATCAACTCTGGGTTTCTCGAAACACAAAGGACGATCTCGGAATCTTAAGCAATCATCTACCATTTTAAAAGAAGATTCAGAATTCACTACACACTGAGCTCGTTTCAATAACAACTCATTATCAGATTTCTGAGCATCACAAATCTGTTGTAAAAACAACGGTTTGGCTTTTAATTCTGCTAACACGGAAGAATCATCAGATAAATCCAACTGAGTACTCAAAGTACGTAATGCAAACAACGATTTTCTACTCAGAGCATCTGCAACAACATTTGTTTTACCCGAATGATAATCTATCACGAGTTCGTAATCTTTAACAGCTCTAACAATCTTCTTTGACACAGGTTCAAATCTTTTTGAGTCATCAGATATTTCAAACTTTTATGATCTGAAAATACGTGACATTTTTCACCATACAGGTAATGGCGCCAAATCTTAAGTGCAAACACAATCGCAGCAAGCTCAAGGTCGTGTCTCAGATAATTCTTTTCATGAGGCTTCAATTGTCTTGAGGCATAAGTTGCAACTTTATCTTCCTGCATCAAAACACATCCCAGACCGTTTAACGAAGCATCACTATAAACAACAAATTCTTTACTTGATTTCGGTTGTACTAACACTGGTGCTTCTGTTAAATGAGTTTTCAACTGATCGAAACTTTTCTGGCATTTATCCGACAATTCAAATCTGACATCTTTCTGAAGTAATCTATTCAACAGAGTAGCTATCACTGAAAACCCTGTTACGAATCTGCGGTAATAACTAGCAAGTTCCAGAAAACTACAGACTTCAGACATGTTTCTCGGAGGTTTCCAATCCAGAATAGCAGAAATCTTGTTTGGATCAACTCAAATTCCAGAAGCTGACACAATATGTCTCAGAAAACTAACCTCATGCAACCAAAATTCACATTTGCTGAATTTTGCATACAATTGCTTTTCTCTCAAAATTTTCAACACAATTCTCAAATCCTCAACATGTTCAGCCTCATCACGCGAATAAATCAAAATGCCGTCAATAAATACAACAACAAATTGATCTAAATACGGTCAGAATATTCTATTTATTAGATCCATAAAAATAGCAGGAGCATTGGTTAGTCCAAATGGCATAACTAAAAACTCATAATGCCCTACCTCGTTATGAAAGCAGTCTTCGGAATGTCTGAATCTTTCACTCTCAACTGATAGTATCCTAATCTCAGGTCAATCTTGGAAAACACAGTAGCTCCTTTTAGCTGATCAAATAAGTCATCAATTTTGGGCAACGGGAATTTATTCTTTATTGTCACCTTATTCAACTGACAATAGTCGATACACATCCTTATCGTGCCATCTTTCTTTTTCACAAACAGAACAGGAGCACCCCAAGGCGAAAAACTTGGTCTAGCAAACCCTGTATCAGTCAATTCTTGCAACTGTGATTTTAACTCTTTCAACTCTGTTGGTGCCATTCTATATAGAGCTATTGAAATGGGTGTAGTACCAGACAACACCAAACTCAACTTCACGAATCGAAGGTAAACCCGTTAACTCTTCAGGAAACACATTAGAAAACTCACAGACAATAGGCACAGATTCAATTTTGTTTTCGGACACTTTCAAATCAATCACATAAGCGGAATAAGCCTCATATCCCTTTTTCATGTAACTCTGAGCTTTCAAAATAGATATCACAGCAGGCAATCCATTCAAATCATCAAACTTAATCCGTACAATCTCATCATTCGGACATCTTAAATCTATAGTCTTTCCTTTGCAGTTCACAATAGCATCATGCATAAACAACCAATCCATACCCAGAATAATATCAAATTCATCAAATGGCAAAAGCATCAAATCAGCAGGAAAACATATATCTCAAAACATTAACGGACAGTTCTTGCATACTTTGTCAACCATGACACTTTTACCTAATGGGTTCGATAGTTTTATAGCAAATTCAGTAGACTCTACAGGCAAAGTCTTACTGAATACTAAATTCATGCATACATATATGAATGTGTAGAACTAGGGTCCATCAAAGCAATCACAGAAGTATCATAAAGAGTAAAAGTACCCGTTATAACATCTGGTGACGAAGCTTCCTCCCGAGCTCGGATAGCATACGCTCTAGCTAGCGCTCTAGCTTCAGATTTGACAACATTGTCTCTCGTATTTCTCTGACTGCCACTAACATTTCTTACTTTCTTTGATAATCTACCTATCACAGGTGCATTATCATGTCTCAGATTCTGAACAGTCTCTGGCTCAACAGATTCAGGGCAATTACGGATAAAATGATCAAGCGATCCACATCTAAAGCAAGCTCTATCATTTAATCTATAGCTTTCCGGATGTCTTTTTGCACAATGTTTACATTCAGGTCTCTCGGATTGAACATTTCCCACACTAGCCACTGAAGTTGCTGGAGTTTTAGAACTCATTTGCGGTCTAAATTGATTCCTATTCGAATGTCCCATATTATCTCTAAAATGAATTTGATTATTTCTGAATCTTTTCAGAGTAGACTGAAATGATTTACTCTAAAATCTCTTTTTCACATCTCGAGCTTCAGACTCAGCTTTTCTCTTATCTTTCCCAATTGCCTCAGCTTTGCAAGCTCTGTCAACAAGTACAATAAACTCTTTTATTTCCAAAATCCCGACTAGCAAACGAATGTCTTCATTAAGACCATCTTCGAATCTCTTGCACATTACAGCTTTAGAAGATACACATTCCCGGGCATACTGACCCAGTCTGAAGAATTCTCGTTCATACTCAGAAACAGTCATTCGTCCCTATTTTAGTTCCAGAAATTCCTTCCTTTTCTGATCAATAAATCTCTCACTGATATATTTCTTTCAGAACTCAATCTAAAAGAAGTCCCATGTAACTCGTTCTCTCAGAACAACAGAAATCAAAGTTTTCCACCATTGATAAGCTGCATCTCGGAGTAATGATACAACACACTTTATGCATTCTTCCGGAGTCAAAGACATTTCATCGAATACTCGGATAGTATTTTCAATCTAGAACTCGGCCTTTTCAGCATCATTATCTTTAACAGCCCAGAATTCTTTGGCCCCATACTTACGGATCTTGTCAATAGGAGGCTTATTCAACAGATTCAGATTTGCAGTCGGAGGTATATCAGATGTCTGAGGCGAATTAACCGGGGACGGGGGTTACGAAACAGTCGGGTTATTCTTTACAAACTGAGTGAACCATTCACTCATCATCTGGAAGAAAGCTTGTTTAGCTTCTCCCTCTTGACTGCTCCTAGCTGGTCTCGATTCAGAAGGCGCTGTCCCTTGCGTGGGAGCAGGCACATTACTTTCTATGTCGTCAGCTACGGCTC
This sequence comes from Gossypium bickii, assembly GCA_025503065.1. NCBI lineage: Eukaryota > Viridiplantae > Streptophyta > Magnoliopsida > Malvales > Malvaceae > Gossypium > Gossypium bickii. The sequence continues at coordinate 36,679,053 of CP106717.1, read as the reverse complement.
TTTTGGGATCCATTACTAAACGAAAATCACATTTATACGTCAGGATTCATCACACTATCACAATTCCGATATATGGCATGTATAGCTAGACTCTGACACGCTACGTTTGTCCAAGAATTGGCTAAACCGTAGCTCTGATACTAACCAAATGTAACACCCCTATCCCAAATCCATCGTCGGATTAGGGTTAAAAGCATTATTGGACAGATCGGAAACTTCATACATTACATTCATCATTAACAAACATAGTGTCCCTAAAATGAGTCATTAAGACCCTAAGCATGCTTATAAACCGAGTCGGGAATAAATTGAAACACATACAGAATTTCTCAAAAATTAAAAACTTTTCTGAAATACAAGGGAGACACGCCCGTGGGAGGTGACCGTGTGCCCTCCACGGCTTCTAGACACCCCCGTGTGTCCTTTCGTGTCTATATACTTACTTGGTCCCCACGGCCTGTAACACCCCTTACCCGAGACCATCGCCGGAATTGAGTAAGAGGCATTACTAGACTTGACTACAAGTTCAGGACATAAAAACTTAAAGCTGTCAAAACTGCATCATGCTGGATAATTTGACCATAACTCGAGTTACCCAACTCAAAATTTAGATCCGTAAATTTTCCTCGAAACTAGACTCATATCAGAATTTTCCATAATTTTTCCAGAATTTTTGGTCTGGTCAATCAATACCAGATTTTTCTTAAAGTTTCCCCTGTTTCACTGTTGATGATTCTGACCTGTCTCTACAAAAATACAGTTATCTCATTGCACAAATTTTCTATAATGTTCTTGTTTATACCAATGAAAAATAGACTCATTAAGGGTTTTACACATATAAACCATGCTTCCTAATTATTTTTGTACAATTTTTGACAATTTTTCCAAAACAGAACAGTGACTCACGAATTCGTTCAGAGCAGGTCTCACTAAAACTGAATTATCTCATAATATATAAATCTTTTGCCTACTATGTTTCTTTCATGTAAAAATAGACACAATAAGGTTTAATTCCATATCTCATTCACCTTTTAATTCAATATACCCTATTTTTGGTGATTTTTCTAACTCACATCACTGCTGTTACTACAAGCTGTTTTGTTGCATTTTATGAAAGACTAGCTTCTAACCGAACTTACCAACATTCCTAATTCAAGGATTCATTTCAGATATAAACATTTCCTTAACAAAATGATTAAACTTTGATTAAGAAAGCATAAACCTTGCCATCATGAACCAACATACACATCAAAAACACAACAACGTATTTAACTAGAAATTTAGCCATATTCGCATGGCCATTATATACAAGAACCTTAAAATTTCATCAAGACAAAGACCAAGTCCTTCCTATACATGCCTTCATTTAAAACCAAAATAAAAGAGTACCCAAAATGTAGATTGATAGTGTGAGCGACTTTCCCTAACGATCCCGACGAGCTTGTAGCTTGCCTAATCTATAAAACAGAGGAGACATTTCACACGATAAGCTTGCTAGCTTAGTAAGTCCTAATTTCATAAAAATATAACATTCAAATACTAACAATTCAATTTTTACAACTCAACTTGTACTTATGCTCATTTTCATTATTAAGCTTTCAATTTCATATCCATGTAACTAAGTATGAAATTGATAGGAAAGTTTCTCCTTACCCACATATTTATGATCGTAATATTCGTCAGAATCCGATCTTTAAAACCCAATGTGTCATCATATAACCATAGGTACCATTATTCACATACTTGGATATCAATTATTATAACATGTTATTAATTATACAACCACCCTTGTGACCGAATACACCTAGTCTTATATTTACATATTAAACGGCCAAAGTCACGATACCACATCATTTATCAATAGAACCGAAATACATACCATTGGTAATAATCATCTGAATCACTAGTTTACCTTATCTTAATTAAGTAAGAAACTCATTCCTACTTTACATACTCACCGAGCCGTTAACTCGACATATTTGCTTTAATTTGCCTTGAACATAAATTTCGGTTTCTATTTTGTAAAGCACATCACCGACATCAAGCTCCTTTAGGCGTAGAAGCTTGAATAATAACAACGCACAAGGCCCACGCTAGGCATAAAAGCCCGATAAATAACACCGCACACAAGGCCTGCTAGGTATAAAGCCCGATAAATAACACCGGCACAAGGCACGCTAGGCATAAAGCCCGATTATGTCACCGCACGAGGCTGCTAGGCTCGAAGCCCGAATGTCGAAATATTTTTACATGCTTTTCACATTTCACTATACATATCGAATCATATACACTTATTCCCATTGCATTAAATAAATTTGAAATCAATCCAATCCATCATTATCACATTCGCCAACTCATGGTTTTACACCAAAGCTTATACAAATTTTATTATTCACTAGATATGTAAATGATCTTTAAATATAAAGTAGCTCAAGAACTTACTTATTCACCTTGCATTAGCCAAAATAATTTCCATCACATACTCAACATAAATCATCAACCAATATGTCAATATACATTCGGCCATGATGTAATTGGATACTAACATTCATAAATTTTTAATAGTCAAGATAACCATAATTAATTCTTTAACATGATTTAACTAAAGGACTTACCTCGGTTGTCGATAGTCCGTGCGAATCGGCTATTCGAGAACCTTCGTCTTTCCCCGGTCTAATTCGGTCTTTCTTTGCTCTTGATCTAAAACACATTAGAATTTAGCTCATTTAATCTCATTTCATCTCAATTTTGTCCCAAAACACCCAAATGGGCAATTTACCATTTTGCCCCTAATGTTTCCCATTTTTACAATTTAGTCCTATTTGTACAAAACACAAAATATGCAAAATTTTCCAACATCCTAGCTTGGCCGAATCTTCATTATAGTCATAGGTGTCCATGCATTTCATTTATTTGACATTTTAATCCTTCACAAATTTATTCTTTTCAATTTAGCCCTATATACTAAAAATTACCAAAAATTCCAATACAAAACTTGTAAATCTTTAACATACATTTAATTTAAAATCATCAAACATCAAAACTATCCAAGCATGTTAATGGCCGAATCCTATATACATAGTATTTTCAAAAATTTAGACATGGGTCGGGTAATACACTAAACAACGATCTCAAAAACGTAAAATTTATCAAAAACTAAGTAAAATACCTACCCCAAATCAAGCCTTAAGTTGCCGAAACTTCAAGCTCCAAAATGGAGTTTTTCTCCTCAAACATTCGGCCAAGAAGATGAACAATGTGATGTTCTCTTTCTTCCCACTTAACTTTATTATTTTATGTTATATTAACACATTTAATTTACCTTATTTACTAATATATCAACATAACATATAATAGGCTAATTTAACATATAATTTGGACTTATAAAAGCCCATTGCCGTCCCTTACTATGGTGAATGGGCTAATTGCCCTTTTGGTACACCCACTTAAAAAGCCACAATCAATTTAGTACTCTTCACTTTAGCATGCAACTTTTGCGCTTTTCTCGATTAAATCCTTTTTATCAAATTGAGCACTTAAACGACTAAATTTTTCTACGAAATTTTCACTCACTAAATCACATGTAACAAACACAAAATATAATATTAAAATATCTCTCAGGCTCGGATTCATGGTCCCAAACCACCGTTCCGATTTGGGTCAAAATTGGTCATTACAACTCTCTCCCCCTTAAGGATTTTCGTCCCCGAAAATCTTACCATTAAATAAGTTCGGATATCGTTGCCTCATTGACTCTTCAGGCTCCCACGTGGCCTCTTCAACTCCGTGACGATTCCATAGAATCTTTACTAATGGAACCTTTTTATTTCTTAACTCTTTGGTTTCCCGAGCTAAGATACAAATCGGTTCTTCATCATAGGTCAAATCAGGTCGAATTTCAATCTCTGACGGGGTAATCACATGAGACGGATCCGATCTGTATCTGCGAAGCATCGAAACGTGAAATACATTGTGTATCTTTTCTAAGTCAAGGGGCAGTTTCAATCGATAAGCAACAGGCCTTATTCGCTCGATGATTTCATATGGTCCAATAAATCTCGGACTCAACTTGCCTTTTCGGCCAAATCGGAGTATTTTCTTCCACGGAGAAACCTTTAAGAACACCCGATCTCCGACCTGAAATTCAATATCCTTACGTTTCAAATCGGCATAGGACTTCTGACGATCCGAAGCATCTTTCAAGTTATTTCTAATAAGTACCACCTTCTGTTCTGTTTCTTTAATCAAATCAACCACGTGTATCTTGTTTTCGTTGAGTTCAGTCCAATACAACGGTGTGCGACATTTTCGACCATATAAGGCTTCATAAGGCGCCATTTTTATACTAGATTGGAAACTATTATTGTAAGCAAATTCAATCAAAGGTAGGTATCGTTCCCACGTACCTTCAAACTCGAGAACGCAACACCTCAACATGTCCTCAAGTATCAAAATAGTTCGCTCGGTGATCGACCGTCTGCATTTGCGGATGGAAGGCTGTACTAAAATAAAGTTTAGTACCTAAAGCATCTTGCAATTTCTTCCAAAACCGCGATGTGAATCTTGGGTCCCTATCAGAAACAATGGAACTCGGCACACCATGCAACCTTACAATCTGCGACACATACAATTCGGCAAGTTTATCAAGGGAATAATCGAGTGCGTCTGCACTAAAATGAGCTGATTTAGTCAGTCTATCAACGATAACCCGTACGGCATCTTTCTTACTCGGTGTCATAGGAAGCCCAGATACAAAATCCATTGTAATTATATCCCATTTCCATTCGGGTATCATGATTGGTTGAAGTAATCCGGACGGTACTTGATGCTCGGCTTTTACTTGTTGATGTGATTAAGCACTTAGAAACAAACTTGGATATATCTCGTTTCATGCCAGCCACCAATAGAATTGCTTCAAATCGTTATACATTTTAGTGCTACCCGGGTATTTCGATAGTCGACCACTATGGGCCTCACACGGATCATCTCAGATCAAATCTGAGTTCTTTGGAACACACAATCGGCCTTTATAATTCAAACAATCATTTGCATCAATCGAAAATCTGATTACGTACCACTTCCACACCGACTCGAATAGCAATCAATTTTTCGTCAACTTTACATGCATCACAAATCTGCTTTGAATAAACATCGGTCTTGCTTGTAGCTTTCGGCTCACGATCGAACCATCATCGACATAGCCACCCGTGCGTTCAATGCACGAAGTGTAAATAATGATTTTCGACTTAACGCATCCGCTACAACATTAGCTTTCCCGGATGGTAGTCAATCACTAATTTATAGTCTTTCAAAGAATTCTAACCATCTGCGTTGTCTCAAGTTTAAGTCTTTACGAGTCATCAAATATTTCAAACTTTTGTGATCTGAATAAATATGACATTTTTCGCCAAATAAGTAGTGACGCCAAATTTTTAATGCGAACACAATGGCTGCTAACTCTAGATCGTGAGTTGGATAATTTTTCTCATGCGGCTTCAATTGTCTCGGCGTAGGTAGGCTATCACCTTGCCTTCTTGCATTAAAACACAACCCAGACCCATTTAAGGAAGCATCACTAAAAATAGTAAATTCTTTACCCGGTTCAGGCAGAGTTAATACTGGGGCTTCGGTCAAAAAGGCTTTCAACTGCTCGAAACTTTTCTGACATTTTTCTGACCACTCAAATTTGACATCTTTCTGTAGTAGTCTCGTCAATGGTGTAGCTATAACAGAAAAACCTTTTACAAACCGCCTGTAATACCCCGCCAGGCCTAGGAAACTTCGAATCTCGGAAACATTCTTTGGTGGTTTCCAATCGAGTATGGCTGCTATTTTGTTTGGATCCACCCGAATACCTGACACCGAAACAACATGACCCAAGAAGTTGACTTCATTCATCCAGAACTCACACTTACTGAACTTTGCATACAATCGTTGATCTCTCAAAATTTGTAGTACTAATCTCAAATGCTCAGCATGTTCCGTTTCATTTTTGGAGTAGATCAGTATATCATCAATAAACACTACTACAAACCGATCCAAAAACTATCGGAAGACCCGGTTCATTAGATCCATAAAAACAGCAGGTGCATTAGTGAGTCCAAAAGGCATAACCAAAAACTCATAGTGTCCGTACCTCGTTCGGAAAGCGATCTTTAACATCTGTATCGTATCTCTCGACTCGCATAATCGATAATAGCCTGATCTCAAATCTATTTTCGAAAACACTGAAGCCCCCTTCAATTGATCAAATAAATCGTCAATCCGAGGTAACAGGTACTTATTCTTTATGGTTACCTTATTTAGTTGTCTGTAGTCGATACACATTCGCATAGTTCCATCTTTCTTTTCACAAATAAAACCGGTGCACCCTACGGAGAGAAACTCGGTCGCGCGAAGCCCTTATCTCATCAACTCTTGCAATCTGCGCTTCCAATTCTTTTAATTCAATAGGTGCCATTCGATGCAGAGCTATCGAAATCGGAGCCGCACTTGCAGTACTAACTCAATGCCGAACTCAATCTCTCTCGATTGAGTAAACCCGTAGTTCTTCAGAAACACATCGGGGTATTCACATACAAGCGATCTGATTCAATTTGTATCTCGGACATTTTATTATTCAAGACATAGGCCAAATAAGCTTCACACCCTTTTCTCACATATTTTCGGGCTAACATTGAAGATATTATCAGTAGGCAACCCATTTATGTCACAGATTTAATTCGATGGTCTCACCATTTTGACATTTCAAATCGATAAGCTTCCTTTTACAATCCACTCTTTGCCTCATGTGAAGTTAACGGTCCATACCCAAGATTATATCAAATTCGTCAAAGGGCAACAACATTAAATCACCGTGGAAGCAATAATCCCGAATCATCAACGGGCAACCTCTACACACTTTATTAACAAGCACACATCTACCCAAAGGGTTGGACACACGAATCACAAACTCGGTAGACTCAACTAGCGAGTCTTGCCAAATTTTAAAGTTTCACACACATAAGAATGAGTCGAACCAGGATCAATTAGTGCAATCACAGTAGTATCATAAAGAGTGAAAGTACCGGTAATGACGTCGGGGGAGGAAGCATCCTCTCTAGCTCGCGCAGCATATGCTCTAGCCGGAGCTCTAGCCTCAGATCGATCTGTAGTGTTCTTCGTTCCTTTCTGACTACCACCTACATTGCCTGAATGTCTGGGTGGTCTACCTCGCATTGACACGTTGCTCGGTTTAGTGTTCTGAACTGTATTCTGCTCCACCTAACTTCGGACACTCTCTATAAAATGATCTGACGATCCACATTTATAGCAAGACCGATCATGGAATCTACAACTCCCTGAGTGCCATTTCCCACAGTGCTTGCATTCAACTCTATTTTGTGGAATGTTACCAACACTGGCTATCGAGGTAGCTCGGGAGCTCATAGGAGGTCGATCCCGTCTAGGTGGATCTGTAGTAGCTTTCTGTCGGCTGTAGTCATCTCTGGGCTTCTTGATCGTGGAATGAAAGACTTTACCCGAAGACCTTTTTCGGATGTCTCTAGCTTCTGTCTCAGCCTTTCTTTTCTCTTTTCCGAGCTCTTCAGCTTTGCAAGCTCTCTCAACTAAAGTTACAAACTCTTGGATTTCAAGAATGCCAACAAACATCTTTATATCTTCATTTAGGCCGTCTTCAAATCTTTTACACATAATAGCTTCAGTAGAAACACATTCTCTAGCATATCGGCTGAGCCTGACAAATTTTCTTTCATATTCCGTTACGGTCATTCGCCCTTGTTTCAGCTCAAGGAACTCCTTTCGTTTTTGATCAATGAATCTCTGGCTAATATACTTCTTGCGAAATTCAGTTTGGAAGAAATCCCATGTCACTTTTTCTTTCGGAACCACTCGATACTAGTGTATTCCACCGATGATATGCAAAGATGTCCCACAAGAAGGATATAGTACACTTCAAGCATTCATCCGGAGTACAAGACAGCTCATCAAGTACCCGAATAGTGTTATCAAGCCACATTTCGGCTCTCTCAGCGTCATCATCGTCATTAGCTTTAAATTCTTCTACCCATATTTTGGATTTTATCAATCGGGGCCTACTAGATCTCATCGGATCTATCATTGGGGAGCTGAAGGAATCGGAGTTGGATTATTCGGGGTGGAGGTTGGGAGTGCAGGCGGGTTATTTTGAATAAATTGGGCAAACCACTCATTCATCATCCGATAAAAGGCTTGTTTAGTTTCTCCTTCGTGGCTACCCAAACAGGTCGAGAGTCTATCGGCGCTGATCCATGGGTACGGTCGGGCGCGCCACGCTCTCCACATCATCATTTACAACTCTTTCGGATCGGTGTCCATTTACTATATAAAACAAAGTTCAGGCTGTCAGAAGTCACCACACTATCAACATATAATAAAGGCATGTATAGCTAGACTCACACGCGCTACAGTAGTCCTAGAATCGACTAAACCGTAAGCTCTAATACCAATCAAATGTAACACCCCTTACCCGAGACCATCGCCGGAATTGAGTAAGAGGCATTACTAGACTTGACTACAAGTTCAGGACATAAAAACTTAAAGCTGTCAAAACTGCATCATGCTGGATAATTTGACCATAACTCGAGTTACCCAACTCAAAATTTAGATCCGTAAATTTTCCTCGAAACTAGACTCATATAAGAATTTTCCATAATTTTTCCAGAATTTTTGGTCTGGTCAATCAATACCAGATTTTTATTAAAGTTTCCCCTGTTTCACTGTTGATGATTCTGACCTGTCTCTACAAAAATACAGTTATCTCATTGCACAAATTTCCTATAATGTTCTTGTTTATACCAATGAAAAATAGACTCATTAAGAGTTTCACACATATAAACCATGCTTCCTAATTATTTTTGTACAATTTTTGACAATTTTTCCAAAACAGAACAGTGACTCACGAATTCGTTCAGTGCAGGTCTCACTAAAACTGAATTATCTCATAATATATAAATCTTTTGCCTACTATGTTTCTTTCATGTAAAAATAGACACAATAAGGTTTAATTCCATATCTCATTCACCTTTTAATTCAATATACCCTATTTTTGGTGATTTTTCTAACTCACATCACTGCTGTTACTACAAGCTGTTTTGTTGCATTTATGAAAGACTAGCTTCTAACCGAACTTACCAACATTCCTAATTCAAGGATTCATTTCAGTATATAAACATTTCCTTAACAAAATGATTAAACTTTGATTAAGAAAGCATAAACCTTGCCATCATGAACCAACATACACATCAAAAAACACAACAACGTATTTAACTAGAAATTTAGCCATATTCGCATGGCCATTATATACAAGAACCTTAAAATTTCATCAAGACAAAGACCAAGTCCTTCCTATACATGCCTTCATTTAAAACCAAAATAAAAGAGTACCCAAAATGTAGATTGATAGTGTGAGCGACTTTCCCGAACGATCCCGACGAGCTTGTAGCTTGCCTAATCTATAAAACAGAGGAAACATTTCACACGATAAGCTTGCTAGCTTAGTAAGTCCTAATTTCATAAAAATATAACATTCAAACACTAACAATTCAATTTTTACAACTCAACTTGTACTTATGCTCATTTTCATTATTAAGCTTTCAATTTCATATCCATGTAACTAAGTATGAAATTGATAGGAAAGTTTCTCCTTACCCACATATTTATGATCGAAATATTCGTTTAGAAATCCGATCTTTAAAACCCAATGTTTCATCATATAACCATAGGTACCATTATTCATATACTTGGATATCAATTATTATAACATGTTATTAATTATACAACCACCCTTGTGGCCGAATACACCTAGTCTTATATTTACATATTAAACGGCCAAAGTCACGATACCACATCATTTATCAATAGAACCGAGAAATACATACCATTGATAATAATCACTGAATCACTAGTTTACCTTATCTTAATTAAGTAAGAAACTCATTCCTACTTTACATACTCACCTGAGCCGTTAACTCGACATATTTGCTTTAATTTGCCTTGAACATAAATTTCGGTTTCTAGTTTGTAAAGCACATCACCGACATCAAGCCTGCTAGGCGTAGAAGCCCGAATAATAACACCGGCACAAGGCCTGCTAGGCATAAAAGCCCGATAAATAACACCGACACAAGGCCTGCTAGGCATAAAAGCCCGATAAATAACACCGGCACAAGGCCTGCTAGGCATAAAGCCCGATAAATAACACCAAGCACAAGGCACGCTGGGCATAAAGCCCGATTATGTCACTGCACGAGGGCTCGCTAGGCTCGAAGCCGAATGTCGAAATATTTTTACATGCTTTTCACATTTCACTATACATATCGAATCATATACATTTATTCCCATTGCATTAAATAAATTTGAAATCAATCCAATCCATCATTATCACATTCGGCCAACTCATGGTTTTACACCAAGCTTATACAAATTTTATTATTCACTAGATATGTAAATGATCTTTAAATATAAAGTAGCTCAAGAACTTACTTATTCACCTTGCATTAGCCAAAATAATTTCCATCACATACTCAACATAAATCATCAACCAATATGTCAATATACATTCGGCCATGATGTAATTGGATACTAACATTCATAAATTTTTAATAGTCAAGATAACCATAATTAATTCTTTAACATGATTTAACTAAAGGACTTACCTCGGTTGTCGATAGTCCGTGCGAATCGGCTATTCGAGAACCTTCATCTTTCCCCGGTCTAATTCGGTCTTTCTTTGCTCTTGATCTAAAACACATTAGAATTTAGCTCATTTAATCTCATTTCATCTCAATTTTGTCCCAAAACACCCAAATGGGCAATTTACCATTTTGCCCCTAATGTTTCCCATTTTTACAATTTAGTCCTATTTGTACAAAACACAAAATATGCAAAATTTTCCAACATCCTAGCTTGGCCGAATCTTCATTATAGTCATAGGTGTCCATGCATTTCATTTATTTGACATTTTAATCCTTCACAAATTTATTCTTTTCAATTTAGCCCTATATACTAAAAATTACCAAAAATTCCAATACAAAACTTGTAAATCTTTAACATACATTTAATTTAAAATCATCAAACATCAAAACTATCCAAGCATGTTAATGGCCGAATCCTATATACATAGTATTTTCAAAAATTTAGACATGGGTCGGGTAATACACGAAACAACGATCTCAAAAACGTAAAATTTATCAAAAACTAAGTAAAATACCTACCCCAAATCAAGCCTTAAGTTGCCGAAACTTCAAGCTCCAAAAATGGAGTTTTTCTCCTCAAACATTCGCCAAGAAGATGAACAATGTGATGTTCTCTTTCTTCCCACTTAACTTTATTATTTTATGTTATATTAACACATTTAATTTACCTTATTTACTAATATATCAACATAACATATAATAGGCTAATTTAACATATAATTTGGACTTATAAAAGCCCATTGCCGTCCCTTACTATGGTGAATGGGCTAATTGCCCTTTTGGTACACCCACTTAAAAAGCCACAATCAATTTAGTACTCTTCACTTTAGCATGCAACTTTTGCGCTTTTCTCGATTAAATCCTTTTTATCAAATTGAGCACTTAAACGACTAAATTTTTCTACGAAATTTTCACACTCACTAAATCACATGTAACAAACACAAAATATAATATTAAAATATCTCTCAGGCTCGGATTCATGGTCCCGAAACCACCGTTCCGATTTGGGTCAAAATTGGTCTGTTACACGGCCACCAGACACGCCTGTGTGTCCTGGCCTTGGTCTTATACTGACTTCCCCACCACGGCCACCAAGCACGCCCGTGTGCCACGACCGTGTGCTCTTAGCTAGCTACTGACTTGCACACCACGGCTAGATGACATGCCCGTGTCGAGGCCGTGTGATACTAAACTGCATCCTACAATTCACCCATGGTCGTTAGGCACGCCCGTGTGCCACAACCGTGTGACATTATAGGCCATTTACAAGGCCAAATTGCCACCCACTCGGGTCATGTCTAGAAGCAATGTTACCAATCTATTTTACACACATATAACAAGCAAGAACATGCCTAATTTCAAAACCAAAAACTCATCACATCACAAGCATGATTCATTCATTTTCTTCATTAAAACTAGAACATCTCATGAGACATTTAACATACTAAACATAACTAACCAAACACTTGACTATTTTCATGGGCATTTAAACCATACCAAAACTATACATATATCACATTCATCAAGGCATAATATGAACCAAAATAATCATATCTCATGACTAAGTATATACATCAACTTGTACCAAAAACTAGACTATACAAGCCATACCTAGATATAACCATTTCCAAAGTGTACCAAAATGAGTTTAGTAGTGTGATGACGATCCTTGACAATTCCGAGCCTTCAGTAGCTTTGACGACCTATAAAACGGAGAAAATGCACACAGAGTAAGCTTTCCAAAAGCTTAGTAAGTCAATATACAAACAACTTAGTATGAAATGCACATAACCAAATCAATAAAATGACCAATTCGATTCTCATGATATAACTCATCTTGTACTTGCATAAGCTTGTTTGCTTAACCATCACTTACCATATACATAATATCGTAGTAAGATCACATAGATACTTACCTTGTATACACAATTAGTGTATAATCAACGTACCTGAATCGTACATTCATTTACTTAATCTATCAAAGCTCGGATTTACTATTCGTATCTCAGACTTGCCCTTTGAATCATAAGGAATCCAATTAGATACTCAGAAGCTCGGAATATTTGTACAATGCCATCATCCCAGATGAGGTCTTACATGCACTCGGGTATCGATGCCACTGTCCTAGACAGGATCTTACACGAATCAATACGATGCTGATGTCCTGGAGATGGTCTTACACGTAATTATCATAACGAAGGCAATGTCCTAGACGTAGTCTGTAACTGTCTGGTGTATACCATAGTCAGAACAGTGGTTTCGGGACCAAAAATTCGAGTTTGTATAATATTTTGATATTATATTCTGTAACATTGATATATGATTAAGCATGTGTTAAAGTTTCATAAGTTAATTTATCTGTCTATGTGTTTAATTTGACGAAAGGATGAAATTGCATTAAATATGAAAGTTGTATGCTATATGTTAAAGTGCTTATGTGTTATGGCTTTTTAAATATGAGGACTTATGTGGCAATTTAGCCATTTCCATGGTTAGTCGATGACTAAGGTCATAAATGACCTTGTAACTATGTGATATGTATATTTATATGAAAGGTTATATTGGTAAATTAGTTTATATCATATTATTAATTAAACAAAAGCTTAAAATAAGCTTGAATCTATTGTTCATCCATCGAATATACACAAAAGAAAAGAAAAGAGAAAGAAGCTTATTATTCGGCCTTTGTAAGCTCTAATTAAGGTATGATTTGGTTTCGATTTTTGATAATTTCTACGTTTTTTGTAATCGTTGCTTCGTCTACTATCAAACCCATGTTCCAATTTTGTGTATTGATGATATTTTCAAGTTATGCCATTGACGCTAGGTTGAACTTTGTGATGCTTTAAGGTGTTAAATGATAGATTGGTGGTAGATGAACATGTTTTGTTCTTGAAGTTTTGATGAATTTAGCTTAATAGGGCTAAATTGAGAAAATGACAAATTGAGAGACTAATTTGTAAATTTGATGAAAAATGTGGGTTTGTATGTGATATACGGCCAAGCTTGTGTAAAAGTAGATTTTGTGATTTGATGTTTTGAGAAAAGTGGACTAAATTGCTAAGTTGTGCAAATGTGAGGGCTAATTTGCAAATTGCCCTAAATGTGTGTCTTTGGATTGAATTGAATGAACTAATGAATAAAAGGGTTAATTCTGAATATGTTTAGATCAAGAACCGAGGAAAACAGATTTAGATCGCGGGAAAGCAAAAGTTATTGAGTAGCCGTTTTCTATTCCAATAAACTGACTCCGAAGTAAGTCACTATACAAATAAATGAATATGTATGCATTTGTAATTGTTCATATGTTTAATGATGATAATTAATGCTTATGAGAAATTCTGTATTTGAATTCAGGGATAAGTTTGATATATTGACTAAGTCTGAAAAGCTTCGTACGAACCTTGACATAGGTATCTGTTCTATTTTATCATGTAAGACTACGTCTGGGACGTTGGCATTGATTTGAGATTCGTGTAAGACCCTATTTGGGACAGTGGCATTGATATCTAATTATGTGTAAGACCACGTCTAATACGTTGGCATCAATATAAACTTTACGTATAAGACCACGTCTGAGACGTTGGCATCATTATGTCACTTACGTGTAAGACCATGTCTGGGACATCAGCATCGTTTTGATTCGTATAAGACCCTATCTGAGACAGTGGCAATGATATCCGAGTGCATGTAAGACCTCGTCCGGGACGTTGGCATTGTACGATTATTCTGAGCTTTTTGAGTATCCCATTGGATTTATTACTGTTCAATGTGCAAGTCTATGATACTAATTGCAAATCCGAGCTATGACAAATATGTGATAGTAAATTCAATTCAGGTATGTTGATTATACACTAATTGTGTATACAAGGTAAGCATCAATATGATCTTACTATGATGCTATGAATATGGAATTGATGATATGTTGTATAAGGTTTTGGTGAAATGAGATATGTGTTTATATGATCTTTGAATTGGGAATATGGCTGATGTGGTCAAGAGTGTATGAATGAAAGCAAATATATGCATTTTATGTTAAGTTGTTGTATATTGACTTACTAAGCTTTTGGAAAGCTTACTATGTGTGTGTTTAATCTGTTTTAAAGGGTGTCAAAGCTACTGAAGGCTCGGGACCGTCAAGGATCGTCATCACACTACTAATATCATTTTGGTACACCTTGGATATGTATATAGCTAGATATGGCATGTATAGGCTAGTTCTTGTGATGATTTGTAAAGTGAACTTAGCCATGTGATTTAGCTAGTTATGTTTTGGTACCATACTCAGATGAATGTTATATGTGAAGTTGTTATGATATGATTAGTTGATATATGGAATGGTTATGAGATGGTAAGTATATAGATAAATGGTGAATGGGTATAATTGAGTTATAGTTATGCAAATTGGTATGTTTAGTATTGATTGAAATGAAAATTTAATGTATAGTTGTGAATATCTTAGTGATCAAATGTGCATGATTTAAATGGCTATTTGTATGTTTTTGGTTGCCATATATGCTTGATATGTGTTGGTAAATGATGCTTATAGGTATGAACTTTTCTGGTTGGTATTTTGGCCTTGTAGATGGCCTATAATGTCACATGGTTGTGGCACACGGGTGTGCCTTAGACCGTGGGTAAATTGGCAGGATGCAACCTAAAATCACACGGCCTCAACACGGGCGTGTCATCTGGCCGTGGTGTGCAAGTAAGTAGCTAACATAAAAATACACGGCCTCGACACGGGCGTGCTTGGTGGCCGTGGTGGGGAAGTCATTATATGGCCTAAAAGTACATGGCCATGGCACACGGGCGTGCCTAATGACCGTGTTGGTATAGTCAGTATAAACACGGATGGTTACACGGGAGTGTATAGAAGCCGTGGAGGGCACACGGTCTCCTCCCACGGGCGTGTCTCCCCTGTATTTTAGAAAAGTTTCAAATTTTCATGAAATTTCATATGTGTTTCAGTTTAGTCCCGACTTAATTTATAAGTATGATTAAGGTCTCGAGGACCTGATTAAGGGACATTATGTCTGAGAATGATGATTGAATGTATGATTTTGTTTGTGAATGTTTTCGATCTATCCGGTAATGCTCCTAACCTTAATCCGGTGACGGACTCGGGATAGGGGTGTTACATGGTCTTACACGCAAAACTTATATCGATGCCAACGTCCCAGACGTGGTTTTACATGCAAAACTTATGTCGATGCCAACGTCCCAGACGTGGTCTTACACGAAATCTGAAATCAACGCCAATGTCCCAGACATGGTCTTACATGATAAAACAGAACAGATACCTAGTCCTAAGTTCATACGAGACTTCTCGGACTTAAACACTATATCAAACTCTTCTTGGAATTCATATGAAAAATCTCTCATCAGCGTACATAATAAACCTTAGTCATATAGAAAATCATCATATCATACAAATATGTTTATTTGCATAGCGACTTACCTCGGATTCGGTTTATCGGAATAAGAACGGCTACTCGCTTACTTTCGCTTTCCTGCGATCTAAATCCATTTTCCTCAATTCTTGATCTAAACATATTCAGAATTAACCCTTTTATTCACTAGTTCATTCAATTCAATCCAAAGACACACATTTAGGGCTATTTGTAATTTAGCCCTCACATTTGGACATTTTATCACTTTAGTCCATTTTTCTCAAAACATCAATTTCACACAATTTATTCACACATATGCATAGCTGAACCTCCTTAGGGACTATATAAGTCCAAATATTTCATCAAATTCACAAATTAGTCCTTCAAAATAATATTTTCACAATTTAGCCCTATTTAGCTAAATTCATCAAAATTTCCAGAACAAAACATGTTCATCTAGTTCATATCTTTTATTTAACACCAAAAATCATCAAAACGCTTAACATCTCATCAATGGCATCTCACACAAACATCATCAATTCATAAAATTAAAACATGGGTTTTGTAGCTGTCAAAGCAACGATTACAAAAATGTAAAAATTATCGAAAACAGATCAAAAACTAACCTTGAATTTTAAACCCTCAAATGGCTGAACCTTAGCAAGCTTAAGTTCTTTCTTTTTTTCTTTGGAATTTCGGAAAGAAGATGACAAAATAATGAAGCCACTAAATCATGTTTCTTTTATTATACTAATATAACTTATAAAATAGTATAATATAAATTTAAGTTATAAAATAACATATAAAAGCATACTTTATACATATGTTGCCATCCACCATAAATAAAAATGGGCTATTTGCCCTTTAAGGACTTCACTATAATAAAGCCACATCAATTTAGCCAAAAATCAAATAAAATGCCACTTTTACCAATTATGCAATTCAGTCATTTTGTCAAATTAAACACACAGACAGATAAATTAGTGCACGAAAATTTCACACATACTAATTCACATTTCAACGGCACAGAAAATAATATTAAAATATTATACAGACTCGAATTTGTGGTCCCAAAACCACTATTCTGACTAGGGTACAAACCGGACTGTTACAACTCGATACTCTAGTTAGAGACCATATGATTACTGTTATGGATTACTTTTTCAAGGCAACGGATAATGAGGCCAATCTAGATCAGAATACAAATATTGAAATGGTGTTTGAAAGCTTGTCTAAGGACTTTTCTGGCTTTAGGGTTGCATATTGTTTGATCTAGTGCCCTGAGTATGGTATATTAATTTGTAGAGTTTTAATTTTTTTTTTCCGTGCATATTGGTTAATAAAACAAATTCACAGATTACATTAATATACTTTGTATGACTATCTTTATATGGTTTTTGCACGCAAAGTAGAATGGAAGCAAATATTTCTCATTGATTGTGTAATGTTTAGACTAATACTAAGTGGTATTACGTGGTCGGATCATAATATGAAAAGATAACTTATATTAGTAGAAAAACCTAAACATGTCCTTAGTATAATCAGAAATGAGCAAACCAATTGAAAGACTAATATGTTGTCTATCAAGTCCAATTAGGGAGATGTTTTATCTTGGGTTTCGGAGCAGTCGACTATGAGAAGATAGAGACATAATGTGACTGACTGGACTGGCAATACATTAGACTGGACCCAAGAAGAATAGGTGATGTGATCCGGCCCAGGTTAATCGAGTCATTTCACTTGTTTGCCCGATCGTCGACGAGGAGAATGTTCGTTGCGTTGAAAATGTGAAATTTGGTTAAGTTATGTGGAAGCTAACAAGATGGTTTTGAAATGGAAAGGGGTTTTAGTAAGGATGAAATAGGTTCGGTTTAACAAGAAATAAAGATTGGTAATTTGATGAAGTGATGGAAATGAAAAAGGGAACTTAACGAAAGAACGATTTAGCACTATATCATAGTGTCACCCCGTTTCTTATGTTGTTAAGGTGGTTGGATGGAGAAGTAGGATGAATGCCACACCAATGGAGTTGGTGATAAGTTCAAACAAGTCGGGAAGACGCCACTAGCAATGCTCGATAAGTCAAACAAGACTTGTACAAAATAGGAGAGGAGGTAAACTCACTCGAGAACAAAATGTTCATAAAATTTAATCAAAGTTACAAAAGTCCAAAAGTCCCTTTACAAAGGTGATTTCACCTATTTATAGTGCTAGAATAGGGTAGCCAAATAGTCACAAGTATTCATCTTAATGTGCTAATAAAAAGCTGAAATAAAGTTCAAATCTCTTGACATTCTTAAACCAAATAACTCCATCATTGAATTCACTTCAATTTAGCTAAATGAATGTCTTTGAATGCTTGAACGATGACTCTTGAATTGTTCCTTGGCTTGCCAAATAGACACCAGCTCCTTAATGGTGTTTTGAATGCTTAAATTAATCTTTTGAAAGAGCAAAAACAACTGGTAGATGAAAGGGTTGCTGCTGAATTTTAAAGGGTGTTATAATGCTCTTTTAAACTCCTTAAATGATGTATAAAACTCCCTTTGTAACAGCTTCTTTTGTAACCAAAAAAGCACCTGAAAAGTCACTTCAATTAAGTTGAAACAGCCTTGAAATGTAACGGTTGTAAGCTGAAGAGACACCTGCAATAAACACATTAAAATGAACTTATTAAACATATTTAAACACTAATTAAACATATCAAAAATAAATACTTAACTTAAATGAATGAACTAAACATATGCATCAATTATTCCATCAACTAGTTAATTAAAGAAGCATAAATAAATAAACTTAAACTCATGCATCAATAAATAATCCTAGTAACTAGATTAATTAAGAGTAACACTTATTAAATAAAGTTCAACAAAAACACTTATTAATTAAACTAAGATGAGTTGAATAAATGTCTAGCAACTCATTTATTAAACTAAGATGCTTAAATGCATGGCTTGAAATACAAACTAAATGAACAAATGAGTTACTTAATGCAAGCTTAATTTAATGATGCAAACTTAAACTAACATGGGAGTTACATAATGCATAACTTTATTAAATGCAGAACACACAAAGTGGAAATCTAAAATTAAAAATATGCAAACTTATTAATTTAAATAAAACTATATTAAATTAAAAAGTCCTTAAGAGATTGGCCCAATAATCAATCAAGTCTATGAGATGTTTCATCTTGCACTTGGGCCCTTCAGGTTTAGGCCAATTCTGAGGTTGTTGAGTTGTGTCGAAACATGATGCGACGGGGTTCGCAACAATAGGTCCTGAATCCATTTATGGATTTTTTTACTTGTTATGTTTTTAGTATGGCATACCTAAGTCCTGAGTGTGACAGGCTATGTACGTGTAACACCCCAAACCCGGCCTAAACGTTACAACCGAATTTGGCGTGTCACATTGAAGTGTTTTTCGAATTCAAAGTCTGATGGGAAAAATCATTCGAGTAAAAATCCATTTAGTTCTTATTTCTTAGAAAACAATTGGTAAGTTATAAAAACTACCACTTAGTAAAACGATTACCATGTTTGTTACTGTGGGTTTAAATTTTCAGAAGCCACTCCATCTACTATTATCTTGAAGTTAAAAATATGTGTTTTCCTTGAAAAATAGTTATTAGTTGTGAAAACTTATTTATGTCCGTTTAGCAATTCAAATTAAGGAATTAAAAACCCGATGAAAAGAAATTAAAATTACCAGAGACCTTATTACAAAAATATCAACCCAATATAAAATATTTAAATGATTACATTTAAACAGACATCCTCGATCGTGTGGCCCCCACCGAGTCCCTCGCAGCTCCAAATCCACTAAGTCCGCGGATTACCTATACAGTTAAAAGAACAGGGTGAGTTATGAGAACTTAGTGTGTAATCCTCTATCACTCAATCAGTAATACATGCAGTAATAGTCTGGGCCTGAGCCCTGTTCAGTAACAGCGTAGTGTGGGCCTTAGCCCAATACAATAGCAGTGTGGGCTTAAGCTTGATACAATATCATTATGGTGCAAGTATGCAAACCCACCCCAATCCAGCCAGCACACCACCCGTACCAACCCAACACACAATGTGGGGACAAAGTCGACCCACCCAGCCCTCACACCAATATTGCAGCATAGCTGCCAGTAATAATAATGTAGCAGAGCTGCCAGTAATAGTATATGTGGCAAATCCACCAGTAATAGTAATTGTGGTAGAGCCACCAAAGATCGTCGATATGTGTGCAGAGTCACCATGAATGCATTTCCTCCATAATGAAATCCCAACCCCATGCAGTATGCCATGTCATTAATATTTAGTGTATGCAACATGTCCTACTCAGTACAGTCATACAGTACATATTTTCATCCGTCACTCTATCTCTGGGGGTAAAATAGTCATTTTCATGTATTAGGTGTAAAACGGTAATTTTGCCCTTTAGGGGTATTTTGGTCATTTCACTCACTAGGGGTATTTCAGTCATTTTACTCATTAAGGGTATTTCAGTAATTTTACTCATTAGGGGTATCGGTACAGTTAATGACCTTTCTGAAGGCCTACAGTCGCCTCGAGCGACATAGATAATCTATTTGGTCGAAACAGTGTAAATGGGTTCAAAGCCCAATATTCAGCCCAAATGGGCCCACACGCTCGTGTGGCCCATTTGGCCTAAATTCATTCATGGCTATGTGATCTACATAGCCTAATCCAGTTTCTGCCACTTTTCGTAAATTTTATCCATCTGGGCCCACGAGTCTATTGGGCCCACACAGTCGATTTCGGCCCTACGAGAACAATAGTAGTGGCTTCTTCAGTCTACTGCCCTCAGTTGTGGGCTCGATTTTTCCACACGAGTGATCGCACACTCGTGCGGCCTCAAATGCCAAAGTTTCGCTTTTCAGCTTTTGCCGATTCATAGCGAACATAGTGTGATTACACACCTTTTTACAGAGTCGTTCCAAGATCTACGAGCAGCCAACCTAAAATCATCGAGATCCAATGTTAGTCCTTAATATGCTAGGGTAAAACACCCTCTTATCACATCTGTTCCCAAAAAAGGCACTTACTAGCTTACCTTGATTGTACGAACTACAGCCTGTTCCTTTTAGCTCGTGGGCTAAAACTGATCACACTTTTCTTGCCGATAAACTACGATAACAAAAGATTTTAACAGATGAGGACCGATCATAACTATGGCTTGAATCCATGAATATTAGTCCTACGAAATATATAGAGTTATTTGACCTATTCAATATAGTGAAAGATAGGGTTTGACAACTTGAGTAACTTTTGCACTTCTCCACTCCTCGGGAATACCTAAAACCCAACGATCACCACACCAAGAGGAAGGGATCACCATTCGACCATCAAAGAACATGGAGAAAAGAAATATTCGACTTTTAGTGAAAAGAGAAAAGGAAATGGATTCGCACACATATCACAATAATAGAGAACAAGAGAGGGAACTTTTGAATACCTATCGATTTGTCAGGATCACTTGTAGATATCAACTCAATATACTGCCCGCAGAGTATGGACACAATCGGGATTTAGAGAGAAAATAAGCAGAGTATGTGACCACCCAAAGGATTAGCAGAAGAAGAAACTCGGTTTAAACATAATAAAGAAGTTGAAAAATAGAAAGAGAGGGGATGGTATGGTGAGTTCAGCCAACAAGAACTAATCAATGAAACCAAAGATGTTAGTAGGGCATTCGGCCAAGGCTAACTGAATGGGAAGAGAAGGGAAAGGAAATGGAGAGAAAAAGACGAGTAGAGATTCGACTGACAGTGTGAAATGATTGAAGAAAACAAAAGGGGTATTTGGCTAATAGAGAAAAGAAACAAAATTGCCCAAAGTACCCGGATGGTAAAAGAAGGTTTAACTTACACATAATATACCAAAAGAGCAACTCACGTTGCACCAAAAGCAAAGAAGAGAGTTTCCCGAAAATCCAGTATTCAACCACTAAACAAATGAAAAGAATACCAACACTCAGGAAATGACCAAAACTTAATACTCTATTTTTCCTTTAGCGAATTCGGCAACAACCTTCAACAACTCAAACTCCTCTTTTTCCTCCTAAAATCTCTCCCCATATCACTCCCCATATCGCTGCTTGAATCTCTCCTCATATCTCTCCACAACTCCTTCATCAGAATTTCACTGTAACACAACCACTTGCCGATCCATGCTGCAAAATAAAATACACCATTGCTCATCCCAAGACTTGAACCTCAGATCCATTGCCACAGTTGCAACGCCAAAACCACTGTACCAACAGGCTCTATGTGTGTCATATTTTGAACAAAAATATTCTTAAAGCCTACATACTAAAGCTAAGGTTCATCTAAGACAAAAACCAAAAATTTTGCAAAAGCCAGGGCTTGAACCCAGGACTTCTTAGACACTCCCAAACACTCCTAAATCTCTTAACCATCAAAGCAAACAAGCAATTGTGTCAGAACATCCAAAATTAAAGACCCTATATTTTTGGGGCGTTACAGTATACGTGACTCATACACTTTGATGTAAGTAAAAGCCTAAGTTCGAATAGATAAGGAAACGAAAGCTGGCATGTTGGGTGTATGACTTCTACAATATGTAGCGTCATTTACAATAGATGAATTCATAGCCCAAAACATGGGTAAATGATATCCTCTCATGGGCATTACATGGTTAATGAAAAGTAAACGTGGCCATAGGTCATTCGTCTTTGTGATAGATGACTTGATTACTATTTAGTAATTGACTTTTCATGAAGAAAGATGTAATGATTACCATGAGATAAAATAAGATCATATTAGGAGAATGAACATTATCCCAAAGAGATTAATGATACCCTATGAGGGTAACTACCTTATGACAAGGTCATTAGATGAGTACCGATCAAGTTGCTTTTGTAAGGATTTTCCGTTGGGGAGAGCTTAGTCACGATACTATAGTGGAATGGCTTAAGGACTAAATGGGTTTATAATTAATAGGTGAAAAGTTAGAACTTAATTATAAATCATTTAAGCCTCAATTGCATATGTCCAATCGATCCCTCCGGTAGCTTGTTAAACCAGGAATGAATTGCATGTTGAATTAAATGAACAAAAATGAATAGAAATGGAGAAATAAAAAACATTTGAAAATGATTATGATTTTCTCTAAAATGAAAATGAAAAAGGAAAACTGGAATCATTTGAAAATTAATGTGGTTTTCTCCAAAATGAAAATGACTTAAAAAAATGAATTTATGTTTTTCGAATTAAAAGAAGTTCGAAAATGGAAATAAATCCTTTGGTCATAGTCATCTGTGGAATGAAAAAATATTAAATATATTTTCTCGTTGATTCTTTTACGGTAAAGTCATCGTGATTTTAACAAAATTAAAATTGGGTTGAGAAAATTATTTAATTGGTTATATATTGAAGTTTATTTTTGGGAGATAGAAAAGCAAATATTAGGTTAGACCAAATTATAAAGTATTGGGTTAAAAGCCTGAGAAGTACTTGTAATTGGGCATGATATGGAAGAGGCCCAAAAGCCTTTTATATTATAAGGTGGGATGACAAACCCTAGTATTATTAACTAGGGTTGCTGCCCCATACAAACTAGTTGAACTATGATTTCGTTTTTCTAGTTGAAATAAACTTCTATAATTCAACAAGGGTTCTACCTTCTCTCCCTATAAATAGAAGACATCGGTAGGGCTATTCACACAGAACTTAAAGACATTGTTACTCTACTAAAAAATAGAACAATTTATTCTGAACTATTGAATATAATTTTCTGGAATAACAATTTTTCAGTTTCTATTTTGAAGAGAGAATTTTCGTTTTCACCCTAAAAAAACTATTTCTAGTTTCTATGTTTAATTCATTTTGTTCGATCCTACACTCGAAGAAATTCATGGTAAAAGACTAATGGAAAAGATCATTTGGTGGAAAATCAGGAACAAAAAGGATCTATCTATCTGAAAACACAAGTACGATTTCAGTCTAATGTTTATTGCTATAAATATCATAAATCAAGTCAATTTTCAAAATTTTTATTTTTTGCTGTGCAAGAAAATTATTTTTGAATCAGATTTTTTCCAACACATATAACCTTGGAAAGAAGAAACTGACGCTTACACAACTCATGTAGGAGTTATAATCCTATGAATTGATGTCGATTGGCGGTCAACTAGTCTCAAAAGCAAAAGTAAACTTAGTGATTGCTTATTTTTCCAAATAGAAGGAAAAGTAGACCAAGAGTACTTTTCTTAGAGTCCTAGAGAAAGCAGTATTTGCTGCCGCTTGGGATGGAGGAAAGTGGTGGTGACGATCGAGAGAAAAGGGATGAGATCTCCCTCATAGCAGAAGAACTTATTCAATTATCAGTCAAAGGTTCGATGGTGGTGGCAAACGCAACACCAACTATGATCTGTACTATTTGGACAGAGAAGCTTTATAATCCAGAAAGTTTTAGGGCACAGATGAAAAACATATGGAAGACAAGGAAGAAATTTAAGATTCAGATGGTAGGGTAGAATTTATTTTTGATAGTGTTTGATTTAGAAAATGATCTAGAGACAATTATGGAGTGGAAACCATGGCCTTTTTGCAAAAGCCTTATTTTATTTGATAATTCAACCGATGGAAAGAACTCAGATTAGGCTCACGTCTTCACTATTTTGGATTAATATTGGCTCATGCTTACCAGAATTTGATAAAAAAAGATCTTTTGCATGCCATAGGTGTTACGTTTGGAGGGGTAATCAGATCTAAAATAAATGGGGAGTCATGCCGACTTAGGATAAATCTGGATGTGCAGAAACTCCTTAGAAGAGGTATTTTCATTTCAATTGATAATATTAATAAATAATGGATTTCTTTTAAATATGAGAAATTACCGATGTTTTACTTTGGGTGTGGAAGAATGGGACATGGTCTTAAAGACTGTCTCGAGTTAAATCCTGTGGAAAAAATAGAATCAAAGATGATCCACGTTACACGTCAGCCTTAAAAGTAGAATTAAATTTAATCGTAAAGGAAAGTTTGAAATTCAATGCTATCTTAAAAAAGGTGGGGTCTCAGCGCTCTTATGTAGGAGGTACAGAGTCAATGCCAAATAGTATTAAAATACCAGAAGAGAAGGATAGCACGACTTGGAGAACACAAAGGAAATTACAATAGATTTGCGTGGAGGATGTGAAAAAGAAGCAGGAAGAAGTATCCATAATTAAGAGAGATAAACAGATGAATGATAGCAAGAGCGAGCAAGTTAAAAATCAAAATTCAGCCAAGAAGTCAAGCTGGAAAAGAATTGTTCCAACAACCAAGATGGATCAAAGAAAGGATGGAAGTAGCATGAGGAAGAGGAAATCCATGGAAGAAGGAATCAGAACTAGCTGTATAATAGCTGAATATGAAGATGGAACAAAAATATTGAGAAAAGAAGGTAAAGAGGATTGTGATGAAGTTTTACTGGAAGTGATGATTGAAAATATAGAGCAGAGTGACATTCCAACAATTATGGAATCGACGACTGCCAAGAGACAAGCCAACAGACTGCAATGAAAAACATTAGTTGGAATGTCCATGGATTGGGGAGTCCACGGGCAGTAAGAAGGTTGTGGTACTTTTTAAAGCAGCACAGTCCCCATATGGTCTTCTTATGGAGACAAAAATCGATAAGAAACACATGGAAAAAGTTAGAAGGAGTTGTGATTTTTTTGAATCGGATCGATGTTGAAGTCGAGGGTCCTCGTGGTGGATTATGCTTTGCATGGAAAGGGGACATTACAGTTACTTTGAGGAGTTTTTCAAAAAGTAACATTGATGTATTGATGAAAGAGGAAAGTTTCAGAAAGGAATGGAGATTTACGGGGTTCTATGGTTCACCTTATGTGACTAACAAAAATGATTCTTGGAATTTGCTAATGAAATTAGGGTAAGATCAAAATCATTCACGGTTAGTAAGCGGCGACTTCAATGAAATCATGTATTATTTTGAGCAAAGTAGAGGTGTTCTAAGAGAAGAGAGATGAATGAAGGCTTTCCGCGAGACTTTGGGGGATTGTCAACTAGAGGACTTGGGGTATTTGGGAGTTCGGTTTACTTGGGAAAGGGGGAATTTGCAAGAAACTAATATCAAGGAAAGACTTGATAGGGGAGTTGCAAATGACAAATGGAGGCATCTTTTCCCATCAAGTACTGTTCAACATTTAACTCATTCAATGTTAGATCATTGCCCACTTCTTTTAAATACTGATAGCAAAAATAATTATATGAGAAGTCCAAGTTTTAAATTTGGGGCGTGGTGGATCATGGAGGAGTCTCTCGAAAGAGAAATCAATATAACTTGGGAATTATCCACAAGAAGGATAGTTGAGAAACTTCAAAGACTACAGCTGAGCTTAAGGAGATGGGCAAGTAAGATTAAAAAAGGGTGAGAGGGGTTAAAGAGAAAGCTAATGAATGAACTTGAAATCTTGATGGCGAAAGAAAGGGATGATGAAACGATGGAAAAGATTATTGATACCAGAGTTAATCTTAATATAGAAATTGATAAAGATGAGATGTACTGGGAACAAAGGGCAAGGGCTAACTGGCTCAAATTAGTGGATAAGAACTCAAGTTTTTTTCATAAGTTTGCCTCAGCACGTAGACGGATAAATACTATATCTAGGCTGGAATTAGATGAAAGAGGAGAGGTTATTGATGCAATTAAGATCAATGAGGCTGCTTCATTATTTTTTTAGAAGTTTTCGTCAAATGGAGTAAGGGATTTATCTCATCTCTTATCTGGCATAGAAAACAATATTTCACATGATTTAAATATAGTTTACTATCTAATTATACAGCAGAGGAAGTTCATTCGGCTTTGCAAAGGATGGAGCTTACTAAGGCACCAAGATCTGATGGATTTCCAACACCATTTTTCAGAGATATTGACATATAGTAGGTAAAAACGTAACAACTTATTATTTGGGGGTTTTTGAATAACAATCAGAATTTAGACTCTCTTAATCAGATAGATATTGTGCTGATCCCAAAAATCTCAAAAATCAGACAGACCTATTAGTTTGTGCACGGTTATTTATAAAATTGTGGCAAAAATAATTGCAAATCAACTTCAAGAAGTAATTGGAAGATGTATTGACTTGGCCCAAAGTGCTTTTGTCCCAGGGAGACTAATTTTGGTAATGTGCTTGTAGCTTATGAAATTTTGCATACGTTTCGCAAAAAAAGCACAGGGAAAAAGGGGTATATGGCAGTAAAGCTTGACATGAGTGAAACCTACGACAAAGTTGAATGGGGTTTTTTAAAAGAAGTAATGCTACGGATGGGTTTTGCAAAGGAATGGGTGGCACTTATAATTAAATGCATTACCACAGTTTCGTATGAAGTTAACATCAATGGAGGAATGAGAAGAATTTTTCAGCCATCTAGAGGATTACGACAAGGGGGTCCTCTTAGCCCTTTCCTTTTTCTAATATGCAGTGAAAAGCTGTCATCACTGATGAGATTAGCAATGAAAGAGGGTTTGTTGAAAGGTGCTAAAGCTAGTAGGAGAGGTCCAAATATATCACATTTACTATTCGCATATGATTGTATCTTGTTTGGAGAAGCAACAAATAAGGGAGCAGTGTTGATGAAAGGAATTTTGAAGGAATATGAGGAATGCTCAGGCCAGTGTGTGAATTTTAATAAATCCACGATCTATTATAGATTGAATACATTAGAAGAAGAAAAAGCAGAAGTCTCGAAAATTTTAGGGGTAAGGAGTTCAACTAATCTAGAAAGATATTTAGGACTTCCTAATGTGGTTGGCAGACAAAAGAAAGAATCTTTTCAAAATCTTAAAGAACAGATCTATTCCAGAATTGAAGGTTGGAGTACAAGATTATTATTACAAGGAGGAAAGGAGGTTTTTATTAAATCAGTGCTTCATTCAATACCAACTTATGCCATGTCATGCTTTCTTCTACCGAAAACTTTATGTGGGGAGTTAGAAAACATTTTTGCAAAATTTTGGTGGCAGAAAGGATACGGAAAGAAAGGAATACATTGGTGTCAATGGAAGCATATGTACCGATCGAAAGAGGAGGGAGGAATGTGTTTTAGCAAAACAATGATGTTTGGATCCCAGATGCGAGAAATTTCAGATTATCTTCAGTTGTTAATAATTGAGGTTATTTTAAAGTTGTTGAGTTAATTGATAATAATGTCAGAAAATGGAAACGGGAGTTGATTGTTAATACCTTCTCAGAGGAAGTTGTTGGAAAGATACTTTGTATCTCGTTGGCAAAAGACCCTTATGACTACTTTCTGGCCTGGAGTGGTGAACCCTTGAGAGAATACTCGGTACAGAGCGCCTATAAACTATTTCTGAAGATGATCCTAGATCTTATGCTTTACAAACTGACTACAGAAATTTTTACAAAAAACTATGGCCACTTAATCTACCTTCAAAAATTAAGATTATAGTATGGAAAATATCTTGGAACTATTTGGCTATACGAGTTAACATGCAGCATAGGAAGCTAATAACTTCTGCAATATGCCCCCGATGTGAAAGAGGAGCAGAAACTATGATCATCTAATTTGTGAGTGCCCTATTTTAGTAATAATGTGGACAGAATTACCAATCCCAAATTTATTACAGGAATCTAATTTGGAGTTCCTACAGTGCCTTACCTGGGTTTTTGCTCAAAACACTTCATTTCATTGTAGGCTATTCTGTTGTACGCTGTGGGCAATCTGGGGAGAAAAGAATACAAGATTACATGAGAAAATACAGATCGGGGAAAGAAATAGTGAGCTTTGTTAAAAGTTACATTACTGAATTAGATGGGGTTGAACAAAAAAAACCCAAAAGTTTACAAGTAATTAGGAAATGGAAGCACCCACCTGAACAGTCAGCTAAAATTAATTTTGATGGGGCTTATGATGCGCGGCTCTGCCAATCAGCTTCAGGGATTGTGACGAGGAACAGTGAAGAGGTTGTTCTTCTATCAAGTTTAGATATTCATCAAGAAGTTACCTTAGCCTTCGCGGCTGAGGCGCTCGCTTGCCGCAAAGCAGTTCAAATCATAAAAGACATGCAATGGCCAAATATCATAATAGAAGGCGATTCATTAATAGTAATCAAAAAGTGTAAGGCGAAAAGACAAGATAAATCACAGGTAGGAGCATACATTCAAGATATTCAATAGCTTATTTCCAGATCTAGAAATCTCATGTTTGAATACATTCCTAGAACTGCTAACGGTGTAGCACATATAATAGCAACTGAAATGCTGAAGAAGAATGAGGTGCTCTACCTGTTAGGAAGTGTGCCTGGATTTGCTGATAACCAGAAAGAAATAGATAGAGTGCGGGAACCAGATTGGGAAAGGGGCAGAACAGAAGAGAAAGAGAGAAAAGTTTGAAATGGGCAGATCGATGGTTTAGGTGATAAAACTTTCCTTGGAATATGAAATGGTTTTAAGATGAAGCGACTGATGGGTGGCCAGGCTGACAATAGATAGGTTAGAAGAGGAAGAAAGGAATGATGAAACAAATAGATCAAGGGTTAGGTGTTAATGCTTTCCTTGAAAATCTGAAACTTTCATTATGAAGAAATGGCAGACTAATAGACATGACGAATATCAGAGTTCTCTAATTGGGCAAAGTAGTAGTGGTAATTATGGCTTTAGATATTTCTTAATATATTTTTTCTTCTATTTTTTTATTTTGTTTCCGGGCCATTGTTTAAAATTGGGCCTTCTTGTCTGCTTTATTTAATTGTTTTGGTCTTTGTGGATTTTCTTTGATTTACAATTCAATAAAGCCCAATCTGATTATTAGTTTCAAAAAAAAAAAAAAGAAGAAAAAGTATGCTAAAAGGAACCAGGCTAAGTCCTCTAGGCCACCTAAAGTGGAAAGGAAGAAAAATAGGAAGCCTAAAGACTTAACTAAGTCTAAGTGTTTCTTTCACAATAAGAAAGGGCATTTTAAGGCAAACTATGAAAAGTGGAAAGATTTCCTAGCCATTAAGTGTAACAACCCAAAAATTGGGGGTTAGTAGAATCGGGTTTGTGAATCGAGAGAGAGTGGTCATGCCCTAATTTTTGAGATTATTTGTGTGTTTTTAGGAAATAAATGAGGTATTGGTTTGTTGGATAAGTGTTAGTGAAACGTTCCTTAAAACCCAAGTTCAAATCCCTTCTATCTCACCATTTTTTTTTTTTGCAAATTTTGTATCATACCCTAGTATGTGACACGCCTTGTTTTAAAAATTAATATTGCAAAATTATTTCAAGAATAAGGAAATATTCCAGTGGTTAATTTATAAATGAAAAATCATGGAAGTTAAACTAAGGTCCCAAGTTCAAATCCTTTCCCTTACAAAATAATTAAGTTTTGCAAAATCCTTTTTTTTATGTGTGTGACGTCCATACCCTTGAACCCTAGGTATAAATACAAACTTTTCATGTATTTTTCAGCCTTTAAGTAAAATTTCCCCTTCCATAGCCATTCACCCTCTTCCTCTCCTCTTTTCTTTCTTTCTTCCCTTGTGTGTCGCTCCCCAAGCCACCAAGATTCACCATCAATTTCTCTTCCTTTTGCAACGGGTTCTTGCACAATTATTTTCCTCTTCTTACTATAATTGTATCATAAAATTTTCAGCCTTAAATCTAAAATTTTAGTACTCAAGATCAGCCTCCCTTGATGCCCCAAAAGAACTCCATTGCCACCCCTTTCACCTAACTTGTGCAAGTTCTTGATTTCTTTCAATTTCGTGATTAATCTTGTAAGTTAAAAACCCAAACTTCCAGATCTGAAATTTGGGTTATTTTTAAAGATTTAAAGGGTAATTTTCCATATTTTTAAGTGATCTTAAAAGTGATTTTAAATCAGCCCCGATTTGGCCACCGTTGGTGGTGATGCGCGCGCCTATCGATAAGAAAGGGGGTTGTTTTTCTTTAATTCTTTCCCATATTTTTCCAGCATGATTTTTGGATTCTTGAACCCCTTCTAATAATCCTTGAAACTTGTCTTAATTATGGGAAATCTTTCTTGATCAATCGACAATTCGGGAAGCGTAAGTGTGGGTAATCGTAAACTAGTTTGTTGTTTTGACATAAATTTTGGGAAAAGGGATTGATTAAATGAAGGATTTTAATCAATATTAGCTACTGATTTTCCAGTAATTAAATGTGTTAATAGATGATCCAAACACTCCAAATCAACTAGTAAAGCCGAAAGATGTTCGTGTGTACGATTCACATCAAAACAGTGTAAGAAATCTAACTAGTTTGGATTCGAAAAGTAGGTGTAGTTGTGACGATTGGATCGAACCCATAATTTTGTGTTTATGGGCTGTTTAAGAGGTGTATTAATTGAGTTCTATACTTATTTTTTAATTTAATTTAATTTAGGTATGTTTCAAAGTTTATTAGAGAAACTGTAAGATTTGCTAGTGTGCAATGAAAAAGTGTAAAATAGGGTTTGGGTCCTAAACTCAAAAACTTTGTTGATAGTGATAATTATTATGATATAATTGATATTTTACCTTGATGATTGGCTTGAATTAATAGCTAAGTAATTAAATTTGTAAGTGGCTGAATCAGATACGTTTCGAGCCCTAACTTTTTGGCATGGTAGCATTGTTGCTAGTTTGACTGAATGGTTGAATGATTGACATTGTTATGAATGGTTGGTTGATTTAATATATGTTTGGGTTGTATGTATAGTGTGATTATGAATGAAATAAGGCTTATGCATGATATATTTGTACAAATGATCTGTTATGATATGTTCGAAAGACTGCTATACAGGCACACAAAGAAAAGTTGTAAATGAATATGAAATTAAGATTTGTTGAATGATACCATTTTATTGGTAAATTGAAAAGTGGGATATTATTTCCATTCACTAAAAGTATTTGATAATTGAGGGAATATGTTGAAAATTCCAATTAAATGTGAAAGTATTGATTTATGGCTATGTATGAGATTGTATGACATATTGCATGTGCATTGGGGCGGGTGTAACAGGCCGTTTTTCAGTGGTGTCAGAAACAGTGGTTTCAGGGCCATAAATTTGACGAGTAAGTTTGTAAATATTATTATTTAATATTTACAAGTCAAATATAATTTTATAAAGGTTTTTTATATGGTAATTTATGTTATATAAATAATTAATTCAGTTCAAGTGGTAAGACCCTAAAGTCAAGTGGTTTTAGAAAATAAGGTATCGGGACCTCGTTTCTATAAACTGAGCTGTAAATATTTTATAAATATTTATGGAGTGTTAAGGTTATATTAAATTTTTGTTATATATTACTTATTATCAACTTTGCATAGAATTAGGATTAGTTTTGATTATATTTTACTTAGTAGACTTTATTTTAATAAATTAATACCAAATAATATTTTAGTATGCATCATATTAATTATTAATTGTTATTGACTTTGTGTAGAATTAGAACTTAGAATATTTTAATTATTAACTTGTTTTAAGAATTCTAATTGAACCCCAACCCTCTTCACTATAAATTCCATCCACCCTCTCCGTCATTCACCATCCATCAAATCAGCCTCTATTCACCTGTTCCATTGTCGATTGTAGCATCCAAAAACCACCAAGTACCACAACTCCTAACCACCAGCAGTAGCACCACCCAACAGCCCCGATTCGGCCAGTAGCTCACATATGCCTCCGCATGGCATAGTTGCGCCCAGCACCACGAACCATAAAATCAAGACACCCTCCAACCATCCCTAAACCGACCTCTTTTGCTTTATATTTATTTTCTTTGAGTTATTAATTTTTATATAAAAGTGGTAAGACAAAATTTTCTCCTCAATTTCAATTTTATTTAATTTTTCAATTTATTGAATTGTTAATATTTTATACTAATTAAATTTTTGAGAAAATATTTGTTTCCATCTTATGTTCAGGTTAATCATGCCTCGCAAGAGAACTCATGGCTCTGTCCAAATTGATGAATCACAAAACAAATTTCATAGTGAAGAAGCCAAAGCGAGATACAAAAGCATTTTCAAGAATCAACAAATGCACCCTGAAAAAGGCTTTACACTGAAAGAAAGCAACTATATCGATTTCATGGTGCACATTCGACAAATTGTTAAGCTCTCAATTAGGAGTTGTTTTGTGAGAAAAGACCAAGTGCAGATAAGGAATTAGTTCATGAATTTTTTGCAAATTTGACCTCAAACAAATTAATGAAAGTTTCCGTCTGAGGAATCAAGGTACCAATAAATTCAACCGCAATTAATTAATTCTTTGAATTACCTAATTTTGAAAATGACAAATATTCTTCCTTGCTGAGAAATATTGAGCCTGAAAATTTGCAAGAAATTCTCGAGGAACTTACAGTTCTAGGTTCTAAGTAGACTGTGTCAAAGCAAGGCATTCACACTTGTTGCAGAGAATATTTGACACCACTAGCGAAGGTATGGTTCTATTTCATTCGATTTAGCCTTACGCCTATTTCACATGGGACTAAAATTTCATTAGAGAGAATGATCTTATTAATCGATTTTAACTACAAAGACCATTGATGTGGGAAAAATCATTCTGAAAGAAATGTAGAATTATGTCGCTAGACGTTCTGGCCCAGCTTACTTTCCCTTTACAATAACAATTTTTTGCTTGAAAGCTAAAATTCTTGCAAACGTAAAGAAGGCATGTTATAGCCAGGGCACAATCACAAATTGGGACCTCTACCGAATATCTAAAGACTCTATTCTCCAGCAATGAGTTGAACAGAGAGAGGATCTTGAAGAAGAAGAATATGATCCCACAGAGATAGAACAAATGCAGTCAGCTGAAATCCCTAATAAGATAGAACCAATGGAACCAAAAACCGAACCTGACATGACAACCTCAATGTTTAGAACTCAATCGCCTCACTCGGATCTTCGAGATGAGTTGTCAAAGTTGATGGACATAATGCAACATATGCAGTGGCAACAACAAGCTTATTGGAGATATTCAAAAATATGGAATGACTCAATGAGAACTGCTTTTACGAAAATATTCAATGACCCGTTTATTTTTGTGCCTGAGTTTCCAAATTTTATAGTTGAACTATGGAGTCCACTATCAAAGAGGGAATGAAGCGATTCATGCAAAAACAAAGATGATGGAGCCAAAGATGAGTTAGCTTTTGAGGGATCTACAAATAAATAAGAAAGGGGGATCTTTACCTTATGCTATTTTCTTTCCTAGGTTATTTTAGGATCAGGATCTATTAGATTTTTAATTTTTAGCATAATAAAACAAGAGATGGAAATCATGAATAAAAATGAACAAGTTTTTATAATAAGAAGTGTGACAATAGATATATACATGTCTAGGATTGGATTTAGAAAGAGCTTGGTACTTAAGCAGTCAAATTGACTCACCTCCTCTTTTCTAGAGTCTTACCAGGTGTACAATATCTATTCACTTCTAACAATGAGAACATTGTTCATCTTAAGTAGAGGGACCAAAAAATTGAAATTAATTCCCCTTAGAATAAAATTTTCTTTTAATTATGATTAGGTTCTATTTTGTTCAAAAATAAGAAATTTTGTTAAGTATGCTAAACTTCAGTATGAATAAAGTTCTATTATTTTAAATAATTGTTATGTTAGCTGAATTATGACATAAATGTACTCTTAATAAAGTATGTAAATCATACCATAAAATTTTGGTTCCTTAGGAAATTTATGCATGCATGAAAGTTTAAGTATCTAGAATTGACTTAGTGATTTCTTGAGGCAAAATCCTAAGAAGTATGGAATGTTGAAAATGATTTATGCAACTTTTGTTTAGACCGTTTGAGCCTTTCAAGCCAACCTTGATGAATTTTTACCCCTTGAATGTAACACCCCTCACCCGTGTCCAACTCCGGGACAGGGTTTGAGGCGTTACTGGACTTAAACATTCACAATCGTACAAAATCGAGATACCAAATTTCGCCCAAAATTAAAACTTTTCAAACACATGCATATCGTCCCTTATACAGGCCTTCGAAGCCTATAACATACATCGGGGTGGTTCGGGATTAAACTGAGAACTTTGAAAATATTTGGGCAACTTAACCAATTTTCTTGCTTTGGAGAGTCACACACCCATGTAACTCTCTGATTTTGACATCAGCAACCGTTTAAGGGCACACGGCCAAGGCACACATCCATGGTTAGAGGCCGTGTCCTCCACACGGTTGAGACACACGGCTGTGTCTCTACCCGTGTGGTCAAGACTTAGGCTAACTTCCAAGCCTTTTTGTCATCTTTACATGCACACACATACATTTGACCTTGTCATCTGTTTAATCACTTATACCACATAATATGACATTAACACATACCATGGACAAATAGGCTTACAAGCCAAAATCATCATAAGCCACATCTCATGGCTATAATCAACAAATCAATATAAGCCAATACATTTGACTAATCACAACAACATCCATCATAGAAAATTGTCCCTATACATGCCACTCACTTGAAAACATTTAACATATATATGCCAACACTCCAAGGATAATGGCTCGATAGTGTGATGTTGCCTCCGACGATCTCCAACCGTGAGTTGACCTGACAAAACTAAAATAAATAGAAAGGATGGAGTAAGTTTTACGCTTAGTAAACTCGCATGAAAATAAGAAGCAATGCGATAACATACTATTTTCATATTCTTTCTATTTATTCAAATTCCAGTTAAGCTGTCTCCTCGAGTCACAGTCATTAAATTATTTATATCTGGAGATACGAAACTCCAAATTAAGATCCGTTAATTTTCCATGAAACTAGACTCACATATCTTCTTACCATAAAATTTCCAGAATTTTTGTTTTAGCCAATCAATACAGTTTATTCATTAAATATTCCCCTATTTCATTGTTTGATAACTCTAACACCTCTTCATTAAAATTAAAATTCCTCATTATAAAGAGTTTGGATAACCTTCCCATTTGTCTCTCTCGAAAGTAGACTCACCAAGGACTTTAAGAATATAAATTACACACCATAACTATTTTTATACAATTTTTATTGATTTTCCAAATTTGGAACAGGGGATTTCCAAAACCATTCAGACCCTGTCTCACCAAAATTTGAATATCTCATAATAGAAACTTTATTTACTCACACCATTTCTTTTATGTGAAAATAGACTAAATAATCTTTAATTTCATCTCTCATTCAGTATATAATTCAGTTTCTACTATTTATGGTGATTTTTCAAAATCATGTAATTGCTGCTCTTTCAATCTATTTTACTGAAAATTTTACTCTCCCATGTTTTCTTTATATTACTTCCATATATGCACACATAACACCAAGCATGTTCAATACTAGCCATACAAATGAATAATCATAACCAATATTTACGAGTACTCATAATGGCGCTTACACCATATCAGCCTTACCACAATTTCAATCACGTATCACATATCAAACACATTATGCACATACACACATGGTCACATGCACCCTTGCTCACACGTACATTTGCCACATTTCTCAATTGGTCACATTCACACCTGCACTTATTCATAACATGATCGCACCAATCACCATTAGTAAGTTATCTCGTTGAACCCCTTCGAAAAATGCCCAATGTAACAACCCAAACCCGGCCCAAACATTATGGCCGAATCTGGTTCGTTACAGGAAAAATATTCTTGAAAAGCCTTTTTCAAAACCAACTTAAGTTTTTAAAAATTCTTCATTTTAGTGGGCTTGCCATACCGTACTTAGATTTTTAATTTGAAAATTTGGTTAAGTCAAGTTAATATAAAATTATAAGTGTGCCCGATGGCTTGATAAAAACGTTCACAAATTTAGCTTAGAAAACCTTTATAACTCATTTCATAAAGAGATAGTTGAAGCAATTATTCAAGCATAAAAAAAAAAAAATACTAGGAGGCCTTATTACATTCGAAATAAAATTAAAATCCACAATCCAATAATAAATGAATTGAATTTCAAAGTCCATTAAAATTTAAATCACATTGCATGGCCACCTCGAGTCAACCCGGCTCCACCTCCGCTATCTACTCGTTACTGAAAAATGTAAGGAGAAGGTGAGTCACCAAGACTCGATGTGTAACCCTTCCCCCGGTTTAAACATATTCATACACATCATATAACAAATTAATATGCAAGACATCATGTGTCCCAACCTAGCCAGCCATACGCCACTGTCTACCCCGTTGTGGTACCAAACCACTGGTGGTGCCAAACCACCCCTGTGACATATAGTCACGATGTGCTACCAAAGCACCGGTGTCCGTAGACACAATTCGGGTGATGGGGCCAACCCATCGTGTGATACCAAATCACCGCGGGACGATCCCATATCTCAAGTGGGGCCAACCCACGGTGGTATTAACCACAGGGACAAGTCGCTATGAGGTACCAAACCTCTGGAGGTGCCAAACCTCTGGTGGCCGTAGTCACAGTGTGTTACCAAAACACTGGTGCCCGTCGGCACGAATACACTGCCCCCTCCACTCAATCAACCCACGTAGTCAACAGTCACATATAGATTTATCATATGTATTATCACAGCATGCTTCCCAAAAGCATAAAATAGCAATCATATGCACAGTACTTACACGTTACCCGTGTATACCGTTATGGTATTCAAGCCATTGCTACATACATCAAGTTAGCAATCACATTACTTAGCATAATTTAATAAGTTAAATGGTGTGTATGTACACACCTGATATCGATGGTAGTCCTAAATCCCGAAAGAAAGCGTTGGTCACCACAGATCCAATTGTCCTATATTCGGCCAAATCCATGGATTAGTCTTATGGCCTATTCGGCCTAATTACCTTATTAGGGAGGGGTTCCTTGTGAACCTGAGATCTTACCTTAAAACCCTTTGCTACTATCCACCGTGCTTGATACTCAAATCTGCTGTACCCAAAATAATCGGTCACAAAGCAATGTTAATAGCCTTCGGCTTTAATCACTTAAAGAATAAACTATTGCCATAGATCCCTTACCCTTACTTACCAAAGTCGAATGCTAGAGGTTAGAAACTCGGGTTGACTGCTTCACCAACTGGAGTACCTAAGAGAGTCCGTTTTCCAAAAACGTTTTAGAAGCCTTACTTACCATTGCCGAAATCGGCACTTCCCTTTATAGAAATCGCAATATATAGAAAAAGAAAACCATAGATATTCGGCCAAACTCACCTTCACAATCGAGAGGAATCCTAAAGCCTCAATGCCAAAGAGGAAGTAGGGAAGAGGAGGTAGAGTTTCGGCTAAAGATCAAAAGAATGGGGAAAGTGAATGTCAATAGGATTTTTGGCTTGAGAGAATTTGAAAGAGAAGAGTAAAAGATGGGATGTAGGCTTGCCAAAATTTTTATGAAGTAAGACACCAAGGTATTCGGCTTTGTGCAAGGTTGAACAAAAAGAAAATAGGGTGCTAGGTATGTGCTTTATATAGGATTCTATGACCTCCCCCCCTTAGCTTGCCGTCCACACTACTCCACCAAGGAGTTCAAAATTCATCAAACTCCCCAATTGCTCACGACCACTCTTTTAATTTAATTCAAATTATTTGAATTAATCAATAATAATCTCCTATTAATCCATGTAATATCCTTAATAATCCTAGATTATCCTATGATAATTCATTTAAAATAACATCCTTTTTATCCCTATTTATCTCTTCATAATCCATCGAATAAAAAAAAAAAATGCTCATATTATCTTTAAAAAAATATTTTAAAGAGAGAAAATCTTCCCTATGTGCCGTCAACCAAAAATGAAAAAGGAGGGATTTCTGCACTCGAACACAAGCTCCTAGCTCCCTGGTGGCGTCAACACTAGCTCCTAAGTGGCCCTTCTCTTGCCACTTTTCCAAGCTGATTTTGTGTCAAATTACACTCATTTATTCTTATAACACCCTTACTGCTAAGGCTCCCTACCTTTTAAGTTAAAAACCGAAATTTTCTATTAAACCGAGCCAACTCAAAGCCTTAAATTAAGCTCTATTATTCCATAAATAATACCACAATAGTTCTTACATGGAAAAATAACTAAATTTCAAATAACCCCATTTTTGGGACGTTACAAGTCTACCCCCCTTAAAATAAATTTCGTCCCCGAAATTACTTAACTAGAAAAGGTGGGGGTATTGCTGCCTCATTACATCCTCGGGTTCCCACGTAGCTTCCTCTGTACCATGGTTCCGCCACAACGACCTTCACCAAGGGCACGACTTCCTACGTAGAACCTTCACATCTCGGTCTAAGATCCGAACTCGTTTCTCTACAAACGATAAATCTGAATTCACCTCGATTTGCGCGGCACTACGCACTACGTGCGATGGTCCGACCGATACCGTCTCAAAGATTGATACGTGAAAGACATCATGGATCTGGTTCGATTCTGCTTTGGTAACTCAAGCTGATAAGCTACCGGTCCTACTCGCTTAATCACCGTATAGGGTCCGATGAACCTTGGGCTTAGCTTCCCTTTCCGGCCAAATCTCAACACCTTCTTCCAAGGTGACACCTTCAGAAAAACCTTGTCTCCTACCGCATACTCCATTTCCTTACGCTTAAGATCCGCCATAGGATTTCTGCCTATCCGATGCTTCCTTAAGACGAGACCGAATCACCTTGACTTTATCCTCCGTCTCTGTCACTAACTCTGGACCCAAAATCTGTCGTTCACCCAATTCCGTCCAACATGTCGGAGTACGACATTTCCGTCCATATAGTGCCTCATACGGAGCCATCTGGATGCTCGCTTGATAACTATTGTTATAAGCGAATTCTGCTAACGGTAGAAATTCCTCCCAACTACCCCGAAAATCCAAGACACATCCTCTTAACATATCCTCCAAAATCAGTATCACTCTTTCCGATTGTCCATCGATTTGTGGATGGAAAGCGGTACTAAAATCCAACCGCGTGCCCATAGCTTGATGCAAGGCTTTCCAAAACCTTGACGTGAACCGGGGATCCTTATCCGAGATGATTGATGTTGGAACACCATGCAATCTTACTATCTCCGAGACGTACAGCTTAGCTAGCTTCTGAAGAGAGAAATCCATCCTCACCGGTATGAAGTGAGCCGACTTAGTTAAACGGTCTACTATTACCCAAACCTGCGTCTTTCTTCTTGGGCGTGAGGGTAGCCCACTAACGAAATCCATAGTGATCCGTTCCCACTTCCATTGGGGAATCTTCACTGGCTGAAGCAACCACGACGGCAAATCGGTGTTCAGCCTTAACTCGTTGACAAGTCGGACACTTACCAACAAACTCATTACTTCACGTTTTAACCGGGCCACGAGTGCTCTTTGAGATCCTCAGTACATCTTGCTTTGCCTCCCTGGATGCATAGTGTAGGGGCTACTATGTGCATCATGGAGAATTTTCGCCTCAACTCCACATCCTTTGGCATACACGCTTCGCCCTTGAAAGCATAATATCTCCATCACTCGACGGGTTATATCCTTCCAAACCACCCTCCTGAACTTGTGCTCTCTTAGCGTTCAACCCTTCATCCCCTGACTGTTTTTCCTTAACCTCCTCGATCCATGTTGGCTTAACCTGAAGTTCCGCCAAGAGACTTCCATCATCATATAGACTTAACCGAGCAAACATTGCTCTCAAGTCCGTCACAACCTTCCGGCTCAACGCGTCAGCCACCACGTTGGCCTTGCCCGGATGATACTCGATCGAACAATCATAATCCTTCAAAAGTTCGATCCACCGACGTTGTCTCAGATTTAGATCCTTCGAGTCGGAGATACCTCAAACTCTTGTGATCTCAGATAAACTATCGACTTCTCCCCATAAAGATAGTGTCTCTATATTTTCAGAGCGAAGACAACCGCTGCTAACTCTAAGTCGTGCATTGGATAGTTCAGTTCATGTGGCCTTAACTGCCGTGAGGCATAGGCTACTACCTTCCCCTCCTGCATCAGCACACATCCCAAACCAAAGATGGGACGCATCACAATAAACGGTGAACAACCTCCTTCGCTTTGCACAAAAATCGGAGCTTCCACAAAATTTTCCTTAGCTTATCGAAGCTTTCCTGCTTTCTTCTCCGACCATACAAATGGGACTCCTTTTCTTAGTAGCCGTCAACGGTCTTTGCGATCGGAGAGAATCCTTCTACAAATCTCCGATAGTACCCCGCTAGCCCCGAAAAAACTTTGAATTTCCGCTCTCGACCTAGGTGGTTTCCAATCCAATACCGCTTCAATCTTGCGAGGGTCTACTCTAATCCTTTCGCCGACACTCGTGACCTAGGAAAGCTACTTCCCTTAGCCAAAATTCGCACTTCACCGAATTTGGCATATAAGCTCGCTTCTCCCTTAGTACTTGCAACACTATTCACAAATGCTTGTCATGCTCTTCCTCCGCCCTAGAGTAAACCAAGATGTCGCCAATGAATACCACGACGAATTGGTCTAGAAATCTTCTTTGAAGTACTCTGTTCATCAAGTCCATAAATGCCGCGCGTAGCGTTGGTCAACCCGAATGGCATTACCAGAAACGTAATGTCCATACCGAGTTCTGAATGCCGTCTTGTGGACATCAACTTCCTTCACCTTTAGTTGATGGTAGCCCGACCTAAGGTCTATCTTTGAAAACACCGCGGCACCCTTCAGTTGGTCAAACAAGTCATCGATCCGAGGCAACGGATACTTGTTCTTGATCGTTAACTTGTTCAACTGGCGGTAGTCGATGCACATTCGCATGGACCCGTCCTTCTTCTTGACAAATAGCACAGGTGCTCCCCACGGGGATATGCTTGGTCGAATAAACCCTCTATCCAAGAGCTCCTGAATTTGGGCCTTCAGCTCCACCAATTCCTTTGGTGCCATTCGGTATGGTGCTATAGACACAGGTGCCGTTCCGGGTAGCAGGTCTATACCGAATTCAACTTCCCGATCTGGAGGCAGACCCGGAAGTTCTTCTGGGAATACATCAGCAAATTCCCCAACCGTTCGAACCTTTCCAACTACCGACTCCTTAGCTTCCAAAGCACATATTCGAACCAAGTATGCCTCGCAACCTTTCTTGACCATCCTTTCGGCCTTCAAGGCCGACACCACATTGGATAGGTAATTCCTTCTATCACCTATCATAACCACTTCATCACCCTCAGCCGTCTTAAGCACCATGCGCTTAGCCGCGCAATCCAAATTCGCCTGATACTTAACCAACCAGTCCATTCCAAGGATCAAATCGAACTCTCTCGAAAGGTAGTTCCATCGGATCGGCTACAAATCGACCCCTTGGAGTTCTAGGGGTACATCTCTATAAAGTTTGTCTACTACTACAGAGTGTCTGGGGGCTTAGCACAGTCATCTTCCTAAGAGTAGTCTCGAGTTTAGGTCCATAGTTCCTACCACACTACTAGCAATGTACGAGTCGTCGAACCCACATCAATTAATGCAACATACGGTAAACCAAATATTAGGAACGTGTCGGTTATGACGTCCGGTGCGTCTCCTCTCGCGACGACGCCTCATTGCATAGACTAAGCCAGTGCCTAGCCTCTGTGTTACCCGATCCTGCGCCTACGAGTTCTCGACCTCTATTCGGAGTATTTCCTCCTCGACCATTCTCGCGACCCTCTCGTGGTCCCATATTTACTGTCTTGAGTGCGGTTACGCCCTTCGGTGATTCTTAGCTAGTTTCCGGGCAATCTCGACACGATGCTCCAAAGACCCACATTCAAAACAACCTCTACCACCGGTCCAACGGCTTCCCCAATGGGTTTTCCCACGGTGGTTACACCGAGTCGGCCTCTGAT
The DNA here is from genome assembly GCA_025503065.1 of Gossypium bickii. Lineage (NCBI taxonomy): Eukaryota > Viridiplantae > Streptophyta > Magnoliopsida > Malvales > Malvaceae > Gossypium > Gossypium bickii. The sequence continues at coordinate 36,636,151 of CP106717.1, read as the reverse complement.
TAGTAGTCGTGGGCCTACCGGTCTGATTTGGCCCATTCTGCCTAGCCCTTTTCGGCGCACTATTACCACCTGATCCCGCCGACCCAAAACCTCTCTTTTGGTTATTCTTACTATAGTTTTGTCTCACGATCTCCTTAATCCCTTCGGCCACCTTGGCTTTCTCCACTAGGGGCGAGAACTCACGAACTCTCTGCTGCGGGCAATTATTAATCTCGGATCATCTCGAGTCCGTCCTCAAAAGCGGACACGGCGCTCATGTTCGGTGGCTCACGATTCCTCCGGCATACCTACTCGACCTTAAAAACTCCGCCTCATACTCGGCCACCGACTTAGTTCCTTGCACTAGACCTAGGAAGGCTTTCCTTTGAGCATCGGTGTAACTAGTGCCCACATACTTCTTCCGAAAGGCCGTTTTAAAGTAGCCCCACGTGAGATCATCACCGCGGCTCCATCCCTGACGACGATCACCACCACCGTACGCTTCATCCTTTAGAAGCGACACCGCCCCTTTTCGACTTCTCCTCCTCGGCCCGGTCGAGATCATCCATGACCCTTTCCGTAGATTCCGGCCAATATTACTCATGCAGCCTTGGGTGCCACTCTAAGACACCACGGAATACCTCGGCCCCGTTAGGCCCGATTCGCTCAGAGAGCAGGCTTAGAGCTCCCAAATTCCACCAGCCTAGCCACCATCTCCAAAACTCGCCAAAATAAACTTGCGACCACGGCCTCACCACCGGTGCGGTCCTGCTCCTCCGACCACGAAGTAGGAGGTGGTGGTGGCGGTGGTACCTCGTTTTCAAACCTTGACTGACTGACTGACGGGTTCGGACACGTCATCCTACCCCTATCGCGTCCCACGGCGTCCACGTCTTCTAGAACTCATTCTATCTCTCGCGCTTTAATCGATTAAGAGAATTTTATGTGTTAGCATTTGTTTCACTTTCTTATTCACGAAGAAATTTTATGAACAGAATTTAATTAGGGATTCTTTCGAGCAAACAAGATTTCAGTCTTCTATCCTAGTTCACACAAAGTGTTCATGCATCCATTCCTTAATGCTTTCCATACCTATTCACTCTTCGGACATTACTGCCCATTTCTAACCCAGGGGTATTTTCATCATTTTCCCTACCGGGGGTATTTTCGTAATAAAAGAAATTTTAAAACTTTAGTAAAGTAGGTCATTTTGAAATTCCCAAAACTGGAGGATATTTATGAAAATTTGTAAAATTGTAATCGTTTTGAAACCAGGGGTATTTTGGTAATTTTGTCAATCAGGGGCAATTTTTGTCATTTTGATAAATCAGGGATATTTTCGACAGTTGTAAAACTTTGAGGTTCCTTTTTGAAAGTTTTCCTTTCCAAATAGTGGTGTTGGTAAAGTTTTCGAAAGATTAGGGTCATTTCGGTAATTTTCACAAATTGAGGGCGTTTTCGTAATTTTCTAAAACCAAAATATTTCAGTGTTGATTTTTCAAAGCTAAGTTATTGGATATTTGTAAAGTAGTTGAAATTTTTGAGCAAAACCATTGAAATGATATTTTATGAGTCAGGGGCGTTTTAGTAATTTTACCCCTAAAGGTATTTTTGTAATTTTCCACAAATTTGAGTTTTCGAAGAAACATTGTAAAAATGATGTCCTCAGATTTAAAAAGAGTCATTGTAAAAATTTTGAAACATTAGGGTTGTTGTTGTTTCGTTCTTTTTGAAAACATGGCTAGTTCCACTTTCGAGTTTTAGTCATTAGGTTTAGCTTTATGACCAGAGCCATCTTGATCGGGGTGAACCAAGGCTACGCACTGGCGGGATTCGAGTGAAGAGGAGGTGGGTCACGCGGACCGCTTAAATACCAAGCTCTCACCGAACCTTTCTAGACATGCGCGCGACAGGGTTGCCACACCACCGAGCCTCTCGAGTTAGGGTGAACAGAAGCTACGCACTGGGTAGGATACTGCGAAGAAGAGGAGGTGAGTCACACACGGACTGCTTAAACCGAGTGCTCTTCCGGATCCAATCCTCGACATGCGTACAGGGGTTACCACACCCTAGCTCACTGGCTAAGTCATAGATTGGTTTAGTTCTTTAATGTCTTATGTGTGGTTCATGTGTTTGAGTAATCTAATCCTAGGGTTCAAGTCCCATAAGTCTATCTACGTTCCATACTTCCTACCCTTCTACAGAATATAATTCACTAAGAGGTTCAGAAGTACTTACCTAGGCGGATCGGTGCCGGAGACTCGGGCCATGCTGTCCAAAATCCAAAAATCATTTTATAAGGCATTCTAAAACATTTTTGGGCCTTGGGCCCCCCACAGCCGAGCTTTGAACCGGGCTCTGATACCAATTTTGTAACAACCCAAACCCGGCCCAAACATTATGGCCGAATCTGGTTCGTTACAGGAAAAATATTCTTGAAAAGCCTTTTTCAAAACCAACTTAAGTTTTTAAAAATTCTTCATTTTAGTGGGCTTGCCATACCGTACTTAGATTTTTAATTTGAAAATTTGGTTAAGTCAAGTTAATATAAAATTATAAGTGTGCCCGATGGCTTGATAAAAACGTTCACAAATTTAGCTTAGAAAACCTTTATAACTCATTTCATAAAGAGATAGTTGAAGCAATTATTCAAGCATAAAAAAAAATACTAGGAGGCCTTATTACATTCGAAATAAAATTAAAATCCACAATCCAATAATAAATGAATTGAATTTCAAAGTCCATTAAAATTTAAATCCGCTGCATGGCCACCTCGAGTCAACCCGGCTCCACCTCCGCTATCTACTCGTTACCTGAAAAATGTAAGGAGAAGGTGAGTCACCAAGACTCAGTATGTAACCCTTCCCCCGGTTTAAACATATTCATACACATCATATAACAAATTAATATGCAAGACATCATGTGTCCCAACCTAGCCAACCATACGCCACTGTCTACCCCGTCGTGGTACCAAACCACTGGTGGTGCCAAACCACTGGTGACATATAGTCACGATGTGCTACCAAAGCACTGGTGTCCGTAGACACAATTCTGGTGATGGGGCCAACCCATCGTGTGATACCAAATCACTGGCAGACGATCCCATATCTCAAGTGGGGCCAACCCACGGTGGTATTAACCACAGGGACAAGCCGCTATGAGGTACCAAACCTCTGGAGGTGCCAAACCTCTGGTGACCGTAGTCACAGTGTGTTACCAAAACACTGGTGCCCGTCGGCACGAATACACTGCCCCCTCCACTCAATCAACCCACATAGTCAACAGTCACATATAGATTTATCATATGTATTATCACAGCATGCTTCCTAAAAGCATAAAATAGCAATCATATGCACAGGTACTTACCTGGTTACCCCGTATACTGTTATGGTATTCAAGCCATTGCTACATACATCAAGTTAGCAATCACATTACTTAGCATAATTTAATAAGTTAAATGGTGTGTATGTACACACCTGATATCGATGGTAGTCCTAAATCCCGAAAGAAAGCGTTGGTCACCACAGATCCGATTGTCCTATATTCGGCCAAATCCATGGATTAGTCTTATGGCCTATTCGGCCTAATTACCTTATTAGGGAGGGGTTCCTTGTGAACCCGAGATCTTACCTTAAAACCCTTTGCTACTATCCACCGTGCTTGATACTCAAATCTGCTGTACCCAAAATAATCGGTCACAAAGCAATGTTAATAGCCTTCGGCTTTAATCACTTAAAGAATAAACTATTGCCATAGATCCCTTACCCTTCTTACCAAAGTCGAATGCTAGAGGTTAGAAACTCGGGTTGACTGCTTCACCAACCTGGAGTACCTAAGAGAGACCGTTTACCAAAACGTTTTAGAAGCCTTACTTACCATTGCCGAAATCAGCACTTCCCTTTATAGAAATCGGCAGCATATAGAGAAAAGAAAACCATAGATATTCGGCCAAACTCACCTTCACAATCGAGAGGAATCCTAAAGCCTCAATGCCAAAGAGGAAGTAGGGAAGAGGAGGTAGGGTTTCGGCTAAAGATCAAAAGAATGGGGAAAGTGAATGTCAATAGGATTTTCGGCTTGAGAGAATTTGAAAGAGAAGAGTAAAAGATGGGATGTAGGCTTGCCGAAATTTTTATGAAGTAAGACACCAAGGTATTCGGCTTTGTGCAAGGTTGAACAAAAAGAAAATAGGGTGCTAGGTATGTGCTTTATATAGGATTCGGCACCCTCCCCCCCTTAGCTTGCCGTCCACACTACTCCACCAAGGAGTTCAAAATTCATCAAACTCCCCCAATTGCTCCTGACCACTCTTTTAATTTAATTCAAATTATTTGAATTAATCAATAATAATCTCCTATTAATCCATGTAATATCCTTAATAATCCTAGATTATCCTATGATAATTCATTTAAAATAACATCCTTTTTATCCCTATTTATCTCTTCATAATCCATCGAATAAAAAAATGCTCATATTATCTTTAAAAAAAAATATTTTAAAGAGAGAAAAATCCTCCCTATGTGCCGTCCAACCAAAAATGAAAAAGGAGGGGATTTCTGCGACTCGAACACAAGCTCCCTAGCTCCCCTTGGTGGCGTCAACACTAGCTCCTAAGTGGCCCTTCTCTTGCCACTTTTCCAAGCTGATTTTTGTGTCAAATTACACTCATTTATTCTTATAACACCCTTCTGCTAAGGCTCCCTACCTTTTAAGTTAAAAACCGAAATTTTCTATTAAACCGAGCCAACTCAAAGCCTTAAATTAAGCTCTATTATTCCATAAATAATACCACAATAGTTCTTACATGGAAAAATAACTAAATTTCAAATAACCCCATTTTTGGGACGTTACACCCAATACTCAGTGGTCTCAGCACATAGCTCCACCTACACATAATTCGGCTTTCTTGTACACATGGTGAAGGTCCCTTATATCCCATGTGACCTAGCTATTCCATCTCGTAGCTTTCTTGTCTACATGGCAACCAACACTAGGAACCACTCATGTGACCTAGCTACTCATAACCCGTAACTTTCTTGTACACATGATATACACACAGTATTACACATGTGGCCTAGTTACATATGAAATTATTATCCCGTAGCTTTCTTGCACACATGGTGAAAGTCCCTTATCATCCATGTGGCCTAGCTACATATCAAATTTTGCCATCTCATAGCTTTCTTGTGCACACGGTGAAGGTCCCTTATCACTCGTGTGACCTATCTACGTATTGTCCGTATCTCTCGATTTTTCAAAGGTTCAATTGAGAATTTCTCATTCCATACATTTTCATATTTTAGCTATCACCCAATGATTTCCATAATATCTAGCAAAATAATTATTGAACAAGTAAAATAAATGCATTATTTACATATCAACTTTCCATTTCACATAATAACCATAGTCATAGAAAACACCTTTAAGCACAACATTTCAACCCATTTTCCATGTCACCTATGTCACCTTTTATCATAAACATATTATTAAATCAATTCACCAACATAACATACTAAACATGTAATTTAGAAAAATCAATTTAATACCACAATTTAGGTTTCAAATGTACATTGCAACATTATTGCATTATTATTAACACACCAACTTACCTCGGATCCAGAAACGGCAATTTACCAACTTTCCTGATTTTCGATTTTCCTCCCGTTCTAATTCCAAATCTCATTTTTCGGGGTCTAAAACATCACATTTCACTTAATTAATTAATGTAATACTCAAAACAGTCCCTAACTCAAACTTTGGCAACATTACAATTTTGCCCCTAAACTTTTGCATAATTATGATTTTGCCCCTAGGCTCGAAAATTAAACTTCATCCCTTATTCTTATGTTTTATAGCATGCTGATAATTTTTCCCTTCTATGGCAACATCAAATTCTTGCTCTAACTTGCACTTATGTACATTAGGTATTTTTGTCAATTATGTCGTTTTACTCGTTTTCACTTAAAATCACTTAGTAAAAGTTGTTTAACATAATTATAAGCGTCATATTCTGTCATAAAACATCAAAGTAAACACATTTCACCTCTGGGTATTTTTCCAAATATGAACCCTAGCTTAAATTATTACTAGAATAAGCTAAATCAAGTTACCGGGACTCCAAAAACGTAAAGAACATGAAAAACGAGGCTAGAATGGACTTACCATGAAGCTTGGAAAGCTTGAAAACCCTATCCATGGCTTCCCACATGTTAAATTCGGCCTAATCTTGAAGATGGACAAATTTGGCATTTAAATTTTGTTTTTAATTCATTTAATTCAGTAAATTACCAAAATGCCTCTTAAAAAAATCTTTTGAAACATACCCATCCATGTCCATTTTTTTCCACCAACTTAACCAATGGTCTAATTATCATTTAAGGACCTCCAATTTAAAATTTCATAACAATTGGACACCTCTAACATGTTGAACTCAACTTTTGCACTTTTTACAATTTAGTCCTTTTGACTAAATTGAGTGCCGAAACGTCAAAATTTTTGAATGAGATTTTCACGAAATCATTCCGTGAAATTGTAGACCATAAAAATATAAATAAAATAAATTTCTCAACATCGGATTTGTGATCCCGAAACCACTATTTCGACTAAGCCCAAAATCGGGCTGTTACATTGAAACCCAATTTTGAGACTATATGGCCTAATTTTATTTGAACCCTTGCATTATATAGCCATCACTTTTCTCTTAATTAGCTTTAAATTATCCTAAAGACTAGACTCAGTACTATTCAGAACATTCTTTGAAAATAAGTTTAGGGGAGTTGAAAAGAAGTATCAAATGTTCAAAAAAAAAATTGTAGTACATATAGCCAAATGCTCGTGAAAAGAGAACAAAGAAAAAAAAACAAAAAAGAGAGCATATGTACTTGAAAGAAATAGATGTACAAAAGAGGCTGTGAAAGAAAAATAAGTTGATGTATTGAAGGTAATTATTCTGAAGGCCCGATTCAAGTTGAGTCTAGGGCTTTTAGCCTAAATTTATCTATTTTTTACGTACCCCTAGCCTAGCCACGTTACAACCTATTTAAAAGACATATTGATTCAAGTTTCTGTGCTACCTACATTAGTGGAGAGAAATTGCTATGTTCAACATATGAAGGCATAAATTAAACTTAATGATTGCAGCTTTATCTTGAATAAGGAAATAAAATCAAATTAGTAGGGATTTAACATGTCTTTATTGAGTAAGAATTTAGTCTATTTTGCTATCATAATAATAATAATTGAGATTAATTTGAATGTTATGCATACTTAAGTAACATAAATCTCAAACTTCTTGTTCTTGAGCATAAGTATACTAAATTCATAATTTGGGAAGAATGTTGTTCTGAAGGAATTTTTCCAAGGTGTTTCTGAGAAATTCTTTTCAATTTGAGCATTATTCGGGATGAGCAATGAATTAAGTTTGGGGGTGTGGAAACACAAAAATATACACACTTTTCCATGCCATTTTAAACTCAAATTCATGCAATTTCGTAGTAATTCTTGTCGAAAAATATATAATAATTATAAAATAATTAAATTGTACTTAAATTATTAACATGTTGAATTTTAATTAATTTTATAATAAATTTTGATCTTTTTCGACATATTCGCACAAAGGGCAAAAATTGGCCCGGCAAACACTGCTAGAAGCGCAAAATTTAGAAGCGATTTTTGAAGCATTGAGGCGAATTAACTTTTAAGTTGAAGACGGTCGAAATTATGAATATTAATTCATGATATAATTAACTTTAATTTTAATCCAATTTATTTTGGGTTAAATAATTATTGATAATTAATTATGAAAGGAGGCCTAGTTGTGCTAAACCGAGAAGGCCAATCCAATCAAGCAATGGGCTACCCAAAACCGTCCCACATGCTAACCTAATAAGCTTATTTAGCTTATTTGTAACACCCCTAACCCATATTTGTCACCAGAACAGTGTTACAGAGCATTACCAGAATTTACAATTCAAATGGACAGAAAAATTCAAACATTTCATAACATATCAATAAGCGTATTAAAACCAAGTCATATCATACATATTGCCCCTTAAACGAGCCTTCGAGGCCCTAAATACGTGTTAGAAACAAGTTGGGACTAAATCAAAAACTTAAAGAATTTTTTAGAAAACAGTAAAAATTTCAACACTGCAGGGGTTACACGGCCGAGAGACACGCCCATGTCTCGGGCCATGTGGGTAGTCGAAATAGGGACACACAACCGTATCCCAGCTCGTGTCCGTGCCCGTGTAACTCACTGACTTGGGCCACACGGCCAAGCCACACGCCCGTGTGCTAGGCCATGTGCTAGGCCGTGTAACAGCCTGACTTGCAACCCTTTGAAAGCTATAGTGGACACACGGTCGTGCCATCTGGCCGTGTGTCACACACGGCTAAGACACACGCCTGTGTCTTTGTAACACCCCTTACCCGAAACCTTTGCCGGAGTCGAGTATGTGGCATTACTAGACTTGACTATTAATTTGGGGCATAAAATTTTAAAGCTGTCCAACTGCGTCATGCTGACTAAATTGACCATAACTCGAGTTACAAAACTTGAAATTTAGATCCTTAAATTTTCCTTGAAACTAGACTCATATAAATTTTTACCATAGTTTTTCCAGAAATTTTCATGTGGCCAATTAGTACATTTTATTCAACAAAGTTACCCCTATTTCACTGTTTGATAATTCTGACCTATCTCTACAAAAACTCAGTTATCTCATTGTAAAAAATTTCAATAATGTTCTTGTTTGTTCCAATAAAACATAGACTCATTAAGGATTCTAAACATATAAACTATGCTCCATAATTATTTTTGTACAATTTTTAACAATTTTTCCAAGACAGAAAAGGGACTCACGAATTCATTCAGGACAAGTCTCACTAAAACTTCAATATCTCCTAATATATAATTCCTTTGCCTACCCTGTTTCTTTCATATAAAAATAGACACAATAAGATTTAATTCTATATCTTATTCACTTTCTAATTCAATTTATCCTATTTTTGGTGATTTTTCAAAATCATATCACTGCTGCTAACTAAAAATTATTTCATTACAAAATATGATTAACTCGTTATAACTGAACATACCCACAAACAACTCATGCTGTCCATGCATTTTAATCATTTATGCACAATTAACTTATACCTAAAACATTCACATAATATCCTAACATCATCGATTTATTAACACAACTATGGTTCCATATAATCGAGTGCACTATTGGTTACTTACCACAATACCTAATTCAAAGGTTCATTTCATGAACATACATTTCTTTATCAAAAACGATTAAACTTCGATAAAAAAAAATGCACAAACATTACCAACATAAACCGACATTTGTATCAAAAGCACAAAAAGCATACTTAACTAGAAATTTAGCCATATTCGCATGGCTATTATAAACATAGACAAAATTTATCATCTTAACAAAACCACGATCTTTTCTATACATGCCTTTAACAAAACCCAAAATAAAAAGTACCAAAATATAGATTGATAGTGTAGGCGACTTTCTTGACGATCCGTCTCGAGCCCGTAGCGTAACCAAAATCTATAAAACAGAGGAAACATTTCACACAAATAAGCTTACTAGCTTAGTAAGTCCTAAATTCATGATAACATAACATTTAAATTATTCAACTTACGACATTGTACACAAACATTTAATTATGATAATTGATTTACACAAAGCCGAATCTTATTAGTACATTAACCAAAGAAATTGTACTTCAATTCCATAAACCTGTATTACTTCACAATACGACTTAATATATTACAAGTATCACATACACCAAGTTGTGTAATTATAGCATTCATATCAACCACACTACCATATTAAAATTTCTTGTATTCTAAGCATTTATACATGCAAACCGAATCTCCATAATAGTACAGCAAATTCAACTTCAGTCATATGATACTCATACACATCAATCATAGCCCCAATTATACATAACATAGTCCTCACAATATCAACTTGACTCAAGTAATATTAGGCATAACATACCTTACATACTTACAGGCGAGATTAGCTAGATCGTTAATTAAAGTTGCCTTGGAGAATATTCGATTTTTCTTAATGAAACACATCACCAGGCAACAAGCACGCTGGCGGTAAAGCCTGAATTAAATAACACCACGAGAGGCTGCTTTGGACTCGAGCGAAAATAAATCACCAAGACACTAGGCACGCTGAGGCTTAAAACCCGATAATAAATCTCAGGCACTAGGCCTGCTAGGCTTAAAGCCCGAAACACATCAATACGATAAATCATTGCAAACACTTTCCATGACTATATCACATATCGAATTTAGTTTGGCTTACTTACATTAAACAATTGAAACCCTTCTAATATACTTGTACACATTCGGCTATGACATTATTATATACTAAAATTTATCAAACATTATCATATGATAGATTCATAAATAATCATTCAATATATTATAGCTTAAGGACTTACCTTGGAGGTTGATAGATTCGAAACTTCCGGCTATTCGCTTAGTTTAGCCTTTCCTTGTTCCAACTTCTTTTCCTTTTGTTCCGGATCTTACTACTACATGCATGGTCGAACAATCGAGTTTTTGAAGCTTTCTCTTCTTCTTTCAATTAGATTCGGTGAAGAATATAGGGAGAAGGAGAGAAAAAAAAATAATTCTTTTTGTTTTATTAATTAACCTATTTTTTTATAGCATGCTTATTAATTAAACTATACTTTAGTTATAAAACACTAAAATCATGATATTCAAAGCATGCTTACCGTCCACTACACTATAATTTTGGGGAATTTGACATGCAAACCCTCCCATGCAAGAAAAACAATTCAATTTACCCCTTTCATTTGCTAATAATCGGCTATGAGAGAAGAGAAGATAGTGGCCTTTATTTTATGCTTTAATAAACCTATACACTGACATATTTTATTTTATAAAATACTAACATAAGCATATAATAAAATTTAATTAAACCTACATATATATAAATCTAGCTAACTTGGCCCATTGCCGTCCATCACTATGGTCAATGGGCTAATTGCCCTTTTAGGACACCCACTTAAAAAGCCACAAGCAATTTAGTACACTACACCTTAGGATGCAAATTTTTTTACGCTTTTCGCGATTAAATCCTTTTTATCAAATTAAACACTTAAACAATAATATTTTTCTATGAAACTTTCACACACATCAATTCACATATAATAAACATAAAATAAATTATAAAAATATATTTATCAGATTGGATTCGTGGTCCAGAAACCACCATTTCGATTAGGGTCAAAATTGGTCTGTTCCAACTCTCCCCCCCCTTTTGAATATTCGTCCTCGAAAATCTTACCGTTAAACAAGTTCGGATATTGCTTCCTCACTGAATCTTCCGTCTCCCATGTAGCCTCTTCAACTCCGTGTCTATTCCATAATACTTTCACTAATGGAATCCTCTTATTTCTCAACTCTTTCATTTCCCGAGCTAAGATACGGATCGGTTCTTCATCATATATCAAATCAGATCGAATTTCAATTTCTGACGGTGTGATCGCATGGGATGGATCCGATCTGTATTTGCGAAGCATCGAAACGTGAAACACATTGTGTATCTTTTCTAAGTCGAGGGGCAATCTCAATCTGTAAGCAACGGGCCCTATACGCTCAATGATTTCATACGGTCCGATAAATCTCGGACTCAACTTGCCTTTTTGACCAAATCGTAGTATTTTCTTCCACGGAGAAACTTTTAAGAACACCCGATCTCCGACCTGAAATTCAATATCCTTTCGCTTCAAATCGGCATAGGACTTTTGACGATCCGGCGACTTTCAAATTGTTTCTAATAACAATCACCTTACATTACTGTTTCTTTAATCCAATCAACCCCGTGTATCTTATTTTCACTGAGCTCAGTCCAATACAACGGCGTGCGACATTTTCGCCCGTATAAGGCTTCATAAGGTGCCATTTTTATACTAGATTGGAAGCTATTATTGTAAGCAAATTCAACCAAAGGTAGGTATCGTTCCCACATACCTTCAAATTCGAGAACACAACACCTCAACATATCTTCAAGTATCAAAATAGTTAGCTCAGGATGGCCATGTGCATTTTGCGGATGGAAGGTCATACTAAAATGAAGTTTAGTACCTAGAGCATCTTGCAATTTCTTCCAGAACCTCGAGGTGAATCTCGGGTCCCTATCTGAAACAATGGAATTCGGTACACCGTGCAACCTTACAATCTGCGATACATACAATTCGGCAAGCTTATCAAGTGAATAGTCGATGCGTCTGGGGTACAAAGTGAGCTGATTTAGTCGATCTATCAACGATAACCCATACGGCATCTTTCTTACTCGGTGTCATAGGAAGACCGGGATACAAAATCCATTGTAATTCTATCCCATTTCCATTCGGGTATCATGATTGGTTGAAGTAATCCGGACGATACACGATGTTCACTTTTTTGTTGTTGATGATTAAGCGCTTGGAAACAAACTCGGATATATCTCGTTTCATGCGGGCCACCAATAGAAGCGCTTCAAATCGTTATACATTTTAGTGCTACCGGGTGTATCGATAGTCGACCACAATGGGCCTCACTCAGGATCATCTGTATCAAATCTGAGTTCTTTGGAACACATAATCGGCTTTTATAATTCGAACAACCATTTGCATCAATCTGAAAAATCGATTACATCTGCTTTAACACTGAATCCGAATAGAAATCAAATTTTTGTCAACTTTTTGTGCATCACAAATCTGCTGAATAAACATCAGTCTTGCTTGTAACTCGGCTATAATCGAACCATCATCAGACATAGCCATCTGTGCGTTCAATGCATGAAGAGCAAATAATGATTTTCGACTTAACGCATCCGCAACAATATTAGCTTTCCCCGGATGGTAATCAATCACTAATTCATAGTCTTTCAGCAATTCTAACCATCTGCGTTGTCTCAAATTTAGCTCTTTCTGAGTCATCAAATATTTTAGACTTTTATGATCTAAATAAATATGACATTTTTCGCCGAATAAGTAGTGACGCCAAATTTTCAATGCGAACTCAATGGCTGCTAACTCCAGATCGTGAGTTGGATAATTTTTTTCATATGGCTTCAATTGTCTCGAAGCGTAGGCTATCACCTTGCCTTCTTGCATTAAAACGCAACCCAACCCATTCAAGGAAGCATCACTAAAAATAATAAATTCTTTACCCGATTCAGGCTGAGTTAACACTGGAGCTTCGGTCAAAAGGACTTTCAACTGCTCAAAACTTTTCTGACACTTTTCTGACCACTCAAACTTGACATCCTTCTGCAGTAGTTTCGTCAAAGGTGTAGCTATTACTGAAAAACCTTTTACAAATCGTCTGTAATATTCCGCCAGGCCTAGGAAACTTTGGATCTCGAAAACATTCTTTGGTGGTTTCCAATCAAGTATAGCTGCTATTTTGTTTGGATCCACCCGAATGCCTGATGCTGAAACAACATGACCCAAGAAGCTGACCTCATTCATTCAGAACTCACACTTACTGAACTTTGCATACAGTTGTTGATCTCTCAGAGTTTGTAGTACCAATCTCAAATGCTCAGCATGTTCGGTCTCATTTTTGGAGTATATCAATATATCATCAATAAACACTACTACAAACCGATCCAAAAACTGTCGGAAGACTCGATTCATTAGATCCATAAAAATAGCAGGTGCATTAGTGAGCCCAAAAGGCATAACCAGAAACTCAAAATGTCCGTACCTCGTCCAAAATGTAGTCTTTGGCACATCCGTATCTCTGACTCGCAACTGATAATAGCCCGATCTTAAATCTATCTTCGAAAACACTGCAGCCCCTTTCAACTGATCAAACAAATCATCAATCCGAGGTAATGGGTACTTGTTCTTTATAGTTACCTTATTTAGTTGCCGATAGTCAATACACATTCTCATAGTCCCATCTTTCTTTTTACACAAATAGAACCGGTTCACCCCACGGAGAGAACTCGGTCGTGCGAAGCCTCTATCTGTCAACTCTTGCAACTGCGCTTTTAATTCTTTTAATTTAGTAGGTGCCATTCGGTACGGAGCTATTGAAATCGGAGTCGTACCCGGCACTAACTCAATGCCGAACTCAATCTCTCGTAATGGGGGTAAACCCGGTAGTTCTTCAGGAAACACATCGGGGTATTCGCATACAACTGATACAGATTCAATTTGTTTCTCGGACATTTTATTATCCAGTACATAAGCCAAATAAGCTTCACACCCTTTTCTCACATACTTCTGGGTTACCATCGAAGATATTACTGTAGGCAACCCATTTACATCGCCGGATTTAATTCTGACAGTCTCACCGTTTCGACATCTCAATTCAATAAGCTTTCTTTTACAATCCACTACTGCCTCATGTGAAGTTAACCAGTCCATACCCAAGATTATATCAAATTTGTCAAAGGGCAACAATATTAAATCAGTGGGGAAACAAAAATCCCGAATTATCAACGGAGAACCTCTACACACTTTATTAACAAGCACACATCTACCCAAAGGGTTGGACACCCGAACCACAAACTCGGTAGACTCAACTAGCAGAGTCTTGCCGAATTTTAAAGTTTCACACGCATAAGAATGAGTCGAACCAGGATCAATTAATGCAATCACAGTAGTATCATAAAGAGTGAAAGTACCGGTAATGACGTCAGGGGAGGAAGCATCCTCTCTGGCTCGTGCAGCATAAGCTCTAGCCGGAGCTCTAGCCTTAGATCGAACTGTAGTGTTCTTCGTTCCTTTCTGACTACCACCTACATTTCCTGAATGTCTGGGTGGTCTACCTCGCACTGACGTGTTGCTCGGCTTAGTGTTTTGAACTGTATTCTGCTCAGCCAACCTCGGACATTCCCTAATAAAATGATCGGCGACCCACATTTAAAGCAAGACCGATCATGAAATCTACAACTCCCCGAGTGCCATTTTCCACAAAGGCTGCTTGCATTCAACTCTATTCTCGTGGAACGTTACCAACAACATCAAGCTATCGAGGTAGCTCGAGAGCTCATAGGAGGTCGATCTGTCTAGGTGGATCTGTAGTAGCTTTATGTGTCGTGTAGTCATCTCTCGAACTTCTTGGTTGTGGAATGAGAGACCTTACAGAAGGTCTTTTACGAATGTCTCTAGCTTCTGTCTCGACCTTTCTTTTCTCTTTCCCGAGCTCTTCAGCTTTGCAAGCTCTCTCAACTAAAGTCACAAACTCTTGAATTTCAAGAATGCCAACAAACATCTTTATATCTTCATTCAGCCCATCTTCAAATCTTTTACACATAATAGCTTCAGTAGAAACACACTCTCTAGCATATCTGCTTGAGCGACAAATTTTCTTTCATATTAATTCTGGTCATTCGCCTGTTTTCACTCAAGGAACTCCTTTCGTTTTTGATCAACGAATCTTTGATGATATATTTCTTGCGAATTCATTCGAAGAAATCCCATGTCACTTTTTCTTTCGGAACCACTGATACTAGTGTATTCCACCAGTGATATGCAGTGTCCCGTAGTAAAGATATAGCACACTTCAAGCATTCATCCGGAGTACAAGATAGCTCGTCAAGTACCCGAATGGTGTTATCAAGCCACATTTTGGCTCTCTCTGCGTCATCATCATCATTGGCTTTAAATTCTTGATTTAAATTTTTCTCGATTTTATCAATCGAGGCCTACTAGATCTCACCGGATCTATCATCGAGTGCGAGAAGGAATCGGAGTTGGATTATTCGGGGTGGAGGTTGGTGTCTGGCCGGGTTAGTCTGAATAAACTGGGTAAACCACTCGTTCATCATTTGATAGAAGGCTTGCTTAGTCTCTCCCTCATGACTACCCGAAACAGGTCAAGAGTCTACCAAGCACCGATTCATGTGCACGGTCAGGCGCTACACTCTCTACATCATCCGCTACGGCTCTTTCAGGATCAGTATCCATTTACTATATAAACAAAGTTCAAGCTGTCAGAAGTCACCACACTACCAACATATGATAAAGGCATGTATAGCTAGACTCACACGTGCTACGGTAGTCTTAGAATCAACTAAATCGTAAGCTCTGATACCAATCAAATGTAACACCCCTTACCCGAAACCTTTGTCGGAGTCGAGTATGTGGCATTACTAGACTTGACTATTAATTTGGGGCATAAAATTTTAAAGCTGTCCAACTGCGTCATGCTGACTAAATTGACCATAACTCGAGTTACAAAACTCAAAATTTAGATCCGTAAATTTTTATTGAAACTAGACTCATATAAATTTTTACCATAATTTTCCAGAAATTTTCATGTGGCCAGCTAGTACATTTTATTCATCAAAGTTACCCCTATTTCACTGTTTGATAATTCTGACCTATCTTTACAAAAACTCAGTTATCTCATTGTACAAAATTTCAATAATGTTCTTGTTTGTTCCAATCAAAAATAGACTCATTAAGGATTCTAAACATATAAACTATGCTCCATAATTATTTTTGTACAATTTTTAACAATTTTACCAAGACAGAATAGGGACTCACGAATTCATTCAGGACAAGTCTCACTAAAACTTAAATATCTCATAGTATATAATTCCTTTGCCTACTTTGTTTCTTTCATATAAAAATAGACACAATAAGATTTAATTCTATATCTTATTCACTTTCTAATTAAATTTATCCTATTTTTGGTGATTTTTCAAAATCACATCACTGCTGCTAACTAAAAATTATTTCATTGCAAAATATGATTAACTCGTTATAACCGAACATACCCACATACAACTCATGCTGTCCATGCATTTTAATCATTTATGCACAATTAACTTATACCTAAAACATTCACATAATATCCTAACATCATCGATTTATTAACAAAACACAACTATGGTTCCATATAATCGAGTGTACCATTGGTTACTTACCACAATACCTAATTCAAAGGTTCATTTCATGAACATACATTTCTTTATCAAAAACGATTAAACTTTGATAAAAAAAAATGCACAAACATTACCAACATAAACCGACATTTGTATCAAAAGCACAAAAAGCATACTTAACTAGAAATTTAGCCATATTCGCATGGCTATTATAAACGTAGACAAAATTTATCATCTTAACAAAACCACAGTCTTTTCTATACATGCCTTTAACCGAAAACACAAAATAAAGAGTACCAAAATATAGATTGATAGTGTAGGCGACTTTCTTGACGATCCATCTCGAGCCCGTAGCGTAACCAAAATCTATAAAACAGGAGAAACATTTCACACAAATAAGCTTACTAGCTTAGTAAGTCCTAAATTCATGATAACATAACATTTAAATTATTCAACTTACGACATTGTACACAAACACTTAATTATGATAATTGATTTACACAAAGCCGAATCTTATTAGTACATTAACTGAAGAAATTGTACTTCAATTCCATAAACCTGTATTACTTCACAATACGACTTAATATATTACAAGTATCACATATACCAAGTTGTGTAATTATAGCATTCATATCAACCACACTACCATATTAAAATTTCTTGTATTCTAAGCATTTATACATGCAAACCGAATCTCCATAATAGTACAGCAAATTCAACTTCAGTCATATGATACTCATACACATCAATCATAGCCCCAATTATACATAACATAGTCCTCACAATATCAACTTGACTCAAGTAATATTAGGCATAACATACCTTACATACTTACGAGCCGATTAGCTAGATACGTTAATTAAAGTTGCCTTGGAGAATATTCGATTTTTCTTAATGAAACACATCACCGGCAACAAGCCT
Source organism: Gossypium bickii (assembly GCA_025503065.1). Lineage (NCBI taxonomy): Eukaryota > Viridiplantae > Streptophyta > Magnoliopsida > Malvales > Malvaceae > Gossypium > Gossypium bickii. The sequence goes on along the minus strand of CP106717.1, from coordinate 36,618,359 downwards.
GCTAGGCGGTAAAGCCTGAATTAAATAACACCGGCACGAGGCCATTGGACTCGAGCACGAAATAAATCAACGGCACTAGGCCTCGCTGGGGCTTAAAACCAGTAATAAATCACCGGCACTAGGCCTGCTAAGCTTAAAGCGCGAAACACATCAATACGATAAATCATTGCAAACACTTTCCATGACTATATCACATATCAAATTTAGTTTGGCTTACTTACATTAAACAATTGAAACCCTTCTAATATACTTGTACACATTCGGCTATGGCATTATTATATACTAAAATTTATCAAACATTATCATATGATAGATTCATAAATAATCATTCAATATATTATAGCTTAAGGACTTACCCTGGAGGTTGATAGATTCGAAACTTCCGGCTATTCGCTTAGTTTAGCCTTTCCTCGTTCTAACTTCTTTTCCTTTTGTTCCGGATCTTACTACTACATGCATGGCCGAACAATGGAGTTTTTGAAGCTTTCTCTTCTTCTTTCAATTAGATTCGGTGAAGAAGATAGGGAGAAGGAGAGAAAAAAAATAATTCTTTTTGTTTTATTAATTAACCTATTTTTTATAGCATGCTTATTAATTAAACTATACTTTAGTTATAAAACACTAAAATCATGATATTCAAAGCATGCTTACCGTCCACTACACTATAATTTTGGGGAATTTGACATGCAAACCCTCCCATGCAAGAAAAACAATTCAATTTACCCCTTTCATTTGCTAATAATCGGTTATGATAGAAGAGAAGATAGTGGCCTTTATTTTATGCTTTAATAAACCTATACACTAACATATTTTATTTTATAAAATACTAACATAAGCATATAATAAAATTTAATTAAACCTACATATATATAAATCTAGCTAACTTGGCCCATTGCCGTCCATCACTACGGTCAATGGGCTAATTACTACACAGGACACCCACTTAAAAAGCCACAAGCAATTTAGTACACTACACCTTAGGATGCAAATTTTTTTACGCTTTTCGCGATTAAATCCTTTTTATCAAATTAAACATTTAAACAATAATATTTTTCTACGAAACTTTCACAAACATCAATTCACATATAATAAACATAAATTAAATTATAAAATTATATTATCGGCTCGGATTCGTGGTCCCAAAACCACCATTCCGATTAGGGTCAAAATTGGTCTGTTACAGTCTTTACCCGTGTGGACGAAAATAGGCTATTTTTCAAGCCATTTTCTCACCCAAATTGACATGTACCTACAAACACTAATGCACATATACACAAACCATTACAAAGTACCAAAATCATGCACAATCCATCTTCATTGATATGGTATAATCACATACAACCAATATTCCGTTAGGAACCTCAAATGACAATATTTAAAACATGTATAATCATAAACTCATTTTGGTCAAATGCTCAACTAATTTCCAACTAGATTTGCATCAATACAAACCATTGAATTAACTTACCAAATGTTACCGAATATACTCTTCAATTACTAGCCTCAATATACTTATATGTTTCCCATAGAAAAGTACCAATTCACATCAATTTATAAAACATATACAGTATGCAATTCAACTACCATTTCACCTTTAAAACACTTTTAAGCAAATCATCAACCATTTCAAGGCTAATATCTTCATGCCAAAACTAAGTTCATTAGAACACCAAGAAAAACCACAACTCAAGCCAAACGTAATGGCCATTTCAACAATTAAACACATCGGCCAACATTAGCCAAAATACCTTTACATGCCATTATAACCAAAATTAAACATCTAAAAGCACCAAAAGAGCTGATGGATAGTGTGATATAGCTTCGACAAGCTTCCAACCCGAACAAGCTTCCGATTCACTATAAAACACGAAAAAATAACATAGAGTAAACATTTAAGCTTAGTAAGTTCATGTAACTTAGAATTTAACTTACCATTTAATCAAGTAATAGGTAAGTAACAAAGCGTACTCTAACACATTTTGGCCAAATGCCTAAGCACAAATATACCAACCATATTAGCCATGTCAATACATATATGAACCAATAATCATCGATGAGTTCAACAATTAATCAAGTTCCATATACATGTATCACCCATTTCATATGTCTATAAATCATGTAACATCATTTCCTTACATTTCATATGTATACCTGTAATAGTTCATATCAAACTCATATCATTTCGTATCAGAACATTGCCCATTGAACCTTTTAGAATACTATTGGATACCAGGGATAGCTCACACATAGCGTGCTAGCTCAAATAACTGTAATATTTCAATTCATGTACAAGTGTGCTCATTTGAGCTGTAGATTGGTACACTCATTTGAGCAGTAGATTGGTATGCTCTCACGAGCTATAAGTTGATATGCTCTCATGAGCTATAAATCGGTATGCTCTTATGAGTGGTGGAGTATCCGCAACACATGTAGGACCTCAGCCAAATCGGTAACCCTAATGACATGTCATTTGTATCCTACAGATTCCTATGGTTCAAACGAGGCTCGGTCATCGTATGCATTCGGTAATTATATATGACGAATCATAACATTTATATATTTCATTAAAAACATATAAACACAATTTAATTACACCAACTTACATCGACGAGTGTTCGTAGATACGGAGGCGATTAATCCGAGACTTTCTATTTCCCCTGATCTAACTCCGTATGAGGTCTAACTGGATCTATACGGATTAATTTAACTTAGTTTAATGTATAATTCATTCAATTTAATCCAAAATATTTTTTGAAAAAATTACTATTTTGCCCCCATACTTTTAATTTCTTAGCAATTTAGTCCCTAGCTTATAAAAATGAAAATTTACACAATTTCATCACATCCCATTATGGTCGAATATCAGTTAGGTCCCTAACATGCCCTATACTTCAAGTATTGCACAATTTCACCATGTAATATTTTCTATATTTCAATTTAGTCCTTAATTGACAATTTCATCAAAAATCTCTTTACAAAAGTTGTTTATCTAACAACAACCATTCATTTTCTATCATCAAACTTCAAAGCTCAAGTATATTAAAAAATGGTAAAACCCTAATAGTTTAACAAATTTTCAAATTAGTCCCCGGGCTACCTATAATAAACTACAACGATCTCGGAAACATAGAAATCATAAAAAATGAGACAAAAATGCATACCTAATTGAGAAAAATAAGCTTTCCGAAACTTTAAGCTTCCTTGGCTAGGTTTTGTCTTCAAATTCAATGGAAGATGATGATAATGGATGATAATAGTTTGTTTTATATAAGTAATTATAACTTTAATTACTAGTTTCCAAAATTAACCTTAATAATTCATTCAAATTTCAATAATGCCAAACCATTAAAATCCACTATCAACTCTAATGGTCTAATTACCATATAAGAACCTCCACTTAATAGTTTTATAGCTATTTAATACCTTTAGCTATTAGAACTCAACTTTTGCAGTTTACACAATTTAGTCCTTTTTATCAAATTAAGCATGTAAACGGTTAAATTTCTTAACGAAATTTTTATTTCTATCATACTGTAGGCAATAAAATAATAATAAAATAAATTTTTTGACTTTGAATTTGTGGTCCCGAAACCACTATTCCAATTTCATTGAAAATAGGTTGTTACAACTCTTCCCCCTAAAGGGATTTTCGTCCCTGAAAATCTTAAAAGAAAAGAAGTTCGGATATTGCTTTCTCATAGCTCACACAAAGCGTGCTTGTAATGCCCCGAATTTTTGGGCCTAGTAGAATTGGGCCTATTGGGCTTGGGCAGGGGAGCGTTTAAATTTTTTGAGAACAAGAGAACAGCACTAATGCAAGTTGGACCTATTAGGTGAGTGATTTTGGAAGGTTAAAGGGTTTCTATGAAGTCCCGGGTTCAAACCTGGGCTTTAGGAAAAATTTTGGTTTTAGGTGAATAAAACCCTAGAGTTAGTAAGTGGGCTTTAAGAATAAAATGTGGAGAAAAATGACATAACAAGTGTTGTGGTCTAGTGGCAAAAGGCGCCACATGGGAGACAAGGAAGTGACGCCATAGAGGAAGCAAGGAGTCCAAGGTTCAAGTCTTGGCGCTTGCAATTTATTTTGATTTCTTTTTAAGTGAACTTAGACTTTGGCCCATAGGCATATATTTAGTTGCGCATGTTTTAAGACACAAAAGAAGCTTGTGTTATGGTGGCATATAGCGTCTGGAGCATAGGAGAGGGCAAGGGTTCCAATCCCATTGCAAGCAAAAGGGATATTTATTTTGCTAAGATGGGACGGCAAATGGTTGTGATGGAATTAAACTCTACTGAAGGAGGGATCCCACATCAGGAAGCTAGCATGAGAGGAGGCGAGAAGCTGGCTTTAAATAGAGTGATCTATGAGGAGAGTAAGCATACCTTGGTTGGCGTTGGGCATAGGAGTGGTCGGAGAGCGGATTTACTCCAGATTCCTATCAGGTGTGCATTTCGCACTACTCTAGCTGTAGAGCGGCAAATGCCGAAAAGCCGGTCACACAGTGATGGTAGCCACACGAGCCTGCGAGCGCACTTGTGGGAGCTTCGACGAGATAGTTGAGGCTATCATGAGTGCTCTTGTGGGTTTAGGCTATTTGGGCCACGATGGGTTGAAAGGGGCCATGTGAGGCCAATGGACCCGTGGGCCCATATGAATAAATTGTATGGTTGTGTAGTAGATATTGGACTGGTTTATCTAAATCTCATATATGTGGCTAGATTTGGGCTAAATGGGCAACACGAGCGTGTGGGCCCATTTGGGTCGAGAATGGGCCCTAGGCCCATTCGCATCATTATCTCTGTTTAGAATACCTTGGTTTAAAAATTACTGAAATACCCTTGCTTTACAAAATTACTGAAATACCCTTAGTTTGTAAAATTATCGAAATACACCCGATTTGTAAAATTACGGAAATACCCCTGATTTGTAAAATTACCGAAATACCTCTGATTTGTGAAATTACTAAAATACCCTCAGTTTGCAAAATTACCAAAATACCTCTAATTTGTAAAATTATGAAAATACCCCAGTTTATGAAATTACCGAAATACCTCGATTTGCAAAATTACCGAAATACCCTCAGTTTGCAAAAGTACCGAAATACCCTCGACTAGTATACTCTCATGAGCGATGGAGGATCTGCAACACATGTAGGACCTCAACCAAATCAGTAACCCTAATGACATGTCATTTGTATCCTATAGATTCCAATGGCTCAAACGGGGCTCGGTAATCGTCGTACGTCGTTGGATATGCGTTTTGTAATTATATTTGACAAATCATAACATTTATATACTTCAATTAAAAACATATAAACACAATTTAATTACAGAAAATTACCTCGACGAGTATTCGTAGATATGGAGGCAATTAATCCGAGACTTTCTCTTTGCCCCAGTCTAACTCTGTACGAGGTCTAACTAGATCTAAACAGATAAATTTAACTCAATTTAACATATAATTCATTAAATTTAATCCAAAATATATTTCTGGCAAAATAACCATTTTGCCCCTATACTTTTAATTTCTCAGCAATTTAGTCCCTAGCTCATAAAAATGGAAATTTACACAATTTCACCACAACCCACTATGGCCAAATATCAATTAGGTCCCCAGCATGCCCTATACTTCAAGTATTTCACAATTTCACCATGTAATATTTTTTATTTTTCAATTTAGTCCCTAATTGACAATTTCATCAAAAATCTCTATACAAAAGTTGTTTATCTAATAACAACCATTCGTTTTCTATCATCAAACTTCAAAACTCAAGTATATTAAACAATGGTAAAACTCTAATAGTTTAACAATTTTGCAAACTAGTCCCCGGGCTAGCTAGAATAAGCTACAACAATCCCTGAAACATAGAAACCATAAAAAATGAGACAAAAATGCATACCTAATTGAGAAAAATAATCTTGACGAAACTTGAAGCTTCAGTGGAAGATGATGATAATGGATGATAATAGTTTGTTTTATATAATTAATTATAACTTTAATTACTAATTTCCAAAATTAACCTTAATAATTGATTCAAATTTCAATAATGTCAAACCATTAAAATCCACTATCAACTCTAATGGTCTAATTACCATATAAGAACCTCCACTTAATAGTTCTATAGCTATTTAATACCTTTAGCTAATAGAACTGTAACAGTCTGGTTTATACCCTAGTCGGAACAGTGGTTTCGTGACCATAAATCTGAGTTCGTATAATATTTTAATATTATTTTGTGTCTTTGATAAGTGATTAAGCATGTGGTAAAGTTTCGTAAGATAATTTGTCTGTTTATATGTTTAATTTGATTAAAGGATTGAATTGCATTGAAATGCAAATTTGCATGTTTTATGAAAGGATGCTTATTTGTTATGTCTTAATAAGTATGAGGATTTATGTGGCAATTAAGCCATTAATAAGATAATGGATGGTAAATGGCTGAATATACCCTTGTTGTCTAATGGTGTCAAATGTCTTTTAAATGGCTAAAAAGGTAAATGAATTATTAACATATTATTAATGAATCAAAAGATGAAAGTGTTCATCTTTCATTTCTTTTTCATTTGACCGAAACTAGTAAGAAGAAAAAAAGGTTTTAGAGCTTTACATATTCGGCCATTCCAAGCTTGAATTAAGGTATGTTTTTGCTTTGGATTTTGATGATTTTTATGTTTTTGAGATTGTTCCCTAGTCTACTATCAAGCCCATGTCTCAATTTGATGAATTGATGTTGTTCATGAGATGTGCCATTGATGATATGTTGAGCTTTGTGACGATTTATGGTGTTAAATGAAAGATTTGAGCTAGATGAACATACTTTGTTCTTGAAATTTTGATGAATTTAGCTAATTAGGGCTAAATTGAGAAAATAGTAACTTGAAGGACTAAATTTTCAAATTTGAGGGAAAATATGGGTTTGTAGGATATATATATATACATATATATATGCATTCGGCTAAGCTTAGATGTGTAATGATTTTGTGAATTTGATGTTTTAAGAAAAATGGACTAAATTGATAAATTGTGCAAATGTGAGGGTTAATTTGTAAATAGCCCTGAATGTGTGCCTTTGGATTGAATTGAATGAATTAGTGAATAAAAGGGTTAATTCTGAACATGTATAGATCAAGAATCGAGGAAAACAGAATTAGATCCCGGGAAAGCGAAAGTAATCGAGTAGCCGTTTCCGTTTCTGTTAAATCGAATCCGAGGTAAGTCATTATACAAATAAACATATTCATATTGAATTATGTATGTTGTTATGACTATTGTTATCGATGAATACTTATGATATGATCTATTCATGAATTCCGAGATAAGGATTACTTAGCGACAATGTCCGGGAAGTCCCGTACGAACCTAGGAATAGATAGGATTAGCTATGTCATGACATAGGTATCTGTTCTATTTTATCATGTAAGACCACGTCTGGGACGTTTTCATTGATTCAAGATTTTGTGTAAGACCATGTCCGGGACGGTGGCATTGATGTTATTTTTACGTGTAAGACCATGTCTAGGACATTGGCATCGTATTGATTTGTGTAAGACCCTGTTTGGGATAGTGGCATTGATATCTGAGTAGATGTAAGACCTCGTCTGGGACGTTGACATTGTACTACTATTCCAAGCTTTCTTAGTATCCTATTAGGTTCCTATTGGTTCAACGGGCAAGTCTGAGATACGAATGGCTATGAAAATTGTAAATCTATTACAGGTACGTGTATTATGTACACTAATTGTGTATAAAAAGGTAAATAACTATTTGATTTTGATTTGAATAATGTAAGAGTGAATATGAGAATGTGAATGAGTTACAAGAATGGTTATGAATAAGCTATGTATATATATATGATTCTTGAATTGATGAATGTAGCAATTATGGCCTAGAATATGAACCAAAGCATATATGTGAGAAATTTGCTATGAATATGAATATTGCCAATGTTTCTATAAGCTTATATGCTTTACATGCTAAGTTTGTTTGTACTATGACTTACTAAGCTTTTGGAAAGCTTACTCTCTGTGTGTGTTTTCTCTTTTTTTTTAGGTCGTCAAAGCTACTGAAGGCTCGGGACCGTCAAGGATCTTCATCACACTAAACTCATTTTGGTATATTTTGGAAATGTATATAGCTAGATATGGCATGTATAGGCTAGTATTTGATATAAGTTTGTTATATGAACGTAGCCATGGGATTTGGCTAGTTATGAGTTGAGAATTTGCTTGAATGAATGTGATATGTGAAGTATGTTTTTGGCATGGTTAGTTGATACATGAAATGGTCAAGTTTTGATTAAGCAAATGAATGAATTATGCTTGTGATGAGATGAGTTTTAGTCTTGTAATTTGGATGGTTATTTTGGTATATTCTTGGTTGCCAAATAGGCATGGGATGTCTTGATGGTTTTGCTTGTAGGTAAGACCCATGTGGGTGACATTTTGGCCTTGCAAATGGCTTATTTTGCCACACGGTTCTGGCACACGGGCGTGCCTAGTGACCGGGCGACAAAGTCAGTAGCTAGCATAAGAGTACACAGCCTTGGCACACAGATCTGCCTGGTAGCTGTGTGGTTTTCAACAGGATCGACCACGTCCAAGGTACACGGTCGTGCTTGGTGACCGTGTAGCAGAGTCAGTTTTGACCACGTGGAGGACACACGAGTGTGTCTAGCAGCTGTGGGAGGCACACAGTCTACCCACACGGGCGTGTAACCCCTAAAGCTTAGAAAAGTTTTAAATTTTTGAGAATTTCTGTATTTGTTCCGGTTTAGTCCCGACCCTATTTCTGAGCTTGCTTTAGGTCTCGATGACCTACCGAAGGGACACTATGATGGTAATTGATGAGATACTTGATGAAATGTCTGATTTAGTTTCCGATCTATTAGGTAACATTCTTAACCCTAATCCGACGACGGACACAGGATAGGGGTGTTACAAGAACTCAACTTTTTCACTTTACACGATTTAGTCCTTTTTATCAAATTAAGCTTTTAAATGATAAAATTTCTTAGCGAACTTTTTATATGGTATTACTATCATGGAAATAAAATAATAATAAAATAAGTTTTTGACTTCGGATTTGTGGTCCCGAAACTACTGTTCCGATTTCACTAAAAACAGGTTGTTACATGATTATTTGGCTTGCAAAACAGCCCTAAAAGTCTCCTTAAATTTGTATTCAAACCCCTCCACTTATCACGCTTTTATTGGTTTTCCCATAGCTAACTTTAGCAAGTTTGAAACCTTCAAACTTGCCACATGTGTGGCCTACCATGGGGGAGTCTATGGCTGCTGATTTTTGCTATTTTAGTAGCCTACTCAACCTATAAATACCCCCGTTGGCTGCTCATTTGAAACACACCTCTCATCCTTTCATATTTCACTTCTCTCTCACTTTCTCTCTTGAAAACCCCTTCCTTTGTTCTTATTTTTCCCTTCTATTCCCTTGCTGATTTCCATTCCTGGAAAAGAACCTTTCACATAACATCCCTCACCCGTATTCAATGCTAGAATAGGGTTACAGAGCATTACCGGACTTAAGAAAATATTAAACAACTATTTAACATACATTTTCTCAATCAATAGTTCATCATTCAATCTCAATCAATTTGTCCCTATTAAGAGCCTACGAGGCTTTAAACATGCTTTAGAAGTGGTTCGGGACTAAACCCAAAACTCTGGAAACTTTTCAACACTTAGTAAATTTTTCTTCAAAATAGAGGACACACACTAGTGTGGCCAGGCCATGTGTCTCACACGGCCACCAGACACGCCCATGTCACAGGTCGTGTGAAAACAGGGGGTACATGCTGACTTGGGTCACACGGCCAACCACAAGTCCGTGTGTCTAGCCAGTGTGCACTTTTAACTGGCCACACACGCCCATGTGCCGGGCAGTGTCAATCCTGTAGGGTATACTGACTTATGCCACACGGCCAAGTCACACGCCCGTGTGCTAGGCCGTGTGCCAATTAGGGGGTATACTGACTTGTACCACACAGCCGATCACACACCCGTGTGTGAGACCGTGTGGAGCATACTAACTTCATTTCAATGTCAACACCAGGGGTTACACGACCGTGTATCATGACTGTGTGTCACACACGGATGAGACATACGTCCGTGTCTCTTCCCGTGTGGACAAAAATAGGCTATTTACCAAGCCATTTTGCCACCCAAATTTAGGTACACCTTCACCTCTCAAATAGCACATAATATAGCATCAAAAGGCATATATTTCAATTCCAATCAAACATGATTTATACCAATTCCAACAAAAACCAATGCAAAACATAAATACCACTTATTTCCATCTAATTTCATGCCAATCTTTGTGTTCTGAAAATAGCAAAATGACCATTTATAATTATAAATTATTATGCTCAATTCCACAAGCATACAAATTCACAAATCATCACCTATTGATATTCAAACCTACCTATTATCAATGAGCATCATGAATCCACCTCAATCACCCAACATAGGTCAATTGTATATAATAAACATAATCAAAATCAACCAAAATAAGCCAACTCACATGGTCAAATATACAAACCAAATCTTAGACATTTACAAGCCAATTCAAATGGCAAAAATCATAACCAAAACATAACCAACATGACCAAAGTCTCTATACATGCCATAGACTCAAATTACCAAAGTTCATAGATACAAAGTTATAAGTGGATAGTGTGAAGCGATCTCTGACGATCCTCGAATGTGAGCTAGCTTTGATATCACTATAAAACACGGGAAAATAAACAAAATAAGCTATAAGCTTTGTAAGCTCGTATGAGATAAATTTAATGCAATCACTTAAACATGACTCAATAATTTTAATATGTCAATATACAATTTCATTACTCAAACCTTTCAAGTGCTCATTCACAAAACCATATACATTCATCATCATTTCTCCTATTCAAAGCTAAAATGGTTTATACACATACCTGTACCATCTTGTACCAATCTCATATACATTCTCGTCTTTCATTTACCCATTGAACCGTTTGGAATAGAAGTTGGATACTCAAGGGTCTCATACGATAAGTACCTATACCATGGGCTGAAGCCAAATCAAGGTAACTTATCTGAAATTTTGATATCATGGCCCGAAGCCAAATCAGCCGATATGCATGGCCCGAAGCCAAATCGGTTTATCTCGCACACATGGTGCTAAATGATGGCCCAAAGCCAACACAAGTATACCTAATGACATGTCACTAGCATCCTAAACTATTCCTAAGGTTCAATCGAGTTTCCAACTATCGAATCATTTTTGAACTCGCACGTAATCACATAAACACAAGTCATGCTATATCAAAGCATATATAATACATTTGAAATGAATTTATAACATACGAACTTACCTCGAAGGTGTAAACGACAAAATAAGTCGATTAATTGATAACTTTCATTTTTCCCCGATCTAGATCTAGATTTCACTTTTCTTGATCTAAATATATTCGAAATTAACTTATTTAATCTTCTATTCATTCAATTTAGAACAAATCACACTTTAAAACATGTTTACACTTTTGCCCCTAAACTTTCATACTTTTCACAATTTAGACCTTATTGCATAAAATCACAAATTAGTGAAATTTCAAATATACCCATGCTAGCCGAATTACCATAATGCCCCTAGCAACCCATAATTTTCATTTATTTCACATTTTAACCACTAACTTTACACATTTCACAATTTAATCCCTATTTTCCATTTTTACTAAAAATCAGTTAACAAAACTTGTTTAACAACCAACAACCATTCAAAAACCATCATCAATCATCAAAACTCATACATATTCATCAACGGTAACATTCAAAATCTTAACAGTTTTGTAAAATAGTCCCTGGGCTAGCTAGTACTAGATGCAATGGTCACAAAAACATAGAAATCACTAAAAACCGAGCCAAAAATCACTTACATGCAATAAAAGAGCTTGGCCGAATGTTTGTTGTTCAAAAATTGTGATTTTCTCCTCTTAGGTTCGGCTAGAAGAAGATGACTAAAGGAATTTGTTTTGTTTCACTTATTATTATTATGTTTATTAATTATTTTACTATTTTAACCTTAATAATTAATCTTTAAAACACCAAATAATGTGTCCATAAATGTCCACTTACTCAAAGGATGGTCTAATTACAACATAAGGCCTCCACTGTAATGATCTGTAGCTAATAGACACATTTAACTAATAGAACATGCATTTAAACTTTACGCGATTTGGTCTTTTTTATCGAATTGAGCAATCAAATGATAAAATTTTCTTAGCGAAATTTTCACACCAACATTTAATCATACTGTAAACATTAAAATAATACTAAAATAAATATTTTGACCTCAGATTTATGGTCCCAAAACTACTGTTCTGATTTGACCAAAAATGGGCTGTTACATTTCAACCACCATTGGAAGCAGTATTCAAGTGCTCATAGAAGTCTCGGTTCAACAAGAACAAGTCGAGAAGGAGGAGCGGAGCAAACTAGTCAAGCTTCGGAGAAACACCAGATTTGATTCTAGTTCCCTATCATTTAATTTTTATTGTTGTTGTTATGAACATGTCTATGAATACTTGTAATGTTTTTAATTTAATTAATATGGCTTAAATTTAATTTGTGTTAGGTTGATTACATTTCATCCACTTAAGTTATTAAAATTGTGTCTGTGTTGTTATAGTCCTTGGTAAGTTGTTTGATTAACTAAAGTCATGATTAAGTGAATCTTGCATTACAATTTTAAGGTAACTAATGAATTAATTATTTAATCGTGTTGAAATTGTAATTAATTGACACAATACATAATCAGTGCATGTTTAATCTTCTAAGGTAGCTGAGGGTTAAATTAGTGATGGTATTAGACAATACATTAGCATTGCATAACTTGCAAGATTATTGTGATTAAACTGTTTCAAGGTAGGAATACATTGTTACCTTTATTAATCTTTTATGTGGCCATGAAGATTGATTAATTATTTGAATTGACATTGGAAAATGTTTAAGAGATTGTTAATATAATAAGTATGTATGAGCAGTAGTTAGCAAATTATCGAGTTGCCGTGAATTTATTCGTAACAACATTAACATGAGCTTAGTAATTCTAAGTTAAGAAATGTAATTAATCTAACACAATTATGTCATCTTAATTAAAATCATCTTTTGAAATCGTGCATTGGAACTTTTATTTTTATTTTATTTTATTTACTTAGTTTTTAATCACTTCTTCAAAACCAAAATATTTTCTTCACCAAAGTGTTTTAATTGCATTCATAAATAAATTCTTTTCATAGTCTCTGTGGGTACAATAACTTGACATTTACTTGTTACTTTATTACATGTTACGATTGTGTACACTTGCACATTTCCATCGTTCTAATATGATATACCAAATTTGGGTTAATTTCCACCTTAATGACTTCCTATGGTTGTCAGGCCTAGGGTTTAGGTTCTTTCTTTCCTGAATAGCTGATCTGCTAAAAGAACTAACTACCCCCAGACGTACTAACGTCCAGAGTGTGAATACTACAGTAAAAGATATATCATTGAGGTGGTATCCCCAAGTATACGGGTCCAGTTGTAATATAGTTACAACGGGGTAGGTGAGTACTCTGAAGATCGTACCCAAGAGAGGCTTGTGCTAGATAGATTTTAACCTAAGCATTGGAAGATCTAATTAGTACTTTAATTAAGTTATAGTATGAAAGTAAAATAAAAGGAGTTTTTTAATGGTTTTGATAATAATAAAATAAAATAACATAAAGAAATAAAATTCAATAGATCAAAGAATAGAATAAATCAAATTTACTAATGGGTGATTAGCTTGCTTTGGTAATCCTTATCAACTATCGCTTTGGGTTCCTCATCAACCAACTAGTCGTTATCCCAATAGGATCTTCCGATCTTCCTCTTAAATAATGAGTTAGCAAGGACTAATTACTTCCGACCTCACAGTCCAGACTGGTTTGGGGGTAAAGGTGCTCACAGATAGGCCATACCAATTTTGGGCTAATTCCCACCTTGATGACTTCCTAGGGTTGTAAGGCCTAGGGTTTTAAGTTCTTCCTTTCTCAAATAATTGATTCGTTAAGTAATCCCACAAAACAGTTAATAGATCATACCTTCACTCACTAATCCCCATAAAAGGATTAGTGTAACACCCCTATCTCGAGTCCGTCACCAGATTAAGGTTAGGAGCGTTACCGGACAGATCAGAAACATTAACAGACAAAATCATACATTTAATCAACATTCATAGACATAATGTCCCTTAATCGGGTCATCGAGACCTTAATCATACTTATAAGTTGAGTCGGGACTAAACTGAAACACACATGAAATTCCATGAAAATTTGAAACTTTTCTAAAATACAGGGGAGACACGCCCGTGGGAGGAGACCGTGTGCCCTCCACGGCTTCTAGGCACCCCCGTGTATCGATCCTTGTTTATACCAACTATACCAACACGGTCATTAGGCACGCCCGTGTGCCATGGCCGTGTACTTTTAGGTTATATATTGACTTCCCCACCACGGCCGCCAAGCACCCCCGCGTCGAGGCCGTGTACTTTTATGTCCTATACTGACTTGCACACCACGGCCACCAAGCACACCCGTGTCGAGGCCGTGTGAAGATAACTTCATCCTACAATTCACCCACGGTCGTTAGGCACGCCCGTGTGCCACAACCGTGTGACAGTATAGGCCATTGACAAGGCCAAAATGCCACCCACAAAGGGCATACCTACAAGCCATATTCAACAAGATATTTCATGCACATAAAACCATCAAAAGCATACCAAAATAACCATTCAAACCTTACATTCAAAACCAATCCCAACTATGGCAATCTCAAGGATTAAAACGCATACCATTACAAGACTAATTCATGCATTTGCTCATTCAAACTTGGCCATTCCACATTCTTTCATCATACTACAAGATACATTCTAAAACACATTCATTTAAGCAAAGTTTCCACTCTTAAATAGCCAAATCACATGTCTAAGATCACATAGCTATTTATACCAAAATACTAGCCTATACATGCCATATCTAGCTTTATACAATATCAAAATGTACCAAAATAAGTTCTATAGTGTGATGACGATTGAAGACGGTCCCGAGCCTTCAGTAGCTTTGGCGACCTATAAAACAGATTAAACACACATAGAGTAAGCTTTCCAATAGCTTAGTAAGTCGATATACAACAACTTAGCATAAAATGGTTATATTTGCTTTGGTTCATACACTTTTGACCAGATTAGCCATGTTCACAATTCAAAGATCATATAAACACATATCTCATTTCACCAAAACTTTATACAATATATCATCAATTACATATTCATAGCATCATAGTAAGATCATATTGATGCTTACCTTGTATACACAGTTAGTGTATATCAACATACCTGAATTGGATTTACAATCACATTTTTGTTCATAGCTCGGATTTGCGATTAGTATCATAGACTTGCCTGTTGACCTGTAATAAATCTAATAGGATACTCAGAAAGCTCAGAATAATTGTACAATGCCAACGTCCCAGACGAGGTCTTGCATGCACTCGGATATCGATGCCACTGTCCCAGACAGGGTCTTATACGAATCAAAACAATGTCAATGTCCCAGACATGGTCTTACACGTAAGTGTCATAATGATGCAAACGTCCCAGACGTGGTCTTATACGTAAAGTTTATATTGATGCCAATGTCCCAGATGTGGTCTTACACATAATCAGATATCGATGCCACTATCTCTGACAGGGTCTTACACGAATCTCAAATCAATGCCAACGTCCCAGACACGGTCTTACATGATAAAACAGAACAGATACCTATGTCAAGATTCGTACGAGGCTTCTCAGACTTAGTAATATACCAAACTTATCTCGGAATTCAATTACAGAATTTCTTATAAGCATTCATTATCATCATTAAACATATGAACAATTACAAATGCATACATATTCATTTATTTGTATAGTGACTTACCTCGGATTCGGTTTATCGGAATAGAAACGGCTACTCGTTTACTTTCGCCTTCCCACGATCTAAATCTGTTTTCCTCGGTTCTTGATCTAAACATATTCAGAATTAACCCTTTTATTCAATAATTCATTCAATTCAATCCAAGGACACTCATTTAGGGCAATTTGCAAATTAGCCCTTACATTTGCACACTTAATCAATTTAGTCCATTTTTCTCAAAACATCAAATTCACAAATTCAATATACAACCAAGCTTAGTCGAATATATATATATACATCATACGAGCCCATATTTTTCATCAAATTGACAATTTAGTCCTCTAAAATAACATTTTCTTAATTTAGCCCTTTTAAGCTAAATTCATCAAAACTTCAAGAACAAAACATATTCATCTTCCACCAATCTACCATTTAACACCTTAAAGCATCACAAAGCTCAACATAGCATCAATGGCATAACTTGCAAACATCACCAATACACAAAATTGAAACATGGGTTTGATAGTAGACGAAGCAACGATTACAAAAACGTGGAAATGATCAAAAACTGACCGAAATCATACCTTGAATTTAAGCTTAATTGTTGCCAAAATTCAAAGCTTCCTTAACCCTTTTCTTTAGCTCACATTCAGCCAAGAGATGAGCAAAGATGATAGTGGCTTCATTTTAGTTAATCTTAACATATATTATTTATTTACCAAATTACTATACTAGCCTTTTAATAATAATTATAACATATGTTTTAAGGTCATTTAAGACCATTACCACCCATTATCATGAAAAATGGGCCAATTTCCCTTTTAGGACTCCATTTGAAAAAGCCAGTACCAAATGGGTACTTTTCTCTATAGTTTGCAACATTTACATTTAACGCGATTAAGTCCTTTTTCTAAATTAAACACACAAATGATTAAATTAGTTTTCTAAAATTTACCACATGCTCAATCACACATTAACGGCACAGAAAATAATATTAAAATATTTTACGGACTCAGATTTGTGGCTCCGAAACAACTGTTCTGACTAGGGTATAAACTGAACTGTTACAAGTCTCCCCCCTTAGGGATTTTCGTCCCCGAAAATCTTACCGTTAAACAAGTTCAGATATTGTTGTCTCACTGAATCTTCAGGCTCCCATGTCGATTCCACAGTACTTTTACTAACTGAGTTTTCTTATTTCTCAACTCTTTCACTTCACGAGCTAAGATACGGATCGGTTCTTCTTCATATGTCATATCGGATCGAATTTCAATTTCAGATGGGGCAATCACATGTGACAGATCGGATCGATATCTACGAAGCATCGAAACATGAAACACATTGTATATCTTTTCTAGTTCAGAAGGCAACTTCAATTTATATACAATAGGCCCGACACGTTCAATGATCTCATAAGGTTCGATGAACCTCAGACTTAATTTGCCTTTACGTCCAAATCGAAGTACTTTCTTCCACGGAGACACTTTCAGAAATACTTTATCATCGATTTCAAATTCTATATCTTTACATTTCAAGTCTGCATAAGACTTCTGACGATCAGATGCTGCTTTCAAACAATCTCAGATTAGTTCCACTTTCTGTTCTGAGTCTTTTATCAAATCAACCCTATGTAGCTTATTCTCACTGAGTTCAGTCCAATACAAAGGTGTACGACATTTTCGTCCGTACAAAGCTTCATAAGGTGCCATTTTGATGCTCGTCTGAAAACTGTTATTATATGCAAATTCGATCGATGGCGAATCTCGCTTCCCACGAACCATGAAACTCTAGTACACAGCATCTTAACATGTCTTCCAGAATCTGAATAGTCCGTTCGGACTGACCATCAGTTTGCAGATGGAAAGCTGTACTGAAGTGTAATTTCGTTCCCAAAGCTTCTTGTAATTTCTTCCAGAATCTCGACGTAAACCTCGGATCTCTATCTGACACAATAGATAGTGGCACCCCGTGCAATTTCACAATTTCAGCAATATAAAGCTTAACTAATCACAAGATCTTACTGGAATAAAATGAGCAGATTTAGTTAATCGGTCAACTACGACCCATATTGCATCTTTCTTTCTCGGAGACTGAGGCAATCCAGAAACAAAATCTATTGTCACTCTATCCTATTTCCATTCAGGAATCAGAATTGGTTGCAACAACCCAGACGGAACTTGATGTTTGACTTTCACTTACTGACAGATTAAACATTTCGAAACAAAGTCAGAAATGTCTCGTTTCATACCAGACCACCAGTATTGTCGTTTCAAATCATGATACATTTTCGTACTTCCCGGATAAACAGATATATGACTGTTATGAGCTTCATTCAAAATCAACTAAACCAACTCTAGATTTCTCGAAACATAGATACGATCCCAGAATCTCAAACAATCATCAACAACTTGAAATTCAGATTCGGAATTTACCTCACACTGAGCTCGTTTTATTAGCAATTCATTATCAGATTTCTGAGCATCACATATCTGTTGTAAGAACAATGGTTTTGCTTTTAATTCAGCTAACACAGAACTATCTTCAGACAATTTTAACTGAGCATTCAAATCACATAATGCAAACAATGATTTCCTACTCAAAGCATCAGCAACAATATTCGCTTTACCCGAATGATAATCTATCACGAGCTCATAATCTTTTAACAGCTCTAACCATCTTCTTTGACGCAGGTTCAAATCTTTCTGAGTCATCAGATATTTCAGACTTTTATGATCTGAAAACACGTGACATTTCTCATCGTACAGATAATGATGCCAAATCTTTAGCGCAAACACAATCGCAACTAACTCAAGGTCGTGCGTCGGATAATTCTTTTCATGAAGCTTCAACTGTCTCGAGGCATAAGCTACCACTTTGCCTTCCTGCATCATAACACATCCCAGACCATTTAACGAAGCATCACTATACACAACAAATTCTTTACCTGATTCCGACTGTACTAACACTGGAGCTTCTGTTAATAGAGTTTTCAATTGATCAAAACTTTTCTGGCATTTATCTGACCATTCAAATCTGATATCTTTCTAAAGTAATTTAGTCAACGGAGTAGCTATTGTCGAAAAGCCTTTCACAAATCTATGGTAATAACCAGCCAAACCCAGAAAACTGCAGACTTTAGATACATTTGTCGGAGGTTTCAATTCAAAATAGCAAAAATCTTTCTCGGATCAACTCGAATCCCGGATGCTGACACAATATGTCCCAGAAAACTAACCTCGTGCAACTAGAATTCACACTTGCTGAATTTCGCATATAATTGCTTTTCTCTCAAAGTTTGCGAAACAACTTTCAAATGTTCCGCATGCCTAGCCTCATCACGAGAATAAATCAAAATGTCATCTATGAATACCACAACAAATCAATCTAGGTACGGTCTAAAAATTCTGTTCATCAGATCCATAAAAACAGCAGGAGCATTGGTTAGTCCAAATGGCATAACTAAAAATTCCTAATGCCTGTACCTCATTCTGAAAGCAGTTTTCGGAATGTCTGAATCTTTAACTCTCAACCGGTAATATCTCGATCTCTGATCAATCTTTGAAAACACAGTAGCTCCTTTCAATTGATCAAACAAATCATCAGTTCTGGGCAACTGGTATTTATTCTTTATTGTCACCTTATTCAACTGACAATAATCAAGGCACATTCTCATCGTGCCATCTTTCTTTTTCACAAACAAAACAGGAGCATCCCAAGGCAAAAAACTCGGCCTAGCAAACCCTCTCTCAGTCAATTCTTGCAACTGTGACTTTAATTCTTTCAACTCTGTTGGTGCCATTCTATATGGAGCTATCGAAATAGATGTAGTACCAGGCAACAATTCAATACCAAACTCAACTTCTCGAATCGGAGGTAAACCCGGTAACTCTTCAGGAAACACATTGGAAAACTCACAGACAATAGGCACTGACTCAATCTTCCTTTCAGACATTTTCGAATCAATCACATAAGCGAAATAGGCCTCATAACCCTTATTTAAACAACTCTGAGCTTTCAAAATAGATATCACAGTAGGCAATCCATTCAAATCATCAGACACAATCCGTACAATCTCATAATTCAGACATCTCAAATCTATAGTTTTTCTTTTGCAGTTCACAACAGCATCATGCATAAACAACCAGTCTATACCCAGGATAATATCAAATTCATCAAATGGCAAGAGCATCAGATCAGCAGGGAAACAGATATCTCGAAACATTAACGGACAGTTCTTGCATACTTTGTCAACAAGGACACTTTTACCTAAGGGGTTCAATACTTTTATAGCAAACTCAGTAGACTCTACAGGCAAAGTCTTACTGAATACTAAATCCATGCATATATATGAATGCGTAGAACCAGGGTCTATCAAAGCAATCACAGAAGTATCATAAAGAGTACAAGTACCCGTTATAACATCTGGTGACAAAGCTTCTTCTCGAGCTCGGATAGCATATGCTCTGGCTGGCGCTCTAGCTTCGGATCTGACAATGTTGTCTCTCGTAGTTCTCTGATTACAACTAACATTTCTGACATTTTTCAATGGCCTACCTCTCATAGGTGCATTATCAGATCTCAAATTCTGAATAGTCTCTGGTTCGACAAACTCGCGGCAATCACGTATAAAATGATCAAGCGGTCCACATCTAAAGCAAGCTCTGTCGTTTAATCTACAGCTTCCCGAGTGACTTTTTCCACAATGTTTACATTCAAGTCTCACGGATCGAACATTACCAACACTGGCCACTAAAGTTGCTGGAGTTTTAGAACTCATTTGTGGTCTAGATTGATTTCTATTTGCATGTCCCACATTATCTCTGGAACGACTCTGGTTATCTCTGAATTTCTTCGAAGATAACTGAAATGATTTGCTTGGAAATCTTTTTCTCATATCACGGGCTTCAGATTCGACTTTTCTCTTATCTTTCTCGAGTGCCTTGGCTTTGCAAGGTCTATGAACGAGTACAACAAACTCTTTTATTTCCAAAATCCCGACTAACAGACGAATGTCTTCATTAAGGCCATCTTCGAACCTTTTGCACATTATAGCTTTAGATGATACACATTCTCGAGCATACTGACTCAGTCTCACAAATTCTCATTCATATTCTGAAACAGCCATACGACCCTATTTTAGTTCCAGAAATTCCTTTCATTTTTGATCAACAAATCTCTCACTGATGTACTTCTTTCGAAACTCAATCTGAAAGAAATCCCATGTGACTCGTTCTCTTAGAACAACAGCAATCAGAGTTTTCCACCATTGATAAGCTGCATCTTGAAGCAAAGATACACTTTATGCATTCATCCGGAGTCAGAGACATTTCATCAAAAACTCGGATCATGTTTTCAATCCAGAACTCAGCCTTTTCAGCATCATCATCTTTAGTAGCTTGGAACTCTTCAGCCCCATACTTACGGATCTTGTCAACATGAGGCTTATTCAACAGATTCGGATGTATAACTGGTGGCACAACTGTAGTCTGAGAGGGATTAACTGGGGGCGGGGGTTGTGAAACAGTCGGGTTGTTCTTTACAAACTGAGTGAACCACTCACTCATCATTTGGAAGAAAGCCTGTTTAGCTTCTCCCTCTTGACCGTTCGTAACCGGTCTCAATTCAGAGGGCACTGTCCCTTGCGCGGGAGCAGGTGCATTACTTTCTACGTCATCAGCTAAGACTCTTTTGGGATCCATTACTATACAAAAATCACATTTATACGTCAGGATTCATCACACAATCATAATTCAGATATATGGTATGTATAGCTAGAATCTGACACGCTATATTAGTCCGAGAATTGGTTAAATTGTAGCTCTGATACCAACCAAATGTAACACCCCTATCCCGAGTCTGTCGCTGGATTAAGGTTAGGAGCGTTATCGGACAGATCGGAAACATACATAGACAAAATCATACATTCAATCATCATTTATTGACATAATGTCCCTTAATCGGGTCCTCGAGACCTTAATCATACTTATAAGTCGAGTCGGGACTAAACTGAAACACATATGAAATTCCATGAAAATTTGAAACTTTTTTAAAATACAGGGGAGACACGCCCGTGGGAGGAGACTGTGTGCCCTCCACGGCTTCTAGGAACCCTCGTGTATCCATCCTTGTTTATACCAACTATACCAACACGGTCATTAGGCACACCCGTGTGCCATGGCCGTGTACTTTTAGGTCATATACTGACTTCCCCACCACGACAGTGAAGCGCGCCCGTGTCGAGGCCGTGTGATGATAACTTCATCCAACAATTCACCCACGGTCATTAGGCACGCCCGCGTGCCACAACCGTGTGACATTATAGGCCATTTACAAGGCCAAAATGCCACCCACAAAGGGCATACCTAAAAGCCATATTCAACAAGATATTTCATGCACATAAAACCATCAAAAGCATACCAAAATAACCATTCAAACCTTACATTCAAAACCAATCCCAACTATGGCAATCTCAAGGATAAAAATTCATACCATTACAAGACTAATTCATGCATTTACTCATTCAAACTTGGCCATTCCACATTCTTTCATCATACTACAAGATACATTCTAAAACACATTCATTTAAGCAAAGTTTCCACTCTTAAATAGCCAAATCACATGGCTAAGATCACATAACTATTTATACCAAAATACTAGCCTATACATGCCATATCTAGCTTTATACAATATCAAAATGTACCAAAATAAGTTCTATAGTGTGATGATGGTCAAGACGGTTTTGAGCCTTCAGTAGCTTTGGCGACCTATAAAACAGATAAAACACACACGGTGTAAGCTTTCCAAAAGCTTAGTAAGTCGAAATACAACAACTTAGCATAAAATGCTTATATTTGCTTTGGTTCATACACTTTTGACCCATTAGCCATGTTCACAATTCAAAGATCATATAAACACATATATCATTTCAACAAAACTTTATACATCATATCATCAATTCCATATTCATAGCATCATAGTAAGATCATATTTATGCTTACCTTGTATACACAATTAGTGTATAATCAACATACCTGAATTGGATTTACAATCACATTTTTGTTCATAGCTCGGATTTGTGATTAGTATCATAGACTTGCCCATTGAACCGTAATAAATCTAATAGGACACTCAGAAAGCTCAGAATAATTGTACAATGCCAATGTCCCAGACGAGGTCTTACATGCACTCAAATATCGATGCCACTGTCCCAGATAGGGTCTTATACGAATCAAAACGATGCCAATGTCCCAGACATGGTCTTACACGTAAGTGTCATAATGATGCCAACGTCCCAGACGTGGTCTTACACATAATCAGATATCGATGCTACTGTCTCGGACATGGTCTTACAGCAATCTCAAATCAATGCCAACGTCCTAGACGTGGTCTTACATGATAAAACAGAACAGATACCTATGTCAAGGTTCGTACGAGGCTTCTCAGACTTAGTCAATATACCAAACTTATCTCAGAATTCAATTACAGAATTTCTTATAAGCATTCATTATCATCATTAAACATATGAACAATTACAAATGCATACATATTCATTTATTTGTATAGTGACTTACCTCGGATTCGGTTTATCAAAATAGAAACGGCTACTCGTTTACTTTCGCCTTCCCACGATTTAAATCTATTTTCCTTGGTTCTTGATCTAAACGTATTCATAGTTATCCCTTTTATTCAATAATTCATTCAATTCAATCCAATGACACTCATTTAGGACAATTTGCAAATTAGCCCTCACATTTGCACACTTAATCAATTTAGTCTATTTTTCTCAAAACATCAAATTCACAAATTCAATATACAACCAAGCTTAGCCGAATATATATATACATCATACAAGCCCATACTTTTCATCAAATTGACAATTTAGTCCTCTAAAATAATATTTTCTCAATTTAGCCCTTTTTAGCTAAATTCATCAAAACTTTAAGAACAAAACATATTCATCTTCCACCAATCTATCATTTAACACCTTAAAGCATCACAAAGCTCAACATAGCATCAAAGGCATAACTTGCAAACATCACCAATACACAAAATTGAAACATGGGTTTGATAGTAGACGAAGCAACGATTACAAAAACGTGGAAATTATCAAAAGCCGACCGAAATCATACCTTGAATTTAAGCTTAATTGTTGTCAAAATTCAAAGCTTCCTTAACCCTTTTCTTTAGCTCACATTCGGCCAAGAGATGAGCAAAGATGATAGTGGCTTCATTTTAGTTAATCTTAACATATATTATTTATTTACCAAATTACTATACCAGCCTTTTAATTATAATAATTATAACATATGTTTAAAGGTCATTTAAGACCATTACCGCCCACTATCATAAAAAATGGGCCAATTGCCCTTTTAGGACTCCATTTTAAAAAGCCAATACCAAATGGGTACTTTTCTCTATAGTTTGCAACATTTGCATTTAACACGATTAAGTCCTTTTTCTAAATTAAACACACAAATGATTAAATTAGTTTTCGAAAATTTAGCACATGCTCAATCACACATTAACAACACAGAAAATAATATTAAAATATTATACAGACTCGAATTTGTGGCCCCGAAACAACTGTTCCGACTAGGGTATAAACCGGACTGTTACAATTAGTTCCTCATGACTTTCATAAATAATATGGAAGTGATGTAAAGAGAAACATGAATGATGAATTGAAGTGTAGAGTTTAAGAAAATGCCTGATTTGAAATAAAAGATGAAACAAATCTACAAAGTTTAACTATCTCCACAAATCAGATCTCTTAAGATCAAACAAAGAGCAAACCAAAAATAAGCCTAAAACCTAAGAAAAAAAGAAAAGCTAAACTGAATTTAAGAGAAAAATTCTAGGCTAAGTATATGGGGTCTTTTACATGTGACAAAGAAGCCTATTTATAGATGTCAGGTGGTCATCGTCTTTAACCTAGGTTAGCTAACAATTCTGAGCTTTACATTTGATTGTGCGGACCAAAGTGTCCCCTGCCTCATGTTAATTGCCATCCAAAGTCGATGTTGCGACACACAATGGCTTGTGTCGTGAAATAGGAGTCAGTGTACTCCTCTTGGGATATCTTCAGGGGTATGTTGCAACACTATTAGTTTGAGTCGTGACATCGAAGGCAATTTCATAATTTCTTTATTCTGCTCCCTATGTTGCAACATTGAGCATTCCGTGTTGTGACATAGCAGCTGGTATATGTTTAAAATGCCTTCTAATGGTCTCTTGCACATTTATAAAGTTCATTAGCTCACCATTAGGCCTCGTTCGACCCATAAGGTCAATACCAGACTCAATTTGCATATTTTATTAAATTTAACAAAACTTACTAAAACATAATTAAATATTAATGATAATGCTTAATTTCAAGCTCCTAAAGTGTGAAAACTAGTTTAATCTGCTACACCGAATTACGAAAGATCAAACTCCCCCACATTTAAGTCACTTATTGTCCTCAAGCAATATGAATAAAGACAAGAAGTAAAAGTGACAACCCTTGAGCAAATACGATACAAGTATTGACTTTAGAGCACATGACTTAGGCATTTCATATTCACTAACAACTTTAATTGACTTACCACTTTTGACCACAAACATCTAAATTCAGTACATTACAAAGTATCCAAACATTAAGGGTTTCACCTGTAGAGATCCATCAATAAATCATACAAGTAACTTGATTATTCGAGCATAATACAAATAGTTGTTTATACAATTACTTAATATAATGTCCATTCATGCATAAGTATATTTAGGTTAGATAGGACTTTTCGGCTTGTAACGTTCTAAGGCTTAAGACAGGTATGGATTTCAAAGAAAGTAACATAAAAAGGGCTTACAAACACGAAAATAGTTTGACACATCGTATCGATCCCTATTCTTCCCTCTTAGTAGCCCTTAGTCGCTCACTGCCTTATTTCTCCTTCTTTCACCTTCCTTGTTTCTCCACCTAGGAAATCATAGCATAACATAGTAACTACAGCTAGCCTACGAGTTTCTATGCACTAGTGAACAAGTTTTTCTTTCTTTTGTGATTTTGTGACTTTCTTTTTCAGCTAATCTCACTCAAAAATGCTTCTTTCACTGTTTGAAGGCTTTTTTTGCTGGTTGAAGGCTTTTTTCAATGTTTGAAGACTTTTTCTACTCATTCTAAGTTTCCTTTTTGATTTTTCTTTTTGTTTCGCACTTTA
This sequence comes from Gossypium bickii, assembly GCA_025503065.1. NCBI lineage: Eukaryota > Viridiplantae > Streptophyta > Magnoliopsida > Malvales > Malvaceae > Gossypium > Gossypium bickii. Next base: position 36,592,189 of record CP106717.1, on the reverse strand, counting down.
GGCTGACCTATAGTTCCTATATCACACCAATCTTTCCTATTTCACTCTATTTTTGCAAATTCCATCGTGATGTATCTACTTAACCATCAATGTGTATGGTCAGTTCTATCTATAGTCGTGTAGTGTAGGACCAAAGAAAAAGGATAAATACAAATTAACATTTTAGGCTTGGGGTTTGTAATGAGGCTCATCAATAAGTGTCAACAGGCTCAAAAATTGGTACTAAAGGTGAATATAAATAGATAAGCTTTTTGGCTCTTGATTTGTTCCAAAAAATGCCTTAGGTCATCCTTTAATATCTTAATATGCACAAACTCAAATTCAACCATTTATCATTCATACTAGCATGCTCGTTTCCTTATATTTTCTATATCATTTGGTACAATTGATTGCTTAATGCCGATTTACAATGTAACATATAGAACTTAGTAATCTAATAATAAAAAAATTAAATTCACTTATCATCATGCCAGATTTATTTGTAAACACAAGCAGCCTATGCACATGTTCCTAACCACTCGTACTTCTACAATCTCAAGCACACAAAAGACAAGAGAATTCAAAGAAAAACATAAAAATTTTAAAGTAGATTTTCTATGTTACCCCCCACACTTTAGTTGACACATTGTCCTCAATGAGTAACCCATAAAAAGATAAGGAAAGAAGTTACCCGATTGATCGTGGTTCCTCTAACTGCTAATGGTGGGTGATTCCTCCTTTGATAGTGTAAAGCTCGAATTGTTTGTGTATCTTTTGTGTTGGGTTCCTATATATAAAACTCAAACAAAATACAACATAACTAAGAGTATACTATTAATCCTACTCCTACAAAGTTAAATTAAAATAATCCAAAAATTAATACACATCTTTTGAGAACAAAATAAAAAAAAATGTTCGAGTTTCTTCCTCAAACTCCATGTCCTCACTTCATTCTCCCTCTTCTTCCTCATCCTCTCCTTCCTTTTCACTTTCATGCACCTCTTCTTCCTACCTTAGATATGTTGGCCCAAACTTGTCAGGTGTATAGTTGGGGAACTGGATGTTGTTTTGCCTAGAAAATTCTTGAAAAATTGGTCTCGACTCTTGCATCCAATCTAGCTTTAGACGAATACTCTCACCCATATCTTGTTTAGCTCGTGTCAACTTCTATGATGAAGTTGGTGTAGCTGTTGCTTGTTCTAATCTTTTGTTTGTTTGGCTTGCAGCTCTATGTATTATTGGAACAAGGTGTCATCGATAATACTTTGGGAAGGTTTCAACGACTGCTCGATGGATGTCATGGGTACGCTTGCCTTTTTGCATAAGGCCATCATTAAGTGGGGAAAGAAAACTCCCACTTTCTGGCCACAAACACATCTTTTCATGTTTTGATGGATCCATTTGCTAATACACACCTGTTTTTTTTCTGTAAAATAGTGTAGAGTAGAACAACTTGAAAAGTATTAATGTTGAAGATGTTCAAAGCAGGGATGAGTCGTGTGCATACAAATTGGATCCACATATTGGCCTCTAGAAACATAATAACTTGATGAAAGGATGTTGGGATATTAGTACTTGGGTGATAAATCGTAAAAGTAACATACTTTAAGTCCACATTTAACATGCTTTTGGATGATTTAAGCCTTGAATTGTGTAATTTGGTGCTCTTAATCCTTTGTTTTCATGTTTTATACTCAGAATAGCACTGGATGATGAAAACAATGAGAAACGGGCTCAAAACGGAGCAAATGGGCCATATCACAAAATCAACACTGCCTGGGCCCAAGACCACACGGCCGTGCCTCATTCAACAGCCTCGAACACGGCCTGGCCACGACTTACACGGGCGTGTGCCATAGGCGTGTCCCTGCCGTGACTAAGATAAATTTCACTCGGATTAGGATACTTAGGAGCAAAGAAACACATTCCGAAGCTATAGAAACACCCTAAGTATGACCTAAAAGGGGGGAACCCAAGGCTTTAGTCGGGGGTGTCCAGCTAGGCCAAAGAGGGCAGATTTGTGGGGATTTACTCGAAGATAGCCAGTTGATTCATCTCAAGAAGCTCGAATCATACTCAAGACGGAGGATCTCTCCTTCAATTCCTTCAGGGGTTTTAGGGATTTTTTATGTTTTGTTTTATCTTTTCTTCTGATATGTATTCTTTTATTATTGTTATGAACTAAACCCTCAGATACCTGAGGGGGATGAAACCTAAGATGAATCTTGTTATCATTTGCTGAACTATATGATAAATATTTGACTTGTTCTTAATTATGTGTTCTTAATTCTTGTATTGATATTTTCGGGATATTAATTCAAGTATGATGTGCTTAGGTGGAGGAGTAAAAGTCCCTGCTTAAGAGTCGATCTAACATAATAAAGCGGAGTTGATCGCACGCCTAGAGATACGATGACGAGATTTTTTTGGATTAGGGTGAAACCTAATATGGGAGTCTATAGATCTAGTTAATGCAATCCTAGGGGTTTTAATTAGAAAGTGATTTCAATTAATCAACTTAGGGTTAGACGTTAGTCGCCTCGAGAGAGGGATTAATATAACTTAGGGAATCTTATGGATCAAGTCAAATGAATAAATCGTCTGGTTCAGAGTTAGATAACAAGTGAAGTCTAGGTGGATTCTTCCTTGGGTATCGTCTTAATCATTTGGTTTATCCTCAAAGTTATTTTCACAATTTCATTCTTCTTTGTCTCAGAGTCTTTAGTTTAGTTGTGAGTTAATTTTAGATTAGATAAAAATTCATTTAATTCTTATGCTAAATAATAAATAGAAAGTTAGTATTAGTACTTTTGGTTCCTTTGGGTTCGACAATCTGGTCTTGCTTAACTATACTATTGTTCGATAGGTGCGCTTGCCTCAAATCATTGTGATAGTTAGTTTCTAGCTTCAATCATTCTTTATATAAATTTTAAGACTTTGACATCGCATAAAACAACAAACATTGGGTGATATTTCCATTCGGCCCTTCTTTCAGTTAAAAAGTTTATAATGTTATAAATATCTATATCTTGAAAATACTCTAGATCCATTTCATCAATAATTTTTTTTCATAATATGTAGCATTATAAAAATCACAAATAATTCGAGGGGTTACTCACACTTCCTTCCCTCGCACATGTACTATTTCCCACATATGGCCTTCAGTGTTTCTAGACTCTTTGTCCTTTCAGGATGTATAAAACTCTTGAACAACAGGGACCTCATCATTATCTTTCAAGATCATCCAGAAATGCTCCAACCAATGATATCTAACCTAAATCCATATTTCATTACAAAGAATCATTGACGGATCAAATCTCCTCTCTTGAATGAATGTCTTTCCTTGAGGTTCATTAAAATATTTTGCAACATTTGGATTTGAAAAACTAGAGGGATTTTTGTAACACCCTAGAATGACGAAAGTGTGCAACTGTACACAATCGCAACAAGTAATAAAGTGACAAGTAAATGTCGATTTATCGTACCCACAGGGACTGTGAAAAGAATTATTTATGAATGCTATTTAAAACACTTTGGTGAAGAAAAATATTTTGTTTTAAGAGGGTGATTAAAAACTAAGATTTTAGACTAAGTAAACTAAATAAATAATCTCAAATGCACGATTTCAAAATACTATTGTAATCAAGATGGCATAATTGTGTTAGATTAATTACATTTCTTAACTTAGAATTATTAAACTCATGTTTATATTGTTACGAATAAATTCACGGCAACTCATTAATTTGCTAACTTATGAACATACTCAACTACCAAAATCCATTCATCTATTGACTATATCCCTATGTCAATTCAACCGATTAAACAAATCTTAATAGGCAAATATGTTATTGCACATACATACTTATTAAATCGAAATAATCTCTTGTACATATCCCTATGTCAATTCAAATGATTAATTACATCTAATAAGCACATAAAAGACTACATGAAGTAACAAGGTATCCCTACCTTGAAATAGTTCAATCACAATAATCTTGCAAGTTATGCAAGGCAAATGTATCGTCAAATACCATTGCTAATTTCACCTTCAGCTACCTTAGATGATTAAACATGCACTGATTAAGTACTGTGTCCATTAATTACAATTTCAATTCATTTAAATAATTAATTCATTAGCTACCTCACAATTGTAACCCGAGAATAACTTAGTCATGATTTTACTTAATCAAGCATCTTACCAAGGCCTATAACAACATAAACAGAATTTTAACAAATTTAGCAAATGAAATGCAATCAACCTAACATGAATTAAATTCAAGATAAATTGATTAAAGTAACCATTCCAACAACATAAATATTCACAGATATGTTCATCATAACAACAACAAAATTAAAGAGATAGGGAACAAGAATCAAATCCGGTGTTTTTTCGTGGCTTGACTAGTTTGCTCTGTTCTTCCTTCTCCGTTGTCCTCCTCGACCAAGGCTGCTATGAACACTTAATTGCTGCTTCAAATGGCTGATGAGTGCCCTTTTTTCCAAGAGGAGAAATCAGTAAGAAAGCAAGGGAATTTGGAATAGGAAAAAGAGAGAAAGTGGAGAGAAGAGAGAAAAGATGTGAATGCTTAAGATGTGTTTCAAATGACCAGCCTAAGAGGGTTTTTATAGCTGAAGGGGGCTGCTAAAAATAGCTAAAATTATCAGCCAAAGAGCCCTCCCTTGGCCGGCCACACATGTGGCAAGATTGATAGTTTCAACTTTGCTAATTTAGGCTTGGGGCAAATCTATAAAGCCACCAATTGTGGAGGGGTTTGTTTGCAACTTGAACAAGTCTTTAGCGCCTCTTTGCAAGCTAAATAATTACCAATAAGCTGATTTGGGTCAGAATATAGACGGTTTTGGGCTATCCACTTCTTGGTCGGTTCGGTTCAATCGGTTCGACTCAACTGGACCACTTTTTCATAATTAATTAATTAATAATAATTTATGTAATCCAAATTAAATTGGGTATATATTTGAATTAATTATATCATGAATTAATACACATAATTGGACCGACTTAGGCTGAAAATTAATTCGCATTGATACTTCAAATTGCTTCTCGGTTTTGAACATCTGGTAGTGTCTGCCAAGTCGTTTTTTGCCCTTTGTGCAAATCTGTCGAAAAATGATCAAAATTAAGAAAAATTTTACAAAATTAATTAAAATTCAACATGTTCATAATTTAAGTGAAATTTAATTATTTTATAATAATTAATTATTTTTTGATAAGAATTTTATCAAAACTACATGAATTTAAGTTAAAAAGGGCATGAAAAAGTGTGTATATTTTTGTGTTTCTACAACCCTAACCCGTATCCATCGCCAAAATAGGGTTACGGAGCATTACTGAAAAATCGTAAGATCGAAATATTAATTTCAAAACATTTCATGAATCATATCATATTCCATTCAGACACATGTATATCATCCCTTATTCGAGCCCTTGGGGCCTTAGAAACACTTTAGAAATGATTCGGGACTGAATCGAAAACATTTAAAACTTTAGGGAAAAAGATGGAAATATTCACACTGCAGGAGTCATACAGCCTTGTGGAAAAGCCATGTGACTCACACGGCTGAGACACACGCTCGTGTCTTAGGCCGTGTGGACATTTGAAGTAGGGACACATGGACGTGTCCCAGCCTGTGCCCGTGCCCATTTAACTCTTTGACTTGGGTCATAGATCAAGCCACACACCGTGTGCCAGGCCATATAACTCTTGAAATGTAACCTTTAAAATATCTACATAGGATACATGGCCGTGTCGCAGGGCTGTGGGTCCAAAATAGCTGAGACACACACCCATGTCTTAGGCCGTGTGGAATAGAAATAGGCCAATTTCAAGCCATTCATTTCACCAAATTCAAGCTCACACTTACAAGACATTTGCACATAAAATCAAGCTTTCAAACATACCAAAGCATGCATAATAAGACCAAATCATTAGGTCATTTATCTATACAACCAATATGCCATATAGGCACCTCAAATGCAAACATACCATTTATCTAAACATGTGTATATTTAACCTTTTAGCAACTAACTTAACATACCACTTTTGACATATACCAACCTTACCAATTTAGATTCATACCATAACAAAATAACTTTACCATTTAAGCCACTTCTCTTATATATCAAAACCATATAAATGACACAAAACTAGACATTACCAAATGGTTCAAACATCCAATATATATACATACCAAATTTAGGTCCAAATGGTCATAATTCAACCAAACATATTCAATTAAATCCTATACCAAAACATGCCCTAAATGATCACTTTGAAAACATGCCAACACATACCACTTTGGCCATAAAACCATGCATCAATTTGATCATAAAACACCAACCATTAAGCATCAAAGTGCCAAAAGCACACCAACCATCAAGGCATCAAAATCACATAAGTTTCACAAATTTATAGCAGCATTACATGCCAATATCACACACAAGCATACCAATTTGGCCATTCAAAACATATCATCACTAAACCATTTCAACATTAGCCATCAAGCCCAAAAATGTCAAAATGTCATCAATCATAAAACCCTATTTACAAGTCAAACATAGTGGCCATATCATCAAGCAAAAAACACCTATACATGCCATTATAATCACGACCAAAGCATAAAAATCTACTGATAAAATCAATGGATAGTGTGATGGATCTCTGACTAGCTTCCAATTTGATCGAGCTTCCGATAATCTGTAAAGTAAAACAAAGTTAACTTCGTAAACCATAAGCAATTATGGGTAAGCTTGTGTAAACCATAAGCATAATGTTACATTTCAATAATGAAATTTATAGGTTAAAAATAAACCTATACCAATGCCTCAAGATTTATCACCATAATCACCAACTCAGAAATGAGTAAGTTCATTAATGTCGCATATATATTGACCATTCATAACATGATAGGATTTCATGAGATATAATATATATAATCAACAACCTTTTTATAAGATTATACATTTTTCTAATTTACTCACTTTCCATTTTGCCCCCAACATTATTAATTCTCAACTCAGTGTATTTTTCCATAGTATAGGTAGATTCATCCATAGCATAAGCAGTTTACTCACATATAAATACATCATTTATCATATTAAACCTTTTATAACATCATCATACATCCCAATTACATACCGTTTCATTCTCTTTTCTTACCTATTTCATATGCATAGTACAAGCATAATCACAAATACCAATCATATCCACAAGCTTGGCATAAGCCTAAGCACATCAACAACACATGTTAGTTCATTTAAACATAATTCATATGAATTTGACATGGATAACCATTGTACTTGAGCATAATTCAATTGGATCTATCATCCATCTCAACATAACATATTTTCCATGTAGTTTACCATTTCAAAGTCTTTAATACATACATGTCTTGGTTCATATAGAACACTTGCCATATCCTTGTAAATTCATACCCGTTGAACCAAATAGAATACCATTGGATACACAGGATAGCTCATATGAAGTGTGCTAAATATATAACTGTAGTCCGTCTTTTCTCATACATATATGCTCACACGAGCTGTGAAATGAGTATGCTTACACGAGCTGTGAAATGGGCCTGCTCACATGAGTTGTGAAATGTGCCTGCTCACACGAATTGTGGGTTAGAATTTAGCTACACGATGCTGCTCACACGAGCTGTGGAGTATCTATAACAAATGTCAAAACTCAACCATCGGTAAGACATTCAAGACCAGCAACCGAAACATGAAAACCCTAATGGCATGTCATTTGTATGTTACGAATTCCTAAGGTTCAAACGGGACTCGATAATCATCGTACATCATTGGATTTACGCCGTCTCACAACATGATAACTTGTATAATAACATATGTATATTTATTCATTTTCAATAAAATCATATGTTAACATTCAATTTAATCAACATTATACATAATACAATTCATACGAACTTACCTGGCTAAATTGCAGAAATATCAAAATATAGGGCCATTTTGGTAATTTTCTATTTTCCTGGATTTTCCACTCGATCTTGATCAAATCACCAAACCAAACTTGGTCGAATATGTTTTCTTCTCTTTAGGGTTTCGATGGTGGATTTCAAATGAAAAAGATGATAATGGATTTTATCATGTTTTTGTTATAATATACTTATTTAATACTTTACTTTTTTACACTTATAATAATAATAATCAAACTTTAACAATTTATAAGCCCACTTACATCCACCAATTCTCATAATGGTTTAATTACCATTTAAGTCCCTTTTCATTTATTCAAAAAGTCATTTAATCACTCAAATCAAAAAGTGATCAAAATTTACATCTTTTACGATTTAGTCTTTAGTCTTTTTTAATTAATTAACTATTGAAACGTTAAAAATTTTAAACGAAACTTTAATACCACCTTAGTGAAACTTTTTAAATATTTATAAAAATATTTACAGCTCGATTTATAGAAACGAGTTCTCGATACCTTATTTTCTAAAACCACTTAACCTTAATGTCTTACCATTCGAACTTAGTAAATCGTTTAAATAACATAAGTTATAAAATCAAAAACCTTTTCAAAGTCACATTTGACTCGTAAATATTAAAAAAATTTTTACGGACTTACTCGTCAGATTTGGTGGCCCCGAAAACACTATTTTCGACACCACTAAAAAATGGGGTATTACAATTTTGACCCATCGATGGCTCCGTTTCCATAGTTCGTCTAACTTTTCTAGGACGCATTATTACAAAACTAAGTATGGGAGTAAAATATTAAGAATTTCAATGGAATAGTAGAAGTATTAACTTAGGGACCTTAACCTCGTAGAATTCGTTAAATTCCTCGTTTTGTGCGACATCTATCATTTTGTGATTCCTCGTTTCGTGTGGCGTCTATCGTTCTGTGATTCCTCGTTTTATGTGGCGTCTATCCGTGATTCCTCATTTCATGTGGCGTCTATCATTCCAAGAGTGTTCCTATTCTTTGTGGCACCGATTGAGGTATGGAGGTTTTTAAAGAATTAAAGATAAGAGGTTTAAGGTTTAAAGAGTTGTAAGAGAGTTTTGGAGGGTTGAAAGAATATGGGGTTAGATGTGTTTTATAGAGGAAAATAATGTGGTTTTAGGTTAATAATAGGTGTTTTGATGGTGAAAATTTGGGTAAAGAGAGGTTTAATTAGTTGGGTTGCGCGAATGGGTCTGGTCAACCCTACAAAAAATTAGTGTGATGTCGCGACACTGGGGTTCGATGTCGTGACACCCAGTATCACGACACACTCTAGGCTTTTGGATTTTTGAGTGTACTAACTTCGGTGTCGCGACACTGAAAGCCAGTGTCGCAACATCGAAAGAATTTTTTTGATTTTGTTAAAAATTCCACTAGTGTTGTGACACAAGGGTCCTGTGTTAAGACACTGGTTCTTTTTTCACTTGAAATTCCATTTTCTAGAGTGATACGGTTTCTGTAAAATGCAAAGTTGGTGAAAATTAAAATTCATACTAAATAGTTAGCTAAATATGCAATACTATAAAAATTTTAGCATTAATTTAAATAGTTTAAGCTTTATTGCCGGATTCATTCGACAGTATCATTAATTCATCGATGGATAATTTTTTAGCTCTATTAGTATTACTCCATCGTCTGTTGTGCCATTCCACCTTTGCCCGCTTGTCCCTTTCCTTAAACGATTTTTTTTTGACTTGCATTCATTAAATAAAGTGTGTCCCTTGACTTGGGAGTGTTAGAAACAAATAATTATTTGCACTGCTCTCCTAACTCCCATACTCCTTCCTTGCTCGGACGATTACCAAATTTAAAAATTTTAGTTTCACCATTAATTTTCATAGCTAATTCTTTTGTTTTCCAAATCAATGGTGGACTTAGAAATGGCTAGAAAAGGTCTACCTAATAAGATTGGTATATCTCAATCTTCTTCAACTTCTAGAACCACAAATTTTACTAGAATGATGAAGCTGCGCACTTTGACTAACATATCCTCCAATACACCTTTTTGATGTACTGAAGATCTGTCGACCAACTATAATGTTATCTGAGTATTCTTCAGGTCCCCTAATCTGAGTTTTTCAAAAATAGATAAAGGCATTAGATTAATACTAGCTTCTAAGTTACATAGAGCTCTATTAAAATGAATGCTCCCTATATCTATAGGAATAGTAAAGCTACCCGGGTCTTTAAAATTTTGGGGAACCCATCTTGAGGTAATAGCGCTATAGGAAGCACTTATACTAACTTGTTCACCTACCTTAACTTTGTTACGCCTAGACATAATTTCCTTTAATAACTTGGCATACATAGGAACCTTCTCAATTAACTCGATTAAAGGCAGGTTAACATTTAATGTTTCGCACAAGTTTAAGAAACTTACAAACTTATCCTCATCCCACTTTTGTTTTTCATCTAATATTGACAGGAATGGGACCTTTGCAATGGAAGCATCTTTAGTTATGTCTTTTTCTAGCTCAACTATCGGTTTCGTTTACCTCCTCTGACTTTGGTTCATCTTAAGTCTCCAGGGATCCTTTTTGAGGATCATCAGCATTATCCATATTTACCTCTAGAGTAGGGTTTTTTGGGCTACTCAGTACTTTGCCCGATCGGAGTGCTATTAGTTTCACGTACTCCTTACCTTCCCTCCAAGGATTATTTTCCATATTGCTGGGATGCCAATTTATCTTTTGCTGTCACCCGTCATGCTCATCAACTGGCTCATCTAATCCTCAAGTTTAGTCAATGTTTTGGTTGAATTGGTGCACTCAAACTACACCTGCTTTACGTCCATTCTCATTGACTGCATTTCTCCCTCAATTTAATCCAAATGTTGACTACATGTAGTATGGTGAGCTCAGTTGACCATGTCCTAAGGTTTTTACAAATAAGGAGATTGATAGTTAGTATTTTTAGCTTGATTTAAATTATTACTTCTTACTTGGTTTCCTCCCCATCTTAGATTCGGGTGTTCTCTCCAGCCAAGATTGTAGGTATTTGAATAAGAATTTCCACCCCTATTTCTGATATAGTTCGTATCATTGGCAAGATTGTTGATGTAGTGGAAGAGCGGTTTGTCTTCTCCACACATAGATGATTTATTAGTAAATTCGATATGGTTAAGTTTATCCATTAATTGATGATACTTGTGATCCCCCTGAATAGATTTTACTGTAGTGGTTTTCTGGCCATATATAAATCGTTCAATTGGCCACTAACATGAGTTTAATGCCATATATAAATCTATTCATAAGGACTCCTATTGCTCCTAGTCTTGCATTCGCATCCAACCTATCATAAAACACTTGCAACCGCATCCACTCAGGGAATCCGTAGTGTGGGCATTTCTTAATCAACGTTTTAAAATGTTCCCAAGCCTTGTAAAAACTTTCTCCTTGAATTTGTGTGAAGACATCAATTTCTCTTCTTAGTTGAACTAGTTTACTAATAGGGATGAACTTTTATAAGAATTTTCCAACAAGCTTATCCCGTGTCGTGATAGACCCTGGTGCTTTCGAGTCTAACCATGAAAAGGCGTTACCAATCAAGGAAAAGTGGAACAATCGAAGACGAATAATGTCATCAATGATCCCATTTTATCTGAAAGTATCACAAAGTTGGGGAAACCATGTTAAGTGTTTATTAAAATCCTATATCATTGTGCCCCTAAATTGCAGATTATTTTGGATCATCTGAATCATTTCTGGTTTGATCTTGAAATTATTTGCTGTAATAGCCAGCTTTGTTATACTTTCTTAAACCATGTCCAGACTTGGTAATACGTAGTCCCTTAGGGTTCTCTCGTTATGAGCCATATGCAAGTTTGCAAGTACCTATGGTGGTGTTGGTCGATCTCCTAAAATGTTATCGTTAGCGTTGCCAAACAATAGGTTCTCACGTGGTACGTTACCTGCAGCAGGTGGTGGTGGATCTTGCATCTGTTGCTGCTACTATTGTTGTTGGTGATTCCTCCGAAATATTCTTTCTGGATCTATGGCTACTACTATAGGTGTTCCCCTACTACAAGTCATACACTAAACCCATAAAGAGAATATTAGTAAAAAGATAGAATCATATCTATCACCTAAAAATTTCCTAATTATTCTTTTGAAAGTGAAAAAATTAAAATCAAACTAGTGACGTTGCCTCCCCGATAATGGGGCCAATAACTTGACCACTCCAGTCGTACTAATGTCTAGAGTGTGAATACTGCAGTAAAAGATATATCAATTGGGTGGTGTCTACAAGTATACTCGTCTAGTCGTAAAAAAGTTACAACGGAGAAGGTGAGTACTCCAAGGATCGTACCGAAGGGAGGCTCATGCTAGATCAATTTTAACTTAATCACTGGAATATCTAATTAGTACTTTAATCCAATTATAGTACAATAGTAAAATAGAAAGAGTTTTTTAAGGCTTTGATAATAATAAAATAACGTAAAGAAATAAAATTCAACAAATCAAAGAATAGAATAAATCAAATCTGTTTATGGGTGATTAGCTTGCTTTGGTAATCCTAATCAATTGTCGCTTCGGGCTCCTCGTCAATCAACAAGTCGTTATCTCAATAATATCTTCTAATCTTCCACTCAAATAATGAGTCAAAAAGGACTACTTATCTTCTAACCTCACAGTCCAGACTAGTTTAGGGTGAAGGTGTTCACGGATAGGCCATACCAATTCTAGGTTAATTCCCACTTTGATGACTTCCTAGGGTTGTTAGGCCTAGGTTTTTAAGTTCTTCCTTTCTGAAACAATTTATTCATTGAGTAATCCTTACAAAATAGTTAATAGTTCATACCTCCACTCGCTAATTGCCCATAAAAGGATTAGTTCATCATGGCTTTCATAAACAATATAGAAGTGATGTAAAGAGAAAACATGATAGATGAATTGAAGTGTAGAGTTTAAGAAAATGTCTAATTTCTATTAAAATATGAAATGAATCCACAAAGTTTAATTGTCTCCAAAAATCAGATCTCTTGAGATCAAACAAAGAGAAAACTAAAAATAAACCTAAAAGCCTAAGAAGAAAGGAAAGTTGAACTAAATTTAGAAGTGAAATTCTAGGCTAAGTAAATGCTGTCTTTTACATGTGACAAAGGAGCCTATTTATTGATCTCAGGTGGTCGTCATCCTCAACCCTAGCTTAGCTGACGTTTCCTAGCTTTAAGTTTGATGGTGCAGACCAAAATGCCCCCCATCTTGTGTTAATTACCATCCAAAGTCGATGTCGCGACACACCAAGGTCTATGTTGTGACATAAAAGTCAGTGTACTCCTCTTGGGATATCTTCAGTGGTATGTCACGTCACCATTAGAAATAAAATTCAACAAATCAAAGGCAGTTTCATAATTTCTTCATTCATCTCCCTATGTTGTGACATTGAGCTCTATGTTGCGACATAGTGACCAATATATGTTTAAAATGCCTTCTAATGGTCTCCTGCACACTTATATAGTACATTAGCTCACCCTTCGGCCTCATTCGATCCATAAGGTAAATAAAAGACACAACTTGCACATGTTATTAAATTTAACAAAAATTACTAAAACATAAGTACATCCTAATGATAATGCTTAATTTCAAGCTCCTAAAGTGCGAAAACTAGTTTAATTTGCTACACCGAATTACGACAGATCAAGAACCCTACAAAATAGTTAACTAATCATACCTCCACTCACTAATGCCCCACAAGAGAATTAGTTCTTCATGGATCTCATAAACAATATGAACGTGATAGAAAGAGCATAACTGAATAATAATTCAAGAGTGTAAAGTTTAGGAGAAGCTTGATTTGTATTAGAATAGAATGCATAATCCTTATAGAGTTTGATTACGTTTCACAAATCTGATTTCTTCCACAAAGCAAAGAACAAAAACTGAAATAAATCTAAAGCCTATGAAAAGAGAAAAACTAAAGAAAGTTATACAATAAAAAAGTTGTGTATAACGTATGTTAATTGAGCTTATTTATAGACTTTAGTGTGGCTACTATCCTTAGCCCTAGGTTAGCTGCCATCCTCGTGCTTAATGTTTGATTCTGCAGACCAAAATGCCATTGGCTCGTAAATATTTCTTATACAAAAGTTATGTCACAACACACCATGTAATAACCCAGTTTAGAACCTAGTCGGAAGAGTTGTTTCGGGACCACAAATCTGAGGTTGGAAAAATATTTTGATATTATTTTTGGTGCTTATGATATGTGATTGAGCATGTGTGAAAGTTTTGTGTGAAAATTTTATTGTCTGTGTGTCGAATTATGAAAAAGGACTTAATTGCATAAAATGCAAAAGCTGTGTGCTGATTTATAAGTGCCTAATTTTTGATGTCTTTATAATATGGAGGCTTTATGTTGCAAATTGGCCATTAGATCTTGGGATGGATTGTTAGGGACTTGATTTATATGGTTTACTAATTTAATTTTAAAGGTTAAAATAGTAAATAATATATTAACATGAATTAAATAAAATAAATGAAAAATGTTAGTGGATTGTTCATCCGTCCTTGCCAAAATTTGGAAGAAACGAAAAGAGAAAAAGCCATCAAGCCTTGATTTTAATCAAGGTATGTTTTGAGCTCGATTTTTGATAATTTCTACGTTTTTGTGATCGTTGCTTTGTGCTTTAGCTAGCCCATACTTTAATTTTTGAAATTGATGGTGATTTTGAGATATGCTATTGATGAATGTTTGAGCTTTGTGATAGTTGATAATGAAATATGACAGATATGTGAAAGATTAACATATTTTGTCTTGGAATTTTTATTGAAATTGGGTAAATTAGACTAAATTGTGAAAATAATATTTTGAGGGACTAAAATGTGAAATAAATGAAATGTGTGGGCTTGTATGGGCTAGAGGAGAATTTAGTTAGACATATGCTAAATGAAATTATGTGAAATTGATGATTTTGTGAAATAGGGACTAAAGTGTCGAAATGTGAAAATGTGAGGGCTATTTTGTAAAATGCCCTAAATATGTGTGTGTGGATTAAAATGAATGAACTGATGATTGAATGAGTTAAATTTGAATATCTATAGACTAAGAAAGGAGAGATTCAGATGGAGATTAAGGCAAAGACAAAGGACTCGATTGATCGACTAGTTTCGGTGTTTTTACGTCCGAGGTAAGTTCGAATATAGTACAAGTTGTTAAATTTATATCTATGTGATGTGAATTGAATGAATGTATAGTTATTGAATTAGAAATGTTAAATATGAGATTAAGAAATGTGGCACTAAGTGTGCGTAATTGAAGTCGAGACAGAGTTGTATAGCACTGTGTGTGCGAAGTAATGGAAGTTGTACATCTAGTGCATATCTCAGGTGTTGGTAGGCTTCTTGTGTGCTTGGGCAAGTTTTAGGGGGTTTGGAGAACCCTGGAAGCTAGGGAAGGCTTTAGGGAATTTTTGATTTTTAGTGGGTAAAGAAGGGAGCTTGGCTTTTGGGGTTTAAAAGAATATTCTGTGGTTTGTGTCACATAAGATGGGCTAGCAAAGTGGCGGTGAGGCGCCACTAAGGGCTTGTGTGTGTGGCGTCATTTGCGGGAAGGAAAGGTCCAGGGTTCAAGTCATGGAGTGGCCACCTTTTTGCTTTCTTTTTACGCCAAGGAGGGGAGAGTTTGTAGGCAGTTCAAACTCTGCCTTGGACTTAGTCAAGTGCTCAAATGGACGGCAAGGAGTGGATGGTGGGATTTGACTAATTCAAATGCATTTGAATTAGTGGTTTGGAGAGTTTCTAGGTGGTGGCCATTTGGTGGAGTCTTCAAGTGGGGTGTGTGGCCGATTTTTGGAGGTGTTTTAGGAGGGAGAATGCCGTTTTTCTTAAGCATTTGTGGGTGATTTTCTTGACCTTTAGGAAGGGTACCAAAAGCCGATTTTCTAAAAGCAAACTCTCTCTCATTTTTTTCACTTTTTGAAGCCGAAACTTTGTGTGGCCGAATGTTCTCCTCTATTTCTTTTTCTTTGTTCATTTATGCTAAGCCGAAATAGCCATTCTCTCCTCCACATATCTTGTGCTATTTTTTCTCTTTTTTATGCCGAAACATACCTTGTCTACCTAGGCCGAACTCTTTAATTGCTTTCTTCTCATTTCTCTTGAGCCGAAACTCTCTTAACTTGCTCTCTCACACTTTCTTTTTCTCCTCTCAAACCTATTGCCGTAACCTCCATTTCTTCTCATCTACATTCTTTCTTTCTCTTTTCTCACAAAGCCGAAAATAGGAGTGTTAAAGCATCTAAAGCCGAATCCTCTTTCTTATGACTAAGGTGTTGGCCAAATCTTCTTTTGTCTTTTAGTTTTGTACTTGGTCGATTGTTAGGAGGGGTGTAGTTTGCTTTTGGGGCTTTGTTTCCAATCGTTGGAGAAGGTAAAAAGGTAAGGCCGAATGCCATATGGACTATCCTCTGTTCTCTGTCGACATCTTCAAGGGTAAGAGTGGATTTTTGGCATTTGTTTGGAAGGATATTAATCTCTTATTTGGTGATTATTTCGTTATAGGGTCTCCGGATTTTGGTGGCGATCAAGTGAAGCAATTATCCTTGGGTAAGCAATTGGTAGGTGGTGATAAGAGGTTGGATGTTGGTTTATCTTTTAGTTTCGGTTTGTGAGATTAATTGCTTATGTTTTAGGGGTAGGCCGATTGCCAGAGGAACCATTGTTGGTTCCGGTTTTGGTAGGAAACCAAACCTATAGCAAGGTAAGGGATCAAGGTTAATCTTTTTGTTGGTTATAGCCGAATGGTATGAGTGCTAATGCTTGGTTGGCTGATTGTTTTAGGAGCAAGAGGATCAAGGGTCTTAGATCAATTCTTTGGTTAAGGCTTGCAGGTGTGTTCAAACACACTTTCTGTTAATAAATATGTTACTATTTGGTGTGTACATTTACACTGCTATGCTATGTGATTTTATATGAATTGTGTGTTATGTGGATCCATAGTAAGGTGGATGAGATATCATTGAGGTATGAGGCAAAGGGTCGTAAGTCCCTGTTATAATGCTTTTGGTAAGCATAATGTATCCGCTTGTGATATATTGATTGGTTGATGATTAAACCTATATGCGTTACTAAACATTCATGATGTTATATTTTGACACACGTGCATGATTGATGTGGGTTGTATGAGTGGAGGGCGGTGATATTTTGTCTTGTGAGCACCAGTGTTTTAGTAACACAACTTTGTGACTTTGGGTCACCGAGGTTTGGCACCTTCAGAGGTTTGGCACCTCGCCTCGTCGTCCCGTGGTTTCGCACCACGCTGGGTTGGCCCCACAAGCGGTATTGAGGATTGACGCCAAAGTGATTTGGTATCACACGCGATGGGTTGGCCCCATCACCCGATTATTGTGACTTGGTCACGGTGGTTTGGTACCACATTTGTGTCTTTGGGACACCGGAGGTTTGGCACCTCATTGCGACTCGTCCCCGTGGTTGGACACCACCGTGGGTTGGCCCCACTTGAGATCACGGGATTGTCGCTAGCGATTTGGTATCACACGATGGGTTGGCCCCATCATCGGATTTGTGACTTCGGTCACCGGTGATTTGGTATCACAAACGTGTCTTTGGGACACCGGTGGTTTGGCACCACATTGACGGATATCGTGTCTTAAGGACACCGGTGTTTTGGTAACACATTGTGACTATATGTCACCGGTGGTTTGGCACCACCGGTGGTTTGGTACCACACGGGTAGAAAAGGTGTATGGATGGTTAGGATTGGGTGCATATTGATTGGATGCATGATGGTTATGTTTATGTTGCATATGATATTTTGCTAATCCGGGAAAAAGGGTGGCACACTTGAGTCTTGGTGACTCACCTTTTCCTTTAACCATTTTCGTGTATTGCATAAGGTTTCGGGCCGGGATCGGAGAGGACAAGGTGGCCTATGCCAAAGATGATGATTTAATATTTTATGTTTGGTTTTGATATAAGTACTTTATTTGAATTATTGGGTTGTAATAAAGGCCATTTTATTATTTGGTATTACTTGATTATGGTTTTGTTATTTTAAATTCTTATTAACTCAAAAATGTTTTCACACAACAAAAGAAATTACATGAGTTTTAAGTAAGAGGAATTCGTTTTACTCACATATCTGATATAGTTTTCAAAATTGAATTCTTTCATGCTTTATGCTAAGTTAACGAGGTTTTTCAACCGTCTTTCCGCAATAACATAACCAGATTCGGTCGTAGTGAATGGGCCGGGTTTGGGGATGTTACAGAAGCTTTGGATTTATTGATTGGAACTGTGTGCGCGGTACCAAATTAAGTTCGGTTTTATATCGAGGCACTAAGTGTGAGATATTACTTAAGCTTCGGCTATGATTTGGGCACTAAGTGTGCGATTGAGTTGAAAAGATATTGAATAGTGAATGAGATATGGTATCGAACAACGAATTGCAAGAGCGTATGTTAACTAAGTGTTGAAAAAGGTATGTCTGAACCTATGTGGTTGATGATAATTTTTAAGGTTGAATGAATGGATGTTTAAGCATATGGTTGAGGTTGACAATGTGCCTAATTGTGAATCTATCTATGTGATGGTTTAAATATGTATTGTTGTTGCATTATTGAGTAGAATGTATTATATTACGAACTTACTAAGCTTTAAAGATTACTGTGTGATGTGTTTCTCTGTTTTACAGCGTCAGTAATGCTAGCTCAGATCCGGGGATCGCCAGCATCTCTATCATACTATCGGCTATCTATTTTGGTACTTTTGAAAGATGTACATATTTGGTATATGGCATGTATAGGCTAGAAGTTATGGTATGTTTTGGTAATGTTGTACTTTGCCATGTGATATGGCTAGATGGTTGAATGTTGATGGTGCATATATGTAGGCTATGAAAATGATGCATGAGTTATGAAATAGTGAGAATGGAAATGGTATGTTTTATACTTGAATTGGATGATGAGAATGATGGATAAAATGTGAATTTGAAGTATGAATTACATGATTCTTGGCTTATAAGATTTGAGTTGTGAAAATGGTGTTTTGGATGGATTTATTTGAGTGGAATTGAGTGTCAAAGTAAATGATCTAGATGATGATTAATTGGTGCATAGATTGGTATGTTTTGGTTGCCATTTGTGGTATAAATGCATGTGAATTGAGACTTGTAGGTGATTCTAAGTGTGAGTGGCAAGTTTGGCCTTGAAAATGGCCTATAATTGCCCACAAGGTTGAGCACACGGGCGTGTGGCTCGACGTGTCTTTCCAGGTTGTGTTTTAAAACAAGTCAGACTCGACCACGGGCAAGACACACAGGCGTGTGACTGGTCGTGTGAATCAAGTTAGTAGTTACCACGGGCTTGACACACAGGCATGTGACTGGCTGTGTAGTGTAAGTCAGTTTCGACCACGGGTGAGGCACATGGGCATGCCTCAGGCCGTGTGAACAAGTCAGATTGTATGCCCTATTTTGCCATGGCTTGGACGCACGGGCGTGTCCGAGGCCGTGTGAGGCACACGACCTAGCCACACGGGCGTGTGACATCTGTAACTTAGAAAAAAGTTTAAATTTCAGAAATTTTCGTATGTCTTTGGTTTAGTCTCGACCCCTTTCTAACATATTTAAGGTCTCGTTGACCTATCTAAGGGATTATATGATTGTGAATTATTTTGTTTGATTGACTATATGTTGAAGATGATGTAGAATGTTCGGAAATGATTAGTAACGCCTCTTAACCCTAGTCCGGTGACGGTTACGAGTTAAGGGTGTTACACATCAGGTCCTGTGTCGCGACATCGTGGGTTGTATGCTTTATCTTCTAGGTGTCTTCAAAGGTGTGTCACAACATCCTCAAGCTGTGTCGTGACACTGAAGGTAGTCTTGGAATTTTTCTATTTTGCTCCCTATGTTGCGACATCCAACTCTCTATGTTGCAATATAGTGACCAGTATTTAGTTAGCTCACAAAGTATATTAGCTCACCTTTAGGCCTCATTCGGCCCCTAAGGTCAATAAAATACTCAAATTACACACTTTATTGAATTTAACTAAAATTGTGAAAACAAAATTAAAACCTAACCAAATTGCTTGTGTTCAAGCTCCTAACGTGCGAAAACAAGTTTAATCTGCTACTCTAAATTATGGAAGATCACTAACAATGTTCGATTTCTTCACTCTGCCATGCCATTCTGTTGTGGAGTGCCCAACACGGTTAATTGGGATAGAATTTCATTCTCTGTGAGGTACCCTAAGAACTCATTAGATAAATATTCCCCATCTAGATCAACTCGAAGTGCCTTTATGGGTAAACCTGTTATTTCTCCACTTCTGCACGAAACTCTTTGAATTTATCGAAAGTTTCACTTTTATGATGCATTAGGTATACATACCCATATCTAGAATAGTCATCAATAAGGTTACAAAAAACTCGTAACCACCTCTTACACTAATGCTCGCGGGACCACATACGTCAATGTGCACTAGTTATAGGGATTTTCCAGCCCTTGTTCCTTTTGCATGAAAATATCACTTAGTTATCTTCCTTTTCAAGCAAGATTCACATTATGGAAGATCAAATTCTTTATGTGAACTTAAGATGTCGTCTTTCACAAGTCTAGTGATTCATTTCCGGTTAATGTGACCATGTGTCAAATGCCAAAGGTACGCATCATTAGAGTGAGAAGTTTTATGTTTTTTTATTCAATATTTCAGTCTCAAGTAGTGTGTACATATTTGATTTGATAAAATAGAGAATATTTGACATCTATCCATTACAGAGAAGATTATGATTTCTAAATATTGTAATTCTATAATTAAAAGTAATGGTCAAGCCTTCTTTTTATAAACATGTAATAGAAATTAAGTTCTTTTGAAATTTGGTACATAAAAAAGTCTTTTAAAACAATCTTCATAAAATCATCAAAATACAGATGTACACTTCCATCTACTTTAGCTGCCACATTTGTCTCGTTCCCGGTCCACAAAGATAAGCTCTTATCTCTATAATATTTTGTCTCTGCGAACCCCTATAGAGAAACACAAACATGATTAGTGTTTTCCTTTGGTAGCTAGGTATTCTTTCCCCTATTTACTGTTTTCCTTGAAGTGTCCTTTCTTGTTGAGAAAGAAGCATTTAGACTTAGATAAGTCTTTAGTTTTTTGGTTCTCTACCTTTCAACTTGTTGTGGCCCAGAGTCCTTAGCCTTGCCTTTCTTAGAGCACTTTCACTTCCCTTTTGTGGAAGAAGCAATGACTATATTTGCTTCTGCTCTTCGGACTGGCTAATCGCTATTCAACGTGAGTTATTTTTGCTTCAGGTTTTTGTTGCCAAGGTTATATGCTACCTGAAAACTAGTAAAATCCTTTTACAACATTTTGAACACCATATCAATTTGAGTGTTCTGGTCCAAGTTGGCCTCATTGCCCGCGGCCTCAGCAAAGTAGCCCATAAGAGTGATTATATGGTCTTTGACTGGAGTGCTAGGCTTTTGTTGGGTATTTATCAAGCTAGTTATGACAGACTACCGAGCCAAGGCAACTTGACCTTCGAACATGTCTTTTAGCTTATCTAGAATCACTTTAGCAGTCTTACAGCTCTCCAGTTTCTTATACAGAGTACTGGTCATGCTTTCTAGCATATAGCAATAAGCTATCTATTTAGACTCTTCCCAGCGTTTTCTAGCCTTAGCTTGAGTGGTCGATGGGCACTTATTGTTAAAAACTGTTTTAAGTTTCTCACAGCTCAAGACAATTATCAGGTTCCTTTATCATTCCTTATATTTATTTCTGTTCAAATTTGTTTCAATATGTTCAATAACGGAGTTGGTGCCATTTTCGAACAGGAAATAAAACATTCATATATTAATATCTTTGTATTAAGTAAATGTTTGGAAACATTTTGCAATATTACGATCTGCACTAAGATGGTGCATGCGTCTTACATTAAAACTTGAAAACATTTGTAAGCATTTACAATGATAATTCCCACGCCCATTGAATCAAGCCACCGTGGGGTGATCATTATCAACTAGTAAGAACATAAATTTCCATCCAATTTGTATATGAACCTATTTTCTTAGGCATTCACATGTATTAATAATCATGTAATGTTTGGCCATCATTCTAACTTAAGTAGAGCTCAGTCGGGAGTTACTTAACTAGAAGATATTGAGTGTATAACTATGAACTCAACACCTATCGCATCATGCACCACAAATGAGTCATCCTGGGACAATCTCACTAAGTTGAATGCTTTAACTAGTTCTTTGCTTTTAAAGACAGAATTTCTTAATGCATCGTATGATAATACCTACTACAGGGGTCGATCCAACTATCATATGAAGTCTCCTCAGTGAAATCTAGATGATAATGTCTACCTTGGGACAGGTCCATTTCATGCCATTACAAGAGACCATTGATAGAGGTCGTAGGTCTTGTTTAGAGACCTTCTCCCACTCAATATTTTACAAACATGCAAGGTTTTTAATTCCCAGTTTCAATCATGTCTGCGTGCTTATCTCATGTATGCATAACATGCTATGACAATTTTATAATATTCACATTCATTCATTCACAATTGTCAATCAAACAATTTTTATTGTCCATAGATTTTATTTTAAGGAAAAAATCAATGCAGTGAGTCATGTTTGACCACTTAAAATTCAAGTCTTTACTTGCCAGATTCAATCCTAAACACGCAGCTTCTCATTACCACACTTCTCACAGTAATCAAATAACCTAACAAAGTGAATGAAATAATACAACACATTTATTTTCTCATTACCACACTTCTTATCATTAATAGATCAACTATGGATCATTCATACATATATATCACAATTATATCATAAATAATTATTAAACAAATATATAAAGAGATAGGTAATTAAAAGACTGAGACTTCCCATGATGACACACTTAGACTTATGAAGCCACGATCAAGCAACTCATGTAACTTGCCTTAAGCTCCTTGAGCTCCCTAGGTGTGATGTAATAGGGTGCAATAGACACTGGTGTTGTCCCAGTAAGCAGCTCAATTCCAAACTCAACCTCACACTTAGGAGGTAAACCAAGCAACTCCTCACAAAAGATGTAGAGAAACTCTTTCACTACACAAATATTCTATAATGCCACACTATTCACATTTGTGTCCATGATGTACGCGAGATAGGCACCATACCCCTTATGGACCAATTTCTTCGCTACCAAGGTGGAAATCACATTAGTAAGATAATTTCGACACTTCCCAAACATGATTATCTCATTCCCGAAAGAAGACCTTATAGTAACTCGCTTAGTGTCACATTCTAGGATGACTCGATGCTTACTCAACCAGTCCATTCTATATATAAAATCAAATTCTCTGAATCGCAGTTTCATAAGGTAGGTAGGAAATACCTTGCCTTGCACTTACAATGGATATCACCTATAGATCTTATTTATATGCACAGATTGTCCTAATGGACTAAGTATGGCCACATCACTGACAGTTTCCTCGACATGGATACCAGTTTTTAATCCATCACACAAGATACATAAGAATGGGTAGAGTCATTATATATCAATGCAAAATAAGGAATAGCATTAATAGTAAAGGTACTTGCTATCACGTCAGTAGTATCACGATCCTCTTGACATCTAGCCGCATACACAAGTGCTGGTTACCTCGCATTAACTCGATCAACACCTTGACCCGATGCTCACTGTCTATGACCCGCATTACTTCTTCTATGTTTCCCTTGAGCTCGCTATGACTGCTGACCAACTCTCTGATTTGGTGCACTATTCTGGCCCTATGCTTGCATCTACTCATTCAGTTGAAAACAATCTTAGATGTTATAGTTCAGTGATCTGCACTTTAGGCATGCACCCATGCCCCGCCAATGCTCACCTGGATGTCTCTTGCTACTTGAGGAACAATTCTTGATTTTATGTCCCACTGCGACAGAGTTCTGGCAGGGTCAGTCATCTCTAAGCCGTTTAGCTGGGCTCTGAGTCTGCCCACCAAATTCAAAATATCTCTTAGTAGGAGCTTTTACTGTCCCCTTACATTCATGCTCAATATGTCTAACCTCCCACAAATCTTAGTCTTCTCCACCAAAGCTTCGTAGACCTTTTCTTGCAGCTTAGCTACTTGCATCATCAAATCAGAGCTAAGCCCAAAATCAAACTGGGTGTACTTATCTTTTTCATCTGCCACTATTTATGGGGCATAGTGGCGAGCCTCAGGAACTCTGCCTTGTAATAGCCATAGACATGTTACCCTACCTTAGCTCGATGAACTCAAGCCTTCTGGCCTTGATGTACCTTACGCCTACATATTTCTTTTGGAACGCATCTAGAAAATAGTCCCACGTCAAACGATCGGCTTAGGTACCCATCACAATAGCTTGCCACCAGCGGTAGGCCTCATCACGTAGCAATGACATAGTCCCTTTAAGTTTCTGCTCCGGTGTGCATTCCATATCATCAAGAATCCTCTCTATAGCCTCCAGCCAATATTCAACTATAGTGGGAGTCGTCCCAGAAAGGCCTTTAAACAACTTGGTCCTACTCGATTGGAGCCTCTCAACAATGGTGCCATGACTATTAGCACTCGATTGGGCACCTTCCACTCATTCTAATACTCGTAACATGGCCTGCGATATAGCCTCATTCATAGGCACTTGTTGACTCTCATCAACATTGGGTGTGCGTTCGACATTCTCCGCAGCTAGCTCAGGGGTTTGCACCTGAGCTGCAGATGACTCGATTTGGGGTCTTTGACCCAACTCTCCTTGAGCTCCCATTCCTCTAGTCCTAATTTTACGAGTACTCTTTTTAAGTTTTATGCAAGTTGTCAATGAAGATATGTTTTATTGTTATCACTTGAATATTTTTCAATTGAAATTTTGTCTTATTGATTTATATGAGTCTCATTATTTATTGGTTTCACAATCTAAAGTTTCTATTGTTTTCACAATCCGGAGCTTTTCATAGTTCTATAGTTTTCAAATCTATAATTTCACATCTAAAGATTACTTACCTTGGATTAGCTTCGGGAAGTCTCAAATTTCTTTTATAAGAGATCACATGTTGCATGTTTTTCTCAAAATACCCTTTTCATGATGCATGAAGATTTTTGTAAACATTTTACCCATAGTTCGAGTTTTGAATTAGGCTATGATACCACTAAATAGAACCCCTCAAATCGGGCGTAGTCGTTACTCTCCAATCTGAGTAATTACATGGGCCATGAAGATGGCCAAAACATTTTCATAAGAAAAATCTATTTGTCGTCGAAACATGTTATTTTGAAAGCGTCATGTTCTTTTCAATAGAAATTATTTTGTTCCTTTTTATTTAAAAAACTACTTGTATGATAATTTAGTTTTTAAAACACAGTTACTGGGGCTAATAATTTTTAAAATGTTTAACGATCATTTAAAAGAAAAATCCTATGTAAACAATCCGTGCAATATTTTCCAAAAATATCAAAATAGAAATTTCCATGCCACATCTACAACTTAAAATAAAGTCCTAAAAAGTTTTTAAGACAAAACCAAATTAAAGTCCATAATAAAATCCAAAATAAACACATATAGTCCGTAAAAGTCCCAAATTATTTTAAAAATCCATAACCATGAAATCATTATTCCGAGATCTTCTCCTATGACCGAATCTGAGTCCTAATTACGAGGATTATTTGTGACACATGAGTAACACAAATGAGCTTTAAAAGGCTCAGTGTGAGACCGATACAAACATATATACATAGGATTTATCATACACTATAACACATCGAATAACAAGTCCAAATCATCATATTTACGATTTTCAAAAAAATCATATATCATCAAATACACATATATATGACTATACCAAAACATGCTTATGTAACGATGCACATTTGAAGTATTTCCTACCCATCTCTGCTACATACCAATATTGAGTTCCCCAGGACTCGTCAATCCAATAACACACCATTCGTGGACAAACCACCACATAGATGCCGTAAAGGCCACCTAACACATCGTGGACAAGCCACCACATAATAGCCCATAACGGCCACATAATCATATTTAAACTGCCATATAGCTTCCTCCTTTTACAAACCCACCCCATGCATGTGATTTGGCCAATTTAAAACATATATTTCACTTTTTGCATATTTCACATAATCATGCTCATAACTTATAATCCTCAATTTTTACACATATGCATGTATCATGCTCACATTTTCATATATCACATAGTTTTCACTTTAGCATGCTTTAATATATATTTTTATATGAAAACATGGATCTCATCACACATATTCACATATCACATGTATTGTGACAGACCAATTTTGACCTTAATCGGAACGGTGGTTTCGGGACCACAAATCCGAGCCCAATAAATATTTTTTTTTATCTATTTTATGTCTATTATGGGTGAATTGATGTACGTGAATGTTTTGTAGAAGAATTGAATTGCTTGAGTGTGTAATTAGAGGATTTAATTTAAGAAAAATAATCAAAGTAGTAAATATGAAATGAAACAAGGAGCTAAGTGACTTATGCTTCAAACATAGGGACTTGCATGTCAAATCCCCCAATTTTTAGAAGGGTGGACGGCAAGCATGCATTAAAATAGTCTATGGTCTTAAATTTTTGTGTAAGCATGCTAAGAATATTAAGCTTTTCAAATTATATGATAGTTTAATATAATATTATACTAAAAGCATGCTAAAATAATGTGTAGATAGTTTTAAATAAAAAAATAAAAATCATTTTTATCTTTCTTCTTCACTTCCTCACCCACCCGGTTATATCATCAAGAGAAGAAGAAATTCTTCTTCTTCAATCGGCCATTGCATGTGTGGAGCAAGGTAATAGTTTGAACTCTAGCTTAATAGACTATCCTTAGATTGGGTTGATTTATTTGATCCTTAAAGAAAACAAGTAGAAAATGGTTGATAATGAACATGAGGAATTCGCCCATGGATGAGAAATTATAAATTGTGGTATGAAAATAAATTTAGGCAAAATGAGAAGAAGTAGCTTGAGTATGTTAAGGAGATTGTTTTGATTTGGGCATGAAGATGCCCTTGTTTACTGACCGAATGGGAGACAACCATTCTTGAATTCTTTTCACTTGTTTTAATGTTCTGTTATACACTTGTTTTGTAATTGGACATGGATGAATGATTATAATTAGGTATAGTTATTGGGTAAATTAAGTAATGAAAGGGTTTTAGCAAGCTAATATTTGGTGGGAAAATGGAAACAAGTTGTGAGTAGTTAGCTCGGTACTTGGCTTTATGTTTAAGAAGATGTATGAGTGCATTAACTTGGCATATTCGGTCATAAGAGGGAATAAAAAAAACCTGGCCATTTTATTTGGTTATGTATATATATATAGGTAATGTATGGCCATAGATAAGAAGGTAAGATATAAATTAAAAAAAAAAAAAATCAATGAGGTTATTGCCAAAGTGTTCCCAAATATTATTGAATCCATTTGAACAAAGTAGTGCATGGATGCCGAATGCAAATGTTTAAGTCTTGAAATTTTATATGATTTTGCATTCGAATTGAATGGAAGTGTGGTTTAATTGGTTTAAGTTGAACCAAATTAGATCAAGATCAAAAGGAGAAGAATTTGGAGCGAGGAAAAGCTATACTAAACGAATAGTTGGAGATATCAATCTATCGACCTCCAAGGTAAGTCCTTAAACTATAGTATATTGAAGAACTAGTTATGAACCTATTATACGATATTGTGTGATAAAATTTTAGTAAGTAATCATGCCATAGCCGAATGTGCATAAGTCTATTTGGAATGATTTTGATTGGTTGATGTAAGTGAGTCAAGTACTTTTATTATGTGATCTAGTATAAAAAGGTATTAGAGACAATTTATACATAAATGTGTTTCGGGCTTTATGCCTAGCAGGCCTTGTGCCGGTGTTATTTATCGGGCTTTAAGCCTAGCAGGCCTTGTGCCGGTGTTATTTATCGGGCTTTATGCCTAGCAGGCCTTGGGCCGGTGTTATTTATCGGGCTTTAAGCCTAGCAGGCCTTGCGCCGGTGTTATTTATCGGGCCATTATGCCTAGCAGGCTTGATGCCGGTGTTATACTTCACAAGCTAGAAACCAAAATTTTACTCAAGGCGAACTTAAGCAGATTTATCGAATTAATGGTTCTGGGGAGTATATGAAGTAAGAATGATCTTCATACTTAATTAAGATCAGGTAAACTAGTGAATTATTACCAATGGTATGTGTTCTCGGCTTTATTGATGAATGATGTGGTTGTATGATTGTTGACATGTTATATTAAATTGAAGTTTAAGTATATGAATAATTGTACGTATGGTTACATGATGACACTTTAGAATTGAAGATTAAATTATGACTGGACCACAATTATGTGGGCAAAGATAAATTTACCTACGATTTTATACTGAGTCACATCGACATGAAATTGAAGGTTGATAATAAATATGAGTACAAACCTACAAGTTGAGTTATAGAAATTATAAATTGTTAATATTTAAATTGTTATTTTTTTTATGAAATTAGGACTTACTAAGCTAGCAAGCTTATCGTGTGGAATGATTCCTTTGTTTTATAGATTTTGGTTACGTGGCGGGCTCGTGAAGGATCGTCAAGAAGTTCATCACACTATCGCCTTCCTTTGGTATTTTGAATTTTGGTTCACGAATTAGAAGGCATGTATAGGTTAGATGAAGTCTTAGAAATATGCGATATTTAACCTT
Source organism: Gossypium bickii (assembly GCA_025503065.1). Classification (NCBI taxonomy): domain Eukaryota; kingdom Viridiplantae; phylum Streptophyta; class Magnoliopsida; order Malvales; family Malvaceae; genus Gossypium; species Gossypium bickii. Next base: position 36,563,504 of record CP106717.1, on the reverse strand, counting down.
GTAAGTGTTTATGATAGCCATGCGAGAATGGCTACAATTTTTTTAGTAAATATGATGTTGTGTTACGATATGTATGTTGGTACATGACGGCAATGTTCATGAAATTTTAAATCCAGGTTTAATCGTTTTTGCTAAGAAATATTTGCATACATATAAATCCTTGAATTTGGGAAGTAGGTAGGTTCGGCTAGAAGTTTAACTTTCATAAAATTTAGCAGAACAGCTTGTAGTGGCAGCATTGATGTAAATTAGAAAAATCACTAAAAATTGGGTACATTGAATTTGAAAGTGAATGAGATATGAGATTAAACCTTATTGTGTCTATTTTTATATGAAAGAAACAGAGTAGGCAAACGATTTATATATTATGAGATAATTGAGTTCTAGTGAAACCTGCTCTGAATGCATTCGTGAGTCACTGTTCAGTTTTGGAAAAATTGCCATAAATTGTACAAAAATAATCAAGAAGCATGGTTTATATGTGAAGAATCCTAAATGAATCTATTTTTCATTGGTATAAACAAGAACATCATAGGAAATTTATGCAATTAGATAACCGCATTTATGTAAGGATAGGTCAGAATTGTCAAGCAGTGTAATAAGGGTAACTTTGATGAATAAACTGTACAAAATGGCTACATGAAAAATCCTAAAAATTTTTTGTGAAAAGTTATATGAGTCTAGTTTCAAGCAAAATTTACGGATCTAAATTTTGAGTTCCGTAGCTCGAGTTATGGTCGAATTATCCAGCGTGATGCAGTTTTGACAGCTTTTTAAGTTTTTATGTCCCGAAATTGTGGTCAAGTCTAGTAACGCCTCTTACTCAATTCCCGCGACGGTCTCGGTCGAGGGTGTGACAATTTTATTGGTATCAGAGCTTACGGTTTAGTCGATTCTAGGACTACCGTAGCGCGTGCGAGAGTCTAGCTATACATGCCTTATTATATGTTGATAGTGTGGTGACTTCGACAACTGAACTTTGTTTTATATAGAAAATGGACACCGATCCCGAAAGAGCCGTAGGCGATGATGTAGAGAGCGTGGCGCTGGACCGCACCCACGGATCAGCGCCGATAGACTCTCGACCTGTTTCGTAGCCACGAAGGAGAGACTAAAACAAGCCTTTTATCGGATGATGAATGAGTGGTTTACCCAATTTGTTCAAAATAATCCTATTGTACCACAACCTCCACTCCCGAATAATCCAACTCCGATTCCTTCACTCCCCAATGATAGATCCGATGAGATCTAGTAGGCCCCCAATTGATAAAATCCGAAAATTCGGGGCCAAGATTTTAAAGCTAATGATGATGATGATGCCGAGAGAGCCGAATGTGGTGGATAACACTATTCGGTACTTGATGAGTCGTTGTACTCCTGGATGAATGCTTGAAGTGTGCTATATCTTTCTTTGCGGACGCTGCATATCACCGGTGGAATACACTAGTATCGCGGGTTCCGAAAGAAAAGTGACATGGGACTTCTTCCGAATGAATTTCGTAAGAAGTACATCATCAAAAGATTTATTGATCAAAAACGAAAGGAGTTCTGGAGTCAAACAGGAGGGCGAATGATCAGAATCGGAATATGAAAGAAAATTTGTCGCTCAAAGAGATATGCGAGAGAGTGTGTTACCACCGGGCGATTATGTGTAAAAGATTTGAAGATGGTTTGAATGAAGATATAAGGATGTTTGTTGGCATTCTTGAAATTCAAGAGTTTGTGACCTTAGTTGAGAGAGCTTGCAAAGCCAAGAGCTCGGGAAGGAGAAAAGAAAGGTGAGATGAAGCTAGAGACTTTCGTAAAAGATCTTCGGCAAAGTCTTTCATTCCACGAACAAGAAGCCCGAGAGATGACTACGATCGACGTAAAGTCGCTACAGATCAGCCTAGACAAGATCGACCTCCTATGAGCTCCCGAGCTACCTCGATAGCCAGTGTTGGTAATATTCCACAAAATAGAGTCGAATGCAAGTACTGTGGGAAATGGCACTCGGAGTTGTAGATTCCGTGATCGGTCTTGCTATAAATGTGGGTCGTCGATCATTTTATCGAGAGTGTCCGGTTAATCGAAGCGTAATGCAATCCGAACACTACACCGAGCAAAGTGCCAATGCGAGGTAGACCACCCGAACATTCGGGCAATGTAGGTGGTAGTCGAAAGGAACAAAGAACACTACGGATCGATCTCGAGGCTAGAGCTCCAGCTAGAGCTTATGCTGCACGAGCCAGAGAGGATGCTTCCTCCCCCGACGTCATTACCGGTACTTTCACTCTTTATGATACTACTATGATTGCACTAATTGATCCCGGTTCGACTCATTCTTATGTGTGTGAAAATTTAAAATTTGGCAAGACTCGCTAGTCGAGTCTCACCGAGTTTGTGATTCGAGTGTCCAACCCTTTGGGTAGATGTGTGCTTGTTAATAAAGTGTGTAGAAGTTGCCCGTTGATGATTCGAGATTATTGCTTCCCAATGATTTAATGTTGTTGCCCTCTCGATTTAATTCGATATCATCCTGGGTATGGATTGGTTAACTTCACATGAGGCAATAGTGGATTGTAAAAGAAAGCTTATTGACTTGAAATGTCGAAACGGTGAAACGATCAGAATTAAATCTTGTGACATAAATGGGTTGCCTACAGTAATATCTTCAATGGTAGCCCAAAAGTATGTGAGAAAAGGGTGTGAAGCTTATTTGGCTTATGTACTGGGAAATAAAATGTCCGAAAAACAAATGGAATCGGTACCAGTTGTATGTGAATACACCGATGTGTTTCCTGAAGAGCTACCGGGCTTACCCCCAGTACGAGAGATTGAGTTCGGTATTGAGTTAGTACCGGGAGCGGCTCCGATTTCGATAGCTCTGTACCGAATGGCACCTATTGAGTTAAAAGAATTGAAAGCGCAGTTGCAAGAGTTGACAGATAAGGGCTTCGCGCGACCGAGTTTCTCTCCGTGGGGTGCACCGGTTTTATTCGTGAAAAAGAAAGATGGAACTATGCGAATGTGTATCGACTACCGACAACTAAATAAGGTAACCATAAAGAATAAGTACCCGTTACCTCGGATTGATGATTTATTTGATCAATTGAAGGGGGCTTCAGTGTTTTCGAAAATAGATTTGAGATCGGGCTATTATCAGTTGCGAGTCAGAGATACAGATGTGCCAAAGACTGCTTTCCGAACGAGGTACGGACACTATGAGTTTTTGGTTATGCCTTTTGGACTCACTAATGCACCTGCTGTTTTTATGGACTTAATGAACCGGGTCTTCCGACAGTTTTTGGATCGGTTTGTAGTAGTGTTTATTGATGATATACTGATCTACTCCAAGAATGAAACGGAACATGCTGAGCATTTAAGATTAGTACTACAAATTTTGAGAGATCAACGATTGTATGCAAAGTTCAGTAAGTGTGAGTTCTGGATGAAGGAAGTCAACTTCTTGGGTCATGTTGTTTCTGTCGTCGGTATTGGGTGGATCCAAACAAAATAGCAGACCATACTCGATTGGAAACCACCAAAGAATGTTTCCGAGATTCGAAGTTTCCTAGGCTCAGCAGATATATTACAGCGGTTTGTAAAGGTTTTTTCATTATAGCTACACCGCTGACGAGACTACTACAGAAAGATATCAAATTTGAGTGGTCGAGAAATGTCGAAAAGTTTCGAGCGCTTGAAAGCCTTTTAACCGGAAGCCCCAAAGATTAACTCACTGAAAAACGGGTAAAGAATTTACTATTTTTAGTGATGCTTCCTTTAATGGGTGGTTGTGTTTTTAATGCAAGAGGGCAAGGTGATAGCCTACGCCGAGACACAATTGAAGCCGCATGAGAAAAATTATCCAACTCACGACACGGAGTTAGCGACCATTGTATTCGCCTTAAAAATTTGGCGTCACTATCTATTTGGCGAAAAATGTCACATTTATTCGAGATCACAAAAGTTTGAAGTATTTGATGACTCGTAAAGACTTAAACTTGAGACAACGTAGATGGTTAGAATTGCTAAAAGACTATGAATTAGTGATTGACTACCATCCGGAAAAGCTAATGTTGTTGCGGATGCGTTAAGTCGAAAGTCATTATTTACTCTTCGCGGCAATCGAATGCACGGGTGACTATGTCCGATGATGGTTCGATCATGGCCGAGTTACAAGCAAGACCAATGTTTATTCAGCAAGTTTGTGACGCACAGAAAGTTGATGAAAGGTTAGTTGCCATTCGGATTCAGTGTGAAAACGCTACAGAATCAGATTTTCAGATCGATGCGAATGATTGTTTGAATTATAAAGGCCGATTGTGTGTTCCTAGGAACTCGATTTGATACTGATGATGATTCGAACGAGGCCCATAATGGCCGAATGTCGATACACCCGGGTAGTACGAAAATGTATAATGATTTGAAACAGTTCTATTGGTGGCCTGGCATGAAACGAGATATATCCGAAATTGTCTCCAAGTGTTTAATCAGTCAACAAGTGAAAGCGAGCATCGGTACCATCCGGTTTACTTGACCAATCATGATACCCGAATGGAAATGGGATAGAATTACCATGGATTTTGTATCCGGTCTCCTATGACACCTAGTAAGAAAGATGCCGTGTGGGTTATCGCTGATGATCGACAAAATCACTCATTTTGTACCCAGACGCATCGACTATTCACTTGACAAACTTGCCAAATTGTATGTGTCGCAGATTGTAAGATTGCACGGTGTGTGAGTTCCATTGTTTCAGATAGGGACCCAAGATTTACATCGCGATTCTCGGAAGAAATTGCAAGATGCTTTAGGTACTAAACTTCATTTTAGTACAAATTTTCCATCCTCAAACGGACGGTCAAATCGAGCGAACTATTTTGATACTTGAGGACATGTTGAGGTGTTGCGTTCTCGAGTTTGAAGGTACGTGGGAACGATACCTACCTTTGATTGAATTTGCTTACAATAATAGTTTCCAATCTAGCATAAAAATGGCGCCTTATGAAGCCTTATATGGTCGAAAATGTCGCACACCATTGTATTGGACCAACTCAAATAAAAATAAGATACACGGGGTTGATTGGATTAAAGAAACAGAAATGTAGCGGTACTTATTATTAGAAATAACTTGAAAGCGCCGGATCGTCGTAAGTCCTATGCCGATTTGAAGCGTAAGGATATTGAATTTCAGTGTCGGAGATCGGGTGTTCTTAAAGGTTTCTCCGTGGAAGAAAATACTCCGATTTGGCGAAAAAGGCAAGTTGAGTCCGAGATTTATTGGACCATATGAAATCATCGGCGAATAGGGCCTGTTGTTATCGATTGAAATCGCCCCTTGACTTAGAAAAGATACACAATGTGTTTCACGTTTGATGCTTCGCGGATCTGGTCGGACTGGTCCCCATGTGATCACCCCGTCGAGATTGAAATTCGATCCGATTTGACCTATGATGAGGAACCGATCCGTATTTTAGCTCGGAAATGAAAGAATTGAGAAATAAGAGGATTCCATTAGTGAAAGTATTATGGAATCGTCACGGAGTTGAAGAGGCTACGTGGGAGCCCGAGGAGCCAATGAGGCAACAATATCCAAACTTATTTAACGGTAAGATTTTCGGGACGAAAATTCTTAAGGGGGAGAGTTGTGATGCACCAATTTTGACCTTAATCGAACGGTGGTTTCGGGACCACAAATCGAGCCCAATAAATATTTTTTTTTTATCTATTTTATGTCTATTATGGGTGAATTGATGTACGTGAATGTTTTGTAGAAGAATTGAATTGCTTGAGTGTGTAATTAGAGGATTTAATTTGCGAAAATAATCAAAGTAGTAAATATGAAATGAAACAAGGAGCTAAGTGACTTATGCTTCAAACATAGGGACTTGCATGTCAAATCCCCAATTTTTAGAAGGGTGGGCTGAAAGCATGCATTAAAATAGTCTATGGTCTTAAATTTTTGTGTAAGCATGCTAAGAATATTAAGCTTTTCAAATTATATGATAGTTTAATATAATATTATACTAAAAGCATGCTAAAATAATGTGTAGATAGTTTTAAATAAAAAATAAAAATCATTTTTATCTTTCTTCTTCACTTCCTCACCCACCCGGCTATCATCAAGAGAAGAAGAAATTCTTCTTCTTCAATCTCCATTGTATTGCATGTGTGGAGCAAGGTAATAGTTTGAACTCTAGCTTAATAGACTATCCTTAGATTGGGTTGATTTATTTGATCCTTAAAGAAAACAAGTAGAAAATGGTTGATAATGAACATGAGGGAATTCGCCATGGATGAGAAATTATAAATTGTGGTATGAAAATAAATTTAGGCAAAATGAGAAGAAGTAGCTTGAGTATGTTAAGGAGATTGTTTTGATTTGGGCATGAAGATGCCCTTGTTTACGGCCGAATGGGAGACAACCATTCTTGAATTCTTTTCACTTGTTTTAATGTTCTGTTATACACTTGTTTTGTAATTGGACATGGATGAATGATTATAATTAGGTATAGTTATTGGGTAAATTAAGTAATGAAAGGGTTTTAGCAAGCTAATATTTGGTGGGAAAATGGAAACAAGTTGTGAGTAGTTAGCTCGGTACTTGGCTTTATGTTTAAAAAGATGTATGAGTGCATTAACTTGGCATATTCGGTCATAAGAGGGAATAAAAAAACCTGGCCATTTTATTCGGTTATGTATATATATATAGGTAATGTATGGCCATAGATAAGAAGGTAAGATATAAATTAAAAAAAAAAAGCATCAATGAGGTTATTGCCAAAGTGTTCCCAAATATTATTGAATCCATTTGAACAAAGTAGTGCATGGATGCCGAATGCAAATGTTTAAGTCTTGAAATTTTATATGATTTTGCATTCGAATTGAATGGAAGTGTGGTTTAATTGGTTTAAGTTGAACCAAATTAGATCAAGATCAAAAGGAGAAGAATTTGGAGCGAGGAAAAGCTATACTAAACGAATAGTTGGAGATATCAATCTATCGACCTCCAAGGTAAGTCCTTAAACTATAGTATATTGAAGAACTAGTTATGAACCTATTATACGATATTGTGTGATAAAATTTTAGTAAGTAATCATGCCATAGCCGAATGTGCATAAGTCTATTTGGAATGATTTTGATTGGTTGATGTAAGTGAGTCAAGTACTTTTATTATGTGATCTAGTATAAAAAGGTATTAGAGACAATTTATACATAAATGTGTTTCGGGCTTTATGCCTAGCAGGCCTTGTGCCGATGTTATTTATCGGGCTTTAAGCCTAGCGGCCTTGTGCCTGTGTTATTTATCGGGCTTTATGCCTAGCGTGCCTTGGGCGGTGTTATTTATCGGGCTTTAAGCCTAGCGGGCCTTGCGCGGTGTTATTTATCGGGCCATTATGCCTAGCGTGCTTGATGCCGTGTTATACTTCACAAGCTAGAAACCAAAATTTTACTCAAGGCGAACTTAAGCAGATTTATCGAATTAATGGTTCTGGGGAGTATATGAAGTAAGAATGATCTTCATACTTAATTAAGATCAGGTAAACTAGTGAATTATTACCAATGGTATGTGTTCTCGGCTTTATTGATGAATGATGTGGTTGTATGATTGTTGACATGTTATATTAAATTGAAGTTTAAGTATATGAATAATTGTACGTATGGTTACATGATGACACTTTAGAATTGAAGATTAAATTATGACTGGACCACAATTATGTGGGCAAAGATAAATTTACCTCTACGATTTTATACTGAGTCACATCGACATGAAATTGAAGGTTGATAATAAATATGAGTACAAACCTACAAGTTGAGTTATAGAAATTATAAATTGTTAATATTTAAATTGTTATTTTTTTTATGAAATTAGGACTTACTAAGCTAGCAAGCTTATCGTGTGGAATGATTCCTTTGTTTTATAGATTTTGGTTACGTGGCGGGCTCGTGAAGGATCGTCAAGAAGTTCATCACACTATCGCCTTCCTTTGGTATTTTGAATTTTGGTTACGAATTAGAAGGCATGTATAGGTTAGATGAAGTCTTAGAAATATGCGATATTTAACCTTGTAAGTGTTTATGATAGCCATGCGAGAATGGCTACAATTTTTTTAGTAAATATGATGTTGTGTTACGATATGTATGTTGGTACATGACGGCAATGTTCATGAAATTTTAAATCCAGGTTTAATCGTTTTTGCTAAGAAATATTTGCATACATATAAATCCTTGAATTTGGGAAGTAGGTAGGTTCGGCTAGAAGTTTAACTTTCATAAAATTTAGCAGAACAGCTTGTAGTGGCAGCATTGATGTAAATTAGAAAAATCACTAAAAATTGGGTACATTGAATTTGAAAGTGAATGAGATATGAGATTAAACCTTATTGTGTCTATTTTTATATGAAAGAAACAGAGTAGGCAAACGATTTATATATTATGAGATAATTGAGTTCTAGTGAAACCTGCTCTGAATGCATTCGTGAGTCACTGTTCAGTTTTGGAAAAATTGCCATAAATTGTACAAAAATAATCAAGAAGCATGGTTTATATGTGAAGAATCCTAAATGAATCTATTTTTCATTGGTATAAACAAGAACATCATAGGAAATTTATGCAATTAGATAACCGCATTTATGTAAGGATAGGTCAGAATTGTCAAGCAGTGTAATAAGGGTAACTTTGATGAATAAACTGTACAAAATGGCTACATGAAAAATCCTAAAAATTTTTTTGTGAAAAGTTATATGAGTCTAGTTTCAAGAAAAATTTACGGATCTAAATTTTGAGTTCCGTAGCTCGAGTTATGGTCGAATTATCCAGCGTGATGCAGTTTTGACAGCTTTAAGTTTTTATGTCCTGAAATTGTGGTCAAGTCTAGTAACGCCTCTTACTCAATTCCGGCGACGGTCTCGGGTCAGGGGTGTGACATGTATAGATAATCACACGTCAATTTAGCCATGAATCACATAACATAGAGTTGAGATCAGCACTATATACACCACACATCACAAATCATATGTTTTCACATCATTTAATGGTTTAAGACACTAACATGGGTTTCTCTTGGTTGAATTTTTCAACTCCACTTGGTTACTTAGTGTACTCTTGGTTTAATTAATTTAATATCATTTTAATAAAATAAAATAATATTGTATTAGACTCAAATCAAGAGTTAGATCCCACACCTTAAATGTAGATATGATGGCCACAATCCTACTAGAAGAGGTTTCCCTTGTATCTAAGCCGGTAGATGAATCTATTGCACCAAACACTTTTTTTAGTTATAAATCTATCGGGTTTGTTTTAATACTTAAAGCATTAATCATTCAAAATAGTTCTCACCATCACTTACCTTTAAATTAAGACTTGGTTTCGATGTACTCATCAACTCACTAAGGATTTCTTGGGTCGATGTTATTTCGTTCTTCAAGTTGTTACAAAATCACATTATTAGTATGAAAAATGAATAATAAAATATTTCAATAACAATAAAACACTGCACCATTTGGTCAACCGTTGCAACACCCCTAACCCGTATCCGTCATTGAACTAAGGTTAAGAGGCGCTACCAGACATATCGGATCATATCACAAACATTTCGCTAACATCAAATATTCACAAACATTCCATAGCGAAATGTACACATAGAGTCACTTTAGAAGGTGTACGAGACCTTAAACATGCATTGGGAAGGGGTCGGGACTAAACTGAGCACCTACAAATTGTTTCAAAACTTAAACATTTTTCATAGTTACAGAGGTCACACGCCCGTGTGGGCAGGCCGTGTGCCTCACACATCTTAGACACGCCCGTGTGTCCAGATCGTGGCAAAACAGGGCATACATACTAACTTGTCCACATGGCCACAAGACACGCCCGTGTGCCAGGCCGTGTGAAAATTAGAGAGGCTACTGACTTGGTCACATGGCCAGTCACACGCCCGTGTTTTCAACCGTGAAAATCGAAGGGGGTATATTGACTTGGCCACACGGCCTAGCACAGGCCCGTGTGTGCGACTGTGTGCTCTGCCCAGGCTTACTTCAAAGTGGCCCTAGAGTAACACGGCAGAGACACACGCCCGTGTCCCTACCTGTGTGGGCACAAAATAGGCCATTTACAAGGCCAATTTTCCACCCAATTCGGGTCCTCCCTTCAAGCATCAAACAAGAAACAAATATGCCACATTTCTTGCCAATTTCAAGCACAAACATGCACCATTTAAACCATCATCTCATCAACCAATTTCATGCTTAAAACCTAAACTAAAACATGCCAAAATCTTATAACAACTCATTATTTCATACATGATCAATGTCCCAAAATATCACTTCCATTATCATACTAAAATCATACCATATTCTCAACAAAGCACATACCAAATTGACCATTTCTTTTGGTTATTTATAAACATCAAAACATACCACTACTTAGCACAAATCATGTACCACATCCAAACCATATTTTCTTCCACAAGCAAGCCATATCACATGGCTATAAAATGCATATATCAAAACATACCACACCAGTCCTAGACTATACATGCCATACTTTTAACATTTACACTTCCAAAAGGTACCAAAATAGAGTTCGATAGTGAGGTAATGATCCTCGACGATCCCCGAGCCCCTAGTAGCTTTGGTAATCTATAAAATGATGCAAACACACAAAAAGTAAGCTTTCAAAAGATTAGTGAGCCATATACAAATAAACTTATCACATAAAACAATTATAAACCATTTCATACATATGGTTCATGGTATAACTGTAATAGTTCGGGTTAGACCCTAGTCAAAACAGTGGTTTCAGGACCACGAATTCGAATTTGAATAATATTTTAATATTAGCTTCTATGCCTTTAATATGTTATTAAACATATGTTAAATTTCTGTAAGTTAATTTGTCCGTCTGCATGCTTAATTTGACAAAAGGATTAGATTGCATTGAAATGCAAAATTTGTATGCTAATTGTTAAAGTACCTATGTGTTGTGGCTTTATAAGGTCGAGGCCTTACGTTTTTATTAAACCAATAGTTAGTTGGTGGATGGTTAAAGGACTAGTATGCCCTTAATGAATATAAGTTTCTTCTGTTTAATAAAAGGTAAATAAGGTAATTAGATTAATAATATGTTTATAACAAAATAAAACATTTGTTTAATCTTTTTGTACTCATCCATCACCGAAATTTAGGAAAGAAATAAGGGTTGTAAAGCTTTCTTCTTTTCAGCCATTTGAGAGCTTAGTTTAAGGTATGTTTTTGATTGATTTTTTATAATTTCTATCTTTTTGCAATTGTTGCTTCGTATACTTCAAAACCCATGTCTCAATTTTTTGTATTGATGATGTTTATGAAATGTGCCATGAATGAAATGGTGAGCATTGTGATGAGTTTAGATGTTAAATGGAAGATATGTGTTTAATGAACATGTTTTGTTCTTGAATTTTGGATAGATTTAGCTAATTAGGACTAAATTGTGAAAATAGCAATTTGATGGACTAAATTGTGAATTTGATGAAATGTTTGGACGTGTATGAGATATATGGGCATTCGGCTAAGAATGGCCAAAGAGTGATTTTGTATATTTGATGTTTTGAAAAAAAAGGACTAAATTGATAAAATATGCAAATGTGAGGGCTAAGTTGCAAATAGCCCTAAATATGTGTTGTTTGGATTGAATTGGATGAGTTAGTGAATAAATGGATCACATTTGTATATGTATAGATCAAGAACCGAAGAAAACAGATTTAGATCGCAGGAAAACGAAAGTAATCGAGTAGCCGTATCCGTTCCCGTTAAACCGAATTCGAGGTAAGTCATTATACAAATAAATGTATTTGTATTAAATTATGTATGTTCATATGACTATTAATAATGATGAATGTTTATGAGATGAAGTGTACATGAATTCTGAGATAAGATCGACATAGTATTAACCTCTAAGAAGTCCCATACAAACCTAGAAGTCCCATACGAACCTAGGAATAGATAGGATTAGCTATGTCATGACATAGGTTTCTGTTATGTGTTATCATGTAAGACCACGACTGGGACATTAGCATTGATTCGAGGTTTCATGTAAGACCACGTCTGGGAAATTGGCATCGATATGAGACTTTCGTATAAGACCGCGTCTGGGACGTTGGCATCGATATGAGATTTACGTGTAAGACCATGTCTGGGACATTGGCATCGTACTGATTCATATAAGACCCTATCTGGGACAGTGGCATCGATATCTGATTACATGTAAGACCACGTCTGGGACGTTGGCATTGTAGATTATTCTGAGCATGCTACATTTCCTATTAGACTCCAAATGGTTCAAGGGGCAAGTCCGAAATACGAATGATTATGTCGTTTGTATATCTATTTCAGGTATGTTTGATTTGTACACTAGATGTGCATGAAAGGTAAGCATCTATGTGAGCTTACTAAGATGAATATGTGAAATGGAAAGATGAGACAATATGTGAATATATGCTCAAACGAGCTATGCATATATATATGTGTGTTATTTGAGTTGAAGTATTTGGTACGATATGGCTAAGCATATGAATCAATGATTATGAGATGAAGTTGCTATGAGAACTATAAATGATATCTTATCAAATTGAATATGTGTGTTATTTTCTATGTTTATTTGTATATGGCTTACTAAGCTTTTGAAAGCTTACTCTTTGTGTGTTTGTTTGTTTTATAGTTTGTCAAAGCTATTGAAGGCTCGGGGATCGTCGAGGATCATCATCACACTACTCAACTTGTTTTGGTACTTTTGAAATATGTATATAGCTAGATATGGCATGTAGAGGCTAGTCATTTTGATTATATTTGAAATGTGTATAATAGCCATGAGTTGTAGCTAGATAAGTATTGGTAATATGCTTTGGCATATATATGAAAGTGATGCATGTTTTGGTATGGCTAGATAGTTTATGAAATGGTTAAGGATATGGTAATCATATATGAATGCATTACAAGTTTTTTTGATTGATCAAAGAAGTGGACATATGAAAGGTAAAGGTAGAGGAATTATGCTTAATTGGATATGTGTTTAGTTGTACAATTTGGCATGGTTGACGTTGCAATTGTAGGTGAAGATTTGATGATTACTTTGATATGTTTTGGTTGCAAAATAAGCATGAAACGATTTGGTTATCTGCTTGTAGGTCTGACCCTATTGTGAGTGGCATTTTGGCCTTGACAAAGGCCTATTTTGCCTACACGGTTATAGCACACGGACGTACCTAAGGGCCATAGGAAATTGACAGTATCTAGCTAAGGGGGCACGACCTTGGCACATGTTCATGCCTGGTAGCCGTGTGATTAAGTCAGTATATAGCCTAAGAGCACACGACCATGGTACACGTGCGTGCCTAGTGGCCGTGTGGAAAAGTCAGTATGCATGCCCTGATTTGGCACGGCCAAGACACATGGGTGTGTTTGGTGACCGTGGAAGACACATGGCCTTCTAATACGGGCGTGTGTCCTACATAACTTAGAAAGGTTTTAAATTTTTGACAATTTCTGTATGTGTTCAGCCTAGTCTCTACCCTACTTTAAAGCATGATTTAGGTCTTGTTGACTAATATAAGGGACACTTGATTTGTATTTGGTGAATGATTGTATGAAATGTTTATAAAAGTTTTTGATCTGTCTAGTAATTTCTTTAACCCTAATCCAGCGTCGGACTCAGGTTAGGGGTGTTACATTTGATTGGTATCAAAGCTACGGTTGAACCGATTCTTGGACTAACGTAGCGAGTTAGAGTCTAGCTATACATACCATATATCTGAACCGTGATAGTGTGATGAATCCTGATGTGTAAAATGTGATTTTCGTAGAGTAATGGATCCTGAATGAGCCGTAGTTGATGATGTAGAAAGTAATGCGCCTGCTCCCGCGCAAGGGACAGCACCCTCTGATTCGAGACCGGCTGCGAGCGGTCAAGATGGAGAAGCTAAACAAGCTTTCTTCTAGATGATGAGTGAGTGGTTCACTCAGTTCGTAAGAAATAATCTGACTTCTGCACAACCTCTGCCCCCGCTTAATCCCCCTCAGACATCTACTATGCCTTCGACTATGAATCTGAATCTATTGAATAAACCTCCAGTTGACAAAATTCGTAAGTTTGGGGCCAAAGAGTTCAGGGCTACCAGTGATGACCATGCTGAGAAAGCTGAGTTCTGGTTAGAGAACACAATTTGGGTATTTGATGAAATGTCTTTGATGCCGGAAGAAAGTATTAAATGTGTTGTATCACTACTACAAGATGCGACCTATCAGTGGTGGAAAACTCTAACTTCTGTTGTTCCGAAAGAGCGAGTCATGTGGGACTTCTTTCAGATTGAGTTTCAGAAGAAATACATCAGTGAGAGATTCATCGATCAAAGACAGAAAGAATTTCTAGAATTGAAATAGGGTCGTATGACTGTTTCGAAATATGAAAGAGAGTTCGTGAGACTGAGTCAATATGCTCGTGAATGTGTATCCACCGAAGCCATAATGTGCAAAAGATTTGAAGATGGTATTAACGAAGACATCCATTTATTTGTTGGGATTCTTGAAATAAAAGAGTTCGCTGTACTCGTTGACCGAGTATGCAAAGCTGAGGCATTCAGGAAAGATAAAAGAAAAGCTGAGTCTGAAGCTAGAGATGTGAATAAGAGATTTTCGGGTAGATCATTTCAATCTGCTTCAAAGAAATTCAGAGATGAACAAAGTTGTTCAGGAGTTAATGTGGGACACTCGAGTAGAGATTTAGCTAGATCACAGTTGAGCTCCAAAACTCCAGCAACTTCAATAGGGAGTGTTGGAAATATTCGATCTGAGAAACCTGAATGTAAGCATTATGGAAAAAGGCATCCGGGAAGTTGTAGATTGAATGACCAGGCTTGTTTTAGATGTGGATGATTAGATCATTTCATTTGTGACTGCCCAAAGTTAGTAGAGCAAGAGACTACTCGAAATCTAAGATCTAGTAATGCTCCAATGAGAGGTAGACCTTCCCGAAATGTAAGGATACTCAGTGGTAGTCAGAGAAATATTAGAGATACTGTTGTGAGATCCGAAGCTAGAGCGCCTGCTAGAGCATATGCTATCCGAGCTCGTGAGGAAGCTTCATCTCCAGATAACAGGTACATTTACACTCTATTATACTTCTATGATTGCATTGATAGACCCTGGTTCTACACATTCATATATATGCATGAACTTAGTATTCAGTAAGACTTTGCCTGTAAAGTCTACCGAATTTGGTATAAAAGTATCGAACCCCTTAGGTAAAAGTGTTTTTTGGTTGACAAAGTATGTAAGAGCTGTCCATTAATGTTTCGAGATATTTGTTTTCCTGTTGATATGATGTTATTACAATTTGACGAGTCTGATATCATACTGGGTATGGATTGGTTAACATTACATGATGCTTTTGTAAACTGTAAAAGAAAGACTATTGATTTGAGATGTATGAATGATGAAATAGTCTGGGTTGAGTCTAATGATTTGAATGGATTGCCTGTTATGATATCTGTATTGAAAGCTCAAAATATGTGAAAAGGGGTATGAGGCATATTTTGCTTATGTGATTGATTCAAAAGTGTCTAAAAAGAAAGTTGAATCAGTACTAGTTGTTTGTGAGTTTTCTGATGTATTTCCTGAAGAACTGTCGGGATTGCCTTGGATATGTGAGGTTGAATTTGGTATTGATCTATTGCCCGGTATGACACCTATTTCGATGGCTCCGTATAGAATGGCACCAACAGGGTTGAAAGGGTTAAAGTCACAGTTGCAAGAGTTGACCCATAGAGGGTTCGCTAGACCGAGTTTCTCACCTTGGGGTGCTCCTGTTCTGTTTGTGAAAAAGAAAGATGGCACAATGAAAATGTGCATTGATTATCGTCAGTTGAAGAAAGTGACAATAAAGAACAAATATCTGTTGCCCAGAATTGATGATTTATTTGATCAGATAAAAGGAGCCACCGTGTTTTCAAAGATATGTCTGAGATCGGGATATTACCAGTTGTGAGTAAAAGATTCAAAAATTCTGAAAACTGCTTTTAGAACGAGGTACAGGCATTATGAGTTCTTAGTGATGCCTTTCGGACTAACGAATGCTCCTGCTATTTTTATGGATCTAATGAATAGAATTTTCAAACCATACCTAGATCGATTAGTTGTTGTATTTATTGATGACATTTTGATTTATTCACGGAATGAGACGGAGCATGCCGAGCATCTAAGGATTTTGTTGCAAAATTTGCGAGAAAAGCAATTATAAGTGAAATTCAGCAAATGTGAATTTTGGTTGCATGAAGTCAGTTTTCTGGGACATATTGTGTCAGCATTTGGTATACGAGTGGATCCGAGTAAGATTTCTGCTATTCTGGAATGGAAACCTCCGAAGAATGTGTCTGAAGTTCGTAGCTTTTTGGGACTTGCTGGTTATTATCATCGGTTTGTAAAAGGATTCTCGACAATAGCTACTCTGTTAACCAAATTGCTTCAAAAATATGTTAAGTTTGAATGGTCCGATAGATGTCAGAAAAGTTTTGATCAGATGAAAGCCCTTTTGACTGAAGCTCCAGTGTTAGTACAACCAGAATCGGGTAAAAAGTTTGTAATATATAGTGATGCTTCATTGAATGGTCTCGGATGCGTTCTGATGCAAGAAGGAAAAGTAATAGCTTACGCCTCGAGACAATTGAAGCCTCATGAAAAGAATTATCCGACACATGACCTTGAGTTAGCTACGATCGTATTCGCATTAAAGATTTGGCGACATTATCTGTTCGATGAGAAATGTTACGTATTTTTGGATCATAAAAGTCTAAAATACCAGATGACTCAAAAAGATTTGAATCTGTGACAGAGAAGATGGTTAGAGTTGTTGCAAGACTATGAACTTATGATAGATTATCATCCGAGGAAAGCAAATGTTGTAGCAGATGCTTTGAGTCAGAAATCACTATTTGCATTACGTGCTATGAGTACTCATTTAGGTCTGTCTGATGATAGTTAAGTGATTGCTGAATTGAAAGCAAAACCGTTTTTTTTTACAGTAGATACGTGATGCTTAGAAAGTGGATAATGAAATGTTAGCAAAACGAACTCAGTGTGATTTGTACTCTGATTCTGAATTACGAGTTGATAATAATGATTGTTTGAGATTCTGAGATCGAATTTGTATTCTGAAAAACTCAGAGTTGATTCAGTTAATTTTGAATGAATCTCATGATAGTCGCTTATCTGTTCATCCGGGGAGTACTAAAATGTATCATGATCTATAGCAACATTATTGGTGGTCTGGCATGAAAGGAGACATTTCTGACTTTGTTTCAAAGTGTTTAGTCTGTCAGCAAGTTAAAGCTGAACATCAGGTTCCGTTGGGGTTGCTACAACCGATTCTGATTCCTGAGTGGAAATGGGATAGAACAATAATGAATTTTTTGTTTCGGGATTGCCTCTGACTCCAAGAAAGAAAGATGCGATTTGAGTTGTGGTTGATAGATTGACGAAATCTGCCCATTTTAGTCCGGTGAAATCTGATTATTCAGTTGATAGATTGATTGAGCTTTATATTTCTGAGATTGTGATATTGCACTGGGTGCCATATCCATTAAGTCAGATAGAGATCCGAGGTTTAAATCATGATTTTGGAAGAAATTACAAGAAGCTTTAGGCACGAAATTGCATTTCAGAACAACTTTTCATCCGCAAATAGATGGTCAGTCCGAACGGATTATTCAGATTCTTGAAGATATGTTAAGATGCTATATACTTGAGTTTAATGGTACGTGGGAACAGTACTTTCCATTGATTGAATTTTCCTATAACAATAGTTGTCAATCGAGCATCAAAATGGCACCTTATGAGGCTTTGTACGGGTGTAAATGTCGTACACCTCTGTATTGGACTGAGCTTAGTGAACACAAGATACACGGGGTCGATTTTGATAAAAGATTCATAACAGAATGTGAAAGTAATTCGAGATAGCTTGAAAGCAGCATCTGATCGTCAGAAGTCTTATGCAGATTTGAAACAAAAAGATATTGAATTTGAAATTGGTGATAAAGTCTTGTTAAAAGTGTCTTCGTGGAAAAAAGTACTCCGATTTGGACGTAGAGGCAAATTGAGTCCGAGGTTCATTGGGCCGTATGAAATCATTGAGCGTATTGGACCAGTTACGTACAGGTTGAGGTTACCCTCCAAGCTAGAAAGGATACATAATGTATTTCATGTATTAATGCTCCGTAGATACCGATCTGATCCATCACATGTGATTACTCCGTCTGAGATTGAAATTCGATCTGATATGACCTATGAGGAAGAACCGATCCGTATATTAACTCGTGAAGTAAAAGAGTTGAGAAACAAAAGAATTCTGTTAGTAAAAGTGTTATGGCATTGACACAGAATAAAAGAGGCAATGTGGGAGCCTGAAGATTCAATGAGATAGCAATATCTGAACCTATTTAACGGTAAGATTTTAGGGGACGAAAATTCCTAAAGGGAGAATTGTAACAGTCCGGTTTAGACCCTAGTCGAAACAGTGGTTTTGGGACCACGAATCTGAGTCTAAATAATGTTTTAATGTTATTTTATGTGCCTTTAATATGTGATTAAACATGTGTTAAATTTCCATAAGTTAATTTGTCCGTCTGTGTGCTTAATTTGACAAAAGGATTAGATTGGATTGAAATGCAAAATTTGTATGCAAATTGTTAAAGTACCTATGTGTTGTGGCTTTATAAGGTGGAGGCCTTATGTAACACCCCAAACCCGGTCAAAACGTTACAACCAAATTCAGATTGCTACAGAAGGAGAAGATTGGAAAACTTTGGAAAACCCCGTGAATTTGTGGAATCCGTTTAGAGAAATTCGTTAAAAAAACTTATTTATGTATCAAATCTTTTTTGTTAATACCTACATTGCCATTAAAACCAAAAATATTCTTTTAAATTAACTAAATCAATTGAATACTAAAACATGCTTAATTCTGTCAAAACCGAACTTAGAGAAGTATTTGAGGGGTGACAATTTTAAAAATGAATTTTAAAGGTGCATGATTTCTTTTGTAGATAACATCTGAAACGTTAAGAAAAAAAATTCCAAGTTTTATCTGTTAACTGCTGAATGTCCATTTGACGTAAATTTGGAAAACTTTTTGTTATGCTCTTAGGAAAACCTCATTTTTAATGATTCATAGTACGAATAAAATCAAGGTATAAACAAATCCCAAATTAAAGTTTAAGTGGCCTTATTACAAATCCAAAGCCCAAAGATTAAACAAAATAAAGTTAAAGTTTGATTTTACTAAAGAAACCGTAACGCATGGCCACCTCGAGTCCGTCTCGGCCTAAAACCCGCCATTTACTGATCACCTGCAAGATTAGCAAGGGGTGAGTCAACGAGACCCAGTGTGTACATTCCCCATGCAACGCAATTTGGGCCTTAGCCCACTCAACACAATTCCTGTTATGTGCATGCAATGCAACCCATCCCAGATCAACTCTCCATCCAAACACCCGTGGCATCATGCCACTGTGGTTCATAACCAGCATGGTCCTAGACCACTCGTGACCGTAGTCACTCGTGACAAAGACACTGTAATATAATTGTAGGGTCAACCCACCATGGTCATAGACCACTGTGACGATCTCTAGCAATAAAGCATACGTGGGGCCAACCCACTGTGGTCATAGACCACCGAGACAAGTCACTAATATAAGCAATCGTGGTATTAACCACCGTGGTACTTGACCACTCGTGACAATAGTCACTCATCAGTTTATCCGTGGTTTAACCACCGTGGTACATAGACCACTCGTGACAAAAGTCACTCGTGACCGTAGTCACTGATGCTCCCTCCTCCATCGATCAATCCCGAGCCCGTGCTCTTTTCATTGTGCACAATATGTATGTATGCAATACAACACATCAACATATATGGATTATGTTTCATACATGTCAACATCAACATATACATACGAACATATTAATAGTAATATTTGTATCGAAGAACTTACCCGGCATCTCCCACCTTTACCCGTAAGGGTGTTTAATCTATCATATCAATTATTTCGGCTTTTCGCCTTCTTTGAATTAATAACATAATGACAACAAAAATGAAGGCGTGTGAGTAGTACACACTTGGTAACACGTAATATCATGCTCTCTATGCCTACACTATCGCTAATCGAAACCACAGCTATCTACCTACGATTCTATTCAGAAGCTGGCCCACAACCCGGTGGCCAATCCCGAACTGCTGACACTGCTCGCTTCTTAAACTTAGGGCCTAGGTTTACGGGTCCAACCCCCTCCTTGGAATTGCTGGCATTCGAGTCCATGGAACAAATCTTGGTCAGAAGACCGAGTTACCACCTAGGGTAAATGTGAATTGATTAACACGTTAGCAGAAAAGATCTCCCTACCTAGATCGACAAAAGCTGAAGCTTTAGGCTTTATCCATAAGTCAAGTGAATCCCGAAAGTCTCCAAAGGAATGCGACACCCCTTTCCACCTACATTCGGCCAAGCACTCCAACATTAGGCCAATTAGCCATTCGGCTTTGGCTCCTCAAAACCAAAAAAAAAAAGATAAAGATACAGAAGAAATCGTCACTAACCTTAACACAGGGGATCCAGTTATCACCTAAGAGGATTCGGCACTAGCACAGTAGAAGAGAAGATTCGGCAAAGCAGGGAAGAAGGTGAAAGAGACGACAAAACTACCAATGGAACTTAGGAGTTTTCGATTTTAGAAGTGATCAAAAGAAAAGATGAAGAAGAAAAGGCTATGAAGATTCGGTTTGTAGAGAGAAATCAGAGAAGAGAACTATGGATGGGGATATTCGACTATTGCACAGGGAATGAAGATGAGAATGGAGTTAGGGGTTTTCGGCTTTGAAATAGAAAAAGGAAAAAGAAGAAAAGATGAATAATAGATGTGGCTATGGTGCTCAAAGGAAAACGAAGAAAATGGATAAAGGCTTTTGGCTTTCAGAGAGAACAAGAAGAAGAAGAAAGAAGAATCATGGAGAGTGTGAATCAATAGAATTTTGGCAATAGTGAGAGATTTGTGTTTCAGAGAAAAGAAAATGAGAAGAGAAATAAGACTCAAAACAAAAAGAACCCATTTGGACACCTTAGACACTTTCGGCACAAGGAAAAACAAACCACATTTGGCACCTACCTACCAAACCCAAAATTTGCACAAAAATGGCACTACAGGGTCTTATGGCCAATGTATATTTTTGCACACTCCAACATAGGCCAAATCGATCCCCCCTCCTACACCAAGCATTTGAATTCTGGCCACCACTTACATCCCTTGCTCAATCCCCTATTTTTCTCCTTAATTTTCTCCTGATCACCCATTCAAACTTGTTTGAATAAATAAAACTCCTTGAATTGCTCCCTTCCACTCATTCAAAGATATTGACCCATTCAACACTCATCCACCAGAGTCCCTATTGAATGCAACTCTCCCTTGCATTGGCGTCAAAAAAGAAATCCCCAAAAGGGAATTCCCGCAGCTCGAACCAAGTCCCTCCAGCTTCCCTGAGGCGTCCCTTCCCTGAGCTCTAAGTGGCGCCTCCTTGCCACCTTGCTAAAGCGTTCCCTTGGGTCATCCAACACAAACGATATCCCTTAAGGCCCAATTCAGCTAGCTTTCCAAAAAGTGCTCAGAAACCAAATTTTCACCAAGACTCCGGCTTACCCCTAACTCATTCCTGGACCCTAAAGTACCCTAAACTAGCATGTTAGACATAGTATTCACATACAAACACATAAAATTCAAAGGCCCTGATTTAGGATGTTACAGTTCTACCCCCTTAAAATAATTTCGGCCTCGAAATTACCTGGTCAAAAGAGTTGAGGCTATTGCTGCCACATAACATCCTCTGGCTCCCACGTAGCTTCTTCTGATCCATGGTTCTGCCACAAGACCTTTACTAAAGGAACTAATTTCCTATGCAATACTTTGACATCTCGATCCAATATCTGCACTGGTTCCTCCGCAAAAGATAAGTGTGGGCTTACTTCAATTTCTTCTACTGGCACAATATGAGTCGGATCCGAACGATAGTGTCTAAGTATAAAAACGCGGAATACGTCATGGATCTGACTCAACTCAGAAGGTAACTCGAGCTGATAGGTGACTGGTCCCACACGCCTCACTACTCGATAAGGCCCGATGAATCTGGGACTCAGCTTACCCTTCCGTCCAAACCTTAGAACTTTCTTCAATGGTGAAACCTTTAAGAAAACCCAATCACCTACTGCAAATTCTATGTCTTTACGCTTAAGATCCGCATAAGATTTCTGCCCATCGGAAGCCTCCTTCAACTGAGTTTGGATCAACTTAACTTTCTCCTCTGTCTCAGTCACTAATTCTGGTCCCAACATCTGACGCTCACCTAACTCTGTCCAACAAGTAGGAGTACGACACTTCCGTCCATACATCGCTTCATAGGGCGCCATCTGAACACTAGACTGGTAGTTGTTATTGTATGCGAATTCTGCCAACAGTAGAAACTCCTCCCAACTGCCCCTGAAGTCCTTCAACATATCTTCCAACATTTGAATTACCCTCTCGGACTGACCATCGGTCTACAAATGAAACGCTATGCAGAAATCCAATCTTGTGCCCAATGCTTGATGCAACGCCTTCTAAAACCTCGACGTAAACCTGGGGTCTCCGTCTGATATGATAGACACAGGTACCCCATGCAACCTCACAACCTCAACAACATAAAGTTTGGCTAACTTCTACAATGAGTAATCAACCCGAATCGGAATGAAGTAAGCGGATTTCGTCAACAGATCCACAATTACCCACACTAAATATTTCTTTGTAGGTGTAAGGGGCACCCCACTCACAAAATCCATCGTTATCCTCTCCCACTTCCAAAGTGGTATCTTCGCTGGCTGTAGCAACCCTGAAGGCACTTGGTGTTCCGCCTTCACCTACTGACACGTCAAGCATTTACCCACATACTCAGTTACCTCTTGCTTCAGACCCGACCATCAAAACTATTCTCGCAGATCCCTATACATCTTGCTTCCACCAGGATGCATAGTGTATAGGCTACTATGCGCCTCCTGCAGAATCGTTTGCCTCAATTCGGAATCCTTCGACATACAAGCTTTCCCTCAGAAACACAGTATCCCATCATTGTTCACACTAAAATCTTCTGTCTTACCACTTGCCACTAACTGAAGTTTCGAGCTTAGTGGTTCATCAGACAATTGCTTTTCTTTAATCTGACTGACCCAAGAAGGCTTCACTTGCAATTCTACTAACACACTTCCATCATCATACAAGCTGAGATGGACGAACATTGCCCTCAAGTCTGATATCACTTTACGACTCAATACGTCTGCCACTACATTAGCTTTACCCTGGTGGTATTCAATGGAGCAATCATAATCTTTAACAACTCAACCCAGCGTAGCTGCCTTAAATTCAACTCCTTTTGGGTAAGGAGATACTTCAAGCTCTTATGGTCCGTGTAGATAACGGACTTCACCCCATATAAATAATGCCTCCAGATCTTCAAAGAAAACACTACTGTCGCCAATTCCAGATCATGTGTGGGATAATTCACTTCATGCAGTCTCTACTACCGAGACGCATATGCCACCACCTTCCCTTCCTGCATCAACACACATCCCAATCCTGTATGCGATGCATCGCAGTAGACAACAAACTCCTTCCCAGCCTCAGGTTGAATTAACACGGGAGCCTCAGTTAATATCCTCTTTAGTTTCTCAAAACTTTCCTGTTGTTTATCTGACCATACAAACGGTATCCCTTTCCGTAGCAACTTGGTTAATGGTGCAGCAATTAATGAAAACCCTTCAACGAAACTCCTGTAGTACCCAGCCAAACCAAGAAAACTCTGAATTTCTGCCACAGACTTAGGCGGTTTCCAATCCAACACAACTTCAAATTTTCGAGGGTCAACCCTAATCCCCTCAGCAGACACCACATGACCTAGGAAAGTAACTTCCTGCAGCCAGAATTCACACTTACTAAATTTGGCGTATAGCTGTTTCTCCCTCAGAATTTGTAGGACCACTCGAAGATGCGAATCATGCTCCTTTTTCGATCTTGAATAAAACAAGATATCGTCTATAAATACCACAACAAACCGGTCCAAATAGGGTTAGAATACCTGATTCATCATATCCATAAACACTGCTGGTGCATTGGTCAACCCAAACAGTATAACCAAGAACTCGTAGTGACCATAACGAGTTCGGAAAGCTATCTTATGGATATCTGCCTCTTTGACCTTAAGTTGGTGATATCCTGACCTCAGGTCTATCTTTGAAAAGACTGAAGCGCCTCGCAACTGATCGAACAGGTCATCGATTCTAGGCAGTGGGTACTTGTTCTTAGTCATTAACTTGTTCAACTGCCTATAGTCAATGCACATCCGCGTTGATCCATCCTTCTTTTTAACAAATAACACCGATGCTCCCCAAGGTGACACACTAGGTCGAATAAAACCTCGATCCAACAGCTCCTGAATTTGGGCTTTCAGTTCCACTAATTCCTTCGGTGCCATTCTATATGGAGTAATAGACACTGGCGTTACTCCGGGAAAAAGATCAATCCCGAATTCTACCTTTCGATCAGGAGGTATCCCTGGAAGCTCTTCTGGAAAAACATCGAGAAATTCCCTCACTATTCTGACATCCCTTATAGTCAACTCCTTGGCCTCCAGCACACACACATACGTTAAGAAGGCCTCACATCCTTTCCTCACCATTCGTTCAGTCTTTAGAGCGGACACTACATTAGACAAGTAGTTCCTCCTTTCACCTATCACCACTACCCCATCATCCTCAGGAGTCCTTAACACCATGCGCCTGGCAGCATAATCCAAGTTTGCTTGGTACTTCACTAGCCAGTCCATACCCAAGATTAAATCGAACTCCCCGAACAGCAGTTCCATCAGATCAGCTGGGAAAACCATCCCTTGTACTTCTAGAGGTACATCCCTAAAGAGTTTATTCACAACTACAGATTTTCCTAAAGGGCTAAGTACAGTCATCTCCCTAAAAACAGTCTCAAAGTCTATGTTCAGAGTTCTAGATACAGTCTTTGCAATGTTAGAACGCGTTGATCCAATATCAATCAATACAGAATAAGGCAGGCCATAAATAAAGAATGTACAAGTTATGACATCCAGCGTGTCGCCCTCCCCTCGTCGTCTAGCAGCATAAACTAACCCAGGTTGCCTTGTATTTGTATTCCCAACACCTCTGCCCGGTGCTCCACGTCCACGACCAAAACCATAACCTCCCCTGGCCGGACCACAGCCTCTCTGTGGCTGCTGACCACCTCTACCAGGCTGAACATAATTCTAACTTGTGGGTCAAACCTTATTTGGCTCCTGTGGAGAGTCTTTTACCCGATGATCTACTACCCCACATCTGAAGCATCCATTACTTCTTGCCCAACACTCCCTAAAATGAAACTTCCCATACGTAGCACATTGCGAAGGCCTACTAGTAATAGTGGGCCTCACAGCTCGACTTGGCCCATCCAACCTAGGCCTTTTTTGCAAGTTCCCAATGGATCTTGATGGTCCAAAACTTCTTTTATTTCTACCCTTATCCCCATCCTGATTCTATCTTTCTAAACGCTTCGCCTCTTCCGCTATCTTAGCCTTCTCAACCGAACAGCGAATTCCCTTTCTCGTTGCGAAGCTATCAGTACTTACAACTCATCCCTCAGGTCATCCTCAAATCGAACACAACGCTCATGATCTGTAGACTCAATACCACGAGTATACCGGCTTAGACGCAAGAATTCTGCCTCGTACTCACTCACCGACTTACTCTCCTGCACCAAGTTTAGAAATGCATTACGTTGAGCGTCCACATAACTTGACCCAATATATTTCCCTTGGAATGAAGTCTTAAAGAAGTCCCAGGTAATGCGATCCGCAGCCGTACCGTCTCTAACTGTGAGCCACCATTGATAAGTATCGTCTCAGAGAAGAGACACAACTCTTTTCAGTTTTTCCTCTGCAGTGCAGTCAATATCATCCATAATTCGTTCCACTACTTCTATCCAGTACTCGGCTACATTAGGAGCCACACCAGAAACGCACCTAAACATTTCTGCCGCATTAGCCCTGAGTCGCTCAGGCACAGATTTTCGAGCCCCGGATCCCATGGTCGCTCCAGCCACTCTCTCCAAAACATGTAACATAGCCTGAGACACAGCATCGTCTCCACCAGTTTGATCTTGAAATTTCGCCCCTGCAACTGGCCATGCTGGTACTTCACCTCCTGGCTAATGCCCAGATTCTGAGGATTCAGCCTCAACATCTCGACCTCTTCCACGGCCTCGCACACCACGTCCGCGTCCTCTAGTACTCATTATTACTAACACGATTTAATATGATTAAGAGTTTTATGAGTTAGTGCTTTCTTCCACTGTTTATTACAGAGCAGTTTTATGGAAATAGTATTTTAAGTAGTTCTCGTCACTTCATGCACACCTAAGGTTTCAGTCTCTAAAGTTGTATTCCTTAACGTACACAGTCACAACATAACACATTCACTGTATGCACAAAAATCAAGAGTCAGAAGACTTACCGTGCGGATTTTGTGCCGGATACTCGAGTGCCATGCCTCCAAACAACACCTATATTTCTAAATCACTTTCTAACCATCTTCTAAAACATTTTAAACCCCCACACCCACGGCCGAGTTTTTGAACTTGGCTCTGATACCAAAATTGTAACACTCCAAACCCAATCAAAACGTTACGACCAAATTCGGATTTCTACAGAAGGAGAAGATTGGAAAACTTTGGAAAACTCCGTGAATTTGTGGAATCCGTTTAGAGAAATCCATTAAAAAAACTTATTTGTGTATCAAATCTGTTTTGTTAATACCAACCTTGCCATTAAAACCAAAAATATTCTTTTAAATTAACTAAATCAATTAAATACTAAAAACAGGCTTAATTCTGTCAAAACTGAACTTAGAGAAGTATTTGAGGGGTGACAATTTTAAAAATGAATTTTAAAGGTACTTGATTTCTTTTTAGATAACATCTGAAACGTTAAGAAAAAAAATTCCAAGTTTTATCTGTTAACTGCTTAATGTCTGTTTGACGTAAATTTGGAAAACTTTTTGTTATGCCCTTCGGAAAACCTCGTTTTCAATGATTCATAGTACGAATAAAATCAAGGTATAAACAAATCCCAAATTAAAGTTTAAGCGGCCTTATTACAAATCCAAAACCCAAAGATTAAACAAAATAAAGTTAAAGTTCGATTTTACTAAAGAAACCACAACGCATGGCCACCTCGAGTCCGTCTCGGCACAAAACCCGCCATTTATTGATCACCTGCAAAATTAGCACGGGGTGAGTCAACGAGACCCAGTGTGGACATTCCCCATGCAACGCAATTTGGGCCTTAGCCCACTCAATACAGTTCCTGTTATTTACATGCAATGCAGCCCATCCTGGATCAACTCTCCATCCTAACACCCGTGGCATCATGCCACTGTGGTTCATAACCACCGTGGTCCTAGACCACTCGTGACCGTAATCACTCGTGACAAAGTCACTGTAATAAAATCGTGGGGTTAACCCACCGTGGTCATAGACCACCGTGACGATCTCTAGCAATAAAGCATACGTGGGGCCAACCCACTGTGGTCATAGACTACTGAGACAAGTCACTAATAGAAAAGTCACTCATGATCGTAGTCACTGATTCTCCCTCCTCCATCAATCAATCCCGAGCCCGTGCTCTTTTCATTGTGCACAATATGTATGTATGCAATCCAACACATCAGCATATACGGATTATATTTCATACATGTCAACTCAAGATATACATACGAACATATTAACAGTAATATCTGTATCGAAAAACTTACCCAGCGTCTCCCACCTTTACCCGTAAGGGTGTTTAATCTACCATATCAATGATTTCGGCTTTTCGCCTTCTTTCAGTTAATAACATAATGACAACAAAAATGAAAGCGTCTGAGTAGTACACACCTAGTAACACGTAATATCACGCTCTCTACGCCGACACTATCGCTAATCGAAACCACAGCTATCTGCCTACGATTCTGCTCAGAAGCTGGCCTACAACCCGGTGGCTAATCCCAAATTGCTGACACTGCTCGCTTCTTAAACTTAAGGGTTGGGTTTATGGGTCCAACCCCCTCCTTAGAATTGCTGGCATTTGAGTCCATGGAGCAAATCCTGGTTAGAAGACCAAGTTAACACCTAGGGTAAATGTGAATAGATTAACACGTTAGTAGAAAAGATCTCCCTACCTAGATCGACAAAAGCCGAAGCTTTAGGCTTTATCCACAAGTCAAGTGAATCCCAAAAGTCTCCAAAGGAATGCGACACCCCCTTCCACCTACATTCGGCCATGCCCTCAAACATTAGGCCAATTAGCCATTCGGCTTTGGCTCCCCAAAACCAAAAGAGAAGATAAAGATACAGAATAAATCGTCACTAACCTTAACACAAGAAATCCAGTTATCACCTAAGAGGATTCGACACTAGCACAGTAGAAGAGAAGATTCGACAAAGCAGGGAAGAAGATGAAAGAGCCGAAAAACTATCAATGGAACTTAGAAGTTTTCGGTTTTAGAAGTGATCAAAAGAAAAGATGAAGAAGAAAAGGCCATGAAGATTCAATTTGTAGAGAGAAATCAGAGAAGAGAACTTTGGATGGGGATATTCGGCTATTGCACAGAGAATGAAGATGAGAATGGAGTTAGGGGTTTTCGACTTTGAAATAGAAAAAGGAAAAAGAAGAAAATATGTATAATATATGCGGTTATGGTGATCAAAGGAAAACGAAGATAAGGGAAAAAGGGTTTCGGCTTTCAAAGAGAACAAGAAGAAGAAGAAGGAAGAATCATGGAGAGTGTGAATCAAGAGAATTTTGGCAATAGTGAGAGATTTGTGTTTCAGAGAAAAGAAAATGAGAAAAGAAATAAAACTCAAAACAAAAAGAACCCATTTGGACACCTTAGACACTTTTGGCACAAGGCAAAACAAACCACATTCGACACCTACCTCCAAAACCCGAAATTTGCACAAAAATGAGACTACAGGGTCCTATGGCCACTGTAAATTTTGGCACACTCCAACACAGGCCAAACCGATTCCCCCTCCTACACCAAGCATTTGAATTCCGGCCACCACTTACACCCCTTGCTCAATCTCCTGTTTTTCTCCTTAATTTTCTCCTGATCACCCATTCAAACTTGTTTGAATAATTAAAACTCCTTGAATTGCTCCCTTCCACTCATTCAAAGATATTGACCCATTCAACACTCATCCACCAAAGTCCCTACTGGGTGCAACTCTCCCTTGCCTTGGCGTCAAAAAGAAATCCCCAAAAGGGAATTCCCGCAGCTCGAACCAAGTCCCTCCAGCTTCCCTGAGGCGTCACTTCCCTGAGCTCTAAGTGGCGCCTCCTTGCCACCTTGCTAAGGCATTCCCTTGTGTCATCCAACACAAGCGATATCCCTTAAAGCCCAATTCAGCTAGCTTCCCTAAAAGTGCTCAAAAAGCAAATTTTCACCAAGACTTCGTCTTACCCCTAACTCATTCCTGGACCATAAAGTACCCTAAACTAGCATGTCAGACATAGTATTCACATACAAACACATAAAATGCAAAGGCCCTGATTTAGGATGTTACACCTTATGTTGTTATTAAACCAATAGTTAGTTGTTGGATGGTTAAAGGACTAGTATGCCCTTAATGAATATAAGTTTCTTATGTTTAATAAAAGGTTAATAAGGTAATTAGATTAATAATATGTTTATAACAAAATGAAACATTTGTTTCATCTTTTTGTACTCATCCATCACCAAAACTTAGCAAAGAAATAAGAGTTGTAAAGCTTTCTTCTATTCGACCATTTGAGAGCTTAATTCAAAGTATGCTTTTGATCGGTTTTCGATAAATTCTATCTTTGTGCAATTGTTGCTTCGTATACTTCAAAACCCATGTCTCAATTTTTTGTATTGATGATGTTTATGAAATGTGCCATGAATGAAATGGTGAGCTTTGTGATGAGTTTAGATGTTAAATGTAAGATATGTGTTTAATGAACATGTTTTATTCTTGAATTTTTGATAGATTTAGCTAATTAGGACTAAATTGTGAAAATAGAAATTTGAAGGACTAAATTGTGAATTTGATGAAATGTTTGGACGTGTATGAGATATATGGGCATTCGGCTAAGCATGGCCACAGGGTGATTTTGTATATTTGATGTTTTGAGAAAAATGGACTAAATTGATAAAAAATGCAAATGTGAGGGCTAAGTTACAAATAGCCCTAAATATGTGTTGTTTGGATTGAATTGGATGAGTTAGTGAATAAATAGAGCAGATTTGTATATGTATAGGTCAAGAACCGAAGAAAACGGATTTAGATCGCGGGAAAACGAAACTAATCGAGTAGCTGTATCTGTTTCCGTTAAACTGAATTCGAGGTAAGTCATTATACAAATCAACGTACTTGTATTGAATTATGTATGTTCATATGACTATTAATAATGATGAATGTTTATGAGGTGAAGTGTACATGAATTCCAAGATAATATCAACATAGTATTAACTTCTGAGAAGTCCCATACGAACCTAGGAATAGATAGGATTAGCTATGTCATGACATAGGTTTCTGTTATGTGTTATCATGTAAGACCACGTCTGGGACATTGGCATTGATTCGAGGTTTCATGTAAGACCATGTCTTGGACGTTGGCATCGATATGAGACTTTCGTATACGACCACGTCTGGGACGTTGGCATCGAAATGAGATTGATGTGTAAGACCATTTCTGGGACATTGGCATCGTACTGATTCATATAAGACCCTATCTAGGATAATGGCATTGATATTTGATTACATGTAAGACCACGTCTGGGACGTTGGCATTGTACGATTATTCCCAGCACGTTACATTTCCTATTAGACTCCAAAGGGTTCAACGGGAAAATTCGATATACGAATGATTATGTGATTTGTATATCTGTTTCAAGTATGTTTGATTTGTACACTAGATGTGCATGAAAGGTAAGCATCTATGTGAGCTTACTAAGATGAATATGTGAAATGGAAAGATGAGACAATATGTGAATATATGCTCAAATGAGCTATGTATATATATATGTGTTATTTGAGTTGAAGTATTTGGTATGATATGGCTAAGCATATGAATCAATGATTATGAGATGAAGTTGCTATGAGAATTATAAATGATATCTTATCAAATTGAATATGTGTATTATTTGCTATGTTTATTTGTATATGGCTTACGAAGCTTTTGAAAGCTTACTCTATGTATGTTTGTTTGTTTTATAGATCGTCAAAGCTACTGAAGGCTCGGGGACCGTCGAGGATCATCATCACACTACTCAACTTGTTTTGGTACTTTTGAAATATGTATATAGCTAGATATGGCATGTATATGCTAGTCATTTTGGTTATATTTGAAATGTGTATAATAGCCATGAGATGTGGCTAGATAAGTATAGGTAATATGCTTGGTCATATATATGAAAATGATGCATGTTTTGGTATGGCTAGATAGTTTATGAAATGGTTAAAGATATGGTAATCATATGAATGCATTATGAGTTTCTCTGATTGATCAAAGAAGTGGATATATAAAAGGTAAAGGTAGAGGAATTATTCTTAATTGCATATGTGTTTAGTTGTACAATTTGGCATGGTTGACGTTCAAATTGTAAGTGAAGGTTTGATGATGACTTTGATATGTTTTGGTTGCAAAATATGCATGAAATGATTTGGTAATTTGCTTGTAGGTATGACCCTATTGTGGGTGGCATTGTGGCCTTGACAAAGGCCTGTTTTGACTACACAGTTATGGCACACGGGCATCCCTAAGGGCCGTGGGAAATTGATAGTATGTAGCTAAGGGGGCATGGCCTTGGCCTGGTAGCCGTGTGATTAAGTCAGTATATAGCCTAAGAGCACACGACCATGGTACACGGGCGTGCCTAGTGGCCGTGTGGAAAAGTTAGTATGTATGCCCTGTTTTGGCACGGCCAAGACACATGGGTGTGTCTGGTGACTGTGGAAGACACACGGCCTGCTCACACGGGTGTGTGTTCTGCATAACTTATAAAAGTTTTAAATTTTTGAGAATTTCTGTATGTGTTCGGCCTAGTCCCGACCCTACTTTAAAGCATGATTTAGGTCTTGTTGACCAATACAAGGGACACTTGATCTGTGTTTGGAGAATGATTGTATGAAATGTTTATAAAAGTTTTCGATCTGTTCGGTAACACAATCACAAGTCATATTTCCCTTATATCTCAATTGTTCATGTTCACTTGCTCATAATCACATATCATGTAATGTAGCTCACATATCAAATGATCATATACATGCATATGTACCGAAATTCAGATGCGCATTCATATACTCATATCATTACATCATTTATCAACAACAGAATATCTTGAATTCTTATTCACACCTTTATGAGTCTCAACTCATCATCAACACAT
Source organism: Gossypium bickii (assembly GCA_025503065.1). Classification (NCBI taxonomy): domain Eukaryota; kingdom Viridiplantae; phylum Streptophyta; class Magnoliopsida; order Malvales; family Malvaceae; genus Gossypium; species Gossypium bickii. Next base: position 36,530,965 of record CP106717.1, on the reverse strand, counting down.
TTTCACTCAAATATTTGAGTATTTACTTCTGTACTATCAGAATTAGCTCGGTTGGAAAACTTATCTGTCTCATCAAAACAATTTTCGTTAGAGTCGGAAGATATCACACTATTATAGGTTAAATATGACATGTATAGCTAAAGTCATATACACTATGGTAGTCCTAGAACCGACTAAACCATAGCTCTGATACCAAAAAAAATGTAACACCTCTAACCCTTGTCTGTCGTCGGCTTAGGGTTAAGAGGTATTACCGATCAAACACAACATTTAACTAACATTCCACAACTCAATAAACATTCATTTTCGAATAATATTCATTAACAAACACAATGTCCCTTAAATAGGTCTCTAAGACTTAAAACATGCTTTAGAGATGGTTCGAGACTAAACCGAGACATTTGCAAACTTTAGGGATCACTTAAAATTTTCAAGCATTCAGGGATCACACACCCGTGTGAACAGGCCGTCACCCATGTCACAAGCCGTATGAAAATAGGCATACATTTTGGCTTGCACCACACAGTCGAGGACATGCCCGTGTGAAATCTAAAGGGGTTACTGACTTGGGTCACACGACCAACCACACGCCCATGTGACAGCCCGTGTGACACACAAGGCCATTAGACACGCCCGTGTGTCTAGGCCATGCCAAACCTGTAGGGTATACTGCCTTAATTCGAAGGGCTACCCCAGGGGACACACGGCCATGTCCAAAGCCATGTGTCATACACGGTCAAGCCACACGCCTGTATGCTCGGCCGTGTGGAGTGAAAATATGCTTGGTTGAAGCCACATTTCTCACCCTTCCCAAGAATACCTAAAACACCACATTTCATGCCATTTCAATACATTAATAAATAGCCAAACCATGCTATTTCATGCACCAAACTTACTATACCAATTCTATCCATTTCATCAACTCAAATCAATACTATTTGTACATTGAAACACATACCCAACTAGCATGATTCATTCTTCATTACTCACCTATTCTATCATATACCAAAGTACATATCATACTCATCAATACAACCTATTTCAATATGTATTTTTTAACTACCATCAATCACACTCAAAGCTTGACGCATAAATCATCTATTAGCCATTCACTTATCATGTCTAAAATCATGCTTTTCATAAATAAATACTCGCCATATACCAAATGACCAAATGATCAACTTGAATCATCACTAACCATACCAAATTATGTCACTACACAAGGCAAATTACACATCAAACATAAGTCATTAATAAGCCATATAAAGTGGCCAAATACATCACAAAAATCTTTATAAAAAAGAGTCAATCCTATACATGCCATATAACCAATATCACAAAGCTCATAAGTACAAAACCATAGTTGGATAGTGTGATGAAATCTTCAACAACTTTCAACCTTAGCAAGCCTCTAAAAATCTATAAGCATAGGAAAAACACACAGAGTAAGCTTTGAAATCTTAGTAAGTTCGTATTTTAATATAAATTACAAAATCATGTTATAAATGCATATTATTTGTATGATTGAATTCAATGCTGAATGGTAATGCAAATGTATGTATTTTCAGTAAGTTATATATATGTTATTATGATATTGAATTGTTCGAGAAGCAGAATATATGAATAAGAGAAAGTTTCGGTAACATGACGACGTCTGAAAAGCCTCGTACGAACCCTAGGAATAGTAAAGTATACATATGTCATGACATAGGATTTTGAGATATGATTTTGTGTAAAACCACGTCTGGGACATTGGCAATGATTTGAGATATCGTGTAAGACTGTCTCTGGGACACTGGCATCGATTAGAGGTTACGTGTAAGACCTTTTCTGGGACAGTGGCATCGATATTTGATTACATGTAAGACCACATCTGGCAGTTAGCATTGTACGAGCTTTTCGAGCTATTCGAGTATCTTTATTGATTCTGAATGGTTTAACGGACGTTTTGAGAAAAAAATGATTAAGTGAATGACATTCTGATTCAGGTACATTGAAATGTATACAATAGTTGATAATGAAAGGTAAGTATATATGTGCAAAGAATGTTATGTGATGTATATGCAAATGAAATTTGAATATGTGCAAATGAAACAGGAACAAATGAATAAGATGTGATTTATAAAGTGGCATATGTGAAATCGTCAGATATAATATGAATGAAAGGTGAATTTAGGTATAAATGATGAAATGAGATTCATATGAAAAATATGATTAGATATGCTATTTTCCATAATGTACTCATTTGGCTATATGAAACTGAGAATTTAATGTTATATGAGAATCGAATTGAATAAGCTTGTGAAAGCTAAAGTTAGTAAGTAAGTATAATATTGAATGATGATAATTAAATATGAGAACATGTTATATAACTTGGAAAAGTTGTGTAAGATAGTATATCATGCATATGGCATTGTAATAAAATTATTTGTTATGTTAAGTTTATTAAAATACGAGCTTACTAAGCTTTCAAAGCTTACTCTGTGTGTTTTTCCTATGTTTATAAATTTCAGAGGGTTGCTCGGGTTGGAAGTCATCGGATATTTCATCACACTATCCAGCTTTGGTTTGGTACTTATCAGCTTTATGATATTGGTTATATGGCATTTATAGGCTTGAGTCTTTTTTTATAAAGATTTTGGTGATGTATTTGGCCGTTTTATATGGCTTATTAATGACTTATGTTTGATGTGTAATTTGCCTCGTGTAGTGACATAATTTGGTATGGTTGGTGATGATTCAAGTTGATCATTTGGTCATTTGGTATATAGCGAGTATTTATTTATGAAAAGCATGATTTTAGACTTGATAAAGTGAATGGATAATAGATGGTTTATGAGTCAATCTTTGAGTGTGATTGATGGTAGTAAAAAAATACATATTGATATAGGTTGTATTGATGAGTATGATATGTACTTTGGTATATGATTGAATAGGTGAGTAGTGAGGAAAGAATCATGCTAGTTGGGTATGTGTTTGAATGTACAAATAGTATTGATTTGAGTTGATGAAATGGATAGAATTGGTATTGTAAGTTTGGTGCATGAAATAGCATGGCTTGGTTGTTTATTAATGTATTAAAATGGCATTGTAACATCCTAGATTTTGGGGTTCTGCATTTTGTGCTATTCTATGTGTTTGGCTCATTTAGCACGTTATTTTGGTGTGTTTTGGGGTCCTGGGGAGGCTCGGGTTCGAGCCAGTGCTGTAGAAAAATTTTGCTTTTTGGGCACTTTTGGGGGAGGGCTAGTTGAAGCAGGCTTTAAGAATATTTACTTGTGTTTGTTGACACAAAAAAGGTGTGTGGTGTGGTGGCAAGGTGACGCCACTTAAGGTGCAAGGGAGTGGCGTCACAAAGGAGCAGGAGGGGGGAAGGAGTTCGAGTCTCATCTGCAGCATGTGGAACTTTATTTTTGTGCTTCAGGTGGGGAGGAAGCGCTTTCGACTGGGACTCTTCAAGGTGGTTGTTGAATGAGTCAACAAGTTCAAAATGGATGGATAAGAGAGCTTGGAGGAGTTTGAATTGGCCAAACTAATTTGAAAGGGTGATGGGGAGAAGTTGGTGGAGCAAATTAAGGGATTTGGTGTGTGGTGGAGGTGTTGGCCGAATGTGGGGGTCTTTGAGGGCAGAAAATCGGTCATGGAAGAGGGTCTTGGGTGAGGAGCATTTTGGTTTAGCTGCTTAAAGTGTGTGCTGAAATTCTCATCAGTCTTAAGCTTTTCTATCTTGGTACATTCGATCATAAGGGAGTACTGGAGTGCCGTTTGTGTCATTGGAAAAGAGAAGTAAGAACCGAAACCCCTTTTTGTATAGTCTTTTTCCTTCTCTTGCATTTTGGAGTTGCTCATTCACTTTCTACCAAAACCGTAGCACATTTCCTCCCTTCTTTTTCCTCTTGATTTTGATACTAGCCGAACCTCCCATCCATCTCCTATTAATCATTTTCTCCTCCATAACCGAACCATTTTTGCTTGTTGTTAGCCTAATCTCTCCTCACCATCCTCCTTTTCGATTCAACTTTTTTCTTCTTCTTCTCTTTTCTACACTCTTTTTCCCCAAAGTCGAAACCCTCTTCTTTATCTCTTCTCCTCTACTACTTTCTTCTTTAGCCGAACCTCTGTTGCTCATTCTGTTTTCTTTTCATTTCTTCTTGTTCTAGCGTTTAAACTGAAACCCTATTGACAGTTGCTGCTTGTGCCGAATCTTCTTGGACTTCATTCGACTTTTCTTTGTTGAAGTCGAACCCTAAGAACCAAAGGGCTAGTTGGTTGTTGAAGGTCTCCTCTTCAATCGGTTTCAGTTTGTGCAAGGTAGGGGAGACTCTTTGGATTCTTTTTCTATCTTTTTCAGTTCTGTGTAGTCATAGCCAAATGGCTATTTTGTTCTTGATGTTAGTTCGTGGCTAATCTCTTCTTGTCTCCTCTTAACGTGGCATGTTCGCGTTGGATTAGAATCCTTAGCCAAGCCTATCTGTGTTTGATTCATTCTTTGACCAAGGTAAGAATGTCTTCTTGATTGTACCTATTCCCTTTTCTCTTTCGTTGCCTTAACCCAATCTCCTGACAAAAGATTCTCTTCATGGATGTGACTGCTAGTCAAACTAAGGAGGGGAGTGGACTCGTAGTATCTGCTCCTAAGTTCAAAAGACGTGATGTGTCGACAAATCGTAGTTATTTTATGTGTTTTGGTGTTCTGTGTTTTGGGGTTCTGTGTTTTGTGCTATTTTATGTGTTTTAGGGTTCTATGTTTTGTGTTATTCTATGTGTTGGCTGGTTTAGCATGTTATTTTGATGTGTTTGGGGTCTTGGAGAGGCTTGGGTTCGAGCCAGTGCTGCAGAAAATTTTGCTTTTCAGGCACTTTTGGGGGGAGAGCTAGTTGAAGCAAGCTTTAAGAATATTTACTTGTGTTTGCTGACACAAAAAAGGTGTGTGGTTTGGTGGCAAGGTGACACCACTTAAGGTGCAAGGGAGTGGCGTCACAAAGGAGCAGGAGGGTGGAAGTAGTTCGAATCTCATCTGCAGCATGTGGGACTTTATTTTTGTGCTTCAGGTGAGGAGGAAGTGGCTTTCGGCTGAGACTCTTTAAGGTGGTTTTTGAATGAGTCAACAAATTCAAAATGGATGGACAAGGGAGCTTGGAGGAGTTTGAATTGGTCAAACCAATTTGAAAGGGTGATGGGGAGAAGTTGGTGGAGCAAATCAAGGGATTTGGTGTGTGGTAGATGTGTTGGCTGAATGTGAGGGTCTTTGAGGGGAGAAAACCGGTCATGGATAGGGGCATTGGGTGAGGAGCATTTCGGTTTAGCTGCTTAAGGTGTGTGCTGAAATTCTCATCAGTCTTAGGCTTTTCTATCTTGGTACATTCGGTCATAAGGGAGTACTAGAGTGCAGTTTGTGTCATTGAAAAAGAGAAGTAAGAACCGAAACCCCTTTTTGTGTAGTCTTTTCCCTTCTCTTGCATTTTGGAGTTGCTCATTCACTTTCTACCAAAACTGTAGCACATTTCCTCCCTTCTTTTTCCTCTTGATTTTGAAACTAGCTGAACCTCCTTTCCATCTCCTATTAATCATTTTCTCCTCCATAACCGAACCATTTTTGCTTGCTGTTAGCCGAATCTCTCATCACCATCCTCCTTTCCCATTCAACTTTCTTTTTCTTCTTCTCTTTTCTACACTTTTTTTCCCCAAAGCCGAAACCCTATTCTTTATCTCTTCTCCACTTCTTCTTTCTTCTTTAGCTGGACCTCAGTTGCTCATTATCTTTTCTTTACATTTCTTCTTGTTTTAGTGTTTAAGCCAAAACCCTGTCGACAGTTGCTGCTTGTGCCAAATCTTCTTGGACTCTATTCGGCTTTTCTTTTTTGAATTCGAACCCCAAGAACTAGAGGGCTAGTTGGTTACCGAAAGTTTGCTCTTCAATCTGTTTCGGTTTGTGCAAGGTAAGGGAGACTCTTTTGATTCTTTTTGTATCTTGTTCGGTTCTGTGTGGCTATAGCCGAATGGCTATTTTGTTCTTGATGTTAGTTCGTGGCTAATCTCTTCTTGTCTCCTCTTAACGTGGCATGTTCGCGTTGGATTAGAATCCTTCGCCAAGCCTATCCGTGTTCGACTTATTCTTTGACCATGGTAAGAAGGTCCTCTTAATTTTGGTGTACCTATTCCCTTTTCTCTTTCGTTGCCTTAACCCAATCTCCTGACGAAAGATCCTCTTCATGGATGCAGTTGCTAGTCAAACTAAGAAGGGGAGTGAACTCGTAGTCTCTGCTCCTAAGTTCAAAAGACGCGCTGTGTCGGTGGTTCGAGACTTTCCACCGGGTTGTGGTAGGGAGCCGACATCTGCCTGGGATAGACAAATCGCGGTTATTCCTGCTAGTGAGAGTGTCGACATAGGGTGTTTAGTTTTACACGTAATCAGGTGTGTAATGCTCACACTTTTCTTTATTACTTTGCATTAATAACTGTGATGGCTGAAAGCCAAAACAACTGTATAGACAGTTGAGATACTCTTGGGAAAGGTTGGAGACACCAGGTAAGTACTGTTATGATTGCCTTTCGTATAACATGATTACGTATGATTGATTATCTGCTGTATATTGTCAATATGTTTGCATGGGCTCTGGGATATGTTTGGAAGGGGAAGTGTGTTTCAGTGACTTTTTTCACAGTGGTTTGGAACCACATATACATTTAATAGTGACTGTCGCAGTGGTTTGGAACCACAGTGGGTTGGCCCCACATACATTTATTGGTGACTGTCATAGTGGGTTTTGCTTTAATACTATTTATACATATTTTTTGAAATGTCAAATATGGAGTTTTCTAAAATAAAAATATAAACATCCATTTTTAAAAAGGTAAAGTGTTAACAAAAAATATCAAGCGAATAACTAATTAATTCGAAAATTGTCTTAAAAACTCAACAGTGTTTTCAAAATACCACGTTTCTAAAAATCCCTAATTTTGGCGTTCGTAAAGCAAACCTATTTACGACTCATTGTTCATACTAATAAGAAGTTGGTAACAAACCCATATGATTGAATCTAATTTTCAAGATGGAAACTCAAAACGGAAAGTTTTCTAAATTAAGATGTTTCTTTAAAATTTTTCAAAACTATCTTTCCCTATGACATAACAGATTCGGTCTTAATATTTAGACCGGGTTTGGGTTGTTACAAGCATGAAATGTTGTGTTTTAGGTATGCTTGAGAAGGGTAGAAATATGGCTTCAACAAAGCCTATTTTCACTCCACACGGTCGAGCACACAGACGTGTGGCTTAACTGTGTGTGACACATGGCTTTGGTACACGGCTGTGTGTCCCCTGGGGTGCCCCTTCGAATTAAGGTAGTATACCCTACAAGTTTGGCATGTCTTAGACACACGGGCGTGTCTACTGGCCATGTGTGGCACATGGGCGTGTGGTTGGCTGTGTGACCCAAGTCAGTAAGCCCTCTAGATTTCACACGGCCGTGTACTCGGCCGTGTGGTGCAAGTCAGAATGTATGCCCTGTTTTCACATGGCCTGTGACATGGGCGTGTTCACATGGGTGTGTGATCCCTGAATGCTTGAAAATTTTAAGTGATTCCTAAAGTTTGCAAATGTGATCAATTTAGTTCTGAACCTTCTCTAAAGCATGTTTAAGGTCTCATAGACGTATTTAAGGGACATCGTGTATGTTAATGAATATTATTCGAAAATGAATGTTTATTGAGTTGTGGAATGTTAGTTAAATGTTGTGTTTGATCGGTAGTACCTCTTAACCCTAAGCTGGCGAAAGACACGAGTTAGGGGTGTTACAACCATTGTATTTCTAAATGAGGGATTTACAAATCAAACAACCTCATTTACACTTGTTTAGTATGAGATGATCGAATGATCGAGAATGGAATGATATCGATGATTTTGAGTGATCTAAAAATAATCAATAAAGTGATAGAAAATGTGAGTGTTATTCACTAAGGAATTGAAAAAAGAAAGTCGAAGAAAAAAGGAAAATTTTTTTGATCACCGGCGGCGGCGATGATGGTGGTCCCACAGTAGCAGCGATAGTGGTTTGAAGTTGACGACGACGATGATTCAACAATGGTGGAGCGGTGGTCTGATGGTGGTAAGAAAAATATAAAAGGGAAGAGGGTTCGGTGACCAAAGTTTGGAAGAAAAATGAGAGAACAAAAAAGAAATAAGTGGAATAGGAGAAGATTAGCGGTGGTTCACAGAGGCGGTCATGGCGGTGCACGGTAGTTGAAGGGAGAGGGAGTGAGAGGGCAGCTGATAGCACTAGAAAGAACATAGGTTTTTCCCCTTATTGGTTAAATTGTTCCCTTTAGTTATCCTTAGCATATATTTTAGCATTTTCAGTTTAGTAAATTGCATTTTATAACTCAATGAATCCTAGCCTATTTTATCCTTAATTTTGCTATCTTATTGCATTAATGTCGCTGCATGATTTAATTCCAGATTGCGTCCAGAATTGCCGCCGCACTTGACAGTTGTCTGGTATAATATAAGGACAGAATAATTTTGAGGAATGGACACCTGTACTGTTAGAGGAGGATATAAAAGGTGGACATGAGAAGAAAATGAGAGCTTTTTTTTTTTAGATAATCATCTTCATCATCCTACCTTTAGACTTGTGGCAATGGCAGCTTAAGCCTCTTAGGGGTGAGCCAAATTGAAAACCAGATGGAGAATAGCTTCTGACGAGGAGACCTAAGTGCGAGACAAGAGGGAATAGAGAGATTCAGTCGAGTTGCCTAGGAATAGAATTCTCCACTTGATTCTTTCTTATTTCTTTCTAAATGCTGGTGATTACTCTTTATTTTCTATTTGTATGGAAGTAAACATGAATTCTTAGTTATTTGTTATCTTATTCAATCTTGCTTTTATTATTTAATCTTGGGGTTTGAATTTTTTTTAACACGGAAGTGTTATTGCAGCCATTGACACTGGAAAGTGTAGTGACAGTTTGAGCCAACAAGCATTACAATGGAAGTTGAGTGAGGATTAGAGGAATTTAGTCCAGTTGTTCTAAATAGTGATGTATTTCCATCATTGAAAGGTGGGTTAGTATGCATGTTTAAGTCTCAAATTAAATATTGGAGTGACGATGGGTAAGATATACATTGAATTTTATTGCCTCGACAATCACCTATCTTTTTATACCTTGTGAACACTTAGTATTCTGCTGAAGATTCATGTTGGGGATCCCAATTTATCATTATGATATTTTATTTTATTGTTTTCAAGTTATTGCATCGACAACTATTCTCACAATTTATCTTGTTTTTATCTAGTTGTTGAACCAACATTAATAGACAAATGACTATCATCCATGTGGGATTGACATATGACAGGCTCACATCTGTCTATTATACTTGCATTGATAGTGTACGCTTCGACATTATTATTGTGACGTTAAACAACCAGTCAAGTTTTTGGCACCGTTGTCGGGGATGATGTTTGTTTGATGTTTATTATTATTATTGTTTGTTTTTGCACTTTATTTTCCTTATATAATATTTAGTATTCACTAACTAGTTTTTCTTTGTTTCTAATTTTTTAACTTCAATTTAGGTGTTTTATGACTCGAAGCAAATAAGATTTTCTTGTTGATTTTGATCCATAAATTGAAAAGAATGTTTAGAGTAGACTTCGAGAAGAAAGAAATATGGATCTACTAGGAAACAATGCAGCCATACCCTCGATGCAACAGTAAAATGTTAATAACCCATTGTTGCCGCAAGATGCTCATATACAAAATAGGACTGTACGAGATTTTATAGTACCTGTTTTCGATGATTTACAACCAGGAGTTGTTAGGCCAACAATCCAAGCTGGGAATTTTGAACTCAAGCCAGTAATGTTTCAAATGCTAAATTCTAATGGACAATATGTTAGACTGCCACATGAAAATGCGAGAGAACATCTTAAATCCTTTTTATTGATCTGTGCTTCCTTTAGTCAACAAGGCGTTCCTGATGATGCATTGAAGATGCAATTATTTCCTTATTACTTATAGGGAAGATCCCGTACTTGGTTTTTTGGACTACCTGTCGGATCAATTACTTCTTGGGATGCACTAGCAACACAATTTGTTTTGCGATTTAACCCATCGACAATGAGTGATCGTCTTTGAAATGATATTACTTGTTACCATCAGCTGGATGATGAAAATCTTCACACCATGTTGGAATGTTATAAATATTTACTTCGACGTTGTCCCATGCACGACATTCAACCAAAAACACAAATTGAGATTTTTTATAATGGGCTGAATTCACATACAAGAAATCTTGTCTAGGCATCAGTCAATGGACGTCTACTGGATTGTACTTATAATGATGTTGTAAGAATTCTCGAGAGGATTGCTCAGAATGATTATCAATACCCTATCTCCAGAGTTGCACAAGCAAAAACTACTCCAAAAGTTATTGAATTGGATGCAGTAATTGCACTAAGTGCTTAAGTTTCTTCTTTCACAAACATGATTAAAAATATGCAAGGGACTAATGGCGTTGCACCTATACAAGTCACTCAGTAAGTTGATGTTCCTACTTTTTATTGTGAAATTTGTAGTAACAACCATAGTTATGAAGATTGCGCACAACATGCAGAAAATGTAACAACCCATTTTTAGTCAAATCAGAACAGTAGATTCGGGACCACAAATCTGAAGTCAAAATATTTATTTTATTATTTTATTAAAGTTTACAACATTGTAGAATTATTATGTGAAAGTTTCGTGAAGAAATTTATTGTTTAGTTGGTCAATTTCAGAAAAAGGACTAAATCACGTAAAATGCAAAAGTATCGTTCCATTAGCTAAAGGTCCTTAAGTTGTAATTAGACCATCCCTAGTGTAAGTGGTCAATAATGGACATTAAATGGATGTTATTAAATGATTTATTATAAAGTTAAAATAGTAAATTAGTAATTAACATAAGATTAATAAAACAAAAAAAATCAATTTAAACTTCATTATCTTCATCATCTTTAGTCGAAAATACAAAGAAGAAGAAGCCATAGAATTTGTTTTAGGGTTCGGTACTTGCAAGGTTAATTGGTAAGTGATTTTGACTCGGTTTTTAATGATTTTTACGTTTTTGAGATCATTGCTTCGTATTCTAGCTAGCCCAGGGGCTAATTTGCAAAATTGTTAAAGATTTATCATGTTGTCATTGTTGGATGCTTGAGTAATTTGATGTTTTATGATAGATTTTGAAGGTTCAATGTTAGATTAATAGTTTTTGTAAAGTGATTTTTGACAAAAATGTCAAAATGGGATTAAATTGAGAAAATGATAAATGCAGTGGTTAAAAGTGGGAATAAATGAAAATTATGGGCTTCTAGGGGCGCTATGGTAATTCGGCTAGCATGGATTAATCTTGAATTTCATTAATTTGTGATTTTGTGAAATAAGGACTAAATTGTGAAAATTATGAAAATTGTGGGGTAAAAGTGTAAATATGTTTTAAAGTGTATTTTGGATTAAATTGAATGAATTGATGATTAAATAAGTTAATTTTGAATATAATTAGATCAAGAAAAGTAGAATACGAACTTGGATCAGGGAAAAGATAAAGTTATCGACTAATCGACTCGATTCGTTGTTTTAGCATCCAAGGTAAGTTCTAATTATGCTTTTTAATTCTTTGGTATTGCATAAATTGTATATACGGTACTACATTTCTATTCAATGAAAAATCGGCTATTTGTGGCACTTAGTGTACGATTCGATATAGCTTCGGCTAAATATGGCACTTAATATGCGATTTGAGATAGCTCGGGCTATGTACGGCACTTAGTGTGCGAGAAATCGAGTATTCAACAGCATTCCGTGTAAGTATGAACTTGTTATGGATAAGTAAAGGTATGTAAATGTATATTATGAGCTTAAAATCGAAGAAGTTACAAAGTTTAAATATAAGCTTATGAATAAGTATGTGAAAGGTTTGTTAGTAATTTTGAATTTCATGATAATATGTTTAGATTGGTGAATGTGTATGTGTGATTAGTTAAGTTTATATCATATGATGTTACTAAGCTATAAAGCTTACTTTGTTTATTTTTCCATGTCTTATAGTGATTTTAAAGCTAGCTCGGATTCGGGGATTGTCGGAGATTACATCACACTATCCAACCATCACTTTGGTATTTTTGAGCTCTTGCTTTGGTCATATGGCATGTATAGGATAATGGTCATTTTGGTTATGTTTTGAAAGTGAATATTGCCATTTGTGATGACTTGTGAATGGTTATGTTTTGTTTGTATTTATAGCCATGAGATTTGGCTTAATTTGGCTAGTTTAGTTGTAAATATAAGTGTGCTTATGGTTTATATATTGTGGAATTGGTGTTATGCTTGTGAATTGGAAGCAAAATGATGTAAGTTTAGTATATGCTGATTAGATATGTTAGTGCCATTTTATTATGTGTTTAATGATACTTGGAAATGATTAATGAATAGATGGTGTGTATCAGCCCCATTTTGGGTCTAGTCAGAACAGTGGTTTTGGGACCACAAATCCAACACGGTAAAAATTTATTTTATTATATTTTTATGGTCTACAATTTTACGGAATGATTTTGTGAAAATTTCATTCGAAAATTTTGATGTTTGAGCCCTAAATTTAGCAAAAAGGACTAAATTATAAAAAGTGTAAAAGTTGAGTTCTACAAGATAGAGGTGTCTAATTGCTATGAAATTTTAAATTGAAGGTCCTTAGATGGTAATTAGACCATTTTTAAGTTAGTGGACAAAAATGGACATGGCGAGATAAAATTTCAAAGTTTTAAGTGAAGGGCATTTCGATCATTTAGTAATTAAATGAATTAAAAACCAAAAATCAAGCCAAAATTTAGCCCATATTCATCATGCTTGTGCTGAAAATTAGAAGGGAAGCCATAGCTAGGGTTTGGCCACTTTCAAGCTCGATTGTAAGTCCGTTCTTGTCTGTTTTTAATGATCTTTACAATTTTAAAGTCGTTATCACTAGATCTATCTATTTTTACCAGTAATTTGAGAAATGATTGAGGTCTAGGGTTTGACACATGTTAGACATGTGTGTATTTTGATGTTTAATGGTAGACTAAGCAAGTTTAATGTTAGATAAACAACTTTTGCTAGGTGATTTTTGATGAAAATGTCAAAAGGACCTATTTGTAAAAAGATTTCAAAATGTGTGCAAAAGTGTGATTAAATGAAAAATATCGGCTATTATAAGCATGAAAGAGGTTTGGCTAGGCTTGGGTATTGAAGAAATCGAATAGATTTCATTTTACCAGCCTAGGGGGCCAAAATACAAAAATGTCAAATTTTAGGGGCAAAAATGTAATTTTTCCATAATGTGATTTTTGGACTGAATTGAGAAATGTGGATAATAAATGAGTTAAATTTGATATTATAGATCAAGAGAAACGAGGTTCGGACTTACATCGGGGGAAAATTAAGGTGTTTGGCGATTAAGTCCATTTCTACTATTTTTGTACCGAGGTAAGTTCGTATGTAAATAATGCATTGTTTTATTTATGTTTTAAATGCTTTAATATTGTATGAATTATGATTGACTCCTTGGATGTAATCGATAAAGTTTGACAAGGGAGAAATCTCGGTTGAACCTTAGGAATAGATAGGATACGAATCTCATGACATTTGGGTTACTTGAGATTATGTGTAAGACCATATCTAGGATATGGCATCGATATGAGTCTTTGTGTAAGACCATAGCTGGGCTATTTGCATCGATAAGAGATCCCATGTAAGACCATATCTGGGATATGGCATTGGTGTGGTATTGTGTGTACGAGATCCCATGTAACACATTTACTAATGAGCTCGATATGTGATGAATCCCTCGGTAAGGTTATGAATGAGTAAGTTATGATTAGAAGATCTTGATACTATTTATGCCAAGTTCATCATGTTTATTCGTATGATACATCTGTGATTATAATGCATATTATTTGCATAAGAACTTACTAAGCTATATAGCTTACTCCCCTTTTCTTTTCCCTTGTCTTATAGTGTGACCAAGCCAGCTCGGGGATCGAAAACTGTCAGGGATCCATTCACACTATCAACTTAATATTTTGGGTACCATAGATTTTAATATTTTGAGTTATGGCATGTATAGGGACTTGGTCATTTTGTCATGTGTCATAATTGATTTTGCCAGATGTGTTGGCTTATGTTGGTTGATAATTCATTTTGTAAATGGCCATTGAAATTGGCTAATATTGGTTTAAGTATATATATGCATATGATGATGCTTTTCATGGATGTGGGATATTCCATGATTTGAGTTGAGATATATGTGATGTTTGTGTATGATAAATGATAGCATGTGAATAGGGTGTTGATGCCTTAGTTGTGGTTGATTTGGTTGATGGTATATGCTTGCAATGGTTCTATGTTTGTTGTGTAGGTTTGTGCATAGAAGGGTGACAAAATGGCTTGGTAAATAGCCATATTTTGGTCCACACGAGTAGACACACGGGCGTGTGTCTAGGCCGTGTATGACACAAGGCTTGCCCCATGGGCTTGTGTTTGGGCCATGTATTGTAACACCCCAAACCTGGCCTAGACATTATGGCTGAATTTGGCTGTGTCACGTTGAAGCGTTTAGCGTAAAACTTGTTGTCGTTGAAATCCTCAAAATCAATTAATCATTTTGTTATTAAACGGTGATTCCAAAACTTGTTGTTCATTTCCAAAGCGTGCATCATTAAAAGCTAATCACTTTTAAAACGTTACTAATTTTCAAATTCTCATTTATTGCAGAAGTTTTTTAGGAAATGTTGTGAAAACGTGGTGTCCTTGAAAACAGTTACATTTTGAAAACCCATCTTTTTCTACAACTAGCAGTTCGTATCAAACTAAATAAATAAAAACCCCAATTTAAAGTTTATAACTTTAAAGAGGCCTTATTACATAAAAATACCCAAATTCAGTTACATATAAATCAAAAGCTAAAAACGAAAGCTAATGCGGTCGTGTGGCCACCTTCGAGTCCCTCGTGGCTCCAAATCGTCTAAGGCTGGGGATTACCTGTACAATTAAAAGAAAGGGTGAGTTTATGAAAAATCAGTGTGTAATCTCCTATCAGTCAGTCAGTAACAATATATGCAGTAACAGTCTGGGCCTTGGCCCTATTAAGTAACAGTGCAGTGTGGGCCATAGCCCATTTCAGTAATAGTGTGGGCCTAAGCCCAACACAATATCAGTACGTTGCAAATATGCAACCCCCCAATCTTGCCAACACACCACCCGTACCAACCAACACACCCTGAAGGGATAAAATCAACCCACCCACCAAAGACACTCAATATCGCGAAGATAGCAAAAGTAACTCTGTGAATAAAGATATATGACAAAGCCACCAGTATAGTATACTTCCTACATAATAGTATCCCAACCCCATGCCGTATGTCGTGTACTCAGAATGCCATGCTTAGAATCAGTCACACAAATCGCAGGCAAATCAGTCAAATAAATCATAGACAAATCATTCATTTAAATCACAAGAAAATTAGTCATTTAAATCACAGACAAATCAGTCATTTAAATCACAGACAAATCAGTCATTTACCCTGAAGGGGCAAAATAGTCATTTTACCCTTTATGGGTATTATGGTCATTTTACCCTACAAGGGTATTACGATCATTTTACCCTATAGGGGCATTGCGGTTATTTTACCCTACGAGGGCACTACGGTCATTTTACCCTACGGGAGCATTATGGTCGTTTTACCCTACGGGGGCATTACATTCATTTTACCCTACGAGGGCATTACGGTCATTTTACCCTACGGGACTAGTCATTTCATCCTACGGGGGCATTATGGTTATTTTACCCTACAGGGCATTACGGTCATTTAATCCTACGGGGCATTATGGTCATTTTACCCTATAGGGGCATTACGGTCATTTTACCCTATAGGGGCATTACGGTCATTTTACCCATTCTAAAATCTAGGAACACTTACTAACCCATCAATAGGTCCACAGTCCCTTCGAGCGGCTCGTGCAACCTTAACAGTCATAACGGTGACTATGGGCCCAAAGGCCATCATATGGCCCGAGTGGGCCCACACGCTTGTGTGGCCCATCTGGCCCAGAATTAACCACATCCATACGAACTATACAGGTCAGTCCAGTATTCAACTGACGATAGTCAATACACATCCAGAATTTATCCGTGTGGAGCCCACAAGCCCATTGGGCCCACACGGCCCATTTTGGCCCAACGTGGCCGAGATCGGCCCCAAACACATCAGAACGCTCATGGAGGCCTCTACTGTCAGGCAATCATATTTCATGGGTTTAGTCTACCATATGAGCGATCGCACGCCCATGTGGCCTCAAACGCCGTATTTTCTAGCTTTTCGGCTTTTGTCGATTTGCAGTCTATTCAGTGTGTGTGTACACACACTCTTTCGGCTTTTTAGCCGATTACTAATTATAGTATACTGGTACACACCTGATTGCGAAACGTACTTTGATCCATGAGCACAGCAAACCTTGTTTGAATGAGGGTGACTTTAGCCCGCTTAACCCGTTGACGAAGGTTGATTTCAAAATTCTTGGCCAAAAATCTGTATTACAACCTAATCTTGTTAGCTATTACCATAAACAAAAAAAACTTGAATCAAGCGGATAACAACTTACCGAACATAGAACTAAGAATGGTAGATAGAGGTAATCGGTCTACACAAGCACCCCCTAAACCTGAGGCACAATATGGTACAATCACACCCCTGGCAGTAGCGGCAGGGAGAAGATGATGTTAGAGGGAAAATTATTTCGACAGAAAGTAAAGAAAGGGAAAAAGACAACCATGAATTCAAACGGAGATGGCGGCTACAAAAAGGTTCAGCCATAAGCCAAGGATTTGATACCCCAAAAGAAAACCAAGTTACCTTAATCGAATGCAGAGAGAGAAATTCGGCTACAAGAGAATTTGACCAGCAATGTAGGAGGGAACTCTAAGAAAGCCGAAGAAAGTAGAGAGGGAGGAATGAAGCAAAATCAAAATAGTGAACAAGGGAGAAGCCAATACAAGAAGCAGAGAGAAAAGGCAACAAAAGCCAATTTCTAGCACCCACGACATAAAGAACCAAAACGCAAAAGAAAAAAAAGTATACAAAACCGATAATTTGAGAAAATAGCAGCTTAGTTGAAAATTCCTATGTACCCACTATGCAATTTTGACACAACTCTACTATACTTCAAATTCCACTTTTTCCTCCTCTAAATCTCTCCTAAAATCCCTTCTTGGACCGTTCTATGACCAGTTCAAACTCCATTCAAATTCTTTTTAGCTGTGTTTCAGTCCAACTCCACTACCTACACAACTCAAGCAGCAAAACAAAATACCCATTGCGTAACCTAGGACTTAAACCTCAGACCTCGTAGTGGCACAACACGCCACCTTGCCACTAGGTCACAAACTCTTATTGTGTCATAAACAAGCACTATTATTTATAAAGCCTATATGCTAGTGTCTAGATTCATTTAAGAGAAAAACTAAAAATTTTGCAAGAGCCAAGACTTGAACCCAGGTTTCTCACACACTCCCATACAGACCCAAATCACTTAGCCATTGATGCAGACAAGTATTTGTGACATTTTCTCGCACACATAAATATTTATGTGCAGCCTCCTAGCTAATCCCACACTCAAGGCCAATTACTTCTAAGCCCAAATTCGAGGCGTTACATGTGTCCCCTGCACATTAATTGTTGCAATACAGAATGCTCAATATCATGCACATGGGTAGAGACACGAGCGTGTGTCTCAGTCGTATGGACGGCACGACCTTGAACACGGGCGTGTGCCTTGGTCATGTAATGTCTACACCTATTTTCTGACAAATTATGAAAATTAAATCGACCCCACGGCTTAAGCACACAGGCATTTGCCTTGGCCGTGTGACGTCAATTTGTTCTTGGTTGACAAATAGTGAGTTACACAGGTTAGGGACACAGGCCTGTGTGACCACACGGCCTGCCCACACGGGTGTGTCCCAAAGCCACACGGGCGTGTGACCCTTGTTTTAGTGAAAAAAATTCTTAGTGTTGTATGATTTTCTAAAGTTCCTGGCTTAGTCCTGAACTACTTCCAATGTATGTTTTGGGCCTCGTAGGATCATTTCAGGGACGATATGAATGTATGTGAAAAGTTTTAAATTTGGATGGAAATTACAACTCATTTTTTTATGTTTGCTTGTGTTTAAGTCCGGTAATGCCTCGTACCCTCTTCCAGCATCGAATATGGTAAGGGGTGTTACATGGTATTTATGATTGAGATTTTGGCTAAGAAATGTTTAGATGAAATGATAGGAATTATGGTTGATTTAGTTGTTTTTGATTACCTATTTTGCTTTGTTTTTGTGCCATATGTGTAGGTGAAAGTGTGTTCCAAATGGGGTGGCAAAATGGCTTGTTAAATTGCCAATTTTTATCCACACGGGCAGAGAACGGGTGTGTGTCTCACCCGTGTGTGACACACGGTCATGTTACACAGCCATGTGCCCCTTAGTGTTGAAATTAAATTCAAGTCAGTAAGCTCCACACGGTCTCACACACTGGTGTGTGACTGGCCGTATGGTACAACTCAGTATACCCTCTAATAGGCACACAGCCTAGCACACAGGCGCATGACTTGGCCGTGTTGCATAAGTCAGTATATCCTACAGTTTTGGCACGGCCTGGCATACGGGCGTTGGTTGTGTTGCATAAGTCAATATACCCTACAATTTTGACCTCAATTTGTTCTTGGGTGACGAACAGTGAGTTACACAGGTTAGGGAGATGAGCGTGTGTGACCGCACAGCCTGTCCACACGGGTGTGTCCCAAAGCCGCACGGGCGTCTTACCTTTGTTTTAGTGAAAAATTTTCTAAGTGTTGTATGCTTTTCTAAAGTTCTCGGTTTAGTCTTGAACTACTTCTAATGTATGTTTTAGGCCTCGTAGGCTCATTTTAGGGCCGATATGAATGTATGTGAAAAGTTTTAAATTTGGATGGAAATTATGTCTCAGTTTTTTATGTTTTGTTGTGTTTAAGTCCAGTAATGCCTCGTACCCTCTTTCAGCGTCGAATACGGGTAAGGGGTGTTACATGGTGTTTATGATTGATATTTAGTCTAAGAAATGTTTAGATGAAATGGTAGGAATTATGGTTGATTTCGTTGATTTGGATTGCCTATTGTGCCATATGTGTAGGTGAAGGTGTGTACTAAATGGGGTGGCAAAATGGCTTGGTAACTAACCAATTTTTGTCCACACGGGCAGAGACACAGGTGTGTGTCTCAGCCGTGTGTGACACATAGTCATGTTACACCGTCATGTGTCCGCTAGTGTTGAAATGAAATTAAAGTCAGTAAGCTCCACACAGTCTCACACAAAAGCGTGTGACTGGCCGTGTGGTACAAGTCAGTATACCCCCTAATTGGCACACAGCCTATCACACGGGTGTGTGACTTGGCTGTGTTGCATAAGTCAGTATACCCTACAGTTTTGACCTCAATTTTTTCTTGGGTGACAAACAGAGAATTACACAGGTTAGGGAGATGGGCGTGTGTGACCACACAGCTTGCCTACACGGGTATGTCCCAAAGCCACACGGGCGTGTGACCTTTATTTTAGTAAAATTTTTTTTAAGTTTGTATGATTTTTTAAAGTTCTCGGTTTAGTCCCGAATTACTTCCAATGTATGTTTTGGGCCTCGTAGGTTCGTTTTACAGACAATATGAATGTATGTGAAAATTTTTAAATTTTAATGGAAATTACGTCTCGATTTTTTATGTTTACTTGTGTTTAAGTCTGATAATGCCTTGTACCCTGTTCTAACTTTGAATATGGGTAAAGGGTGTTACATTTAGTGGTATCCAAGCTACGATGTAGTTGATTCTCGGACTAATGTAGCATGTGTAAGAGTCTAGCTATACATGCCATAAATGAATTGTGATAGTGTGATGACTCCTGACAATTTTAAATTGTGTTTTCATATAGTAAATGGATCCCAATCGAGCTGAAGCTGATGAAGTTGAAAGTAAAGTGTCGGCTCCCGCGCAAGGGACAACGTCGTCTAATAGTAGACCTCTTACTGTTAGTCAGGGAGAAGGGAGGTAAGGAAGCCTTTCTCCATATTATGAATGAGTGGTATACAAAATTTGTTCGAACAAATCTGAATGCCCAACCTCCTCCACCCCCACCTATTCCTCGACTAGTTCCCATAGCTCTACAATGTGTGGAGTTTGTAAGAATGAACAAGCCTCCAGTTGATAAGATCCGAAAGCACGGGACTGAAGATTTCAAAGCTAATATGGGTGATGATCCTGAGAGAGTTGAGTTTTGGCCCGAAAACCCCATCATGGTTTTGATGAGGTGTCCTACACACCGGATGAGTGTTTAAAGTGCCTATTTCTATTAATTCTAAAATTGTGAGATTGCACGGAGTGCCTATTTCTATTATTTCGGATAGATATCCGAGATTTACGTCTCAATTTTGGAAAAAGTTGCAAGAAGCTTTGTGTATGAAGATGAACTTTAGTACCACTTTTTAGCCACAAATCGATGGTCAGTCTAAGAGGGTAGTTTAGATTCTTGAAGATATGCTTTGATGTTGTGTCCTAGAATTCGAGGGTAGTTGGGAAAAATATCTACCATTCGTCGAATTTGCCTGTAACAACAATTTTCAATCGAGTATAAAATGGCTCCTTATGAGGCATTGTATGGCCGCAAGTGCTGAACACCTTTGTATTGGACCGAGCTTAGTAAGAAACAGATTCACGAGGTTGACTTGATTAGGGAAACCAATGAAAAGGTAAAGGTAATCCGCGATTGCTTGAAAGCAGCTTCAAATTGACAAAAGTCGTATGTTGATTTGAAAAGAAAAAAAGATTGAATTTCAGATTAGTGATAAAGTATTTCTAAAAGTATCTCCATGGAAGAAGATTTTGAATTTGGCTGTAAAGGCAAGTTGAGTCCACGTTTCATTGGGCCGTATGAAGTTATTGAAAGAATAGGGCCAGTGGCATATCGATTAGCTTTACTGATAGAGTTGGAAAGAATTCATAATGGGTTTTATGTGTCAATGTTGCGATGATATTGTTCCGATCCTTCACATGTGATATCTCCATCAGAGATTGAGATTCGACCGGATATAACATATGGTCAAGAACCAATCAAGATTTTAGCTAGGGAAGTTAAACAGTTGAGAAATAAAGGTATAGCCATAGTAAAAGTTTTATAGCAAAGAAAGGGTGTTGAAGAGGCTACGTGGGAACTTTAGGAAGCTATGAGAAAATAAAACTCAAACCTATTTTTTGGTAAGATTTTTGGGGATGAAAATCCCTAAAGGGGGAGAGTTGTAACAACCCGATTTTGGGTCTAGTCGGAATAGTGGTTGTGGGACCACAAATCTGATGTAGTAAAATTTGTTTTTATTATATTTTTATGGTCTACAGTTTTATGGAATGATTTCGTGAAAATTTTGTTCGAAAATTTTGAAGTTTGAGCACTCAATTTAGCAAAAGGGACTAAATTGTAAAAAGTGCAAAAGTTGAGTTCCACATGCTAGAGGTGTCTAATTGGTATGAAATTTTAAATTAAAGATCCTTAGATGGTAATTAGACCATTTGTTAAGTTAAGGGACAAAAATGGACATGGTCAGATAAAATTTCAAAGTTTTAAGTGAAGGGCATTTTGGTTATTTAGTAATTAAAAGAATTAAAAACCCAAAATCAAGCCAACATTTAGCCCATCTTCTTCATGCTTGTGCCGAAAACTAGAAGGGAAGCCATAGCTAGGGTTTGGTCACTTTCAAGCTCGATTGTAAGTCTGTTTTTGTCTCGTTTTTAATGCTTTTTACATTTTTGAAGTCGTTATCACTCGATCTATCTATTTTTACCATTAATTTGAGAAATGATTGAGGTCTAGGGTTTGACCCATGTTAGACATGTGTGTATTTTGATGTTTAATGGTAGATTAAGCAAGTTTAATGTTAGATAAACAACTTTTGCTAGGAGATTTTTTATGAGAATGTCAAAAGGACCTATTTATAAAAAGATTTCAAAATGTGTGTAAAAGTGTGATTAAATGAAAAATGTGGGCTGTTATAAGCATGAAAGTGGTTTGGCTAGGCTTGGGTCTTGAAGAAATCGAATAGATTTCATTTTACGAGCCTAGGGGGCCAAAATGTAAAAATGTCAAAGTTTTGGGGTAAAAATGTAATTCTTTCATAATGTGATTTTCGGACTAAATTGAGAAATTTGGATAATAAATGAGTTAAATTTGATATTATAGATCAAGAGAAACGAGGTTCGGACCTAGATCGGGGGGAAAACAAGGTGTTTGACGATTAAGTCTATTTCTACTATTTTTGTACCAAGGTAAGTTCGTATGTAAATAATGCATTGTTTTATTTATTTTTTAAATGCTTTAATATTGTATAAATTTTTATTGACTCCTTGGATGTAGTGATAATGTTTGACAAGGGAGAAATCCCGGTTGAACCATAGGAATAGGTAGGATACGAATCTTATGATAGCCCGAAATAGGGCCTAATCCGAACAGTGGTTGCGAAACCATGAATTCGAGATATAAAAGTTTACTACGATTAATTATTATGATTTACCGAGTAATTAAATACATGTGTTAGAGTATCGATAACAAATTTTATTGATTGCATGCTTAAATTGCCATTTAGGACTTGTTTGCAAAAGTTGCTAAATAGGGGTTCTAATTCATAGAGTACTTAATTGTAATGGGGGTTTAAAGTAGGAGTCCTTAAATGGTAATTAGACCATAATATTTCCATGGACAAAAATGGACATACATAGATAAAAATAACTAAAGTTTTAATAAAGGGCATTTTAGTTATTTGGTATTAAAAAGAAATTAAAAGGGAAAAAGATGGAAAAATATGTCCATCTTTTTCATTGGGACGAAATTTCTAGGGTTCTCCATAGCTAGGGTTTGTTTCAAGCTTCCAAGCTCCATAGTAAGTGATTCCAAGCCCTGTTTTTAATGTTCTTTACGTTTTTTGGAGTCCTACTAACTTGATTTTTCTCATACTACCAATAATTTAACCTAGGGTTCATATTTGGAAAAATACCCATAGGTGAAATGTGTTTATTTTGATGTTTTATGATGGAATATGAGGTTTGAAATTATGTTGAACAACTTTTGCTAAGCGATTTTAAGTGAAAACGAGTAAAACGGCTTAATCGGTAAAAATATCTAATGTTCATAAGTACATGTTAGAGTGAGAATTTGATGTTGTCATAGAAGGGAAAATGATCAGCATGTAATAAAACATAAGAATAAAGGATAAAGTTTAATTTTCGAGCTTTGGGGCAAAAGTGTAAATATATGAAACTCTAGGGGCAAAACATAATTTTTCCAAAATATGAATTGTATTTGAATGGAATGTTGATAAAATGTATTAAATTGTGCTAATATAGATCAAGAAAGAAGGAATAGTGAAGGTGATCGGGGAAAAGAGAAGGTTATCGACTAATTTATGAAAATAGTCGTTTTGCATCCGAGGTAAGTTATGTGTAAATAATAGCAATATATTTTTATAAATTGTGAATTATATTTGATATGTGAATTAATATTGAATGTGGAAGGAAAATTGTTCATGAATTATTCAAGTGATAAAGTGTTTAAAATAAGTGTTAAGAGTAAATTCCCGGTTGAACTTAGGAATAAAAGTGGATACAAGTGATATATCAATAGAGACCAGTGTTACAGTGTTACAGTGAGTCCCGGGTGCTGGGTGAGCTAGCATGTGTTGCAGACACCTGACTGCTTGTGTGAGCAGGCCCGTGGACATTTCTATTGTTATTGATCAGTGGTAGCTTCGGCTACATTACAGTTGTTGCTTCAGCTACATATCAGTGGTAGCTTCGGCTACATATCAGTGTGGCACTTATGTGCTAATTCTCTATGTATCCGTATATATTCCGAGTTTTCAATAGGATTAATAATAAATTAAAGTGAATATGAGATGAAGTGTGATGCAACTATAGTTGAAAGAATGAGCATACGTGATAATGATTAAGTACTTAAATGTATGTGCAAGTGAACTGGTAAGATTGTACATGTGTAGGGGATTAAATTTGCTAAGAAGGATATTAATTAATTGTATGTGAAAATGTTAATTATTGATTGAGTGCTTATTGTTTACATGTAACTTACTAAGCTATTAGTAGCTTACTCGTTCTTTTCCTTTCCTTTGTTTTATAGTGTGTTGAACTTACTTGGATTGGAGATAGTCGGAGCCTCGTATCACACTATCAAGCCTTTACTTTGGTATATAAATGCTTTTGAAGTGTTTCAAGTTATGGCATGTATAGGGATCGAATTATTTTGTATGGATACCTCAGTGATGTTTACTACAAAGAAAGTATGAAAAAGTAAAAATTTGCAATGAAACAGTTTTTGGACAACTATAGTAACGTGACTTTGAAACATCACCAAAAATAGAAGAAAGGGAATTAAAAAGTTAATAAGAAATGGAATTCTATATTCTGTGATATTTGAATTTTAGTGAAACAGGGTCAGAATGGTATTTAAAGTACCCTATTTAGAAATTAGAAAAAATTTAAAATTATACAAAAATAATCAGGAGTTATAATTTATATGTCTAGATTCCATAGTGAGTCTACTTTCAGTAGAAATAAGTAGGAACAACATATAAAAATTGTACAATGAGAAAATTGATTTTTAGTGAAGAGTGGTCAGAACCGTTGGACTGTGAAACAGGGGAGAATTTAATGAATAAACTGTACTAATTGGCCAAACCAAAAATTCTGAAAATTTTATGGTGAGAAGATATATTAGTTTAGTTTCAGGAAAAATTTACGGATCTAAATTTCGAGTTTCGTAACTCGAGTTATAATTAAATTAATGGCTGTTGCACAGATGGACAAATTTATTGTAAATGATGAAATAAATTATTTTTTTTATACCCGAAGTAGTAAGATAAGTTAAATAACACCTCGTGCTCGACTCCAGCAGCGGTCTCGAGGGTGTGGTGTTACAAATCTCATGACATTTGGGTTATTTGAGATTATGTGTAAGACCATGTCTGGGATATGGCACCGATATGAGACTTCGTGTAAGATTATAGCTGGGCTATTAGCATCGATAAGAGATCCCATGTAGGACCATATCTAGGATATGGCATTGGTGTGGTATTGTGTGTGCGAGATTCCCGAGTATCCTTTAGTATTCCAAGTGGTTCAACGGGAAATTCAATAAGTATGTCAAAGTTGTGAAAGGTTATGATTATGTTGCAAGTTGGTACAGGTACTATGTAAAACACATTTACTAATGAGCTCGATATGTGATGAATCCTTCGGTAAGGTTATGAATGAGTAAGTTATGATTAGAAGATCTTAATACTATTTATGCCAAGTTCATCATGTTTATTTGTATGATACATGTGTGATTATGATTTTTATTATTTGCATAGGAACTTACTAAGCTATATAGCTTACTCCCCTTTTCTTTTCTCTTGTTTTATAGTGTCACCAAGCTGGCTCGGGTATCGAAAACTGTCAGAGATCCATTCACACTATCAACTTATTATTTTGGGTACCATTGATTTTAATATTTTGAGTTATGGCATGTATAGGAACTTGGTCATATTTTTATGTGTCATAATTGATTTAGCCAGATGTGTTGGCTTATGTTGGCTGATAATTTATTTTGTAAATGGCCATTGAAATTAGCTAGTATAGGTTTAAGTATGTATATGCATATGATGATGCTTTTCATGGATGTGGGAAATTCCATGATTTGAGTTGAGATATATGTGATGTTTGTGTATGATAAATGATAGCATGTGAATGGGATGTTGATGCCTTAGTTGTGGCTGATTTGGTTGATGGTATATGCTTGGAAAGGTTCTATGTTTGTTGTGTAGGTTTGTGCATGAAGGGTGACAAAATGGCTTGGTAAATAGCCTTATTTTTGTCCACGCGGGTAGACACACGGGCGTGTGTCTAGGCCGTGTGTGACACACGGCTTGCCCCATGGGCGTGTGTTTCGGCCGTGTGTCCCCTGCACCTTAATTGTTGCAAAACAGAATGCCCAATATTGAGTAGACGAGCAGAGACTTGGGTGTGTGCCTCGATCGTGTGGACTACACGACCTCGAACACGGGCGTGTGCCCTGGCCGTGAAGTCTGCACCTATTTTAAAATTATGAAAATTAAATTGACAACATGGCTTAAGCACAAGGGCATGTGCCTTGGCCGTGTGACCTCAATCTATTATTGGGTGAGGAACAGAGAGTTACACAGGTTAGGGACACGGACGTGTGTGCCCACACGGCCTGCCCACATTGGTGTGTCCCAAAGCCACATGGGCGTGTGACCCTTGTTTTAGTGAAAAGTTTTCTAAGTGTTGTATGATTTTTTAAAGTTCTCGGTTTAGTTTTGAACTACTTCCAATGTATGTTTTGGTCCTCGTAGGCTCGTTTTACGGACGTTATGAATGTATGTGAAAAGTTTTAAATTTGGATGGAAATTACGTCTCAATTTTTTATGTTTGCTTGTGTTTAAGTCCGGTAATGTCTCGTACCCTGTTCTAGCGTCGAATACGGGTAAGGGTGTTACATGGTGTTTATTATTGAGATTTAGGCTAAGAAATGTTTAGATGAAATTGTAGGAATTATGGTAGATTTGGTTGTTTTGGATTCCTATTTTGCTTTGTTTTTGTACCATATGTGTAGGTGAAGGTATGTACCAAATGGGGTGGCAAAATGGCTTGGTAAATAGCCAATTTTTGTCCACACGGGCAGAGACATGGGCGTGTGTCTCAGCCATGCGTGACACATGGTAATGTTAGTGTCCCCTGGTGTTGAAATTAAATTGAAGTCAGCAAGCTCCACAGGGTCTCACACACGGGCGTGTGACTAGCAGTATACTCCCTAATTGGCACACGGCCTAGCACACAGTTGTGTGACTTGACCATGATGCATAAGTTAGTATACCCTATAGTTTTGGCACAGCCTAGCACATGGCTTGGCATACGGGCGTGTGTGGCCACTTCGAATAGTACACGGGCTAGACACACGGGCATGTGGTCGGCCGTGTGACCTAAGTTAGTCTGTATGCCCTATTTTCACACGGCCTAAGACACGGACGTGTCTACTAGCCTTGTGAGGCACACGTCTTGGTCACACGGGTGTGTGACCCTTGTTTTCATGAAAAATTTTTAAGTTCCCAGAATTTTTGCATGTTATCGGTTTAGTCTTAAACCACTTCTAAAGCATGTTTAAGGCCTCGTAGGCCCTTATAAGGGACAATGTGATTGTGTTGAATGATTTATGTGAATGAATGCTTATTGTTGCATAAATGTATGCTATATGTGTTGTGAATTGATCAGTAATACCTTGTAACCCTATTCCGTCATTGAATACGGTTGAAGGGTGTTACATTTATTGGTATCAAGTTACGGTTTGGTTGATTCTAGGACTAACATAGCGTGTGTAATAGTCTAGCTATACATGCCATATATAAACTGTGATAGTGTGATGACTCCTGACATTTTAAACTGTATTTTTATATAGTGATGGATCCCAATTGAGCTATAGCTGATGAGGTTGAGAGTAATGCGCTTGCTCCTGTGCAAGGGACAGTGCCATCTGATTCTAGACCTGTGACGGGTAGGCAGGGAGGAGAGGCTAAAGAAACCTTTTTCAAAATGATAAACGAGTTGTTCACTTAATATATTTGTACGAACCTGGCTAAAGAGCTAATGTTTAGAATTTAGAGTTAATGTTGATGATGACCCTGAAAGAGCCAAGTTTTGGCTTGAAAATATGATTAAATTATTTGATGAGCTTTCTTGCACGCCAGCTGAATGTTTAAAGTGTGCTATATCCCTTCTGAGAGATATCGCGTATCAGTGGTGGAATACATTAGTATCGGTGGTGCCGAAGGAGAGAGTTACCTGGGAATTCTTTCAGACTAAATGCTGAAAGAAATACATCAGTCAATAGTTTCTGAATCAAAAGCATAAAGAGTTTTTAGAATTGAAACAAGGTCGTATGACGGTAACCGAGTATGAAAGAGAATTCATAGGTTAAGCAAGTATGCTGGAAAGTATGTGTCTACTGAAGAAATAATGTGCAAGCGGTTTGTTGATGGGCTGAACGAAGATATTATACTTCTGATTGGGATTTTAGATTTAAAATAATTTGTTGGGTTAGCTGAACGGGCTTGCAAAGCCGAAGACTTTAGCTGAGAAAATAGAAAGGCTGATTTAGAGGCAAGAGACCCGAGGAAGATATTGATGAGTAAACCTTATCAGTCCTCATCGAAGAAATCCAGAGACTATTTTAACCGATCGACAGATTCAGTGGGATATTCTAATCGAGATCGTGGAAAGCAATATACCAGCCTTAAAGCTTAGACTACATCGATATCAAGTGTTCGCAATGTAAAAGATGTTAAACTCGAGTGTCAATAGTGTGGAAGACGGCATTTTGAAGAGTGCTGGTGACAAATAATAATAGAGCTTGTTACAGTTGTGGTTTACGAGATCATTTTATCCGAGATTGTCCCGAACTATATGAAAAAGATAAATCTCAGAATGTAAGATCGACTAATACAACTACTCGAGGGAGGCCGCTAAGAAATGTGGGAAATGGAAGTGGTAATCGTGTTCTACAGGGAGATCTGAGGCTAGAGTACTTGCTAGAGCTTATGCTATTCGCACTCGTGAAGATGCGTCATCACCTGATGTCATTATTGGTGCATTTTCTCTTTACGACACTAATGTTATTGCATTTATTGATCCTGGATCTATTCATTCATATATATGTATGAAATTGGTGTCTAATAAGAGTTTGCCTATCGAGTCTACAGGATTTGTGATTAATGTATCGAACCCTTTAGGCAAGTATGTTCTAGTTGATAAAGTATGCAAGAATTGTCCTTTAATGATTCAGGGTTACTATTTTTCGGTTGACTTGATGCTTTTTCCATTTGATGAATTCCATGTAATTCTGTGAATGGGTTGGTTGACTTGGCATGATGCCGCTGTGAACTGTAGACGAAAGTCAATTGAACTAAAATGTTAGAATAAGAAGACTATTAGAATTGAATCTGATGATATGAATAGTTTGCCAGTTGTGATCTCGTCTATGTTAGCTAAGAGATATGTGAGAAAAGGTTGCGAAGCTTATCTTGCTTATGTTTTAGATAATAAAGTGTTCGAAAAGAAGATTGAATTAGTGCTAGTTGTCTGTGAATATTTGGATGTATTTCCTGAAGAATTACCGAGATTGCCACCTATTAGAGAGGTTGAGTTTGGTATTGAATTAGTTTTGGGAACAACGTTGATATCAATAGCTCCGTACAGAATGGCTCCGACAGAGTTGAAAGAGTTAAAAGTTCAGTTACAAG
This sequence comes from Gossypium bickii, assembly GCA_025503065.1. NCBI lineage: Eukaryota > Viridiplantae > Streptophyta > Magnoliopsida > Malvales > Malvaceae > Gossypium > Gossypium bickii. The sequence continues at coordinate 36,501,540 of CP106717.1, read as the reverse complement.
AGTTAACGGATAGAGGTTTTGCACAACTTAGTTTTTCGTCCTGGGGTGCACCAATGTTGTTTGTTAAGAAGAAAGACGAGTCAATGAGAATGTGTATAGACTATTGTTAGCTTAACAAAGTTACGATAAAGAATAAATATTCATTGCCAAGCATAGATGATTTGTTTAATCAGTTGAAAGGTGCAGCATTGTTTTCAAAGATTGATTTGAGATCGGGTTATTATCAGTTGCAAGTTAAAGACTCAAATGTACCAAAAACTGCATTCAGAACGAGGTATGGACATTATTAATTCCTTGTTATGCATTTTTGTTTAACTAATGCTCCTGCCGTTTTTATGGATTTGATGAATCAGATTTTTAGACCGTATTTAGACAGATTTGCTGTTGTGTTCATTGATGACATTTTGATCTATTCACGAGATGAGTCTGAGCATGCCCAGCATTTGAGGATTATATTGCGGACCTTGAGAGATAAGCAACTGCATGCTAAATTCAGAAAATGTGAGTTCTAGCTCAAGGAAGATGGATTTTTGGGACATATAGTCTCGGCGGATGTTATTCGAGTTGATCCGAGCAAGATTTCTACAGTTATTAATTGGAAACCACCTAGAAATGTATCTGAGGTTAGAAGTTTTCTGGGATTGGCTGGTTACTATCGACGCTTTGTTAAAGGGTTCTCGATGACCGATGACTAGATTTCTACAAAAAGATGTGAAGTTTGAATGGTCAGAGAAATGTCAACAAAGTTTCGATCAATTGAAAGCATTATTGACAGAGGCACCAGTGTTAGTTCAGCCTGAGTCGGGTAAAGAATTCATAGTTTTCAGTGATGCATCATTAAATAGCCTAGCTTGTGTTTTGATGTAAGAAGGCAATAAAAGAATTATCCAATGTACGATCTAGAGTTAGCCGCGATAGTGTTCACATTGAAAATTTGGTGTCATTATTTGTTTGGTGGGAAATGCCATGTTTATACAGACCACAAAAGTTTGAAATATCTGACGAATCAGAAAGATTTGAATTTGCGACAGCGAAGATGGTTAGGATTGCTAAAATACTATGAATTAGTGTGTAACACCCCAAACCCGGACAAGACACCACGTCCGAATCTGGTATGTTACGGGGAAAACGTATTTGAGAGGTTAGAATTTTTTTTTTCACTTAAAAAAGTCAGTGAAAACATAATGTATTTGAAGAAAATTTGAGTAGACTTGTTTGAAATCAAATGGTGTATTTGAAATCAAAATGTGTAGTTAAAACGAGTTCATTCCATTAGGAATTCAATAGTTTCTTAGTATTACTTAAAGCATTTTTTTGAACTTAATAGAAAATCGAGTTTGATTTGGAAATCATTTGAGTTTACTTTATATCAAAACATAGTGTGATACCCGATGGTATAGTTTCAAACACATTGCGGTATAATTTTGAAATCATTCTCTTTCCAAATTTTAGTAAAGTTCATACCAAATTATTTTGTTAAGGCATATGAAAATCTAATTAAAACATAACCATCACAAAACATAAATCAAAGGCCTTTTACAAATCCAAATTAAAACCCAAATAAAGTAGATAAGCTAAAGTACCTAAATTGAATAGTCTAAGCAAAACTTTTATTAAAGCATGGCATGTGCACCCCGAGTCCATCCCGGCTCCATGTCCGCCTACGAGTCACCTGAAACGTCAAAGGAGAGGGTGAGTCGAATGACTCAGTGCATAAATCCCGCTCCCGATAAAACAACATGCTAACACGCATCATACATAGCAACATAATTAATGCAACCCGATCCTAACCATCCGTATCACCTTTTCTACCCCGTGTGGTGCCAAACCACTGGTGGTGCCAAACCACTGGTGACCCAAAGTCACGAATAATCCAATGATGGGGCCAACCCATCGCATGATACCAAATCACTAGCGACAATCCCGTATCTCACATGTGGGGCCAACCCACGGTGGTGTCAAACCACAGGGACGAGTCGCAATGAGGTGCCAAACCTCCGGTGTCCCAAAGACACATGTGGTACCAAACCACCGTGACCGCAATACAAATCCGATGATGGGGCCAACCCATCGTGGTGATACCAAATCACTAGCGTCAATCCCGTATAATCAATCAGGTGGGGCCAACCCACCGTGGTACTAAGCCACTGGGACGAGACACCGAGGTGCCAAACCTCTCGTGTCCCAAAGACACAATAGTCAATCGTGGTACCAAACCACCGGAGGTGCCAAACCTCCGTGACCCAAAGTCACAGATGTCCCAAAGACACGGATATCATATCCCCTCCTCTCAAATCACCCATTATGTCATATCGATGCAAATCATGTAATACATGCCAACATGCCCCATAATGCATCTTATAACATACATAGCATAAATCATAATATCACGGTATCACAATAGAACTCATAATAAGATAGACTTACCTGATCCGCACACATACCCCATTTGGGTATCCAATTATCCATCACACTTGCTATGGTTTTTAACAGCAAAGCGTGTTTATTAACAACATTACTAAGTATCGGGTGTGTTAGTTTACACACACGGTATATACGAGTCTAAAGATCCCAACGAAACGATCTAAGTCCCTCGATTATCAGGCTCCTATAACATTCGGCCAACATAGGGGTTAGGCATTAAGACCATTCGGCTATAGCTATTTAAACCAAAAGGTTCTATCGAATAACCTCACCTTGCACACCTTTGGTTTCGTACATCAACCCGACCCAACAATGGTTCCTCCTTCAACAATCGGCACCCTATCAAAATAGTTAATCACAAATCACCTTTGACTTAATTGAAATCATAAGATTGGACTAACAATAATATATCTATCACTTACCCAACACCAAGGATCGATCAACAAAATCCCCCTTCACTAATATTCGGTCACCACGGCACTTCTAAAAGAGAGAGGGGAGTTTCGGCCAAGGCTTCAAAAGAAAGAAAAGGATTCAGCTTATAGGTGTTCAACACCCTTAGGTTCGGCTTTAAGAGAGAAAAAGAGAATAAAAATTTGTGAGATGAGAATGGAATTTCTAAGTGGTGGGATATTAAGAAGAAAAGAAGTGGATAGAATGAAAGTATTTTCAGTTTAGAGAAGGTGTGTTGGAGAAAATAGTTTCGGCTAAGATGTTTTCAAAAGCCAAACAAGAAAAGAAAAATGTGAGAGAAAAAGAGAACTATCTTTGGTTTACACGATTGAAGAAGGAAGGGAAGTGAAGATGCTTGAGTACTTTCGGCCACACCCCCTCAAAAGGTAAAACAAATTCGGTACATGGGAGCTTTGAACTTTCGGTTTTCCAAAAAGAAAAGAATGAGAATTTTGACAAAAAAAAAAAAAACTTTGTTTGACACCAAAAAGTGACCGAAAATGCACCAAGTAACCTAAATGAAATTCGGCACACTCCCACTCCCCCATACCAAGCCGTCACTCCCCCTCCAACCTCCCCTAAAATTCGGCCATAATCCCACCAATTGCTCACCTCCACTAATTCAAAATGGTTGAACTAGTCAACCTCCTAAACTCACTCTCCACCTATCATTCAAATGGGAAGACTTAGTCTTAGGCGTAGTTTGAACCGCCACAAACTCCTCCCTCCATGCCAAAAATGAGTGCCAAAAAGTGGCCACTCATGAATCGAACACAAGGCCTACACCCTTGCATTAGGCGTTACCCACACAAAGCCTTAGTGGCGCCTAGCTTGCCACTACACCAACTCCCTTTTTGTGATAACTCTTGCCAATTAAAACTCTTAAGCCCCAACCTCTCTCCTCCTCATACCTTAGCTTAAAAACTAAAATTTTCCATCTATTCCGCTTACTTCTAGCTCACAACTAAGCCCCTTAAAACATAGAATCAAGAACATAGCACACCAACACATGTCATTTTATGCAACAATAAAATAACCCCTAACCCGGGATATTACGCTTCTCGCTTAAAAATAATTTCGCCTCAAATTACAGGTCAAAAGAGTTGCGGGTATTGCCGTCTCACCATCTCCTCGGGTTCCCACGTGGCCTCTTCCACTCCATGATTCCGCCAAAGTACCTTAACAAAAAGTCACAGGACTTTCTCGTGCAGTAACCTTCACATCCCGATCTAGAATCTGCACAGGTTCCTCTTCCATAGTCAAATCTGGGTTTACCTCGATCTCTTCCACTGCCACAACATGCGACGGATCCGAACGATAACGCCGAAGCATCGACACGTGAAATACGTCGTGAATCTGACTTAGCTCTGCTGGCAACTCAAGTTGATACGCTACTGGTCCTACTCGTCTCAACACCTTATACGGCCCAATGAGCCTCGGACTTAGCTTGCCTTTCTTTCCAAATCTCAACACCTTCTTCCATGGCGAGACCTTTAAGAAAACCTGGTCCCCCACGGCGAATTCTATATCTCTCCTCTTAAGGTCGGCATATGCCTTCTGCCGGTCTGAAGCTTCCTTTAATCGAGCCCGAATCAACCTAACCTTGTCTTCGGTCTCAGCAACCAACTCGGGTCCCAACAACTGACGTTCACCTAATTCCGTCCAACACGTAGGCGAGCGACATTTCCTGCCGTACAACGCCTCGTATGGAGCCATCTTAATGCTTGCTTGGTAACTATTGTTATAGGCAAACTCCGCTAATGGTAGAAACTCCTCCCAACTACCTCTGAAATCCAGAACACAACCTCTCAGCATATCCTCCAAGATCTGAATAACCTCTCCGATTGCCTGCGATCGCGGGTGAAAAGTCATCTTTGAAATCCAAACGCGTACCCAGAGCCTGATGCAACGCTCTCCAAAACCTCGACGTAAATCTGGGATCCCGATCCGAGATAATCGAAACTGGTACACCGTGCAGCCTCACTATCTCTGACACATAAAGCTTTGCCAACCTCTGAAGTGAATAATCCACTCTCACTGGAATGAAATGAGCTGACTTAGTCAGACGGTCCACAACGACCCAAACCGAATCTTTCTTGCTTGGCGTAGCGGTAACCCACCGATTTAAATCCATGGTTATCCTTTCCCACTTCCATCGAGGAATCTTCACAGTCAAGCAACCACGACGGCAAATCGATGTTCACCTTGACTCTTGACATGTCGACATTTCCTACAAACTCACTCACCTCTCTCTTCAAACCAGGCCACCAAAACTGCTCTCTAAGATCCTTATACATCTTGCTACCTCCAGGATGCATAGCATGAGGACTCATATGTGCGCCCTTCTACCTCACTCAACATCCTTAGGCATACACGCTTTACCTTGAAAACACGTAACCTCATCACTAGACAAATCAGAACCCTCCAAACCACCATTCTCGCACTTGTAACCTCTCGCGCACTCGTAACCTCATCCTCTAGTTGCTTTCTCTCGATCCGCTCAACCCAAGTAGGCTTAACTCGCAGCTCTGCGCAAATATTTCCGCTGCCATACAAGCTCAAATGGGCAAACAAAGCTCTTAAGTCCGAAACAACCTTACGGCTCAACGCGTCTGCCACCACGTTAGCCTTGCCCGGATGATATTCAATCGAGCAGTCGTAATCTTTCAGCAACTCAACCCATCTACGCTGTCTCAAATTCAAATCCTTCTGAGTCAGTAGATACTTCAGACTCTTATGATCTGTGTAGACTATCGATCTCTCTCCGTACAAGTAGTGCCTCCAAATCTTTAAGGCGAAGACTACAGCCGCTAGCTCCAAATCGTGCGTCGGATAATTGACCTCATGTGGCCTCAGCTGTCGAGAAGCGTAAGCCACAACCTTACCTTCCTGCATCAGCACACAACCCAAGCCCGTATGTGATGCATCGCAATATACTGTGAATTCCTTACCAGCCTCAGGTTGAATCAAAACCGGAGCCTCAGTCAAAATCTTCTTTAACTTATCGAAGCTTTCCTGCTGTTTCTTAGTCCAAACAAACGGAACTTCTTTTCTCAGCAACTTGGTCATTGGCACTGCTATCAACGAGAAACCCTCAACAAACCTTCGGTAGTATCCGGCCAAACCCAAAAAACTCTGAATCTCAGCCACTGACCTAGGCGGCTTCCAACCCAAAACTGCCTCAATCTTACGAGGATCTACTCGAATTCCTTCAGCCAACACTACATGACCCAAGAAAGTCACTTCTCTAAGCCAAAACTCGCACTTACTAAACTTAGCATAAAGCTGCTTTTCCCTCCAAATCTGCAACACCTCTCTCAAGTGCGCATCATGCTCTTCTTCTGTCCTCGAGTACACGAAGATATCGTCTATGAAAACCACGACGAACTGATCCAGATACTACTGAAACACCCTATTCATCATATCCATGAATGCTGCCGGCGCGTTAGTCAACTCGAACGGCATTACCAGAAATTCGTAGTGCCCATACCGAGTCCGAAACGCTGTTTTATGGATATCCGCCTCCTTAACCTTTAACTGGTGTTACCCAGACCTCAAGTCAATCTTCGAAAATACCGCGACACCTTTTCAAATGATCGAACAAGTCGCCTATCCGTGGCAACGGATACTTCTTTGATCGTCGACCTATTCAATCAAGCGGTAGTCTATGCACATCCGCATCGCCTCTCATCTTTCTTCTTAACAAAGCGCACGCGCACTTACCACGGCGACACACTTGGCCTGATAAAACCTCGATCCAATAACTCCTGGATCTGAGCCTTAAGCTCCACCAATTCCTTTGGCGCCATCCTATACGGAGCAATAGACACCGCGCGCGATCCTCGCAAACAGATCTATCCCGAACTCTACCTCGCGATCCGGCAAGCAAACCCTAAGCTCCTCGAAAACACATCAACAAACTCCCTAAAAGTTCGAACCTTCTTTACAGTAGACTCTTTAGCCTCCAAGGCATACACATGAACCACATACGCTTCACAGCCCTTCCTGACCATCTTCTCAGCTTTCAGAGCAGATACCACATTAGATAGGTAATCTCTCCTATTACCTATCATAGCCACCTCATCACCTCTCAACCGTCTTAAGAACCATACGCTTGGCGCGCGCAATCCAACCTCGTGCGGTACTTGACCAACCATCCATCCCAAGAATCGGATCGAACTCCCCAACGGCGCTTCCATCGGATCGCAAAGAAACACTACCCCTTGGAGTTCTAGGGGTACATCTCTAAATAGCTTATCTACCACTACTGAGTGACCTAGAGGGCTAAAATGCGGTCATCTATCTAGAAGTAGTCTCGAGTCTAAGTCCATGGTCTCAACTATACTACTAGCAACATAAGAATCGTGGAACCCAAATCAATTAAAGCGGATAGGAGAACCAAAAATCAAAAACGTCACGGTGATGACGTCCGGGCGTCGCCTCCTCTCTCGCGCCTCGCGAAGATACACCAACCCAGTGCCGTCGTGCCTCGAAACTACCCGCACCTCCTCGCCTGGTGCTCCACGGCCTCGACCAAAACCATTACCGCCTCGCATTACCACGACCCTCTGCGGTGGCGGTTCATTACCGGAATCGATTATGGCCCCGACTCTCGGATCAATCTGGCCAACTTACGCGGACAGTCCCTCACACGGTGATCTAGAGACCCACACTCAAAACAGCCCTTTCCTCCAGTCCAGCAACCTCCCCAATGAGATTTTCCACAGCGATTACATAGCGGCGGTCCCGGACAACGACCGAACAGCCTACTGGGACCGGTTCGGCCCACTCGGTCTAGCCCTCTTCTGGGGATTACCCGACGGTCCAGAAGATCCAAAACTCCTCTTATGACGGTTCCTATCCAGGTTTTGCCTCACCGATTCCTTAACACCCTCGGCCACCTTGGCCTTCTCAACTAGGGCGGCAAACTCGCTCCTCCCGCTGGAGCAATCGGCAGATCTCAATTGCCTCTCGGACCATCCTCGAAACGAACACACCTCTCATGTTCAGTGGCCACAATGCCCCTAGCATACCTACTCAGCTTCAAAAACTCAGCCTCGTACTCAGAAACAGTTTTACTCCCCTGAACTAGCCTCAGAAATGCCTTTCGCTGAGAGTCAATATAACTAGCTCCAATGTACTTTTTCTCGATCGCGCACTTTCTAAAATAATCCCATGTCAAATCCTCCACGCCACACTGTCCCGAACCGTGAGCCACCACTGGTATGACTCATCCCGGAGAAGCGATACGATGCCCTTCAGCTTCTCTTTAGCCGTTAAATCCAGATCATCCATGATCCGCTCAGTTGCCTCCAGCCAATATTCAGGCAGTCTTTAGAGCAACACCGATACACCTCGAAAGAATTGGCCCCATTTGCCCGAGTCGCTCAGCACGCATTTCCTAACTCCTGCGCCACCACCTATTCCGCTACCCTTTCCAACACTCGCGGCGATCGCTGCGACAACTGCGTCATCCCCATCGATCTTGGAACTCACCACCTCCAACCGGTGGCGGGCCCAGATCTCATTTTCGACCCACGACCAGGATCCTACGGGTTGAAACCGTCATCCTACCCCGGCCTCGACCACGAGTATTACGACCACACCCGCCTCGAGTACTCATGACTAAACGTTCTACGTATCTGATTAAGAAAATTTTTACGCATTAGTATCGTTCCACTTTCTTATTCGCGAAGAAATTTTATGGATATAGCTTTAATCAGGGATTCTTTCGAGCAAACAAGGTTTCAATCTGCTACCCTAGTTCACACAAAGGAGTTCCTGCATCCATTCCTTAATACTTCCCATACCTATTCGCTCTTCGGACATTTCTGCCCATTTCTATCCCAGGGGTATTTTCGTCATTTTCCCTACAGGGTATTTTCGTAACAAAAGAAATTTTAAAACTTTCGTAGAAATCGATCACTTTGAAATTTCCAAAAATTGGAGGGTGTTTCAGAAGATTTTGTAAAATTTAGAGTTATAACATCTTTTTGGAAACCAGGGGTATTTTGGTAATTTTCACAAACTGAGGGCGTTTTCGTAAATTTCCAAAATCAAAATTTTCGATTGATATTTTGTAAAGCAGGTTTTTGAATTTTGTGTCATCATTGGAATTTTGGCCGAAATCATTGAGTTGATATTTTATGAACCGAGGACATTTTAGTAAGTTTTACCCCCCTAAGGGCATTTTTGTAACTTCCACAAATCGGGTTTTTCGAGAAAATTGTTGTAAAAGTGACATTCTCGCTTTGAAAGAGTTTATTGCAAAAGTTTGAAAACATTAGGGTTGTTGTTGTTTCATTCTTTTTGAAAATATGGCTAGTTCCCTTTCGGGTTGTAGTCATTCGGTTAAGCCTATGACCGAGCCTTTTTGGTCGTGGGTGAACTCGAGCGGCGCACACTGTGGGGATACTGCGAAGAGGAGGTGAGTCACGAGGATCGCTTAAATACCGGTGCTCTTCCGATCCTTTCCGAGACATGCGTCTGGGAGTTACCACACCCTAACTCAAATGACTAAGTCATAGATTGGTTTAGTGCTTTAAGTCTTATGGTTGGTTTGGATGTTTGAGTAACCTAACCCTAGGGTTCAAGTCCTATAGATCTATCTACGTTCCATACCACCTACCCTTCTATAAATAGTAATTCACGAAAAGTTCGAACTACTTACAGGCGGCTGATGCGGAGACTCGGTGCCATGCCTTATAAACCATACCATGTATTTAACCCAAAACAAACCTTTGAAAACATTTTGGGCCTCGTGCCCACAAATAGCTTTTGAACTTGGCTCTGATACCACAATTGTAACACCCCAAACCCGGACAAGACACCACGTCCGAATCTGGTATGTTACGGGGAAAACGTATTTGAGAGGTTAGATTTTTTTTTTTCACTTAAAAGCTGGGTGAAAGCATAATGTATTTGAAGAAAATTTGAGTAGACTTGTTTGAAATCAAATGGTGTATTTGAAATCAAAATGTGTAGTTAAAACGAGTTCATTCCATTAGGAATTCAATAGTTTCTTAGTATTACTTAAAGCATTTTTTGAACTTAATAGAAAATCGAGTTTGATTTGGAAATCATTTGAGTTTACTTTATATCAAAACATAGTGTGATACCCGATGGTATAGTTTAAAACACATTGCGGTATAATTTTGAAATCATTGTCTTTCCAAATTTTAGTAAAGTTCATACCAAATTATTTTGTTAAGGCATATGAAAATCTAATTAAAACATAACCATCACAAAACATAAATCAAAGGCCTTTTACAAATCCAAATTAAAACCCAAATAAAGTAGATAAGCTAAAGTACCCAAATTGAATAGTCTGAGCAAAACTTTTATTAAAGCATGGCATGTGCATCCCGAGTCCATCCCGGCTCCATGTCCGCTTTACGAGTCACTGAACGTCAAAGGAGAGGGTGAGTCGAATGACTCGATGCATAAATCCCGCTCCCGATAAAACAACATGCTAACACGCATCATACATAGCAACATAATTAATGCAACCCGATCCTAACCATCCGTATCACCTTTTCTACCCCGTGTGGTACCAAACCACTGGTGGTGCCAAACCACTGGTGACCCAAAGTCACGATATCCATATTGTGGTACCAAACCACTGGTGACCCAAAGTCACGAATAATCCAATGATGGGGCCAACCCATCGTGTGATACCAAATCACTAGCGACAATCCCGTATCTCACATGTGGGGCCAACCCACGGTGGTGTCAAACCACAGGGACGAGTCGCAATGAGGTGCCAAACCTCTGGTGTCCCAAAGACACATGTGGTACCAAACCACTGGTGACCGTAGTCACAAATCCGATGATGGGGCCAACCCATCGTGTGATACCAAATCACTAGCGTCAATCCCGTATAATCAACTGTGGGGCCAACCCACCGTGGTACTAAGCCACTGGGACGAGACGCTGAGGTGCCAAACCTCTGGTGTCCCAAAGACAAAATAGTCAATCTGTGGTACCAAACCACTGGAGGTGCCAAACCTCTGGTGACCCAAAGTCACAGTGTCCCAAAGACACGGATATCATATCCCCCTCCTCTCAAATCACCCATTATGTCATATCGATGCAAATCATGTAATACATGCCAACATGCCCCATAATGCATCTTATAACATACATAGCATAAATCATAATATCACGGTATCACAATAGAACTCATAATAAAATAGACTTACCCGGATCCATACACATACCCCATTTGGGTATCCAATTATCCATCACACTGCTATGGTTTTTAACAGGCAAGCAGGTTTATTAACAACATTACTAAGTATCAGTGTGTTAGTTTACACACCTGGTATATACGAGTCTAAAGATCCCAACGAAACGATCTAAGTCCCTCGATTATCTGGCTTCTATATCATTCGGCCAACATAGGGGTTAGGCATTAAGACCATTCGGCTATAGCCATTTAAACCAAAAGGTTCTATCGAATAACCCTCACCTTGCACACCTTTGGTTTCGTACCAACCCGACCCAACAATGGTTCCTCCTTCAACAATCGGCACCCTATCAAAATAGTTAATCACAAATCACCTTTGACTTAATCGAAATCATAAGATTGGACTAACAATAATATATCTATCACTTACCCAACACCAAGGATCGATCAACAAAATCCCCCTTCACTAATATTCGGTCACCACGGCACTTCTAAAAGAGAGAGGGGAGTTTCGGCCAAGGCTTCAAAAGAAAGAAAAGGATTAAACATAGGTGTTCAACACCCTTAGGTTCGGCTTTAAGAGAGAAAAAGAGAATAAAAATTTGTGAGATGAGAATGGAATTTCGGCAGTGGGATATTAAGAAGAAAAGAAGTGGATAGAATGAAAGTATTTTCAGTTTAGAGAAGGTGTGTTGGAGAAAATAGTTTCGGCTAAGGTGTTTTCAAAAGCCAAACAAGAAAAGAAAAATGTGAGAGAAAAAGAGAACTATCTTTGGTTTACACGATTGAAGAAGGAAGGGAAGTGAAGATGCTTGAGTACTTTCAGCCACACCCCTCAAAAGGCAAAACAAATTCGGTACATGGGAGCTTTGAACTTTCGGTTTTCCAAGAAGAAAAGAATGAGAATTTTGTCAAAAAGAAAACTTTGTTTGACACCAAAAAGTGACCGAAAATGCACCAAGTAACCTAAATGAAATTCGGCACACTCCCACTCCCCCATACCAAGCCGTCACTCCCCCTCCAACCTCCCCTAAAATTCGGCCATAATCCCACCAATTTCTCACCTCCACTAATTCAAAATGGTTGAACTAGTCAACCTCCTAAACTCACTCTCCACCTATCATTCAAATGGGAAGACTTAGTCTTAGGCGAGTTTGAACTCGCACAAACTCCTCCTCCATGCCAGTCAAAATGAGTGCCAAAAGTGGCCACTCCATGGCTCGAACACAAAGCCTACACCCTTGCATTAGGCGTTACCCACACAAAGCCTTAGTGGCGCCTAGCTTGCCACTACACCAGCTCCCTTTTTGTGATAACTCTTGCCAATTAAAACTCTTAAGCCCCAGCTACCTCTGCTCCTCATACCTTAGCTTAAAAACTAAAATTTTCCATCTATTCCGGCTTACTTCTAGCTCACAACTAAGCCCCTTAAAACATAGAATCAGCAACATAGCACACCAACACATGTCATTTTATGCAACAATAAAATAACCCCCTAACCCGGGATATTACATAGTGATTGACTACCATTCGGGGAATGGTTAGAATTGCTAAAATACTATGAATTAGTGATTGACTACCATTCGGGGAAAGCTAATGTAGTTGCTGGCGCTTTGAGTTGAAAGTCCTTATTTGCTTTACGTGCTTTGAACACACAATTAGCTTTCTCTGATGACGGTTCGATAGTAGCCGAGTTGAAAGCGAGACCATTATTTTTACAACTGATTTGTGAGGCTTAAAATTTTGATAATGATTTATAAGCAAAACGAGCTCAGTGTGAGTCGACTTCTGATTCAGAGTTTCGAATAGGGCCTTGTAATATCCAGGATTTAGGGCTTATGCATTTTTGCTTAAATATATGTGGAAGCATGCCTATGTGTGTTTTGAATGAGTTTTATGAATTTTGAGAACTTTAGGGTATAGGTGAACGTCTTAGAAATTATCAGATTTTAAGTCTTGAAGTGGAACTGAGTAAGAGAGGCCTTAAGAGAATTTGTAGGGGAAATTAGACATAAAAATCAGCTTGTTAAAGTGGCAAGGAGGCGCCACTTAAGGCCTTGGTAAGTGACGCCTCAAGCAGTGGAGAAGGGCTTGGGTTCGAGCCACAAGGGAAGCAAAAAAGGAGCTTTTATTTTGCGGCAATGGGGAGCAGTAGTGGATGGCATAGGGACTTTAGTTAGATGAGGATTAGACTTGGTCAATTCCTTTTAAAATTCGGCTAAGGTAGAAGATAAAGGTTGATTTATTTTAAATTATTTTGAATGTGCAAAAAGGGGAGAAAATAGGAGAAAAGGAAGGGATGAGATAGGGGGAAGGAGAGTTGGCCGATTGGAGGGGTCTAGGGGTAGTATTTTCGGCAAGAGGGGAGAAGTGAGGCCATTCTTCATTCTTTTTTTCTCTTTTGTGCCTCTGCCGAATTCTTTAGCAAATCTTCTCTTCTTCTCTTATTTTGACAATCGAAAGTAGAATTCTCCTAGCCATTGCCGATTCTCCCTAAAGCCTTATACCCTTCCTTTTCATCCTTGTTGAAGCCGAATCTTCATCATCAACCTTTCTCTTCTTCTTTTGCGAATTCACTCAAAGCTGAATACTCAAGTAACCCCTAACCGATTGTGCACCTATTGCCTAAGCCAAATCCTCTATTTTGAGGCCATAGCCGAATGCTCCTCTACCCTTTATTGGTGTCGATTTGACCATTTAATCAGTAGCCAAATCTCTGTTCCAAGCAAGGACATCCGATTGAGTTGGAAAGTGATTCTTGGTATTTAATGTTTCCTACCTCTTTTCTTTAGATTAGCCAAAACCTAGAAACTAACCCCATTAGTATTCTTTGTCCGAAACCATGAAGGAGGTTTCGAGATTCCTATTGTAGCCGACTTCAAGAGGAATCTTCGGGATTTCTAGATCTAAGGTAAGAAAAGTATGATCTTAGGCTAAAGGCCATTTATTAAGTTCATTAAGTGATTGGAAATCAGATCTAACATGAGCCTATAGGTATTTCGACATCACCAAGACAAGGGATAATATCGAGATTTAGATGCACAAGTGTTGGGCCGATTGCAAGAGGGAACATCACGAAGTTTCGGGATTTGAGTAGTAACCAAATCGGCAGCAAGGAACTAGGGATCTAGAGCATTAGATCGGGACTTTCGGGATTTCAATGAAAGCGTTAGTAACCAGATGTGTAGCCCCACACTGATTCTTAATTGACTTATGGTATTAGTTTAAAATATGTGTTAATGGAAATATGGAAAATATGGCTAAAAGGTACCATTCAATGGTACAGAGTATCCAGGTACGTTAACCTACTACTACTATGTTAATAGTGTTATGAATATCTATTATGACACATATGTAAATTTGTAACGAATATGAAATAAGGAATATGGCATGATTTATGCATGTTTGTATGACGCATGGGGCATATGGGTGAATATGAAAAGGGGAAGTGATCTGGTGGTTTTTACCACAATATCTGGTGACTCATGTCACATAATCTGAATGTGGTGACTTATGTCACATATTATTATTATCTGGTGACTCTGTCACATTATCTGGTGGCTTTGCCACAATTTATAAGGGCGATGTGCCAGTCGTCTGCAGCGACTGCCTTCGATGGTGTGTAGCGGATGGAGGGTCGATTTAGTAATTCCCACGGTGTGATTGGTTGGTACGGGTGATGTGTAGAGGATGGTTATTTAGGTTTGGGTTTGGGATTGCATCATTATCTATATTTGCTATATGTATATGTATGATTTGATATGCCGAAATCGTTGGGACTTTGTGTTGGCTGTTACACACCTAGTCCGTTTGACTCACCCCGTTGTGGGATATCTTTTCAGGTGACACTCAGTAGATGGACCGGGTCAGCAGAGACTATGAGGTGGCTATGCTGAATATATTTCGGGGTTTCAAACTGTTGAATTTGCGTTTTCTATTACTTTATTTTCGGGATTTATTTGGTATTTTCCAGTTGTAATAAGGCCATTTCTATTAACTGTTTTATGCATGCATTTCATTCGATTTTATTATGATACGATTATTAAATCAAGGTTAAACAACTTTTCTTGAAAGAAAATTATATATGTTTGACACCTAAACACAAATGATTTTCGATTTAAAGGTGAACTCTAAACCAACTCGGCAATTCTCTTAACTTATAGATTTGAAATATGAAAATGAGGTTTCATAAAATCCAAACTTCAAGCAAAAACACTGTTTTCAATTTAAACTCAACACAAATCAATTTTTCTTCAAAACCACTCAAATCTTCCAAAGTAACAAACGAGTTTTTGAAATGTTTTACTCGAGGAACATACTAGATCCGGCCGAGGCTCGTGGGCCGGGTTTGGGGTGTTTTAATTTGGTATCAGAGCCCAGTTTTAAACTCTCAGCCTTGGGTTTAAAGCCCATAACATTTTCAAAATTAAGCCCAAATAGGTTTTGTGAAAAATTTTGTGAATTGAGCAGGTTTTTCAGGCATGGCACCTAAGTCTCCGACCCGAAGTCCACCAGGTAAGTACCCCTAACTATTGTATGATTTATTCTATGATTTGTATGTGGGAATAATAGGAACGTAGATTAGTATATTAAGTTATTGAACCCTAGGATTAGCTACCCCAACACAAGAATTACATAAAATTTAAGGCCTAATTAAACAAACTTGTGAGTAAGTCGCCGAGTTAGGGTGTGGCAACCATTATGCGCATGTCTAAGATTGGATTGGGGAGAGCACAGTATTTAAGCGATCCTAGTGACTCACCTCCTCTTCGCTCGAATCCTACCCGGTGCGTAGTGATGGTTCACCCTAACCAAGAGGACTCATTCACAGGCTAAACTCAATAATTAAAACCCAGAAGGGACTAGCCATATTTCTATAAAAACCTTAGTTTTAAAATCACCAAATTACCCCTTAGATTTGTAAAAACTCTTTTATAAAATTTTTCTGAAATATTCCCGATTTACAAAATTACCCAAATATCCTTGGTTTGGAAAATTACTAAAATACCCTTGGTTTATACCATATTACCCCCGACTTTTATTAAAGTATTCTTACTTTACAAAAATACCGAAAGTCCCTATTTTTTGAAATATCAAGAAACCCTGATTTGGAAATTTACCAAAATACCCCTATAGGACAAATTACGAAAATACCCCTGGGTTTGGAACGGACAAAAGTGTACGAGTGGTGAATGTGTGTGGTAGGTACTACAGAATGAATGTATTTCTCTGAACTAGGATAGAAGACTCGAAACGAAAACTCTAAAATGATCGAAAGAACCACTACTAAACACCTTTAGATAAAATTTCTTCGTGGGTAATCAGTGGAACAAAGACTAATGCATAAAACTTTTTAAATCAGATTAAATCGCGATCGTAGGTATGAGCTCTAGAGGACGTGGTCGTAATGTGTGAGGACGTGGTAGAGGCAGAATGACCGTATCGGAACCCGTTAGGTCTGGTCAAGGGTCCGAAAATGAGGTACCACCACCCCCACCAGCGGTTGGAGTTGAGCATTAGGATCAGACAGGAGATGATGCAGTATCGCAGGCGATGCTGCGGTTTCTTGAGATGGTGGCTGGAGCAGGTGGAGGTGTGGGAGCTCGAAAATCTGTACCCGAGCAACTCTGAGCCAATGGAGCTAAGGTATTCCATGGTGTATCCAGTGTGGCACCCAGTACAGCCGAGTATTGGTTGGAGGCGACAGAGTGAATTATGGATGAGCTGGATCTGGCTGCTGAGGAGAAATTAAAAGGAATAGTGTCGCTTCTCCGAGATGAGTCATATCAATGGTGGCTCACAGTTCGGGATGGTGCTACAGTTGAGGAACTCACTTGGGAGTATTTTAAGGCGGCGTATTAGAAGAAGTATGTTGGTACTAGTTATATTGATGCGCAAAGAAAGGCATTTCTGGGGTTGGTTCAAGATAATAAGTCCGTAGCGGAGTACGAGGTGGAATTCTTAAGTTTGAGCTGATATGCTCGAGGAATCGTGGCTACGGGCATGAACGATGTGTCCAGTTTGAGGAGGGACTGAAGGATGACCTGAGGTTGTTGATAGCTCCGCAGCAGGAGCGGGAGTTTGCCGTGTTGGTAGAAAAGGCTAAGGTAGCTGAAGGGATTAAGGAATCGGTGAGACAGAATACGGATCGGAATAGGCAGAAGAGTGGTTTTGGATCATCAAGGTCATCTGGGAATGTTCAAAAGAGGCCTAGAGTTGATGGACCGCGAGGTCAGCAGGCTGTTACGGGAGGACAATACCGTACTTGTACTCAATGTGGGAAGATGCACCTAGGAGAGTGTTGGAAGAAGACAGGGGATGTTTTAAGTGTGGGTCCAAGAAACACATGATTAAGGACTATCCTATAAAAATAGACGGGAGTCGACCAACAGGTCAGGGTTTTAATCAGGCTGGGAGAGGTGGACAGCAGCCTCAGCGGGGTCGTGGTCTGATTGGCAGAGGTAATGGTTCTGGAAGAGGATGTAGAACATGGCGCGCGGTGTTGGTAATCTGAGAGGCAAGACACCGGAGTCCGTGTATGCGATTCACGGAGGGAGGATGGAGACGCACCGGACGTCATAACCGGTATGTTCCTTATAGGTGACAAGCCTTACTTTGCTTTAATTGATGTTGGCTCGACCCACTCTTATGTTGCATGTAGAGTAGTTGAAATGCTAGGTGTAGCATCTGAACTGTCTAATAGGGAGATGACTGTAGTAAGCCCGTTAGGTCAAACTGTAGTAGTGAACAAGATATTTCAGAATGTACCTCTAGAGATTCAGGGAGTGATATTCCCCGCCGACTTGATGGAACTACCTTTTGGAGAATTTGATCTCATTCTTGGCATGGACTGGCTAGTGGAACATCGGGCTATATTGGATTGTGCAGCTAAGCGAATAGAGTTTAGGACCCCGGAGGATGAGGAGATAATTATGATAGGAGAAAGAAGGAACTACTTGTCTAACGTAGTCTCCGCACTAAAGGCTGAAAAGATGGTTCGGAAAGGGTGCAAGGCATTTTTGACTTTCATCAGAGCGTTAGATGTAAAAGAAGAGGGAGTTCACGGAGTTAGAACAGTAAGGGAATTTGTAGATGTCTTTCCGAAGGAGTTACCTAGAATACCCCCGGACAGGGAGGTGGAGTTCAGAATTGACTTACTGCCAGGTACAGCTCCTGTGTCAATTGCTTGACCGTGGGTTTATCTGACCCAGTGTGTCTCCATGGGGAGCACCAGTCTTGTTTGTGAAGAAGAAGGATGGAACTATGCGCATGTGCATAGATTATCGTCAGTTGAACAAGCTGACCATCAGGAACAAGTACCCTTTGCCAAGGATAGACGACTTGTTCGATCAGCTTAAGGGGGCCGGGGTGTTTTCAAAGATAGATCTAAGGTTTGGATACCATCAGCTTAAGGTGAAGGAAGCAGATATCCATAAGACAGCTTTCCGGAGAAGATACGGGCATTATGAGTTCTTAGTAATGCCGTTCGGATTGACGAACGCCCCCGCCGCATCCATGGATATGTTGAATCGGGTTTTTCAACCTTACTTGGATCAGTTCGTCGTTGTGTTTATAGACGACATCCTAGTGTATTCCAAGTCTGAGGAGGAAAATGATGAGCATCTTCGGGTGGTGTTGCAAGTATTAAGGGAGAAGAAGCTTTATGCCAAATTCAGCAAGTGTGAATTTTGGCTGAAGGAGGTCGCATTCTTAGGGCATGTAGTGTCTGCAGAAGGGATAAGGGTGGATCCTAGGAAGATTGAGGCAGTGTTGGATTGGAAACCACCTAAGTCTGTGGCTGAGGTTCGTAGTTTCTTGGGATTGGTAGGCTACTACAGAAGGTTTGTAGAAGGGTTGTCATCAATAGCTGCACCTTTGACAAAGTTGTTGAGAAAAGGAGGTACCGTTCATATGGACAGATAAGCAATAGGAGAGTTTTGAGAAGCTTAAGAGGGTTTTGACTGAAGCTCCGGTTTTGATTCAGCCTGAGGCAGGGAAGGATTTCGTGGTGTACTGTGACGCTTCTCACATAGGATTAGGATGTGTTCTGATGCAAGACGGGAAGGTAGTCGCTTATGCGTCTTGGCAATTAAGGCCACACGAGGTTAACTATCCGACGCATGACTTGGAATTGGCGGCAGTGGTCTTTGCTCTTAAGGTATGGAGGCACTATCTATATGGAGAAAAGTCAGTGATCTACACAGACCACAAGAGCCTTAAGTATCTACTGACTCAGAAAGAGCTGAACCTGAGACAGCGAAGGTGGGTGAAGTTATTGAAGGACTACGATTATTCTATAGAGTATCACCCGGGCAAGGCGAATTTAGTGGCAGATGCCCTAAATCGGAAAGTAGTGCCGGATCTGAGAGCGATGTTTGCACATCTTAGCTTGTATGACGATGGAAGTTTGTTAGCAGAGTTGCAAGTTAAGCCGACGTGGTTGAATGAGGTGAAAGAAGGACAGTTGGCAGACGATGATTTAAGTGCTAAGTTGCGGCAAGTGAATGGGAAGTTAGAGGAGTACGGTGTTAACAGCAATGGAGTATTATGTTTCAAAGGTAAAGTCTGCATGCCAAAGAATAAGGAGTTAAGGCAGAGAATTCTTCAGGAATCGCATGGTAGCCCTTATGCTATGCATCCTGGAGGTAGTAAGTTGTATAGAGATCTAAGGGAACAGTTTTGGTGGCCTGGTCTTAAGCGGGAAGTTACCGAATTTGTAGGGAAGTGCTTAACGTGTCAACAAGTTAAGGCTGAACACCAAGTTCCGTCAGGATTGCTTCAGCCGATAAATATTCCGCAGTGGAAGTGGGAGAGAATCACCATGGACTTCGTTAGTGGGCTTCCCCTTACGCCTACTAAGAAGGACTCGGTATGGGTGATAGTGGACCGATTGACAAAGTCCGCGCATTTCATTCCAGTGCAGGTTGACTATTCTTTGTAGAAGTTGGGAAAGTTGTATGTGGCAAAATTGAACACCATTATACTAGACTGAGCTTAGTGAGAAGAAGATTCACGGGGTTGATCTAATCAGAGAGACTGAATAAAAAGTGAAAGTAATTTGCAATAGTTTGAAAGCTGATTCAGATTGACAGAAATCATATGCAGACTTGAAACGGAAAGGTATTGAGTTCTAGATCAGGGATAAAGTGTTTTTGAAAGTGTCACTGTGGAAAAATTTATTACGATTTGGTCGGAAAGGGAAATTGAGTTTGCGATTCATCGGACCGTATGAGATTACTGAGCGAGTTGGGCTAGTGGCATATCGATTATAACAGCCCGATTTAGGGGCTAGTCGGAGCAGTGATCTCGGGATCACTAATCCGAAGTTAGGGAAAATTATTTTCATGTTATTTTATGTGTTAGAGCCTGATTTTAGAAATATACAAAAAATTTGGTATTTTAATTTTAGCGATTTCTTGCTTAAAGTTGCATTCTATAAGCTAAAGGTACAAAATAGCGATATTTTGATAATTGGAGGTCTTTAAAAGGCAATTAGACCCCCAATATATGCTTGGTCGGCCATAGGGGACAAGAATTGACCAATTTGGTCAAAGTTGGTGATGTTTAGTGGACTAATTGCTAGTTTAATATTATAATAAAGAAAAGATGATGTCCATCTTTCTCGCTCATCTCTTCCACCGATTTTAGCAAGAAAAATAGAGGTTTGAAAGCTCAAAATTTTCAGCAAGCTCTCCTCCATTCTAGTAAGTGATTTTGATGATCTTTCTTGATATAATTGTATTTTTGAGACCCCAAAAGCTTAAGCTTTCTAAAGAGGGGACTATATTGCATTATAGTGAAAAGTTTAGAGAGTTGCCATGAGAGCTTTCATTACTATTTGCTGCATTTTTATGGAAGAAAATGAGTCTTAGTTGTTGGATTAACAACTTTTGTGAAAGGTGTTGTCTTGAAAACACCTAATTGGACCTTGATGAAAAGGTTATAAATTTGTAGTAAGTATGTGAAATGTTGAGTTTTGATGATAGTTATAAGAGTATTAAATGTTCACCTAGGCTTGTTGAAGGTAGAAAGGTGATTAGAATTAATTTTTGAGCCTAGGGGCAAAATGGTCATTTTGCCAAAGTCTAGGGGCAAAATCATAATTTTGCCAAAATATGAATTGTAAGTCAATTTAGTCAATGTGTGAATTTAACAAGTGAAATTGTTGCTATAGATCAATAAACATGAAGCCCAGATCGAAACTGAGGCAAGAACACAGTCGAGGACTAACTTACATCTTTACATACATTTTGAATACCAAGGTAAGTTTGTATGAATTCAAGTTTTACGTGTATTCTCATTCAATTACTTATTGTGTTGTATAATGTATATTATTCCTATGAAGTAAAATAATTGATATTATGATGAGAAAAGTAAATGAGGATATGTATGAGAAAGTCCCGGTTGAAGTCTTAGAATAATGAGGATACTATTATCACAACATGTGATAAGGAAAGTCCGTGTAAGACCATGTCAAGACATGGCATCGGCATAAGGCAAGGATATCATGTAAGTCCATAACAAGTCATGGCATTAAAAAGTTATTATGAGGCAAAGGTCCCATGTAAGTCCAAGCCAAGGCTTGGCTTTGGTGAATTCATAAGGCAAGGATGTCAGGTAAGTCCATGTCAAGACATGGCATTGATAAGATTCATAAGGCAAGGATACCACGTAAGCCCATGTCAAGACATGGCAATGGTAAGTTTCCAAAGGAAACACATAAGGAAGGTCTTGTGCAAGACCATATCTGGGATATGGCATTGGCATCATGAGGCGATCCCATGTAAGACCATGTCTAGGACATGGCATTGGCATCGAGATACATGTTTGATCAGATTGAGTAACCTCAATTATTCCGAGAAATTCAATGGGTAAAATAGCTAAATATGAAAGAGGCAATAAGAAAGTCAAGTAAGTAAAGATAGTATTAAGTTAAGTTATACAAGGTTAATATAAAGCATTTTCCATTTAAGAAAGATGAAAGTAAAGTTTAATTTTGCATCAGCAAAATGTACTATTCTATGTGATCAAGTGACACAGGTACAATTATAATGCAAGTATGAAATTATTATGTATCATGTGAAGACTAAGTAAGCCATGCAGTTGAGTTTTATGTTGTTCTTAACTCGAAATTGATGAGTTATAATGAGTTAATATATTGCTATATGAGTTTCATGCAAACTTACTAAGCTATATGATTATCTCAATCCCTTCTTCTTTCCTCGCAGTCTTGCCAAGCTAACTCATGGATCATTGATGTCAGAGCTTGGAGCACACTATCAATCACTACTTTGGTATAGCCAAGTTGTTTTCATTAAGTATGGCAAGTATAGGAATTATTTTATCTCGATGTAAGTCCTAAAAGGAGCCAAAGTGTTGGCTATTAAGGTTATTATTCTTTTTGTATATGGCTAAAGAGATTGGCCAATATTTACTAAGTTTATACATCAATTGATGATGAGTTATGCATTGTTATTCATGTTTTTGATGAAGTATTTGAGTGGTTGGATTGAGTATATGAATGATCTTGATTTTAGGGTGGCAATTGGCTTGGAAAATAGCCTTTAAGTGTCCCCACGGGTAGACACACGGGCGTGTGTCTAGGCCGTGTGTGGCACACGGTCAACCACATGGGTGTGTTAATAGGTCGTGTGTCCCCTGCATGTTAGTGATTTAAGTTAGTGTCGACCACGGGCTAGCCACACGGGCGTGTTCCTAGGCCGTGTGCTCCTTAAGCGGTTGATGATGTCACAAATAGAATACCCCTAGTTTTTCACACGGGTGAGGACACAGGCGTGTCTAGGCCGTGTGAAGGACACGAGCCATTGACATGGGCGTGTGTCAAGCCTTGTGAAATCCCCTGTAGGTTGTAATAAAAATAAATTATACACGGGCTAGGGACATGGGCATGTGAGACCACACGGCCTGCCCACATGGGCATGTCCCAGGTCACACGGGCGTGTAACCCCTGCTTACATAAGAATTTTCAAAGACAATAAAAGTTATCGGTTGATCTCTAAAACCATCAAGATGTATGTTTATGGCCTCGTAGGCATATGAGATGAATGTTATGACCACGAAAAGAAAGTTTTTAAATCGGAATGAAATTTTATAGCCCGTTAATACATGTTTAAGTAAGGTGAAGGATAGCAATGCCTCGTATCTGGTCCCGACATCGGACATGGGTAAGGGGTGTTACATCGATTATCTTTACGGTCTGAGTTAGAGAAAATACATAATGTGTTTCATGTGATGATCCTTTGATGATACCGATCCGACCCTTCACATGTCATTTCCCTAACCGAGGTTAAAATTCAAATTGATATATCATATGCTGAAGAACTGATTCGAATTTTAGCTCGTGAGATCAAAGAGCTGATAAATAAGAGAATCGCTGTAATAGCCTGATTTAGGGCCTAGTCAGAATAGTGGTATGAGACCACAAAACCGAGATGAATTTATGAGTTTTTAAGGTTTATGTCATGTTTGCATGCTAGTATGAAAGTTTCGTGAAGCAATTTTGCTAAATTGTGGTTGAATGGTCCAAAAGGACTAAATTGAAAAAGTTGCAAAATATGAGTTTCTAGAAGCTTTTTGTATGAAATAGCTTTAGAATAATAATTATAAGCCCTTAAATAGCAATTTTCCCAAAATTTAAATTTTGGACAAAATTGGTCATGAGATAGTTTTATGGAAACTTTTTAAAGAGAGGGGCATTTTGGTCATTTACCTATTAAATGGTTAAAATGAGAAAAAGATGACAAAAATCCATTCATCTTCTTCCCCAAGCTGCCGAAAATCCTAATAGCCATTGTTAGGGCTCTTTCAATTTTTCAAGCTTGCTAGTAAGTGCTCCTAAGCCCGATTTTTGATATTCTTCGTATTTTTGAAGTCCCAGTAACATGAGTAAGCTATTTTTAGCTATTTGATGAGCTATAATGGATGTTCAAAAATGTGGTCATGTATGAAATGCATGTATTTTGATGTTTTATGGAAGATTATGAAAGCTTGATGTAGTAGAAACATCTTTTGTTAAGTGATTTTCCATGAAAATGCAAGTAGGGACATGATTGTGAAAATCTTAAGTTTAGTCATACATGTGTGATTTTGTGAGAATTGATGATTGCTATAGCTGAGACTATTAATCAGCTAAGCATGTAGATTAAGAAAATTGTATAAAAATCATTTTACGAGACTAGGGGCAAAAGTGCAAATATGAGAAAGTATAGGGGAAAATAGTAATTTTTCCAAAGTATGAGTTATGAGTCAATTTAGTCAATATGATTATTATATGGTCTATTTACGACTATAGATCAAGAAAAATGAAGCCCGGATGGAAACCAAGGCAAGAACAAAGTCGAGGACTAAATTGCATATCAGCATACATTTTGTATATCGAGGTAAGCTTGTATGATTTCTAAGCTTTATGATTTTTATCATTGAATTGCTTAGTATAATGTACACTATTTTCATGAAATGTATAAAGTTATCAAGCAAGTTATCATGTAAGTCTAAGGATCCAAGCTTGGCATTGAACAAGTTATCATGTAAGTCCAAGGACTTAAGCTTGGCATTGATCAAGTTATCAAGCAAGTTATCATGTATGTCCAAGGTCCCAAGCTTGGCATTGAACAAGTTATCATGTAAGTCCAAGAACTCAAGCTTGGCATTGATCAAGTTATCAAGAAAGTTATCATGTAAGTCCAAGAACCCAAGCTTGGCATTAAACAAGTTATCATGTAAGTCCAAGGACTCAAGCTTGGCATTGATTCAAGAAGAGATATTTCGTGTAAGTCCATATCTAGGATATGGCTTTCGCATCAAGTTCATGGCAAAAGATTTAGTATCCTCGATTATTCATAGAAATTCGTCGGGTAAATGAGTAAGTTAAGATGATATAACAAGAAGCTAAGAAAGCAATGTTATCATTAAGTGAAATTGGGTAATATTTATGCTATGACTGATGAATTAGATATCTTGATTTTTCTGTTAAAGTATGTTGATCAGATTGATTAAGTGATACCGGTTCCTTGTTTAACTTACAAGTATGAGAATAGTAAGTATCATGACACAAGTAAGAATTATGTGTGAATAAGTAAACTTTATAGCTGATATTATGATACCATTGTTATGTCAAATGGTTTATATTAAGCAAGTTTATCTTATGTGTGTCTTACATGCAAACTTACTAAGCTAAGTGCTTACGTCTTTAATTCTTTCTTTCTATGTAGACCCGCCAAGCTAACTTGTGGATCGTCGGAGTCGGAGCTCGTATCACACTATCAATCCTTATTTTGGTATAGCCAACTTATTTTACTAAGTATGGCATGTATAGGGAGCATTAATTTTGAGAACATGTTTTAAGAAGGGATAATGTATAAGTTATTAAGTTATTATTCTTTTGTAAATGGCTAAGTAATCGGCCAAATTGATTACGGATGCATGTTTATTGAAGTCAATGAAGTATGTAGTAGTGTTATTGAAAATGTATTTGCTGATCTTAGTTTCAGGGTGGCAAATGGCTTGGTAAATAGCCTTTAAGTACCCAAACGTTTAGACACACGGGCGCGTGTCGAGGCCGTGTATACCCTGCACCTTATTGTTTTAAAAAGGACAGGCTACGGTTACTCCCCATGGTGGTTTGTATGGGCCGTGTAGAACACTCAGTTTGGACATGGGCGTATGCCCAAGCCGTGTGGATCAAGTCAGTAGCTTCCCATAGTTGGAAGACACGGGCATGTCAAGACCGTGTAAATAAAGTCAGTAACTCCTCACGGTTGTGAGCATGGGCGTGTCTAAGGGTACACGGGCGTGTCCCATGTCACATGGGCGTGTGAACCCAACTTCAAGGAAGAGTTTTCGACTAAGTCCCATAACTCTTCGGACTTGTGCTTAAGGCCTTGTAGGCCCATGAAATGTATGATTAGTCTAAGAAAGAGAAGTTTTAAGTCGGAACGAAATTTTACAGCCCGTAAGTGTATGTTCATGTGAGAGCAAGCATGCTAATGTCTCGTATCAATAGTTCAGAGCTACAGTTTAGTCAGTTCTAGGACTAACATAGCACGAGCATGAGTCTACCTATACATGCCATATGTAAGAATGTTTCTTTTAATGATAGTGTGACGACTCCTGACGACTTAAATTATGTTTATACATATAGTAATGGATCCCGATAGAGCTGTGGCAGATGATGTAGAAAGTAACGCACGAGCTCCCGCTGAAGGGACGGTGTCGAATGAGAATGAGAATAGACCTACTACGGTGAGTCAGGAAGGAGGAGAAGAGGCTAGAGAAGCCTTCCTCCATATGATGAATACATGGTATACAGAGTTCGTTCGTGCGAACCCGAATACACAACCCCCTCCCCCTGCCTGTTCCACAACCTATCCCTGTAGCCCCTTAAGTGGTAGAGGTGGTAAGAGGAGATAAGCTTCCAATTGATAGGATCAGGAAACATGGGGTGGAAGAGTTTCGGGCTAAAAGAGATGATGATTCAGAGAAGGCTGAATTCTGGTTAGAAAATACCATCAGGGTATTCAATGAGTTGTCATGCACCCCTGAGGAATGCACAAAGTGTGTAGTTTCTCTTTTAAGAGACTCTGCTTACCAATGGTGGAACACCCTTGTGTCTGTGGTACCAATGGAAAAGGTCACATGGGAATTCTTCCAAGAAGAGTTCAAGAAAAAGTATGTCAGCCAAAGATTTGTAGATCAGAAGAGGAAGGAATTTCTAAAGCTGAGGCAAGGCAAGATGTCAGTAACTGATTATGAGCGAGAGTTTGTATGACTCAGCAAGTACACTCGCGAATGTGTATCTACTGAGGCCATTATGATTAAAAGGTTAGAAGATGGATTAAGTGAGGACATCATGTTATTTGTTGCTGTCCTAGAATTAAAGGAATTTGTTGTACTAGCAGAAAGGGCTTGTAAAGCCGAAGAACTAGTAAAAGAGAAGAAGAAGTTTAAAATGGAGTCTCGTGACTCTAGAAAGAGACAGTGGAATAAGTCATTCCAATCTTCGTCCAAGAAGTCAAGAGGTTTCCCTACTCGATCAGCTACTTCTACTGGGTTTTCAAGGAAAGACAAGAGTAAACAGTATTCAAGGAATAAATCACAGGCTACTTCAGCCGCTAGTGGGGGTAACATTCGATCTGACATACTCGAGTGCCCACAATGTGGCAAACGTCATCTTGGAGAATGTCGAGCACATGAAAATGTATGTTTTAGATGTGGTTCCCAAGACCATTTCATAAAAGATTGTCCAGAGATGATGAAAGAAGAGAGAACTCAGAACTCGAGATCTGGGAGTATGGCACGAGGAAGACCGCAGAGAAACCCAGGAAGTAGGGCAAGTGGAAGAGGTAACCCAGAGAGCAGGCCGTAATACCTGAGGGTATAGCGCCTACAAGAATGTATTCCATTAATGCTCGCGAAGAGGCATCGTCCCCTGATGTTATTACGGGTACCTTTTCTCTTTACAATATCAAAGTTATTGCTTTAATAGATCCCAGATCCACACACTCTTACATTTGTAGGAAATTAGTATCTGATTTGAGTATGCCTGTAGATTCTACAGAATTTATGATTAAAGTGTCCAATCCTTTAGGCAAGGGTGTGTTGGTTGATAAAATATGCAAAGATTGTCCATTAATGATTAGAGGTCATTGTTTTAAAGCAAAGCTTCTGTTGTTACCACTTGATGAATTCGACCTCATTCTTGGTATGGATTGGTTGCCTACTCATGATGTGATAGTTAATTGTAGGAAGAAATATTGAGATGAGATGTGAGAATGGGGATACTCTTCATGTAAAATCAGATGAACAAGATGGATTGCCAGTAATGATTTCTTATACGACGACACAGAGATGTTTAAGAAAAGGGTATGAAGCATATCTGGCCCTTTTGGTGAATGATAAAGAGACAGAGGTAAAGATTGAGTCAGTGCCAATAGTATGTGAGTACTTGGATGTTTTCGCTGAGCAATTGCCAGGACTACCACCAGTTAGAGAGGTTGAGTTCAGCATTGAGCTATCTCCCGATACTGTATCGATATCCATTACTCCTTACAGAATGGCTCCAACAGAGTTGAAAGAGCTAAAGACATAGTTGCAAGAGTTGACAGACAAGGGCTTTGCAAGATCAAGTTGTTCACCATGGGGTGCTTTGATTTTATTTGTGAAAAAGAAATATGGCACCATGAGATTGTGCATAGACTACCATCAGGTTAATAAAGTGACAGTAAAGAACAAGTACCCTTTGCCTAGGATCAATGATTTGTTCGATCAATTGAAAGGAGCTACTGTGTTCTCCAAAATAAATTTGAGATCAGGGTACTACCAACTGAGAGTGAAAGATTCAGATGTATCCAAGACTGCCTTTTGAACAAGGTATGGGTATTATGAATTTTTAGTCATGCCCTTTGGTTTGACCAATACACCTGCAGTATTCATGGACTTAATGAACCGTATCTTTAGGCCATACCTTGACAAGTTTGTAGTCATTTTTATTGATGACATACTGATTTATTCCAGAAATGAGAATGAGCATGCTGAACATCTGCGGATAGTTTTACAGAATCTTGGAGAAAATCAATTATATGCCAAGTTCAGTAAAAGCAAATTTTGGCTCAAGGAAGTAGGATTTCTTTGACATATTGTTTCGAAAGATGGAGTCCGAGTAGATCCAAGTAAAATCTCGTCCATAATGGACTGGAAGCCGCCTAAGAACACCTCTAAGATTAGAAGTTTTCTAGGCTTAGCCGGCTATTACAGACGATTTGTCAAGGGGTTTTCTATGATTGCAACCCCGATGACTAAATTGTTACAGAAAAAATGTGAAGTTTGAGTGGACAGAAAGATGCCAACAAAGTTTTGAGAAACTAAAGGCAATGTTGACAGAAGCTCCAATTTTAGTACAACCCGAGTTAGGGAAAGAATTTATAATTTACAGCGACACATCCTTAAATGGATTAGGCTGTGTACTTATTCAAGAAGGCAAGGTGGTTGCTTATGCCTCTAGACAGTTGAAGCCACATGAGAAGAATTATCCGATGCATGATCTAGAATTAGCGGCTATAGTCTTCACTTTGAAGATTTGGGGACACCATTTATATGGTGAAAGATGTCAGATTTTTACTGATCACAAAAGTCTGAAATATTTGATGATGCAGAAATAGTTGAACTTAAGGCAACGGAGATGGTTAGAGTTGATAAAAGACTATGAGTTGGTCATTGATTACCATCCAAGAAAGACGAATGTGGTGGCCGAAGCTTTGAGCAGGAAGTCCCTTTTTGCATTAAGGGCAATGAATTTGCCGATGACCTTATCTGACGATGATTCTATTCTAGCTGAACTGAGAGCTAGACCAATGTTTATTGAAGAGATCTTTGAAGCTTAGAAAGAAGATAACGAATTGCAAGTCAAGAGAGCTCAGTGCGAGTCAAATATTGATTCTGACTTTCAGAGTAATCCTGATGGATACTTGATGTTTAGAGATAGAGTTTGTGTACCGAGAAAAAAAGAGCTTATTCAGAGAATTTTGCACGAGGCACATAACAGATGTTTATCTGTACATCCGGGTAGTACTAAGATGTATAATGACTTGAAACAATTGTATTGGTAGCCGAAAATGAAGAAAGACATTACAGAGTTTGTTTCCAAGTGCGTGATTTGTCAGCAAGTAAAGGCTAAACACCAAGTACCTACGGGTTTACTTCAGCCCATCTTGGTTCCCAAGTGGAAATGGGACCGTATCACCATGGATTTTGTAACGGGTTTACCGTTGTCTCCAAGTAAGAAAGATGCTATATGTGTTACAGTTGATAGACTTACGAAGTTAGCCCATTTTATACCTATACGAGTTGATTTCTCACTCGATAAGTTGGCGAACTTGTATATTTCAGAAATAGTAAGGCTTCACGGAGTTTCCTTATCAATCATATAGGATAGAGATCCGAGATTCACCTCCAGATTTTGGAAGAAGTTGCAAGAAGCCTTGGGCACAAAGTTAAGCTTTAGTACTGCTTTTCCTCCTCAAACCGACGGTCAGTCAGAGAGATTAATTCAAGTACTTGAGTTTGTATTTTAGAATTCCAAGGCAGTTGGGAAAAGTTTCTCCCATTGGTAGAATTTGCCTATGATAATAGCTTTCAGTCGAGCTTAAAAATGGAACCTTATGAGGCTCTATATGGGCGTAAGTGCAGAACGCCTTTGTTTTGGACTGAACTTACAGAAAACAAAATTCACGGGGTTGATTTTGTTAGAGAAGTTGAAGAGAAAGTGAAGATAATACGAGAATGTTTAAAGGCCGTATCAGTCAGACAGAAATCCTATTCGGATTTAAAAAGAAAAGAGATAGAGTATCAAGTTAGGGATAAAGTTTTCTTGAAAGTGTCACCGTGGAGAAAAGTTCTTAGAGTTGGCCGGAAGGGCAAGTTGAGTCCACGTTTTATTGGACCTTACGAGATTACTGAGAGAGTTGGGACGGTAGCTTATCGGTTGGCTTTGCCATCAGAATTAGAAAAGATACATGATGTGTTTCACTTGTCAGTGTTGAGACGCTACCGATCAAATCCTTCACATGTAATTACCCCGTCAGAAATAGAGATTCATCCCGACATGACTTATGGTGAAGAACCATTCAAGATTTTGGCTCGGGAAGTCAAGCAATTGAGAAAAAAAAAGTATTGCCTTAGTGAAAGTATTGTGGCAAAGATATGGAATAGAAGAAGCTACATGGGAACCAGAAGAGAGTATGAGAAACCAGTATCCAAACCTTTTTGCTGGTAAGATTTTCGAGGACGAAAATCCCTAAGGGGGAGAATTGTAACGGCCTGAGCTAGGGCCTAATCGGAATAGTGCTACAAGACTACAAAACCGAGATGAATTTATGAGTTTTTAATGTTTATGTCATGTTTGCATGCTAGTATGAAAGTTTCGTGAAGCAATTTTGCTAAATTGTGGTTGAATGGTCCAAAAGGACTAAATTGAAAAAGTTGCAAAATATGAGTTTCTAGAAGCTTTTTTGTATGAAATAGCTTTAGAATAATAATTATAAGGCTTTAAATAGAAATTTTCCCAAAATTTAAATTTTGGACAAAATTGGTCATGAGATAGTTTTATGGAAATTTTTTAAAGAGAGGGACATTTTGGTCATTTACCTATTAAATGATTAAAATGGGAAAAAGATGAAAAAAATCCATTCATCTTCTTCCCCAAGCTGCCGAAAATTCTAATAGCCGTTGTTAGGGCTCTTTCAATTTTTCAAACTTGCTAGTAAGTGCTCCTAAGCCCGGTTTTTGATATTCTCCGTATTTTTGAAGTCCCGATAACATGAGTAAGCTACTTTTAGTTATTTGATGAGCTATAATGGATGTTCAAAAATGTGGTCATGTATGACATGCATGTATTTTGATGTTTTATGGAAGATTATGAAAGCTTGATGTAGTAGAAACATCTTTTGTTAAGTGATTTTCCACGAAAATGCATGTAGGGACTTGATTGTGAAAATCATAAGTTTAGTCATACATGTGTGATTTGGTGAGAATTGATGATTGCTATAGTTGAGACTATTAATCAGCTAAGCATGTAGATTAAGAAAATTGTATGAAAATCATTTTACAAGCCTAGGGGCAAAAGTGCAAATATGAGAAAGTATAGGGGTAAAATAGTAATTTTACTAAAGTATGAGTTATGAGTGAATTTAGTCAGTATGATTATTATATGGTCTATTTATGACTATAGATCAAGACAAACGAAGCCCGGATCGAAACTGAGGCAAGAACAAAGTCGAGGACTAAAGTGCATATCTACATACATTTTGTATATCGAGGTAAGTTTGTATGATTTCTAAGCTTTATGATTTTTATCATTGAATTGCTTAGTATAATGTACACTATTTTCATGAAATCTATAAAGTTATCAAGCAAGTTCTCATGTAAGTCCAAGGACCCAAGCTTGGCATTCAACAAGTTATCATGTAAGTCCAAGGACTCAAGCTTGGCATTGATCATGTTATCAAGCAAGTTATAATGTAAGTCCAAGGACCCAGGCTTGGCATTGAACAAGTTATCATGTAAGCCCAAGGACTCAAGCTTGGCATTGAACAAGTTATCAAGCAAGTTATCATGAAAGTCCAAGGACCCAAGCTTGGCATTGAACAAGTTATCATGTAAGTCCAAGGACTCAAGCTTGGCATTGAACAAGTTATCATGTAAGTCCAAGGACTCAAGCTTGACATTGATCAAGTTATCAAGCAAGTTATCATGTAAGTCCAAGGTAAGCTTGGCATTGATTCAAGAAGAGATATTTCATGTAAGTCCTTATCTGGGATACGTCTTTAGCATCAAGTTCACGGCAAAAGATTTAGTATCCTCAGTTATTCGTAGAAATTCATCAGGTAAATGAGTAAGTTAAGATGATATAACAAGAAGCTAAGAAAGCAAAGTTATCATTAAGTGAAATTGGGTAATATTTATGTTATGAATGATGAATTAGATATCTTGATTTTTATGTTAAATTATGTTGTTCAGATTGATTAAGTGATACCGGTACCTTGTTTAACTTACAAGTATGAGAATTGCAAGTATCATGACACAAGCAAGAATTATGTATGAATAAGTAAGCTTTATAGCTGATATTATGATACCATTGTTATGTCAAATGGTTTATATTAAGCAAGTTTATCTAATGTGTGTCTTACATGCAAACTTACTAAGCTAAGTGCTTACGTCTTTAATTCTTTCTTTTTATGTAGACCCGCCAAGCTAACTTGTGGATCGTCAGAGTTGGAGCTCGTATCACACTATCAATCCTTATTTTGGTATAGCCAAATTATTTTTCTAAGTATGGCACGTATAGGGAGCATTCATTTTTGAGAACATGTTTTAAGAAGGGATAATGTATAAGTTATTAAGTTATTATTCTTTTGTATATGGCTAAGTAATTGGCCAAATTGATTATGTATGTATGTTTATTGAAGTCAATGAAGTATGTAGTATTGTTATTGAAAATGTATTGGCCGATTTAGTTTTAGGGTGGCAAATGGCTTCGTAAATAGCCTTTAAGTACCCACACTGTTAGGCACACGGGCGTGTGTCTAGGCCGTGTATACCCTACACCTTATTGCTTTAAAATAGGATAGGCCACAGTTACTCCCCACGGTCATTTGTATGGGCCGAGTAGGACACACGGTTTGGACATGGGCGTGTGCCCAAGTAGTGTGGATCAAGTCAGTAGCTTCCCATAGTTGGAAGACACGGGCGTGTCAAGACCATGTAAATGAAGTTAGTAACTCCCCACGGTTGTGGGCATGGGCGTGTCTAAGGATACACAGGCATGTCCCATGTCACATGGGCGTGTGAACCCTACTTTAATGAAGAGTTTTTGACTAAGTGCCAAAAGTTTTCGGACTTGTGCTTAAGGCCTCGTAGGCAAATGAAATGTATGATTAGTCTAAGAAAGAGAAGTTTTAAGTCGGAATGAAATTTTACAGCCCGTAAGTGTATGTTCATGTGAGAGTAAGCATGCTAATGTCTCGTATCCAGTCCTAGCATCGGTCTTGGGTACGAAGTGTTCCAATCGCATTAGTAAAAGTATTATGGAATCGACACGAGGTTGAACAAGCTACGTGGGAACCCAAGGAAGCTATACGAAAATAGTACCCAAACCTATTCACTGGTAAGATTTTCGGGGACAAAAATCCCTAAGGGGGAGACGTAACAGCCCATTTTTAGTCAAATCAGACCAGTGGTTTTGGGACCACAAATCCAAAGTCAAAATATTTATTTTATTATTTTATTAAATTTTATAGCATAATAAAATTGTTGTGTGAAAGTTTCGTGAGGAAATATTATTGTTTAGTTGGTAAATTTGAAAAAAAAGACTAAATCGCGTAAAATGCAAAAGTGTCGTTCTATAAGCTAAAGGTGTTAAATAGCTATAGAAACTTAAAATTAAGGTCCTTATGTTGTAATTCGACCATCCCTAGTGTAAGTGGCCAATAATGGACATTAAATGGATGTTATTAAATGATTCACTATAAGGTTTAAATAGTAAATTAGTAATTAACATAAGATTAATAAAACAAAAAAAAATCAATTGAGATATCATTATCATCATCTTTAGCCGAAAATACAAAGAAGAATAAGCCATAGAATTTGTTTTAGGGTTCGGCACTTGCAAGGTTATTTGGTAAGTGATTTTGACTCTGTTTTTAATGATTTTTACGTTTTTGAGATCGTTGCTTCGTATTCTAGCTTGCCCAGGGACTAATTTCAAAATTGTTAAAGATTTTTCATGTTTTCATTGTTGAATGCTTGAGTAATTTGATGTTTTATGATAGATTTAAAAGGTTCAATGTTAGATTAATAGTTTTTGTAAAGTGATTTTTGACAAAAATATCAAAAAGGGATTAAATTGAGAAAATGAGAAATGTAGTCGTTAAAAGTGGGAATAAATTAAAATTATGGGCTACTAGGGGCACTATGGTAATTCGGCTAGCATGGGTTAGTCTTGAATTTCATTAAATTGTGATTTTGTGAAATAAGGACTAAATTGTAAAAAATGTAAAAATTGTGGGGCAAAAGTATAAATGTGTTTTAAAGTGTATTTTGGATTAAATTGAATGAGTTAAATTTGGATATAATTAGATCAGGAGAAGCGAAATACGCACTTGGATTGGGGAAAAGATAAAGTTATTGACCAATCGACTCGATTCGCTGTTTTAGCATCCGAGGTAAGTTCGTATGCAATAAGCGTTGTTATAATTATTCTTTTTAATGATTTGGTATTGCATAAATTATATATACAAGACTACATTTATGTTTGATGACATCAGCTATTTGTGGTATTTAGTGTGCGATTCGATATAGCTTCGGATAAATATGGCACGTAGTGTGCGATTTGAGATAGCTTGGGCTATGTACGACACATAGTGTGTGAGACATCAAGTATAGCACTTAGTGTGAGAGATATCAAGTATTCATTGGCATTCCGTCTAAGTATGAACTTGTTATGGATTAGTACAGGTATGTAAATGTATATTATGAGCTTAAAATCAAAGAAGTTACAAAGTTTGAATATAAGTTTATGAATAAGTATGTGAAAGGTTTGTTAGTAATCTTGAATCTCATAATAATATGTTTAGATTGATTAATGTGTATGTGTGATTAGTTAAGTTTATATCATACGAGCTTACTAAGCTATAAAGCTTACTTTTTTTTTATTTTTCCATGTCTTATAGTGATTTCAAAGCTAGCTCGAATTCGGGGATTGTCGGAGATTACGTCACACTATCCAACCATCACTTTGGTATTTTTGAGCTCTTGGTTTGGTCATATGGCATGTATAGGATTATGGTCATTTTGGTTATTTTTTGAAAGTGAATATTTCCATTTGTGATGACTTGTGAATGGTTATGTTTTGTTTTTATTTATAGCCATGAGATTTGGCTTAATTTGGCTAGTTTGGTTGTAAATATAAGTGTGCTTATGGTTTATATTATGAGATTTATGGAATTGGTCTTATGCTTGTGAATTGGGAGCAAAATGATGTAAGTTTAGCATATGTTGATTAGATACGTTAGTGCCATTTTATTACGTGTTTAATGATACTTGGAAATGGTTAATGAATAGATGGCGTTTATGATTGAGATTTAGGCTAAGAAATGTTTAGATGAAATGGTAGGAATTATAGTTAATTTGGTTGTTTTGGATTGCCTATTTTGCTTTGTTTTTGTGCCATATGTGTAGGTGAAGGTGTGTACCAAATGGGGTGGCAAAATGGCTTGGTAAATAGCAAATTTTTGTCCACATCGGTAGAGACACGGGAGTGTGTCTCAGTTGTGTGTGACACACGGTCATGTTACATGGCCGTGCATCCCCTAGTGTTGAAATTAAAATGAAGTCAGTAAGCTCCTCATGGTCTAACACACAAGAGTGTGATTGGCTGCGTGGTACAAGTTAGTATACCTCCTAATTGGCACATGGCCTAGCATACGGGCGTGTGACTTGGCCGTGTTGCATAAGTCAGTATACCCTACAGTTTTGGCACGGCTTAGTACACGGCCTAGCACACGGGTATGTGTGGCCACTTCGAAGGGTACACGGGCTAGACACACGGGCGTGTGGTCGGCCATGTGACCCAAGTCAGTATGTATGCCCTATTTTCACACGGCATGATACATGGGCGTGTCTACTTGCCGTGTGAGGCACATATCCTTTTTCACACGGGTGTGTGACCTTGATTTACATGAAAAGTTTCTAAGTTTTTAGAATTTTCGTTTGTTATCAGTTTAGTCCCGAACAACTTCTAAAGCATGTTTAAGGCCTTATCGGCCCTTATAAGGGACAACGTCATTGTGTTGAATGATTTATGAGAATGAATGCTTATTGTTGCATAAATGTATGCTATATGCGTTGTGAATTGATCGGTAATACCTCATAACCCTATTCCGGCATTGAATACGAGTTTGGGGTGTTACAGAGAATGGCTATTATATTAGTAACATTCGTAAAAATCCTTATGGTAACTCTTACAATAACTCTACACGCAACCAACAGTTTTGGGGAACACAGAATGGTGGACAAAATGCTGCGACATTCAAATATGGGAATACATCTACTCAGGGCAATTATAATCCCAGACAAGGGAATTACAACCAACAACAACAAAACTACAATCAACACACTCAAATGTATCCACAACAAGGTTAGACACATCCACACCACAATTCGATGAAGCCACAACACTCTTCAATACCAAATTATCATGTTCAACGACATTGACAGCAACCGTACACTCAAGCTTCTACTTCTAATCCGTTAGGAACTCTTGAGGCGTTAATGCGGGAGCATATTATTCGCACGGAAGCTATCATACAAGGGAATTCATCTTCTATTCGAGTATTGGACGCACAATTAGGACAACTTGCTTCAAATCTGAATACTCGACCACTAATCTCATTACCTAGTGACATAGACCAAGGGGGAAAGAACATTGTAAGGTATCGCTCATAGGAGCGGTAAACAAAATGGCGAATCATTTTTTGACTCTACTGTAGCACCTCGAGATACAGATGGAGTGATCACTGGTAAGAAGGTTGAATTTGAAGAGTTTGTTAATGCATCAGACAAAGAAGTTCCATGAATTGTCACTCATATGCCTAATGTCTGACCTTCGAAACCGTCACTGCAATCAAAGATGTTGGCACAAGTAGATATATCTCTACCATTACCCTTCCC
This sequence comes from Gossypium bickii, assembly GCA_025503065.1. Taxonomy (NCBI): domain Eukaryota; kingdom Viridiplantae; phylum Streptophyta; class Magnoliopsida; order Malvales; family Malvaceae; genus Gossypium; species Gossypium bickii. The sequence continues at coordinate 36,464,234 of CP106717.1, read as the reverse complement.
ACAAAGATTGAGTATGAATGAGCATGACAAGTAGAATCAGCAGTTCTTAGACACATTGAAGCAATTGCAGATCAACATTCCTTTAGTGGATGCTCTGGTACAAATTTCGAGTTATGGGAAATTTATGAAAGGCCTATTGTCCAAGAAAAATAAGCTCACTAATATTGAAACTATTGCACTCACAAAAGATTATAGTGTTGTTTTAACAAACAAGTTGCCCCCTAAATTGAAAGATCCTGGGAGGTTTACCATCCCATGTTCAAATGGCAATAATTTTTTGTGCAAGGCTTTATGCGACTTGGGAGCTAGCATTAACCTAATGCCACTATCTACTTTCAGAAAGTTGGGAATTGGTTACACAAAATCTACTGCAGTGACATTACAACTAGTCGATCGACCCTTGGCTCAACATGAAGGGCAAATAAAAGACGTCTTAGTTTGTATGGATAAATTCATTCTTCTAGCTGATTTTATCACACTTGACTGTGAGGTAGACAAGGAGGTTCCCATAATCTTGGAATGACCATTTTTAGCCACTAGCCAAACTCTTATTGATGTTTATAAAGGTGAACTAACCATGCGACTTACTAATGAGCAAGCCACCTTCAGTGTTTTTAAATCTATTCAATGCAAGGAAAAAGAAAAATCCCATACTGTCAATGTGCTAGATAATCTAATTAAGGAAGAATTCAATGACCAAAGCAGAGTACATTTTGAAGAGTTTTCAGTGGCATCTGATGTCAAACCCTTAAACAATTGTAAGATCATGGTTGAATCTAATAATCTTGAACTCAAGCATAAATGGCAGATTGTATCCTTAGACCTAGCCAAAACAACAACCCCATTTTTCAAACCATCTATTGAAGAAGCTTCGACTCTGGAATTGAAACCACTACCTCCTCATCTCAAATATGTCTTTCTAGGTGATCACAATACTCTCTAAGTTATTGTCTCCGTAACACTGGATGTAACTTAAGAAGAGAAATTGGTCCATATTCTCAAGCAACATAAACAAGCTATTGCTTAGAGTATTGCTAATATTTAAGGTATTAGTCCTTCTTTCTACATGCACAATATCAAGTTAGAAGATGAAGGCAAGCAATCGATTGAACAACAAAGAAGATTAAATGAAAAGATGAAAGAAGTTGTCAAGAAGAAAATCATAAAATGGCTTGATGCATTATTTACCTGAATTCTTATAGCAATTGGGTAAGTCCAGCACAATGCATGCCTAAAAAGAGTGGCATCATAGTGGTTCGCAACGATAAGGATTGTAACACCCCAAACCTGTCCGAGAAGTTAGGCCCGAATCCGGCGTGTCATATTGAAGTGTTTTTGTGAAAACCTTGTTTTAATTGAAAACCCTTCTAGAGAAAAGTTAAAGTAAAATCAAGTTTACTTTCAAAACGAGGTGTAGCCAAAAACCATATCCTTGTTACTATGTAAAAATTTCCTTTGACAGCGGAAGCTCGTTCTTAAAACACAATTATTTTCAAAAAACTCGAAATATGCTTAAAAGAAATAAATCCAGGTTCTGTTTCAAAATTACAATGCATAGTGGAAGTAATGGAATAATAAATAGAGGGAAAACCTTATTACAATCTGAAAAATAAATAACTAAAAGTAACTAACTTAAAATCTAGAATTTAGACATTTAGAAAAAACGGTCTAATCGTCTTGCTAGTTGGCCACCTCTGAGTCCCTCCATCGGTCAAATCGCCTATTGAGGATTACCTGAGAAAAAAAAAAAAAAGGGAGTGAGTTTTTTGAAAACTCAGTGTGTACGACCCTCGTCAAACAAATAGCATACATATCATATTATTAACATAATAACATCATACATGCAATGCAATGTAAACCCTCCCCATCCAGTACACTTCGTCTCCGTCCAATCGAAACACTTCTGTGGGAATTTCTAAATCAACCCACCCATCCGATACACTTCAAGGGTAGCCCGATTGCGATACTACCAAACGTTGCAGCAAAGCTGTTATCATATAATAGGCTTAAAAAGCCATCGGTGGATCCACTGTTGCAAGCAACCATGCGACCCTCGTATACTTCCTCTGTTCCATAATTCCCACCCATATGCATCCTGAACAGAATATCATATGAATACAGAAAATGTGCATGTAACATCCATAAATCTTACAATCAACACATAGTGGTATTTTAGCCATTTCACAAATCAAGGGCATTTCGATAATTTTGCAATTTAGGGGTATTTCAGTAATTCTTAACAGTATGGGTTTTAAATTACGAACTTTTGGCCTGTCAACATGCCCTCGTTGCCTAAAGTGAACAGACACTATGCACCAGGTAGGATTCCAGAGAAAAAGAGGTGGGTCACTAGGAGCACTTAAGTACCAAGCTCTCCCTAGATCCAATCCTAGACATGCATATGTCCATTGCCACACTCTACCCTAGCAACTTGTCCACATACATGTTTGATTACTAAATTAAGTTTTATGCTATTTAAAAATTCATCAGAACTGAGCCTAGAGTCCATTAAAACCCTAGCATGCATTTCTAAAATCCTATAAGGCCCACTAAGCCCAATCATGTCCATATAGCACATTAAGCCCAATCATATACATGTAGCCCATTAGGCCCGATCATAATCAAATCATATAACCATCCATATCAATCCATAATTCAATTTCACATATAAACTCTTGCCGAGAAGGCCCACGAGCTCCGCAGGCCCATTTAGCCCCTTCTAGCTCGGCTGGCCAAACAGTGGCCCGAGACCATGAGATTGCTCTCTTGGTCCCAGTAGTCGTATCAGTGTTCCCACACCAATGTTCACACACTCGTGTGGTTGCCGGTGCCAACCTTTCGGCGTTTCGACTTTTCGGTATTTTGATTTTTTGGTATTTCGATTTTTGCCGATTCATCGTGTGTGAAGTGTATGTACACACCTGGTAAATGAGACGTGTTACACTATCCTCAGCCTTGAACCTACAACCAATACAAACCTCCAATCAATCACACACTTAACCACAATATTTACCAAAAACCGAAGCCTTACCATAACCTTATCGTGTGCCACCGGTCCTAATGGCCCTTCCTTAGCTACTACTCACGAATATCCCCTAGATCTGCATCAATCTTAATCATTAAAGAAAAAATAATAGGTGACTTGTATCCACTTAAGTCACCCTTTCCCTTACTATAGACTATTCGGCCAATTTATTCCAAGATCAAGAACACTTACCCGAAAGCCGAAATGTATGGATAGCTTTTCGGTAGAGACTTGTAGATCCAAGCTTGATTCCAATTTTTCCAAGATTCGATCCACCAAAAATCAAAGGAATTATGACAGCACGATAGAGGTTTGGTCACTTGAGTATTCAGCGCAAGTTTTGGGGCGATGAAGAAATTGGCTCCAAGAGCAAAGGTTTTCGGCTTTTGAAGTCACAAATATTTGGTCCCCAACAATTGAGATGAAGGTGGGACGGCACAAGCAATGGAGAAAGAAGAGAATGATATTCGATTTAAAACTTTAGGAGAGAAGAAAAGAAAACGCATAAGGAAGAGGTGAGGTTTATAATAGAAAAAGTGAAGGAGAATTCGACGGAGCACTATAGTTGCCGAAATAGCATAAAGAGAATTCCAATTGCCAAAATAGCATAGAGGGAATTTGGCACCCCTTATTTATACACAAAACCGAAACTCTACCTACCCACCCAAAGTCCCAATCGGCTCCAACTCTTCCTCATCTCATCTCCTTGTTTTTCTCCCGATAATTCCCCAATCCTTTTCCTAAATTTTCTCTTCTGATCACTCTCCTTAGAGTCCATTATGACACCACTTCCAACCTTCTAGAAGGCCAAAATTAGACTCCTAAAAAATCTAAGCTAGGATTTGAACCTAGGATCTCCTTGCTAGCCCATAACGCCACCGTCCTATAACCTAAGTGGCGTTACTTAGCCACTCCACCACAAGGATCTTTGATGCCATTTTTCTCTATTTTTATTTAAAAGCCCAACTACTCACCACCCTGGTTCCTTTAATAATTAATTAAAAATTCCTTCTCCTCAAAGTTCGAACCCAGAACTTCTCTAATACCCCTAGACACTCCAAGTTTATTAAACCCTTAAACCCAACATGTCATTTGCTTAAACATTTATGAGGCCCAAAGCCCACTTCATCTAGGCCCAAAATTCAGGGCGTTACAAGGATGAATGAATTCTTATGCGCATTCCCATGGGATGGTGAGTTTGTATGGATTATCGCAAATTAAATGCTGCTACAAAGAAGGATCACTTCCCACTTCCTTTCATTGACCAAATGTTGGACTGGCTTGTTGGAAAGGCCTATTATTACTTTTTAGATGGCTATTAAGGGTACAATCAAATTGCTATTGCATTAGAAGATTAGGAGAAAACAACCTTCACTTGCCTTTTTGGTACTTTTGCTTTTCACTGTATGCCTTTTCATCTTTGCAACGCACCAGCCACATTTCAAAGGTGCATGATGGCAATATTCTCAGATATGATTAAAGACTCTTTAGAGGTGTTTATGAATGATTTCTCAGTTTATGGGAATTATTTTAATCTTTGCACTAACAATTTGGATAAAGTACTGAAGCGATGTGATGAACAAATCTTGTCCTAAATTGGGAAAAATGTCATTTCATGGAAACTAAAGGCATTGTATTAATACACCGTATCTCTAGTTAAGGCATTCAAGTAAACAAAGCTAAGGTGGAAATCATTGAGAAATTACCTCCACCAAAAAATGTGAGGGGTAGTTGCAATTTTCTTAGACATGCGGGGTTTTGCTAAAGGTTTAATAGAGATTTTTCAAAAATTGCAAAGCCCTTATGCTCATTGCTGGAACAGAATAAAAAATTCTTTTTTGACGATGCATGTCTGGATGCCTTTATTCAATTAAAAAAGAAGTTAGTGAATGCACCTATTGTGGTTGCACCAGATTGGTATCAACCTTTTGAAGTTATGTGCGATGCAAATGACTTTGCTGTGTATGCGGTTCTAGGACAACGAAAGGGAAAGATATTTCATGGAATCTATTATGCTAGCAAAACTCTTACAGAGGCTCAGCTCAACTATACCACCACAGAGAAAAAATTGTTGGCTGTAGTCTTTAGTTTCAACAAGTTTCGTTCCTATCTTGTCAGTGCAAAGGTTGCTGTATTCACTGATCATTCGGCATTGAGATATCTCTTTGCGAAAAAGGATGCCAAACCAATAGTGATACGCTGGATATTACTATTTCATGAATTTGGCATCAAGATAAAAGACCGTAAGGGTACAGAGAATCAAGTTGCAGACCATCTGTCTTGATTGGAAGTTGGTAGTGAAGACAGAAACATACTTCAATTTGTCGACATATTCCCAGATGAGAAGTTATTTATTGTAGATGCAACTCATTGGTATGCAGATTTTGTTAATTATCTAAAGTGTGGAAAACTCCCATTGGGTGTCACAAGCCAGAAAAAAGAAAGATTAATTCATGGCATAGTGAAGTATCATTGGAATAAGTCGTATTTGTTCAAGGTATGCAATGACAACATCATTCAACATTGTGTTTCGGAAGAGGAGATGCTTTCAATCCTGAAGCATTGTCATGATGCTCCTTATGGAGGTCATTTCGGTGGCATGAGAACTGTGAATAAAGTTCTCAAATCAGGATTCTAATGGCCAACATTATTCAAAGACACCCACAATTTTGTGAATCAATGCGATAGGTGTTAGCGCATCGATTCTATATCCTGACGTAATGAAATGTTGCAGTAGCCAATTATGGAGGTTAAATTATTCGATGTTTGGGGTATGGATTTCATGGGATTGTTTTCGAGTTCATTTCGAAATCTTTATATATTAGTAGCTGTTGATTATGTCTCGAAGTGGGTTGAAGCTGTTACAGTCCCAAAGGATGATGCAAAGGTAGTGTTAAAATTTTTTCACAAGCATATACTCACCCGCTTTGGCACACCAAAGGCATTGATTAGTGATCAGGGTACACACTTTCACTGTAACCAAGTGGCAACTGCATTGAAGAGATATAGAGTTAATCATAGAAGGGCTACTACCTATCATCCGTAAACAAATGGACAAGCTGAAGTTTTGAACCAACAAATTAAGAACACTCTTGAGAATGTTGTAAACCCTTCAAGGAAAGATTGGTCTTTCCGATTGGATGACGCTCTTTGGGCATTGCAGATAGCATACAAAACTCCATTAGGGATGTCACCGTATCAATTGGTATTTCGAAAAGCATGTTACTTGCCAATCGAACTAGAACACAAAGCAATGTGGGCAATTAAGCAAGTGAACATGGACTATGAAGAGGTTGGAAAGAAAAGATTGTTGGATATCACTGAACTAAAAGGAGATTAAGAGAAATGCTTATAAAAACGCTGCAATTTACAAGGAAAAGACCAAATGATGGCATGACAAGATTATTTTACAGCAACAATTTATCGTGGGTCAACAGGTTTTATTATTCAATTCTCGACTCAAATTGCACCTAGGTAAATTGCATTCACGTTGGTTTGTACCTTTTGAAGTTGTCGACGTATTTCCTCATGGTCCAGTCCTAATTCAAGATTTACATGATGGATACCAATTCAAAGTAAATGGATAAAGGCTGAAACACTATTTTGGCAACAATGATCAAAAGCAAGCAAAGACCGTTAAATTGGTCGAAAAGTTTTAATTTTTAATTAGTACTCCGTGGTTTTAGTTTATTTTATTTATGTTTTGTTAAAGTTTGTTTTCCTTCATTTTTGCAGAATAATTAGGTACCATTGTTGATGCATTGAAATCTTACTGTCAACATATTCTGATAGGTCTGTACTACCATTTATAACTCATTAAAATTCAGGGAAATTCAAATTCCACCGTTGGATCAAATTCTGTCTAGGGTGACTGTGGTGTTGTACAAAGAGTTTCCCACTTTAACTTGTAGATGGTTTAGCTTCCACGAGTCATTCTTTCTAGTCACAACACTGCAATCACCCTTGACAGAATATGTCTGCTACATTCTATTGTCAAGGGCAGAAAAATTGATGTAGCATAATATTTCACCAAGAAATTGCTGACTGCGTCGCAAGACATACTGGGATCTTGGTTTTCCCATCACTTGTGATGTTATTGTGCCAGAAAATAGGAATCGTGCACCGTGCTGGTGAGGAAGTCTTGGAAACTAAGGGCCCAATCAATGAAGATTCTGTAGAAAGAATAACTCGTGGCAAGCACACGCCGATACTGGGAGAGGCAGAAACTAGTAAGATAAAGGGCAAAGCCAAAGCCGACAGCAAAGGAACAAACCTGAATGCAGATACATCATTATTGTAGAAATTGAAAGATGTCGAAAAAATTGTCAATTCCATCAACAGTAGGCAAATCAGGCTTGTCGCTACAGTAAAGGATATGGAGAAATCCTAGAATTTGTTTTGTGCTTATACCAGAGCCTGGAATAGTTCTATTGTAGCCACATTAGGCCAACTAAGCCCATCCCTACTACCAGAATTGCAAGTGTTTCCACCAATCATTTGAAATTATGACCTCTCTTCCTCGGATGACAACTTAGAGGATCGAGATAGATCGATGGCATCCCCACCCATTGATTAGGTCTCTAATAATGAAAAGAAGAAGAATTTAGGGACATTGAAGAATTCCTGCAAACGATTGATAACTTGTTTAAGGATGGTATTTTTACTGATCAAAAGGAAATTGTTGTTGAGAAGGAAGTTGCTGCTACAGAAGAGGAAGTTGTTGCTGAAGAAGAAAAGGTTGCTAAAAATTATAAAGAAAAAGAAGAAGAAGATTATGTTGAGAAGACTGTCACTACACCCGAGTCTGTGGGTGCAAATATTGATAATTTAGAGCGAGCTGGAGTGACACCGGCAAAAGTTGTTGAGGTAACCAATGAGGAGCAATGCAATTCATTAGAAATAGTAGTCTACATTGGACCACTCCAGGTGGCCTTTCCTACAAAGGAAGTAGTTGATGATGTCGAGGCAGAGCTGAGAGCTGAGGAGCAATCTGAAGACCATGCAAAGCCCAAAGAAAAAAAGGGAATGCTCCAAGGATAAAAAATGAAAGGAGGAGAAAGAAACATTGTGTTGTCACATCGATGGCTGAGGATAACTAAGTTTATTTTAAGCTTTAGTTGTAGTGTTCATGCATTGCATGTAGCTGTAGGTTTTATTTTAATAAGTATGTATTGTCATTACATTTTCATGTTAGTGCATTGGGGACAATGCAAACTTTAAGTTTGGGGGAATGCACATGGGGCTTGGAAATGCACCCACATTTAATTTTTTTTCAGAAATGAAGCATGCAAGGTTTAATTATAGTTAATTAAAATTTTTCAAAAAAATTATTGTATTCAATGCTTAATTCTTGAATCATGTAAATTATCAATGAATGAATTGGAAAATTTTGACAGAAAGTTGTAGCTTCAATTCTTTGATGAATGGATTAGGTTGCATTAGTAATGGATGATTGCTATCATTAAATCTTGAATGAACCTACTTTATACAGATGCTTATATATGTATATATACTTATAAATTAGAGACACTCCAAAGTGGGTGTAGTATGGAATGTTAAAGAGGAACACTCCAATACTAGAGTTAGAAAATCAATCTGGCTAAAGGCTATCACTACATGAGTAATTGTTGGCATAATTACGTACTCCCTTGGGGTTTGTTGCACTCCATCATTACTTATCAGGAACAAGGGTACAGTAATGCAACAATATCCCTTATTCCAAAAAAAAATGTATATATATAATATTTAAATACTTAGTATTGTACAATAAATGTTGTAATGGTAGATAGAACTTAGGGTTTGAAGCATGATGCTAGCATTGATGAAGTTACAACCTTAGTCATTCATGCTTATGAATTTTTGATGCAATATTCTTTCATCTGAATGTGATTCATCCATTGGGAATGTAGAGGGTTCAAGTTGCTAGAATGATCATTTGCCTTGGTAAAAATTTCTTTAGCCTTGCTAGTTTCTTTTACTTGAGGACAAGTAAAAATTCAAGTTTGGGGGTGTGATAGCACTAGAAAGAACATAGGTTTTTCCCCTTACTTATTTGATAAATTGTTCCCATTTAGTTATCCTTAGCATATTTTTTAGCACTTTCAGTTTAGTAAATTGCATTTTATAACTCAGTGAATCCTAGCCTATTTTAACCTTAATTTTGCTATCTTATTGCATTAATGTCGCTGTATGAGTTAAATCCATATTGCGTCCAGAATTTTCACCGCACCTGACAGTTGTCCAGATAAGAACTAAAATTGTGCGAGTTGTCTAGTCTGGTATAACCAACATGTACGTACAAGGATAAAATAATTCTATGGAAAGGACACTTGTACTATTCGAGGAGGACATAAAAGGTGGATGTGAGAAGAAAATGAGAGCTTTTTATTTTAGATTATCATCTTCATCATCCTACCTTGAAGCTTGCAACCATGGTAGCTTAAGCCTCCACAGGTGAGCCAAAGTGAAAACTAGATGGAGAATAGCTTCAGACGAGGAGACCTAAGTGCGAGACAAGAGGGAATAGAGAGATTCAGTCGAGTTGCCTAGGAATAGAATTCTCCACTCGATTCTTTCTTATTTCTTTCTAAATGTTGGTGATTACTCTCTTTTTTCTGTTTGTATGGAAGTACACATGAATTCTTGGTGAATTGTTATCTTATTCAATTTTTTAACACGAAGTGTTATTACAGTCACTGACACTAGAAAATGCAGTGACATTTGAGCCAACAAGCATTACGACGAAAGCTGAGTGAGGGTTAGAGGAATTTAGTCCACTTGTTCTTAATAGTGCAGCATTGCCATCATTAAAAGGTGGGGTTAGTATGCATATTTAAGTGTCAGATTAAACGGATGACTGACGCTATGGAAGATATTCATTGAATTTTATTTCCTCGACAATCATCTATCTTTTTATACCTTGTGAGCACTTAGTATTCTACTGAAGATTCATGTTGGAGATCCCAGTTTGTCATTATCATATTTTATTTTATTATTTTCAAGTTATTGCATCGACAACTATCCTTACAATTTATCTTGTTTCTATCTAGTTGTTGCACCAACATTAATAGACAAAAGACTACCATCCATGTGGGATCGATATCCGACAGACTCACATCTGTCTACTATACTTGCATCGATAGTGTACGCTTGCACATTATTGCTATGACGTTAAACAGTCGATCAATAGTGTTTAAGGTTGCTAGGAGATCACTTGATGCTAGTGGAAAGGTTGGTTGTGGTGGTTGAAGAAAAAAAATTAAAGGAAGATTGTGGTGGCTCTTTTTCAATTTGAGAAAGAAAGAAGATGAAGAAAATAAAAAAAAAATCAAAGAATATGGTGAAATGAGGATAGGGGACGGCAATGGTGTGTATAGCTATATCAACCATGACCAGGTTCATTGTATCACAAAATTTTAGCAAGAAGTGAGGTTTTGTGTAACACCCCTCACCCGTATCCGTTGTCGGAATAGGGTTACAGAGCATTATCGGATAAACGTAACCCAAAATCATTCACTTTCAAGCATTTCATTAAACATATCGTTATCCATTTACAAACATGCATATCGTCCCTTAATCAAACCCTCGAGGTCGTAGAATCACTTTAGAAACGATTCGGGACTAAATCAAGATCATTAGAGACATTGATGAAAAAGATAGAAAATTTTAATTTGCAGGGGTCACACGCCCGTATCTAAGGCCATGTAACAATCAAAGTAGGGACACACAGTCATGCCACAGCCAGTGTCTGTGCCTGTGAAACTCTCTGAGTTGGGCCACACGACCAAGCCACACGCTCATGTGCCAGGTCGTGTAACAATTGAAATGGCCTTACACTATCGTGTCCCAGGCCGTGTGCTAGGCTGTGTAACTACCTGACTTGCAACCTATAAAACCTACAGGGGACACACGACTGAGACACATGCCACTATGTTAGGCCATGTAGACAGAAATTCGCCAAAATCAAGCCATTCCTTTCACCCAATTCAAGGATGTCCCTAAACACAATTTGCATATATGAGCAAGACATTAAAACATGCCCAAAACATGCATAAAATGACCAATTGACTATACCATTAATCCATACAGCCAATATGCCAATAAGGCACCTCAATCACAAACCATCCAACATATCTAAACTTATGCATTACTACACTAAAAACATACACTACCAATTCAATATCATCTTAAAGCATGCCATAATTGAGATCACAAGCAACTTAACATAACAATCCATTTTAATAACCTAAAATAGCATTTTAATAATCTAAAAACAATCAAATAATGTGCCTTCATAGATACCACAATTAAATCTAACATGAACATCTAAAACATATAAACTTTGATCCATTTCTAGCATAACACTTCATTCATTCACAAGCCAAAACAAATCACAAGTGATCAATTCCATACAATTCAAATTATACTAAGAAGATACCTATTTACAATATTAATAAAGTACCTAACATCTTAGTTTAGCATTTTTGTCCGAGTGTACCATAACAACCTATATAGCCACATATACATGCCACAACCCTAAGGAGAACAAGAACTACCAAAATCGATGGATAGTGATAGTTGAAGATTTGATCCATACAAAAGTCAACAATAACGGTCTACAAAACAATACATAAAAAAAGACATATAAGCTTATAGAGCTTAGTAAGAACATAGCATATCTTTTAACTTAACAACAATTTAATAGAACTCATATTTTACTCGATTTGAAGTTACTGGAGTACAAACAGAGGCACGTATGTGCTATTCAGGGGTACTGAAGTATAAACAGGGGCACATATGTGTAATTCAGGGGTACCGAAGTACAAAAAGGGGCATGTATGTGCAATTCAAGGGTATCAAATTACAAACTGGGCACATATGTGCAATTCAAGGGTATCAAAGTACAAACAGAGGCACGTATGTACAATTCAGGGATATATTTAATTATAAGTGTTTAATTTCATAACTATAATGCAAAATATACAAATAGAAATTCAATTAAATATTTAAATACTATGAACTTACATTGACAACTAGAGCGTTGAAATGCGATTGAGCTAATCCGTGATTTTCGCCTTTCTTCAATTTAATTCTCGTTAAGATTTATCTTGATTTAAATAAATAATTATATTCAATTAAGTATTTCAATCAATCTCGAACATTCAATTCAATCGATAATCCAAATTTATGCATAGTTACTGTTTTGCCTCTAACATTTTAACTCTTCACAATTTAGTCCTCTAGCTTGTAAAATAATATTTAAGAAATTTCATTCACATTTCACACTAGACAAATTCACTAAGCACTTCTCGCAATCCATCCAAATCAATATTTTCACAAATTTACCATGGCATTTCATTACTTTTACAAATAAGTCCCTAAATGACATTTTCATCAAAAATCCGTTTACAAAACTTGCTTATTTAACAACAAGGACTCATAATCTTTGATTAAAATACAAGAATCATGCAAGCATGTCCATGGTAAAACTCTAAACCTTTAACATTTTTGCAAATTAGTCCCCGGGCTAGTTAGATTAAGCTACAACAATCCCAAAAACATATAAACCATTAAAAAGTGACGAATTTCACTTACATCCAAGCATTAGAAGTTGCCGAACCAATAACCCTAGCTATGGCCTTTCTCTCCTCTAATTTTTGGTGGAAAATTCACTTAATGAAGATGATACTTTGTCTTTTACATATTTTACTTTATTTATTTATCAAATTACTTAATTAACCTTTACTTAAACTAATTAAAACATCTATCTCATGCCTATCTTTGTCCACTACTAATAATAATGGTCTAATTACCATTTAAGTCCATTAATTTTAAAACTTCATAGCAATTTGACACCTTTACCTTATAGAACACTACTTTGGCACCTTTTACGATTTAGTCCATTTCACTTAATTAAGCACGCAAACATCCAAATTTGTTAACAAAATTTTTATGTGACCTTACTAACATACCATAGACATTAAAATAATAATATTTAATAATTTACTCACTGGATTTGTGGTCCCGAAACTACTCTTTTGATTTCACTAAAAACGGGCTGTTACATTTTGGCTAGGATGTGAAAGAAGTGAAAAAGGGAATGTGTCTCATAACTTATAGCAAGTTTGACTTGCTAAAGGAGGAAGTGAATCACACCATTTAGGAAATTTATAGGGGGATGGTAAGGCTTAAATGCACATGTGAAATATGTGCAAAATTTTAATTAAAAAATATGAGAACAAGGGGATTTGAACCAGGGAACCCTAGGATAGCTAAGGGGCTTCTCACCACTAAGTCACAACCCTTCATTCTTTTCATTCGTGTGCATAAATTAATAAATTATGGGATGTGACATCAGCAATCTCCCTACCAGAATTAATCAATGCTTTGTATGCTCAAGAGTAAAGAATAGCATCAAGACAAGAGGAGTGTGCTAAGGGAGCCTTTCAAGCAAGAGACAAAGAAGGCTTTAGGTCCACAAATTACAAAGGAAAGAAGGGCTTGATAGAGAAGAGATAAAATCCAAAGAGATATGGTGGGAAGAAGAAATATCCACCATGCTCTCATTACAAGAAAACACGTCATTCGGAGAGGTTTTGCTGGTTCCGGCTTGATGTTCAATGTAGAGCTTGCAAGTAGCTTGGCCATATGAATAGGGTGTGCAAGAATAATGGGCAGCCGTAGTAGCAAAATGCTCAGGCACAAGCAGCTTATAGGGACCGAGCTTAGGAGGAGTTGACGTACACTACCTTCTACCTAGTACCAATAGTAGCTTTGGAAAGCACTAGCTCATTGATAGTGCTTGTACAAATCACATGACCTCATATGCAAGAATCTTCAAGAGCATTAATAAAAGCTTCAAGTCCAAGATTAAAGTTGGAAGTGGCCAGTATATCAAAGTAGAGGGAAAAGGAGATGTTTTGATCGACACTCCATCAGGTATGAAACTATTGTCAGATGTTCTTTTTGTACCTAAAATTGATCTAAATCTACTGAGTGTTGTTTAGTTGCTTGTAAAAGGCCATTCTATTGTGGTTAGGAATAAATAATGTTTTATTTTTGACACAAGTGGATGTGAACTTCTTTTGGTTGTTATGTCTCACAGAAATTTTGTTCTGGACTAGAAATTGGCGACATCTAAAGCCTATACAACATTAGTAGATGAATCTGAGTTGTGGCATAGGAGAATGGGTCATGTTAATTGCTGGTCATTATCTCAGTTGTCCGAGAATGTTTTGGTTGAGAAGTTCTCAAAAATGGTTGAGCATGTGGATGTTTGTGAATGATGTCGGTTTAGAAAGTAGAGTAGGTTGCCATTCTCTACGAACAAGGCATGGACAGCCACGAAAAAACTTTACTTAGTTCACACTAATGTGTGTGGACGTATGATAAATCAATCATTATGTGGCAAAAGGTATTTTATTTTGTTTTTTAATGATTGCACAAGGTTTTATTGGGTTATATTTCCTGAAAATAAAGTCTGAGGTTGTACATTTATTTTGGAAGTTCAAGTCTGCTGTTGAAACTCAAACCAGTTGCAAGCTCAAGATCATCAGACCTAACAATAGGACTAAATACACCCCAGAGCTGTTTGAGAAGTGACCACTTGCGGACGTACTAACGTCTAGAGTGTGACTACTGTAGTAAAAGATATATCGATGAGGCAGTATCAGCAAGTATACAGGTCCAGTTTTAATATAGTTACAACGGAGTAGGTGAGTACTCCGAGGATCGTATCGTACCTATGGGAAGCTAGTGCTAGTTCAATTTTAACATGGACACTTAAAGATCTATGTAGTACTCTAAATCAATTATAGTACGAAAACATAATAAAATAAGATTTTGAGAAATTAAAAAATTATAATAGGGAAAGAAATAATAAATCGACAGATTGAAAAATAGAATAAATCAAATATGATATGGGTGATTAGCTTGCTTCAGTAATCCCTGTCAACTGTCTCTTTGGGTTCCTCATTAATCAATTAGTCACTATCCCAGCAAGATCTTTTGATCTTCCACTCAAATAATAAGTTGGCAAGGACTACTTATCTTCTAACCTCACAGCCCAGACTGGCTTGGGATGAGGGTGAGCATGTGTAACACCCCTAACCCATATCCGTCGCCGGAGTAGGGTTACAATGCAATATCGATCAAGATACATCATATAGCATACATAACTCTTACATTTGTGCATTCATACTCAAATACCATTCAACACCGTCACATTGTCCCTTATTAGGGCCTATAAGGCCTTAGACATGCTTTAAAAATGGTTCGGGACTAAATCGATAGCATACAAAAATTTTAGAAAACTTAGAAACTTTTCATCAATACAGGGGTCACACGCCCGTGTGAACAGGCCGTGTGCCTCACACGGCTTCAGACATGCCCGTGTCTCAAGCTGTGTGGAAATAAGACATATATATAGACTTGCATCACACGGTCGAAGACATGCCCGTGTGCCAGCCCATGTGAAAAATGGAGAGTATACTGACTTATGCAACACGGCCAAGTCATACGCCTATGTGCTAGGCCGTGTGCCAATTAGGGGTATACTGACTTGTACCACATGGCCAGTCACATGCCCATGTGTGAGACTGTGTGGAGCATACTGACTTCAATTTAATATCAATACTAGGGGACACACGGCCGTGTGTCACACACGACTGAGACACACGCTCGTGTCCCTGCCCGTGTGGACAAACATAGGTCGTTTGCAAGGCCAATTTGCCACCCCAACTCATGCTTACCTAAACAACCAAAATGGTACCATTTCATCATACAATTAGGTAGCCAAAATCATCAACCAAATGCACAATTCGTATCATTATACTCTCATCTATTCCAATTCTCAATTCACTACCAACTACTTAACCAAATACATGCCAAAACAATATCAATCAATATGGTTCATTTACCATAATTGACACAAACATAACTTCCTTACAAATAATCAACACAACATCTAAAATCATACCTCCTCAAGGCATTTCTTAAGCATTTACACTTCACAAAACAATTTACCATTTGAGCAATTATAAACCACAACCATATTCATACCAAACATGCCAAAATAAGCCATCACTCATGGCTAAATATACAAACCATATCATCTATATTTACAAGCCAAATCTCATGGCTATGATCACAATCAAAATACCACATTTAGCCTATACATTCCATATATCATATTTACACAACTCCAAAGTACCAACTTAGAAGTTTGATAGTGCGATGATGTTCCCGGGGACTCCCGGATCCGAGCTAGCCTTGATTCCCTATAAAACATAGAAAAATAACATGAAGTAAGCTTCATACCTTAGTAAGTTCGTATTAACGTAATTAGTAACTTCACCATTCTTACACAAATCTAATAATATAAATGTAAGATAACAAAAAAGCACATTAATAATCTCAAGCCATTCGATAATTCATTCACTAATTTACCAAGAGTTCATCCATTTCAGGGATTCAATGTTTATAAACTTTGCGTATATACCTGTACCAACTCATACCAATCTCATTCTTGTCCATATCTTTCATTTTCCCATTGAACCATTCGGAATAGAAGTCGAATATTCAAGGATCTCAATCGATAAGTACCTATACCATGGCCCGTAGCCAAATCGAGGTAACCTATTCTCAGAGTACTTATACCATGGCCCGGAGCCAAATCAAGGTAACTCGTCTCCGAAATACCTATACCATGGCCTGAAGCCAAATCAAGGTGTAACTCACACCTGAAGTTCCGATATCATGGCTCGAAGCCAACACAATAGCCTAATGACATGTCACTAGCATCCTTGACTTCCTACGGTTCATCAGGGATTTTCCTATACCAAATCGTAGTCGAATAATTTTGAATTATTGTCGAATCATTCCTGAACTTGTCTGTAATCAAATAATTACAATTCATGCTATACGAAAGCATATAAAATACAATTATAAATAAGCTCATTGCATACAAACTTACCTTGTGTTCGAAATTAACGGATCGAGTCGATTACTCGATAACCTTGCTTTTCCCCCAATCTAAATTTGAATTCTTTCTTTCTTGATCTATAGAATTCAAGATTAACTTTTTCAATCACATATTCTTTCATTTTAGTCCATCACACACATTTAAGCATATTTGCATATTAGCCCTTTAAACTTTCACATTTTCACAAACAAATACACAAAATTCACATAATTCAACAAAACCCATGCTTGTCCAAATTACCATATTTTCATTTATTCACACTTTTAACCACTACATTTAACATTTTCTCAATTTAATCCCTTTTTGACATTTTTGTCAAAAATAACTTTACAAAAACTATTAAGCTATCAAATAACCTTCATAATCTATCATCAATCATCAAATTACTCAAGTATTCAATAATGGCTGTAACAGCCCATTTTTGGTTAAATCAGAACAGTGGTTTTGGTACCACAAATTCGAAGTCATATGATTTATTTTATTTTTTTAATAAGGTTTAAAGTATGATAGATTAATTATGTGAATGTTCGCAAAGAAATTTTACCGCTTAAATGCTTAATTCGGTGAAAAGGACTAAATTGCATAAAGTGTAAAAGTGGAGTTCTAATAGCTAAAGGTGTTTAATAGCTATAGAACTTTAAAGGTAAGGTCCTTAAGTGGTAATTGTACCATTGATTATATTAGTGGACAAATATGGACAACCATTATTAGGTTTAAATGTTTTATTACTAAGGTTAATATAGTAAATTATGTATTAAGTTAATAATAATAAAACAAAAAGGCAAAGTTCTCATCTTTAACATGGTTTCAAGCGAACTGGAAAGAGAAAGAAGCCATGGGTGAGCTTCAACATTCGGCCATCTCTCTCTTGTGCATGTAAGTCCCATTTTTGTCCTATTATGTATAAATGGTAAGTTAAATTCTTAATTATACGGGCTTACTAAGCTATAAAGCTTACTCTGTTTCTTTTCCATGTATAATAGAGGTTCAGTAGCTCGCTCGATTCAGATATAGTGGGAGATACACATCACACTATCCAATTGCCGATTGGTACCTTTGAACTTATGGATATTTGTAAATATGGCATGTATAGGCTAGTTATAAGGATATAAATATCAACCTACCCATCCCTACACTCCAAAGGTAGCACCAGCAGCGGCACTACTCAAAGGTTGCAGTAAAGCTACTATAATGGGCTTATAGCCACCGGTGGATCCACGGTCGTCAAGCGACTATGTGATCCTCAATCTTCCTCCTTATCATCAAAACCCACCCAAGTGCAACACTTATTTCATGAATGCAACATACACATTTTCACACATTTGACACTTAGGGGTATTTTAGCCATTTCACTACCCAAGGGTATTTCCGTAAATCTAATCTACAGGGGGTATTTAGGTAATTTTGCAAAATAGGGGTATTTTAGAAATTTTGTAAATCAGTGATAAGGTAATTTTGCAAATTAAGGGTATTTTGGTTCTTTTACAAATCAGGGGTATTTTACTAATTTTTCAAATCTAAGGATATTTTGGTAATTTTCAAATCAGGGGTATTTCGTAAATTTCAAACAAAGGGTATTTGGTAATTCTTCAAATCAGTGGTGTTTTGGTCCCTCTCGGGTTTTAATTATGAATTTTGGCCCATTAACAAGTGCTTGCGGCTAAAGTGAATTGACACTACGCACCAGCTAAGATTCTAGAGAAGAGGAGGTGGGCCACTAGGACCGCTTAAGTACCAAGCTCTCCCTAGATCCAATCTTAGACATGCATATCTCCGTTGCCACACTCTAACCCAGCGACTTGTCCACGGACATGTTTAATTATTATATTAAGTCTTATGCGGTTCAAGAGTTGTTCAGAACTAAGCCTAAAGTCCATTAAACCCTAGCATACTTGTCAACGTCCCCATAAAGCCCATCAAGCCCATTCCACGTTTATATAGCCCATTAAGCCCAAATCATATCCTTATGACCAATTAGGCCCAAATCTTATTCATATGGCTTTTTAGGCCCAAAACAATTCCAAATCATGTAACATGCATGACTAACTCAATTCATATAACCAAATCAATCAATTTCATCAAACTTAGCCTCAGGGCCCCCTGGGCCCATTTAGCCACTTTTGGCTGTTCGGCATTGCCGATATCATGTGTGTGTAGTGTTTGTACAAACCTGGTAATAACACGTACTGCAATTTCCTCTTAGTCACGAACCTATATTCAATATTACTTAACAATTGATCATAGGCTAAATACAAACTTTATCAAAAACTAAAGCCTCACGGTAACCTTACCGTGTGCAACAAGCCTTAACAGCTCCTTTCTTTAACACCAACCACAATTAGAGGCTACATCTGTACCAACTTAATCATTAGAGCCTAAGTAATAGATGACTTGCATCCAACACAAGTCACCCTCACAACATATATGACCATTCGACCAACCCTTAAACCGAAGTAAAGAACACATACTTAAAACCCGAAATGCAACAAGAGTGAAATGGTAACGACATTGGAGGGAAGAGATTGATGCTAAATCCCAAGAATCAATTGGCCAAAGCTGAAGAAAAACACAGAGGAGATTCGGCCAAGGTGTATTTGGCCTAAAAATTAGAATGGTACAAAGGGATATTCGGCACCTAAATGCAAGGTAAAGGAAGAAGATGAAATCACAAAAATCAAAGAAGAACCTTGAGGGAGAATAGAGGCTATTCGGTTTGCCAAGGAGGATGAGAAGAGTCGGCTCAGAAGCAAGAATAAAGGTTTAGAAGGTAGGAGAAGAGTGAAGAATCGGCAACAAGACAAGGTATTTTTGGTTGTGGAAAAATAAGGTTTCGGTAAAGAAAAGAAAAAAAATGGAAAATTCGGCATTACCTAGGATCCTAAAATCGACACACACATTTAAATAGCCTGTAGCCGGAACTTAGCCACCCCTAAAGTCCAATTCGGTACCACTTCATGCACTGCTCATCTCCTAATTTTTCTCCATGATATCTCCCTTATCCTTCTCCTAAATTCTCTCTACTGATCCCTTCTCCTTAGAGTCCCTTTACACGCCACTTCCAGCCTTCTAGAAGCCTAAAATTAAACTCCAAAATAAAGCTAAGCTAGCACTCGAACCTCAGACCTTCCTGCATGCATATGTTGCCACCTCTCTACACCCTAGTGGCATCACTTAGCCACTTCACCACAGGCTTCTTTGTGCCATTTTCACTTATTTTTATTTAAAAGCCCACTACTCACAACCCTGATTTCTTAATTAATTAAATTAAGAATCCTCCACCGTAAAACTCAAACCCAGAGCTTCTCCAACACATCTAGACACTCCAAATTTATTAAACCTTTAAAGTTGTCATGTCATTTGTCAGTTTCTTACTCACATAAAAATTTTATGAGATCCAAAGCCCAATACTAGGCTCAAATTCGTGGCATTACAATTCTACCCCCTTAAAGAAATTTCGTCCTTGAAATTTCCAACTAACTACTAAACGCACCGCTCAAGTCACACCACTATGCTTTTGCTGCGCACTCTGATTTAATAACACATGTACATTGCACGCATACAGTTTCTATACCCAAAAATTTTGCATCCACAAAAAACATACTCGACTTAATGGTGATTGAACAATCTTGAACCTTATGCTCCTCGGACCTGCATCAGAAACACGCTCCTGACTTCCTCCAACATTCACTTGGATGACGCCTTCTGCAATATTCGTAAGCCGAAAAGTTTGGACGTACCTTAACATGCTTTATAGAACGAGACTGCGGCCCTAGAAAACTGCGATCTCTTTTTTTCTTACAGTCCATGCACCTAACCTGAAGTGTTTCACCCATTTCTTTAACCTCCTCCAATACCTACCTAACTAGCTGAGTCAGCACATCAGCCCTAACACTTACACGGCCTCTTCTATGACCCCTTGCACTTCTTCTGGCGCTCATCGCTGATTCTTGTATTATCTAAATTAGGAATTTTTATGAATTTAATTCATAGTTCAATTGCTTAAAGCACATGTCTTATGCAAGTAACAATTTAAAAATTGTTTCGCCGTCGTAAATCCACTACAGGCTTAAGTTTTCTACGGGCTTTACTCTCAAAGAAGCTATTGTTTAAGTGGCCCAATATCTAGATATAGTTCAGTAATTTAAACAAATGTAAGCACATAAAACTTACTTTGCTCGACGTCGAGGGCTCGGTGAACCACACTTCAAGAATCCTGCAAAAACTTTTTAATCTACTTGTTTTAAAAACCCAAAATCTAAGTCGTATTTCACAGCCCGAGCTTTGCAACCGGGCTCGAATACCACTAAATGTAACACCCCTAGACTCGGCCCAGACGATATGGCTGAATCTGGGAATGTCACATCAAAGGCATAATTCAACACGATTTTTGCTAAGTTAAAATTTAAGGCCTAAAATCCCAAAATCCTTAAATCTTGTTAAGTAATGATAAAAGCCCATATTGTTAGGTATTTCAAAAATCATGTTTAAGAAAATTTATTTAAGTTCAACAATTAAGTAAACAGTTGAACAATGATAACAGAACACAAAATATAAAGTCAAATCGGACTACAAGGCCTTATTACAACTAGCGAAAATAAAGTAATTAAAATCATGTCCTTTGAAACAAATAAACAAAACTCCTAAGTATCTTGTAGTGTGGCCATCTCTGAGTCCTCTCCCATGTTGAGTCGTCTATTGAGGTTTACCTGAAACATTTGATAAAAAGGGTGTGAGTTTCGAAACACAGTGTGTACGACCCGTAGTAATCCAATCAACATACAATTATTACATTGGGCCTAAGCCCTATCAAAAACGGTGGTCTTGGGCCTTAGCCTACAGTGACCTCATATCACATCAGTATCACATGAATGCAATGCACCCATCCCAAATTCAACCCTGCACTCCATTTCCATTCCAACCCTACACTCCTGTGGGGATATAAATATCAACCCACCCATCCCTACACTCCAAAGGTAGCACCAGCAGCGGCACTACCCAAAGGTTGCAGCAAAGCTGCTATAATAGGCTTAAAGCCACCGGTGGATCCACGGTCGTCAAGCGACTATGTGATCCTTAAATCTTCCTCCGTATCATCAAAACCCACCCAAGTGAAACATTTATTTCATGAATGCAACATACCCATTTTCACACATTCGGTACTTACTGGTATTTTAGTCATTTCCCTACACAAGGGTATTTTCGTAAGTCTAATCTATAGGGGTATTTAGGTAATTTTACAAAACAGGGTTATTTTGGAAATTTTGTAAATCAGTGGTATTTTGGTAATTCTGCAAATTAAGGGTATTTTGATAATTTTACAAATCAGGGGTATTTTACTAATTTTTCAAATCTAAGGATATTTTGGTAATATTCAAATCATGTGTATTTCGTAATTTTCAAACTAAAGGTATTTGGTAATTCGTCAAATCAGGGGTGTTTTGGTCCCTCTCGGGTTTTAATTACGAACTGTGGCCCATTAACAAGTCATTGCGGCTCTGTTCACTATGCACCAGGTAGGATTCCAGAGAAGAGGAGGTGGGCCACTAGGACCGCTTAAGTACCAAGCTCTCCCTAGATCCAATCCCAGACATGCATATGTCCGTTGCCACACTCTAACCCAGCGACTTGTCCACGGACATGTTTAATTATTAGATTAAGTCTTATGCAGTTCAAGAGTTGTTTAGAACTAGGCCTAAAGTTCATTAAACCCTAGCATACTTGTCAACGTCCCCATAAAGCCCATCAAGCCCATTTCACGTTCATATAGCCCATCAAGCCCATTTCACGTTCATATCGCCTATTAGGCCCAAAATAATTCTAAATCATATAACATGCATGACTAACTCAATTCATATAACCAAATCAACCAATTTCATCAAACTTAGCCTCAGGGCCCATCAGGCCCATTTAGCCACTTTCGGCTTTTCGGCATTGTCGATATCATATGTGTGTAGTGTTTGTACACACCTGGTAAAAACACATGCTATGATTTCCTCTTAGTCATGAACCTACATTCGATATTACTTAACAATTAATCATAGGCTAAATACAACATTTATCAAAAACCGAAGCCTCTCTGTAACCTTACCGTGTGCGACAAGCCTTAATAGCTCCTTTCTTTAACACCAACCGCGATTTGACCTTAGATCTGTACCAACTTAAGCATTAGAGCCTAAGTAATAGATGGCTTGCATCCAGCACAAGTCACCCTCACAAAATATATGACCATTCAACGAACCCTTAACCCAAGGTACAGAACACTTACCCAAAACCTGAATTGCAACAAGAGTGAAATGGTAATGACCTTGGAGGGAAGAGATCGATGCTAAATCCCAAGAATCAATCGGCTAAAGCTGAAGAAAAACACAGATAAGATTCGGCCAAGGTGTATTCGACCTAAAAATCGGAGTGGTGCAAAGGGATATTCGACACGTAAATGCAAGGTAAAGGAAGAAGATGAAGTCACAAAAATCAAATAAGAACCTTGAGGGAAAATAGAGGCTATTTGGTTTGCCAAGGAAGAAGAGAAGAGTCAACTCAGAAGCAAGAATAAAGGTTTAGAAGGTAGGAGAAGAGTGAAGAATCGGCAACACGGCAAGGTATTTTTGGTTGTGGAAAAATAAGGTTTAGGCAAGCAAAAGAAAAAGAATGGAAAATTCGGCATTACCTAGGACCCCAGAATCAACACACCCACATTTATATAACCTATAGCTAGAACTTAGCCACGCCTAAAGTCCACTGCTCATCTCCTAATTTTTCTCCATGATATCTCCCTTATCCTTCTCCTAAATTCTCTCTACTGATCGCTTCTTCTTAGAGCCCCTCTACACGCCACTTCTAGCCTTCTAGAAGCCTAAAATTAAACTCCAAAATAAAGCTAAGCTAGCACTCGAACCTCAACCTTCTTGCATGCATATGTCGCCACCTCTCTACACTCTAGTGGCTTATCTTAGCCACTTCACCACAGGCTTCTTTGTGCCATTTTTCACTTTTTTTTTTATTTAAAAGCCCACTACTCACAACCCTGATTCCTCAATTAATTAAATTAAGAATCCTTCACCATAAAACTCAAACCCAGAGCTTCTCCAACACACCTAGACACTCCAAATTCATTAAACCTTTAAAGTCGTCATGTCATTTGTCATTTTCCTGGTCACTTAAAAATTTCATGAGACCCAAAACCCAATAGGCCCAATTCTATGAGGCCCAAATTTGAGGCGTTACAAGTTTAAGCCATGTGATTTGGCTTAACTTGGTATAATGTTTTGGTTGTGTATAAGTATTCAAATATGGTATGTTTTGTCAAGTAGTATATGGAATGGAAATATGCAAATGATGTCTTGATATGTATTAGCCACATGAATGGAAAATGCATGATATTATTTAGGTATTTGAATGCTATGTTGAAATGGTATAAAATGTGTATGAAATTTTGTGGATTGATTGCCCATTGGGTTATATAATGTTGCAATTTATGCTTGAGTATGCATGTAAAAATAGGGTGGCAAAGTGGCTTTGCAAATAGCCTATTTTTGTCCACACGGGTAGAGACACGAGTGTATGTCTCAGCTGTATGCGACACACAGTCATGTTACATGGCCGTGTGTCCCCTGGTGTTGATATTAAATTGAAGTTGGTATGCTCCACATGGTCTCACACACGGGCGTGTGACTAGCCGTGTGGTACATGTCAGTATACCTAATAAATGGCACACGGCTTAGTACACGGGCGTGTGACTTAGTCGTGTTGGATAAGTCAGTATACCCTACAGGTTTGGCACAGCCTAGCACACAGCCTAGAACATGAGCGTATGTGGCCACTTCGAAGGACACACGGGCTAGACACACGGGCGTGTGGTCGGCCGTGTGACCCAAGTCAGTATGCACCCCTTGTTTTCACATGGCTGGTGACACGGACGTGCCTAGTGGCCGTGTAAGACGTCGCTCCTAAAGCATGTTTAAGGCCTCGAAGGCTATTATAAGGGACAAAATGATTGAGATTGAATAATGATTGTATAAATTTATCAAATGATCTGAAAAAGTGCAGTTATATGTGTTATATGTCCGGTAATGTTCCATAACCCTATTCCGATGTTGAATAAGGGTGAGGGGTGTTACAATGGCAACATGTTAAATCTTTAACAATTTCGAAATCTAAGGTATGGGCTAGCTAGAATATGAATCGAGCTAAAACCATACATTAATCAAGCTTTCAAAGTGACCGAATGGAAACCTATTTCCTTGGCTTTCTTCTTGCAAAAATTCAGCTAAAGGAAAGAAAGATGGACACCATTTCATTTTGTTTTTTTATTAACCTTTATTTAATAAATGATAATTTTAACCTTAATTATACATTATTTAAAACACCTAAAATGTGTCCATATATGTCAACTAGGGTTTCAAATGGTTTAATTACGATTTAAGACCACCATGATACCTTTAATTAATAGAACACAAGTTTTGCACTTTACGAGATTTAGTCCTTTTTCTCTAATTAACCATTTAATCAATAAAACTAGGTCACGAAATTTTCACATATATCAACACATAAAATAATATTAAAATAATTTTTTGACATCGAATTTGTGGTTCCGAAACCACAGTTCCAATTTCGCTAAAATCGGGTTGTTACAACTCTCCCCTTTAGTGATTTTCGTCCCCGAAAATCTTACCAGTGAATAAGTTCGGGTATTGTTTTTTCATAGCATCCTCGGGTTCCCATATAGCTTATTCAACCCTGTGTCGATGCCATAATACTTTCACTAATATGATTCTCTTATTTTTCAGCTCTTTGATCTCACGAGCTAAAATTGGAATCGGTTCTTCAACATACGACATATTAGACTGAATTTCAACCTCAATCGGGGAAATGACACGCGAAGGGTCGGATCGGTATCGTCGAAACATCGGCACACGAAACACATTATTTATTTTCTCTAACTCAAACAGTAAAGATAATCGATAAGAAATTGGTCCGATTCACTTGATAATCTCATACGGCCCGATGAATCTCGGACTTAATTTCCCTTTTCCACAAAACTGCAATATTTTTTTTCCACAGTGACACTTTTAAAAACACTTTATCCCCGATCTGGAACTCAATATCTTTCTATTTTAAGTCTGCGTATGATTTCTGTCGATTCGAAGCTACTTTTAAACTATCACCAATTACCTTCACTTTTTCTTCTGTTTCTCTAATCAGATCTACCCCGTGAATCTTATTCTCACTAAGCATAGTCTAATACAACGGTGCTCTACATTTACGACCGTATAGAGCTTCGTACGGTGCCATCTTTATACTCTATTGGAAGATTTTATTATAAGCAAACTCACTTAGTAGTAGATATTTCTCACAGCTACCTTCAAACTCAAGAATACAACAACGCAACATATCCTCAAGTATCTGAATAACTCGCTCGGATTGACCATCTATTTGCGGGTGAAATGCAGTGCTAAAATGCAGCTTTGTACCTAAAGCTTCTTGCAATTTCTTCCAAAATCGCCAAATGGATCTCGGATCTCTATCCGAAACAATACATAGTGGCACTCCGTGCAATCGAACAATCTCTGAGATATACAACTCAGCCAATTTATCAAGTGAATGATCTGTACGTACAATAATGAAATGAGTTGATTTTTTCAATTTTTCAACAACAACCCAAATCGCATCTTTCTTTCTCGGAGATAAGGGTAAACCTGATATGAAATCCATCGTTACTCTATCCCATTTCCATTTAGGAACCATAATAGGCTGTAATAAACCTGACGGCAGTTGATGCTCAGCTTTGACTTGCTGACAAATCAAACATTTCAAAGCAAATTCTGCAATATCTCGTTTCATGTCGTGCCACCAATAAAACTATTTCAAATCATTATACATTTTTGTGCTTCCCAGATGTACTGATAAACAACTATTGTGTGCTTCGTTTAGAATCTTCCAAATGAGCTCAGAATTTCTTGGTACACATATTCTATCATGAAACATCAAGCAATCATCTGGCCCTGTTAGAAACTCTGAATCAAAAATTGACTCACACTGAGCTCATTTTGCTTGCAATTCATTATCAAAATTTTGAGCCTCACAAATCTGCTATAGAAATAACAGTCTCGCTTCCATCTCGCCTACTATCGATTTGTCGTCAGACAAAGCTAATTGTTGTTCAAAGTACGTAAAGCAAATAAGCACTTTCGGCTCAAAGCATCAGCAACTACGTTCGTTTTTCCCGAATGATAGTCAATCACCAATTCATAGTCTTTTAGCAATTCTAACTATCTTCGCTGTCGCAAATTCAATCTTTCTGAGTCATCAGATATTTCAAGCTTTTGTGGTCGGTATAAATATGGCATTTCTCACCAAACAAATAATGACACCAAATTTTCAATGCGAACACTATCACGACTAACTCTAGATCATGCATTAGATAATTCTTTTCGTGCGGTTTCAATTGTCTCGAGGCATAAGTTATAACTTTACCTTCCTGCATCAAAACACAACCTAGGCCATTTAATGATGCATCACTGAAAACTACAAATTCTTTACCCAGCTTAGGCTGAACTAACATGGGTGCCTCTATTAATAATGCTTTCAACTGTTCGGAGCTCTGTTGACACTTTTTCTGACCACACAAATTTAACATCTTTTTGAAGCAATCGTGTCATCGTAGTCGCAATCGTCGAGAAGCCTTTCACAAATCGTCTATAATAGTCGGCTAGTCCCAGAAAACTATGGACTTCGGATAATTTCTCGGAGGCTTCCAATCTATAATCGAAAAAATTTTGCTCGGGTTGACTTTGATACCTGCGGCTGAAACTATATGTACTAGAAAATCAACCTCTCGTAACTAAAACTCACATTTCCTGAACTTTGCAAACAACTGTTTATCTCTCAAAGTTTGTAACACGATTCTCAAATGCTCAGCATGCTCAAATTCATCATGAGAGGAAATAAAAATATCATCAATAAACACAACTATGAATCAGTCTAAGTATGGCCTAAAAATCCGGTTCATCATGCCCATTAAAACAACAGGTGCCTTGTTAGTCCGAAAGGCATAACAAGATATTCATAGTGTCTGTACCTTGTTCTAAATGCAGTCTTTGGCACGTCGGAGTCTTTAACTCGCAACTGGTAGTAACCCGATCTCAAATTACATTTTGAAAACACTATTTACCCTTTTAACTGATCAAACAAATCATCTATTCGTGGTAAACGTTATTTATTCTTGATCGTCACTTTGTTGAGCTGTTGATAGTCAATACACATTCTCATTGTGCCATCTTTCTTTTTCACAAATAATACCGGTGCACCCAGGAGAGAAATTCGATCTAGCAAAACTTTTATCTGTCAACTCTTACAACTGAGCTTTCAATTGTTTTAACTCTATCGGAGCTATTTGGTATGGAGCTATCGATATCGGCGTTGTTCCTAGTACTAATTCAATACCAAACTCAACTTCTCTGATGGGTGGTAAACCCGGTAACTCTTCGGGAAATACATCTGGATATTTGCACACAACTGGTACTGATTCAATCTTTATTTTTGTCACTTTCGTATCAAGTACATAAGTAAGGTAAGCTTCACAACCCTTTCCCACAAATCTCTGAGCTAACATAAATGAGATCAAAACTGGCAAGCTATTTAGATTATCAGCTTCAATTCTAATAGTCTCATTATTCTGACATTTCAGTTCAATTGTCTTTCGTCTATAATACACCATAGCATCATGCATCGTTAGCCAATCCATACAATCACATTCTAGGTGGTCTACCTCTATTCGACGTGTTACTTGGTCTCACATTCTAAACTTTTTCTTTCTCATCCAGCTTAGGGCAATCTCTGTTAAAGTGATCTATTGAACCACATTTGTAACCAGCTTTATTACTTTTATTCCAGCATTCTCGAAAATGTCATCTTCCACACTGCTGACATTTGGGTTTGTTGTCTCTCACATTGCCAACACTCGTTAATGATGTAGCTTGAGCTTTAGAACCAAAGTATTATTTTATACGATCTCTGTTCGAATATTCATTTGAAGCATTTGGGTGAGCGTACAAATCTCTAGATTTCTTCGATGAAGATTGATACGGCTTACTCATTGATCTTTTTCTCGAGCCTCTAGCTTCTGGATCTGCCTTCCTCTTTTCTTTGCTAAGATCTTCGGCTTTACAAGACTTTTCAACTAGAACGACAAATTCTTTCAACTCTAAAATTCTGACTAGTAATTTTATATATTTTTTCAGCCCATCAACAAATCGCTTACACATTATTTCTTCAGTAGACAAATACACTCGAGCGTACTTGCTTAACCGTACGGATTCTCTTTCATACTCTATTACAGTCATGCGGCTTTGTTTCAATTCTAAAAGTTCTTTATGCTTTTGATCTAGAAATCGTTGACTGATGTATTTCGGATTGAAAGAACTCCTGAGTAACCCGTTCTATCGGAACCACAGATATCAACATGTTCCACCATTGGTATACGGTGTTTCTCAGCAAAGATACAACACATTTAATACATTCTTCGGGAGTACAAGACAATTCATCAAATACTCAAATTGTATTTTTGAGCCAGAACTCAGCTCTCTCAGCATCATCATCAGTAGTAGCCCGGAACTCTTCAACCCCATGTTTACGTATCTTATCTACTAGCGGCTTATTCAACCGTATCGGATCTATAACTTGGGGAACAATAGGGATTTGTTGAGGAATAGGTGGGGTGGAGGTCGTTGAGCAGCCAGATTCGTTCGAACGAACGCCGTGAACCACTCACTCATCATTTGGAAAAAGGCTTATTTAGCCTCTCCCTCCTAGCTACTCGTTACAAGCCTAGTACCAGATGGCACTGCCCCTGGAATAGGAGTGGGCGCATTACTCTCTACATCATCAACTATAGCTCGTCTTGGATCCATTACTATAAGAAAGCATAATTTAAACTGTAAGGAATCATCACACTATCGCAAAGTATATATGGCATGTATAGCTAGACTTGCAGACACGCTATGTTAGTCCTAGAATCGACTAAACCGTAGCTCTGATACCAATAAAATGTAACACCCCTAACCCATATCCGTCACCGAAGTAGGGTTACGAGGCATTACCGATCAATATACATCATATAGCATACATATCTCATACATTTGCGCATTCATACTCAAATACCATTTAACACAATCACATTGTCCTTTATTAGGGCCTATGAGGCCTTTGACATGCTTTAAAAATGGTTTGGGACTAAATCAATAACATAGAAAATTTTGGAAAACTTAGAAATTTTTCATCAATACAGGGGTCACACGCCCGTGTGAACAGGCACACGGTTTCAGACACTCCCGTGTCTCAGGCCGTGTGGAAACATGGCATACATACTGACTTGCATCACATGGTCGAAGATAAGCCCGTGTGCCAGGCCATGTGAAAACTGGAGAGTATACTAACTTATGCAACATGGCCAAGTCACATGCTGGTGTGCTGGGCCGTGTGTCAATTAGGGGTATACTGACTTGCCCCACACGGCCAGTCACACGCCCGTGTGTGAGACCATGTGGAGCATACTGATTCAATTTAATATCAATACCATTGGACATATAGCCGTGTAACATGACTGTGTGTCACACACGGCTGAGACACACACTCGTGTCTCTGCCCGTGCAGACAAAAATAGGCCATTTGCCAGGCAATTTGCCACCCCAAGTCATGCTTACCTAAACAACAAAAATGGTACCATTTCATCATACAATTAGGAAGCAAAAATCATCAACCAAATGCACAATTCATACCATTATACTCTCATCTATTCCAATTCTTAATTCACTACCAACTACTTAACCAAACACATGCCAAAACAATATCAATCAATATGGTTCATTTACCATAATTCACAAATACATACTTCCTTATAAATAATCAACCTGACCTCTAAAATCATACCTTCTCAAGGCATTTCTCAAGCAGTTACACTTCACAAAATAATATACCATTTGAGCAATTATAAACCATAACTATATTCATACCAAACATGCCAAAATCAGCCATCACTCATGGCTTAATATACAAACCATATCATATATATTTACAAGCCAAATCTCATGGCTATGATCACAATCAAAATACCACATTTAGCCTATACATGCCATATACCATATTTACACAACTCCAAAGTACCAACTTAGAGGTTTGATAGTGCGATGAAGTTCTCGACAACTCCCGGATCTGAGCTAGCCTTGATTCACTATAAAATACATAGAAAAATAACACGAAGTAAGTTTCATAGCTTAGTAATTTCGTATTAATGTAATGAGTAACTTCACCATTCATTCACAATTCAAACATTATAAATGTAAGATAACCAAAATACATTGAATCTCAAGCCATTTGATCGTTCATTCACTAGTTTACCAAGAGTTCATCCATTTCAGGGATTCAATGTTTATAAACTTTGCGTACATACCTGTACCAACTCATATCAATCGCATTCTTGTCCATATCTTTCATTTTCTGGTTGAACCATTCGGAACAGAAGTTGGATATTCAAGGATCTCAATCGATAAGTACCTATACCATGGCCCTTAGCCAAATCAAGGTAACTCGTCTCTAAAATACCTATACCATGGCCTGAATCAAAATCAAGGTATAACTCACCACTGAAGTGCCAATATCATGGCCCAAAACAAACACAATAGCCTAATGACATGTAGCTAACATCCTGGACTATTCCTATGGTTCATTTGGGATTTTTCAATACAAAATCGTAGTCGAATCATTTCGAATTACTGTCAAATCATTCCCAAACTTTCCTTAATCACATAATTACAATTCATGCTATATCAAAGCATATAAAATACAATTATAAATAAGCTCATTGCTTATGAACTTACCTCATGTTCAGAATTAACGGATCGAGTCGACTACTAGATAACCTTGCTTTTCCCCCGATCTAAATCCAAATTCTTTCTTTTTTGATCTATATGAATTCAAAATTAACTTATTCAATCACATATTCTTTCAATTTATTCCATAAAGCACATTTAAGCATATTTGCATATTAGCCCTTAAACTTTCACATTTTTACAATTTAGTCCCTATTTCACAAATACACAAAATTCACATAATTCAACAAAACCCATGCTAGGCTGAATTACCATAGCGTCCCTAGCAGCTCATGATTTTCATTTATTCACACTTTTAACCACTACATTTCACATTTTCTCAATTTAATCCCTTTTTGACATTTTT
Organism: Gossypium bickii; assembly: GCA_025503065.1. Classification (NCBI taxonomy): domain Eukaryota; kingdom Viridiplantae; phylum Streptophyta; class Magnoliopsida; order Malvales; family Malvaceae; genus Gossypium; species Gossypium bickii. The sequence continues at coordinate 36,431,997 of CP106717.1, read as the reverse complement.
GTCAAAAATCACTTTATTAGAACTATTAATCTATCAATTAACCTTCACAATCTATCATCAATAATCAAATTACTCAAGTATTCAACAATGGTAACATGTTAAATCTTTAACAATTTCAAAATCTAAGGTATTGTCTAGCTAGAATACGAAGCAACGATCTCAAAAGCGTAAAAATCATCAAAAATCGAGCTAAAACCATACCCTAATCAAGCTTTCAAAGTGACCGAATCAAAACCTAATTCTTTGGCTTTCTTCTTGTAAAAATCTGGCTAAAGGAAAGAAAGATGGTCACCATTTCATTTTGTTTTTATTTTATTAACCTTTATTTAATAAATTACAATTTTAACCTTAATTATACATCATTTAAAACACCTAAAATGTGTCCATATATGTCCACTAAAGTTTGAAATTGTTTAATTACCATTTAAGTCCACCATAAATGAAAGCCAAATCTATTTTATACCTTTAACTAATAGAACGCAAGTTTTGCACTTTATGCGATTTAGTCTATTTTCTCTAATTAACCATTTAAACGATAAAATTAGTTCACGAAATTTTCACACATATCGAATAACATGTTGTAAACATAAAATAATATTAAAATAACTTTCTGGCATTGGATTTGTGGTTTTGAAACCACTATTTTGATTTTACTAAAACCGGTTGTTACAGCACGAATAAGCCATACCAGTTTTGGGTTAATTCCAACCTTAATGACCATCGAGGTTTGTCGGGCCTAAGGTTTTAGGTTCTTCTTTTCCCAAACAATCGATCTATTGAGCAACCCTACAAAACAGAAAATGGATCATATATTTTGTAACAACCCAAACCCGGCCCAAACGCTATGGCCGAATCTGGTCCGTTACAGTGAAAACATTTTTGAAGTTCCTTTTTGAAACCAACTTAAATTTTGAAAACCCTTCTTTTTAGTGGACTTAATAAAACCTTACTTAGATTAAATTTGGAAATCATTTGGGTCAAGTTGTTTTAGAGTTTTAAATGTTGCCCGACAGCACGGTAAAACATTTTCGTTTACTTTGAGAAAACGTGTTCATTCAATGTAATATTGGTAAAAATAGTTTAAGCAAATTATTCAAAGAATATAAAAAAACAACAAAGCTAAAGTATTAGGAGGCCTTATTACATTCAAAATAAAATCAACTAAAGATTAAAATAACTAAAGCCAAAATCCATTCGGTTTAAATTCACTGCATGGCCACCTCGAGTCAGCCCGGCTCCACATCCGCGATCTACTCGTTACCTGAAAAATGGTTAAAGGAAAAAGGTGAGTCATCAAGACTCAGTGTGCCACCCTTTTTCCTGGATTAGCAAAATATCATATGCAACATAAACATAACCATCATGCATCCAATCAATATGCACCCAATCCTAACCATCCATACACCTTTTCTACCCCGTGTGGTACCAAACCACTGGTGGTGCCAAACCACTGGTGACATATAGTCACAATGTGTTACCAAAACACTGGTGTCCCAAAGACACGATATCCGTCAATGTGGTGCCAAACCACTGGTGTCCCAAAGACACGTTTGTGATACCAAATCATTGGTGACCGAAGTCACAAATCCGATGATGGGGTCAACCCATCGTGTGATACCAAATCACTGGCGTCAATCCCTCAATACCGCCTTGTGGGGCCAACCCACTGTGGTGCGAAACCACGGGGACGAGACGCTGAGGTGCCAAACCTCTGGAGGTGCCAAACCTCTGGTGACCCAAAGTCACAAAGTTGTGTTACCAAAACACCGGTGCTCGTCGGCAAAGAAAAATATCACCGCCCCTCCTCTCATATCACCCATCATTATACCAACTCATGTATAGTATTCAAATCATGCAAACATGTTTAACGTTGCATCTCATAGCACATACATCATAAATCATGACATCATGTATCAATAACAATACTCATAATGAAACGAACTTACTCGAATCAGCACATACCCCATAGGGTATCATATCACTCAACCATACTTGTTTCGATTTTACCAATCAATCGGTTTATCAAACATATACAAAGCAAGAAGTGTGTTAGTTTACACACCGTTACTAATACGACTATCAAATCCCGAGATCAAGATCTAACGCACTAGATCCCCTTCCTTAACACTTTCCGAGCACTAGCCACAACCCGAGATATGCGAGATCAAGCCTTCCCTACAATCGGCGTAACTAAACAACATAATCATGCTAATCAACCTCTGGGGTATAATCGTAATTTTACCTACTAAGGGTATTTTCGTAATTTACCTACCAAGGGTATTTTCGTAAATTCACAACCGAAATGGCCTTTTCCAAGGCCTAATGTCACCACTAGCGACTCATTACCATCTCCTGGTCATACCGGACGATTGGGCCTAAAACCCGATTTCGGCCATCATCCGCCCCACATGCTCGTGTGGCCCACCTAGCACAAATCTAGCCACGTATATAACTTCCACCTAGTCTAGATCAACATATACTAACCAATCATGCAATTTACTCATATATGGCCTCACGGGCCCATTGGGCCCACTTCGCCCATCGAGGCCCAAGCAAATTTGAACCCACGAGAATACTACGATGGCCTCAACTATCGCGTCGAAGCCCCACACATGCGCTCGCACGCTGCGTGTGGCTACTAATGCCGTGTAACCGCATTTCGCATTTTGCCGCTTCTACAACTAGAGTAGAGAGAGTTACACACTGATAGGACTCTGCGGGCTAATCCGCGCTCCGACCACTCTTGTGCCCAAACGCCTCCAAGATGTGTTTACTCTCCTCCTAGGATGCTCCTTATATAGCTAGCTCTTCACCTTCATTCTTTGTGTCTTTTCGATGTGGGATCCTTCACAAGTAGAGTTTAAATTCAATCAAAACTCTTGCCAGTCAATCTGCAAAATAAATACTCCATTGCTTCTCATGAGATTCGAACCCGTGCTCCCTTGTAGCATAATCCACGCTGCTAACCACTTGGCCACAAGCTCCTCTTGTGTCTTAAACCATGCGCAACTAAATATAAACTATGGGCCAAATTCTAAGGTCCAAGCAAAAAGAAACCAAAATGCAAAAGCCAAGACTTGAACCTTGGACCTCCTTCCTTCCTTGTGGCGTCACTCCCTTGCCTCTTATGTGGCGTCACTTTGCCACTACACCACACACTCCACTTGTGTCATTTTTCTCCATATTTTATTCTTAAGGCCTATCTGCCAACTTCCAGGGTTTTTTTTTTCACCTAAAACCAAAATTTCCCCAAAGCCAATATTTGATCCCGGACTTCATAGAAACCTCAATCTTCCAAAATCACTTATCTAATAAGTCTAACTTGCATTTAAGCCGATCTCTTATTCTCTGAAAATTTAAACGCTACTACGCCTAAGGCCCATTGGGCTCAATTCTCCTAGGCCCAATTTTGGGATGTTACACACTAATCCCCAATAAAAGGATTTTTTCCTCATGGTTTTCATAAACAATATAGAAACAATATAAAAACAATATAAAGATAAAACATGAAGAATAAATTGAAGTAAAGGGTTTAGGAAAATGTTTGATTTTTATTAAGAATGATGTGAATCCACAAGTTTGATTGTATCAACGAATCCTCTCTCGAGATAGCCAAAGAACAACATGAAAATAAATCTAAAACCTAAGAATAAAAAAAGCTAAACTAAAATTAAAAGTAGAATTTTACACTAAGTAATTGGTGTCTGTAATGTGTGAAGAATGAGCCTATTTATAGATTTCTTGTGGTCACTATACTTAATTTTGCCGAGTTTTAAGTTTGATTGTGTAGACAAAAATACCCCCTGGCTCGTGTTAGTTTTCATCCAGAGTCGATGTCACGACACACCAGGACCTATATTGTGACAAAGGAGTTAGTATACTCCTTTTAGGTTATCTTCAGGGGTATGTCGCGAGACCTTGAGGCTGTGTCACGAAATCAAAGGAAGTCTTGTGATTTCTCCATTTTGCTCCCTATGTTGTGAAATTGATCATTTCGTGTTATGGTATAATAACCAGTATCAATTTATTATGCCTTCTAATGGTCTCTTGCACACTTACCAAGTTCATTAGCTCACCCTTGGGCCTCATTCGACCTCTAAGGTCAGTAAAAGACTCAATTTGCACATTTTATTAACTTTAGGAAAACTTACAAAACATAACTAAAACTTAATGAAAATACTTTCTTTCAAGCTCTTAAAGTGCAAAAATGAGTTTAATATGCTACATCGGATTGCAACATGTTTCTCCACATAGGAAATCATAGCATGACATAGTAACTACAACTAGCCTACGAGTTTTTGTGCACTAATGAATGAATCTTTCTTATTCTTGTGACCGTGTCACTTTCTTTTTCAATTCATCTCACTCACGAATTCTTTTTACTTTTTAAGAACTTTTTCTACTCGTATTGATTTTTTTTTTTTTTGAGATTTGCTTTTTTTTTGCACATTTAGGGTAACCTATAATTCCTATATCACACAAATCTATATCACACAAAGAAAAAGGGAAAATACAAATTAATGTTTTAGGCTCAGGTTTTGTAATAAGGTTCATCAAGAAGTGTTAATAGGCTCAAAAATCGGTACTAAAGGCGACTAAATATAGGTTAGCTTTTTTGCTCTAGATATCTTTCGAATAATGCCTTTGTTCATCCCTTAAATATCTAAACGTGCACAAATTTAATCAACGAAACAAACTCAGGTTCAACCATTTATCATTCGTACTAGCATGCTCGTTTCCTTGTATTTTCCAAAAAATGCCTTTGGTCATCCCTTAATTCCTACTTAGGGTGTAATATATAGAACTTAGTAGTTTAATAATCAAAAATTCGAAATCACTTATCATCATGCTGACTTTATTTGTGAACACAAGTCTAATAGCCCGTTTTCAGTGAAATCAAAATAGTGGTTTCAGGACCACAAATTCGAAGTCAAAAGATTTATATTATTATTATTTTATTTTCTACATCATTATAGTAATACCATATAAAAATTTTGTTGAGAAAGTTTACCGTTTACATGCTAAATTTGATAAAAAGGACTAAATCACGTATAGAGCAAAAGTTGAGTTCTAGTAGATAAAAGTATTAAATCGCTATAGAACCTTAAAGTAAGAGACCTTAAATGGTAGTTAGACCAAAAATGTGTTAGCGAATGAGAATGTTTTGGCATTATTGAAATTTTGATTAAATTTAAAGGTTAATTATGTAATTTGGTAAATAATGACAAAATAAAATAAAACAACAATTAGGTTATCATTTTAACCTTTCTTTCAACCGAAAATCAAAGAAAAAGTAAGGTATGGAAGCTTGGCATTCAGCCATTCTTGTTTTCCTTGATTAGTAAGATATTTTGTCCTGTTTTTAATTATTTCTACGTTTTCGGGATAGTTGTAGCTTAATCTACCTAGCCCAAGGATTAATTTGAGAAACTATTAAACTATTAGGGTTTTACCATTAATGAATATACATGATTTTTTTATGTTTGATGATAGAAAAGTATGGTTGTTGTTAGATAAACAACTTTTATTAATAGATTTTTATGAAATTGTCAAATAGGGACTAAATTGAAAAATAAAAAATTATACATGGTGAAATTGTAAAAGAACTGAAATATAGAGACTGCTAGGGACCTAATCGATATTCAGCCATAGTGGGTTGTGGTGGAATTTCATGAATTTCAATTTTTATGAGATAGGGAGTAAATTGTAAAGAAATTAAAAGCATAAGGGTAAAATGGTAAATTTTTTGAACTATGATCTTAGGTTAAATTGAATGAAATATATTCTGAATTGAGTTAAATTTATCCGTAGAGATCAAGATAGAGCTCGTACGACTTTAGATCAGGGCAAAGAGAAAATCTCAGATTAATCGCCTCCGTATCAACGTATTCCCGTCGAGGTAAGTTCATGTAATTAAATCGTATTTATATGCTTTACTTGAATTATATATGTGTTGTGAAATGTCATACATATATATACTGATTGCATATCCAACGGCGTACGACAATTATCGAGTCCCGTTTGAACCTTAGGAATACATAGGATACAAATGACATGTCATTAGGGTTTACATGATTCAGGTACTGGTCCTGAACGTCCTATCAATGGCTGAGTCCGGCATGTGTTGCGGATACTCCACAGTTCATGTGAGCAGCATCGTGTAGCCACACTCTAACCCACAGCTCGTGAGAGCATACCGATTTATAGCTTGTGTGTGGATACATGTACAGGATTTGATGAATTACAGTTATATGATTTAGCACACTATGTCTAAGCTATCTCGAGTATCCAACAGTATTCCAAATGGTTCAAGGGGCATTACACTAATACAAAATGGTGAGAGTTTGATACGAACTAATACAGGGACATATGTGAATTACATTGAATTAGTACTACATTGTATATTGATAATTGAAATGGATGATACATGTATATGAGATATAATTATATGTTGTGTTCATTCTTGATTACATAGCCTATGTTATATGATCAAGTGGCTAACATGTTTGGTGTACATGTTTAGGCTTTGGCCAATTGTAGTTGGATTACGCCATGTTATCTTACCTATTATGTATTGAAATGGTAAGTTGTGTTCTATGTTATACGAACTTACTAAGCTTATATGCTCACTCTGTGTTATATTCTGTGTTTTTCTAATGAATCCGAAGCTCGTTTGGGTTGGAAGCTTGTCAGAGCTATATTACACTATCCATCGGCTCTTTTGGCACTTTCAATTATTTTGATTTCGGTTATAATGGCATGTATAGGTATTTTGGCTAATGTTGGCCATGTGTTTGGTTGTTGAAAAATGATCATTTAGTTTGGCTTGTGGTATAGCACTTTGATGATGATATGAGTTTAGTTTTTGGCATGTAAATACTAGCCTTATAATGGTTGATGAATCACTTATTATGGTTGAATGATGGAAGATTAAATGATAGATGAATATGCATTATATATATGGCTTGTGAGTTGTTAAGAATTGGTACTTTATTTGAATGGATTATATAACTATTGATGTTATTTGTTGAATGGTATATTTGGCACCATTTGGTATGTTTTGATAAGAAAATTCAATGGTATGTACTGATGCAAACTTAGTTGAAAGTTAGTTAATCATTTTGGCCAAATAAAGTACATGGCTATACATGTTTTCATGTTATCATTTGAGGTGCCTATGAGCATATTGATTGTATGTGATTATACCATATGAATGAAGCTAGAATATGCATGATTTTGATGCCTTGTTATGACTTGTATATATGTTCATTTGTAGTTGTAGGTACATGCCTAGTTGGGTGAGAAAAATGGCTTGTAAAATGACCTATTTTCGTCCACACAAGTAAAGACACAGGTGTGTCTTAGCCGTGTGTGACACACGGCTAGGTGACACAGTCTTGTGTCCCCTATAGCTTTCAAAAGGTTGCAAGTTAGGCTGTTACATGGCCTAGCACACGGGCATGTGGGGTTACTTAGAAGGGTACACAGCCTGGCACACGGGCCCTGTGGCTTGGCCATGTGACCCAAGTCAGTGAGTTACACGGGCTGGGACATGGTCGTGTGACCTCTACAATGTTGAAAATTTTCATTTTTTTTAAAAATTCTCTGAGTTTTCGATTTAGTCCCGACTTGTTTCTAACCCGTATTTAGGGCCTTGAAGGCTTGTGTAAGGGACAATATGTATGCTTTGACTTGGCTTTAATATGTTTATTAATATGATATGAAATGTTTATAAATATGTGTTCGTATGGTTTGAAAGCTTCGGCAAAGCTCCGTAACCCTGTTCTAGTGATGGATACAGGTTAGGGGTGTTACATTTATTATTATCAAAGCTACGGTTTAGTCGATTCTCAGACTGAACATAGCATGTACGAGTCTAGCTATACATGCCATTATATAACCTGTGATAGTGTGATATCTCCTGATAGTTTTAGAACATGATTTTATATAGTAATGACATCCAACCGAGCCGACTCTGATGCTGTAGAGAGTAACACTCAAGCCTTCATTCACGGAGTAGTGTCGAGTGGTATAAGGCCCGTACCTGAGGGTCGGGAGGAGAGGCTAAGGAAGCCTTCTTCCAAATGATGAACGAACGGTTTACCGAGTTCGTACAGAGAAATCGGGCTACTCAACAGCCTCCCTCCTTCCTGCTCCCCAACTGATTCCCGTTATTCCTCAAGGTTTGGATCCTATACGAGTTAGTAAGCTACCTGTTGATCGAATTCATAAGTACGGGGTGAAGATTTTAGAGCTACTGCTGAAACTGATCTTGAGAGAGTAGAATTCTTGTTAGAGAACACAATCAGGGTTTTGGATGAACACAATGTGCAATATCCTTGTTGAAAGATTCAGCTTATCAATGTTGGAATACATTGATTTCTGTTTTGCTAAGAGATTTGATTACCTAGGAATTCTTTTTAATTGAGTTTTGAAAGAAATACACTAGTCAGAGGTTTCTAGATTAGAAATGTAAAAAATTTCTTCAGCTCAAATAGGGCCGTATGACTGTGTCATAGTATGAATGGGAGTTTGTAAGACTGAGTAAATATGCTTGAGAATGTATTCTGATTGAGACTGCTATATGTAAGAGATTTGAAGAAGAGTTAAATGAAGACATAAAGCTTCTAGTTGGAATTCTTGAGCTAAAAGAATTGGTTGATCAAGTACATAAGGCCGAAGAGCTGAGTAAAGAGAAAATACATGCTCATTTTAAAGCTAAAGACTTGAGAAAGAGATTGATGGGAAATTCGTATCAGCCGGTATCAAAGAGATCTAAAGAACATCACAACCATTCTACAGCTTTAGTGGGGTACTGAAATAGAGACATAGGCAACCGATGTTCGAGTCTTAAACCTCAGGCCACATCTGTAGCCAGTGTGGGTAGTGTCAGATATGTTTAGCCTGAGTGCTAGCACTATAATAGTCCATATTATGGTGAGTGTCAACTAAAGAACGGAGCATGTTTCAGGTGTGGTTCCTTCGATCACTATCTTAGAGATTGCACAGAGAAATCTGAGAATGAGAATGCTCAGACCACGAGGCCGAGCAACACTGCTGCGAGAGGTAGACCACCTCGTAACACCAAAAATATGAGAAGTAGCCGTGGTGTAACGAAAGACTCTACTGTAAGTGTAACGCCCAAAAAATGTAAGGTCTATAATTTTGCATGTTTTGACACAAGTTGCTTTTTTGCTTTAATAGCTAAGTGATTTGGGTGTGTATGGGAGTGTGTGAGAAGCATGGGTTCAAGTCTCGGCTCTTGCAAAATTTTTAGTTTCTCTTAAATGAACTTGGACACTGGCACTTCGGCCTTATTAGTAATAATGCTTGTTTTATGACACAAGAGAACTTGTAGTCCAGTGTAAGTGGCGTGTTCAAGGTTGCAAGGGAGCTCAAGTTCGAGTCTCATGATGCACAAGAGAGTATTTATTTTATTTCCTTCCAGTATGAGAAGTGGAGTTAGACTAAAACTCTGTCAGGTGAAGTTTGAATTAGTCTTGGAGGGTTTTGTGGAGCAAATCAAGGAGGTGATTGGGGAGAAAGTCAAGGAAATTCGAAAATGAGAGGTTGGTAGGGTGTTGTGGCCGATTGGGACTCTAAGGCTTAGTGGAATTCGACTAGGGGAAAGTGAGGGAGCATTTTTGGCACTAGGCATTTCTTTGTTCGATTTTGTAAGGGTTGAAAGGAGGCACTGAATGTTCTTTAGGATTTTTCTACTGTTCAGGGTTCCTTTCGGGTTTGCGTTTTAGCTATTGAGGTGACCAAAATTTCCACTACTTTCCTCCTTCCTACATTTGCCGAATAGGTAACCTTCTTTTTGGTTTTTTTTTTGTCAAATTCCCTTTCCTCTCTCACTTTTGGTTCTGCTTCTTCTTTTCCTTCTAAATCCTTCTCCTCTCGGCCTCCCTTCTAACCGAACCTACTCACCATCTTCTTCTTCTTTGCTTCCCACTCTCTTCCAATTATAGTCAAATTCTTCATAAGGCTTTTTGTGTACGTTCAGTTTATCATCCTTCACTATTGTGCTTGGCCAAATATACCTAAACTATTCCATCCGATTCCATCATCATCAATTTTGGTAAGACTTTCAAGTTTTTCCAAGTGAGTTATTTCATTAGCACCCTGTTTCTATGCCACACTTATTTTGTTCTTAGGGTTCTAAAGTCTCTAAGAGAGAAACGAGGAGTCTTTACGGTACAGAGACGTTCCAAATCTTCCCCTTCACCAACTGATTAATCATTAGGGTAAGTTTGGTATTAGACAGTGATGTTGGTGTTGGGTTTGTTTTAAATCACACTCTAGTGAACAGATCTGTATAATAGGAACTGTTACTTAAACAGATAATCATCAGGAGCGTGGAACCGTGGCTTGGCCAACAATATTAGAATTGTAGCCCTATTTCATTCAATCATGGTAAGTGATTGTTTAAGGGTAGTTAAGTACTTGAAAATATCCATTATTGAAGGGCTGATCTAATATTTGAATCAATGTAGGTTGGTGCCAAGAGGTGTTTCGCTAGCTCTTGGGAAAAAGGTGTGTAATCACACTATCGTTTCAGTGAGTCGGCAAAAGCCCAAAAGCCGAAACTTCAGCAGTTGATGCCTTACGACCGTGCGATCGCTCATGTTGTAAGCCAAGCCCACAATCATGGACGATAGATTGTAAAGGCCACCACGAGCGTTCTCGTGCTCTTGGGCCATTATGGGCCTCATTTGGCTGAAATAGGCCATGTGGGCTTAGTGGGCTCGTGGGCCCCACATAAAATAAATCCCCGGTAAGTGGAAAATACTGAACTGGGCTATAACATTCACATAGCCGTGATTGAATTGGGGCTAAATAGGCTACACAAGTGTGTGGGTCCACTTGGGCCGAATATTGGGCTTTGGGCCCATTTATACCGTTTTGACTGTATACGTTATCTGTGTTGCTCGAGGCGACTGCAGACCTTCGGGAAGGTTGTTAACTGATTGAAATACCCCTAAGTAATAAAATGACTAAAATACCTCTAAAGAGTAAAATGACTGATGTGTTCATGAATTGTATATGATTGTTATTGAGTATGACATTCTGCATATACGTATGATTTATGACATGACATACTACATAGGGGTAGGATACTATTATGGAGGAACTATACTCTACTGGTGGCTCTGCCACATATACTATTACTGGCAGCCTTGCTGTGTTACTGTTACTGGTGGCTTTGCCACATATACTGTTATTACTGGCAGCTATGCTGCAATATCGATGTGTTGGTTGGGTGGGTCGATTTTATCGCCACATGGTGTGTTGGTTGGTACAGGTGGTGTGTTGGTTGGATTAGGTTGGATATGTGCACTATATTGATTCTGTATTGGGCTTAAGCCCATATTGATTACTGTAATGGGCTAAGGCCCACACTCTATTGTTACTAAATAGGGCTTAGGCCCAGACTGTTACTACATGATAGGGGATTACACACAAAGTTCTCGTAACTCACCCTTTTCTTTTAACTGTACAGGTAATCCCCAGCCTTAGATGATTTGGAGCTGCGAGGGACTCAGCGATGGCCACACATTCACTATTATTTAATTTTAGACCTAGTTATTTAATTTTTATATTGGGTTGCTATTTATGTAATATTGCCTCTGGTGTTCTCAATTTCTTTTAATTGGGTTAAATTTCTTATTTTGAAATTACCAAACTAATACAAATAAGTTTTCAAAACTAATAACTGTTTTAAAAGACACCCACATTTTCAAAATTCAAAATGACATTAATTAGAGTAGCTTCTGCAGATTTTTAAACTAAGAAACCAACAGTAACAAACATGGAAATCATTTGAAATGGTTTTCTCTCAATAAGTCTGATTTTGAAAACACTTCGATGTGACACGTTAGATTCGATCGTAACGTCTGGGCCGGGTTTGGGGTGTTACATTTAATGGTATTAGAGTCGAGTTACAAAACTGGGCTGCGGAGTGGGTTTTGAAAAGTCTTTTTGAAAGTAAATTTTAAAGATTTAAAACGTTTTTGAAAGATGTACAAGTGTGGCACACCGAGTCTCTGGTGTCAAATCTATATGTTCTTTAATTTTGATTACTGTTATACTGTGAAACTCTAGATAGAGGAAACTGAGACCGTAGGAGACTATAAACTGTAGTGAGACCTCGATCTGCGAAAATAAACCCCCTAATGGTTGTTTTTCATAATACATTCGTTAATAATTACTGAAATCATAATTTGATGCATAAGACTTTTTATGTAGATAAAGCGCATATTGAAATGAGCACAAGAGGTACATGCGAATGGGGTACACGTGGTCGCGGTAGAGGCCGAAGAAGTGCTCAGGCCGGATCATCGATATCTGGCCATATGCCTACTGGGGAAGCACCGGCCTCGCCAGTAACTGAGACGGGGTCTTATGATCGAGCAGCTGGAGATGATGCTCTATCCCAAGCGATGCTTCACGTTCCAAAGAGGGTTGCTGGAGCTAGTACTGGAACAGTGGGCCGAGGGTCAATTTCAGAGCGACTCCGATCTAATGGAGCAGAAATTTTCAGTCGTGTTTCTGGAGTAGCCCCAAATGTGGCAGAGTACTGGTTAGAGGCTACCGAACGGATAATGGACGACCTTGACTATGCTACGGAGCCAAAATTAAAAGGGGCAGTGTCTTTATTGCGTGATAAGGCCTACCAATGGTGGCTCACCGTAAGTGAGGGTAAGCAAGCTGATTGACTAACATGGGATATCTTTAAGGTGGCCTTACAAGGGAAATATGTGGGCGCAAGTTATTTGGACGCTTGAAGAAGGGAATTTCTGAACATGATCCAAGGGAATAAGACAGTGGCAGAATATGAGGCAGAGTTCTTACGGTTGAGTCGGCATGCTCGATGGATAGTAGCAACTAAGTATAAACGCTGTGTACGTTTTGAGGATGGCCTTCGGGATGAGTTAAGGGTATTGATAGCTCCAAAGAGGGAGCGATATTTTGCTACTTTTGTAGAAAATGCAAAGATTGCTGAAGAGGTGAAGCGCTAGGAGCGGCAGAACCGTGAAAATGATAAGGGCAAAAATAAGAGGGATTTTGGGCCCTCAAGTTCTTCTAGGAGGCCTATTAAGAAGGCCATGTTTGATGGGCCTATTCAGACTGGATTTCCTGTTGCTATTACTAGACCACAACCTTGCGCTGATTGTGGGAGCTCTCACCAGGGTAAGTGCTGGAAGAGGATTGGGGCGTGCTTCAGATGTGGGACCATGGATCATTAGGTTAAGAATTGTCCCCAGAGGCCTGTTCAGAAGCAAGCTATAGGACAGGGTTATGGTCAGCCAGTGAAAGGTGGTTAGCAGCCACCGAGAGGCTGTGGATAGGCCAGAGGTGGTAATGGTGCGGCACGAGGTCGTGGAGCACTAGGCGGAGGTGCTGGTAACACTGCAGCGAGACAACCACCTCTGGTATATGCTACTCATTGCAGAGAGGATGGTGATGTCCCAGATGTTATAACTGGTACGTTCCTGATTCATAATGTACTTTACACTGCTCTAATTGATATAGGATTTACGCATTCATCTATTGCATGCACTGTGTCTGGCACCATGGGTATCATGTGTGAGAGTACTATAAATGAAATGACGGTGTTAAGTCCACTGGGACAGTCGGTTAGGGTAGACAAATTGTTTAGAAATGTGCCCCTAGAGGTTCAAGGGGTTGTCTTTCTGGCGGACTTGATGGAATTGTCGTTTGGTGAATTTGACCTAATATTGGGTATGGATTGGTTGGTAAAACACTGTGCAAGGTTGGATTGTGCTGCTAAGCGCATGGTGTTGAAGACTTCGGAGGATGAAAAGGTGGCTGTGATTGGGGAGCGAAGAGACTTTTTGTCTAATGTAATCTCTGCATTAAGGGCCGAAAAACTGGTTCGCAAGGGTTGAGAGGCGTTTCTAGCCTATGTTGGTGTATCTGACTCTAAGGGTCCTTCTGTTGGAGATATCAAGGCAGTTAAGGATTTTTCTGATGTGTTTCCTGATGAGCTCCCTGGGTTGCCTTCGAATCGCGAAGTTGAATTTGGTATAGAGCTCCTATCTGGAATAGCTCCGGTGTCCATCGCTCATTATAGAATGGCACCGAAGGAGCTGGTGGAGTTAAAGGCCCAAATTCAAGAACTACTGGACCGAGGATTCATTCGACTGAGTGTGTCTCTATGGGGAGCACCAGTGTTGTTCGTGAAAAAGAAGGATGGGTCCATGCGCATGTGCATCGATTATCGGCAACTTAATAAGTTGACTATAAAAAATTAGTATCCCTTGCCAAGAATTGACGATTTTTTTATTAGCTACAAGGAGCTTCGATTTTCTCCAAAATAGATCTCCATTCTGGGTACCATCAACTGAGGGTTAAAGAGGCTGATTTGTATAAGATTGCATTTAGGACTCATTATGGTCATTACGAGTTCCTAATGATAACGTTTGGGCTGATGAATGCACCAACTGCTTGCATGGATCTGATGAATCGAGTATTCCAGCCCTACCTAGATCAATTCGTGGTGGTATTTATAGACGATATCTTGGTGTATTTAAGAACCGAGGATGAACATTATGCACATCTCTTAATTGTTCTGCAGACTTTAAGGGAGAAGCAACTGTACGCTAAGTTCAGCAAGTGTGAGTTTTGGCTGCGAGAAGTGACATTTCTTGGTCACGTGGTGTCTGCCGAGGAGATTAGGGTGGATCCTCGAGAAATAGAAGCCGTATTGGACTGGAAACCACCTAAGATCGTATCTGAGATGCGAAGCTTTCTAGGTCTGGTAGGGTATTGCAGATGTTTTGTTGAAGGGTTTTCCTTAATTGCTGCACCTCTGACTAAGTTGCTGCGTAAAGGGGTATCGTTTAACTGGACTGATAAGTAGCAAGAAAGTTTTGAAAAACTGAAGAAGGTTTTGACTGAGGCCCCTATCTTGATACAGCCAGAGTTTGGAAAGGAATTTACTGTCTACAGTGATGCATCACACATTGGATTGGGCTGTATACTGGTGCAGGAGGGTAAGGTGGTTGCTTATGCGTCTCATTAGCTTAAGCCTCACGAGGCGAATTACCCAACACATGACTTGGAGTTAGCTATAGTGATATTTGCACTAAAAGTTTGGAGGCATTATTTATACAGCGAGAAGTGTATTATCTACACAGGTCACAAGAGCCTGAAGTACCTCCTTACATAAAAGGAGTTGAATCTTAGGCAGCAAAGATGGGTAGAGCTAATTAAGGATTACGACTGCTCGATTGAGTATCACCCTGGTAAGGCTAACGTGGTAGCTGACGCACTGAGCCGTAGGGCTGTATCCGATGAGAGCAATATTTGCTCGTCTCAGTTTGTATGATGATGGTAGCTTGTTAGCTGAGCTTCTAGTGAGGCCTACGTAGACTGAGTAAATTAAGGGGAAATAGTTGTTGGATGAGTCACTGGTTCCTGGTTTCCTACAAGTTGAGAATGGAGAGACTACCGATTTTAGGTTGAATGGTGAGGCAGTACTGTGTTTCCGTGGGAGAGTCTGTGTACCGAGGGATTCTGAGTTAAGGCAGTCTATACTGCGAGATGCGCATAGTAGTATATACGCTATGTATCCTGGCAGAAACAAGCTATACTGAGATCTTCGTGAGTTGTACTGATGGCCAAGGCTGAAACACGAAGTTATTGATTTTGTGAGTAAGTGCTTAACATGCCAGCAAGTTTAAGCTGAGCATCAACTGCCTTCAGGGTTACTGCAGTAAGTTAAGATTCCACTTTGGAAGTGGGAGTGACTAACTATGCATTTTGTGAGTGGGCTACCCTTAACGCCTACTAAGAAGGATTCGGTATGGGCCATTGTAGACCGGTTGACTAAATCTGCCTATTTTATGCCAGTCTGCATTGATTACTCGTTGCAGAAGCTGGCAAAGTTGTATGTGGCTGAGATTGTAAGATTACATGGGGTACCGGTTTCCATCATATCCGACAGTGACCCTTGATTCACATCTCGATTCTGGAAGAAATTAAACGAGGCTTTGGGTACTAGGTTGGACTTCAGTACTGCGTTCCATCCTCAAACATATGTTCAGTCAGAGAGGGTGACTCAGATATTGGAAGACATGTTAAGAAGTTGTGTTATTGATTTCCGAGGCAGTTGGAAAGACTATTTTCCACTAGTAGAGTATGCATATAATAATAACTATCAGTCCAGTATTCCAATGGCATCATACGAGGCGTTGCATGGTCGTAGGTGTCGTACTCCTACCTGTTGGACTGAGCTGGGCGAGCGGCGAGTTTTGGGGCCGGAGTTAGTTTCTAATACCGAAAAAAAAGTAAAATTGATTCGAGACTGGTTGAAGGAAGCGTCTGATAGGCAGAAGTCTTACACGGATCTTAAATGCCGAGAGATTGAGTATTCCGTGGGAGACTTCGTGTTTCTTAAGGTCTCTCCAAGGAAAAAAGATACTGAGGTTTGGGCGAAAGGGAAGCTCAGCCCTAGGTTCATTGGGCCTTACCGTATACTGAAGCGTGTTGGACCAGTCGCTTATCAATTTGAGTTGCCTCCAAAATTAGATCGGATTCACGATGTGTTCCATGTCTCCATGTTGAGGCATTATCGCTCTGATCTCACACATATAATACCAGTCGAAGAGCTCGAGTTTTGGCCTGATCTGACTTTTGAGGAGGAACCAATACAGATATTGGACGGTGAGGTTAAGGAATTGAGGAAGAAATCGATCCCACTGGTTAAAGTGCTTTTACGAAATCATGGTACAAAGAAAGCCATGTGGGAACCTGAGGAGGCGATGCGACATCAATACTCTCACTTATTCTATCTAGGTAAATTTTGATGCCAAAATTTCCTTTAGGGGAGTAGAATTGTAACACCCCAAAAATGTAGGGTCTGTAAATTTGCATGTTTTGACACAAGTTGCTTGTTTGCTTTAATGGATAAGTGATTTGGGCGTTTGTGGGAGTGTGTGAGAAGCCTGGGTTCAAGTCTTGGCTCTTGCAAAATTTTTAGATTTCTCTTAAATAAACTTAGACACTAGCACTTCAGCCTTATTAATAATAATGCTTGTTTTATGACACAAGAGAACTTGTAGTCCAGTGTAAGTTGTGTGTTCAAGGTTGCAAGGGAGCTCAAGTTCACGTCTCATGATGCCCAAGGGAGTATTTATTTTATTTCCTTGCAGCATGAGAAGTGGAGTTAGACTGAAACTCTATCAGGTGAAGTTTGAATTGGTCTTAGAGGGTTTTGTGGAGCAAATCGAGGAGGAGATTGGGGAGAAAATCAAGGAAATTCGAAAATGAGAGGTTGGTAGGGTGGTGTGGCCGATTAGAACTCTAAGGCTTAGTGGAATTCGACTAAGGGAAAGTGAGGGAGCATTTTCGGAAGTACGTATTTCTTTGTTCAGTTTTGTAAGGGTTGAAAGGAGGGCGCCGAATGTTCTTTGGGATTTTTCTACCATTCAGGGTTTCGGTTGGGTTTGCGTTTTAGCTATTGAGGTGACCAAAAATTTCCACTACTTTCTTCGTTCCTACATTTGCCGAATATGTGACCCTATTTTTGGTTTCTTTTTTTTTTCTTTACCGAATTCCCTTTCCTTTCTCACTTTTGGTTCTGCTTCTTCTTTTCCTTTTGAATCCTTCTCCTCTCGGCCTCCCTTCTAAATCGAACCTACTCTCCATCTTCTTCTTCTCTTCTTCCCACTCTCTTCCAATGATAGTCGAATTCTTCATAAGGCTTTTTGTGTACGTTCAGTTATCATCTTTCACTATTGTGCTTGGCCGAATATACTTAAACTATTCCAACCGATTCCATCATCATCAATTTTGGTAAGACTTCCAACTTTTTCCAAGTGAGTTATTTCATTAGCACTATGTTTCTTAACCACCCTTATTTTGTTCTTATGGTTCTAAAGTCTCTAAGAGAGAAAGAAGGAGTCTCTAGGGTACAGAGACGTTCCAAATCTTCCCCTTCACCAACTGATTGATCATTGGGGTAAATTTGGTAAGGTGGACCGATTAGGCGGTGATGTTGGTGCTGGGATTGTTTTAAATCACATTCTAGTGAACAAATCTGTCTAATAGGAATCGTTGCTTAAACAGATAATCATCAAGAGTGCGGAACCGTGGCTTGGCCAACAATCTTAGAAGAGTAGGCCCTATTTCAGTCAATAATGGTAAGTGATTATTTAAGGGTGGTTAAGTACTTGAAAATATCCATTATTGAAGGGCTGATCGAATATTTGAATCAATGTAGGTTGGTGCCAAAAGGTGTTTTGCTAGCTCTCGGGGAAAAATGTGTGCAATCACACTATTGTTTCTGTGACTTGGCAAAAGCTGAAAAGCCAAAAACTTTGGCAGTTGCGGGCTCACAAGGGTGTGATTGCTTGTGTGGTAAATCGAGCCCACAATCATGGGCGATAAACTGTAGAGGCCACCACGAGCATTCTCATGCTCTTAGGTTGTTATTGGCCTCGTTTGGCTGAAATGGACTGTGTGGGCTCAGTGGGCTCATGGGCCCCACACGAAATTGGGCTAAAACGTTCACATAGCCGTGACTGAATTTGGGCTAAATGGGCCACACGAGCGTGTGGGCCCACTTGGGCCAAATTAGGGGCTTTGGGCCCATTTACACCGTTTTGACAATACATGTTATCTGTGTCGCTCGAGGCGACTGTAGACCTTTGGGAAGGTTGTTAAATGACTTAAATACCCGTAAGAAATAAAATGACTAAAATACCCTTAAGGAGTAAAATGACTGATGTGTTCATGATTTGTATATGATTGTTACTGAGTATGACATTCTGCATATACGTATGATTTATGACATGACATACTGCATGGGAGTGGGATACTTTATGGAGGAAGTATACTGTACTGGTGGCTCTGCCACATATACTTTTACTGGCAGCCTTGCTACGTTACTGTTACTGGTGGCTTTGCCACATATACTGTTGTTACTGGCAGCTATGCTACAATATCGGTGTGTTGGTTGGGTTGGTTGATTTTATCCCCATATGGTGTGTTAGTTGGTACGGGTGGTGTGTTTGCTGGATTGGGGTGGGTTACATATGTGCAGTATATTGATCCTGTATTGGGCTTAGGCCCACATTGATTACTGTAATAAGGTAAGGCCCACACTGTACTGTTACTGAAAAGGGCTCAAGCCCAGACTGTTATTGCATGATAGGGGATTACACACAAAGTTCTCGTAACTCACCCTTTTCTTTTAATTGTACAGGTAATCCCCAGCGTTAGATGATTTGGATCTCCGAGGGACATTGAGGTGACCACACATTCATTATTATTTAATGTTAGACCTAGGTATTTAATTTTTATATTGGGTTGATATTTATGTAATAAGGCCTCTGGTGTTTTCAATTTCTTATTTTGAAATTGCCAAACTGATACAAATAAGTTTTCAAAACTAATAACTATTTTAAAAGACAAGCACACATTTTCAAACATCAAAATGACATTAATTAGAGTAGCTTCCATGAATTTTTAAATTAAAAAACCAACAGTAACAAACATGGCAATCGTTCGAAAAACTTTTCTCTCAACAAGTCTGATTTCGAAAAAC
Organism: Gossypium bickii; assembly: GCA_025503065.1. Lineage (NCBI taxonomy): Eukaryota > Viridiplantae > Streptophyta > Magnoliopsida > Malvales > Malvaceae > Gossypium > Gossypium bickii. The sequence continues at coordinate 36,412,421 of CP106717.1, read as the reverse complement.
ACTTTGATGTGACACGTTAGATTCGGTCGTAACGTCTAGGCTGGGTTTGGGGTCTTACAGTGAGATCCGAGGCACGAGTGCCAGCTAGGGCTTATGCTATTCGTGCACGAGAGGATGCTTCTGCGCCAAATGTTATTATCGGTACTTTTTCTATTTTTGATATTGATGTAACTGCATTTATTGATCCGGGATCAACCCATTCATATATTTGCACGAATTTAGCATCTAGTAAGAATTTACTAGTTGAGTCCATTGAATTCGTGGTTAAAGTATCGAACCCCCTAGGTTAGTATGTGCTAGTTGATAAAGTCTGCAAGAATTGTCCTTTGATGATTCGGGGTTATAGTTTTCTGGCTTATTTGATGCTATTACTGTTTGATGAATTTGATGTGATTTTAGGCATAGATTGGCTAACTCTACATGACACTATTGCAAACTGTAGATGAAAGCTTATTGTATTGAAATGTTATAGCGATGAGACACTTCGTCTTGAATTAGATAGTCCAAGTGGGTTGCTATTGTTATATCAGCTATGTCAGCGTAGAAATATGTGAGAAAAGGTTGCAATGCTTACCTTGCATATGTTTTGCCTACTAAAGTGTCTGAATCAAAGCTTGAAACAGTGCCAGTGTTTTGGTAGTATCCTGATGTGTTTCTAGAGGAGTTACCTAGATTACCGCCGATCAGAGAGGTTGAGTTTGCTATTGAGCTTGTAACAGCATCTTACAGAATGGGCCCTACTGAGTTGAAAAAGTTGAAAGCACAACTGTAAGAATTGACAGATAGGGGTTTTGCTCGACCTAGTTTTTCACCTTAGGGTGCACTAGTTCTATTCGTTAAGAAAAAGGACGAATCAATGAGATTATGTATTGATTTCCGTCAACTTAACAAAGTTACAATCAAGAACAAGTATCCATTTGTAACAGCCCGTTTTTGGTGAAATTAGAATAGTGGTTTTGAGACCACAAAATTTGAGGTCAAAATATTTATTTTATTATTCTTTTAATGTGTACGGCATGATAGTATGTTTGTGTGAAAGTTTCGTTAAGAAATTTTATTGTTAAATACTCTATTTGATAAAAAGGATTAAATCGCGTAAAGTGTAAAACTTGTATTCTATTAGCTAAAGGCGTTTAATAGCTATAGAAATTTAAAGTAGAGGTCCTTATGTGGTAATTAGACCATATGTGATATAGTGGATGATAGTGGCATGATATTTGGTGTAATTATTAAGTATTTTTAAGGTAAATTTTGGTAATTTGTAAATAGTGTTAAATTAAATAAAACAAAACCAAATTTTTGTCCCATTATCATCTCTTTCAACAGAACAGAGGGCAAAAGAAGCCATTTTTCATCTTCTTCATTCGGCCATGCTATTCGTGCCAAATTAGGTATGGTTTTTGTCTGTTTTTAATTATTTCTATGTTTTTTATATCATTGCAACTTAATCTAGCTAGCCGAGGGACTTATTTGCAAAATTGTTAAAGGTTTAGGGTTTAGCCATTGATAAATATGTGTGTATTTTGATGTTTAATGATGGATTGTGAATGCTTGATGATAGTTCTACAAGTTTTGTTAAGTGATTTTTAGTAAAATGCTTAATTAGGGTCTAAACTGTAAAATGTTGATAATTTGTGGTCAAAGTGTGAAATAAATGAAAATTATAGGCTGATATGAGTACTAGGAAAATTCGGCTAGCATGGGTTGGTATCAAATTGCATAAATTTGTGTTTTTATGAAATAAGGACTAAATTGTAAAAATGTGAAACATTAGGGGCAAATGTGATGTAAGCATACCCGGGGCAACCAAGGAATTGAATTTCGATGCTCTCGAACTACCCGAAGGTCCTATGATGCGGCTCGGGTAAAATGAATGCATGATGTTGTAGCAGCCCTCACGAGCCAATTGTGGAACAAAATGCAACCCAAAGATGAAGTACCAGCTCGGGTCCAAGCTATGAGCCATCCCTGCACATTGGTGCAAGCTCAATTCAGCTCAGATTAGCTCAATCGAGCTCATTATAGCTCATTGAGTTCATTTAATTAAGTTTGCTGATTTATTTAATATTTGAATAAATTGGATATTTTATTTAGTTATATTACTACAGCTTATAATGTGTCTTAAGTATTTTATTAAGGCCGAATTGATGTTGTCATAGCTTAATTAAAATTGTCCAAGTTTATTACAAGTTTTTAATGTGTCTAGGGCCTAGCCGAATTTTAATGTGTCTTAGCTAGCTTTTATTTAATTTGTCTAAGTGTCATTTACTATTTCCTAATAATGATTTAAATGTGTTCAGCTGAATTTAGTAAGAATTAATGTGAGTTTTCATCTTTGCTAGGTGCAGTTGAATCTTGAAGGGCATTTATGAAGATGCATGCATGCAAGGTTCAATGCATTTGGAATGTAACAGCCCGATTTAGGGCCTAGTCAGAATAGTGGTGCGAGACCACAAATTCAAAGTATAAATATGAGTTCTAAGGTTTATGAGATGTTTGCATGATTGTATGAAAGTTTCATGATGAAATTTTATTAAATTGTGATTGAATGGTCCATTAGGACTAAATTGCAAAAGTTGCAAAATATGAGATTCTAGAAGCTTTAAGTATGAAATAGCTTTGGATTATTAATTAGAGGTCCTTAAATAGCAATTTTCCAATTTCTATTTTTTTGGACAAAAACGGGCATGAGTTAGTAAAATTTTGAAGTTTAGTAAAAAGGGCATTTTGGTCATTTGGCTAATTAATGTTTAAAAAGGATGAAATAAGTCAAAATTCATGTTCATCTTCACTAAGCTTGGCCGAAATTTTGAATAACTCCATAGCTAGGGTTTGTTCAATTTTTCAAGCTCATAGTAAGTGCATCCTAGCCCCGTTTTTAATATTCTTTATATTTTTAAAGTCATCGTAACTTGATTTAGCTATTTTTAGCTATAAGTAGAGCTAGGATTCATGTTAAAAAATATACCCATGTATGACGTGCAAGTATTTTCATGTTTTAAGGAAGATTTTGAAAGCTTGATGTAGAATAAACATCTTTTTCTAAGTGAATTTCATGAAAATAGATTGTAAGGACTAAATTGTGAAAGTTACAAAAATGGTCATACATGAGTGAATTAGTGAGAATTGAAGGTCACTATAGTTGAGAATATGATTTAGCTAAGCATGAAATACAAGAAAGTTGAATGAAAATCACTTTACGAGCGTAGGGGCAAAAGTGTAAATATGAGAAAGTTTAGGGGCAAAATGGTAATTTTGGAAAAGTATGAGTTATGAGTCAATTTAGTCAATGTGAGTATTAAAAGAGTTAAATTATTATTATAGATCAAGAAAAACGAAGCCCAGATCGAAACCTAGGCAAGAACAAAGTCGTGGACTAAATTGATTATATTTATACATTTTGCATATCGAGGTAAGTTTGTATGATTTTAAAGCTTCATGAGTATTTTCATTGAATTTCTTATTATATTGTTATTGTACATTATTTCCATGAAGTTGTTTAATTATGTCTAAACAAGGAAATTAAAGAAATTAAGTAAATGAAAGTCCCGATTGAAGTTGGAATACTAAGGATGCTTAATCTACAACATGAGACATGAAAACCCGTATAAGACCATGTCAAGACATGGCATCGACAATAAAGCAAAAAGATCATGCAAGTCCAAGCCAAGGCATGGCATTAATAAGTTCTAAAACAAAGAGATCATGTAAGTCCAAGCCAAGGCATGGCATTGGTGAGTTCCTAAGCAAAGATTTCGTGTAAGCCCATGTCAAGACATGGCATTGACAAGTATCACTAAGAAAAAATACCACATAAGACCATGTCAAGACATGGCAATGGTAGGTTTCCAAGGAAACACCCAAAGGAAGATTTCGTGTAAGTCCATGTCAAGACATGACATCGACACCAAGTTAAGAGATCCCATGTAAGACCATGTCTAGGATATGGCATTGACATCGAGACACATATGTGGTGAGATTTAGTATCCTCTGTTATTCCTAGTAACTCATCGGGCAAAAGAGTAAAACTTGAATGAGATAACAAGAAGTTAAGCAAGTGAAGCTATTATCAAGTTATGTTAGTCAAAGTTGATTAAGAGTATTTTTCAAGTTAAGAAGGATGAAGTTTGAGTTTATGTTTACAATAGCAAAGTATACTAATCTATATGATTAAGTGATACAGGTATCTTATTTACATTACAAGCATGAGACTAGTAAGTAACATGAAATGAGTATGAATAAGTAAGAGTAAGTAAGCTCAAGCACTTGAGATTTGTGACGCTATTGTTTTATGATGGATGAATTATGTTAAGAAATTATATTGCTATATGCATTACATGCAAACTTACTAAGCTAAATGCTTACCTCTTTATTTCTTTCTTTCCTTGTAGTCTCGCCAAGCTAACTCGTGGATCATTGATGTCGGAGATCAGAACACACAATCAATCACCATTTTGGGTATAGCCAAGTCGTTTATATTAAGTATGGCATGTATAGGAATCATTTCATTTTGAGTTATGTCTTAAGAAGAGCCATAGTGTTGGCTATCAAGTTCATTATTCTTTTTGTATATGGCTAAAGAGATTTGCCAATATTTACTAAGTTTATGTGTCAATGTTGATAAGTTATGCATCATTGTTCATGTTTTTGATGAAGTATTTGAGTTGTTGAATTAGGTATGTGAAAGATCTTAATTTCAGGGTGGCAATTGGCTTGGAAAATAACCTTTAAGTGTCCACATGGGTAGTCACACGGGCGTGTGACCAGGCCGTGTGTGATACACAGTTAACTCACATGGTTGTGTTAATAAGTCGTGTGTCCCTTGCATGTTAGTGTTTTAAGTCAGGATAGACCACGGGCTAGCCACACGGGCGCATGTCTAGGTCGTGTGAGATAAGTCAGTGCCCACCACGGATGGAGAACACATGTATGTCATTGAGTACACGGGCGTGTCCATAGTCACACGGGCGTGTGACCCCTGTTTTGATGAAAAGTTTTCTAAGTTCGTAAAGGTTTCCGGATGTGAGTTTAAGGCCTCGCAGGCCCATGAAATGTACGATATGACTAAGAAAGAAAAGTTTTTAAATCAAAACGAAATTTTATAGCCTGTAAGTACACGTTTAAGCATGTTTCAAGTATGGGAATGTCTCGTATCCAGTCCCAGCTTCGGACTCGGGTATGGGGTGTTACATGGAAGGTGTATGTTCGGCTGGAGCATGGCATTTATGCTGCTCATTTTGGCTCCCTAAGGCACCTATTCAGCCAAGGAGTGTCCAATCATTATGATTTCAAGGCTTGGCCGTTCCTCTCCCTAAAGAAGCATCATTCCTTTCACACTTTCCGTTCACACAATAAGTCCATTCAGCTGGTCTTGTTCACATATCAAAGACTCCTCCAGCTCCATTTTCACACCTTCATGGCTGTTCGAATCCACATTTTAATGCCGGTAATTTTTTAGCAAGAGTTGCAAATTGATTGAGCACATTTAAATCATTGGCCGAACCTAGCTTGTGCAATGCACCTCTTGAAGTGTTCAAGTTCATGCTAGCTGATTAGCCTTTTAGAAAGGCATCTCTTGAAGTCCCATTCAGCTGAATCTGCTATGGCATTTTAATAGTTTAATTCTGGGAGTTTCTAGCACAATCTAGCTTAATTTTTGCTTACTTATTAAGCTTCTAATCAGGACATTCGGTTACCTAGTTGAACACTATAAATAGTTGATGTTTTTCAATGTAAAAGGACTTTTGCAAAATTGTTAATGAACTCGGAGTTCTTGAGTGAGTCAATCTCCTCTCCTATTTTCGTACAAGTCCCGTTGACTTATCTAGCATTCTAGTGGCGTCTTCGACTTGTTTTTTGAACTTATCACTATAACCCAGTGTGGCGCTCACCAACTTACCATTTCATCAATGCACCTTAAACAATATAGAAATCGGGGTGACACTTATTAGTGTTGAATCATTTCTGACGTTTAAGTTCGTTTTCCATCCCTACCAAATATCCTAATTTATTTATCCATTGTTTCTTTTATTAGACTGAGCCATCTAAAATTACCATCTTTCTTATTTCTATCCTAGCCGAACCTACCAACACCATATCCTTCCTTTTAAACACCTTGAAAAGCTTCCGATCCTTAGCCAATTTCCCCTTTCTTCCGAAGACTCAACTACTCCTCGTTGACGATCGGGCAAACTCGTGAACGACTCGAATCAACCCGGGCCATCTCACATAAAAATATGTAAAAGTGCCTTAATGTGAACTTTGAACTAAATTGAATAGATAAATAATTGAATAAGTTGATTTTGAGTACATATAGATCAAGAATAGCGAAATTCAGATTTAGATCAGGGGAAAAACAAAGTACTCGACTGATCAACCTATTTCATCATTTTTACATTCAAGGTAAGTTCGTATGTAATAAGTTTCGTTATAAATTATTTTAAATGCTTTGATATTGCATAAATTGTGAATACGAGACTACAGACATGTTCGACAATGATTCGACGATGATTCAACATTTGAAATCCCGGTGGCTGAGTATACCGGCATGTGTTGCGATTACTTGATAGCTTGTGTGAGCAGGCCCGTTGATAGCTCGAGAGTGAGCATATATGTGATATGAGATTGAGATAGCATTGGCTATGTATGTGGGACTTCGGTGCGGGTTTCCCTAGTATCCGATAGTATTCCGAATGGTTCAACGGGTAAATGAAAGACGTGGTTGAGTATGAGATTGGTACGAGATGGTACATGTAACAACCCTAACCCATATCTATCACCAGAATAGGGTTACGAGGCATTACCAGACAATCAAAAACTTTTATGGACATTTCATGATGTAATTCATCAAGTGCATTCAAACAGTCCCTTTAATAGGTCAACAAGACCTTAAACATGCTTTACAAAAGGGCTGGGACTAAATCGAATACATACGGAAATTCTCAGAAATTTCAAAATTTTTCTAAGTTATAGAGGTCACACGTCCGTGTGGGCAGGCCATGTGCTTCACACGGCCTCAGACACGCCCGTGTTTCTAAGCCGTGTCAAAATAGGGCATACATACTGACCTGTCCACACGGCCATGGACACGCCCGTGCGTCCAGCCCGTGGTCGAGTCTGACTTGTTCTGAAATACTACCACGAGGGACACGGTTGAGCCAATGCCTGTGTGCTCAACCGTGTGAGCAATTGTAAGCCATTTTCAAGGCCAAAATGCCACCCACACATTGGTCTATCCCTACAAGCACATATAAGCATTATCATATACACAATTGCCAACTAAAATCATATCAAATGATCAACATATCTTCCCATTCAATCTCATTTCTAAGCATACCAACTTATCAAACATTTGGATCAATTCAATCACATACATTTCAACATGTAATCCTTCACAGATTTGCCACAATGATATGCCAAATATGAACCAATAAGCTTACCATTCATATGAGCATTTCATTTGTCATCAAACCAAACCAAAACATGCATCACATACCATAATCACTCATGCATATTACCATCCTTTATCTAGCCACATCACATGACTATTACATCTTGAACATATTCCAAAATGACTAGCCTATACATGCCATATTTAGCTATATACATATTCAAAAGTATCAAAGTTGAGTTTGATAGTGTGGTGACGGTCCTCGACGGTCCTCGAGCCTATTGTAGCTTTAACAATCTATAAAATACTGTAACACACACAAAGTAAGCTTTCAAAAGCTTAGTAAGCCATATACAAATAAACTTAACATATAATCATTTATAAGCATGGTAAATCAAATTCATAGATATTTTTCATAAACCGTAAAAGTAACATATTTTAAGCCCACATTTAGCATACTTCTGGATGATTTATCCCTTGATTTATGTAAAAAGGTGCTCTTAATCCTTTCTTTTCATGTTTTATACTTAGGAAAGCACCCGAGGATAAAAAGAACAAGAAACGGGCCTAAAACGGACCAAATTGGGCCAAAGAGGAAATCGACACGGCCTGGACTTAAGCCCACATGGCCGTGCCTCCTTAAGAGACTAGAACACGGCCTGATCACGATTCACAGGGTGTGTCACCTCATTAAAGTCCGAACACGGCCTGGCCACGATTCACACGGGCGTGTGCCATGACCGTGTCCCTATCGTGGAGAAGAGTAATTCTACTCAGATTTGGATACTTGGAGGCAACAAAAAACATTCCAAAGCCTATTCAAACACCCTAGTAGGAATTATTCTTGAATTAGGATACTTAGGGGCCAAGTAAAGCATCTCAAAGTCTATACAAACACCCAAGGGGGCAACTTGAAATGGAGCAGAAGCTGGAACCCACGACGACTAGCTAGGCCAAGGAGCTAAGTCGAAAAGGTCAGATTTGTGGGAAACACTCGAAGATAGCCAGTTGATCCATCTCAAGAAGCCAGAATTCTACTCAAGACGGAGGATCTCTCCTTCAATTCCTTCAGGGGGTTTTAGGGATTTCTTATGTTTTGTTTTATCTTTTCTTCTGAGATGTTTACCTTTATAGTTATGAACTAAACCCTTCAGATACCTGAAGGGGATGAAACCTAAGACGGATCTTGTTATTGTTTTCTGAACTATATGATAAATACTTGATATGTTCTTAATTATGTGTTCTTAATTCTTGTGTTGATATTTTCGGGATATTGATTCAAGTAAGATGTGCTTAGGTGGAGGAGCAAAAGTCCCTGCCAAAGTGTAGATCTAGCATAATTAAGCAGAGTTGATCGCACGCCTAGAGATAGGGTGATGAGATTTTTCCGGATTAGGGAGAAACCTAATATGGGAGTCCATAGATCGAGTTAATGCGATTCTAGGGGTTTTATTTAGAAAGAGATTTCAATTAATCAACCTAGGGTTAGACGTTATTCTCCTCGAGAGAGGGTTTAATATAAATTAGGGAATCTTACGGATCAAGTCAAGTGAATACATCGTCTGGTTCAGTGTTAGATAACAAGTGAAGTCTAGGTGGATTCTTTCTAAGGGTATCGTCTTAAGCAGCTGAGTTTTTCCAATAGTATTTCCCAAATTCATTCTTTTTGTTTTTGCGTCTTTAGCTTAGTAGTTAATTAAAATTAGATTAAACAAAAACTTCACTTATTTTGGACTAGATAATAAAAAGGAAGTTAGTATTAGTACTTTTAGTTCCTTTGGGTTCGACAATCCGGTCTTGCCTAAGCGATACTACTGTTCGATAGGTGCACTTGCCTTAAGTCATTGTCATAGTTAGTTTCCAGGTTCGATCATTCTCATTTATAAATTTAAAACTTTGAAAAATAGACAATCAAGTTTTTGGCGCCATTGCCGGGGAACTAAAATATTAAGAACGCTTAGTTTTTATTACTTTAGCCACTTTTTTTATTGCAATTTATTTTCATTATTATTTTTATTTTTATTTTTTACTTTGCTAATTTTTCCTCTATTTGCTTTTGGCAGATAATTTTAGTTTATAGAGAAGATGGCACTGAATAATTATTAGTGGCAAGTCATGAGGACAATTCCTACTAAAGCAGCTAGTGCCTTCAACCTCAACGTGTTCACTAGGTTATCTAACCAGCTAGAGATGATGAATAAAAAGATTGATGGTTTGTGTAGTCTATCGCAGGTACACCCAGTAATGCAATATGACTCGAATCCATGAGGCATCGCGAATCCTGAGTACCCACCCTACTGATATGGCATGGAGAACGAAAAAGTCCACTATATGGGTAACTATTCTAGACCTCAAAATAATTTTTATAATGACACTTATAATGCAGGTTGGAGGTACCATCCCAATTTCTCGTGGGATGATCAAAGTAGCCAAAGACAGGAACTTCCTACAAATTTTCAACAACCACCTCACCAACAGGAAGAGGAGTCGAGTCTTGAGGAGATGCTGGCAAAATTCATAACAGCCACAGAAAATCCAGATTTTCAACAACCACCTCACCAATAGGAAGATAAGTCGAACCTTGAAGAGATCCTGGCAAAATTCATAGCAAACACAGAAACACGCTACCAAAATATCGAAACGAAACAAGAAGCATCAATTCATGGGATCGAGGATCAGTTAGGTCGGCCTGCTAAGCTGATCTTAGAACAACCACAAGAAAGCTTACCAAGCAACACTGAAACTAACCCAAAAGAGCAAATTCAAGTGTAACAGCTCATGACAATGAAAGGTTAGTGGAATCTGACCTGAGGCAAGGACCTGTGGCAAGCGAAGGTAAGGTTGAGGTGAGCCATGAAATACCAAGACCGGCAATTACGGAGTACCAACCTCGTATACCATATCCCGAAGCAATGAAGAAGGACAACACAGAGGAACAGTTTGGTAAGTTTTTAAAACTTTTAAAGAAATTACATATTAACTTACCATTTCTCGAAGCTCATTCGCAGATGCCCGATTATAGAAAATTTTTAAAAGAGCTGTTGACAAACAAGCATAAGTTAGATGAGGATTCACATGTGGAGCTAAACGCAATGTGCTTAGCAATTCTACAAAATAAACTTCTACGGAAATTAAAAGATCCAGGGAGTTTTACAATTCCATGTTTAATTGGTAGTTTATCTATTGATAATGCTTTAGCTGATTTAGGGGCAAGCATCAATGTTATGCCTTATAAAATGTTTAAAGAACTAGGTCTAGGGAAACCCAAACAAACTAGGATGAGCATTCAATTAACTAATAAAACTATAAGAATTCCTAAGGGTATAATAGAAGATGTTCTAGTCAAAATTGATAAATTCGTATTCCCAGTAGACTTTATAGTTTTAGACATGGATGAGGACAATAACATTCCTTTAATTTTAGGAAGACTCTTTTTAGCAACTACCAGAACTAAAATTGATGTCCACATAGGTGAACTCATACTTCGTTCAGGTGATGAATCAATCAGTCTTAAAGCTCTTAACCCAGCTGGGACATCAAGTGATAGAGGTGAGAAAGTAAATTCAATTGATGACCAAGCTGTTCAACCTCCCTCATAGGAAACACCACGAAGCTACAAAACTTAACCTAATCCATGATCCCGTGCCAATAAAGAAGTAATTCATGAGGATCGAAGGCTACATGTCAATGAACTAGACGAGTGGAAGACACACTTCAAGGAGAGGCTAAAAACATACGAAGCAAAAATGAGGCAACTCCACGATGAACTTAATAACAGGACAACCCAGCTTAAAATAGGAAATCAGGTACTCAAAATCTTCCTAGATGGTATAGTCGAGGTAACTAATCCTAAAATCAGCACCTTTAAGGTAAACACTACTCAACTTAAACTTTATTTCAATAACCGAATTGATCGCATGAGAAAGGATTTTCACCTCCTCAAACCGCCATGACCATACAAATGAGAAGGTAAAGTCCAGCTTAAGAATATAAACGAGCGCTTCTCGGGAGGCAACCCGAGTACTAACCCTATTAATTTTTACTTTTTTTATTTTTTCTTTTATTTTTCCTTTTACAACCTAACCATAAACTAACCAAAGTGTAGCATTCCAGGCCACACGGCCGTGGCCGTGGCTTTGTAGCCACCACAAGAAGGTACAAGGGTGGGGGTAACCACCAAATCCATAATTTCTATTTAAACCCCCTTCTTCCTTCCTCTTTTCCATTTTTTTCTTCTTTCATTTTCCATTATTAACTTTTATTTTTATTTTCTTTATTATTTTCTTCTTATTCTTCGTACCATTTAGATTTAGTGTAACACCCCTTACCCGAAACCCTTGCCGGAGTCGGGTACGTGGCATTACTAGACTTGACCATTAACTCGGGAAGTAAAAATTTTTAAAGCTGTCCAACTGCATCACGCTGACTAAATCGACCATAACTCGAGTTAAAAAACTCGAAATTTAGATCCGTAAATTTTCCTTGAAACTATACTCATATAACTATTCACCATAATTTTTCCAGAATTTTTCATGTAGCCAATTAGTACAGTTTATTCATCAAAGTTACCCTTATTACACTGCTTGACAATTCTGACCTGTCCCTACAAAAATGCAGTTATCTCATTGCAAAAATTTCCTATGATGTTCTTGTTTATACCAATGAAAAATAGATTCATTAAGGGTTCTACACATATAAACCATGCTTCTTAATTATTTTTGTACAATTTATGGAAATTTTTCCAAAACAGAACAGTGACTCACGAATTCATTCAGAGCAGGTCTCACTAAAACTGAATTATCTCATAATATATAAATCTTTTGCCTACTCTGTTTCTTTCATGTAAAAATAGACACAATAAGGTTTAATTCCATATCTCATTCACCTTTTAATTCAATATATCCTATTTTTGGTGATTTTTCTAACTCACATCACTGCTGTTACTACAAGCTGTTTTGTTGCATTTTATGAAAGACTAGCTTCTAACCGAACCTACCTACATTCCTAATTCAAGGATTCATTTCGTATATAAACATTTCCTTAACAAAATGATTAAACTTTGATTAAGAAAGCATAAACCTTGCCATCATAAACCAACGTACATATCGAAACCCAACATCAACTTACTAAAAATTTAGCCATATTCGCATGGCTATTACATGCATAAACCTTAAGAGTTCATCAACAAAGACTAAGTCTTCCCTATACATGCCTTCGATTAAAACCAAAATGAAAGAGTACCAAAATGTAGATTGATAGTGTGGGCGACCTTCCGAACGATCCCGACGAGCTTGTAGCTTGCCTAATCTATAAAACAGAGGAAACATTTCACACGATAAGCTCGCTAGCTTAGTAAGTCCTAATTTCATAAAAATATAACATTCAAACACTAACAATTCAATTTCTACAACTCAACTTATACTTATGCTCATTTTTATTATCAAGCTTTCAATTTCATATCCATGTAACTAAGTATGAAATTGATAGGAAAGTTTCTCCTTACCCACATATTTATGATCAAAATATTCGTTCAGTAATCCGATCTTTAAAACCCAATGTGTCATCATATAACCATAGGTACCATTATTCATATACTTGGATATCAATTATTATAACATGTTATTAATTATACAACCACCCTTGTGGCGAATACACCTAGTCTTATATATTTACATATTAAACGGCCAAAGTCACGATACCACATCATTTATCAATAGAACAGAAATACATACCATTGGTAATAATCATTGAATCACTAGTTTACCTTATCTTAATTAAGTAAGAAACTCATTCCTACTTTACATACTCACCGAGCCGTTAACTCGATATATTTGCTTTAATTCGCTTTGAACATAAATTTCGTTTTTATTTTGTAAAGCACATCACCAGGCATCAAGCACCGCTAGGCGTAGAAGCCCGAATAATAACACCAAGCACAAGGCACGCTAGGCATAAAAGCACGATAAATAACACCGCACAAGGCACGCTAGGCATAAAGCCCGATAAATAACACCGGCACAAGGCCTGCTAGGCAATAAAGCCCGATAAATAACACCGGCACAAGGCCTGCTAGGCATAAAGCCCGATTATGTCACCGGCATGAGGCCTGCTAGGCTCGAAGCCCGAATGTCAGAATATTTTTACATGCTTTTCACATTTCACTATACATATCGAATCATATACATTTATTCCCATTGCATTAAATAAATTTGAAATCAATCCAATCCATCATTATCACAATCAGCCAACTCATGGTTTTACACCAAGCTTATACAAATTTTATCATTCACTAGATATGTAAATGATCTTTAAATATAAAGTAGCTCAAGAACTTACTTATTCACCTTGCATTAGCCAAAATAATTTCCATCACATACTCAACATAAATCATAAACCAATATGTGAATATACATTCGGCCATGATGTAATTGGATATTAACATTCATAAATTTTTAATAGTCAAGATAACCATAATTAATTCTTTGACATGATTTAACTAAAGGACTTACCTCGGTTGTCGATAGTCCGTGCGAATCGGATATTCGAGAACCTTCGTCTTTCCCTGGTCTAATTCGGTCTTTCTTTGCTCTTGATCTAAAACACATTAGAATTTAGCTCATTTAATCTCATTTCATCTCAATTTAGTCCCAAAAACACCCAAATGGGCAATTTACCATTTTGCCCCTAATGTTTCCCATTTTACAATTTAGTCCCATTTGCACATAACACAAAATATGCAAAATTTTCCAACATCCTAGCTTGGCGAATCTTCATTATAGTCATAGGTGTCCATGCATTTCATTTATTTGACATTTTAATCCTTCACAAATTTATTCTTTTCAATTTAGCCCTATATACTCAAAATTACCAAAAATTCCAATACAAAACTTGTAAATCTTTAACATACATTTAATTTAAAATCATCAAACATCAAAACTATCCAAACATGTTAATGGTCGAATCCTATATACATAGTATTTTCAAAAATTTAGACATGGGTCGGGTAATACACAAAACAACGATCTCAAAAACGTAAAATTTATCAAAAACTAAGTAAAATACCTACCCCAAATCAAGCCTTAAGTTGTTGAAAACTTCAAGCTCCAAAAATGGAGTTTTTCTCCTCAAACATTCGGCCAAGAAGATGAACAATGTGATGTTCTCTTTCTTCCCACTTAACTTTATTATTTTATGTTATAATAACACATTTAATATACCTTATTTACTAATATATCAACATAACATATAATAGGCTAATTTAACATATAATTTGGACTTATAAAAGCCCATTGCCGTCCCTTACTATGGTGAATGGGCTAATTGCCCTTTTGGTACACCCACTTAAAAAGCCACAATCAATTTAGTACCCTTCACTTTAGCATGCAACTTTTGCGCTTTTCTCGATTAAATCCTTTTTATCAAATTGAGCACTTAAACGACTAAATTTTTCTACGAAATTTTCACACTCACTAAATCACATGTAACAAACACAAAATATAATATTAAAATATCTCTCAGGCTCGGATTCATGGTCCCGAAACCACCGTTCCGATTTGGGTCAAAATTGGTCTGTTACATTTAGCTTAAGACACAATAAACTTCGACCAGCTACTTCGGGGATTCAATTTCAAAAGGTTCGAGACGCTTCCCCACGTTCACCTCCAATCCTATCCGGTTTATTTTCAATGACTTCATCCAAAATTCAGGAAGTTTTACTTCTCTCACCATCTTATGATTTTATGATTATATTGCTATTATTTATCTTTGTACATTGAGGACAATGTACATCTTAAGTGTGGGGGGGTTAGTTATAGTATTATCTGAAAATCCCTAAATTATGCCTTGATCTTAAAGTAAGTTTCTCATATTACGATTTGAATGAAATTTTCTTTGATTTATGATTGTTGTTGATATATTTTAGAGTAAGTCATTGATAATTGTGCATTGATGATTTAAATTTGAACAATACTAGAGAATCAAGCATGATAACTCTATTTTTCAGGAATTTAAAATATTTTTTTTAGGTTGTTAACCTAAATTTGAATATTACTTTGAAATTTGAAATTTACTAGGTTGATGTCAAAACACCCATAACTTTTGTGAGATTTTGAGCCTTATAGAGCATATATTCTTTTTCATGCTCACTTTTTTTATGAGTGTGTCAACATTGAACTGTTTTTCTAGAACTTGCCTCAATTATACATGTTGAGACCACACCTTTGGATTGGTATACAGAGATGATAAAGGCACTTAGGATTTAACTCATTTACTCCACAAAAAGCCTACCTTCATAATTAACCCCTAGTGAACCCCTTTGATCATAACAACCCTTTTTATTGACTCCCCCATTAATATTAACTCAAAACCCTTTGTATTTGTTATCACCATTCCTTTTAACTACCCATATATCGAGATTTAATTTGATTAGCTACCTAATTATATTATTTCAGTAGTTGAATTTATCCTTTATTACTTGATTTGTTCTAAAAAAACGAAGTATATTCATTTTTAGTTCTATAATTAAGTGAGCTTATACATGTTTAAATTTCAGATCTTGAAGAAAAAGCTCGTATTATTAGTTTTCAATTGACGTAAGTAATTAGGATTAGTTCATTTTTCTAGTTAGGTAAATGGTCAGGTCAATCTCAATTCTAACCTTCTAATTCAGCCTTTATCCACACCTTTAACCCAAGCCCCATTATAACCCTGCTAAAGACCTTTTGATTTGTGTATCATCTCATATTATAGTGGTGGAGATTTGATTTTCATGGAAGCTTATGGGATTAACTTTTCATGTTTGACTTATGAGTGCTTTTTTCTTGAACCTTCAACACCTCGAGTGATTTCAGTGAATGTTTAGTGAGGATGACAATTCTTGTCGATTTTGAATCAGGGGTAATTATTTAGATGAAGGGAAACGCCTATGTTTTCGGGCTATAAAAGTATGACTTTGATTGTTTGAATCTTTAGGACCCTTTGGGTTAAATTATCAATGTATGAATTATCTTTGAACTATGATGAAACATTATTGATGAATATTATGAATCAAGGAAGTTCGTTTTAATTGCAAGTTGAGAATTTTGCTTGAGGACAAGAAAAAGCTTAAGTGTGGGGGTATGTGATAAACCTTAAAAGTAACATATTTTAAGCTCACATTTAGCATACTTCTAGATGATTTATCCCTTGATTTATGTAGAAAGGTGCTCTTAATCCTTTTTTTTTCATGTTTTATACTCAGGAAAGCACACAAGGATGAAAAGAATAAGAAACGAGCCTAAAACGGACCAAATTGGGCCAAATAGGAAATCGCAACGACCTGAACTTAAGCCCACACGGTCGTGCCTCCTTGGGAGGCTAGAACACGGCCTGATCACGAATCACACGGGCGTGTCACCTCATTAAAAGTCCGAACACGGCCTGGCCACGATTCACACGGGGTGTGCCATGGCCGTGTCCCTCTAGTGGAGAAGAGCAGTTCTACTCGGATTTGGATACTTGGAGGCAAAGAAACACATTCCAATGCCTATTCAAGCACCTTAGTAGGAATTATACTTGAATTAGGATACTTAGGGGCCAGGTAAAGCATCTCAAAGTCTATACAAACACCCAAGGGGGCAACTTTAAAGGGAGTTCGGTAGAAGCTGGAACCCACGACGGCTAGCTAAGCCAAGGAGCCGAGCCGAAAAGGTCAGATTTATGGAAAACACTCAAAGATAGCTAGTTGATCCATCTCAAGAAGCCAGAATTCTACTCAAGACGGAGGATCTCTCCTTCAATTCCTTCAGGGGGTTTTAGGGATTTCTTATGTTTTGTTTTAACTTTTCTTTTGAGATGTTTTCCTTTATAGTTATGAACTAAACCCTTCAGATACTTGAAGGGGATGAAACCTAAGACGGATCTTCTTATTGTTTTCTGAACTATATGATAAATACTTGATTTGTTCTTAATTATGTGTTCTTAATTCTCGTGTTGATATTTCCGGGATATTGATTCAAGTATGATGTGCTTAGGTGGAGGAGCAAAAGTCCCTGCCTAAGAGTAGATCTAGCATAATTAAGCGGAGTTAATAGCAAGCCTAGAGATAGGGTGACGATATTTTGCCGGATTAGCGTGAAACCTAATATTGGAGTCCATAGATCGAGTTAATGTGATTCTAGGGGTTTTATTTAGAAAGAGATTTCAATTAATCAACCTAGGGTTAGATGTTATTCGCCTCGAGAGAGGATTTAATATAAATTAGGGAATCTTACGGATCAAGTCAAGTGAATACATCGTCTGGTTCAGTGTTACATAACAAGTGAAGTCTAGGTGGATTCTTTCTAAGGGTATCGTCTTAATCAACTGAGTTTTTCCAACAGTATTTTCCCAATTCATTCTTTTTGTCTTTGCGTCTTTAGCTTAGTAGTTAACTAAAATTAGATTAAACAACAACTTCACTTATTTTGGGCTAGATAATAAAAAGAAAGCTAGTGTTAGTACTTTTAGTTTCTTTGGGTTCAACAGTCCGGTCTTGCCCAACTATACTACTATTCGATCGGTGCACTTGCCTTAAGTCACTGTCAGAGTTAGTTTCCAGGTTCGGTCATTCTTACTTATAAATTTAAAACTCTGAAAAATAGACGATCAATTTTCATTCCAAACACATAAGTTTCTCTTTAGCTCAATTGGATTGCCATTACCTACTAACATATCATATCTCAAGCATCTCTTTTGCTCAAATGTCAAACTTACACATGTCACACTTTGTTCAAAACATCAATGTACATTTTAGCTTACCTCTCATGCTTATTCAAAGCATATACTTCAGACATACCTGAAACGAATGGACATCACATATAATCATTCATTTCTCGGACTCGCCCGTTGAACTGTTCGAAATTAAATAGGATTTCAGAATGCTCAGAATAGTTGTACAATGTCGAAGTCCCAGACGTGGTCTTACATGTAACCAAATATCGACGCCACTGTCCCAGACAGGGTCTTACATCAATCAATAAGATGCCAATGTCCCAGACATGGTTTTACACGTAAATCTCATATCGATGCCAGCATCCCAGACGTGGTCTTACACGTAAATCTCGAATCAATGCCAACGTCCCAAACGTGGTCTTACATGATATCACAAATCGGACACTTATGTTATCACATATAAAATCCTATCTATCCCTAGGTTCAAACGGGACTTCCCGAACATCATTAACTTGTCGATATAAATATATCCTCGAATTTCACATGCATTCCATCTTAATTGATATTCATAGCAGTCCAAATTTCATATATATACACAAATAATTCATTTCAAATACATTTATTTTTATATCGACTTAACTCGGATTCAGTTTAATGGAAACGGACTCGCCTACTCAATTACTTTCGATTTCCCGCGATCTAAGTCTGTTTTCTTTGGTTCTTGATCAATACATATGTAAATTTAATCCATTTATTCACCAAATCATTCAATTCAATCCAAGAACACACATTTAGGGCAATTTACAAATTAGCCCCCATATTTTCACATGTTGACATTTTAGTCCCTATTTCACAAAATTACAAAATACACATAATTTCATATTACCCATGCCTAGCCGAATTGTAACACCCCTATCCCGAGTCCGTCGCTGGATTAAGGCTAGGAGCGTTACCGGACAGATTGGAAACATTCACAGACAAAATCATACATTCAATCATCATTCTCAGACATAATGTTCCTTAATTGGGTCCTTGAGACCCTAATTATACTTATAAGTCGAGTCGGGACTAAACTGAAACACAAATGAAATTCCATGAAAATTTGAAACTTTTCTAAAATACAGGGGAGACACGCCCGTGGGAAGAGACCGTGTGCCCTCCACGGCTTCTAGACACCCTCGTGTATCCATCCTTATACCAACACGGTTATTAGGCACGCCCGTGTGCCATGGCCATATACTTTTAGGTCATATACTGACTTCCCCACCACGGCCACCAAGCACGCCCGTGTCGAGGTCATATACTTTTATCTTAGCTACTGACTTTACACCACAGCCAGATGACATGCCCGTGTCGAGGCCGTGTGATGTTAAACTACATTCTACCATTCACCCACGGTCATTAGGCACGCCCGTGTGCCACAACCGTGTGACATTATAGGCCATTTACAAGGCCAAAATGCCACCCACAAAAGGGTCATACCTACAAGCCATATTCAACAAGATATTTCATGCACATAAAACCATCAAAAGCCTACCAAAATAACCATTCAAACCTTACATTCAAAACCAATCCCAACTATGGCAATCTCAAGGATTAAAACTCATATCATTACAAGACTAATTCATGCATTTGCTCATTCAAACTTGGCCATTCCACATTCTTTCATCATACCAAAAGATACATTCTATAATACATTCATTTAAGCAAAGTTTCAACTCTTGAATAGCCAAATCACATGGCTAAGATCACATAACTATTTATACCAAAATGCTAGCCTATACATGCCATATCTAGCATTATACAATATCAAAATGTACCAAAATAAGTTCTATAGTGTGATGACGATCCAAGACAGTCCCGAGCCTTCAGTAGCTTTGACGACCTATAAAACAGATTAAACACACACAGAGTAAGCTTTCCAAAAGCTTAGTAAGTCAATATACAAACAAACTTAGCATAAAATGCATATATTTGCTTTGATTCATACATTTTTGACCACATTAGCCATATTCACAATTCAAAGATCATATCAACACATATCTCATTTCACCAAAACTTTATACAACACATCATCAATTCCATATTCATAGCATCATAGTAAGGTCATGTTGATGCTTACCTTGTATACACAATTAGTGTATAATCAAGATACCTAAAATGGATTTACAATCACATATTTGTTCATAGCTCGGATTTGCAATCAGTATCATAGACTTGCCCGTTGAACCGTAATAAATCTAATAAGATACTCAGAAAGCTTAGAATAATCGTACAATGCCAACGTCCCAGACGAGGTCTTACATACACTCGGATATCGATGCCACTGTCCCAGATAGGGTCTTATACGAATCAAAACGATGCCGATGTCCCAGACATGGTCTTACACGTAAGTGTCATAATGATGCCAACGTCCCAGACGTGGTCTTATACGTAAAGTTTATATTGATGCCAACATCCCAGACGTGGTCTTACACATAATCAGATATCGACGCCACTATCCCGGACAGGGTCTTACACGAATCTCAAATCAATGCCAATGTCCCAGATGTGGTCTTACATGATAAAACAGAACAGATACTTATGTCAAGTTTCGTACGAAGCTTCTCAGACTTAGTCAATATACCGAACTTATCTCGGAATTCAATTACAGAATTTCTCATAAGCATTCATTATCATCATTAAACATATGAACAATACAAATGCATACATATTCATTTATTTGTATAGTGACTTACCTCGGATTCGGTTTATTAGAATAGAAAACAGCTACTCGATAACTTTCGCTTTCCCGCGATCTAAATCCGTTTTCCTCGGTTCTTAATCTAAACATATTCAGAATTAACCCTTTTATTCACTAGTTCATTCAATTCAATCCAAAGACACACATTTAGGGCTATTTACAAAATAACCCTCATATTTGCACAACTTAGCAATTTTGTCCATTTTTCTCAAAACATCAAATTCACAAAATCCACTTACACACAAGCTTGGCCGAATATATACACATCACATACAAGCCCACATTTTTCATCAAATTCACAATTTAGTCCCTCAAGTTATCATTTTCTCAATTTAGCCATATTTAGCTAAATTCATCAAAACTTCAAGAACAAAACATGTTCATCTACCACCAATCTATCATTTAACACCTTAAAGCATCACAAAGCTCAACCTAGCATCAATGGCACAACTTACAAACATCACCAATACACAAAATTGAAACATGGGTTTGATAGTAGACAAAGCAACGATTACAAAAATGTAGAAATTATCGAAAACTGACCGAAAATATACCTTGAATTTAAGCTTGAACCATGGTCGAATGAACAAGCTTAACCCTTTCTTTTACTTTTAACTTTCAGCACCCCCAAAGTAAGATGATAATGTTCATCTTTTTCTTTTGTTTTATTATAACACATATTAATGCACAAATGACATAATTAACCTTCCATACAACTTATAAAAATCATTCATATGATGGACATAATTGTCCACTACTATGAGTAAAGGTATAATATCCATATAAGGACTCCACCTTTAATAAGCCACATCACATTGGTACCTCAACAAATAGCATACTACTTTTGCATTTAATGCAATTCCATCCTTTTGTCAAATTAAACACACAACCAGTCAAATTAGCTCAAGGAAATTTACCACATGCTCAATCACATATCAACAGCACAGAAAATAATATTAAAATATTATACGGACTCGGATTTGTGGTCCCGAAACCACTATTCTGACTAAGGTATAAACCGGACTGCTACACAAATTTTACTCATGCTCATATGAGTCCATACATTTCATTTATTTCACAATATAGTCCTTCAAAATATTATTCTTTCAATTTAATCCAAATTACTCAAAATCATCAAAACTCCAAAGACAAACTATTTTAATCAAACACATATCTTTCATATTTCACTATAAAACTTCACAAAACTCATGTGTTCATCAATGGCACATTTCAAAACTTTCATCAATTCACAAAATTAAGACATGGGTTTCAAAATACACAAAGCAACGATTACAAAAACGTAGAAATTATCAAAAATCAAAGCAAAACATACATTGAATCAAGCTCACAAATGGTCGAATGCCCTAGCTTATTTTTCTTTCTTTTCTTTTCTTCAAATTCGGCTAGAATGGATGAAGACATCCACTAGCATTTTCATTTGTTTTATTAACTAACATATTATTAATCTATTTACTAAATTAACCTTGTTACTAAACATATGAACATATATTATGGTTGTTTAAAATTGTCCAACAACTATCCACTTACTAAACAATGGCTTAATTGCCTCATAAGACGTCCACATTTAAAAGCCAGATCAATTCAGCCATTAATCAAGCTACTTTTACACTTTATGCTATTTAGGCATTTGCTCAAATTAAGCACACAATTGACCAAATAAATTCACGAAATTTTCACACATACTTAAATCATATACTGCAGATACAGAACAAAATATTAAAATATTTTTCTAACTCGAATTTCTGGTCCCAAAACCACTGCTCCGACTAGGGTCTAAACCGAATTGTTACAATTCTCCCCCTAAGCAATTTTCATCCTCGAAAATCTTACCATTGAATTAGTTCGGATATTGCTGTTTCATTGTATCTTCAGGCTCCCACGTAGCCTCTTCCACTATGTGTCGATGCCACAACACTTTCACTAATGGAATTTTCTTGTTTCTCAACTCTTTCACTTCACGAGCTAAAATACGAATTGGTTCTTCCTCGTAAGTCATATTGGATTGGATTTCAATCTTAGACGAAGGAATCACATGTGATGGATCGGATCGATATTGTCTAAGCATCGATACGTGAAATACATTATGAATCCTTTCTAGCTCAGATGGCAAAACAATCTATACACAACTGGTCCAATTCGTTCGATAATTTCATACGGTCTAATGAACCTCGGACTTAATTTGCCTTTACATCCGAATCTCAGTACTTTCTTCCACGAAGATACTTTTAAAAATATTTTATCACCGATTTCAAGTTCAATGTCTTTTCTTTTCAAGTCTGCATAGGACTTTTGACGATCAGACTTTGCTTTCAAACTATCACGAATTATTTTCACTTTCTGTTTAGTGTCTTTTATCAAATCGACCCCGTGTATCTTATTTTCACTAATCTCAATCCAATACAGAGGTGTTCGACATTTGCATCCGTATATGCGAACTCAATCAATGGTAAGTATTGTTCCAATGTACCATCACACTCAAGGATGCAACATCTCAACATATCCTCGAAAATCTGAATGATCCGCTCAAATTGACCATCCGTTTACAGATGAAAAGCGGTACCAAAATGCAGTTTCGTACCTAAAGTATCTTGCAGTTTCTTCCAAAACTGTGATGTAAACCTCGGATCTCTATCTGACACAATGGAAAATGACACCCTGTGCAACCTCACAATATTAGAAATGTAAAGCTCGGCTAATCTATCAAGTGAGTAATCAGATCGTACCGGAATAAAATGGGCTGATTTCGTCAATGGATCAACTACGACCCAAATCGCATCTTTATTCCTCAGAGTCAATGGCAATCCAGAAACGAAATCCATTGTAACTCTATCCCATTTCCACTTTGGAATTAGAATCGATTGTAGCAAACCAGACGGAATTTGATGTCCAGCTTTAACTTGCTGAGAGACTAAACATTTCGAGACAAAGTCAAAAATATCTCTTCTCATACCAGACCACCAATAATATTGTTTCAAATCATGATACATCTTTGTACTTCCCGGATGAATAGATAGGTGACTATTATGAGCTTCATTCAAAATCAACTATAATAACTCGGTATTCCTCGAAACACAGATTTGATCTCAAAATCTCAAACAACCACAATGTCAATTCAAAATTCAGAATCAAAGTTCAGATCATATTGAGCTCGTTTTGCTATCATTTCATTATCAACTTTCTGAGCATCACATATCTATTGTAAAAACAACGGTTTCACTTTCAATTCAGCAACACTGAACCATCATCAGACAGATCTAAATGAGCATTCATAGCACATAATGCAGACAGTGATTTCAGACTTAATGCATCTGCAACAACATTTGCCTTACCCTGAGGATAATCTATCATAAGCTCATAGTCTTTCAACAGCTTTAACCATCTTCTTTGTTGCAGATTTAAATCTCTCTGAGTCATCAAATATTTCAGACTTTTATGATCTGAAAACACATGGCATTTTTCACCGAATAGATAATGGTGCCAAATCTTTAATGCGAACACAATCGCAGCTAGTTCAAGATCGTGTGTCGGATAATTCTTTTCATGAGGCTTTAGTTGTTTGGAGGCATAAGCTATTACTTTAGCTTCCTGCATCAGAACGCAACCCAAACCACTTAATGAAGCATCACTATAAATCACAACCTCTTTGCCTAATTCTAGCTGTACCAACAATCGAGCTTCAGTTAAAAGGGCTTTCAACTGATCAAAGCTTTTTTGACATTTATCGGACCATTCATACCTCACATCTTTCTCAAGCAATCTAGTCAATGGAGTAGCTATCATCAAAAAGCCTTTTACAAACCTTCGATAATAACCAGCAAGTCCCAAAAAACTATGAACTTCAGACACATTCTTCGGAGGCTTCCATTCTAGAATAGCAGAAATCTTACTCAGATCAACTTGTATTCCCGAGGCTGATACAATATGTCCCAGAAAACCGACTTCACGTAACCAAAATTCACATTTACTTAATTTTGCATACAATTTCTTTTCTCTTAGAGTTTACAACACAATTCTCAGATGTTCAGTATGTTCCGTTTCATCTCATGAATAAATCAAAATGTTGTCAATGAACACAACGACAAATCGACCTAAATACGATCTGAAAATTCTGTTCATCAGATCTAAAAAACTGCAGTAGCATTGGTTAGTCCGAAAGGCATAACTAAAAACTCATAATGCCAATACCTCATCCTGAAAGCAGTTTTTAGAATGTCTGAATCTTTTACTCTCAACTGGTAGTATAACATTCTCAGATCTATCTTTGAGAACACGGTGGCTCCTTTAAGCTGATCGAACAAATCATCGATTCTAGGAAAAGGATAGTCATCTTGTTCAACTGACGATAGTCAATGCACATTCTCATCGTGCCATCTTTCTTTTTCACAAAAGAACGGGAGCACCCCAAGGTGAGAAACTCAGTCTTGAAGACCCTATGTCAGTCAACTCTTGCAACTGTGATTTTAACTCTTTTAACTTCGTTGGTGCCATTCTATACGGAGCTATCGAAATGGGAGTCGTACCAGACAACAGATCAAAACCAAATTCAACTTTGCGTATCAGATCAATCCCGGCAACTCTTTAACGATCTATAAAATAGTAAACACACACAAAGTAAGCTTTCAAAAGCTTAGTAAGCCATATACAAATAGACTTAACATATAATCATTTATAAGCATGGTAAATCAAATTCATAAATATATTTTCATTCCATACACATAAGTTTCTCTTTAGATCAATTGGATTGCCATTACCAACTAACATATCATATCTCAAGCATCTCTTTTGCTCAAGTGTCAAACATACACATATCACACTTTGTTCAAAACATCAATGTACATGTTAGCTTACCTCTCATGCTTATTCAAAGCATATACTTCAGACATACCTGAAACGAATGGACATCACATATAATCATTCATTTCTCGGACTCGCCCATTGAACTATTCGAAACTAAATAGGATTTCAGAATGCTCAAAATAGTTGTACAATACCGAAGTCCCAGACGTGGTCTTACATGTAACCAAATATCGACCCACTGTCCCAGACAGGGTCTTACACGAATCAATAAGATGCCAATGTCCCAGACATGGCTTTACACATAAATTTCATATCGATGCCATTGTCCCAGACGTGGTCTTACACGTAAATCTCGAATCAATGCCAACGTCCCAAACGTGGTCTTACATGATATCACAAATCGGACACTTATGTCATGACATATAAAATCCTATCTATCCCTAGGTTCAAACGGGACTTCCCGGACATCATTAACTTGACGATATAAATATATCCTCGGCTTTCACATGCATTCCATCTTAATTAATATTCATAGCTGTCCAAATTTCATATATATACACAAATAAATCATTTCAATTACATTTATTTGTATATTGACTTACCTCGGATTCAGTTTAACGGAAATAGATTCGCCTACTCAATTACTTTCGATTACCCACGATCTAAGTCTGTTTTCTTCGGTTCTTGATCTATACATATTCAAATTTAATCCATTTACTCACCAAATCATTCAATTCAATCCAAGAACACACATTTAGGTTAATTTACAAATTAGCCCCCATATTTTCACATTTTGACATTTTAGTCCCTATTTCAAAAAATTACAAAATACACATAATTTCATATTACCCATCCCTAGCCGAATTTTACTCATGCTCATATGAGTCCATACATTTCATTGATTTCATAATATAGTCCTTCAAAATATTATTCTTTCAATTTAATCCAAATTACTCAAAATCATCAAAACTCCAAAGACAAACTATTTTAATCAAACACATATCTTTCATATTTCACTATAAAACTTCACAAAACTCATGTGTTCATCAATGGCACATTTCAAAACTTTCATCAATTCACAAAATTAAGACATGGGTTTCAAAATACACGAAGCAACGATTACAAAAACGTAGAAATTATCAAAAATCAAAGCAAGACATACGTTGAATCAAGCTCACAAATGGCCGAATGCCCTAGCTTATTTTTCTTTCTTTTCTTTTCTTCAAATTCGGCTAGAATGGATGAACACATCCACTAGCATTTTCATTTGTTTAATTAACTAACATATTATTAATCTATTTACTAAATTAACCTTGTTACTAAACATATGACCATATATTATGGTTGTTTAAAATTGTCCAACAACTATCCACTTACTAAATAATGGCTTAATTGCCTCATAAGACATCCACATTTAGAAGCTAGATCAATTCAGCCATTAATCAAATAGAAAGCTACTTTTACACTTTATGCTATTTAGTCCTTTGCTCAAATTAAGCACACAATTGACCAAATAAATTCACGAAATTTTCACACATGCTTAAATCATATATTGCAGATACAGAACAAAATATTAAAATATTTTTCTGACTCGAATTTTTGGTCCCGAAACCATTGTTTCGACTAGGGTCTAAATTGGACAGTTACAATACAGGTATGTACATGAACCGTATAAGCTTTAAATCGAAGAAATTGTAAAGTTTACATATAATCTTATGATTAAAATGTGAAAGATTTCCTATATATTATGAGCTACATATTGATATATTAAAATTATTGAATTATTTATTTATGATTACATTGAGTTTACTTTATACGAGCTTACTAGGCTATAATGCTTACTATGTTTATTTTATCGTGTTTTATAGTTATTTCAAAGCTAGCTCAAATTCGGGGATCGTCGGAGACTTCGTCATACTATCCTACTATCACTTTGGTACTTTTGAACTTATGTTTTGGTTATATGGCATGTATAGGATTATGGTTATTTTGGTTATGACTTGATGATGAATTTAGCCATTTGAATTGGCTTGTAAATGTCTATGGTTTGGTTTGTATATATATTGCCAGGAAAGTTAGCTTAATTTGCTTGGTTTGGTTATGTATATTTCGTTGAGCATATGGTTTATCTTATGTGATTGAGGTTGGTTTTGTGAAGCTTATTGATACTAGGTATTGTGGCTGTCAAGTGGTTAAAATATGAGACGATATATGCTAGTAAATTTGAGTATAATGATACATGTTTGGAAATGTTTACTTAATTGAAATGTATATGTGAATTTGGTATAATTGGATTGGCCTATTTTATGACTTGTGTATATTGTGGATAATGGAATTGAGTTGGCATAATTTATGCTTTATTTAGTTGGTTTGTATGCCTATTTTTATGCCATGAATTGTACAATTTTGTTTGGTGTAGGTTTGTGCAATTTGGGTGGAAAAATGGCTTCGTAAATAGCCTATTTTTGTCCAGCTGGGCAGAGACACGAGCGTGTGTCTCAGCCGTGTATGACACATGGTTATGTTACACGGCTGTGTGTCCCCTGGTGTTGAATTATAAACCAAGTCAATATGTTCCACGCGGCCTCACACACAGGCGTGTGACTTGGCCGTGTGGCCTAAGTCAGTATACCCTACAGGTTTTGTACGGCCTAGCATACGGCCTGGTACACGGGCGTATATGGCCATTTTTAAGGCACACGGGGTATTCACGCGACCGTGTGTGTTGGCCGTGTGACCTAAGTCAGAGAGTGACATGGGGTCCGACACGGGCTGGCACACAGCCATGTGCTCCCATTTCGAATGTCCATACGGCCTGTGACACGGGCATGTGTTTGGCCATGTGAGACACACGGCCGGGCCGTACGGGTGTGTGTCCCCTATTTTTAGAAAAAATTTCTAAGTCTTCGAGAAATTTCTAAAGTTATCGGTTTAGCCTCGAACCACCGCAATTGCATGTTTTAGGCCTCATAGACTCGTTTCAGGGTAGATATGAATGTTGTTGATTGGTGATTATATGAAATTTGAAAATGTATGTAAAATGTATATGTAATTGTAAGATAAGTCTGGTAATGCTTCGTAACTCTATTCTGGCATTGAATACGTGTGAGGGGTGTTACATATATTAGTATCAGAGCTACGATTTTGTCGATTCTAGGACTAACGTAGCGTATGTTAGAGTCTAGCTATACATGCCATATATAACCTGTGATAGTGTGATGACTCCTGATAATTTAAACTGTGTTTTCATATAGTAAATGGATCCCAATCAAGTTGTAGCTGATGATGTAGAAAGTAATGGGCCTGCCTCTGTTTACAGAATAGCGCAATCTAAGTCGAGACCCGTATCGAGTAGCCAGGGAGGAGAGGCTAAAGAAGCCTTCTTCTAGATAATAAATGAGTGGTTTACAAAGTATGTTAGAATAAATCCGGCTGTTCAACAACCTCCACCTCCACCTAATCTCTAACCGATTCCCGTAGCTCCTCAAGGTGTGGAACTTTTAAGATTGAATAAGCCGCTAGTTGATAAGATTCGGAAGTAGGAGCCGAAGAGTTCAGGGCTACTGTTGACGATGATCCAGAGATAGCTGAGTTTTGGCTTGAAAACACTATCAAAGTAATTGATGAGCTTTCTTACACACTGGCAAAATGTTTAAAATGTGTCGTATCACTTCTGAGGGACACAGCTTATTAGTGGTGGAATACCCTAGTATCAGTGGTGCTGAGAGAAAGAGTTACCTGGGAATTCTTTCAAGCTCAGTTCAAAAAGAAATACATTAGTCAACGGTTCATTGATCAGAAACGCAAAGAGTTTTTAGAGTTTAAACAGGGTCGTATGTCTGTGACAGAGTATGAGTGAGAGTTTGTTAGACTCAGCAAATACGCTCGAGAATGTGTTTCAACTGAGGCCATAATGTGTAAAAGGTTTGAAGATGGATTAAACAAAGACATCAGACCATTAGTCGGGATTCTAGAGTTGAAAAAATTCATTGTGTTGGTTGACAGAGCCTGTGAAGCCGAAGAATTTGGCAAAGAAAAAAGAAGGGCAAATTTTGAAGCTAGAGATTCAAGGAAAAGATCGATGAGTAAACCGTATCAATCTTCATCAAAGAAATCACAAGATTTGTATAGTCGCACCAATGCTTTAGTGGGATATTCAAACAAACATCATGGAAATCAATACTAAAGTCCTAAAGCTCAAGCTATATCAGTATCGCTTGTTCACAGTGTGAGAAACTATAAACTTGAATGTCAATGATGCAGAAGACGACATCCTGGTGAGTGTAGAATGAATGACTGGGCTTGTTTCGGATGTGGCTCAGAAGATCATTTCATTTGAGATTGTCCCGAAGTAGATGAGAAAGATAAATTCCAGAATGCAAGGCCGACCAACACAGTTATTGGAGGGAGGCCACCTAGAAATGCGAGGAATATGACTAGTAGTAGAGGGACGACTAAGGACTCCACTGTGAGATCTGAGGCCAGAGCACCTGTTAGAGTTTACGCTATTCGCGCTCGTGAAGATGCGTCGTCACCCCGATGTTATCACCGATACATTTTCTCTTTATGAAACTATTGTGATTGCTTTAATTGATCCTGGATCAACTCATTCGTATATTTGCATGAATTTGGTGTTTAATAAGTGTTTTCCTATTGTGTCTATTGAGTTTGTGATTAAAGTATCGAACCCTTTAGGCAAGTATGTTCTAGTTGATAAAGTTGCAAGAACTATCCTTTAATGATTTAGGGTTACTATTTTTTGGCTGATTTAATGCTACTACCTTTTGATGAACTCGATGTAATTTTGGGTATGGATTTGTAACATCCGAGATTTAGGGGCTCTGCATTATCTTGTTTATATGTAGTTAGTATGCTCTGTGTGTTGTTTATGTGTGTTTGGGGTCTTCGGGAAGGCTCAGGGTTAAGCCGAAACTTTGGCTAAAATTTTATTTCTGGGCTCTTTAGAAGGAAAGCTAGTAGGGGGCAGGACTTAAGGTGTGTTGTTTGTTCTTGATGACACAAGAAAATGAGTGGTAAAGTGGCAAGGAGGCGCCACTTAGGGGTCAGGTAAGTGATGTCTCAGGGGGAGCGGAGGGGATCAGGTTCGAATCACGTTGCCAGCATTGTGGCTTTTATTTTTGTTCATGCGTTAGAGGGGTGGAGGTGACTTGGTCAAACTTTTGGACAGTTGGCCAAGATTAAAAGGGGGATTTAAATCATTCAAATTATTTTGAATAATTCAAATCAGTTCAAAGGGGTGATCAGGAGTAAAGTTAGGAGAAAAACAGGGGATGTCAGAGAGGGGAAGGTGTTTGACCGATTGTGGGATTGTGGGAAGGAGGAATTCGGCTAGAGGGCTTGGGGAGCCATTTTGTTTCGGTTTTGTGCTTGTTGTGAGGGGTACCGAAAATTGTTGGTGGGGTTAAGCTTCTTTTTTGTTCTTTTTGGGGGCTTTCGGTCACTAGAGAGTGTGGAGTGCCGATTGTGCAAAAACCTTTAGAGCTCTCTTTGTTTTCTTTCTTTCTGGATTCCCTATTGGTGTACCGAAAGTGCTAGCAACTCTCTTCTTTTCTTCTTTGAATCTTTGGCCGAATGAGAGAGGACCATACATACACTTCTTTGTTTCAATTTCTCTTTAGCCGAACCTTAGTGCATTTGTTCCATTCCCTTTCTTTTTCCTCTAAGCCGAAACTATCTAAGCCTTGCCAAAACTCTTCTTTCTCCTTACCATTTCTATCACCTTCTTTATTGTATTGGTTCTCTCATCCATTTCTTTATAGTCGAATCACCAACTAGCAATTTGGGTGATTCATCTTTTGTGGTCTTGCTCATCTATTCAAGTCGAAACTTATTCTTCTTTCTCCCTTTGAGTTTGTTCTTATTGTTCCAAGTAGCCAAAACCTCTGACTATTCTTTTTCCTTCTATCCCCTCTTGCCTCAGAAGATTTCGGGTATTCACTCTTCTAAATCATTGTGATAGGGCTCTTCTCAATCTGTGGTAAGTGATCCCTTTTCTCCTTCGTTTTGCTTCTTCTCTCTTGGTGAGCGATAACTGAAGGCATTAATCCTGCACTTGAGTACTTTGGCCGAATGTAGGGGGAGGCCTAACTTTCATTTTCTCTGCAGCAAACCAACGTTTGGGAAGTCTTTGGAAGGACATTCGATTTCGGTTAATCTAGGTAAGGGGGTTCATACCATTCATTTGGCCAAAAGGCCACTCTTTTCGAATGGACATCTTGGATAACCGAATCTATTTTGGTTCGTGCCTAGGGACTTCTACGTTCTCTTAATCCTAGCCTTAAGCTTCTGGGTTTTGTCGACCTAGGTAAGAAATCTCTCCTGTTGGGGGTGCATTCTACTTTTGTTCCATTTAGTGCCTTAACCCTGGGTTGTTGTTAAACAACCATTGTTTCCTTATAGTATCTTCTGACCAAGATCTATTCCATGGACTCGAATGCCAGCAATTCTAAGGAAGGGGTTGGACCGGTAAACCCAGCCCCTAAGTTTAAGAGACGTGTCGTGCAAGCAGTGCGAGATTGGCAACCTGGTTGTGGGCCGGCTTCTGAGCAGAATAGTAGACAGATAGCAGTAGTTCCTGTTAGCGATAGTGTTGGCATAAAAAGCGTTGTATTACGTGTTATCAGGTGTGTAACTCTCACACACTTCGTATTTTAATTATGTTATTAACTCTGTTGGTTAAAAGTCGAAGTGATGGTATGGATCACTGAGATACCCTTGTGGGGGTAAGATCAAGGGCTCCAGGTAAGTTCTACTATGTTCTGTTATTAACGAATGTATGTATGAGTGAAATGACTGTTTGTGCTACATTAACAGCATGATCATACCATATTAATTAATTGTCAAACATGAACATGAAATTGGGGATATGAGGTGAAGAGGGAGGAAACATGATCTCTTTTAGACTGTCACCAGTGGTTTGGTACCACAAGTGGGTTGGCCCCACATATTATATTTTGTGACTAAGTCTCAGTGGTTTGGAACCATCAGTGGTTTGGTGCCACATATATTATTTCTTTGACTCGTCCCAGTGGTTTGGTACCACAGTGGGTTGGCCCCACGTATATTCATTAGGGATTGTCACCAGTGGTTTGGTACCACAAGGGGGTTGGCCCCACGTATTTTGATTTGTGACTTTTGTCACCAGTGGTTTGGAACCACCAGTGGTTAGGTACCACCAGTGGCTAGGTGCCACAGATATTGGGTAGATTCAGGAGCTATGGTGGATGGACATACTAGGTTGGGTGGCTTGCATTACATCCATACTTAATATATGAATCTGTGTGAGAGCCCAAAACTCATTTGGACGGGGATTTGCACACTGAGTCTCGGTGACTCACCCCTTCCGTTTAATTTTGCAAATGATTCTTAGACCGCGGATATGCGGCCGAGGTGAACTCGAGGTGGCCATGCATATTGTTTTAAGTAATTTCATCTTTGATATTTATCTTGGATTATTACTATTTTAATTTGGATTTAGGGTATTGTATTAAGGCCATTTATACGTTGACTTGGTTTTTTTTGTTTTAATTGTCACGACATGCCCAACAAGTTGTTTAAGTGGGTGTTTCTTTAAAGTTAAAAACTTTGAATTTAAGATTTTATAAATGGGTAATTAAGATCGAGTTTTGGTAACAATTAACTCAAAATTTTCAAACTAAGACGTAATACTGTTTTCAATTGATCGCTCAATAAAATCTTTCTTAAAAGTTGACTCGGGATTATGAAACCTGATCTGTATCACGGCTTAATTTGAGCCATTGTTTTAAATCTTCACCAAATGCGAATTAATATGCAAAATTTTTCTGAACACATGGTCTTTAACTGATTTTTTAAATTTTCTTCCCTATACCATGCTAGATTCGGTCGTAGCGTTCTGACCAAGTTTGGGGTGTTACAGGATTGGTTGACGTTGCATGATGCTGGTGAATTATAGACGAAAGATATTGAATTGAAATGTCAGAATAGTGAAATTAGTAGAATTGAATCAGATGAATCGAGTGAATTGTCTATTGTGACTTCGTTTATGTCAGCTCAGAAATGTGTGAAAAAAGGGTGCAAAGGTTATCTTGCTTATGTTTTAGATACAAAAGTGTCTGAATCAAAAAATGAATCAGTACCAGTAGTTTGCGAGTATTTGGATGTGTTTCTAGAAGAGTTATCGGGGTTACCACCGATCAGAGAGGTCAAATTTGCTATCGAGTTAGTACCGAAAACATCACCGATATCAATAGCTCCGTACAAAATGGCTCTAACAGAGTTGAAAGAGTTGAACGCTTAGTTGCAAGAGTTAACGGATAGAGGTTTTGCACGACCTACTTTTTCATCCTGGAGTGCACTAATGTTGTTTGTAAAGAAGAAAGACGAATCAATGAGAATGTGTATTGATTATCAACAACTCAACAAGGTCACGATAAAGAATAAGTATCCTTTACCGGGAATAGATGACTTGTTTGATAAGTTGAAAGGGGCAACAGTATTCTCGAAGATTGATTTGAGATCCGCTATTATCGATTCATGAGTTAAAGATTCGGATGTGTGTCAAATCGCGTTCGTAACAATGTACGGACACTAAGAATTTCTTGTTATGCCTTTTGGATTAACTAATGCTTCTACCGTTTATATGGATTTGATGAACCAAATTTTTAGACTGTATTTAGACAGATGTGTTGTAGTTTTCATTGATGACATTCTGATTTATTCACTAGATGAGTATGAGCATGCCGAGCATTTGAGAATCGTGCTTCAAACTTTTTAGAGATAAGCAATTGTTCGCTAATTTCAGCAAATTCAAGTTTTCGCTTCGAGAAGTTGGATTTTTGGGGCATATTGTTTTAGCTGAAGGCATACGAGTTGATCTGAGCAAGATTTCTGCAGTTGTTGGTTGGAAACCACAGAGAAATGTATTTGAAGTTAGAAGCTGTAACAGCACGGTTAGACCCTAGTCGGAACAGTGTTTTTGAGACCATAAATCCGAGGTCGGAATGATAGTTTAAGATTATTTTCTGTGTGAATAGTATGTGATATAGTCCGTGTGAAAATTCTGTGTGGTAATTTTATCGATTGTGTGACGAAATAAGAGAATTACTTAATTGCATAAGGTGTAAAAGTTGTGTGCTGATTTATAAGTGTTTAATTGTTGATGGCTTTTTAAGGTGGAGACCTTATGTTGTTATTAATCCATTTTTAAGATAGTGGATGTTTAAATGACAAGATAACCATAAGGTAAATTTGTCTTATATGACTAATAAAAGGGTAAATTGGTGAATTGATAATTTAGTTAATAATAATTAAAAAACCAAAAGAAAGATGAAGCCATGTTATCATCTTTCTTGCCGAAAATTTGAAGGAAAAAGAAAGGAATAGGGCTTTGGGGTATTCGGCCATAGTTGTTCAAAATTAAGGTATGTTTTGGCCTCGGTTTTTTATAATTTCTACGTTTTCATAATCGTTTCTTCGTGCTCTAGCTAACCCATGTTGTAATTTTGTGAATAGATGATGTTTTTATGATCAGTCAATGATGAACACTTGAGCTATGTGTTATTTGATAGTGAAATATGGAAACTTGGTGTTGGATTAAAATAATTTATATTGGGATTTTTAGTGAAATTGAGTATTTTGGGCTTAATTGAGAAAATAAGAAATTGGAGGACTAAATTGTGAAACAAATGAAATGTATGAGCTTGTATGAGTATAGTGAGTATTCGGCTAAGCATGGGTGCAAGCTAATTATGTGTATTTGATGATTTTATGAATAAAGGACTAAAGTGTGAAAATGTGAAAATGTGAGGGCTATTGTGTAAAATGCCTTAAATATGTGTGTTTGGATTAAAATGAATGATTTGGTAATTGAATGGACTGAATTTGAATGTGTATAGACCAAGAGAGAAGAGGTTTGGATCGAGATCGAGGCAAAGATAAAGTGCTCGATTAATCGACCACTTCGATAGTTCGACGTCCGAGGTAAGTTCGGACATAATACGTGTATTTAGTTGTGTTTAATGTTATGAAATAAATGGTATGATGTTGTTGAAGTGTGAATGCTATGTGATAGATTGAGTTAAATGACACTAAGTGTGTGTATTTGCAAATGTGACCAAGATAAATAGCACTATGTGTGCGAAGTAATATAAGCTTCGGCTTTGTAGTTAGTACTGTGTGTGCGATAACGATTCAAAAATCAGTTTGATATGGATGCACTAAGTGTGCGATGCTAATTAAGCTTCCGTTAACTATTTAGGCACTAAGTGTACGAATAAACTGAAGAAGGGACAAATGTTGATCGAAGTGATTCATGAGTACTGAGTAGCATAAATACTTGACAACTAAGTGTTGGCTAAGGTACGTTTGGAACCTATGTGGTTGATGAAAATATGAATGAGTTTATGGAAGGTTAAATGAAATTATTAGCTTTGGATGATATGAGATATTAGATTTTGAAATAATCTACGTGATGATATGTTTTGATTTAATGTATTTTGTTACGAACTTACTAAGCTATTGAAAGCTTACTGTGTGATTGTTTCTCTATTTACAGTGTCACTAAAGCAAGCTCGGATCAGGGAATCGTCAGCTTCTTAATCACAGTATCGGCAATCTATTTTGGGTACTTTTGGAAAGATGTATATAGTTGAAATATGGCATGTATATGCTAGTTATTTGATACATATTTGAGGTGTGTAATTAGCCATGTGATGTGGCTTAATATATGGTTGCTTCAAGCATGAATGGCTTTGTTATATGAGGCATATTTTGGTATGGTTTGTGGTTGAAGAGAATGATTTATCAATGGTAACTTTGTGTTGGTAAAATGCTAGTAAGATTTAGTGAAATGGAGAAGGAATAACGTTTAGTATTTAATGTGGTTAAGTTGTATATGTTAGCTTATAAGTTGATATGTTTGAAAGTGAGTTTGTATGAGTTGATAGATTGATCATATGATAGGAAATGGTTGCCAAAATGTGTGAATAAACATGCTTAAGTGTGGTTGTAGTGATTGACCCATAAGGGTGGCATTTTGGCCTTGCAAATGGCTTACTTTTGCCACACGGGTGTGGCACAGAGGCGTGCCTAATGACTGTGGGCGTAAGTCAGTTTATGGCCTAGGAACACACGACCATGGCACACAGGCGTGCTTGATGGCCGTGGAGCAAAGGTCAGTTTCGACGCACACGGCCTACCCTCACGGGCGTGTATCCCCTGAAACCTAGAAAAGTTTTAAATTTTCGAGAAGTTTCTGTATGTACTTTGGTTTAGTCCCGACCCCTCTCTAGCATGTGTTTAAGGTCTTATACACCTTAATAAGGGACTAATTTTTTATGTTTGATGTATTATGATTATGATTGGCTTTGTGTCGTAATTGGGTTGTAAATAATCCTATTGTCCGGTAATGCCTCTTAACCCTATTCCGGTGACGGTTTCGAGTTAGGGGCGTTACAGAAGCTTTCTAGGGTTAGCTAGTTACTATCGATGTTTTGTTAAAGGATTCTTGATGATTGCTACACCAATAACTAGATTGCTATAGAAAGATGTAAAATCTGAGTGGTCCGAGAAATGTCAACAGAGTTTCGAACAGTTGATAGCATTGTTAACTAAGGCACCAATATTGGTTCAACCTGAGTCAGTAAAAGTGTGTGTAATTTTTAGCGATGCATCATTGAATGGTTTAGGTTGTGTTTTGATGCAAGAAGGAAAGTGATAGCATATGCCTCCAGACAGTTGAAGTCGCATGAAAAAAATAATCTGACACACGATTTAGAGTTGACCGCCATTATATTTGCATTGAAAATTTGGCGACATTATTTATATTGTGAAAAGTGTCATATATTTACCGATCATAAAAGCTTGAAGTATATAATAACCCAAAAAGATTTGAATTTGCGACAACGAAGATGGCTCGAGTTGCTAAAACACTATGAGTTAGTGATTGATTATAATCCTAGGAATGCGAATGTAATCGCGGATGCTCCAAGTAGGAAATCTTTATTTGCTTTGAGAGCGATGAATACACAGTTAACCTTATCTGATGATGGTTCAGTTCTAGTAGAGTTGAAAGCTAAACTGTTTTTTCTTCAGCAAATTGGTGAAGCTCAGAAGTATGATAATGATTTGCAAACCAAAAGAATGCAATGTGAGTTGACTAATGATTCAGATTATCAGATTGGATCTGATAATAGTCTATTGTTCCATGGTAGAGTTTGCATATCGAGAGATCATAACTTATATAGAAAATTCTAAGTGAAGCACACAGTGGTTGTCTATCTGTTCACCCGGGGAGTACTAAAATGTACAATGAGTTGAAACTGTTGTATTGGTGGTCGGGAATGAAATGAGGCATTTTAGAGTTTGTATCGAGATGTTTAGTTTGTCAACAAGTAAAAGCCGAACATCAGGTACCTTCGGGATTACTACAGCCTGTGACGATACCAGAATGAAAATGGGATAGAGTTACGATGGATTTCGTATCGGATTACCCATGTCTTTGAAGAAGAAAAGTACTATTTGGGTTGTCGTTGATCGACTGACGGAATTAGCACATTTCATTTCGGTACGTACAAATTATTCACTTAATAAATTGGCTGAGTTGTACATTGTTGAAATAGTTAGATTACACGGGGTGCCAGCTTCAATTATATCAGATCGAGATTCGAAGTTTACGTCGCGAGTTTGGAAGAAATTGCAAGAAGCTTTAGGTACGAGGTTGAGCTTTAGTACCGCATTTCATCCGCAAACTGACGGCCAGTCTGAGAGAGTAATACAGATTGTTGAAGATATGCGTCATTGTTGTGTTTTACAATTTGAAGGCAACTATGAAAAATATTTTCCATTGGTTGAATTTGCGTATCACAACAGCTTTCAATCGAGCATAAAGATGGCACCATACGAAGCTTTATATGGTCGCAAATGCCGAACTCCATTGTATTGGATTGAGTTTAGTGACAAAAAAATTCATGGGATTGATTTGATCCGAGAGACTGAAGATAAAGTGAAAGTAATTTGCAATAGTTTGAAAGCAGCTTCAGATCGACAGAAATTGTACTCGGATTTGAAACGAAAAGACATTAAATTTCAGATCGGTGATAAAGTATTTTTGAAGTATCCCTATGGAAGAAAATACTTTGTTTTGCTCGCAAAGGCAAATTGAGTCCTCGATTCATCGGATCATATGAGATTATTGAAAGAATAAGACCTCTAGCATATCGATTAGCTTTACCGTCAGAGTTAGAAAAGATCTACAATGTGTTTCATGTGTCAATGTTGCGCCCTTATAGATCAGATCCATCACATGTAATTTCTCTGGCAAAGATTGAAATTCAACCTGATATGACATACAAGGAAGAACCAATCAGAATTTTAGCTCAAGAGGTTAAACAATTGAGAAATAAATGCATAGCTTTAGTGAAAGTACTTTAGCAATGACACAGTGTCGAAGAAGCCACGTAGGAACCCGAGGAAGCTATGAGAAAATAGTATCCTAATCTATTCATTGGTAAGATTTTCGGGGACGAAAATCCCTAAAGGGGAGAGTTGTAACAACCTATTTTTGGTCAAATCAGAACAGTGGTTTTGGGACCACAAATCCGAGGTCAAAATATTTATTTTATTATTATTTTAATGTCTACAGCATGATAGTATGTTTGTATGGAAGTTTCGTTAAGAAATTTTATTATTTAACTGCTCAATTTGATAAAAAGGACTAAATCGCGTAAAGCCTAAAACTTGTATTCTATTAGCTAAAGGTGTTTAATAGCTATAGAACTTTAAAGTAGAGGTCCTTATGTGGTAATTAGCCCATTTATGAGATAGTCGATGATAGTGGCATGGTGTTTGATGTAATTATTAAGTATTCTTAAGGTTAATTTTGGTAATTTGTAAATAATGTTAAATTAAATAAAACAAAACCAAACTTTTATCCCATTATCATCTCTTTCAAATGAACATAGGGCAGACGAAGCCATTTTTCATCTTCTTCATTCAGCCATGCTATTCTTGCCAAATTAGGTATGGTTTTTGTCCTGTTTTTAATTATTTCTATGTTTTTTAGATTGTTGCAGCTTAATCTAACTAGCCTAGGGACTAATTTGCAGAATTGTTAAAGGTTTTGGGTTTAGCCATTAATAAATGTGTTTGTATTTTCATGTTTAATGATGGATTGTGAATGTCTGATGATAGTTATACAAGTTTTGTTAAGTGATTTTTAGTAAAATTGTAACATCCTGAAAATGGCCTATGCATTTTCGGTTTAATTGTACGAAACGACATGTCTTACGTGTTATGAATAAATTTTGAACATTTTTGGAAACTTGAAAATGCATGGAAATGATTTACAAATGCACATTTTTGGAAACCTAAAAATGTATGGAAATGTTCAGTTTAAAAATGGAAGGTGAACAATTTTTGGAAACTAGGAAAAGTAAGGAAATGATTTGGAAATGATTCAAAAATGGAAAGTGAACATTTCTGAAAACTTGGAAATGTAAGGAAATGTCAAGTTTAAAGAGCCGAACGAAAATTTTAGAAAACTTAGAAATGACTTAGAAATGTCGAGTTTTAAAGTTTAAAAGAGGAAACTGAGGCAAGGTGGCCTTAAAAGAAAAAGTATGTGAATTTGACACACAAACAGGCTTGGAAAAGTGGCCTGAAGATGTCACTTAGGGCCTATGGAAATGGCGCCACATGCAAGGTGTTGGGCCTGAGTTCGAGTCACTTAGGAAGCAAATAAAAGAAGTTTTATTTTTGCTTCTAGAAGCTAGAGGTGGACGGCACAAGCTTTCTAGAAAGGAAGAGTTTTATTCTCTTTAAATTTCAGCTAATAAGAGGATAAATAGTAGATTTATTTTAAATTATTTTCAAGAGATAATTGTGGATTAATTCCTTTTATTTTTAATGGATAAAAGAAGAGATAATAGAAGGATTATTATTATTATTAAGGAGATAAAGTTATCAAATTAAGAAGAGTGGTGGCCAAGTAAGGGATTCTGAGTAGTAAATTCGGCTATAAAAGGAAAAAAACAGGGCTACTCATCAATTTTTATTCCTCCCCTTCTCTCTGCCGAATTTCTTAGTGCTCTCCTCTCTTCTCTTCTCTTTTTATTTTGTCAAGCCGAAATCTACTTCTTCTTCATCCACCATTGCCAATTCTTTAAGCCTCAAGAATCAAAAGTGTTGATACACCTCTAGGCCATAGGCGTCTAGTCTTCAAGACTCCATAGCTGAATCTTTGAGGAGCTCCAAGCATAGGTGCTGTCGATTTCTCCAAGTAAGGGTAAGATCTAGACTCGGTTTCCATTCTTTTCTTTTTAAGCCTGTCAAAATTTAGGGACTAATCCATCATATTGTATTTTGGCCGAAACTATGGAAGGGAATTTTGGGATTTAGTGGTGGTCAACTACAAAAGGAGATCAGTCAGGATTTTCAAAGATCTAAGGTGAGGCAATCGATCTAAGACTATTTCTCATGATTAAATGATTGGAAATTAGATCTAATATATATAAGTCTATAGGGATTTCGACAGAGGTATAAAAGGATCCCGGGATTTAAGAATTTCAAGGTAAGTCCTTATATACATTCGGCCAAAGGCCATGTTTTATGTTTTAATGTTATATTAAATCTAACATATGGTTAAAGGAATTTCGACAATTCCTAGGGAAACAAGGATCAATTTTGGGATTTGTTAGTGTCCAAATCGACAGCAAGGTAAGTTTTAAGAATACTAATCCTACTAGGATTTGGATTTGTGGCCGAATGGCTTTTTATTAAAGTAGTAAGTGATTAATCAAATGTAGGGATTAAGGATCTAAGCACTGGATCAAGCTTTTCGGGATCTCAAGGAATTTGCTAAGCGAATTAGGTGTGTACTCCACACTAACTTTTAATAAGATTTATGGTAATATATAATATATGCATGTTTATAAGAATGTGGCTAAGGTACCATAATATGGTACAAAGTACTCAGGTACGTTTCCTACTCCTATTAGGATTACGAAATATGTTATATTTAACATGTGAAATATGATAAGAATGTAAATTTAAGTATGATATGCATGATAGGAATAATATGGGGCATTCGGGTGATATGAAAAAGGGGAAGTGAATGTGATGACTTCGGTCTCACTATCTGAATGTGGTGACTTCGGTTACATTATCTGAATATGGTAACTTCGGTTACATTATCTGAATATGGTAACTTCGGTTACATTATCTAAATGTGGTAACTTCGGTTACGTTATCTGAATGTGGTGTCTCATGACACAATTATCTGGTGGCTATGCCACAAATTTTATATGGGCGATGAGCACGTTGACTGCAGCGACTGCCTTCGATGGTGTGTAGCGGATGGAGGGTTGACTTAGTAGTCCCCACGGTGTGCAGGTTGGTATGGGGATGTGTAGTGGATGGCAACTAGGTTTGGGTTCGGGTTGCATCATTATTTTATCTGTATATGAATATGCATGTGATATGATACGGTATGCCTGATCTATTAAATTTTTGTGTTGGTTACACATTGAGTCTGTTGACTCACCCCGTTGTGGGAACATGTTTCAGGTGATGAGCAGTGATGGAACGGGACGGTAGAACTTGTGGTGGCCATGCTCAGCTTGAAGTTTTATCTTATTTGGACAATTTATTTCATTTAAGTATTTCATTATTTTATTTTGGGTTTTTAATTGATGTAATAAGGCCTCCACTGAACTATGTTATTTTCTGTTCTATTTGCTTTGTTACGACATTTTTACTTATTAAAAATTAAGTAAATTTACTTTGAAATAGACTTCAAATATTTTGTCACCTTAAATAAATGGATTTCAACACAAGATAAATTGGTTTTCAAAACAAGCCCAACCCAAACAACATTTTTTTAAAAATCGCACAAGTTTTTCCCAAGAAACAAACG
The DNA here is from genome assembly GCA_025503065.1 of Gossypium bickii. NCBI lineage: Eukaryota > Viridiplantae > Streptophyta > Magnoliopsida > Malvales > Malvaceae > Gossypium > Gossypium bickii. Next base: position 36,369,869 of record CP106717.1, on the reverse strand, counting down.
AACTTTGAATCGGTTTGCTTGAGGAACAGACCAGATTTGGTCCAGGCTCGTGGGCCGGGTTTGGGGTGTTTCAGTTTGGTATCAGAGCCCAGTTTTAAAACTCTTGGCCTGTAGGCTAAGGCCCAAAAACGTTTTCCAATCAAGCCAAATGAACTTTATGGAAATAGTTCTAAAAATAAGCTGGTTTTCTGGCATGGCACCCAAGTCTCCGACCCGCAGTCCACCAGGTAAGTACCCCTAACCATCTGTGTGATTATGTGAATTATAGAAGGGTAGAAGAGGAATGGAACGTAGAATAGCATGATAGGAACTTGAACCCTAGGACTAGTCTACTCAAACACAAACGCATAAAACTTAATTCCATTAAACAAACCTATGGCTAAGTCATCGAGTTAGGGTGTGGTAACCCCTGTGCGCATGTCTAGGATTGGATCTGGAAGAGCCTGGTATTTAAGCAATCCTAGTGACTCACCTCCTCTTCGCAGGAATCCTACCTGGTGCGTAGCTTCGGTTCACCCTAACCCAAAGGGCTCAGTGGGTGTGGCAACCTCTGTGCGCATGTCTAGGAATGGTTTCGGTGGGAGCTTGGTATTTAAGCAGTCCGCGTGACTCACCTCCTCTCCACTCGAATCCTGCCTTGTGCGTAGCTTTGGTTCACTCTGACCAAGAGGGCTCGGTCATAGGCTAAACACAATGACTAAAACCCGAAAGGGAACTAGCCGTGTTTTTAATAAAAACAACAAAACCCTAGTTTTAAAACTCTTAAAACTTTCTTTTAAATTAGTGAAAACCATCTTTACAAAATTTTCCGAAAAATTTTCGCTTTATGAAATTACAAAAATGCCCCTAGTGGTAAAATTACCAAAATGCCCTTGGTTTGTAAAATGTTCAATTACCCAACAGTTTTACCAAAATTCCTAAACATTCAAAAACCCTAATTTGAAAAATATCAAAAATACCTTGATTTTGGAAAAAATTACAAAATTGCCCCTAACTTACAAAATTACCAAAATGACCCTGATTTCTAAAATTTTTACAACATCACTGTTTTGGAAAGTACAATTTTCAAAAAGAACCCCCATGTTTTGCAACTTTTGAAATACCCCTGAATTATTAAACTTTACAAATTTACCCTGGTTTGTGAAAAATTACCGAAATACCCCTGAAATTTCAAAATTTTCGAAAGGCCCCGGATTTCAAAATTTTTCCAAAATACCCCAGGAATTTAAAAATTCCAAAATACTTGTGACGAAATCACCAAGAAACTTTTTCTTTTGAAAAAATTACGAAAATACCCCTGTAGGACAAAATTACGAAAATACCCCTGGGTAGTGGAAAAGCAACAACAATGAAAACTACAACGTTTCTCTGAATGGACGAAAGTTCATACTTGTTTGATGGATGTATGAATGAATGAAAAGACTGTGTGCATGTATGAATACGAAATAACCACTCCTAAAACTCTTTTCATGAAACTCCTTCGCGGGTAAACAAGTGAAACAAAGACTAATTCATAAAACTTCTTAATCAGATCTCGACGTTAGAAATGAGCTCTAGAGGACGTGGTCGTCGTGGATGAGGTAGAGGAAGGATGACCGTGTCGGAACTCATTAGATCGGGTCAAGGTCCGACAATGAGATACCATCACACCACCACCCCACCCCCACCAGGTGTTGAGCGAAGCAAGCTCAAACAGAGAAGATGTTTGTATCATCAGTCGTGCTACGAGTTTTGGAATTGGTGGTCGTGCGGGAGGAAATTCGGGAAATCGTAAGTTCAGGCTCGAACGGCTCCGAGCTAATGGAGCCGAAATGTTTCGTGTGGAGTATCGGTGTGGCACCCAAGATAACCGAGTCTTCGTTGGAAGCAACTGAGTGCATCATCGATGAGCTTGACCTGACCCCAGAGGAGAAGTTAAAAGGAATGGTGGCACTGTTACTCGATGAAGCGTACCAGTGGTGGTTAACTGTTCGGGATGGTGCCACAGCTGAGGATCTGACCTGGGAGTACATTAAGGAAGCATATCAAAAGAAGTATGTTGGAACCAGGTATACGGATGAATAGAGGAAAGCTTTTCTGGGGCTGGTTCAAGGAAACAAGTCCGTTACGGAATATGAGGCTGAATTTCTGAGGTTGAGCCGGTATGCTCGAGGAGCAGTGGCAACTGAGCATGAGTGCTGTGTCCGTTTTGAGGACGGACTAAGGGATGATCTGAGATTGTTGATAGCACCGCATCAGGAGTGGGAGTTTTTTGCTTTAATAGAAAATGCCAAGGTAGCTGAGGTAATTAAGGATGCTACAAGGCAGAACACTGATTGGAATAGGCCAGAAAGAGGTTTTGGATTGTCTGGATCATCTGGGAATAAGAGGCCTAGAGTTGATGGGCCGCGAGGTTAGCAAGCTGCTACAAAATGGCAGTATCGTCTTTGAGATCATTGTGGAAAGGTGCACTTAGAGGAGTGTTGGAAAAAGATAGGAGAATGTTTTAGGTATGCTCAAGGATTGTCCGAAGAAACCAGATGAAAGTCGATCGCCGACTCGTAATGTTAATCAGTGGTAGAGGTGGGACATGAGAGCCTCAAAGAAGGTCGTGGACCGAACCATAGAGGAAATGGTTCGGGCCGAGGACGTGGAGTACCAAGCAGAGATGCTGAAGGTGCAAACGCGAGGCAACCAAGGTTTGTTTATGCGGTTGGCCGTCGCGAGGAGGAAGAGGTGCCAGATGTGATAGCGGGTACGTTCCTTATTTCCGGGATACCCTTAATTGCTTTGATTATTGTAGAGTATTCTTGTATTGCTAGTGAATGTGTTCGAAGCCTTGCATATGAACTTAGAGATTGTGCATAGGAAGTATGATAGTTTTATAAAATCAGAGTGCGCAGCAATAGCGTAGTGGGGTGAATTAGACCGTACGATTGTTCGTTAGTAAGTAATTTTGAGGATGAAATTATTTTAAGGGGGTAGAACTGTAACATCCTAAAAAGAGCCTATGCATTTTCAGTTTAATTGTACGAAACGACATGTCTTACGTGTTATGAATAAATTTTTAACATTTTTGGAAACTTGAAAATGCATGGAAATGATTTAGAAATGAACATTTTTGGAAACCTGAAAATGTGTGGAAATGTTAAGTTTAAAAATGGAAGGTGAACATTTTTGGAAACTAGGAAAAGTAAGGAAATGATTTGGAAATGATTCAAAAATGGAAAGTGAACATTTCTGGAAACTTGGAAATGTAAGGAAATGTCAAGTTTAAAGAGCTGAACGAAAATTTTAGGAAACTTAGAAATGACTTAGAAATGTCGAGTTTTAAAGTTTAAAAGAGGAAACTGAGGCAAGGTGGCCTTAAAAAAAAAAGTATGTGAAATTTGACACACAAACAAAGCTTGGAAAAGTGGCACGAAGATGTCACTTAGGGCCTATGGAAATGGCGCCACATGCAAGGTGTTGGGCCTGAGTTCGAGTCACTTGGGAAGCAAATAAAAGAAGTTTTATTTTTGCTTCCAGAAGCCAGAGGTGGACGGCACAAGCTTTCTATAAAGGAAGACTTTTATTCTCTTTAAATTTCGGCTAATAAGAGGATAAATAGTAGATTTATTTTAAATTATTTTCAAGAGATAATTGTGGATTAATTCCTTTTATTTTTAATGGATAAAAGAAGAGATAATAGAAGGATTATTATTATTATTATTAAGGAGATAAAGTTATCAAATTAAGAAGAGTGGTGGCCAAGTAAGAGATTCTGAGTAGTAAATTCGGCTATAAAAGGAAAAAAATAGGGCTACTCATCAATTTTTCTTCCTCCCCTTCTCTCTGCCGAATTTCTTAGTGCTCTCCTCTCTTCTCTTCTCTTTTTATTTTGTCAAGCCGAAATCTACTTCTTCTTTATCCAACATTGTCGATTCTTTAAGCCTCAAGAATCAAAAGTGTTGATACACCTCTAGGCCATAGTCGTCTAGTCTTCAAGACTCCATAGCCGAATCTTTGAGGAGCTCCAAGCATAGGTGCTGTCGATTTCTCCAAGTAAGGGTAAGATCTAGACTCGGTTTCCATTCTTTTCTTTTTAAGCCTGTCGAAATTTAGGGACTAATCCCTCATATTTTATTTTGGCTGAAACTATGGAAGGGAATTTTGGGATTTAGTGGTGGTCAACTACAAAAGGAGATCAGTCGGGATTTTCAAAGATCTAAGGTGAGGCAATCGATCTAAGGCTACTTCTCATGATTAAATGATTGGAAATTAGATCTAATATATATAAGTCTATAGGGATTTCGACAGAGGTATAAAAGGATTCCAGGATTTGAGAATTTCAAGGTAAGTCCCTATATACATTCGGCCAAAGGCCATGTTTTATGTTTTAATGTTAGATTAAATCTAACATATGGTTAAAGGAATTTCGACAATTTCTAGGGAAACAAGAATCAATTTCGGGATTTGTTGGTGTCCAAATCGGCAGCAAGGTAAGTTTTAAGAATACTAATCCTATTAGGATTTGGATTTGTGGCCGAATGGCATTTTATTAAAGTAGTAAGTGATTCATCAAATGTAGGGATTAAGGATCTAAGCATTAGATCAAGCTTTTCGGGATCTCAAGGAATTTGCTAAGTGAATCAGGTGTGTACCCCACACTAACCTTTAATAAGATTTATGGTAATATATAATATATACATGTTTATAAGAATGTGGCTAAGGTACCATAATATGGTACAATGTACTCAGGTACGTTTCCTACTCCTATTAGGATTACGAAATATGTTATATTTAACATGTGAAATATGATAAGAATGTGAATTTAAGTATGATATGCATGATAGGAATAATATGGGGCATTCGGGTGATATGAAAAAGGGGAAGTGAATGAGATGACTTAGGTCTCACTATCTGAATGTGGTGACTTCGGTCACATTATCTGAATATGGTAACTTCGGTTACATTATATGAATGTGGTAACTTCGGTTACGTCATCTGAATGTGGTGTCTCATGACACAATTATCTGGTGGCTATGCCATAAATTTTATATGGGCGATGAGCACATCGACTGCAGCGACTGCCTTCGATGGTGTGTTGCGGATGGAGGGTTGACTTAGTAGTCCCCACGGTGTGCAGGTTGGTACGGGGATATGTAGCGGATCGCAACTAGGTTTGGGTTCTGGTTGCATCATTTTTTTATCTCGTATATGAATATGCATGTGATATGATACGGTATGCCCGATCTATTAAATTTTTGTGTTGGTTACACATTGAGTCTGATGACTCACCCGCTGTGGGAACATGTTTCGTGATGAGCGAAGATGGACCGGGACGGCGAAACTTGTGGTGGCCATGCTCGACTTTGAAGTTTTATCTTATTTGGACAATTTATTTCATTTAAGTATTTCATTATTTTATTTTGGGTTTTTAATTGATGTAATAAGGCCTCCACTGAACTATGTTATTTTCTGTTCTATTTGCGTTGTTACGACATTTTTACTTATTAAAAATTAAGTAAATTTACTTTAAAATAAACTTTAAATATTTTGTCACCTTAAATAAATGGATTTCAACATAAGATAAATTGGTTTTCAAAACAAGCCCAACCCAAACAACATTTTTTTAAAAATCGCACAAGTTTTTCCCAAGAAATAAACAAACTTTGAATCGGTTTGCTTGAGGAACATACCAGATTCGGTCCAGGCTCGTGGGCCGGGTTCGGGGTGTTTCAAAAATCCTCAATAAGGGATTAAATTGTTAAATGTTAAAAATTTGTGGTCAAAGTGTGAAATAAATGAAAATTATGGGCTGATATGAGTACTAGGAAAATTCGGCTAGCACCGGTTGGTATCAAATTGCATTACTTTGTGCTTTTATGAAATAAGGACTAAATTGTAAAAAAGTGAAACATTAGGGGGAATGTGTAAAAGTGACTTAATGTAAATTTTGGACTAAATTGAATAGAGAAATAACTAAATAAGTTAATTTTGATTACATATAGATCAAGAATACTGAAATTTGGATCCATATCGGGTGAAAAGTAAAGTACTCGACTTATCGACTATTTCGTTGTTCTTTCATTCGAGGTAAGTTCATATGTAATAAGTTTCATTATAAATGTATTTTAAATGCCTTGATATTGCATAAATTGTAACAGCCCGATTTAGGGCCTAGTCGGAATAGTGGTGCGAGGCCACGAATCCAAGGTGAATTTATGAGTTTTTTTAAAGTTTATGTTATGTCTGCATGCTAGTATGAAAGTTCCACGAAGCAATTTTACTAAATTGAGGTTGAATGGTCCAAAAAGGACTAAATTGAAAAAGTTGCAAAATATGAGTTTCTAAAAGCTTTTTGTATGAAATAGCTTTAGAATATAAATTAGAAGTCCTTAATTAGCAATTTGCCCAAAATATAATTTTTGGACAAAAATGGACATGAGTTAGTAAAATAGAAATTTTTTTTAGAGAAGCGCATTTTGGTTATTTACCTATTAAATGATTAAAATAGGAAAAAGGTGAGAAAAAAAATCATTCATCTTCTTCCTTGTGGGTGCCAAAATTTTGAAGAACCCCATAGCTAGGATTTGTTCATCTTTCAAGCTTGCTAGTAAGTTCATTTGAGTCCTGTTTTTAATATTCTTCATATTTTTGAAGTTCTCGTATTATGAATTAGCTATTTTTAGCTATAAAATAAGCTAAGGTGCATGATCAAAAAACCTACCCATGAATGATATGCATGTTAAATGATGTTTTATGGAAGTTTATAAGAAATTGATGTTAGATAAACATCTTTTCCTTAATGAATTTCATGAAAAATGATAATATGGATCAATTTGTAAAAGTTATGAAATTGGTCATACACCCTAGAAATAGAGAGAATTGATGATTGTTATAGTAGAGAAAATGAATCAGCTAAGCATGAAGTTTAAGAAAGTTGAATGAAAATCATTTTATGAGCCTAGGGGCAATAGTGTTAATATGAGAAAGTATAGGGGCAAAATAGTAATTTTGCCAAAATATGTGTAATGAGTCAATTTAGTCAATGTGAGTATTAAATGATCTATTTATGATTATAGATCAAGAAAAATGAAGCCCGGATCAAAATCGAGGCAAGAACAAAGTCGAGGACTAAATTGCATATCTACATACATTTTGTATTTTGAGGTAAGTTTGTATGATTTCTAAGCATTATGTTTTTTATCATTGAATTTCTTAATATAATATACACTATTTTCATGAACTGTTTAATGTTATGTTCAACCAAGAATTCAATGAGATTAAGAATAAGCAAGTCACGATTGAAGATGAATTTCCCAGGATACTCGAACTACCACAATATGAGAGCCAGTGTAAGACCATGTTTGGGACATGGCAGCGGCAATCAAACAAGTTATCATGTAAGTCCAAGGCAAGCTTGGCATTGGAAAGCTATCAAGAGAAAGACTTCATATAAGTCCATGTCAAGACATGGCCTTGAAACCAAAATGAGATATTCCATGTAAGACCATATCTCGGATATGGCTTTGGCATCAAATTATGTGGGTTGAGATTTAGTATCCTCGGTTATTCACAGAAATTCATCGGGCAAATGAGTAAGGTTAAGAAAAATGAAATGGCAAGAGGCTAAGAAAGCAAAGCTATTATCAAGTTGATATTAAGTATTACTTATGTTATGAATGATGAAATAGAGAATCATGATTATTATATCAAAATATGCTGATCAATGTGATCAAGTGATACAGGTACATGTTTACCTTACAAGTATGAGAATACTAAGTATCATGAGACATGTAAGAATCATTATGAGTAAGTAAGCTCTATAGCTGAAATTATGATACCATTGTTATGTCAAGTGGTTTTTATTAAACAAGTATATTGATATGCGCTTTACATGCGAACTTACTAAGCTAAATGCTTACGTTTTTAATTCTCTCTTTCTATGTAGTCCCGCTGTGACTTGTGGATGGATCGTTGGAGTCGGAGCTCGTTGCACACTATCAATCTCTATTTTGGTATAGCCAAGTTATTTTACTAAGTATGGCATGTATAGGAAGCATTCATTTTGAGAACATGTTTCAAGAAGGGCCATTGTATAAGCTATCAAAACATTATTCTTTTGTATATGGCTAAGTGGTTGGCCAAAATTTACTATATGTATGTTGTTAAATTCAATAAAGTATGTTGAATAGTTCATGAAATGTATTGTGTTGATCTTGATTTTAGGGTGACAAATGGCTTGGTAAATAGCCTCTAAGTGCCCACACAGTTAGACACACGGGTGTGTGTCTAGGCCATGCGTACCCTGCACTTTATTATTATTAGTCAGAATAGGCCATGGGTAAATCCCACAGCTGTATGCATGAGCCATGTAAGACACACGGTTTGGGCATAGACGTGTGCACAGGCCGTGTGGATCAAGTTAGTAGCTTCCTACAGTTGGAAGACACGGGCGTGTCAAGGCCGTGTGAATATAGTCAGTAACTCCACTAGGTTGGAAGACATCTGCATGTCAAGGGGTACACGGGCGTGTCCCAAGTCACATGGGCGTGTGACCCCTGTTTCTAAAAAAGGTTTTCGATCAAGTTTCGAAAGTTATCAGATATGTGCTTAAGGCCTCGTAGGCCCAGGAAATGTACAATTTGACTAAAAAGAGAAATTGTTAAGCTGGAACAAAATTTTACGGCCCGTAATTGTATGCTTAAGTGATTTCAAGCATGGTAATGTCTCATATCTAGTCCTAGCATTGGTCTTGGGTACGAGGTGTTACATTTAGTGGCATTAGAGCTATGGTTTAGGCGATTTTAAGAATAGCGTAGCATGAGTATGAGTCCAGCTATACATGCCATACGTAAGAATGTTTTTATATTGATAGTGTGATGACTCCTAACTACTTAAATTATGTTTATACATATAGTAAATGGATCTCGAAGGAGTTGTGGTGGATGATGTAGAAAGTAATGCGCCGGCTCTCGTAGAAGGGACGGTGCCGAACGAGAATGAGAATAGACCCACTACGGTGAGTCAAGGAGGAGGAGAAGTGGCTAGAGAAGCCTTCCACCACATGATGAATACATAGTATACGGAGTTCGTTCGTACGAACCCGAATGCACAACCCCCTCCACCCCCGCCTGTTCCACAACCTACCCCTGTAGCCCCTTAAGTAATAGAGTTGGTAAGAGGAGATAAACCTCCAATTGATAGGATCATGAAGCATGGGGCAGAAGAATTCCGGGCCAGAAAAGATGATGATCCAGAAAGAGCTGAATTCTGGTTAGAAAATACCATACGGGTATTTAATGGATTGTCGTGCACGTCTGAAGAATGCATGAAATGTGTAGTCTCTTTTTAAGAGAGACTCTGCTTACCAATGGTGGAACACCCTTGTGTCAGTGGTACCGAGGGAAAAGATCACATGGGAATTTTTCAAAGAAGAGTTCAGGAAAATGTACATCAGTCAAAGATTCGTGGATCAGAAAAGAAAAGAAAAGAATTTTTAGAGTTAAAGCAAGGTAAGATGTCTGTAACTGACTATGAGCCTGAGTTTGTGCGACTTAGTAAGTACGCTCGTGAATGTGTGTCCCCTGAAGTTGAATGAGGACATCAAACTGTTTGTTGCTGTCTTAGAACTGAAGGAATTTGTTGTACTAGTGGAAAGGTCTTGTAAAGTTGAAGAACTAGTAAAAGAGAAAAATAAATCTGAAATGGAGTCTCGTGACTCTAGAAAGAGATAATGGAATAAATCATTCCAATCTTCATCCAAGAAGTCAATCGATCAGCCACTTCCACTGGATTTTCAAGGAAAGACAAGAGAAACAGTATTCGGGGAATAAAGCATAGACTACTTCGATTGCAAGTGTAGGGAACATTCGATCTGACAGACCCGATTGCCCACAGTGTTATTACGGGTACCTTTTCTCTTTTTGATACCAAAGTTATTGCTTTAATAGATCCCGAATCCACACACTCTTACATTTGTGTGAAATTAGTATCCGATTTGAATATGCCTATAGATTCTACAGAATTTATGATTAAAGTGTCCAATCATTTAGGCAAGAGTGTGTTAGTTGATAAAATTTGTAAAGATTGCCCATTAATGATTAGAGGTCATTGCTTAAAAGAAAATCTTATGTTGTTACCATTCGATGAGTTTGACCTCATTCTTGGAATGGACTGGTTGATTGCCATGATGTATTTATTAATTATGGAAAGAAGAAGTATATTGAGATGAGATGTGAGAATGGGGATATTCTTCATCTATCATCAGATGAATAAGGTGAATTACCGGTAATAATTTCTTATATGATAGTGCAGAGATATTTAAGAAAGGGGTATGAGGCATTTTTGGCCTTTGTGATGAATGACAAAGAAAATGGGTTAAAGATTGAGTCAGTGCCGATAGTATGTGAGTACCTGGATGTATTTCTTGAGGAATTGCCAGGATTACAGCTAGTTAGAGAGGTTGAATTTAGTATTGAGCTAGCTTCAGGTACTGGACCGATATCCATTACTCCATACAGAATGGCTCCAATAGAGTTGAAAGAGCTAAAGTCACAGTTGCAATCGTTGACAAATAAATGCTTTACAAGATTAAGTTGTTCACCATGGAGTGTTCTGGTTTTATTTGTGAAAAAGAAAGATGGCACCATGAGATTGTCCATAGATTACCGTCAACTTAATAAAGTGACAGTAAAGAACAAGTACCCATTGCCTAGAATCGATGATTTGTTCGATCAATTGAAAGGAGCCACTGTGTTCTCCAAAATAAACTTGAGATCAAGGTACTACCAGCTGAGAGTGAAAGATTCAGATGTATCCAAGATTGCTTTTTGAACAAGGTATGGGCATTATGAATTTTTAGTCATGCCCTTTGGGTTATCCAATGCTCCCGCTGTATTCATGGATTTAATGAACCGCATCTTTAGACCATACCTTGATAAGTTTGTAGTCGTTTTTATTGATGACATACTGATTTATTCTCAAATGAGAATGAGCATGTTGAGCACCTACGAGTAGTTTTACAGACTCTTCGAGAAAATCAGTTATATGCCAAATTTAGTAAAAGCGAATTTTGGCTCAAGGAAGTAGGATTTCTTGGACATGTTGTCTCTAGAGATGGAGTCCGAGTAGATCCAAGTAAGATTTTGGCCATAATGGACTGGAAGCCACCTAAGCACATTTCTGAGATTAGAAGTTTTCTAGGCTTAGCCGGCTATTGCAGACGATTCGTCAAGGGGTTTTCCATGATTGCAACCTCGATAACTAAATTGTTACAGAATGATGCCAGCAAAGTTTCGAGAAGTTGAAAGCATTATTGACAGAAGCTCCAGTTTTAGTACAACCTGAGACAGGAAAAGAATTTGTGATTTACAGCGATGCATCCTTAATTGGATTGGGCTGTGTACTCATGCAAAAAGGCAATGTGATTGCTTATGCCTCAAGACAATTGAAGCCTCATGAGAAGAATTATTCAACACATGATCTAGAACTGGCTACTATAGTCTTCGCTTTGAAAATTTGGAGACACCATTTATATGGTGAAAAATGTCAGATTTTTACTGATCACAAAAGTCTGAAGTACTTGACGACGTAGAAAGAGTTGAACTTAAGACAACGAATATGGTTGGAGTTGATAAAAGACTATGAATTGGTCATTGACTATCATCCAGGAAAGGCGAATGTGGTCGCCGATGCTTTAAGAAGAAATTCCCTATTTGCCTTAAGAGCATTGAATTCAAGGATATCTTTATCTGATGATGGTTCTACATTAGCTAAGTTGAGAGCTAGACCGCTGTTTCTTCATGAGATTTTGGAAGCTCAGAAAGAAGATAATGAATTGCAAGTTAAGAGAGCTCAGTGCGAGTCCAATGTTGAATCCGACTTTCAGATTAATTCTGATGGATACTTGATGTTTAGAGATAAAGTTTGTGTTCCGAGAAAAGAGGATCTTATTCAGAGAATTTTGCACGAAGCACATAACGGATGTTTGTCTGTCATCCTCAAACTGGCGATCAGTCAGAGGGGTTAATTCAAGTACTCGAAGATATGCTCAGATGTTGTATTTTAGAATTTCAAGGCAGTTGGGAAAATTTTCTCCCTTTGATAGAATTTGCCTACAATAATAGTTTTCAGTCGAGTTTAAACATGACGCCTTATGAGGCTCTATATGGGCGTAAGTGCAGAACACCTTTATTTTGGACTGAACTCAATGAAAACCAAATTCACGGGGTTGATTTGGTTAAAGAAGCTGAAGAGAAAGTGAAAGTGATACGAGAATGCTTAAAAGCTGCATCGGACAGATAAAAATCCTATTCGGATTTAAAGAGAAAAGAGATAGAGTACCAAGTCGGGGATAAAGTTTTCTTGAAAGTGTCACCATGGAGAAAAGTTCTCAGATTTGGCCGGAAAGGCAAGTTAAGTCCACGTTTCATTGAACCTTACGAGATTACTGAGAGAGTTGGGCTGGTAGCTTACCGTTTGGCCTTACCATCAGAATTAGAAAAGATACATGACGTGTTTCACGTGTCAATGTTGCGATGCTACAGATCAGATCCTTCACATGTAATTACCCCATCAGAAATAGAGATTCATCCGAACATGACTTATGGTGAAGAACCATTCAAGATTTTAGCTCGGGAAGTCAAGCAGTTGAGAAATAAAAGTATTGCCTTAGTGAAAGTATTGTGGCAAAGACATGGGATAGAAGAAGCGACATGGGAAACCGAAGAGAATATGAGAAACCAGTATCCAAACCTTTTTGCTGGTAAGATTTTCGAGGACGAAAATCCCTAATAGGGGAGAATTGTAATAGCCCAATTTAGGGCCTAGTCGGAATAATGGTGCGAGGCCACGAATCTGAGGTGAATTTATGAGTTTTTTTAAAGTTTATGTTATGTCTGCATGCTAGTATGAAAGTTCCATGAAGCAATTTTACTAAATTGAGGTTGAATAGTCCAAAAAGGACTAAATTACAAAAGTTGCAAAATTTAAGTTTCTAGAAGCTTTTTGTATGAAATAGATTTAGAATATAAATTAGAAGTCCTTAAGTAGAAATTTTCCCAAATATAATTTTTTGACAAAAATGGACATGAGTTAGTAAAATAGAAATTTTTTTAGAGAAGGGCATTTTGGTCATTTACCTATTAAATGATTAAAATAGGAAAAAAGATGAGAAAAAAATCATTCATCTTCTTCCCTGTGGGTGCCAAAATTTTGAAGAACCCCATAGCTAGGGTTTGTTCATCTTTCAAGCTTGCTAGTAAGTTCATTTGAGTCCCGTTTTTAATATTCTTCGTATTTTTGAAGTTATCGTATTATGAATTAGCTATTTTTAGCTATAAAATGAGCTAAGGTGCATGATCAAAAACCTACCCATGAATGATATGCATGTTAAATGATGTTTTATGGAAGTTTATAAGAGTTTGATGTTAGATAAACATCTTTTCCTTAATGAATTTCATGAAAAATGATAGTATGGATCAATTTGTAAAAGTTATGAAATTGGTCATACACCCTAGAAATAGTGAGAATTGATGATTGTTATAGTAGAGAAAATGAATCAGCTAAGCATGAAGTTTAAGAAAGTTGAATGAAAATCATTTTACGAGCCTAGGGGCAATAGTGTTAATATGAGAAAGCATAGGGGCAAAATAGTAATTTTGGCAAAATATGTGTAATGAGTCAATTTAGTCAATGTGAGTATTAAATGATCTATTTATGATTATAGATCAAGAAAAACGAAGCCTGGATCAAAACCAAGGCAAGAACAAAGTCGAGGACTAAATTACATATCTACATACATTTTGTATTTTGAGGTAAGTTTGTATGATTTCCAAGCTTTATGATTTTTATCATTGAATTTCTTAATATAATGTACACTATTTTCATGAATTGTTTAATGTTATGTGCAACCAATAATTCAACGAGATTAAGTATAAGCAAGTCCCGATTGAAGATGAATTTCCCAGGATACTCGATCTACCACAATATGAGAGCCAGTGTAAGACCATGTTTGGGACATGGCATCGGCAATCAAACAAGTTATCATGTAAGTCTAAGGCAAGCTTGGCATTGAACAAGTTATCATGAAAGTCCAAGGCAAGCTTGGCATTGAACAAGTTAGCATGTAAGTCCAAGGCAAGCTTGGCATTGAACAAGTTAACATATAAGTCCAAGGCAAGCTTGGCATTGAAAAGCTATCAAGAGAAAGACTTCATATAAGTCCATGTCAAGACATGGCCTTGAAACCAAGATGAGATATTCCATGTAAGACCATATCTAGGATATGGCTTTGGCATCAAGTTATGTGGGTCGAGATTTAGTATCTTCGGTTATTTGCAGAAATTCATCGGGAAATGAGTAAGGTTAAAAATATGAAATGGCAAGAGGCTAAGAAAGCAAAGCTATTATCAAGTTGATATTAAGTATTACTTATGTTATGAATGATGAAATAGAGAACCATGATTATTATATCAAAGTGTGCTGATTAATGTGATCAAGTGATACAAGTACCATGTTTACCTTACAAGTATGAGAATACTAAGTATCATGAGACATGTAAGAATCATTATGAGTAAGTAAGTTCTATAGCTGAAATTATGATACCATTGTTATGTCAAGTGGTTTTTATTAAACAAGTATATTGATATGCGCTTTACATGCGAACTTACTAAGCTAAATGCTTACGTCTTTAATTCTTTCTTTCTATGTAGTCCTGCCAAGCTGACTTGTGGATCATTGGAGCTGGAGCTCGTTGCACACTATCAATCTCTATTTTGGTATAGCCAAGTTATTTTACTAAGTATGGCATGTATAGGAAGCATTCATTTTGAGAATATGTTTTAAGAAGGGCCATTGTACAGGCTATCAAAACATTATTCTTTTGTATATGGCTAAGTGGTTGGCCAAAATTTACTATTTGTATTTTGTTAAATTCAATGAAGCATGTTGAATAGTTCATGAAATGTATTGTGTTGATCTCGATTTCAGGGTGGCAAATGGCTTGGTAAATAGCCTCTAAGTGCCTACACGGTTAGACACAAGGGTGTGTGTCTAGGCCGTGCGTACCCTACACCTTATTATGATTAGTCAGAATAGGCCACAGGTAAATCCCATGGCTGTGTGCATGAGCCGTGTGCACACGATTTGGGCATGGGCGTGTGCCCAGGCTGTGTGGATCAAGTCAGTAGCTCCCCACGGTTGGAAGACAGGGGCGTGTCAAGGCCGTGTGAATATAGTCAGTAACTCCCCTCGGTTGGAAGACATGGGCGTGTCAAGGGGTACACGGGCGTGTCCCAAGTCACATGGACGTGTCAAGGGGTACACGGGCGTGTCCTAAGGTTTTCGATCAAGTTCCGAAAGTTATCATATATTTGCTTAAGGCCTCGTAGGCCCATGAAATGTACAATTTGACTAAAAAGAGAAGTTGTTAAGCCAGAACAAAATTTTATTGCCCGTAATTGTATGCTTAAGTGAGTTCAAGCATGGTAATGTCTCGTATCCAGTCCTAGCATCAGTCTTGGGTACGGGGTGTTACATAAATTGTGAATACAAGAGTACAGACTTGCTCGACAATGATTCGATGACGATTCGGTATTAGAAATCCCGATTAAACCTTAGGAATAGATTAGGATACGAATGACATGTCATTAGAGGTTGTTGTGATAATGTGATCCGGGTGCTGGTCCTGTACGTCCTACCAGTGGCTGAGTATACCGGCATGTGTTGCGGTTACTTGACAGCTTGTGTGAGCAGCACCATGTAGCTACGTCTTGATTGACAGCTTGTATGAGCAGGCCCGTTGATAGCTCAAGATGAACATATATGTGATATGAGATTGAGATAGCATTGGGTATGTATGTGGCACTTTGGTGCGAGTTTTCCGAGTATCCGATAGTATTTTGAATGGTTCAACAGGTAAATGAAAGACGTGGTTGAGTATGAGATTGATACGAGATGGTACAGGTATCTACATGAACCGTATAAGCTTTAAATCGAATAAATTGGGAAGTTTGCATATAATCTTATGATTAAATATGTGGAAGGTTTGTTAGATATTATGAGCTACATATTGATATATTCAAATTATTGAATTGTGTATTTATGATTACATTGAGTTTACTTCAAATGAGCTTACTAATCTATAATGCTTACTATGTTTATTTTATCGTGTTTTATAGTGATTTCAAAGCTAGCTCGGATTTGGGGATCGTCGGAGACTTTGTCACACTATCATACTGTCACTTTGGTACTTTTGAACTTATGTTTTGGTTATATAGCACGTATAGGATTATGGTTATTTTGGTTATGACTTGATGATGAGTTTAGCCATTTTAATTGCCTTGTAATTGTCTATGGTATGGTTTGTATATATATATATCCATGAAAGTTGGCTTAATTTGCTTGGTTTGTTTATGTATATATATGTGTGCATATGGCTTATATTATGTGATTGGGGTTGGTTTTGTGATGCTTATTGATAGTAGGTATTGTGGTTGTCAAATGGTTGAAATATGAGAAGTTGTGAATTTGAGCATAATGATACATGTTTGAGTATAATTGGATTGGCCTATTTTATGACTTGTGTCTATTATGGATAATGGAATTGAGTTGGCATGATTTATGCTTGATTTAGTTGGTTTGTATGCAGATTTTAATGCCATGAATTGTGCAATTTGGTTTGGTGTAGGTTAGTGCGATATCGGTGGCAAAATGGCTTTGTAAATAGCCTATTTTTGCCCAGACGGGCAGAGACACGGGCGTGTGTCTCAGCCGTTTGTGACACACAGTTATGTTACATGACTGTGTGTCCCCTTGTGCTGAATTATAAACCAAGTTAGTATGTTCCACACGGCCTCACACACGGGCGTGTGACTTGGTCGTGTGGCCTAAGTCAGTATACCCTACGGGTTTGGCATGGCCCAGCATACGGCCTGGTACACGGGCGTGTATGGCCATTTTTAGGGCACACAGGCTATTCACACGGGCCTCTGTGTTGGCCGTGTGACCCAAGTTAGAGAGTTACACTGGGTCGGACACAAGCTGGGACATGGCCATGTGCTCCCATTTCGAATGTCCACATGGCATGTGACACTGGCGTGTGTCCCTTATTTTTTTGAAAAATTTTCTAAGTGTTTGGCAAGTTTCTAAAGTTATTAGTTTAGTCCCGAACCACCCTAATTATATGTTTTGGGCCTCTTAGGCTCGTTTTAGGGACGATATGAATGTTGTTGATTGATGATTATATGAAATTTGAAAATGTATGTGAAATGTATGTGTAATTGTAAGATAAGTTCGGTAACGCTCCGTAACCTTATTCCAACGTTCAATACGGTTGAGGGGTGTTACACCACTGCCTCAAATTGGCGATATGTTTGATTAGTTGAAAGGTGCCACAGTATTTTCAAAAATTGATCTCTGTTCTGGCTAATATCAGTTATGAGTTAAAGATTTGGACGTCCCAAAAACTGCATTCAGAACCAGGTACGTATAGTATTTATGGATTTGGTGAACATAATCTTCAGACCGTATGTAGACAGATTTGTTGTGGTATTTATTGACGATATTCTGATATATTCATGAGATGAGTCTGAGCATGCTGAACATTTGAGAATTGTGTTTCAAACCTTCCAATATAAACAAAGTTTTGCTAAATTTAGCAAATGTGAGTTTTGGCTCCGAGAAGTCAGTTTTCTGGTGCATATAGTATCGGCTGAAGGCATCATAGTTTATCCGAGTAAAATTTCAGTACTTGACTGGAAACCACCTAGAAACGTATCCAAAGTCAAAAGTTTTCTGGGGTTAGCTGTTTATTACTGAAGATTCTTTAAAGGATTTTCAATGATAGGTACACCGATAACGTGATTATTACAGAAAGATGTGAAGTTTGAGTGGTCCGAAAAATGTCAGCAAAGGTTCAATTAGCTGAAAGCACTGTTGACTAAGGCACCAGTTCTGGTTCAGCCTGAATCGAGTAAAGAGTTTGTGATTTTCAGTCATGCATCTTTAAATGGTTTAGGCTGTGTTTTGATGCAGGAGGGTAAAGTAATAGCTTATGCTTCTAGACAGTTAAAGCTGCATGAAGAGAATTATCCAACAAATAACCTAGAGTTGGTATCTATCGTGTTTGAGTTGAAAATTTGGTGACACCATTTGTTTGGTAAAAAATGTCATATATTTACCGATCATAAAGACTTGAAGTATCTAATATCACAGAAAGATTTGAATTCGAGACAGTGCAGATGGGTCGAACTGTTAAAAGATTATGAGTTGATCATTGATTATCATCCAGGAACAATGAATGTGGTTGCTAATGCTTTGAGCAGAAATTCTTTAGCTGCTTTTCGAGCAATGAATACGAGATTGACATTGTCTAATGATGGTTCAATCTTAGTTGAGTTGAAAGCTAGACCAATGTTTTAACAGCAGATTTGCGAAGCTTAGAAATGTGATGTTGAATTGCTAGCTAAACAGGCACAGTGTGAGTCGACTTTTAATTCAGAAATTTAGATAGGACCTGATAATTGCATATTGTTTAAAGGTAGAATTTGTGTACCGAAGAATCTAGAGCTTATTCAGAGAATCTTGCACGAAGCTCATAATGGTAGCCTGTTTGTTCATTCTGGAAGTAATAAGATGTACAGTGATTTGAAACAGATGTATTGGTTGTTAGGAATGAAACAAGAGATTTTTTATTTTGTACCTAAATGTTTGATATGTCAGTAAGTTAAAGCTAAACATAAGGCACCTTCTCGATTGTTACAACCAGTGATGATACTGGACTCAAAATGGGATCGAGTAACTATGGACTTTATATCGGGTTTACCCCTATCTTCGAGAAAGAAAGATGCTATTTTGGTTGTCGTTGATCTGTTGACGAAGTTAGCACATTTTATTCCGGTATGTATAGATTACTCCTTTAATAGATTAGTTGAGTTATATGTTTCTGAGATTATTAGATTACATGGGGTGTGAGTTTCTACCATTTCGAATAGAGATCCGCAGTTTACATCACGATTTTGGAGGAAGTTATAGGAAGCTTGATAAACCGTAAAAGTAACATATTTTAATCCCACATTTAGCATGCTTTTGGATGATTTAAGCCTTGAAATGTGTAATTTTGTGCTCTTAATCCTTTGTTTTCATGTTTTATACCCAGGAGAGAACCAGGGGATGAAAAGAACAAGAAACAGGTCCAAAACGGAGTAAACGGGCCATATCACGAAATTGACACGGCTTGGGCCCAAGACTATATGCACGTGCCTCATTCAACAGGCTCGAACAGGGCCAGGCTACGACTTATACGGGCGTGTGCCATTGGCGTGTCCCTGCCGCGACCAAGAGGAGATTTACTCAGATTGGGATACTTGGAGTCAAAGAAACACATTTCAAAGCTTATTTAAACAACCTAGTAGGAATTCTACTTAGATTAGGATACTTAGGGGCCAAGTAAGGCATCTCAAAACTTATATAAACAGTCAAGGGGGCAACTTAAAGGGGCGTTCGGCAGAAGCAGGAACCCAAGGCCTTAGTCAGGGGGTCTCCGACTAAGCCAGAGAAGGTAAATTTGTGGAGATTTACTCGAAGATAGCCAGTTGATCCATCTCAAGAAGCCGGAATCATACTCAAGACGGAGGATCCCTCCTTCAATTCCTTCAGGGGGTTTTAGTGATTTCTTATGTTTTGTTTTATCTTTTCTCTTGAGATGTTTTCTTTTATTGTTATAAACTAAACCCTCAGATACCTGAGGGGGATGAAACCTAATATTAATCTTGTTATTGTTTGCTGAACTATATGATAAATATTTGGCTTGTTCTTAATTATGTGTTCTAATTCTTATGTTGATATTTCTGGGATATTAATTCAAGTGTGATGTGCTTAGGTGGAGGAGCAAAAGTCCATGCCTAAGAGTAGGTCTAGCATAATTAAGCGGAGTTGATGGCGAGCCTAGAGATAGGGTGACGAGATTTTGCCGGATTAGGGTGAAACCTAATATGGGAGTCCATATATCCAGTTAATACGATTCTAGGTGTTTTAATTAGAAAGAGATTTCAATTAATCAACTTAGGGTTAGACGTTGGTCGCCTCGAGAGAGGGATTAATATAATTTAGGGAATCTTACGGATCAAGTCAAATGAATAAATCATCTGGTTCAGAGTTAGATAACAAGTGAAGTCTAGGTGAATTCTTCCTTGGGTGTCATCTTAATCAATTGCTTTTTCTTCCAAGTTATTTTCTCAAATTCATTATTCTTTGTCTTAGAGTCTTTAGTTTAGTTGTTAGTTAATTTTAGATTAGATAAAAATCAACCTAATTCTTAGGATAAATAATAGAAAGATAGTTAGTATTAGTACTTTTGGTTTCTTAGGGTTCGACATTCTGGTCTTGCCTTAATTATACTATTGTTCGATAGGTATGCTTGCCTCAAATCATTGTCATAGTTAGTTTCCAGGTTTGATCATTCTTTTTATAAATTTTAAGACTTTAACATCGTGAAAACAACGATCAAGTTTTTGGCGCCGTTGCCGGGGAAATATTAAGGACGATTAATTTTTATTACTTTAGCCATCTTTTCTATTGCAATTTATTTTCATTATTATTTTTCTTATTTTTTATTTTTTTACTTTGCTAATTTCTCCTCTATTTTCTTTTGGCAGACAATTTTAGTTTATAGAGAAGATGGCACTGAGTAATTATCAGTGGCAAGTCATGAGGCCAGTTCCTACTAAAGCAGCCAGTGTCTTCAACTTTGACGTTGTCACTAGGTTATCTAATCAGCTAGAGATGATGAATAAAAAGATTGATGGTTTGTATAGTCTCTCGCAGGTACACTTAGTAATGCAATATGACTCGAATCTAGGAGGCATGGGGAATCCTGAGTACCCACCCTACGGATATGGCATGGAGAATGAACAAGTCGACTATATGGGTAGCTATTCTAGACCTCAAAATAATTTTTATAGTGACATTTATAATGCAGGTTGGAGGTACCATCCCAATTTCTCGTGGAATGATCAAAGTAGCCAAAGACCGGAACTTCTTCCAAATTTTCAACAACTATCTCACCAACAGGAAGAGGAGTCGAACCTCGAGGATATGCTGACAAAATTTATAGCAACCTCAGAAATACGTTTCCAAAATATAGAAACACGTTTCCAAAAGATAGAAACAAAACTTGAGGCATTGACATAGGAGCTCAAGAATCAAATCGGGCAACTTGCTAAACAGATCTCTGAAAGACCACAAGGAAGCCTACCAAGCAACACCGAAACTAACCCAAAAGAGCAAATTCAAGCCGTAACAGCTCATGACAGTGAAAGGTTAGTGGAATCTGACCTGAGCCAAGAGCCTGTAGTAAGTGAAGGTAGGGTTGAGGTAAGCCATGATTTACCAAACCCGGTAATTACAGAGTACCAAGCCCGTGTGCCATACCCCAATGTGAAAGAGAAAGACCACATAAAGGAACAATTCGGTAAATTTTTTAAACCTCCAAAGAACTTTGTTATTAACTTGCCATTTCTTGAAGCTCTTTCGCAGATGCTAGCTTCTAGACCTCGTGTCGATAAAGAAGAAATTCATGAGGAATGGAGGCTTTGGATCGATAAACTAGACTAGTGGATGACATACTTCAAAGAGAAACTAAAAACACACGAAGCAAAAATGAGGCAACTCCAAGACAAACTTAATGATGGGATAGCCTAGCTTAAAATAGGAGATTAGGTACTCAAAATCTTCCCAGACGGAACAGTCGAGGTAACTATTCCTAAAATCAGCACCTTTAAGGTAAACACTACTCGACTTAAACTTTATATCAATAACCGAATTGATCGCATGAGAAAGGATTTCCACCTCCTCAAATCACCATGATTGTGCGAATAACAGGTAAGTCTAGCTGAAGACCTTAAACAAGCGCTTCTCGGGAGGCAACCTGAGCACTAACCTTACTAATTAGTTTAGTTTATTTCTTTTCATGTTTAGGCACAGGTTCTCCATACCCACATGGCCTTACACACGGCCGTGGGCATGGCCGTGTGGGTACCACAAGTAGGAATATGGGCGTGGGCCGCATCTTTATTTAAACCCCCTTCTCCCTTTCCTTTTCCCGTTATCTTTCTACTTTCATTTTCCATTATTTATTTTTATTTTTATTATTTTATTCTTATTCTTTGTACTATTTAGATTTAGCTTAGGATATAATAAAATCATGCCGGTTGCTTTGAGGATTCAAATTCGAACGGTTCAAGGTGCTCCCCTACATTCACCTCTGCCAATACTATCCAGTTTCTTTTCAAATGACTCCATCCGAAATTCAGGAAGTTTCAATTCTCTCCCTATCTTATGATTTTATTATTATATTGCTATTATTTATCTTTGTACATTGAGGACAATGTACATCTTAAGTGTGGGGGGGTTAACTATAGCATTATTTGAAAATCCTTGAATTATGTCGTGTTCTAAAGTAAGTTTCTCATATTATGATTAGAATGAAATTTCCTTTGACTTATAATTTTTATTGATGTGTTTTGGATTAAGTCATTGATAATTGTGCATTGATGATTAAATTTGAAGGATACTAGAGAAACAAGCATGATAAGTCTATTTTTCAGAATTAAATGTTTTTTTTAGGTTGTCTACCTGAATTTGAATATTACTTTGAAGTTTGAAATTTACGAAGTCGATATCAAATACCCATAATTTTTGTGAGACTTTGAGCCTTGTAGAGCATATATTCTTTTTCGTGCTCATTTTTTGATTATGAGTGTGTCAACACTGATTTGTTATTGTAGAACTTGCATCGATTATACATGTCGAGACCAAACCTTTGGTTTGATATGCAGAGATGATAAAGGCACCTAGGTTTTAACCCACTCACTCCACTAAAAAAACCTACTATCATAATTAACCCCTAGTAAACCCCGTTGATCCTAACAACCCTTTTTATTAACTAACCCACTAATATTAACCCAAAACCCTTTGTATTTGTTATCACCATTCTTTTTAAATACCCTTTTTGTCGAGATCTGATTTTGAGCAGTTACCTAACTATGTTCTATATTTCAGTTGTTAAAGTTCGTTATTTGTGACTTGTTCTTAAAAAAAAATGAAGTATATATCCACACCTTTAACTGAAGCCCCGTTACAACCCTGTTAAAGACCTTTTGATTTGTGTATCATCTCATCTTATAGTGGTGGAGATTTGATTTTCATGCAAGCCTATGGGATTAACTTTTCATGTTCGACTCTTGAGTGCTTCATTTTGGACCTTAAACACTTTGAGTGATTTGAGTGAATATTTAGTGAGGATGTCAACTCTTGTCAATTTCAAATCGCAGGTAATTATTTAGGCAAAGGGAAACACCTAAAGTTTTCAGGGCTATAAATGTATGACTTTGATTGTTTGAATCTCAAGGACCCTTTGAGTTGAATTATCCATTTATGAATTATCTTTAAATTATGATGAAACATTATTGATAAATATTATGAATCGAGGAAGTTTGTTTCAATTATGACTTGAGAATTTTGCTTGAGGACAAGCAAAAGCTTAAGTGTGGGGGTATTTGATAAACCGTAAAAGTAACATATTTTAGTCCCATATTTAGCATGCTTTTGGATGATTTAAGCCTTGAAATGTGTAATTTTGTGCTCTTAATCCTTTGTATACCCAGGAGAGCACCAAAGGATGAAAAGAATAAGAAACGAGCCTAAAACGGAGTAAACGGGCCATATCACGAAATCAACATGGCCTGGGCCCAAAACCACATGGCCGCGCCTCATTCAACAGACTCGAACACGGCTTGGCCACGACT
This sequence comes from Gossypium bickii, assembly GCA_025503065.1. NCBI lineage: Eukaryota > Viridiplantae > Streptophyta > Magnoliopsida > Malvales > Malvaceae > Gossypium > Gossypium bickii. The sequence continues at coordinate 36,346,098 of CP106717.1, read as the reverse complement.
TACACGGGCGTGTGCCATGGGCGTGTCCCTGCCGAAGCCAAGAGGAGTTTTACTCGGACTGGGATACTTGAAGGCAAAGAAACACATTCCAAAGCCTATTCAAACACCCTAGTAGGAATTCTACTTAGATTAAGATACTTAGGGGCCAAGTAAGGCATCTCAAAGCCTATATAAACACCCAAGGGGGCAACTTAAAGGGGAGTTCGGCAGAAGGAGGAACCCAAGGCTTTAGTTTGGCAGTGTCCGACTAGGACAGAGAAGGCAAATTTGTGTAGATTTACTCGAAGATAGCCAATTGATCTATCTCAAGAAGCCAGAATCATACTCAAGACAGAGGATCTCTCCTTCAATTCCTTCAGGGGGTTTTAGGGATTTCCTATGTTTTGTTTTATCTTTTCTCTTTAGATGTTTTCTTTTATTGTTATGAACTAAACTCTCAGATAGCTGAGGGGGATGAATCCTAAGATGAATCTTGTTATTGTTTGCTGAACTATATGATAAATATTTGACTTGTTCTTAATTATGTGTTCTTAATTCTTGTGTTGATATTTCCATAATATTACTTCAAGTGTGATGTGATTAGGTGGAGGAGCAAAAGTCCCTGCCTAAGGGTAGATCTAGCATAATTAAGCGGAGTTGATCGCGCGCCTAGAGATAGGGTGACGAGATTTTGCCGGATTAGGGTGAAACCTAATATGGGAGTCCATAGATCCAATTAATGCGCTTCTAGGGGTTTTAATTAGAAAGAGATTTCAATTAATCAACCTAGGGTTAGACGTTGGTCGCCTCGAGAGAGGGATTAATATAACTTAGGGAATCTTACGGATCAAGTCAAGTGAATAAATTGTCTGGTTCAGAGTTAGATAACAAGTGAAGTCTAGGTGGATTCTTCATTGAGTGCCGTTTTAATCAATTGGTTTTTCCTCAAGTTATTTTCCCAATTTCATTCTTATTTGTCTTAGAGTCTTTAGATTAGTTGTTAGTTAATTTTATATTAGATAAAATTCACTTTAATTCTTAGGCTAGATAATAAAAAGAGAGTTACTATTAGTACTTTTGGTTCCTTTGGGTTCGACATTTTGATCTTGCCTTAACTATACTACTATTCGATAGGTACGCTTGCCTCAAATCATTGTCATAGTTAGTTTCCTGGTTTGATCATTCTTTGTTTAGTTAAATTTATGTTCCGTAGGAAATTTGCATAGTTAAAAACTTAAGTTTAAGATTTAGAAAACCAAAATCCTTGCAACTTGTTAAGTTATGATGAAAGCCCATGTTTGAAGAAAACGTCCATATGTTATAGTTATTTCGAAAACCATGTTAAACTTTAGAAATTAATTTAAGTTTAATAATTAGGCAGTTGAAACAATAATAAAACTCAAATGTAAAGTCAAATTAGAGATACAAGGCCTTATTACATTCTAATGATAATAAAGTAATTAAAATAAAGTCATTTTAAACTAATTAAGAACTTCTAAGTAGCTTGCAGTGTGGCCACCTCCGAGTCCTCTTCCATGTCGAGCCGTCTACTGAGAGTCACCTGAAACATTAAATAAAAGGGTGTGAGTTTCGAAACTCAGTGTGTACGACCCTTGGTAATCCAACCAACATGCAATTATCACATTGGGCCTAAGCCCTATCGAAATCGGTGGTCTTGGTCTTTAGCCCACAATGACCTCATATCACATCAGTATCACACGAATGCAATGCTCCCATCCCAAATCCAACCCTGCACTCCATTTCCTTTCCAACCCTACACTCCTGTGGGGATATAAATATCAACCCACCCAACCCTACACTCTAAAGGTAGCACCAACAGTGACACTACTCAAATGTTGGAGCAAGGCTGCTAAGCATATAATAGGCTTAAAGCCACCGGTGGATCCACGGTCGTCAAGCAACTATGCGATCCTCACATATCTTCCTCCGTATAATCAAACCCATCCAAGTGCAACATATATCTCATGAATGCAACATACACATTTTTACACATTAAGCACATAGGGGTATTTTAGTCATTTCACTACCCATGAGTATTTTTGTAAATCTACCCTACAAGGGTATTTTCGTAATTCTACCCTACAGGGGTATTTTCGTAATTTCTTTCATCTCAGGTTTTAGTTATGAACTTTGGCCCATCAACAAGTCCTTGTGGTTAAAGTGAACAGACACTATGCACCAGGTAGGATCTTGGAGAAGAGGAGGTGGGTCACTAGGACCGCTTAAGTACCAAGCTCTCCCTAGATCCAATCCTAGACATGCATATGTCCATTGCCACACTCTAACCTAGCGACTTGTCCACACACATGTTTGATTATTAAATTAATTTTTATGCTATTTAAGAATTTATCAGAACTGGGCCTAGAGTCCATTAAAACCCTAGCATGCATTTCTAAAATCCCATAAGGCCCACTAAGCCCAATCATGTCCATATAGCCCATTAAGCCCAATCATGTTTATGTAGCCCACTAGGCCCGATCATAATCAAATCATATAACCCTCCATATCAATCCATCATTCAATTTCACATATCAACTCTTACCGATTTGGGCCCACGAGCTCGGCAGGCCCATTTAGCCTCGTCTGGCCCGGTCGGCCAAATAATGGCCCGAGACCATGAGATCGCTCTATTGGCCCTGGTAATCGTATCAGTGTTCTATAGGAATGTTTGCACGCTCGTGTGGTTGGTGGTGCCAACCTTTCGGCTTTTCAACTTTTCGGTATTCTGTTTTTTCGAGATTTCAACTGTTGCCGATTTGTCATGTGTGAAGTGTATGTACACACTTGGTTAATGTGACGTGCTACACTATCCCCAGCCTTGAACCTACAACCAATACCAATCTCCAATCAATCACACACTTAACCACAATATTTACCCAAAAAACCGAAGCCTTACTATAACCTTACCGTGTGCCACCACTTCTAGTAGCCCTTCCTTAGCTACTATTCACGAATATCCCATAGATCTGCACCCACACATATACTATCAAAAATCAAGTGACTCATATTCCACACAAGTCACCTCTATAAGCCACACTTACATTCGACCACTTACTAATCTGCAATTGAGACGAGTACACTTACCACTTGCTAGCGATCCTTACCATGCTTGCGATCTTTGAGCCCTACCCTTGTTAATACAAGGTTAATGAAAAGAAAATTTAGATAGCCCTCCAGCTTTTATCAAAACACACTACAGGAGGTTGACTAAGTACTTATCGAATCCAACCTTTGATCCGGCGGCCTAAACAGCTACTGAACGAGATCCGGCTTTTAAAACTTGATTAAGAGTAGATAACATCAACCGATTTGTGATGGAGGAAAACCAACAAGGAATTGGCAAAAAGATAGGTCTATTCGATTATAATGGAGTATTCGTCTTTCAGAGAAAGAAGAAGAACGCAACACCAATAGGGATTTTGGCAAAAAGGAGTGATGGTTTTTCGGCAATGGAAGAATTCGACAACGGAAGAAACAGATTGAGGGGAGAAAGGAAAAGTAATGGAAAACCCAAGGAACCTTTCAAAGGAATTCGACACCCCCCTTTTATAGCCAAAAGCTGAAACTACCTTTCCCAAAGTCCCATTCGGCACTAACTCTTCAAACTTTTCAGCTCCAAACATTTCTCCCTGATAACTCCTCAATCTCATCCTAGATTTCCTCCACAACCATCTCACAAGACCAATTCAAACTCTCCAATGCAAGAGTTCAAATCCAACATAAACTCTGGCCGTCCAATCTGCAAAATAAACACTCCAATAAAATACCATGCCAGCACTCAAACCTTGGACTCCCTTGCCTGCTAATGGCGCCACCTCTCTGCTCCCTGAGTGGCACAACTTTGCCACTGCACCACAAGCTCTTTTGTGTCCTTTTTCTTCTTCATTTTTTTAAAAGGCCTACTAACTAAAGTCATAGTTTCCTTGGGGCTTAAACCAAAATTTTTCCTATACCATTACTTGATCTCAGGACATCTCTAACACCCCTAGACACTCCAAATTCTTTAACCCTTAAAGCCCACATGCCAATTGTCATTTTCTCGCTCACTTAAAAATTTTCTGAGACCCAAAGCACATAGCCCAATAAGCCCAATTCTACTGGGCCCAAATTCAGGGCGTTACAAGTTGCATATCAGTTAGCTTTACCACCAGAACTTGATTAGATTCGTAATGTTTTTCATGTATCTATGCCATGGCAGTATCGATATGATCCTTCACATGTTATTTCTTTGATTGAGGTAGAGACTCAGCCTGATATGACATATAGTGAAGAACCGATCAAAATCTTAGCTCGGGAAACAAAAGAGTTAAGAAATAAGAATGTAGCATTAGTAAAAGTTCTTTGGCAACGACATGGTATAGAGGAGGCTACCTGGGAACCGGAGGATACTATGAGGAATCAATATCCGAATCTCTTTACTGGTAAGATTTTCGAGGACGAAAATCCTTAAGGGAGGAGAGTTGTAATAGTTTATTTTTTAGTGAAATCAGAACAATGGTTTGGGACAACAAATCCGATCCAGAAATAAAGTTTATTTTTATCTTATTATACGATCCGTATTATGATAGATATTAAGTGTTTAATTACGAGAAGGACTAAACCGCATAAAATGCGAAAGTTGAATTCTAGTAGCTATAAGGATTAAATAGCTATGGAATTCAAAACTAGAAGTCCTTATATGGTAATTAGACCATTAAAGAAAAGTATGTAGATTTTTTGTGACTCATCCATGGAAAAATTAGAAAAGGAAAAGGACTAAGTTAGAAATGGAAATAATTAATTAATTAAAAATATGATAAAAGATATCATCTTATTATTTTGTCATCTTCAACACCAAAATTATGTGGAAACCTTAGGAGAGAGAGAAGAAACTTTCAAGGCTTAATTGGGTAAGTTTCCTTGTCTCGTTTTTAGTCATTTTGATACTTTTGAAACCGAGATAGTCTAATATATCTATTTGGGGGATTAATTTGAAAAGTTATCAATCTATGAAATTTGGGTCATGGATGAATATGCTGAAAATTAGAAATTTATGGTAGAAAATGAAAGGTTGTTTGATAGATGAACAACTTTTACAAAGTGATTTTTGATGAAAACATGATATAGGGACTAAAATGTAAAGTTGTGAAATTTGATGAAAATTCTAAATTTTTATGAATACATGTGCTGTAAATTTTGTAATGGGATTTTGGTTAGGCTTGGAATAGGAGTAAATTGCACAAGTTTCATTTTTCGAGCCTAAGGATGAAATGAAAATTTATGGAAAAGTTAGGGGCAAAATGGTAATTTTGCCTAGGACATAAATTGAGTCCAAATTAGTATGAAATATGAGAAATTGATGATTAAAGCTATATATATATCCGGACAACTCACATTCGAGGTTAGATTGAGCAAAAGAAAAGGTTTTGGATTAGTAGATTACTTACGCGAACAAGTGTCGAAGTAAGTTCGTGTAACTTAATCGGGCATTTAAATATGTTTAATTGAATGTTGTGTTTGTGTGAATGTGATTTATATTGATGTCAATTACTTGAATGCTATAATGAGAAATTTAATACATGCTTGAATGGTGAAAAAGCGTTAAGCCCCAATTGAATATTGAATTCCGATGAATATATGTGCTTTCCCGAAATGGATCAGGTCTTACATTAGTTACGGACGGGATTTAGCTCGGGCGAGTAACCCTATTGACCTCATTATAGTAAGGATTCAGCCCGGACGAGTAATTCTGATATAATACCTCTCGAGTATACGTTATGGTTAGGGTTGAGCTTGGACTGGTAATCCTAATAGAGCTCCTCTGAGCATACATTCTGATTAGGGTTTAGCATGGACTGGTAATCCTAATCGAGCTCCTCTGAGCATACATTATATAAAGGATTTAGCTTGGACTGGTAATCCTGTTATACGATATGTGGCTCGAGAGAGTGTTCCTTGGTTAAACTCCCTAATGGGTACCCTTGAATAAGAATTGATGGATTATTGAGTCGTACACCTCGAATGTACTACTTCAGCATCCATCGGAATTTCAATGATTCAACGGACACAACTCTTGACCTGGTATGAAAATTTTGAGATGAAATTGATAATGACTTGATAAGCTCATCCATGTTTAATTGATTAATATGAAGATTTTGGTGACTAACATGTTTGATTGAATGCACGTGTTTAGGCAATCTTCCTAATGGATGGAAAACATGATATTGTATACTTAGATTTAATAAACGGTATTGGTAATTTTAGTTTCTGTTATACGAACTTACTAAGCATGTAATGCTTACTCTGTTTTATTTTCCTCTGTTTTATAGTGCTCGGAAGCTCGCGAAGGTTGGAGATCATCGGAGCATCGTCACACTATCAACTCGTTATTTTGGATATACTTAGTAAAATCATTTTGGTATAATAGCATGTATAGGACAACTTTGCCAAAAGTGGCTTGAAACTGATGTTTTGTAACCTAGCCATTGGAAAGGCTAGTAATGGTTTATTATGGCATGATTAAGTAGGCTATTATGATGTATTCATATGTGTTATGTTAAGTATATGTGATCAAATGATGTTAAAGCCTAAGTAAATCCAAGGTAAGTTTATAAACACATATGCATGTAATGGTATGCCATGATGAATGATAGAATTTTCTTAAATTGAATGCTTGGAATGGTTGGATTGTACTTGGTATGCTATAGTGCAGGTAAATGGTAAATTTGGGTGACAAATGAGGTTAGGAAATGTATTTATTTTGTCCACACGGGCATGTGTCTAGACCATGACACATGGCCTGGTACACGGGCGTATGGTAGGCCGTGTGTCCCCTGCACCTTAATTTTGAGAAATAGAATGCTCAACATTGAGCACACGGGCAGAGACACGGGTGTATGTCACAGCCATGTGTCCTACACGGCCTAGGACACAGGCATGTGTCTTGGTCGTGTGAAACCTGCACCTAATTTCAAAATAAATTAATAAACCACACAGCCTAGCACACCGCGTGTGGCATGGTCGTGTGCACAAGTCTGAGAGTTACATGCAGTCGAACACGGCCTGTAGCACGGGATGTGTCCCAGGGTCACACGGGGTGTCCTTTGGACCATACGGGCGTGTCATCCCTACACCTTGGAAAATTTTTGAAATTTCACGAAAAATTCATAGAGTTCCCGATTAAGTCTAACTCAATTCTAATGCTTGTATTTGATCTCAAAGGTCCAATCAGGGGACGTTTTGAACATCTCGGTGAATGAATAGTGATTAACATGAAATGTCTGTACATGTTCCAAAAAATTTTGGTAACACTCCGTAACCCTATTCCGACGACAGATAAGGGTTGGGGTGTTACAAAACACATAGCTGTGTCCCAGCCCGTGTCCGACCCCGTGTAACTCTCTGAATTGGGTCACACGGCCAACACACATGCCCGTGTGGCTAGCTCGTGTGCCCTAAGAAATGGCCACACACGCCCGTGTACCAGGCCTGTGCTAGGCCATGCCAAACTTGTAGGGTATACTGACTTATGCGATACGACCAGGTTACATGCCCGTGTGTTAAGCCGTGTGGAGCATACTGACTTGATTTCAAATTCAACACCATGGGACACGCGGCCTATAATAGCTCGATTGATAACCTAGTTGGAATAGTGGTTTCGAGACCACAAATTCGAGGTCATAAAATATTTTAATATTATTCTTGGTGTTTATGGCACGAGATTATGCATGTGTGAAAATTTCATGTGAGAATTTTACCGATTGGTTAGTTAATTTGATAGAAGGACTAAATCCTATAAAATACAAAAGTAACATGCTATGTGTTAAAAGTGCTAAATCGCTATGATTCATTAAATTTGAAGTCCTTATATTGTTATTATGTCATTATTAAGGTTAATGCACATAGATGACCTTAAAGTGGATGGAATTAATATTAAGTCATTAAGGTTAATTTTGGTATTTTACTATTCATGGTTAATTAAATAAAACCATTAAGTCTAGGTATACCGAGGTGAGCTGATAGTGTGGGCAGTCTTCTGAATATTTTCATATCTCAGCTTGGCTCTTAAACTCTATAAAACGAGGAAAAAGAGAAGGGGAAGTAAGCTTTAAGGTTAGTAAGTTTACATGTAAACAATATAACATCATAACATATATTAAACAATTACATAGCATGTCACACTAAGCAAGAAACAATCTACATTCATAATCGTGCTTACTCATTTTCTCCATTCCCACATTCCAACTATATCACAACTTAATGCATACATTCATTAAGAGGTTCCCCTGCACTTAGCATCACAAAGTCACATAATACAACATATCACTATCTCTAATTCCACTACTCATAGTCAATTTACTCGGTGGTTTCGCACTTAGCCCACCAACAACCTTTATTAGGGTGGTATCCCACATAGCCCACTAAAATGATTAGTTACGGTGGTATCGCACATAGCCCACCAAATGATGAATAGACGATGGTATCGCACATAGCCCATCGTAATTATGCAACAAGGTGGTATCGCACTTAGCCCACCAACAAGTGTCGTCATTACACATTTATATGACTATTTCATCGTTCATACAATAAATATTCAATGACTACCACATTCAATCCACTTGAACCACACATGTTCTCAATCATGCCATACACTAATTAGAAACATAATGTTTACACAAATATGCATTGTTTATATATAAACTTACCTCGGTGCAAAACGTTTCAATTCGCGATTCAATCTATAACCTTGCCTTTTCCCTGGTCAAGGTTAATTCCACGCTCTTCTTGATATATAACAATAAGATTCACTCATTTAGATCATTCTATGATCATAATGCATCAATTTCTACACTTAGGCAAAAATGACCATTTTGCCCTTACATTATGGCAAAATTACAATTTTGCCCCTAAGCTCGTAAATCATTTTCAACACATTTTATCAATAAATGAGCCCAGATGTACATTTATTTCTCTTACAATTACTCACCATTCCAACTATTTCATGCATTTATGACACAAATTCATTCTTTGCATTTAAGTCCTATGTAGGTGTTTTCATGCTAACACCTTTCATAAAAGTTGTTTCTTACCTCCCTAACATCCATTTTCTTCCATAAAAACTCAGCTAACAACATAAATACTCTCATGGCAAGTCCCTAGACTTTCAACCACATCTCAAATTAGTCCCTTCATTAGCTAGCTTAAGCTTTGGGGACTCCAAAAGTACAAAAACCATTAAGAAAAACCTCAAAATCACTTACTTGCTAGGTAATATGTTGGCTAAAATTTTTTAGCTTCAAAACCCCTATTTCTCTTCAATTTTCGGTGGATGAAGGTGGAGGAATAGTGAAAAGATGATAACATCTTCATCATCTTATTTTATTCATTTTAATCACCTAATTTCCACCAAATTTGACCAACATTAAAATCTTGTCTCCCTAGCTCCTATATAGCCAGCCATCACTAGATAAATGGCCTAACTGCACTTTAAAAACCTCTAATTTACATTCTATAGCTATTAGGTACCTCTACCCTATAAAATAAAACTTTCAAATTTTATGTGATTTAGTCATTTTTCACAATTAAGCATGCTATCACTCAAATTAAGGCACGAAAATTTTCTCATAGCCTTATAATAATACCATAACACATAAAATAAAATCAAAATAATTTTCCTTAGCTCGGTTTAGCTGTCCCAAAACCACTATTCCGATTAGCCCCTAAATCGAGCTGTTACAGAGCTACTGTGTTTTCAAAGATAAATTTGAGAACGGGATACTATCAGTTGTGAGTAAAAGATTCAGACATTCCAAAAACTACTTTCAAAATAAGGTACGGGCATTATGAATTTTTAGTTATGCCTTTCAGACTAACAAATGCTCCTGCTGTCTTTATAGACTTGATGAACAAAATTTTCAGACCGTATTTAGATCAATTTGTTCTTGTATTCATTGACGACATTTTGATTTATTCGTGTGATGAAATTGAGCATGTCGAACATTTGAGAATTGTGCTACAAACTCTGCGTGATAAGCAATTTTATGCAAAGTTTAGTAAATACCAATTCTGGTGGCGCAAAGTTGGCTTTTTGGGGCATGTGATGTTAGCATCCGGTATAAGAGTTGATACGAGCAAGATTTCAGCTATTTTAAAGTGGAAGCCTCCGAAAAATGTGTCTGAAGTCCGTAATTCTCTGGGACTTGCTGGTTATTATCGACGGTTCGTAAAAGGCTTTTTTGATGATTGCAATTCCGTTGATGAGATTACTTCAGAAAGATGTGAAATTCGAATGGTTTGAAAAGTGTCAGAAAAGCTTTGATCAGTTGAAAGCCCTTTTTACTGAAGCTCCAGTTTTGGTACAACCAGATTCAGGTAAAGAGTTCGTGATTTTTAGTGATGTTTCATTAAACGGTCTGGGTTGCGTCTTGATGCATGAAGGCAAAGTTATAGCTTATGCCTCAAGACAATTGAAAATGCATGAAAAGAATTATTCGGTGCACGACCTTGAGTTAGCTGCGATCGTGTTTGCTCTAAAAATTTGGAGCCAATATCTTTTCAGTGAGAAATGTCATGTGTTTTCAGATCATAAAAGCCTAAAATATCTAATGACTCAGAAAGATTGGAATCTATGATACAGGAGATGGTTAGAATTGTTAAAAGACTACGAGCTTGTGATTGATTATCATCCGGGAAAAGAAAATGTTGTTATTGATGCTTTGAGGCAGAAATCGTTGTTTGCCTTACTTGCGATGAATGCTCATTTAGTTCTACCAAATGATGGTTCAGTTTTGGCCGAATTGAAAGCGAGATCATTGTTCTTACAATAGATTTGTGATGCCCAAAAAGTTGACAATGAAATGCTAGCAAAATGAGCTTAGTGTGATTTGAACTCTGATTCTGAATTCCAAGTTGATGATAATGATTGTCAGAGATTTCGAGATCAGAATTGTGTTCCGAGAAATCTAGAGTTGATTCAGTTAATTTTGAAAAAAGCTCATAGAAGTCGTATATCAGTTCATCCGGGAAGTACAAAGATGTATAATGATTTGAAACAACTTTATTGGTGGCCTGGAATGAAAAATGATATCTCTAATTTGTTTCGAAATGTTTGATCTGTCAGTAAGTTAAAGCTGAACATCAGGTGCCATCCGATTTGTTACAACTGATTATGATTCCCGAGTGGAAATGGGATAGAGTGACGATGGATTTTGTTTCCAGATTGCCTTTAACTCCGAGGAAGAAAAATGCAATTTGGGTTATAGTTGATAGATTGACAAAATCAACTCATTTTATTCCGGTGAGAATAGATTTTTCACTTGATAAGTTAGCTAAGTTGTACATTTTCCGTGTGGCGAATTAAATTCCCTGGGCACACGCCCATGTCCTATGACCGTGTCTTCCACACGGTTGAGACATACGGCCGTGTCTCAGCCTGTGTGGTTACTACTGGCATTCTATTTTGCCAAATTAGAATACAAGAGGACACACGGCCAAACCTTACTCCCACGGGGCAGACCGTGTGTTACACACAGCCTAGACACATGCCCGTGTGTCTACTTGTATGGACAAGAACAAGGCTATTTACCCAGCCATTTTCAGCCACCCCTACTTGCACCATCATAAACCACATCAAGCAACCTATTTATTCATGTATAACTATACCATTTACTCAATCATGCAACTTGCACATTCATGAAAATCATCATCATTTTCTTATATGAATAATAAAATTTAGCCATCAATTATGGCCTTGTACAAAATGAATTGAGTGACATTAATAGCCAACATCTTGGCTAACCAATATGAAATATAACAAAATAATCAAGTTCCTATACATGCCATACCCAAAATAATGAAACTTTCCTATACCAAAAGAATAGCTTGATAGTGTGAACTAAGCTCCGATGTCCTACGATCCTTGAGGTAGCTTGGCAATACTACAAGAAAAGGGAAAATAGAAGGATTAAACATAAAGCTTAGTAAGTTTGCACGCAATAAATGACAACATAAAATCTTATGATACATTCATACTTTACTTTAAGTAATAGCACAAGTTCTCAAGCACATTGACATAGCTTACTTATGCTTACTCTTACCAATCACATATCACATATCAGACTTATTTCTCTTGAGTATCTCATATGTACCTATATCACTTCATCGCATAACTTTAGCACTTTTACCATCTTCAAGAAAAACATAGCTCTTTACCATCTTTAACGCAAACTTAGCTCTTCACCAGTTGAACCGCTTGGAATGTCTAAGGATACCCAGAATTCATCATGCACGTAGTAAGATGCCAATGCCGTATCCCAGATATAGTCGTATACAGAATCTCATATCAATGTCGATGCCATATCCCAGATATGGTCTTATACGAGATCCTATATCAATGCCATGTACCAAACAAGGTCTTACCTGATTTTCATATTCGATGCTGATGTCATATCCCAGATATGGTCTTATACGGGATCTCAATTCGGTCCTGAGGCCATGTCCTAGACATGGTCTTATACGGGACCTTACAAATCTCATGTCTTGACGATGGTATCCTCTCACTTCCTAAGGTTCAACCGGGACTTCAACATCATAAATTTTCATCATATTCTCATCGAAACATCATTGATCAATTTCATAAAAATAATATACATCTTTATGAAATGTCAAGCATTTTAAAACATAATAACATGATATTGAATTATTACACACAAACTAACCTCGGTTCCAAATATGCCAATTTACAAATCTAGTCCGAAACCTTGCCTTTTCCTTGGTCAAGGTTAATTCCTCATTCTTCTTGATCTATAATAAAATATTCACTCATTTAATCCCCACATTGATCAAGACATTTCAAAATCATACTTTGGCAAAAATTACCGTTTTGCCCTTAGACTTTCATAAGATTACAATTTTTCCCATAGGCTCGTAAATCCATTTTCATCAAATTTTCTTATTAATTAAGCCTAACTGAACATTTATTACTCTTATAGCAACTCACAATACCAATTATTTCACATTTTACCACCTATTTACAACCTTTACAAAACGGTCCTTTTAGGTATTTTCATGGAAACCCCTTTCACAAAAGTTGTTTATTTAACAAATAAGGTTCATTTTCTTCAATAAAAATTCAGAAAACAACACTAATGATCTCATGGAAAAACTCTAGACTTTCAACCATTTTGCAAAATAGTCCCCTCATTAGCTAGCTTAAGCTACAAGGGTTCTAAAAACACAAAAATCATCAAAAATGATCATCAAGATGACTTACTTGCAAGGATGAGGAGTTGCTGGCAATTTTAAGATTCCAAAACCCCTCTTTGGCTGATATTTTTGGTGGAAGAAGATGAAGATGAAGTGTGATATCATCTTTCTCTTTATTTTATTTTATTACATCAATTTGTCACCTAATTCACCTACTTTGACCAAATTCTTATTTTGTTGTCCCCTATGGCCGGCCAACCCTTTCCTAAGGGTCTAATTGCACATTAAAGACCTACAATTTAAGGTTCTATAACCATTTGGCACTTTTATCTTGTAGAACAAAACTTTGCACTTTATGCGATTTAGTCCTTTTTCGCAATTAAGCATGCAATCGCAAAAATTAATGCACCAAAATTTTCTCTAGACTCGGATTAGTGGTTCCGAAACTGCTATTCTGACTAGCCCCTAAATCGGGCTGTTACAATAAAGCTTAGTAAGTTCGTATAGCACTAAAATAAACTTACCATATATGGACAATATAAGCAAACTAGACATAACTTAACATATGTCAATGATTCACAAAATTTCCACATTTTCATTCACCAAGTTAGTTATGGATTTCAAAGCTTGTACAGTTCATGTACATACCTGTAACATCTCGTACCAAATTCATACTCAACCACATCTCTAATATACCCGTTGAACCATTTGAAATACTATAGGATACTCGGGAATCTCGCACCCAAAGTGCCATAGCTATCTTAATTTCGTACCATATATAATGCTCACTCTCGAGCTATCAACGGGTCTGCTCACACAAGCTGACAGTCATGACGAAGCTACACGGTGCTGCTCACACAAGCTGACAAGTATCCGCAACACATGCCAAATGACTCAGCCACCGGTAGTGTAACACCTCTAACCCGTTACCATCGCCGGTCTAGGGTTAAAGGCATTACCAGACAAATCAAATCTTATACAAACATTTCATGTCATAATTTAACCAATCAAATCAAAGTGTCCCTTAAATAGGTCTACGAGACCTTAAACATGCATTAGAAAGAGATCGGGACTAAATTGAACACATATGAAAATTTTTGAAAATTAAACATTTTTCAAAGCTACAGAGGTCACACGCCCGTGTGGGTAGGCCATGTGCCTCACACGGCCTCAGACACACCCGTATGTCTCAGCCGTGGCAAAACTGGGCATACATACTGTCTTGTCCACACAGCCTGAGACACGCCTGTGTGCCTCACCCATGGTCGACACAGACTTGCACCACACGGCAAGTTACACTCTCGTGTGTCTAGCCCGTGCTCGAAACTGACTTGTTTTGAAATGCAACTACGAAGGACACGGTCGAACCACACGATCGTGTGCTCAATCGTGTGGGCAAATAAAGGCCATTTTCAAGGACAATTTGCCACCTACACTTTGGTTATACCTACAAGAAAAATTAAGCATCATACCTAGCATCAAATGCAACCAAAACATACCAAAATGACCATCTTTTCTAAGCATTCAAGAACATTTTAAACACACTAACTTATGTTTCATTTAGCTCAATCTAATCACAAACATTTCTAAGCATAATCCATCCCCAAACTTACCAATTCATTATAACATATTTTCATCTATAATATATCAACTTTGCATCACAAAACATAGATCAAATATTACCATTTGCACATCTATTTACAAGCCATACCACATAGCTTATATATACAACTCAAAACATTAACAATTCCAACTAGGCTATACATGCCATACTTAAATATGTACACATTCAAAAGGTACCAAAAAAGAGATTAATAGTGTGATGATGATTCTCGATGATCCCCAAGCCTTCTGTAGCTTTAACGATCTATAAAACAATGTAAACACACACAAAGTAAGCTTTCAAGAGCTTAGTAAGCCTTCAAAAGCTTAGTAAGCCTTATACAACTAAACTTAACATATAACATACATAATTATATCGAAAACAAGATCATTAATATTTCTCAATTGCAAATCCATAATTCTTCTTTGGTTTATTTGTTTAGCCATTGCTTACCAACAATTCATACCTCAAAGTCTCTCTTTTGCTCATACCACATTCATACATATATCACATTTGTCTTAACAAGTCTAGGCACATATATCACTTGTGCACATTCACATACTTACCTTTCATACTCAATCATAGCATATACTTCAAGCGTACCTGAATCGATCACACATTATACATAGCCTTTCTTTTCTCAGAATTGCCCGCTAAACCATTCTAAATCAAATATGATACTCAGATACTTGGAATACTCGTACAATGCCAATGCTTCAGACGTGGTCTTACATTTAATCAAATATCGATCCCACTGTCCCAGATAGGGTGTTACACGAATCAAACACAATGCCAATATCCCAGACATGGTCTTACACATAAATCTCAAATCGATGCCAACGTCCCAGATGTGATCTTACATGAGATCACACATCGGAAATCTATGTCATGACATATATATCTTAACTATTCCTAAGGCTCGGACGGGACTTTTCAGACACTATTACATTGTTGATACTTTCTCGGGCTGCACATGTATATCTTCTAAAGCCATTTATGTAACATCCTTAAATCGGGGTTCTGCATTTTGCTTGTCTTACATGTGATGAATGGTTTATAATGGTGATTTAACATGTTTTGGGGTCTAGTTATAACCCTGGGTTAGGCTTGAGTTAGGGCTAAAAATTTCTTTTTGGTACTTAAGGAAAAGAAGCTAGGGGATCTAGAGGTTAAAAGAAATTATTGGGAGTTTTAGACATAGGAATACCAGTGGAAAAGTGGCAAGGAGGCGCTACTAAGGTGTCTAGGAAATGACGCCACAAGCAGGGTGGGAGTGGCTGTGTTCGAGCAGCAGGAATTGCACTCCCTGCTATTTCTTTTTGACGCCACAAGCTAGAGGAGGAGTGCTCAGCTGGGACTCTTTTGAATGGATGGAGAGGAGAAATTTGAGGAGTTGGACCTGTTCAAACAGATTTGAATTGATGAAGGGGAGCAAATTTAGGAATTTGGAATATTTCATACTCATTTGAAGTGTTGGCCGGATTTGGGACTTTGGGAAGAGGGGTGCTATCGGTTTTGGGGTTCAAGTGGGGGTGGCCGAATGTGCTAAGGGTTGTAAGCTGAAATCGGTTAGCTAGGGGGTGTTTTGGAGGTTCTCTTTTGATTCTTTTCTTCCCTGTGCAAGTCTAGTCGACATTTTCTACCACAATTGGTGTCAACCGAAACCTCATTTGGCATTTTCTCTTCTTTTTCATTCGGCATTTGTTACTTGTTAGCCGAACCTTGTAATCCCCTCTTGGTCTCTTTTCTTCTTGAGACCTTGAAGCCGAAACTTCAAAAGCTACCTTCTTCTTCTCTTATTTGTGCTCAAAGCTGAACCAACACCACCCCTCAGTCGTCTCGCTCCACTTATTCTTTTTCCAATCTTTGTGTGCCGAAACCTCCCTCTCTTTCCCTTTGTCAAACCCATACCATTTTTATTCCATCTTTCTTCTCCATCTCCCCATTTTTGAAAAGCCGAAAACCTTGAGTTTTCTCTGCTCCTTCTTTCATGTGCTTTGGCCGAATACTCTACTCCTAAGTCTTTCTTTTCTTGCGTTTTTCTCCATCATCTTAAGTGCCAAAATCAAGATTCTTTCCTTTGGGGATATAGCCGAATATCCTGGTAAGTGTAGATTCCTTTCTTCAACTAATTAGGTTATACCGAATCCCTTTTTGCTTCTCTGTTGATACTTTCTTCAATCATTATTGATCGGGTTTAAACTTCACTCTTGTCCTATGTGGTAGCCGAAACTTCTAACACCAAGAAGGGGTGCCGATCTTTGGAGTTTGGAAGCCGAATCAGTCATTTAGGTAATGGGGTAACTAACTCATGTGGTCTCGGGTTTTATGTTATGGCCGAATGGCCTTTGGTCTCTAAATGAAATGTTAAAACCGATTGTAGGGAGGGCTATAGCTGAATACAGTGAGCCTTCGGGACTTGGTGGTCGATCTAGGTAAGGTCTTAATGTTTCAAGATCCATTTCTTAATCGTTCAAAAGCCGAAGGCTAATCGTTTATGTACAGCAGTGTGTGGCCGATTGCAAGGGGGCTCTTTGTGTGGCTTCGGGATTTGGTTGGAAACCAAATCGGCGTAAGGTGAGTGCTGTATTTGGGGCGACATATCCTTTGGGATTTCTAATAGAGCCGAATAGGCTTTTTAGTTACTAACAAGGTGTTGGCCGAATGTAGGAAAGGGAAAGCTACGCTTCCGGATTTCGCTAGATTCGAGTAGTTTCGGGATTCTTACTTAGATCTGCGATTAGCCAGGTGTGTAAACGCTTACACACTTTATTAGTTTAATGGTGCTTATTATGTTACTGTATAACCTTCGGTATTAGTGACTTTGCCTTGTGGGCATGAGCTTGTATTTTGGGTAAGTCCCCTGCTATGTGATTTTTGATATACATCATCATGATTTGTTAAATGCTATGCTATGCCTTAAATGCATGATACATGATATTATGACACGTATGGTATGAGCATGATGATGATGGGTTTGATGAGAGGAGGGGGGATGATCTATTTGGACTATCACCAGTGGTTTTGACCACAAGATGGGTTGGCCCCATCAGTTGATTTGTGACTATGGTCACCAGTGGTTTTGACCACACTATTGATATCTGTGACTACGGTCACCAGTGGTTTTGACCACATATGGATATTGTGACTCGTCCCAGTGGTTTGGTACCACAGTGCGTTAGCCCCACATGATATATTACGGGATTGTCATCAGTGGTTTTAACCACACGATGGGTTGGCCCCATCACTTAATTTGTGACTTCGGTCACCAGTGGTTTTGACCACCAGTGGTTTTGACCACACGGGGTAGTTGAAGGAGATTTGATGGCTAGGTTATGGGTTGCATAATCTATATGTTTTACTGATGATCTGTGTAAGTGCTTGAATGCTCGGGTTGGGGATTTATACACTGAGTCTTGGTGACTCACCCCTTCCCTTATATTTTGCAGATGAGGCATAGATCGCGGATACGGAGCCGGGGAGGACTCGAGGTGGCCATGCATCTTAGTTTGGTTTTGGACTTTAAACTGCTATTTCAATTTTCTAAATTTTCTTTAATTTGGTTTTGGGTTTGTAATAAGGCCGCTAGTATTATTTTGGGTTTTTCATTATTTGCTTTTACTTTGATTATATAATACATATACTGGATTATAGACTTGTTAAGTTAACCGGTAAAAAGCAATTTTTACAAAACTATAACTCTTTCGGGTTTTTAACCGTTACCATCGGGTAACAACGTTCATAAAATAATAAGAAGGGTAACTTGAATGTTTTTATAATTTCAAATTTTCAAACAAATTCAAAGGCAAATGGTTTTAAACTTGATTATACTCGTCGCACTCAGTATTTAATAAGTATCAAATGTTTTTCTAAAAATTCGTAATATCAAATAAACTTTCTAGCATGGATTTGTAAAGCAACATTCACACGATTTCAACATCACTCTAAACAGGGATTTCTAACCTTTTTAAATGATCAAAGAGTTTTCTTAAAAATTACCCGAGACACTTGTGTTTTCAAACTATTTTCACTCCGTAACATACCAGATTCGGTCCTGGTGTGTTGACCGGGTTTGGGGTGCTACAATTCATCACAATTAAATTTCATATGAGCACAAACAAATCAATACAAATACATTTATTTGTATATAGACTTACCTCGTACGGATATAGAAGGACGGATTTGACTATTTGATCACTCTCGACTGTCCTCGATCTAAATCCATTTTCTTTGGTTCTTGATATGTACATATTTAAATTTAACTCATTTATTCACAAAATCATTGAATTCAATCCAAAAACACACATTTAGGGTAATTTACAAATTAGCCCTCACATTTTCACATTTTGACATTTAAGTCATTATTTCACAAAATCACAAAATACACATAATTTCTTTGTACCCATGCTTAGCCGAATTTTCACATGCTTCATACAATGCCACACATTTCATTTATTTCACATTTTAGTCCCTCAATATATTATTTTCACAATTTTGTCCAAATTACTCAATTTCATCAAAAATCCAAAGACAAAACATGTTAATCTAATACATATATTTCATATTTCATGAACTAACATCACGAAGCTCAAGCATTCATCAATGGCACATTTTAAATTCTTCATCAAATTCCAAAATTAAGGTATGGGTTTTGCAATACTTGAAGCAAAGAGTACAAAAACGTAGAAATTATCAAAAACCGAACAAATTACATACCTTAATCAAGGAACACCAAGGCCGAACCCTGTTTTCTTTCTTTTCATTCTTTTTCTTTCAATTTCGACAATGGATGATATATTATGGCCATCTTTTTGTTTTATTCTATTCAACTTAACTTATTATTTAATTTACCTAATTAACCTTTGGTTAAAACATATAATATATCATAATGGTTGTTCATAAATGTCCATTACCCATACTAATGGTTTATTTACTTCATAAGGCCATCTCATTAACAAATACATAGAACATAGGTACTTTTAACACATGGCATGCTAATTTTGCATTTTATGCTATTAAATCCTTATATCAAATTAATCACACAAATAGATAAATTAAACCACGGAACTTTCACACATGCTTAATCATATATTGCAAGCACAGAAAATAATATAAAAATATTTTTCTGACTCAAATTTTAGGTCCCGAAACCACTATTCCGACTAGGGTCTAAACCAGACTGTTATAAATCTCCCCGAAAATCCTACTGTTAAACAGATTCAGATATTATTGTCTCAAAGTGTCTTCGGGCTCCCACATAGCTTTTTCCACTCCGTGTCGATGCCACAATACTTTTACTAAAGAAATTTTCTTATTTCGCAATTCTTTCATCTCGTGATCTAAAATTCTGATCGATTCTTCCTCATAAGTCATATCAGATCGGGTTTCAATTTTAGATGGAGAAATCACATGTGATGGATCAGATCTATATCAACGAAGCATTGACACATGGAACACATTATAAATCTTTTCTAGCTCAGGTGGTAGCAACAATCTGTATGCAACAGGTCCCATGAGCTCAATAATTTCATACGGCCCGATGAACCTTGGACTCAAGTTGCCTTTTTTGCCAAAACGAAGTATTTTCTTCCACGGAGACACTTTTATCACCGATCTCAAACTCGAGATCTTTTCATTTCAAGTCTGCATAAGATTTCTGATTATCTGACGCAGGTTTCAGACTATCGCGAATCACTTTCACTTTCTGTTCAGTTTCTTTGATCAAATCAACCCCGTGTTTCTTATTTTCACTTAGCTCAGTCCAATTCAAAAGTGTTCGACATTTGCGTCCGTACCAAGCCTTATAAGGTGCCATTTTGATACTTGATTGAAAACTATTATTAATCGCAAACTCAATCAATGGCAAATATTGCTCCTACGTACCATCAAACTCAAGAATGCAACATCTCAACATATCCTCAAGTATTTGAATGACCCGCTCGGGTTGACCATCCGTCTGTGGGTGAAAAGCTATACTGAAATGTAATTTAGTACCTAAGGCCTCTTATAGTTTCTTCTAGAATCGTGAAGTAAACCTCGGATCTCTGTTAGGCACAATGGATAGTGGCACCCGTGCAATCTTACAATATCAGAAGTATATAGCTCAGCTAATTTATCAAGTGAGTAATTAGATCTATCGAAATAAAATGGGCTAATTTCATCAATTTGTCAACTACGACCCAAATTGCATCTTTCTTTCTCAGAGTCAATGGCAACCCTGACACAAAATCCATTGTCACTCTATCCCATTTCAACTCAAGAATCATTATCGGTTGTAATAAGCCAGATGGTACTTGATGTTCAACTTTAACTTGCTGACAGATTAAACATTTCGATACAAAATCTAAGATATCTCGCTTCATACCAGGCCACCAATAATGTTGCTTCAAATCATGGTACATCTTTGTACTTCCTGGATGAACAGATAGGTGACTGTTATGTGCTTCTTTCAATATCTACTGAATCAACTCTGAATTCCTCGGAATACAAATCTGATCTCGATATCTCAAACAATCATCAACATCAACTCAAAATTCAGAATCAGAGTTTAAATCGCAGTGGGCTTATTTCGCTAGCATTTCATTATCAAATTTCTGAGCATCACATATTTGCTATAAAAACAATGGTTTTACTTTCAATTCCGCCAAAACTGGACCATCATCAGACAAGTCTAAATGAGCATTCATCGCACGTAAGGCAAATAGCGATTTTCGACTCAATGCTTCAGCAGCAACATTCGCTTTACCCGGATGATAATCTATCACAAGCTCGTAGTCTTTCAACAGTTCTAATCATCTTCTCTATCCCAGATTTAGGTCTTTTTGAGTCATCAAATATTTTAGACTTTTATGATCTGAAAATACATGGCACTTTTGACCGAATAAATAGTGACGCCAAATCTTCAAAGCAAACACAATCGCAACTGACTCAAGATCGTGCGTTGGATAATTTTTTTCATGTGGTTTCAATTGTCTCAAGGCATAAGCTATAACTTTGCCTTCTTGCATCAAAAGACATCCTAGACCATTCAACAAAGCATCACTATAAATCACGAATTCTTTACCCGATTCTGGTTGTATCAAAACTGGAGCTTTGGTTAAAAGAGTTTTTAACTGATCAAAGCTTTTCTGACATTTATCAGACCATTCAAATTTCACATCTTTTTAAAGCAATTTAGTCAACGGAGTAGCAATCATAGAGAAACCTTTTACGAACCTTCGATAATAACCAGCAAGTCCCAGAACACTGCTAAAATCTTGCTCAAATCAACTCGTATACCAGATGCTGATACAATATGTCCCAGAAAACTAACTTCACGCAGCCAGAACTCACATTTACAAAACTTTGCATACAATTGCTTATCTCGCAGAGTTTGTAGCACAATTCGTAGATGTTCAGCATGCTCAATTTCATCCCGCAAATAAATCAAAATGTCGTCAATGAATAAAACAACAAAACGATCTAAATACGGTCTAAAAATTCTGTTCATCAGATCCATAAAAATAGCAGGAGCATTTGTTAGTCCGAAAGGCATAACTAAAAACTCATAATGTTCGTACCTCGTTCTAAAAGCATTTTTCGAAATATCTAAATCTTTTACTCACAATTGATAGTATCCCGAGCTCAGGTCTATCTTTGAAAACACGGTGGCTCCTTCCAGATGATCAAACAAATCATCAATTCTGGGCAGAGGATATTTGTTCTTAGTAGTAACTTTGTTCAACTGACGATAATCAATACACATTCTCATCGTGCCATATTTCTTTTTCACAAATAGAACAGGAGCACCCCAAGGTGAGAAACTAAGTCATGCAAATCCTCTGTCGGTCAACTCTTGCAACTGTGTCTTCAACTCTTTTAATTATGTTGGTGCTATTCTGTACGGAGCTATAGAGATGGGTGTCATTCCCGGCAATAAATCAATACCAAATTTAACTTTGCATATCGGAGGTAATCTCGGTAGTTCTTCTGGAAATACATCAGGGAACTCACAGACAATTGGCACTGATTCAATTTTCTTTTCATTCACTCTCGAATCAATCACGTAGGAAAAATAAGCTTCGTAACAAAAGCTTCGTAACCCTTTTTCACATAACTTTGAGCTATCAACACTGATACCACAGCTGGTAACCCATTTAAATCATTAGATTCAGTTAACCAATCCATACCCAATATTATATCAAACTCATCAAAAGGTAATAGCATCAGATCAGCAGGAAAAAAAACATCTCAGAATATCAATGGACAGTTCTTGCATACATCGTCAACCAAGACACATTTACCTAAGGGGTTTGATACTCTAATAACGAATTCAGTAGACTCTACAGGCAAAGTCTTACTGGATACTAAGTTCATGTATACATACGGATGAGTAGACCCTGGATCTATCAATGCAATCACAAAAGTATCATAAAGAGTAAATGTACCCGTAATAACATTCGGAGACAAAGCTTCCTCACGAGCTCGAATGGCGTAAGCTCTGGCAGGTACTCTAGCTTCAGATCTCCCAACTGCATCTCTTGTAACTCTTTGACTACCACTGGCATTTCTTGTGTTTTGAGAAGATCTACCTCTAGTTGAAGCATTATCTGGCCTCAAATTCTGTACAATCTTTTGTTCAGCAGACTCAGGACAATCTCGAATGAAATGGTCTAATGATCCATATCTAAATCAAGCTCAGTCATTCAATCTACAATTACCCGGATGTCTTTTACCATAATGCTTGCTATCGAATCAGACATTTCCCACACTAGCTATCGAAGTTGCTGGAGCTTTGAAATTTGACTGCGATCTAGTTCGATCTCTGTTCGAATGTCCCATATTAACCTTCGAATGACTATGCTCATCTTTGAATCTCTTTGAAGCAGACTGAAATGATTTACTTGAAAATCTCTTTCTCACATCTCTAGTTTCAGACTCAGCTTTTTTTTTTTTAATCTTTCTCGAGTGCTTTAGCTTTACACGCTCGATCAACAATCACAACAAATTTTTTTTATTTCCAGAATTCCAACTAGCAATTGGATATCTTCATTTAGGCAGTCTTCAAACCATTTACATATTATTACTTCAGTCGAAACACATTCCCAAGCATATTGACTTAATCTCACGAATTCTCGTTCATATTCTGTGAAGACATACGTCCCTGTTTCAATTCCAGAAATTCTTTTCACTTTTGATCTATAAATCTCTGGCTAATATATTTCTTCTGAAATTTAAATTGAAAGAAATCCCATGTAACCCGTTCTTTTTGAACAACAAAAATCAAAGTCTTCCACCACTGGTAAGCTGCATCCAGTAACAAGGAAACAACACATTTCACACATTCCTCAAGAGTCATTGACATTTCATCAAACACTCGGATTGTGTTCATGAGCCAAAACTCAGCTCTCTCAGCATCATCATCACTAGTAGCCCTAAACTCTTCAGCCCTATATTTGCGAATTTTATCGACCAGAGGCCTATACATCATATTCAGATTCATAACTGGTGGCACAACAGAAGTCTGAGGAGGATTAGGTGGGGATGAAGGTTGTGAAACAGCCGGATTTGTTCTAACATATTGAGTGAACCACTCATTCATCATTCGAAAAATGGCTTGTTTAGCCTCTCATTCTTGACCGCTTGTAGCCGGTCTCAAATCAGATGGTGTTGTCCCTTGAGCAGGAGCAGGCGCATTACTTTCGACGTCATCAGCTACAGCTCTATCTGGATCCATTTACTATACGAAAACCCACTTTGTATGTCAGGATTCATCACACTATCATAGTTCGTATATATGACATGTACACCAAGACTTTCATACGTTACGTTAGTTCTAGAATCGACTAAACCGTAGCTCTGATACCAATCAAATGTAACACCCCTAACCCGTAACCATCGTTGCTCTAGGGTTAAAGGCATTACCGGACAAATCAAATCTTATACAAACATTTCATGTCATAATTTAACCAATCAAATCAAAGTGTCCCTTAAATAGGTCTACGAGACCTTAAACATGCATTAGAAAGAGGTCAGGACTAAATCGAACACATATGAAAATTTTTGAAAATTAAACATTTTTGAAAGCTACAGAGGTCACATGCCCGTGTGGGTAAGTCGTGTGCCGCACACGGCCTCAGACACGCCCGTGTGTCTAAGCTGTGGCGAAACAGAGCATACATACTGACTTGTCCACACGGCCTGGGACACGCCCGTGTGGCTCACTTGTGGTTGACACTGACTTGCACCACACGGCCAGTCACACGCCCATGTGTCCAGCCTATGGTCAAAACTGACTTGTTTTGAAATGCAACTACGAAGGACACGGTCGAGCGACACGCCTATGTGCTAAACTGTGTCGGCAAATAAAGGCTATTTTCGAGGCCAAATTGCCACCCACACATTGGTTATACCTACAAGAAAAATTAAGTAGCATACTTAGCACCAAATGCACCAAAAGATACCAAAATGATCATCTTTTCTAACCATTCAAGAACATTTCAAATACACTAACTTATGTGCCATTTAGCTTAATCTAGTCACAAACATTTCTAAGCATAACACATCCATAAACTTACCAATTCATTATAACATATTTTCATCTATAATATATCAACTTTGCATCATAAAACATAGATTAAATATTACCATTTGCACATCTATTTACAAGCCATATCACATAGCTTATATATATAACTCAAAAAATTAACCATTCCAACTAGACTATACATGCCATACTTAAATATGTACACATTCAAAAGGTACCAAAATAGAGATTGACAGTGTGACGATAATCCTCGATGATCCCCGAGCCTTCTGTAGCTTTAACAATCTACAAAACAATGCAAACACACACAAAGTAAGCTTTCAAAAGCTTAGTAAGCCTTATACAAATAAACTTAACATATAACATACATAATCATATCAAAAACAAGATCATTAATATTTCTCAATTGCAAATTCATAATCCTTCTTTGGTTTATTTGTTTAGCCATTGCTTACCAACAATTCATACCTCAAAGTATCCCTTTTGCTCATACTACAATCATACATATATCACATTTGTCTCAACAAGTCTAGGCACATATATCACTTGTGCGCATTCACATACTTACCTTTCATACTCAATCATAGCATACATGTCAAACGTACCTAAAATGATCACACATTATACATAGCCTTTCTTTTCTCATAATTGCCCGCTGAACCATACGGAATCAAATAGGATACTCAGATACTCAGAATACTCGTTCAATGCCAACGTCCTAGACGTGGTCTTACATGTAATCAAATATCGATGCCACTATCCCAGACAAGGTCTTCCTCGAATCAAATACGATGCCCATGTCCCAGACATGGTCTTACACATAAATCTCAAATCGATGCCAACGTTCTAGACGTGGTCTTACACGAGATCACATATCAGAAACCTATGTCATGACATACATATCCTAACTATTCTTAAGGTTCGTAAGGGACTTTTCAGACACTATTACATTGTCGATACTTTCTCGGATTGCACATGTATATCTTATAAAGCCATTAATCACAATTAAATTTCATATGAGCACAAACAAATCAACACAAATACATTTATTTGTATATAGACTTACCTCGTATAGATATAGACGGACGGATTCGACTATTTGATCACTTTCGACTTTCCTCGATCTAAATCTGTTTTCTTTGGTTCTTGATCTATACATATTCAAATTTAACTCATTTATTCACCAAATCGTTCAATTCAATCCAAAAACACACATTTAGGGCAATTTACAAATTAACCCTCACATTTTCATATTTTGACATTTAAGTCCTTATTTCACAAAATCAAAAAATACACATAATTTCTTTGTACCCATGCTTAGCTGAATTTTCACACGCTTCAAATAATTCCACACATTTCATTTAATTCACATATTAGTCCCTCAAAATATTATTTTCACAATTTAGTCCAAATTACTCAATTTAATAAAAAATCCAAAGATAAAACATGTTAATCTAATACATATATTTCATATTTCATGAACTAACATCACAAAGCTCAAGCATTCATCAATGGCATATTTTAAATTCTTCATCGAATTCCAAAATTGAGGCATGGGTTTTGTAATACTCGAAGCAACGATTATAAAAACGTGAAAATTATCAAAAACCAAAAAAATTACATACCTTAATCCATGAACACCAAGGCCGAACCCTATTTTCTTTCTTTTCCTTCTTTTTCTTTCATATTCGGTAATGGATGATATATTATGGCCATCTTTTTGTTTTATTCTCTTTAACTTAACTCGGCACACCATGTAATCTCACAATTTGAGATACATACAACTCAGCAAGTTTATCGAGCGAATAGTCTGTACGAACCGACACAAAGTGAGCTGATTTGGTCAGTCTATCCACTATAACCCAGACTGCATCTTTCTTGTTCGGTGTTGTAGGCAAACCGGATACAAAATCCATAGTGATTCTATCCCATTTCCATTCAGGTATCATGATCGGCTGAAGTAACCCAGAAGGCACTTGATGCTCGGCTTTTACTTGCTGACAAATTAAACACTTTGAAACAAATTCTGATATATCTCGTTTTGTAACACCCCAAACCCGGACAAGACACCACGTCCGAATCTAGTATGTTACGGGGAAAACGTATTTGAGAGGTTAGATTTTTTTCCACTTAAAAGCTGGGTGAAAACATAATGTACTTGAAGAAAATTTGAGTAGACTTCTTTGAAATCAAATGGTGTATTTGAAACCCGGAAGTCTTGAAAACTTAACCAAAATGTGTAGTTAAAACGAGTTCATTCCATTAGGAATTCAATAGTTTCTTAGTATTGCTTAAAGCATTTTTGAACTTAATAGAAAAATCGAGTTTGATTTGGGAAATCATTTGCGTTTACTTTATATCAAAACATAGTGTGATACCCGATGGCATAGTTTAAAACACATTGCGTTATAATTTTGAAATCATTGTCTTTCCAAATTTTAGTAAAATTCATACCAAATTATTTTGTTAAGGCATATGAAAATCTAATTAAAACATAAACATCATAAAACATAAATCAAAGGCCTTTTACAAATCCAAATTAAAACCCAAATAAAGTAGATAAGCTAAAGTACCCAAATTGAATAGTCTGAGCAAAACTTTTATTAAGGCATGGCATGTGCACCCCGAGTCCATCCCGACTCCATGTCCGCTTCTTCACGAGTCACCCGAAATGTCAAAGGAGAGGGTGAGTCGAATGACTCAAAGGCATAAATCCCGCTCCCGATAAAACAACATGCTAACACACATCATACATAGCAACATGATTAATGCAACCCGATCCTAACCATCCGTATCTCCTTTTCTACCCCGTGTGGTACCAAACCACTGGTGGTGCCAAACCACTGGTGACCCAAAGTCACGATATCCATAAGTGTGGTGCCAAACCACCGTGACCCAAAGTCACGAATAATCCAATGATGGGGCCAACCCATCGCGTGATACCAAATCACTAGCGACAATCCCGTATCTCTCAAGTGGGGCCAACCCACGGTGGTGTCAAACCACAGGGACGAGTCGCAATGAGGTGCCAAACCTCTGGTGTCCCAAAGACACAATGTGGTACTAAACCACCGTGATCGCAGATCACAAATCCGATGATGGGGCCAACCCATCGTGTGATACCAAATCACCGGGCGCCAATCCCGTATAATCAACTATGGGACCAACCCACCGTGGTTCTAAGCCACCGACGACGAGGCGAGGTGCCAAACCTCCGTGACCCAAAGTCACAAAATATCACTGTGGTACCAAACCACCGGAGGTGCCAAACCTCCGTGTCCCAAAGACACAAGATCCCAAAGACACGGATATCATCATATCCTCCTCCACTCATATCACCCATCATCATGCCATACTCATGTGATCATGCATATCATACAAGTCATACATATCATGCTATCATGTTTAATATTATATCCCATATCACATACATCCATACACATGGTACCATATAGATCATTAGTAAGCTCATAACAATATTGACTTACCTGAGTCCAAGGTCCTACCCAAAAGGGGTATCATATCAATCCATCAAACAGCCATGATTTTAATAGGCAAACAGGTTTAATAACAATATCACTAAGTATGGGTGTGTTAGTTACACACCTGGTAAATACGAGTCTAAAAATCCCGACGAACACGATCTAAGTCCCTCGATTACTAGCTCCTACAATCGGCCAAAACATAGGGGTTAGGCACCTACAACATTCGGCCAACACCATTTAGACCAAAAGGGTTTGTCGACTCACCCTTACCTTGAAGATGATTTGGTTTCCTACCAAACCTGAACCAAGTAGTGATTCTTCTTCCAACAATCAGCACCCTAATAAACAAATAGTTAATCACCAATCACCTTTAACTTAACCGAAATCTAAGGATTGAACTAACACTAATATACCAATTACTTACCAAATTCCAAACGATTGAAGCAAGGCCCCAAATACTCCACTGATATTCGGCCAAGAAAACCACTAGAAGAGGGAGAAAAGAGATTCGGTCAAGGCTTCCAAAGAGAGAAAAAAAGAAATCGGTTTTAAGTGTTTATCCCCTCTAATGTTCGGCTTGAGTGGAAGAGAAAGAAAAGAAGTGTGAGAAAAATGTAGTTTCGGCAATGGCAATTGAGAAAGAGAGAAGTAGTTTCGGTTTTTCAAAAGAAGAAATGAAGAGAGAGTTTTGAAGGATGGGTTTCATCTAGATGGTATGGAAAAGGGAAAAATGAAAATTAGGAGAACAAGGTAAGATGATTTCGGCTTAACTCAAATGAGAGAAAGAAGAAAGTGTGGGGAGGAGCATTCGGCTAGCCAACACAAAATGTAGAAACACCACTTACAAAATTCAGCAAAATTGCTTTTGGACCTACGGCTTCAAGGAGAAAAATGAAGAAATTAGCTTGAGAATTCGGCTTGGTATGACAAAAAGAAAGAAAAGTGATTTGACTCCTAATGGCCGATTATGCACAAAAATGCCCAAAAGGAATTTCTGCCACCCCAATTACCACTTACCAACCGGCCAACCTCTCCCCCAAGCATCCAAGCCGTCACTTCCCCACACTCCAAGCTCCCTAAAATTCGGCCATAAACCCCCCATGCACTCACATCCACACATTTCAAATGAGTGGACCAAGTCTTTCTCCTAAAGTTGCTCTCCACCTTTCATTTGAAAGTGAAGACCAAGTCCATGGTAGAGTTCAAATTGTCACCAACTCTCCTCCTCCATGCCGTCCAAAAAGAATGCAAAATGGGGACTTTGCAGCTTGAACTCTGGACCTCCACCCCATGTAAATGACGCCACACCTAGCTCCCCAAGTAACGTATGCTTGCCACCTTGCCAACTCACTTTTTGTGCAACAAAACAACAATTAAAATTCTTAAACCCCAGCTTCCTCAGCTTCCTTCACTCAACACCCAAAAACCAAAATTTTCCTACCTACTCAGGCTTACTTCTAGCTCATAACTAAGCCCCGAAACCACACAAACAACAACATAGCACACAAAACACATGCAAAACATGCCATAACAAAATAACCCCCTAACCCGGGATATTACAGTTCTACCCCCCCTTAAAAATAATTTCGGCCTCGAAATTACCTGATCAGAAGAGTTGCGGGTATTGCTGTCTCATCATATCCTAGGGTTCCCACGTAGCTTCTTCTACGCCATGATTCCGCCAAAGTACCTTAACCAAAGGCACAGACTTCTTACGCAGAACCTTCACATCCCGATCAAGAATCGCATGTGTTCTTCTTCCATAGTCAAGTCCGGATTTACCTCGATCTCTTCCATCGCTACCACATGTGACGGATTCGACGATAACGCCAAGCATCAAACGTGAAAAACGCCGTGAATCGCTAAGCTCACGGCAACTCAAGCTGATACGCTACTGGTCCTACTCGTCTCAGTACCTTATACGGCCTAATAAACCTCGAACTTAGCTTGCCTTTCCTTCCGAACCTCAACACTTTCTTCCATGGAGAGACCTTCAGAAAAACTCGATCCCCCACAGCAAACTCTATATCTCTTCGCTTAAGATCGGCATAAGACTTCGCCGGTCCGAAGCTTCCTTCAACCGAAGTCCAATCAACTTAACCTTGTCTTCTCTCGCTCTCGAAGAACCAACTCGGGTCCCAACAATCGACGCTCACCTAACTCCGCCCAACACGTGGGTGAGCAACACTTCCTACCATACAATGCCTCATACGGTGCCATCTTGATGCTCGCTTGGTAACTGTTGTTGTAGGCGAACTCAGCTAATGGCAGAAACTCTTCCCAACTACCCCTGAAATCCAGAACGCAACCTCTCAAAGATATCCTCCAAGATCTGAATAACCTCTCCGATCGCTGTCGGATCGCGGATGAAAAGTCGTGGCTTGAAATCCAAACGAGTCCCAGAGCTGATGGAATGCTCTCCGTAACCTCGACGTAAATCGTGGATCCCGATCCGAGATTATCGAAACCGCACACCGCAATCTCACTATCTCGACACATACAACTTTTCGCCAACTTCGAGTGAATAATCCACTCTCATCGATGAAATGGGTGACTTAGTCGACGGTCCACAATAACTCCAAATCAATCTTTCTTGTTTGGCGTGAGCGGTAAACCACTGACGAAATCCATAGTGATCCTTTCCCATTTCCACTGAGGAATCTTCACCGGCTGAAGCAACCCTGACGGCAACTAATGTTCAGCCTTGACCTGCTGACAAGTCAGACACTTCCCAACAAACTCACACCTCTTTCTTCAAACCAAAGCCACCAAAATCGCTCTCTAAGATCCTTATACATCTTGCTACCTCCGGATGCATAGCATAAGGATCTGCTATGTGCGTCCTGAAGAATCTTTTGCCTCAGCTCAACATCCTTAGGCATACAAGCCTTACCTTGGAAACACAGAACCTCATCACTAGACAAGCTGTAACCCTCCAAACCACCATTCTGCACTTATAACCTCTGCGCACTTAGAACCTCATCCTCTAACTGTTTCTCTCTCGATCTGCTCAACCCAAGTAGGCTTAACTTGCAGCTCGCTGCGAGAATACTCCCGCTGTCATACAAACTCAAGTGGGCAAACATCGCTCTTAAGTCCGAAACAACCTTACGGCTCAACGCGTGCGCCACTCACGTTAGCCTTGCCCGATGATATTCAATCGAATAGTCATAATCTTTCAAAGAACTCAACCCATCTGCTACGCCAAATTCAAATCCTTCCGAGTCGGTGATATACTTGGACTCTTATGATCCGTGTAGACTATCGATCTCTCTCTATACAAGTAGTGCCTCCAAATCTTTAAGGCGAAGACTACAGCCGCTAGCTCCAAATCGTGCGTCGGATAGTTGACCTCATGTGGCCTCACCGCCGAGAAGCGTAAGCCACAACCTTACCTTCCTGCATCAAAGACACAACCCAAGCCCGTATGTGATGCATCGCAATAAACCGTGTAATCCTTACCACCTCAAAGGTTGAATTAAAATCGAGCCTCGGTCAAAATCTTCTTTAACTTATCGAAGCTTTCCTGTTGTTTCTCAGTCCATACAAACGGAACTTCTTTCATCAGCAGCTTGGTCATCGGCGCTGCTAATAACGAGAAACCCTCAACAAACCTTCTGTAGTATCCGCCAAACCCAAAACTCCGAATCTCACCCACCGACCTAGGCGGCTTCCAATCCAAAATCGCCTCAATCTTACGAGGATCTACCTAATCCTCACCGACACTACATGACCCAAGAAAGTCACCTCTCTCACCCGAACTCGCACTTCATCGAACTTAGCATAAAGTCGCTTTTCCTCGTAATTTGCAAAAGACCACTCTCAAGTGTGCATCATGCTCTTCCTCTGTCTTTGAGTACACTAAGATGTCGTCTATGAAAACCACGACGAACTGATCCAGATACTGCTGAAACACCCTATTCATCATATCCATAAACACTGTCGGTGCGTTAGTCAACCCGAACGGCATTACCAGAAATTCGTAGTGCCCATACCGAGTCCGAAATGCTGTTTTATGGATATCAGCCTCCTTAACCTTTAACTGGTGATACCCAGACCTCAAGTCAATCTTCGAAAATACCGCAGCACCCTTCAGCTGATCAAACAAGTCATCTATTCGTGGCAACGGATACTTGTTTTTAATCGTCAGCTTGTTCAACTGGCGGTAGTCTATGCACATCCGCATCGTCCCATCCTTCTTCTTAACAAAGAGTACCGGCGCACCCCACGGCGAAACACTTGGCCTAATAAAACCTCGATCCAATAACTCCCGGATCTCGAGCCTTAAGCTCCACCAATTCCTTTGGCGCCATCCTATACGAGCAATAGATACTCGGCGCAGCC
This sequence comes from Gossypium bickii, assembly GCA_025503065.1. Lineage (NCBI taxonomy): Eukaryota > Viridiplantae > Streptophyta > Magnoliopsida > Malvales > Malvaceae > Gossypium > Gossypium bickii. Next base: position 36,312,959 of record CP106717.1, on the reverse strand, counting down.
TGTGTAATGATCTATCCCGAACTCTACCTCGCGATCGGCGGCAAACCCGAAGCTCCTCAGAAACACATCAAGAAACTCCCTACGCTTTGAACCTTCTCTACAAAGACTCTTTAGCCTCCAAGGCATACACATGAACCACATACGCTTCACACACCCTTCCCGACAATCTTCTCGACTTTGAGCGGATACCACATTAGATAAGTAATCTCTCCTATTACCTATCATAGCCACCTCATCACCCTCAACCGTCTTAAGAACCATGCGCTTGGTCGCGCAATCCAACCTCGCTTTGGTACTTGACCAACCAAATTATCCTAAGAATCGATCGAACTCCCCAAACGGCGGTTCCATCGGATCGGCGAAGAAACACTACCCTTGGAGTTCTAGGGTACATCTCTAAACAGCTTTATCTACTACTACAGAGTGACCTAAAAGGCTAATTACGGTCATCCGCCTAGAAGATATCTCGAGTCTAAGTCCATGGTCTCTACTATACTATCGGCAACATAAGAGTGCGTTGAACCCACATCAATCAAAGCGAGAAATGGAGAACCAAAGATCAAAAACGCACGGCGATGACGCCGCGGTCGCTCTCCTCTCTCTGGCGCCTCGCGAAGATACACTAATCCAGCCGTCGCGCATCGAATTACCGCACCTCTGCTGGTGCTCCACGGCCCCGACTGTAACCATTTCCATTTCGCCATTACCACGGCCCTCTCTGCGGTGGCGGTCCATTAGACTGAACCGATTACGGCCGACTTCTCGGGATCAATCTCGCCAACTTACGCGGGCGGGTCCCTCACACGGTGATCCGAGAACCACACTCGAAGCAACCTTTTCCTCCACCCCAAAAACCACCCCAATGAGATTTTCCACACCGATTGCATCTGCGACGGTCCTCGCCTAGCAAAGAACAAACCTAGCGGTGATTCGCCCACTTTGGTCTAGCCCTTTTCTCATGGATTACCCGACGCGATCCGTAAGACCCAAAGCTCCTCTTATGCCTATTTCTCGTCCATACCGCCTCACCGATTCCTTAACACCCTCGGCTATCTTAGCCTTCTCAACTAAGACAAGAAACTCGCGCTCCCCGCGCGAGGAGCAATCACGCCCTCAACTCGCCTCGCACCATCCTCGAAACGAACACACCTCTCATGCTCAAGTGGCCACAATGCCCCTCGGCATACCTACTCAACTTCAAGAACTCACCAGTACTTCGGAAGAATGTGATTTACTCCCCGAACAAGCCTCGTAAATGCCTTTCGTTGGGGAGTCAATATAACTAGCTCCAATGTACTTCTTTTGATATGCGAAATTTAAAATAATCCCATGTCAAATCCTCCATTGCCACATCGTCCCGAACCGTGGGCCACCACCGGTATGACTCATCCCGAGAAGCGATACGATGCCCTTCTCACTTCTCTTGAAGAATCAGTCCAGATCATCCATGATCTCGCTTTCGCTTGCTTCCAAACAATACTCAAGCAAAGGCTGGAGCAACACCGTAAACACCTCGAAAGAATTTAGCCCCGTTTGCCCGGAGTCGCTCAGGAACAGATTTCCTAACTCCCGCGCCACCACCTATACCGGCTACCCTTTCCAACACTCGCAAAGATCGCGCGACATCACGCGCGTCCCCACCCGATCTTAGAACTCACCACCTCCACCGGTGGCGGACCCAGTACCTCATTTTCGACCACGACTGCATCCTACGGGTTCAGAAACTGTCATTCTACCCCTACCTCTACTGCGAGTATTACGACCACGTCCGCCTCGAGTGCTCATGACTAATCTTTCTACGTATCTGATTAAGAATTTTATGCATCAGTATTTATTCCACTATTTTAAAGCAAGTCTTATGAATATTAAAGAGGATTTGTTCTCGCGAGTTCACAAAATCCTATCAGTCTCAATCTCTAAACTAGAATACTATTTCTATTCATCAAATCATATCACATCCAACCAAATCACAAGTAATAGTACGGGGTACTTACCTGGGCGAACTGGTGCCGGAGACTCGGTGCCATGCCTTTCGAACCATACTTTCAAAACAAACACTTAAAACAGACTTTTGAAAACATTTTGGGCCTCGGGCCCACAGCCGAGCCTTTGAACTTAGCTCTGATACCACAATTGTAACACCCCAAACCCGGACAAGACACCACGTTCAAATCTGGTATGTTACAGGGAAAACGTATTTGAGAGGTTAGATTTTTTTTCCACTTAAAAGCTGGGTGAAAACATAATGTACTTGAAGAAAATTTGAGTAGACTTGTTTGAAATAATTTGGTGTATTTGAAACCCGAAAGTCTTGAAAACTTAACCAAAATGTGTAGTTAAAACGAGTTCATTCCATTAGGAATTCAATAGTTTCTTAGTATTGCTTAAAGCATTTTTGAACTTAATAGAAAAATCGAGTTTGATTTGGGAAATCATTTGAGTTTACTTTATATCAAAACATAGTGTGATACCCGATGGCATAGTTTAAAACACATTACGTTGTAATTTTGAAATCATTGTCTTTCCAAATTTTAGTAAAATTCATACCAAATTATTTTGTTAAGGCATATGAAAATCTAATTAAAACATAAACATCATAAAACATAAATCAAAGGCCTTTTACAAATCCAAATTAAAACCCAAATAAAGTAGATAAGCTAAAGTACCCAAATTGAATAGTCTGAGCAAAACTTTTATTAAGGCATGGCATGTGCACCCCGAGTCCATCCCGGCTCCGTGTCCGCGTCTACGAGTCACCTGAAATGTCAAAGGAGAGGGTGAGTCGAATGACTCAGTGCATAAATCCCGTTCCCGATAAAACAACATGCTAACACACATCATACATAGCAACATGATTAATGAAACCCGATCCTAACCATCCGTATCTCCTTTTCTACCCCGTGTGGTACCAAACCACTGGTGGTGCCAAACCACTGGTGACCCAAAGTCACGATATCCATAAGTGTGGTGCCAAACCACTGGTGACCCAAAGTCACGAATAATCCAATGATGGGGCCAACCCATCGCGTGATACCAAATCACTAGCGACAATCACGTATCTCTCAAGTGGGGCCAACCCACGGTGGTGTCAAACCACAGGGACGAGTCGCAATGAGGTGCCAAACCTCTGGTGTCCCAAAGACACAATGTGGTACCAAACCACCGGTGACCGCATCCACAAATCGATGATGGGGCCAACCCATCGTGTGATACCAAATCACCGGGCGTCAATCCCGTATAATCAATCAGGGACCAACCCACCGTGGTTCTAAGCCGATGGGGCGAGACGCCGAGGTGCCAAACCTCCGGTGACCCAAAGTCACAAAATATCACCGTGGTACCAAACCACCGAGGTGCCAAACCTCCGTGTCCCAAAGACACAAGTGTCCCCCAAAGACACGGATATCATCATATCCTCCTCTACTCATATCACCCATCATCATGCCATACTCATGTGATCATGCATACCATACAAGTCATACATATCATGCTATCATGTTTAATATTATATCCCATATCACATACATCCATACACATGGTACCATATAGATCATTAGTAAGCTCATAACAATATTGACTTACCCGAGTCCAAGGTCCTACCCAAAAGGGGTATCATATCAATCCATCAAACTGCCATGATTTTAATAGGCAAACAGGTTTAATAACAATATCACTAAGTATGGGTGTGTTAGTTACACACACGTAAATACGAGTCTAAAAATCCCGACGAACACGATCTAAGTCCCTCGATTACTAGCTCCTACAATCGGCCAAAACATAGGGGTTAGGCACCTACAACATTCGGCCAACACCATTTAGACCAAAAGGGTTTGTCGACTCACCCTTACCTTGAAGATGATTTGGTTTCCTACCAAACTCGAACCAAGCAAAGATTCTTCTTCCAACAATCAAGACCCTAATAAACAAATAGTTAATCACCAATCACCTTTAACTTAACCGAAATCTAAGGATTGAACTAACACTAATATACCAATTACTTACCAAATTCCAAACGATTGAAGCAAGGCCCCAAATACTCCACTGATATTCGGCCAAGAAAACCACTAGAAGAGGGAGAAAAGAGATTCGGTCAAGGCTTCCAAAGAGAGAAAAAAAGAAATCGGTTTTAAGTGTTTATCCCCTCTAATGTTCGGCTTGAGTGGAAGAGAAAGAAAAGAAGTGTGAGAAAAATGTAGTTTCGGCAATGGCAATTGAGAAAGAGAGAAGTAGTTTCGGTTTGTCAAAAGAAGAAATGAAGAGAGAGTTTTGAAGGATGGGTTTCGGCTAGATGGTATGGAAAAGGGAAAAATGAAAATTAGGAGAACAAGGTAAGATGATTTCGGCTTAACTCAAATGAGAGAAAGAAGAAAGTGTGGGGAGGAGCATTCGGCTAGCCAACACAAAATGTAGAAACACCACTTACAAAATTCAGCAAAATTGCTTTTGGACCTACAGCTTCAAGGAGAAAAATGAAGAAATTAGCTTGAGAATTCGGCTTGGTATGACAAAAAGAAAGAAAAGTGATTTGACTCCTAATGGCCGATTATGCACAAAAATGCCCAAAAGGAATTTCGGCTACCCCAATTACCACTTACCAACCGGCCAACCTCTCCCCCAAGCATCCAAGCCGTCACTTCCCCACACTCCATGCTCCCTAAAATTCGGCCATAAACCCCCCATGCACTCACATCCACACATTTCAAATGAGTGGACCAAGTCTTTCTCCTAAAGTTGCTCTCCACCTTTCATTTGAAAGTGAAGACCAAGTCCATGGTAGAGTTTAAATTGTCACCAACTCTCCTCCTCCATGCCGTCTAAAAAGAATGCAAAATGGGGACTTTGCAGCTTGAACTCTGGACCTCCACCCCATGTAAATGACGCCACACCTAGCTCCCCAAGTAACGCATGCTTGCCACCTTGCCAACTCACTTTTTGTGCAACAAAACAACAATTAAAATTCTTAAACCCCAGCTTCCTCAGCTTCCTTCACTCAACACCCAAAAACCAAAATTTTCCTACCTACTCAGGCTTACTTCTAGCTCATAACTAAGCCCCGAAACCACACAAACAACAACATAGCACACAAAACACATGCAAAACATGCCATAACAAAATAACCCCCTAACCCGGGATATTACTCGTTTCATACCAGGCCACCAATAGAACTGTTTCAAATCATTATACATTTTCGTGCTACCTGGATGTACCGATAGTCGACTATTGTGAGCCTCATTCAAAATCATATGAATCAAATCCGCATGCCTCAGAACACATATTCGGCCTTTAAAGTTCAAACAATCATTTGCGTCAATTTGAAACTCTAACTCTGCATCATTTTCACACTGAGCTCACCTAGCAATCATATCTTTGTCAATTTGCTATGCATCACAAATTTGCTGAATAAACCTCGGTCTTGCTTTCAACTCGGCTATGATCAAACCATCACCAGACATAAGCATATGTGCGTTCAACACACGAAGAGCAAACAATGATTTTTTACTTAAGGCATCTGCAACAACGTTAGCTTTCCCCGGATGGTAGTCAATCACTAATTCATAGTCTTTCAACAGCTCTAACCATCTGCGTTGTCTCAAGTTCAAATCTTTCTTAGTCATCAAGTACTTCAAACTTTTGTGATATGAATAAACATTACATTTCTCACCAAATAAGTAATGACACCAAATTTTCAATGTGAACACAATGGCTGCTAATTCCAGATCATGGGTCGGATAATTTCTTTCATGAGGCTTTAATTGTCTCAAAGCATAGGCTATGACTTTGCCCTTCCGCATCAAAACGCAACCCAAGCCATTCAAAGAAGCATCACTATAAATAATAAATTCTTTACCCGATTCAAGCTGAGCTAACACTGGACTTCGGTCAAAAGGGCTTTCAACTGATCGAAACTTTTCTGACACTTTTTTGACCCCTCGAATTTGACATCTTTCTGTAGTAGCTTTGTCAAAGGTGTAGCTATCATGTAAAAACCTTTGACGAATCATCTGTAGTATCTCGCAAGTCCCAGAAAGCTTCAGATTTCAGAAACATTCTTTGGTGGCTTCTAATCAAGTATAGTCGATATTTTGTTTGGATCAACCCGAATACCTGATGCTGAAATGACATGACCAAAAAAGCTGACTTCCTTCATCCAAAATTCACACTTATTGAACTTTGCATACAACTGTTGATATCGTAAAGTTTGTAGCACCAATCTCAAATGCTCAGCATGTTCAGTTTCATTTCTAGAGAACCGATCCAAATACTGTCTGAAAACCCGAATCATCAAATCCATAAAGACAGCAGGTGTATTAGTAAGTCCAAAAGGCATGACTAGGAACTCAAAATGTCCGTACTGCTCGAGCGCTCTTTGGCACATCGTAATCTCTCTCGACTCATGAATCGATAATAACCCGATCTCAAATCTATCTTCGAAAACACTGAAGCCCCTTTTAGCTGATCAAACAAGTCATCTATCCGAGGCAACGGGTATTTATTCTTTATAGTCACCTTATTCAGCTGCCGATAATCAATACACATTCGCATAGTTCCATCTTTCTTTTTCACAAATAGAACTGGTACACCCCAAGGAGAGAAGCTCGGTCGTGCAAAGCCCCTATCTGTCAACTCTTGCAACTATGCTTTCAACTCTTTCAACTTGGTAGGTGCCATCCGATACGGAGCTATCGAAATCGGAGTCATTCCCGGTACTAATTTAATGCCAAATTTAATCTCTCGTACTGGCGGTAAACCCGATAATTCTTTGGAAAACACATCTGGGTATTCACACACAATTGGTACGGATTCAATCTGGTTTTTGGACACTTTATTATCCAACACACAAGCCAAGTAAACTTCACAACCTTTTCTCACATACTTTCTGGCTAACATCGAGGATATTACGGTAGGCAACCCGCTCAGATCATTAGATTCAACCCGTATGATTTCTCCGTTCTGACATCCAAATCCATAATCTTTCTTTTGCAATTTACCACAGCATTATGTAAAGTTAACCAGTCCATTCCCAAAATTATGTTGAACTCATCAAAATGCAACAACATTAAATCAGCTGGAAAGCAGGAATCTCGAATCATCAACGGGCAACCTTTACACATTTTATCAACGAAAACACAACTACCCAAAGGGTTGGACACACGGATCACAAACTCAGTAGACTCAACAGGCAAAGTCTTACTGGATACCAGGGTTTCACACACATATGAATGAGTCAAACCAGGATCAATTAATGCAATCACAGTAGTATCATAAAGTGTGAAAGTACCGGTAATGACATCTGGGGAAGAAGCATCCTTTTTGGCTCATATAGCATAAGCTCTAGCTGGTGCCCGGGCCTCTGATCGAACTGTAGTGTCCTTCGTCCCTCTCTGACTGCCACCTACATTGCCTGAATGTCTGGATGATCTACCTCGTGCTGACGTGTTGCCCGGTTTAATGTTCTGAACTGTATTTTGGTCGGCTAGCATCGGACACTCTCGAATAAAATGATCTGATGATCCACATTTAAAGCAGGACCGATCACGGAATCTACAACTCCCAGAATGCCATTTTCCACAATGCTTGCACTCAGCTCGGTTCTGCTGAACATTACCAACACTAGCCATCGAAGTCACTCAGGAATTCAATGGAGGTCGATCTCATCTAGACAGGTCTGAAGTAGCTTTATGCAGACTAAAGTCATCTTTAAACTTTTTAGATATAGATTGGAAAGCCTTACTCGATGATCTCTTACGAGGGTCTCTAGCTTCCATTTCAGCCTTTCTTTTCTCTTTTCCAAGCTCTTCAGCTTTGCAAGCTCGCTCAACAAGTACCACGAACTCTTTGATTTCAAGAATGCCCACAAGCAACTTTATGTCTTCATTCAGACCGTCTTTAAACCTTTTGCACATAATGGCTTCAGTTGATACACACTCTCGGGCATATCGGCTTAATCTGACAAATTTTCGCTCATATTCAGTCACAGTCCTGCGGCCCTATTTTAACTCCAAAAATTCTTTCCTTTTCTAATCAATGAACCTCTGGCTAACATATTTCTTACGATACTCGATTTGGAAGAAATCCCACGTCACTTTTTCTTTCAAAACCACTAATACTAGTTTATTCCACTAGTGATATGTAGTGTCCCGTAGTAAAGATATAGCACACTTCAGGCATTCATCTAGAGTCCAGGATATCTCATCAAGTACCCGAATAGTGTTATCAAGCCACATCTCAGCTCGCTCTGCGTCGTCATCATCATTAGCATTGAATTCTTTGGCCCCAAATTTCCTAATTTTGTAAACAAGAGGCCTACTAGATCTCATCGGATCTATCATCGGAGGTGCTGAAGGTACCGAAGTTGGATTATTCGAGGGTGGAGGTTGTTGTACAACCGGGTTATTCTGAACAAATTGGGTAAACCATTCATTCATCATCTGGTAGAAGGCTTGCTTAGCCTCCCCCTCATGGCTACCCGAGACAGGTCGAGAGTCTACCGGCGCTGACCCGCGTGTGCGATCAGGCGCTACACTCTCTACATCATCGGCTACGGCTCTGTCAGGATTGGAATCCATTTACTATATAAAACACAGTTTGAAATGTCAGAAGTCACCACACTATCGTATATACAATAAAGGCATGTATAGCTAGACTCTCACGCTCTAGGGTAGTCCTAGAATCGACTAAACCCTAAGCTCTGATACAAATGAAATGTAACACCCTAACCTATGTCTGTCGTCGGATTAGGGTTACAGGTATTACCATGTAAATTAAAACTTTCGTTCAATTGATTGAATCTCAGTTGATCATCTTCATCAAATAATTTAATTATAAAAAGACAATACAGATTACATACACCATATTTTTCAAAACGATCTTGATCTATGAAACTTATAAACAATTAAACTTTTTGTAACTAATTAATAAAATAGGTATACTTCGAATGTTAATGCAACTGCTTTCTATTCAGACCAATTTCATATGGCATAAAACCTATTTTCACATAAACGAATACATGCAATATATTACACAACACCTATGTACTTAAATATTTGGTCAAATATACAAGGTTTCATTCATAACATTTCATATCCGTTACCTAGCACAAATGAGTATTAGTAGTTTCATGCACTCAATTAAATCAAGCAATCTCACAAGCCAATTATATATATACTGAGTACATCATAGTTATACATATTTTCCATGTTCAACTATGAGCCTAAACACTTACTTATTTACACTTACTACATTTGCAACTATCACCTAGGTTTGGCCGAATACACATACATGCAATACTTAATATAATTCATACTTCATAAATCAACTAAAGTTGACATACATACATAAATTCTGAATGATGCTCAACTACATACACCTCCCTTGAATTATACCTGCAAATATTAACTTAATTGCCGAAACACTTGACTAATTTAACACCAACATTGACATTACAACAAGCAATCATATAGTACGCATAATACATAAGCTGGAAATGAAAGAACAGCCACTAGCCGAATAGTTGAAGCTAAACATATTAACCACATAGTCAAGGGTAAATAGAACCGAGCTTAGTATGAAAATTTAAGCCATTCTCGCATGGCTATTATACATCATCAAAACGATATTCAAACATAGAGAGCCTATACATGCCTTTTGATTTAAAAACCAAATATATAAGTACCAAAAACGGGTTGATAGTGTAGATGATTCCTCTGACGATCCTTTGAGCCCGTAGCTTGAACGAAATCTATAAAACAAACAAGGGATACACACAAGGTAAGCTTGCTAGCTTAGTAAGTTTTAAGCAATTGCAATATGACGTTCAAGTATACAAGCATTTAATTAAAACATTTCCTAACATTAAACATTCAAGACTTAATATTTAATTTACCCTAACCGAATATCCCTTCTCACTATACATATATCAACTTTCATTTCTTTACCATAGTGTATTATATACTGAATAAATAATCACACACTTATGCATATAATTATACGTGTACAAATACTTACTTCTTTCATGCTTTCCTATAACCATTTCACTCATAGTATACATTATAATCAGATTCCATCTATCATATGCATATCACTTTCTTTTATCGTTTCATTTACTTAGCATCATAGCATATAATCATAACATTAAAGTGTGCTTAATACATACGTTATAGCTGAACTCACAAATTCACATTCATAAACTTAAGCTTTCTTGGTTTGTTTCATAACTTTACTATTTCTTAATCAAAGTTCGGGAATTGAAAACTCACCAGCGTATAACAAGTTATGCATTAATCCGAATCGCGTACACCGACACTTGGCCTGCTAGACTCGAAGTCCAAGAATTTAAAACACCAGCATTTAGCCTGCTAGGCATTAAGCTTGATATATTCACCGGCACGAGGCTTGCTAGGCATTAAGCCTAAAATACATCACCGGCGCAAGGCCTGCTAGGCTCGAAGCCCGAAGTAAATCACAGGCACAATGCCTGCTAGGCTCGAAGCCCAAAATATCAACACATTCAGCATTTCAATACACATTACTTAGTACTAAAATCACAACCATCTCATATACTTCATATTACTTTCACCTATTAAACCGAACATACTTATTCACATTACATTAAACAAAATAAATTCACTACAAACTCATACCCCCATATTCGGCCAACATATATTTTTATACTTTAAATTTCCAAATTTCATCATATAGTATGTTCATAAATAATTCTTTGGCATATACTGGCTTAAGAACTTACCTCGACTGTCGATGGACAACGTAGACCGGCTATTCGATAACCTTCGCCTTTGCCCGATCCAAATCTGTTTTTCTTTGTTCTTGATCTAAACACATTAAAATTTAGCTTATTCAAGCACATTTCATCTCAATTTAGTCCCAAAACATATAAATGGGAAATTACCATTTTACCCCTAATGTTTCACATTTTTACAATTTAGTACTATTTGCACAAAACACAAAATACACAAAATTTCACTATAGCACCTTAGAGACGAATATTCATAGGGACTATACAAGTCCATTTATTCCATTTATTTTGCATTTTATCCCCCTCAAAAATTCATTTTTGCAATTTAGCCCAAAATACTCAAATTCACTAAAATTTCCCATACAAAACATACTAATCTTTAACATGTCTTTAATTTAAAGTCATCAAACACGAAAAACCACAAGAACATGTCAATGGCCGAACATCAAGCATGCTTAAATTTAAAAATTCTAACATGGGTCAGCTAATGTTCGGAGCAACGATCTCAAAATCGTAGAAATTAACGGAAACCGAACTAAAAGTCATACCTAATTGAGCTTGAACAATGCCGCGTGTGCCTAAGGGTTTTTTCTTCTTTCTCCCTTGCTATGTTTCAGTCAAAAGATGAACATATGGCTTCTTCTTTTTTTTATATTTCTTTTAACATATATTAACATTTTAATGATTTACTATTTTAACCTTTAATTAATAATAAAAACAAAATATAACTTAAGGTTAATCTTTTCATATACCACTCACTAACTTAAAAATGGGCTATTTTCCCTTTTAATACCTCATATTAAAAAACCATCATCATTCTAGCACTTTGCACTATAGTTTGAACTTTTATATTTTACTCGATTAAGTCCTTTTTCTAAATTAAACACACAACGATTAAATTTTTCTACGAAACTTTCACATACATTAATACACATATAATAAGCACAGAATATAATATTTAAATATTTCTCAGACTCGGATTCGTGGTCCCGAAACCATCGTTCCGATTAGGGTTAAATTCGCTTTGTTGCAGAGGTAAGTTTGTATGTTTTCTAAGCTTTATGATTACTATCATTGATTTGCTTAGTATAATGTACATTATTACCATAGAAATGCTTATTGCTATGTTAAATAAAGAAATTAATGAGATTAAGCATGAGAAAGTCCCGATTGAAGTTGAATTACTTAGGATACTCGATCTACCACGTGAGATAAGAAAGTCCGTATAAGACCAAGCCAAGGCATGGCATCGACAAGCAAGTAAAGTTATCATGTAAGTCCAAGACAAGTCTTGGCTTTGAAAAGTTATTATGAGATGAAGACCCATGTAAGCCCAAGCCAAGGCATGGCATTGGTGAGTCTCCAAGCAAAGATGCCATGTAAGTCCAAGACAAGTCTTGGCATTGAAAAGCTATCATGAGATAGAGATCCCATGTAAGTCCAAGCCAAGGCATGGCATTGGTGAGTAACAAGAAAGATTTCATGTAAGTCCAAGCCAAGGCTCGGCATTGACCAGTTCATGAGTAAAGATACCAAGTAAGACCATGTCAAGACATGGCAATGGTAAGTTCCCAAGGGAACACACAAGGAAGACTTTGAGTAAGTCCATGTTAAGACATGGCATCAATACCAATATGAGAGATCCCATGTAAGATCATATCGAGGATATGGCTTTGGCATCGAGTTATGTGGGATGAGATTCAGTATCCTCGGTTATTCATAGAAATTCATCGGGCAAATGAGTAATGCTTAAAAGAGTAAAGCTTACATGAGTAAAGGTTAAATGAGTAAAGCTTAAAAGAGTAAAGCTTACATGAGTAAAGCTTAAATGATATAGCAAGAAAATTAAGTAAGCAAAGCTATTATTAAGTTGTAAATGAGTATTATTCATGTTATGAATGATAAATTAGAGATTATGATTATTATAGTAAAGTATGCTGATCTATGTGATCAAGTGATACAGGTATCTTGTTTACCTCACGAGCATGAAACTAGTAATGTCATGAGATATGTAAGAATCAGTATGAGTAAGTAAGCTTTATAGCTGAAATTTATGATAGTATTTTTATGTCAAATGGTTTATAATAAGCAAGTATGTTGCTATGTGCATTATATGCAAACTTACTAAGCTAAATGCTTACGTCTTTAATTCTTTCTTCCTATGTATACCCGCCAAGCTAATCTCGTGGATCATCATCATCGGAGCTCGGAGCACACTATCAATCGGTATTTTGGTATAGCCAAGTGTTTATATTAAGTATGGCATGTATAGGAAGCATTTCATTTTGAGAATGTGCTTTAAAATTAGCCAAAGTGTTGGCTCTCAAGCTTAGTATTCTTTTTGTATATGGCCAAAGAGATTCGTCATGAATTATTAAGTATGTATGGTTTTATTTATAAATGAAGTTTGCATCTTTGTTCATGTTAGATTTATTAAATTGAGTTGTTGATTTGAGCATGAGTTTCGTCTTGATTTCAGGGTGGCAATTGGCTTGGTAAATAGCCTCTAAGTGCCCACACAGTTGGACACACGGGCGTGTGTCTAGGCCCTGCGTACCCTGTACCTTTGTACCTTAAGTCAGGATAGATCACGGGCTAATCCCATAGTCGTGTGTTTAGGTCATGTGTGTTACACACGATCATAATATGGGCGTGTGTCCCAGGCTGTATGAATAAGTCAGTATATCAAGGTATATCACACGGTCTAAGCCCACGGGCGTGTCAAGACCGTGTAAAATTAGTCAGTGTCGACCACGGTTGGGTGACATGGGCATGTCTTAGGGGTACACGGGCGTGTCCCAAGCAACATTGGCATGTGACTCCTGTTTCAAGGAAAAGTTCCCGATTGAATTCCAAAAGTTCTCGGATATGTGTTTAAGGCCTTATAGGCCCATGATATGTATGTTTTGACTAAGAAAGAAAAGATTCTATTTCGAAACAAAAATTTACAGCCCATAAGTACATGTTTAAGTGAGTTCATGCATGGTAGTGTCTCGTATCCAGTCTTAGCCTCAGACTCGGGTATGGGGTGTTACATATAGATTGTCTTGATTAATGTAGTGATTCAATAAGTGAAATTGTCATTATAGATCAAGAAAAACGGAGTCCAAACCTAGACCAAGGGAAGACCAAGGTAGTAGACTAATTCAATCTAGTCGCCCACTTTTTTATACGGAGGTAAGTTGTACGTAAATAATACAACTTTATTTTTATTATGTATTTACCAATTAATATGGCATAAAGTGTTTGATTATTGTTGTGAATATGCATGATGAGAATTGATGTAGTAAAAACTCTCGATTGAACCTTAGAAATAGATTGGATATCCATGCCATGACATTTGGGTGATATATGTGCTAGTGTAAGACCATGTCTAGGATATGGCATCGACCACATTATGAGAACCAGTGTAAGACCATGTGTAGGACATGGCATCGGCGACATTATGAGAGCTAGTGTAAGACCATGTCTGGGACATACCATCAGTCTGTGAGCCAGTGTAAGACCATGTTTGGGACATGGCATCGGCATTTTACCCTCTTGTGTGAGGCTTATCAGATATCCTTTAGTATTCCAAATGGTTCCACGGATTATTTAAAGCTTATGATAAAGATATGAAAGGATATAATCATGTTGTGAATGTAACACCCTTAACTCGTATCCGTCACTGGGCTAAGGTTAAGAGGCATTACTGGACATATCGGATCATATCACAAACATTTCACAAACATTCCATAATGAATATACAAATAGAGTCCCTTTAGAAGGTCTACAAATTTTTTTCGAAACTTAAACATTTTTCAAAGTTACAGAGGCCACACACCCGTGTGGGCAGGCCGTGTGCCTCACACGGCTTAGACACACCCATGTGTTCATGTTGTGCCAAAATAGGGCATACATACTGACTTGTCCACACAGCTACAAGACACACCAGTGTGTCAGGCCGTGTTAAAATTAAGGAGCCTACTGACTTGCTCACACGGCCAGTCACACGCCCGTGTGGCTTCTTGACTTTCTTCGAATTGCAACCTTGAAAGACACTGTTGAGACACACGCCCATGTTGTAACAGTCCGGTTTAGACCCTAGTCAGAATAGTGGTTTTAGGACCACAAATTCGAGTTTGGAAAATATTTGTAATATTATTTTCTGTGTTTGCAGTGTGTGGTTAAGCATGTGTGAAAGTTTCGTGAAGTAAGTTTATCGTTTGTGTGCTTAATTTGCAAAACAGACTAAATTGCAAAAAAAAATGTAAAATTAGCCTTTTATTTGATTAAGTGCTAAATTGATGTGTCATTATAAATAAGAGGCCCTTATGTGGTTATTTAACCATTGAATGCCTTAATTTACAAACATGGACAATAGTTAGTGGATTTTAAATGTTTCTAATAAGGCTATTTTGGTAAATCGTTTATTAATATGTGTAAAATAAAAAAATCATAAAATATCACTATTATGTTCATCTTTTTGGCCGAAAATAGCAAGGAAAGAAAAGAAAAAGAAATCTTTCATACTCATCTAGGGTTCGACACATTCTTTATTTGATTAAGGTATGTTTTTGTTTCGGTTTTGGATAATTTCTATATTTTTGTGATCGTTGCTTTGTATTCTCTCAAGCCCATGTCTTAATTTCTAAATTTGATGAAGATTTCAAGTTATGCCATTGATTATTTTGGAAGCTTTGTGATGATAGTTGTTGAAATATAAAAGCTTATTGTTAGATTAATATGTTTTGTCTTTGAATTTTTGATGAATTTGACTAGTATGGACTAATTTGTGAAAATGAGTAATTGAAGGACTAAAATGTGAAATAAATGAAATATGTGGGTTTATATGAGCTAAGGGAAAATTTGGCTAAGCATGTGTATAAAGAAAATATGTGAATTTGGTGATATTATGAAATAGGGACCTAAATGTTAAAATGTGAAAATATGAGGGCTAATTTGTAAAATACCCTAAATGTTTGTGTTTGGATTGAATTGAATGGTTTGGTGAATAAAAGAGTTAAATTTGAATATGAATAGATTGAGAACCAAAGAAAACTTAATTAGATCGGGGGAAATCGAAAGTGGTCGAGCAGTCGTTTTCATCCATCCATATCCATATGAGGTAAGTCTATATTCAAATAAATGTGTTTGAGTTGATTTATTCATGCTTATATGAAATTTAATTGTGATGAATGATTGTGGAAGATGTATATATGAAATCCGAGAAAGTTTCGACAATGTGTCAATGTCCGAAAAGCCCCGTACGAACCTTAGGAATAGTTAGGATACATATGTCATGACATAGGGTTCCGATATGTGTTATCATGTAAGACCACGTCTGAAACATTGGCATCGATTTGAGTTATACGTGTAAGACAATGTTTGGGACATCGACATCGTATATGATTTCGTGTAAGACCCTGTCTGGGACAGTGGCATCAATATTTGATTACATGTAAGAGCACGTCTGGGACGTTGGCATTGTACGAGTTTTCAGAGATATCCGAGTATCCTTATGGATTCTGAATGGTTCAACGGGCATTCCGAGAAATGAATGATTATGTGAAATGTGCATTCAATGCAGGTACATTTGAAATGTATGCAAACTACAAGTATGAAAAGTAAGTATATGTGAAAAATGTGGAGTTTAGGTACATGTATGAGAGCAATGAAATAAATTGTGCTATGATCAAATGAACTACATGGTTATGTGGTATGTGTGTAAGCAAATGGTTAGGAACAATGGAGCCAAAAAAGAAATATGATTTTGCTATTGAGTTATGCTATAGTTTGTGTGAATGAAATGGTTTATAAATGTTTTACATGATAAATTTATTTGTATATGGCTTATTAAGCTTTTGAAAGCTTACTTTGTGTGTGTTTGCATTGTTTTATAGATTATCGAAGCTACTGGAAGCTCGGGGATCGTCGAGGATCATCACCACACTATCAAAATATACTTTGGTACCTTTTAAAAATGTATATATTAAAGTATGGCATGTATAGACTAGAAATGTTAAGATATGTTCTGGAACATGTGTATATAGTCATGTGAAATGGCTTGTTAATGAATGTGAGTATGGTAAATTTAGTCTATGCTTTGTGATGCAAAAGTTAGTATATTTTTTATGAAAGGTTGGCATATTGATTTGGTAAGTTTTGGATGGATTTATACATTGAAGTGAATGATGTTGTTATGAGTCAAATTGTGCATAACTTTGATATGATTTGGTTGTTTTTTAGTTATAAAACGAGGCTTGTTTGTGCTTGTAGGTATGACCCTTATTGGGTGGCAATTTGGCCTTGCAAATAGTCTATAATCACCCACAAGGTTGAACACACGGGCGTGTGAACTGAGCATATCCTTCACTGTCATATTTTGAAGCAAATCAGTGTTGCCCATAGGCCAGACACACAGGTGTGTGACAGGCTATGTGATTCAATTTAGTATTGCACACAAGCCAGACACATGGGCGTGTGACAGGTCGTGTGGTACTAGTCAGTTTTGTACACGGGCTAAGGCACGACCGTATGAGACACACGGCCTAGCCACACGGGCATGTGGCCTGTTTTGAAAGAAAAATTTTATGAGTTCTGCAAAGTTTCGTATGTGCTCAGTTTAGTCCCGAACCCTTTCTAAAGCATGTTTAAGGTCTCGTAGATCTTTTAAAGGGACAAAGTGATTATGAATGATGATGTTTTGTTAATGTGAGATGTATGTTTGTTAAATGTTCGGTATGTTCGGTAATGTCTCATAACCTTAGTCCGGCGACGAATATAGGTTAGGGGTGTTACATTTTATTGGTATCAGAGCTACGATTTAGTCAATTCTAGGACTAACGTAGCGTGTGAGAGTCTAGCTATACATGCCAATATAAGAACTCTGATGGTGTGATGAATCCTGGCATATAAAATGTGTTTTCTATATAGTAAATGGATCCCAAAAGAGTTATAGCTGACGATGCCGAAAGTATTGGGCCTACTCTCGCTCAATGGATAGTGCCATCTGATTCTAAACTAGTTGCTAGCGGTCAGGAAAGAGAGGCTAAACAAGGCTTCTTCCAAATGATGAATGAGTGGTTCACACTCAGTATATTAGAACAAATCCGACCGTTCCTCAACCTCTGCCCCTATCTAATCCCCCTCAGACTTTTGTTGTACCTCCGGTTATAAATTCGAATCTCTTGCATAAGCCTCTGGTCGATAAAATCCGTAAATATGGGGTCAAAGATTTTAGGGCCACTAGTAATGATGATGCAGAGAAAGCTGAATTTTGGCTCGAGAATACAATTTGAGTGTTTGATGAAATGTCGTGTACCCCTAAAGAATGTGTAAATGTTCCATTTCTTTGTTTAGAGATGTAGCATACGAATGGTGGAAAACTTTGACTTCTGTCGTTTTGAAAGAACGAATTACTTGGGATTTCTCTAAATCAGAATTTCGGAAGAAATATATCAGTGATAGATTTATTGATCAAAATCGAAAAGAGTTTCTTGAATTGAAACAGGGCGTAAGTCTGTTATAGAATATGAACAAAAATTTGTAAGACTAAGTTAATATGCACGAGAATGTGTCTCGATCGAAGTAATAATGTGTAAAAGTTTTGAAGACGGTCTGAATGACGATATCCGTTTGTTAGTTGGAATTTTGGAAACAAAAGAGTTTGTTGTGCTTATTGATCGAGCATGTAAAGCTGAAGAACTTGGGAAAGATAAAAGAAAAGCTGAGTCAGAAGCTAGAGATGTGAGAAAGAGATCCTCAAGTAAATCATTTCAGTCAGCATCAAAGACATTTTGAGATGAGTATATCTGTTCAAAGGCTAATGCGGGACATTCGAGCAGATATCGTGTTAAATCGCATTCGAGTTTCAAAGCTCCAGCTACTTCGATAGCTAGTGTTGGAAATGTCAGATTTGAGCGACCTAAATGTAGACATTGTGGCAAAAGAGATCTGGGTAATTGTAGATTGAATGACCGAGCTTACTTTAAATGTGGATCATTAGATCACTTTATGCGAGACTGTACGGAATCCGAAGTCGAATAACGCTTCAGCTAGTGGTAGACCTTCCAGAAACATGAGAAATATGAGTGGTAGCCAGAGAGCTACGAAAGATACAATTGTGAGATCTGAAGCGAGAGCACCGGCCAGAGCTTACGCTGTTCGAGCTCGTGAGGAAGCTTCGTCTCCAGACATCATTACTGGTACTTTTACTCTTTATGATACTTTTTTGATTGCATTGATAGATCTAGGTTCTACTCATTCATATATATGCATGAACTTAGTATTCAGTAAGACCTTGCCTATAGAGTCTACTGAATTTGTAGCTAGAGTATTGAACCCTTTAGGCAAAAGTGTCCTGGTTAACAAAGTGTGCAAGAATTGTCCGTTGAAGTTTTGAGATAATTGTTTTCCAGCTGATCTAATGTTATTACCTTTTTATGAGTTTGATATAATCCTGGGTATGGATTGGCTAACATTGCATGATGCTGTTGTGAATTGCAAACGGAAAACTATTGATTTGAGATGTGAGAATTATGAGATAATTAAGATTGAGTCTATTGATTTGAATGGGTTGCTGGCAGTGAAGCTTATTTTATGAAAGCTTTGAATTATGTGAAAATGGTCTGTGAAGCTTATTTTGCTTATGTGATTGATATGAAAGTGACTAAAACGAAAGTTGAATCTGTACCTATGTTTTGTGAGTTCCCTAATGTGTTTCCTGAAGAATTACCGGGATTACCTCCGATACGATAAGTTAAGTTTGGCATTGAATTAGTGCCGGGGACGACCCCAATCTCAATAGCCCTTTATAGAATGGCTCCGGCAGAATTGAAAGAATTAAAGTCTCAGTTGCAAGAGTTGACCGATAGTTGATTTCTACGATAGAGTTTTTCACCGTGGGTTGCTTCTGTTTTGTTTTTGAAAAAGAAAGATGATATGATGAGAATGTGTATTGATTATCGTCAATTAAACAAAGTGACCATTAAGAATAAATATCCTCTACCCAGAATCGATGATTTGTTTAATCAGTTGAAAAGAGCTTCTGTGTTTTCAAAGATAGATTTAAGATTGGGATACTATCAACTACGAGTAAAAGATTCAGATATTTCGAAAACTGCCTTTCGAACGAGGTACGGGCACTATGAGTTTTTAGTTATGCCTTTGGACTAACAAATGCTCCCATTGTAACACCCCAAACTCGGCCCAAAAGTTAGGCCCGAATGTGGCGTGTCACATTGAAGTGTTTTTCGAAGACCATGTTTTCATCGAAGTGTTTTTAATATTTAAAAAAACTAAAGTCTCAGTTTGTGTTCATTCAATTTCAAAACATGAGTTGCAGAAGCTAATTTAAGGTAAAGAAGATTAAAATGTATGTTTATAAAACAGTAATTGGATTGAAAAACTCATCTACGTCTGACAGATATAAAATGTAACAAAATCCCAAATTCAGAAATAAATCCAAAGAGGCCTTATTACAGAAATTAAAAACCAAAATGGAATTTAAAACATATATAAAGTCCAATGCATAACATCCACAGTCGTGTGGTCACCTCCAAGTCCCTCGCAACACTGATCCTCCTAACGCGGGGGATTACCTGCACAGTTAAAAACAGGGTGCGTTTACAAAAACTCAGTGTGTAATCCCCTTACTAGAGTTACAGTCAGTATACAGAAACAGAAACCGAAACAGTCTGGGCCAAAGACCTTTAATAGTAAGAGTACAGTTCAGTTCAGAACATACGTGGGCCAAAGCCCACTACAATATCATTTGGGTCAAATCCCATAACAGAATCAATTGAGCCTAGCCCAAACCAATACAGAACAAGTGGCGCTAGCCCAGTACAATGACAAATCTCATAAATAGATATGCAACAGTATGAGGATGCATCCCATCCCGATCCAGCCAACCCACCACCCATACCAACCCTACACTTACGTGGGGATAAAATCGACCCACTCAGCCAACACACGAGGCTTAGCACCGGTTGCGGCAATAAGTCAACAGAACGGCTAGGTGCCGTGGACAGAATGGCTAAAAGCCATAAACATCGCAGCAACACTGCCAGTTAACAGAACGGCTAAAAGCCATAAACAGAATGGTTATAAACCATAATCAGGATGGAACAGAGCCATAATCATGATGGCACAAAGCTATCGATAACTGTAATAAGTTTGGCACATAGCCATCAGCGACAGTGATATATTCAGCACACAACCATGGGTAATTATGATCAACAAAGAGTCATCAATATATATGTTAGGCACATAGCCACGGGTAAATACGATTGGCACAAAGCCATGATCAAGATGGCATAGAGCCATATTTAGGTTGGCATAGAGCCAAAATCAGATTACGCGGCTTTAAGCCGTCTGTCGGTCCACAGTCGTCTCATGCGACCCATGCAACCTTAATAGATCAATACTGGATCCATAGTCATCTCATGCGACATGTGTGACCCTATCAGAACTTCCTCCGTATCAATGTCCGAGCCGTTCTATTGATTTAGTGCCGCAATTGGCGCTAAGCTTAGTGTGCTGGTTGGGTGGGTCGATTTTATCCCCACATGGTGAATTGGTTGGATTGGGCTAGATTTCTATCTGCATACCTACATCTGATACTGATTCTGTAATGGGTTTAGGTCCACCTGGTTCTGTTATGGGCTAAGACCCACCTGATACTGTGTCTGTGATGGGCTCAGGCCCAGTTTGTTTCTACATACCGTATATCTAACTGTTTGTATTCTAAGGGATTACACACTGAGTTTTCGCAAACTCACCCTTCTGTGTAACTATACAGGTAATCCCCAGACTTAGTGGAGTTGGAGCTGTGAGGGACTCGGAGACGACCACATAGCCACACATGTTTTTCTATTTTGTTCACTTATTTAAGCACTTCGGTTTTTGAGTTGGGTTGTAATAAGGCCTCGCTATTTTTAACTTTTATTTGGGATATTTACTTAAGCATGTTTAGTATCTGCTAGAAGTAGGACACGACTTTTCTGAAATAATAACTGCTTTCAAACACTATGTTTTTGCAACCCAATTTTTAGATATCATGTTTCCATAAATCATTTATTTTAATTAAGCTTCCGCAATTGAAAAACATTTTACTAAGTGACTATTAACATTTTAAAAAGGGAATAGTTTTTTTATAAATCACATTTTGAAAATAAATGAAAACAAATGAAAACACGGTTTTTGAGAAACACTTCAATGTGACACGCCAGATCTGGGACTAACTTCTAGGCCGGGTTTGGGGTGTTACAGAAAGACTACGAGCTAGTTATAGATTATCATCAAGGAAAAGCAAATTTTGTTGCAGATGCTTTGAGTTAGAAATCACTGTTTGCACTACAAGCGATTAATGCTCATTTAGTTTTGTCTGATGATGGTTCGGTTTTGGATGAATTGAAAGTGAGGCTGTTGTTCTTACAGCAGATTTGTGATGCTCAGAAAGTTGATAATGAAATGTCAGCGAAATGAGCTCAGTGTAATTTGAACTCTAATTCTGAATTTCGAGTTGAAAATGATGATTGTCTGAGATTCCAAGATCGGATTTGTGATCTGAAGAATTCAGAGTTGATTCAGTTAATTTTGAATGAATCTCATAATAGTAGTTTATCAGTTCATCCGGGAAGTACAAAAATGTACAATGATTTGAAACAATTTTATTGGTGGCCTAGTATGAAAAGGGATAGCTCAGAGTTTGTTCCGAAATGTTTGATCTGTCAGCAAGTTAAAGTTGAACATCAGGTGCCATCCAGTTTATTACAACCGATTATGATTTCCGAGTGGAAACGGGATAGAGTGACAATGGATTTTGTTTTAGGTTTGCCTTTAACTCCGAGAAAGAAAGATGCGATATGGGTTGTAGTTGCCACTATCTATCGTGTTTGACAGAGAACCAAGGTTTTCTTCAGGATTTTAGATGAAACTGCAATAGGCTTTAAGTAGAAATTGCACTTCAGTACAACTTTTCATCCACAGACGAATGGTTAATCTGAATGGATTATTCAGATACTTGAAGATATGTTGAGATGTTGATTCTTGAGTTTGAAGGTACGTGGGAACAGTATTTAACATTTATTGAATTCACATATAATAATAGCTTTCAATCAAGCATTAAAATGACACTGTATGAAGCCTTGTATGGTTGTAAATGCAGAACTCCATTGTATTGGACTGGGCTTACTGAGAATAAGATTCACGAGGTTGACTTGATAAAAGAGACTGAGCAGAAAGTGAAAGTGATCCGTGATAGTTTGAAAGCAGCTTTTGATCGACAGAAATCATACGCAGATTTGAAACGAAAAGATATTGAGTTTAGGATCAGTGATAAAGTATTTTTGAAAGTGTCTCCGTGGAAGAAAATACTCCAATTCGATAGAAAAGGCAAGTTGAGTACGAGATTCATAGGGCCATATGAGATAATTAAGTGTAATGGAGCTTTAGGCAAGGTGTTCAATTTAGGTTGCTCTCTGACTTGAGCCACACGGTCATGCCACACTGCCGTGTGCTAGGCCGTGTGGTTAATTAATTCAATTCAAATTAGGTGCAAGTTTCACATGGCCAAGACACACGCCTGTGTTCTAGGCCATGTAACACACACGGCTGAGACACACTCCAGTGCCTCTGCCCGTGTGCTTAATTTGGAGCATTCTGTTTTCTTGAATTTAAGGTGTAGGGGACACACGGCCAAGCTACACGCCCATGGGGTAGGCTGTGTGTCACACACGGTCTAGACACACGCCCGTTTGTCTGCCCTGTGGACAAAATAAAGCCATTCCTAGCTTCATTTCTCACCCAAAATCACACCCATGACCTGCACATGAATCACAGATCCAAGTACTAATCATTTCAAGCATTCAAATCAAACAATTTCCATAATTGAACATGGCATACCATTATATGCATACATGTTCATAATCTTGCCTTGGTTTAGTCCATATGATAGGCATATTTTGATCAATTACTTAACACGTGTAGCTACCATAGTATGACATTACAAATATATCAAATCAAACCATTACTAGCCATTCAAGTGGCTAGATTACAAGCATCATTTACATTTACATGCTAATATGGCCAATATAACCTATACATGCCATTACAACCATAATTGATTTACCATATTGTATCGTCATGGGCCGATAGATAGTGTGAGTGATCTCCGCCGAGCTTCCAATCTAACGAGCTTCTGTTTTACTCTAAAATAGGGGAAAATAAAACGGGGTAAGCATTACATGCTTAGTAGGTTCATATAACATGGTACTTAACTTACCATTCATTGTATTTTGAGGTAACTATGTAAGGCACATTCATTAAATTTGACCTCAAGCCCTACACATTTTTTCATTACCCTTGTTAGTCATATATTCCAATAATAACATCAAAACATATATGGGCTCAAAAATAATCAAGTTTCCAGGAACATATGCTTTCTACATCGTGTATTCATTTAACATGTATAATTCATCTCATTATTACAAGTATAATTTCATACTAGTTCACTTCGAGTTTAGATCATTTCACATCAGAACTTTACTCATATTACTCGGAATATCAAGGTCACGATTAGTACACTCAAGGTGTACAAGTCTATAATCAAGAATACACATATATTCGTCAAATAAAGTCCATGTACAAATGACATCATCTCATGTTTGCATATATCATTTGTCCCGTAACATCATTTTCTTGTATTTTAGACTGATACGTATACAAATTCATTTCTTATACATATCTTCTCATATCCAAATTTCTATCCATTGAATTTATCTAAAATATCATGGTTACTCAGGTAGTACACTCGAGGTGTACAAATCAGGATCCATAAATTCATAATCACTGGTACCCATAGGGTACTATCTCAAAGAGTAGACTCTCGAGCCGCACATGTATACAACAGGATTACCAGTCTAGGCTAAATCCTTTTTATGACATATGCTCTAAGGAGCTTGATCTGGATTACCCATCTGGGCTAAATTCAATCTATAATATATACTCGAGAGGACTCACATCAGGATTACCCGTCCGGGCTAAATCCTTTTTGTAATAAAGTCATTAGGATTGCTTGTTCGAGCCTAATCCATTCTGCAACAAATGCAGGACCTCATCCATTTTGACAATTAGATTTATCCATCCATATTCATTTATTCAAATAGGATTTAAACATTTTTCAAACATTATTGGGCATGTGATTATTTTATTCATCTATGATCATCCATATAATTCAAATACACACATTCCACATCTATTCAAGCATATAAGCTACATTTTCATCATTTAACCTTTATCATCTATAGGGCATTATCATTTAAATTAGACATTTTTATTTACCGGGCTTAATCGGATATGTAATCATTTCACATATTTATGACATTTATACAATTTACATAAACACAACCAGTGTAAGCATACAAATAAACACAATTTAGTTACACGAACTTACCTCTACAATGTTCGTGTACGTAAAATCCACTAATTTGAATTTTTCCTCTTTCCTCATTCTAGCTCCAAATTTGGTCTATTCGGATCTATACGAGTAAATTTAACCTTAATTTATCACATTTTACATTCAAGTGGACTCAATTTTCATCCTAGGCAAAATTACCATTTTGCCCCTAACATTTTCATAAATTATATTTTCGTCCCAAGGCTCGAAAAATGAAACTTGTGCAAATTACTCCCTATTCCAAGCCTAACCAAATTCCCATTACAAAATTTACACCACATGTATTCATAAAATTTTAGAATTTTTCCTTCAATTTCACAAGTTTACATTTTAGTCCCTAAATCATGTTTTTATCAAAAATCACTTTGTAAAAGTTGTTTATCTATTAATAATCTTTCATTTTCTACCATAAATTTCTAATTTCTAGCATATACATCTATGACCCATTTTCATTCCTTGATAACCTTTCAATTTAATCCCCCAAATAGATAGATTAGACTGTCCTGATTCCAAAAATATAAAAATCATTAAAAACGGGACAAGGAACTTACCCAATTAGGCCTTGAAAACTTCTTTTCTCCCACCTAGGGTTTCCATGTGCTTTTAGGTTGAAGATGACATAAAATAAGATGATATCTTTTATCATCTTTTTAATTAATAAGTATTCTGCTATTTCCAATTTAGTCCTTGCCCTTTTTCTATATTTCCATGGATGAGTCACCAAGAAAAATCTACATACTTTCCTTAATGGTCTAATTACCACATAAGGATCTCTAGTTTTGAATTCCATAGCTATTCAATCCTTATAGCTACTAGAATTCAACTTTTGCATTTTATGCGATTTAGTCCTTCTCGTAATTAAGCACTAAATCAATAAAATTTTCATACCAAAATTTTCACATGTCATATCTATCATAATACGGACCATAAAATAAAATAAAAATAAAAATAAATTTTATTTTCGGCTCGGATTTATGGTCTGAAACCACTGTTTCAATTTCACCGAAATTGGGTTGTTACATGTTTAATTAGCCATATTGGCATGTAAATGGAAATGATTGTTGTAACCTAGCCATTGGAATGACTAGTGATGATTATGTTTTGGTATATGTATATATGTGTTAACTTTATTCTATGGAGATAACATAAGTGTTTATTATTGATTGATTGAGAAAGGTTAAATGTGTATGCTTATAAATGGTAAGTATTAAAAGCATGAATGCATGTAACAATATATCATATTAGATGTTATAAATTGCTTGAATTCAATGCTTGGATTGGTTGGTGTTTGGATGTAAGTTTGGTGCAGGAACTTAGTAAAAATTTTGGGTGAGAAATGAAGCTAGAAATGGCTTAATTTTGTCCACATGGGCAGATACACGGGCATGTGTCTAGACCATGTGAGACACACAGTGTAACAACCTAGTGTTAGTTAAATCGAAACAGTGGTTTTAGAACCACAAATTCGATGTCAGAAATTATTTTAATATTATTTTATGTGTTTACAACATGTTATTTGATATGTGTGAAAATTTCGTGAGCTAATTTATTGTTTAAATGTTTAATTAGAGAAAAAAGGACTAAATTGCGTAAAGTGCAAAAATTGTGTTCTATTAGCTAAAAGTGTCTAATAGCTATAGAACCTTAAAGTTAAGGTTTTTATGTTGAAATTAGATCATTAACATGATAGTGGATGATAGTGGCTTGGTAAATTTGAAATTATTAATGTTCATTAAGGTTAAATAGGTAATTTGGTTAATAAAGGTTATTATAATAAAACAAAGTCAAAACATTTGTTCATCTTTCTTCATATTGCAGAAATTAAAGGACAACAAGAAGAGAAATAGGGTTTTTCATTTGACTAAGGAATGTCAAGCAATTAGGTATGTTTTGAGCTCAGTTTTTGATGATTTTTACGTTTTTGAGATCGTTGCTTCTTGTTCTAGCTAGAAAGTACCTTTAATTTTGAAATTGTAAAAGATTTTGAGAGTTGCCATTGTAGAATCTATGTGTTATTTGATGTTTAATGTTGAAATATGTAACACCCCTTACCCGTTTTCGACGCCGGAATCAAAGACGAGGCATTAACGAATTTAACTTGCTTAAACATAACCTTGGACTATAAAATTCCGTTTCAACTAAAAACTTCTGATTCATATGCATAACATCCTTATTAAGGACCTACGAGGCCTTAAACATGCATAGAGAGGGTTTCAGGATTAAATCTGGAACTTTTTTACACTTAGGAAAATTTTGCCTAAATAGGGACACACACCCGTGTGAAATGGGGCACGCCTGTCTGGGCAGGTCGTGTGGTCACACATGCCCATGTCCCTAGCCCATGTGGAATTTATTTTTCATTTCAAACCTACAGGGGTTTTCACACGACTGGACACACGCCCGTGTCAATGGCCCGTGTTCCTCACACGGTCTAGACACGCTCGTGTCCTCGCCTGTGTGTGAAAACCTTAGCATTCTATTTACAAAGTCAGCAAACTCTTAAGATGCACACGGCCTAGACACACACCTGTGTGCTGGCCTGTGTGACAAATCAAATTCTCGCAATTGCATACAGGGGACACATGGCCTATCAACACACCCATGGGGCTGACTGTGTGTCACACACGGCCTAGACACATGCCTGTGTGTCTACCCGTGTGGACAATTAGAAGGCTATTTTCCAAGCCAATTACCACCCTGAAACACAAACACACTTATACCAAAACAAGGAACACATAACATTGAGATAATACTCTATTAAAGATTACTAATCATCATTCATACACTTCATAATTCACTCCATCAATTGCATGAACTATCACTTCATAAACTCATCATCATTAAAGAATGAAACTTGACAAATATTGGCCAATTCCCAATGGCCATTTACAAAATGACTGTATAACATTCATAACCAACACTTTGGCTTCCAAATATGACATAACACAAAGTGACCAAGTTCCTATACATGCCATACTCAAAATAAAACAACTTTACTATACCAAAAGAATGACTGATAGTGTGATCCGAGCTCCGACGTTCTATGATCCTTGAGCTAGCTTGGTGATACTACAAGGAAAAGGGAAAAGAGAGGGGTAAGCTAATACCTTAGTAAGTTTGCATGAATTAATATAGCAACATAAGTACTCATGGTAAAATCCATTCATCTCATAGAACAATAACAACACAAGTTCTCAAGTGCTTAGGCATACTTACTCATACTTACTCTTACCATCACATATCACATTATGGTTTCATAACTTATATTTTACTCATGGTACTAGTATCACTTCATCACATAATTTAGC
Source organism: Gossypium bickii (assembly GCA_025503065.1). NCBI lineage: Eukaryota > Viridiplantae > Streptophyta > Magnoliopsida > Malvales > Malvaceae > Gossypium > Gossypium bickii. Next base: position 36,284,458 of record CP106717.1, on the reverse strand, counting down.
ATTTATGCTAACTTGAACATAACCTTAATTCATTATCATCATTAACATAAATAGAACTCTTTGTCATCCTTGTATAACTTAACTCATTGTCATCATTACATACTTAGCTCTTTTTTCGGTTCAACTACTCGGAATATCAGAGGATAATCAATCTCATCATACATGTATCACGATGCCAATGCCATATCCCAGATATGTCTTATATGGGATCACCTCTTGATGCCGATGCCATATCCCTGATATTTTCTTACCCGGGATCTCTTAGCTCTATGTCGATGCCATGTCCCATAAATGGTCTTATACGAGATCGTACATAAATTTTGATGCCATGTCCCAGACATGGTCTTTGTAACACCCCAAACCTGGTCAAAACACTACGACCGAATCCGGCATGTCACAAGGAAAGATCGTTTTTGGTGAAACCATTTGTTGACTTAGATTGTAAAGAAAACGTTTTGTTTTATGAAAACCGAAGTTGGGTTGAATCAATTGTTTAAACCGTTTCGAAATTTGTTTAAAGAAAATCGAGTTAACTTGTTGATGTTATAAGTTCGTCATTTACTTGATGGTGAAGTTTTGGAAAAAAAATCCCGAAAATCCATTAAGGTTTGTGAAAACATTCATTTTATTGATTCTTTTCCATTTTAATCTTGCTTTAATGTTTAACACAAATCCAAAGGTATTCAACGAAATAAATAATCCCGAAATAAAGCTTTAGATGGCCTTATTACAACCCAAAACCAAATTTAAAGTAAAGTAAAAAATCGAAATAATAATTTAAAGCAAAAACCCAAAATATAGCGCATGGCCACCTCAAGTCTGCCCCGGCTCCGCATCCGCGATCTATGAATCATCTGCAAAATGTAAAGGAAGGGGTGAGTCACCGAAACTTAGTGTATAAATCCCTATTCCGAAGATATAAGCCCTTGTACAGTTTCATAAGTAAATAAGTATGCCATGCAATCCAAAACCTAACCATCCGAAACTCCTGTGTCTACCCCGTGAGGTCAAAACCACTGGTGACCGTGGTCACAAATAATATATATATGTGGTCAAAACCACTGGTGACCGGAGTCACAAATAATATGTGTGGGGCCAACCCACATTGTGGTCAAAACCACTGATGACAATCCCGTATCGATATGTGGGGCCAACCCACGGTGGTACCAAACCACTGGGATGAGTCACAAAGATAGATATATATGTGGTCAAAACCACTGGTGGTCAAAACCACTTAGGCTTAGTCACAATATTATAATAAGCGGGGCCAACCCACTGTGTGGTCAAAACCACTGGTGACAGTCTGAAATCATACCTTCCCCCTCCTCTCATTACCCGTTTTTCATGTACATGCTTGCAGTCAGATATGAACATGTTTACCATATAAAATAACATGCGTAAAACAAAAAGAACATGGCACTGGCAGATCTCAACATATGTAAATCTCATTTGCAGCCATAACAAACTTACCTGGCATCCTCGCTTTTACCCACAAGGGTAACACATCGATTACTACAGTTATTCCGGCTTTGAACAAATCACAAAATAATATCATATTAACTTACGAAGTGTGTGAGAGTTACACACCTCATTACTTGCAAGACTATGCTTTCTACGCTAACACTGTCATTAATCGAGACTACCGCTACTTGTCTACTATCCTGCTCCGATGCTGGTCCACACCCAGGTGGCCAATCGCGTACTACAGATACAACCCTCTTCTTGAACTTAGGGGATGGGGTCTCAGATCCAACCTCTCCTAACGTTTGGCTAGCCTTCGAGTCCATAACACACCTTAGTCACTAACTAAATCAAAGCAGAGAAAATGAACCAAAAGAGATTAACGATTTAGGCTAAGGCCCTTACCTCGATCGACAACTCTTAAAGCTTTTAGGCTTGATTCACAAGCCAAATGAATCCCAGAGATCAAAAGAATGTGGCAACACTTCCTCCTACAATCGGCCAAACACCTACACATTAGGCCAATTAGCCATTCGGCTTTGGCATGGAAATCCCAGAAAAGAAGATAATCAATTCAAAAGAACATCACTAACCTTAATCACAAGAGATCCCTTTGGCACTTAAGGGAATTCGGCACTATCCCAGAAGAGGAGAAAATTCGGCAAGGTAGACACCACAAGAATATTCGGCTTTTAAGATTTAAGAGTGAAAAGAAAGAATCAACCATCCAGGTAATAAGAAAGTGATTTGATTTGGAATGAAGATGAGAAAGAAAGAGATATTGCAACGAAGAAACGACAGAGATCTTACCAATCCTGCAATGATTCAGCTAAGAGCAATAGAAGGTATGGTCTTCGGCTTCCAGTGATTGAAAGAAAATGTAAGTCAAGGTGATGAGAATCAAGAGGTTTCGGCTATGGTCAAGAGATGAGAAAAGAGAAGACAAGTTTAGGCATTTCGGCACAAGAGAGATTGGGAAAAGAAAAGAAATTGAAAGAGAGGTGGAATGATGCTTTCGGCTTTGGTAGCAAAATGAAGAAAAGAAAGTAAAAGAGATTCGACTATGGCTTTTTGAGAGGAGAAGAAAAGACATAACAAATGTAAAATGTGAACTAGGAAAGTAGCACAATTCGGTACCAAAAGAAAATAAAAGAGTAAGGCCCTAAGTGCTTCCAACTAGCCGAATACCCCAACCCCACCAAGGCCTATACCACATTCGGCCACCTCCCTAGCTAGCACCTCAAAACCGAATGCTCCCCTTGCCCAACCTACATTTAAAAAAATTCGGCTAAACACACTCCCCTTTCAATCCCTTCTTTTTCTCCTTGTTTTTCTCTTGACCACTTATTCAAACGAGTTTGAATGCTTCAAACTCCACAAACTCCTCTCCTCCACTTATTTGAATCTGTTGACTTCTTCAACAGCTATCCACCAGAGTCCATCCTGAGCACATCTCCTCCAGGTCCTGGCGTCAAAAAGAGTAAGCAGAAAGGGATCTTCACATCTCGAACCAAAGCTCTCCCACTTACCTGAGGCGTCACTTCCCTTGGCCTCAAATGGCGCCTCCTTGCCAGTTTTCCAAGGCTCTTCTTGTGTCAGAACTTGCTAACAATTATCCTTAACACCTAACTCCTTCAGCTCCCCCTTCCAAGTACTCAAAAATAAATTTTTGCTAAGGTTCTAGCCTACCCCAAAGCTCACATCTAGACCATAAAATAGCCTAAACTAACACAACGACCATACTATCCACATGCAAACACACAAAATGCAAAGACCCCAATTTTAAGGATGTTACAGTTCTACCCCCTTAAAAATAATTTCCACCTCGAAATTACCTGGTCAAAAGAGTTGAGGGTATTGCTGCCGCATCACATCCTCTGGCTCCCACGTGGCCTCTTCCGTACCATGCTTCCGCCATAATACCTTCACCATAGGAATTGACTTCCTACACAAAACTTTGACATCCCAATCCAAGATCTGTACTGGCTCCTCCTCAAAAGACAAATCTGGGCTTACTTCTATCTCTTCCACTGGCACAAGATGCGACGGATCTGAATGATAGCATCTAAAAATGGAAACATGAAATACGTCATGGATCTGACTCAATTCTACTGGCAACTCGAGCTGATAAGCCACTGGTCCTACCCACTTCAACACCCTATATGGCCTGATGAACCTAGGGCTCAGCTTGCCCTTCCTACCAAATCTCAACACCTTCTTCTACGGCAACACCTTCAGGAAAACTTTGTCACCCACTGCAAACTCTATATCCCTCTACTTGAGATCGGTATAAGATTTTTGCCTGTTCAAAGCTTCCTTCAGACGAGCTCGAATCAGCTTAACCTTATCCACCGTTTTCGCAACCAACTCTGGACCCAACTACTGACGCTCACCCAACTCTGTCCAACATGTAGGAGTGTGACACTTCCACCCATACAGCACTTCATACGGTGCCATCTGAATACTTGCCTGATAACTATTGTTGTATGCAAACTCTGCCAACGGTAGAAATTCTTCCCAACTACCTCTGAAATCCAAAACACAGCCCCTCAACATATCCTCTAAAATCTAAATTACCCTTTCTGGCTGCCCATCTGACTGCGGATGAAATGCTGTGCTGAAATCCAACTTCGTACCCAATGCCTGATACAATACTTTCCAGAACCTCGACGTGAATCTAGGATCCCTATCAAAGATAATCGACACTGGCACTCCATGCAGTCTCACGATTTCTGCCACATACAACTTAGCCAACCTTTGAAGTGAGTAATCAACTCGCACCGGTATAAAATGAGCCGACTTTCTCAAACGATCAACAATCACCCAAATCGAATCCTTTTTAGTAGGCATGAGGGGTAACCCAGTGACTAAATCCATCGTAATCCTTTCCCATTTCCACTATGGAGTCTTTATCGGCTGCAACAGACCCGAAGGTAACTGATGTTCAGCTTTGACTCGCTGACACGTCAGACACTTACCTAGAAATTCCGTTACCTCTCGCTTCAGACCCGGCCACCAAAACTGTTCCCTTAAATTTCGATACATTTTACTACCACCAGGATGCATAGCGTATGGGCTGCTATGAGCTTCCTGAAGAATCCTCTGCCTTAACTCAACATCTTTCAGCATACAAATTTTCCCTTGGAAACACAGCACCCCATCGTGCTCAAGTAATAACCCTCCAATCCATCATTTTGCATTTGCAAATATCGAGTACTTAAGTCTTCATCCACTAACTGTTTCTCCTTAACCTGATTGACCCACGTCGGCTACACTTGCAATTCCGCTAACAGACTTCCATCATCATACAGACTAAGATGGGTAAACATTACTCTCAAGTCGACCACCACCTTACGGCTCAACGCGTCAGCCACTACATTAGCCTTACCCGGATGGTATTCAATCGAGCAGTCATAGTCCTTCAACAACTCGATCCACCTTCGCTGCCTCAAATTCAATTCCTTCTGAGTCAAGAGGTACTTCAAACTCTTGTGGTCCATGTAGACGACCGACTTCTCCCCATACAAGTAATGCCTCCAAATTTTCAGAGCGAAAACCACTGCAGTCAACTCCAGATCATGCGTCGGGTAATTCACTTCATGGGGTCTCAACTGTCGAGACACATACGCCACTACCTTCCCCTCTTGCATCAGCACACGTCACAAACCAGTATGCGACGCATCACAGTACACCGTAAATTCCTTCCCTGCCTCAGGCTGAATCAAAACCGGAGCTTCTATCAGAATCCTTTTTAACTTGTCAAAGCTTTCTTACTGTTTGACGGACCATACGAACGAAACTCATTTCCTCAGCAGCTTGGTTAGCGGCCCTGCAATCAAAGAAAACCCTTCCACGAACCTTCTGTATTATTCTGCTAAACTCAGAAAACTCTGAATCTCTGCTATAGACTTAAGTGGTTTCCAGTCCAATACCGCCTCAATCCTCCGAGGGTCCACTCTAATCCCCTCCGCTGACACCACATGACCCAAGAAAGTTACTTCTTTTAGCCAGACTCACACTTACTAAACTTTGTGAACAACTGCTTCTCCCTCAGAATCTGTAAAACCACACGTAGATGCGCATCATGTTCCTCCTCTGATTTCGAGTGCACCAAGATGTCATCTATAAACACTACGACGAACCGATCCAAGTACGGCTGAAAAACCCGATTCATCATGTCCATGAATGCTACCGACGCGTTAGTCAACCCAAATGGCATTACTAAGAACTCGTAGTGCCCATAACGAGTGCGAAACGTCGTCTTATAGAGATCAGCCTCCTTTACCTTAAGCTGGTGGTGCCCCGACCTCAAATCAATCTTAGAGAAAATTGATGCTCCCTTCAATTGATCGAACAGGTCATCTATCCTTGGCAACGGATACTTGTTCTTAATCGTCAACTTATTCAGCTGAAGGTAATCTATACACATTAGCATTGTTCCATCTTTTTACTTAACAAAAAGCACAGGCGCTCCCCAAGGCGAAACACTCGGCCGGATAAAACCTCGATCCAGCAACTCATGAATCTGTGCTTTGAGCTCCACTAATTCCTTCGGTGCCATTCTATATGGGGCAATGACACTGGCGCGGTTCTTGATAACAAGTCTATACCAAACTCAACCTCGCGATCTGGAGGCAGACCCGGAAGCTCTTCTAGGAATACATCGATAAATTCCTTCACTGTTCGAACGTTTCCCACAGTTGATTCATTAGCCTCCAATGCACAAACATGAACACGAATGCCTCACATCCCTTCCTCACCATTTTCTCGGCCTTCAAAGCGGATACTACATTAGATAGGTAATTCCTTCTATCACCTATCATTACCACCTCTTCACTTTCAACAGACTTCAATACCATACACTTTGCTGCACAGTTCATACTTGCTTGGTACTTCACTAGCCAGTCCATCCCTAAGATCAAATCGAACTCCCCGAATGGCAGTTCTATCAGATCAGCCGAAAACATTACCCCTTGAAATTCTAGAGGTACATCCTTATACAGTTTGTTTACTTCTAAAGAGTGACCTAGAGGGCTAATTACTATCATCTCCTTAGAAGAAATCTCATAAGCTAACTCCACAGTTCCTACTATACTACTAGCAACATAGGAGTGCGTCGAACCAACATCTATCAAAGCAGTATAAGGCAGTCCAAAAATTAAAAACGTACCGGTTATGACGTCCGGTGTGTCGCCCTCCTCTCGACGCCTCGCTGGATAGACCAACCAAGGCTGTCTTGCATTAGTATTCCTGGCACCTCTGCCCGGTGCTCCACGACCTCGACCAGAACCATTACCTCCCCTGGCTGGACCGCGACCCCTCTCTGGTTGCTGGCCATCCCTCCTGAATTGTGCCAGCCACTGAGTAGTAACAGCAGGCTCTGCAGCTTGACCCGGCCCGCCAAATCTAGCCCTTTTCTCTGAATTGCCGGTAGACCCTGATAACCCAGAACTCCTCTTATTCCAGCGTCTATCCTGATTCTGTCTCACCGACTGCTTCACCTCTTCAGCTATCTTGGCCTTCTCCACCAAGACAGCAAATTCTCTTTCCCTCTATGGGGCAATCAACATCCGCAGCTTATCTCTCAGCCCGTCCTTAAATCTGATACAGCGCTCGTGTTCCGTAGCCACGATACCCCTAGTATAACGACTCAGCCAAAGGAACTCTGCCTCATATTCCGATACTGACTTATTCCCCTGAACCAGATTCAATAACGCCTTCTGCTGCGCATCTATATAACTGGACCCGACGTACTTCCTCTGATAAGCTGCCTTAAAGAAATCCCAAGTGATGTCATCAGCTGTCGCACCATCCCAAACTGTGAGCCACCACTGATAAGATTCATCCCGGAGAAGAGACACTATCCCCTTCAACTTCTTCTCAACCGTAAAGTCCAAGTCATCCATTATTCGCTCAGTCGCCTCTAGCCAGTACTCAGCTGTATTGGAAGCCATACTGGAAACACCCCTGAATACCTCTGCTCCATTGGCTCGGAGTCGTTCTGACATCGATTTCTAAGCCCCCATACCTTCACCTGCTCCAGCTACTCTCTCCAGAACCCACAACATCACCTGGGACACCGCGTCGTCACCACCCGTCTGATCCTAAAACTCAGCGCCCACAGCTAGCGGCGGTGGTACCTCATTCTCTGACCCATGACCAGACCCTACTGGTTTAGACACAGTCATCTTACCCCTACCACGTCCACGCGTGTTACGTCCACGTCCTCGGGTGCTCAGGACTAACGTTCACGATCTAATCTGATTTAAAAATTTTATGCATTACGTTTATTCCACTATTATTACAGCACAGTTTTATAAACAGTTTATTATAGGGATTATTCTCGTAAGTTCACACAATCCTACAGGTTTCAGTCTCTAAAGTACATTCCTATTACTATCATTCATACCATAATCACCGAAAACATATAAATAGTAGTTAAGGGACTTACCTTCGCAGATTGGTGCAGGAGACTCGGTGCCATGCTTTCCTAAATCATGCATTTTCCACAAAAATCATTTCGTAACCCTTTTTTGAAAACATTTTGTGCCTCAGGCCCAGAATCGAACTTTTGAACCAGGCTCTGATACCAAAATTGTAACACCTCAAACCCGGTCAAAATACTACGACCGATTCCGGCATGTCACGGGGAAAGATCTTTTTTGGTGAAACCATTTGTTGACTTACATTGTAAAGAAAACGTTTTGTTTTATAGAAATCAAAGTTGGGTTGAATCAATTGTTTAAACCGTTTCGAAATTTTTTTAAAGAAAATCGAGTTAACTTGTTGATGTTATAAGTTCGTCATTTATTTGATGGTGAAGTTTTGGAAAAAAAATAACGAAAATCCTTTAAGGTTTGTGAAAACATTCATTGTATTGATTCTTTTCCATTTTAATCGTGCTTTAAAGTTAACACAAATCCAAAGGTTTTCAACGAAATAAATAATCCCGAAATAAAGCTTTAGTTGGCCTTATTACAACCCAAAACCAAATTTAAAGTAAAGTAAAAACCAAAATAATAGTTTAAATTAAAAAAACCAAAATATTGTGCATGGCCACCTCGAGTCCGTCCGGGCTTCGCATCAGCGATATATGAATCATTTGCAAAATGTGAAGGAAGGGGTGAGTCATCGAGACTCAGTGTATAAATCCCCATCCCGAAGATATAACCCCTTACATAGTTTCATAAGTAAATAAGTATGCCATGCAATCCAAAACCTAACCATCCGAAACTCCTGTGCCTACCCCGTGTGGTCAAAACCACTGGTGGTCAAAACCACTGGTGACCGTGGTCACAAATAATATATATGTGGTCAAAACCACTGGTGACCGGAGTCACAAATAATATGTGTGGGGCTAACCCACATTGTGGTCAAAACCACTGATGACAATCCCGTATCGATATGTGGGGCCAACCCACGGTGGTACCAAACCACTGGGACTAGTCACAAAGATAGATATATATGTGGTCAAAACCACTGGTGGTCAAAACCAATGAGACTTAGTCACAATATTATAATAAGCGGGGCCAACCCATTATGTGGTCAAAATCACTGGTGACAGTCTGAAGTCATACCTTCCCCCTCCTCTCATTACCCGTTTTTCATGTACATGCTTAGAGTCAGATATGAACATGTTTACCATATAAAATAACATGCGTAAAACAAAAAGAACATGGCACTGGCAGATCTCAACATATGTAAATCTCGTTTGTAGCCATAACAAACTTACCCTGCATCCTCGCTTTTACCCACAAGGGTAACACATCGATTACTACAGTTATTTCGGCTTTTGACAAATCACAAAATAATATCATATTAACTTACAAAGTGTGCGAGACCTACACACCTGATTACTCGCAAGACTACGCTTGCTACGCCAACACTGTCATTAATTGACACTGCCGCTATCTGTCTACTCTCCTGCTCCGATGCCAGTCTACACCCAGGTGGCCTATCGCGTATCGCGGATACAGCCCTCTTCTTGAACTTAGGGGCTGGGGTCTCAGATCCAACCCCTCCTAACGTTTGGCTAGCCTTCGAGTCCATAACACACCTTAATCACTAACCGAATCAAAGCAGAGAAAACGAGCCAAAAGAGATTAACAATTTAGGCTAAGGCCCTTACCTAGATCGACAACTCTTGAAACTTTTAGGCTTGATTCACAAGCCACATGAATCCCGGAGATTAAAAGAATGCGGCAACACTTCCTCCTACAATCGACCAAACACCCACACATAAGGCCAATTAGCCATTCGGCTTTGGCATGGAAATCCCAGAAAAGAAGATAATCGATTTAAAAGAACATTACTAACCTTAATCACAAGAGATCCCTTTGGCACTTAAGATAATCCGGCATTATCCCAGAAGAGGAGAAAATTCGGCAAGGCAGACACCACAAGAATATTCAGCTTCTAAGATTAAAGAGTGAAAAGAAAGAATCAACCATCCAGATAATAAGAAAGTGATTCGATTTGGAATGAAGGTGAGAAAGAAAGAGATATTGCAACGAAGAAACGACAGAGATTTTACCAATCCTGCAATGATTCGGCTAATAGCAATAGAAGGTATGGTCTTCGGCTTCCAGTGATTGAAATAAAATCTAAGTCAAGGTGATGAGAATCAAGGGTTTCGGCTATGGTCAAGAGATGAGAAAAGAGAAGACAAGTTTAGGTATTTCGGCACAAGAGAGATTGGGAAAAGAAAAGAAATCGAAAGAGAGGTGGAATGATGCTTTCGGCTTTGGTACCAAAATAAAGAAAAGAAAGTAAAAGAGATTTGGCTATGGCTTTTTGAGAAGAGAAGAAAAGAAATAACAAATGTAAAATGTGAACTAGGAAAGTAGCACAATTCAGCACCAAAAGAAAATAAAATAGTAAGGCCCTAAGTGCTTCCAACTAGCCGAATACCCCAACCCCACCAAGGCCTATACCAGATTCGGCCACCTCCCTAGCTAGCACCTCAAAACTGAATGCTCCCTTTGCCCAACCTACCTTCAAAACAATTCGGCTAAACACACTCCCCTTTCAATCCCTTCTTTTTCTCCTTGTTTTTCTCTTCACCACTTATTCAAACGAGTTTGAATGCTTCAAACTCCACAAATTCCTATCCTCCACTTATTTGAGTCTGTTGACTTCTTCAACAGCTATCCACCAGAGTCCATCCTGAGCATATCTCCTCAAGGTCCTGGCGTCAAAAAGAGTAAGCAGAAAGGGATCTTCGCAGCTCGAACCAAGGCTCTCCCGCTTACCTGAGGCGTCACTTCCCTTGGCCTCAAGTGGCACCTCCTTTCTACTTTTCCAAGGCACTTCTTGTGTCAGAACTTGCTAACAATTGTCATTAACACCTAACTCCTTCAGCTCCCCCTTCCAAGTACTCAAAAATAAATTTTTGCTAAGGTTCTAGCCTATCCCAAAGCTCACACCTAGACTCTAAAATAGCCTAAACTAACACAACGACCATACTATCCACATGCAAAACTGATTTTAAGGATGTTACAGTCTTACACGAGATCTTCCTTTGGTGCCGAAGCCATGTCACAGACAAGGTCTTACACGGTACCTTCCTTATTCGATGCCGATGCCATGTCCTAAACATGGTCTTATATGGGATCTACATTCGGTGTCGATGCCATGTCCTAGACATAGCAGGACCTACATTCGGTTCCGATGCCATGTCCTAGACATGGTCTTATACGAGACAGTCCTTATCTCATGTCGTGACATAGGTATCCTCTTTATTCCAAAATTTCAACTGGGACTTCATTAGCATAATCTCCTCATTTTCTCATTACGACATCATCAATAAAATTTCATGGAAATGATATGCATTTCTCAAAAAAAATAAGTAATTTAAACATAATAACATATGTAACCTTAATTTCACACAAACTTACCTCGGTACTCAAAATGTGTGTGGATGTTCGATTTAGTCCAACACTTTGTCCTTGCCTCGGTTTCAATCCGAGCTACATGTTTCTTGATCTATAATAACAATTTCACTTGTTTAATACTCACATTGACTAAATTGACTCATGATTCATACTTTGGCAAAATTAAAATTTTGCCCCTAAACTTTCACCTAATTACACTTTTGCCCCTAGGCTCGTAAAATGATTTTCATTCAACTTTCTTGTATTTTAAGCCTACCCGAATCATTCTCTTAACTACAACAGCCTTCAATTTCCACTATTTCACTCATGTATGATAATTTTTTTATAACTTTTATAATTTAGTTCTTTTATGCATTTTTCATGAAAATCACTTAGAAAAAGATGTTTATCCTACATCAAACTTTCATATTCTTCCATAAAACATCAAAATACATGCGTGTCATACATGGGTAAATTTTTGAACATAAACCCTAGCTCAAAATATAGCTAGAAATAGCTAAATCGAGCTACGAGGATCTCAAAAATACGAAGAACGTTAAAAACGGGTATAGGATGCACTTACTATCAAGCTTGAAAGTTGAAGAAACCCTAGCTATGGCTCCTTAGTTATTTTTGGCCATGGGAGGAGACGATGAACACAAATTTGACTTCTTTTTCCCTTTTTAATTTATTAATTAACCAAATGACAAAAATGCCCTTAAGGCCCTTTCTTGAGATTTTTCCTTCCTGTGTCCATTTTTGTCCATCTTGACATTTAATGGTCCAATTGCTAAATAAGGACCTCTAGTAATTTTTATAATTCTATTTCATACTCAAATGTTCTAGAATATTATATTTTCTAACCCTTGCAATTTAGTTCTAATAGACAATTTAATCACTAATAAATAAAATTTCCTCATGGAATTTTCTCACAATCAAGCAAACACATCATAAGCCTCATAAAAATCATAAAACACATTTTTCTCTTAATATTTGTGGTCTCGCAACAACTATTACGACTAGGCCCTAAATCGGGCTGTTACAATTCTCCCCCTTAGGGATTTTCATCCCCGAAAATCTTACCAGCAAAAAGGTTTGGGTAATGGTTCCTCATAACCTCCTCGGGATCCCATGTAGCCTCTTCTACCCTATGTCTTTGCCACAATACTTTCACAAGAGCTATACTTTTATTCCTTAGCTGCTTGACTTCCCATGCTAGAATTTTAACTGGTTCTTCGCCATAAGTCATGTCGGGTTGGATTTCAATTTCTGTCAGTGTAATCACATGCGAAGGATCTGATCGGTAGTGTCGCAACATGGACACGTGAAACACATCATGTATCTTTTCCAACTCAGATCGCAAAGCCAACCGATAGGCTACCGAACCTATCCTCTCTGTAATCTCATATGGTTCGATAAAACGCGGACTCAATTTGCCTTTTCGGCCAAATCTAAGAACTTTCTTCCATGGTGACACGTTCAAGAATACTTTATCACCGACTTGAAACTCGATCTCTTTTCGTTTCAAATCTGAGTCAGATTTTTGTCTATTAGAAGCAGCTTTTAAACAATCTCGAATCACTCTTACTTTCTCTTCAAATTCTCTAACCAGATCGACCCCGTGAATCTAATTTTCCTTGAGTTTAGTCCAATATAAAGGCATTCGGCACTTACGCCCATACATAGCCTCATAAGGCGCCATTTTCAAACTCGACTGAAAATTGTTATTATAAGCAAACTCTACTAACGGTAAATACTTTTCCCAGCTGCCCTGAAACTCAAGAACACAACACCAAAGCATATCCTCAAGTATCTGTATTAATCTTTCTGACTGTCCGTCAGTTTGGGGGTGAAAAGCCGTACTAAAACTCAACTTTGTGCCCAAAGCCTCTTGTAACTTTTTCCAAATTTAGGAGGTAAATCTCAAATCTCTATCCAATATAATTGATAAAAGCACTTCATGTAGCCTCACAATCTCAGAAACATACAAGTTTGCCAACTTATCAAGCGAATAATCAACACAAACAGGTATGAAATGGGCCGACTTTGTAAGTCTATCTACCATAACCCATATGGCATCTTTCTTACTCGGTGTCAATGGCAAACTCGTTACAAAGTCCATAGTAACACGATTCCATTTCCACTCGGGAACCATGACAAGTTGAAGCAGACCCGAAGGTACTTGGTGTTCAGCTTTCACTTGCTGACAAATTAAGCCTTTTGAGACAAACTCTGAGATGTCTTTCTTCATACTCAGCCGCCAATACCATTTCTTCAAGTTGTTATACATCTTGGTGCTACTCGGAAGTATAGATAGACATCAGCTATGTGCCTCGTGTAAAATCTTTCGAATAAGCTCATAATTCCTCAGTACACAAACTTTGTCTCTGAACATCATACATCCATCAGAATTGATCCGAAAGTCGGACTCAACACCCAACTCGCACTAGACTTTTTTGGCTTGCATGTCACTGTCATCTTTCTGAGCCTCATAAATCTCTTGAAGAAACATGGGTCTAGCCCTCAGCTCAACTAGAATAGAACCATTGTCTAACAAAGTCACGCATGTATTCATATCCCTCAGAGCAAATAGGGATTTTCTACTCAAAGCATCAGTGAACTACATTCGCCTTTCCCGAGTGGTAGTCAATTACAAGCTCATAATCCTTTATCAGCTCTAACCATCTTCTTTGCCTCAAATTCAATTCCTTTTGAGTCATTAAGTACTTTAGACTCTTATGATCAGTGAATGTCTAACATCTTTCACCATACAAATGGTGTCTCCAAATCTTCAATGCAAAGACAATGGCAACCAACTCTAAATCATGCCTCGGGTAATTTTTCTCGTGTGGCTTTAACTGTCTAGAGGCATATGCTATCACCTTACTTTCTTGCATAAGCACATAGCCCAATCCATTCAAAGATGCATCACTGTAGATCACAAATTCTTTTCCCAGCTCAGGTTGCACTAGAACTGGAGCTTCAATCAATAATGCCTTTAGTTTCTCGAAACTCTGTTGGCACTTCTCTGCCCATTCAAACTTCACCTCTTTTTGCAACAACCTCGTCATCGGAGTATCTATCATAGAAAACCCCTTGGCAAGCTGTCGATAATATCTAGCTCGGCCCAGAAAACTTCTAACTTCTGATACACTTTTCGGTGGTTTTCATTCAACAATAACTAAAATCTTACTTGGGTCGACTCGGATTCCATCTCCCGAGACAATGTGCCCCAAAAACCCAACCTCTTTGAGCCAAAATTCACTTTTACTAAACTTGGCATACAACTGATTATCTCGTAAAATTTGTAAAACCGTCCTCAAATGCTCGGCATGCTCACGCCCATGATAAGAATATATCAATATGACATCAATAAAAACCACAACAAACTTATACAAGTATGGCCGAAATATACGGTTCATTAAATCCATAAACACAGCAGGGGCATTTGTTAAGCCGAAAGGCATAACTAAAAATTCATAGTGCCCATACCTTGTCTGGAATGCAGTTTTCGACACACCTGAGTCTTTGACCCTCAATTTGTAGTAATCGGACCTCGAGTCTATCTTGGAGAACACAGTGGCTCCCTTCAATTGATCGAACAGATTGTCAATCCTTAGCAATGGGTACTTGTTCTTCACATGTACCTTATTAAGCTGTCAGTAATCTATACATAATCTCATGGAACCATCTTTCTTTTTCACAAATAATACTGGAGCACCCCATGGAGAATAACTTGGTCTTGCAAAACCTTTGTCCGTTAACTCTTGCAGCTGTGCCTTCAATTCCTTCAACTCAGTTGGAGCCATTTTGTATACGGTAATCGATATAGGTGCAGTACTGGGAGCTAACTCAATGCCAAATTCAACTTCTCTAACCGGAGGCAACCCTAGTAATTCTTTTGGGAATACATCTGGGTACTACACACTATCGGCCCTGGTTCAATCTTTAACTCAGTTTCTTTCGCATTCATAACAAAGGTAAGATATGCTTCATATCCCTTTCTTACATATTTTTGGGCAAACATAAGAGAGAACACTACAGGCGGTCTGTCTTGTTCATCTGATTCAATACGAAGAGGGTCCCCATTTTCACATCTCAACTCAATGTATTTCTTTCCACAATTTACTGTCACATCATGAGTGGTTAACAAGTCCATACCAAGAACTATATCAAATTCATCAAATGGAAATAGCATGAGATTTGCCTTAAAATAATGACCTTTAATCATCAATGGGCAATCTTTGCATACCTTATCCACTAATACATTTTTGCCTAAAGGATTGGACACTTTTATCACAAACTTTGTAGACTCAACAAGCATGCTCATGCTAGATACTAATTTCATGCAAATGTATGAATTGGTAGACCCTAGATCAATTAAAGCAACAACATTAGTATCATAAAGATAAAATGTACCCGTAATTACATAGAGGATGACGCCTCTTCCCGTGTAACATCCTGAAAAGGGCCTATGCATTTTCAATTTAATTGTACGAAATGATATGTCTTATGTGTTATGAATGTATTTTGAACATTTTTGGAAACCTGGAAATGTATGGAAATGTTAGGTTTAAAAGAGGAAAGTGAACATTTTTGGAAACTAGGAAATGTAAGGAAATGATTTAGAAATGATTCAAAAGAGGAAAGCGAACATTTTTGGAAACTTGGAAATGTAAGGAAATGTCAAGTTTAAAGAGGGAAACGAAAATTTTTGGAAACTTGGAAATGTAAGGAAATGTCATAGAAATGTTAAGTTTTAAAGTTTAAAAAGGGGAAACTAAGGCAAGGTGGCCTTAAGAGAAATTGTATGTGAAATTTGACACACAAACAGGCTTGGAAAAGTGGCCTGGAGATGCCACTTAGGGCTTCTGGAAATGGCGCCACATACAAGGGTATTGGGCCAAGGTTCGAGCTACATAGGAAGCAAAATAAAAGAGTTTTATTTTGCTGCAAGGAGCAAGTGAGTTGGACGGCACAAGGCTATATTTTAGGAGTTTTATTCTCTTTAAAATACGGCTAAATGAGGGATTAATTCTTTTTAAGGGTAAGTATTGAATTATCTTTTATTTTCTTTTAGGTGATAATTAAAAGATAAAATTATCACATAGGAAGAGTGGTGGCCAAGTAGGGGACTCTAGCCTAGTAATTTGGGCAATAAAAGGAAAAGGGAGGCCATTCTGCATTATTTTCTATTCTTGAAAGCCTCTGCCGAAATCTCTCTGCCATTATTCTCTTTTCTCTTAAACTTTGTCAAGCCAAAAACTCAAGAAATCATTGTTGAATTCTTCATCTTTCTCTTCTCACTTTTTTTGTCCCATTCTACTTAAGCCGAATCCCTCCCTCCCAAAGGTTCCTCTTTGTCAAAATTCTTAGATCAAAATACCTTAGGTGCCGAACCTTTGTAAGTTACATCTCTTTTCTCCATCAAGTCTCAAAGCTAAATACTTCTGTGGTGATAAACATAGGTGCTGTCGATTTCTTCAGTGAAGGTAAGATCCAATTCGGTTTTCATTCTTTCTATTAGGCTTATCGAAATCTGAGATATAATCTCTACTATTGCTCTATGGCGGACTATTTGAAGGAAGTTTTGGGATTTAGGCGTTGTTGACTTCAAGAAGGGATATTTCGGGATTTCAAATCATAAGGTAAGTACATGTGTATATTCGGCCAAGGTATATTAGTGATTTAAGATCTAATTCTTATTTACTTAAAAGCCGAAAACTAACTAAGTCGAATGATCTAGCATTGGCCGATTGAAGGAAGGAGTAACACAACTTTTCGGGATTTGATTAGTAGTGAAATCGGCACCAAGGTAAGAATTTGATTACAATAATCCCATTGGGATTTGGTTTTATGGCTGAAAGGTTTTTATTAAATTTCCAAGTATTGGCTGAATATAGGCATTAAAGATCTAAAGCAGTAGATCGGATTTTCGGGATCTGAAGTGAACTTGCTAAGTGAATCAGGTGTGTACCTCACACTACTTCTTAATATATTTATGGCAATATTTAATCTATATGTGACTATAAGTATGTATAAGAATGTGAATATGGCTAAGGTACCATATTGTGGTACAAAGTACCCAGGTACCTTTCCTACTCCTACTAGGATTATGAAATTTGTTATTTTTACATGTGAAAAGTTATAAGAATGTGAAAATTGGCTTATTAATGCATAATTTATGATTTGGGGCATATGGATTATGTAAAAGGGGAAGTGAATGTGGTGACCTAAGACCACGAAATCTGAATGCGATGACCTAAGACCGCGAAATCTGAATGCGGTGACCTAAGACCGCGATATCTGAATGTGGTGACCTAAGACCACGATATCTGAATGTGGTGACCTAAGACCACAAATCTATAAGGGCGATGAGCACGTCGACTGCAGCGACTGCCTTCGATGGTGTGTAGCGGATGGAGGGTCGACTTAATAGTCCCCACGGTGTGCAGGTTGGTACGGGGAAGTGTAGCGGATGGCTAATTAGGTTTGGGTTTGGGTTGCATCATTTTAATTTAATGATATATGAATTTGTATGCTATGAAATGCCTAAATTTGCTAAGACTTAGTGTTGTGTTACACATTGAGTCTGTTGACTCACCCCGTTGTGGGAACATCTTTTTCAGGTGATGATCAGTAATGGACCGGGTCGGTAGGAGCTTAAAGGTGGCCATGCTCAGCAAGGAATTTTATTTGGACATTTTATTTTTATTTAAGTTTTTTAAATTATTTAGGTTTATTTGATGTAATAAGGCCATAGTGAATTATTTTATTTTCTGTTTTAATTGCTATGTTACAAAGTTTTATTTATTAGAGACTAAGTAAATTTTAACTTAAAATAAACTTTAAATATTTTATCACCCTAAAACTACACTTAGCCCAATACTCGACACCTTTCCAAACCCGAACGATACTTCCTTATTTTAACGATTGGGCAACTAGGACCCGGATTACTTCCGCAACTCGGGATCGTATCATAACCATGTCCATTTTTGTCCACCAACTTAACCAATTGTCTAATTACCATTTAAGGACCTCCAATTTAAATTCTCATAGCAATTGGACACCTCTAACATATAGAATTCAACTCTTTCACTTTTTACAATTTAGTCCTTTTCACTAAATTGAGTGCCCAAACATTAAAATTTTCGAACGAAATTTTTGCGAAATCGTTCCTTAAAACTGTAAACCTTAGAAATATATAAAAAAAAAATTTCTTCGTCGGGTTTGTAGTCCCGAAACCATTGTTCCAACTAGACCTAAAATTAGGTTGCTACAACTCTTCCCCCATTAGGGATTTTCTTCCCCAAAAATCATACCGGAATATAAATTCGATTTTCACATAGGCTCCTTTATCTCGTGACACTGCCAAAGAACTCTCACTAAGGTTATGCTTTTATTTCCAAATTTTTAATCTCTCGTGTCAAGATTCCGATCGATTCTTCATTATACAACACATCAGCTGAATATTAATCCCTATCGGTGAATTCATACTCAAAGAGTCTAATCGATACCATCGCAACATAGATACACAAAACACATTTTGAATCCTTTTTCCAAGGCAATATTTTCAGACATATGTTATCACTGAATGGGAATTTCATATCCCCGTGTTTGAAATTCACATACGTTTTCTGACAATCTGAGGTGGACTCTAAAATGTCATGAATCACTTTTACTTTATGCATGTTTTCTGATCGGATAGTCTCAGAAACATATAACTTAACTAATCTATCAGGTTACATACTCGATCACCATAACATCTGTTTCAAATAACTGTACATTTCATTACTCCCTGAATAAACAAACGAGCTACTACTGAGTGTCGTACAACCTTTTCTGCATAAGCTTTGGATAATTCATTGCACGAATTCTATCTCGGAGTAATAATAACAGATATCAGGATCAAAAGTCGTCTCACACTGTACTCGTTCAATTTACCACTCACTATCACATTCCTGAGGTTCTCAATCTTGCAAAGAAAACATCATTTTAGCTTCTAAGATTAATCATGTATCCAATACTCACAAAATATTCAAAGGCTTTACATTCAAGCATTTGCAACTATATCTGCTTTCTCAAAGGTTAACCGATAACTGCTCACAATCTTTCAATAGTTCAAGCCATCTATGCTGTTTTAAATTCAAATCCTTCTCTGACATTATATACTTTAAACTCTAGGGATCAGGAAACATATGACATTTTTCATCGGTCAATCGACGCCATCAAATTCTTAGCACAGACATTAAAAAAAAAAGTGGCTGACTTTAAATGACCCGTCGGACAGCTTCTTTCATGTGACTTTAACCATCTGAAAGCATAAACTATCACATTACATTCTTGTATTAAAACACATTCCAATCTGTTCAATAGTGCAGCGCTAAATAATAAAAAATTCTTTACTCAATTTAAACTGGACCCGAACTAGTGCTTCAGTTATCAATATCTTCAACTATTTTCAACTTTGCTAACACTCAACAGACTATTCAGATTTTCACAAATGTGATAACTTTATCAATCAAAGCAGCTTTAACTCATAATAATATCATCCAATTAGAACTGATCTAATGGGTACATCCTTGTGTCACACTCTTTTTGAGTATAAGTTTTGCATTCAGACTGTTCGTCAATTTACCCGTAGATGTACGAAATTCACTTCCATTCCTGAAGATACACTTAAATGTATATAACTCAAATTACCTTTCAACTGACTAGCTCGCTCAGATAAAACAACTGAGTCGATCTCAACTATCAAATAATATCATACCAAATATTACCATCTTCATGCTATTAAAACAACTCAAACATACAATCATTCAAAATTTTCCTCACATGCTAGTCAAAAGATCTTTACAACTGCATTAGCTCAAACAAACAAAATATCCTAATTGAACTCATTGACCTTAATCAAAATTACCTGAGAAAAGAAAACCATAGTACGATTTGAGCTTGAGCTTCCAATATCTACACCTTTGCCGATGTCAACTCCTTTCACGAAAATTAGAGAAATCCTGATACCAGAATCACTACATTCCCATAATCAAACCAGGAATACACTCATATTAGACATAGTTATCACAAGCCACGGAACACACTTTAAAGATGAGCCATGTTTGATAATTTACGAAATAAAGATGATAAGAAAATCGGGACAAAGAAATCCAAGATGTGATATCATACTGGAAGTCCAAGAACATAACTCATAAGAAAATAATAAAGATATTGATGATTTCTCAGAGAAAATCGGAAGAAAAACAATGCTTGCACACTCTGGAATCAATTGTAACAGAGATGATATATTTTCCAAATATATATACAAAACAAAACAATATCCAGTAGAAACAGAAGAATAGCCTCACATAAATTTTTGCCAACAACTTTTATTCTAAACATAATAGAATAGAACTCCAAAGATAAAGATAAGATATGCTGATCATCAACCAACCAAACCAACAGTGTTTTCATCTAACGTTATAATCAGCTAGCATTCCAATACGATAAGAATTTCATCAGAAAACGAACAATCATATATATATATCTGAGGATAAATAAATATATAAAATACCCAGGAGAGATTATCATAATCTATTCAATCACAACTGTTACACTTAGACATCTTTACAATTCAAATATCATTTCTCTAACTAATTCTTTCATCACTAATCCCGTATCATTTCATTCACTAATGAAAATCAATCCAGAAGAAATTCCAGCAAATACATACTTTAGACATCATACCTGAATGAGTCGATTATCCAAGATTAACTTTTTCTTTAACCGTGACATCGTGAAATCTGAATGATCTTTAGAATAACCTGGCATGTTTTCCAGAACTATATTCACTTGCCCAACTATTCTCAACTCTGACCATATTATTAGTTATTCCGCTATTGAACTCTTTAGTCTCTTACTTGTGAGCTCATTCAACATAAATCTCGTGACATTTCGTTATAAAATACCACATTGGTAAGGGGGTAAGGTCGTATAGTCTCTAACTTGACACACATAAATACACACATATAACTTAGCATTCATCATCAACATAATATCTTCACAATCATATAATTCACTTCAAGCTAATTAACATACATATTTATGTCACACAAACTTTCCGATTACCTTTATTCAGTCAAGTGTACTTAAACATACATTACATAAATTTGAGTAAGTTTACTAATGACATTCACTTAGTCAAACAAAGTAGGCACATAACATCATATGAATGCCAAATAAACATAGATGAGCTTGTCACAATATAAACTTTCATTTCATGTCACTTTTCCATATTTTAAGAATAATTCCCATTGAACTATTGTAGTTGCGATGGATACTCAGGTAGTATAGTCAAGGTATGCATGTCAACAATCCGTCAATTCATACTCAAAAGTGCCCTTTTTACACATATTCATGGAGCACACTCTTGAGCCACATATGACATAACAAGATTGCCAATTTAGGCCAAATCCTTTCGATAACATATTCTCGAGAGGGCTTAATTCAGGATTACCGTTCCAGGCTAAACCCTTTTTGCAACATTTAAAACATTTTGTCTGTTTCATAAAATCACCATAATCCATGGAAATACAACGTTCATCCAGAATAATGAAATTTTATCCATATTTTTCAACTTATGGTTATTTCATTTTGCACATCATGACATACCTATCATGAACTCTTATTCATACCTTTCCAAGTTTTGACTCATCACAAACACGTTTTCAAATATTTTAGTATCACTTTCAGTGTTTTCGAAAATAGCTCGATTGGAAAGACTCTCTGTCTCAACAAAACAAATTCTTCAGAGTCAGGAAATATCACACTATCACTGGTAATAATATGGCATGTATAGCTAGACTCACATACACTACGTTAGTTCGAGAATCAACTAAATCGTTGCTTTGATACCATTAAATGTAACACCCCTTACACGTACTCAATGTTAAAATAGGGCTCGAGGCATTACCGAACTTATAACACAAACAAACATACATTTTCAAGTTATAAAATTTGCGTCCCAATTAAAACCATCCATATTTGATCATAAAGTCCCTTATACGAGCCTACGAGGCCCAAAACATGCTTTGGTGGTGGTTCAGAACTAAACTGGTAACTTTAGAAAATTTTACAAAACTTAAAAAAATTTCATGTTACAGGTCTCACACGCCTGCGTAGTCCAAGGGACACGCCCGTGTGACCCTGGGACACGCTTCAGACTGTGTTCGATTTAGAGAGCTCTCTAACTTCTGCTACACGGCTGTGCCACAGGCCCGTGTAGCATACACGGCTGAGACACACGCCCTTGTCTTTGCCCATGTGCTCAATTCTGGACATGCTGTTTTGCAAAATTAAGGTACAGGGGACACATGATTGGATCACACGCCTTTGGGGCAAACCGTATGTCACACATAGCCTAGACAAATACCCAGGTGTCTACCCGTGTAGATAAAAGCAAAGCTATTTACCAAGCCATTATTTTTTCCACCCTCATTTGCACACATCAACACAACATCACATGGCACAAATTCAAGCATATAAGGGTAACCAAACAACCACAACCAAGACAATAACATGTCATCCTCATGCCATTATTTATCATGCTTATAACATCATACTTAGCACATTAAAAACACACTAATTTCACGTTAACAAGAGGGCATTAGCATATCAATAAACTTATGATCAACATAAGCCATCATTCATGGCTACATATATAAGATGGAGCATTAGCAATTACAAGCAAACACATATGGTCAAATCACGTAAACTCATTCTCTTAGTTAAACTTATTTGTAACTGGTATTTTGTTATGTAATAGGGCCACTTTAACTGTATTTTTGGTATTTTATTTGGTTTAGCCTTTAATATGATTACTGCCTATTGTTATCAAATGTTCAATACAGGAATGTCCTAAACCCTTAATAACCGTTTTCCAAAATGTTAACAAAATGATAACAAGCAAATAAATATTTAAAGCTCAAAATTTTTAATAAACGCGCAGTTTCTAAACAACCCTTTTATGTGACATGCCAGATCCGGTCGTAACGTTTAGGCCGGGTTTGGGGTGTTACAATTATGGTATTAGAGCCAAGGTTCAAAAACTCAGCTGTGGGTTTGGGTTCAAAAATGTTTTCAAAGGATGGTTTGGAAAATGGTTTAGAAAACTATATCTGTTTTCAGGAAGTATGGCACCCGAGTCTCCGGCTCCAATCCGTACTGTAAGTTTCCTGATACTTTGTTTTGTAATATGTTATATTTTTGGTATCTATTCTGTGTGTTTGGTTTGGATGTGATGTTCAGATATAGAGTTGGTTGCATATGAAATATTTGTCTACTTTAATAGCTAGGTGTTCTTGAGTATGTGAGAGTTCTAAATTCTAGTTAAAAGTATGTTAGGGTTATTGGAATCAGAGTGCGCAGCGTGAGCGCAGTGTTGTAGGTTAGGTTGTACGATTGTTCCTGTAGTTGGAAATTTTGAGGACGAAATTTCTTTAAGGAGGGTAGATTTGTAACATCCTGAAATTGGGCCTAGTAGGATTGGGCCCAATGGGCCTTGAGCGTAGTAGCGTTTAAATTTTTGGAGAATAAGAGATCGGCTTAAATGCAAGTTGGACCTATTGGATAAGTGATTTTGGAAGTTTAGAGGGCTTCTATGAAGTCCCGGGATCAAATATTGGCTTTGGGGAAATTTTGGTTTTAGGTGAAAAAAACCCTAGAAGTTGGCAGGTAGGCTTTAAGAATAAAATGTAGAGGAAAGTGACACAAGTGGCGTGTGTGGTGTAGTGGCAAAGCGACGCCACAAGGAAGCAAGGAGGTCCAAGGTTCAAGTCTTAGCTCTTGCATTTTGGTTTTCTTTTTACATGGACTTTAGTATTTGGCTATAGATATAAATTTAGTTGCACATGGTTTAAGACACAAGAAGAGCTTGTGGCCAAGTGGTTAGCGGCGTGAATTATGTTGCAAGGGAGCCTGGGTTCGAATCTCATGACAAGCAATGGAGCATTTATTTTGCGGATTGGACGGCAAGAGTTTTAGTTGAATTTAAACTCTACGAAGGGATCCCACATTGGAAAGATACAAAGAAGGATGGTGAAGAGCTAGCTAGATAAAGAGCACATTCCAGGAGGAGAGTTGATATACCTTGGAGGGTGTTTGGGCGCAGGAGTGGTCGCAGCGCGGTTTAACACCAGACTCCTATCAAGTGTGTAACTCTCTCTACTCTAGCTGTAGAGAGGCAAATGCCGAAGTGCCGATCACGGTAATAGTAGCCACACCAGTGTGCGAGCCCACGTGTAGGGCTTCGATGCGATAGTTGAGGCCATCAATAGTATTCTTGTGTGTTGGGGCTGCTTGGGCTGCGATGGGCTGAAGTGGGCCCAATGGGCCCGTAGGCCTAATAGAATAAATCGTATGATGATGTAGTATATAGTGAACTAGACTAGGTGGAACTTATATACGTGGCTAGATTTGTGTTAGGTGGGCTACACGAACGTGTGGGCCCGAATGGGTCGAAATCAGGTTTTAGGCCCAATTGTCCGGTAAAGACCGGAAATGGTAGTTGAGTCGCTCGGGGCGATACTCGGCCTTCGGAAAGGCCATTCCAGGTACGACATTACTGAAATACCCTTAGTGGGTAAATTACCAAATTACCCCTGAAAGGTAAATTACGAAAATGCCCTTGGTAGGTAAAAATTACTGTTATACCCTTTAGAGGTTGATTAGCTTGGTTATATCGTATTTGTTATTCTGATTATGATGGTAATACGTTTCATGCGTTATCTTTGATATAAGATTTATATACATGTCATACTCCATACACGAATTATTATAACTGATGAACATGGCATGGACATGGGTATGATGAGAGGAGGGGGAATAAATGTTTATTTGTGACTTTGGGTCACCAGTGGTTTGGCACCACCAGTGGTTTGGTACAACAGTTGATATTCGTGACTTTAGGTCACCAGAGGTTTGGCACCTCATAGGGACTCGTCCCAGTGGCTTAGCACCACAGTGGGTTGGCCCCACATTTGATAAAACAGGATTGTCGCCAGTGATTTGGTATCACAATGTGGGTTGGCCCCACATATGGATTATTCTTGACTTTGGGTCACCAGGGGTTTGGCACCTCATAGCGACTCGTCCTAATGGCTTACCACCACAGTGGGTTGGCCTCCCATTTGATAAAACGGGATTGTCGCCAGTGATTTGGTATCACAATGTGGGTTGGCCCCACATATGGATTATTCGTGACTTTGGGTCACCAGTGGTTTGGCACCACAATTATATTGATATCAGTGACTTTGGGTCACCAGTGGTTTGGCACCACCAGTGATTTGGTACCACACGGGGTAGATTTGGGAGTTTCGGATGGATAGGTTGGATGGGTTGCATGACATGCATATTTGCATATGAATTTTGTGTACGAGCTTAACATCTTTTGGATGGGGATTTACACACTGAGTCTCGGTGACTCACCCCTTAGTTAATTTTGCAGGTAGTTGTTAGATCGCGGATTTGGGAGCCGAGGCAGACTTGTGGTGGCCATACAATGTTTTTCACGTAAACTCGTTCTCTTGGTTCAACTTATTTGTAACTGGGATTTTGTTATGTAATAGGGCCACTTTAACTGTATTTTTGGTATTTTATTTGATTTAGCCTTTAATATGATTACTGCCTATTGTTATCAAATGTTCAATACGGGATTGTCCTAAACCCTTAATAACCGTTTTCCAAAATGTTAAAAAAATGATAACAAGCGAATAAATATTTAAAGCTCGAAATTTTTAACAAACGCACAGTTTCTAAACAACCCTTTTATGTGACATGCTAGATCCGGTCGTAACGTTTAGGCTGGGTTTAGGGTGTTACAATTATGGTATTAGAGCCAAGGTTCAAAAACTCAGCTGTGGGTTTGGGTTCAAAAATGTTTTCAAAGGATGGTTTGGAAAATGGTTTAGAAAAATATATCTGTTTTCAGGAAGTATGGCACCCGAGTCTCCCGGCACCAATCCGTACTGTATGTTTCCTGATACTTTGTTTTGTAATATGTTATATTTTTGGTATCTATTCTGTGTGTTTGGTTTGGATGTGATGTTCGGATATAGAGTTGGTTGCATATGAAATATTTGTCTACTTTAATAGCTATGTGTTTTTGATTATGTGGGAGTTCTAAATTCTAGTTAAAAGTATGTTAGGGTTATTGGAATCAGAGTGCGCAGCGTGAGCGCAGTGTTGTAGGTTAGGTTGTACGACTGTTCCTGTAGTTGGAAATTTTGAGGATGAAATTTCTTTAAGGAGAGTAGATTTGTAACATCCTGAGATTAGGCCTAGTAGGATTGGGCCCAATGGGCTTGAGCGTAGTAGCGTTTAAATTTTTGGAGAATAAGAGATCGGCTTAAATGCAAGTTGGACCTATTGGATAAGTGATTTTAGAAGGTTAGAGGGCTTCTATGAAGTCCCGAGATCAAATATTGGCTTTGGGGAAATTTTGGTTTTAGGTGAAAAAAACCATAGAAGTTGGCAGGTAGGCCTTAAGAATAAAATGTAGAGGAAAATGACACAAGTGGCGTGTGTGGTGTAGTGGCAAAGTGACGCCACAAGGAAGCAAGGAGGTCCAAGGTTCAAGTCTTAGCTCTTGCATTTTTGTTTTCTTTTTACATGGACTTTAGTATTTGGCTATAGATTCAAATTTAGTTGCACATGGTTTAAGACACAAGAAGAGCTTGTGGCCAAGTGGTTAGCGGTGTGGATTATGTTGCAAAGAAGCCTGGGTTCGAATCTCATGACAAGCAATGGAGCATTTATTTTGTGGATTGGACGGCAAGAGTTTCAGTTGAATTTAAATTCTACTGACGAAGGGATCCCACATCAGAAAGATACAAAGAAGGATGGTGAAGAGCTAGCTATATAAAGAGCATTCCAGGAGGAGAGTTGACATACCTTGGAGGGTGTTTGGGCGCAGGAGTGGTCGCATCATAGTTTAACACCAGACTCCTATCAGGTGTGTAACTCTCTCTACTCTAGCTGTAGAGCGGTAAATGCCGAAGTGCCAATCACGGCAATAGTAGCCACACGAGCGTACGAGCGCACGTGTGGGGCTTCGATGCGATAGTTGAGGCCATCAGAAGTATTCTTGTGGGTTGGGGCTGCTTGGGCCGTGATGGGCCGAAGTGGGCCCAATGGGCCCATGGGCCTAATAGAATAAATTGTATGATGATGTAGTATATAGTGAACTAGACTAGGTGGAACTTATATACGTGGCTAGATTTGTGTTAGGTGGGCCACACGAGCGTGTGGGCTCAAATGGGCCGAAATTAATTTTTAGGCCCAATAGTCCGATAACGACCAGAAATGGTAGTTGAGTCACTCGGGGCGATACTGGGCCTTCGTAAAGGCCATTCCAGGCACGAAATTACTGAAATACCCTTAATTGGTAAATTACCAAAATACCCCTGAAAGGTAAATTACGAAAATGCCCTTAGTAGGTAAAAATTACTGCTATACCCTTTAGAGGTTGATTAGCTTGGTTATATCATATTTGTTATTCTAATTATGATGGTAATACATTTCATACGTTATCTTTGATATATGATTTGCATACATGTCATACTGCATACACGAATTATTATGACTGATGAACATGGCATGGACATGGGTATGATGAGAGGAGGGGGAAGATATGTTTATTTGTGACTTTAGGTCACGGTGGTTTTGCACCACCACCAGTGGTTTGGTACCACAGTTGATATTCGTGACTTTGGGTCACCAGAGGTTTGGCACCTTATAGCGACTTGTCCCAGTGGCTTAGCACCACAGCGGGTTGGCCCCACATTTGATAAAACGGGATTGTCGCCAATGATTTGGTATAACAACGTGGGTTGGCCCCACATATGGATTATTCGTGACTTTGGGTCACCAGAGGTTTGGTACCTCATAGCGGCTCGTCCAGTGGCTTACCACCACAGTGGGTTGGCCCCACATTTGATAAAACGGGATTGTCGCCAGTGATTTAGTATCACAACGTGGGTTGGCCCCACATATGGATTATTCGTGACTTTGGGTCACCAGTGGTTTGGCACCACAATTATATTGATATCAGTGACTTTGGGTCACCAGTGGTTTGGCACCACCAGTGGCTTGGTACCACACGGGGTAGATTTGGGAGTTTCGGATGGATAGGTTGGATGGGTTGCATGACATGCATATTTGCATATGAATTTTGTGTACGAGCTTAACATCTTTTGGATGGGGATTTACACACTGAGTCTCGGTGGCTCACCCCCTAGTTAATTTTGCAGGTAATCGTTAGATCGCGGATTTGGGAGCCGAGGCAAACTTATGGTGGCCATACAATGTTTTTCACGTAAACTCGTTCTCTTAGTTAAACTTATTTGTAACTGGGATTTTGTTATGTAATAGGGCCATTTTGACTGTATTTTTGGTATTTTATTTGGTTTAGCCTTTAATATGATTACTGCCTATTGTTATCAACTGTTCAATACGGGAATGTCCTAAACCCTTAATAAACGTTTTCCAAAATGTTAACAAAATGATAACAAGCAAATAAATATTTAAAGCTCAAAATTTTTAACAAACGCGCAGTTTCTAAACAACCCTTTTATGTGACATGCCAGATCCGATCGTAACGTTTAAGCCAGGTTTCGGGTGTTACAATTATGGCATTAGAGCCAAGGTTCAAAAACTCAGCTGTGGGTTTGGGTTCAAAAATGTTTTCAAAGGATGGTATGGAAAATGGTTTAGAAAAATATATCTGTTTTCAGGAAGTATGGCACCCGAGTCTCCGGCACCAATCCGTACTGTAAGTTTCCTGATACTTTGTTTTGTGATATGTTATATTTTTGGTATCTATTCCGTGTGTTTGGTTTGGATGTGATGTTCGGATATAGAGTTGGTTGCATATGAAATATTTGTCTACTTTAATAGCTAGGTGTTTTTGAGGATGTGAGAGTTCTAAATTCTAGTTAAAAGTATGTTAGGGTTATTGGAATCAGAGTGCGCAGCGTGAGCGCAGTGTTGTAGGTTAGGTTGTACGACTGTTCCTGTAGTTGGAAATTTCGAGGATGAAATTTCTTTAAGGAGGGTAGATTTGTAACATCCTGAGATTGGGCCTAGTAGGATTGGGCCCAATGGGCCTTGAGCGTAGTAGCGTTTAAATTTTTGGAGAACAAGAGATCGGCTTAAATGCAAGTTGGACCTATTGGATAAGTGATTTTGGAAGGGTAGAGGGCTTCTATTAAGTCCCAGGATCAAATATTGGCTTTGGGGAAATTTTAGTTTTAGGTGAAAAAAACCCTAGAAGTTTGCAGGTAGGCCTTAAGAATAAAATGTAGAGAAAAATGACACAAGTGGCGTGTGTGGTGTAGTGGCAAAGTGACGCCACAAGGAAGCAAGGAGGTCCAAGGTTCAAGTCTTAGCTCTTGCATTTTGGTTTTCTTTTTACATGGACTTTAATATTTGATTATAGATTCAAATTTAGTTGCACGTGGTTTAAGACACAAGAAAAGCTTGTGGCCAAGTGGTTAGCGGCGTGGATTATGTTGCAAGGGAGCCTGGGTTCGAATCTCATGACAAGCAATGGAGTATTTATTTTGCGGATTGGACGGCAAGAGTTTTAGTTGAATTTAAACTCTGCTGACGAAGGGATCCCACATTGGTAAGATACAAAGAAGGATGGTGAAAAGCTAGCTAGATAAAGAGCACATTCCAGGAGGAGAGTTGACATACCTTGGAGGGTGTTTGGGCGCAGGAGTGGTCGCAGCGCGGTTTAACACCAGACTCCTATCAGGTGTGTAACTCTCTCTACTCTAGCTGTAGAGCGACAAATGCCAAAGTGTCGATCACGATAATAGTAGTCACACGAGCGTGCGAGCGCATGTGTGGGCCTTCGATGCGATAGTTGAGGCCATCAGTAGTTTTCTTGTGTGTTGGGGCTGCTTGGGCTGCGATGGGCTGAAGTGGGCCCATTGGGCCCATAGGCCCAATAGAATAAATCGTATGATGATGTAGTATATAGTGAACTAGACTAGGTGGAACTTATTTACGTGGCTAGATTTGTGTTAGGTGGGCCACACGAGCGTGTGGGCTCGAATGGGCCGAAATCAGGTTTTAGGCCAATAGTCCGGTAAAGACCGAAAATGGTAGTTGAGTCGCTCGGGGCGATACTAGGCCTTCAGAAAGGCCATTCCAGGTACGAAATTACTGAAATACCCTTAGTGCGTAAATTACCAAATTACCCCTGAAAGGTAAATTACAAAAACGCCCTTGATAGGTAAAAATTACTATTATACCCTTTAGAGGTTGATTAGATTGGTTATATCGTATTTGTTATTCTGATTATGATGGTAATACGTTTCATGCGTTATCTTTGATATATGATTTGCACACTTGTCATACTGCATACACGAATTATTATGACTGATGAACATGGCATGGACATCGGTATGATGAGAGGAGGGGGAAAATATGTTTATTTGTGACTTTGGGTCACCAGTGGTTTGGCACCACCAGTGGTTTGGTACCACAGTTGATATTCGTGACTTTGGGTCACCAGAGGTTTGGCACCTCATAGCGACTCGTCTCAGTGGCTTAGCACCACAGCGGGTTGGCCCCACATTTGATAAAACGGGATTGTCGCCAGTGATTTGGTATCACAACATGGGTTGGCCCCACATATGGATTATTCGTGACTTTGGGTCGCTAGAGGTTTGGCACCTCATAGCAACTCGTCCCAGTGGCTTACCACTACAGTGGTTTGGCCCAACATTTGATAAAACGGGATTGTCGCCAGTGATTTGGTATCACAACGTGGGTTGGCCGCACATATGGATTATTTGTGACTTTGGGTCACCAGTGGTTTGGCACCACAATTATATTGATATCAGTGATTTTGGGTCACCAGTGGTTTGGCACCACCAGTGGTTTGGTACCACACAGGGTAGATTTGGGAGTTTCGGATGGATAGGTTGGATGGGTTGCATGACATGCATATTTGCATATGAATTTTGTGTACGAGCTTAACATCTTTTGGATGGGGATTTACACACTGAGTCTCGGTGACTCAACCCTAGTTAATTTTGTAGGTAATCGTTAGATCGAGGATTTGGGAGCCGAGGCAGACTTGTGGTGGCGATACAATGTTTTTCTCGTAAACTCGTTCTCTTAGTTAAACTTATTTGTAACTAGAATTTTGTTATGTAATAGGGCCACTTTAACTGTATTTTTGGTATTTTATTTGGTTTAGCCTTTAATATGATTACTGCCTATTGTTATCAAATGTTCAATACGGGAATGTCCTAAACCCTTAATAACCGTTTTCCAAAATGTTAACAAAATGATAACAAGCGAATAAATATTTAAAGCTCGAAATTTTTAACAAACACGCAGTTTTTAAACAACCCTTTTATGTGACATGCCAGATCCGGTCGTAACGTTTAGGCCGGGTTTGAGGTGTTACACCAATAGCCCAACTATGGTCTTACAGGAAGTCTCATATCGATGCCATATCCCAGATATGGTCTGACACAAATGTCTCATATTGATGCCATATCCCAGATATGGTCTTACACATAATCTCAGTAACCCTAATGTCATGATATTTATATCCTATCTATTCCCAAGGTTCAACAGGGACTTTCATTGTACGAATCTCTATCGGTCATTTCCGTAGTATCATACTCAATAACATTCACATTTCGTTCCAATAATATAACATTTACCATAATTATATCAATCAAGCATTTATACACATATAATTTAATGTTTATTAAACATACAAACTTACCTCGACATAGAAATGGCGCAAAGGACTAAATCGTAAAATACTCATTTTTCCCTCGTTCTAACTCCAAACCTCATTTTTCTTGATCTATAATATCATATTTAACTCATTTATTCTTCACATTATTCAATTCAATCCAAAAATCTTATTATGGAAAAATTACATTTTAGCCCTTAACTTTTGGCATTTTACAATTTAGTCCTTAGGCTCGTAAAATGAATTTCATTCAATTTCTTCAAAGCCCAAGCTTAGCCGAACCTATTTCATGATCAAAAAAGCCCACATTTTTCATTTAATCACACCTTTACTACATACTTTATAACTTTTACAAATTAGTCCTTTTAGGCATTTTCACCGAAAATCACTTAGCAAAAGTCGTTTAACAAATCATAAACATGGATTTTCTACCATCCAACATCAAAATACACAAATATTCATCATGGGTAAAATTTTAGACTTTGGTTATGTCTTAAATTAGTGGTAGAAATAGATAGATCATGTTACAAGAATTTCAAAAACGTAAAAATCATTAAAAATGGGGCTAGAACGGACTTACAATCAAGCTTGTAAGCTTGAAAAACCCTAGCCATGGTTTCTCCATGTATGTTTCAGCCATGGGGTAGAAGACGGACAAATTTTGGCTTGATTCTTGCTTTTTAATTCATTTTAATTACCAAATTACTAAAATGCCCTTAATGAAAAACTTTGGAAACATGCCAAACCATGTCCATTTCTGTCCATCAACTTAACCAATGGTCTAATTACCATTTAAGGACCTCCAATTTAAATTCTCATAGCAATTGGACACCTCTAACATATAGAATTCAACTTTTGCACTTTTTACAATTTAGTCCTTTTGACTAAATTGAGTGCCCAAACGTCAAACTTTTCGAACGAAATTTTCGCAAAATTGTTCCAAAAAACTGTAGACCTTAAAAAATATAATAAAAATAATTTTTTCTTCGTCGGCTTTTTGGTCCTGAAACCACTGTTCCTACTAGACTCAAAATCGGGCTGTTACAAATCTGATGTCAAAAAAGTTTCCAATGGGTCCTCAACACAGTTGAGTTCCTTTTCCATGATTAATTCCTCTAAAGTGGACAGTGCAGAACAATCATCAATTGTGTTAGGAAATCGGATAGGCTTAAAAACATTAAATGTTACTTGGTAGTCCTGTACACGCATAGTAAGTTCGCCCTTCTGCACATCAATAAAGGGTCCTTTCAGTTGCTAGGAAAGGCCTTCCTTGGATAATTAGAACTTCTTTATTTTCTTCAATACATCCTCGATTTTTCCTTCTAGATGTGCTAAAGATTGATCTGCTAATTAAAGTTTAACCGTAGTACGACTAACTTCACCTATCCCTGACTTTCTAAATATTGACATGGGCATTAGGTTGATACTCGCACCCAGATCACATAGTGTCTTACCATAATATGTTCATAGTGCCTTACCACAATATGTTACTCCAATGTTGCAAGGTATGGTAAAACATCTAGGATCCTTAAACTTTGGCGGTAGTTTGTCTTGAAGTATGCATTGCATTCCTTTGCCAAGGATACCGTCTCAAATTCTCCAAGTCTTCATGTTTTTAACAAGATATCCTTCATGAATTTGACGTAGTTTGTCATTTGTTCAACTGCTTCAACCAACGAAATGTTGATATGAAGTTTCTTGAGTACGTCTAGGAACTTCTTGAATTGAACTTCTTACTTCTACTTTTGAAGTCTTTGAGGGTAGGGTGGTGGAGGCTTCTTTACTGAAACTACTTGATTCATTTTTTGTAGTAATTCTGTATCTAATGAAGTTGTTAGTTTATCAGAATTAGCTGGTTCAGAATTTACATTATCAAATTTTACATATTTAGGTTCCGGTGAAACTAAAATTTCAACACTCGGTTGAACTTCCTCTAAGTCTTGAGCATTAGCTGGCTCCTTTTCAACTTCAACGGTGTTGGGTTCTAATGTCTTTCCACTCCTCAATGTCAACACTTTATAATGCTCCTTCCCTGGATTCCTCATATTCTCCATATCACTAGGTAAAGCACCTTGTGGTCGGTTTCTGAGTTCAGTTGCAAACTGGCCCATTTGGCTTTCCAAATTTTCAATATAGCTGCTTGGCTTTGGATTAAAGCATCATTCTTGGCTATGTATGCCTTCAACAAGTTTTGTAAGCCATTGGATGGTTCAACTTGAGGTTGTTTTCGAACTTGTTGGGTAAAAATAGGTGGCTGGGTTGGTCTAGGTTGGGTGTATGTATTACTGGGTCCAGCCCCTTGGTTACTCCAGGTGAAATTAGGGTGGTTTCGCCATGATAGGTTATAAGAATTGAACTGTAGTCCTTGCCTTTCTCGGTTTTAATTTTGGTTACCAATGTAATAAATAGATTCTCGAGTTGAAGGACATTCTTTGAATAGATGTCCTTCCCCACAATAAACACAGGCTACATTTTCAAATTGATTCGGTGGCTGTGGTGCAAAACTATTAAACCTATTAGTGGTACATTTTTTAAGCACTGAGGAAATCGAGGATACCGGAGATGCGAGTGAAGCGAGAGCATCTACTTCACGTATTATAGCGACTCGTCTTCCTGACGATGCTCGATTGGTTGGCCATTGATAATTGTTGCTGGCAACCCTCTTGATGATTTCATAAGCCTTATTGTAAGACTTAGAAAAGAGAGCACCATTAGCAGAAGCGTCCACTACCATCCTCGTGTGAGCATTAAAACCATTATAAAATGTCTCATGTTGGATGCAATCTGAGACCACTACCAAGCTCGAGCTCTATTCCTTAGTGAATATGGGAACAGCTTCAATTGTAGTGCAAATTTGGGTACTTCGAATAACTTAAAAGAATCATTCACCTACATAAACAATCATAAGTGCAGGTGAGAATCTCCGGTAGGCATTCCACTGAATTGGCCCATTCTTTGAAGCATCTGAAACATGACTGGCTTCAGTTCAAACTATTGTGTCTCGACTTCGGGTCTCATAATACCTGGAGTATATAGCGCTCCAATTTTTCCTAAATTTGGCTTTGTTAATTTGACACACAATGTCTATCTGCTTCAGTGGTTATGTGTTTTGGGTGTGTGTAGGAGGTCCCAAGTTCAAGCTTTGGCTTGGGAATATTTTTGTACTTTTATGAACTAAGCCCTAGCTCTGCTCAGTAGGCTTTTAATTAATTGTTATTAAATTTATATCAGAATGGGCCTACTGGATTGGTGGCTAAGTAGAGTGTAAAGATTGTTGGAGGTCTGGGGTCGAGCAGGGGGAATTATTTTTGTTGCTAATTTCGTGTAGGAGTTTGAGTTTTAGTTAAATGCTGATAGTGGAGTGGTTGAGGGAGAAAATTTAGGAGATTGGATGGACGAGTTATCAAAATCTGATCAATTGGTTGGGTTTGGAAAATTCACCTATCTCCTTCTCCCTCTCAATTTTGTTTCTCTCCTACTTGCTATTCAATTTTCTCTCTCAAAAACCCCTGCCACAATTTTTGTTTCTTTCCCTTTCTCGATTATGCAATTTCGCCCCCATCGGTGTACCTTTTGACTTCGTACGTTCTGGTAAGTGGAGTTTTGCTCTCTTTAACTTATGTTTTACCAACTTTGATTTGGAGGTTTTGGCATTTGGAAGCAGCATCTTGCATGGATTAAAGGTCTCATCGTGCAATTGTGTAATCAACCGTTTCGAGGAGTTGGTGTAACACCCCAAACTCGGCCTAGACATTGTGACCGAATTTGGCATGTCACAAAGAAGGGTTGTTTTAAAAACCATGCTTTCGTAAAAAAATTCGCATTGCTTTTGAAACTTTGGCTTTATTGTTTGTAGAATTCGATTGTGCTTTTTAAGGTTCCTTGGAAAAACGTTATAGTTATTATTTTGTAGACTGCTTTGGTTATGAAAATCGAGTTTGGATCATTTGCGGAAATGTGATATTTTGGAAAACAATTATTAATGTTTTAGGAAAACCCCCATTTAAAAACATATAATAGTAAGCAATCAGAAATAAAAGTTTAAAAGGAAATTTAGTCCAATGGCCTTATTACAAAACAATAACCCAAATCAAATAATCTTGGAAATAATATAAAAACCAAGTTTACTAAGTTTCGTGAGGAATGACTCTGACGTATGGCCAGCACCGAGTCCTCCGCAGCTCTCAAATTCGTTATCACTGGGGATCACCTGCAATATTGTGGGAAAAAGGGGTGAGTTACAAGAACTCAGTGTGTAATCCCGATTCCAGTCACAGTCATGGTCTCAGTCTGGGCCGAAGCCCCATACAATATCAATTTGGGCCCACGGCCCAAAATCATGGTAATGCAAACAGAAAATGCAGCCCCAATCTAATAGTCAATCTGCTACACTCCACCCGTACCAGCCCTACACTCCATGTGGGGACCAAGTCAACCCACCCAACCCTACACTCCAAAAATGCAGTCGAGCTGCCATTATAAACGCAAAGAAAGGCGATGACGATATATGTGGTGAGCTCTTGAAATCGATATATTTGGTATAGCCACCAAGATCAAGACTTCCTCCATCATTATAACCCATCCCAATGCAACATGTCATGGCATAATAATTCAGTGCATGCAAAATATATCATCATGGCAATTAATAAAATTATACACAATCATACAAATCTGCCCCTAAGGGTATAACAGTAATTTTACCCAACGAGGGTATCTCAGTAACTTACCCACTGAGGGTATTTTAGTAATTTATTAATTTACGGCTTTTCCATAGCTTACTGTCGCCCCAAACGACACGGGACCTTTACTGGGTATCTTACGGAACTAATGGATTTTAAGCCCAAACGGGCCTACACGCTCGTGTGGCCCATTTGGCATGGTTTCAGTCTCAGATTTCCAGATTTCGCAACCGCACTTACCCTTTGACGGTTTTCCACCAACTTCGCCCAAGTGGACCAGAAAGCCCATTGGGCCCGTTAAGCCCGTATCGGCTCGGTT
The DNA here is from genome assembly GCA_025503065.1 of Gossypium bickii. Classification (NCBI taxonomy): domain Eukaryota; kingdom Viridiplantae; phylum Streptophyta; class Magnoliopsida; order Malvales; family Malvaceae; genus Gossypium; species Gossypium bickii. The sequence continues at coordinate 36,247,351 of CP106717.1, read as the reverse complement.
AGGCCCGTTATAGCCTCAATGTCGCGAGAGGGCTCGTGACACTCTCAATGACTTACCGTCACTACTTGTATCTCGATTTACGACTACGAGTGCTCGTACACTCGAGTGGCACATATGTCGATTTTCTGGCTTTGTGACTTTTGGCCCATTCGCAATTTATCACATGCAGTCATTCAGAAGGGTGTGAGATTACACACCTGTTTACGATTAGCGGTATTTGGCACTTTTTCCAACAACACCTGAGATCAAACGTTGACTAACGGTTAGTCTTAATACAACATCTTCCAAACATTGGGATTGATAAACACTTTACACCACTTACCCAAAAATCCGATAATTCCGCTGCAATGGATGATTGTATGAATGATCCTTTGATTTACACCTCATAAGTCCCTTGAAATGTTGAAACCAAGAAGAAGTGTTAACCCTTAAGACTCACCCCCAACTTAAAAACACGTGAGCCTTTCGGCTTGAATAAGAATCAACCAAAAGGGTATAATCTTACAACCAATACTTGGCCCTAAACCCACTTACCAATCAACTTCCGAAATCCACGGCTATGAGAATGATAGGTGGTACAAAGGGATAACTTGATTCGGCCCTTACAAAAATAGAACAAAAGGAGTTTAGAATAAAATGAGTGGTTAAGTTCGGCTTAGCCAAGAGGTGAGAGTTTCGGCTTAGCCAAGCCAAGAGAAGAAAGAACGACAAAACATGAAAGAAGGGGAAAGAACCATTACCTTAACTCCAAGGATGAGCCAAATGGAATGACAAGGTTTGGCACTAGCAGCAAGACAAACGAACTCTAGGTTCGGCTATAAAGGCTACACCGAAATGGAAACCAATCGAAGAACATAAGCCAAAATGGTAGGTGAAGGAGATTCGGCTATACGAAGAAGAAGTTAGAGGAAGGAGTTGGCCAATATTGTTGCGACAATCTATCAGTAATGTGAGTGTTTTGAAGTGAAGAAGAAAAGAAAATAATAAGGGAGAGTTGGTACGGTTTGGGGAAAGAAAAGAAGTGTAGAAGAAGTAGAAGAAGTTGAAGTGCAAAAATTGGTAAATGACCGAGAAGCAAAGAACCCGAAATGCTTGAGTAGTAAGTGCCAAAAATGCAAAAGAAACAGCTAAGTCACCCAAGAGAATTTCGGCACATACCAAAAAGGTTTCGGTTACTGCCCCCTTCACCAAAATACCAAATTTCCTTGCCAAAATCCACCCCTAGCCGAATTTTCTCTCCCCCCAACACCCCACATTCGGCCAACCACTACCTTTCACCCTCAAATCTCTTGATTCTCTCCTCAATTTGCTCCACCATTCACTCTCCATCACCCATTCAAACTAATTTGACTGAGTCTCTAACGTCTTTGCAGAGTCCAAGCTGAACTCTACCTGCTTAGCACAAAATAAAAGCCACAATTTGCAGCCTAAAAGACTCAAAATCCCTTCCTCCAGGTTCCCCTTGTGACACCACACCATCATGCCACATGCTTCCTTGTGTTAACAAAAAGAAACCAAATCAACTTAAGTCTCGCTTCCACTAGCTCACTCCACTAAAGTGCCCAAAAACCAAAATTTCACCAGGGCCTGGGCTCGAACCCGAGCCTCTCCAGGACCCCCAAACACACCCAAATAACAAGCTTATCAAGTACAACACATCTAATAACACAAAAAAATGCCCGACCCCTATGTTTAGGATGTTACAGTTCTACCCCTCTTAAAGAAATTTTGGCCTTGAAATTTATCTGATTAAAAGAGGTGAGGGTATTGCTGTCGAATTGCCTCCTCGGGCTCCCATGTGGCTTTTTCTAAACCATGATTACGCCACAATACTTTAACTAGCGGAACGGATTCTTCCTTAACACTTTAACATCCCGATCCAAAATCTTCTTCAAATGACAGATCAAGTCTAACCTCAATTTCTTCTATCGGTACTGTATGAGAAGGATCTGAATGATAGCGCCTTAACATAGAAATGTGAAATACGTTATGTATCTGGTTTAACTCAGGGGGCAGCTCAAGCTGATAGGCGACTGGTCCCACACGCTTCACTATCCGATAAGGCCCAATGAATCTGGGGCTCAACTTACCCTTCCGTCTGAATCGCAAAATCTTCTTCCAAGGTGAGACCTTCAAGAAGAAATAATCCCTCACTGAAAATTCTATCTCCTTATGCTTCAGATCAGCATACGACTTCTGTTTATCAGAAGCTTTTTTTAACCGACCCCGAATCAACTTAACCTTTCCCTCAGTTTCTGAAATCAATTCCGGACCAACAACCGTCGCTCATCTAATTCTGTCCAACAAGTTGGGGTACGACACCTACGGCCATATAACGCCTCGTAGGGTGCCATCTGAATGCTAGATTGATAGTTGTTATTATACGCAATTTCTACTAATGGTAAATAATCTTCCCAACTACCTTTGAAGTCAATCACACACCCCTTTAACATGTCTTCCAGAATCTGGATTACCCTCTCCGACTGATCATCCGTCTGTGGATGAAATGTGTGCTGAAATCTAGCCTTGTACCCAGAGCTTCATGTAGCACCTTCCAGAACCTAGATGTAAATCTAGGGTCCTTATCCGATATGATAGACACTGGTACCCCATGTAGTCTCACAATTTCTGCCACATACAACTTGGCTAACTTCTATAGCGAATAGTCAGTGCGTACCAGTATGAAGTGAGCGGACTTAGTCAACTGATCAATGATTACCCACACTAAATCTTTCTTAGTAGACGTTAGGGGTAGCCCACTAACAAAATCCATGGTTATTCTCTCCCACTTTCAAAGTGGAATCTTCACCGGTTGCAGCAAACCCGAAGGCAACTGATGTTCCGCCTTCACTTGCTGACATGTCAAACACTTACTCACAAAGTTGGTAACTTCCTGTTTCAGTCCAGGCCACCAATATAGTTCATGTAGGTCCCAATACATCTTATTTCCTCCGGGATGCATAGCGTATGGGCTACTATGCACCTCCCGTAGAATCAACTGTCTCAACTCAAAGTCCTTCGGCACACAAACTCTTCCACGAAAACATAATACCCCTTCATTGTTCAGCCCAAAATCCACTGTCTCGCCACTTTTCACTTGCTGAAAACGAGAACTTAACGACTCATCCAAAAATTGTTTTTCCTTCATCTGACTAACCCAAGTCGGCTTTACTTGAAGTTCTGCCAATAAACTACCATCCTCGAAAAGATTGAGACGAATAAGCATTGCTCTCAAATCAGTTACCACCTTCCGACTTAATGCATCTACCACTACATTGGCTTTACCCGGGCGATACTCAATCTAGCAGTCGTAGTCCTTCAGTAACTCTATCCACCTCCGTTGCCTTAAATTCAACTCTTTTTGGGTAAGGAGGTACTTAAGATTCTTATGGTCCGTGTAGATGATCGACTTTTCTCCATACAGGTAATGTCTCCATATCTTTAAGGCGAACACTACTACAGCCAGTTCAAAATCATGAGTAGGATAGTTCACTTCATGTGGCCTAAGTTGACGAGATGTATATGCCACTACCTTCCCTTCTTGCATCAGCACACACCCCAAACCTATGTGCGATGCATCACAATAAACAAAAAACTCTTTCCTGGCCTCAGACTGTGTCAAAATCGGTGCTTCAGTCAGAATCTTCTTAAACTTTTCAAAACTTTCCTGCTGTTTATCGGCCCAAACAAACGGTACTCCCCTACGCAGTAACTTAGTTAAGGGTGCACCAATCAATGAAAACCCTTCAGCAAACCTTCTGTAGTACCCAGCCAAACCCAGAAAACTTCGAATTTTTGATACTGATTTGGGTGGCTTCCAATCTAATACCGCTTCCACTTTCCGAGGATCAACCCTAATCCCCTCGGCAGACACAACATGCCCCAAAAATGTCACTTCCTTCAACCACAACTCACACTTACTGAATTTGGCATAAAGTTGCTTTTCTCTCAATATCTGCAACACAACTCGAAGATGTGAATCATGCTCCTCCTCTGTTCTTGAGTACACCAAAATGTCGTCTATGAATACCACCACGAACTGGTCTAAATAGGGTTGGAAGACCCGGTTCATCATATCCATAAAAGCGGCTGGTGCATTCGTCAATCCGAATGGCATAACCAGAAACTCGTAATGTTCATAATGAGTTCAGAATGCAGTCTTGTAAATATCCACCTCCTTGACCCTTAGCTGATGGTACCCCGATCTTAAATCAATTTTTGAGAAGACCGCAGCTCCTTGAGCTGATAGAACAGATTGTCAATCCTTGATAGCGGGTATTTGTTCTTAACCGTTAACTTGTTCAATTGACGATAGTCAATGCACATACGCATTGACCCATCCTTCTTCTTTACGAACAATACCGGCGCTCCCCACGAAGATACACTTGGTCTGATAAATCCTCGATCCAACAACTCTTGGATTTGAGCCTTCAGTTCTACCAGCTCCATCAATGCCATCCTATAAGGGGCGATGGACACCGGAGTTGTTCCTGGTAATAGCTCAATGCCAAATTCGACCTCGCGATTTGGAGGCAACCCCAAAAGCTCGTCGGGAAATATGTCTGAAAACTCCTTCACAGTTTTGACATCCCCAACAGACAATTCCTTAACATCCGATGTGCTAATGAAAGCTAGAAATGCCTCACACCCTTTACGCACCAACTTCTCAGCCTTTAATACCGAAATCACATGAGACAAATAATCCCTTCTTTCTCCTATCACAATCACCTCCTCATCCTCTAGAGTCTTTAATACCATACGCTTAGCAGCGCAATCCAAGTTCGCACGATGCTTAACTAGCCAGTCCATGCCTAGAATAAGGTTAAACTCGTCGAATGACAGTTCCATCAAATTTGCCGGAAATATTACTCCTTGAACTTCTAGAGGCACACTCCTAAACAACTTGTTAACTACCACAGATTGTCCTAGAGGGCTAATCACAGGCATTTCTTTAGCAGCAATTTTAGATTCTATACCTAGAGTCCTAGACACAGTACAGGCGACATATGAATGGGTAGATCCAATATCAATCAAAGCTGTAAATGGCACATCAAATATAACAAATGAACCGATTATGACGTTCAGTGCGTCGCCATCCTCTCGACGTCGAGCCGCATAAACCAACCCTGGCTACCTTCCATCTGTATTACCAGTACCTCTATCTGGTGCTCCACGACCTCGTCCAAACCTATTTCCCCCTCTGGCTAGGCCACAGTCTCTCAATGGCTGCTGACCACCTCTCTCTGGCTGAGCATAACCCTGTCTTGTAGGAGACATCGAACCCGGTTTCAGCGTACAGTCCTTGATTCTGTGATCTCTTGACCCACACTTGAAGCAAGCCCTAACTTTCATCCAACATTCACCCTGATGAAATAACCCGCACACTGCACAAGGCTGCAGTCTGCCAGTAGCAAAAGGAACTCCAGTTTGGACCGACTCGTTAAATCTAGGCCTCTTTTGAAATCTATCAGAAGAGTTGGAAGGCCTAAAATCCCTCTTATTCCTGCCCCTGTCCTTGTCACAATTCTGACGCTCAGTACATTTCACCTCCTCAGCAATCTTGGCTTTCTCCATCAACAAAGCAAAATCTCTTTCCTGCTGTGGAGCTATCAGTACCAGCAGCTCATCTCGTAGACCATCCTCGAACTGCACACAACGCTCATAGTCGGTCGCGACTATACCCTGAACGTAACGACTTAAGCGCAGAAACTCCGCCTCATATTCTGCCACGGATTTGTTTCCTTCAACATATTCAGAAATTCTTTCCTCTGGGCGTCCACATAACTCGCCCCTACATATTTTCCTTGGAACGCTGTCTTAAAGAAGTTCCAGGTGATAGAATCCGCTTGAGTACCTTCTTTCACAGTGAGCCACCACTAGTATGCCTCATCCGTAGGAGAGACACTGCTCTTTTCAGTTTCTCCTCTTCTGTGCAGTCCAGGTCATCCATAATTTGTTCCACAACCTCTAACCAGTACTCCGCTACATTTGGAGCTACACTAGAAATGCCCTTAAAGGATTCGGCCCCGTTTGATCGGAGTCGCTCAGAAATAGATTTTCAGGCTACCAATCCAGTACTCGCTCCTACAACCCGTTCCAAGACCCACAGTATTGCTTGGAACAAGACATCGCCCCCTCCAATTCAGTCATGAGACCATGCTTCGGTTACTGGTGATGCAGGTACTTCCATTTTAGGCATGTGCCCTGATCCTGTGGACCCAGCCCTAGTACATCGGCCCCTACCACTGCCACGTCTACCACATCCACGTCCTCTTGTACTCAACTGCTAAATCAAATTAATCTAATTAAGAATTTTATGAATTATTATATAATTCCAATGTTTATTAACAAATGTTTTAGTCAAAGCAAGTATAAGAGTTGTTTTCGCAGATCGAATTTCCTAATGTCTTAGTCTCTACAGTCTTAACTCTTATAGCTAGCAGTCTTAGTATATTATCACTAACTCTAGTAGTTTCTTACTAAAGTCATTTCATTAAAACATTAGATATAAGCTAAGAGAACTTACGGATTTGGCGCCAGAGACTCGAGTGCCATACTTCCAATGAAGACATATATTTTCTAAACCATATTTCAAAAAGAATTTGAAAATGTTTTCGAACCCATTCCGCAGCTGAGTTTTGCAACCTGGCTATGATACCATTAAATGTAACACCCCAAACCCAGCCTAGAGGTTATGACCGGATTTGGCATGTCACATAGAAGGGTTGTTTTAAAAACCATGCTTTCGTAAAAAAATTCGTATTCTTTTTAAAACTTCAGTTTTATGGTTTGTAAAATTTGATTGTGCTTTTTAAGGTTCCTTGGAAAAACGTTATAGTTATTATTTTGTAGACTACTTTGGTTATGAAAATCGAGTTTGGATCATTTGCGGAAACGTGATATTTTGGAAAAAAATTATTAATGTTTTAGGAAAACCCCCATTTAAAAACATATAATAGTAAGCAATCGGAAATAAAAGTTTAAAAGGAAATTTAGTATAATGGCCTTATTACAAAACAATAACCCAAATCAAATAATCTTGGAAATAATATAAAAACCAAGTTTATTGATTTATGTGAGGAACGACTCCGACGTATGGCCAGCACCGAGTCTTCTGTAGCTCCCAAATCCGCTATCACTGGGGATTACCTGCAATGTTGTAGGAAAAAGGGGTGAGTTACAAGAACTCGGTGTGTAATCTCGATTCCAGTCACAGTCATGGTCTCAGTCTGGGCCTAAGGCCCATACAGTATCAATTTGGGCCCACGACCCCAAAATCATGGTAATGCAAACATAAAATGCAGCCCCAACCTAATAGTCCATCCGCTACACTCCACCCGTACCAGCCCTACACTCCATGTGGGGACCAAGTCAACCCACCCAACCCTACACTCCAAAAATGCAGTCGAGCTGCCATTATAAACGCAGCAAAGGCCAGTATCAGTATATGTGGCTGAGCTACTGAAATCAGTATATTTGGTATAGCCACCAGTACAGCACTTCCTCCATCATTATAACCCATCCCAATGCAACATGTCATGGCATAATAATTCAGTGCATGCAAAATATATCATCATGGCAATTAATAAAATTATACACAATCATACAAATCTGCCCCTAAGGGTATAACAGTAATTTTACCCAACGAGGGTATCTCAGTAACTTACCCACCGAGGGTATTTCAGTAATTCATTAATTTACAGCTTTTCTATAACTTACTGTTGCCCTATATGACACGGGACCCTTACTGGGTCACTTACGAAACTAATGCGCCTGAAATCCATTTCAGGCCCAAACGGGCCCACACACTCGTGTGGCCCATTTCGCATGGTTTCAGTCTCAGATTTCTAGATTTCGCAACCGCACTTACCCTTTGACGGTTTTCCACCAACTTTGCCCAGGTGGGCCAAAAAGCCCATTGGGCCCGTTAAGCCCGTATTGGCTCGGTTAGACCCGTTATAGCCTCAATGTCACGAGAGCGCTCATGACACTCTCAACGACTTACCGTCACTACTTGTATCTCGATTTACCACTACGAGCGCTTGCACGCTCGAGTGGCACCGATGCCGATTTTTTAGCTTTTCGGCTTTTGGCCAATTCGCAAGTTATCACATGCAGTCATTCAGAAGGGTTTGAGATTACACACTTGTTTGTGATTACTGGGATTCCACACTTTTTCTAGTAACACCTGAGATCAAATGTTGACTAACGGTTAGTCTTAATACAACATCTTCTAAACATTGGGATTGATAAACACTTTACACCACTTACCCAAAAATCTGATAATTCCACTGCAATGGATGATTGTATGAACGATCCTTTGATTTACACCCGACAAGTCCCTTAAAATGTTGAAACCAAGAAGAAGTGTTAACCCTTAAGATTCACACCCAACTTAAAAACATGTGAGCCTTTCAGCTTGAATAAGAATCAACCAAAAGGGTATAATCTTACCACCAATATCCGGCCCGAAACCCACTTACCAATCAACTTCCGAAATCCGCGGCTAAGAGAATGATAGGTGGTAGAAGGGGATGACTTGATTCGGCCATTAACAAAAGAGAACAAAAGGAGTTTAGAATAAAACAAGTGGTTAAGTTCGGCTTAGCCAAGAGGTGAGAGTTTCGGCTTAGCCAAGCCAAAAGAAGAAAGAACGATAAAACATGAAAGAAGGAGAAAGAACCATTACCTTAAATCCAAGGATGAGACGAATGGAATGGCAAGGTTTGGCACTAGCAGCAAGACAAACGAACTCTAGGTTCCTAATGGACTATAACTTATTAAGTCTGTGGATAAGGATGATAGAAAGAGACCTCATCTAGAACAAGAGGGTTAGGCATAGGTCAAATCAAAAAGTAGATTTCTGCGAAAGTGGTATGACAAATTTGTATGGAGACAACGGTGGGTCAAAGGGATCAAGGAAATTATTTGTAGCTATGGCAAGGTCTCGGATATAATGTCAGTAGGTTTTCCCAAATCATGTTGGCAACTATGGGAAATCTGTGATGAGGCATATCCTGACGAGTTTAAGGGAATCTTGGAATAATTTTGAATACAATTTTGGCAGGTGGTAATGCCTACTAATAGTTCGTTCGGAGAAAACAATACCAATGGCTATGTGGGTCTTCCTACGAGTTCCATGGAGTTTCTCATCGTTGCTCAAGATTTTATGTTCCCCAATTTCCAAGTAATCTTCTATGAAAACCAATGTATAGGTTCTCACTAAGTTCTCCTGAACTTATAATGTTTTTTTTTTTTTTGCTTCCATGTAGAGTAGATCATGTCTCGAAAGTTTTAGTGAAGTGACCAAGCCAGACATCACTAGTTTTAATAGATGGGCGCAGTATCTATTTCATGTATATAAAGAGGAACCCTTAGAGGCCATGCCTCGAGGTGACTGGAAACACGAAAATATAAACACTTTTTCATGCTCTTTTTAACTCAAATTCATGTAGTTTTGGTGAAATTCGTGTCGAAAAATAAATAATATTTATAAAATAATTAAATTTCACCCAAATTATGAACATGTTGAATTTTAATTAATTTTATATCAAATTTTGATTAATTTTGATTTTTTTCGACAGATTTGCACAAAGGGCAAAAAACGGCTCGGCAGACACAATTAGAAGCACAAAACCGAGAAGAAACTTTGAAGCATCAAGGTGAATTAATTTTTTCAGCCTAAGATGGTCAAAATTATGTATTATTTCATAATATATTTAATTTTGATTTTAATCCAATTTAATTTCAGTTAAAAAAATTGTTGTTAATTAATTATGAAAAGGGGCGCAGTTAAGCTGAACCGAGAAAACCGATCCAATGGAACACTGGGCAGCCCAAAACTCTCCCAAATGCTGACCCAATCAGCTTGCTTGGCTGATTATTTGGCTTGCAAAATGACCCTTGAAGACTCCTTCAAATTGCATTCAAACCCCTCTACTATTTATGTCTTTTTAGATTTGCCCTTACCTTAAAATAGCATGTTTGAAATCTTCAAACATGCCACATGTGTGGCCGGCCATGGGGGAGTCTTTGGCTGCTACTTTTGGATATTTTTAGCAGCCTTCTCAACCTATAAATTCCCCCATTAGCTGCTCACTTCAAACACATCTTAAACCCATTCATTTCTTCACTTCTCTCTCACTTTTCTCTCTTCATTCCCTTCCATTATTCTTCATTTTCTTCACCCATTCCCTTGCCAATTTCACCTCTTGAAAAAAGAGTTATTAAACCAAAATTTGGAGCAACATTCAAGTGTTCGTGGAAGCCTCGGTTCAACAAAAACAAGCAGAGAAGGAGGAGTGGAGCAAACTAGTCAAGTCTCAGAGAAACACTAGATTTGATTCTTGTTCCCTATTCTTTTAATTTTGTTGTTGTTATGATGAACATGTCTATGAATATTTGTAATGTTGATATGTTTAATTTAATTAATGTGGCTTAAAATTAATTTGTGTTAGGTTGATTGCATTTTGTCTACTTAATTTATTAAAATTTTGTTTGTGTTATTATAGGCCTCAGTAAGATGTTTGATTAAGTAAAACCATGACAAAGTTATTATTGCATTACAATTGTAAGGTAACTAATGAATTAATTATTTAAAAGGACTGAAATTGTAATTAATTGACATGATACATAATCAGTGCATGTTTAATCATCTAAGGTAGCTGAGGGTTAAATTAGCAACGGTATCTAACGATACATTAGCCTTGCATAACTTGCAAGATTATTGTGATTAAACTGTTTCAAGGTAGAAATACATTGTTACCTCACATAATCTTTTATGTGCTTATGACATTGAATTAATTGTTTGAATTGGCATAAATATATGTACAAGAGATTATTTTAATTTCATAAGTATGTATGTGCTTTAACATATTTGCTTACTCAAATTTTTTCCTAGCGGACTCGCACCCGCAATCTTCTTACGATGCTCCCATTTATTAATAGTTCCCAACGGACTATCCCTACCCAGGTACTCCTAACTATCTCCATCTATGGTAGTCTCGCAAAGTCTTACCCTATAATCCTCTTTTTCAATAGATCATTGGCGGACTTACCGTTTGAACGATTTAGCTTAGCTTCTACCTAGTTGACTCACTTATAATATTCAATGTTATATTACTCACTAACCACTGGCGAACTAATATTGATAGGTACCCATTGCCTTAAATAGGGTGCCATCTCTATTTCCTCTACCTTGATAAGACAACATATATATACCCAATTCCTCTTTCAATCATAATTTGGCGGATTCCTTTACTAACAAACTACCTGCATTGTAAGATACTTATACCAATTATTCTCCTCTTTATAGTTTGGCAGATTCTCTTACTATCCCATTTACATGCATTCTTAGATGCGACGTAATCATCCAACTGCACTACTCTATGCATGAGTCTTACAATGATCTCCTGCTTTGTCAGTTCCCTGGTTCATCATATTGGTGGATTTTATCTGACACCATAGCCAGCTATGGTCTTACACCATATAACCCATGTTTAAAGTCCTAGCGGACTCCCTATGTTGCCATAGTCAAGCTTTGGTCTTACACAATATACTCCATGTTTAAAGTCCTAACGGACTCCTGATTCCGAGGTATCAATAAACATCTTTTGAGATGTCACCCTGACGGACCTATAAATTGTTTCCACGGTGTCACCCTGAAGGACCTGTCAATAACCGCCGTCATGGTGTCGCTCCATAAAGTCGATAGACAATCATCATGGTGTCGCTCTAGCGGACCATTCAATACCATTCTACGGTGCCACCGAAACTCCCTTGAATCCCCATTTTAGTCTGCCCATACATTCTTTTCACCATTTATCTTATCTTAAACTACCTTATCATGGTACTTCCTTCTATTCCACGCATATCATACACATTACAAGTATTTCACATTAATAATTGTATTTATTTCATTAGCGTGTAGCACACCACCCATTAGTACTTCGATTCATAGCTATATAAACATCCAATATACATACATACAAGTGTACTTAGTCACCATATTTATACACAACCATGGGTTTAGACAACATAGAACAAACATGAACACATATCAATCAGCAGTTCAACATCATTGAACACCTAGAGATGGAGCACAGAAACTCACCTTGCTTACTAAATCCTAGCTAGCTTAACTTGTCCAACCACCAGAGCCTTCATCATCATAGAAGCTAAGCATGACAATCATTTATCAATTACTTCGAAGATATTCAACTTTAAACCTAGAACCCAGTTTACAAAAAATTTATTAGGAGTTCTAGCCCTCCTTTTTTTCTCAAAATCTTGAGCACAAAAAAGTTAAAAAGCTTACCAATTTCTCAATTTCTCTACATCTAGACTTCACTTCTCACAAAATCAGCTCTATGCAGATCTCTCCTAAGTTCTCCTCTTCTTTGGAACAATTGAAAAAGACAATACAAGTAAGAAAAAAGATTTTGTAAACAAAATTGAGGAGGAATTTCCTTTTGCAAGAATGTCCACTTTTCACCTATAAACATGGTCTCCCAATCTTTGTCAGCCAATCACTGATATTATTATGTCTCTCACTTTGGGACCTGTCGGTTCCATTCTAACCAAACCAGAATTGAAATATACTTATTTGCCTGGCAGAAACAAGACTTTCCAAAAATTCCCAGTAGAATCCGCCAACACTCTACTTTGCTCAATTAACTCCCCAAGCTCCTTTAAATTTAGATCCCTAAAGAAATCCGGGTGTGACAATCATTTTAGGAGCTAAGTGCGACAGCCAAATACTAACAGTATTCAAACCTTAAAACCTAGTAGTCAGTATTATTCAGAAGTTTCATAAGGATTTCAGAAATTCTTACTCCCCTTTCTTACATCCCCGAATACAAAAAGATAGGAATGCTTACCAGTTACTCAGATTCTCTACTTATAGACTTCAAACTCACAATCACTGCCTCATACAACACTCTCTTTAACTTTCTCTTTTTTAGAGCAACCGAAGAAAACAATACAGATAAGAAGAAAGTATATACAAAATTTCAGAACAATCTCCTCTAACTGAATAAGATCTCTTTAATATATATAATCCCTCTCGCACGGGTACCACAACCCCTAATAAACCATCCATTAGTAATAATGTTTCCTTCCACTAAGGAACCAGCTGGTCCATACAAACTAAACTGGAATTAAAACTTAACTAGTTACCAATCAACCACAAAATTTCCCAAGTTTTCCAGTAGAGGCCACGAACTTAACATTTTCTTGAAATAACTCCCAACTCTCCTAAAGTTTGGGACTTAAACAAAAATCAGGTGTGAAAGGTATTGTAACACCCTGTACCCAGCCCGGTCGTCGAGCCCGAGTAACGGGACGCTGTACCATCGTTACAACATTACATATATCATTATGTCTTATTAACATGCGAACATCATCTAATTTGAATATTTATAGAGTCACCAAGTCAAGAATACCCTAGGCAACATTAATCCAAGCTAAACATACACCAAATGAGCTTATAAAAAATAGCAGCATGTTTTAAGACCACTTAACAGAAATTCAAAATAAATCACGTAGGTATTGATACTCAATCAATAGTATCGATAATTCTCATTGGTGGTATCAGTACCGCTTAGAAAATCGGTAGCAAATTGGAATTTTGTTTCTCTGCAAAAATTCAAACCAGCAAACTATCAATACCCTATCAAAAAGTATCAATAATTTTACCTAGAGTATCGATACTTGAGACATGGTATCGATACCAAATTGAGTTACTAACTTCCTACACATTTGAAATATCATGGAGGTATCGATAATAAATACCCGATTACCAATACCTCTGCACAAAATAGTAGCAATATCACCAAAATAGTTCATTTAACACAATAATACACTTACTAGTTCATCATGTATTTATAGTCTCAAAATTTGGCATCAAAAATATCAAAATTTGTGGTTTTATGCATCATCACTAAGTTAAACCAAACCACCTATTGAACTAGAAACAACATCCGCAATTTATACAAGAAATAATAACGAGCAATCGTCTAAGCATCATGGCAATAAACAACCAGCTAAACTTCCATACTGCCTTATTCCCACAGTTCAAAATAATGATAATAATAACAACTACTCAAATACTAGCCTAGCTTGTATCATTTCATTGGAAAGTTTCCGCACTGCTCACACCGTAACGCTAACAGTCTGTAAAGCTTTAAAAAGGAATGGGTGAGCTTAAACAAGCTCAGTGAATGATTAGAATATCCACTAAATAGACATGAATTCATACATTAACCGAAAGTGATCAAAGCTCAACTACATACACACTATATTAAGAGAACATATTAACATATTCAAATATTACTATTCAACACATTTAGATTATTTTTCCATTTTTTCATGCATACATCACATATCATAATATCACATTTTATGAAATCATATTTAACGATAGTTTGACACTTGAGGCTATGAAACTTAAATGTGGGCTCTATCACCACACATCGGATACACAGATCTCCAACACATTAATTGACTCGTAGAGTCAAACATATCCCAAAGTGTAGCATGTAGCTACACTCTCTAATGCACCAACATATCTCGGTGAATGGAGCTTAGCTCACATTCTCTTATCTCTCCAAATCTGTCCAGGGTCTTAACTGTAACACCCCTAACTCGTATCTGTCGCTAGAACAGGGTTACGGAGCGCACCAGAGATTTTTAGAACATTTACAAACATTTCATGTTAATAACTATTCATTTACCGAGAGTATACTTAACGTCCCTTAAATGGGTCCTCAAGGCCCAATACGAGCATTAGGAACGAATCAAGATTAAATCGGGATCTTGGGGAATTTTTCGTGAAATTCTAAAAAAATTTCCAAATACAGGGCTCACACGCCCGTGTTGTCTAGGGACACGCTCGTGTCCCTAACCCGTGTAACTCTCTGACTTCTAAGGCATGAAGAAATTTAAGTCACACGACCAAGTCACAAGACCAAGTCACACGCCCGTGTGCTAGGCCGTGTGGCGAATTGTTTTTTCAAAATTAGGTGCAGTTTTCACACGACCGTGTAACACGCCTGTGTTCAAGGCCGTGTCAAGCACACAACTGAGATACACGCCTGTGTCTCTGCTCGTGTGCTCAATTTTGAGTATTCTGTTTTCTCGAATTTAAGGTGCAGGGGACACACGGCCTAGCTACACACCCATTGGGTAGGCCGTGTATCTACCCGTGTGGACAAAATGAAGCCATTTCTTAGCTTCATTTTCTCACCCAATTTTTCCAAAAACCTACCCCAATACTTGCATGTATATACCATCCAAATCAAGTATTAAAACAAAACCTAAACTAACATCTATCATGGCATAATATCACATGTAAATCATGTTTATAATTATACTTTTAGGGCATATACAAGATAAACAAACTCTATTCATCCACATTTAACACATACGCATTGAACATGAAATAACTTATAAACACACCAAATAAATAATTACTAGCTATTCCAATGGCTAAATTACAAAACACCACTTGCAACTCATTATTTGGCCAAATAAGCCTATATATGCCATTATACCAAAATGAGATTTCTAAATATACCAAAAAAAGAGATAGTGGATAGTGTGATTATGCTCTGACCGATCCTCCAACCTTCGCGAGCTTACAAGCACTATAAAACAAGGGAAACGTAAATGGGGTAAGCATTTTCATGCTTAGTAAGTTCGTATAACGGGAAATAAACTTACCAGTTATACTTATTAATACAAGCATACACCAAACACAATCCATCAATTTTTGGGTAAGTTACCTAAGCACATACACTTATTCAGACAAGTTAGTCACATAGTTTCATAAGAATATCAAGTAAATATAGAGGAGCTCATTATATACAAACTTCCATTAATTCCACATTTCCATATTTCAAGAATCTTTTTCGTTGAATTAATGAAATTTTGATGGACATTCGGGTGATATACATAAGGTATACATATGAATTATCCGTCAATTCATACTCATTATTACCCATTGGGCATAAGTTCGAAGAGCACACTCTCGAGCCACATATTTTACAACAGGATTACCAGTCCATGGTAAATCTCATTTTTCAACCGACGTTCACAAGAGTCATTTAGGATTGCCAGTCCAGGCCAAATCCTATCAATGACCTGTGCTCTAAAGAGCTTAATTAGGGTTACTCGTCCATGCTAAACCCAATCTACAACATATGCTCAAGAGGCTTAAATTCAGGAATAGCCGTCTGAGCTAAATCCTATTTGCAACTTTTGCCTTATTATACCCGTTTCAAGAAATCACTATAATCCATCCAATTTCAAAATTCAACTGGGTCATGATATTTTATCAATATGTCCAACTTGTAATTATTTCATTATGTATATCATCACATACATATTATCACCATCACACAATTCATCTCAACCATATTAACGTACCAAATTAAGTTACATGAACTTACCTTGACAATTGTTCGGGTTTGAATTCCAACTAATCCAATAAAATTTGTTTTCCTCAATCTAATTCCGAAGTTGGTCTTTCTAGGTCTATATAAGAAAATTTAATTACTAACTCATCACATTTTACATACATTCGCATTCTACTACATCTTAGGCAAAATCACTATTTTGCCCCTATTCTTTTCGAAAATTCCAGTTTCGTCCCTAGGCTCGAAAAATGAAATTCATTCAATATAGTCCTCATTCCAAGCCTAACCGAAATTTAATAACAATTTTTATAGCACACACATTTCACAAATTTTAGAATTTTCCATGGGTTTTACCAATTTTTCATTTTAGTCCCTAAATCAAGTTTTTATCAAAAATTGCTTTGTAAAAGTTGTTTATTTATCAACTATCTTTCATTTTCTACCATAACGTTCAAATTTCCAGCATCTACATCCATGAAAAAGTTTCTACATTTTGCTATCTTTTTAAATAAATCCCATAAATAGAATGATTAGGTTATCTCGATTCTAAAAAATATAAAAATCATTAATAACGAGACTTGATTTCATACCTTTTAAACCTTGGTAAGTTCTCTTCGTCTCTCCTAGGGTTTCCATAGAAAATATTGGAAGAAGATGAATAGAAAATATGATAATTTCTTTTTATTTTTTTATCATCTTTTTAATTTGTTGATTTCCAATTTAGTCCCTAGCCATTTCTAATTTTTCCATGGATGATCACCAAGAAAAAGCTACATACTTTTCTTAATGGTCTAATTACCATACAAGGACATCTAGTTTTGAATTCCATAGCTATTTAATCTACTAGAATTCAACTTTCGCAAATTATGCAAATTTAGTCCTTTACCTAGTTAACCACACAATCAATAAAATTTTCGTATCAAAATTTTCATGTGACCTTCCTATCATAATACCAACCATAAAATAAAATAAAATAAAATTTTATTTTTGGACTCGGATTTATGGTCCCGAAACCACTTTTTTGATCTCACCGAAAATGGATTGTTACATTAATACCCCAAAAACACAACATATAGGTGAGTACTCACAATCCTATGGCATGCCAACTATATCCATCGGTGTTAAAAAGTCTCAAGGCCAAAGTATCCACAATAAACCACATAATCACTTACCATTTTCTGCACTTTTTCATTGCATATTCCCATTATAGGCACAACATAATCACTATCACTCGGCATGTACAACATGCTCTCAATTAACACTTTCATAACAGCCATCACAAGCTTATTTCACATAACACATCTTAATCCACAATTCTACAATACACAATAACATATTTCACAAATTAAACAAGGGTATGAGAAAGCTTGAAACACCCCAAACCCGGCCCACGAGTCTTGACCGGATCTGGTATGTTCCTGGATCAAACGGTTCAAAATTTGTTTGTTACATTTGAAAATCTGAGTGGTTTTGAAAGAAAATTTATTTTGTGTTGGGCTCGAGTTGAAAACAAGTTTATTCTTGAAATCTAGGTTTTTGTAAAACTTTATTTCTAAGTTTCAAACTTTAAATTAAAGAAATATCGAGTTGTTTTAGAGTTTACCTTATATTGAAAATCATTTGTTTTAGGGCGTCAAAACATTTGAAGATTTATTTCAAAAACAATTTAGATAACCTTTGATTCAACAATAATAATATCGTGATAAAAACAAATAAAAGCAAGCATAAAACAGTTTAATACTTATGGCCTTATTACATCAAAAACAAAACCCAAAAATATAAATCCAAAAATACTTAGAAATAAATAGTCCAAAATAAAATAAAATCTGAGCTGAGCATGGCCACCACCAAGTTCCTGCCGACCCGGTCCATCACTGAGCGTCATCTAAAAAAAAAAATCCCACAACGGGGTGAGTCAAACAGACTCAGTGTGTATAACAAACACTAAGTCCCAGTGATTCAGGAATATCATATCATATCATACATGTATATAACAGATAGGAATAATGATGCAAACCCGTACCCAAACCTAGATAACCATCCGCTACACATCACCCGTACCAACCATCACACCGTGGGGACTACTAAGTTGACCCTCCATCCGCTACATATCATCGAAGGCAGTCGCTGCAGACGATGTGCTCATCGCCCTTATAAATTTTGTGGCATAGCCACCAGATATTATTTTGTGACATAAGTCACCACATTCAGATTATGTGACCGAAGTCACCACATTCAGATATTATGGTATACACCACCAGATCACTTCCCCTTTCCATATAACCCATATGCCCCATGTCATACAAATCATGCAAATATCATGCCATTTTCTTTGTTCCACATTCTTATCAATATTCACATACGTGCCATAACAGATATTCATAATATTATAACTACCGTAGTAGTAGGTTAACGTACCTGAGTACTTTGTACCATTGCATGGTACCCTTAGCCACATCTTACACATTCTTATTAACACATTTATTAAAATGATACCGTAAATCAATCAAGATTCAGTGTGGGGTACACACCTGGTTTACTTAACGCTTTCACTGAAATCCCGAAAATCCCGATCTAATGCTTTAGATCTCTAGTTCCTATATTCGGCCACCTTAAGCATGTTAGCAACAAGCCATTCGGCTAAATAACCAAATCCCGAAGGATTAACGCAACCAACTTCTTACCTTGTTGCCGATTTGATTACTAATCAAATCCCGAAAACTTTGTGATGACTCTTCTTCTAATCGGCCAAGCACTAAATCACCCAACTGGTTAGTTTCAGCTTTTGAACAACTAAGAAATAGATCTGAGTCACTAAGTATGGCCTTAGCCAAATGTCAGATTCACTTGCCTTGTGGATCTAAATCCCAAAATTGATCCTTGCTCTTGGTGATGTCGAGATTCCTATAGGTACATGTTAGATTCAATTCTACCATTCAAATAAATGGCCTTCGGCCTAAACTTACACCTTACTTACCTTAGATCTGAAATCCCGAATGCTCTCTCTAGAATTCGGCTACTATGGAAATCCCGAAACTCACCATCATAGTTTCGGCCAAGCACACTAATGGGGTTAGATTCCATCTTTCAGCTAAAGAAAAGAAAGAAAAGAATCGATAATTGACCCTTACCCTTATTACAGAAATCGACTGATCCTTGGTGAACCCACAGAGGTGTTCGGCCTTAGCAATTGGGAAAGAAAAGAGGTGAGACTTACAAGGAATCGGCAATGATGGTATTTTGATCTAGGAATTTCGGCAAAGATGAACCTTTGGGAGGGAGAGGTTCGGCCTTAATAGAATGGGAAAAAAAGGTGAGAAAAGAAAGATAAAGAAAATGGCTATGCTTGCTTATGTTTTTGGCTTTGAAAAAATAAAACAGAAAAGAGAAGGTTTCCTAGAGAATTCGGCAGAGACTCAGAGGAAGAGAAAAGAATGAATAATGGCCTTACTCTCCTTCCTTGGCCGAAAATATCACCCTTAGACTCCCCCAATCGGCCAACTCTCCTTCCCCCATCTCATCCCTTCTTTTTCTCCTATTTTCTCTCCTTTTTGCACATTCAAAATAATTTAAAGTAAACCAGCAATTATCTTTGCCCTTAGCCGAAAATTTAAAAAGAATTTGACTTGATCTACACTCATCCACTCAGTGCCCCATTGTCGTCCACTACTACTCTCTTTTGCCGTCTTACTTATGACACAACATAACACGGTAATACCACTTTATTTAACTTGATAACTTTCAATTTCCATAACAATTACATCGATTGCCGATTATACATAATAATCGCGTAGCTAAGTGTAACAATAACTTACTTGAGCATCTTTTATTTTAAAACATACTCATGTTTCGAACTTCAAATAACCACATGGCATATTTAGCATACCAAATTCACAACCAAGTATATAACACTTTTCTTTCGTCATTTTATTTGCTCACTATCATGGCATATTTATATGTATACATTTATAACACTAAGTATAATAGTACATACCTTGTAGCCGAAATAACAATGCCACTCTCAAAACTTAAGCCTTCTAGATTTGTTTCATGACATTAACACTATATAAGTAAATCAAAATTGAAACTCACCAAAAATAAAACTCATAGGCTTTAACCCGAATCACACAAACACCGGCACTAGGCCCGCTAGACTCAAGGTCTGAAGTTTAAACACCGGCATTAAGCTCCGCTAGGCATTTAAGCTCAAGTATATCACGGCACACGAAAGCTCGCTGGGCACAAAGCCCGAAATATATCACTGGCACGTTGCCTGCTAGGCACAAAGCCCGAAATATATCACCGGCACAAGGCCTGCTAGGCACAAGCCTAATATTTCAACATTTTCAACAATTGTACATTTAAACATATTAGCTCCATGCTTTCAGCATTAAAATAAAATTTTTTCCCACATGTATAATATACATAGTCGAATATAAGCAATAACTATGATTTATTCATTCAAATATTATCATCCAAATTCCAACATCAATTTAAGTACAATATCGATTATAAATATTTAACTCAAAAACATTACTCAAACCGTACATCATTATTAACTCATGCACATAAACCACATTCACATACCATATCAACTATACTGATTCACGTTACATTTCCAACATATTCAATTCAAGACACGACATTTATATTCGGCTATCACATACTAACTTACTCAAGTATATTAAATAATATTATTGAACATATTGTTAACAATCTATTTAATGTACTTTAACTTAAGACTTACCTTAGAAGTCGATAGATTCAAATTTCCTACTATTCGCTTTGTCTAGCTTTTCCTCGCTCCAAATTCTTTTCCTTTTGTTCTGAATCTAATTTGGTTCAAATTAAACTCATTCAACCACATATTATACTTTGGACCGAATAAATATTCAATTTAACCAACAATAAAGCTCAACCGAACAACCATAAAATGTTAAATTTTGACACTTTGAATCCCCAACATGCTTTGCCTAATCGAATTATCATACATCTTTTTTTTTACATTGACAGCATGTAAAACCACATTCGGTCATGAACTTAATCCAACCAAATTTGTCTTAAACATTTTCAGATTGGGCATGTATAACCTCAATCGGACATACATTTAATCTATACCAATTTGGACAAAGAACAAATTTTTAAGAACATAATTAATCAAGGAAATTAAAGCTCAATTTACCACCTTTATGCAAATTTATCATGTTTATAGTAGTGTAGATACCAAAACCAAAATTTAAAGGTTCAAGACCTTACAACTCAAAACATAAAATATCCACAATTTAATCACATCAATGAAGGGCCGAATGTTCATAGCCCTTCTTTCAAGTCCTTTCTTCCATCTACTTGCTATTTAGCACATTCCAAAAATTTTCTTTCTATTAATACCTCCTTATACTAAGCTCTATCCAAAAATTATAAAGAAAATATTTTTAGCCTTGCATGCTTTTAACGTATTCTACCATTAATCTCACAAACACAAAATTTCCATCCATGGCAACATTTCGACTTTCACAACCAAATCAAGAATTTGAGCATGGGCTAGTTAATTTACAAGACAATAACCTCAAAATTATTAAAATTAACAAAAACTAAGTGAAATTACTCACCTTAATAGAACATGCAAATGCCGAAATAGATGAAAGCTTAACTCCCCTGTTCTTCTTTATTTTCGGTCAAGGAAGCTTAAAATGGTAAACATGCAATGGCCATTTTCCTTTATGTTTTATTAAAATAGATTTTTAATATAAAATATGTATTATCATCACTACATAATAAATTAAAACTAATAGCAAAATTCTTAGTGGATGCATGTTGCCGTCCACCACATACTAAAAGGTTAAATTATAACACAAAATCCTTTAATTAAAAAGACACTTCTATTTAATCCTCCCTATCAAGCAATTGGCAAATTTTATCACTCTTGCAATTTAATCCTTCTTAAATTAATCACCCGAACATGAAATTTAATCAATGATATGTTAACACATGTTTAACCACATAATGTAGATATCAAAATAATAATTAAAAAATATTATTCTATCCCGAATTCAGGGTCCCGAGATCATCGTTCGGATTAGGGTCGAAATTAGGCTGTTACTTCATGTTGGTTTTATTATAATATAGTTATAAATTTTAAAACAATTATAATATAATCTTTAACATATAAAATAATACTTAAAAAAAAACATGTTATATGAACACATTGCCGTCCACTATAACTTAAAATGGGTATAATGCCCTTTAAGAACTTCACTAAAATAAAGCCACATCAATTTAGCTATAAATCAAATAAAAGGCCACTTTTACCAGTTACGCGATTTAGTCCAATTTTTAACTAATTGAGCACACAAACAGTTAAATTTTTATACGAGACTTTCACACACATTAATTCACATATAACTGACTCAAAATATAATATTAAAATATTTATCGGACTCGGATTCGTGGTCCCAAAACCACCGTTCCGATTAGGGTCAAAATCGGTCTGTTACAGTATTGCTGTCGCATTGCTTCTTCTGGCTCCCACGAAGCTTTCTCCTATCCATGATTACGCCATAACACTTTGACTAGAGGAACTGATTTCCTCCGTAGCACTTTCACATTCTGTTCCAAAATCAGAATCGGCTCCTCCTCGTAGGACAAATCTGGTCTTAGCTCCACCTCTTCAACTGGAACTACATGAGATGGATTCGATCGATAACGATGTAGCATAGAAACATGGAATACGTCGTGCATTTGCTTCAACTTGGGTGGTAACTCTAACTGGTATGCCACTGGTCCACCTCGCTTCAATACCCGATAAGGTCCTATAAACCTGGGACTTAACTTCCCTTTGCGACCAAATCTCATCACCTTCTTCCAAGGCGAAACTTTAAGAAACACTTGATCTCCCACATCAAATTCTATTTCCTTCCACTTAAGATCTGGATATGACTTTTGCCTGTCAGACGCCTCCTTTAACCATGCCCGAATTACCTCGACCTTCTCCTCGGATTCTGCCACAATCTCTGGACCCAAAACTCGACGTTCCCCTAATTCTATCCAACACGTAGGAGTGCGACACTTCCGTCCATACAACGCTTCATACGGTGCCATCCGAATACTGGCCTGATAGCTGTTGTTGTATGCAAATTTTTCCAACGGCAAATACTTTTCCTAACTTTGTCCGAAGTCTATTACACAGCCTCTCAACATATCCTCTAACACTTGGATTACTCGTTCAGATTGACCGTCTGATTGTGGATGAAATGCCGTAGTGAAATCCAACCTGGTGCCAAAAGCTTGATGTAGAGCTTTCCAAAATCGAGACGTAAACCTTGGATCCCTATCTGAGATAATCGACATCGGAACTTCATGCAACCTTACAATTTCTGCCACATACAACTTTGCTAACTTCTGCAAAGAATAGTCAACCCGCACTGGAATAAAATGCACGGACTTTGTCAGTCGATCCACTATCACCCATACCGAGTCCTTCTTAGTAGGCATAAGGGGAAGCCCACTAACGAAGTCCATGGTGATTCTCTCCCACTTCCACTGCGGAATCTTTGTTGACTGAAGCAATCCTGATGGAACCTGGTGTTTAGCCTTAACTTGCTGACACGTCAAGCATTTCCCCGCAAACTCTGTAACTTCTCGCTTAAGACCAGGCCACCAAAATTGTTCTCTTAGATCTTTATACAACTTGCTGCCTCCAGGATGCATAGCATAGGGGCTACTATGCGATTCCTGAAGAATCCTCTGCCTTAAGTCCTCATTCTTTGGCATACAGACCTTGCCCTTGAAACACAATACTCCCTCATCATTAATACCATAATCTTCCAACTCCCCACTCTGCACTTGCTGCAACTTAGCACTTAAATCCTCATCTACTAACTGACTTTCCTTCACCTTATTCAGCCATGTCGGCTTAACCTGCAACTCTGCCAGCAGACTTCTATCGTCATACAAGCTCAGATGTGCAAACATCGCCCTCAAATCCGACACGACTTTTCGACTTAAGGCATCTGCCACTACATTTGCCTTGCCCGGGTGATACTCTATGGAACAATCGTAGTCTTTCAATAATTCCACCCACCTTCGCTGTCTCAGATTCAACTCCTTCTGAGTCAACAGATACTTAAGACTCTTGTGGTTTGTGTAGATTACTGACTTTTCTCCATATAGATAATGCCTCCACACCTTAAGAGCAAAGACCACTGTCGCCAATTCCAAATTATGCGTCAGGTAGTTAACCTCGTGTGGCTTCAGTTGTCGAGATACATAAGCGACTACTTTCCCGTCTTGCATCAATACGCATCCCAATCCTGTGTGAGAAGCATCACAGTACACCACAAGGTCCTTCCCTGGGGCTTCAATCAAAACCCTCTTAAGCTTCTCAAAGCTATCCTGTTGCTTATCTGTCCATACGAAAGGTACCTCCTTTCTCAACAACTTCGTCAAAGGTGCAGCTATCGATGAGAACCCTTCCACGAACCTTCTGTAGTAGCCTGCTAAACCTAAGAAACTACGAACCTCAGCCACAGACTTAGGTGGTTTCCAATCTAACACTGCCTCAATCTTCCGAGGATCCACCCTTATTCCTTCTGTAGACACCACGTGCCCTAAGAATGCGACCTCCTTCAGCCAAAAGTCACGCTTACTGAATTTGGCATAAAGCTTCTTCTTCCTCAACACTTGCAACACAACCCGAAGATGCTCACAATGCTCCACCTCAGACTTGGAGTATACTAGGATGTCGTCAATGAATACAACGACGAACCGATCCAAGTAAGATTGAAAAACCCGGTTCATCATATCCATGAACGTGGCTGGGGCGTTCGTCAACTCGAACGGCATTACTAAAAACTCATAATGGCTGTATCTTGTCCGAAAAGCTGTCTTATGGATATCTGCCTCCTTTACCTTCAATTGATGATATCTAGACCTTAGTCGATCTTTAAGAATACCGCGGCCCCCTTAAGCTGATCGAACAAGTGGTCAATCTTTGGCAAAGTGTACTTGTTCTTGATGATCAGCTTATTCAACTGATGATAATCTATGCACATACGCATAGTTCCGTCCTTCTTCTTCACAAACAAGACCGGTGCTCCCCATGGAGACATACTGGGTCGGATAAACCCACGATCAAGCAACTCTTGAATCTGAGCCTTGAGCTCAACCAACTCCTTTGGTGCCATTCTATACGTAGCAATTGACACAGGAGCTATTCCCGGTAGCAAGTCAATTCTGAATTCCACCTCCCTATCCGGAGGTATTCCAGGTAATTCCTCTGGAAAAACATCTACAAATTCCCTTACTGTTCTAACTCCACTAACTCCCCCTTCTTTTGCATCCAACACCCTAACGACGGCCAAAAATGCCTTGCACCCTTTTCGAACCATCTTATCAGCCTTCAGTGCTGAAACTACATTAGACAAGCAGTTCCTTCTTTCTCCTATCATAATTATCGTCTCATCCTCCGAGGTCCTTAACTCTATTCACTTAGCTGCGCAATCTAATACAGCTCGATGTTCCACTAGCCAATCCATGCCAAGTATGAGATCGAATTCTCTGAAGGGTAGTTCCATCAAGTCGGCAGGAAATACCACTCCCTGAATCTCTAGATGTACACTCCGAAAGATCTTATTCACCACTACAGTTTGACCTAACGGGCTCACTACAGTCATCTCCTTATTAGAAAGTTCAAAGGCTATGCCTAGAGTTTCAACTACTCTACATGCAACATAAGAATGGGTAGAGCCAACGTCAATCAAAGCAAAATAAGGCTTGTTCGCTATAAGGAACGTACCGGGGCGTCTCCATCCTCCCTCTAACGTACTGCATACACCAGACCCGGCTGTCTTGCCTCTGTGTTTCCAACACCTCAGCCTGGTGTTCCCCGTCCTCTTCCAGCACTGTTACCTCTACCATTCGGACCACGACCTCGCTGAGGCTGCTGTCTAGCTCTTCTAGCCTGATTAGAACCCTGACCTGTCGGTCGGTTCCCATCTATCTTAATAGGACAGTCCTTGATCATGTGTTCCTTGGACCCACACTTAAAGCATCCTCCTGTCTTCTTCCAACACTCTCCTAGATGCATCTTCCCATACTGGGTACAAGTACGATACTGCCCTCCTGTCACAGCCTGCTAACCTCGCGGCCCATCAACTCTAGGCCTCTTTTGCATATTCCCAGACGACCCAGACGATCTAAAACCTCTCTTCTGCCTATTCCGATCTGTATTCTGCCTCACAGAGTCCTTAATCCCCTCAGCTACCTTAGCCTTTTCCACCAACACAGCAAAACTCCCGCTCTTGCTGTAGAGCTATCAATAACCTCAGGTCATCCCTAAGTCCATCCTCAAACCGGACACACCGTTCATGCTCCATAGCCACAATTCCTCGAGCATACCGGCTCAACCTAAAGAATTCAGCCTCATATTCCGCTACGGACTTGTTCCCTTGAACCAGCCCCAGAAATGCCTTCCTCTGCGCATCAGTATAACTAGTACCAACATACTTCTTCTGGTACGCGGCCTTAACATACTCCCAAGTGAGATCCTTATCTGTGGCACCATCCCGAACTGTGAGCCACCACTAATATGCTTCGTCGCGAAGAAGCGATACTATTCCTTTCAGCTTCTCCTCAGCGGTCAGATTCAGCTCATCCATAATTCGCTCTGTCGCCTCCAACCAATACTTAGTTGTACTGGGTGCCACTCCAGATACACCACGAAACACCTCAGCTCCATTAGCTCGGAGTCGCTCGGGTACAGATTTCTGAGCTCCCATACCTCCACCTGCTCTAGTCACCATCTCCAAAACTCGCAGCATCGCCTGCGATACTGGATCATCCCTCATCTGATCTTGCTGCTCAACACCAACAGCTGGTGGTGGGGATGGTGGTACCTCATTCTTGGACCCTTGACCAGACCTAACGGGTTCCGATATGGTCATTCTGCCTCTACCACGTCCTCGCACATTACGACTACGTCCCCTAGAAATCATTTCTACGATCGCGCTTTAATCTGATTAAGAAATTTTATGCATTAGTATTTTGTTCCACTGATTATCCGCGAAGAAATTTTATGAAAAGAAATTTAATAGTAGTTCTTTCGATCATTCGGAGTTTTCATTCCAAGTTTTCTACCCTAATTCAGAGAAACACATACATTCAGTAATATCTACTATACACATTCATCGTTTGAACATTTTTGTCTGTTCCTAACCCAGGGGTATTTTCGTCATTTCTTCTATAGGGGTATTTTGGTAATAAATCGGGGTCAATTTGAAATCTTAATAAATCAGGGCACTTTGAAATTTTCAAAACTCGATGGTAAAATTTTCTCAAATCAGAGGTATCGCAGAAATTTTAGAAATCGGGTCATTTTGGTAATTTTGTAAATCAGGGGTAATTTCGTAAATTTTCCAAATCAAGGTATCTTGGTATTTCGCAAAATAGGGGTTTCTGGTATTTTGAAAAATATCCTAGTAAAAATCGAGGGTAGTATAGTACTTTAAATTCTTTTCAGCCAAGGGCAGTTTAGTAATTTCACAATCCAGGGGTATTTAAGAAATTTTTTTTTTGTAAATCGAGAAAAACTTTCAAAATATTTTTTTTTTTTTACAATTCAAAGAGGCAATTTGGTGATTTTAAAACTAGAGTTTTATAGAAATACGGCTAGTCCCTTTCGGGTTTTAATTATTGAGTTTAGCCCGTGAGTAAGTCCTCTTGGTTAGGGTGAACCGTAGCTACACACTAGGTAGGATTCGAGCAAAGAGGAGGTGAGTCACGAGGACTGCTTAAATACCAGGCTCTTCCTAATCCAATCCTAGACATGCGCACAATGGTTGCCACACCCTAACTCGACGACTTAGTCACAGGTTTGTTTTATTTAGGCATTAAGTCTTATGTAATTCTTATGTTTGGGAAAACTAATCCTAGGGTTCAATAACTTACCATGCTGATCTATGTTCCCGATATACCCTTCTACAAATCATACTATAATTCACACAACAGTTAGGAGTACTTACCTGGTGGACTTCGGGTCGGAGACTTAGGTGCCATGCCAGAAAACCTGCTCATTTTACAAAAATTCAGTTGGGCTCGTATTTGAAAACGTTGTTGGCTTTAAAGCCAAGGCCAAGAGTGTAAAACTGGGCTCTAATACCAAGCTGAAACACCACAAACCCGGTCCACGAGTCTTGACCGGATCTGGTATGTTCCTGGAGTCAAACGGTTCAAAATTCGTTTGTTACTTTGGAAAATCTGAGTGGTTTTGAAAGAAAATTTATTTTGTGTTGGGCTCGAGTTGAAAACAAGTTTATTCTTGAAATCTAGGTTTTTGTAAAACTTTATTTCTAAGTTTCAAACTTTAAATTAAAGAAATATCGAGTTGTTTTAGAGTTTACCTTATATTGAAAATCATTTGTTTTAGGGCGTCAAAACATTTGAAGATTTATTTCAAAAACAATTTAGATAACCTTTGATTCAACAATAATAATATCACGATAAAAAAAAATAAAAGAAAGCATAAAACAGTTTAATACTTATGGCCTTATTACATCAAAAACAAAACCCAAAAATATAAATCCAAAAATACTTAGAAATAAATAGTCCAAAATAAACTAAAATCTGAGCTGAGCATGGCCACCACCAAGTTCCTGCCGACCTGGTCCATCACTGAGCGTCACCTAAAAAAAAAATCCCATAACAGGGTGAGTCAAACAGACTCAATGTGTATAACCAACACTAAGTCCCAACGATTCAGGCATATCATATCATATCATACATGTATATAATAGATAGGAATAATGATGGAAACCCGAACCCAAACCTAGATAACCATCCGCTACACATCACCCGTACCAACCATCACACCGTTGTGACTACTAAGTCGACCCTCCATCCGCTACACATCATCGAAGGCAGTCGCTGCAGACGACGTGCTCATCGCCCTTATAAATTTTGTGGCATAGCCACCCGATATTATTTTGTGACATAAGTCACCACATTCAGATTATGTGACCGAAGTCACCACATTCAGATATTATGGTATACACCACCAGATCACTTCCCCTTTCCATATATGCCCCATGTCATACAAATCATGCAAATATCATGCCATTTTCCTTGTTCCACATTCTTATCAATATTCACATACGTGCCATAACAGATATCCATAATATTATAACTACCGTAGTAGTAGGTTAACGTACCTGAGTACTTTGTACCATTGCATGGTACCCTTAGCCACATCTTACACATTCTTATTAACACATTTATTAAAATGATACCGCAAATCAATCAAGATTCAGTGTGGGGTACACACCTGGTTTACTTAACGCCTTCACTGAAATCCTGAAAATCCCGATCTAATTCTTTAGATCTCTAGTTCCTATATTCGGCCACCTTAAGCATGTTAGCAACAAGCCATTCGGCTAAATAACCAAATCCCGAAGGATTAACGCAACCAACTTCTTACCTTACTGCCGATTTGATTACTAATCAAATCCCGAAAACTTTGTGATGACTCTTCTTGCAATCGGCCAAGCACTAAATCACCCAACTGGTTAGTTTCGGCTTTTGAACAAATAAGATATAGATCTGAGTCACTAAGTATGGCCTTAGCCGAATGTCAGATTCACTTACCTTGTGGATCTAAATCCCGAAATTGATCCTTTCTCTTGGTGATGTCGAGATTCCTATAGGTACATGTCAGATTCAATTATAACATTCAAATAAATGGCCTTCGGCCTAAACTTACACCTTACTTACCTTAGATCTGAAATCCCGAGTGCTCTCTCTAGAATTCGGCTACTATGGAAATCCCGAAACTCACCTTCATAGTTTCGACCAAGCACACTAATGGGGTTAGATTCCATCTTTAGGCTAAAGAAAAGAAAGAAAAGAATCGATAATTGACCCTTACCCTTATTACAGAAATCGACAGCTCCTTGTTGAACCCACAGAGGTGTTCGGCCTTAGCAATTGGGAAAGAAAAGAGGTGAGAGTTACAAGGGTTCGGCAATGATGGTATTTTGATCTAGGAATTTCGGCAAAGATGAACCTTTGGGAGGGAGAGGTTCGGCCTAAATAAAATGGGAAGAAAAGGTGAGAAAAGAAAGATAAAGAAAACGGCTATGCTTGCTAATGTTTTCGGCTTTGACAAAATAAAAGAGAAAAGAGAAGGTTTCCTAGAGAATTCGGCAGCGACTCAGAGGAAGAGAAAAGAATGAATAATGGCCTTACTCTCCTTCCTTGGCCGAAAATACCACCCTTAGACTCCCCCAATCGGCCAACTCTCATTCCCTCATCTCATCCCTTCTTTTTCTCCTATTTTCTCTCCTTTTTGCACATTCAAAATAATTTAAAATAAACTAGCAATTATCCTTGCCCTTAGCCGAAAATTTAAAAAGAATTTGAATTGATCTACACTCATCCACTCAGTGCCCCATTGCCGTCCACTATTACTCTCTTTTGCCGTAAAATAAAAGCTCTTATTTTGCTCACCTTGTGACTCGAACCCTGGCCCATTTGTACATGCTTGTGGCGTCACTTACAGTGGCTCTAAGTGGCGCCTCCTTGCCACTTTACCAAGCCCATTTCTGTGTCTAATTTCACCTACAATTCCTCTTAAGGCCACTCTGCTTCAGTTCCACTTCAAGACTTAAAACTTAATATTTTCTAAGGCATTTTCCTACATTCTAAAGTCCTCAAAGTTCATGCAACACAATCAGAACACACATAGGCTTGCTTCTTCACACAATTAAGCAATAATGCATAAGCCACAAATCTCGGATGTTACAAAGCTTACACTCAAAACTTAAGGTAGGGGTTTAGGTTACTCCTAAGTTCCCAATTAACACTATGAAACACGTCTACAAGCAGCGATTCCAAACACTGACCGTTCACGCTATTGCCTAGTCATCGAAAGCTTAAACTAGCTTTTCCTTGCCTTTTGCTTTACTCATAAAAGGTCCTAATGGTTCTGAAAGTTCACCAAAATAAATCACACCACAGTCATATTTAACATCAAGCCAAAGACTCATCAAAATCAACTAAAAGCACAAGCCTAAGCTAGTTCCTCATGAAACTAAAATTTTGACAAGCTTAATCGCAACATAGAAATCTCAACACCTACTCACTATTATCACATAAAACTAATTCCAATCGACTAATTAAACATCTAAGAACAACTTCCAACCTTCAAACTACTCAAAACTATATAGATTCATGGTTCCGAAATTTTGACTTATTATGACAAATTTTCACGAAAATTCAATAAAACATTGGAATTATTTAACAAAACTTTAAAGAATGTTTAGAAACTTTCTAATCACATCAAAACTAACTGAAATACACTTTGAAATCTATTTTTTATTCAAAATCCCGATATCCACCGTTAACGATCCAATTTTTAGTATTTATTCAAAATATTTAATTTAATAGGTAAAAACTTAGTTTTAAAGGATAGATAACATTAAAAACTAATAAGAAATCAAAACATTACCTTAGTTGGAGGAGAAACGACAGTTTAATTGAAAATCTAAGAAACCTAAAAGTTTGAAAGATGATGAAATCAATTGTGTTTTTGATGGTTTTTAAGGATTTCTATAGAGGTTTAATGTTATGGAGAATGAAAGAAATCAAAGGGATGAGGTTTGGAAATCAAATTTGAAGATTAGTTCTTAGAAAACTCAAGGGATGACACAAAACAAAGAAAAGGAAGAACTATCGTGAATAACCTGTAGGTGGGGGGAAATATTAGGTTGATATCAAAGTTTTGGACTACTTGCTTTTGAACCACTCCTAACTTTGACCCTTTTTCAAAACAGTCCCTATTTCAGAATTAAATATCTTTTCAACCTTATTTCCAAAAATTGATTTAATTTTCTAAAAGCCATAGACGAAGACATTTTCGATTTAGCATGCTACAAATTTTTTGAGCACATTAGAGCTAAATTTCCTAAATTATCCTCAAACTTCTAGGTCCAATGGGGTGTGAAAGGTATTTTCTTGGGATAGAGGTGCAACAAGTTCAAGAGGGAATATTTATCACTCAACAAAGCTTTGCCTAGAAGATCTTGAAGAGGTTTTGCATGGAGAGATGTAAACCTATCAGCACACTTATGGGGCTTGGAGAAAAGCTTAGCAATAATAGAGATTTTGATAGGATCGATGAAAAAAATTGCAAAAGTCTCATTGGTTGCTTGTTGTATTTAACAACAACAAGACTCAATATTATATATGTAGTTGGCATGTTATCAAGGTTCATGCACTACTTAGATACATCAAGGGAACTGCTAACCTTGGTGTTTGGTTTAAGAAGGTAGAAGCATTGAAGCTGGTTGGCTACACCGACAGTGATTGGGAAGGACCGGTGGGTGTTTTGAAGAGCACTTTTAGTTACCTCTTCTCACTTGGATTTCTGTATTCTCCTAGAGTTCTAAGAAGCAACAGACTTTTGCTTAAACGATAGTTGCAGCAACGATCAACCAAGCAATTTGGTTAAAAAACTTCATAGCGACTTGAATCTTGTACAGGTTAAAGCAACATAGATGTTGTGTGACAATGAATCTATTGTTGCAATTGCAAAGAACCCCATTTTTCATAGCAGGACAAAGCACTTCAAGATAAAGTATCACTTTGTGAGAGAAGTTGAACAAAGTATGTAACACCCCTAACCCGTATCTGTCACCGGACTAGGGTTAAAGGCGTTACCGAACATATCGGAAACATTATAGACATTAAGTAAAACAATTCACCACTTTCAGTCAAAGTGTCCCTTATTTAGGTCAACGAGACCTTAATCATGCTTTAGAGTAGGGTCGGGACTTCTCTAAGTTATGAAGGCCAGACGCTTGTGTGGGCAGGCCGTGTGTCATACACGGACACCAAACACACCCATGTGTCTTGGCCGTGC
The DNA here is from genome assembly GCA_025503065.1 of Gossypium bickii. Classification (NCBI taxonomy): domain Eukaryota; kingdom Viridiplantae; phylum Streptophyta; class Magnoliopsida; order Malvales; family Malvaceae; genus Gossypium; species Gossypium bickii. Next base: position 36,214,027 of record CP106717.1, on the reverse strand, counting down.
CAAAATAGAGCTTGAACAATGACTTTTCCACACAGCCACCAGACACGCCCGTGTGTCATGGTCGTGTACTCTTAGGCAAGATACTGTTTTATGCACATAGCTACCAGGCACGTCCGTGTACCATGGCCGTGCACACTTAGGCTAGCTACTGACTTAATCCCATGGCCACTAAGCACGCCCGCGTGCCACAACCGTGTAGGCAGAACAGGCCATTTGCAAGGCCAAAATGACACCCACACTAGGGTCATTCTACTAGCTATCCACCAATTCATTTCATGCACAATTAAAAACCAAAAACATATCAAACTAATCCACAAATCTTTGCATCCAATCTCATTTTCAAACATACCAATTTACACAACTAAAAACACGTATACATTCAGGCATAATTCATCTACATTTACCTTTCATAAGATCATTCCTTTGCTCAAACATTTATACTCACAATGCATTTATAATCTTACCATAACTTTGACCATTTCATTAGATATCTAGCCATACCAAAACATGCATCATTTTTCATATATGCCCAAACATATTACCAAAACTTATCTAGCCATGTCTCATGGCCATCATATACACATTTCAAACATCATTCAAAATGACTAGCCTATACATGCCATATTTAGCTATATACATATTTCAAATGTACCAAAATGAGTTGAGTAGTGTGATGATGATTCTCGATGGTCCCGAGCCTTCAGTCGCTTTGACGATCTACAAAACAAAGTAAACACACACACAGAGTAAGCTTTCAAAAGCTTAGTAAGCCATATACAAATAAACTTAACATAAAATGTACATAACCATATAGAATTTGGTTCATTTGTTTAGCCATAACTTATATTCAACTCAAATACCACATATACACAGCTTCTTTAGGCATAATTTCACATATCATCTAATCATTCCATCGCACATATACATCTTGTAACACCCTTAACCCGTATCCATCGTCGGACTAGGGTTAAAGGCGTTACCTGATAGATTGGAAACATTTTTAGAAGTTCATACATTCATCCATCAAACTCAAACATAATGTCCCTTAATACAGTCAACAAGACCAAAAATATGCTTATAAACCGGGTCCGGACTAAACCGAAACACATACAGACATTCTTGGAAATTTAAAACTTTTCTAAGTTCCAGGGGTTACACGCCCGTGTGGGCAGACTGTGTGCCTCCTACGGCTGCTAGACACACCCGTGTGTCTTCCCCGTGGTCGAAACTGACTTTTCTCCCACGGCCACTGGCACACCCGTGTGCCACAACCGTGTGACATTATAGGTCATTTTCAATGCCAAAATGCCACCCACTTGGGTCTTACCTACAAGCAATATTTACCAACACATTTCATGCATACTAGACAACCAAATAACCATTCAATCTAAACATTCAATATCCATTTCAACCATGCCAACTTCCAGGACAAAAACATATGTATATCAAGTATAATTCATCCAAATGCTTACCCAAAAACTTGACCAATTCATGTGCTTCAACCATACCAAAATATGCTTCATCTAACACATTCATTAACACATAATACCAGCATATAGCTAACCAAAACACATGGCTAAATTCACTTCATATACAAATACAAAAGACTAGCCTATACATGCCATATCTAGCAACATATATATATAATGTACCAAAAACAAGTTGAATAGTGTGATGACGATCCCTGACGATCCTGAGCCTTCAGTAGCATTGACGACCTATAACACAGAGAAAACACACACACAGAGTAAGCTTTCCAAAAGCTTAGTAAGTCATAATACAAACAAACTTAGCATAAAAGGCATATATACTCATAGATACATTGGCATATCTAAATCACTTAGTAAATTATCACATATATACTTTGGTCCATGTACTTGGCCATATTTTCCACATTCATCAATTCAAAAGTCTCATATACACAAAGCTCTTTCACACTTACTTTAACATTTCGTATTGTTATTCAAATGTACATAATCATTATAGCAAGATCACATAGCAACTTACCTTATATACACACTTAGTGTATGAATCAACGTACCTGAAATGGATTCACCATTTACAAAGTCATTTCGTATCACAGACTTGCCCTTTGAACTGTAAGGAATCTAGTATGATACTCAGAAAGCTCAGAATAGTCGTACAATGCCAACATACTAGACGAGGTCTTATATGCACTCAAATATCGATGCCACAGTCTGAGATAAGGTCTTACACGAATCAATACGATGCTGATGTCCCAAACATGGTCTTACACGTAAAGATCAAATCGATGTCAGCGTCCCAGACGTGGTCTTACACGTATAGCTCATTTCGATGCTTACGTCCCAGACGAGGTCTTACACGACATCTCAAATCAACACCAACATCCCAGACGAGGTCTTACATGATAAAATAGAACAGATACCAATTTCATGGCATAACTAATCCTATCTATTCCTAGGTTCGTACGGGACTTCTCGGATATTGTCACTAAGTAATCCTTATCTCAAAATTCATGAACAGATCATATCATAAGTATTCATCGATAACAATAGTCATAAGAATACACATAATTCAATACGAATACATTTATTTGCATAATGACTTACCTCGGATTTGATTTAACAGAAATGAAAATGGCTACTCGGTTACTTTCGCTTTCCTGCGATCTAAGTCTGGTTTCCTCGGTTCTTGATCTATACATATTCAGAATTAACTCTCTTATTCACTAACTCATTCAATTCAATCCAAGGACAGATATTTAGGGCTATTTGCAAAATAACCCTCATATTTGCACAATTTATCAATTTAGTCTAGTTTTCTCAAAACATCAAATTCACAAAATCATTACACATCCAAGCTTAGCCGAATGCATATATATATATCATACAAGTGCAATCATTTCATCAAATTCACAATTTAGTCCTTCAAAATGCTATTTTCCGAATTTAGCCCTAATTAGCTAAATTCATCAAAAATTCAAGAACAAAACATGTTTATTAAACACATATCTTTCATTTTTCACTATCATCCATCACAAAATATATGAGTTCAGCAAAAGCTCATTTCAAAAACTTCATAAATTTTCAAAATTAATACATGGGTTTTGTAGCTCTCAAAGCAATTATTGTAAAAACGTAGAAATTATCAAAAACCGATTAAATACATACCTTGAATTTGTGCCTCAAACTAGCCGAATGTAACAAGCTCTTCTTGTTTTCTTTGTTTTATGCATTTGGTGGAAGGATAAATGGATTAATGCCCATTTTTCATATTTGGTTTTTATCAAAAGACATTTTAATACAAAAATGACATATTTACCCTTTTACTAAACATATAAACTTATAAACATTATGGGCATTTATGTCCTTTATGCATCCACTAACTTAATAGTGGTCTAATTGCCTCTTAAGGCCTCCTCTTTTAAAAGCCACAACATATAAGCACTTTAACAAATATCATGCAACTTTCACATTTTATGCAATTTAATCCTTTTGTCAAATTAAACACACAGACAGACAAATTAGCATACGAAACTTTACCACATGCTTAACCACTTATCAAAGACACAGAAAATAATATGAAAATATTATACGGACTCAGATTTGTGGTCCCGAAGCCACTGTTCTGACTAGGGTGTAAACCGGACTGTTACAATTCTCCCTCTTAGGGATTTTTATCGTCGAAAATCTTACCGTTAAACAAATTCAGATATTGCTGTCTCATTGAATCTTCAGGCTCCCACGTAGCCTCTTCTATTCCGTCTCAATTCCATAGTACTTTCACTAACAGAATTTTCTTGTTTCTAAACTCTTTCACTTTACGAGCTAAGATACGAATCGGTTCCTCTTCATAAGACATATCAGATCGGATTTCAATTTTAGATGGGGTGATCACATGTGACGGATCGGATCGATATCTATGGAGCATCGAGACATGGAATACATTGTGTATTTTTTCTAGCTCAGAGGGCAATCTTAATCTATATGCAACAGGCCCAACTCGTTCAATGATCTCATACGGTCTGATGAACCTCGAACTTAATTTGCCTTTACGTCTGAATTGAAGCACTTTCTTCCTTGGAGACACTTTGTCGCCAATTTCAAATTCTATATCTTTTCGTTTCAAGTCCGCATAAGACTTTTGATGATCAGATGCTGCTTTCAAATAATCTCGGATCAGCTTCACTTCCTGTTCTGAATCTTTTATCAAATCAACCCCATGTAGCTTATTTTCACTGAGCTGAGTCCAATACAGAGGTGTACGACATTTACGTCCGTACAAAGCTTCATAAGGTGCCATTTTGATACTTGACTGAAAACTGTTATTGTATGCAAATTCAATCAATGGCAAATACTGTTCCCACGTACCGTTAAACTCAAGTATACAACATCTTAACATATCTTCAAGAATCTGAATAATCCACTCGGATTGACCATCTGTTTGCGGATGAAAAGCTGTACTGAAATAAAATGGGTAGATTTCGTGGCACCCCGTGCAATCTAACAATCTCAGAAATATAAAACTTGGCTAATCTATCAAGTGAATAGTCAGATCTTACCGAAATAAAATGGGCAGATCTCGTCAATTGGTCAACTATGACCCAAATCGCATCTTTTTTTCTCGGAGTCTGAGGCAAACTAGAAACAAAATCCATTGTCACTCTATCCTATTTCCATTCAGGAATCAGAATTGGTTGTAACAAACCAGACGGAACTTGATGTTTGGCTTTCACTTGTTGACAGATTAAGCATTTCGAAACAAAGTCAGAAATGTCTCGTTTCATACTAGACCACCAATAGCGTTGCATCAGATCATGGTACATCTTTGTACTTCCCGGATGAACAGATAAAAGATTGTTATGTGCTTCACTAAAAATCAGCTGAATCAACTCCAGATTTCTAGGAACACAGATACGACCTCAGAAATTCAAGCAATCATTAATAACTCAAAATTTAGATTCAGAATTCAAATCACACTGGGCTCGTTCCGCTAATAACTCATTATCAGATTTCTGAGCATCACATATCTGCTATATAAACAATGGTTTCACTTTTAACTCAGCTAACATAGAACTATCATCAGACAAATCTAACTGAGCCTTCAAAGCACGTAGTGCAAACAATGATTTTCTACTCAAAGCATCAGCAACAACGTTCGCTTTACCCGGATTATACTCTATCACGAGCTCATAATCTTTTAATAGCTCTAACCATCTTCTTTGACACAGGTTCAAATCTTTTTGAGTCATCAGATATTTCAGACTTTTATGATCTGAAAACACATGGCATTTTTCACCGTATAGGTAATGGCGCCAAATATTAAGTGCAAACACAATCGCAGCTAGTTCAAGGTCGAGTGTCGGATAATTCTTTTCATGAGGTTTAAGTTGTCTCGAGGCATAAGCTATAACTTTTCTTTCCTGCATCAAAACACATCCCAGACCATTTAACAGAGCATCACTATATATAACGAATTCTTTACCCAATTCTGGCTCTAGTCAACGGAGTAGCTATCACTGAAAATCCTTTTACAAATCGACGATAATAACAGGCTAAACCCAGAAAACTACGGACTTCAGATACATTGCTCGGAGGTTTCCAATTTAGAATAGCAGAAATCTTACTCGGATCCACTCGGATTCCAGAAGCTGACATAATATTTCCCAGAAAACTAACCTCGTGTAACCAGAATTCACATTTGCTGAATTTTGCGTACAATTGATTTTCTCTCAATGTTTGCAATACAATTTTCAAATGCTCAGCATGCTAGTTTTCATCACGTGAATAAATCAAGATGTCATCTATGAATACCACAACGAACCGATCTAGGTGCGGTCTGAAAATTCTGTTCATCAGTTCCATAAAAATAGCAGGAGCATTGGTTAGTCCAAATGGCATAACTAAAAACTCATAGTGCCTGTACCTCATTTTCAAAGCAGTCTTCAGAATGTCTGAATCTTTAACTCTCAACTAGTAGTATCCCGATATCAGATCAATCTTACAAAATACAGTAGCTCATTTTAACTTATCAAATAAATCGTCTATTCGGGGCAACAGGTATTTATTCTTTATTGTCACTTTATTCAACTGACGATAATCGATACACATCCTCATCGTGCCATCTTTCTTTTTCACAAACAGAACAGGAGCACCCCAAGGCGAGAAACTTGGTCTAGCAAACCCTCTATCAGTCAATTCTTGCAACTGTGACTTGAACTCTTTCAACTTTGTTGGTGCCATTCTATACGGAGCTATCGACATAGGTGTAGTACTAGGCAGTAAATCAATACTAAATTCAACTTCACAAATCGGAAGCAAACCCGGTAATTCTTCAGGGAATACATTGGAAAACTCACAGACAATAGGCACTGATTCCACTTTCTTCTCAGACACTTTCGAATCAATCACATAAGCAAAATATGCTTCATAACCCTTTTTCACATAACTTTGAGCTTTCAAAACAGATATCACAGTAGGCAATCCATTCAAATCATTAGACTCAACTCGTACAATCTCATCATTCGGACATCTCAAATCAATAGTCTTTCTTTTACAATTCATAATAGTATCATGCAAAGTCAACCAATCCATACCCAGAATAATATCGAACTCATCAAATAGAAAAAGCATCAGATCAGTAGGGAAACAAATATCTCGAAACATTAACAGACATTTCTTGCATACCTTGTCAACAAGGACACTTTTACCTAAGGGGTTCGATACTTTTATAGCAAACTCAGTAGACTCTACAGGTAAAGTCTTGCTGAATACTAAATTCATGCATATATACGAATGCGTAGAACCAGGGTCTATTAATGCAATCACAGAAGTATCATAAAGTATAAAAGTACCCGTTACAATAGCAGGGGGTGAAGTTTCCTCTCGAGCTCGGATAGCATACGCTCTGGTAGGCACTCTAGCTTCAAATCTGGCAACATTGTCTCTCGTAGTTCTCTGACTACCACTAACAATTCTTACATTCTTCGAAGGTCTACCTCTCACAGGTGCATTATCAGATCTCAGATTCTGAACAATCTCTATGTAACACCCCAAACCCGGCCCGTTTAATCCGATCGAATTTGGAATGTCACCGCGGAACACTTTCGAAAAACATTCTTACTTAAGAGTAAAACCGATAAAAATTTGTTGAGTTCAATAAAACATTTTCGTGACTTGTAATATTCTAAGTAAAAATCGGAGTTTATTATAAAAATGTCGGATTCAAGCTTTGCTCGGGGAAATAAAACCGTTTGCAATCAACCTTTCATATTAGGGCATAATAATAACAATACTTAATAAATGGGCTGAAATACTTTAGTGGGCCTTATTACAATACACACTTAATCAAAATACGAAAAATGTAATTATTTAATTAATCAAATAAAACGTCCCTTTTCATAAAAGTCCATTTCCTCATGGCCACCTTTGTATCCTCTCCGACCCGGTCCAAGCTTTACGCGCCACCTGAAAGGTTTAATAAAAATAGAATGAGTCACCAAGACTCAGTGCATAGTTAATACACATGTCCTCACATATGGGCTTGGCCCATATCCACACAATTCATATATATATAACATACAATTATAAATATGCAATTATGAATACACAGTATTATAAATATAATCGCGAATATACAATTACGAAGTCCAATCCACAAAGTGATCCACATATCCTTCTTTTGCAAATTATTTCTTAAAGTCGTGGCTAAGCCACCGATCTCATAGAAATCTCACATATCAATCGGTTCACTAATCAACAATCACGAATGTAGCACGAGGCTAGCATTAGAACACTCACGTAGTGTACACCTTTTCTCCAATAGTCACGTCACAAGTCTCATGCGTACGTATATGTACCATAACAACATTTCGTACGAAACAAATATATATATTTTATACCATGGTCACATATCACTCATAACAATATACATCACATGTCATCACTTTATTTTACACTCATGGATAATCATTTATAATTGCACATCACCAAAAAGTTAATATCATAACCATTAACTTGATTATTCGATCACTTACCTTGGTATCCATACTTTTAGCCTTTATTTCGGCTAACATGCACAACTCATACATTTACATAAAACAATACTTACAATACATATATTAAGCAAATGAACAGTGCCATAACTACGCACCTGACTATAGCGAGATTCTGATTTATCGACTCTTAATATCAACTAAAATCCCGAAAGCTTCCGTTATTTCTATCGATTTGCTCCTAGAACACATAACCGAAATCGGTCACACTGTATCAATAACATGGCCTTAGGCCAAATAGCACAACCACTTACCTTGAGCACTTCAATTCCCCAAAGAGTCATTTGTGCTCCTCAATACTTGCTACACAGAAAAAGAACACATCATTATGATCTTATACATATTCGGCCATCTCTAAAGCCAAGCTCAACATTCTGTTATCACTAAATCCAAAGTATGGCCTATGGCCGAGAATCAAAAGCCACTTGACTTTGCTAAAAGATTCGAAACTATCGTTTGCTTTTAGTGTTGACAAAAACTCTATTAACAACTTATTAGGGTTGGCCAACACAAGAATACTAAAAACATGGCCTTAGGCCGAAACTACCCACTTGCTTACTTTGATGTACCTTCACGTTGGCATATGCAAGAGAACACATCGTTATACCACCATATACATTCGGCCAACCCTAGAAATCAAGGCCTACCCTTGATTTTGACATCCTTATTGAAAAGAACTTAAATTTATTACTAGAGTAGAAAATATTACTTACCCTTGAAGATTCGGCCTCAACGGGAATAAGCATGGATTTGAGGTTGAAGGGAAAAACAAGGAACAAAAAGGAAGAGGTTGAAATAAATTTGGCACCTCCCTTACAATTTTCCAAACCAAAATCAAGCTTTGATCTCACCTTTTTCGGCCAAGAATAAAATGGCAAGACAAGGGATAAAACAAAGAAATTTGGCACCTTTCATAGCCCTCAAAACCTGACCAGCAAGTTCCCAAGAGGATGCTCCTAAATTCGGCTAATCAATTGCAAAATAACCTTAGGAGATTCGGCCATCAATTGTTTAGGAAGGGGAGAAAAACAAAAGATCAAAAGTTTTGGCACTCTTAGTTACTAGGAAGCCGTCCATGAAGGTCCCAAAAAACCCCCCCATTCGGCCATGCTCCCCACGCCCAAAAGACCATCAGCATTTCCTATACACTATAAAATAATAACCCATCATTTAAAATAATAAAACAACATGATTAAAAAAAATGCTCCTTGATTCTCAACGGCAATGCTCTCCCTTTTTCCACAACTAAGGCCGGCCAAGCTTTTGAAATTCCAATGTCGCACATGCCCTCCTTTTCTTAAGTTCCAATATCAACTATTATTGTTTAATCCATTTTCCCATGCATTAAAATTTATTAAAACACAATAAAAATAACCAACCCATCCTCTAAACTCTTTCTTCAACAAATAAAATAAAATAAGTAGTAGAAAAATAAAAGAGCAATGCTCCATACTTCCAATATACATAAAACAAATAAGTAGCAACTTTTAAGCTGCATGCGTGCTTGCTGCATGCATTTAATGCCCATGCAGCTGTTATTTTTTTTTTTCACGCCTGAAAAAGGCCAAAAGAAAACCTCCAGCGCTGTCCCCAGGTCTCGAACCCGAGACCTGGAGAAGACTCCTCAACGCCTCAGCCATTCGGCCTCTAAGCATTTCATGCGATAATCTCATCTGAATTTCTCTTAAGCTTTACTTTCGCTGGCTCCGTAAGCTTTAATGCTAAGAGCAGAAAAATAGAATGCTTTAAGAGAGAACTCCAGGACTCGAACGCGAGTCCCCTTAGTCGCTACTCTCAAACCACGTCCTTAACCACTCGGCCACCCTGACTTTCACGTCAATATTGCTTGCCGAATTTCTTTTAAACCTTACCTTGGCAGTTCCCAGGTCTGAATGCTAAAAAGAAAATAAAGCGCATCATGCGCGATCTCTAGGACTCGAACACGAGTCTTTCGAGCCATAGCTCTCACACAATGTCCTTGGCCACTCGGCCACTATGCATTTTATGTTAACAAATGCATTAAAAATCCTTTTGACCACTTACTTGTATGCGTCCCTTGCGACGCGCGCAAAGCGAAATAAAATGCGGCCTTCAGACTCGAACTCGAGTCCTTGCGAAGGCCTCTCTGTCTTGCTTTGCTAACGTCCCCACCACTCGGCCAGCGCCTTTTTATGATTCAAATCACCTCAATTTATTCTTAAGGCCTCATTGCCCAAATTTCCACTTTTAACCCTCAATTTTCAAACTTTTCAAAAGTGTCCCATTTTAATCCGGGAGTTTTAGAAACTCCAAAAACACATCAAAACCACTCTTGAGGCCTAATACACTCGAGTTATTTTCCAAACTCGTAACCCCTATTTCGGGATATTACACTCTAGCTCAACAGACTCAGGGCAATCACGGATAAAATGATCAAGTGATCCACATCTAAAGCAAGCTCTGTCATTAAGTCTACAACTTCCCGGATGCCTTTTTCCACAATGTTTACATTCAGGTCTCTCAGTCCAGACATTACCAACACTGGCCACTAAAGTTGTTGGGGTTTTGGAACTCATTTGTGATCTAGCTCGATTTTTGTTCGAATGTCCCATATTATCTCAGGAACGACTTTGATTATCTCTAAATCTCTTTGAAGATGACTAGAATGATTTGCTCAGAAATCTCTTTCTCGTATCTCAAGCTTCAAACTCAGCTTTTCTTTTATCTTTCCCAAGTGCCTCAGTTTTGCACGCTCTATCAGCTAGTACTACGAACTCTTTTATTTCTAAAATCCCGACCAACAAATGAATGTCTTCATTAAGACCATCTTCGAACCTTTTGCACATTATCGCTTCAGATGATACACATTTCTGAGCATATTGACTCAGCCTCACGAACTCTCGTTCATATTCCGAAACAATCATTCGGCCCTGTTTTAGTTCCAAAACTTTTTTTCGTTTCTGATCGACGAATCTTTCACTGATGTATTTCTTCCAGAACTCGATCTGAAAGAAGTCCCATGTAACTCGCTCTTTCAGAACAACAGAAATCAAACTTTTCCACCATTGATAGGCTGCATCCCAAAGTAATGATATAACACACTTTATACACTCTTTCGGAGTCAAAGACATCTTATCAAATACCCGGATCGTGTTTTCTAACCAGAACTCAGCTTTTTCAGCATCATCATCATTAGTAGCTCGGAACTCTTCAGCCCCATACTTGCGGATCTTGTCAACTGGAAGCTTATTCCACAGATTCAGATTTGTAGTCAAAGGTATATCGGATGTATGAGGAGGATTAACAGGGGGCAGGGGTTGCAAAACAGTCGGGTTATTCTTTACGAATTGAGTGAACCACTCACTCATCATCTGGAAGAAAGCTTGTTTAGCTTCTCCCTCTTGACCGCTCGTAGCCGGTCTCGAATCAGAGGGCACTGTCCCTTGCACGGGAGCAGGCGCATTACTCTCTATGTCGTCAGCTACGGCTCTTTTGGGATCCATTGCTATATAGAAATCACATTTTATACGTCAGGATTCATCATACTATCACGTTTCAGATATATGGCATGTATAGCTAGACTCTGACACGCTACATTAGTCAGAGAATCGGCTAAACCGTAGCTCTGATACCAACCAAATGTAACACCCCTAACTAGTATCCATCGACGGACTAGGGTTAAAGGCGTTACCGGACAGATCGGAAACATTTTCAGAAGTTCATATAGTTATCCATCAAACTCAAACATAATGTCCCTTAATACGGTCAACAAGTCCTAAAATATGCTTATAAATCGGGTTGGGACAAAACCGAAACATAAACATACATTCTTGGAAATTTAAAACTTTTCTATGTTTTAGGGGTTACACGCCCGTGTGGGCAGACCATGTGCCTCCCACGGCTACTAGACACACCCGTGTGTCCTCTCCGTGGTCGAAACTGACTTTTCTCCCACGGCCACAAGGCACGCTCGTGTGCCACAACCGTGTGACATTATAGGCCATTTTCAAGGCCAAAATGCCATCCACTTGGGTCTTACCTACAAGCAATATTTACCAACACATTTCATGCATACTAGACAACCAAATAACCATTCAATCTAAACATTCAATATCCATTTCAACCATGCCAACTTCCAAGACCAGAACATATGTATATCAAGTATAATTCATCCAAATGCTTACCCAAAAACTTGACCAATTCATGTGCTTCAACCATACCAAAATATACTTCATCTAACACATTAATTAAAACATAATACCAACATATAGCTAACCAAAACACATGGCTAAATTCACTTAATATACAAATACAAAAGACTAGCCTATACATGCCATATCTAGCAACATATATATATCCAAAATGTACCAAAAACAAGTTGAATAGTGTAATGACGATCCTTGACGGTCTTGAGCCTTCAGTAGCATTGACGACCTATAACACAGAGAAAACGCACACACACAGTAAGCTTTCCAAAAGCTTAGTAAGTTATAATACAAAAAAATTTAGCATAGAAGGCATATATACTCATAGATACATTGGCACATCTAAATCACTTAGTAAATTATCACATATATACTTTGGTCCATGTACTTGGCCATATTTGCCACATTCATCAATTCAAAAGTCTCATATACACAAAGCTCTTTCATATTACTATCACATTTCATATTGTTATTCAAATGTACATAATCATCATAGCAAGATCACATAGGAACTTACCTTATATACACACTTAGTGTATGAATCAATGTACCTGAAACGGATTCACCATTTACAAAGTCATTTCGTATCACAGACTTGCCCATTGAACCATAAGGAATCTAATATGATACTCAGAAAGCTTGGAATAATCGTACAATGCCAACGTCCCAGACGAGGTCTTATATGCACTCAAATAACGATGCCACAGTCCCAGGCAGGGTCTTACACGAATCAATACGATGTCGATGTCCCAGACATGGTCTTGCACGTAAAGATCAAATCGATGCCAGCGTCCCAGACGTGGTATTACACGTATAGCTCATTTTGATGCCTACGTCCCAGACGAGGTCTTACACGACATCTCAAATCAACGCCAACGTCCCAGACGAGGTCTTACATGATAAAACAGAGCAGATACCTATGTCATGACATAGCTAATCCTATCTATTCCTTGGTTCGTACGGGACTTCTCGGATATTGTCACTAAGTAATCCTTATCTCAAAATTGATGAACAGATCATATCATAAGTATTAATCGATAACAATAGTCATAAGAATACACATAATTCAATACGAATACATTTATTTGCATAATGACTTACCTCGGATTCGATTTAATAGAAACGGAAATGGCTACTCGGTTACTTTCGCTTTTCCGCGATCTAAGTCTGTTTTCCTCGGTTCTTGATCTATACAAATTCAGAATTAACTCTTTTATTCACTAACTCATTCAATTTAATCCAAGTACACACATTTAGGGCTATTTTCAAATTAACCCTTATATTTGCACAATTTATCAATTTAGTTCATTTTTCTCAAAACATCAAATTCACAAAATCATTACACATCCAAGCTTAACCGAATGCATATATATATCATACAAGTCCAATCATTTCATCAAATTCACAATTTAGTCCTTCAAAATGCTATTTTCACAATTTAGCCCTAATTAGCTAAATTCATCAAAAATTGAAGAACAAAACATATTTATTAAACATATATCTTTCATTGTTCACTATCATCCATCACAAAACACATGAGTTCATCAAAAGCTGATTTCAAAAACTTCATAAATTTTCAAAATTAATACATGGGTTTTGTAGATCTTAAAGCAACGATTGCAAAAACATAGAAATTATCAAAAACCGATTAAATACATACCTTGAATTTGTGCCCCAAACTAGCCGAATGTAACAAGCTCTTCTTGTTTTCTTTCTTTTATGCATTCGGTAGAAGGATGAATGAATTAATGCTCATATTTCATATTTTGTTTTTATCAAAAGACATTTTAATACAAAAATGACATATTTACCCTTTTACTAAACATAAAAACTTATAAACATTATGGGCATTTATGTCCTTTATGCATCCACTAACTTAATAGTGGTCTAATTGCCTCTTAAGGCCTCCTCTTTTAAAAGCCACAACATATAAGCACTTTAACAAATATCATGCAACTTTCACATTTTATGTAGGACTCGGATTTGTGGTCCCGAAACCACTGTTCCGACTAGGGTGTAAACTGGACTGTTACACATCTAGATAAGATCACATAGATACTTACCTTTCATACGCATTTAGTGTACATATCAAAGGTACCTGAAACGGATATACCATCACATAATCGTAGGTATCTCAGATTTGCTCGTTGAACCGTTCGGAATCTAATAGGATACTCAAAATGCTCGGAATAGTCATACAATGCCAACGTCCCAAATGTGGTCTTACATGTAACCAGATATCAATGCCCTTATCCCAGACAGGGTCTTACACGAATCTATATGATGCCAATGTCCCAGACATGGTCTTACACGTAAGTCTCATATCGATGCCAACGTCCTAGACGCGGTTTTACACAAAATCTCGAATCAATGCCAACGTCCCAAACGTGGTCTTACATGATATCATAGAACGGACACCTATGTCATGACATACGTAATTCCTATCTATTCATAGGTTCACACGGGACTTCTCGGACTTTAATAACTTGTCGACTTATTCGTAACTCGTATTTCATATACATTTCATCACAATGGATATTCCTATCAATTCACATTCCATATATATATATCAATAGTCCAATATTAATACATTTATTTATCTATTGACTTACCATGGATTCGGATATTCGTTCGGACTCGGTTATTCGACTACCTTCACTTTCTCTCGATCTAAGTCCATTTTCTTCGGTTCTTGATCTATACATATTCAAATTTAACCCTTTTATTTACCAACATATTCATTTCAACCCAACCACACACATTTAGGGCTATTTGCAACTTAGCCCTCACATTTGCATATTTTGTCAATTTAGTCCATTTTTCTCCAAACATCAAATATTCAAAATCACCATTTGACCAAGCTTAGCCAAATGCCTATATATCTCATACAAGTCCAAACATTTCATCAAATTCACAATTTTGTCCTTCAAATTGCTATTTTCACAATTTAGCCTTAATTAGCTAAATCCATCAAAAATTCAAAAACAAAACATGCTCATCTAACACATATCTTCCATTAAACACCTAAACTCATCACAAAGCTCACCATTTCATTAATGGCACATTTTATAAACATCATCAATACACAAAATTGAGACGTGGGTTTTGAAGTATACGAAGCATTAATTGCAAAAACGTAGAAATTATCAAAAACCGAAGCAAAACTTACCTTGAATCAAGTTTAAAGAGTGTCAAATGCCGTAGCTTCTTCTTTTTTTTTCTTTTGTTTGATTTTCGGTGGAAGAACATATGAATTTCCACCATCCTTTAATCTTTTGTTTTATTATTACCTTATTATTAATCTAGTTACTAAATTAACCTTATACTAAACATATGTACAAATAAACATTAAGGGCATTTATGTCCTTTATTCATCCACTATCTAAATATTGGCATTATTGCCTCATAAGGCCTCCACCCTTAAAAGCCACTACACATAGGTGCTTTAACAAATAGCATGCTAATTTTGCATTTAATGCAATTGAACCCTTTTCTCAAATTAAACACACAACTGATCAAATTTTCCTACGAGGCTTTCACAAATGCTTAGTCACATATCAAAGGTACAAAAAATAATGTTAAAATATTATTCCGACTCGGATTTGTGGTCCCGAAACCACTGTTCCGACTAAGGTCTAAACCAGACTGTTACAAAGCAAGGAAGTGACATTGGTTCATTGTAGTTCTAAATATCAGCTTGCAAATATTCTAACTAGGTCTTTTAGAAAGGTGAGGTTTGAAAAGCTCAAAAATGAAATTGGTGTTCATAGCATGGTGGCCAAGGAGGAGTGTTGTTAAATGGCCAACCATGCAACAGCTCACCCAAATAGCGATCAGGAAAAGTGTGAACTGCCATGCGAACAACCAAGATGCAAATAGGCAGGCAGACTATTCATCCGTGAAAATGTTGGCGAACCCTCCACCCACAATAATGTTAACGAACTCGCCACCCGCGAGAATGATGGCGGATTATCCATATATGAGATGTCCTATGAACTGTGAATTGCATTCAAGTGAGTTGTGCAAGCAAGTTGAGGACCTGCAGAGTGTACCTGCGAATCGAGCCTAATGATTGCATGGAAATATTTTGTTAATGTTGCAAGTGTTGCTTTCTTGTTTTTTAGTGTGTTTTTAATAAAACCAATCTTAGTTGGTAGGATTTGTGATGTTTTTAAGTGCTGATTGACACCAATCACCCTGTATACAAGTTATGCTTTACAGTGTCAAGAGTGTTTTTAATGGGATTAGTTGAGTTTTGATAAGAAAAACCTCTTATATATTGTATAACTTGTAAATTGAAAAGCTAAAGAAATATAGCAAGTCATATTTGATTGCTAACTCTCTCATTTTATTTTCTTCTATTTTTATCTTCCTTGGTTAAAACTTCAACAAAACTCTAATTATAAAATTCTTGCCAGAGGTAAAAATAAAAGTATAAAAGAAATTCATCCGAAATTTAAAAACATGTTCAAAAATAAACTTGGACGAAGATTTTAAATCTAAATCTAACTCGGCTCCTGGACGAAAATTTTAAATCTAAATCTAACTCGGCTCCCAGGGACAAATCTCATGGCCTCATATTTGTTCAGCTAAATTAAAGCCAGGTCATCATATAATTATATCTCGAATGTTATTGGTGTTCAGTTTGGTTAATTCTTGATTATATAAAATTTCAATACCTTTGCTGAATGCTTGGTTAGCGGCAATATTGATGGAAGTATGTGTTATCAGAACTGGTTAGAAAACTAAATTCCAAAGACATAATTAGCACATCAAAGGGAGTGTTGGTCCACCAATCTTAATTTTCAAGCAATGAAGATTATATTTTTGTAGCCAAATTCAACTAAATGTCCAAGTCCATCTTTGCTTTTCATTTCGATTTAACTGTCGCCACACTCGCCTGTCAATTTCCTATGATAATTGGAGGATCAACTGCAGCTGATTGATTCCATTGAATATTTTGATTCTCCTAATTAACAAAGAATGAATGTCTTAATTTTCACTTGTTCACCGCTTGCATCTTTCATCCAAGCTGTAAACACTATCTACTCGGATACTTGTATCAGGGTATGAGTTTGAAAAATGGGTTTACATATGAAGCTATTTTCCTGTAGTCCTATTACTTTTATTGTGATCCAGTTTTGCTGAAAGGAGCTACCGAGCCAGATATAAAAAAGTTCAAACCCTTTGAATGTAGGCTCATGCAGTCAATATAACATATTCAGTAAATTTGGGGTACTCAAATATGGATGTAAAATAAATAGTCCATCCATTTATTGCCCACATTTACTACTTTCAGATATGATTCTCTAACTCGGGTCTTATTCATATGGCAAAGCTCCAACCCGTCTTCTCACCTAAATCTTCCCGCAGAGTTAATTAGTAATGTTACATAATATAGGTAACCGTTGTCTTCCTCTTGATCTGCCATTATTTGGGCTCTGAATTTTCTCATCTTCTTTTGTTACTCTCTTCCTGTGTAGTTGCACTAGCTTAGTATAAACCATGCACTTAACTCATACTCTTATCGAACTAGAAGCAGCAAAGGCAAATGTAGATATCAAATTTTTTAAGTCTTTATCGGTTAAGCCCTTAGAAACTGCACCCTGATGTTCCATAACTTAATGCATTTTGATTGCTTTAATTCTAGAAAAAGCTGCAAATTTTATAGTAAGCTATATAGGTCATATTATGTTCCAAATTTTATACTAAACGATTTTAAAGAACCGTTGGGCCTTGCTCTCCCTTTCCTTCCCATTCAGAATATTTGTTATCCGGTCGATTTACTTTTACGGTAACTTATATATATCATATTATGTTCCAAAAGCTTCCCATTTCTCTTTTTCTTAATCTGTTTCCTTAAAAGCTGTTTCATGGCTTCCATATATCAGATTACGCCTCCATCTCCAGTTGGATAATTTTTGAATAATGATGTTTGATATTGTGAAGAACCCCTTGCTCCTCTTTCTCAGTTTAAAATTATCTGCTTCTGAGATGTTTTGGCTGCATTATCATCTCTAGCTAACATCTATTTATCATCCCATAACCAAGCTGTTGGCTTTCGTAAGATGCACATCAAAGGGGGAGCTATAAAAGTATCAGCAATACCTAATTTTGTATTCGCATATCCAATAAACTGGTCCAGGGAAAGGATTGCACCAATGGCAGAGATGATAATGGGTTGCACATTATGCTAAAATGAAAATAAAACAGAAATTTGATGGGGACCATCAACACATGCTAATGTGCACCGCCTAAGCATGAAGCCAAATTTCGAGTTAAATGAAGAAAGGGAAACCCAAAACCAAAAGAATCTTATCAAATAAAAATATGTGTATATAGAAATCTATCCTTTGTAGAGTTGCTAGGGTAAATATAAACTGGTATATTGAGATTACTTACCACTTAATTTCATTTCTTTTTCTTTTTACCTTTCTTATGAATTCCAAGTCCTTGAAACAAAAATCAATCAAAAAGACCTGGTCTACAGCATTATTGGTATATGCTAACATGCGCGCCTTTTACACCCCACTGGAGGCCCTGCAGTTCTTAGCCTCATACCTCATAATTAAAGAAACTTTCCTGTCGTTTTCATTTCCCCATTGTTTAAAGACTTGAAAAGAAGACTGGAATTTAAAAAAAAAAAAAAAAAAACCCATAATTAATGTACCCAACCACAATATTACCGTAGCCAATAATAAAGATTTAAGATCAAAGTAGCTGAAGATATACGGCAGTGATTTTAGCGAGAAATGGGTGGGAAAATACAAAATTTTACAGTTCTTTGACAGATTACTTTTTGCTAGACTTTTCAAGATTTGATGAGGAAGGAACAGTAAGAAACGTAGAAGGCGATGGATGGTGCGAGGGATGAAAAAGGTGAAGCACATGTGGCTGAGCTTGCAGTTGTAGTTGCACTGATCAATGGCCACTGGCCAAAGGCCCAAAAGGATACGTAATAACTGGCAACCGACGCAGCCAGTTCAAAGAAGTTTTGTCCCAAGTGGATTGGTTTGTTTTGTAGTAAAACGAATAAAATACTATCTTTAGAATTTAGATCTTTTGCAGTCCACCAGTAGGCTTTAATCTCATGGGTATGCGGTTACAGGCTCATTTCATTATTGGTTTAATCTATTTTTCTATTTTCCTTGTTATGAAAATTAGAATTATTAAGAGGTTTTTTTTAACGTTGAGTTATAGTAAATTAAGTTCCAATTAAATCAACATATAGAAGTGAAAGGTAATAGAAATGCAATAAAATTGATTATATAGTTTAGAATTTTTTCTTAGGGGACATTATGTAAAGAGTAATTTACTATAAATCAATAGTATAAGTAGTGATTTAAGTTTATTTCACTAATAAAATTATAATTTCACTCCTATACATTTAACTAAAATCACATTTTCATTAAATCTTTCCCTTGAAAGTTTAATTACAAATTCAACATGGAAACCATTTGTTTACAACTAAAATATACTTTTAACACATTTTTTAAATGAACATAATAGTGACCTCTAATTCAAACATCAAATCGATAATCAATTTGATGTGAACATTAAGACCTAATCATAAACCCATGAACATGATAAGCTTAGTTTTCTACAAGGTTCAATAAGTCGATCCAAGTCCAAATTGTTGAAAGACCAACTTAATGTGTTGGTTCAATATTTGGTTCCAAAAGACTTTCAAGAAAGAGAATTTGAAGATCCACATAGTCAAGACTTCATTTCATGTTACATGGGGTTTAATGACACAAACCTAAGACATAAAACGAGATGAAAGGTTTTAATAAGCTTGTAAGAGACCAAGTTATGAAGAGAGAAGCCCAAACACACACCCAATTAAGATCGATTTATTTAGTTACGTAATTTTTGTACGCCATTGTATTGGACCAAGCTCAGTGAAAACAAGATACACAGGATAGATTTGATTAAAGAGACCGAACAGAAGGTAGCAGTGATCCGGGATAGTTTAAAGGCCGCATCAGACCGTCAAAAATCATATGCCTATTTGAAACGTAAAGACATTGAGTTTCAGGTTGGAGATCGGATATTTTTGAAAATTTCACCGTGGAAGAAAGTACTCAGATTCGGTCGTAAAGGCAAGTTGAGTCCAAGATTCATTGGACCGTATGAAATCACAGAGCATATTGGGCCGGTTGCTTATAGATTATAGTTACTACCTGAATTAGAGAGGATACATAATGTCTTCCATGTTTCGATGCTTCGTAAATACCGATCAGATCCATCGCATGTGATTAGCCTGACGGAAGTTGAGATTAAGTCCGATATGACCTACGAAGAAGAACCAATTCGTATTCTGACTCGGGAAGTAAAAGAGCTGAGAAATAAGAAAGTTCCCTTAGTTAAAGTGCTATGGCAAAAGGACGGGTTTAAAGAAGCAACTTGGGAATCGAAGGACACTATGAAAGAGCGTTATCCGAACCTTTTTACTGGTAAGATTTTCAGGGACGAAAATTCCTAAGGGTGGAGAGTTGTAACAGTCTGAATTTGACCCTAATCGGAACGGTGGTTTCGGGACCACGAATCTAAATGAATAGGAAAAATTTTTAAAATCTTATTATCATTTTTCGTGTTTAATATATATACTTGAATATGTGTTAGTGTTTCGTAATTTTAATTTTCGGTTAAGGTGAATAATTTAAGTGAAAGGACTAAATAGAACAAGTGGAAAAACAATAGTTTTTATGAAATTGGTGGCCAAATTAAATTGTCTTCTTTTGAGTAGGTATTGAAGTGATAAATTAGCCTTTTTGAATGTATAGTGGACGGCAAGAGTAATAGAATATTACTAAGTGGTTGTTTTATATTATAAAATGGAAATAATAAAATAAAAGATATGAAATGAATATTATAATAAAAACAAAACATTAGTGGGAAGGGAGTGTCCATCTTTTTACTCTTGTTATTGCCGAATTCTTGAGGAAAAAGAAGGAGAAGGATTTTGACCATTTTCGACCATTGCATGACCTAATTGGGTGAGTGATCAAGTTTATTTCTTGATAATTTTAATAATTTTAAGTAGTCACCTTGTAAATTAGCTAACCCATAACCGAATTTTTGCTATAGAAATGTCTTTCGAAAGTTGCCATGAACATGATTTTTATGTTTCAGTGATTTAAGCTAAATTATGCTATATGTATGTTAGACTATCAAGTTCTCTTTACAAATTCTAATGGAGGTTAGCTCAATGAAGAATTCGTGAGATGAACTAGGTAGCTCGAATAATGGAAGGAATGTGATAATATATGTATTATGAACATTCGGCTTTGGCTTCATGTTATGGAAAATTTTGATAATTGGTATTTGGAATCTTAAGGACTTATTTGTAAATGATAAATAATTGTTGAACTAGAAATACAAATTGACGGTTTGTATAGATGTAATATAGGGAGGAGAAAATTCGGTCCTTAAGAATGTAGTTTAAATTTTGTGTATTTTCGTGTGTTATGCCTTGAGAACTAAATGATAAGAATTTAAAATTCTGGGGGTAAAGTGGCAAATTTTATAATTTTAAGCTCTAAATAAAAATAAATAGAAATGAATGTGAATGAGCTTTACTTGATATTTCTTAGATCGGGAACAAAAAGAAAAGAAGCTAGATGGAGGAAAAGCTAAAATACAAGAGTAACTGGGAAATTCAAAGTATTCGACTTCCGAGATAAGTTTATAAGTAAATTGAATTCACACGACATGCATTAAATTGAATTACGTGTTCTATATTGAATTTTAAGATATTTTAATCTTAAAGTGCCGAATACAACTTGGTTATAAAGCAGAGTATGCCAATTGAGGTATGATTATGTGTATGTGGTGGCTTATGTTATTCTTGATTTATGTGATTAAATAATGGTACATATATATGTGAAACTAGTGACGAGTGAATATATTATTGCCGAAAGTAGCATGGTATGGAAGTTAATTGGAGTAAATGTTGAATGTGGATCTGATCATGTGTATAGCTAAAGTTTTAAAGTTAGATGAAGGGATGTGATTCGGATATGAATTAAGGTGGACGTTGAGGTAAGGTATGATAGTAATAAAATGATTCACTATGTGTATATATGGGACATGACCAATTGGGAGAGTTGGGCCTTGGAAAAAGGTTTAAGATGTATATATGTGTGCATGAAAGTAGGTTATGTTTATGAAATTTAGAAGTAAATTATGTGATATGTGAGTGTGGAAGAAGGCAAATAAAAAGGGGCGCTATGTGCGCGAATTTTATCCACCAAGCACTATTTGTGCGATATCAATCGAATGGCACTTAAAGTGCATATTTTAAGTTACCGAGCACTATGTATGCGAAATTGGTTAATTGGCAGTAAGTGTGCGGAAAACAATTTGTAACGGCATTAAGTGTGCGATACGTTACGGGATTGGTACTATGTGTACGAGGCATTGGATTTTTGTAAAGGATGAGGACTTACATAGAGGTAAAATCTTTATGACAGGTATGTATGTTTTAGTTATTGGCTCATTATTTTGATGTACATGAGTAAGTCAACATTGTGTGGGAAGTTGAATGTGGCTATTCGATTTGTAATTAAGGACTAAGAAAATAAAGTGTCGTTATTAGTGAATAATCGTGCATTTGTATACTTGTATAGCCTTATAAGTGATTATGTAATAGAATTGATTGGAAGCCATTATGAATGCTCTAATTTATGCTATTATTCTTTTCTTATAACTTACTAAGCTTGAGTAGCTTATCGTTTCTATTTTTTTGTTCATGGTAGTTATCGTTGGAGTTGAAGCTCGTATTCGGGATCCCTGTCAAAGTCAATCACATTATCACCTACGCTTGGTGTTTCTTTTAGCTTGAACTTTAGTAATTATGGCATGTATAAGTTTAAGGGTGTCATGGCCTCTTTTGGGTTGGCATGTTTATATAGGCCATGCGAAAATGGCTAGTTAAGTTATCTTGAACTTGCACAATATTCGGTCAAGGTTAAGGTTCATAATGAGTTATATGTTTTCATAATGGATGTTATTCAAATGGCTATTGCATTATGAATTATATTTATATGTATGGGCATTGAATGATAATGGATGTATGCGGCATGTGGTGGTGGAAGGGTTATGTAACGATGATTTTTGTTAAGGGTCGTATGTATTATATATTAACGCCCTCAATGAAATATGCTCAACTTGTATTATGAATAAAAAGGGCTATGAAATTTGGAAATGAAGGGTAAAATAAAGATTGAATACTTGAAAGGTTCGAACACCCACATGCATAACAACAAGACCGAATAGGTAAGTAAAATGTTACCAATGATCTTGTTGTCTTTGTTTAGTAACATGATAAAGAGTAGAAGGTAAATGTATGGCTGAATTCTATTGAAATGAAAACCATAGATAAGCTAATACATATGTTATAAATCGGGCTTGCATTTTGATATATGTTCGATGTTGGAAATTTTGACCTTGACTGTTATAATAATATGACGATTTATGTGTTGGATATTTTCAGCAACTGGTTGGGGAAATGTGTTAAGTCATAGATTCATCTTCTTATGTGCATTTTGGTTATGGTAATGGATTTTTGGCCAATTGCATAGTAAATTAGTTTTAGATGAAATGTGTTTAGTGATAATAATTACCTTGCGTCACATGTTTGAAGTGGCCGTAATATGCATGATATATGTTTTGTTTCCCTTATGAATATTTGATCATGATCGTATAGAAAATATATTAATCTATAAGATTCGGCCCTAGCCTCCTCATTTGAATATGAATTTCTTTTCTTTATGTTTCATATGCATTACAAGAGCATGGTATATGTATATCGATGTCTATTCAGGGTTGGGTTTAATTTGGTAATGTCCCATGACCTAGTTCGGCGACGAATAGGGGTGAGGGGTGTTACACATGCATATGGCCGTTACCACACTCTAACCTAGCGACTTGTCCATGGACATGTTTAATTATTAAAAAGTCTTATGCGGTTTAAGAGTTGTTCAATACTAAGCTTAAAGTCCATAAAACCCTAGCATACTAGTTTACATCCCCATAAAGCCCATCAACCCATTTCACATTCATATAACCCACAATGGCCACATCACATTTTTATGGCCCACTAGGCCCAAATCTCAGTCATATGACCCATTAGGCCCAAAACAAATCCAGATCATGTAACATGCATGCCTAACCCAATCCATATAATCAAATTAATCCATTTCATCAAACTTAGCCTTGGGGCCCACGGGCCCATTTAGCCACTTTTGGCCTTTCGGCTTTCCGGAGTTGTCGGTATGTGTGTGTAGTGTTTACACACCTGGTTACCGTGACGTGCTATTCTATCCTTAGCCTTGAACCTACAACCAACCAACCTTCAATCAACCACTCATACTTAATCAAATATTTACTCAAAAGCCAAAACCTTACCATAAAAAGTCGAAACCTTACCATAACCTTACCGTGTGCCACTGGGTTTTAATAGCCCTTCCTTAGCTACTAATCAGGGGTATCCCCTAGATCTGCACTCATACATACACCATCAAAATCCAAGTGACTCATAATCCACACAAGTCACCTCCTATAGATCACACACATATTCGACCATTCACTTAATCTACCATCGAGTTGAGTACATTTACCATTGCTAACCATCCTACCACGCTTGCGATCTTTGAACCTTATCCTTGTTACCACAGAGTTAACAATAGGTCAGTTAGACAGCCTTTCAGCTTTTAGCAAAACATACAAGAGAGGTTAACCGAATTCTTTCGGCTTTTGAGATTAGTATGGTGACAGAGACAATTCGGCACCAATAGGGAGAAGAAGAGGAGAAGTGATTGGCTAGAACTAAAGGTGAACAAGAGAAGGAATTTAAGAAGAGAAGGTATGGGGAATTCGACTAGAGAGAAAACCAAAATTTCGACAAAGGAATGATGGGTTTTTTTTTTTTAGCAAATGGAAGAATTTGGCTAATGGGGAGAAAAAAAATGTAATGGAACCGAAGGAACCTCTCAAAGGAATTCGACACCTCCTTTTATAGCCAATAGCTGAATCCTACCTTCCCCCGCAATCCAATTCGGCACCAACTCTTCCCACTTCTCATCTCCTAATATTTCTCCATGATATCTCCTTTATCTCATCAGAAATTCCCTCCTTTATCAGCTCACAAGACCAATTCAAACACTTCAACAAAAGAGTCCAAACTCCACACAACTCTGGCCGTCTACTATGAAAAATAAACCCTCCAAAAAAACCTTACCACTACTCGAACCTTGGACCTCTTCACGCCACCTTGTAGCTCCTCTAGTGACGCCACCTTGCCACTGGACCAAAAGCCCATTTGTGTCCTACTTTCCCTTTAATCTGCTTAAGAGGCCTAATGCCTGAGACTAGCGTCCACTAAAGCAAGAAAAAATAAAGTTTTCCTATGGTCATCCCTATCTCTAAGACTTCAAATAATCCCTATAATACCTTATAATTAATATTCTAAGTGCTACTCATACATACCAACCTCAGTGCACAGAAATTTAAAGTTTCGAGATTTTTTTTTGGGGGCGTTACAACCCAATAGGCCCAAATATACTAGGCCTAAATTGAGGGCATTATAGAAACATAAAAACATAAGTAAAAATGATGCATTATTTACATACAAACTTACCTCGAAAGTAAAATAGGTGAAAATGACTTATTCGTCAATTACTTGTTTTTCCCCGAACTAGATCTAAACCTTGTTTTTCTTGATCTAAAACATCACATTTAACTTATTTAATCATTATACTAATCAACTCATCCCAAAAATCATATTTGGAAAAATTACATTTTTGCCCCTGAACTTTGTCATATTTACACTTTTGCCCCTAGGCTTGTAAAATGATTTTCATTCAATTTATTTGTACTTTAAGCCTAGCCAAACCATTTTGATAACTATAACAGCCCACAATTTCCATTAAAACACACTTTTATGACATATTTTATAACCTTTACAAATTAGTCCTTTTAGGCATTTTCACCGAAAATCATTTAGTAAAAGTCATTTCTCTAACCATAAACATGTATTTTCTACCATTAAACATCAAAATACACACATATTCATCATGGGTCAAAACCCTAGACTTTAACCATATCTCAAATTAGTGGTAGAAATAGATAGATCTTGTTACAAGGATTTCAAAAATGTAAAAATTATTAAAAACGGGGCTAGAACGGACTTACTTGGAAGCTTGAAAAACCTTAGACATAGTTTCTCCATGCAAGTTTCGGCCAAGGGGTTGAAGACGGACAAAAATTGACTTTTAATTTTGTTTTTAATTCATTTTAATAATTAAATGATCAAAATGCCCTTAATGAAAAACTTTGGAAACATGCCTAACCATGTCCATTTTTGTCCACCAACTTAAACTATGGTCTAATTACCATATAGGGACCTCCAATTTAAAATTTCATAACAATTGGACACCTCTAGCATGTAGAACTCAAGTTTTGCACTTTTTACAATTTAGTCCTTTTGACTAAATTGAGTGCCCAAACGTCACAATTTATGAACGAATTTTTCACAAATTTATTTTGTGAAATCGTAGACCATAAAAATATAATAAAAATAAATTTTCTTATGTCGAATTTGTGGTGCCGAAACCACTGTTCCGACTAGGCCCAAAATCAAGCTGTTACATCTTCTAATTACCACACTTTTCACAGTTATCAAATAACCTAAAGAAGTGAATAGAACAATATAACACATGTATTTTCTCATTACCACACTTCTTATTTTTTTAACCGATCAACTGTGGATCTTCCCATATGTATCACAATGATAACATTGCATAATTTAAATATTATAAACAATTATAAAACAGATATATAATGAGATAAGTAATTAAAATAAAATTATCAGCCAAAGTTTCAATGGTTCTATTTCTAGAAAATAAAATTACATAATTTTTTACCACAAGGCATTCCTTGGTTCTTTAACTGGCATCGCATATTTTCCTCGTTATGGACTCTTTTTGGAAAAATTATATTGAAGTCTTATGTCTGATTCCGGCTCATAAGAATTCTATGAATTTTTTTAAAAGAAATAGCTCTACGTGGAGATGATAGTCTATGGTCTATTTCCTAAGAACCAGAATCTCGGCAATAGAAAACAATTATATAACAAATATATAATGTTGCATCCGTTCCCATATATAACTCAAAACATGAATAAGTTCTAAAGAATGTTACTTTCTATGTAATCAAATCATTCAAGAAGAAGGGACATTTATTTTGATTATCTGTTTATACTTATAAATAGAATACAACCTAGTTCTGATACCAATTGTTGGAAAAATGAGTTTGGAAAACGCAGCGGAAAATAAAATTTAGGAAAAACCAGAGTTTTAATTTTTTTTCCAAAACAAGATCTTTGTTGTGATATCTAAAGTAATAGCCACTTAATCAAATTTGTACCTTTTTGATTCATCTAGGATGAGTGCTTTGACCGAGTAGCCTTCTTTGCTATCCTCAAGCTCACGTCTGCCTAGTGTGGGCTCGCTTCCAATTAGAAATTTTTTCACAAAAATTATCAGTGGGGTAATTTTGCAATTTCTCTAAACTGTTGAGTCAAGTTTTAAACCAGGAAAATATCTTTAGAAATTTTCTAAAATAATCGCTTCAGAGAATTTTCTCTCTACAGCTTTCTCTTGAATTCAAATGTGTGTAAAATAA
Source organism: Gossypium bickii (assembly GCA_025503065.1). Taxonomy (NCBI): domain Eukaryota; kingdom Viridiplantae; phylum Streptophyta; class Magnoliopsida; order Malvales; family Malvaceae; genus Gossypium; species Gossypium bickii. The sequence continues at coordinate 36,186,121 of CP106717.1, read as the reverse complement.
AGACCCAAGGCTTTCTTTATATAGTGTAACACCCCTAACCCATATTCGTCGCCGAATTAGGGTTACGAGGCATTTACAAAGAAAATACAGCTTTCATACATTCACATAATCACATAGAACTTATCCACAAATGCATATATATATATATAAGATTTTACTAATTTAATATTAGTCTTAAATGATTAGTCACACTTGATATGCAAATTATGTCTTACAGTTCAATCGAATTCATTTCAATTATAAATCATTTTATCAAGTCAATATACATGTCTTAAAGTCACACAATTTGCATAAAAAAAAAATACATACATAAATCATAAGCTTATCATTATAACGACGTATTCGAACTAAGCATATGATGTTTATTAGCCATGTACAAATGAAATCCAAAACCAAGTATACTTTCTACTTAATTCCATGTGTTGCCGAATACATAACTCATAATATTTATTTCTTCAATTCACATTTAAGCAAAACATGTATATTTAATAATTGATATTACACAACTAAACACATCATGGTTATATGTCATGACTAACCTATATATATATATATCTATCCATATATATGTATACGATATGTACCTAGCTTATAACCGAATATACCCACATACATTTCATAATATCCATGTGTCATAATAATTTATATAAATTTAACTTATACCTCTAACACTCACATGAAATCCTAACATTATTAACCTATGAACAAAACACAATTATGGTTCAATATAATCGAGTATACAAATGATTATTCATACCACATTACCCAACTCAAATGTTCATTTCACAAACATATATTTCCTTACCATATTCGATTTAAACCTTGATTGAATTTGCATAAGCATTAACGAAATAAACCGACAATTATATCAAAAGCATGAAAAACATACTTAACCAAAAATTTAGCCATATTCGCATGGCTATTATTTACATGAATAAAAAGTTTCATCTAAACAAAGTCAAAGTCTTTCCTGTACATGCCTCTATCTGAAAACCAAAATGAAAGAGTACCAAATTAGATTGATAGTGTAGATGACTTTCTTGACGATCCTGATGAGCTTGTAGCCAGAAACTAATCTATAAAACAGAAGAGAACATTTCACCCAAATAAGCTTCCTAGCTTAGTAAGTCCTAAGCTCATGATAATATAACATTTAAACACTTAAACATTTAAATTTCATTCAACTTATCACATTGCACATAAACGTTTAAGTATATTGATTTATACAAGGCCGAATTCTAATAGTTCGTTAACCTAAGTAATTGTACTTCATTTCCATAAACCTGTATCTCTTTGAAGCACAAATAAGTATATTACAAGAATCACATGTTCCAAATCGTAAGTAATCTGACATTCATATCAACCATGTTATCGTACTAAATTTTCTTTTACTCTTAGCATTTCTATTTAAAAACCGAATCTCCATAATAGTACATTCAAGCTCAAATTCAATCATATAATACTCATGCACATCAATCTTAACCTCAAATGTACATAACACTGTTCTCATAGTATTAACTCGACTCAAGTAACATTAAACATAACATATCTTACATGCTTACCTAAGCCGTTAACTAAATACATTAGCTATGGTTTGCCTTGAACAAAATTCGATTTCTCCTTTGTCAAACACATCACCTGCATCAAGCCTGCTAGGCGTCAAAGCCCGATAAGTAACACCGGCACGAAGCCTGCTAGGCGTCAAAGCCCGATAAGTAACACCAAAGACAAGGCTGCTGGGCTCGTGAGCCGTAATAAGTCACTGGCACTAGGCCTGCTAGGCTTAAAGCTTGAAATAAATCACTAGGCTTAAAGCCCGAAACACATCAATGTGATCAATCATTCCACACACATTTCATAACTATATTACATATCCAATTCAACTAAGCTTATTCACATTAAACAAATAAAATCATTACGTCATCGTACAATCCCACAATTCGCATCGAGACACTTATTCATATCATATTATCAAATTATGCAATCAATCTAATATACTTATATATATTCGGCTATGACATAAATATGTACTAAAATTTATCAAACATTATCATTTAATATGTTCACAAATAATTCTTTAATATATTTCAGCTTAAGGACTTACCTCGGTTGTCGATAGTCCGTGCGAATCGGCTATTCGAGAACCTTCGTCTTTCCCCGATCTAATTCCGTTTTTCTTTGCTCTTGATCTAAAATACATTAAAATCTAGCTCATTCAAGTACATTTCATCTCAATTTAGTCCCTAAGCCCATAAATAAGCAAATTACCATTTTACCCTACTATTTCAAATTTTTACATTTTAGTCCTATTTGCATAAAACACAAAATACACCAAATTTCTCCATACTCCTTAAGGGTCGAATATGTATAGGGACTATAAAAGTCCATTTCTTTCATTTATTTTGCAATTAAGCCCCTCTAAAATTTCATTTTTTTACAAATTGGCCCTAAAAACAGAAATTCACCAAAACTTCCAATATATAATATACTAATTTTTAACCTATCTTTTATCTAAATTCATCAAACATCAAAAACCATATAAACCTATCAATAGCCAAACATCTAGCATGCTTAGATTCAAAAATTTCAACATGGGTCAGCTACGGTTTGAAGCAACGATCTCAAAAACATAAAAATTAACAAAAACCGAATTCAAACTAACCTTGAAATCAAGCCTTCAAATGCCGAAAATCAAAGAACATAAACTCTCCTTTTCTTTTTCAACATTCGGCCAACAACCAAAAAGATGATAATGGCCATTTTCTTTTGTTTTATTTAACATATATTACATTATTATTAAATTACCTAAATAACCTTAAAGTTAAAATAACTAAACAATATAATTTAAGGACAAGCTTGTCCATGGCCGACCACTAACTCTTAAAATGGGTTATTTACCCTTTTCATACCTCATATTAAAAAGCCATGCTCAAATTAACACCTTTCACTTTAGTATGCTACTTTTACGCTTTACGCGATTAAGTCCTTTTTATCAAATTAAACACTTAAACGATAAAATTTTCATACGAAACTTTCACACATATCAATTCACATATTATAGACTCAAATTATAATATTAAAATATTTCTCGGACTCAGATTCGTGGTCTCGAAACTACCATTCCGATTAGGTTTAAATTCGGTCTGTTACAACTCTCCCCCTCTTTAGGATTTTCATCCCCGAAAATCTTACCGTTAAACAAAGTCGGGTATTGTTGCCTCATTGAATCCTCAAGCTCCCACGTAGCCTCTTCAACTCCGTGACGATTCCATAGTACCTTCACTAATGGAATCCTTTTATTTCTCAACTCTTTTATTTCCCGAGCTAAGATACGGATCGGTTCTTCATCATAAGTCAAATCAGATTGGATTTCAATCTCTGATGGTGTGATCACATGAGACGGATCGATCCAGACTTCACGAAGCATCAAAACATGAAATACGTCATGTATCTTTTCTAACTCAGAGGGCAATTTCAATCTATAAGCAACAGGCCCAATACGTTCGATGATTTCATACGGTCCGATAAATCTCGGACTCAACTTGCCTTTCCGACCAAATCGGAGTACTTTCTTCCACGGAGAAACTTTTAAGAATACACGATCTCCGACCTGAAATTCAATGTCTTTACGTTTCAAATCTGTATAGGACTTTTGTCGATCTGATGCAGCTTTCAAATTATCTTTGATTATGGCCACCTTCTGTTTAGTCTCTTTAATCAAATCAACCCCGTGTATCTTATTTTCGCTAAGCTCAGTCCAGTATAATGGTGTTCAACATTTTTGCCCGTACAAGGCTTCATAAGGTACCATTTTGATACTAGATTGAAAGCTATTATTGTAAGCAAATTCAATCAAAGTTAGGTATCGTTCCCACGTACCTTCAAATTCGAGAACGCAACATCTCAACATGTCCTCTAATATCTGAATAGTTCGCTCGGACTGACCGTCTGTCTGCAGATGAAAGGCTGTACTAAAATGAAGTTTAGTACCTAAAGCATCTTGCAATTTCTTCCAAAACAGCGATGTGAATCTCGGGTCTCTGTCTGAAACAATGGATCTCGGTACACCATGCAGTCTCACAATATGTGATACATACAATTCGGCAAGTTTATCGAGTGAATAGTCCGTACGAACTAGTACAAAATGAGCTAATTTGGTCAGTCTATCAACTATAACCCAAACAGCATCTTTCTTACTCGGTGTCATAGGGAGACCGGATACAAAATCCATTGTAATTCTATCCCATTTCCATTCAGGTATCATGATTGGCTGAAGTAGTCCGGATGGCACTTGATGCTCAGCTTTTACTTGCTGACAAATTAAGCATTTTGAAACAAATTCAGATATATCCCGTTTCATGCCAGGCCACCTATAGAACTGTTTCAATTCGTTATACATTTTTGTGCTACCCAGATGTATCGATAGTCGACCACTATGGGCCTCACTCAAAATCATCTGTATCAAATCTGAGTTCTTTAGAACACACATTCGGCTTTTAAAATTCAAACAGTCATTTGCATCAATCTGAAAATCTGATTCTGCACCTTTTTCACACTGAATTCGACTAGCAATCAAATCTTTGTCAACTTTTTGTGCATCACAAATTTGCTGAATAAACATCTGCCTTGCTTGTAACTCGGCTATGATCGAACCATCATCAGATATAGCCATCTGTGGGTTCATTGCATGAAGAGCAAACAATGATTTTCGACTAAATGCATCTGCAACAACGTTAGCTTTCCCTGGATGGTAGTCAATCACCAACTCATAGTCTTTCAACAATTCTAACCATCTGCGTTGTCTCAAGTTCAGATCTTTCTGAGTCATCAAATACTTTAGACTTTTATGATCTGAATAAACGTGACATTTCTCGCCGAATAAATAATGATGCCAAATTTCAGTGCGAACACAATGGCTGCAAGCTCTAAATCATGCATCGGGTAATTTCTTTCATGCGGCTTCAATTGTCTCGATGCGTAGGCTACTACTCTGCCTTCCTGCATCAATACGCAGCCCAAACCATTTAAGGAAGCATCAGAATACACAACAAATTCCTTACCCGACTCAGGCTGAGCTAACACTGGAGCTTCCGTCAAAAGGGCTTTCAACTGATCGAAACTCTTCTGACAATTTTCCGACCACTTGAACTTTACATCTTTTAGTAGTAGCTTTGTCAAAGGTGTAGCTATCACAGAAAAACCTTTCACAAACCGTCTGTAGTATCCCGCAAGTCCCAGAAAACTTCGAATCTCAAAAACATTCTTCGGTGGCTTCCAATCAAGTATAGCCGAAATTTTGTTTGGATCGACTCGAATACCGATGCTGAAACAACATGTCCCAAAAAGCTAACCTCTTTCATCCAGAATTGACACTTACTAAACTTCGTATACAACTGTTGATCTCTCAAAGTTTGTAGTACTAATCTCAAATGCTCGGCATGCTCGGTTTCATCTTTGGAGTAGATCAGTATATCATCAATAAACACTACTACAAACTGATCCAAAAACTGTCTGAAAACTCGATTCATTAGATCCATAAAAACAGCAGGTGCATTAGTGAGTCCAAAAGGCATAACCAGAAACTCAGAATGTCCATACCTCGTCCAGAATGCAGTCTTTGGCACATTTGTATCTCTGACTCGCAACTGATAATAGCCCGATCTCAAATCTATCTTTGAAAATACTGATGCCCCTTTCAACTGGTCAAACAAGTCATCAATCCGAGGTAACGGGTACTTATTCTTTATAGTTACCTTATTCAGTTGCCGATAATCAATGCACATTCGCATCGTTCCATCTTTCTTTTTCACAAAAAGAACTGGTGCACCCCAAGGAGAAAAGCTCGGTCGTGCAAAGCCCCTATCTGTTAACTCTTGCAACTGTGCTTTCAACTCTTTCAACTCAGTAGGTGCCATCCGATATGGATCTATCGAAATCGGAGTCGTCCTCGATACTAGCTCAATACCAAACTCAATCTCTCGCACTGGTGGTAAACCCGGTAGTTCTTCAGGAAACACATCTGAGTATTCACACACAACCGATACAGATTCAATTTGTTTCTCAGACACTTTATTATCCAACACATAGGCCAAATAAGCTTCACACCCTTTTCTCACATATTTTTGGGCTAACATCGAAGATATTACTGTAGGAAACCCACTTAAATCACTGGATTCAATTCTGATGATCTCCCCGTTCTGACATCTCAAATCAATTAACTTTCTTTTGCAATTCACCACTGCGTCACGTGAAGTTAACCAGTCCATTCCTAAAATTATATCGAACTCATTGAAGGGCAACAACATTAAATCGGCTGGAAAGCAAGAATCCCGAATCATCAACGGGCAACCTCAACACACTTTATTAACAAGCACACATCTACCCAAAGGATTGGACCCACGAATCACAAACTCAGTAGACTCAACTGGCAGAGTCTTACCGAATACTAGAGTTTCACACACATATGAATGGGTTGAACCAGTATCAATCAATGCAATCACAGTAGTATCATAAAGGGTGAAAGTACCGGTAATAACATCGGGGGAGGAAGCATCCTCTCTGGCTCGTGTAGCATAAGCTCTAGCTGGAGCTCTAACCTCAGATCGAACTACAGTGTTCTTCGTTCCTCTCTAACTACCATCTACATTGCCTGAATGTCTGGGTGGCCTACCTCGCGCTGACGTGTTACTCGACTTAATGTTCTGAACTGTATTCTGCTCAACTAACATCGGACATTCTCTAATAAAATGATCTGACAATCCACATTTAAAGCAAGACCGATCACGGAATCTACAACTCCCAGAATGCCATTTCCCACAATGCTTGCATTCAACTCGATTCTGTGGAACGTTACCAACACTGGCCATCGAGGTAGCTCGGGAGACCACTAGGGGTTGATCTCGTCTAGGTAAGTCTGAGGTAGCTTTATGTCAGCTGAAGCCATCTCTGAACTTTTTTGATGTGGAATGGAAATTCTTACCCGATGATCTCTTACGAGTGTCTCTAGCTTCTTTCTCAGCCTTTCTTTTCTCCTTCTCGAGCTCTTCAGCTTTGCAAGCTCGCTCAACTAGAGTCACAAACTCTTTGATTTCAAGAATACCAACAAGCAACTGCAAATCTTCATTTAAACCGTCTTCCAACCTTTTGCACATAATGGCTTCAGTAGATACACACTCTCTAGCATATCGGCTCAATCTGACAAATTTTCGTTCATATTCAGTCACGATCATTTGCCCCTGTTTCAATTCAAGAAATTCTTTACGTTTCTGGTCGATGAACCTCTGGCTGATATATTTCTTGCGGAATTCATTCTGGAAGAAATCCCACGTCACTTTTTCTTTTGGAACCACTGATACTAGTGTTTTCCACCGTGATATCAGCGATCCCCAAAGTAAAGATATAGCACACTTGATCATTCGTGCGAGTACAAGATAACTCATCAAGTGCCCGAATAGTGTTATCAAGCCACATTTCGGCTCGCTCTGCATCATCATCATCATTGGCCCTGAATTCTTCGGCCCTAAATTTCCTGATTTTATCAACTAGAGGCCTACTAGATCTCATCGGATCTATCATTGGAGGAGCCGAAGGTATCAGAGTTGAATTATTCGGGGGTGGAGGTTGGTGTACAGCTGGGTTAGTCTGACTAAACCGGGTAAACCACTCGCTCATCATCCGATAGAAGGCTTGTTTAGCCTCCCCTCGTGGCTACCTGAATCGTCGAGAGTCTCACCAAAGACCGATCCATGTGCATGGTCGGTATACACTCTCTACATCATCTCACTCTGACTCTTTCGGATCGGTGTCCATTTACTATATAAAACACAGTTCAGAATGTCAGAAGTCACCACACTATCGATATATGATAAAGGCATGTATAGCTAGACTCACACGCAATACGATAGTCCTAGAATCGACTAAACCGTAAGCTCTGATACTAATCAAATGTAACACCCCTAACCCATATTCGTCGCCGAATTAGGGTTACGAGGCATTTATAAAGAAAATACAGCTTTCATACATTCACATAATCACATAGAACTTATCCACAAATGCATATATATATATATAAGATTTTACTAATTTAATATTAGTCTTAAATGATTAGTCACACTTGATATGCAAATCATGTCTCACAGTTCAATCGAATTCATTTCAATTATAAATCATTTTATCAAGTCAATATACATGTCTTAAAGTCACACAATTTGCATAAAAAAATACATACATAAATCATAAGCTTATCATTATAACGACGTATTCGAACTAAGCATATGATGTTTATTAGCCATGTACAAATGAAATCCAAAACCAAGTATACTTTCTACTTAATTCCATGTGTTGCCGAATACATAACTCATAATATTTATTTCTTCAATTCACATTTAAGCAAAACATGTATATTTAATAATTGATATTACACAACTAAACACATCATGCTTATATGTCATGACTAACCTATATATATATCTATCCATATATATGTATACGATATGTACCTAGATTATAACCGAATATACCCACATACATTTCATAATATCCATGTATCATAATAATTTATATAAATTTAACTTATACCTCTAACACTCACATGAAATCTTAACATTATTAACCTATGAACAAAACACAATTATCGTTCAATACAATCGAGTATACAAATGATTATTCATACCATATTACCCAACTCAAATGTTCATTTCACAAACATATATTTCCTTACCATATTCGATTTAAACCTTGATTGAATTTGCATAAGCATTAACGATATAAACCGACAATTATATCAAAAGCATGAAAAACATACTTAACCAAAAATTTAGCCATATTCGCATGGCTATTATATACATGAACAAAAAGTTTCATCTAAACAAAGTCAAAGTCATTCCTATACATGCCTCTATCCGAAAACCAAAATGAAAGAGTACCAAATTAGATTGATAGTGTAGACGACTTTCTTGATGATCCTGATGAGCTTGTAGCCAGAACCTAATCTATAAAACAGAGGAGAACATTTCACCCAAATAAGCTTACTAGCTTAGTAAGTCCTAAGCTCATGATAATATAACATTTAAACACTTAAACATTTAAATTTCATTCAACTTATGACATTGCACATAAACGTTTAAGTATATTGATTTATACAAGGCCGAATTCTAACAGTTCGTTAACCTAAGTAATTGTACTTCATTTCCATAAACCTGTATCTCTTCGAAGCACAAATAAGTTTATTACAAGAATCACATGTTCCAAATCGTATAAGTACAGCATTCATATCAACCATGTTATCGTACTAAATTTTCTTTTACTCTTAGCATTTCTATTTAAAAACTGAATCTCCATAATAGTACATTCAAGCTCAAATTCAATCATATAATACTCATGCACATCAATCTTAACCTCAAATATACATAACACTGTTCTCATAGTATTAACTCGACTCAAGTAACATTAAACATAACATATCTTACATGCTTACCTGAGTCGTTAACTAGATACATTAGCTATGGTTTGCCTTGAACAAAATTCGATTTCTCCTTTGTCAAACACATCACCGGCATCAAGCCTGCTAGGCGTCAAAGCCCGATAAGTAACACCGGCACGAAGCCGGCTAGGCGTCAAAGCCCGATAAGTAACACCGGCACAAGGCCTGCTAGGCTCAGAGCCCGTAATAAGTCACTGGCACTAGGCCTGCTAGGCTTAAAGCCTGAAATAAATCACCGCAGACTAGGCTCATGCTAGGCTTAAAGCCCAAACACATCAATGTGATCAATCATTCCACACACATTTCATAACTATATTACATATCCAATTCAACTAAGCTTATTTACATTAAACAAATAAAATCATTACGTCATCGTACATTCCCACAATTCGCATCGAGACACTTATTCATATCATATTATCAAATTATGCAATCAATCTAATATACTTATATATATTCGGCTATGACATAAATATGTACTAAAATTTATCAAACATTATCATTTAATATGTTCACAAATAATTCTTTAATATATTTCAAAACAGGACTTACCTCGGTTGTCGATAGTCCGCGAATCCTGGCTTATTCGAAACCTTCGTCTTTCCCGATCTAATTCCGTTTTCTTTGCTCTTGATCTAAAATAAATTAAAATTTAGCTCATTCAAGTACATTTCATCTCAATTTAGTCCCTAAGCCCATAAATAAGCAAATTACCATTTTACCCTACTATTTCAAATTTTTACATTTTAGTCCTATTTGCATAAAACACAAAATACACCAAATTTCTCCATACTCCTTAAGGGCCGAATATGTATAGGGACTATACAAGTCCATTTTTTTCATTTATTTTGCAATTAAGCCCCTCTAAAATTTCATTTTTACAAATTGGCCCTAAAAATGTAAATTCACCAAAACTTCCAATATATAATATACTAATTTTTAACCTATCTTTTATCGAAATTCATCAAACATCAAAAACCATATAAACCTATCAATAGCCGAACATCTAGCATGCTTAGATTCAAAAATTTCAACATGGGTCAGCTACGGTTTGAAGCAACGATCTCAAAAACATAAAAATTAACAAAAATCGAATTCAAACTAACCTTGAAATCAAGCCTTCAAATGCCGAAAATCAAAGAACATAAACTCTCCTTTTCTTTTTCAACATTCGGCCAACAACCAAAAAGATGATAATGGCCATTTTCTTTTGTTTTATTTAACATATATTACATTATTATTAAATTACTTAAATAACCTTAAAGTTAAAATAACTAAACAATATAATTTAAGGACAAGCTTGTCCATGGCCGGCCACTAACTCTTAAAATGGGTTATTTACCCTTTTCATACCTCATATTAAAAAGCCATGCTCAAATTAACACCTTTCACTTTAGTATGCTACTTTTACGCTTTACGCGATTAAGTCCTTTTTATCAAATTAAACACTTAAACGATAAAATTTTCATACGAAACTTTCACACATATCAATTCACATATTATAGACTCAAATTATAATATTAAAATATTTCTCAGAATCGGATTCGTGGTCCCGAAACCACCGTTCCGATTAGGGTTAAATTTGGTCTGTTACATATAGGGAGAGTTTAGAGAGTTCAACCATGATTGAACTTAACCAGTTTAATATTAAATTAATATATTGTTAATTAATATATTGTTTATCAATATAAATATTAGGTTAAATTTAATATTAAATCTTATTAAAATAGTAGAATGTTTATCTACAAGATAAACATTAAATTAGATTTAATATTAAGATAATCAATTTAATATTAAATGTAACAGTCTGGTTTATACCCTAGTCAGAATAGTGGTTTCGGGACCACAAATCTAAGTCAGTAAAATATTTTAATATTATTTTATGTGCCTTTGATAAGTGAATAAGCATGTGGTATAGTTTCGTATGCCAATTTGTCTGTTTATGTGTTTAATTTGATAAAAGGATTGAATTGCATAAAGTGCAAAACTAGCATGCTAATTGTTAAAGTACTAATGTGTTGTGGCTTTGTAAAGGTGGAGGCCTTATATGGCAATTAATCCATTCATAAGTTAGTGGACGGCTAAGGTAAAAAATGACCTTGAACTATATGTTATAATATATCTATTAAAAGGGTTAATTAGTAAATTGTTAAATAAAGGCTATTAAACAAAAATCAAAGCTAAATGCTATATCTTTTTGTGCTCTTACCACCGAAAATCAAAGAGAGAAAAACAAGAAAACTAGCTAGGGTATTCGGCCATTGAATTGCATGATTAAAGTATGTTTTGGCTTTTGATTTTTATGATTTTTATGTTTTTGAGATTGTTGCTTAGTTTACTATCAAGCCCATGTCTCAATTTTGTGTATTGATGATATTTGTGAGTTATACCATTAATGAAATGGAAAGCTTGATGAAGAGTTTTGTTGTTAAATGAAAGGCATGTGTTTAATGAACATGCTTTGTTCTTGAAATTTTGATGAAATGAGCTAATTAGGGCTAAGTTGAGAAAATAGAAATTTGAGGGACTAAATTGCAAATGTAATGGAAATTATGGGCTTGTGTGATATACATAAGCATTCAGCTAAGCATGGATGTGTGATGAATTTGTGTATTTGATGTTTTGAGAAAAATGGACTAAATTGATAAATTGTGCAAATGTGAGGGTTAAGTTGTAAATAGACTAAAAAGTGTGTCCTTGGATTGAATTAAATGAGTTAGTGAATAAAAGGGTTAATTATGAATATGTATAGATTAAGAACCGAAGAAAACAGACTTAAATCACGAGAAAGCAAAAGTAACTGAGTAGCAGTTTCCATTTCTGTTAAATTGAATCCGAGGTAAGTCATCATGCAAATAAACATATTTGTATTGAACTGTGTATGTTTATATGGCTATTGTTAACGACGAATGCTTATGATATGATTTGTACATGAATTCTGAGATAAGGTCGACGCGGTGAAAATGTCCGAAAAGTCCCGTACAAACCTAGGAATAGATAGGATTAGCTATGTCATGACATAGGTATCTATTCTGTTTATCATGTAAGACCACGTCTAGGACGTTGGTGTTAATTTGAGATTTCGTGTAAGACCACGTCTGGGATGTTGGCATCGATATAAGATTTACGTGTAAGACCATGTCTGGGACATCGACATTGTATTGATTCGTAAGACCCGTCATCAGGACGATGGCATCGATATCTGAGTACATGTAAAACCTCGTCTGGGACGTTGGCATTGTACGACTATTCTGAGCTTTCTCTGTATCATATTAGGTTCCTAATGGTTCAACGGGCAAGTATGTGATACGAATGGCTATGTGAATTGTAAATCTGTTTCAGGTACGTTGATCTATACACTAAGTGTATGTACAAGGTAAGTATTTATATGATCTTACTAAGATGTTTATGCCTAATGGATTAAAGAGATGGTATGTGAAATTATGCTTGAATGAGCTAACTACTTATGTGATATATGAATAGAAGTTGTGGTATGCTTTGTATGAGCAAAAGTGCCAAAGATCATATGATGAATTGGATATAAGAACTATAAGTACCAATGTATTGAATTAGTTGTATTTATTGTATGTTATGTTTATTTGTATATGACTTACTAAGCTTTTGGAAAGCTTACTCTGTGTGTGTGTTTTCTCTGTTTTATAGATCGTCAAAGCTATTGAAGGCTCGGGGACCGTCGATGATCGTCATCACACTACTCAACTTATTTTGGTACATTTTGGAAATGAATATAGCTAGATATGAGTATGAGATGTGAACTTAGCCATGTGATTTGGCTAGTTATGTGTTGGCAATATGCTTTAATGATTGTGATTTATGATGTATGTTTGGTATGGTTTGATAGCGTAAGAAATGGTCAAGTTTAAGGTAAGTAAATGGATGGATTATGCTTGTGTTTATATGAGATTTAGTCTTGTAAATTTGGTATGAATGAAATTGGATTTGAATGTAGAGTTTGGATGGTCATTTTGATATAATCTTGGTTGCTATTTGTGCATAAATTGAGTTGATAATTGGCTTGTAGTTTTTACCCTAGATGTGGGTGGCATATTGGCCTTGTAACATCCTAAATTAGGGCCTTTGCATTTCATGTGTTTGTGTGTGAATGCTATGTTTGTCATGCTGGTATAGGGTACTTTAGGGTCCAAGAATGATTTAGGGGTAAGCTGGAGTCTTGGTGAGAATTTGCTTTTTGAGCACTTTTAAGGGAGGCTAGCTGAATTGGGCCTTAAGGGATATTGTTTTTGTTGTATGTCACAAAGAAGTGCCTTAGTAAAGTGGCAAGGAGGCGCTACTTAAAGGTTGAGGTCCGTGACGCCACAAGGGAGCTAGAGGGAGCAGGTTCAAGTCGCGTTATCCTCCTTTTGAGAACTCTTTTTGGCGTCAAGGGGAGCAGAGGTGGAGTTCGGCTGGGATGCTTGAAAAGGGGAGAGTTGATTGAGTCAAATAATTCAAAGGAATGGTAGATAGGGTTTTTAGGAGTTTGAATCATTCAAACTTTTTTGAATGAGTGGGGGAGAGGGAAATAAGGAGAAAACGAAGGGATTGAAGAGGTGTGGGTGTTAGCCGAATTTTTGAAAGGAGTTAGGTGGGGTTGGGCATTTGGTTTTTGGGTGCTAGCTTAGGGGTTGCCGATTGTTGTGGTAGCTTTGGGAGTGTGGAATATTTCGGCTAGTTAGAGAGCACCTAGTGTTTTTGTTCTGTCATTTCTTTTGTGCCAAAACCGAAACACTCCCACACTTTTGGCTTGCATTCTTTCTTTTCTCTTAATTACCAAAATCGAGTTGCCTCCTAAGTCTCTTCTTCTTTTCTTCTTTTGGTGTTTAGCCGAAACCTACATTGCCTTCCACTCATCATATTTGTTTTATTTTCTTTGCCAATAACATCATAGACGAACCCTCATTTACTCTTTGTTTCTTCTCATTTTTATTCTCCTCGTTTTATTCTCTCCTTTATTCCTCCTTCTTTAGCCGAAACTTATTGAGACCACCCCCTTGCCTAATCTTTTCCTTTCTCCCTCTTTTCTCTTCTTCATCCATATTTTGTGTTAGCCGAAACTATCAAGGCCATTAGAGATCCATTTTCTTCTTTAGCCGAAACTACCATTATCTTTCTTCTTCTTCTGCAACTCTTACTTTTCCTATTTCTATCTAGGGCCGAATACTCCTTGTTCTGCCGATTCATTGTTGGGACAATTGTTGTTTTGGGCAAATCAAATCACCCTTTTGCCGGAAGAACAAGCCGAGTCCTCGGCTGTTATTCGTTAGAAGTTAAGGTAAGAGGCGATTTCTCCTATTTCGTTATCTCTCTCTTTCGGGTCTTGGTAGCCAAAGCCGAATGGCTAATTGGCCTAATGTTTGGATGCTTGGCCGAATATAGGAGGAAGTGGTGTCCCATTCTTTTTGGAGATTTTTGGAATTCATTTAACTTGTGAATCAAGCCTAAAGCTTCGGCTTTTGTCGATCTAGGTAAGGAGATCTATTCAGCTAAACGTGTAATCTATTCATATCTTACTCTATGTGTTAACTCGGTCTTCTGACCAAGATCTGTTCCATGGACTCGAATGCCAGCAATTATAAGGAGGGGGTTGGACCCGTAAACCCATCCCTTAAGTTCAAGAAGCGAGCAGTGTCAGCAGTTCGGGATTGGCCACGGGTTGTGGGCCAGCTTCTGAGCAGAGTTGTAGGCAGATAGCAGTGGTTTCGATTAACAATAGTGTCGACGTAGAGAGTGTGCTATTACGTGTTATTAGGTGTGTACCTCTCACACACTTCATATTTTATTTATGTTATTGACTATGTTTGGCTAAAAGCCGAAGTGATGGTATGGATTACTATGCTACCCTGGTAGGTAGAATTGAGGACTTCAGGTAAGTTCTACTGTGCTCTATTATCAACAAATGTATGTTGAATAAAATGATTGTCTGTTATACATTGAAAGCATGATCATACCATCTTGTTAAGCATGAACATGAAATTGGAGTATGATGAGAAGAGGGAGGAAATATGATCTCTTTTAGACTGTCTCCAGTGGTTAGGTACCACAAGTGGGTTGGGCCCACATATGATATTTTGTGACTAAGTCTCAGTGGTTTGGAACCACCAGTGGTTAGGTACCACATATATATTTATTTCTGTGACTCGTCCCAGTGGTCTAGCACCACAGTGGGTTGGCCCCACATATGGATATTAGGGATTGTCACCAGTGGTTAGGTACCACAAGTGGGTTGGCCCCACATATGATTATTTGTGACTTTTGTCACCAGTGGTTAAGTACCACAAGTGGGTTGGCCCCACATATTATTATTATTTGTAACTTTTGTCACCAGTGGTTAGGTACCACCAGTGACTAGGTGACACAGAGATTAGGTAGTTTCCGGAGATATGGAGGATGGATAATAGGTTGGTTGGGTTGCATTACATACATGCTTGTTATATGATTTGCGTGAGAGCTCTAAACTCTGTTGGACGGGGAAGTACACGCTGAGTCTCGATGACTTACCCCCTCCACTTAATTTTGCAGGTAATCCTTAGACAGTGGATGTGGAGTCGAGGTAGACTCGAGGTGGCCATGCATGATGTTTTAAGTAACTCTATCTTTAATATCTATTTTGGATTAGTACTATTTTAATTTGGATTTTTGGATATTGTAATAAGGCCATCTAAACGTTCATTTGGTTTTTATTTGTTTTGTTAATTTTCTTTTATTTTATTTTTGATCATTAAGGCATGCCTAATAAACTACGAAATGGATGATTTCCAAAACTTAAAAACTATGGGATTTTGAGATTCTACAATTGATTAATTAACAAGCGGATTTTAGTAGCAAAGTAACTAAATTTTCAAACTAAGACTCAAAATTGTTTTCAATTGATCACTCAATATAAATTTTGTTTCTATAAAATCAAAGATTTTTCCCAACTCATGACGTTATCTCAGTTTTCAAAATTTGTCTCTCCTGTGACTTGCCAGATTCGGTCGTAGCATTTTGACCGGGTTTGGGGTGTTACGGGCCTTGTAAATGGCATATTTTGCCACACGGTTGTGGCACACAGGCGTGCCTATTGACCTTGGGACTAAGTCAGTAGCTGATTAAGAGTACACGGCCTTGGCACACGGGCGTGCCTAGTAACCGTGTGGTCAAGACAGATTCGACCACGGCCTTAGCACACGGACGTGCTTGGTGGCCGTGGAGCCAAGTCGGATTCGACCACGGCCAAGGTACACGGGCGTGCTTGGTGGCCATGGAGTTAAGACATATTTAACCACAGGGGAGACACATGGGCGTGTCTAGCTACCGTGGGAGGCACACGGCCTACGCACACGGGCGTGCAACCCCTGATACCTTTAAAAGTTTTAAATTTTTTGAGAACTTCTGTATGTGTTCCGGTTTAGTCCTGACTCTGTTTAAAGCTTGTTTTTAGGTCTAGTTGGCCTATAGAAGGGACACTATGTTTATTATTGATGATTTATTTTATGAATTGTCTGAAGAAGTTCTGATATGTCAGGTAGTGCTCTTAACCCTAATCCAGCGACAGATATGGGATAGGGGTGTTACATTTGGTTGGTATCAGAGCTACAATATAGTCGATTCTCGGACTAACGTAGCGCGTCAGAGTCTAGCTATACATGTCATATACTTGAACTGTGATATTGTGATGAATCCTGACGCATGAAATGTGATTTCCGTATAGTAATGGATCCTGAAAGAGCTGTACCTGACGATGTAGAAAGTAATGCGCCTGCTCCCTCGCAAGGGACAGTGCCTTCTGATTCGAGACTGGCTACGAGTGGTCAAGGGGGAGAAGCTAAACAAGCTTTCTTCTAGATGATGAGTGAATGGTTCACTCATTTTGTAAGAAATAACCCGACTGTTTCACAACCCCCGCCCCTGGTTTATCCCTCTCAGACATCCGGTATGCATCCGACTGTAAATTTGAATATGTAGAATAAGCCTCCAGTTGACAAGATCCGTAAATATGGGGCTGAAGAGTTTCGGGCTACTAATGATGATGATGCTGAAAAGGCCGAGTTCTGGTTAGAAAATACTATCCGGGTATTCAACAAAATGTCCCTGGCTCCAGAAGAATGCATAAAATATGTTGTATCATTACTTCAAGATGCAGCTTATCAGTGGTGGAAAACCTTAACTTCTATTGTTTCGAAAGAGCGAGTTATATGGGACTTCTTTCAAATTGAGTTTCGGAAGAAATACATCAGTGAGAGATTTGTCGATCAGAAACGAAAAGAATTCCTGGAACTAAAACAGGGCCGAATGACTGTTACGGAGTATGAACGAGAGTTTGTAGGATTGAGTCAGTATGCTCGGGAATGTGTATCTACTAAAGAAATAATGTGCAAATGATTCGAAGATAGTCTTAATGAAGATATCCGTTTGTTAGTCGGGATCTTAGAAATAAAAGAGTTCATTGTACTCGTTGGTCGAGCGTACAAAGCTAAGGCACTTGGGAAATACAAAAGAAAAGCCGAGTCTGAAGCTAGAGATGTGAGAAAGAGATTTCAGAGTAGATCATTTCAATCTGCTTCGATGAAATTCAGAGATAATCAAAGTCGTTCAAGAGATAATGTGGGACAATTGAATAGAAATAGAGCTAGAATGCAAATGAGTTCCAAAACTCCAGCAACTTCAGTAGCGAGTGTTGGAAATGTTTGGACTAAGAGACCTGAATGTAAACATTGTGGAAAAAGGTATTCGGGAAGTTGTAGATGAAGTGACAGAGCTTGTTTCAGATGTAGATCACTTGACCATTTTATCCGTGATTGCCCTGAGTCTGTCGAGCCAGAGATTGTTCAGAATCTGAGATCTGATATTGCACCTGTGAGGGATAGATCTTTGAAGAATGTAAGAAATGTCTATAATAGTCAGAGAACTATGAGAGATACTGTTGCTAGACTTGAAGGTAGAGCGCCTGCCAGAGCGTATGCTATTCGAGCCCGTGAGGAAGCTTCATCACCAGATGTTATAACGGGTACTTTTACACTTTATGATACTTCTGTGATTGCATTGATAGACCCTGGTTCTACTCATTCGTATATATGCATGAATTTAGTATTCAGTAAGACTTTGCCCGTAAAGTCTACCGAGTTTGCTATAAAAGTATCGAACCCCTTAGGTGAAAGTGTCCTGGTTGACAAAGTATGCAAGAACTGTCTGTTAATGTTTAGAAATATCTGTTTCTCTGCTAATTTGATGCTTTTTCCTTTTGATGAGTTCAATATCATTCTGGGTATGGACTGGTTGACATTGCATGATGCTGTTGTAAACTATAAAAGAAAGACTATTAATTTGAGATGTCCGAATAATGAAATTTTACGGGTTGAGTCTAATGATTTAAATGGATTACCTGCCGTGATATCTGTTTTGAGAGCTCAAAGATATGTGAAAAAGTGATATGAGGCATATTTTGCTTATGTGATTGATTCGAAAGTGTCTGAGAAGAAAATTGAATTAGTGGCTGTTGTATGTGAGTATTTTGATGTGTTCCCTGAAGAGTTGTCAGATTTGCCTCCGATATGTGAAGTTCATTTGTTGCCTAGTACAACACCTATTTCGATAGCTCCGTATAGAATGGCACCAACAGAGTTAAAAGAGTTAAAGTCACAGTTGCAAGAATTGACCGATAGAGGGTTTGTTAGATTGAGTTTTTCGCCTTGGGGTGCTCCTGTTCTGTTTGTGAAAAAGACAGATGGCACGATGAGAATGTTCATCGATTATCATTAATTGAATAAGGTGACCATAAAGAATAAATATCTGTTGCCCAGAATTGATGACATGTTTGATCAGTTAAAGGGAGCTACTGTATTTTCTAAGATTGATCTGAGATCGGGATACTACCAGTTGTGAGTAAAAGATTCAGACATACCGAAAACTGCTTTCAGGACGGGGTATGGGCATTATGAGTTCTTAGTTATGCCATTTGGATTAACAAATGCTCCTGCTGTTTTTATGGATTTGATGAATAGAATTTTTAGACTGTACCTAGATCGATTTGTGGTGGTGTTTATAGATGACATATTGATTTATTCATGTGATGAAAATGAGCATGCTGAACATTTGAAAATTGTGTTGCAAACTTTGAGAGAAAAGAAATTGTACGCGAAACTTAGCAAATGTGAATTCTGGTTGCACGAGGTTAGTTCTCTGGGACATATTGTGCCAGCTTCTAGAATTCGAGTGGATCCGAGCAAGATTTCTGCTATTCTGGATTGGAAACCTCCGAGGAACGTGTCAGAAGTTCGTAGCTTTCTGGGTCTAGCTGGTTATTATCGTCGATTTGTAAAAGGATTTTCAGTGATAGCTACTCTGTTGACTAGACTACTTCAGAAAGATGTTAAATTTGAATGGTCTGATAAATGTTAGAAAAGTTTTGATCAGTTGAAAACTCAGTTAACAGAAGCTCCAGTGTTAGTACAGCCATAATCGGGTAAAGAATTTGTTATATACAGTGATGCTTCGTTAAATTGTCTGGGATATGTTTTGATGTAGGAAGGCAAAGTTATAGCTTATGCCTCGAGACAATTGAAGCCGTATGAAAAGAATTATCTAGCACACGACCTTGAGCTAGCTGCGATTGTGTTTGCACTAAAGATCTAGCGCTATTATCCATATGGTGAGAAATGTCACGTGTTTTCTGATCATAAAAGCCTAAAATATCTGATGACTCAGAAAGATTTGAACCTGCGTCAAAGAAGATGGTTAGAGCTGTCAAAAGATTATGAGCTTGTGATAGATTATCATCCCGGTAAAGCAAACGTTGTTGCTGATGCATTGAGTAGAAAATCATTGTTTGCACTACGTGCTTTGAAAGCTCAGTTAGATTTGTCTGATGATAGTTCTATGGTAGTTGGATTGAAAGTGAAACCGTTGTTTATACAGCAGTTATGTGATGCTCAGAAATCTGATAATGAGTTGTTATGGAAACGAGCTCAGTGTGATTTAAATTCTGATTCTGAATTCAAAGTCGTTGATGATTGTTTGAGATTTTGAGATCGTATCTGTGTTCCGAGAAACTCGAAGTTATTACAGTTGATTCTGAATGAAGCACATAACAATCATCTATCTGTTCATCCGGTAAGCTCTAAAAGGTATCATGATCTGAAGCAACATTATTGGTGGTCTGGTATGAAAAGAGATATTTCTGATTTTGTATCAAAATGTTTAATCTGTCAACAAGTGAAAGCTGAACATCAAATTTCGTCTAGGTTGCTACAACCAATTCTGATTCCTGAGTGGAAATGGGATAGAGTGACAATGGATTTTGTTTCTGGTTTGGCTCAGACTCCGAGAAAGAAAGATGCTATTTGGTCGTAATTGATCGATTAATGAAATCTGCTCATTTTGTTCCAATAAGACCTAATTATTCTCTTGACAAGTTAGCCGAGCTTTACATTTCTGAGATTGTGAGATTGCACGGGGTGCCACTATCCATTGTGTCGATAGAGATCTGAGATTTATATCGAGATTCTGGAAGAAACTACAATAAGCTTTAGGCACGAAATTGCATTTCAGTACAGCTTTTCATCTGCAAATAGATGTACAATCCGAACGGATTATTCAGATTCTCGAGGATATGTTAAGATGCTGTATACTTGAGTTTAACGGTACGTGGGAACAGTACCTACCATTAATTGAATTTGCATACAATAATAGTTTTCAGTCAAGCATCAAAATTGCACCATATGAAGCTTTGTACGGACGTAAATGTCGTACACCTCTCTATTGGACTGAGCTCAGTGAAAATAAGCTACACGGGGTCGATTTGATAAAAGATTCGGAATAGAAAGTGAAACTGATCCGAGATTGTTTGAAAGTAGCATTTGATCGCCAGAAGTCCTATGCGGACTTGAAACGAAAAGATATAGAATTTGAGATTAGTGATAAAGTATTTCTGAAAGTGTCTCCATGGAAGAAAGTGCTTCATTTCGGACATAAAGGCAAGTTGAGTCTGAGGTTCATCGGGCCGTATGAAATTATTAAATGTGTTGGGCTTGTTGCATATAGATTAAAGTTGCCCCCTGAGTTAGAAAAGATCCATAATGTATTTCATGTTTCGATGCTCCGTAAATATCGATCTAATCCGTCACATGTGATTTCCCCATCTGAAATTGAAATTCGATCTCATATGGCATATGAAGAGGAACCGATTCGTATTTTAGCTCGTGAAGTAAATAGTTGAGAAACAAGAAAATACCGTTAGTGAAAGTATTATGGAATTGACACGGAATAGAAGAGGCTACGTGGGAGCTCGAAGATTCAATGAGACAGCAATATCTGACTCTGTTTAACGGTAAGATTTTCGGGGACGAAAATCCCTAAGAGGAAAAATTTTAACAGTCCGATTTATACCCTAGTCAGAACAGTGGTTTCGGGACCACAAATCCGAGTTAGTAAAATATTTTAATATTATTTTCTGTGCCTTTCATAAGTGAATAAGCATGTGGTATAGTTTCGTATGCTAATTTGTCTGTTTATGTGTTTAATTTGATAAAAGAATTGAATTGCATAAAGTGCAAAACTAGCATGCTAATTGTTAAAGTACTAATGTGTTATGGCTTTGTAAAGGTGGAGGCCTTATATGGCAATTAAGCCATTCATACGTTAGTGGACGGCTAAGGTCAAAAATGACCTTGAACTATATGCTATAATATGTCTATTAAAAGGGTTAATTAGTAAATTGTTAAATAAAGGCTATTAAACAAAAATCAAGGCTAAATGCTATATCTTTTTGTGCTCTTACCACCGAAAATCAAAGAGAGAAAAAGAAGAAAACTAGCTAGGGTATTTGACCATTGAATTGCATGATTAAGGTATGTTTTGGCTTTGGATTTTTATGATTTTTATGTTTTTGAGATTGTTGCTTAGTTTACTATCAAGCCCATGTCTAAATTTTGTGTATTGATGATATTTGTGAGTTATACCATTAATGAAATGGTAACCTTTATGATGAGTTTAGTTGTTAAATGACAGACATGTGTTTAATGAACATGGTTTGTTCTTGAAATTTTGATGAAATGAGCTAATTAGGGCTAAGTCGAGAAAATAGCAATTTGATGGACTAAATTGCAAATTTGATGGAAATTATAGGCTTGTATGATATACACAAGCATTTGGCTAAGGTACACGGGAGTGCTTGGTGGCCGTGGAGTTAAGACAGATTCAACCACGGGGGAGCACATTGTAACACCCCAAACCCGACCTAGACGTTATGGCCGGATCTAGCATGTCACATCGAAATGATGTTTATTAAAAGCTTTGCGTTCGTTAAAAACTTTGTATTCCTTTGTGATACTCTGAACTTTGTTGCTTGTGAAAGCAAGATTTGCTTAAAATGTTTTCTTGTAAAGATGTTATTATTATTTTCGAAAACTTTGTTTATAGAAGAAATCAGATTCAAAGAATTGCAGAAACGTGATATTTTGAAAACAGTTATTGTCGTTTTAAGAAAACCCAGTGTTTAAACATCTAATAGTTTGATAATAACAAAAATGAAAGTTTAAAAGGAAAATAAAATCCACTAGCCTTATTACAAAATATTTACCCCGAAATAAATAACATAAAATAAACTTAAAAACTGGATTTACTAATTTTTGTGAGAAGTAACTCCAATGTATGGCCACCACCGAGTCCTCCGCCGCTCCAAATCCTCTAACACTGGGGATTACCTGCAAGGTTAAGGGAAAAGGGGTGGGTTACGAGAACTCAGTGTGTAATCCCCTAAACAGTCACTATCTGGGCCTGAGCCCTTACGGTATCAATCTGGGCCAAAGCCCTATCATGATAATGCAAACTGAACAAAAATGCAGCCCAACCCAATCCAACGAACACACCACCTGTACCAACCCTACACTCCTATGGGGACCAAGTCAACCTACCTAGCCCTACACACCAAGAACGCAGTTGAGCTGCCAAAATATAAGCGATTTAAAGCCGTTGGTAGGTCCACAGTCATCTCGGGCGACCCGTGCGACCCTAACAATCAAATCGGTCGGTCCATATTCATCTCGGACGACCCGTGTGACTCAAACGATCAAATCGGTGGGTCCTCAGTCGTCTCGAGCGACCCGTGTGACCCTAACAATCAAATCAGTGGGTCCACAGTCGTATCGGGCGACCCGTATGACCCTAACAGATCAATTACTTCCTCCAATCATCAAACCCAACCCATGCAATATGTCGTGTATGTCATGCTCAATCATTGCACGTGTATGCAAACTGGCCATGCTTAGTAGCAGTCATTTCAACACATATTAATAGCAAATTAGGCACACGCCCACAGCCAAGTCGGTTAAAACACAGTCATACAATCACAGTCAAATAGGTCAAATCATAGCACAAGTCAATCATTTACCCACAAGGGCAAATCAGTCATTTTACCCTATAAGGGTATTCCGATAATCCTACCCTACAGGGATAATTCGGTAATTCTACTCATAACTAAACCATGTATGTAGTGCATCTCAAACATAATCAATCATACAATTAACACATGCAACATTAGTACTACCACGAGGGTACAACGGTCATTTAATTGGTTAAGGGTAAAATAGTCATTTTGCCCGATAAGGGTATCTCAGTAATTTTACCCATCGAGGGTATTTCGGTACCTTTACCCATAGAGGGTATTTTAGTAATTTCGCAAACTAGGGGTATTTTGGTAATTTTACAAACTAGGGATATTTCGGTAATTTTGCAAGCTGAGGGTATTTTGGTAATTTCGCAAATCGAGGGCATTTCGGTAATTTCATAAACTAGGGGTATTTCGATAATTTTGAAAACCAGGGGTATTTCGATAATTTCATAAATCAGAGGTATTTCAGTAATTTTGCAATCTAAGGGTATTTTGGTAATTTTAGAAATCAGGGTATTTCGGTAATTTTGGAAACCAGGGGTATTTCGATAATTTTGCAAATCATGGGTATTTTGGTAATTTTTCGAATCAGGGGTATTTCGGTAATTTTACAAATCGGGGGTATTTCGATAATTTGAAAACCCAGGGTATTTCAGTAATTTCATAAATCAAGGTATTCTAAACAGAGATAACGATGCGAATGGGCCTAGGGCCCATTCTCGGCTCAAATGGACCCACACGTTTGTGTGGCCCATTTAGCCCAAATCTAGCCACAGATATGAGATTCACATAGACCAGTTCAATATCTACCACACAATCATACAACTTATTCATATGGGCCCACTTGGCCCAAGGCAGCCTAGACTCATGAGAACACTCATGAGGGCCTCAACTATCGCGTCGAAGCTCCCTCACGTGCACTGTGTGACCAGCTTTTCGGCATTTGCCGCTCTACAGCTAGAGTAGGGCGAAATACACACCTGATAGGAGTTTGAAGCTAATCCGCGCTCTGAATGCTCCTATGCCCAACGCCAACGAGGTATGCTTACTCTCCTCATAGATTGCTCTATTTAAAGCCAGCTTCTCACCTTCCCTCTTGATAGCTTTCTGATGTGGGATCCCTCCTTCAGTAGAGTTTAAATCCAACACAAACCCTGGCCGTCCAATCTGCAAAATAAACACTCCCTTGCTTGTCATGAGATTCGAACCCAGGCTCCCCTATAGCTTAATCCACGCCGCTAGCCACTAGGCCACAAGCTCCTCTTGTGTCTAAAATCATGCGCAACTAAATATAAGTCTATGGGCCCAAGTCTAAGTTCACTTTAAAAAATAAATCAAAATGAAATGCAAGCACCAAGACTTGAACCTTGGACCCCTTGCTTCCTTGTGGCGTCATTCCCTTGTCTCTTATGTGGCGTCATTTACCACTAGACCACAACCCATTTTGTGTCATTTTTCTCCACATGTTATTCTTAAAGCCTACTTACTAACTCCCAGGGTTTTATTCACCTAAAACCAAAATTTTCCTACAGCCCAAGCTTGATCCCGGGACTTCATGGAAGCCCCCTAACCTTCCAAAATCACTCACCTAATAGGTCCAACTTGCATTAGTGCCGTTCTCTTGTTCTAAAAAATTTTAAACGCTCCCATGGCCAAGGCCTAATGGGCCAAATTCTACTAGGCCCAAATTTGGGTCGTTACACACATGGGCGTGTCTAGCTGCCGTGGGAGTTACACGGCCTGCCCACACGGGCGTGTAACCCCTGATTCCTTTAAAAGTTTTAAAATTTTTGAGAATTTTTGTATGTGTTTCGGTTTAATCCAGACTCTGTTTAAAGCTTGTTTTTATGTCTAGTTGGCCTATAGAAGGGACACTATGTTTATTATTGATGATTTATTTTATGAATTGTCTGAAGAAGTTTCGATCTGTCAGGTAATGGTCTTAACCCTAACCCGGTGACGGATACGGGATAGGTGTGTTTAAAATACTATTAAGATAAGTATTAAATTAAATTTAATATTAAACTATTAAAATAATATTGTTTTTGGAATAGTTAATCTGAAATCAAATTCTTTAGTAGAGTCTTAGTAGGAGTGTAACTCTTCCACTACTCAATCACCGAAAACCAACCATTACTGGCCATCAGGATGCCACCATTGTAGCCGCCGACATCGCCATGTCCGGTGATGTAGGTGTGACACCCTTACGGCACCTCAAGCTGATTCGGCTATTGTCGGATTGGTCCAGGTCTGTGACATACCTGTAACACCCCAAACCTGTGTCTGTCACTAGAATAGGGTTATAGAGAATTACCGAAAACTTTTAACTTAAAACATTTGATTCCAATCATTCATAAAACACATCATATACAATTCAAACACAAGCATAACGTCCCTTTCTTAAGCCCTCGAGGCCTTAGAAACACTTTAGAAACAATTCAGGACTAAATTGAAAACATTTAGAACTTCATGGCAAAAGATAGAAAAATTCATACTACAGGGGTCACACGACCGTATGGTCAGGCCGTGTATTCACATAGCTGAGACACATGCTTGTGTCTCAGGCCGTGTGGGCATTCGAAGTAGGGACACACGGCTGTGTTCCAGCCCTTGTCCGTGCCCGTGTAACTCTCTCTAATACCACCTTAATGACACTTTGTAAATATTTATAAAAATATTTACGGCTCGATTTATAGGACTTCTAAAACCATTTGACCTTAAGGTCTTGCCATTCGAACTTAATAAATCGCTTAAATAACATAAATTATCAAATCAAAAACCTTTTCAAAATCATAATTAACTCGTAAATATTAAATAATAATATTTATGAACTTACTCATCAGATTTGGTAGCCCCGAAACCACTATTTCCGACACCATTGAAAAATGGGTTGTTACAACTCTCCCCCCTTTCGAAAATTTCATCCTCGAAATTTCTCACTTGATAAAAGCCATCAAGTCGAGTCTAATGGTAAACCATAAATAAATCATTTATAACTAACCTTGATTCAAAATTCGTATCAAAACTCATAATAAAACTTGATGCTATACTTGAACTTAACTGAACAACCATGATGTCCTCCTGTCATAACTTATCAATAATATTATTGTAACAACTCGATTTTAGCTAAATTGGAACAACAGTTTTGGAACCACAAATTTGGTGTTGGAAAAATTTTTAATATTATTTTCGGTATTTATAGCATGTTAATTGATATGTGTGAAAATTTGGTGATTTAATTTTATTGTTTAATTGCTCAATTTGAGAAAAAGGACTAAATCACGTAAAGAGTAAAACGTGAGTTCTAATAGCTAAATGTATTAAATAGCTATGGAATATTAAATTAAAAGTCCTTATGATGATATTAGACCATTGGCTGTGTTAATGGACATTAATGGACATGTAATATAATTTTCTATGTTTATTCATTAAGGGTAAATAGGTAAATTGATAAATTAAGTTAAGAAAATTATAACAAAACATGAAATTGTGTTCATCTTCTTCTTGGCGACCGAATATCAAAAGAAAAAGAAAGAATTGAAGCTTGTTAGGGTTCAGCTATTACATGGTCTAATTGGTGAGTAATTTTTACTCGATTTTTGATGATTTCTATGTTTTTGTAATCGTTGCAGCTTAATCTAGCTAGCCCGTACCTTTAACTTCGAAATTGTTAAAGATTTTAAGAGTTTCTATTGATGAGTTTATGTTTTCTTTGGTGTTTGAGGATGAAATATGAAAGCTTGATGATAGATTTTCATGTTTTGTAAAGTGATTTTTGATGAAAATGCATAATAGGTATTAAATTGTGAAATATGCAAATTGAATGGTTGAAATGTGAAATAAATGAAAGTTTTGGGCTGCTAGGGACTTATAAATAATTCGGTCAAGCATGGGTTTTGATGAATTGTGTGAATTTTGTGTATTTGTGAAATAGGGACTAAATTGATTAAATGTGAAAGTTTGGGGGCTAATGTGTAAAATGCCCAAATGAGTATTTTTGGACTAAATTGAATGAGCAGATGAATAAATAAGTTAATTTTGAATTCATATAGATCAAGAAAGAAAGAATTCAGATTTAGATCGGGGGAAAAGTAAGGTTGTCAAGTAGTCGACCCGATCCATCAATTCCAAATACAAGGTAAGTTCGTATGCAATGAGCTTATTTATAATTGTATTTTATATGCTTTGATATAGCATTAATTGTGATTATGTGATTAAGGACAAGTTTCAGAACTATTCGACTGTAATTCAAAATGATTCGACTATGATTTGGTATTGGAGAATCCCAGTTGAACCTTAGGAATAGTCTAGGATGTTAATAACATGTCATTAAGGTATTGAGTTGGCTTTGGGCCATGATATCGACACTTCAGGTGTGAGTTATGCCTTGATTTGGCTTCGGGCCATGGTATAGGCACTTCGGAGGTAAATTGCCTTGATTTGGCTTCGAGACATGGTATAGGTACTCCAGAGATAAGTTACCTTGATTTGGCTTCGGGCCATGGTATAGGTGCTTATTTTATGAGACTATTGAATATCCTACTTCTATTCTGAATATTTCAATGGGAAAATGAAAGTTATGGACAAGAACGGGATTAGTAAGAGTAGGTACATGTATGTACGTAAAGTTTATGAACATCGAATCCATGAAATGGATGAATTCTTGGTATGTTAGTGAATGAATGATTGAATGGCTTGAGATTTAATGTATTTTGTTATCTTACATTTCTATTATTTGAATTGTGAATGACTGGTGAAGTTGCTCATTACGTTAATACAAACTTACTAAGCTATGAAGCTTACTTCTTGCTATTTTTCTATGTTTTATAGTGAATCAAGGCTAGCTCGGATCCAGGAGTCGTCGGGAACATCATCGTACTATCAAACATCTAAGTTGGTAGTTTTGAGTTGTGTAAATATGGTAAATGGCATGTATAAGCTAAATGATGTATTTTGGATGTGATTATATCCATGAGGTTTGGCTTGTAAATGTATATGATATGGTTTGTATATTTAGCCATGAGTGATGGCTTATTTTGGCATGTTTGGTATGAACATGGTTATGGTTTATAATTGCTCAAATGGTAAATTGTTTTGTGAAATATAAATGCTTGAGAAATGCCTTGATCAGGTAGGATTTTAGATGTTGTGTTGATTATTTATAAGCAAGTTATGTATGTGTGAATTATGGTAAATGAACCATATTAATTGATATTGTTTTGGCATGTATTTGGTTAAGTAATTGGTAGTATAATGGTATGAAATGTGCATTTGGTTGATGATTTTGGCTACCTAATTGTATGATGAAATTGCACCATTTTGGTTGTTTAGGTAAGCATGAGTTGGGGTGGCAAATTGGCCTTGCAAATGGCCTATTTTTGTCCACACGGGCAGAGACACGGGCGTGTGTCTCAATCGTGTACGACACACGGTCATGTTACACAGCCGTGTGTCCTCTGGTATTGATATTAAACTGAAGTCAGTATGCTCCAAACGATCTCACACACGGGCATGTGACTGGCCATGTGGTATAGGTCAATATACCCCCTAATTGGCACACGACCTAACACACGGGCGTGTGACTTGGCCGTGTTCCATAAGTCAGTATACTCTCTATTTTTCACTCGGCCTGGCACATGGGCGTGTCTTCGGCCGTGTGATGCAAGTCAGTATGTATGCCCTGTTTCCACGTGGCCTGAGATACGAGCGTGTTTGAAGCCATGTGAGGCATACGGCCTGTTCACATGGGCGTGTGACCCCTGTATTGATGAAAATTTCTAAGTTTTCTAAAATACTTGTATGTTATCGATTTAGTCTCGAACCATTTCTAAAGCATGTCTAAGGCCTCATAGGCCCTAATAAGGGACAATGTGATTGTGTTGAATGGTATTTGAGTATGAATGCATAAATGTATGAGTTATGTATGCCATATGATGTATATTGATCGGTAATGCCTCGTAACCCTACTCCGACGATGGATATGGGTTAGAGGTGTTACAAGTATAACTATCGAGAAATTTCCATTGATCGTCTGTCGAGACATAACCAAGAAACCCAGATTATCAAACTCTGACTGATGCTTCTGATTTGTAACTTTCAACTGATCTGATAGATATAATTTTGTATCACGTTTTCTAGAATATGAATTTTTCATTCAAACTATCCGTCTATTTACTGGTGAATTCTCAAAAATTTTTCCTCAATCGAAAAATAAGCTTCAATATAATCAACTTATCTAACTTTTCAAATGAATAACTCGTCCTGAATAACAAAATTGAGTCAACCTATCAATCGAATAATAACATTTCAAAATAGGTCTTTCTTCTTGTTGTTAAGAAAATCCAGATATACCGTGTATCATAATTCCCTCAGAATACCAATCAAAGATCTCTACAAAATGCATTAACTCAAATGAAACATAACATCCTGTTTTAACTCGTTGACATAAATCGAAATTATTTAAGGAATGAGAACCAATATACAAGTTTAAGCTCAATCTTCCATTGTCTACACTTTCGACAATATCTACTCCTTCACGAAGGCTAGAAAGGGATATATAATAAAGCTATCTTAATTATTAACATCGAAGATTTGAACCATACCGGAGTCACAACCATAAGATGAATTAAAACCATAGTGCTTTAATACGATTGATGTTACAACCGTATAGATAGAACAGTACCCTAACATTAATAGTGTACTCTGTAATAAAAAAGGAAAACTGAATGTAGTTTCAGTAACAATCAATACAGAAACACAACTTCTAAAAACCTGAGATCTGTATAACCGTGCTTCCATGATTGAACTAGGAATCATAACCGTAATAGATATAATTATCTCAAGTCAATATGTATATATCCTTTATAGACGAACCATATTTGATAAAATATATCATAAGAACGATAAGAAAGCCGAAATAATGAAATCCCAGATATAAAGCTCTATTGAATTTTCAAGAACATAATCCATATTGAATGATAAAGAGATCGATGATACACCAAAGAAAATCTAGAGGAAGATTATTGTTCATACGCACTGGAAGCAGTTGTGATAGAAACAACATAAATTGCATATATATAATTTAAAGAAACAATCGGCAGAAGTTGAAAATAACATCATATGAATCTTATGATCAAGTCCTCTACCGAACATAATGGAATAAAAAACAAAAGAAAGATAAAGCAATATCGATCATAAATCAACCAGACTAACAATACTTCCGTCTAACATTTTGGTTAGCTAGCATTCTCTTATGATAAGAATCACATCTGAAAATGAACAATTGCATATACCTCTGAGGATAACAGAACATATAAAATACCCAGAAGAGATCACCGTAAGTTACTCGACTATAACCGCTGCATTCATATATCTTTGCAATTCAAACATTATCTCATTGACTACTAAAGTCATTGATGATCTCACACTATCCTATTCACTAAAGCAATCAATTCAGAAGAAATTTTGGTTAATCCGTTCTTTATATACCATACCTGACTAAGTCAATTACCCGTAATTAACCTCTTCTTTAACAATGATGTTGCGTATGCTGAATGATCTTTGAAAAAATCTAATATCACTTCTAGAACTCTCTTTACTTGCTAACCCACTCTCAGCTCTGACTGCATTATTATTCATTTAGCCACTGAACTCTTCGATATCATACTTGTGGGCTTATTAACATAAATCTTGTGAATTCCATTGTATAAGACTTTGAGAGTGAAGGGGTGGAGGTTGTAAAGCCTCTAAATTTGACTCTCATATATATACACATAACAAAAAATTCATCATTAGCATACATTATAAAACATTTATTCATACCTTTATGAGTTTCTGCTCATCCTTAGCAACATTTTTACTCAGATAGTTGAGTATCCCATTTAGCATTACCAGAATTAGCTCGGTTTGAAAACATCTCTGTCTAAAAATGAAACAAATCAAATCAGAGTCAGGAGATATCACACTATCATAGGTTATAATGGCATGTATTTCTAGACTTTACACATGCTACGTTCAGTCTGAGAACCGACTAAAACGTAGTTGTGATACCACTAAATGTAACACCCCTAACTCGTATTCGTCACTGGAATAGGGTTACAAATTATTACCAGAAACTTTTAACTTAAAACACTGATTCTAATCATTCATAAAACACGACATATACCATTCAAACACAAGCATAACGTCCCTTTCTCGAGCCTTCGAAGCCTTAGAAACACTTTAGAAATGATTCGGGACTAAATTGAAAACATTTAGAAGTTCATGGAAGAAGATAGAAAAATTCATACTACAGGGGCCACACAGTCGTGTGGTCAGGTCGTGTGACTCACACAGCTGCGACACATGCTCGTGTCTCGGGCCATGTATGTAACAACCCGTTTTTAGTCAAATTGGAACAGTGGTTTCGGGACCAAAAATCTGAGGTTAAAATATTTTTTTATTATTTTAATGTTTACAGCATGATAGAGTGATTGTGTAAAAATTTCATTAAGAAATTTTAACGTTTGAATGGTCAATTTGATAAAAAAGGACTAAATCGCGTAAAGTGCAAAACTGATGTTCTAATTGCTAAAGGTGTATAATAGCTATAGAACCTTAAATTAGATGTCCTTATCTAGTAATTAACCCATTTAAGAGTTGGTGGATGATAGTGGCTTGGTTTTTGGTGTAAATATTAAGTATTTTTAAGGTTAAAGTTGTAAATTAATTATTAAAGGTTAATCATAATAAAATAAATTTTTGTATCATCTGCCATTAGCAATTCTTCAACTAAATTATCAAAGATTAAAATCCATGGGAATGAGCTAGGGTTCAGCTACTTTGAAAGCTCAATTAGTGAGTGTATTTTGTCTCGTTTTTAATGATTTATATATTTTTGAGATCGTTGCAGCTAGTACTAGCTAGCGAAGGGACTAATTTGCAAAACTATTAAAGATTTTGAATTTTTCCATTGATGAATATGTATGAGTTTTGATAATTGATGACGGATTTTAACTGTTTGTTAATAGTTAAACAAGTTTTGTAAAGTGATTTTGAGTAAAAATGCAAAATAGGGATTTATTTGTGAAAATGTGAAAATGTTTGGTTAAATGTGTGAATAAATGAACATTATGGGCTGCTAGGGGCATAATAGTAATTCGGCTATCATGGGTATATTTGGAATTTCATTAATTTGTGATTTTGTGTAATAAGGACTAAATTGTAAAAATGTGAAAGTTTAGGGGCTAATGTGTAAATTAGCCTAAATGTATATTTTGGATTGAATTGAATAAATAGATGATTAAATAAGTTAATTTTGAATATATTTAGATCAAGAAAAGCGGAATTCGGATCAAGATCGGGGGAAAACTAAAGTTATCGACTAATTGAATTATTTCGTCATTTTCACATCCGGGGTAAGTTCGTATGCAATAAGCATTGCTATAATTATTCTTTAAATGCTTTGATATTGCATAAGTTGTATATACGAGAAACGGAAATTTGGTTTTGTATGGCACTTAGTGTGCGATTCGAGATAGCTTTGGCTATATATGACACTTAGTGTGTGAGATTAAAATAGCTTCGACTATTTATTGACACTTAGTGTGCAAGAATTAGGGTATTCGACGTCATTCCATTTGGGTATGAGTTTGTTATAGAATGATTTTGGTATGTATATGAATCATACGAGCTTAAAATCAAAGAAGTTATAAAGATTGCATATAAGCATATGATTAAGCATGGGGAAGGTTTTATTAGTATTTATGAATTACAAGCTAACAAGTTCAAATTGATGATTTGTGTATTTATGATTAGTTGAGTTTATTTCATACGAGCTTACTAAGCTATAAAGCTTACTTTGTTCATTTTTCCCATGTTTTGTAGTGTTGTCAAACCTAGCTCGAATTCGAGGATCGTCGGAGATCATTTCACACTATCCACCTTTCACTCGGCACCTATGAACTTGGTATTTTAAGTATATGGCATGTATAAGGACTATGGTCATGTTGGTTATGATTTGGTAGTGAGTTTTGCCATTTGAGATGGTGTAATAGCCCAATTTAGACCCTAGTCGGAACAGTGGTTTCGAGACCACAAATCTGAGGTTAGAAAAATATTTTAATATTATCTTTGGTGTTTACAATATGTGATTGAGTATGTGTGAAAATTCTGTGTGAAAATTTTATCGATTGTATGCTTAATTTGCAAAAAGGACTTAATTGCATAAAATGTAAAAGCTGTGCGCTAGTTGTTAAAGTGCTTATTTTAAATGAGGAGTTCTTATGTGGTAATTAGACCTTTGGTAGTGGAAAAGCCATTAAATGAATGAAATAATAATGTTTTAACAAAGTGTATTTTAGTAAATGATGAAATAATATGTATTAAATAAAAACAAATAAGAAAAACAAGTCATATTCTCATCTTTCTTTGCCGAAAATCATAAGAAAATAAAGGAAGAAGAGTTTAAAGGTTTCAGCTAGAAGTTGGCTCAATCAAGGTATGTTTTGAGCTCGATTTTTAGTGATTTCTACATTTTTTGTGATTGTTGCTTAGTGTACTAGCTAGCCCATGCTTTAAGTTTATAATTGATGAAGATTTTGTGATGTGTTATTAATGAATGTTTGAGCTTTGTGATGGTTGATGATGAAATATGAAAGATATGTGATAGATTAACATATTTTGTCTTTGAATTTTTAGTGAAATTGAGTAATTTGGGCTAAATTGTGAAAATGAGAAATTAGAGATATAAAATGTGAAATAAATGAAATATATGGGCTTGTATGAGCATAAAGAAAATTCGGCTAGGCATGTGTGAAGTGAAATTATGTGAATTTGATGATTCTAAGGACTTAAGTGTCGAAATGTGAAAATGTGAGGGCTATTTTCTAAATTACCCTAAATATGTGTATTTGGACTTAATTGAATGAATTAGTGGTTGAATGAGCTAAATTTGAATATGTATAGATGAGGAAAAGAGAAATTCAGACTTAGATTGAGGCAAGAACAAAGTGCCCGATTGATCGACTTGTTTCGTAACTTCGACGTCCGAGGTAAGTTCGTGTATAATAAAAATCGTTAAATTCATATTTATGTGTTATGAAATGAATGAATATGTGGTTATTGAATTAGTAATGCTATATGTGAATTTGAGAAACGTGGCACTAAGTGTGCGTAATTAGAATTGGGACAGAAGTGAATAGCACTGTGTGCGCGAAGTAAAGGAAGCCTCGACTATATTGATTGGCACTGTGTGTACGATACCGAGATAAATTTGGTTTAATATAAAGGCACTAAGTGTGCGATGATAATTAAGCTTCGGCTAAGAAGTTGGCACTAAGTGTGCAACTAAATCGAATGAATATTAAAGATTGATTGAAACGTGGTAACAAGCATTAAGTAGCAAGAATGATCATTAACTAAGAGCATTAAATAGCAAGAATGATCGTTAACTAAGAGCATTAAGTAGCAAGAATGATCGTTAACTAAGTGTTGGAAAAGGTATGTATGGAACCTATGTGGTTGATGATTTGGTAAATGAATAAATGGATGGTTGTGTGAGTATTGACTATAGATGAAATTGTGTATTGTTGTGAATTGATCTATGTGATGGTTTATTTTACATATTGAATTTGAATCATTGAGTTAAATGTATTATATTACGAACTTACGAAGCTTTAAAGCTTACTGTGTGAAGTTTTTCTTCATTTTATAGTGTATTTCAAGCTAGCTCGGATCTGGGATCGTCAGCGACTCAGTCACACTAACGGCTATCTATTTTGGTACTTTTGGAAGTTGTATATATTTGGTATATAGCATGTATAGGCTAGTGTTTATGGCATATTTTGAAATGTATAAGTCTTGCTGTAACACCCCTTACCCGAGACCGTTGCCGGAGTCGAGCACGAGGCATTACTAGACTTAACTTACTAGATCAGGGCATAAAAATTGAAACTGTCCATCTGCGTCACGTTCACTAAATTAACTATAACTCGAGTTACGAAACTCAAAATTTAGATCTATAAATTTTCCGTGAAACTAGACTCATATAGCATCTTACTATAATTTTTCCAGAATTTTTGGTATGGCCAATTGGTACAGTTTATTAGTTAAAGTCTCCCCTGTTACACAGTTCGACAGTTCTGACCTCTCTTCACTAAAATTCA
Organism: Gossypium bickii; assembly: GCA_025503065.1. Taxonomy (NCBI): domain Eukaryota; kingdom Viridiplantae; phylum Streptophyta; class Magnoliopsida; order Malvales; family Malvaceae; genus Gossypium; species Gossypium bickii. The sequence goes on along the minus strand of CP106717.1, from coordinate 36,150,111 downwards.
ATTATCTCATAGTATACAACTCTTTTTCCTACACATTTTTTTATATAAAAATAGATTCTATAATATCTCATACACACCCTAATTCCGTTCCTACTATCCTTGGTGATTTTTCAAAATCATGTCACTGCTGCTGTCCAAACTGTTCCCTAACATATAATTACATGATTTCTTTATAATAACTATCAACTAGGCATTACATAACATCCAAAACATGCTCTTAATTAGCCATTTTAATAGCTAATCATTACCAAGCATTTACAAGCCAATCTTAAGCCAAATCATAAGGTCATACACACAAAATGGCTAAGTCCCTATACATGCCATAACTTAAAACATTCGAGTCACAAAATACCAATATAATCCTTTGATAGTGTGTAATGATCTCCGACGTCTTACGATCCCCGAGTTTATAAAAAGAGAGAAAAGAATGGGAGTAAGCATTAAGCTTAGTTAGTTTGCATGTAAATAAATAACAACATTTTTAATGCATTATAATATTCTTTTCTTACCAAAATTATTTAAGCCTTTAAATTAATATACTTAAGTCTTAAATTCTCACCTGTACCTTTTTAGCTTGAACTTGTCTTACCTTTCCTGTGGTATACTCTTTAAATTTTCCCGTTGAACCACTTGGAATATTAAGGATACACGGGTACCTTTCCTTGTGAAACTTAACCATTGCCATGTTTTGACATGGTCTTACGTGGTATCCTTGCCTTATGAACTCACCAATGCCATGCCTTGGCATGGTCTTACATGGGATCTTTGCCTTATAAATTCACCAATGCCATGCCTTGGCATGGTCTTACATGGGACCTTTGCCTTATAGTAACTTATCAATGCCATGTCTTGACATGGTCTTACATGATTTCCTTAAACCCTAATGTCATGACATTTGTATCCTACACATTCCTAAGGTTCAACCGGAACTTTTTGAGATTGTTTCTCCGTCAATTCATGCTTGAATATTTAAATAATAAATTTACAGAATAAATATGTAAATGCTAGAATTTAATAATATTAAATGTAAAATAATAGAATATTGCATTTATTTACCGCAAACTTACCTCGAAACAAAATACGATAAACTATATCGATTTAGTCCACTATCTTTTTCTTTCCCCGATCTAACTTCGAATTTCATTCTTCTTGATCTATAATAGAAAATTATTTAATACCACATTTATCAAAACAGTCCTTAACTCTAACTTTGGCAAAATTACAATTTTGCCCCTAAACTTTTACATATTTACACATTTGCCCCAAAGCTCGGAAATTATACTTTATCCCTTATTCTTATGTTTTATGATCATTTTTCCCTTCTATGACAACATCAAATTCTCACTCTAACATGTACTTATGAGCATTAGGTATTTTTACCGATTAAGTCGTTTTACTCGTTTTCACTTAAAATTACTTAGCAAAAGTTGTTTAACATAATTTAAAACTTCATATTCTATCATAAAACATCAAAATAAACACATTTCACCTATGGTTATTTTTCCAAATATGAACCCTAGCATGAATTATTGATAGAATAAGCTAAACAGAGCTATCGGGGCTTCAAAAATGTAAAGAACATTAAAAACGGGGCTTGGAATCACTTACTATGGAGCTTGAAAGCTTGAAACAAACCCTAGCTATGGCGAACCCTTGAAAATTTGGCCTAATGAAGAAGATGAGCATATTTTGCCATCTTTTTCCCTTTTTAATTTCTTTTTATTACCAAATGACTAAATTACCCTTCATTAAAAACTTTGGTTCTTTCTACCTATATATGTCCATTTTTGTCCACCCTTCATTAAAAACTTTGGTTCTTTCTACCTATATATGTCCATTTTTGTCCATGAAAGCCTAATGGTATAATTACCATTTAAGGACCTTTACTTCAATTATGCTCTTCAATTAAATCCTTTAACATCTAAAACTCATATTTATCAACTTTTACAAATAAGTCCTAATAGGCAAATTAGACATGCAAATCATAAAATTTTCTGTTGATATTCTAACACATGCATCTAATCACTCAATAAATCATAATAATTAATCATAATAAACTTTCTATCTCGGATTCGTGGTTTCACAACCATTGTTCCATTTAGGCCCTATCTCAGATTCGTGGTTTCACAACCATTCTCCCTCCTTTAGGGATTTTCGTCCCTGAAAATCTTACCTGTAAAGAGATTTGGGTACTATTTTCGCATAGTCTCTTCGGGCTCCCATGTAGCCTCGTCTATCCCATGCCTATTCCATAATACTTTCACAATTGCAATACTTTTTTTCCTTAATTGCTTAACCTCCCGAGCTAAAATTTTTACCGATTCCTCACCGTAAGTCATATCTGGTTGAATCTCAACCTCTATTTGCGAAATCACATGCGATGGATCTAAACGATAACGACATAGCATAGACACATGAAACACATTATGAATCTTCTCTAACTCAGTCGGCAAAGCTAACTGGTATGCCAATGGCCCAACTCTCTCGATCACCTCAAACGGTCCAATAAAACGGGGACTTAATTTGCCTTTCTTGCCAAATCTGAGAACTTTCTTCCAAGGGGATACTTTCAAGAATACCCTATCACCAACTTGAAATTCAATTTCTTTTCTTTTCAAATCTGCATAGGATTTCTGTCTATCTGAAGCTGCTTTCAAGCAATCTCTGATGACATTTTCTTTCTCTTCTATTTCTTTGACTAGATCAACCCCGTAAATTTGATTTTCCTTAAGCTCTGTCCAATATAAAGGCGTGCGACATTTACGTCCATACAAAGCTTCATAAGGTGCCATCTTCAGACTCGATTGACAACTATTATTGTAGGCAAACTCTATTAATGGTAAATATTTCTCTCAACTACCTTGAAACTCCAATACACAACATCTAAGCATATTTTCAAGTACCTGAATAACTCTTTCTGACTGACCATCAGCCTGAGGATTGAAAGCTGTACTAAAACTCAACTTTGTACCTAAAGCTTCCTGCAATTCCTTCTAAAATCGTGAAGTAAATCTCGGATCTTTATCTGAGATAATCGATAACGGTACTCCATGTAGTCTCACAATCTCTGAAATATACAACTCAGCCAACTTGTCAAGTGAATAATCCATACGAACTGGGATAAAATGAGCCAACTTCGTTAACTTATCAATCACAACCCATATCGCATCTTTCTTTCTCGGTGTTGAAGGCAATCCTATCACAAAATCCATAGTAACTCGATCCCATTTCCACTCGGGAACTAATACAGGCTGCAATAAACCTGAAGGTACCTGATGTTCGGCCTTTACCTACTGACAGATCAAGCATATATAAACAAACTCTGATATATCTCTTTTCATTCTTGTCCACCAATACATTTTCTTCAGATCATTATACATCTTTGTACTACCTGGGTGAATAGACAAAGAACTGCTATGTGCTTCCTGTAAGATCTTTCGAATAAGCTCATCATTCTTTGGTACCCATACCCTATCTCTGAACATCAAACAGCCGTCAGAACCAATCTGAAAATCAGACTCTACACCTAGCTCGCACTAAACTCTTTTGGCTTGCAACTCACTATAATCCTTCTGAGCTTCACAAATTTCTTCAAGAAACATCGGTTTAGCTCTCAACTCAGCTAAAATAGAACCATCATCTGATAAGGCCAAACTAGTGTGCAAAGCTCTCAAGGCAAATAATGATTTTCTAACCAAAGCATCAGCAACAACGTTTGCCTTACCCGGGTGATAATCGGTCACTAGCTCATAATCTTTAATCAACTCTAGCCATCTTCTTTGCCTCAAGTTTAGATCTTTCTGAGTCATCAAGTATTTCAAACTTTTGTGATCAGTGAATATTCGACACTTCTCACCATACAAGTGTTGTCTCTAATTTTTAATGCAAATACAATAACAGCTAGCTCTAAATCATGTGTCGGATAATTTTTCTCATGTGTTTTTAACTGTCTAAAGGCATAAGCAATTACCCTTCCTTCCTGCATAAGTACACAGCCTAGTCCATTTAAGGATGCATCACTATAAATCACAAACTCTCTACCCGGTTCTGGTTGTACTAAAACAGGAGCTTTAGTCAACAATGCCTTTAACTTGTCGAAACTCACGCGACACTTCTCACCCATTCAAACTTGACATCTTCCTGTAGCAATCTTGTCAATGGAGTAGCTATCATGGAAAATCCCTCTACAAATCGTTTATAATAACCGGCAAGACCAAGAAAACTTCTGACTTCTGATACATTCCTGGAAGGCTTCCAATCAACAATGGCTGAAATCTTGCTCGGATCAACTCTAATACCTTCACCTGAGACAATATGTCCAAGAAAACAAACTTCCCGTAACCAGAACTCACTTTTGCTAAACTTGGCATAAAGTTGATTATCTCTTAAAATCTGTAAAACTGTTCTCAAATGCTCTGTATGCTCAGCCTCATCATGAGAATAAATCAAGATGTCATCAATGAACACAACTACAAACTTGTCCAAGTAAGGTCTGAAAATTCGGTTTATTAAATCCATGAAAATGGCAGGAGCATTGGTTAAGCCAAATGGCATCATAAGAAACTCATAGTGACCATACCTAGTTCGAAAAGCAATTTTAGGAGCATCTGACTCTTTAACTCGCAACTGATAGTATCCAGATCTTAAATCTATCTTAGAGAACATAGTGGCTCCTTTCAATTGACCAAACAAATCATCTATTCTAGGCAATGGATATTTGTTCTTGATGGTTACCTTGTTAAGCTGTCGGTAATCTATACACAATCTCATGGAACCGCCCTTTTTCATTAATAACACTGGTGCTCCCTATGGTGAATAACTAGGTCTTACAAAGCCTTTATCAGTTAATTCCTGTAACTGAGCTTTCAATTCATTCAATTCTATTGAAGCCATTCTATAAGGAGTAATAGAAATAGGTGTGGTACTTGGAATCAATTCAATACCAAACTCAACTTTTCTGATAGGAGGCAAACCTGGTAGTTCTTCTGGAAACACATCAGGAAACTCATTTACCACAGGCACTGATTCAATTTTCAACTCTAGATCTTTAGCATTCAACACAAAGGCAAGATAAGCTTCACATCCTTTCATTAAACATTTCTGAGCAGACATAACAGAACTCATGGAAATTGAACTACCTGATTCATCTGAATTAATCCGAAGAATTTCACCATTTTCACATTTCAACTCAATGAATTTCTTTCCACAATTCACTATCACATCATGTGCAGTTAACCAATCCATACCAAGAATCTCATCAAACTTATCAAATGGCAATAGCATGAGATCATCCGGAAAGCAGTAACCTCTAATCATCAAAGGGCAATTTTTACATACTTTGTTTACTAACACATGCTAGCCTAATGGATTCGATACTTAAATCACAAATTTTGTAAACTCTATGGGCATGTTCATACTAGGCATTAATTTCATGCAAACATAGGAATGGGTTGAACTCGGATCAATCAAAGCAATAACATTAACATCATGAAGAGAAAATGTACCTGTAATTACGTCAGGGGAAGATGCCTCTTCACGAGCACGGATAGCATAAGTCCTTACGGGTGCTCTAACATCTGATCTCATTGCTATGTCTCTAAATGTACCTCTACCTGCCCCTAGTCCGGGATTTCTCTGAGATCTGCCTCTAACGGGGGCATTTCCTGATCTTACACTCGGTATTACTTCTCTTTTAACCATTTCAGGACACTCCCGAATAAAATGATCCGGTGCACCACATTGGAAACAACCAGTCTCAGTTGCTCGACATTGACCTGGATGATGTCGACCACATTGAGGACACTCGGGTCTATCAGGCTCAATACTACCAACACTCGCAATCGAAGTGGTTTGAGCTTTTGAATCCATAAATCTTTCACCTCCGTTTCGGCTAGAATAACAGACTGAAAAATTAGATCTCGTAGAGAACTCTCTAGGCCTCTTGGATGTATACTGAAATGACTTGCTCATCTATCTTTTTTTCGTGTCTTGCATCTCAATTTCAGCTTTACCCTTTCTTTTTAATAACTCTTCTGCCTTACAGGCTCGTTCAACTAAAATAACAAACTCTTTTATCTCTAATACACAAACTGATAGTCAGATATCATCATTGAGTCCATCCTCAAATCTTTTGCGCATGATAGCCTCTGTAGACACACACTCTCGAAAATAATTTCTAAGCTGGAAAAATTCACGTTCATAGTCAGTCACAGTCATCTTACCCTATTTTAACTCAAGGAACTCTTTTCTTTTCTGGTCAATAAACCTCTGACTTATGTATTTCTTACGAAACTCCTCTTGAAAGAAATCCCAGGTAACTCTTTCTTTCGGTACTATTGACACAAGTGTCTTCCACCACTGGTAGGTTGAATCTCTAAGAAGTGACACCACACACTTAATACATTTTTCCAGTGTGCAGGATAACCCATCAAAGACTCTGATAGTGTTCTCAAGCCAAAATTCAGCTTTCTCTGCATCATCATCTTTGGTAGCCCGAAACTCTTCGGCCCCTTGTTTTCTGATCTTATCAATAGGTGGTTTCTCTCTTCTGACTGTATCTGTAACTGGGGAAGCTACATGAGTGGTCTGAGGATCGTGAGGAGGTGGAGGTCTAGCGGCCGGGTTTGTACGAACGAACTCAGTAAACCATTCATTCATAGCTTGGAAGAAGGCTTCTCGAGCCCCTCCTCCCTGACTAACTGTAACGGGCCTTTCACTACTATCTGGTGGCACTATCCCTTCTGCGAGAGCAGGTGCATTACTCTCTACATCATCTGCACCAGCTCGTTTGGGATCCATAACTATAAAAGAAAAACATTATAAAATCGTCATTAGTCATCACACTATCAAAATATAAGTATGACATGTATAGTTAGACTCTTGCTCATACTGAATATTCTGAGAATTGACTAAAATATCACTCTGATACCAATAAATGTAACACCCCTTAGCCGAGACCGTTGCCAGAGTCGGGCACGAGGCATTACTAGACTTAACTTACTAGATCAGGGCATAAAAATTGAAACTGTTCATCTGCGTCATGTTCACTAAATTAACTATAAATCGAGTTACGAAACTCGAAATTTAGATCCGTAAATTTTCATTGAAACTAGACTCATATATATTCTTACAATAAGTTTTCCAGAATTTTTGGTGTGGCCAATTAGTACAGTTTATTAGTTAAAGTCTCCCTTGTTACACAGTTTGACAGTTCTGACCTCTCTTCACTAAAAATCAATTATCTCATAGTATAAAACTCTTTTTCCTACACAATTTTTTATATAAAAATAGACTCAATAATATTTAATTCTATATCTCATGCACACCCTAATTCCATTCCTACTAACCTTGGTGATTTTTCAAAATCACGTCACTGCTGCTATCCAAACTGTTCCCCAGCATATAATTACATGATTTCTTTATAATAACTATCAACTAGGCATTACAGAACATCCAAAACATGCTCTTAATTAGCCATTTTAATAGCCAATCATTACCAAGCATTTACAAGCCAATCTTAAGACATATTATAAGGTCATCCACACAAAATGGCTAAGTCCCTATACATGCCATAACTTAAAACATTCGAGTCACAAAATACCAATATAATCCTTTGATAGTGTGTAACGGTCTCTGACATCCTTACGATCCCTGAGTTGGCTTGTAATACTATAAAAAGAGAGAAAAGAATGGGAGTAAGCATTAAGCTTAGTAAGTTTGCATGTAAATAAATAACAACATTCTTAATGCATTATCATATTCTTTTCTTACCAAAATTATCTAAGCCTTTAACTTAATATACTTAAGTCTTAAATTCTTACCTGTACTTTATTAGCTTGAACTTGTCTTACCTTTCCTTTGGTATACTCTTTAAATTTTCCCGTTAAACCACTTGGAATACTAAGGATACGCGGGTACCTTTCCTTGTAAAACTTAACCATTCCACTATCTTTTTCTTTCCCCGATCTAACTCCAGATTTTGTTCTTCTTGATTTATAATAGCAAATTTAGCTTATTTAATACTCACATTTATCAAAACAATCCTTAACTCTAACTTTGGCAAAATTACAATATTGCACCTAAACTTTTACATATTTACACATTTACCCCAAAGCTCAAAAATTATACTTTATCCCTTATTATTATGTTTTATGACATGCTGATCATTTTTCCCTTCTATGACAGCATCAAATTCTCACTCTAACATGTACTTATGAACATTAGGTATTTTTACCGATTAAGTCGTTTTGCTGGTTTTCACTTAAAATCACTTAGCAAAAGTTGTTTAACATAATTTCAAACTTCATATTCAATCATAAAACATCAAAATAAACACATTTCACCTATGGGTATTTTTCCAAATATGAACCCTAGCATGAATTATTGATAGAATAAGCTAAACTGAGCTACCGGGGCTTCAAAAATGTAAAGAACATTAAAAACGGGGCTTGGAATCACTTACTATAGAGCTTGGAAGCTTGAAACAAACCCCATCTATGGTCAACCCTTGAAAGTTCGGCCAAATGAAGAATATGAGCATATTTTGCCATCTTTTTCCCTTTTTAATTTCTTTTTATTACCAAATGACTAAATTACCCTTCATTAAAAACTTTGGTTCTTTCTACCTATATATGTCCATTTTTTTCCATGAAAGCCTAATGGTATAATTACCATTTAAGGACTTTTACTTCAATTATGCTCTTCAATTAAATCCTTTAACATCTAAAACTCATATTTATCAACTTTTACAAATAAGTCCTAATAGGCAAATTGGACATGCAATTCATAAAATTTTCTGTCGATATTCTAACACATGCATCTAATCACTCAATAAATCATAATAATTAATTGTAATAAACTTTTCTATCTCAAATTCATGGTTTTGCAACCACTGTTCCATTTAGGCCCTATTTCGGGATGTTACACTTGCCATGTGATATGGCTTGGAAGTTGAATGATATTGGTATATATATGTGGGTCATGTGAATGATAAATATGGTATGAAATAGTGAAAATGGAAATGGTATGTTTCATGCTTAAATTGGTTGATTAGAATGGTGGTTTAAATGTGAACTTGTGGTATGGATTAAATGATGCTTGACTTACATGATTTTGGTTGTGTAGTTGATAATTTGGATTGATATGTTACGATGGATTTGTATGGGAAGATGAATGATGATGTTAAGATTCTAAATTGAGTATGTTTTGGTATGTTTGAATGCCATTTGGGGTATGAAATTGTATTAGTTTGTGCTTGTCGGTGATCCCAAAGTGTGGATGGTAATTTGGCTTTGAAAATGGCCTATATTTGCCCACACAGTTGAGCACACCGGCGTATGGCTCGACAGTGTCATTTGAATTTGCAAATTGAAACAAGTCAGGCTTGCACACGGGCTAAACAACCAGGCGCGTGAATGGCTGTGTGGTGCAAGTCAGTGTCGACCACGGGTGAGACACATGGATGTGTCTCAGCCCGTGTGGACAAGACAATATGTATGGCCTGTTTTACCATGGCTTGGACACATGGGCATGTCTGAGGCCGTGTGAGGCACACGGCTTGCCCACACGGGTGTGTGACCTCCGTAGCTTTGAAAAATGTTTGATTTTTAGAAAATTTTGCATGTGTTCGGTTTAGTCCTGACACCTTTCTAACACGTGTTTAAGGTCTCGTTGTAACACCCTAAACCCAGTCTATGCGTTAAGACCAGATTTGGTATGTCACACAAAATGAACATACATCCAGTCATCTAATGATTTAAAGAAATTAGATCCTCAAAACTATTTTGGAAATAGAGTTTATCAAAAACCGAGGTTAATTTAAAATCTATGATTTTAAGACATAAGGGTTTATAATTTGATCTTAGAAAGAAAATAATTGGTTTAATTTTTAAAGAAGTTTAAAAAAGTTTAAAAAGGAATTTGAAATCAAAATTCATAAAAGAGTTTTTACAGAAAATTTTATAAGATAATGATATTTAAGAAAAACCCCCTTTTTATACGTAATTAAAGAAAATATTTATAAAAATAAAATAGTCCCATTTAAGTATCAAAAACATAATTAAAAATCCATCCACGAAATAAAATCAACAAAAAAAATATCTTACTAGAGGCCTTATTACATCACACTGAAATAAGAATTAAATAAAAATACTTAAAAGTAGTTCGAAGCTCATAAAAAACCATTATTTAAAGTATGGCCTCCACGAAGTCATCCCCGACCCAAGCCTCCATTACTGATCGTTACCTGAGAAGGGTAAAGGAAACGGGGTGAGTCACTTAGAACTCAATGTGTAACCCACTTACCAAGTCCACTGGGCCAAAACCATTTAAACATTTAATTGGGCCTAAGCCCATTTACAAAAATATCAATTTAACATGTGTAAAATGCATGTGATATGAAAATCCCAAACCAAACCTAAGTTTCCATCCGCTATACACCACCCGTACCAACCAGCACACCTGTGGGGAGCTTTAGTCACCCACCCCGCCAACACATCAATCGCAGGCATTATGCCATTTAATTCCATAATTCGTAGGCCAGTGGCCATTTACCACCAATCGCAGGCATTAGGCCATTTAATTCAATAATTCGTAGGCCAGTGGCTGTTTACAATATTTGTGGCAGAGCCACCAGAATAATCTAGCTGAGCTACCAAAACTTCTCTTCATCATTATCCTATCCCATGCAATCATGTATATAAATGCATACCAATTTATTCATATGATAATTCCAACATAAAGCCTGTAAAAGATTTATTACAAACTAGCCCGTATTACAATTTGGCCCATTTCTCAATTTGGCCCATTTTACAATTAATCAAAAAGGCCCAACAAGCAAAATATCAGATTTGGCCCATTTAGCAAAATATCACATTGGCCCATTTAGCCATAATACCAAATTGGCCCATTAATCAATATGTCCATTCGGCCCATAAGGCAATATGTCAATCCGGCCCATTAAGCAAATTATCAAACGGCCCATATAGCATATATCACATTTTGGCCCATATAGCAAATCATTAGATTCGCCCATTAAGCAATTTCGTATTTCGACCCATTAACACTTTGCAAATCGACCCAGTAAGGGCATTTCCATAATTCGGCCTAAGAGGGCATTTTCGTAATTTGGCAATTGTACCCGCTAAGGGTAATTCTGTAATTTCGCAACCCAAGGATATTTCGGTAGTTTACCCTCTAAGGGTATTATGGTAATTTCACAACCTAGGCTGAACTACTAATTTGGGGCATAAAATAGAAACTGTCCAACTGCGTCATACTGACTAAATTGACCATAACTCAAGTTGGAAAACTCGAAATCTAAATCCGTAAATTTTCGTCAAAACTAGACTCATATATCTTTCTCCTATAAGTTTTCTAGAATTTTTAGCTTAACCATTTAGTACACTTTATTCCTTAAAATTTCCCTTGTTTCACTGTCCAATGATTCTAACCTCTGTTACCTTAATCTCAAATATCTTACTGTACACTTTTCCTATACTGCTCCCACTTATTTCTATTGAAAATAGGTTCACTAAGGAATCCATACATATCAATTATAACTCTTAATTCAATTTGTACAATTTTATACGATTTTTCAAAGACAAAATAGAATACCCCGAAGTCATTCAGAACCAGTCTCACTAAAATTTACATATCTCAGAATATAAAATTCCTTTTCCTTCTCCATTTCTTCCATATCAAAATAGACATAGTAATATTTGATTTGATATCTTATTTACATTGTAATTCCTTTTATCCTATTTTTCGTGATTTTTCAAGTACATGACACTGTTTCTGACTGAAACTGTTTTATTACAAAATACGATTACCACTACGATCATACGCATGCCCGAGTGATCACGGATGCCGGTTTTCGGTTTTTCTTTGGTATTTCGACCGATTCACAGAATATTTCATACAAAATTTCAGATAAGTGTGAGATTACACACCATATAAGGAAGGTACGGGATTACACACCTTATTAGGAATCCGTAACATGATACTCTCCGCGGCACCTAAAGGTACAATCGGTCAACTATTAGTCCAAAACCCAATTTACAACTTCAACCAAATATTACGATTGATTAACAATCTATCACTTACCAACAATCCGAGTCTCTTATTACGAGAGATAGGTGTTCGATTGGCCCTCTGATACAGTACTTCGAGTCCTTAGAAGTGATTAACACAAAAACAATGTTAGCCACACCTTATTCGGCTTGAGAAAGAATCACCACAATACACCCCCTTCACGTATATACGACTTGGAAGAAAAAGAAAAAGAAATGAAAAGAGGAATATACGATCACTTACCGATTTGATTAAGAAGAGATTGTCCAACACGAAAGGAAAAGAAATGGTGAAGAAGTAGGGTGGTAATAGGTTTGGCTATGGAGAGAATCGAACAATGATATTCAGCTATCAAGGATGGTGGAAAGAAAATGAGTATGTGACCAAACAAAAGAGAAAAACAATGCACTATCGTGCTAATATTTTTCGGCAAGGAGGGTTGCAAAATTGAGAGAAATGGCACAAAGTTGTCAAAAGGATTTTTTTTGCCAAAACAAAGCTAGGATTTTACCAAAAGCCAAAATAAAAATTTCAGCCACCTATCTACCCCAAAACCATCCACATGCATCCCCCTTTAGGATAAGAGTTTGGCCACCCAAACTTTCCAAAACATCACCCACGATATAAGCCTCATGTCCCCCTTTCTTTCCTATTTCTCTTGATTCCTTTCCCCAACTTCAACCTTGCCTTATTCTTATAGCCACCTTACCAAAAATAATAAAGTCCAACCTTTCCATAATTACTCCTTGGCCTACACTTAAGGAAGGTATGCAAAAATAATAGTTAAAGTTTGCACACAATGGGATTTGAACCTCTTCCCTCAAGGTACTTCACTTGATGCCATAACCTCTTGAATAATTACTCAATTATGCTAACAAATTACTCATCTATTTCCATAAGCCTTGATGCCACTTACAAACTCTCCTTAATAGGTTAAATCACAAAATTTTACTAAGGCCCAACTCGAACCCGGAACTTCATAGAAACCTCGTAACCTTTCAAATTCACTTAACTAATAAGTCCAATTTGCAATAATTCCATTCTTTTATTCTCAAAATCTTAAACATTCCTACGCCCATGGCCAATTGGGCCCAATCCTAGTAGGCCCAATTTCAGGATGTTACACTCGTAGACCTCAATAAGGGACTTTATGCATATATTTTGATATGTTTGGACAATGATATACTTTGTGTTGTAAAATGATTGTAAATGTTTCAAATTGATCAGTAATACTTCTTAACCCTAGACGAGCGATGGTTACGGGTTAGGGGTCTTACAGATGGCTTGTGAATGTATAAGTTTTGGTTTGTGTATATAGCCATGAAAGTGGGCTTGTTTTTGGTATGTTTGAACTATGTGTATATATACATAAATATATAGCTTATGTTGTGAGTTCATGAATAGGTATATGTGACTTGTATATTATATAAATTGTGGAGGTTATTTGATTGATATTGGAGTAGTTATATACTTATGATCTTGATGCATAATGATGCATGTTTGGAAGGGTATAAATAGTTGAATGGTAAATGTGAAGTTTGGTATAAATGGTATGATATGTTTTGTGATTAGTGTGCATAGAGAAGGGGAGTAGTGAATATATATGAGTTAAGCTTGAATTGGATGGTTATAATGTCATATTTTGCTATGTTGTGGTGCCATTTGGGTTGATATAGGTACATTCAAATTTGGGTGGCAAATTGGCTTGGTAAATAGCCTATTTTTTTGTCCACAAGGGCAGAGACACGGGTGTGTGTCTCAGCCATGTGTGACACACAGTCATGTTACACGGCCGTGTATCCTCTGGTGTTGAAATTGAAATGAAGTCAATATGCTCCACACTGTCTCACACATGGGCATGTGATCGGCAGTGTGGCATAAGTCAGTATACCCCTTAATTTGCACATGGCCTAGCACACAGGCGTGTGACTTGGTCGTGTTGAATAAGTCACTATACCCTACAGGTTTGGCATGGCCTGGCACACGGGCATGTGTGGCCACTTCAAAGGGCACACGGGCTAGACACACAGGTGTGTGGTTGATCGTGTAACCCAAGTCAGTAAGCTCACTTGTTTGGACACGGGGTTGGACACGGGCTGGGACACGGCTATGTGCTTCCATTTCGAATGTTCATACAGCCTGTGCCACTAGCGTGTCTGCTGGCCGTGTGAAACACACGGCTTGGTCACACGGGCGCGTGTCCCATGTTTTGAGAAAAAAATTATAACTATTGCAAAATTTTTTGAGTTATCGGTTTAGTCTCAAATCACTGCCAATGCATATTTAGGGCCTCGTAGGCTCGTATTAGGGACAAAATGATTGAGATTGAATGATGTTGTATGTATTGATTAAATGTATAAGATAAGTTTGTGTAAACGTGTTTTAAGTCTGGTAATTATCCGTAACCCTATTCTAGTGTTGAATACGGGTGAGGGGTGTTATAATGTGGGCATTCAAAGTAGGGACACATGGCCGTGTCCTAGCCCATGTCCGTGGTCGTGTAACTCTCTGACTTGGTTCACAAGGCCAAGCCACATGCCTGTGTGCCAGGTCATGTAACTCTCGAAATGCAACCTTTAAAAAAAACTACAGGGAACACATGGCCATGTATCGGGACCCTGTGTCATACAAAACCATGTCTCAAGACCGTGTGTCACACACGCCTGTATCTTAGGCCGTGTGGAAAAGAAATAGGCCAATTTCAAGCCATTCCTTTCACCCCAAACATGATCACATATACAAGCCATTTGCACCTATTTCAAGCATTTAAAATGGACCTAAAACATGTATAATAAAACTAGATCAATATGGCATTTTTACATACAACCAATATGCCAAAAAGCACCCAAAACATAATCATCAAATCAACCTGAATATGTGCACATTTACTATTTATCATCTATTTTGTCTCCATGCCAAAACTGTAACACCCCAAACCCGACCCATACGTTTCGACCAGATCTGGTGTGCTACGGATTGTACATTGAAAACTTTTGCTTTTGTTGGTTTCAGAAATCGTAAGTTAATTAGACAATATTTATATAAATAAGTGACTTTTTGAGAACAAAACCTTGTATTATTATTATTATTTTGAATAACTAAACCTTTGACAAAAATTCATAAGTTGCAAGTATTAAAAATTAAGCGGTGAAATATAAACTATGGGGCCTTACTACATAAATATTCAAAAAAAATTAAAACTTAAAGAAAAGCCGAAATAATCTATAAAAAAAATAAAAACTTGATGGCCCCTCGAGTCCGTCTCGGGTCCCATATCCACGATCTACTGCTCATCTGAAAGAGTGGAGAAAAATGAAAGGGTGAGGCACCAAGACTCAGTGTATAAATCCCGGACACACTGACCTAAGGCCCACAAACACATTATGAGCCCTGGCCCATACATAAAGGCAACAATCATAATTACATGAATAGCCCAACCCATCCTAGAATTCCATCCTCTACACACCAACCCGTACCAACCATCACACATTGGGGATTTCTACAATCAACCCTCCATCCGCTACATACCATAACGACAGCCGTACTGCCTATTCCTATTAATTAGGAATCATTAAACGTGGCATAGCCACCGATCACTATGTGACCTATCATTTGAAGTTGTGGTTTAACCACCGATCACCAAGTGACCTATCATGCACTTCCCCTTCATTATCATATTCCCACCCCATGCATACACACATAAGGAAAACATCACACAGGCTTTCATATATATTTCGATACACATAGAGATTTCTATGATTACGTACCTGGCATCCTTGCCTAACCCCTGTTAGGGTTTCATTCGACTGTCTACACAGCCTCTTTCTGGCTTTTTAGCCCATAACGTATATAGATAGACATACATACAGGTTTAATAGTGTGTTAGAGATCTACACACCTGATTATCGTTAGGGCAAGACTTTCTAATTCGACGCTATCTGTAGCCGACACAACCGCTATCTACCTAAGGTGTTGTTCAGAGGCTGGTAACGAAACATTAGGTTAAGGCACAACTAACGAAAAGGAAATGGTTGATCATCTTAAGGAGAATTGAAATCCTTACCTTGAAATCTCGAAAAGTGATATGAGATTCAGTGGCTAGTGTTTCTGACTTTTAGATCTAAGAGATCAACTTCACTTTTCGAATCTCGCCCAACAAGAGAATAAATAAAACCATTAAACCATTAGCTTTCGGCTTTGTCTTCCAAAACCCGAAAGAGAAAGTGAAGAGATAGAAAAATCGGCACTCACCTTTACATAAAGAATTCGACTACCCCTTATAGATTCCGGCTTTTTGAGAAGATCAGAAGAGAAGAAGAAATCTAAGTAGTTTCGGCTTTTTGGTTAAAGAAATCGGCAAAAGGAAATAGGGGTATTCGGCTATGGAGATGAGAAGAGAGTTTAAGGTTTCGACTTTTGAAAGAAAAGATGTTGAGAAGATTAGGAGGTTTCGGCTTCTGAAGAAATAAAAAGAGAAGAACTTGTAGAGGGAGACTGAGAATTTCGGCACAGGGAAAGAAGAAAAGAATAGGGTTCCAAATTCCGGAATTGATGAGCTATCCCCCCTATTTATAGAAATTTCGGCACTTACCTATCAAAAACCAAAAGTGCCCTTTCTGATAACAAAGAATTAAGCAAATAAAAAGGGAAAATTCGGCACCCCTCTGCCATAAAGAAACCGAGTTTTTCCCTCCTCGAGGTGATGGAATTTCGGCCAACACCTAGCCTTGTAGATAGCTCCTATCTTTTCTCCTTTTATCTTCCATATTATCAACTATAATATCTACATTATCCCATTCACATAAATCCTCCTATTTTGAGCCTTGTTGCCGTCCACTTCACCTAACCTTAATGCCAAACATTAGCTAACTTAAATTAAAAGAATTGGGCTCCTTGAAACTTAAATTTGGGCCCCTTACTCCCTTGTGTGGCGTCACCTCCTTGCTCCCTAAGTAGCGCCACTGACCATTAGGCCACAAGCCCATTTTGATATTTTAAACACATGTACCACCTTTTAAACCTTATAGTGCCCAAACAAAAATTTAACCAAGGCCTTGACCACATCCTGAGCCCAATTTGGATCCCTAACAGTTAAATTAACACATTAAACATATCCACACACTAAACGCATAGGCCTAATAATTCAGGATGTTACAAAAACATAGCAAAATTGACCATATTCCAAAACACAACCAAACATACTAAATTGGTCATTCAAAGTAAACTTTCATTTGAACATTCCAACACCAACCATTTAAGCATCAAAACCATCCAAATGACACCATTCTAGCCAATTCCAAATAGATCCAACAACCAACGTATATACAAATCAAATTTGAGCCATGTACACCTATTCAAACCTTTATAAAGCATGACATAACTTGAACATATTGTGGTCAATCTATCACCTACCATTTTAGCCATTCCCACAAGCATTAATTCATTGTCAAAAGACACACACCAATAAAGCCACACAAGTACCAAGGTTACAAAAAATCTCAATGATATATACATGCGAAATTCATCAAACTAACATATAACACAATTCCACCTATACATGCCATTATAACCTTAATCAAGACATCAAAATCTACTGATAAAATCGATGGATAGTGTGATGGATCTTCAACTATCTTCCAATTCAATTGAGCTTCCGATAATATGTAAAGTAAGGGAAAAATAACTACGTAAGCAATGAATGCTTAGTAAGCTCGTATAAGCTTTAAACATAACATTCCACTTCAATAATGAACTTTATAGGTTAAATATAAAACTATACCAATGCCTCAAAATTTATCGAACCATGAACAACAACTCACAATGAAATAAGTCTATCAACACCACATATACTTGTCAATCCTAGCATAGTAGGATTTCATAAGACTGGACTCTCCCATTTATTTCCCTTCCATTCCATTAGCTTACTTTAGCTTAGCTAACAACATCAATTCATTAATTAGCATTTTTGTTCATGAACTAGATGTATCCATCCACAACATACATAAATTTCTCACATACAAGTACATCTTTCAACTTATTATTCCCTTTTCATCAAATTACATTTCAACTATGAATTTACCATTTCATTACCTTTCCTCACCTGTTTCATATGTATAACATAATATGTAAGCATAATATCAATCATGACTACAAGCTAGTACATTTAAACATAGCTCCTTTTGAAATCAATTACGTGATAAACCATTTCATAAGAAATTACATACTTTTGTTTATACCACCTTTTCATGTACATTAGCATATTACCAATAGAACACTTACCGAATTGATGTATTTCATTAAGACTAAACATGATATAATCCAACAATAAGCTTAGCACAAGCCTAAGCACATCAACAACACATGTTAGCATACTTGAACATAATTCATGTGAACTTAACATATATAACCATTATACTTGAACATGATCCAATTGGATTTTTCACCTTTCATCACATATCATGTTTTCCATGTATCACTAATTCAATAAGTTTCATACACACCTATCTTGGTTCATATTGAACACTTACCATTTCATTTGTACAACACAAAAGACATAAACATAACATTTACCATAGTCACAGGCTAGTGATCAAACACATAACTTAGCAATATCATCACATGGTCAAATATGGTACATAAACATAGTATCACTTAAATCATACCTTTCATAACCATGAATTTTAACACTTAGATTATTGGTACATCATACCTTTCCATACTTGTTGTAGTAAAGTCAAACAGAACCCTTACCGGAGCTCACAAAAGTATGCTAAACGATGGTCATAACCATCAAATTTCTTTAATCAACATTCGAAACCATCGCTTTTCATATTCGATGGTCATCACCATCCCTTTTCATAGTTGATAGTCATCACCATCCCTGTTCATAATCGATAGCCGAAGCTATCCCTTTTCATATTCGATAGCAGAAGGTATCCCTTTTCACATTCGACAGCCGAAGCTATCCCTTTTCATATTTGATAGCTGAAGTTATCCCTTTTCATATTCGATAGCCGAAGGTATCCCTTTTCATTATCTGAGGGTTGTTGATACTTTGTTGGATTTTCTGTCAAGGCATAATATGATAATAAAACATAATAGCATTTAAAACAACAACTTAAAATGCTATTTAAATGTACAGATTTACTTAGCTAAATTGTAGAGATGACAAAGTATAAGGGCATTTTGGTAATTTTTTATTCTCCCTGATTTTCTGCTCGATCTTGATCTAAATTAATAATTTTATTCAATCTATTAATTTAGACAGTAAAACAATGTATTTTATGCAATTTATTCATTTTTAACATTTTTACAAAATTGCCCTAAAGTTTTACTTTTATTAAATTTAGTCCCTGAGCCCAAAATATGCAAATTAACCATTTTAATGCCAAATTATAGCAACCGAATATTCATTGCACCCATTTCAGCCCATTTTTGCAACAATTTCACAACAAATCCTTGTACTTTTACTATCTTAACAGTTTAGTCCCTAATCAAAAAATTCATCAAAATTACTTAACAAAATACTTTTAAATATCAACCAACATCTCTAATTCACCATTTAATAACTAAAATCACATAGACTCATCAATGGAAACATTCACAATCTTTAATAGTTTCAAAATCAAAAGTATGGGTTATGTAACGCCCCGAATTTGGGCCTAGTAGATTTGGATCTATTGGGTTGTAACGCCCCAAAAATCCCAAAACTTTAAATTTCTGCGCACTGAGGTTGGTATGTATGAGTAGCACTTAGTATACTAATTTTAAGGTATTATCGAGAATATTTGAAGTCTTAGAGATAGGGATGACCATAGGGAAAAATTTACTTTTTCTTGCTTTAGTGGACGCTAGTCTCAAGCATTAGGCATCTTAAGCAGATTAAGGGAAAAATAGGACACGAATGGGCTTGTGGTCCACTGGCAAGGTGGCGCCACTAGGGGAGCTACAAGGTGGCGTGAAGAGGTCCAAGGTTCAAGTAATGGTAAGGTGTCCGAATTTGGGCCTAGTAGATTTGGGCCTATTGGGTTGTAACACCCCCAAAAAAATCCTGAAACTTTAAATTTCTGTGCACTGAGGTTGGTATGTATGAGTAGCACTTAGAATATTAATTTTAAGGTATTATTGGGATTATTTGAAGTCTTAGAGATAGGGATGGCCATAGGGACAATTTTATTTTTCTTGCTTTAGTGGACCCTAGTATCAGGCATTAGGCCTCTTAAGTAGATTAAGGGAAAAATAGGACACAAATGGGCTTGTGGTCCAGTGGTAAGGTGGCGCCACTAGGGGAGCTACAAGGTGGCATGAAGAGGTCCAAGGTTCAAGTAGTGGTAAGGTGTTTTGGAGTGTTTATTTTGCATAGTGGACGGCAAGAGTTGTGTGGAATTTGGACTCTTTTGTTGAAGTGTTTGAATTGGTCTTGTGAGCTGATAAAGGAGGGAATTTCGGATGAGATAAGAGAGATATCATGGAGAAAAATTAGGAGATGAGAGGTGGGAAGAGTTGGTGCTGAATAGGACTGTGGGGGAAGGTAGGATTCGGCTATTGGCTATAAAAGGAGGTGTCGAATTCCTTTGAGAGGTTCCTTGGGTTCCATTACATTTCTTTTTCTCCCCCTTAGCCGAATTCTGCCATTTGCCAAAAAAAAAACCCACTATTCCTTTGTCGAAATTTTGGTTTTCTCTCTAGCCGAATTCCCCATACCTTCTCTTCTTAAATTCTTTCTCTTGTTCACCTTTGGTTCTAGCTGAATCACCTCTTCTCTTCCTCTTCCTATTGGTGCCAAATTGTCCCTGTCACCATACTAGTCTCAAAAGCCGAAAGCTTCCTGGGCCGATTACTCTTTGGGTAAGTACTTAGTCAATTTTCCTTTAGTATGTTCGGTAAAAGCCGAAGGGCTATCTAACTTCTCATCATTGTTAACCTTGTATTAATAAGGGTAGGATTCAGAGATCGTAAGCATGGTAAGAATCGTTAGCAAATGTAAGTGTACTCGTCTCAGTTATGGATTAATGGATGATCGAATGTATTTATGGCTTATAGGGGTGACTTAAGTGAGAAATGAGTCACTCGATTTTGATGATATATGTTTGAATGCAGATCTAGGGAACACTTGTGATTAATAGCTAAGGAAGGGCTATTAGAACCCAGTGGCACACGGTAAGGTTACGGTAAGGTTTCGGCTTTTGAGTAAATATTTTGATTAAGTATGAGTGGTTGATTGAAGGTTGGTTGGTTGTAGGTTCAAGGCTAAGGATAGAATAGCACGTCATGGTAACCAGGTGTGTACAAACACTACACACACACATGATATCGACAATGTCGAGAAGCCGAAAAGCCGGAAGTGGCTAAATGAGCCCGGTGAGCCCTGAGGCTAAGTTTGATGAAATTGTTTGGTTGGTTATACGAATTAAGTTAGTCATGCATGTTACATGATCTGGAATTATTTTTGGCCTAATTGGCCATATGGATGAGATTTGGGCCTAACAGGCCGTAAGGATGTGATTTGGGCATAATGTATCATATGCACGTGAAATGGGCTTTATGGGCTTTATGGGGACGTAGACAAGTATGCTAGGGTTTAATGGACTTTAGGCCTAGTTCTGAACAACTCTTAAACCACATAAGACTTAATCTAATAATTAAACATGACCGTGGACAAGTCGCTAGGTTAGAGTGTGGCAACAGACATATGCATGTCTAGGGTTGGATCTAGGGAGAGCTTGGTACTTAAGCGGTCCTAGTGGCCCACCTCCTCTTCTCTGGAATCCTACCTGGTGCATAGTGTCTGTTCACTTTAGCCACAAAGACTTGTTAATGGGCCAAAGTTCATAACTAAAACCCGAGAGGGACCAAATATCCTTAGATTTGTAAAATTACTAAAACACCCCTAATTTGTAAAATTTGCATAATTACCAAAAATATCCCTGATTTGCAAAATTACCAAAATACCCTTAATTTGTAAAATTACCAAAATACCCCTAATTTGCAAAATTACCAAAATACCCCTAGCTTGTAGAATTACCGAAATACCCCTATAGGGTAAAATTACAAAAATACCCCTGGATAGTGAAATGACTAAAATACCCCTAAGTGCTTAATGTGTGAAAATGTGTGTTGCATTCATGAAATATATGTTGCACGTGGATAGGTTTTGATGATACGGAGGAAGATTTGAGGATCGCATAGTCGCTTGACGACCGTGGATCCACCGTTGGCTTTCAGCCCATAATAGTAGCTTTGCTGCAACGAGTAGTGCTGCAGTTGGTGCTACCTTTGATGTGTAGGGATGGGTGGTTGATATTTATATCCCCACAGGTTTGTAGGGTTGGAAGGGAAATGGTGTGCAGGGTTGGATTTGAGATGGGTGCATTGCATTCATGTGACTCTGATGTGGCATGAGGTCATTGTGGGCTATGGCCCAAGACTACTGATTTTGATAGGGCTTAGGCCCAATGTAATATTTGCATGTTGATTTGGTTTCCAAGGGTCATACACACTGAGTTTCAAAACTCACACCGTTTTTGTTAAATGTTTTTGGTGATCCTCAGTAAACGGCTCGACGTGGGAGAGGACTCGGAGATGGCCACACTACAAGATATTTAGAAGTTTTATTTATTTGTTTCAAAAGACATGATTTTAATTGCTTTATTTTCGATGGATGTAATAAGGCCTTTTACTTCATTTTAACTTTAGATTTCGAGTTTTGTTATTATTGTTTCAACTGGTTACTTAGTTATTAAACCTGAGTAATTTCTTATGTTCAAACATGGTTTTCAGAGTACTTAAAATAATTAAATGGCCTTTTATCATTACTTAACAAGATTCAAGGATTTTGGGCTTTTAGGCCTTAAACTTTAACTTATCAAAATTGTTTTGAAATGTGCCTTTGATGTGACATTCTCGGATTCGACCATAACGTCTGGGCCGGGTTTGGGGTCTTATAGGTTAGCTAGACCTAGTTGCAACGATCTCAAAAATATAAAAATTATTAAAAACGGGAAAAAATTGCTTACCATGCATGAGAAAATCACCATGGCCGAACCTAGCTTAAGGTTTCCCATGGACATTCGGGTTGTTGAAGATGAAAACAGAACGATGATAAGAATTTAGCTTTTTATTTTTATTTTATATTAATTTAATATACCAAATTACCATTTTAACCATGGTTAATAATTAAATAAAACACCAAATCCAACTCCTTGAATGGTCTTATTACCATTTACGTCCCTTTTCATTTATTCAATAATCCATTTAATCACTCGAATCAAGTAGTGATCAAATTTTACATCTTTTATAATTTAATCCTTTTTAATTAATTAATTATCAAAACGTTAAAAATTTTCAAAGAAACTTTAATACCAACTTAATGAAACTCTTTAAATATTTATAAAACTATTTACGACTCGGTTTATAGAAATGAGGTCTCAATACCTCATTTTCTAAAACCACTTGACCTTAAGGTTTTACCACTCGAACTTAATAAATCGCTTAAATAACATAAATTATCAAATCAAAAACCTTCTCAAAATCATAATCAACTCGTAAATATTAAATAATAATATTTACAAACTTACTCGTTGAATTTGGTGGCCCCAAATCACTATTTCTGATACCACTAAAAAATGGGTTGTTACAAACCGGCTCGGTTCGACCAGTTTTTGGGTCTTGGTTTTTGGCTCCTATGCCCAATTTACGATCTCAAGTCCAATTTTCAAGTTCAATTACCTATTGGGCCAATTGTTTGACTTGAAAATTGAATTCCAAAATTATTATATTAATTTTAATTAATTTTATTAATTTAATTTTACTTGATCAAAATTATTTTTTCCAAAAATCACTTAGATTCTCGAAATTAAATTTTCAAGAAAATTATTTAATCAAATTCTCTAGTTGAACAATTTTTACTACCACCTAATTTAATTTCACATCGAATAAATTGACACAATTAAATTATTACCAGAGTTGTAGAATATTTTTCTAATTCAAATGCAATCTGGTCGAACTTTTGTTGAGCTAGCGGAGGGACCAATCAGACATATACAATTAGGCTCTAGTAATTACAATTATATCCAGAAGTATTGTTATGATAATTCACAAATATTAAATCATGGAGTTAGTCCACAAAAAGTACCATGATTGAAAACTCCTTATTGTATACTCTGCACGAAAGTAATTCATCCAATTGCTTTGTCTAATGACCTCGTCATGTGTGTGTTACCCTCATTGATATCCTTGATTCCTTTGAGTTAAATCTGTTCCGTCAATACAATCCTATTTTATCTCATTGCCACTGTTGTGTCTTCTAAATGATTAATATCATCACTGTCAAAAAATGACTATGATAAATCGCTCGTTCGAGAACTAGCAACCCGTGACCACGTCCCATATTTATCAATCCACATAATGCCAATGAGAAGATATCATTAACTCTTTAAATGAGCTATGAATTCCACTGTTGCTAGTAAACCCATGCCATACCAAGTCATGTACCCAACATACTGGCTATGGGTTCGATCATCTTTAGTGCATAAGCCTCCACTTATATCAAAGCACATGAGTTGCATACGAACGGTCAGTGACTAACTCAAGATTTAGGTAAATCACACCATGAACATCACAAGTGAATTAATTCACAAACAGATTCAAAATTAATTCTTCTTAGGTCTAGTCCAATGTATCATTCTACCAATGAATACATCTATGTCTCTACCTGTGGAGTCAACTACTCCGATAGCCAAGACTAGTCATCTCCCCAATTCAATTCTTATAGGATTACAGACTTATTTAGATTATCTACTAATGTAAGTTGTCTTTCTCGCAATGTAAACGTTCTTACAATGCAACTTATCTTCATTTTGAACTTAGACAATCAATGAGCTAATATTTTCTTGTCACAATTTTGCTATTCATTCAAAATATAAAAGACAGAAGTATAAAAGATGTAATATTGAAATGTGAAATTAACTTTATTTATTTATTTATCATTCAAAAAAATAGAAAACAGTTACATGTTTACTACAATATGGACACATTTCCGAACAGATGATAACTTTATCTTTCTTTCCACTTAGTTGCTTATATGCTAGGATTAAGGTTTAATTGGTCTTAATTAATTATGTTTAATATACTAATCTAATATATACATACTTCTTAATTACAATTATAACATTTGAATGACTATCATCATCACTCCCCACTATCCCATAGAGAAACAATGCTTTATTAACCATTTTGGTTCCTTGGATAATTGCTAACTAGATCCTCAAGCATTTTCTAATTTATAATTCAATAGCAATTGAACTTTTACAATTTAGTACCTGAACTTTAATTAATAATTTTCTCAGTTAAATTACTTAATCAATATTTAATATATTTTCATACTAACTCTATAAGTATTCCTTTTATATCCTTACAGACTCGGTTTACTGACCACCTACGAATGTACCAATGTCCAGAGTAGAAATCTTGCACAAAAGATGGGAAAAGCGGTATCCACAAGTATACTAGTAAGGTAATATAGTTATAACGGAGTAGGTAAGTACTCCGGGGATCATATCCCGTGGAGGCAAGCACTAAATTAATTCTAATCTAAACATAAATAGATCTAATTAGTACTTTAATCAAATTATAGTACAAAGAATAAAAGAAAGGTTTGTGATAAACTATACTAAAAATAATAAGAAATTAAATAAAAGAAAAGTAAATAAATGAGAAACGCGAAATCAAATAATCAAATAAGAATCAAATCTGGGCATGGGTGAATAGCTCACTTTGGTAGTCATAATCAACTATCTTCTCGAGCTTTCTTGTTCAATCAACTAGTCACTACCCCAGCAGGATCTTTCGATAAGTCCAATGGAATACTGAGTCGGCAAGAGCTACTTATCTTCCAACCTCACAGTCCAGACCGGTTCAGGGAAGGTGTTCACGGATAGGCCATACCAAATTTGGATTATTTTCCACCTTGATGACTTCCTAATGTTGCCAGGCCTAGGGTTAAATTCTTCCTTTCTTGAACAGCTGATCCATTAAGAAATCCCTACAAAATAGTTAATTATTCATACCTCCGCTCGCTAATCCCCATAGGAGGAGTAGTTCCTCATGGATCTAATAAACGAAATAAACTTGAATGAAAGGATGAACATAAAGAATAGTTCAAGAATAGAGCTTAGAAGAAGCCTGATTTGTACTTGAATTTAAGAGTAGAATCCTCATAGAGTTTGACTGTAAGGCCTTGAAAATAGGTCTAGTAGTTTCGGGTAAGTTTACCGGGTTCTAAGTGAAAATTAGGAGTTAATCAGGTTTATTAGTGATTTTTTAATTTAGTTAGCTTAATTTCATTAAAAAAAACCGGTAAATGAAAAATTAATTTCATGGTTTTAAATAATTTTTGGGTAAAATAAATATTTGGGGTCTCATTAGAATTGAAAAATAAATTAAAATGGGGTTTAATTAAGAGAATTTAAAATATTAACTAAATAGGACCATTTTACAAAACAAGGGAAATGTAAGAGTGATTTTATAGCAAATTATCCTTATTTTTAGAATTTTGGAGGGAAAGGAGTATTTTGTAAAACAATGGAAATATGAGAATGGCCTGATGGCAATTTCCCCAATTTTTAATAATTAGGTGCAGTTTTTCAGTTTTAAAAACACTGCAATTACCTCACTTTGCACACCATTTTCACCCGAATTAAGAGCTTTTTCTCTCAATTTTTTGATCATTTTCATAGACCACATATGTAGGAATATATCTAAACTTTTACTCTCTCAAATTCTCTCCAAAATCTCCATAAAAGTTTTCCAAAGTTGAGCAAAAGTCATCCGAAATTTCTTCAAGGATCATGATTCAATCTTCTAAATTGATGATTTTAGATCAATTGAAGGTAATTCTCAACTCTAAATTTATTTTTAAAATTTTTTAATCATTATTTTCTATTTAAATGGATAAAAATGGATTTTCAAGTTTTGATTTCTTTTGTCTTGAACATGGAACTTAACAATGGTGAATCCATGATTTTGATTTGGAATCCAAATTTTAATGGATGTTTAAGCTTAAAATATGTTTATTAATAGGTTTTTAATCATAAAACAAGAGATCAAACTCGTTTGGTTGATCAATTTTGATCAATTTGTTTTTAATCAAGAAGATGAGTTGATTTTTTGGAAAATTTTAAAATGATTTAATAGATGAAATTAACACTTATGTTTTACGTTAATGGACTAGGAATGAAGTTTAGAAGTGGTTTGTGGTGCTCAGAAGGTCGTTTAGTTGATGAATTTGACGTTTCGGCTTAATTGTGCAATTTCAGTAAGGTAGATTAGAGAAACGATTTAGATTCGTATAGTTTATGAAATTTCAACTTTCTTGATGTTAATGTTAGTTCGTAATGCATATTTTGTCTCTGTTAAAGCTTCACACTGAGATTTACAAAACAAAGTGTGGAGGTGAGTGATTTTAAAGTCTACTGGTAAATTTTTCTAGTTATGTGTTACATTGAAGTTTTAAATAGTGCTTTTAATGACTTAATCGCATCTTATTTGGTTGGATTTGCAAAAATTAATTTTATTTTACAAGAGCATTATTGCAATTGGTTTTTGAAAGATTGTGTGTTAAGATTTTGGCATGATTAATTTGGATTGAATGGATTGTTAATTAGAGCATCGGTTATTGAATTTTTGAGCACTTGATGTTGGTGTTATGATTGGTTTAAGACTCACAGACAAAGGCATTTGTTGTGCTTAATTATATTGCTGTTGAAATTGATAAGCTATATGCTTTTAATGGCATTTTTACATATTAAATTAAGTGCTTATGTAACACCCCTAACCCATATCCGTCGCCGGAATAGGGTTACAGAGCATTTTCAGAGTTTTCATTTCGAAACGAACAAAAATTTTAAAAATTTCAATTCATGTCATTAATCATATCAAAACCAATCAATAACATGTATATTTCATTTATACGAGCCCTCAATGCTCTAAAAACACATTAGAAACAAGTTGGGACTAAATCAGAAACATATAGAATTTTTCAGAAAACAATGAAAATTTTCAAAACTACAAGGGTCACACAGCCTTGTGACTCACATAGCCAAGAGACACGCCCGTGTCCCAGGTCGTGTGGACATTCAAAATAGGGACACATGGTCGTGTCCCAGCCCGTGTTTGTGCCCGTGTAACTCATTGACTTGGGTCGCACGGCCAAGCTACACGCTTGTGTGCCAGGCTGTGTGCCAGGTCGTGTAACAGCTTGACTTGCAACCTTTTGAAAGCTATAGGGGACTCATGGCCGTGTGTCACACACGGCTGAGACACACTCCATGTCTCTATCCTTGTGGACAAAAAATAGGCCATTTCCAAGCCATTTTTCTCATCCATTCATACATGTACGTAGAACCACTTTTACACAATTAAACAAGCCATCAAAATGCATCAAAACCATGCATAATCAAGCTAATCAAATATGATACATTTACATACAACCAATATGCCCAATGGCATCTCAATGACAACATATAAACATATATAACCATGTGCATCTTTTATGCAAAAATTATCACTCTAATCACATACCAAGTTCACATCCACAAATACCAAATTTACCATTTAGCAAATAGCATCATAACTCATATATGCCAATTACATTTTCATACCAAAATGACTATATTTACTTCCATCATCTAAACATCCATAAACTATAAATTCAACCATTATAAGGCCATATACACATAACAACCTATTCAACCATTTCAAACATTCAAAATACCAAATTCACAAGCCAAAATACATTGGCTAAAACAAGTGGCTACTTCAATAACCAAAAATACCTATACATGCCATTATAACCAAACATAAAGACATCCAAAAGTACCGATATAGCCAATGGATAGTGTGATATAACTTCGACAAGCTTTCAACCCGATCGAGCTTCCAATTCACTATAAACAGGGAAAATTACATGGAGTAAGCATCAATGGTTAGTAAGTTTGTTTAATGTAAAACACAACTTACTATTTCAACACATAATAAGTAATTTAAACATGGCATAATCTAACCACAACTTGGCCAAAGCCTAAGCATATACACCAAACATGTTAGCCATTTAATTATATAACATAGGCAATATAATCATGGATGAGCACAACATTTAATCATGTATCTTATGTATATATCATCCATTTCACTCTCGATATACCATGAATCACCATTTCAATGAAATTCACATATGTTCATGTCTTAGTTCATATCGAACTCTTACGATTTCCTTTCCGAATAATGCCCGTTGAACCATTTAGAATACCATTCGGTACCCGAGATAGTTTACACATAGTGTGTTAAATCATATAACTGTAATCCATCAATTCCTATACATGTATGCTCACACGAGCTGTGAAAATAGGCCTGCTCACATGAGCTGTGGGTCAGATTGTAGCTACACGATGCTGCTCACACGAGTTGTGGAGTATTCACAACACATGGCGGACCTCAACCATCGGTAGAACATTAAAGACTAGCACTTGAATCATGCAATAATGACATGTCATTTATATCCTATGAATTCCTAAGGTTCAAATGGGGCTCGGTATGTAACACCCCTCACTCGTATTTAACACCGAATAGGGTTACGAGGTATTTACTGATCAATTCACAATACATATAGCATATATTTATGCAACGATAAGCATTCACTCTCATAAATCATTCAACACAATCACATTGTCCCTTATAAGAGCCTATGAGGCCTTAAACATGCTTTAGAAGTGGTTCGGGACAAAACTGATTTCATACAAAAATTCTGGAAACTTAGAAATTTTTTATGTAAAAAAGGGTCACACGCCCGTGTGAATAGGCCATGTGCCTCACACGGCTAGTAGACACGCCTGTGTCTTAGGCCGTGTGAAAACAGGGAATACATACTGATTTGGGTCACACAGCTGACCACACGCCCGCCACACACGCCCGTGTGCCATGCCGTGTGGTAGGCCGTGCCAAAGCTATAGGATATACAAACTTATACAACACGGCTAAGTCACATGCCCGTGTGCTAGGATGTGTGCCAATTAAAGAGGTATACTGATTTGTACCACACAGTCAGTCACATGTGGAGCATACTGACTTCAACATGACTGTGTGTCACACACGGCTAAGACACATGCCCGTGTGGAAAAAAATAGGCCATTTATCAAGCCATTTTTCCACCCATTTTGCACATACCTACACAAACATAAATGGTACCAATTCATGGCACTAATATGCATCCAAATAATATCAATGTAACAGTTCGATTTAGACGCTAGTTGGAATATTGGTTTCGGGACCATAAATCTGAGTCAAAAAATATTTTAATATTATTTCTAGTATTTATAGTATGTGATTAAGCATGTGTGAAAGTTTCGTATGAAAATTTGATTGTTTGTGTGCTCAATTTGATAAAATGACTAAATTGCAAAAAATGCAAAAGTTGTGTGCTACTTGATATGTGTGCCGAATTGATATGGTTTAATAGATGGGAAGTCCTTATAATGTAATTTGACCATTGAATTTATGAATGGACATATATGTTTATGGGATGGTGGATTTTAAATGTTTTAAAGAAAGAGTAAATTGGTAAATGATGTATAAATTATGATTAAATAAAACAAAATGAAAAAAATGATGCTCAACTTTGTTGTTTCCACCGAAAATAAGAAGAGAAAATAGGGTTTATACACTTAGAAGCATTCGACACTCATGTTGGTTAATTAAGGTATGGTTTTTGATCTGTTTTCGATAATTTTTACGTTTTTTTTATCGTTGTTAAGTGTTCTAGCTAGCCCATGCTTGAATTTCTGAAATTAATGATGATTTTGAGATATGCCATGGATGAATATATTTGCTTTTGGTTGATAGTTGGTGAAATATGATATCTTGATGACTGATAAATATGTTTTGTATTGGGATCTTTGATGAAATTGATTATTATGGGCTAATTTGTGAAAATGAAACTTTGAAAAATGTGAAATAAATGAAAGATATGGGATGCTAGGTACTAGTATGAAATTCGGCCAAGATTGGTGTGAGTAAATTATGCGTATTTTGTGATTTTGTAAAATGAGGACTAAAGTGTTAAAATGTGAAAATGTAAGGGCTAATTTATAAAATCCACTAAATATGTGTTTATGGATTGAACTAAATGATTTGGTGAATAAAATAGTTAAATTTCAATGTGTATATATTAAGAACCAAAGAAAGTGAAATTAGATCGGGGAAAATCGAAAGTAGTTGAATAGCTGTTTGTTTCTGTTCTTTTTCGTACGAGGTAAGTTAATATACAAATAAATGTGTTGAATTGAATTGTTATTGCTTATATGTTAATGAAATGTGATGTATGGTTTTTGGAGCTGAATATGTGAAATTCGACAAAATTTCTATACTGTGATGACATCCGAAAAGCCCCGTATGAACCATAGGAATAGTTAGGATACATATGCCATGACATAGAAATCCAATATGTGTTATTGTGTAAGAGCACGTCTGGGACGTTGGCATCAATTTGAGAATTTTGTGTAAGACCATGTCTGGGACATCGACATCATATATGATTTCGTGTAAGACCCTATCTGGGATAGAAGCATCGGTATTTAAATACATGTAAGACCATGTCTCAGACGTTGGCATTGTATGAGCTTTACGAGCTATTCGAGTATCCTTATTGATTCTAAACGATTCAATGGGCATTTCGAGAAATGAATGAGTATACGAATGTGCATCTAAATTTTGGCACGTATTTATGTGTGTATGTAAAATTTGGCAAGAAAAGGTATGAATGTATATGATCAATTGATATGTGAGCTACATTATAGGATATGTGATTATCAGCAAGTGATTATGATCAATTGACTAGTAAAAGAAATATGACTTGTAATTGTGTTATGCCATGAATCATATGTATGAAGATGGCTTATAATTGTTTCATGTGATAAGTTCATTTGTATATGGCTTACTAAGCTTTTGAAAGCTTACTTTGTGTGTGTTTTAATTGTTTTATAGATTATCGAAGCTATTGGAAACTCGGGGATCGTCGAGGATCATCACCACTCTATCGAACTATATTTAGGTACCTTTTGAAAATGTACATATTGAACTATGGCATGTATAGGCTATAAATGCTAAGATATGTTTTGGGACATGAATATATATCCAAGTGATATGGCTTGATAATGAATGTGATTATGGGTGAATTTAGTGCATGCTATGTGATACAAAAGTTGATATGTTTTTGATGTGAGGTTGGTATTTTGAATTGGTATGTTTGAGTTGGATTTGTATATGGAAAATGAATGATATTGTTACAGGTCAAATTGTTCATAATTTGGTATGTTTTTGGCTGCCTTTAGGACATGAATTGATGCTTGTTTGATGCTTATAGGTATGACCTAATTTGGGGTGGCAATTTGGCCTTGCGAATGGTCTATATTTGCCCACACGGTTGAGCACATGGGTGTGTGTCTCAACTGTGTCTCTCAAGGTTGCAATTTGAAGCAAGTCAGTGTTGCACACGGGCCAGACACATGGGCGTGTGACAGGCTGTGTGATTCAAGTCAGTGTTGCACACGGGCCAGACACACGAGCGCGTGACAGACCGTGTAATTCAAGTCAGTTTTGCACACGGGATGAGACATGGTTTACGGCCGTGTGAGGCACATAGCCTAGCCACACGGGCATATGCCCTCTTTTGAAAGAAAAAATTTCTAAATTTCGCAAAGTTTCCGTATGAGACCGATTTAGTCCCGAACCTTCTCTAAAGCATGTTTAGGGCCTCGTAGACCTTCTAAAGGGACTATATCAGTATGAATGCTTATGAATTGATATTGTATGATTGATGTTGTGAAATGAGAGTAAAATGACTAATATGTCCGGTAATGCCTCTTAACCCTAGTCCAGTGTCGGATACGGGTTAGGGGTGTTACAAGCAACCAATGTTCAAATTATACCCTTTCATTACCACATATATAATTTACAAATATGCTACAATTTATCATCTAATTTCATACCTAATTCACATATTCAATTCAATCAACTAAACAATTCCATATATACATTATCAATCATCAATTCTTAAGCACATAGCTTTCCAAATTACCTAATATAATTTAGCATTATAAATTCAACTTCAACCTTACAATATAGGTCAATTACCAAACTCAAAATAGAACCATTTACAAATTTATAAACATCATCAAATACATTATCATAAGCCAACTCAGATGGTTCAAAATACATGTTCATCAAACATACTAAAATGACTCAAGCCTATACATGCCATATACCATATATACACAACTCAAAAGTACCAAGTAGATGGTTGGATAGTGTGATGTAGTCTTTGACGATCCCCGAATCTGAGCTAGCTTTGAATTCACTATAAAACACGGGAAAAACAAACAAGGTAAGCTACAAAGCTTAATAAGTTTATACTAAATATACCCAACAATTCATAAAACACAAATCATCAATTTGAACAAGTTAATGTAAAATTCAAGATAATATCAAACCTTCCATAAGCTTATTCATATACTTATATGCAAAGTCATAACCTTTTCTATTTGAACTTCATACTTACATGTACATACCTGTATAAATTCATAACGAACTCATACCTTCTCGTAACACTATCGAATAGTTGATTTTTTGCACACTAAGTGCCATCACATAACGGAAGCTATTATAATCCCGCACACTATGTGCCTTACATAACCGAAGCTATCTCAGTCTTGCACACTAAGTGCCATATATAGCCGAGGCTATTCCAAATTGCACACTAAGTTCCATAAATAGCCGAAGCTATCTCGAACCGCACACTAAGTGCTAAACATAGTAGATTTATCATCAAACATGACTAAAGTCTTGTATATACAATTTGTGCAATATCAAAGTATTAAAAGCATAATTTGTAACAATGTTTATCACGTACAAACTTACCTCGGATGCTAAAACGGTGAATCAAGTCGTTTAGTCGACAACATTAGTTTTCCCCCTACCTAGGTCCAGATTCCGCTTCTCTTGATCTATATAATATCAAAGTCATCTTATTCAATCACCAATTTATTCAATTTAGTCCAAAATACTCTTTAAGGCACATTTACACATTTGCCCCTAAACTTTCACATTTTTTACAATTTAGTCCTTATTTCATGAAAACACAAATTAATGAAATTCACAATAAACCCATGCTAGCCAAATTACCATAATACCCCTAGTAGCCCATATTTTTCATTTATTTCACATTTTAACCACTAACTTTGAACATTTCTCAATTTAGTCTATAATTTGCCTTTTTACTAAAAAATCACCTAACAAAACTTGTAATACTCATTACAAATATTCATAATATATAATCAAACATTAAAAATCATACATATTCATCAATGGCATCATTCAAAATCTTTAACATTTTTTGCAAATTAGTCCCTAGGCTAGTTAGTACTAGCTGCAACGATCTCAAAAACATAGAAATCATCAAAAAGGGAACAAAAATGGACTTACAATTGCACAAATGAGCTTGGCCGGATGTTGAGTGTTCAATAATGGAGTTTTCCCTCCAATATTCGGTGGATGAAGAAACTAAAAGATGATAAAAGGTTTTGATTTTATTTACTTTACCATTTTAACCTTAAAATTAATTCAAAATGTCATTTATACCAAACCATTAACATCCACTAACATATTAATGGTATATTTACCACTTAAGGACTAAAATTTAAGTTTCTATATCTATTTAACATCATTAGCTAATAGAATAATACTTTTGTACTTTATGCGATTTAGTTCTTTTTATCGAATTAACCAACCAAACGATAAAATTTCTAAACGAAACTTTCACACATCACATATTCATTCTATAAACATTAAAATAATAATAAAATAATTATTTTGTCTTGAGATTTATGCTCCCAAAGCCACTGTTTCGATTTGACTAAAAACGGGCTGTTACAACTCTCCCTCCTTAAGGATTTTCATCCCCAAAAATCATACCAGTGAATAGGTTCGGGTATTATTTTCTCATAGTATCCTCGGATTCCCATGTAGCTTCTTCAACACCGTGCCGATGCCATAATACTTTCACTAATGCGATTCTCTTATTTCTTAGCTGTTTGATCTCACGAGCTAAAATTCGAATCGGTTCTTCACTATATGATAAATCTGACTATATCACAACTTAAGTTGGAGAAATAACGTGCGAAGGATCTAAACGATATCTTCGTAGCATCGATACGTGGAACACATTATGTATCTTTTCCATCTAAGTCGGTAAACATAGTCGATATGCCACTGGCACAACTCACTCAGTAATCTCATACGGTCCGATAAATCGCAAACTTAATTTCCCTTTCCGACCAAACCGTAATATCTTTTTCTATGGCGGTACTTTCAAAACACTTTATCCCCGATCTAAAAATCAATATCTTTCCATTTCAAGTCTGCGTACAATTTCTGTCGATCCGAAGCTGCTTTCAAACTATCGCGAATTATTTTCACTTTTTCTTTAGTCTCTTTGATCAGACCAACCCCGTGAATCTTATTTTTGCTAAGCTCAGTCCAGTACAATGGTGTTCTACATTTACGATCGTATAGAGCTTCGTACAGTGCCATTTTAATACTCGACTGAAAGCTGTTATTATACGCCAACTCAATTAGTGGTAGATATTTCTCCCAGCTACCTTCAAACTCAAGAATGCAACAACGCAACATATACTCAAGTATCTGAATAACTCGTTCGAATTGACCATCTATTTTTGCGGATGAAATGCAGTGCCAAAATGCAGCTTTGAACCTAAAGCTTCTTGCAATTTCTTCCAAAATTGTGAAGTAATTCTTGGATCTCTATCCGAAATAATAGATAGAGGGACACAATGTAATCTCACAATTTCGGAAATATACAACTCAACTAATTTATTAAGCAAGAAATCTGTACTTACCGGAATGAAATGAGTTGATTTCGTCAATCTGTCAACAACAACCTAGATCGCATCTTTCTTTTTCAAAAATAAGGGCAAACCTGACACGAAATCCATTGTTACTCTGTCCCATTTCCACTCAGGAATCATAATAGGCTGTAATAAACCTGACGACACTTGATGCTCAACTTTGACTTTCTGACAAATTAAACATTTTGAAACAAATTCTGAAATGTCTCGTTTCATGTTGTGCCACCAATAAAGTTGTTTCAAATCGATATACACTTTTGTGCTTCCCAGATGTACTGATAAACAACTACTGTGTGCTTCGTTTAGAATCTTCTAAATGAGCTCAAAATTTCTTGGTACACATATTCTATCATGAACATCAAACAGTCATCAGGCCCTATTCAAAACTCTGAATCAAAAGTTGACACACACTGAGCTTGTTTTGCTTGCAATTCATTATCAAATTTTTGAGCCTTACAAATCTACTATAGATGTAACAGTCTGATTTAGACCCTAGTTAGTACAGTGGTCTTAGGACCACAAATCTGAGTTAGAAAATTATTTTAATATTATTTTCTGTGTCTGCAGTATGTGATTAAGCATGTGTGAAATTTCTATGAATTAATTTTTTTGTTTGAGTGTTTAATTTGATAAAAGGACCTAATTATGAAAGATGCTAAATTAGCATGTTATATTTTAAAAGCACCCATGTGTCATGTGTTTTTTTAAATGTGGGGTCCTTATAATGCAATTGAACCATTGGAAATATGGATGGACAGTAATGCCTAAAGTAAGTGGAATTTAAATGATAATAAAAAGGCTAAATTTGGAATTTGATAATTAAAGTAATTATAATAAAACAAAAGCTTAATAACAAGTCATTTATTCTTTGTTCATCCACCGAATTTTGAAAGAAAAAGAAAGAACAAAAGCTTTCAAGGGTTTGGCTATAGTTTGGCTAAATTAGTGTAAGAGTTTTGTTCGATTTTTGATAATTTCTACTTTTTTGTAATCTTTGCTTAGTGTTCTTCAAAACCCATGCTTCAATTTTGTGAATTGATGATGATATTGAAATGTGCCATTGATGAAATCATAAGTTTTGTGATGTTTGAGATGAATTATGAAATATATGTGATAGATTAACATAGTTTATCTTTGAATTTTTGATAAATTTGAGTAATTTGGACTTAATTGAGAAAATAATATTCCGAGGGACTAAAATGTGAAATAAATGAAATATAGGGACTTGTATGAATGTGGGTGATATTCGACCTAAGCATGGTGTGTGCAAATTTTGTGTATTTTGTGATTTTATGAAATAAGGACTAAAATGTCAAAATGTGAAAATATGAACCTAAATATGTGTCTGTGGATTGAATTGAATGAATTGGTGAATAAATGGATTAAATTTTAATATGTATATATCAAGAACCGAAGAAAACAGATTTAGATCGCGGAAAGTCAAAAGTGGTCGAATAGTCGAGTCCGTACGTTTATCCGAATCCTAGGTAAGTCTATATCCAAATAAATGTATTTACATTGATATATGTACGTTTATATGAAAATTCATAATGATGAATGTATATGAGATGATGAGTACATGAAATTCGAGATAGTATCGACATGGTGTTAACATCCGAAAAAGTCCCGTACGAACCTAGGAATAGATAGGATTGCATATGTCATGACATAGGTGTCTGATATGTGATATCGTGTAAGACCACGTTAGGACATTGGCATTGATTTGAGATTTACGTATAAGACCATGTCTGGGAAATTGGCATCGTATTGATTCGTGTAAGACCCTGTCTGGGACAGTGGCATTGATATCTCGTTACATGTAAGACCACGTCTGGAACGTTGGCATTGTATGACTATTCTGAGTATTCCGAGCTTCCTATTTGATTCCGAATGGTTCAACGTGCAAATCTGAGAAATGAGAGACTACGTAAAATGTTTAAGCCAAACAAGTACGTTTGATTTGTACACTATGTATGTGTATGGAAGGTAAGTATATCTATGTGAACTTACCTAAGTGAGATATGTGCATAGTTTTGTGGATATGAAATGTGATATATGTATAACTTTGATATAAGTAAAAGAGATGTTTTGAGATAATATATGCTGGTAAACTAAGGCTAACAAATGAGCCAATGAAAATGTTATGAATTTTGCAAATGAGAAACTTAAATAAGATTGTTTTAATATGATTAGTTGCAATTCTTGTTAAGTTTATTTGTATATGGCTTACTAAGCTTTTGAAAGCTTACTTTGTGTGTGTTTTCTTTTTTTTATAGATCGTCAAAGCTATAGAAGGCTTGGGAGACGTCGAGGATTGTCATCACACAACTCAAATCACATTTTGGTACCTTATGATCATGTATATATTAAGTATGGCATGTATAGTCTAGTTAAAATGGATTATGTTTATGATATGTAATAGCCATGTGATATGGCTAGATAAATGTTTGTGATATGTTTGAGTGATCAAGCTATATGATGCTTAGTTTGATATGGTTTGTTAGCTAATGAAATGGTCAAGGAAATGGTAAGCTTGTTGACGCAAAATTGGTATATGTTTGATGAGAAATGTCTTATTATACATTGGTAAATTTGTGAATGAAACTTGCTTAGAAATGTTTGTCATTTAGTTGAGCTAAATGGTATATAAGATGTTATTATGAAGTGTACTTAAAAGAGTTGAAAAGGAAGACCATTTGGTATGTTTTTGGTTGCCAATTGTGTTTGGTATAATGCTTGTATGTGCTTGTAGGGATAACCAAAAGTGTGGGTGGCATTTTCACCTTGTAAATAGCCTATAATTGGCCACATGGTTGAGCACACGGGCGTGTCACTCGACCGTGTCCCTCGTGGTTGTATTTCAAAACAAGTCAGACTCGACCACGGGCTAGACACACGGGCGTGTGACTGGCCGTGTGCTGCAAGTTAGTAGCGACCACGGGTGAGGCACACGGGCGTGTCTACGGTCGTGTGGACAAGTCAGTATGTATGCCCTGCTCTGACACGGCTTAGACACACTCGTGTGTCTGAGGCCATGGGAGGCACACGGCCTGGCCATACGGGTGTGTGACCTCTGTAACTTAAAAAAATTTTTAATTTTTTAAGAATTCCTGTATGTGTTCGGTTTAGTCTCGGCCCTATTCTAAAGCATGTTAAAGGTCTCAAAGACTTATTTAAGGGACACTTTGATGTGATTTGCCAAATTAAGTTATGAAATGTTCGTAAAAGTTTTTGATTGTCTGGTAACACATCTTAACCCTAAACCGGAGATGGTTATGGGTTAGGGGTGTTACAGTAGAAATAATAGTCTCGCTTTTAACTCGGCTAATATCGAACCGTAGTTAGAAAAATCTAATTGTGTGTTCTAAACACGTAAAGCAAATAAGGGCTTTCAGCTCAAAGCCTAAGCAACTACATTAGCTTTCCCCGGATGATAGTCAATCACTAATTCATAGTCTTTTAGCAATTCTAACATCTTCGCTGTCATAAATTCAAATCTTTCTGAGTCATTAGATATTTCAAACTTTTGTGGTCAGTATAACTATGGCATTTCCCACCAAACAAATAATGACGTCAAATTTTCAATGTGAACACTATCGCGGCTGACTCTAGATTGTGCGTTGGATAATTCTTTTCATGTGGCTTCAACTGTCTCGAGGCATAAGCTACAACTTTTCCTTCCTGCATCAAAACACAACCCATGCCATTTAACGATGCATCACTAAAAATTATGAATTCTTTACCTAACTCAGGCTGAACTAACACCAATGCCTCTGTCAATAATGCTTTCAATTGATCAAAACTTTTGTTGACATTTCTCGGACCATTCAAACTTTACATCTTTCTGTAGTAATCTGGTAATTGGCATAGCAATCATCGAGAACCCTTTAACAAAGCGTCGATAGTAACCCATTCAAATTTCTAGGTGGTTTCAAATTAATAACTGAGAAATCTTGCTCGAATCAATTCGAATACCATCCGCTGAGACTATATGTCCCAAAAATCCAACTTTTCGGAGCCAGAACTCACATTTGCTGAATTTAGCATTCAGTTGCTTATCTATCAAGGTTTGCAATACAATCCTCAAATGCTCGACATGCTCAGACTCATATCATGAATAGATCAGAATTTCATCAATGAACACAACAACAAATCTATCTAAATACAGTCTAAAAATCTGATTCATCAAATCCATAAAAATGATAGGAACATTAGTCAAACTAAAAGGCATAACAAGGAATTCATAATGTCCATACCTCGTTTTGAATGCAATTTTTGGTACATCTGAGCCTTTAACTCGCAACTGATAATAACCCGATCTCAAATCAATCTTTGAAAGCACTGTCACACCTTTCAACTGATCAAACAAATCATCTATTCTCGGTAATAGATACTTATTCTTTATCGTAACTTTGTTGAGCTGACGATAGTCTATACACATTCTCATTGACCCATCTTTCTTTTTAACAAACAATACTGGCGCACCCCAGAGAAAAACTAGGTCGTACAAAACCTCTATCCGTTAACTCTTATAGCTAAGCTTACAACTCTTTCAACTCTGTCGGAACTATTCTGTATGGAGCTATTGATATCGGCGTTGTTCCTGGTACTAATTCAATACCAAACTCAACATCTCTAATAGGTGGAAATCCCGATAATTCTTCAGGAAATACATCCGAATATTCACAAATGACTGGCACTGATTCAACCTTCTTTTCAGATACTTTAGTATCTAAAACATAAGTGAGATAAGCTTCACAACCTTTTCTCACATACCTCTGAGTTGACATCGATGAAATCACTATTGGTAAACCACCCGACTCATTAGATTCAATCCAAAGAATTTCATTGTTCTCACATTTCAGTTCTATAGTGTTTCATCTACAGTTCACCACTGTAACAGTCCGGTTTATACCCTAGTCAGAACAGTTGTTTCTAGACCACAAATCCGAGTTTGTATAATATTTTAATATTATTTTCTGTGCCGTTGATATGTGACTAAGCATGTGTTAAATTTCAGTAAACTAATTTGACTGTCTGTGTGGTTAATTTGACGAAAGGATGAAATTGCATTAAATGTGAAAGTTGCTTGCTATTAGCTAAAGTACTAAAGTGTTGTGGCTTTGTAAAGATGGAAGCCTTATATGGAAAATAAGCCTTCTTTGAGGTAATGGATGAATGAAAGTCATATATGCCCTTATAACATGTTTGTTTCATTTATTAATGGAATGGACATTTTAGTAATTAAATAATAAAATGTTAATAATAATAAAACAAACAATAAAATGATGAGATAATGCTCATCTTTGTGCCGAATAAGCAAAGAAAGAAAAGAAGAATTTAGGCAAGGGTTCGGCCATAGTTTGGTCTAATTCAAGGTATATTTTCGGTCCATTTTTGATGATTTTTACGTTTTTGCAATCGTTGCTTCGAGAGTTTTAAAATCGATGTCTCAATTCCATGAAATGATGATGTTTGTGTAAAATGCCATTGATGCTATGTTGAGTTTTGTGATGTTTTATGGTGTTAAATGATAGATATGTAATTGATGAACATACTTTGTTCTTGAATTTTTGATGAATTTAGCTAAAAAGGGCTAAATTGAAAAAATGCCAAATTGAGGAACTAAATTGTGAATTTGATGAAAAATGTGAGCTTGTATGTGATGTAGGTATATTCGTCTAAGCTCGTGTATAAGTGGATTTTGTGAATTTGATGTTTTGAGAAAAATGGACTAAATTGTCTAAATGTGAAAATATGAGGGTTAATTTGTAAATAGCCCAAAATATGTGTGTATGGATTGAATTAAATGAAATAGTGAATAAAAGGGTTAATTCTGAATATGTTTAGATCAAGAACCAAGGAAAACAAATTTAGATCGTGAGAAAGCGAAAGAAACGAGTACCCGTTTTCATTCCGATAAACCAAAATCTGAGGAAAGTCATTATGCAAA
The DNA here is from genome assembly GCA_025503065.1 of Gossypium bickii. Lineage (NCBI taxonomy): Eukaryota > Viridiplantae > Streptophyta > Magnoliopsida > Malvales > Malvaceae > Gossypium > Gossypium bickii. The sequence goes on along the minus strand of CP106717.1, from coordinate 36,108,117 downwards.
TAAATGTATTTGTATGAATTTGTAAATGTTCATATGACTAATAATGATAATGAATGTTTATGAGATGTTGAGTATATGAATTACGAGACAAGGTCGATATAGCGGCAATATCCAAGAAGTCCTGTTCGAACCTAGGAATAGATAGGATTAACTTTGTCATGACATAGGTATCTATTCTATTTTATCATGTAATACCATGCCTGGGACGTTGGCGTTGATTTCATATTTCGTGTAAGACCACGTCAGGGACGTTGGCATCGATTTGATCTTTACGTGTAAGACCTCGTCTGGGACGTAGGCATCGATATAAGTCTTACGTGTAAGACCATGTCTGGGACATCAGCATCGTATTAATTAGTGTAAGACCCTGTCTGGGACTGTGGCATCGATATCTGAGTGCATATAAGACCTCGTCTGGGACGTTGGCATTGTACGACTATTCCGAGCTTTCTGAGTATCCTACTAGATTCCTAATGGTTCAACGGGCAAATCTGTGATACGAATTACAATTTCGAGCTAGGAACAAATACATGAATGTACATCCATTTCAGGTACATTGATATATATATATATATGCTTTGTATAAGCATGGAAGGTAAGTATGCATGTACAATAATGCAAATAAACATTTGAGATATATGTATGTTTGAGATATGAGCAAATAAGATCTTTGGGATGTGTGGATTGGTAAGAAATGGCAAACCAAGTGAGCAAAGAGTTCATTTATGTGCTTGAATTAAGGATATGTTAATGAATTCAAATTTCCGTACTTATGAATGGATTATGTTAAGTTATTTGTATATGACTTACTAAGCTTTTGGAAAGCTTACTCTGTGTGTGTTTAATTTGTTTTATAGGTCGTCAGAGCTACTGAAGGCTCGGGACTATCAAGGATCGTCATCATACTAGTAATATCATTTTGGTACACCTTGGATATGTATAAAGCTAGATATGGCATGTATAGACTAGTATTTTGGTATAAGATGTTATGTGATTTTAGCCATGTGATTTGGCTAATTATGAGTTGAGATTTTGGTTAAATGAATGCGATATATGTATAGTTTTGGTATAGTTTAATGCTCATGAAATAGGTAAGTTTTGGTTGGTTAAATTATAAAGATATGCTTTAGTTATGTATGAGTTTTAGCCCCTGTAATGGTCATGGTTGGAATTGGTATTGAATGCATGGTTGGAATGATTATTTTGGTATGTTTTGATGGTCATAGATGAATGAAATGGGATGATATATGTTGCTTATAGTTCTGACCCTTGTGGGTGGCATTTTGGCCTTGTGAATGGCCTATAATGTCACACGGTTGTGGCACATGGGCGTGCCTAAGACCGTGGGAAAATTGGCAGAATGTAAAAAGGGATATGAGGCATATTTCGCTTATGTGATTGATTCGAAAGTGTCTGAAAAGAAAATCGAATCAGTGCCTGTTGTCTGTGAGTTTTCGATGTATTTCCTGAAGAGTTATCGGGTTTACCTCCAATTCATGAGGTTGAGTTTGGTATTGATTTGTTTCCTAGTACTACACCTATTTCGGTAGCTCCGTGTAGAATGGCACCAACAGAATTGAAAGAGTTAAAGTTACAGCCGTAAGAATTGACTGAGAGAGGGTTCGCTAGACCGAGTTTCTCACATTGGGGTGCTCCTGTTCTATTTGTGAAAAAGAAAGATGGCACGACGAGAATGTGCATCGACTACTGTCAGTTAAACAAGGTGACGAAAAAAAGAATAAATACCCGTTGCCCAGAATTGATGATTTATTTGATCAGCTAAAAGGAGCTAAGGTGTTTTCAAAAATTGACCTGAGATCTGGATACTATCAGTTCAGAGTGAAAGATTTAGATATTCCGAAGACTGCTTTCAGAACGAGGTACGGGTATTACGAATTTTTAGTTATGCCATTTGAACTAACCAATCTCCTACTACTTTTATGGATCTGATGAACAGAATTTTCAAACCGTATCTAGATAAATTTGTTGTCGTATTCATTGATGACATTTTGATTTATTCGCGTGATGAGGCTAAACATGTTGAACATTTAAAAGTTATTTTGTAACATTTGAGAGAAAAGCAATTGTATGCGAAATTTAGCAAATGTGAATTCTGGTTGCACGAGGTTAGTTTTCTAGGACATATTGTGTCAGCATCTGGGATTCGAGTTGATCAGGGCAAGATTTCTGCTATTTTGAATTGGAAACCTCTGAGAAATGTATCTAAAATCCGCAGTTTTCTGGGTTTGACTGGTTATTACCGCAGATTTGTGAACGACTTTTCAACAATAGCTACTCCGTTGACTAAATTACTTCAGAAAGATGTCAGATTTGAATGGTCGGATAAATGTCAGAAAAGTTTTGATCGGTTGAAAACTCTATCAACAGAAGCTCCAGTGTTAGTACAGCCAGAATAGGGTAAAGAATTTGTTGTATATAGTGATGTTTCGTTAAATTATTTAGGATGTGTTTTGATGCAGGAAGGCAAAGTTGTAGCTTATGCCTCGAGATAGTTGAAGCCTCAAGAAAAGAATTATCCAACGCATGACCTTGAGCTAGCTGCGATTGTGTTTGCACTTAAGATTTGGCGCCATTATCTGTATGGTGAGAAATGTCACGTCTTTTCAGATCATAAAAGTTTGGAATATGTGATGACTCAGAAAGATTTGAACCTGCGTCAAAGAAGATGGTTAGAGCTGTTAAAAGATTATGAGCTCGTGATAAATTATCATCCAAGTAAAGTGAATGTTGTTGCTGATGCTTTGAGTAGAAAATCATTGTTTGCATTATGTGCTTTGAATGCTCAGTTAGATTTGTCTGATGATAGTTCTGTGTTAGCTGAATTAAAAGCGAAACTGTTGTTCTTACAAAAGATATGCAATGCTCAGAAATTTGATAATGAGTTTCTTGCGAACGAGGTCAGTGTGAAGTGAATTCCGAATCAGAATTTCAAATAGTTGGTGATTGTTTGAGATTCCGGGATCGTATCTGTGTTCTGAGAAACCCAGAGTTGATTCAATTAATTTTGAATGAAGCACATAATAGTCGTCTATCTATTTATCTGGGAAGTATGAAAATGTATCAGGATTTGAAACGACACTACTGGTGGTCTGGTATGAAACGAGACATTTTTGAATTTGTTTCGAAATGTTTAGTCTGTCAGCAAGTTAAAGCAGAACATCAAGTTCCGTCTGGATTGCTTCAGCCGATTCTGATTTCTGAGTGGAAATAGGATAGAGTAACCATGGACTTTGTTTCTGGTTTACCTCAGACTCCGAGAAAGAAAGATGCGATATGGGTCGTAGTTGACCGATTAACTAAATTAGCCCATTTTATTTCGGTAAGATCTGATTACTCACTTGACAAATTAGCCGAGCTTTATATTTCAGAGATTGTGAGATTGCACGGGGTGCCACTGTCTATTGTATCTGGTAGAGATCTGAGGTCTACGTCGAGATTCTGGAAGAAACTGCAAGAAGCTTTGGCCATGAAATTACACTTCAGTACAGTTTTTCATCCGCAACCCGATGGTCAGTCCAAACGAACTATTCAGATTCTGGAAGATATGTTAAGATGCTGTATACTTAAGTTTAACGGTTCGTGGTATCAGTATCTGCCATTAATTGAATTTGCGTATAACAAAAGTTTTCAAGCGAGTATCAAAATGGCACCTTATGAAGCTTTGTATGGACGTAAATGTCGTACACCTTTGTATTGGACCGAGCTTAGTGAAAATAAGTTACATGGGGTTGATTTGATAAAAGACTCAGAACAGAAAGTGAAACTAATCCGAGATTATTTGAAAGCAGCATCTGATCGTCAGAAGTCTTATGCAGACTTGAAACGTAAAGATATAGAATTTCAAATTGGCGACAAAGTATTTCTGAAAGTGTCTCCATGGAAGAAAGTGCTTCGATTCGGACGTAAGGGTAAATTAAGTCTGAGGTTCATTGGATCGTATGAGATCTTTGAAAGTGTCGGGCCTGTTGCATATAAATTGAAGTTGCCTTCTGAACTAGAAAAAATACACAACGTATTTCATGTTTCGATGCTTAGTAGATATCGATCCGATCTGTCACATGTGATTACCCCATCTGAAATTGAAAACCGATCTGATATGACATATGAAGAGGAACCGATCCGTATCTTAGCTCGTGAAGTGAAAGAGTTGAGAAATAAGAAAATTCCGTTATTAAAAGTACGGTGGAATCGACATGGGATTGAAGAGGCTACCTGGGAGCCTGAAGATTCAGTAAGACAACAATATCCGAACCTAATTAACGGTAAGATTTTCGGGGACAAAAATCTCGAGGGGGAGAACTGTAACAGTCTAGTTTATACCCTAGTCGAAATAGTGGTTTCAGGACCACAAATCCGAGTCTGTATAATATTTTAATATTATTTTTTGTGTCGTTGATATGTGACTAAGCATGTGTTAAATTTTCGTAAGCTAATTTGACTGTCTGTGTGGTTAATTTGACGAAAGGATGAAATTGCATTAAATGTGAAAGTTGCTTGCTATTAGCTAAAGTATTAAAGTGTTGTGGCTTTGTAAAGATGGAAGCCTTATATGGAAAATAAGCCATCTTTGAGATAATGGATGACTGGAAGTCATATATGCCCTTATAACATGTTTTTTTTAATTATTAATGGAATGGATATTTTAGTAATTAAATAATAAAATGTTAGTAATAAGAAAACAAACAATAAAATGATGGGATAATGCTCATCTTTGTGACGAATAAGCAAAGAAAGAAAAGAAGAATTTAGGTAAGGGTTCGGCCATAGTTTGGTCTAATTCAAGGTATGTTTTTGGTCAATTTTTGATGATTTCTACGTTTTTGCAATCGTTGCTTCGAGAGTTTTAAAACCCATGTCTCAATTTCATGAAATGATGATGTTTGTGTAAAATGCCATTGATGCTATGTTGAGTTTTGTGATGTTTATGGTGTTAAATTTTAGATATGTAATTGATAAACATACTTTGTTCTTGAATTTTTGATGAATTTAGCTAAATAGGGCTAAATTGAGAAAATGGAAAATTGAGGGACTAAATTGTGAATTTGATGAAAAATGTAGGCTTGTATGTGATTTAGGTATATTCGGCTAAGCTTGTGTATAAGTGGATTTTGTGAATTTGATGTTTTGAGAAAAATGGACTAAATTGTTTAAATGTGAAAATATGAGGGTTAATTTGTAAATAGCCCACAATATGTGTATGGATTGAATTGAATGAAATAGTGAATAAAAGGGTTAATTCTGAATATGTTTAGATCAAGAACCGAGGACAACAGATTTAGATCATGAGAAAGTGAAAGTAAACGACTAGCCGTTTTCATTTCGATAAACCGAAATCCGAGGTAAGTCATTATGCAAATAAATGTATTTGTATGAATTTGTAAATGTTCAGATGACTAATAATGATAATGAATGTTTATGAGATGTTGAGTATATGAATTACGAGATAAGGTCGATATAGCGACAATATCCAAGAAGTCCCGTTCGAACCTAGGAATAGATAGGATTAACTTTGTCATGACATAGGTATCTGTTTTGTTTTATCATGTAAGACCATGTCTGGGACGTTGGCATTGATTTGAGATTTCATGTAAGACCACGTCAGGGACGTTGGCGTCGATTTGATCTTTATGTGTAAGACCTCATCTGGGACGTAGGCATCGATATGAGTTTTACGTGTAAGACCATGTCTGGGACATCGGCATCGTAATAATTTGTGTCAGACCCTGTCTGGGACTATGGCATCGATATCTACGTGCATATAAGACCTCGTCTGGGACGTTGGCATTGTACAACTATTCCGAGCTTTTTGAGTATCCAACTAGATTCCTAATGGTTCAACGGGCAAATCTGTGATACGAATTACAATTCCGAGCCAGGAACAAATACATGAATGTATATCCGTTTCAGGTACGTTGATATATATATATATATATATATATGCTTTGTATAAGCATGGAAGGTAAGTATGCATGTGCAATAATGCAAATAAACATTTGAGTTATATGTATGTTTGAGATATGAGCAAATGAGATCTTTGGGATGTGTGGATTGGTAAGAAATGGCAAACCAAGTGAGCAAAGAGTTCATTTATGTGCTTGAATTAAGGATATGTTAATGAATTCAAATTTCCATACTTATGAATGGATTATGTTAAGTTATTTGTATATGACTTACTAAGCTTTTGGAAAGCTTACTCTGGGTGTGTTTAATCTATTTTATAGGTCGTCAAACCTACTGAAGGCTCGGGAGCGTCAAGGATTGCCATCACACTACTAATATCATTTTGGTACACCTTGGATATGTATAAAGCTAGATATGGCATGTATAGGCTAGTATTTTGGTATAAGATGTTATGTGATTTTAGCCATGTGATTTGGCCAATTATGAGTTGATATTTTGGTTAAATGAATGCGATATATGTATAGTTTTGTTATGGTTTAATGCTCATGAAATAGGTAAGTTTTGGTTGGTTAAATTATAAAGATATGCTTTAGTTATGTATGAGTTTTAGCCCCTGTAATGGTCATGGTTGGAATTGGTATTGAATGCATGGTTGGAATGATTATTTCGGTATGTTTTGATGGTCATAGATGAATGAAATGGGATGATATATGTTGCTTATAGTTTTGATCCTTGTGGGTGGCATTTTGGCCTTATGAATGGCCTATAATGTCACACGGTTGTGGCATACAGGCGTGCCTAAGGCCGTGGGAAAATTAGAATGTGGCCTAAAATCAACACGGCTTTAACACGGGCGTGTTTGGTGGCCGTGTTGGGGAAGTCAGTATAGGACCACGATTTGGACACACGGCCGTGTCTGGTGGCCGTGGGGACCAAGTCAGTATATAGGCACGAAAAGACACACAGGGGTGTTTAGAAGCCGTGGTGGGCACACGGTCTCCTCCCACGGACATGTCTCCCCTGTATTTTAGAAAAGTTTAAAATTTTCATGGAATTTCATATGTGTTTCAGTTTAGTCCCGACTCGACTTCTAAGTATGATTAAGGTCTCGAGGACCCGTTTAAGGGACATTATGTGTGAGAATGATGATTGAATGTATGATTTTGTCTGTGAATGTTTTCGATTTGTCCGGTAACGCTCCTAACCTTAATCCTGCGACGGACTCGGGATAGGGGTGTTACAACCACGGCATCATGTAGGGTCAACGAATCCATACCCAAAATCACATCAAACTCATCAAATGGTAAAAGCATCAAGTCAGCCAAAAAACAGTAATTCTGAATCATTAAAGGACAGTTCTTGCATACTTTATCAACTAGAACATACTTGCCTAAGGGGTTCGATACTTTAATCACAAATTTAGTAGACTCGACAGGCAAACTCTTATTAGACATCAAATTCAAACATATATACGAATGAGTAGATATAGGATCAATTAATGCAATAACATTAGTGTCGTAAAGAGAAAATGTACCGGTAATGACATCAGGTGATGACGCATCTTCGTGAACATGAATAGCATAAGCTCTAGCAGGTACTCTGGCTTCAAATCTCACTGTAGAATCTCTCGTTATACCTCGATTACCATTTGTATTTCCTACATTTCTTGGCGGCCTCCCTCGAGTAGTCGTATTGCTCGATCTTGCATTCTGAGATTTATCTTTTTCGTTTAGCTCGGGACAATATCTGATAAAATAATCTCGTGAACTACAACTGTAACAAGCTCTATTATTATATTTCATCTAGCACTTTCCAAAATGCCATCTTCCACACTATTGACACTCAAGTTTAACATCTTTCACGTTGCCAACACTTGATATCGATCTAGTTTGAGCTTTAGGGCTGATATATTGCTTTCCAGGATCCTGATTAGAATATCCCACTGAAGATGTCGATCAGTTAAAATAGTCTCTGGATTTCTTCAACGAGGACTGATAAGGTTTACTCATCGATCTCTTCATTGAGTCTCTTGCCTCTGAATCATCCTTTCTCTTTTCTTGGCTATAGTCTTCGACTTTGCAAGCCCATTCAACTAACACAACAAATTCTTTTAAATCTAAAATCCCAACCAGAAGTTTAATATCTCCGTTTAACCCATCAACAAATATTTAGCACATTATTTTTTTAGTAGACACATACTCTCGAGCGTACTTGCTTAACCGAATGAATTCTGTTTCATACTCGGTTATAGTTATGTGGCCTTATTTCAATTCTAAATCTTCTTTATGCTTTTGATCCAGAAACCTTTGACTGATGTATTTCTTTTGGAATTCAGTTTGAAATAATTCCCAGGTAACTCTCTCCCTCAGCACCACCGATACTAATGTATTTCACCATTGATACGTGGTATTTCTCAAAAGGGATATAGCACACTTTAAACATTCAACTGGCATGCAAGAAAGCTCATCAAAAACTCTAATCATATTTTTAAGCCAAAACTCAGCTCTCTCAGGGTCATCATCAACATTAGCTCTGAACTCTTAAGCCCCTTGTTTACAGATCTTGTCAACTAAAGGCTTATTCAATCTTAAAAGCTCAACTCCTTGAGGAGCTACAGGTACAGGTTAAGGAATAGGAGGGGGTGAGGTTGTTGAGCAGTCGGATTTGTGCGAATATATTGAGTGAACTCATTCATCATTTGGAAGAAGGCTTCTTTAACTTCTCCTTCCTGGCTACCCGTCACAGGTCTAGAATCAGATGGCGCTGTCCCTTGCACGGGAGCAGGCGCATTACTCTCAACCTCATCAGCTATCTCTCGATTGGGATCTATTTGCTATATAAAAAACGCATTTTCAAATGTCAAGAGTCATCACACTATCATAGTTTATATATGGTATGTATAGCTACACTCTCACACATGCTATGTTAGTCCTAGAATCGACTAAACCATAGCTCTGATACCAATAAAATGTAACACAGTTTACCCATATTCAACACCGGAATAGGGTTACGAGGTATTAACGATCAATTCACAACACATATAGCATACATTTATTCAATGATAAGCATTCATTCTCATAAATCATTCAACACAATCACATTGTCCCTTATAAGGGCCTACGAGGCCTTAAACATGCTTTAGAAGTAGTTCAAGACTAAACCGATATCATATGAAAATTTTGGAAACTTAGAAATTTTTCATGTAAACAAGGGTCACACGCCCGTGTGAATAGGCCGTGTGCCTCACACGACTAGTAGACACGCTCGCGTGTCTAGCCTATGTACCCTTCGAAGTGGCCACACACGCTCATGTGGTAGGCCGTGTGCTAGGCCATGCCAAAACTGTAGGGTATATTGGCTTATACAACATGACCAAGTCACACGCCCATGTGGTAGGCCGTGTGCCAATTAGGGGGTATACTAACTTGTACCACACGGCCAGTCACACGCCTGTGTGTGAGACCGTGTAGAGCATACTGACTTCAATTTGATTTCAACACCAGGGGACACAAGGCCGTATAACATGACTGTGTGTCGCACACGGCTGAGACATACGCCCGTGTCTCTGCCCCTTTGAACAAAAATAGGCCATTTATCAAGCCATTTTGCCACCCATTTTGCACATAATAGGCCATTTATCAAGCCATTTTGCCACCCATTTTGCACATACTTATACAAACATAAATGGTACCAATTCAAGGAACTAATATGCATCCAAATAATATCAACCAATGTTCAAATTAAACCTTTTCATTACCATCAATATAATTTACAAATATGCTACAATTTATCATCTAATTTCATACCTAATTCACATATTCAATTCAATCAACTAAACCATTCCATGCATACATTATCAATCATCAATTCTCAAGCACATCGCTTTCCAAATTACCTAATATCATTGAGCATTATAGATTCAACTTCAACCACACAATATAGGTCAACTACCAAACTCAAAATAGAACCATTTACACATTTATAAACATCATCAAATTCATTATCATAAGCCAACTCAAATGGTTCAAAATACATGTTCATCAAACATACCAGAATGACTCAAACCTATACATACCATATACCATATATACACAACTCAAGAGAACTAAGTACATGGTTGGATAGTGTAACACCCCAAACCCGACCTAGACGTTATGACTGAATTTGGTGTGTCACATTGAAGTGTCTTTCAAAAATTAGACTTGTTGGTAAAACTCGTTTCCAATTTCAAAACCCCTTTATTTTTAACAAATCATCTAGTCAAAACGTTTGCCTTATTATCAGTTATTGTTATAATAGGTTGATTTAAAATTGCGGAAGCTTTTGGAAAAATCTAATGTTTAACTTTCGTGTATTTGAAAACAATAATTATTTTTAAAATTCGCCTTCTCCTAAACTAGCAGTTTTAAGTAAATAAGGAAAGCCCAATTAAAAATTTAAATAAACATAAATGACCTTATTACATAAATAAAACCCAACATAAATTTTAAATTTAAGTAAAAGCAGTGTAAAACAGTTGCAGTAGTGTGGCCACCTCCGAATCTCTCTTAGCACCAAATTGCCTATGGTTGAGGATTACCTGTACAATAAAAAGGAAAGGGTGAGTTTACGAAAACTCAGCGTGTAATCCCCAATCAGTCAGTCAGTATGCAACATGCAGTAATAGTCTGGGCTTGAGCCCTATACAATAATAGTATAGTGTGGGTCTTAGCCCAATACAGTAACAGTGCGGGCCTTAACCCAATACAGTGACAGTGTAATAATGCAACCCATCCCAATCCAGCCAACACACCACTCTGTACCAGCAACACACCATGTGGTGATAAAATCGACCCACCCTACCAATACACCAATATCCCAACAAAGTGCGATGCAAGATCAAGATCGCAAAGAAAGCTTCCAATAACGATGATGCGGCAAAGCTACCAGTAATAGAATGTGGCGAAGCCACCAGTACAGTATACTTCCTCCATAACAGTATCCCAACCCCATGTAGCATGTCATGCCATAAATCATACGTATATGCAGAATGTCATACTCAGTAACAGTCATATATAAATCATGAACACATCAATCAACCTACCCTTAAGGGTATAACGGTCATTTCCATCTATTAGGGGTAATATAATCATTTCACCCTTTAGGGGTATTTTGGTCATTTTACCTATTTTGGGGTCTCGGTGCAGATATCGACCTCTTGGGAGGTCTGCAGTCGCCTCGAGTGACTTCGGTAACCTAAACGGTCATAACAGTGCAAATGGGCCTAAAGCCCATTACTCGGCCCAAATGGGCCCAGAGGCTCGTGCGGCCTATTCAACCTAGATTTCACCACGACTATGTGACCTACATAGCCCAGTCCAGTATATGCCACAAATCGTGGATTTCATTCGTGTGGGCCCACGAGCCCATTGGCCCCACATGCCCATTTTAGCCCAACGTTTGGTGGGTTTGGCTTACCACACGAGCGATCGCACGCTCGTTTGGTCTCAAACACTGTGTTTTCGGCTTTTTGACTTTCCAAATTTTGCCGTTCTACAGTTATAGTGGGGTGTTTACACACCTGTTTACGAAACCGTTCCAAGTTCCACGAGCACCGAACCTAGATTCAAACATGACCCACTGTCAGTCCTTTAGTCGTTAGGGTAAAACATCCTCTTATTGACACTTAATCCAAAACCACTATCCTTACCTTGCTTGAATGAGACAACTTTAGTCCTCCAAGGCCGCTAACCAGAACTAATCACACGCCGTTAGAGATTATCTGTACCACAACCACCGATCCATTAACCAAGGTAGGCCATATAAGTGGCCTCAATCCACAAACGATCTCCTATAAGACATAATCAGTATATGACTTAAACTCCAAAAGTGAGATAATGCCTTACCTTAATTGAATGCTGAGAAACGAGGGTTGCGACTATTTCAAAACCACTTACGCTTCACCACTCCTCAAGGAAAATCCTAGAACCGCAATGAGTAGCACATTGTGGAGAAGGAAACAACAGTCTGTAATCAAAAGATGAATGAGAGGGTATTCGGTTTTAAGAAAAAGAATAGGAGAGAATAGGTTTAATCACAAAGTGAGGAGTGTAAACACTACCGATAATCAGAAGCACTTGTAGCACTGGAACAGCAAGAAGTAGCGGAGAGACAAGTTGGTGCAGAGAGAGATAAGCCAAAGGTGATATTCGGCCAAACCGCAATCAATAAGGAGAGATAGCTCTAGGTCAAAACAAGAAAAATATTTAGAGGTAGAAAACAGAATGAGAAGAATCGGACCAAGCCAAACCGAGCAGAACCTAGAAGGAAAAAAGAGATAAACTGATTGGAAGGCAAAGGATATTCGGCCAAGAGAGTACAGGTTTAGAGAGAGAAGAAAGAAAAGAAAAGGAAGAGTTGCCCACAAAAACAACTGACAACTATTGACTGAAAATAAGGGACTTTTGTTGGCTAATACGCATTAACCAAATAAACTTTCAAAAGAACTAAAAGCCGGTAAATGGGAGGAAAAAAAAGAGAACTCGACAGATGCTAACCCAATGCCGAAAATGACCAACATTCACCCCTAGCCAAATTCTCAAGGCCTGAGTTCCCTCAAACGGCACACCACCTCCTCTCACTCAAACTCCATGATTTTCTCCTAAAATCTCTCCTCTTATCCCTCTTTGAATCTCTTCATGACCAGTTCAATCTCCATTCAAATTCTATTCAAACTCCCCTTAGCTGTGTTTCAGTCCAACTCCACTACCTATACAGCTCAAGCAGCAAAATAAACACTCCATTGTGCAACCCAGGACTTGAACCTCAGACCTCCCAGTTACACAACACGCCACCTTACCACTAGACCACAAGCTCTTTTTGTGTTATCAAACAAGTACTCTTATATATAAGGCCTATATGTCAGTGTCTAGATTCATTTAAGAGCAAAACTAAAAATTTTGCAAAAGCCAAGATTTGAACCCAGGCTTCTCATACACCTTCATACACACCCAAGTCACTTAGCAATTACAGCAAACAAACAATTTATGCCATAACATGCAAAAATTAAAGACTTAAATTTTTGGGGCGCTATAACTCTACCCCCTTTAATGAAATTTCAGCCTCGAAATTTACCTAGTCAGAAAAGATGAGGTATTGCCGACATATCGCCTCGTCAGCTTCCCACGTGGCCTCTTCTGAACTTTGATTGCACCAAAGTACTTTGACTATTAGAACAGATTTCTTCCTTAGTACTTTAACCTCATGGTCTAATATCTACACTAGCTCCTCCTCGAAGGTTAGATCTGGGCTAACCTCGATCTCCTCGACTGGTACTATATGTGTGGGACTAGAGCGATAACACCTCAGCATGGACACGTGGAACACATCATGAATCTGGTCTAATTCTAGAGGCAACTCAAGTTGATAGGCGATTAGTCCCACACGCTTCAGTATATGGTAAGGCCCAATGAACCTAGGGCTAAGCTTACCCTTCTGTCCAAACTGCAGTATCCTTTTCCACGGGGAGACCTTGAGTAATACGAAGTCCCCCACGATATACTCAATCTCTCGGTGTTTAAGATCCGCGTAAGACTTCTACCTATCAGATGCTTCCTTCAACCGGTCTCGAATCAGTTTTACCTTTTCTTTAGTATTAAAAACTAACTCTGGCCCCAAAATTCGCCGCTCGCCCAGCTCAGTCCAACAGGTAGGAGTACGACACCTACGATCATATAACGCCTCGTACGGTGACATTTGAATACTAGATTGATAGCTATTATTATATGCGAACTCTGCTAGCGGCAAATAGTATTCCCAGCTGCCTCAAAAATCAATTACACAACTTTTTAACATGTCCTCCAATATGTGAATCACCTTCTCTGATTGATCATCTTTCTAAGGATGGAACACAGTACTGAAGTTCAACCTAGTACCCAAAGCCTCGTGTAATTTCTTCCAGAATCGAGACGTGAATCAAGGGTCTCTATCGGATATCATAGAAACCAGTACCCCATGCAGTCTCACAATCTCAACCACATACGACATTTCCAGCTTTTGCAATGAGTAATCAGTGCGGACTGGTATAAAATGGGCAGATTTAGTCAATCGGTCTACAATAACCCATACCGAATCTTTCTTAGTAGGTGTTAAGGGCAACCCACTCACAACATCCATAGCTACCCTCTCCCACTTCCAAAGTGGAATCTTAACTGGCTACAGTAACCCTGAAGGCAGCTGATGATCAACTTTAACTTGCTGACACGTCAAGCACTTACTCACAAAATCATTAACCTCGTGTTTCAGTCCTGGCCATCATTATAGCTCACGAAGATCCCAGTATAACTTATTTCCGCCAGGATGCATAGCATATGGACTACTATGTGCATCCTGCAGTATAGATTGCCTCAAATCAGAATCCCTTGGTACACAGACTCTCCCAGAGAAACACAGTACTCCTTTACTATCCAGCCCAAAATCTGAAGTTTCCCTATTCTCAAACTGTCGAAAATGATGAATTAGTGACTCATCCAACAACTGTTTACCCTTAATCTATTCAGTCCACGCCGGTCTAACTTACAGCTCAGCCAACAAGTTACAATCATCAAACCAGCTGAGACGAGCAAATATTACTCTTAAATTAGATACAGCTCTACAGCTCAATGCGTCAGCTACCAAGTTAGCTTTACCAAGATGGTACTTAATCGAGCAATCATAATCCTTAAGTAACACTATCCACCTTCGTTGTCTAAGATTCAAATCTTTCTGAGTGAGGAGGTACTTGAGGCTCTTGTGACTTGTATAGATAATACACTTCTCACCGTATAGATAGTGCCTCTAAATTTTCAGTGCGAATATCATTGCGGCTAACTCCAAGTCATAAGTAGGGTAATTCTCCTCGTGAGGCTTAAGCTGATGAGATACATAAGCAACCACCTTACCCTCCTGTATTAGTGCACAACCCAAACCAACATGTGATGCATCACTGTAGACAGTGAATTCCTTCCCAGACTCTGGTTGTATCGAGACAGGGGCCTCAGTCAGAACTTTCCTCAGTTTCTCAAAACTTTCTTGCTACTTATCAGTCCAGTTAAACGGTACCCCTTTACACAGCAACTTAGTTATAGGTGCAGCAACCAAGAAAAACCTCTCAACAAAACGTCTATAATACCCTGCCAAACCCAGAAAGCTTGGAATATCGGATACGATCTTAGGTGGTTTCCAGTCCAGTACGACTTTAATTTTTTGAGGATCCACCCTAATCCCCTCTATAGATACTACGTGAGCCAGAAATGTCACTTCTCGCAGCCAGAACTCACACTTACTGAACTTAGCGTACAATTTTTTCTCCCTTAAAATCTGCAGAACAATTCAGAGGTGTGCATCATGTTCATCCTTGATTCTTAAATACACTAAGATTTCATCTATAAATACCACCACAAACTGATCCAGGTAGGGTTGGAATACTCAGTTCATCAGGTTCATGATGGCAACTGCTGCATTCGTCAGCCCCTACGGCATTACTAAGAACTCGTAATGACCATAACGAGTCCTAAACGCAGTCTTATACACATTAGCCTCCTTAACTCTCAGCTGATGGTACCCAGAACGAAGATCTATTTTGGAGAAAACTGAAGCTCCTTATAGCTGATCAAATAAATCATCAATCCTTGGCAAAGGATACTTATTTTTGATACTCAGTTTATTCAATTACCGATAGTTGATGCATATGCGCATGGACTCATCCTTCTTCTTTACGAAAAACACTGGTGCTCCCCATGGAGACACACTTGGTCGAATGAATCCTCAATCCAGTAGTTCTTGGATTTGAGCTTTTAACTCTATCAGCTCTGTAATGCCTCAAAATTCTAAAACTCTAAATTCTGTGCACTGAAGTTGGTATGTATAAGTAGCACTTCGAATATTAATTTTAAGGTATTACTAAGGTTATTTGAAGTCTTAGGGATAGGGAAGACCATACGGAAAATTTTAATTTTTGCCTTAGTGGGACCCTAGTCTCAGGTATTAGGCCTCTTAAACAGATTAAGGGGAAAATAGGACACAATTGGGCCTGTGGTTCAGTGGCGAGATGGCGTCACTTGAGGAGCTACAAGGTAGGGTTACTATCAGGCGAAGAGGTCCAAGGTTTGAGGCTTAATATTGGTGAATTAAGGGGCTTCATTTTTTCACATGGAAGGAAGGTAGTGGTGCTAGAGTGGAATCTGGAAGGGAGTGTCCAGGAGAGAAATTTAAGGTAAAGATAAGAGAGAAAAGATAAGGGATTGAGGTGTGGATGTGTTGGTGCCGAATGGGACTTTGAGGGAAGGTAGTTTCGGCTTTTGGCTATAAAAGGGGGGTGCTGAATTCCTTTGAAAGGTTCCTTGGGTTTCCATTAATTTTATTTTCTCACCCTCACTCTGTTTCTTCCATTGCCGAATTACCATCATCCCTTTTTGCCGAAATCCCTATTGGTGTTGCGTTCTTCTTCTTTCTCTAAAAGCCGAGTACTCCCTTATAATCGAATAGCCCTATCTTTTTGCCGATTCCTTATTGTTTTCCTCCATCATAAATCATTTTCTGTCATCTACTCTTAATCAAGTTTTAAAAGCAGGATCTCGTTCAATAGCTATCTAGGCCGCAAGATCAAATGTTGGATTCGGTAAGTACTTAGTCAACCTTCTTTAGTGTGGTTTGGTAAATGCTGGAGGGCTATCTAACTCTTTGTTGTCATTAACCTTGTATTAACAAGGGTAGGGTTCAAATATCGCAAGCGTGGTAAGGATCGCTAGCAAGTGGTAAGTGTACTCGTCTCAATTGTGGATTAGTAAGTGGCTGAATGTAAGTGTGGCTTATAGAGGTGACTTGTGTGGAATATGAGTCACTTGTATTTTGATAGTATATATGTGGGTGCAGATCTAGGCGATATTCATAAATAGTAGCTAAGGAAGAGCTACTAGAACTGGTGGCACACGATAAGGTTATGGTAAGGCTTAGGTTTTTGGGTAAATACTGTGGTTAAGTGTGTAATTGATTAGAGATTGGTATTGGTTATAGGTTCAAGGCTGAGGATAGTGTAGCACGTCGCATTAACCAGGTGTGTACATACACTTCACATAGGACAAATCTGCAAAAGTCGAAATACCATAAAACCTAAAATGCCGAAAAGTCGAAAGGTTGGAGCCGACAACCACACGAGCGTGTAAAAATTCATGTGGGAACACCAATATGATTACCGGGGCCAAGACCGGGCTAGAAGGGGCTAAATGGGCCTACCGAGCTCGTGGGCCCAAATCGACAAGAGTTGATATGTAAAATTAAGTAATGGATTGATATGGATGGTTGTATGATTTGATTATGATCGGGCCTAATGGGCTACATAAACATGGTTAGGCTTAATGGGCTATATGGACATTACTGGGCTGAGTGGGCCTTATGAGATTTTGGAAATGCATGCTAGGGTTTTAATGGACTCTAGGCCTAGTTCTTATAAATTCATAAATAGCATAAAACTTAATTTAATAATCAAACATGTCTGTGGACAAGTCGCTAGGTTAGAGTGTGGCAATGGACATATGCATGTCTAGAATTGGATCTAGGGAGAGCTTGGTACTTAAGTGGTCCTAGTGACCCACCTCCTCTTCTATGGGATCCTACCTAGTGCATAATATCTGTTCACTTTAGCTGCAAGGACATGGTGATGGGCCAATGTTCATAACTAAAACCCGAGATGAACGAAATTACAAAAATGCCCCTATAGGGTAGAATTACGAAAATACCCCTATAGGGTAGATTTACAAAAATACCCCCAGGCAGTGAAATGACTAAAATACCCCTAGGTGCTTAATGTGTGAAAATGTGTATGTTGCATTCATGAGATATATGTTGCACTTGGGTGGGTTTGATGATACGGAGGAAGATATGGGAGGATCGCATAGTCACTTGACGACCGTGGATCCACCGGTGGCTTTAATCCCATTATATGTTTAGCAGCTTTGTTGCAACGCTGAGTAGTGCCGCTGTTAGTGCTATCCTTGGAGTGTAGGGATGGGTGGGTTGATATTTATATCCCCACAGGAGTGTAGGGTTGGAAGGGAAATGGAGTGCAGGGTAGGATTTGGGATGGGAGCATTGCATTCATGTGATACTGATGTGATATGAGGTCATTATGGGCTAAGGCCCAAGACCACCGATTTTGATAGGGCTTAGGCCCAATGTGATAATCACATGTTTTACCAAGGGTCGTACACACTGAGTTTCGAAACTCACACCCTTTTTATTTAATGTTTCAGGTGACCCTCAGTAGACGACTCGACGTGGGAGAGGGCTCGGAGATGGCGACACTGCAAGCTACTTAGAAGTTTTTAATTTAGTTTCGAATAACTTAAATTTAATTACTTTATTTTTATTGGAATGTAATAAGGCCTTGTACCACCAATTTGACTTTACATTTGGGTTATTATTATTTCAACTGCCTAATTATTAAACTTAAATAAATTTCTAAAGTTTAACATGGTTTTCGAAATAACTATAACATATAGACGTTTCCTTAAAACATGGGCTTTCATCGTAGCTTAACAAATTGCAAGGATTTTGTGTTTCTCAATCTTAAACTTAAGTTTTTAACCAAACAAAGTTGTTTTCGAATTATCCCTTTGATGTGACATCACTAGATTCGGCCATAACGTCTGGGCCGGGTCTGGGGGTGTTACATTTAGTGGTATCAGAGCTCGATTGCAAAGCTCGGGCTATGAAATGGGCCTTAGATTTTGGGTTTTTAAAACAAGTAGATTAAAAAGTGGTTGCAGGATACTTGAAGTGTGGTTCACCGAGCCCTCGACGTCGAGCCAAGTAAGTTTTTCTGTTATCCACATGTTTAAATTGCTGAACTGTATTTAGATATTAGGCTACTATAAACAATAAGGTCTTAGAGACTAAAGCCCGTAGGAAACTTAAGCCTGTAGTAGATTTACAACTGCGAAACAACTTTTAAATTATTTCTTGCATAAGACATGTGCTTTAAACAGTGGAACTATGAACTAATTTCATAAAAAATTCTAATCCAGAAATATGCACGCAACAATGAGCACTAGAAGAGGTGCAAGAGGCTGCGGTAGAGGCCGTGGAAGTGTTAGAGTTGGGTCGTCAGCGTCGGGCCATATGCCTAACGTTGTGGTAGACGAGGCTCCGGCCTCACCAATAACTGAAACGGGACCATATGAATGGACTGCCGCTATAGAAAATGCAGTATTACAGGCCATGTTAAGAATTTTAGAAAGGGTCGATGGGCCCAATAATGGTACGGGAAGTCGTGGGTCGTTCGCGGAGCGACTCTGAGCTAATAGGGCAGAGAGTTTCAAAGGAGTAGCTGGGGTGGCCCCGGATGTGGCGGAGTACTGGTTGGAAGCTACGGAAAGAATAATAGACGACCTGGACTGCACGGAGGAAGCTTACCAGTGGTGGTTGATCGTAAAGGAGGGCAACCAACCAGAGCAGACCACCTGGGAGTTCTTCAAATCGACATTCCAGGGGAAGTACATTGGAGCGGGCTATGTGGATGCCCGAGGGAAGGAGTTTTTTAGTCTGACTCAGAGAGATAAGTCGGTAGCAAAGTATGAGGCTGAGCTTCTGCGCATTAGTCGATATGCCAAAGGAATAGTCACAAAAGAGTATGAGAGATGCGTACGGTTCAAGGATAGGTTAAAAGGCAACCTTAGGGTACTTATAGCTCGACAGAGGGAGCGGGACTTTGTGATGTTGGTGGAGAAAGCAAAGATAGCAGAGGAAGTAAAGTGCACGGAGCGCCTCAATCGAGAAGAAGAAGGGCAAGAATAAATGAAACGTGGAAGCTATGGGGGCTGGACAGAGGCCTACGAGGAGGGGTAGAGTGAATGGGCCGATTAGAGCTGGGGCCCCTATTGCTGCTGCTAATAACGGGATACCACCTTGTGCTATGTGTGGAAAAGGACATACGGGCGAATGTTGGGGGAGAATAGGAGTTGTTTGAGCTGCGGACATACGGGCGAATGTTGGGGGAGAATAGGAGCTTGTTTGAGCTGTGGATCTATGGAACATAGGATTAGAGAATGCCCGAGAAGGCCAAATCAGGTGCGAGCCTATGGCAGAGGTAATTTTTAGCTACAGAGGGGTGGTCAACAACCACCAAGGGGCCATGGACAAGCCAGAGGCGGCAATGGCGCAGGACAAGGACGTGGAGCACCAGGCAGAGGTGCA
Source organism: Gossypium bickii (assembly GCA_025503065.1). Classification (NCBI taxonomy): domain Eukaryota; kingdom Viridiplantae; phylum Streptophyta; class Magnoliopsida; order Malvales; family Malvaceae; genus Gossypium; species Gossypium bickii. Next base: position 36,087,987 of record CP106717.1, on the reverse strand, counting down.
GAATAGACAGAGGCAAGGCAACCAGCTCTAGTCTATGCTGCTCATCGCAGAGAGGAAGGAGATGCACCAGATGTGATAATGGGTACGTTACTTATTCGTGAGCTACCTTATATTGCGCTAATTGATGTGGGGTCAACACATTCGTACATTGCATGCAATAAGGCTGAAATTGTAGGGGATGAGTTTGGAACCAGTGTAAATGAAATGACTGTGTTAAGTCCTGTAGGGCATTCGGTGAAAGTAAGTTGTTTAGGCATGTACCATTGGTAGTTCAAGGAGTTACTTTCTTAGCGGACTTGATGGAATTACCATTTGGTGAGTTCGACCTCATCTTAGGTGTAGATTGTTGACGAGGCTCCAGGAAACTTTAGATTGTGCTGCGAAGTGGATGGTGTTAAGAACTATGGAAGGTAATAAAGTAGTAGTGATCAGGGAATGACATGATTACTTGTCAAACGTGATTTCAGTTTTAAGGGCAGAGAAGTTGGTGAGGAAGGGTTGTGAAGCTTACTTAGCCTATATTAGTGATATGGAATCTAAGAGTTCTACTGTTAAGGATTTGAGAACAGTAAAAGAATTCCCTGATATTTTTCTGAAGGAATTGCCTGGGATACCTCCCAATAGAGAGGTGGATTTTCGAATAGAATTGTTACCTAGTATGGCTCCAGTGTCCATCGCACCTTATAGGATGGCACCGAAGGAGCTGTTGGAGTTGAAGGCCCAGATTCAGGAGTTATTGGACCACGGATTTATTAGACCAAGTGTGTCTCTGTGGGAAGCATCGGTATTATTCGTGAAGAAGAAGGATGGGTCCATGAGGATGTGCATCGATTATCGGCAGTTAAACAAGTTAACCATTAAGTAGAAGTACCCTCTGCCTAGGATAGATGATCTTTTCGATCAACTTAGGGGAGCCTCAGTTTTCTCAAAGATTGACTTGCGTTCAGGGTACCATCGATTGAGGGTTAAGGAAGCAGATGTGTATAACACAGCTTTCAAAACACGTTATCGACAATACGAGTTTTTGGTGATGCCTTTTGGGCTAACAAATACACCTGCTGCTTTTATGGATCTTATGAACCGAGTTTTTCAACCGTATCTAGACCAGTTCATAGTAGTTTTCATAGATGACATCTTAATATACTCGAGAGCAGAGGATGATAATGATGCACACTTAATGATGGTGTTGCAAATTCTAAGGGAGAAGCAACTTTATGCTAAGTTTAGCAAGTGCGAATTCTGGCTAAGGGAAGTAACTTTCTTAGGGCTTGTGGTCTCAACTGAGGGGATTAGAGTTGATCCTCAGAAGCTAGAACCAATGTTGGATCGAAAACGATCTAAGACGGTGTTAGAAATTTAGAGTTTTCTAGGCCTGGCAGGGTACTATAGGCAGTTTGTTGAAGGGTTCTCCCTAATCGCTACACCCTTGACCAATCTACTACGGAAGGGGGTGTCATTTGTATGGACTGATAAACAACAAGAAAGCTTTGGGAAGCTTAAGAAGGTTTTAACAGAGACCCTTGTTTTAATTCAGCCAGAGCTTGGGAAGGAGTTTACAGTTTATAGCGATGCATCACACGTGGGCTTGGGCTGTGTTTTGATGCGGGAAGGGAAGGTCGTTACATATGCGTCACGCTAGCTTAAGGCTTACGAGGGGAATTACCCAACCCATGATTTGGAGTTGGCAGTAGTGGTATTCGCACTTAAGATTTGGAGGCATCATTTGTATAAGGGGAAGTGCACTATCTATACCGGATCACAAGAATCTAAAGTACCTTTTAACTCAGAAGGAGTTGAACTTGAGGCAGCGCAGATAGATTGAGCTGTTAAAGGATTATGATTGCACGATCAAATATCACCCGGGCAAAGCAAAAGTGGTGGCTGATGCGCTAAGCCGAAGGGATATGTTGGACTTCAGGGCGATGTTTGCTCAGTTGAATTTGTATGACAACGAGAGTTTGTTAGCTGAGTTGCAAGTGAAGCCACTGTGGGTTGAGCAGATTAAACTTAAACAGTCACTGGATGAAACTCAGGGTTCTCGATTCAAGCAAATTGATAATGGGGAAATGACAGATTTTGGGTTAAATAGTGACGGGTTGTTGTGTTTCTGTGGTAGAATTTGTGTGCCAAGGGATGAGGAACTAAGGAAGTCTATACTACGGGAAGCGCATAGTAGTTCCTATGCTATGCAAGATGTATCAGGATTTACGAGAGCTTTATTAGTGGCCGGGATTAAAACGCGAGGTTACGGAGTTTGTGGGCAAATGTTTGGTATGTCAGCAAGTGAAAGCGGAACATCAACTACCATCAGGGTTACTCCAGCCGATTAAGATCCCACTATGAAAGTGGGAGCGGGTTACTATGGATTTCGTTAGTGGACTACACTTGACGCCTGCTAAAAGGACTCTATGTTGGTTATTGTGGATCGGTTAACCGACTACTCATTACAGAAGTTGGCAAGGTTGTATGTAGTGGAGATTGTGAGATTGCATAGGGTTCTGGTCTTTATTATATCCGATAGAGACCCTCGTTTTACGTCTCGCTTTTGGAAGAAGCTACATGAAGCACTGGGTACGAGGTTGGATTTTAGTACGGCATTTCACCCTCAGACTAATGGTCAGTCGAAGAGGGTAATTCAAGTTTTGGAGGATATGCTGAAAGGGTGTGTAATTGAGTTTCGAGGTAGTTGGGAGGATTACTTGCCGTTAGCTGAATTTGTGTATAACAATAGTCATCAGGAAAGTATTGGAATGACACCATATGAAGCACTGTATGGGCGAAGATGTCGTACTCTGACTTCTTGGACCGAATTGGGTGAGTGGCGAGTATTGGGTCCGGAGTTGGTAGCAGACACCAAAGATAAGGTAAAGTTGATTCGGGATGGGTTGAAGGAGGCGATGGATTGGCAATAGTCGTATGCTGACCTCAAACGGAGAGAGATTGAGTATGCGATGGGGGAGTTGGTTTTCTCAAGGCTTCCCTTTGGAAGAAGGTGTTAAGGTTTGGTCGGAAGGGCAAGTTAAGCCCTAGATTCGTTGGGCCATACCAGGTGTTGAAGTGAATTAGACCAGTTGCCTATCAGATGGAATTGCCTTCTGAACTGAGCCAAATATAGGATGTGTTCCATGTATCAATGCTAAGGCGTTGCCGCTCAGACCCTTCTCACATCGTGTCAGTTGAGGAGATTGAGGTTAGTGGGACCCTAGTCTCAGGTATTAGGCCTTTTAAATAGATTAAGGGGAAAATAGGACACAATTGGGCCTGTGGTTCAGTGGCAAGGTGGTGTCACTTGGGGAGCTACAAGGTGGCGTTACTACCAGGTGAAGAGGTCCAAGGTTTGAGGCTTAAGAGTGGTGAATTGAGGGGCTTTATTTTTGCACATGGAAGGAAGGTAATGGCGCTAGAGTGGACTCTGGAAGGGAGTGTTCAGGAGAGAAATTTAAGGTAAAGATAAGAGAGAAAAGATAGGGGATTGAGGTGTGGATGTCTTGGTGCCGAATGGGACTTTAGGGGAAGGTAGTTTCCGCTTTTGTCTATAAACGGGGGGGTGCCGAATTCCTTTGAAAGGTTCCTTGGGTTTCCATTATTTTTCTTTTCTTCCCCTCACTCTGTTCCTTTCATTGCCGAATTACCATCATCCTTTTTTTGCCGACATCCTTATTGGTGTTGTGTTCTTCTTCTTTCTCTGAAACTCGAGTACTCCCTTATAATCGAATAGTCCTATCTTTTTGCCGATTCGTTGTTGTTTTCCTCCATCACAAATCGGTTGCTGTTATCTACTCTTAATCAAGTTTTAAAAGCCAGATCTTGTTCAGTAGCTATCTAGACCACAGGATCAAAGGTTGGATTTGGTAAGTACTTAGTCAACCTCCTTTAGTGTGTTTTGGTAAAAGCCAGAGGGCTATCTAACTCTTTTTTGTCATTGACCTTGTATTAACAAGGGTAGGGTTCAAAGATCACAAGCGTGGTAAGGATCGCTAGCAAGTGGTAAGTGTACTCGTCTCAATTGTGGATTAGTAAGTGGCCGAATGTAAGTGTGGCTTATAGAGGTGACTTGTATGGAATATGAGTCACTTGATTTTTGATAGTATATGTGTGGGTGCAGATCTAGGGGATATTCGTAAATAGTAGCTAAGGAAGGGCTACTAGTACTGGTGGCACAGGGTAAGATTATGGTAAGGCTTCGGTTTTTGGGTAAATACTGTGGTTAAGTGTGTAATTGATTGGAGATTGGTATTGGTTGTAGGTTCAAGGCTGAGGATAGTGTACATACACGTCACACATGAAAAATTGGCAAAAGCTAAAAGGTTGGCGCCGGTAACCACACGAGCGTGCAAACATTCGTGTGGGAACACCAAGATGATTACCGAGGCCAAGAGAGCGATCTCATGGTCTTGGGCCACTATTTTGCCGACCGGGCCAGACGGAGCTAAATGGGCCTACCGAGCTCGTGGGCCCAAATCGACCAGAGTTGATATGTGACATTGAGTGATAGATTGATATGGATGGTTGTAGAATGTAACACCCCTATCCCATGCCCGTCGTCAGATTAGGGTTAAGAATGTTACTTGACAAATCGGAAACTAAATTCGACATTTCATCAAGTATCTCATCAATTACCATCACAGTGTCCCTTTGGTAGGTCATCGAGACGTAAAGCATGCTCAGAAATAGGGTCGGGACAAAACCGGAACACATACAGAAATTCTCAAAAATTTAAGACTTTTCTAAGTTTCAAGGTTTACACACCCGTGTGGATAGACTATGTGCCTCCCACGGCTGCTAGACACACCCGTGTGTCCTCCCCGTGGTCGAAACTGACTTTACTTCCACGGCCACTAAGCACGCCCATGTACTCTGGCCGTGGTCGATCCTATCAGAAATCACACGGCTACTAGGCACGTCCATGTACCAAGGCCGTGTACTCTTATGCTAGCTACTGACTTAGCCCCACGGTCACTAGGCACGCCTGTGTGCCAAAATCGTATGGCAAAATAGGCCATTTGCAGGGCCAAAATGCCACCCACATGGGTCTTACCTACAAGCAAAATCATTAAGACATCACATGCCTATTTGACAACCAAGAACATACCAAAATAACCATCCAAATTACAACTAAATCTCATCTCATCACAAGCATAATTCATTCATTTACTTAATCAAAACTAGACCATTACATGTATCAACTAGCCATGCCAAAAACATACTTCACATATCACATTCATTCGAGAAAATTCTCAACTCATAACTAGCCAAATCTCATGGCTAAGTTCATATAACAAACTTATATCAAATACTAGCCTATACATGCCATATCTAGCTATATACATTTCCAAAATGTACCAAAATGAGTTTAGCAGTGTGATGACGATCCTTGACGGTCCCAAGTCTTCAGTAGCTCTAACGACCTATAAAATAGAGAAAACACACACATAGAGTAAGCTTTCCAAAAGCTTAGTAAGTCATAATACAAACTAACTTAGTATGGAAGGCATATATGCACATGGATACATTGGCACATCTTAATTAGTTAGCAAACTATCACATATATACTTTGGTCCATGTACTTGGCCATATTTGCCACATTCATCAATTCAAAAGTCTTATAAATACATAGCTCTTTCATGCTTACTTTTACATATCATATCATTATCCCAATATACGTAATCATAATAGTAAAATCACATAGGTACTTACCTTAAATACACCCTTAGTGTATAAACCAACGTACCTGAAATGGATCCACTATTTACATAGCCATTCATATCACAGACTTGCTTGTTGAACCATAAGGAATCTAGTAGGATACCCAGAAAGCTCGGATTAGTCGTACAATGCCAACGTCCCAGATGAGGTCTTATATGCACTCAGATATCTATGCCACTGTCCCAGGCAGGGTCTTACACTAATCAATACGATGCCAATGTCCTAGATATGGTCTTACACGTAAAGATAATAACGATGCCAATGTCCCAGGCATGGTCTTACACGAAATTGCATATCAATGCCAACGTCCCAAACGAGGTCTTACATGATAAAACAGAACAGATACTTATCTCATGACATAGCTTATCCTATATATTCCTAGGCTCGTACGGGACTTCTCGGACTTATCACTATATCGACCTTGTCTTGGAATTCATGTACATAGCATCTTATAAACATTCATTATCATTGATAGTCATATGAATAGGGTCAATTTAATACAAATTACATTTATTTGCAATATGACTTACCTCAAGTTCAGTTTAACAAAAACGGAAACGGCTACTCAGTTACTTTCCCTTTCCCGTGATCGAAGTCCGTTTTCCTCAGTTCTTGATCTGTACATGTTCAGAATTAATCCTTTTATTCACTAATTCAATCAATTCAATCCAAAGGCACACATTTAGGACTATTTGCAATTTAACCCTTACATTTGCACAATTTATCAATTTAGTTCATTTTTTTCAAAACATCAAATTCACAAAATCATCATACATCCAAGTTTAGCCGAATGCATATATATCATACAAGCCCATATTTTCCATCAAATTTGCAATTTAGTCCTTCAAATTACAATTTTCTCAATTTAGCCCTAATTAGCTAAATTCATCAAAAATTCAAGAACAAAGAACAAAATATGTTCATCTAGCTCAAATCTTTCATTTAACCATTAAACTCATCACAAAGCTTAATATATCATCCATGACATATCTCACAAATATCATCAATACACAAAATTGAAGCATGGGTTTTGTAGCTCTCAAAGCAACGATTGCAAAAATGTAGAAATTATAAAAAACTGACTAAAACATACCTTGAATTTGTGCCTCAATCTAGCCGAATGTAAGAAGCTATTCTTATTTTCTTTCTTTCATGCATTCGGTGGAAGCAATAATGAATTTTCATGTTTTAATATACTATTATAAGCTTAATACATAAATGACATTCAACCTTATAATATAAACGTATAAAACATATTTTCAAAGGTTAATATGGACTATAACCATCTACTTTCTATAGTAATTGACTAATTGCCACATAAAACCTTCAGTTATTAAAAGCCATCACAATTTGATACTTTAACAAATAGCCAGCAACTTTCACTTTTGATGTAATTCAGTCCTTTTGTCAAATTAAACATATATACGAACAAATAAACTTATGGAAATTTAACACATGTTTAATCATATATCATAGGCACAGAAAATAATTTTAAAATATTTTACTGAATCGAATTTGTGGTCCCAAAACCACTGTTCCGACTAGGGTATAAACTGGACTGTTACAATTCTCCCCCCTTTAGGGATTTTCATCCCTGAAAATCTTACCATCAAGTAGGTTCAGATATTGCTGTCTGATTGAATCTTTCGGCTCCCACGTAGCTTCTTTTATTCCATGTCGATTCCACAGTACTTTCACTAATAGAATTTTCTTATTTTTCAACTCTTTTACTTCACGAGCTAAGATACGAATTGGTTCCTCTTCATATGTCATATCAGATCAGATTTCAATTTCAGATGGGGCAATTACATGTGATGGATCGTATCGATATCTACGAAGCATCGAGACATGAAATACATTGTGTATCTTTTCCAGCTCAGAGGGCAACCTTAATCTATATGCAACAGGCCCAACACATTCAATAATTTCATATGGTCCAATGAACCTCGGACTTTACATCCGAATCGAAGCACTTTCTTCCACAGAGACACTTTTAGAAATACTTTGTCCCCGATCTCAAATTATATATCTTTTCATTTTAAGTCTGCATAAGACTTCTGACGGTCAGATGCTGCTTTCAAACAATCTTAGATCAGTTTCATATTTTGTTCTGAGTCTTTTATCAAATCGACCCCGTGAAGCTTATTTTCACTGAGTTCAGTCCAATACAGAGGTGTACGACATTTACGTTCGTATAAAGCTTCATAAGGTGCCATTTTGATGCTTGATTGAAAACTATTATTGTACACAAATTCAATCAATGGCAGATATTGTTGCCACGTACCGTTAAACTCAAGTATACAACATCTTAACATATCTTCGAGAATCTAAATGATTCGCTCGGATTGACCATCCGCTTATGGATGAAAAGTCAGAGTGAAATGCGCCTTCGCGCCTAAAAGCTTCTTGCAATTTCTTCTAGAACCTCGATGTAAACCTCGGATCCCTATCTGACATAATAGATAGTGGCACCCCATGCAATCTAACAATCTTAGAAATATAAAGCTCGGCTAATCTATTAAGTAAATAGTCAGATCTTACTGGAATAAAATGGGCAGATTTCGTCAATCGGTCAATTACGACCCATATATTATCTTTCTTTCTCAGAGTTAGTGGTAAACCAGAAACAATGTCCATTGTTACTATATCCTATTTCCATTTAGGAATCAGAATCGGCTGTAGTAAACCAGACGGGACTTGATGTTCTGCTTTCACTTGCTGGCAGACTAAACATTTCGAAACAAAGTCAGAAATGTCTTGTTTCATACCAGACCACCAATAGTATCGTTTCAAATCATGGTACATTTTAGTACTTCCCGGATGAACAGATAAAAGACTGTTATGTGCTTCATTCAAAATCAGCTGAATCAACTTCGGACTCTCAGAACACAGATACCATTTTAGAATCTCAAACAATCATCAATAACTCAAAATTCAGATTCAGAATTCGAATCACACTGAGCTCATTTCTCTAATAATTCATTATCAACTTTTTGAGCATCACATATCTGCTGTATAAACAACGGTTTCGCTTTAAATTCAGCTATCACAGAACTATCATAAGATAAATCTAATTGAGCGTTCAAAGCATGTAGTGCTGTAATATCCTAAATCACGACCTTTGCATTTTATGTGTTTGTATGTGAATACTATGTCTGACATGCTAGTTTAGGGTACTTTAGGGTCCAGGAATGAGTTAGGGGCAAGCCGGAGTCTTGGTGAAAATTTTCTTTTTGAGCACTTTTAGGGAAGCTAGCTGAATTGGGCCTTAAGGGATATCGCTTGTGTTGGATGACACAAGGGAATGCCTTAGCAAGGTGGCAAGGAGGCGCCACTTAGAGCTCAGGGAAGTGACACCTCAGGGAAGCTGGAGGGACTTGGTTCGAGTTGCGAGAATTCCCTTTTGGGGATTTCTTTTCAACGCCAACGCAAGGAGATCCATCTTTTCTTCTTTTTCCTTTTTCTATTTCAAAGCCGAAAACCCCTAACTCTATTCTCATCTTCATTCTCTGTGCAATAGCCGAATATCTCCATCCAAAGTTCTCTTCTCTGATTTCTCTCTACAAACCGAATCTTCATGGCCTTTTCTTTTTCATCTTTTCTTTTGATCACTTCTAAAACTGAAAACTCCTAAGTTCCATTGGTATTTTTCAGCTATTTCATCTTCTTCCCTGCTTTGCCGAATCTTCTCTTCTACTGTGCTAGTGCCGAATCCTCTTAGGTGATAACTGGATCTCCTGTGTTAAGGTTAGTGACGATTTCTTCTATATCTTTATCTTCTCTTTTGGTTTTGGGGAGCCAAAGCTGAATGGCTAATTGGCTTAATGTTTGAGGGCTTGGCCGAATGTAGGTGGAAGGGGGTGTCGCATTCCTTTGGAGACTTTCGGGATTCGCTTGACTTGTGGATAAAGCCTAAAGCTACGGCTTTTGTCGATCTAGGTAGGGAGATCTTTTCTACTAACGTGTTAATCTATTCACATTTACCCTAGGTGTTAACTCGGTCTTCTGACCAAGATTTGTTCCGTGGACTCGAATGCCAGCAATTCTAAGGAGGGGGTTGGACTTGTAAACCCAACCCCTAAGTTTAAGCGCGCGGCAAAGGTCGAGTTTGGGATTGGCCATCGGGTTGTCGGCGACCTTCCAATGTAATCGTAGGCGATATAGTCGTGGTTTCGATTAGCGATAGTGTCAGCGTAGAGAGAGTGATATTACGTGTTACCAGGTGTGTACTACTCACATGCCTTCATTTTTGTTGTCATTATGTTATTAACTAAAAGAAGGCGAAAAGCTGAAATAATTGATATGATAGATTAAACATCCTTACGGGTAAAGGTGGGAGATGCCGGGTAAGTACCACGGTGGTTAATACCACGATTGCTTATATTAGTGACTTGTCTCGGTGGTCTATGACCACAATATGTTGGCCCCACGTATGCTTTATTGCTAGAGATCGTCACGGTGGTCTATGGCCACGGTGGGTTGACCCCACGATTATATTACAGTGACTTTGTCATGAGTGACTACAGTTACGAGTGGTCTAGGACCACGGTGGTTATGAACCACAGTGGCATGATGCCACGGGTGTTTGGATGGAGAGTTGATCCGAGATGGGTTGCATTCCATGCGCATAACAGGAACTATATTGAGTGGGCTAAAGCCCAAATTACGTTGCATGGGTAATGTACACACTGGGTCTCGTTGACTCATCCCTTGCTAATTTTACAGGTGATCAGTAAATGGCGAGTTTTGGGCCGAGACGGACTCGACGTGGCCATGCGTTGTGATTTCTTTAGTAAAATCGAACTTTAACTTTAGTTTGTTTAATCTTTGGGTTTTGGATTTGTAATAAGGCCGCGTAAACTTTAATTTGGGATTTGTTTATACCTTGATTTTATTCGTACTATGAATCATTGAAAATGAGGTTTTCCTAAGAGCATAACAAAAAGTTCTCCAAATTTACGTCAAACGGATATTAAGCAGTTAACAGATAAAACTTGGAATTTTTTTTCTTAACGTTTCAGATGTTATCTACAAAAGAAATCAAGCACCTTTAAAATTCATTTTTAAAATTGTCACCCCTCAAATACTTCTCTAAGTTTAGTTTTGACAGCTGTTTTTAGTATTCAATTGATTTAAGTTAATTTAAAAGAATATTTTTGTTTCAATGGCAAGGTTGGTATTAACAGAACAGATTTAATACACAAATAAGTTTTTTTTTAACGGATTTCTTTAAACGGATTCCACAAATTCACGGGGTTTTCCAAAGTTTTCCAATCTTCTCCTTATGTAGCAATCCGAATTTGGTCGTAACATTTTGACCGGGTTTGGGGTGTTACAAGTGCAAACAATGATTTTCTACTCAATGCATCAGCAACAACATTTGCTTTACCCGGATGATAATCTATCACAAGTTCGTAATCTTTTAACAGTTCTAACCATCTTCTTTGACGCAGGTTCAAATCTTTCTGAGTCATCAAATATTTCAGACTTTTATGATCTGAAAACACGTGACATTTCGCACCATACAAATAATGGCACCAAATCTTAATTGCAAACACAATCGCAGCTAGCTCAAGGTCGTGTGTTGGATAATTCTTTTCAAGAGGCATCAATTGTCTTGAGGCATAAGCTACAACTTTACCTTTATGCATCAAAACACATCCCAGACCGTTTAATAAAGCATCACTGTAAATCACAAATTCCTTGCCCGATTCTGGTTGTACTAATACTAGAGCTTCTCTTAACAGAGATTTCAACTGATCAAAACTTTTCTGGCATTTATCAGATCATTCAAATCTAACATATTTTTGAAGTAGTTTAGTCAACGGAGTAGCTATCGTCGAAAAGACTTTTACAAATCTGCGATAATAACCAGCAAGTCCCAGAAAATTACAGACTTTAGACACCTTCCTCGAAGGATTCCAATCCAGAATAGCAGAAATCTTGCTCGAATCAACTCGAATTCTAGAAGCTGACACAATATGCCCCAGAAAACTAATCTCGTGTAACCAGAATTCACATTTGCTGAATTTCACGTACAATTGCTTTTCTCTCAAAGTTTGCAACACAATTCTCAAATGCTCAGTATGTCCGGCCTCATCACGTGAATAAATCAAAATATAATCTATGAGCACCACCACAAATTGATCTAGGTACGGTTTAAAAATTCTGTTCATCAGATCCATAAAAACAGTAGGGGCATTGGTTAGTCCAAATGGCATAACTAAAAACTCATAATGCCCGTACCTCGTTCTGAAAGCAGTTTTTGGTATAATTGAATGTTTCAATCTCAACTGGTAGTATCCCGATCTCAGATCAATCATGGAAAATACAGTAGCCCCTTTCAACTGATCAAATAAATCATCAAATCTCGGCAATGGATATTTATTCTTTATGGTCACCTTACTCAACTGAGGATAATCGATGCACATTCTCATCGTGCCATCTTTCTTTCTCACAAACAAAATAGGAGCACCCCAAGGTGAAAAACTCAGTTTATCAAACCCTCTATCGGTCAATTCTTGCAACTATGACTTTAATTCTTTTAACTCAACTGGTGCCATTCTATACGGAGCTATCGAAATAGGTGTAGTACCAGGTAACAACTCAATACTGAACTCAACTTCACGAATTGGAGGCAAACCCAGTAACTCTTCAGGAAATACGTCGGAAAACTTGCAAACAATAGGCATTGATTCAACTTTCTTTTCAAACACTTTCGAATCAATCACATAAGCAAAATATGCCTCATATCCTTTTCACATATCTTTGAGCTTTTAAAACAGATATCACCGTAGGCAATCTATTCAAATCATTAGACTTAACTCGTACAATCTCATCATTCAGACATCTCAAATCAATAGTCTTTCTTTTACAGTTCACAACAGCATCATGCAAAGACAACCAATCCATACCCGGAACAATATCGAACTCATCAAATGGCAGAAGCATCAAATCCTCAAGGAAACAGATATCTCGAAACATTAACAGACAGTTCTTGTATACTTTGTCAACCAAGACACTTTTACCTAAGGGGTTCGATACTTTTATAACAAACTCAGTAGACCCTACAGGCAAAGTCTTACTGAAAACTAAATCATGCATATATATGAATGCATAGAACCAGGGTCTATCAATGCAATCACAGAAGTATCATAAAGAGTAAAAGTACCCGTTATAACATCTGGTGATGAAGCCTCCTCTCGAGCTCGAATAGCATACACTCTGGCAGGCGCTCTAACTTCAGATCTTGCAACAGTGTCTCTCGTAATCCTCTGACTACCACTGACATTTCTTACATTTTTTGCCGGTCTACCTCTCACAGGTGCTTATCAGATCTCTGTTTCTAAATAGTCTCTGGCTCAACAGACTCAGGACAATCACGGATAAAGTGATCAAGTGATCCACATCTGAAACAAGCTCTGGCATTTAATCTACAGCTTCCCGGATGCCTCTTTCCACAATGTTTACATTTAAGACTCTCAGATCGAACATTACCAACACCAGCCACTGAAGTTGCTGGAGTTTTGGAACTCATTTGTGATCTAGCTGGATTTATATTCAAATGTCCCACATTATCTCTTGAATGACTTTGATCATCTTTGGATCTCTTCGGAGAAGACTGGAATGATTTGCTTGGAAATCTCTTTCTCGTATCTCAAGCTCTAAACTCAGCTTTTCTTTTATCTTTCTCGAGTGTCTCAGCTTTGCACGCTCTATCAACGAGTACTGCGAACTCTTTTATTTCTAAGATCTCGACTAACAAACGAATGTCTTCATTAAGACCATCTTCGAACCTTTTGTACATTATCGCTTCAGATGATATATATTCTTGGGCATACTAACTTAATCTCACAAACTCTCATTCATACTCAGTAACAATCATTTGGCCCTGTTTTAGTTCTAGAAATTCTTTCCATTTCTGGTCGATGAATCTCTCACTGATGTATTTCTTTTGGAACTCGATCTAAAAGAAGTCCCATGCAACTCGCACTTTTAGAACAATGGAAGTTAAGGTTTTCCACCACTGATAAGCTACATCTCGGAGTAATGATATAACACACTTAATGCATTCTTCCGGAGTCAGATACATTTCATCGAATACTTGAATAGTATTTTCTAACCAGAACTCGGCCTTTTTAGCATCATTATCATTAGTACCCCGAAACTCTTCAGCCCCATACCTACGGATTTTGTCAACCGGAGGTTTGTTTCACAAGTTTGTTTCACAAGTTCAGATTCATAGTCGGAGGCATAACAGATGTCCGAGGGTGATTAACAGAGGGCTGGGTTTGCGTAACAGTCAGGTTATTCTTTACGAATTGAGTGGAGTGAACCATTCGCTCATCATTTGGAAGAAAACTTGTTTAGCTTCTCCCTCATGATCGCTTGTAGCTGGTCTTGAATCAGAGGGCGCTTTCCCTTGCGCGGGAGCAGGCGCAGTACTTTCTACGTCGTCAGCTACGGCTCTTTCGAGATCCATTGCTATACGAAAATCACATTTTACACGTCAGGATTCATCACACTATCAAGTTCAAATATATTACATGTATAGCTAGGCTTTGACACGCTATGTTAGTCCGGGAATCGACTAAACTGTAGCTCTGATACCAACCAAATGTAACACCCCTATCCCGTGTCCGTCGTCGGAGTAGGGTTAAGAATGTTACCTGATAGATCGAAAACTAAATCAAACATTTCATCAAGTATCTCATCCATTACCATCATAGTGTCCCTTCGGTAGGTCATCGAGACCTAAAGCATGCTCAGAAATAGGGTCGGGACAAAACCGGAGCGCATTTAGAAATTCTTGAAAATTTAAGACTTTTCTAAGTTTCAGGGCTTACACGTCCGTGTGGGTAGACCGTGTGCCTCCCAGGGCTGTTAAACACACCCGTGCGTCCTCCCCGTGGTCGAAACTGACTTTACGTCCACTGCCACTAAACACGCCCGAGACTCTGGCCGTGGTCGATCCTGTCAAAAATCACATGGCTACTAGGCACGTCCGTATGCCAAGGCCATGTACTCTTATGCTAGCTACTGACTTAGCCCCACGGTCACTAGGCACGCCCATGTGCCATAACTGTGTGGCAAAATAGACCATTTGCAAGGAAAAAATGCCACCCACATAGGTCTTACCTACAAGCAAAATCATTAAGACTTTTCATGCCTATTTGGCAACCAAGAACATACCAAAATAACCATCAAAATTACAAGACTAAAACTCATCTCATCACAAGCATAATTCATTCATTTTCTTAATCAAAACTTGACCAATACATGTATCAATTAGCCATGCCAAAAACATACTTCACATATCATATTCATTCAAGCAAATTCTCAACTCATAACTAGCCAAACCTCATGGCTAAGTTCATATAACAAACTTATATCAGATACAAGCCTATACATGTCATATCTAGCTATATACATTTCCAAAATGTACCAAAATGAGTTTAGTAGTGTGATGACGATCCTTGACGGTCCCGAGCTTTAGTAGCTTTGACGACCTATAATACAGAGAAAACACACACATAGAGTAAGCTTTCCAAAAGCTAAGTCATAATCCAAACAAACTTAGCATGGATGGCATATATGCACATAGGTACATTGGCACATATTAATTACTTAGCAAACTATCACATATATGCTTTGGTCTATGTACTTGGCCATATTTGCCATATTCATCAATTCAAAAGTCATATAAATACATAGCTCTTTCATGCTTACTTTCACATATCATATCATTATCCCAATATACATAATCATAATTGTAAGATCACATAGGTGCTTACCTTAAATACACACTTAATGTATAAATCAATGTACCTAAAACGGATTCACTATTTACATAGCCATTCGTATCACAGACTTGCCCGTTGAACCATAAGGAATCTAGTAGGATACTCAGAAAGCTTGGACTAGTCGTACAATATCAACATCCCAGACGAGGTCTTATATGCACTCAGATATCGATGCCATTGTCCCAGATAGGGTCTTAAACTAATCAATGCAATGCCGATGTCCTAGACATGGTCTTACACGTAAAGATAATATCGATGCCAACGTCCCAGACGTGGTCTTACACGTAAAAATAATATCGATGCCAACGTCCCAAACGTGGTCTTACACGAAATTTCCATTCAATGCCTACGTCCCAAACGAGGTCTTACATGATAAAACAGAACAGATACCTATGTCATGACATAGCTAATCCTATATATTTCTAGGTTCGTACGGGACTTCTTGTACTTATCACTATATCGACCTTGTCTTGGAATTCATTATCGTTGATAGTCATATGAATAGGCTCAATTTAATAAAAATTACATTTATTTGCAATATGACTTACCTCGAGTTCAGTTTAACAGAAACGGAAACGGCTACTCGATTACTTTCGTTTTCCCATGATCTAAGTTTGTTTTCCTTATTTCTTGATATATACATGTTCAGAATTAACCCTTTTATGCACTAATTCATTCAATTCAATCCAAAGGCACACATTTAGGGCTATTTGCAATTTAACCCTTACATTTGCACAATTTATCAATTTAGTCCATTTTTTTCAAAACATCAAATTCACAAAATCATCACACATCCAAGTTTAGCCGAATGCGTATATATATCATACAAGCCCATATTTTCCATCAAATTTGTAATTTGGTCCTTCAAATTACTATTTTCTCAATTTAGCCCTAATTAGCTAAATTCATAAAAAATTCAAGAACAAAATATGTTCATCTAGCTCAAATCTTTCATTAACCATTAAACTTATCACAAAGCTTAATATATCATCCATGGCATATCTCACAAATATCATCAATACACAAAATTGAAGCATAGGTTTTGTAGCTCTCAAAGCAACGATTGCAAAAATGTAGAAATTATCAAAAACCGACTAAAACATACCTTGAATTAGTGCGTCAATCTAGCCGAATGTAACAAGCTATTCATATTTTCTTTCTTTCGTGCATTCGGTGGAAGCAATAATGAATTTTCATGTTTTAATATACTATTATAAGCTTAATACATAAATGACATATTCAACCTTATAATATAAACTTATAAAACATATTTTCAAAGGTTAATATGGACTATAACCGTCCACTTTCTATAGGAATTGACTAATTGCCACATAAAACCTTCAGTTATTAAAAGCCATCACAACTTGATACTTTAACAAATAGCAAACAACTTTCACATTTGATGTAATTCAATCCTTTTGTCAAATTAAACATACAGATGAACAAATTAACTTACGAAAAGTTAACACATGTTTAATCATATATCATAGGCACAGAAAATAATATTAAAATATTTTACTGAATCGAATTTATGGTTCTGAAACCACTGTTCTGACTAGGGTATAAATCGGACTGTTACATATAATTTGATTATGATCATGCCTAATGGGCTACATAAACATGATTGGGCTTAATGGGCTATAAGGACATGATTGGGCTGAGTGGGCCTTATTAGATTTTGGAAATGCATGCTGGGGTTTTAATGGACTCTAGGCCTAGTTTTGATCAATTCTTAAATATCATTAAACTTAATTTAATAATCAAACATGTCTGTGGACAAGTCGCTAGGTTAGAGTGTGGCAATGGACATATGCATGTGTAACACCCCTATCCCGAGTCCGTCCCCGGATTAGGGTTAGGAGCGTTACCGGACAGATCGGAAACATTCACAGATAAAATCATATATTCATTCATCATTGTCAGACATAATGTCCCTTAATCGGGTCTTCGAGACCTTAATCATACTTATAAGTCGAGTCGGGACTAAACTGAAACACATATGAAAGTCTATGAAAATTTGAAATTTTTCTAAAATACAGAGGAGACACGCCCGTGGGAGAAGACCGTGTTCCCTCCACGACTTTTATACACCCCCGTGTAACCATCCGTGTGTATACTGACTATATCGACACGATCATTAGGCACGCCTGTGTGCCAGGCCGTGTACTTTTAGGCCGTATACTGACTTCCCCACCACGGCCACCAAGCACGCCCGTGTCGAGGCCGTGTATTTTTATGTTAGCTACTGACTTGCACACCACGGCCAGATGACACGCCCGTGGCGAGGCCGTGTGATTTTAGGTTGCATCCTGCCAATTTACCCACGGTCTAAAGCACGCCCATGTGCCACAACCGTGTGACATTATAGGCCATTTACAAGGCCAAAATGCCAACCAAAAAGGTTCATACCTATAAGCATCATTTACCAACACATATCAAGCATATATGGCAACCAAAAACATATAAATAGCCATCCAAATCATGCATATTTGATCACTAAGATATTCACAATTATACATTAAATTTTCATTCATATATACATTCAAAACCAATACTAAACATACCAATTTGCATAACTAAAACTCAATTATAGCTATGCACCATTTGTCTATATACTTACCATCTCATAACCATTCCATATATCAACTAATCATATCATAACAACTTTGCATATCACATTCATCTAAGCATGGTACCAAAACATAACTAGCCAAATCACATGGCTAAGTTCACTTTACAAATCATCACAAGGATTAGCCTATACATGCCATATCTAGCTATATACATATCCAAGGTGTACCAAAACGATATTAGTAGTGTGATGATGATCCTTGACCGTCCCGAGCCTTCAGTAGCTTTGACGACCTATAAAGCAGATTAAACACACACAGAGTAAGCTTTCCAAAAGCTTAGTAAGTCAATATACGACAACTTAGCATAAAATGCATATGTTTGCTTTGATTCATACACTTTTGACCACATTAGCCATATTCCCAATTCAATGATCATATAAACACATATCTCATTTCATCAAAACCTTCTACAACATATCATCAATTCCATATTCATAGCATTATAATAAGATCATATTGATGCTTAGCTTGTATACACAATTAGTGTATAATCAACATACCTAAATTGAGTTTACTATCACATATTTGTTCATAGCTCGGATTTGCAATCAGTATCATAGACTTGCCCGTTGAACAGTAATAAATCCAATGGGATACTTAGAAAGTTCAGAATAATCGTACAATGCCAACGCCCCGCATTTAGGTCTTACATGCACTCGGATATCGATGCCACTGTCCCAGACAAGGTCTTATACGAATCAAAACGATGTCGATGTCCCAGACATGGTCTTACACGTAAGTGTCATAATGATGCCAATGTCCCAGACGTGGTCTTATACGTAAAGTTTATATTGATGCCAACGTCCCAGACGTCGTCTTACACATAATCAGATATCGATGCCACTATCCCGGACAGGCTCTTACACGAATCTCAAATCAATGCCAACGTCCCAGACGTGGTCTTACATGATAAAACAGAACAGATACCTATGTCAAGGTTCATACGAGGCTCCTCAAACTTAGTCAATATACCGAACTTATCTTAGAATTCAATTACAGAATTTCTCATAAACATTCATTATCATCATTAAACATATGAAAAATTACAATTGCATACATATTCATTTATTTGTATAGTGACTTACCTCGGATTTGGTTTATCGGAATAGAAAATGGCTACTCAATAACTTTCGCTTTCCCGCGATCTAAATCCGTTTTCCTCGGTTCTTGATCTAAACATATTCAGAATTAACCTTTTTATTCACTAGTTCATTCAATTCAATCCAAAGACTCATATTTAGGGCAATTCGCAAATTAGCCCTCACATTTGCACAACTTAGCAATTTAGTCTATTTTTCTCAAAACATCAAATTCACAAATCTACTTTTACACAAGCTTGGCCGAATACATATATATCACATACAAACCCACATTTTTCATCAAATTCACAAATTAGTCCCTCAATTTGTCATTTTCTCAATTTAGCCCTATTAAGCTAAATTCATCAAAACTTTAAGAACAAAACATGTTAATCTACCACCAATCTATCATTTAACACCTTAAAGCATCACAAAACTCATCATAGCATCAATGGCATAACTTGTAAACATCACCAATACACAAAATTGAAACATGGGTTTGATAGTAGACGAAGCAATGATTACAAAAAAGTAGAAATTATCAAAAACAGATCAAAAACTTACCTTGAATTAAGGCTTGAAAGTAGCCGAATATACAAAGCTCAAACCCTTGTTTTCTTTTTTTCTTATTTTCGATCATAAGAACAAAAGATGAACATGGATTTCAATTGATTTTGTTTAACATGAAATACATTATTAATGTACAAAAATAACCTTTCATATTAAAATGTATAAAACATAGTTACAAGGTCATTTATGACCTTAGCCATCCATTAACCATGGAAATGGCCAAATTGCCATATAAGTCCTCATATTCAAAAAGCCATAACACATAAGCACTTTAACATATAGCATACAACTTTCATATTTACTGCAATTTCATCCTTTCGTCAAATTAAACACACAGACAGATAAATTAACTTACGAAACTTTAACACATGCTTAATTATATATCAATGGTATAGAATATAATATTAAAATATTATACGAACTCAGATTTGTGGTCCTGAAACCACTGTTCCAACTAGGGTATAAACCAGACTGTTACAGCATGTCTAGGATTGGATCTAGGGAGAGCATGGTACTTAAGCGGTCCTAGTGACCCACCTCCTCTTCTTTAGGATCCTACTTAGTGCATAGTGTCTGTTCACTTTACCCGCAAGGACTTGTTGATGGGCCAAAGTTCATAACTAAAACTCGAGATGAAAGAAATTATAAAAATACCCTGTAGGGTAGAATTACGAAAATACCCCTGTAGGGCAGATTTACAAAAAATACCCCTGGGTAGTGAAATGACTAAAATACCCTAGGTGCTTAATGTGTGAAAATGTGTATGTTATATGTTGCACTTGGGTGGGTTTGATGATACGGAGGAAGATATGGGAGGATCGCATAGTCGCTTGATGACCGTGGATCCACCGGTGGCTTTAATCCCATTATATGCTTAGCAGCCTTGCTGCAATGCTGAGTAGTGTTGCTGTTAGTGTTACCTTTGGAGTGTAGGGATGGATGGGTTGATATTTATATCCCCACAGGAGTGTAGGGTTGGAAAGGAAATGGAGTGTAGGGTTGGATTTGGGATGGGAGCATTGCATTCATGTGATACTGATGTGATATGAGGTCATTATGGGCTAAGGCCCAAGACCACCGATTTTGATAGGGCTTAGGCCCAATGTGATAATTGCATGTTTTACCAAGGGTCGTACACACTAAGTTTCGAAACTCACACCCTTTTATTTAATGTTTCAGGTGACCCTCAGTAGACGGCTCGACGTGGGAGAGGACTCGGAGATGGCCACACTGCAAGCTACTTAGAAGTTTTTAATTTAGTTTCGAATGACTTAAATTTAATTACTTTATTTTCATTGAAATGTAATAAGGCCTTGTATCTCCAATTTGACTTTACATTTGGGTCATTATTGTTTCAACTGCCTAATTATTAAACTTAAATAAATTTCTAAAGTTTAACATGGTTTTCGAAATAACTATAACATATGGACGTTTCTTTAAAACATGGGCTTTCATCGTAACTTAACAAATTGCAAGGATTTTGGGTTTCTAATTCTTAAACTTAAGTTTTTAACTAAATAAAGTTATTTTGGAATTATCCCTTTGATGTGACATCACTAGATTCGGCCATAACGTCTAGGCCGGGTCTGGGGGTATTACAAGCTCCTTCGGTGCCAACCCATAAGGAGCGATGGACACTGGAGCTATTCCAAGTAGGAGCTCAATATCAAATTCCACTTCACGGTTCGAACGCAACCTAGGGAGCTCATCAGAAAATACATCAGAAAAATCCTTAATCATTTTGATATCTCCAACAGAAGGACCCTCAAAATCAGATACACAAATATAGGCTAGAAATACCTCACAACCCTTGTGAACCAGTTTTTCGGCCCTTAATACAGAGATCACATTAGACAAAAAGTCCCTTTGCTCTTGTAACGCCCCGAATTTGGGCCTAGAAGAATTGGGTCTATTGGGCTTTGGGTCTCATAAAATTTTTAAGTGAGTAAGAAAATGACAAATGACATGACGGCTTTAAAGGTTTAATGAATTTAGAGTCTCTAGGTGTGTTGAATTAGCTCTTGGTTCAAATTTTGTGGTGGAGGATTCTTAATTTAATTAATTAAGGAATCAAGGTTGTGAGTAGTGGGCTTTTAAATAAAAATAAGTTAAAAATGTTAAAAAGAAGCTGTGATGAAGTGGCTAAGTGATGCCACTAAGGTGTAGAGAGGTGGCGACATATGCATGTAGGGAGGTCTGAGGTCCGAGTGCTAGCTTAGTTTTATTTTGGAGTTTAATTTTAGGCTTCTAGAAGGTTGGAAGTAGGGTGTAGAAGGACTCTAAGGAGAAGTGATCAGTAGAGAGAATTTGGGAGAAGGATAAGAGAGATATCATGGAGAAAAATTTAGAGATGAGCAGTGGTCTGGAGTCCTAGGAAAATACCTTGCCTTTTTGCTAAAATCTCCTAAAGCCGAATCCCTTTGTGCCTAATTCTTTTGAAGGGCTCTTTCGATTTTCAATACTTTTCTCTTCCCTCTCATAGTTGAATTCTCTCATTGTCGAATTACCACCATCTTTTCCCTTGCTGAAATTCCTATTATTGCCGAATCTTTGTGGTTGTTCCTCCATCAAAAATTGATTGTTACCTACTCTCAGTCAAGTGTTAAAAGCTAAATCTAGTTTAGTAGCTATCTACACCGCAGGATCAAAAGGGTATTTGGTAAGTAATTGATTAAACTCTTTTGTACGTTTTGCTAAAAGCCGAAGGGCTATCTAACTTTTCCTGTCGTTAACCCTGTAATAACAAGGATAGGGTTCAAGGATCGCGAGCGTGGTAAGAATCGTAAGCAAGTGGTAAGTGCTCTCGTCTTGATTATGGTTTAAGTAAATGGCCGAATGTGAGTATGATCTATAGGGGTGACTTGTGTGGATTATGGGTCACTCGAAGTTTGATGGTGTATGTGTGAGTACAAATCTAGGGGATACTCGGGAATAGTAGCTAAAGAAGGGCTACTAGAATCGGTGGCACACGGTAAGGATACGGTAAGGCTTCGGCTTTTGGTAAATGTTTTGATTAAGTATGGGTGATTGATTGAAGGTTGGTTGGTTTTAGGTTCAAGGCTAAGGATAGTATAGCACGTTGCAGTAACCAGGTGTGTAAAAACACTACATACACATGATATCAGTAATACCGAAAAGCTGAAAAGCCGAAAGTGGCTAAATGGGCCCAGTGAGCCCTGAGGCTCTGTTTGATGAAATTGATTGATTTGGTTATATGAATTGAGTTAGTCATACATGTTACATGATCTGGAATTGTTTTGGGCCTAATAGGCCATATGAATGAGATTTGGGCCTAATGGGCCATAATGATGTGATTTGGGCTTAATGGGTTATATGAACGTGAAATGGGCTTGATGGGCTTTATGGGGACGTTGACAAGTATGCTAGGGTTTAATGGACTTTAAGCTTAATTCTGAACAACTTTTAAACCGCATAAGAGTTAATCTAATAATTAAACATGTCCGTGGACAAGTCACTGGGTTAGAGTGTGGCAACGGACATATGCATGTCTAGGATTGGATCTATGGAGATCTTGGTACTTAAGCGGTCCTAGTGGCCCACCTCCTCTTCTCTGGAATCCTACCTGGTGCATAGTGTTTGTTCACATTAGCCACAAGGACTTGTTAATGGGCCAAAGTTCATAACTAAAACCTAAGAGGGACCAAATACCCTTAGTTTGAAAATTAGTAAAATACCCCTGATTTGAAAATTACCAAAATAACCTTAGATTTGTAAAATTACTAAAATATCCCTGATTTTTAAAATTACCAGAATACCCTTGATTTACGGAATTATCAATATATCCTTTATTTACAAAATTTTGAAAATTCCCCTATTTTGCCAAATTATCTAAATACCCCTGTAGAGTAGATTTACAGAAATACCTTTAGGTAGTAAAATGACTAAAATACCCCTAAGTGCCGAATGTGTGAAAATGTGTATGTTGCATTCATGAAATATATGTTGCACTTGGGTGGGTTTTGATGATACGGAGGAAGATTTGAGGATCGCATAGTCGCTTAACGATCGTGGATCCACCGGTGGCTTTAAGCCCATTATAGCAGCTTTGCTGCAATGTTTGAGTAGTGCCACTATTGGTGCTACCTTTGGAGTGTAGGGATGGGTGGGTTGATATTTATATCCCCACAGGAGTGTAGAGTTGGAAGGTAAATGGAGTGCAGGGTTGGATTTGGGATGGGTGCATTGCATTCATGTGATATTGATGTGATATAAGGTCATTGTGGGCTAAGGCCCAAGACCATCGAATTTGATAGGGCTTAGGCCCAATGTGATATTTGCATGTTGATTGGATTACCAAGGGTTGTACACACTGAGTTTCGAAACTCACACCTTTTTATTAAATGTTTCAGGTGATCCTCAGTAGACAGCTCGACGTGGGAGAGAACCCATAGATGGCCACACTACAAGGTACTTAGAAGTTTTATTTATTTGTCTCAAAAGACATGATTTTAATTACTTTATTTTCGTTGGATGTAATAAGGCCTTGTACTCCGATTTGATTTTGGATTTTGAGTTTCGTTTTTTCAACTGTTTACTTAATTACTAAACCTGAGTAAATTTCTTATGTTTAAACATGGTTTTCGGAATACTTAAAATAATTTTATGGGCTTTTATCATTACTTAACAAGACTCAAGGATTTTGGGCTTTTGGGTCTTAAATTTTAACTTAACAAAGTCGTTTTGAATTATGCCTTTGATGTGACATTCCCGGATTCAGCCATAACGTCTAGGCCGGGTCTGGGGGTGTTACATTTAGTGGTATCAGAGCCCGATTGCAAAGCTTGAGCTGTGAAATGGGCCTTAGATTTTGGGTTTTTAAAAACAAGTAGATTAAAAAATTTTTGCAGGATTATTGAAGTGTGATTCACTGAGCCCTCGACGTCGAGCCAAGTAAATTTTCTGTGTTTTCCTTTGTTTAAATTACGAAACTATATCTAGATATTGGACTACTTTAAAATAAGTTCTTAGAGATTAAAGCCCGTAGGAAACTTAAGCATGTAGTGTATTTACGACCGCGAAATAACTTTAAAAAAAATTGTTACTTGCATAAGACATGTGCTTTAAACAGTGGAAATATGAACTAAATTCATAAAAATTCCTAATTTAGATAATACGAGAATCAGCGATGAGCAGTAGAAGAAGTGCAAGGGGTCACGGAAGAGGTCGTGGAAGTGTTAGGGCTGATGTGCTGACTCAGCTAGTTAGGGAGGTACTGGAGGAGGTTAAAGAAATTGGTGAAACACTTCGGGTTAGGCGCGTGGACTGTAAGAAAAAAGGAGATCGCAGTTCTCTAGGGCTGCAGTTTCGTTCTATGAAGCATGTTAAGGCACGTCCAAACTTTCCAGCTTGCGAATATTGCAGAAGGCGTCATCTGGGTGAATGCTGGAGGATGTCAGGAGCGTGTTTCAGATGCGGGTCCGAGGAGTATAAGGCTCGGGATTATTCAATCACTATTAAGTCGGGTATATTTTGTGTGGATGCAATATTTTTGGGTATAGAAACTGTATGCATGTAATGTTCATGTGTTATTAAAATCAAAGTGCGCAGTGAAAGCATACTGGTGTGACTTGAGCGGTGCGTTTAGTAGTTAGTTGGAAATTTCGAGGATGAAATTTCTTTAAGGGGATAGAATTGTAATGCCCTGAATTTGGGCCTAGAAGAGTTGGGCATATTGGGCTTTGGGTCTCATAAAATTTTTAAGTGAGCAAGAAAATGACAAATGACATGACGGCTTTAAAGGTTTAATGAATTTGGAGTGTCTAGGTGTGTTGGAGAAGCTTTGGGTTCGAGTTTTGTGGTGGAGGATTCTTAATTTAATTAATTAAGGAATCAGGGTTGTAAGTGGTGGGCTTTTAAATAAAAATAAGTGAAAAACGGAAAAAAGAAGCCTGTGGTGAAGTGGCTAAGTGACACCACTAGGGTGTAGAGAGGTGGCGACATATGCATGCAGGGAGGTCTGAGGTTCGAGTGCTAGGTTAGTTTAATTTTGGAGTTTAATTTTAGGCTTCTAGAAGGCTAGAAGTGGCGTGTAGAGGGACTCTAAGGAGAACTGATCAGTAGAGAGAACTTAGGAGAAGGATAAGAGAGATATCATGGAGAAAAATTAGGAGATGAGCAGTGGATGAAGTGATGCTGAATTGGACTTTAGGGGTGGCTAAGTTTCAGCTATAGGCTATATAAATGTGTGTGTGCCGAATCTGGGGTCCTAGGAAAATACCTTTCCTTGTTGTTGAAATCTCTTAAAGTCGAATCCCTTTGTGCTGAATTCTTTTGAAGGGCTCTTTCGGTTTTCAATACTTTTCTCTTCTCTCCCATAGCTATATTCTCTCATTGTCGAATTACCACCATCATTTTCCTTGCCAAAATTCCTATTAGTGCCAAATCATTGTGGTTGTTCCTCCAACACAAATCGATTGTTAACTACTCTCAGTCAAGTGTTAAAAGCCGAATCTAGTTTAGTAGCTATCTAGGCCGCAGGATCAAAAGGGGATTTGGTAAGTATTCGATTAACCTCTTTTGTATGTTTTGCTAAAAGCTGAAGGGCTGTCTAACTTTTCCTGTCGTTAACCTTGTAAAAACAAGGATAGTGTTTAAGGATCCCGAGCGTGGTAAGAATCGCAAGCAAGTGGTAAGTGCTCTCGTCTTGATTATGGTTTAAGTAAATGGCCGAATGTGAGTATGATCTATAGGGGTGACATGTGTGGATTATGAGTCACTCGAAGTGTAACACCCCTAACCCGTATCTGGCATTGAACTAGGGTTAAAGGCATTACTGGACCGATCGGAAACATTTTCAGAAGTTCATACATTCATCCATCAATCTCAAACATAATGTCCCTTAATACGGTCAACGATATATAAAACATACTTATAAACTGGGTCAGGACTAAACCAAAACACATACAAACATTCTCGAGAATTTAAAACTTTTCTAAGTTTCAGGGGTTACACGCCCGTGTGGGCAGGCCATGTGCCTCCCACGGCTATTAGACAACCCTGTGTGTCGTCCCCATGGTCGAAACTGACTTATCTTCCACGACCACAAAGTACGCCCATGTACCTAGGCCATGGTCGATCTTGTCAAAAATCACACGGCTACTAGGCAGCAGACACGTCTGTGTGCCAAGGCCGTGTACTCTTGTGCTAGCTATATAGTTAGCCCACGGTCACTAGGCACGCCCGTGTGCCACGACCGTGTGACATTATAGGCCATTTTCAAGGCCAAAATGCCATCTACTAGGGTCATACCTACAAGCAAGATTTACCAACACATTACATGCATACTAGACAACCAAAACAACCATTTAATCTAAACAATCAATATTATTTTCAACCATGCCAACTTCTAAGATCAAAACATATGTATATCAAGTATAACTCATCCAAATGCTTACCCAAAAACTTGACCATTTTACATGCTTCAACCATACCAAAGTATACTTCATATGTCACATTCATTTAAACATAATACCAACATATAACTAGTTAAATTCACTTCATTTACAAATACAAAAGACTAGCCCATACATGCCATATCTAGCAAAATATATTTCCAAAATGTACCAAAAACAAATTGTACAGTGTGATAACGATTCTTGACGGTCCCGAGCCTTCAATAGTTTTGATGACCTATAAAAATAGAGAAATCACACATACAGAGTAAGCTTTCCAAAAACTTACTAAGTCATATACAAATAAACTTAACATGTAAAACATTTAAGCATATAGAAACATTGGCACAATTCATATTCATAGTATATTTCTCTCATATATGCATTAAACCATATCCTTGGCCAAATTTGCCACATTCATCAATTCTAGAATCACATGTATATACATATCTCTTACATAACTATCCTTGTATCTCATTCACATTCTTATATTCAATTGTACATTTCTTCAAATCAAAAATCACTTAGGTACTTACCTTTTATACACACTTAGTGTACATAAGAAACATACCTGAAACAAACATACATTCATCTATTTGTTCTTAGCTCGGAATTTTAATTCGTATCACAGACTTGCCCGTTGAACCGGTAGGAATCTAGTAGGATACTTAGAAAGCTCGGAATAGTCGTACAATGCCAACGTCCCAGACGAGGTCTTATGCACTCAGATATCGATGCCACTGTCCCAGACAGGGTCTTACACAAATCCATACAATGTCGATATCCCAGACATGGTCTTACACGTAAAGCCCATATCGATGCCAACGTCCCCGACGTGGTCTTACGTGTAAAGCTCATATCGATGCCAACATCCCAGACGAGGTCTTACACAAAATCTCGAATCAATGCCAATGTCCCAGACGAGGTCTTACATGATAAAACAAAATAGATACCTATGTCATGACATAGCTAATCCTATCTATTCCTAGGTTCGGACGGGACTTCTCGTATATTGTCACTAAGTAATCCTTATCTCAAAATTCATGAACAGATGACATCATAAGTATTCATCGATAACAATAGTCTTAAGAACATACATAATTCAATACGAATACGTTTATTTGCATAATGAGTTACCTCGGATTCGATTTAACAGAAACAGAAATGGCTACTCGATTACTTTTTCTTTCCCGCGATCTAAGTCCATTTTCCTCGGTTCTTGATCTATACATATTCAGAATAACCCTTTTATTCACTGACTTATTCATTTCAATCCAAATACACACATATATGGCTATTTGCAGATTAACCCTCACATTTACACAATTTACCAATTTAGTCCATTTTTCTCAAAACATCAAATTCACAAAATTTGTTCACATACATAGCTGAATCTCCCTAGGGACTGTATAAGTCCATATTTTCCATCAACTTTGCAATTTAGTCCCTCAAATTACTATTTTCACAATTTAGCCCTAATTAGCTAAATTCATCAAAAATTCAAGAATAAAACATGTTCATTTAACACATATCTTTCATTTTTCTCCATCAAACATCAATAAACACATGAGTTCATCAAATTTTCATTTCAAAAACATCATCAAATCTCAAAATTAAGACATGGGTTTTGTAGCTCTCGAAGCAACGATTGCAAAAACATAAACATTATCAAAAACCGAGATCAAACATACCTTAATCTATCCCAAGTATGTGCCAAATGTATGAGAGCTTTTAAACCTTTCTTTTCTTTTGATTTTCGGTGGTGAACATAGAAGATGATAAAACCAATGTTTCTTTTACTATATTCTAACCTTTTATTATAAAATATTAATTTTAACTTATAAAATTAATATAAATGAAACATATATATACACATTTCATTACCTAATGCAATCCACTAACCATAGCATTGGATAAATTACCTCATAAGGCCTCCACCTTTAGAACGCCACAACACATTGGTGCTTTAACAAATAGCAAGCAACTTTCACATTTAATGCAATTCAATCCTTTTGTCAAATTAAGCACACAGATGGACGAATTAACATACTAAACTTTCCAACATGCTTAACCACTTATCAAAGACACAGAAAATAATATTAAAATATTATACGAACTCGGATTTGGGTCCCGAAACCACTGTTCCGACTAGGGTGTAGACTGTTACAATTCTCCCCCTTAGGGATTTTCGTCCCCAAAAATCTTACCGTTAAACAGATTTAGATATTACTGTCTCATTGAATCTTCAGGCTCCCACGTAGCCTCTTCTATTCCGTGTCGATTCCATAGTTCTTTTACTAATAGAATTTTCTTGTTTCTTAACTCTTTCACTTCACGAGCTAAGATACGAATTGGTTCCTTTTCATAAGACATATCAGATCGGATTTCAATTTCAGATGGGGCAATCACATGTGACAGATCGGATCGATATCTACAGAGCATCGAAACATGGAATACATTGTGTATCCTTTTCTAGCTCAGAGGGCAACCTTAATCTATATGCAACAAGCCCAACTCGTTCAATGATCTCATATGGTCCGATGAACCTCGGACTTAACTTGCCTTTAGGTCTGAATCAAAGCACTTTCTTCCACGGATACACTTTCAGAAATACTTTGTTGCCGATCTCAAATTCTATATCTTTTCGTTTCAAGTCTGCATAAGGCTTCTGACGATCAGATGCTGCTTTCAAACATTCTCAGATCAGTTTCACTTTCTGTTCTGAGTCTTTTATCAAATCAATCCCATGTAGCTTATTTTCACTGAGCTCAGTATAGAGGTGTACGACATTTACGTCTATACAAAGCTTCATAAGGTGCCATTTTGATACTAGACTGATAACTGTTATTGTATGCAAATTCAATCAAAGGCACATACTATTCCCATGTACCGTTAAACTCGAGTATACAACATCTTCACATATCCTCTAGAATGTGAATGATCCACTCGGATTGACCATCTGTTTGCTGATGAAAAGTTGTACTAAAATGCAGTTTCGTGCCTAAACCTCGGATCCCTATTTGATACAATAGATAGTGGCACCCCGTGCAATCTCATAATCTCAGAAATATAAAGCTCGGCTAATCTCTCAAGTGAATAGTCAGATCTTACCGAAATAAAATTGGCAGATTTCGTCAAGCGGTCAACTATGACAAACCAGAAACAAAATCTATTGTCAGTCTATCCCATTTCCATTCAGGAATCAGAATTGGCTGTAGCAAACCAGACGAAACTTGATGTTCGACTTTCATTCATTGACAGATTAAGCATTTCGAAACAAAGTCAGAAATGTCTCGTTTCATACCAGACCACCAATAGCGTTGCTTCAGATCATTGTACATCTTTATGCTTCCCGGATGAACAGATAGACAATTGTTATGAGCTTGACATAAAATCAGCTAAATCAATTCCAGATTTCTCAGAACACAGAGATGACCTCAAAATCTCAAGCAATTATAAATAACTCGAAATTCAGATGCAGAATTCGAATCACACTTAGCTCATTTCACTAATAACTCATTATCAGATTTTTGAGCATCATAAATCTGCTGTATAAACAATGGTTTCACTTTTCATTCAGTCAACACAGAACTATCATCAGACAAATCTAACTGAGCATTCAAAGCACGTAGTGCAAACAATGATTTTCTACTCAACGCATCAGCAACGACGTTCACTTTACCTGGATGAAAATCTATCACGATCATAATCTTTTAACAACTCTAACCATCTTCTTTGACGCAGGTTCAAATTTTTTTTGAGTCATCAGATATTTTAGACTTTTATGATATGAAAACACATGGCATTTCTCACTGTATAGGTAATGGCGCCAAATCTTAAGTGCAAACACAATCGCAGCTAGCTCAATGTCATGAGTTGGATAGTTCTTTTCTTGCAGCTTCAATTGTCTCGAGGCATAAGCTACAACTTGGCCTTCCTGCATCAAAACACATCACAGACCATTTAACGAAGCATCACTGTATTTAACAAATTCTTTACCCGATTCTGGCTGTACAAACACTGGAGCTCTATTAACAGAGTTTTCAACTGATCAAAACTTTTCTGGCATTTATCAGACCATTCAAATCTAACATCTTTCTGAAGTAATCTAGTCAGTGGAGTAGCTATCACTGAAAATCCTTTTACAAATCGACGATAATAACCAGCAAGCCCCAGAAAACTACGGATTTCTAACACATTCCTCGGAGGTTTCCAATCCAGAATAGCAGAAATCTTACTCGGATCCACTCGGATTCTAGAAGCTGACACAATTTGCGCTAGAAAACTAACCACGTACAACCAGAATTCACATTTGCTAAATTTTGCATACAATTGCTTTTCTCTTAGAGTTTGCAACATGATTCTCAAATGTTCAACAAGCTCATTTTCATCACGTGAATAAATCTTGATGTCATCTATGAACACCACAACAAATCGATCTAGGTACGGTCTGAAAATTCTATTCATCGGATCCATAAAAATAGCAGGAGCATTGGTTAGTACAAATGGCATAACTAAAAACTCATAATGCTCGTACCTCGTTCTAAAAGCAGTCTTCAAAATGTTTGAATCTTTAACTCTCAAGTAATAGTTTCTCGATCTCATATCAATCTTAGAAAATACAGTAGCTCCTTTTAACTGATGAAATAAATCGTCTATTCAGGGCAACGGATATTTATTCTTTATAGTCACCTTATTCAACTAATGATAATCGATGCACATTCTCATCGTGCCATCTTTCTTTTTCACAAATAGAATAGGGGCACTTCAAGGCAAGAAACTTGGCCTAGCAAACCCTCTATCGGTTAATTCTTGCAACTGTGACTTTAACTCTTTCAACTCTATTGGTGCCATTCTATACGGAGCTATCGATATAGGTGTAGTACCAAGAAATATATCAATACCAACCTCAACTTCTCTAATCGGAGGCAAACGCGGTAATTCTTTAGGGAACACATCAGAATACTCACAAATAATAGGCACTGATTCAACTTTCTTCTCAGACACTTTCGAATCAATCACATAAGCGAAATATGCCTCATAACCCTTTTTCACACAATGTTGAGCTTTCAAAACAGATATCACAGCAGACAATCAATTCAAGTCAGTAGACTCAACTCATACAATCTCATCATTCGAACATCTCAAATCAATAGTATTCAGCATCATGCAAAGACAACCAATCCATACCCAGAATAATATCGAACTCATCAAATGGAAAAAGCATCAGATCAATAGGGAAACAGATATCTCGAAACATTAACGAACAGTTCGTGCATACTTTGTCAACCAGAACACTTTTACCTAAGGGGTTCAATACTTTTATAGCAAACTCAGTAGACTCTACAGGCAAAGTCTTGCTGAATACTAAATTCATGCATATATACGAATGCGTAGCACCAAGGTCTATCTAAGCAATCACAGAAGTATCATAAAGAGTAAAAGTACACTTTATAACATCTGGAGATGAAGCTTCCTCTCGAACTCGAATGCATACGCTCTGGCAGGCGCTCTAGCTTCAAACTTGGCAACATTATCTTTCATGGTTCTCCGACTACCACTGACATTTCTTACACTCTTCGAAGGTCTACCTCTCACAGGTGCATTGTCAGATTTCAGATTCTAAACAGTCTCTGGCTCGACAGACTCAGGGCAATCATGGATAAAATGATCAAGCGATCCACATTTGAAGCAAACTCTGCCATTTAATCTACAGCTTCCTGGATGCCTTTTTCCACAATTTTTATATTCAGGTCTCTCAAATCGAACATTACCAACATTGGCAACTAAAGTTGCTGGAGTTTTGGAACTCATTTGTGATTTAGCTCGATTTCAGTTTGAATGTCCCACATTATCTCTGGAACGACTTTAATCATATCTGAATCTCTTTGAAATAGACTGAAATGATTTGCTTTGAAATCCCTTTCTCGTATCTCGAGCTTCAGACTCGGCTTTTGTTTTATCTTTCCTAGTGCCTCAGCTTTAGACGCTCGATCAACTAGCACGACGAACTCTTTAATTTCTAAAATCCCGACTAACAAACGAATGTCTTCATTAAGACCATCTTCGAACCTTTTGCACATTATCGCTTCAGATGATACACATTCCCAAGCATACTGACTCAGTCTCACGAACTCTCGTTCATATTTCGAAACAGTCATTCGACCCTATTTTAGGTCTAAAAATTCCTTTCGTTTCTGATCAACGAATCTTTCACTGATGTATTTCTTTCGAAACTCGATCTGAAAGAAGTCCCATGTAACTTGCTCTTTCGGAATAACAGAAATCAAAGTTTTCGACCATTGATAAGCTGCATCTCAGAGTAATGACACAACACACTTTATACACTCTTCCGAAGTCAAAGACATCTCATCAAATACCCGGATTGTGTTTTTGAACCAGAACTCAGCTTATTAGTAGCCCGAAACTCTTCAGCCCTATATTTACGGATCTTGTCAACCGGAGGCTTATTCCACGGATTCAGATTTGCAGTCAGAGGTATATCGGATGTTTGAGGGGGATTAACCAAGGTCAGGGGTTGTGAAACAGTTGGGTTATTTCTAACGAATTGAGTGAACCACTCACTCATCATCTGGAAGGAAAGCTTGTTTAGCTTCTCCATCTTGACCGCTCGTAGTCGGTCTCGAATCAGAGGGCACTGTCCCTTGTGCGTGAGTAAGCGCATTACTTTCTACGTCGTCAGCTACGACTCTTTCGGGATCCATTACTATACGAAAATCACATTTTTACATGTCAAGATTCATCACACTTTCACTGTTCAGATATATGGCATGTATGGCTAGACTCTGACATGCTACGTTAGTCTGAGAATCGGCTAAATCGTAGCTTTGATGCCAACCAAATGTAACACCCCTAGCCCGTATCTGGCATCGGACAAGGGTTAAAGGCACTACCGGACCGATCGAAAACATTTTCAAAAGTTCATACATTCATCCATCAATCTCAAACATAATGTCCCTTAATACGGTCAACGAGATCTATAACATGCTTATAAACTCGGTCGGGACTAAATCGAAACACATACAAACATTCTCAAAAATTTAAAACTTTTTTAAGTTTCAGGGATTGCACGCCCGTGTGGGTAGGCCATGTGCCTCCCACGGCTGCTAGACACCCCCATATGTCTTCCCCGTGGACGAAACTGACTTATCTTCCACGGCCACTAAGCACGCCCGTGTACCCAGGTCGTGGTCATCCTGTTAAAAATCACAAGGCTACTAGGCAGCAGACACGTCCGTGTGCCAAGGCCGTGTACTCTTGTGCTAGCTATATACTTAGCCCACGGTCACTAGGCACGCCCGTGTGACATTATAGGCCATTTTCAAGGCCAAAATGCCACCTACTAGGGTCATACCTACAAGCAAGATTTGCCAACACATTACATGCATACTAGACAACCAAAACAACCATTCAATCTAAACAATCAATATCAATTTCAACCATGCCAACTTCCAAGATCAAAACATATGTATATCGAGTATAATTCATCCAATGCTTACCCAAAAACTTGACCAATTTACAAGCTTCAACCATACCAAAGTATACTTCATATATCACATTCATTTAAACATAATACCAACATATAACTAGCTAAATCACATGGCTAAATTCACTTCATTTACAAATACAAAAGACTAGCCTATACATGCCATATCTAGCAAAATATATTTCCAAAATGTACCAAAAACAAGTTGTATAGTGTGATGAAGATTCTTGACGGTCCCGAGCCTTCAGTAGCTTTGATGACCTATAAAAACAGAGAAATCACACATACAGAGTAAGCTTTCCAAAAGCTTAGCAAGTCATATACAAATAAACTTAACATGTAAAATATTTAAGCATGTAGAAAGATTGGCACAATTCATATTCATAGTATATTTCTCTTATATATGCATTAAACCATATCCTTGGCCAAATTTGCCACATTCATCAATTCTAGAATCATATGTATATACATATCTCTTACATAACTATTCTTGCATCTCATTCACATTCTCATATTCAATTGTACATTTATTCAAATAAAAAATACTTAGGTACTTACCTTTTATACACACTTAGTGTACATAAGAAACGTACCTGAAACGAACATACATTCACCTATTTGTTCTTAGCTCGGAATTTCAATTCATATCACAGACTTGCCCGTTGAACTGATAGGAATATAGTAGGATACTTAGAAAGCTTGGAATAGTCATACAATGCCATTGTCCCAGACGAGGTCTTATATGCACTCAGATATCGATGCCACTGTCCCAGACAGGGTCTTACACGAATCCATACAATGTCGATGTCCCAGACATGGTCTTACACGTAAAGCTCATATCGATGCCAACGTCCCAGACGTGGTCTTACATGTAAAGCTCATATCGATGCCAACGTCTCAGAGAGGTCTTACACAAAATCTCAAACCAATGCCAACGTCCCAGACGAGGTCTTACATGATAAAACACAACAGATACCTATGTCATGACATAGCTAATCCTATCTATTCCTAGGTTCGTACGGGAATTCTTGGATATTGTCACTAAGTAATCCTTATCTCGGAATTCATGAACAAATGATATCATAAGTATTCATCGATAAAAATAGTCTTAGGAACATACATAATTCAATATGAATACGTTTATTTGCATAATGACTTACCTCAGATTTGATTTAATAGAAACAGAAACGACTACTGGATTACTTTTGCTTTCCCGTGATCTAAGTCTGTTTTCCTCGGTTCTTGATCTATACATATTCAGAATTGAACCATTTTATTCACTGACTCATTCAATTCAACCCAAAGACACCCATTTAGGGCTATTTACAGATTAACCCTTATATTTACACAATTTATCAATTTAGTCTATTTTTCTCAAAACATCAAATTCACAAAATTTGTTCACACACATACATAGCCGAATCTCCCTAGGGACTATATAAGTCCATATTTTCTATCAACTTTGCAATTTAGTCCCTCAAATTACTATTTTCACAATTTAGTCTTAATTAGCTAAATTCTTCAAAAATTCAATAACAAAACATGTTCATTTAACACATATCTTTCATTTTTCACCATCAAACATCAATAAACACATGAGTTCATCAAATGTTCATTTCAAAAACATCATCAAATCTCAAAATTAAGACATGGGTTTTGTCGCTCTCGAAGCAACAATTGCAAAAACTTAAACCGAGATCAAACATACCTTAATCTATCCCAAGTATGTGCCGCATGTATGAGAGCTTTTAAACCTTTCTTTTCTTTTAATTTTCGGTGGTGAACATAGAAGATGATAAAACCAATGTCTCTTTTACTATATTATAACCTTTTAATATAAAATATTAATTTTAACTTATAAAATTAATATATATAAAACATATATATATACATTTCATTACCTAATGCCATCCACTAACCATAGTATTGGCTAAACTGCCTTATAAGGCCTCCACCTTTACAACTCCACAACATATTGGTATTTTAACAAATAGCAAGCAACTTTCATATTTAATGCAATTCAATCCTTTTGTCAACTTAAACACACAGACGGACGAATTAACAAACGAAACTTTACCACATGCTTAACCACTTATCAAAGACACATAAAATAATATTAAAATATTATACGAACTTGAATTTGTGGTCCCAAAACCACTGTTCCGACTAGGGTGTAAACCGGACTGTTACACGAAGTTTGATAGTGTATATGTGAGTGCAGATCTAGGGGATACTCGGGAATAGTAGCTAAGAAAGGGCTACTAGAACCCGTAGCACATGGTAAGGATACGTTAAGGCTTCGGCTTTCGAAAAATGTTTTGATTAAGTATGGGTGATTGATTGAAGGTTGGTTGGTTGTAGGTTCAAGGCTAAGGATAGTACAACACGTTGCAGTAACCAGGCATGTATGAACACTACAAACACATGATATCGACAATGCTGGAAAGTCGAAAAGCTGAAAGTGACTAAATGGGCCCAGTGGGCCTTGAGGCTAAGTTTGATGAAATTGATTGATTTTGTTATATGAATTGAGTTAGTCATGCATGTTACATGACCTGGAATTCTTTTGGGCCTAGTAGGCCATATGAATGAGATCTGGGGCTAATGGGCCATAAGGATGTGATTTGGGCTTAATGGGTTATATGAACGTGAAATGGGCCTGATGGGCTTTATGGGGATGTTGACAAGTATGCTAGGGTTTAATAGACTTTAGGCCTAGTTCTGAACAACTATTAAACCACATAAGACTTAATCTAATAATTAAACATGTCCGTGGACAAGTCGCTGGGTTAGAGTGTGGCAACAGACATATGCATTCTAGGATTGGATCTAGGGAAAGCTTGGTACTTAAGCGGTCCTACTGGCCCACCTCCTCTTCTCCGGAATCCTACCTGGTGCATAGTGTTTATTCACTTTAGCTGCAAGGACTTGTTAATGGGCCAAAGTTCATAACTAAAACCCGAGAGGGACCAAATACCCTTAGTTTGAAAATTAGTAAAATAACCCTGATTTAAAAATTACCAAAATAACCTTAGATTTGTAAAATTACTAAAATACCCCTGATTTGTAAAATTACTAGAATACCCTTGATTTACGGAATTACCAAAATATCCCTGGTTTACAAAATTTCCAAAATACCCCTATTTGTAAAATTACCTAAATACCCTTGTAAAGTAGATTTACGGAAATACCCTTGGGTAGTGAAAAAACTAAAATACCCCTAAGTACTGATTGTGTAAAAATGTGTATGTTGCGTTCATGAAATATATGTTGCACTTGGGTGGGTTTTGATGATATGGAGGAAGATTTGAGGATCGCATAATCGCTTGACGACCGTGGATCCACCGGTGGCTTTAAGCCCATTATAGTAGCTTTGCTGCAACGTTTGAGTAGTGCTGCTGTTGGTGCTACCTTTGGAGTGTAGGGATGGGTGGGTTGATATTTATATCCCCACAGGAGTGTAGAGTTGGAAGGGAAATAGAGTGTAGGGTTGGATTTGGGGTGGGTGCATTGCATTCATGTGATATTGATGTAATATGAGGTCATTGTAGGCTAAGGCCCAAGACCACCGAATTTGATAGGGCTTAGGCCTAATGTGATATTTTTATGTTGGTTGGATTACCAAGGGTCGTACACACTGAGTTTTGAAACTCACACCCCTTTTTTTTAAATGTTTCAAGTTATCCTCAGTAGACGACTTCACGTGGGAAAGGATCCGGAGATGGCCAGACTACAAGATACTTAGAAGTTTTATTTATTTGTCTCAAAATACATTATTTTAATTACTTTATCTTCGTTGGATGTAATAAGGCCTTGTACTCTGATTTGATTTTGGATTTTGAGTTTCGTTGTTTCAACTGTTTACTTAATTACTAAACCTGAGTAAATTTCTTATGTTTAAACATGGTTTTTGGAATACTTAAAATAATTATATGGGCTTTTATCATTACTCAACAGAACTAAATGATTTTGGGCTTTTAGGTCTTAAATTTTAACTTAGCAAAATCATTTTGAATTGTGCCTTTGATGTGACATTCTCAGATTCGATCATAACGTCTGGGCCTGGTCTGGGGGTGTTACAGCTCCCCAATCACAGCAACCTCCTTATCACCCGTAGTCTTCAACACCATACGCTTAGCAGCACAATCCAAACTTGCACGGTGTTTAACCAGCCAATCCATCAAATCTAATGGAAATATAACTCCTTGAACCTCTAGGGGAACATATCTGAACAACTTGTGTACTCTTACTGACTGTCCTAGTGGACTTAACACAGTCATCTCATTAGCAGTACTCTCACACATGATACCCAAGGTGCCAGACACAGTGCATGCAATGTATGAATGCGTAGACCTATATCAATCAGAGCAGTGTAAGCTACATTATGAATTAGGAATGTACCGGTTATAACATCTGGAGCGTCACCATCCTCTCAGCGACGAGCAGCATAGACCAGTGCAGGCTGCCCTCCTCAAAGTTACCAGCACCTCTGCCTGGCACTCCACAACCTCGTCCTACACCATTTTCAACCCTGGCCTGCCCACAGCCTCTTGGTGACTGCTGACCACCTCTCGCTAGCTGAACATAACCCTGACCTGCAGCTTGCATCTGAACAGGCCTCTGAGGACAATTCTTGACTTGATGTGTAACACCACTTACTCGGGTTCTATGCCAGAACTGAGCCCGAGGCGTTACCATAATAAAACCACTTGATCGCCACTTACGCTCATCGTGACTACTCTCTTATGTCATCTTAACAACCTCATTCTCGACTTACGAGGCCTTACTCATACACATGAAGGCTCCCGAGACTAAATCAGAACTTTTCCAATCTAAAAAAAAATATCTCTTTTGTACAGGGCTAACACGCCCGTGCAAGAAGAAACACGCCCGTGCATAGACCCACACGCCCATGCTCCTCAATCGTGGTGAATACTGACTACATACACACGGCCTCAAAGCCCAGTCACACGCCGATATGGTTAGCCCATGGCCAACATTGACTAAACTCACACGGCCTATGCACACGCCCGTGTGGCTAGCCCGTGGTCTACTCTAACTGAAAATGTTAACATGCAGGGGACGCACGGCCAAGTACACACCCACGAGCTGATCGTGTGTCACACATGGTTTAGACACACGCCCATGTGTCTATCCACATGGACAAAAACGAAGCTATGTGCCAAGTTACTTTCACCCTTCTAGCATACACAATATGCATTCATTCAACACATCCATAAACAACTCAAATTGAAGTGCAATCTCACATAGATAACTACAACCTTTTCATAAAATAAGGTAGCCAGCCACTATGGCATTATACAGAATAGACTATCCATCTAAAGGCCAACACATCTTAGCCATTTACAACAAAGTTCATTAACTTGTCTAGCCTCTATAAATGCCATATACAAAACATTAAGGCTCATGTACCAGAGTGTGCTGATAATGTGGACAATCTTCCAATTGATCCTCGTATTCCGATTCAACACTTTTACTCTATAAAATAAGGGAAAAGATGGGAGTAAGCTTTGAGCTTAGTAAGTTTACACATAAACAATTAAACATCATACTATAAGCTAAACAACAATTAGCATTATACTAACATATAATGTACAACTATGCTTACTCTTTCCATCCCTTACCACATTCCCAACACATCATGAGTCACATACTCATAACCATTGAAATGCACCCTTGCATTCACTAACACATTTACACAATATACAATATAACATCATTTCTTGATAATTCATCCACACAGCTAATTAACTCAATAATACAACCACACAGCTAATCCACACAGCTAACCCACATAGCTAATTTCTCGGTCGTTTCGCACTTAGCCCACCATAATCAATTAACAAGGTAGTACCGCACTTAGCCTACCACAAAGGTATTCATAGTGGTTTCGCACATAGCCCACTAGACAATATACCTAACGATAGCATCGCACATAGCCAGCTTATCATCAATATGCATTAAGATGGTATCGCACTTAGCCCACCACTTAGCATTCTCACCACACATTCACATATCTATTTACTTAACCATACATCCATTCAAAAATTCTACCACATTCATCCCACATAGGTTCTCAATCATGCTACGTACTAGCTAGCATTAACAAATTGTAAGTATG
Source organism: Gossypium bickii (assembly GCA_025503065.1). NCBI lineage: Eukaryota > Viridiplantae > Streptophyta > Magnoliopsida > Malvales > Malvaceae > Gossypium > Gossypium bickii. The sequence goes on along the minus strand of CP106717.1, from coordinate 36,047,135 downwards.
AATGCATTGTTTAAGCATAGACTTACATTGATACTCAAAAGTATAGAAATATGCAATCTAGTCCACCAACTTGCTCTTGCCTCGGTTTAGATTCGGGCTTCGTCTTTCTTGAACTATAATGAATAAATCAGCTTATTCAATACACACATTAACTACATTGACATTTATCTCATACTTTGGAAAAATTACTCTTTTGCCCTTAATCTTTCTCATAATTACACTTTTGCCCCAAGGCTCGTAAAGTGATTTTTATTCAACTTTTTAACCTTTCATGCTTAGCCGAATCACTTACTCAACTAAAGCATTCACCAATTCTCACTAAATCACACATGTATGACCAAGCTTAAAACTTTTACAAACTATTCCGTACATGCATTTTCATGGAGAATTACTTAACAAGAGATGTTTCTACTACATCAAGCTTTCATAATCTTCCATACAAAATCAACATACATGCATGTCATGCATGGCCACATTTTTGAACATTCAATATAGCTCATCAAATAGCTAAAAATAGCTTATTCATGCTACTAGGACTTCAAAAAATACGAAGAATATCAAAAATGGGGCTTAGATGCACTTACTAGCAAGCTTGAAAATTTTGAAGAACCCTAACAATGGCTCTTGAAAATTTCGTCAGCCTTGGAGAATAAGATGAATGAATTTTGTCATCTTTTCCTCCTTTTTAATCATTTAATTATTAAATGACCAGAATGCCCTTTTTGATAAACCTTCTATTTTAACTCATTCATGCCCAATTTTGTCCAAAAATTAGAATTTGGGTAAATTGCTATTTAAAGACCTCTAATTAATATTCTAAAGCTATTTCACACAAATAGCATCTAGAATCTCACATTTTGCAACTTTTGTAATTTAGTCCTTTTGGACAATTCAACCGAAATTTCACAAAATTGCTTCATGAAACTTTCACACTAACATGCAAACATAGCATAAACCTCAAAAACTCATACATAAACCTCGGATTTGTGGTCTCCCACCACTATTCTGACTAGGCCCTAAATCAGGATGTTACAACTCTCCCCTCTTTAGAGATTTTCACCCTCGAAAATCTTACCAGTAAAGAGGTTTGGATGTTGCTCTCTCATAGTCTCTTCCGTTTCCCACGTAGCCTCTTCCACATTGTGTTTCTGCCACAACACTTTCACTAGTGCTATGCTCTTATTTCTCAACTATTTCACCTCTCGAGCCAAGATCTTAATCGGCTCCTCTTCATAAGACATATCCGGTCTTATCTCAATTTTCATTAAAGGAATCACATGTGAAGGATCAGAGCGATACCGTCGCAACATCGATACATGGAACACATTATGAATCTTTTCCATCTCTACTGTCAAAGCCAACCGGTAAGCTACTAGCCCGACTCTGTCTGTAATCTCATACGGCCCTATAAATCTTGGACTCAACTTCCCTTTTTGTCCAAATCTCATAGTCTTCTTCCACAGGGACACTTTCAAAAACACCTTGTCACCCACCTCAAACTCAATCTCTTTTCTTTTCAAATCCGCGTACGACTTCTTTTGGTTCAAAGCAGCTTTTAGACTATAATAAATTACTCTCACTTTCTCTTTGGTTTCTTTTACCAGATCAACTTCATGGATCCTCTTTTCACTAAGCTCGGTCCAATATAATGGAGTCCGACACTTACGCCCTTACAAGGCCTCATACGGAGCCATTCGTATACTCTACAGATAACTATTGTTGTAAGTAAATTTGACCAAAGGTAGATATCTCTCCCAACTACATACGAATTCTAACACACAGCATCGAAGCATACCTTCAAGAATTTGAATTACTCTTTCAGACTAACCATCAGTTTGCGGATGGAATGCAGTACTGAAATTCAACCTCGTACCCATGGCCTCTTGCAACCTTTTCCAAAATCTCGAAGTAAACCTCGGATCTCTATCCGATATAATGACATAGGCACACCATGCAATCTCACTATCTTTGCCACATACAAATCAGCTAACTTATCCAGTGAATAATCAACATGTATTAGGATAAAGTGAGCTGACTTTGTTAGTCTATCCACAACAACCCATACAGCATCTTTCTTTTTCGGAGTCATCGGCAACCCCATTACAAAATCCATGGTAACCCGATCCCACTTCCATTCGAGAACCATCACTGGCTGAAGCAATCCCGAAGGCACTTGATGCTCAGCTTTCACTTGTTGACAAATCAGACACTTTTCTACAAACTCTAAAATATCTCTTTTCATACCCGGCCACCAATAAAACTTCCTCAAATCATTGTACATTTTTGTACTACCCGGACGTACTGACAAACATCCACTGTGGACTTCATGCAAAACCTTTTGGATTAACTCTTCATCTCTAGGTACATAAATTCTGTCATGGTATAGCAAACAACCATTCGAGCCCACTCAAAAATCAGAATCACCTTCAGATCCGCACTTAGCTCTCTTAGTTTGCATCTCACAATCATTTTTCTGAGCCTCACATATCTGTTAAACAAATAGTGGCTTAGCTCTCAACTTTGCCAAAATAGCACCATCATTAGCTATTGCTAAACTCATGCTCATAACTCTTAGAGCATACAAGGATTTTCTACTCAAGGCATCCGCAACCACATTCGCTTTTCCTGGGTGATAATCAATGACTAATTCATAGTCTTTCAATAACTCAAGCCACCGCCTCTGCCTCAAATTTAGATCATTCTGATCCATTAAATATCTCAAACTCTTGTGATCCGTAAAGATTCGGCACTTCTCACCATACAAATAATGTCGCCAAATCTTTAACGCGAAAACAATTGTAGCTAACTCCAAATCATGAGTACGATAATTCTTCTCGTGCGGTTTTAGCTGTCTCGAGGCGTAAGTGGCTACCTTACCCTATTGCATCAACAAGCAACCAGGACCGTTAAACGACGCATCATTGTAAACCACAAACTCTTTCCCTGATTCTGGTTGAACCAAAATCGGTGCCTCAGTCAACATTATTTTCAGTCTCTCAAAACTCTGTTGACAAGTTTCATTCCATTCAAACTTAACATCTTTATGCAAAAGTTTCGTCATCGGGGTAGCAATCACAAAGAATCCCTTTTATGAAACATCTGTAATATCTCGCTAATCCCAAGAAACATCTAATTTCCAACACGTTCCTCAACCATTTCCAATCCACAATAGTCAAAATCTTACTTGGGTCAACTCTGACACCATCACCCGACACAATGTGTCCTAGAAATCTGACCTCTCAGAGCCAAAACTCACTCTTGCTAAACTTAGCATACAACTACTTATCTCTTAAAGTTTGCAAGACAATTCTCAAATGCCCTTCATGATCAATCTCATCCCGAGAATAGATCAATATGTTTTCAATGAAGACAACCACAAACTTGTCCACATATGGTCTAAAAACACGGTTCATCAGATCCATAAAAATCGCAGGTGCATTCGTTAAACCAAACGACATAACCGAAGACTCAAAATGGCCATACCTTGTTCGAAATGCAGTTTTCAACACATCTTGCTCTTTCACTCTCAACTGATAGTAACCAGACCTCAGGTCTATCTTGGAGAACACTGTAGCTCCTTTCAGTTGATCGAAAAGGTCATCAATCATTGGTAAAGGATACTTATTCTTCACCGTCACCTTATTGAGCTGTCTATAGTCTATACACAATCTCATAGACCCATCTTTCTTCTTCACAAATAATACCGGGTCTTACAAAACCCTTATCTATTAACTCTTGCAACTGTACCTTCAGTTCTTTCAACTCTAAAGGTGCCATTCTATATGGAGCAACTGAAATCGATGCCATTCCTGGAATCAACTCAATCCCAAATCGACCTATCTCACTGGAGGTAATTCGGGTAACTCTTTCGGGAATACATCCGGATACTCACGTACCACTGGTACTGTTTCAAACTTCACTCCAACCTCTCGAGTATTCAATATGAAGGCGAGATAGGATTCACACCCTTTTCTCAAACATTTCTCCGCCACTAGGGAAGAAATCATCACTGGTAGACTATACGATCCACCTGATTCAATCCGAACCACAGCTCTACTCTCACATTTCAATTCAATAAACTTACTACCACAGTTTACTAAGACATTATGGTTGGTTAACCAATCCATGCCAAGGATTAAATCAAACTAATCAAACGACAAAATAATGATTCTCAATCAATAAAGGACAATTTTTACAAACTTTGGCCACTAACACATGCTTTCCTAACGGGTTTGACACCTTAACCACAATATCCGTAGACTCAATGGTCATACTCAAATTAGATGCTAATCTCATGCAGATATAAGAATTAGTAGACCTTGGATCTATTAAAGCAATAACAAAGGTGTCATAGAGAGAAAAAGTACCCGTTATCACATCTGGGGAGGATGCCTCTTCGCGAGCGCGAATAGCATACGTCCTCGCGGGTGCCTGACCCTCCGGTCTCACAGCAGAATCTTTGGATGCACCTCTACCACTATTCCCACCTCTCGGGTTCTTAGGTGGTCTACCTCTTGCAGACACATCACTGGATCTTATCCCTTGCTTCTCTTCCTTATCATCCCCCTCGGGTAGTTTTGGATAAAGTGATCAGGGGAGCCACACTTATAACAGTTCCAACTGTTACCCCAACACTCTCCGGTGTGATATCTACCACAATTTGGACACTTCGGCTTGCTCTTTGTATTGCCCACACTTTCGATCGAGATGGCTTGGACTCTCAAACCAGAATGAATATTGCCCAAGTCTCGATGCGAATAACCCACTGGTGTAGTCGTCCGAGGATTTCCTTTCTTGGAGCTTTTCGACTGGGCTTGATACGACTTGCCCATCGGCCTCTTTCTAGCATCTCAGGCTTCACTCACAGCCCTTCTCTTTTCTTTACTCAACTCTTCGGCCTTACATGCCCTTTCAACTAACACCACAAACTCTTTCAACTCTAGAATACCCACTAGGAGTTTGATGTCCTCATTCAGTCCATCTTCAAACCTTTTACACAAGATGGTCTCTATCGATACACACTCTTGAGCGTATTTGCTAAGCCTAACAAACTCATGCTCATACTCTGCTACTAACATTCTTCCTTGCTTCAACTCAAGGAATTCCTTCCTTTTTCGATCAGTAAATCGTTGGCTTATATATTTCTTCCGAAATTCTTCCAGAAAGAAGTCCCACGTAACCACTCTTTCGGGACCACCAACGTTAATATCTTCCACCAATGGTATGTCGAATCCCTAATCAAAGATAAGACACACTTCAAGCTCTCTTCAGGTGTACATGAGAGTTCATCAAACACTCTCATCGAGTTCTCTAACCAGAACTCAGCCTCTTAGGGTCATCATCTACCTTTACTCTAAACTCATCAGCCACATGCTTCCTAATCTTATCCACTGAGAGTTTCAATATCCTCACAACATCAATACCTTGAGGAGCCACTGGATTTGGCTGAGGTATAGGAGGATATGGAGGAGGTTGAGCATTAGGGTTCACTCAAACATAGTCCGAGTACCAATTACTCATCATCTGGAGAAAGTGTAACAGTCTGGTTTATACTCTAGTCAAAACAGTGGTTTCGGGACTACAAATTCGAGTCAATATAATTTTTTAATATTATTTTCTATGTCTTTGATAAGTGGTTAAGCATGTGGTAAAGTTTCATATGTTAATTTGTGCGTCTATGTGCTTAATTTGGAAAAAGGATTGAATTGCATTAAATGTGAAAGTTACTTGCTATTTGTTAAAGTACCAATGTGTTGTGGCTTTGTAAAGGTGAAGGCCTTATGAAGCACATAGACCACTATTTAGTTGGTGGATGAACAAAGGATAATTATGCCCTTAATGTATATTTGTTTCAAATATTAATTGAAAGGTTAATAAGGTAAATAGATTAATAATATGTTTATAGCAAAAAAAAACATGAAAAATGGCCATTTTCTTATCATCTTTGACTAAAATTTAGAAAGAAAAGAAGGAAAAAAACCTAAGCTAAGTTTCGGCTACTACCAAGCTAAATTAAGGTATGTATTGGCTTCGATTTTTGATAATTTCTACGTTTTTGCAATCGTTGCTTTGTCTACTATCAAGCCCATGTCACAATTTTGTGTATTGTTGATGTTTGTGTAAAATGCCATGGAAGATATGTTGAGCTTTGAGATGAGTTTAGCTGTTAAATGAAAGATTTGAGCTAGATAAACATGTTTTGTTCTTGAAGTTTTGATGAATTTAGCTAAATAGGGCTAAATTGTGAAAATAGCAATTTGAGGGACTAAATTGCAAATTTGATGGAAAATATGAGCTTGTATGATATATATGTACATTCAGCTAAGCATGAGTGTGGGTTGATTTTGTGAATTTGATGTTTTGAGAAAAATGGATTAAATTGATTAATTGTGCAAATGTGAGGGTTAATTTGTAAATAGACGTAAATGTGTGTCTTTGGATTGAATTGAATGAATTAGTGAATAAAATGGTTAATTCTGAATATGTTTAGATCAAGAACCAAGGAAAACGGACTTAGATCGCGGGAAAGCAAAAGTAATTGAGTAGCCATTTCCATTTCGATAGATCGAATCCGAGGTAAGTCACTATGCAAATAAATGTACTTGTATGAATTTGTAAATGCTCATATGACTAATAATGATAATGAATGTTTATGAGATGTTGTGCATATGAATTACGAGATAAGGTCGATATAGCGACAATGTCCGAGAAGTCCCGTTCGAACCTAGGAATAGATAGGATTAGCTATGTCATGACATAGGTACCTATTCTGTTTTATCATGTAAGACCACGTCTAGGACGTTGGTGTTGATTTGAGATTTCTTGTAAGACCATGTCTAGGATGTTGGCATTGATATGAGCTTTACGTGTAAGACCATGTCTGGGACATCGGCATCGTATTGATTCGTCTAAGACCCTGTCTGGGACAGTGGTATCGATATCTTAGTGTATATAAAACCTCGTCTGGGACGTAGGCATTGTACGACTATTCCGAGCTTTCTGAGTATCCTATTAGATTCATAAAAGTTCAACGGGCAAGTCTTTGATACGAATTGCAAATCCGAGCGATGATCAATTAAGTGAATTATTATCCGTTTCATGTATGTTTCATATATACACTGAGTGTATAAAAAGGTAAGGACCTAAGTGAGTTTGATTTGAGGAAATGTACAATTGATTATGAGAATGTGAATGAGATACAAGAATAGTTATGTAATAGTTATGTTTATACATGTGATTCTTGAATTGATGAATGTGACAAATATGACTAAGGTTATGGTTTAATGCATTTATGAGAGAAGTACACCATGAATATGAATTGTGCCAATGGTTATATATGCTTAAATGGTTTACATGTTAAGTTTATTTGTATATGACTTACTAAGCTTTTGAAAAGCTTACTCTCTGTGTGTGTTTTCTCTGTATTATAGGTCGTCAAAGCTACTGAAGGCTCGGGACTATCAAGGATCATCATCACACTAATAAACTCATTTTGGTACACTTTGGAAATGTATAAAGCTAGATATGGCATGTATAGGCTAGTATTTTGGTATATGTTGTTATATGAACTTAGCCATGGGATTTGGCTAGAGATGAGTTGAGATTATGCATTATGAGCATCATATTTGAATCATGTTTTGGCATGGTTCCATGAAATGGTTAAGTTTTGAGTTAGTAAATGAATGAAATATGCTTCTGATGAGATGAATTATAGTCTTGTAATTTGACATGTTTGGAACTAGTTTTGAATGCATGAATTGGTTGGTTAAATTGGTATGCTCTTGCTTGACATATGTGCATGAAATGAGTTGGTAATTCTTGCTTGTAGGTAAGACCCAAGTGGGTGGCATTTTGGCCTATAATGTCACACAGTCGTGGCACACGGGCGTGCCTAGTGACCATAGGCTAAGTCAATAGATAGCACAAGAGTACACAGCCTTGGCACACGGTCGTGTTTACTGCCTAGTAGCTGTGGGATTTTGGCAGGATCGACCATGGCCTGAGTACACGGGCGTGTTTAGTCGCCGTGGAAGATAAGTTAGTTTCGACCACGGGGAGGACACACGGGGGTGTCCAGCAGCTGTGGCAGGCACATGGTCTGCCCACACGGGCGTGTAACCCCTGAAACTTAGAAAATTTTTTAAATTTTTGAGAATGTCTGTATGTGTTTCGGTTTAGTCTCGACCCGGATTATAAGCATGCTTATGGTCTCATTGACTATATTAAGGGATATTATGTTTTAGATTGATGGATGAATGCATGAATTTTTGAAATTTTTTCGATCGGTCCGGTAGTGCCTTTAACCCTAGTCCGATGTCGGATACGGGTTAGGGGTGTTACATTTGGTTGGTATCAGAGCTATGGTTTAGCCGATTCTCAAACTAATGTAGCGTGTCAAAGTCTAGCTATACATGCCATATATCTGAATTGTGATAGTGTGATGAATCCTGACATGTAAAGTGTGATTTTTGTATAGCAATGGATCCTAAAATAGCCGTAGCTGATGACGTAGAGAGTAATGCGCCTGCTCCCGCACAAGGGACAGCGCCCTCTGATTTAAGATCGGCTACAAGCGGTCAAGAGGGAGAAGCTAAACAAGATTTCTCCCAGATGATGAGTGAGTGGTTCACTCAATTTGTAAAGAATAACCTAACTGTTTCACAACCCCCGCCCCCAGTTAATCCCCCTCAAACATCTGATATGCCTCTGACTGCAAATCTAAATCCGTGGAATAAGCCTCCGGTTGACAAGATCCTTAAGTATGGGGCTGAAGAGTTCTGGGCTACCAATGATGATGTTGCTGAAAATGCCGAGTTCTTATTAGAGAATACGATCCGGGTATTTGACGAAATGTCTCTGACTCTAGAAGAATGCATAAAGTGTGTTGTATCTTTGCTTCGAGATGCAGCTTATCAATGGTAGAAAACCTTAATTTCTGTTGTTCTGAGAGAACGAGTTAGATGGGACTTCTTTCAGATTGAGTTCCGGAAGAAATACATCAGTGAAAGATTCGTCGATCAGAAACGAAAGGAATTTTTGGAACTAAAATAGGGTCGAATGACTGTTTCGAAATATGAACGAGAATTTGTGAGACTGAGTCAGTATGCTTGAGAATGTGTATCATCTAAAGCTATAATGTGTAAAAGATTCGAAGATGGCCTTAATGAAGACATTCGTTTGCTTGTCAGGATTTTAGAAATAAAAGAGTTCATTGTACTCGTTGATCGAGCTTGCAAAGCTGAAGCACTAGGGAAAGATAAAAGAAAAGTTGAGTCTGAAGCTAGAAATATGAGAAAGAGATATCCAAGCAAGTCATTTCAATCTGCTTTGAAGAGATTCAGAGATGATCAAATTTGTTCAAGAGACAATATGGTACATTCGAATAGAAATAGAGCTAGATCGCAAATGAGTTCCAAAACTCCAGCAACTTCAGTAGCCAGTGCTGGTAATGTCCGGACTGAGAGACCTGAATATTAATACAAGTCAATTTAGTCACCAACTTTGACCATTTTGTCAATTTTTTTGTCCCCTATGGCCGGCCACTCTATCCTTAGGGGTCTAAATGAACTTTAAAGACCCCAAATTAATTTTCTATGGATATTAGGCACCTTTAGCTTATAAAATAGAACTTTCGCACTTTATGCGATTTAGTCCTTTTTCGCGATTAAACTTGAAATCGCTAAAATTAAAGTACCAAAATTTTCATGCACTTATATAACCATGCTCTAACTCATAAAATAACATTAAAATAAATTTTCTCTAACCTCAGATTAGTGATCCCGATATCACTGTTCCAACTAGCTCCTAAATCGGGCTGTTACAATTCTCCCCCTTAAGGATTTTCGTCCCCGAAAATCTTACTAGTGAAAAGGTGGGGATATTGGTTTCTCATGGATTCCTCGGGCTCCCATCTAGCCTCTTCTGTTCCATGTATTTTCCATAGCACTTTCACAAGAGCTATAATTTTGTTTCTCAATTGTTTGACCTTCCGTGCCAAAATTCTAATCTGCTCTTCGCCATAAGTCATGTCTGGTTAAATCTCCACCTCTGATGGCATAATCACATGTGAAGGGTCCGAACGGCATCGTCGTAACATGGGTATGTCGAAAACATCATGAATCTTTACTAGCTCAGGTGGCAAGGCCAAACGATAAGCTACCGATCCTATCCTCTCGGTAACTTCATAAGGTCCGATAAAGCGTGGACCCAATTTGCCTTTCCGCCCAAATCTGAGGATTTTTCTCAACGGTGATACTTTCAGAAACACTTTATCACCTACTTGGAACTCAATCTCTTTCCTTTTCAAATCTGAATAGGACTTTTGTCTATCTGAGGCCGCATTCAGACATTCACATATCACATTTACTTTTTCTTCAGTTTCCCTGACTAAAAATCGACCCCGTGTATCTGATTCTCCCTAAGTTCTGTCCAATATAAAGGCGTTTAGCATTTACGCCCGTACAATGCCTCATAAGGTGCCATTTTCAAACTTGACTGGAAACTGTTGTTGTAAGCAAATTCCACCAACGGTAAATATTTCTTCAAATTTCCTTGGAATTCCAAAACACAACATTGAAGCATGTCTTCGAGTATCTGAATTACTCTTTCTGACTGCCCATCGGTTTGTGGATGGAAAGTTGTACTGAAACTCAATTTTGTGCCTAAGGCTCCTAGTAACATTTTCCAAAACCGTAACGTGAATCTCGGATTTCTATCCGAAATGATCAATAACAGTACTCCATGAAGTCTTACTATCTCTGCCACGTACAGTTCAACCAACTTATCAAGTGATTAATCAACTTGTACTAATATGAAATGGGCCGACTTCGTAAGTCTATCGACTACGACCCACATGGCATCTTTCTTTTTCGGCGTCAATGATAAACCCGTCACGAAGTCCATGGTAATACGGTCCCACTTCCACTCAGAAACCATAATGAGCTGAAGTAGACCCGAAGGTACTTGGTGTTCACCCTTCACTTGCTGGCAAATTAGGCATCTTGATACAAACTCGAATATGTCCTTCTTCATACTAGGCTGCCAATACCGCTTCCTCAAGTCATTGTACATCTTCGTGCTACCTGGGTGCATAGTTAAAGATCCACTATGTGCTTCATGCAAAATCTTACGAATAAGTCAATCATTAAAGGGTACACAGACCCTATCTCTAAATTGCAAACATCCATCTGAACTTACCCGATAGTTAGATTCAACATTTGACTCACCTAGAACTCTTTTAGCTTGTAAGTTGTTGTCCGCTTTTTGAGCTTCACAAATCTCTTGGAGAAATAATGGTCTAGCTCTCAACTCGGCTAGAATAGAACTATCATCTAACAAAGCCATCTATGCATTCATGGCTCTCAGCGCAAACAATGATTTCCTGCTCAAAGCATCAGCGACCACGTTCGCCTTTCCCGAATTGTAGTCAATTACAAAGTCTTAATCCTTGATCAACTCCAACCACCTTCGCTGCCTTAAATTTAGTTCCTTTTGAGTCATAAAATATTTTAGGCTTTAATGGTTGGTAAATATCTGACACCTTTCACCATATAAATTACAGCTACAATTGCAGCTAACTCCAAGTCGTGAGTCGGGTAATTCTTCTCGTGCGGCTTTAATTGTCTAGAGGCATATGCTATCACCTTGCCCTCTTGCATGAGTACACAACCCAACCCATTCAGGGATGCATCACTGTAAACCACAAATTCTCTTCCCAGTTCAGGTTGTACCAAAATAGGAGCCTCAGTCAACAACGCCTTTAGTTTCTCAAAACTTCGTTGACATTTCTCTATCCATTCAAACTTCACATCTTTTTGCAATAGTGTCGTCATCGAAGTAGCTATCATGGAAAAATCCTTGACAAAACGCCTATAATAGCCGGCTAGGCCTAGAAAACTCCTTACTTCAGTTACGCTCCTCAGCGGTTTCCAATCCACAATTGCTAAAATCTTACTCGGGTCGACTCTAATTCCATCTTTCGAGACAATATGCCCCAGAAATCCTACTTCCTTAAGCCAAAATTCACTTTTACTAAACTTGGCATACAATTGATTATCTTTCAGAATTTGCAAAACCTTTCTCAATTGCTCGACATGTTCATTCTCATCTCGAGAGTAGATCAGTATATCATCGATGAAGACTACCCCAAACTTTTCCAAATATGGCCGAAAAATATGATTCATCAAATCCATGAAAACTGCAGGGGCATTTGTTAAACCAAAAGGCATGACCAAAAATTCATAGTGGCCATACCTCATCCGAAATATCATTTTCGGCACATCCGAGTCCTTGACTCTCAACTGATAATACCCAGATCTTAGGTCTATCTTGGAAAACACTGTGGCTCCCTTCAATTGATCAAACAAATCATTGATTCTCGGCAACGGGTATTTTTTCTTCACAGTTACCTTGTTGAGCTGTCGATAATCTATGCATAACCTCATAGAACCATCTTTCTTCTTCATAAATAATACGGGAGCACCCCACGGAGAATAACTTGGTCTTGCGAAACCTTTATCCGTTAGTTCTTGCAATTGCGCTTTCAACTCTTTTAGGTTGGAGCCATTCTATATGGAGCAATAAAAATGGGGGCAGTACCCGCAGCTAGCTCAATCCTAAATTCAATCTCTCTAGTCGGAGGTAACCCTGGTAATTCTTTTGGGAAAACATCTGGATACTCGCATACTATGGGTATCGACTCAATTTTCAACTCAGTCTTTTTAGTATTCATCATAAAGGCAAGTAAGCTTCGTACCCCTTTCTTAAATACTGCTGAGTCAACAATGAAGACATCACTACTTCCAATCTATCTTGCTCATCTGATTCAACACGAATAAGATCCCTATTTTCACATTTTCACTCAATAAACTTTCTTCAACAATTTACTATCACACCATGAGTAGCTAACCATTCCATCCCAAGGATGACATCAAACTCGTCAAACAGCAATAGCATAAGATCAACCGAAAAATAATGACCCTTAATCATTAAAAGACAACCTTTGCATGCTATATCAACCAACACATACTTGCCTACACTCTTATTACAAAATTAGTAGACTCTATAGGCATGCTCATGCTAGAGACTAATTTCATACATATGTATGAGTGGGTAGATCCCGGATCAATTAAAGCCATAACATGGGTATTATAAAGAGAAAATGTACCCGTAATCATGTTGGGGAGGACGCCTCTTCGCGATCACGAATGGCATATGTTCTCACCAGTGCTCTACCCTTAACTCTTGCAGTCTGCTCTTTAGATAAATTCTTGCTACCTATTTCATTTCCTGGGTTTCTTTGTGGTCTTCCTCTAGCAATACTTCTCGGTCTTACATTCTGAGACTTCTCTTTCTCACCCACCTCAGAGCAATCTCTAATAAAATGGTCTAGAGACCCACACTTGAAACAAGCCTTTTTGCTTGCTTGGCACTCCCCAGAATGACGTCTGCCACATTGCGGGCACTCCGGTCTACTCAGTCGGGCACTGTTGACATTAGCAACTGATGTGGTCTGTGTTTTAGACCCCGAAAATTGTTTGCCCTTACTTCGGTTTGAAACCCTGGCTAAAGAGCCTGATCGAGTAGCGAAATCCCTCAATTTCTTAGATGAGGATTGAATGACTTATTCAGTTGTCTTTTCCTTGAGTCACGGGACTCAATCTCAGCTCTTCTTTCCTCTTTAACGAACTCTTCGGCTTTACAAGCTCTATCCACCAACACTACGAATTTTTTTAGTTGGAGGACTCCAACATATAAACGAATATCTTCATTTAACCTGTCCTTAAACCTTTTTCACATGATGGCCTCGGTAGAAATGCACTCTCGGGCATACTTACTAAGCCTTACGAACTTATGTTTGTATTCAGTCACCGTCATTCGGCCTTACTTTAGTTCCAACAACTCTTTCCTCTTCTGGTCAATAAATCTTTGGTTGATATACTTCTTCTAAAATTCCTCTTGGAAGAATCCCCAACTAACTCTCTCCCTTGGTACCACTAACACAAGGGTGTACCACCATTGATAGGTCGAATCTCTCAAGAGAGACACTACACACTTCATGCACTCTTTAGGTGTGCATGAAAACTCGTCGAATACCCTGATAGTATTCAATTAGGTATCGGGTCCATATCCCAGACATGGTCTTATACGGGACTGTAACAGTCCAGTTTATACCCTAGTCGGAACAGTGGTTTCGAGACCATAAATCCGAGTCTGTATAATATTTTAATATTAATTTCTGTGTCTATGATAAATGATTATGCATGTGTTAAAGTTTCGTAAGATAATTTATCTGTTTGTCTGCTTAATTTGATAAAAGGATTGAATTGCATCAAATGCAAACTTAGCAAGCTATTTGTTAAGGTATCAATGTGTAGTGGCTTTGTAAAGGTGGAGGCCTTATATGACAATTAGGCCATTTATAAGTTGGTGGTTTGCTAATGGACAAAATTGACAGTAAATTATATTTATCTTTTATGTTTATAAAAGGGTTAATTTAGTAAAATGAATAATAATATGTTGGTATTATAATAAACAAAAGAAAAGATGAATGCTATCATCTTATTTGAGTGCCGAAATTGAAGAAAGAAAAAGAAGAGAAATTTGCTAAGGCATTTGGCTTTATACATGCAAAATTAAGGTATGTTTTTGCTTTGGTTTTTGATGATTTTTATGTTTTTGAGATTGTTGCTTAGTCTACTATCAAGCTCGTGTCTCAATTTTGTGAATTGATGATGTTTGTGTAAAATGCCATTAATGATATGTTGAGCTTTATGATGATTTATGGTGTTAAATGAAAGTTTTGAGCTATATGAACATACTTTGTTCTTAAATTTTTGATGAATTTAGCTAATTAGGGCTAAATTGAAAAAATAGCAATTTGAGGGACTAAATTGTAGATTCGATGGAAAATATGGGCTTCTATGATATATATGTGCATTCGGCTAAGCTTGGATGCGTGGTGATTTTGTGAATTTGATGTTTTGAGAAAAATGGACTAAAATGATAAATTGTGCAAATATGAGGGTTAATTCACAAATAGCCCTAAATATATGTATATGGATTGAATTGAATGAATTAGTGAATAAAAGGGTTAATTCTGAATATGTTTAGATCAAGAACCGAGGAAAATGGACTTAAATCGTGAGAAAGCGAAAGTAACTGAGTAGTCGTTTCCATTCCAATAGATCGAATCCGAGGTAAGTCGCTATGCAAATAAATGTACTTGTATGAATTTGTAAATGCTCATATGACTAATAATGATAATGAATGTTTATAAGATGTGGTTCATAAGGTCGATATAGTGACAATGTCCGAGAAGTCCCCTTCAAACCTAGGAATAGATAGGATTAGCTATGTCATGACATAGGAATCTATTTTGTTTTTATCATATAAGACCATGTCTGGAACGTTGGCTTTGATTTGAGATTTCGTGTAAGACCTCGCCTGGGACGTTGGCATTTATATGAGCTTTTTGTGTAAGACCACATATGGGACGTTGGCATCGATATGAGCTTTACGTGTAAGACCATGTCTGAGAAATAGGCATCGTATTGATTCGTGTAAGACCCTGTCTGGGATAGTGGCATCTATATCTGACTTCATATTAGACCTCGTCTGGGACGTTGGCATGATACGACTATTCTGAGCTTTCTGAGTATCCTACTAGATTCCTAACGATTCAATGGGCAAGTCTATGATACGAATTGCATATCTGATCGATGATCAATTAAGTGAATGATTATCTATTTCAGGTACGTTTCGTATATACACCGAGTGTATATAAAAACTACTGAAGGCTCAGGACCATCAAGGATCATCATCACACTAATAAACTCATTTTGGTACACTTTGGAAATGTATAAAGCTAGATATGGCATGTATAGGCTAGTATTTTGGTATATGTTGTTATATGAACCTAGCCATGGGATTTGGCTGGAGATGAGTTGAGATTATGCATTATGACCATGATATATGAATCATGTTTTGGCATGGCTAGTTGATTCATGAAATGATCAAGCTTTTGAGTTAAGCAAATAAATGTATTATACTTTTGTTTATGTTTTGGCCTTTGAAGTTGGCATTGTTGGGTTATCGAATGTATAAATTGGATGGTTAATTCGTATGTTCTTGCTTGATATATGGGTATGAAATGAGTTGGTTGACATTGCTTGTAGGTATGACCCAAATTGGTAGAATTTTGGCCTTAAAAAGGGCCTATAATGTTACACGGTCGTGGCACACGGGCGTGCCTAGTGACCGTGGGCTAAGTATATAGCTCGCACAAGAGTACACGGCCTTGGTACACGGACGTGTCTGCTGCCTAGTAGCCGTGTGATTTTTGACAGGATCGACCACGGCCTGAGTACACGGGCGTGCTTAGCGGCCGTGGAAGATAAGTCAGTTTCAACCATGGGGAGTACACACGGGGGTGTCTAGCAGCCGTGGGAGGCACACAGCCTGCCCACACGTGCGTGTAGCCCCTGAAACCTAGAAAAGTTTTAATTTTCCATGAAATTTTTTATGTGTTTCGATTTAGTCCTGACCCAGATTTATAAGCATGCTTATGGTCTCGTTGACCGTATAAAAGGACATTACGTTTTAGATTGATGGATGAATGTATGAATTTCTGTAAGTGTTTCTCGATCTGTCTAGTAACGCTCCTAACCCTAATTCGGCAACGGACAATGGATAGGGGTGTTACATTTGGTTTGTATCAGAGCTACAGTTTAGTCGATTCTCGGACAAATGTAGCGCGTCAGAGTCTAGCTATACATGCCAAATATCTGAATTGTGATAGTGTGATGAATCTTTACGTATAAAATGTGATATCTATATAAAGATGGATCCAGAAAGAGCCGTAGCTGACGACGTAGAGAGTAATGTACCTATTTTCGTGCAAGGGATAGCGCCCTCTGATTCAAGATCGGCTACGAGCGGTCATGATGGAGAAGCTAAACAAGCTTTCTTCCAGATGATGAGTGAGTGGTTCACTCAATTCGTAAGAAATAACCCGACTGTTTCACAACCCCCGCCTCCGGTTAAACCCCCTCAAGCATGCGATATACCTCTGACTGCAAATCTGAATCCGTGGAATAAGCCTCCGGTTGATAAGATCCATAAGTATGGGGCCAAAGAGTTCCAGGCTACCAATGATGATGATGATGAAAAGGCCGAGTTCTGGTTAGAGAATACGGTCCGGGTATTCGACGAAATGTCTCTGACTCTGGAAGAATGCATAAAGTGTGTTGTATCTTTGCTTCGAGATGCAGCTTATCAATGGTGGAATACCTTAATTTTTGTTGTTCTGAGAGAACGAGTTACATGGGACTTCTTTCAGATTGAGTTTCGAAAGAAATATATCAGCGAAAGATTCACTGATCAAAAACGGAAGGAATTTTTGGAACTTAAACAGGGCCGAATGACTATTTCTGAGTATGAACGAGAATTCGTGAGACTGAGTCAGTATGCTCGAGAATGTATATCATCTGAAGTGATAATGTGCAAAAGGTTCGAAGACGGTCTTAATGAAGACACTCGTTTGCTAGTCGGGATTTTAGAAATAAAAGAGTTCGTTACACTCGTTGATCGAGCGTGCAAAGCTGAGGCACTTGGGAAAGATAAAAGAAAAGCTGAGTCTGAAGCTCGAGATATGAGAAAGAGATTTCAGAGTAAATCATTTCAGTCTGCTCTGAAAAGATTCAGATATAATCAAAGTCGTTCTAGAGATAACGTGGGACATTCGAACAAAAATCAATCTAGACCGCAAATGAGTTCCAAAACTCCAGCAACTTCAGTAGCCAGTGTTGGTAATGTCCATATTGAGAGACCTGAATGTAAACATTGTGGAAAAAGGCATCCGGGAAGCTGTAGATTAAATGATAGAGCTTGCTTCAGTTGTGGATCGCATGGTCATTTCATCCGTGATTGTCCTGAGTCTGTCGAGCCAGGGATTGTTCAGAATTCGAGACCTAATAATGCACCTATGAGAGGTAGACCTCCAAAGAATGTAGGAAATGTTAGTGGTAGTCAGAGGATTACGAGAGACACTGTTGCAAGATCTGAAGCTAGAGTGCCTGCCAGAGCATATGCTATCCGAGCTCGTGAGGAAGTTTCATCACCTGATGTTATAACTGGTACTTTTACACTTTATGATAATTCTGTGATTGCATTAATAAACCCTGGTTCTACGCATTTGTATATATGCATGAATTTAGTATTCAGCAAGACTTTGCCTGTAGAGTCTATTGAGTTTGCTATAAAAGTATCAAGCCCCTTAGGTAAAAGTGTCCTTGTTGACAAAGTATGCAAGAACTATCCGTTAATGTTTCTAGATATTTGTTTCCTTGCTGATCTGATGCTTTCGCCATTTGATGAGTTCGGTATTATTCTGGGTATGGATTGGTTATTTTTGCATGATGCTGTTGTGAACTGTAAAAGAAAGACTATTGATTTCAGATGTCTAGATAATGAAATTGTACGGGTTAAGTCTAATGATTTGAATGGATTGCCTACAGTGAGATCTATTTTGAAAGCTCAAAGTTATGTGAAAAAGGGTTATGAGACATATTTCGCTTATGTGATTGATTCGAAAGTATCTGAGAAGAAAGTTGAATCAATGTATATTATTTGTGAGTATTCTGATGTGTTCCCTGAAGAGTTACCGGGTTTACCTACAATTCGTGAAGTCGAATTTGGTATTGATTTAGTACCTAGTACTACACCTATTTCGATAGCTCCATACAGAATGGCACCAACAGAGTTGAAAGAGTTAAAGTCATAGTTGCAAGAATTAACCGATAGAGGGCTTTCTAGACCAAGTTTCTCACCTTGGGGTGCTCTTATTCTATTTGTGAAAAAAGAAAGATGGCACGATGAGAATGTGCATCGATTATCGTCAGTTGAATAAGATGACTATAAGGAATAAATATTCGTTGCCCCGAATAGACGATTTATTTGATCAGTTAAAAGGAGCTATTGTATTTTCTAAGATTGATCTGAGATCGGGGTACTACTAGTTGAGAGTTAAAGATTCAGACATTCCGAAGACTGTTTTCATAACGAGGTACGGGCATTATGAGTTTCTAGTTATGCCATTTGGACTAATAAATGGTTCTGCTCTTTTTATGGATCTGATGAACAGAATTTTCAGACCATACCTAGATCGATTTGTTGTAGTATTCATAGATGACATCCTGATTTATTCACGTGATGAAAATGAGTACGCTGAACATTTGAAAATTGTGTTGCAAACTCTGAGAGAAAAGCAATTGTATGTAAAATTCAACAAATGTGAATTCTGGTTACACGAGGTTAGTTTTCTGGGACATATTGTGTCAGCTTCTGGAATTCGTGTTGATCCGAACAAGATTTCTGCTATTCTGAATTGGAAACCTCCGAGAAATGTATCTAAAGTCCGTAGTTTTCTGGGTTTAACTGGTTATTATCATCGATTTGTGAAAGGTTTTTCAGTGATAGCTACTCCATTGACTAGACTACTTCAGAAAGATGTTAGATTTGAATGGTCAGATAAGTGCCAAAAAAGTTTTGATCAGTTGAAAACTCTGTTACAGAAGCTCTAGTGTTAGTACAGCCAGAATCGGGTAAAGAATTTATTAAATACAATGATGCTTCGTTAAATGGTTTGGGATGTGTTTTGACGCAGGAAGGCCAAGTTGTAGCTTATGCCTCGAGACAATTGAAGCCTCATGAAAAGAATTATCTGACACACGACCTTAAGCTTGCTGCGATTATGTTTGCACTTAAGATTTGGCGCCATTATCTGTATGGTGAGAAATGTCATGTGTTTTTAGATCATAAAAGTCTGAAATATTTGATGACTCAGAAAGATTTGAACCTGCGTCAAAGAAGATGGTTAGAGCTGTTAAAAGATTATGAACTCGTGATAGATTATCATCTGGGTAAAGCGAACGTTGTTGCTGATGCTTTGAGTAGAAAATCATTGTCTGCACTACGTGCTATGAATGCTCAGTTGAATTTGTCTGATGATAGTTCTGTGTTAGCTGAGTTAAAAGTAAAACCATTGTTTATACAGCAGATATGTGATGCTCAGAAATTTGATAATGAGTTATTAGTGAAACGAGCTCAATGCGATTCAAATTCTAAATTTGAATTTTGAGTTATTGATGATTGCTTGTGATTTCAAGGTAGTATATGTGTTCTGAGAAATTCGGAGTTGATTCAGCTGATTTTAAGTGAAGCACCTAATAGTCGTATATCTGTTCATTCGGGAAGCACAAAGATGTACCATAATCTGAAGCAACGCTATTGGTGGTCTAGTATGAAATGAGACATTTTTGACTTTGTTTCGAAATGCTTAATCTGTCAACAAGTGAAAGCCGAACATCAAGTTTCGTCTAGTTTGCTACAGCCAATTCTGATTCTTGAATGAAAATAGGATAGAGTGGCAATGGATTTTGTTTCTGGTTTGCCTCAAACTCCAAGAAAGAAAGATGCGATTTGGGTCATGCTTGACCGATTGACGAAATCTTCCCATTTTATTCCGGTAAGATTTGATTTCTCACTTTAGAGATTAGCTGAGCTTTATATTTCTGAGATTGTGAGATTACATGGGGTGCCACTATCTATTGTGTCTGATAGGGATCCGAGGTTTACATTGAGGTTATGGAAGAAATTGCAAGAAGCTTTAGGCACGAAACTGCATTTCAGTACATCTTTTCATCTATAAATAGATGGTCAATTCGAACGAGTCATTCAGATTCTCGAAGATATGTTAAGATGTTGTATACTTGAGTTTAACGGAACATGGGAATAGTATCTGCCATTGATTGAATTTGCATACAATAACAGTTTTCAGTCAAGTATCAAAATGGCACCTTATGAAGCTTTGTACGAACGTAAATGTTGTACACCTCAGTATTGGACTGAGCTCAATGAAAATAAGCTACATGGGGTTGATTTGATAAAAGACTCAGAAAAGAAAGTAAAACTGATCCGAGATTGTTTGAAAGCAGCAGCTGATCATCAGAAGTCTTATACAAACTTGAAACTGAAAGATATAGAATTTGAGATCAGCGACAAAGTATTTTTGAAAGTGTCTTCGTGGAAGAAAGTGCTTCGATTCGGACATAAAGGCAAGTTAAGTCCGAGGTTCATCGGATCGTATGAGATCATTGAACGAGTTGGGCCTGTTGCATATAGATTAAGGTTGTCCTCTGAGCTGGAGAAGATACACAATATATTTCATGCTTCGATGCTCCGTAGATATCGATCTGATCTGTCACATGTGATTTCCCCATCTGAAATTGAAATTTGATCTGATATGACTTATGAAGAAGAACCGATCCCTATCTTAGCTCATGAAATGAAAGAGTTGAGAAACAAGAAATTTATGTTAGTAAAGGTATTATGGAATTGGCACGGAATTGAAGAGGCAACGAGGGAACCGAAAGATTTAATAAGACAACAATATCCGAATCTGTTTAACGGTAAGATTTTCGAGGACGAAAATCCCAAAGGGGTGGAGAATTGCAACAGTCCAGTTTATACCCTAGTTGAAAAAGTGGTTTCGGAACCACAAATCTGAGTCTGTATAATATTCTAATATTATTTTCTGTGTCTGTGATAAATGATTATGCATGTGTTAAAGTTTCGTAAGATAATTTATCTGTTTGTGTGCTTTATTTGATAAATAGATTGTTGCATCAAATACAAACTTAGCCTGCTATTTGTTAAGGTATCAATGTGTTGTGGCTTTGTAAAGGTGGAGGCCTTATATGGCAATTAGGCCATTTATAAGTTAGTGGTTTGTTAATGGACAAAAATGACATTGAATTATATTTGTCTTTTATGTTTATAAAAGAGTTAATTTAGTAAAATGAATAATAATATGTTGGTATTATAATAAACAAAAGAAAAGATGAATGCTATCATCTTATTTTAGTGCCGAAATTGAAGAAAGAAAAAGAAGAGAAATTTGCTAGGGCATTCGGCTTTATCCATGCAAAATTAAGGTATGTTTTTGCTTTGGTTTTTTTATGATTTTTATGTTTTTGAGATTGTTGCTTAGTCTACTATCAAGCCCATGTCTCAATTTTGTGAATTGATGATGTTTGTGTAAAATGCCATTGATGATATGTTGAGCTTTGTGATGATTTATGGTGTTAAATGAAAGTTTTGAGCTAGATGAACATACTTTATTCTTAAATTTTTGATGAATTTAGCTGAGAAAATAGCAATTTGAGGGACTAAATTACAAATTTGATGGAAAATATGGGCTTGTATGATATATATGTGCATTCGGCTAAGCTTGGATGTGTGGTGATTTTGTGAATTTAATGTTTTGAGAAAAATGGACTAAATTGATAAATTATGCAAATATGAGGGTTAATTTGCAAATAGCCCTAAATATATGTGTATGGATTGAATTGAATGAATTAGTGAATAAAAGGGTTAATTTTGAATATGTTTAGATCAAGAACCGAGGAAAACAGACTTAGATCATGGGAAAGCCAAAGTAATTGAGTAGCTGTTTCCATTCCGATAGATCGGTTCCGAGGTAAGTCATTATGCAAATAAACGTACTTGTATGAATTTGTAAATGCTCATATGACTAATAATGATAATGAATGTTTATGAGATGTGGTGCATATGAATTACGAGATAAGGTCGATATAGCGAGATTATCCGAGAAGTCCCGTTCGAACCTAGGAATAGATAGGATCAGCTATGTCATGACATAGGAATCTGTTCTGTTTTTATCATGTAAGGCCACGTTTGGGACGGTGGCATTGATTTGAGATTTCGTGTAAGGCCTTGTCTGGGACGTTGGCATATATATGAGCTTTACGTGTAAGACCACATTTGGGACGTTGGCATCGATATGAGCTTTACGTACAAGACCATGTCTGGGACATCGGTATCGTATTTATTCGTGTAAGACCCTGTCTGGGACAGTGGCATCGATATCTGAGTGCATATAAGCCTCGTCTGGGACATTGGCATTGTATGACTATTCCGAGCCTACTAGATTCCCAACGGTTCAATGGCAAGTCTGTGATACGAATTGCAAATCCGAGCGATGATCAATTAAGTGAATGATTATCTGTTTCAGGTACGTTTCGTATATACACTGAGTGTGTATAAAAACGACTGAAGGCTCGGGACCATTAAGGATCATCATCACACGAATAAACTCATTTTGGTACACTTTGGAAATGTATAAAGCTAGATATGGTGTGTATAGGCTAGTATTTTGGTATATGTTGTTATATGATCATGATATATGTATCATGTTTTGGCATGGCTAGTTGATTCATGAAATGATCAAGCTTTTGAGTTAAGCAAATGAATGTATTATACTTTTGTTATATGTTTTGGTCTTGGAAGTTGGCATTGTTGAAATGGTTATTGAATGTGTAAATTGGATGGTTAATTGGTATGTTCTTGCTTGATATATGGGTATGAAATGAGTTGGTTGACATTGCTTGTAGGTATGACCCAAATGGGTGGAATTTTGGCCTTGAAAAGGTCCTATAATGTCACACAGTTGTGGCACACGGGCGTGCCTAGTGACCGTGGGCTAAGTATATAGCTAGCACAAGAGTACACGGCCTTGGCACACGGACGTGTCTGCTGCCTAGTAGCCGTGTGATTTTTGACAGGATCGACCACGATCTGAGTACATGGGTGTGCTCAGTGGCCGTGGAAGATTAGTCAGTTTCAACCACGGGGAGGACACAAGGGGGTGTCTAGCAGACGTGGGAGGCACACGGCCTGCCCACACAGGCGTGTAACCCTTGAAACCTAGAAAAGTTTTAATTTTCCATGATATTTTGTATGTTTAGTTTAGTCCTGACCCGGATTTATAAGCATGCTTATAGTCTTGATGACCGTATGAAGGGACATTATGTTTTAAATTGATGGATGAATGTACGAATTTCTGTAAGTGTTTTTGGATCTGTCCGGTAATGCTCCTAACCCTAATCTGGCGACAAACACGGGATAGGGATGTTACAGGGACCTTATCCATCTCACGTCTCGATGGTAGTATTCTCACATTTATTATAGTCCAACTGGGACTTCAACATCTCGACTTTTATTATCTTTCTCATTCAATACAAATACTCAATTTCATAGAACACCGTGTATCATTATAATACCAAACATTCTCAAACATGCTATCATAAATGTTGAATTTATCACATACAAACTTACCTCGATTTCAAAATAAGCTAGATCATTGGTCTAGTCCGATATTTTCTTCTTTCCCCGATCGAGGTTGATTCTCGTCACTTATTGCTCTATAATAGCAAATTACCTCATTTTAATCATCACATTAATAAAATCATTTCAATAATCATGCTTTGGTAAAATTACTATTTTGCCCTTAGACCTTTGGCAAAATAACCATTTTACCCCTAGGACCGATAATCAATTCTAATCAAATTTCTACCTTTAATGAGCCTAGGTGATCTCTTATGGCTATCATCAAAACCTAACATTTCACACATTTTACCACCAATTTTACAACCTTTACAAAAAGGTTCATTTAGGTGTTTTCATGGCAACACCTTTCACAAAAGTTGTTCATCTAACAACTAAGACTCATTTTCTTCCACAAAAATGCAACAATTAACAATGAAAGCTCTCATGGCAAAACTCTATCTTTTCACCATATTGCAAAATAATCCCCTCACTAGAAAGCTTAAGCTCTATGGGTTCCAAAAGTACAACTATCTTCAAAGAAAACCATTAAAATCACTTACTTGGATGGAGATGAGTTTGCTGAAATTTTGAGCTTTCAAAACCCCTATTTTGCTTGCTATTTTCAGTGGAGGAAGATGGAGAGGAAAGATGATATCTTTTCAAAACCCCTATTTTGCCTGCTATTTTCGGTGGAGTAAGATGGAGAGAAAATATGATATTTTTTTCTTTCTTTATTTTACTAATACAAGTTAATTTAGTCACCAACTTTGACCAATTTGTCAATTTTTTTGTCTCCTATGGCCGACCACTCAATTCTTAGGGGTCTAATTGTACTTTAAAGACCCCAAATTAATATTCTATGGCTATTAGTCACCTTTAGCTTATAAAATAGAACTTTCGCACTTTATGCGATTTAGTCCTTTTTCGCGATTAAGCTTGAAATCGCTAAAATTAAAGTCCCAAAATTTTCATGCACTTATATAATCATGCTTTAACTCATAAAATAACATCAAAATAAATTTTCTCTAACTTCAGATTAGTGATCCCGAGATCACTGTTCCAACTAGCCCCTAAATCGGGCAGTTACAGGGCCTTAGCCCAATACAGTAACACTGTAATAATGCAACCTATCCCAATCCAGCCAACACACCACTCTGTACCACCAACACACTATGTGGGGATAAAATCGACCCACCCATCCAACACACAAATATCACGAAAAGTCACAAGATGATCATCACAAAGAAAGTCGCAAGAGAGTATTGCAAAGAAAGTCGCCAAGAATGTATAATAAGTGGCGAAGCCACCAGTACAATATACTTCCTCCATAACAGTATCCCAACCCCATGCAACATGTCATTTCATAAATCATACGTATATGCAGAATGCCATACTCAGTAACAATCATATATAAATCATGAACACATCAATCAACCTACCCTTAAGGGTATAACGGTCATTTCCATCTATTAGGGGTAATATAGTCATTTCACCCTTTAGGGGTATTTTGGTCATTTTACTTACTTTGGGGTCTCAGTGTAGATATCGACCTCTCAGGAGGTTTGCAGTCGCCTCGAGCAACTTCGGTAACCTAAACGGTCATAACAGTGCAAATGGGCCCAAAGCCCATTAATCGACCCAAATGGGCCCATACGTTTGTGCGGCCCGTTCAGCCCAGATTTCACCACGGCTATGTTACCTATATAGCCCAGTCCAGTATATGCCACAAATCAAGGATTTCATCCGTGTGGGCCCACACGCCCTATTTCAGCCCAACGTGGCCCAATACGGCCTAAGCCAATGAGAATGCTCATGGAACCCTCTTACAGTCTATCACCCACGTTTCATGGGTTTGGCTTACCACACGAGCGATCGCACGCTCGTATGGTCTCAAACGTTGTGTTTTCAGCTTTTTAACTTTCCAGCTTTTACCGTTCTACAGTTACAGTGGGGTGTTTATACACCTCTTTATGAAACTACTCCAAGTTCCACGAGTACCCAACCTAGATTCAAACATGACCCACTGTCAGTCCTTTAATCGTTAGGGTAAAACATCCTCTTATTGACAGTTAATCCAAAACCACCATCCTTACCTTGCTTGAATGAGACGACTTTAGTCCTCCAAGACCGCTAACCAGAACTGATCACACACCTTTAGAGATTATCTGTACCACAACCACCGATCCATTAACCAAGGTACGCCATATAAGTGGCCTCAATCCACAAAATGATCTCCTATAAGACATAACCAGTATACGGCTTAAACTCCAAAAGTGAGATAACACATTACCTTGATTGAACGCTGAGAAACGAGGGTTGCGACTATTTCGTAACCACTTACGCTCCACCACTCCTCAAGGAAAACCCTAGAATCGCAACGAGTAGCACATCATGGAGAAGGAAACAACAGTTCGGTAATCAAAAGATGAATAGGAGGGTATTCGATTTTAAGAAAAAGAATAGGAGAGAACAAGTTTAATCACAAAGTGAGGAGTATAAATACTTATCGATAATCAGAAGCACTTGCAGCATTAGAATAGCAAGAAGCAGCGAAGAGATAAGTCGACGCAGAGAGTGATAAACCAAAGGTGATATTCGGCCAAACCATAATCAATAAGGAGAGATAGCTCTCAGTCAAAATAAGAAATATATTTAGAGTTAGAAGACGAAAAGAGAAGAATCGGACCAAGCCAAACCGATTAAGAGTAGAACCTAGAAGGAAGAAAGAGATAAACCAATTGGAAGGCAAGGGATATTCGGCCAAGAGAGTACAAGTTTAGGGAGAGAAGAAGAGAGAAAAGAAAAGGAAGTGTTGCCCACAAAAACGACTGTCAACTATTGACCGAAAAGAAGGAACTTTTGTTGGCTAATGCGCAACAACCAAAAATAATTTCGAAAGAACCAAAAGCCGATAAATGGGAGGAAAGAAAAGAGAATTTGGTAGATGCTAAGCCAACATTCACCCCCAACCGAATTTTCACGGCTTGAGTTCCCCCAAACGGCACAACACCTCCTCTCACTCAAACTCCATGATTTTCTCCTAAAATCTTTCCCCTTATCCCTCCCTAAATCTCTCCATGACCAGTTCAAACTCCATTCAAATTCTTTTCCAACTCCCTTTAGTTGTGTTTCAGTCCAACTCCACTACCTACACAACTCAAGCAGCAAAATAAACACTCCATTGTGCAACCCAGGACTTGAACCTTAGACCTCCCAGTTACATAACACGTGTAACAACCCGATTTTGGGGCTAATCGGAACAGTGGTCTCAGGACCACTAATTCGAGGTTGAGGAAAATTATTTTCGTATTATTTTATGTGTTATAACATGTTTATAAGGGTGCAAGTGAATTTTGGTGTTTTAATTTTATCAATTGGAGGCTTAATTTCGAAAAATAGACTAAATTGAACAAAGTACAAAAGTTCTATTATACAAGGTAGAGGTACCTAATAGCCATAGAATGTAAAATTGAAGGTCTTTAAAGTGTAATTAGGCCATTAAGAAGGTGTGGCCAGCCATATAGAGGCTAGGGAGACAAGACATTAAATTTTGGTCAAATTTGGTTGAAATTAGGTGATAAAAATGAGTAAAATAAGATGAATAAAAGATGTTTTCATCTTTCACTATTCACTCTTCTTCTTCCACCAAAAATTGAAGAGAAAACTAAAGTTTTTGGAGATCAAATATTCAGCCAAGTTATCTCCTTGCTAGTAAGTAATTTTTGTGGTTTTAATTGATAATTTTTGTACTTTTGGAGTCCCCATTGATAATTTTTGTACTTTTGTAGTCCCCAAAGCTTAATCTAGCTAATGAGGGGACTAATTTGTGAAATGGTTAAAAGTTTAGGGACTTGCCATGAGAGAGTTTATGTTGTTAACTAAGTTTTTATGGAAGATAATGAATGTTAGTGAGATGAGAAACAACTTTTGTGAGAGATGTTAGCATGAAAACACCTAAAGAGGACTTGAATGCAAAGATTGGAAATGTGTAATAAATGCATGAAATAGTTAGATTTTGGAGTAGTTGTAGGAGGAATAAATGTTTTGCTAAGCTTGTTTAATGAGAAAATGTGTTGAAAAATGATTTTACGAGCCTAGGGGCAAAATCATAATTTTGCCAAAGTGTAAGGGCAAAATAGTCATTTTTGCCTAAGTAGAAATTATGATGCATTACGATCAAGAAGAACAAAAAATTAACATTGACCAGAGAAAAGGCAAGGTTACGGATTAAACCGCAAGTTAACACATTTTGCACCGAGGTAAGTTTATGTGTAAACTGTTCGTTTCGAATATACATGTTGTTAATAAACAGTGCATTGTGTGAATAGAATTATTCATGATTGAGATGAGTTGAATTCAATAGATATTGAGTAATTCCCGTGTGAGCTTAAATTAGCGATAAGTGGTGGACTATGTGCAAAACCACCATAAATATTTGTAACGGTGGGCTAAGTGCGATACCACCTTATTATTCATTCACGATGGGCTGTGTGGGATACCATCGTTTATATTATCATTCGATGGGCTAAGTACGATACCACCGTAATAATTCTTGTTCGTTGGCTATGTGCAATACCACCCTAGTTAAAGATAAATGGTGGGTTAAGTGCGAAACCACCGAGTGTTTGTTATACCATGAATGATTTATTGTGAAATTATGATGTGTTGATTTATGGGATCATGTGGTGATAAGTGCAGGGATGTATGTTAACAATATGAGCAATTGGCTTGTGGTACGGTTGGAATGTGGTAAGAGATGGATTGAGTAAGCATGATCTTGGAATGTGGATTTGTTCTTACTTATTATGAAATGTTAATTATTGATTAGCATATATTGAAATACTTAATGTTTACATGTAAACTTACTATGCTTAAAGCTTACTCACCTTTCTGTTCCCTTGTTTTATAGTGTCAAAGAATCGGGTTGGGATACGAAGATAATTGGAAGATCGCCCACACTATCAGCTCATCTCAGTATATCTAGACTTAGTGTTTGAGTATGGCATTTATAGGGGCTAGACTGGGTGTATTGTTTTGTTATTTTGGCCAAGAGTGTGTTTTTTGAAAGATGAATTCTTTTGTATATAGCCATGGTTGATGGCTCACCTTATTAGTTTATGGAAATATGAGGTTATCCAAGAGAATGTATGTTGCTAATAAGTTGCTTAGTGGATGGTTGAATGTGATTGTGGATGTATGTATGAGTTAGAATGTTGAGAAGAACTTGGCAATTAGCCCTGTTCTTGTCCACACGGGTAGGCACACGGGTGTGTGTCTAGGCCGTGTGTGACACACGATCAATTCCATGGGTGTGTGATCAGGACGTGTGTCCCATTGCATGTAAAATTTTCAAGTCAGTAAGTTCAATAGTAAACACGCGGGCAGAGACACGACCGTGTGTCTCAGCCGTGTGAGTGGCACGGCTATGGACATGGGCGTGTACCCTGGCCATGTGAAGTTTGCACATGGTGTTAGGAATTTAACTCAACACATGGTCTAAGGACACGAGCATGTGCCTTGGCCGTGTAATCTCAGTGAGACGATGACGTCATAAATAAAATGCCAAGGTTTTGGCACATGGGCGTGTCGAGGCTATGTGTGTCGAGACCGTGTGCAGGACACAGGCCAAAAACCAGGCGTGTGTCTAGCCGTGTGAAAACCCCTGTAGGTTCGAAATGAAAATAAATCCTGTAACACCCCAAACCTAGTCAATACGTTACAACCAAATCTGGTAGGTTACAGGAAAAGAAGTTTTGACATTTTTAACGGAACATCGTAACTTGGAAAAACTTTCTGATTAGTGTTTCCATCTTGAAAATGATTCAAAATCTTGTTGGAAAGTTTCTTACCAATCACATTAGATTGAACTAGAATACCGTAAATAATTTTGCTTTACGAAAGCCGTAATTGGGAAATTTCGTAAATGTGACAGTTGAAAACAATGTTGAGTTCTTAAGAAAATCTCTGGTTTATTTAGCTTAAACTTTTATTCGCTTGTCGTCCTTGTAGTTAACACCTTTTTAGAAAAATGATTGTTATATTTTTATTGTAGAAAAACACCATATTTGTCACTTCAAAAATATGTACCAACGGTGTTAAAGAAAATCCCACTTTAAAGTTGTAGAGGCCTTATTACATTGCAAAAACCCAAAATAAAGTTTAGTTTAAATAAAGAAACGAAGGTTTACGAGAAAACAATGCATGGCCACCTCAAAGTCTGCCTCGGCTCCAAATCCGTGATCTAGGGATTACCTGTAAAATTAAGCAAAGAGGTGAGTCACCGAGATTCAGTATGTAATTCCCCTTACAATGCAATTTGGGCCTAAGCCCTAATAACATGGCATATCAACAGTGTATGCAATGCACCCCAACCCAACATAGTTTTCCATCCTCTACATCTCCTGAATCAGCCAAACACCCGTGGCACCATGCCACTGTAGTTCCAAACCACTGTGGTCCCAAACCACATGTGACAGAGTCACAGAATATATAAACATGGGGCCAACCCACTGTGGTCCCAGACCACTGTGACAATCTCTGATAAGTATACGTATACGTGGTTCCAAACCACTACGGTCCCAGACCACTTGTGACAGAGTCACAGAATCACACTTTCACTTTCAAACATATCCCACAGCCCATGCGACATATTATCATACTGAGATGAATGTAGACATACTTTCAATGTACAATAGATAATTAATTTATACATACATATATTCGAAAGTAAAATTATAGTGGTGCTTACCCGGTGTCTCCAACCTTACCCACAAGGGTATCTCGACTATCTATACAACCGTTTCAGCTTTCAGCCAACCCAGTTATTAACGCAAATTAATAAATTAGAGTGTGAGCATTACACTCCTAATTACGCGTAAGACTAGACTCTCTAGATTGTCGACACTCTCACTAGGAGATACAAGTGCGATTTGTCTATCTCAGGTAGATGTCGACTCCCTACCACAGCCTGTCGGAAACTCTCAAACAGTCGACACCACACATCGCTTCAAATTAGGGGTAGAGACTATAGGTCCACTCCCCTCCTTAGAATGACCGGCACTTGCATCCATGGAGAGACTTGATCAGTACTGAAGGAGTAACGTAGGTTGACTAACAAAAGAATTTGATTAAAGCAGACTACAATTGAAAGGGATGAAATAGCCAAGAAAACGCAAAGATGGCTCCTTATCTTAAGAACCCGATTAGAATGATCAGATTCAGAAATCAACAGACCTTCAGGCTTTGGACCTCAAACATTTAGCTAATGGGGTTTCCTGAAGTAGACGTTCCAAAACGAGAGTAGAAGAAGAAGGGATTACCAGAAATCTAAACACCAAGAACAAAATAGCCATTCGGCTATGGCCACACAAAATCGAAAGAAATAATGAAAGAAACGAAAGAGTCTCCCCTTACTTTAACCAACCGAAACCGATTGAAGAGACTTCCTGCAGCCAAAGATTCCTAGTACCTTGCTTCGCAATGTTCGGCTAACAGAAAAAGAGTGTAAGAATAGATTTAGTGTGGTGTCAAAGGAGATTCGGCTATGGTGAAAAGGTGTAGAAATGAAACACACAAGAGAAAAGAGTGAGAAGTGTGTTTCGGCTAGAGAAGAAAAGAGGTAGAAGAGAAAAGATGAAGAAGACTGTTTCGGCTTTAGAGCAAAACAAAAGATAACCCAAAAAGAAGGGAAAACCAAATGGAAACTGAGATTCAGCTATGAGAGGGTAGATGAGAAAATCGTTAGAGAAAAAGAATGAAAGGAAAAAGAAATGCCCAAGTGGTCACCCTAGTTTCGACTAATGTCAAAGAAGCAAAAAGAGATGAAGAGAAGAAAGCTGAAAGTTTAGGCACAAAGAGAAGTAGAAAACCGAATGAGAGAAAAAGAAAGAACTCCCTAAGTCCCTTGCAAAAATCTGGCACTCTCCCTATATGACTGAAAATGTCAAAATGGAAATGCCTACTACTCAAGAGAGTTTCGGCACACTCACCTACCCTAGCAACTAAACCGAAATCCCCCCTCCAAGCTCCCCACATTCGGCCACCACCTCCACCATCACCAAATCCCTTGATTTGCTCCACCAAATACTCCTCATCACTCATTCAAATTGGTTTGACCAATTCAAACTCCTCCAAGATCTCTTATCCATTCATTTGAATGCATTGACCCATTCAACCACCACCCTTGAATAGTCCCTGCCGAAACCATCTCCTTTCCATTCTGGCTCCAAAATAAAGCTTCATAATGAGGCTTATGGGATTAATCTCCTTCCCTTCGGCTCCTACAAGTGACGCCTCCTCCACTTGGACCCAAGCTTCTTTGTGTCAACAAACACATGAAAATAAACATAAGGCTTGCTCCTACTAGCTCTTCCCCCTTAGATGCCCAAAATAGAAAATTTTACCAAGGTTCTGGCTTGACCCCGAGCCTCACCAGGACTCCCAAGCACATTTAAATAAGAAGCCGAACAAACCAAGCACATAGAAAAGCCTAAAATGCAGGACCCCTAATTTTAGGATGTAGAGGAAGGATGACTGTGTCAGAACCCGTTAGATCGGGTCAAGGGTCTGACAACGAAATACCACCGCCACCACCACTCCCAGCTGTGGGTGTTGAGTAGCAAGCTCAAACGGGAGAAGATGCTGTATCGCAGGCTGTGCTGCGAGTTTTGAAATTGGTGGCTGGTGTAGGAGGAAATTCGGGAAATCAAAAGTCTGTGCCTGAACGGCTCTGAGCTAATGGAGCCGAAATGTTTCGTGGAGTATCGGGTGTGGCACCCAGTACAGCTGAGTATCAGTGGTGGTTAAAAGGAATGGATGAGTTTGACTTGACCCCCGAGGAGAAGTTAAAAGGAATGGTGGCACTGTTACGCGATGAAGCGTATCAGTGGTGGTTAACTGTTCGGGATGGTGCCATGGCTGAGGATTTGACCTGGGAGTACGTTAAGGAGGCGTATCAAAAGAAGTATGTGGGAACCAGGTATATTGATGAGCAAAGAAAGGCTTTTTCGGGCTGGTTCAAGGAACAAGTCCATTGCGAGAATATGAAGTGAATTTACGAGGTTGAGCCGGTATGCTCGAGGTGTAGTGGCAACTGAGCATGAGCGCTGCGTCCGTTTTGAGGACAGACTAAGGGATTATCTGAGACTGTTAATAGCATCGCATCAGGAGCGGGAATTTTCTGCGTTAGTGGAAAAGGCCAAGGTGGCCGAGGGAATTAAGGATTCTGCAAGGCAGAACACTTATCGGAATAGGCCAAAAAGAGGTTTTGGATCGTCTGGATCATCTGGGAATAAGAGGCCTAGAGTTGATGGGCGGTATCGACCTTGTGATGTGTGTGGAAAGAAGCACTTAGGACAGTGCTGGAGGAAAACAGGAGGATGTTTTAGGTGTGGGTCCAAGGATCATGTGATCAAGCATTGTCCTAAGAACCTAGATGAAAGTCCACCAGCAACGCAGAATGTTAATCAGGCTGGTAGAGGTGGACAGTAGCCTCAGCAAGGTCGTGGATCGAACCATGGAGGAAATGGTTTGGGCCGAGGATGTGGAGCACCAAGCAGAGATGCTGAAGGTGCAGACGCGAGGCAACCAAGGTTGGTTTATACAGTTGGCCGTCGTGAGGAGGAAGATGTGCCAGATGTGACAACGGGTACGTTCATTATTTCTGGAATACCCTTAATTGCTTTGCTTGTTATAGGGTTAGCTTATTCTTGTATTGCTGGTGAAGTGACTGAAACCTTGGATGTGAACCTAGAGAATGTGCCTAGAAAGTATGATAGTTCATTAAGATCAAAGTGCGCAGCAATAGCGTAGTGGGGTGAGTTAGACCGTACGATTGTTCGATTAGTAAGTAAGTTCGAGGACGAAATTATTTTAAGGGGGTAGAACTGAACATCCTGGAAAGGGCCTATGCATTTTCGGTTTAATTGTACGAAGTGACATGTTTTATGTACTAAGAATAAATTTTGAATATTTTTGGAAACCCGAAATGAATGAAAATGATTTGAAATGAACATTTTGGAAACTCAAAATGTATGGACATGATTTAAAAATGATTCAAAAGAGGAAAGTGAACATTTCTGGAAACTTGGAAATGTAAGGAAATGTCAAGTTTACAGAGCCGAACGAAAATTTTTGGAAACTTAGAAATGACTTAGAAATGTCGAGTTTTAAAGTTTAAAAGAGGAAATTAAGGCAAGGTGGCCTTAAAAGAAAAAAGTTGGTGAAACTTGACACACAAACAGGCTTGGAAAAGTGGCCTGAAGATGTCACTTAGGGCCTATGGAAATGGCGCCACATGCAAGGTGATGGGCCTGAGTTCGAGTCACTTGGAAAGCAAATAAAGGAAGTTTTATTTTTGCTTCCAGAAGCCTGAGGTGGACGGCACAAGCCTTCTAGAAAGGAGGAGTTTTATTCTCTTTAATATTCGATTAATAAGGTGATAAATAAGGGATTTAATTTGGATTATTTTTGAAGAGATAATAAAGGATTATTCTCTAATTGTTTTAAATTAAGGAGATAAAGCTATCAAATAAAGAAGAGTGGTGGCCAAGTAAGGGATTCTGAGTAGTAGTTTCAGTTATAAAAGGAAGAGAATAGGGCTACTCATCAATTTTTCTTCCTCCTCTTCTCTCTGCCGAATTTTTGAGTGCTCTCTTCTCTTCTCTTCTCTTTTTCTTTTGTCAAGCCGAATCTATAGTCCACCATTGTCAAAATTCTCAAGTTTTCTTTTCTTCCTATTTCTTCTTACCAATCCATTCAAAAGCCGAATCTTGGAAGGGCTTCAAGCATAGGTAATCTTGTTGATTTCTTCAAAGGTAAGAACAAGTTTGATTTCCATTCTTTTCTTTTAGATTAGCCGAGAGATAATCTAACCCCATACATATTATGGTTGCCGAATATGGAAGGATCTTTCGGATTATCAGAGTAGTCGACTAAAAGGAGGAGTATTCGGGATTTCTAAGATTAAGGTAAGACATGTGAATATTCGGCCAAAGGCCTTGATTTATGTTTCGATGATTAAGATTAAGTCTAACGTAAGGTTTTAGGGATTTTGACATTCTTAGGGAAACAAAGAACAGTTTCGGGATTTGTTGGTGTTCCAATCGGCAACAAGGTAAGAATACTAATCCTACTAGGATTTGGAATTTTGGCCGAATGGCTTTTTATTAAGGTAATAAGTGATAAATCAATGTAGGGATTAAGGATCTAAGCAATAGATCAAGCTTTTCGGGATCTCAAGGAAATTTTAAGTGAATCAGGTGTGTACCCCAAACTATTTCATAATATGTTTTATGGCTATGTTTAATTAAGATATGTGATATTAAGAATATGAAATTGTGAGAATGTGGCTAAGGTACCATGTTATGGTACTAAGTACTCAGGTACGTTTCCTACTTCTACTAGGAATATGAAAAATGTTATTAGTAACATGAGAATATGATAAGAATGTGAACTCTGGCATATTTATGCCTATTATTATTATATGGGGCATATGGGTATGTTTGAAAGGGGAAGTGAATATGGTGACGTAAGACCACGAACACGGTGACCTAAGACCGTGATATCTAAAAAGTGGTGACCTAAGACCACAGTAATCTGAACGTGGTGACCTAAGACAACGAATGCGGTGACCTAAGACCGCAAATTGGTGTGTAGCGGAAGGAGGGTCGACTTAGTAGTCCCACGGTGTGATTGGCGTGTGCGGGGTGTGTAGCGGATGGACAATTAGGTTTGGGTTTGGGAATGCATCATAACTTGTATACCTTGTTCTGAATGTGTAACTCTTGTATGCCTAATCCTATTATGATTTAGTGTCGTGTACACATTGAGTCTGTTTGACTCACCCCGTTGAGGACCATGTTTCGTGTTGAACAGTGATGGACCGACTGGCGGAACTTGTGGTGGCCATGCTCAACCTGAAGTTTTTATTTTTATGGACTATTAATTTTTAAGTACTCCGAATTATTTGGATTTATTTGATGTAATAAGGCCATAAAGCCATAGTACACTATTTTATTTCTATTTATTATTTAACTACGTTACAAACTTTATTAAGCTAAAGTTTTAAGAAATTTATTTTAAATGTACTCTAAATGTTTTATTCTTAAAATTATAAAGGGTTTCCAATATATAAAAAAAAGAATTGCTTTCATCATAAGCCCAACCCAAACAATATTTTTTTAAATCACACAAGTTTTCCTAAGAAACAAAAGAACTTTGAACCGGTTTACTTGAGGAACATACCAAATCTGGTCAAAGCTTGTGGGCTGGGCTTGGGGTGTTTCACCAACCCACTTATGATGCTAACCGAAGATGTTTATACCCTTATCCTGCCAAAATGATGCATTAATCAAAAGAATCCAACACAAGAGAAAGGTCCAAGAGTTAGCACCCTTAAACCGAATCATTCGGCTTTGTCAACAAAGAGCCATCAAAAACGGACCAAGAACCGAATAAGGACAAGGAATACTTACCAAAATTAGTCGATAGAGTCGGTAGAATAAAGCAACAATCGGCCACTTGATAGAGGTTGGCGTCACAAGGGATAGAGACTAATCGGCTGAGGGAATCAAGAGAGGCAAGGGGTTAGATTCGGCCAAAGGAGAAAACCAAGAGAAGAAGAAGATGAATCAGATTCGGTAGAGAGAAAGATGTGGAGAAGAAAGGTAGGCTTCAGTGAAAAATTCAACAATTGGCAATTGGTATTGTGTTTGACAAAAATGAATGACAGTTGAGAGAAAATAGAAAATAGAAAGAAGAAAGACCCGAATGGTCAAAAAGTTACACGAGATGCCCTGCAAGAAGTAAATCCCAAAATGAAAAAGAAAAAAAGAAAAACCCCAAATTGCAGAGAGAGTTTTCAGTTTCTATCCTCTCACCAAGCTGCCGAAAATGCTCCAATGAAACCTCTTTAGCCGAAATCCCCCCTTACTCAAACTCTCCCATTCGGCCAAGACTCCTCCACATCCCAACTCCTTCAAACTCTCCACCAATTCCTCCTTGAATTGCTCCTAGCCTCCCATTCAAATTTGTTGAACAAGTCTCCAACCTCTTCTGCAAAGTTTGATTCAAACTCTACCTCTCACACTACCAAGTCGTAAAATAAAAGTCTCCTATTTGCATGCCATGAGATTCGAACACCAATTCCCTTGCCACCCAGCCATCAAGCCACATGCTCATTTGTGTCATTAAAACACATACACTTAAACATAAGTCCTAATTGCTAACAGCCAACTTAACTTAAGAGCAAAAATTAAAATTTTTCCAAGGCCCAAACTCGAACCCACGCTTCCTAAAAACCCCCCCAAATACACTCAAATACTTAGCTATTCAAGTACCCATGGAGTTTAAGCCAAAATAGCAAAATTACAAACCCTACATTTTTGGGGCATTACAGGCACTTTGGTTTCAATTCACATACCTACATACCAAAAGACGCATGTAAAAATATAAACAGATCTGAAAACAGTCATTATGGCCAAGTATCTTACAATAATCTCATCTGGATCTTCTATGTATTCTTTTAACTTTAATGGCATATGTGGTTATTTTATCTCCAGATGTGGTTCTTATTGTGTGGAGATGTTGGATAGTCATGATGGTAAAAAGAGGTATTGTTAGTCTGGCTAATTAATGACCGACATTGCTTTATTTAAATTTTATTTTGGAATTCTATTCAATTATGTTTTAGTAGAAGATTCGAAGGAAAAACTCATTGTTGATGTTTTTCTGCTTCTACTGGTTGTTATTTTGCTTTATGTATATGGAATTGGAGTTGTTTATGTCACAACTGGTTCCAATGTGTCTAAGCGATATTCTTTTTCTGGATTTTCTTTGGGGTATCATTAATTTCTTTAGCAATCAATATGTTCTTATTATGCATCATGGTCTTCAAAAGAAATAGTTTGGATATGGACGAGTATGTCCGGAAGGCTCATAATTTGTATATTTTGATAGTATAGAAATGCGTTATATTCTCGGGAGTGTAATAGAGCTTTATATCTTGGATTTCTTTATATTGATTTTCTTATTGTTCTTATTGTCTATTCTATCATATATGGTCCATCTGTAAGAAATATACATTGGCTTGGGATTATTACATTTATTACGATTATGATTCTTGGTTGGATCATGGGAGTAAGTTAGCAGATCTCATATTTTTAGAGGTTATGTTGCTGCACTTGTTGTTACTAGAACTATATTGGATTTCTTTTCTCATTTGCTTCGAAATGCAATATTAGTATTTGAGGCATTATTTCAGCTATATGGGGGTAGCGTCTGTCTTATAAGAGCACTATGGTTCGTTTGAGGGAAGGTTTTCGTAAGAAGGAGCAAAATAATACTTCTAATTTATTAGATGGTTATGGCTCCAGTATAGTTCAATGCTTTGATGTTAATAATGGGAATAGACTTATTATGTTCAAGTTTTAGATTTCAAGAAGGGATAAATAATGGTAAAAGTGTAGATGGTAAAAGATCAAGCATAGTATCACACGTTAATTCTCATTACTATGATGATATCGAATTAGCAAGTCAAAAATTGGATGTCATATTTCGAATGAGTTAATACAATTTGTTATGATATTTGATTGGTATTTTGAGGGAATTATGATAGATTATATGTCTGGGTTATCTTGACGACAAGAAGAAAGAATTGATTTGAATTGTTACTATCAGGATGATAAAGTCACTTATTTGTTTTACTATCGACTCATTTGGGAATAAATTTCACAAAGTCATGGGCAAACAGACAGACAATTAGAATGGAAAATTCAAATTCTAGAAGACATGATACAGGGATATATCAACTAGATCAAAGGCATTTGGAAAAATGTTATTATGGGTTACATTCGTTTTGATAGTAACAGCTTTTCATGAATGGAATGTAGAACCTTAGTATGCTAGCTAGATGGAGCGACAACAAGTTAGTTGGGTCAAATAACCGGGATTATTATCGATTAAAATTACAGTTGTAGATATATCAGAAATATCATTCAGAATCTGTTATGGAAATTACGAAAAATTAACTAAACACTATGAATTATCAAATGTATCTAGAACCTGATGATCTTGGTTTTTGGTTATGTTTTGACAGGTGATTTTTTAGGAATTTCTCGGTAATTGTATTACTAATGGTAAAGCTATTACAAGAAAGCAACAAATTTGTTCAGTCAAGTCATGCATTTACTTCAGCCTCAGTCAGAGAAGAATTTATTGTTTATAATAATGCTTTATTTAGATGATCTTGAATTATGATGGTTTAAATGTTCTGAAGTCGAGGGTTAAACTATTAATTCTTTAGAGAATTTTGAGGTGCAGGGAGAAATATTTGAATTGATGCACTGAACGATTCTGAGATTCCATAGGATATCTTATAAGAGGTTCATGGAATTGTCTGATTAATTTACATCAGACAGCGACGAAAATGTATAATGGCTTGAGATTTGAACGTGAAATTTCAGAGTTATTCCTAGATATTTGTTATGTCTACAACTCAAGATAGGGTATCAAGTATCGATGTAACATTATGATCTGATGGGAGTTTGGATTAGGAACGGGTCATGATGGATTTTTTTATGGACTACCTTTGAAAGAAAGAAAGAAAACTTGATCTGAATAGCTATTATCATGTGAGAAACTTCGAGGACGAAATTTTCGTAAGAAGGGAGAGTTGTAACAACCTGTTTATTAGTGTTGTCGAAAATAGGGGTTTCGGGGCCACAAATCTGACGAGTAAGTTCATAAATGTTATCATTTAATATTTACGAGTCAAATATGGTATTAAAATAATCTTTGAATTGGCAATTTATACTATCTGAATGAATAATTAGGTTCAAGTGGTATGACCCTAAAGTCAAGTGGTTTTAGAAAATGAGGTATCGGGATCTCGTTTCTATAAACTAAGCCAAAAATATTTTATTAAATATTCACGGAGTGATATTAAGGTTGTATTAAAGTTTCGTTAAGAAATTTTAACATTTAGATGGTTAATTAAATAAAAAAGACTAAATTGTAAAATGTGTAAAATCTAGACAATATTGAATTACAATGATTAAATGGTTTAATTATTAAAAGAAGGACTTATATAGATATTGGACCATATTAATTGCAAATGGACGGTTAAAGGTCTTTTAATTTATTAAATTATAAGATTATAATAAGTTAATGTTATAAATTAATAAAGATAAGTTAAAAATAATAAATAAAGCATATTATCATCTTCCAAAAGGGATCATCAGCAAAAATTGAAAAAGAAAATCACCATTGGAGAAGCTTGTAAAGTTCGGCCAAAGTCCCCTTTGCATGTAAGTTCAATTCGAGCTTATTTCTTATCATTTTTATGTTTTTGAGATCTTTGCAACTAGGTCCAGCTAACCCTTACCTCTATTTTTGAAATTATTAAATGTTTTAGAATGTGCCATGGATGAATTTGAGGTGTTTGTGAAATTTTATGATAGATTGTTAAGCTTTGTTGTTAAATAGACATATTTTATTAAGTAATTTTTAATGAAATCGCAAGTTTCGGATTTAGAGACTAAATCACAAAAAGGGTAAACTTTGAGGGTAATTTTGTAAATTTTTATTATTATGGGTTATAAGCTAAATTAATTATTTTAAATGCCGGAATGAGATTAATTGAATAAAATATTTAATTTACATGTTTTGAAGTTAGGGACTAAATTGTATAAAAGTAAAATGTTAAGGGCAATCTTGTAAAAATGTCAAAATAACTTAATTGCATAATTGAATTGATTTTTCTATTAGAAATAATAAATTGAATGGAATTATTATTTTAGATCAGGAATGAGTGGAAAATTGAGAAGAGAAAAATTCTAAATAGCCCATGAACTTAGTCATTGCTGTGATTTAGTCAGGTAAGTTTGTATAAACTGTAATTGTTTTAATGTTAGCTAAATTTGAATTTTATTACATTGTTATGAAATAAATGAAATTGAGTACAAATGAATTTATTTGATAATGTATTGACAAATATCGAGTCTCGGTTGAACCTTAAGAATTTTTAGGATACAAATGACATGTCATTAGGGATTTCATGTTTCGGGTGCTGGTCTTGAATGTCCTACCGATGGCTGAGGTCCTACATTTGTTGCAGATTCTCCACAACTCATGTGAGCAGTATCGTGTAGCTTACATTCAGACCCACAGCTCATGTGAGCAGGCCCATTTCACAGCTAGTGTGAGCATTAATGTAAAGGAAAGGTTATAGTTATATGAAAAGGCACATTTCGTGTGAGCTTTCTTGAGTATCCGATGTAATTCTAGATGGTTCAACGGGGTAAGAAAAGGGAATGAAATAGTAAGTTCACAATTGAGATGTAACATGATATTATAAAAGATTGATGAATTAAATGATGTATTTATATATGAGAAATTTATTTATGCATGAACTCATTTATATTATGGACAAGTGCACTAACTTGTGATTTGATGATGTTGTTTAGGCTTATACTAAGCATTTGGAAACGATAAGTAATTAAATGGAATGAAATATGATCGTATGGTAATGATGATGAATTAAAGGTTGTGTTTATATAAATTTGGTTGATTTCATATGTACCATGAATAAGTATGTTAACTAGTAAGTTTGATGGTGTTTCATAAGCTTTAAAAATCTTATGGCATTGGTAAAGGTTTATATTTATTCTATAAAGTTCATTATTGAAATGGTATATTATGTTTAAAGTTTATACGAGCTTACTAAGCATTCATTGCTTATGTAGTTGTTTTCTTTTACTTTACAGATTATTGGAAGCTCGATCGATTGGAAGTTCGTTAGAGATCTAACACACTATCCAGTGGTCAATTTGGTAGTTTTTGAATAATTTGGCTAAGGTTTATAATGGCATGTATAGGGTGCTTTGTGATGGTATTATGGCGTATATGTTAATAGTGTTTTGGCATGTATAAGCTTTGGAAAGCTAGGTTGGTTTGGTACATTTTGATGTCTTACCAAGTTATATGATATTGGTTACTTTGATGTGCTTGTTTATAAGGTTCTCTTGGCGTGTTAATGATGGTATGAAAATGGTTACTTGTGATATGTTTTAGTTCATATTTGAACTAGGTTATTACGGACAAAAATGACCTTATTAACATGTATAGGAAGTTATGTATTTGGTAATTTAGTATGTTATGTTTGGAAGAGTATGTTTGGTTGATGGACTTAGAAATGCTTGATAAACTATGTCATTTTGGTACCTTTAAGTGATAGTGTATGTGACACATTGGGATATCGTGATGGCCTAGAATTAGTCATTTATGTTGGCATGTGATGGTCAAAATGCACTAGGTTGGGTAAATGTGAAATGGTTAAATTGCTTTAGTTTAAGTTTTGATGTTTGTATATAAATTGAGGTGCCTTTGAATGACTTATTGGTTAGGTGAATTAGGTTGGTTGAAATGGCATAT
This sequence comes from Gossypium bickii, assembly GCA_025503065.1. Classification (NCBI taxonomy): domain Eukaryota; kingdom Viridiplantae; phylum Streptophyta; class Magnoliopsida; order Malvales; family Malvaceae; genus Gossypium; species Gossypium bickii. The sequence continues at coordinate 36,004,520 of CP106717.1, read as the reverse complement.
TTATGTAGGTTTGAATGATGTTTAGGTACCTTGTATGTGTGCTTTAATAGGTTGAATGTTTATGCATGAAATGGTATTGTAATGGCTTGATTTAGGTATATTTTGAGTCCACACGGTCTATGACACGGCCGTGTGACTTGGCCATGTGAGACACACGACCTGGCGACACGGCCTTGTGTCATTTGAGATTTTCAAAGGGTGCAAGTCAGTGAGTTACACAGCCAAGCACACGAGCGTATGACATGCCCGTGTGACCCTACTCAAAGATTTACAAGGGTGAGGACACAGACTGGGACACGGCCGTGTGTCCCTAGTTCAAAGGTTACACGGCCTGAGACACGGGTGTGTGTCTCACCTCACACGGCCTGGCCACACAGCCTTGTGACCCCTATTTCGCAAATTTTGCAACTTTTCCTAAACTTTCCAAATTGTTTTAAATTAGTCTCGATTTGCTTCTAAGCTATTTTTAGGGCCTAGAGGGCTCAATTTAGGGACGGTATGTATGTATATGATTAGTTTATGATTTGATTATGTTATTGAATGATATTAAGTTTAAATGTTTTCGATTGTACAATAATGCTCCGTAACCCTAATTCGAGACGGATACGGGTTAGGGGAGTTACAGTGATGGCTTCGTTTTAGGCGGTATGGCGGTTCAAAATGTGGAGCGAATGAGTGTGGAGTGGGCTGAACTTTGTGCGTTGGTTGAGGGAATTAAATTTGCCCACACGAAAAATCTTGGGAAAGTCATATTCGAATCCAGTAGCGCAAGCATTGTTAATCAGGTTTGGAAGTTTAAAGAGGATATTACCATCTTTGGTCATCGTGTTAAGGAGACCACCGACATGCTTGATTTCTTTTTCGAGTCCGAAGTTAGGTGGATTGGGCGATCTAAGAACAAAGTGGCAGAATCATCTTTGTAAATTAGCATTAGCTAAAAAATGTAATTTGCTTTTCGATATGGATTATTCGAGTGAAATCCATAACTTTGTAATTTCTATTTCAAGTTAATCGAGGTAATGGCTTTCGAGCCCTTTTTCTATCAAAAAGGAGAGTAAATGAAATGAAAAAAAATTAATAAATGGTTTTAATGTAAATATATATATATAATCTCAGCCATATATTCATGTTGATCTAACGAATATTTATATATATATAAGTACAAGTTTGGAAAAACTTTTGAACTAACAAGAATATTTTTTTTATCTTCCATCATATTTCTAAATTCACATTTAAAAATAATTATAATATTTAATTTAGAATCATTAGTTAAAAGAGTTGAAATAAAATAGATGTTATAATAGTTATAAATTTAAAAAATAGTTATAATTTAATAGAAGTTGTGATAGTTATACTTTTTAAAATAACTAGACTTTAAATTACAAGTATTAGATAACAAATTGTGTTACTTTTAAAACAAAATTATTACTTAAATATAACTCTAAGCATAGATGGAAAAAGTTGTGGTAATTATAATTATAATTATAATTATAAGGCTAAAGTAAAACGATATATATGCCCTTGAACTTTGGCGAAAAATCAATTAAGCCTCAGCAAAAAATGTACTTAATTAAGTCCTCAAACTATCAAATTACATCAATTAAACCCTTTAACCAATGTTTTTCGTCTTTAACCATTACAACGTCGACATGACCATTAACGACGTAGGCGTGACGCTCTATGTCAATGATTTTTTTTAAATCAGATAATTTAAAGTATATATATATAAAATTTTTTAAACTATAAATGTGTAAAAAAATTATTAAAATTTATAAAAATATAAAATAAATTCAAAAAATAACTTTTATTAGTTTCACCCAATGATTAAACAATTAATCATAGCTTCTGCAGTTGCAGTTGCAGATATGAATGGAAAATAGATCAAAGAGCACGAAGCTAATTTTCACATTAACCAATCAAGGTTCATCCTCGCCCGGAGGATTAATGTTCAACAGTGGGGCTAATTCCATGGCTTTAAATTCTTATAACCATCATTGGAACCCTTCTCCAAATCTATCTCAGTCGATTGTCGTGATCGTCGTCTCAGTCTACAAGCCATGGATTTCATAATCACCAACCTGAAAATTACTTCAATGGCGCCATTGCCAACACTTATCCGCCCTTACCGTCGTCTCAGTTTCTTCGGTTCACACTTTTTCCGACGTTTCCTCGGTATGGGACAACCACAAATCCAGGCAATGAGTCGTTTATCATTATTCAACTTAAAAGTGAATAATTTAAAAAAGGACATGCAGATGCAGTAATTTTAATAAAGTTTTACAAAATTATAATTAAAAAAAAAATTGAGTCTAAATGAACCTCAACAAAAAGTTAATTTTAAATTTTAAATTTTTATTTTTTTATATTTTTTAAAAATTTAAATCTAAATAAACTTGGACAACAATTTATTCAGGTCGATTCCAATAAAAAGTTTAAATAATTTGTTTTTTAAAAATTATTTTTTTTTAAGTTTGAGTGATTAATTGAGTCATTCCAATAAAAAATTTAAATATTTTTTTTTAAAAAAAAGTTGTTTTTTTAAGTTTGAAGACTTAATTGATGTATTTTTCGTAGAAGGATTTAATTGATTTTTTTGCCAAAGTTTAGAAGCTTATATACCTTTAGCCTAATTATAATTATTATTTATGATTATAAGTTCAAAAACTTTTGACAAAAACAAAAATTGTATTAATTTTTTTTTTTGTGAAATGAAAATTAAAAAGACATCAATTACATAAAGTAACCATTCATTTTATCAGCTTGGAGTAAATTTAAAATATCCTTAAGAGCCTCATCAATGACTTGTAGGCTCGATTTCCAGCTCAAACTGAGTTTAGCAAGATGATCTACTACCAAGTTCTGATTTCTAGGAATATGCTTAATCCTCCACTCCCCTTCTGACTACAAGATGCGTTGGGTTCTACGAAGCACAGCAATCCATGAATCTTCCAAATCCATATCAGTCAAGATTTAGGTAACTTCAAGGTTATCTGTCATGATACGGATCCGTCTATAACCCTTGCTAAGTAGAATAAGGATCCCATCAAGAATGCCCCAAACTTCAGCTTCAAATGGAGAGCACACTCCTAAGAAACGATTGAATCCCACAATCCAATTTCCATCCCGATCACGAGCTACGCCTCCTGTTGCAGCATAGCCATAATCTCTGGCCACAGCCCATAGATGCACCCAAGTGTCTTCCGAGTTGATCATAAAATCAGATCTATAATATTTATTGTGGTCACCTATACGAGCATCGTAGTGCCGGGCCCAACAACTAGAGACTTTCTCCACCTCAGAAGCCATCCAGGAAATGTGTTGGAAGATAAATAAGTTTCTATTCTTCCATATACGCCAAGCAATCAATCCAAATAGACAGGACCAAATAAGACCGCTATCCTGCAATCTTTCATGAAAACAAAGGTTAAGAGTAAGCCAATCCTGAAAAGGTATAGAGAAAAACCTTTGTTTTAGCTGATCAGGTGTAACACCCCTAACTCGTATCCGTCGCCGGACTGAGGTTAAGAGGCATTACCGGACATATTGAATCATAACACAAACATTTCAAAACATCAATTAATCATAAACATTTCATAGCGAAATATACACATTGAGTCCCTTTAGAAGGTTTACGAGACCATAAACATGCATTAGAAAGGGGTCGGGACTAAACGTAGCACATACAAATTTTTTCGAAAAATAAACATTTTTCAAAGTTACAAAGGTCACACGCCCGTATGGGTAGCCGTGTGCCTCACACGGCTTTAGACACGCCCGTATGCCTAAGTCGTGGCAAAACAGGACATACATATTGACTTATCCACAAGGCCACAAGACACGCCCTTGTGCCAGGCCTTGTGAAATTTAGGGAGGTTACTGATTTGCTCACACAGCTAGTCACACGCCCGTGTGTCTAGCCCATGTAGCTTCCTGACTTGCTTCGAAATGCAACCTTGAAAGACACGGTCTAGACACACGCCCGTGTGCTTAACCATGTGGGCAAATATAGGCCATTTGCAAGGCCAATTTGCCACCCAAAATTTGGGTCAAACTACAAGCATCAATTCATATCTCAAAAGCATTCAAAAACATACCAAATCATGCACAATTTGACCCTTAACAACATCATTCATTTCCATGTACAAATCCAACTCAAACATACCAATTCAAAGAACCAACTTCACATCAAAAACATGTAATCCATACATCATTTTAATCCATATCAAACCATAGTATTTCTCATCATATCAATTTCCTAAATTAACTATGAAAGTTACCAACATTGACCATTTCATTTGGCCATTCATATCAACTTTTGCACCATAAAGCATGGACTAAACTTACTCCATATTCACATTCATTAGCAAGCCATATCACATGGCTATATTTAGACATTTCAAAACATTATCAAGTTCTCTAGCCTATACATGCCATACTTCAATATTTACATTTTCAAAAGGTACCAAAATATAATTCGATAGTGTGGTGATGATCCTCAATGATCCCCGAGCTTCCTGTAGCTTTGATAATCTATAAAAAAAATGAACAACACACATAAAGTAAGTTTTCATAGCTTAGTAAGTCATAAGCAAATAATGATCAAATAAACCTTGACATTAAATCAACTAGCCAAACCAAACAAACCTTAACCAAATGTACATTTATTATACTTGCAATCTCAAACATTATTACATATACAATAACATTATGACAACGATGGCCAAATGCACATATACTCATAAGCACATATAAATTTCTCTTTTACCATGTCTAATTCATATATTCATTTCAAACATATAATTATCTTACTTCCATATTCATATAACATAGCACGTACTAGAACTTTTTAGTTCGTTTTCACATTCGATCTTAACTCGATAATGCACATTGAACCATTCGGAATCAATAAGGATAATCAGATAGTTAGAAATCTCATACAATGCCAACATCCCAGACATGGTCTTACATGTAATCACATATCGATGCCACTGTCCCAGACATGGTCTTACACAAATCAAATACAATGCCAATGTCCCAGACATAGTCTTACACGTAAACACAAGTCGATGCCAACGTCCCAGACGTGGTTTTACACGAAAACACATATTGGAATCCTATGTCATGACATATGTATCCTAACTATTCCTAAGGTTCGTACGGGGCTTTCGGACGTTGTAACTTGATCGATTCAATTTGGTACAAATTAAATATATGCAATAGAATTTAACGACATTTATTTACTTATGAACTTACCTCGAATAATGACGAATGTAAATAAATGACTATTCAACGATTTTCGATTTCCCCCGATCTAATTCCTTTCTCTTTGGTTCTTGATCTATACACATTCAAATTTAACTGTTTTATTCAACAAATCATTCAATTCAATTCATATACTCATATTTAGGGTATTTTACAAATTAGCCCTCACATTTTCACATTTTGACACTTTAGTCCCTATTTCACAAAATACAAAGTAAACATAATTTCATTACACAATAGCTTGGCCAAATATTCACTAAGCCCATATAAGTCCACACATTTCATTTATTTCACATTTTAGTCCCTCAAAATAACAATTTCACAAATTTGTCCAATTTACTCAAATTCATCAAAAATCCAAAGAAAAAACATATTAATCTACCACATATCTTTTATTTTCCATCATCAAACAACAAAAACCACAAGCTTTCAACAATGGTAAAACATAAAATCATCATCAAGTTCAAAAATTGAGACATGGGCTTGATAGATTACATAGCAACAATCGTAATAATGTAAAAATTATCAACAACCGAATCAAAACATACCCTAATCAAAGCTTTCAATGGCCAAATGTTAAGAAAGATTAAAACCCTTTTTCTTTTTCTTATTTTCGGCTAGAATGGATGAACATCCCACTTACAAATTTATTTGTTTTATTTATTTCATATTAATATATTATTTACTAAATTAACCTTTGTAATTTAATAAGAAAACCATATAACATAAGCCCATAACTGTCCATCCCATGGTTAAATGGCTAAATTGTAACATAAGGATTCCATCTTTAATTAATCAAAGTAGTTAAGCACTTTAACAATTAGAATGCCAATTTTACAATTTACGCGATTAAGCCCTTTTTGCAAATTAAGCACACAAACGATCAAATTTAATCACGGAAATTTCACATATGTCAATTCACATACTAAAAACACAAAAAATAATATTAAAATATTTTTTTGACTTAGATTTGTGGTGTCAAAACCACTATTCCGACTAAGGTCTAAATCGAACTGTTACATCAGGGACCACAAGCTTCCACACGTCTTCCACAGAAGGACAATCCCGAAGAAGATGTGCCAAGTCCTCAAAGTCATGTCCACATAGAGCACGGGAGCTGCTATAACAAATTCCCCATCTAACTCGTTCTGAATTAGTAGGAAGTCTTTGCTTGAAAGCTAGCCAAAGAAACACTCTTACTCTCTGAGGACCCGAATATTTCCAGATGATCTTCCAATATTCCTCTTGAGAGTTCCAAGAATCCTCTTTCAAAGACCAATAAGCACTATAAACCAAGAAGACTCCTGACATTGATTGGGTCCATATCACTCTATCAGAACCTTAGTCTGGATGTGGAGGGGGAATACTAATAATTCTATTGATTATGTCTTCATTCACCCAGACAAGGAACAACTCCAAGTTCCAGCTACCATCAATATTGACCATCTCCCAAACACAACAATCCAAATCAAGGTTAGCATAAGAAGGAATTTTTGAAATTAAAGGGTCCATACCTGGGATCCAATGATCTTTCCAACATCAAGCAGTAGCGCCATTTTCAATAGACCAAGCCAGATTTTCACGAAGAATCGGCCAAATCCTAGAAAGTGCCCTCCACAAATGAGAACACTGATTCCTACTAATATAATCCGGGAATCGATATTTCCAACCATATTTGGCACGAAGAACGCAGACCCAAAGTGCATTGTTTCTAGTCACTAGACTAAAGTCAATCTTCATAAAAAAATAAGAATTTTGGTCTTCCAAATGTCTGAAACCAAGACCTCCCTGAGCCCTCGGTTGACAAACAGAATTCCAACCTACTAGAGACATTCGAGGATGACCATAAGTACAGCCCCAAATAAACTGTCTAACCAATCTCTCGATATCAGTACTAACACTTTTCAGAATCATCAAGGCCTGCATGAAGTAATTAGGTATGGAAAGGAGTACTGATTGCACCAAAGTGATTCTTCCTGCAATAGATAATTTCCTGGCATTCCAACTCTACGGTTTCTTTCTCACCTTATCCACAATAAAGCTCAGAGTACTCTTGGTAACCCTATCATGCAAAAGAGGAACACCTAAGTAAGTGCCAAGATTCCGGACTTCCTAAAATCCAAATAGCTAACTGATTTGATTACGGACATCAGCTTTAATATTCTTGGAAAAGAAAATGTTGCTTTTCCTAACACTAATTTTATGACCCGAAACCTCACAAAACTGAGTTAGAATGTTATCCAGCAAACGAGCTTGGTCAACCTGGGCTTTGTAAAAGATCACCAAATCATAAGCGAAAAAAAATGGGAAACAAGAGGACCAGTACGCGAAAGACGAATTGGAGCCCAATTTCCAGTTTCTATTTTTGTCCGAATAAAATGACTCAACCATTCCATGCAAAGCACAAATAGGTAAGGTGATAAAGGACATCCCTGGCGAATTCCTCTATTAGGTTTGAACTTCTGAGTAAGCACACCATTCCGTAAAATTTGCATAGAAGAGGAAGAAATAGCAAACATAATCACATTTCTTAAGAATTTAGGAATCCCAGCCGCAACCAAAGAAGCACTTATAAACTCCCAACTAACTCTGTCATAGGCTTTCTCCAAGTCCAACTTAATAGCCATCCATTTCATCCCTTTCTGATTGCATCGCATAGAATGGATGACTTTTTGAGCTAAAATAATGTTATCAGAATTGTTTCGCCTAGCTATGAAACCAGCTTGTTCTTGCGAGATTAGCTTAGGAAAAATCACCTTAAACTGATTTGCAATCACTTTCATCACCAACTTGTATAGAACAGAGCATAAACTGATGGGCCTAAAATGACTAAAGTCCTCAGGATTCTCTTTTTTAGGTATAAGCACAATCAACGTGCTATTCAAATCCAGTCCAATCGGTCTACCAGCAAAGACATCTTTAACCCACTGACACACATCATTCCTAAGTATATCCCACTGACTTTAAAAGAAGTGAGCATGGAAGCCATCACTTCTAGGAGCTTTCAGAGGAGCCATGTCAAACAACGCCCTTTTAATCTCCTCATTAGTGATAGCAGCCTCCAAAAAAGTAATCTCAGAAGAATTAAAGCTAGGAAAACCAACATTTGTTATATCTCTTAAGACAGAGGGAACCTCTCCGTAAAGTCTTTCAAAAAATTCCACCGCCTTAGATTGTAAGATGTCATGGTCTGAAAACCAATCCCCATTATCAATTCGTAAGGTAGTGATATAGATAAATTTCCTTCTCCTCAATGTACGACTATGAAAAAAATTTATATTCCAGTCCCCCAATTGAAGCCAATCGCACCGAGCCTTTTGTCTCCAAAGTAAATCTTCATGATCAATAACATTTTCCAACTAATCTCGAATATCCAATTCTCTTTTAGCTAAATGAGTAGAGGAAAAGTGATCTAAGGCTCTTTGAATATTGTTGAGTGATCTCATTAGACTCCTCTTAGGAGTACCCAGAAAACCATAAATATTCCTGTTCCAATCCTTAACAAAATAAGTAAAATTATTTAGAGATTCAACCATATTACTTGCAAAATTTCACCTTTCTCTAACAAGGTTGGGGAAATCATTGTGCTTCGTCCATCCTGCTAAAAAACTAAAACGTCTGCCTTGCGGTATGCTAAAGTCTGACCTAGTAGATAGCAAGAGGGGCCTATGGTCAGACTTAATACGGGTGAGATGACAGACTAAATACTGCGAAAAAGCAGACACTCAAGCATCATTAGCTAAAACTCGATCAAGCCTAACAAAAGTACCACCTCTTTGCCAAGTGAAGGAGGGTCCACTATACCTTAAATCCTGCAGCTCACAAGAGTCAACAAAATTACCCAAAAAATCACAACGCTTACCTACGGATACATGACTCTTTTTATCAGAAGGAGGTAAAATAGCACTAAAATCCCCCATAATTAACCAAGGAATAGAATAATTAGTGATAACAAATCGAAGGCCTTCCCAGAGAAGCTTTTGTTTAGACCTATCTACAAAAGAAATATTGAAAGAATTATTTGGCCTAAAATTGTCGACACGTAAGAAAATGAATTGCGGATGATTGCGAATAATATGAATTTGGATAAAATCCTTCCATCCAACCTATATACCTCCTAAAAAACCAACGGCTTCAACCCGATGTGAACAGTTAAACCCCAATTTATCAATAATAAAATTAGCCTTTTTACCACTCACTCTCGATTCCACCAAGCAAACAATATCAGGCCTATGCTCCACCTTGTATTCCTGAAAAGTTCGTATAAATTTCCTGTAACGCCCCAAAATTTAAATTTTTATTTTTTCGGATGTATGGCACAAATCTATATCTGCTTCAGTGGTTAAGTGTTCTGGGAGTGTTTGAGGGGTCCCAAGCTCAAGCCATAACTTGGGAAAATTTTGGTATTTTTATGAGTAAAGCCCAATCTTTGGTCAATAGGTTTTTATTTAATTGTTGATAAGTATATAACAGAATGGGCCTGCTGGTCTGGTGGTTAAGTGGAGAGTTAGAGTGTTGGAGGTCCTGTTTTCAATTCTCTGTGATGGCGTGGAGATAGTATTTTTGCTCCAATTTCGGCTAAGAGTTGTGTTGGGGCAAAATTCTAAGTAGTTGTGTTTTAGTGGGTTAATAGGGAGTGATTTTAGGAGATAATTGGGGAGAGGTTATCAGAAAATAATCTGATTATCTTTTTGTTACAAAAAAGAAAAAAAAAGTAGTAGAGTTTCGGTTTTCTCTCCAATTCCCCAAACTTTATCTGACGTTTTTTTCTGCTTCCTTTTTTTCCTCCTCTGCTGATTCTTTCCCTAGTTGTAACAACCCTTACCCGTATTCAACTCCAGAATCGGGTACGAGGCATTACTGGACTAACTTGCTTGAATATATAACTTTGGGCTATAAAATTTCTTTTCAACTTAAAACTTCTCATTCGCATTCATATCATCCTTATTATGGGCCTACGAAGCCCTAAACATGCATACGGAGGGTTTCAGAACTTAATCGGAAACTTTTGTGCACTTAGAAAATTTTTACCTAAACAAAGGCCACATGCCCGTGTGGGCAGGCCGTGTGGCCACACACGCCCATGTCTATGGCCCGTGTAGAATTTATTTTTCATTTCGAACCTAAAGGGGTTTTCACATGGCAGGACACACGCCCGTGTCTTTGGCCTGTGTCCCTCACACGGCCTCGACACTCCTGTGTCCTCACCCGTGTATGAAAACCTGGGTATTCTGTTTATGACATCAGCAACTCTTAAGGGCCACACGGCCTATGCACACGCATGTATGTTGGCCTATGTGACGAGTCGAATTATCACAATTTTGATGGAGGGGACACACGGCCTATCAACACACCCATGGGGCTAACCGTGTGTCGCACATGGCCTAGACATACGCTTGTGTGTCTACCCGTGTGGATAATTAGAAGGCTATTTTCCAAGCCAATTGCCACCCTGAAACATAAACACACATATACCAACACAAGTAACACATAACATGGCAATAATACACTATGAAAAACTATTAATCACCATTCATACACTTCACAAATTACTTCATCATTTGCATGAACTTTCACTTTATAAAACTCTTCACCATTAAAATATGAAACTTAACAAATATCGGCCAATTCCTAATGGCCATATACAAAATGAATGTATGAAATTAGTAGCCAACACTTTGGCTTTCAAATATGACATAACACAAAATGACCAAGTTCTTATACATGCCATACTCAAAATAAGTCAACTTTACTATACCAAAAGAATGATTGATAGTGTGATCCGAGCTCTGACGTTCTACGATCCTCGAGCTAACTTGGCGATACTACAAGGAAGAGGGAAAAGAGAGGGGTGAGCATATAGCTTAGTAAGTTTTCATGAATTAATATAGCAACATAAGTACTCATGGTAAAATCCATTCATCTCATAGAATAATAGCAACACAAGTTCTTAAGTGCTTAGGCATACTTACTCATACTCATTCTTACCATCACACCTCACATTATGGTTTCATAACTTGGATTTTACTCATAATACTTGTATCACTTAGTCACATAATTTAGCACTTATGCCATCTTGAAGATAAACTTGAATCATTATCATCCTTAACTTAAATGTAACTCTTTGTCATCTTTGTATAACTTAGCTCTTTGTCATCTTTGCATATTTAGCTCTTTTTCTCGTTGAACTACTCAGAATATCGGAGGATACTCAATCTCATCATACATGTATCTTGATGCCAATGCCATATCCCAGATATGGTCTTACATGGGATCACCTCTTGATGTCGATGCCATATCCCAGATATGGTCTTACACGGGATCTCTTAGCTCGATGTTGATGCCATTTCCTAGACATGGTCTTATACGAGATCGTACATAGATGTCAATGCCATGTCCCAGACATGGTCTTACACGAGATCCTCCTTTGGTGCCGAAGCCATGTCCCAAACATGGTCTTACACGGGACCTTCCTTATTCGATGTCGATGCCATGTCCCAAACATGGCCTTATACGGGACCTACATTCGGTGCCGATGCCATGTCCTTGACATGGTCTTATACGGGATCGTCCTTATCTCATGTCGTGACATAGGTATCCTCGTTATTCTAAAATTTCAACCTGGACTTCACTTAACATAATCTCATCATTTTCTCATTAATACATCATCAATAAAATTTCATGGATATGCATTTCACAAAATAATAAGTAATTTAAACATAATAACATATGTAACCTTACACAAACTTACCTCGGTACTCCAAATATGTGTAGGTATTCGATTTAGTCCGAAATCTTGTTCTTGCCTCGGTTTCGGTCCGAGTTTTGTGTTTCTTGATCTATAATAGAAAATTTGCTTGTTTAGTACTCACATTGACTAAATCAACTCATGAATCACACTTTGGAAAAATTTTGATTTTGCCCCTAAACTTTCTCATAATTACATTTATGCCCCTAGGCTCGTAAAATGATTTTCATTCAAAATTTCATGTATTTCAAGCCTAGCCGAATCATTTTCTTAACTACAACAACCCCTAATTTCCACTATTTAACTCATGTATGACCATTTCTATAACTTTTGCAATTTGGTCCTTTTATGCATTTTTCATGAAAATCACTTAGAAAAAGATGTTTATCATACTTCAAACTTTTATATTCTTCCATAAATCATCAAAATACATGCATGTCATACATGGGTAAATTTTTGGACATGAACCTAGCTCAAAATATAGCTAGAAATAGCTACATCGAGCAACAAGGATTTCAAAAATACGAATAACATTAAAAACGGGGCTAAGAGGTACTTACAATCAAGCTTGAAAATTGAAGAAACCCTAGCTATGGAGAGCTTGAGAATTTCGGCTATGACTAGAAGAAGATGGACACAATTTTGACTTATTTTTCCCTTTTTAATTCATTAATTAACCAAATGTCTAAAATGCCCTTAAGGCCCTTTCTTGAGATTTTTCCTTCCCATGTCCATTTTTGTCCATCTTAACATATAATGGTTTAATTGCTAAATAAGGACCTCTAATAATTTTTATAATTCTATTTCATACTTAAATCTTCTAGAATCTCACATTTTCTAACCTTTGCAATTTAGTCCTAATGGACAACTTGATCACTAATTAATAAAATTTCTTTACGAAATTTTCACGCAATCATGCAAGCACATCATAAGCCTCATAAAAATCATAAAAACACATATTTCTACTTCGAATTTGTGGTCTCGCAACCACTATTCTGACTAGGCCCTAAATGAGCTGTTACACTAGTTGCTGCCGAAATTTCCATTATTTTTTCCCCTTCTGTTTCTTTCTTTTTCCAATTATTCACTTGTTCATCATTGGTTGCACGTGTTCGGTAAGTAACAATTTTGTCTATTGTTAATCGTTCTTGGTTAATCTCTAAAAGGGGGATTCCTTTTGGTGTTTAGAAGTTAATCAAGGGGCTGGTGGTTTTGAATCGACGCTATGATTATGCGAAGTCGTGGTTACTCAAGTGAGGTAAGGGTTTTTCTAGGTTTTTAGTTGAGTTCCTTCCGAAATTGGTTGATTAAAAATGAATTAAGTGATTAATCTGGAGATATGTTGGTCGATTTTTAGGTTCTGGAGGCTCAGGAGTGCTTACGCATCAGAAACAATACCAGGTGTGCACCCAAAACGTAGAAAATGGGATTCGGTGAAAAGTCAAAATTGCTTGCTGTCGAGAAATAAGAGAAATAAGAGAAAATGATGCGAAAAATTGTAGAGAAAGGAAATAAGGGTGTTATAAACTTGGAAATCAACTTTTTACACTATAATAGTTTTGGACAGCAACAGTAGTCTAAATTTGAAAAATCATAAAAAATAGTGGGAGTTGAGTTAGAGGTTGAATAAAATATGAAATTAAATTTTATTGAGTCTAGTTTTCTATGGAAGAAACAATGTAATCAATAGAATTGTAAATCATGAGATATAATAAATTTTGTGAGACAAGGTCAGAATGATTTCGGGTTCCCCTGTTCTGACTTAGGAAAATTATCAAAAATTGTAAAAAAAAAATAGGGGCTTAAATTTATATTTTTAAATATTTAATGAATCTATTTTCAAAAAAAAAAAACAAATGGAAACATCATCTAAATTTAGTACTAAGAGATAAGTAATTTTTAGTAAGGAAAGGATGAAGTTGTCAAATTGCAGAATAGAGATAAATTTAAAGATTTTACTATACTTATTTGGTAAACTATAAATTCTGAAAATTTTATGGTAGAAAGGTATTTGAGTTTAGTTTAAAAAACATCAAGCAGATCTTAATTTGGAATTCTTTAGCTCATGATATAAATAATTTAGTGATAATGACTCAAGTATGCAGCTTTGAATGAACATATAAGTAAATAGTGAAAACATATATGAGTATTGAGCTAGCATGGGTTACTTAAAAATGGATCACACGGCCAAGGTCAATTTGGGCTGAGTGGGCCACACGGGTAGATCACATGGGCGTGTGGGCCCATTTTCAGTGAAATGTTTTTAAGGTTGCATGGGTCACCCAGGTCGATTGTGAACCTACTATAGGGTCGATAAGTGCTACGTAGACCCCTAAATGTGTAAAATTGACTAAATGATATCTGTACTAGTCATGTTAATATCTAAACTGAATATATGTACTGAAATTGCATAACAGCATGTCATCTATTGTATGTTCCATTGCATTGGGTTGGGGGTTGTTATTCGGAGGAAGTGTACTAAAAGGCTTTAAGCCTAATTTACTGGCAGCTCAGCAGCAAACTACTATATTATGCTGCATTCAGTACTACTTGGAGTGCAGGGATGGGTGGTTGATTATATCCCCACATGAAGTGTAGGGTGTTGGACAGAGATGGTGTGTAGAGGCTGGTTGGGTAGGATTTTGCGATGCATAATCATTATCGCTCATCGATCTTCGTGATGGGCTAAGGCCCTACTGCATTTTTGACACTGTACTGAGATAGGCTAAGGCCCAAACTGTCACTGATACTGAAAAGGGCTTAGGCCTAAGACTGTTCAACTGTGCACTATGAATACTGATTGTTTGTTTCTGCGAGATTACACACTGAGTTTACGTAAACTCACCCTTTTTTGTTTAATGTGCACAGGTAATCCCCAGACTTAGATGAATCAATGCAACGGAAGACTCAGCGATGACCATAGTAATTTTTGGACTTCATGGTTTTCAATTTACGATTTATGATTTGATTATTATTGATTATTTGGGTTGTAATTTAAGGACCCTCTGGCACTTTGGTTTTAAATTTGGGTTTTTAATTATTTATTTTACTTTATGGATTTATACCTGTTGGTCGTGGGAAATTCGGTTTTCAAAAAGTTAAAGTAATTTCTAAACACATGATCACCTAGACTGTTTTATTAAAGCTTCCACAACGAGGGATGTTTCAAAACAAATGTTTTAAATGAATAAAGATGACTTCCTAAGTTCTAACAAAGGTTTGCTAAAGATAATAACATGGAATGTTTTCATCATAACAATGAGGTTTCAAAAACACTATCGTGTGACATTTCTAGATGCAGCCATAAAGTCTAGGCTGGGTTTGGGGTGTTTTAATTTAAATTTTGGGGCGTTACACTTCCTGCTAGCGCACCCTTGACAGTTCCATGAAAAAAAATTTAGATTTAAAGCCATAAAAATTGATATAATATATATAATAAAAGTAAAGTAAGCCAAACCCCCAATTTTAAGAAAAAAGAAACATACAAAATTACTAGAATAAAAACTATAAAAAAAACTCCTTACTACCCAGGGATATTTACTCCCTCTTTCTACACAGCAGACTCAAAATTTATTGTAGCATCAAGATTAGATTTTGAGAGAGTCAAAATGCTCTTAGCAAGGTGCTCCATCGAGTCCTTCAAGGACACTCACTGGACTCCCGAAGTTTTGAATCGAGTATTGTTACCATTAAACAATTTGGCATTTTTTTAACAGTTCCTCTGCCTCTGTTCCTAATAGCCGTTCCTGAGCCGAAGGAGATCGTCAGAGAAAAACCCCAATTATTTGACTGAAAATCACTGTTACTCTCCTTGGCAGGTATGCTTTCATGGAAGACAACCACTGAGTTTTTTCCAGAATCAAGATTTCCAACGTCTAAAGGTACTGTACTCCTTTCTCGCCTTGCACCCTTCAAATCTGCTTGACTAGTTGAGCCCTCACCTTCGAATCCGATACCCACATCAGCGCTGGACTCTGTTTACACACCTACCACCGCAAGTGGCGTGCCGCCTTCCAAAGAACATCGGGGTTTGCTAGGTCGCTAAGTCCAAATAGACCGATCCGAAAGCTCCGGCCCGACTAGGTTGGGTTGTCTCCCAAGCCCAATCCATTGACTAGTTCCTTAAAGAATTGTAAGTTTTCCTTCAAACTATTAATAGACAGGCTAGGCTCCGAATTAAGCACAACCTTTCTTCTAATATTCGGGCCACCAACCTCCAATAGACCTACCTCCTTTAAATTGCTTTTATTATTGGTTTTCTTCTTGTCCATTCGACCGTTATATTGAGAAGCAGAATCTTTCCCAAGATAATTGCCATGCATGATTTCTTTCCCTTTATGAAGCCTCAAATCAGGCAGATCTCCCTTATAATCCTCTTTGTGCATATCCCTATTATTAAGGATTCTGAACTGAGATCCTTCTTTTTCTCCCTTTTGATTATCTAAGGAAACTTGCACATTTTCTCTAAGTTTTCGCCTTGTCTTCCTTTCAACAATCATCCATGGCCCAAAATTTCCGTCCTTCTTTTTTGAACCATCTACAACCGTGTTTTGGATCTCCGATGACATTTCAGCCAGGGCGTTCTCTTTTTCACTAGAGATTCTAGAATTTCTAAAAGGGAAAGAATTTTCCACACGTCTGTACCTCCCATAGTAGAAACAAATTGTTGATAAAGATTCATATTCAACATTCTATTTACGCATTAATCAAAATATAGGACACCAAAGGCTTTTCCAAATCAACGTAAACAGCCATTCTAGCAAAACGCCCCCTAGCCCTGCTATCCGTGTTCATATCCAATTTAACCACTTTTCCAACCATTTCCCCTATCTCAGTAATAATTTTATGATTGTAAGTATCCAGGTAACCCAGGAAATCTGATCCATGCCATCACAACACTTGGGTAAGCCTGTGTGGGATCAAAGTCTAATGTCCAAGGTTGAACAGTCAAATATTGACAAAAAATGATCCAAGAACCTTCAGAAAGTGCCTTCGCAATCCAGCTTGTTCTGAAATTTTACTAGGAAGTATTCATTTTCAATATCCATCATATGCAAAGGCGCTGATGGTCTCCACGGGTCGTATAACTTCTTTTGCAAAACCGAAAAACCAATGTTACGACCAAGAAGTTTTAATATCACGGTGTTCTCCATACCTTGAATGAGGATTTTGTGAATCCTGTCTGAGAAAGAAATAGAAGGCGAGCCATTCACAACTGATTTCTGGATGTCCCCATTCACAACTAATTTCTGTATGTCCCCATCCAAGATATCAAGATCATTTTTTCCTTCCGATCCATTTAGAGTATCCTTTGAAGGTTGGCCAACGAGCATATCCCTCCACGAGATAGGCTTTTCTAGAGACAGATCAATCATCATGTCATTGTTATAATTATCTTCTTTTTCTCTGAATCGAACCTTCTTAGGAATTAACTCCCTCGTAATGGATTTTTCAGAATCAGTGTTTTCACAGAGAGAACTCATGTTTTTAATTTTTTTTTCTTCTTTTTATTATGATATTGTTTTTATAAAAAAATTGTGTTAATTTTGTTTTTAACTAATTTTATTAATATAAAATAGAGTTCCTACTTCGTTATAATTATAAACATCTTAATATCATTTAATTAATATTAAAGTTAGTTATATTAATTAATTATTATTTTGAATAATGTTTTTTTGCATCAGTTGCATTAAATGAAATTATATTGCATGTTAGGAAATGTTAAAAATATTTAAAAACTAATATATTCTCTATCATTTGAAAATTTTGAAAAATTTCTATTATAATATTTAGATTAAAATTAACATATTTTATATTTAAAAAATTGAGTATTAAATGTGGAAAATCACACATCCCAAGATGACGTGGGTATCTGTTCATATAATCTGAACTATAAGCTTTTAAAAAATACTGTAGATGTCGTATATATGAATAAAATACATATTTTTCTCTTTCTTTTTTTTAAAAAAAAACCTAATTTCTCGTGACAAAAGAAACCTGATTTGATAAAGTTTCGTGACAATTAGAAGAAGAAAAAAGGAAAAAAAATTAATAAATGTCATCAATATTAGGAATAGGAAATCTTAGAATTGCTGTAATACCAGTAAGCTTGGCCAATTGTTCTCCAGAAACATGCTTGGAGGAGAAAATAATAGCTTTCCCTCCCACTTTCTTCACCGATTTGGCCAACTCCGTATATTTTCTCCTCAATGCAATATCCTTACTCTTAACCAAATCATCAATAATCATGAATAAACCAGATATTGAACTCTGAAAGTATTCTTTTATTCATTGAATAAACCAGATATTGAACTCTGGTATATATACACAAGCTGTTAAGACTTAGTTACAACAACCCTAACTGTCACAACTACTGATGCTAAACTGCCATATCAATTTTATTCCTTAACATGCCTCCATCTCCTTAATCTCTGCTATTTGCTCACATGTTGCAACTATCTTGAGACACGACCGAAACATTGTAAAAAGAGGAGCTGACAGAGGCTTAGTAAAGATGCCTGCTACCTGCTCTTGCGCTGGAACATGTCCAACAATTAACGTTCTTGCAGCAACTTTCTCCCTTACGAAAAACAAATCCAACTCAACGTGTTTAAATTTTGAATGTAGCACTGGATTAGCTGAGACAGCAACAGCTCCCAAACAATCACACCAGACAGCAGTCTTCCTATTCAGAGAAACATGTAATCCAGCCAACAGTGATTCAAGCCAAACTAACTCAGTGACTGTATGAGCAAGGCCTCTATATTCAGCTTTTACAGTTGACTTGGAAACAATTTGCTGCTTCTTAGATCCCCAGGCAACAGGTTGCCTCCAAAAAATACACAGAACCCTATTGTAGACCTCCTGTCATCGACATCAGAACCCCAGTTTGCATCTAAATATCCAACAAGATCCAAGGTGACAGCTGGAGTGAAATGAAGACCATATTCAACAGTGTTTTGGAGATAGCGCAGGATGCGTTTCACAGCTTTGAAATGTTGATCAAGAGGTTTATGCATGAACTGGCAAACTCTATTTACAGCAAAGGTAATGTCTGGTCTTGTAATGACTATATACTGCAAGGCCCCTACAATACTTCTATACTCAGACGCATTCTCAATTGGACTTGAAACACCCCACACCCGGCCCACGAGCCTGAACCGGATCTGGTATGTTCCTTAAGAAAAACGGTTTTGAAGTTCTTTATTACTTAGAGATAATTTGTGTATTTTTCGAAAGATATTGGTTTTGGGTTGGGCTTAGGTTGGAAACCCGTTTACTTAATTTTAAAAGAACAATTATTTAAAGTGACAAAAAAAACAATCTAGGGTTTATTTAAGATATATGTTTTTAAACAATCATTAATTTTAAAGTAATTCGTAACATAATAATAAAAATTTAAATGAGAAATGAAGCAATCAAACTTGGGCCTTATGGCCTTATTACATCAAATAATTTCCAAAATTAAAATGAAAAGTACTTAGCAAAAATAAAGTCCAAATCGTTTATTTTTCTCCCCGCATGGCCACCTTCACTCCCCGCCGACCCGATCCATTCTTGCTCGCCGTCACCTGAAAAATAGTCCCACAAGGGGTGAGTCTACTGACTCAATGTGTACACAAACTAACAATCAACAATTCAGCATATACATGTTCATATCAAAGACATATTCATATAAAAATGATGCAACCCAAACCCAAGCCTATTTGTCCATCCGCTACACACCACCCGTACTCGCCAATACACCGTGGGGACTACTAAGTCGACCCTCCATCCGCTACACACCATCGAAGGCGATCGCTACTGATCGACGTGCTCATCGCCATATAATTTGTGTCATTAGACACCATATTCGAATAATGTAACCGGTTACCAAATTCGGATAATGTAACCGGTTACCATATTCATATTATGTGACCGTAGTCACCATATTCCGTTAGGTGAGACCAAGTCAACACCTTCTTCCCTTTTCACATATGCCCCAAATATTATTATATCATGCATAACATACTTATTTCTCATTCATGTTACTATTCACATGTTCAAAATATATCATATTCGTAATCCTATCAGAAGTAGGAAACGTGCACTGGGTACTCTTTACCACATTTGTGGTACTTAGCCACATTCTCATTCTTATGCATATTCATATATTAAAATAATTATTGCCATAATATATTGAAAGTTAGTGTGAGTACACACCGATTAAGCTTAATAGATTCCTTGAAATCCAGAAGAGAATCGATCACGCTTTAGATCTCAAATCCTACATAAGTTAATCACTTTAAAAGACCATTCGGCCACTTTTCCAAATACAACTAGGATTTGTATTACTTACCTTGTGATCGAATTGATTTTAAGAATCAAGTGCCGGATCTTTGTATTCCTCCCTTGTGAATTCGGCTAAAACACTATATTACTCCATAGGTTAGTTTTCTACTAAATAATAAATCCAAACATGTAACATAAGCCTTAGCCGAATTTCTTAGCACTTACCTTGTGATTCTAAATCTCGAAAAGTAACCCTTGGCTTATGGAGATGTTGAAATCCCTTAGATCTGAAATCCCAAAATTCCTCCTTTGGTAATCGGCCAAGAGACACAAAAGGGATTATTTCCTAGATCTTGATTAAAAAAATTAGAAAAATTCATTGTTCTTACCTTAGATCCTTGACCCTTGTATTCAACAATTGTAGAAACCTGAGAGATCCCTTGTAGATTCGGCCAAAATTGCTAATAGAATTAGTACCATGATTTTCAATAAAAAGAGATGGAATACAAATCGATTGACCACAGATCTTACCCCTTTTGATGCTGTAGTTGATTACTTCCTTGCTTAGAGTCACAGAGATTCGGCTATGGAGTTTAATCAGGTATCAAAAGAAAAGACTTTTGGCTTGACAGATGAAGAAAAGAGAAGAAGAGAAGACGAGAAGAAAATTCGGCGAGAGAGAGGGTTTGCTTAGGAAATTTCGCCACACTTGGAAAAGATGAGAGAAAATCTTTTAATTCTCCTTCTTTAGCCGAAATTACTAGGCCAAGAGTCCTTGACTTGGCCACCACTCTTCCTTGTGATAATATTATCACCTTATTTAAAAATAAATAAAGAAAAATCCTTTTTATCTCTTCTAAGTAATCCAAATTAAAAAGCTTTTATTTATCACATTATTATGCAATATTAATGGAAATAAAACACCTCTCTTTTTAAACACATGTGCCGTCCACCCACTTAGCCTAGGAAGCAAAAATAAAACTTCATTTATTTGCTTCCTTGTGACTCGAACCCAGGCCCATGCCTTTTGCACATGGCGCCATTTCCGTAGGCCCTAAGTGACATCTTCAGGCCACTTTTCCAAGCCTGTTTGTGTGTCAAATTTTACCAACTTTTTCTTTTAAGGCCTTCTTGCCTTAATCTCCCATTTTAAACTTTAAAACTCATAATTTTAGGGTCATTTCCAAGTTTCCTAAAATTTTCGATCAACTCACATTTGCCATTTTCTTACATTTCCAAGTTTCCTAAAATGTATACTTTCCATTTTGGATCATTTCCATTTTCATTTCTTAGTTTCCAAAAATGTGTACTTTCCATTTTTGAACCATTTCCTTACATTTCTGGGTTTCCTAAAATGTTCATGTCCTAATGCATTTCCAGGTTTCCAAAAATGTTCATTTCCATTTCCATGCATTTTTATACATTTCTGAGTTTCCAAAAATATCAAAAATTTATTCATAATGCATAAGACTTGTCATTTCATACAATTAAACCCAAAATGCATAGGCCCTTTCCAGGATGTTACAGTTCTACCCCACTTAAACAAAATTTCGTCCTCGAAATTTTCTAACTAAACAACTGAGGGTATTGCTGTCGCATTGTCTCTTCTGACTCCCACGAAGCTTCTTTCGATCCATGGTTGCGCCATAACACCTTGACTAGAGGCACTGACTTCCTCCGTAGTACTTTCATATCACGTTCCAGGATCCGAATCGGTTCTTCCTCGTAGGATAAGTCTGGCCTTAGCTACACTTCTTCAACAGGTACCACATGAGATGGATCCGATCGGTAGCGACGTAGCATGGATACATGGAATACGTCGTGCATCTGCTGCAACTCTAGTGGCAACTCCAATTGGTATGCCACTGGCCCAACTCGCTTCAGTACTCGATAAGGCCCTATAAACCTTGGGCTTAACTTCCCTTTTCGATCGAACCTCATTACCTTCTTCTAAGGGGAAACTTTCAGGAATACTTGATCTCCCACTTCAAACTCAATTTCCTTCCGCTTAAGGTCTGCGTACGACTTCTGCCTGTCAGAGGCTTCCTTCAACCGTGCCCAAATTAACTCAACCTTCTCTTCAGTTTCTGCCACTAATTCTGGACCCAAAACTCGGCGTTCTCCTAACTCGGTCCAACAAGTAGGTGTTCTACACTTCCTTCCATACAATGCTTCATATGGTGCCATCCAAATGCTTGCCTAATAGCTGTTGTTGTAGGCGAACTCAGCTAAGGGCAAGTAATCCTCCCAACTTCCTCGGAAATCCACCACACCGCCTCTCAGCATATCCTCCAACACTTGTATAACCCGTTCAGACTGCCTGTCTGATTGTGGATGAAAAGCCGTAGTGAAGTCTAACTTAGTGCCTAAAGCTTGATGAAGTGCCTTCCAAAATCGAGACGTAAACCTTGGGTCTCTATCAGAGATGATCGACCTTGGTACTCCATGTAACCTAACAATCTCCGCCACATATAACTTAGCCAACTTCTGAAGAGAATAATCTATTCTTATTGGGATAAAGTGCGCAGACTTGGTCAAACGGTCCACTATCACCCATATCGAGTCCTTCTTAGTAGGTGTAAGGGGAAGCCCACTAACGAAGTCCATGGTAATTCTCTCCCACTTCCATTGGGGAACTTTGATTGGTTGAAGCAATCCTGATGGGACTTGGTGTTCAGCCTTAACTTGCTGACACGTCAAACATTTCCCCACAAATTCAGTCACCTCTCGTTTCAGATCAGACCACCAAAATTGTTCCCTTAGATCTCTATACAACTTGATGCCTCCGGGATGCATAGCATAAGGGCTACCATGCGCTTCCCGAAGAATCCTTTGTCTCAACTCCTTATCCTTCGGCATACAGACCTTTCCCTTGTAGCACAATACTTCTTCATCATTGAAGCCATAGTCCTTTAATCCTCCTTGCTGTACTCGCTGTAACTTAGTACTTAAGTCCTTATCAGCCAACTGTCCCTCTTTCACCTCCTTTAGCCATGTGGGCTTGACTTGTAACTCTGCCAACAGGCTTCCATCATCATACATACTTAAATGAGCGAACAAAGCCCTTAAATCTGACACAACCTTCCTACTCAGGGCATCGGCTACCATATTCGCCTTGCCCGGATGATATTCTATCGAACAATCGTAGTCTTTCAGTAATTCCACCCACCTTCGTTGCCTCAAGTTCAACTCCTTCTGAGTCAACAAGTACTTAAGGCTCTTGTGGTCTGTGTAGATAACTGACCTTTCTCCATAAAGGTAGTGCCTCCAAACCTTCAGGGCAAAAATCACTGCTGCTAGTTCCAAGTCATGGGTTGGATAGTTAACCTCATGAGGCCTTAACTGCCGAGACACGTAAGCGACCACTTTTCCATCTTGCATTAGCATACAGCCTAATCCCGTATGCGAAGCGTCACAGTACACCACAAAATCCTTGCCTACCTCCGGCTGAATTAACACTGGAGCTTCCGTCAGCACCTTTTTAAGCTTTTCAAAGCTCTCCTGTTGCTTATCCATCCACACAAATGGTGCTTCCTTCCTTAGCAACTTTGTCAAAGGCGCGGCTATTGATGAGAATCCTTCCACGAACCTTCTGTAATAGCCCGCCAATCCTAAGAAACTTCGGATTTCAGCCACAGACCTAGGTGGTTTCCAATCCAACACTGCTTCGATCTTCCTAGGATCCACTCTTATTCCTTCTGCGGATACCACATGACCTAAGAATGCCACTTCCTTAAGCCAAAATTTGCACTTGCTGAATTTGGCATAGAGCTTCTTCTCCCTTAACACTTCCAACACATCTCGAAAATGCTCATCATGCTCCTCCTCTGACTTCGAGTACACCAAAATATCGTCGATGAACACCACGATAAATCTATCCAAATAGGGTTGGAAAACCCGATTCATCATGTCCATGAACGCGGCTGGAGCGTTCGTCAATCCAAACGGCATCACCACAAATTTAAAATGACCGTATCTTGTCCTAAAAGCGGTCTTATGAATGTCAGCCTCCTTCACCTTCAACTGGTGATATCCCGACCTTAAGTCTATCTTCAAGAACATAGCTACCCCTTTCAACTGGTCGAACAAGTTGTCTATCTTTGGCAAAGGATACTTGTTCTTGATGGTCAGTTTGTTCAACTAACGATAATCTATGCACATACGCATAGTTCCATCCTTCTTCTTCACAAATAGGACCGGTGCTCCCCATGGAGACACACTGGGTCGGATGAACCCACGATCCAACAATTCTTGAATTTGAGCTTTGAGCTCCACCAACTCCTTCGGCGCCATTCGGTATGGAGCGATTGACACAGGAGCTGTTCCCGGTAGCAAATCTATTCCAAACTCCACCTCTCTATCTGGGGGTATTCCTGGTAATTAATCTGGGAACACATCTACGAAGTCCCTTACCGTCCTAACTCCATGAACGCCTTCATCTTTACCTCCCAACGCACTTACGAAGGCTAAGAACGCCTTACACCCCTTCTTAACCATCTTCTCGGCCTTGAGTAATAAAACCACGTTAGACAAGTAGTTCCTCCTTTCTCCGATCATCACTACTACCTCATCCTCGGGGGTTCTTAGTTCCATACGTTTAGCCGCACAATCCAACACGGCTCGATGCTCTACTAGCCAATCCATTCCAAGTATAAGCTCAAACTCTCCGAAGGGTAACTCTATTAAGTCAGCCCGGAAAGTTCACTCCCGAATCTCTGTGGGTACATTCCGAAAGATCTTGTCTACCACTACGGTTTGGCCTAATGGGCTTACTATAGTCATCTGTCTATCGAGAGTTCGAGTCTAGGCCTAGTGTTTCCACTACACTACATGCAACATAGGAATGGGTCGAGCCCACATCAATCGAGCAAAATAGGGTTAAATCGAAAAATAAAGAACGTCACTGGTTATTACATCCATCCGCATGCGTCACCATCCTCCCTTCGGCGAACCGCATAAACCAAACCCGGTTGCCTTGCTTCACGCGTTAGCGCACCTCGACCCTGTGCTCCTCGGCCTCTGCCAACACCATTACCTCTGTTGGCCGAACCACGACCCCGTTGAGACTGCTATCCGCCTCTACCTCTACCGGCTGACTAACATTCCGAGTGCGGTCGGCTCTCATCCGGTTGCTTAGACAATCCTTAAGCATATGGTCCTTGGACCCACACTTGAAGCATCCTCCCGTCTTTCTCCAACATTCTCCCAAGTGCCTCTTTCCACAATGCTCACAAGGGCGATACTGCCAGCCCGTACCAGCTTGTTGATTCCATGGCCCGTCGACTCTAAGCCTCTTATGACCCTTTCCAGATGGCCCAAAACCTCTTTTGGGCTTATTACTATCCATAGCCTGCTTGGTAGCATCCTTAATTCCCTCGGCCACCTTGGCCTTTTCCACCAAAGAAGAGAACTCCCGCTCCTGATGCGGTGCTATCAACAGTCTCAGGTCGTCTCTCAGTCCGTCTTCAAAACGGACACAACGTTCATGTTCAGTCGCCACTACACCTCGAGCATAACGGCTCAACCTCAGGAATTCCGCTTCATATTCCGCGACAGACTTACTCCCTTGCACCAACCCCAGAAAAGCCTTTCTTTGTTCATCCGTATACCTGGTTCCCACATATTTCTTTTGGTATGCTTCCTTAACGTACTCCCAGGTCAGATCCTCAGCCGTGCCACCATCTCGCGCAGTTAACCACCATTGATACGCTTCATCGCGTAACAGTGCCACCATCCCCTTTAACTTCTCCTCAGGGGTCAAGTCGAGCTCATCCATGATGCGTTCCGTCGCTTCCAACCGATGATCACGGTATCTCGGGTGCCACTCCTGACACTCCACGAAACATCTCGACTCCATTAGCTCGGAGCCGTTCAGGCACAGATTTTCGGGTTCCTGAATTTCCACTCGCACCAGCCACCAATTGCAAAACTCGCAGCACAGCCTGCGACACAGCATCTTCCCCCGTCTGAGCTTGCTGCTCAGCACCCACAGTTGGAGGTGGTGGTGGCGGTGGTATTTCATTGTCGGACCCCTGACCCAATCTAATAGGTTTCGACACGGTCATCCTTCCTCTACCTCGTCCACGGCAACCACGTCCTCTAGAACTCATTTCCTAGCGTCGAGATCTGATTAAGGAATTTTATGGATTAGTCATTGTTCCACTTATTTACCCGCGAAGGAGTTTTATGAAAAGGGATTTAAGAGTGATTCTTTCGTATTCATACAAGCACACAGTCTTTTCCGTTCATTCATTCATCCATCAAACAAATATGAACTTTCGTTCATTCAGAGAAACATTATAGTTTTCGTTGTTGTTTTCCACTACCCATGGGTATTTTCGTAATTTTGTCCTACAGGGCATTTTCGTAATTCTTCAAAAGGAAAAACGTTCCTTGGTGTTTTTGTTAAAAAGTATTTTGAGAATTCAAAGTCTTGGGGTAATTTGGAGAAATTTCAAAATCCGGGGGTATTTCTGTAATTTTCGACCTCAGGGGTATTTTGGTAAATTTTCACAAGTCAGGGTAAATTTGTAAAATTTAGTAAATCAGGGATATTTCAAAAGTTGTAAAACGTTGTGGGTTCTTTTTGAGAATTGTTCCTTCCAAAATGGGGATGTTGCAAAAATTTTGGGAATCAGGGTCATTTTGGTAATTTTGTAAGTTAAGGGCAATTTTGTAATTTTCCAAAATCAAGGTATTTTGATATTTTACAAATTAGGGTTTTTGAATGTTTATAAAATAATGAAGTTTTGGCAAAATCGTTGAGAAGTTTGACAATTTGTGAATCAAGGGCATTTTGGTAATTTTAGCAGTAGGGGTATTTTTGTAATTTATGAAAATCAGAAAATTTTTTTTTTCTGAAGATCTTGTAAAGATAGTTTTCACCAGTTAAAAGAGTGATTTTAAAAGTTTTAAAACTAGGGTTTTGTTGTTTTGTTCTTCTTTTTTTCAAAACATGGCTAGTTCCTTTTTCGTGTTTTAGTCATTATGTTTAGCCTATGACCGAGCCCTCTTTGGTCAGGGTGAACCAAAGCTACGCACCAGGCAGGATTCGAATGGAGAGGAGGTGAGTCACGCGGACTACTTAAATTCCAAGCTCCCATCGAAACCATTCCTAGACATGCGCACAGAGGTTGCCACACCATCAGGCCTTCGAGTTAGGGTGAGCAGAAGCTACGCACGCACTGTGTAGGATTCTGCGAAGAGGAGGTGAGTCACTAGGACTGCTTAAATACCAGGCTCTTCCGGATCCAATCCTAGACATGCGTACAGGGGTTACCACACCCTATCTCAATGACTTAGCCATAGGTTTGTTTAGTGCATTAAATCTTATGTGGTTTTGTGTTTGAGTAATCTAGCCCTAGGGTTCATGTTCCTATCATTCTATTCTATGTTCCATGCCTTTTCTACCCTTATACAGATTCATAAATCACGAATCACACATAAAGTTAGGGGACTTACAGGTGGATCATGGTCGGAGACTTAGGTGCCATGCCGAACACTGCTTTATTTCAAAGAAAATCATTTGGGCTCGAATTAAAAACATTTTGGGCCTTAGCCCATAGGCCGAGAGTTGGCTGGCTCGATATCAAATCAAACACCCCACACCCTACCAAGAGCCTAAACCGGATCTGTTATGTTCCTTAAGAAAAACGATTTTGAAGTTCTTTATTACTTAGAGATAATTTTTGTATTTTTTGAAAGATATTGGTTTTGGGTTAGGCTTAGGTTGGAAACCCGTTTACTTAATTTTAAAAGAACAATTACTTAAAGTGACAAAAAAAAACAATCTAGGGTTTATTTAAGAAATATGTTTTTAAGCAATCATTAATTTTAAAGTAATTCATAACGTAATAATAATAATTTAAACAGAAATGAAGCAATCAAACTTGGGCCTTATGGCCTTATTACATCAAATAATTTCCAAAATTAAAATGAAAAGTACTTAGCAAAAATAAAGTCCAACTCGTTTATTTTTCTCCCGTATACCACCTTCACTCTCTGCCGACCGACTCCATTCATTACTCGTCAGAACTGAAAAATAGTCCCACAAGGGGTGAGTCTACAGACTCAATGTGTACACAAACTAACAATCAACAATTCAGGCATACATGTTCATATCAAAGACATATTCATATAAAAATGATGCAACCCAAACCCAAGCCTATTTGTCCATCCGCTACACACCACGCCCGCACTGTCACCACACCGTGGGGACTACTAAGTCGACCCTCCATCCGCTACACACTATCGAAGGCGATCATTGCGATCGACGTGCTCATCGCCCATATAATTTGTGTCATTAGACACCATATTCGAATAATGTAACCGGTTACCAAATTCGAGATAATGTAACCGAAGTTACCATATTCATATTATGTGACCGTAGTCACCATATTCCGTTGGTGAGACCGAAGTCAACACCTTCTTCCCCTTTTCACATATAACCCAAAATGCCCCAAATATTATTATATCATGCATAACATACTTATTTCTCATTCATGTTACTATTCACATGTTCAAAATATATCATATTCGTAATCCTATCAGAAGTAGGAAACGTACCTGGGTACTCTTTACCACATTTGTGGTACTTAGCCACATTCTCATTCTTATGCATATTCATATATTAAAATAATTATTTCCATAATATATTGAAAGTTAGTGTGAGTACACACTGATTAAACAATAGATTCCTTGAAATCCCAAAGAGAATCGATCACAGTTTAGATCTCAAATCCTACATAAGTTAATCACTTTAAAAGACCATTCGGCCACTTTTCCAAATACAACTAGGATTTGTATTACTTACCTTGTGACTGAATTGATTTTAAGAATCAAGTGCCGGATCTTTGTATTCCTCCCTTGTGAATTCGGCTAAACACTATATTACTCCATAGGTTAGTTTTCGGCTAAATAATAAATCCAAACATGTAACATAAGCCTTAGCCAAATTTCTTAGCACTTACCTTGTGATTCTAAATCTTGAAAAGTAACCCTTGGCTTATGGAGATGTTAAAATCCCTTAGATCTGAAATCCCAAAATTCCTCTTTTGGTAATCGGCCAAGAGACACAAAAGGGATTATTTCCTAGATCTTGATTAAAAGAATTAGAAAAATTCATTGTTCTTACCTTAGATCCTTGACCCTTGTATTCAACAATTGTAGAAACCTGAGAGATCCCTTGTAGATTCGGCCAAAATTGCTAATAGAATTAGTACCCTAATTTTCAATAAAAGAGAAGGAATACAAATCGATTGACCACGAGATCTTACCCCTTTTGATCTCAGTAGTTGATTACTTCCTTGCTTAGAGTCACAGAGATTCGGCTATGGAGTTTAATCAGTATCAAAAGAAAAGACTTTTGGCTTGACAGATGATGAAGAAAGAGAAGAAGAGAAGATTTAGAAGAAAATTCGCAGAGAGAGGGTTTGCTTAGGGAAATTTCGGCCACACTTGGAAAAGATGAGAGAAAATCTTTTAATTCTCCTTCTTTAGCCGAAATTACTAGGCCAAGAGTCCTTGACTTGGCCACCACTCTTCCTTGTGATAATATTATCACCTTATTTAAAAATAAATAAAGAAAAATCCTTTTTATCTCTTCTAAATAATCCAAATTAAAAAGCTTTTATTTATCACATTATTATGCAATATTAATGGAAATAAAACACCTCTCTTTTTAAACACATGTGCCGTCCACCCCTTAGCCTGGGAAGCAAAAATAAAACTTCATTTATTTGCTTCCCTTGTGACTCGAACCCAGGCCCATGCCTTTTGCACATGGTGCCATTTCCATAGGCCCTAAGTGACATCTTCAGGCCACTTTTCCAAGCCTGTTTGTGTGTCAAATTTTTCCAACTTTTTCTTTTAAGGCCCTCTTGCCTTAATCTCCCATTTTAAACTTTAAAACTCATAATTTTAGGGTCATTTCCAAGTTTCCTAAAATTTTCGATCATTCTCTGTTTACTTGCCATTTTCTTACATTTCCAAGTTTCCTAAAATGTATACTTTCCATTTTTGGATCATTTCCATTTTCATTTCTTAGTTTTCAAAAATGTGTACTTTCTATTTTTGAACCATTTCTTTGCATTTCTGGGTTGCCTAAAATGTTCATGTCCCAATGCATTTCCAAGTTTCCAAAAATGTTCAGGTTTCCAAAAATGTTTAGGTTTCCAAAAATGTTCATTTCCATTTCCATGCATTTTGATACATTTCTGAGTTTCCAAAAATATCAAAAATTTATTCATAATGCTTAAGACTTGTCATTTCATACAATTAAACCGAAAATGCATAGGCCCTTTCCAGGATGTTACAGGACTGCCAACAAATTGAGACAAAGTAGTTGAAGATACCATGGGTGTGGGAGAGCTTTTTCCTTGATCCATGCAAGCCCTGTGTAGAAGCTCAAGGATATACTTCCGTTGACTAAAAAATAAGCCGTTAGTGGTGGGAAGAACTTCAATACCAAGGAAGTAGTTGAGAGAGCCCAAATCCTTTAAAGAGAACTTAGTATTCAAGGTGGTGATAAATTTATCAATACTACCTTGATGATTCCCCGTTACAATGATGTCATCTACGTAGATAAGTACATACAGGAGCACACCCTCAGTCTTTCGAACAAACAGGGAGCCATCAGATTTGGTCAAAATAAACTGAGAAGCAAGTAAAAACTCTCTTAACTTTGAGAACCAAGCTCGAGGAGCCTATTTAAGGCCATAAAGCGCTTTCTTTAAATGACAAACCAAGGTTTGACCACCAACCTTCTGCTCAAAACCTAGGGGCTGCACCATGTAAATCTCCTCTGACAAATCCCCATTGAGAAAGGCATTGTTAATGTCAATTTGCCTTAGTGACCAGCCAAACTTCACAGCCAAGGATAAAACTACACGAATCGTAGTGGGTTTCACAACAGGGCTGAAAGTTTCTTGATAATCAATACCAGCTTCCTGTAAGTATCCTTTTACAACTAGTCGACCTTTGTAGCGAGCAATAGTGCCATCCGAGTGTCTTTTAACTTTGAATATCCATTTTCAACCATCAGGCCTTCTGTTGACAGGTAAGGGAACTAAGTCCAAAGTTTTATTCTGTAGCAACGCATCATACTCCTGCTGAGCTGCCATTTTCCATTCTTTGCTGGCAAAGGCTTCCCCAATCGTGACAGGTTTAGGAACTCCAAGATCAGCTGTAAATAACTTGGGTTTGAAAATCCCATTCTTGGACCTGGTTTGCATAGGATGAGTGTTAACACTAGGAGCTTCCTGTAGGTGCTCAACAGGCAAGGGACTGTTGGAAGTAGGTCGAGAAGTGAATAAGTCAGTTGACAAACCACCAGTAGGGGATGGAATAGAAGTTGGTCCACTGGTATCTGGCATTGCTGGTGATTCTGGTTGAGCGGAAGAAACAGTCAGAGGTGAGTCAGCAATAGTAGATCATGGTAGGGGAGAAATGAAAACAGGAACTCGAGCTTGTAGATGCTGAAACTAAGAGTTAGTCCGAGAAGCTCTGCTGGAGCTAGAAGAGTCAGCAAAGGAAATAAATCTTCATCGAATAGCACATGTCGGGAGACAAAAATCTTTCCACTATTATCAAGGCATTTATATCCTTTGTGAGCTGAGCTATAACCAAGGAATACACAGGGCTTGGAACAATACTCGAGCTTATGATTATTAAAAGGTCGAAGATAGGGATAACACCTACAACCAAAAACCTTTAAAAACATGTAACTTGGCTGAGTGCGTTGCAACACTTCAAAAGGTGACCGTCCTTGGAGAGCAGGCGCGGGAAGTCTATTAATGAGGAAAACAGCACAGCTAAAAGTATGAGCCCAAAAGTGTAGAGGCATGCTAGCTTGAGCCATCAAAGTTAGGCCAGTATCGACAATGTGCCTATGTTTCCTCTCGACCAGACCATTCTACTCAAAGGTGTGGGGACAAGTTAGGCGGTGATGAATGCCAAGCTGAGATAACACTATTGAAAAATGCCAAAATTCACCACCCCAATCAGTCTGAAGAGCCTTAAAAGAACATCCGAATTGAACAGTAATAAATTTCTGCAAATGGAGAAATTTTTCGAGAGCTTATGAGATTTTCCAAGCTGACATGCTGAACAAACATTCATCTTACAACTTTTGGAAACAACATTACATTGCTGAAAAACTGTTTTAACAGTTTTATTACAAGGATGGCCTAAACGTTTGTGCCACAACTCAAAACTAGAGCAACTAGAAGCTGAAAGTCCCAAACGAGCAATATGAACAATAGCTGGAGGTGAAGAAGTAGACCTGTACCCCTGAGTGTAAGAAAGATCAAATTGATATAAACCATTATGAATGCGGCCCACTAACAGAATGCTCCCTGTCTTGGTATCCTTCATAAAACAACGAAAAGCATTAAACTCAAAATAAACATGGTAATCTTTTTCAAACTGAGCAACTGACATTAAATTTTCACAAATGTCAGGTACATGCAAAACATTTCTCAGATGAAAGATTCTACTGTCAGTTGTGAAAGAGCATGTGCTAATATTCTCCACTGGAACTGACTTGCCATTCCTCATAAAAAGTTTGCTATTACCTGTGTATTGAGTGACCTGTTGTAAACCTTCCAGATCATTAGTCACATGATTGGAAGCACCCGAGTCTGGGTACCAGATTTTTACAGTTGAGGAGCTTGGAGAAAACTGCTCTTTAACCGAAACATGATTTGCTTGTAGGCTAGAACCTTGTGCAGAACCATTTTGAGAACAACACGGATGACCACAAGAGGAAAAAGGAGAAGAATCTTAGAAGTGATGAAAATGGGCCTGCATAGATTGATCAGAAGTTCCTTCAAAGGTCTCGTCAAACCGATAGTAACACCTATGAACAGTATGACCAATGCGTCCACAAAGCTGACATTGAGGCTTATTATGCATAAATTTTCTACCTCGGCCTCTACCTCGAGATGATCTACCACTGCCTCTATAGGGTGGTCTGGAACCTCTATTAGAATGACCACGACTACTAACACCAGAATCATGATGCTGAGCAACATTGGCTTGAAAAGACATGGTAGAAGCTAGATCTTGTTGTCGAGATTCACAATCACTAAGCATTTCAGCAAGAAGGTCAAGACGAACACTCATTACAGACGCAAGAATACGAATTGACTCATACTCCACTGGCAGGCCTGCAAGAATGATACTAATTTGTTCTTGCTCAGAGATAACACTACAGCAGCCACAAGAGTGTCACACAGATTTTTAACCTTGGCCAAATATTCTTTAATGGTCAGTTGACCCTTTATCTGAGAATAAAGGGAATGTCTCAAAGTAGAGATCGTGAGAGTAGACTTAGAAGCAAAATGTTTAATAACAGCACTCCATACATCAAAGCTAGATCGAGCATTAGTGAGATGAACAAGAACATCATCACAAATGGTGGATAAAAGCCAAGAAGCTAACAATTTATACTATTGTTTATGAAATAAGAAGTCAAGATTAGGAACAAGATTACCATTGCTATCAATAATCGACTGTGGAAGAACAATAACAGTACCAAAAACAAAACCATGTAGCCCATACCCTTCAAGTATCAGCAAAACTTGTTGCTTCCATAAAAGAAATTTGTGTTCTCCAAGTTTTACAATGTCATGTTTGGGAAATTGTTGAAGTTTCTTCAAAACTCCAAGAATCAGATGAGGAGAAGGGTCACCTATTGGAACACCAGAGTTGACGGGCTATCGATTTTCATCACCGTCACCAGAAACGACCTCTGTTGCCATGAAGAAAAAGAGAAAAAAATTTTAGGGCTCAGATACCATGTTGAGATTCATGATTAATCTGAAAGTATTCTTTTATTCATTGAATAAACCAGATATTGAACTCTGGTATATATACACAAGCTGTTAAGACTTAGTTACAACAACCCTAACTGTCATACCTACTAATGCTAAACTGCCATATCAGTTTTATTCCTTAACAGTCTCAATTGCCACCATCTCTTTTGCAATCTCCACACTCTTTGGTCCATAACAAGCACGATCCGAATCCAGCAATAGCAAGTCCGAGAACTCTTTGTAAACCCTGATTTCCATCCCAGCTTTTGTTCTTATGATCAACCCCATCACGTCTTGGTCATTGAATATCTCTTTCAGACTGCCCTTGTTCCCTATGTTCACCATCATGAATCGCGATTTGTTGTCCTCGATCGACTTCATCTTCAATCTATGAGCCTCCTAAAATAAATACCCTTGAAACTCTTGTTTGATAGACCCAGGGCTTCCTATCACCACGCATCAAACACCATTATCGAAATTCACATGCTTCACGAATGCCTGAAAAACCTTTTCATAAAACTTGTTCGACGCGACTTTATTGTCAGTTTTCGAAGCCTCGATTTTTGCACAAAAGGTCGTTTTATGTCCGACCAGAAACGAAAGCTTATCACCGCAAGGTTCGCCGTGGATGCTTTTTCGCTTTCGTACAAAGTGCTGATAACATCAGAACTCCAGACTTCCTTGGTGAGATCAAACTCCTTGTGTCTCTCAATCTCCAGAGTGTGGTACGAACCGGAAGGCATTAGCTCATTAAAGATCAGAGTCTTCCCACGGACGCTCAATATCGGCGAGTCTTTCTCGTAATAAACATCAGTGACTTTGATTTGGAGTCTAATTTTGACCCTAGGTGCATGTTTCTTTCGATTTAAGTTATCAGACGAAACAACTCTCCTGGTGGTGTCGGCGACGAAGGTATCGCCTTTGGCCATGATGTTGTAGGCAATCCATAGATCATCTTGTTCTTGCATGATGATCTTCACAGATCCAGGCTGGTTAAGTGCAAAGTCTTGTTGAACAATCTTCATGTTGCTTGCTTTTTGTTGTCCTATAGATTTGTATATTTGGTTAACACGTGGTGTTCGTTGTGTCTGTATATAATACATTTTCAGCGGTGAATAAAGTCGAGTAGTATAAGGATTCTAAAAGTTTATTATAATTGATGTTTCTTTTATAATGGTTTGGAACCATTAGAAATTTAGAATTATTTTTTTAAACAGTAAATATACTATATATTAAAACCCCTCAGAGTTGTAAATTAAATTTAGAATTATATTTTAAATTTTGTAGTAAATTAACTCTCAAATCCTCATATTATTCAATTAATTTAATTAAATAAATTATTCAAAAATATATTCAGAAATTCATTCAGTCGATTCACTAATAATTAATTTAAAACCTAAAATAAATAAGATAGTTTAAATTTTATAGTAAACTAGTTTTCATACCTAATGCATAAGTTTATATTGTGTATTAATTAAAATATGTTATATTTCTTATTTAAAATATGTAATAATTATTTAAATGTTTAGTTAGAGCATGAAATCTAAAAATACAACCGTGGGAAATTTTTCTAAAAAACAATTAAAAATTAAAAATTAATTTAATTTAAATAATACTCATATGAAAAATAAATTAACATCAAATCAACAATTTATTTTAAATTCTATAATTCAAAATTTTAATTTTCATCCTGTAAATTGAAGTCTAACATTAATATGATTTATGAAATATTTAAAATTTAAGAAAAGAATTGATTTAAAATTAATATATTTATAACTAATTTTTTGTCTATATGATGTACGGATTAATTGTGTGCTAATTAAAATATATTATATTGAATTATTAAAAATTTATATAAGTTTTATAACCTTTCATAAATATTATTATTGAAAAAGCAAAAATAATATAAATATTAATTTTTTTTATAATGATGATAGTTTAAATTATAGTTAAGATAAAAAACTTTAATATATAAAATAAAATTAATGATTTGATATTAATCTCAATTATGATTTCAGTTTTACTCTTAAAAAAGAGTTAAAAAGAAAAGATTAAAAGAAAAAATATGTAAATTAAGTTATTAAAAAAATTATATAATGAAAAGATGTATGAAAAAAAAAAGGATACCCTCGTTCAAAAAGAAAAAGAAATACACAATTGGTAACTAATTTAATAAAATTAATCTGTATGATTTCAATAATATTTTTTAGATCTTTTCTCATTTATCTATTAAAGAAAGAAATATTATATATATATAAATGAAATTAAATTATGAAAAATTAAAAAAAATGAGTGCATAAATTGTAACATTTCTTTTTTCAGTTGTGTCGAAAACAGTAATTTTAAAATATCATTTCTAATGTTCAAGACAGTAAATTTTATTAAAATTTGGTCTATTAATTTTGTCAAATTAATAGTTAATTAATATACAAAAACTAAATAATAAAAAATATATCGCTATTTATTTTTAAATAATCCAAACCCATAATATATAATCAAACGGTGGTGAAGAATATTTTTAATACACAAATTAAGTTAATTAACTGTAAGCTTGTAATTAACTTAGTTTAATTAGATTAAATAGGATTAGTTAACTTTAATTAAGTATAAAAGAAAAAGAAAAATATGACACTTTTGATTCATCTTCAACCTCTTGCCGCGAGGAGAAGAAAGAAAACCCTTAAAGCTTCCAAATCTTCAGTTCTTTAATTGATTAGTTCAATTTAGTTTTTTTTTCTTATAATTTTTATATTTTTGAGGTCGTAGGAGATTGATTTAGCTAGGCCATGTATCAATTTGTAAAGTTGTTAAAATTTTCAAAAGTTTACATTGATGAATTGTTGAATAAATTGATGTTAAATGGTTAGATTTTAAGCTCAGATGTGAAAAATGACTAGATTATAAAATTTAATTGCTAGTTTTTGAACATGGGGACTAAAGTGTATAAATTTCACAATTAGTATAAAATTTCTATAATTATAGATAGTAGAGAATCTTAAAAGGATGTAATTAAGGTCGGTTTCGAAATCAAAGTTCAGATTTGAAAGATATTACAATTTCGATTTTAAGGACTAAATTGAATAAAATGTAAAACTTGATGGGCATTCAAAAAGTGAAATTGAACTGATTCATGCATATAATAGGATATTATAAATTGTTTGGAATTGATAAATTGAACTGAATTTTTGTTTAGATCGAGAATTGAACCAAACCGAGGATAATCGAGAAAAAGGAAAAATTATCGATTAGTCCTTGCAATTCAACTCGTTTATTGTTTACTTGAGTAAGTTTATACAGTATGTTTTTATTTAAATTGTTTTGTATTTGAATTATATATATGTATTTGTTTGGTTGTGATTTGAATTGTTTGTGATTTGGTACAAATGAGACATGGATTACATTGTGAAGATATACATTTATATGTGTTGAAAATGACTGGATGAACCTAGTAAAGGTCTTGTGCACACTAGTATAGATTGATTACCGATGATTACCGAGATCCAGCATTTTTTGCAGACTCGAAGATACATGTGACATAAGTTTAGCTCAGACAAGTAACTTGATATCGTTTTAAAGGTTTAGCCCAGATAGGTAGCCTAACATGTTTATTTTCAGCTTGGCCAAGCAAAATGCCTCTACGGAGACCACTGTTACTGAATGTCTCTATAGAGATCACTGTTACTGAATGTCTTTTTGGAGACCATTGTTACTGTATGTCTCTACGAAGACCTTGGTGTGGTGAAGGGATGTATTGTTATACGATTATATGTATAATTGCTTATAGGCTTTGCACTATAGTGCCCTAGTGTGGTGTAGTTACATGTGTATTTATGTTTGAGTAATAGAAATATATTTTTTTATTCGTACATGAATAATCATAAACTTAAGGTCAAATGTGTGGTAAGAATATTCCATGATGACCAATTTCTTTATAAACCAGGGATTATGTATATGAATGGCATGAGTGCTAGTTTTTAAGTAAAGCTTGATGGGTTATCCTTTTCTAATATAGAAGACCTTGTTAGAAAACTTGGATATGTGAATGTGCCCTTTATTTATCTCAGTATACCTAATACTGACTTTGCTCTTAGTTTCATGTTGGTAAATGATTATCCTAATGTAAATGAATTGATAGATATTTTGGTTAAATGGGGGCACTGTAACATCCTGAATCGGGACCTTTGCATTTTATCTGATTGCATGTAGATAATATGGATGTCATGACTAGTTTAGGGTATTTTAGGGTCCAGGTATGAGCTAGGGGTAGGCTAGAGCCCTATCGAAAATTTTCTTTTTGGGCACTTAGAAGGGGGAGCTGAATGGGATAGGAGTTAAGGGTGGTTGGTGGTGTGTTTTGACATAAGAAGTGCCTTGGTAAAATGGAAAGGAGGCGCCACTTAAGGCACAAGGGGGTGACGCCTCAGGGAAGCTGAAGGGGACTGCTCGCGGGAATCCCATTTTGTGTATTTTTTTTTTTTGACACCAGGACAAGGGAGAGTTGCACTCAGTTGGGACTCTAGTGGATGAGTGTTGAAGGAGTCAACATCTTTTAATAAGTGGAGTAGAGTATATCAAGGAATTTGAAGCATTCAAACAAGTTTGAATGTGTGATCAGGAGAAAAACAAGGAGGAAAAGAAGGGATTGAAGAGGGGTGAGTGTTAGCCAAATTTGAGAAGGAGTTGGAAGGGGTTTGGGCATTCGGATTTTGGGTGCTAGTCTAGGGGGTGGCCGAATGTTGGTGTAAGCCTTTGGGAAGTATTAAATATTCGGCTAGATAGGGAGCATTTAGGGTCTTTTCCTCTCATTTTCTTTTGTGCCGAAACCACACTGCTTATGGAGCATTCTTTCTTTTCTCTCAACTATCTCATTTTCTGCTTCTTTTGTGTTTCGCCGAACCTACCTTGCTTTCCACTCATTATTTGTGTCCCAATCTTTTTGCCATTTTCTTAAAAGCCGAAAACCCTCTGAAGCCATACCCCTGCCGAAACCTCATTTTCTTCTTCTTTCTTTCATTTGGTTCAGCAAGAGCCGAAACTCCATTTCTCATTCCTCCTCTTCATCTTTTTCATTCTTTGTTAGCCGAAACCTTCTGAAGCCTCATCTTTTGCCGAAACCTCTATTACTCTCCTCTCTTCTCTTTCAACACTTTGGCTGAATATCACTGGTTGAGAAGCACCTTCCTTTTTCATCATTTTTTTTCATAGAAGAATAATTTCGGCATTTGGGGTAAGTTCTTTTTACTTTGGCCGAATCTCTCCATCTCTCATCTATTTTCTTCTCGTTTTCTTTGGAAAGAAAAGCCGGAATTTGCCATCTGTTTTGAATAGTTCTTATTCATCTATAAGTCGAAATCCTCTGGCACTCAAATCTTTTCCTTTGACTCTTGGTTGCAGTGGATCGCCGTCATTGATCTGTCAACCCCCTCAATCGATTTCCCTAGTGGCGGTGGTAAGGGACTTCTTTCATTTCAATCATTTTCTTGCATTAAATGCCGAAGGCAGTAATCCTATTCTCTTAACTCTTGGCCGAATATAGGAGGGGGTGGTGACGCTTTCTTTTGGACTCTCGGGATTCGTTTGGTTTGTGAATCGAGCCTAAAGCTTTGAGATTTGTCGATCTAGGTAAGGGTCTTAGCTCTAAGTGTTGGTTTCCTGTTATTTGATTTCTCTGCTTTAATCCGTTTAGTGATCAAGGTGTGTGTTCATGAACTCTAATGCCAGCCAAGCGATAGGAGGGGTTGGATCTGTAAACCCAGCCCCTAAGTTTAAGAAATGGGCAGTGTCAGCAGTTCGGGATTAGCCACCAGGTTGTGGGCCGGCATCTGAGCAGAGTAGTAGGCAGATAGCAGTGGTGTCGATTAACGATAGCGTCGACGTAGAGAGTGTGGAATTACGAGTAATCATGTGTGTAACTTTTACACACTTCATATGTTAATATGCTATTATTTTGTGTGTTGTCAAAAGCCGAAGTGATAGCGAAAATCAATAAGTTACCCTTGTGGGTAAAAGCAAGGACTCCGGGTAAGTCCATTTTAATTGCTAACGTTATTTGCCTATGTTCAAACCTGCATGTGCTATGTCATATCGTTCTTAATTGTAAGTATGACCATATTGTATTGCAAAGCATGTACATGAAAATGGGTATGATGAAAGGAGGGGGAAGGTATGATTATCAGACTATCACCAGTGGTTAGGTACCACACATGGGTTGGCCCTACATATTATTATTTTATGACTAAGTCTCAGTGGTTTGGAACCACCAGTGGTTAGGTACCACATATGATTATTTTTGTGACTCGTCCCGATGGGTTGGCCCCACATATCGATATACGGGATCGTCACCAGTGGTTAGGTACCACAAGTGGGTTGGCCCCACATATGATTATTCTGTGACTTCAGTCACCAGTGGTTTGGAACCACCAGTGGTTAGGTACCACCAGTGGCTAGGTGCCACAAATTTTGGGTAGACTCAGGAGACTCAGATGGATAGGTTGGATTGGTTGCATGACATACATGTTTGCATATGAATCTGTGTAAAAGCTTAAAATCTTTTGGATGGGGAGTTATACACTGAGTCTCGGTGACTCACCCCTTCCGTTACTTTTTACAGATAATTCCTAGATCGCGGATTTGAAGCCGGGATGGACTCGAGGTGGCCATGCTCAATATTTCGGGTTCTATTTTAATGTTTACTTCGGATTCATTTTATTTTAAGTTTGGGTTTTAGTTATGTAATAAGGCCACTTAGATTTTATTTTGGGATTATTTATTTGTTCAAATTTCCTCACAATGTTGTTAAACATTAAAGGCACGCCTAATAAACTATGAAATGGACGTTTTTTAAAACTTAGTTAAATTTTCGGGATTTCCAAAATTTTACCATCGGGTAATTAGCAAACCAGTAATTATAACAAGGCAACTCTATTTTTCTAAACTAAGTCTATAAATGATTTTAGCAAATCACGCAATACAAACTTAGGTTTTTGAATACTCCAAAGTTTTCTTTCCAATTTAAGATGTCAACTTGATTTTCCAAAATACGTTTTTTCCCTGTGACATGCCAGATTCGGTAGTAGCATTTTGGCCGGGTTTCGGGTGTTACAATTATGGTATCAGAGCCTGGTCCAAAAGCTCGACTGTGGGCATTATGCCCAAATTGTTTTTCAAAAAGGGGTTTGCAAAATGGTTTGAATGAGAAACATGTTTTGAGAAGCATGGCACCTGAGTCTCCGGCACCAATCCACGACGGTAAGTCTCCTAACTGCTGTTTATATGGTTTAAATGTCTGTGATATGAATGCTAGTAGTAGGAACTTATACTTTAGAGACTGAAGCCTGTAGGACAGTGTGAACTTACGAAAACAATACTCTAATAAATAGTTCATAAGACTGTGCCGAATAAACAGTGGAAGAAAGCTAACTCATACAATTCTTAAATCAGATTAAAGTCGTGAACGCTAGTCATGGGCACTTGAGGACGCGAGCGTAATGTGCGTGGTCATCGTAGGGGTACGATTACTGTGTCGGAACCAGTAGGGTCTGGTCATGGGTTAGAGAATGAGGTGCCACCACCGCCAGCTGTGGGTGCTGAGTTTCAGGATCAAACGGGTGGTGATGATGCGATGTCTGGCGATCTTTGCGCCGCGGTTCTTTGAGCGTTGCGAGCAGTGCGGTACGGGGCGCGAAAATCTGTGTCCGAACGACTCCGAGCTAATGGAGCAGAAGTATTTAGGGGTTTTCTGGTGTAGCTCCCAACACAGCTGAGTACTGGTTCGAGGCGACGGAGCGCATAATAGATGATCTATATTTCACGACTGAGGAGAAGTTAAAGGGGATAGTGTCCCTTCTTCGGGATGAGTCCTATCAGTGGTGGCTCACGGTCAGGGATGGTGCGATAGCGGATGATATTACCTGGGATCTCTTCAAGGCGGCTTATCAAAGGAAGTACGTCGGGTCTAGTTATATAGATGCGTAGCGTAAGGTGTTTTTGAATCTGGTTCAGGGGAGTATGTCAGTATCTGAATATGAGGCGAAATTCTTACAGTTAAGCCGTTGTGCTGGGGGTATCGTGGCTACGGAACATGAGCGCTGTGTTAGGTTTGAGGACGGGCTAAGGGATGAGCTGCGGGTATTGATTGCTCCACAGTGAGAGAGGGAGTTTGATGTCCTCGTGGAGAAGGCCAAGATAGCTGAGGAGGTGAAATAGTCTCATGGCCCAATCGGGACGAAATTGGAATAAAAGGAGTTCTGGGCCATCGGGGTCTGCTGGGAGTTCTCAGAAAAGGGCTAGATTTGGCGAGCCGAGTCAAGCTTCAAAGCTTGCTGCTGCTACCCAATGGCTACCACGGTGTGCTCGATGTGAGAAGTCTCATTTGGGGGAGTGTTGGACAGGTAACAGAGGGTACTTCGAGTGTAGGTCGATGGATCACCGGATAAGAGATTGTCCACAGAGGCCAGCTAGGACTCAATCTGAGGGTCAAGGACGTGCACCATTCAGGAGAGATGGTCAGCAACCGCAGAAGGGTTGAGGTTTAGCCAGGGGTGGTAACGGTAATGGACGGGGCCGTGGAGCACCGGGTAGAGGTGCTGGAAATACAGATGCAAGACAACCTGGGTTGGTTTATGCAGCGAGGCGTCGAGAGGAGGGCGACGCACCGAACATCATAACTGGTACGTTCTTAATTTACGGATTGCCCTATACTGCTTTGATTGATGTTGGTTCTACGCACTCTTATGTTGCTAGTAGTATAGCGAGAACTCTAAACTTAGCCTATGAGAACTCTTATAGGGAGATGACTGTAATTAGCCCTCTAGGTCACTCTGTGGTTGTAAACAAACTGTATAAGGATGTACCCCTAAAACTTCAAGGGGTAGTGTTTCCGGCTAATCTGATGGAACTGCCATTTGGGGAGTTCGATTTGATCTTGGGTATGGATTGGTTAGTAAAGTATCAAGCAAGTTTGGACTGTGCAGCCAAGCGCATGGTGCTGAGAGCTGTCGAGGGTGAAGAGGTGGTGATGATAGGTGAGAGGAGGAACTACCTATCTAATGTGGTATCCGCTTTGAAGGCCGAGAAAATGGTGAGGAAAGGATGTAAGGCGTTTGTAGCTTATGTTTGTGCCTTAGAGGTTAAGGAATCAACTGTGGGGGAGGTCCGAACGGTGAAGGAGTTCTCTGATGTCTTCCCAGAAGAGCTTCCAGGTTTGCCTCCAGATCGCGAGGTTGAGTTTGGTATAGACCTTCTACCCGACACCGCGCCAATGTCTATTGCCCCATATAGAATGGCGCCAAAGGAGTTAGTGGAACTGAAAGCGCAGATCCAGGAGTTGTTAGATCGAGGTTTTATCCGACCGAGTGTATCTCTTTGGGGAGCACCCGTGTTTTTTGTTAAAAGGAAGGACGGATCGATGCGAATGTGTATAGATTACCGTCAGTTGAATAAGCTGATGATTAAGAATAAGTATCCATTGCCAAGGATAGACAACCTGTTCGACCAAATTAAGGGAGCATCAGTCTTTTCTAAGATAGATCTGAGGTCGGGATACCATCAACTTAAGGTCAAGGAGACGGATATTCATAAAACGGCATTTTGTACTCGTTACGGTCACTATGAATTTTTGGTGATGCTGTTTGGATTGACCAACGCACCAGCAGCATTTATGGATATGATGAATCGGGTTTTTCAACCGTATTTGGATCGGTTCGTCGTAATGTTTATAGATGATATACTGGTGTACTCGAAGTCCGAGGAGG
The DNA here is from genome assembly GCA_025503065.1 of Gossypium bickii. Taxonomy (NCBI): domain Eukaryota; kingdom Viridiplantae; phylum Streptophyta; class Magnoliopsida; order Malvales; family Malvaceae; genus Gossypium; species Gossypium bickii. The sequence goes on along the minus strand of CP106717.1, from coordinate 35,960,673 downwards.
AGCATGATGCACATCTTCGTGTGGTTTTGCAACTTCTGAGGGAAAAGCAGTTATTCGTAAAGTTTAGTAAGTGCGAGTTCTGGCTAAGGGAAGTTACCTTTTTGGGTCATGTGGTGTCAGCTGAGGGGATTAGAGAGGACCCTCAAAAGATTGAAGCTGTATTAGATTGGAAACCACCTAAGTCTGTGGCGAAGATTCAGAGTTTTCTGGGTTTAGCGGGGTATTACAGAAGGTTTGTGGAAGGGTTTTCTTTGATTGCAGCGTCATTAACCAAGTTGCTAAGGAAAGGGGTTCCGTTTGTGTGGTCAGACAAACAACAAGAAAGTTTTGAGAAGTTAAAGAGGATTCTGACAGAAGCTCCAGTTTTGATTCAGCCTGAAGTAGGGAAAGAGTTTACGGTCTACTGTGATGCATCGCATATCGGTCTAGGATGTGTGCTGATGCAAGAGGGGGAAGTAGTGGCGTATGCCTCTCGACAAATGAGACCTCACGAAGTGAATTACCAGACGCATAACTTGGAGTTGGCTACAGTGGTTTTCGCTCTGAAAATTTGGAGACATTACTTGTATGGGGAGAAGTCTATCGTGTACACAGATCATAAGAGTTTGAAATACCTTCTCACTCAGAAGGAATTGAATTTAAGGCAGCGGAGGTGGATCGAGTTGTTGAAGGATTATGACTGCTCGATTGAGTACCATCCGGGTAAGGCTAACGTGGTGGCTGACGCGTTGAGCCGCAAAGTGGTAGCAGACTTATGAGCAATGTTTGCCCACCTTAGTCTGTATGATGATGGAAGTCTGCTAGCGAAACTACAAGTGAAGCCGACATGGGTAAACCGGGTTAAGGAGAAACAACTAGTAGATGAAGTCTTAAGCGCTCGATGTTTGCAAGTGCAGAATGGTGGATTAGAGGGGTATAGCTGGAGCAGTGATGGAGTGTTATGTTTTCAGGGGAAAGTTTGCATGCCCAGAGATGTAGAGTTAAGGTAAAAGATTCTTCAGGAAGCTCATAGTAGTCCATACACTATGCATCCTAGAGGTAGCAAGATGTACCGGGATTTGCGAGAGCAGTTTTGGTGGCCGGGTCTAAAGTGAGAGGTAACTGAATTTGTAGGCAAGTGTTTGACGGGTCAGCAGATAAAGGCAGAACATCAGTTACCCTCAGGATTGTTGCAACCAGTGAAGATTCCGCAATGGAAATGGGAAAGGATTACGATGGATTTTGTCAGTGGGCTACCCCTTACGCCTACTAAGAAGGATTCGATCTGGGTGATTGTTGACCGTCTGACAAAGTCTGCTCATTTGATACCTGTGCGTGTGGATTACTCTCTTCAGAAGTTGGCTAGAATATATATAGCAGAGATTGTGAGGTTGCATGGGGTGCCAGTGTCGATTATTTCGGACAGATACCCTAGATTTACGTTAAGGTTCTGGAAGGCGTTGCATCAGGCATTGGGTACTAGGTTGGATTTCAGTACAGCGTTTCATCCACAATCAGATGGGAAGTCAGAGAGGGTAATTCAGAGTTTAGAAGATATGTTAAGGGGTTGTGTCTTGGATTTCAGAGGTAGCTGGGAAGAATTTCTACCGTTAGCAGAGTTCGCATATAATAATAGTTACCAGGCAAGTATTCAGATGGCACCGTATGAAGTGTTATATGGGTGGAACTGTCGTACCCCTACGTGCTGGACAGAGTTGGGTGAACGGCAATTGTTGGGTCCAGAGTTGGTCGCTGAAACGGAAGATAAGGTTAAGCTAATTCGAACTCGTTTGAAAGAAGCTTCGGACAGGTAGAAGTCCTATGCCGATCTTAAGCGGAAGGATATCGAATTTGCAGTGGGTGACAATGTTTTCTTGAAGGTGTCGCCGTGGAAGAAGGTGCTGAGATTTGGTCGGAAGGGCAAGCTGAGCCCTAGGTTTATCGGGCCTTATCGGGTGTTGAAGCGTATGGGACCAGTAGCTTACCAGCTCGAGTTACCATCAGAATTGAGTCAGCTCCATAACGTGTTTCATGTTTCGATGCTTAGACGCTATCATTCAGATCCGTCTCATGTGGTGCTAGTAGAAGAAATTTAAGTAAGACCAGACTTATCTTTTGAGGAGGAACCAGTGTAGATCTTGGACCGGGATGTCAAAGTCTTGTGTAGGAAATCAGTTCCATTAGTGAAGGTGTTATGGCAGAATCATGGATCAGAAGAGGCCACGTGGGAGCCAGAGAATGTGATGCGGCAGCAATACCCTCAACTCTTTTGACCAGGTAATTTCGAGGCCGAAATTATTTTTAAGGGGGCTAGAACTGTAACATCCTAAATCGGGGCCTTTGTATTTTATCTGATTGCATGTAGATAGTATGGTTGTCATGACTAGTTTAGGGTATTTTGCGGTCCAGGCATGAGCTAGGGGTAGGCCAGAGCCCTATCGAAAATTTTCTTTTTGGGCACTTAGAAGGGGGAGCTAAATGGGATAGGAGTTAAGGGTGGTTGGTGGTGTGTTTTGACACAAGAAGTGCCTTGGTAAAGTGGCAAGGAGGCACCACTTAAGGCACAAGGGGGTGACGCCTTAGGGAAGCTGAAGGGGACTTGGTTCGAGCTGCAGGAATCCCATTTTGTGTATTTCTTTTTGAAGCCAGGACAAGGGAGAGTTGCACTCAGCTGGGATTCTGGTGGATGAGTGTTGAAGGAGTCAACATCTTTGAATAAGTGGAGGAGAGTAATTCAAAGAATTTGAAGCATTCAAACAGGTGTGATTAGGAGAAAAATAAGGAGGAAAAGAAGGGATTGAAGAGGGATGAGTATTAGCCGAATTTGAGAAGGAGTTGGAAAGGGTTTGGGCATTCGGTTTTTGGGTGCTAGTCTAGGCGGTGGCCGAATGTTGGTGCAAGCCTTTGGGAAGTGTTGAATATTTGGCTAGATAGGTAGCCTTTAGGGTCTTTTCCTCTCATTTTCTTTTGTGCCGAAACCATACTGCTTATGGTGTATTCTTTCTTTTCTCTCAACTATCTCATTTTTTGCTTCTTTTGTGTTTGGCCAAACCTGCCCTGCTTTCCACTCATTATTTGTGTCCCAATCTTTTTGCCATTTTCTTAAAAGTCGAAAACCCTCTGAAGCCATACCCCTGCCGAAACCTCATTTTCTTCTTTTTTCTTTCATTTGGTTCAGCAAGAGCCGCAACTCTATTTCCCATTCCTCTTATTCATCTTTTTCATTCTTTGTTAGCCGAAACCTTCTGAAGCCTCATCCTTTGCCGAAACCTCTGTGACTCTCCTCTCTTCTCTTTCAACACTTTGGCCGAATATTACTGGTTGAGAAGCACCTTCCTTTTTCATCATTTTCTTTTTCATAGAAGAATAATTTCAGCATTTGGGGTAAGTTCTTTTTACTTTGGCCGAATCTCTCCATCTCTCATCTCTTTTCTTCTCAATCACTGTCATTGATCTGTCAACCCTCTCAATCGGTTTCCCTAGTGGTGGTGGTAAGGGACTTCTTTCGTTTCAATCATTTTCTTGCATTAAATGCCAAAGGCTGTAATCCTATTCTCTTAACTCTTGGCCGAATGTAGAAGGGGGTGGTGACGCTTTCTTTTGGACTCTAGGGATTCGTTTAGTTTGTGAATCAAGCCTGAAGCTTTAAGATTTTTCGATCTAGGTAAGGGTCTTATCTCTAAGTGTTGGTTTCCTGTGATTCGATTTCTCTACTTTAATCCATTTAGTGATCAAGGTGTGTGTTCATGGACTCTAATGCTAGCCAAGTGATAGGAGGGGTTGGATATGTAAACCCAGCCCCTAAGGTTAAGAAACGGGCAGTGTCAGCGGTTCGACATTGGCCACCAAGTTGTAGGCCGGCATCTGAGCAGAGTAGTAGGCAGATAGCAGTGGTGTCGATTAATGATAGTGTCGACGTAGAGAGCGTGGTATTACGAGTAATCAGGTGTGTAACTTTTACACACTTCATATGTTAATATGCTATTATTTTGTATGTTGTCAAAAGCCGAAGTGATAGCGAAAATCAATAAGTTACCCTTATTGGTAAAAGCAAGGACTCCGGGTAAGTCCATTTTAATGGCTAACGTTATTTGCCTATGTTAAAACCTGCATGTGCTATGTCATATCATTCTTAATGTTAAGTATGACCATATTGTATTGCAAAGCATGTACATAAAAATGGGTATGATGAGAGGAGGGGGAAGGTATGATTATCAGACTATCACCAGTGGTTAGGTACCACACGTGGGTTGGCCCCACATATAATTATTTGTGACTAAGCCTTAGTGGTTTAGAACCACCAGTGGTTAGGTACCACATATGATTATTTTTGTGACTCGTCCCAGTAGTTTGGTACCACAGTAGGTTGGCCCCACATATCGATATACGGGATCGTCACCAGTGGTTAGGTACCACAAGTGGGTTGGCCCCACATATGATTATTTTGTGACTTCGATCACCAGTGGTTTGGAACCACCAATGGTTAGGTACCACCAGTAGCTAGGTGCCACAAAATTTGGGTAGACTCCGGAGACTCGGATGGATAGGTTGGATGGGTTGCATGACATACATGTTTGCATATGAATCTATGTAAAAGCTTAAAATCTTTTGGATGGGGAGTTATACACTGAGTCTCGGTGACTCACCCCTTCCGTTACTTTTTGCAGATAAGTCCTAGATCGCGGATATGGAGCCGGGATGGACTCGAGGTGGCCATGCTCAATATTTCGGGTTCTATTTTAATGTTTACTTCGGATTTATTTTATTTTAAGTTTGGGTTTCAGTTATGTAATAAGGCCACTTAGATTTTATTTTGGGATTATTTATTTGTTCAAATTTCCTCAAAATGTTGTTAAACATTAAAGGCACGCCTAATAAACTATGAAATGGACGTTTTTCAAAACTTAGTTAAATTTTCGGGATTTCCAAAATTTTACCATCGGGTAATTAGCAAACCAATAATTATAACAAGGCAACTCTATTTTTCTAAACTAAGTCTATAAATGATTTCAACAAATCACGCAATACAAACTCAGGTTTTTGAATACTCCAACGTTTTCTTTCCAATTTAAGACGACAACTTGATTTTCCAAAAAACGTTTTTTTCCTGTAACATGCCAGATTCGGTCGTAGCGTTTTGACCGGGTTTGGGGTGTTACAGGTACTGTAGATTTATATTTAGACCCTCTTATTCGTAATGATAACATATGAGTTGGAATTGTTAGTAATAAGGGTAATCATGATAGGTTGGGCATATCCAACATTATTACTGACGTCTATGAGACTGTTTATGCTATTGATAATGAAGATGGCAATAACGAGGCAATAAACGATATAGAATCAGAAGATGCTTTTTTAGTTGATAGGTTTCAAGTGAAAATGCTAATGATGAGCTTCTAGAAATAAAGAAAAAGAAAAGGCAATACAATTAGAAGACAAATGATGATAGAGATTATTTAGAAGACTTAAAAAGATTGTAATTGTAGAAGGTGTTGTGAACGATGATGTTGAAACTGATATGATTGAAGGTCAACATGGATGTGGAATGATGATGACTGTTGCGATGCGAAAATTGAAGGCTTTGGCAAGGGTTCTGAGAGTGAGTACATGGACTCTGATGATCTTGGAGATTATGATAGCAATGTGCAATATGATTTTAAGTTCTTAACTGGGAAGAGGAGCATGGGACCAACGTATAATCCGAATTGTATCTTGCCAATATGGGAGCTTGGTATGAGATTTGAGAATAACCAACAATTTAAAGAGGCAAATAAAAAATATGCATTCGCGAAGGGTGGGCAACTAAAGGTCATGAAAAATGAACCAAAAAGGTTAGGTTTTGTTGCATGGAAAGGTGTCCATGGAGGCTTTTTGCAAGTCATGACTCTAGATATCATAGCTTTTGTATTAAGACATACCATCAAGAGCATAGGTGTTTTAGGAGCAACAAGAATTCTTTGTTGTCAGTAGATTACATTGCCAAACATTTCAAAAAGAAAATTCTTGCTCAACCAGGAAAAAAGATTAGGGAATTAAAAGAGTTATGCGAGAGTTTATGCCACTGAGCATGTGTTAATGACAGTTGGAATAATCACAAAGTAATAAGAAATAAAAATAAGTATACGCAGATTTTACGTGAAAAACCATTATTTGGAAAAAATCACAAGTAGAAGAGAAATTCACCAATGTTGAAAACAACAATACAAAAGGTTTTTGACTACACACATTTTAGGTAAGGGTGAAACCAGAAATTTTTTTTAGAGGAGTCGAAATTAAATTATAATTTTTACGATAATAAAAATGCAATTTCACCATTTTCATAACCTATCTTTATAATTTTTAAAGGATTAACTCAAATTTTTATCATTTTTAGAGGGCCAAAATACAAATTTAACTTTACTAATTTAAAATTTTAATATTTTAAAGGGCCTAAATGAATTTTTTTATTTTAGGGGGGTCGAGGCCCCTTCCAACCCCTAGTTTTGTCCCTAATTTTAGGGGTTAAAATCGAGGCTCAAATTTACCTGATCAATATGAGCATACGCCGGGCACCCAAAAATCTTCAAATCGGAATAATTAGTAGGAGTACCAAACCATACTTCTTGTGAAATGTTTTTCTCAATTGCAACAAACGGAGATTGGTTAATCAAAAAACATGTTGTAGAGATCACTTCAGCCTAAAATGATTTCGGTAAACTAGCATTTGACAACATGCATCGAACATTTTTCATTATTTTTCTATTCATTCATTCTACAACTCTATTTTGTTGTGAAGTACAGTGAACTATTAAGTGTCACACAATCCTTTCTAATTTGCACAATTTATTAAACTCATCAGAAAAAAATTTCAAGCCATTATTTGTGTGGAGGTATTTTATTTTTTTTCCTGTCTGCTTCTCGATCATAGTCTTCTAATCCTTAAACGTGGGCAACACATCACTTTTTTGCTTCAGGAAGAATGTCCAAATTTTTTTGGAAAAATCATCAATGATCGTCAATATATAATTATCACCGCCCCTAGAAGGCACTCTAGATGGTCCCAGAGATCAGAATAAATATAATCTAGCGTTCTCTTCATGTTATGAATTCCTCTGGTGAATTGGACTCCCTTTTACTTCCCAAAAATGCAGTGCCCATAGAACTTCAATTTCTAATGCCTTGTCCATTAAGAAATTCTCTTTTTTTTAATTATGCCATATTGTTCTTACTCATACGCTCTAAACGCATAGCCAAAATCTAGTAACATCATCATCTGATAAGGAAGAAGATACAATGACTGCATCACCTATTACTATTGAACCCTACAAAGCAATCTTTCTTTTCCCTTTGACACGAGTACTCAACGTCACCAAGTGTTTTGATGACTCCATCAAACATCTTAATTTTGATTGTGTCAATACCTGCAATTCTATATGAAGCATTATTTCTCATCAAAACAACATCTTCAAACACTGTTTCATATGTTATAAATCAATCCCAATTTGGACTCATATGAAAAGTGCAACCTAACTTCTTCTTTACTTTAGAGTTGTCAACTAAAACAACTAGGAGTTCACCATCATTTTAGTCTTCTACTACATCAGCTTCACCGAATTTTTTTGCTTGTTTTCCTTTTTTATCCGTAACCTCCCTTTTGATCTTCTTTTGCAACTTACAGCACTCAAACTTAATGTGTCCTTTCTTTTTACAAAAAATTATAGGTTTTACCTTTTTTTAAAGATTTTGATCTACCCTTAGATTTACTACCAGGATTTCTTTCATGTGTTCTCCCACCAATATTTCGTTCTTATCTTACACAAACAATAAGACCCTCTCCCTCAAAATCGAACCAAATCACAAGATGCTTCACTTGTCATACGAGACAAAAGAATTATATACTTCATCAACTGTTGATGGAAGAAATTAGACACCAAAATGGTTAAGCATCAACAATAATCTAAGACATGCAAAAGGTGTACATATTAAACATTTATTAAAATTTTATTTGTTGTTTTTTTATTTACTTATATTTTATTCCATTCATATTTATTTTTTCACTAATGGTTGTTTGATAGGGCCTACTACCAATTATTAAAGACATTATGCTAGTTGTAGAGCATAGGATGTGTGTGCTAGGCACATTTATGATAAATGGAAAAAAAGGTGGAAGGGTGGCCAACTAAAAATTCAATTTTGGAAACATGCTAGGGCTGCATACGCTGAAGATTTTGATGACCAATTGGAAAAATTGGAAGCCATGGCACCTGGATTTTGAAATGATGCATTGGAGATACCTTTCCAGTTTTGGTGCAAGGCTTATTTCGATTCTAAATCAAAATGTGATTGATAAACCGTAATATATACATATTTTAATCCCACATTTGGCATACTATTGGATGATTTATCCCTTGAATTGTGGAATTTGATGCTCTTAATCCTTTAATTTCATGTTTTATACTTAGGAGAGCATAGGAGGATGAAAAGAACGAGAAACGGGCCAAAAATGGAAAAAATCGGCCAAAGTAAGAAATCAACACGGCCTGGACCACAACACACGGCTGTGCCACTTTAGCAGACTTGAACACGGCCTATGACTCGATTTACACTGGCGTGTGCCACGGGCGTATCCCTGCCATGACCTGTTTTAATTCCACTCGGAAAAGGATACTTAGAGGCTGAGAAAAACATTCTGAAGTCTATATAAACACCCTAAGTATGACCTAAAAAGGGGGGCGAAGCCAAAGAGGGCTGAATACAGGGAATTACTCAAAGAAAGCCAGTTGACCCATCTCAGAAGCCGGAATCGCGCTCAAAACTGAAGATTTTCCCTTCAATTTCCTTCAGGGGGTTTTAGGGTTTTTCTTTATGTTTTGTTATTTAAATTCTTCTAAGATGTATTCTTTTATAATTATGAACTAAACCCCTCAAATACCTGAGGGGGTGAAACCTAAGATGGATCTTGTTATTGTTTTCTGAACTATATGATAAATATTTGATTTGTTCTTAATTATGTGTTCTTAATTCTTGTGTTAATATTTCAGGATATTGATTCAAGTATTGAAGTGCTTATTCAGAGGAGCAAAAGTCCCTGTTTAAGAGTAGGTCTAGCATAGTTAAGCGGAGTTGATCGTACTCCTAGAGATAGGGCGATGAAAATCTACCAGATTAGGATCAAACCTAATATGGGAGTCCATAGATCGAGTTAATGCAACATTAGGGGTTTTAATTAGAAGGAGATTTCAATTAATTAACCTAGGGTTAGACGTTATTAGTCTCGAGAGAGATAATAATATAAATTAGGGAATCCTACGGATCAAGTCAAGTGAATAAATCATCTGGTTCAAAGTTAGATAACAAGTGAAGTCTAAGTGAATTCTTCCTCGGGTATTGTCTTAATCAACTGATTTTCTCAAAAGTATTTTCCCAATTCATTCTCTGTGTCTTAGCATGCTTAGTTTAGTAATTAGTTAGATAAATATCAATCTCCTTTATTTTAGGCTAGATAATAAAAGGAAAGTTAGTACTAGTACTTTTGGTTCCTTTGGGTTCGAGACTCCAGTCTTGCCACTAAGCTATACTACTGTTCGATAGGTGCACTTGCCTCAATCGTGGTGATAGTTAGTTTCTAGGCTCGACCATTCATTATATAAATATTAAAGCTTTTAGACTACGATCAAGTTTTTGGCACCGTTGCCTAGGAACTAAAATAATAGGAACACTGAATTTTTATTACTTTAGCCATTATTTTTATTTATTTGCATTTTTTTTTACTTTTCTAATTTTTCTTTTCTTTGCTTCTGGTAAGAACTTTTAGTTTATGAGTAGGAGAAACCTGTCAGGACCATTACTTTTTTACAGTGAAATCGAAGGTACAGCTCGTAGAAACAGAAGAGAAATAAGGCGAAGACTGCAATACATACAAGAAGAGCAAGAGGACGACACCAATAATACCGAAGAGATGGCTGATCCCCAAAACAATCTGCTACCTCCTGTGGTCGCGGCAGATCCGGTGAATCAAAATCCTATTCGTCGTACTATATATGATTACGCTAAGCCTAGTTTAATCGGTACTGAATCAAGTATAGTTAGACCTGCTATTGCTGCATATAATTTTGAACTGAAACCTAACACTATACAGATGATTCAACAGTTTGTTCAGTTTGATGGTTCGCAAGATGAGGATCCTAAACGCACTTAGTGAACTTTTTGGAATTATGCGATACGTTTAAAATTAATGGCGTTTTTGATGATTCCATTCGTCTTCGGTTGTTTCCCTTTTTGTTGAGGAACAAAGCTAAACAGTGGTTGAACTCGTTACCACGAGGATCAATCACTACATTGGAACAAATGACCGAAAAATTTTTGTTGAAATATTTTTCACGGGCTAAAACGGCTAAGTTGAGGAATAATATCTCTTCTTTTGTGCAGATAGATTTAGAGACACTCTACGACGCATGGGAAAGATACAAGGATCTACTAAGGAGGTGCCCTCACCATGGGTTACCTTTGTGGTTACAGGTTCAAACCTTTTACAACGGTGTGAACCCCTCAACCAGGTAGTTGATTGATTCAGCCACCAGCGGTACCCTAAACAACAAAACACCTGAGGCTGCCTATAAATTCATTGAAGAGATGTCACTGAATAACTATCAGTGGCAAGTCACGAGGACAAAGCCAACAAAAGCCGCCAGTGTTTTTAACCTCGACGCAGTGACCATGCTATCAAACCAGGTAGAACTGTTAAGTAAAAAGATTGATGGTTTATGTGGTTCTTTGCAGGTTCGCCCAGTGATGCAGTGTGATACAGATGGAGGAGGGATAAGCAATACAGAATATCTACCCTAAAACCCTAGCATAGAAAGCAAACAGATGAACTATGGGTAATAATCCTCGACCTCAAAATAATCCTTATAGTAATACTTACAATCCAGGTTAGAGGAACCACCCCAATTTCTCATTGGGTGGTCAAGGAAATCAGAGACAACAACCCCTTCCAAGCTTTCAACAACCCTACCCACAGGAGAAGAAGCCAAACCTTGAGGAGTTGCTTACTAAATTCATCACGGTGTCAGAGACCCATTTCCAAAACACCGAAACAGCACTGAAAAATCAACAGGCATCGATTCAAGGGATCGAAAATAAATTAGGTCAGCTTGCTAAGCTGATATCAGAACGACCACAAGGTAGCTTGCCAAGTAACACTGAACCTAACCCAATGGAGCAACTTCACGCCATCTCAACATGCGATGAAGAAGGGTTAGCGGAATCTGAATCTGAACCAAAGCAAAAACCTGTGGTAAGCAAAGGTAAGGTTGAGGTAAGCCACGATAAACCAAAACCAGTAATTACACATTATAAGCCTCGTGTGCCATATTCAAATGCGATAAGGAAAGACCACACAGATGAACAATTCGGTAAATTTCTTAAACTTCTAAAGAAATTACATATTAACTTATCGTTTCTTGAAGCTCTTTCGCATATGCCAGATTCAAGGAAATTTTTAAAAGAGCTTTTGACAAACAAACGGAAGTTAGACGAGGCGTCACATGTGGAGCTAAATGCAAAGTGCTCAGCAATTCTACAAAATAAACTACCATGAAAATTAAAAGAACGAGGGAGTTTTACAATTCCATGCTTAATTGGTAGTTTAACTGTTGATAATGCTTTAGCTAACTTAGGGGCAAGCATAAATGTTATGCCTTATAAAATGTTTAAACAGCTATGTCTAGGGAAACCCAAACAAACTAGGATGAGCATTCAATTAGCTGATAAAACTATTAGAATTCCTAGGGGTATAATTGAAGATGTACTAGTAAAAATTGATAAATTCATATTCCCGGTAGACTTTGTTGTTTTAGACATGGATGAGGACAACAATGTTCCTTTAATATTAGGATGGCCCTTTTTAGCAATTGCTAGAACTAAAATTGATGTTGGTACAGGTGAACTCACACTTCGTGCAGGTGATGAAACGATCACTCTTCAGGCTCTTGACTCGGCTAGGACATCAAGTAATAAAGGTGAGAACGTAAATTCTATCAATGACCATTCGGTTCAACCTTCTTTTCAGGAAGCACCACGAAATTACACAACTGAGCCAGATCCTAGACCTCGTGCCAACAAGGAAATAACTCATGAGGAACGAAGGCTTCAGATCGATGAACTAGACGAGTGGAAGACACATTTCAAGGAGAAACTAGGAACACACGAAGTAGAACCAACTCCATGAGCCAAACCAATTTAAGATCGGAGATCAGGTATTGTTGGATAAAACAGACCCTCAGATCGCCACTTCAGACCTTGATATAAACGAAGAAACCCCTTTTGAGGTACTGAATATCTTCCCATATGGAACAGTCGAGGTAATTAATCCCAAGTTCTGCACTTTTAAGGTAAACACTACTCTACTCGAACTATATAGTAATCATAGAACTGATAGCAGGGGTGAGGAGTTTCAACTCCTTATACCACCATGAATGTGTGAATGAGACGTAAGTCCAGTTTAAGACTATAACCAAGCGCTTCTCGGGAGGCAACCCGAACACTAACCCCATTAATTTTCAATTTTTATTTTTAGCATTTAACTACAAACTAACCAAATGAATGAAACATAGGTTTCCATACCACACGGCCTTACACACGAGCGTGGCCGTGGCCATATGAACCCCACAGATTTGCACACCGACAATGCAGAGATCACACGAACCAAGGATAAAAAATCCCCAAACTACAGGTGGCTATAAAATGCCACGACCGTGCGATACGGTCGTGGTCGATACTGATTTACCAAAATGGGCATGGCGACCTGCACACAGGCGTGAGAAAAACGAACGAAGCACAACACGACCGTACGATATGGCCGTGTGACCTAACACGCCCATGGCACATGGGCGTGGGAAGCCATCAGATCCCTCTTTCCTATTTTAACCCCCTTTTTCTTTTCTTACTTTCTCCCCAATTTCTTCTACAATCAAACCTTAGCCACCACACCCTTTCTTTGACTATTATCTTTCCCCCCTTCATTTTCCTTTCCCTCTTTTCCTCATTCTTTCTTTACACCACCATTCCCATGTTGAAGAAGTGAAAGGACCCTAGCACAGTCGCCCCGTGCACAATCACTCTTCATAAGTTCATGCCAGCAGATTCATTCACCCAACAACTCAAGGATCTTTAAATCCGTTCATTTTCTCTTTTTCTTTTCTCTTATCCTTTATTTTCCTTCTCTTTATCTTTCTTATGCTTAATTTTTATTACTATTTATTAATCTCTTTAATTTAGGTTCTAAAGGCTGCTTGGGAATCACCACACCACGACCATAAACACCACGACCACATTCATCTATGCCTAACATACCGTTTCTTTTCCTTGATTTCATCCAAAATTCAGGGAGTTCACTTCTCTCATTATCTTATGATTTTATATATTGTATATATTTATCTTTGTACATTGAGGGCAATGTACATCTTATGTGTGGGAGGTGAATTTTACTCAGAAAACTTTTTGCATTATTCTCAAATCCCTGAATTTTATCTTTTCTTTTTTATATCACTATTAGAACAAACTCTAATTGATTTATGATTTCTATTGATATGTCTTGAATTAAAACATAAGCAGTTGTGCATTGATTGTTTAAACTTGAAGGCTTTAGAGAATCAAGCATGATGTGTTGATTTTTGAAAATTAAAAATTTGCTAGGTTGTTTCCTCAAGTTTAAGTATTATCTTAAAGTTTAAAGTTTACAGGGTTAACATCAAAAGCCAATAATTTCTGTGATATTTTGAACCTTTAGAGCATACATCCTTTCATGCTCATTTTTATTGTTGCTTTGAGTGAGTCAATATTGATTTGTTATTCTAGAACTTGCTTCGATTATGCATGTCGAAACCACACTGTTGATTTGATATACTGAAATGATAAAGGCACCTAGGATTTAACCCACTCACTTCCCAAAAGGCCTACCTTCATAATTAATCCCTAGTGAACCCTTTTGATCCTAATAAACCATTCATTGGTTTACCCTTAATATTAACCTAAGACTTACTCTCTTTTTTTATTTGTAAAGAATTTTTCCCTATTGAATCAACTCCATTTTTGTCGAGATTTGATTTGAACAGATTACTTAGCTATGTTTTCCCTTTTTCTTGTAAAGTCTATTATTAATATTTGATTTGCTCTTTAAAAAAAAATTCTATCGAAGTATTTTCATTAGTTCTATGTTATTTGAGCCTAGTGGTTAATTTCATTTTCTGAAAAGAAGTTCAGTTTTACGAATCATTTAGGAATATGTTCCCCCAGTATCATTATTTTTTCTAGTTAAGTAATCTTTCGATTCAAATTTTGATTCTAACCTTCTCTTTCAGCCTGTGACCACACCCCCTAACCAAGCCATGTTACAACCCTTTTTAAAGACCTTTTGATTGATGTATTATCTCAACTCATAATGGTGGAGATTTGATTTTCATGGAAGCATATGGTAATAACTTTTCATGTTGACTATTGAGTGTTTATTTTTTGTCCCTGAAACACTTCGAGCGATTTGAGTGACTCCTTAGTGAAGATATTAACTCTGTGATATTTTGAATCAAATGTGATTACTTAGATAAGGGGAGATACCTATGTTTTTCATGAATAAAATGCTCAACTTGGATTGTTTGAAACTCTAATGTTCTTTTAGTTGAATTCTCGATGTATGATTACCTATGGACTATTTTGAGACATCGTTGATAGGACTTATAACTTAGGATTTTGCTTGAGGACAAGCAAATGCTTAAGTGTGGGGGTATTTGATAAACCGTGATATATACATATTTTAATCCCACATTTGGCATACTTTTGGATGATTTATCCCTTGAATTGTGGAATTTGATGCTTCTAATCCTTTAATTTCATGTTTTATACTTAGGAGAGCATAGGAGCATGAAAAGAACGAGAAACAGGCCAAAAACAGAGAAAATGGGCCAAAGTAAGAAATCAACACGACCTAGACCACACCACACGACCATGCCACTTTAGCAGACTCGAACACGGCAAATGACTCGATTCACACGGGTGTGTGCCACGGGTGTGTCCCTGCCGTGACCTGTTTTAATTCCACTTGGAAAAGGATACTTAGAGGCTGAGAAAGACATTCCGAAGTCTATATAAACACCCTAAGTATGACCTAAAAAGGGGGGGCGAAGCCACAGAGGGCTGAATACAGGGAATTACTCAAAGAAAGCTAGTTGACCCATCTCAGAAGCCTAAATCATGCTTAAGACTGAAGATTTTCCCTTCAATTTCCTTCAGGGGGTTTTAGGGTTTTTCTTTATGTGTTGTTATTTAAATTCTTCTGAGATGTATTCTTTTATAATTATGAACTAAACCCCTCAAATACCTGAGGGGGGTGAAACCTAAGATGGATCTTGTTATTGTTTTTTTGAACTGTATGATAAATATTTGATTTGTTCTTAATTATGTGTTCTTAATTCTTGTGTTAATATTTCAGGATATTGATTCAAGTATTGATGTGCTTATTCAGAGGAGCAAAAGTCCCTGTTTAAAAGTAGATCTAGCATAGTTAAGCGGAGTTGATCGCACTCCTAGAGATAGGAGGATGAAAATCTGCCGGATTAGGATCAAACCTAATATGGGAGTCCATAGATCGAGTTAATGCAACACTAGGGGTTTTAATTAGAAAGAGATTTCAATTAATCAACCTAGGGTTAGACGTTATTAGTCTCGAGAGAGATAATAATATAAATTAGGGAATCCTACGGATCAAGTCAAGTGAATAAATCGTCTGGTTCAGAGTTAGATAATAGGTAAAGTTTAGGTGAATTCTTCCTCGAGTATTGTATTAATCAACTGATTTTCTCAAAAGTGTTTTCCCAATTCATTCTCTGTGTCTTAGCATCCTTAGTTTAGTAATTAGTTAGATAAATATCAATCCCCTTTATTTTAGGCTAGATAATAAAAAGAAAGTTAGTACTAGTACTTTTGGTTCCTTTAGGTTCGACATTCCGGTCTTGCCACTAAGCTATATACTGTTTGATAGGTGCACTTGCCTCAGTCGTGGTGATAGTTAGTTTCTAGGCTCAATCATTCATTATATAAATATTAAAGCTTTCAGACTACGATCAGTAATACTGTCAAAAACAATATAGAAGAAGCATTTAAGAATGGATCTTGGATGCTAAGTTTATGTCGATCATTAACATGTTAGAAGAAATAATGATTAATGTGATGCAAAGGATGCATGAAAAAAAAGAATTTGCAAAGAAGTGGAAAACTACCTTGTCACCTAATACATTGGGCAAGCTACAAAAGAATATGATAGAGCCAATAAATTGCAGGATGGCTTGGAATGGTGATGGTGGATTCAAGATAGAGCATGGAGATGATAAACATAATGTTAACCTTAAAGAGCTAAAATACACATGTAGGGCATGGGAATTAAACAGTATTCCATGTTCTCATGCAATTTGAGCATTATATCATGACAATAAAAAATTAGAGGATTATGTGGCGAATTGGTACAAAAAGGAAAAGTATCTTGATGCTTACACTAGTTCGTTGCAACCAACTAGAGGGAAAAAGTTTTGGCTAAGGGGTATTAACATATACTACCTCCACATTTTAGGAAGATAAAGATAAGGAATGGAAAATAGGATAGAGAAGAACCAAAGATGTACCTAAAAAGGTGGAAAAAAATGGAAAATGAGATAGAAAGGACTAAAGATGACGTGCAACATTTATGGTTTTCAAGGACATAAGAGACAAAGATGTTCACATAAAACAATTGAGAACATCCTTACAACAAAGGTGTAACACTCCTAACCCGTATTTATCACCGGATTAGGGTTACAGAGTATTACCAGTCAATCGAAAACCATGTAACATCATATCAATCAATAACTTGAATATATTATTAAGCATTCAATCACATTTATTTCGTCCCTAAATCGAGCCTTCGAGGCCCAAAAATTGCTTGGAAGTAACTCAGACCAATTAGAAACAATTTGAAAAGTTTAGGAAAAATATGCAAAATTTGTAAAACAGGGGTCACATGGCTAAGTCACACACGCATGTCTCAGGCCGTGTGGACCTAAAATTCAACTAGAATCAAACCATTTCATTCATATACATTCAACCTACTTAAGCACACATTCGAGGTACCAAAGCATCATTCAAACATACATAAATTCCATTTCAAGATCCTAATTCAACTAACCAATATGTCATTCAAAGGCACCACAATATACCAAAACATAACATGTCAAAATAAGCCAACTTTACCATATTTCAATCATCATAACCTAGTTCAACTTCTTATCAAAAGATACCACCTATCGACCATTTCCACACCAACATCTTATACCCAAAATACCATGTACTTCAATCGTCAAAAAGTTGCCAAAAGGACTTACCTAAACATGCATTATAAGTCCATCAACCATACATAAACATCAAGGCACAAATATACCAAATTACTATTTACAAAACATCCTATACATGCCATTATAAATCTTATCCCAAAATGTTCAAAATCTACCTATATAGTTGCTGGATAGTGTGATAAGTCTCCGATGATATTCCAACCAAATTGATATGATCTATAAAACAAAGGAAAGAAACAATGTAAGCAATAAGTGCTTAGTAAGCTTGTATAAATGAAACTAAACTTACCATGTCATTTTAGCAATTCAAAGATTAAACATAAATCATCATCAACGCCATATACTTAGTAAAAAGCCTATACAACATCACCACATCACAAGTTAGTGTACTTGCTCATAATCCAATTGAAATCAACCATAAGTATATGGATTCCATAAGTAAATGCATCATTTAGCTCATAATTCCCTTTCATAAGCCATGAATTAATTTATTTACATACTTAGCAATTAGTTCCCTTTTCTTGCCCATTGAACCATCTAGAATTACATCGGATACTCGGGAAGCTCACACGAAGTGTGCCTTTAGATATAACCGTAACTTTTCTTTTACATCATTGCTCACACGAGCTGTGAAATGAGACTGCTCAAACAAGCTGTGGGTCGGAATGTAAGCTACACAATTCTGCTCACACGAGCTGTGGAGTATCTGCAACAATTGTATAACCTCATCCATCGGTAGGACATTCAAAACCAGCACCTGAAACATGAAATCACTAATGACATGTCATTCGTATCCTAAACATTCCTAAGGTTCAACCGAGACTCAATATCCGTCAATTCATCATAGCATTAATACATTGTATGTCGATTGATTTACAATAAAACAACACAATAGCATTCAATTTAAACTACATTAAACCGAATACAGTTCATATGAACTTACCTCGATAACTAAAGGCGTAAGAACAAAGTCGAGCTAATCCGAAGCTTTAGCTTTTCCTTGATCTAAGTCCGAACAGTTTATCTTGATCTAAATAGATAATTTCAATCAATTAAGTACTCCTAATATTCAATTTAATCCATAGTTCACACTTATGCAAAATTACCAATTTGCCCCTAACATTTAACTTTTCACAATTTAGTCATTAAGGTTATAACTTAAAATCTAGCTATTTTAACCTAAATCCATTTTAACCATAGATGCAAAGGACTTTGAAACAACCAATATCAACCATCATTTCACAATAAAACCCTAGAATTTACACCTTTAATAATTTAATCCCTAAATACCATTTTCATCAAAAATTACTTAACAAAACTTGTTTATTTTTCAACAAAGATTCATAATCTATCTATTAACATCAAGAATCATTCAAAAGCATTCATGGTATAACCCTCAACCTTTAAATTTTTTACAAATTAACCCCCAGGTTAGCTAGGTTAAGTTAAAATGAACTCAAAAACATAAAAATCATTAAAAATGAGACTTGAATGCATACCATGCAAGAAGAAAATAAAAACCGAAGCTCTCTCCCCCTTCAAATGGTGATTTTGGCATAAACAAGCTAAAATGAAGAAGATGATTACTTTCTTTCATTATTTCTTATTTAATTTTTCTTTTAATTACTAATTTACCATTTTGCCCATATTATTAATAAAAAAATTCAATAAAACTTATCCATAAACATCCACTAACACCTTAATTGGTCTATTTACCATTCAAGCCCTTTAGTTTAAGATTTCAAAGCTATTTGATCCTCTTAACTAATAGGACTCAACTTTCACCCTTTTTATGATTTAATCCTTTTTACTTAATTAACCAATCAAACGTCAAAATTTCTTAACAAAATTTTAGTATGACCTTATTAATATCCCGTAGACCTATATTAAATAATAAAATAATAATTTACTCACCGAAATTGTGGTCCCGAAACCACTGTTTTAGACAACATGAAAACGGGTTGTTACAAAAGATATTAAAGGTATTAGTAATCCTTTAAATTTACTTGCCATTATATATGAGAATTTAGTGCACCTTTAATTTCTTATGTCTTCTAATTTTTTGGTTTAAATGCGGCAATAGAGAGGACAATTTGACAATTCTGAACGTGGACCTTGTGCAATCAATCACAAGAATTTGGTAGACAAATTCATCTAATAAGCCATCGAAGGTATAGTTTTTAAACTTAATCATAAACCATTTTAAGAAATGAATAACTTTTAAATTTTGGTTTTATTAATGTATTTAATATATAGAAAACTAGTGATGCCTAAGCAGAAGATAATGTCTCCGAGAATACAAAGCCTAGAGAAAATACAATGACCACTGAAATGAAAAAAATGTTTGAAGGAATTGGTAAACAAGTATGGAATACAAGTATTCCTAAATGCTTATGTTTTTTTAATTTGTCTTAGCTTTAAAGATCTTAATGTTTATGGTATTACTTTTGACAGCGTGGAAGACGAAATGGAAGGAATTTTTCTAATAAGAGAAAAATTGGAGTTACCGGTCCTAGCACATTTGATCATGTTTAGAAGGGTCCTGGCTTGAAGTGGAAAGGAAAAAATGCCATGACCCTCAAAGAACAAAGGGATGTAGTGGTCGCCAAACATAGGAAAACCAAAGTCGAAACTTCAAGCTCAAAGGATGAAATTGGAAGCTGTCAAGTTACTCCATCACTCAGAATAAAGATGCTCTATTACCAGAAAATATATACCTACAATTTTTAAAATAACTTTCAATAAATAATTCTTAGAAAAAAGACATTCATTTTTCTTTAATTGAATATTTATGTGCATATTTTAATTCATATATATATTAATCATGTTAAAATATCATGTTCAGTCCATAAACAATTATTGAGTACTTACTCATCTTGGCAGTAATCTGAAGCATAGCCAAGACTTGGTGTGCAAAGACAACAACCTCGTAAGAACTCCCTTGGAACTTCTCTATATTCTTTTCCATTTTTCCCTAATCTGGAAACATAACATCATTAACATAAATAAGCAAATGTTAGAATCATTTGGCAGTAACTGGTTGAAACAACTCTTGGCAAAAGATAAAACTAACGATCTGACTATTTTGAACTATTTAGCAGTAAGTTTTCTGGTCAATTTATAACTAGTTCCAGCAACTTTAAATGGTCGAATATCAGTAGTGGTGCTTTTCTATTTTTTCCTAATCTGAAAACATATCATCATCAACTTAAATAAGAAGAATCATCTTGACAATATCTAGTTGAAACAACTCTTGTCAAAGATAAAATTATGTGAATATTTGTTGAAAAATGGCCAACCATGCTGCTGTTATCTTTTCGTTAAAGTACATGCTACTATGATGATTTTGTTGAGTACATACAGCTTGGATGCATGCTGCAGCAATTGTGCATGTTGCAGCAATATGTTCTGTTTTAGTTGCAATGTAATTTAATTTGGTTGAAAATGAACTTTGATGTTGATGTTTTGATGAGATGATTGAGCTGATAAGTCAGCTTATCCATGTGTACAAGCAATGTTTTAATAGTCCCAATGCTGATTAGTGGGGTTAATTGAATATTTGGTGATGTATTTTGACTGTGAATGTATTATTTTCATATTGAATGAGAAAGCATATCAGTTTGTAAAGTAGATTGCTTCCTTGCTGCATGTTCTTGAGCAAGACTGATTATTTTTCAAGAAGAATGGCAATTGTGAATAAGATGCTAATTCATGGTGACAAGATGGAAGATGGTGCTATTGTTGAAATTCTTCGATATTTGACACCAAAATTCAATTTTGTTGTCTACGCTATAGAAGAAGACAACGATGTTAAAAAATATCAACTGATGAGTTGCAGGGTTTTTTATTGGTTCATGAACTAAAAACTTCAACACCAAGATAAAAAAAAACAAGCATTGAATACAACCACCAATTCAAAAGTTCATGATCATAGTAGAGGGAGAGGAAGAGAATTTCATCACCGCAGCAGTTTCGAAAATAAAAAAAATTGAAGGTTTTTCCTCATATTCTACACGAAGCAAGGGTCGAGGTCGATATCTGACTGGTTACAAGCCAAGGCAAGCATACAAATCAAAAGTTGAATGTTTTAGATGCCACAAGTATGGACACTACAAGTCTAAATGTCGGACCAATCTCGGTTGACATTTGGAGGCAACAAATTTTCCAGCAGCAAAGGAAGAAGAGATGCTTCTAACGACATGTCATGAAAAAGAGATGTATTCATCAAATTTATGGTACCTTGACACAGGTTGTAGCAACCATATGTGTGACAACAAGGAGACTTTCTCATCAATAGATAATACTTATTGCACCAAAGTGAAGCTTGGAGATGATTCTACCATTTCAGTCATGGGAAAAGATACTATCAAAGTCCTTTCAAATAGGAGAATGCAAGTTATTAATGTTGTATTCTATGTTCCTGATTTGAAGACGAACCTTCTGAGTGCGTGACAA
Organism: Gossypium bickii; assembly: GCA_025503065.1. NCBI lineage: Eukaryota > Viridiplantae > Streptophyta > Magnoliopsida > Malvales > Malvaceae > Gossypium > Gossypium bickii. The sequence continues at coordinate 35,938,885 of CP106717.1, read as the reverse complement.
TTACTTTAAAAGGGGTATGAAATTGCATTTAAAGATGAAATTTGCAAGACTTATGACCAGCAGTAGAACTAACTCGTCCAAGTTGATAAGACGCCCCTTAATCTTCATGATTCAGCTCATGCTTATTATGTGAGAAAACTAAAGGAGGAAGCATGGATTTTGACATTTCAGATATGGCTATCTCAATTTTGGTGGCTTGCGAATACTACACCAAAAGAAGATGGTGGAGGGACTTCCTCCGATCACAATTCCATCGGGAATATGTGAAGGTTGTGTTATAAGCAAACAATATCAAGCTCAGTTTCCACAAGGAAAGGCGTGGAGAGCTAAGAAACAGCTTGAGTTAGTCCATTTGAATATTTGTGGTCCAATCTCAGCATTTTCCAACGAAGGTAAACGATATCTGATTACATTTATAGATGATTTCAATCAAAAAGTGTAGGTGTACCTTTTATAAGAAAAATTTGAAGCTTTTGGAGCATTCAAGAAGTTCAAAAGTCTTATTGAAAAAGAAAGTGATTGTAACACCATATCCCGTCTCTGTTGCTGAATTAGGGTTTCTGAGTGTTACAGTGCAAAACAAAACATTTAACTTTCCAACAGAAACTATTATACAATTAAATACCAAGATATATTAAATGAATCTAATCATGGCAAATATTACACTTATGGACCTTGAATCGAACCTATGGGGCCCTAAAAATAGTTTAAGAACAATCTGGGATCAAATTGATACAAAAAACATTCTGAAAAAAACAAGAAAATTTGAGAAAACAGAGGTCACACGAGGTCGTATGACATAGCCCAGACCGTGTGAAATTTGAAGTCAGGACACACGGCCGTGTCGTAGACCGTGTGTGAACCGTATGTATATTCGAACTTCGGTCAGACGACTGTGTCGTAGGCCGTGTGAAACCTACACCTAAAACAATAAATACAAATAGTAGTGTGCGATGATCATGTGTGCCACACGGTTGTGTGATAGCTCGTGTCCCAAGCCATGTGCTCCATTTTAACCCTTAAATCAAGTCAAATCAAGCATCTTTTTTTGCACAACAAGACATACCATATCTAACTCATTTTACATGGTTAAAAGCACATTCAAATCACCAAATACATGCCAAAAATTTCATCCATCCTATGTCTAACCAATATGTCATCAAAAAACACCTCAATTCATACATTCAGTCAACTCAAGAACAAAGTTACAATAAAGGAACAAGTTTCATCATTAGCTAACCATTCATGCCTAAAACTACCAATCTAATTGACCAAAGTATTGGCATACTCAACACGTAACCATTTCAAAACATCATCACCAAATATATATATACCATTTATGTTCAACTTAACTACATCCAACACAAATACACTTCCAAAAACCAAGCACATCACTAGATATACTAAATTAACTTTACAATTTACATATCAACAACAAAACATCTATATACATGCCATATCCCAAAATGAAATACAAAAAGCTACCAAGATGGCTGAATAGTGGGAACTCCAATATAATTCGTCTGGTCAGTCTGCAAAATGACAACTACAAAAGAACCACAAACGAAACAAATAAGTTTAAGAAGCTTAATAAGTTCATTTCAACATTTATTACTTAATAACATCATAAGTATGCAAAACCATTAAGTAATTAAGCAGCAAATAAATTAATACTTAACCCGATGAACTATAGTAACTTGACTCGAATAATCGGGTAACTACACCAAACTAAAAGCATCATAGATGCGTAACAGAGGCACCAAAGTGCAAACAAAGGCACAATTATGCAACCAGAGGCACCATAGTGTGAATAGAGACATCGAAATGTAAACTGAGGTACCGAAGTGCAATCCCCGTACAAGCATGCATACTAACCCTTATAATTCAATTTGAATACAGTTTAATCAAATCATAATATCATAAGTTATATAAACATATACATATATTTATCTATACTATGAACTTACCTACAATCCACTTCCGGTTAAAACGCAAGGACTACTCTGTAAATTTCACCTTTCCTCAGTTATTGTCTTTTGGACTCAGTTCTTGATCTATATAGTAATTAAATTCACATACATTTCAAACACAATTCAATGCATGAGACCCTTAAGTTTTTATTATTTACACATTTTTCCTAAACTTTTACATTTCTCACAAATTAGTCCCTAAACCCGAAATTTCAAATTTATCAAAATTCTACCATTTCTCATGCCAATTGAGCTTCTTGCTATACTATAACAACCCACAATTATCCATAATTCAAAAAAATTCCATGAAATTTTTAAATATTTTATCAATTAAATCCTTTGACCAAAACTATCAAAAATCACCTAATAAACTAATTCAAACCAACAACTAACACTCCAATTTCATCATTTAACATCAAGAATAACAAAGATTCATCAATGGTACAATTCGAAATCCTAACAGTTTCAAAAACAAAGGTACGGGTTAGCTGGATCTAGTTGCAACGATCTCAAAAACATAAAAATTACAAGAAAGTGGTTGGAAAATCACTTACATGCAAACAATGAACAATGGCCAATCTTAAAGCTTGATAAAAATGGTGTTCTTTCTTCAATTTCGGTTGTCAAGCCTTGTGGAAGATGATGATATTAATTTTTATTATTTTATTTTAGTTTTAATTTATTACTTTACAATTTTACCTTTTTAAATTACCATGTTTTAACAATTCTACATCCAAACCATCCTTTAAATTTTACTATGGTCTAATTACCACATAAGTCCTCCCTCATTTAAATAATTTAACCACTTAATCATTACCAATCAATTATGACTATATTTTAAGACTTTCACAAATTAGTCTTTTTTCTTAAATTAACTAAATAAACAATAAAATCGATTGACCAAATCTTAATACGAAAATCACATAATCTAAAAATAATAAATACTTATAAATTACGAACTTCTTAGCCGAAATTGTAGTCCTAAAACCACTATTTTCGACACCACTGAAATTTTGTTGTGATTCCTCCTCTGAACTATACAGGAATGGAAAAATTTAGTGTTTCGATCCCCAAATTGCAACCAATCAATCTAGCTTTCTACTTCCATAATAGTTCTTCATGATGAAGAACACATTCCAATTCCTCTTGTAACTGAGTTTCTAGAAGACTTAAGTGCACAAAATCAGTGATTTTAAGAGCTTTTTGGATGTTAGACAATATCTGCATCAACTTCCTCTTGCGGATCCTAATAAAGCCATAGAAAGAAAGATTCCAATTTTTAATATTATCAGTACGATAGTTTAGGGATTCAACCATATTCTCTTTGAAGGCCCATTTCTCCTTGACAAAATCTGAGAATTTGGGATGTTCGACCCATCCAGCAAGGAATCTGAAAGGACACCCTATAGGTAGATTAACCTCCAGCTCAAGAGTAAGTAAAGGCTTATTGTCCGACTTGATCCTCGAGAGGTGAGTGACAAAGTAATATGGAAATGTTCTCATCCAAGCATCATTACCAATTGCCTTATCAAGTCTTTCACAAAGCCCTCCCCGGCGACAAGTGAAAGGACGTCCCTTGAAACCCAAATCCTACAAAAAAAAAAAAGAAAAAAAAAAGAAGGACTTCTCAATAAAATTGTTAAAAAGAGAACAATCTTTCCCAACTATACACCCTCCTTTCTTATCATAAGAAGAAATTAGAGCATTAAAGTCATCAATTGCCATCCATGGGGTATTGTCAATCGAAATAACGAAAGTAAGACTTCCCAAAGCTTTCTCCTCTTCTACCTATCGGGGCTACCATAGACAAAAGCAATATGAATAGACAAAAAAGAATTAGACCTAATAACATAGATACAAATGAATTGAGGATCACTGCAAATAATCTCAACCGAAATTTGATTCTTCCAACCCACCCAAATACCTCCAGAAAAACCAATAGCCTCGACCTTGTGAGAAAACTTAAACCCCAAGTTAGCAATAATCTTATCAGCTTTAAAACCACTTACCCTTGTTTCCAGAAAACTAACAATATCAGGTTTGTACTCTCTATTATATTCACGAAAGATACGAGGAAATTTTGGATTCGCGCATCCCTAACAGTTCCAAGAGAAAACTGTTAAATTCAGAAGAAATTGTTAAACCTTAGTATTCTTTAGGGTATGTTGTTGCCTATTGGTATTCCACATGTAGTGGAGTATTGTATTTTTTCATTAAAATATTATTATTTAATTACCCATTGTTCAAATAAAATTTTCATGTCATTTTTCTTATAAATAGAAACTATAAGATGACCTAATTGCACAATTGAGTATTGTTATTTTATCAAAAAATAATGATAATCTATTTACAAGAATAAATTGTATTTTTTTAAAAATTCAAAATTTTTGATTCTTATAGAATGAATTAACTATCTCATTAGAACTTAATAAAAAATTTAATTTTACGTGTATAATTTATTTTTGTTTGAGTCCATATTGAAACCAATTCAATGGTCGAGGTTGACAAAAAAATTGTTTAATAAAAAGTTGAGAAACAATTTAAATCACTCCCCACAAAACCACAAATAATAATTCGGGATAGAGATTATTGCTATAAATACTATAAAACTCGATTTTGTTTGCTAAATATCTTGCTAAACGATTTAAACCGCCTCACAGAAATCAAAGTAATTTTATATTTTGGGAAATTTCGGTGGACGGAGAAACCACGTATTCGCTGAACATTGGTGGCAGTATATTAAGAAACCACGTGGCATATTTGAAAAGTCCCCGAACATGTACCAATAATTAGGCAGTAAATTGCTAGAACTTTCCCCATCTGACCATCTGGGTTTCAATCATCCATGGCCACCCGGCTAGCGAGACAGCTGCAATCATCGTTCTCGGCGTTTTCCTCGTCTCCGATTACCAAATTGACGTCGGACATCTCACATCCGTCGATGAGCCATGGCGGACCCGGACTCAGGTGTGCCTCCTCTTCCTCTTCCTCTTCCTCATCAACAACAGCGACTGGATCAAATTCTTCATCTTCTAAGCGTGAGAAGAAGATAACAGACCGTCTATCAGCCGTCATAGACGCCGTCAACGACCGTGAACTCCCTCCCGAGCTCCGTGGCCAACGCAACAACGTTAGGTATGTATGTATGTATGCGTCTATTTAGTAGATTTTTTGTTTTTTTTTCCTAACAATACGAATTTAAAACTCAATTTTCAACTAAAAAAATTGTGAATTTCACAAAATTCTAATTAAATACCGTCAAGTTTTTCATATTTACCCTCGATTATTTTGAAATCTTCATGATTCTTTCATACTAAATGATAAAAGCAAAATTGAAAGAACTCTTTTTGGGATAAAGGGAAAGTATGAAATTTTGCAGTTTGGAGGTATGCGTTGGATTTGTTACAATTTGTTTTCTCCTTTTTCAATTCTTTAAAAGTTATTTTTTTATTGGTCACTTATTCTTATTACCTGGCAAGGGGCTATGCAATTAAGCTTTGAAGGTTATCTTCCCTTTAGAAATGGAGTTGTGTGTGCCAGTCGTTACCTGACTTCAGCTTCATTAGTTGAGTGGTGTTGGCTTCCTATGTTTGAGACCTTAAAAACTGTTGAATTTGGTGTATGCTATGCTTTTGAAAGAGATGACGTTCTTAGTCCAATTATTCGAATTCAGTGTTAAAATCATAATAGTTTCAAAGATTTTTTGGGTTCTTCAATGAGATGAAGTTGTGTCATGTAATGATTTCAAACAGATCGGAAACCGATATCATCAACGTAGTTGAGCAAAGAATATGGAATTCAATGGAAGAGGGTCAGTTCGAGAATTTAGCAGGGAAAGGCAAACCTCTTAACCTTAACACAGATCCTCATGCAGATCCAGCTGAAGACACCCTTTATAGGATACTCTCGAAGAACGGATGTGCTCCCGAGTGGGTAGAACTTAACAAGGAGATCAGGACCAAAGTATCCGAATGGCGAGTCGCTTTGAAGAAAGCATGGACAAGCAAATGCAATGGAAATGATGAAGAAAAATGGATTGAGCGTTGTGCATCGTTGAAGAAGCAATTACGTGACATTAACGATAAGGTGAAACGCAGTTGTATTCTTTTCTATGTTTGGGTTTAGCTATGTGTCTCACGACTCGAGCATATCCAAATGGTATTTGGAGTTGCAGGTTTTCCGGTATAATTTGATCGTTCCGTTCGGCCGCCAAATGTTCGGATTGAAATGGGAAAAAGAAGTGGCCCGCCTTGAAGAATAACTAGTATGTTTTCTTCTTCAAGTTTTTGTTGATGACCATAGATGTAGGCATTTTTAAATGTTGGTCGGTTTTTGAGGATCCCAAAATCTCAATTGATAGGCATTATGTGATGTTTAGTTGGTGGGCGTTAATAGGGAAATTGTTTGTTCGGTATTTTTACCTAAGCTATCCATGTGTATTATTCATTTTAGCTAATTAAGTTATTTTAAGTAGGAACAAGGAAAGGTCTTCATGTGAGTCGGAGGATTCATGGAAATCACCTTTTAAACCCAGCTTTTAGCCCGGCGATTTCTCTAGGCGTGTTCGAATTTTTTATTTTTAGTTTAGAACATGTGTTTAGAACATTCATCAAAGCATTTATTCAGTTTCTTTTGCAAAATATCAATGTCCCTTATTTATACGGTTGGATCATGTTGGTTCAATGGATTTAACCCGAAAATACTGAAGATATTGTAAGGGTAATGCACGTATGATAAGATCAAAAATAAGAATTTAATTATAAATTATTTAAGTCCTATTATATATGTTCAACGATCTTTCTGTTAGTATGGTACAATCTTCATGATTTGCATTTGAATCAGTGAGATGAGGTAAATATATGACGAACTAGAAAAAAATATTGCAGGTGTTATTGTTCATAGTGCATGTATTCTCTAGTTATCCGATTATTATTTATTTGATAGTGATTAAATAATTAAATTCAAAATAAAGTTTAAATTTATTAACCACCATAATTTTATTAAACAAAATAATTAGATTTACTAACTCACATATTCTAATACGGTAAAATCATCACGAACCGATTAAAAAAATAATTTAATTGAGAAAAATAAATAATATTTTAGAAATAAAAAATTAATTACCGGATTGAATAAATTATGACTTGACATAAGTTGAGTTCAATGACCCATTTGAAATGAGTAGATGACATGGGAGTTGGGGTTTCACCGTTCGCTAGATGTATTTTTTATTAAAATATTGTTCTTTTTATTTAACTATTATTTTATTAAAAATATAATTTAGGTCAAACATAAACCACATCAAGCGTGGATATTTTGTCAAAATTTATTGAACTTTTTTAAGAGTTCTTTGTTTCTAGCAATACGGGGTTAGATCTTTCGTCTTGCGATTCGTGGGTTTTAGGTGATCCGTTCGTCGAGGCTAGATCTTTCGTCTCGCGATTCGTGGATTTTAGGTGATCCGTTTGTATAAACTCGTATAAATTAGCATTTACTCAAGGAGGATTCCTCAAGAACTTCTCTAAGGCATCAATTTGTAGAGCGAAAGCGATTTATGCTAAAAGAAGCTTATAAAGAACAATAGAAAGCTATAGAAAAGAACGCACTCAAGGTGTTTGAGTAAATGCTCTTAGAATTCTATTACTCTTAAGAATTCAACATATAATGGAATGATTTACAAGTGAAGGGGAGGCTCTCTATCTATAGTTGATCTCTCCCAAAATCGACGGACAAGATTAAGTTACATCCACGGACGAGATTAACCATATCCATTGATTTTAGGGATTTACAAGATATGGCATATCAAAACTGATCTAATATTTGCAAGACATGATTTCTATCAATCTTTTAAAATTAGTTATCAAAATAGCCTAAGTTGCCATATTTTCGTTATCGGGCCAACCATGTTTCAATCTGATAGGCTTCTCTAATAGTTCTTTGAATTAAGCCAGTTCTTGTGAGCTATTTATCTTATTGACATATCTCCATAGGGCGCATCTTGTGCTATGGTTACGGGCTTTGCACCTTGCCCGTGACATTTTCCCCCTCCCATTCTTGCAATGCCCTTTTTGTGACTTCCGAATGGCACTGACTTGATTCACCTCGAAACCTGCACGTTGCCTTGGCTTTTTCCTGACTTGCCTTACGATCGGGTGGTCCCTTCTTTTGAAAATTTTGCCTCGGCTTCCATTGCTTCTTAACTTTTTCCGTCACACTTGGTGGTACATCTCGTTGGTAAGAAGTTTCAGTTCTAAGTTGCCCCAATTTTGACTTGTTCCTTTTTGAATCGCTTTGATTCTAGCACCTTAGCTTCGTATTGCCCACAATCCCTCGGCCTCCTTGCTTATGAATTTTGAAAGGGCCCCTACAACCTTGCCAAGCTAACAAGTCAGAATTCAAAACACTATTAAAGTGTTCGCAATGTACCTTACTCGCAGCATTTACTAGTCCTAACAGTTTCTGCATCGCTCTTTTGCCCTCGAAGCCCGATACACAACACATCTTTCCCAAAGGTGTCGACTTCACAGTCGAATCTATAGGCTTCATATCATTTTGTTGCACCACTAACATTTCAGAAAGGGCTTTTGTAGTTGTCGAAACCATTTTTTTGAAAACGGGGTCGACTTTAAAAAACGGAGATAGAGTCGCCACCGATCTTTTGTTCGAGGTGTGATCGGACCATCTTGAGATGGATTATTTTAATAAACATTTTGATTTATTAAAACAATAATTTTGGTCTACGACATCTAAGAAAATAGGTTCGAAAGTCGGTTACGTACGAGGAAGGATTAGCACCCTTGCAATGCCCAAAATTGGTACCAAATTGATTAATTAATGACCTAACGTCGAGAATTTGAAAGATTTTAAAATTACGACCTTTTTCAACCCATTTGAAGATACTCGAGTTTGAATATTAAGATTATTTGGTTCCAAAAGAATAAAATATCACATCCAATCACATTAGGATGCAACAACTTAAGTTTTCGAATTCCAGATCATCCTAAAATTCTCAAAACTCATGCATTGAGATTTTGAATAGGTATTTCATTTTTTGGGATCAAACGGAAAATCAAAACCCAGTACATTGGGGCACGATCTCTCGAATTTCCGAACATGAAACATTGCATTGTTTTTTAGTTGAGAAAACATGAATAAAATCTTAAAAGGATATTCGGTTATTTGGTCAAACGAAAAATCGAAACCCAACATGTCAGGGCACGATTTCTCGAATTTTTAAACACAAAACATTGCCTTATTTAAAAATTGAGGAAACCTGAATAAAATTTTAAAAGGATATTCAGTTATTTGGTCAAACGAAAAATCGAAACCCAGCACGTTGGGGCACGATCTCTCGGATTTCCAAACATGAAACATTGCCTTATTTTGAAATACGTTATTTTAAAAATGACTCCAAATGCTCTTTTTTTGGTAAAACATAAATAAAATGAAGCATTTAATAAAGGTTCGAATACACTAGAATTTGAGACACAAAACAATAACTAATAGCACACGCATCGCTTTAAGCACTAAGTAATATGCAAAATCAACATTATAAGAAGGAACGTAATTATAGACATAATTTAACGCACAAATATTAATAAGCTACAAAATATAATAGTTTTACAAAATTTATAATGGTAAATTAATATGAAACAGAATTTCGAATGCTAAAAAATGATTTAAAATAAAGAAAGTGGAATCTGAAATCTACGACTTAGGAAATTATTTAAAATGGGGTTATTTGTAAATGAATTTATGAAATACATATATATAATAAATTCAAATAGATTATACAAATCTAAAAAAACGAAGTGAATGACTTTAAATATATGTAAACACATACAAGTAATAGTATATAAAAGTATCTGAAGTGAATTTAAAATAACAATAAAACATAATTTTTAAAGTGATAAATTATGTATACTTAATTAAAATATATATATATATATATATATATATATATATATATATATATATATATATATATAGTAATTCTAAAAGAAACTAAATATATATAGAAGGTGGAAAATAAAACAAATTAAAACAGTGTAGAATAAATTTCAAAGTAATTTTACTAAAATAATTTGAATAATAAATAAATTTGATACAAAAAGGTACAAGAATTTAAATAAAAACTAAAAATACTTAATTGAAAAAGAAATGAAATTTGAAGGCTGTTTTATAAAGAATTTGCAAAATCCAGGACTAAATTAAGAAGCATTCGAATAATCAGGAGTTGAAATAGCAAATATTTAAACAATCAAAACGCAGTGTATGGACTGGACTAAATTTAAAGCATACAACATTTAAGGGGAAAAATTAAAGAACGAAAGAAATAAAATCAAGGTTCAATCGATTGATGGCGCGAAATATAGGGACTAAATGCATAAATATACCCTCGAGACTAAAACGCCCGAATCTCAGCCGCATATGGGTCGCGCCATCTGGTAGGTCCATGCGACACCATTTTAGAGCCACTGAAACATGTCTAAAACGGTGTCGTTTCGTGTACTTTAATAAAAATCAAATTAAAACCTAATTCTAGGTTGTTAGGTCACTTAAAACAGAAGGCAAAAAAAAATCTAATCCCTTTTTTGCTCGGCCGCCTTAAAAATCAAGCGTCACCAGCCTTCCGACGGCCAAGTGCCTCAATGACCAGTGGTGGTGTTGGATAGAGGTCAAATACAGCCCCTCTACGCATATACGCGAAGGTATTATCCCCTTCTTACCCAGACCCCCCTTTTAACTTCGATTTCGACGAAGTGAAGAGGACTCCAGCGATGGCAATCAACGGTAAATCCCTTTTTTTCTTAAATATGAACAGAAAAAGAAAGCATGCAAAAAGAAAAGAGAAAGAAAAGAAAGCAACAAGATTCTTTTCACCTTTCATTTTTTTTTTGATTTTTTTTTATTTTGTTTTTGTTGCGTATGTTTGTAATACAAAAGGATCAAGGACCCCCCATTACATTGATTTGCATTTGGCTTTATAAAGCCGAAAATAAAAAATCTCAAAAATACAATATTCTTTTCTCTTTTCTGTTATTCTCCTATTTGCTGTCATTGTTCTTGTTTTCGCAGGTACGAAGTCATGTACGGAGGCGTGGATGTAGCACATACGGAGGCTATGCGTGGGAGCTACAACACAGGCTTCCAGAAGCTTCCCTGCTCGGGCCCTATTCTGGTATGGAGCTATGGGACTATTGCGGTGCGAAGCAAACTTCAAAAACCTTTAGGGTTTCTGAAAAATTTAGATATTGGGCCCTTTTCAATCTGGGTCAAATTTGGGCTACCTATTTGGGCCTGTTAATGTGTAGCATTTTGGACTTGTAATTTGGACTATGGACGTTTGAATTTTTGGTGTTTTATTTTATGTTTTATTGGTTAATTGGGCCCCGGGCGAAATGGGCCTTCTACAGCTGCCCCTCTTTGCTCATTGTCGTCTAATGAGAATAGAGTAAAGACTTCGAGAAGACCATTTTTGCCCGATTTCATCGAATCTTGACTTCTTTTAGTGCTTTTCTTTTTTAAATAGATTTATTCCATCCCACTGCATCTTCAGAGGCCTGAGAACTAGCGCTTTGACCAATTCAAGGAATTTAGACTTGTAGCCTCAATCTGCTCCACCGCAACTTCGAGGAGATAAGATTTGTTTTGATCTGCTCTATTGCAACTTCAGAGAGGTAAGATCTGTAACTTTTAATCTGCTCCACTGTAAACTCAGGGATGCCAGACCGGTATCTTCGATCTGCTTCACTGCACTATCAGGAAGACAAGATCTAAAATCTTTAATCTGCCCCACTGCAAACTCAAGAATGCCAGATTGGTATCTTCGATCTGCTCCTGCAACTTCAGGAATGCTAGATTGGTATCTTCGATCCGCTTCACTCAAGAAGGCAAGATCTGCTATCTTCGATCTGCTCCTGCAACTTCAGGAATGCCATATTGGTATTTTCGATCTGCTTTGCTCAAGAAGGCAAGACTTGCTATCTTCGATCTGCTCTTGCAACTTCAGGAATGCTAGATTGGTATCTTCGATCTGTTTCGCACAGGAAGATAAGACCTTCTATCTTCGATCTACTCCTGCCACTTCAGGAATGCCAGATTGGTATCTTCGAGCTGCTTTGCTCAAGAAGGCAAAACCTGCTATCTTCGATCTGCTCCTGCAACTTTAGGAATGCCAAATTGGTATCCTCGATCCGCTTCGCTCATGAAGGCAAGATCTGCTATCTTCGATCTGCTCTTGCAACTTTATGAATGCCAGATTGGTATCTTTGATCCGCTTCGCTCAAGAAGGTAAGACCTGCTATCTTTGATCTGCTCCTGCAACTTCAGGAATGCCAGATTGGTATCTTCGATCCGTTTCACTTAAGAAGGCAAGACCTGCTATCTTCGATCTACTCCTACAACTTTAGGAATGCCAGATCTGCTATTTTTAGTCTGCTCTATTGCAAACTCAGGGATGCTAGATTGGTATCTTCGATTCGCTTCGCTCAAGAAGGCAAGATTTGATGTTTTCAATCTGCTCTTGCAACTTCAGGAATGCCAGATCTAATATTTTTAGTATGCTTCACTGTAAACTCAGGGATACAAGATCTGATGTCTTCGATCTGTTCCTGCAACTTTAGGAATGCCAGATCTGCTATCATTAATCTACTCCACTGCAAACTCAGGAGACAAGATCTGCTAATTCACCGATGTTGCGACACCGTCCTCTGAGGGACTATCCTGTAAAATCAGTTTTATATGTTTATACTTAAGCAAAATGGTTAGGATGCTATGATCGAAATGAATCAAATGCTCCTAACTAAATGATATTGTAGATGACATTTGCATGAATGCAGAATGTCATGAGAATGATTCTTTGTTAAATGTACAACAGTTAGGATGCAAAAATCAGAACGAATCACATGCTCCTAACTGGATGACATTTGCATGAGTGTAGAATGTTATGATAATGATCTTTTTTTAAACGCTTAGGGTTGTCATTGCTCATTGTTTATCAGGGCTTTATCACTGACGTATTATGCTGCCATCTTTTTCGACTGGTATTCTTGGTGGGAAACCTGAGAAAACAATTATATCTTGCTCAACAGATTTTCCCCACTGTAACTTCAGGGTTCATCTCGTTGTGACTTAGGGGTATAGGATCTGAATCCTTTCCCATCCATCCCACTGTAACTTTAAAATGTAGGATTTGTTTCTTCTTCAATCCATCCCATTGCTATTCAAGGGTACATGACTTGTATCATTTTCCATCCATACGACCGCAACTCAGAGGTAGAGGACTGTAACTTGTTCAGTCAACTAACCGCTCCCTAGGTGAATTAACCACATGTGGATGCATGATTTTTTCTTGGATGCAGGATACTACTTTTTCTTGCGAATGATTCCCTTCTTACACTTGGGTTAACATTGCCCATTTTTTTGTCAAGATTGTATTACTGACGCAATATCTTGTCATTTTGTTCAACCACCATTTTTGATAAAAATCTGAAGAGATAGTCTCAGTTTAGACTCTTCCTTAAACTTGGTGAGTTTTAAACAATAGTCATGTTTCAAGTTATTATATTATTCAGAAGCTTCCAGATTAATATGAGAAACTCTTTTCATGAAAGTATTATTAGTCCACTAATCGTTATTTTAATGCGGAATGCTTGAAAGAGATCATAACAATGGACAAGAAGGAAATTAATTAGGAGCATAGCTCGAAACAAATAAGCTAAACAAAGATAGCAATCGCGATCAAGAAGGAAATTTATTGTGAACATATTTTGAAAAGAGTAATATAATCACAAATAACAAATTTAAAATGGGTAAAACGGAAACTAGGTGCCCCAGATATCGCAGCCTGAGCTTCTTTGTTCAAACTTCTTGAAGATCATTCTGAGCTCAATATGTGTTTTAGGGGATCCGGAATACTTTGTCGGTGCCCCAAGACGTAACATATTTCCTCATTGTTAATTCAAGCGTAACAAGACTACTGTATGCACCACTTTCGAACAAAATTTGGGTCGCCCTTCTTTGTTCAGCCTGAGTCGCCCGCTTCCTCCGACCGCCTCAGACCTCATCTACTTACAGTATGTTTTGTTAATAAAAATTTATAAACTTGATGGGCCACAAAAGGTTGAAAGGATATTTTAATAATTCACCTTAGCAAATTATTGAATTATGTATGCTAATCTTGACATGCACGGTATTTGAAATGCATAGTTATAGCCCAATGACCCATTCGATAAAAGGTTGTATTTTTTATATAAATACAGCCTGCGTGTTATGCCTTACTACTATTCTATTGTATTTCTCTTCTCATCTTACTCCCTCGTATGTAAAACGAGTTTCTTCATATTGTAATTTGCAAGAGCTGCTGTGGGCTAGACGAAAAGGAAGTTCGGACAACTATTGTGGATTGATAGCTTATGAAACGGCTTACACCTTTAGGTTTCCTTTTGGTTCTCCCATTGGCTTGGGTTGAACCACCCTGGTTTATGGGCTATAACTATTGCATTTATTTATTGCTTTATTTATTCATGTACGAGATGCTATAGATGTCTAAAGTATGCCAATTTTATATATTAAAATTTGATAATAATAAACCTCATTAATTGATGAGATCGATTAAAAGACTAAATAGGCTAAAGTAGACCATAATTGGTGAGATGCAATAACCTCAATAAAATCCCTCTATTAAAATATTAAGTCAACATGGCCTTCCAATTTTGCCCTCGTTAAGGCCTCGATCAATATTATGTAGGTTTTGCCAAAGCGAAGTACTAGTATTTATCTTGGTTAAACGCGAAGAATAAACAAGTGATATTCGCTAGTTAAAAAAAATTGGTTAATGACTTAACTAGGTTATTCTAATAGGATTAGAAACATAGAGGCAGTTAAGTTGGATAAATCATAAGATGAAAAGAACAAGAGTTGTTCACCAAATATTAGGAGTTACATATGATGTAATTAGCAAATGTTGCTTACCTAAATAACCATAGTCTTGAGAGTAAAGCCAAAGCTGACTTAAGAGGAGGTGAAATATGGATCCTTAACCCACTAGAAATACTTTGGAGAAAGTTTTTCCGAAATTAATATATGAGAGTTATTAATTTTGAAATAAAATAGTGGGATCATCATTTAATAAAGTCTTTTTAATGATTGATATAAACTTGGTAAATTTACTCATACGTATATTTAATTGTTGTAGATATATTATGGCTGCAAATACTAGCACACTCTTATTGCGATCGGTCCTTGAGAAGGAAAAATTGAATGCTTTGAATTTTCTTGACTGGTTCCGTAACTTGAGGATTGTCCTCAAACAAGAACAGAAATTGTATGTCATTGAACAACCACTTCCTAATGAACCACCTGCTAATGCCTCAAGAACTGATAGAGATGCTTACAAGAAGTATCTCGATGACATGGTAGATGTTGAATGTCATATGCTTGCCACTATGAATCCTGAGCTTCAGAAGCAACATGAGGACATGGTTGCCTATGATATGATCGAGCACCTGAAAGAACTTTATCAGGGGCAAGCACGGCAAGAGAGGTTCAATATCTCTAAAGCCCTATTCCAATGTAAGTTGGCTGAAAGAAGCCCAGTAGGACCTCATGTCCTTAAGATGATTGGCTATATTTAAAGTCTGTCAAAGCTTGGTTTTCCATCGGACCAAGAGTTGGCCACTAATGTTATTCTGCAATCGTTGCTGGATAGGTACAGCCAATTTGTCCTTAATTTCAATATGAATGAAATTGACAAGACTCTGCCACAGTCGCTCAGTATGTTACGAACTGCTGAAGGTAACATGAAAAAGGTTGGACCTAAGCCCATACTCATGGTCCGTACCAACAAGGGCAAGGGAGAGGCCAAAGTTTAGACAAAGCCCAAGGGCAAAGGTAAGCCCAAGCCTGGAAAAGGAAAGGCTGCAATGAAACCTAAAGGTGGGGTGTCTAAGGAAGGAAACTGCTTTCATTGTGGTGTGACTAGACATTGGAAGCGGAACTGCCCTATCTATCTTGAGGAAGTCAAGAAGGCCAAAACAAGTGGAACGTTTGCTTCAGGTATTAATGTTATTGATATTAATTTATCAACTACTACTTCTTGGGTATTAGATACTGGTTGTGGTTCTCATATTTGTACTTCTGTACAGGGACTACAAAGGAGTAGGACGTTGGCTAGAGGAGATGTGGACTTGTGAGTTGGAAATGGAGCAAAGGTTGCTGCATTAGCTGTGGGAACATATACTTTATCTTTGCCTAATGGACTTGATTTATGTTTAAAGGATTGTTATTTTGTGCCCAGTTTAACTAAAAATATTATTTCAGTTTCTTGTTTAGACAAAATTGGTTTTGAGATAATTATTAAGAATAATTGTTGTTCCTTTTATCTCAATAATGTTTTTTTATGGTTCGGCACAATTGATTAATGACCTCTATATTTTAGATCAAATTAATCCTATTTACAACACAAATACTAAAAGATCTAAAATAAATGATTCAAATCAAACTTATCTTTGGCATTATCGTTTGGGCCACATAAGTGAGAGACACATATCCATACTCCATAAAGATGGTTTCTTAGATTCATTTGTTTTTGAACAATTTGAAGTATGTGAATCTTGCTTATTGGGAAAAATGACTAAATCTCCTTTTACTGGCAAAAGTGAACGAGCTGGTGATTTATTGGGCCTAATACATTCTGATGTACGTGGACCAATAAATACACAGGTTAGAGGTGGATTTCAATACTTCATTGCTTTCACTGATGATTTCAGTAGATATGGGTATGTTTATCTCATGCGTCATAAGTCTGAGTCCCTTGAAAAGTTCAAGGAATTCAAAAATGAAGTACAAAATCAACTAGGCAAAACTATCAAGTCATTTCGATCTAATCGAGGTGGAGAGTATTTGAGCCTAGAGTTTGATGATCTATTGAAGGAATGTGGGATTGTCTCACAACTTACTGCTCCTACTACTCCTCAATGGAATAGAGTTTCTGAGAGAAGAAATTGAACTCTATTAGACATAGTTCGATCCATGATGAGTCATGCTGATCTACCGACTTCCTTTTGGGGACATGCACTTGAGACAGCTGCTTTCACACTAAATCATGTTCCATCTAAATCGGTTCAAAAGACGCCATATGAGATGTGGACTGGGAAACATCCCAGTATGTCTTTTATGAAAATTTGGGGTTGTGAAGCTTATGTTAAATGTTAGACGTCTACTAAGCTTGAACCCAAATCTGAAAGGTGTATTTTTGTGGGGTATCCAAAAGAAACCAAAGGTTATTATTTCTTTAATTCCACTGAGAACAAAATGTTTGTTACTCGGACTGGTGTCTTCCTAGAGAGAGAATTTATTTCTAGAAAAGGAAGTGGGAGAAATATTGAACTTGAAGAAATTCGAGAATCACAAGATACCACTGAACCAGAGATAGAACAACAACAAATTCCACAAGAAATTGAGGAACAAGTAACCGCTGTAGAAACACAACCACCGCACAGATCTTTAAGAGAACGCCATGCACCTGAGAGATATGGATTTCTCATTACAACGCACGGTGACGTTCTTCTTATAGGTCAAGATGAGCCTAGGACTTATCAAGAAGCGGTGGCGAGCTCAGACTCTGAGAAATGGCTTGAGGCCATGAGATTTGAGATGGATTCCATGTATGAAAATCAAGTATGGACTTTGATTGACCCACCCGAAGGGGATAAACCTATAGGGTGCAAGTGGGTTTTCAAAAAGAAAACCGACATGGATGGTAATGTACAAAAATATAAGGGGCGATTAGTCGCTAAAGGTTTTCGCCAAATTCATGGTGTTGACTATGATGAAACCTTTTCTCATGTAGCTATGTTTAAATCCGTCAGGATCTTACTCGCCATAGCTGCATTTCATGATTATGAAATCTGGCAGATGGACGTCAAAACAGCTTTCCTTAATGGGAAACTTGAAAAGGATGTGTACATGACACAACCTGAAGGTTTTGTCAATCCAAAGGATGCTAGAAAGATTTGTAAGCTACAAAGATCCATTTATGGATTAAAGCAAGCTTCTCGAAGTTGGAATCTTTATTTTAACGATACAATCAAAGAGTTTGGTTTTATCAAAAATGAAGATGAACCATGTGTTTACAAGAAAGTTAGTGGGAGCACTATCACATTCTTGGTACTGTATGTGGATGACATACTTATCATGGGAAATGACATTCCTACCTTGCAGTTTATTAAAACTTGGTTAGGAAGTTGTTTTTCTATGAAGGACTTGCGCGAAGCTACTTACATCTTAGGAGTCAAGATCTATAGAGATAGATCAAGACGACTACTGGGTCTAAGCCAAAGTACATACATAGATAAAGTACTGAAAAGGTTCAGTATGGAAGAATCTAAAAGAGGATTCCTACCTATGAGACATGGTATTTCACTCTCGAAGGAAATGTGTCCTTCAACTCCACAAGAGAGAGAACGCATGAGTAAAATTCCATATGCTTCCGCTATTGGATCTATCATGTATGCCATGTTATGTACCCGTCCAAATGTCTCGTATGCCTTAAGTATGATGAGCAGGTACCAAGTAGATCCTTGTGAAGGTCACTGGACCACAGTCAAGAATATCCTTAAGTACTAAAGAAGAACTAAGGATACGTTCCTAATATATGGAGGTGAGGAAGAGTTAAGTGTAAAAGGTTACACTGATGCCAGCTTCCAAACTGACAAGGATGATTTTCGATCGCAATCAGGATTTGTGTTTTGCCTTAATGGTGGTGCTGTGAGCTGGAAGGGTTCAAAGCAAAGTACAGTAGCCGATTCTACAACAGAGGCCGAGTATATTGCAGCTAGTGAGGTAGCAAAAGAAGCGGTTTGGATCAAGAAGTTCATTACTGGACTAGGGGTTGTGCCTAGCATATCAGATGCTATAGAACTCCGATGTGATAACAATGGAGCCATTGCACAAGCTAAAGAACCCAGATCTCCCCAGCGATCCAAACATATACTTAGGCGCTACCATCTTATTCGAGAGATTATCGATCGAGGAGATGTAGAGATATGCAGAGTACCTACGGATGATAATATTGCTGATCCCCTGACCAAGCCTCTGACACAGTAGAAGCATGATTGTCACACTAAGTCGTTTGGTATTAGATATATGAGTGATTGGTCTTAGTGCTAGTGGGAGATTGTAAGAGTATGCCCAAAGATCAATCATGAGATGGTTGTAATAACATACTTGATTTACCATGTTTATTAATATAAAGCGTTGTCATTATTATTTCAGTTTTTCCTTCTGTGTATACAAATAAACTATTTTATAATAATGTCCTGAGAATCATATGATTATTCTTAAAAGATCCTTAGTCAAGTATTATTGTTGACTAGGACAACAATAATGCATTAAGACTAACATGTAGTTGATTAATGATAAAGAGTTGTCATTGATATGGAGTGTCAAAATCAATGCATGAATATGTGTGTTAGAGAACAACATATTGGACTGACCCGTTATGAGTATATTTCTTGGATTATTATGTAATTGTCACAATATTACTCATAGTGGTTAATATATATGATCCTCAGCCTTGAGATAATCATTATCCCAACATCGTGAGTCGTATATTTTGATACAGTCAAACGTACATCGTAACTGGTTGTTCTATAAAGGCTGATGTTGGATATACCACAATCTATGTAGAGGGATATTGTTGATCAATATAAGATAAGTCCCTCCCACATAATGGGAGTAATATCTTAGGCCACTTGATTGAGTGAGATTAGAAATGCATGCCATGCTCAAATAAGTTGACATGAGATGTCATACTAATTTGTATATCATAGTCTACTCAAGATATCAAGAAACATGGGATGGACTATACAAGTGTGACTATTCCATGACTTGTGTCCATTCCAGAGATAAAGGACCTAAGGATTAATGCATGAAAGGTTAATCACAAAAAGTTATGTCGAATCTTGACTTCTTGTAACTTAGGTAGCAATGATGCATTGCTAGATGCCACTCATTGGTTGTAACATTAGAATCGTTCTAGTATTACTGCTAACGTTACAAGAACCTACAGGGTCACACCCTATGGTTGAAATGAACGGAATAAAACATAGTTGGTATTGTGTTTGATTGTCACATGAATTAAATTAATTAAAGAATTAATTTAATTGGGCAATCAAATATTGAATATATTATATGTACAAGGATATTGTACACATAATGAGAATTAATATATGAATTTGGTTCGTATATAAATTTAAATAAATATAGTTTACTGAAATCCATGTTATAATTAATGTAATTATAACTTTTTGGGTATAATTAATGTAATTATAATTTTCAGTTAAAACATTATTATATTTATTTAATTTTATAATTCATTAAAGATATACCGATTATAAAAGGTAATAAGTGATACAAAAGTTATTAAGAAAAACCCTAAGAATTTGTTTGAAAAGTCTAGCAGCCGTCAAGCAAATAAAAAACCTCTAAAATAGTTTTAGAGATTTCTGTCGTTCATAGTCAAACCGGGTGGATTACGTAGAGGCCGACATCGTAAAGGTTGTGGCTTGGTTTGACAGTAGATCAGAACTCTTGTTGCCGAGGCATCACTGTCTACTCAGATTGAAGTTTCGGTAACTTCGAAACCTTTATTTCACCACGATTCGTTCTTCACACATGGATTTATGGTTTGGATCACCGGGATTAATTTTATTTTGCTGCGCCATGGGGGTGCCGGTGTTCCAACACCGTTTTTGATACATTCAACCATGATGAATACTTTCAATCAAGCTTACTGGAGACATTCTGTTTTATCCAATTCTTGATTCAATCAAAGCTTGGAGAAAAAGAATCTTAACTTCCAACAATTACTTCCCTTTTATAAAGATGCTGCCCCGGTGAAGGTCCTGGCCAACGTTCAAGAAATATAGAGGGTAAATGGTAACTTCTCTATGCCAACCTTTACAAGTCTCAGTCATTTTTCAAAAATTTTGAATGTTTTTTTTGGATGCCTTTGCTGCACTGATATGGTGTCTGATCTTTGAACAAACTGTAAATCTTTGTCATTGTGCAATTATGTTTTTTTCTGACATTCTTTATTGCCACTTTTTTTTTGAATTTGAATTTGGATTCGAATTTTGGTTTGGATTTGGATTTGAATTTGGATTTCGATTTGGATTTGATGATTGCTGGCTTTGTAACTTTGGCATATGAAGCGACCTTTACCCTCTTAGTGAAGTAATTGACAACCATGAAGATTAATTGGTATCGGTTAGATGCTTTTGACGAGATCTACCCCCTAATATCTATGCCTCACCTATAGAAAGAATGGAAGAGGCAAATAAATCTTGTCCTCCTCAATTTGGCATTTAATGCAATTTCCTTTTCTAGGTAGACTAGTAGCCTGAACCTCTTAATTAGCCTGACCATTGTAGAACCATTAACATGGGTTCCAACCTTAGCAACATCCCCACGTTTTAGTAGTCTGGCGTGCCTTGATATGATCGTGCAAAAACATCTTTGAATTTTTGAAAATAGCTCAATGATGTCTCATTTTATTTTTGTTGTGAGCTAGGCTTCGGTCCTCACCTTTTTTCTAAACTCGCAATGTCCATTGACCCTTTGTATGGTAGAGTCTATTCTTATCTTGTTCTACCATCCTTAACAAATCGAAAAATAGGCTACGATCTCTATCATTTTTAAAGTCCTTAGATCCATTTGACTCATATCTCATTCAAAAAGGGGGTCAATAATAGCGTCGCTCATGTCATTGATATTTGGGTACCTAGGTACGAAGGCAATCTAAAGAATAAATGATTCTAAGGATGATTATTTGTATGGTACGATCATGAATAGAGAATATTTGCATGAAAATCCAAAGAACAAAAGAATCTATAAATAGCAAGAATAAAAGAATAATAATATGTACTCAAAATGATGCATTTTATTGAAATAAAGATTCTGGACACAAGCATATTTCACAAAAAGATTCTTATTGCCTCTAGGCAACAAGCATGTTTTGAATATTACTCTAGATTAGCTCTAAAAATACAGGGATCCATAGTCCCATTGTTCAAAACATCCCAAGTACGTAAAGGCAGAAGCTTGGAAAAGTTTATTCCCCGATTCACTATTCCGATACGTCATTAATGTTCAAAATCGCCAGTATCAGGTTTTGCATTAGAGCTCTGAACTTGATGTACTCCTGATCTCATGCCCCCATTCATCATGGTACTCACAATAGTTATCCTTTTAGCAGCAGGGTTGAGTAACAAATTTTCTGCACCAGAGGGATCATCGAATCTTATAACTCCTATTTTGATGAATCCTTCGACTAATTTCTTGAAAGCGGTGTAGTTTTCTATCGAGTGCCCCGTAATTCCTACATGGTATTCGTATTGGGCGTTCATATCATACCATTTAGGGTATGGAGGTTGTATTGGTTTCAGGTAATGAGGAGCTACAGCATGCATTTCAAATAAGCTCTGGTATAATTCCCTATAAGTCATTGGAATAGGTGTGAACTGGGGTTTCTCTGAGTTCGGTCTTGAATTGGGTTCTTGCCTTGGGGAGACCTGATAACTGGTAATTGCCTTCTTTGGCTGGTTTACTATAAACGGCTTCAATGGCCCTTGTTATACCCACTCGTATTATTCACATCCTTGTCCTTCCTCCTCGTGGCCTTTGAAGTCCACTATTCCCTTTCCTTTGTTTCTACCAGAACAAATGGTTTGGCTCGATCATCCTCAGGGTTAAAACCTGAGCCCATCGGGAAGTTCAACAATGCCGAGGTATCAATCTGACATTGGGGTTTGATAATGACAGGTTCCCTTTACGGAGGCACGTCCGGTTAAGTCGGGATACTTATCGGGGAATAAACGATGTCTTCATCATCATCCATACTATTGACCACTAGGCCACTCCGTTTTTCAAGCCCTCCGACTAGTAATTGGGTTAACTGGCGCATCATATTCATTTGATATGTATATCCTGTTGAATTTTGGCCAACTGCTCCTCCATCAGTATTTGCCTTTGCTTTAATCTTTCCAACCTTTGTTCCATGTCTTCTAGGTTAACTAAAATAATTTTACCTAATTAGGAACCTTATGTGAAAATCTAATGCACAAAATGCAATGCAAATGATGTAATGCAAATGCATGAAATGTAAATGCATGAAATGAATGCAAAAAGAAAGAGAGACATTGATTTTGAATTCAATTCCATTAGAATAATTTTTCTAGAAAACAAATATCTTTACATAAAACGGATTACATATGCGGCTTCGTCCTCACAGTCTAGGTGAAGACATCGATCTTTTCCTTCATATCCGAACGCTACGGTCGAATCCTTCAAATCCTTCCTAAAGATGTCTCTCTTACTTCCACTCGGCTTAATTCGGGTTGTGGTTCGCTGCTCACCTATCCCTGCGATGTTAATTAGCTTCTTTAAGAAAGTTAAGGCATGACGGCTCTTGCACAGTTTTTGTCAATTTGAATCCTTCGGGCAAGGTTTTGCATTCTTCCGTGGACTATCAACCTTCTTCTATTGTGTTTACTTAGACCATGTCCGGACAACCGTATTATAATCCATTTTATAAAGAAGCTCGTTTCTTTATGACAAACGCCTCTATTTAGCAATTGAATATTAATCAACATCTCCTTTCTGTGATGATGCAATGCAATGCAATCAAAACAAAAGAAAACACGTTAGTACAAGAGAAATAAACAACACAGAACACCTGTCCAGGTGACCACTAGGGTTTGGCGTGGCTCTATCTAGAGTAGGCTCCTAGGTCTCTCTATATGTGGTTTGGTTCTAAAGTTGAGGTACCCGAACCAGCAGATTCCTGGATCCTCACCTATTATAGGCTCATATAGATCGAGTTCAATTCAGGGGGATAAATTTCCCTATGGCTGCAAAGAGATGAAAATCTTACGAAGACATAGGTACGGATGTATCCAAAAAGTGACTCACTATCCTGCACAGAGGTGAAAACCTCACGAAGGAGTAGCTTCTCACTCCACTTAAAAGGGTGTGACCCGACGGTCATGCAATATGATGCAAAAGTACTTTATAGGATTCGAACCACAGCAACCAAATAAGATGATGAAAGTAGATGCAATAAAAGGATCGTAATTTTTCAAATCAATTTTTCAATTTTCGACATAAGAACAACGAATAATCAATTTTAACGGTTTGATTCTCAGCAGTCCCCAGTAGAGTCGCCAAGCTGTTGAAACCATTTTTTAAAAACGGGGTCGACTTTAAAAAACGAACATGGAGTCGCCACCGATCTTTTATTCGAGGTGTGATCGGATCACTTTGAGATGGATTATTTTAATAAATATTTTGATTTATTAAAATAATAATTTTGGTCTACAAAATCTAAGAAAATAGGTTTGGGAGTCGGTTACGTACGAGGAAGGATTAGCACCCTTGCAACGCCCAAAATTGGTGCCAAATTGATTAATTAATGTCTTAAAGTCGAGAATTTGAATGATTTTAAAATTACGACCTTTTTCGACCCATTTGAAGATACTCGAGTTTGAATATCAAGATTCTCTGGTTCCGAAGGAATAAAATATCACATCCATCACATTAGGATGCAAAAATTTAAGTCTTCGAATTCCAGATCATCCCAAAATTCTCAAAACTCATGCATTGAGATTTTGAATAGGTATTTTTTAAAAGTATTTGAAATAAATTTAAAATATACAATAAAATATAATTTTTTAAAGTGATAAATTATGTATACTTAATTTAAAATATAAATATAAATATATATATATATATAAGTAATTTTAAAAGAAACTAAATATATATAGATGGTGGAAAATAAAACAAATTAAAACATTGTAGAATAGATTTCAAAATAATTGTACTAAAATAATTTGAATAATAAATAAATTTGATACAAAAAGGTACAAGAATTCAAATAAAAACTAAAAATGCTTAATTGAAAAAGAAATGAAATTTGAAGGCTGTTTTATTAAGAATTTGCAAAATCCAGGACTAAATTAAGAAGCATTCAAATAATCAGGAGTTGAAATAGCAAATATTTAAACAATCAAAACGCAGTGTATGGACTAGATTAAATTTAAAGCACACAACATTTAAGGGAAAAAAATTAAAGAACGAAGGAAATAAAATCAAGGTTCGATCGATTGATGGTGCAAAATATAAGGACTAAATGCATAAATATACCCTCGAGACTAAAACGCGCGGATCTCAGCCGCATATGGGTTGGGTCATCGGGTAGGTCCATGTGACACCGTTTTAGAGCCACTGAAACAGGCCTAAACGGTGTCGTTTCGTGTGCTTTAATAAAAATCAAATTAAAACCTAATTCTAGGTTGTTAGGTCACTTAAAACAGAAGGAAAAAAAATCTAATCCCTTCTTTGCTCGGCCGCCTCGAAAATCAAGCGCCACCAGCCTTCCGACGGCCAAGTGCCTCAATGACCAGCGGTGGCATTGGATAGAGGCCAAATACAGCCCCTCTATGCATATACGCGAAAGTACTATCGCCTCCTTACCCAGACCCCCTTTCTAACTTCTATTTCGACGAAGTGAAGAGGAATCCAACGACGACAATCAATGGTAAATCCCTTTTTTTCTTAAATACGAGCAGAAAAAGAAAGCATGCAAAAAGAAAAGAGAAAAAAAATGAAAACAACAAGATTCTTTTCACCTTTCAATTTTTTTGATTTTTTTCTGATTTTGTATTTCTTGCGTATGTTCGTAATACAAAAGAATCAGGGACCCCCCATTACAATGATTTGCATTTGGCTTTATAAAGCCGAAAAATAAAAAATCCCAAAAATACAATATCCTTTTCTCTTTTCTGTTATTCTCCTATTTGCTGTCATTGTCCTTGTTTTCGCAGGTACGAAGTCGCGTACAGAGGCGTGGGTGTGACACATACGGAGGCTGTGCGTGGGAGCTAAAACATGGGCTTCCAGAAGCTTCCCTGCTCGGGCCCTATTCTGGTATGGAGCTATAGGACTATTGCGGGGCGGAGCAAATTTAGAAACCCTTAGGGTTTCTGCAAAATTTAGATATTGGGCCCTTTTCAATTTGGGTCAAATTTGGGCTACCTATTTGCGCCTGTTAATGTGTAGCATTTTGGACTTGTAATTTGGACATGGATGTTTGAATTTTTGGTGTTTTATTTTATGTTTTATTGGTTAATTGGGCCCCGGGTGAAATAGGCCTTCTACAGTAGTATTCTGTTCTATCGAGTAAATGGTCCTCCCATACGAAACATCCTCGACTAGTTGGATTGATGACAACATTTTTTTCCTAATCTTCATATCTCGATGCATCGGCATAACAATTTCTATTAACGGATCGGTGACAATATGAATTTGATCGGCCTATGGATACAGAGATGCCTGAATCCTGTCAAGGAAGTTTAAGCCAAGTACATAATCGTAATCATCTAATTGATTACCTCGAATTCTTTCTTGCCTTTCCTTTTTTTGGTTTGTAGCTCCACATTACAAAGTACTCCCACAGTTGGGCCTTCTCGGAATTTACCGTCTTAATTTTCCTATTCAATTTCTTAATCGAAAGACCAAGTTTTTTCGCAGCCTTTTTCGATCTTAACAAGTTTGATGCTCCCGCATCAATAAGAGCGCTCCTCTTTTGACATGCAATGTTGATGTCTACAAAGATGAACGCTTCATTGCCATCCCTTTTCTTAGAAATGAGGGCCATCGAATTGACCTTCGATGTCTTTTTCTTAACAGGGTCGGCCTCTTTCAGCTTATCATTCCTCTTGATAACTGAAACTGAAGATACCTTTGGGCAGTCCCTCATCATATGCTGTTCCTTATAGAAGTAGTATCTCATTTTTCCTCTCATCTCTTTTGGGTTGTTAGGTCTCCACTTCCCGTTTTGTGGTTTTCCATTACAACCGTCACTATTACTACTGTTGCCATAATCGATATGTACCTTTTCATCTTCCTTATGGTACCCACCATTGCCCCTCCCATTGGGCATGGAAGATTCAAACCTGTCTCTCCTTGGAACAAGTTTCACTAAGAACTCTGCGACCATCATGGCATTTGTAAGTTTTTTAACTCCTCGACGTTGCAACTCTTACTTCGCCCATGGTTTCCTCATGGTACCCACCATTGCCCCTCCCATTGGGCTTGGAAGATTCAAACCTGTCTCTCTTTGGAGCAAGTTCTATTAAGGACTCCGTCGGTAAGTTTTTTGAACTCCTCGGCGTTGTAACTCTTGTTTTGCCCATGGTTTCAACCCATTCGTGAAGGAGAAAAATGCTTCGTTCTTACTTCATTCGTGAAGGAGAAAAATGCTTCGTTCTCACTCAAATTAGAGATTTGGAGCATGAGTTCATTGAACTCCCACACATATTCCCTAATCGTGCCTCGTTATGTAAGTTGTTGTAATTTTGCTCAAGCTTCATGCTCGGCATACTCGGGGGTAAAACTGTGTTTTTTCTTTTTAAAACTCCTTTCAAGTACCAATCTTAGTCCCACCACGTCTAACATCGATGGACCTATGTCGCCACTATAAAAAAGCAATGCCAGTAAAATACATAGCAACAATATTTACCTTTGTGGCATTATTTGCGATGTTTGCTCCATGGCCCAAAGGAAGTTATCCATTTCACTTGCAGACCTTGCCTCTTTAAATGCTTTCGATTTGGGCACATCTATTGCTTGTTGCTTCGGCTTTGAAGCCAACATTACTTATGCCAGCTTTAAAAATCTTGAGCTCCCCCTTAAGCTCATTAATCCCTCCTATCACCATAGCCTCAAGAGCATCGTCCTTCCCAACCAGCTTATTTTTGGAGGAACCGATAGTATCCCACACAAATTCCCTGAGCTGCTCTTGCATTGTTTACAACCCATCATTGAGTCTATCATTAACATCGTCGATCCTCTCCTTGACATCCCCTATGGACTCTTCAAGAGTGACGACTCAATCCTCCAGAGCTGACAGGTCTTTTGATCAGCTCGCTTTTCTGGCCATTTCATAGGCCTCCATTGGCTCATTCTGACTGATAACTTCTTTCGACATGCCAATAGTGCCTTCAAACTAATAGTTGTAATGCCACTTGTCACAGGGCCAGATCTTTTGTCTCGCGATCTGTGCAACCTTAGGTGATCCATTCGTCCAAACTCGCCAAAGCCAGCCTCTACTCAAGTGACCTTAAGAGCTCTTCTAAGACATAAATTTGTAAAGCGAAAGCAGTTTATGCCAAAAGAAGCTTACAAAGATCAGTAGAAATCTATAGAAAAGAACACACACAAGGTATTTGAGTAAATGCTCTCAAAATTCTATTACTCTTTAAGGATTCAACATAGGATGGAATAATTTACAAGTGAATGGGAGGCTCTCTATTTATAGTTGAGCTCCCCTAAAATAGACAGACAAGATTAAGTTACATTGACAGACGAGATTAACCATAGTCCTTGATTTTAGAGATTTACAAGATATGCCATATCAAATCTGATTTAATTTTT
This sequence comes from Gossypium bickii, assembly GCA_025503065.1. Lineage (NCBI taxonomy): Eukaryota > Viridiplantae > Streptophyta > Magnoliopsida > Malvales > Malvaceae > Gossypium > Gossypium bickii. The sequence goes on along the minus strand of CP106717.1, from coordinate 35,910,419 downwards.
ACAAGATATGGTTCCTATCAATCTTCTACGATTAGTTACCAAAATAGCCTAAGTTGTCATATCTTCATTATCGGGCCAACCAGGCTTCAATATGTCTCCAATAGTTCTTTGAATCGGGCCAGTTCTCGTGGGCTAAATGATCCCCATCTTATCGACAGACCTTCATGGGGCGCATTTTGTGCCATGGTCATGGGCTTTGTACATTGGCTCGTGACACTAGTTCATAAAGTTATTGATATTTTTCACTAGATCATCAATAGAAAATATTCATTGTGTTTGTCTGTTCATAAATTAGAATTCCTACTTCAATAAAGAAATGGTGTTGGTAGAACGTTTAAAAACCTCTAAACTAAGTGTTTTGAAAATGTATGTGTTGAAGCCTTTTTTTGGAACATTTTTAAAATGAAGACGAAGTCGTTACCGATTATTTTTATTAGGTGTGATTAGATCACCTCAAAATTTAATCATTTTAATAAAAGGGTAATTTACTAATTCGATATTTTTTGGTCTACAAAGTTCGAGAAATAAGTTTGGGAGTGGTTACATATGAAGAAGGATCAACACCTTTATAACGTTCAAAATTGGTACCTAGTTGATTACTTGGTGTCTTAGCGTCAAAAATTGAGAACTTAAAGAGGATTTAAAATGCGATCTCTTTCATGCGATGTTATTTGATGGAATTGAGATATCTAAATTGAATTTATAATGAGCTTTTCCTATTTCGGGTCGATCAAGGCGAAAAGTCATGTCCCGTAAGTTGAGGCACAAAATTTCGAATAAGAATGGTCACCATTTAATTATTGCCTAAATCTCATATATTTTTATTTTTTTTTTAAAAAAAAGGAGGGACGTTCAATTATTTCAGTTCAAGGAGAAAATCGTACCTCGTAAGTCAGGGGCACAATTTCTCGAATCCTCAAAATAAAGAACATTGTCTTGATTTAAATTACCAAATATACGTCATATGAACATAACATTTAATGCAATATATGATTAATTTATTCGAGTGTTGATATAAAATGAATGAATATTTAAAGGTGTTGTATAATATGGTAGTGACAAAAATGGAATAAAATAGCTTACGTGGGTAAAAACAATGATAATAAAATAATAAAAAAGTAGTAGCGGGAAAAATTTTAGTTGATTGATAATACTACTTAATAATGGTCATAATAATAAAATAATAAGAGAAAGTATGATAATGCTATGATCATGATTGTGTAATATTAGCAATAACAAGATGTTAAACATAAATAATTAATTAGCAATAATAATCATTTAACAACAACATCAACGTTTAAAAAAAAAAAAACTAAAATGAAATGATCAAGAAACTTAAGAATAAAAATGCAAGTTACACAAATTAAAGGGTTTTAGGGTTTGGGCTTTTAGGGTTTTTGTATTTGAGATATTTGTGCTTGTAATTAATGGACTTTTATTATTTATTTATTTATTCAATTGTTGTTTGGGCCGAGCAAAATTAGGCTGTTATAACTGTCCTTATTTGCCCATTGTCGTGAAATGATAAAGGAACAAAGACTTTAAAAGAAGACCAATTTTGTCCGGTCTCGTAGAATTTCGACTTCTCTAGTTCTTCTCTTTTTCAAGTAGCCCACTCTTTCAGTCCACTGGTTAGTCTACTTCACTGTATCTACTTCGTTATAACTTTAGGAAGGTAAGATTTAGTGTTACAGTTTCATTTTGTTCCATTGCAACTTCAAGGAGATAAGATTTGTTGTTGTAGTTTCAATTTGACCCACTGCAACTTTAGGGGTATAGGATTTGTAGCTTCATCTTGCTCCATTGCAACTTCAGGGAGATAAGATTTGCTATGATAACTTCAATCTGACCCACTGCAACTTAATGGGTATAGGATTTGTAGCTTCATTTTGCTCTATTGCAACTTCAGGGGTATAGGATTTGTAGCTTCATCTTGCTCTACTACAACTTCAAGGAGACAATATTCGCTATGGTAACTTCAGTTTGACCCACTACAACTTTAGGGGATAGGATCTATAGCTTTATCTTGCTCCACTACAACTTTAGGGAGATAAGATTCGCCATGATAACTTCAATTCGACCCACTGCTGCTTCAGGGGTATAGGATTTGTAGTTTCATCTTGCTCTACTGTAACTTCAGGGAGATAAAATTCACTATGGTAACTTCAATCTGACCCACTGCAACTTTAGGGGTATAGGATTTGTATCTTCATCTTGTTCCACTGCAACTTCAAGGAGATAAGATTCACTATATAGTTTCAATCCGACCCACTGCAACGTCATTGGTATAGGATTTGTAGCTTCATCTTACTCTATTGCAACTTCAGGGAGATAAGGTTTGCCATTGTAGTTCCATTCTGACCCACTGCAACTTCAGGGGTATAAGAATTGTAGCTTCAATCTGATCCACTACAACTTTAGGGATATAAGATTTGTAGTTTCACTAATCTATTACACCGCTCTCTAGGGGAATAGGACCTGTAGAATCCATTTCATAGGCCTATATTTTATGCTAGGTGATTAGGATGTTATGATCAGAATGAATCAAATGCTCCTAACTAGATGTACATGAATGAGTTTTGTATGGATGCAAAATGTTATTTTCGAGAATGGTCCCATTTTTAGTGCTTAGGCTGACATTGCTTCTTGTTTGTCGAGGTTCTATCACTAATGTGTTACCATGCCCTCTTGTTTAGATCTGGTATCTTTGACAGGAAATCCAAAGAGGTAATCACAATCTGAACTATTCGTTCCAAGATCTTCCCAACCTTCAAATTTGATTAGTTCTAACTAGTAGTCCTGTTTCAAGTCCTTGTATTATTTAGAAATATTTCAAAGTAATATGCAGAAATCCCTTTACTTTAATATTGTTATTCCATTAATCATTATTTCAATGCAAAAAATGCTTGAAAAAGGTCGTAAAAATAGAAAAGACTAAAATTTATTGAGGGCAAAGCACTTAATGAAAAGATTAATCAAAGTGGAAAATGCTGCCAGAACACAAAGCGAGTAAGATGAAATTAGGTGTCCTAGATATCGTAGTATGAGCTTCTCTGAGCAAACTTGTTGAAGACCATTCTGAGCTTGATATATGTTTCGGAGATCTAGAGTACTTTGTTAATGCCCCAATATGTAAAGTTTTTCCTTTTTGTTACCTTTGAGGGGAAACGACTATTACACACCCATTCTTTGACCAAAATCTGAGTCACCTTTTTCAAGTTTTTAACTCAAAACTCCTTTGGTCTCAAAATACACTTTGCGGGTTTTCGCCTTGGCTTCTCCCTTTTTTTTTTCCTGTTTTTAGGTGAAGTATTTCTTGACTGAATTAGAATTCACGGGATTGGGCAGATTTTTGCCATCCATCACGGTTAGAATCAATGCTCCTCCACAAAAGGCTTTTTTCTACCACATTAGGTCCTTCCCAATTTGACTTCTATTTTCCTCTAAAGACCTTTTGTATGGGAGGGATCTTCTTCAACACCAGGTCCTCCTTATGGAATTCTCTGGGGCAAACATTTTTGTTATAACCTCGCATCATTTGCTTTTGGTACATCTGACCATGACAGAGAGCTTTTAGCCTCTTCTCTTCGATCAAGTTCAACTGATCATATCGAGATTGGATCCATTCTGCTTCATCTAACTTCAACTCTAACAAAACTCGGAGAGAAGGAATTTCGACTTCAATGGGCAATACTGCGTCCATTCCATAAACTAATAAGAAAGGTGTTGCCCAGGTGGAGGTTCTGAAAAACGTTCGATAAGCATAGAGGGAAAATGGTAACTTTTCATGCCAATCTTTATGAGTCTCAGTCATTTTTCCCACGATCTTCTTAATGTTCTAATTGGCTGCCTCCACTGCACCATTCATTTTTGGGCGATATAGTGACGAGTTGTTGTAAACTGAAAAATATATAGGATTTTTTCTACGTAATTTATCACCTTTTTACTTAAATTCGTTGTTAAAACTAAGTAATTGTTCAATAAATTAATGAAATACATGAAAATATGAAATTAGGACATAGAAATTATTAAAATATGATTTTATGCTTTATTATATAGTTTTCATGCATAAAATAGCTTATTTTATATTTATTTGAACATATTATATTTTTAAGACATAAAACGTGCCATGCAGGATTTAATTAAATAATAAAATATAAAATTATATTTAATAATTCATTTTAAAATATTTCATTAATAATTTGGGTTTTAATTAATTATTTAAATTGGATAAATTTTATTCTTTTGTTCTTTAATTTATTGATTTATTTTGGACATGTCTAATAGCTTTGTTGGATTGCAAAAACTGTCCGAATTGAAGACCATGTCAACCTAAATTCGTCTACACATGGTTGTCGACATAAACCACTTTTTGATTTAATTAAACAAGGTCCTTGCAATGTTGAAGAAATTGGAGATTTGCCCGAAGATTTACATTTGACCGAGCCTCAGTACTGGGTTGCCATGACTTTTAAATTGATTAAAAATCAAGCAAAATCCAAGTCAAAAGCCACTAAGCTGGTTGACCACTCATTAAATAAACTTGAAGAGATTAAACCCCACTATTTTTAGCAAACTAACCCCCTCTCTTCACCTATAAAGAAGACCCTCTCATTTCTTCATCCCTCATCCTTCATCATTCTCTCTTCTCTCTAAATTCTCTTAGCATTTTCCATTTCCCACGCCTCACATCATCTCTTCATAGTGATTTTAGGAATTAAGCCTCTTAAAGAGCCCTTGGTCGGCCACCATGGAGAGCCATCAGTGAAGGAGCAAAGTGAAGGAGCGAAGAGGCCTCATCGATCAGAGTCTTGGGTGACAGCCACTTTGATTTGGGTTTAATCGTTCTTTTATTTGATTTAATCTGAAAATGTTTTCTATGTGTTCTTTGTTCTTGTTTGCAACAATGTTAGCTTAATTTTATTTAAGCTAGGATGATTGCTTTGATTAAATAATATTTATTTAATTCATGCTTATAATGTTTGTGCCTCAATCGATTATGTTTTCAATTAAAATCAAGTCTATTTTTCATTCATACATGATTGAAATGCACCTGAATTAGCTGAGCTATCCTGACCAGACGACGACTAATGGACACATAATTGAAATGTGCTTGCTCAATTTAGATCCTAGCCCGATTAAATTGCAGGTTGCATAACAACTCTGACCAAGCTCTGTTATCTGCATAGTTTTTAGTTTTGTGTGATTAAATTGTTTCAAACATAACACGTCCCTGTTACCTCACATGAATTCTAAGAACCCTTAGTAAATAAGGATCAGTAAAATATGTATTTACTAAGTAAAGGATTCCGAAAGGACCTAATGTGGTTTCCAAACTCATGAAAGATTGAGTTGCCATGGAATGTTTTTCCGAATGTTATTAAGCATGTTGATAATAAATTGAGTTTAATTAAAGTAATTTTCCTAGTTTATTTATGTTATAATTGTTGCAAATTGTGTTTAATTTTGCTAAAATCTATTTCATTCATATAGTTTGCATATTTAGGATAATTTGCATTAGGGATCCTTGCATTTAGTTTAATATATTTAATTTTAATCATCACTTCTCAATCATATTGTGTTTTTATTTGCCAAATTGTTAATATAATTTTACAAATTAAGTGATTTAGTACAAATACAATCCCTGTGGAGACGATAACTCGATATTTACTTATTACTTGATAACGACTATGTACACTTGCACAAACCTACGCGTTATAAGTTTTTGTCACCGTTGCCGGGGATTGTTAACTGTTGCAGTAGTAATTTTTTTGTGAAAGTATTTACTTCCAATTTGGTTTATTTCTAACATTACAACCTTATTATTTCTTTTTAACTTTTTAATTTTCTTTTGAGGTGTTTATGAGCATAGATTGAATTATCGATTTACTCCATGAAGACCCTGAAATTGAACGAACTTTCAGACAAAGAAGACGTGGACGAACAACTCAAAGAAAAATCGAGATGGACCTTGGAAATAAAAATCAAGGCCAAGGTAATGAACCCGATCGTGTACGAAATCCCATCCTCATTGCCGATGATAGGGATCGATGCATCAGACAATATGGTGTACCACTTTTCATTGAGTTAAATCCAGGAATTAGAAGGCCAGATATTGGGGAAACCCAATTTGAATTGAAACCAGTGATGTTTCAAATGCTCCAAAGGGTGGGCCAATCCAGTGGTATGCCCACGGAAGATCCACATCTCCACCTTCGATTGTTTATGGAGGTGAGTGATTCATTTAAGATATCCGATGTGACTAAAGACTCATTGAGGTTGAAGTTGTTTCCGTACTCGTTGCGAGATTAAGCACGAGCATGGCTCAATTCATTTCCACCAAGTTCCATATCTACATGGCAAGAATTAGCAGAGAGATTTTTGGTTAAGTATTTCCCGCCTAGAAATGCTAAGTTGAGGATCGAGATCACAACTTTCCAACAATTGGATGACGAGTCTTTGTATGAAGCTTGGGAGTGATTCAAGGAGTTACTTCGTAAGTGTCCTCATCATGGGATTCCTCATTGTATCCAGTTGGAGACATTCTATAATGGTCTCAATGCACATACAAGATTGATGGTAGATGCTTTTGCGAATGGTGAACTTTTGTCTAAGTCTTATAATGAGGCTTATGAGATCATCGAGAGGATCGGGGGTAATAACTATTAATGGCCAACAAATCGAACAGCTTTAGGAAGATATGTAGCCGGAGTTCATGAAGTTGATGCCCTCACTTCGTTATCAGCTCAGGTATCGTCTATTTCCTCTATGTTAAAGTAGTTTACTACTAATAGTGCTAATAGTTTTTTAGCTCAGCGACCAAGTTCATTTGAAGTAGTTTCCTGTGTGTATTGTGGGGAAGGTCATTCTTTTGAGAATTGTCCATCAAATCCCGAGTCAGTGTACTATGTGGGGAACCAACATCAAAATAGGAGTGGACAAGGTCCCCAATCCAACTTTTATAATTCTTCATGGCGTAATCATCCTAACTTTTCTTAGAGCAACCAAGGAAATGGACTGAACAGCATCTTATTGTAGCATAAGCCCAGCCAATCTCAAGAATTTAATCAGCAAGCTCCAAAACCCCCTCAAGCTGAGGCATCAAACGGTTTAGAGAACTTGTTGAAAGCATACATGGAAAAGAATGGCGCTTTAATCCAAAGCCAAGGAGCAACATTGAAAAATTTGGAAAACCAAATGGGTCAATTAGCTATGGAGCTTCGTAATAGACCGCAAGGAACCTTGTCGAGCTATACCGAGAATCTAAGAAATTTGGGTAAAGAACATATCAAGGCAGTGGCATTGCAAGGTGGTAAAATTTTGGAACCCCAATTGATTGATGTTAAAGATAAGCCCGTTGAGAAGAATCAACCAGTTGTTAAAATTCCTACACCAAAGGAATCAGAATCTGCAAAGACTGACGAGGTAAATCCTAAGTTAGTGAATTCAGATACTTTAAGATCTTCTTTGGATACAGGTTTACCTACTCAGAAAAGTTGTCCAATTCAACCAAAAGTTCCATCACCTCCATATCCCCAAAGATTGCAGCAACACAAGTAGAAACATGAGGTGCAATTCAAGAAGTTTTTGGATGTCCTGAAGCAGTTATATATCAATATTCTGTTGGTGGAGGCTTCAGAACAAATGCCAAATTATGTGAAGTTTATGAAGGATATACTGTCCAAGAAGAAATGACTGAGTGAATATGAGACTGTTGCATTGACAAAGGAGTGCAGTGCGTTCCTATAGAACAAACTGCCACCAAAATTGAAAGACCTAGGAAGCGTTACCATACCCTGTAACATTACTGAATCTTACTGTGGTAAAGCTTTATATGATTTAGGAGCAAGTATCAACTTGATGCCTAAGTCTATTTTCAAAATGCTAGGGATAGGTGATGTAAGACCTACAACTGTGACGCTTTAGCTAGCAGATTGATTTGTAGCATATCTCAAAGGAAAGATCGAGGATGTTTTGGTAAGAGTCGACAAGTTTAGTTTTCCTGCTGATTTCATTGTCTTAGATTTTGAAGCAGATAAGGAAGTGTCGATCTTTCTTGGGAGACCTTTCTTAGCCACGGGAAGAACGTTAATTGATGTGCAGAAAGGTGAACTCACCATGCAAGTTCAAGACGATCAGGTAACCTTTAACATTCTTAAAGCGATGAAATTTCCCGATCCGGCAGAAGAGTGTTCAGTTATGGAAGAGATAGAAACCTTGGTTTCTATGGAAAGCAATTTTGAAGAAGATCCATTGGAGAAAGCCTTAGATCTTGACCCTTTGGAGGATGAAGAAGGTGAAGAAAAAATGGCTTTGATGGAAGCCAATCTGAGAAATTTTTTTCAATGCATATGGTTTGAACCGTTGGAGTTAGAAGTCAGAGAATTTGTGCAACCTAAGTTGTCAATTGAAGAACCACCTAAACTCGAACTAAAGGTACTTCTTTTCCATTTGAAATATGTTTATTTAGGTGACTGTTCCACTTTGCCTGTGATTATTTTAGCAGAACTGACGAAAGATCAAGAGGAGCAACTAATTACTGTTCTAAAGAAATTTATGAAAGCAATTTGTTGGACCATAGCTAAGTCACGGTATAAGCCCTTCTTGTTGCATGCATAAAATAATTTAAGAAGAAGGTGAAAGAGCTCAAATTGATTGGCAAAGGAAGCTCAATCCTATTATGAAAGGAGTTGTAAGAAAGGAAGTGATCAAATGGTTAGATGCAGGAATCATCTATCCTATTTCAGATAGTTCATGGGTAATTCTGGTGCAGTGTGTGTGAAAGAAAGGTGGAATCGCGATTGTTGAAAATGAGCGTAACGCGTTGATTCCAACAAGAACTATTACTGGTTGAGAATTGGTATTGATTACAGAAAGTTGAATAAAGCCACTTGGAAGGACCATTTTTTGTTGCCTTTTATGGATTAGATGTTAGATCGACTGGCAGGTAATGAACTCTATTATTTTTTAGATGGCTATTCGGGATATAACCAAATAGTTGTAGCTCTGGAGGATTCGACATAAAACAACCTTTAGTTGTCCATGTGGTACGTTTTCTTTTAGGCGAATGCCTTTTGGTTTATGCAATGCACCTACAAAATTTTAACGATGCATGATGGCAACATTCACTAATATGGTTTAAAATTTTATTGAGGTTTCCATGGATGATTTTTCTGTTTTTGGTAACACTTATGATATTTGTTTGAGTAATTTGGCTAAAGAACTGAAAAGATGCGAAGAGACGAATCTTGTCCTTAACTGGGAAAAACGTCATTTGATGGTTAAGGAAGGGATTGTCTTAGGGAATAAAATCTCAAAGAGAGGAATTGAAGTTGATAAAGCAAAGGTGGACGTAATTGAAAGATTATCGGCCCCATTTAATGTGAAAGGAGCCAGAACTTTCTTAGGCCATGTCTATTTTTACCAAAGGTTTATCAAAGATTTCTCGAAAATTTCTAAACAGCTGTGTTTGTTGTTAGAGAAAGATACATTGTTTGATTTCAACAAAGCATGTTTGGAAGCTTTTGAAGATCTAAAAAAACAGTTAATCTCAGCCCCAATAATCATTACACCTGATTGGAACTCACCTTTTGAGTTGATGTGCGTGCAAGTGATTATGCCGTTGGAGCTGTGATGGGTCAAAGAAGAAACAAAGTGTTTCACCCTATTTACTATGCAAGTAGAACTTTGACGGGAGCCCAACTCAATTATACGATAATCAAAAAGGAACTCTTTGCTATAGTATTTACTTTTGACAAGTTCCGCTTATATCTTATAGGTACCAAAGTTACAGTATTTACTGACCATGCGAAATCGAGGCTAATTCATTGGATACTTTTACTCTGAGAATTTGACCTTAAGATCCAACACAGAAAAGGTGTCAAAAATTAAATAGCTGATCATCTATAGAGGTTGGAGTAAGATGAGGTAACTCAATCATGTGCGCCTATCAATGAGAATTTCCCAGATGAACACTTATTTGAGATAAGTCGAATTCATGAAACACCTTGGTTTGCTGACTTTGCCAATTATCTTGCATGTGGAATAATTCCTCAAGAAATGACATACCAACAAAGGGAAAAAATTCCTTCATGATAATCAGTATTATTTTTGGGAGGATCTATTTTTGTTTAAACAGTGTGTAGATAATATAATCTTAAAGCGTGTAGCTGAAAGTGAGATTGCTAAGATCTTGTATCATTGCCATTCATCTCCAAGTGGGGGACACTTTGGTGGGTCACGTACTACAACAAAGATTTTTCAAGCAAGTTTCTTTTGGCGTACATTATTTAAAGATGCTTATGCTTATGTGAAGAACTGTGATAAATACCAAAGGGTCGAAAATATAGCAAGGAGGAATGAGATGCCCTTGACAAACATTTTGGAGATTGAATTATTCGATGTATGGGGCATTAACTTCTTAGGCCCATTTCCTTCTTCGTATGGGAACAATTACATCTTAGTTGCTGTGGACTATGTATCCAAGTGGGTTGAAGCTGAAGCATACCCTAAAAATGATGCTAAAGTAGTCATGCGATTCCTACATAAGCATGTGTTTACACGATTTGGGACACCAATAGCTATTATTAGTGATGAAGGTTCTCACTTTCTGAACAAATGGCTTAAGTGGTTGCTTGACAAATATGATGTGGAGTACAAGATTGCTACTGTCTATCACCCCCAGTCTAATGGATAAGTTGAAAGAGTGAACCGTGAAATCAAATGTATCCTGGAAAAGGTAGTACATCCTAGAAGAAAAGATTTGTCCCGAAGAGTCAATGATGCATTAGGGGCCTATCGAACAACATTTAAGACACCATTAGAAATGACTCCTTATCGGTTAGTCTTTGGAAATGCATGTCATCTTCCATTAGAGTTGGAGAATAGAGCTCACTGGGCTTTGAAGCAGTTGAACTTTGATTTAAGCAAGCCGGCGAGAGAAGGATGTTACAATTGGATGAGTTGGAAGAGCTGAGGTTGTTTTCCTATAAGAATGCCAAAATGTGTAAAGAAAGATCAAAAAGATGTCATGGTAGTCATATACAACCTCGCGAGTTTAAAGAAGGTCAAAATGTTTTGTTGTTTAATTTAAGGTTAAAGTTATTTCATGGGAAGCTTAAATCCAGATGGAAAGGACCCTATACCATATACCGAATTTATCCTTATGGAGCTATTGAATTATACGACAATTACAGAAGTACGTTTAAAGTTAATGGTCAACGTTTCAAACACTATTGGGATGGTGAAGTTGAACGAGTTGAATCGTCTTTCAAATTAACAGACCCTTTATTTTTCATGAACTCGTTTTATAAATAAATAAATAATTAGAACTTATTTTCTTAGCCTATTACATTTAATTAATTCTGTCAAAGGAGATTGAAACTTAAACGGGACCGCTGTGACCCCTCCAATCTTTCTTGGGAATTAATTTAATGTAATTTTTTAAGAAGAAATTTTCTAATTAAGATTTAAAATTTTTAAGTTTCATTTGTTTTGTTTAAAATTTAAATTTTTATGTTAATAAAAGGGGGGTCAAATTTGGCACAAGTACTAATTAGTTTTTTTGAGTAAGTTTGTAGATACAGTTTGAGTTTGAGGCCCAAGACAGCAAAAAGGAGGAAAAATAATCCACACTTTGCCGCCACTCCCATTACTTGTGGCCTAAGTAACCCTAATGTAGCTAAATTTTCGCTACATGTTGCCCTAATTCTTCCCTATATAAACCCCTCTGCATTATACTAATTTTCATATCCTTCAAAGCAATTTGCTTAAGCCCTAAAAAAATCCCTAAATCTCTCTTTTGTGTCGTCAACCTCAAATCTCGAAAGAAACCCTAGTTCTCTTTCCTTTTTACCGAAACCATCTACTGCCACAGTAAGAAGAATCCCGAAGTGCTGTCATTGCTACCACAAATTGCCGTTGTCATCGCTGTACACTGCCTTCGCTGTCATACGCCATCGTTGCCGCTGTACTATTCTTGCCATCGCAAGATTTTTTCCATAGCATGTCTTTACCACTTTGCTGATTTCGTTTTTCCCCTTGTGTAGAAAATTTTTCAATTTTCAGGAAAAGATACCATGTCTCGTAAAAGAACCAAATCTTTAAAGACTACTCCTGAAAACCCAATTTCGATAGATGTAGAAGTGAAAGAGAGATTTGATTCAATCTTCAAGCATCAACCTATGATGGCCGAAAAAGGTTTTGACTTGAAGAATAATGATTTGATGGTTGTTCCTATACCGATTAAAAAGGAAATCAATGCTCTCAAGTGGGAACCATTTTGTGATGCTCGTTCACTTTTCGATGATGAGCTAGTTCGAGAATTCTATGCTAGTTTGACTATGCAAGATGCTACTGAGGTCATCGTTCAAAAGAAAAAGGTACTTCTTACTTCTAAGTCCATCAATGATTTGTTTAACTTACCTGATGTTGAAGAAGATGAGTACTACCTTATCATGAACAATATCAATTGGGATTTTCTTCAACAAGTGCTTGATGTTGTGAAAAATTTGGGATCCCAATAGATTATAAGAAAGTATGGGAGGCATTCTTATCGAAGGTAATATCTAAAACCAATAGCAAAGGTATGATTTTATTTTGTTTGCTACAGTTTTATGCCTATCTCACATATTTCCACCATCTCGATGGAACGAGTGGTTTTTTTATATGCAATCTTGATAGAAAAGTCCATTAATGTTAGGAAAATTATTCTCAAGGAGATTCACGATTGTGCTAAAAAGAAGACAGGAAGTGCTTATTTCCCATCATTAATCACTTCACTTTGCTCAAGGGGTCATGTTAAAACACAAGCAAATCTGAAGGGGCGATATGTTCAAGGGTGCATTACAAATCATGATCTTGAAAGGTTAGTAGAGAAGGTGCATGAGTTGAATCAAGGCAAGAAAGAAGAGCCAACTGAGCCAGATACCAAGGAGTCAATAAAGGAAACTGAAACTGAAGCTAATTCAGTTACAGACACTGAAGAAGAAGAATTGTAACACCCCGAACCCGGGCAAATGTTACGACCTGATCCAGTATGCTACCAGGTGAAGTAAAAAAAAAAAGTTTTGTTTGTTTTAAGAAAAACCGTAGATTTGAAAAATTATCCTGATTAAGGCGATGTCTTGAAAATAGTGATTCGATAGTTTAAGAAAATTTCAATTCGTGTTGAACAACTATTCATTATGTTCAGTGATGCTTGAAGAAAACATATGCTTTCAGTTACTCGTATTTTGAAAATCCCAATTTTCATTTCGTATTCAAATTTGCATAGTGTCAAGTTTTTAATAAATGATAAGCAGATAAAATTAAATAAAACCAAACGTCAATTGAGGAAGGCCTTATTACATCAAAAATTCCCCAAATAAAATTAAATTTCAGCAGTAAAAAGTTTGTGAGAAGAAAAGACTTTATGGCCTCCACGAGTCCTTCTCGGCTCCTACATCCACGGTCTACTGATTACCTGAAAAAGTTAGAGAAAGGGTGAGTCACAGAGACTCAATGTGTAAAACCATCAAAACACACAACACGGCCCACAGCCTACCATCTCATATTTAGCCCATACATGATATCATAAAACTACATGAATGCATCATGCCCAGCCCAACCTAGCATTTTCCATCCTCTACACACCATCCCGTACCAACCATCACACAGTGGGGATTTCTACAATCAAGCCTCCATCCGCTACATGTCGTCTCGATAGTCATGTTGCCAGTTATAACAACGATCACTATGTGACCTTAAAATCCACTGTGGTAGAGCCACCGATCACTACATGACCTTATAAATCAATTGTGGCAGAGCCACCGATCAGTATGTGACCTCATAAATCAATTGTGGCAGAGCCACCGATCACTATGTGACCTTATCACTTCCCCTTTATCATCATTCCCATATCCCATGCACAATATATATATGTCATAATGAGTGTAACATGCTATTAAGAAGGCAATAAATCATCACATACATCCAAATTTCATAATAAGTCATTACGGACATACCGCACTCTCTTGCCTTACCCACAAGGGTATTTTGACTGTATTCACAGCCTTCTCCGGCTTTTCAGCCCATACCATTAATAGTACAGTTAACAATAAATAAAGTGTGTGAGGGTTTATACACCTGGTAACACGCAAGATAATACTTTCTACGTCAACACTATCGATAGCAGAAACAACTGCTATCTGCCTACGACTCTGTTCTAAATCCGGCCCACAACCCAGTGGCCAATCTCGTACTGTTGATACGGCACGTTTCTTAAACTTAGGGGTTGGGTTCACGAGTCCAACCCCTTCCTTTGCCTGATCGGTATTGGATTCCATAAAAAGATCTCATCAGGTGATACTATAATGAAATATGGTTTGTTAAACCAAAATACAGAGTTAAGGTAACGAATACGATAACGAACCTAAACAAATTCTAAAGAGAACACCCTTACCTTGAAATCTCGAAAAGAGAGATATAGGGTTCAAAGATTAATGGTTTCCAATTTAGAGATCCCGACGATTTGACTTCCTTCTATTCCCGAAATAGGTGGCCCAAAGAACACAAGAAAATAAGAAGAAACATAAGTCCAACCGATGGCCTCACAAGTTAACTAGCCATTCGGCTTTGGCTTCCAAAAACCGAAAAAGAAGATAAAGATATAGAAGAAATCGCCACTTACCTTAACACGGGAGATTCAGTTATCACCTAAGAGAATTCGGCACTAGCATGGCAGAAGAGAAGATTTGGCAATAACAGGGAAGAAGATGAAAGAGCCAAAAAATAAAAGAACTACCAATGGAACTTAGGAGTTTTCGGTTTTAGAAGTGACCAAAAGAAAAGATGAAAAAGAGAAGGCTATGAAGATTCGGTTTGTAGAAGAAATCAGAGAAGAGAACTTTGGATAAGGGACATTCGGCTATAGCATAGAAATAGAGATGAGAATGGGAGTTTAGGGGTTTTGGTTTTGGAAAGAATCCAAGAAAGACAAAAATCAATTGAGGGATGAAAAAGAAATAGAATGAGATGAGAAGACGGTAGGAATGGTAAAGAGGAAGATGAGTTTTTGGCAAGGCTTAGGTAAGTTCGGCTTTAGCAGGAGATGAAGAAGTGAATAAAAGTAAATGGTAGTTTCGGCTTAGAAATAGAAAAGAGTTCAAGAAGGAGTAAAATAAAAACCTCAAATGCCGAAATGGGAAGGAAATTCTCACTTGACTACTAAACACTTTCAAACAAATTCGGCACCTACTATCCTCAAAACCGGAAATGCACTATTCTGAGAACAAAAAGCCTATGCTTCCAAAAGTTGAAATTTGGCATACCCTTAGCAAGACAAAACCAATTCCCCCCTCTACTATGAGTTTGAAATTCTGCCAAGACCAAGCTCACAATGCTCATCCCTTTCTTTTCTCATCAAATTCCTCTTGATCACCCGTTTGAAATATTTTGAACATTTCAAGCTCCCCTTTTTCCTCTCTGCCATTCATTCAAATTATTTGACTCAGTCCACTCCTCTATCCTGAAGTGTCCCAGTTGAATTCTGCCTCTGCTCTCCCTGATGCCAAAAAGAACTCCCAAAATGAGCTCCTTGTGACTTGAACTTGCTCCCTCTCCTATTCTCTATGGCGTCACCTACCAGCATCTTAAGTGGCGCCTCCTTGCCACTCTGGCACTCCTTTTCTTGTGTCAACCAACCACCAACATTATCCCTTAAGTCCTATTCCAGCTAACTTCTCCACTAAAGTGCCTAAAAAGTAAATTTTAGCCAGGGCTCCGGCTTTTCCCCGGGCCTTTCCTAGGCTCCCATACACCCTAAAACAACACATTAAACAAGGCATACACACAAAACACATCAAATGCATAGCCCCAAAATCAGGATGTTACAGTTCTACCCCCTTAAGAAAATTTCGACCTCGAAATTACCTGGTCAAAAGAGATAAGGGTATTGCTGCCGCACAACATCCTCTGGCTCCCACGTAGCTTCTTCTGCTCCATGGTTCCGCTACAACACTTTAACCAAAGGGACTGATTTCTTACGCAATACTTTGACATTATGATCCAAGATCTGCACTGGTTCTTCTTCAAAAGATAGATCAGGCCTTACTTTAATCTGTTCTACTGGGACAACATGAGATGGATCCGAACGATAGCGTCTTAGCATTGAAACGTGAAACACATCATGGATCTGACTCAACTCCGAAGATAGCTTGAGTTGATAGGCAACTGGTCCCACATGCTTCAACACCCGATAAGGCCCGATGAACCTAGGGCTTAACTTACCCTTCCGTCCAAATCTTAACACCTTCTTCCAAGGTGAAACCTTTAAGAAGACCCGGTCACCCACTGCGAATTCGACTTCCTTTGGTTTCAGGTTCGTATAAGACTTCTGCCTATCAGATGCTTCTTTCAACCGAGCCCTAATTAGCTTAACCTTCTCTTCCGTCTCAGCAACCAATTCTGGCCCCAACATCTGACACTCACCTAACTCAGTCCAACAAGTAGGAGTGCGACACTTCTGACCATAAAATGCTTCATACGGTGCCATCTGAATACTAGATTGGTAACTATTGTTGTACGAGAATTTCGCTAACGGCAGAAACTCCTCCCAACATCCTCTGAAGTCTATGACACAACCTCTCAACATATCCTCCAAGATCTGAATTACCCTTTCTGACTGTCCGTCAGACTGTGGATGAAACGCTGTACTGAAATCCAACTTTGTACCCAACGCTTGGTGCAACGCCCTCCAAAATCTTGACGTAAACCTAGGGTCCCTGTCCGAGATGCTAGACACTGGTACCTCGTGCAACCTCATGATCTCTGCTATATAGAACTTAGCCAATTTCTGTAGAGAGTAGTCGACCCGAACTGGTATGAAATGAGCAGACTTCGTCAAACGATCAACTATTACCCAAACTGAATCCTTCTTAGTAGGCGTAAGGGGTAGCCCACTAACAAAATCCATCGTGATCCTTTCCCACTTTCATTGCGGAATCTTAATAGCCTGCATCAACCATGAAGGCAACTGATGTTCTGCCTTTACCTGCTGACACGTCAAGCGCTTACTCACAAATTCCGTTACTTCTCGCTTCAACCCTAGCCACCAAAATTGCTCTCACAGATCTCGATACATCCTACTTCCCCCAGGATGCATAGCGTATGGGCTGCTATGCGCTTCTTGTAAAATCTTACCCCTTAACTTAGGATCCCTTGGCATGCAAACCTTTCCTCGAAAGCACACTACCCCATCATTATTCACACTGAATTCCGTGGTCCCATCACCTGATCCCAACTAAAATTTTGACTTTAACACCTCATCGGCTCATTGCTTCTCTTTAATCTGATTGACCCAAGAAGGTATCACTTGCAGTTCAGCTAATATACTCCCATCATCGTATAAGCTGAGGTGAGCAAACATTGCTCTCAAGTCAGAGATTGCCCTACGACTTAATGCATCCGCCACCACGTTAGCTTTACCCGGATGGTACTTTATTGAGCAGTCGTATAAATGATGGACTTCTCCCCATACAGATAATGCCTCCAACTTTTCAAGGCAAAAACCACCGCTGCCAATTCCAAATCATGCGTGGGATAATTCAACTCATGCAGTCTCAGCTGTCGAGACGCATACGCTACCACTTTCCCATCTTTCATCAACACACATCCCAAACTTGTGTGTGACGCATCGAAGTAAACCGTAAACTCTTTTCCAGCCTCAGGCTGTATCAACACTGGAGCCTCCGTCAAAATCCTTTTCAACCTTTCAAAACTCTTCTGCTGCCTATCAGCCCAAACAAAAGGTACCCCTTTCCTCAACAGCTTGGTTAGCGGTGCTGCGATTAATGAAAACCCTTCCACAAATCTTTGGTAATATCCAGCAAAATCCAAAAAACTTCTAATTTCTGCTACCGACTTAGGCGGTTTCCAAACCAAGACAGCTTTGATTTTCTGAGGATCCACTCTAATCCTCTTAGCAGACACCACATGCCCCAAAAAGGTAACTTCGCTTAGCCAGAATTCACACTTAATGAATTTGGCGGACAGCTGCTTCTCCCTCAAGATTTGTAAAACCACCCGGAGATGCGAATCATGCTCCTCCTCCGATCTTAAATAGACCAGTATATCGTCTATAAATACCACAATGAATCGATCTAGGTAGGGTTGGAAAACCCGATTCATCATGTCCATAAACGCTGCTGGTGCATTGGTCAACCCGAACAGTATTACCAGGAATTCGTAATGGCCATAGCAAGTTCTGAAAGCCGTCTTATGGATATCCGCTTCCTTGACCTTAAGCTGATGATACCCTGACCTCCAATCTATCTTTGAGAAAACTGACGCCCTCTTCAATTGATCGAACAAATCGTCAGTCCTCGGCAACGGGTTTTTGTTTTTGTTCGTCAACTTATTCAACTGACGGTACTCAATGCACATACGCATTGATCTATCCTTCTTCTTAATGAATAGCACCGGCGCTCCCCAAGTCGATACACTCGGTCGGATAAAACCCTGGTCTAACAGTTTCTGAATATGTACTTTCAACTTTTCAACTCCTTTGGCGCCATCCTATATGGTGCGATGGACACAGGCGCTGTTCCCGGTAGAAAATCAATACCAAACTCCACCTTACGATCAGGAGGCAACCCCGAAAGCTCTTCTGAAAATACATTAGAAAATTCCTTCACTGTTCGGACATCTACCATAGTTGATTCCTTGGCTTCCAAAGTGCAAACATAAGTTATAAACGCCTCACATCCTTTCCTCACCATTCTCTCAGCTTTTAAGACGGACACCACATTAGATAGGTAATTCCTCCTCTCACCTATTACCACCACTTCTTCACCCTCGAGAGTTCTTAACACCATGCACTTGGCTGCATAATCCAAATTGCTTGATACTCTACCAACCAGTCCATGCCTAAGATTATATCAAACTCCTCGAATGGCGACTCCATCAAATCAGCTGGAAATACTACCCCTCGCACTTCTAGAGGTACCTCCCTATAAAGTTTGTTTACCACTACAGTTTGTCCTAGCGGGCTAAGTACAGTCATCTCCCTTGGGGTAATCTGAGAGTCTAAACTTAAGGTTCTAGATACCACACTAGCAACATAAGAATGTGTCGACTCGATATCAATCAAAGTAGTATAAGGCAACCCATAGATAAGAAACGTATCAGTTATGACGTTCGCTGCATAGACTAACCCCGATTGCCTCGCATCAGTGTTCCTAGCACCTCTACCCAGTGTTCCACGGCCCCGACCAAAACCAATACCCCATTTGGCTAGACCACGACCCCTCTGTGGCTACTGACCACCTCTACCCGGTTAAGCATAACCCTGACTTCCTGGCCTTGCATCGTTCCGCTCCTGTGGACAGTCTCTAATCTGATGGTCAGCAGATCCACACCTGAAACATCTTCTGTTACTCATCCAACACTCCCCTAAATGGAATTTACCACATCGTGCACACCTCTAAGGTTGCCTATCAACAACAGGTCTCACTACTCGACTTGGCTCATCCATCCTAGGTCTCTTCTGAAAACGCCCAGCTGACCCTGACGATCCAAAATTCCTTTTATTTTTGCCTCTATCTCCATCCCGATTCTGTTTTTTGGACCGCTTTACTTCCTCGGCTATCTTAGCCTTTTCCACTAAAACAGCAAATTCCCTTTCTCGCTATGGAGCTATCAACACACGCAGATCATCCCTCAACCTATCTTCAAACCGAACACAGCGCTCATGGTCTGTGGCCACTATCCCACGGGCATAACGGCTAAGGTGTAAGGATTCTGCCTCATACTCAGCCACCGGCTTGTTCCCCTGAACCAGATTCAAAAATGCCCTTCGCTGCGCATCCACATAACTCGACCAAATGTACTTACTTTGGAATGACAACTTGAAGAAATCCCAGGTAATGCGGTCAGCCACTGTACCATCCCTGACCGTGAGCCACCATTGATACGCCTCGTCCCGTAGAAGAGACACGACTCCTTTTAACTTTTTCTCCTCCGTGAAATCGAGGTCATCCATTATACGCTCAACGGCCTCCAACCAATACTCAGCTGCATTAGGGGCTATGCCGGAAACACCCCTAAACATCTCCGCTCCATTAGCTCGAAGTAGTTCTGACACAGATTTTCGAGTCCCTGTACCCAAGCCTGCCTCAGCAACTCTCTCCAAAACCCGTAACATCGCCTGAGACACCGTATCGTCTGCACCTATTTGGTCCTGAACTCTGCTTCTGCAGCTGGCGGTAGCGGTACCTCATTTCCTGACCCATGAGTAGACCCTACTGGTTCTAACACAACAATCCTGTCTCTACCACATCCACGCACATTACGTCCACGTCCCCTAGTACTCATGACTACTGTCGCGTTTTAAAAAGTTTTAGGTGTTAGTATCTTTCACTGTTTAATACCGAGCAGTTTTATGAGAGATATCTTTAAAGGGTAGCTTTCGCAGAACACAACACAACCTAGAGGTTTTCCGTCTCTAAAGTTTGAATTCCTATGACTAACAGGCATATTTCTTCATGCTAACAATTATTCTATGCATACACCATCAAATGGTTAGAGCACTTACCTGGGTGGATCGGGTGCCGGTAGACTCGGATGCCATATTCCAACCAAAACATTTTCTTTGTTTAACATTAACACTGATTTTGTAAAACACCATTGAACCCATTTCACAGCCCGAGTTTTACAACCTAGGCTCTGATACCAAAATTGTAACACTCCAAACCCGGCCAAACGTTACGACCGGATCCAGTATGCTACAAGGTGAAGTAAAAACAAAGTTTTGTTTGTTTAAAAAAAAACCGTAGGTTTGAAAAATTATCCTGATTAAGGAGATGTCTTGAAAACAGTGATTTGATAGTTTAAGAAAATTTCAATTCGTGTTGAACAACTATTCATTATGTTCAGTGATGCTTGAAGAAAACATATGCTCTGAGTTACTCGTATTTTGAAAATCCCAATTTTAATTTCAATTTCAAATTTGCATAGTGTCAAGTTTTTAATAAACGATAAGCAGGTAAAATTAAATAAAACCAAACGTCAATTTAGGAAGGCCTTATTACATCAAAAATTCCCCAAATAAAATTAAATTTCAGCAGTAAAAAGTTTGCGGGAAGAAAAGACTTTATGGCCTCCACGAGTCCCCCTCGGCTCCCACATCTACGGTCTACTGATTACCTAAAAAAGTTAGAGAAAGGGTGAGTCACAGAGACTCAGTGTGTAAAACCATCAAAACACACAACACGGCCCACGGCCTACCATCTCATATTTAGCCCGTACATGATATCATACAACTACATGAATGCATCATGCCCAGCCTAACCTAGCATTTTCCATCCTCTACACGCCATCCCGTACCAACCATCACACTGTGGGGATTTCTACAATCAATCCTCCATCCGCTACACGTCGTCTCGATAGTCATGCTGCCGGTAATAACAACGATCACTATGTGACCTTAAAATCCACTGTGGCAAAGCCACCGATCACTACGTGACCTTATAAATCAATTGTGGCAGAGTCACCGATCAATATGTGACCTCATAAATCAATTGTGTTAGAGCCACCGATCACTATGTGACCTTATCACTTCCCCTTTATCATCATTCCCATATCCCATGCACAATATATATATGTCATAATGAGTGTAACATGCTATTAACAAGGCAATAAATCATCACATACATCCAACCTCATAATAAGTTATTACGGACACACACACTGCACTCCTCGCCTTACCCATTAAGGGTATTTCGATCAGTATTCACACTTTTCTCCTCGCTTTTCAGCCCATACCATTAATAGTACAGTTAACAATAAATAAAGTATGTGAGGGTTTACACACCTGGTAACACGCAAGATAATACTTTCTACATCGACACTATCGATAGTAGAAATAACTGCTATCTACCTACGACTTTGTTCTGAAGCCGGCCCACAACCCGGTGGCCAATCTCGTACTGCTGACACGGCATGTTTCTTAAACTTAGGGGCCGGGTTCATGGGTCCAACCCCCTCCTTTGCCTGATCGGTATTGGATTCCATCAAAAGATCTCGTCAGATGATACTATAATGAAATATAATTTGTTAAACCACAATATAGGGTTAAGGTAACGAATACGATAACGAACCTAAACAAAATCTAAGAGAACATCCTAACCTTGAAATCCCGAAAAGAGAGATACAGGGTTAAGAGATTAACGATTTTCAGTTTAGAGATCCCGATGATTTGACTTCGTTCAATTCCTGAAATAGGCGGCCCAAAGAACACAAGAAAATAAGAAGAAACATAAGTCCAATCGATGGCCTCACCAAGCCAACTAGCCATTTGGATTTGGCTTCAAAAAATCGAAAGAGAAGATAAAGATATAGAAAAAATCACCACTTACCTTAACACAGGAGATTCAGTTATCACCTAAGAGAATTCGACACTAGCATGGCAGAAGAGAAGATTCAGCAATAACAGGGAAGAAGATGAAAGAGCCGAAAAATAAAAGAACTACCATTGGAACTTAGGAGTTTTCGGTTTTAGAAGTGACCAAAAGAAAAGATGAAAAAGAGAATGCTATGAAGATCCGGTTTGTAAAACAAATCACAAAAGAGAACTTTGGATAAGGGACATTTGGCTATAGCATAGAAATGGAGATGAGAATGGGAGTTTAGGGGTTTCGATTTTGGAAAGAATCCAAGAGAGACAAAAATCAGTTAAGGGATGAAAAAGAAATAAAATGAGATGAGAAGACGGTAGGAATGGTAAAGAGGAAGAAGAGTTTTCGGCAAGGTTTAGGTAAGTTCAGCTTTAGCAGGAGATGAAGAAGAGAATAAAAGTAAATGGTAGTTTCGGCTTAAACATAGAAAAGGGTTCAAGAAGGAGTAAAATAAAAACCTCAAATGCCGAAATGGGAAGGAAATTCTCACTTGACTACTAAACACTTTCAAACAAATTCGGCACCTACTATCCTCAAAACCGAAAATGCACTATTCTGAGAACAAAAAGCCTATGCTTCCAAAGTTGAAATTCGGCATACCCTTAGCAAGACAAAATCGATTCCCCCCTCTACTATGAGTTTGAAATTCGGCCAACACCAAGCTCACAATGCTCATCCCTTTCTTTTCTCATCAAATTCCTCCTGATCACCCATTTGAAATATTTTGAACACTTCAAGCTCCCCTTTTTCCTCTCTGCCATTCATTCAAATTAGTTGACTCAGTCCACTCCCCTATCCTGAAGTATCCCAGTCGAACTCTGCCTCTGCTCTCCCTGATGCCAAAAAGAACTCCCAAAATGAGCTCCTTGTGACTTGAACCTGCTCCCTCTCCTATTCTCTGTGGCGTCACCTACCAGCATCTTAAGTGGCGCCTCCTTGCCACTCTGCCACTCCTTTTGTCAACCAACCACCAACATTATCCCTTAGGTCCTATTCCAGCTAACTTCTCCACTAAAGTGCCTAAAAAGAAAATTTTAGCCAGGGCTCTGGCTTTTCCCCCGGCCTTTCCTGGACTCCTATATACCCTAAAACAACACATTAAACAAGGCATACACACAAAACACATCAAATGCATAGCCCCAACATTAGGATGTTACAAGGATCTGATAAGGAACTGAATAGTCCTAAACCAGTTGAAGGATTTGCAAACTCTGAACCAAAAGTTGAGCTAGAAGAAGAAACAATTGAGCTAAGTGTTGAATGTAACACTCCTTACCCGTGTTTGACGCCGGAATAAGATATGAAGCATTACTAAACTATCTTGCTTAAACATATGACCTTGGACTATAAAAATTTATTTCAACTTAAAACTTCCCATTCATATGCATAACATCCTTATTATGGGCCTACGAGACCTTAAACATGCATAAGAAGGGTTTCAGAATTAAACAGGGAACTTTTGTACACTTAGAAAAATTTTGCCTAAATAGGGGCCACACGCCCGTTTGAAATGGAACACGTTCGTGTGGCCAGGCCGTGTGGTCACACACGCCCATGTCCCTAGCCCATGTGAAATTTATTTTTCATTTCAAACCTACAGGGGCTTTCACACGGTCGGACACACGCCCGTGTCAGTAGCTCGTATCCCTTACATGGCTTATACACGCACGTATCCTCACCCGTATGTAAAAAACCTGGGTATTCTATTTATGACGTTAGCAACCTCTTAAGGGGCACATGGCCTAGTCACACGCCCGTGTGACGAATCGTATTCTCGAAAAATTGATGCAGGGGACACAAGACCTATCAACACGCCCATAGGGGTTGACCGTGTGTCACACATAGCCTAGACACACGTCTGTGTGTCTACCCGTGTGGACAATTAGAAGGCTATTTTCCAAGCCAATTGCCACCCTGAAACATAAACACACCGCAAGCAATACATAACATGGAAATAATTCAATACAAGGAATCACTAAGCATCATTCATTCACTTTAAAAACAAAACTCATCATCATTAAAACATGAGAAACTTGATAGATATTGGCCAATTCTCGATGGCCATTTATAGAATGAGTGCATAACATTAATAGCCAACACTTTGGCTTTCAAATATGACATAACACAGAATGACAAAATTCCTATACATGCCATACTCAAAACAAATCAACTGTACTATACCAAAATAATGATTGATAGTGTGGTCCGAGCTCTGACGTTCTACGATCCCTGAGCTAGCTTGGCGATACTACAAGGAAAAGGAAAAAAAAAGGGGTAAGCATATAGCTTAGTAAGTTTGCATGAATTAAAATAGCAACATAAATATTCGTGGTAAAATCCATTCATCTTATAGAATAAATACAACACAAGTCCTCAATTACTTTGTCATACTTACTCATACTTACGTTTACCCATCACATATCACATTCTGGTTTCATAACTCGTATTTTACTCAAGGTACCTGTATCACTTCATCACATAATTTAGCACTTATGCTATCTTGAACATAAACTTGAATCATTATCATCCTTAACTTAAATGTAACTCTTTGTCATTTTTATATAACTTAGCTCTTTGTCATCTTTACATATTTAGCTCTTTTGTCCGTTGAACTACTCGGAATATCGGAGGATACTCAATCTCATCATACATGTATCTCGATGCCAATGCCATATCCCAGATATGGTCTTAAATGGGATCACCTCTCGATGCCGATGCCATATCCTAGATATGTTCTCACACGGGATCTTTTAGCTCGATGTCGATGCCATGTCCCAGAATGGTCTTATACGAGATCTTACATAGATGTCGATGCCATGTCCCAGACATGGTCTTACACGAGATCTTCCTTTGGTGTCGAAGCCATGTCCTAGACATGGTCTTATACGGGACCTTCCTTATTTGGTGCCGAAGCTATGTCCCAGACATGGTCTTACACGAAACCTACATTCTTTTGGTGCCGATGTCATGTCCCAAACATGGTCTTACATGGGACCTCCTTATCTCATGTTGTGACATAGGTATCCATGCTATTCCAAATGTTCAACCGGGACTTCAACTTATCATTATTTCAATATAATTTTATTGAGAAATCACTAATCAATTTCACGGACAAAAATACACATTTCTCATGTAATAAGAAATTTAAAACATAATAACATTTGTAGCATTAATTTCACACAAACTTACCTCGGTACTCAAAATATGTGTAGGTATTCGATTTAGTCCAAAATCTTGTTCTTGCCTCGGTTTTGGTCTGGGCTTCGTGTTTCTTGATCTATAATAGAAAATTCACTTGTTTAATACTCACATTGACTAAATCGACCCATGAATCATACTTTTACAAAAATTATGATTTTGCCCCTAAATTTTTACATAATTACACTTTTTCCCCTAGGCTCGTAAAATGATTTTTATTTAACTTTCTTGTATTTTAAACCTAGCCTAATTATTTTCTTAACTACAACAGCCCCTAATTTCCTCTATTTCACTCATGTATGACCATTTTCATAACTTTTCCAATTTGGTCCTTTTATGCATTTTTCATCAAAATCACTTAGAAAAAGATGTTTAGCATACATCAAACTTTCATATTCTTTCATAAATCATCAAAATACATGCATGTCTTACATGGGTAAATTTTTGAACATGAACCCTAGCTGAAAATATAGCTAGAAATAGCTAAATTAAGCTACGAGGATTTCTAAAATACGAATAACATTAAAAACGGGGCTAAGAGGTACTTACAATCAAGCTTGAAAGTTGAAGAAACCCTAGCTATGGAAGGCTTGTAAAATTCGACTACGGTAAAGAAGATGGACAATCATTTTTGACTTTTTTTTCCCTTTTAATTCATTAATTAACCAAATGATTAAAATGCCCTTAAGGCCCATTCTTTAGGATTTTTCCTTCCCATGTCCATTTTTGTCCATCTTGACACTTAATGGTCTAATTGCTAAATAAGGACCTCTAGTAATTCTTATAATTCTATTTCATACTTAAATCTTCTAGAATCTCATATTTTCTAATCTTTGCAATTTAGTCCAAATGGACAAATTGCTCACTAATAAATAAAATTTCTTCATGAAATTTTCACACCAACATGCAAACACATCATAAGCCTCATAAAATCATAAAACACA
Organism: Gossypium bickii; assembly: GCA_025503065.1. Taxonomy (NCBI): domain Eukaryota; kingdom Viridiplantae; phylum Streptophyta; class Magnoliopsida; order Malvales; family Malvaceae; genus Gossypium; species Gossypium bickii. The sequence goes on along the minus strand of CP106717.1, from coordinate 35,883,847 downwards.
TATTTCTACTTCGGATTTGTGGTCTTGCAACCACTGTTCCAACTAGGCCCTAAATCAGGCTGTTACATTGAACCTAAATCTACAACTCCAATGCTGACTTCTGCAAGTACTTCAAAGAACTCGGGGTTGTCAATTCTGATGGATATGTGCAAGTTATTGCACAATCAACAACAAACTTACTGGAAATATGCAAAAATTAGAGATGACTCAAATCAAAATACTTTTAAGAATATCTCTAATACTTTTGTTCCTGAATTCCTAGATGCTATCTTTAAGACATGCACGGAAGATATTGACTATGCAAACGGAGATAGAGCTAAAGGAGATAAGGGGAATGAGTCAGAAAAATAAAAGGGGGGATTCTTATCTTTTTATTTATTTAATTATTTTTAGGTCCTTAGGAATTTATTTCTTTCATAATTAGGATTTAATTCCTACAGAATAAAACATAACAAGCATGAATAAACTTAACACTTCTTTAGACAGAAAAAGACTAAGTGATGTGGTAATGGGAATGAACATGTCTAGGATTGGGTTATTAGGAAATACTTGGTATTTAAGCAGTCTTAATGACTCACTTCTCTTTCTTTACAACCCTACCCAGTGTTTAGTTTTCATTCATTACTTTGTTCTTGTAATGAGGACATTGCTTCTTTTTAAAGGGGGGTAAGGCATATAAATTGCTCAAATTTTTAAATTTTCAAGTATGTTTCAATCATTTCTTTCATAAGTATATTTTAATAAATAAATGTTTAGAGACATTTTGTTAATAAGAAAGTTCGTATGCAAGTATGAATGATGATTCTATCTGAGTGAAAGTATGTTATCATGGAGAATGGAATACTTTTATGATCTTAGCCTTAGTAATGTTTTCCATGAAAACGTAGTTTCTCTTGAGATTAGACATGCATGAAGGTTTATATCTTTAGAATTGATTTAGAAACTTTCTTGAGGTGAAATCCTAGGAGACATAAAAATCTATAATGATATAGGCAGTATTTCTTTGGACCGCTTGAGCCTTTTTAAACCAACCCTATGATATTAGAGTCTTAAAACTAATTTTGAGCTTAAAGGCCTGTTTATTGCAATGAACCTACATTATAAGCCAATTACCATCTTTTTAGGCTATCATAATTTTGTGTTCCCATCTTAACTAAGGTTGTCTTGGTAACCAACATTTGAGGAAATTTTCAAAAAGATGTATGTGCTCATTCTTATATAAAAAAAAAAGAGCGAAAAAAAGTTTCCTCAGTCTCCAAAGAGGAAATGTATGAGCTTGAGTTCAAAATAAGTTTGGGGGTGTTCCAAAGGTTCACTTAAAGAAAAATGCTGTATTTCGAGAAATCCAAGACAAAGTTAAAGGTTAAGATTTTGAAACTGAAATGTCTCATCTCTTAAAATCCCTACCTTTAACCGAGCCCTATAACAACCTTATAAAAGACCTATTGATTTGATGATTATGTCACCTACATTAGTGGAGAGGAAGTACTAAGTTCAACATATGAAGATCATAAATAAGCCTTATGATTGTTTGTTTGATTGATAAGAAATTATGTTAAATGAAGAATGTTATCTGTGGCTGTGACATACATACAAACTATAATTCATGTTGGCATATTTTGAAACTTAGTATAAAATTCTAAAAATTTTTGCATATGAATTACTTGTTAATAAAGAAGATCGATGAACATGAAGTTATTAAAGCATGATTATGGGACAAAGATTGATGCTGCTTACATAGTTAGCAATGTTGCCTTAGCAAGAACTTTTGCTGTGCATAACATTACTCGAGACGAGCAAATATTTAAGTTTGGGGGTGTGTAAACTGAAAAATATATAGGATTTTTCCTATGTAATTTATCACCTTTTTACTTAAATTTGTTGTTAAAACTAAGTAATTGTTTAATAAATTACTGAAATATGTAAAAATATGAAATTAGGACATAGAAATTATTAAAATGTGATTTTATGCTTTATTATATAGTTTTCATGCATAAAATGACTGATATTTATTTGAACATATTATATTTTTCAGACATAAAATGGGCCATGCACGATTAAATTAAATAACAAAATATAAAATTATATTTAACAATTTATTTTAAAATACTTCATTAATAATTTTGGTTTTAATTAATTATTTAAATTGGATAAATTTTATTCTTTGGTCCTCTAATTTATTGATTTATTTTGGACATGTCTAATAGCTTTATTGGATTGCAAAAACCGTCCAAATTGAAGCCCATGTCAACCTAAATTCATCTACACATGGCTGTCGATATAAACCACTTTTTAGTTTAATTACACAAGGTCCTTGCAATGTTGAAGAAGTTGGAGATTTGCCCGAAGATTTACATTTGACCGAGCCTTAGTACTGAGTTGTCATGGCTTCTAAATTGCTTAAAAATCAAGCAAAATCCAAGTCAAAAGCCACTAAGCTGGTCGACCACTCATTGAAGAAACTTGAAGAGATTAAACCCCACTATTTTTAGCAAACTAACCCCCTCTCTTCACCTATAAAGAAAACTGCCTCATTTCTTTATCCCTCATCCTTCATCATTCTCTCTTCTCTCTCAATTCTCTTAGCATTTTCTATTTCCCACGCCTAACATCATCTCTTCATAGTGATTTTAGGAATTAAACCTCTTAAAGAGCCCTTGGTCGGCCACCTTGGAGAGCCATCAGTGAAGGAGCAAAGTGAAGGAGCGAAGAAGCCTCGTTGATCAGAGTCTTGGGTTACAACAACTTTGATTTGGGTTTAATCTTTCTTTTATTTGATTTAATCTGAAAATGTTTGCTATGTGTTCTTTGTTCTTGTTTACAACAATGTTAGCTTAATTTTATATAAGCTAGGATGATTGCTTTGATTAAATAATATTTATTTGATTCATGCTTATAATGTTTGTGCCTCAATCGATTATGTTTTCAATTAAAATCAAGTCTGTATTTCGTTCATACGTGATTGAAATGCACTTGAATTAGCTGAGCTATCCTGACCAGAAGATGGCTAATGGAAACATAATTGAAATGTGCTTGCTCAATTTAGATCCTAGCCAGATTAAATTGCAGGTTGCATAACAACTCTGACCAAGCTCTGTTTTCTGCATAGTTTTTAGATTTGTGTGATTAAACTGTTTCAAACATAACACGTCCCTGTTACCTCACATGAATGCTAAGAACCCTTAGTAAATAAGGATCAATAAAATACGTATTTACTAAGTAAGGGATTCCGAAAGGATCTAATGTGGTTTCCAAACTCATAAAAGATTGAGTTGCCATGGAATGTTTTTCCGAATGTTATTAAGCATGTTGATAATAAATTGAGTTTAATTAAAGTAATTGTCCCAGTTTTTTTATGTTATAATTGTTGCAAATTGTGTTTAATTTAGCTAAAATCTATTTCATTCATATAGTTTGCATATTTAGGATAATTTGCATTAGGGATCCTTGCATTTAGTTTAATATATTTAATTTTAATCATCACTTCTCAATCTTATTGTTTTTTTATTTACCAAATTGTTAATATAATTTTACAAATTAAGTGACTTAGCATAAATGCAATCCCTGTGGAGACGATAACTCGATAATTACTTAGTACTTGATAACGACTGTGTAGACTTGCACAAACCTACGCGTTATAAGTTTTGGCGCCATTGCTGGGGATTGTTAACTGTTGCGATAGTAATTTTTTTTGTGAAATTATTTACTTCCAATTTGGTTTATTTCTAACATTACTACCTTATTCTTTCTTTTTAACTTTATAATTTTCTTTTGAGGTGTTTATGAGCATAGATCGAATTATCGATTTACTCCATTTAGTCCCTGAAATTGAGTGAACTTTCAAACAAAGAAGACGTGGACGAACAACTCAAAGACAAAACGAGATGGACCTTATAAATCAAAATCAAGACCAAGGTAATGAAGCCGATCGTGTATGAAATCGCATCCTCATTGCCGATGATAGGGATCGATGCATCAGACAATATGCTATGCCACTTTTCATTGAGTTAAATCCAGGAATTAAAAGGCCAGATATTGAGGAAACCCAATTTGAATTGAAACCAGTGATGTTTCAAATGCTCCAAATGGTGGGCCAATCCTGTAGTATGCCTACGGAAGATCCACATCTCTACCTTCGATTATTTATGCAGGTGAGTGATTCATTTAAGATATCTGGTGTGACTGAAGACTCATTAAGGTTGAAGTTGTTTCCATACTCGCTACGAGATTGAGCAAGAGCATGGCTCAATTCATTTCCACCAAGTTCCATATCTACATGGCAAGAATTAGCAGAGAGATTTTTGGTTAAGTATTTCCCGCCTAGCAAAAATGCTAAGTTAAGGAACGAGATCACAACTTTCCAACAATTGGATGACGAGTCTTTGTATGAAGCTTGGGAGTGATTCAAGGAGTTACTTCGTAAGTGTCCTCATCATGGGATTCCTCATTGTATCCAGTTGGAGACATTTTATAATGGTCTCAATGCACATACAAGATTGATGGTAGATGCTTTTGCGAATGGTGAAATTTTGTCTAAGTCTTATAATGATGCTTATGAGATCATCGAGAGGATCGGGAGTAATAACTATTAATGGTCAACAAATCAAATAGCTTTAGGAAGACGTATAGCCGGAGTTCATGAAGTTGACGCCCTCACTTCGTTATCAGCTCAAGTATCGTCTATTTCCTCTATGTTAAAGTAGTTTACCACTAATAGTGCTAATAATTTTGTAGCTCAGCCACCAAGTTCGTTTGAAGTAGTTTCCTGTGTGTACTATGGGGAAGGTCATTCTTTTGAGAATTGTCCATCAAATCCCGAGTCAGTGTACTATGTGGGGAACCAACATCAAAATAGGAGTGGACAAGGACCCCAATCCAACTTCTACAATTCTTCATGGCGTAATCATCCTAACTTTTCTTGGAGCAACCAAGGAAATAGACTGAACAACAACTTATTGTAGCATAGACCCAGCCAACCTCAAGGGTTTAATCAGCAAGCTCCAAGAACACCTCAAGCTGAGGCATCAAACGGTTTACAAAACTTGTTGAAAGCATACATGGCAAAAAATGACGCTTTGATCCAAAACCAAGCAGCAACATTGAAAAATTTGGAAAACCAAATGGGTCAATTAGCTGTGGAGCTTCGTAATAGACCGCAAGGAACCTTGTCAAGCTATATCGAGAATCTAAGAAATTTGGGTAAAGAACATATCAAGGCAGTGGCATTGCAAAGTGGTAAAATTTTGGAACCCCGATTGATTGATGTTGAAGATAAGCCCGTTGAGAAGAATCAACCAATTGTTGAAATTCCTACACCAAAGGAATCAGAATCCGCAAAGACTGGAAGGTAAATCCTAAGTTAGTGAATTCAGATACTTTAAGATCTTCTTTGGATGCAGGTTTACCTACTCTGAAAAGTTGTTCGGTTCAACCAAAAGTTCCATCACCTCTATATCCCCAAAGATTGTAGCAACACAAGTAGAAACATGAGGTGCAATTCAAGAAGTTTTTGGATGTTCTGAAGCAGTTATATATCAATATTTCGTTGGTGGAGGCTTCAGAACAAATGCCGAATTATGTGAAGTTTATGAAGGATATACTGTCCAAGAAGAAATGACTGAGTGAATATGATACTGTTGCATTGACAAAGGGGTGCAGTGCGTTCCTGCAGAACAAACTGCCACCAAAATTGAAGGACCTAGGAAGCTTTACCATACCCTGTAACATTGGTGAATCTTACTGTGGTAAAGCTTTATATGATTTAGGAGCAAGTATCAACTTGATGTCTAAGTCTATTTTCAAAATGCTAGGGATAGGTGAAGTAAGACCTACAACTGTGACACTTCAACTAGCGGATCAATCTATAGCATATCCCGAGGGAAAGATCGAGGATGTTTTGGTAAGAGTCAAAAAATTTATTTTTCCTGTTGATTTTATTATCTTAGATTTTGAAGTAGATAAAGAAGTGTCGATCATCCTTGGGAGACCTTTCTTAGCCATGAGAAGAACGTTAATTGATGTACAGAAAGTTGAACTCACCATGCGAGTTTAAGGCGATCAGGTAACCTTTAACATTCTTAAAGCGATGAAATTTCCCGATTCGGCAGAAGAGTGTTCAGTTATGGAAGAGATAGAAACCTTGGTTTCTATGGAAAACAATTTTGAAGAAGATCCATTGGAGAAAGCCTTAGATCTTGACCCTTTCGAGGATGAAGAAGGTGAAGAAAACATGGCTTTGATGGAAGCCAATCTAAGAAATTTTATTCAATCCACACAGTTTGAATCGTTAGAGTTAAAATTCAGAGAATTTGTGCAGCCGAAGTTGTCAATTGAAAAACCACCTAAACTCAAACTAAAGGTATTTGTATCCCATTTGAAATATGTTTATTTAAGTGACTGTTCCAATTTGCTTGTGATAATTTTAGTAGAACAGACGAAAGATCAAGAGGAGCAACTGATTGTTGTTCTAAAGAAATTTAAGAAAGCAATTGGTTGGACCATAGCTGATATTCGAGGTATAAGCCCTTCTTGTTGCATGCATAAAATTATTTTAGAAGAAGGTGAAAGAGCTCAAATTGATGGGCAAATGAAGCTCAATTCTATTATGAAAGAAGTTGTGAGAAAGGAAGTGATCTGATGTGATTCGACTCAAGAATGTTGAGTCATTTCACTTGTTTCCCCGATCATCAACGAGGAGAATGTTCGTAATGTCCAAAAAGGATATTTTTGGATAAGGGTAGATGAAGTCTAACAAAATGGTTTAAAGTGAAGATGAGTTTATAGAATTAAGTAGGCTCGTTTTTAACAAGGAAAGAAAGGATAGATAATTTGGATAAGTGGTGGTAATGGAATTTGGGACTTAAGCATCAAGAATGATTCGATACTATAGCGAGTATCGCCCCAGGACTTATATGGCTTAAGGTGAAAGATGAAAATAGGTTGATGGAGATGGAAACGAACTTAACTCAAAGAACAATTCAACACTATAAAAGAGTGTCACCCCTATTCTTATGCGGTTAATGTGGTTGGATGAAAAGATAGAAAGGTGAACGCCACACCGACTAAGGTGATAAGTTCAAAAACAAGTTGAAGACGCCACTAGCAAAGCCAGATAAGTCAATCGAAACTTGTATGAAATAAGAGAGGAGGTAATTTGACTCGAGAGCACAAAGTTCATATAAAAAGTTGGCAAAAGTCAAAAGTCCTTTTACAAATGAAATAACAAACTATTTATAGCTTAACAAAAAGCTAGCCGAATGGTCAACTTAATGACTAAGAAATTCAGCCATGAATGTTCTAAAATATTCTAGAATAAATCATTAAACATCAAGGCTAGATTCGGCTGAATGGGAGCTCCAATGGATAGCTTTATGCTTAAGCAAATGAACTTGAAAAAGATGAATGCATGAGGAGCCCAGTGGCCATGTCTTGGTTTGGCTAAAGCTTTAATGGAAGCTTTAATTTGGTGATGCTTGGTTGAATAGTGCTGAGTCTTAATGATGGTCTTTGAACAGCCAATTGGAGTTTGAATGGCTGGCCTTGAAGAGTCTCTTGTGTGTGAACACCTTAGCCGAATGGTCACTTGGTGTCAACACCAAGTATGAACGGAATGATGGGGCTTTGGGGGAGAGGAACGACCAGCACGGGAAGTGAAATTGGCAGCCACTCCTTGGCTAAATAAGAACCTTGAAACATTAAGGAAAGAGCCACATCCATGAATTCGGCCATTCATGCATGTTCCCATTCGGTGCATTGAACCATGCATGAACTTTGCATTGATTGTGCTTCATGTATTCAGCCAACCTACAAAACACAATGAACTAATTCAAAACAAGACAAATTCGGATGTACATAATTAAAACATAATCTAGACACTTTAATTAAACACATAATTAAACTAGTCAAATTTAATAAAGTCTAAAAAAGGTATATTAAATTCGACTATGTCATAAAAACATATTAAAGTCATGTAATAATCTAAAACTTATTTATGAGCTGTAATAATATTATCTAAATTAATTAAACACTTAATTTATTCAAACACTAAATTAAATGAGCTGAAATGAAAATTAAAAAAATACGAGCTCAATGAGCTCAAATTGAGCTCATGTGAGCTGACTCGAGCTAGATGGAGCTCAAGGAGCTGAATTCAAGCTGAAATTAGCTTGCGTTAAAGTGCGTAGAATCCTTGAATTTCTAGCCTAAGCTAATTTTGAAGTCAATTTGCACGATCTCGTATATTCCTTGCTCGCATTGGGACAATCATTGACCGTGCTCACATCATGATCAAATGGTTAGATATAGGAATCATCTATCCTATTTCAGATAGTTCGTGGGTAATTCTGGTGCACTGTGTGCCGAAGAAAGGTGGAATCACGATTGTTGAAAATGAGCGTAACGAGTTGATTCCAACGAGAATTGTTACTGGTTGGAGAATTTGTATTGATTACAGAACGTTGAATAAAGCCACTCGGAAGGACCATTTTCCATTGCCTTTTATGGATCAGATGTTAGATCCACTGGCATGTAATGAATTCTATTATTTTTTAGATGGCTATTCAGGATATAACCAAATAGTTGTAGCTCTAGAAGACCAACATAAAACAACCTTTACTTGTCCATACGGTACGTTTGCTTTTAGGCGAATGCCTTTTGGTTTATGCAATGCACCTGCAACATTTCAACGATGCATGATGCCAATATTCACTGATATGGTTGAAAATTTTAATGAGGTTTTCATGGATGATTTTTTTTTTTTTGGTAACACTTATGATATTTGTTTGAGTAGTTTGGCTAAGGTACTGAAGAGATGCGAAGAGATGAATCTTGTCCTTAACTGGGAAAAATGTCATTTTATGGTTAAGGAAGGGATTGTATTAGGGCATAAAATCTCAAAGAGAGGAATTGAAGTAAATAAAGAAAAGGTGGACGTAACTGAAAGATTATCGGCCCCAATTAATGTGAAAGGAATCAGAACTTTCTTAGGCCATGCCGATTTTTATCGAAGTTTTATCATAGAGTTCTCAAAAATTTCTAAACCATTGTGTTTGTTGTTAGAGAAAGATACAGTGTTCGATTTCAACAAAGCATGTTGGAAGCTTTTGAAGATCTAAAAAAAGGGTTAATCTCAGCCCCAATAATCATTACACCTGATTGGAATTCACCTTTTGAGTTGATGTGTGATGCAAGTGATTATGCTGCTGGAGTTGTGATGGGTCAAAGAAGAAACAAAGTGTTTCACCCTATTTATTATGCAAGTAGAACTTTGACGGGAGTCCAACTTAGTTATACGGTAACTAAAAAGGAACTCTTTGCTATAGTATTTGCTTTTGTCAAGTTCCGCTCATATCTTATAGGTACCAAAGTTACAGTATTTACTGACTATGCTGCCATTAAATACTTTCTCAGGAAGAAAGATGCGAAACCGAGGCTAATTCAGTGGATACTTTTACTTCGAGAATTTGACCTTGAGATCTAAGACAGAAGTGTCGAAAATTAAATAGCTGATCATTTGTTGAGGTTGGAGCAAGATGAGGTAACTCGATCATGTACGCCTATCAACGAGAATTTCCTAGATGAACACTTATTTGAGGTAAGTCAAATTCATGAAACACCTTGGTTTGCTGATTTTGCCAATTATCTTGCATGTGGAATAATTCCTCAAGAAATGACATACCAACAAAGGAAAAAATTCCTTCATGATAGTCGGTATTATTTTTGGGAGGATCCGTTTTTTTAAATAGTGTGCAGATAATATTATTTGAAAGTGTGTAGCTGAAAGTGAGATTGCTGAGATTTTGTATCATTGCCATTCATCTCCAAGTAGGGGACACTTTGGTGGTTCACGTACTGTAGCAAATATTTTTCAAGCAAGTTTCTTTTGGCCTACACTATTTAAAGATGCTTATGCTTATGTGAAGAACTGTGATAAATACCAAAGGGCCGAAAATATAGCAAGGAGGAATGAGATGCCCTTGACAAACATTTTGGAGATTGAATTATTAGACGTATGGGGCATTGACTTCTTAGGCCCATTTCCTTCTTCATATGGGAAGAAATACATCTTAGTTGCTATGGACTATGTATCCAAGTGGGTTAAAGCTGAAGCATACCCTAAAAATAATGCTAAGGTAGTCATGCGATTCCTACATAAGCATGTGTTTACACGATTTGGGACACCAAGAGCTATTATTAGTGATGAAGGTTCTCACTTTCTGAAAAAATGGCTTAAGTGGTTGCTTGACAAATATGATGTGGAGCACAAGATTGCTACTGCCTATCACCCCCAGTCTAATGGGCAAGCTGAAAGAGTGAACCGTGAAATCAAAGGTATCCTTGAAAAGGTAGTACACCCTAGTAGAAAAGATTTGTCTTGAAGGCTCGATGATGCATTATGGGCCTATCAAACAACATTTAAGACACCATTAGGAATGACTCCTTATAGGCAAGTCTTTGGAAAGGCATGTCATTTGCCATTAGAGTTGGAGAATAAAGCTCACTGGGCTTTGAAGCAGTTGAACTTTGATCTTAAGCAAGCCAGTGAGAGAAGGATGTTACAACTGGATGAATTGGAAGAGCTGAGGTTGTTTTCCTATGAGAATGCTAAAATGTGTAAAGAAAGATCAAAGAGATGTCATGGTAGTCATATACAACCTCACGAGTTTAAAGATGGTCAGAAGGTTTTGTTGTTTAATTCAAGGTTAAAGTTCTTTCATGGGAAGCTTAAATCCAGATGGAAAGGACCCTATATCATATACTGAGTTTATCCTTATGGAGCTATTGAATTATACGACAATTATGGAGGTACGTTTAAATTTAATGGTCAACGTTTCAAACACTACTGGGATAGTGAAGTTGAAAGAGTGGAATCCTCTTTCAAATTAACAGATCCTTGATTTTTCATGAACTCATTTTGTTAATAAATAAATAATTAGAACTTATTTTCTTAACCTATTACATTTAATTAATTCTATCTAAGGAGATTGAAACTTAAGCAGGACCGCTGTGACCCCTCCAACCTTTCTTGGGAATTGATTTAATATAATTTGTTACGAAAAAATTTTCTAATTAAGATTTAAAATTTTTAAGTTTCATTTGTTTTGTTTATATTTTAAATTTTTATGTTAATAAAAGGGGGTCAAATTTGGCACAAGTACTAATCAGTTTTTTTGAGTAAGTTTGTAGATATAGTTTGAGTTTGAGGCCCAAGACAGCAAAAATGAGGGGAAAAAAAATCCATACTTTGCCGCCACTCCCATTACTTGCCGCCCAAGTAACCCTAATGTAGCTAAATTTTTGCTACATGTTACCCTAATTCTTCCCTATATAAAACCCTCTCCATTCTACTAATTTTCATATCCCTCAAAGCAATTTGCTTAAGCCCAAAAAAAATCCCTAAATCTCTCTTTTGTGTCGCCAACCTCAAATCCTGAAAGAAACCCTAGTTCTATTCCCTTTTTATCGAAACCATCTACTGCCGCCGTAAGAAGATTACCGAAGCACCGTCATTGCTACTGCAGATCACCGTTTTCATCGCCGCACACTGCCTTCGCTATCATATGTCGTTGTTACCGCTGTACTATTCTTACCGTCGCAAGATTTTTTCGTAGCAAGTCTTTACCACTTTGTCGATTTCTTTTTTCCCTTTGTGGAGAAAATTTGCCAATTTTCAAGAAAAGATACCATGTTTTGTAACAGAACCAGATCTTCAGAGATTACTCTTAAAAACCCGATTTCGATAGATGAAGAAGTGAAAGAGAGATTTGATTCAATCTTCAAGCATCAACCTATGATGCCAGAAAAAGGTTTTGACTTAAAGAATAATGATTTGATGGTTGTTCCTATACTGATTAAAAAGAAAATCAATGCTCTCAAGTGGAAACGATTTTGTGATGCTCGTTCACTTTTCGATGATGAACAAGTTCAAGAATTTTATGCTAGTTTGACTATGCAATATGCTACTGAGGTCATTGTTCGAAAGAAAAAGGTACCTCTTACTTCTAAGTCCATCAATGATTTGTTTAACTTACTTGATGTTGAAGAAGATGAGTTCTACCTTATGATGAACAATATCAATTGAGATTTTCTTCAACAAGTGCTTGATGTTGTGACAAATCTGAGATCCCAATGGATTATAAGAAAGTATGGGAGCCATTCTTGTCAAAAGGAATACCTAAAACCAGTAGCAGAGGTATGGTTTTATTTCGTTCGCTAAAGTTTTATGCCTATCTCACATAGTTCCACCATCTCGATGGAACGGATGCTTTTGTTATATGTAAAGTCCATTAATGTTGGGAAAATTATTCTCAAGGAGATTCATGATTGTGCTAAAAAAAGACATGAAGTGCTTATTTCCCATCATTAATCACTTCACTTTGCTCAAGGGCCCATGTTTTACACAAGCAAATCTGAAAGGGTGATATGTTCAAGGGTGCATTACAAATCATGATCTTGAAAGGTTAGTAGAGAAGGTGCATGAGTTGAATCAAGGCGAGCAGGAAGAGCCAACTGAGCCAGATATTAAGGAGTCAATAAAGAAACTGAAACTGAAGCTAATTCAGTTACAGGCACTAAAGAAGAAGAATCTGATAAGGAACTGAACAATCCTAAACCAGTTGAAGTATCTACAAACTTTGAACCAAATATTGAGCTAGAAGAAGCAACAGTCAAGCTAAGTGTTGAACCTGAATCTACAACTCCAATGTCGACTTTCGCAAGTACTTCAAGGAAATCGAAGTTGTCAATTCTGATGGATATGTGCAAGTTCATGCACAATCAACAACAAACTTATTGGAAATATGCAAAAATTAGAGATGACTCAATTCGAAATACTTTTAAGAATATCTCTAATACTTTTGTTCCTAAATTCCCAGATGCTATCTTTGAGACATGGACGGAATATATTGACTATGCAAGCGAAGATGGAGCTAAAGAAGATAAGGGGAATGAGTCCGAAAAATAAAAGGGGGTTCTTGTCTTGTTATTTATTTAATTATTTTTAGGTCCTTAGGAATTTATTTCTTTTGTAATTAGGATTTAATTTCTACAGAATAAAACATAGCAAGCATGAATAAACTTAACACTTCTTTAGAAAGAAAAAGACTAAGTGATGTGGCAATGGGAATGAACATGTCTAGGATTGGGTTATTAGGAAAGACTTGGTATTTAAGCAGTCTTAATGACTCACCTCTCTTTCTTTACAACCCTACCTGGTGTTCAGTTTTCATTTATTACTTTGTTCTTGCAATAAGGACATTGCTTCTTTTTAAAGGGGGGTAAGGCAAATAAATTGCTCAAAATTTTAAATTTTCAAGTATGTTTCAATCATTTTTGTCATAAATATGTTTTAGTAAATGAATGTTTAGAGACATTTTGTTAATAAGAAAGTTCGTATGCAAATATGAATGATGATTCTATCTGAGTGAAAGTATGTTATCATGGAGAATGGAATGCTTGTATGATCTTAGCCTTAGTAATGTTTGCCATGAAAACTTAGCTTCTCTTGAGCTTAGACATGCATGAAGGTTTATATCTTTAGAATTGGCTTAGTAACTTTCTTGAGGCAAAATCCTATGAGACATAAAAATCTAAAATGATATAGGCAGTATTTCTTTGGATCGTTTGAGTCTTTTCAAACCAACCCTATGATATTAGAGTCTTGAAACTGTAATTTTGAGCTTAAAGGCTTGTTTATTGCAATGAACCTACATTATAAGCCAATTACCATCTTTTTAAGCTATCCTAATTTTGTGCACCTATCTTAACTAAAGTTGTCTTGATAATCAACATTTGAGGAAATTTTCAAAAAGATGTATGTGCTCATGCTTATATATAAAAAAAAGAGCGAAGAAAAGTTTGCTCAGTCTCCAAAGAGAAAATGTATGAGCTTGAGTTCAAAATAATTTTGGGGGTGTTCTAAAGGTTCACTTAAAGAAAAAGGTTGTATTTCGAGAAATCCAAGACAAAGTTAAAGGTTAAGATTTTGAAACCAAAATGTCTCATCTCTTAAAATCCCTACCTTTAACCGACCCTATTACAACCTTATAAAAGACCTATTGATTTGATGATTATGTCACCTATATTAGTGGACAGGAAGTACTAAGTTCAACATATGAAGATCATGAATAAGTCTTATGATTGTTTGCTTGATTGATAAGAAATTATGTTGAATGAAGAATGTTATCTATGGACGTGACATACATACAAACTATGATTCATGTTGGCATATTTTGAAACTTAGTATAAAATTCTATAAATGTTTGCATATGAATTACTTGTTAATAAAGAAGATCGATGAACATGAAATTATTAATGCATGATCATGGGACAAAGATTGATGCTGCTTACATAGTTAGCAATTTTGTCGTAGTAAGAACTTTTGCTGTGCATAAACATTACTCGGGCAAGCAATGATTTAAGTTTGGGGGTGTGTAAACTGAAAAATATATAGGATTTTTCCTATGTAATTTATCACCTTTTTACTTAACTTCATTGTTAAAACAAAGTAACTGTTTAATAAATTAATGAATTATGTGAAAACATGAAATTAGGACATAGAAATTATTAAAATGTGATTTTATGCTTTATTTATTATTAAAATGTGATTTTATGCTTTATTATATAGTTTTTATGCATAAAATGGCTTATTTTATATTTATTTGAACATATTATATTTTTAAGACATAAAATGGGCCATGCACGATTAAATTAAATAATAAATATAAAATTATATTTAATATTTCATTTTAAATTATTTCATTAATAATTTGGGTTTTAATTAATTACTTAAAGTGGATAAATTTTATTCTTTGGTCCTCTAATTTATTGATTTATTTTGGACATGTCTGATAGCTTTGTTGGATTGCAAAAGTCGTCTAAATTGAAAACCAAGTGAACTCAAATTTGGCTACACATGGCTGTCCACATAAACCACTTTTTGGTTTTATTACACAAGGTCCTTGCAATGTTGAAGAAATTGGAGATTTTCCCGAAGATTTACATTTGACCGAGCCTCAGTCCTGAGTTGTCATGGCTTTTAAATTGTTTAAAAATCAAGCAAAATCCAAGTCAAAAGCCACTAAGCTGGTCGACCACTCATTGAAGAAACCTGAAGAGATTAAACCCCACTATTTTTAGCAAACTACCCCATCTCTTAACCTATAAATAAGACCCCCCTCATTTCTTCATCCCTCATCCTTCATCATTCACTCTTCTCTATCAATTCTCTTAGCATTTTCCATTCCCCACGCCTAGCATCATCTCTTCATAGAATTTTAGGAATTAAGCCTCTTAAAGAACCCTTGGTCGGCCACCTTGGAGAGCCATCAGCGAAGGAGCAAAGTGAAGGAGCGAAGGAGCCTCGTCGATCAGAGTCTTGGGTGACAACCACTTTGATTTGAGTTTAATCTTTCTTTTATTTGATTTAATCTGAAAATGTTTTCTATGTGTTCTTTGTTCTTGTTTAAAACAATGTTAGCTTAATTTTATTTAAGCTAGGATGATTGCTTTGATTAAATAATATTTATTTGGTTCATACTTATAATGTTTGTGCCTCAATTGATTATGTTTCAATTAAAATCAAGTTTTTATTTTGTTAATACGTGATTGAAATGCACCTGAATTAGCTGAGCGATCCTGACCAGACGATGGCTAGTGGACATATAATTGAAATGTGCTTGCTCATTTAGATCCTGGCCCGATTAAATTGCAGGTTGCATAACAACTCTAACCAAGCTCTGTTATCTGCATAGTTTTTAGATTTGTGTGATTAAACTGTTTCAAACATAACACATCCGTGTCACCTCACTCGAATGCTAAGAAACCCTTAGTAAATAAGGATTAATAAAATACGTATTTACTAAGTAAAGGATTCCGAAAGGACCAAATGTGGTTTCCAAACTCATGAAAGATCGAGTTGCCATGGAATGTTTTTTTGAATGTTATTAAGCATGTTGATAATAAATTGAGTTTAATTCAAGTAATTATCTTAGTTTATTTATGTTATAATTGTTTCAAATTGTGTTTAATTTTGCTAAAATCTATTTCATTCATATAGTTTGCATATTTTGGATAATTTGCATTAGGGATCCTTTCATTTAGTTTAATATATTTAATTTTAATCATCACTTCTCAATCATATTGTGTTTTTATTTACCAAATTGTTAATATAATTTTACAAATTAAGTGACTTAGCACAAATACAATCCCTGTGGAGATGATAACTCGATACTTACTAATTACTTTATAACGACTGTGTACACCTGCACAAACCTACGCGTTGTCGTGCTGTCGTTCAAATTCAATGGATTGTTTGATATAATCCTTTCTGGCTTTCTATACCGATATATGATCTCTTTCTTCAAGAATTTACTAGCTGCCGACTTTGTGACATTGGGATAAGAAGCGGCTTTTACATATTTGGTAAAGTAATCGATGACCACGAAGATGAATTGATGCCCACTAGAAGCTTTTGATGGGATTGACCCAATGACATCCATACCCCACATAAAGAAAGGCCATGGAGAAGTCATAACATGAAGAGGTGAGGGAGACACATGAATTTTGTCTCTATAAATTTGGCATTTATGACATCTTTTGGCATAATTGATACAATCCCCTTCCATGGTGGACCAATAATATTCGAATCTCATAATTTTCTTGGCCATTGTGAAAGTTCCACAAACACCCTTATGGACTTCTTCCAGGATTTTCTTGGCCTCAACAGCATCTATAGATCTCAGTAACACCTAATCCTTTCTTTTTTTGTATAGGGTCTCCCCATCTAGGAGATACTCATTGGCCAGCCTTTTAAGAGTCCTTTTATCATTCTCAATTGCCTGCTCAGGATATTCACGGTTCCTTACACATTGTAATATGTCATGGTACCAAAGGTGATAATCCCTTTCTTCTTCCTTGATGTTGTAACAATAGGTCAAGGCCTTATAAATGCTCATCTGGATAGGTTTCACATCATCTTGTTTGTTCACTTTGACCATGGAGGCTAAAGAAGCCAAGGAGTCAGCCATCTAATTTTCATCTTACGGGAGGTAGTAGAAGGTGATGTCATCAAACTCTTTAACTAACTTAAGAACCAGATTTTGATAATCAATCAACTTGGAGTCTCTTGTCTCCTATTCACCTCTGAGTTGATAGATTACTAGTGCAGAATCTCCATATACCTCTAGTACTTTAATTTTGCGTCCTATAGCTGCACGGATACCTATGATACACACTTCATATTTCACAATGTTATTTGTGCAATTAGAATCAAGTTTACTAGTGAAATAATAATGATCACTGTATGGGGAGACCAGGACTGCCCCAATTTCATTACCCATAGCGTTTGAGGCACCATGAAAACTCATTTTCCTGGGATATTCTCTTGGAGCACCTTCTTCAGTGGTTGCAACATACATTAGATCCTCATTTAGAAAATTAGAATTTAAAGGCTCATAATCTTCTAGAGCTTTGCTAGCTAGGAAATCCCCTATTGTACTCCCCCTTACTTCCTTCTGGTATTCATTATATCAAATTCGGAGAGAAAAATTTACCATCAAGCCATTCTCTCATTCAACGCGGTTGAATCCATCATGTACCTTAGAGGGTCCATTTTTAAAATGAGCCGTCGTATGATACAACATGCATTGTCTTAGCCTCTGGGTGATCCAAACCAAGGCGCAACTCAACTTCTTGATTGGTGAATATCTTCTCTCGCATTCAGTAAACTTCTTCCTAAGGTAATAGATTGCTCTTTCTTTCCTCGCCTATTCATCTTGTTGGCCTAGTACACATCTCATAGAATTTCCAATATAGTATCAGTGGTTTATCTGGGCTAAGTAGCATCAATACTGGGGTATTGGACAAATAATATTTAACCTTGTCAAAGATCCTCTGGCATTCCTCATCCCATACACTTGGATCATGTTTCTTAAGGAGACGAAATATGATGTCACATTTCTCGGTTAATTGTCAAATGAACGGGGCAATGGAATTTAATTTCCCTAAAAAATCCCAAACCTCTTTTTGGGTACGCAGTGATGGTAATTTTTGTACAGCTTTAACTTTATCTGGACCAATTCCAATCCCTTTCTCACTGACTACAAATCCCAACAATTTGCCCGATGCGGCCTTGAAAGTACATTTTGTTGGATTCAACTTTAGCTGGAATTTCCTTAGCCTTAAGAAAGTTTCCTCAAAACTTTCACATGCTCTTTCTCTTTTTAGGATTTTGCGATCATATCATCGACATAAACCTCAATTTCTTTGTGCATCATATCATAAAACAAAGTTACCATGGCTTTTTGATATGTTGCTCCATCATTTTTCAGTTCAAATGGCATCACTTTGTAACAAAATGTTCACCACATTGTTACGAATGTAGTCTTCTCCATATATTCATGATGCATCTTTATCTAGTTGTATCCGGTGAAACCATCCATGAAGGAAAACCATGAATGACCTGTTCTGTTGTCCATTAGGGTATCGATGTGAGGCAACGGGAAATTGTCCTTTGGGCTGCCTTGTTTAAATCCCTGTAGTCTAGAAACATTCACACTTGCCCATCTTTCTTAGGGTCGGGGACTATATTGGCTACCCACTCCAAATATTTGACCACTTGTAAGAAACCAACGTTGAATTGTTTCTTGACCTCTTCTTTTATTTTCAACAGTACATCTAGTCTCATCCTTCAAAGTTTTTGCTGAACTGGCGTGCATTCTTCATTTATGGGAAGCCTGTGTATCACGATATCAACACTTAGACCAAACATGTCATGATACAACCATGCAAAGACATCTTTGAATTCTTGGAGTAGTTCAATGAGGTCTTGCCTTGTCTCTGTAGTGATGCAAGTTTCGGTTTTCACCTTTTTATTTTCTTATTCACCCATAAGCTCACAAATTCGATTGACTCTTTGTGATGTAGAATTTGTTTCTTATCCTGCTCTACCATTCTTAGCAAGTCTGGAGATAAGTTGCAATCTTGATCATCTTCAATGTCTTGAGGTTCCTCTATACACAAATCATGCTTAAAAGGAGACTTTAAGTTAACAGCAGTGCCGCTCGTATCATTGATATCCGGAGACTTATTATAGGAATAAAAAGAGACCCAAGGAACAAGTGAATTTTAAATGTGTGGTATGAGCATAAATGAAATGAAAAAAAATGTTAGAATGTTTGCCAAATGGGGACATAAAAATGCATTGTTTCCATTGAAATAAAGATAATGGATATGCAACTTTTTCACAAAAGGATCCATATTGCTCCTAAGCTTAGAGCAATAAGTATGTTCTGAATATTACTCTAAAATGGTCCTAAAAACTACAGGGTTCTCCTTCATAATCCAGTTGTTTAGAATACTTCCGAGGATATAGGGATGAATTCCTGATAGGTTCTCTTCTTGAATACCTTCTTTAGAGGCACAAACATCTTTCCCCTCCCGAATCCATGATGTCTTCAAAAAATTCTAATTCCTTATTGACCATTAAACTTTGTACTAGAGTTTTGAATTCGGCGCATTTTTGGATTTCATGAAATTTATTGCATGTAATGAATGGAAAAGATGCATGCAAAAAGGCACTGATTCTAGTTAAATTCCATTAGAACAACTTTAATAGAAAACGAGTTTCTTTACATAAAACGGATACTTTCACTTTATCAAGAAACCCCTTCTCCATGAAAAACTCCCTATTTAGCAAGTGAACATGAATCAACACCTTTCCTCTAAGATGAAAATGCAATGCAACCACAACCAAAACAAAACGAAACAATTCAGTACACTTTGTATAAAGCTAGAATACAAATTAGAGTAAAAAATAACAATTAAAGACGTTTCTTCTTTGTAATCTATTCGAGTAAACGCTAAAGGTCCAACATGATTCTACCTAGGGTAGGCTCTTAGGGTTCATTACATGCGGTTTGGTTCTAGAGTAAGGGTACCTGAACCAGCATATTCCTCAATTGTCACCCATTAAAGGTTTATATGGACAAAGGTCAATTCAGGGGAATAAATTTCCCTATGTCTGCACGAAGGTGAAGACCTCACGAAAACATAAGTACAGATGTATCCCAAAAGCGATCCACTATCCTACATAGAGGTGAAGACCTCACGAAGGAATAACTTCTCACTCCCACTTAAGAAAGGCAGGATAAAAAGATTATTTTGTCATGCAATATGTGTGAAAACATACTAAGAAGAATTCTCAAACCTTCAATTTAACAACAAAAATAAGACCATACATCTAGATCATTCTGTGACCTGAGATTATTAACAAGAATATTCGTAAACATTTTTCAATTAAAGCAAAAACACAAATGAATGATGAAATGTAAGAAAGGATCACAATTTAAACCAAATTCTCAATTTTCAAAAAAAAAGACTGATCGTTGTTTTATGCGATGTCAGTGTCTTAAAATTTATAAAGAGAATGATCGACCCTGGAAACTAACTATGACAACGATATGAGGCAAGCGCACCTATCGAACAGTAGTATAGTTAAGATAAGACCGGATTGTCGAACCCAAAGGAACTAAAAGTACTAATACTAACTTTCTTTTTATTATCTAGCCTTAGAATTAAAGGAATTTTTTTATCTAATCTACAATTAACTAACAACTAAGCTAAAGATGCAAAGACAAAGAGACAGAATTTGGAAAAAATACTTTGGGAAAAACTAATTGATTAAGACAATACCTGAGGAAGAATCCACCTAGACTTCACTTGTTATCTATCTCTGAACCAGACGATTTATTCATTTGACTTGATCCGTAGGATTCCCTAATTTATATTAATCCCTCTTTCGAGGCGACTAACGTCTAACCCTAGGTTGATTAATTGAAATCTCTTTCTAATTAAAACCCCTAGAGTTGCATTAACTCGGTCCATGGACTCTCATATTAGGTTTCACCCTAATCTGGCAAAATCTCGTCACCCTATCTCTAGGCGTGCAATCAACTCCGCTTTATGCTAGATCTACTCATAGGCAGGGACTTTTGCTCCTCCACCTAAGCACATGATACTTGAATTAATATCCCAGAAATATCAACACAAGAATTAAGAACACATAATTAAGAACAAGTCAAATATTTATCATATAGTTCAGCAAACGATAACAAGATTCATCTTAGGTTTCACCCCCCTCAGGTATCTGAGGGTCTAGTTCATAATAATAAAAGAAAACATCTCAGAAGAAAAGATAAAATAAAACATAAGAAATCCCTAAAACCCCCTGAAGGAATTGAAGGAGAGATTCTCCGTCTTGAGTATGATTCCGGCTTCTTGATATGAATCAACTGGCTTTCTTCGAGTAAATCCCCACAAATTTGCCCTCTTTGGCCTAGTTGGACGCCCCCTGACTAAAGCCTTCGGTTTCCCCCTTTTAGGTTATACTTAGGATGTTTATATAGGCTTCTGAATGTGTTTCTTCGCCCCTAAGTATACTAATCCGAGTGAAATTTCTCTTTGTCATGGCAGGGACACGCCTATGGCACACGCTCGTGTGAATCGTAGCCAAGTTGTGTTCAAGACTGTTGAGTAAGGCACAGCCGTGTGGCTTGGGCCCAGGCCATGTTGATTTCGTGATATGGCCCATTTACTCCGTTTTGGGCCTGGTTCTCGTTCTTTTCATCCTCCGGTGCTTTTCTGAGTATAAAACATGAAAACAAAAGATTAAGAGCACCAATTTACACAATTCAAGGCTTAAATCATCCAAAAGCATGCTAAATGTGGGCTTAAAATATGTTACTATTGTAGTTTATCAAATAACCCCACACTTAAGCTTTTGCTTGTCCTCAAGCAAAATTCTCAACTCACAATTAAAACAAACTTCCTTGATTCATAATATTCATCAATAATGTTTCATCATAATTCAAAGATAATTCATACATTGATAATTTAACTCAAAGGGTCCTAAAGATTCAAATAATCAAAGTCATACATTTATAGCACGAAAACATAGGCGTTTTCCTTTACCTGAATAATTACCTCTGATTCGGAATTGACGAGAGTTGACATCCTCACAAGAGATTCACTCAAATCACTCAAAGTGTTTAAGGTTCAAAATTAAGCACTCAAGAGTTGAACATGAAAAGTTAATCCCATAAGCTTGCATGAAAATCAAATCTCTACCACTATAATATGAGATGATACACAAATCAAAAGGACTTTAAAAAGGGTTGTAACGGGGCTTAGGTTTAAGGTGTGGATAAAGGCTGAATTAGAAGGTTAGATTTGAGATTGAATTGACAATTTACCTAACTAAAAAAAATGAACTAATCCTAAATAATTATATCAATTGAAAACTAATAATACAAGCTTCTTCTTCAAGATTTGTAATTTAAGCATGTAAGCTCACTTAACATAGAACTGATAATGAATATTTGTCATTTTTTTTAAGAACAAGTCAAGTATTTAATAAAGCATGAATTTACTACTGAAATAAAGATAATAGTTAGGAAACTGCTCAAATCAAATCTCGACAAAAAGGTAGTCAAAAGGAATGGTGATAACAAATATATAGGGTTTTGGGTTAATATTAGTAGGTGAGTTAATAAAAAGGGTTGTTAGGATCAAAAGGGGTTCACTAGGGGTTAATTATGAAGGTAGGATTTTTAGTGGAGTGAGTGGGTTAAATCCTAAGTGCCTTTATCATCTCTGTGTATCAAATAAAATGTGTGGTCTCGACATGTATAATCGATGCAAGTTCTAGAATAACAAATCAATGTTGACACACTCAAAATCAAAAAGTGAGCACGAAAAAGAATATATGCTCTACAAGGCTCAAAATCTCACAAAAATTACGAGTATTTAATATCAACCTCATAAATTTCAAACTTCAAGGTAATTTTCAGATTCAGGTAGACAACCTAGAAAAATTTTTTAATTTCTGAAAAATGGACTTATCATGCTTGATTCTCTAGTATCTTAAAGTTTAATCATCAATGCACAATTAACTATGACTTAATTCGAAACATATCAACAAACATCATAAATCAAAGGAAATTTTATTCTAATCATAATATGAGAAAACTATTTAAAGACAAGATATCATTCATCGCCTAATTCAGGGATTTGAGAATAATGAAGAAAGTTAGGTTCTTTTTGAAAAAAATATTCACCCCCCACACTTAAGATGTATATTTCCCTCAATGTACAAAGATGTATATGAAATTTAAGAGAAAGGGAGAAATTAAACTTCCTGAAATTGGATGGTTTCCTTGAATTGGGAGGCCCAAGGTGTGGTGGCTGCTACCGAGCTCTGTGCTAGATGAAGAAATTCAGAAGCTCGTAGAGAATTAGCCAGGAAATAATAATACTAATTCAAAATATACTAAACATATTTTTAAATACAAGAAAGATAAAGAGAAAAAAAAATAGAAAGTGAAATAAAATTAAAATAAAAGATGAATGGACCGAAGAGTCCTTATTGTTAGATGGTTCGCGAGGTAGGTGTGACTTCTATGGCTGCTGATCATTGTTTTCGCGATGTCAAAGTCTTAAAATTTATAAAAATAATGATCAAACTTGGAAACTAACTATGACAATAATTTGAGGCAAGCGTACCTATTGAACAGTAGTATAGTTAAGGCAAGACCGGAATGTCGAACCCAAAGGAACCAAAAGTACTAATACTAACTCTCTTTTTATTATTTAGCCTAAGAATTAAAGTAATTTTTATCTAATCTAAAATTAATTAACTATTAAACTAAAGGTTCTAAGACAAAGAAGAATGAAATCGGGAAAATAACTTGATAAAGACGACACATAAGGAAGAATCCACCTAGACTTCACTTGTTATCTAACTCTGAACCGGATGATTTATTTATTTGACTTGATCCGTAAGATTCCCTAAGTTATATTAATCCCTTTCTCGAGGCAACCAACGTCTAACCCTAGGTTGATTAATTGAAATCTCTTTCTAATTAAAACCCATTGAATCGCATTAACTCGATCTATGAATTCCCATATTAGGTTTCACCCTAATCCGGCAAAACCTTGTCACCCTATCTCTAGGCGTGCGATCAACTCCGCTTAATTATGCTAGATCTACTCTTAGGCAGGGACTTTTGCTCCTCCACCTAAGCACATCACACTTGAATTAATATCCCGAAAATATCAAAACAAGAATTAAAAACACATAATTAAGAACAAGTCAAATATTTATCATATAGTTTAGCAAATGATAACAATATTCATCTTAGGTTTCATCCCCCTCAGGTATCTGAGGGTTTAGTTCATAATGATAATAAAAGAATACACCTCAAAAGAAAAGATAAAACAAAACATAAGAAATCCCTAAAACCCCCTGAAGGAATTGAAGGAGAGATCCACTGTCTTGAGTATAATTCCGGCTCCTTGAGATGAATCAATTGGCTATCTTCGAGTAATTCTCCATAAATCTTCCTTCTTTGGCCTAGTCGAGCGCCCCCTGATTAAAGCCTTGGGTTCCTCCCTCTTAGGTGATACTTGGGGTGTTTATATAGGCTTTTGAATATGTTTCTTTGCCCCTAAGTATCCAGATCCAAGTGAAACTCTTCTTTCCTGCGACAGGGACACGCCCATGGCACACGCCTCTGTAAGTCTTGGCTAGGCGGTGTTCGAACCTGTTGAATTGGGCACGGCCGTGTCGTCTTGGGCCCAAGCTGTGTGGATTTTGTGATATGGCCCATTTACTCTGTTTTGGGCCCGTTTTCTATTTTTTTCATTATCCGATGCTCTCCTGGGTATAAAACATGAAAACAAAGGATTAAGAGCACCAAATTACATAATTCAGGGCTTAAATCATCCAAAAGAATGCTAAATGTGGGCTTAAAATATGTTACTTTTACGGTTTATCAAATACCCCCACACTTAAGCTTTTGCTTGTCCTCAAGCAAAGTTCTCAACTCATAATTAAAACAAACTTCCTTGATTCATAATATTCATTAATAATGTTTCATCATAATTCAAAGATAATTCAGACATGGATAATTCAACTCAAAGGGCCCTAAAGATTCAAACAATCGAAGTCATACATTTATAGCCCTGAAAACTTTAGGTGTTTCCCTTTACCTAAATAATTACCTCTGATTCAAAATCGACAAGAGTTGACATCCTCACTAAAGATTCTCTCAAACCACTCAAAGTGTTTTAAGGTTCAAAATTAAGCACTCAAAAGTCAAACTTGAAGAGTTAATCCTATAGGATTGCATGAAAATCAAATCTCTACCACTATAATATGAGATGATACACAAATCAAAAGGTCTTTACAGGGTTGTAATGGGGCTTGGGTCAAAGGTGTGGATAAAGGCTGAATTAGAAGGTTAGAATCGAGACTGACCTCACAAATTACATAACTAGAAACAACAAACTAATAATGAATAATTACATCAATTGAAAACTTGTCATACTAATAATACTCTAATACGAGCTTTCTTCTTCAATAATTGGAATTTAACGTATAAGCTCACCTAATCACAAAACTAATGTGAATATACTTCGATTTTTTTAAGAACAAGTCAAATATAAAGGATAGATTTAATAATTGAAATAGATAAAATAGTTAGGCAACTGATCAAATAAAATCTCGACATAAGGGTAGTCAAAAGGAATGGTGATAACAAATATAAAGGGTTTTGGGTTAATATTAGTCGGTGGGTCAATAAAAAAGGGTTGTTAGGATTAAAAGGGGTTCACTAGGGGTTAATCATGAAGGTAGGGTTTTAGTGCAGCGAGTGAGTTAAAACCTAGGTGCCTTTATCATCTCTGTATATCAAATCAATTGTGTGGTCTTGACATGTATGATCAATGCAAGTTCTAGAATAACAGATCAATGTTGACATACTCATAATCAATAAAGTGAGCAAGAAAAAGAATATATGCTCTAAAAGGCTCAAAATCTCATGAAAATTATGGGTGTTTGATATCAACCTCGTGAATTTCAAACTTCAAAGTAATAATTTGATTTAGGTAGACAACCTAACAAAATTTTTAATTTTTGAAAAATAGACTTATCATGCTTGATTCTCTAGTATTCTTCAAATTTAATCATCAATGCACAATTATCAATGACTTAATCCAAAACTTATCAATAAAAATCATAAATCAAGGAAATTTCATTCCAATCATAATATGATATTTACTTTAGAATAAGGCATAATTAAGGGATTTTCAAATAATACTATAGTTAACCCACCACACTTAAGATGTACATTGCCCTCAATGTACAAAGATAGATAATAGCATATAATAGTAGAAATCAAAACAGAGGGGAAGAAGTGAAACTTCCTGAGTTATGGATGAGATCCTTGGAAGGTATTCCATGACTAATGTGATGACTAGGTATAAGTGATGTTTTCGTTCCTTGAGTGGTATATTAAATCTATTTAATCTACGAAGTCATCAATTAAATTTAATGAATGGATATCATTATGGCGACTTAGGGTTAGATGGCCAGTGATGAAGTGAGAACAATAAACTAAAATAGAATCAACATAAATAAAAGTAAAGATAAAGGAGAAAAATGAAAATAAAAATAAAAATGAAAATAAAAATAAAAATAAAAATAAAATGACTCAGAAGTCCTCTACATCATCTGGGTCTTGAGGTGGTGGTGGTGGTGATGAGATATGAATGTGATGACAGATCTACTGAAGAGTCGCATCAATGCTGTCGAATCATCGGGTGGTGTTATTGAATTGCTGCGTATAGTAATGCTCGAACTGAGTGAGACGTGCAGAAATGTCTGAGAGTGAAACAACCGAATGAGCTGTTCGATGGGTCTGTTGTGGTGCTTCCTGTGGTGGAGGAACATCTTCAAGAACGTCCTCAGGCTCCTCCTCGTCAGTGGTGGGTTTAATTTGATATTGAGGAGGATCAGTTCCACGTCGGTGTTGGATCATCCTCATGTGTAACATAGTCTGGATGCCTTGTGGGGACATCTGACCGATCAGGGTGAGTGAGGATGTCTGTACGTCAATGTTGAGGAGTCTGAAATGTCGAGCCAAGCGGGTGATGTACGGACCCATAGATATGATCCCTCTCCTATGTTGTTCCATTTGGTGTTGAATGGCGTGTGCTATGAAATAGGCTAGGTCGAAAACGTGTCCGTTCGACATGCACCACAGGTAGTAGGCGTCGTGAGTATTGACGACGCCAGTGCTTTCTCGCCGACCTATAATTGTATAGGCTAGAATAGCATGTACGTACCTCAGGGGTGGGATAAGAGCCGTCACCTTGGAGCGGCTGGGGTCGTAACTTCCTCCATTGGGGGTAATGTTGTACCAACAGCTTACGGGGGTGTGATAAATATGGCGGTGTAGCTCGGAGAGATCATTCTCTGTTACAAAGTCTTCCGTATATAGTCCTAGTGCGGCTCCGAACTGTGGTACGTTCAGCTGTAGTATAATGCCTCCGAGACGGAATTGTATTGTTCCCGGATCATCGTGTTTCGTCATCATCGTCTGAAGTTGGAACGTTCAGCAAAACTCTAGAGTGGGCTCTAGGTATGTCGGGTCAATTATGTTAAAGAATTGGTCCCACTGATCAGTTGTTAAGAGAGCTCGTACATCGTCGACAAGATTGACCTGTTCCAAAGTGGCCCAATTGATACATCTCCCTGTGCCGAGGGATCATGTGTAGAGTATCTTATAACGGTCTTCTTGTGCCCCTGGGGGAAATTGTAGGAACGGATGGCACACTTCGGTGGATGCACTTGCGGAGGATGAACCGGGCCCTTTTCGCTTCTTAGAACTCGGGGCTGTCGTTTTCTTTCTTTGGGATGACATTGTAAACCTGAAATTTCAAGTAATTTTCTACCAAAATATATCAAGTACTTTGATCAATACCCAAAAATATTCAAAGACTAAATTCATAAGAAAATTTCAACCATGAGTAAGCATTCTGACAATAATTGGTTCTTTCTAGTCCTAATTAACTATTTAAATAATGACTACAGTATTCAAGATTAAATTAGTGCTAAAATTCTTAATAGTAAAAAGAGACTTAACTAAATGTAATTCAACTCTTAGAATAGATTAAAATAAAATAGTGAGGGGTGACTAGTGGTGTTTTTGGAGCATGGCAACGTAGATGGGTGGAGCACGGGCGTGTAGATGTGAGGCACGGGCGTGTTCTGTAAATGGTTGAAGCGACACGACGGTGGAATACCTGTGGGGCGGGCGTGTATTGGTTTGGCATATGCGTGGATTGGTTGTTTTATGTGAATGTGAAAGAAAGTGGAAAATTTGGGATGGGGGAAGGCAATGGTAGGGTTTTCTTGATGGTGGCCGAAGTTTTGGTGGTGGTTTTTAGAGAGAAAAACCTGCTAGGGTTTAAAATAGGGGGGAATTTTGGGGAATACGGTCGAGGGGTTCTTTATATAGGGAGGGAGGCACGGGCAAGTGCCACGCCCGTGCCTCTTTTATTTGGCCCGTGTTTTTCTCGATTTTCAAATTTAGGCATGCGATGTTGCCCACGCCTGTGCTCATAGGCCGTGTATGATTATGTTCGCTTCTCCCACGCTCGTACTAAGTTTGCCACGCCTGTGTTCATATAGTCAGTGTTGCACATGGTTGGTCGGCACGGGCGTGGCTCTTGTCCGTATTGGTTTACTCAGAATAGACCACGATCGTATCGCACGGCCGTGGTCTTTTTATTGCAGCCCGTGTTGGGGGAAAATTTTTCTTCTTCATCTCGTACGTCTGCCTGCACGCCCGATTTTTCATCTTATGGTGACCACACGGCCACGGGCACGCCCGTGTGTAAGGCCGTGTGGTAGGAAACCTGCGCTTTGCTGAATCAGTTAGTTTGATTTAGGTGCTAAAAGGAAAAATAAATTAAAATGTGAAAATTAATGGGGTTAGTGAAGTTAGTGCTCAGGTTTCCTCCCCGAGAAGCGCTCGTTTAAAGTCTTTAAGCTAGACTCACCCTATTTTCATTCCTGAAAGAAGGTTCACGAAGCTGAAGCTCCTCTCTCAATTCCTTGAAATCTTTACCATTATAAAGTTTCAGTCGATGGCCATTTACCTTAAATGTTCCTTGAGTTGGATGGGTTACCTCGACTGTGCCGTAAGGAAAAATAGATTTTATCACGAATGGTCCTGACCACCTTGATTTTAGCTTTCCAGGAAATAGTTTGAGCCTTGAATTATACATCAGGACTAAGTCTCCTATTTTGAATTACTTTGATTGTTTTAAATGAGCATCATGGTGTCGTTTTGTTGCCTCCTTATATAGTCGTGAATTTTCATAGGCCTCAGCTCGCCATTCATCTAGTTCGTTTAACTGCATCATCCTATTCTCACCTGTAGTTTTAAGATCGTAATTCAAGAATTTTATAGCCTAGTAGGCTTTGTGCTCTAACTCAAATGGTAGATGACAACTTTTTCCATAAGCGAGTATGGGGATGTCCCTAAAGGGGTTTTAAATGTTGTTTTATAGGCCCATAAAGCATCATCTACTTTTATTGCCTAATCTTTCCTATTTGATTCAATTGTATTCTCTAGGATTCGCTTGAGCTCACGATTTTTCACTTCTACTTGCCCACTGGTTTGAGGATGATAAGGGGTAGCTGTTCTGTGGTGTACTCCATATTTTCTTAAGACTTTATCAAATTGAGTATTGCAAAAATGAGTGCCCCTATCACTGATGATTGCTCTGGGTGTCCCAAAATGAGAAAAAAGTTTCTTAAGAAACTTTACTATAGCTCTAGCATCGTTAGTAGGTAAAGATTGGGCTTCCACCCATTTTGACATGTAATCTACTGCTACTAAGATGTATTTATTTCCGAATGAACTAGAAAAGGACCCATAAAATCAATACCCCATACATCAAATATATCACATGATAACATATATGTCTGAGGCATTTCATCGCGTTTAGAGATATTACCTGTTCTTTGGCATTTATCACACGAAGCGGCATGCCTGTTGGCATCTTTGAAAAGAGTTGGCCAATAAAATCCTGATTCGAGCGTTTTGTGTGCTGTCTTGATCCCACTGTAATGTCCTCCTGAAGGTCCTGAATGGCAATGTTCTAAGATTTTACTCACTTCTGCCTTTGTAACGCATCTCCGAATTACTTGATCTGCACATATACGGAAAAGAAAGGGATCTTCCCAAAAATAGTTTTTCGCATCAGTAAAGAGTCGCTTCTTTTGATGATGTGTTAATCTTTTTGGTAAGATGTTAGCAGCTAAATAATTCACAATATCTGCAAACCATGGTACTTCAGAATTGGTTATAGAAAAGAGTTGTTCCTCGAGAAATAAGTCATTTATCTCACTTTCGTCGAGCTCTTCGATATGTGGGTTCTCAAGCCTAGAGAGGTGATCTGCTGCAAGATTTTCAGCTCCCTTCTTATCTTGTATTTCCAAATCAAATTCCTGTAAGAGTAAGATCCATCGTATGAGTCGAGGTATTGCATCAGTTTTAGTTAAAAGATAACGAAGAGCTGAATGATCAGTGTAAACAACAACTTTAGATAATATTAAATACTGCCTAAATTTGTCAAAAGCAAAAACTACAGCTAGCAATTCTTTCTCTATGGTGGTGGAGTTTTCTTGTGCGGGTGTCAATGTTCTGCTAGCATAATAAATTGGCTGAAAATGCTTGTCTCTTCGTTGTCTCAGAACGGCACCTACTGCAAAATCACTCGCATCACACATTAGTTCAAAGGGTAAATTCCAATCAGGTGCAGTTATAATCGGAGCATTTATTAGTTTATCTTTGAGGATATTAAATGCATCTAAACATTCGTGATCGAAATTGAAAGGAACTTCTTTTTCTAGTAATTTTGTTAAAGGCTTAGCTATTTTAGAGAAATCTTTAATGAATCTTCTATAAAATCCTGAATGTCCTAAAAAGCTTCTAATAGCCCTAACTGAACTAGGGGGAGGTAATTTTTCTATGGTTTCAATCTTTGCTTTATCCACCTCAACCCCTTTACTAGAAATCTTATGTCCTAACACAATCTCTTCTCTAACCATAAAGTGACATTTTTCCCAATTCAAGATAAGATTCGTTTCCTCACATCTAATTAGAACTCGTTCTAAATTTTTAAGGCAAAGGTGGAAAGAATTACCGAATACTGAGAAATCACCCATAAATACCTCCATAATGTCTTCCACAAGTTCATCAAAGATGGCCAACATGCAGCGCTGAAAAGTAGCAGGAGCATTACATAATCCAAAAGGCATTCTACAATAAGCAAACGTACCGTATGGACATGTAAATGTTGTCTTTTCTTGATTTTCAGGAGCTATTGGGATTTGGAAATAGCCGGAGAGTCCTTCCAAAAAGCAGTAGTACATGTGCCCAGATAATCTTTCTAACATCTGATCAATAAATGGCAAAGGGAAATGGTCTTTTCTGGTGGCGTCGTTCAGCTTCCTGTAGTCAATACAGACCCTCCAACCTGCGACTGTTCCTGTAGGAATCAATTTATTCTTTCCGTTAGCGACAACAGCCATGCCTTCTTTCTTTGGAACTACCTGCACAGGACTTACCCACGTACTGTCAAAAATAGGATAAATTATTCCTGCATCTAGAAGTTTAATTACCTTAGTTTTTATAACTTTTTTCATATTGGGGTTTAAACGTCTCTGAGGTTGCACACGGTTTATACTCATCTTCCATTAAAATTTTGTGGGTGCAAAATGATGGGCTTATTCCTTTAATGTCTGACATTTTCAATGCTATAGCCTTTTTGTGCTTCCTTAGTACCCTTAGCAACTCTTCTTTCTCCTTGGGTCCTAGTTCTGAAGAGATGAATACTGGTAGCGTAGAATTATCCCCCAGGAATGCATATTCTAAATGTTTTGGTAATTGTTTTAGTTCTAACTTGGGCGGCTCATCAATAGAGGGTTTCTGTTTTAGTTCATCATTAATCTCAATGTCCTCTATTTTCGTCTGTCTAGAGGACGATGTATTGGGATTCACTTAATCGGTATCGTCATCTTTCCCTTCACCTTGTGAAAGACACAGTTCCACCGTGTCATTATGCATGATTTCCTGCAAAGATTCTTGAAAAATGTGATCAGTGGCATCAACAAAGTAACAAGAATCATCTTGTTCTCTAGAATATTGCATGGCATCAGAAATTTGGAAAACAATTTCCTCATCTCCTACCCTTAGTGCAAGTTTACCATCACCAACATCAATGACAGCCCTAGCAGTAGCTAGAAAGGGTCATCCCAAAATTAAAGGTAACTGAATACTCAAGCACAACAAGGAATATAAATTTATCTACTTTTACCAGAAGATCTTCAATAATTCCTCTAGGATACTTAAAAGATCTGTCAGCTAACTGAATACTCATCCTAGTGTGTGTTGGTTCCCCAAGACCAAGTTGCTTAAACATTTTATAAGGCATTAGATTAATACTGGCACCTAAATCAGCTAATGCTTTTTCTATGCTCAAACTACCAATTAAACAAGGAATAGTGAAACTTCCTGGATCTTTCAATTTGATTGGCAGCTTATTTTGGATGATAGCTGAGCATTCTTCATTAAGTTCCACTATTGAAATTTTCTCGAACTTCCTTTTATTTGTTAGAAGCTCTTTTAAAAATTTTGCATATGTTGGCATCTGCGAAATAGCTTCAACAAAAGGTAAGTAAATATGTAGTTGTTTGAAAAGTTCAAGAAATTTACCATATTGTGCGTCTAAGCGGTCTTTTTTCAACTTTACTGAATATGGGATTGTTGGTTTAATTTCCTCACGGGTCGGTGTTA
The DNA here is from genome assembly GCA_025503065.1 of Gossypium bickii. Taxonomy (NCBI): domain Eukaryota; kingdom Viridiplantae; phylum Streptophyta; class Magnoliopsida; order Malvales; family Malvaceae; genus Gossypium; species Gossypium bickii. Next base: position 35,851,142 of record CP106717.1, on the reverse strand, counting down.
TCTTTGCCTCATCGATTTCATGTGGTACCTCTTTCTTTGTTTCAATTAACTCCCTTCCGCTTCTCAATGTCACTGCCTGTACCTGCTCTTTTTCCCTAAGTAAGCTTTCTGATCGTGTTTCAGAAACTAACTTAGTTCCTTGAACTCCCGTGTCAATGCCTCAAGTTTTGTTTCTATCTTTTGGAAACATGTTTCTGTATTTTGAGACCATATTTCTGAGGCCGCTAAGAAGTTTGTCAGCATCTCTTCAAGGTTCGGCTTCCTTTCCTGTGGGTAAGACTGTTGTTGGAAATTTTGGGATGGTTCTTGCCTTTGATTTCTTTAACCGCCCATGAGAAATTGGGGTGGTTCATCCAACCTGGATTTTAAGTATTACGATAAGGGTTATTGTTGGTTCGGAAATTGTTACCCATATAGTTCATTTGTTTGCTCTCCATGCCCTGTCCGTAGGGTGGGTACTCAGGATTCACCACTCCTTCACTTGCGTCGCACTGCATAACTGGATGTGCCTGCAAATAACCATATAAACCATCAAATTTTTTATGTAGCAATTCTACCTGATTTGATAGCACAGTCACTGCGTCGAGGTTGAAAACTCTGGCTGCTTTGGCTGGCCTTGTCCTTATAACTTGCCACTGATAGTTATTCAATGATATCCCCTCTATAAACTCACAGGCTGCTTCAGGATTTTTGTTATTCAGAGTTCCGCCGGCATTTGAATCAATTAGTTGCCTTGTTGAAGGGTTCACACCATTGTAAAAAGTTTGGACCTGTAGCCACAAAGGTAATTTGTGGTGTGGGCACCTCCTTAACAAGTCTTTGCATCTCTCACATACATCGTAGAGTGTCTTTAAATCTATCTGCACAAAAGAAGAGATATAATTCCTAAATTTGGCCATTTTGGCCAGTGGAAAATATTTTAATAAAAATTTTTTCGTCGTTTAATCCCATGTAATGATTGACCCTCGTGGAAGAGAATGCAACCACAGTTTGGCTTTATTCCTCAGAGAAAAGGGAAATAACCGAAGATGGATGGCATCATCTGAAATGCCATTTATCTTGAAGGTATCACAGAATTCTAGAAAATTCGCTAATCCTCATCCTGCAAACCATCAAACTGAACAAACTGTTGTATCATCTGTATAGTGTTAGGTTTCAGTTCAAAATTATTTGCAGCAATTGTAGGCCTAACATTACTAGACTTAGTTTCTGTTAAACTAGGTTTAGCATAATCATACATAGTGCGTGGAGCATGATGTTCAGCCATCTCTGGAGGTGGCGGACTATTTTCAGCCATCTCTTCCGTGGTATTTATTTCGACTTGTTGCTCCTCGTCTATGTAGTTTAAGCTTCGCCTTATTTCTCTGCTATTTCTATGGACGGTACCTTAATATCACTATCGTAAAGTAGGGGTCCTGTTGGGTTCCTTCTAGTCATAAACTAGAGGTACCTGAAAGGAACAAAGGAAAGAAAACTAGCAAAGTCTAAAAAAAAATAAAAGTGAATTGCAAAAATAAAATAAATATGGCTAAAGTAATAAAAATTAAGCGTTCTTAATATTTTAGTTCCCCGGCAACGGCCCCAAAAACTTGATCATTGTTTTCACGATGTATAAGTCTTAAAATTTATAAAAAGAATGATCAAACCTGGAAACTAACTATGACAACGATTAGAGGCAAGCGTACCTATCGAATAGTAGTATAGTTAAGGCAAGACCGGAATGTCGAACCCAAAGGAACTAAAAGTACTAATACTAACTCTCTTTTTATTATTTAGCCTAAGAATTAAAGTGATTTTTATCTAATCTAAAATTAATTAACTACAAAACTATAGGCTCTAAGACAAAAAAGAATGAAATTGGGAAAATAACTTGAGGAAAAACCAATTGACTAAGACGACACCCAAGGAAGAATCCACCTAGACTTCACTTGTTATGTAACTCTAAACCAGATGATTTATCCATTTGACTTGATCCATAAGTTTCCCTAAGTTATATTAATCCCTCTCTCGAGTGACCAACGTCTAACCCTAGGTTGATTAATTGAAATCGCTTTCTAATTAAAACCCCTAGAATCACATTAACTCGATCTATGAATTCCCATATTAGGTTTCACCCTAATCCTGCAAAATCTCGTCACCCTATCTCTAGGTGTGCGATCAACTCCGTGTAATTATGCTAGATCTACTCTTAGGAAGGGACTTTTGCTCCTCCACCTAAGCACATCACACTTGAATTAATATCCCAGAAATATCAAAACAAGAATTAAAAACACATAATTAAGAACAAGTCAAATATTTATCATATAGTTTAGCAAACGATAACAAGATCCATCTTAGGTTTCATCCCCCTTAGGTATCTGAGGGTTTAGTTCATAATGATAATAAAAGAATACATCTCAAAAGAAAAGATAAAACAAAACATAAGAAATCCCTAAAACCCCCTGAAAGAATTGAAGGAGAGATCCTCCGTCTTGAGTATAATTCCGGCTTCTTGAGATGAATCAACTAGCTATCTTCGAGTAATTCTCCACAAATCTGCCTTCTCTGGCTGAGTCAGACGCCCCCTGACTAAAGCCTTGGGTTCCCCCCTCTTAGGTGATACTTAGGGTGTTTATATAGGCTTTTGAATATGTTTCTTTGCCCCTAAGTCTCCGAATTCGAGTGAAACTCTTCTTTCCCGTGACAGGGACACGCCCATGGCACACGCCCGTGTAAGTCATGGCCAGGCCGTGTTTAAACTTGTTGAATTGGGCACGGCTGTGTGGTCTTGGGCCCAGGCCATGTGGATTTCGTGATATGGCCCATTTACTTTTCTGTTCTTTTCATTATCCGGTGCTCTCCTGGGTATAAAACATGAAAACAAAAGATTAAGAGCACCAAATTACATAATTTAGGGCTTAAATCATCCAAAAGCATGCTAAATGTGGGCTTAAAATATGTTACTTTTACGGTTTATCAGCTGCGGTGGAGTGGCTATAGTCGTGGTTGTGGTGATTCCCTAACAGCCTTTAGAACCTAAAATCAAGAAACTAAAATAAAATAAACTAATTTAAGAATAAGAGAGTTAAAGAGAATGAAAATAAATGAGAAGAGTAAAGAAGAAGAAGAATTAAATGGCCTCAAAGACCCTTGTCTTGTCGAGTGGATGAAGCGGCCGGCATGAACTTATGTAGATCGGTCTCACAACGGGAGACTGCGCCAGGATCCTCTCGCTTCTTTGACGTAGATGTGGTGTAGCTCAACGGTTTGGGTAACAACTAGAGAAGAAAAGTACGGGGAGGGGGATATCTGAAGGATGGGATGGGAGAAAGGAGATGGGGAGTAGGTAAGAAGAAAATGGGGGGGTTAAATAGAATTTTGGGGCCTGCTACTTTCCCACGCCCGTGTACCGTAGGCATGGTAAGTCACACAGCCGTATCGAACGGCCGTGTTATGCATTGTTTGTTTCTCCCACGCCCATGTTCAGGTTGCCACGCTCGTGTCTGATCTAATAGTGTCGGCCACGGCCGCATTGCACGGCCGTGGCGTGGTAGTTGGAGTCTGTGGCTCGAAGATATGATTCGTTCTGACTCGTACCATCTCTACCATGTCAGTACGAAGATTCGTGGTGTCCACACAGCCACAGCCACGGTCGTGTGTAAGGCCGTGTGGCATGAACATCTACACTTTTGGTTAGCTTATAATTAGATGCTGAAGTAGAAATAAAATTAAAAATAAAGGAATGTAAAAGTTAATAGAGTTAGTGCTCGGGATCCCGAGAAGCGCTCGTTTATAGTCTTAAGCTAGACTTACCTCTCATTCGCCTAATCATGGTGGTTTGAAAAGTTGAATATTTTCCCTCATGCTATTTGTCTTACTAACAGTATATAGTTCAAGTCGAGTAGCGTTTATTTTAAAAATGCCAAAAATAGGATTGCTTACCTCGACTGTTCCGTATGGAAAAACATTGATCACCTTAAAAGGGATTTCTTTGTTTGTGTTGGGGTCAGGAGGAGATATTCGTGGGTCTGCTTTATCTAACAATACCTGATCTCCAATTTTGAACTTGTCTGTCTCGTAGAGTGGCTTTGGTTCAACTTGATGTATCACTAGTTTTTCTTTGAGATGCGTCTTCCACTCTTCTAGTTCATCGATCTGAATCCCTTGTTCCTCACGAGTTATTTCTATGTTGGAACTGGGTCTAGGATCAGGTTCACTTGTGTTCTTTTGTGGTGCTTCCGAAAAAAAAAGGGTTAACCGGGTGGTTATCAATAGAATTTACTTTCTCACCGTGATTATTCGATGTTCTAGCTGAATCTAGAGCTTCAAGGGTGATTGTCTCGTCACCTACACAGAGTATGAGTTCACCTGTGTCGACATCAATTTTAGTCTTGGCAGTTGATAAGAATGGTCTTCCTAAAATTAGGGGGATCGTGTTGTCCTCATCCATGTCTAAAATGACAAAGTCTACTGGGAATACGAATTTATCAATTTTTACTAGCATATCTTCGATTATACCACTAGGAATTCTAATAGTTTTATCATCTAATTGAATGCTCATCCTAGTTTGTTTAGGTTTCCCTAGACCTAGTTTTTTAAACATTTTATAAGGCATAACATTGATGCTTGCCCCTAAATCAGCTAACGCATTATCAATAGATAAACTACCAATTAAGCATGGAATTGTAAAACTCCCTGAATCTTTTAGTTTTCGTGGTAGTCTATTTTACAACATTACTAAACACACAACATTTTGTTCCACATGTGATTCCTCGTCTATCTTCCGCTTATTTGTCAATAGCTTCTTTAAAAACTTCCTAGAATCTGGAATCTACGAAAGACATTCAAGAAACGGTAAGTTAATATGTAATTTTTTTAAAAGTTTAAGAAACTTACCGACCTGTTCCTCTGCATCGTCCCTCTTCATTGCTTTAGGATATGGTATGCAAGGTTGGTATTCTTTGATTACCAATTTTGGCTTTTTATTACTTACCTTAACCTTACCTTCTTCTACTAAATTCTCTTGCTTAAGATTGGGCTTGTCTAACCCTTCACTATCTTGAGCTGTTATGACTTGAATTTGCTCCTTTGGGTTAGTCTCGTTGTTGCTTGGTAGGCTTCCCTGTGTTCTTTCAGAGATCTCCTTAGCCAGTTGCCCTAACTGATTCTCGATCCTTTGAATCGATGCTTGTTGATTTTTAAGTGTTGTCTCAGTATTCTGGAAACGTGTTTCTGTGACTACTATGAATTTTGTCAGCATCTCCTTGAGGTATAACTTCTTTTCTTGGGGGTAGGGCTATTGTTAGAAGTTTTAGGATGGTTGTTGCCTTCGATTTCCTTGATGATAAACCGCAATAGTAACATATTTTAAGCCCACATTTAGCATGTTTTTGGATTATTTAAGCCTTGAATTATGTAATTTGGTGCTCTTAATCCTTTTTTTTCATGTTTTATACTCAGAAGAGCACCGGAGGATGAAAAGAATGAGAAAAAGGGCTTAAAATGGACCAAATGTGCCAAATCAGGAAATTGACACGGCCTGGGCCCAAGACCACACGTTCATGCCTCATTAATGGACTCAACACGGCCTGGCCACGGCTTACTTGGGTGTGTGCCATGGGCGTGTCCTTGCTGCAGCCAAAAGAAGTTTTACTCGGAATAGGATACTTGGAGGCAATGAAACACATTCCAAAGTCTATATAAACACCCAAATAGGAACCCTATTCGGATTAGGATACTTGGAGGCCAAGTAAGTCATCTCAAAGCCTATATAAACACCCTATGGGGCAGCTTAAGCAGGGAGTTTGGCAGAAGCTTTCTGCCAGGGCTTTTGTCAAGGGAACCCAAGGCTTTAGTCAGGGGGCGTCCAGCTAGGCCAAAGAGGGCAGACTTGTGGGGATTTACTCGAAGATAGCCGTTTGATTCATCTTAAGAAACCGGAATCGTACTCAAGACGGAGGATCTCTCCTTCAATTCCTTCGAGGGGTTTTCGGGATTTCTTATGTTTTGTTTTATCTTTTCTTCTGAGATGTTTTCTTTTATTATTATGAACTAAACCCTCAGATACCTGAGGGGGGAAACCTAAGATGAATCTTGTTATCGTTTGCTAAACTATATGATAAATATTTAACTTGTTCTTAATTATGTGTTCTTAATTCTTGTGTTGATATTTTTGGGATATTAATTCAAGTGTGATGTGCTTAGGTGGAGGAGAAAAAGTCCCTGCTTAAGAGTAGATCTAGCATAATTAAGCGGAGTTGATCGCACGCCTAGAGATAGGATGACTAGATTTTGCCGGATTAGGGTGAAACCTAATATGGGAGTCCATAGATCGAGTTAATGCAATTCTAGGGGTTTTAATTAGAAAGAGATTTCAATTAATCAACCTAGGGTTAGACGTTAGTCGCCTCGAGAGAGGGCTTAATATAACTTAGGGAATCTTACGGATCAAGTCAAATGAATAAATCGTCTGGTTCAGAGTTAGATAACAAGTGAAGTCTAGGTGGATTCTTCCTTGGGTATCGTCTTAATCAATTGGTTTTTCCTTAAAGTTATTTTCCCAATTTCATTCTTCTTTGTCTTAGAGTCTTTAGTTTAGTTGTTAGTGAATTATAGATTAGATGAAAATTCATTTAATTCTTAGGCTAAATAATAAAAAGAAAGTTAGTATTAGTACTTTTCGTTCATTTGGGTTTGACAATCCGGTCTTGCCTTAACTATACTATTGTTCGATGGGTGCGCTTGCCTCAAATCGTTGTCATAGTTAGTTTCCAGGTTCGATCATTCTTTATATAAAATTTAAGACTTTGACATCGCATAAAACAACGATCAAGTTTTTGGCGCCGTTGCCGGGGAACTAAAATATTAAGAACGCTCAATTTTTATTACTCTAGCCATATTTTATTTTTGTAATTAAATTTTATTATTTTGCTAATTTTTCTTTTATTTGCTTTTGACAGGTAATTTTAGTTTATAGAGGAGATGGCACTGAATAACTACCAGTGGCAAGTTATGAGGACAAAGCCAACAAAAGCAGCCGATATCTACAACCTCGACCTGGTAACCATGCTATCGTATCAAATAGAGCTTTTAAGTAAGAAAATTGACGGCTTATGTGGTTTTTCATAGGTATATCCAGTTACGAAGTGTGAAACAAGCGGAGGCGTGGCGAATCCTGAGTACCCACCCTACGGACATGGCATAGAAAGCAAACAAGTCAACTATATGGGTAACTATTCTAGACCTAAAAATAATTTATATGATAACACTTATAATGCAGGTTGGAGGTACCATCCCAATTTCTCGTGGGATGATCAAAGTAGCCAAAGATCAGAACTTCCTCCAGATTATCAACCACCACCTTACCAACAGGAAGATGAGTTGAACCTTGAGGAGATGCTGACAAAATTCATAGCAGTCTCAGAAACACGTTTTCAGAATAGCGAGACAACACTTAAAAATCAACAAGCATCGATTCAAGGGATCGAGAATCAATTAGGTCAGCTTGCTAAGCTGGTCTCAGAACAACTACAAGAAAGCTTGCCAAGCAACACTGAAACTAACCCAAAAGAGAAAATTCAAGCCGTAACAGCTCATGACAGTGAAAAGTTAGTGGAATTTGACCCGAGGCAAGAGCCTTGGTAAGTAAATGTAAGGTTGAGCTAAGCCATGATTTACCAAACCCGGTGATTACAAAGAACCAAGCTTGTGTGCCATACCCCAATGCGATAAAGAAAGACCACACAAAGGAGCAATTCGGTAAATTTCTTAAACCTCAAAAGAAGTTACATATTAACTTATCGTTTCTTGAAGCTCTTTCGTAGATGCCAGATCCTAGACCTCGTGTCAATAAAGAAGAAATTCATGAGGAATGAAAGCTTCGGATTGATAAACTAGACGAGTGGAAGACACACTTTCAAAGATAAACTAAAAACACACGAAGAAAAAACAAGGCAACTCCACGACGAACTTAATGATGGGACAACCCAGCTTAAGATAGGAAATCAGGTGCTCAAAATCCTCCCAGATGGAACAATCGAGGTAACTAGTCCTAAAATCAGCACCTTTAAGGTAAACACTACTCGACTTAAACTTTATATCAATAACCGAATTGATCGCATGAGAAAGGATTTTCGCCTCCTCAAACCACCATGATTATGAGGATGAGAGGTAAGTCTGGCTCAAGACTTTAAACGAGCGCTTCTCGGGAGGCAACCCGAGCACTAACCCAACTAATTAGTTTAATTTTACTTATTTCCATGTTTAGACGCAGATTTTCCATACTCACACGGTCTTGCACACGGTCGTGGCCGTGGCCGTGTGGCCACCATAGGTAGGTAAAAGAGCGTGGCCGTAGACGTGTGGCAACAGGACAAAATTTTTTCCCAAAACACGGGCTGCATCTCTATTTAAACCCCTTTCTTCCTTTTTCTTTTCCAATTGTATTTCTTCTTTCATTTTCCATTATTTACTTTTATTTTATCTTTATTTTCTTTATTATTTTCTTCTTATTCTTCATGTCATTTAGATTTAGCTTAGGATATATCAAGCCGGATATTTCAAGGGTTCAATTTCAAACGTTTCAAGGCGCTACCCCACATTCACCTCTGCCAATCCTATCAAGTTTCTTTTCAAATGAATCCATCCAAAATTTAGAAAGTTTCACTTCTCTCCCTATCTTATGATTTTATTATTATATTGCTATTATTTATCTTTGTATATTGAGGATAATGTACATCTTAAGTGTGGGGGGGTTAACTATAGTATTATTTGAAAATCCCTGAATTATGCCTTGTTCTAAAGTAAGTTTCTCATATTATGATTAGAATGAAATTTCCTTTGATTTATGATTTTTATTGATGTGTTTTGGATTAAGTCATTGATAATTGTGCATTGATGATTAAATTTGAAGGATACTAGAGAATCAAGCATGATAAGTCTATTTTTCAGAAATTAAAAATTTTTCTAGGTTGTCTACTTGAATTTGAATATTACTTTGAAGTTTGAAATTTACGAGGTTCACATCAAAAACCCATAATTTTTTGTGAGATTTTGAGCCTTATAGAGCATATATTCTTTTTCTTGCTCACCTTATTGATTATGAGTGTGTCAACATTGATTTGTTATTCTAGAATTTGCATTGATTATACATGTCGAGACCACACCTTTGATTTGATATACAGGGATGACAAAGGCACCTAGGTTTTAACCCACTCACTCCACTAAAAGCCTACCTTCACAATTAACCTCTAGTGAACCCCGTTTAATCCTAACAACCCCTTTTATTGACTCACCCACTAATATTAACCCAAAACCCTTTGTATTTGTTATCACCATTCCTTTTAACTACCCTTATGTCGAGATTTGATTTGATCAATTGCCTGACTATGATCTTTATTTCAAGTAGTTGAATTTATCCTTTATTAAATATTTGACTTGTTCTTAAAAATATATATAAATCGAAATATATTCACTATTAGTTTTTGTGATTAGGTGAGCTTATACGTTAAATTCCAATTATTGAAGAAGAAGCTCATATAAGAATATTATTATTAGTAATACAAGTTTTTAATTATTATCAGTTTGATATCTCTAGTTAAGTAATTTTTCAAGTCAATCTCGATTCTAACCCTTTAATTCAGCCTTTATCCATACCTTTAACCCAAGCCCTGTTACAACCCTGTTAAAGACCTTTTGATTTGTGTATCATCTCATATTATAGTGGTGGAGGTTTGATTTTCATGCAAGCCTATGGAATTAACTCTTCATGTTTGACTTTTGAGTGCTTAATTCTGAACCTTAAACACTTCGAGTGATTTGAGTGAATCTTTAGTAAGGATGTCAATTCTTGTCGATTTTGAATCAAAGGTAATTATTTAGATGAGGGGAAACACTTATGTTTTGTGCTATAATGTATGACTTTGATTGTTTGAATCTTTAGGACCCTTCTATTTAAATTATCAATGTATGAATTATCTTTGAATTATGATGAAACACTATTGATGAATGTTATGAATCAAGGAAGTTTGTTTTAATTATGAGTTGAGAATTTTGCTTGAGGACAAGCAAAAGCTTAAGTGTTGGGGTATTTGATAAACCGCAATAGTAACATATTTTAAGCCCACATTTAGCATGTTTTTAGATTATTTAAGCCTTGAATTAATTTGGTTCTCTTAATCCTTTGTTTTCATGTTTTATACTGAGAAAAGCACCGGAGGATGAAAAGAATGAGAAAAGTGCCTTAAACGGGCCAAATGGGCCATATCACGAAATCGACATGGCCTAGGCCCAAAACCACATGGCCGTGCCTCATTAATGGACTCAACATGGCCTGGCCATGACTTACACGGGCGTGTGCCATGGGCGTGTCCCTACTACGGCCAAGAGGAGTTTTACTCGGAGTAGGATACTTGGAGGCAAAGAAACACATTCCAAAGTCTATATAAACACCAAAATAGGAATCCTATTCGGATTAGGATACTTGGAGGTCAAGTAAGGCATCTCAAAGTCTATATAAACACCCTAGGGGGAAACTTAAGCATGGAGTTTGGTAGAAGCCTTCTGGCAGGGCTTTTGTCATGGGAACCCAAGGCTTTAGTCAGGGGGCGTCCAGCTCGGCCAAAGAGGGTAGACTTGTGGGGATTTACTCGAAGATAGCCAGTTGATTCATCTCAAGAAGCCTGTATAATACTCAAGACAGAGGATCTCTCCTTCAATTCCTTCAGGGGGTTTTAGGGATTTCTTATGTTTTGTTTTATCTTTTCTTCTGAGATGTTTTCTTTTATTGTTCTGAACTAAACCCTCAGATACCTGAGGGGGATGAAACCTAAGATGAATCTTATTATCGTTTGCTAAACTATATGATAAATATTTGACTTGTTCTTAATTGTGTGTTCTTAATTCTTGTGTTGATATTTTTGGGATACTAATTCAAGTATGATGTGCTTAGGTGTTGGAGAAAAAGTCCCTGCTTAAGAGTAGATCTAGCATAATTAAGCGGAGTTGATCGCACGTATAGAGATAAGGTGACGAGATTTTGCCGGATTAGGGTGAAACCTAATATGGGAGTCCATAGATCGAGTTAATGCAATTCTAGGGGTTTTAATTATAAAGAGATTTCAATTAATCAACCTAGGGTTAGAAGTTAGTCACCTCGAGAGAAGGATTACTATAACTTAGGGAATCTTACGGATCAAGTCAAATGAATAAATCGTCTGGTTCAGAGTTAGATAACATGTGAAGTCTAGGTGGATTCTTCCTTAGGTATCGTCTTAATCAATTGGTTTTTCCTCAAAGTTATTTTCCCAATTTCATTCTTCTTTGTCTTAGAGTCTTTAGTTTAGTTGTTAGTTAATTTTAGATTAGATAAAAATTCATTTAATTCTTTGGCTAAATAATAAAAAGAAAGTTAGTATTAGTACTTTTGGTTCCTTTGGGTTCGACAATCCGGTCTTGCCTTAACTATACTACTATTCGATAGGTGCGCTTGCCTCAAATCATTGTCAGAGTTAGTTTCCAGGTTCGATCATTCTTTATATAAATTTTAAGACTTTGACATGGCATAAAACAACGATCACTTGACCACCCCATGAGAAATTAGGGTGGTTCTTCCAACCTGGATTATAAGCATTACTATAAGGGTTATTGTTAGATCGGAATCATTTGTTCGCTTTCCATGCCCTGTTCGAAAGGTGGGTGCTCAGGATTCGCCACGCCTCCACTTGCGTTGCACTGAATAACTTGATGTACCTGCGAAGAACCGTATAAACCATAAAATTTTTTATGTAACATCTCTACCTGATTTGATAGTAAGGTTACTACGTCGAGGTTAAAAACTCCGGCTGCTTTGGCTGGCCTTGTCCTTGTAACTTGCCACTGATAGTTATTCAATGACATTTCCTCTATAAACTCGTAAGCTGCTTTAGGAGTTTTGTTGTTTAGGGTTTCGCTGGCTGCTGAATCGATTAATTGCCTTGTTGAAGGGTTCACACCGTTGTAGAAAGTTTGGACCTATAGCCACAAGGGTAATCCATGGTGTGGACACCTCCTCAACAAGTCTTTGTATCTCTCCCATGCATCATAAAGTGTCTCTAAATCCATCTGCACAAATGAAGAGATATCATTCCTTAACTTGGCTATTTTGGCATGCAGAAAATATTTTAATAAAAATTTTTCGGTCATTTGATCCCATGTAGTGATTGACCCTCGTGGAAGAGAATGCAACCACAGTTTGGCTTTATTTCTCAAAGAAAAAGGAAATAATTGAAGATGGATGGCATCATCAGAAACGCCATTTATTTTGAAGGTAACACAAAATTCTAGAAAATTTGCTAAGTGTGTATTAAGATTCTCATCCTGCAAACTATCAAACTGAACAAACTGTTATATCATTTGTATAGTGTTAGGTTTCAGTTCAAAATTATTTGCAGCAATAGTAGGCCTAACAATACTTGACTCAGTTCCTGTTAAAATAGGTTTAGCATAATCATACATAGTTCTAGGAGCATGATTTTCGACCATCTCTTGAGATGGCGGATTATTCTCGACCATCTCTTCGGTGGTATTGGGTTCAACTTCTTGCTCTTCTTCTATGTAGTTTAAGCTTCGCCTTGTCTCTTTGCAATTTTTGCGCACTGTACCTTCAATATCACTATCATAAAGTAAGGGTCCTGTTAGGTTCCTTCTCGTCATAAACTAGAGGTACCTGAAAGGAACAAAAGAAAGAAAATTAGAAAAGTTAAAAATAAAAGTAAATAAAAATGGCTAAAGTAATAAAGATTAAGCTTTCTTAATATTTCAGTTCCCCGGCAATGGCGCCAAAAACTTGACCGTTGTTTTATCCGATGTCAAAGTCTTAAAATTTATAAAGAGAATGATCGAACCTGAAAACTAACTATGACAACGATTTGAGGCAAGCGCACCTATCAAATAGTAGTATAGTTAAGGCAAGATCGGATTGTCAAACCCAAAGGAACTAAAAGTACTACTAGTAACTTTCTTTTTATTATCTAGCCTTAGAATTAAAGGAATTTTTTATCTAATCTAAAATTAACTAACAACTAAGCTAAAGATGCAAAGACAAAGAGAAGGAATTTGGAAAAAATACTTTGGGAAAAACCAATTGATTAAGACAATACCCGAGGAAGAATCCACCTAGACTTCACTTGTTATCTAACTCTGAACCAGATGATTTATTCATTTGACTTGATCCATAGGATTCCCTAATTTATATTAATCCCTCTCTCGAGGCAACTAACATCTAACCCTAGGTTGATTAATTGAAATCTCTTTTTAATTAAAACCCCTAGAATTGCATTAACTCGGTCTATGGACTCCCATATTAGGTTTCACCCTAATCCGGCAAAATCTCGTCACCCTATCTCTAGGCATGCGATCAACTCCGCTTAATTATGCTAGATCTACTCTTAGGCAGGGACTTCTGCTCGCCTACCTAAGCACATCATACTTGAATTAATATCCCGGAAATATCAACATGAGAATTAAGAACACATAATTAGGAACAAGTCAAATATTTATCATATAGCTCAGCAAACGATAACAAGATTCATCTTAGGTTTCATCCCCCTCAGGTATCTGAGGGTCTAGTTCATAATAATAAAAGAAAACATCTCAGAAGAAAAGATAAAAAAAACATAAGAAATCCCTAAAACCCCCTGAAGGAATTGAAAGAGAGATCCTCCGTTTTGAGTATGATTCTAGCTTTTTGAGTCGAATCAACTGGCTTTCTTCGAGTAAATCCCCACAAATTTGCCCTCTTTGGCCTAGCTGGATGCCCCCTTACTAAAGCCTTGGGTTCCCCCCTTTTAGGTTATACTTAGGGTGTTTATATAGGCTTCTGGATGTGTTTCTTCACCCCTAAGTATCCTCATCCGAGTGAAATTTCTCTTTGTCACGGCAGGGACACGCCCATAGCACACGCTTATGTGAATAGTGGCCAGGCCGTGTTCAAGACTGTTGAGTGAGGCACGGCCGTGTGGCTTGGGCCCAGGCCGTGTTGATTTCATGATATGGCCCATTTATTTCGTTTTGGGCCCATTTCTCTTTCTTTTCATCCTCTAGTGCTTTTCTGAGTGTAAAACATGAAAACAAAGGATTAAGAGCACCAATTTACACAATTCAAGGCTTAAGTCATCCAAAAGCATGCTAAATGTGGCTTAAAATATGTTACTATTGCAGTTTACCAAAGACCAAAAAGTAATCAACTCACTACTTGACTCTCTTGTTCGATCCCCATTGGAGCCGCCAAGTTATCAAAATCCCTTTTTTGGAAATCGACTCTTTATTTTTAAAATAAAGATGGAGTCACCACCAATCCTTTTTATTAGGTTTGATTGGATAATCTCGAGATTTAATCATTTTAATAAAAGGTTAATTTTACTAAAATGATGATTTGCAGTCTACGAAATTCGAGAAATAGGTTTGGGAGTCAGCTACGTATGAGGATGGATTAGCACCCTCATAACGCCCAAAATTGGTACTTAGTTGATCACTTGGTGTCTTAACATCAAAAATTAAGAATTTGAAGAGATTTAAAATGCGATCTCTTTCACGCGATATTATTTGATGGTATTGAAAATGTCCTTATCTAAATTGAATTTTTAATGAGGTTTTTCATTTCGGGTCGATTGTAACGCCCTGAATTTGGACCTAGTAGAATTGGGCCTTGGACGTAGGAGCGTTTAAAATTTTGAGAACATGAGAACGTCATTATTGCAAGTTGGACCTATTAGGTAAGTGATTTTGGAAGGTTACGGGGTTTTTATGAAGCCTCGGGTTCAAGTTAGGCCATAGGAAAAATTTTGATTTTGGGCATTTTAGGAAGGGAGGACTGTTGGAAGCAAGGCTTAAGGGAATTTGTAGGTGTTTTGCTAACACAAGGAGCAAGATGGCCTAGTGGTGTGGCATCACAAGGGAAGTATGGAGGTGGAGGGTTTGAATCCCACAGGCAGCATTTGGTAGCTTTTATTTTGTGATCAGGAAAACAGGAAGCAGAGTTGAGTTCAAACTCTGCCAGGGTGGTTAAAGACTTGGTCAAACAGTTTGAATGGGAGGTGGAGAGGAAATGTAGGAGGAAATTGGAGAGGAAATCGTGGAAGTGATGGTGTGGGGAGTCTTTGGCCGAATGTGGAGTGTGTGAGAGGAGAATTTTGGTGTAGAGGGGTCACTTAGTAGCATATTCGGTCTTGAGTAGTGAGGGTGCAGATTTTTCAAAAGGGTTCTCTTGTGAGTTTTTTATCTTTTTGGCATTTTCGGTGATAGCATTTCGGGACACATTGCTTCAGTTTTTCCTTGCCAAAACCCCAAGCTTGCTATACTCTATTCTTTCTTTTTCTCATCTTCTTAAAAACATTTTTCTTTACTTGGTAGTGCCGGAACAATATTGGCCGAATTCTTCCCTTAACCCTTTTCTTCTTCTTGTTATTTCGGGTCTTTTGTTGCATCCTTCTTTGTCGAAACCTTAACTTTTCTTTTGACTTCTTCTCATTTCTTTTTCAAACACTTTTCTTTTCATTTGTGGTTGCCAAACACTTGTAGTCGAATTCTTTTCTAACCCTTTTCTTCCTATAGCCGAACCTTACCTACATCTACCATTTCGACTTGTGTTCTTTGTTTAGTTTTCATTTCGGTATAGCCTCCATAGCTGAACCCTGAGTTCTTTTATATTGCTGCTTGTGCCGAATCTCTTCTTCCCATTTGGCTGATCTCTGATCTAAGGCTGAATCAATCCATTCCTTTCTACCTCAAATCTTTTTGGTTCATTGGTGTGGGCTGAAGTTGTTGGAGGGCGAGCATACCCTCTCGTCGTTCTTCTAACATTTGATTTTCGAGAGTTGGTTGTTAAGTAAGGTTGTGGCCGAATTTGGAGATGGGGTTTTAATATTGGTTTGTTCATTTTCAAGCCGAAAGGATCTTATGATTTCAAGATTGGATGTGAGTTTTAATGGCTAACACTTCTTCTCGGTTTCAACATTGTAAGGGACTCGACGGGCTTAAATCAAGGAATCATTTATACAATCTTCCCTTGCAATGGATTTCTTGGACTGTTTGTAAGTGATGTAGATTGTTAATCAATCTCAATACTTGGAAGAAGTTGTATTAAGGTTTTAGACTAACTGTTAACCGATTGTACCCTTAGGTGCCTCGGAGTGATTCGTGTCACGTATTCCAAATTAGGTGTGTAATCTCACACCCTTCCGAATGCATATGTGCAATGTTCTGTGATTCGGTCGAAAGCCGAAAAGCCGGAAACCGGCATATGTGACCACTCGAGTGTGTGAATGGTCGTAGTGGTAAATCGAAATGCGAATAATGACGGTAAGTCGTTGAGAGTGTCAGGAGCACTCTCGCGAAACTGAGGCTGAAACGAGCCTGATCGGGCCAAAACAGGCCAAATGGGCCCAATGGGCTATCCGGCCCACTTGGGCAAATCTTTTAGAAAAATTGTTAAATGATAAGTCCGAATACGAAATCTACAAATCTGAGACCGAAATCATACGAAATGGGCCACCCGAGCTGTGGGCCCGATTAGGCCTAAGATGGATTTTAGGCCCAATAATTTCGTAGTGACCTAAAAAGGGTCCTGTGTCGCTCGAGGCGACAGTAGGCCTTCAGAAAGGCCGTTAAGTGCGAAATTACCTGTAACATCCCAATTTAGACCCTAGTCGGAACAGTGGTTTCGGGACCACAAATCTGAGGTTGTAAAAAAATATTTTAATGATATTTTCTGTGTGAATGCTATGTGACACAGTCTGTGTGAAAATTCTGTGTGATAATTTGATCGTTTGTGTGTCGAATTAAGCAAAAGCACTTAATCGCGTATAGAATAAAAGCTATGTGCTGAATTTTAAAGTACTTAATTGTTGTTGGCTTTTTAAGGTGGAGGCCTTATGTTGTTAATAAACCATTACTAAGTTGTTGGGTAGTTAAATGACAAAATAGCCTTGTGGTTTATTTGTCTTATATGTTTAATGGAAGAATAACTTAGTAATTAGATTAATAACATGTTTATTATACAAACAAAAGATGAAAATAAGATGAAAGTGCTCATCTTTTATGCCAAAAAATCAAATGAAGAAAAGGGTGAAGAACACTTAGCTTTCGGTTGATGTTAAGCTTGATTTAAGGCATGTTTTGACTCAATTTTTGATCATTTCTACGTTTTTGCAATCGTTGCTTTGTGCTCTAGCTAACCCATGTTGAAATTTTGTCAATTGATGATGTTTTTGTGATGAGCCATTTATGAACATTTGAGCTATGTGCTAGTTGATAGTAAAATATGAGAATTTAGTGTTGGATTAACATGTGTTGTTTTTGAATTTTTGGTGACTTTAGCTAATTAGGGCTAAATTGTGAAAATAGCAAATTGAAGGGTTAAATTGTGAAACAAATGAAATGTATGGGTTTGTATAGACATTAATAAAATTCGGCTAAGCTTGTGCTGGGTGGAATTTGGTGAATTTGATGATTTTGTGAATTAGGGACTAAAGTGTCGAAATGTGAAAGTATGAGGGCTATTATGCAAAATGCCCTAAATGTGTGTGTGGACTAAATTGAATGAGTTAATGATTGAATGGATTGAATTTGGATGTGTATACACCAAGAGAGAAGAGGTTTGGATCGAGATCGAGGCAAAGATAAATTGCTCGATTAATCGATCGTATCGATAGTCGACGTCCGAGGTAAGTTCGGATATAATACATAGTATTAAGATACATTTTAGTATTATGAATTAGATATGTATATGTGTATGAAATTGAGATGTTATGTTCAAGATTTAGTTAATGGCACTAAGTGTGCGAAAATGTAAATCGAAACAAAAATGAATGGCACTGGGTGTGCAATGATATGAAAGCTACGGTTTATTGACTTGGCACTGTGTGTGTGATCAAATTGAATGAAAATTAAAGAACGATTGGCAAGTTGTATCGACCATTGAATAGTTTGGAGGTTTAATAACTATGTGTGGCTAAGGTACATATCGAGCCTTTGTGGTTAATGAGTATAAGCAAGCTATGAGTGAGTGAATGAGTATTTTGGCTATGGATGAGAGAGCATGAAAGTGGGATAGTAGATCTATGTGATTGTTTATTATATACATTGGTTTGATTTGATTAAATAATTGTATCGTATGTGTATCGAACTTACTAAGCTTTGTAAAGCTTACTATGTGATTTGTTTCTCTGCTTTGCAGTGTCAGCAAGGTTAGCTTGGATCAGGGGATCGTCAGCATCTTAGTCACACTATTGGCAATCTATTTTTGGGTATTTTGGAAAGGTGTACATAGTTAAAATATGGCATGTATAGGCTGGTCATTTGAGTCATGTCTAATATTGTGAGTGGCCATGAGATGTGGCTAGATAGGTGTTAGTTTTAGCATGAATGAACTTGGTATATGTGATGCATCTTTTGGCATGGTTTGTGGGTTGAGAAATTGACTTATAAATGGTAATTTTATGTTGGTAAATTACTAGTATGAGTTAATGAAACTGAGAAGGAATGATGTTTGGTATTGAATGCATTATACTTGTGATGAGATAAGTTTTGGTATTGAATTTGTTATGGTTGGAATGGGAATTGAATGCATAGATTGATTAGTCATATTGGTAAGTTTTTAGTTGCCTTATGTGTATGATATGTATTGGTATGTGTTGCTTGTAGGTTTGACCCTAAGTGGGTGGCATCTTAGCCTTGCAAAATGGCCTATAATGTCACACTGTCTAGGCGCACGGGCGTGCCTAAAGACCGTGGGTGAATTGGCAAAATGTAACCTAGTAGCACACGGCCTCGACACGGGGGTGTCAGCTAGCCGTGGTGTACAAGTCAGTAGCTAGCTAAGAGCACACGGCCATGGCACATGGGCGTGCTTGGTGGCCGTAGAGGAGAAGTCAGAATATGGCCTAAGAGTGCATGGCCTAAGTGCACGGGCGTGCTGGGTGACCGTGGGAATTAAGTCAGTATATGACCACGGGGAGGACACACAGGGGTGTCTAGCAGCCGTGGAGGACACACAGTCTCCTCCCACGGTCGTGTCTCCCCTGAATTTTAGAAAAGTTTTAAATTTTCATGAAATTTTGTATGTGTTTCGGTTTAGTCCCGACCCCTCTTTAGTATGTGAATTAGGTCCCGTATACCTTGATAAGGGACAACATGATTGTCAATGAATGTGATTCAAGATGATTGACTTTGTGTCGTAAATTCTAGATGTTAAATGTTCCGATTGATCGGTAAAATTACTGAAATACCCCTGGGTTTAGGGGTGTTACATTATCGAAATACCCCTGGGGGTAAAATTACCAATGTACCCTTGGTGGGTAAATTACTGAAATACCTTCGGTGGGTAAATTACTGTTATACCTTTAAGGGCTGATTAGTATGATTGCATGTATTCTATTTAGCTAGTTATGATGGTAATTTATTTCATACATTATTTTTAATATATGCTTTGCATACATGACATTCTGTATGGGATTGGGATATTGATGATCGGAGGAAGTGTAATCTGGTGGCTCTGCCACATATTCTAGTGGCTCTGCCACAATCTGTATAGTGGCTATGCCACGTATATTCTGTTATTCTGGTGGCTTCGCCACAAATTCTGTGATTAGCAGCTTGTCTGCCATATTGGTGTGTAGCGGATGGGTAGGTCGATTTAGAAATCCCAACAGGTGTGTTGGGCTAGTACGGGTGGTGTGTAGTAGGTGGATTATTAGGTTGGGTTACATACTTGGTTGCATTATCATGTTTATAGGGCTAACGCCCAGATTGTTACTGAATAGGGCTTCGGCCCAGTCTGCTTCTGTACGGGCTTCGGCCCAGCTTGCTTTTGTATGGGCTCGGGCCCAGTTAATGACCGTTTAGGGGGTTACACATTGAGTTCTCATAACTCACCCATCTACTTTAACCTTGCAGGTGATCCCCAGCGTTAAAGGATTTGGAGCTGCGGAGGACTCTTTGGTGGCCATACATCGGGAATATTTCTCGTGAATTTAGTAAATTTTCATTTTTGCTTTATTTTAAGATTATTTTATTTTGGGATAATATTTTGTAATAAGGTCGTTGGTTTATTTTCCTTTAAGTTTTCGTTAATAACTGTTAAACTTATAAATACGTGGTTTTCTTAAAATGACAATAACTGTTTTCAAAATATCACATCTTCGTAATTCACTAAATCTGATTTCTGTTATACACATAGTTTTCAATTATAATAATAACAACGTTTTTACAAGAAAACCATAAAAGCGAAACTGAATTTCACAAACATCAAAGCTCGAAGTTTTCATAAAGAATACAGAGTTTTTAACGAGCGTGCAGTTTTTAAACAACCCTTCTATGTGACATGCCAAATCCGGTCATAACGTCTAGGCCGAGTTTGGGGTGTTACATTGATCAAGGCGAAAAGTCATGTACCATAAGTTGGGGTACAAAATCTCGAATAAGAACGCTCACCGTTTAATTATTTCCTAAATCTTATATATTTTTAATAATTTTTTAAAAAAGGAGGGATGTTCAATTATTTCGGTTCTAGGAGAGAATCGTACCTCGTGAGTTAGGGGCATAATTTCTCGAATCCTCAAAATAAAGAACATTTCCTTGATTTAAATTACCAAATATACATCGTATGAACATAACTTTTAATGCAATATGTGATTACTTGATTTGAGTGCTGATATAAAAATGAACGAATATTTAAAGGTGTTCTATAATATGGTATTGACAAAAATGGAATAAAATGGCTTACGTGGGTAAAAACAATGATAATAAAATAATAAAAAAGTAGTAGCAGGAAAAATTTTAGTTGATTGATAATACTACCTAATAATGGTAATAATAGTAAAATAATAAGAGAAAGTACGATAATGCTATGATCATGATTGTGTAATATTAGCAATGACATAATGTTAAACATAAACAATTAGTTAGCAATAATAATCATTTAACAGCAACATCAACATTTAAAAAAAAATCTAAAATGAAATGATCAAAAAACTTAAGCATAAAAATGCAAGTTACGCAAATTAAAGGGTAAAAAATATAAATAAGAAAATTAAAAGTGCTGGAAATTAAATAACAGAAAATAAAAGGGGTGGAATTAAATAAATAAATGACTAAATTAAAATTTAAACAAAAATGAAAGTAGGAATTGCAAAAAGACAAAAAACAAATAAATGATTAAATTTTTAAAAAATAGAAAATATGGGGACGCAGGGTGTCATTTCCCAAACCTCAGTACACATGTCATTCCCTCAGTAGGTCAACAGTGAGTCAAGGTTTTACAAGAACAAAATAAAATGGGTAAAATTAAAATAAAATAAAAAGGAAATATGACGAAATTAAAAAAAGGTAAGAAAGCGGAAGAATCAAAATGACAAATAGACCATCAATGTGAAAACACGTGGACCCTAAAGCTATTTGGGTCGGATGTTCGGGTCGTGCCAAAACGGCGTCGTTCTGGGTGTCTAAAGTCAAGCCCAAAACCACGACGTTTTAAGGGCCTATATAAATTAAAAATTTCGAAAACAATTCATGTGGTTTCATTTAAAAAAAAATCCCTTTTCTTCTTTTTCTCTGAAACTCCTCCCTTCTCGTTTGGACATTGATCGTCGTTTTAGCGATGTCAAATTCTTGAAATTTATAAAAAGAATGATCAAACCTGGAAACTAACTATGACAATGATTTGAGGCAAGCATACCTATCGAACAGTAGTATAGTTAAGGCAAGACTGAAATGTCGAACCCAAAGGAACCAAAAGTACTAATACTAACTCTCTTTTTATTATTTAGCCTAAGAATTAAAGTGATTTTTATTTAATCTAAAATTAACTAACAACTAATCTAAAGACTCTAAGACAAAGAAGAATGAATTTGGGAAAATAACTTGGAAGAAAAACCAATTAATTAAGACGACACTCAAGGAAGAATCCACCTAGACTTCACTTGTTATCTAATTCTGAACCAGATGATTTATTCATTTGACTTGATCTGTAAGATTCCCTAAGTTATATTAATCCCTCTCTCGAGGCGACTAACGTCTAATCCTAGGTTGAATAATTGAAATATCTTTCTAATTAAAACGCCTAGAATCGAATTAACTCGATCTATGGACTCCCATATTAGGTTTCACCCTAATCCGACAAAATCTCGCCCTATCTCTAGGCGCAAGATCAACTTTGCTTAATTATGCTAGATCTACTCTTAGGCAGGGACTTTTGCTCCTCCACCTAAGCACATCACACTTGAATTAATATCCCAAAAATATCAACACAAGAATTAAGAACACATAATTAAGAACAAGTCAAATATTTATCATATAGTTCAGCAAACAATAACAAGATTCATCTTAGGTTTTATCCCCCTCAGGTATCTGAGGGTTTAGTTCCTAACAATAAAAGAAAACATCTTAGAAGAATGGTCTCTACAAGAAATTTTAATTTGAATTTAGAAAATCTTTCCAAGGTTTTCTTTTTTGTTGTTTAAAACTCAGGTATTAAACCTAGGATTCTGCTTACCGAAGGTATTAAAACCAGGTATCAAAGTTGTCACTGTTGAATCTTCCATCTTCAAAAATTTCCAATAACCAAAGGAAGAAAACAATTTCGGAAATTATAATACCACAAGAAAGAGGGAAAAAAGGTAGAAATATCAAGATGCAATATCTCGACCAATTGACCAGAAAAGGTCCATTTTCAAAAAAAATTTACAGAAATGGGTCAATTTTTTTAAAAAATATGGGAATGGTCAGATTTTACAAAAAATGCACTGAGTTGGCACCATTTTCAGGGGAAAACGGATAAAAGTGCGTCTAGCTCAGCACTTTTTTCCTTGATGTCATATAAAATGCTCTAACATGGAAGCGTTTTACAAAAAAAAAAAAAGTCTATGTGGGTGCGCTTTTGCCTGTACTCCAACGGTTAACACCGATGGCTATTGGAACTAGCTGTTGGACCTCCCAACGGTCCAAAAAAAAACGAAGAAGGTATAAACCCTCCCCACACATTTTTCACACAATTCTCACAAATTCTCTCCTGACTTCTCAACTTTCTCACAATTTTTAAAAAACACTTAAATTATTATCCTAAACTCTATTTTTATCTAAATTAATAATATTATTTTTTATTAGTAATTTCAAGAAATAGTATTTTTATTAAAAATTTGTTCGTGTTCAATTTAGTAATGGCCGAGTTTCTAATTCGTCTTGATGACAAGTACATCTCTGTCAATCAATTGGAAATGGTAAGAATAAATTTTAATAAAATTTAAATTTTTAAATTTTTTTAAAATTATGTTATTTCATAGTTAAAATTGAACTTAATATTTTTTTTATAACTTTTATGTAAATAGGTGGAAGATCGAATTTTGCAATGCCATATTCGTAATCTATTCGGTCCTCTATCACCATTGATCGAAACATAGTTGAGGAAAGCTAATTTTTCCACATGGTCTACTTAGGCGGGGGGTGTAAGTTGGACCCGAAACTCATAAGTGCATTGGTGGAGAGGTGGAGATCCGAGACGCAGACATTCCATCTTCTATGTGGTGAGTGTCCTATCACTCTAGAGGACGTGTAGTTACAATTGGGGTTACTTGTGGACGGATTGGTAGTCACCGGGTCTGTTCAGTCTGCTAATTGGGGGATTGTATGTTACAAACTTTTGGGTGAGGTATAGGAGATGATTACCGGAGGTCGGATCGAAATGGTCTGGTTACGAAATAATTTCGCGGAGCTAGCTGTGGATTCTACTGAAGAGAAAAGACTACGATATGCTCAGGTGTACATCCTTCAGATTATGAGGGGTATTATGATGCCTGATAAGTCACCAAACCTTGTATATCTAAGATGGTTGTTGAAACTCGTCGATTTTAGATAGCCTAATGAACTTAGTTGGGGGTCAGCGGTGTTGGCGACATTGTACCGAGAGATGTGTTGGGTGACGAAACCAGAAAAAATCAAACTTGGTGGTTGACTTTTACTACTAAAATCATGGGCTCGGTACTGCCTTCCATTTTTATGTCCTCAAGTGGACTACCCGTATACATTCCCACTCATAACAAGGTAAAATTCAGTATATATTACCATTATTAAATTGATTTAAAATAAAATTATTATGATAATAAGTTATTTAAATAGGTGGAACTATGTGTAATAACCCGAAATAGGGGTTGTGTGTTTGGAGAATAACTCGAGTGTTAGTGGGCCTCAAGAGTGGTTTTGATGTGTTTTTGGAGTTCCTAAAGCTCGAGGATAAAAAGGGAGTGTTTTGGAAATTTTTGAAAATTTAGGGTTAAAAGAGGAAAATATGGAAGGAGGCCTTAAGAATAAATTTTGTAAGGTTTTGGACATGAAAGTCCAGGTAGTAAAGTGGCTTCCGTGTGCCACTTAAGGATCGACGCCAAAACGAGTCAGGGGTTCGAGTGGCATGGGGCGCATAAGCATTTTATTTTTGCAAGTAGGCGCTACATTAAAGAAGGCCTTAAAAGAAACTGGGGCAGGATTGTATCACAAAATGGCGCCTGGACGAGGTGGCAAGGACGCTAACGCAGCAGAAGACCTTCGCGAGGACTCGCGTTCTAGTCGCGCTGAAAGCGCAAAATGAGTTTTTATTTTTATGTTTCTAGCGCTATAGTAAGAGGAAGCTAACGGAGAAAAGCCTAAAAGAAATTCATGATACGTCTACGACATGAAATTCAAAGTGGCCGAGTGGTTAAGGACTTGGCTTGAGAGCTGCATCTAAGGGGACTCGCGTTCGAGTCCTGGAGTTCGCACTGGAAGCATTCTATTTTACTTTTAGCGCTAAAGTGAAGGGAGCCAAGGAAAGTAAGGTTTAAAAGAAATTCGCGACGAGATATGGCATGAAAGTCTCAGTAGCAAAATGGCAGGAAGCTTGGAGGATTCTCTCCAGGTCTCGGGTTGAGACACAGGGGCGGCTACCATGGGTCTTTTTATTTTATGCTGGCGTGGGAGCTTAATGGCCTGCATGGGCGCATGCAGCATGGGGGTTGCTCCTTTTGTTTTTATTTTATTTGGTATGGGAGGTGTGGGATTGTTTTTAGTTTATTTTATTATTGTTTTTATTATTATTTTGTTGGCTGCAAGAGCATGGGCTTAAACCTTTATTTTTATTATTTTTGTTTGCTTAGAATAATGGGTAAGGTGATGGAAGAATGGATAAACAATGGTGTTTTTCTTTTTTTCAATAGTGATGGGCGGCCTTGAGGGTAGCAAGCATGGCCGGCCTTGTCCTTTGTTCTTGGCCAAAATTTTTGAAACTTTGACTTTCTTTTTCCCCCAATTGTGAGCTTGGCTGAATGTCTCCATGTTGTTTTAAAAGGAGAGAAAGGGCAAGGTTTGAGCTTCAGTTTTGGAAGGAGCTAGGGAGTTTCCGGCTAGCTAATGTGCTTGCATGGTTTTACCTTGTACATGGCCTAATGTAAGACACTTTAGGAGCTTTCACAATCGGTTTTGAAGCTAGCTAGTGAGGTGCCAAAGTTTCATGACTGCTTTCTTTCTTGCCACATTCGTTGCATGGCTGAAATAGAGACTTAGGGGAGTTGAGTTTCGATTTTGAGGGAGCTAGAGAGCATTTCGGCTAACAAATGTTGCTTGCATGGCCGATCTTCCTTTTTGCCTTTTGGTGTATAGCCGAATCTCTCTTAATGGTGCTATCGACTGCGCGTTTGTAACCCTCCTTTCTCTTCAAAGCAATAATAGTAAGTAATCTCTTCTTAGCGATCAGTTTCGCTTCATCTTTTTATTGTGAGCCAAGATTAGTGAGTTTGCTTTGATCTAAGGTTGGCTAAATGTGTGTGTGAATGCCATAATCTCGTGTTCTTTGGTGTGTAGCCAACGTTAAGGGACCTTGAAGGGAGCTCTCGGGATTTTGAACATCAAGTGTTAGTCTCGGATCTTTTAGCAAGAAAAAAAAAATCGGCAGAGGTGTATAGCAAGTAAATCTTGCGGGACTTAGAAAAACTAGGTAAGCACTATGTACATTTCGGCCAAGGGCTTTTGTTTATGTGTTAACCAATTTTGACAATGCTTTAGTAGGAACTTTGATAACTTCGGGAGCAACTCAACAGGAACAAATGGTGTTTCGGGATCGAAATAAGCAAGGTAAGAAAGTATGACTTTCGGCCATAGGCTATGTTTTGGGTTTTGATAATAACCTGATGTTGACCTTGGTTGTGGCCGAACGTGTATAAGGCTATAATGATGTGCTCTGTTTGTGTGTAGCTAGTGTTAAGGAGCACAAATGACTCTTTCGGGAATTGAAGTGCTCAAGGTAAATGGTTCATGATTTTGGCCTAAGGCCATGTTATTGGTACTAAGTGTGACCGATTTCGGTTATGTGTTCTAGGGGCAAATCGATTGAAGTAACAGAAGCTTTCGGGATTTTAGACTTTGTTAGAATCGATAAATCAAAATCTCGCTATAGTCAGGTGCGTAGTTATCGCACTGTTCTCTTGCTTGTTATATGTGTTGTGCATGTTATTTTATGTAAATGTATGAGTTGTGCATGTTAGCCGAAATAAATGCTAAGAGTATTAATACTAAGGTAAGTGATCGAATAGTCAGGTTAGTGGTTATGATATTAATCTTTCAGTGATTTGCGATAATAATTGACTATTGATGAATGTATAAAAATGTGATGGCATGTGATGTATGTTTGTTTTAAGTAATATGTTACCATGATACATATATTTATGCATGGGACTTGGAATGTGACTATTGGAGAAAAGGGTGTACTGTAACAGACCAATTTTGACCCAAATCGGAACGGTGGTTTCGGGACCATGAATCCGAGCCTGAGAGATATTTTAATATTATATTTTGTGTTTGTTACATGTGATTTAGTGAGTGTGAAAATTTCGTAGAAAAATTTAGTCGTTTAAGTGCTCAATTTGATAAAAAGGATTTAATCGAGAAAAGCGCAAAAGTTGCATGCTAAAGTGAAGGGTACTAAATTGATTGTGGCTTTTTAAGTGGGTGTACCAAAAGGGCAATTAGCCCATTCACCATAGTAAAGGACGGCAATGGGCTTTTATAAGTCCAAATTATATGTTAAATTAGCCTATTATATGTTATGTTGATATATTAGTAAATAAGGTATATTAAATGTGTTATTATAACATAAAATAATAAAGTTAAGTGGGAAGAAAGAGAACATCACATTGTTCATCTTCTTGGCCGAATGTTTGAGGAGAAAAACTCCATTTTTGGAGCTTGAAGTTTCGGCAACTTAAGGCTTGATTTGGGGTAGGTATTTTACTTAGTTTTTGATAAATTTTACGTTTTTGAGATCGTTGTTTAGTGTATTACCCGACCCATGTCTAAATTTTTGAAAATACTATGTATATAGGATTCGACCATTAACATGTTTGGATAGTTTTGATGTTTGATGATTTTAAATTAAATGTATGTTAAAGATTTACAAGTTTTGTATTGGAATTTTTGGTAATTTTGAGTATATAGGGCTAAATTGAAAAGAATAAATTTGTGAAGGATTAAAATGTCAAATAAATGAAATGCATGGACACCTATGACTATAATGAAGATTCGCCAAGCTAGGATGTTGGAAAATTTTGCATATTTTGTGTTATGTGCAAATGGGACTAAATTGTAAAAATGGGAAACATTAGGGGCAAAATGGTAAATTGCCCATTTGGGTGTTTTGGGACTAAATTGAGATGAAATGAGATTAAATGAGCTAAATTCTAATGTGTTTTAGATCAAGAGAAAAGAAAGACCGAATTAGACCTGGGGAAGAGCGAAGGTTCTCGAATAGCCGATTCGCACGGACTATCGACAACCAAGGTAAGTCCTTTAGTTAAATCATGTCAAAGAATTAATTATGGTTATCTTGACTATTAAAAATTTATGAATGTTAATATCCAATTACATCATGGCCGAATGTATATTGACATATTGGTTGATGATTTATGTTGAGTATGTGATGGAAATTATTTTGGCTAATGCAAGGTGAATAAGTAAGTTCTTGAGCTACTTTATATTTAAAGATCATTTACATATCTAGTGAATGATAAAATTTGTATAAGCTTGGTGTAAAACCATGAGTTGGCTGATTGTGATAATGATGGATTGGATTGATTTCAAATTTATTTAATGCAATGGGAATAAATGTATATGATTCGATATGTATAGTGAAATGTGAAAAGCATGTAAAAATATTCTGACATTCGGGCTTCGAGCCTAGCAGCCCTGCCTCGTGCGCGTGACATAATCGGGCTTTATGCCTAGCAGGCCTTGTGCCGGTGTTATTTATCGGGCTTTTATGCCTAGCAGGCCTTGTGCCGGTGTTATTTATCGGGCTTTTATGCCTAGCAGGCCTTGTGCCGGTGTTATTATTCGGGCTTCTACGCCTAGCAGGCTTGATGCCTGGTGATGTGCTTTACAAAATAGAAACCAAATTTATGTTCAAGGTGAATTAAAGCAAATATATCGAGTTAACGGCTCGGTGAGTATGTAAAGTAGGAATGAGTTTCTTACTTAATTAAGATAAGGTAAACTAGTGATTCAATGATTATTACCAATGGTATGTATTTCTCGGTTCTATTGATAAATGATGTGGTATCGTGACTTTGGCCGTTTAATATGTAAATATATAAGACTAGGTGTATTCGGCCACAAGGGTGGTTGTATAATTAATAACATGTTATAATAATTGATATCCAAGTATATGAATAATGGTACCTATGGTTATATGATGACACATTGGGTTTTAAAGATCGGATTACGAACGAATATTTTGATCATAAATATGTGGGTAAGGAGAAACTTTCCTATCAATTTCATACTTAGTTACATGGATATGAAATTGAAAGCTTGATAATAAAAATGAGCATAAGTATAAGTTGAGTTGTAGAAATTGAATTGTTAGTGTTTGAATGTTATATTTTTATGAAATTAGGACTTACTAAGCTAGCGAGCTTATCGTGTGAAATGTTTCCTCTGTTTTATAGATTAGGCAAGCTACAAGCTCGTCGGGATCGTTCGGAAGGTCGCCCACACTATCAATCTACATTTTGGTACTCTTTCATTTTGGTTTTAATCGAAGGCATGTATAGGGAAGACTTAGTCTTTGTTGATGAACCCTTAAGGTTTATGTATGTAATAGCCATGCGAATATGGCTAAATTTTTAGTAAGTTGATGTTGGGTTTCGATATGTACGTTGGTTCATGATGGCAAGGTTTATGCTTTCTTAATCAAAGTTTAATCATTTTCTTAAGGAAATGTTTATATACTGAAATGAATCCTTGAATTAGGAATGTAGGTAGGTTCATTAGAAGCTAGTCTTTCATAAAATGCAACAAAACAGCTTGTAGTAACAGCAGTGATGTGAGTTAGAAAAATCACCAAAAATAGGGTATATTGAATTAAAAGGTGAATGAGATATGGAATTAAACCTTATTGTGTCTATTTTTACATGAAAGAAACAGAGTAGGCAAAAGATTTATATATTATGAGATAATTCAGTTTTAGTGAGACCTGCTCTGAATGAATTCGTGAGTCACTGTTCTGTTTTGGAAAAATTGCCATAAATTGTACAAAAATAATTAAGAAGCATGGTTTATATGTGTAGAACCCTTAATGAATATATTTTTCATTGGTATAAACAAGAACATCATAGGAAATTTGTGCAATGAGATAACTTCATTTTTGTAGGGACAGGTCAGAATTGTCAAGCAGTGTAATAAGGGTAACTTTGATGAATAAACTGTACTAATTGGCTACATGAAAAATTCTGGAAAAATTATGGTGAATAGTTATATGAGTCTAGTTTCAAGGAAAATTTACGGATCTAAATTTTGAGTTTTGTAACTCGAGTTATGGTCGATTTAGTCAGCGTGACGCAGTTGGACAGCTTTAAAAATTTTTACTTCCCGAGTTAATGGTCAAGTCTAGTAATGCCACGTACCCGACTCCGGCAAGGGTTTCGGGTAAGGGGTGTTACATGTACACTCTGTGAGTGGTCTAATGCTAGCCTCGTGCTACATTTGCGATTGATGATTAGTGAACTGATTGATATGTGGATCACTATGTGATCGGTGGCTTGGCCACGGCCTTGAGCAGTAAGTCTGCTAAAGTAAGATATGTGGATCACTATGTGGGTTGAGCTTCTTAATTTCATATTCATAAATGTATATTCATAATTGCATATTCATAATTGCATGTTTATATATATGGATTGTGTGGATATGGGATAAGCCCATATGTAAGGATATGTGTATTAACTATGCACTGAGTCTTGGTGACTCACTCTATTATTATTAAACCTTTCAGGTGGCGCATCATACTTGGACCGGGTTTGGAGCGGGTACAAAGGTGGCCATGCAAAAGTGGATTTTCATGCAAAGGAATCTCTTATTTAATGAATTAAGCATCTATATTTTCAGTATTTTAATTAAGTGTGTATTGTAAAAAGGTCCACTAAAGTGTTTAAGTATCTTTATTATTATGCCCCATTATGGATGGACAATTTAAATGTTGGTTGAAAATGGTTTTATTTTCTCAAGTAAAGCTTGAATCCGATATTTTTATAACAAACTTCGATTTTTACTTAGAATATTACAAGTCACGAAAATGTTTTGTTAAAGGAAACAAATTTTCAACGGTTTTACTCTTAAGTAAGGATATTTTTCGAATGTGTTCCGCAGTGGCATTCTGAATTCGGTCGGAGTGAATGGGCCGGGTTTGGGGTGTTACATTTTGGTATCAGAGCATGGTTCGAAACTCGACTTTGAGGTTTTGGGCCCGAAAACAGTTTTCGAAAGTGGGCTTTTCAAAATGTGAACTTCTATTTTGGGCTTGTTCTGGCATGGCACCTGTACCTCCGACCCGAAGTCCACCTGGTAAGTACCTCTGACTATTGAGGTATGTTGAATATGTGAATTATATGGGCATAATTGGGCTTGTAGATTAGAAAATTTGGGCTATTGAAACCTAAGACTAGTTTACTCAAAAACAAGTGCATAAGACTTGAAGACTGAAATGATCATAGAGGTGTAGTAAATGAATGTGTCCCTGCTTGTGAATGTGTATGTGACTCTCTGAAGTAGAATAGCGAACTTGAATTGAACCTATGTGTGATCGAAAGAACCACTTCTAAATACTTTATTCCATAAAATTGTTCGCGAATAATCAGTGGAACAAATTTCTAATGCATAAAACTTTCTAAGTCAGATTGCGCGATAAGAGATGAATTCTAGATAACGTGGTCGAGGCAAAATGGCCGTATCAGAACTCGTAGATCGGGTCAAGGGTTTGATAATGAGGTACCACCTCCACCACCAGCCTTTGGTAATGAGCAGCAAGATCAGATGTGAAATGATGCTTTATCGCAGGCGGTACTGCGAGTTTTAGAGATGGTGGCTGGAGAGGGAGGAAATATGAGAGCTCGAAAATCCATTTTCGAGCGACTTCGAGCCAATAGAGCGGAACTGTTCCTGGTGTATCAGGCGTGGCAACCAGTACGGCTGAATATTGGTTGGAAGCAACCAAGCGAATTATGGATGAGCTCGATCTGAGCCCTGAGGAAAAAGTGAAAGGAATGATGGCGCTACTTCGCGACAATGTGTATCAATGGTGGCTCACTGTTCGGGATAGTGTCACAGCTGAGGACCTCATTTGGGAGTATGTCAAGACGGCATACTAGAAGAAGTACGTTGATACTTACTACATTGATGCTTAGAGGAAGGCGTTTTTAGGGGCTGGTTCAACGGAACAAGTCCATGACGAAACAAGGCTAAATTCCTAAGGTTAAGCCGATATACTCGAGGAGTAGTGGCTACGGAACATGAACGATGTGTCCGGTTTAAGGACGGATTAAGGGGACGGCTCGAGATCGTGATAGCTCCTCAACGAGAACGGAATTTCTTTGTGTTAGTCGAAAAACTAAGGTAGCTGAAAGGATTAAGGACTCGATGAGATAAAATCGAGATAAGGATAGGAACCGGGATAGAAGAAATTTTGGATTGTCTAAATTATCTTAGGGTCTTCGGAAAAGACCGAGGGTTGAAAGTTTTGCTCATGTGACTAAGCCAGCTATGGGAAATCGGGACCGTCCGTGTGCTTAGTGTGGAAAATACCATGTCGGCGAGTGTTGGAACCAGAAATTGAGAATGTTTTAAACGTAAGTCTATAAGCAATTGAATATTGTTAATGTTAGTTATAACCTTGTGCACATGTTGGATTATAGAATCCTAGTTATAAATATAGTGAAAGCCAAATGTGGATAGGCTTTCTATCATGATATGTTATTGAAGTGATAAGTACAAGTGATATGAATTATATATGGTTTATAATTTTGGTCAGCTTGTAATGTGATTCAGACGGTGAATTATATTTCGGGCTTTCAGCCTAGCAGGCCTTGTGCTTGCAGTATTTTCAGACTTTCACCTTAGCAGTGCCTTGTGCCATGTATATTTTCGGCTTTCACCTAGCAGAACTGCTTAGGTATATTTCGGCTTTCACCTCAGCAGCCCTTGTGCGGTGTATATTTCGAGCTTTGATACCTAGCGTGCCTTGTGCTTGGTGTATATTTCAGAGCTTTGATGCGGGCTTAATGCAGGTGATGATGTGTTATAATAGAGAATTAATGAATCACTTACAAGATGGAACATGTTTATTACCATAAGCTAAATGCTCAGGTAAGTACAAGTTTTTCATATTTGCAAGAAGTAAGGAAAGTTAGTATATTCCCATTTGAATTAAGTAAGATGTGATATAGTTGAAGCTTCAGTAAGACTTTTAATATGTACAATTGATCTTACCAGTGAGGTGTATGATTTATCTATAATGGAATTGAAGCTTGAATATGCTTATGGAGAAGTGGCCATATATGAAGATGCTAAATGTGAAAGAGGTTGGATAAGTTTGCATATGTGTATAATTGGGTATATGTGATTGAGATATGGTGAATTGAAATGTACGGATGTTCGTTCGCAAGTAATTTCGAGGACGAAATTATTTTAAGGGGGGTAGAATTGTAATAACCCGAAATAGGGGTTGTGTGTTTGGAGAATAACTCGAGTGTTAGTGGGCCTCAAGAGTGGTTTTGATGTGTTTTTGGAGTTCCTAAAGCTCGAGGATAAAAAGGGAGTGTTTTGGAAATTTTGGAAAATTTAGGGTTAAAAGAGGAAAATATGGAAGGAGGCCTTAAGAATAAATTTTGTAAGGTTTTGGACATGAAAGTCCAAGTAGTAAAGTGGCTTCCGTGTGCCACTTAAGGATCGGTGCCAAAACGAGTCAGGGGTTCGAGTGGCATGGGGCGCATAAGCATTTTATTTTTGCAAGTAGGCGCTACATTAAAGAAGGCCTTAAAAGAAATCGGGGCAGGATTGTATCACAAAATGGCACCTGGACGAGGTGGCAAGGACGCTAGAGCAGCAGAAGACCTTCGCGAGGACTCGCGTTCGAGTCACGCTGAAAGCGCAAAATGAGTTTTTATTTTTAGGTTTCTAGCGCTATAGTAAGAGGCAGCTAACGGAGAAAAGCCTAAAAGAAATTCATGATACGTCTACGACATGAAATTCAAAGTGGCTGAGTGGTTAAGGACTTGGCTTGAGAGCTGCGTCTAAGGGGACTCGCGTTCGAGTCCTGGAGTTCGCACTGGAAGCATTCTATTTTGCTTTTAGCGCTAAAGTGAAGGGAGCCAAGGAAAGTAAGGTTTAAAAGAAATTCGCGACGAGATATGGCATGAAAGTCTCGATAGCAAAATGGCGGGAAGCTTGGAGGATTCTCTCCGTGTCTCGGGTTCGAGACACAGGGACAAGACTCGCATGGGTCTTTTTATTTTATGCTGGCGTGGGAGCTTAATGGCCTGCATGGGCGCATGCAGCATGGGGGTTGCTCCTTTTGTTTTTATTTTATTTGGTATGGGAGGTGTGGGATTGTTTTTAGTTTATTTTATTATTGTTTTTATTATTATTTTGTTGGCTGCAAGAGCATGGGCTTAAACCTTTATTTTTATTATTTTTGTTTGCTTAGAATAATGGGTAAGGTGATGGAAGAATGGATAAACAATGGTGTTTTTCTTTTTTTCAATAGTGATGGGCGGCCATGAGGGTAGCAAGCATGGCCGGCCTTGTCCTTTGTTCTTGGCCAAAATTTTTGAAACTTTGACTTTCTTTTTCCCCCAATTGTGAGCTTGGCCAAATGTCTCCATGTTGTTTTGAAAGGAGAGAAAGAGCAAGGTTTGAGCTTCAGTTTTGGAAGGAGCTAGGGAGTTTTCGGCTAGCTAATGTGCTTGCATGGTTTTACCTTGTACATGGCCTAATGTAAGACACTTTGGGAGCTTTCACAATCGGTTTTGAAGCTAGCTAGTGAGGTGCCGAAATTCCATGACTGCTTTCTTTCTTCCCACATTCGTTGCATGGCTGAAATAGAGACTTAGGGGAGTTGAGTTTCAGTTTTGAGGGAGCTAGAGAGCATTTCGGCTAACAAATGTTGCTTGCATGGCCGATTTTCCTTGTTGCCTTTTGGTGGATAGCTGAATCTCTCTTAATGGTGCTATCGACTGCGCGTTTGTAACCCTCCTTTCTCTTCAAAGCAATAATAGTAAGTAATCTCTTCTTAGTGATCAGTTTCGCTTCATCTTTTTATTGTGAGCCAAGATCAGTGAGTTTGCTTTGATCTAAGGTTGGCTAAATGTGTGTGTGAATGCCATAATCTCGTGTTCTTTGGTGTGTAGCCAACGTTAAGGGACCTTGAAGGGAGCTCTCGGGATTTTGAACATCAAGTGTTAGTTTCGGATCTTTTAGCAAGAAAAAAAAATCGGCAGAGGTGTATAGCAAGTAAATCTTGCGGGACTTAGAAAAACTAGGTAAGCACTATGTACATTTCGGCCAAGGGCTTTTGTTTATGTGTTAACCAATTTTGACAATGCTTTAGTAGGAACTTTGATAACTTCGGGAGCAACTCAACAGGAACAAATGGTGTTTCGGGATCGAAATAAGCAAGGTAAGAAAGTATGACTTTCGGCCATAGGCTATGTTTTGGGTTTTGATAATAACTTTGATGTTGACCTTGGTTGTGGCGAGCGTGTATAAGGCTATAATGATGTGCTCTGTTTGTGTGTAGCTAGTGTTAAGGAGCACAAATGACTCTTTCGGGAATTGAAGTGCTCAAGGTAAATGGTTCATGATTTCGGCCTAAGGCCATGTTATTGGTACTAAGTGTGACCGATTTCGGTTATGTGTTCTAGGGGCAAATCGATTGAAGTAACAGAAGCTTTTGGGATTTTAGACTTTGTTAGAATTGATAAATCAAAATCTCGCTATAGTCAGGTGCGTAGTTATCGCACTGTTCTCTTGCTTGTTATATGTGTTGTGCATGTTATTTTATGTAAATGTATGAGTTGTGCATGTTAGCCGAAATAAATGCTAAGAGTATGAATACTAAGGTAAGTGATCGAATAGTCAGGTTAGTGGTTATGATATTAATCTTTCAGTGATTTGCGATAATAATTGACTATTGATGAATGTATAAAAATGTGATGGCATGTGATGTATGTTTGTTTTAAGTAATATGTTACCATGATACATATATTTATGCATGGGACTTGGAATGTGACTATTGGAGAAAAGGGTGTACACTCTGTGAGTGGTCTAATGCTAGCCTCGTGCTACATTTGCGATTGATGATTAGTGAACTGATTGATATGTGGATCACTATGTGATCGGTGGCTTGGCCACGGCCTTGAGCAGTAAGTCTGCTAAAGTAAGATATGTGGATCACTATGTGGGTTGAGCTTCTTAATTTCATATTCATAAATGTATATTCATAATTGCATATTCATAATTGCATGTTTATATATATGGATTGTGTGGATATGGGATAAGCCCATATGTAAGGATATGTGTATTAACTATGCACTGAGTCTTGGTGACTCACTCTATTATTATTAAACCTTTCAGGTGGCGCATAATACTTGGACCGGGTTTGGAGCGGGTACAAAGGTGGCCATGCAAAAGTGGATTTTCATGCAAAGGAATCTCTTATTTAATGAATTAAGCATCTATATTTTCAGTATTTTAATTAAGTGTGTATTGTAAAAAGGTCCACTAAAGTGTTTAAGTATCTTTATTATTATGCCCCATTATGGATGGACAATTTAAATGTTGGTTGAAAATGGTTTTATTTTCTCAAGTAAAGCTTGAATCCGATATTTTTATAACAAACTTCGATTTTTACTTAGAATATTACAAGTCACAAAAATGTTTTGTTAAAGGAAACAAATTTTCAACTGTTTTACTCTTAAGTAAGGATATTTTTCGAATGTGTTCCGCAGTGGCATTCCGAATTCGGTCGGAGTGAATGGGCCGGGTTTGGGGTGTTACACTATGCCTCGAGTCACGTGGGATTACCTACCAAGTTAAAGATATATGACTTCTATTAGACCAATGATCGGAAGCAGATGCATGTACTTATTTAATTTTGAACTATATACAAATAAGTAGTCGAATTCATATTTAGTATTAAGTAGTATATAAATAACTAATGTTTTGATTACACTCATATAGTTTGAATGGACACCATACGAGGACCTGGCAATTAAGGTAGTAATTCTTGATGAATTCCTTGTAAATCCCAATGCCTGACACGTTAAGGTCCCATTGGTAGTATACGCTACTATCGAGATGCACGAGACGAATAGAGTGTTGCGATAGTTTGAATTTTGACAATAGATTCCCATGGCACCTCAAAAGCTTGATGATCTGCTTCGTTTCGTCTTAGGGCGACCAAATACGAATTGGTCGATATTTCACTCGCAATACATCGAGATGTGAAATAATTGATATGATTTTTTACCTACTCACGACGCAATTCTTATTACGGAGTTACCATGCAGTCCGAATTGCATTCCATGGTTTAGGATCCATGGCAAGCCATATTTGTTGACCTAAGAGGAGACACGTCAGTGTCCCAATACGAGTAGGCCACGACGGGCCTTTTTAAATCCAATGAGTGGTGAGACAGGCCCATCATCAGTGCCCATGCAAGAACCGGTCCCAACGGCCTCAACACTGTTGTAACGTGGTTTGGGAAAGGGTACACAATCGTTCAAGTAATAAGTAAGTAAAATGAGTTATTTCTCCACAGAGACTGTGTATGTTAATCGATTATTTGTAAAATTATAAATTCACAATTTGATATAAAAACTCAATAATTTGAATGGTGATGTTTAAACTAAGTGAAATTAACTAGATGCAAAGAATGATCCCTAATGCATTTCTAATCTAAATGCAAATTATCTAAATGTATGAATGAATGAATTTAGCAACAAAAACAATCAACATAAAATAGGCTAGGATAATTATATTAATCGGCTCAATTCATTTTCATCACGCTTAACAATGTTTGAAAAACATTTCATGGCAACTCGATCTTTTATGAGTTTGGAAACAAATTTAAGTCACCTTGGATCTCTTACTTAGTGAAATATGCACTTCATCGGTCATATTAAATTAGGGATTTCTTAGTATTTATGCGGGGTCATAGGGACATTTACGTTTGCAACAGTTTAATCACATAAACCTAAAAACTATGCAAGATAATAGATCTAACTAAAGATATTATGAATCTCTAATTTAGTCGGGTTTAATGATCTAAATTGAGCATTGCACTGTTCAATTATGCGTCTACTAATCGTCGTCTGGTTAGGATCGTTCAACTAATCTGAATGCACCCAATCACGTATGAATGAAATACATCTTGATTTTAATTGATAACATGATCGACTAAGGCAAAAACATGTTAAACATAAATCAAATAAATCTTATTGAATTAACGTAATCATCCTAGAAAATATGATTTATAATATCATCATTGATGTACAAAATAATAAACAAATAGCAAACATAAGTAAATTAAATAACAAGAGGAAAGAGTAAACTATAATCCAGTTTAGCAGCCTTTCAGATCTTTTTTGGTTGAAGTGTTCCTCTATTCTGCTTGATGCTCCCTTTGCTAAGTGTTTCCTAAGGTGGGTGGCCAAAGGAAGGTCTTGAAAAAGCCTTTCTTGGGTAAAGAATGGAAGGGAGATGGAACGACTATGCAAGGGGAGAAGAGAGCAAGAGAGAAAATGTAACACCCCTTACCCGAGACCATCGCCGGAATCGAGTATGTGGCATTACTAGACTTGACTACAAGTTCAGAACATAAAAATTTAAAGCTGTCAAACTGTGTCATGCTGACTAATTTGACCATAATTTGAGTTACAAAACTCGAAATTCAAATCTGTAAATTTTCCTTGAAACTAGACTCGTATAAGAATTTACCATAATATTTCCAGAATTTTTGGTCTGGTCAATCAATACCATATTTTTCTTAAAGTTTCCCCTATTTCACTGTTGACGTTTCTGACCTATCATTACAAAAACTCATTTTTATCATTGCACAAAATTTCAATAATGTTCTTGTTTATTCCAATCAAAAATAGACTCATTAAGGATTCTAAGCATATAAACTATGTTCTCTAATTAGTTTTTTACAATTTATGACAATTTTCCCAAGATAGAACATGGACTCACGAATCCATTCAGAACAGGTCTCACAAAAATTTAAATATCTCATAACATAAAACTCCTTTGCCTACTCTGTTTCTTTCATAACCAAATAGACACAATAAGCTTTGATTCTATACCTCATTCACCTTCTAATTCAACTTATTCTATTTTTAGTGATTTTTCTAAATCACATCACTGCTGTTAACAACCAACTGTTTCGTTACAAATTATGAAAACTAACTTATAACCGAACATACCACATCCTTAATCCTAGGATTCATTTCGTATACATACACTTCCTTATCAAAAACGATAAATCTTCGATTATGGATGCATAAACATTGCCAACATAAACCGACATTGTATCAAAAGCACAAAAGCATACTTAACTAAAAGTTTAGCCATATCCGCATGGCTATTATATACATGAACCAAAAGTTTCTATCAAAACAAAGACAAAGTCGTTCCTATACATGCCTTTAACCAAAAGAAAACCAAAATAAAAGAGTACCAAAATATAGATTGATAGTGTTGGCGACTTTCTTGACGATCCGTCTTGAGCCCGTAGAGCGTAACCAAAATCTATAAAACAGAGGAAATGTTTCACACAATTAAGCTTACTAGCTTAGTAAGTCCTAAATTCATAATAACATAACATTTAAATTATTCAACTTACGACATTGTACACAAACATTTAATTATGATAATTTATTTACATAAAGCCTAATCTTATTAGTACATTAACCAAGAAATTATACTTGATTCCATAAACTGTATTACATTTCTTAAATACGACTTAATATATTTTACAAGTATCACATACACCAAGTTGTGTAATTATAGCATTCATATCAACCACACTACCATATTAAAATTTCTTGTATTCTAAGCATTTATACATGCAAACCGAATCTCCATAATAGTACATCAAACTCAACTTCACCATATATGATACTCAAACACATTAATCACAAATTTCAATTATACATAACATAGTTCTCACAATATCAAATTGACTCAAGTAATATTAGGCATAACATACCTTACATACTTACCTGAGCCGATTTGCTAGATACGTTAATTAAAGTTGCCTTGAAAAATATTCGATTTTTCTTAATAAAACACATCACCAAGCAACAAGCACGCTAAGGCGGTAAAGCTCGAATTAAATAACACCGCACACGAGGGCTGCTAGGCTTAAAGCCCGAAATAAATCACCAACTAGGCACGCTAGGCTTAAAGCCTAAATAAATCAATACGATAAATCATTGTATGCATTTTCCATGATTATCTCGAATCGAATTTAGTTTGACTTACTTACATTAAACAATTGAAACCCTTCTAATTTACTTGTACACATTCGGCTATGATATTAATATATATACTAAAATTTATCAAGCATTATCATATGATAGATTCGTAAATAATCATTCAATATATTATAGTTTTAGGACTTACTTTGGAGTTTGATAGATTCGAAACTTCCGGCTATTCGCTTAGTTTAGCCTTTCCTCGTTCCAACTTCTTTTCCTTTTGTTCCAGATCTAATTCGGTTCAAAAATTAAACCAATTCAACCACATTTTTTTTTCACAAAAAGAAAATCAAAATCATCATATACATATATATATTTAAAATATACAACTTGCCGATTAATCCTAAAATTCAAACCGAAATATAAAGAATTTAATTGCTTTATTTCAAAGGTTGGATGTTCACCTTCTCCAAACAAGCCTTTATGATTTTATTTTTATAAAACAACATATACAAATTCATGAAGGCCGAATATATCAACTTGATTTCTTCTTCCCTCATGACCGAATTTGTTAACTAAAAATGCCCATATATTTTCTTCATTACAAGACCAAATAACAAGCTAAATAGCCACCATTTAAAATCATTCACTACAGCCGAATGGTAAGAGCATTTACATGCTCAATCTATAATAATTTCTATAATTCTAATATAATTGAAATCACAAGTCTTCAATTCATTTAAGACTCTTAGGCAATTCATGTTGTTTTTGAATCAATATTAGACTTTTTTTTTTCAACTCAAAATACACATAAAAGTACTCATCCTATGCCGAATATTAGCATGCTAAATCTCAAAATTTTAACATGATTTTATTAGCATTTAAAGCAACTAAAACTCATATGTGAAGATTTGCTCAATCAAGCTAGAATACCCACCTTGCTACTACATGCATGGCCGAACAATGAAGTTTTTGAAGCTTTCCCTTTTTCTTTCAATAGCTTCGGTGAAGAAGATAGGGAGAAGGAGAGAACAAAATAATTCTTTTTGTTTTATTACTTAATCTATTTTCTATTATAGCATGCTTATTAATTAAACTATACTTCAGTTATAAAACACTAAAATCATGACATTCAAAGCATGCTTACCGTCCACTACACTATAATTTCGGGGAATTTGACATGCAAGCCCTCCCATGCAAGAAGAACAATTTAATTTACTCCTTTCAATTGCTACAATCGGCTATGAGAGAAGAGAAGATAGTGGCCTTATTTTATGCTTTAAATAAACCTATACACTAACATTATTTTTTTTTATAAAATGTTAACATAAGCATATAATAATAAAATTTAATTAAACCAACATATATATAAATCTAGCTAACTTGGTCCATTGCCGTCCATCACTATGGTCAATGGGCTAATTGCCCTTTTAGGACACCTACTTAAAAAGCCACAAGCAATTTAGTACACTACACCTTAGGATGCAAATTTTTTCGCTTTTCACGATTAAATCCTTTTCATCAAATTAAACACTCGATCAATAATACTTTTCTACGAAACTTTCACACACATCAACACACATATAATAAACATAAA
The DNA here is from genome assembly GCA_025503065.1 of Gossypium bickii. Classification (NCBI taxonomy): domain Eukaryota; kingdom Viridiplantae; phylum Streptophyta; class Magnoliopsida; order Malvales; family Malvaceae; genus Gossypium; species Gossypium bickii. The sequence continues at coordinate 35,809,772 of CP106717.1, read as the reverse complement.
ATAAATTTTAAGAAATATTTATCGACTCGGATTCGTGGTTCCGAAACCACTATTTCGATTAGGGTCAAAAATTGGTCCGTTACAACTCTCCCCCCTTAAGGATTTTCGTCCCCGAAAATCTTACCGTTAAATAAATTCGGATATTGTGCCTCATTGACTCCTCAGGCTCCCACGTAGCCTCTTCAACTCCGTGACGATTCCATAAAACCTTTACTAGTGGAATTCTTTTGTTTCTCAACTCTTTTATTTCCCGAGCTAAGATACGGATCAGTTCCTCATCATATGTCAAATCAGATCTAATTTCAATCTCTGACGGTGCAATCACATGGGACGGATCCGATCTATATTTGCGAAGCATCGAAACATGAAATACATTGTGTATCTTTTCTAAGTCAAGGGGCAATTTCAATCTATAAGCAACAGGCCCTATACGCTCTATGATTTCATACGGTCCGATAAATCTTGGACTCAACTTGCCTTTTTGACCAAATCGGAGTATTTTCTTCCACGGAGAAACTTTTAAGAACACCCAATCTCCGACACGAAATTCAATGTTCTTACGTTTCAAATCGGCATAGGACTTTTGACGATCCGGCGACTTTTCAAATTACTCCTAATAACAACCACCTTCTGCATTACTTTTCTTTAATCCAATCAACCCCGTATATCTTGTTCTCACTGAGCTCAGTCCAATACAACGGTGTGCGACATTTTCGACCATATAAGGCTTCATAAGGCGCCATTTTTATGCTAGATTGGAAGCTATTATTGTAAGCAAATTCAATCAAAGGTAGGTATCGTTCCCACGTACCTTCAAACTCGAGAACGCAACACCTCAACATGTCCTCAAGTATCAAAATAGATCGCTCAGACTGACCGTCTGTTTGCGGATGGAAGGCTGTACTAAAATGAAGTTTAGTACCTAGAGCATCTTGCAATTTCTTCCAGAACCGCGATGTGAATCTTGGGTCCCTATCAGAAACAATGGAACTCGGTACACCGTGCAACCTTACAATCTGCGACACATACAATTCGGCAAGCTTATCAAGTGAATAGTCGGTACGTACCGGCACAAAATGAGCTGATTTAGTCAGTCTATCAACGATAACCCATACGGCATCTTTCTTACTCGGTGTCATAGAAAGACCGGATACAAAATCCATTGTAATTCTATCCCATTTCCATTCGGGTATCATGATTGGTTGAAGTAATCCGGACGGTACCTGATGCTCAGCTTTCACTTGTTAACAGATTAAGCACTTGAAACAAATTCGGATATATCTGTTTCATGCCGTGCCACCAATAGAATCTGCTTTCAAATCGTTATACATTTTCGTTGCTACTGGGTGTATCGACATTCGACCATTATGGGCCTCTCTCAGAATCATCTGTATCAAATCTGAGTTCTTAGGAACACACAATCGACTTTTATAATTCAAATAATCATTTGCATCAATCTAAAAATCTGATTCTGTACCATTTTCACACTGAATCCGAATAGCAATCAACTTTTTGTCAACTTTCTGTGCATCACAAATCTGCTGAATAAACATCGGTCTTGCTTGTAACTCGGCTATGATCGAGCCATCATCAGACATAGCCACCTGTGCGTTCAATGCACGAAGAGCGAATAATGATTTTCGACTTAACGCATCCGCAACAACATTAGCTTTCCCCGAATGGTAGTCAATCACTAATTCATAGTCTTTCAGCAATTCTAACCATCTGCGTTGTCTCAAATTTAGATCTTTCTGAGTCATCAAATATTTTAAACTTTTGTGATCTGAATAAATGTGACATTTTTCGCCGAGTAAATAGTGATGCCAAATTTTCAATGCGAACACAATGGCTGCTAACTCCAGATCATGAGTTGGATAATTTTTCTCATGCGACTTCAATTGTCTCGAAGCGTAGGCTATCACCTTGCCTTCTTGCATTAAAACGCAACCCAACCCATTCAAGGAAGCATCGCTAAAAATAATAAATTCTTTACCCGATTCAGGCTGAGTTAACACTGGGGCTTCGGTTAAAAGGGCTTTCAACTGCTCGAAACTTTTCTGACACTTTTCTGACCACTCAAACTTGACATCTTTCTGTAGTAGTTTCGTCAAAGGTGTAGCTATTACAGAAAAACCTTTTACAAATCGTCTATAATATCCCGCAAAGCCTAGGAAACTTTGGATCTCAGAAACATTCTTTGGTGGTCTCCAATCAAGTATAGCTTTTTATTTTGTTTGGATCCACCCGAATACCTGACACTGAAACAACATGACCCAAGAAGCTGACCTCATTCATCCAGAACTCACACTTATTGAACTTTGCATACAATCGTTGATCTCTCAAAGTTTGTAGTACTAATCTCAAATGCTCAGCATGTTTCGTTTCATTTTTGGAGTAGATCACTATATCATCAATAAACACTACTACAAACCGATCCAAAAGCGCTTCGGAAGACTCTCGGTTCATTAGATCCATAAAAACAAAGAGTGCATTAGCGAGTCCAAAAGGCATAACCAAAAACTCATAATGTCCGTACCTCGTTCGAATGCCATCTTTGGCACATCTTGATCTCTCTAGACTCGCAATTGATAATAGCCCGATCTCAAATCTATTTTCAAAACACTGAAGCCCCTTCAACCGATCAAATAAATCATCAATCCGAGGTAACGGTACTTATTCTTTATAGTTACCTTATTTAGCCGCCAATGAGTCGATACACATTCGCATAGTCCCATCTTTCTTTTTCACAAATAAAACCGGTGCACCCCACGGAGAAAAACTCGGTCGCGCGAAGCCCCTATCTGTCAACTCTTGCAACTGCGCTTTCAATTCTTTTAATTCAATAGGTGCCATTCGGTACGGAGCTATCGAAATCGGAGTCGTACCCGGCACTAACTCAATGCCGAACTCAATCTCTCGTACTGGGGGTAAACCCGGTAGTTCTTCAGGAAACACATCGGGGTATTCACATACAACTGATACAGATTCAATTTGTTTTTCGGACATTTTATTATCCAGTACATAAGCAAAATAAGCTTCACACCCCTTTCTCACATACTTTCGGGCTAACATTGAAGATATTACTGTAGGCAACCCATTTACGTCATAGGATTTAATTCTAATGGTCTCACCGTTTCGACATCTCAAATCGATAAGCTTTCTTTTACAATCCACTACTGCCTCATGTGAAGTTAACCAGTCCATACCCAAAATTATATCAAATTCGTCAAAGGGCAACAACATTAAATCAGCTGGGAAGCAATAATCCTGAATCATCAACGGGCAACCTCTACACACTTTATTTACAAGCACACATCTACCCAAAGGGTTGGACACTCGTATCATAAACTCGGTAGACTCAACTAGCAGAGTCTTTCCGAATTCTAAAGTTTCACACACATATGAATGAGTCGAACCAGGATCAATTAATGCAATTACAGTAGTGTCATAAAGGGTGAAAGTACCGGTAATGACGTCGGGGGAGGAAGCATCCTCTCTGGCTCGTGCAGCATATGCTCTAGCCGGAGCTCTAGCCTCAGATCGAACTGCAGTGTTCTTCGTTCCTTTCTGACTACCACCTACATTGCCGGAATGTCTGGGTGGTCTACCCCGCATTGACGTGTTGTTCGGCTTAGTGTTCTGAACTGTATTCTGCTCAGCTAACTTCGGACATTCTCTAATAAAATGATCTGATGAACCACATTTAAAGCAAGACCGATCATGAAATCTACAACTCCCAGAATGCCACTTCCCACAGTGCTTGCATTCAACTCGATTCTGTGGAACGTTACCAACACTGGCCATCGAGGTAGCTCGGGAGTCCACGGAAGGTCGATCACGTCTAGGAAATTCTGAAGTAGCTTTATGTCGACTGTGGTCATCTCTAAACTTCTTGGATGTGGAATTGAAGACCTTACCCGAAGATCTTTTACGAATGTCTCTAGCTTCTGTCTCAGCCTTTCTTCTCTCTTTCCCGAGCTCTTCAGCTTTGCAGGCTCGATCAACTAAAGTCACAAACTCTTGAATTTCAAGAATGCCAACAAACATCTTTATATCTTCATTCAGACCATCTTCAAATCTTTTACACATAATAGCTTCAGTAGAAACACACTCTCTAGCATATCTGCACGAGCGACAAATTTTCTTTCATATTCCGATTCTGGTCATTCGCCTGCTTTTTACTTCAAGGAACTCCTTTCGTTTTTGATCAATGAATCTTTGGCTGATGTACTTCTTACGAAATTCATTCTGAAAGAAATCCCATGTCACTTTTCCTTTCAGGACCACTGATACTAGTGTGTTCCACCAGTGATATGCATTGTCCCTCAATAAAGATATAATACACTTCAGGCATTCATCCGGAGTACAAGATAGCTCATCAAGTACCCGAATAGTGTTATCAAGCCACATTTCGGCTCTCTCTGCGTCATCATCATCATTGGCTTTAAATTCTTCGGCCCCAAATTAATGAATTTTATCAACTGGGGGCCTACTAGATCTCATCGAATCTACCATCAGGGGTGCTGAAGGAATCGGAGTTGGATTATCTGGGGGTGGAGGTTGGTGTACAGCCGGGTTAGTTTGCATAAATTGGGCAAACACTCATTCATCATTTGATAAAAGGCTTGTTTAGTCTCTCCTTCGTGGCTACCCAAAACAGGTCGGGAGTCTACCGGCGCTGATCCGTGTGCACAGTCAGGCGCTACACTCTCTACATCATCAGTTACGGCTCTTTCAGGATCAGTATCCATTTACTATATAAAACAAAGTTCAGGCTGTCAGAAGTCACCACACTATCAATATATGATAAAGGCATGTACAGCTAGACTCACACGCGCATACGATAGTCCTAGAATCGACTAAACCGTAAGCTTTGATACCAACCAAATGTAACACCCCTTACCCGAGACCATCACTGGAATCGAGTATGTGGCATTACTAGACTTGACTACAAGTTCAGAACATAAAAATTTAAAGCTGTCAAACTGCGTCATGCTGACTAATTTGACCATAATTCGAGTTACAAAACTCGAAATTCAAATCCGTAAATTTTTCTTGAAACTAGACTCGTATAAGAATTTACCATAATATTTCCAGAATTTTTGGTCTGGTCAATCAATACCATATTTTTCTTAAAGTTTCCCCTATTTCACTGTTGACGTTTCTGACCTATCATTACAAAAACTCATTTTTCTCATTGCACAAAATTTCAATAATGTTCTTGTTTATTCCAATCAAAAATAGACTCATTAAGGATTCTAAATATATAAACTATGTTCTCTAATTAATTTTGTACAATTTATGACAATTTTCCCAAGACAGAACATGGACTCACGAATCCATTCAGAACAGGTCTCACAAAAATTTAAATATCTCATAACATAAAACTCCTTTGCCTACTCTGTTTCTTTCATAACCAAATAGACACAATAAGATTTGATTTTATACCTCATTCACCTTCTAATCCAACTTATTCTATTTTTAGTGATTTTTATAAATCACATCACTGCTGTTAACAACCAACTGTTTCGTTACAAATTATGAAAACTAACTTATAACCGAACATACCACACCTTTAATCCTAGGATTCATTTCGTATACATACACTTCCTTATCAAAAACGATAAATCTTTGATTATGGATGCATAAACATTGCCAACATAAACCGACATTGTATCAAAAGCACAAAAGCATACTTAACTAAAAGTTTAGCCATATTCGCATGGCTATTATATACATGAACCAAAAGTTTCCATCAAAACAAAGACAAAGTCGTTCCTATACATGCCTTTAACCAAAAGAAAACCCAAATAAAAGAGTATCAAAATATAGATTGATAGTGTTGGCGACTTTCTTGACGATCCGTCTTGAGCCCGTAGCGTAACCAAAATCTATAAAACAGAGGAAATGTTTCACACAATTAAGCTTACTAGCTTAGTAAGTCCTAAATTCATAATAACATAACATTTAAATTATTCAACTTACGACATTGTACACAAACATTTAATTATGATAATTTATTTACATAAAGCCGAATCTTATTAGTACATTAACCAAGAAATTATACTTCAATTCCATAAACTGTATTACTTACATGTACGACTTAATATATTTTACAAGTATCACATACACCAAGTTGTGTAATTATAGCATTCATATCAACCACACTACCATATTAAAATTTCTTGTATTCTAAGCATTTATACATGCAAACCGAATCTCCATAATAGTACATCAAACTCAACTTCAGTCATATGATACTCAAACACATTAATCACAAATTTCCAATTATACATAACATAGTTCTCACAATATCAAATTGACTCAAGTAATATTAGGCATAACATACCTTACATACTTACAGAGCCGATTTGCTAGATACGTTAATTAAAGTTGCCTTGAAGAATATTCGATTTTTCTTAATAAAACACATCACCGGCAACAAGCTCGCTAGGCGGTATAGCTGAATTAAATAACACCGACACGAGGCCCGCCTGGACTTAGAGCCCGAATAAATCACCAAGACGAGGCACGCTAGGCTTAAAGCCCGAAATAAATCACCGGCACTAGGCACGCTAGGCTTAAAGCCGAAATAAATCAATACGATAAATCATTGTATGCATTTTCCATGATTATCTCGAATCGAATTTAGTTTGACTTACTTACATTAAACAATTGAAACCCTTCTAATTTACTTGTACACATTCGGCTATGACATTAATATATATACTAAAATTTATCAAGCATTATCATATGATAGATTCGTAAATAATCATTCAATATATTATAGTTTTAGGACTTACTTTGGAGTTTGATAGATTCGAAACTTCCGGCTATTCGCTTAGTTTAGCCTTTCCTCGTTCCAACTTCTTTTCCTTTTGTTCCGGATCTAATTCGGTTCAAAAATTAAACCAATTCAACCACATTTTTTTTTCACAAAAAGAAAATCAAAATCATCATATACATATATATATTTAAAATATACAACTTGTCGAATAATCCTAAAATTCAAACCGAAATATAAAGAATTTAATTGCTTTATTTCAAAGGTTGGATGTTCACCTTCTCCAAACAAGCCTTTATGATTTTATTTTTATAAAACAACATATACAAATTCATGAAGGCCGAATATATCAACTTGATTTCTTCTTCCCTCATGACCGAATTTGTTAACTCAAAATGCCCATATATTTTCTTCATTACAAGACCAAATAACAAGCTAAATAGCCACCATTTAAAATCATTCACTATAGCCGAATGGTAAGAGCATTTACATGCTCAATCTATAATAATTTCTATAATTCTAATATAATTGAAATCACAAGTCTTCAATTCATTTAAGACTCTTAGGCAATTCATGTTTTTTTTGAATCAATATTAGACATTTTTTTTTTCAACTCAAAATACACATAAAAGTACTCATCCTATGCCGAATATTAGCATGCTAAATCTCAAAATTTTAACATGATTTTATTAGCATTTAAAGCAACTAAAACCCATATGTGAAGATTTGCTCAATCAAGCTAGAATACCCACCTTGCTACTACATGCATGGCCGAACAATGAAGTTTTTGAAGCTTTCCCTTTTTCTTTCAATAGCTTCGGTGAAGAAGATAGGGAGAAGGAGAGAACAAAATAATTCTTTTTGTTTTATTACTTAATCTATTTTCTATTATAGCATGCTTATTAATTAAACTATACTTTAGTTATAAAACACTAAAATCATGACATTCAAAGCATGCTTACCGTCCACTACACTATAATTTTGGGGAATTTGACATGCAAGCCCTCCCATGCAAGAAGAACAATTTAATTTACTCCTTTCAATTGCTACAATCGGCTATGAGAGAAGAGAAGATAGTGGCCTTATTTTATGCTTTAAATAAACCTATACACTAACATTATTTTTTTTTTATAAAATATTAACATAAGCATATAATAATAAAATTTAATTAAACCAACATATATATAAATCTAGCTAACTTGGTCCATTGCCGTCCATCACTATGGTCAATGGGCTAATTGCCCTTTTAGGACACCCACTTAAAAAGCCACAAGCAATTTAGTACACTACACCTTAGGATGCAAATTTTTTCGCTTTTCACGATTAAATCCTTTTCATCAAATTAAACACTCGATCAATAATACTTTTCTACGAAACTTTCACACACATCAACACACATATAATAAACATAAAATAAATTTTAAGAAATATTTATCGGCTCGGATTCGTGGTTCCGAAACCACTATTCCGATTAGGGTCAAAAATTGGTCCGTTACAGGAAATTAGAGAATGCTTAATGGATGAATGGATTAAGGGATGATTTGAAAATTGGAAAGGTATGTGGTATTTATAGGTGAAAGAAAGGGTAGAGTTTTCTAAAAATAGAATTCAAAATCCCACTATTTTCTCTCATACATGGCCGACCACAAATTATGGAAAAGTGGATGACTTGGTTGCTTGTTTTTGAATTCAATACAATGTTATTAATAGCCATAAGGTGGACGGGTTCAAAGGGAAAACCTGTGTGTTGATTTTTGATGTCTTTCCAACTGCAGGGACCTTTAAGAAAATATCTCAAAGCTTATTTTTGGGTAGCCATTTGCTTGTGCCAAAAATTGGGCTTCACTCCTCCTTGTTGGACAGTTTTCAAGTCCAATAATTGATCAGACATGTCCATCTTTTAGCACATCTTCTATTGGGTCAAATTTACACCTTTATGACCCAGTTTTGCATGGTCTTGCCATCCAAATGAAGTAGATGTGTGCATGTTCATACATCATTTATGTTAATCACATCTTTCATGGTCTTCCTGCATAGTGAATTCACATATTAATATTTAACATGAAAATAATATAAATTATTCATAAAAATCATGTAATACAGCATAATTTCACATACTTTATAAATTCATGTCCAATATTAATAATTAAGCAAAATTCACTTATTTTAATAAAAATTACTCAATATTAACATATTTATTAAGTCAAAAGGTGGTAAAAATATATAGAAAAACCCTATATAATTTCAAGTTTACACACCCCCAAATTTAAACCATTGCTTGTCCCAAGTAATGTTCATTCAGCTGGGGGGAGAATGTTGGTCATTTTCGACATTGGGTTAGCATCTGCCGAATTCTCTGTTCTTTCCTCCCATTTAATGGCTTTTAGTTCATTCAAATTTGTTTTGGTTGATGCGCATTAGCCAACAAAAGTCCCTTCTTGTCGGTCAATAGTTGTTAATCGTTTTTTTGTGATCAACTCTTCCTTTTCTATTTTTTTTCCTTCTTCTCTTCCTAAATCTATGCCCTATTTTGCCCAAATATCCCTTGCCTTCCAATCGGTTTACCTTTGTCAGAATACTTCTCCTTTTTACCTTCTAGGTACTGCTCTTAATCGATTTGACTTGGTCCGATTCTTCTCTTTCCGTTTTCTATCTCCCAATATTTTTCTTGTTTTGACCGAGAGCTATCTCTCCTTATCGATTGTGGTTTGGCCGAATATCACCTTTGTTTTATCACTCTCTGAGTCGACTTTCTCTTCCTTGCTTCTTACTGTTCCAGTGATGCAAGTGTTTCTGATTATCGATAAGTGTTTATACTCCTCACTTTTTGATTAAACCTTTTCTCTTCTATTCTTTTTCTTAAAACCGAATACCCTGTTATTCATCTTTTGATTAGCGACTGTTGTTTCCTTCTTCACGATGTGTTACTCGTTGCGGTTCTAGGGTTTTCCCTGTGGAGTGGTGGAGTGTAAATGGTTTCGAAATAGCCGCAACCCTCGTTTTCAACATTCAATCAAGGTAATGCGTTACCTCACTTTTAGAGTTTAGGACTTATACAGATTATGTTCTTATATGAGATCATTTCTGGATTGAGGCCACTTATATGGCCTACCTTGGTTAATGAGATCGGTGTTTGTGGTACATATAATCTATAAAGGCGTGTGATCACTTCTGGTTAGCGATCTTGGAGGACTAAAGTTGCCTCATTCAAGCAAGGTAAGGATGGTGGTTTTGGATTAAGTGTCAATATGATGTTTTACCCTAACGATTAAAGTAATGACATTGTGTTATGTTTGAATCTAGGTTGGGTGCTCGTGGGACTTGGAGCGATTTCGTAAATAGGTGTGTATTCACACTGTTTTGACTGTAGAACGACAATAGCTGAAAAGACGGAATATTGGGCTTTGAGGTCACATGGGCGTGTGAACGCTCGTGTGGTCAAATCAAGCCCATGAATCACGAGCGGATGACTGTAGAGGCCTCCATGAGCATTTTCATGGGCTTAGGCCGTATTGGGCCACGTTGGGCCGAAATGGGCCGTGTGGGCCTGATGGGCTCGTGGGCCCCACACGAATAATATCCACAGTTTGTGTCAAATACTGGACTGAGCTATGTCGGTCTCATAGTCGTGGAAATATTTGGGCTGAACGGGCCGCACGAGCATGTAGGCTCACTTGGGCCGAGTAATGGGCCTTGGGCCCAATTACACTGTTTTGACCATTTAGGTTACAGGAGTCGCTTGAGGCGACTGCAGACCTTCCGAGAGGTCGATATCTGCACCGAGACCCCAACGTAGGTAAAATGACCAAAATACCCCTAAAGGGGTGAAATGACTATTTTACCCCTAATAGATGGAAATGACTGTTATACCTCAAAATGTAGGTTGACTGATGTGTTCATGATTTATACATGACTGTTACTGAGTATGACATTCTGCATATATGTATGATTTATGACATGACATACTGCATGGGGTTGGGACACTGTTATGGAGGAAGTATACTGTACTAGTGGCTTTGCCACATATTACATTCTTGCGCCTTTCTTTGCAATACTATTACTAGCGCGCTTTGCTACAATATTATTCTTGGCGACTTTCTTTGCGATATTGTTACTGGCAACTTTGCTGCGGTATTGTTACTGGCAACTTTGCTGCGATATTGATGTATTGGCTGGTGGGTCGATTTTATCCTCATATGGTGTGTTGGTGGTACAGAGTGGTGTGTTGGTTGGATTGGGATGGGTTGCATTGTTGCACTGTTCTGATATGGTGTTGGGCTAAGGCCCACACTGTTACTGTATTGGGCTAAAACCCATACTATACTGTTACTGAATAGGGCTCAGGCCCTGACTATTACTGCATGTTATATACTAACTGACTGATAGGGGATTACACACTGAGTTTTTGTAAACTCACCCTTTCCTTTTAACTGTACAGGTAATCCTCAGCCATAGGCGATTTGGTGCTGTGAGGGACTCGGAGGTGGCCACACAATTGCATCTGTTTTACACTTGCTTTTACTTAAATTTAAAGTTTCTATTGGGTTTTGTTTTTGTAATAAGGCCATTTATGTTTGTTTAAATTTTTAATTGGGCTTTGCTTACTTACTTTAAACTGGTAGTTTAGGAGAAGGCTAATTTTCAAAATAATTACTGTTTTCCAAGACACGAAAGTTAAACATTAGATTTTTTCCAAAAGCTTCCGCGATTTCAAGTCAACCTATTATAACAATAGTAGATAATAAGGAAAACGTTTTGACTAGATGATTTGTTAAATAAGAATAAAGGGGTTTTAAATTTAGAAATGATTTTTTACTAACAAGTCCAATTTTCAAAAGATATTTCAATGTTACACATCAGATTCGGCCATAACGTCTAGGCCGGGTTTGGGGTGTTACATTTAGTGGTATCAGAGCCAAGTTGCAAAACTCAGAATTTCCAGAAAATTTTTCTTGAAGTGTTTTGGAAGGTTTACAAGTGTGGCACACCGAGTCTCTAACGCCGAATCCGTAAGTTTTCTTTATACTATAGACTGCGTGAACTAAAATACACTGAGATACTAGTATAGATAGTAGGACTATACTAAAACTCTTTAGTTAGAGTAAACTGAGACTGTAGGAAACTGGAAACTGTAGGGAGACCTTGATTTGTGAAAACTAAATTGTGATTACTACTTTTCATAAGACATCTGTTAATAATTACTGGAATTACAAACTGATACATCACCTGGGTGAGTGCTGGAAGAAGGTTGGGGCATGTTTCAGATGTGGGTCTATGGAGCATCAAGTGAAGAATTGTCCTCAGAGGCCTGTTCAGATGCAAGCTGCAGGTCAAGGTTATGTTCAGCCAGTAAGAGGTGGTCAGCAGCCACCAAGAGGCCGTGGGCAGGCCAGAGGTGGAAATGGTGTGAGACGAGGTCGTGGAGCACCAGACAGAGGTGCTGGTAACATTAAGGCGAGGCAGCCAGCATTGGTCTATGTTACTCGTCGCCGAGAGGATGGTGACGCTTCGGATGTTATAACTGGTACGTTCCTAATTCATAATGTACCTTACACTGCTCTGATTGATATAGGGTCTACGCATTCATACATTGCATGCTCTGTGTTGGGCATCTTGGGTATCATGTGTGAGAGTATTATTAATGAGATGACTGTGTTAGGTTCACTGGGACAATCAATAAGAGTAGACAAGTTGTTCAGAGATGTACCCTAGAGGTTCAAGGAGTTATATTTCCAGCGATTTTGATGTAGCTACCGTTTGGTGAATTCGACATAATCTTAGGGATGGATTGGGTGGTAAAACACCATACAAGTTTGGATTGTGCTGCTAAGCGTATGGTATTGAGGACTACTGAGGATGAGGAGGTCACTGTGATTGAGGAGAGAAGAGACTTTCTGTCTAATGTGATCTCTACATTAAGGGCCGAAAAACTGGTTCGTAAGGGTTGTGAGGCGTTTTTAGCCTATATTGGTGTATCTGATTCTGAGGGTCCTTCTGTTAGAGACATCAGAACAGTTAAGGATTTTTCTGATGTATTTCCTGATGAGCTCCATGGGTTGCCTCCGAACCGCGACGTTGAATTTGGTATTGAGCTCCTTCCTGGAACAGCTCTAGTGTCCATCGCTCCTTATAAGATGGCACCGAAGTGGCTAGTGGAGTTAAAAGCTCAAATCCAAGAATTGTTAGATCGAGGATTCATTCGACCTAGTGTGTCTCCATGGGGAGCACCAGTGTTGTTCGTAAAGAAGAAGGGTGGGTCCATGCGGATGTGCATCGACTATCGGCAATTGAATAAACTGAATATCAAGAATAAGTATCCTTTCCCGAGGATAGATGATCTATTTGATCAACTACAAGGAGCTTCAGTTTTCTGCAAAATAGATCTTCATTCTAGGTGCCATCAGCTGAGAGTTAAGGAGGCTGGTGGTGTAAAAGACTGTGTTTAGGACTCGTTATGGTCATTACGAGTTCTTAGTGATGTCATTTGGGTTGACAAATGCACTAGCTGCCTTCATGGACTTGATGAACCGAGTATTCCAGCCCTACCTGGATTGGTTCATGGTGGTATTTATAGATGACATCTTGGTGTATTCGAGAACCGAGGATGAACATGATGAACATCTCCGAATTGTTCTGTAGATTTTAAGGGAGAAACAATTGTACCCTAAGCTCAGCAAGTGTGAGTTCTGGCTACGAGAAGTGACATTTCTGGGTCACGTGGTATCTGTCGAGGGGATTAGGGTTGATCCTCAAAAAATTGAAGTCGTACTAGATTGGAAAACACCTAAGACCGTATCTGAGATTCGAAGCTTTTTGGGTCTGACAAGGTATTACAGACGTTTTGTTGAGGGGTTTTCCTTGATTGCTGCACCGATGACTAAGTCCCTACGTAAAGGGGTACCGCTTCACTAGACTGATAAGCAGCAAGAAAGTTTTGGGAAGCTGAAGAAAATTCTGACTAAGGCCCCAGTCTTGATACAGCCAGAGTCTGGGAAGGAATTCACTGTCTACAGTGATGCATCGCACGTTGGTTTGGGTTGTGCTGATGCAGGAGGGTAAGGTGGTTGCTTATGTGTCTTGTCAGCTTAAGCATCACGAGGTGAATTACCATACTCATGACTTGGAGTTAGCCGCGGTGGTATTCGCACTAAAAATATGGAGGCACTATTTATACGGTGAGAAGTGTATTATCTACACAGATCACAAGAGCCTCAAGTACCTCCTCGCTAAGAAGGAGCTGAATCTTAGGCAGCGAAGATGGATAGAGCTGCTTAAGGATTATGATTGCTGGATAGAGTACCACCCTGGTAAGTCTAACATGGTAGCTGACGCACTAAGCCGTAGGGCTGTATCTAATTTGAGATCAATGTTTGCTCGTCTCAGCTTGTTTGATGATGGTAGCTTGTTGGCTGTAACAGCCCGGTTTAGACCCTGGTCAGAATAGTGGTTTTGAGACCAGAAATCTGAGGTCGTAAATATATTTTAATGATATTTTCTGTGTCAATAGTATGTGATATAGCCTGTGTGATAATTTTATCGACTGTATGCTGATTAATGAAAAAAAAGGACTTAATCGCGTAAAGTGTAAAATGCTGTGTGCTGATTGGTAAGTGCTAAATTGTTGTTGTATTTATAATTGGGAGGATTTATATTGCAATTTAGCCAAATGTAAGAGTGATGGATGGCATGTTGTTTAATATAAGGCTTTTATTTATTATTTATAAAAGATGCAAGCAACATAATATAAGATAATGTAATTCGCAATAAATCTAATGGCCATAATTCACTAAATCACATATTACCAAGAATTCACCATTTCATGAATTCGACCATCACAAGTGTTACGTTCATACCTGTACCATCTTGTAATAATTTCACACTCATCCTCATCTTTGACATACCCATTGAACCACTTGGAATAATAGGATACCAGGGAAATCTCGCACACAAAGTGCCATATACGTAGCCATTGCTACCTCTTTCTCAACACACATATATATGCTCACTCTCAAGCCATCAACGGGCTTGTTCACACAAGTTGTCATTCAAGATGTAGCTACACGGTGCTGCTCACACAAACTGTCAAGTAAGCTAAACATATGCAGGTATACTTAGTCACCAGTAAGACGTACAGGCCAGCACCCAGATCACTTAACATGGTACCCTAATGACCTGTCACTTGTATCCTAATCTATTCCTAAGGTCCAATCGGGATTTCTCGCTTGTTGAATCATCGTCAAATGTGTCCATAGAGCCATTCACACAATTTTTTTAAAACATTTAAAATACAATTATAATAATGCTTATTTAACATATGAACTTACCTCGGTTACAAAAACAGCAAAAAGCATCTATTCATCAATTACTTTGCTTTTCCCCCGATCTAGACCCGAACTTCATTTTTCATGATCTATAATACCACATTTGACTTATTTTATCATCAAGCTATTCAATTCAGTCCAAAATCACATTATGGAAAAAATTACATTCTTGCCCCTAATATTTCAACATTTTACGATTTAGTCCTTAGGCTCGTAAAAATGAATTTCTTTCAATTTCTTTACAACCCAAGCCTAGTCGAACCTTACTCATAGTCATAATAGCCCACATTTTTCATTTATTCATACTTTACCACACATTTTACAACACTTTACAAATAAGTCCCTATTTGACATTTTTACCAAAAATTCACATTACAAATGTTGTTTAGCTAACAACAAACATGCATTTTCTACCACCAAACATCAAAATACAACCATATTCAACATGGGTAAAATTTTAGACTTTAACTTTCTCTCAAGTTAGTCCTTAAAATAGCTAGATTAAGTCACCACGTTCTCAAAAAATATAGAAATCATTAAAAATGGGACAAGAACGGACTTACAATCGAGCTTGAAAGTTGGCCAAACCCTAGCTATGGTCTCCTTGAAAATTTTGGCCATGGGGGATGAAATTGAAGAAGATGGACACTTTTATTTTAGTCAATTTTGTCTTTATTTACCAAATTACTAAAATACCCTTAATGCAGAACTTTAAAATTTCACCTAACCATGTCCATTTTTGCCCACCCTAAAGTATAATGGTCTAATTACCATTTAAAGACCTCCAATTTAGAAATTCATAACAATTTAAACACCTTTAGCTAAGGGAACTCAAGTTTGGCACCTATTGCAATTTAGTCCTTTTAGCTAAATTGAGCACTCAATCAACAAAATTTCTTAATGAAATTTTCACACAATTATTCTATCATGCTATAGACCTTAAAGAAATAATAAAAATAAATATTCCTACTTCGTATTTATGGTCGCGAAACCATTGTTCCGATTTGACCCAAAAACGGGCTGTTACATTGATCCTCTTGAGGATAAGGTGGCAATGGAAGAAAATTAGCCATAAGCTGAGCAAATTGATCCTCCAAGGAAGACAACCTAGAGCCTATGTTATTCTCCTTCATAGACACCCTAATGTCTAAACTGCTAAAATCCTATCATAGTGATCCAATTGTGTCAAGTATAGCAAGAGTATCGGTCAAGAACGTTGGTGCTTACGGTGGAGCAAATGAACTGGCAGGTGTCGGAGCTGGCTCGGGTGGAGGAACATCATTTTGCTCTCCTCCAACTTCTTTATCATCAACCTTATACAGTTTCGGTTGGACACCCTTGACCCAATTTCAAGTAAGTTGATCTTTCTTGTAGTTGGCATGACGAAGAGCACCAAAACTGAGAGGAGTATGGGTGGTGGTCAAAGGAGGGTTGGTATGTTGAGGTAGATAAAAATATAGGACAACTAAGTTCCAAAAGGCAAGGTAACATTGCTAGTAAGCTCCTTGCTAATGACCTTGGTAATGTCATTAAACGCAATAGGTGCAAGGTCGAGACGCTTATTTGACTTAAAACAATTGATCCACTAATAGTCGATGGATCAAAGGATAGCATGTTTGGAAATACGGCATAATATCCATGTGAGAATTATGTGTAAAAAGCGATCATGGATATTGAGCTCAGATACATATGAGCTCAGAATGGTTAAGGTTGGATTGTAAGAACTTTTCTCATTCGATACACCACTAGAAGGTAGTTTTAGAAATTCTCTGAAATTTTCTGAGGTGAGACAAATAGGTGTGCTTATAAGAAAGAGTTAATAGAAATAGCAGTCTCACTCATTTCATCATGTTTGAGTGTAGCATTCAAATAAAATGCTCTAACGAGATTAGCAAAGGTTGTTACTGGACTTTTAGAAAATTAACCCAATTCCATTCGACAAAAGTCTAAATATATCAGAAATTAAAATCAGCTAAAGAGCGAAAATCAAGTGACCAAGATATGTTTACTTTGCAATTAGAAATATAATTATTAAAATGATAACTATCATCGGGATTTCTAAAACAGTCATTTAGTGAAACAATTTGACACTAGATAGATTAGAATACGAAGGAACAATACGTAGGCATTTTTTGATAGGCATGCTTGCTAACTAGACTAGTAGAGGGACTAAATTTACCTAGAAATTTCGTTGGGGAATTTAATCAAACACTTTGTGGGAGTAAAAAAATTTTCAAGAGTAAGTTTTGTTTTTGACAACCTTCTTCAATAAAAATACAACTTATATGTTTCAAATAACCCCAATGAACAATATTCAACAAAATATTTAACCAAATAAATGAGTGAAATTTGAAATACAAAATGAACAATTTACCTCAAAGATGGCTTTGAAATGATGAAATTTTAGAGCAAACTTGTTGAATCCTTGTTGAGATGGATAATGTGGGTTGCTTTGTTTGAAGATTTTAAAGAAAAAATGAAAAATTTGAGAGATTTGATAGTTAGGGTTTGAAAGGAGTTTAAAACTGTTCAGGAAATAATTTTGGGGAAAAACTGATTTTGAATTAGAACACAATGTAGGAATTTTAAAACCCCGATAGGTATCAATACTTTTAATTAAATATAGATACTTTTTTATAAAGAATCGATAAATTTGTACTGGTATCGATACTAAATGTCCAATCTATTTTTCAAAGTGCAAAAGATTTTCCCAACTTGGCTTTTAAGTCCTAATATGTTCTAAACTAACCTAAAATGACTTCTTATCAAATTATAATGATTTCATATGTTTAGATATTCCAAATTTAAGTATGATGCATATGAAACATAGAATATTATAAGGTATGCAAAAAATTGAGCATTTACATCAAATAAAGTCTAATTTAGCATACTCAAAGGCATTAAAAAATGTATACTAGACAAAATAGGTCCGGATAGATTAAACATGCAACATTAACTCTCACTAACTATTTGCATATAAGACCGTAGAAACCCTTCATACATGATTTTTCAATCAATTTTAAGTAAAAAAAAATTAAAAATATCAAAGTGCATAAATTTATTTGAACTCAAAATCATGGTAAGAAAGTAATACCTAGTTCTCTCCTAAGTGTCCAAAATCTTTTATTATCTAATGGTTTGGTAAAAATGTCAGCTAATTGGTTCAAAGTGTCAACAAATTCTAGAACTATATCTCCTTTTTGGACATGGTCTCTAATGAAATGATGTCTAATTTTAATGTGCGTAGTTCTAGAGTATTGGATGGGATTTTTAGTGAGACAAATAGCACTAGTATTATCACACTTGATAGTGATGGTATCTATATCAATTCCATAGTCCATAAGTTGTTTCATACATAAAACATGAGAATAACAACTAGCGGTAAAAATGTATTCTACTTCGATGGTAGAGAATGCAACACTATTTTGTTTCTTTGAAAACTATTATACGAGCATGTTGCTTAGGAATTAACAAGTAATGGAGGTGCTTTTCCTATCTAATTCTCAACCTCCAAAATTCGCATCTGAGAAGGTATGCAAGCTAAATGATGAGTCTCTAGGATACTAAAGGCCTAAATTAGGTGTGTCTCTAAGTTTTCTAAAGATTCTCTTAATGGCTTGTAAATGTGATTCCTTCTGACAATATTGATATCTAGCATACAAGCAAACACTAAAAATAATATCAGGTCTGCTTGTGGTAAGGTAAAGCAATGAGCCAATCATTGACCTATATAATTTTATATCAGCACATTTACCTTCCTCATCTTTGTCGAGCTTTGTAGAAGGGCTCATAGGAGTAGCTTGTGGTTTGAGGATATCCATCCCAAATTTCTTGAGCATCTCCCTTGTATATTTAGCTTTATTGATAATGATTTCATCCTTCCTTTGCTTGATTTGGAGTCCTAAAAAGAAATTTAGTGCTCCAATCATGCTCATCTCAAATTCAACTTGCATTAGCTTGCAAAATTCTTGACAAAGAAGATCATTAGTGGCACCAAAAATAATATCATCAAACATATATTTTAACTACTAATAAATTGTTGTCTTTTCTATTAATAAAAAGTGTTGTTTCAATCTTCCCTTTACAAAAACCTTTTTCATTAAGAAAATTTGATAATATTTCATACCAAGCTCTAGGAGCTTGTTTTAACCATATAAGGCATTTGATAGTTTGAAAACATGATTTGGAAATTTTAAATCTTCAAAATCGGGTTGTTGTTCAACATACACTTCTTCATTTATAAAACCATTTAGAAAAGAATATTTAACATACATTAGATATAATTTAAAATCAATAAAGCATGCAAAAGATAAAAGCATCCTAATGGCTTCCATCCTAGCTACGGGAGCATAAGTTTTATCATAATATATTCCTTCCTCTTGATTGTAACCTTGAGCAACAAGCCCAGCCTTTTCCTCACTATGTTGCTACTCTCATCTAGCTTGTTCCTAAAAAATCATTTAGTATCTATAGTAAATTTATCACAAGGTCTTTCAACTAGGGCCCATACTTTATTTCTCTCAAATTGATTTAACTCTTCTTGCATGGCCAATATCCAATATTCATCATTTAATGCTTCTTCGAAATTTTTAGGCTCAATGTATGCGATAAATGAAACATAATTACAAGTATTTCTAAGAAAAGACCTAATAGTTACCCCTTTAGATGGATCTCCCAAAATCTTATCATCATTCATATAGTTGTATTCCTTTGGATGCTTGACTTCCCCTTCCTCTAGAGTAAGCTCATTTAGAGCAGCTTGAGTTTGTTCTTATGTCTTCTCATTTGGTCATTGATCCACTTTCTCATTATTGTCAATTTTTTTTGCATCATCATCATCAACACAAGATTCCTTTCTAGGAAAAGGATTAGATTCATTTTAAAAAAAATGTATAGACTCTTTTACTAATAAAGCTCTTTTGTTAAAGACTCAATAAGCTTTAGAATTTAAGGAATAACCAAGAAAAATTCCTCCATCACTTTTTGCATCAAATTTACCAAGATTATCTTTTTCATTATTTAAAATAAAACACTTACATCCAAAAGGATGAAAATAGCTAATGTTAGGCTTTTTATTTTTGAAAAGTTCATATGAAGTTTTCTTCAAAATAGGCCTAATCATTACTCGATTTACAATATATCATGTGGTGTTTGTGGCTTTCACCTAAAAATATTTCAAAAAATTGTTTTCACAAAGCATGGTTTTAGCAATTTCTTCTAAAGATCTATTTTTCTTCTCAACAACTCCATTTTGTTGAGGGATTCTGGGTGCTGAAAATTTGTGGCTAATACCATTTGAGTTGCAAAAATTATCAAAACCAAGATTTTGAAATTTGATTCGATGGTCACTTCTAACATTAGTGATACAGCAATCTTTTTCATTTTGATTAATTTTTTAAAATGTGATGAATTTATTAATTAAGGAAAAAAAACCCAAGTAAATCTAGAATAGTTATCAACAAGCACAAAATCATATTTTTTTCCACCCAAGCTAGTTGTTCTAATGGGTGCAAAAATATCTATGTGAATAATTTGTAAGGCTCTACTAGTAGATACATCATTAATAGGTTTAAAGGATACTCTTTTATGTTTGCCTTTAGTACATGCATCACAAACTATCTAAATCTAAATCAATTTTTGGTAAACCTCTTACTGAGTCATTTTTAGCTATTTTATGCAATATGCTCATGCTAGCATGACATAATTTTCTATGCCATAACCAAGAAGTGTTTTCTTTCTTGACTATGAGACAAACATTTGAGCTATGTAAGTCATTTAAATGCACCATGTACATGTTTCCTATCCTATGACCTACAAACATAATCTTATTAGATACAATGTTAATAACTTTACAACCATTTGATTCAAAGATGACATTGAGACCTTTATCACACAATTAACTAATACTCAAGAGATTATGCTTAGGACCATTGACATACAAAACATTTTCAATAAAGATTGAAGAGTTTTTACCAATAGAGTCAATTGATTCTATGAGTCCTTTAGAGTTGTCACCAAATGTAACTTCTCCTTCACTTTTTGGCTTTAAATCAATAAAATCGCTCTTGTCACCAATCATATGTCTTGAGCATCCAATATCAAGGTACCATGAGTTTGTGCTTGAATTTTACACCTTGAAGCAATGCTCCTTCCCCTATAAACAGAGAATTAAACTTTGTTTTTTGGTACCCAATTTCTTTTAGGTCCATAAGCATTAGTTCCTAAAATCCTAGTCCCTTTAGGTATCCATTTTGAAAGAGCTTCTTTATCTTGAATAGCACTAAGTCCTTTAGGGACCCATATACTCTTAACAAGTTTTTCTTTTTAGAATCTTGAAGGACCTCTATGTTTATAGAAATTAAAGGTAGTTTTTACAAAGTTTTGTTTTGAATATTCTCGTTTTTCAATCTTTTTGGCAAAACTTTTTTAGAGTCAGATTTTTCACTCTTGAGCAACTGAAGTTATTTTTCATGATCATCATGAGCTTTGGAAAGTAAATTATGCAAGCCATAATTATTTTTCCCAAAATCATTTATAATACCTTACATTTTATTTATTTTACTTTCAAGTTCATGATTGGCCTTGCAGAGTAAAGTATTTTCATCTTTTAATTTTGAAATGTTTTTCTTATATTTTGAAACCATAATTTCAAAATCCATGATTAGTTCGTCATAAGCATCTTGTAACTCATCAAAAGAATAAGAAATTGAATTAGATGAGTTAGAAGTTACCCATTTTTTCATCTATGGCCATAAGGCAAAGGTTTGCTACTTCATGTTATTCATTATCGAAAGGATCTTCGTCACTCCAAGTAGAAATATTAGCTTTGAGCTTTTGTTTTTTTGATCCATTCTTCTTCCATTGGGCACAATCGAATTTGATGTGTCCTGACTTTTCGCACTCATAGCAAATGATAGGATCTTTTTTTGGATGGACTTAAGTTCCAATCCCTCCTTCTTTTAGAATCTTCTTCCTTTATTAGACTTCATGAACCTCTTGAATCTCCTAGCAAACATGGTCATCTCTTTATCCTCATCTACATCATCATTTGAATCACTCTCTTCAATTGTTGTGGATTTGAGAGCTATAGCGACCTTCTTTTTCTCAACCTTTTCTTCTTTGACCCTTTCTTTGAGCCTCATCTCATATGTAAGTAAAGAACAGATGAGCTCATCTAAAGTAAGTATTTCTAAATTCTTTACCTCTTCAATAGTAGCACTTTAGTTTCCCAAGATTTAGGCAAGCTTCAAAGCATTGTTCTCACCACTTCTTCATTGGGATAAGTCTGCTCATATGACTTTAATCCATTAATGATGATAGTAAATCAATCGGACATTGCCTTGATATCCTCCTCGAGCTTCATTTTGAAGGTTTCGTAGTTGATAGTTTGAATTCCAACTTTGGACTTCTTCACTTGAGTTGTAGCTTCATGAGTGACTTCATGCTTCTCCCATATCTCCTTGGAAATTGAACACGATGACACCCTATTATACTTTTCGGGACCAAGTGCACAAAATAAAGTGTGCATAGCCTTGGCATTAAGTTGAATGCTCATTACATCTTCCTCGTTCCATTCTTTCTTACTCTTTAGAACTAGAAGCTCTCCTTGTTCGAATGGAATAAAGGGACCATTCATGATGATATCTATAACACCCCCCACTTGACCCAATCATTAGGTCCAGTAACTGGATGTCACAATTAACCCGCATAACTTAACAAAAATTCTAAACTGATCTGTTTACATACTCAAACAATATCTATTTTAAAAATTTATCTTCTGATATAACTCATACCATACGAGTATTAAATTATTAGACTTACTACCTTATTAAACCCAACAATTATTTACAAATTTTAGAAATTTAGACTTAAAAAGCATTTATATCCAACTTACTCCTCAAGGCATGCCCTCAAAAGGATGCCCCTCTATGTGCATGATACGATTACTGCACCCTTCGCACAAGTTGGCTTGGTCTGGCTTGGTCCCTTCCACTACAACTCAAAAAATTTTGATCATGCATCCAAGACAGCACGTCGTAAGTTCAGATTAACTTCATGAGATTTTGTATAGCAATGAACAAAAGGCACTATCTTTCTGGGAATGAAATAAAATCACAAATTTTAATACCCCTGTTCATCTAAGGAAATCCTGCTGACTTGATGACGTAGCCAAAGCCTTGAAAACTCCAAGCCAACCATTTGACGAACTTAATCCCTGGTTTAGACATGATTGTGCTCTTCCAAATAATAATATCTTCTGGTCTTAGACCCTGTACGACCTCCTTTCAGACATCCATATTACTTTTTCTAGCTTGACTCTTTAATAAATAGTTATTTACACTTAATTATTCAGATTGCCAGTTTCTACTAGTGGACTTGCAATTGTCGTCGCCTCATTGGTGGATCTTTGCCTTGATACATTCATTCCACACTGCTCGACATATGATTGCCTTATTACCCCGACAATTATCTTCCTTTAACTTGGCCTTTACATCGGCTCTTCATTTAGGAAGTCCCAATTCTAATATCTTCACTTCCAATCTCATATAAGACAATTAGGCTAATTAATAACACTTCTTTCCTTATAGATTTGTGCTCCATAGGATAGTTCCGTGGGATCTTTCCCCTTCAAAATAATTTGATAAGGCATCTCCAATAGCAGATAGCCCCCTAAGGTTTATATCTTTTTCATATTTCCCTTGTGGATTTTCCACTATGGACAATCCCTCGCAGACTCTTCGTGCTATAATAGACCTAACTAGCATCCTCTTCTTTATCTAAATTTCAAAGGATTCCCTGCCAAAGATAATCCTTAGCGGATTTCTCTTTTGAAAGAATCCTTGGCGAGCTTACCCATCTGTTGTTGTCTCTTACCTACAGACCTTTAGGATTAGAATCTACTTGGTCGTCTCACTATCCTACCTTCGGCTGGTTTACTCACCAACACTGGCCGATACTTGAATTACCTCAAAGGGAATATCCCTCCCATTACGTCTGTTGCATGAAAAACTGCATATACCAATTCTTTTCATCGTCACAATTTGTCAGATCCTTTTCAGACACTTCTACCAATTCTTTTTATCTACAAAATTAGGCGAATTCTCTTATTATCCCACTTACTCACATTCTCAGATGAACCATGATCGTATTGTTATACCACCCGTTGCACAAGTCATACAATGTTTCCCCTTTTTGTGCCTTGACAACTTCCTAGTTTATTGTCCTGGTGGACTTCATATGTTGCCATTCCTAGCTATGGTCTTACACTATGTACCATTACATAGTGTCGCCCCAAAGGACCAGTCAGTAATTGTCATCATGGTGTTGCTCTATAAAGTCGATAGACCGTCATCACGGTGTCGCTCTAGCAAGCCAATAGATAACCATTCCACTATGCCACCAAACACCCTTGAGTCCCATAATAATCTTCCCATTCCTTCACTTCACCAGTTGTTTCTATCTTCATCTACCTCCTCAAGGTAAATTCCTATATACACCACATATAATTAACATGCATAACACCGAAGGCATTTCACTTATTACTATATCATATAATACACCATTAATTACTTAGTCAATTCGTATTCCATTTGATATCCAGCATACATACTTACACATTAATATGCATACTCAGCATGCTTATTAACCATTACTACACATATAAATAGATTTAGACAAACTCAAAACAAGCACAAACATAGACCATTTCAATAGTGTGATATCAACAATCACCCCAAGGCAAAGTACAGGAAGTCACCTTACATCTTTTGTCCTCGCTAGCTTAGCTTGTCCAAATGCCAGAGTCTCCAACATCCTAGAAGCTAAGCACAACAACCATATAACGGTTAAATCGAAGGCAATCAAACCTTAAAACCTAAAATTCAAAATCATTCAAAGTTCCAGAGATTTCAGAATCCCATACTCCCTTTTTCTCAAGTGACAATATAAAAAGATATAAAGGCTTACTCGTTCCTAGAATTCTTTACTTCCTGACTTATATCATCACGGTCACTGCTCATGCAGTGCTTTCATACGTTTTTCTCCTTCGTAGCAACCAAAGAAGACGATGGAGAATGAGGGAAAGTAAAACAGAAATGAAAAGGATTACCTTCGAAAAATCCTCCACTTACACATATATATAACCATTCTTTTGCACAGTTCAAGGCCCTAAGTAACCACCCAATAGAAATCATTTTTCCTCCCACTAAGAAACTAGCTAGTTCCAACATAACCGAATCGAAATTTGATCTCAACTAATTACTAACAAACCAAAAATTTCTAAGTTTTTCAGTAGAGCTCGCCAACTTACCATTTAATTCGATTAACTCCTAATCCTTTAAATTTAGGACATAAGTGAAAATCAGGTGTAACAATATCCCAAGCCACTAAATCATTGGCTTGAATAAAAACATCATCATCGTCTTCCAATAAGAATAATTTGCACCATTGAAATAAGGAGGTTTGGAGACAGGTTGAGATTCTCTGTAGAAAATTGACTCAGAAGTAGACGTCGTTCTTTGTGGATTGAGCTAATGACTTGAAGAGCTTTCTTGAGGATTTTCTCTTGGTTGTTAAACCATCTTTTAAAAACTAGTTCTGATACCAATTCTTAGCTCAAAAAATCAATCCGAAATTGCCAAGAGGGGGTGAATTTGCTTTTAAAATTTTTTGGAAACTTAAGCAAAAATGATAAAAAATTTAGAGTGGTTTGGCCTTGATTGCCTACTCCACTACCTTAGCTTTCTATAACTAAGGATTTTCTCAAATTTACTAATTTAATCAACCTTTGAGGAAAAGGTTTAACCTTACAACTCCCTTAATATTTATACACAAATTTAAGACTTAAACCCTTTTAAAAGAGAAACAAATAAGTAAACAAAAAAATAACTCTTACAAGATCAAACTGTTTTCAAATTAAGCACAATTACAAAGAAAAACACTTGAGCTGATAGAAGAATAATGGAAGCTCACAAGTATATACAAGAAAAATATGAAAACTTTAATAAAAAATGTTGATTTAGTGAATTTTTTTTTTCATAATTTCTCTTATTGTTGTAGGACCTTTAGAAGCTAGTATTTATACCCTCTAATTGATTTCCAACCATTGTGGTTGTTGGTACTGTAACACCCCAAACCCAGCCTAGAAGTTAGGCCCGAGTCTGAAATGTCACATTAAAGGCACACTCAAAAACGATCTTACAATTTAACATTTTAAGGCCCAAAAGCCCAAAATCCAATATATCTTGTTAAGTTAAGAGGAAAAGTCCACCTTTTAGGAAAACGTTCACATATTAAGTTATTTCAAAAACCATGTCATCTTTAGAAATTTTATGAAATTTATTAAGCAGATAGTTGGAACAATAATAAACCCAATGTCTAAAGTCATTTAGGAGTTACATGGCCTTATTACAATCCAATGAAAATAAACAAAGTATTTAAAACAATTTCATTTGAATAAATTAAAGCATATGAACGACTTGTAGTGTGGCTATCTTCGAGTCCTCTCCCACGTCGAGCCGTCTATTCAGGATTACAGGAAACATTAAATTAAAGGGTGTGAGTTTCGCAACTCAGTGTGTACAACCCTTGACAATCAAATCAACATACAATTATTCACATTGGGCCTAAGCCCTGTCGAAATCGGTGGTCTTAGGCCTTAGCCCACAATGACCTCATATCATATCATATCATATCGCATCATATTCAACAAGATAATGCAAAACCCACCCCAAAAATCCATCCACTACACACACTATTTCCCTTCCAACCTTATGACTCCTGTGGGGAATTCTAGCTCGACCCGCCCCTCCGCTACACATCAAGGGTAGCCCGGTTGTGGTACTACCGAACATTGCAGCAAAGCTGCTAATTATATATTGGGCTTAAAGCCTCCGGTGGATCCATACCATACGGCTATGCGATCTCAAATCTTCCTCTGTACCATAATTCCCACCCATATGCATCCTAAGCAGAATATCATATGAATGCATCAAACACACAAGTAGCATCCATAAACTCATATTCGTCACATAGGGGTATTTTCGTTATTTCACTACCCAGGGTATTTTCGTAATTCTACCCTACAGGGGTATTTTCGTAATTCTACCCTACAGGGGTATTTTGGTAATTTTGGCAAAATAGGGTTATCTTGGTACTTTTTCAAATCAAGGGTATTTTGGTAATTTTACAATTTTAGGGGTATTTTAGTAATTCTTTAAACATAAAGGTATTTTAGTAATTTTTCAAATATAAGGGTAATTGGTCCCTTTCGAGTTTTAACTATGAACTTTGGCCCATCAACAAGTCCTTGCGGCTAAAGTGAACAGGCACTACGCACCAGGTAGGATTCTAGAAAAGAGGAGGTGGGCCGCTAGGGCCGCTTAAGTACCAAGCTCTCCCTAGATCCAATCCTAGACATGCATATATCCGTTGCCACACTCTAACCTAGCGACTTGTTCACGGACATGTTTAATTAGATTAAGTCTTATGAAATGGAGGAGTTATTCAAACTAGGCCTAAGTCCATAAATCCTAGCATATTTGTCACGTCCCCATAAAGCCCATCAAACCCAAATTACGACCTTAAGGCCCATTAGGCCCAAATCTTATCACATGGCCTACTAGGCCCAAAATAAATCCAAATCATGTATCATGCGCGACTAACTCAATACGTTTAACAAACCAAACCATTTCATCCAACTTAGCCTTATGGCCCACCGGGCCCATTTAGCCACTTTCGGCTTTTCGGCATTGTCGATATCGTGTGTGTAGTGTTTGTACACACCTGGTAACCTCGCGTGTTGCAAAACCCTTAGTCATGAACCTACAATCGACATTACTAGCAATTAACCAAAGCTTTAACACATACTTATTAAAAACTGAAACCTCACTGTACCCTTGCCGTGTGCCTTACGTTCTAGTAGCCCTTCCTTTGTTACTATTGGCGATTATCCTCTAGATCTGCACCCAAACACCTATATCGTCAAAACCAAGTGACTCATATTGACCATAAGTCACCCCTATGAGCCACATTAGATTTGGCCATTTACAAAACCATGACTGGGTCGAGAACACTTACCACCTTATTAGCAATCCTTACCTACCACGCTTGCGATTGTTGAGTCTTACCCTTGTTAATACATGTTAACGATAAGGAGGGGTTAGATAGCCCTTCGGCTTTTAACAAAACACACTAAAAAGTTCAATTAAGCACTTACCAAAATTCTCCTTTGACCCTGTGGCTTAGATATCTACTTGAACAAGATTCGGCTTCCAAACGTGACTAAGAGTAGATAATAATCAATTGAGGTGGAGGAATAAACAACCAAGAATCGACATAATCAGGGGTTTCGGCAAATAGGGATTTTGGCAAACAGGGATTTCGGCAAACAGGGGTGGTGGTATTCAGTAATGGAAGAAAATAAGGATGAGGGGGGGAAAAGAAAGAAAGATAGAAACTCCAAGAACCCCTTTTAAGGATTTCGGCACCCCCCTTTTATAGCCAAAGCCAAACTACCTTCCCCCTACAGTCTTATTCAGCCCCAACACTACACCCTCCTCATCTCCTATCTTTTCTCTCTGATAATACCTTAATCTTATCCGAAATATCCTCCACATCCATCAGTCCTGCTTACTACAAACTCTCCACGGCAAGAATACAAAACCAACACAACTCTTGCCGTCCACCTATGCAAAATAAAACACTCCAAAATACACTCCTCCTGCTCAAACCTTGGACCTCTTCAGCTTTCATACATGCCACCTCATAGCTCCCAACTGACGCCACTTTCCATTGGACTACAAGCCCATTTGTGAAACACCCCATACCCGGCCCACAAGCCTGGACCGGATCTGGTATATTCCTCGAAGTAGACCGGTTAAAATTCTTTTATTACTTTTGAAATCTGTGTGTTTTTAAGATAGTTTGCTGGTGAGTTGGGCTCGAGTTGAAAACAAATTTATTTTATATTGAAACCCATTTAATTTCAAGTGACAAAATATTTAAAGTTTATTTTAAATTAAATTGACTTAATCTATAATAACTAAAATTTCGTAACATAGTAAATAAAACCGAAAGTAACATAGTTCACTATGGCCTTATCGCATCAAACCTTAGCCATATTCACATTCTTATACATACTTATATTAAATATTGCCATAAATCGTATTAAAGATAGTGTGGGGTACACACCTGGTTCGCTTAACAAATTCACTGAAATCCCAAAATCCGATCTACTGCCTTAGATCCTTAACTCCCTACATTCGGCCATCACTCAAAAATTTAATGAAGACCATTCGGCCATAAAACCAAATCCTATTAGGATTGTAGTAACTTAAAACTTACCTTGGTGCCGATTTCACTACTAATCAAGTCCCGAAATCTTTGCTATGCTCCTTCTTGTATTCAGCCAAGCACTAGGTCTCTTCATAGGTTAGTTTCCGGCTTTTAAGATAATGAGAAACAAGTCTAAATACTAAAATAGGCCCTTGGCCGAATGTGTGAGTACACTTACCTTGGAATTCTCAAATCCTGAAAAGTATCCCTTGCCTTAGGTGTCTGTCGAAATCCCCATGGATATATGTTAGATCAATTCTAACATTTAAACACATTAAGAATGGCCTACGGCCGAATATTATCTTACCCTGAATCTTAAAAATCCCGAAAGATCTTCTCTTGAAGTCGACAACACCTAAATCTCGAAACCTCTCTTCCATAATTCGGCCAAGATTAATAATAGGGATTAGTCCCCAAATTTCGATAAATCAAAAATATAAGGAATGGAAACCAAATTTGTATCTTACCCTTACTTGAAGAAATCGACAGCACCTTTGCTAGAAGCCCCTCAAAGATTCGGCTATGGCTAAAGGATCTTGGTTTCGGCTTTTGGAGAATCAAAAAGGAGAAGAGACGAGAGTGTATGAGGCTTAGAGAAAATCGTTAATGGTGGATTAGGGAGGGGGATATTTCGGCTAAAGAAAAAGAAGAGAGAAAAGAGGAGTTGTACTAGAAAAATCGGCAGAGAGGAAAAGGAGAAGGGAAGAATGATGAA
Organism: Gossypium bickii; assembly: GCA_025503065.1. Lineage (NCBI taxonomy): Eukaryota > Viridiplantae > Streptophyta > Magnoliopsida > Malvales > Malvaceae > Gossypium > Gossypium bickii. The sequence goes on along the minus strand of CP106717.1, from coordinate 35,779,618 downwards.
TGGCCTTATTTTCCTCCTTTTGCCGAAATTACTAGGCCAAGACTCCCTTACTTGGCCATCAGTCCTCCATATTTTGATAGCTTTATCTCTTTAATTATCACCTAAAATAAAAGATAATTTAGCAACTATCCTTACTTAGCCGAAATTATTAAACTCAAAGTCCCTTACTTGGCCATCACTTCTCCCTTATTTTCCTGATTAATGAATAATTCCTCATTTATCATCTTTTATCCTTAAATAAAATAAAAGGGATAAAACTCCTAAAATTTAGCCATGTGCCGTCCCCCTATTCCCTCTTATTGACGCCACTTAGCAAAATAAAAGCTTTAAAATTTTGCTCTCCACGCGACTCGAACACAAGTCCTTCCCCCTAGCATGTGGCGTCATTTCCAGAGCTCTAAGTGGTGCCTCCAAGCCACTTTTCCAAGCTCATTTGTGTGTCATGTTTTGCATACAATTCCTCTTAAGGTGAAACACCCCACACCTGACCCACGAGCCTGGACCGGATCTGGTATGTTCCTCGATGTAAACCGGTTCAAAATATCGTTTGTTACTTTGAAAAAACTGTGTGTTTTGAAGATAGTTTGTTTGTGGATTGGGCTCGAGTTGAAAACAAGTTTACTTTATATTGAAAACCCATTTATTTCAGGTGTCAAAATTTTTAAAGTTTATTTTAAATTAAATTGGCTTAATCTTTAATTATCATAAATTTGTAACATAGTAAATAAAACAAAAATAAAATCATCACTATGGCCTTATTACATCAGAAAAAACCCAAAATAAAATTTTTATAGTACTTAAATAAAATCAAATGTCCAAATCAAATAAAACTTCAAGCTGAGCATGGCCACCACAAGTTCTGCCGTCCCGGTCCATCACTGTTCATCACCTGAAACATGTTCCCACAACGGGGTGAGTCAACAGACTCAATGTGTAACCAACACTAAAATTTAATAGATCAGGCATTCCTTATCATATCACATGCATATCCATATACAGATAAAATAATGATGCAACCCGAACCCAAACCTAGATGCCATCCGCTACACATCCCCGTACCAACCTGCACACTATGGGGACTACTAAGTCAACCCTCCATCCGCTACACACCATCGAAGGCAGTCGCTGCAGTCGACATGCTCATCGCCCATATAAAATTTATGGCATAGCCACCAGATAATTGTGTCATGAGACACCACATTCAGATAATGTAATCGAAGTTACCACATTCAGACAATGTGACCGAAGTCACCACATTCAGATAGTGAGACCAAGGTCACCACATTCACTTCCCCTTTTTCATATAGCCCGAATGCCCCATATTGTTCATATTATGCATATCATACTTAAATTCACATTCATGTCACTTTTCACATGTTAAATATAACATATTTCATAATTCTAGTAGGAGTAGGAAACGTACCTAAGTACTTTGTACCGTAACACGGTACCTTAGCCATATTCACATTCTTATAAACATGCACATATTAAATATTGCCATATATCTTATTAAAAGTTAGTGTGGGATACACACCTGATTTGCTTAACGAATTCCTTGAAATCCCGAAGAACCGATCTATTGCTTTAGATATCAATTCCTACATTCAGTAACCTTAATATGTTAGCATAAAGCCTATTCGGCTATAAAACCAAATCCTAGTAGGATTTGTACACTTAAAACCTACCTTGCTGCCGATTGACTTAAGAATCAAGTCCCGAAACTTTGTTGTATTCCTTCTTGCATTCGGCCAACATTAAATCACACCATAGGTTAGTTTCGGTTTTTTAAACAATTATGGAATAGATCTAGATATCAAAATGCACCTATGGCGAATGTACCTTTGGGCTTACCTTCCAAATCTTAAATCCCGGAATCTTCCTCCTTGTAGTCGACAGTCACAGAATCCCGAAGCTTTCCTTCAAAGTTTCGGCCAATCATGTACATGGCATTAGAGTCTTGACTTTCGGTTTAAAGTAGAGAATAAATTGATAACCATAAAATTCTTACCTTTAATATTGAATTCGACAGATCCTTCCTGACACCACTTCAGAGATTCGCCTTAGAAACTTGATGAACAATCGGCTATGAGCCTTCTATGCATTCGGTTTCAAGGATGAAAGAAGAGAGGAATATTAGGATTAGAAGGAATCGGCTAGGGTTAAGCGAACCTGCTTTCGGTTTTTGGAAGAAAAAATAGCAGAGAAGAGAGGATTTTTGCTTAGGGAAAATTCGGCAAGGAGAGGGGAATTGCTTAAGGAATTTTGGCAAAAGAAAAGTGAAGGGATGAATAGCTAGAGTCCCTTACTTGGCTACCACTCTCCTTTATTTTGATAACTTTATCTCCTTAATTTAAAAATTAAAGAATAATCCTTATTTATCTCTTGAAAATAATCTAAAATAAATCCTTTATCTATCCCCTTATTAGCCAAAATTTAAAGAGAATAAAATTCCTCTTTTAAAAGCCTTGTTCCGTCCACCTCTCTGCTTCTGGAAGCAAAATAAAAATTTCTTTTATTTGCTTCCCATGTGACTCAAACTTAGGCCCAATACCTTTGTATGTGGCACCATTTCCAGAGGCCCTAAGTGGCATCTCCAGGCCACTTTTCCAAGCCTGTTTGTGAGTCATATTTCACATACATTTTCTCTTAAGGCCACCTTGCCTTAGTTTCCTCTTTTAAACTTTAAAACTCGACATTTTCTAAGTCATTTCCTTACATTTCCAAGTTTCCAAAAATTTTCGTTTCCCTCTTTAAACTTGACATTTCCTTATATTTCCAAGTTTCCAGAAATGTTCACTTTCCTCTTTTGAATCATTTCTAAATCATTTCCTTACATTTCCAGGTTTCCAAAAATGTTCACTTAAAACTTAACATTTCCATACATTTCCAGGTTTCCAAAAATGTTCACTTTAAACTTAACATTTCCATACATTTCCAGGTTTTAAAAAAAAAATGTTCAAAATACTTTCATAACACATAAGACATGTCATTTCGTACAATTAAACCGAAAATGCATAGGCCCTTTTTAGGATGTTACATAAGACCACCTTGCTTCATGTCCCCCTTTTAAACTTTAAACTTATCATTTCTAAAGCATTTCCTTACATTTCCAAGACATTTCCTTACATTTCCAAGACAAGATATTTCCTTACATTTCCAAGTCATTTCCTTACATTTCCAAGACAAGACATTTCCTTACATTTACAAGACATTTCCTTACATTTCCAAGATTCTAAAATTGCACACATCACATCCATAACACATAAGACATACTAATGCATAGGCTATAATCCAGGATATTACAATTCTACCCCCTTAAAAATAATTTCGTCCTCGAAATTACTTGGCTAACTACATTCCTACTCACCACACTACGCTTATGCTGCGCACTCTGATCTTAATAACACTATCATACTTCCTAGGCATAATCTCTAAATTCGCATGCAAGGTTTCAGGCACTTTATCAGCAGTACAAGACTGAGCTAATTCATAACAAACAATGTAATAGAGGGTATTCCAGAACAAGGAACGTACCCGTTGTCACATCTGGTACATCTTCCTCCTTGCGACGGCCAACTGCATAAACCAATCTTGGCTGCCTCTCATCAGAACCTTCAGCACCTCTATTTGGTGTTCCACGACCTTGGCCGGAACCATTCCCTCCATGGTTCGGACCACGACCCCTTGTCGCTTGTTGACCACCTTTGCCTGTCTACTCATAACCTTGACCTGCTGTCCGAGCCCTATTCGAATCCTGCGGACAGTTTTTAATCATATGATCCTTGGACCCACACTTAAAGCATCCTTCGGTCTTTTTCCAACACTCTCCTAAGTGTTTCTTCCCACACTGGTCACAAGTACGATACTGCCCTCCTGTAGCAACTTGCTGGCCTTGTGGCCCATCAACTCTAGGCCTTTTATTCCCAGATGATCCTGACGATCCAAAGCCTCTGTTCGGCTTGCTCCGATCAGAGTTCTGCCTTACGGAGTCCTTAATTCCCTCAGCTACTTTTTCCTTCTCGACTAACGCAGAAAATTCCTGCTCCTAATGTGGAGTTATCAACAACCTTAGATCATTCCTTAGTCCGTCCTCAAAACGGACGCATCGCTCATGCTCCGTTGCCACTACTCCTCGAGCATACCGGCTTAACCTTAAAAATTCAGCTTCATACTCTGCTACAGACTTGTTCCCTTGAACTAGTCCCAGAGAAGCCTTCCTTTGCTCATCAGTATACCTTGTGCCGACATACTTCTTCTGATATGCGGCCTTAACATATTCCCAGGTCAGATCCTCAGCTGTGGCACCATTTCGAACTGTTAACCATCATTGATACGCTTCATCGCGTAATAGTGCCACCATTCCTTTCAACTTCTCCTCAGGGTTCAGATCGAGCTCATCCATAATGCGCTTGGTTGCCTCCAACCAATACTCGACCGTACTAGGTGCTACACCAGATACGCCACGGAATACCTCAGCTCCATTGGCACGAAGTCGCTCAGGTACCAACTTTCGAGCTCCCGAATTTCCTCCTACACCAGCCACCAATTCAAGAACTCACAGCACAGCCTGCGATACAGCGTCGTCTCCCATCTGATCCTGCTGTTCAGCATCAACAGCGGGTGGTGGTGGTGGCGGTACCTCATTTTCAGATCCTTGACCCGATCTAACGGGTTCCGACACGGTCATTCTACCACTACCGCGTCCTCGTACGTTTCGACCACGTCCCTTAGAGCTCATGTCTACGTTCGCGTGTTAATCTGATTAAGAAATTTTATGAATTTATATTTTTGTTTCACTGATTATTCGCGAAGAAATTTTATGAAAGAAGTTTAGGAGTAGTTCTTTCGATCAATCAAAGTTTTCGTTCAAGTTCTCTATCCTAATTCAGAGAAGCACATTCATCCATACATTCATTCAGTAACATCCATCACACACATTCATTATTTCTATAGTTTTGTCTATTCCTACCCTAGGGGTATTTTCGTAATTTGTCCTACAGGGGTATTTTCGAAAATTTTCAAAATATGGTTCCCTGGTGATTTTGTCAATAAGGGTATTTAGGTAATTTTACGTTCTCGGGGTATTTTTGGAAATTTTGAAATTCGAGGGTATTTCGGTAATTTTGAAACTTAGGGGTATTTTGGTAATAAACCAGGGTAAATTGGTAAAGCTTAATAATTCAGGGGTATTTCAAAATTTGCAAGACTGTGAGGATTCTTTTTGAGAATTCTATTTTCCAAAACGGTGATGTTGCAAAAATTTTGGAAATCAGGGTCATTTTGGTAATTTTGTAAGTTAGGGGCAATTTCGTAATTTTCCAAAATCAAGGTATTTTTGATAATTTGCAAATTAGGGTTTTTGAACATTTTATAAAGTAATGAAATCTTGATAAGAACTGTGGGTATTTTGGGAATTTCATAAACCAAGGGTATTTTTGTAATGTTACCACTAGGGGTATTTTTGTAATTTCATAAATCGAAAATTTTTCGGAAAATTTTCTAAAAATAGTTTTCACAAATTAAAAAGATAATTTTAAGAGTTTTAAAACTAGGGTTTTTATAAAAACACGGCTAGTTCCCTTTCGGGTTTTAGTTATTGTGTTTAGCCTATGACCGAGTCCTCTTGGTTAGGGTGAACCGAAGCTACGCACCAGGTAGGATTCCTGCGAAGAGGAGGTGAGTCACTAGGACTGCTTAAGTACCAGGCTCTTCCGGATCCAATCCTAGACATGCGCACAGGGGTTGCCACACCCTAATTCGGTGACTTAGCCATAGGTTTGTTTAATTAGGCCCTTAAGTCTTATGTAAATGTTGGGGAAAACTAGTCCTAGGGTTCAAGTACCTATCATACTATTTCTATGTTCCATTCCTACCCTTCTACAGATCATACCATAAATCACACAATGGATAAGGGTACTTACCTGGTGGACTGCGGGTCGGAGACTTAGGTGCCATGCCAAAACCTGCTTATTTCAAAAAAAATGTTTTCATAAAACTTATTTGGGCTCGCTTTGAAAATGTTTTGGACCTTAAACCTCAGGCCGAGAGTTTGAAATGGGCTTTGATACCAAACAGAAACACCCCATACCCGGCCCACGAGCCTGGACCGGATCTGGTATGTTCCTCGAAGTAAACCGGTTAAAAATTCTTTTATTACTTTGGAAATCTGTGTGTTTTGAAGATAGTTTGCTGGTGGGTTGGGCTCGAGTTGAAAACAAATTTATTTTATAATGAAACCCATTTAATTTCAAGTGACAAAATATTTAAAGTTTATTTTAAATTAAATTGACTTAATCTCTAATAACTAAAATTTCGTAACATAGTAAATAAAACCGAAAGTAACATAGTTCACTATGGCCTTATCGCATCAAATAAAAACCCAAAATGAAATTTAAAGTACTAAAAAAAAATAAAGAGTCCACATAATAATTTCCTTGCTGGGCATGGCCACCACTAAGCTCCTGCCGACCCGGTCCATTACTGATCATCACCTGAAAAATGTTCCCACAATGGGGTGAGTCAACAGACTCAATGTGTACCACAACACTAAGTCTTAACAAATTCAGGCATTTCATAGCATACATATTCATATATCATTAAATTAAAATGATGCAACCCGAACCCAAACCTATATGCCATCCGCTACACATCACCCGTACCATCCTGCACACCGTGGGGACTACTAAGTCAACCCTCCATCCGCTACACACCATCAAAGGCAGTCGCTGCAGTCAACGTGCTCATCGCCCTTATAAATATTTGTGGCATAGCCACCAGATTAAATAATTGTGACCGAAGTCACCACATTCAGATATCGTGGTCTTAAATCACCACAGTCAGATAATGTGACTGAAGTCACCACATTCAGATATCGTTGTCTTAGATCACCACATTCACTTCCCCCTTTTTTGACAACCCATATGCCCCATATCATACATATTATGCATTAACATGCCTAATTTCACATTCTTATCACTGTTCACGTATGAGTCATAACATATATTCATAATCCTAGTAGGAGTAGGAAACGTACCTGAGTACTTTGTACCACAATATGGTACCTTAGCCATATTCACATTCTTATACATACTTATATTAAATATTGCCATAAATCGTATTAAAGATAGTGTGGGGTACACACCTGATTCGCTTAACAAATTCACTGAAATCCCAAAATCCGATCTACTACCTTAGATCCTTAACTCCCTACATTCGGCTATCACTCAAAAATTTAATGAAGACCATTCGGCCATAAAACCAAATCCTATTAGGATTGTAGTAACTCAAAACTTACCTTGGTACCGATTTCACTACTAATCAAGTCCCGAAATCTTTACTATGCTCCTTCTTGTATTCAGCCAAGCACTAGATCTCTTCATAGGTTAGTTTCCGGCTTTCAAGATAATGAGAAACAAGTCTAAATACTAAAATAGACCCTTGGCCGAATGTGTGAGTACACTTACCTTGAAATTCTCAAATCCTGAAAAGTATCCCTTGCCTTAGGTGTCTGTCGAAATCCCCATGGATATATGTTAGATCAATTCTAACATTTAAACACATTAAGAATGGCCTACGGCCGAATATCATCTTACCCTGAATCTTAAAAATCCCGAAAGATCTTCTCTTGAAGTCGACAACACCTAAATCTCGAAACCTCCCTTCCATAATTCGGCCAAGATTAATAATAGGGATTAGTCCCCAAATTTCGATAAATCAAAAATATAAGGAATGGAAACCAAATTTGTATCTTACCCTTACTTGAAGAAATCAACAGCACCTTTGCTAGAAGCCCTTCAAAGATTCGGCTATGGCTAAAGGATCTTAGTTTCTGCTTTTGGAGAATCAAAAAGGAGAAGAGAAGAGAGTGTGTGAGGCTTAGAGAAAATCATTAATGGTGGATTAGGGAGAGGGATATTTCGGCTAAAGAAAAAGAAGAGAGAAAAGAGGAGTTGCACTAGAAAATTTGGCAGAGAGAAAAAAGAGAAGGGAAGAATGATGAATGGCCTTATTTTCCTCCTTTTGCCGAAATTACTAGGCCAAGACTCCCTTACTTGGCCATCACTCCTCCATATTTTGATAGCTTTATCTCTTTAATTATCACCTAAAATAAAAGATAATTCAGCAACTATCCTTACTTAGCCGAAATTATTAAACTCAAAGTCCCTTACATGGCTATCACTTCTCCCTTATTTTCCTAATTAAAGAATAATTCCTCATTTATCATCTTTTATCCTTAAATAAAATAAAAGGGATAAAACTCCTAAAATTTAGCCATGTGCCGTCCCCCTATTCCCTCTTATTGACGCTACTTAGCAAAATAAAGGCTTTAAAATTTTGCTCTCCACGCGACTCGAACACAAGTCTTCGCCCCTAGCATGTGGCGTCATTTCCAGAGCTCTAAGTGGTGCCTCCAAGCCACTTTTCCAAGCTCATTTATGTGTCATGTTTTGCATACAATTCCTCTTAAGACCACCTTGCTTCATGTCCCCCTTTTAAACTTTAAACTTATCATTTCTAAAGCATTTCCTTACATTTCCAAGACGTTTCCTTACATTTCCAAGACAAGACATTTCCTTACATTTCCAAGACAAGACATTTCCTTACATTTCCTAGTCATTTCCTTACATTTCCAAGACAATACATTTCCTTACATTTCCAAGATTCTAAAAATGCGCACATCACATCCATAACACATAAGACATACTAATGCATAGGCTATAATCCAGGATATTACAATTTGTGTCCTATTTTCAGTTAATCTACTTAAGAGGCATCATGCCTGAGACTAGGGTCCACTAAGGAAGAAAAATATTTTTTTCCCTACGGTCTCCCCTATCTCTAAGGCTTCAAATAATCCCGGTAGTACCTTAATATTATTATTCTAAGTGCTACAACTATCTCAAAAAAAAAATTTAAATGCTCCCATTCCCAAGGCCCATTGGGCCCAATTCTTCTAGGCCCAAATTCGGGGTGTTACAGGGATATTGAATAGAGCCATTACGGATGAAAATATCAATGCATTAATGTCACCTACAACAACAGGTATTTAATGACCGTTGGAACCATCAATATCAGTACCAAGGAAATTCTATCAATTCCAAATAAAAGGTATCGATACCATATCGATACGTGATGAATCCTTTCGAAGTGAAAAGGTATAGATAAAAGTATAGATAAAAGTATACCATCATCAATACTTGAAGAAATTATCGATACCCAATCAAACGGTGTCGATATTATATCTGTTAGAGTATGCCCAAAGACCAATCATGAGATGATTGCAATCACATGCTTGTTTTACCTTGTTTGTTAATATAAGGCTTTAACATTGTTACTTCAGTTTATTTTTCTTTGGGTATAAATAAACTAGTTAATAATAAAGTCCTGAGAATAATATGATTATTTTTAAAAGGTCCTTAGTCAAGTATTATTGTGGGCCTGGAAATTAATAATGCATTGAGACTAATGTGTTAAAGAACAACATACTGGACTGACCCACTATGAGTATGTTTCTTGTATTATTATGTAATAGTAACAACATTACTCATAGTGATAACTATGTATATGATCCTCAAACTTGAGATCATCATTGTCCCAACATCTTGAGTCATATATTTTGATACAGTCAAATGTCTACCATAACATGTTGTACTATAAAGAGTGATGTTGGATATGCCACAATCTATGAAGTGGGGTATGATTGATCAAGATAGGATTTGTCCTTCCTACATAATGGGAGCAATATCTTAGGTCAATTGATGAAGTGAGACTAGAAATGCATGGCCATGCTCAAATAAGTTGAAATTAGATATGACACTTATTTGTTTATTGTAGTCTACTAAAAATATCAAGAAATATAGGATTAGACTATACAAGGATAAAAGGATATAATACATGAAAAATTTATCACAGAAAGGTTATGTTGAATCACGACTTCTTGTAACTTGGGTAGCAATGATGCATTGCTAGATGCCATTCATTACCTGTAACAATAGAAATGTTCTAGTATTACTACTAATGTTATAAAAGTCTATAAAGTCACACCCTATGGTAAAAGCGAACATAATACAAACACAGTTGATAGCATGTTTAACAGTCAAATGAAATAAATTAATTATTGAATTAATTTAATTTGATAGTTAAATATTGAACACATTATTAATATATGAATTTGATTCATATAAAATATTAATTGAATATAATTTACCAAAATTATTAATATAAATAGTTATACTAATAATTTTAGTCAAATATAAAAATATGGAAATTGATATTCTTTTGGAAAGAATATAATATTATAAAACTTTTCATATGTTTTTCTAAAAGCAAAAGGGAATAATTATGTTTTTATTATCATGTCATATTCAAAGAAAATGAAGTGAATCCTTGTGTGTAAGGGTTACGAAAGAAAAGAAAAGAAATCAGAAAAGGTCTAGTAGCCACTTTTCGAATTCTCTCTGCAAAGTTCGAAGAGTTTTATTGTCCGTTGTTGACTGGGTAGACTACGTAGAGGCTGAGACATTTTTGGTTATGGCTTGGAATCTGTAACAGCCCATTTTTGGTCAAATCAGAACAGTGGTTTTGGGACCACAAATCCGAGGTCAAAATATTTATTTATTATTATTTTATTGTTTACAGCATGATTGAATGATTGTGTGAAAGTTCATTAAGAAATTTTATCGTTTGGTTGGTCAATTCGATAAAAACTAAATCGCGTAAAGTGTTTTAAATAGTTTAATATAAGGTTCATATAGTAATTTATAAATTAAAGGTTAGTAATAAAAAACAAAAATTTCCTATCATCTTCTTTACACCATTTTTCCACCGAAAATTGAAGAAATAAAAGCCATAGATAGGGTTGAAATTCGGCCAAGCTTCATAGATCAATTGGTGAGTAATTTTTGTCCCGTTCTTAATGATTTCTACATTTTTGAAATCGTTGCAACTAGGTCTGCTAGCCCAGGGACTATTTTTCAAAATTGTTAAAGAATTTGAATGATTCCATTGTTAAATACAAGTGTGTTTTGAAGTTTCTTGATAGATTATGAGTCTTTGTTGTGAATTAAACAATTTTTGTTAAGTTATTTTTAGTAAAAATGCAAATTAGGGGTTAAATTGTGAAATGTGTAAACTTAGTGGTTAAAATGTGAAATAAATGAAAAATATGGGTTGATATGTGTTAGGGAATTTGGCAAGCATTTGAGTGGATTAAATTGCATTAATTTGTGATTTTGTGTAATAAGGACTAAATTGTAAAAATGTGAAAGTTTAGGGGCTAATGTGTAAATTAGCTCAAATGTATATTTTGGATTGAATTGTATACATAGATGATTAAATAAGTCAATTTTGAATATATTTAGATCAAGAAAAATAAATTCGGATATAGATCAGGGAAAGAACAAAGTTACGGAATAGTTGACTCGATTCGTCATTTTAGCAACCGAGATATGTTCGTATGTTATAATTTCATTTCAAATGTATTCTATATGCTTTGATATAGAATAAATTGCGATTATGTGACTACGGACAAGTTTGGAAATGATTCGATGATAATTCGACAGTTAGAATCCCGGTTGAACCTTAGGAATAGTTTAGGATACTAGTGACCTGTCATTAGGAGACACAGTGACCTGGCTTCAGGCCATGATATTAGAACTTTAGGTGCGAGATATACCAATTTGGCTTTGGGCCATGCATATCTATTGATTTGGCTTCGGGCCATGGTATAGGTACTTATCGTGTGAGACCCTTGAGTATCCGACTTCTATTCCGAATGGTTCAACGGGTAAATGAAAGACGAGAATGTGTATGAGATTGTTACAAGTTGGTACAGGTATGTGCATAAACCATATTAGTTTTGAATCGAAGAAATGATAAAGAAAGTATATATCTTTGTGAATTAGTAATGGAAAGGTTTGTTAGTTGATGTGAATTCATGTATCTATAATCAATTGTTGAATTATGTGTTATGATTTTATCAAGTATATTTCATACGAGCTTACTAAGCTTTATAGCTTACTTTGTTTATTTTTCTCGTGTTTTATAGTGTTATCAAAGCTAGCTCAGATTCACGAATCGTTGGAGATCGTTTCACACTACCACCTATCACTTGGTACCTTTGAACTATGGTATTTTAAATATATGGCATGTATAGGTATTTTGAGTCGTTTTGATTATGGGTTGATAGTGATTTTGGTTATTTGTAATGACTTGTAATGACATATGATTTAGTTTGTAAATATGGCCATGTGTGTTGACTTAATTTGGTGGATTTGGTTATGTGGATGTATGATTAATATTTTGAGTTCATGGATAGATATGTGATTAGCTTATAGTATGAGGCTTGTGCATATGGAATTAGTAAATGTTAAATGGTTGATATTAGATATGAATTATGTTTGTGAATTGGTGTAAAATGATGTATGTTTGGTAAAGGTTTAGTTTGTTTGTAACACCCCAAACCCAGTCAAAACGCTACGAATGAATTTGGTATGCTGCAGGGAAGATAATTTTGGGAAACTAACTAAAAACCACAAGTTGGAAAAACTTTGCTTATCGTTATTGTACCTTTAGAGAAAATTTAAAGTTACTGTTTAGCTTAGACCGCATTACGAAATCGGGTTCATTTGTTGAAAATCAAATTTAAGAAAAGTTTCGTTAAATTTGTCAATTAAAAATGAGGTTGTAGATTCTAAGTGAAAACTCTGAATTAATTTGTTACTCGTTATCCATCTTTCAATAGCCAATTGAAAATCAACTTTTAAAGTTTATTAAGCATGCTAAATCAACTTTATAGAAAAATCCAAATTAAAGTTAAAGTGGCCTTATTACAATACCGAAAGCCAAACTTAATAGTGAAATTTAAAATATAGTGAACGAAATTACTAAAAACACTGCATGGCCACCTCGAGTCCGCCTCGGCTTCAAATTCGTGATCTAAGGATTACCTGCAAAATTAAATAAAGGGGTGAGTCACCGAGACTCAGTGTGTAATCCCCAATGAACGATATTTAGGCTCCAAGCCCACAGATGCCAGTTGGGCCTTAGCCCGCACAATCCACCACATTGAGCATGTATGCAATGCGACCTAGCCCAACCTCCTTTTCCAACCTCTATATCATCGAATCAGCCAAACGCCCATGGCACCAAGCCACTGTGGTTCTAGACCACTGTGATACCAGATCACTGTGACAAAGTCACTAATAGTATGTGTGGGGCCAACCCACCATGGTACCAAGCCAACACAGTTAATAACGTAATTTAATATATAGAGTGTGTGAGAATTACACACCTGATAACGCGTAAGACTAGACTCTCTACGTTGACGCTTTCACTAGCAAGGATGACGACTATTTGTCTATCCCAACCAGACGTAGGCTCTCCACCACAACCTCGTGGATAGTCCTGAACTGCCGACACGGCATGCCTCTTGAACTTAGGAGTGGAGGCTATGGGTCCACTCCCATCCTTAGATTGACTAGCACTCGCATCCATGGAGAATCTTTGATCAGTACAATACTAAAATGGAAACAGTGGTTATCTAACAACGTTATCAGGCTAAGGTGGCGAATAAACAATGAATGACCAAACAAATAGAATCAGAGGGTAACTCATTACCTTTGTTACTAACGCGAGTAAGAAAGACTTCTTGGAAAAGAACTTTCGGTAACCTAAGAAGTCTTAGTACTTCTCTTCCTGATATTCGGCTACTTAATCAATGGAAACCGAACACTTTAAAGATTGGCTTGCGAAACTGAATGAGTCTAGGATATCATCAAGTTAGAATCAATTCCGAAAACAGAACAAAAGAAACGGCCTTTCGGTCGAACCAAAATGAAAAGAACCACCCTTTCCATCCATTCAGCCAACGTCCAAACTTGCCAATGACCTTCCAAACACTGGCTAGATGAAAAAGAGAATACGAGAATGAGCCCCTACAATCGGCCAATGCCTCAAGGAACTGAGTCAGCACCTTCGATTTAACAACCAACAAGAGAAAAGAATGAACAAAAAAAGAAGAAGAAGAATGTCTTACCAAAATAACAAGGAGACGCCGATTGAGAAGGCTTAAAGGATAAGTGGCGGCTATCTAGTAGAGAAAAGAGAAAAGTTAGAGAGTAGAAGAGATATCGGTTTGCAAAAAGAAAGTGATTAGAGAAGAGAAAAGAAGAAGTCAGAATGGAAACAAGGTTCGGCTATTACCCAAAGAAACAAGAAGGAGAGAAGAGAAACAAAGAGTGTTACAGTTTTGGTAGAGAAGAAATGTACCAAAGTTACCAAAATGCAAAAGAAAGGGAAGATGGTTTCGGCTTTAGAGTAAAGTGGGAAACCAATGGAAAGAAGAAAGAAAAAGAATAAAAAAGAGCGCAAGAAGACTTGCCAAAAGTCGGCACTCAACACCCCCTTAATGACCGAATATGCTCTAACGAAAAAGAGAGAAAAGCCTAAGACCCAAAGAACTTTCGGCACACTCACCTCTCCCAGCACCAAAACCAAATTCTCTTCCCCCACTTCAAGCTTCCCACATTCGGCCACCACTCCACCAACCTCAAATCCCATACTTTTCTCCTACCTTCACTCCCCTCCAACAATTTGAATTAGTTTGACCCATTCAAACCCCACTATCGCCTCATGGCCACTCATACAAGATCTTTGACTCATTCTACCAACAGCCTTGAAGAGCCCTTGCCGAATCCACTACCTTAGCTCCCTACACGCAAAAATAAAGCTTCTGAATGCTATCGATGTGACTCAAACCCCTTCCTCCTACTGCTCCCTTGTGACGCCACTTCCCTGCAACTTAAGTGGCGTCCCCTTGCCACTTTACCACACCACTTCTTGTGTCAACAAACACGAGTAATTACCCTTAAGGCCTGCCTCATCTAGCTCTCCCCTAAAGTGCCCAAAAACAAAATTTTCACCAAGGCACAAGCTTAACCTCAAGCCTTTCTGGAACCCCAAATTAACAGACAAGACATACCAAAGACATAGAAACATAACAAATACAGAGCCCCTAATTCTAGGATGTTACAGTTCTACCCCTTTAAAGAAATTTCGGCCTCGAAATTTACGTGATCAAAAGAGGTGAGGGTATTGCTGTCGTATCACATCCTCTGGTTCCCACGTGGCCTCCTCTGAATCATGGTTCCGCCACAACACTTTAACCAACAGAACCATTTTTCTCCGCAAAACTTTAACATCTCGGTCAAAGATCTGAACTGGTTCCTCTTCAAAAGATAAATCAGCTCTCTCTTCAATTTCCTCCACTGGAACTACGTGAGATGGATCCGAATGGTAGCGCTTTAGCATCGAGGCATGGAATAAATCATGTATCTGTCTCAATTCTGGAGGTAACTCGAGCTGATACGCCACTGGTCCCACACGTTTCAACACACGATAAGGCCCGATGAACCTGAGGCTCAACTTGCCTTTCCGTCCAAACCTTAAAACTTTCTTCCACGGTGAAACATTTAGGAATACCTGATCACTCACAGAGAACTCTATATTCTTACGCTTCAAATCAGCATAAGATTTCTGCCTGTCGGAAGCTTCCTTCAACCGAGTCCAAATCAACTTAACTTTTTCCTCTGTCTCCAAAACCAATTCCGGACCCAACAACTGACGCTCACCCAACTTTGTCCAGCAAGTAGGAGCACGACTTTTCTGACCATACAACGCTTCATAGAGTGCCATCTGAATTCTAGATTGGTAGCTATTATTGTATGCGAATTCTGCCAACGGTAGAAAATTCTCCCAACTACCCTCGAAATCGATAACATAGCCTTTCAACATGTCTTCCAATATCTGAATTACCCTCTCAAACTGACCATCAGCCTGTGGATGAAATGCTGTGCTGAAGTCTAGTCTTGTACCCAATGCTTGATGCAACGCTTTCCAAAATCGCGACGTAAACCTAGGGTCTCTGTCTGATATGATCGACATAGGTACCCCATGCAACCTCACAATCTCTGCTACATACAGCTTGGCTAACTTCTGTAGTGAATACCGGTATGAAGTGAGCGGACTTCGTCAATCGATCCACAATTACCCACACTGAATCTTTCTTCGTAGGCATAAGGGGTAGCCCACTCACAAAGTCCATCGTTATCTTCTCCCACTTCCAAAGTGGAATCTTTACTGGCTGTAGCAACCCTGAAGGTAACTGATTTTTTCGCCTTCACCTGCTGACACGTTAGACACTACCCACAAGCTCGGTATCCTCTTGCTTTAGTCTCGGCCACCAAAACTGTTCCCGCAGATCCCAATACATCTTACTTCTACCAGGATGCATAGCGTATGGGCTACTATGCACTTCCTGAAGAATCTTCTGCCTTAACTCGGAATCCCTCGGCATACAGGCCTTTCCTCAAAAGTACAAAACTCCATCACTGTTCAAGCCGAAATCCTCTATCCCACCATTTGCCACAAGCTGAAATTTAGAACTTAGCGATTCATCTGACAACTGCCTCTCTCTAATCTGACTAACCCAAGAGGGTTTCACTTGAAATTCTGCTAGCAAACTTCCATCATCATACAAGCTGAGATGAGTGAACATTGCTCTCAAATCCGATATTACCTTATGACTCAACACGTCTGCCACTACGTTAGCCTTACCCGGGTGGTACTCGATCGAGTAGTCATAATCCTTCAACAACTCAATCCACCTCTGTTGTCTTAAATTCAACTCCTTCTGGGTAAGGAGATATTTCAAGCTCTTGTGATCCGTGTAGATGATGGACCTCTCCCCATACAGGTAGTGTCTCCAAATCTTCAGAGTAAATACTACCGCAGCTAACTCAAGATCATGCGTAAGATAGTTCACCTCATGTGGTCTCAATTGCCGTGACGCATATGCTACTACTTTCCCCTCTTGCATCAACACACATCCTAACCCTGTGTGCGATGCATCACAGTAGACGACAAACTCCTTCCCTGCCTCAGGCTGAATTAACACTGGTGCCTCTGTCAAAATCCTCTTCAACTTCTTAAAACTTTCCTACTGCTTATCTGACTAGACAAATGATACTCCCTTCTGTAATAACTTGGTTAATGGGTCAGCTATTAACGAGAACCCGTCAACAAACCTTCTATAATACCCAGCCAAACCAAGAAAACTCCGAATTTCTACCACAGACTTAGGCGGTTTCCAGTCCAACACGGCTTCAATTTTTCAGGGATCAACCCTAATCCCCTCAGCAGATACAACATGACCCAAAAAGGTAACTTCTTTCAACCAAAATTCTCACTTACTGAATTTGGCGTACAGCTACTTCTCCCTTAGAATCTGCAGAACCACTCGAAGATGTGAATCATGCTCTTCTTCCGTCCTGGAATATATCATGATATCGTTTATGAACACCACAGAAAACTGGTCCAGATAGGGTTGGAATACTCGATTCATCATGTCCATAAACGCCGCAGGTGCGTTCATCAACCCGAACGGCATCACCAAGAACTCGTAGTGACCATAACGAGTTCGAAATGCTGTCTTATGAATATCTGCCTCATTGACCTTAAGCCAATGATACCCTAACCTCAAGTCTATCTTTGAAAAGACCGAAGCACCTCACAACTGATCGAACAGATCGTCTGTCCTAGGCACCGGGTACTTGTTCTTTATCGTCAACTTGTTCAATTGCCTGTAGTCAATGCACATCCGCATCGATCCATCATTCTTCTTTATGAACAACACTGGCGCCCCCCATGGTGACACACTTGGTCGAATAAAACCCCGGTCCAACAATTCCTAAATCTGTGCTTTAAGTTCCATCAGCTCCTTCGGCGCTATTCTATATGGAGTAATGGAAACTGGAGCTGTTCCCGAAAGAAGATCAATACCAAACTCCACATCGCGATCCGGTGGTAACCCTGGAAGCTCTTCTGGAAAAACATCAGAGAATTCCTTCACTGTTCTAACATCTTTCACCGATAATTCCCTGACTTCCAATGCACTGATAAAAGCTAAGAAAGCCTCGCATCCCTTTCTCACCATGCTTTCAGCCTTAAGAGCAGACACCACATTGGTCAAATAATTCCTTCTTTCGCCTATCACTAGCACCCATTATCCTTGGGAGTCTTCAACACCATGTGCTTAGCAGCACAATCCAAGTTTGCCCGATAATTCACTAACCAGTCCATGCCTAAGATCAAATCGAACTCGCCGAAAGGCAGTTCCATCATATCAGCCGGAAAAACTATCCCTTGTACTTCTAAGGGCACATTCATAAGGAGTTTATTCACCACTACAGATTGTCCTAAAGGGTTAATCACAGTCATCTCCCTAGAAGCAATCTCAAATTCTATGTTCAGAGTTCCAGAGACAGTTCTAGCAACATAAGAATGCGTTGACCCAATATCAATCAGTGCAGTAAAGGGTAAACCAAAAATAGGGAACGTACCGGTTATACCGTCTGGTGCATCGCCCTCCTCTTGGTGTCTGGCTGCATAGACCAACCCAGGTTGTCTCATGGCTATATTCCCAACACCTCTGCTCGGTGCTCCATGCCCTCGATCGAAACCATTTCCTCCTCTAGTCGAACCACGACCTCTCTGCAGTTGCTGACCACCTCTTCCCGACTGACTATAACCCTGACCATTTGGACGCGCTCTGTTGGGCTCTTGCGGACAGTCCTTTACCCGATGATCCATAGATCCACATCTGAAGCATCCTCTACCACCCAACCAACACTCTCCTGAATGAAATTTCCCACATCGAGTACACAGTTGAGATCGACCAACAGCAGCAGGCCTCGCAGCTCGACCTGGTCCATCTAACCTAGGCCTCTTTTGAAAATTCCTTGTAGATCATGATGATCCAAAATTCCTTTTATTCCTTCCTTTGTCCTTATCCTGATTTTGCCTTTCAGACCTCTTTACCTCTTCGGCTATCTTAGCCTTCTCCACCAGAATGGTAAACTCCCTTTCCTGTTGCGGAGCTATCAGTAGTCGTAACTAGTCCCTCAGGCCATCTTCAAATCAGACACAACGCTCATGATCTGTTGCAACAGTACCCCGGGCATATCAACTCAGACGTAAGAATTTTGCCTCATCCTCGGCCACTGACTTACTTTCCTGAACCAAATTAAGGAATGCCTTTCACTGAGCTTCCACATAACTCGACCCAATATATTTCCCTTTGAACGTAGACTTAAAGAAGTCCCAGGTAATGCAGTCCGCTACTGTACCATCTCTAACCGTGAGCCACCACTGGTAAGCCTCATCTCGGAGAAGAGACACAACTCCTTTCAATTTCTCTTCCTCAGTGTAGTCAAGATCATCCATGATGCGCTCAACCGCTTCCAACCAATACCCAGATACGTTAGGAGCCACACCAGAAACGCCCTTAAACATTTTAGCCCTATTAGCTCGAAGTCGCTCCAACACAGATTTTTGAGCTACTGATCCCATGCTCCCTCTAGTAACTCTCTCCAAAACACGTAACATCGTCTTAGACATAGCATCGTCTCCACCAGTTTGATCCTGAAATTCTGCTTCCGCAACTGGCGGTGCTGTCACTTCACCTTCCGGCCCATGTCCTGATTCCAAAGGTTTAGACCCAACACCCTGGCCTGTACCACAGCCTCGCATGCCACAACCACGTCCTCTAGCACTCATGACTAATGATGCGACTATAAATATACCCTAAGTACCACCTTTGAAATGGGGGCGAAAGGGGGGCGAAAGCAAGGCCAAGAAGCCAAGCCAAGAGCCTATAAATATACCCTAAGTATATTCCAAGAGCCTATAAATATACCCTAAGTACCACCTTTGAAAGGGGGCGAAAGCTAGGCCAAGAAGCCAAGCCGAGAAGGTCAGAGTTAGGAAGTAACGCGAGGATAGCCAGTTGATTCATCCCAAGAAGCCGAAATTATACTCAAGACGGCGGAATTCTCCTTCAATCCCATCAGGGAGTTTTAGGATTTTTCTTATGTTTTGTTTTATCTTTTCTCCTGTGATGTTTTCTTTTTACATTATGAACTAAATCCTTCAGATACCTGAAAAGGGATGAAACCTAGAACGATTTTATTATTTGATTTTTAAGTTATATGATAAATTACTTAGTTTGTTCTTAATTATGTTGCTTAATCCAAATTTAATGTGCTTAGGTGGAGGAGGAATAGACTCTGCCTAAGAGTAGATCTAACATAATCAAGCGGAGTTGATCGGGGGCCTAGAGATAGGGTTACGAGATTTTGCCAGATTAGGGTGAAACCTACTATGGGAATCCACTGATCGATTTACTGCTTTCCTAGGGGGTTATTATAAGCGAACGAGAGTTCCACTAATTAACCAAGGATTAGACGTTATTCGCTTCGAGAGAGGGTTTAACATATGTTAGGGAGTCTCACGGATCAAGCTAAGTAAAAGAAATCATATAATTTAAGGTTAGATAATAAGAGAAGTCTAGGTGTGAAACACCCCAAACCCAGCCCATGAGCCTTGACCTGATCTGGTATGCTCCTCGAGAAAACATTTGAAAATCTATTTGTTACTTAGGAAAAATTCGTGTGGTTTTGAAGAAGGATTTGCTTGTGTTGGGTTCAATTGAAAACTTTTGTTAATTTAGAAATCAGGGATTTATTAAAAACCTTGTTTACATATTAAAAGATATGCCGAAATTGTTTTAAAAATTTTACCTTTAAATTGGAAATTATTTGTGATAGGTGGTCAAAAACACTTAATATTTATTTTTAAGAAAAACCATTTAACTTTGATTTAACCTTAATCGTATTGTAATAAAATCAAATAAAAAGCATGCATAAAACAGTTCATACTATGGCCTTATTACATCGAAAATGAAACCCAAAATAAATCCAAAATACTTAAAATATAACAAGTTCAAAATAAAATAAAGTCCCGAACTGAGCATGGCCACCACTAAGCTCCCGCCGACCCGGTCCATCACCGAAGCGTCACCTAAAAATATTCCCACAACGGGTGAGTCAAATGACTCGGTGTGTGTAGCAACCACACTAAGCCCTAATGATTCGCATATCGGATCATACATATACATATTACAATTTACAAATAATGATGCATTCCCGAACCCAAACCTAGATGCCATCCGCTACATATCACCCGTACCAACCATCACACCGTGGGGACTACTAAGTCAACCCTCCATCCACTACACATCATTGAAGAAGCGATCATTTGCAGACGACGGCGTGCTCATCGCCTCTATATATATATATATATTGTGGCATTGCCACCAGATAAAATTTCGTGACATGAGTCACCACATTCATATTATGTGACCGAAGTCACCACATTCAGATATTTGTGGTATAAACCACCAGATCACTTCCCCTTTCCATATAACCCGTATGCCCTATGTCATACCAGTATGCATAAACCATGTCATATTACTTATTCACATTCTTATAATTCTACAAATGTGCTGTACAAATCATATTATACTCATAGTAGGAGTAGGAAAACGTACCTGAGTACTTGTACCATTGCATGGTACCCTTAGCCACATCTTACATTTTCATATTAATACATTTATTAAGACATAACCATAAATCTATTTAGGCTTAGTGCGGGGTACACACCTGGTTTACTTAGCGAATTCACTAAAATCCCGAAGAATCCCGATCTACTGCTCTAGATCTTGGTTCCTATAACTAGGCATATTAACAAAACCTATTCCGGTTATATAACCAAATCCCGAAAGATTATGACAACTTAAATTCTTACCTTGCTGCCGATTTGACTACTAACCAAATCCCAAAAACTTGGTGATACCTCTTCTTGCAATCGGTTAGGCACTAAATCACCTAAATGGTTAGTTTTCGGCTTTTTGAACAAGTAAGAAATAGATCTAAAACATCAATTATGGCCTTGGCCGAATGTCACATACACTTACCTTATGGATCTAAATCCCGAAATATCACTTGTCCTTAGTATCTGTCGAAATCCATACAAACACTATGTCAAATCTGATTTTAATACTTAATGAACACCATTAATGGCCTTCGGCCCAAGATGACTCTGGCTTACTTTAGATCTTGAGATCCCAAATGATCTCCTCCTTGTAATCGACAACTACCAAATCCCGAAAGACCCTTCAAAGTTTCGGCCATAGAGTATTATTAGGATTAGATACCTATATTTTGGCTAAAAGAAAAGAAATAATAATATGACAACAATTAACTCCTTACCCTTTATGTTGTAGGCGACGGCACCCTTACCAAAACTCATAGAGATATTCGGCTAAGACTACTTTGAGTATTCGGCTATGGCTTAGAAAGAACTTGCTTTCAGCTTTTGGAAGATTGAGAGAAAAAGAAGAGGAGAAAGGTGAAGAAATCGGCTAAACTTTGCTTGAGTTTTCGGCTTGGAAAAATAAAAGAGAAGAGGAGGTTTACTAGAGAATTCGGCAGAGGGAAAAGAGAAAAGAAAAAAATGAAGAATGGATACCCTTTTCCCCTTTTTGCCGAAATTACTCTACCTAGAGCCCCCTATTCGGCCAACTCTCCTTATTCTGATAACTTTATCTCTCAATTATCACCTTTTTCAAAATAATAAAAATAATCCAACACTTATCTCTTTAATTAATTTATCCCTATTTATCTCTTAAAAATAAAAGGATTTAAACTCCTAAAATATAGCCTTAATTATCACCATTTATCTTTTAAAAATAAAAGGATTTAAACTCCTAAAATATAGCCTTAGTGCCGTCCATTGCTGCTCATCTCTGCTGCAAAATAAAACTATTATTTTGCTTCCCTTGTGGCTCGAACCTGAGCCCTTCCTCATAGCCTATGGCGTCACCTACCAAAGCTCTAAGTGGCGCCTCCAAGCCACTGTGCCAAGCCCATTTCTATGTCATAATTCCCCTACAATTTATCTTAAGGCCTATCAGTCTTAGCTTCCTCTTTTAAACTTAAAATCGAATAATTTTTAAGACATTCTTCTTCACACTAAAGTTCTAAAAATTCATAAAGTACATTCAAGCACACATAGGCATGCTACTTCATAAAATTAAGTAATTATGCAAAAGCCATAAATCCAGGATATTACAGTTTCTACCCCCTTAAATTAATTTCGACCTCGAAATTACCTGGCTGAAATAAGTGAGGGTATTGCTGTTGCATTGCTTCTTCTGGCTCCCACGAAGCTTCTTCTAATCCATGATTACGCAATAACACTTTGACTAGAGGAACTGATTTCCTTCGTAGCACTTTCACATCTCGTTCCAAAATCTGAATTGGCTCTTCCTCGTAGGATAAATCTGGCCTTAGCTCCACCTCTTCAACCGAAACTACATGGGATGGGTCTGATTGATAACGGCGTAGCATAGAAACATGGAATACGTCGTGCATCTGCTTCAACTCTGGTGGCAACTCCAACTGGTATGCCACTGGTCTAACTCGCTTCAATACCCGGTAAGGTCCTATAAACCTGGGACTTAACTTCCCTTTGCGACCAAACCTCATCACCTTCTTCCATGGCAAAACCTTAAGAAACACTTGATCTCCCACATCAAATTCTATTTCTTTCTGTTTGAGATCCCCATAAGACTTTTTCCTATCAGATGCCTCCTTCAACCGTGCCCGAATTACCTCAACCTTTTCCTCAGATTCTGCCACAATCTCTGGACCCAAAACTCGACGTTCCCCTAATTTCGTCCAATACGTAGGAGTGCGACACTTTCGTCCATACAGCGCTTCATACGGTGCCATCCGAATACTGGCCTGATAGCTGTTGTTGTATGCAAATTCCACTAACGGCAAATACTCTTCCCAACTTCCTCTGAAGTCTATTACACAGCCTCTCAACATATCCTCTAACACTTGGATTACTCGTTCAGACTGACCGTCCGACTGTGGATGAAAAGCCATAGTGAAATCCAATCTGGTGCCTAAAGCTTAATGTAGAGCTTTCCAAAATCGAGACGTAAACCTTGGATCCCTATCTGAGATAATCGATACCGGAACTCCATGTAACCTCACAATTTCCGCCACATATAACTTTGCCAACTTCTGCAAAGAATAATCAACTCGCACTGGTAAGAAATGCGCTGACTTTGTCAACCGATCCACTATCACCCATACCGAGTCCTTCTTAGTAGGCGTAAGGGGAAGCCCACTAACGAAGTCCATGGTAATTCTCTCCCACTTCCACTGGGGAATCTTTATCGGTTGAAGCAACCCTGACGGAACTTGATGTTCAGCTTTAACTTGCTAACATGTCAAGCACTTGCTGACAAATTCGGTAACTTCCCGTTTTAAACCAGGCCACCAAAACTGTTCCCGTACGTCTCTGTACAACTTACTACCTCCGGGATGCATAGCATAAGGGCTATTATGCGATTCCCGAAGAATCTTCTGCCTTAACTCCTCATTCTTCGGCATACAAACTTTACCCTTGAAACAAAATAGTCCCTCATCATTAATACCATAATCTTCCAACCCCCCACTTTGCACTTGCTGCAACTTAGCACTTAGATCCTCATCCACTAACTGACTTTCCTTCACCTCATTCAACCACGTCGGCTTGACTTGCAACTCTGCTAACAAACTTCCGTCGTCGTACAAGCTTAGATGTGCAAACATCGCCGCCAGATCCGACACCACCTTCCGACTTAGGGCATCTGCCACTACATTCCCTTGCCCGGATGATACTCTATGGAACAGTCATAGTCTTTCGACAACTCCACCCACCTTCGCTGTCTCAGGTTCAACTCCTTCTGAGTCAACAGATACTTAAGGCTCTTGTGGTCTGTGTAGATCACCGACTTTTCTCCATAAAGATAATGCCTCCATACCTTAAGAGCAAAGACCACTGCCGCTAATTCCAAATCGTGCGTCCGGTAGTTAACCTCGTGAGGCCTTAATTGTCGAGACGCATAAGCGACTACTTTCCCGTCTTGCATCAAAACACACCCTAATCCTGTGTGAGAAGCATCATAGTACACTACAAATTCCTTCCCTGCCTCAGGCTGAATCAGAACTGGAGCTTCCGTCAACACCCTCTTAAGCTTCTCAAAGCTCTCTTGTTGCTTATCTGTCCATACAAATGGTACCTCCTTTCTCAACAATTTCGTCAGTGGTGCGGCTATTGATGAAAACCCTTCTACAAACCTTCTGTAGTAGCCTGCCAATCCCAAGAATCTACAAATCTCAGCCACAGACTTAGGTGGTTTCCAATCCAGCATTGCCTCAATCTTTCTAGGATCCAACCTTATCCCTTCAGTAGACACCACATGCCCTAAGAAGGCAACTTCCTTAAGCCAAAATTCACACTTGCTGAATTTGGCATAAAACTTCTTCTCCCTCAACACTCGTAACACAATCCGAAGATGCTCATCATGCTTCTCTTCAAACTTGGAGTACACAAGGATGTCGTCAATGAACACAACGACGAACCTATCCAAGTAAGGTTGAAAAACCCGGTTCATCATATCCATGAATGCGGCTGGGGCATTCATAAATCCGAACGGCATCACTAAGAACTCATAATGCCCGTATCTTGTTCGGAAAGCTATCTTATGGATATCTGCCTCTTTCACCTTAAGCTGATGATACCCAGGCCTTAGATCTATCTTTGAGAACACCGCCGCTCCCTTAAGCTGATCGAACAAGTCGTCTATCCTTGGCAAAGGATACTTGTTCTTGATAGTCAGCTTATTCAACTGACGATAGTCTATGCACATACGCATAGTTCCGTCCTTCTTCTTCACAAACAAGACCGGTGCTCCACATAGAGACATACTGGGTCGAATAAACCCACGATCAAGCAATTCTTTGATCTGAGCCTTGAGCTCAACTAACTCCTTTGGTGCCATTCTATAAGTGGCAATTGACACAGGAGCTGTTCCCGGGAGCAAATCAATTCCGAACTCTACCTCCCTATCCGAGGGTATTCCAGGTAATTCCTCCGGAAAGACATCCGCAAATTCCTTTACAGTTCTAACTCCACTAACTCCCCCTTCTTTTGCATCCAACGCCCTAACAAAAGTCAGGAATGCCTTATACCCTTTCCGAACCATCTTATCTGCCTTTAAAGCAGAGACTACGTTAGACAAGTAATTTCTTCTTTCTCCTATCATGACTATCACCTCATCCTCTGGGGTCCTTAACTCCATTTGTTTAGCTGTACAATCCAATACAGCCCAATGTTCCACTAGCCAGTCCATACCAAGTATAAGATCAAATTCTTCGAAGAGTAGTTCCATTAAGTCGGCAGAAAATACTACTCCTTGAATTTCTAGAGGTACACTCCGAAAGATCTTATTCACTACTACAGTTTGGCCTAATGGGCTTACTACAGTCATCTCCCTATCAGAAAGTTCAGAGGCTATGCCTAGTGTTTCAACTACACTACATGCAACATAAGAATGGGTCGAACCCACATCAACCAAAGCAAAATAAGGCTTGCCAAATATAAGGAACGTACCGGTTATGACGTCCGGTGCGTCTCCATCCTCCCTCCGACGAACCATATACACTAGATCCGGCTGTCTTGCCTCTGTATTACCAACACCTCTGCCAGGTGCTCCTCGTCCCCTTCCAGCACCATTACCTCTACCATTCGAACCACGACCTCGCTGAGGTTGCTGTCCACCTCTACCAGCCTGATTAACACCCTGACCTGTTGGTCGACTCTCGTCTATCTTTATGAGACAGCCCTTAATCATGTGATCCTTGGATCCACACTTAAAACATCCTCCCGTCTTCTTCCAACACTCCCCTAGATGCATCTTCCCACACTGGGTACAAGTACGATACTGCTCTCCTAAACCAACTTGCTGACCTCGCGGCCCATCAACTCTAGGCCTCTTCTGCACATTCCCAGATGATCCCGACGATCCAAAACCTCTCTTTTGTCTATTCAGATCAAAGTTCTACGTTATAGAGTCCTTGATTCCTTCGGCCACCTTAGCCTTCTCCACCAACACAGCAAATCTTGCTGCGGAGCTATCAATAACATCAGATCATCTCTTAGCCTTCTCCACCTTAGCCATCTTGCTGCGGAGCTATCAATAACATCAGATCATCTCTTAGTCCGTCCTCAAACCAGACACACCGCTCATGCTCCGTAGCCACTATCCCTCGAGCATACTGGCTCAACCTTAAGAATTCAGCCTCGTACTCCGTTACGGACTTATTCCCTTGAACCAGCCCTAAAAAGCCTTCCTCTGTGCATCAACGTAATGAGTACCAACATACTTCTTCTGATATGCCGCTTTAACATATTCCCACGTCAGATCCTCAGCTGTGGCACCATCCTGAACTGTGAGCCACCATTGATATGCTTCATCGCGAAGAAGTGACACCAACCCTTTCAACTTTTCCTCAGCGGTCAAATCGAGCTCATCCATAATTTACTCAGTTGCTTCCAACCAATACTCAGCCGTACTGGGTGCCACCCCAGACACGCCACGGAACACCTTAGCTCCGTTGGCTCGGAGTCGCTCGGGCACAGACTTTCGAGCTCCCATATTTCCTCCTGCACCAGCCACCATTTCAAGAACTCGCAGCACCGCCTGCGATACTGCATCATCCCCCGTCTGATCTTGCTGCTCAACACCAACAGCTGGTGGGGGTGGTGGTGGTACCTCATTTTCAGACCCTTGACCCGATCTAAGGGTTATGACACGGTCATTCTACCTCGACTGCGTCCTCGTACATTACGACCACGTCCCCTAGAGCTCGTTCTTACGATCGCGCTTTAATCTGATTAAGAAATTTTATGAATTAGTCCTTGTTCCACCGATTATCCGCGAAAAAGTTTTATGAAAGAAGTTTAGAAGTAATTCTTTCGATCATTCAAAGTTTCAAGTCTTCTATCCTAATTCAGAGAAGTACAATCCATTCAGTAATATCTACCACACACATTCATCATTCAACCATTTTTGGTCTGTTCCTATCCCAGGGGTATTTTCATCATTTCTTCTATAAGGGTATTTTGGTAATAAATCGGGGTCAATTTGAAAATCTTAATAAATCAGGGCACTTTGAAATTTTCAAAACGCGAGGGTACTTTAAAAAAAATTTCCTCAAATCAGAGGTACGGCAGAAATTTTGGAAATCAGGGTTATTTTGGTAATTTTTGTAAATCAGGGGTAATTTCGTAAATTTTCCAAATCAAAGTGTCTTGGTATTTCGAGAAGATAAAGTTTTTGGATACTTTTGCAAAATCAGAAAATTTTATTAAAATCAGGGGTAGTATGGTAATTTTGAAATCCAAGGGCATTTTAATAATTTTACCACCAGGGGTATTTAGGTAATTTTGTAAGTTGAAAATATTTAAAAAAAATTCAAACTTAATTTTGCTACAAATTAAAGGGGTAATTTGGTGATTTTAAAACTGAAGTTCTTATGAAAATACGGCTAATCCCTTTCGGGTTTTAGTTATTGAGTTTAACCCGTGAATAAGTCGTCTTGGTTAGGGTGAACCGTAGCTACGCACTGCAGGATTCCAAATGAAGAGGAGGTGAGTCACTAGGATCAACTAAGTACCGTGCTCTTCCAGATCCAATCCTAGACATGCGCACAATGGTTGCCACACCCCGACTCGGCGACTTAGCCACAGGTTTGTTTACTTAGGCTTTAAGTTTTATGAATTTCTATGTTGGGGTAAACTCATCCTAGGGTTCAATAGTTCTTATTATACTATTCTACGTTCCCATTCTAACCTTATACAAATCATACTCTAACTCACACAATGGTTAGAAGTACTTACCTGGTGGACTTCGGGTCGGAGACTTAGGTGCCATGCCAGAAAAACCTGCTTATTCACAAAATTGTTCACAAAACTGATTTGGGCTCATTTTGGAAAACGTTATGGGCTTTTAAACCAAGGCCGAGAGTTTAAAACTAGGCTCTAATACCAATCTGAAACACCCCAAACCCGGCCCACGAGCCTTGGCCGAATCTCGTATGCTCCTCGAGAAAACATATGAAAATCTGTTTGTTACTTAGGAAAAATTCGTGTGGTTTTGAAGAAGGATTTGCTTGTGTTGGGTTCAATTGAAATCTTTTGTTAATTTAGAAATCAGAGATTTATTAAAAACCTTGTTTTCATATTAAAAGATATGCCGAAATTGTTTTAAAAATTTTACCTTTAAATTGGAAATTATTTGTGATAGGTGGTCAAAAACACTTAATATTTATTTTTAAGAAAAACCATTTAACTTTGATTTAACCTTAATCGTATTGTAATAAAATCAAATAAAAAGCATGCATAAAATAGTTCATACTATGGCCTTATTACATCGAAAACGAAACCCAAAATAACCTATTAGGTTATAAAATGTTGCAAATTATGCTTGTGTATGCATGTAAAATAGGGTGGCAAAATGGCTTTGCAAATAGCCTATTTTTGTCCACACGAGTAGAGACGCGGTCGTGTGTCTTCGCTTGGTGTGGCACACCGTCATGTTACACAGCCATGTGTCCACTGGTGTTGATATTAAATTGAAGTCAATATGCTCCACACGGTCTCACACACAGGCGTGTGACTGGCCGTGTGGTATTAGTCAGTATACCCCCTAATTTACAGATAGCTTAGCACACGGGTGTGTGACTTGGTCGTGTTTTATAAGTTAGTATACCCTACAGGTTTGGCATGGCCTAGCACACAGCCTGGCACACAGGCGTGTGTGGCCACTTCGAAGGGCACACGGGCTTAGGATACGAGCTTGACACACGGGCGTGTGGTTGGCCGTGTGACCCAAGTTAGTATGTACCCTCTGTTTTTACACGGCTGGTGACTCGAGCATGTCTAATGGTCGTGTGAGACACACGGCCTGGCTACACAGGCGTGTGTCCTCTATTTTGAGTAAAATTTTCAATCTTTCATGAAAGTTTTATAAGTTACCGGTTTAGTCCCAAACTGCTCTAAAAGCATGTTTAAGGCCTCGTAGGCTATTATAAGGGACTAATTGATTGAGATTGAATGATGATTCTATGAAATGATTGAATGCCTGAGAAAAGTACGGTTATATGTGTTATGAGTCCGTTGATGCTCCGTAACCCTATTCCGGCATTGAATAGGGGTGAGAGGTGTTACATGAATGATGAATGTTGAGTTGTAAAAATGTATGCTAAAAGTATGTATAAATGTGTTGTAAGTCTGGTAATGCTCTGTAACCCTATTTTGGTGTTGAATACGGGTGAGGGGTGTTACATTTATTAGTATCAAAGCTACGATTTAGTCAATTCTAGGACTAACGTAACGTTAGTAAGATTCTAGCTATACATGCCAGATATAAACTGTGATAGTGTGATGGCTCCTGAAATTTTAAAATGTGTTTTCATTTAGTAAATGGATCCCAATCGAGCTATACCTGATGAGGTTGAAAGTAATGCGCCAGCTCCAGCACAAGGGATAGCGCCATTTGATTCTAGACCCATATCGGGTAGCCAGGGAGGAGAGGCTAAAGAAGCCTTCTTCCAAATGATGAATGAGGGTTCACACAATATATACGAATGAACCCGATTGCTCAACAACCTCCACCCTTTTCTAATCCCCAACCTATTCCCGTAGCTCCTCAAGGTGTCAAGCTTTTAAGATTGAATAATCTTCCAGTTGATAAGATCCATAAACATGGGGCTGAAGAGTTCAGAGCTAATTTTGATGATGATCCTAAGAGTCGAGTTTTGGCTTGAAAATACAATTCGAATGTTTGATGAGCTTTCTTGCACAACGGGTGAATGTTTAAAATGTGCTATATCACTTCTGAGGGACACCGCGAACCAATGGTGGAATATGTTAGTTTCAGTGGTGCCGAGAGAAAGAGTCACCTGGGAGTTCTTTCAAATCGAGTTCCGGAAGAAATACATAAGCCAACAGTATCTAGATCAAAAGCACAAAGAGTTTTTATAATTGAAACAAGATTTTATAAAACGGATCCGAGTATGAAAGAGAATTTTTACGGTTGAGTAAATATGCTCGGAAATATGTTTCTACTAAAGAGATCATGTGCAAACGGTTTGTTGACGGGTTGGACGATAATATTAAACTTCTGGTCGGGATTTTAGATTTGAAAGAATTTGTTATATTAGTTGATCAGGCTTGTAAAACAGAAGACTTTAGCATAGAAAAGAAGAAAGCTGATTCAGAGGCTAGAGATTCGAGAAAAAGACCAATGAATAAACCTTATCATTCTTCAACAAAGAAATCCCGAGATTCATATAGTCAATCGAATACATCAGTGGGATACCAGAATAGAGATCGTGGAAATCAACATGTGAAACCTAAAGCTCAAGATACTTCTGTCTCGAGTGTTGGTAGTGTGAGAAATAAGAAACCCGAGTGCCAATAGTGTAGGAGATGACATTTTGGAGACTGCTGGAATAAAAGTAGTAAAGCTTATTTCAAATGTGGCTCTCCAGATCACTTTATTCGAGATTGCCCAGAGTTATCCGAGAAAGATAAAATTTAGAATGCAAGATCGAGCAATATGACTGTGAGAGGGAGACCATCGCGAAATACAGGGAATGTTTCTAGTGGCAGAGGTATGGCTAGGGACTCAGCTATGAAATCCGAGGCTAGAGCACCTACTAGAGCCTACGCTATTCACGCTCGCGAAGAGATGTCGTCCCCAGATGTTATTACCAGTATATTCTCTCTTTAAGACACTAATGTGATTGCTTTAATTGATCTAGGATCGACACATTCGTATACTTGTGAGAATTTAGTATTTAGTAAGAAATTGTCTGTTGAGTCTATAGAAATTGTAATTAAAGTATCGAACCCCTTAGGCAAGCATGTTCTAGTTGACGAAGTATGCAAGAATTGTCCTTTAATGTCTTGGGGTTACTATTTTTCGACTAACTTGATGCTTTTACCATTTGATGAGTTCGATCTGATTCTGGGTATGGGTTGGTTCACTCTACATGATGCTATTATGAACTGTAGACGAAAGATTATAGAATTGAAGTGTTAGAATAATAAAATTCTTCGGATTGAATATGATGAGTCGGGTGGATTGCCTATAGTGATTTCGTAGATGTCAGCTCAGAGATATGTGAGAAAAGGTTGTGAAGTGTACCTAGCATATGTTTTGGATACCAAAGTGTCTGAAATGAAGAATGAATCCATGCCTATAGTTTGTGAATATTTGAATGTATTTCCAAAAGAATTACCAGGATTTCCGCCGATCAGAGAGGTTGAGTTTGCAATTGAATTAGTACAGGGAACTTCACCAATATCTATAGCTCCGTATAAAATGGATCTGACAGAGTTGAAAGCTCAGTTGCAAGAGTTAACAGATAAAGGTTTTGCACAATCGAGTTTTTCGCCCTGGGGTGCGCAGTATTGTTTGTTAAGAAGAAAGATGGGTCAATGAGAATGTGTATTGATTATCGTCAGCTCAAAAAGGTTACGCTCAAGAATAAGTATTCGTTGTCGAGAATACACGATTTGTTTGATCAGTTGAAACGTGCAACAGTGTTTTCAAAGATTGATTTGAGATCTGGCTATTATCAGTTGCGAGTTAAAGACTCAAATGTGTCGAAAACTGCGATCAGAATGAGATATGGACGCTATGAATTCCTTGTTATGCCTTTTAGACTAACTAATGTTTCTGCCATTTTTATGGATTTGATGAATCGAATATTTAGACCGTATTTAGATAAATTTTTTGTTGTGTTCATTGATGACATTCTGATTTATTATCAAGGTGAGTCTGAGCATGCCAATCATTTGAGAATTATGTTGCAAACCTTGAGAGATAAGAAATTGTATGCTAAATTCAGTAAGTGTGAGTTTTGGCACCGGGAAGTCAGATTTTTGGGACATATTGTCTCAGCGGATGGTATACGAGTTGATCCGAGCAAGATTTCTGCAGTTATTGACTGGAAACCACCTAGAAATGTATCTGAGGTCAGAAGTTTTTTGGGATTGGTTGGTTACTATCAACGCTTTGTAAAAGGGTTCTCGATGATCGCTACACTGATGACCAGACTGCTACAAAAAGATGTAAAGTTTGAATGGTCTGAGAAATGTCAACAAAGTTTCGATCAATTCAGAGCATTGTTAATGGAGGCACCAGTGTCGGTTCAACCTGAATCAGGTAAAGATTTGTGATTTACAGCGACGCGTCATTAAACAGTTTGGGTTGTATACTGAAGCAAGAGGGAAAAGTTGTAGCTTATGCCTCCAGACAGTTGAAACCACACGAAAAGAATTATCTGACGCATGATTTAGAGTTAGCCACTATTGTATTTGCATTGAAAATTTGGCGACATCATCTGTACGGTGAAAAATTCCACATCTTTGCTGATCATAAAAGCTTAAAGTATATTACGACTCAGAAATATTTGAATTGGCAAAAATGTTGATGGCTCGAGTTATTAAAAGATTATGAGTTAGTGAATGATTATCACCCGGGGAAAGTGAATGTAGTTACGGATGCTTTAAGTGGAAAGTCATTGTTTGCTTTGAGAACAATAATACACAGTTGACATTATCTGATGATGGTTCAATTTTAGCTGAGTTAAAAGCTAAACCAGTATTTCTTCAGCAAATCTGTGAAGCTCAAAAATGTGATAGTGAATTGCAAGCTAAAACAGTGTAATGCGAGTCAACTAGTGATTCAAAGTACCAAATCGGATCCGATGATTGTTGATGTTCCAAGATAGAATCTGTGTACCAAAAAATCCAAAGTTGATTTAGAAAATTTTACACGAGGCACATAACAGTTGTTTATCCATTCATCCTGGAAGTACAAAAATGTACAATGATTTGAAACAACTGTATTGGTGGTTGGGTATGAAACGAGACATTTCTGAATTTGTAGCGAGATGTTTAGTGTGTCAGCAAGTCAAAGTTGAACATCAAGTGCCATCGAGTTTAATTCAGCCTGTGATGATACCATAGTGGAAATGGGACAGAGTTACGATGGATTTTGTATCGTGATTGCCTTTGTCTTTGAAAAAGAAAGATGCTATTTAGGTTGTCGTTATCGATTAACGAAATTAGCACATTTCATCCCGGTACGTACTGACTATTCACTCGATAGATTAGTTGAATTGTACATTGCTGAGATCGTTAGATTGCACAGGGTGCCAGTTTTGAAAGAAATTGCAAGAAGCTCTTGGTACGAAGTCGAATTTTAGTACAGCTTTTCATCCGCAAACTAACGAAAATTCTGAGCGAATAATTCAGATCCTCGAAGATATGCTCCGATGTTGTGTTTTAGAGTTCAAAGGCAACTGGGAGAAATATTTGCCGCTAGTTGAATTTGCGTATAACAATAGATTTTAATAAAGTATAAAGATGGCACCGTATGAAGCTTTTTATGGTTGAAAATGCCAAACTCCATTGTATTGGACCGAGCTTAGTGAAAAGCAGATTCACGGGATTGATTCGATTAGAGAAACCAAAGAGAAAGTGAAAGCAGTTCACGACTGTTTGAAAGAAGCTTAAGATCGTCAGAAATTGTACGCGGATCTGAAATGAAAAGACATTGAATTTCAAATTGGTGACAAAGTGTTTTTGAAAGTATCTCCGTGGAAGAAAATACTTCGTTTCGATCGTAAAGGCAAGTTGAGTCCGAGATTAATTGGATCGTATGAGAACAACGAAAGAATAGGTCCAGTGGCATATCGGCTAGCTTTACCTACTGAGTTAGAGAAAATCTACAATGTTTTTCATGTTTCAATGTTGCATCGATATCGATCGGATCACTCACATGTGATTTCTCCGTCAGAAATTAAGATTCAACCTGATATGAAGTACAACGAAGAACTGATAAGAATTTAGCTCGAGAGATTAAAGAGTTAAGAAATAAAAGCATAGCTTTAGTGAAAGTTTTGTGGCAACGACATGGAGTCAAACAAGTTATGTGGGAGCCTGAGGAAGCTATGAGAAAACAGTACCCTAACCTATTCACTGGTAAGAGTTTCGGGAACGAAAATCCCTAAGAGAAGGAGAGTTATAATAGCCCGTTTTTGGTCAACTCGAAATAGTGGTTTCGAGACCACAAATCCGAGGTAAAAATATTTATTTTATTATTATTTTAATGTTTATAGCATGAATGAATGATTATGTGAAAGTTCGTTAAGAAATTTTATCGTTTGGTTGGTCAATTCGATAAAAAGGACTAAATCGCGTAAAGTGTAAAACTTGAGTTCTAATAGTAAGGTGCCTAATAGCTATAGAACCTTAAAGTAAAGGTCCTTATTTTGTAATTAGACCATTAATATCATGAGTGGACTTATATGGACATATATTAAGGTGTTTTAAATGGTTTAATATAAGGTTAATATAGTAATTTATAAATTAAAGGTTAGTAATAATAAACAAAAAATTCCTATCATCTTCTTTACATCATCTTTATGGTAATATAAGGTTAATATAGTAATTTATAAATTAAAGGTTAGTAATAATAAACAAAAAATTCCTATCATCTTCTTTACATCATCTTTCCACCAGAAATTGAAGAAATAAAAGCCATAGATAGGGTTGAAGTTCGGCTAAGCTTCCTAGATCAATTGGTGAGTAAATTTTATCTCGTTTTTATTGATTTCTACGTTTTTGAGATCGTTACAACTAGGTCTAGCTAGCCCAGGGACTATTTTGCAAAATTGTTAAAGATTTTGAATAATGCCATTGTTAAATACATGTGTGCTTTGAAGTTTCTTGATAGATTATGAGTATTTGTTGTGAATTAAACAACTATTTTTAAGTGATTAATTAGGGGTTACATTGTGAATTGTGTAAAGTTAGTGGTTGAAATATGAAACAAATAAAAAAATGGGCTGATATATGTGTTAGAGAAATTTAGCTAGCATGTGAGTGGATAAAATTGCATTAATTTGTGATTTTGTGTAATAAGGACTAAATTGTAAAAATGTGAAAGTTTAGGGGCTAATGTGTAAATCAGATCAAATGTATATTTTGGATTGAATTGAATACATAGATTATTAAATATGTCAATTTTGAATATATGTAGATCAAGAAAAATAGAATTCGGGTCTAGATTGGAGAGAGAACAATGTTACGGAATAGTTGACTCGATTCGTCGTTTTTGCAACCGAGGTAAGTTTGTATGTTATAATTTCATTTCAAATGTATTCTATATTCTTTGATATCGCATAAATTGCGATTATGTGACTACAGACAAGTTTGGAAATGATTCGACGATAATTCGGCAGTTGGAATTCCAGTTGAACCTTAGGAATAGTTTAGGATACTAGTGACATGTTATTATGAGACACAGTGAGTTGGCTTCGAGCCATGATATTAGCACTCCGGGTGTGAGATATATCGATTTGGCTTCGGGCCATGATATTAGTACTTTGGATAAGTTACATTGATTTGGCTTCGGGCCATGGTATAGGTACTTACCGTGTGAGACCCTTGACTATCCGGCTTCTATTCTGAATGGTTCAACAGGTAAATGAAATACGAGAATGTGGATGAGATTGTTACAAGTTGGTACAGGTATGTGCATAAACCATATTAGTTTTGAATCGAAGAAATGATAAAAAAAGTATATATCTTTGTGAATGAGTAATGGAAAGGTTTGTTAGTTGATGTGAATTCATGTATCTATAATCAATTGTTGAATTATGTGTTATGATTTTATCAAGTATATTTCATACGAGCTTACTAAGCTTTATAGCTTACTTTCTTTATTTTTCCTGTGTTTTATAGTGTTATCAAAGCTAGCTCAGATTCGCGAATTGTCGGAGATCGTTTGACACTACCACCTATCACTTGGTACCTTTGAACTTTGGTATTTTAAGTATATGGCATGTATAGGTATTTTGAGTCATTTTGATTATGGGTTGATAGTTATTTTGGTTATTTGTAGTGACTTGTAATGACATATGTTTGGGTTTGTAAATACAGCTATGAGAGTTGACTTAATTTGATGGATTTGGTTATGTGCATGTATGGTTAATATTTTAAGTTCATGGATGGATATGTGATTAGCTTATATTATGAGGCTTGTGGATATGGAATTAGTAAATGTTAAATGGTTTATATTAGATATGAATTATGTTTGTGAATTGGTGTAAAATGAGGTATGTTTGGTAAAGGTTTAGTTTGTTGATTTGTATATGTGTTTTGGTATGTTTTGATTGAGTAAGACTTGAGGTTATAAGCATGTTGGTTGTTAGTATTGGAAACAGTATGAATTAGCCTTCATTGTGACTAAATTAGATGTTCATTTGTACTATGAATTGGTGCAATTTTGGTTGTCTAGGTGAGAATAAGTTTGGGTGGCAAATTGGCTTGGTAAATAGCTTATTTTTGTCCACATGGGCGTGCGTCTTAGCTGTGTGTGACACATGATCATGTTACATGGCCATGTGTCCCCTGGTGTTAAAATTGAAATGAAGTTAGTATGCTTGGGCATAGCCATGTGCTCCCATTTCGAATGTCCACACGGCCTGTGACACTGGCGTGTCTGGAGGCCGTGTGAGACACATGGCCTAACCACACAGGCGTGTGTCCCCTGTTTTGAGAAAAATTTTCAAAGTTCATGAAAGTTTCTTAAGTTATCAGTTTAGTCCCAAACCACTCTTAAAGCATGTTTAGGGCCCCGTAGGCTCGTAATAGGGACATATTGATTGAGATTGAATGATGAATGTTGAGTTAAGAAAATGTATGCTAAAAGTATGTATAAATGTGTTGTAAGTCCGGTAATGCTCCGTAACCCTATTATGGCGTTTAATACAGGTGATGGGTGTTACAGATCGACATCGTGAAAGAAATAAGATATTAAAGGTATATCTTCAACTCTTTTTCAACTGATTCATTCCTCCAACATGGATCCATGGTTGATGATCACTGGAATAATTTTTTCACTGCACCACGGGTGTACCGATGATTCAACAACATCGATACTTGGTAAATACTTTGAAAAAAATAATGTCATTTTGGTATCAATACTGAAAAATGTATTCTATCGATACTCAGCAAAAACTATAAATACTTTGACAAAAAGTATTGATACTGGATCAATACTTTTTAGCCTAGAGTAGTTTTTACAAGTTTCGAAAAATGTCTGAAAGTTTATTTAACTAACTTGGCTTTAAAAAAATTCTCTGTATGAGTTCAATAATTTTTCTTTTTACATATCATTTGCAATGAAATTCTTTCCAAGTTATGTTTAAAATGATTTTTATTCCAAATATAATATTGGTTATATCAAAATAATTTACAAGCTTGGTTCAACATGGAGAAATGAAATCATTTGGAAATGAATGTGGTTTTGTCAAAATGAGAATGGAAATGAGAAATGATTCATTTGCAAATGAACATTGATTACACAAAAATGATCAGAATAATAAGTTCATGTTTTTGAGCTATTTTAAAGCCCAAAAATGAAAATAAATCATTCGGTCATAACGAACATGCTGAGTGGTGAAATATTAAACATATTTTCTCAAAAATTTTACTAAGGGTAAAATCATCATAATTTTATAGGGGATAAAAGTGGGATGAGAAATTATTTAATATAAAATATTGAAGTTTATTTTGAGAAATAGAAAAAAAAATTGGGTTGCATCAAATTACCAAGTTCTAGGTCGAAAAGTTTGGGAAGTACTCATAATTGGACACGATGTGAGAAAGGTCTAAAATCCTCTCATGGAATATGAAGAGGCGGCCACCCAAGTAGAAATACTAGGGAATGTCATCCACCCTACTTCTACTATAATTAGAAAGTTGTTTTTCTATTTGAAATAAACCTCTACAATTCAACAAGGGTTTTACTTTCTCTTCCTATAAATAGATTGCATCAGTAGAGCTATTAACACAACTTTGAGAGATTACTACTCTATCGAAAAATAGAGAGAATTTATTCTCAGCAATTAAATATATTTTCCAGAATAACGATTCTTCCAATTTCTATTAAAGAAGAGAGAATTTTTCATTTTCACCCTAAAAGGAAAAGAAATTTTATTCTAGTTATGTGTTTTGATTCAATTGGTTAAGCCTACACTCGAAATAGTTCATGGTGCGTGAATAGCGGAGAAGATAGTTTGGTGAAACATTGAAAAACATCAATGATCTGTTTATCCAAAAACACAGGTATGATTTCGGTCTAAGGTTTATTGCTATAAATATCATAAATCGGGTCAGTTTTCAAATTTTTAATTTTTCGCTGTGCAAGAAGATTGTTTTCAAACCAGATTTTTTCCAAAAGAGGGTGTACATTATGGAGATGTTCCATGTTGCTTCAAGATTTAAGGCACTTAAGATCGAGCTTTCTAACAAATTGTATGTTCTTACAGTTTTGGTATTGCGTCCTACATAGTTTAACCAATTTAAAATTAGTTACAACTATCAAAAGGAGAAATAAACTCTAAATGAGATCATTTCTCATTGTGTGCAAGAGGAAGAAACGTTGAAGCATGATAAGTCTAAAAGTGCTCATTTGGATAGTGCCTCCAAAGACAAGGGCAAGAAAAGAAAATATCAGAATAAAGTTGCTAAGAGTCCAGCTCAAAAGAAACAACTGCAAGTTACAGAGGATTGTTTCTTTTGTAACAAGTCTGGACACGTGAAGAAAGAATGTGCCAAGTATCACGCCTAGCTTGCAAAGAAAGGTATATTTCTTGGTGGATAGATTTTGGTACTACTACTCACATAATTGTTTCTATGCAGGGTTGTATGATTGATAAACCCTAATAGTAACATATTTTAAGCCCACATTTAGCATGCTTTTGGATGATTTAAGCCTTGAATTGTGTAAATTGGTGCTCTTAATCCTTTGTTTTCATGTTTTAAACTCAGAAAAGCACTGGAGGATGAAAAGAACGAGAAACGGGCCCAAAACGGAGTAAATGGGCCATAACACAAAATCAACATGGCCTGGGCCCAATCCACACGGTCGTGCCTCACTCAACAGTCTCGAACACGGCCTGGCCACGATTCACACGGGTGTGTGCCATGGGCGTGTCCCTGCCGTGACGAAGAGAAATTTCACTCGGATTAGAATACTTAGAGGCGAAGAAACACATTCAGAAGCCTATATAAACACCCTCAATATGACCTAAAATGAGGGAACACAGGGCTTTAGTCAGGGGGCATCCAGCTAGGCCAAAGAGGGCAGATTTTTGGGGATTTACTCGAAGATAGCCAGTTGATTCATCTCAAGAAGCTGGAATCATACTCAAGACGGAGGATCTCTCCTTCAATTCCTTCAGGGGGTTTTAGGGATTTCTTATGTTTTGTTTTATCTTTTCTTCTAAGATGTTTTCTTTTATTATTATGAACTAAACCCTCAGATACCTGTGAGGGATGAAACCTAAGATGAATTTTGTTATCGTTTGCTGAACTATATGATAAATATTTGACTTGTTCTTAATTATGTGTTCTTAATTCTTGTGTTGATATTTCCAGGATATTAATTCAAGTGTGATGTGCTTAGGTGGAGGAGCAAAAGCCCCTGCCTAAGAGTAGATCTAGCATAGTTAGCAGAGTTGCTCGCGCGCCTAGAGATAGGGTGACAAAAATCTACCGGATTAGGGTCAAACCTAATATAGGAGTCCATAGATCGAGTTAATACAATTCTAGGGGTTTTAATTAGAAAGAGATTTCAATTAATCAACCTAGGGTTAGACGTTAGTCGCCTCGAGAGAGGGAAAAATATACGTTAGGGAATCCTACGATCAAGTCAAATGAATAAATCGTCTGGTTCAGAGTTAGATAACAAGTGAAGTCTAGGTGGATTCTTCCTCGGGTATTGTCTTAATCAATTGGTTTTTCCCAAAGTTATTTTCCCCAATTCCTTCTCTCTGTCTTTGCATCTTTAGTTTAGTTGTTAGTTAATTTTAGATTAGATAAAAAAATTCCTTTAATTCTTAGGCTAGATAATAAAAAGAAAGTATTAGTATTTTTAGTTCTTTTGGGTTCGACAATCCGGTCTTGCCTTAACTATACTACTGTTCGGTAGCTGCGCTTGTCTCAAATTGTTGTCATAGTTAGTTTCCAGGTTCGATCATTCCTTATATAAATTTTAAGACTTTGACATCGCATAAAACAACGATCAAGTTTTTAGTGCTGTTGCCGGGGAACTAAAATATTAAGAACGCTTAATTTTTATTACTTTAGCCATATTATATTTATTTTATTTTTGCAATTTTTTTTTACTTTTCTAAATTTTCTTCCTTCTTTTGTTCCTTTCAGGTACCTCTAGTTTATGACTAGAAAGAACCCGATAGGACCCCTACTTTACGATAGTGATATTGAAGGTACAGTTCGCAGAAATCGTAGAGAAATAAGGCGAAGCTTAAACTACATAGAAGAAGAGCAAGAACCTGAAATCAATACCACCGAAGAGATGGCTGAGAATAATCCGCTAACTCTAGAGGTGGCCGAACATCATGCTCCTCGAACTATGTATGATTATGCTAAACCTAATTTAACAGGAACAGAGTCAAGTATTGTTAGACTTACTATTGCTGCAAATAATTTTGAATAGAAACCTAACACTATACAGATGATACAACAGTTTGTTCAGTTTGATGGTTTGTAGGATAAGGATCCTAACACACACTTAGCAAATTTTCTAGAATTCTGTGATACCTTCAAGATAAATGGCGTTACTGGTGATGTCATCCGTCTTCGGTTATTTCCCTTTTCTTTGAGAAATAACGCCAAACAGTGGTTGCATTCTCTTCCACGAGGGTCGACCACTACATGGGATCAAATGGCAGAGAGTTTTTTATTAAAATATTTTCCGCCGGCCAAAACGGCCAAGTTAAGGAATGATATCTCTTCTTTTATGCAAATGGATTTAGAGACACTTTATGATGCATGGGAGAGATACAAAGATTTGTTGAGGAGGTGCCCACACCACGGATTACCTTTATGGCTACAGGTCCAAACTTTCTACAACGGTGTGAACCCCTCAACAAGGAAATTAATCGATTCAACAGCCGACAGAACTCTGAATAATAAAACTCCTGAAGCAACCTACGAGTTTATAGAGGAGATGTCATTGAATAACTATCAGTGGCTAGTTACAAGGACAAGGCCAGCAAAAGTAGCCAAAATTTTCAACCTCGACGCAGTAACTTTACTATCAAATCAAGTAGACATGTTAAATAAAAAGATTGATGGTTTGTGTTCCTCGCAGGTACATCCAGTTATGCAATGTGAGACAAGTGGAGGCGTGGCGAATCCTGAGTACCCACCCTATAGATAGGGCATGGAGAATGAACAAATGAACTATATGGGTAACAATTTCTGATCTAACAATAACCCTTATAGTAATACTTATAATCCAGGTTGGAAGAACCACCCCAATTTCTCATGGGGTGGTCAAGGAAATCAAAGGCAACAACCCCCTCAAAACTTCCAACAACAGCCCTACCCACAGGAAAAGAAATCGAACCTTGAGGAGATGCTAACGAAATTTATGACGGCGATAGACACTCATCTCCAAAACACTGAAACAACACTTAAAAATCAAGAGGCATTGATTAGAGGGATCGAGAA
Source organism: Gossypium bickii (assembly GCA_025503065.1). Taxonomy (NCBI): domain Eukaryota; kingdom Viridiplantae; phylum Streptophyta; class Magnoliopsida; order Malvales; family Malvaceae; genus Gossypium; species Gossypium bickii. The sequence goes on along the minus strand of CP106717.1, from coordinate 35,737,198 downwards.
CTAATTAGGGCAACTTGCCAAGATCATCTCAAAAAGACCACAAGGAAGCCTACTAAGCAACACCGAGACTAACCCAAAGGAGCAAATTCAAGCCATAAAAGCTCAAGATAGTGAAGGGTTAGACGAGCCCAACTTAAGGCAAGAGAACGTGGTAGAAGAAGGTAAGGTTAAGGTAAATAATAAGCCAAAACTAGTAATCAAAGAATACCAACCTCGCATACCATATCCCGCAGCAATGAAGAGGGACGACACAGAGGAACAGTTTGGTAAGTTTCTTAAACTTTTAAAGAAATTACATATTAACCTACCATTTCTTGAAGCTCTTTCACAGATACCAGATTCTAGGAAATTTTTAAAGAAGCTATTGACAAATAATCGGAAGATAGACGAGGAATCGCATGTGGAACTGAACGCAGTGTGCTCAGTAATGTTGCAAAATAGACTACCACGGGAATTAAAATATCTAGGGAGTCTTACAATTCCATGCTTAATTGGTAGTTTATCTATTGATAATGCATTAGCTTATTTAGGGGAAAGTATAAATGTCATGCCTTATAAAATGTTTAAACAACTAGGTCTAGGGAAACCCAAACAAACTAGGATGAGCATTCAATTAGCTGATAAAACTTTTAGAATTCCTAGGGGTATAATTGAAGATGTGCTAGTGAAAATTGATAAATTCATATTCCCAGTAGACTTTGTCATTTTAGACATGGATGAGGACAACACGATCCCCCTAATTTTAGGAAGACCATCCTTAGCAACTGCCAGGACTAAAATTGATGTCAACACAGGTGAACTCATACTCTGTGTAGGTGACAAGACAGTCACTCTTCAAGCTCTCGATTCAGCTAGGACATCGAATAATCAAGGTGAGAAAGTAAATTCTATTGATAACCATTCGGTTAACCCTTCTTTTCAGGAAGCACCACAAAAGAACACAACTGAACCCGATCCTAGACCCTGTACCAACAAAGAAATAACTCATGAGGAACAAGGGATTCAGATCGATGAACTAGAAGAGTGGAAGACGCATCTCAAGGAAAAACTAGGGATACATGAAGCAGAACCAAAGCCACTCTACGAGATAGACAAGTTCAAAATTGGAGATCAGGTATTGTTAAATAAAGCTGACCCACGAATATCTCCTCCTGACCTCAACACAAACAAAGAAATCCCTTTTAAAGTAATTAATGTTTTCCCTTACGGAACGGTCGAGGTAAGTAATCCTATTTTTGGTACTTTTAAAATAAACTCTACTCGACTTGAACTATATACTGTTAATAAGACTGATAAACCGTAGAAGCAACATATTTTAATCTTACATTTAGTATGCTTTTGGATGATTTATCCCTCGATTTATGTAAAAAGGTGCTCTTAGTCCTTTCTTTTCATGTCTTATACCCAGGAAAGCATCCTAGGATGAAAAGAACACAAAACGGGCCCAAAACGGAGTAAATGGGCCATATCACGAAATCGACACGGCCTAGCCCAGAGACCACACGGTCGTGCCATGCCAATCATCTAGAACATGGCCTTCTCCCGATTCACACAGTCGTGCCTCATTAAAGAAGTCTGAGCACGGCCTGACCACGATCCACACAGGCATGTGTCATGGCCGTGTCCCTGTCACTGGAAAGAGCAATTTCACTCAGATTTGGATATTTAGGGAGAAAGAAACGTATTTCAATAGCCTATATATACCCCCTAAGTACCACCTTTAAGAGGGGGCGTCGAAGCATCAAAAAAAAAAAAAAAAGAGGGGGCGTCGAGCTAGGCCAATGAGCCAAGCCGGAAAGGTCAAAATTGTGGGAATCGCTCGAAGTTAGCCAATTGATCCATCCCAATAAGCCGGAATTATACTCAAGACGGTGGATTTCTCCTTCAATTCTTTTAGGGAGTTTTAGGGATTTCTTATGTTTTGCTTTATCTTTTCTCTTGAGATGTTTTCTTATTTTGTTATGAACTAAACCCTTCAGATACCTGAAGGGGATAAAACCTATGATGGATATTGTTATTATTTTCTGAATTATATGATAAATACTTAGTTTGTTCTTAATTATGCATGCTTAATCCAAATTTGATATGCTTAGGTGGAGGAGGAATAGACCCTACCTAAGAGTAGATCTAGCATAGTTAAGCGGAGTTGATCGCACGCCTAGAGATAGGGTGATGAGATTTTGCTGGATTAGGGTGAAACCTAATATGGGAATCCATAGGTCAATTTACTGTTATTCTAGAGGGTTATTATAAGAGAATGAGAGTTCCACTAATTAACCTAGGGTTAGACGTTATTCCCCTCTAGAGAGGGTTTAATATATGTTAGGGAGTCTTACGGATCAAACTAAGTAAATAAATCATATGGTTCAGGGTTTAATAACAAGATAAGTCTAGGTGGATTCTTCCTAAGGGTATCGTCGTAATCAACTGAGTTTTTCTTCAAGTTATTTCCCAATTCGTTCTTTTTGTCTTAGTGTCTTTAGCTTAGTAGTCGTTAATTTAGGTTAAAGCAAACTTCACTTTATTTTTAAGGCTAAATAATAAAAATGAAGTTAGTATTAGTACTTTTAGTTCCTTTGGGTTCGACAATCCGGTCTTGCCTAAACTATACTTCTTTTCGATAGGTACACTTACCTTTAATCGTTGTCAGAGTTAGTTTCTAGGTTCGATCATTCTTTTATAAATTTTAAAGCTCTGATTTTAGCGATCAAAGACAGATAGCATGAGGAAAGATATTCAACTTTTCAAACCACCATGATTAGGCGAATGAGGGGGAAGTCTAGCTTAAGACTATAAACGACCGCTTCTCGGGAGGCAACCCGAGCACTAACTCTATTAACTTTTACATTCCTTTATTTTTATTTTTATTTCTACTTCATCATCTAATTATAAGCTAACCAAAAGTGCATATTTTCAAGCCACACGGCCTTGCACATGGTCATGGCCGTGGCCGTGTGGATACACCGAATCTCCGTACTGACATGGCAGAGACGGTACGAGTCAGAATGAATCATATCTTCAAGTCACGGACTCCAACTACCATGCCACGGCCATGGCCGACACTGTTAGATCATACACGGGCGTGGCAACCTGAACATGGGCGTGGAGAAAATGAATGACGCACAACATGGCCGTGCGAGACAGCCGTGTGACTTGGCACACCCATGGTACACGGGTGTGGGAAAGCACAAGGCCCCAAAATTCTATTTAACCCACCCCCACCCCTCCTTCTTCTCACCTAGCCCCCATCTTTTTTCCTTCATCCCATCCTTCAGACCCCTCCCCTTCCCTACTCTTCCTCTTTAGTCCTTCATCTAACTCTTGAGCTACACCACATCTATGTCGAAGAAGCGAAAGGATCCAAGCACAGTCTCCCCGTAGGAGACCGATCTACATAAGTTCATGCCGGTCGCTTCAGACCGATCTACATAAGTTCATGCCGGCCGCTACATTCTCTCGACAAGCCAAGGGTCTTTGAGGCCATTTAGTCTTTATCTTTATTTTCTCGTTTTATTTATTTTCCTTCTCTTTGACTCTCTTATGCTTAAATTAGTTTATTTTATCTTAGTTTCTTTGTTTTATGTTCTAAAGGCTGCTAGGGAATCACCACGACCACGACCATAGCCACCCCACCGCAGCCTTAGAAATCACACCCACCTTGCGAACCATCTAACAATAAAGACTCTTCGGTCCATTCATCTTTTATTTTAATTCTATTTTACTTTTTGTTGAAACCATTTATTTGAAAATGGGAATCGACTTCGGTTTTGCAAACGAAAAATAAAAAAGGGAGTCGCCACCAATCCTTTTTGTTGAGGTGTGATCGGGTCACCTCGTAGAACGGTTGTTTTTAATAAACAGCTTGATTTATCAAAATAACGATTTTGGTCTACAAAATTGAAAAAATGGGTTCAGAAGTCGGTTACGCACGAGGAAGGGTTAGCACCCTCGATATGCCCAAAATTGGTACCTAATTGATTATTTAATGTCTTAATGTCGAAAATTGGAATAGATTTTAAAATACGAATCCTTTTAGAAAATGTTTGGACAATTAGAATTGGATATCGAAATTCTCTTGCTCTGAAAAGATGAAATACCACATCCAGTACGTTAGGGCACGATGTTTTAACCCTCGACACCAAGATTATTTCATGATTTCCAAAATTCATACATTTCAATTTTAAAAGGGTATTCCACTATTTGGCCAAACCCAAAAACTGAAACCCAACACGATTGGGCACGATTCCTCGAATTTCCAAATGCAGAATATTGCCTTGGTTTAGAGAATCTCATCTCGAAATAATGAAATGTCACATCCAATACGTTAGGACACAACATATCGAATTCTCGAGAATAAGCTTTTATTTATTTAAAAGTTTATTGCTTAAAAGGATATTTCGGTAGTTAGGTTAAACGAGAAGAATCGAAACCAAGTGAGTTAGGGCACGACTTTCCTTAATTTCCAAAACACGAAACATTACCTTATTTTTAAAATTCTTATTTTTGAATAATAGCGAGTGCAACATGTAGAGGTATACATTTATTTTGTTTGAAACAGAATGAAGCAATCTAAGTTGGATAAATATGTTGGGATTTAACACGCGATACAATGGCATGAAATAAAGATATAACAATGAACATGGAACAATAACACGAAAAAGATATTTACAAGTGAACAACGATAGCATGAAAACACGAATAATCGAATCATAGCACATACAATTGTAATGCTTACGTCACATACACTACTAAAATATTAACATTAATAATAAAAGAATTATGAAATAAATATCATAAATAACAATCCAAAAAAATAGAGTAAAATAGTATAAAGTTAATTAAAATAAATAAAATGTACACCATTTTGAAATGAAAACAATGAGCTTAAAATAAATAAAGTAAAAAGAAATTTACAATACACAAAACTGTTAAAAGATGATATATTTAAAAAATAATTAAGATAGATAATATGTACATATAAATATAGATATAAGATAAATAATATATTGTTAAAACCTTAGAACAAACAAATATAAAATACTTTGACAAACAAAAGGGTTTAAAATAATAACATATAAAAAACCAAAGCAGTTTAATAAAAGTAGTATGAAAAAAACTTAAAGTAAATAATAGCAATAATACAAATTTTAAAAAATAAATAAATATATAATCCCATCAAACAGATCGAGGACCAGATTAAAAAACGGACTGACATTTAAGGTATCAATTTGAAAAAAGAAAACCATTGAGGACCGAAGTGAGATGCGCAGGAACTAGTAGGGACTAGGTGGAAAAATATTCCCTTGATTTCCCGCGCATGCTCAGCGTGACAACCCAAGGGACCGGATTAAAAAACAGACAAAATTTGAGGGCCAAATTTAAAAGAATGAAGGAAACAGAAAATAGGGCCCAATCGAACGGAGCTGTAAAAGGGAGGGGCCATTCGCGCAAATATCCCTTTGAAGGAACATGCGCAGTAACCCCTTTGAACCAAACGGCGCAGTTTTGCTAAATGTTTATAAAGCCATCTTTATTTTTATTTTATTTTTTGGCCATTAGATTCCCTTTCTTAAAAAAATGAAACAGAGAACTCCTCCCCAATTGTTTCTTCTGCTAGGGTTTTGAACAACCCATCATCGTACGATGCCAAGCCACCGTGGCTCCACCGTTGGTGGTGATCGGGGTCACGCGAAGGCCGGATTCAGGTAAGGTCTCGTTACTTTTCCTTTTTTGATTTTGTTTGTAAATTTTTTTTTTAAAGAAATAAAATTGTAAAAAAGAATAAACACAAAAACAAGTAAATGATGGTATAAAAAAAATAAAAACTAAATCAACCTTAAAATTTTTTTATTACTAATGATTCCTAAAAATTTCGAAAGAAGGAAGAAGAAAATACAAAGGGTTTATTTCAGTTTTTTATAACCGATTTACAAAGATTCGGTTTTGTTTTCTTTCATTTTGTTTTTCTGTTGTTTTTCTTGTCTTCTCCTTGTCTTGGTTGCTGCATGTCTTTGCTTCTCTGTGCAGGTGTCAGTAGCGTGCGAGGGTGGCAGAGGCGCACGGTGGCTACTGGTGAGGGATCGGCGGCGCACGGCTTTAGGGGCTAGGGTTTCCTTGTGTTTGCTATTTTTCTTTGTGTTGGGCCACTTGTAGTTGGGCTTAATTAAAATTCGGCTTTGGGATCTGTTGTAACTTGGACATTTTTGAATTGTTTTGTTTTTTATTTTGGGTTTATTTTATTTTTGAACTAGGGCCAAAATTGGCTATTACAGCTGCCCCTCTTTGATCATTGTTGTGTAACGAGAATGGAGCAAAGACTTCAAAAGAGCCAATTTTGCCTAGTTTCGCCGAGTCTTAACTTTTTTGGTGTTTCTTCGAATAGCCTCATTCCAGCCCACCACATCTTGTTGCTTTGACTCGCACCACCACTACTTCAGAGATATGGGACCTGTAGTTTCAATCTGCTCTACTGCAACCTCAAGGGAGATAAGATTGTTTCGATTTGCTTCATTACCACTTTAAAGAGATACGATCAGTTCTTTTATAGCTTCAATCTGTTCCACTGCAACTTCAGGGAAATAAGATTTTATGTCTTCCATCTGCTTCCTGCAACTTCAAGAATGCCATATCTGTTATTTTTAATCCGCTCCACTGCAACCTTAGGGAGACAAGATCTGATGTTTTTTATCTGCTCCTGCAACTTTAGGAATGCCAGATCTACTATCTTCAATCTGCTCCTGCAACTTCAGGAATGCCAGACCTACTATCTTCAATCTGCTCCTGCAATTTCAGGAATGCTAGACCTGCTATCTTCGATCTGCTCCAACAACTTCAGAAATGCCAGACTGGTATCTTCGATATGCTCCTGCAACTTCAGGAATGCCAGACCTGCTATCTTCAATCTACTCCACTGCAAACTCAGGAATGCCAGACTGGTATCTTCGATCTGCTCCTACAACTTCAGGAATGCCAGACCTGCTAACTTCAATCTACTCCTGCAACTTCAGGAATGTCAGACTGGTATCTTCGATTTGCCCCTGCAACTCTAGGAATGCCAGATCTTCTATCTTCAATCTGCTCCTGCGACTTTAGGAATGCCAGACTGGTATCTTCGATCTGCTCCTGTAACTCTAGAAATGCTAGATCTGTTATCTTCAATCCTCTCCACTGCAAACTCAGGGATGCCAGACTAATGTCTTCGATATGCTTCATTTAGGAAGGCAAGATCTGCCTTGGTCTGCTACTACTTAGGGTGCAAGATCTACAATCTTCGACCTATTCCACTGCTGGTCAGGGAAATAGGACTGGTGGCTTAAATATGTTCCACTACTACTGTAATATCCTTAAAACGGGGCCTTTGCATTTTCTCTGCTTGCATGTAGATAGCATGGATGTCATGTTAGTTTGGGCTATTTTAGGGTCTAGGCATGAGCCAGGGGTAGGCCAGAGCTGTAGGGGAAATTTGCGTTTTAGGCACTTTGAAAGGGGGAGTGGATTAAGCTGGGTGTTAAAGGTAGTTGATGGTGAGTTGTGACACAGGAAGTGCCTTGGCAAAGTGGAAAGGGAGGCGCCACTTAAGGCTCAAGGAAGTGACGCCTCATGTGAGTGGATAGAGCCTGGGTTCGAGCTGCGGGAATCCCCTTTCTGCTTATTATTTTTGACGCCAAGACCAGGAGGAGTTGTGCTCAGGATGGACTTTGGTAGATAAGGGTTGAACGAGTTAACAGATTTGGATGAATGGAAGAGAGAAAAATAATGAGTTTGAAACATTCAAACAGGTTTGAATGTGTGGACAGGAGGAATTTGTGGAGAGAAAAGGGGGATGGACACTTGAGCTTGGAGTTGGCCGTATGTCAAACACTAAGTGAGGGGGAGAAATCGGTTTTTGGTGGCTTAGGGGTGCTGAATTTCACATTTGGATTTAGGGGGAGAATTGTTCTCAAGTGAGCATTTTCGGCTAGCTAGGAAAGGCTGAAAACATTCTTTTGCTTCATCTCTTTTTGACAAAACCGAAACCCCTCCTAAACCTCTTTTCATTTCTTTCTACTTCTTTTGTGTTTGGCCGAACCCACCTTGCTCTCTACTCATCATTTATGATTCATTTTCTTGCCATATCCTTAAGAACTGAAACCTCATCTACCATTCCTCCTTTTCATCTTTTTCACTTTTATTTTGTTGTTAGCCGAATCCTTTTGAAGCCTCATCCTTTGCCGAAACCTATGCTACTCTTCTCTTTTCTCTTTCAATACTTTGGCCGAATATCAACTGTTAGGGATCACCATTCTTTTCATCTTCTCTGTGCGTAGTGTAGCAAACTCCGACATTTGGGGTAAGTACTTGGCATATTGGCCAAATCTCTCTCATCTCTTTTCCCTTCCCTCTATCGTTTTCTATAGGAAGAAAAGCCGAGACTTGACATCTGTTTTCGGTAGTTCTTTAGCCAAATTCCTTTGGCTCCCATAATCGTTTCTTCGGTTCTTGTAACATAAGATCGTCTTTTTCTATTCTCCTCCACTCCCAATCGATTTTGCTAGTGTTGTGGTAAGTGTCCCTGCCGTTCAATCTTTTCTTATTGCGCTAAATGTCGAAGGCAGAGATCCAATTCTATTTGATGTTTGGCTGAATATAGGTGGGGTGTTGATGCTTTCTTTTGGACTCTCAGGATTCAATTGGTTTGTAATTCGAGCTTGAAGCCTCAGGATTTGTTGATTTAGGTAAGGGTCTTTGTTTCGAGTGTTAATCCTTTTGATTTGATTTCACTGCGTTAATTCAGTTTAGTGACCAAGGTGTGTTTATGGACTCTAATGCCAGTCAAGCGGTAGGAGGGGTGGGATCGGTAAACCCAACCCCTAAGTTCAAGAAGCGAGCAGTATCAGCGGTGCAAGATTGGCCACCAGGTTGTGGGCCACCTTTTGAGCAGGAAAGTAGGCAGATAGCGGTAGTGTTGGTTAACGACAGTGTCGACATAGAGAGTGTAGTATTGCGAGTAATCAGGTGTGTAACTCGTACACATTTCATATGTTAATATGTTATTATTTTGTATGTTGTCAAAAGCCAAAATAACTGTAGAAAATAATAAGTTACCCTTGTGGGTAAAAGCGAGGACTCCAGGTAAGTCCATTTTGGTGGCTAACGTTAATTGCCTCTGCTAAATCTGCATATGCCATGTTATATTATTTCTGAATGTTAAGCATGATAATAATGCATCGAAAAGTATGTTCATAAGATGGGTATGATGAGAGGAGGGGGAAGATATGATTTTCAGACTGTCACCAGTGGTTTGGTACCACATAGTGGGTTGGCCCCACTTCTCATTACTTTGTGACTAAGTCTCGGTGGATTGGAACCACCAGTGGTTTGGTACCACATATATTTATCTTTGTGACTTATCCTAGTGGTTTGGCACCACAGTGGGTTGGCCCCACATAATATCAAAAGGGATCGTCATCAGTGGTTTGGTACCACATATGTTATTTGTGACTTCAGTCACCAGTGGTTTGGGACCAATGGTTTGGTACCACACGGGGTAGATTTGGGAGTTCCAGATGGATAGGTTGGATGGGTTGCATGACATGCATAGTCGCATATGAATTTGTGTATGAGGTTAACAAGTTTTGGATGGGGATTTACACATTGAGTCTCGATGACTCACCCCTTTCGTTAACATTTTAAAGGTGATTCTTAGATCGCGAATGGGGAGCCGAGATGGACTCGAGTTGGCCATGCATGATATTTTGGTTTTTAATTTAATAGTATTTCGAGTTTATTTTATTTTAAGTTGGATTTTGGTTATGTAATAAGGCCACTTAAATTTTAACTTGGGTTACTTACTTTCTTAATTTCTTAAAATACACTTTGATCATTAAGGCATGCTTAATAAACTATGAAATGGACATTTTCAAAAACTTGAATGAACGTTTGGGTTTTTCTAAAAAGTTGCCATCGGGTAATTAACCTGTATGTAATAACAACAAAGTAACTCTACTTTCTTTCAAACTAAGTGTCATAAATAATTTCAATAAATTCGCTTAATACAAGTTTTACTCTTTTATAAACACAAAGGTTTTCTTCCCCACTCGAAACGACAACTAGGTTTCAAAACGTTTTCTCTCCTGTGACATGCCAGATTTGGTTGTAGCGTCTTGACTGGGTTTGAGGTGTTACAACTACTTAGGGAGACAAGATTTGCCATTTGATCTTGGTCCACTACTACTTAGGGTGACAAGATCTACAATCTTTGACCTATTCCACTGCTGATCAGGGAAATAGTACTGGTGGCTTAAATCTGTTCCACTACTACTTAGGGAGACAACATTTGTCGTTTGATCTTGGTCCACTAATACTTAGGGTGACAAGATCTACAATCTTCGACCTATTCAACTGCTAGTCAGTGAAATAGGACTGGTGGCTTAAATCTGTTCCACTACTACTGTAACATCCTTAAAATGGGGCCTTTGCATTTTATCTGTTTGCATGTAGGTAGAATGGATGTCATGTTAGTTTGGGCTATTTTAGGGTCTAGGCATGAGCCAGGCGTAGGCCAGAGCTGTAGGGGAAATTTGCGTTTTAGGCACTTTGAAAGGGGGAGCTGATTGAGCTGGGTGTTAAAGGTAGTTGATGGTGAGTTGTGACACAGGAAGTGCCTTGGCAAAGTGGAAAGGGAGGCGCCACTTAAGGCTCAAGGAAGTGACGCCTCATGTGAGTGGATAGAGCACAGGTTCGAGTGCGGAATCCCTTCTCTTATTATTTTTGACGCCAAGACCAGGAGGAGTTGTGCTCAGGATGGACTTTGGTAGATAAGGGTTGAACGAGTTAACAGATTTGGATGAATGGAAGAGAGAAAAATAAGGAGTTTGAAACATTCAAACAGGTTTGAATGTGTGGACAGGAGGAATTTGTGGAGAGAAAAGGGGGATGGACACTTGAGCTTGGAGTTGGCCGTATGTCAAACACTAAGTGAGGGGGCAAAAATCGGTTTTTGGTTGCTTAGGGGTGCTGAATTTCACATTTGGATTTAGGGGGAGAATTTTTCTCAAGTGAGCATTTTCGGCTAGCAAGGAAAGGCTGAAAACATTCTTTTGCTTCATCTCTTTTTGACAAAACCGAAACCCCTTCTAAACCTCTTTTCATTTCTTTCTACTTCTTTTGTGTTTGGCCGAATCCACCTTGCACTCCACTCATCATTTATGATTCATTTTCTTGCCATATCCTTAAGAACTGAAACCTCATCTACCATTCCTCCTCTTCATCTTTTTCACTTTTATTTTATTGTTAACCAAATCCTTCTGAAGCCTCATTCATTGCCGAAACCTCTGCTACTCTTCTCTTTTCTCTTTCAACACTTTGGCCGAATATCAACTGTTAGGGATCACCAGTCTTTTCATCTTCTCTGTGCGTAGTGTAGCAAACTCCGACATTTGGGGTAAGTACTTGGCACATTGGCCAAATCTCTCTCATCTCTTTTCCCTTCCCTCTATCGTTTTCAAAAGGAAGAAAAGTCGAGACTTGACATTTGTTTTCGGTAGTTCTTTAGCCAAATTCCTTTGGCTCTCATAATTGTTTCTTCGGTTCTTGTAACAGAAGATCGTCGTTTTCTATTCTCCTCCACTCCCAATCGATTTTGCTAGTGTTGTGGTAAGTGTCCCTACCGTTCAATCTTTTCTTATTGCGCTAAATGTTGAAAGTAGAGATCCAATTCTATTTGATGTTTGGCTGAATGTAGGGGGTGTTGACGCTTTCTTTTGGACTCTCAGGATTCGGTTGGTTTGTAAATCGAGTCTGAAGCCTCGGGATTTGTCGATTTAGGTAAGGGTCTTTGTTTCGAGTGTTAATCCTTTTGATTTGATTTCACTGCATTAATTCGGTTTAGTGACCAAGGTGTATTCATTGACTCTAATGCTAGTCAACCGGTAGGAGCGGTGGGATCGGTAAACCCAACCCCTAAGTTCAAGAAGCGGGCAGTATCAGCGGTGCAAGATTGGCCACCAGGTTGTGGGCCACCTTCTGAGCAGGAAAGTAGGCAGATAGTGATAGTGTTGGTTAACGACAGTGTCGACATAGAGAGTGTGGTATTGCAAGTAATCAGGTGTGTAACTCGTGCACACTTCATATGTTAATATGTTATTATTTTGTATGTTGTCAAAAGCCAAAATAACTGTAGAAAATAATAAGTTACCCTTGTGGGTAAAAGCGAGGACTCCGGGTAAGTCCATTTTGGTGGCTAACGTTAATTGCCTCTGCTAAATCTGCATATGCCATGTTATATTATTTCTGAATGTTAAGCATGATAATAATGAATCGAAAAGTATGTTCATAAGATGGGTATGATGAGAGGAGAGGGAAGATATGATTTTCAGACTGTCACCAGTGGTTTGGTACCACATAGTGGGTTGGCCCCACTTCTCATTACTTTGTTACTAAGTCCCAGTGGTTTGGAACCACCAGTGGTTTGGTACCACATATATTTATCTTTGTGACTCGTCCCAGTGGTTTGGCACCACATTGGGTTGGCCCCAGATAATATCAGAAGGGATCGTCATCAGTGGTTTGGTACCACAAAGTGGTTGGCCCCACACATATTATTTGTGACTTCGGTCACCAGTGGTTTGGTACCACATATGTTATTTGTGACTTCAGTCACCAGTGGTTTGGGACCACCAGTGGTTTGGTACCACACGGCGTAGATTTGGGAGTTCCGGATGGATAGGTTGGATGGGTTGCATGACATGCATAGTCACATATGAATTTGTGTATGAGCTTAACAAGTTTTGTATGGGGATTTACACATTGAGGCTCGATGACTCACCCCTTCCGTTAACATTTTGCAGGTGATTCTTAGATCGCGAATGGGGAGCCGAGGTGGACTAGAGGTGGCCATGCATGATATTTTGGTTTTTTATTTAATAGTATTTCGGTTTTATTTTATTTTAAGTTGGATTTTGGTTATGTAATAAGGCCACTTAAATTTTAACTTGGGTTACTTACTTTGTTAATTTCTTAAAATACACTTTGATCATTGAGGCATGCTTAATAAACTATGAAATGGACATTTTCAAAAACTTGAATGAACGTTTGGGTTTTTCTAAAATTTTACCATCGGGTAATTAACCTGTATGTAATAACAACAAAGTAACTCTACTTTCTTTCAAACTAAGTGTCATAAATAATTTCAATAAATTCGCTTAATACAAGTTTTACGTGTCATAAATAATTTCAATAAATTCGCTTAATACAAGTTTTACTCTTTTATAAACAAAAAGGTTTTCTTCCCCACTCAAAACGACAACTAGGTTTCAAAACATTTTCTCTCCTGTGACATGCCAGATTTGGTCGTAGCGTCTTGACCGGGTTTGGGGTGTTACAACTGCTTAGGGAGACAAGATTTGCCATTTGATCTTGTTCCACTACTGCTTAGGGTGACAAAATCTACAATCTTTGACCTATTCCACTGCTAGTCAGGGAAATAGTACTGGTGGCTTAAATCTGTTCCACTACTACTTAAGGAGACAAGATTTGTTGTTTGATCTTGGTCCACTACTGCTTAGGTTGACAAGATTTACAATCTTTGACCTATTCCACTGCTGGTCAGGGAAATAGGACTGGTGGCTTAAATCTGTTCCACTACTGCTTAGGGAGACAAGATTTGCCGTTCGATCTTGGTCCACTACTGCTTAGGGTGACAAGACATACAATCTTCGACCTATTCCACTATTGGTTAGGGAAATAGGACTGGTGGCTTAAATCTGTTCCACTATTGCTTAGGGAGACAAGATTTGTCGTTTGATCTTGGTCCTCTACTGCTTAGGGTGACAAGATCTACAATCTTCAACCTATTCCACTCTTGGGTCGTGAAATAGGGTGTGGCTTAAATCTGTTCCACTACTGCTTAGGGAGACAAGATCTGCCATTCGATCTTGGTCCACTACTGCTTAGGGTGATAAGATCTACAATCTTTGACCTATTCCACTGCTAGTCAGGGAAATAGTACTGGTGGCTTAAATCTGTTCCACTACTGCTTAGGGAGACAAGATTTGTCGTTTGATCTTGGTCCACTACTGCTTAGGGTGACAAGATTTACAATCTTTGACCTATTCCACTGCTGGTCAGGGAAATAGGACTGGTGGTTTAAATCTGTTCCACTACTACTTAGGGAGACAAGATTTGCCGTTCGATCTTGGTCTACTACTACTTAGGGTGACAAGATATACAATCTTCGACCTATTCCACTATTGGTCAGGGAAATAGGATTGGTGGCTTAAATTTGTTCCACTATTGCTTAGGGAGAAAAGATTTGTCGTTTGATCTTGTCCACTACTGCTTAGGGTGACAAGATCTGCAATCTTCAACCTATTCCACTGCTGATCAGGGAAATAGGACTGGTGGCTTAAATCTGTTCCACTACTGCTTAGGGAGATAAGATCTGCCATTCGATCTTGGTCCACTACTGCTTAGGGTGATAAGATCTACAATCTTCGACCTATTCCACTGCTGGTCAGGGAAATAGGACTGGTGGCTTAAATCTGTTCCACTACTGCTTAAGGAGACAAGATCTGTAATCTTCGACCTACTCCACTGCTGGTCAGGGAAATAGGACTAGTGGCTTAAATCTATTCCACTACTACTTAGGGAGACAAGATTTGTCGTTCGATCTTGGTCCACTACTGATTAGGGAGACAAGATCTGTAATTTTTGATACTGCTACACCCTCCTCTAGGGGACATGTCCTGTAGACTCAATTTCTTTTGCTTATGATTATGAAAAATGATTAGGATGCTATGATCGGAATTAATCTAATGCTCCTAACTAAATGTATTAGGGACGACATTTGCATGAATGCAGAATGTCACAAGAATAATCCCTTTTTTTCATATTTTAATCCCACATTTAGTATACTTTTGGATAATTTATCCCTTGATTTATGTAAACAGGTGCTCTTAATCATTTCTTTTCATGTCTTATACTCAGGAAAGCACTGAAGGACGAAAAGAACGAGAAACGGGCCCAAAACGAAGCAAATTGGGCTAAGGAAAAAATCGACACGGCCTGGACTTAAGCCCACACGGGCGTGCCTCACTAATCATCTAGAACACGGCCTGACCCAGATTCACACGGCCGTTTCTCATTAAAGAAATCCGAACACGGCTTGAAGATCGTCCACACGGGCGTGTGCAATGGTCGTGTCCCTGTCCTGGCAAAGAGCAATTTCATTCAGATTTGAATACTTAGGGGCAAAGAAACCTATTTCAAAAGCCTATATAAACCCCCTAAGTATCAGCTAAAAGGGGGCGGTTAGCTAGGCCAAGGAGCCAAGCCGAAAAGGCCAGATTTGTGGGGAATCACTCGAAGATAGCCAGTTGATCCATCTCAAGAAGCCAGAATTCTACTCAAGACGGCAGATCTCTCCTTCAATTCCTTCAAGGAGTTTTAGAGATTTCTTATGTTTTATTTTATTTTTTCTCTTGAGATGTTTTATTTATTTGTTATGAACTAAACCCTTCAGATACCTGAAGGGGATGAAACCTATGAGGGATCTTGTTATTGTTTTCTGAACTATAAGATAAATACTTGATTTGTTCTTAATTATGTGTGCTTAATTTTTGTGTTAATGCTTCCGGGATATTAATTTAAGTAAGATGTTCTTAAGTGGTGGAGCAAAAGTCTCTGCTTAAGAATAGATCAAGCATAATTAAAGCAGAGTCGTTCGCGCGCCTAGATATAAGGTGACGAGATTTTTCCGTATTAGAGTGAAACCTAATATGGGAGTCCATAGATTGATTTACTGCTATTCTAAGGGGTTATTAAGAGAGAAAGTGATTTCCATTAATTAACCTAGGGTTAGATGTTATTCGCTTCGAGAGAAGGTTTAATATACTTTAGGGAGTCCTACGGATGAAGTCAAGTGAATAAATCGTATGGTTCAGTGTTAGATAACAAGTGAAGTCTAGGTGGATTCTTCCTAAGGGTATCGTCTTGATGAACTGAGTTTTTCCTCTAGTTATTTCCCAATTCATTCTTTTTGTCTTTGTGTCCTTAGCTTAGTAGTTAATTTAGATTAGATTAAATCAACTTCACTTTATTTTAGGCTAAAAAATAAAAAGAAAGTTAGTATTAGTACTTTTAGTTCCTTTGGGTTCGATAATCCAGTCTTGCCTAAGTTATCCTACTGTTCGATAGGTACACTTGCCTTTAATCATTGTCAAAGTTAGTTTCCAGATTCGATCATTCTCTTTATAAATTTTTCAAGCTCTGATTCACAGCGATCAAGTTTTTGGCGCCGTTGCCAGGGAACTAAAATATTAAGAAAGCTCTATTTTTATTACTTTAGCCATTATTTTTTTATTTTTTCGCAATTTACTTTTATTTTTATTTTAGGTTAAATTTCTTTTATTCTTTTTTTGCTGAAATTTTTCATTCTTTCTTTTCTTAACAGGTACATCTAGTTTATGACTAGAAGGAACCCGAGAGGACCTTTAGTATACGACAGTGATATTGAAGCTACCGCTCGAAGGAATCGCAGAGAAATTAGGCGAGCCCTAAATTACATAGAGGAAAATCAAGAAGGCAGATCCAATCCTATTGAAGGGATGGACGAGAATAATCCACAACCACATGATGTGGGGGAAAACAATGCTCCACGTACTATGCTTGATTATGCTAAATCGTATTTAACAGGAGTAGAATCGAGTATTGTTAGGCCTGCTATAGCTGCTAATAATTTTGAATTAAACCTTAACACAATACAAATGATTCAACAATTTGTTCAATTTGATGGTTTGCAGGACGAAGATCCAAATACTCATATAGCTAAGTTCTTAGAGTTATGTGATACCTTCAAAATAAATGGCATTTCTGGAGATGCCATACATCTTCGATTATTCCCCTTTTCATTAAGAAATAAAGCCAAACAGTGGTTAAACTCGCTACCACGAGGGTCAATCACTACATGGGACCAAATAACCGAAAACTTTTTATTAAATATTTCCCACCGGCCAAAACGGCCAAATTACGGAATGATATCTCTTCTTTTGTGCAGATGAATTTAGAGACATTATTCGACAAATGGGAGAGATACAAGGATCTCTTGAGAAGGTGTCCGCACCATGGTTTACCCTTGTGGCTACAAGTCCAAACCTTCTATAACGGTGTAAACCCCTCAACGAGACAATTAATTGATTCAGCCGCCAGTGGAACTCTGAACAACAAAACTCATGAAGCGGCCTACGAGTTTATCGAAGAGATGTCGCTGAATAACTATCAGTGGCAAGTTACAAGGACGAAACTGACAAAATCAGCCGGAGCTTTCAACATAGACACAATAACCATGCTATCAACACAGATGGAGATGATGAATAAAAAGCTTGATAGTTTGTGTTCTTCGCAGGTACACCCAGTAATGCAATGCGACACAAGTGGAACTGTAGCGAATCCTGAGTACCCACCCTACCAACCAGGAGGAGAGAGCGAACAAATGAACTATAAAGGTAATAATTTCAAATCCAATAATAATCCTTATAGTAATACTTACAATCCAGGCTGGAGATACCACCCAAATTTTTCATGGGGAGGACAAGGGAATCAAGGAAATCAAAGACAACAATCTCCTCAAAATTTCCAAAATCAACCCTATCTACAAGAGAAGAAGCCAAACCTTGAAGAGATGCTGACAAGATTCATGGCAACCACAGAAAATCGTCTCCAAGATACTAAGAAAACACTTAAAGATCAACAAACATTGGTTGAAGAGACCAAGAATTGAGTCAGGAAAATTACTAAGTCAGTTGGGGAACTCACTAAGTTAGTGGAACTACTTACTGAGATGATTTGTGAAATACGGGCAGAGATTTTTTCTAAAGAAACAGAAAAGGTAAAAGCAGTTACACTAAGAAGTGGAAAGGAGTTAGTCGAACCAAAAAAAAAAATACCACACGAAGAAAATAGCACAAAGGATGAGGAAGTTGAGGACATAAATCCAGTACGCAAAGAAAGTAAACCACCAATCCCATATCCAGCAAAGTCAAAGAAAGAACGATTAGATGCCCAGTACGGTAAGTTTCGTGAACTTTTTAAACAAATACACATTAACTTACCTTTTGTTGAAGCTATTTCACAGATGACGATGTATGCAAAATTCTTAAAGGAAATCCTGACGAATAAAAGGAAGCTTGAAGAAGTATCGACGGTGGAACTTAATGAAGAATGTTCAGCCATCCTCCAAAACAAGTTACCAACCAAGTTAAAAGACCCAGGAAGTTTTACTATTCCTTGTTTAATTAGTAGCTTAAATATTAAGAAAGCATTAGCTGATTTAGGTGCCAGTATTAATCTAATGCCCTATAAAATGTTTAAACAACTAGATCTCGGGAAACCAAAACCCACTAGGATGAGTATTCAGTTAGCCGACAGATCTATTAAATATCCTAGAGGGGTTATTGAAGATGTCTTGGTGCAAATTGATAAATTTATTTTCCTTGTGGATTTTTTTGTATTAGACATGGATGAAGACATTGATGTCCCTTTAATTTTAGGGCATCCTTTTTTAGCTACTGCTAGGGCTGTTATCAATGTAGGTGACAGTAAACTTGCATTAAGGACAGGCGATGAGGAAATTATTTTTCAAATTTATGATGCCATGAAATATTCTAGAGAACAAGATGATTCATTTTATTTTGTTGATACCACTGATCATATCATTCAAAACTCATTACAGGAAATTATACATGACGACACGATGGAACTGTGCCTGACTCAAGAAGAGAGGGAAGAAGATAAAATTGACGAGCTGAGTTTGAATTCATCTTTACCTAGACACACAAAAGAAGAGTACATTATAATCAATGACGAATTGAAACAAAAACCCTCCATTGATGAGCCGCCCAAATTAGAATTAAAACAGTTGCCAAAACACCAAGAATATGCATTCCTCGGGGACAATTCTATGTTGCCAGTAATTATTTCTTCAGAACTACAACCCAAGGAAAAAGAGAAGTTGATACAAGTACTAAGGGAACACAAAAGGGCCATAGCTTGGAAAATCTCTGATATTAAGGGAATAAGCACAACATTTGTACCCATAAAATTTTAATAGAAGATGAGTACAACCCATGTGTGCAACCACCAAGACGATTAAATCCCAACGTAAAAGAAGTCTTGAAAGCTGAGGTAATTAAACTTCTAGATGCTGGAATAATTTATCCTATTTCTGACAGCAATTGGGTAAGTCCTGTGCAAGTTGTCCCGAAAAAAGGAGGCATGACTGTCGTAGCTAACGAAAAGAATGAACTAGTCCGTACCAGGATAGTCACAGGTTGGAGAGTCTGCATTGATTACGGGAAGCTGAATGACGCCACTAGAAAAGATCACTTTCCTCTGCCTTTCATTGATCAAATGTTAGAAAGGTTATCGGGGCATATGTATTATTGCTTCCTAGATGGACTCTCCGGCTATTTCCAAATCCCAATAGCACCTGAAGACCAAGAGAAGACAAAGTTCACATGCCCATACGGTATGTTTGCTTATTGAAGAATGCCTCTTGGATTATGTAATGCTCCTGCTACCTTTCAGCGCTGCATGCTGGCAATCTTTGATGAACTTGTGGAAGATATTATGGAGGTATTTATGGATGATTTCTCAGTATATGGTAATTCTTTCCATCTTTGCCTTAAAAATTTAAAACGAGTTCTAATGAGATGTGAGGAAACAAACCTTGTTTTAAATTAGGAAAATGTCACTTTATGATACAAGAGGGAATTGTACTAGGACATAAAATCTCTAGTAAAGGGATTGAGGTAGATAAAGCAAAGATTGAAACCATAGAAAAATTACCTCCCCCTAGTTCAGTTAAGGCATTTAGAAGCTTTTTAAGACATACAAGATTTTATAGAAGATTCATTAAGGACTTTTCTAAAATAGCTAAGCCTTTGACAAAATTACTAGAAAAAGATGTTCCCTTCAATTTCGATCAGGAATGTCTAGATGCATTCAATATCCTTAAGGATAAACTAATAAATGCTCTGATTATAATTGCACCTGATTGGAATTTACCATTTGAACTAATGTGTGATGCAAGTGATTTCATGATGAGTGCGATTAGGGACAACGAAGAGACAAGCATTTTCAGCCAATCTATTATGCTAGCAGAACTTTGACAACAGCACAGGAAAACTACACCACTACAGAGAAAGAACTGCTAGCCGTAGTTTTCACTTTTGACAAATTTAGATAGTATTTATTATTATCTAAAGTTATCGTTTACACTTACCACTCAGCTCTTCGTTATCTATTAACTAAACCTGATGCAAAACCATGACTCATAAGATGGATTTTACTTTTACAGGAATTTGATTTGGAAATACAGGATAAGAAAGGAGCTGAAAACCTTGTAGCGGATCACCTCTCTAGGCTTGAAAACCCAAATATCAAGAGCTCGATGAAAGTGAGATAAACGACTCGTTTCCTGAAGAATAAATCTTTTCTATAACCCACTCCGAGGTACCATGGTTTACAGATATTGCAAATTATTTAGCTACTCACATCTTGCCAAAAAGACTAACACATCACCAAAAGAAGCGATTCTTTGCTGATGCAAAAAACTATTTTTGGGAAGATCCTTTTCTTTTCCGAATATGTGCAGATCAGGTAATTCGAAGATGCGTTACAAGGGCGGAAGCAAGCAAAATCATGGAACATTGCCATTCAGGACCTTTAGGAGGACACTACAATGGCATTAAGACAGTACATAAGATACTCGAATCAGGCTTTTATTGGCCCACTCTAATCAAAGATGCCAACAAGTATGTCGCTTCGTGTGATAAATGTCAAAGAACAGGTAATGTTTCTAAACATGATGAAATGCCACAAACATATATGTTATCATGTGAAATATTTTATGTATGGGGTATTGATTTTATGGGTCCATTCCCTAGTCCATTTGGAAATAAATACATCCTAGTGGCTGTAGATTACATGTCAAAATGGGTAGAAGCTGAAGCCTTACCCACCAATGATGCTAAAGTAGTAGTTAAGTTCCTCAAGAAATTATTCTCTTGATTTGGAACACCTAGAGCCATCATTAGTGATAGGGTCACTAATTTCTGTAATACTCAATTCGACAAAGTCCTAAAAAAATATGGAGTTCACTATAGGATAGCTACCCCATATCACCCTCAAACCGGTGGGCAAGTTGAAGTAGCAAACCGAGAACTTAAACGCATCCCAGAAAAAAAGGTTGATTCAAACAGAAAGATTGGGCATTAAGAGTAGATGATGCCTTATGGCCTGTAGAACAGCGTTTAAAACCCCCTAGGAACATCCCTATACAAACTTGTATACAGGAAAACCTGTCATTTACCATTCGAGTTAGAACACAAAGCTTTTTGGGCCATAAAGTTTTTAAATTTCGATCTTAAAACTACAGGAAAGAAAAGAATGATGTAGATAAAAGAGTTAGACGAATGGAGAGCTGAGGCCTACGAAAACTCCAAACTGTACAAGGAGGCAACAAAGCGACGCCACGATGCTCGTCTAAAAAAGTCGAAACAATTCGAAGTAGGGGTCTTGGTCCTGTTATACAACTCAAGGCTTAAATTATTCCTTGGGCAGCTGAAATCAAGATGGTCAGGCCCATTTATGATTAAAACAATTTTTCCATATGGCACAATCGAGGTAACTCACCCCACTAAGGGCACATTCAAGGTAAATGGTCACCAACTCAAAATTTATAATGGTGAAGATTTTAGGGATATGAGAGAGGAGCTTCAGCTTCGTGAACCTTCTTTTAGAAATGAAAATAGGGAAAGTCTAGCTTAGGACTTTAAAAAAGCGCTTCTCGGGAGGCAACCCGAGCACTAACTTCCCTAACATTATACTTTTAATTTTTCAGCATCTAACTCCATACTAATTAATCTAATAAAACGTAGATTTTAGACCACACGGCCTCGCACACGGGCGTGCCCGTGCCCGTGTGGAAGCCAGGAGACAAACCACGGGCATGCCAATAACCGTGCACAACAGAGAAGAATTTCTTTCCCCAATACGGCCTGTGATAAAAGTCCACGCCCGTGCCAACTACTCGTGCGAGGTTACTGACTTGTCGAGCACAGGCTAGGCACGGTCATGCCTTTAAACCGTGCGAGGTTACTGACTTGTAAAGCACGGGCTAAACATGCCCATTCCAAATGACCGTGTGAAGAAGAACACAGGCGTGCTATCTGAAACACGGCCGTGGCCAGCTCACCTGAACACGTCTAAAATTCAAAATCCCAAAAAACACGGGCTCATTAAAATTGAGCACGGGCGTGGCCCCTACCCGTGCCTGCACCCTTATTTAAGAAATTTAACCGCTCATCTTCTCCAAAATCAACCCTAAATGATTTCTCAACCTCCTTTCTCCCAAATCTTGCCGCACCCCACGCCCTCACCACCGCCGTGCTGCAACATCGCCCACGCCCTCGCCACCACCATGCTGCAGAAAGAACACACCGTTGCCACCACCGTACACCACCACTACACGCCCGTGCACTGTCCATTCACGTCGCCCCATCCCAAAACACTATTGGTCACTCTTCTTTAATTCACTTCCATCATACTCTACCATTGTTTCATTTTCATGATTTAGTTTCTTTTTACTTTTTAATATTTAGTTATTTTTAGGAATAAATTCTTGCATTTTAGAACTAATATGATTGATACATTTCTTTGTTTGAATTAAATCACTGCTGTCAAAATAATTTCTGATGATTAACATGCTTAGGTTAGTTTTAGTAGTCTAACTTCTCAGATTTTACTTTCATTTGATTTAGTGTGGACTATTCTTGCTATATTTTGTTGAGTCTTAATCAAAAGAACTTGCTTTATATTTGATTACTGATTTCAGGTACAATATTGTCATCACGAGGAAAACGAACAACAGCCACCCTAACTAAGAAAAGAAAGGGATCAAGCTCGTCCTCCGCCAGTGCCTCTTTCGAAATATGACACCGCTTCCTCCAATTCTCTCAGGAAGCCCAAGAAGACCGATGCAAGGCATTTCAGGAAAGACTTCTTGGCACCGGAAGGTGCATTAACTGGGAAGCTGTGGAACAGGCTAGGCTAGCAACCGATATTTGAGCCCTCATCTCGATCGAGCCGTGGGAGCAATTTTTCTCTATCATTGAGCCCACATATTTGGAACTCACCCTTGAGTTCTGTACTACTTTTACCTTACAGACAGTGATGGCCCAATATGACGACCCGGGCACAGTCTAATTTTGGTTAGGGGGCACGGTACGTCGAATGAGCTTACCACAATTCGGTACAGCACTCGAACTCTATACAGAGGAGTTTATAGCAGAAAACCAACTCTCTGAGATAAACCGTTAAATCCACTACACTCCTCTCAATCAAGCATGCAGCGCGACTTAGCCCACCACCACGTCTACTGACCCGATCGCTCCAGGGCGACATCCCTTCCCCCATATTTGAGGTACATTAATGCTATCCTCGCTCACAATATTACGGAGCGAGGAGAGAGCACTGGCGTGATGAATACACACGACGCCTATTACTTATCATGCATGGCGAACGGGCACGTGTTTGACCTTGCATATTTCATGACCCGTGCAATACAACACCAGACAGAGCCACACCAGAAGGGGATTTTATCGATGGGGCCGTACATAACACGATTGGCTCGACACTTTGGTCTTCTCAACACAGATGCACAAACCTCTTCACTCACATCGATGGGCCAGATGATACCTCAGGGCATCCAGATGATGCTACACATGAGGATGATTAAATATCGTCGTGGGACCGAGCCTCCTCAGTACCAATTAGCACGATCCACTGATGAGGAAAAACCCGAGGACATTACTGACGATGTCCCACAGGAGGCCCCAGCCCCGAGCCAGCGACCCTTCCACACAGCAAATTCTTTGGCGGATATCTCTGCACGCCTCACCTAGTTCGAGCAAGACACTGCTCGATGCCTTGATGGGATAAAGGCCACTCTTCTGCAGATATGCCATCACTTCCATATCTCGTCACAACCACCATCGGACCCAGCCGATGATGAGGACCTCTGAGTCCTTTTATTTATCTAATTTTTCTTTTCTTCATGATTAGCCCTTATTTGTATTTTATCTTTATTTTTATTCTTATTTTTCTCTATTTTAATTTTTACTTGTCTTAATTTGAACTTTTCTTTATACATTGCAAACTTTTATTATTATCATTGACTATCCAACCTTCGAGTATACCTAACACATATTAACGCGTCTGAGATATCTAACTGATGACTTCGCAGTTTCAATTACACACTCCCAATAAACAAACAAATCACTAGGAGTAATTCACTACTACATAATCATCCTTTACCACAACCTCCAAGTCAAGGAATGCATCCAAAATTCAGGGAGTATTATTTCCCTTTCCCTTTTGATTTATCTCTTAAATGTTATTATCTATCCTTGTACATTGAGGGCAATGTACATCTTAAGTGTGGGGGGTGAACAGTTATTTCGAGAAAATGCCTAACTTTCTGCATTATTCTCAATCCTTGAGAATAAAAGTGCCTAACTTTTTTCATTATTCTCAAATCCCTGAATTTAGACTTGTTCTAAAGTCATTTCCTTATATTACTAATTAGAATGAAATTTCTAATGATTTATGGTTTTTATTGACATGTTTTTGAGTAAGTCATAGTTAATTGTGCATTGATGATTAAATTTGAAGAATACTAAAGAATCAAGCATGATAAGTCAATTTGTCAAAAATTTAAAATTTTTAGGTTGTCTACCTAAATCTAAATATTATCTTGAAGTTTGAAATTTACAAGGTTGATATCAAAATACCCCTAATTTTTGTGAGATTTTGAGCCTTATAGAGCATATATTCTTTTTCGTGCTCACTTTATTGATTATGAGTGTGTCAACTATGAACTGTTATTCTAGAACTTGCCTCGATTATACATGTTGAGACCACGTTTATGATTTGATATACAGAAATGATAAAGGTACCTAGGATTTAACCCACTCACTCCACTAAAAAGCTCACCTTCATAATTAACCCCTAGTGAACCCATTTGATCCTAACAACCCTTTTTATTGACTAACCCACTAATATTAACCCAAAACCCTTTGTATTTGTTATCACCATTCCTTTTTGACTACCTTTATATTGAGATTTGATTTTATTAGTTACATAATTATATTATTTCAATAGTTGAATTTATCCTCTATTACTTAGTTTGTTCCTAAAAAAAATAAAATAAAATAATCTCGAAGTATATTCATTATTAGTGTTATGATTAGCTGAGCTTATATGTTTAAATTCCAAATGTTGAAAAAGAAGCTCATATTAGAGTATTATTATTAGTATTATTATTTTTCAATTGATCAATTTATTTTTTTCTAGATAGATAACTTGTCAATTCAATCTCGATTCTAACCCTCTAATTCAGCCTTTATCCACACCTTTAACCCTAGCCCCGTTACAACCCTGATAAAGACCTTTTGATCTGTTTATCATCTCATTTTATAGTGGTGGAGATTTGATTTTCAGGCAAGCCTATGGGATTAACTTTTCATGTTCGACTTATTGAGTGCTTAATTTTGAACCTTAAACACTTTGAGTGATTTGAGTGAATCTTTTGTGAGGATATCAATCCTTGTCGATTTTGAATTAAAGGTAATTATTTAGATAAGGGGAGACACCTATGTTTTCATGCTACAAATGTATGACTTATATTGTTTGAATCTTTAGGACTCTTTGAGTTAGATTATCCATGTATAAATTATTTATGAATTATGATGAGACATTGTCAGTAGGAATTATGGATCATGGAAAATTCGTTTTAATTGTAAGTTGAGAATTTTGCTTGAGGACAAGCAAAAGCTTAAGTGTGGGAGTATTTGATAAACCGTAAAAGAAACATATTTTAATCCCACATTTAGTATGCTTTTGGATAATTTATCCCTCGATTTATGTAAAAAGGTGCTCTTAATCCTTTCGTTTCATGTCTTATACTCAGGAAAGCACCGGAGGATGAAAAGAACGAGAAACGAGCCTAAAACGAAGCAAATTGGGCTAAGGAAGAAATCGACACGACCTGGACTTAAGCCCACACGGTCGTGCCTCACTGATCATCTAGAACACGGCCTGACCCTGATCCACATGGCCGTGTCTCATTAAAGAAATATGAACACGGCTTGAAGATCGTCCACACGGACGTGTGCCATGGTCGTGTCCCTATCCTCACAAAGAGCAATTTCATTCGGATTTGGATACTTTGGGGCAAAGAAACCTATTTCAAAAGCCTATATAAACCCCCCTAAGTATCAGCTAAAATGGGGCGGTTAGCTAGGCCAAGGAGCCAAGTCGAAAAGGCCAGATTTGTGGGGAATCACTCGAAGATAGCCAGTTGATCCATCTCAAGAAGCCGGAATTCTACTCAAGACGGCGGATCTCTCCTTCAATTCCTTCAGGGAGTTTTAGGGATTTCTTATGTTTTGTTTTATCTTTTCTCTCGAGATATTTTCTTTATTTGTTATGAATTAAACCCTTTAGATACTTGAAGGGGATGAAACCTATGATGGATCTTGTTATTGTTTTCTGAACTATAAGATAAATACTTGATTTGTTCTTAATTATGTGTGCTTAATTCTTGTGTTAATGTTTTCAGGATATTAGTTCAAGTAAGATGTTCTTAGATTGTGGAGCAAAAGTCCCTGCTTATAGCATAATTAAAGTGGAGTCGTTCACGCGCCTAGAGATAGGGTGACAAGATTTTTCCGGATTAGGGTGAAACCTAATATGGGAGTCCACAGATTGACTTACTGCTATTCTAGGGGGTTATTAAGAGAGAAAGAGATTTCCATTAATTAACCTAGGGTTAGACGTTATTCGCTTCGAGAGAAGGTTTAATATACGTTAGGGAGTCCTATGGATGAAGTCAAGTGAATAAATCATATGGTTCAGTGTTAGATAACAAGTGAAGTCTAGGTGGATTCTTCCTAAGGGCATTGTCTTGATCAACTGAGTTTTTCCTCCAGTTATTTCTCAATTCATTCTTTTTGTCTTTGTGTCCTTAGCTTAGTAGTTAATTTAGATTAGATTAAATCAACTTTACTTTATTTTAGGCTAAATAATAAAAAGAAAGCTAGTATTAGTACTTTTAGTTCCTTTGGGTTCGATAATCTGGTCTTGCCTAAGCTATACTACTGTTCTATAGGTACACTGGCCTTTAATCATTATCAGAGTTAGTTTCCAGGTTCGATCATCTCTTTATAAATTTTCAAAGCTTTGATTCACAGGGATTATACAACAATTAGGATGCATCGAATGAATCAAATGCTCCTAATTGGACGTGTATGAATGATCCTTACATGAATACATGAGAATGGTCCCTTTTTATGTTTAAGGTTTCATCGCTCATTGTTCATCAAGGCATCATCACTGACGTATTACGCTGTCTTCTTGTTTGGGTGGTATTTTGACCGAAAACCCAAAGAAACAATCGTATTTTGCTCAACTGGTTTCCCCCAATGTATCCTTAAGGTCCATTCCATGGTACCTTGGGACTTTAAGGCCTATACCATCCTCAGACCGTCTCACTGCAATTCAGGGGGATAGAATCTGGGTCATCTTCAATCCATCCCACCGCGACTCAGGGGTAATCAAATTGGTCTGCTACATCTTCCATTTCTTGGGTGTCATAATCGGATGTATATAAATGACGAATTTTTTTAGAATAATCCCATTTTAATGCTTGGGTTACTCGTTATTTATCGAGGCTGTATTACTGACGTAATATCTTATCGTTTTATTCAACTGATACTTTTGACAAAAATCTTAACAGTTTGTCTCAAATTAGACTCCTTTCCAACCCTTAGTTCTGGTGATTTCTGAACAATAGACTTGTGTCAAGTTCTCGTATCATTTAGAAACTTTCAAAGTAATATGCGAAACTCCTTTTATGAAAGTGTTATTAGTCCACTAATCATTATTTCAATGCAAAATGCTAGAAAAGATCATAATGATGGACGAAACGAAAATTTATTGGGAGCATAGCGCGAAACAAACAAGTTAATCAAAGCTAGCAAATGCAATGAAGAAGAAAGTTTATTAATAGTGTATTTTGAAAAGAAAAAGGTAATCAAAGATAATAAACTCAAAATGGGTAAAATGGAAACTAGGTACCCCAGATATCGCAAACCTCTTGAGGACCATTTTGAGCTCAATATGTGCTGAGGGGATCTAGAGTACTCTATTGATGCCCCAAGACGTAACATCTCTCCTTCTTGTTCATTTGGAGAAAGCGAGACTACTGCATGCCCCATTTTCGATCAAAATTTGAGGTGCCCTTTTCGGGTTTTCAACTCAAATCCCCTTTGTTCTCAAGGCACCCTTTGCGGATTTTCGCCTTGGCCTCTCCCTTTTTTTTTTCTTTCTTTTCTTTTCTTTTCTTTTTATCTTCTTTTCTTTTCTTTTCTTCTCATTTTTCTTCTTTTTTTTTTTAAATATTTCTTGATTTGAACTCATGGGATTAGGCAAGTCCTAGTTATCCCTCTTAGTCAAAATCAACACCTTTCTAGAGAAGACATTCTTTACCCCAAACGGTCCTTCCTAGTTTGGTATCCATTTTTCTCAGAAGTTCTTTTGTATGGGAAGGATCCTTTTCAAAACTAGGTCTCCTTCATGGAATTCTTTAGGGCGAACCTTTTCGTCATAATCTTGGATAGCTTTCCACCTCTTTTCTTCAATCAGGTTTACTTGATCATATCGAAATTAGATCTAACTTCATCTCTAATAAGACTTGAAGAGGAGGAACCTCAACTTTGATGAGAAAGGCGTTGCCCTGGTGGGGGCCCTAGCAAATGTTCAACAAGTACAGATGCCAATCCTCATGAGCCTCAATCATTTTTCAGAATCTCTTTTATTTTTATTTTTTTACTATTCGTTTTGGGGTGATAAAGTATTTAATCTTAAGCGGACTGCAAACTTTTGATGTCGCACTATTGTTCAATCGTCAGATATGATCTCTTTTTAGGATTCCATATCGACATAGAAATTGCTGACTGTCGACTTTCTGACGTCGGCGCATGAAGTAGCTTCCGCCCACTTGGTGAAGTAATTGATGACCACATAGGTGAATCGATACCCGTCAGAAGCTTTTGGCAAGATCGACCCACTGCGATCCATGCCCCACATGGAGAAAGTCATAGATTCTACTTATTCTTTGTAAGGTGGGATCTGTTTCTCATCTTATTTTACAATCCTTAACAAATTAGGAAATTATCTACAGTTTCGGTCATCTTCAAAGTCCTGAGATCCCTCTAGACACATATCTTGCTCACAAGTAGACTCTGAGTCAGTAGCAGCGTGGCTCATGTCGTTGATATCTAGGGACCTGTTGTAGGTACGAAAGAATATTCAAAGAACAAATGAATCTAAGAATAGTTATTTATGTGGTATGAACATGAACGAATAAAAGAATATTTGCTCAAAGTGAAACACAAAAATGCATTTTCATTGAAAATATAGATTTTGAACATAAGCCTATTTCACAAAAAGATTCTTATTGCCCCTAGGCTTAGAGCAATAGGCGTGTTTCGGATATTACTCTGAATTAGCTCTAAAAATACAGGGATCTCTTCAATAGTCCCATGTTCAAAACACTCTCAAGTATATAAAGGCTGATGTGGAAAACTTTTATTCCTCGGTTCCCTCTTCGGATACACCATTGGTGTTCTGATTTCCCAATTTTTGGGCTTCTGATGACTTCTTCAGGAATCGCAACTCTTCTGCCCTCTCCTTCAATTATCACAATTTACTGATTCGTTTGGCTCATTGAACTTCACAACTCCTATTTTAATAAGTCTTTCGACCAATTTCTTAAATGCATTGCAGTTATCGATTGAGTGACCTGTTATTCTCGCGTGATAGTCGCATTGAGCATTCGAATCATACCATTTGGGGTATGGGAGTTGTATTAGTTCTATGTAATGAGGAGCCACCACATGTGCATCAAATAGGCTTTGATACAACTCCCTATATGTCATTGGAATTGGTGTAAACTGGAGTTGCTTTGTACTGGATTCTTGTTTTGATGAGCCTTGACGACCAGTGGTCACAGCCCTTGGTTGACCTGCAATGACTGATTTGGAATGCATGCTCAAGCTGTTCACTCCATTTTCCCTATTTTTCAGGGTTGATCTTTTGAAACTTTCTCCCGCATCTATCTTTCCACTTTTTACGGCATTCTCAATCATTTCTCCAGTCATTACGACGTCCAAGAAGCTCTTTGTAGTGCTCCCTAGCATATGAGTGATAAATGGGGCCTTCAGTGTATTAATAAAGAGCATGGTCGTCTCTTTCTCTAAGAGTGGTGGTTGGACTTGCGTCACCACCTCCCTCCATCGCTGGGCATACTACCTAGAGCTCTCGCTCGATTTCTTTTCCATATTCTGTAGCATGATTCTGTCGGGTGCCACGTCCGTCACGTGGCCATATTGTTTCATGAAAGCTTCAGCCAAGTACTTCCATGAACCAATTTGGGCACGACTCAACTGGTTGTACCACTTGGCCGCAGATATGATCAGCTGTCTTGAAAATAGTGGATTAGTAGCTGGTCATTGTTGACGTATCCTGTCATCCTCCGATAGAACATCGTAATATGAGCTTCAGGGAAACTAGTCCCATTATACTTCTCAAACTCCGGAGTCTTGAACTTTTGCGGGAGTACCAAATCAGGGACTAGGCTTAAGTCTTTAGCATCTACCCCGTAATGGTAGTCAGCAGTCTCCATTGCTTTGAACTTCTCTTCTAACCACTTGCAATGGTCCTCGAGTTGTCTTGGCAGGTCCACTCTTGCCTTGTCTATTTCTACCATTTCATCGAGATCGAGAACCACAGGGTTAGCTGGACTATCTCCTGGGTTAGATCCCGAGCCAACTTGGAAGTTCATGGGCGATTTAGTATCGGCTTTCCCTTGTTGAGGCCTAATCGTGACAGATGGCCTTTGGGGATACTCTTCAGGTTGCATTTGTGCATGTGGTGGGGTAAAACCCAGAGGAATGCCTTTGCTATCTTCTCCTGTAATAGCCATGGGACTTTTTCCTTTACTCATTGCCTCATTCAGCATCAGGGCCATTTGAGCCATCATATTTCTTTAAGCTTCCAACATTTGGTCTTTCACTTCTTGTTGGAGCTTTGCCAATTGCTCTTGCATCTGGTCTTGCACGTCTTTCTGGAACTGTTCAAGTCTTTGATCCATTTTCTTTGTCTTGGCATCTGTACCGTAATGGTGCTCAGTTTCGAAATTTTCCTTTTCTCTCTCTCTCTTTCTTTGTATTAATTTCAAATAATTAGGCTCTCTCTATGGACTTAAATGCATATGATGCAAATGCATGAAATACAATGCAAATGCACGGGATGAATGCAAAAAGAAAGAGTGACATTGATTATGAATTCAATTCCATTAGAAGAACTTTTCTAGAAAATAAATTTCTTTACATAAAACGGATTACATTTACGGCCTTGCCGTAATGCTCGAACTCCTAACTTTCCATAGAAGCCAGGTTAACTCTTAACCCTGATCTGATTCTAATTCACTTCAAACTTAGCACGTTAGCTTGAACTGCTATGGCTCGCCAATGATTCGCCACCTCTTGTATTTGAGCAAATAATTCTTTCAATGGAGAGTAGTTCTCAGAGAATACTTGATAAGAAACCCTTTTCACTCTCCAAAAGCGGCTATGGAACCACGCCAACAAGAGTTTCCATATCCAAATGAATTTTCCTTCACCTGCTCCTCGGCATGTATTCAAAGATCAGAATGTTTCGGCCAGAATTACAAGGACGGGTGTGACCCTCATGTCAGGTGTAACACCTCAAACCCGGTCAACACACTACGACCGAATTCGGTATGTCACAGGAGAAAACGATTTTAAAGAAAACAAGTCGTAGGTTTAATTTTGAAAAGAACCGTTATTGAAAACAGGTTGTCGTTTCAAATTTGGACTTAAAGTAAAACTTAGTTTGAAAGAAATTGAGTTAGCTTATTGTCACCACTTGTGTGTGGTTACCCGTTAGCAAAGTTTTTAGAAAACCCGATACTTTGTAAATAGTTTAGAAAACATTCATTATTAAATTGTTAGGCATACCGTTTTGTTTAACTTAAGCAAATTATAATGTAAATTTAAAACAGAAAAATAAACCCCAAAATAAGAGTTAGTGGCCTTATTACAACTCGAAAACCAAATTTAAAGTAAATTAAAACCAAAATAGTATTTAAAACAAAACCTGAAAAACAATGCGCATGGCCGCCTCGAGTCCG
Organism: Gossypium bickii; assembly: GCA_025503065.1. Classification (NCBI taxonomy): domain Eukaryota; kingdom Viridiplantae; phylum Streptophyta; class Magnoliopsida; order Malvales; family Malvaceae; genus Gossypium; species Gossypium bickii. Next base: position 35,704,887 of record CP106717.1, on the reverse strand, counting down.
CCTCGGCTCCGCATCTGTGATCTACGAATCATCTACAAAATGTAAGGGAAGGGGTGAGTCATCGAGACTCAGTGTATAAATCCCCATCCCGATAATATCAACGCCCTTACACAGTTCTATAAGCCAACATGCAAGTCATGCAACCCAAACCTAACCATCCGAACTCCTGTATCTACCCCGTGTGGTCAAAACCACTGGTGGTCAAAACCACTGGTGACTGTAGTCACAAATAATATAGGTGTGGTCAAAACCACTGGTGACCATAGTCACGAATAATATAGGTGGGGCCAACCCACCTTGTGGTACCAAACCACTGGTGACAGTCCCGTAAATCAACATATGGGGCCAACCCACTGTGGTACCAAACCACTGGGACGAGTCACCAATAATCCATTTGTGGTCAAAACCATTGGTGGTCAAAACCACTGAGACTTAGTCACGATTATAATATACAAAGTGGGGCCAACCCACTGTGTGGTCAAAACCACTGGTGACAGTCTAGAATCAAGCCTTCCCCCTCCTCTCATCATACCCAACTTTATGAACATACTTTTCATGGCATGCAATCATGCTTAACATACAAATATCACATGGCATAGCTTATGCAGACTTACACATGCATTTATCGATAATCAATCAGTAATGGACTTACCCGGAGTCCTCGCTCCTACCCACGCAAGTAACATAACAGTTTCAACAGTAAATCTGGCTTTTGACAATGCACGTGATAAACATATTAACTTATGAAGTGGGTAAGGGTTACACACCTGATTACCCGTAATACGATGCTCTCTACGTAGAAACTGTCATTAATCGACACTACCGCTATCTGTCTACTGTTTTACTCAGATGCCGGCCCTCACCTAGGTGGCCAATCGCGAACAGCCGACACAGTCCTCTTCTTGAACTTAGAGGATGGGGTCGTATATCCAACCCCTCCTAACGTTTGGCTGGCATTAGAGTCCATAACACCTTTGGTCACTAAATCGGATTAACACAGGAAATAACTAAGAATCGAGATTTAACCCAAATGAATAGATCCCTTACCTAGGTCGACAGATCTCGAAGATCACAATCTAATCCATAGATTTAATAGATCCTGAGAGTCCAAACAAAATCGTCACCTCCCCCTTACATTCGGCAAACCATCAACATTAGGCCAAATAGCCATTCGGTTTGGCATAAATCCCGAAAGAAGTAACCCGAGATAAAAGAAATCGCCTCCCTTACCTTAGTCTGACAGATTCGACTACCAACCAGCAAGATTCAGCACACAACACCCTAGAGATGTTTAGGGGTTTCAGCTTCTTAATAAAAATAGATCAGAGAAGGAGTTTAAGGTTTCGGTCTAAGTGAGTGCACAATAGAAAAGAAAGGAATGGAAACCAAGTTTCGACCTACCAAGAATGAAAAGATGAAAAGAGAAAATAGAAGGTGAGATTTCCGCACCTGCTGAATCGGTTGAGAGAAAGAAGAAGAAATAATAGGGTAGTAGGAAGATTCGGCTATGGCTTTGAGGGAGAATAGCAAAATGGTTGAAACACAATTGATGGATGAAGAACAAGGTAGATTCGGCCAAAGCGATATGGAAGAGAAGAAAAGATTTAAGAGAGCATTCGGGTTTGAGTAGATGAAAGAAAAGAAGAATGGAAGAAGAATATAGAATGAGGGTGGCTTAGTTTCGGCCAAGTACCAAAAGTAGAAAAAGAAGAGAAGGCTTTAATTTTGGTACTTGAGAGAATAGCAACAAAGGTGCTATGGGGTATTTCGGTTTGCCACAAGAAGAGATGAAACAAAAGAGTGCCTCGCTGAAAATGCTCTCCCAAGCTTGCTATTGAAATTCAGCACTCCCCCTATGCTACTCAAACTGATTTCTCCCCTCACCCCTAGAGTTTGACATTCAGCCAACTCTAGCTCCCATGTCCATCTCCTAAATTTTCTCCTGGCCACTCATTCAAACTGATTTGAATGAGTTAAACTCCTACAATTTCTCTTCTCCACCCATTTGAACTTGCTAACTCTTTTAACAGCAATTCATCAGAGTCTATCCTGAGTACACCTCCTCCAGATCCTGGCGTCAAAAAGAATAAACAGAAAGGGGATCTTCGCAGCTCGAACCAAGGCTCCCCCACCTACCTGAGGTGTCACTCCCCTTGTGCTTAAGTAGCGCCTCCCTTGCCACCTTACCACTTGGATTCTTATGTCAAAACACACCAGTAATTTCCCTTAACACCTAACTCACTCAGCTCTGCCTTCCAAGTACCCAAAACAAAAATTTTCGACAAGGCTCTAGCCTATTCCTGGCTTATGCCTAGCCCCTAAAACACCTTAGACTAGCACAACGACCCCACTATCTACATACAACAGATAAAATGCAAAGACCCCGGTTTAAGGATGTTACATCAAGTCTATCAAACAAGTCTGAAACTGCCTTGTCCACGTGCCCTCAATGCTTTAGGGAAAGTATCCAGTTTGTAAATGCTCAAGGTGAAGACATTGAGCCTTTTCTTCATATCTGGGTGTGCTAAGATCGAATCTCGCGAATTCTCTAATGGATGCCTTCATTAGCTCCTTTTAATTGATATGGACTGCGACCCATTGCTTACTCATCCCCACAATACTCATTAACTCCTTTAAGAAAGTCAAGATGTGACGGTTCTTGAATAGTTTTTGTCGACTTGAATCCTCGGGCAAAGTCTTGTATTCTTCTACGGACTATCAGACTTCTCTCATTGTTTATTTGGACTATGTTCAAACGACTGCATTATAATCCACTTGACCAAGTAGCCCATTTCCTTATGACAAACTCTTCTATTTAGCAATCAAATATGAATCAACACCTCCTTTCTAAAGTGATGCGGTGCGGTGCAATGCAATGTAATCATAAACAAAACAAAACATGTTAGTACAGGAGAAATAAACAAAATAGAGTACCTAAACGGGGGACCACTAGGGTTTGGTGCGGTTCTACCTAAAGTGGGCTCTTAAGCTTCACTATATGTGGTTTGGTTCTAAAGTAAGGGTACCCGAACCGGCAGATTCCTCGATCCTCACCCATTATAGGCTCATATAAACCGAGTTCAGTTCAGGGGAATACATTTCCCTATGGCTGCACGGATATGAAAATCTCATGAAGACATAGGTACGGATGTATCCCGAAAACGATCCACTATCCTGCACGGAGGTGAAAACCTCACGCAGGAGTAGCTTCTCGCTCCCACTTAAAAAGGTAAGACCAAAATGGTCCCTATGCAATATGATGCGAGACTCAAACCACAGTAATTTTGAAATAACAATACGAACAAATGCAATAACAGGATCCTAAAATTTTAAAATCAGATTTTCAATTTTCGACAACAAGACGGAAAACAATCAATTTTACGGCTCGACTCTCAAACAACTCCCCAGCGAAGTCGCCAAGCTATTGAAACCATTTTTTTTGAAAACGGGAATCGACTTTGGTTTTGCAAACGAAAAATAAAAAAACGGGAGTCGCCACCAATCCTTTTTGTTGAGGTGTGATCGGGTCACCTCGTAGAACGGTTGTTTTTAATAAACAGGTTGATTTATCAAAATAACGATTTTGGTCTACGAAATTCAAAAAACGGGTTCGGGAGTCGGTTACGCACGAGGAAGGGTTAGCACCCTCGATACGCCCAAAATTGGTACCTCATTGATTACTTAATGTCTTAATGTCGAAAATTGGAATAGATTTTAAAATACGAATCCTTTTAGAAAATGTTTGGATAATTCGAATTGGATATCGAAATTTTCTTGCTCCAAAAAGATGAAATACCACATCCAGTACGTTAAGACACGATGTTTCAACCCTCGACACCAAGATTATTTTATGATTTCCGAAATTCATACATTGCAATTTTAAAAGGGTATTCCACTATTTGGCCAAACCCAAAAATCGAAACCCAACACGATTGGGCACGATTCCTCGAATTTCTAAATGCAGAATATTGCCTTGGTTTAGAAAATCTCATCTCGAAATAACGAAATGTCACACCCAATACGTTAGGACACAACATATCGAATTCTCGAGAATAAGCTTTTATTTATTTAAAACTTCATTGCTTAAAAGGATATTTCGGTATTTAGGTTAAACGAGCAGAATCGAAACCCAGTAAGTTAGGGCACGACTTTCCTGAATTTCTAAAACGCGAAACATTACCTTATTTTGAAAATTTTTATTTTTGAATAATAGCGAGTGCAACATGTAGAGGCATACATTTATTTTGTTTGAAACAGAATGAAGCGATCTAAGTTAGATAAATATGTTGGGATTTAACACGCGATACAATGGCATGAAATAAAGATATAACAATGAACATGGAACAATAACACGAATAAGATATTTACAAGTGAACAACGATAGCATGAAAACGCGAATAATCGAATCATAGCACAGACAATGGTAATGCTTACGTCACATACACTACTAAAATATTAACATTAATAAGAAAAGAATTATGAAATAAATATCATAAATAACAATCCAAAAAAATAGAGTAAAATAGTATAAAGTTAATTAAAATAAATAAAATGTACACCATTTTGAAATGAAAACAATGAGCTTAAAATAAATAAAGTAAAAAGAAATTTAAAATACACAAAACGGTTAAAAGATGATATATTTAAAAAATAATTAAGATAGATAATATGTACATATAAATATAGATATAACATAAATAATATTTTTGTTAAAAACTTAGAAAAAACAAATATAAAATACTTTAACAAACAAAAGGGTTTAAAATAATAACATATAAAAAACCAAAACAGTTTAATAAAAGTAGTATGAAAAAAAAAACTTAAAGTAAATAATAGTAATAATACAAATTTTAAAAAATAAATAAATAATCCCATCAAACAGATCGAGGACCAGATTAAAAAATGGACTGAAATTTAAGGTATAAATTTGAAATAAGGAAAAAAGAAACCCATTGAGGACCGAAATGAGACGCGCAGGAACTAGCGGGGACTAGGTGGGAAAATATTCCCTTGATTTCCTGCACATGCTCAGCGTGACAACCCAAGGGACCGGATTAAAAAAAACACAAAATTTGAGGGCCAAATTTAAAAGAACGAAGGAAACAGAAAATAGGGCCCAATCGAACGGAGCTGTAAAAGAGAGGGGCCATTCGCGCAAATATCCCTTTGCAGGAACATGCGCAGTAACCCCTTTGAACCAAACGGCGCCGTTTTGCTAAATGTTTATAAAGCCATCTTTATTTTTTGGGGGGGCCATTTGATTCCTTTTCTTAAAAAAATGAAACAGAGAACTCTCCCCCCCCCCCGAATCGTTTGTTCTACTAGGGTTTTGAACAACCCATCATCGCACGGCGCCGAGCCACTGTGGCTCCACCGTTGGTGGTGATCAAGGTCACGCGAAGGCCGGATTCGCGTAAGGTCTCGTTACTTTTCCTTTTTTGATTTTGTTTGTAAATTTTTTTTAAAGAAATAAATTGTCAAAGAGAATAAACACAAAAACAAGTAAACGACGGTATAAAAAAATAAAAACTAAATCAACCTTAAAATTTTTTTATTGCTGATGATTCCTAAAAATTTTGGAAGAAGGAAGAAGAAAATACAAAGGGTTTATTTCAGTTTTTTATAACCGATTTACAAAGATTTGGTTTTGCTTTCTTTTGTTTTGTTTTTCTGTTGTTTGTCTCGTCTTCTCCTTGTCTTGGTTGCTGCATGTCTTTGCTTCTATGTGCAGGTGTCAACAGCGTGCGAGGGTGGCAAAGGCGCGTGGTGGCTGCTGGTGAGGGATCGGCGACGCACGGCTTTAGGGGCTAGGGTTTCCTTGTGTTTGCTATTTTTCTTTGTGTTGGGTCACTTGTAGTTTGGGCTAGATTAAGTGTAGTTGGGCTTAATTAAAATTGGGCTTTGGGGTCTGTTGTAACCTGGCCATTTTTGAACTGTTTTATTTTTATTTGTCTTGTTTTTTATTTTGGGTTTATTTTATTTCTGAACTAGGGCCAAAATTGGCTATTACACTTTCTATTTTCTTTCTCTTTATCTTTCTTGTCTTTAAATATATATTTAGTATATTTTGAATTATTATTATTGTTTCCTGGCTAATTCTCTAAGAGCTTCCCAATTTCTTCATCTAGTGCAGAGCTCGGCAGCAGCCACCATACCTCGGGACTCCCAACTCAAGGAAACCATCCAAATTCAGGAAGTTTCACCTCTCCCTTTCTCTTAAATTTCATATACATCTTTGTACATTAAGGGCAATGTGCATCTTAAGTATGGGGGGTGAATATTTATTTCGAGAAGGTGCCTAACTTTCTTCATTATTCTCAAATCCCTAAATTATGCCATGAATGATATCATGTCTTTAAGTAATTTTCTCATATTATGATTAGAATGAAATTTCCTTTGATTTATGATGTTTGTTGATATGTTTCGGATTAAATCATTGATAACTGTGCACTGATGATTTAAATTTTAGGAGACTAGAGAATCAAGCATGATAAGTCTATTTTCAAAAATTAAAATTTTGTTAGGATGTCTACCTAAATCTAATTATTACCTTGAAGTTTGAAATTCATGAAGGTTGACATCAAAAACCCATAATTCTTGTGAGATTATGAGCCTTTTATAGTATACATTCTTTCGTGCTCACTTTTTGATTATGAGTGTGTCAACATTGATTTGTTATTCTAGAACTTGTTTCGGTTACACATGTCGAGACCACACCTTTGATTTGATATACAGAGATGATAAAGGCACCTAGGATTTAACTCACTCACTCCACTAAAAGCCTACCTTCATAATTAACCCTAATAAACCCTTTTGATTCTAACAACCCTTTTTTTTTTATCGACTCACCTACTAATATTAAGCCAAAACCCTTTGTATTTGTTATCACCATTTTTTTACTACCCTTTCTGTCGAGATTTGATTTGATCGGTTGCCTAATTATTTTATTTTAGTAGTTGAATTCATCTCTTATTATGTATTATGATTTTTTCTAAAAAAATGAAGTATATTCAATATTAGCTTTATGTAATTGAGCTTATACGTTTAAATTCCACATCTTGAGAAGAAGCTCATGTTATTAGTATTACAAGCTTTCAATTGATGTAATTATTTAAGATTAGTTCATTTTTCTAGTTAGGTAATTTATCAGGCCAGTCTCGATTCTAACCCTTTAATTCAGCCTTTATCCACACCCTTAATCTAAGCCCCGTTACAACCCTTTTTAAAGACCTTTTGATTTGTGTATCATCTCATATTATAGTGGTGGAGATTTGACTTTCAGGCAAGCTTATGGCATTAACTTTTCATGTTCGACTTTTGAGTGCTTAATTCTAAACCTTAAACACTTCGAGTGATTTGAGTGAATCTTTAGTGAGGATGCCAACCCTTGGCAATTTTGAATCAAAGGTAATTATTTAGATGAGGGAAAACACCTATGTTTATGCTATAAATGTATGACTTTGATTGTTTGAATCTTTAGGACTCTTTAAGTTAAATTATCAATGTATGAATTATCTTTGAATTATGACGAAACATTATTGATGAACATTATGAATCAAGGAAGTTTGTTTTAATTGTAAGTTGAGAATTTTGCTTGAGGACAAGCAAAAGCTTAAGTGTGGGGGTATTTGATAAACCATAATAGTAACATATTTTAAGCCCACATTTAGCATGCTTTTGGATGATTTAAGCCTTGAATTGTGTAAATTTGTGCTCTTAATCCTTTGTTTTCATGTTTTATACTCAGAAAAGCACCGGAGGATGAAAAGAACGAGAAACGGGCCCAAAATAGAATGGGCCATAACACGAAATCAACACGGCCTGGGCCCAATCCACACGGTCGTGCCTCATTCAATAGTCTCGAACACAGCCTGGCCACGATTCATACGGGCGTGTACCATGGGCGTGTGCCATGGGCGTGTCCCTGCCGTGACAAAGAGAAATTTCACTCGGATTAGGATACTTAGAGGCGAAGAAACACATTCATAAGCATATATAAACACCCTAAGTATGACCTAAAAAGAGGGAACCCAGGGCTTCAATTAGGAGGCATCCAGCTAGGCCAAAGAGGGCAGATTTGTGGGGATTTACTCGAAGATAGCCAGTTGATTCATCTCAAGAAGCCGGAATCATACTCAAGACGGAGGATCTCTCCTTCAATTCCTTTAGGAGGTTTTAGGGATTTATTATGTTTTGTTTTATCTTTTCTTCTGAGATGTTTTCTTTTATTATTATGAACAAAACCCTCAGATACCTGAGGGGGATGAAACCTAAGATGAATCTTGTTTTCATTTCCTGAATTATATGATAAATATTTGACTTGTTCTTAATTATGTGTTCTTAATTCTTGTGTTGATATTTTCGGGATATTAATTCAAGTGTGATGTGCTTAGCTGGAGGAGCAAAAGTCCCTGCCTAAGAGTAGATCTAGCATAGTTAAGCAGAGTTGCTCACGTGCCTAGAGATAGGGAGACGAAAATCTACCGGATTAAGGTCAAACCTAATATGGGAGTCCATAAATTGAGTTAATGCAATTCTAGGGGTTTTAATTAGAAAGATATTTCAATTAATCAACCTAGGGTTAGACGTTAGTTGCCTCGAGAGAGGGATTAATATACATTAGGGAATCCTACGGATCAAGTCAAATGAATAAATCGTCTGGTTCAGAGTTAGATAACAAGTGAAGTCTAGGTGGATTCTTCCTCGGGTATTGTCCTAATCAATTAGTTTTTCCCAAAGTTATTTTCCCCGATTCCTTCTCTTTGTCTTTGCATCTTTAGTTTTGTTGTTAGTTAATTTTAGATTAGATAAAAAAATTCCTTTAATTCTTTGGCTAGATAATAAAAAGAAAGTTAGTATTAGTACTTTTAGCTCCTTTGGGTTCGACAATTCGATCTTGCCTTAACTATACTACTGTTCGATAGGTGCGCTTGCCTTAAATTGTTGTCATAGTTAGTTTATAGGTTCAATCATTCTTTTAATAAATTTTAAGACTTTGACATTGCATAAAACAACGATCAATGAGCTACCAAAAGCCTAGTGATGGTGAAAGACACATCTTCGTGGGCATTGGAAAATCGATGGAAGTAGAAGCAATTGGGAATTTTAGGTTGTTAATAGGAACTAGTTTTTGTTTGGATTTAAAAAACAGATTTATAGTATCGTCTTTTAGGCAAAATTTAGTTTATGTTTCTTTGTTGGACAAATTTTGATATTGTTGTTCGTTTGGAAACAATCAGTTTAGTTTGTCTTTAAATTTGAATGTTGTTGGAACTAGTTATTTAAATGTTTATGAAAACCTTTATTTGCTAGAAATAGTTGCATCCTATAATGAAACCTTGCATGTGGAATCACATGGTATTAAACACAAATTAAATAAGGAAAACTTAGCATCATTATGGCATAAGTGCTTAAGTCATATCTCAAAAGGTAGAGCTGAGCGCCTTGTGTCTGATGGCATTTTAGAGTCCCTTAACTTCACAAAATTTGATGTCCGTGTCGATTGCATTAAGGAAAAATAGACCAAAACCAAAAGCTTGGGTCCAACAGATCTTCAAATGTCTTAGAATTAATTCATATTGATTTTTTCGTGTCATTCTCTACAGCATCCTGGAATGGTTAACACTATTGCATAACATTCATAGAAGGCTGCTCACGTTATGGATACTTACATCTCGTTCATGAGAAATCGCAGTCTATAGATGTGTTCAAAACCTATAAAGATGAAGTTGAGAATCAATTTAACAAAAGGATTAAGAACATCAGAACTAATCATGGTGGTGAGTACTACAGTAGATATGATGGCTTAGGTGAACAACTTCCAAGACCATTTGCAAAATTCCTAAAGAAATATGGTATTGTCCTATAGTACACCATAACAAGATCGCCTAATATGAATGGTGTAGCTAAAAGACAAAATAAGACTCTTAAGGATCTGGAAAGGAGAATGATTTCTCATTCTACCTTACCTGAGTCCCTCAGGGGAGAAGCATTAACGACAGCAGCTTACATTCTAAATAAAATACCCACTAAAGCAACTGTAAAAACACTTTATAAGCTTTGGACATGTTGAAACCTTAGTTTAAAGCACTTTCAAATTTGGGGATGTCTAGTTGAGGCAAGGTCTTATAGGCCACATGAAAAGAAATTAGACTACAAAATAGGGAGCAGCTACTTTATTGGTTATTCGGAGCAATCTAGGGGCTATAAGTTTTATGATCCTACAATTAGGAATTTTTTGAGACAGGAACTGCAACATTTTTTGAAGATGTTGAGTTTGGAGGGAGAAATAAGGTTAGAGACATTGCTTTTGAGGAGGAGTTGGATTCTAACTCAATTACTACTATCACTTTTGATGATGTTCAAGTTCTCATACCTATCATTGATCAAGAAATGAATCCACAACCTTAACAAGACAATGTTGAAAAACTCTCTATTCAATATGAGGTAATTGTTCTAAAAGAACAAACTCAACAACCTAAAGAACAAGTTTCATTAGGAGGTCCATGAAAGAGAGGAGAAATGTTATTTTAGATGATTGTGTTGTATTTCTCCAAGAACATGAGGATGACAATGGAATGATGAAAGATGATCCGATCAACTTTCATCAGGCCATGAAAACTTCTAATTCTCAAAAGTGGATTGATATCATGCAGAAAGAGTAGAAGTCTATGCAAGATAATAAAGTTCGGGGACTTGTCCCATTACCTGAAGGTGAAAAACCAATTGGTTGTCAGTGGATATTTAAAACCAAGAGGTATGTAAATGGTAATGTGAAGAGGTATAAGGCGCTTCTTGTAGCTAAAGGATATACTCAAAAAGAATGCATTGATTTTCTATAGACTTTCTCTCCAATTTCACCTAAAGGCTCTTATAGGACAATCATGGTGCTTGTTGCTCATCTTGATCTTTAGTTACATCATATGGATGTTAAGACTGCATTTCTAAATGGCAACATCAAAGAAACAATTTATATAGTGCAACCAGAAAACTTTGAGTTGGGAGACCTAAAGAATATGGTTTGTAAATTAACAAAATTCAAATATGGACTCAAACAAGCTTCCCGTCAATGGTACCACAAGTTTCATCAAGTAATTGTCTTGTTCGATTTTGATATTAATATTGTTGATGAGTGTGTGTATCACAATTTCCGTGGGAGTAAGTATATATTCCTGGTTTTATATGTCGATGACATTTTATTTGTCACTAATGATATAGGCTTATTGCACGAAACAAGAGGTTTAAACTCTTACCATTTTATCTATCACAAGTTCATAATCTTTCAACAACTCTAACCATCTTCTCTGTCGTAAATTCAAATCTTTCTGAGTCATCAAATACTTTAAACTCTTATGGTCAATATAAATGTGACATTTTTCCCCAAACAGATAGTGACGCCAAATCTTCAATGCGAATACAATCACAGCCAGTTCCAGATCATGCATTGGGTAGTTCTTTTCATGCGGCTTTAATTATCTCGAAGCATAAGCAATGACTTTCCCTTCTTGCATCAGCACACAGCCCAAACCATTCAACGATGCATCACTGTAAACTATGAACCCTTTGCCTGACTCAGGTTGAATCAACACTGGTGCTTCTGTTAACAACACTTTCAATTGCTCAAAACTCTATTGGCACTTTTCTGACCACTCAAATCTAACATCTTTCTGTAACAATTTTGTCAACGGAGTCGCAATCATCAAGAAGCCTTTCACAAATCGTCTATAATATCCTGCTAGTCCCAGAAAACTACGAACTTCAGACACACTGCTCGGAGGTTTCCATTCCAAAATAGCAGAGATTTTACCCGGATCAACTCGTATCCCGACGGCTGATACAACATGTCCCAGAAAACCAACCTCACGCAACCAAAATTCACATTTGCTAAACTTTGCATACAACTATTTCTCACGTAGAGTTTGTAGCACCGTTCTCAAATGTTCGGCATGCTGCATCTCATCACACGATTAAATCAAAATATCATCAATGAACACCACCACAAAGCGATCCAAATACGGTTTGAATATCTGATTCATCAAATCCATAAACACTACAGGAGCATTTGTTAGTCCGAATGGCATCACTAATAATTCATAATGTCCGTACCTCATTCTGAAAGTAGTTTTCAGTACATCAGATTCTTTAACTCTCAACTGATAGTAGCCCGATCTCAAATCTATCTTAGAAAACACTGTAGCCCTTCTCAGCTGATCAAACAAATCATTGATACGAGGCAATGGATATTTGTTCTTCATTGTCACTTTGTTCAACTGTCGGTAATCAATACACATTCTTATAGTTTCATCTTTCTTTTTCACAAATAACACAGGAGCTCCCCAGGGTGAGAAACTCAGTCGTGCAAATCATCTGTTAGTCAACTCTTGTAACTGCGACTTTAGCTCTTTCAATTCTATTGGTGCCATTCTATACGAAGCTATGGAAATGGGATTAGTCATCGACACTAATTCAATACCAAATTTAACTTCTCAAATCGGAGGTATTCCCAGTAGCTCTTCAGGAAACACATCTGGAAACTCACAAACAATAGGCACTTATTCAACTTTCTTTTTTGACACTTTTGTATCAATCACGTATGTCAAATAAGCTTCACAACCCTTTTTCACATAGTTCATGGCTTTCATCGCAGATACAACAGCTGGTAGTCCTTTCATAACACTGGATTCAATTCGAACTGGCTCACCGTTCTGACTTCTCAATTCAATACTCTTTCTTTTACAATTCACGATGGCATTATATAGAGTAAGCCAATCCATACCCAGAATGATGTCGAATTCATCAAAAGGAAGTAACATCAAATTAACCGAAAAACATATATCACGAAACATCAATGGGCAATTCTTATACATCTTATCCACCAAGACACATTTGCCTAAAGGGTTCGACACTCTAACCACAAATTCAGTAAACTCAACAGGTAGAGTTTTATTCGATACTAGATTCACACACACATAGGAATGAGTTGACCCCGGATCTATTAATGTAATAACATCAATATCGAATAAAGTGAAAGTACCGGTGATAACTTCTGGAGATAATTCTTCCTCTCGCTTTTGATCTCATAGCTGTGTCATTTGTCCATCTCTGACTTTTACTCACATTTTTGGTGCTTCTGGGTGGTCTACCCCTAGCTGTCACGTTATTCGGTCTTTCATTCTGAACATTTTCTTCTTCAACCATCTTTGAGCAATCTCGAATGAAATGATCTCAAGATCCACACTTATAACAAACTCTATTGTTATACTTGCCCCAGCACTCTCCCACATGTCGTCTTCCACACTGTCTACACTCAGGTTTGTTACTCTTAACACTGCCAACACTTGGTTCATTCGGAGCTTGAATTCGTAAACCAGCACTTTGTCTCGAACGATCTTTACTTGGATGTCCAAACGAAACATTGGAATGGTTACATGCATCTCTGTATCTCTTAATAGAAGGTTGAGAAGATTTATTCATTGATCTCTTTCTCTCATCACGAGCTTCTGAATCAGCTTTCTTCTTTTCCTTACTAAGCTCTTCAGCTTTGAACGCTCTTTCTACTAACACAACAAATTCATTTATATCAAGTATCCCAACCAATAACTTGATGTCTTCATTCAATCCCTCTATGAAACGTTTGCACATAGTAGTTTCGGTTGAGACACATTCCCTCGTATATTGACTCAATCTTACAAATTCTCGCTCATATTCAGTAACAGACAACCGGCCCTATTTCAATTCTAGAAACTCTTTACGTTTCTGATCAATAAAGCGTTGGCTGATATACTTCTTTCTGAATTCAGTTTGAAAGAATTCCGAAGTGATTCTCTCTCTCGGAACCACAGATATCAATGTTTTCCACCAGTTGTAAGTTGTGTCTCTCAACAAGGAAACTGCACACTTAATGCACTCATCAGGGTTCAACGACATCTCATCAAATACTCTGATTATATTTTCAAGCCAAAACTCGGCTCATTCAGCATCATCATCCGATGTGGCCCTAAACTCTTCAGCCCCATATTTTTGAATCTTGTCTACAGGAGGCTTATTCAATCTGATCGGATCTACAACTTGAGGCACAACAGGTACTTGCGGGGTGGAGGTTGTGAAGCGACCGGATTCGTTCGAACAAACTCCGTAAACCACTCACTCATCATTCAAAAGAAGGCTTGCTTAGCCTCTCCTCCCTCACCACTATCATTAGGCCTCGATGTGGCCGGCGCTGTCTCTTGAGCGGGAGCAGGCTCATTACTTTCTACATCATCAGCAACTGCTCGATTGGGATCCATTACTATATGTAAACACATTTTCAAATGTCAGATTTAGTCACACTATCGCAATGTCAAATATGGCATGTATAGCTAGACCACACTCGCTACGTTAGTCCGAGAATCGACTTAACCGTAGCTCTGATACCAATCAAATGTAACACCCCTAACCCGAGACTGTCGTCGGAACAAGGTTAAGAGGCATTACCAATCAAACGGAACATTTAACATCTAGAAAATTACAACACAAAGTCAATCATTTCCGTTCGTATTCAATTACAAACATAGTGTCCCTTAAATGAGTCATCAAGACCCTAAGCATGCTTATAAACTGAATCGGGACTAAACTAAAACACATACAAAATTTCATGAAAATTTAAAACTTTTCTAAAATTCAGGGGAGACACGGCCGTGGGAGGAGACCATGTGCCCTCCACGGTTTCTAGACACCCCTAGGTATCCCACTGTGTCTATATACTAACTATATCAACACGCCATTAGGCACGCCCGTGTGCCATAGCCGTGTACTTTTAGGTCATATACTGACTTCCCCACCACGGCCACCAAGCATACCCGTGTCGAGGCCATGTACTTTTTAGTTAGCTACTAACTTGCACACCACAGCCAAATGACACACCCGTGTCGAGGCCATGTGATGCTAAACTGCATCCTACAACTCACCCACGGTCATTAGGCACGCCCGTGTGCCACAACCGTGCGACATTATAGGCAATTTACAAGGCCAAAATGCCACCCACTTAGGGTCAAACCTACAAGCAACACATCCCAAAACATGTCATGCACATAAGGCAACCAAAAACTTACCAAATGACCATTCAACCTATACATTCAATTCCCATTACAACCATAACAAATTCAATACCAAAACTTATCTCATCACAAGCATAATACATTCAATACCAAACATCATTTCTTCTCAATTCACTAGTTCATATTAGCATTTTATCAACACCAAGTTACCATTCATAAGTCAACTTCTCAAACCACAAATCATGCCAAAAGATGCATCACATAAACCAAGTTCATTCATGCTAAAACTAGCACATAACTAGCCACATCTCATGGCTACTTACAAACTATCAAACATGATTCAAATAACCAGCCTATACATGCCATATTTTAACTATATACATCTTTCTAAAATACCCCAAAATAGATGGCCGATAGTGTGACTGAGATGCTGACGATCCCTCGATCTGAGCTAGCTTTACTGACACTGCAAAGCAGAGAAACAAATCACACAGTAAGCTTCATAAAGCTTAGTAAGTTTGAAATAAAATACAACCATATCATCAAATCAAACCAATTCATATAATAATCATCACATAGGTCATTCTTCTTGTACATATACCATACTATCAATAGCTAAAATACTCATCCGTCCGTCCATAACATCATCTATAAACTCATCAACCACAAAGGCTCGATACATACCTCGTCAAACACATAGTTATTCAATCTCCAAGCTATTCAATGCTCAATTATACTTGTTGATCATCCTTTAATACTCATTTAATTGGATCGCACACTTAGTGCTATATACATAATCGTAACATATTTGTCCTTGCACACTTAGTGCCTATTCTTTTAACCGACTAGTCTCGGTGTCGCACACACAGTGCCAAGTCAATAAGCCGTAGCTTTCATATCATCGCACACTCAGTGCCTTTCATTTCTGTTTCAATTTTACATTCCACACACTTAGTGCCACCAGCTTATTCATGCACATAGCATCTCAATTTCATCCACATATACACATTTATTTCATGATACTAAACATATCTTAATAACAGGTATTATATCCGAACTTACCTCGAACGTCGACTATCGATACGGTCGACTAATCGAGCACTTTATCTTTGCCTCGATCTCGATCTGAACCTCTTCTCTCTTAGTCTATATACATTTAAAATCAATCCATTCAATCACCATTTCATTCAATTTAGTCCACACACACACAATTAGGGCATTTTTTATAATAGCCCTTATATTTTCACATTTCGACACTTTAGTCCCTATTTCACAAAAACATCAAATACACCAAATTTCAATATACATGTGCTTAGCCGAATTTTTCTTATACCTATACAAATCCACGCATTTCATTTATTTCACATTTTAACCCTTCAATTTGTTATTTTCACAATTTAGCCCTAATTAGCTAAATTCACCAAAAATTCAAAAACAATACATGTTAATCCAACACCAAGTTCTCATATTTACTACCAACTAGCACATAGCTCAAATGTTTATCAATGGCTCATCACAAAACATCATCAATTCATGAAATTACAACATGGGTTAGCTAGAGCACGAAGCAACGATTACAAAAACGTAGAAATTAACAAAAATCGAACACAAAACACTTACTAATTGAAGCTTGAAGTTGCCGAAACCATGAAAACTTTAAAACCCTTTTTTCTTTCTCAATTTTTGGTGGAAGATATATGTTAAAGATGAGCATTTTAGTTCATTTTTGTTTATTATAACTTTTATAATTGATTTCCAATTATACCCTTAATGAAATAAATATTGAAGCTTGTTATGGATGGTTATAAATGTCCATCAACCTACCACTATCACTAAATATGGTCTAATTGCACCATAAGACCTCCTTATTTAAAAGACAACAACATTTAGATACCTATAAATCAGCACATAGCTTTTACTCTTTACGCGATTTAGTCCTTTCTCTTAATTCGACACACAAGCGATCAAATTATTACACAGAATTTTCACACAGACTATATCACATATCATTCACACAGAAAATATCATTAAAATATTTTTACGACCTCGGATTTGTGGTCTCGAACCACTGTTCCGACTAGGGTCTAAACTGGGATGTTAAAATCACAATATCAAACATTCTTAAACATGCTGGCGTAATTGTTGATTTATCACATACAAACTTACCTCGTTTTCAAAATAGGATAGATTGTCGGTCTAGTCCGATATTTTGTTCTTTCCCCGTTCGAGGTTGATTCTTGGTTCTTCTTGCTCTATAATAGCAAATTAGCTTATTTTAATCATCACATTAATAAATGCATTTCAATAATCATGCTTTGGCAAAATTACTATTTTGCCCTTAGACTTTGGCAAAATGACCATTTTACCTCTAGTCTCGAAAATTAATTCTAATCAAATTTCTTCCTTCAACAAGCCTAGGTGAACATTTATTTCTCTTATGGCTATCATCAAAACCCATCATTTCACACATTTACTACAAACTTTATAACTTTTACAAAAAGGTCCATTTAGGTGTTTTCATAGTAACACCTTTCACAAAAGTTGTTTATCTAACAACTAAGACTCATTTTCTTCCATAAAAATGCAGCAAATCACATAAAATCTCTTATGGAAAAACCCTAAACTTTTCACCATTTTGCAAAATAGTCCCCTCATTAGAAAGCCTAAGCTTTAGGGGTTCCAAATGCACAATTTTTATCAAGAAAGGATCACTAGAACACTTACCTGGATGAGGATAAGTTGGTAAAATTTCAAAGCTTTCAACCCCCCCTTTAAGCTGGTTTTTTCGATGGTGAAAGTGGTGAAGAAAAGATGATATCACTCTTTTCTTTATTTTATGCTTAAAAAGCAATTTAGTCACCAATTTCTACCTAACCAATTGACCCATTCAATAACCTTGTCTCTATGGTCGTCCATCCCTTCTTCAATGGCTTATTTTCACATTAGGGACCTCTAATTTAATATCTCTTAGCCATTAAACACCCCTAGCTTGTAAAATAGAACTTTCGCACTTTATGCGATTTAATCCTTTTTCGCGATTAAAAATTAAAGCACCAAAATTCTCATGCATCCTTATAAACATGCTATAACACATAAAATAATATCAAAACAATTTTCTTCAACCTCGGATTAGTGGTCCCGAAACCATTGTTCCAATTAGCCCCTAAATCGGGCTGTTACAATTCTCCCCCTTAAGGATTTTCGTCCCTGAAAATCTTACAGACAAAAAGGTTGGGATATTTGTTCCTCATGGTCTCTTCAGGCTCTCAAGTAGCCTCTTCTATTCCATGTCTCTGCCATAGCACTTTGATAAGGGCTATACTTTTGTTTCTCAATTGTTTGACCTCTCGTGCTAAAATCTTAACCGTCTCTTCACCATAAGTCAAGTTCGGTTGAATTTCTACTTCTGTTTGTACTATGACATGTAAAGGGTCCGAACGGTATCGGCGCAACATGGATATGTGAAATACATCATGACTCTTTTCAAGCTCAGGTGGTAAGGCCAAACAATAATCTATCAGTCCTATTCTCTTGGTAACTTCATAAGGTCCGATAAAACGCGGACTCAATTTGCCTTTCCGGCCAAATATGAGAACTTTCCTCCAAGGTGATACTTTCAGAAACACTTTATCACCTACTCGGAACTCAATCTCTTTCCTTTTTAAATCTGAATAGGACTTTTATCTATCTCAGGCCGCTTTTAGACATTCACGTATCACTTTTACTTTCTCTTTAGTTTCCCTGATCAAATCAACCCCGTGTATCTGTTTCTCTCTGAGTTCTGTCCAATACAAGGGTGTTCGGCATTTATGCCCATACAATGCTTCATTAGGTGCCATTTTCAAACTTAACTGAAAACCGTTGTTTTAGGCGAATTCCACCAATGGTAAGTGTTTGTCCCAATTACCTTGGAATTCCAAAACACAACATCGGAGCATGTCTTCGAGTATCTGTATTACTCTTTCCGACTGCCTGTCGGTTTGTGGATGGAAAGCTGTACTGAAGCTTAATTTTGTGCCTAAGGCCTCCTGTAACTTTTTTTCCAAAATTGTGACGTGAATCTCAGATCTTTATCTAAAATAATCGACAATGGTACACCATGGAGTCTTACTATATCTGACACGTACAATTCAGCCAACTTATTAAGCGACTAATTGACTCGTATTGGTATGAAATGAGCTGACTTGGTAAGTCTATCTACTACAACCCATATAGCATCTTTCTTTTTGGTGTCAACGGTAAACCTGTCAAGAAGTCCATAGTAATACGGTCTCATTTCCACTCAAGAACCATTATGGGCTGAAGTAGACTCGAAGGTACTTGATGTTCAGCCTTCACTTGCTAACAAATTAGACATCTCGATACAAACTCAGAAATGTCTTTCTTCATGCTAGGCCACCAATACCATTTCCTCAAGTCATTGTACATCTTTGTGCTACCTGGGTGTCCAGTTAAACATCCGCTATGTGCCTCACTCAAAATCCTTCGAATAAGTTCATCATTTCTGGGTACACAGACCCTATCTTGAAACGTCAAACATCCATTAGGATTTACCCGAACGTCTGACTCACATAGAACTCTTTTGGCTTGTAAGTTGCTGTCCTCTTTCTGTGCTTCACAAATCTCTTGAAGAAATAATGGTCTAGCCCTCAGCTCGGCTAGAATAGAACCATCATCTAACAAAGCCATCCATGTATTCATGGCTCTCAGCGCAAATAATGATTTTCTACTCAAAGCATCAGTGACCACGTTCGCTTTTCCCGGGTGGTAATCAACTACTAAGTTATAATCTTTGATCAGCTCTAACTACCTTCGTTGCCTCAAATTTAATTCCTTTAGAGTCATCAAATATTTTAGGCTTTTGTGGTCTGTGAATATTCGACACCTTTCACCATATAAATGGTGTCTCCAAATCTTTAATGCAAACACAATGGCAGCCAACTCTAAGTCATCGGTCGGGTAATTCTTCTTGTGCGACTTTAACTGTCTAGAAGAATATGCTATCACCTTGCCCTCTTGCATAAGTACACAACCCAAACCATTCATGGATGCATCACTGTAAACCACAAATTCTCTTCCCGGCTCAGGTTGCACCAAAACAGGAGCCTCAGTCAACAACGCCTTTAGTTTCTCAAAACTCTGTTGGCACTTTTCTGTCCAATCAAACTTCACATCTTTTTGCAATAGTCTCGTCATCGAAGTAGCTATCATGGAAAACCCCTTGACAAAATGCCTATAATAGCTGGCTAGGCCCAGAAAACTCCTTACTTCAGTTACGTTCCTTGACGGTTTCTATTCAACAATTACTAAAATCTTACTCGGGTCGACACTAATTTCATCTCCTGAGACGATGTGCCCCAAAAATCCAACTTCCTTAAGCCAAAATTCACTTTTACTAAATTTGGCATATAATTTTTTATCTCTTAAAATTTGCAGAACCTTTCTCAAATGCTCGGCATGCTTGTTCTCATCCCGAGAGTAGATCAGTATATCATCAATGAAGACCACGACAAATTTATCCAAGTATGGCCGAAAAATGCTATTCATCAGGTCCATGAAAACAGCAGGGGCATTCGTTAGACCAAAAGGCATGACCAAAAATTCATAGTGACCAAAAGGTGAACATTTATTTCTCTTATGGCTATCATCAAAACCCAATATTTCACACATTTACTATAAACTTTATAACCTTTACAAAAAGGTCCATTTAGGTGTTTTCATATTAACACCTTTCACAAAAGTTGTTTATCTAACAACTAAGACTCATTTTCTTCCATAAAAATGCAGCAAATCACATAAAAACTCTCATGGAAAAACCCTAAACTTTTCACCATTTTGCAAAATAGTGCCCTCATTAGAAAGCCTAAGCTTTAGTGGTTCCAAATACACAATTTTTACCAAGAAAGGATCACTAGAACACTTACTTGGATGAGGATAAGTTGCTGAAATTTCAAAGCTTTCAACCCCCCCTCTAAGCTGGTATTTTCGGTGGTGAAAGTGGTGAAGAAAAGATGATATCACTCTTTTCTTTATTTTATGCTTAAAAAGCAATTTAGTCACCAATTTCTACCTAACCAATTGACCCATTTAATAACCTTGTCCCTATGGCCGGCCATCCCTTCTTCAATGTCTTATTTGCACATTAGGGACCTCTAATTTAATATCTCTTAGCCATTAAACACCCCTAGCTTGTAAAATAGAACTTTCATACTTTATGCGATTTAGTCCTTTTTCGCGATTTAGCCTTCAATCGCTAAAACTAAAGCACCAAAATTCTCATGCATCCTTATAAACATGCTATAACACATAAAATAATATCAAAATAATTTTATTCAACCTCAAATTAGTGGTCCCGAAACCACTGTTTCGATTAGCCCCTAAATCGGGCTGTTACAATTTTGGTCATTTGAATGGCTTGTAAATGCTAAATATTTGGTTTGTATATAGCCATGAGAGTTGGCTTATTTTGGTTGATCTGGTTATGTATATATCTATGTGCATATGGCTTGGTTATGTGAGTAAAGATGAATATGTTATGCTTGTTGATATTTGGCCATTAGGGGTACTAAATGGTTGAGAATTGGATTTGTTATGTTATGAGATTAAGCTAGACGATGCATATTTGGAAGTGTATAATTAGTTAAATTGTATATGTTAATTTGTTATAGATGGCTTGACCTATTTTGTGACTTGTGTTTATTGTGGATAATGGAATTGAATTGGCATGATTTAGGCTTGATTTAGTTGGTTTGTATGCCTATTTTTATGCCATGAATTGTGCAATTTGGTTTGGTGTAGGTCTGTACAATTTGAGTGGCAAAATGGCTTGGTAAATAGCTTATTTTTGTCCACACGGGCAGAGACACGAGCGTGTGTCTCAGCCGTGTGTGGTACACGATTATGTTACACGACCGTGTGTCCCCTGGTGTTGAATTATAGACCAAGTCAGTATGCTCTACACGGCCTCACACGCGGGTACACGGGCATGTTTGACCATTTTTAGGGCACACGGGTTAGTCACACGAGCGTGTGTGTTGGCCGTGTGACCCAAGTCAGAGAGTTACACGGGGTCAAACACGAGCTGGGACACCGCCATGTGTTCCCATTTTGAATGTCCATACGGCCTGCGACACGAGCGTGTCTTTGGCCGTGTGAGAAACACAGCCGGGCCACACAGGTGTGTGTCCCCTATTTTTGGAAAAATTTTCTAAGTGTTCGACAAGTTTCTAAAGTTATCAATTTAGTCCCGAACCACCCCAAATGCATGTTTTGAGCCTTATAGGCTCGTATTAGGGATGATATGAATGTGTTGATTGATAATTGCATGAAATTTGGAAATGTATGAGTAAATGTATGTGCAATTGATTTATAAGTCTGGTAATACTCTGAAACCCTATTCCGGCGTTGAATATGGTGAGGGGTGTTACAATAACCATGACCACAACATCAAAATCTACCAATATTGTCGCTCGATAGTGTGATAGGTCACCGATGAGCTTCCAAACTGATCGAGCTTTTGATAATCTAGAAAACATAGGAAAGAAAAACGACGTAAGCACATAATGCTTAGTAAGTTCGTAAATCATGAACATAGCTTACCATTTCAATGCATAATCATAAAAATAGACATGAATCAATCCAACATAGCTTGACACAAGCCTAGGCATCATCAACAACCCAAGTTAGTGATTAAACACATAGCATAATAATATCATCACATGGTAAGGTATAGTACATGAGCTTAACATCACTTAAATCATACTTCACATAAACATAAGTATTCATACTTTGATCATCAATATTTCATACATTTTCATGAGTTCTTAATTTAGCTTTCGGTACACTTACCGTTCTTTCCCTTTTTATACCCATTGAACCACTTAGAATAATTTCAGATATGCGGGAAGCTCACACAAACTGTGCTAAATACATGGTCGAAACCATTCCTTTCTTTTTCCTTTACTTAGATGCTCACTCGAGCCATAAATGGGTCTGCTCACACAAGCTGATAGTCAGAATGTAGCTACACGATGCCTCTCACACAAGCTGATGAGTATCCGCAACAAATGCTAGAACTCAGCCATCGGTAGGACATTCAGGACCAGCACCCGTAACATGGTAACCCTAAT
The DNA here is from genome assembly GCA_025503065.1 of Gossypium bickii. NCBI lineage: Eukaryota > Viridiplantae > Streptophyta > Magnoliopsida > Malvales > Malvaceae > Gossypium > Gossypium bickii. Next base: position 35,681,723 of record CP106717.1, on the reverse strand, counting down.
AACATGTCATTTGTATCATATATATTCCTAAGGTTCAAACGGGGCTCGATAGTCGTTGTAACACTGTTGGATTTCCATCGTGACATGATACGATGAATAACATAATAGTATTTAAATCAAATACATTAAAACGCTATTTAAACATACGAACTTACCTCGATCACGAAAATGACGAAATAGGATCGACTAGTTTGATACATTATCTTTCCCTTGATCTAGATTCGTACGAGGCTTAACTTGATCTGAATAAGAAAATTCAATCCATTTAATATTCACTCTATTCAATTCAGTCCAAAATACATACTTTTGCAAATTTACACTTTTACCCCTAATATTTTAACTTCTTTACAATTTAGTCCTTAAGCTCGTAAATTGAAATTCATACAATTTCATCGATATACTATGCTAGCTGAATTCTATATAAGCCCATAGCAACTCATACAAATCATTATTTCACAATTTCACCATGTATTTTTACACATTTTACAAATAAATCCCTAATTGACATTTTCAACAAAAATCACTTTACAAAAGTTGTTTATTTATCAACAAAGATTCATTTTCTTCCATCAAACATCAAAAATCACATGAAAACATTCATGGAAAAACCCTAACCCTTTAATAGTTTTGCAAATTAGTCTCTAGGCTAGATAGATTAAGCTACAACGATTCTGAAAATATAAAAATCATTAAAAACGGAACCGAAATTCACTTACATACAAGGGAGATATAACCGAAGCTTTAAAACCCTATCAATGGCTTTCTATTCTTCAATAACTGGTGGAAGAAGACAACAACAAAGATGATATATTTGTTTTCTTTAATTTACATAACATATTTATCAATTTACTAACTTAACCTTATTAATTAACTTTAAAAAACACTTCATTTTATGTCCATATTTGTCCACCAACTTTATGAATGGTAAAATTACCATTTAAATCCATCCACTTTAAAGTTTCATAGCAAATTAGCCCTTTTAACTAATAGAACTCTACTTTTGCTTATTTCTCAATTTAGTCCTTTTCACCAAATTAAACATGCAGACAATAAAATTTCTTAACGAAATTTTTATGCAAAACTACTAACATATTTTAGACATTAAAATAGTAATAAAAGAATTATTTTCACATCAAATTTATGGTCCCGAAACTATTGTTCCGATTTCACTGAAAACGAGTTGTTACAAATATCCTCAATTATGGGCACATACATATAATGTATAATGCTATTTTAAAGTGTGACACAAAATTAAGTGACCAATTATGTTATAAGTATCATAGGTATTAAAATGTCATGGAAATAATGTGTAGCTACCATAAGTAGTATTTATAATTTGATCTTCATCAAATTATAAATACCCAAAACTGATTTAATAATAAGTTATTTTAAAAAAGAAAAAAGAGGTAGTGGTCTCAAGAAATAGATATATCTCATATTTCTTTTCTATCCCCTTCTGAGAAATATAAAAAGAGAAAAGTAACTATTTTATTGGATGATCAAAACCTTCTGAAAAATCTCAAATAACAGATTCAAGTATGCTTCCATATATAACTTTATTCTTAATGATTTGATAAGATAGTTATTTGATTTATATTAAATTCTTTCGATTTTGTCTTAAGTTTCATTAAGCGCCAAGAATGGTCGACGGTAACAGTGATGAGTCAGGAAGGAAAAATCAAAGTTGGTTCGTTCATGAAGGAGAACCGGATAAAACCATAGAGAAAAGAAAGAGATAAAATAATATTATAAAATAAAATTTTGGACGTTGATAGATAGGTTTTTAATAGTAACTTTTAATATTTAAAATAATTTTGAATATTATTTTTAGATTATTTTTTAAATAAAAAATTAAATTTACTGTTAAACTAGGAACATTCTCTTCTGGTTTCACCCGAATTTCAAAGGAACTCCAAATTTTTTTAAAAAAAATTACTTGTATTTATGAAGAAGAGAATATTGGCATACATAAGTTCACGTGAAATTCATTTTTATATTATACACGAAGAAAATTAATTTTATTTTTTGAAATAGTCCCTCACAATTATCCTTTCTAGACGACTGCTTTCACGTTCACGTTGTGAAAATGGCTAATTTTAAACTGAGATCTCAAAAAAGAAAAAGTGTTTTTTCTTTTTTTTTTTAATCTTGAAATCTAAATGTAACATTATATTATTGCAAGCTTCTAATCGTATAGAGGTTAATAGAAAATGTAAGTGCCCTTGTCGTGGAAAATTATTACTTCTTAAATTAATATATAATAAAATTATAATTTAGTCCCAAAATGTTAGAATTTCGAATTAACTCTTTTGAAAACTATAAAAATAAGAATCAATACAATCGTAAAATTATATTTTAACTCTCATAAAAATATATAACTTAATTTAAACCCTATAAAAATTTCTAACATTCCCTGCTAATAGAAACAGATATATTAAGCAAAGCAATGCCAACATTCGTATTTGATCCAAGCGACGAAGCAAATGGAAAGAAAGAGGAGTTGAATAAATAGGACCAAACCTCAAATATTTAATTAAGCAAAGAAAAACATTGCCAACTTTAAACAAAGATTTGAGATTCCAATAATAATAAGCAGTACAACCACAACCAACATGGCTAGCTTTAGCGTTAATGATGGTAAACCTCTTGTTTCATTTATGTTCTTTTGAAAGAATTAAATTATTTTAATATTATTTTGTGATATAAAATTTTGTAAAGTTATTATTGGATTATATTATATTACATTATATTATAATACTATTCTAAATATATAATAATATATTCATATATTAAAATTTTAATTACAATATTAAAATTTTCTACATATATTGATTTTGTAGTTTTTATGAATTTACATTAATTTAATTTAATTTATATAAAAATTTAATAATAACAGAATAACATTTAGTTTAACGGTAATAATATCATTTACCACTTATTCCTTACATATTCTTTTAACATCATTTTAACCAATAATGCTATTACTTCTCTAATTCATTCAACAAATCATGATATTTATTATTTCTATATTTTATTCTCACTATATAATTATTACTATATTACCTTATTCTATTTCTATGTTAGTGTTATATTGCTTTTGATTAAAAAAATTGCGGTATTCCTTAAATAAAATATGAGTAAAATTTTTCGTTGCAACACTTTAAAATTGCACATCATTCAATAATTCAAAATAAATTACACAAAAAATCAAATAAATACAAAAAAAATATTATAAAAATAACTAATTTTAAAAAAATTTAAAACTTTTGATATTGATATGACACAATTTTAAAAACTCTCTTGAATAATTTGATGACTAAAGGTGTTACGCCCAAATTTTTGGGCCTAGAAGATTTGGGCTTTGGGCTTTGGGCTTTGGGTATCAGAAAATTTTTAAATGAGCAAGAAGATGACAAATGACATGTTGGCTTTAAGGGTTTAATAAACTTGGAGTGTCTAGGGGTGTTGGAGAAGTGCTGGGTTCGAACTTTGAGGGGAATGAATTTTTAATTAATTATTAAAGGAACCAGGGCAGTGAGTAGTTGGGCTTTTAAATAAAAAATGGTATCAAAGAGCCTTGTGGTGGAGTGGCTAAGTGACGCCACTTAGGGTATAGGGCATTATGGGCTAGCAAGGAGATCCTAGGTTTGAATCCTAGCTTAGTATTTTTTTTTTTTTAGGAGTTTAATTTTGGCTTCTAAAAGGTTGGAAGTGGTGTGATGATGGACCCTAAGGAGAGTGACCAGAAGAGAAAATTTAGAGAGTGACCAGAAGAGAAAATTTAGGAAAAGGATTGGGGAGTTATCGTGGAGAAAAATTAGAGATGAGATATGTGGAAGAGGTTGAGCCCAATTGGGAATTTGGGGATAGGAAATTCGGCTATAGGCTATAAATAGGTGTCGATTTTGGGGTTCTAGGCTAATGCCAAAATTGTTTTTCCCTTTAGCTGAATTCCTCATTTTTGAGCTACCAAAACACTTTTTCTCTCTAAGTATTCAGAAGCCGAATTCCTTCTTTGCTTGCTGATCTTCCATACTTTTTCTTCTCAAATTCTCTTTTGATACACCTTTGGTTTTAGCCGATTCCTTCTTCTCTTCTTCTTCCTATTTGAGCCGAATAACCCATTTCACTATACTAATCTCAAAAGCCAAATACCTCTTGGCCTGATTGCTTCTTGGATAAGTATTCTCAATTATGGTTTAGGTGTTGGCTGAATGGTCATAGATAGGGAAAGGGGGACTTGTGTTGGATACAAGTCACCTATTATTCTATTTTCAATGATTAAGAATGATGCAAATTTAAGAGATACGCATGATTAGTGATCAAAGAAGGGCTAATAAGGCTTGGTGTTTCAAGTAAGGTTAAGGTGAGACTTCGGCTTTTGGTAAAGTATTTGATAAGTATTTGTGATTAATCTTTGAGTGATATCGTTTGTAGGATCGTGGCTAAAGAGATTGCAGCGTGTTTTGTTATCAGGTGTGTACATACACTACACACATAGTAGATCGACAAATCCCGAAATGTCGAAAAGCCGAAATGCCGAAAAGTCGAAAATTTTGGCTACGATAATCTTACGAGTGCGCGAACACTCGTAAGGGAAAACCGATACGTTATCAGAGGCCCCATGAGCGATCTCATGGACTTGGGCCGTGTTTTGGCCAATCGGGCCAGAATGGACAAAATGGGCCTGATGGGCCATAGGCTCAAAATAGGTAAATTTGATGGTTTGGTAATAAGTGATAAACTAGTCATGCTGGTTACGCGGCTTGGAATTGATTTGGGCCAGATGGGCCCTATGAATGTGATTGGGCCAGATGGGCTATATGATTGTGATTTGGGCCTAGTGGGCCATACGATTGAGATTGGGCCTGGTGGGCCATATGAACGTATGTGAATTTGTTTAGGCTTTGTAAGGGGTCTTGGGCTTAGTATTTGGTAAATTGCTTAACCGTACATAAAACTTTAATATTTATTAAATGCAACTATGAACAAGTCATAAGGTTTAGGTGTGGCAACAGGCATATGCATGTCTAGGATTGGATAGCGGTCCTAGTGACCCACCTCATCTTCCCTGGAATCCTACCTGGTACGTAATGTCTGTTCACTTTAGCCGCGAGGACTTGTTGACGGGCCAAGGTTTGTAATTAAGACCTATACTGTTAAGAATTACTGAAATACCACTGTAGGGTAAAATTACCGAAATACCCTTGATGTGTGAAATGACTAGAATACCCCTATGTGTTGAAGGTAAGATTTATGGATGTTACATATACATTTGCTGCATTCATATGATATTCTGTTTAGGTTGCATATGGGTGGGAATTATGGAACGGAGGAAGTATATGAGGATCGCATGGTTGCCTGACAATTGTGGATCCATTGATGGCTTTTTAAGCCCATTATATGATTAGTAGCTTTGCTGCAATGTTTGGTAGTACCGCAACCGGGCTACCCTTGATATGTATCGGATGGGTGAGTCGATTTAGAAATCCCCACAGATGTGTTTCGGCGGGACGGAGATGATGTGTACCGGATGGATCATTTGGGGAGGGTTTGCACAGCATTGCATGTATGATATTGTTATGTTAATAATATGATATGTATGCTATTTGTTTGACGAGGGTCGTACACACTAAGTTTTCGAAAACTCACTCCCTCTTTTATTTTTCTCAAGTAACCCTCAGTAGGTGGTTCGACGGATGGGGGGACTCAGAGGTGGCCAACTAGCAAGACGATTAGACCGGTTTTTTCTAGATGTCTAAATTCTAGATTTTAAGTTATTTTATTTCGGATTGTAATAAAGTTTCCCTCTAGTTATTATTCCATTACTTTCACTATACATTGTAATTTTGAAACGAAACCTGAATTTATTTTTTTTAAGCGAATTTCAAGTTTTTGAAAGTAATTATGTTTTAAGAACGAGCTTCCGCTGTCAAAGGAAATTTTTACATAATAACAGGGAAATGGTTTTTTTATACACCTCGTTTTGAAAGCAAACTGAATTTTATTTAACTTTTCTCTAGAAGAGTTTTCAATGAAAATAAGATTTTCACAAAAACACTTCAATGTGACATGCCAAATTCGGGCCTAACTTCTAGGCCGGGTTTGGGGTGTTACAAAAGGCTATTCACTCATAGAATCCACCCAGTGATGGATTTTTATTTAGACAACTTTAAATATAATACAAGCATAAATAAGTTCCTACAATAAGTAATTCAAGATTAATATAGAATATATATATTCAAGAATAGGATAAAAAAAAACAAAACTTCTTATTTAAAACTAAAAGTCTGCCTTTTGGCACGTTCTCTCTGCCTGCCCTTTGGCACGTTTCTTTGAGTTAAAAATTTTTTTCTGTCCTCCATTGATTATTAGTTTTGTTTTGGCTATAGTTCTAATTGGATTTAATTGGTGGTCCCATGGAAGACGATCTGGCGAATCTGAGCCTAATAGATGACGAGGAAGAAGCCTTTGTTGAGGATGCAGCGATGGTGGAACGTTCTTATCAATGTTGTTTGGTGGGGCGTTGTTTGACTGACAGTGTAGTCCATTTTCCCTCACTACGGAACACTGAAGGTATTTACATCACAGATATAGGGGATAAAAAGTACCTCTTTCAATTCTTCCATAAAGTTGACGTCCAAAGAGTCCTTGCTGGCACACCGTGGTTTTTCAACAACCATCTACTAATACTGCAACGTATTCCAGATAGATTAAATCCATCAGATTTGTCGCTTAATTTTGCTAATTTCTGGATACAAATACATGATTTGCCTGCAGGTTTAATGACTGAAGCAATGGCTAAACAGCTCGGTGATTTCTGTGGAAAATTTAAAGAGTATGATGTTACCACACTGACTTTTGGATTTAAGAACTACATGCATATTCGGGTGTGTTTAGATGTCTCTACTCCTTTAAAACGAAAGAAAAAGATACAATGTGGAACGTCCATGACTGTTTATGCCCGATTTAAATATAAAAAACTTGGTTTATTCTGTTTTATTTGCAGTAAAATGGGACATGGGGAAAGTTATTATCCTTATCGATTGCGAATTGAGCCCACAAAAATAGTTTTTAGATGGGACCTTTCTTTAAGAGCGGAATCGAGGCGGCGGAATATGGCGACAAGCAGATGGCTGCGCGACGCTGATGGTTCTCAGATCGCCGATGGGAATTGGAAATTCTCTAATTTTGGTAGCCCATTAAATTCGGAGAAAGATATGGTGAAAAAAATGGCAAGAAATTATGGGAATCATATTTTGAAGAGCAATTTAAATATGCCAGATTCTAATCAACAAGGTATCACAATTGGGCACAACCAAAGGAGTAATTGGTATAAGGGGGATTTGACTAAAAAGGGTATGATGAATGGGCCAATGGAGCATATTTTGAAGGAGGAAAATGACCCGGAGGGAAAGAAACGACAACGAACTGTAGAAGGCCTGATAGACTCTTTGGGCTCGGAAGTTGGGTTTGGTCCTTTGGTTATATCGGCTAGCTCTGGTGACCAGAGCAGCCGGGCGCAATGAAAATCCTAAGCTAGAATGTTCGTGGTTTGGGGAGACCAAGGACTGTCATGAGGCTCAAAAATAAATTGTGGGCCATTAATCCCCGAATTTTGTTTCTTATTGAAGCAAAATTGAGTTCGAAGAAGATGGAGTTGGTCAGAATGAGGTGTAGACTTGAGAATAGAATTGATATTGAGGCTATAGGTACAAAAGGGGGTTTATCTTTAGGTTGGAAGGGGAATTCGTTAGTCACCCTGAAGAGCTTCTCTTCTTTCCACATTGATGTTGAAGTTCAGGAGGATTGTGGCGCAAAGTGGCGATTGACGGGGTTTTATGGAAATCCAGATGAATGTCTCAGAACTACGTCTTGGAATTTGTTGAGGCAGTTAAATTACGATCACAATACTCCTTGGGTCGTGATGGGGGGACTTTAACGAAATTATGAGCTCTTTCGAAAAGAAAGGAGGACGTCTTCGCTCAGAAAGTCAGATGCGGAGCTTTCGTATGGCTTTAGAGGATTGTAGTCTAGACGACTTGGGGTTCACTGGCTGGCGGTTCACATGGGAAAGAGGTAGATTCGTTACTTCTAATATCAGAGAGCGGCTGGATCGTGTAGTTGCTACTCTAAGGTGGATAGAATTATTTCCATACTATCGGGTGGAACATTTAAGTCACTCATTTTCCGATCATTGTCCTGTTTTGCTTAAAACCATGGGAGGGCAACGGGAAGATCACAACCACAGTAAAAAGATATTTTCATTTAAGACTAACTGGTGCCTGGATAATTCTTTTGAAGAATTGGTTCGGCAATGGTGGAATGATGCTACATGGAGCATACCGAACAAATTGGAGATGCTGAGTCGCCAAATGCTACATTGGAGAAAAGTCAAAGGTAAAGAAGAAAAGCGAGGTCGAGTTACTTTGGAGGAAAGGCTGAGTTATTTTTTTAACCAAGACATTTCAGATGAGAACTTAGCTGAAATTTTGGAAATCCAATTGGGGCTCAATTTGAAGGCTGATAAGGAAGAGCTTTTATGGGAGCAAAGGGCTCAGTTAATTGGTTAAAGAACGGTGATCGAAATACCATTTTTTTCATAAGACGGCCAATCAACGTCAGTTCCGCGGCCGAATTACTGAATTGCAGAACGAAAATGGTGAAAGGTACACAACATCAGAAGAAATTCTTAAGCTTACTTCAGATTACTTTGAAAAACTTTTTACTGCTTTGGAAATAAGTTCAGATGAGCATTTGTTTGGGCTGTGAATAAAAGAGTTTCTGACTGTATGAATGAGTATCTACTCAAACAGTTTAGTGAGGATGACATTTCTAATGCAGTAAAGTCAATGGCACCTTTGAAAGCACCCGGAGTATATGGTTTTCCTGTATTTTTCTTCCAAAGATTTTGGCACATTGTTGGGTCAGACGTATCACGTTATTGTCTTGATATTTTGAATGGCCAATTAGAAGCAGGAGAAATCAATAGAACTCATATTTTTTTAATACCTAAGGTTGAAAAACCGAAGAATATGACGCAATTCCGACCCATCAGTCTTTGTAACGTTGTTTACAAAATCATTGCAAAAGTTCTGGTCCATCGCATGAGTGATATATTGGGTGATTGCATCAATGAGGCTCAAGGAGCTTTTATCCCTGGAAGACTTATTTCAGATTAATGTTCTGATTGCCTATGAGGTATTGCACTCGCTCAAGATGAAGAAGAAAGGCAAAAGGGGGAACTTTACTCTGAAACTGGATATGAGCAAAGCATACGACCGAGTTGAGTGGGATTTTTTGGCAGGGATGATGAAGCATTTAGGTTTCCACGACGAATGGATTGTTCTTATCATGAGATGTGTATGCTCGATTTCTTATTCTGTTTGCCTAAACGGTATGCATGGAGATTGGTTTTCCCCATCACGCGGCCTGAGACAAGGTGATCCTCAAGTCCTTATTTGTTTTTTATTTGTGCTGAACGTTTTTCTATGCTCCTTCAGTAAGCTAAACAGAAGGGTGACATGGCGGGAGCCCCTATTGGTAGGGAGCATTTTTCTATTAACCACTTATTTTTCGCAGATGATTGCATCCTTTTTGGAGATGCCTCGAATGAAGGTGCCAGAGTGGTTCGCGATGTTATTCATGAGTATGAGACGATTTCTGGACAAAAGGTGAACTATGACAAATCCTTAATTTATTTCAGTGCTAACGTGAACGTCGATGTTAAAGAGGATATTACAAGATTGTTAGGGGTTCGGGTGGCCTTGAGCCCTGAAAAATATTTGGAGTTGCCTATAATTGTTGGACGAAAAAAAATACGGGCTTTTGCTAATTTTGTAGAACGTTTCAGAAAACGTGTTTAAGGATGGAGGCTAAGGTACCTATCAATGGGTGGCAAGGCGGTCTTTATTAAATCGGTTCTACAGGCAACATCAATTTATGCTATGCAATGTTTTCTTTTCCCCAAAGGTTTGTGCCGAAAGCTTGAAAGTATTATGAACAAATTCTGGTGGTCTAATAACAAAACGCTAAGGGGAATCCATTGAAGTTGCTGGGAAAGGCTTTGTAAGCCAAAGTGCGAGGGTGGACTTGGTTTCAAAAATTTGGAGTTATTTAATGAAGCTTTATTGGCTAAACAAGTTTGGCGTATTTTAACTCAACCCCATTGTCTGTTAGCTAGAGTTTTAAAGGCCCATTATTTCCCGTTTTTAGATTTATTATCAGTGAAAATTAGCTCTTACCCATCACTCACCTGGAGAAGTATTTGTAGCACCAGAGAGTTAATTGATTAAGGGGTATTGTGGCGGGTTAGCAAAGGAGATCGTATTAATATCTGGAATGATCCTTGGTTACCTGGACATGAGAATAATAGAGTTGTTATTTAGAATATTAGACCCAGATGGACAACTGTCAATCAACTCATTGAGACTGTATCTGGTACCTAGAATAGGGAGTTGATTCACCATTTATTTGATGAGGACACAGCAGCTTGAATCTTTGCTATTCCTTTTGTCAGGGATAGATCGGATGATTTCCTTGCTTAGAAGCATGATGGATCCGGGGAATATACAGTGAAAAGTGGGTACAAGGTTCTAAATACAAACTGGTTGCAAACTGACACAGGCAGAGACTCTAATGATGAAGATTACAAAGATTTTTACAACGCCCTATGGACTCTCAACATTCCAGAAAAAATTAAAATTCACAACTGGAGAGCTTTCAACGATATGCTACCACACTTGAATAATTTGGCGAGAAGAACTTTGGTTGTTGATACCGTTTGTCCACTTTGCAAAGCAGACAGGGAAGATGCAGATCATCTATTGTGGGTTTGTGGCATCGTGCAAGGAGTATGGTCCTTGTTACAAGTGAAGGTGCTGCCGTCTGATGAGTCCCTGTGTGCTCAGAAAAAATTTGCTAGAACCTTCTCTGCAGTAAATGAACAACACAAACGGTTTATTGCAATTTCTTTATGGGGAATTTGGTACCGACGGAACAAGTTAGTCCATGAAGGGGTGAAATTTTTAATGCAAGAAATGATAGGGTTTATTCGTGGTTATATTCAAGAGTTGGATCTTTATCAGGAGAATCTTCAACTATCTAAAAAAGTGATGACAAAGGATCTTTGGAGACCTCCGGATAATGGTGTTATTTTTATTTTTATTTTTTGGTGAAAAAGGATAAAATGTATCAATTACATAAACTAGCCATTAGTTTTATCAGCTTGAAGTAAATGTAGAATCTCTTTAGGAGCCTCTGTGAAGAGTTGTAGATTATTCCTCCAGTTTAGACTTAATTTGGCAAGACAATCAGCTATCGTGTTCTTACTCCTTGGAACATGTTTAATTTTCCATTCCCCTTCCAAATGTATGATACGCTGCGTTCTCCTGAGTACAGCAATCCCAGAGTCTTCCGAGTCTATGGCAGTTAGGTTCTGAACAACCTCTAGGTTGTCGGACATAATGATGATCCGTCTGTATCCTTTGTTTAGAAGGATAAGGATTCCATCCATGATACCCCAAATTTCAGCTTCGAATGGAGTGCAGTTCCCTAAGAAGCGATTAAAGCCCAAAATCCAGTTCCCTTCGTGATCCCAAGCCACTCCTCCTGCTGCAGCCATCCCAGAGTTGCTATTTACTGCCCCGTCTGTAGCTAGGTTCACCCACTTGACGTCCGAGTTGGTGGTTGTGCTTTCCTCTTGCTGGGTAATTTTATTCTCCTCGGGTTGATTCATATTGACGGGCCCAGCAGCTAGAGACTTTCACCACTTCTGATGGTCATCCATGAGATATCTTTGAAATATGAACAAGTTCCTGTTTTTCCATATGCGCCATGTGATCATCCCGAACAGTTTTGACCAAGTGAGATCACTCCCCTGCATGCTTTCATGAAAACTCAAGTTAATAATAAGCCAATCCCGAAAAGGCGCGGAGAAAAACCTTTGTTTTAGTTGATCAGGTAAAACTAACAGCCACACTTCTTTCGCAGCCGGGCAGTCACGAAGGGCGTGTTTTAAATCCTCAAAGCAATGTCCGCAAATGTGGCAGGAACTGTTGTGGTTAATCCCCGTCCCCACACGTTCGGCGTTAGTGAGGAGTCTTTGTTGGAGTGCCAACCATAGGAACAATCTTACTCTGTGGACCCCGATACTTCCACGGTATCTTCCAATGCTCCTCGTGAGGTGCCACTTATCTTCTTGCATTGACCAATAAGCGCTGCGAACTGAAAAAGTTCCATTGCTCGAGCGAGCCCATATCACTCTATCTGCTCCGAATCGGGTGTGGAGGAGGAATACTGGTTATCCTGTTGATCACCTCCTCCTCGAGACCCATATACACTAATAGATCTAGGTCCCACTTCCATCGAGATAACCATCTCTCTAACACCGCAGTCCAAATTAAGGTTAGAAGAGGATGGAATTATATTGTTAAGAGGGCCCATACCTGGGATCCAAGGGTCTCTCCAGCAACGAACGTTGACGCCATCTCCTATGGACCATGTTAGGTTCTCGCGAATAAGAGGCCATATTTTTTAGAGGGATTTCCATAGGTGTGAACATCTGTTTCTGCTAATAGAGTCTGGGATCTGCTCTTTCCAGCCATACTTGGAACGAAGAACACACACCCATAGCAAGTCTTTTTTGGAAGCTAGATTGAACCCAATTTTCATGAAAAATGACGAATTTTGGTCAATCAACTTTCTGAGTCCCAGACCTCCCCGAGCCCTTGGCTGACAAATCGTATCCCATCCTACTAAGGCCATTTTAGAATTCTCCCCATAACTACCCCAAATAAATTGTCTCACTATTTTTTCTATGTTATCACAAACTCTTTTTGGAATCATCATTGTTTGCATAAAATAGGAAGGTATGGACAGGAGTACCGATTGGACCAGAGTGATTCTCCCGGCAAAGGATAATTTCCTGGCATCCCAGCTGTGTTGTTTCCTTCTGATCTCGGATAATGGTGTTATTAAAATCAATTTCGATGCCTCTTTTCAGAAAAATGAAGGTTTAGCCACAATTGCAGTTGTTGCCAAAGACTCAATGGGAGAAATTACAGGGGCAGAAACTTATCTGTTTCAAAATGTGGCAGATCCATTTGTTGCGGAAGCAAGGGCATGTGAAAGGGCGCTTCTGTTTGCGACGAAGATGGGTTTTCGGCGTCTGATTGTTGAGGGAGACTCCCTGTTAGTAATTAAAAGCATAAAGAAGAATAACTCAAATAGATCTGTAATCAAACCGATTAGTCAACACATTGTGCAGTTGGGATCGAACTTTGAGGAGATCTCTTACCTTCATGTGGCCCGAACGATCAATGGAATGGCTCATACTCTTGCGCTGAAGGGACGGAGGAATAAGTTCTATGGATGCTGGGTCAATGGCGTTCCAGATTCCGTAAAGAAGTTAGCGAGGGAAGATCGACTAGCATGGGATTTGGTTCACTGATGTGGTTTGGCTTGGAACAGTGGAGAAGGTTCTTTGAATCTCCAAATTGGGTTCTAAGCAGTGACTCTTCATATTAGATCTAGTTCTCCTAATGGAGAGTCTACTCTTGGGGCTGATTTTCTGGAAGATGATCCGTTTGATTGCGGGTTTATAATGCTTGGGTTTTGTTTTGTGTTTTTTTATTTATTTATTTTATTTGTTGCGTGCCAGTTGTGGTTCTGCTTTTGTTTTATTTTTTCAGATGCCAGACATTTATGATTTTGCTTTCCCTATGCCGGCAATAATATCAGTCCTTTTCATTCAAAAAAAAATAGAAAACCTCGCTAAGTTGAAAAGACTAAATGCTACTATCTAAAAATTGAAAAACCTTACTAAAAATTAATATCTTTAGTCCAAACACATTCTAATTGTTTTAGAATTAATTTTTTTTACCTTTTTCAAAGAAACAAAAAACGAAAGTAACTTTGAAAACCAAACAGACAAATAATGTCCCAAAGTTAAACTAGTACTACATTTAAACTTGAAAGGAGCACAACAACCTCTAGTATATTTAAACCTTCTGCTTTCAATCGTCGTGTGTTACAAAGGGTAATAAGCAAAAAAGTCACCTAATTCCACGGCAATAGTTGATTACTCTGGTAGGAGGAAAACAAATAACATACCGAGTGGAAATCCTGTTTTCTCATGAACTTGAACCAAGAAAATCCGCTGGCAAATTACAAATTTTAGTTTCAGAACATAAATTACATACTATAAAATATGATTTGGATGCACTGAAATCGTCATAATACCCCCACTTCGCATCCAATTTGAGACCACATATGACTTTATGCCCTTTTCCTCCGTTCAAATACTCATACAGCAACTTACTAAAACATGGTGCAAGTAACAAAAATCAAAATCAAACCAACAGGATCGGGCACAAATAGTCGAGTATACAGCATACTATAAGCACAATCTGTTTGTTCCTCTTCTCTAGCATTTCACCAAGATAGCTTTGACAGAAGGGTTTCCGTTCATAATAAACCGGCTGATCGGAGAGCAGCTTTAAAGTCTTCCTCATTCCTCCAGTCAGGAACCTACCATCCAAGAACGATGTGGTGGAAAGCAATCATATGAATATGATAACAAAAAAAGAAAAACGTATGGACTTGCACCAGCACCATGCACAGTGAGGGCTTTACCTCTGCTATTTTGCTGTCAAAATGATTTTCGATTTTGGATATTATCATCTGGTCCATATCACCACAGAGTAAGTTGAACACGGCTCCTGCAAATCAGACAGACATGACCCTGAATGATGTGTTCTTCAACTAATGTTTTCATATGCAAAACAATTATTAAATGCCATTGATACAAACATTGTCTAACAGAAAAAAACTTTGAGACATCTTGAAAAAGCTGAAATATTAGAACTACAAATCTAGCTACCAGTCAGGTTTATCAGGCAGCAGGAAGCAACAGTATCATCATTTAAGGGAAATGACATTTTCATTCAGAAACCTACCCTTGCGACCAAAACGTCCTGCTCTGCCAATTCTATGCAAGTAAACCTCACAATCAGGCTCCACACGATTGTCGTGTTTTACAGGAAGATCATAGTTGATGACCAAATTAACCTGCAGAAAAATACAATATTAGACAATACAACCTGTAGACGGCAAATACAATATTAAGATAATACACCTTGTACATATCAAAACAACTCATAAAGGAGAAAGAGATACCTGTTGTTGGTCAAAACCCCGGGCAAGGAGATCCGTTGAAATGAGCACTTGAGTCAAACCATCTTTAAATTCTTTGACTATCTTGTCTCGTTCAGCTTGATTGAGAGCACCTTGAATTGTGGTAACATCATAACCAAACTCAACAAGTGCTTTATGCAACATGCTTGCGCTATTCCTTGTGCGTACAAATATTATAGTCTGCCCTAGGCGCTCTCCAAATTCTAAAATTCTATCTTTAATCACCATAACTTTGGAAAGTTCATCTGGAACATTCACCTTGTATTGCTTCACAGACTCCAAAGATAGTTCTTCCTTCTTGACAAAAAGTTGATTGTGATCTCTCTTGACTATCTTTGAGACAAAATTCTTCACAGTGTCGCTAAATGTGGCAGAAAACAGAAGAACCTTGAAATTGATTCAAAAAAAGTATACAGTCAATGTTTCCCAATACCAAGCATGAAAAAGAAAGTATTCAATCAGTCATTGGTCACCAATGCTAAGCATGCATTACAGAAAAATGTATTCAACCAGTCATTTTTCTTCAATGCTCAGTATGCAACTAGGTTGTGATATTAACCCTACTCTCTTAACCCATAGGCTTAGCCCTTTATAGACAAATAATACATATATGCAAGTCCATTTGGAGCAAGAAATTAGCAATATCAATGCATTGGCATAGATCAAAAATTGATATCTACCAAACAAGCAGAATGATTAGTTTATAATCCATCACTCTTCATCCTGAACCATGTCTGAGTATAGGCTTCTTTTATAACAGCTTATAGAACCACCAATTTTATGTCATAGTTCAATAATATTAGAAGCATAAATCGTTTCCAACACCCACTAGATAAAGAAAATTTAACACATTACATAGAAAAAGATTGACACACCACATGCAAATAAAATTTACAAGACATCTTTGATACAAACCTGGCAGTGAGAACTCATCTTTTCAATATCCCTCATTATTCTCAAGGAGTCATCTTTAAAACCATCCTGCAGCAAAGAAACGTACATAAGCAAATTAATGATTTTATGAAATCTAGTCAAATAGTTGGATCATATGATTGCACTACATAATTAAAAAAATGTCCATCCTTCCAAAATCAATCATCAACAAACTAAGTCATTCCAATCCTCCTCAATGCTCCCTCACAAACACTTCCCAGAACAAAAAATTTAAAGAAAACAGCAAACAAACATCTTTCAGGTTGATAGAAAAGAGGAAACATCTTTGGAGTTTTTAATGGCCTACCAATCCTATCATTCACAAAATTTAAATTCTTATCACACTTCACTATTATTAATTGAACCCAATTCTTGTTGTCATGCTTTACATTCTTAATTACAGTGACACAAAAACCTACACAAGGAATTCCCAAGCATGCTCAAAAGCTATAATATTCAAATAAAACAAAAAATAGACAAAGCATTGTAGTAAAAATTCTGTAACCTCCACCTAAAATCCAAAGGGCTAAACACTGGATGTCGCAAATCAATTGAAGATGCAAACAATTGCTTAGGCAGCCATGAATATCACATACCACTAGAAAGATAACTCCCAAGATACCTTCTCATATGCATAAGATGATTCACTAATAAATACGTCTCTACCTATACAGCTGAGCAAACCAAAATAAGGTAGCCAAAAATTCATATATAGACAAGTAAAGTTAGACAATGTTCCACAACAAAGAGACTTAATTACAATTCTAAAGTTGCAACAATTTGTTCTTTCCTGGTACTCAGAACAAGGCACTACAAATTCTAATTTCATCAAAGCAAGAAGCAGATAAACCAGCAAAACCAAAGTTACCTCCGCCAGCATGTGATCAGCTTCATCAAACACAAGAATCTTCACATTACTCACACCCAATTTCTTTGCTGACATCCACTTCTTAATAGTGCCAGGAGTACCAATAACTACTTGAGCGATAACGGGTGCCCGTTTATTAATTGGAATATAATTGGAACTATCCATTGGAATAGCACATTCTGATGTTATCCCAGTATGCTTCCCCATCTTCCTAAGCACTTCCAAATTCTGCAAGAAAAGACGACCAAATTTTAACATCAAAACCAAAACCAGATTTCATTGGTACCTCAAAAAATTCAAGATCTCATGAACTTAACTTGAATAGCCAGTTCTCTAGTAGGACAAATGCAAAGTGCTTGAGGAGCTTTTAGATTCGGATCAACACGAGACAGCATTCCAAGAGTAAAGCAAGTGGTTTTACCAGAACCATTGTGAGCTTGAGCAATTAAATCCAAGTGAGGAGGCGTCAAAATCATTGGTAAACTAATAGCTTGGATTTTGCTAGGCTTTTCAAATTTCATCTCAACATATAGCCCTTTTAACAATTCAGGGGACAGATTCAATTCCTCAAACGTAAATGCTGAAGTGTATGGTGTCTCCCCAGATGTGACCTACAAAAGTTGAACAAAAACATGAAGAAGTCAAAACCCTAAATCTCAGCCGAACAAAAAAAGAAAAAGGCTCAAGTATTTAGGGTCAGGGATCGATACGGCTTTGATGTTGGAGTCCTCGGGTTCGTCGAGGAACTTGTTGATCTTTTTGCTCTCATCGATTTTTAGGTTTTCAACTCCAAGTTCCGGCGCACCTTTGTCTTCCGATGAAGCGCTCGGTTCTTCCGAAGCTTCGTCTTCCAAATCGGCCCATCTTACTGGTGCCTCGGTGGTCTTTTTGGTTTCTTGAGGCGCTGGCGCCTCGGCGGTGGTAGAGGTGGAAGGAGCGGAGTTAGAGGCGGTTTCAGCCATGAAGCTCTAGAAATCAATGGAACAAACTCAAAAGGGTAGTAAATCGGTTTCTTTTTCTTATTAGGCGATTAGGAAAAACCAAAATCAGAAACAAAAATGATTATATATATAGATGGAGGAAAATTATAAAGAAGGCTCGTTAAAATCAGATTTCTATAGGCTTCAAACAATATCAACCGTTTGATTAAAAGCAATTAATCTGAACCATTGAAAGAAAAAGAAAATCTTAAAGATAAAAATGCAACTACCTTTTTTTGTTAAATACAACTTGATTTATCAGTAAAATATTCGTGAATTCATACCTTAAAAAAAGGTTTTATTTACCTCACCTCTAAACAGATTACTGTAAAATTCTCGCCGTTTAACCGACTTACACCTCAAAGTAAACAGTTTATTTCTTTTCAACTATATCCTTCCTTTTACTTTAGTTTTGACCTTTTTCAGCTTTATTTTCAATTAAGTAATTTGATGTTAAAAAAGTTTATTAAATTTATAAAAGAATTTATACAACAAGTTAAATTACATTTTATTTTTTCTATTCAAAAAATGAATACATTAATTCTTGTACAGTATTATTAATTTATTTGTTTATATCAACATAAAATATAAATAATACGTCACATGTGATTATGTTAAAGTTCTATATTATTGTTACTCATCCTCTCGTTAAAATCTCTTTTATGGGTGATTTTTATTTGGATATAATAGACCACCTTCAAATATAGGTCTTAAGTTTTGTAGTGCTATTGATTGTAACTGAGACAATAAGGGCAGTAATGTTATTCTTTTAATCTTAAAACCACACTTTCTTGCCCTTGGAAAATGTTTAGAAGGGTGCAAGCAGACTAAGTTGATGGTGTCAAATACACGTAACCTGCATTTAGCTTTGAGCCTTTGAGCTATAATGACACGCATAATATCTATAGCTACTTACATTTTTTCATGCTACGAAGCAAGGCTTAGCTCAACTATTGCTTTCCTCCATTGTTGATGGACTTAAACTAATGAAATCCATTAGTTATTTGCTTTGCTTGTGTCGACACTGAGTTTTATTGCCGTCATATTGTCTCCGGCAGCTAGTTGAAGAACAACATGGTGAACTGGATTCTTTGTTTGGTTGAATGGATATGCATAACTACTTTTACCATTCTATCATGCACCGCTTGTGAGAGGAGATCTCACCGAAGCAATCGCCACCATCGCCATTATCACCAGCTTGGCAACTACAGCAGCCACACTCTATGGTGGAGGCAGGTGTTTGATGGGTATATTAGAAACTATACACGTTTGGGGTTGGTGTTTGATGGGGTATGTGGATGGTAAACATTTTGTGCGAAAATTTAACTTCTTTGCTCATTGTTGCAATTGATTTTGTAATATGAAAAAAAGTTATTTTTCCACATTCACCGACTAGCTTGACTCCCTCTCATTCTAGTTCTTTTCCTACTACTTCACCATCACAAATACCAAAACCAAAGAGCAGTAAAACTTTCAGTGAACACATCCCATTCTCAGCAATAAAGCTCCTTGTTGGGGACCCATGCAAGGAAATGGCTTATCAAATCAATATATATCATTTTTAATATAAAATAAATCTTTAATTAAGGGAAAGTTAGGGGTGTTTAGAATTTTTATAATATATTTTTCAATTTTTTATATTTTTAAATATTTTTATATGATTTTTAATTTTTTAATAAAAATAATTTTAGAATTTTATTATAACTAGCACTAAATTGAGATAATATATAAATGTGATGGACAATTTTTTTTATAATCAGATTGGTAAAATATGTAATCATTTAGTATTAATATTTTTATTATACCAAATTTATAACTGTCACGTCATCTTTTCCTTAAAAGAATTGGACCAAAAAGATAAATTAGATCAATTAAATGACTATTTTGTAATTTTTTATAATTAGATGACAAAAAAATACTTAAACATAGTTGGAGACTTCCAGCATAATTTATCCATAGAAAAAGAAAACATGCGTCACCAACAAAACATAATACAACCCGAGAAACTACAATAACAGTAACAGTATAAAGCGGGCAACAAAGATTGACAAATACGTGTCTCTATTAGAGCATAAGACAAAATATTAAAAAAGAACATGTAGTAGAAATTATCTAAAAAAAATTAATACAAAAGAAGAGAAAAGACATGTAAAATTCAGAGATGGGATATATATACACACAAAATTAGTAGTACCTCAAATATTTTAACTCATAACAAACGAAAACACAACACAAAAAGGTAAAAATCCTTATATTAGGAGTCATATTACATTTTAACCCTTATTCAAAAGATGGCTAAATTAGTTCATGTACATTATATCAATAAGTAAATTGATCTTTCTATTAAAATTCCATCAATTTCTACTATTAAAAGTTGATATATATATATATATATATGTGTGTGTGTGTGTTAAAATGAGATACTCGTGGAATGCCTCATATAATTGTTTAGTTATTCTATTAGCTATGTCAATTTTTAATTATAGAAATAGATGAATTTTTTAACAGAAATGACCAGTTTGTTTTTTTATCTAACATACAAAGATTAATTTACATATTTTTTGAGTAAAAAAGACAAAATTTAATTTGACCCATAAATACTTTTACCAAACACAAAAATAAAACAAGCAAGAAATCTCAATTTTTTGTATATAACCGTAAGTGTTCTCTAGGGCAAAGCCAAGAAATTTTAATTGTGTGATCATTTTTTTATAAATTAAAATATTTATAAAAATCATATAAAGTAATGTACATTTTTTTTCCTTGGTGTTTTTTCCTCTATTTCGCTAGTAGATTTTCTTTTAAAATATTTTTCATTCATATTAAACATTTAGAATATATATATATATAAACCTTAAACACGTAAAGGTTTTCATGAAGCTAACATATCATTAGTAATTCTAGCGGATTAACTGACATTCTTCTCACCAGGCCTACTAGAAAAGGCTCATGCCCTACTGGCGGACTTACCTTGTTTCATTCCTTCTACTTCTACCCTACAATCGGGTTGAAATTGTTGTGTGGACTACCCTTTGTAAACCGCCCTAATTGCAATACCTTGGTTTTAAAGCACATTGAATCCATTCGCATCGGACCATTTTGGTTTATAGTTTCAAGCAATCTATTATTCTTTCTGGTTCTCGATCTCCCTTATATGACAATTCCCTATGAAACTTCTCCTTTGTGGGTATATCAACAATAGATTTTCCACAGTGATGAATAGTCTTGACAGGCATATCTATCACTTGGATTATCCCTTTTTAGTACATTTTCTATCAATAGGTTCTATATAACCTCTCTTTACCGATTTAACGATCTGAAGTTCATTTGGTAAAACCTTCTAGCACAAACAATAGGTTCAACGAACCTTATTTCAGAAATGATTTCTCGTAACCTTCTAAGGTCTTCATATACCATACATAGTTTCTTTAAGCCTTTCTTGGCGGTTCTCAATAGTGGATCCTTGTTCGCGATCCTCAGTCAATTCCTTTTTTCTTTTACCTATATATAAGGCATTATTGGCATTTCATTCCCATAACTGATTTTAATTGGGTTAACACCATATTCCCTACTGACCTCTTGCCTACTATTTCGGCATACCCTTCCCGTTTCTATTATTTTTCCATTTTCGGCAGATTTCTCAAACTTGTTGAATAGCTTTCAATTTTCAGCACTTGTATTATTCCTTGTTTCCATGATCTTTCCACGATTACCGCCCCGACGACTATCCCATTTTATTGTTCCTGCGAATTATTCCATGTTATTGTCCTGGCGGACTAAGCCGTGTTTAATGTCCTGACGGACTACCCACGTTTTAATGTCCCAACAGACTTTCTATGTTTCCATAATCGAGCTATAGTCTTACTCATCAAGCCCCATGTTTAATGTCCTAATAGACTTTCCCGTGTTTACTATCCCAATGGACTGCCCCATTTTTAACGTCCTGACGGACCCTTTATGCTGCCATAGCCGAGCTATGGTCTTACACAATATACCCCATGTTTAATGTCATGGCAGACTCCATTAGTCACCATAGTTGAGCTATGGTCTTAAGCCTTAAACCTTTTTGAGGTGTCGCCCTGAAGGACTTTACCACCATCGCGGTGTCACCCTATAAAGCCTGTTGACCACTATCGTGGTGTTGCTCTATGGAACCTAATCATCATCACCATAGTGTCGCCCCAAAGAACCAATCAATTTCATTCCATTTCTTATTTAAACTTGATGCTTGTAAACACGAAAATGTACACACTTTTTCATGCCCTTTTTAACTCAAATTCATGCAGTTTTTGTAAAATTCTTGTCGAAAAATATATAATTATTATAAAATAATTATTTTTTACTTAAATTATTAACATGTTGAATTTTAATTAATTTTATAATTAATTTTGATTATTTTCGACAGATTTGCACAAAGGGCGAAAAACGGCTCGACAGACATTGCTAGAAGCACAAAACCAAGAAGCAATTTTGAAGCATCAAGACGAATTAATTTTTCACCCTAAGATGGTCCAAATTATGTGTATTAATTCATAATATAATTAATTTTAATTTTAATTCAATTTAATTTGGGTTAAATAAATTATTATTAATTAATATGAAAAGTGGCCCAGTTAAGCTGAACCGAGAAAACCGATCCAACCGAGCACTGGGCAGCCTAAAATCGTCCCACATGCTGACCCAATCAGCTTGATTGGCTGATTATTTAACTTGAAAAATGACCCTTGAATACTCCTTCAAATTGCATTCAAACCCCTCCACTATCTGTGCCATTCTAGATTTGCCCCTACCTTAAAATAGCAAGTTTGAATTTTTCAAACTTGCCACATGTATGGCCGGCCATGGGGGACTCTATGGCTACTGATTTTTTCTAATTTTAGCAGCCATCTCAACCTATAAATACCCCCTTTCCTGCTCACTTCAAACACATCTCAACCCTTCTCATCTCTTCACTTCTCTCTCATTTTTCTCTCTTTATTTCCTTCCATTGTTCTTCACTTTCTTCCCCTATTCCCTTTCCGATTTTACCTCTTGAAAAGGATTCAATCAACCACCATTTGGAGCAGCATTCAAGTGTTCGTAGAAGCCTCGGTTCAACAAGAACAAGCGGAGAAGGAGGAGTGGAGCAAACTAGTCAAGCCACGGAGAAAACACCAGATTTGATTCTTGTTCCCTATCCTTTTAATTTTTTTGTTGTTATAATGAACATGTATATGAATATTTGTGATGTTGATATGTTCAATTTAATTAATATGGCTTAAATTTAATTCATTTTAGGTTGATTGCATTTCGTCTACTTAATTTATTAAAATTGTGTTTGTGTTGTTATAGGCATCGGTAAGATGTTTGATTAAGTAAAACCATGACTAAGTTATTCTTGCATTACAATTGTAAGGTAACTAATGATTAATTATTTAAACGGATTGAAATTGTAATTAATTGACATGATACTTAATCAGTGCATGTTTGATCATCTAAGGTAGCTAAGGGTTAAATTAGTAACGGTATCTAACGATACATTAGCCTTGCATAACTTGCAAGATTATTGTGATTAAACTGTTTCAAGGTAGAAATACATTGTTACCTCACGTAATCTTTTATGTGCTTATGAGATTGAATTATTGTTTGAATTGGCATAGAGATATGTACAAGAGATTATTTTAATTTCAAAAGTATGTATGTGCATTAACATATTTGTTTATTAAAATTTGTTTAATCGGTTGAATTGACATAGAGATAAACTAATACAAATGAATTTTGATAAGTAAGTATGTTCATAAGTTAGCAAATTACCGAGTTGCCATGAATTTATTTGTAACAACATAAACATGAGTTTAATAATTCTAAGTTAAGAAATGTAATTAATCTAATACAATTATGTTATCTTGATTAAAATCATCTTTTGAAATCGTGCATTGGAACTTTTATTTTATTTTTTATTTATTTTACTTAGTTAAAATCCTAGTTTTTAATCACCTCTTCAAAGCAAAATATTTTTCTTCACCAAAGTGTTATTAAAATTGCATTAATAAATAATTCTTTTTACAGTCCCTGTGGGTACGATAACTTGACATTTACTTGTCACTTTATTACTTGTTGCGATTGTGTACACTTGCACATTTCAATCGTTCCAAGTTTTTGGCGCCGTTACCGGGGACTATTTTAAAAAGTCATTATTTGTGAATTTTTAGTTTTGCATTTTGGTTTATTTTTCTGTTCAATTTTAACTTAATTAATTTTTCTGTGATTAATTTAGGTGTTTATGAGTATTGACCGAATTATCAATTTACTCCCTGTAGGCCTTGAGATTGAAAGAACTTTTCAACAGCGAAGAAGACAAGCAATTCAGAGAAAGACCGAAGCGATGAACCTTAAAAATTTGAATCAAGGAAACGGAATAGACCTTGCTCAAAATCCTATCCTTATTGCTGATGATAGGGATAGAGCTCTAAGACAGTATGTCGTGCTAGTGTTTCATGATCTTAATCCGGGTATTAGGAGACCTGAAATCGAGGCACAACAATTCGAGCGAAGCTAGTCATGTTCCAGATGCTTCAGACAGTGGGCCAATTCAGTGGTATGCCTACCGAAGATCCTCATCTTCACTTAATATTGTTTATGGAAGTGAGCGATTCTTTCAAGTTAGCCAGAGTACCCGAAAATGCATTACGATTGAAGCTATTCCCATATTCGCTAAGGGATAGAGCTCGAGCCTGGTTGAACTCCTTACCACCAAATTCAATTTCCACATGACAAGAGTTAGCAGAAAGATTCCTCATGAAGTATTTCCCACCTAACAAGAATGTTAAGTTGAGGAACAAGATCACTGCTTTCCAACAAATGGATGATGAGTCCTTGTATAAGGCATAGGAAAAGCACAAAAATTATTACAGAAGTGCCCTAATCACGGAATCCCACATTGCATCCAACTTTAGATATTTTATAATGGTCTCAATGCCCACATGAGGATGGTAGTGGACGCTTCTGCTAATGGCACTCTCCTTTTTAAGTCTTATAATGAGGCTTATGAAATCATTAAGAGGATTGCCAGTAACAATTATCAATAGCCAACCAATCGAGCAGCGTCAGGAAGACGAGTCGCTGGAATACATGAAGTAGACGCTCTTACTTCACTCACATCTCAAGTATCCTCAATATCCTCAATATCCTCAATGCTTAAAAATTTTGCCACTAATGGGTTTAATAGTTTTACAGCACATCCACCGAATCAATTTGAAAATGTAGCTTATGTCTATTATGGGGAAGAACGTTTGTTTGAAGAATCCATCGAACCTAAAATCCGTGTATTACATGGGTAACCAGAACCAAAATCGAGGAAAGCAGTGACTGCAATCTAATTTCTATAACCCATCATGGTGAAACCACCCAATTTTTTCCTGGAATAACCAAGGGGCTAGAACCAGTAACACTTACGCCCAACCTAGACCGACCCTGCCACCTGGTTTCCCCCAACAAGTTCAGAAACTAACCCAAGTTGAATCATCCAATAGCTTAGAGAACCTACTGAAAGCATACATGGCAAAAAATAATGCCACTCTAAGGAAATTGGAGAATCAAATGGACCAGCTTGCAACTGAACTCAAAAACTGACCACAAGGTGCTTTACCTAGTGATACGGAGAATCTAAAAAATCTAGGGAAGAAGCATTGTAAAGCGTTGACATTAAGGAGCGGAAAGACATTAGAGCCTAGCACCATCGAAGTTGAAAAGGAGCCAGCTAATGCTCAAGGCTTAGAGGAAGTTCAACTGAATGTTGAAATTCCAGTTTCACCAGAACTTGAATCTGTAAAATCCGATAAGGTAACTTCTGAACCAGCTAATTTTGATAAACTAACAACTTTGTTAGATGCAGAATTGCCACAGAAGACGAATCAACCAGTTCCAGTAAAGAAGCCTCCACCACCCTACCCTCAAAGACTTTAGAAGCAGAAATAGGAAATTCAATTCAAGAAGTTCCTAGACGTACTCAAGCAACTTCATATCAACATCCCGTTGGTTGAAGCACTTGAACAAATCTCGAACTACGTCAAATTCATGAAGGATATCCTGTCTAAAAAATGAAGACTTAGAGAATTTGAGACTGTTGCCCTGACAATGGAATGCAGTGCATAACTTCAAGAAAAACTACCCCAAAAGTTAAAAGATCTTGGATGTTATACTACTTGCAACATTGAGGTAACATATTGTGGTAAAGCACTATGTGACTTGGGTGCGGGTATCAACTTGATGCCCATGTCAATATTTAGGAAGTTGGAGATAGGTCAAGTTAGACCTACTACGGTTACACTTTAATTAGCAGATCGATCCTTAGCACATCCAGAAGGAAAAATCAAGGACGTATTGGTATGTGTAGACAAATTTATTTTTCCTGCTGACTTTGTGGTTCTAGACTTTGAAGTAGACAAAGAAGTGCCAATCATCCTAGGAAGGTCTTTCCTAGCAATCGGAAGGACCCTTATTGATGTGCAGAAAGGAGAGCTTACTATGCGTGTTCAGTAAGATCAGGTAACATTTAATGTTTTTAAGTTTATGCGATTTCCTAACATAATTGATGATTGTTCTGCAGTTTCCGATTTAGAGAAATTAATCGTGGAAAAGGAACTCAACTATGTTGAGGACCCATTGGAACAAATTTTGACATCAGACCTTCCAAATGATGAAGAGGAAGATGAATACTTAGCTTTGCTATAAGTTAATCAAAGGGGATTTAATTCGCAATCCCGCTTTGAATCTTTGGAGTTAGAGAATAGGGATTATGCCCAACCAAAAGCGTCAATCAAGGAGCCACCTAAATTAGAACTTAAGGTACTTCCTTCACATTTAAAATATGTTTATTTAGGTAACATTTCTACTTTTTCCTATAATTGTTTCAATGGAATTAACCATTGTGCTAGAAGAGAAACTCATCCTAGTATTGAAACAATTCAAGAAGGCTATCGGATGGACCATATCGATATTTGCGGCATTAATCCGTCTGTATGCATGCACAAGATCATCTTGGAAGATGGCAAAAAAGGAATGGTTGATGGACAACGAAGACTGAACCCCGTCATGAAGGACGTGGTAAAAAAGGAAATCATCAAGTGGTCAAATGCGGGTATAATTTACCTCATCTCAGACAGTTCGTGGGTAAGTCCGGTCCAGTGCGTACTAAAGAAATGAGGTATTACTGTTGTTAAGAATGAGAATAAGGAGTTGATACTGACTAGAACGATTACGGGATAGAGAATTTGCATCGATTATCGGAAGTTGAACAAAACAATTAGGAAAGATCACTTTCTTTTGCCGTTTTTGGACCAGATGCTGGATAGACTTGCGGGGCGAGACTATTACTATTTTCTCGATGGATACTCGGGGTATAATTAGATTATAGTAGCATTGGAAAATCAACACAAGACAAAATTCACCTGCCCCTAGGGTACATTTGCATTTAGACGCATGCCATTTGGTTTATGTAATGCACCTGCTACATTTCAAAGATGTATGATGTCTATTTTTACTGATATGGTTGAGAAATACTTGGAAGTATTTATGGATGATTTTTTAGTATTCGGGGATACATATGATGATTTTCTAGCCAATTTAACCAAGATGCTAAGGCGATGCGAAGAAACAAACCTCGTACTCAACTGGGAAAAGTGTCATTTCATGGTACGAGAAGGTATTGTTCTAAGGCATCGAATAATGAGACATGAAATCGAGGTAGATAAAGCAAAGGTAGACGTTATTGAGAAACACCCACCTTCAACATCTATAAAGGGTTTTAGAAGCTTTTTGGGCCATACCAATTTCTATCAAAGATTTATCAAGGACTTCTCTAAAATTTCTAAACGTTTATGCAAATTATTGGAGAAGGACACGACGTTCAAATTTGATGAGGAGTGCTTAAGAGCTTTCAAAGATTTGAAGAGTCGATTAGTTTCGGCACCCATAATCGTCACATCAGACTGGGATTTGCCATTTGAATTGATGTGTGACGTAAGTGACTTCGAAATAGGAGCTGTCATAGGCCAGCTAAGGAACAAAGTTTTCCATCCCATCTACTATGCAAGTTGAACTCTGACAGGAGCTCAACTGAATTATATGGTAACAAAGAAAGAGTTACTTGCTATTGTGTTTGCTTTTGACAAGTTTCGATCTTTTCTTGTAGGTACCAAGGTGACTGTCTATACGGACCACTCGGCAATTAAGTTCTTACTTGCCAAGAAAGACGCTAAGTCGAGACTGATCCGATGGGTACTTCTACTTCAAGAGTTTGATCTAGAAATCCAAGATCGAAAGGAAGTAGAAAACCAAGTAGCAAACCACTTGTCTAAATTGGAGTCACAAGAAGAGAATTCTCCACTTATACCCATCCAGAAGACATTTCCAGATGAACATATATTGAAGGTAAATCATGTCCATAATACCCATTGGTTTGCTGATATTGCTAACTATTTAGCTTGTAGTTTGATGCCGATTGATAAGACGTATCATCAAAAGAAAAAGTTCCTTCACGATATGAAGTACTATTTCTGGGAAAAGCCATACTTGTTTAAAAAGTGTGCAGATCAAATGATCAAAAGATGTATGGCAAAAGATGAAGTACATAAGATTCTATATCATTGCCACTCGGCTCTGAGTAGGGGACACTTCTGAGGTACACGTACTGCAGCCAAAGTATTGCAAGCCGGATTCTTTTAGCCAACACTATTTAAAGACGCATTGGCTTACGTAAGGAGTTGTGATCGATACCAAAGGGTTGGAAATGTCACCAACAGAAATGAGATGCCTCGAACAAACAGCATTGAGGAAGAATTATTCGATGTTTGGGGTATTGACTTTTTCAGTCCTTTTCCTCCGTCTTTTGGTCACAAGTACATATTGGTAGCAGTAGACTACGTGTCTAAATGGGTTGAGGCTGAGGCATATCCGACAAAAAATGCTAAAGTTGTGATAAAGTTTTTGCAGAAGCATGTGTTCACAAGGTTTGGAACCCCAAGAGCCATCATCAGTGATGAAGGATCCCATTTTGTGAACAAGTGGTTGAAATGGTTACTCGACAAACATGGAGTGAAGCACAAGGTTGCCCTAGCTTACCACCTGCAGACGAATGGGCAAGTTGAACAAACAAAGAGATCAAAGGCATACTCGAGAAGGTAGTCTGCCCAAACCGATAAGATTGGTCCAAAAAATTGGATGATGCTTTATGGGCCTACAGGACAACATACAAGATACCTTTAGGGATGTCACCCTATAGGTTGGTCTTTGGGAAAGCCTGTCATCTGCCATTGGAGTTAGAGCACAAAGCTTACTGGGCTCTTCAACAACTCAACTAGATCTTAAGCTTGCTAAAGAGAAACAGATGCTCCAACTCAATGAGTTAGAAAAATTCCGAATGTTCTCATACGAAAATGCTAAATTACTCAAGGAACGACTTAAGAAATGGCATGACAAACACATTTGAGTTCGAGAATTTGAAGCAAGTCAGCAAGTCTTGTTATTCAATTCCAGATTAAGGTTCTTTCCAGGTAAGTTAAAATCACGTTGGTCGGTCCTTTTACGATTAACCGAGTTTATTCATACGGAGTTGTCGAACTTCAAAGTAAGGGAGGTAATTTTCGAGTTAATGCTCAACGCTTAAAACATTACTAGGGAGATAAAATTGAACGAGATCAAATCTCGTTCATTTTATTAGATGATTAATTTTTCTTGTTTTCCTTTTTAAATAAATGATTTAGGCTATATTTTCGAGATTATTATGTTTAAATAAATTCTATCTAGGATATTGGAACTTAAGCGGGACCACTTGTGACCCCTCCAATTTTTCCTGGAAATTGATTTTAACATAATTTTTTGAGAAATTATTCCCTAAATGGAAAAATAAATTTTTAGTTTTTCAAATAAAAGGGTCAATTTTGATCCAAGTTTTAAATTGCAACTCAATTTCAAATTTTCTTTAAGTATAGGTACTTAATTGAATTATTTTCAAATTTTGGTTACTCTTTTTGTAAATATTAAAAATTAGATGTCTCTTTTGTAAATATTTTCAAAAGGCATCTAGAATAAATGTTTTAAATTTAATAAATAAGATGATAATCATTAATATATAATTATATTCATTATGATATATATTAATTTTTATCAACTTTGCATAGAATTAGGATTAGTTTAAATTTGATCATATTTTATTTAATAAGTATATATCTTTAATTATTAATTATCAACTATGCATTATATTAATTATTAATTGTTGTTAACTCTATGTAGAATTAGAACTTAGAATATTTTAAGTATTAAATTGTTCTAAGAATTCTAATTAAACTCCTACTCCTCTTACTATAAATTTCACTCACCTTTTCCATTTTTTTCACTCATCCCTCAATCAAACCTAGCATCCAAAACCCACCGAATCACCTAGTGCCGCAACTCCCAACTCGCTAGCCACAACACCGCTTGGCAGCCCCATTTGGCCAGCAACTCACGTGCGCATTAGCAACTCACGCCGCTACTCCTGCTCACTCCAGACCGACTCTCACGCACCTACTCGAGCGCGCCAACGCACCGACCCTTCCGTTTGCCCGATAGTGCTGCCTACTGCCTGATTGCTGTCCATCCGCGCGGAACACACATATCCTTCTACTCCCTAGCGCGCCACTGCCACCTTGCTTCTCGCACCACACCATTAAGACACCCTACAAACATCCCTAAACCGACCTCTTTTGCTTTAGATTTATTTTCTTTGAGTTCTTAACTTTTATAAAAATGTGGTAAGACAAATTTTTCACCTAAATTTTAATTTTATTTAATTATTTAATTTTTCAATTTATTGAATTATTAACATTTTATACTGATTAAATTTTTGAGAAAATATTTGTTTTCATCTTATGTTCAGGTTAATCATGCCTGGCAAGAGAACTCGTGCTTCTGCTCAAATTAATGAATCACAAAATAAATTCCACTGTGAGGAAGCCAAAGCGAGATACGAAAATATTTTTAAGAATCAACAGACACATCCAAAGAAGGGCTTTACACTGAAAGAAAGCAACTATATTGATTTCATTGCACGCATTCGACAAGTTACTGAAGCTTTCAATTGGGAGTTGTTTTGTGAGAAAAGACCTAGTGTAGATGAGGAGTTAGTTCGTGAATTTTATGAGAATTTGATCTCAAGCAAATTGATGGAAGTTTCTATTCGCGGAATCAAGGTATCAATAACCTCAAACGCTATTAATGAATTTTTTGAATTACCTGATTTCAAAAACGACGAATACTTTTCCTTGATGAGCATATTGACTCGAAAAATCTGCAAGAAATTCTCGAGGAACTTACAGTTCCAGGTTCTAAGTGAACTATTTCAAAGCAAGGAATTCACACTTGTCCCAGAGAATATTTGACACCATTAGCGAATGTATGGTTCTATTTCATTCGATTCAGCCTTATGCGTATTTCACATGGGATTACAATTTCATTAGAGCGAATGGTCTTATTATACTCGATTTTAACTGGAAAGACCATTGATGTGGGAAAAATCATCCTAAGAGAAATGCGAAATTGTGCCGCTAGACGTTCTGGCCCAACTTACTTCCCCTTTACAATAACAATTTTGTGCTTGAAAGCTAAAATTCTTGCAAACTAAAAGAAGACAGGGTATAGCCAGGGTACAATCACAGATTGAGACCTTTAGCAGATAGTCAAAGATTCTGCTCTACAACAATGAGTTGAAGAAAGCGAGGATCCCGAAGAAGAAGAAGAAGATCCCATAGAGATCGAACCGATACAATCAGCTGAAATTCCTGATAAGGCAGAACCAATGGAACTAGTAATCGAACCTGATGTTGCAACTTCAATGTTTAAGACTCAATCGCCTCGCCCAGATCTTCGAAATGAGCTGTCAAAGTTGATGGACATAATGCAACATATGCAATGGCAGCAACAAGCTTACTAGAGATATTAAAAAAAACGGGATGACTCAATGAGAAGTGCTCTTACGAAAATATATAATGACCCATTTATTTTTGTGCTTGAGTTTCCAGATTTTATATTTGAACCATGGAGTCCACAATCGAAGAGGGAGCGTAGTGATTCATGCAAAAACAAAGACAATGGAACAAAGGATGAGTCGAATTCGAATGGATCTACAAATAAATAAAAATGGGGGATCTTGAATTTATTTTATTTATGTTCTTAGGTTATTTAATATTTTAGGATTAGGTTTTACTAGGAATTTTTATTTTCGCATAATAAAACAAAAGGTGAAATTCATAAATAAAAAACTGAACAAGTCGCAAAATGCAAAGTGTGGCAATAGATATATACATGTTTAGGATTGGATCTAGAGAGAGCTTAGTACTTAAGCAGTCAAATTAACTCACCCCCTCTTTTCTAGAATCCTACTTGGTGTATAATATTTATTCACTTTTAAACAATGAGGACATTGTTCATCTTAAGTAGGGGGGACCGAAAAATTGAAATTATTTCCACTCAGAATAATTTTTTCTTTCAGTTATGATTAGGTTATATTTTGTTCAAAATTTTGAAATTTTGTTAAGTATGCTAAACTTCAGTATGAATAAAGTTAGATTATTTCAATAATTGTTATGTTAGCTGAAATATGACATAAATGTATTTTTAATAAAGCATGCAAATCATACCATAAAATTTTTAGTTCTTTAGGAAAGTTAGGCATGCATGAAAGTTTAAGTCTCTAGAATTGACTTAGTAGTTTCTTGAGGCGAAATCCTAGGAAGCATGGGAAGTTGAAAATGATTTAGGCAACTTTTGTCTGGACCGTTTGAGCCTTTCAAGCCAACCATGATGAATTTTTATCCCTTAGAACCCAACTTTGAGACTATAGGGTCTAATTTTCTTTGAACCCTTGCAATATTTAGCCATCACTTTTCTTGTAGTTATCTTTAAATTATCCCAAACACTAGACTCAGTACTATTCAGAATGTTCCTTGAAAATAAGTTTGGGGGAGTTGAAAAGAAGTAACAAATGCTCAAAAAATTATAATATATACAATAAAATGCTCATGTAAAAAAAACATATGTACTTGAAAGAAAATAGATGTACAAAAGAGCATGTGAAAGCAAAGTAAGTTGGTATATTGAAGGTAATTATTCCGAAGGTTCAATTGAAGTTGAGTCTAGGGTTTTTAGCCTAAATTTATCTATCTTTTACCTACCCCTAGCCTAGCCACGTTACAACCTTTTTAAAGACCTATTAATTCAAGTTTCTATGCTACCTATATTAGTGAAGAGAAATTGCCACTACAGCAAAATAGACTTTTAGCAGCATTTTTTTAGGCCTTTAGCGGCGCTTAAGCGCCGCTATAGATAACGCCGCTAAATTTTACAGCGTTTATGTGAAAAAAAGGCCACTAAAGGTCATGACCTTTAGCGGCGCTTTTCCCACAAACGCCGCTAAAAGTCATGTTCTTTAGCAGCACTTTGCCCATAAACGCAGCTAAAGGTCATGTTCTTTAGTGGCGCTTTCTCCACAGGCATGACTTTTAGTGGCGCTTTTGGAAAAGCGCCGCTAAAAGTCATAAAAAATAAAAAAAATTAAAATATTATAAAAATGCCAAAAATCCAGTTTAGGAATGTATAATTTAATTTGAAGACGTATTAAAATAGAAATTCATGAACAAGACGTATAAAGAATCGCGATCGAGGTACGTTGATACCAATAGCATGATCAAAGAACTTAATCACATAAGAAAAACACATGGTTAGACAAATCTTTTTACATTTTAATACATCATAACCATAATTGGTATAATTTTATACCCTAATTGTTTGCACTCACCAGTGCGCTTTGATTGAAGAACATTGATTCCATTAACCTCCCGCACCAATTTTATAGTTTAGAAATCGTAAATCCACCAGAGACAACATGGTAAGAAAGAGATACAAACCTTCGGTTTGGAATGATCTCCATCTTGAGTGCATCGCTTCCACAAGCCTCTTGATAGCATTCAGTTGACCCACTGTAACATTGATCAAGAGTACTAAGCCAAATAGACAGCTTCTAACATGTTAAGGCAATATGACTTACAAATTGTTTGTATTGAAAATTTTAAACTTCTCTATAGACTTGAACTCATTGACCTGTTACAAAGAGAGAATCATGTCAGCCTCAACCATAAAGTTTAATTATGCCCCCAATCCAAACATTCATCTAAACATTGATCTCATTGGAGTTTAATTCACAATATAACTTTTTTTTTTAAAAAATCTAAACATTCATCTCATTGGAGTTTTTAATTCTTTGATTTGCCTCAAAATCAAACAAACCAATCAAAATGAACGTGCAGTACCTAAAAGCAGAAGTTCATAAAGCTATTAACCTTACAATATGCTAAAATTTTCCAGTCCCAACATTCATAAAAGTGAAATTAAACAAGCATAGATGTAACGATGGATAATTATCCCATCGACTTTCTTTAACGTTTTAAAATTCACTAAAACTAAAGGCACCATGCAAACTAAAGCATTATCCAGTAAAGAGAAACAAATGTAAAACAAGTGGTCTCCAATCAGTATATATAGATATATTTTTAAAAACACACAAAAATTAAGTAGTAATTATAAAGACAATAAATAAAAATCAATACCCACAATTAAAACATAAAATGCCAAACATCAAAGAGACTAAGGACAGTGTATATATACCTATACAGTATATAATAACTCTCCAAACACATGAAAAACTTAAAAAGAAAAAAGAAAAAAAAGAAATATATATATACCTATATCGGACAGTATTAGTGTCCACACAGTAAACATAGCACACTAAAAGTATCACAAAATAACATCAGTGATTAAGGACATTAATAGTAACATTAATAGTAACATCATGGCTAGCTAGACTCTGCGCTTATTTAAATGTGCAAGCTGTGCGACACCCTTTCATGCCCAATTGCTACAATACCAAAGATATACTTCCAGATAATGTATTTTTATGGAACTGTTTGGTTTTATTTTCAAGATAGCACCAAAGTATCTAATTAAAGTAGATGAATCAATGCAAAGAAATAATTACTATGAACCACAAAAAATCAAAACATAGTGCACTCTATAGGCATGAACATATCAGAGTGTTAATTCTTGAGCGCATATAAGAAGCTATTTGGGTCTTATATGTCTCTAGGCAATTCCTGCTTTTACATTTATAAGGAAAGAACAAAATTTCATCATAGCTAACTGGATATTTTAGAAACTACCTTTACGAACTATCCTGCATTCTTGACAAAATTCTGTAATCAACTCCTCGGAGGAACTGAAATCCCGTTCCCATACAGGAGTGGATGCCAATGGTGCACTGAAACAAATAAGATAAGTAAGCGTTTTTTACAATCTGTTAAAAGTAAGGGAGGTCACGCAAACCAACTTCACAGATGAGCTTTCTATTAAGGACAATCTAATTTTTCTAAGACACATGGAATGGAAGCGATAATAAAAATCAAGAAAATAATAACAATAAACATCTAAATCAAATGCATTATTCAATTTAAGGTAGTGCCTTTACATCTACCTTTACCTGAAAAAGCAAGTGATTAGCAAAATAAACTTCTTATCTTGTAATCAATAGATAGCTGTGGTGACAATTCAGTCGAAAACCAAAAAGACACATTCTAAATGAAAAGCTTAATTCCTACCATGTATAACTATAACAAACTATTACAGGTTATGGAAAATGTCTTCCTTCGATTGAAACCATAAAATGTCTTACTTGATAACCATCATTTTATTTAATTTGTTGCACTGGTTTGAAATAGTCAGAAAACTTCTAGATTGGAACAGAAAGCTGTATAATATAAGAAGAGAAGAAAATAAATAGATTCTAGACATACTCCGTTGCTGTGCGCAGCAATTAATAAACCATATCTGTCTGTAACAAGTCAAAAAAGAAATGTAAATACATAAAATAAAATAAAAAACATTATAAACAGATTTAACCAACAAGGAAATATGAAGAAAATATTAAAATTTCAGTAGAAGAAACAGAATGCTAAACCTATAAGACATTAGGCAAGTTCAAATCACAAACGGTCAACACAAGCAGCATACTTCTTGATGGCATTTCTATCTACCTAATCCTCATTAATATATTTTATATAATTCTTATGCATCATGGTATTTCTTTGTTTTTTCCCATTACTTTATATTGTGTTTTATTACAATCTATGCTAATACGATATGCATGAGACTTAGTTTGCAACAAGAGGACTTAGTTTCCATTACTTTATATTGTGTTGGAACAACCTGCAATGTATTCAAGGTAATGTTTAAAAGGAAAACCAACTCCATAACTCACATTTTGCATATAAGCAGTCCATCATTCCCTTCTCCAGATCCAGCTTAAACAATGGACCTGGGTCGCATTGAAGCCAACCAGTTGATAAATCCTGTAATCAGTACCCCCACACCATTAAGTTTAATGAAAAAGAAACTGGTGCCTCTTGAAGAATCAAAGAAAAAATCCGATCCAATAATTACCTTCCTTGGACAGGTTAGCAGTTTTAGTGACTTTTTTTAGTGCCTCTTGAAGAATCAAAGAAAAAGTATATGCAATAAATAA
Organism: Gossypium bickii; assembly: GCA_025503065.1. Lineage (NCBI taxonomy): Eukaryota > Viridiplantae > Streptophyta > Magnoliopsida > Malvales > Malvaceae > Gossypium > Gossypium bickii. Next base: position 35,645,161 of record CP106717.1, on the reverse strand, counting down.
ACATAAAACAGTTTCATGTTGGAAATAGTGAGTGATCTGTGAAATTAAAATTTAATTTAAATTTACATTTTTATGTATTCAATTGAACAAAATCAAAGTTCACCTATCACATTGCACAATATTTAGGTATAGATTTGAGATTTATCCTCAAAAATAATAATAAAGTAGTTGTAAATCTATTTCACAACTTATTTATGCTAAGTTACAAATAAAGCTTTAATCCTATATTCCTATTCCTAGATTAAAACTTTAACAATAACTTATAATCCTAACCATCCATCCATATCTCCAACAAACAATAAATAGACTGAAACAATAAAATATCATAGTAGCAGCTCCTGCATTACACAAGCATATATATAATACAAGCTGGGAGAAGCATGTAGTGAGGATCCAAATTAAGGTCAAAAGCAAAGCAAGCATCTTGATATTCACTTACCATCTCCTTTTAAACCAGGGGGAGAAGCCTCTTTAGAGTAAAACCGGACAGGAATGGCAACCTCCCTGCCGTAGAATAGCTTGACTACCATGAAGCTGTACAAATTACCCAAAGATTAATTTATAAAAGATGCAATATCTCAGCCAAACATCAAAGACAAAAAAACATATTATACCTAATTTGGGTGAATGTCCATCATCTTATCTTAGCACTAGAAGATTGCCAACCCCCTATGAAATGAATTGTCTGGGTATTAGAATATTCTGAGATAAAACAACTCATCTTCTATAGTAGCATACTACCCAAGACCCTCACTTGTTAGCCATTACAGTGGAAAAAACATTAATTTTATATATTATTTTTACTTACCCAAGACCCTCAGTTTTTAGTCATTACAGTGGAAACAATATTATTTTTTTATATTATTTCATTTCCCAAATAGTTGAGAACATACATTTGTCTATCATTCTTCAAAAAGAAAGCACATTTTTTTTCTTTTTACACCTCAAATATATCAAGATCAATTACTTGGCTCATGAAATTCCCTCATTGAAAAATGAAAACCAACTTACTGTAAAGTTGTAAATGCATGATTGAAACAGTTGAACACAAACATTATTGTAAAGTTGTAAGTTTGGCTCAAATGTAGATGCAAGTAGCTCCTTGTACAAAAAGCTGCGTACGATCCCCTCCCCCCCACCCTTAATAATAATCATAATAATAACAATAACAGCAAAAAGAAATGCTTAATATTATATTACCTTTCCCTGCCTCCCTAAGGCTGAAGCATTCAGTGCCCCTAGCTTCAAAAACTCGCTCATCAAAAGATTTTGGACCTGCAGATATAGAATGTTGCAGCGCAACAAAAATTAAAGCTCTCAAAATCAATTTCAAATCACAAGGTTGTTCTGATGTTGAGCAATAAAAAACTAAAAAATGTATGAACTGCAGAGAATTATGAAAAGAAAGATACTGTACTTGCAAAACTCATGATAAAGATGGCATATCTTTAAGGAGTAGCTAATTGCTGAAATGTTACAGTTAAAAGTTGGGTAAAATTCTTCCACAATTGACATCGAGCAATGTTTCATAGAAATATAATATTGCACTTGGTTCCTCATGTATATTTAACAACATTGAAGCTAATATGATGAAGTGTAGATAACTTATTTCTGGAAAGTAGAAACTTTCAGTTCATGAAATCCGGCTTATATTGTAGCTGGTTGGGTTACAAATGCAAACTCGTAGATGTAGTTTTTCACAATTCAGTATCATCATCCCACAACTACAATAGAAGAGCATTAAAGGAAATTTCAGCCATGATCGAGGAATAATCGAATCTTCACCATCAAAGGAAAGCCACACAGGACTAAACATTAAAGTCAAATAAACTTAAATAATAGAAGCAGTTCCCGTGGTCGTGTATGTTTTATCATTTGATATACAATAGAAGCAGTTCTTCTTTATTTTTTGGAATTCTTTGTCTTCAGCAATGCTGTATATTTGTTGTTGAATGCTCAAATAATAGAGTTTGATACTGTCCCCTTTTTTTATTAGTAAACATACACCTGATGGAAGATTTTTAAAATAAAAGACACCAAAAAAAACTTTAATCAGGCGCACTTTTTTAGGCCTATCGCCTTGCAAAAAAGTACACCTACGTGCACCAGGTGTGTGCCTAATAAATGTGCATCACCAAAAGGGTCTAAGGTGCAAGGAATAAGTGCAAACCTTGAATACGCTACTATGAACATGTAATAAAGAATATACTTCAAAGGATAAATATTTGATTCTCAAGGTCCCAAACCTGATGAACTGGCCGGTATACAGATGCCGCTAGATACATGCCTTGCTCAGGAAAGACAGCTGCAGAGCCATAGCCTTCTTGTGAGACATCGGAACCCTTCTTACTCCATCCCCCCTGGTGTTTAAATTCAACTCTTATATAGTAGACAAGGCGTTCAATAACAAATAACGATAGAGACATGATCAATATAATTATGTGAAAAAAGTAACACCTAAAAAAATTGCAACATAACAAGGGAAAGAAATTTTTCCAATCACCACACAAATAGAACTTGCTTCCGCAAAGAAAAAATGGGGGGCGAGAGAGAACATCTATTAAATCAATAAAACAAAAAATCTCCCACTCCAACTCCTTTGTAAATCAAACAAATTGGATTAGAAATTGACATCATTTCAAACAATACATATTTAGAGAACCCTATACTAATTTTGTAGTCGAAAGACCTACCCTATTTTGATACTAATTCATTTATTTATTTCTACTGAACAAGTAAAACTAATTGATTATAGGTCCTACCCAAATTGCTGTTAACTAAACGAGTACGTGGGTGTGAAAATTTCAAGGGAAACTTACCGAATTCTTCCCCAAATTGCTGTTACGAGCACAAACTTGATAAGAAGAAAACAAAAATATATGGGGAATCTGGAGTTTCGGCCTTTTTGGGAAGATGGAGAGAAGAAAACAAAAATATATGGGGAAAACAGTAGCAACCAAAAATTGATAAGAATTTCAATTAGGAAATTGGGGAAGAAGAGCGTGGGGGAAATTGGGAAATTAGGGGGAATTTCAGAAATTGGGAAATCGGGAAATTAGGAAATCTGATTTGGGGATTTTCGGGGCTACAAGGAGGGGTTGTGTAAGTTAAATTTTGCGGCGCTTTACACAAAGCGCAACTAAATACAATGTATTTTCTGTCTAAACAGTTAATAATTTTTTGCCGCGGTTTTTTTAAAAACGCCACTGAATATGTAACATCAAACGGCACCGTTCTTCAAGTGAATCGCTATCTTTGTGTGCCTTTTACTATTTTATTGTTATTAGATGATTTTTATTGTTTTCTGAGAATATATTATATGATTATTGTTGAAACTACCAATAAATAAAAACAAAGTATAATATAGTGAATAAACTATGATATTTAAAAAAAATATTCCTATTAGTATTATTATGTACTTCAATATTTATATCTATAATATACATACATTAGTCGGCAGATAAGGGTAATGTATTTGTATCTTTTTTATTTATTTTAATACTTATTTTATTTTAGTTAAAGTTCACCTCAAGTTTTTAAATAATTTAAATTAAATTATTAATTTAAAAAAATAAAGTTGAACTGTTATTTTTTAAACGGAAATAATGACTAAAACTTTTTAAGTTTTTAAACATAACAACTTATATGACAATTTACATGTATTTTATTTTTTTTAATTTTATAAACTTTTTATTTTTTGATTTTTACTTTTTTTATTTTTGAATATTTTAAAAAATTTTATCATTTAACAAATCTCAAGTAAACCTTAAATCTTAAACCATTTAATATATATATATAAAGTTTATCTATTTATCTCTTAAATAATTTAAACTATATTCATAATTTTAATATATTAAAATTAATATTAACTCTTTTACAATTATATAAGAAATTATTTAATATATAAATTAAAAGATACTATTTAATCTAAACCCTAAACCCTAACTCCTATCCCCTAACCCATAAATCTCAAAACATAACCCCTAACCCTTAACTCTTACCCCCTTAGCCCTTAAACACACTAACCCTAATTCTTAACCCTTAACCTTTAAACCCATTAACCCTAATTCTTAATCCCTAAATCCCTAAACCCCTAACCTTTAAACCTTAATATGCAAACCATAAACCATAAATCATAATCCCTAAACATTAAAATAGTAACTCCTAAATCTTACACCCTAAACTTTATACCCTAAACTGTAAACCCTAAACTATAATTATAATTAATTAAATTTTTTAAAATTAATACTATCTCCTTTACGATTATATAAGAAATTATTTAATATATAAATTAAAAAACAATCAGTCATATACCCAAAACACTTTAAAATTATTTGCGGCGTTTTTAGAAAAGCGCCGCTAATGGTCAACCTATAGCGGCATTTTTCAAAAAAGCGCCGCTAGTGCTCAATCTATAGCTGCGTTTTTTTAAAAAGCGTCGCAAATGCTCAATCTATAGCGGCGCTTTCTGAAAGCGCCGCTAATGCCCTTAAACCTCAACATGAAACGACGGCATTATGGTTAATTTTTTTGCGGCGTTTTTAGAAAATCGTCACTAATGTTCGACCTATAGCGGCGTTTTTTAAAAAGCGCCGCTAATGCTCGACCTATAGTGGCGTTTTTTAAAAAGTGCCGCTAATGCTCGGCCTATAGAGGCGTTTTTAAAAGCGCTGCTAATGCTCGACTTATAGCGGCGATTTTTAAAAACGCCGCTAATGCTCGACCTATAGCGGCATTTTTTGTCTAAGCACCGTTAAAAACCTATTTTGTTGTAGTGTGCTATGTTCAACATATGAAGGCATAAGTTAAACTTAATGATTGCAGGTTAATCTTGAATAAGGAATAAAATCAAATTGGTAAGGATTTAACATGTTTTTATTAGGAAGCATGTAGTCTATTTTTGCTATCATAATAATAATTGAGATTAATTTGAATGATATGTATACATAAGTAGCATAAATATCAAATTTCTTGTTTTTGAGCATAAGTATACTAAAATCATGATTTTGGGAAAATGTTGTTCTGAAGGAACTTTTCAAATGTGCTTCCGAGAAATTCTTTTCAAATTTGTGCATTACTCGGGACGAGCAATGAATTAAGTTTGGGGGTGTTGAAACACGAAAATATACACACTTTTTCATGCATTTTTTAACTCAAATTCATGCAGTTTCGGTAAAATTCTTGTCGAAAAATATATAATTATTATAAAATATTATTTTGTACTTAAATTATTAACATGTTGAATTTTAATTAATTTTATAATTAATTTTGATTATTTTTGACAGATTTGCACAAAGGGTGAAAAACGGCTCGACAGACACTGCTAGAAGCACAAAATCGAGAAGCAATTTTGAAGCATCAAGACGAATTAATTTTTCAGCCTAAGATGGTCCAAATTATGTGTATTAATTCATAATATAATTAATTTTAATTTTAATCCAATTTAATTTGGGTTAAATAAATTATTATTATTAATTAATATGAAAAGTGGCTCAGTTGAGCTGAACCGAAAAAACCGATCCAACCGAGCACTGGGCAGCCTAAAACCGTCCCACATGCTGACCCAATCAGTTTGCTTGGCTGATTATTTAACTTGCAAAATAGCCCTTCAATACTCCTTCAAATTGCATTCAAACCCCTCCACTATTTGTGCCATTCTAGATTTGCCCCTACCTTAAAATAGCAAGTTTAATTCTTCAAACTTGCCACATGTGTGGCCGGCCATGGGGGGACTCTATGGCTGCTGATTTTTTCTAATTTTAGCATCCATCTCAACCTATAAATACCCCCCTTTGATGCTCACTTCAAACACATCTCAACCCTTCTCATCTCTTCACTTCTCTCTCATTTTCTCTCTTCACTCCCTTCCATTGTTATTCACTTTCTTCCCCTATTCCCTTGCCGATTTCACCTCTTGAAAAGGAGTCAATCAACCACCATTTGGATCAGCATTCAAGTGTTTGTAGAAGCCTCGGTTCAACAAGCACAAGTGGAGAAGGAGTGGAGCAAACTAGTCAAGCCACAGAGAAAACACTGGATTTGATTCTTGTTCTCCATCTTTTTAATTTTTTTGTTGTTATAATGAACATGTCTATGAATATTTGTGATGTTGATATGTTCAATTTAATTAATATGGCTTAAATTTAATTCATGTTAGGTTGATTGCATTTCATCTATTTAATTTATTAAAATTGTGTTTGTGTTGTTATAGGCCTTGGTAAGAAGTTTGACTAAGTAAAACCATGACTAAGTTATTCTGATTAAGTTATTCTTGCATTACAATTGTAAGGTAAATAATGAATTAATTATTTAAATGGATTGAAATTGTAATTAATTGACACAATACTTAATCAATGCATGTTTGATCATCTAAAGTAGCTGAGGGTTAAATTAGTAACGGTATCTAACGATATATTAGCCTTGCATAACTTGCAAGATTATTGTGATTAAACTGTTTCAAGGTAGAAATACATTGTTACCTCACGTAATCTTTTATGTGCTTATGAGATTGAATTAATTGTTTGAATTGGCATAGAGATATGTACAAGAGATTATTTTAATTTCATAAGTATGCATGTGCATTAACACATTTTCTTATTAAAATTTGTTTAATCGGTTGAATTGACATAGAGATATAGCCAAGAGATAAATGAATTTTTGGGAAGTAAGTATGTTCATAAGTTAGTAAATTATCGAGTTGCCATGAATTTATTCGTAACAACATAAAGATGAGTTCAATAATTCTAAGTTAGGAAATGTAATTAATCTAATACAATTATGTCATCTTGATTAAAATCATCTTTTGAAATCGTGCATTGGAACTTTTATTTTATTTTTTATTTATTTTACTTAGTTAAAATCCTAGTTTTTAATCACCTCCTCAAAGTAAAATATTTTTCTTCACCAAAGTGTTTTTAAAATTGCATTCATAAATAATTCTTTTCACAGTCCCTGTGGGTACGATAACTCGACATTTACTTGTCACTTTATTACTTGTTGCGATTGTGTACACTTGCACATTTCAATCGTTCCAATGCTCAAACACCGTGATGTCCCCTCCACAAGGCTTGAAGCTTTGCATATCATGCTTTGCACTCAACAACACCAGATTGCGAAATCTTAACAAAATTCCATTTCCTTATCCATCTGTCCATTCCTCCACTTCCTCACTTCTAACCTTGATGCTCGAACACCGCAGTGTTCCCTCCGCAAGGCCTAGATCTTTGATGCATCGTGAACTAACTAAAAGTTTGACTTAGGCAAGTACACCTATCAATTAATAGTATAAATACGATGAGTAAAGATATCGTTCTCACGAAGACTAAAAGTACTAGTAATTATTGTCTTTGTATAATTTAATCGAATAATTCGAGTGATTGATTAAAAACTAAAATTAACTAAAGTAATTAACTAACGAACACAACAAAGAACAAGTCATGAAAATAAATAATTAACAACCAATAAGTGAAATAATACCCAAGAAAGAATCCACCTAGACTTCATCTGTCACTGTTAATTTTAAATTACGTAATTTCTTTACTTCGTAAATTGATCCATAGAAATCTCTAAATTATGTTAATATCTCTTTCAAGCATAAGAGCAACTAACTCTAAGTTGATTAATTGAAATTTCTTTCTAATTAAAGCCCCTATTATTGCATTAACTCATGCTTTGGATTCCCTTATTAGATTTGATCCTAACCCGATAGATTTATGGCATCCTATTTTTTGGATTGCATACAACCCCACTCAATTATGCAATATCTACTCTTAAACAAGGTCTATTCAACCTCTGATTTAAGCACATCAAACATAGATCAATAATCTAGAAATATTAAACCAATAAGTAAACACACATAATTGAGAACAAGAAACTAAGTATTTATTGCGTAAAATAAAAATAAAATGATAGAATCCATCATAGGGTTCATCTCCCTAGGTATTTGGAAAATTAGTTCATGCTTGAAAATAAAAACATCCAAGATACAGTATAACCTAAAGAAATAAAGAAACTCATGATAATCTCCTAAAAAATCAACCGAAAATCTTCAATCTTGACAAAAATCTGCTTCAGAATCGGCTTCAATGGTGTTTTTCAAGTTATATTCTTGAATATTCTTTGACGGCTCACTCATATATTCTTATTTTTGTCATATATACGTCTTAGAATGTCCGAAAAACCTAAAAATCACGAATTTTTTAAAGTTAGGTGTGAAATTCAGTGAAAATAACACGGCCAACCACACACCCGTGCGGCTTATGTAGCTTGCTCTGATTTTTTAGTTTTTGCTCCTTTTTCACTCATTTTGCTCCTAAGTTCTCTATTAAGTATGAAAGCATGAATTTAAAGGATTAGGAGCATAAAATTCATAATTAACATCGAATAATCACCCAAAAATGCATTAAGAATGAGGTCAAAACATGTTACTTTTAGCACTTATCAAGCTTCGCACATCACAGTTTGCACCCGGCGACACCGTATGGCGGTATACAGAAACACCATTTCCCAAATCCTTACTTCATCTAACCTATTAATAATTTCTCCTCAGTACCCCACCGTTATAATCATGCAAAACATGCATTTCACTTACATACTATCATGGAGTACACTATCTTTTTAAGCATGGAAATAACTATTTCATGCATATTGAACTACATTGGTGGATACCCATATACCAAAGCAATCTTGTACATACTTAGCATTTCACAATCAGTGGACACCATGCATCATCACAGACCCTTACGGAACTCGACACAAATTCATGCCAACCTCATAATATTCCTAGATATGGAGTATAGAAACTCACCTGATGTTTCTTTGCCTCTTATGCTTAACTTTTTTGAATGTGTCATGTCCCAAAAACTAAGCTAGTAGAATCAGGATAGTAAATTGGGGGTAAGTGAATCGGAAACCGTAATTGGGTTAGAGAATTAAAATAATTAGGAATTAATTAAATACAATATTAAAATAATTAGAATTAATAATTTTAGGTTAAGAAATTAAAATTTAGTGTTCGGGAATTAATTTGGTTAAAACAGATTTTAAAAACAAGATTGGATTTGAAAATAATTTTGAAATTGGCTTTAACTGAAAAACAATGACCAATTTGGAAAAGGGAGAAAATTGGAGGTGATTAAATGGACAATGGCCCAATTTTCAAAAAAAAAAAAGGTTGTCTATTTAACAACCCCCACGTCTTCTTCTTCCCTCCCATTCATCATCCTTTTCAAATTTTACCAAATAGCAAATCAAAGCTTTTCTCCCGAAATTAGTTCATCCTCTTTGATTTTCAAGCTCTCCAAACACAAAATCTCTCTTCAATTTTTAAGAATACTCATGTTTTCAACCTCAATTTCTCTAAAGTTCTTCACACGTTCCAAACTCCAATTAGCTTCGTAGCTCGTCAATTTTGCAAAATTGAGGTAACATTATGAATTTTCATGATCAAACTAAATGTGTTAGCTTTTCAAATTGAGTTTCATTTGATTAAATCAATATCTCAATAAATCATTTGATTTTAAGTTAATTTTAAGCTTGAAAATGGTGGATCTCGTTTTACTAAGGTAAGTTTCGGTTTCAAAGCTATTTTTAGGTTTTTAAAGTCAATTTTAAAGATTTTCAATGAATTCAAAGGATTTGGACATTTTCCTCTTTTTAATGAATTTATTTAGCTTGATTTTTCCAGAAAAAATGAGATTTGTGTAATTGGCCTAAATTGAAGAGTTAAATATGTAATTAAATGATATTTAGGATGTTTGGAAACAAAATTAAGGTTTAGAAACTAGATTTGAATGGTGAAATCGGATTTTCGACAAAACTAGCTAGTTTTCAGTAAGTATGATTGATGAGTTGTGGGATGCATTTTTTATATGATTTAAATGTGCTTGAGGCTGTTTATAATGTATTTGTAATGTATTTAATGTGAATGCAAAGTTTCAGACTTGTTGGGAGGTTCTACAAGTAAGGGCAAAGGCAAATAAAGGCTTATTTGAGCTTTTTCCATTAACGTCAAGCCTGCAAGGTGAGTGGTTTGATGTGCTACAAGTATTCACAAATCAAAGTGTTAAAGGGGAGCTTAGGTAGCCTAATCACCTATACTAAGTTCCATGAGTAAGTGTTTCTACTTAATCTAATGATGATTTGCAAATGATGCTTAAATATGATATGTTACGTGATGTATACTGAGATGATAATGAAAATGTTATGTGTTTATGGTTGAATATGATATGAGACTTGAAAATGTGATATGAACATAAGTTGTGTGACATGTGAAAGTGTGTATAAAACAATAAGTATACATGTTTAAGTTGATATGTTGAAGGTTATATTGGTTGTGGTTGGAAGGTATACTTGGTTGTGTTCGAAGGTTATATATATATGGTTGTGTTCAAAGGATATATATGGTTGTGTTCAAAGGATACATATGGTTGTGTTTGGAGGGTACATTGGTTGTGTTTGGAGGCTATGATTGGTTGTGTTTGGTGGGTGATAGCTTTATGCTACACATTATATTGGTCGTATTTGGAAATCTAGTTATCCAATGTAATATATTTATGTATATATGTTCATAATTACATTATGCCAACATATCAATGCGAATGCTATTAATTATGCTTGATTGCTTACCATGATTAATTGTGATAGTATGTTTTCTTTTAACTTTGGACATTATGAATACTCGTGGCAATCTTTGAGCACTCACTGAGCTTGAAAAAGCTCACATTCTTTTATGTTTAACAATGCAAGGATATAGCTGAAACGAGGAGGAGAAGTGAGCTACCAAGTGATCCAAAGCAAATCAATTTACCTTAAGTATGTTTGATGTGCTTCCAACTCAATAAGGAAGGAAATGTGGGACTAATCTAGACGATTTTAGACTTTGAACTGTTAATGGTTTGTAATTGGACATTATGGACTCTTTAATTGGTTTGATTTGGAGCTTTTATTATTGCTTCATATAGATGATTGAATGGTAGGTTATGAATGTTTGATAAATGGTATGAGTAATTTTTTAAGTAACTTGTAAGTGCAGGTTGAAGAGCTATTGGTTATTAAGGTAAGTCTTTTATGTTTTATGTGTGATTTGAAAATTAATCATGAGCTTAGTATGCATGAAATATAAAATTGGACAAATTACGTAAATAGTAGGTGGCTTGTAAACTAATTAAATGATGATGATTTTATGAAGAGATGCATGATGTTTTAAGGAATTTTCCTAAACAAGATTTATACGTATTAACTATACTATTTCCAACCTTATGAAATGGTGTTTTTCCAACATTTTACTACATTACGATTTAGATCTAATCATTTGTTTTTAAATAAAATGGTTTCTAAAATCCTTTCAAATATAATCTTTTAAATACCCTATCACCTGCATAAATGTTCAATTGAAGCTTTTAGAATATTTGCTTGTTAAAAATTCAATTTACGAATTATGCTGATGACTTGATGATCAGAGTAGCGTAATGGAAGCATGACTTTAGGTTATCCAATATTCCATGAATAATTGTGTGTGGTGTGTTTGGTGGTTGGTGTGTTTTGTGGTGGTTTTAATGGAAAGTCACTTCGGTCGCTAATGTGATGTTCGAAATTCAGGTCGGGCCATTCCAATTGGGTTTGAGGCACCATAGAATGTCAGAGCTTCCATTCTCCTTGCAGCTAAGCATTATAACAAAAAACCATGAGTTAAACTCAATACTTTCATCTTAAAACTCAGTTTTCCAAAAACATGCAAAACACCTTAAAAGGTTTCTAGAAATCCTTAACTTCACTTTCTTAATTTTGCATATACTGAAGGACTAAGAACCTTACTAACTTATTGGATTCTCTACTTTTTTTTTACTCAAACCTCATGATCACCACTCCATGCAGAGCTTCCCATAACTATCTCTTTCTCGGAGCAACTAAGGAAGAAGTTGAAGAAGAGAAAAAGGTGAAACATATTTGAGAAGAATTCTCCCTAGGAAGTCATTTTCCTAGCTATTTATAGCCCTTCACACTCAGTTATCAACCCCATAGAAACCATCTTTGGTAATCATTTTGTCTCCCACTAAGGAACCAATCAATTTTAATCCAACCAAACCAGAATTGGATCTCAACCATGTCCAATTTAGTCACTCGATTTTCTTGATTTTTCAGTAGCTGCCAACTTACTACTTCTTTCAATTTAATGCCCCACCTAATTTCCAAACTTAACATAAAACCAAATGTGAAAAAAATGCTAAATTTCTAATCAATCCTAATTTTTTCAAGGGTTTGTATTAGTCAATCCTAATTTTTTCAAGGATATTGTACTAAACCTCTAAAAATCATTACTCCATCACGATGTTAAGAATCTCATACAAAATCAATAATCCTAAAATTATTCAATAAATAAAAAAAATCATGCATAAAAATCCTAATCTGCATAAAAATCCTAATCTATCATAAAAAAGCCACAATCCTAATTTTCTAGGGATTAATCAATAAAACATATGTTAGAGCTGTATGATCTAAATTCCTGTTAAATAAAATAAGAGATTGCTTGCAAGTCAAGTTAAACAAAATATATTTTCTTTCTAGAAGATTTAGTATTTATTAGTATAATATATTTATCATTTATAAGCATAATTTATTTAACCTACGAATTTAGTCTATAAATAATTTTTTTTACAACTTTAGAAAACACACCCATTAAAGATTAGAACTCATAACACTTTTTGGAGAATTTTGTGTTTACATTTTGAGGGTTCTTTGTTTTTGTCTTTCGGGGTTTAGTTTTTTATCTCCATCTTTTTGTACTCTTCGTTCTTTTGACATTATAGTAAAATTATCTTTACCCATGGTTTTTCGTCCTCTTTGGAGGGGTTTCTACGTTAAATTTGCGTGTTCAATTTATCAATTTCTTCCATTATTTTACTTGTTCGTTGCTTAATCAAGTCTATCCCTAACAAGTGGTATCATAGTTAGTTCAATTTTTCGTAGATCAACTCGTTCAAAGATGGCAACAATTGAGAAGTTTGATGGTGTCACAAATGTCAATCTACGACAAGTTCAGATGATGGCAATTCTAGTTCAGATTGGCCAAAAAAAGGTCACAACTGAGAAAAAGCCTGAGAATCTATATTAGATAGAATTGGAAGAGCTTGATGAAAAGGCCCTGTCTGCAATCCAATTGTGCCTCACGAGTAGGGTATTGCAGGAGGTATTGATGGAGAAAACCTCATCTGCCTTGTGGAAAATGTTAGAGACTCTTTATGCGACTAAGTCTCTAGTTAACCATTTATTGCTGTAATAACGTCTATTTACGTTTTGCATGAACGAATGTTAACTTCTTAGAGATCACATTAGTCAATTTATTACTCTTTTGAATGATTTAAAAAATGTTGAGGTTAAGATTGACGATGATCAGGCTATGCTATTATTGTGCTTTCTATCCTCTTCAAACAAGCCTTTCAGGGAGACCCTGATTTATGATAGAGACAAATTCTCATTTGAATATGTGAAAGGTCATTTTTTGAGTAAAGACAAACTTGAAAATGAGTTTGGTTCGGATAGTAAGGCAGATAGGCAAGATTTTATTTTGGTAGCATCAAAGAAATGAGACAAAAGGTGTCGTTATTGTAAGAAGTTAGGTCACGTCAAAGCATATTGCTATAAACTGCAAAATAAAAAGGCTGCTGAGAGTAACAAGGAAGATGTAACTAGTGCTAATTTGGCTGATGAAAGAAGTGATGATTTCTTGTTACTGTCAATAAGCGATAGCTCCGAGCTTACATCCGAGTAGATCCTAGATTCGTGATGTTCTTTCCACATGTGTCTCAACAGAGAATGGTTCTCCACATACAATTCAATTGAAGGTGGAGTTATGCGCATGAAAAACGATTCATCCAGTAAAGTAATCGGTATTGGTATTGTTAAAATTAGGAGGCACAATGGGACAATTAGCATACTCTCAGATGTCAGGTATGTAACTGATTTACAAAAGAATCTCATCTCCTTGAGTATTTTAGACTCGAAAGGCTGTAGAATCAACATTATTTAACAGTATTAAGGTGTCTCGTGAGGCTCTCATTTTGTTAAAAGGTAAAATGACTGTCAATCTTTATATTCTGGAAGGTTCTACAGTGACTGGTGAAACCGGATGTCCCTCGTCCGTTACAAAGTCGAAGTCGACTAATTTGGAGCTAAAGCAACTTGGTCATAGGAGGGAAAAAGTATGACCATTTTGTTGAAGAGAGATTCTCTTTTGGATACATGTTTGAAAAGTTAGGGCACTGTGTTAATGAAAATCAGACCTCGGTTAGTTTTGGTTTGGTAGTGCACAAGTCGAAGGCTAGAAGTCTTCCAGCTTCTAAGAACAGATTCGACTTAGTTAATTTCCTGCACAGTTCAAGATAGGCCCGTGGCTAGCTTTGACAAAGATGGCGTTGTCAGAATTCATGTCAAGTAGATTCGACTTAGTTAATTACCTGCACAATTCAAGATATGCCCGTGACGAGCTTTGGTAAAGATGGCGTTGTGAGAATTTGTGTTAAGGTGGAGATTGTTAGAGTTGTGTGACCCAAATTCTTGTTAGATAAAATAAGAGATTGCTTGCAACTCAAGTTAAACAAAATATATTTTCTTTTTAGAAGATTTAGTATTTATTAGTATAATATTTTAGCATTTATTAGACCTGGTTCTTTGTTTTCGATTTTCAGGGTTTAGTTTTTATCTCTATCTTTTTGTACTATTCGTTCTTTTGCCATTATAGTAAACTTATCTTTACCCATGGTCTTTTATCCTCTTTGGAAAATTTTTTCCATGTTAAATTTATGTTCAATTTCTCAATTTCTTCTGCTATTTTACTTGTTCGTTACTTAATCGAGTCAATCCCTAACAACATAAAAAAAAGTTGTTATCAAATTGGGAGACCAAAATGAAAGTTTTGAAAGATTGAACACTTATCTTTTAAAAATTCTAGAGAATAAAAAAAATTTAAGAAAAATGTGATGAATGTTGGAACAAAATAAATAAAAAATAAAAATTTTAAGGTTTTAGTGAGCAGAAAGAGATCCATTTATTTTTATATGAAATAATTGATTTTATAAATTAATTTCTTTTTCAAAAAATTTTGTGAAATCAATTCTTTTTGTAGTCATTTTTAATTTTTTTTTAAATTAATGCATCAATTCTGAAAAAAAAGTAATATTTATTTTGTAATTTTTCTATAGGGTCAATTGACACCATAACCCATTAAGTGATTCTACCACTAAATATTTTCATCCTACTATTTGAATTTAAATTTATGCGAGTTAAAGTGATTGAAAACAAGATAAATTCGTATTTTTATTTTTGGCTAATTATCAGATAAAATGCTATTTAATTTGGGATTTTCTTATCAGGAATGAAGTTGGTGTGTTGAATTTAAACTCTTACAAAAATGGGCTAAATTGGAACAAAAAGCAAAGATGTGGGCTTGATTGAAAGATTGAAGATTCAAAGATGACTGGATAAAGATTGAAGGGTTGAAGATTTTTTCTAAAAGTGGCTGGATAAAGATTGAAGGATTTTTTATATTGTTACAACTCTGTAATTAGTTTAAATTTAATCTTTAGTTTAAATTTGATTTTTAAATTTTGAATTATTTAGTGATAATATTTACAATTATTTAGTGATAATATTTAGAAAAAATCTAGCTAAATTTTAGCATTAAAAGTATGTATAAATACATAGTGGCTACAGCCAATTGAACACACACTTTTGCCTTTGGCATTCAATAAAATTCCTTATTTTTCTTTCCCATCATGAGTCACTTTTCAATACTGCAGTTTCATTCTTTTTTTTTCTTTAACTTTCATTTTTTGGTTTAATTTCCTTCCAAGACCCTTTCTCTTTCCATCTTCCACAATTCCACAAAACCACTTTCAAAGCATGATTTTCTTCATGACTAAATAATCCTTTTTAGCTTTAGCCCGGTTATCACTTCGACAAAGTAATCGTGAGATATGAACCCACACTAAATACTTTGTAATTCAGTACTCGCTATCTCTCTGGTATAAAAGATAGTACAAATTCGTCCTTCAAAGTTGACTCGGTTTCAATTCAAAAAGCACGCATTGGGTTAGAATCGTTTGGCGTACAGTTGGGAAGTTGATTCAGCAGTGCTGTATTCAAAATCCCCCGAACAAATAGCGTGCTCAATTGGAAAAAGCTAGTTGGATTCCGTCAAGAGAGACAGTGATTGTAACACCCCAAACCCAGCTTGGACGTTATGGCCAAATCTGGCGATGTCACATGATAGTGCTTCGGAAAACATGATTACAATAAAACCATTTTTAGATAGTTCAAGCTATCGCCAAAATGTGTCGTTGTTGTTCATTATCCGTTTTCAAAGTATTATTCGTTTTCAAAACATTATTCGTTGCGGGAGCCTTTTTACATTTGTTTATTTTGAAAACTCACGTCTTATCCTACTGCTAGCAGTTATAACATAAAAATCCCAAATTTAAACGAAATCTGTAAAGGCCATATTACATAATCTTTTTCCCAGATATTAATAAAACCATAAATAAAATTAAAAACTGTAAAGGTCCAAAAACATGGTCACTACCGAGTCCTCCACTGCACTGACCCGTCTAATATTGGGGATTACCTAAACAGATTAAACAAAAAAGGGTGAGTTATCTCAAACTCAGTATGTAATCCCCACAGAAAATTTACACAGTAATATCAGATAACAGACATAAATTCATAGTTCGGGTCTGAGCCCATTACAGAAACGGTATGGACTTTAGCCCACTCAGATATACAATCAGATATGTTATAGGGCCTTAGCCCATTTTAGACATAATAAGCAGATCAGACAGAATAGCAGAATCCTACCCACCAGCCTCTACACACCAACTCCGTCCAACCCTACACACTATGTGGGGATAAAATCAACCCACCCATCCTTACAAACCATGCTGTACCGAATGCGGCACATAATCAGAAAGTTGCAGCTGAGCTGCCAGATAACAGGCTTGAGAACCTTTCAAATACTTCTTCTGAATCATCAACCCACCCCGATGCAATGCAACATACATAAAATGTCATGCTATTATGCAAACACAGTTCATACACTCAGATATCAGAATACATGCTCAATACAGAAATCAGAAAGTCAGTCACATAATTAGGGGTCTAGGTAAAGCTTGCCGACCCTACATTAGGTCCACAGTCGACTAGGGCGACCCGTGCAACCTTACAAAACATTACAGGAAAAATGGGCTCACACGCCTATGTAGCCTGCCCATGTGGGCCCACATGCCCCTGTGGCCCACATGGCCCAAATTGGCCTTGGCCGTGTAGATCACACAGCCTGGCCCAGAATCCCACACGCTCGTGTAGCCCACACGACCCAATTGGTCGAGCCTTGTGTTACACACGGCCTTGCTCAGCCATCACTCGATTGTGTCACTCGTGCACGGCCTGGCTCGTCGATCACACAGCCATGTGGTGACTTACAATCTTGTACATGGCTTACCACACGGGTGACCACACGCCCGTGTGGCATCGACAGTGAGGTTTTTGACTTTCATTGAAACCTCGTTTTCTGCGTTTTCGATTACACACTTGGTTTCAATTGAAGCTAAAACGATTCCTGAGCACTCCAGAACCTAAAAATTGATATTCCAATGTTCAAATCAGTGTTTAAAACGAAACTAAATCGAGATGTTAAACCCAATATCTTCCAAAGCCTTACCTTCAATTAAGTCACTGAAATTCCCCAAACCTAAGTATCCAAACAGCAATTATGAGTCTCTAAATCTTTCCCCTATCCAGCATTAATGACGCACATCAGTAGAAGCTAACAACGAAAATAAAACCTACGCTACTCATCTTACCGAATCAAGACGGAAACGAGTGTTGCACAGAAGAGAGGTGACTACAGAGAAGATCAAAATCAAAAGATGGTAGCGAGAAAAAGAAAAAGAACGACAAAAGGAGAAGGAAAAAGAAAGATGGAAAATTCGGCTATAGGAGGGGAGGATACTATATTTTCGGCAGAGAGGAATTTTGGAAAACACAACTGCTCAGAAATTCTGATCCTTTCCTAATTTCCCTCCCACTAATTCTATTCACAAACCACCACTTAGTTTTTGAAACCAACTCAAACTCTTCGTCACCAAATCGAGCAAAAATAATCTCTCGTTGCCTAAGCAGAGATTCGAACTCCAAACCCCTTGCAACATTAACACTCCACTTAACCACTAGATAAGCAGGCCCATTCTGTTAATTACTTACACACTTTTACTTATAAGCCTACTAACCAGAGTTTGGGCTTTATTCATAAAAATACCAAAGTTGAAACTTGAACTTAGGACCTCCCACACACACCCAGAATACATAACCACTGAAGTAGATACACATTGTGTGTCACAAATACACAGAAACAGTTATACGAATATTTGGGCGTTACAACTCTACCCCTTAAAGAAAATTTTGTCCTCGAAATTTTACCTGATTAGAAAAGGTGAGGATACTGCTAGCGCATCGACTCCCCCGGCTCCTAAGTGGCCTCTTCAGAGCTATGATTCCGCCACAGCACTTTTACTAATGGGATAGACTTCTTTCGCAAAACTTTAATGTCGCGATCCTGGATTTGGACCAGCTCCGCCTCAAACGTCAAATCTGGTCTAATCTCAATGTCCTCAATAGGAACAACATGTATGGGATTAGAGCAGTAGCGTCTCTACATTGAGACGTGGAACATATCATGAATGCGATCCAACTCTGGAGGAAGCTCTAACCGATATGCGACTGGCCTCACTCGTTTCAGAATACAGTACGGCCCAATAAACCGAGGGTTCAGCTTACCTTTACGGTCGAACCTCAGAGCCTTCTTCTATGGCGAGACCTTGAGAAAAACTAAATCCCCCACAGAATACTCGATATCCTTCCTCTTTAGATCTGCATAGAACTTCTGTCTATCCGATGCTGCCTTCAGTTGATCCCGAATCAATCAGACCTTATCTTCAATTTTAGAAACCAATTCTGAACCCAGAACACATCGCTCACCCAACTCAGTCTAGCACAAGGGAGTGCAACACCTAGGACCGTACAAGGCCTCGTAAGGTGCCATCTGGATGCTAGACTGGTAGCTGTTATTATAGGCAAACTCTGCCAACGATAAATACTTCTTCCAACTGCCTCGGAAATCTATAACACAGCTCCTCAACATATCCTCCAATACTTGAATCACCCTCTCCGACTGACCATTTGTCTGGGGATGGAAAGCAGTACTGAAGTCTAACCTTGAACTTAGAGCCTCGTACAATTTCTTCCAAAACCGAGATGTGAAGAGAGGATCCCTATCGGAGATGATCGAGACCAGAACCCCATGCAGTCTCAATATTTCAGATACATATAGTTTAGCCAATTTCTAGAGGGAAAAGTCCATCCTAACCGGAATGAAGTGAGCAGACTTGGTCAATTGATCCATGATGACCCAGACAGAATCCTTCTTAGTGGGTGTTAGAGGCAACCCACTAACGAAGTCCATCGTTACTCGCTCTCATTTCCACATCGGTATCTTTACCGGCTGCAGCAACCCCGAAGGTAACTGATGCTTAGCCTTAACCTGCTGACAAGTCAGACAGTAAGCAACGAAATCCGTGACCTCACGCTTCAACCCTGACCACCAGTACAACGCTCGGAGATCTCGGTACATCTTGTTCCCACAAGGGTGCTTAGCATAGGGACTACTATGCGCCTTCCTCAGAATCGACTATCTTAAATCCTTATTATTCGGTACATAGATCCGACCGCGGAAACAAAGTACTCCATCACTGTTAATCCCAAAATCAATAGAATCATCAGTCTCAACTTGACAGAATCGCAACTCAAGAGACTTATCCCCCATTTGTTTCTTTCTAATCCGATCAATCCAGACAGGCTTTACCTGAAGTTCCGCTAACAGACTCCCATCGTCGAATAAACTAAGTCGAGCGAACATCGCTCTCAGATCAGTCATAGCCCTACGGCTCAAAGCATCTACCACCACATTAGTCTTACCCGGGTGGTACTCAATGGTCCAATCATAATCCTTAAGCAGTTCAACTCATTTACGCTGCCTAAGATTTAACTCCTTTAGAGTGCGGAGGTACTTGAGGCTTTTGTGATTAGTGTAGATAGTACACCTCTCACCGAACAAATAGTGCCTCTAGATTTTTAGAGCGAAGATGACCACTGCCAACTCCAAATCGTGCGTAGGATAGTTAGCCTCATGCGTCTTAAGCTGACGAGATGCATAAGCTACCACTTTACCATCCTGCACCAGAACGCAACCCAGACCCACATGTGACACATCACTGTATACAACGAAATCCTTCCTAGATTCAGGCTATATCAGAACTGGAGCCTGCGTCAAATCAGGTTTAAGCTTCTTGAAGCTCTCTTATTACTTATCAGTCCAGACAAAGGGAACTCCCTTACGCAGAAGCTTAGTCAATGGCGCTGCGATCAAAGAGAACCCTTCTACGAAGCGTCAATAATAACCCGCCAGCCCTAGAAAGCTGCAGATTTCAGACACATTCTTCGATTGTTTCTACTCCAACACAGCCTCAATCTTACAATGATCAACATGAATCCCCTCCACAGAAACTACATGCCCAAAAAGGTTACTTCTCAGAGCTAGAATTTACACTTACTGAACTTCCCATATAATTGTTTCTCGCTAAGTATCTGTAATACCACTTGGAGATGCTCATCGTGCTCGTCCTCAATCTTCGAATACACCAGAATGTCATTAATGAAAACTACCACGAACTGATTTAGATTGGGCTAGAACACTCAGTTCATCAGATCCATAAAAGCTACTGGTGCATTCATCAATCCAAATGGCATAATTAGGAACTCATAATAGCTATAGTGAGTCCTAAATGTCGGTTTATGAACGTCATATTCTTTAACCTTCAACTGGTGATACCCTGATCGTAGACCAATCTTAGAGAAAATTGAAGATCCTCGGAACTGGTCAAATAGATCATCAATCCTCGGTAAGGGGTACTTATTCTTGATGGTCAGCTTATTCAATTGACGGTAGTCGATACATATACACATGGATCAATCCTTCTTTTTCACAAACAGTACAGGTGCTCCCCACAGAGACACACTAGGGCGGATGAACCCACGATCCAGTAACTCTTGAATCTGAGCCTTAAGCTCTACAAGCTCATTCGGTGCTATTCTATAAGGGCGATGGGCACCGGAGTTGTACCAGGAAAGAGCTCAATCCCAAACTTTACTTCCCGATTCAGAGGTAGACCCAGTAGTTTCTCAAGGAAAACATTCAAAAAGTCCCCTACTGTTTTGTTGTCCTTAATCGAAGAGTCCCTAGAATCAAAAACACTGATGTAAGCCAAGAATGCCTCACATCCCTTCCGTACCAACTTTTCGGCCACCAATGCCGAAATCACATTAGTCAGATAGTCTCGACATCCCCCAATCACCACTACCTCATTATCCTCATCGGTTCTCAAAACAACCCTCTTTGTCGCACAGTCCAGACTTACTCTGTGCTTGACAAGATAGTCCATTCCCAGAATCAAATCGAACTTCCCAAACGGAAGCTCCATCAGATCAACCAGAAATACTATCCTTTGAACCTCTAACGGGACATCTCTAAACAATTTACTCACTCGGATAGACTGTTCCAACAGACTCACAACGGTTACCTCACTAGAAGTACCCTCAACTGAAATCCCTAGAATTTCAGACACAGCACTAGCTACGAAAGAGTGTGTAGAGCCTATGTCTATCAATGCCAAGTATGGTACATCAAAAATTAAAAACGTACTTGTAATGACGTCTGGAGCATCTCGATCCTCATGATGATGAGCAGCATAAACCAGTGTAGGCTGTCTCACCTCAGTCGGTCTAGCACCTCTGCCGGGTGCTCTCTTCCCTTGGCCCATGCCCTTACCACCCCTAGCCTGACCTCGGCCCCTAGGTGGCTGCTGAACTGCTCTCGGTGGCTGTGCAATACCAGTACCCACAGCTTGCATCTGCTCGGTTCTAAGCAAACAATCCTTGACATGATGCTTAGTCGACCCACATCTTAAACATGCCCCAGTCGTCTTGCAACACTCACTCGGATGGCATCTACCATAGTGTCTACAAAGCGCCACCCTAGTAGGTGCAACAGGAGGCCCAACTCTCGCTGGCCCATCAAATCTGGCCTTTTTCTTAGGCCTCATCACAAAATTTGAGGGCTTCGATTCCCTCTTATTCTTTCCTTTCTCGCAGTTTTGGCGCTCAGAGCGCTTAACCTCCTCGGCGATCTTCGCCTTCTCTACTAAAGCAGAAAAATCATGCTCCCTCTACGGAGCTATCAGAACCCGTAAGCTGTCCCTAAGTCCATCCTCAAAATGAACGTATCGCTTATACTCGATCGCCACTATACTCCGGGCATAACGGCTCAGTCTCAGGAACTCGGCCTCATACTCGGCCACAGAATGATCCCCCTGTGTGAGATTAAGAAACTCACGTCTCCTAGCGTCAATGTAACTAGCTTCCACATACTTACTTTGGAAAGCCGTCTTAAAATAGTCCCAAGTCAGTAGGTCGGGCTGAGTGCCCTCCTTAACCGTTAGCCACACTGATACGCTTCGTCGCGAAGTAGAAAAATAGCCCCTTTAAACTTCTGCTCTGCGGAGAAATCCAGATCATCCATAATTCTTTCCATGGCCTCCATCCAATATTCGACCATATTAGGGGCGACTCTACTGACGCCTCTGAATAACTCAACCCCATTGGACCGGAGTTATTCCGTAATTGACCCGCAGCCCCCAAATCTGGTGTTGGGCTCGACGACCCTCTCTAAAATCCGTAGCATGGCTCGAGATGGTGCGTCATCCCCAGCTTCACGATCATGAGACCCAGTCTCTGTAGTAGGTGAGATCAGCGTCTCGCTTGTATTCAGATTAGGCAGATTCTTAGATGCTGAGGACCCAGCTCGAGCCCCCTACGACCTTTACCACGGCCTCTAGTACCCCGTTCGCGGATACCTCATGCGCTCATCGTAAATTTGAAGTTTATCTGGATTAACAATTTTATGCATTAGTTACAGTTCCAATATTTGTTAACAGATGTTTTATGCAAAATAGTATCAGAAGTTTAGAGTTCGTTATCGCGAATCGCAGTTTTACTACGAATTTCTGTTTCACTACAGTTTTCAGTTTACACTACCTAAAGTTTTTCAATACAGTATACTACTTAGTGGCTGTTTCAAGCATGCAAGTAGTATTTTCAGACAAATTTAAATAGAATTCAAAACACTTACAGGATCAGTGTCGGAGACTCGGTGTACCACATACTCAGTCAAAAATATTTTAACTCATAAAAAAATCATTTCAAAAAAACCAATTTTAAAGACCCAAATCCACAGTCGAGTTTTGCAACCTGGCTTTGATACTACTAAATGTAACACTTCAAACCCGGCCTGGACGTTATGGTCGAATCTGGCAATGTCACATGATAGTGTTTCGAAAAACATGATTACAATAAAACCATTTTTAGATATTTCAAGCGATCGCCAAAATGTGACGTTATTGTTCATTATTCGTTTTCAAAGTATTATTCGTTTTCAAAACATTATTCGTTAATATTTTGGTAGTTCGTGAATATTTTGGTAAAACATTTGTTTATTTTGAAAACTCAAGTCTTATCCTACTGCTAGCAGTTATAACATAAAAATCGAAAATTTAAACGAAATCCGTAAATGCCATATTACATAATCTTTTTCGCAGATATAAATAAAACCATGAATAAAATTAAAAACTGTAAAGGTCCAAAATCGTGGTCATCGCCGAGTCCTCCGCTGTACCGACCCACCTACTGATGGGGATTACCTGAACAGATTAAACAGAAAAGGGTGAGTTTTCGCAAACTCAGTGTGTAATCCTCACAGAAAACTTACACACAGTAATATAAGATAACAGACATAAATTTACAATACGGGTTTGAGCCCATTACAGAAGTGGTGTGGACTTTAGCCCACTTAGATACAGAATCAAATATGCTCAGGGCCTTAGCCCATTTCAGACATAATAAGCATATCAGACAAAATAGCAGAATCCTATCCACCAGCCTCTACACACCAACTCCGTCCAACCCTACACACCATGTAGGGATAAAATAAACCTACACATCCCTACAAACCATGCTGTACCAAATGTGACACATAATTAGAAAGCTGTAGCTGAGCTGCCAGATAACAGGCTTGAGAGCCTTTCACATACTTCCTCCGAATCATCAACCCACCCCGATGCAATGCAACATACATAAAATGTCATGCTATTATGCAAACACAGTTCATACACTCAGATATCAGAATACATGCTCAATACAGAAATTAGAAAGTCAAGTCACATAATTAGGGGTCTAGGTAAAGCTTACCGACCCTACATTAGGTCCACAGTCGACTAGGGTGACCCGTGCAACCTTACAGAACATTACAGGAAAAATGGGCTCACATGCCCACATGGCCTGCCCGTGTGACCCACACGGCCCAAATTGGCCTTGGCCATGTAGATCACACGGCCTAGCCTAAAATCCCACAAGCCCATGCGGTTCACCTGTGTGGGCTCACACGCCCATGTGGCCCACACTGCCTAATTGGTCGAGCCTGTGTCGTACACGGCCTTGCTCGACCATCACTCGGTCGTGTCACTCACACACGGCCTGGCTCGTCGATCACACAGCTGTGTGGCGACTTACAGTCTTGCACACGCCTAACCACACAGACGATCACACGCCCGTCTAGCATCGACAGTGAGGTTTTCAGCTTTCGCCGAAACCTCATTTTCTGCGTTTCTAATTATAGACCTGGTTTTGATTGAAACTAAAATGATCCTCGAGCACTTCAGAACCTAAAAATTGATATTCCAACGTTCAAATCAGTGTTTAAAATGAAACTGAATCGAAATGTTAAACCCAATATCTTCCAAAACCTTACCTTCAATTAAGTCACTGAAATTCCCCGAACCTAAGTACCCAAACAGCTATTACGAGTCTTTGAACCTTTCCTCTATCCAGCATTAACGACGCACATAAATATATGCTAACAACAAAAATAAAACCTACGCTACTCATCTTACCGAATCAAGACGGAAACGAGTGTTGCACAGAAAAGAGGCGACTACAGAGAAGATCAAAATCATAAGATGGTAGCGAGGAAAAGAGAAAGAATGACAAAAGGAGAAGGAAAAAGGAAGATGGAAAATTTGGCTATGGGAGGGAAGGACACTGTATTTTCGGCAGAGAGGAATTTTGAAAAACACAACTGCTCAGAAATTCTGATCCTTTCCTAATTTCCCTCCCATTAATTCTATTCATAAACCACCACTCAGTTTTTGAAACCAACTCAAACTCTTCGTCACCAAATCGAGCAAAAATAATCTCCCGTTACCTAAGCAGAGATTCGAACTCCATTCCTCTTGCAACATTAACACTTCACTTAACCACTAGACCAGCAGGCCCATTCTGTTAATTACTTACACACTTTTACTTATAAGCCTACTAACCTGATTTTGGGCTTTAATCATAAAAATACCAAAGTTTTCCCAAGTTGAGACTTGAACTTGGGACCTCACACACACACCCAGAACACATAACTGCTGAAGTAGATACACATTGTGTGTCACAAATACACAGAAATAGTTATACAAATATTCGAGCGTTACAGTGATTAGATTTAAACGACTTACACGATTGAGGCTGTTAATTCGAGTTGGGCTTGTCAGATCGCAAGGCTTTTAAAGTCTTAAATTACGGGTACGTGTCACGTGGATGGAAATTTGACAATGGTCGATTTGCAGGTGATACCAGGATTGACTATGAGAGGAAGAGTTGGCGATTTAAGGGATCCTTGATTGCTATAACCAGCTTATCAATTGGAAAGGAAAATCTATTTCAAGGATCAATTCAAGATTGGAGTACACCGAGGCTAAGGCTAAGCTAAAAAAATATTTTATTTATCCATTTAATTTATTTTCTTAAATTTATTTTTTCATTTTCAAATATGTTTTTATTTTATTTTTTGTATTTTCTTATTTTATTATCTTAATCAATTTAAAACCCCCATTTTTATTTTCCAGCATTGCAACGCACTGATCGTGGGCACGACTGTTACCGCAACAATAATTTTGGTCATGAGAAACGGCGAAAGTAAATAACCAGTCCCTGTGGATTCGACCCTACTACTCTATATTCCAATTTACTGTTATTTTGTCGTAGGATTTTATATTTGGTAGTTTTGGCGCCCATCAAATTTTGGCATCGTTACCGGGGACTGGTGAAAATTTCTAATTTTTGTTTGTTTTCTTTATGACTAGGTCAGAATCGGGGACTCTAGCATTTGAACCAGAAATAGAAAAGTTGGCTCGAACACTTCAAAGAGAAGCTATTCAGTGTGGTAAACAACCGCAACCTGATTTTGAATAAGGATCTTACACCGAATATATCTACTAATCCAAAGATTCAAACAAAATCGTAGATCAAACTATACGCCAACTTGCAGCTGCACTGGATGAACAACAATCACTATGCATAACTTATCCGGTAGGTGAAACACAGTTCAAGTTAAAGTTGGGATTGATACATTTATTACCTACTTTCCACGGTTTGAAAAATGAGAACCCTCATACTCATCTAAAAGAGTTCCACATGGTTTGTCTGAGCATGAAACTAAAAGGAGTAACTAAAGATCAAATAAAACTACAAGCTTTTCTTTTTTCATTAGCCGACTCTGCTAAAGAATGGTTGTTTTATTTACCTCCAAGATTTGTTAATACTTGGACTGATATGTCTCGATTGTTTCTTGGCAGGTTTTCCCTACAGCTCGAGCAGCCGAATTAAGGAGAAGTATAGTCAAAATACAACAAAAAGAAGCAAAATCACTCTACGAATATTGGAAGCGATACAAGAAGTTGTGCGCAAGTTGCCCACAACATGGCCTATATGAACAGTCGCTCTTACAATATTTCTATGGGAGGTTACTCCCAATGGAAATGAAGATGATTGATGCTGCTAATGGAGGGGCTCTTATGAACATGACTCCTCAAAGAGCTAGGGAATCAATTTTGACCATGGCTGCAAATTTTCAATAGTATCGACCACCTATAGAACCTACGAGAAGGGTTCATAACCTAAATGCTCCTTCCATAGTAAATAAGATTGATGAACTTACTAATGTGACTAAAAGTATGCTTACAGGAAAATCGAACCCAATTCGATCATGCAGGATTTGTGCTCAGCCTGATTATCCAACCGACTCGTGCCCGATTTTACTTGAAAACATAACTGCACAGGTAGATGCCGTTGGGAACTTCCCAAGGCCAATTCAAAGGCGTTATGATCTATATTAAAACACGTACAATGCAGGGTGAAGGGATCACCCAAACCTAAGCTATAGGTCAAACCCTCAATATAATCAACCATATCAACCAAGACCACATCTGCCTTAATGGTATCAACCTCCAAAGTCATCTCTTGAGCCATAGTAGAGAAATTAGCCGTTAGAACCGAAAAGTTCCAACAAAAGACTGAAGCACATTTCTAAGAACTAGATCAGCAAATAAGCTAGCACTTACAGTTAGTCATTTGGAGAACCAAGGAAAATTGTCATCTTAAACCGAGCCAAACCCACGTCAAAATGCAAGTGCTGTGATCGTAAAAGATGGAACAGAGTCAGAACTAGTGCCTGGCACAAGTCATGACCACGACGTTGAACAGGAAGCCTAATTAGCAACTCCCACTAAGTCGCACCTTATAAACCATTTGTTGTACCTCCCCCATACCCTGGATGGCTCACCCAAGTTAAAAAGGAACAAGAGGAAAAAAAATCCTTGAGACATTCCGAAAGGTAGAAATTAATATTCCTTTACTTGATGCAATTAAACAAGTTCCATGCTATGTAAAATTTTTGAAAAAACTGTGTACCAAAAAAAAGAAGCTCAAGGGAAACGAATGGGTGAATGTGGGAGAAAACATTTCTGCAATGCTACAAAGGAAAATTTTGCCTAAGTGTAAGGACCAATGTATGTTTTCTATATTCTGCAAAATAGGTAATATTGGCATAAAGAAAGCCATGTGTGATTTGGGAGCATCTATTAATGTAATGTCTTTATCTATTTTTAAATTGCTAAACACGGGTCCTTTTAATGAAACAGGGATAATTATTCAATTGGCAGATAGGTCATGCGTATATCTAGAAGGGGTGTTGGAAGATGTCCTCGTAAAGGTAAATGAACTAATTTTTCTGCAGACTTTTACATCATCTATATGGAGCACGACTACTTAAAAATAATTCTAATATTTTACTCGGAAGACCATTCCTAAGTACCGCACGTACAAAGATTGATGTTCGAAGTGGAACCCTCACTATGGAATTCAACGATGAGGTGGTAAAATTTAATGTTTATGAGGCAATGGGCCAACCCAATACAATGTCAAATATTTATAGTGTTGATATTATTGAACCACTAACGAAATTTCATTTTGAGTATGATGAAGAGGATGGGTTACAAATTGTGCTTATCAGGAATTTAGACCTCAATACAATAGATAAACTGGAGGAATTAATAAAATTCAAAGAGTTAATTCGTGAAACTGTCGTTTTCATGGGCGCCACAGTTTCTCAAAAGTCAAGGTAAAGAATTTGAATTGTCTCCTCTTCAAACTAAACTTTTGCCTGTTATTTTGCAGGCCCCAGAATTGGAACTCAAATCGTTATGGGAACATTTAAAGATTCAAATAGAGGAAAAGGAAAACTCGAGCGGAAAAGCTCGAATACATTTCAATCCAGCGATGATGAAAGAATCTGGAAAATGCTTCAAGGTCGAAGGGCAAAGGTTGAAATCTTTCTATGAGAACTTTCAAGTGCACGTAATGGAAGAATTAATTCTCGAAGAACCAAACGAATAATACTTAGGTCGTCGAGCTAATGGCGTTAAACAAAAGCGCTTTATTGGAGGCAACCCATATTTACCTTTATTTATTTAATTTAATTTTTAAATTATAGTTTAATTTGAGAATTAAATAAAATACTAAACATACATTTTCTCGCGTTATATTTCAAGTACACGAACTGCTTGAAGCAATAAAGTCTTTCATCGAAGACACGATCCAGCTACTAGAGAACAAGAGGAGCAACCACCTTCAACTGTAGATGAATGACTTCATCGAATTGAAGCTTGCCTTGAAACAATGGAAGCCAGCATCTCAAGCATCCTCAACATGCTACAAAGTGATCCCTTCCACCGTCCTCCGACCCATTGAATATACACAGGAAGTACACTTGACCCTTCTATTTATTATTATTTTAATTTGCACATTGAGGACAATATGGGCTAAGTAGGGGGTTCATAAGATCATGCCATACTTTATTCTTTGCATATGTTTTGCTAAGAATAATTTCTTAATTCGTTTCGGAAATAAAACTCTAATTCTTATGTTTAGTTTATTTAAATAAGTGGGTGAATCATGAATAACTATTGCTTGATTGATAAATGAATATTTTGTAGAATTAAAAATGTTATGCCTTAGTCAATATTTCATGAAAATTGTTGATTTTTTTTAACTTGCCTAATGAAAGTACTAAATTTTAAATAAATTTGCTAATAGCATGGTTAAGAGTGAAGATTTAGAAATGTGACCAAGTTGAGTAACCAGGATGAGGTGCTTGGGTTGTCCTCTCATTTTGTATCAAAAGGTTTGGTGACGAGCCGAAGCTTGTAACACTCCGCTAACCAAGCTGCCTTGAGAAAGGAGAAATAAATCAATTAGGGACATGTGAAATTGAGTAACCGGGATGAGGTGCTTAGGTTGTCATCTCATTTCACATCAAAAGGTTTGATTATGTCTCGAATTTATTAAAAATAAATAAAGAGAAAGTGTCAGGTTAAGTAACCGGGGTGAGGTACTTGGTTGTCATCTCACTTCGCGTCAAAAGACTTGACCCGTTTAAAAAAAATAAAAATAAAAATAAAACAAAAAAATAAAAATGTATATAGATATAAATAAAAGTATATATTGGGTATGATCGTTTCGCATGTTTGATTAAGCCTAAATTTAGTGCAATAGTTGAATTTGACATACTATTCGAGATTTTATAAAATGCTTATTGATTGAGTTTAGCATTTGTTTATTTTTTATTCACCTAATTGTTTGCAGTATGCTTGACTAGAAAAGGGGTTTTTGATTTTGAAGAGGATTGACAAATTATTTTTGGTGGATATCATGCTTGAGGACAAGCATCGGCTAAGTAGGGGGAATTTGATAGCAAGATAATTTAGTATTTTTATTTTTGGCTAGTTATCGAATAAAATGATATTTAATTTGAGATTTTCTTATCAGGAATGAAGTTGGTATGGTGAATTCAAACTCTTACAAAAATGGCTAAATTGAAACAAAAAGCAAAGATGAGGGCTTGACTGAAAGATTGAATATTCAAAGATGACTGGATAAAGATTGAAGGGTTGAAGATTTTTTCTAAAAGTGGCTGGATAAAGATTGAAGGATTTTTTATATTGTTACAACTCTGTAGTTAGTTCAAGTTTAATCTTTAGTTTAAATTTGATTTTTAAATTTTGAATTATTTAGTGATAATATTTACATAATATTTAGGATTATTTAGTGATAATATTTAAGGAAAATCTAGCTAAATTTTAGCACTAAAAGTGTGTATAAATACCTAGTAGTTATAGCCAATTAAACATACACTTTTGCCTTTCACATTCAATAAAATTCCTTATTTTTCTTTCTGTTTCATTTTTTTTTCTTTAACTTTCATTTTTTGGTTTAATTACCTTCCAAGGCCCATTCCCTTTCCATCTTTCACAATTCCACAAAACCATTTTCAAAGCATGATTTTTTTCATGATTAACTAAATCCTTTTTAGCCTTAGCCCGATTATCACTTCGACAAAGTAATCGTGAGATATGAACCCACACTAAATACTTTGCAATTCCGTATTCGCTATATATCCGGTATATGGGATAGTACAAATTCGTCCCTCGAAGTTGATTCAGTTTCAATTCAAAAAGCGCGTATTAGGTTGGAATCGTTTGGCATACAGTTGGAATGTTGAGACGGTGGTGCTGTATTCAAAATCCTGCGAACAAATTGGCGTGCTCAATTGAAAAAAGCTAGTTGGATTCTGTCAAGGGAGACAGTGATCAGATTTAAATGACCCACACGATTGAGATCATTAATTCGAGTTGGGCTTTTCAGATCGCAAGACTGTCGAAGTCTTAAATTACGGGTACGTGTCACGTGATTGGAAATTTGACAAGGTTCGATTTGCATGTGATACCGGGATTGACTACGGGAGGAAGAGTTGGTGAGTTGAGGGATCCTCGATTGCTATAACCAGCTTATCAATAAAGGAAAATCTATTTTAAGGATCGATTTAAGATTAGAGTACACCGAGGTTAAGGCTAAGCTTAAAAAATATTTTATTTATCCATTTATTTTATTTTCTTAAATTTATTTTTGTATTTTTGAATATATTTTTATTTTATTTTATTTTTCGTATTTCCTTATTTTATTATCTTAATCAATTTAAAACCCCCATTTTTATTTTCCAACATTGCAATGCACTGGTCGTTGTCACAACTGTTACCGCAACAACGATTTTGGTCACGAGAAAAGTCAAAATTAGACAATCAATCCTTATAGATTCGACCCTACTACTCTACTAATTTTAATTTACTATTATTTTATTGTAAGAATTTATATTTGGTAGTTTCGACGCCCATAAGTGGTATTCATATAAAACTCCAACAAAAATAAAATTTGAGATTTGAATTGTTGGGAGAAAGAAATCACAATTTTTAACATAGAAATACCTAACCATAATTTTAAAAATTAAGGCATTATTTAACATAATGCTAGGACATGAAGTGAAGTCAAGAATACCAAACATGCCATATACGTAGTTTTTATAAGGTATAATTGCAAAAAAAAAAAAAAAACCTCAACATTTAGGGGCTTTTGGTTTTGTGCCATTAACCTTTTTATTTTTTGATTGACATCCTTAACGTTACGATTTTTTAAGAAACTAGCCCAGTTTTAAGGTCAACGTGAGTTGACCATTAATCAAACTGTAGGTCAACATAATAGCCCATGTGGCATGCCACATAAGCACATGACGTCATAGATGACGTCATCTATTTAACAAAAAAATTTCTCTCATTTTCTCTATTGCCAAACACATGGTTGTTGCCATTTTTTTCTCTCATTTTCTCTCTTGCCAAACACATG
This sequence comes from Gossypium bickii, assembly GCA_025503065.1. NCBI lineage: Eukaryota > Viridiplantae > Streptophyta > Magnoliopsida > Malvales > Malvaceae > Gossypium > Gossypium bickii. The sequence goes on along the minus strand of CP106717.1, from coordinate 35,612,890 downwards.
ATTGGCCGAACGATGAGGGTATTAAGATCATTATCCACTATCATCCCTGCTTCTTGGAAATCAACCTATCATCCTCATCGTTGTTAAAATTCGGCTGTCATAACCCATGATAGGAGTAGAAAAACACCAACGAATCTCCCTGCCGGCTGTTACTCACCAACCATCTCAACGAATCCTCGATGTTTTTCCTCGTCGGTATAAACAGTGTGTCCACCTCCTCTTCTGCAGTTTTTCTTTTTCCATTAATAATCACAACGAAAATGGTAAAACATTAAACAAATATAACTAAATAACATACAGATGAGAACTCGAATGAAATGTCCAAGGTACTTGAAATTATTAATCAGCAAATCTCTCATGTTTCTGACGTCGTTAATGGTTCCTTTAAGCCTATACTACTTCCAGTTGTTGTAAGTGATTCCTGTAAGGCCCAAATTTTTGCCCAGGCCCATACCAAAAACAATAAACCAAAGTCCAAAAATTAAGAAAACAGTCCACTTTTTTCAGCTAGCCCAATAGCCCCAGACCCATTTACAACAACAAGCCCACTAAACCCAAATTTTTTCCTAACGAACGAAACCCTAGTAGCCACATGCGCCGCAACTGCCAGCAGCCCCCCACGCTCGCGCACTCGGCCACGTCACCACGCCCTCTGTATCGTGCGCCTCCACGCCTCCAATGGTTGTACCTACAAAACAGAAAAAACACAGCACATCATTTTTTTTATTTCTGTTACAATAAAAGGCTATAAAAGCCACGCAAAATAGTGTAAAAAGGGACAATTTTTTATAGATATACGAAGGCAAAAATACCCTACAAGCAAAAACACAGAATATATAACAGCCAAGGTTTATTACTTTTAAAATTTTTTTCATTTTTTTAATTTTCCCTTTATTTTTTATTTATTTTTTTTGAATCTGCCTACGTATAGAATTTTTGTTTCTATTTTTTTACTATGTATATTTAAATAAACATATATTTAAAAAACTTACATTTTTTTGGATTTCGGCCACCGTTCGCGGTGGCCGGCGGTGGCGGCGTCACGGCGGTCCGGTGATTGGACATTGGCCAGAGTTCGAGCCAGGGAGAGAGTGTTTTGGAGAGCTTTTTTTGGGGGTTTTTTTTAATAGAAGGAAAACTGATTTTTTTAAGCAAATTTTGGCTTATAATGAATAGAAACGATGTCGTTTTGGGTAAGAACCATCAGCACCAAAACGGCACCATTTCGTGCCGACCCGCGTGACCCGACCCGGCAGGGGGGATCCGCACGTTTTTATCAAATGAGCTATTTATAGCCCTGGTCCTTCCGCTTTTTCAAACTATTTCAATTTAGTCCGTTTGCTACCTTTTATTGTTTTTAATTCGCCGCAGCATTTACTGGGCGTTTCAATTTGGTCCCTGATGCGCCAATCCTCTAGGGAAAGGACGTGTGTCCAGAAATTGAGATTTTTTCCCTTTTGGCCCTGGCTTGTTCGCTTCTTTTGATTTTAATCCTTTTTAATTATTTATTTATTATAATCTAGCCCCATAATTTTGCTTTAATCCCAATTTGGCCTCTATTGTTTTAAATTCAGTTATTTTTTATTATTATCTTCTTTTTGTGCTATTTTATTCAATATTTTTTTATTTTGTATATATTTTATTACTATTAGGAATTATTCTTATTATCTAATACTTTTATTATTATTATTAAGTATCATTGTTATTTAATATTTATATTATAATTTTTTTGTCACCATTATTATTACTATTATTTTCTATTAATTTTAATATTATTACTATTATTTTATTATTAATACTATTTTTATTTTTTACTAGTACTATTATTACTATTTTTATTATTATTAATATTATCTTTTATTTTAATTTTTTTCCATTATTATTATTACTACTATTTATCATTACTGTTACTATTATTTTTGTTATTAATGCTATTGTTTATTTTAGATATTTTTTTATTTTTATTATTAATAATATTATTTTTATTATTACTATTATTTGTTTATTAATACATTTTATTATTGTTATTATTGCATTTTTGTTACTATTTTTCTTTTATTGCATATTATTTGTTTGAATTTTCATTTATTTTTGCTTTTATTATTGTAATTTACAGTATCTCCCTCATTTCTACCTTAGTATGCATGTCTACTATAATTCGTCTTTCATTCTATTACGGCCATATCACATTTTATTCAAGGCATTACATTTTATCCAATTTTCAAAATAAGCAAACACTCCGCGTTCTAGGGTTCGAAAGAAATCGTACCCTAACTTACTGGGTTTCGATATTTCTCTTCGAGTCCAAAGAACCTATTACTTACTTTTTAAAAGTTAAATAAAAATCTCGAGAATTCAAAATTGCTGTGTCCTAACTCACTGGATATGACGTTTTGTTATCTCGGGATAAGGATTTCAGAAAACAAGGCAATGTTTCGTGTTTGGAAGTTCGAGAAATTGTGCCCTAATGTGCTGGGTTTCGGTTTTTGGTTCGTCCAAATAACTAAATATCCTTTTAATTTCGTGTTTTGGGAAATTAAGGGACGATCTTAGTTTCGAGGGTTAAAATGTCGCACCTTAACGTACTGGATGTGATATCTTATCCTTTTGGAAAAAAGGAGTCTTAGTATTCCAAAATGGGTTATACAAACATTCTGTAAAAGGAATTGTATTTTAAAATCTTTTCAAATTCTCGACATAAAGACATTAACTAATCAATTAGGTACCAATTTTGGGCGTTGCAAGGGTGCTAATCTTTCCTCGTGCGTAACCGACTCCCGAACCCGTTTTTCTAAATTTCGTAGACCAAAGCTATCGTTTTAATAAATCAAAATGTTTTAACGATCAATCTTAAGGTGACCCAATCACACCTTAAAAAGATTGGTGGCGACTCCATTTTTGTTTTAAAAGTCGACCCCGTTTTCTAAACAAAAAAATGGTTTCGACAGCTTGGCAACTCCGCTGGGGACTAATAAGAGAGTTAAGCCGTAGAATTGATTTTTTTGTCCTTTTATCGAAAATTAAAATTTTATTTTGATTCTTCCATCGCATAAGTTTGTGCCGCGTCATATGTTTGTTGTGATTTAAGTGTCTAGGGTACTCTTGCATCATATTGCATGACCGTTGTGGCCACACCTTTTGAGAGTGAGAAGCTACTCCTTCGTGAGGTTTTCACCTTTGTGCAGGATAATGGATCTCTTTCGGGATACATTCGTACCTATGTCTTCGTGAGATTTTCATCTCCGTGCAGCCATAGGGAAATGTATTCCCTTGAACTGAACTCGGTCCGTATGAGCCTATAATGGGTGAGGAATCTGCTGGTTCAGGTACCTTTGCTTTAGAGCCAAACCGCACGTAAAGAGCCCTAAGAGCTTACCCTAGGTAGAACTACGCCAAACCCTAGAAATCACCCAGATAGGTGCTGGATTATTTGTTGTTTGCCTTGAATTTTATTTTTGGTATATGATGCTAACTTGTTGTGTTTTATTTTGGTTATGATTGCATGTTATTTCATTTTAAAAAGGTGTCGATTTACGTTCAGTTACTAATTTAGGAAGCTTGTCATGGAGAACAAATTTCTTGATAAAGTAGAAGATAATGCGGCTGTCCGTATATGGTCAGAAAAAATGCAATTAGAAAAATGGGACAGCCTAGTCGAGGGATATACATCGAAGTTATGTGATTACACCCGCATTAGTGTAACGCAAAATGATCTTTGGGAATTAAAAGAAATATGGGACCAGTGGGATGAAGAGACTAAGCAGTTGTTCTATGGGAATTATTGGGATTTGCCTCACTTACTTAACATCAAGATAGACGAGCATTTTCTCCGAGCCCTCACTCAGTATTGGAATCCTGCCTACAGCTGTTTTACCTATGGAAGGGTAGATTTTGTACCCACTGTAGAAGAATATATAGCTTTACTTCGTTACCCGAAGGTCCAAGTCGACAAGGCCTATTCGAGAGCCGCTTGTGTCCCAACCTTTTTGAAGATGTTGATGAATATTACAGGGATGAGTGAACAATGGATTGCAACGAGGGTCAAGTAAAAAGGTGAGTGTAAATACATCCCATGGAGGATTTTAAAGGATTTGATTCTAGTGCATCCTGATACGAAGAAGAGAGTTGATGTTTTTGCTTTGAGCATCTATGGTTTAATGGTTTTCCCTAGGGCATTGGGGTATATAGATGAGGTAGTCTCAGATCTCTTCAACCGACTTAACAAAGGGGTCACACATGTTCCTATGATCTTGGCCGAGACATTTAGATCTTTGAATGCATACAGGAGAGTTGGTAAGGGCAGATTTATAGGGTATGTGCAGTTATTGTCAGCTTAGTTCCATAGCTATTTCTGGAAGGTGGATCGTATCGGGTTTTTTTCGAGAATTACTCACCCTTAAAGGAGTTAGCAGCCACGCCCAAGAGAGATGACATATCAAAAGAAAATTGTATCGCGTTTATTCAGAATCTCCAGGAAGAGGACGTTGAGTGGAGAGCTCCTTGGTTGGTTCCCGACGAAATTCTTTACCGATGTGGAAGTTTTGATTGGGTCCCTTTGCTGAGAATTTGGGGAGCTGTTGGGTATGCTCCTTTGCTTGTGCTGAGGCAATACAGATCAAGACAGTTCATACTGGCAACGCATGGACTGGCTCAATTTGAATTTACGTATGGAGGAGATAACTACAAGAAAAGGGTTAAAGATATTTCTAATGCTTGGAAGCAGACTCGCCGAATGAAAAAAGTTGTTGTAGATCCAATGACGACCCTCGAATATGATGCATGGTGAAATAGGAGAATCAATGATAATATCCCTAGACCGACACAAGACGGTGCTCGACCAATGGAGGAATACCTGCAAATAGTCCCTTCTAAGTGGGAAATCATAAAACATGACTTTGAAAATAAAAATTCAGAGTTAGGGAAAAAGATAGAAAAAGTGGAAGAAGAAAAAGTACATTTGAGGTTAGATATTGATGTCCAAAAATTAGAGGCTGAGAAACTGAGAAAAGGGAAAAGGAAGGCCGAGAAAGATTTGGACAGTTTGAAGACTGATTACAAAAAGTTGCATTCATCGATGAGAACTGCTGGGTTGGGTAAAACCTCAGAAAAATGGCGTCAAGAAATTCAAGAAGAGAAGGCTAAGGTTGATCAATGGAAGAAGAGGTTTCATGATGCTTAAGCACGAGAGGATACTCTGAAAAAACTGTATTCAAGAGCTAAAGTGAAAAGGGGATGTTAAGAGCTCGAGTGGCAGAACTAGAAAAGGCATTGTGTCAAAGTCATAACTCTACGGTGAAGCTGGAGACAAGCCTAAACAAGATTGAAAATTTGAAAGGAAATGTGGGAGAGTTCGAAATGGCGCTACAAAATAGTGAACTCCGGGTGCAACTATTGGAGGCAGATAACGAGCGATGGGAAGAATAGTTTCCAAGATCTCAAGACCAGGTCAGAGAAAAAGATTACGTCATGGGCGAAGCTGTGGCTCAGATATGAGAAGTGGCTGATCATTTACAAGCTTTAGCGGTCCAGGCTGATGTGTTAAGTGTGAAATATGAGCTAGAGTCGGACTGAGGTCGAGAGCTAGCTTGGCTTCTTAAGAAACTTAAAGCTTTGAGCATAAGGGCTAGGCCGTATATATGATTTTGTTTTATGTAAAGGATTTTGTTTTCTTATAAAGTTATTCTAAAAGAAATTGAACCAAAATCGACACCTTTTATTTTTGCATTCATACCATGCATTTGCATTACATCACATCATATGCATTAAATGTCATAAAAGAACCCTATTAACTAGAGATCGTATTATAGTTACCCTGAAACATCACTACTACACTCGAAGAAAAACGAAAGCCATGGATCAAAGGTTAGAAAGGTTAGAGAAGATGCAGAAGGAGATGCAGGACCAATTGCAAACTCAAATGCAAGAACAGTTGGCTAAGATCCAACAAGATACGAGGGATCAAATGTTGGAATCCCAGAGAAGCATGATGAGCCAGTTAACACAGTTGTTGACTGGAGGGCCTGATAAAGGAAAGAGCCCTATGGTCGATATCGGAGACGATAATGAAGACTCTGCTTATCTTCCAGGCTTTGCCCCAGTAAATTCCCAAATACAACCACCAAGAGTGTCTATTAATATCAAACCCCAGTATCAATATGGTACCTCAACCCCGGTAAATTTCCCAACAGGCTCGAGCTCCAACCCGGGAGATAATTTGCCAAAACCATGGTATTTGACTTCGATGATGCAGCAAAAAGGGAAAAGGCAAGGGCGGAGCTCCCAAAACAGTTTGAAGATCGATGCAAATGGTTAGAGGAGAAGTTCAAAGTATTGGAAAGCACTGATTACCAATGCGAGGTGGATGCTAAGAAGTTGAGTCTGGTCCCAGATCTGGTACTCCCTCCAAAGTTCAAGATGCCAGAGTTTGAAAAATACAATGAGACCAGCTGCCTTGAGGCCCATATTACAATTTTTTGTCGAAGAATGACGGGACATGTCAGCAATGACTAGTTGTTGATTCACTGTTTCTAGGGTAGTCTTACTAGAGCCGTGGCTAAATGGTACAATCAGTTAAGTCGTACTCAAGTCAAATCATGGAAGGATTTAGCACAGGCTTTCATGAAGCATTATGGCCATGTGACTAATATAGCGCCTGACAGGATCACGTTACAAAACATGGAGAAAAAGTCAGGCGAAAGTTTCAGGAAATATGCCCAGAAGTGAAGTGAAGTCACTACACAGGTCCAACCGCCACTGCTGGAGAAAGAAACGACCATGCTCTTCATTAATACCCTGAAAGCACCTTTTATCAATCATATGTTGGAGAGCGCTATAAGAGCTTCGTAGACATAGTGATGTCGGGCAAAATGATAGAAAACGCAATAAGGTGTAGAAAGATAGAGGCTGGGGAAAGCACGAGAAGATCATCTCTGAAGAAAAGAGAAAATGAAGTAAGTAATGTGAGCTCGGGTTATTCAAAACCCGTTACTGTCAGTCAACCAAGAGCGGTAGCCGCGGGCCAGCAGGCCTCACCTAGGCAAGAGCCCAACATGAAGCAGAATATAGAGAGGTTCCAGTTTACTCCCATACCAATGACGTATAGGGAGTTGTATAAAAATCTGTTCGATGCACACGTTATAGCCCCTTTCTACTTGAAACCGTTGTAACCCCCATATCCTAAATGGTATGACACAAACGCTCAGTGTGAATACCATGCGGTAATCGCATGACACTTAGAAAATAGAAAATTGCACCTCATTTAAAAGGTTAGTCAAAAGGCTTATTAAAGCCGGTGTTGTGAAATTCGATGACGCACCTGGTGTGGGAAATCCGTTACCCAGTCATACAGATGGTAAACGCGATAGTCGAGAACATGGGAAGGAGAATCAAATGGAATATTGCTGAAGTAAGAACCCTATTGAGAGAGGTTTGGAAGGAAATACGGGAAAGAGGGTTAGTTCCACATGAGTTGGGGAGCAAATTCCAATATGCGAAGAACTACTGTGAGTTCCATCATAAGGAGGACCATGAGATCCAACGATGCAGTGAACTCAGGGCCTTAGTACAAGAGTTAATGGATAACAATGAGCTGGAGTTCTTTGACTCAACTGAAGGAGAAGACGTGTGCACCATAGAAGGAGGGTTAGTAGAGAAGGTCTTTGAAGTCAATCACCCAGTGGTGATCATCTCGCGATAGAGAATCGATGAAGTAGGAGCGAGAGTGGCACCTAAAGTTGTAATTCAGAAACCTGGGGCTTTTCCTTATAAGGATAGCAAGAGGGTATCTTGGGATTATAACTGCATGCGACAATTTCGGGAGGGAGAATTCGGCCAGCACACCAAATACAAAAGTTGAACCCGTAAACAGGAAATCCTTATGACTAGACAAGGAGAGAAGAGGTCAGAACCACTGGTTAATGAACCAGTAATGGAAAATGAAGCTAAGGAGTTTTTGAAGTTCCTAAAACACAGTGAGTATAGTGTTGTGGAACAATTACAAAAGTAGCCAGCACGAATATCGATACTGGCTTTACTCTTAAACTTGGAGGTGCACCGTAGCGCACTAATGAAGGTGTTGAACGAAATCTATGTCGCTGATAACATTTTGGTAAACAAGCTAGATCGCCTTGTTAGCAACATAAGCGCTGACAACTTCATCTCTTTTAGTGACGATGAAATACTGCCAGAGGGCATGAGATCTACCAAGGCTTTGCACATCACCATCCGCTGTAAAGGTTATACATTACCAAGGGTAATAATCGACAATGATTCGGCATTGAACATCTTACCCCTGTCCACATTGAATAGATTACCTGTAGACAGCTCTCATATGAAAACATGTCAAAATGTAGTGAGAGCGTTTGATGGTACCAAAAGGAAAGTAATGGGAAGGATAGAGATACCTCTTATGATTGGGCCAAATACATACGAGGTAGACTTCCTATAATTGTCTGTTGGGGAGGCCGTGGATTCATTCAGCAGGGGCAGTGCCATCATCGTTGCATCAAAAGTTAAAATTGGTGACGGAGGGTTGGCTAATAACGATAAACGCGGAGGAGGACATTATCGCATTTGTTGCTAGTGATGCGCCATAAGTAGAGAGTGACAGTGAAGTAATTGAATGTTCTTTCCGATCATTAGATCTTGTGAATGCCACTTTCATTACTAAGAGAAGTAAGATCCCGGTGCCCAAAATCTCTGAAGCAACAAAGATGGGCCTACAGCTAACAGTGGGAAAAGGAGCGTTGCCTGGAAGAGGACTTGAGAAATACTCCACGAACGGGTCAAATTATTGGTCTTGACCAGTAAATAGGATCATTTTTGCTTAGGGTGTAAACCAAACGTCAAGCAAAGGAAGAAAGAGTTAGAGAGAACACAAGAGAGACGAAGGGCACGATTGGATACGTCAGAGGTCAAGTGGGAGCTAATGACTTTTCCCCATATATCCAATACCTTCGTGTCAGGAGGAGTTATCCATCCGAGATTGGGGAACATGAATGAAGAAACGGCTGAAGATATGATGAAGACTTTGAGCATCAATGCCGTATTTGAAGAGGGTCCGAAGGAAGGAAACGTAGCAGGCATTCGCCTCTATGAGCCTGGAAGTGTTCTGAACAACTGGACTGTGGAGGAAATTCCTGTAGTTTTTAAAGCTAACACAGAGTAATGTTCAAAACACACTTGTTGTTTGAATCCTAGAAACAATAAGAATCTTTTATGAAATAGGCTCATGTTCAAACATCATTATTTTTAATAAAAAATGTATTTTAAGTTTCATGCCGAGCAAATATTTTTTGTTATTTATTCTTTCGTACCATTCAAAATCATACCATACAAATAAATCATTCTTAGATTCATCGGTTTCTTTAGGTATTCTTTCGTACCTACAACAGGTCCCCAGATATCGATGTCATGAGCAATGCTGCCATGGACCCAGAATTCCCTTGTGAACGAGACATGTGCTTAGAGGGATCTCAGGATTTTACAGATGACAGAGATTGTAGTTTATCTATGGATTTGTTATGGATGGTAGAGCGGAAAGAGAAGCTGATTCTACCTCATAAAGATACAATTGAGAATGTGATTCTGGAATAGGGGAAAGAGGTGAAAATTGGCACTTGCGTAAATGAGGAAACAAGGCATGATCTCGTTAAACTTCTGCTGAAGTTCAAAGATGTCTTCGCATGGTCGTATCAAGACATGCCTGGGTTGAGCGCTGATATTGCGGTACATCATATCCCCATAAAAGAAGAATGCAAGCTGATTCAACAGAAGCTCCGAAGGATGAGACTTGATGTTGCAGTAAAGATAAGAGAAAAGGCCAATAAGCAATTTGACGCTGAGTTCTTACAAGTAGTGAATTACTCAGAATGGGTAGCCAATGTCGTCCTTATTCCTAAGAAAGATAGAAAAGTACGGATGTGTGTGGATTACAGAGATTTAAATAAGGCCAGCCCAAAAGACAACTTCCCACTGCCTTACATCGACACTTTGGTAGATAACACTACAGGTTATTCATTGTTCTCCTTCATGGATGGTTTCTCTGGATACAATCAGATAAAGATGCATCCTAAAGACATGGAAAAGACCACATTCATAACCTTGTGGGGAACTTTTTGTTACAAAGTGATGCCATTCGGGTTAAAGAATGCGGGAGCAACATACCAAAGAGCCATGGTAACCTTGTTTCACGACATGATGCACAAAGAGATCGAGGTCTACGTCAACGACATGATCGTGAAATCTCGAACAGAAAAAGAGTATGTACAGGTTTTGAGGAAACTGTTCTTGAGGTTGAGGAAATTTTAGTTGAAGCTCAATCCAACCAAGTGTACTTTCAGAGCTAGGTCAGGAAAACTACTTGGTTTCATGGTCAGTGAAAAGGAAATTGAGGTTGACCTGGATAAAGTCAAGGCGGTACAAGAATTACCTTCACCGCGCACTCAAAAGGAAATCCGAGGTTTTCTAGAAAGACTAATTTATATTGCCCAGTTCATTTCACAATTGACTAAGAAATGTGACCCCATATTTCGTCTTCTTAAGAAACACAACCCAGGCATTTGGGACGATGAATGCCAGAAGGCTTTTGATAGAATTAAATAATACTTGTCTAATACTCCAGTACTAATGCCATCCAGTCCTGATAGACCATTGATTCTGTATTTGACGGTATTCGATAATTTAATTAGATGTGTGCTCGGCCAAAACGATGAGACAGGGAAGAAAGAAAAGGCGATACCTCAATAAGAAATTTACTGAGTGTGAAATGAGATACTCGCCAATTAAGAAGTTATGTTGTGCCTTGGTCTGGACAACTTGGAGGTTGAGGCAGTACATGTTGTACCATACGACTTGGTTAATCTCGAAACTAGACCCTCTTAAGTAGATGATGGAGTCAACCGCTCTGAATGGAAGAATGGCCCGATGGCAAATTTTGCTCTCCGAGTTTGACATAGTCTATGTGAACCAGAAAGCTGTAAATGGGAGTGCAATAGCAGATTTTCTAGCCAGTAGAGCTCTAGACGATTACGAACCCTTGAACTTTAATTTTCCAAATGAAGATCTGATGTTTGTAGCGGCTACTGAAAAAAATACCCTAGAAGATTATCCTTGGAAGCTGAACTTTGACGGAGCGTCAAATGCCATTGGTAATGGAGTTGGGGTAGTCTTGATATCCTCAAGCGGAGATCATTATCCATTCACTTGTAAGTTGGATTTTGATTGCACAAACAATATGGCAGAATATGAAGCATGTACCATAAGAATTCGAGCAGCTATTGACCGCAAAGTCAAGGCGCTAGAGGTATATAGAGATTCCGCATTGGTGATCTATCAACTCAAAGGAGAACGGGAAATGAGAGATCCCAAATTGACCAGTTATCGAAAGTTAGTTTTGGAGTTAATTGAGGAGTTTGATAATATTACCTTCTTTTACCTCTCGCGTGATGAAAACCAGATGGGTGACGTCTTGGCCACATTAGCTTCCATGATCAAAGTAAATCAGCAGGAAGGTATGAAGCCTATCCAAATGAGTATCTATGAGGCTCCGGCTCATTGCTGCAATATCGACGAGGAGGAGGAGAGAGATGATCATCCTTAGTATCATGATATTCTACAATATGTGAAGAGCCGTAAATACCCTGATCAAGCAACTGAAAATGATAGGAGAACATTGAGAAGACTGGCTAGTGACTATGTCTTAGATGAAGAGATCCTGTATAAAAAGAGGAAGGATCAGGTGCTGTTAAGATACGATGATGCTGTTGAGGCTAAGAAAATATTGGAAGAAGTCCATGAAGGTGTCTGCAGGACGTATGCCAATGGATTTACAATGGCCAGGTAGATCATAAGATTCGGGTATTACTGGTCCACGATGGAAGGGGATTGCATCTGTTACGCCAAGAAATGCCACAAGTGCCAGATTTATAGAGACAAAATCCATGTCCCTCATTCACCTCTTCATGTTATAACTTCTCCGTGGCCTTTCTCAATGTGGGGCATGGACATCATTGGGCCGATTTCACCGAAGGCTTCTAATAGACATCGATTTATTTTCGTGGTCATCGATTACTTCACCAAATAGGTAAAGGCAGCTTCATATGCTAATGTCACGAAGACGGTAGTTAGCAAGTTTTTGAAGAGGGAGATCATATGCCACTATGGTATGCCAAAAATGATCGTATCTGACAACGCGTTGAACCTGAACAATAGCGCGATAGCAGAAGTCTGCAGTCAATTTAAAATTAAGCACCACAATTCGTCACCATATTGTCCGAAAATGAATGGTGCAGTTGAGGCAGCTAATAAAAATATCAAGAAAATCGTGGGGAAATGACTGAGACCTACAAAGATTGGTATGAAAAGTTACCGTTTGCCCTCTATGCCTGTCGAACATCTGTTAGAACTTCTACCGGGACGACACCTTTCTCATTGGTTTATGGGATGGAGGCAGTTTTGCCCATTAAAGTTGAAATTCCTTCTCTCCGGGTTTTATCAGAGTTGAAGTTGGATGAAGCAGAATGGATTCAATCTCGGTATGATCAGCTGAATCTAATCGAGGAAAAAAGATTAAAAGTCATCCGTCATGGTCAAATGTACCAGAAGCGAATGATACGAGCTTACAACAAAAAGGTCCACCCTAGAGTATTCCATGAGGGAGACTGGGTATTGAAAAAGATCTTCCCTATGTAAAAGGACTTCAAAGGAAAGTGGATACCTAATTGTGAGGGACCTTATGTTGTAAAGAAGGCCTTTTCTAGGATACTAGCCGAGATGGACGGCAAGAGTCAGCCAAACCCAGTTAATGCAAACTCAGTCAAGAAATACTTCGCTTAAGAAGAAAAATGGGCCAAGGCGAAAACCCGCAAAGGGCACTTTTAGACCAAAGGAGCTTTGAATTGAAAACTCGTAAAGGGCAATTCAAATTTTTGAGGAAAAATAGGGCATGCGCTAGCCATCCTATACCTGCGTTAACAATGAGGAGATATGCTACATCTTCGGGGCATTGACGAAGTACCACAAATCTCCTAAACACATGTTGAACTCAGAATGGTCTTCAAGAAGTTCTTACAGAGAAGCTCAGGCTATGATATCTAGGGCACCAATTCCACCCTTACTCATTTTTGTACCTTAGCAAAATTTGCTTCTTATGCTCAATCCATTCTTTACAGATTTTGTCCCGAATAAATTTCAGTTTTATTCATCTCTATAATCTTTTTCAAGCATTTCATATTGAAACAATGATTATTGAACTAATAATGCTTTCACAAAAGAAGTTTTGCATATTACTCTGAAAATCTCTAAATATTGCAAGAATCTAAAACAGGACAATTATTTAGAACTCACCAAGCTAAAGGGCTGGGAACATTTGAGAGATAAGGGTCTGAACAACGACTACATCTTCAGATTCTCTGTTGAAAATATCAGCTGATCAAGAAGACATACGTCAGGGATATCACCTTAACAAGCGGCGAGCAATGACAGCCCAAATGTTAAAAATGGATCATTCTCATTCATGCAAATGTCATCCATACTATCATTTAGTTAGGAGCATTTGATTCATTCCGATCATTGTATCCCAATCATTGTACACATAAAAAAGAGATCATTCTCATGGCATTCTGCATTCATGCAAATGTCATCCATAGTGCCACTCAGTTAGGAGCATTTGATTCATTCTAATCATAGCATCCTAATCATTTCGCATAAACATAAGCATATGAAATCGAGTCTACAGGACATGTCCCCTAGAGGACGGTGTAGTAACATCAGTGAAATCACAGCCTTATCCCCCTAAGCAGTAGTGGAACAGCCTAAAAATTACAAGTATTATCTCCATGTATCAGCAATGGAGCAGATTAAAGATTGTAGATCTTGTCTCCCTAAGCAGTAGTGGAGCAGATCGAAGATAGCGAATCTTATCTCCATGTATCGGCAATGGAGTAGATTTAGGCCACTAGCCTTATCCCCCTAAGCAGTAGTGCAACAGGCTAAAAATTACAAGTCTTATCTCCATGTATCGGCAATGGAGCAGATTCAAACCACTAGCCTTATCCCCCTAAGTAGTAGTGGAACAGGCTGAAAATTACAAGTTTTATCTCCATATATCGGCAATGGAGCAGACTGAAGATTGTAGATCTTGTCTCCTCGAGATAGCAGTGGGGCAGATCGAAGTTGGCGAGTCTTATCTCCATGTATCAGCAATGGAGTAGATTTAAGCCACTAGCCTTATCTCTTTGAGATAGCAAGGGAGCAGACTGAAATTAGAAGTCTTATCTCCATGTATCAGCAATGGAGCAGACTGAAGATTGTAAATCCTGTCTCCTCGAGATAGTAGTGGGGCAGATCAAAGACGGTGAGCCTTATTTCCCTGAATAGCAGTAGAGCAGGCTAAAGATTACATATCATATACCTCTAAAGATGCAGTGGATTAAAGCAAGGCTACTTTAAAGAAAAGAAGCACTAAAAGAAATCGAGACTCAGCAAGACCGGGCAAAATTGGCCTTCTTAAAGTCTTTGCTCCATTCTCGTTCCACGACAACAAGCAAAGAGGGGCAGCTGTAAGGCCCAAATTTTTGCCCAGGCCCATACCAAAAACAATAAACCAAAGTCCAGAAATTAAGAAAACAGTCCATTTTTTTTTCAGCTAGCCCCATGACCCCAGACCCATTTACAACAACAAGCCCAATAAGCCCAATTTTTTTCCTAATGAACGAAACCCTAGTAGCCACATGCGCCGCAACTACCAGCAGCCCCCCACGCTCGCGCACTCGGCCATGTCGCCACACCCTCCGCATCATGCGCCTCCACGCCTCAAACGGTTGTACCTACAAAACAGAAAAAACACAGCACAACATTTTTTTTATTTCTGTTAAAATAAAAGGCTATAAAAGCCACGCAAAACAGTGTAAAATGGGACGATTTTTTATAGATATACGAGGGCAAAAATACCCTACAAGCAAAAACACAGAATATATAGTAGCCAAGTTTTATTACTTTTTAATTTTTTTCATTTTTTTATTTTTGAATCTGCCTACGTATAGAATTTTTGTTTCTATTTTTTTACTATGTATATTTAAATAAACATATATAAAAAAAAACTTACATTTTTTCAAATTCAAACATCATATATGCGTGGTGGCGTGACAACAAATAACACGTCACGGTCCGACGACCAGACATGGGCCAGAGTTCGGGCTAGGGAGAGAGTGTTTTGGAGAGGTTTTTTTTTTTGGTTTTTTTAATAAAAGGAAAATTGATTTTTTTAAAGCAAATTTTGACTTTTATAGTAATAGAAACGACGTCGTTTTGGGTAAAGGCCATCAGCGCCAAAACGGCATCGTTTCGTGCCCACTCGCGTGACTCGACCCGCCAGGGGGGATCCGCGCGTTTTTATCAAATGGGCTATTTACAGCTCTGGTCCTTCCGCTTTTTCAAACTGTTTCAATTTAGTCCGTTTGCTACCTTTTATTGTTTTTAATTCGGCCACAACATTTACTGGGCGTTTCAATTTGGTCCCTGATGCGCCGATCCTCTAGGGAAAGGACGCGTGTCCAGAAATTGGGATTTTTTCCCTTTTGGCCCTCGGCTTGTTCGCTTCTTTTGATTTTAATCCTTTTTAATTATTTATTTATTATAATCTAGCCACATAATTTTACTTTAATCCCAATTTGGTCCCCATTGTTTTAAATTCGGTTATTTTTTTATTATTATCTTCTTTTTGTGCTATTTTATTCAATATTTTTTTTATTTTGTATATATTTTATTACTATTAGCAATTATTCTTATTATCTAATACTTTTATTATTATCAATTATCATTGTTATTTAATATTTATATTATACTTTTTTTGTCACCATTATTATTACTATTATATTTCTTACTATTATTTTCTATTAATTTTAATATTATTACTATTATTTTATTATTAATACTATTTTTATTTTTACTAGTACTATTATTACTATTATTATTATTAATATTATTTTTTATTTTAATTTTTTTCCATTATTATTACTATTTATCATTATTGCTACTATTATTTTTGTTATTAATGCTATTGTTCATTTTAAATATTTTTTTTATTTTTATTATTACTAATATTATTTTTATTATTACTATTATTTGTTTATTAATACATTTTATTATTGTTATTATTGCATTTTTGTTACTATTTTTCTTTTATTGCATATTATTTGTTTGAATTTTCATTTATTTTTGCTTTTATTATTGTAATTTATAGTATCTCCCTCATTTCTACCCTAGTATGCATGTCTACTATAATTCATCTTTCATTCTATTACGGTCATATCACATTTTATTCAAGGCATTTCATTTTATCCGATTTTCAAAATAAGCAAATACTCCGCGTTCTAGGGTTCGAAAGAAATCGTACCCTAACTTACTGGGTTTCGATTTTTCTCTTCGAGTCCAAAGAACCTATTACTTACTTTTTAAAAGTTAAATAAAAACTTATTCTCAAGAATTCAAAACTGTCGTGTCCTAACTCACTGGATATGACGTTTTGTTATCTCAGGATAAGGATTTCAGAAAACAGGCAATGTTTCGTGTTTGGAAGTCGAGAAATTGTGCCCTAACGTGCTGGGTTTCGATTTTTCGTTAATCCAAATAACTAAATATCCTTTTAATTTCGTGTTTTGGGAAATTAAGGGACGATCTTAATTTCGGGGGTTAAAATGTCACACCCTAACGTACTAGATGTGATATCTTATCCTTTTGAAAGAAAGGAGTCTTAATATTTCAAAACGGGTTATACATTCTTTAAAAGGAATTGTATTTTAAAATCTTTTCAAATTCTCGACATAAAGACATTAAATAATCAATTAGGTACTAATTTTGGGCGTCGCGAGGGTGCTAATCCTTCCTCGCATGTAAACTCTCTCGAACCCGTTTTTCTAAATTTCGTAGACCAAAACTATCGTTTTAATAAATCAAAATGTTTTAACGATCAATCTTAAGGTGACCCGATCACACCTCAAGAAAGATTGGTGGCGACTCCATTTTTATTTTAAAAGTTCACCCCGTTTTCCAAACAAAAAAATGGTTTCGACAATTCCGTAAAGCACTGCTCGTTTGCTTGATCTCTTCATCGAGTTGAAAGCCAAGGGGTTGGGATTTAAGGAAGGAGTTACCGTACTTTGATGCACTTTTCCTCTGATTTGGCTATAAAAGCATCTCGCTCGGCTGCGTAGCCCATAGTGCTGCTACTGGCTCGAAGAATATTTTCATCGGTTGGAATGGAAAGATAGTTAGGTTTGCATAAAGGGCATTCAACATCTACACCTTTGGTCACTGATTTCGGCATAAATCTTTGCCTGCGTCATGAGCAAGGTGTGCTTTTTCGCATATCTATGCTTGCCGATGGATGCTTTCTCAGATCTTGGCGAGAAAAAAAAAAAGAAGGTTTTACAAATTGTTACTTATTATCATGTGTTTGGCAAGAGAGAAAATAAGAGAAATTTTTTTGTTAAATTGATGACATCATATGCTTATATAGCATGCTACATTTGATTAACGGTCGATTCACATTGACCGTTAAAATTGACCTAATTTTGAGGGTGTCAATTAAAAAAAAAAAACAAGAGTGCAAAACCAGAAGCCCCCAATCGTTAACGGTTTTTTTTTTTTTTTTTTTTAAATTATGCCTTTTTATAAATAGAGGCAAGCATATACTTGAATCCAATATTCTGCAATTATGAGTTCAAAATTACAAAGAAATTGAATTCAGTGTGAAGATCATCAAGTTCCCTGGCACCCTGCAGAAGCGGAAACAAGCATTTCAACAGCAACTTTTTCCACATCACGACGAACCCCGATGTCGGAAACCAAGCGGCTAAAACAATACATCCCGCAACCAACAGCAGCCAGGCCACTAAAGCTAGTCGTTAAATATCTCAACGGTGAAGAAACAATGGCGCTAGCAGCCGCCAAGAACGACGTCGCTTGCCCACTCCGACCAACGCTGATCCTTGTGATTACCAGCAACCCGGTTTTACAATAAATCGCGAAGTCTTCACAATTGTTTTTGAATAGATGGTAGACGCCGAAACCGTTATGGAGTATGAAGGAAGCACGATGAAGAACTTCGGATGTGGGATCTGATGCGGCAATGGTGCAGGTTCCTCCCCTGGGTTTCGCCAGAAACAAAGCCGGTGAAACGCCGTATTGGAATAGGTATAACTCACCGTCGGCTAGGAAGCAATCTAAGCAGGAAGAAATAACGCCGCAGCGACCCGATTGATCGCCGCATGCGGCGCAATTAGAAGCCTCTGAAGATGATGAACTGAAAATCACACGATCTAAGACGGTTCCGGTGCCGATCTCTCGACCACCTTGGGATTGGGTGAAATGGATCACCTTTCCCTCTCCTATGTATATTCCTGATTTCATTAACATTGAAAAATTCATCAAATCATTGATCGATGAAAATATAAATGATGAGTGGGAAAAAAGAAGAAATGGAACCGTGATGCGCATAGATGTAGGCGTATCTCCAGGAGTAAATGTGATCGCCAGGCTTCAAGTCTTCTCTGCAAATTCTGTTTGACAAAACTCCCATTTTCATCTCTCCATTCCATACACTCTTTTCCCCGTTAATAACATTATAGTTAAAACATACTATGAAAGTTTCCTGATCCCATCCTTCCCCCCTTTCCCCATCTTAACTCTTTTGCTTAGACACTAAGCAACCCAACCTCCATTCATCTTCATCCACGTGGCCTTTATTAATTGCTTTTTTAATGAAAAAATTTGTATTAAATCTAAATAATCAAAATACAACTAATTTTCAAGATAAATATCTAAATTATACATAAATTTTGATATAATTTATAATGTTATACATAAACTTTAATCTGGTGCATTTGTATGCATTAAACTTTAATTTTGATTTAATTTTTATATTCGAGTTATTCGATATTGAAAATTCAACTTGATTTAAACTCAAAATTCAAAAAAATATTCAAGTTAACTCGATTAACTTGATTCGAATAATTCGAAATTCAATTATTTTTTTAATTTTTTCTAATCAAATCAAATTTTACTCACTCTTATTATTCCACGAGTAAAATTACTACTCAGAAAACGACTTGGGCTAGTTATTTTACTGTTTTTAACTTATACAATTCTAAGTTATAAGTGTTTTTTTTTCAATTTTTAAATATTGATGCAATTTTGATTATATATTCAATTTTTAACGAAAAATTAATATTTTTAAATTTGAATAATCAAATTTTGTAACAAAATTTTAACAAATAAATATGATATATTTAAATTAAATAACAATTTATAAAATATCAAAGCATAATGGTAGTATAAGTTTTATGTTAAAAACGTTAAGAATTTGAATAAGGAAATAATTTTATTTTATAAATTCAAAAATATAAAATATGTTTTAAGGCTTAATATCAACATGCAATTAAAATGTGTATGTTAGAAATTGGAAATAACTAAGTGCAGACTTTGCAAACATTGTGAAATTAGAAGACCATATGAAAAAAGAAAGAAAACAGGTTTCTTTTATTACTATAAGAACCCCATTTTCTTTCCTTATTCTCACTACAGGAAATTTGTGTCCTTTTAAGCCAACTTTTTTTCCTTTTATTTTATTTTATTTTTTTCTTAACAATTAAAAAAATTGATGATAATTATTTATAGATAATATATAATTACTATAAATATATTATATTATATTATATTTTAAAATGAAATATTATAAAATTATATATATGAAATATAAAATTACTTCTTATATAATTTTTTGGTTAATGAAACATAATAAAATGAATGTAAAGTTTGACTTATTTATTATTATAAATTTCATTTAATAAAAGTATTTTAAAAAATTAGATTTCTTGTTTATAAACATGATTATTTTTTTATAAAATAATTTAATCAATTTTAGTAAAATTAAAAACTCTTAATAGATTATGGATAATGGATATAGATCATAGATATTAGTGTAAATAAGTACTTTTAAAAAAACTAAATTTTTAAATAATAAAATGTAAGTGATTGTTTTATTATTTAATTAAAATTTTAAATAATTTCATTAAATAAGTTGTTCGATGAATTGAAAAATTAAATGTTGAAAAAATTTTAATATTGAAAATTTAAGTAGTGTATTTAAATTATAAAACTGTATGATATTTACTTAAAAATAATTATTGAATATAATTAGATTGTTTGATAAATATATATTTTAAATTATAAAAATATTTTACATTTTAAACTTAATTTTTAAACATTTTACTTTATTCTAAATAAGAATAAAAATTTAAACAGAAAATTTTTATAAGATAATATAATATTAAATTAAATTAAATTGATTGAAAATATTATCTATAAAGTGATAAATAAATTTTATATATTTATTATTTTTCACATTTTTTATAGAAAAATTCTATTGAATTGCTCTATTTTAGATTATTAAATGTGTAAAAAATTAAATCTAACATTTTCAATGGTTTATTTTTTTTAATGGTCTATCAAACCAATGTTTAGGGTCCATTTGTTTACATGTAGAAGTTTTACGGAAAATATTTTTTGCATTTTCCTGTGTTTGTTTCACAGAAAATAGTTTGGTCAACGGAAAATAACTTACAGGTCAAGGTAAAATAAGCCATTTTTCCTGTAAAATGACTTAGCCTTTTCAAAAGCGTAAATTATTTTTCGGAAAAAGCTTATCTATACATGATTTTATTTTTATATAAAAATTAACTTAAATCAAGCTTAATATTATTATATTGATAATAATTTTTATTTTTATTTTTAAAAATATTTAAAATATTATATTTTTCAATATTATTAAACATACATATTTTATTATTTATATTTAGTCACATAATAATTATTAATATAATAAATATAATTTACTATTTTAATAAATTATTTAATATTTTAATTTTATTTTAATAATAAATTTTAAAAATAATAATTTTTAAATAATATTATTCACATATTATTGAAAATATTCAATATTAATATTTTAATAATAAATATTTATTACAATTATAAATATATTAATAATAAATGTTTTGTAGTATAAAGGTTAAAATATGTCATAAATCTATATACACTTTACAGATTTGTAATTTAGTCTTTGTACTTTTATTTTCAAGAATTTAGTTCCTTTACTTTTCAAATTTGAAAATCAAATTTAATTATTGACACCGTTAATTTTTTTTGTCAATTTTTTTGATGTCACATTTTTAAATAAAAAATATTCACTTAGTAGTCATGTAATTAAAAAATGACGTTGCAATGAATCTAAATTTAACATAATATTTTTAATATAAGCAAAAAAAATGTAAAATATAAAATTATAGATAAAAATAAATTCAATTAAACAATGAAAAAAATAAGAAAATCTCAAATATATGTTTGTTTAATTGAAAACAACTTTTATAAAATATTTTTAAGAAATCTACCAAATAATAGAAAATATTTTACACACATTCATCCAAACACCAGAAAATATTAGCTTTTTCAAAAAAGTAAATCATTTTTCAGAAATCATTTTCCAAAAGTCATTTTCATTGAAACAAACGGAGCCTTAATTTAATTATTTTTTTACAACTTAATTAATATTTTTGTTGCGAAAGGATCGACTCCTTTCGGAGAAATCTTTGAAGTGTTGTCATTATTCCCCAAGAAAGGTTTTATCCTCCACTTCTCAGAGAGTAGTGTATGGTTCATGGAGGGAGATGCCTTGATTGTACGTGAATGTATGATTTCCCACCAAGAGGTGACGTGAACATCTCGCCCTTGGTAGGATTCAAACCCCTAAACTATTGGATATAGGTCAATTATTGAGGTATATGATACCACTCTAGGAAAATAATACCTTTCATTATTGAAATATTAGATCAACATTTTTGAAAATAACACTTTAAAACTTTAAAAAAAAAAACCAAATCACCCACAACCAATTTAATTAATACAACTATCTCTATTTTGTTCTTTTCACTATGTTAATATAATTTTTTTAACAAATATAATCTAACTTTTTCGAGAGGAAACTAAATTAAAAATAAAAATTTATATTAAAATAGAAAAATTATATTACAAAAATATAAAAAAGATAAAATAGAACAACTATTCGTAGAAAGGGGCGTGGTGTTTGGGGAATTGAGGCCATAAATCGTTGAGAGCTACAGTAAAAAAAGTAGTTTGTTTGAAGTTTGAAGCAGTCTTTTAGAATTTAGATAAATTTTTTATACCTTTTATATTTTTATTTTGGCCTTGTATTTATCACATGCCAAATCAATAATTTTCACCTAATTAAATAAAATATGGAAAAAAATATTTAATGAAAAATAATTACTATATAGATTTTCAGATGAAGTAAAACAATTAAACACCTAAAAATTTGCAACCCGTTAGCAGATTATTAAAAAAATAATAAAAAAATCTTTTCTAGATTATTTTTATAATAAAAGGTATTTTTTACTTTTTTTAATTAAAATTTTATATTAATTAATAAAAATACATTTTAAAATAAGAATAAAAAAGTATGAAGGAAGAAATAAAACTCTCCCAAAGAGCGCGTGCATTAACCCAAGGGGTGCGTTGCATTTGCTTATAGTTAACGTCCCAAACTCCTCTGGTTTGCTTGCCTCCATGCAAAAAACTCTTTTTATTTTCTTCTGAAAAAAAAACCCCCCAAAACTCTGTCATTAATCACTCTCTAAATAACAGAAAAGAGGAATAAAGCGAATATTTCCTGTTTTTAGTACTGGGAATTACCAATTAATAACAATGGCGGTTCCACCGGCTGCAACGGCGACGGCTTCGCCGGTCTCATTGTACGTTGGGGACTTGCACCCTGACGTCTCTGACGCTAATCTGATCGAAACTTTCTCTGAGTTCAAGAGCTTGGCCTCTGTTCATGTTTGTAGGGATTCTTCTACCGGGAGATCTCTCTGTTATGGCTATGTCAACTTCATCTCTCCTCAGGATGGTATACCAGATTTCTTTTTATCTTTTTCTTTTGGTTTGCGATATTGGGATATATTTGGGGTTTGGGAATTTGGCTTTTGCTTACGTTTGGTCTTCAAGTATTTGCTGTTGGATCGATTTTTTTTTGAAAGACCTCTATTGAGATCCATGATTAATGCTACTAGACATCTTATTGTTGGTATTAGAATTAGTTTTTATTTTTATTGATTGATTTTGTTAAACCGTGAGTTGATTTCTTAGAACCATTAATCTTCCTTCATTACTTTTGGCTATATCAGCGTAGGGATGAGTGTCAGATACAGTCGGATATAAGTATAACAATTTTATCAAAGTTTTTCTATGTATTTAGAGAATGTATCTGATGCCCCATATCTGAATATGTTTGGACAAAAATGCTTCACAGAAAATGAAAATCGAAGAGTCCGATTAACAGATAGACTTTCTGATCTTTAAACTTGTTTGGTTGTACGTTAATTTCTTGGTTGAAGTTTCTAAAATGTTCTTTGTTTACGTCTTCTTGATTTGGCTAGCACATCATGCTATTGAGGCAAAGAATCATACCTTGCTGAATGGGAAAATGATAAGGGTGATGTGGTCACTTCGAGATCCTGATGCAAGAAAAAATGGAGTTGGAAATGTGTTTGTTAAGGTTCAGATCTTCCCATTCCTTTTTAACGGATATCTTACTCAAAGATTGAGCAAATATTATATAACTTTCATTTTTGTTTTTATTCTTTTCCCTTGAAATGAATTTGGTCTATTTGTTCATATCAGAATCTCAGTGATTCAATTGATAATGTGGGACTGCAAGAGCTATTCCGCAAGTTTGGGAATGTAATATCTTGCAAAGTTGCAACGTTTGAGGATGGGAAGAGTAAAGGTTATGGCTTTGTTCAGTTTGAGTCAGAGGAATCTGCAAGTGCTGCTATTGAGAAGCTTAATGACACCATTTTTGGGGATAAGCAGATGTATGAAAATTCTTGAAAGAGCCATCATGTTTAATTTTCTCTGGAATTTAGTCATTTCAAAATTATAATTTTATTCTTCTTTGGCTCAGATATGTTGGGAAATTTATGAAAAAGAGTGATCGGGTTTTGCCAAGTCCTGATGTCAAATATACAAATTTGTACATTAAGGATTTGGATCCAGAAATCACAGAAGAGACTTTGCAAGAGAAGTTTTCCGAGTTCGGGAAAATCGCTAGCCTGGTTGTAGCAAAGGATGAAAATGGAGCCTCTAGAGGTTTTGGGTTCGTGAACTTTGAAAATCCAGATGATGCTAAGAAGGCAATGGAAGTGATGAATGGATCACAACTAGGTTGGTTTTTCTAATCAATTTTTAAGCCTTAATTGCTTCGAATAACAGACTGATAAAACTTATTTTGATCTGTGGTTACATTTGCATTGATTAGGCTCAAAGGTTATATATGTAGCAAGGGCACAGAAGAAAGCAGAACGGGAGCAAATATTGCGTCAACAATTCGAGGAAAGACGAAAAGAGCAGATCATGAAATATAAAGTATGCCTGATCTCATTTCTCGAACCGATATGTAATTCATGATAGTGAGTTTATAACTCTTTATGCCTCCGCCTTATTCGTTTCTGAGTTTCAGGCTTCGAATGTTTATGTGAAGAATATTGATGATGAAGTCACCGATGAAGAACTGAGAGAACATTTTAGTCAGTGTGGAACAATCACTTCTGCAAAACTTATGCGAGATAATAAAGGATTAAGCAAGGGGTTCGGATTTGTTTGTTTTTCTTCTCCTGAGGAGGCTGCCAAAGCTGTGAGCACATTTCATGGTATGTTAATTTTTCACTAGCAATGTTGCATCTTAATCTGTTGAAAGTAGGTATTAGGTATTCTTGTCAAAGTTGTCGATGATCTCATTGTTGCATTTTTTTTTACAGGCTACATGTTTCACAACAAGCCATTGTATGTTGCTATCGCTCAAAGGAAGGAGGATAGACAAGCACACTTACAACTTCAGTATGCGCAGCGTATGGCCGGACTAGCAGGGCCTTCTACAGCTATTTTCCCTGGAGGATATCATCCACTTTACTACACAGCTCCAACCGGCGTCGTTCCACAAGTACCTCCACGGCCAGGAATGATGTACCAACCTTTAGGTTTGAGGCCAGGATGGAGGGCTAACGGCTTTGTACCGCCAACCAGACCAGCCTTTCAACCATCATCGTTGCCCATGGTATTTATTTATCCTCCTTTTAGCAAGCATCTTAATGAGTAGATTAGTGGTTCAATCTACTATTTTACTTTATTTTGTAATCATAGGTTCCTAGTAATCCAAGGCAAACTAGACAAAACCGGGGTCGTATGAACGGGCATGCTCTTCCACAGGGTGGTTCTCACTCTGTCACATATGTACCACAACTGCAACAGCCAACTCAGACAATCATTCCTTCAAAGGATCAAAGTAACTTACAGGTTGTTTTGCTCTTCCTTTTTCCTTGTTCATTGTTATACATCATGAAGCTATATTTCAAATATCTGAGCTACATTTTGCAGCGGGGTGGGCAAGCTAAATATGTACCAAATGGTCGTGCACGAGAGGTGAACAAAGGATCTAGAGTCCCACCAGCGGCCTCCAATTCTGTTGCAGCTGTATCACAAGGATCTGAGATGCTGAGTAGCATGCTTGCTGCAGCTTCCCCCGAGCAGCAAAAAACGATACTCGGCGAACGACTGTACCCCCTTGTTCAGAAACACCAGGTACAAATAAATACCCCTAGAATTTTATTATTATTATTTATGTTTCAATATCTCAATGGCATTGTTGTTGTCTGCAGCCTGATCTGGTTCCGAAAATCACAGGGATGCTGTTAGAGATGGACAATGCAGAACTGCTGCTGCTATTAGAGTCACCAGAATCTCTGGCTGCCAAAGTGGAGGAAGCTGTGGAGGTTCTGAAGCTGTCAAATGCAAAAGTGTCTGGACAAGATGTTCTTCATCCCAGTTTCCTGTCTGCTGAAGTTGCTGTCAACTGAAATCCCCAGCACAATTGGGCATTGGAAATAAAGAATCGTGGATCTTTTTGGTTTTTGGGAATTTTCTTGTTTCAGTTTAGTTTTCTTTGTAGGATGATGTTTTTAAGATGCTAAGTTTTTTTATCTTAAAACCCGCGTCTTACTTTTTATATTTTTATTTAAGAGATAAGTATTTTGGTTGTGAAACTCAAAAGTTTTCAATCTTGTTCATTAAAATTTCGTCACTACATAACGTACAAAGATAAATTAAATTTTTTTATACATTTTATCATTTTAATCTTAATTTTAAAAAATTCAACTGTTAACATTTAAAATTCAACTAGTTTAGTATTTTTTTAATCAACTCTTTGTTATGTTAAGAATTAGTTTTTTTTTTTAACTAGTGTTGGAGTTCGTTTCTAGTTCTCCCAAAAATGTCGTTTCTAAGGTTAAAACCTAATTCCTATTCTTGATAATATAATATACTTTATCATTACATCCAATCACTTATTAATAGGTTAAATAATAGTTTAATTACTTGACATGGAATCACTACATGAAATTAAGGTTTTAGCTGCGCTTTAAGTGGCGTTTGGACTGAAAACGCCGCAAATATTATATATTAATGGCTCTAACGGAAAAATGCCACAATAGATAAAGTAGTAGCGGTGTTTATGAGAAAAACGCCACAATAGATTAAGCAGTAGCGACGTTTACAAGAATTATGCCGCAAAAGGTAAGCAATAGAAAGTGGCACTGTTTTGCTCTGTTTAATTTTATCCCCAAATTATTTTCCTGAAATCCCTTTTTTTTTCCCTAAAATTTTTTCCCAAATCCCTTAGATTTTCCCCGACCGTCTACTGCATCGCCGTCGACTGTCCCCTTTGCTGCATCGACTGGACAATATCAAAATTTGTTCACAAAACCAAGGAGTGTTACAGGTGAGAAATTGAACGATTATTTAATTTATTTTTATCTACAAATTTTATGTTATGAACTAAGTAGTTTTATGAATTTGTATTTATTTTTACTTTACTTGATCCGCTTTTATGGTCTTTGTGATTATTTATGGTTGAGTTCATTTCGAATACACCTTTTATGAAATAGATTTTACTTTTTGAGCATTTAGCGAAAACCGGAAATTAATATTGATTTTCAGGTATGCTGGAATCAGTGATCACTGTTGTTTTGCCTCCCAACTTAGTTAAGTTTACCTCAGGTTTGGAAAGCTCGATAGCATCAGTATGCTTTCTAGATGCTACCTGTATATAACCATCTTTTCTGCATGAATGATATTTGTGATTATTGTTGATAAGCTACAAGATTTAATGGATGCTTAGCCCTAAAATTGCATGTTCTCTGGTGACAATAATTTATCAGGTTTGTCATGCTTTTTCTTTAAAAACTAGACAGCTGGATATCACAATAATTGCTGATTTTTCTTTCAAATATTGGATCATTTTACTTACTTTAGATGTGCTGCCTTCAGTTTTTGTGGAAATGTTGGACAAATGCTTCCATCGTGTTCAATTACAGCAAGGTTGTCATTTCAAATATTGGTCATTGAATTGTTTACTGTCATTGTTAATGCTTGAGCGAAGACTTTCATTTCCATATTGACCCAAATAGTCAGAAGTATAGAGGTGTTGTATTTGAATATTTAGTTTTCTCTGCAGCATAAATAGGAAATTGTTAAATGTAACAAGGTGTTTTACTATAAGCATATGCTTACAGCTGAGTAATGATTATTTTTGCAATTTTTATAAGCTTTTCTCAGATACTTCAAGTTATAATGTTGTAATTGTTAGAGCTGTGATTTCTCTGGTGTTACTTTCTCTACACCTTTTATTAAGCTTTTCTATTTTAAACTCAAATATCTATCAACAGTAGGTGTACATGGCTTGAATATTTTTTTTTTAAAAAAAGACTTGCCTAGTTAAAGTTTGTTTATACTATTTAAAATGTTAAAAACTATTTTTACAATTAAATTTAAATAATAATTTTGGTCACATTTAGTCTAAATTGTAAAATTATTTCAAATTCAGTCGAATTTAGGTTGACCGAGCAACCCGTACAAAGTACAAAAAAGATTTTACACTGTTATCTGTTATCTGCCATCCAGTTTTCTTGTTTATTGCATTTAAAAGTCCTTTATTTTCTGATTTTGTCTCTATTAGCTCAATTTTTATTATTTCATTTAACAACTATTTTTATTATTTCATTTAACAAAATCCTATCCCTTTTCTTTCTCAGTTTTTTTTTTTTTTTTTTTTTGCAGACCTTGTTCTTCTATTTTAGTTACTCTTGACGTTGAGAAGATAACTTTTTGGTGTGTTTGCTTAGCTTCAATCCATATTGCCTCAGGTAAGACAGTTCTGCTTCCTTTCTTTCTTTGTTTTTAATTTTCTTATCTGAATTCTAGGTTTTCATTGATGTTTCAGTTAAGTACATTGTGTTATTATGCTGGTTGGGTGCTTAGAAAATTGGAGTAATAGGAACATAAGTGTATGATTTACTAAATTTTTTAGTAGCACTGTTTCTTTCTCTTTTTTTTCTCTTTTCCTGCAAATTCAATATTGATGCCTGATATATGATGTAACCGAATCCTTGTTTAGTATTTTATAATTTGACCAACTTTTTAAGAAAATTAATTTGTGGTTCATCCCTGTGAGAATTTGATTCATGCTTTTTATCCTCGAGTGTTGAGCGCTGAAATGTGTTTGAAAATTGGAATTTTGAGGTTAAGTAATGGTACAAATTCCATGGAGTAGTCTGACATAAGTGGAATCTTGTGCCATCCTCACTCTTTTTATTATTGTTCAAACAAAAACTAGTAATTTATTAATGTTTGATTTTGGTTTATCTTGTGGAACAAGCATACGTGGTGACAGTTTTGGTGTAATTGATTTTCAGTTCACTTATTTAGTTTCTTATGTGATTAAAATAGCGAAATATAGATATGTTTGTGAAATTTTTTATTGTTTCGTTAGTCCTATATTTCTTTTGTTTATTTCCTTGAATTGATTTCTTAGTGGACAATTATTTTTTAATTTTTTTAATTTTTACCTACCAAAACTCGTATATGCTTTTAAGTTATTAGGGGCTTCCCATGTATAAATATGTGCTTTGCAATGGAGTTTAGTCCATATCAGTGCAGACAATCATTTTCCCTTGTTGACTAAGGCTAGTATAGTTTAGTTTTTACATCAGCAAGTTCTTGATATAGAGCACGGTTTTGCAGGGCAGTTACTGAGCTCCAAATTTTCTATTTCTTTCTCTTTTTTGGTCAGATTGAATTAAGCAGGCCAAAGTTTGTAAAGGTAATAGCAGTGAATTTCACCCTTATATTTAAAACTGTTGCTTTCTCTTCGACTGATATTTGATGCTTGGAAATATTATGATATGCTAAATACCCCACATTTTATCTGGTAGATACTTTGAGAATGGAGTTGAATTTCAATAGGCTGTTTAGTTGTAAACCTTTTTGTATGCTTTGCCATTTCATGAAATTGAAGATGAGTGACAACATTTACATTGAGCGTGCTATTGTCTTTTCTCTGGATATGCTACTTGCAGACTGTTAAAGCCTTCATGGTCCTATATGTAAAGCCTTCATTGTCCTATACTTGCAAACTGTTTGCCTGAATGTTTTGGGTACTATTTCAAGTAAACTTATAGCGGGTTTTTATTTAATTATCAAGTAAAATCGTTTATTTAATTATGTGTTTTTAAAAAGGTTAATTTAGTTCAATTTATTAAGTTTTGATATTAAGCGAAACCATTTATTTAGTTGTACATTTTTAGAAGCTTAATTTAGTTTGATTTATTGAAATTTGATATTAAGTAAAAACGTTTGTTCAATTATAAATTTTTAAAAAGGTTAATTTAGTTCAATTTATTGAGTTTTGATATTAAGTGGAACCATTTATTCTGTTATACAAAGTAAAACCTGTAACGACCGGATAGTTAGGGGTGTCGGAAAGTGCATTTTCGGGACTCCGTTTTCGTAAATTAGACTCATAAATA
This sequence comes from Gossypium bickii, assembly GCA_025503065.1. NCBI lineage: Eukaryota > Viridiplantae > Streptophyta > Magnoliopsida > Malvales > Malvaceae > Gossypium > Gossypium bickii. The sequence continues at coordinate 35,582,903 of CP106717.1, read as the reverse complement.
TTTATTAAAAATATTTACGAACTTAGTTGTGTAGTTAATTAGGTTTTGGTTAATTGAATTTGCATGAATTAAGAGTAATTAAGTATAAGGATTAAACTACAAATAGGGTGAAAGTTGAATTATAGATTAAAGAATAAGTAAAGGGACTAAAGAAACAATTATGCCATTGTTCTTTAATGAGACGGCATAAGGTGTAAAACTATTATTATATATTATTAATAAATTAAAGTTAAAATATATATATTATATAATATGTTTTACTTAATATTTAAGTAAATTATATATTATAATAATAAAAGAAAAAAAGAAAGACAAAAGCAAAACAAAACAAATAGAAAGAAAAAGAAAAAGAGAAAGAAAGAAGAACCCACGACTTAAGGGTTTCAAAGTTCCAAGTTCAATTAGTTAGTTAATTTAGTCCCCTTTTCTTGTAATCTTTATGCTTTTGTAATCCTGATGTTAAGTACTACCCAACCTATGTCGAGATTTTAGCAATTATTAAGTTTTTAATGTTTTTAATGTTGAATAATTTTAGTATTAGGGATTAAATTGATAAATTTTTAAGTTAGAAATGAAAAAGGATTAAATTGTAGAATGAATTGTAAATTTTGAGTAATAAGGACTAAATTGTGAAAAATTCAAAATTTAGGGATTTAAGTGAAAATAGAGAGTTAAATTTAGTTTAAAGTGGAAATTGTATGAAAATATAGAATTAATTGTGAAGAATAAAAATTAGTCTCGGTTTAGGGACTAAATTGGAATTTAGGCAAATATTGAATAAAAATTGAAATATTTAATATGAAATTGAATTATGTTGTATTGATGAATTTTAATTGTTTTAATTCCATAGCTAACGTCGTACCAGAATCCTCAACTAAAAAAGGGAAAGATAAAGTTGACGTGGAATAGCTTGGAATTCTTAGTTTGTATTTCTATAATCCGAAACTAGCTATTAATTGTTGTATTTTTTTACTTAATGCATACGATAAGTATTGAGGTGAGTATTTGGCACTTTGACATTGAATTGAATTAAAAGTTGATTGAATGGATTGAATTGACATAAATATTATGAATATATTGATTATTTGAATTGAAATGAATATATATGTGCAAATATAATAATTGAATATTGGTTGTATTTGGAAAGTGAAATAAAAACCCTATTAATTATACCGGGCTGAGTCAGATATAGATGGCATGCCATAGGATTAGAAGAGTTCAAGGATTTCTTCGACTTCGAGTTGATGAGGCACTGGGTGCCAATTTACTTCGGTTTAATCGATGAGATACTGGGTGTCAAATTTATATAGCGCGGTACAATTATTACTTCGGATTTATCCGATGAGACACTCGGTGCTAAACTGGTGTGTTTGTTGGACCCGTGTATCCGTCTGAGTCTGAGTCGTGTTAATAGGGGTAATTAAATAAAATAATACTATGATTGATATTGGATGATATTGTATGTGAATGAAAATGGGATATTAAATTGAAACATGAAAATGAGACACATGAATTACATATTCATGAATTGGATATGGATTGAATAATATTATTGTTTAAATGATATATATATTAAATTGTGAAAAGCTATTCTATAGCAAGTGATGAGATTTGAGAATGATATGAAATGATGTTTTTATTAATTGAATATTGAATGGCTAATGCCATTGTATGAATAAATGTGGTCTTAAATATTCAAATGTGCTTATAATTAAAATATGCATATTATATTATCTTGCCTTTAAATATTCGGATTATAGAAATACCACTGAGTTTTATTCAGTGTACGGTTTTGTTTTTCGTGCTCAAATTAGGTACTTCAATTTTAATCGCCGATTCAGCATTCAACAACGCTCCCAAACTCAAATGCTGTGATGTCTATCTTTTGTGTCGGCATGTACCTAGGGTGTTTAAATAATAGTTATTTTGTGGATTGAATGTAAATGAGATTATAAGTTTAATATTAGTTGGTTTTATACAGATAAATATGTGTTTGTTTTTGAAGCCATATTATGGCATGGTAAATTGAACTAAATCTAGATAGGTGCATGTGAATTTAATTCTATGTTTAAGTGCTCATGAACTAGGCAAATTGATTTGGATTTGGTATGTTTATAATTTGAATTAAAATAATGCTTTGATGACTTGTTTTGATGATATGAAATGTTTGAGAATTCTGCCTGTTTGATCGATAAACTTCGGTAATGCTTCGAAACCCTATTCCGGCAGCGGATATGGGTTAGGGGTCTTACAAAACTACATGTGCTTTAAAAAAAAGTTAATTTAGTTCAATTTATTGAATTTTGATATTAAGTAGAATCGTTTATTCAATTATATGTTTTTAAAAAGGTTATTTTAGTTCAATTCATTGAGTTTCGATATTAAGTAAAACCGTTTATTCAAATTATATGTTTTGAGAAGATTAAATTAATTTGATTTATTGAGTTTTGATATTAAGCAAAATCGTTTATTTGGTAATATGTTTTTAGAAGGTTAGTTCAGTTTTTTATTTATTGACATTTGGTATTAAATAAAACCATTGTTTTAGTTGTACATTTTCAGAAGAGTCTTTACTTAGTCCCAGTCTATGTCATCTGCGGGGTACTATTTTGTACTTGTAAATTATAAAAAGGGATATTGCTTGCTCATCTCTATAGATGATCCCCTTTTTTTTGTCCATGAATTTAATTCTTTCCCTTATTGCGGGCAATTATTTATTTAATTTTTATTATATATGTATTTCAAAAACATTATAATTTGTTTTGCACTTATCACGCATCGTTTAAATATGGTTAATTTTAGTATTGACAAAATAAACAAAATGAAAAGAAGTAAACAAAAGAAATAACAAATCTTTAATATCTTTAATAAAAAAACAGAATAATCAATTTAAATAATCAATGTTGATATTTCACATGTATTCAAATCTTATATTTTACATGGTTATGATTTAAGTCCTTATTTCATTTAAGTAACTTCATTATAATATCTTATTTTATTGATATCTTTATATGTAATCCAAATTTTATTATTTATTTTAGTTTTGCTTCTAAATTTTTATTTTTATTTTAAAATTTAAGATAACTTGAGTTCTAACTTTTGGATTTTAATTGTGTTATTAATTTATTATTTTAAATTTTAAATTTAAATTCATTAATTTTTATATTTAGTTTTAAAGTTAAATTTTTCATAAAAAATTAATTTAAATAATATTTTTTATATTCATCCTTAAAAGTATATAGTTTAAAGTTCAAATTTCAAAAATAAAACATAATATAATATTTATCATAGAAATAAATATTATTAATTAAAATAAATTTTCTAAAATAAAATAATATTTATCTTAATGTTAAAATTATTTTAATATTTTTAATAAATATTATCATAAAAATAAATATATTTAATTATCATAAACATAAATATTGCCTATCTATATATTTAAAATTTATTTATCCTTTCATAAAATCCATAACACAATATTAATTTTAATATTTTTTGTTTTAAATTATAAATTTAAATTGATCGATTTTAATGTTTAGTATAGTAAAAATAAAGGTGATAAAAAAACACAAATTTAAAAATTAAAAGAGTATAATTAAAAGAGTCAATATTTAAAGATGATAATCATAACTTACATAAAATTTAAAGAATATAAAAAAATGCAATTTCTAATATTTAAAAAATATAAAAAATATATATCATATCATAACTTACATAAAACTTTGGATCAAAATATATAAAAATCACAGAAATTAGGGCAACACTATTGTTTTTCCTACTCTTAATTATACTTATAAATAAACCCAAAATGTTGTTACTAATATATATCTTTTAAATAATTAGATACTTGATATATACTATTTGTTTTAGTACAATGACATGATTTAAATCTATTTAGAATTGTAACACCCCTAACTCGTATCTGTCTCTTGAACAGGGTTTCGGAGCGTTACCGGAACATTTAGAACATTTATCGATTAATTCAGGCAAGTTACTATTCATTCACCGAGGTCATTCATAATGTCACTTAAATGGACCCTCGAGGCCCAATACGAACATTAGAATCAAGTCGGGACTAAATCGGTAACTTAGGGAATTTTTTGTGAAATTTTAAAATTTTCCAAGGTGCAGGGCTCACACGCCCGTGTGGTCCAAGGGACACGCCCATGTGACCCTGGGACACGCCCATGTGACCCTGGGACACGCCCGTGCTGCAGGCCATGTTCAAAACTAGGTAGCTCTCAGACTTGCGCCACACGGCCATGCCATACGCCCGTGTCTCTGTCCATGTGCTCAATTCTGAGCATTTTATTTTCTCGAATTTAAGGTGCAGGGGACACATGACCAGGCCATACGACCATGGGATAGGTCGTGTGTCACACACGGTCTAGACACACACCAATGTGTCTGTCCGTGCAGACAAAATAAAGTCATTTCCTAGCCTCATTTGTCACCCAAATTTTACCATTTTCCTGCACCAAAACATACCAAGTACAATCCAACCATTCCAAGCATTCAAATAAGCAAATTTCATCAGTCACCATGGGCTATCGTTGCATGCATACATGTTTACTAACTTACCTTGGTTCAATTCATGTGTTAAACATGATTTGATCAATTACTTGACATACATATATAGTTACCATAGTATAACATTACAAGTATATCAAAACAACCATTACTAGCCATTCCAATGGCTAGATTACAAGTATCATTTATATTTACATGCCAATATGACCAACATATCCTATACATGCCATTACAACCGTAATTGATTTACCATATTATACCGACATGGGCCGATGAATACTGTGAGTGATCTCCACCGAGCTTCCGATTTACTCTAAAATAAGGGAAAATAAAACGGGGTAAGGATTGTATGCTTAGTAAGTTCGTATAACATGGTACTTAACTTACCATTCATTCTATTTTGAGGTAACTATGTAAGGCACATTCATTCAATTTGACTTCAAGCCCTAGACATATCCTTATTGCCCTTGTTAGTTATATATTCCATAATAACCTCAACACATGTTTGGGCTCAACAATAATCAAGTTTCTATGCACATTTTCATTCCATAACATTTGTTCATTTAACATGCATAAATCATCTCTTTATTTTACAAGTATAATTTCATAATAATTCATCTCAAATTCAGATTATTTCATGTCAGAACTTTATTCATATTTCTCAAAATATCAATGTCACACGAGTAGTAGTACACTCAAAGTATACAAGTCTATAATTAAGAATGACATATTCATCAAATGAATTTCATGCACAAGTATCATCATCTCATGTTTCTTAAATTAATCGTCACATATCATCATTTTCGTGTATTTCAGGCATATACGTGTAATAACTCATTTCTTATTCATATTCTTCTCACGTCAAGAGTTTTACCTGTTGAATCTATTTGGAATATCGATGGATACACAGGTAGTACACTCGAGGTGTAAAGTTCCATATTTCGTCAATTCATACTCGATAGTACCTTGTAGGTACACTCTCGAGCCACGTATTATACAGCAGAATTACCAGTCCAGGCTAAATTCTAGCTGTAACATATACTCTAAGGGCTTTGTCGGATTACCAGTCCAAGCTAAATCCTAATTGAAACATATACTCGAGAGGCTAATTTCGGATTACCCGTTTGGGCTAAATCCATTCTGCAACACATGCAGTTTTATCAGGGAAATCACATTTATCCATCGACTTCCATTTATTCAAACGAGATTTAACATTTATCAGGCAATTGTCAGGTATATGTTCAATCTCATAAATTTATGCATTCATACAATTCAAGTGTTCACATTCAACTCAAGTCTAAAATTTACATTTTTATCATTTATCATTCATCGAGCATTATTGCTGACACATTTCATTTATCGAGCTTTGACGAATATGTGATCATTTCAAAAAATTAAGGCATTTGTACAATTCAAAAGCACAACATTTAATTCAATCACAAAAATATATACAATTTAGTTACACGAACTTACCTCGACAAAGGTTCATGTACAAACATCTACTAATCCGACATCATCCTCTTTTTCCTCGTTCTAACTCCAAATTTGGTATAACCGGATCTATACGAGTAAATTTAATGTTAATTTACCACATGTCACATTCAAGTGGAGTCAATTTTCATCCTAGGCAAAATTACCATTTTGCCTCTAACTTTTCCATAAATTCCATTTTCGTCCTTAGAGCTTAGACTCGAAAAATGAAACTTGTGCAAATTACTCCCTATTCCAAGCCTAACCAAAGCCCCATTACAAAATTTACAGCACATGTATTCATAAAATTTTAGAATTTTTCCTTCAATTTCACAAGTTTACATTTTAGTCCCTAAATCATGTTTTCATCAAAAATCACTTTGTAAAAGTTGTTTATCTATCAATAATCTTTCATTTTCTACCATAAATTTCTAATTTCCAGCTTATATATACATGACCCATTTTTCATATCTTGATAACTTTTCAATTTAATCCCCCAAATGGATAGTTTAGACTATCCCGATTCAAAAAATATCAAAATTACTAAAAATAGGATAAGGAAACTTACCCAATTTGGCCATGAAAGTTTCTTCTCTCTCTCCTAGGGTTTCCATGTTTTATTTTGGGGAATATGGTGAGAAAATAAGATGATATCTATTTTATCATCTTTTAATTAATTAAAATTTTCACTTTCCAATTTAGTTATTACTTTTTTTCTATATTTCCATGGACGAGTCACCAAGAAAAATCTACGTACTTTTCTTAATGGTCTATACCATATAAGGACCTCTAGTTTTGAATTCCATAGCTATTTAATCCTTATAGCCACTAGAATTCAACTTTTGCATTTTATGCGATTTAGTCCTTCTCGTAATTAAGCACTGAATCGATAAAATTTTTGTACCAAAATTTTCACATGTCATATCTATCATATTACGGACCATAAAATAAAATAAAAATAAATTTTATTTTTGGCTCGGATTTGTGGTTCCGAAACCATTGTTCCGGTTTTACTGAAATTTGGGCTGTTACAATATTACTTAAGTAATCGTAATTTATTGTCAACTTTAGACTTCAAGAACTATGAAATGGATAAGAGTTGGATGGATTTGTCAAGGGTGAGCAATGACTATCGAAATGGAGTACAAACTTTCCTAAATTTTCCATTTCAAAATGCAAGCCAAGAGAATATGACAAATAATAATGTTTTCGTATAACATTTATAATTAATCAGTTACTTTTGATTCAATAGGTTTGGAATGGAAAGGACGTCAATGACAAAGTTAAATGGCTTTCCCAAGGTCCGAATAGAGTAGTAAAAAGATATACTGCCTTCCTCATTAATGGATTTAGGTTTCATACAAAATCTCGCGAAAGATTCAGGAGGACTCAAAATTATGGAATAGTTGTTAATTCTTCAATTACAAGTTATGCTAGTACTAGGGACAGTAATCCTGTTAAGGGAAATGTGGAGTATTACGAACTTTTTACATACATTATTGAGTTGGATTACTATGGCAAACAGAAGGTTGTCTTATTTCGATGTGATTGGGCTAATGTTAATACTGCTCGCGGAATTAAAAAAGATCAATTTGGTTTTACAATGGTGAACTTCTCTCGATTAATTCACACTGGATAACAATTGATAGACAAGTCGTATGTATTTTCTTCTCAAGTCAAACAAGTTTTTTCCTCGAAAGATCCAATTGATGAGGGTTGGTACGTTGTACTCCGTAACACCCCTAGAGACTTGTTTGACGTGGGCAATGGAAGTAGAGATGACATAGACGAACGATCAGAAACTTTGCCTTTTCCAAAACAAAACTTAAATGAAACTATCCCTAGTACTAGTACACAATTTCAATGGGTTCACCCGGATGTGGATAAAGATATTTACGAATCATGATGTAGTAATATTTTACGATTTTTTAATTATATGTAATATTATAATTTAAATTTTGATCTTGTTAAATATTTCAACTATTTTATATGTACTATTATTGTTGTAATTAGTTACTAATATTTCAACTATTTTATGTGTATTGCAGATAAAATGCCTAGAAGAAGATTGCAAGATCTAAGTATTCTTCAAAATCCTCCAAATTTGGAAGAAACAAATAGTGAAAAACAGACTGCTATTGGATCTTCAAATGTTCCGAATACAGCTGATGAAACTGCAGAAATTCAAAGTAATGTTAACTTTAATTTATATGTATGTTGACTTTTATTATTGATTTTTGTTTCAAATTCTTATATTATCATATGCCATTTTTTTAGCTGAAAATGGTGGGAGGCGCAAAACTCGAGGACGTACTCTATTAAATGATTTATACGATATGAATTCTATAGAGCGTGTCAAAGTATCTAGAAACAGTCATGGTCAGCCTATTGGATTAGAAGCTCGATTTTTATCTGGATACTTTGGCATTATAGCACGAAATGTCAATCTGTTGCCAATCAACTACAAGTCATGGCATCATATGCCTTATAGTAACAAAAATCAAGCTCTCGATATTATTAAGGTAATAACGTGAATGTAATTTATAATACTTTGGTTTAAATTTCATTTATATTTACTTTCTAAACTTGTGTTATTTGCAGGAGAGATTTGCTTTAGAGGTCTCGGATAATTATGTGAAGAAAGCATTAGCAAAGAAATGGAGAGACCATAAAAGTACTTTAAAGAAGGAATATTTCAAGAAAAAATATAAGCCTCAAAGAGAAATTCCGAAATGTCCCGCCGGGAATGCTGAGGTACTAATAGGAAGATGTAGTTAGATTTTGGAATTCAAAGAAAGGAGAGGTATTATGTACTTCCAAACTCTTATAATTATTACGGTTTATAGTATTTACTATATACATAATAATAATTTTCATAATGTAGGATTTGAGCGAGTTGGAACTACAAGGAGGCAAAATAAAATTCATGCACACAGTTAGGTCGAAAAGTTTTGCTTGTGTAGCTGATGAGGAGATATTTTAAATTTATTAATTGTGTCAAATATTAATTACTTTCTACTAAATAATATTTTTCCTTACTATTTTATAGGAACTGTCGTCTGGTAAAAAAGTTAGATACCTTTAGCTTTTTGACATTACACATAGAAAGAAAAATGAATCTCATATGGCTACTGAAGCTGCAGAAATTATGGTATATTTACTTAATAAAATTTGAATTATTTTAAATATTTATCATTTTTAATTATAATGGTTTAATTCGTCGTTTGTAATGCAAATAGTGCCAAGTTATGTTGCATTTGTTTGATTATATATTTTGTTTCTAACTCCTAAATTGATTTATTAGGAGAAACTAAAGGATAAAATGGTAGAGTATGAAGCAATGGCTTTAAGTGATAGTTCTGTTAATCAGGACGACATTGATAACTGAATTATTACTAAAGTTTTGGGTCCTGAATGGTATGGTCGGGTTCGATTTCAAGGATTTTTTCCTAGCCCAACCCAATATTTTGGATCCAGCTCGCAGCAATACATGTCTTTGATGAATCAGGCTTAAACTGAAGTTCAGAGGTTAAGAGACCAGATGGCTCAGATGCAAGCGAGCACAGTTGAGCAAATTGTTCAACTTAAAGCGGAGGTAGCATCGAGAGAAGTAGAGGCTCAAAGAAAATATGATGAAATCTAGCTACAACTTAAAGCGAAGGCAGTAGCGAGAGAAGCAAAGACAACAATAAGAGCAGTAGAGGCAACAAGAAAATATGACAAACTTCAGCTATAACTTCAAAATATGATGAATATTTTTCAGCAGAATCAATCGCAGAATCTGCCATCTTAAACTTTTGTTTTCTTATTGTGAGAATATATTAACAATATAACTTTTGAATATATTTTGTTATTTCATTTATTAATTTAGATCATATACATATTTCTTTCATGATAGTATCAATTAGATTTGAAATTTTTGGTTAGATTTGAAGTTGCAGGAAAATATGTTAAAAATCTGGGTTCTATAAGAAATAAAAATAAATTGGTAAAATCTGTTAAAGTTAGCAGCGCTTTTACCACAACCGTCGCTAAAGAAGATGATCTTTTGTGGTGATTCGAACTACAAATGCCACAACATGCTCGTCTCTCTTGCGGAGTTTGTAAAAAAAACGTCACTAAAAATCATGTTCTTTAGTGGCGTTTATAATAAAAGCACTACTAAAGATAATGTTCTATAGCGGCGTTTGTAGAAAAAGTGCCGCTAAAGATCATATTCTATAGCGGCGTTTTCCCACATAAATGTCGCAAAATTTAGTGGCGTTATCTGTAGCGACCTTTTTTTGCTGCGCTTATCGTTTTAGGGTTAAAAAAAGCTGCTAAAAACTTGTTTTTTTGTAGTGTAATTAAAATTTTAATAATTTTTTTCATTCATCCAGATAATTTGATAAAAAAATTATAACTGACCTTTGTTGATATGAATGAAGGTGCGGAATAGGATCGTAAGTTTGTCCAAATTGCGGATTTGATTTAGGACTCTAGACGTTTAAAAAAAAATTGAATTTTAACAACTTATATTATAAAAATTTTAATAAAGAGGTTTTTAAATAAATATTTAATTATTTATATTTAATCGTTTCAAATTCTAATCATCTCTGCTATCAAATTATTTTCAATGCTAGATAGAACCAAATAATAGCAAAACAATTTAAAAATAAAATTAAAACCTGTATATAATCAAATTATTTATAGTTATATTGGATACTTTTATTTTAAATAATATATAATTATACTTAATTATTGGATAATGAAGTTTGATTTTAAATTTTAAAATTTAATAATTTAGATGGATGGTTTTAAATATTTAATTCTTTGAATAATATTATTTAAAATAATATACTTATATAATACTTATTTTTAAAATAACACTAAAAGTAATAAATAGATAAACTATTTAATTAAAAAGATAATTCTTTTAAAAAGTGTAATAATAGACACTTGCAATTTTGATTTGGGTTTGAAAGGTAATGAATTTTTTTGGGTATGATTATTTTGGTTCTAAATTTAAATTTTAGCAACTTAATTTTAAAATTAGTTTCTTTTGCTTTAAAATTGAATCAAGTTAGATTTAATTAATTTTGGTTTCGAAATCAATTTTAGATTTTTTTTTATTTCTTTGAAATTTTGGCATGAAGTGGAGTGGATATTTGAATATCCATTTCTGAAATAATAATAACATTAATTTTTAAAAATAAAAATAAAAATTACTTTTAGAAAATTAAGAAAATCAGTCTTAAAGAAATTTGTTTTGGGGCTTGGGCTTAACTTTGAAAGATTATTTAAATTTGTAAAGCCCAAATCAATTTCCAAAAGCGGGGATCTGATTTGTTTTTAAAACTCCAAATTAATTTTTTTAAAGTCCATATTACAGGTTAGGGTTGAAACCCTGGTTTGGTCGTTAGTGTGAACGGAAAAAAGGAAATGCCACGTTTTTTTTTTCATTCACTTAGTAATATTGTTTATACACAAAACAGATTAAAGTTTTTTTTTTCTAACATTAATCTTATTATATCTTCTTCTCATCTATGTTCTTTTTGATATAATGGCTAAAATTACTCATAGCCTCTCATCAACTCTTAAATAAGAGGATAATGCGCTTCAATGCGCTTGAACTTACGTCCTCCTGCACTGGAATAATGTCAATATCAATCGAGTTAAGACTCAATAATATGCATTGTGAAAAATATAATGTCGGTAATGACAAATATTTCGCAAAGAAAAGAGAAATAAAAAAATAAAGAACACACAGATTTTACGTGGAAACCCTTTCGGGAAAAAACCACGGGTAGATGAGAAGAAAATTCACTATGTCGAATTCGAGTCAATTACAAGAGGAGTAGACTATGTCTATTTATAGGCTTGTAAAGCCATATTCTAATAAGAGTGTAGTAAGATTGAAACTCCTTATTCTAATCAATATCAAATAGATGGAGTTTAATAAGGTTTAAAAACCTTATTTAAAATAAAATAAAAAGAAGTGTAGTTCTATAGGGATTCTTCTTTTATTTTATTTTACCATTGTATTTTATTTAAATAAGGATTCGGGTCACTTAATTCTAACAATCTCCACCTTCATCGAGAACTCTCAACGAACAAGTTCTTCACCTCTTCCATAAAACCCCTTAAGGGTTTAACTTCAATAATGAACACCAACCAAGTCTAAGCAATGCTCAAACTTGGTTATAGGAAGTGACTTAGTCATCATATCTGCAGGATTTTCATGGGTACTAATTTTGCTCACAACAATATCACCACGAGCAATAATATCACGAACAAAATGATACCAAACATCAATGTGTTTTGTTCTCTCATGAAAAATTTGATCTTTTGTAAGGAAGATGGCACTCTGACTGTCACAAAATACTGTTCTGATTTGAAGGTCTTCATTGAGCTCACTAAAGAGTCCCTTCAACCAAATAGTTTCTTTACAATCCTCAGTAATCGCCATGTACTCGACTTTCTTGGTGGTAGACAAAGCGTCAGTAGTTTGCAAAGTAGCTTTCCAACTGATTGCACAACCTCCGATAGTAAAGACATAACCAGTGAGAGATCTTCTTCTATCAAGGTCTCCAGCAAAATCAGCATCAACATATCCAATGACTTCATCTCTAGTTCTTCCAGACTGTAAGCAAACATCAGTAGTACCTCGTAAGTATTTTAAAATCCACTGAACTGCTTTCCAATGTTCTTTATTGGGATTTGCCATGTATCTGCTAACTGCACTGACTGCATATGATAAATCTGGACGTGAACAAACCATAGCATACATGAGAGATCCCACTACACTAGAGTATGAAACATGTGAAATGTACTCAATCTCATCATCTGATTGTGGAGACAAAGCTGATGAAAGTTTGAAATGGGCTGCTAAAGGAGTATTAACAGGCTTAGCACTCTGCATATTGAACCTGCAAAGAACTTTCTCAATGTACCCCTTCTGATTTAGGTACAATTTACTTACTTTTCTATCTATGAGAATCTCTATACCAAGTATCTTCTTTGCTGGTCCCAAATCTTTCATCTCAAATTCTTCATTTAGTTGGGCTTTGACCTTTCTTATCTCTCCTTTATCTTTTGTTGCTATTAACATGTCATCAACATAAAGAAGTAGATACACAAAAGAACCATCACTGTTTTTCTTAATGTAAACACAGCTGTCAAAACTACTTCTTTTAAAATCATGAGAAGTCATAAAAGAATCAAACCTCTTGTACCACTGTCTTGGTGACTGTTTCAAACCGTAAAGGGACTTTTTCAGCAAGCAAACATAGTCCTCTTTTTCTGAGACTGTAAAACCCTCTGGTTGTTGCATGTAAATATCTTCCTCAAGTTCTCCATGTAAAAATGCGGTTTTTACATCTAACTGCTCAAGCTCCAAATCATGCATGGCCACAATACCAAGTAAAGCTCGAATCGAACTATGCTTTACAACTGGGGAGAACACATCTGTGAAGTCCACTCTTGGAATTTGTCTGTAACCTTTTGCAACAAGCCTTGCTTTATATCTAAGTTCTTCATCTCCTAGAGTCCCTTCTTTCTTTTTAAACACCCATTTACAGTGAACAACCTTTTTACCTTTACGAAGTTTCACAAGATCCCATGTTCTATTTTTATGGAGTGATTCTATCTCCTCTAGCATAGCAAACATCCACTTTTCTGAGTCTTCACAGCTAACCGTCTCAGAATAATTAGACGGCTCTTGGTTTGCGTCTATATCTTCAGCCACATTTAAAGCATAAGCAACTAAATCAGCCTCGGCATACTTCTTTGGAGGTTTGATTTCTCTTCTAGTTTTGTTTTTGGCGATAGAGTATTGTGGTGAAGAAGCAACTCTATTCTCAATTTTTGTACTGGCTTGAGGAGTCGACTATGTATTAATCTGATGCTCCACCTGCTTTTGATTTTCTTCATTGGAAGAGCCTTTAAGAGATAAGTTAGGTATCATCGCAGTTTCATAAAAAACAACATCTCTGCTAATCACAACTTTTCTATTTTCAGGACACCATAACTTATACCCTTTTACACCAGCTTTATAACTAAGAAAAACACATTTAATGGATCTCGGTTCCAATTTTCCATTATCAACATGAGCATATGCAGGATATCCAAAGATCTTTAAATCAGAATAATTAGCAGGATTACCAGACCATACCTCTTGTGGAGTCTTTTCTCAATGGCAATGGATGGAGATCGGTTGATCAAAAAACATGCAGTAGAGGCTGCTTCGGCCCAAAACGACTTTGGTAAGTTGGCATTTGACAACATAAATCGAACCTTCTCCATGATCGTTCTGTTCATTCGTTCTGCAACACCGTTTGCTGTGGAGTATGACGAACTGTCAAGTGTCTCACAATCCCTTCTAACTTGCACAGTTTATTGAACTCATCAGAACAAAACTCTAAGCCATTGTCTGTGCAAAGGTATTTTATTTGTTTCTTCGTTTGTTTTTCAATCAAGACTAAAATGCGGAAAACACATTGCTTTTCTGCTTCAGGAAGAATGCCCAAATTTTTCTGGAAAAATTATTAATAAAAGTTAGCATATAATTAGCTCCACCTCTCGAAGGCACTCTTGATGGACCCCACAGATCAGAATGAATATACTCCAACGTTCCCTTCGTGTTATGGATTCCTCTGATGAATTGAACTCTCTTTTGCTTCCCAAAAATGTAGTGCTCACAGAACTTCAGTTTGCAAATTCCTTGCCCATCAAGAAGTCCTCTTTTATTCTGCCATGCCATTCTCACTCATATGCCCTAGGCGCATATGCCAAAGTTTAGTAATATCATCATTTGACAAGGAAGAGGAAGCGACAACTGCATCACCAATGACAGTGGAACCCAGCAAAACATATAACTTGGCAGTCTTTCTCTACCCTTTCATCACAACGAGGGAACCTTTGGAAATCTTCAAAATCCCACTTTCAGCTATGTATTTGTACCCTTTTGAATCAAGAGTACTTAACGAAATTAAATTTCTCTTCAATTCTGGAACATGTCGTACGTCACTAAGTATTCTGACAACTTCATTAAACATCTTAACTTTAAATGTTCAAACACTTGCGATTTTACACGAAGCATTATTTCCCATCAAAATAACACCTTCAGACACTGTTTCGTAATTTGTAAACCAATCCTGATTGGGACACATGTGGAAGGTGCAACCCGAATCAAGTATCCACTCCTCGCTCACTTTAGAATTGTTGACAGAAGCGACTAGAAGTTCACCATCGTTGTAGTCTTCTACAACATCAGCTTCACCAGAATTTTCTGGTTGTTTTCCCTTTTGATTCGCAACCTCCCTTTTAATCTTGTTCTGTAGCTTATAGCACTCAGATTTAATGTGCCCTTTCTTCTTGCAGAAGTTACAAGTTTTACCTCTGTTTGAAGACTTCGATCTACCCTTAGATTTACCGCGAGGATTTTGTTCCTGTGTCCTTCCACGATCATCATCAACATTCTAATCTTGTCTCCCACGAACAATGAGACCCTCTCCCTGAGAGTCAGTTTTAACCACAAGATGCTTCATCTTATCATACGAGGCCAAAGAATCATAAACCTCATCAACTGTGAGAGACTCACGGTTATATAAAATCGTGTCTCTAAAGGTTGAATAAGACAGGGACAACGAACAAAGTAGAACCAACTCTAGATCTTCCTTATCATATTGAACCTCCATGGCCTCCAAGTTTGAGAGAATTTCTTTAAACACTGTTAAGTGTTCGTGCACAGACGCACCTTCCTCCAAACGATGAGCATAAAGACGTTGCTTCATATGCAACTTGCTAGTTAGAGTTTTCGACATACATATTTGTTCTAGCCTCTTCCATAATGCTGCGGCAGTCTTCTCCTTCATCACATCCTGTAAAATTTTATTAGACAAATGCAGATGTAACTGTGTTAATGCCTTTCGATCCTTACGCTTCTTATCTTCCTCCGTCAATGTCGAAGGCATCTTATCTACCCCTAGTAGGGCTTCTTTTAAATTCATCTGTGCAAGAACTGCCTACATCTTTATCTGCCACAATGCGAATATGGTGTTGCGATCCAACAGCGGAATTTCATACTTCAAAGACGCCATTACTGTGATCGAGATGAAAAACCTGAAAGCTCTAATACCAATTTGTGAAAAATATAACATCGGTATTGACAAATATTTTGCAAAGAAAAGAGAAATAAAAAAATAAAAATACACAGATTTTACGTGGAAACCCTTTCGGGAAAAAACCACAGGTAGAGGAGAAGAAAATTCACTATGTCGAATTCGAATCAATTACAAGAGGAATAGACTATGTCTATTTATAGGCTTGTAAAGCCATATTCTAATAGGAGTGTAGTAAGATTGAAACTCCTTATTCTAATCAATATCAAATAGATGGAGTTTAATAAGGTTTAAAAAACCTTATTTAAAATAAAATAAAAGAAATATAGTTCTATAGGGATTCTTCTTTTATTTTATTTTACCATTGTATTTTATTTAAATAAGGATTCGGGTCACTTAATTCTAACATGCATGATTAAGGGTTAATAAAGAATAGTAGCACAATATATATTCAACAAAAAAAAAAAAAGAAGAGAATAAGGGGTTGATTGATGGTCAGAGTGAGCAGTCATAATACAATCGAATATAGTTAGTAGCATCAGGGAGATCAAAACCCAAGAAATCAGAATACAGAGCAAATCAAAGTTTTTTGAAGGTAGAACCCTAGAGTTTTTTTTTTTACTATTTGATTTTTGGTTGCATGTAGGAATAAAAGGAAGGGGGAGCTCTGGTGAAGGTGGCTTTATTGGATCAATGGTCATTGACCACCTTGACGTTCATAACCCCATATTCTTAGAACACAAAAATACTAAAAAAAAGAAAAAAAAAAAAGAGAGAAAAGAATGCCAGTCATTAAAAAATAACTTTTCAATTTTGTCCTCCTTCTTCTTTCTTTTCTTCTTTTCTTTCTTTCTTTTGAGAAATATGGTGTAACACCTCTTACTTGAGCTAGTACCTAAACTTGAGCAAGGAATGCTACATTTTATGACATATACTTTATCCAATAGCCAAATTTATTATTCAAGTTCTTCTCATCATTTATACATTTTTAAAGTCATTTAAGACATTATAAACCATTTCTAGGCTTTCTCTAAAGTTTGATTGCATTCATGGTTCATTCGGGACTCTTTCGAATAAAAAAAAGAAAAAGACATACGAAGATAGGGTTAGTGTCAAAACATCATGGGGCTAGTATCGCAACACTAGATTCTTTGATGCTCATGTCAAGACATCTTGTGGCCAGTGTCATGACCTTGAATCCTGTAATGCTAAACAAGTCAAAACTTCTTTATATTTGTGTTAAGATCAATAAAAATTCAATACATGTTCCAATCAATTTAAATCCATACAATACTTAATTTATCAACAAATACTTCTTCAATTCATCATATAACAGTTACTCACTTAATGTCTCAACATTTTCATTTAAACTTCTCTTATACATTAGCAATTTCATCACTGATATAAACTTCTTAGCATACAACTCTTATATTATTTTCCACCTTCTCTCCATTCCACATCCTATATATATATATATATAAGAATCTTTAGCTTTTAGTATATCATGCCTATATGTAATATTAATTATTCTTTCACTAATTACATAAATAGTTTCAAAATTAAGATCAGCATATTGTTTTTGAAACTAGGCTAAATGAAGTTTTTACTATAAAAATTTCATAATTTTCATATAAGTCAATTAATATATTTTTTCTTTATTTCTTTCCTTTTTTTGTTGTTAGGTAGTTTTGACTTTTTTCTACTAAAAAATATTTATCTTTCAGTACAAGATTCATATAATGTTTCTATTCGTTTTTATTAAAAATAGACTCATTAATATTTTAAACATATAAATTTTATCTCCTAATTATTTTTTTTTACAATTTTTAGTAATTTTTCAAAGGCAGAATAAGGGAGCCCAAAATCAATCTGACATTGTCTTATTTAAATTTATTTATCTCATGATCTACCATTTCATTGCTTACACTGTTTCTTCTATACAAAACTAGACTCAATAGAATCTAATTTTATATTTCGTTCAACCTCTAACTCAATTTCTAGTGAATTTCCAAAGTTGAACTACTATTGCCGTCCAAAACTGTTTTAGTAAAAAAATTACTTATTATCAATCATATCATACATACCAACATTTAACACTTATTTTACTTATCAACTATTAGATTCTGATACAAGACCATTTGATTGTACATAACATTATAATTTTGATTATTATTTTATTTTGTCCTTAAAAGCTTACATGTAAATTTAATTACATCATCACTTCACGTACTATAATTCATATCACTTTCTCTTCATAGTTCACAAAATTTCCATTACTTCTTCTTCATTCTCACTTCATGAGCACATTAAAACATAATCAATCCCTACACTAGAAATAACTTTCGTATGTCTTTACCCCAATTAAACATAAATTTCATAAGGAAAAATTTAAATTCTTACTTTGTCTCTTTAATCTCTTCACTTTCTTCTCAACTTTCTTCACTTCAATCTCCCAATTTATTGCCTCCAAGATGATATTTAAACTCTCTAGGGTCTCTACTACAACATTCCTCTTTGATGCTTAAGGAAATTCTCAAGGATTTAGAGTGAAATAGTAGAAATGGGTGACAAGGGACCAAATTGTATGAAATGGAAAGTTCTTTCTTCCCATATATATAATTGCGTGAGAAGTACGGAAATATGAGAGAATTCTATAGAATTTTCCATAAAAATATCCCTTTTATTTGATTAATTAAAATATTATAATATAAAATATCTTATAGTAAAATAACTAATAAAATATTTCTCCAATCACATTTCAACACAAAATATTCATCAATTATTTTTATGATAATTCACGATAATTATCTTGATTGATAAATGAAAAAAAATTCCCTTTTAATATCTCAATATTCATTTTTGTGTCATTTATCATTTTTAATAAAATTCCAATTTAGTCCCTCTTATTTTCCACATATTCAATTTGTTTCATCATCTCCAATTTATTTTACCCTTTAGTCCTCCTCTACTTTGGGGTATTTTCACTTTTCTCCTTTAATTTTTTCATATTTATATGTTGACTCCATAAATTATGAATATTTACACTAAGACCATAATACTTTTTCACAATTTACGATTTAGTTCCTATTTTAAATTGATACATCATGCCATACTTATTGATTTAACTTCTTTTGGCATCCAACACCCTTTCTTTTTTTGGTTTTATGTCTTATTTTGCTTTATCATGAAATTCACTATATACGATTTCAACTTAATACCACTTTTATGACAGCGATTTTTGGGGCGTTAAATGGCATCATCAGTTGAAAACCTAACCATGAGAACCAATTGTTTGAGATCTGGATCTCCAGATCTGAAGAGATAGAAAAAGAAGAAGAAGAAATGTTCATTTTGGAAATTGTTTTTTTGGAAACAAATGAAGGAAATCAAGTTTCTCATAAAAATAGAAGGAAGATGACAAATATTTTATTTTTTAAAGAAAATTATTAATTTTTGACCATCATGTACGGTGTTTTGCCGTTGGAGACGGAACTAGCCAAAAAAAAAAAAACCCAGAGGAAGCCGAGCAAAAAAAAGAAAAAGGTTACTGAAAATTGAAAAGGAAAAAAAAAGAGAAATGGCAAACAGTTGGGATATTTCAGAGAAGGTCCCTTTCTGTTTTTTCAGTTTTTTAAAGGACCTCCACATTTTTTATTGCACCCAAAGTCCCTTCATGTTTTCCATTTACTTTTGTGGGACCTCTGCACTTTCTAAATAACACTTTTAGTTTGAAATTTTAGTTTATAAAAGTGTTGAATAAGCCACTTTACCTTCCACATTCTTTTAATTTTCAAAATTAAGCACTTTCTTTCTAATTTAATTTAATTTGAATTTTTGTTATGAATATTTTAAAATTAGGTGAATGTCTATCAAAATCAAGATCAAAATTAAGATCAAGATCAAATTGATATACATTAAGACTTTAATGTTTATTAGAAGTAGAGTTTTATATCATGTATGCTTCTTATGTCTATAAATATAAACTTTGGAGAACCATTATAAACATTCCCATTTTTCTTTGTTATTTATTCTTTACTCTCTATTTCTTTTCTTCCCTAACTTCTTTATTTTTATTTTATAACCCCTTTCTTTCTTTATTTTAACCCATTTTGAAAATAAAAATCTTTCCAACAACCATCCTAAAAGATTGAACTCAAGACCCATTTCACATTGGTGATGAGATTCAAATATTATTAATATTTTTTAACCCTCCTAATCTATTTTAACCACTTAGCCACTCAAATATTATTAATATTTTTTGTCAAGTGATTTATAAAATCAATGGACACCGAAAAAGAAATATTTGAACCCATAACCTCTCAAAACCTTAACACTTTCTACAACTCAACCATCTTTAAAACTTTCAAAATTTCTTTTGTGTCAAGAAATATGTAAAACATGTTTAGCCATATCTGATTGAATTTATTCATTTGAGGATCGAATATCAGATCTATTCTTCGAGACCTTAACATGCAAGATGCAGGGATTTGTAGGCAGTTTTTTCTTACGTATTTTATGTCTAGATTCATTTTAATTTTAATTCATGATTAATTATTATTTATTTGATTAACTTGTTTTATTTCTATATTTTCAAGTTGATCTCAACATTGATTCTAGTTCTTGATCTTGGATTTATTGGGCAAATTTTAGATTGGAGCTTTGACATTTTTTTGATTGAGATATGATTATTATGTATTTGTTTTATATCTACTCAAATTATTATTAAACTGGATTATTAAATATTGATGGGTTTATAAGGTTTATTAATGAACCTTTTTAGTATATCATTTTCAAATAATTTTCTAATGTCTTATAATATTTGAAAAAAATATAGTATAATAATATTCTTTTAATATTTTAAAGGCTTGGGGTTCTGATAGAAATATATTAATATTATATTACTTTATATACGAGTACATATTTTTTTTCTTATCAAATGTTTTTTGTTTAAAAATATACTGATTGCCAACTCAAATGTAAGTTTTTGTGATCTGTATTCTTTTTAAATAAAGAATATATTGGGACGTTTAGAAGTCCACCCTTCTAGATCTTTTGCATTCCCCTAAGTGAATACAAGTATAAAAAAAAAAATTAAGAATATAATCATAGATGTAATAAGTGGCATAATTACCACCACTTGAAATGGAAACAGTAATAAATAAGATAACAATGATAGTTCTCAAGATAACCCTTTAATGGGTAGATATAACTTATCTTACTAATGTGATATGAAATATCATTAGTCACAAGCTTGTCGTACGCTTAAATATTTTGTTCAAAGTCCGTTAATTTTGTTTGAGGAAGAAAATTGCCTCGTTGACAATGTAACAATGAATACTATCCTACATGTGGAAAGTATTTATCTTAATTAGTACTGAAACAAACCAATATTAATGCAATATTTGATAGTACAAAATTAGTTAAAAGCTCTAGGGGAGCTAATATATCAATATCTAAAAGAACAAATTTAGTGATGGTTAATGCATAATCCTCTAAAGACATTCACGGTAAATGATCTCATATTGAGATTGTGAATCAAGACAAGATTATATTTGATATGAATCAATCTATCTAATTTGATTTTGGAAAGGATAAAGAAAGATTGAGTCATTGAATTATAATTATCACTCTTGTTATTAAATTGAATTGACTGTGATTATCTCTGTGATATTCTTTTTTCAGCATCCCCATGAAGGGTTGAAAGCAAGATATTTGACTATGAAAGATCCACTTGAATTATGAAATATTTTTCAAAAAAGATATGAGCAACAAAATATGATAATTCTAGCTAAATCTGGTTATGATCGTTATGATTGGATGCACCTGAAGTTGTAACGTTTTAAAACTGTGAGCAAGTATAACTTTGCAATACTAAGTTCTCAATTAAAATTCTATTGGGAGAATATTACTGATGAGGACTTTTTAGAATTTTTTTTTTCAACTTTTCATGCTTCAAATATGCTATTGAATAACGAACTATTAAATGAAAACCCATAAAGCTTGTCGTATTAGATTTGTTCTATTCCCTAAAGCGAATGTAGCAATATATAAAGGTGTAATCTTTGATGTGGATGTAGTAAGTGACTATATAATAATCGTAAAATGGATGATCATATTAATTCTTCTCACTACCAGAAGTGGAAAAATGAAGATAAATAAGAGAAAAAAAAGAATTCCGAAGAGAACCCTTTAAGAAGTGAAGATAACTTATGTTATTGATGTGGTATGAAAGGCCATTATTGCGTATTTATCGTAACCTAAACATTAAGTATTAAGTGCATTCTTTTTTGGATTGTAACACTGATTACTTAATTATTGAACTTCGTACTAAAAATAATTCTTCTCACAACTAGAAGTGAAGACATAAACAAGTCTAGCTTTATCTATTTCCACTTTCCTTTCCGCATTTCACTTCTTCTTGTAGATCCACTTACACCCTATGGGTTTAATCCCAATCAGTAAGTCTACAAGTTCCTACACCGTATTGGATTTCATAGAATCCATCTCAGCATCCATGAATTGTTTCCAGAGCTTGGATTCAACGTCCTACATAACCTCATCGTAAGTGAGTGGATTATCATCATCATGATTGACTTTCATATTATAAATACTACCATCATTGATGAAGAAGTTCAGTTTCTTAGAAACTCTCCCTCTATGACGGATTCTCCTATGTTGTTGATTGTTTGTAGGTCTTTCTACAACTTTCTTGTGAATTGAACTTGGTGATTATTCTACAACTCCCGAAAGTTCCTCGAATATCACTTTACTTCGAGGCTTAAAGTTATCCATGTATCTTTCCTCAAGGAAAGTAGCATGAGTAGAAACTTTGATCGTATTATCTTTCTGAGTGTAGAATAATCACCATTTGTTCTTTCCAGATATCCTACAAACATGCAAAATTATGTCCGTGCATCAAACTTCTTTGCATCTTTATCTAGAATGTTTGCTCGACAACCACATATTCTAAAGTGATTTAGAGCGGGTTTCTTTCCATGTCACAGTTCATAAGGTGTCTTACAAGTAGACTTGGTTGGCACATCATTCAGAATATAGCAAGCTGTTTGTGTCGCATATCCCCATAAGGAAATAGAGAGTTGTGAATAACTTAACATTGAGCGAACCATGTCAAGCAAGATTCTATTCCTTTTCTCAGCAACGCTATTCTGCTGTGCAGTGCTCGACAGAGTTAACTAGGATAAAATCTCATTCTCTATGAGTTATCCTAAGAACTCTCCAGACAAGTATTCCTCACCTCGATCAGACCAAAAATTCTTTATGGATAATGTAACACCCCTATCCCGTATTTGTCACCAGAACAGAGTTACAAAGTATTACCGAATAAACAAGATAGTAAACCATTCAATTCATACATCAATACCTATCCAAAATACCTATAAAGGTATCTCTATCACAACATTTCTTTAATACATATCATTCACATTAGCATAAAAAATATACCTCATTCTCATATATTATATAAGTTGACCATTTACACAAAAGATCATCCATAATTTTTATAGAAACCAAAGCATTAACGATAATCACACAAGAGCCTATACATGCCATATAATCTGAATTAAACGTTCCAAAAACTACCGAATTAAGCTGGATAGTGTGACTTGAGTGCCGATTCTATCGTCCAACCTTTCGAGAATATACAATGGCATTAAATAACACAAGTAAGCTTAATGAAGCTTAGTAAATTTGACGCATTAAATGATAAATCTCACCGAAGCAAATACAATAATTCAAACAATAATAATCAACCATGAGAATTCCTTGTCATCCACAATTTCAACCGATGAATTCATCTATGTCCAGATCAATATTTAATAAATAAAAATCTTTCAAATTCATTAAACAGATTACCTTACCGAGATTTTTCATTCGAAGTACGACTTACGGATAATAGTACATCATCAGATCAATCGACCACACCAAACATAAGCTCATAAGAGCTAATCTAACCGAAACACACTAGACAGACTCTCATAAGAGCTAATCCAATCGAAACACGCCAGACAGAAGCTCATAAGAGCTAATCCAATTGAAACATGCTAGACAGAAGCTCATAAGAGCTAATCTAATCGAAACACCCCAGACAGAAGCTCATAAGAGCTAATCCAATCGAAACACGCTAGACAGAAGTTCATAAGAGCTAATCCAACTGAAACACGCCAGACAGAGAGTATAACAAGAGAGTTCGCAACAAATTTTGAACTTTAATTTACTCGGGTAATATACAGATATCTCTCTCCAATACCATCTCCACTCTAAACCCCCGAAACACACCAAATCATGATTGTACTCTATCCCGCGTTCAATCCAAACCGAGCATCAAATTCAATATTATATCTCAAATTACCATTAATTATCAACAATTAAAAATAAATTTATAAGTTGTACCATGTTAATATACTCAACAATTCATATTGATGTTAAATTCTAACCGTACGAACTTACCTGGCTAAATTGCAGAAATGTCAAAGTACAGGGGCATTTTAGTAATTTTTTATTCTCCTCGATTTTTCACTCGGTCTTGATCATGCATGCTCCAAAAGAAGACCGAATGCTTAAACCCTCTTCCATGGCTTCTCTCATTCTCAAATTTGGCAAAACATCAAGGAGAAAGATGATTGCCTTAATTGTTTTATTTAATTTTAAGTTTAATTGAATAATTATCATTTTACCCTTAAAAACTCAACCAAATCTCACCAAATGCCAAGCCTTGTTCATCCAATATCCTTTAATTTGGTTGAATTACAGATTTAGGCCCTTATTTCATGCTTTTATATCCATTAGATACAAATAATGCTATAGCCATTAAATTTTACAACCTTTACGATTTAATCCTTTTTGCTTAATTAACTATCGAAACATTAAAATTTTTCCACGAAACTTTAATACCACCTTAATGACACTTTGTAAATATTTATAAAAATATTTATGACTCGATTTACAAAAGCGAGGTCCCGATACCTCATTTTCTAAAACCACTTGACCTTAGGGTCTTACCACTTGAACTTAACTAATCATTCGAATAACATAAATTATCATATCAAAAACTTGTTTAAAACCATACTCGACTCGTAAATATTAAATAATAATATTTACGAACTTGCTCATTGAATTTGTGGCGCCGAACCACTGTTTTTGACACCACTGAAAATGGGTTGTTACAAGTCTCTCTCCCTTACAAAAATTTCGTCCTGGAAATTTTTCACCTAATAGAAGTCATTACATCAAATCTTTCTTTCATCCAAAAATAAATGAATCATAACTCATCTCGATCCAGAACTCGTATCAGAAGTCATATCAGAACTTGATATTATATCTGAGCTTAACTGAACAACTATTATGTTCTCCTGTCATAACTTTACCATTAATAGTAGATGTAACAGTCCAGTTTGTACCCTAGTCAGAACAGTGGTTTCGAGACCATAAATCTGAGTTCGTATAATACTTTAATATTATATTCTGTGTCGTAAATATGTGACTAAGCATGTGGTAAATTTTCGTAAGTTAATTTGTTCGTCTGTGTGTGTAATTTGACAAAAGGATGAAATTGCATTAAGTGTGAAAGTTACTTGCTATTTGTCAAGATATTAAAGTGTTGTGGCTTTTTAAATGTGAGGACTTATGTGGCAAATTAGCCACTCTTTTGGTTAGTGTACGACATGGGTAGTGAAATATGTATCTATATATATGTTTTTATATATGTACATATATTAAAGTTTTATAAGTTAAAGTTTTATTAAATTCATTTTATAAGTTATGTTTATTTTATGATAAAAGAAACATAAGAAAGTGGCATTATTTTATCTCTTTCTTACCGAAACTCCATGAAAGAAAAAGAAAGTTTTGAAGCTTGTATATTCGGCCATTTGAGAGCTTAAATTCAAGGTATGATTTCGGTCGGTTTTTGATAATTTCTATGTTTTTGTAATCGTTGCTTCGAGAGCTATCAAACCCATGTCTCAATTTAATGAATTGATGATGTTTGTGTGATATGCCATTGATGACTTGTTAAGCTTTTTGATGATTTTTGGTGTTAAATGAAAGATAGGAGCTAGATGAATATACTTTGTTCTTGAATTTTTGATGAATATAGCTAAATAGGGCTAAATTGAGAAAATGGTAAATTGAGGGACTAAATTGCAAATTTGATGAAAAATATGGACTTGTATGTGACATGTATATATTCGGCCAAGCTTGTGTATAAGTGGATTTTGTGAATTTGATGTTTTGAGAAAAATGGACTAAATTGCTAAATTGTGCAAATATGAGGGTTATTTTGCAAATAGCCCTAATTGTGTGTCCTTGGATTGAATTGAATGAATTAGTGAATAAAAGGGTTAATTCTGAATATGTTCAGATCAAGAACCGAGGAAAATGGATTTAGATCGCGGGAAGGCGAAAGTAAACGAGTAGCCGTTTTCATTCCGATAAACCGAAATCCGAGGTAAGTCACTATGCAAATAAACGCATTTATATGAAATTGTAAATGTTCTTGTGATTATTATGGATAATGAATATCTAGGTGATGTTATGCATATGAATTCTGAGATAAGGTCAATATAGTGACAACGTCTGAGAAGTTCCGTACGAACCTAGGAATAGATAGGTTTAACTATGTCATGACATAGATATCTGTTCTGTTTCGTCATGTAAGACCACGTCTGGGACGTTGGCATTGATTTGAGACTCGTGTAAGACCCTGTCCAGGACAGTGGCATCGATATCTGATTATGTGTTCGACCACGTCTGGGACGTTGGCATCAATACAAACTTTACGTATAAGACAACGTCTGGGACGTTGGCATCATTATGATCTTTACGTGTAAGTCCATGTCTGGGATATTGGCATCGTTCTGATGCGTGTAAGACCCTGTCCGGGACAGTGGCATCTATATCTGAGTACATGTAAGACCTCATTTGGGACGATGGCATTGTACTACTATTCCGAGCTTTTGAAGTATCCTACTGGATTCCTTATGGTTCAACGGGCAAGTCTAAAATACGAATGACAAATCCGAGCTTTGATAGATTAAGTAAATGAATGTCTGATTCAGGTACGTTGATTATACACCAAATGTGTATATAAGGTAAGTGACTATGTGTCTATGATTCTTGAATTGATAAATGTGGCAAATTGGCTAAGAATATGAATCAAAATATAAATGTGAGAAATTTACCTTATAGAAAAAAATGTGCCAATGTGGTTATATGTTTACATGCTTTACATATCAAGTTTGTTTGTGTAATGACTTACTAAGCTTTTGGAAAGCTTACTCTATGTGTGTTTAATCTATTTTATAGGTCGTCAAAGCTACTAAAGGCTCGGGACCATCAAGGATCGTCATCACACTACTAATATCATTTTGGTACACCTTGGATATGTATATAGCTAGATATGGCATGTATAGGCTAGTTCTTATTATGAGTTGTAAAGTGAACTTAGCCATGTGATTTGGCTAGCTATGTTTTGGCATTATGCTTGAATGAATGTGATTTGAGAAGTTGTTTTGGTATGATTATTAGAAATATGAAATGGTTTTGAAATGGTAAGTATATAGATGATTGGTGCTTGTGCATAAATGAGATTTGATCATGCAAATTGGTATGTTTGGAATTGGTTTGAAAGGTTAGATTGAATGAATATTGAATCGATTGTAGTGTGATTATCTTAGTTGACAAATATGCATGATTTGGTTGGCTATTTGGTATGTTTTGATGGTCATAGGTGAATGAAATGGGATGTTATATGTTGATTATAGGTTTGACCCTTATGGATGGCGTTTTAGCCTTGTAAATGGCCTATAATGTCACACGGTTGTGGCACACAGACGTGCCTTAGACCTTGGGTAAATTGGCAGAATGCAGCCTAAAAATAACACGGCCTTGACACGGGTGTGTTTGGTGACTGTGGTGGGGAAGTCAGTATAGGACCACAGCTAAGATATACGGCCGTGTCTGGTGGCCGTGGGGACCAAGTCAGTATTTAGACACGAAGGGACACACGGGGCTGTCTAGAAGCTGTGGAGGGCACACGATCTCCTCGTACAGACGTGTCTTCCCTTTATTTTAGAAAAGTTTCAAATTTTCATGGAATTTCATATATGTTTCAGTTTAGTCCCGACTCGACTTTTAAGCATGATTAAGGTCTCGAGGACCCGTTTAAGGGACACTATAGTTGAGAATGATGTATGAAATGATGAATTTCTACAAATGTTTCTGATATGTCTGGTAACGCTCCTAACCCTAATCCGGTGACAGACTCGGGATAGGGGTGTTACAGTATAACTACTGAGAAATTTCTAGTGATTGTCTGTCGAAACATAACCGAGAAACTCGAATTATCAAACTCTGATTGATGCTTCTGACATGTTTACATTTGTAACTTTCAATTGATATTTGTTCCACTTTCATGGGAAGCGTCAAGCAATATCATTTAACAGAAGCGCGACAACTTCAACTATGAAGATGACTTTAACCCACAATGACATTTCTTGATTATAACTGATCTGATAAATATATTTTTGTATCATGTCATCTAGAATATGAATTCCTCATTCTGTCTTTCCGTCAATTTACCCGTGAATGTACAAAATTTATTCCCGGACTTGAGGATAAACTCAAATGCATATAACTTAATTAACTTTTCAAATGAATAACCCGCTCTGATTAAAACAACTGAGTGGATCTTAACTATAGGATAATATCATTTCAAAATAATATATCATAATTCCCTCAGAATACCAGTCAAAGATTTCTACAAACTGTATTAACTCAAACGAAACATAACATCTCATTTTAACTCATTGACATAATTCGAGATTACCTGAATAATGAGAATCAATATGCAAGGTTGAGCTCGATCTTCCATCGTCTATACTTTTTCTTTACCTATCCCCTTCATGAAAACTATAAATTGGATATATAGTAAAGCTATTTCAATTATTAACATCGAAGCTTTGAACCATACTGGAGCCATAACCATCATATGAATTAAAACCATAGTGCTATAATGAGACCAATGTTTCAATCATATAGATAGAACAATACCTCAACATCAATAGTGTACTCCGAAATAAAAAATCGAATGTAGTTCAAGTAACAACCAGTGCATTTACTCAACCTCTATAAATCTAAAATTTGTATCACTATGTTCTCATGATCAAACTAGAAATTATAACCATAATAGGTGTAATTACCTTCGGCCAGTGAATATCTTTTACAGATGAACCATGTTTGACGGATTAAATAATACGAATGATAAGAAAATCGAGATAATGAAATCCAAGATGTGAAGCTATACTGAATTTCTGATAATACAACCCACATTGAATAATAAAGAGATCGATGATACCCCAGAGAAAATCCAGAAGAATATCGCTCATATGCATTGGAAGCAATTGTGATAGAGACAACATAAATTGATATATATAATTCAGAGGATCAACCAATAGAAGAAATAAAATAACATCATATGAGTATTATTATTGAATATTCTACCGAACATAATAGAATAGAACGCCAAAGAAGAATAGAGCAATGCCGATTATAATCAACCAGACTAACAATACTTCCGTCTAACATTATGGTTAGCTAGCATTCTCATATGATAAGAATTACATCTGAAAATAAACAATTGCATATGCCTCTGAAGATAAAAGAACATATAGAATATCAAGATGAGATCGTTGTAAGATACTCGGTCATAATAGCTGAATAAGTCGATCACCCTGATTAACCTCTTCATTAATAGCGACGTTACGTATCTCGAATGACCTTCAGAAAAATCTAGTATCTCTTCTAGAACTCCCTTTACTTGCTAGCCCCTACTTGGCTCTGACCATATTATTACAGATTCAATCATTGAACTTTATAGCTTCTCTTTTGTAGACTTAATCAACATAAATCTTGTATGAATTCCGTTGTATGAGACTTTGAAGGTGAGGGGTGGAGGTCGTAAAGCCACTAAATCTAATTCTCATATATACACATCAAACATATCTTTCATTAACAACATAACATTATGGACCTATTTTTAAATTCATTTGCATAAACTCGTTGAACCACTGGTTCATAAACTCAAAGAACATATGTTTAAGTTCATGTTCCTAAGCAGGAGGAATCGGAACACTACTGCTCGTCCCATGATCAGAGGTCGGTACGTTACTATTAACCTCACCATTTTCAGCACGATCAGATCCGTCTAACATCTTACAATCTATAAGAAAATAAAGGTTAGATCGGATCAAACACGTGACACTATCACATAATTATATGGCATGTAATACTAGACATTTCAGACGCTACGTTCAGCCTGAGAATCGACTAAATTTGACTCTGATACCATTAAATGTAACACCCCTAACATGTATCCGTTGTCGAAATAGAGTTACAGAGCATTACCGAACAAACGAAACAGTAAACCATTCAGTTCATATTTTAATACCTATCCAAAATACCTATCAAAGGTTTCTTAATCACAACATTTCTTTAATACATATCGTTCACATTAGCATAGAAACCATACCTCATTCTCATATATTATATAAGTTGACCATTTACACAAAAGATCATCCATAATTTTTATATAAACCAAAACATTAACGATAATTACACAAGAGCCTATACATGCCATATAATCTGAATAAAACTTTCCAAACACTACCGAATTGAGCTGGATAGTATGACTTGAGTGTCGATCTGATCGTCCAACTTTTCAAGAATCTACAATGAAATTAAACAACACAAGTAAGATTAATGAAGCTTAGTAAGTTTGATGCATTAAATGATAAATCTAACCGAAGCAAATACAACAGTTCAAACAATAATAATCAACCATGAGAATTCCCTGCCATCCACAATTTCAACCAATGAATTCTTCTATGTTCAGATCAATATTCAATAAATAGCAAATCTTTCAAATTCATTAAACAGATTACTTTACCAAAAATTTTCATTCGAAGAACAACTTACAGATAAGTTTACATCGCCAGATCAATCAGACAAACCAAATAGAAGCTTATAAGAGCTAATCCAATCGAAACACGCCAGACAAAAGCTCATAAGAGCTAATCCAACTGAAACACGCCAGACAGAAGCTCATAAGAGCTAATCCAACCGAAACACGCTAGACAGAGAGTATAACACGAGAGTTCGCAACAAATGTTGAACCTCAGTGTACTCGGGTAATATACAGATATCTTCCTCCAATACCATCTCCACTCCAAACCCCCGAAACACGCCAAATCACGATTATACTCTATCCCGCGTTCAATCCAAATCGAGCATCAAATTCAATGTTATATCTCAACTTACCCTTAACTAACAAAAATTAAAAATAAATATATAAGTTGTACTATGTTAATCTACTCAACAATTCATATTGATGTTAAATTCTAACCGTACGAACTTACCTGGCTAAATTGCAGAAATGTCAAAGTACAGGGGCATTTTGGTAATTTTTTATTCTCCTCGATTTTCCACTCGATCTTGATCATGCATGCTCCAAAAGAAGATCGAATGCTGAAACCCTCTTCCATGGCTTGTTTCATTCTCAAATTTGGTAAAATATCAAAGAGAAAGATGATTACCTTAATTGTTTTTATTTAATTTTAGGTTTAATTGAATAATTATCATTTTACCCTTAAAAACTCAACCAAATCTCACCAAATTCCAAGACATGTTCATCCACTATCCTTTAATTTAGTTGAATTACAACTTCAGGCACTTATTTCATGCTTTTATATCCATTAGATACAAATAATGCTATAGCCATTAAATTTTACAACCTTTACGATTTAATCCTTTTTGCTTAATTAAATATTGAAACATTAAAAATTTTCAACAAAATTTAATACTAGCTTAATGACACTTTGTAAATATTTATAAAAATATTTATGGCTTGGTTTATAGAAACGAGGTTCCGATACCTCACTTTCTAAAACCACTTGACCTTAAGGTCTCACCACTTAAACTTGACTAATCATTTGAATAACATAAATTATCATATCAAAAACCTTTTTAAAACCATACTCGAATCATAAATATTAAATAATAATATTTACTAACTTACTCGTTTAATTTGTGGCCCCGAAGCCACTATTTCTGACACCACTAAAAAACGGGCTGTTACATATAAACCTAATTGCTTTTCCACTTCCGCACAAAACTCTCAAAATTTATCAAAAGTTTTGTTTTTACGGTGCATTAGATAAGCATATCCATATTGAGAATAGTCATCGACAATAGTCACATAATAATCATAACCTCTTCGATTACAGATGCTCATGAGACCACATGCATCAGTGTGTACAAGTTTATAAGCTTGGTTAAACCTTGTACCTTTCACATTAAAAGACCTCTTAGTCATTTTACCTTCCAATGAAGATTTATATTGTGGAAGACTAATTTCTTTAAGAATACTTAAAGGCCATCTTTCACAAGTCCAATGATTTTTTCTTAGTTAATATGACCAAGTCTTAAGTGCCATAGGTACCCCTCATTAGAGTGATAAGTTTAAACTTTTTATCCATCATTTTAGTTTGAAGCATCAAGTAGTTATTTGGTTTGATAAAGTAGAGATTAATTTTCATCCATCTATTGCAAATCAAAGAATGATTTTTGTGAATAACAATCACTTTATTAAATGACACAGAATAACCATCATTAAATAAACATGCTACAGAAATTAAATTTCTCTTAAAACGAGGAACATAAAACATGTCCTTTAAAGCAATATTCCTAAAATTATCAAATTGTAAAATAACTTCTCACACTGCTTCGACTGAAATAAAGCTCCCATCTCTGATCCGCAACGAGAGGCTCTTGTCACGCAGACTTTTCATTTTGTTGAACCCCTGTAAAGAAACACAAACATGGTTAGTGGTTGTGAAATCAATAACCAAGTTGTTAATTGATTCTTCCACTAAGCAAGCTTCAACCATAGAGAGTTCTATATCTTTTCCATTTTTGGTTAGGTAAGTCAAATAATCCTTACAATTTGATATGAAATGCCCTTTCCTGTTGTAGAAGAAACATTTGATCTTTTTAGGATCTTTTGACTTCTTAGCCTTCTTCCTATCCAGACGAGGTGGAACCGAAGACTTAGTTGGTTTCTTCTTTCCCTTAGCTTTCTACTTTCTTTTAGAGGACGAGGGGCCTACAACTAAGTTTTCCTTAGGTTTATTCTGAAATGGCTTACCATCATTCAACTACAACTCATAGGATTGTAATTATTCATGAGCTAAGTCAAGGCAAGTTGCTTGTTCCCCAAGTTGTAAGCGGCCGTAAAACCAATAAACTCATTGGTTAAGGATTTGAAAAATATTTCAATATGAGTGTTCACGTCTAGTTCAGCCCCATTGTCCTCCACTTCTACAAAGAATCCCATAAGCTTAAGCATAAGTTCTTTGATCAGAGTGCCGGGTTTCTGCTGAGAGTTAATCAAATTTGTAATAGTGGATTGTTGAGCCAATGCGACTTGGCCTTCGAGTAAATCCTCCAAATTTTTCATGATCTCTTTGGCAATACGAAAATTCTTGTGTTGCTTTTGCAACACACTACCCATGCTCGCTAACATATAACATCGAGTGATTGATTCAAAATCTCTCCAGTGATTTCTAGCTTTAGGCTGAGGTTCAGGAGGGCATGTATCGTCAAGAATGAGTTTAATTTATTCTCAGTAAGAATGCTAATAAGAGGATTAAGAGGCATGTTTTAACTAAAAAAAAAAGATTCACTAATTACTATCTTTTTATTAAGCAAATATTTTCATTTCAGCAAAATATCAAGAATGCAGTATGATGCATGCATCTTGTATTAAAACACTGAAAAAATATTTCTCCGTTGCTATGATCATTCTCACACCCATCAACCATGTCACCTTGGGGTCCCATGATTAACTAGCAAGAACATGGATTACATCTAATTAGTTCGTGAATCTTAATTCTCAAGACTCCACACGAACCAACAACTGTTTAACGTTTAACCATCATCTCTAGCTTAAATATCATTTCTTGGGAAACTATTTAATAAGAGATAATCTTAAGTGTGTAACCATTGACTCAATACCCATTATGAACATGCTTTCATTTGTGAGTTATCTTGGGATGATCTCTCTGAGAGTCATGCATGATCAGCTGTCCTTAAAAGTAAATCCCATTTAATGAACCCACATGATAAAGTTTACCTTGGGGTGCGGCCAGGATAGACACTAACTCGAAACTTTATCATGCTATCACTTAGGGACCATCAATGGAGGCCGTAGGTCTTGTTTAAGGACCTTCTCCCATTTAATATTTTAGAAAAAAAAATGCAAGGTTTTTATCCCAGATTTCTAGAATGATCATACAATAGTCCTAGTGGCATTCTTACCTAATCTATATGACATGCTTCCAATACATGCATGTCATGCTATGATAATTTTATAATATTCACATTCATTCATACACAAGAATAAATCAATCATAAAAACAAATAATTTTGATTCTCCATGGTTTTTCTTTTAAGGTAAAAAACTGAAGAAGTGAATGTGAACCGTGCACCAGGTAGGGTCCCAGGAAAGGGAGATGATTAAAATTTGACCATTTAAAAACCAAGCCTTTCCTAGCTATATCCAATCCTAAACATGCACTTTCTCATTACCACACTTCTATAGTAATTGAATAACCTAAAGAAGTGAATAGAACAATACAACACATGTACTTTCTCATTACCACACTTCTTATTTTTAATCGATGAACTGTGGATCATCTCATATATCTATATATCACAATTATAACATTAAATAATATAAATATTATAAACAATTATAAAATAGATATATAATGAGATAAGTAATTAAAATTAAATTGTCTGCCAATGCTTCCACGATTCTATTTCTAGAAAAAAAATAACAAATAAATTAAATAGTTTTTTGCCACAAGGCATTCCTTGGGTCTTTGGAATGACGGAAATGTGCAAGTGTACACAATCGCAACAAGTAATTAAGTGACAAGTAAATGTTGAGTTATCGTACCCACAGGGATTGTGAAAAGAATTATTTATGAATGCTATTTAAAACACTTTGGTGAAGAAAAATATTTTGTTTGAAGAGGGTGACTAAAAACTAAGATTTTAAACTAAGTAAACCAAATAAATAAATCTCAAATGAACGATTTCAAAATACGATTTTAATCAAGATGACATAATTGTGTTAGATTAATTACATTTATTAACTTAGAATTATTAAAATCATGTTTATATTGTTACGAATAAATTCATGGCAACTTAGTAATTTGCTAACTTATGAACATACTCACCTATCAAAATCCATTCATCTCTTGACTATATCCCTATGTCAATTCAATCGATTAAACAAATCTTAATAGGCAAATATGTTATTGCACATACATACTTATTAAATCGAAATAATCTCTTGTACATATCCCTATGTCAATTCAAACGATTAATTAAATCTAATAAGAACATAAAAGGTAACAAAGTATACCTACCTTGAAACAGTTTAATCACAATAATCTTACAAGTTATGCAAGGCAAATGTATCGTCAAATACCGTTGCTAATTTAACCCTCCGTTACTTTAGATGATTAAACATGCACTGATTAAGTACTGTGTCCATTAATTACAATTTCAATCCGTTTAAATAATTAATTCATTAGCTACCTCACAATTGTAATGCAAGAATAACTTAGTCATGATTTTACTGAATCAAGCATCTTACCGAGGCCTATAACAACATAAACACAATTTTAACAATTTTAGCAAATGAAATGCAATCAACCTAACACGAATTAAATTCAAGCTAAATTAATTAAATTAACCATTCCAGCAACATAAATATTCATAGATATGTTCATCATAACAACAACAAAAATTAAAGAGATAGGGAACAAGAATCAAATCCGGTGTTTTTCTGTGGCTTGACTAGTTTGCTCCGTTCTTCCTTCTCCGTTGCCCTTGTTGACCAAGGCTGCTATGAACATGTAATCGCTACTCCAAATGGCTGATGAATGCCCCTTTTCCAAGAGGAGAAATTGACAAGAGAGCAAGGAAATTTGGAGTGGAAAAGAAGAGAGAAAGTGGAGAGAAGAGGGAAAAGATGTGAATGCTTGAGATGTGTTTCAATGACCAGCCTAAAGGGGTTTTTATAGCTGAAGAGGGCTGCTAAAAATAGATAAAATTATCTGCCAAATATCCCTCCCTTGGCTGGCCACACATGTGGCAAGGTTGATAGTTTCAACTTTGCTAATTTAGGCTTGGGGCAAATCTATAAAGCCACCAATTATGGAGGGGTTTGTTTGCAACTTGAACAAGTCTTAAAGGACCTCTTTGCAAGCTAAATAATCAGCCAATAAGCTGATTTGGGTCAGCATATGGACGCTTTTGGGCTGTCCACTTCTTGGTTGGTTCAATTCACTCGGTTCGGCTCAACTGGACCACTTTTTCATAATTAATTAATAATAATTTATTTAATCCAAATTAAATTGGATATAAATTAAAATTAATTATATCATGAATTGATACACATAATTGGACCGACTTAGGCTGGAAATTAATTCGCCTTGATACTTCAAATTGCTTCTCAGTTTTGAACATACTTCAAATTGCTTCTCAGTTTTGAACTTGTAGCAGTGTCTGCCAAGTCATTTTTTGCCCTTTGTGCAAATTTATCGAAAAAATGATCAAAATTAATCAAAATTAATTATAAAATTAATTAAAAGTCAAGATGTTAATAATTTAAGTGAAATTTAATTATTTTATAAAAATTAATTATTTTTTGATAATGATTTTATCAAAACTGCATGAATTTAAGTTAAAAAGGGCATGAAAAAGTGTGTATATTTTTGTGTTTCCACACCCCCAAACTTAATTCATTGCTCATCCCGAGTAATGCACAAATTTGAAAAGAATTTCTCGAAAACACCTTTGAAAAACTCCTTCAGAACAACATTCTTCCCAGAATAATGAATTTAATATACTTATGCTCAAAAACAAGAAATTTGATAGTTATGCTACTTAGTATACATATCGTTCAAATTAATCTCAACAACTATTATGATAGAAAAATTAGACTAAATGCTTCCTTAACAAAGACATGTTAACCCTTACCAATTTGATTTTATTTCCTTATTCTAGATTAAGCTACAATCATTAAGTTTAACTAATGCCTTCATATGTTGAACATAGCAATTTCTCTCCACTAATGTACGTAGCATAGAAAACTTGAATCAATAGGTCTTTTAAAAGGTTGTAACGTGGCTAGGCTAGGGGTAGGTAAAAAATAGATAAATTTAGGCTTAAAACCTTAGACTCAGCTTCAATTGGACCTTTGGAATAATTTCCCTCAATACACCAACTTACTTTACTTTCACATGCTCTTTTGTACATCTA
Organism: Gossypium bickii; assembly: GCA_025503065.1. Taxonomy (NCBI): domain Eukaryota; kingdom Viridiplantae; phylum Streptophyta; class Magnoliopsida; order Malvales; family Malvaceae; genus Gossypium; species Gossypium bickii. Next base: position 35,545,395 of record CP106717.1, on the reverse strand, counting down.
TTTTCTTTCAAGTACATGTGCTCTTTTTTTTTTCAACACGAGCATTTTGTTGTATGTACTACAATTTTTAGAGCATTTGATACTTCTTTCAACTCCCCCAAACTTATTTTCAAAGTATACTCTGAATAATACTGAGTCTAGTGTTGGGGACAATTTAAAGATAATTAAGAGAAAAGTGATGGCTAAATATTGTAAAGGTTCAAATAAAATTAGGCCATATAGTCTCAAAGTTAGGTTTAAAGGGATAAAATTTCATTATGTTTGGCTTGAAAGGCTCAAACAGTCCCAAAAAAAGTTGCCTAAATCATTTTCAACATTTCATGCTTCCTAGGATTTCGCCTCAAGAAACTACTAAGTTAGTTCTAAAAAACTTAAAATTTCATGCACGTCTAACTTTCCTAAGGAACTAAAAATTTTATGATACGATTTGCATACTTCATTAAAAATACATTTATATCATTATTAAGCTAACATAACAATTTATTGAAATAATAGAAATTTATTTATACTGAAGTTTAGTATGCTTAACAAAATTTCAAATTATTGAACAAAACATATCCTAATCATCATTAAAAGAACTATTTATTCTGAGTGGAAATAATTTCAATTTTTCGATCCCCCTACTTAAAATGAACAATGTCCTTGTAACATCCTAGAATTAGGGGTTCTGCATTTTGCACTATTTCTTGCGTTTGGCTAGTTGTGCTTGTTGTTTTGGTGTTTTGGGGAGTTTTGGGAAGGCTCGGGTTCAAGCCAGAGCCTTGGTAAAATTTTAGTTTTTGGGCATAGGGGGGAGAGCCAGGGGAAGTTGGCGTTAAGGATATTCATTTGTGTTCGATGACACAAAGATGAGCTTATGGTGGAATGGAGGTGGCGTCACTGGTAGGAGCAGAGGGGGAGGAGTTTGAATCCCATCTGCTGCACTGTGGAGTATTATTTTTGGGCTCAAGGTGGTGAAGTGTTAGCATTCAGCTGGGACTCTTCTAGGAGGGGTTTGAATGAGTCAAATCATTTGAAATGGATGGATGAGAGGTGCTTGAGGAGTTGAATTGGTCAAACCAATTTGAAAGGGTGATGGGGAGAATTTGGTGGAGCAAAACAAGGGATTTGGTGTGCGATGGAGGTGTTGGCCGAATGTGGGGGTCTTTGAGGGAAGAATTTTGGTCATGAAAGGGGGTCTTTTGTGAGAGTGTTTCGGTTTTGAGTCATGTGAGTGTGTGCCAAAATTGTGGAAGCATTTTCTTAGCTTTTGTGCATTTGAAGAGCATTCTCTTCTTTTTGGTCAATTGTGTTTCACTTTTAGTTGTCTGACTAATTGCCGAAACCTTAGTCATTTGGGTGGCTTATTCTTCATTTTTTTCATCTCACCGTAAACGTTTTTCTTTTCTCTTCTTGGTTGTGGACGAACACCAAAAGCCGGATCTCCCTTGTTCATCTTCCACAACTTGTTTTCCTCACCATAACCTAACCTCTCCTCACTCATATCATTTCTCTTTTCATTTCATCTCTCTTTCTCTTCTACACTCTTTACTATAGCTGAATTTCTCCCATCTTCCATCTTGTTTTCTCACCATAACAGAAACCTCTTTTCTCCCTCATTATCATTCTACCCTTCTCCCATTGATGGAACCTTCTCTTATTCTTATTGGAATTTGTTTCTTCTCCATTGGTTGATAACTGAAACTCCATCACTTTTCACTCCTTCTCATTTCGTTCTCTCTCGTAGTTGTGGAGTGGGGTGGCCGAATCTATTTTCTCCTTCAACTCATCAGTAAACGCAAGGTAAGGGCAATTCTGTTCATCTTTTTATTTCTCTTTTTGGTCTTGGGTTGCTCTTAACCGATGTGGCTATCTCTTTTAATGTTAGATTTCGGCTAATCCCTCCTTTTCATCTCTCATTATGGAACGTTTACCCCGGTGAACCCCATTAGCTGAACGTGTTGAAGTCTGAAGGTTAAAGGTCCGTTGATTGTCGAATCTTGCCATTCATTCGGGTTCTTAAGCAGTAAGGGCCGAATCTCCTACTTGGGTCTTTCAAAGAGTAGGTAACACTTTCTTTGCCCTTCTTTTAGTTGTGGTCGAATAGTGATGTATTAGCCGGGCACATTACCTCAATCTTGCGTGGTGTTGTTTATCTTTGGGTAAGGGTTCGATTTTCGATTGATCAAGAACCTGCTAGTGCCGTGTAATATCCTAGATTTAGGGGTTATGCGTTTATGCATAATTCAAGTGATAGTGGGCTTAGTGTGTGCTTGGATATGTTTTAAGGGTTTTTAGAATTATAGAATGTAACGGAATGCCTTAGAAAAATATTAGATTTTTATTCTTAGAAGGGGAGCTAAGCAAAATTGGCCTTAAGAAAATTAGTTTGAGGTTTTAATCACAATGAGTCAATTGGTAAAGTGGCAAGTGGAGTGTGGAGTGTATTAATGGTCTTAGGTTCGAATCCCATGGATGACATTAATGTGACTTTTAATTTTTGTATGGCATGTGTTGGTCAAATTTTACTTATGGTAAGGATGGACTTTGTTATTTATGGATAGTAGACTAAGGAATAAGGCAAGTACTTATTTATGGTATGGTATCAAGGAATTATGGTATAATGAGGGGACAAAAGGCATGGATTATGGAGTGTTGTTTTGGAAACTCTTCTATGGCATTTTGTCCATGAACATGGATGGTTTCATGGACTAGGGGGGAGTTGGCCGAATTTTTGGAAGGAATAGGATTAGGAGGAAATAAAGAGGAAATTGTGGGATTTGTGATGAATATGTGAGTTGGATGGCCAAGGGGGATTTCCTTGATGACCATTTCGGTTTTGTGAGTAGAGGGGAGTAGCCGAATTTCTCTTAAGGAGTTTAGATGTTTTATTTTCGGGTTTATTCTTCTTTCTCTAGTGTGGTGCTGAAATCCTAATGCCATTAAAGTGCCGTTTTTGTGCATAAGCCATTTAGTTTCGGTTTCCCTTCTCTTTGTTTTGTGTTTGAAACTTCAAAGATCTTTAAGGTCACTAGCGTTTTCTTCTTCTCTCTATTTGCTAGTTTGGTCGAATCTATCTCCTTTCCCAAACTACTTCTTTTCCTTTTGATAGCCGAGTATGTCATCACCATTGGTAAGGCTTGGCCGAACCCTATAGCCTCTTTCTCTCTTGTCTTTGCTTGAAATTTTAAAAAACACCATAGCCGAATCCTCTTAGCATTCAACTCCCTCCACTTTGGCGTGATCTCTCTCTCTTCACCATTCAAGTGCCGAAATCTTTCTCTTTGGGACTTGAAGTCGATTCTCTGAGGGTGATACCATCGATCTCTTGCTCTGAGTTTCATTTTAAAGTGTGAAGTGCTCGCATAGAGGAGTCTTTTGGATTCGATTCTTCAAGGTAAGTAAGTGTAGCATTCGGCCATAGGCCATTGTATGAGTTTAAGTGATGACCGATTTCTGACTTTGGTTCTTAGGAACAAATCGACTGGAATAAGAAAGTTTCGGGATTGAGTAAACTGTGCCAAAAAGGTGTGTAGTTATCGCACTATTTCTTGATTGTTTATATGTGTTATTATGTATATGCGTATGATGTGTACGGTAACCAGCAATAATGGCTAAAATGATGGATACCCATGTTGAATAATCGATTAACAAGTTCAGTATTTTATGATGTTAATTTACATATGATCTATGTATGAAAACGTGATAGCATGTGATGTATGCTTATTTTTATGATATTGTGGCATGATACATGGGACTTGGGATGTGACTATCGAAGGAAAGGGTGTACTTTATGTACGTGGTCTGATGTTAGCCTTGTGCTACATTGGCGCTTGATGTTAGCTATGTGCTTCATCAAGGGTGGTGTTGGCTAGGTGCCCATCTCGGCGGTTGATAGCTATGTGCATCACCGTGGATTAATTGATATGTGGGATCACTTATGTGATCGGTGGCTTAGCCACGGCCTTGAGCAGCAAGTCTGCCGAGGTAAGTTATGTGGGATCACTTAGGTGATCGGTGGATTAGCCACGGCCTTGGGCAGCAGGTGTGCTGAGGTAGGTGTAATGGATGGAATTAGGTTGGGTTGGGCTTCATTTTGCATAATTTTGTATGTGGATCAGTGGATATATGGGCCAAGCCTATATGTGGAGACATGTGAAATAATTACACACTGAGTCTGTGTGACCCACCCAATTTTTTTTTTCAAACGTTACAGGTGATGCATAAAGCTTGGACCGGGTTGGAGTGGATACAAGGTGGCCCATGCATAAGATGTTTTCACTTAATTTATGCATTTTATATTATCAGTATTTTCGAATGATTATTTATTGTAATAAGGGCCACTTAAACTATTTGGAGACTTTATTTATGGTTTTGAGGTTATGTTATTATTAAACTAAAGTTGGAAATGATTTTGATAATCAAGTGATATTATAAATACTTGTATTAAAGTTTTCAACCGAATATTTTGTAACTAATTAACTTTATTTTGCATTTTAAACCCATGTTGCTTTATGAAAAACAAATAAATTTTTATGTTTTCACTCTAAGTCAAAATATTTTTTTTCAAACGTTTTCCGCAGTGGCATCCTAGATTCGGCCGTGGCTTATGGGCCGGGTTTGGGGTGTTACAAATTGGTATCAGTGCAAGGTTCAAAACTCGACTTTGAGGGTTTTGGGTCCAAAAACATTTTTTAAGATGGGCTTTTCAAAGCTTTGGGCTTTCATAAATTTTTCAGGTATATTTTGGCATGGCACCTGTATCTCCGACCCGAAGTCCACCAGGTAAGTACCTTTAATTGTTGTGTGAATTATTATATGATTGGTATGTGGGTATGATGGGAACGTAGATTAGTAAATTAAGTTATTGAACTTTAGGATTAGCTTACTCCAACACAAGATTCATAAGACTTAAGAACAACCGAACAAACCTGTGAACTAAGTCGCTGAGTTAGGGTGTGGCAACCATTGTGCGCATGTCTAGGATTGGATTCAAGAAGAGCATGGTATTTAAGCAGTCCTCGTGACTCACCTCCTCTTTGTTGGAATCCTACCTGGTGCGTAGTAACGGTTCACCCTAACCAAGAGGACTTATTCACGGGCTAAACCCGATAACTAAAACCCGAAAGAGACTAGCCGTATTTTTATAAAAATCTCAGTTTTAAAATCACTGAATTACCCCTTGATTTGTAAAAAAAACAAAAAAACCATTTTCGACTTTGAAAATTTTTCTGAAAATTTTTTGATTCACAAAATTACTAAAATACCCCTGGTTGAAAAATTACGAAAATGCCCTCGATTTATAAAATTACCATACTACCCACGACTTTTGTAAAAACATTCTTACTTTACAAAAATACCAAAAACTCCTATTTTACAAAATAGTAAGATACCCTGATTTGGGAAAATTTACTAAAATGCCCCTGACTTCCAAAATTACCAAAATAACCCCGATTTTCGAAATTTTTGCAATACCCTTGATTTGGAAAAAAACTTTTAAAATACCGTCGAGTTTTGAAAATTCTAGAATGCCTTTGATTTGTCAAGAATATTTTTAAGTTGACCCCGATTTATTACCAAAATACCCTTATAGTAAAAATGACGAAATTACCCCTGGGTTGGGAATGGACAAAGATGCCCATAATAGTGTGTTGAACGTTGTGAATGGATGTGGTTCTCTGGATTAGAATAGTGAACTTGAGATGAAAACTTTGATTGATCGAAAGAACCACTATTAAACTTCTTTTCATAAAACTGTTCGCGGATAAACAGTGGAACCAAAAGTACTAATGCATAAAACTTTCTAATCGAGTTAAAGCGCGATCGTAGATATGAGTTCTAGAGGACGTGGTAGAGGCGAATGGTCGTGACGAAATCGATTTGGAGTGCAGTCGTGGATTCCAACATTTAGTAGAAAGTATGTTAGTTTTATTAAGATCGAGAGTCTGCGCGAAGATGGCGTAGTGTGGTGAGTTAGGATGTACGATTGTTCGTTAGTAAGTAATTTCGAGGATGAAATTATTTTTAAGGAGGGTAGAACTGTAATATCCTAGATTTAAGGGTTATGCGTTTATGCATAATTCAAGTGATAGTGGGCTTAGTGTGTGTTTGGATATGTTTTAAGGGTTTTTAGAATTTTAGAATGTAAGGGAATACCTTAGAAAAATATTAGATTTTTATTCTTAGAAGGGGAGCTAAGCAAAATTGGCCTTAAGAAAATTAGTTTGAGGTTTTAATCATAATAAGTCAATTGGTAAAGTGGCAAGTGGAGTGTGGAGTGTATTAATGATCTTAGGTTCGAATCCCATGGATGACATTAAGGTGACTTTCAATTTTTGTATGGCATGTGTTGGTCAAATTTTACTTATGGTAAGGATGGACTTTGTTATTTATGGATAGTAGACTAAGGAATAAGGCAAGTACTTATTTATGGTATGGTATCAAGGAATTATGGTATAATGAGGGGACAAAAGGCATGGATTATGGAGTGTTGTTTTGGAAACTCTTCTATGGCATTTTGTCCATGAACATGGATGGTTTCATGGACTAGGGGAGTTGGCGAAATTTTGGAAGGAATAGGATTAGGAGGAAATAAAGAGGAAATTGTGGGATTTGTGATGAATATGTGCGTTGGATGGCCAAGGGGGATTTCTTTGATGACCATTTCGGTTTTGTGAGTAGAGGGGAGTAGCCGAATTTCTTTTAAGGAGTTTAGATGTTTTCTTTTCGGGTTTATTCTTCTTTCTCTAGTGTGGTGCTAAAATCCTAATGCCATCAAAGTGCCGTTTTTGTGCATAAGCCATTTAGTTTCGGTTTCCCTTCTCTTTGTTTTGTGTTTGAAACTTCAAAGATCATTAAGGTCACTAGCGTTTTCTTCTTCTCTCTATTTGCTAGTTTGGCTGAATCTATCTCCTTTCCCAAACTCCTTCTTTTCCTTTTGATAGCCGAGTACGTCATCACCATTGGTAAGGCTTGGCCAAACCCTATAGCCTCTTTCTCTCTTGTCTTTGCTTGAAATTTTAAGAAACACCATAGCCGAATCCTCTTAGCATTCAACTCCCTCCACTTTGGCGTGATCTCTCTCTCTTCACCATTCAAGTGCCGAAATCTTTCTCTTTGGGACTTGAAGTCGATTCTCTGAGGGTGATACCATCGATCTCTTGCTCTGAGTTTCATTTTAAAGTGTGAAGTGCTCGCATAGAGGAGTCTTTTAGATTCGATTCTTCAAGGTAAGTAAGTGTAGCATTCGGCCATAGGCCATTGTATGAGTTTAAGTGATGACCGATTTCTGACTTTGGTTCTTAGGAACAAATCGACTGGAATAAGAGAGTTTCGGGATTGAGTAAACTGTGGCCAAAAAGGTGTGTAATTATCCACTGTTTCTTGATTGTTTATATGTGTTATTATGTATATGCGTATGATGTGTACGGTAACCAGCAACAATGGCTAAAATGATGGATACCCATGTTGAATAATCGATTAACAAGTTCAGTATTTTATGATGTTAATTTACATATGATCTATGTATGAAAACGTGATAGCATGTGATGTATGCTTATTTTTATGATATTGTGGCATGATACATGGGACTTGGGATGTGACTATCGAAGGTAAGGGTGTACTTTATGTACGTGGTCTGATGTTAGCCTTGTGCTATATTGGCGCTTGATGTTAGCTATGTGCTTCATCAAGGGTGGTGTTGGCTAGGTGCCCATCTCGGCGGTTGATAGCTATGTGCATCACCGTGGATTAATTGATATGTGGGATCACTTATGTGATTGGTGGCTTAGCCACGGCCTTGAGCAGCAAGTCTGCCGAGGTAAGTTATGTGGGATGACTTAGGTGATCGGTGGATTAGCCACGGCCTTGGGCAGCAGGTGTGCCGAGGTAGGTGTAATGGATGGAATTAGGTTGGGTTGGGCTTCATTTTGCATAATTTTGTATGTGGACTGTGTGGATATGGGCCAAGCCTATATGTGGAGACATGTGAAATAATTACACACTGAGTCTGTGTGACTCACCCAATTTTCTTTTTTCAAACCTTACAGGTGATGCATAAAGCTTGGACCGGGTTGGAGTGGATACAAGGTGGCCCATGCATAAGTTGTTTTCACTTAATTTATGCATTTTATATTATCAGTATTTTCGAATGATTATTTATTGTAATAAGGGCCACTTAAACTATTTGGAGACTTTATTTATGGTTTTGAGGTTATATTTTTATTAAACTAAAGTTGGAAATGATTTTGATAATCAAGTGATATTATAAATACTTGTATTGAAGTTTTCAACCGAATATTTTGTAACAACTTAACTTTATTTTGCATTTTAAACCCATGTTGCTTTATGAAAAACAAATAAATTTTTATGTTTTCACTCTAAGTCAAAATATTTTTTTTCAAACGTTTTCTGCAGTGGCATCCTAGATTCGGCCGTGGCTCATGGGCCGGGTTTGGGGTGTTACAAATTGGTATCAGAGCAAGGTTCAAAACTCGGCTTTGAGGGTTTTGGGTCCAAAAACATTTTTTAAGATGGGCTTTTCAAAGCTTTGGGCTTTCATAAATTTTTCAGGTATATTTTGGCATGGCACCTGTATCTCCGACCCGAAGTCCACCAGGTAAGTACCTTTAATTGTTGTGTGAATTATTATATGATTGGTATGTGGGTATGATGGGAACATAGATTAGTAAATTAAGTTATTGAACTTTAGGATTAGCTTACTCCAACACAAGATTCATAAGACTTAAGAACAACCGAACAAACCTGTGAACTAAGTCGCTGAGTTAGGGTGTGGCAACCATTGTGCGCATGTCTAAGATTGGATTCAAGAAGAGCTTGGTATTTAAGCGATCCTCGTGACTCACCTCCTCTTTGTTGGAATCCTACCTGCAGTGCGTAGTAATGCAGTTCACCCTAACCAAGAGGACTTATTCACTGCTAAACCCGATAACTAAAACGCTTGAAAGAGACTAGCCGTATTTTTATAAAAATCTCGGTTTAAAATCACCTGAATTACCCCTTGATTTGTAAAAAAACCATTTTCGACTTTGAAGATTTTTCTGAAAATTTTTTGATTCACAAAATTACTAAAATACCCCTGGTTGAAAAATTACGAAAATGCCCTCGGTTTATAAAATTACCATACTACCCACGACTTTTGTAAAAACATTCTTACTTTACAAAAATACCAAAAACTCCTATTTTACAAAATAGTAAGATACCCTGATTTGGGAAAATTTACTAAAATGCCCCTGACTTCCAAAATTACCAAAATAACCCCGATTTTCAAAATTTCTGCAATACCCTTGATTTGGAAAAAAACTTTTAAAATACCCTCGAGTTTTGAAAATTCTAGAATGCCTTTGATTGTCAAGATTATTTTTAAGTTGACCCCGATTTATTACCAAAATACCCCTATAGGAAAAATGACGAAATTACCCCTGGGTTGGGAGTGGACAAAGATGTCCATAATAGTGTGTTGAACATTGTGAATGGATGTGGTTCTCTAAATTAGAATAGTGAACTTGAGATGAAAACTTTGATTGATCGAAAGAACCACTATTAAACTTCTTTTCATAAAACTGTTCGCGGATAAACAGTGGAACCAAAAGTACTAATGCATAAAACTTTCTAATCAGATTAAAGCGCGATCGTAGATATGAGTTCTAGAGGACGTGGTAGAGCGGAATGGTTGTGTGAATCAATCGGTTGGTCCAGTCGAGATTCCAACATTTAGTAGAAAGTATGTTAGTTTTATTAAGATCAGTGCGCGCAGCAGCGATGGCGTAGTGTGGTGAGTTAGGATGTACGATTGTTCGTTAGTAAGTAATTTCGAGGACGAAATTATTTTTAAGGAGGGTGGAACTATAATATCCTAGATTTAGGGGTTATGCGTTTATGCATAATTCAAGTGATAGTGGGCTTAGTGTGTGTTTGGATATGTTTTAAGGGTTTTTCGAATTTTAGAATGTAAGGGAATGCCTTAGAAAAATATTAGATTTTTATTCTTAGAAGGGGAGCTAAGCAAAATTGGCCTTAAGAAAATTAGTTTGAGGTTTTAATCACAATGAGTCAATTGGTAAAGTGGCAAGTGGAGTGTGGAGTGTATTAATGATCTTAGGTTCGAATCCCATGGATAACATTAAGGTGACTTTCAATTTTTGTATGGCATGTGTTGGTCAAATTTTACTTATGGTAAGGATGGACTTTGTTATTTATGGATAGTAGACTAAGGAATAAGGCAAGTACTTATTTATGGTATGGTATCAAGGAATTATGGTATAATAAGGGGACAAAAGGCATGGATTATGGAGTGTTGTTTTGGAAACTCTTCTATGGCATTTTGTCCATGAACATGGATGGTTTCATGGACTAGGGGGGAGTTGGCCGAATTTTTGGAAGGAATAAGATTAGGAGGAAATAAAGAGGAAATTGTGGGATTTGTGATGAATATGTGAGTTAGATGGCCAAGGGGGATTTCTTTGATGACCATTTCGGTTTTGTGAGTAGAGGAGAGTAGTCGAATTTCTCTTAAGGAGTTTAGATGTTTTCTTTTTGGGTTTATTCTTCTTTCTCTAGTGTGGTGTTGAAATTCTAATGCCATCAAAGTGCCGTTTTTGTGCATAAGCCATTTAGTTTCGGTTTCCCTTCTCTTTGTTTTGTGTTCGAAACTTCAAAGATCATTAAGGTCACTAGCGTTTTCTTCTTCTCTCTATTTGCTAGTTTGGCCGAATCTATCTCCTTTCCCAAACTCCTTCTTTTCCTTTTGATAGCCGAGTATGTCATCACCATTGGTAAGGATTGGCCGAACCCTATAGCCTCTTTCTCTCTTGTCTTTGCTTGAAATTTTAAGAAACACCATAGCCGAATCCTCTTAGCATTCAACTCCCTCCACTTTGGCGTGATCTTTCTCTCTTCACCATTCAAGTGCCGAAATCTTTCTCTTTGGGACTTGAAGTCGATTCTCTGAGGGTGATACCATCGATCTCTTGCTCTTAGTTTCGTTTTAAAGTGTGAAGTGCTCGCATAGAGGAGTCTTTTGGATTCGATTCTTCAAGGTAAGTAAGTGTAGCATTCGGCCATAGGCCATTGTATGAGTTTAAGTGATGACCGATTTCTGACTTTGGTTCTTAGGAACAAATCGACTGGAATAAGATAGTTTCGGGATTGAGTAAACTGTGCCAAAAAGGTGTGTAGTTATCGCACTGTTTCTTGATTGTTTATATGTGTTATTATGTATATGCGTATAATGTGTACGGTAACTGGCAATAATGGCTAAAATGATGGATACCCATGTTGAATAATCGATTAACAAGGTCAGTATTTTATGATGTTAATTTACATATGATCTATGCATGAAAACGTGATAGCATGTGATGTATGCTTATTTTTATGATATTGTGGCATGATACATGGGACTTGGGATGTGACTATCGAAGGAAAGGGTGTACTTTATGTACGTGGTCTGATGTTAGCCTTGTGCTACATTGTCGCTTGATGTTAGCTATGTGCTTCATCAAGGGAGGTGTTGGCTAGGTGCCCATCTCGGCGGTTGATAGCTGTGTGCATCACCGTGGATTAATTGATATGTGGGATCACTTATGTGATCGGTGGCTTAGCCACGGCCTTGAGTAGGTGTAATGGAAGGAATTAGGTTGGGTTGGGCTTCATTTTGCATAATTTTGTATGTGGACTGTGTGGATATGGGCCAAGCCCATATGTGGAGACATGTGAAATAATTACACACTGAGTCTGAGTGACTTACCCAATTTTTTTTTCTCAAACCTTACAAGTGATGCATAAAGCTTGGACCGGGTTGGAGTGGATACAAGGTGGCCCATGCATAAAATGTTTTCACTTAATTTATGCATTTTATATTATCAGTATTTTCGAATGATTATCTATTGTAATAAGGGCCACTTAAACTATTTGGAGACTTTATTTATGGTTTTGAGGTTATATTATTATTAAACTAAAGTTGGAAATGATTTTGGTAATCAAGTGATATTATAAATACTTGTATTAAAGTTTTTAACCGAATATTTTGTACCAACTTTATTTTGCATTTTAAACCCATGTTGCTTTATGAAAAACAAATAAATTTTTATGTTTTCACTCTAAGTCAAAATATTTCTTTTCAAACGTTTTCCGCAGTGGCATCCTAGATTCGGCCGTGGCTCATAGGCCGGGTTTGGGGTGTTACATGCCGAATCAGGGGAATCCAGTCTAGAGGATTGAACAAATCTGTATTGATTTTTAAGGTAAGGAGTCATCTTTTCGGATTATTGGCTATTCTTCCTTTTCGTTGTGGTCTGCCTTAACCAAATTCCCTTATTAGACAACCAACGTTTCTCTCTGAGTACTGATCAAGTCTCTTCATGGATGCGAGTGCTAGCCAATCTAAGGGGGGAGTGGACTCGTAGTCTCTGCTCCTAAGTTTAAACGACGTGCTGTGTCGGCGGTTCGAGACTTTTTGCTGGGTTGTGGTAGAGAGCCGACATCTATTTGGGATAGGCAAATCGCTGTTATTCCTACTAGTGAAAGTGTCAACGATCTAGAGTATTTAGTTCTTCGTGTAATCAGGTGTGTAATACTCACATCATCTTCTGTTTGATTATTAATTAATTTGTGAATTTCTTAAAAGCCAAAACATCGGTAATGGTTGTTGAGTTACCCTTGAGAGGGGTAAAGATCAGAGATACCAGGTTAGTTGCCTCTTCATTGTGTTATGTAAATATTTTATCATGAATATAGGTATGCTCTGGTCATTTGATTTTCATTGACATATGTTACACTCATTATATTATGACTACATAGTGCATGGGGATTTGGATATGATATAAAGGGGAAGTGTATTTCAGTGGTTTGGTACCACATATTTGTATATCAGTGACTCTATCATAGTGGTTTGGTATCACATATTTATATACCAGTGACTCTGTCACAGTGGTTTGGTACCACAGTGGCTTGGTGCCATAGGTGTGTTGGTTGGTTCAGGTGATGTAGAAGATGGAAAACTAGGTTGAGCTGGGTTGCATTGCATACACTCTTTAATATGGCATGTTGTAAGGGCTAAGACCCAATGTGCTTCTGTGGGCTGAAGCCTAGATTGCGTTCGTAAGGGGAATTACACACTGAGTCTTGGTGACTCACCCCTCTGCTTCATTTTGCAGGTAACCCCTAGTTGAGGATTTGGAGTCGAAGAGGAGTTGAGGTGGCCATGCATTACTTCTCTCGTAAATTTTGTTATCTTTATTTAAAATTACTTTTAAGTTGGGAATTTGTTATGTAATAAGGCCTCCGGGATTTTATAACTTGGTTTTTGCTTTATTGCGATTATTATATTTTATGAAACGTTAAATCGGGAGTTTCTAAACAAATTGTAAATGTAACATCCTTAAATCGGGGTCTCTGCATTTTGCTTGTGTGCATGTGATGTTATGTCTGTAATGTTTATTTAACATATCTTGGGGGTCTAGTGATGACCCTGAGTTAGGCCTGCGTTGGGGCTAAGAATTTTGTTTTAGCAATAAAGGAGAGGGAGCTAAGGGAAATAGGGGTTAAGAGAATTTATTGGGGAAGTTTGACACAAGAAATCCATTGGAAAAGTGGCAAGGAGGAGCCACTTAAGCACAAGGGAGGTGACGCCACCTGCAGGGAGAGAGTGCCTGTGTTCGAGCAGCAGGAATTGCACTCCTGCTTATCCTTTTTCACGCCAAAGATGAGGAAGTGGAGTGCTCAGGTGGGACTTTTTTGATGAATGAGGATTAAGCTATCAGATTTTAAATAGATGAAGGGGAGGAAAAGGTGGAATTTGACTCGTTCAAATTAATTTGAACTGATGGAGGGGAGAAAATGTAGGAGTTTGAATTATTTCAAACTCATCTGATGTGTGGCCGAATTTTTGACTTCAGGGGAAGGAGGTGTAATCGGTTTTGGGATTTTGGGGAGTGGCCGAATGTGTTGTGTGGGATAGCTAGTGACGGCTAGCTTTGAAGGGCAGTCTCTTAGTGTTTAAGGTCAAAACCGAAATCCTCTCTTACCTTTCTCCCCATTTTAGTTCTCTTTATTCGGCATTCTTAGTGCATGGCCGAACCACCTTAGCTTTTCTTTATAGAAGCCGAAACCCAAATAGCTCTCCTTGTTCTTTTTCTTTTCGGTTCACTTGTTGTTAGTCTTCCCTTTGCCGAATCACCTTGGGCACTTCTTCATCTTTTTCTATTTTGTGCAAAACCGAAACCAACAACCCCTCCCTCATTCGACAGTTTTCTTCTCTTTTTCAAATCCTCTTGTGCTGAAATTTCTTCCACTCTCCCTGTGCCGAATCTCTTCTTTTTCATTCTATTTTCCTTTTCTTCATCTTTCTACTTCTTGAAAAGTCGACTACTCTGCTCATTAGTTTCTCCTCTCTTGCGTTTTCTCTTCCTTGTCGAATCTAGTTCTCTCTGTTGAAGATAGTCGAATCCCTTGGTAAGGTTCTTCTTCTCTTCTTGGTCAACTGGGGTAATGCCGAAACTCTACTCCTCTTCTATCTTCTCTTCTATTAAAGATCTGAGTTTTTAATCTCCATTCTTTTTATTTGTTTCATGCTAGTAGCCGAAACTTCTAATATCTTAGGGGGTGCTGATCATTGGTGTTGAGAGGCCAAATCAATCATCAAGGTAAGGGGCGGTTAACTCATATGGTTTTGGGTTTTAAGTTATGGCCGAAGGGTCTTTGGGTTCTAAGAGTTGTGATGAAACCGATTTCAGGGAAGGCTATAGCCGATTACAGTGGGTCTTCGGGATTTGGCTAAAGCGATTTAGGTAAGGATTCTAACGTATTTCGGATCTGTTTATCAATCGTTCAAATGCCGAAGGCTAATTGTTTATGTGCAGCAGTGTGTGGCTGATTGCAAGGGGGCTCATTGTGTGGCTTCGAGATTCGGTAGGAGACCAAATCAGCAATTAAGGCGAGTATCACCTGGTGCGACATGTCCTTCGAGATTGTTAGTTTAGCCAAATGGACTTTTTGGGTTACTAATTAATGTTGGCCGATTGTAGGAGGGAGTAACGTTCGGGATCTCGTTAGTTTGCATAGTTTCGGGATTCTTACTTAGATCTGCGATTAGCCAGGTGTGTAAACACTTACACACTTTATTAGTTTAAAGATGCTTATTATGTTATTGTATAACCTTTGGTATTTGTGACTTTGCCTTGTGGGCATGAGCTTGGATTCCGGGTAAGTCCCCTGCTATGTGACTTTTAATATACATCATCATGATTTGTTAAATGCTATGCTATGCCTTAAAATGCATGATACATGATATTATGACACGTATAATATGAGCATGATGATGATGGGATTGATGAGAGGAGGGGGATGATTTATTTGGACTGTCACCAGTGGTTTTGACCACAAGATGGGTTGGCCCCATCAGTTGATTTGTGACTACGGTCACCAGTGGTTTTGACCACACTATTGATATGATTTGTGACTAAGTCCCAGTGGTTTTGAACACCAGTGGTTTTGACCACACTATTGATATTTGTGACTACGGTCACCAGTGGTTTTGACCACATGTGGATATTGTGACTCGTCCCAGTGGTTTGGTACCATAGTGGGTTGGCCCCACATGATATATTACGGGATTGTCATCAGTGGTTTTAACCACACGATGGGTTGGCCCCATCACTTGATTTCTGACTTCGGTCACCAGTGGTTTTGACCACACCGATATATTTGTGACTTCGGTCACCGGTGGTTTTGACCACACGGGGTAGTTGAAGGAGAATGGATGGCTAGGTTATGAGTTGCATAATCTGCATATTTTACTGATGATCTGTGTAAGTGCTTGAATGCTCGGGTTGGGGATTTATACACTGAGTCTTAGTGATTCACCCCTTCCCTTATATTTTGCAGATGAGGCATAAATTGCGGATATGGAGCCGGGGAGGACTCGAGGTGGCCATGCATCTTCGTTTGGTTTTGGATTTTAAACTACTATTTCAATTCTCTAGATTTTTCTTTAATTTGGTTTTGGGTTTGTAATAAGGCCGCTAGTATTATTTTGGGTTCTTTAATTATTTGCTTTTACTTTGATTATATTATACACATACTGGATTTATAGACTTGATAAATTAACCGGTAAAAAGCAATGTTTTCAAAACTATAACTCTTTCGGGTTTTTAACCGTTACCATCGGGTAACAAAGTTCATAAAATAATAAGAAGGGTAACTTGAATGTTTTTATAACTTAAATTTTCAACCAACTTCAAAAGCAAACGGTTTTAACTCGATTATACTCATGACATTCAGTTTTTATTAAGTATCAGATGTTTTCTAAAAATTGTATTTTTAAGAGGGGTTTCCGACCACGGGTTATTCCCAAGTTTTAAAACAACTATACAGCAATACCAACATCATTTTTAAACAAGGATTTCTAACCTTTTAAACGATCAAAGAGTTTTCTTAAAAATTTTCCCGACACACTTGTATTTTCAAAATGTTTTCACTCCGTAGCATGCCGGATTCGGTCGTGGTGTGTTGACCAGGTTTGGGGTGTTACAATTGTGGTATCTGAGCTAGGTTCAACAGCTCGGCTGTGGGCCGAGGCCCAAAAATCTTTTAAAATGGTTTATAAAAGGCTTTTATGGGGAAAGTGCAGTGGTAAAAGCATGGTACCGAGTCTCCGGCACCAATCCGTCCAGGTAAGTACCCCGAACTATTTCTTTTGATGATATAATTATGTGGATATGATGATGGCATGACTGAGTAATAGTAGGGACTACTTTAGAGACGTGAACTGTAGGATGATGTGAACTCGCGAAACAAACTCTTATTAAATCCCCTCATAAGACTGTGCTTTAATAGACAGTGGAATAAAAGTCTAACGCATAAAACTTTTAATTAGCTTGAATATATCGGTAGATATGAGTGCACGTGGACGTGGGCGTAACACTCGTGGAAGAGGTAGGGTTAGGATGACGGTCTCGGAACCAGTAGGGTCCGGACAAGGGTCGAAGAACGAGGTACCACTGCCGCCACCGTGGTGGGAAGAAAATATCGAGATCGACGGGTGGTAATGATGCGATGTCGCAGTCGTCTTTGTGAGTATTGAAGAGGGTTGCGAGTGCAGGAGTAGGAACTAGAGCTCGAAAATCTGTGGTCGAGCGACTCAAGGCTAACGGTGCAGAGGTATTCAGAGGTGTATCTGGTGTAGCACCTAGTTCAGCGGAATATTGGTTGGAGGCGATGGAACGCATCATGGATGACCTGGATTTTTCAGCTGAGGAAAAGCTGAAGGGTATAGTATCTCTGCTGCGAGATGAGTCATATCAGTGGTGGCTCACAGTTAGGGATGGAGCGATGGCAGATGATCTCACTTGGGAATTCTTTAGGACAGCCTATCAGAGAAAATACATAGGGGCTAGTTATGTGGATGCGTAGCGCAGAGCTTTCTTGAATTTGGTCCAGGGTAATAAGACTGTAGCGGAATATGAGGCAGAATTTCTCCGGTTGAGTCGGTATGTTCGGGGTATTATGGGTACGGAGCATGAGTGCTGTGTCAGATTAGAGGATGGGCTGAGAGACGAGCTGAGGATGATAATTGCCCCACAGCAGGAACGAGAGTTTGTTGTTCTGGTGGAGAAAGCTAAGGTTGCTGAAGGGGTAAAACAGTCTGTAAGGTGGAACCAGGATAGGGGTTGGAACAAGAGAAGTTCTGGATCATCTAGGTTTTCTGGGAATCAGCAAAAAAGGGCTAGATACAGTGGGCCGAATCAAGCTGTTAGGTCTGCTGCTACTAATACTCAGTGGCTGTCACGATGTGCTCGGTGTGGAAAGTCTCACACAGGGGAATACTGGACTGGGAACAGAGGTTGCTTTGAGTGTGGATCAATGGGGCATCGAGTGAGAGATTGTCCACAGAGGACAGCTAGGCTACAGTCTGAGGATCAGAATCGTGCACAGTTTAGGAGGGATAATCAGCAGCCACAGAGAGGCCAAGGTTCAGGCAGGGGAGGTAATGGCTCTGGTAGAGGCCTTGGAGCACCGGGCAAAGGTGCAGGTAGTACAAAGGCGAGACAGCCTGGGTTGGTCTATGCAGCGAGGCGTCGAGAGGAGGGCGACGCACTGGACGTCATAACCGGTACGTTCTTAATTTTTGGAGTACCTCATAATGTTTTAATTGATGTGGGTTTGACGCACTCGTATGTTGCTAGTAGTATAGTGGAAACTCTGAACTTAGGCTCTGAGACTACTTCTAGGAAGATGACTGTGATAAGCCCTCTAGGTCACTCTGTAGAAGTAAATACACTGTATAGGGATGTACCCCTAGAACTTCAAGGAGTCGTGTTTCTGGCTGACTTGATGGAACTGCCGTTTGGGGAGTTCGATCTGATTCTCGGGATGGATTGGCTAATAAGATATCAGGCTAGCTTGGATTGTGCAGCTAAGCGCATGGTGTTGAAGACCGTGGAAGGTGATGAGGTGGTGACGATAGGTAATAGGAGAGATTACCTATCCAATGTGGTTTCTGCATTGAAGGCTGAGAAAATGGTTAGGAAGGGTTGTAAAGCATTTATAGTGCATGTTTGTGCTTTGGAAGCGAAGAATGCAGTTGTGAAGAATGTTCGAACCGTGGGGGAATTTGCTGATGTTTTTCCAGAGGAACTCTCGAGGATACCTCCTGATCGCGAGGTTGAGTTTGGTATAGACTTGTTACCCAGAACTGCGCCAGTGTCTATTGCTCCATATAAGATGGCGCCGAAAGAATTAGTGGAGTTAAAGGCTCAGACTCAGGAGTTGTTGGACAGAGGTTTCATCCGACCGAGTGTATCACCTTGGGGAGCCCCAGTGCTTTTTGTTAAGAAGAAGGATGGTACGATACGGATGTGTATAGACTACCGCCAGCTGAACAAGTTGACAATCAAGAACAAGTATCCATTGCCTAGGATTGACGTCTTGTTTGATCAACTCAAGGTGCATCGATTTTCTCTAAGATTGACCTTAGTTCGGGGTATCATCAGCTCAAAGTGAAGGAGGCTGATATTCATAAGACGGCATTCCGTACTCGGTATGGACACTACGAGTTTTTGGTAATGCCTTTTGGTTTGACCAACGCTTCGGCAGCATTCATGGACATGATGAATCGTGTGTTTCAGCTGTATCTGGATCGATTCGTCGTAGTGTTTATAGACGATATTTTGGTGTACTCGAAATCGGAGGAGGAACATGACGCGCATCTTCGAGTGGTTCTGCAGGTTCTAAGGGAAAAGCAGTTGTACGCCAAGTTTAGTAAGTGTGAGTTCTGGCTTAAGGAGGTGACTTTCTTGGGTCATGTTGTATCAGCTGAGGGAATTAGGGTGGATCCTCGTAAGATTGAGGCGGCGTTGGATTGGAAACCACCTAAGTCGGTTGTAGAGATTCGGAGTTTTCTGGGTTTGGCTGGATACTACAGAAGGTTTGTAGAAGGGTTTTCCTTAATTGCAGCACCATTGACTAAGCTGTTGAGAAAAGGGGTTCCGTTTGTGTGGACTGAGAAACAACAGGAAAGTTTTGATAAGTTGAAGAAGATTTTAACTGAAGCTCCGGTGTTAATTCAGCCTGAGGTAGGGAAGGAATTCACGGTTTATTATGATGCATCGCATACTGGTTTAGGGTGTGTGCTGGTGCAAGATGGGAAAGTGGTTGCGTATGCATCTCGGCAGTTGAGGCCTCATGAAGGTAACTATCCGACACATGACTTGGAATTGGCTGCAGTGGTTTTCGCCTTGAAGATTTGGAGGCATTACTTGTATGGGGAAAAGTCGATAGTGTATACGGATCATAAAAGTCTGAAGTACCTTTTGACCTAGAAGGATTTAAATTTGAGGCAGCGAAGGTGGATCGAATTGTTGAAAGATTACGACTGTTCGATTAAATACCATCCGGGTAGGGCTAACGTAGTAGCTGATGCGTTGAGCCGTAAGGTGGTAGCGAACTTGCGAGCGATGTTTGCTCACCTTAATCTTTATGATGATGGGAGTCTTTTGGCGGAATTGCAGGTCAAGCCATCTTGGATTAATCAGGTTAAGGAGAGGCAGCTGACAGATGAGGTGTTGAGTGCTCGAAGGCTGCAAGTGCAGAATGGTGAATTCGAAGGTTACAGTTTGGGCAGTGATGGAGTATTGTGTTTTTAGGGGAAAGTATGTATGCTTAAGGATGTTGAATTGAGACAGCAGATTCTTCAGGAAGCTCATAGCAGCCCATATGCTATGCATCCTGGAGGCAATAAGATGTATCGTGATTTGAGGGAACAGTTCTGGTGGCCTGGTCTTAAGTAGGAAGTAACTGAGTTCATGCCAGCAAGTTAAAGCTGAGCATTAGTTGCCGTCAGGGCTGTTACAGTCAGTAAAGATTCTGCAGTGGAAGTGGGAAAGGATTACGATGGATTTCGTCAGTGGGCTTCCCCTTACGCCTAGCAAGAAGGATTCAGTATGGGTAATAGTGGATCATTTGACTAAATCCGCTCATTTCATTCCGGTGAAGGTTGACTATTCGCTTCAGAAGTTAGCCAAGTTGTATGTGGCAGAGATAGTATGGTTGCATGGAGTGCCTGTGTCAATTATTTCGGATAGGAATCCCAGGTTCACGTCGAGATTCTGGAAAGCTTTGCATCAGGCCTTGGGTACAAGGTTGGATTTTAGCACGGCTTTTCATCCATATTCTGATGGACAGTCTGAAAGGGTAATTCAGATTCTAGAAGATATGTTAAGGGGCTGTGTTCTGGATTTCAGTGGTAGTTGGGAGGAGTACCTACCTTTGGCAGAGTTCGCTTATAACAATAGTTATCAAGCGAGTATTCAGATGGCACCATATGAGGCACTTTATGGATGAAAATGTCGTACTCCTACGTGTTGGACAGAACTAGGTGAACAACGGTTGTTGGGTCCAGAGTTAATGGCAGAAACAGAGGAAAAGGTTAAGGTAATTCGGGCTCGTCTTAAGGAAGTGTCAGACAGGCAGAAGTCCTACGCCGATCTTAAGCGCAGGGATATTGAGTATGTAGTGGGTGATAAGGTCTTTCTGAAGGTATCGCCTTGGAAAAAGGTGTTGAGATTTGGTCGGAAGGGCAAGCTAAGCCCTAGATTCACCGGGCCTTATACTGTGTTGAAGCGAGTGGGACCGGTAGATTATCAGCTCGAGCTACTAGCAGAGTTAGGTCAGATTCATGACGTCTTTCAAGTTTCAATGCTTAGGCACGATCGATCAGATCCGTCACATGTTGTACCTATTGAAGAGATAGAGGTGAGTCCTGATTTGACTTTTGAGGAGGAACCAGTACGAATTTTGGATCGGGATGTCAAGGTTTTGCGACGGAAGTCAGTTCTCTTGGTGAAAGTGCTATCACGAAACTATGGTACGGAGGAAGCTACGTGGGAACCAGAGGATGGGATGCGACAGCAATACCCTCAACTCTTCTGACCAGGTAATTACGAGGCCGAAATTATTTTTAAGGGGGGTAGAGCTGTAACATCCTTAAATCGGGGTCTCTGCATTTTGCTTGTATGCATGTGATGTTATGTCTATAATGTTTATTTAACATATCTTGGGGGTCTAGTGATGACCCTGGGTTAGGCCTGAGTTGGGGCTCAGAATTTTGTTTTAGCAATAAAGGAGAGGGAGCTAAGGGAAATAGGGGTTAAGAGAATTTATTGGGGAAGTTTGACATAAGAAATCCATTGGAAAAGTGGCAAGGAGGTGCCACTTAAGCACAAGGGAGGTGACGCCACCTGCAGGGAGAGAGTGCCTGTGTTCGAGCAGCAGGAATTGCACTCCTGCTTATCCTTTTTCACGCCAAAGCTGAGGAAGTGGAGTGCTCAGGTGGGACTCTTTTGATGAATGAGGATTAAGCTATCAGATTTTAAATGGATGAAGGGGAGGAAAAGGTGGAATTTGACTCGTTCAAATTAATTTGAACTGATGGAGGGGAGAAAATGTAGGAGTTTGAATTATTTCAAACTCATCTGATGTGTGGCCGAATTTTTGACTTCAGGGGAAGGAGGTGTAATCGATTTTGGGATTTTGGGGAGTGGCCGAATGTGTTGTGTGGGATAGCTAGTGACGACTAGCTTTGAAGGGCAGTCTCTTAGTGTTTAAGGTCAAAACTGAAATCCTCTCTTACCTTTCTCCCCATTTTAGTTCTCTTTATTCGGCATTCTTGGTGCATGGCCGAACCACCTTTGCTTTTCTTTGTAGAAGCCGAAACCCAAATAGCTCTCCTTGTTCTTTTTCTTTTCGGTTCAGTTGTTGATAGTCTTCCCCTTGCCGAATCACCTTGGGCACTTCTTCATCTTTTTCTATTTTGTGCAAAACCGAAACCAACAACCCCTCCCTTATTCGACAGTTTTCTTCTCTTTTTCAAATCCTCTTGTGCCGAAATTTCTTCCACTCTCCCTGTGTCGAATCTCTTCTTTTTCATTCTATTTTCCTTTTCTTCATCTTTCCACTTCTTGAAAAGCCGACTACTCTGCTCATTAGTTTCTCCTCTCTTGCGTTTTCTCATCTTTGCCGAATCTAGTTCTCTCTGTTGAAGATAGCCGAATCCCCTGGTAAGGTTCGTCTTCTTCTTGGTCAACTGGGGTAATGCTGAAACCCCACTCCTCTTCTATCTTCTCTTCTATTAAAGATCTGAGTTTTTAATCTCCATTCTTTTTATTTGTTTCATGCTAGTAGCCGAAACATCTAATATCTTAGGGGGTGCCGATCATTGGTGTTGAGAGGCCAAATCAATCATCAAGATAAGGGGCGGCTAACTCATGTGGTTTTGGGTTTTAAGTTATGGCCGAAGGGTCTTTGGGTTCTAAGAGTTGTGATGAAACCGATTTCAGGGAAGGCTATATCCGGTTACAGTGGGTCTTCGGGATTTGGCTAAAGCGATTTAAGTAAGGATTCTAACGTATTTCGGATCTGTTTCTCAATCGTTCAAAAGCGAAGGCTAATTATTTATGTGCAGCACTGTGTGGCTGATTGTAAGGGGGCTCATTGTGTGGCTTCGGGATTCGGTAGGAGACCAAATCGGCAATTAAGGTGAGTATCACCTGGTGCGACATGTCCTTTGGGATTGTTAGTTTAGCCAAATGGACTTTTTGGGTTACTAATTAATGTTGGCCGATTGTAAGAGGGAGTAACGTTCGGGATCTCATTAGTTTGCGTAGTTTTGGGATTCTTACTTAGATCTGCGATTAGCCAGGTGTATAAACGCTTACACACTTTATTAGTTTAAAGATGCTTATTATGTTATTGTATAACATTTGGTATATGTGACTTTGCCTTGTGGGCATGAGCTTGGATTCCGGGTAAGTCCCCTACTATGTGATTTTTAATATACATCATCATGATTTGTTAAATGCTATGCTATGCCTTAAAATGCATGATACATGATATTATGACACGTATAAGATGAGCATGATGATGATGGGATTGATGAGATGAGGGGGATGATTTATTTGGACTGTCACCAGTGGTTTTGACCACAAGATGGGTTGGACCCATCAGTTGATTTGTGACTACGATCACCAGTGGTTTTGACCACACTATTGATATGATTTGTGACTAAGTCCCAGTGGTTTTGACCACACTATTGATATTTGTGACTACGGTCACCAGTGGTTTTGACCACATATGGATATTGTGACTTGTCCCAGAGGTTTGGTACCACAGTGGGTTGGCCCTACTTGATATATTACGGGATTGTCATTAGTGGTTTTGACCACACGATGGGTTAGCCCCATCACTTGATTTGTGACTTCGGTCACTAGTGGTTTTGGCCACACCGATATATTTGTGACTTCGGTCACCAGTGGTTTTGACCACCAGTGGTTTTGACCACACGGGGTAGTTGAAGGAGAATGGATGGCTAGGTTATGGGTTGCATAATCTGCATGTTTTACTGATGATCTGTGTAAGTTCTTGAATGCTCAGTTGGGGATTTATACACTGAGTCTTGGTGACTCACCCCTTCCCTTATATTTTGCAGATGAGGCATAGATTGGGATATGGAGCCGGGGAGGACTCGAGGTGGCCATGCATCTTCGTTTGGTTTTGGATTTTAAACTACTATTTCAATTCTCTAGATTTTTCTTTAATTTGGTTTTGGGTTTGTAATAAGGCCGCTAGTATTATTTTGGGTTCTTTAATTATTTGCTTTTACTTTGATTATATTATACACATACTGGATTTATAGACTTGATAAATTAACCGGTAAAAAGTAATGTTTTCAAAACTATAACTCTTTCGGGTTTTTAACCGTTACCATCGGGTAACAAAGTTCATAAAATAATAAGAAGGGTAACTTGAATGTTTTTATAACTTAAATTTTCAACCAACTTCAAAAGCAAACGTTTTTAACTTGATTATACTCATGACATTCAGTTTTTATTAAGTATCAGATGTTTTCTAAAATTTGTGTTTTTAAGAGGGGTTTCCGACCACGGGTTATTCCCAAGTTTTAAAACAACTATACAACAATTCCAACATCATTTTTAAACAAGGATTTCTAACCTTTTAAACGATCAAAGAGTTTTCTTAAAAATTTTCCCGACACACTTGTATTTTCAAAATGTTTTCACTCCGTAGCATGCCAGATTCGGTCGTGGCGAGTTGACCGGGTTTGGGGTGTTACAGTAAACAAACATTTTTTTTCAAATAATAACACACGGATAACAAGCAAATAAATTACTAAATACGGGAATTTTCTTAGAACTACCAACACTGCTTTCAAAATGTCGCGTTTTCGAATACCCCTAGTTACGGTTTCGTATCACTAAACCTGTTTTCGACTGTTAAGATTATGTAACACCCCAAACTCGGTCAAAACTCTATGACCGAATCTGACATGTTATAGGAAAGAAAATTTTAAAAATTCGAACTTAACCCTGAGTTGAGAGAAAATTTTGCATATCACTATGCCTTTGGCGAAGATTTAAAACAACCGCTTAACTTATGCCATATTACAATTTAGGTTTCTTAATAAAAAAACCAAATTTTAAGAGAATTCCATTAAGCGATCAATTGAAAACAATATTGCGATTTTAGTTGAAAATTTTGAATCCATTTGTTACTAACACCCGTCTTTAAGTAACCGATTACAAAATCGTAAACTCAGTTTTCTTTTAATTTTGGAAAAACACCCACTTGATAATTTATTAGGCATGCCGTAACAATTTCATAAGAAAACCCAAATTAACGTTAAGTGGCCTTATTACAACACCCACAATCCAAACTAAAATAGTAATAATCTAAAATAAATATTAAAGTAAAATTACTTAAAGCATTATGCCTGGCCACTTCGAGTCCACCTCGGCTCCATATCCGCGGTCTGAGGATTACTTGTAAAATTTAACAGAAGGGGTGAGTCACCGAGACTCAGTGTGTAAATCCCCATCTCAATGAGCTTTGGGCTCTCACACAAATTCATATATTATGCGTGTATGAAATGCAGCCTAACCAACCTATTATGTCCAACGTCCATGTCTTCTGAGCCTACCCATTATTTGTGACACCTAGCCACTGGTGGTACCTAACCACTGGTGGTTCCAAACCACTGGTGACAAATGTCACAAAATATAATACGTGGGGCCAACCCACTTGTGGTACCTAACCGCTGGTGACAATCCCTTAATGAATATATGTGGGGCCAACCCACTGTGGTACCAAACCACTGGGACGAGTCACAGAAATAATATGTATGTGGTACCAAACCACTGGTGGTTCCAAACCACTGAGACTTAGTCACAAAATGTAATATGTGGGGCCAACCCACTTGTGGTACCAAACCACTAGTGACAGTCTAAAAGAGATCATGTTTCCTCCCTCTTCGCATCGTTCCCCAAATCCATGCTCATGTTAAATAATTAATATGGTATGATCATGCTTACAGAAGATAACAATTAACCATTTCACTCATACATACATTTTCTAATAGTAGAAGATAGTGGAACTTACCCGGAATCTACGATCTTACCCACAAGGGTATCTTAGTGACCATTATCGTCACTTCGGCTTTTAGCCTTCACAGTTAATAACATAACTTAATATACAAAGTGTGTGAGAGTTACACACCTGATAACACGTAATACAACACTTTCTAAGTCGACACTATCACTAATAGGAACTACTGCTATCTGTCTACTATTCTGCTCGGAAGCCGGCCCACAACCCGGTGGCCAATCTCGAACATCAGGCACCGCGCGCTTTTGAACTTTGGGATGGATACCACAGGTACCCTCTCCTTCTCAACTTGACCGGTACTTGTATCCATGGAGAGAACCCTAATCAGTTATTCAAAAGAAACACTGATTGCCTAATCGAAAGATTACTTTAGGTAAACTATACGAATATAACCTAGTCGAAATGAATAGAAGAAGAACCCTTTACCTTTACTTCTAACGAATCACACCAGAGTATTCGGCTTGCACTCTCGGTAAAAAGGGTGATTCGATTCGGATTCAAATTGACAATTGTCCCAAAAAGTGAACGGTAAACCAAGGAGTATTCGACACTTGATAAAAATAAGAACAAAGTAAGAGTTTAAAGAAAAGAAGAAACGTAATGGTAGTTTCGGTTATAAAGAAAATGGATATCTAATGGCCTTGGCAGATTTGGCTAACACAAGGTATGGATAAAGAAGAGAAAAGAGGGAGAAGAGAAGAGGGTTTCAATTGTGAGGTTTAAGAGATTGAGTAAAGAAGAAGAAGAGATTCGGCAAGGGGGTGGTTTCAATGAGTTTCGGCTAAAGAAGGAGGAATAGAGAAGAGAATAAAACGAGGAGAAAAAAAATGAGAAGAAAACAAAGAGTGGATGAAGATTCGGCTATGGCTTGACGAAATAAGAAAGGATATGTAACAGAGAAACAAAAAGGGAATTAAGAGAATGGGGTTTCAGCACATATAGGGAAAAAGAGAGAACTATTTTGCTTAAACACAAGGTGATTGCCGAAATGAAAGGAAAGAACAAGATGCACCTCCAACATTCGGTTTTCTACTCACTCCCAAAAATGAAATAGCATAGACGGCAGTATGCTAACCCCATATGACCGAATATATAAAACAAAGAGAAGAACAATGCCCCAAACCTCAAGAATTTCGGCACATCCCTAAGCTAACACTCAACCGAATTCTTTCCCCTCCCTACAAGTTACCCACATTCGGCCATCACTCCCACCAACCTCAAATCCCATGTTTCTCTCCTACTTTCACTCTTCCACACCCATTCAAACTTGTTGACCAATTCAAACTCCACCAACACCTCATCACCACTCATTCAAAAATGTTTGACTCATTCAACACTCATCCATAAAGAGCCCTTGCTGCGTCCACTACTCTAGCTCCCTAGGCGCAAAAATAAAGCTTCTGAATGCTGTTAGTGCAACTTGAACCTGGTCCCTCATGCTCCCTTGTGGCTTCACCCACCTGAACCCTAAGTGCTGCCTCCTTGCCTCCTTACCACTCCAACTCTTGTGTCATCCAACACAAACAACATCCTTTAAGACCCAACTCAACTAGCTTTCCCCCCCAAAGGGCCTAAAACAGAAATTTTCAGCAAGGCTCAGGCTTAACCCCAAGCCTTCCTGGGACCCCCAAACACACCAACACAACACACAGAGCATAACATACACATAGAAACACATCAAATGCAAAGCCCCCAATTCAGGATGTTACAGATTATCCATAAACTTTTGCAAGAAAACCATACAACTGAATCGGGTTTTGAAAATGAAAACAAAACAAAAAGCTTTTAAAATTTGCAAAGTTTCTTTAAACAATCTTTCCATGTGACATACCAGATCCGGTCGTAACGTTTAGGCCGGGTTTGGGGTGTTACAGTCCTCATTATTTAAAGTGAATAGATACTATACAGTAGGTAGGATTCTAGAAAAGAGGAGGTGAGTTAATTTGACTGCTTAAGTACCAAGCTCTTTTTAAACCCAATCCTAGACATGTATATATCTATTGCCACACTTTATACTTCGCGACTTGTTCAATTTTATTAATGATTTCCATCTCTTGTTTTATTATGCGAGAATAAAAATTCCTAATTAACTTAATCCTAAAATAACCTAAGAACATAAATAAAATAAAGTCGAGATCCCCCATTTATTTATTTGCAGATCCTTCAGAATTCGACTCATCTTTTGCTCCATCATTATTGTCTTTGCATGAATTACATCGCTCCTACTTCGATAATGGCTCCATGGTTCAAATATGTAATCTGGAAACTCAGGCACAAAAATAAATAGGTCATTGTAAATTTTCGTAAGAGCACTTCTCATCGAGTCATCCCTTATTTTTGAGTATGTCTAGTAAGCTTGTTGCTGCCGCTGCATATGTTGCATTATGTCCATTAACTTTGACAGCTCATCTTGAAGATCTGGGCGAGGCGGTTGAGCTCTGAACATTGAAGTCTCAACATCAGCTTTAGCTTCTGGTTCCATTGGTTCCACCTTATCAGGGACTTCAGTCGATTGCACTGGCTTGATCTTTGTGGGATCTTCTTATTCTTCTTCTTCTCCGGGATCCTCACTTTCTTCATTGCTGTAGAATAGAGTCTCCAGCTATTCGATAGAGGTCCCAATCTATGATTGTGCCTTGGCTATATCCTGTCTTCTTTACGTTTATAAGAATTTTAGCTTTCAACTATAGAATTGTTATTGTAAAAGGAAAGTAAGCTGCGCCAGAATGTCTAACCTGCGCCAGAATGTCTAACAGTACAATTTCGCATTTCTCTCAGGATGATTTTTCCCACATCAATGATCTTTCCAGTTAAAATCGATTATAATAAGACCATTCTCTCTAATGAGATTGTAGTCCCATGCGAACTAGGCATAAGGTTGAAACAAATAAAATAGAACCATACCTTTGCGAGTGGTGTCAAATATTCTCTTCTACAATTGTGGATTCCTTGGTTTGACACAGTCCACTTAGAACCTAGAATTGTAAGTTCCTCGAGTATTTCTTGCAAATTTTCAGGCTCGATATTGCTCATTAAGGAAGAATATTCATCATTTTCGAAATTAGGTAATTCAAAGAACTGATTAATAGCATTTGAAGTTATTGGTACCTTGATTCCGCGAACTGGAACTTTTGTCAACTCATTTGAGGTTAAATTCACATAGAATTCACGCACTAACTCTTCATCCACACTAGATCTCTTCTCACAAAACAACTCCCAATTGAAAGTTTCAATAACCTGACGAATACGTGCCATAAAATTAATATAGTTGCTTTCTTTCAATGTGATGCCTTTTTCTGGATGCATCTGTTGATTCTTGAAGATACTTTTATATCTCGCTTTGGCTTCTTCATAGTGGAACTTGTTTTGTGAATCGTCAATTTGGGTGGAAGCACGAGTTCCCTTGCGATGCATGATTAACCTGAATATAAGATATGAAAAATTATTTTCTCAAAAATTTAATTAATAAAAATTATTAATAATTCAATAATTGAAAAATTAAATAATTGAATAAAATTAAAATTTAGGAGAAAAATTGGTTTTACCACATTTTTTTGTAAAAATTAGGAACTCCTAAGAAAATAATTATGAATCAAAAGATGGTAAATTAAAAGAAGTTGGAGGGTTTTCGTCTAAAAGGGTTGGTTTGGTGCAAGGTCGGTGTGCTGCCCGAGTGTGCGAGGTAGCAGCGCGCAGCAGAGGTTGGATGCAAACAGCAACACGCGCGGGCTACGCTGGATGTGTGAGCAGCATGCAGATCCTCATCGAGCAGGCCTAGCGTAAGTGCGTATGGAAGCTGGGCGCATGTGCGGGATGAAGGCTTGGGCAGTTGGAGCTGGAGCAGCACAAGGCACGTAATGCAGCGTGCGATGGGGCAGGCATGCGCGTGGTGGGCGTGTGGCGTGCGATGGAGCTGGGCTGCTGGCCGAATGGCTGCTAGGTAGCTAGGCAGAATTGGCTAGGAGGCTGTGGCACTTAGGGATTTTGGTGTTTAGAAGGAATGATGTATGAATGAAAAAAAAAAAAAAAAGCATAGATGGGTGGATTTTATAGTGAGAGGAGTAGGAATTAGAGTAGAATTCTTAGAACAATTTAACAATTAAAAAAATTTAATTCTAATTCTACTCAAAGTTAACAACAATTAATAATTAATTAAAATACATATTAAATTATTAATTTCTATTAATTTATTAAAATAAAAGTTTATTAAATAAAATATGATACTAATCCTAATTTTATGCAAAGTTGATAATAATTAATATGTATTATAATAGATATAATTATATATTAAAGATTATCATATATATATTTTATAAAATTAAAAAAATTTATTCTACATACCTTTTGTAAAATATTTACAAGAAGAGGCACCTAATTTTTATTATTTACAAAAAGAGCAACAGTTCAATTAAGTCCCTAGACTTAATGAAAATTTGAAATTGAGTTGCAATTTTAAAACTTGGATCAAAATTGACCCTTTTATTTGAAAATTAAAAAATTTATTTTGCCATTTAGGGAATAATTTCTTGAAAAATTATGTCAAAATCAATTCCCAGGAAAGATTGGAGGGGTCACAAGCAGTCTCGCAAAAAAAATATTTAGCCATTTAGGGAATAATTTCTCGAGATTTGATCTCGTTCAATTTTATCTCCCCGGTAATGTTTCAAGCGTTGAGATTAACTCAAAAATTACCTCTCTTACCTTGAAGTTCAACAACTCTGTATGGATAGACTCAATGAATCATAAATGGACCGGACCAATGTGATTTTAACTTACCTGGAAAGAACCTTAATATGGAATTGAATAACAAGACTTGCTGACCTGCTTCAAATTCTCGAACTCGAATGTACTTGTCATGCCATTTCTTGAGTCTCTCCTTAAGTAATTTGGCATTCTCATATGAAGACATTCAAAATTTTTCTAACTCAATAAGTTGAAGCATCCGTTTCTCTTTAGCAATTTTAATATCCAAGTTGAGTTGTTAGAGAGCCCAGTAAGCTTTGTGCTTTAACTCCAAAGGCAGATGACAGGCTTTTCCAAAGACCAACTTATAGGGTGACATCCCTAAAGGTGTCTTGTATGCTGTCCTGTAAGCCCATAAAGCATCATCCAGTCTTTTGGACCAATCTCGTAGATTTGGGCAAACTACCTTATCATGTATGCCTTTCATCTCTTGTTTGCCAGTTCAGCTTGTCCATTCATCTGCGGATGGTAAGCTGTGGCAACCTTGTGCTTCACTTCATGTTTGTCAAGTAACCATTTCAGCCACTTGTTCACAAAATGGGACCCTTCATCACTAATGATGGCTTGTGGGGTTCCAAACCTTGTGAACTCATGCTTTTGCCAAAACTTCATCACAACCTTAGCATCATTTTTCGGATATGCTTCAGCCTCAATCTAGTTAGACACGTAGTCTACAGCTACCAAGATGTACTTGTGATGAAAAGACAGAGGGAAAGGACCGAGAAAGTCAATACCCTAAACATCGAACAATTCTACCGCAATGATGTTTGTTCAAGGCATCTCGTTTCTGTTGGTGACATTTCTGACCCTTTGACATCGATCACAACTCTTTACGTAAGCATATGCGTCTTTAAATAGTGTTGGCCAAAAGAATCTAGCTTGTAATACTTTGGCCGTAGTACGTGTTCCTCCGAAGTGTCCCCCACTTGAAGCTGAGTGACAGTGGTTAAATCTTATGTACTTCATCTTCTGCCACCCATCTCCTGATCATTTGATCTGCACACTTCTTAAATAAATATGGTTTTTCCATAAATAATACTTCACATCGTGAATAAACTTTTTCTTTTGATGATATGTCTTATCAATCGGTATCAAACCACAAGCTAAATAGTTAGCAATATCAGCAAACCAAGGGGTATTATGGACATGATTTACCTTCAGTATGTGTTCATCTGGAAATATCTCCTGAATTGGTATAAGTGGAGAATTCCCTTCTTGCGGCTCCAATCTAGACAAGTGATCTGCTACTTGATTTTCTACTCCCTTTCGATCTTGAATTTCTAGATCGAACTCTTGCAGTAGAGGCACCCACCGGATTAGTCTCGGCTTAGCGTCTTTCTTGGCAAGTAAATACTTAATTGCCGAATGGTCTATATAGATAGTCACTTTGGTACTTACAAGATAAGATCGAAACTTGTCAAAAGCAAACACAATAGCAAGTAACTCTTTTTCTGTTATCGTGTAATTCAGTTGAGCTCCTGTCAGAGTCCGACTCGCATAGTAGATGGGATGAAAAACTTTATTCTTTCACTAACTCATGACAGCTCCAGTCGCGAAGTCACTTGCATCACACATCAATTCAAATGGAAATTCCCAGTCTGGTGTGGCTCTTATTGGTGCCGAGACTAATCGAGTCTTCAAATCGTTGAAAGCTCTTAAGCACTCCTCATCAAATTTAAACGTTGTGTCTTTCTCCAATAATTTGCATAAGGGTTTAGAGATTTTGGAGAAGTTTTTGATAAATTTCCGATAGAAACCGGCGTGGCCCAAAAAGCTCTTAACACCCTTTACAGATGTCGGAGGAGGGAGTTTTTCAATAACATATACCTTTGCTTTATCTATCTCGATTCCATGTCTTGTTATCTGATGCCCTAGAACAATACCTTCTCGTACCATGAAATGGCACTTTTCCCAGTTAAGTACAAGGTTTGTTTCTTCGCATCGCCTTAGTACCTTGGCTAGATTGGCTAGGCAATCATCATATGTATCCCCGAATATTGAAAAATCATCCATAAAAACTTCCAAATATTTTTCAACCATGTTAGTAAAAATAGACATCATACATCTTTGAGATGTAGCAGGTGCATTACATAAACCAAATGGCATGCGCCTAAATGCAAATGTACTGTACGGGTAGGTGAATGTTGTCTTATGTTGATCTTCTGGTGCTACTGTAATCTGATTATACCTTGAGTATCCATCAAGAAAACAGTAACAGTCTCACCTCGCAGTCTATCCAGCATCTGATCCAAAAACGGTAAAGGAAAGTGATCTTTCCTAGTCGACTTGTTCAGCTTCCGGTAATCTATGCAAATTCTCCATCCCATAACCATTCTAGTCAATATCAACTTGTTATTCTCATTTTCAATGACCGTGATACCTCCTTTCTTCAGTACGCACTGGATCGAACTTACCCATGAACTGTCTGAGATGGGGTAAATTATACCCGTATCTAACCACTTAATGATTTTTTTCTTTACTACGTCCTTCATGATGGGGTTCAGTCTTCGTTGTACATCAATCGTCCCTTTCTCTGCATCTTCTAGTATGATCTTGTGCATGCATACAGATGGACTAATACCACAAATATCAGCTATGGTCAATCTGATAGCCTTTTTGAATTGTTTCAATACAAAGATGAATTTCTCTTCTTACTCATTGGTTAGTTTTGCTGAAACAATCACAGGCAAAGTAGAACGTTACCTAAATAAACATATTATAAATGTGAATGAAGTACCTTGAGTTCTAATTTAGGTGGCTCCTCGATTGACGCTTTTGGTTGGGCATAATCCCTATTCACTAACTCTAAAGATTTAAAACGGGGTTACGAATTAAATCCCTTTTGATTAGCTTCTAGCAAAGCTAAGTATTCATCATCCTCTTCATAATTTTGAGGGTCTGATGTCAAAATTTATTCTAATGGATCCTCAACATAGTTGAGTTCCTTCACAATTAAATCCTCTAAATCAAACACTACAGAACAATCATCAATTGTGTCAGGAAATTGGATAGACTTAAAAATGTTAAATGTTATCTGATCATCCTAAACACGCATAGTAAGCTCGCCCTTCTGAACATCAATAAGGGTCCTTCCGGTTGCTAAGAACGATTTTCCTAGGATGATTGGCACCTCTTTGTCTTCTTAAAGTCTAGAACCACAAAGTCAGCAAGAAAGATAAATTTGTTTACATGTACAAATATGTCTTCAATTTTTCCTTCTGGATGTGCTAAGGATCGATCTGCTAGTTGAAGTGTAATCGTAGTCAGTCTAACTTCACCTATCCCTAACTTCCTAAATATTCACCTATCCCTAACTTCCGTAATAATTCTTTGTACCTTTCCCATGCCTCATACAAAGACTCATCATCCATTTGTTGGAAAGCAGTGATCTTGTTCCTCAACTTAGCATTCTTGCTAGGCGGGAAATACTTCATGAGGAATCTTTCTGCTAATTCTTGCCATGTGGTAATTGAATTTAGTGGCAATGAGTTCAACCAGGCTCGAGCTCTATCCCTTAGTGAATATGGGAACAACTTTAATCGTAATGCATCTTCGGGTACTCCGGCTAACTTGAAATAATTGCTCACCTCCATAAACAGTCTTAAGTGTAGGTGAGGATCTTCGTAGGCATTCCACTGAATTGGCCCACTGTCTGAAGCTTCTGGAGCATGACTAGCTTCAGCTCGAACTATTATGCCTCGATTTTGAGTCTCTTAATACCTAGATTAAGATCATTAAACACTGGCACTGTATACTGTCTTAAAGCTGTATCCCTATCATCAGCAATAAAGATAGGATTTTGAGCAGGGTCTACTCCGTTTGCTTGATTTGAATTTTCGAAGTTCATCTCTTCGGTCCTTCTTTGACTTGCTTGTCTTCTTCATTGTCGAAAAGTTCTTTCAATCTCAGGGTCTACAGGGAGTAAATCGATAATTCGGACAATACTCATAAACACCTAAAATAATCACAGAAAAATTAATTAAGTTAAAATTTAAACAGAAAATTAAACCACACTGCAAAATTAACAAATTCACAAATAATGACTTTTAAAAACAGTCCCCGGCAACGACGCCAAAAACTTGGAATGACAGAAATGTACGTGTACACAATCGCAACAAGTAATAAAGTGACAAGTAAATGTCGAGTTAACGTACCCATAGGGACTGTGAAAAGAATTATTTATGAATGCTATTTAAAACACTTTGGTGAAGAAAAATATTTTGTTTGAAGAGGGTGATTAAAAACTAAGATTTTAAACAAAGTAAAATAAATAAATAAATCTCAAATGCATGATTTCAAAATACGATTCTAATCAAGATGACATAATTGTGTTAGATTAATTACATTTCTTAACTTAGAATTATTAAACTCATGTTTATATTGTTACGAATAAATTCAAGGCAACTCGGTAATTTGCTAACTTATGAACATACTCACCTACCAAATCCATTCATCTCTTGACTATATCCCTATGTCAATTCAACCAATTAAACAAATCTTAATAGGCAAATATGTTATTGCACATACATACTTATTAAATTGAAATAATCTCTTGTACATATCCCTATGTCAATTCAAACGATTAATTAAATCTATTAAGCACATAAAAGGTAACAAAGTATGAAACACCCCAAACCCGACCCACGAGCCCTGACCGGATCTGGCATGTTTCTTGTGAAGAGTTTAACTTAGATTTCGATTTCCTTTTTTGTAAAATGGACCAATTTAAAACAAGTATATAGCTTATTAAGTTTGGAAACGAGTTGACTTTTAGAAATTTGTGTTTCGTTTAATTGTTATCATCATACTTCATGAGTTAAAAGCTTTTGTCGAATTTAAAGCTCATTAAGTTGAAAACCATTAATTTGATTAAGTGTTAAAAATGTTGATGATGCATTAGGAAAAATATTTAATTGTTCATTTGGTTATCGTTGCATGAAAATAAAACTTAAAAACGCAAAATCAAAACTAGTTAAATAATGGCCTTATTACGTCATGAAAACCCGAAAATAAATCCGAAGAAAGTACTTAAATAACAAAAAGTTCAACCGTAAGAAATCCCGAATGACTGAGCATGGCCACCACACAGTCCCTGTCGACCCAGTCCACTACACTATGCGTCACCTGCAAAATGTTAGTCCACGAAGGGTGAGTCAACAGACCCAGTGTGCAACTACCAACACAAAATTCCCAACCGATTTTAGCTTTTATCACAAGCATTTTGGGCAAAGCCCATCCGAAATCATATTGGCCATTGGCCCATAATCAAAGCACAATAGACTACACATATAACAATGATGCAATCCGAATCCACCTAGATATCCAACCTCTACACACCACCCGTACCTGCTAGTCACACCAGTAGGGATTACTAAATCGACCCTCCATCCGCTACACACCATCGAAGGCAGTCGCTGCAGTCAACTGCTCATCGCCCTTAATACGTGGCATAACCACCGGATAATGTGACAACGTCACCAAAAGAATCATATTGTGACATGAGTCACCGAAATATTATGGTAAAACCACCGAAACACTGCCCCTTTTCATTCTAACCTTTGTGCCCATGCAATATACAAAGTTATGTATGTAACATGCTATATGTTTATTTCATGCCATATAAAAAATACTCATGCTTTCATGCAAGTGAATGTAACCACTATCGACAAGGTTTTTAATGTAACGTATGTACCTGAAGCAACGAACTGTACCCTTGAAGGGTACCATTAGTCTTCGCTATTCATAGTTATATTAACACATACATAGTCATATTGATTTACAGGGAAAAGTGTGGGGGTTACACACCTGTAAACACGGAGAATGACACTCTCGATCTCACTGACACCCTCACTTGCAGGGATCATTACGATTTGCTTATCCCTTTCCAAAGCTGGCCTGCAACCCAGTGGCCAGACGCGTACGGCTAACACCACCCGCTTCTTGAATCTAGAGGTAGGAACTGCGCTTCTAACCCCCTCCTTTGATTGGCTAGGACCTAGCTCCGTGAGATTAACTTAATCAGAAAAACCCAATTGAGAACATGGATCTAGGAATATTTATCCAAATGAACAGAGGCTTACCTAGATCGGCAGAGTACTGAAGTTTCGGCTTTTGCTTACAAAGTCGATTGTGTACCTACATAACCCATATGAGTAATCGATCTCCCCAAAAACTAAATGCAGGAATATAGCCTTTCCATTCATCAACATAAACCGAAACCCCTCTAATCTATTCGGCCATAACACTTACCAATCTCCTTGTGAGAAATAGATCCCATCGATATAGGCATGTTCTTCCATCGTTGATCAACGCATAAGAACACGAGTCAGTGTTTTGAAACAACTGGGAAGGAGAAACGAAAATGTAAGAAAGAATATAGGAGATCCCTTACCGAATGAAATGATTAAAGTTGAAGTGAACAATCGGCTACTCAACAGTTAACAGGCTAGAGCACATTTGGCCAACACAGAGAAGATGATTCAAAAGAAGTTTTCGGCTTATTGATTTCTCACAAAAACAAATATGGGATTCGGCTTGTTGGTGTTAATGAACAAATCTGCTATAGGGCATATGGACTAAAGATAAAAGAAAAAGAAGTAATCGAATGGGAAGGAACTTGGTTCGGCTAGCCTGAAAAGAAGAATACCGTACAACAAATTTAGAGATTTCGGCAAAAGAAGAATGTTTAGAAGAGGAGAGAAAAAGAATTAAGAAGAGAAAGATGTGGTGTTTTCGATTGACCAAGGAGAAAAGGTAAGTAATGAATAAGAAGAACTTTGCTCACTCGCCCCCTTGCATTTTCGACTATGAAGAGAAAAGCTCCTAGTCGACTACCAAAATTCGACACTCCCATTCTCACACACCCAAAACCGATATGAACCCCAAGCACACCCTTACCGAAAATCCATCAAAGTTTCAGCTTATATTACCCCACCAAAGCCGAATGTATTCACTCTCCTAGTCCACTCATGGTTTCGGCTAACACCCAACCACTTGCTTCCTCCTAGATTTCCTCTTAAAATTCCTCTTTTCCACTCATTTGAACTGATTTGAACTATTCAAATCACTTGAGTAACTCTCCACGACACATTTGAAAATTTGACCAAGTCCACCTCTCATCCATTCAGAGTCCCAATGCCGTCCAACACCTCCTCTTCCCTTGCTGCAAAAATGCAAAATAAAGCTCCACCTCCTTGTCGTCAGCGTGATTCGAACCCTTACCTTTCACTTCCATAATGACGCCACCTCCTTGCATGCTTGGTGGCGTCTCCTTGCCACCTTACCACTGTGCTTGTTATGCTCTCAATTGCCAGAATTATCTATGTAACCTACCTCAATCGGCTATCCCCCCTCCAAAGTTTCAAAACACAAATTTTCACCGAGGCTTCTACCTTAACTTAGCCTCTCCCGGGACTCCCAAACACACACATACCATCATGCAAAACATCATATACGCACAAACATGAAATAAATGCAGAACCCCTAAAATCCTGGATGTTACAGTTCTACCCCCTTAAAGAAATTTCGGCCTCGAAATTACCTGGTATAAAGAGATGGGGATACTGCTGCTGCATCACTTCCTCCGGCTCCCATGTTGCCTCTTCCACTCCATGATTCTGCCACAAGACTTTTACCAACGGAATCGACTTCTTCCTCAGCACTTTGACATCTCGTTCCAGAATTTGAATCGGCTCCTCTTCATATGATAGATCTGGCCTTAACTCAATTTCCTACGCTGGTACAATATGAGACGGATCCGATCTGTAGTGTCGCAGCATTGACACATGGAACACATCATGCATTTGCTTCAGCTCCGAAGGTAACTCTAGCTGATATGCCACTGGACCCACACGCTTCAAAACTCGATATGGCCCGATAAACCTTGGACTCAACTTACCCTTCCGTCTGAACCTCATTATTTTCTTCCAAGGCGACACTTTCAAGAAAACCTAATCGCCAATAGCAAATTCTATCTCCTTTCATTTTAGATCGGCATATGACTTCTGCCTATCGAATGCCTCCTTCAAACGAGCCCTAATCAATTTAACCTGTTCTTCTGTCTCTGCAACCAACTCTGGACCCAAAATTTTGCGTTCCCCTAATTCTGTCCAACAGGTAGGAGTTCAACACTTTCACCCGTATAGTGCTTCATTGGGCGCCATCCGAATACTAGACTGGTAACTGTTGTTGTACGCAAATTCAGCCAATGGCAAAAACCCTTCCCAGCTACCTCTGAAATCAAGGATACATCCCCTCAACATATCTTCCAATATCTGGATTACCCTCTTAGATTGCCCATCAGTCTGAGGATGGAAGGCTGTGCTGAAATCTAGTCCGTCCCTAGTGCCTGATGTAGTGCCCTCTAAAAATGTGACGTAAACCTCAGACCCCTATCGGATATGATTAATATCGGTACCCCATGTAACCTTACTATTTCAGCCACATACAACTTAGCCAACCTTTGAAGAGAATAATCAACTCAAACTGGTATGAAATAGGCAGATTTTGTCAGTTGATCCACAATCACCCATACCGAATCCTTCTTAGTAGGTGTAAGGGGTAACCCACTAACGAAGTCCATAGTGATTTTCTCCCATTTCCATTGCGGTATCTTTATCGGCTGCAAAAATCCTGAAGGCAACTGATGCTAGGCTTTAACCTGCTGACACGTCAAACACTTTCCCACATACTCTGTGACTTCCTACTTCAAACCAGGCCACCAAAGCTGCTCACGTAAATCCCGATACATCTTACTCCCTCCAGGGTGCATAGCGTTAGGGCTACTATGCGCTTCCCGAAGTATCATTTGCCTCAACTCCTTGTCCTTTGGCATGCATATTTTCTCACGAAAAGACAGAACTCTACTACTGTTCACACTGTAATCCTCTAACTAACCATTCTGTACCCGCAGAACTTGAGCACTCAAACCATTATCTGTTAACTGTTTTTCCTTGATCTGATCCACCCATGTTGGTTTTACTT
The DNA here is from genome assembly GCA_025503065.1 of Gossypium bickii. NCBI lineage: Eukaryota > Viridiplantae > Streptophyta > Magnoliopsida > Malvales > Malvaceae > Gossypium > Gossypium bickii. The sequence goes on along the minus strand of CP106717.1, from coordinate 35,505,720 downwards.
AGAGCTCGGCTAACAAGGTTCTATCATCAAATAAACTCAGATGGGCAAACATCGCACTAAGATCCGATATTGCCTTCTGACTTAACGCATCTGCCACTACGTTAGCCTTTCCTGGATGATATTCGATTGTGCAGTCGTAATCCTTCAACAATTCAACCCATCTACGCTGCCTCAGAGTCAACTCCTTCTGAGTAAAGAGATATCTCAGATTTTTATGGTCGGTGTAGATGATAGACTTCTCTCCATATAGATAGTGTCTCCAGATTTTTAGAGCGAACACCACTGCCGTCAATTCTAAGTCATGTGTGGGATAATTACTTTCATGAGGTCTCAATTGACGGGAAGCATACGCAACAACCTTTCCTTCCTGTATTAACATACACTCTAATCCCGTATGAGATGCGTCACAGTACACCACGAACTCCTTACCAGCCTCCGACTGAATTAACACGGGTGCCTCTGTTAAAATCCTCTTCAGCTTCTCAAAGCTTTCCTGTTGCTTATCAGTCCAAACAAATGACACTCCTTTCCGCAACAACTTCGTTAAGGGTGCTGCAATTAAGGAAAACCCTTCCACAAATCTTCTGTAGTAACTTGCCAACCCCAAGAAACTTCGAACCTCTGCCACAGACTTAGGGGGTTTCCAGTCCAACACAGCTTCAACTTTTCGGGGATCTACCGAAATTCCTTCTGTAGATACCACGTGACCCAAAAACGTAACCTCTTTCAACCAAAACTCACACTTGCTAAATTTGGCGTATAACTTCTTATCTCTTAAAATCTGCAGAACCATTCGTAAGTGCAAATCGTACTCCTCCTCCGTTTTGGAGTACACCAAAATGTCGTCAATAAACACCACAACGAACTGGTCTAAATAGGGTTGGAAGACCCGGTTCATCATATCCATGAACGCCGCTGGTACATTTGTCAGGCCGAATGGCATCACTAAGAACTCGTAGTGGCCGTAGCGAGTCCGAAACGCCGTTTTATGTATATTCCCTTCCTTAACCTTCAGCTGATGGTATCCTGACCTCAAGTCTATCTTGGAAAAGACCGAAGCTCCCTTCAACTGATCGAACAGATCGTCGATCCTTGGTAACGGGTACTTGTTTTTGATCGTCAGCTTGTTCAGTTGGCGGTAATCTATACACATGTGCATGGTCCCATCCTTTTTCTTCACGAATAACACCGGCGCCCCCCACGGAGATACACTCGGTTGAATAAACCCACGGTCCAACAGCTCTTGAATCTGAGCTTTAAGCTCTACCAACTCTTTTGGCGCCATCCTATACGGAGCAATTGATACTGGAGCTGTATCCGGCAGTAAATCAATTCCAAACTCCACCTTCCTGTCCGGGGTAGCCCTGGCAGCTCCTCAGGAAAGACGTCCACGAATTCCCTTACTGTTTGAACTCCACTGATTCCCTCTTCATTTGTATCCAGAGCACTAATGAAGGCTAGAAATGCTTTACACCCTTTCCGAACCATTTTGTCTGCTTTCAACGCGGAGACTACGTTATAGTTTCTTCTTTCTCCTATTATGACTATCTCTTCATCCTCTGTGGTCCTCAACTCCATTCGTTTAGCTGTGCAATCCAATTTAGCACGATGCTCTACTAGCCAGTCCATGCCCAAAATGAGATCAAATTCCCCAAAAGGTAGTTCCATCAAATTGGCCGGAAACACTACTCCCTGAATTCCTAGAGGCACACTCCGGAATAATTTATTCACCACTACTGTCTGTCCTAACGGGCTTACTACAGTCATTTCCCTAGTAGCCAGTTCAAATGCTACACCTAATGTTTTAGCTATTCTACATGCAACATATGAGTGGGTCGAGCCAACATCAATCAAAGCAAAGAAAGGCTTATCAGCTATAAGGAACGTATCGGTTATGACGTCCGGTGCATCACCATCCTCCCTCCTACGAACTGCATACACCAGACCAGGCTGCCTCGCATCTGCATTACCAACTCCTCTACCCAGTGTCTCGCGACCTCGACCAGAACCATTACCTCTGCCACCCGGACCACGACCCCTCGGCGACTGCTGTCCACCTCTTCCCATCTAATTAAAACCCTGACCTGCTAGTCGGCTCCTGTCTGTTTCCAGTGGACAGTTCCTAATCATATGATCTTTGGACCCACACTTAAAACATCCCCCTGTCTTCTTCCAACACTCCCCTGGGTGCATCTTCCCACACTAAGCACATGTACGATATTGACCTCCCACGGCAACCTGCTGATCTCGTGGCCCATCAATTCTAGGTCTTTTTTGGAGACTCCCGGATGAGCCCGATAACCATAACTCCTCTTGTTTTTGACTTGACCTCTATCCCTGTTCTGTCTCTTGGTCCGCTTCACCTCCTCAGCTATTTCCGCTTTCTCAACCAACACTGCGAAATCCCTCTCCCGCTATGGAGCTATTAACACCCTCAACTCATCTCGAAGCCCATCTTCGAACCGTACGCAGTGCTCATAGTCAGTTGCCACGATTCTCCGGGCATATCGGGTCAACCGAAGGAATTTCGCTTCATACTCGGCTACAAATTTACCCCATTGTACCAAGTTCAAGAATGCCTTCCTCTGTGCATCCACATAACTCGCCCCTATGTACTTCCCTTGGAACATCGTCTTGAAGTAATCCCAATCAATTCGGTCCACCTGAGTACATTCTCTAACAATGAGCCACCACTGGTACGCTTCATCCCGAAGTAGTGACACCACCCCTTTCAGTTTCTCCTCAGCCGTGTAGTCCAAATCGTCCATAATCCTTTCGACTGCTTCCAACCAATATTGAGCAACATTTGGGGCCACCCCAGAGACCCCCCTGAACACTTCAGCCTCGTTTGCTCGCAGCCGCTCTGGCACCGACTTTCGAGCCCCTCCACCTAAACTTGCCTCGGCAACTCTCTCCAACACTCGCAACATCACCTGGGATATCGCGTCATCCCCTCCGGTTTGGTCCTGGAATTCTGCTTCCCCAACCAAGCGTAATCGGTACCTCATTCCTCGCCCGTGTCCGGACTTCTCCGTTCGGACACGGTGATTACGCCCTCGCCACGTCCGTCAGCGTATTGCGACCCCGTCCCCTAGTACTCAAATCTACTGTCACGTTTTATCTGTTTTTACAGGTTTTATGCATTAGCTTACTTTTCACTTGCTGATTAAAGAGTAATTTTATGCAAAGGGAAATTCAGTAGTTGTTTTCCACAAGAGTACGTATATACCTAAGGGATCTTGTCTCTATAGTATGATTTCTTAGTCCTACCATTTATAGTAACAGACATCAATTCACAACATACAGATCAATTTAACATTCAAAGAACTTACCTGGTGGACTAGGGCCGAGAACTCGGGTGCCATGCTTCCATAAGACCATTTCGTGAAAAATTTTCCAAACCAATTTTTTTAGTACAAATTTTGAAAACATCGTGGGCCTCAAAACCCAAGGCCGAGTTTTTAAAACCTTGCTCTGATACCAAATTAAAACACCCCAATCCCGGCCCACGAGCCCCGACCGGATCTGGCATGTTTCTTGTGAAGAGTTTAACTCAAATTTTGATTTCCTTTTTGTAAAATGGACCAATTTAAAACAAGTATGTAGCTTATTAAGTTTGGAACCGAGTTGACTTTTAGAAATTTGTGTCTCGTTTAATCGTTACCATCATATTTCATGAGTTAAAAGAATTTGTCGAATTTAAGGCTCATTAAGTTGAAAACCATTAATTTGATTAAGTGTTAAAAATGTTGATGATGCTTTAGGAAAAATATTTAATTGTTCATTTGGTTATCGCTGCATGAAAATTAAACTTAAAAACGCAAAATCAAAACTAGTTAAATAATGGCCTTATTACATCATGAAAACCCGAAAATAAATCCGAAGAAAGTACTTAAATAACGAAAAGTTCAACCGTAAAAAATCCCAAATGACTGAGCATGGCCAACACACAGTCCCTGCCGACCTGGTCCACTGCACTATGCGTCACCTGCAAAATGTTAGTCCACGAAGGGTGAGTCAACAGACTCAGTGTGCAACTACCAACGCAAAATTCCCAACCGATTTTAGCCTTTATCACAAGCATTTTGGGCAAAGCCCATCTGAAATCATATTGGCCATTAGCCCATAATCAAAGCACAATAGACTACACATATAATAATGATAAAACCCGAACCCACCTAGGTATCCAACCTCTACACACTACCGTACCTGCCAGTCACACCAGTGGGGATTATTAAATCGACCCTCCATCCGCTACACACCATCGAAGGTAGTCGCTGCAGTCAACTGCTCATCCCCTTTAATACGTGGCATAACCACCGGATAATGTGACAACGTCACCGAAAGAATCATATTGTGACATGAGTCACCGAAATATTGTGGTAAAACCACCGAAACACTGCCCCTTTTCATTCTAACCCTTGTGCCCATGCAATATACAAAGTTATGTATGTAATATGCTATATGTTTATTTCATGCCATATCGAAAATACTCATGCTTTCATGCAAGTGAATGTAACCACTATCGACAAGGTTTTTAATGTAACGTACGTACCTGAAGCAACGAATTGTACCCTTGAAGGGTACCATTAGTCTTCGTTATTCATAGTTATATTAACACATACATAGTCATATTGATTTAAGGGAAAAGTGTGGGGGTTACACACCTGTAAACACAGAGAACGACACTCTCGATCTCACTGACACCCTCACTTGCAGGGATCATTATGATTTGCTTATCCCTTTCTCAAATCGCTCGCAACCGGTGGCGCGGTCGCGTCTGGCGGCCGACACACACCGTCCTTCTTGAATCTAGGGGTAGGAACTGCGCTTCCAACCCCCTCCTTTGATTGGCTAGGACTTGGCTCCATGAGATTAACTTAATCAGAAAAACCCAATTGAGAACATGGATCTAGGAATATTTATCCAAATGAACAGAGGCTTACCTAGATCGACAGAGTACTGAAGTTTCGGCTTTTGCTTATGAAGTCGATTGTGTACCTACATAACCCATATGAGTAATCGATCTCCCCAAAAACTAAACGCAGGAATATAGCCTTTCCATTCATCAACATAAACCGAAACCCCCTAATCTATTCGGCCATAACACTTACCAATCTCCTTGTGAGAAATAGATCCCGTCGATATAGGCACGTTCTTCCATCGTTGATCAACGCATAAGAACACAAGTCAGTGTTTTGAAACAATCGAGGAAGGAGAAACGAAAAAGTAAGAAAGAATATAGGAGATCCCTTACCGAATGAAATGATTAAAGTTGAAGTGAACAATCGGCTATTCAACAGTTAACAGGCTAGAGCATATTCGGCCAACACAGAGAAGATGATTCAACAGAAGTGTTCGGCTTATTGATTTCTCACAAAAACAAATATGGGATTTGACTTTTTGGTGCAAATGAACAAATCGGCTATAGGGCATATGGACTAAAGAGAAAAGAAAAAGAAGTAATCAAATGGGAAGGAACTTGGTTCGGCTAGCCTGAAAAGAAGAATGCCGTACGACAACTTTAGAGATTTCGGCAAAAAAAGAATGTTTAGAAGAGGAGAGAAAAAGAATTAAGAAGAGTAAGATATGGTGTTTTCGATTGACCAAGGAGAAAAGGTGAGTAATGAATAAGAACAACTTTGCTCACTCGCCCCCTTGCACTTTCGGCTATAAAGAGAAAAGCCCTAGTCGACTACCAAAATTCGGCACTCCCACTCTCACACACCCAAAATTGATATGAGCCTCAAGCACACCCTTACTGAAAATCCATCAAAGTTTCGGCTCATATTGCCCCACCAAAGCCGAATGTATTCACTCTCTTAGTCCACTCAAGGTTTCGGCTAACACCCAACCACTTGCTTCCTCCTAGATTTCCTCCTAAAATTCCTCTTTTCCACTCATTTGAACTGATTTGAACTATTCAAATCACTTGAGTAACTCTCCACCACACATTTGAAAATTTGACCAAGACCACGTCTCATCCATTCAGAGTCCCAATGCCGTCCAACACCTCCTCTTCCCTTGCCACAAAAATGCAAAATAAAGCTCCACCTCCTTGTCGTCAGCGTGATTCGAACCCTTGCCCTTCACTCCCATAATGACGCCACCTCCTTGCATGCTTGGTGGCGTCTCCTTGCCACCTTACCACTGTGCTTGTTATACTCTCAATTGCCAGAATTATCTATGTAACCTACCTCAATCGGCTATCCCCTCTCCAAAGCTTCAAAACACAAATTTTTACGGAGGCTTCTAGCTTAACTTAGCCTCTCCCGGGACTCTCAAACACACACATACCATCATGCAAAACATCATGTACGCACAAACATGAAATAAATGCAGAACCCCTAAAATCCCGGATGTTATAAAGTATCCCTACCTTGAAACAGTTTAATCACAATAATCTTGCAAGTTATGCAAGGAAAATGTATCGTCATATACCGTTGCTAATTTAACCCTTAGCTACCTTAGATGATTAAACATGCACTGATTAAGTGCTATGTCCATTAATTACAATTTCAATCCGTTTAAATAATTAATTCATTAGCTACCTCACAATTGTAATGCAAGAATAACTTAGTCATGATTTTACTGAATCAAGCATCTTACCGATGCCTATAACAACATAACCACAATTTTGACAATTTTAGCAAACGAAATGCAATCAACCTAACACGAATTAAATTCAAGATAAATTGATTAAATTAACCATTACACCAACATAAATATTCGTAGATATGTTCATCATAACAACAACAAAAATTAAAGAGAAAGGGAACAAGAATCAAATCGGTGTTTTTTCGTGGCTTGACTAGTTTGCTCCGTTTTTCCTTCTCTGTTCTACTCATCGACCAAGGCTGCTATGAACACTTAATTGCTGCTTGAAATGGTTAATGAAGGGCCCTTTTCCAAGAGGAGAAATTGACAAGAGAGAAAGGGAATTTGGAATGGAAAAGAAGAGAGAAAGTGGAGAGAAGAGAGAAAAGATGTGAATTCTTGAGATGTGTTCCAAATGACCAGCCTAAGGGGTTTTTTATAGCTGAAGAGAGCTGCTAAAAATAGCTAAAATTATCAGCCAAAGATCCCTCCGTTGGCCTGCAACACATGTGGCAAGGTTGATAGTTTCAACTTTGCTAATTTAGGTTTGGGGCAAATCTATAAAGCCACCAATTGTGGAGGGGTTTGTTTGCAACTTGAACAAACCTTCAAGGGCCTGTTTGCAAGCTAAATAATTAGCCAATAAGCTGATTTGGGTCAACATATGGACAATTTTGGGCTGTCCACTTCTTGTTCGGTTCGGTTCTCTTGGTTCGGCTCAGCTAGACCATTTTTTCATAATTAGTTAATAATAATTTATTTAATCCAAATTAAATTGGGTATAAATTAAAATTAATTATATCATGAATTGATACACATAATCGGACCGACTTAGTTTGAAAATTAATTCACCTTGATACTTCAAATTACTTCTCAGTTTTGAACTTCTAGAAGTGTCTACCGAGTCGTTTTTTGTCCTTTGTGAAAATCTGTCGAAAAAATGATCAAAATTAATCAAAAGTAATTATAAAATTAATTAAAATTCAACAAGTTCATCATTTAAATGCAATTTAATTATTTTATAAAAATTAATTATTTTTCGATAGGGATTTTATCAAAACTGCATGAATTTAAGTTAAAAAGGGCATGAAAAAGTGTGTATACTTTTATGTTTCCAGTCTTTAACAGCCATCGTTCCATCTTCTCTTTGTCATGGAATTCTTTTGGAAAAATTACATTAAATTCCTATATCCGTTCCGATTCACAAGAAATTCTGTGAACTAAAAAAATAGTCCTACGTGGAGATGATATCCACGGTCTATTTCCTAAGAACCACAACCTTCAAAAAAAGTTATATAACAAATATATAATATCACATTCATTCCCATATATAACTCAAAACATGCATAAGATCTACAAAATGTCACTTTCCATGTAATCAAATCATTCAAGAAGAAGAGAAATTTATTTTGATTATTTGTTTATACTTATAAATAAAGCACAACCTAGCTCTGATACCAATTGTTAGAAAATCTAATTTAGAGAATGCAACGTAAAATATATTTAGGGTAAAAATGTAACAGCTCGATTTTAGATCTAGTCGGAACAGTGGTTTGGGGACCACAGATTTGACGCAGTAAAAATTCATTTTTATTATATTTTTATGGTTTATAGTTTTATGGAATGATTTCATAAAAATATCGATTGAAAATTTTGACGTTTGGGCACTCAATTTAGTTGAAAGGATTAAATTACAATAGTTGCAAATTGTGTGTTCTAGAAGCTAGAGGTGTCTAATTGCTATGAAATTTTAAATTGGAGGTCCTTAAATGGTAATTACACAATTATACTTTAGTATGGACAAAAATGGACATGGTTAGTGAAAAATTTCAAAGTTTAGGTGAAGGGCATTTTGGTAATCTAAAAAATAAAACTAAAATAGCTAAATAAAAGTCTTCATCTTCATCAATTTAGTCCCCCATGGACAAAATTCACAAGGGGAAGACATAGCTAGGGTTTGTTCATCTTCCAAGCTTGATTGTAAGTTCGTTCTTGCCCTGTTTTTCATGATTTTTATGGTTTTGAGATCCTTGCAACCTAATCTAGCTATTTCAAGGACTAATTTGAAAATATGTCAAAGTCTAAAATTTTACCCATGTTAGATATTTGTGTATTTTTATGTTTAATGGTGGAAATGTATGTTTAATGTTAGATAAACAACATTTACCAAGTGATTTTTGATGAAAATGTTGAAAAGGACCTATTTGTAAAAGTTGTAAAATATGTAGTAGAAGTGAGATTTAATGAAAAATTTGGGCTATTATTTGTATGAAAAGGGTCTGGCTAGGCTTGGGTTTTGAATAAATTGACTATATTTCATTTTACGAGCCCATGGACTAAAGTGTAAATTGTCAAAAGTTTAGGGGTAAAAACATAATTTTCCATAATTTGATTTTTGGGATAAATTGAATAATGTGAGTACTAAATGAGTTAAATTTGCTATTATAGATCAATAAAAATGAAGTTCGGACCTAGATCGGGGGAAGAATAAATTGTTTGACGATTAGATCCAATTTTACTATTTTTATACCGAGGTAAGTTCGTATATAAATAATGCATTATTATATTTATGTTTTTAAATGATTTAATATTGTATGAATTGTGATCGACTCTCTGGACGTATTCGACAAAGTTTTGACAAACGAGAAATCCCGGTTGAACGTTAGGAATAAAATAGGATATGAGTGACATATCACTAGGAACCCATGTGTATATGTGATTATCTGATCTGGGTGCTGGTCTTGTACGTCCTACTAGTGGCTAGGTAGTTTGGCATGCATTGTGGATAGCTGACAGCTTGTGTGAGTAGCACTATATAGATACGTCCTGACTGATAGCTTGTGTGAGCAGGCCCGTGAATAGCTCAAAAGCGAGCCTATATGTATTATGAGATATGAAGTAGATTTAGCTACATATATGGCACTTATGTGCAAGATTTTTGAGTATCCGTTAATATTCTGAATGTTCAACGGGAATGTCAAGGTTGTGAAAGAATATGGCTATGATGAGAGTTGGTACATGTATGTACGTAAAACTCATAAATAATGAGCTTGATATGTGATGAACCCTTGGTAAAGTGGTGATTGAGTAAGTTATGATTATAAGATTTTAATAACATTCATGCTAAATTTTTATCATGTTAATTGTATGTTAAATGTGTGGTTATAATGCTTATTATTTGCACAGGAACTTACTAAGTTATATAGCTTACTCCCCTTTCTTTTCCTTGCCTTATAGTATCACCAAGCTAGCTCGGGGTTCGGAGATCGTCGGAGATCTATACACACTATCAACAATTATTTTGGTATCATTGAATTCAACATTTTGAATTATGGCATGTATAGGGGACTTGGTCATTTTGTTATGTGTCATAATTGATTTGGCCAAATGTGTTGGCCTATGTTGGTTAGAAGTTCATTTTGTATAAGGCCATTTGAAATTCGCTAACATTGGTATAAGTATATTCATATTATATGCCTTTCATGAATGTGGAAACTTGCATGATTTGAGTTGATAAGTTATGTGATGTTTATGTATGATAGATGTTGGCATGTTAATGATGTGTTGATGTCTCGTTTGAGGATGATTTGGTTGTATGTATAAGCTTGAATTGGTGCTATGTTATGATATGTAGGTGTGTGCATTAAAGGGGTGGCAAATGGCTTGGTAAATAGCCTTATTTTGTTCACACGGGCAGACACACGGGCATGTGTCTAGGTCGGGTGTGACACATGGCTTGCCCCATGGGCGTGTGTATCGGCCGTGTGTCCCCTGCACCTTAATTATTGCAAAACATAATATCCAGAATTTAGCATATGGGCAGAGACACGGGCGTGTGTCTCAACTATGTGTGCTACAGACCCTAGAACACGGGCGTGTGTCTTGGCTGTGTGAAACCTGCACTTAATTCGAATCAAAATAACTAACCACACAGTCTAGCACACAGGCGTGTGGCGCGACCGTGTGGCACAAGTCAGAGAGCACCCTAATTTGAACACGGTCTGAAGCACGGGCGTGTGAGCCCTACAGTTAGCAAAAATTTTCGAAGTCTTGTAAAAATTTCTTGAGTCCTCGGTTTAGTCCCGAACCTCTTCTGATGCATGCTTGGCACCCCATAGGCTCGTATTAGGGACATTATGATTGGATGTGGATGGTTTTAATTTGGATGCAAAATTTTATGATTCGATTGGTATGAAAGTTCGTGTTGTATGTCCTATAACACCCCTTACCCGTATCTTAAGTCGGAACTGGGCACGAGGCATTACCGGACTTAACTCACTTGGTCATACAACTTTAGTCTATAAAATTTCATTCCACCTTAAAATATCTCTTTCACCATCAAAGCATTCTCATTAATGACCTGCGAGGCCTTAAACTTGCATATAGAGGGTTTCGGAAGCCAACTGGAAAATTTTGTGCACTTAAATTTTTTTACCTAAACAGGGGCCACATGCCCATGTGAAATGGGACACTCCCATGTGGGCAGGCCGTGTGGTCACACACGCCCATGTCCCTAACCCGTGTGGAATTTATTTTTATTTCGAACCTACAAGGGTTTTCATATGGCCGGACACACACCCGTGTTCTTAGCCCGTGTGCTCCACACAGCCTAGACATGCGTGTGTAAAAACCTAGGTATTTTGTTTGTGACGTCAGTAACCGCATATGGGACACACGGCCTAGCACACGCCCGTGTGGCTAGCCCATGGTCGACGCTAACTTGCAACACTATCATGCAGGGGACACACAGGCTGGTCACACACCCATGGGACTGACCGTGTGTCACATACGACCTAAATACACGCCAGTGTGTCTACCCGTGTGGACAAGAACAAGGCTATCTGCCAAGCTTTTTTCACCACCCTAGTTCACACAACATAATTCCATTCAACAAATCACTAAGCAACTCAATTTTGCAACATACACTTCCATGAATAACTTCATCTTTTCATAAATTAGTAATAATGAGCCATCATCTATGGCTATATGCAAAAGAGTTCATCTTTAAAGGAGCCAACACACCCTTGGCCAAAATAACAAAACAATTCACCTAGTCTAGCCCCTATACATACCATACTCAAAACACTAAATCTAGATATACCAAGATGAGCTAATAGTATGGGTGATCTTCCAATTATCTTCGTATCCCGACCCGACTTTTTGACACTATAAAACAAGGGAAAAGAAAGGGAGTAAGCTTTAAGCTTAGTAAGTTTACATGTAAACAATAAACATCATAATATGTGCTAATCAATAAATAGCATTTCATACTAAGCAAGAACAAACCACATTCCATGATCATGCTTACTCATTTCATCTCTTACCACATTCCATCCATATCACAAGCCAAATGCTCACATTATTTAACATACATCCCTACACTTATCACCACATGATCACATGAAACAACACTTAACAATTTCATAATAAGCCATTCCTAGTAATACCAAACACTCGGTGGTTTCGAACTTAGCCCACCATTAATATTTAACAGGGTGGTATCGCACATAGCCTACCATCGAGAATATTTACGGTGGTATCGCACATAGCCCACCAAATGATATTATAAACGATGGTATCACACACAGCCCATCATGAATAAGTAATAAGGTGGTATCACACATAGCCCACCAACAAGAATTATTAAGGTGGTATCGCACACAGCCCACCATTACTACGGGTAATATTCCACACTTACATAACTATTTCAATGTTCATACGGAAATTATTCATTATCTAGCAAATTCAAACCACTTGAATCATATATGTTCTCAATCATACAATGCACCAATAAGTAACAACATGTGTATTTAAGATGCATCGTTTACACATAAACTTACCTCGGTGAAAAATGTGTTAAGTTGCGATTTAATCCGAAACCTTGCCTTTTCCCCGATCAAGGTTAATTCTACGCTCTTCTTTATCTATAATACCAAAATTCACTCATTCAATCATTTTATAATTATAATACATCATAATCTCTACTTAGGCAAAAATGACCATTTTGCCCTTGTCCTATGGCAAAATTATGATTTTGCCCCTAGGCTCGTAAATCATTTTTCATCACATTTTCTCATTAAAAAAGCCTAGCCGAACATTTATTCCTCTCACAAGTACTCACGAATCCAACTATTTCATGCATTTATTACTAAATCACAACATTTACAACTTTGTCCCATTTAGGTGTTTTCATGATAACACCTTTCACAAAGGTTGTTTCTCATCTCATTAACATTCATTTTCTTCCATAAAAACTCAGTAAACAACATAAACACTCTCATGGCAAGTCCTTATACTTTCAACCATATTAAAAATTAGTCCCCTCATTAGCTAGCTTAAGCTTTGGGGGTCCCAAAAATACAAAAAAAATCATCAAGAAAGACCTCTAAAATCACGTACTTGCAAGGAGATAGCTTGGCTGAAAGTTTGAACTCCAAAAACCTCTATTTTCTCTTCAATTTTCAGTGGAAGAAGAAGGGCGAATAGTGAAAGATGATATCTTTTCTTTTTATCTTATTTTATTCATCTTTTCATCACCTAAATTCACCAAATTTTGACCAAAAATTTAATGCCATTGTCTCCATGTCTCTATGGCCGGCCAACACACTTATAATGGCCTAATTGCACTTTAAGGACCTCCAATTTAATATTATATGGCTATTAGACATCTCTACCTTGAAAAATTAAATTTTTGCACTTTATGCAATTTAGTTCTTTTTCACAATTAAGCATACAATCACTAAAATTAAAGCACCAAAATTTTCATATAGCCATATATTAATGCCATAACACATAAAATAATATCAAAATAATTTTCCTCAACCTCAAATTAGTGGTCTCGAAACCACTGTTCCGACTAGCCCTGAAATCGGGCTGTTACATGTCTGGTAAAACCTCGTACTCTGTTCTGACGTTGAATACGGGTAAGGGGTGTTACATTTAGTGGTATCATAGCTACGATTTAGTCGATTCTCGGACTAACGTAGCGTGTGTAAGAGTCTAGCTATACATGCCATATATGAATTGTGATAGTGAGATGACTCCTAACAATTTTAAATTGTGTTTTCATATAGTAAATGGATCCCAACCGAGCTGTAGCTGATGAAGTAGAAAGTAATGCTCTGGCTCCCGCTCAAGGGGCAGCACCATCTAAAAGTAGATGTCCCATGGTTAGTTAGGGAAGAGGAGAAGGGGCTAGGGAAGCCATCCTCCACATGATGAACCAGTGGTATTCGGAGTTTGTTCGAACAAATCTGAATGCTCAACATCCTCCACCCCCTTGTTATCTCCAATCAATTCCCATAGCTCCTCAAGGTGTGGAATTGGTAAGACTGAATATGCCTCCGGTTGATAAGATTCGAAAGTAAGGGGCTGAGGAATTCAAGGCTAATGTAGATGATGACCCTGAGAGAGCCGAGTTCTGGCTTGAGAATACTATTAGGGTATTTGATGAGTTATCATGTACACCCGAAGAATGCTTGAAATGTGCTATATCATTATTGAGGGACACATCATATCACTGGTGGAAGACACTAGTATCTGTGGTACCGAGAGAGAGGGTTACATGAGAATTCTTTCAAGAAGAATTCTGAAAGAAATACATTAGTCATCGGTTCATCGATTAGAAATGTAAAGAATTTCTTAAGCTGAAATAGGGCCACATGTTAGTGGCAGAGTATGAGTGAGAACTTGTCAGGCTCAATAAGTATGCTCGAGAGTGTTTTTTCTTAGAGGCTATTATGTATAAAAGGTTCAAAGATGGACTGAATGAATACATTCGACTATTAGTTGGAATCTTAGAACTAAAAGAATTTGTTATATTGGTTGAATGAGCTTGCAAAGCTAAAGAGCTAAGCAAAGAGAAAAGAAAAGCCTAGAGTGAGGTTAGAGATGCAAGAAAAAGGCTGATGAGTAAGTCATTTCAATCTCAGTCAAAGAAATCTAGAGAAATGTATTCTCGTTCAAATGTTTCAGCTGGGTATTCGCACAGAGACCATGGGAAGCAATATTCGGGTTTTAAATCTCAAGCTACTTCAATGGCAAGCGTGGGTAATGTTAGGTCTAATAGACCTGAATGTTAGCATTGTGGAAGAAGACATCCCGATGAGTATAGGATGAATGACTGAACTTGTTTCAAGTGTAGTTTTCAAGAGCATTTTATCCGAAATTGCCTTGAGATGGTTGAGAAGAACAATTTTCAAATGCAAGGCCGAGTAATACTACCAATAGGGGTAGGCCACCGAGAAATACTGAGAATAGAACTAGCAGTAAAGGTATGATGAAGGATTCAGCTATGAGACCCGAAGCTAGAGCACTGCTAGAGCTTATGCCATACGTGCTTGTGAGGATGCGTCATTTCCCGATGTGATTACTAGTACATTTTCTCTTTATGATATTAATGTTATTGCATTGATCGATCTTGGATCGACTCATTCTTATGTTTGTGTGAATTTGGTATCTAGTAAGAGTTTGCATGTTGAGTTTGCTGAGTTTGTGATTAAAGTGCCAAACCCCTTAGGCAAATATGTGCTAGTTGATAAAGTTTGCAAGAATTGTCCTCTGATGATTCGAGGTCACTATTTTTTGGCTGACTTAATGTTGTTTCCATTTGATGAATTCGATGTTATTTTGGGTATCGACTGGTTGACATTGCATGATGCCATAGTAAATTGTAGACTGAAAACTATTGAGTTAAAATGTGAAAATGGTGAGGTTCTTCGGGTTGAAACCGATGAATCAACTGAATTGCCTATTGTGATTTCTTCTATAGCTACTCAGAGATATGTAAGAAAAGGTTGTGAAGCTTATCTTGCTTATGTGTTGAATACAAAGATGTCTGAATTGAAACTTGAATCAGTGTCGGTAGTCTGTTAATATCTGGTTGTGTTTCCAGAGGCGTTGCCTGGGTTACCTTCGATCAGAGAGGTTGAGTTTGCTATTGATTTAGTACCCGGGACGTTATCGATATCGATTGTTTCGTATAGAATGGCTCCGACTGAATTGAACGAATTAAAAGCTCAGTTGCAAGAGTTGACAGATAAGGGTTTTGTGAGACTGAGATTTTCTCCCTGGGGTGCTCCAATGTTATTTGTAAAGAAGAAAGACGGATCTATGAGACTATGTATCGATTATCGACAGCTCAACAAAGTGACTATAAAGAACAAGTATCCTTTGCCGAGGATTGATGATTTGTGCGATTAGTTGAAAGGGGCAACAGTATTTTCGAAGATAGATTTGAGATCCGATTATTATTAGCTCAGAGTTAAAGACTAAGATATGCCAAAAACCGCGTTCAAAATGAGGTATGGGCATTATGAATTTCTTGTTATGCCTTTTGGATTAAATAATGCTCCTACTGTTTTTATGGATTTAATGAATCAAATTTTCCGACCGTATATGGATAAGTTTGTGGTTATATTTATTGATGACATTTTGATTTATTCTGAGATAAGACTGAGCATGCCGAGCATTTAAGAACTGTATTGCAGACTTTGAGAGATAAGAAATTATTTGTAAATTCAGTAAAAATGAGTTTTGGCTCTGAGAAGTCAGATTTTTGGGATATATCGTTTCAGGTGATGGTATTTAGGTTGATCCAAGTAAGATTTCAACAATTGTTGATTGGAAACCGCCAAGGAATGTATCTAAAGTTAGAAGCTTTTTGGGCTTACCCGGTTACTACCGACTATTTGTTAAGGGTTTTACGATGATTGCTACTCCTATGACTAAACTGTTGCAAAAAGGTGTTAAGTTGGAATAGTCTGAAAAATGTCAGAAAAGTTTTGAGAAGTTGAAAGCATTATTGACTGAGGCACCAATTTTAGTGCAACCTGAACCGAGAAAAGAATTTTTGATTTATAGTGATGCGTCACTGAATGGATTAGGATGTGTGTTGATGCAGGAGGGAAACGTGATAGCCTATACCTCGAGACAATTGAAATCACACGAAAAGAATTATCCGACGCACAATTTGGAATTGGCTACCATTGTGTTTGCTCTAAAGATTTGGTGACACCATTTGTTCGGGGAGAAGTGCCACATCTATATTGACCACAACAGCTTGAAGTATTTGATGACTCAAAAGGATTTGAACTTACGACAACGGAGATGGCTTGAGTTACTAAAAGATTATGAGTTGGTAATTGACTACCATCCCGGAAAGAAGAATGTAGTCGCAAATGCTTTAAGCAAAAAATCCTTGTTTGCCTTGAGAGCTATGAATATGAGGTCGACTGTGTCTGAGGATAGTTCGATTCTAGTTGAGTTGAGGGCTAGACTAATATTTTTTCAGCAAATTTGTAAAGCCCAGAAAGGTGATAGTGAATTGCAAGCCAAAAGAGCTTAGTGTGAATCGAGTAGTGATTCAGACTTTTGGATCGGTTCTGATGATTGCTTAATATTCTGAGATAGAGTATGTGTACCGAAAAATGATGAGATTATTCATAAAATTCTTCATGAGACGCATAATGGTTGTTTGTCTGTTCATCCGGGAAGTATGAATATGTATAATGATTTGGAGAAACTGTATTGGTGGTTAGGTATGAAACGAGGTATCTCTAAATTTGTATCAAAATGTTTGATTTGTCAACAAGTAAAAGCCGAACACCAAGTACCTCCAGGTTTACTTCAGCCAGTAATGGTACCCGAGTGGAAATGGGACAGAATTACAATGGATTTTGTAACGGGTTGCCTCTGACTCCGAAAAAGATAGATGTCATTTGGGTCATTGTTGATAGATGGATGAAATCAACTCATTTTATTCCAGTACATATCGACTATTCACTTGATAAGCTAGCTGAATTGTATGTTGCTGAAATTGTTAGATTGCACGGAGCACCTATTTCTATTATTTTAGATAGAGATCTGAGATTTACGTCTCGATTTTGGAAAAAGTTGCAAGAAGCTTTGGGTACAAAGTTGAATTTTAGTACCGCATTTCATTTGCAAACAGACGATCAATCTGAAAGAATGATTCAGAGTCTCGAAGATATGCTCCGATGTTGTGTTCTAGAATTCGAAGGTAGTTGGGAGAAATATCTACCATTATTCGAATTTGTCTATAACAATAGTTTTCAGTGAGTATAAAGATGGCACCGTATGAGGCATTGTATGGTCGCAAGTGTCAAACTCCATTGTATTGGATAGAGCTTAATGAGAAACAAATTCACGGGGTTGATTTGGTTAAAGAAACCGAAGAAAAGGTGAAAGTAATTCGAGATTGTTTGAAAGCAGCTTAAGATCAACATAAATCCTATGTGTATTTGAAAAGAAAAGAGATTGAATTTCAACTTGGTGATAAAGTATTTCTTAAAGTATCTCAGCGGAAGAAGATCCTGAGATTTGGCTGTAAAGGCAAGTTCAGTCCACGTTTCATTGGACCGTATGAGGTTATTGAAAGAATAAGGCCAGTAGCATATCGGTTAGCTTTACCAAAAGAGTTGGAAAGGATCCATAATGAGTTTCATGTGTCAATGTTGCGATGATATCGTTCTGATCCTTCACATGTGATTTCTCCAACAGAGATTGAGATTCAACCGGATATAACGTATGGTGAGGAACCGATAAAGATTTTGGCTCAGGAAGTCAAACAGTTGAGAAATAAAAGTATAGCTCTAGTGAAAGTTTTATGGAAACGACATAGGGTCGAAGAGGCTACATGGGAACCTGAGGAAGCTATGAGAAAACAGTACCCAAACCTCTTTTCCAGTAAGATTTTCGAGGACGAAAATACCTAAAAGGGGGAAGAGTTGTAACAGCCTGATTTTGGGTCTAATCGGAACAGTGGTTTCGGGACCACAAATCTGACGCAGTAAAAATTCATTTTATTATATTTTTATGGTCTACAGTTTTATGGAACGATTTCATGAAAATTTCGTTCGAAAATTGTGACGTTTGGGCACTCAATTTAGTTGAAAGGACTAAATTGTAAAAGTTGCAAAATATGTGTTCTAGAATTTAGAGGTGTCTAATTGCTATGAAATTTTAAATTGGAGGTCCTTAAATGGTAATTAGACCATTATACTTTAGTATGGACAAAAATGGGCATGGTTGTGAACAATTTCAAAGTTTAGGTGAAGGGTATTTTGGTAATATAGTAAATAAAGCCAAAATAACTAAATAAAAGTCTTCATCTTCATCAATTTAGTACCCCATGGCCGAAATTCACAAGGGGAAGACATATTTAGGGTTTTTTCATCTTCCAAGCTCGATTGTAAGTTCGTTCTTGCCCCGTTTTTCATGATTTTTATGTTTTTAAGACCCTTTCAACCTAATCTAGCTCTTTCAAGGACTAATTTGAAAAGATGTCAAAGTCTAAAATTTTACCCATGTTAGAAAATTGTGTATTTTTATGTTTAATGGTGGAAAATGTATGTTTAATGTTAGATAAACAACATTTACCAAGTGATTTTTGATGAAAATGTCAAAAGGACCTATTTGTAAAAGTTATAAAATATGTAGTAGAAGCGTGATTTAATGAAAAATATGGGCTGTTATGAGTATGAAAAGGGTCCGACTAGGCTTGGGTGTTGAATAAATTGACTATATTTCGTTTTACGAGCCTAAGGACTAAAGTGTAAATTGTCAAAAGTTTAGGGGCAAAAATGTAATTTTTTTCATATTATAATTTTTGGGCTAAATTGAAGAATGTGAGTATTAAATGAGTTAAATTTGCTATTATAGATCAATAAAAACGAGGTTTGGAACTAGATCAGGGGAAAAACAAAGTGTTTGACGATTAGGTCCAATTCTACTATTTTTGTACCGAGGTAAGTTCGTATGTAAATAATGCATTATTATATTTATGTTTTTAAATGCTTTAATATTGTATGAATTGTGATTGACTCTTTGGGCGTATTCAACAAAGTTTCGACAAACGAGAAATCCTGGTTGAACTTTAGGAATAAAATAGGATACGAGTGACAAGTCACTAGGAACCCATGTGTATATGCGATTATGTGATTCGGGTGCTAGTCTTGTATGTCCTAGCAGTGGCTGGGTAGTCCGGCATGTCTTGCGGATACCAAAAAGCTTGTGTGAGCAGGCCTGTGAATAGCTCGAAAGATGTGAGGTAGCTTTAGCTACATATATGGCACTTATGTGCAAGATTTCTGTGTATCCGTTAATATTTTGAATGTTCAACGGGAATGTCAAGGTTGTGAAAGAATATGGCTATGATGCGAGTTGGTACAGGTATGTACGTAAAACTTATAAATAATGAGCTCGATGTGTGATGAACCTTTGGTAAAGTGGTGATTGAGTAAGTTATTATTATAAGATTTTAATAACATTCAAGCTAAATTTTTATCATGTTAATTGTATTTTAAATGTGTGGTTATGATGATTATTATTTGCATAGGAACTTACTAAGCTATATAGCTTACTCCCCTTTCTTTTCCTTGTCTTATAGTATCACCAAGCTAGCTCAGGGTTCGAAGATTGTCGGAGATCTATACACACTATCAACAATTATTTTGGTATCAATGAATTCAACATTTTGAATTATGGCATGTATAGGGGACTTGGTCATTTTGTTATGTGTTATAATTGATTTGGCCAAATTTGTTGGCCTATGTTGGTTAGAAGTTCATTTTGTATAAAGCCATTTAAAATTGGCTAACATTGGTATAAGTATATTCATATGATGATGCCTTTCATGAATGTGGAAACTTACATGATTTGAGTTGATAAGTTATGTGATGTTTATGTATGATAGATGTTAGCATGTGAATGATGTGTTGATGTCTTGTTTGAGGATGATTTGGTTGTATGTATAAGCTTGAATTGGTGCTATTGTATGATATGTAGGAGTGTGAATTAAAGGGGTGGCAAATGGCTTGGTAAATAGCCTTATTTTGTTCACATGGGCAGACACACAAGCGTGTGTCTAGGCCATGTGTGACACATGGCTTGCCCCATGGGCGTGTGTATCGGCCATGTGTCCCCTGCACCTTAACTGCTGCAAAGCAGAATGTCCAGCATTTAGCACACGAGCAGAGACACGGGCGTGTGTCTTAGCTGTGTGTGCTACACGGCCTAGAACACGGGCGTGTGTCTTGGCCTTGTGAAACCTGCACTTAATTCGAATTAAAATAATTAACCACACGGTCTAGCGGGGCATGTGGCACAAGTCAGATAGCGCCCTAATTTGAACACGGTCTGAAGCACGGGCATGTCCCTTGGACCATACAGGCGTGTGAGCCTTGCAGTTAGCAAAAATTTTCTAAGTCTTGTAAAAATTTCCTGAGTTCTCGGTTTAGTCCTGAACCACTCTTGATACATGTTTTGGGCCCCGTAAGCTCGTATTAGGGACTTTATGATTGAATGTGAATGGTTTAAATTTTGATGCAAAATTTTATGATTCGATTGGTATGAATGTTTGTGTTGTATGTCTAGTAATGCCTCATACTCTTTTCCGGCGTTGAATACGGGTAAGGGGAGTTACAAAACTAGAGTTTTAAATTTTTTTCGAAGTAAGAACTTGGTTGTGATACCTAAAGTAATAAAAACTTAATCAAAATTGTACCTTATCGACTCGTCTAGGATGAACGCTTCTACCGAGTAGTCTTCTCCACTATCAACAAGCTCATGTCTGTCAAGTGTGGGCTCGCTTTGAATTAGAAAATTTTTCAAAAATTACCAGTGGGTTAATTTTACAATTTCATTAAACTTTTGGGTCAAGTTGTAAATAAAAAAATATCTCTAGAAATTTTCAGACATAATTTCTTTAGAGAATTTTCTCTCTACAACTTTATCTTGAATTCAAGTGTGCCTAAATGATAACCACCAAAGACCCACCATTGTCAACCATTTGCCGCCCACAAGAATGCTGTCGTTGCAGCTGCCGCCACCCCGAGCTAGTTTGATTACTGTAGTTTATTTTGGGCCAATGATGACCTGAATGATCTAGTCTAGTCACCGATTGGATCGTCGGCCCGGTTTCACATTCTAGGCCCAGTTCGACCATTTTTTGGGTCTTGGTCTCAGTTTTGGGCTCCCATGCCCAATTTACGATCTCAGGTCCAATTTTTAAATTTAATTATCCATTGGGCCAATTTTCTGACTTCAAAATTAATTTTTAAAAAATATCATATTAATTTTGTAACATCCTGAATTTTTGGGCCTATGCATTTAATGGGTGAATATGTTTAATGTGTTAACTTAAGTGTTAGGGGTCCAAATTGGGCTCAGGATGTGGTCAAGGCCTTGGTTAAATTTTCAATTTGGACACTATAGGGCTTAAAACATGTTATCTGTATTTTAAAATACAAAATGGGCTTGTGGCCCAGTGGTTAGTAGCGCCACTTAGAGAGCAAGGAGGTGGCGTCAAATGGAGGCCCAAATTCAAGTTTCATGGAGCCCAATTCTTTTAGTTTAAGTTAGCTAATTTTCGGCAATTAATTAAGTGGAGTTGGACGACAACAAGGCTCAAAAATAGGAGGATTTATGTAAATGGGATAATGTAGATATTATAGTTGATAATATGGAAGATAAGGGAGGAAATTTAGGAATTTATTTAATGTGATAATAAGGGAGATAATGTGCTGATAAAGGAAGGAAGAGGTAATGTCATCCATGACACTGTGGATGAGTAGTCAGATGAGGATAAGGAGAGAAAAGATAGGATTTATCTGCTGAGTACAGTGTTGGCCGAATTTCCAACTCTAGGGGGTGCCGAAATTCTCTTTAAATAGAAGGGATATCTCATCAATTCCGGCATTTGAACCCTACTCTTTTCTTCTTTCCTTGTGCCAAAATTCCCCGTCTTCCTCTGCAAATTCTTTTCTTTTGATTTCTTCAAAAGCCGAAACCTTCCAATCTTCTTTTTGTTCAAAAGTCGAAAATCTGAACTATTTTCTCATCTCCATAGCTGAAATGTCCAAGACTCTTTCTTGTTTTCTTTTCTTCTTCTCTTTTTTTGCCAGAAACCAAAACTCTTCAATTCTTAGTTCTTTCAAAAGCCGAAAACACGTCAGATCATCTTTTTGAGATTTTTCCTTAAAGAGCCGAAACTCCTAGATCTCTAATCTTCTACAGTTGCCGAATCTTTCTACAAGGGATAGCCGAAATCTTCTGTAGGGTAAGTAACGATTTGGGCTTTCTTTTGATTCTTTTCCGGCTTTTGGAGGCCATAGCCGAATGGCTATATGGAACTAATATTTTGTTTTCTTTTGCGGTATTCCGGGATTTGAAGGGGGATCCATTTGCTTAGATCTCTAAGTCAGAGTTTAGTAACACACGAATCGTGTTACTTTCGGGATTTCAAGGTAAGGAGATCTATTGTTTTTAACATGAAAATTTGGGATTTGCTAACCTTTGGCCGAATGTAGGGGAGGCCAAATCTTCGTGTTCTTTCGGCTTTTGAGCTCGATTTTAGACAAAGGGTAGTAGATCCAAATAGCAAGGATATTGACTAGGGGAGTAGAACTACGCGATATCAGGTGTGTAACACTTCCACACCATTTAGATTTCCTGTTAAAAATATGTTTATTAATCTGGAATATTCTGTAAAATGCCGAAATCCCGGCATAATGGATGAAACCCAATGAGGGTAAAAGCGAATCACCAGGTTAGTGATCTCTGTCATTCCTAAGTGAATGTTCCTGTTAAGATGACATATGTGATAAGTATGCCGATTTCTGTGATTGCATGGGGTTGGGTTTGATGAAAGGGGAAGTGTTCTGTTGTAGCGACTTTTGTCGTGACCTGTTGTAGCGGCTTTTGCCGTGACCTGTTGTAGCGGCTTTTGTCGTGACCTGTTGTAGTGGCTTTTGCAATGACCTGTTGTAGTGGCTACGGCCATGATCTGATGATGAGCAGCATGACTGCCATCGATGGTGTGTAGCGGTGTAGGTTGATTGTAAAAATCCCCAATGGTGTGACTGGCAGGTAAGAGTGATGTGTAGCGGATGGAAACCTAGGATTTGGGTTGGGCTTGCATAATTTTTGTTATATATGTTAATCTATTATTCTGATCTGTGGGGCTAAGGCCCAAATCTAATGGTGCTTGAGGGTTGCACACTGAGTCTCGCGACTCAACTTATTATTTAACATTTTCAGGTAGCACCTAGTGCATCGGACCGGGCTGGAGAGGAGCGCAAGGTGGCCATGCGAGAGAGTATTTGGATTCAGCAAAGGACTTTTCATTATTTAGTTATTTTAATATTTTTTTATTAGTGGATTTTAAGTTTCAATGTAATAAGGCCATGGGCCATTAGACTCATATTTATTTTGGGTTTTATGTTGGGTTTTTATTACTAGACATTTAAATTTCATGCTAAAATTGTAACACCCTGGTTTAGGGGCTATGCACGTTGGGTAATTCAAGTGCTAGTAGGTTTGGGTATGCTTGGATGTGTTTTAGAGGTTTTGAGAACGCTCGGATTAAAGGGGAAGACCTTGGAAAATTTTAGATTTTTAAGTAATAAAGGGGAGCTTGGCTTTGGAGGTCTTAAGAGAATTAATTGGGAGAATAAGACACAAGAAATGGCTTGGCAGAGTGGCAAGGGAGACGCCACTTAGAGCATGGAGAAGTGACGCCTCAAGGGTGCTAGGGGGCTGTTCGAGCCGCAAAGGCAGCATTTTGGTTTGTTTTTGCGTCATGAGAGAGGGGGAGGTGTTGGATTCGGCTTGGGCACTTAAAAGATGGAGGAAGACTTGGTCTTCTATTTTTTTGAATTCGGCTAGGAAGGTAAGATGAAGGTAAGACTCTTTCAAACTTTTTGAATGATAGGCAAAGAGGAAAAGTAGGAGAAAATCTTGGGATTTAGGAGGAGTTGAGCTAGTGGCCGGTTTTGGGAAGCTTTAGGAGGGCAATTTCGGTTTTGTTGGAGGGTGTTAGGTGGGTGCCGAATCTTGGTTGTATAAATAGGGGCGCTCACCCCTTTGGTCACCCTTTTGTTCTCTCTCATTGTTTAATTTCTACCACCATTCTCTTCCTACTTCTTCCCATTCATTCAACCTTATTTCTTTATCTTCTTGACTAAGCGGAAACTCTTCTAGTAGGGAGCACCATAGCCGAAACTCTTCAAACCCACTTCTACACTTCTTCTCTTCCTCACAACCTCGATTTTATACCCATCTAGTGTTGGCTGAATGCTTCATCTTCATTTGGAAGCCTAGACGAAACCTTTAGCCTCTCAATCCTCTTCTATTTCACCAAGCCTAAGTCAACACAAAAGAGTGGTGGTGCTGTTGACATTTAGAGCTTGTGGGTAAGTATATTCAGTCTTAAGTAATCGATTTATGAATTCTTTGTTTTTGTGGCCAAAACCGAATGGTTGGCCTTAGTTTTTGGTGTGGCCGAATGTTCTCTAGGGCCTTGGTGATGTATTTCTTTTGCGATGGGAGGCGTTAAAGGAGGACTTTTGGAGATTAGATCATCAAGGTAAGGTGGTGGTAAGTATTCGGCCAAAGGGCCTTTTCCATGGATTTTTGGTTAATAGCCGATTCTAATAATGATATAGCAGATTTTCGGCAACTTCATAGGATCGGTGGTGTTCCGGGATTCAAGTTTACCTTCGGTAAGGATGTTAGTAAGTGATTTAGATTCGTTAATAGTAGATGATGACTTCGTTGATTAATCGTTTGGTCCTGATTAAGTGTCATCGATGGATGCGAAAAGCCCGATCAAGAGGGGAAAGGGAAAGCTCCCATCCCAAGTTCAAGAAGAGGTCTGCTTTCTGGACATGCGAGATTGGCCACCGGGGTGTGGGCCAGCAGCAGGGGAAAGCTTTAGGCAAGTAGCCGTAGTTTCGTTGAGCGATAGCGTCGGGATCGAGGGTTTAGAGCTTTAGGTTATAAGGTGTGTAGTTAGCCATTGTTTCCGAGATTTGCGTGATATCTGTTAGTGTTGTATGTTTACTAATAAATGCAGGGATAAAAGTGGAATAGATACCCTTGAGGGGTATGACGATGATCAGGTTAGTATCAAACCTGTTGTGATGTGATCATTGATGTGTATTTGTGAGTATGCCTATGATTATGAATAACATGTGCCTGCATTATCATGGTTTTATTGTATGTTGCATGTGCATAGGTGGGCTATGAAAGAAGGTACGGGTGTACTTCGAGTACGTGGTTGATGAGTAGCTATGTGCCTCATCGTGATTGATATCGGCTATGTGCCATATCGTGGATTGATGAGTGACTATGTGTCCCATCGTGGTTTTGGTGTTAGCTACGGCTACATCGTGGATTGGCGCTGACTGAGGTCGCGTTGTGGATTATTGTGCTTAATTGCACGTGGACGGCATGGAATACCTTTTGGAGTGAAAAAGGAGAGGGTGATTTGATGATCCCCTGGTGTGTGGTAGGCTGGATAAGGGGGTGTGTAGCGGATGGACCCTAGGTTTGGGTTGGGTTTCATAATTGCATGATTTTGTATGTGAACATATGTGAAAATGGGCCAAGTCCAGTTGATCTGTGGATTATTAAGAAAAGGGCCAAGCCAGTATATGAACATGGATTAGTGTGGAAACGGGCTAAGCTCAGTATGTGGAAATTATGTGGTTATCTACCCTATTATATGAATGTGATCTGATTATGGGCCAAGCCCAGATTGTGGTAATGTCTGAATACATTTATATGTTGCATCTGTTAATTGGGATGTTACGTGGCTAGCATGTGGGTGGATTTCGATGGGTTAATTACACACTGAGTCTGTGTGACTCACCCAATTGTTTATCCAACATCGCAGGTGACATGTTGAATGGACCGGGTTGGAGTGGATACAAGGTGGCCCATGCAGAGGACGTTTTAAATATTTTATGCATTTTTATATTAAGTACTTGGATTAATTATTTTTGTAATAAGGGCCTCCTAAGTTATTTGGTTTCCTTTTGGTAATTATGTTTAAGTAGATTTGGAAATAATGTTATTTTAATAACTAAGCATGGATCAAATAAGTTTTTATGGCTTAAACGTTTTTTGTAACTTAAAGAATTTGACGACTAAGAGTTTTAAAAACGAAACCCCGAGATTTTAAAGTAACCTATCGGTTTGCAAATAATCATGCCCAAGATTTCTGCAAGGATAACCACACAAAAGGGGGTTTTAATCAAAATTTTAAACGGCAACCTGTTTTCTTCAAATAAGTTTTTCCCAGTGACATAACCAGATCCGGTCAAGGCTTGTGGGCCGGGTTTGGGGGTGTTACAAAAATTAAGCTAAGACATGTAACAACTTAGTTTTTTTTTTCCTAATTCACCAAGGTATCATTTAAATTTATATTTTATACAGAATATTAAATTACTCAGTTTTCCGGTTAAAATGTTTAAACCTCATACTCGTTTTCCAAAATGTGACATGTTTTATAAAATTTCTTAGTGACATACCAGATCCAGTTGTAGTGTTTGGGCCGGGTTTGGGGTGTTACAAATTTAATTAATTTGATTAATTTAATTTTACTTGATCAAAATTAATTTTCCCAAATATCATGTAGATTTTCCAAATTAATTTTTCAAGAAAATTCTTTAATCAAATTTTCTAGTTGAATAATTCCTATGACTGCCCAATTTAAGTCCACATCGAACAAATCGACTCAATTAAATTATTTCCGAAGCTGTATAATTTTCTTCTAATTTAAATGCAATTCGATTGAGCTTTTGTTTAGCTAGTAGAGACACCAATCAAACATATACATTTAGGCTCTAATAATTGCAATTATGTCCAGAAGCATCGTTCCGATAATTCACAATTTCTTAATCATGGAGTCAGTCCACAAGAAGTACCATGATTGAAAACTCCTTATCGTATACTTTTTACGAAAGCAATTCATCCAACTACTTTGCCCGATGATCTCGTCATGTGTTTTACCATCATATGATGTCCTTGATTCCTTTGAGTTAAATTCGTTCACTCAATAGTGTCTTCTTAATGATTAATATGATCATTGTCAACAAATGACTATGATAAATTGCTCGTTCGAGAATAAGCAATCCGTGGCCACATTCCATATTTATCAATCCACACAATGCCAATGAGAGGATATGGTTAACTTTTTAATTGAGCTATGAATTCCACTATTGCTAGTAAAGGCATGCCATACACAAGTCATGTACTCAACATACCGGCTATCGACTCAATCATCTTTAAAGCATAAGCCTCCACTTATATTAATTCACATGAGTTACATATGCATGGTTAGTGACTAAATTAGGATTTAGGTAAATCACACCATGAACGTCACAAGTGGATTAATTCACAAACGGATTTAGAATTAATTCATCGTGGGTTTAGTCTAATGTAGCATTTTGCCAATGAATACATCTATGTCTCTACCCGTGGAGTCAATTGCTCTGATAGCCAAGACTAGCCATCTCCTCAATCAGATTTGTAGACGGCTATATAATCCTTCTCAACATTTGAATCAAATGCTCACTTTGATTCTTTTACAGGATTATGGACTCATCTAGATTATCTACTGAAATAAGTTGTCTTTCTCACAATTTAAACGTTCTTACAATGCCACTTATCATCAGTTTGAACTTAGACAATCAATGAGCTAATATTTTTTGTCACAATTTCGATATGCATGCAAAATATGAAAGAAAAAAACACAAAAGACATAATAGTGAAATGTGAAATTTATTTATTCATCTTTCAAATACATAGAAAACAGTTACATGTTTACTACAATATGGGCACATTTTCCAACAAAATACAACGTAAATAAATCATTCAAACATTCCATCATGTCTTAAACACATTCATAATATGATATACAATTAAATCCTAGCTTTACTCGAGCTTACAAAATCTCTTTCATAAACCTAAGCATGAAATGGGATCAAATTATAAAGTTTTAAAAATTCAAGGCTGAAGTCATGACGTCGCCAAATAGTTTGTTAGGTCACGACGTCAGGCCACTCGACGTCGTGACATCACATATTGTAGGTTAGCATTGCAACGAGGAAATGTGGTCGTTGGACAAGGACTCTATTTTTGGTATAAAAAAATTAGTCCATTTGGTACCTAGTTTGAGCCAAATTTCTAAACACTAAGTTTGGTTTATAAAAGCATAACATAACATGCACAAAAACATACCAAAATACATACTAGGCATCAAACTATCCATCCAAAGTAAACATTGGACGTTCTCCACCTACAGTTTTTAAACAACTAAGGCATAAGCTCAATAAGTACACAAGGATAATCTTAATAATCGTGTCCGTTATTGATGTAGAGCTCCCCAAGAGTATTCATTTCAAAGTTTACACATGCCACATTTTAATTATGACTAGTGGATTCAATTCTTATTGCTAAATTATAAGAGCTCCACTTACAATCTAATGGTTCAATAGTCATCCATATTATGAAGTTCAAACAAATAATTCTTAAGGAGCGCTTAAGTGAAATTTGATCAAGTATATGATTGTTATGACCTCTTTATATAGATTTCTCTTATAGCTTATTTGTCTCATACAAATAGATAAATCTTATGTTCATATTCACCTCTTATCTAGGGAATTAAAGCTCAAATGTTTATCTTATGACCATATTCATATATATAGGTTGTTTCATGGCTTCCCTTTTTATTGTCATCCACTAATTCATTTAGCTTAATTATTTTAAAGCATAATATCACAACATATTTCATGATTAACATACTGCTTGATCCATTTATGCATTAACTTATTTGGTTAATATTCTTCAATATACACCACTTAGGTCATATATTATATTTAAATTCATAAGCCAATCTTAATATTAAGATGTTAACTTATTTCACCCATAGTAAACTCTAGCAAATTGACTCAGGTACACGGGAACCATCCATAACACACTAGAAAGCACTGAAGTGATTAGCCTGAAAACACGCCAAACGAAACCAAAGTTCAAAACACGAAGACATCTTAAAATGAAATTGAGTGCATAGCCCAAAGGCCAACAGAGAATACACATAATATGTGCAAGTCTTGAAGGCAACATAACTCCAAACAATCCCTATTAGCATGCCAAAAAATCCTAATTATTCCACTAAGTTTAGTAGGGCACATAATAATAGTTATCATACATCAATTAAGGCCGTTATCAAATTATCGATCATACAAAGTTTGTAATAGCCCGTTTTTAGTCAAATCGAAATAGTGGTTTCGAGACCACAAATTTGAAGTCAAAATATATATTTATTATTATTATTTTAATTTCTACGGCATGAATATATGATTGTGTAAAATTTTCATTTAGAAATTTTATCGTTTAAACGCTCAATTTGATAAAAAAGACTAAATCGCGTAAAGTGTAAAACTTGTGTTCTAATAGCTAAAGGTGTCTAATAGCTATAGAACTTTAAAGTA
Source organism: Gossypium bickii (assembly GCA_025503065.1). Taxonomy (NCBI): domain Eukaryota; kingdom Viridiplantae; phylum Streptophyta; class Magnoliopsida; order Malvales; family Malvaceae; genus Gossypium; species Gossypium bickii. The sequence goes on along the minus strand of CP106717.1, from coordinate 35,475,826 downwards.
AAGGTCCTTATGTTGTAATTAGCCCATTTATGAGATAGTGGATGATAATGGCTTGGCATAATTGAAATTTTGAATTATTAATAAGTTTATTTTAGTAAAATGATAATTAAAGTTAAAATAACTAAAACAAAACCAAAATTTTTGTTTATCTTCGTCTTATTGCCAAAAATACAAGAACAAAACACCATTTGAGGGCTTTGAGCATTCGGTCACTTCTCCTTGTGCATGTAAGTTTATTTTTGTCCCGTTTTTAATTATTTCTATGTTTTTGAGATCGTTGCAACTAGGTCTAGCTAGCCTAGGGACTATTTTGCAAAACTATTAAAGGTTTTAGATGTTTCCATTGATGAATACATGAGTATTTTGATGTTTAATGATAGATTATGAATGTTTGATGATAATTATACAAGTTTTGTTAAGTGATTTTTAGTGAAAATACAAATTAGGGATTAAATTGTGAAATGTGGAATCTTTGTGGTTAAAATATGAAATAAATGAAAAATATGGGTTACTAGGGACCTAATTTAAATTCGGCTAGCATGGGTTTGGGTGGAATTGCATGAATTTAAAATTTTATGAAATATGGACTAAATCGTAAAAGTAGTGAAATACTTGGGGCAAAGGTGTAAATGTGCTTTAATGAGTGTTTTGGACTAAATTGAATAGAGATATAATTAAATAAGTTAATTTTGATTACATATAGATCAAGAAAAGTGAAATTCGGATCTAGATCAGAGAAAAACAAAGTAATCGACTAATCAACCTATTTTGCCATTTTTGCATCCGAGGTAAGTTCATAAGTAATAAATTAAGTTATATATGTATTTTAAATGCTCATAAACTATGAATACGAGACTATGGACATATTTGGCAATGATTTGATGATGATTCGACATTAGAAATCCTGGTTGAACCTTAGGAATAGATTAGGATACGAATGACATGTCATTAGGGCTTATTGTGATTATGTGATCTGGGTGCTGGTCTTGATACGTCCTACCTATGGCTGAGTATATTGGCATGTGTTGCGGTTACTTGACAGCTTGTGTGAGCAGTATCGTGTAGCTACGTCTTGACCCACAGCTTGTGTGAGCAGGCCCGTTGATAGCTCGATAGTGAGCATATATGTGATATGAGATTGAGATAGCATTGGCTATGTATGTGGCACTTCGGTGCGAGTTTCCCGAGTATCCGATAGTATTATGAATGGTTCAATGGGTAAATGAAAGATGTGGTTGAGTATGGGATTGATACGAAATGGTATAGGTATGTACATGAACTGTATAAGCCTTAAATTGAAGAAATTGTGAAGTTTGCATATAATCATGTGATTAAAGATGTGAAAGGTTTATTAGTTAATATGTGCTACATGTTGATATATTCAAATTGTTGAATTGTGTATTTATGATTAGTTTGAGTTTATTTCATACGAGCTTACTAAGCTTTATAGCTTACTTTGTTTATTTTACTGTGTTTTATAGTGACTTCAAAGCTAGCTCGAATTCGGGGATCGTTGGAGACTATGTCACACTATCCTACTATCACTTGGTACTTTTGAACTTTGGTATTTTGGTATATGGCTTGTATAAGGATTTGGTCATTTTGATATATGTGTTGTTAATGAATTTGGTCATTTGAAATGACTTGTAAATGTTAAGTGCTTGGTTTGTATATATAGCCAAGAGAGTTGACTTATTTTGGTTGTGTATGTAATTGTGCAAATGGCTCTTGTTATGTGCTTGATTATGGATATGTTATGCTAGTTGGTATTTGGTAATTAGTGATATAGACGCGCCTATGGCGGAGATTAAACGAGACACCCTTGAACTACCCAATGGACCAATTACGCGTAGCCGGGCTAAACAATTTAAGGAGGCCACTTCAATTTTAGTGGCACAAATTTGGAACGAAGAAAGGAAGTACTCCAATAACACGCTGAATATTTACAATTTATTTAAGACCGAATATATTAGCTAGTTTGGATGCTAATTTATTATTTTATTACATGTTATTTTCATATTAATTAAGTTGTTTAATTAGTATAATATTTAATATATCTAGTGTTTAAATTAAAGTATTTTAATTTTTATTTAAATTAATGTTTGGTTGTGTTTTATAGGAAATAATAAAAGACATGAGTGGTGCAACAAGCTAAAATTTTTTAAATGCCATGAGTTTAAGAGAATGTGATGACAATTGTTGGAATCAAGCTACTTGGGTAGAGTATTAGGTGATGGACGGCTAAAAGGAGAGCTAATGGGGGAATAATTGAATTAGGTATAAATAAACAAATGAAGATAAATGAAGTGGAAGCATGAATGGAAACAAAAGATTAGCAACTTGAAGAATATGGTAGACGGCAAGATCAATTGGATTGAAGAAATTAATGTGCCATATTGGAATTAGATATTTATGTTAAGATTTAGTTTTATTTTATTTTTTTTAGTCACTACAAGCTACCTATAAATAGCTTGTCAAAATTCAATTGTAGACACACTTGGATTTTTATCTCTGAATGAATATATTTCATTTTGGTGAGTTTAATTCACTCTCCTAATTCTTCAAGGTTAGAATTGAATTATCTAGTTTCTAGTGGCATTAATTTTAACTTTGTTACGAACTTATCATCCTTTCGGGTGTGGCGTTCAATTTTATACCGTTGGTTCCTATCTTGCTAGATAGCGGGTCTCGGTTTATTTAACTTCCTTTCATTCATTTGAAACTTATAAGATTCGGGTCTTTAATTTTTTATTAAAGGTTCCGTCTTGTTTCAAATTCCTATCATTATCATCCACTTGATTATTTTTATTTTCAAGCTGTTACCATTAAAATTATCCTTTTGTTCAATTTAATTGAAAAACTACCTAATTTATGATCGGGCAACATCTAGGACTCGTTTCAAACCTGAGGCGAACCGTATCAATTAGGAGTACTAAATGGTTATAAATTGAGTTTGGTATGTTTGTGAGATTTGGCTAAATGATGCATGATTGAAAATAGTCATATTGATGATTTGAAATTATGAGTTTTTTTAGTGTAATTTGAATGGCAATTTGTGGTATTGATATGTTTGGTATTGGTTAATATTGAAATGGTATAAATGAAGCTTGGTTGAGGTTGTCTTGTTTTGGTACTATTTAGCTTGATGTAGGTATATACAAATTTGGGTGGCAAAATGGCTTCGTAAATAGCCTATTTTTGTCCACAAGGGTAGAGACACAGGCATGTGTCTCAGCCGTATCTGGCACACGGTCATATTACACGACTGTGTGTCCCCTGGTGTTGAATTAAAAACCAAGTCAGTATGCTCCACACGGCCTCACACACAGGCATGTGACTTGGCCATGTGGCATAAGTCAGTATACCCTACAGGTTTAGCATGGCCTAGCACACGGTCTGGCACATGGGCGTGTATGGCCATTTTTAAGGTACACGGGCTAGCCATATGGGCATGTGTGCTGGCTGTGTGACCCAAGTCAGAGAGTTACACAGGGTTGGACATGGGCTGGGACATGACCATGTGCTTCCATTTCGAATGTCCACACTGCCTGTGACACGGGCGTGGCTTTGGCCGTGTGAGACACACAGCCGAGCCACACAGGCTTGTGTCCCTAGTGTTTGGCAAAAAAATTTTAAGAGTTCAAGAAGTTTCTAAAGTTATCAGTTTAGTCTCGAACCACCCCGAATGCATGTTCTGAGCATCGTAAGCTAGTATTAGGGACATTATGATATAGTTTGAATGATAGTTGCATGAAATTGAAAATGTATTAGAAATGTATGTTTAAATGTGTAATATGTTCGGTAATGCTCCGTAACCCTATTCCGACGTTGAATACGAGTGAGGGGTGTTACAAAGTCTTTTCATAATTCACAAAGTCTAGAGAATATTTAGGCAATCCCTCGCCTAATGCCACATATAGGCACTGACTATTGCCAAACATGCGAACGTTTGACTAGAAAATACCATACCAAAAATATATTAAAGAAATCAGCAGTGTCTGCAAGTATACGAGTCAAATTGTAATATAGATGTGTATAATGGAACACAAGAAAGTATTTCAAAGATTGTACCTAAAAGAGGACGAATTAGATAAGGAATATACTTATACAATAACAAGTCTAAATAGTAATAATTAAAAATTATATTACGATAAACAATAAAATAGATAACAAGCATAAACAAGATAAATTGAATTAAATAAACAAAAAATAAACAAACAACTAAATCAAAATAACATGCGGAAGATTAACTCGTTTCAGTGGTTATAATTAACTTCAGAATTTGGGTTTAAGTGGAATTAATTATTAATTAACTAGTATTACCTTTCGACCTATACTAATTAACTAATCGACAGGTACACACTTATCTCCCAACCTCACTTTCCTTGTCGGAATAAATCATGACTTTCTCGACAAACTTATCTCCCGACATTGTTTAACCTAGATTACTTTCTAAGGTTGTCACTCCTAGGGTTTAAGCACACATAATTTAAAACCAGTTAATTCCTATGGGAAAACCACATTCCTCTGTTAACTACTCCCACATCCACTCGTTAATCTCTCTATAGACTTAGCCTCTCATGGATCTAGGCACCATAACTTTTAGATTTAATTTAAGCATGCAAGAAAACATAAATAAATTAAAATAATAGAAAGGTTAAGAAATTTATCCGTGGGATGAATCAAATGTGCTCAGAGTTGTGAAATGTCTTGACAACCAACTAATCTTAATGTTTGCAAAAGAAGAATAAAATAAAACTGTTGAATTCTTCAATAGCAAAGACTTAGGTTCAAACCGAATCTAGTCGAGAAGAACAAAGTATTTAAAAACTAAAAATAAAACTTAAATATACTAAATATTGCTCCTAAAGGCTTGCTTACATATTAGGTCTATTATAGGCCAAAATATTAGAAATTATTGATTGTACAAACAATTTTACCCTTGTCGATTCTTGCCTCCTACATTGAGACTTGTGTCATGACACAGCTAAAGTGTGTCGTGACACGACACCGATATATTGAGCTTGGAGTTCAGGTTTCACATTTTGTGTCTCGGGAAACTCATGCTACACTTGGGTGTCATCCATAAGGCTATTAGGCTACTAAATACACATCCTGCACACTCAATTAAGCGTATTAAAACTACTTAAGGCCCGTATTGGTTTAATAGGTAAACTAACATCAATTCTTGTGTAAAAACACTTATTTTGCACATAATTAAATCTAAGCTATGAAAATTGAAAATGCGATAATTAAATATAAAACAACCAGAAAACAAGTTCCTTAAGTGCCAAAATGTATTAAAACTACCACCATATTTGGCAGCAAGTCAGACACCGAAATGCTTTTACATTCACTTCAAGTCCTTTTTAACACAGGCCTTATAATTATGTCCATTGTTCGCATAATGGATTTCATGAAACGAAGTAACAAATCCTTTATTAGTCAACATTTTCATGGCAAATTTTCGAGAAGGGTCATTATGACCTTCATTGTATATATTTTCACATTATCGCATGTAACCCCCTATTTAGTTTACAAAATGGTTATTTTCACACGTTAATCGTTAAAAGGCCATGATGGTATATTAACTTATTTTCCATATTAATTCCACATTTCTTACATAATCACACAAATAAAATTATTATGACATATTTAATATTAAACTTAACTTTATAACCAATGCTTGTTTAGCCAAAATATCACAAACCCTATTTTATTAATATTTTAATCCATGGAATTTACACATTTTCATTTGAAAATAACTTTTATCTTTATTCTCCATTTTCATATTTATCACCCAAATTCATTATTTCCAACATTTAAAGCCATTGAAATTCCCCTACATTCATACACATACTTATTTCCATATTAATATCACAATATCATTAACCCTCTAAATAAGCTAGAATAGGAATATTTAAGGTATCCAAGGGTACTTACCTCTTGGACGCACATTTTCTCAAAATCAAGCCTCCATCCACTTAAAATCATCCTCACACAAGCTTGGAAATCCCATTTCCTGTAACATCCGAGATTTGGGGCCTCTGCATTTATCTTGTTTCTATGTGTCTGGTATGCTATATGTATTATTTGAGTGTGTTTGGGGTCTCTGGGAAGGCCCGGGGTTAAGTTGGAACCTTGGCCAAATTTTAAATTTTGGGCACTTTTGAAGGGGAGTGGTTGGGGGCAAGACTTAAGGTTTATTGGTTGTGGTTGTTGACACAAGGAGTAATGTGGTAAGGTGGCAAGTGACGCCACTTAGAGAGCAAGAAGGGTGGTGTCAACAAGAGGCAGCTGAGAAAAGGAGTTCAAGTCACGCTGACAGCTTTTGGAAGCTCTCTTTTTGCGTCAGGAAGCTAAGGAGGTGGCTTCCAGTAGGACTCTTTAGGGTGGTTGGTGGAATGAGTCAAAGAATTTGAAATGAGTGGATGATAGGTGATGGAGGAGGGTTGAAGTGGTCAATCGGTTTGAATGGGTGTTAGGGAGTGCTTTGTGGAGAAAAATAATGGATTTGGAGTGAGGCAAAGGTGTGAGCCGAAATTTTGTTGAGTGTCAAGGGGGGTCGGTCAAAACTTGTGGGTTTGGTTTTGGTAAGTGTAGGTGCCGAAAGTTTGAAGCCTTAGTTGTGAGTTTTCTCTAGAAGAGCATTTAGTGTTTTGTTTTTGGGTAACCTTTAGTTCTTTTCCATTTCTCATTCTTTTCTATCAGAAATCGAAAGCATCTTCTCCCTTTCTTTTGGCATTTTCGGTCACTTGAGTGCAATTGCTTCACCATCAAAAATCGAATATTTCTTTCTTCTTCTTGGTTCGAACGAGTTGTAGTGACAACCTCTTGGTTCAAACCTCCCACCAACTCCATCATTTCACCATTTCTTCTTCATTTGTTCTTCTTAGCCGAATTTACATTGCACACCCATCTTTGTTCTCTTTTTGTTTAAACTGAAACCTATTCCATTTCTTCTCTTTGGAAGTGATTCCTCCTCTCTATTTTCTTGTATAAGCCGAATCTTCCTAGCCATTCTTTCTTGCATGTTTCCCTCGAATTCTCTAAAAGCCGAAACTCTTAAGCCTTCATTTGAGTTCTCTTATCTTTATTTTCGGTTCTTCCATTTTATTCTCTTCCATTCTTGTTCATTGCCGAATCTTCTCTACTGTTGTGCTTGTGCCGAATTCTCTTGGGTGTTATTCGAATCCTCTGTGTTAAGGTAAGATCATTCCCTTTCGTTTTCTCCTTGATTAAACCCGTATTCCCTCTTTTCTTGGTAAGGTCGAATCTGCCTTGACTAATATCTTAACCTGTTTCTTTCTCTCGGTGTTCCGTCGATTAAGGGGCTAAGTGTTGGGCATCTACTTCGGATCATTCTTTGATTTGGTCTATTAAGGGCGCCTATTCTGGGAAATAATGCTAGTTGAATCTTTGAACCCTACCTCTCTTTTCGGGATTTCAAGGTAAGGGTTTTCTCTTCAGATATTTGATTGGGTTCACTTTCGTATTCGCTATCTTAACCATGTATTGTTGTTAAACAATCATTGTTTCCTTATAGTATCTTCTGACCAAGATCTTTTGATGGAATCTAATACCAATTAGGCAAAAGAGGGGGTTGGACCCGTAAACCCAGCCCTTAAGTTTAAGAAACGTGCCGTGTCAGCAGTGTGAGATTGGCCACCGGGTTGTAGACCAGCTTCAAAGCAGAGTAGGAGGCAAATAGCAGTCGTTTCTGCTATCGATAGTGTCAACGTAGAAAGTATTATTTTGCGTGTTATCAGGTTTGTAAAACCTCATTCACTTTCTTTAATTGTAATATTGATTGTATGGGCTGAAAAGCCGAAAAAGGCTATGATGACAGTCGTGATACCCTTGTGGGTACGGCAAGGAATGCCAGGTACGTGATTATAGTATCATTCTTGCGTGTATGGATGTATGTGGTAATCTATTACCTTGTTGATAGCATGTTGCATTTGTTATGGTATGTATGCCATGCATGGTGTACGGATATGATGTTTAAGGGGAAGTGCTTGATTATGAGGTCACATAGTGATCGGTGGCTAAGCCACGTTATATTATGAGGTCACGTAGTGATCGGTGGCTAGGCCATGTTATATTATGAGGTCACGTAGTGATCAATGGCTAGGCCACGTTATATTATTAGGTCACATTGTGATCGACATTATGACTGACAGCATGACTGTCAAAGTGGCGTGTAGCGGATGGAGGGTTGATTGTAGAAATCCTCACGGTGTGTTTGGCTGGTACGGGTTGGCGTGTAGAGGATGGAAAATAACTAGGTTTGGGCTGGGACATGATGCATTCATTTATCTTTATGTCATCCTGAGTGGGCTAAGGCCCGATATGCAATTGTGGGCCTCGAGCCGATTATGTGTTATAGGAGATTTACACACTGAGTCTCGGTGACTCACCCCTTGCTTAACCTTTCAGGTGATCAGTAGATCGTGGATATGGGAGCCGAGGCAGACTCGTGGAGGCCATATTGACTTCACTTTTCATAAACTTTTCCTGCTTTACTTTAATTTTGAATTGGGGATTTTATTTGTGTAATAAGGCCTTTCTAAATTAACATTTGGGTTTTATTTTATTTACTTATTGTTTATTTAAAATTTGACACTACGCGAACTTAATCACGAAATTAAAGATGGGGTTTTCAAAATATGAGTAACACCAAAACAAATGTTTTCTTCCAAGTATCACCAAGCATAACGAATATTTGATTAACTAAAAATTGAAATTCTCCTAAACTAATAAATCACTGTTTTCAAGACATCGCCTTAATCAAAAAGTTTTCAAATCTATGGTTTTTCATAAATTCAACGAAATTCGTTTTTACTTCACCCTGTAACATACCAGATCTGGTCGTAATGTTTAGGCCGGGTTTGGGGTGTTACATTTCCCATCATTTCCTTATTTGTTCAAACACCAAAAAATCAGCTAATATTAACATACAAGCATCCCAAGTTTTCTCATACAATAAAACTCAAATACCAAGCTAGGAGAAGAAGTAGAAAGATACCATTTCCTACCTTATTTACGCTTTCTCTCTCTATCTTCAACTTTCTCTCTCAAGACTCAACCAAACCTATAACAACCTGATTTCCAATAGTGTCGAAAAAGGCAATTTTGGGACCCTTTTTTCATAAGTTGAGCATGTGAATATTTAATTAAAATATTTACGGAGTTATTATATAAGTGAATTAAATTTTGGGTAGTTAATTTAGCCAAAATTGTGTTTAATTAGGGCCTAGGGACTAAATTGTAAATTTTAATCGCTATAGATTTTTAATTAGAAAATGAATTGAAGACTTAAATTACAATTAACCAAAAGTCAAAAATAGAAATTAGACCATATATAAACATTATAAAGTGGACAGTATAATCATGTGATGATTAAATTAATTAAATTAAGTATTATATAATTAAACTAAAATTAATTAACTAATCTCACTATATAACTGAAATTTTGGTGGGGACAAAGAGAACACTCATCTTCTCCATCGAAATTGAAAGAAAGAAAAGGAAGGGACACCATTAAAGGGTTTCTTTCAAGCTTTTAACCTCAAATTTCAAGTAAGTCCTTAGTTATAGATTTGAGGTCATAAGAGCTTCATTTAGCTAGCCCATGTACCAATTTTTAAAACTATTAAAGTTTTAAAAGTTTCTATTGTTGAGAATTGAAAGCTTTATATGTTAAATTGATAGAAATTAAGCTTAGTTTAAGAAAAGGACTAAATTATAAATCTTAATTAATATTTTTTTACATTAGGGACCAAATTGAATAAAATGTAAAATTGGCAGTAGGAATAATAAATAATATGTCCCTAATGAGTAATAGTGAAATTGGATTTCAATCCGGATCTTTAAATTAAAAGCTATGTTAGTCCCGGTTTTATGGACTAAATTGAATGAATTGCCAAATTTGTATAAATTGATAATTGATTAAGAATTGGTTGATTATTGATAGTGCTATATCGACCCGGATTCGTCAAGAAGGAAAGGAAAATCTAAAGTCGTCGACGAATAGCTTAGAATTTCTAGTTTCTATTTCTATGATTCAGGCCCAACTTATTTATTGCATATTCATTACATGTTACATTACGTGGTATCAAGGTGAGTTGGTAATGGCTATTTAACTTGATTTACTATGATTAAGGTTGAATACCAAAATAAGGACTAAATTGAATAGTGTACAGAATTTCCAGTTTACTTGATATGAAATAGTGTTAAGATATGTTATGTCTGCTATGAATTTGTAAAATGCTAATGGATTGTAGATATTGGGATACAAATTGAACTATACATAATAAATTGGAAATTGAATACCCTATTAGTTATTTGGACCAAGTCGGATATAGTTGGCATGCCATAGTATCAGAGTACTGAATAAAACCATCGTTGCCGAGCAACCGGGGTGGCAGATATTATGCATTGAGTTATTATTGTCGGGCAACCCGGGGTGGCAAATTGGTTGAGTTGAGAAAACCATTTTTGTCAAGCAACTCGGGGTTGTGGATTTGTGTATCTATTCTAATTTCGTGTTGGTTAATAGGGTTATAAATTATTGAATTACTTGATTGATATGTGAATGATATGTGAGGTGGAAGTTTGATGTACAAAATGAATTGAAAACAAGCCTTGGAGGTCGATTATGTGTTAATGAGCCTATAGTTTCCGAAATGATATAAATGTGGTATGAGATGAAAAAATGTGTATATATATGTTATGTTAGAGATGAAATATGATGAATATAATTATATCTAGATACAGTGTTTGAAATGAATAAAGTAGTTTATGGAATTGTTGGAAAATTGTTAACTTGTGTGCAATTTGATGAATTGGTAATCAAATTAGTTGTATGCTTGTCTTTGTGAAAATGGAAGAGTTTTACATAGAATAGTATGGAATTAGTTTAGAAATTGCATGTATGCATGTTGCATAAGTGTATTTACTTTATCTTAAATCATAGATTTACCACTAGGCATTATACTCAGTGTACGGTTTGTTTTCTCTGTGCATAGGTTAGGTTCAATTCGATATCCCAAGCATCGACTTCAGCATCAAACCAACATCTCAGACTCAACAAAGTTCATTTGTTTCTTTTTTTTTTATTTTTAACTTGGCATGTACCTAATTGGTTGAGTCATGTTGAATTTGATGTCTAAAAGATGGTATATACATAAATTGTTAGGTTTGATATGTTTATACATATATGCAACTTAAAATTACCATAGTTTGATTAAGGTATGAAATATGAGATAGTGCCTTGAATGCAGTGCATATATGAATCAAGCAAATGGTTGACATGTTGTACGTAAGTGTTGTAAAGCTAATGATATGGTATATTGAATATGCATGTTTAGAACTTAGGTAAATTATGTTAACAAATTGATTTATAAGTATTATGACATTAGTAAATGGTTATATATATGGTGTAATGATATCATGAATTGTTACTTAGGTTTTGGTTGTGATGGTATTCATGTTAGCTGAATTGATTGGTAAATGAATGGTTTTTTTAGCAATAAGAAATTGCAGAAACGGTATGTGACATCGCAACAACGTTGCGACGAGAAAAGACCTATAATGTCATAGAAAGACGAGGAACCTCGTCGTTTCGAGGAGGCAATATAGTAGGTGATGTTGCGACGCCGAGTAGCCTGACGTCATGACGTGACAAACTATTTGGTGATGTCACAAAGTGAAAATGGGGACGTTAGGACGTCAACCCTTTATTTTGAAATTTTTACATTTTAGTCCTGATTTTATCTCGGGTTAACTTTAGAGCTTTCGTAAGCTCATATAAAACCTGAGAATGATTATTATTGTATTGTTTTCTTATAATTCCTATTGTTGTATGCTTGATGATGTGAATTCGTATTAAATTTGATCATAGTTACTTCAACAATGAATGTGGCACCTTATTGTTCAGGCCCAGTAATCGGGTTGGATATAGGGTATTACAAAACCCTTGTTGAAAATGGAGAGATTGAAAGTGAAAATGACTTTAAGAGGTAGTTTTCCAAGTGATTTTAACAAACTCTCAAAGTTTTGGTGTTCGATTTTTGAGAGATTTCAAGAAAAAGCAAGAAAAAAAGAAGAAGAAGAAGAAGAAGAAAGCCTCCAAAGGAGATAGGGTGGTCGACTAGTAAGCTAATGGGGAATGAGTTTGCTCTTTCTTTTTGCTAATTTAAAACACCAAAATATCCAAGTCAAAGTCTAATCAAATTTGTGGCCCACAAATCATCCCTCCAAAATAATCTCATTCAATGGTCCATAATAATTCCCAGTATTGAATCTCATCAAAATAATATTGTCAATATTTAAATATTGAGAAATAACCAAAATACCCTTATGTGACAAGATTACCATTTTGCCCATTTTTATCGCTTTGTATAATTTCTTCATAATAATAAGTATTTATCAAATCCAAGTCACATATTTCACACCTATATCTTAATAATAATTCTAGGATGGTAAAATTACACCTTTACCTCACTCTCGATAAAATGGAGAATTTATAATTTAGTCCCTATACTTTCAATTATGTTCCAATTTGGTCCTCAAAAGTGATTTTCATCACATCAATACATACTCCAACTTATTATTATGTCAGTTAATCAATAATAACCGTAATATTCATTTTTATCAAAATTGTATTTTAGTCCTCAAGCTTTTCTAAAATTTGCAATTTGGTCCTTTTTGCCTTATTTCCACATCCAAAATGTTTTTCATTGATTTCCATCCCCAATTAGAAATTTATTTTCATAAAATTCCTTATTTGAGTCATATTCCATTTTTCTCACAAATTTGTTGTATCTTATCCGAGAATAGTGCAAACGTCCCAACATAAATTTTTGGGGGTGTTACATGTTGCCATAACCCCGACTGAGTATCATTAAAGATGTTTGTAAATGATTCCATTGCAAGCTTGTACCTCAAATTTATTGTATATACACCATCCTTACTAAAACACCATTTTTTTTTGGTCATTCATTAATAGGAAAGTGAAGAACTTGATGTGTAAAATAAGGCCATAGAAGTCCATCCACAAACGTGGTATCCCGAGATATACCATCCACATGAAACAAATCCTTGACTTTCATATCTCTAAAACTAGGAATAAGAACTGAATCAATAAAGAAATTATTAGAATCACAAACCTAAGGATATTTAAAGATCTCAATGCTATCACCATCTCCCACCCGTCATAGAACACCTTTTGACAACAAATATTTGACTTTGAAGAAGCTCCTCCAAACAAGTGAAGGATTATGAACTTCTACGACATTAATGAAACTAATATGCAGAAAGAATTTAGCTTTGAAAATTCTACTGGAAAGAGACATTGGTTTTGAAATAAAACTCCACCCTTGCTTATCGAGCATGGCCAACTTAAATAAGTGAAGGTTTTGAAGCCCAATACCCCCAATTTTTTCGAAATGCATAAACTATTCGATGAAGCTTGGTGGATTTTCTTTTGCTCATAAGAGTTCGAATCCCACCAAAAGGAATTCATCATTTTTAGTAGCACATCACATATGTTGAGCGGAAGTAGGAATACACTCATGCAATATATGGGTAATACTAGGGCAATGTTTCTTTTTCTTTTTGAGTAAAAAATGTTTTATATGTACATTTTAATGGTTTTTTTTTCAATATTTTCTCTTATTTATATAGTATTACCATCAATTATTATTATAAAAATTTAATATAAAATTTTCTATACAAATTATTAGCCTTTGATAAAAGAAGGAGTTATGTTCAAATCAAGGACTTGATTCTAAAGCCTGGTTTTAATTAGGGGTGAGCAAAATTCGATTCAACTCGAAAAAATCGAATAAAAGTTTGAATTTTGAATTATTCAAATTGAATTAATTGAATCAATTCGAATTTTTTTTTAATTTCGAGTTCAAATCGAGTTGAATTTTTGAATTCAAATAACTCAAATAATTCGAATACACTAAATATGAAATCCTTTTACTTTCCTTCCTCCACCCCCTCAAACCCCTTTACTTTTCCCTAAAAAAATTCACTTCCCCTAAACCCCAAAAAAAATTTTTTCCTTTTACTTTCTCCCTAAAACTTTTACTTCCTCTAAACCCCCCAAAAAATTTTCCTTTTGCTTTACCCCAAAACTTTTACTTCATCTTCAACCCCAAAAACTTTTTTTTTTCAAATTTATGCCTACTATTTATATTATTGAATTAAGTTTCACATTTTGTACTATTTATATTATTAAATTGTTTAATCATGTTGTATCTTTATCATTTTTTGTTAAAATTGAATTATTGATGATGTCATAAAATATTTGTATTAAAATTTTCTATTGGTATCAATTTCACATTTTATATTTAAACTAATTTTTATTAAAAAACAAAATTTTTACATGTAATATATTTTTTAATTTCCAAATACATGGTGACAAGACTCGGAAGATAATTGAAACAACTAAGCAAGTAAAGAAGCTAACTCGTATATAAAAGATTAATAAAAAAATTATGAGGGGATGAAAGTTAATAACAACATTGATTACGGTGGACAAAATTGATTACGGTAGGTGGCAGTGGCTAGAATGACCCAAAGTCATTTTTTTTAATTTAACTCGAACAAATATATTTGATTCGATTCGAATTCCATCTCACTTGACTCGATTCAAGAAAAGTTCAAATTGAGTTAGGATGATAAAATAAGATTGGTCAACTTGATTAACTCGAAATATTTTCATTCGATTCACCCGAACATTCACCCCTAATCTTAATCAACAATATTAAAGCCTTGTTGTGTAACAACCCAAACCCGGCCTAGAAGTTATGACCGGATCTGGCATGTCACATAAAAGGGTTGTTTAAAAACTGCGCGTTTGTTAAAAATTTTGAGTTTAAATATTTATTGATTGTTATCTTTTTTGTTAACATTTTGAAAAATAGTTATTAAGGGTTTAGGAAATTCCCGTATCGCACATTGAATAATAATAGGCAGTGATCAAATTAAAAGCTAAACAAATAAAATGTCAAAAATAAAGTTAAAGCGGCCTTATTACAACTTAAAATCCCGAATTAAAAATAAGTTTGAAATAAGAGAACAAGTTTACGAGAAAAACAATGTATGGCCTCCACGAGTCCGCCTCAGCTCCCAAATCCGCGATCTAATGATTACCTAAAAAATTAAGAAAGGGGTGAGTCATTGAGACTCAGAGTGTAAATTCCCCTTACAACAATAACTGGGCCTAAGCCCACAGAAGCAAATTGGGCTGTAACCCTAACATCATGGCATATCAGATAGTGAATGCAATGCAACCCAGCCCAACCTAGTATTTCCATCCTCTACACTCCACTCCATATGTCCATCCTCAACACACCTGGGGATTTCTACAATCAACCCTCCATCCTCTACACTCCTCTTTGGCAGTCATGCTAACAGACACACTGCTCAAAGTAATATAACGTGGCTTAGCCACCGATCACTATGTGACCAAAGATAATATAACGTGGCTTAGCCACCGATCACCATGTGACCAAAACACCGATACAATAATGTACCATCATTAGGTGTGACATTGTCACCCATAAGCACTTCCCTTCATATCATTATCATCCCAAATCCCATGCAATATGACATAATAATTCGTGTATGCAATTATGTCATGTATGCAAAACATATATCAAATATAAGTATAACATGAATTGCCATCATAATCAGATAGACATAATACACCATAATTAAGCTAATCAACCTCTAAGGGTAAAACTGTAATTTTACCTACCAAGGGTATTTTCATAATTTACCTATCGAGGGTATTTCAGTAGTTTCGTACCTGCAATGGCCTTTCCGAAGGCCTAATGTCACCCCGAGCGACACGGCTACCATTTCCGGTCGTACCGGACTATTAGGCCTAAAACCCAATTTCGGCCCATTCAGGCCCACACACTCGTGT
This sequence comes from Gossypium bickii, assembly GCA_025503065.1. Lineage (NCBI taxonomy): Eukaryota > Viridiplantae > Streptophyta > Magnoliopsida > Malvales > Malvaceae > Gossypium > Gossypium bickii. The sequence continues at coordinate 35,459,880 of CP106717.1, read as the reverse complement.
GGCCCACCTAACACAAATCTAGCCACGTATATAAGATTCACCTAGTCTAGTTCAATATATACGAAACAATCATATAATTTACTTATATGGGCCCACTTTGGCCCATCGCGGCCTAAGCAGCCTCAGCCCATAAGATTACTAATGGTGGCCTCAACTATCGCATCGAAGCTCCACACGTGCGCTCGCACGCTCGTGTGGCTACCATTGCTGTGACCGGCACTTCGGCACTTGCCGCTCTACAGCTAGAGTAGAGAAGTACACACCTGATAGGAATCTGGTGCTATCCGCGCTCCGACCACTCCTATGCCCAAACGCCCTCTAAGGTGTCCTTCCTCTTATCATAGAATGCTCTATATATAGCTAGCTTCTCTCTTTCCTTCTTTGTATCTTTCCGATGTGGGATCCCATCGTCAGTAGAGTTTAAATCCAACTCAAACTCTTGCCGTCCAATTCGCAAAATAAATACTTCCTTGCTTTTCATGAGATTCGAACCCAAGCTCCCCTGTAGCATAATCCACGCCGCTAACCACTTGGCCACAAGCTCCTCTTGTGTCTTAAACCATGCGCAACTAAATATAAATCTATAGCCAAATTCTAAGGTCCATATAAAAAGAAAACCAAAAATGCAAGAGCCAAGACTTAAACCTTGGACCTCCTTCCTTCCTTGTGGAGTCATCCCCTTGCCTCTTATATGGCGTCACTTTGCCACTACACCACACACTCCACTTGTGTCATTTTCCTCCACATTTTATTCTTAAAGCCTACCTACTAACCTTCAGGGTTTTTCTCGCCTAAAACCAAAATTTCCCTAAAGCCAAAGTTTGAACCCCGAGACTTCATAGAAGCCCTCTAACCTTCCAAAATCACTTATCCAATAGATCTAACTTGTATTTAAGCCGATATCTTGTTCTCCAAAAATTTAAACGCTACTACCCTCAAGGCCCATTAGGCCCAATTCTTCTAGGCCCAATTTCGGGATGTTACAAATCTACCCTCCTTAAAGAAATTTCATCATCAAAATTTCCAACTAACTAACAGTCACACATCCTAACCTACCACACTACGCTCTTGTTGCGCACTCTAATCTTAATAACACTAATATACTTTTAACTAGAACTTAGAACTCCTACACATACTCAAAAACACCTAGCCATTAAAGTAGACAAATATTTCATACGCAGCCAACTCTGTATCCCAACATCACATCCAAACTAAACACACAGAATAGATACCAGAAATACAACATATAACAAAGTAAAGTATCAGGAAACTTACAGTGCGGATTGGTGCCGGAGACTCGGGTGCCATACTTCCAAAAAACAGATATATATTTTTCTAAACCATTTTCCTAACCAACTTATGAAAATATTTTTTGAACCTCATACCTACAGTCGAGTTTTTGAACCTAGGCTCTGATACCATAATTGTAACACCCCCAAACCCGGTCTAGAAGTTATGATCGGATCTAGATGTCACATAAAAGGGTTGTTTAAAAACTATCCGTTTTTTAAAATTTTCGAGTTTAAATATTTATTGATTGTTATCCTTTTTGTTAACATTTTGAAAAACAGTTATTAAGGGTTTAGGAAATTCCCGTATCGCACATTGAATAATAATAGGCAGTGATCAAATTAAAAGCTAAACAAATAAAATGCCAAAAATAAAGTTAAAGCGGCCTTATTACAACTTAAAATCCCGAATTAAAAATAAGTTTGAAATAAGAGAACAAGTTTACGAGAAAAACAATGTATGGCCTCCACGAGTCCGCCTCAGCTCCCAAATCCGTGATCTAATGATTACCTACAAAATTAACAAAAAGGTGAGTCATCGAGACTCAGTGTGTAAATTCCCCTCACAACGATAACTGGGCCTAAGCCTACAAAAGCAAAATGGGCCGTAGCCCTAACATCATGGCATATCAGATAGTGAATGCAATGCAACCTAGCCCAAACCTAGTATTTCCATCCTCTACACTCTACTCCATATGTCCATCCTCAACACATCTGGGGATTTCTACAATCAACCATCCATCCTCTACACTCCTCTTTGGAAGTCATGCTGACAGACACACTGCTCAAAGTAATATAACGTGGCTTAGCCACCGATCACTATGTGACCAAAGATAATATAACATGGCTTAGCCACCGATCACTATGTGACCAAAACACTGATACAATAATGTACCATCATTAGGTGTGACATTGTCACCCATAAGCACTTCCCCTTCATATCATTATCATCCCAAATCCCATGCAATATGACATAATAACTTGTGTATGTAGTATGTCATGTATGCAAAACATATATCAAATATAACTATAACATGAATTACCATCATAATTAGATAGACATAATACAACATAATCAAGCTAATCAACCTCTAAGGGTATAACCGTAATTTTACCTAGCAAGGGTATTTTCATAATTTACCTATCGATGGTATTTCAGTAGTTTCGTACCTGCAATGGCCTTTCTGAAGGCCTAATGTCGCCCCGAGCGACACGGCTACCATTTCCGGTCGTACCGGACTATTGGGCCTAAAACCCAATTTCAGCCCATTCGGGCCCACACGCTCGTGTGGCTCACCTAACACAAATCTAGCCACGTATATAAGATTCACCTAGTCTAGTTCAGTATATACTAAACAATCATACAATTTACTCATATGGGCCCACTTCGGCCTATCGCAGCCGAAGCAGCCTCAACCCACAAGATTACTAATGGTGGCCTCAACTATTGCATCGAAGCTCCACACGTGCGCTCGCACGCTCGTGTGGCTACTATTGCCGTGACCGGCACTTCTGCACTTGCTGCTCTACAGCTAGAGCAGAGACGTACACACCTGATAGGAATCCGGTGCTATCCGCGCTCCGACCACTTCTGTGCCCAAACCCCCCTAAAGTGTCCTTCCTCTTATCATAGAATGCTCTATATATAGCTAGCTTCTCACCTTCCTTCTTTGTATCTTTCCGATGTGGGATCCCATCGTCAGTAGAGTTTAAATCCAACTCAAACTCTTGCCGTCCAATTCGCAAAATAAATACTTCCTTACTTCCTTGTGTGACGTCACCTCCTTGTATCCCATGTGGCACCATTTGCCACTAGACCACATTTTATTCTTAAAGCCTACCTACTAACTTCCAGGGTTTTTCTCGCCTAAAACCAAAATTTCCCTAAAGCTAAAGTTTGATCCCGAGACTTCATAAAAGCCCTCTAACCTTCTAAAATCACTTATCCAATAGGTCCAACTTGTATTTAAGCTGATTTCTTGTTCTCCAAAATTTAAACGCTACTACCCTCAAGGCCCATTGGGCCCAATTCTTCTAGGCCCAATTTCGGGATATTTCATGTTGCCAAAAAGAATTAAATGTTATTTAAATTATCATGCATGTAGGGTGTGCCTCGTATCCTTCTCCAATTAAACTTTGCTATCTTTTCGCAATAAAACTCTGATTATTCTAGGTATATTTTAGTATGATTAGAACTCTAATTTTAGCCTATTTAAAGGGGCCTTGTTTCTTTGTTTTGATGTGCCAATAAAAAAATAACTTTTCTTTAGGGGGACAAGATATAGCTGTATATGAGTTTTTTTAAATGAGAGTTCCGTGGTAACTATAGAGAGTATTTTATACCCCTTTTGTGAGTGCCCTATGAGATTTAGGGTTTTGTTTACCAGTTTGCTCTTTGGGATTTTGAGCTTTGTATTCGGTAATGTACGTTTAGTACATTAGGTTAATTTTCTCCATATTGTACTCTCATTTGTTTACTTATTTAGTGAAAAGTCGAAGCCTCCTTTGCTCATAGTTTTTTTTCCCTCTTTAAGAGTTTTCCATGTAAAATATTTGTGATCATTTTTCTCCACTTTTATTATCTTGTTGTTTATACAGGCTGATCTTCAATAAATTGGTATCAGAGCTAGTATGTTTCCATAATTAACCCATTCAGAGATGGAAACAACAATGTTTAATATTGATAAGTTCGATGGCATTACAGGTTTCAATTTGTGGAAAGTTTGAATGACGATAACTTTGATTCATGGCGATCTTGAAAAGGTCCTTGCAGAGAGAATCCTGCAAACATGGATAAATCTGAATGGGATAGGTTAGATAAAAAGGTTATATCCACGATTCAATTATGTCTAATAAATAATGTGTTATAGGAGGTTTTGATGGAGAAAATGACATTCACCTTATGGAAAATGTTAGAAATTGTAACACCCAAAACTCGGCCAGGTCACCGAGCCCGAATATTAGAATGCCACACCACTTGTATCACCCCAAACTCGGCCTAGATGTTATGGCCGAATCTGGAGATGTCACAAGGAAGGGTTTTGAAAACAGAGTTTTTTTTATAAATCTTTGTAATCCATATTCGTTAAAATCTATTACTAAAAGCGGTATTTAAACAATTCATTGTCAAAACATAATTTATAGCGGAAGTCTTAGAAATAGTTATACTTAATAATCCCTTTCGTATTTTCAGAAAACCATTGTTTTAGTAAAAACCATGTGCTTTGTCAACCGTCGCCAATAAAAGTCAAATAAAAAATAAAACCCAACAGTCCGAAGAGTCCATAAATTACAAAATTTCCAGAAAAATAAATAATCCTTAATTAAATAAAAATCATAATCTTAAACAGTTTACGGACTCGTGGTCACTTGAAAGGCTCCGTCTCACTGATCTGCCTAAATTTGTGGATTACCTGAACAAATCAGACAAACAGAGGTGAGTTTTTGTAAACTGAACGTGTAACCTAGTAGAAATAAACATGCAATACAGACAGAAATATAATGTACAGTCACATACAAATTCGGACTTAAGTCCATTTCAGATACAGATAACGGAATTAGATATGCAGAACAGATATACAGAATCCTACCCACATCCTCTACACACCAACTATGACCAGCCCATCACACCATGTGAGGTTAAAAACACCCACCCATCCCTACACACCATATTGTGTCATTGCAACATGTATCAGATAATATGCAGCCAAGCTACTAGAATATAGGCAAAGGTTACCTTACAAAACACTTCCTCCACGTATACAATTCCCACTCCAAACATAATTACATAGTACAGAATACAGAAACATCATGCTTAACATGCTCGCATACAGATATCAGATATATATAGCAGAATAATCAGACATGCATAACAGTGTCCTACACAGAGTAAACTATCAGAGTATCAGATCACATAATCTAGGGTTTGGTTAGCCTTATCGACCCTATGGTAGGCCCACAGTCGATCAGAATGAGCCATGCGACCCTATGAAAAATTTCAAAAATATGGGCCCACATGCTCGGTAGCCCACACGCCTAGATTGGCCTTACCCGTGTGGCCCACACGACCTGCTCCAAAACCTACACACCCGTGTGAGCCCACACGCCCAACTTAGCCTAGCCAGTGTGGCCCGCACGGCCACTCTCACCCCACCACACGGCTGTGTCTTGCGCATGGCCATGCCCTTGTCAAACACATAGACTTGTCTCGCACACGGCCAGGCACACACCAGTGTGGCATTGACAGTATAGCTTTTTGGCTTTCGCTAAAACTTAATTTTCTGCGTTTTGGGAACACAAGTGGTACGTTTTCATAGTGAAACCACTCTAGAGACCACCAGCACCTAAAACCAGAATACCAAACATCTTTTAGCAACCAATTTACGAATCTAACACAATTTACCCACTTACGTATAAACCGACTCAATGTTAACAAAAACAACCACAACCTCAAATCAAGCTATTGAAGTGTAACTTTCAGCCTCACAACCTTCACCTAAACACTAAAACCACCAATTAATCGCTATAGTCTAACATCACTAACCCAAACCAAAAGTTAAAGGGATGCAAGGCTTTACTTACCAGCTAGATAACGAACCAGGAAAACACAGTAACAATGATTGAACGAGAGATTCCAGTAAAAACTTGAGGAGGCAACGAAAATTAAAGGTGGAAGATAGAAAAGAGAAAAATGTCAGAGAAAAAGAATTTTAGGGAAAAAGAAAAAGAATTGAAGAAGAAATTCATGTCAAAAATTCTGAAGGAGAGAGAAACGAAATTTTGGAAACAAAATAAAAAAATTAGATAACCACCATATCTCAACTCCCCACTAACCTCTCAATCACAATTACCCACTTACTCAGACTCTCAATCCCATCCAAACTCTCTCAGCCAACCGAGGCAAAAATATCACCCATCGGGATTCGAACACAAGACTCCAACACAACAACCTCCTTACCACTCGAACCAGCAGGCTCATTCCGATATAGATTAACAGACAATTTAATATAAGCCCACTCAACAAGGGTAAAGCTAGGATTAGAAAAATAACAAAATTTGGCAAAATGGAGACTTGAACCCAAAACCTCACACACACACCCAGGACACTTGACCACTAAAGTAGATACACATTTTGTGTCACATTTCGGCCTCGAAATTTACCTGATCAGAATAGATGAGGATATTGTTGATGCATCAAGTCCTCAGGTTCCCACGTGGCTTCCTTAGTGCCATGACTCCGCTATAGAACCTTCACTAACGGTATGGACTTCTCCTTAGAACCTTAATATCTCGATCCAAAATCTGAATCGGCTCTTCCTCAAAAGTCAAATCCAGTCTAACATTGATCTCCTCAACAGAGACAATGTGAGATGGATTAGACCGATACCACCTCAACATCGAGACATGAAACACATCATGGATACGATTCAAGTCTAGATGTAGCTCCAACTGATAAGTAATCGGTCCCATACGCTTCAGAATCTGATATGGCCCAATAAATCTAAGGCTCAACTTGCCCTTACGACCGAATCTCAAAATTTTCTTCCGTGAAGAAACCTTAAGAAAAATGAAGTCACTCACAGAGTACTCGATATAGCTCCTTTTTAGATCTACATAAGACTTCTGTCTATCAGAAGCCGCCTTCAGACGATCCCGCATCAGTCTAACTTTATCTTCGATCTCAGAAACCAACTCAAGATCCAAAATCCATCGCTTACCCAACTCAGTCCAACATAGCAGAGTATGACACTTACAACCATACAGAGCTTCGTAAGGTGCCATCTGAATGCTAGACTGAAAACTGTAGTTGTAAGCGAACTCAGCTAACAGCAGAAAATCCTCCCAACTACCTCAGAAATCTATCACACAACTCTGAAGCATATCCTCCAGTATCTAAATCACCCTCTCAGATTGACCATCGGTCTGAGAGTGGAATGCAGTACTGAAGTCCAATCTCGAACCCAGAGCCTCATGCAGTTTCTTCTAGAACCGAGAAGTGAACCAAAGATCCCTGTCAGAAGAAATTATCAAAATAGGAACCCTATGCAATCTTACAATCTCGAATATATAGAGCTTTATGTAATCTTATAATCTCGGAGATATAGAGCTTCGCTAACTTCTGCAAGGAGTAGTCCGTCCGAACCAAAATAAAATGAGCGGACTTGGTCAATTGATCCACGATGAACCAAACAGAATCCTTCTTAGTGGGAGTCAAGGGCAACCCACTAACAAAGTCCATCGTCGCTCATTCCCACTTCTATAAAGGAATCTTAACCTGCTGCAGCAAACCCGAAGGCAACTGGTGCTCAGCCTTAACATGTTTGCATGTCAGACATCGAGCAACGAAATCCATGACCTCACGTTTCAAACCCGACCACCAGTAGAGTCACGGAGATCCCGATACATCTTATTACCCTCCGAATTGAATGTCTCAGATCAGAACCATTCGGTACACAAATCTGACCTCGAAAACACAAAACCCCATCTTTATTCAGCCCAAAATCGGAAGTACTGCCACTCTCAATCTGACGAAACCGCAAACCCAGAGACTCATCCCCTAACTGCTTATCCCGAAGTTGATCAATCCAAGTCATCTTAACTTGCAACTCGACTAACAGAGCTCTATCCTCGAACAGACTAATACGAGCAAACATTGCTCTCAAATCAGTTATCACTTTCAAATCAGTCATTGCTTTTCGATTGAGAGCATCGGCCATTACATTGGCCTTACCAGGATGATACTCAATCGTGCAGTCATAATCTTTGAGCAGCTCAATCAACTGACACTATCTAAGATTCAACTCCGTCTAAGTAAGGAGGTACTTGATGCTCTTGTGATCAGTATAGATAATACACCTCTCACCATACAAATAGTGCCTCCATATCTTTAACACAAAAACCACAACAGCTAGCTCAAAGTCATGCATCGGATAATTCCCCTCGTGTGACTTAAGCTGACAGGATGCACAAGCCACAACCTTACCATCTTGCATTAGTACACATCCCAAACCAACGTGCGATGCATCAGTATAGACCACAAACTCTTTACCAGATTCAGGCTATATTAGAACAGGAGCCTAAGTCAGAATAGACTTGAGCTTCTCAAAGCTCGATTGTTGCGCATCAGTCCAGACAAAAGGAACTCCCTTCCGCAAAAGCCTATTCAAAGGAGCTGCAATGAGAAAGAACCCATCGACAAACTGCTGATAATATCTCGCAAGACCCAAAAAATTACAAATCTCAAATACATTCTTAGGCTGTTTCCAATCAAGTACAACCTCAATCTTTCTAGGATCAACTCAGATCCCATCAGTAGAAACCACGTGACCCAGAAAAGTTACCTCTTGTAACCAGAACTCACACTTACTCAACTTAGTGTAAAGCTATTTCTCTCGGAGTATCTGAAGCACTACTCTAAGATGCTCATCATGCTCATCCTCGGTCTTAAAGTACACGAGAATATCATCGATGAAAACCACGACGAACTGATCCAGACACGGCTGAAACACTCGGTTCATCTAATCCATGAATGCAGCTGGAGCATTCATCAACCCAAAGGGCATAACTAGGAACTCGTAGTGCCCATAACGAGTCTTAAATGCAGCTTTATAAACATAAAATTCCTTAACTCTAAGCTGATGATACCCAGATCGGAGATCTATTTTCAAGAACATTGAAGCCTCTCAGAACTGATCAAACAAATCATCGATCCTCGGAAGTGGATACTTATTCTTCACAGTCAGTTTATTCAACTATCGGTAGTCGATGCACATCCTTATAGTGCCATCCTTTTTCTTTACAAACAGAATTGATGCCCCCTACGGAGACACACTAGGACAAACAAAACCACAATCCAGAAGCTCTTGAAGTTAAGCTTTAAGCTCTATAAGCTCATTTGGTGCCATTTAGTAGAAAGCGATGGACACTAGAGCTGTACCCGGTAGAAGATCAATCCCGAACTCAACTTATCGATTCAGAGGTAAACCTGGTAACTCCTCAGGAAAGACATCTAAAAATTTTGTCACTGTTCTGATATCCCCGATAGAAGAGTCCCTAGAGAGAGAAACACTAACGAAAGCCATAAATGCCTCACACGATTTCCGAACCAATTTCTCAGCCATAAGAGCGGAGATCACATTAGACATATAATCTCGACGCTCACCGATCACAATCACCTTCTTATCATCCTCGATCCTCAGAACAACCCTATTAGTCGTGCAATCCAAACTAACCCGGTGCTCAACTAACCAGTCTATACCCAGAATTAAGTTAAACTCCCCAAACAGTAGCTCCATTAGATTTGCCAAAAATACAGTCCCTTGTACTTCCAACGGTACATTCCTATAAAGTCTGTAACACTCCTTACCCGTGTTTGAAGCTGGAACCAGATATGAGGTATTACCTAACTTAACTTGCTTAAACATATCACATCAGGCTATAAAATTTCATTTCAACATAAAAAGTTTCCATTTAAACTCATATCCTGCTCATTCTCGGCCTATGAGGCCCTAAACATACTTCCGAGAGGTTTCAGAATTAAAACAGGAACTTTTACGCACTTAGAAAAATTTTGCCTAAACAGGGGCCATATGCCCATGTGAAATGGGACACGCCCGTGGGGGCAGGCCGTGTGGTCACACACACCCATGTCCCTCCCCCGTGGTCGACACTAACTTATTTCACATGGCCAAACACACGTCTGTGTCCCTTACACGGCCTCGACACACACCCGTGTCTCAGCCCATGTGCCAAAACCTTGGCATTCTGTTTATGACGTCATTATCTCACTATGGTTACACGGCCAAGGTATACCCCCGTGTCCTTAGACTGTGTGTCGAATTAAATTCCTAATTTCAGGTGCAGACTTCACACGGCCTGGGCACACGTCCATGTCCTAGGCCGTGTCTCACACACGACTGAGACACACGATCGTGTCTCTGCCCGTATGTTTAATACTGAGCATGCTGACTTGCAATTCAAGCATGCAAAGGGGCACACGACCGATCAACACAACCCGTATGGACAATTAGATGGCTATCTACCAAGCCATTTGCCACCCTATCAAGTAATCACACTCATACCAAAACATTTCAACATATAAGATGGCCAAATGGTACCTCTATGAACTCAAAAGAAACAATACATCCGCAAAAGCATACACTTCATGAAATTCATCTTCATTAAACATAAGAATTAACCAAGTATTGGCCCAACTTTAATGACCATTTACAAAATGAATTGGAACAACCTTAGTAGCCAACACATTTGGCTTACCAATATGACCTGACAAAATACTCAAGTCCTATACATGCCATATGCAAAATAAAGCTAATTTGGCTATACCAAGTTGTGGTCGATAGTGTGATCTCCAAATCAGACGTCCGCGAATTCCTGAGCTAACTTTGCAATACTACAAGGAAGAAGGGAAATGAAAAGGAGTAAGCATAAATCTTAGTAAGTTTGCATGGAATTAAATGGCAACAATAAGCTTAGAATATAATCCATCCATGGCAATAATTAACCATACACAATTCATAGTGTAACACCCCAAACCCGGCCCATGCGTTAAGGCCAGATCTGACATGTCACATGAGAAAAATACATTTAAGTTCTTTTCATTCATACATAATGTAACACCCCCAAACCCGGTCAACACACCACAATCGGATCTGGTATGTCACAGAGGAAAGTTGTTTTGAAGAAAACAGATTACCGGTTAAAGTTCGATTGAGAAAACTCCTTGCTATAGTTAAAATCTTGGGTATGATTGTTCCAAAACCGATGGTGCATTTTAAAACCCAAAACTTTTGAAAACTTAGTTGAATCCATAAGTAAAACCAATTCATATCAATTAAAAATCCAAGTAATTTCTTTTAGTTGCTTAAAACATTATGAACTTAGTGTGGAAAATCTTGAGTTTGGAAAACATTTGAGTTTCATTCATTTTAAATTACCGTGTTCTACCCGATGGTAGAGTTTAAAACGCATCGCTTTGTAGTTTTGAAAACCTTTTCTTTATAAGTATTATCCATTGTTAACTCAATACTTTACTAAGACATATTTGAAATCCAAACTAGGCATATAAATAATCAAAGCATAATTTTAAAAGGCCTTTTACAATCCCAACAAAACCAAATGAAAGTAACCGAAATAAAGGACCAAGTTTTAAATCAGTGGAAGTCCAATTTATTCATAGCATGGTCACCTCGAGTCCACCCGGCTCCATGTCCGCGATCTAAGTGTCACCTGAAACGATAAGGGAGAAGGTGAGTCGCAAGACTCAGTGCATAAATCCCTCTCTCGATTAATGCAACATACTAACACACACCGTACATAGCAATACAAGTAATGCACCCATTCCTAGCCATCCATACTCCTTTTCTACCCCGTGTGGTACCAAACCACTGGTGGTGCCAAACCACTGGTGACCCAAAGTCATGATATCCATAAGTGTGGTACCAAACCACTGGTGACCCAAAGTCACGAATAATCCAAATGATGGGGCCAACCCACCATGTGATACCAAATCACTGGCGACGATCCCGTATCTCAAAGTGGGGCTAACCCACGGTGGTGTTAGACCACAGGGACAGGTCGCTATGAGGTGCCAAACCTCCGTGTCCCAAAGACACAAGTGTGATACCAAATCACCGTGACCAAGTCACGATTAATCGAGTGATGGGGCCAACCCATCGTGTGATACAAAATCACTGGCGTCAATCCCGTAATATCAACCGTGGGGTCAACCCACTGTGGTGCTAAGCCACTGGGACGAGACGCTGAGGTGCCAAACCTCTGGTGTCCCAAAGACACGGATATCATATTCCCCCTCCTCTCATATCACCCATTATCATACCGACTCATGGAAAGTATGCAAATCATGCAAATCATGCTAACATGCCCAATATTGCATTACATAGTACATACATCATAAATCAATAACAGAAACTCAGAATTAAACGGGACTTACCCGAATCCGTGCTCATACCCCATAGGGTATCGTATCAATCAACCATACTATTTCGGCTTTATTAATCAATCAGGTTATTAAACATATTACTAAGCAAAGAGTGTGTTAGTTTACACACCTGGTTACTAACGCAAGCTTTTAAACCAACGAACCGATCTAAGACCCTCACTACCTTGCTTCTATAATCGGTCAAACATGACATTAGCCATCTATACCATTCGGCTAAAACAGATACCACAAGAGAATTAACACTCAAACCCTTACCTTACAAATGATTTGGTTTCCTACCAAAACCCGAACCAAACAATGGTTCCTCTGACAATCGGGCACAACCTAATAAGAAAACAGTTAATCCTTTGAAACTTTGGCTTATTGAAATCTTAAAAGAATGGACAAACAAAATAACCTCTTACCACCACTTACCACTCGACTTCTCTAACCGACTGCTTCGAAATCCTGGATGCCCTATAATGGAATCGGTTCAAACAAAGTGATTAACCCCTTTCAACAAAAGCCCAAAATCGGCTCTTAGCCAAACCAAAATCGACAAGAACATGGGAGAGGGGAAATGGCCATTCGGCCAAGCACTTACCTAACTCCAACCAATTGAAACAAAAACCTCAACAAGATCAACACCCTTTTAATAATCGACAATGAAGAACTACTAGGAGAGAGGAGAGATTCGGCCAACACTTTAAACAAAAGGAGATAAGAATTCGGCTTTAGGTGTTTAACACACTTGTGTTCGGCTTGAGTGGAAAAAGAGAGAAAAGAAAATGTAAAATGAGAATGGAGTTTCGGCAATAAGGTTTGAGAAAAGAAAATGAAAGTTTGAAGGGACAAGATGAGATGGTTTCAGCTCAATAGAAATGGAGAAGACAAATGGAGAATTCGGTTTAGAAGGCAAGGTAAGTTTCGGCACTTATGAAAGAAAGAAAAGCAAAATATGTGAGGAAGAAAATGGCTATTTCGACTTAGCACAAATGAGCAAAAGAGAAAGAGTTGGAAGAGAGCATTCGGCCACACACACAAAATCAAGAGAAGCAATGGAAATTTCGACAAGCTTTAGGGGGTTTGATCTTTCGGTTTCAAGAAGAAAAAAAATGAAGGAATCCTCTTGGAAAAATTCGGCTAGCTAAACAAAAGAAGGAATTTTTCTTTGACACCAAATGACCGAATATGCACCAAAATTCAAAAATGAATTTCGGCACTCCCCATTCCCACACTTACCAAACTGGCCACTTCCCCCCAAATCTCTCCAACATTCGGCCACTACCACCAAACACTCCCAACCACTAATTCAAATCACTTTGAACTAGTCCACTTCCTTAATTTATTTTCCACCCACCATTTGAACATTTGACTTAGTCTATGGCAGAGTTTGAACTGCCCACAACTTCTCCTCCTCCATGCCGTCAAAATGGAAGCAAAATGTGAGCATTCTGCAGCTTGAACACAGAACCTCCTTCCTTGCAAGTGACGTCACACACAAGCTTCAAGTGGTGCATACCTTGCCACTTCACCAGCTCATTTCTTGTGCTAACATTCACCAAATAATATCTATAAGCCCCAGCTTCCTCAGCTCCTCTCACCTAATACTTAAAACTAAATTTTTCTCCAACCCCTCAGGCTTATACCAAGCTTACAACTAAGCCCCAAAACATCAAGAATAACAACATTGCAGACCAAACACATGCAAATAAAGCAATAACAAAATAGCCCCTAACCCGGGATATTACACATAAAATAGATTTGTTAAATTCAAGAAAAACAAGTTTTAATTAGAATAATTAAAAATATATTAGTAACTTCGAAATTTGCTTGATAGACCGATAAATTTGAACTAATAATTTTACAATTGTGATTTTGTGAAAATATTGATAAAAATTTGAGAGAAACTTTCCAGATTAAAATATTCAAATAAGTTTATAAAATCCATTTGTATAATCCATTTTAGAAAATCTTTATTTGAGATTTTAGAAAAATCCCATTTAAAGTAATTTGAGCAAAATATCAAAACGTCAAACATAAAGCAATATAAAATAAACTAGAGGCCTTATTACAACATTTAACCCAAAATAGTAAAGTAATAAAGTAAATGAGAAAAGAAAGTCTAAAGTCCAAATAAACCATTTCTGAAGTATGGCCTCCACCGAGTCATCCATGGCCCAAGTCCACATCACTGAGCATTACCTGAAAGGGTTAAGAAAACGGGGTGAGCTACTAGAACTCAGTTATAACGCCTTACTGTTGTCCACTAGGCCTGAAACCCATTTAGCAATATTTTGGGCCTAAGCCCCCTTTTTGCAAAATAATGTATCAAATATACCATATGAATGTAATGCAATCCCAAACCAACCTAATGATCCATCCGCTACACACCACTCGTACCATCTATCACACCTGTGGGGATCAAGTCAACCCACCCTACCAAACACACCAATCGTAGGCATTTAGCCATTTATTATATATTTGAATTGTGGTCAAGCCACCAGAATCATAGCGAATCAAATTATCAATCAAATTTATGGCAGTGCCACCAGAATCACTTCTCTTCAACATTTGCCCATCCCATGCAAAGTCATGTAAATGCATCCACATAGCAAATCATGATATTTACAATATAACAATGATAATTAATTCAGACATTCATTACAAAAGTTCAGCCCATTAACACTTTGCAAATCGGCCTATTACGACAATCTATCAAATCGGCCCATCAAGGCATTATATTAATTTAGCCCATTAAGCAATATAACAATAGCAATATAACAATTTGGCCCATTAAGCAATATAACAATTTGGCCCATTAAGCAATATAACAATTTGGCCCATTAAGCAATATAACAGTTTGGCCCATTAAGCAATATATCAATTTGGCCCATTAAGCAAGATAACAATTTGGGCCATTAGGGGAATTTTTGAAATTTTCACAGTGTTAAAACCGATTTTTTCGATTTTATTAAAATAGTGAGATTTAGGCCAATTTTCTCGGTTACACCATAATACGATTTTAATCAAGTGATTTACTACCAATATGATATCAATCTTAAACCCACGGAAAACGGTGTGAGATTACACACCTAATTACGGTATGGACTAGGCTTTCTTGATCTTCGTCACCCTTGGAATCGTGAGCGACCATGATTTGTAGATTTTCTCCGAATGACGGTCCACAACCTGGTGGAAAATCTCGAACCGCTGAAATTGCCCTTCGTTTGAATTTGGGAGTAGGGATCGCAAATCCGCTCCTTTTGCGATCTCCAATCGCTATCACTTTCGATTCGATATTGCTTGACTCCATTGATAACAAATCTTAGTCAAAACTAATATTACGTTGATATGAACGATTGATTAAGGAGAAAGGTCGGCTTACCACTAGAATCGTATGATCACAAGTCGATAGATCGATTGATTTAGTCCCTAAAACATAAAGTTGATTATTTCGAATTACTACTCTTTAAGCAATCAATCGAATATTGAGTACTATCAATAATCCATAACGAATTCTTACCGTATCGATATTGGATCCGATGTTCACCGTTCAACTTAAGACTAGAGTGATGTTTGGCCTCCCACCAGAATACTACAAAAGGGAAAATGATCACGTTGTGAGAGAGAGAAGAAAATGATGATTCCGATTAATAGAACCATCCCATGACAAGGACATATATTTGGCCTTAAGAGAAGAAATTGAAAAGAAAAATTATTACTCACCGATTAGTCAAGAAGATAGTGTCCAAACACGAAGGAAAAAGAGATAGTGGAGAGACAAGTTGCTATTAGATTTGGCTATGGAGAGAATGAATAAAAGAAAAGGATTTGATCAAAATGAAGTTTTGCTTTTAAGAAATGGAAGAAGGATTGAAAAGATGATTAAAAGAAAAGAAAGGGATAGAATGGGTGCTAACTAGTTTCAGTTTTCAAGAGAAAATAAGAGAGAATGATTTGGTCTCAATGGTTTGGTACATTCGGCCAACAAGAAGAAAATGAAGAATAAAAAAAATGTTCACAAGCAACTTGGAGTTTTGGCAAGGAGAAGAAGAATTTTGGAGAAAATGACACAAATTGATACTAAAGAAATTTTGGCCAAAACAAACACTTAGGTTTCTACCAAAAGGCAAAACAAAATTCGGCTATACTCCCCCCTCACCTAAACAGTACATACCTTGGCAAAAAAGGTCAAACATTTGCTAACCAAGACTTTCCAAAACACCTCCCTTGAAAAATGACGACATGTTCCCTATACTTTCCCTTTCCTTTTGATTTATTTCCCCACCTTCTGAAACACCCCACACCCGGCCCACGGGCCTGGACTGGATCTGGTATGTCCCTCAAGTAAACCGGTTTCAAATTCTTTTGTTACTTAGAGAAAATTTGTGCGATTTTTAAAAAATATTGTTTGGGTTGGGCTTTTATTGAAAACCAATTTATCTTACATTGAAATCCATTTATTTAAGGTGATAAACATTTAGGGTTTATTTCAAAATAAATTTACTTGAACCCATAAATAATAATTTGTAAACATAATAAATAAGAGTAAAAGAATTAAAGAAAACCAACTATGGCCTTATGGCCTTATTACATCAAATAATTCCCCAAACTTTAAGTTTAAGTACTTGATAAAAATAAAAATCCACATTAATTAAATTCCTTGTTGTGCATGGCCATCCCTAAGCTTCGCGAGCCCTGTCCATTACTCGATCGTCACCTAAAAATAGTCCCACAACGGGTGAGTCAAACAGACTCAATGTGTACACGACACTTAATCATAATATAATCAGGCATACAAGAATTACACATTCAAAACATGGAATACAAATTATGATGCATTCCCAAACCCAAACCTAATTGTCCATCCGCTACACACCCCCGTACCTGCCAATCACACCGTGGGGACTACTAAGTCGACCCTCCTTCCGCTACACACCAAATTGCGGTCTTAGGTCACCGCATTCGTGGTCTTAGGTCACCACATTCAGATTACTGTGGTCTTAGGTCACCACTTTCAGATTACTGTGGTCTTACGTCACCACTTTTTAGATATCACGGTCTTAGGTCACCGTGTTCGTGGTCTTAGGTCACCACATTCACTTCCCCTTTCAAACAAACCCATAAGCCCCATATAATAATAATATGCATAAATATGCTAGAGTTCACATTCTTATTCTTATTCTCATGTTATAACTAACATATTTCATAATCCTAGTAGGAGTAGGAAACGTACCTGGGTACTTTGTACCATAACATGGTACTTTAGCCACTTTCATATTCTTAATATCACATATTTTAATTAACATAGCCATAATACATATTATGAAAAAGTGAGGGGTACACACCTGATTCGCTTAAAATTTCCTTGAGATCCCGAAAAGCTTGATCTAATGCTTAGATCCTTAATCCCTACATTGATTTATCACTTATTACCTTAATAAAAAGCCATTCGGCCAAGATTCCAAATCCTAGTAGGATTAGTATTCTTACCTTGTTGCCGATTGGAACACCAACAAATCCCGAAACTGTTCCTTGTTTCCCTAGGAATGTCGAAATCCCTAAAACCTTACGTTAGACTTAATCTTAATCATCGAAACATAAATCAAGGCCTTTGGCCGAATATTCACATGTCTTACCTTAATCTTAGAAATCCCAAATACTCCTCCTTTTAGTCGACTACTCTGATAATCCTGAAAGATCCTTCCATATTCGGCAACCATAATATGTATGGGGTTAGATTATCTCTTGGCTAATCTAAAAGAAAAGAATAGAAATCAAACTTGTTCTTACCTTTGAAGAAATCAACAAAGACTCTATGCTTGAAGCCCTTCCAAGATTCGGCTTTTGAATGGATTGGTAAGAAGAAATAGGAAGAAAAGAAAACTTGAGAATTTTGACAATGGTGGACTATAGATTCGGCTTGACAAAAGAAAAAGAGAAGAGAAGAGAAGAGAGCACTTAGAAATTCGACAGAGAGAAGAGAAGGAAGAAAAATTGATGAGTAGCCCTATTTTCTTCCTTTTATAGCCGAATTTACTACTCAGAATCCCTTACTTGGCCACCACTCTTCTTAATTTGATAACTTTATCTCCTTAATAATAATAATAATAATCCTTCTATTATCTCTTCTTTTATCCATTAAAAATAAAAGGAATTAATCCACAATTATCTCTTGAAAATAATTTAAAATAAATCTACTATTTATCCTCTTATTAGCCAAATTTAAAGAGAATAAAACTCTTCCTTTCTAGAAAGCTTGTGCCGTCCACCTCCGGGCTTCTGGAAGCAAAAATAAAACTTCTTTAATTTGCTTCCCAAGTGACTCGAACTCAGCCCAACACCCTTGCATGTGGCGCCATTTCCAGAGGCACTAAGTGACATCTTGTGCCACTTTTCCAAGCTTGTTGTGTGTCAAATTTCACAAACTTTTTCTTTTAAGGTCGTCTTGCCTTTATTCCCCGCTTTAAAACTTAAAACTCGACATTTCTAAGTCATTTCTAAGTTTCCAAAAATTTTCGTTCGGCTCTTTTGAGTTATTATCAGAAACAGAGTCTAATACAGATTCTGATGAATATATCTTTATGTTGGGAAATAGTTCTAATAAACAATTAGAAGACATTCCTAATTCAAACAACAACAGATATTAAGCTAGGAAATATAATCGGAGAAGAAATTGACTTTTCCATGATGATATAATTGAAAAAATTAATAAAAATCATATTTCTAAAGAAGAAATATATAAAATTTCTAAGTTTAAAATATGGTCAAAAAGACACATAGAAAAAAATTAGTGGTAATACAATCGCTAAAGATACAAAAGGCGGATTAACAGTAAATCCTTATTTACTAAAGAAAAATAAAAAGGATTAGAAAAACTATCCTCAAGATAGATATATACATTTAGGAGTCATTATGATAACCATTAGAGCGTTATTCGTAAGAGGTCATGATGTTCCTATTTTAGCAAAGATTATTAGACAAAAGATTTGAAAATCCAATAAAAGCACTTATTGGAGGAATTCACTCTAATTTACATACAAAGCGTTATAGGATTTAAAGTTAAACCAAATTACTTTATTTCCATAATGCACTTCTAATAGAAGAATGTCTCTCGCTTTAGAATTCTGCATAAAAATTCTCGATATTAGTGATTTAGCGTAAGATCTAGTAATAAGTTGGACTTCCATTAATGAATATACTAATACAAACAGAGGTTGAAATAAAGGAAATAAATAATAAAATTATTGAGCTTTTGAGCCCAATAAATTTACAAATGTAAATTCAACCGAAATTATTACATTTAAAAGATTTATCAATTCCAAAAGACTGGATAATTGATAATACTAATAGAGCTAGTACTTCTAAACCAAGAAGTACTATAGAATATATGTCATCCGGTGATAAATTATATTTCAAAAATAATTTGATTACCAATACAGATGATAATTTAGTATTTCCTTCTAGTTCTCAAACTGAGAGGAAGAAGAAGATAATATAAGTACATCTACACCGATAGGTATGAAAACAGCTCATATTCCTATCTTCCCTACTACACCAAGTAGAAATTCTATTTCTAGAAACACTAGAATAGAAGATATACAATACTGTGGAAAGTATAATAAATTTCAATAAATACATTGAAATTACATTACATGATAAAGACTATAAAAATATTCTTTACATGCACTATTAGATACAGGAGCTACAACCAATGAGTTGCAAAAGAAATGCTATTCAAAAAGAATTCGGATACCTGTAAAAAGAAAATAAGTATTAATGGAATAAATGGTAGAAAAACTACAATTTATTATAAGGCAAAAAATATACCAATCTACATAAACAATGTTAGATTTATAATTCCAAAATTATTATGTTTACCTGATATGTATGGAGACATATTATTAGGTAATAATTTTCTAAATCAATATTTACCTTTTATTGTTAATAAGAAATCGGTTATATTATCTATAGAAAAGAATTCTATAGAAATACCATTAGTAAATTATAAACCTCGATTTTACTAATGTTTGATTTTCTTAGCAGGCTTTATGGATAGAGGTAAACAACCTCTAAATGAAAATGATGGATGGAGAATCGTCCATAAAAACCCAACAAGGGAAAATCACCAATGAGTCCTAAACAAGGATTTATGGTCGCACTGCAAAAGTAATTCCTAAACAAGGATTTATGGTCGCACTCTACACAGTACAATTTTATCCTAAACAAGGATATTATTTACCATATCCATTGGTAAACCAACCAATTGGATCACATTCACCAACACCGTGGATTATTCTCAATTTTCTCAAAAGCCTTATACTGATTCCAAATTCTCAAATATACGTAAGATTTGTTGAAAAAACAACAAACCTCTCGAGTTCTCGAATCTAAAGGATTTTTATAATCCAAAGCTTACCCCTAATATTACCATTTCATAAACAAGATATGGAAAAACCATATTTTGGAACAAAGAGCTAGTTTCGAAAGGTTTTACCCAATTCTCGTAATTCTTAGTTGAAAAAACAATCAAGAAAAATCAAGAATTATTATTAAAAAGTATATTATACAGAGATTGGGACGATGTCCTAATTGAATTTATGGATATTAAGGAGATAAACAATCTTCTTGATATATTTCAATATTTTATTAATAAAGGAGAAACACTCCTATTATTAATAAGATGTTTAGAAAATGTCTATATAACAAGTGTAGACAAATTTTACCTCGAAATATTTTCAAAAATAAAAGGAGCCATTTGCAAACAAAGAAGCTCTATTTTTAGAAAAATTTTCTCAATATTTTACTCAAGCTTATATTTTTATAAATGATATAGGAGAAAAACTCTCTGCTATCAAATTTCGCTTAAAATCATGAGCCGCTCGATATAACAAGTATTGAATGGGGATTTGTTAAAGAAATAACAAATCCAAAATCTCTCTTTTGATTTATTAAAAGATTTTCCAAATGATAGTCAAATCTCGGCTATCAAACTTTGTAAATATAGACGATTTTGTCTATTATTTCCATATTGAAATAAATAATCTCATTGGTATTGCGAGGAAGAAAAATTTCATCACCTTATCGATTTGGAATATAAATACTATGTTTTCCTAAAAGCCCAAAGCAAAGAAAAGAAGATCCGAGCATTTATCAAAAATCATTGATGAGTGCTATAATAATTTCAACAAGTATCAAGTCCAAGCAGAATTGATCTTATGAGCATGGCTCGGCACCTTCTCCATCAAGACACTTATATGTTTTGGACCGATGGAAGAAGAATTCTAGCTTACGACACCGAAAAAACCGGAAGAAAGCAATGAAGAAGCCATTTCGTTATTAACACAAATAGCGGAAATGGAAATCGGAGATTATCCGTTAGCAAATGAAATCCGAGAAACATGGGAAAGCCGGAATACACCAAGATTTTCACTGTAATCCTTACACTGGATGAAATCAAAGAAATGAATCTTAGAAACATCCAAGAAGGATAAACACGTGGAAGAATGATGTCCAAAAGGAGATGCATTCAATTTTGGCGGTGACTTAAAAAGAAGGCAACCACCAAAAGACAAAGATGATGTCATGCATGATGGAAGCAACCATTTAATGCAATTGAAACATGGAAGCAACCATGACGGCAGACCACTATTCAAGGAAGCTACGTGGAAACAACCAAAAGCGTCCTTATCAAGATAATGTTAGAGGAAGCTACGTGGAAAAAGCCAACATAGCATCCACCAATTAAAGAAAGCTACTTGGAAGCCACCAAGAAGTCGACAATTAATGTGTCCTTATCGATACTATTCTAACTCAATTGTAATTAAATTAGAGTTTATTTTTTATTCTTATCCGAACAATTATTTCGAATTTCAAATGTAACTAGATTCTAGTTTAGAATTTTTGGTTATAAATAGGCATTCATGTAAGCCTTGAAGGGCATCGAGTTTTAGATCGAGTTTTAGATCGAGTTTTAGTTATCTTTCATCGAGTTTTAGTTTGTAAATTATCTTTCATCGAGTTTTTAGTTATCTTTCATCGAGTTTTAGTTTGTAAACTATCTTTCTTCTTGTGAAATATTATTCTACGATATTAGAATCCTTCCGCTTGCACACATACCTCCCCGTGTAATTGGTATCGAGAGCCCCCGAGTAACGATTTCTCGAGTTTTCATATCGTAGTTATCATTGTAAGTTTCTATCTTTATTTCTCGATTCTGTTTGTTTCACTCGTTGTTGTCTCAAAACCCATATATCTCGCTGCGTTTGTCTTCGTGTTGCCGCTGAGTCCGAGTGGGGCGTTGTAGGCGTTTTGAAGACGATAGACACGACGGTCTTAGGTACCGGGGATAACATCATGGAAAAAATGGATTGTTTATATAAAGATAAAACTTGTAATCATACTATGCATATAGACTCTAAGAATGAAAATAATATTTCTACTCTTAGTAAAGGTATCAATAGTTTAATAGATATGACGTCTATATATTTTAATAAATTATATACTAAGGTTAGTAAAGTAGAAGAAAAAGTAGATAGTTTGGGAGAAGTAACGGACTTAGATTTGAATAGCAAATCTAAAGAGTTATTATCCGATGTTAATAATAAACTCGATCAAAGTTATTAATAATAATAATATAGAATCGATTTAGGACCTTTATATTACGGTAATAGTAATTATATTTTAGCTTTGTCGGATGAGGATGAGTCTTCTGGATGAATCTTCAACTAATAATAATAATAAAAACAAAAAAACAAAAGAGAAAAGAGAAAAGGATAAAAACAAGAAAATATGATTTTGACTCTTACAAAACTTTAATAGAACATTGGAAAACCCAATTTTCTAAAACAGAAGATAGTTATGAAAGAGTTGAATATCTAAAATTAATAGAAGAACTTTATGAAAAACATAAAGATTTATTTAAAAGATATAATTATCATTATATGTTAGATTATAATATAATTGATGATAGTAATAATAGTTATTCTGAAAATATAAAAAGTAGTAGTAGTTCTAATAATATGGATATAGATATTAAGATTATTGGTAATAATTTCTATAAAGAAAAAACTTCAAAGGAAGAAAATATAGAACTTCCCGAACCTATGGATATTGAACCACCAGATCCATATGAATATGCAATTCCTAAAACATGGGAAATTGATAAACAAGATTCTTATGATAAAATCAAACCTAAGAAATATTGGGAAAACAAATTCCTAATAGAATTAAAACCAATTTATCTAGAAAAACAAAATTTTTCACTTTCCTCTTTTGAATCATTTCCTTACATTTCCTCTTTTGAATCATTTCTAAATCATGTCCATACATTTTCAGGTTTCCAAAAATGTTCATTTCCAGATCATTTCCATTCATTTCCGGGTTTCCAAAAATATTCAAAATTTATTCTTAGTACATAAAACATGTCACTTCGTACAATTAAACCGAAAATGCATAGGCCCTTTCCAGAATGTTACACCTTCATCCTTTCCTAATTTCCTTAGCCACCTTACCAAAATTAAAAAGTCCACCTTGCCTTATTTACTAGCTTGGCTGACACTTAGGGAAAGAATGCAAAAAAAAATAGTCAAAAATTGCACATTATGGGATTTGAACCTCCTCCCTCAAAGTCCATCATGTGGCGCCATATCCTTTTTACCAATTGCTCATTTATGCAAGCACATTACTCATTTATTTCTATAAGCCTTGAAGCTACTTACCATCTCTCTTTAATAGACTTAAACACAAAAATTTTTACTAGGGCCCAAATAACCCGAGCCTTCTCAGAACCCCTAAACATACACCATTAATATTTTATCTAGCTTAACAAAAGCAAAAATGTAACAATTAAAATTCCAAATTTTGGGATGTTACAATTCTACCCCCTTAAAGAAAATTTCGTCCTCAAAATTTACCTGATTAAAAAAGGTAAAGATATTACTGCCGAATCGCGTCCTCAGGCTCCCATGTAGCTTCTTCCGTTTCGTGATTGTGCCATAATACTTTGACTAACGGTACCGACTTCCTTCTCAGCACCTTAACGTCCCGATCGAAAGTTTGCACTGGCTCCTCTTCGAAAGACAAGTCAAGTCTTATCTCAACTTCCTCTACCGGTATTATATGCCACGGATCCGATCGATAACACCTTATCATTGAGACATGAAATACACTATGTATCTGACTCAACTCCGGAGGTAACTCAAGCTGATAAGCCACTGGCCCAACATGCTTCAATACACGGTACGGTCTGATGAACCTAGGGCTCAACTTGCCCTTCCATCCAAATCTAAAGATCTTCTTCCAAGGTGAGACATCTCCCACCGCAAACTCAATATCCTTACGCTCCAGATCTGCATACGATTTTTGTCTATCCGAAGCTTCCTTTAACCGTGCCCGAATTATCTTTACTTTTTCCTCTGTCTCTAATATCAGCTCAGGACCCAATAACTGTCGCTCCCCCCAGTTCAATCCAACAAGTAGGAGTACGACACCTACGACCATACAACGCCTCTTAGGGTGCCATCTGGATGCTGGATTGATAGCTGTTGTTGTATGCAAACTCTGCCAACAGTAGGAAATCCTCCTAACTACCCCCAAAAATCGATCACACAAATTTCTTAACATGTCTTCCAGAATTTGGATTACTCTCTCCGACTGACCATCTGTCTGAGGATGAAATGCCATGCTGAAATTTAACTTGGTTCCCAAAACTTCATGTAAGGCTTTCCAAAATCATGATGTAAACCTAGGGTCCCTGTTTGATATAATAGACACTGGTACCCCATGTAACCTCACGATCTCTACTACATACAACTTGGGCAACTTCTGCAATGAGTAATCCGTACGAACAGGTAGGAAATGAGTAGTCTTCGTCAACCGATCCACTATTACTCAGACGGACTCTTTCTTAGTAGGCGATACGGGTAACCCACTAACAAAGTCCATCGTTATCCTTTCCCATTTCCATAATGGAATTTTCACCAGTTGTAATAACCCCGACGGTAATTGATGTCCCGCCTTCACCTGCTGACATGTCAAGCACTTACTCACGAAATCAGTAACCTCCCGTTTCAACCCTGGCCACCAATACTGCTCACGGAGGTTTCGATACATTTTATTTCCCCCAGGGTGCATAGCATATGGGCTACTATACGCCTCACGCAGAATCATTTGTCTCAATTCTGAATCTTTGGGCATACAAATTCTTCCGCGGAAACACAATACTCTATCACTATTCAATCCAAAATCCCCTATCACACCATCTTCCACTTGCTGAAGTAACGAACCCAACCTTTCATTTGATAACTGCTTTTCCTTAATCTGGCTTACCCATGCAGGCTTTACCTGAAGTTCGGCTAGCAGACTACCATCTTCATACAGGCTGCGATGAGCGAACATTACTCTCAAATCCGATATCACCTTACGACTCAATGCATCTGCCGCCACGTTAGCCTTTCCAAGATGATACTCGATTGAGAAATCATAATCTTTCAACAGTTCTATCCACCTCCGCTGTCTTAAGTTCAACTTCTTTTAGGTAAGGAGGTACTTTAGACTCTTATGATCTGTATAGATAATCGACTTCTCACCGTACAGATAGTGTCTCCAAATCTTCAGAGCAAACACCACTATAGCTAACTCCAGATCATGAGTGGGATAGTTCACATCGTGCAGCCTTAATTGACGAGATGCATAAGCCACCACTTTTCCTCCTTGCATCAACACACATCCCAAGCCCGTGTGTGACGCATCACAGTAAACAATAAACTCTTTTCCAAATTTCAGTTGAATCAATCACGGTGCTTCACAAAAT
Organism: Gossypium bickii; assembly: GCA_025503065.1. Lineage (NCBI taxonomy): Eukaryota > Viridiplantae > Streptophyta > Magnoliopsida > Malvales > Malvaceae > Gossypium > Gossypium bickii. Next base: position 35,433,818 of record CP106717.1, on the reverse strand, counting down.
CTTCTTCAATTTCTCAAAGCTCTCTTGCTGCTGATCTGTCCACACAAATGGTACTCCCTTGCGCAAAAGCTTAGTTAGGGGTGCAGCAACCAACGAAAACCCCTCAATGAAACGCCTGTAATAACCAGCCAACCCTAGGAAACTCCGAATTTTGGCCACTGACTTCGGTGGTGTCCAATCCAACACGGCCTCTACCTTTCGGGGATCAACTCTAATTCCTTCGGCAGACACAACATGCCCCAAAAAGGTCACTTCCTTCAGCCAAAATTCACACTTACTGAATTTGGCATAAAGTTGCTTTTCCCGTAATATCTGCAATGCTACCCGCAGATGTGAATCATGCTCTTCTCTATTCTTCAAGTATACCAAGATGTCATCTATGAACACCACCACAAAATAATCTAAATAGGGTTGGAAGACCCAGTTCATCAAGTCCATAAATGCAGCTGGTGCATTAGTTAACCCAAACAGCATCACCAAGAACTCATAATGCCCATAACGAGTTCGAAACGTAGTCTTATGAATATCCGCCTCCTTGACCTTAAGTTGGTGATAACCCAATATCAAATCTATCTTCAAGAAAATCGAAGCTCCTCGTAGTTTATCAAACAGATCGTCGATTCTCGGCAACGGATACCTATTCTTGATTGTCAACTTATTCAAATGTCTATAATCAATGCACATACGCATCGACCCATCCTTCTTCTTGACGAATAAGACCGGTGCTCCCCACGATAATAGACTTGGTCGAATGAATCCCCGATCCAACAACTCTTGAATTTGAGCTTTAAGCTCCGCTAACTCCTTCAGCGCCATTCTATAAGGAGCAATAGACACCGGAGCTATTCTTGGTAATAACTCAATGCCAAACTCTACCTCCCGATCCGGAGGCAATCCTGGAAGTTCCTCGGGAAAGACGTCTAAAAACTCTTTCACCGTTCTAACACTTTCCATAGACAATTTCTTGGCATCCAAAGCGTTAATGAAAGCTAGGAATGCTCCATACCCCTTTCGCACCAACTTTTCTGCCTTTAAAGCAGATACCACATTAGACAGATAGTTTCTCCTTTCACCTATCACCATTACTTCTTTATCCTCCGAAGTTCTTAATAACATCTGCTTTGCAATACAATCCAAGTTCGCACGGTGTTTCACCAACCAGTCCATGCCCAAAATAAGGTCGAACTCGCCGAATGGCAGTTCCATCAAATCCGCCAAAAATATTTCCCCCTAAATTTCTAAGGGCACATCTCTAAACAATTTATTCACTAACACTGACTGTCCTAAAGGACTAATTATAGTTGTTTCTCTAGCAGTAATCTCAGATCTAATGTTTAGATTTCCAGATACAACACAAGCAACATACGAATAGGTGGATCTGATATCTATCAAAGTAGTAACAGGTACATCAGATATGAAGAACGTACCGTTTATTACATCAGATGCATCGCCATCCTCTCGGCGTCTGACCGCATAGACCAACCCTGGCTATCTCACCTCCACGTTACTCCTATTACCAGTACCTCTACCCGATGCACCCTGACCTCGTCCTACGCCATTACCACCTCGACCTGGCCCACGGCCTCTCTTTCAGCATTTGAAACCACATTTGAACCACATTTGAAACAACCACCGGTTCTCTTCCAGCATTCACCTGAGTATCATTTTTCGCAATCCGCACATGGCTGTAACTGATTGGTAGTAGCTGGTACTCTAGCTCGAGCTGCTCCTCATTCCTGGGCCTCTTCTGAAACCCTCTAGGAAGACCTGAGTACCTAAAGTCCCTCTTGCTCCTGCCCCTATCCTTGTCACAGTTTTGCCGCTCTAAGTGCTTAGCCTCTTCAGCTATCTTAGCTTTCTCCACCAGCGTGGCAAAATTTCTCTCCTTTTGTGGGGCTATTAGTACTCGCAACTCATCATGCAACCCGTCCTCAAAACGCACACAGCGCTCGTAATCAGTCGGTACTATACCCCAAGCATACCGACTCAAGCGTAGAAATTCTGCCTCTTAAGCTGCCACAGTCTTACCTCCTTGGACCAGATTTAGGAATTCCTTCCTTCGGGCATCCACATAGCTAGTCCCGACATACTTTCCCTGGAATGTCGTCTTAAAGAAATCCCAGGTAATACGATCGGCCTGAGTTCCTTCCCGAACAGTGAGCCACCATTAATACGCATCGTCTCTCAACAAGGACACCGCTCCTTTCAGTTTCTACTCAGCGATGCAATCCAGATCGTCCATGATCTGCTCCACAGCCTCAAGCCAGTACTCCGCTACATTTGGGGCCACACCCGAGATACCCCTAAAAACCTCAGCACTGTTAGATCTGAGTCATTCCGAAATTGACCCACGAGCTGCTGGCCCAGTTATTGCCCCAGCAACCCTTTCCAAGACTCGCAACATTGCTTGGGATAGAGCGTCGTCCTCCCTCATACAATCATGTGACCCAGCTTCAGTCAAAGATGACGCAGGTGCGTCCATTTCTGGCATATGTCCTAACACCTCAGACACAACTCTAGTGCCTCGGCCTCTACCACGACCACGTCTACCGCGTCCACGTCCTCTAGCGCTCATATTGACTAATTCGATTTAATCTGATTAAAAGTCTTATGAATCAGTATACTATTTCAGTATTTATTAAACAATATTTTATGAGATATAAGAAGTAAATTCGTTTTCGCAACCGCATCCTATAGTTTCAATCTCTATAGTTTCAATACCTAAAACTAAAAGTTCTAGAGTATTGCTACAGTCATTTCACAATAATCATAATCATACAATAATAACATATACTTACTTGACTTGGTGCCAGATACTCGTGGTGCCATACTTCTTTTAAAACATGTATTTTTAATTTAAAATTCAAATAGTCTTTGGACAATGTTTTTGAACCCAAACCACAGTCGAGTTTTGAAATTGAACTCTGATACCATAAAATGTAACACCCCAAACCCGGCCTATACGTTAAGGCCAGATCTGACATGTCACATGAGAAAAATACATTTAAGTTCTTTTCATTCGTACATAAAATAGATTTGTTAAATTCAAGAAAAACAAGTTTTAATTTAAAATAATTGAAAATATATTACTAACTTCGAAATTTTCTTGATAAACCGATAAATTAGAACTAAAGATTTTACAACCGTGGTTTTTGAAAATATTGATAAAAATTTGAGAGAAACTTTCTGGATTAAAATATTCAAATAAGTTTATAAAATCCATTTGTATAATCCATTTTAGAAAATCTTTATTTGAGATTTTAGAAAAATCCCATTTAAAGTAATTTGAGCAAAATATCAATACATCAAACATAAAGCAATATAAAATAAACCAAAGGCCTTATTACAAAATTTAACTTAAAATAATAGAGTAATAAAATAAACAAGAAAAAAATCTAAAGTCCAAATAAACCATTTCTGAAGTATGGCTTCCACCGAGTCATTCATGGCCCAAGTCCACGTCACTGAGCATTACCTAAAAGGGTTAAGAAAACGGGGTGAGTTACTAGAACTCAATGTATAACCCCTTACCGTTGTCCACTGGGCCTGAAACCCATTTAGCAATATTTTAGGCCTAAGCCCCCTTTTTGTAAAATAATGTATCAAATATATCATATGAATGTAATGCAATCCCAAACCAACCTAATGATCCATCCGCTACACACCACCCGTACCATCCATCACACCTGTGGGGATTAAGTCAACCCACCCCGCCAAACACACCAATCGCAGGCATTTAGCCATTTATTATATATTCGAATTGTGGTCAAGCCACCAGAATCATAGCGAATCAAATTATCAATCAAATTTGTGGCAGTGCCACCAGAATCACTTCTCTTCAACATTTTCCAATCCCATGCAAAGTCATGTAAATGCATCCACATAGCAAATCATGATATTTACAATATAACAACGATAATTAATTCAGATATTCATTACAAAAGTTCATCTCATTAACACTTTGCAAATCAGCCCATTACGGCAATCTATCAAATCGGCCCATCAAAGCATTATATCAATTCGGCCCATTAAGCAATATATCAATTTGGCCCATTAAGCAATATAACAATTTAATCCATTAAGCAATATAACAAATTTGGCTCATTAAGCAATATATCAATTTGGCCCATTAAGCAATATAACAATTTGGCCCATTAAGTAATATAACAATTTAGCCCATTAAGCAATATATCAATTTGGCCCATTAAACAATATAAAAATTTGGCCCATTAGGGGAATTTTCAAAATTTTCACAGTGTTAATACTAATTTTGTCGATTTTATCAAAATAGTGAGATTTAGGGCAATTTTCCCGGTTACACCATAATACGATTTTAATCAAGCGATTTACTACCAATATGATATCAATCTTAAACCCAAGGAAAACGGTGTAAGATTACACACCTGATTACGGTATGCACTAGGCTTTCTTGATCTTCGTCACCCTTGGAATCGTGAACAACCATGATTTGTCGATTTTCTCCGGATGTCTGTCGACAACCCAGTGGAAAATCTTGAACCGTCGAAATTGCCCTTCGTTTGAATTTGGGAGTAGCGATCGCAAATCCGCTCCTTTTGTGATCTCCAATCGCTAACCTTTCGATTCGATATTGCTTGACTCCATTGAAAAAAATCTTAGTCAAAACTAATATTACATTGATATGAACGACTGATTAAGGAGAAAGGCCGGCTTACCACTAGAATCGTATGATCACAAGTCGATAGATCGAGCAATTTAGTCCCTAAAACATAAAGTCGATTATTTCAAATTATTACTCCTTAAGCAATCAATCGAATATTGAGTATTATCAATAATCCATAACAAATTCTTACCGTATCGATATTGGATCCGATGTTCACCGTTCAACTTAAGACTAGAGTGATGTTCGGCCTCTCACTAGAATACTACAAAAGGGAAAATGATCACGTTGTGAGAGAGAGAGAGAAGAAAATGGTGATTTCGATTAATAGAACTGGAACGGTGGAAATGTGCAAGTGTACACAATCGTAACAAGTAATAAAGTGACAAGTAAATGTCGAGTTATCGTACCCACATAGACTGTAAAAGAATTATTTATGAAAATGATTTCAAACACTTTGGTGATGGAAAAATGTTTGGATTTAAGAGATATTTAAAAACTAAAGGAAAAAACAAAGTAAAATAAAAATAAACAAAGTTCGAGTGCACGATTTCAAAAACTGATTTTAATCAAGATGATATAATTGTGTTGGATTAATAACATTTTTTACCTTAGAATTATTAAGCTTGTGTTTATACTTGTTAAAACATGGCAACTCGGTAATTTGCTAAGTTATGAACATACTTACAAATAAAAATCCATTCATCTCTTGTACATATTCCTATGTCAATTCGACCGATTAAACAGATTTATAAAAGTAAACATGTTATTGCACATACATACTTATTAAATTAAACTATCTCTCGCATATTCCTATGTCGATTCAAATGATTAATTCAACCTAATAAGCATATAAAAGATCATGCAATGTAACAAAGTAATTTTACCTTGAAACAATTTAATCACAAAAATCCTGCAAGTTATGCAAGGCATATGTATCGTCAAATACAATGCTATTTTAATCTTCAGCTACCTTAGAAGAATTAAACATGCACAGATTAAGTATTGTGTCCATTAATTACAATTTCAATGAGTTTAAATAATTAATTCATAAGCTATCTAAACAATTATAATGCCAGATAACTTAAACATGATCTTACTTAATCAAGCATTTTACCGAGGCCTTTAACAGCATAAGCACAATTTTAACAACTTAAGAAATCGAAATGCAATCAACCCAAAACAAATTACATTCAAGCTAAATTGATTAAATTAAACATTCCAACAGCAATAATATTCATAAACATGTTTGTCAAAACAACAACGAAATTTAAAGAGATAAGGAACAAGAAGCAAATCCGGTGTTTCTCCGTGGCTTGACTAATTGCTCCATTCTTCGTTCTTCGTTGGCCTCGGCTATCAAAGTGACTTACGAGTACTCCAATTGATGCTCCGAATCGCTGCAAAAATACCTCTTTTCCAAGAGGAAAAATCGGCACAAGAACACACAAAAGGAAAATGGAAAAGTGGAAATTGAGAGAAAGTGAGAGAGGAGAATGTTGGATGCTTGAGGTGTGATTGAAATGATCAGAAAGGGGTGGTATTTATAGCTAATCAAGGCTGCTAAAAATAGAAAATAGCAGCAACAAAAGAGGCCTCCCTTGGCCGGCCACCTATGTGGCAAAGTTGATGGATTCAACTTTGCTAAAAATAGCCTAGGGCAAATCTACAAAGCCATAATATTTTGAGGGGTTTGAATGCAACTTTGAAAAGTCTTCAAGGGCTTCTTTGCAATTTAATTAGCAATATGGACGGTTTGGGCTGCCCAACTCTTTGCTCGGTTCGGTTCAACCAGTTTGGTTCAACTGATGCGGTTCAACTGGGCCTTTTTCATAATTAATTAAGATTAATTTATTTAACCCAAATTAAATTGGGAATAAATTAAAATTAATTATATTATGATTAAATATTCATAATTGGACCGTCTTGGGCTGCAAATAAATTCGCCTCGATACTTCAAATTACTTCTCGGGTTTATTTTTCGAGCAGAGTCTGCCGAGCCAATTTTCGCCCTTTGTGCGAATCTTTCGAAAATAGTCACAATAAATCAAAATTAACTATAAAATTAATTAAAATTCATCATATTCATATTTTTAGCACAGTTTAATTATTTTATAATATTTAATTATTTTCCGACAAGAATTTTCTCGAAACTGCATGAATATGGGTCAAAAAGGGCATGAAAAAGTATATAAATTTCTGTGTTTCCACACCCCCAAACTTAATTCATTGCTCGTCCCGAGTAATGCACAAATTTGAAAAGAATTTTCTCGGAAACACCTTTGAAAAACTCCGCCAAAACAACGTCTTTCTCAAATTTATGAATTTGATATACTTATGCTCAAAAATAAGAAATTTGATAGTTATGCTACTTAAGCATTCATATCGTTCAAATTACCTCCAACAATTATTATACTAGCAAAATTAGACTTAAATGTTTCTCAATAAAGACATGTTACTCACTACCAATTTGATTTTAATTCCTTATTCAAAAAGTAAACTGCAATCATTAAGCTTAACTAATGTCTTCATATGTTGAACAGAGCAATTTCTCTCCACTAATGTAGGTAACATTGGAATTTTGAATCAATAGGTCTTTAATGCGGTTGTAACGTGGCTGGGCTTAAGGGTAGGTAAAAGATAGACAAATTTTTTGCTTAAAAACCCTAGACTCAGCTTAAAATCGAACCTTCGGAATTCTCACCCTTGATACACCAACTTTTGCTCTTTCAACCATTTATTTCGAGTATATTTTTTTTATATAAATTCTCAAGCTCAAATTCGAGCACTTGCTTCATGTACTTCAATTTTTCGAACAATTGATGCTTCTTTTCAACTCCCCCAAACTTATTTTCGAACGATACCCTTAATAGTACTGATTCTAGTGTTTGGGACAATTTTACAAGTATGGAAGAGAAAATTGATGGCTAAATATTGCATAGGTCCAAATAAAATTAGGCCATATAGTCTCAAAATTGGGTTTCAAAGGATAATTTTATCAGGGTCGGCTTGAAAGGCTCAAACGGTCCAAACAACAGTTGCCTAAATCATTTTCAACATTCCATGCTTCCTAGAATTTCGCCTCAAGAAATTACTAAGTCAATTCTAAAGACTTAAACTTTCATGCATGCCTAATTTTTTCGTAGGGAATTAAAAATTTTATGGTATGAATTTACATGCTTTATTAAAAATACATTCATATCATTATTAAGCTAACATAATAACTTATTGAAATAATAGAACTTTATTAATACTAAAGTTTAGCATACTTAACAAAGTTTCAAATTATTGAACAAAATATATCCTAATCATAATTAAAAGAAAATTTTATTCTGAGTGGGATTAATTCAAATTTTCGGTCCCCCTACGTAAAGTGAACAATGTCCTCATTGTTTAAAGTGAATAGATGCTATACACCAGGTAGGATATTTAGAAAAGAGGAGGTGAGTCAAATTGACTGCTTAAGTACTAGGCTCTTTCTAAATTCCAATCCTAGACATGTATATATCTATTGCCACACTTTAGCCTTTATGACTTGTTCAGATTTTATTCATGATTCCTATCTCTTGTTTTATTGTGCAAAAATAAAAATTCATAATTAACCTAATCCTAAAATAACTTAAGAATAAAAATAAACTAAAGTTGAAGTCCTCCCTTTTTTATTTTTTTGCGGGTCCATCAGAATTTGACTCATCTTTTTCCTTCCTCGACATTGGAGTCCATGGTTCAAGTATAAAGTTTGGAAATTCATGCACAAAAATAAACAGGTTATGAAATATATATTTTAAATGCATCTTTGATTAAGTCATCCCGTATTTTTTTAGTATCTCCAGTAATCTTGTTACTGCAACTACATGTGTTGCAGCATAGCCAAACTGTTCACTTTGTGGAATGGTGCTAGATAAAGGGACTCTCAGTGTCAAACTTGGGAAATTTGTTAAGGGTGGTTTCAGTTTTAGGCAGGTGGGTGAGTAGCTGAAGGTTAGGGTTGAAGTGGGGTGCAGTTTTAAGGATAGTTTAGGTGCGATAGTTGCTAACTTCGAATGAAGGTGTTTGGGGGGTGATTCAGAGAGTTAAGGGCTACAACATTAAGGGGTTAAGTGAGATGCACTATTGGGCTACTGGGGAGTGGTGGTGGAGCAAGGCAAAGGCTATAAGTTTGTGTGGAAAAGGGTTGAATATTTCCCTTCTTAGTAGTGTCTTAAGCCCAATGGCAGCTCCTTTTTGGATCCTAAGCTCATATACTGAAAAATAAAAAAAGAAACTCAAAGAAATTAGTGCTTGGGTTAAAAGTTGACCCTTTATAAAACAAATACTTAAATTCTTTGGGCTACTTAGAAAAATATTTTTTTTTTGAAAAATTACATCAGATTAAACTCCCAGGAAAGACTGAAGGGGTCATAGATGGTCCCGCTTAAGTCCCAATCTCTTAGACAGAGTTTTAATTAATGTAATGAACTAAAGAAAATTTTATCTAAGTCTACCATTTTATTCAAATAAGAAAAAAAAATATAAATATAAAATAACGATAAAGAAAGTGAAGAGAACTCCCTCCATTTTATTTAAGATCGTCATTAACCATGGTGGTGTCAAATGGCCATTTGTCATACCTGTAACACCCCAAACCTGGCCTAGAAGTTAGGCCCGAATCTGTAATGTCACATTAAAGGCACAATTCAAAACGGTTTTGCTAATTTAAAAAAAAAATTTAAGGCCCAAAAGCCCAAAATCTTTTAGTCTTATTAATTAAAGATAAAAACCCATTTTATTAATTTAAGTATTTCAGAAACCAAGTTTGAACATAAGAGCTTACTTAGGTTTAATAACTAAATAAACAATTAGTCTCAAAACCCGAAATAAATCTGAAGTCAAAACGGAGTACAAGGCTTTATTACATCCACCGAAAATTCAGTAACTAAAAACATGTATTTTGAAACAAATAAATGAAAATTTAAGCCTCTTGTAGTGTGGCCACCTCCGAGTCCTCTCCCACGTCGAGTCCTCTATTCGGGATTACCTGAAACATTAAATTAAATGGGTGTGAGTTTCGAAACTCAGTGTGTACAACCCTTGGCAAACAAATCACTTACAAATATTCACATTGGGCCTAAGCCCTATCAAAATCGGTGGTCTTGGGCATTAGCCCACAATGACCTCATATCATAGCATATCGTATCATTTATAAACAAATAATGCAAACTCACCCCAAAAATCCATCCGCTACACACACCATTTCCCTTCCAACCTTATGACTCCTGTGGGGAGTTCTAGCTCGACCCACCCCTCCGCTACACACCAAGGGTAGCCCGGTACTACCGAACATTGCAGCAAAGCTGTTAAACACATGTTGGGCTTAAAGCCTTCTGTGGATCCATACCATACGGCCATGCTATCCTGGATCCATACCATACGGTCATGCGATCCTTAAATCTTCCTCCTTACCATAATTCCCACTCGTATGCATCCTAAGCAGAATATCATATGAATGCATCAAACACACAAGTAACATTCATAAACTTATATTCGTCACATAGGGGTATTTTCGTCATTTCACTAACCAGGGGTATTTTCATAATTCTATCCTACAGGGGTATTTTTGTAATTTTCCAACATAGAGGAATCTTGGTAATTTTACAAAATAGGGGTATTTTGGTACTTTCACAAAACAGGGGTATTTTGGTACTTTACAAATCTAAGGGTATTTTAGTAAATTTTACAAATATAAGGGTATTTTAGGAATTTTGCAAATATAAGGGTATTTGGTCCTTTTCGGGTTTTAGCTATGAACTTTGGCCCATCAACAAGTCCTCGCGGCTAAAGTGAACAGACACTACGCACCAGGTAGGATTCTAGAAAAGAGGAGGTGGGCCACTAGGGCCGCTTAAGTACCAAGCTCTCCCTAGATCCACTCCTAGACATGCGTACGTCTGTTGCCACACTCCAACCCATCGACTTGCTCACAGACATGTTTAATTAGATTAAGTCTTATGGAATTTAGGAGTTGTTCAACTAGGCCCAAGGTTCATAAACCCTAACATACATGTCTATGTCCCCATAAGCCCATCAAGCCCAAATCACACCCTTACGGCCCATTAGACCCAAATCTTATCATATGGCCTTTTAGGCCCCAAATAAATCCAAATCGTGTATCATGCGTGACTAAGTCAATACGTTTAACAAACCAACCCATTTCATCAATTCTTAGCCTCAGGGCCCACCGGGCCCATTTAGCCACTTTCGGCTTTTCGACATTGCTAATATCGTGTGTGTAGTGTTTGTACACACCTGGTAACCTTGCGTGCTGCGAACCCCTTAGTCACGAACCTACAATTGACATCACCTAACGATTAATCATAACTTAAGATGCACTTTATCAAAAATCGAAACCTCACCACAACCTTACCGTGTGCCTTAATTTCTCGTAGCCCTTCCTTTGCTACTATTGGCGATTATCCTCTAGATCTGCATCCAAACACCTATATCGTCAATAACCAAGTGACCCATATTGATCATAAGTCACCCCTATGAGCCACAATAGATTCGGCCACTTATTAAAACTCTAGCTGAATCGAGAATACTTACTACCTTGATAACAACCCTTACCTACCGTGCTTGCGATTGCTGAGCCTCACCCTTGTTAATACATGGTAATGGAAAAGAGGGGTTAGATAGCCCTTCGGCTTTTAACAAAACACACTAAAAATTCAACTAGGCTCTTACCGAAATCTTCCTTTGATCCTGCAACTTAAGTCCGGCTTTTGAGACTAGAAAGGTGACAGAGGCAATTCGGTAACACTTGGGGAATAAGAAATAAAAGTGATTTGGCTAGAACCGAGTGGTGAACCAAAAGGGAATTTGAGAAGGGAGGATATGAAGGATTCGCTTTGGCACACTTAAAAAAACGTCTGCCTCTCACAAGTTATGAAATTCGGCTAGCAGAGAAGCAAAAATTCAGCATTAACCTAGGAACTTAATTCGGCACTCATATATATAGCCCCTAGCTGAACTTTCGTTCCCTCAGAGTCCAATTCGGCACCACTATATCCACCTCTCAATCCCTATATTTTCTCCCTTATCTGCACCTTAAATTTCTCTCCTGAACACTCCTTTTCAGAGTCCCTTCCAACGCCAACTCCTTCTGTCCAGGCACAAAAATAAAACTCCTTAATTTTCCCTTCCTAGGCCTCGAACCTTGGACCACTTGACTGCCTAACATGCCACCTCATAGTCCCTATATGACGCCACTTTCCACTGGACTACAAGCCCATTTGTGTCCTCTCTCCTCTTAATCTGCTTATGAGGCCTCATGCTTGAGACTATGGTCTACTAAGTGAGAAAAATAAATTTTTCCCTAAGGTCACCCTTAATTCTAAGGCTTCAATTAATCCCGATACTATCTTAATAATATTCTAAGTGCTACTTATATCTCAAAAATTTTAAACGCTCCCATTCCCAAGGCCCATTGGGCCCAATTCTTCTAGGCCCAAATTCGGGGTGTTACAATACCAACCATAACCATATAAGAAGTAATCATATTCTTTCCCATCAAATCTGTCCAACATCTTATTAGGAAAAGAAAATCCACAATGATCTTTCCTGGTGGCCTTATTTAACTTCTTGTAATTCCTACAAATCCTCTAACCCGTGACTCGAATATCTGTAACAATCCATCCAACACATTTCTTGTGCCTTTCCAAAATCACAAGTGCCTCTTCTTCTTGATCTTTGGTGAACTCAACTGAGATAATGACAAGTAAAGTCGAAGATAGACCCAAATAGTCATATTTCAAATGAGGAGACAAAATCTTCAGCTCCAATTTAGCTGGCTCTTTAATCAGCAACTTTGGTTGTGTATACTCTTGAGATGATAACTCTAATGATTTGAGTGGAACTTCTAGAGTGAATTCCTTCAAATTAGCTTCTAACCAAGCCAAACATTCCTTATCTTCATCATCACTTGGTGAATCCTCCAGTATATGTTCTAACGGGTCGTCTAAAGAATTGAGCTCCAATTCTGTAGAATCCAGCGATTCCTTCTCGGAAATAGCAGAACAGTCTTCAACTACATCTGGGGATTTAGTAGCATCGAAGTCATTAAAAGTCACCTTGTCATCAAAAATTTCTTTCAACTGGGTATCTCGTTGCAGCTTCTGGAATCGTTGAGGATATGGCAATGGTGGAATCTTAGTTTTTAACCGGATAACTCTTTCGTGGAAATTTTTCCGCATTTGACAAGGGTGTTAGATAATCAGAACTAGCTAGTTTAGAGTTTACCTCATCAAGAATTACTAAATCTGACTTCTGTGATATAGAAGTTTCAACACTTGGTTGAACTTCCTCTTTGTCTTGAGCTACAACAGGCTCATCTTGAACCTCAACCACCTTGGGCTCCAATATCTTTCCACTTGGCAAGGAGATTGCTTTGCAATTTTCTTTTCCCGAATTTTTCGGATTTTCCGTGTCATTAGGTAAGATACCCTGTGGTCAGTTCCTAAGTTTAGTTGCAAGCTGGCCTACTTGATTCTCCAAATTTTCAATGTAGCTGCTTGGTTCTGGATTAAGGCATCATTCTTTGCCACGTATGCCTTCAGCAGATTCTGAAGATTACTTGAAGATCCAGTTGATGGGGTTGTTGCACTTCTTGAGAATATTCCGACGGATAATTTTGTCGAAATGGCATAACAGCATCGCTATGGTCTGCCCATTGATTACTCCATGCAGAAATTGGATGATTCTGCCATGAAGAGTTGTAAAAATTTGATTGCAGACCATTCCAATTCTGATTTCCCATGTAATAATTTAACTCTTGATTCGATGGGCAATTTTCAAAGAAATGGCCATCTCCCCAGTATTCACAAGAAATATTCTCGAACTGGTTCGGCTGTTGACCTGACAGATTACCATTGAAATCGTTAACAATTATGTTCTTAAGCATAGAAGACATAGAGGATACCTGGGCTGCCAAAGAAGCCTGCTGCTCGTCTTTCTGAGGCTCCTCGGTTGGTTGGCCACTGATAGTTATTGCTGGCAATTCTTTCAATAATCTCGTAAGCATCGTTATAAGACTTAGAAAGAAGAGTTCCATTTGCCGAAGCATCCACCATAATTCTAGTATGAATATTGAGACCAATATAGAAAGTCTCCATTTGAATGCAGTAAGGAATTCCGTGATGAGGGTGCTTTCGTAATAACTTCTTAAACCTCTCCCATGCCTCATATAAAGATTCTTCATCAAGTTACTGAAATGAAGTGATTTCATTTTGGATCTTGGCGGTTAAAGATGGAGGGAAATATTTCATTAAGAAACGTTCAACCTATAACATCCTGAATTTTTGGGCCTAGGCGTTTAATGGGTGAATATGTTTAATATGTTAATTTAAGTAATAGGGGTCCAAATTGGGATCAGAATTAGGCAAAGGCCTTGATTAAAATTATCTGTTTGGGCATTATAAGGTTTAAAAGGTAGTATCTATGTTTAAAATACCAAAGTGGGCTTGTGGCCCAATCTTAGGAGGTGACGCCACACAAGGGAGTAAGGGGCCCAAATTTAAGTTTCATGGAGCCCAATTCTTTTAATTTAAGTTAGCTAAATTTTGGGCATTAGGATTAGGTGGAGTGGATGGCAACAAGGCTAAAATTTAGGGGTTTTAATGTTTAAAATATGTGGATAATAAGCAGATAAAGGCTATTATTTAGGAATTTATTTATGTGGATAATAAGCAGATAAAGGCTAAAATTTAGAGATTTTAATGATTAAAATATGTGGATAATATGCTGATTTAGAGATAATTAAGTCTCTTTTAGATGAGCTAGTAGATTAAGATAAAGGAGAAAAGATAGGATTTATCTGCAATGTTAGGTAAGTGCCAAAATTTCTATAAATAGGGGGAATATCTCTTCAATTTCGGCATTTGGGTTTTTCTCTCATTCTTTTCTCTTCTTCTCTGAGTAAAAGCCGAAAACTCCTAAAGTTCCATCTTCTTCTTCATTCTCTGTAAAAGCCGAAATCTCTAAGCCTAATCCCTCATCCTCACTTTGATTCAAAAGCCGAAACTCTTTCCATTCTTTTTCTTCTTAGCCGAAATCTTCAAGTCTCTTCCTTGTTTTCTTTTCTTCTTCTCTTTTCCTGTTAGAAATTGAAAATCTTCACTCAAGTATTTTAAAAGCCAAAGACACATCAGTCTTCTCTTGTTCATACTTTTTCCGGGATTTTTCTAAAAGCTGAAATCCCTAGGAACTCACTTCCTGAAGTTGCCGAATTCTCTTCAAAGGAGTTTGCTTGTGCCGAATCTTGAAGGAAACAATAGGTAAGTATTGATTTCAGGATTTCAATGTTCTTTCGGCTTTTCAAAAGTCCTTAGCCTAATGGCTATTAGAAACTAATCTCTTATTTCACTCTTCTTTTCGGCATTCAGGGATTTGAAGAAGGAGGCCAATCGCATGGATCTCTAAGTTATAGAATCGTGTTACTTTCGGGATTTCAAGGTAAGAGGATTTGTTTATTTATATATATAAAATCGGGTAGAATACTAACCATGGCGGAATATAGGAGAGGCCTATTTTCGCAATTTTTTCGGCTTTTGAGCAAGGCTATAGATTGAGGATAATAGATCCGGATAGCAAGGACATCGACTAAGAATATTGGATTTCGCGATATCAGGTGTGTAACTCTCCACACCATCTAGATCTGTTTGTTAAATATATGATTATAAGTCTTATATGTTCTGTTAAATGTCGAAATCCCGGCACAACGTTTGAAACCCAAAGAGGGTAAAGCAAATCACCAGGTTAGTGATCCCTGTCGTTCTAAATGAATGTTCTGATTAAATGATATGAGTATGCCGATCTTCTATAATTGCATGGGTTGGGTTTAATGAAAGGAGGAAGTCATACGTTTTAGCAGTTTTTACCGTGATCTGTTGTAGCGGTTCCTTACCGTGATCTGTTGTAGCGGCTTTTGCCGTGATCTGTTGTAGTGGCTACGGCCATGATCTGATGATGAGCAGCACGATTGCCATCAAGGCGTGTAGCGGTGTGGGTTGATTGTAGAAATCCCCAATGGTGTGAATGGCTGGTACGGGGGCGTGTAGCGGATGGACAATAGGATTTGGGTTGGGCATTGCATATTATTTTTGTTATGTATATTAATTTTGATTATTTTGTTTTATGGGGCTAAAGCCCAAATTTAATGGTGCATGAGGGTTGCACACTGAGTCTCGTGACTCACCCTTTTAATTTAACACTTTCAGGTGACACCTAGTGCATCGGACCGGGCTGGAGAGGAACGCGAGGTGGCCATGCAAAAGAGAGCAATTGGATTCCGTAGAAAGGCTTTTTAAGTTTTATTTTTCAATTAAGTTAAGACATGTATGAAATTTCAATTTTTATTTAAAAATCCATCAAGATAATTTATAACTTAATATTTTATACTTTAATGACTTCTTAAGCTTTCGGAATAAAGGTTTAAACCTAGTAATTGTTTTCCAAAATGCGACATGTTTTGTGAACTCCCTTAAGTGACATGCCAGATCCGGTCGTGGTGTTTGGGCCGGGTTTGGGGTGTTACACAACCAACTCTTGCCATGTAGTTATGGAACCGGACGATAGGGAGTTCAACCACGCTCGTGCTCTATCTCTTAAGGAGTATGGAAATAATCTCAGTCTCAAGGCTTCCTCAGTCACTCCGACTAGTTTAAATGAGTCACTCACTTCCATGAATAGTCGAAGATGAAGATGTGGATCTTCATTAGGAATCCCATTAAATTGACCCATATTTTGCAACATTTGGAACATGACCGGCTTCAGCTCAAATTGTTGTGCCTCAATTTTGGGTCTCTTAATACTCGGATTGAGCTCGTTGAATAGAGGAAAGGCATATTGTTGAATGGCACAGTTTCTATCATCGGCAACAATAATCAAATTGTGAGGATTAAAAGCGAATGTTCCTCTTGGATTTTGGTTTCGATTTTTGAAATTCATATCTTCGGCCCTTCTTTGGTTTGCTTGTCTTCTCCTTTGTCAGAAAGTCCTTTCAATTTCAGGGTTTACAGGAAGGAAGTTAATAATTTAACAAACACTCTGAAACACACACACAAAAAGAAAATGGAATTAAAATTTAATAGAAAAAAATAGACCAAAATGAAAAATTAACAATTTCACAAATAATGTCTTTTAAAACATTCCCCGGCAACGGCGCCAAAAACTTGGAACGGTGGAAATGTGCAAGTGTACACAATCGTAACAAGTAATAAAGTGACAAGTAAATGTCGAGTTATCGTACCCACAGGGACTGTAAAAGAATTATTTATGAAAATGATTTCAAACACTTTGGTGATGGAAAAATATTTGGATTTAAGAGATATTTAAAAACTAAAGGAAAAAACAAAGTAAAATAAAAATAAACAAAGTTCGAGTGCACGATTTCAAAAACTGATTTTAATCAAGATGATATAATTGTGTTGGATTAATAACATTTCTTACCTTAGAATTATTAAGCTTGTGTTTATACTTATTAAAACATGGCAACTCGGTAATTTGCTAAGTTATGAACATACTTACAAATAAAAATCCATTCATCTCTTGTACATATTCCTATGTCAATTCGACCGATTAAACAGATTTATAAAAGTAAACATGTTATTGCACATACATACTTATTAAATTAAACTATCTCTCGCATATTCCTATGTCGATTCAAACGATTAATTCAACCTAATAAGCATATAAAAGATCATGCAATGGAACAAAGTAATTTTACCTTGAAACAATTTAATCACAAAAATCCTGCAAGTTATGCAAGGCATATGTATCGTCAAATACAATGTTAATTTAATCTTCAGCTACCTTAGAAGAATTAAACATGCACAGATTAAGTATTGTGTCCATTAATTACAATTTCAATGTGTTTAAATAATTAATTCATAAGCTATCTAAACAATTATAATGCCAAATAACTTAAACATGATTTTACTTAATCAAGCATTTTACCGAGGCCTTTAACAGCATAAACACAATTTTAACAACTTAAGAAATCGAAATGCAATCAACCCAACACAAATTAAATTCAAGTTAAATTGATTAAATTAAACATTCCAATAGAAATAATATTCATAAACATGTTTGTCAAAACAACAACGAAATTTAAAGAGATAGGGAACAAGAAGCATCCAGTGTTTCTCCGTGGCTTGACTAATTGCTCCGTTCTTCGTTCTTCGTTGGCCTTAGCTATCAAAGTGACTTACGAATACTCCAATTGCTGCTTCGAATGGTTGGGAAAATACCTCTTTTCCAATAGGAGAAATCGGCACAAGAACACACAAAGGGAAAATGGAAAAGTGGAAATTGAGAGAAAGTGGGAGAGGAGAATGTTGGATGCTTGAGGTGTGATTGAAATGATCAGCAAGAGGTGGTATTTATAGCTGATCAAGGCTGCTATAAATAGCAAATAGCAGCAGCAAAAGAGGCCTCCCTTGGCCGGCCACCTATGTGGCAAAGTTGATGGATTCAACTTTGCTAAAAATAGCCTGGGGCAAATCTACAAAGCCATAATATTTAAGGGGTTTGAATGCAACTTTGAAAAGTCTTCAAGGGCTTCTTTGCAACGTAATTAATCAGCTAATAAGCTGATTTGGGTCAGCAATATGGACGGTTTGGGCTGCCCAACTCTTTGCTCGGTTCGGTTCAACCGGTTTGGTTCAACTGATGCGGTTCAACTGGGCCTTTTTCATAATTAATTAAGATTAATTTATTTAACCCAAATTAAATTAGGAATAAATTAAAATTAATTATATTATGATTAAATATTCATAATTGGACCGTCTTGGGCTGGAAATAAATTCGCCTCGATACTTCAAATTGTTTCTCGGGTTTATTCTTCGAGCAGTGTCTGCCGAGCCAATTTTCGCCTTTTGTGCGAATCTGTCGAAAATAGTCAAAATAAATCAAAATTAACTATAAAATTAATTAAAATTCATCATATTCATATTTTTAGCACAATTTAATTATTTTATAATATTTAATTATTTTCCAACAAGAATTTACTTGAAACTGCATGAATTTGGGTCAAAAAGGGCACGAAAAAGTATATAAATTTCTGTGTTACCAAGAACCATCCCATGACAAGGACATATATTCGGCCTTAAGAGAAGAAATTGAAAATAAAAATTATTACTCACCGATTCGTCAAGAAGATAGTGTCCAAACACGAAGGAAAAAGAGATAGTGGAGAGACAAGTTGCTATTAGATTCGGCTATGGAGAGAATGAATAAAAGAAAAGAATTTGATTAAAATGAAGTTTTGCTTTTAAGAAGTGGAAGAAGGATTGAAAAGATGATTAAAAGAAAAGTAAGGGAGAGAATGGGTGCTAACTAGTTTCGGTTTTCAAGAGAAAATAAGAGAGAATGATTTGATCTCAATGGTTTGGTACATTCGGCCAACAAGAAGAAAATGAAGAAGAAAAAAAATGTTCACAAGCAACTTGGAGTTTCGGCAAAGAGAAGAAGAATTTTGGAGAAAATGACACAAATTGATACTAAAGAAATTTTGGCCAAAACAAACACTTAGGCTTCTACCAAAAGGCAAAGCAAAATTTGGCTATACTCCCCCCTCACCTAAACCGTACATACCTTGGTAAAAAGGTCAAACATTTGCCAACCAAGACTTTCCAAAACACCTCCCTTGAAAAATGCCAACATGTTCCCTATACTTTCCCTTTTCTTTTGATTTATTTCCCCACCTTCATCCTTTCCTAATTTCCTTAGCCACCTTGCCAAAATTAAAAAGTCCACCTTGCCTTATTTACTAGCTTGGCCGACACTTAGGGAAAGAATACAAAAAAGAATAGTTAAAAATTGCACATTATGGGATTTGAACCTCCTCCCTCAAAGTCCATCATGTGGCGCCATATCCTTTTTAATAATTACTTATTTATGCAAGCACATTACTCATTTATTTCTATAAGCCTTGAAGCTACTTACCATCTCTCCTTAATAGACTTAAACACAAAAATTTTTACTAGGGCCCAAATAACTCGAGCCTTCTCAGAACCCCTAAACATACGCCATTAATATTTTATCTAGCTTAACACAAGCAAAAATGTAACAATTAAAATTCCAAATTTTGGAATGTTACACATAGGCTTCTTGCCATATTTATACATACTCATACTTGCCCTTATCTAGCACATACCATGCCACATATCGCAATTGTTTCTTTATGAATTACTCACGAGTACTCGTGTTAACTCAATCACATAACTTTAGTAAAATCCTCTTAGCTATTTCTAAGCTAATCAATTCATCCCGATAAATCACTAGGGATACCCAAATATGTATATTCATAAACATTAACATAACATGAAACAATGCCACATCTCAAATGTGGTCTTACGTGGGATCATTTCTTAGTGCCAATGCCATATCCCGTATATGGTCTTATACGATTCTCATACTCAATATTGAAGCCATATCCCGAATATGGTCTTATATGGAATCTCAATTCGGCACCGAGGCCATGTCCCGGACATGGTCTTACATAGGACCTTTGTTCATCTCACAACTTGATGATAGCATTTTCACACTTATTATAGTCCCACCGGGACTTCAACTTCTCAACTTTTATCACCTTTCTTATATAACACTAACATTCAAATTCATAGAATGTCATTATAATATCAACCATTCTCAAACATACTAGCATAAGTATTGTATCATCACATACAAACTTACCTCGGTTTCAAAATAAGCTAGATCGTCGATCTAGTCCGAGACTTTATTCTTTCCCCGATCGAGGTGGACTCTTGGTTCTTCTTGCTCTATAATAGCAGATTAGCTCGTTTTAATCATCACATTAATAAAAGCATTTTAATAATCATGCTTTGGCAAAATTACTATTTTGCCCTTAGACTTTGGCAAAATAACCATTTTACCTCTAGGCTCGGAAATCAATTCTAATCAAATTTCCACCTTCAACAAGCCTAGGTGAACATTTATTTCTCTTATGGCTAACATTAAAGCCCAACATTTCACACATTTACAACAAATTTTGCAAATTTTATAAAAGGGTCCTTTTTGGTGTTTTCATGGTAACACCTCTCACAAAAGTTGTTTATCTAACAACTATGACTTATTTTCTTCCATAAAAATACAGCATACAACATAAAAGCTCTCATGACAAAACCCTAAACTTTTCACCATATTGCAAGATAGTCCCCTCTTTAGAAAGCTTAAGCTTTAGGGGTCCCAAAAGTACAATTTTTATAATAATAAAAAAAGATCACAAGAATACTTACTAGCAAGGAGAGAAGCTTGCTGAAAATTGAGCTTTCAAACCCCTTAGTTTGCTGCCAATTTTCGGGGGAGAAGAAAAGAGAAAAAGATGATATCTTCTTTTTCTTTATTTTAATATAAAACATCAATTTAGTCCACCTACTATTAACAACTTTGACCAATATGACATTGTTTGTCTCCTATGGCCGGCCACCCTATTCTTGGGGGTCTAATTGCTCTTTAAAGACCTCCAATTAATGTTCTTTAGCTATTGAACACCTTTAGCTTATAAAATGGAACTTTCGCACTTTATGCGATTTAGTCCTTTTTCGCGATTATGCAAGAAATCGCTAAAATTAGAATACCAAAATTTTCATGTACTTATACAATCATACACTAACTCATAAAATATCATGAAAAAAAATTTCTCAACCCTTGGATTTAGTGATCCTGAGATCACTGTTCCGATTAGCCCCAAATCGGGATGTTACAAAGTCTACTTACTCGAACAGACTACTCCAACGGACTTAATACGGTAATCTCACTAGAAGTGCACTCCACAGAAATCCCTAAGTTTTTGGAAATAGTACTAGCTATATAGGAATGTGTAGAACCTATGTCTATCAGAGTAGTATAAGGTACATCACAAATAAAAAACATACCTGTGATAACATCAGGAGCGTCTCTATCCTCTCGGCGTCAAGCAGCATAAACCAGTACATGCTGCCTCGCCTCAGCCTGACTAGCACCCCTGCCCGGAGCTCTATGTCCTCGGCCCATACCACTACCACCCCTAGCTGGTCTACGATCCCTAGGTGGCTGTTGAATTGCCCTCTAAGACTGTATAGAACCTGGTCCTAAAGCTTGCATCTAATCAACACGCTGTGGGCACTCTCTAATCCGACGCTCTAAAAACCCACACATCAAACAAGCCCCCAACCTCCTCCAACACTCGCCCAGATGGCGCCTACCACAATCCCCACATGGCTGAATTCCAGTAGGAGCAACAGGAACCCCCACTCTAACCAGCCCATCAGGTCTGGCCCGTTTCTTAGGCCTCTGAATAGAACTAGAAGGCTACGAATCCCTCTTATTCTTTCCTTTTTCATATCCCCTATTTTGGCGCTCCACGCGCTTATCCTCCTCGGTGATCTTCGCCTTATATCCCAAAACTGCAAACTCTCGCTCCCTTTACGGAGCAATCAGTACTCTCAGATTATCCCTCAAGCCATCCTTAAAACGGACGCATTTCTCATACTCAAATGCCACCATACCTCGAGCGTAGGCTTAACCTCAAAAACTCGGTCTCATACTCGGCCACAGATTTATCACCTTGCGTGAGATTCATGAACTCACACCTATGAGCATCTACATAGCTCTCGCCGACATACTTCCTCTGGAAAGCAGTATTAAAATAGTCCCAGTTCAGATGATCCGGCTGAGTACCCTTCTCAACCAATAACCACCACTAATATGCCTCGTCGTGAAGCAAAGAGACTGCACCCTTAAGTTTCTTCCCAGGAGTACAGTTGATATCGTTCATAATTCTCTCGATGGCCTCCAACAATACTTGGCCACAGTAGGGGTGACTCTAATGACACCCCTAAACAACTCAGCTCCATTGGACCTGCGTCGTTCAATTATCGACCCACAGCATCTAGATCCAGAATGGGGTCGAGCGGCCCTCTCCAACACCCTCAACATGGCTTGGGACAGTGCATCGTCCCCAGCCAAGCGGCTTTGAGACCCAGTCTCAGTAGCAGGCGAAATCGGTGCCTCATTTGTATCTAAATTTGGCAAACTACCTAAAGAGGAAGACTCAGCTCGAGCCCCCATGCAGCCTCTACTATGCCTACGAATACCACGACCGCGAGTTCCACTAGCACTCATCGTATATTACAAATTTTATCTACATTATAAAATTTTATGTATCAGTTCCAATATTTATTAGCAGATATTTTATGTGTATATTAGAAGTTTAAAAGTGTTTCAGAGATTTTAGTCTCTAACTATCTCGGTATAGTTCTCAAAAAGTGCTAACTGCATTGTTTCAAGAGTATACCATCTAAGTTTAGAAATACTTACAAGATCAGTGCCGGAGACTTAGTGTACCATATACTTTCTCAAAATTATCCAAATTATCTAAAAATCAGTTCTTTTTGAAACAGGACTCTGAAACCCAAAATTTACAACCCAAGTTTTGCAACTTGACTCTGATACCACTAAATGTATCACCCCAAACCCAGCCTAGACGTTATGGTCGAATCTAGAGATGTCACAAGGAAGGGTTTTGAAAATAGAGTTTTTTTTATAAAGCTTTGTAACCCATATTCATTAAAAACTATTACTGAAAGCATTATTTAAACAATTCATTGTCAAAAAATAATTTATAGCAGAAGTCTTAGAAATCGTTATACTTAATAATCCCGTTCGTATTTTCAGAAAACCACTATTTTAGTAAAAACCATGTCCTTTGTCAACCGTCGCCAATAAAAAGTCAAATAAAAATAAAACCCAACAGTCCGGAGTCTATAAATTACAAAATTTCCAGAAAAATAAATAATCTTTAATTAAATAAAAATCATAATCTTAAACAGTTTACAGACTCATGGTCACTGAGAGGCTCCATCTCACCGATCCACCTAAGTTTATGGATTACATGAACAGATCAGACAAATAGAGGTGAGTTTTCGTAAACTCAGTGTGTAACCTAGCAGAAATAAACATGAAACACAGATAGAAATCTCATGTACAATCAGATACAAATCTAGACTTATGTTCATTTCAGATGCAAATAACAGAATTAGATATGCAGAACAGATATGTAGAATCCTACCCTCATCCTCTACACACCAACTCCGACCATCCCATCACACCATGTAGGGTTAAAAACATCCACCCATCCCTACACACCATATTGTGTCATTACGACACATATCAAATAATATGCACTCAAGCTGCCAGAATATAGGTGAAGCCTTATAGAACACTTCCTCCACCTATACAATTCCCACCCCAAACATAATTACAGAGTACAGAATATAGAAATATAATGCTTAACATACTCGCATACAAGTATTAGATATATAGCAGAATAATCAGACATGCATAATAGTGTCCTACTCAGAGCAAACTATCAGAGTATCAGATCACATAATCTAGGGTTTGGTTAGCCCTTACCGACCCTACGGTAGGCCCACAGTCGATCGGAACAACCCATGCGACCCTAGAGAAATTTTCAAAATTATGGGCCCACACACCTAAATTGGCCTCACCCGTGTGGCCCACATGGCCTAGTCCAAAACCCACACTCTCGTATGGGCCAACACACCCGTGTGGGCCCACACGCCTAACTTGGCCTAGCACCGGTAGCCTATGTAACACCCCCAAACCCGGCCCACGAGCCTTGACCGGATCTGGTTATGTCACTGAGGAAAGACGGTTGAAAATCTTTTTGACTTTTGAATAAAACATGAAAATTGTTAACTTTTGAAAACCATGTCCATTTAAAATTATACTTAAAACTTTGTTATTATAAAATGTCCAAATTAAAACTTTAGTATATATATATATATACACATATATATCTTGAATAAATAGATTGCTAAAATTAAAATCATCTTCACATAGTAATTTATTTTAATTAAACCATAATATAAAGTAATATAAAAATAGTACTAATAATGATAAAAAGGCCCTTATTACATCAAAGAGATTTCCAGAAATACTTATTATAAAAATGCATAAAATAAAAAAAAATATTCAACTTAATCTTCTTCATCAGCATGGCCACCTCGTATCCACTCCAAACCCGGTCCAACTCATGAATCACCTGCGATGGTTAAGAAAAATAGGGTGAGTCCACAGACTCAGTGCATAACCATAACACATATTTCCACACGTATAGGCTTAGCCCACATTCACACAATCCACGAACCATTCATGCAATCATGCATCACGGCCTAATCCTAAAATCCATCCAAACACCTACCTCGGCAGACTCCCTGCCCAAGGCCGTGGCTAACCCACCGATCACAACTTAGTGATCCCACATATCTTACCTTGGCAGACCTGCTGCACAAGGCCGTGGCTAAGCCACCGATCACAACGTGATCCCAACAGTAATCCGTCTACGGTGATGCACTCAGCTATCAACCACGAGATGGGCACCAAGCCACCATCTCCTTGATGATGCACACAAAGAACTCATCAAGCGCTAATGTAGCCCGAAGCTAACATTAGACCACGTACATCAATGTGTACACCCTTCCTTCCTTGATCAACTCCAACTCCCATGCATGTATGTAAATGCCTCGTGACAAATCATCATATAAGTGAGTATACATCTCATATCATTACTACAACTTATATTTACATACACATCATAATACTTAATATCACAAAACTTACTTACCTGATATCCGATTACCCAAAACATGGTATTCACCACTAAAGCCATTATGATCGGCTACCACACATCATACATATGTATACACGTTAGCAAGCAAATAACCGAAGAAATAGTGCGATGATTACGCACCTGCTAAGGAACAAACGATTAAATCCCGAAAAGGTCTCCTGCGTTAGGCTCTTCTCCTCCCCTACAATCGGCCTTAGCACAATAACAGAGAACACTTAGGGCCATTCGGCAAAGACAAGAATATCAGAAAAAATTCTTACCACCACTTACCAACCGATCACCAAAGATGGGGCTTCACTTGGTTGATTCCAAAATCCCGGAGGTCCTTCACCAACGATTGGAAACAAGATCAACACCTCTCTAATATTCGGCCCAAGTGCAACCAAAAAGGAGAGGGGTGATTCGGCCTAACACAAAGGAAGAAAACACCGAAAGATATGGAACGAAAAAGGGGTTGATATTCGATCAACAAACAAAATGAGGTTTAGGGGTTGAAGAGGATATACGGCTACCAATAAAATTTAGGATAACTTTCGGCTAGCATAGGTTGCTTGGGGTTTCGGTTTTAAGAAGGAAAAGAGGTAAGCTTACTTAAAGGTTCGGCCAAATGACAATCAAGAAGAAAAGAAGAAAACAAAGAAGCAAGGCTTGAGAAGAAAGAACCAAAATTCGGCAAAAGGGATAGCACACCACTCTTAAATAGAATTTGGCCCCCCTAACCTTCATAGCCGAAAAATGCCAATAAAAGAACCCCCCAGCCGTCCAACACCTTTACCTCTCACCCAATCCTTGTTTTACTCCTAGATTCTCTCAACGCCAACATTTAAATCAATTTAAAATTATCTAAAATAAAATCCACCTTTTTATCCATTATAACCTCTTCCAAATAAAAAAAATACAAAATAAATTAATAGCTATCCCCTCACTCCAGCCGAATTCTAAATCAAAAACAATTACTTAAGCTTATCCTTATCCCATGTGCAGGCTAATTTCCACCTCTCTCTTGGCGCCAGCTTAAAATAAAAATAAAACCCCCAACTGCAGCTTCCATGGTTCGAACCTGGAACCTCATGCCGCAGCCCCCTTCCTCCTCCAACCCCTGTGCCACTCGACTGAGCGCTATTTGTGATATAAACGCGCCATATTTTCCTTTTAAGCCCTACTTCCTTAAGTCCTTCCTTTTAATGCCCCAAAACAAAAATAAAACCCTTTACTGCTGCCGCCTAGATTCGAACCCAGGTCCTTAATGGTGCCCTCCCCAAGCTCTTAAGCAACGCACGGAAGCCACTCTACCACCGCCTTCCTTTGTGCCAAAAATTACCGAAAATTATTCTTAAGGCCTCCCTTGGCCCGATTCTCTTTTTTTACACTAAAAATCCAAAATTTTCCTAAGGCATCCCTTACCTTCTAGGGTTCTCCAAACCCCTTAAAACTCATCCAACCTCACCATAAGCCTGCCAACACTCGAGTTATGCTCCAAACGCATAACCCCTAAACCGGGATGTTACAATTCTACCCTCCTTAAAATAATTTCGTCCTCGAAATTACTTGGCTGCCTAACGGTCGTACATCCTAATTCACCACACTAGCTACTGCTGCGCAACTCTAATGTTACGGAACTACCATATTTTTCTAGGCACCGTTTCTAAGTCCACATTCAAGGTTCTAGATATTTTACTAGCAACAAAACAAACTACCACAATAGTGAACAACACAATAAAGAATGATCCAGGCATAAGAAACTTACCCGCTGACACATCTGGCACATCATTATCCTCTCTCCGACGAACTGCATAAACCAGACTTGGCTGTCTTGCCTCAGTGCTACCACTTCCGTGGCCTAATGCTCCACGACCTTAGCCTGAACCATTTCCTCCATGGTTCGAACCACGACCTCTTGTCGCTTGCTGACCATCTCTACCCGGCTGCACATAACCTCGGTCTAATGTCCGAGCCCTATTCGGATTCTGAGGACAATCCTTAATCAGGTGAGACTTAGACTTACACCTGAAGCATTCTCGATCCCGATTCCAGCACTCACCAACATGGTACCTTCCACACCGAGCACATGGACGGTCCGGATTTTCTGTAGCTGGCTTAGCAACATGAACAAAATTTTCAACCCTCGGTCTTTTCTGAAAACCCTCGGATGATTCAGATGCTCTAAAATTCCTCCTATCCCGGTTCCTATCCTTATCTCTGTTTTGTCTTACAGAGTTCCTAATTCCCTCAGCTACCTTAGCTTTTTCGACTAACACCGCGAACTCCTGTTCCTGGTGAGGAGCTATCAACAGCCTCAGGTCGTCCCTTAATCCGTCCTCAAACCGGACACATCGTTCATGCTCCGTGGCAACTACTCCTCAAGCATTTTGGCTTAACCTTAGGAATTCCACCTCGTATTCTGCTACGAACTTGTTCCCTTGAACCAACCCCAGAAATGCCTTCCTCTGAGCATCGATGTAATAAGTTCCAACATACTTCTTCCGTGCGCCGCCTTGACATACTCCCAAGTGAGGTCCTCACCGTGGCACTATCCCGAATTGTTAGCCACCATTGGTATGCCTCGTCGCGCAAGCGCCACCATTCCTTTCTTTCACTTTCTCTCAGTGGCTCGACGAGCTCATCCATAATTCGCTCGATTGCTTCCAACCAATATTCAGCCGCACTGGGTGCCACGCCTGATACGCCCCGAAACACCTCAGCTCCATTCGCTCGGAGTCGCTCAAGTACAGACTTCCTTGCTCTCATACTTCCACCCGCCCCAGCCACTATCTCCAAAACTCGCAAAGACAAACCGCGATATCGCATCATCCCCGCCCGCTTCTTGCTGCTCATTACCAAAGACTAGTGGGGAGGTGGTACTTCATTCTCGCACTTTGACCCGATCTAACGGGTTCCGATCTCGCCCATTCTCGCCTCGACCACGCCCACGGCGACCACGTCCTCTAGAACTTATTTCTAGCGCCTCGATTTAGTCTGATTTAAGAAATTTTATGTATTAGAAATTTTGTTCCACTATTTATCCACGAGCAAATTTTATGAAATGAGGTTTTCAGAAGTGTTCTTTCGATCAACCAAGGTTTTAGTTCTAATTTAAAGAATCACATTCACATTCACTTTCACACCATCCAACATACTATCATGGGCATTCTTATCCATTCCCCCACCCAGGGGTAATTTCGTCATTTTTCCTACAGGGGTATTTCGGTAATAAATCAAAGCGATTCCGAAGACTTTAATAAGTCAGGATTTTTTTTAGAAAAAAATTCCCAAATCTGAAGAGTATTTTCGAAAATTCCGCAAATTGAAGGTATAACAGAATTTTGAGAACCAGGGGTATTTTGGTAATTTTGTCAATCAGGGGTAATTTTGTAAATTTCCAAAGTCAGGGTATTATTTTGAAATACGAAAATTTGGATACTTTTGCAAAGTAAGAGAATTTTATTAAAATTGGGGTTAAACAGGAAATTTTGAAAGTCAGGGGCATTTTAGTAATTTTCAACACAGGGGTATTTTCGTAAATTTTTCCAAATCAAAGTACCTTAATATTTTGAAAACTAAAGATTTTGGTATTTTGCAAAGTAAAATCATTTTAACAAAAGTTGAGGGTAGTGCGGTTATTTTATAATACAGGGGCATTCTTGTAATTTTGCCACTAGGGGCATTTTGGTAATTTTGTAAATCGAGAAAACGTCTTTTAAAATCAGATTCAGGGTTTACAAACCAAAAAGGGTAAGTTTGAAAATTTTAAAACTAAGGGTTTTAAAACAGTAAGGCTAATCCCTTTCGGGTTTTAATAATTGGTTTAGCCTATGAACAAGTCCTCTTGGTTAAGGTGAACCGTAGCTATGCACCAGGTAGGATTCGAGTAAAGAGGAGGTGAGTCGCCAGGACTGCTTAAATACCAAGCTCTTACTGAATACCACTCCTAGACATGCGTACAGTGGTTGCTACACCTTAACTCGGCGACTTACTTCACAGGTTTGTTTAATAGCCCTTAAGTCTTATGCATATGTTTGAGTAGACTAGTCCTAGGGTTCATCAGATCCTAGTTCACTAATCTATGAGCCCAACTAAGCCCATAACAGTTCATAATAACAAATCACTTCAAGAGTCCGAAGTACTTACCTGGTGGACTGCGGGTCGGAGACACAGGTACCATGCCAGAATAACCTGAAAAATTTATGAAAGCCTAAATCTTGAAAAGCCCATTTTGAAAATGTTTTTGGGCCCAAAACCCTCAAAGCCGAGTTTTGAACCAGGCTCTGATACCAATCTGTAACACCCCCAAACCCGGCCCACGAGCCTTGACCGGATCTGGTTATGTCACTGCGGAAAGACGGTTGAAAATTCTTTTTGACTTTTGAATAAAACATGAAAATTGTTGACTTTTGAAAACCATATCCATTTAAAATTGTACTTAAAACTTTGTTATTATAAAATGTCCAAATTAAAACTTTAGTGTATATATATATACATATATATCTTGAATAAATAGATTGCTAAAATTAAAATCATCTTCACATAGTAATTTATTTTAATTAAACCATAATATAAAGTAATATAAAAATAGTACTAATAATGATAAAAAGGCCCTTATTACATCAAAGAGATTTCCAGAAATACTTATTATAAAAATGCATAAAATAAAAAAAATATTCAACTTAATCTTCTTCATCAGCATGGCCACCTCGTATCCACTCCAAACCCGGTCCAACTCATGAATCACCTGCGATGGTTAAGAAAAATAGGGTGAGTCCACAGACTCAGTGCATAACCACAACACATATTTCCACACGTATAGGCTTAGCCCACATTCACACAATCCACGAACCATTCATGCAATTATGCATCACGGCCCAATCCTAAAATCCATCCAAACACCTACCTCGGCAGACTCCTTGCCCAAGGCCGTGGCTAACCCACCGATCACAACTGAGTGATCCCACATATCTTACCTTGGCATACCTACTGCACAAGGCCGTGGCTAAGCCACCGATCACAATGTGATCCCAACAGTAATCCGTCTACAGTGATGCACTCAGCTATCAACCGCCGAGATGGGCACCAAGCCACCATCTCCCTTGATGATGCACACAGCAACTCATCAAGCGCTAATATAGCCCGAAGCTAACATTAGACCACGTACATCAATGTGTACACCCTTCCTTCCTTGATCAACTCCAACTCCCATGCATGTATGTAAATGCCTCGTGACAAATCATCATATAAGTGAGTATACATCTCATATCATTACTACAACATATATTTACATACACATCATAATACTTAATATCACAAAACTTACTTACCTGATATCCAATTACCCAAAACATGGTATTCACCACTAAAGCCATTAGATCGGCTACCACACATCATACATATGTATACACGTTAGCAAGCAAATAACCGAAGAAATAGTGCGATGATTACGCACCTGCTAAGGCACAAACGATTAAATCCCGAAAAGGTCTCCTGCGTTAGGCTCTTCTCCCCCCCACAATCGGCCTTAGCACAATAACAGAGAACACTTAGGGCCATTCGGCCAAGACAAGAATATCAGAAAAAATTCT
The DNA here is from genome assembly GCA_025503065.1 of Gossypium bickii. Taxonomy (NCBI): domain Eukaryota; kingdom Viridiplantae; phylum Streptophyta; class Magnoliopsida; order Malvales; family Malvaceae; genus Gossypium; species Gossypium bickii. Next base: position 35,402,920 of record CP106717.1, on the reverse strand, counting down.
TACCACCACTTACCAATCGATCACCAAAGATGGGGCTTCACTTGGTTGATTCCAAAATCCCGGAGGTCCTTCACCAACGATTGGAAACAAGATCAACACCTCTCTAATATTCGGCCCAAGTGCAACCAAAAAGGAGAGGGGTGATTCGGCCTAACACAAAGGAAGAAAACACCGAAAGAGATGGAAGGAAAAAGGGGTTGATATTCGGTCAACAAACAAAATAGGGTTTAGGGGTTAAAGAGGATATACGGCTACCAATAAAATTTAGGATAACTTTTGGCTAGCATAGGTTGCTTGGGGTTTCGGTTTTAAGAAGGAAAAGAGGTAAGCTTACTTGAAGGTTCGGCCAAATGACAATCAAGAAGAAAAGAAGAAAACAAAGAAGCAAGGCCTGAGAAGAAAGAACCAAAATTCGGCAAAAGGGATAGCACACCACTCTTAAATAGAATTCGGCCCCCCTAACCTTCATAGCCGAAAAATGCCAATAAAAGAACCCCCCAGCCGTCCAACACCTTTACCTCTCACCCAATCCTTGTTTTACTCCTAGATTCTCTCAACGCCAACATTCAAATCAATTTAAAATTATCTAAAATAAAATCCACCTTTTTATCCATTATAACCTCTTCCAAATAAAAAAAATACAAAATAAATTAATAGCTATCCCCCCACTCCAGCCAAATTCTAATTCAAAAACAATTACTTAAGCTTATCCTTATCCCATGTGCAGGCCAATTTCCACCTCTCTCTTGGCGCCAGCTTAAAATAAAAATAAAACCCCCAACTGCAGCTTCCATGGTTCGAACCTGGAACCTCATGCCGCAGCCCCTTCCCTCCAACGCCACAGGCCACTCGACCAGAGCGCTATTTGTGATATAAACGTGCCATATTTTCCTTTTAAGCCCTACTTCCTTAGGTCCTTCCTTTTAACGCCCCAAAACAAAAATAAAACCCTTTACTGCTGCCGCCTGGATTCGAACCCAGGTCCTTAATGGCGCCCTCCCCAAGCTCTTAAGCAGCGCACGGAAGCCACTCTACCACCGCCTTCCTTTGTGCCAAAAATTACCGAAAATTCTTCTTAAGGCCTCCCTTAGCCCGATTCTCTTTTTTTACACTAAAAATCCAAAATTTTCCTAAGGCATCCCTTACCTTCTAGGGTTCTCCAAACCCCTTAAAACTCATCCAACCTCACCATAAGCCTGCCAACACTCGAGTTATGCTCCAAACGCATAACCCCTAAACCGGGATGTTACAGCCTACACGGCCACACTCACCCCACCACACGGCTGTGTCTTGCGCACGACCATGCCCTCATCAAACACACAGTTGTGTCTCGTACACGGCCAACCACACGGCCAAGTACACGCCGTGTGGTGTCGACAGTATGGTTTTTCGGCTTTTGCTGAAACTCGCTTTTCTATATTTTGGGAACACATGTGGTACATTTTCGTAGCCAAACCACTCCCGAGATCACCAACACCTAAAAATAAAATACCCAACATCTTTTAGCAACCAATTTACGAGTCTAACACGATTTACCCACTTACGCATAAACCAACTCACTGTTAACAAAAATAACCACAACCTCAAATCAAGACGTTGAAGTGTAACTTTCTGCCTCACAACCTTTACCTAAACACCAAAACCACCAATTAATCACTACAGTTTAACATCGCTAACCCAAACCAAAAGTTAAAGGGTTGCAAGGTTTTACCTACCAGTCGGATAACAAACCAGGAAAACACAGTAGAGATGATTGAATGAGAGATTCTAGCATAAATCAAAGGAGGCAACGAAAATTGATGGTAGAAGACAGAAAAGAGAAAAAATTTTAGAGAAGGAGAATTTTAGGGAAAAAGAAAAAGAATGGAAGAGGAAATTCATGTCACAAATTCTGAAGGAGAGAGAAAAAAAATTTTAGAAACAAAATAAAATAAAAATAAAAATAAAATATCATAGAACCACCATATCTCAACTCCCCACTAACCTCTCAATCACAACTACCCACTCACTCAGACTCCCAATCCCATCCAAACTCTCTCAGCCAACCGAGGCAAAAATATCACCTACATTCACAGCAGGATCCAAACATAGGACCTCCATCACAACAACCTCCTTACCACTCGAACCAGCAGGCACATTCTGATATAGATTAATAGATAATTTAATATAAACCCACTCAACAAGGGTAAGGCTAGGACTAGAAAATTAACAAAATTTGGCAAAAGCGAGACTTGAACCCAAGACCTCACACACACCCCCAGAACACTTAACCATTAAATTAGATACACATTTTGTGTCAGATATTTACATAAGCATGAATGAATAAATCAGGGCATTACACCACTGGAAACACAAAAATATACACACACTTTTTCATGCCCTTTTTAACTAAAATTCATGCAATTTCGGTAAAATTCTTGTCAAAAAATATTTAATTATTATAAAATAATTAAATTGTACTTAAATTATTAACATGTTGAATTTTACTTAATTTTATAATAAATTTTGATTAATTTTGATCATTTTCCACAGATTCGCACAAGGGGGCGAAAAACGGCTTGGTAGATACTGCTAGAAGCACAAAACCGAGAAGCAATTTTGAAGCATCAAGGCGAATTAATTTTTCAGCCTAAGACGGTCCAAATTATGTGTATTAATTCATAATATAATTGATTTTAATTTTAATTCAATTTAATTTGGGTTAAATAAATTATTATTAATTAATTATGAAAAGTGGCCCAATTAAGCTGAACCGAGAAAATCGATCCAACTAAGCACTGGGCAGCCCAAAACTGTCCCACATGCTAACCCAATTAGCCTTCTTGGTTGATTATTTAACTTGCAAAATGGCCCTTGAAGACTCCTTCAAATTGCATTCAAACCCCTCCACTATTTGTGTCTTTCTAAATTTGCCCTTACCTTAAAATAGCAAGTTTGAATTCTTCAAACTTGCCACATGTGTGGCCAACCATGGGGGACTCTATGGCTGCTGATTTTTTTGCTAATTTTAGAAGTCATCTCAACCTATAAATACCCCCCTTTGCTGCTCACTTCAAACACATCTGAACCATTCTCATCTTTTCACTTCTCTCTCATTTTTCTCTCTTCATTCCCTTCTATTATTCTTCATTTTCTTCCCCTATTCCCTTTCCGATTTCACCTCTTGAAAAAGAGTTAATCATCCACCATTTGGAGCCCCATTCAAGTGTTCGTGGAGGCCTTGGTTTAACAAAAACAAGCGAAGAAGGAGGAGCAGAGAAAACTAGTCAAGCCACCAGATTTGATTCTTGTTCCCTATCTATACAATGAATTTTTTAGAGACCCTTAATCGTAATAAAGGTTTCGAGACAACAAATTTGAGGTTTGAAAAAAATATATTTTAATAATATTTTCTATGTTTACAGTATGTGTTTGAGCTTGTGTGAAAATTCTGTGTGAAAATTTTATCGATTATGTGTCGAATTATGAAAAAGGACTTAATCGCATAAAATGCAAAAGCTGAGTGTTAATTGTTAAAGTGCCTAACTGGCATAGCTTATTAAATGAAAGGTCCTTATGTTGTGAATTGGCCATTAGACCTTGGGATGGACGGTTATGGGCTTGGTTATTATGGTTTACTTATTAAATTTGAAAGGTTAAAATAGTAAATAATGTATTAACATGAATTAAATAAAACAAATGAAAAATGTTTGTGGATTGTTCATCCATCCTTGCCGAAATTTGAAAGAAAAGAAAAGAGAAAAAGCCATCTAGGGTTCGGCCATTGTTGATTTTAATCAAGGTATGTTTTAAGCTCGGTTTTTTATAATTTCTACGTTTTTATAATCGTTGCTTAGTGCTATTCAAAACCCATGCTTAAATTTTGTGAATTAATGAAGATTTTGAAAAGTGCCATTAATGAATTCATGAGATTTTTTATGTTTGATGATAATTCATGAGATTTTTTATGTTTGATGATGAAATGTGAAAGTTATGTGATAGATTAACATAGTTTGTCTTTGGATTTTTGGTGATTTTGAGTAAATTGGACTAAATTATGAAAATAAGAAATTAGAGGACTAAAATGTGAAATAAATGAAATATATGGGCTTGTATGAGTATAAGGAGAATTCGGCCTAATCATGGTATAATGAAATTATGTGTATTTTGTGATTTTATGAAATAGGGACTAAAGTGTCAAAATGTGAAAATGTGAGGGCTATTTTGTAAAATGCCCTAAATAAGTGTGTTTGGACTAAATTGAATGAATTGGTGATTAAATTAGCTAAATTTGAATATGTATAGACCAAGAAAGGAAAGATTCGGATGAGATCGAGGCAAAGACAAAGTACTCGATTGATCGGCTAGTTTCGGTATTTTGACGTCCGAGGTAAGTTCGGATATAGTACAAGTTGTTAAATTTATATCTATGTGATGTGAAATCAATGAATGTATAGTTATTGAATTAGAAATGTTATATGATATTGAGAAATGTGGCACTAAGTGTGCGTAATTGAAATCGAGACAGAGTTGAATAGCACAGTGTGTGTGAAGTAATGGAAGCTTCGGCTTTACTGACTGGCACTGTGTGTGCGATACCGAATTGAGTTCGATTTTATATTGAGGCACTAAGTGTGCAATCTTATTTAAGCTTCGGCTATGAATTGGGCACTAAGTGTGTGATTGAATCAAAGAGATAAAGAAGATTGATAGGAATGTGGTATCGAGCATTGAATAGCAAAATTGGTTGTAAATTAGGTGTTGGCAAAGGTATGTATGAAACCTATGTAGTTGGTAAATTTGAAAGTAGATGAATGGATGGCTATGTGAGTATTGGATATAGTTGAGCTTGTGTATTTTGTTAAATTATCTATGTGATGGTTCAAATTGTAGATTGGTTTGATTCAATGAGTTAACTATATTATATTACGAACTTACTAAGTTTTAAAAGCTTACTGTGTGATGTGTTTCTCTGTTTTATAGTGTCAGTAAAGCTAGCTCAGATTCGGGGATGGTCAGCGACTCAATCACACTATCGGCTATCTATTTCGGTACTTTTGAAAAGATGTGTATAAACGTGGTATATGGCATGTATAGGCTAGTTAATGTGGCATGTTTTGTAGTGTGTAATCTTCGCAATGTGATATGGCTTAAAGGTTAAATAATGTTAGTATGTTTGTGTGGAAATATGTGAGTGATAAATATGGTATGCTTCTTGCTAAAATGGTTGATGAAAATTGTGGTTTGAGTGTGAATTGTGGTAAGGTTTATATGGTGCTTAACTTATAAGACTTGGGGTGTGAAATTGTGTGTTTTGGATGGGCTTATTTGAGTAGAAAGGGTGTATGGTTATATATGGTATAGATGATGTTGAATTGGTGCTTGTATTGGTATGTTTGGTTGCATTTTGAGGCATGATTTGGTATTGATTTGAGGCTTGTAGGTGATTCAATGTGTGGGAGGCAAGTTTGGCCTCGAAAATGGCCTATAATTGCCCACACGGTTGAGCACATGGGCATGTGGCTCGACCGTGTTGTTTAAGTTGGTAAATTGATTCAAGTCAGACTCGACCACGGGCTAGACACACGGGCGTGTGACTGGCCGTGTGGTGCAAGTCAGTGGCGACCACGGGTGAGGCACACGGGCGTGTTCTCAATCGTATGAGATAAGTCAATTTTGACCATGGGTGCATCACACGGGCGTGCCTCAGGCCATGTGGACAAGTCAGTATGTATGCCCTGTTTTTCCACGGCTTGGACGCACGGGCGTGTGACCTCTGTAACTTAGAAAAATGTTTGAATTTCAAAAATTTTTATGTGTGTTCGGTTTAGTCCTGGCCCTATTTTAAAGTATGTTAAAGGTCTCGTTGACCTATTTAAAGGACTATATGAATGTGAATTGTTATTTTTGGTTGTGAATGATATGAATTGTTCGAAAATGATTAGTAATGCCTCTTAACCCTAATCCGGTGATGGTTACGGGTTAAGGGTGTTACACTATCCTTTTAATTTTGTTGTTGTTATGATGAACATGTCTATGAATATTTGTGATGTTGATATGTTTAATTTAATTAATATGGCTTAAATTTAATTCATATTAGGTTGATTGCATTTCGTCTAGTTAATTTATTAAAATTGTGTTTGTGTTGTTATAGGTCTCGGTAAGATGTTTGATTAAGTAAAACCATGACTAGGTTATTCTTGCATTACAATTGTAAGGTAACTAATGAATTAATTATTTAAACATATTGGAATTGTAATTAATTGACACGATACTTAATCAGTGCATGTTTAATCATCTAAGGTAGCTGAGGGTTAAATTAGCAACGGTATCTAACAATACATTAGCCTTGCATAACTTGCAAGATTATTGTGATTAAACTGTTTCAAGGTAGAAATACATTATTACCTTATGAAATCTTTTATGTACTTATGAGATTGAATTAATTGTTTGAATTGGCATAGAGATATATACAAGAGATTATTTTAATTTCATAAATATGTATGTGCATTAACACATTTGCTTATTAAAATTTGTTTAATCGGTTGAATTGACATAGAGATATAGTCAAGAGACAAATTGATTTTGGTAGGTAAGTATGTTCATAAGTTAGCAAATTATCGAGTTGTCGTGAATTTATTCATAACAACTTGAACATGAGTTTAATAATTCTAAGTTAAGAAATGTAATTAATCTAACATAATTATGTAATCTTGATTAAAATCATCTTTTGAAATCGTGCATTAGAACTTTTATTTTATTTTTATTTATTTTACTTTGTAAAAATCCTAGTTTTTAATCACTTCTACAAATCAAAATATTTTTCTTCACCAGAGTGTTTTTAAAATTGCATTCATAAATAATTCTTTTCATAGTCCCTGTGGGTATGATAACTCGACATTTACTTGTTACTTTATTACTTGTTGCGATTGTGTACACTTGCACGTTTCTGTCGTTCCAACCACCGCCACGCATCACATACATTATAAAATGTCACATTAATAGGCAATCGTCATTTTTATTAGCATTCTTACAAATTTGTAAGTCAAGCATATATTCATCATCATTAAAACATGCCAAACATACTTCAAACAAACTTATAATATCAATTAAACATGCATTCAAGCCACTTAGCAAAATTCCAAAACTAGTTGCGTAGGTATCGATACTAAAACAAAGGTATTGATATTTCTCCTATATGGTATCGATACCGATTGGAAAATCGATACCAAAACAACATTCTATTTCTTGTCTAAAAATCAAATCCCAGAATCTATCGGTACCTTTATTAAAGTATCGATTATTTTACACCGAGTATCAATACTCGTGGTAAGGTACCGATACCAAATTAAAATACCGACTTCCTGCACATCAAAATATCACATAGGTATCATTTTTATAACCCCAATATCGATACCTCTGCTTTAGACCACAAAAATGCAACATATCTAAGCATTTAATCTATTACAACAAATATCTAATCAACATGCATCATTTACCTCTTTAAACCAATACCGAAATGACCAAAATAACAGTTCAAAACATCAAAAACATGTCTAAGCAAGAATCAACATACCAAGGTTCAGGCCTATAGTTCCTAGGAATAATTAAGCTACAAAATATCCAAAACACCATGGCAAAATCATGCAACAGTTCTACCACATTATTCAATGTCCATTGACCATATATACAGTTCATGGCACTTCAACATAGAAAATATTCAAACCACAACAATACCAATGAGATAATTATGACATCCATCAAAAGTTCTAGAAAACTGAACTTATAAAATATCATGAAAACCATAATAATAATCGAACAAAGTCTAACCATATTGCCTTATCCCCATAATTCAAAAAATAATATTAATACCAACTACATAAATACTAAAGCCTAACTTGGATCACTTCCTTGGTATCGTTGCACCGCTCCCACCACAAACATTAAATATTTGCAATGGATAGAGAGAGTGGGTGAGCTTAAACAAGCTCAGTGAATGTCAGAATAACCACAAAGTATACACAACATCAAAGGTTAAACAAGAGCATACTACAGCATGTTCACAACCATATTTTAACCATGCCACAATAACATACTCATGCTTCATTAATCCATAAAACTAAGATATACCATCACGTATGGCTACACTCAACTCGCTTATATATATAAATCATTTAACAATAATTCATCAAGACTAAACAATGTATACATGCTTTAAAAACTCACAAGTCTAGCTTATATATTCACATGCATTCACAAGTTAAATGATAATGACCCAAACCACAATTACATACGCAATTTACTATGAGAGCATACTAACATTTTCATGAAACTTAATTAAACTCATTTAGCATATTATTCACATGTTTATGCATCCATCTCACGTTGTATTATCATGATATATAAGATCATATTTAAACGATAATTTGGCACTTGAGGCTATGAAATATAAAAGAGGGCTCTATCACCACACATTGGATATACAGATCTCCAACACACCAATTGACTCATAGAGTTGAACATATCCCAAAAAGTGAAGCATAAAGCTAATACTCTCGAACACACCAAACATATTCCGTTGAATGAAGCTTAGTTCACATTCCCTTAACACAACCAATATTAGCCACATCACAAGGCGTTATACAAAATGATATACCAAATGACATAGACTACATTCTTGGCCAAACAATTATGACACTTACAAAATAACCAAATTCCTATACATGCCATAATTCAATGTAAATCTCAATATACCAAAATGTGTGGATAGTGTGGATGATCCTCCGACGATCTCCGTATCCCGAGCTGGCTTGGCGACACTATAAAACAAAGGAAAATAGAAGGGAGTAAGCTTTAAGCTTAGTAAGTCTATATGTAAACAATGAACATCATACCACATACTTATCAATCAAAAACATTACATACTAATCAAGAATAATTCAGATCATTGTAGTTGCACTTACTCATTTCAAACCTTACCACATTCCAAATACATATCATAGACATTGCTCACAATTAAATGCACTTATAACCCTGCACTTGTCATTATATTGTCACACGTAATTTCACTTAGTTAAATTTTCCCGATGAACACTTTGGAATAATACCGGATATACGGTGGTTTTGCACACAGCCCACCCACCAATAATAATAAACACGGTGGTATCGCACACAGCCCATCAATAGTCACATATACACGGTGGTATCGCACACAGCCCACCAAAAATAATAAACACAGTGGTATAGCACACAGCCCACCAATAATAATAAACACAGTGGTATCGTACACAGCCCACCAATAATAATAATTATACAGTGTTCATCCATATCCTTTTTCTATTCTAAAGGTTCATTCGAGAATTTCCTCACTTTTCATCATTTTAATAAATATCAATAATATTCACACACATTTCACATAATACATTAATATGTAAAAACATAAATAAAAAGGATGTATCATTTACATATAAACTTACCTCGATACAAAATGTGCCAATTTGCAATTTAGTTCAAAACCTTGCCTTTTCCTCGGTCAAGGCCGATTCCACGTTCTTCTTGATCTATAATGACACATTTAGCTTATTTAATATACACATTATTCAAATCAGTCCAAAATCTTCCTATGGCAAAATTTACAATTTTACCCCTAACTTTCTCAATTTTTACACTTTAGTCCCTAGGCTCATAAAATGAAATGTGTTCATTTTTCACACACCCAAGCCTAGCCGATTCATATTATCTCTTATAGCAGCCCACAATTTTAACTATTTTACATTTTATACACATATTATTTCATCTTTTGTAAATAAGTCCTTTTTATCAATTTCACCAAAAATCATCTAGTAAAAGTTGTTTATCACACTTCAAACTTTCATATTCTACAACTAGACATCAAAATAAATGTATGACATCCATGGGTAAAATTTTAAACACAAACTCTAGCTCAATATAGTGGTAGAAATAGCTAGATCGAGCTACGAAGATTTCAAAAATACGAAGAACATCAAAAACGGGGCTAGGAGGTACTCACAATCAAGCTTGAAAGTGAAACAAAACCCTAGCTATGGCTCCTTGCAAATTTTGGCTATGGAGGATGAAGATGGACAAAATTTTAGCCTTATTTTCCCCTTTATTTCTTTTATTAGCCAAATGACCAAATTGCCCTTCATTAATCCTTTAGATATTTTATCCCTCTATGGGCATTTTGTCTCCAAACTACAATATAATGGTCTAATTACCAACTAAGGACTCTCAATTTAAAAACCCATCTCAATCAAGTACCTTTATGGATTATAATACACACTTTTCACCCACTGCAACTTAGTCCAACTTATCAAATTGGACATCCAAACAATAAAATTTCTCAACCAAAATTTCACACAAACATTCAATCACTCAATAAACACTAAAACGCAATCAAAATAAATATTTTGACCTCAGATTCATGGTTTCAAAACCACTATTCCGTTTAAGCCCTAATTCGGGTTGCTACATCCAGAGCTTGGTACTTAAGCGGCCCTAACGACCCACCTCTTTTTCTCTGGAATGGTGCATAGTGTCTGTTCACTTTAGCCGCAAGGACTTGTTAATGAGCCAAAGTTCATAACTAAAACTCGAGAGGGACCAAATACCCCTAGATTTGTAAAATTACTAAAATACCCCTAATTTGAAAATAACCAAAATACCTTTAGTTTGAAAATTTCCAAAATATCTTTAGATTTGCAAAATCACTAAAATAGCCCCGAATTGTGAAATTACCAGAATACCCTTGGTTTGCAAAATTACCAAAACATCCCTGATTTATAAAATTTCCAAAGTACCCATGTTTTGCAAAATTACCTAAATACCCATGTAGAGTAGATTTACGGAAATACCCTTGGGTTGTGAAATAACGAAAATACCCCTATGTGATGAGTATGAGTTTTGTGGATGTTACTCATGTGCATGTTGCATTCATATAATATTCTGCTAAGGATGCATATGGGTGGGAATTATGGTACGGAGGAAGATTTAAGGATCGCATAGTCGCTTGACGACCATGGATCCACCGATGGCTTTAAGCCCCTTTTATATGATTAGTAACTTTACTGCAACGTTGAGTAGTGCCGCTGTGAGTGCTACCTTTGGTGTGTAGAGGATGGGTGGGTCGATTTAGAAATCCCCACAAGTGTGAAGGGTTGGAAAGGAAATGGTGTGTAGCGGATGGATTTTTGGGGAGGGTTTTGCATTGCCTTGTTTTGCATATGATATGATATGATATGATATGATGTGATATGAGGTCATTGTGGGCCAAGGCCCAAGACCATCGATTTTGACACGGCTCAGGCCAATGTGATAATTATATATTGAATTGAATGCCAAGGGTTGTACACACTGAGTTTCGAAACTCACACCCTTTATTTAATGTTTCAGGTGATCCTCAGTAAACGGCTCGACGTGGGAGAGGAGTCGGAGATGGCCACATACAAGATGATTAAATTTTTATTTATTTGTTTCAAAAGACATAGTTTTAATTGCTTATTTTCGTTGGATGTAATAAGGCATTGTACTCCGATTTGACTTTAGAATTTGAGTTTTGCTGTTTCAACTATTTACTTAATTATTAAACCTAAGTAAATTTCTTACGTTTAAACTTGGTTTCTGAAATACTTAAAATTATAAAATGGGTTTTTTTATTACTTAAAAAGACTCAAGGATTTTGGGCTTTTGGGCCTAAAATTTTTAATTAGCAAAATTGTTTGAATTATGCCTTTGGTGTGACACTCCATATTCTAGGCCGAATTTGGGGTGTTAAATTTAGTGGTATCAGAACCTTGTTGCAAAGCTCGGGCTATAAAATGGGCCTTAGATTTTGGGTTTTAAAAAGGTTTTTGTAGGATTCGTGAAATATGGTTCACCGAGCCTCGACGACGAGCCAAGTAAGTTTTCTGTACTACATTTGTTTAAATTGCTGAACTGTATGGATAATGGGCTACTTAAAATAGGCTTTTAGAGACTAAAGCCCATAGGAAACTTAAGCCTGTAGTGGATTCTCGACTGTGTAATAATTTTAAAAAAAATGTTACTCGCATAAGACATGTGCCCTAAACAAGTGGAACTATGTACTAATTTCATAAAATTTTTAATTCACAAATACACAACAATGAGCGCTAGAAGAGGTGCAAGAGGTCGCGGCCGAGGCCGTGAAAGTGTTAGGGTCGGGTCGTCGGAGTCGGGCCATATGCCCAACGTTGGAGTAGAGGAGGCTCTGGCTTCACCAGTAGTTGAAAGGTGGCCATATGAACGGGCTGCTGCTACGGAAGATGCCGTATCGCAGGCCATATTAAGGATCTTAGAAAGGGTCGTTGGGCCCAATAATGGTATGGGATGTCGTAGGTCGATCGCCGAGCGACTCTGAGCTAATGGGGCAGAGATTTTCAAAGGAGTAGCGGGGGTGGCCCTGAGTGTGGCAAAGTATTGGTTGGAAGCTACTAAAAGGATAATGGACAATCTGGATTGCACAGATGAACAAAAGTTAAAAGAGGCGATATCCTTACTTAGGGAGGAAGCCTATCAGTGGTGGTTGACCGTAAAGGAGGGCAACCAACTGGAGTAGATCACCTGGGAGTTCTTCAAGTCGACATTCTAGGGGAAGTACATTGGAGCTGCATATGTAGACGCCCGAAGGAAGGAGTTTTTGAGTTTGACTCAGGGAGATAAGTCGGTAGCAGAGCATGAGGCTGAGTTTTTGTGCCTCAGTCGATATGCCAAGAGGATAGTCGCAACGGAGTATGAAAGATGCGTACGATTTGAGGATGGACTAAGGGATAACCTTAGGGTACTTATAGCTCCACAGAAGGAGCGGGATTTTGCGGTTTTGGTGGAGAAAGCAAAGATAGAAGAGGAGGTAAAGAGCATAGAGCACCGCAACTGAGAGAAAGAGAAGGGCAAGAACAAACAAAACGTGGAAGCTATGGGGACTGCACAGAGGCCTGCAAGGAGGGCCAGAGTGAATGGGTCAGTTAGAGCTGAGGCCCTTGTTGCTGCTGCTAATAACAGAATACCACTTTATGCTAAGTGTGGGAGAAGGCATCCGGGCAAATGTTGGAGGAGAATAGGAGCTTGTTTGAGCTGTGGATCTATGGAACATAGGATTAGAGAGTGCCTGAGAAGGCCAAATCAGGAGCGAGCCGATGGTAGAGGTAATTTTCAGCCACAGAGGGGTGGTCAACAACCACCAAGGGGCCGTGGACAAGCCAAGGGCGATAATGGTAATGAACGCGGTCGTAGAGCACTAGGTAGAGGTACAGGTTATGCTAAGGCGAGGCAGCTAGCTTTAGTCTATGCAGCACGTCGCCAATGGGACGAAGACACTCCAGATGCGAATAATTGTGCGTACCCTACAGTAGTATACTGAGTGCTTATTTTGGCTTTAGAATTAGAGTTTCGCATAGTGGTGAGACTTGGGTAGTACGATTGATAGTTAATTGGAAATTTCGAGGACAAAATTTCTTTAAGGAGGGTAGAATTGTAACACCCCGAATTTGGGCATAGTAGATTTGGGCCTATTGGGTTGTAATGCCCTAAAAATCTTGAAACTTTAAATTTCTGTGCACTGAGGTTGGTATGTATGAGTAGCACTTAGAAGATTAATTTTAAGGTATTATTGGGATTATTTGAAGTCTTAGAGATAGGGATGACCATAGGGAAAATTTTGTTTTTCTTGCTTTAGTGGACTCTAGTCTCAGGCATTAGGCCTTTTAAGCAGATTAAGGGGAAAATAGGACACAAATGGGCTTGTGGTCTAGTGGCAATGTGGCGTCACTAGGGGAGCTACAAGGTGGCGTGAATAGGTCCAAGGTTCGAGTAGTGGTAAGGTGTTTTTAGAGTGTTTATTTTGCATAATGGACGGCCAAAGTTATGTGGAATTTGGACTCTTTTGTTGAAGTGTTGGAATTGGTCTTGTGAGCTGATAAAGGAGGGAATTTCGGATGAGATAAGGGAGATATCATGGAGAAAAATTAGGAGATGAGAGGTGGGAAGAGTTAGTGCCGAATTGGACTGTGGGGGAAGGTAGGATTCGGCTATTGGCTATAAAGGAGGTGTCGAATTCCTTTGAGAGGTTCCTTGGGCTCCATTACATTTCTTTTTCTCCCTCTTAGCTGAATTCTTCCATTTGCCGAAAAAAAACCCATCATTCCTTTGCCGAAATTTTGGTTTTCTCTCTAGCCGAATTCTCCATACCTTATCTTCTTAAATTCCTTCTCTTGTTCATCTTTAGTTCTAGCCGATCACCTCTCCTCTTCTTCTCCCTATTGGTACCAAATTGTCTCTGTCACCATACTAATCTCAAAAGCCGAATTTAGGCCGCAAGATCGAAAGTGGATTTGGTAAGTATTCGATTAACCTCTTTTGTACATTTTGCTAAAAGCCGAAAGGCTATCTAACTGTCCTATCGTTAACTCTGTGATAACAAGGATAAGGTTCAAAGATCGTAAGCGTGGTAGGATCGTTAGCAAGGGTAAGTGTACTCGTCTTAGTTATGGATTAATGGATGGTCGAATGTAGGTATGGCTCATAGGGGTGACTTATGTGAGAAATGAGTCACTCGATTTTAATGATATATGTGTGAGTGCAGATCTAGGGAACACTTGTGATTAATAGCTAAGGAAGGGCTATTAGAACCCAGTGGCATATGGTAAAGTTACGGTGAGGTTTTCATTTTTGATAAAGTGTGTATTAAGCCAAGATTAATCGTTAAGTGGTGACTATTGTAGGTTCGTGATTAAGGGGTTTACAGCACGCATTATAACCAGGTGTGTACAAATACTATGCACACACAAAATCGGCAATGCCGAAAAGCCGAAAATTGAATGTTGCTAAATGGGCCCCGTGGGCCCTGAGGCTAAGTTTGATGAAATGGATTAATTTGATTAGATAAATTGGGTTAGACATGCATGTTACATGATCTGTATTTGTTTTGGGCCTAATGGGCCATATGATTGAGATTTGGGCCTAGTGGGCCATAAAAATGTGGTGTGGCCATTATGGGTCGTGAAATGGGTTGATGGGCTTTATGGGGACATAGACTAGTATGCTAGGGTTTTATGGACTTTAGGCGTAGTACTGAACAACTCTTAAACCGCATAAGACTTTCTAATAATTAAACATGTCCGTGGACAAGTCGCTAGTTTAGAGTGTGGTAACGGGCATATGCATGTCTAGGATTGGATCTAGAGAGAGCTTGGTACTTAAGCGGCACTAGCGGCCCACCTCCTTTTCTCTGGAATCCTACCTGGTGCATTGTATCTATTCACTTTAGTCGCAAGGACTTGTTAATGGGCCAAAGTTCATAACTAAAACCCGAGAGGGACCAAATACCCCTAGATTTGTAAAATTACTAAAATACCCCTAATTTGAAAATAACCAAAATACCCTTAGTTTTGAAAATTTCCAAAACATCCTTATATTTGCAAAATCATTAAAATAGCCCCGAATTGTGAAATTACCAGAATACCCTTAGTTTGCAGAATTACCAAAACATCCCTGATTTATAAAATTTCCAAAGTACCTCTATTTTGCAAAATTACCTAAATACCCATGTAGAGTAGATTTACGGAAATACCCTTGGGTTGTGAAATGAAAAAAATACCCCTATGTGATGAGTATGAGTTTTGTGGATGTTACTCATGTGCATGTTGCATTCATATGATATTCTGCTTAGGATGCATATGGGTGGGAATTATGGTATGGAGGAAGATTTGAGGATCGCATAGTCGCTTGACGACCATGGATCCACCGATGGCTTTAAGCCCCTTTATATGATTAGTAGCTTTGCTGCAACATTGAGTAGTGTCGCTGTGAGTGCTACCTTTGGTGTGTAGAGGATGGGTGGGTCAATTTAGAAATCCCTACAAGTGTATAGGGTTGGAAGGGAAATGGTGTGTAGCGGATGGATTTTTGGGGAGGGTTTTGCATTGCCTTGTTTTGCATATGATATGATATGATATAATGTGATATGAGGTCATTGTGGGCCAAGGCCCAAGACCATCGATTTTGACACGGCTCAGGCCAATGTGATAATTATATATTGAATTGAATGCCAAGGGTTGTACACACTGAGTTTCGAAACTCACACCCTTTATTTAATGTTTGAGGTGATACTCAGTAAACGGCTCAACGTGGGAGAGGAGTCGGAGATGGCCACACTACAAGATGATTAAATTTTTATTTATTTGTTTCAAAAGACATAGTTTTAATTACTTATTTTCGTTGGATGTAATAAGGCATTGTACTCCGATTTGACTTTATATTTTGAGTTTTGTTGTTTCAACTATTTACTTAATTATTAAACCTAAGTAAATTTCTTACGTTTAAACTTGGTTTTCGAAATACTTAAAATTATAAAATGGGTTTTTTTATTACTTAACAAGACTCAAGGATTTTGGGCTTTTGGGCCTAAAATTTTTAATTAGCAAAATCGTTTGAATTATGCCTTTGATGTGACACTCCAGATTCAGGCCTAACTTCTAGGCCGTATTTGGGGTGTTACATTTAGTGGTATCAGAACCTGGTTGCAAAGCTCGGGCTGTGAAATGGGCTTTAGATTTTGGGTTTTAAAAAGGTTTTTGTAGGATTCGTGAAATGTGGTTTACCGAGCCTCAACGACGAGCCAAGTAAGTTTTCTGTACTACATTTGTTTAAATTACTGAACTGTATAGATAATGGGCTACTTAAAGTAGGCTTTTAGAGACTAAAGCCCGTAGGAAACTTAAGCCTGTAGTGGATTCTCAATCGTGGGCTTTAGATTTTGGGTTTTAAAAAGGTTTTTGTAGGATTCGTGAAATGTGGTTTACCGAGCCTCGACGACGAGCCAAGTAAGTTTTCTATACTACATTTGTTTAAATTACTGAACTGTATAGATAATGGGCTACTTAAAGTAGGCTTTTAGAGACTAAAGCCCGTAGGAAACTTAGGCCTGTAGTGGATTCTCGATCGTGTAATAACTTTAAAAAAAAAATGTTACTCGCATAAGGCATGTGCCCTAAACAAGTGGAACTGTGTACTAATTTCATAAAATTTTTAATTCAGAAATATGCAACGATGAGCGCTAGAAGAGGTGCAAGAGGTCGCGACCGAGGCCGTGAAAGTGTTAGGGCCGGGTCGTCGGAGTCGGGCCATATGCCCAACGTTTAAACCTAAGTAAATTTCTTACGTTTAAACTTGGTTTCCGAAATACTTAAAATTATAAAATGGGTTTCTTTTTATTATTTAACAAGTCTCAAGGATTTTGGGCTTTTGGGCCTAAAATTTTTAATTAGCAAAATCGTTTGAATTATGCCTTTGATGTGACACGTCAGATTCGGGCCTAACTTCTAGGCCGGGTTTGGGGGTGTTACAATTCAAGACTTTCATTCATACCAAATTTGCTAATATTGAACCAACATATAGCTATTTAAGATACCAAGCTTTAAGCTACAAACACATTCCAAAACCTTATGTCAAAATAACATACCAAATATATAGCTTCAACCACAACATATATATACAAATGACCATTATTATACTTGAAACCCAAAATAACATCATATTAATATTTCCTAGGTACATGCCGTTAAAAATTAAACATCACCACACTTGAGTATGGGATCGTTGTTAGATGTTGAGTCGAGGTAAGCTAAAATGTACCTAACCTACGCACGGAAAACAAAATCGCACGCTAAGTATAACTCAATGGTATTTTTATAATCCAAACAATTTAAACTTGATATGAATAGATAAGACATAAAGATGTAATGAGTAATGTCATAAAAATATATGTATCAATTCAATAATGCCAACTTACTTATTTTATATTCACATTCAATAGAGTTCACAAATTTTAGTACAAGGCAACAATATTTCATATGGAATTTAAGAAACCAATTCATTCAATGGCATATTTCATCTCTATTTCCAATTCATGATTTCATTTCTTATATTTCAATCCATATTCACATCAATCTACCATTTCATATCTCATTTCCATTTCTCAACCAAGTCATTTCAATATCGAACACATTAATCTTATCGTTTATTCTCCTTATTAACACGACTTAGACTCCTACAGATACACGGAGGATCCAACCAACACACAAGTTTGGCACCTAATGCCTCATCGGATAAATCTGAAGTAATAACTGCTCCTAGTGCTATATAAGTTGACACACAGTGTCTCATCGGTTAAATTCGAAAAAAATTGGCACCCAGTGCCTCATCGACTCAAGGTTGAAGAAATCCCTGAACTTTTCCTATCCTATGGCATGCCATCTATATCTGACTCAGCCTGAAATAGTTAATAGGGTTTCATTTCACTTTTCAATTCATCCAATGTCCAAATCTCATATATGTACATTATCACATATAGACATATATTCAATTCAATATTCAAATAAACAACACATTTCATGATATACAAAATTTGTCCATTTAAATTAATTATGGGGTCAATTCAACCCAAAGTACAAAAGTTTTTACCTCAATACTTACTATACACAACAATTCAATATGCAACAATTTATAACTTAGTTCAGATTATAGAAACACAAACCATATATTCCGAGCTACTCGATGTCGACCTTATCCTTCCCTTTCTTACTCGAAGATTCCGGGACGACGTTCGCTACGGAATAAAATAATTACAATAGATTAATAATACACAACTCATTTTTCATTAAATTTCAAATGTTACACCATATTTTGCTTAACCCTCAATTTACTCCCTAATCCGAGACTAATTTTAATATCCATATTTAACCTCAAATTTTTATACTAATTTCACTCTAAGCTAAATTTAGCTATCTATTTTCAATTCCACCCTTTAATTTTGAATTTTTCTCAATTTAGTCCATATTGCTCAAAATCAACAATTAATTTCACTATTTAGTCCTTTTCCATTTCTAGCTTTAAAATCTATCAAATTAACCATTAATACTTAAAATACTCAACAATAACAACATCTAAAATATTAAACAATACTAAAAATTATGACATGAGTCAGGTAGCTCTAAGTACTGGGATTCCAAAAACGTAAAAATTATAAGAAAATGACTAAATTACACTAACCAATTTGAAGTTGGAAGGTTAAAACCCAAATGTTGTGCGTTTCTTTCTCAATTTCTTTCTTCTTCTTTCTCTTTTGATTTTGCATGAATAAAGTCTCACACCTTCCACTTGCATTCTTATTTCATTGATTTGTTTTCATTTTATTTATTATTATAATAATATTCATTCATTAAAGTTAAATCATAATATATAATATATATAACATGATATTAATTGTTTTTAACCTATGACTGTCCACTTTAAAAGAAACAAATGTATATAATTGTTACTTTAGTCCCTTTATTTGTTTCAATCTATAACTTAACTTTTAACTCTTACATAATTTAATCCCTGTACCTTAATAACTCCTAATTTTACGAAAATTACTTATCCAAAATTTAATTCGCCTCTAAATTAACTCTGTAAATATTTAAATGTCCGGTTTACGAAAATGGAGTCCTAAAACTACACTTTCTGACAGCCCTGACTATCGGGTCGTTACAAACTATGAAATAAAAGGGCTACTGAGAGCAACGGGGAAGATTTAGTTAGTTCTAATTTGGCCAATGACAAGGGTGATAATTTCTTGTTAGTGTCAACAAGTGAAAACACCGAGCATATGTTCGAGTGGATTCTGGATTCAGGGTGTTCTTTCCACATGTGTCTCAACAGGGACTGATTCTCCACATCTAGTTTAGTTGAATGTGGAGTTGTGCACATAGGGGATGGTTCACCTAGTAAGGTAATTGGTATTGGTACTGTTCAGATTAAGATGCACAATAGGACAATTAAGACACTGTCAAATGTGAGGCATGTGCTTGACTTAAAGAAAAATCTCATCTCCTTGGGAATTTTGGACTGAAAGGGTTGTAGAATTAACATCGAGTGAAGCGGCATTAAGGTATCCTGTGGGGCTCTCATTTTGATGAAAGGTAAATGATTGACAGTCTTTAGGATCAATGGTGACTGGTGGAACAAGACATCCCTCATCTATTAAGGAGTCGAAGTCAACTCGTTTGAAGCGGAGTCAATTTGGTCATAGGAGGGAAAAAAGTATGACTGTTTCGTATAAGAGAGGTTCTCTTTTGGATGCAAGTTTTGAAAAGATAGGGCATGCGTTTGTGGAAATCAGACTCGGGCAAAGATGAATTCACTAAAACGGCAAAAACAAAGAGTACAAAAGATAGAGATAAAACTAAATCCCGAAACCCGAAATAAGAATTCTCAAAATATAAACACAAAATTCTCTAAAAGTTTGTAAAAGCTAATACCTAAATGTGTAATGATTTATTTTTCTAAGGTTGGAAAATGGTCTATTTATGGACTAAATTTGTAGGCCAAATAATATTAAAATAACTTACATTAATGAGAGTTTAAGTGGGAAACTAATTTAAAATAACATACACTAATTAGAGTTTAAGTGGTAAACTAAAAACAAAGTTTAACTGAGAAAAAAAAAGTAAAAAAAATATGAGGCATATCTCCACAATACAAGTGTAACTAAGTTTTTAAGTAATATACTTTATCAAAGGAAGATATTTTTGAAAATTTAAGGAAATTACCTTTTTTTTAGTTTTTATTTTTAATTGAAAGAATTACTTTTTATATTGTTGTGTTAGGGAATTACTTTTATATCATCATCTATATCTATATTACATATTAAACATTTGATTAATTTGATATCACGAATCAATTAGAGATCAATTTAATTGAGTAATGACTAAAATATTATTGCTTTACCATGTAAATTATATTATTTTGAGGGTGTTCTTGTCTCTTTAGCTCCTTTATATAAAAAAAGAAAAGAAAAATACACACACATAATAATATTTGAATATAAGACTATTTTTCAATACATTTACTTTGTCATTTTAACTAAATCCTCATTTGATTTTTATATCAATTTCTTTTATAAATATATTTGTTACATAATTCTGTTTTCACCCACATCATGAATGTGACATAATTTAGTTATGATTTAAACTTATCCAAGTCACAATTCAATCAAAAAAATACCAAATATCTATTTCTTTTACAAAATAGCAAATATTATTATGATGATTTTTTTATTTTAATATTTTTATATAAAATCTAAAAGATATACTTACATATGATAATATTTAAACTTTAATGTTAAAAAACCAATTGTACCAACAATTCAACATCATTTTATAATTTTTTTAAATATTTTAATAATTTATTTGATTTGGACCGATAAACCCATAAAAGTAATTGGATTAGTAACAGTTGGTTTGAGCAGTCTGCGTCCAAAAAGAAAGGGCAAGTTTTATAAATATAAAGGTTAAGTTTTTAAAGTCGGTTAAACCCGATCCAGGGCGGGATCCAAAATTTATTTTAATAATTGGAGGTTGGTCTGCAAATCAAAAACCCTATCCTAATCATGGCAGGAAGTAGTCGAAGCAAAAGAAGATCTTACGACGACTCGGCTTCCGAGTCTGAATCAGACGAAACCGACAGCGGAGATTCTTCTCCTGACAGAAGATCCCGCAAACGCAGCAAGGATAGAAGCCGTCGCAGTAAAAGCAAAAGCAGTCGCCATAGCCGTAGCCGGAGCCGTCGCGGTCGTGATTCCGAAGAGGATTCCGGTGATGATAGCGATGGAAGCGATCGAGGGCGTAGTAAGAAGAAGAGATCTTCTAGAAACATCACGGAAGAGGAAATTGCTGAGTATATGGCAAAGAAAGCACAAAAGAAGGTTTTTTTTAGCTTTCCTTCGATTATTTCGAATATTTTGGATTTCTTTTTTGTGAATTAATAGTTCAATATTTTAATTAGGCAATGCGAGCTGCGAAGAAATTGAAAGCACAAACAGTATCGGGTTATTCAAATGATTCAAATCCTTTTGGCGATTCGAATCTCAACGAGAAGTAAGTTTCTTTTCTCAACTTTTTTCTTTTTCTTATGAATGACTTATTGTTAAAAGTTTAGAGTGTTCGAACCTGGAAAATTATAAGAAACTCAAAATTTACAGAGTAATCGTCGCAATTAAAGTTCTTGCTCTATCTTTTATCAGGCACTTATAGATAATATCTTCTGGGATTGAATGCTTCACTAATCCAGTGACTGAATTTGTGTGATAAATAATAATATCTAATACAAATGGGATTGTATGTGGTCTTTAGATTTGTTTGGCGGAAGAAAATCGAGCGTGATGTTGCCCAAGGGGTGCCATTGGACACTTTTTCAGTGAAAGCTGAGAAGAAGAGACAAAAAGAGAGAATGGTAAGGTGGTATAGGTTAAGATTATTTTTGTGTAGTATTAATTATATAATATGTGAATGTGGAATGAAATCCATTGTTTCATGAATGCTTATTCAAATTCACATCGCAGGCTGAGATTGAAAAAGTCAAAAAGAGAAGGGAGGAAAGGGCACTTGAGAAAGCACAACATGAGGAAGAAATGGTAAAGTTTGGTTTCTTGAAAAGCATGGTTGTGACCTATTGCAAAATCAAACTTTATCTGGGGCTTTCTTGGTTGATATTAAATGTTTTTTGGTTTATTAACCTCTGTTCCCGCAGGCTTTGCTAGCTAGAGAACGTGCTAGGGCTGAGTTTGACGATTGGGAGAAGAAGGAGGAGGAGGTATGGTGCTGAGTGTTCTTTTTTTTTTTTTTGTTGTTGATACTTTTTTTTCTGTTCCTTTATAGTTGGTTAGGATAGTAACATGTGCTATCTACAGTTCCATTTTGATCAAAGCAAAGTCAGATCAGAGATTAGATTGCGTGAAGGCCGTACAAAGCCTATTGATATTTTGTCCAAGCATCTGAATGGCTCTGATGATATGGATATAGAGCTAAATGAACCATACATGGTTTTCAAGGTATATCTCTGTCTGTTGTTGTTTATCTTCTGCTTGACACCTTATTATGCCTCTAGCTTTCAATTTTTTGTTTTATTGAAGAACAGTTTGCTAAATATAGTTATATTATAGTTTCATGTTGTTTGGTTTGTTTGTTGGACCTCAGTTTAATGGACCATAACTGTGTACAGACCCTCTGCACTTTGTAATCATAAGTAGTTCAGTGCTTTATTGTTATCAACATTTTATTATTCATTTGTCTCATTTGTGATTATCATTGATCTTGGTGTCTGATGTTTCTGATTCAGGGTTTGACGGCTAAAGAGATGGAAGAGCTTCGTGATGACATCAAAATGCATCTTGATTTGGATAGGGCAACTCCAACACACATAGTTTACTGGGAGGTATTGCATTTTCCCTCTTTGTCCCCACTGGGTGCAGAGTACAGAGTCTACTGTCTTTGTGTTCCACTGTGTCTATTGCAAACTCAATTTCTAATTTAATTTTGCTTATTTGAATTTTCCATCTTGTGCACTCTCTTATATTTGTACAATAATAAGAGCCCTGGGTAAAAGAAAATGCCTGAAAGTGATTCACATTACTTAATTTAATTGATTGAAGGGTTATTTTTGGGGATAAGTAGTAAGAATATAAATTCTTTCTCCCTAAACTTTGACAAAACCTTTGTATGTTAAATTTCACAGGCACTTATGGTGGTATGTGATTGGGAGCTAGCTGAAGCCCGGAAGAAGGATGCACTTGATCGAGCTAGGGTGCGTGGGGAGGAACCTCCAGCTGAGTTGCTAGCAGAAGAAAGGGGACTGCATTCTACTATTGAAGCAGATGTCAAGAATCTTTTGGAAGGGAAGACCCACTGTGAGCTGGAGGCATTACAATCCCAGATTGAGTCACAGATGCAAACTGGCACGGCAAAAGTTGTCGAGTATTGGGAGGCTGTTCTTAAACGTCTTCATATTTTCAAAGCGAAGGTAATCCTGTATGGATATTCTTCATGGTAATATTTGGTCAATTCACGGTGTTTATCTGGGACTTATGCGTTAATTTATGTGTTAAAAGGCCTGTTTGAAGGAAATACATGCTAAAATGCTGCGTAAACATTTGCAACGCCTTGAGCAAACTTCAGAAGGTGAAGATAGACTGGAATCTGATAATGGTTTAAGACCTGTGGAGGAGGCCAGTGATCATGATGAGAAAGGTTTGTGCTTAATCATGGCCTCAAGGGGATATGGTGACTTCATTTTTAGATTTCTTAACCTTGGACTATTTGCTAATTTTCTTTTTCCCTCAGTAGATGCTGAAACATATTCTCCGGAACCGATAATACAAGAAGAGACTCATGAGGTGGAAGAAGAGGCTGGATCCTTTTCACCAGAACTGTTGCATGGTGATGAAAATGAAGAAGCTATTGACCCAGAGGAGGACAGGGCTATATTGGTAACTCAATATCCATATTGACCCTTGATTTGAATGGTAGCTAAGGAGTTTTTGTGGTTAACCATGTTTCTTGTTAACAGGAAAGGAAACGTATGGCTGTGTTAGAGGAGCAGCAAAGACGGATGCAAGAAGCTTTGAAATCTAAACCTGCCCCTTCAGAAGATAACTTTGAGCTAAAAGCCATGAAAGCTATGGGAGCAATGGAGGAGGGTGATGCAGTATTTGGCTCTGGTGCTGAAGTTAACTTGGACTCACAGGTACCTTAGTAACACATCCCATTTTTATTCAAATAAATTTAGGAATTTTGCAGTTTGCCGCCTTCTGTTAGTCTTTTGAAATCAACTAATATGTATTGGGGCAGGTTTATTGGTGGCATGATAAATACCGTCCTAGAAAACCAAAATATTTCAACCGTGTTCACACTGGATATGAGTGGAACAAGTACAATCAGACCCATTATGATCATGATAACCCTCCTCCCAAGATCGTGCAAGGATATAAATTTAATATCTTCTACCCTGACCTTGTTGACAAGACAAAGGCTCCCGTATACACTATTGAGAAGGATGGTAATAGTTCAGAAACGTGCATAATAAGGTTTCATGCTGGACCGCCCTACGAGGACATTGTAAGTTAATGTTATATATAGCCTTTTCTCGAGAAAATTACTGATCCATCTGCAAATGTTATTCAGAATTTTTTTTTTTCTTTTAGTAAGTACTAACTCATTTGCAATTGCCCTACAGGCATTCCGAATTGTAAACAAGGAGTGGGAATATTCTCATAAGAAGGGATTTAAATGCACATTCGAACGTGGAATTTTGCATGTATATTTTAACTTCAAGCGATATCGCTACCGTAGGTAATATGTGGTTGATTTTACAACTTCAACTTTGCAAGCTGCGGCTGCCTGCCATGAAATTCTACTCCAATAACCGTTAAGGTAACTTCAGGATTTTGTTGTATTACTAAAGAAAAAAAAAGAAGAAAAAAACTGTGAATAGGAACTTTTCTCATTTTTTAACCTGTGGTGTTTTCCTCAATGCTTTCAATTTATGACCAATATATTTGCCTTGGTCTTTGGCACTATACTTTTCACACTAAAATGTTGCACTTGGAACATTAAAATGGTCACCCATAGTCTTCTTGGAATTTGTTATTGAATTGGGACTCTTAGATTAGAGTTACTTGTCTCTTAACATGTTTTTTAGATTAGAGTTGCTTGTCTCTCAACATGTTTTTTAGATTAGAGTTGTCTCTCAACATGTTTTTTCTTTGTTTCGTAAACTTTGGCTTTGAAATTTAATATTTCCATAGTTAAAATATACAGTGCATTTTCTAAGTGAACAGCCTTTTGTAAAAACAAAATCTTAATATCCTTTTTGCGTAATTAGCAAAGTGGTTTTTGATTAACTAAACTTGGCATGGTTTTAAAGTGAACAGCATCAAGACTTTACAAGACTTTTTGAGGGAATTATGGTGGTCGCCATTAGCATAAGCTTGTTTCGAATTGTGTAAATGTTGTGCAGGTGGTGTTAGTATGCAATCAAAGCTTGTTTGAACTTTGGAGGTTGCTTTTTGTCATAAATAGAAATGGGTGATGTGAAGGCAGACTATTATTATTATTATTATTATGCATTTTATTAGATTTAGTTGGACAGGAATCTAAGTGGGTCATATGATATGAGATGGGAAAGCCAAATAACTTGCTCATGAGATTGGTGAGCATGTATGTCTAGTAACCTAAGTTATTTCTCGCATGTATCTCGTGTACATTTCTACGTATGGCTTTAGCCATTCCATAGCTAATTGCCCGGCAAAGGTATAACAAATCCTCATTTTGGATTGCATTTTAATTTTTCTATTAAAAAAATAAATAAATTAAGTCTTTATTTGTTGGATGAGAGAGTAAAACAATGTCTAATAAAATTTTGCACTCAATATTTACACATTTATTCAATTTGACCTTTAAATCTTTTAGTGGAAAAAAGCACCATAATAACAAATTTTAAAAAATCAATTAAACTTTTTTAAAATTATTAAATAAATCATAAAAAAATTATAAAATACAATGGTTATAAGATTTTTAAAAAATTTTACTTTTACATTGGGTTGATATAGTTATTTTTGATAATATAAATCTGTTTATAATATTTGTGATTCTTTTAGTAATTTTTAAAATTTAAAAGGGTTTAATTGATTTTTCTAAATTTGTTGGTAAGCCCTTTAACCTTTTTAGTTTCAAAAATTTTTAATTTACTTCCAATAAAATGGTAGGGATTAAATTGAATAAATGTGTATAAGTTAAGGGCTATTTTGTTATTATACGTTATATGTAGACCTCATATTTTAACTGAGGGTTCATTTTGTTCACTTGTCTAATGTACATAGGTTAATTTGCTTTTTTCTTATTTAGTAGATGAACCAAAATGTAGTATAAAATATATTAAGGGGTTTTGTGATTCTTTTTACCTTAATTGCTTTTATGTGTGCATACACAACCAGGGTGCGCAAAAACAATTTAAACCGAAATGAACTTAATTGAAAAAAATTGGTTTAATCAAACTCTAATGTTTGGTTTAATTGATTTATTTAGTCTATTTTCAATTTTAATATTTTAAATCAATTAAAATTTTGATTATTAAACTCTTAATTTTTCTACATACCCAAAATGAAAATATATACTTAAATACCTTTTAGATTAAAATGTAAATTTTAAAGGGATAATATAATTTTTTGGCTTGGCCACTAAATCTATTTTGTTTTTTGTTTCATAAGCTTGACAATTAGATGTATTTTGATATTTGAATTTAGATTTTGTCAAGATTTAATGATATGATCAGTATTATTGAAACATGATTTGGTCGGATGGATCGAGAACTGATCGATATAATTGCCCAAATAAGGTGTCGAACCAATTCACTTGAAGTTGGTAAAAATCGAAAATTTAGAAAAAAAAATCTACAATTGAATTGGTTTAGTATTTTTTAGATTTTTATAAAATTTTAA
Source organism: Gossypium bickii (assembly GCA_025503065.1). Classification (NCBI taxonomy): domain Eukaryota; kingdom Viridiplantae; phylum Streptophyta; class Magnoliopsida; order Malvales; family Malvaceae; genus Gossypium; species Gossypium bickii. Next base: position 35,375,595 of record CP106717.1, on the reverse strand, counting down.
TTATATATTTAATTATTATTGATCAAACTAGTTAAATTGTGAATCGATGGTCTGACTTATTTAACACCGGTTTGATTATTAAAACATTGAATGTTACACTCTAATATTATATCATATCATCACTTAAAAATTTATATAATTTTTTTAATTTTCAAGTGATGATGTGGTTTGATCTCAGAGTGTTACATCATCTAATTTTTATATTAAGGTCAAAATAAATTTAATTGTCTAGTTGAGTGTCAAACGAAAAAAAAATCAAAATAAATAAAGAAAATACATATATGAAAGTAAACTTAATTGGTAAGGTTACCTGCTAAAATTTATATTATCCTAAATTTAAAACCAAAAATGAAATGATAATATTATTTTTATAATATCCATTATAATATTATTTTGAGTTATCCTAAAAGCTAAACGCATTGTATAGGTATTAGTTATAATATTCATTTAATATGATAGCTATTCCTTTTATAATATTCATTTAATATATAATATCCTCAATTAAAAAATATTTTTTTATCCAACCCAAACAACACAAAAAAATTTAAAACTGAAAAAACGAACCGAGTAAAGAATTCGGTTCATTCTCTCGAGGTCGGTTTAATTTATTTGATTTTAATGAATAATTTGATTTATTTGGTATAAAAAACCCAACCTTTCAAATGCTCCATGGGGCTAATGGCTTTGGATTGAACGAGAAAAACTGAAGACCTAGTGAATTCAAATTTTTTATTTAATTTATAATTAATTTTAATTTTTTATGATTTAAAAATAAATATTAAATATTTAAAATAGTTAACCTAACTTAATTTTTATATACAAAATTATTTTTTAAAAAATAATTCAAAAAATATTTTTTAATAAATACTTTAAAGTAGTGATTATTTTTGTTAGAATAAATTCATAAAATCTAAAATCCAAAATAAATATGAAAATAAATTGAGAATTGAACTAGATTAAATCGAATCATATGAAAATTTCAAGAAATTCAAAAAACTTGATTAAATCAAAATCAAAAATTGATTCGAAATGATAATATTTAAATTAGTTTTATTTTTGTTTTGAAGTAAGTTTATTTTTACTTAATTTAAATTTTTATGATATAAAAATAAATATTTTATATTTAAAATACTAAAAAATAATTGTAAAAGATTATATAAAATTTATTTTTTAAAAAATACTATATAATAAACATGTTCAGAGGTTGGATTACTTGTCTAAGTTTGAAGGCTCGCTCGAAATTGGGCAAAAATATTAAGTCCAATAAATGGGCTTGAGCAAAAAAATTAGACCCGATTAAAATATGGGTCAGTTCATGCTCAAACATTTAAGGTTGAGTTTGGACTAGCCTATTTTTTTATTTGTAATGTATTATATTATGTAATTTATAATATTAAAAAAAATTAAATCTATAATAATATAATAATATAATATAAATATTAAAAGAATGTTAAAATTTATATATATAAAATTTTAATAAATGAAAAATTATAAATTTATTAAATATTAAATTAAAAATAATATAATTGTTTTAAAAAAGAAATAATATGAGTAGACTTAAAATGAGTTGGGGTTAGTCATCTACAAATATGAGTGAACTTGGAAAAAATTTTAGATTTATATTTTAGGATGAGTCGGGTTTGGTCAAACATAAAATGTGTTATTTTATGCTCAAACCTAGCCCGACTCATTTAACACCTCTACTATATAGTGTTTATTGATTATTTTTATTTACTTGAATTTTTTTTGAAATATATTTTGGAGAAAAGACATTCAAAATTTATCAAAGAATGTTTAAAAGTCATAAAATAAATTTTATTTATATCAAATGAAGTTAAAAAATTCAAAGTTAATATAAAAATTTAAAATCAAATCAAATTATTTTGAAAAAGTTTAAAATTTCGATCAAACCAAATTTCAGACCAATTCCTCTCGACTTAGGCTTCTTTTGGACTATTGGTAAAATTACCTCTAGTGAGGTTAAAAAATGATGGTATTGTGATTATTGTGTCGATGTTTGATACTATGAAGTGAGATTAAATTTAACGGTGGGATGTATGTTTAGATTTAAAGACAATTGTGATGGTAAAGTGTGGATAGAAATTAAATGAAAACATATATACCTACATTAATAAATTATAAATTATAAACTACAAAAAATATATTTAAATTAATAATAAAATAATAATTGTAATTATATTTAATTAAAAATTATTTAAAAATATTTATACAAAATAATAATATATTACGAAATTATATAAAAATGAAATGAATAATAAAGAAAAAATGAAAGGAGTAGAACAATGGTTACCCCAAGCTATTGGCAAAAAGTGAGACAATATGATTGAAGTGATGATGTACCTTTGAATTTTGCAAAAATCCTTTTCAATTTGAATACTAATACTGGAAGTAGAAGACAACTCAAGTTTTAACTCATTTTTTACATGTCCTTTTTTTTTTTTAAAAAAAAAAGCTTTCTTTCCACGTGAAACTAAAGCCCCGTCATGCCTTTTGTAGGTGTTGCGACCCAATAGGCTGACTCAAACTTAAGATTGTGTTAATTGGTTTAATTGAGTGTGTAGGTGCAAATTCTAAATTATATAGGGTTTTTTTAGTCGTTTTTATCACATTTTTACTTAAAAATAACATTAATCCTGAGCAATTGTTAATGAATTTAGTGAATTTTGGTTAAATCTCAATCATGGATATAAATTTGTAAAATATGCAAATTTGTGTTTTATTATATGAATTTTGTGCATAAATAAAATCATTTTCATGTTATTTATTAATATCCTATGTTTCAATAATGCAGTGGGACCATGTGGTGATATAATATGGAGCTTAGTACAATTCTTGCATGGACATGAACAAATCCACCTTACTTAGACGACAAAACCATGCAAAATTGGGTCATAAGAATGTTAATTTAACCTAGTTAAAGTGATGTTACAAGGTGGACATGTTTGGTTATTTATTGGGTCATGAAACTGTTCAACAAGGGGGAGTCAAGCCTAAATTCGGCACAAGCCTGTGGCTGGCCAAAAATCAACTTTGGAACAATTATTTGAAGGTCCTTACACTTTTGAAAATCACTAAAAATCAGCACATGAAGATTGCTCAAGAAACTGTCCACCCCATGGCTAAATTTAGCATGATTCCATGCTTAAATCAAGTAACCAACTCACCCTCATTTTCACTTGTTATGGCCAGCCATTAATGGGAGAGAACCAAGGGAGCTTTGACGCCATTTTTAGTAAATTCAGCCACCAACCTCAAGTATAAACACCACACTCCTCTCATCTTTTCATTCATCCCTTAATCCCAAAAATAATCCATTATTCCTTCATACATTACTCATCCATTCATTTTTTTTTTTTATTTTTTCATTTTCTTCCTTCATTCCCATGCATATCATCCCATTTCCCTTAGCTAGCAAAACCTTGAGAAGATCATCTATTGGCCGGCTGCCTTTAGGAGCCGTTAGCAAAGGAGAAACACGAGGATTGGAGGAAAACATCTTCATTCGAAGTTTACAGGGCTACTGATTTGAACAGAGTTTATTCTTCCTGTACTTTGTTGTCCTGATTTAATCATGTTTGCAATGTATTTTATGATCTTGTCATCAATAAAGGTAGCTTAAATCTGTTGAGCTAGGATGATTGCATTTATTCAATGAAGTTTGTTAAATCATATTTATAGTGTTTGTGCCTCAGTCGATCATGTTTTCAATTAAATTCAAGTATGCATTTCATTCATACATGATTGGATGCTTTTGAATTAGCTGAGCAATCCTGACCAGACGACGGCATAATTGAAAAGTGCATGCTTAATTTAGATCATTAAAGGTTCATAATAACTTTGATGAGCTCTATTATCTTGCATAGTTTTTATATTTATGTGATTAAATTGTTTCAAACCTGATCTGTCCCTATTACTTCAGATGAATTCTAAGAAACCCTTAGTTTAATATGGTCAGTAAAATGCATATTTCACTAAGTAAAAGATTCTGAAAGGACTTTATTTGGTTTCCAAACTCATGAAAGATCGAGTTGCCATGAAATGTTTTCCGAACACTATTAAGCATGAGAAAAATAAACTAAGTTGAATAGTGTAATTATCTTAGTATATTTATGTTATTGATTGTTGAATTTTGTGTTTTTGCTGCTAAATTCATTTCATACATCTCATCTCATACGTTGTATTTAGATTAAATTGCATCAGCGATCATCTTGCATTTAGATAATTCAATTTAGCTTAATCAACATCACTCAAAATATTTTTATCACCAAATTCTTAGCTTTAATTTTACAATTACTTGATTAACATACACAGTCCTTGTGGAGACGATAAATCTTTTACTTACTTTATTACTTGGTAACGACTATGTACACTGGCACAAACCAAGCATTACAAGTTTTTGACGCCGTTGCCGGGGGACTGTTGCCTTAATCATTTTTTGTAAAATTATTCTTTCCAATTTGGTTTTTATTTCAATTTTATCTAACTTCTAACCTTACTAATTTATTCTTTATTCTTTATTTTTTTGTGATTTATTTTCAGGTGTTTATGAGGATAGATCGATTATTGATTTATTACCCGTAGATCCTGAAATCAAGTGGACGTTTAGATAGAGAAGATGTGAACGATCAACTCAAAGACAAGTTGACATGGACCTTAGAAATCAGAATGATGGACAAGAAAATGGAGCCAATCATGTGCATAATCCAATCCTTATTGCTGATGACAGGGATTATGCCATAAGACAATACACTGTGCCCCTTTTCGATGAATTAAATTCGAGAATTAGAAGGCCGGAAATCGAGGCACCCCAATTTGAATTGAAACTTGTGATATTTGGTTAAGTATTTTCCACCAAGCAAAAACGCTAAGTTGTGAAATGAGATAACCACTTTTTCATAATTGGATGATGAATCCTTGTACGAGGCGTGGGAAAGATTCAAGGAATTACATCGTAAGTGTCCTCATCATGGGATTCTACATTGCATCCAGTTGGAGGCATTTTATAATGGTCTCAACGCACACACAAGATTGATGGTAGATGCTTCTGCGAATGGTGCTCTCTTGTTGAAATCTTATAATGAGGCTTACAAGATCATTAAAAAGGATCACTAGCAACAACTACCAATGGCGAACAAATCGAGCAACTTTTGGAAGACAAGTAGCAGGAGTGTACGAAGTGGATGCGATGACATCACTTTTAGCTCAGGTATATTCTATTTCTTCAATGTTGAAACATTTTACCTCTAATGGTTTTAACAATTTTGCAGCCCAGTCACCAAGTCAATTCGAGGTTATTTCCTGCATATACTGTGGAGATGGTCATTCTTTCGAGAATTGTCCATCAAATCCCGAGTCAGTATATTACGTAGGGAATCAACACCAAAATAGAAGTTAACAAGGGCCACAGTCCAACTTCTACAATCCTTCATGGCGCAATCATCCAAACTTTTCTTGGAATAACCTAGGAAATGGATAACTACATGCAGCAAAGACTAAGTCAACCCCAAGGGTTTAATCAACAAGTTCCAAAACCACCACAAGCTGAGTCATCTAACAGTTTGGAGAAATTGTTGAAGGCGTACATTGAGAAGAATGACACTTTTTTAATCCAAAGTTAAGCATCAACACTGAAGAGTTTGGAGAACTAAATGGGTTAGTTAGCTACGGAGCTTCGTAACCGACCATAGGGAACCTTGTCGAGCGGTACAGAAAATCAAAGATCTTTGTGTAAGGAACATTGCAAGATAGTGGCTTTATGAAGTGGTAAGACTTTGGAGCCCAAGGTGGTTGTGATTGAAGATGAACCTATTAAGAAGAAGGAAGGTCAACCATCAGTTGAAACTCTTACACCAATAAAGCTAGAACCTACAAAATCTGATAAGTTAAAATCTAACCTAGTAAATTCTGAAAAGCTAACATCTTCTCTAAATGCAAATAAGCAAAAACATGAGGTCCAATTTAAATTTTTTTGGATGTTCTAAAGTAACTGCACATCAATATCCCGTTGGTGGAAGCTTTAGAGCAAATGCCCAATTACGTGAAGGACATTTTGTCAAAGAAGAAAAGACTCAGATGGTATGAATTGTGCATTTGGTTGATGATTTTGGTTGCCTAATTGTATGATGAAATGGTACCATTTTGCCTTGTGTAGGTATATTGAAGTTGGGGTGGCAAATTGGCCTTGCAAATGGCTTATTTTTGTCCACACGGGCAGAGACAAGGGCTTGTGTCTCAGCCATGTGTGACACACCGTTATGTTACACGGGCGTGTGTCCCTTGGTGTTGGAATTGAATTGAAGTCAGTATGCTCCACACGGTCTCACATACGGGCGTGTGACTGGCTGTGTGATACAAGTCTGTATACCCCCTAATTGGCACACGGCCTAGCACATGGACGTGTGACTTGGACGTGTTGCATAAGTTAGTATACCCTACATGTTTGGCACAGCCTAGCACACAGCTTGGCACACGAGCGTATGTGGCCACTTCGAAGGGCACACGAGCGTGTGGTTAGTTGTGTGACCCAAGTCAGTATGTATACCCTATTTCCACATTGCTTGAGACACGCGCGTGTCTGGAGCCGTGTGAGGCACACGGCCTGTTCACACGGGCGTGTGACCCCTGTATGGTTGAAATTTTTCTAAGTTTCAAAAAATTTTGATATATTATCGGTTTAGTCCCGAACCACTTCTAAAGCATGTTTAAGGCCTTATAAGGGACAATGTAATTGTGTTGAATGATTTATGAGAATGAATGCTTTATGTTTGATAAATGTATGCTATATGTTGTGAATTGATCGGTAATACCTCGTAACCCTACTCTGGCGACAGATACGGGTTAGGGGTGTACATTTTATTGGTATCATAGCTACGGTTTAGTCGATTCTAGGACTAACATAGCGTGTGTGAAAGTCTAGCTATACATGCCATATATACTCTGTGATAGTGTGATGATTCCTGACAGCTTAAATTGTGTTTTCGTATAATAATGGATCCCGAACGAGCTGTAGCTGATGATGTAGAGCATAATGCACCTACTCCCGCTCAAGGGGCACCGCCATCAGATTCTAGGCCTATAACGAGTAACCACGAGGGAGAGGCTAAACAAGCCCTTTTTTAAATACTAAATGAGTGGTTCACGGAGTTCGTCCGAATGAATTCGGCTGTTCAACAACCTCCACCCCCACCTATTCCTCAACAAATCCCTGTTGTTCCTTAAGTTATAGATTCGATACGGTTGAACAAGCCGCCAGTAGATAAGATTCATAAATATGGAGCTGAAGAGTTCTGGGCTACTGCTGATGATGATGCTGAGAGAGCTGAGTTTTGGCTCGAAAATATGATTCGAGTATTCGATGAATTGTCTTGTACTCCTGATGAATGTATTACATGTGTCGTATCTTTTTTGAGAGACATCGCGTATCAATGGTGGAACACGTTGATACATGTGGTTCTGAAAGAATGGGTTACTTGGGAGTTCTTTCAATTCGAATTCCAAAAGAAATACATCAATCAAAGATTTCATATCAAAAGCATAGAGTTTCTAGAATTAAGACAAGGCCAAACGACTGTAACCGAGTATGAAAAAGAATTTGTACGGTTGAGTAAGTATGCCAAGGAGTATGTTTCTACCGAAGAGATTATGTGTAAGCGGTTTGTTGACGGTTTGAATGAAGATATAAAACTACTAGTGGGAATTCTAGAATTTAAAGAATTTGTTGTTCTGGTTGAAAGGGCTTGCAAAGCTGAAGATCTTAGCAAAGAAAAGAGAAAAGCTGATTCAGAAGCTAGAGACTCGAGAAAAAGATCGATGAGTAAGCCGTATCAATCTTCATCAAAGAAATCCAGAGATTCGTACGCTCGCCCAAATGCTTCAAACGAATATTCGAACAGAGATCGTAGAAAATAATACTCAGGTTCTAAAGCTCAAGCTACATTAGTATCGAGTGTTGGCAGTGTGAGAGACAAAAAACCCGAATGTCAGTAGTGTGGGAGACGACATTTTGGAGAATACTTGATAAACTGTAATATGAACATATTTTAATCCCACATTTAGCATACTTTTGTATGATTTAAGCCTTGAATTGTGTAATTTGGTGCTCTTAATCCTTTTTTTTCATGTTTTATACTCAGAAGAGCACCGGAGGATGAAAAGAACGAAAAACAGGCCCAAAACAGAGCAAATGGGCCATATCATAAAATCAACACGGCCTGGGCCCAAGACCACATGGCCGTGCCTCCTTAATTGTCTCAAACACGGCCTGGCCATGATTCATACGAGCGTGTGCCATGACGTGTCCCTGACGTGAGAAAGAAGAGTTTCAGTCGGATTAGGGTACTTAGAGGCAAAGTGTAACACCCTGGTTTTAGGGGTTATGCATCTAGTGCATATCTCAGGTGTTGGTAGGCTTCTTGTGTGCTTGGGCAAGTTTTAGGGGGTTTGGAGAACCCTGGAAGCTAGGGAAGGCTTTAGGGAATTTTTGATTTTTAGTGGGTAAAGAAGGGAGCTTGGCTTTTGGGGGTTTTAAAAGAATATTCAGGTGGTTTGTGTCACATAAGATGGGCTAGCAAAGTGGCGGTGTGAGGCGCCACTAAGGGCTTGTGTGTGTGGCGTCATTTGCGGGAAGGAAAGGTCCAGGGTTCAAGGCTGCGGTGTGGCCACCTTTTTGCTTTCTTTTGACGCCAAGGAGGGGAGAGTTTGTAGGCAGTTCAAACTCTGCCTTGGACTTAGTCAAGTGCTCAAATGGACGGCAAGGAGTGGATGGTGGGATTTGACTAATTCAAATGCATTTGAATTAGTGGCTTGGAGAGTTTCTAGGTGGTGGCCGTTTGGTGGAGTCTTCAAGTGGGGGTGTGTGGCCGATTTTTGGAGGTGTTTTAGGAGGGAGAATGCCGTTTTTCTTAAGCATTTGTGGGTGATTTTCGGCCAGCCTTAGGAAGGGTACCAAAAGCCGATTTTCTAAAAGCAAACTCTCTCTCATTTTTTTCACTTTTTGAAGCCAAAACTTTGTGTGGCGAATGTTCTCTCTATTTCTTTTCTTTGTTCATTTATGCTAAGCCGAAAATAGCCATTCTCTCCTCCACATATCTTGTGCTATTTTTCTCTTTTTATGCCGAAACATACCTTGTCTACCTAGGCCGAACTCTTTAATTGCTTTCTTCTCATTTCTCTTGAGCCGAAACTCTCTTAACTTGCTCTCTCACACTTTCTTTTTCTCCTCTCAAACCCATTGCCGTAACCTCCATTTCTTCTCATCTACATTCTTTCTTTCTCTTTTCTCACAAAGCCGAAAATAAGAGTGTTAAAGCATCTAAAGCCGAATCCTCTTTCTTATGACTAAGGTGTTGGCCAAATCTTCTTTTGTCTTTTAGTTTTGTACTTGGTCGATTGTTAGGAGGGGTGTAGTTTGCTTTTGGGGCTTTGTTTCCAATCGTTGGAGAAGGTAAAAAGGTAAGGCCGAATGCCCTATGGACTATCCTCTGTTCTCTGTCGACATCTTCAAGGGTAAGAGTGGATTTTTGGCATTTGTTTGGAAGGATATTAATCTCTTATTTGGTGATTATTTCGTTATAGGGTCTCCAGATTTTGGTGGCGATCAAGTGAAGCAATTATCCTTGGGTAAGCAATTGGTAGGTGGTGGTAAGAGGTTGGATGTTGGTTTATCTTTTAGTTTCGGTTTGTGAGATTAATTGCTTATGTTTTAGGGGTAGGCTGATTGCCAGAGGAACCATTGTTGGTTCCGGTTTTGGTAGGAAACCAAACCTATAGCAAGGTAAGTGATCAAGGTTAATCTTTTTGTTGGTTATAGCCGAATGGGATGAGTGCTAATGCTTGGTTGGCTGATTGTTTTAGGAGCAAGAGGATCAAGGGTCTTAGATCAATTCTTTGGTTAAGGCTTGCGTGTGTGTTCAAACACACTTTACATTAATAAATATGTTACTATTTGGTGTGTACATTTACACTTGCTATGCTATGTGATTTTATATGAATTGTGTGTTATGTGGATCCATAGTAAGGTGGATGAGATATCATTGAGGTATGAGGCAAAGGGTCGTAAGTAAGTCCTCGTTATAATGCTTTTGGTAAGCATAATGTATCCGCTTGTGATATATTGATTGGTTGATGATTAAACCTATGTGCGTTACTAAACATTCATGATGTTATATTTTGACACACGTGCATGATTGATGTGGGTTGTACGAGTGGAGAAGCGATGATATTTTGTCTTGACGAGCACCGGTGTTTTGGTAACACAACTTTGTGACTTTGGGTCACCGAGGTTTGGCACCTCCAGAGGTTTGGCACCTCGGCGTCTCGTCCCCGTGGTTTCGCACCACGCGTGGGTTGGCCCCACAAGCGGTATTGAGGATTGACGCCAAATGATTTGGTATCACACGATGGGTTGGCCCCATCACCCGATTATTGTGACTTCGGTCACCGGTGGTTTAGTACCACATTTGTGTCTTTGGGACACCGGAGGTTTGGCACCTCATTGCGACTCGTCCCCGTGGTTGGACACCGCGTGGGTTGGCCCCACTTGAGAGATACGGATTGTCGCTAGTAATTTGGTATCACACGATGGGTTGGCCCCATCATCGGATTTGTGACTTCGGTCACCAATGATTTGGTATCACAAACGTGTCTTTGGGACACCAAAGGTTTGGCACCACATTGACGGATATCGTGTCTTTGGGACACCAAAGTTTTTGTAACACATTGTGACTATATGTCACCGGTGGTTTGGCACCACCGGTGGTTTGGTACCACACGGTAGAAAAGGTGTATGGATGGTTAGGATTGGGTGCATATTGATTGGATGCATGATGGTTATGTTTATGTTGCATATGATATTTTGCTAATCCGGGAAAAAGGGTGGCACACTGAGTCTTGGTGACTCACCTTTTTCCTTTAACCATTTTCAGGGTATTGCATAAGGTTGGACCGGGATCGGAGAGGACAAGGTGGCCTATGCCAAGATGATGATTTAATATTTTATGTTTGGTTTTGATATAAGTACTTTATTTGAATTATTGGGTTGTAATAAAGGCCATTTTATTATTTGGTATTACTTGATTATGGTTTTGTTATTTTAAATTCTTATTAACTCAAAAATGTTTTCACACAACAAAAGAAATTACATGAGTTTTAAGTAAGAGGAATTCGTTTTACTCACATATCCGATATAGTTTTCAAAATTGAATTCTTTCATGCTTTATGCTAAGTTAACGAGGTTTTTCAACCGTCTTTCCGCAATAACATAACCCGTTCGATCGTAGTAGAATGGGCCGGGTTTGGGGATGTTACAGCTTAATATCGAGCCCGGTCAAAACTCACTTTGAAGGTTTGGGCAGCAAACAGCTTTCAAAATGGGTTTTTTGAAATGTGGGCTTTTATAAAAGATTTCGAGTTATTCCTAAGCATGGCACTGTGTCTCCTACTGAGTCCGCTGTAAGTACTTGAACTTTTGAAGTGTTTTGTTTATGTGTATTATTATGGGTTTATTTGGGCTCGTAGATTAGTTTTTAGGGCTATTGGACCTTAGGATTAGTCTACTCAAACACATGCATAAGACTTAAAGCTCTTAAACAAACCTGTGAAGTAAGTCGCCGAGTTAAGGTGTGGCAACCTGGTGCGCATGTCTAGGATTGGATCCGGAAGAGCTAGGTACTTAAGCAGTCCTCGTGACTCACCTCCTCTTTGCGGGATTCCTACCTGGTGCGTAGCTACGGTTCACCTTAACCAAGAGGACTTGTTCATAAAGCTAAACCGATTATTAAAACCCGAAAGTGGAATTAGCCTTCTTTGTTTCCTAAAAAATCCTGCTTTTAAAATTTTCAACGTTACCCCTTTGGGTTGTAAAACTCTAAATCAGATTTTGAAAGATGTTTTCTCGGTTTACAAAATTACCAAAATGCCCTAGGAAAAAATTTTTTTTTACAAAAATACCCCTGTTTTGTAAAATTACCATACTACCCTCAACTTTTGATAAAATGATTTTACTTTACAAAATACCAAAATTTTGTGGGTTCGAAATATTCAGATACTCTGGTTTGCAAAAATTTACGAAAATACCCCCGGTTGATAAAATTACCAAAGTGCCCCTGGTTTCTAAATTTTCAGATTTCTCTCGATTTTTGCCAAAATATTTTTATTCGGCCAAATGTTAGAGAAACTCATTTTGTGAATATTGTGAAATTACGATTTGAGGAATTACAAAAATGCCCCTGATTTCCAAAATCACAAAAATAACCCCGATTTCTGAAATTCTTGCAACACACTTTGTTTGAAAAACAAATTTTTCCAAGATGACCCCTGAGATTTTGTAAACTTTGAGGATTGGAAATCTATTTTCAAAATTTGACCCTGAGTTGTTACCGAAATACTCCTTTAGGAAAAAAAGACGAAATTACCTGGGTAGGAAAGGAAACTTGATTGCTCGAAAAAAATTACTCTTGAAAACTTCTTTGCATAAAATTGTTCGTGGATAATAGTGGAACCCAATTTCTAATGCATAAAATTTCTAATCAGATTAAATCGAGGCGATAGAGATGAGTTCTAGGGGGCGTAGTCGTATTTCTCGAGGACGTGGTAGAGGTAGGATGGCAGTCTCGGAACCGGTTGGGTCAGAAAGTGTTGTGCCATCACCACCGTGGAGGCGAGCAAAGAGGATCGACAGACAGAGGAGACGACTCGATGTGATCGCAAGCTATCGCCGCGGTACTCGAGCGAGTGGCAGGAGCCAATGTGGTCAGTGGTATCGCTATTTTCGTGGAAGAAGCTCCGATAGCTGATGAAGTCAAAAGAGCTGAGGGGCAGAATGGAGTTAGAGGAAAGAACCATGATGAGAGGAGCTTGGGATCGCCAGAATCGTTTGAGAGGTCTCAGAAGAGACCGAGGGGCAAGGCATTTGCTCGTGTTTCTAAGCCAACTGCTGGGAATCCAGATCGTCCATGTGCTCAGTGCGGAAGGTATCACGTGGGCGAGTGTTGGAATCGTGTTCGAGAGTGTTTCAGATGCCAGTCCAAGTCTCATCTGGTTAAGCATTGTCCCCTGGATCTGAAAAGGACTCGGACAGTGGGTCAAGGTTCTGTGCAGCCTGGCAGAGGTGGTCAGCAAGCGATGAGAGGTCGTGGTCAGAACCATGAAGGGAATGGTTCTGGTCGGGTCGTGAAGTCGCGGTTCGTCGAAAGAAGGATAATGATGTGCCTGATGTGTCGTGGGTAACCTTCTTTTGGTTGGATATTCTTTGTTGCGTTGTTCGCTTTTGGTGGTCGCTTGTTTGTTGTTGCTAGTAAGTATTTAAGAACTTGTGGTATAGACTTAGAAAGTACGCCTAGAAAGATGCGAGTTCTTGGAGATCAGAGTGCGCAGCGATAGCGTAGTGTGGGAATTAGTCTATGGACCGTTAGTCTAGCCAAGTAATTTCGAGGACGAAATTATTTTAAGAGGGTAGCATTGTAACACCACTGGTTTTAGGGTTATGCATCTAGTGCATATCTCGTGTTGGTAGGCTTCTTGTGTGCTTGGGCAAGTTTTAGGGGGTTTGGAGAACCCTGGAAGCTAGGGAAGGCTTTAGGGAATTTTTGATTTTTAGTGGGTAAAGAAGGGAGCTTGGCTTTTGGGGGTTTTAAAAGAATATTCAGGTGGTTTGTGTCACATAAGATGGGCTAGCAAAGTGGCAGGTGAGGCGCCACTAAGGGCTTGTGTGTGTGGCGTCATTTGCAGGAAGGAAAGGTCTGGGGTTCAAGCTGCGGAGTGGCCACCTTTTTGCTTTCTTTTTGACGCCAAGGAGGGGAGAGTTTGTAGGCAGTTCAAACTCTGCCTTGGACTTAGTCAAGTGCTCAAATGGACGGCAAGGAGTGGATGGTGGGATTTGACTAATTCAAATGCATTTGAATTAGTGGCTTGGAGAGTTTCTAGGTGGTGGCCGTTTGGTGGAGTCTTCAAGTGGGGGTGTGTGGCCGATTTTTGGAGGTGTTTTAGGAGGGAGAATGCCGTTTTTCTTAAGCATTTGTGGGTGATTTTCGGCCAGCCTTAGGAAGGGTACCAAAAGCCGATTTTCTAAAAGCAAACTCTCTCTCATTTTTTTTTCACTGAAGCCAAAAAACTTTTGTGTGGCCGAATGTTCTCCTCTATTTCTTTTTCTTTGTTCATTTATGCTAGCCGAAATAGCCATTCTCTCCTCCACATATCTTGTGCTATTTTTCTCTTTTTTATGCCGAAACATACCTTGTCTACCTAGGCCGAACTCTTTAATTGCTTTCTTCTCATTTCTCTTGAGCCGAAACTCTCTTAACTTGCTCTCTCACACTTTCTTTTTCTCCTCTCAAACCCATTGCCGTAACCTTCATTTCTTCTCATCTACATTCTTTCTTTCTCTTTTCTCACAAAGCCGAAAATAGGAGTGTTAAAGCATCTAAAGCCGAATCCTCTTTCTTATGACTAAGGTGTTGGCCAAATCTTCTTTTGTCTTTTAGTTTTGTACTTGGTCGATTGTTAGGAGGGGTGTAGTTTGCTTTTGGGGCTTTGTTTCCAATCGTTGGAGAAGGTAAAAAGGTAAGGCCGAATGCCCTATGGACTATCCTCTGTTCTCTGTCGACATCTTCAAGGGTAAGAGTGGATTTTTGGCATTTGTTTGGAAGGATATTAATCTCTTATTTGGTGATTATTTCGTTATAGGGTCTCCGGATTTTGGTGGCGATCAAGTGAAGCAATTATCCTTGGGTAAGCAATTGGTAGGTGGTGGTAAGAGGTTGGATGTTGGTTTATCTTTTAGTTTCGGTTTGTGAGATTAATTGCTTATGTTTTAGGGGTAGGCCGATTGCTAGAGGAACCATTGTTGGTTCCGGTTTTGGTAGGAAACCAAACCTATAGCAAGGTAAGGGATCAAGGTTAATCTTTTTGTTGGTTATAGCCGAATGGTATGAGTGCTAATGCTTGGTTGGCTGATTGTTTTAGGAGCAAGAGGATCAAGGGTCTTAGATCAATTCTTTGGTTAAGGCTTGCAGGTGTGTTCAAACACACTTTCTGTTAATAAATATGTTACTATTTGGTGTGTACATTTACACTGCTATGCTATGTGATTTTATATGAATTGTGTGTTATGTGGAACCATAGTAAGGTGGATGAGATATCATTGAGGTATGAGGCAAAGGGTCAGGTAAGTCCCTGTTATAATGCTTTTGGTAAGCATAATGTATCTGGCTTGTGATATATTGATTGGTTGATGATTAAACCTATGTGCGTTACTAAACATTCATGATGTTATATTTTGACACACGTGCATGATTGATGTGGGTTGTACGAGTGGAGGGGGCAGTGATATTTTGTGCTGACGAGCACCGATGTTTTAGTAACACAACTTTGTGACTTTGGGTCACCGGAGGTTTGGCACCTCCAGAGGTTTGGCACCTCGCCTCGTCGTCCCGTGGTTTCGCACCACGGTGGGTTGGCCCCACAAGGCGGTATTGAGGATTGACGCCGGTGATTTGGTATCACACGATGGGTTGGCCCCATCACCGATTATTGTGACTTCGGTCACCAAAGTGGTTTGGTACCACATTTGTGTCTTTGGGACACCGAGGTTTTGGCACCTCATTGCGACTGCGTCCCCGTGGTTGGACACCGCCGTGGGTTGGCCCCACTTGAGAGATACTGGGATTGTCGCTAGTGATTTGGTATCACACGATGGGTTGGCCCCATCATCGGATTTGTGACTTCTGGTCACCAAAGTGATTTGGTATCACAAACGTGTCTTTGGGACACCAGTGGTTTGGCACCACATTGACGGATATCGTGTCTTTGGGACACCAGTGTTTTGGTAACACATTGTGACTATATGTCACCAGGTGGTTTGGCACCACCAGGTGGTTTGGTACCACACGGGGTAGAAAAGGTGTATGGATGGTTAGGATTGGGTGCATATTGATTGGATGCATGATGGTTATGTTTATGTTGCATATGATATTTTGCTAATTCGGGAAAAAGGGTGGCACACTGAGTCTTGGTGACTCACCTTTTTCCTTTAACCATTTTCAGGTATTGCATAAGGTCGACCCAGGGATCGGAGAGGACAAGGTGGCCTATGCCAAAGATGATGATTTAATATTTTATGTTTGGTTTTGATATAAGTACTTTATTTGAATTATTGGGTTGTAATAAAGGCCATTTTATTATTTGGTATTACTTGATTATGGTTTTGTTATTTTAAATTCTTATTAACTCAAAAATGTTTTCACACAACAAAAGAAATTACATGAGTTTTAAGTAAGAGGAATTCGTTTTACTCACATATCTGATATAGTTTTCAAAATTGAATTCTTTCATGCTTTATGCTAAGTTAATGAGGTTTTTCAACCGTCTTTCCGCAATAACATAACCAGATTCGGTCGTAGTGAATGGGCCGGGTTTGGGGATGTTACACAAAGAAAGCCATTCCAAAAGCCTATATAAACACCCTAGAGGCCAACGTTCAGGGGATTCCAGCTAGGCGTCCAGCTAGGCCAAGGAGCCGAGCCAGAGAGGCCAGAATTGTGGAATTCACTCGAAGAATAGCCAGTTGATTCATCTCAAGAAGCCAGAGTTACACTCAAGACGGAGGATCTCTCTTTCAATTCCTTCAGGGGGTTTTAGGGTTTTCTTATGTTTTGTTTTATCTTTTCTTTTGAAATGTATTCTTTTATCATTATGAACTAAACCCTCAAATACCTGAGGGGGATGAAACCTAAGATGAATCTTATTATCGTTTGCTGAACTATATAATAAATACTTGATTTGTTCTTAACTATGTGTTCTTAATTCTTGTTTTGGTATTTCTAGGATATTGATTCAAGTATTGATGTGCTTAGGTGGTGGAGCAAAAAGTCCCTACCTAAGAGTAGATCTAGCATAGTTAAGTGGAGTTGCTCTCGCGCTCAGAAATAGGGTGAAAAAATCTGTCGGATTAGGGTCAAACCTAATATGGGAGTCCATAGATCGAGTTAATACAATCCTTGGGGTTTTAATTAGAAAGAGATTTCAATTAATCAACCTAGGGTTAGACGTTAGTAGCCTCGAAAGAGGTATTAATATAAATTAGGGAATCCTACGGATCAAGTTAAGTGAATAAATCGTCTGGTTCAGATTTAGATAACAAGTGAAGTTTAGGTGGATTCTTCCTCGGGTATTGTCTTAATTAATTGGTTTTTCTCCCATGTTATTTTCCCCAATTCATTCTCTTTGTCTTTGCATCTTTAGCTTAGTTGTTAGTTAATTTTGAATTAGATAACAAATTCCTTTAATTCTTAGGCTAAATAATAAAAAGAAAGTTAGTATTAATACTTTTGGTTCCTTTGGGTTCAACAATCCGGTCTTGCCACAGCTATACTACTGTTTTCGATAGGTGCACTTGCCTCAATCATTGTCGCAGTTAGTTCTAGGTTCGATCATTCTTTATATAAATTTTTAAGACCCTGATAGACACGACACGATCAATACTGAAATAAAAGTAATAAAGCTTGTTACAAATGTGGTTCGCTAGATCACTTCATCCGAGATTGCCCTAAGCTGGATGAGAAAGATAAAGTTCAAAATGTGAGACTAAGTAACATGCCGAATAGAGGTAGACCACCTAGAATTGCCAGAAATGTAAGTGGTAGTAGAGGGGCAACAAAGGATTCAGCTATGAGATCCGAGGCCAGAGCACCTGCTAGAGCCTACACTATTCGCGCTCACGAAGAAGCATCATCTTCAGATGATTACTGGTACTTTCACTCTCTATGATACTAATGTGATTGTATTGATAGATCGAGGATCAACTCATTCTTATATATGTATGAATTTAGTATCTAGTAAGAGTTTGCCTGTAGAGTCTATTGAATTTGTGATTAGAGTATCGAACCCCTTAAGAAAATGTGTTTTGGTTGACAAAGTCTGCAAGAATTTTCTGTTAATGAATTGGGATTTTTGTTTTCCGGTTAATCTGATGTTGTTGCCATTCGATGAATTTGATGTGATTTTGGGTATGGATTGGCTAATGATGCATGATGCTATAGTGAATTGTAGACGAAAGACAATTGAACTGAAATGTCAAAATAATAAGACTATTAGAATTGAATCTGATGATCTGAATAGTTTACCAGTTGTGATCTCATCTATGTTAGCTCAGAGATTTGTGAGAAAGGGATGTGAAGCTTATCTTGCTTATGTACTTGATACGAAAGTGACAGAAACAAATATTGAATTAGTACCAGTTGTGTGCGAGTATCCAGATGTATTTCCCGAAGAGTTAACAGGTTTATCACCTATTAGAGAGGTTGAGTTTGGTATTGAATTAGTACTTGGAACAACGTCGATATCGATAGCTCTGTACAGAATGGCTCTGAAAAAATTAAAAGAATTGAAAGCTTAGTTGCAAGAGTTGACAGATAGAGGTTTTGTTAGACCGAGTTTCTCTCCCCAGGGTGCACCGGTGTTATTTGTGAAAAAGAAAGATGGCACGATGAGAATGTGTATAGACTATCGACAGTTTAACAAAAGATGGCATGATGAGAATGTGTATAGACTATCGACAGCTTAACAAAGTGACGATCAAGAATAAATACCCTTCGCCACGAATAGATGATTTGTTTAATCAGTTAAAAGGGGCAACAGTGTTTTCAAAAATTGATTTGAGATCGGGTTATTACCAGTTGCGAGTACAGATGTACCAAAGACTACATTTAGAATAAGGTACGGACACTACAAATTTCTTGTTATACCTTTCGAACTAACAAATGCACCTGCTGTTTTTATAAACTTGATGAACTGGATTTTTAGGCCGTACTTAGACCGATTCGTAGTTGTGTTTATTGATGACATTTTGATTTACTCCCGTGATGAATCTGAGCATGCCGAGCATTTGTGAATCATGTCACAAACTTTGAGAGATAAACAGTTGTTTGCAAAGTTCTGTAAATGTGAGTTTTGGCTACGAGAGGTTACTTTTCTGGAACATATAGTTTCAGCTGAGGGTATTCGAGTTGACCCAAGCAAAATTTCTGCGATTGTAGATTGGAAGAATCCGAGAAATGTATTCGAAGTTCGTAGTTTTTTGGGACTAGCCGGTTATTGTAGATTATTTGTGAAAGTATTCTCGATGATTGCGACTCCGATGACATGATTGCTTCAAAAAGATGTTAAATTTGAGTGGTCAGAAAAGTGCAAAACAGAGCTTCGAGCAGTTGAAAACATTATTGACAGAGGAATGTTAGTTCAGCCTGAGTCTGGTAAAGAATTCATAGTTTTCAGTGATGAATCATTAAATAGCCTAGGTTGTGTTTTGATGCAGGAAGACAAAGTTGTAGCTTATGCCTCGAGACAGTTGAAGCTGCACGAAAAGAATTATCTGACACACGATCTAGAGTTAGCCGTGATAGTGCTTGCATTGAAAATTTGGCATCATTACTTGTTTAGTGAGAAATGCAATATTTATACTGACCAAAAAAGCTTGAAATATTTGATGGCTCAGAAAGATTTGAATTTGCGACTGCAGGGATGTATAGAATTGCTAAAAGACTATGAATTAGTGATTGATTATCATCCAGGGAAAGTGAATGTAGTTGCTGATGCTTTGAGCCAAAAGTTCTTATTTGCTTTACGTGCTTTGAACACACAATTAGCTTTGTCTGACGATGATTCGATAGTAGCCGATTTGAAAGTGAGACCATTATTTCTACAGCAGATTTGTGAGGCTCAAAAATTTGATAATGAGTTGCAAGCAAAATGAGCTCAGTGTGAGTCGACTTCTGATTCAGAGTTTCGAATAGGGCCTAATAACTATTTGATGTTTCGTGATAGAATATGTGTACCAAGAAATTCTGAGCTCATTCGCAAGATTCTAAACGAAACACACAATAGTTGTTTATTAGTACATCTGGGAAGCACGAAAATGTATAACAATTTGAAACAACTTTATTGGTGGCATGGCATGAAACGAGGTATCTCAGAATTTGTTTCGGAATGTTTGATTTGTCAGCAAGTCAAAGCTGAGTCAACTGCCGTCAGGTTTATTACAGCCTATTATGATTCCTGAGTGGAAGTGGGATAGAGTAACAATGGATTTTGTATCGGGTTTGCCCTTATCTCCGAAAAAGAAAGATGCGATCTGGGTTATTGTTGACAGATTGGTGAAATCAACTCATTTCATTTCGGTACGTACAGAGCATGATAAGTTAGCTGAGTTGTATATTTCTGAAATTGTAAGATTACATGGTGTTCCCCTATCTATTGTTTTGGATTGAGATCCAAGATTTACTTCGCGATTTTGGAAGACATTGCAAAAAGCTTTAGCTTCAAAGTTGCATTTTAGCACTGCGTTTCACCCGCAAACAGATGGTCAATCTGAACGATTTATTCAGATACTTGAGGATATGTTGCGTTGTTGCATTCTTGAGTTTGAAGGTAGATGGGAGAAACATCTACCACTGACTGAATTTGCTTATAATAATAGCTTCCAATTGAGTATAAAAATGGCACCGTACGGAGCTCTATACGGTCGTAAATGTAAAACACCATTCTACTGGACTGAGCTTAGCAAAAATGGGCTTCACGGGGTTGATCTGACCAGGGTGACTGAAGAAAAAGTGAAAGTAATTCGCGATAATTTGAAAATAGCTTCGGATCGACAGAAATCGTACGCAGACTTGAAACGGAAAAATATTGAGTTCCAGATCGGGGATAAAATGTTTTTGAAAGTGTCGTCGTGGAAAAAGATATTATGGTTTGGTCGGAAAGGGAAATTGAGTCCGCGATTCATCAGACCATATGAGCTTACTGAGCGAGTTGGGCCAGTGGCATATCAACTATCTTTAACTTCTGAGTTAGAGAAAATTCATAATGTGTTTCATGTGTCGATGCTTCGATGATACCGATCTGACCCTTCACATGTCATTTCCTCGACCGAGGTTGAAATTCAGTCTGATATGTCATATGCTAAAAAACCGATTCGAATTTTAGCTCGTGATATCAAAGAGCTGAGAAATAAGAAAATCGCATTAGTGAAAGTATTATGGCATTGACACAGGGTTGAAGAAGCTACATAGGAACCCGAGGATGCTATGAGAAAACAATACGATATCAAAAAATTATCGAGGACGAAAATCCCTAAGGGGGAAGAGTTGTAACAGCCCAGTTTCAGCTAAATCGAAACAGTGGTTTTGGAACCACAAATATGTTATCAAAAAATTATTTTAATATTATTTTCAGTATTTACAGCATGTTATTTGATATGTGTGAAAATTTCGTGAGCTAATTTTATCGATTGATTGGTTAATTTGATAAAAAAGATTAAATCGCGTAAAATGCAAAAGTTTCATTCTACTTATTAAAGGTGTTTAATTGCTATGATTTAATAAATCAAAGGTCCTTATAATGTTATTAGTCCATGATTAGTGTAAGTGGACAATCATGGCCATCCATTATATGATTTTATATGTTTATAACAAAGGTTATTATGGTAAAATAGTTAATAAATGTTATAATTAATAAAACAAAATCAATTTTAGACTTCATTATCATCTTTTTGGCCGAATATTGAAGAAGAAGAAAGCTTCTTGTTGTGTTTTAGGGTTCGATACTTGTAAGCTTAATCGGTAAGTGTTTTGAGCTCGATTTTTGATAATTTTTACGTTTTTGAGATCGTTGCTTCATCTTCGTGACAATTTAGTTCTGAATTGTCTTGACAAGGATTAAACTCCTCTTAGGTAAATTTCATCACCGGCATCAAGCCTGCTAGGCGTAAAAGCTCGAAAAGTAACACCGCGCAAGGCACGCTAGGCGTAAAGCCCGATAGGTAACACCAAGACACGAGGCTGCTAGGCATAAAAGCCCGATAGATAACACCGCACGAGGCTCCGCTAGGCATAAAAGCCCGATAGATAACACCGCACGAGGCCCACGCTAGGCATAAAAGCCCGAATGTCAAAATATCTTTACATGCTTTTCACATTTTCACTATACATATCGAATCATATACCTTTATTACCATTGCATTTAATAAATTTGAAATCAATCAAATCCATCACTATCACAATCGACCAACTCATGGTTTTATACCAAGCTTATACAATTTATATCATTCACTAGATATGTAAAGAATCTTTAGATGTAAGGTAACTCAAATACTTACTTATTCACCTTGCATTAGCCAAAACAATTTCCATCATATTCTCAACTTAAATCATCAACCAATATGTCAATGTACATTCGCCATGATGTAATTAGGCGTTAGTATTCATAAATTTTTAATAGTCAAGATAACCATAATTTACTCTTTGACATGATTTAACTAAAGGACTTACCTCAGTTGTCGATAAGCCGTGCAAATCGGCTACTCGATAATCTTTGTTTTTCCTCGATCTTGATCTTTTTGTTCCCGATCTAATTTGGTTCAATTTTAACCAATTAACCACACGTCCATTCAATTCGAGAACAAAATCATAAAATACAAAATTTCAAGACATAACAATGTGCATTCGGCATACATCCCCTACTTTGTTCAAGTGCATTCAAATTATTAAGGAACACTTTGGTAGTAATTTCCTTGATGTGTTTTAGCTTACATCTTATCTTCTCATCTAGCCGTACCTTAATTTAATATAATTACACATATACAATCAAATACGTTAACTCAATTTCATTTTCCCTTATGGCCGAATATACTAGTTCCATACCCATACATTTTCTTTCAACATACAACCAAGAAACAAGCTAACAACCACATCTAATTCAAGCATTTAACTAATCTAATTTAACCTATTGAACACCACAATAAAATTTCAATCCACTTGGGTTTCTTCTCCATGGCCGAATGGCCCTTAGGTGCCTAAGATTCTCTATAACTCTTCCATCCATCAAACTTACCCCCTTGCACTAGTTTACTTCAAGTAATCAAGTTTTAAACTTAGTTCACCCAATAACTTAACATCACATATAACAATCTTATATGGTAAATTTCATTATAAGAGAATGACCTAACAACAAAGCACATGAAGAAACATTTTCATAAATATTCATCCCATTATTCGCCAATTAGTAGGATACCCTCAAGCCAATCAACATAATCTTCTTAAACATGCTCAAGATACTTCTTCTCGAGTTGTCTAAGTTCATTTATACAACAAAGTACAAACTCTCATCCATGGCGAATTCCTCATGTTTGAGATCAACCATTTTCTACTTGTTTTTCCCTAATGATCAAAGAAATCAACACAAATCTAAGGGTAGGTTATCAAGCTAAGATTCAACTCTTACCTTGATTCCCACATGCATGGCCGAATCTTATCTTACTCAACTTAACAAATTTTTGCTTGTTTCCAAAGAGAATAAATCAAGAAATCAAGCCACATCAAGATAAATTATTAAGGTGAAGTTCAAACTCTTACCTATACTAACACATGCAAGGGCCGATTGAAGAAGATGAAAGTTCTTCCTTCTTCTTGATGGTGATTTCGGGTGGATGTTGAATAAGGAAGAAGAAAGAAATTTTTCTTTTTCTTTTCTTTTTGTTTAAAACAATATTCACCCATTTAGCATGCTTATGACAATATAATACTTTAAAATTATAAAATGCATAGAAAGCATATTATTCTAGCATGCTTGCCGTCCACCTTATTTAATTATGGGGGATTTGACATGCAAATCCCCATGTTTTATAGACAATTCACTTAGCTCCCTTTTTAGTAATGCCCACTACATTGGTCCTTTTTGCAATTTAGACCTTTTAACAAATTAAACACTCAAATAGCTAAAATTTTCTACTGAAATTTTCACACTCACTAAAACACTCATAACAAACACAATACCTACTATTATAATATCTCTTAGGCTCGGATTCGTGGTCCCAAACCACTGCTCGATTAGGGTCAAAATTGGTCCGTTACAACTCTCCCCTTTAGGATTTTCGTCCCCAAAATCTTACCGTTAAAAAGGTTCGGATATTGTTGCTTCATTGACTCTTCAGCTCCCACGTAGCCTCTTCAACTCGTGTGGCGATTCCATAGAATCTTTACCAATGGAATTCTTTTATTTCTTAACTCTTTGGTTTCCAGAGCCAAGATACGGATCGGTTCCTCATCATAGGTCAAGTCCGATCGAATTTCAATCTCGATGGGGTGATCACATGGGACGGATCCGATCAGTATTTGCGAAGCATCGAAACATGAAATACATTGTGTATCTTTTCTAACTCGGAGGGCAATCTTAATCTATAAGCAACCGGGTCCAATACGTTCAATAACTTCGTGCGGTCCGATAAATCTCGGACTCAACTTGCCTTTCGACCCAATCGGAGTATTTTCTTCCACGGAGAAACTTTTAAGAATACCCGATCTCCGACTGAAATTCAATGTCCTTGCGTTTTAGATCGGCATAGGACTTTTGACGATCCGGCGACTTTCAAATTACTCCAATAACGACCACCTTCGTTACTCGCTTTCTTTAATCCAATCAACCCCGTGTATCTTGTTCTCACCGAGCTCACCAATACAATGGTGTGCGACATTTTCGACCATATAAGGCTTCATAAGGTGCCATTTTTATGCTAGATTGAAAGCTATTATTGTAAGCAAACTCAATCGTGGGTAGGTATCGTTCCCACGCACCTTCTCGAACTCGAGAACGCAACACCTCAACATGTCCTCAAGTGTCAAAATAGTTCGCTCGCATCGACCGTCTGCTTGCGGATGAAAGGTCATACTAAAATGTAGTTTAGTACCTAATGCCTCTTGCAACTTCTTCCAGAATCGCGAGGTAAATCTTGGGTCTCTATCTAAAACAATGGAACTCGGTACACCGTGCAATCTTACAATCTGCGACACATACAATTCGGCGAGTTTGTCAAGTGAATAGTCGGTACGTACCGGCACAAAATGAGCTGATTTAGTCGATCTATCAACGATAACCCAAACGGCATCTTTCTTACTCGGTGTCATAGGAAGACCGGATACAAAATCCATAGTAATTCTATCCCATTTCCATTCGGGTATCATAATCGGCTGAAGTAATCCGGAAGGTACCTGGTGCTCAGCTTTCACTTGTTGACAGATTAAGCATTTGGAGACAAACTCAGATATGTCCCGTTTCATGCCGGGCCACCAATAAAACTGCTTCAAATCGTTATACATTTTTGTGCTACCCGGGTGTATCGACATTCGGCCATCACTCAGAATCATCTGTATCAAATCTGAGTTTGTTGGAACACACAAATCGATTTTTATACTTCAAACAGCCATTTGCATCTATCTGGAAGTCTGATTCTGTAGCGTTCTCACACTGAACCCGAATAGCTACTAACTTTTAAATCGACTTTCTCGTGCCTCGCAAATTTTGCTGAATAAACATCGGCCTTGTTTGTAGCTCGGCTATGATCGAACCATCCTCGGACATCGCCATCCGTGCGCGCTTAATGCACGCAGAGCAAATAATGATTTTCGACTCAACGCATCCGCAAGAACAACATTAGCCTTCCCGGATGGTAGTCAATCACTAATTCGTAGTCTTTCAAAGAATTCTAACCATCGGCGCGTTGTCTCAAATTTAGATCTTTCGTGTCATTAAATATTTTAGACTTTTGTGATCCGAGTAAACATGACATTTTTCGCGAATAAATAGTGACGCCAAATTTTCAATGCAAACACAATGGCCGCCAAACTCCGGATCGTGAGTTGGATAATTTTTTTCATGTGGCTTCAATTGTCTTGAAGCGTAGGCTATCACCTTGCCTTCTTGCATTAGAACACAACCCAACCCACTTAAAGATGCATCACTAAAAATAATGAATTCTTTACCCGATTCAGGCTGAGTCAACACTCGAGCCTCGGTTAAAAGGGGCTTTCAACCTCGAAACTCTTCGGCATTTTTCTCGACCATTCATATTTGACATCCTTCGTAGTAGCCTCGTCAAAGGTGCAATTATCACGGAAAAACCTTTTACAAATCGCCTATAATATCCCGCGAGGCCTAGGAAACTTCGGATCTCAGAAACATTCTTTGGTGGTTTCCACTCGAGTATGGCTGCTATTTTGTTTGGATCCACCCGAATTCCTGGACACCGAAACCACATGTCCAAAGAAGTGACTTCGTTCAACCAAAACTCACACTTACTGAATTTTGCATATAAACGATGATCTCTCAAGGTTTGTAGTACTACTCTCAAGTGCTCAACGTGTTCCGCTTCACTTTTGGAGTAGACCAATATATCATCGATAAACACTACTACAAACCGATCCAAAAACCGTCGGAAGACCCGGTTCATGAGATCCATAAAAACGGCAGGTGCATTGGTAAGCCCAAAAGGCATAACCAAAAACTCATAATGCCCGCACCTCGTTCAAATGCCGCCTTTGGCACATCGGAATCTCTCGACTCGTAATTGGTAATAGCCCGATCTCAAATCTATTTTCAAAACACCGCAGCCCCTTTAATCGATCAAATAAATCATCGATCCGAGGTAACGGTATTTATTCTTTATGGTCACTTATTTAGTTGCTTAGTAGTCGATACACATTCGCATTGTCCCATCTTTCTTCTTCACAAATAAGACCGGTGCTCCCCACGGAGAAAAACTTCGGTCGTGCGAAACCCCTCTCACAATTCTTGCAATCAAGCGCTTTCAATTCTTTTAATTCGAGGGCGCCATTCGAGTGCGGAGCTATCGAAATTGGGGTCGATCCGCACTAATTCAATGCCGAACTCAATCTCTCGTCTTCTTGAGGTAAGCCCTGTAGTTCTTCAGAAACACATCGGTGTATTCACATACAATCGGTACCGATTCCATTAGTTTCTCGGACGGTTTATTATCCAAAGATAAGCCAAATAGGCCTCACACCCCTTTCTCACATACTTTTGGGCTACCACCGAGGATATCACTCAGAGGCAACTCATTTACATCACCGGATTTTATTTTGACTGTCTCGCCGTTTGGCATTTCAATTTAATGAGCTTTCTTTTACAATCCACCACCGCCTCATGTGAAATTAACCAATCCATACCCAAGATTATATCAAATTCATCGAAGGGCAACAACATTAAGTCACCGAAAAAGCAATAGTCTCGTACCATCAACGGGCAACCTCTACACACTTTATCTACAAGCACACATCTACCCAAAGGGTTGGACACACGATTACGAACTCGGTAGACTCAACTAGCGAGTCTTACCAAATTTTAAAGTTTCACAAACATAAGAATGAGTCGAACCAGGATCAATTAATGCAATCACGGTGAGTATCAAAAAGAGTGAAAGTACCGGTGATGACGTCGGGAGGAAGCATCCTCTCTAGCTCGCGCGAAAGATATGCCCTAGCCGGAGCTCTAGCCTCGGATCGACTGTAGCATTCGTCGCGTTTCCTTTCTCGCTACCACCGCATTGCCCGAATGTGCGGGTGGTCCGCCTCGCATTGGCACGTTGTTCGGTGTAGTACTCAATCGCATTCTCGCCACCTAATTTCTGACACTCTCGATAAAATGACCGACGATCCACACTTATAGCAAGTCCGATCATGGAATCTACAACTCCTCGAGTGCCATTTCCCACAATGCTTGCATTCAACTCTAGTTTGTGGAACGTTACCAACATCAAGCTATCGAGGTAGCTCGGGAGCTCATAGGAGGTCGATCCGTCTCTAGCGCGATCTGTAGTAGTTTTCATTTACCGTAGTCATCTCTCGGCTTCTTGCTCGTGGGATGGAAGACTTTGCCCAAGACCTCTTTCGGATATCTCTGGCTTCGGTATCGGCCTTTCTTTTCTCCTTCCCGAGCTCTTCAGCTTTGCAAGCTCTCTCAACTAAAGTTACAAATTCTTGGATTTCAAGAACGCCAACAAACATCTTTATATCTTCATTTAGGCCGTCTTGAATCTTTTACACATAATGGCTTCAGAGAGACACACTTCTCTAGCATAACTACTGAGCGACAAATTTTCTTTCATACTCACATTCTGATCATTCGTCCCTTGTTTCACTTTCAAGGAACTCTTTTTGTTTTTGATCAATAAATCTTTGGCTAATATACTTCTTGCGAATTCAGTTTGGAAGAAATCCCATGTCACTTTTTCTTTCGGAACCACTGATACTAGTGTATTCCACCAGTGATATGCAGTGTCCCGTAGTAAGGATATAGTACACTTCAAGCATTCATCCGGAGTACAAGATAGCTCACCAAGTACCCGAATAGTGTTATCAAGCCACATTTCGGCTCTCTCAGCATCATCATCGTCATTGGCTTTAAATTCTTCGGCCCCATATTTTCGAATTTTGTCAACTGGGGGCCTACTAGATCTCATTGGATCTATCACCGGGGAGCTAGAGGATCCGGAGTTGGATTATTCGGGGTGGAGGTTGGGGTATATTCGGGTTATTCGATAAATTGGGCAAACCAATCATTCATCATCCGATAAAAGGCTTGCTTTGTTTCTCCTTCGTGGCTACCCGAAACAGGTCGAGAGTCTATCGGCGCTGATCCGTGGGTACGGTCAGGCGCCACGCTCTCCACATCATCAGCCACAGCTCTTTCTGGTTCAGAGTCCATTTGCTATATAAAACAAAATTCAGGCTGTCAGAAGTCACCACACTATCAACATATAACCACAGGCATGTATAGCTAGACTCACACGCCACTACGGTAGTCCTAGAATCGACTAAACCGTAAGCTCTGATACCAATCAAATGTAACACCCCTTACTCGAGACCATCGCCGAATTAAGTAAGAGGCATTACTAGACTTGACTACTAGTTCAACACACGAAAATCTTAAAGCTGTCAAACTGCGTTGTGCGCTTAATTTGGCTATAACTTGAGTTATAGAGTTCAAAATTCCGATCCGTAAATTTTCCTTGAAAGTAGACTCATATATCTATTCACCATAATTTTTCTAGAATTTTTCATGTGACCAATTAGTACAGTTTATTCTTCAAAGTTACCCTTATTACACTGCTGGACAGTTCTGACCTATCCTTATAAAACTGCAGTTATCTGATTGCACAATTTTCCAATGGTGTTCTTATTTATACCAATGAAAAATAGACTCATTTAGGATTCTACACATATAAACCATGATTCCTAATTATTTTTGTACAATTTTTGACAATTTTTCCAAAACAGGACAGTGACTCACGAATTCATTCAGAACAGGTTTCGTTCAAACTTAATTATCTCATAAGGTATAAATCTTTTTCCTACTCTATTTCTTTTATGTAAAAGTAGACACACTAAGGTTCAAATTCATAACTCACTCCTCTCCAAATTCATTATACCCTATTTTTGGTGATTTTCCTAACTCGCGTCACTGCTGCTGCTACAAGCTGTTTTATTTCATTCTTAAAAATAACTAGCTCCTACCCGAACCTCCTTACTTCAAAATTTCAAGGATTCAATTTATATTTAAACATTTCCTTAGTAAAACGATTAACTTGTTTAGGAATGCATGGACAATGCCATCATGAACCAACTTACATCAAAACACCCAACGTACTTAACAAAATTTTAGCCACTTTCGCATGGCTATTCTTTTTAGTGTTTACATGAGAACCGTAAAATTTCCTCAAACAAACCAAGCCTATCCTATACATGCCTTCTATTAAAGACCAACCCAAAATGAAGGAGTACCCAAAAAGTAGGTTGATAGTGTGAGTGACTTCCCAACGATCCCGGTGAGCTTGTGGCTTGCTCCTAATCTATAAAACAGAGGAAACATCTCAAACGAGTAAGCTTACTAGCTTAGTAAGTCCCAACTCATTTAAATTGAAACATTTAATTATTTATGAAGATGAAACAGTCCACATATGGCATTCTACGTAAACAACTAAGTAAATAGTTTACACAAGGCCAAATATTAATAATTCGAAACCTACTTTCATAGCGGTTATACATGCAAATCAATTGTCCCATAATAGCATGTTCTAAGCTCGACTTCCACAAATTACATTCATCAATAACAATTTGGCACAAGTAATATTTAACATAACATACCTCACATACTTACCCAAACCATATTCGTGACAATTTAGTTCTGAATTGTCTTGACAAGGATTAAACTCCTCTTAGGTAAATTTCATCACCGGCATCAAGCCTGCTAGGCGTAAAAGCTCGAAAAGTAACACCGGCGCAAGGGCCCGCTAGGCGTAAAGCCCGATAGGTAACACACACGAGGCCCAAGCTAGGCATAAAAGCCCGATAGATAACACCGCACGAGGCCCGCTAGGCATAAAAGCCCGATAGATAACACCGGCACGAGGCCTGCTAGGCATAAAAGCCCGAATGTCAAAATATCTTTACATGCTTTTCACATTTTCACTATACATATCGAATCATATACCTTTATTACCATTGCATTTAATAAATTTGAAATCAATCAAATCCATCACTATCACAATCGACCAACTCATGGTTTTATACCAAGCTTATACAATTTATATCATTCACTAGATATGTAAAGAATCTTTAGATGTAAGGTAACTCAAATACTTACTTATTCACCTTGCATTAGCCAAAACAATTTCCATCATATTCTCAACTTAAATCATCAACCAATATGTCAATGTACATTCGGCCATGATGTAATTAGACGTTAGTATTCATAAATTTTTAATAGTCAAGATAACCATAATTTACTCTTTGACATGATTTAACTAAAGGACTTACCTCGCTTGTCGATAAGCCGTGCAAATCGGCTACTCGATAATCTTTGTTTTTCCTCGATCTTGATCTTTTGTTCCCGATCTAATCTGGTTCAATTTTAACCAATTAACCACACGTCCATTCAATTCGAGAACAAAATCATAAAATACAAAATTTCAAGACATAACAATGTGCATTCGGCATACATCCCTACTTTGTTCAAGTGCATTCAAATTATTAGGGAACACTTTGGTAGTAATTTCCTTGATGTGTTTTAGCTTACATCTTATCTTCTCATCTAGCCGTACCTTAATTTAATATAATTACACATATACAATCAAATACGTTAACTCAATTTCATTTTCCCTTATGGCCGAATATACTAGTTCCATACCCATACATTTTCTTTCAACATACAACCAAGAAACAAGCTAACAACCACATCTAATTCAAGCATTTAACTAATCTAATTTAACCTATTGAACACCACAATAAAATTTCAATCCACTTGGGTTTCTTCTCCATGGCCGAATGGCCCTTAGGTGCCTAAGATTCTCTATAACTCTTCCATCCATCAAACTTACCCCCTTGCACTAGTTTACTTCAAGTAATCAAGTTTTAAACTTAGTTCACCCAATAACTTAACATCACATATAACAATCTTATATGGTAAATTTCATTATAAGAGAATGACCTAACAACAAAGCACATGAAGAAACATTTTCATAAATATTCATCCCATTATTCGCCAATTAGTAGGATACCCTCAAGCCAATCAACATAATCTTCTTAAACATGCTCAAGATACTTCTTCTCGAGTTGTCTAAGTTCATTTATACAACAAAGTACAAACTCTCATCCATGGCCGAATTCCTCATGTTTGAGATCAACCATTTTCTACTTGTTTTTCCCTAATGATCAAAGAAATCAACACAAATCTAAGGGTAGGTTATCAAGCTAAGATTCAACTCTTACCTTGATTCCCACATGCATGGCCGAATCTTATCTTACTCAACTTAACAAATTTTTGCTTGTTTCCAAAGAGAATAAATCAAGAAATCAAGCCACATCAAGATAAATTATTAAGGTGAAGTTCAAACTCTTACCTATACTAACACATGCAAGGGCCGATTGAAGAAGATGAAAGTTCTTCCTTCTTCTTGATGGTGATTTCGGGTGGATGTTGAATAAGGAAGAAGAAAGAAATTTTTCTTTTCTTTTCTTTTGTTTAAAACAATATTCACCCATTTAGCATGCTTATGACAATATAATACTTTAAAATTATAAAATGCATAGAAAGCATATTATTCTAGCATGCTTGCCAGTCCACCTTATTTAATTATGGGGGATTTGACATGCAAATCCCCATGTTTTATAGACAATTCACTTAGCTCCCTTTTTAGTAATGCCCACTACATTGGTCCTTTTTGCAATTTAGACCTTTTTAACAAATTAAACACTCAAATAGCTAAAATTTTCTACGAAATTTTCACACTCACTAAAACACTCATAACAAACACAATACCTACTATTATAATATCTCTTAGGCTCGGATTCGTGGTCCCGAAACCACTGTTCCGATTAGGGTCAAAATTGGTCCGTTACATCCATTGTTGAATCTATGTGTTCTTTGATGTTTAATGTTGAAATATGAAAGCTTGATGATAGTTTTACATGTTTTGTTAAGTGATTATTGATGAAAATGCATAATAGGGATTAAATTGTGAAATGTGCAAATTGTGTGGTTGAAATGTAAAATAAATGAAAGTTTTGGACTGCTAGGGACCTATATATAATTCGGCCAAGCATGGGTTGTTTTGAATTGTGTGAATTTTGTGTATTTGTGAAATAAAGACTAAATTAATTAAATGCGAAAGTTTAGGGGCTAATATGTAAAAATGCCCAAATGTGCATTTTTGGATTAGTTGAATGAGTAGATGAATAAATAAGTTAATTTTGAATTCATATAGATCAAGAAAGAAAGAATTCGGATTTAGATCGGGGGAAAGGCAAGGTTATCGAGTAGTCGATCCAACACGTCAGTTCCGAATACGAGGTAAGTTCGTATGTGATGATTACATTATAAATGTATGTTAAAATGCTTTAATATTGCATAAATTGTTAAAAGGGATTATGGATAATTTATGAATTGTGAAAACGACTTTACAGATGCATTCGATGATAGAAACGAAAAGTGTGAAAGCCTAGTTGAACCTTAAGAATAGTTTTGGATACTATTGACATGTCAGTAGGTGATACGTTGAGTTGGCTTCAGGCCATGATATTAGCACTTCGTGTGCATATTTTACCGATTTGGCCTCGAGCCATGCATATCGGATGATTTGGCTTCGAGCCATGATAATAGTTCTTCAGATAAGTTACCTTGATTTGGCTACGGGCCATGGTATAGGTACTTATCTACGAGAGTCCTGAGTATCTGATTTCTTTTTCAAATGGTTCAAAGGGTAAACAAATGATGTGGTTGAGAAAGAGGTGAGTACGAGCCGATACAAGTATGTGTAGAACCTATTCGAGTATTAAATAGTGAAAGTTCGATGAGTTTGTATTTGATCATGTTTTGAGACATGGGAAAGGTTTGTAGTTAATGTATATATTGTTTTCTCATGTAAAATTAGTTGATTTTCTTTTATTCGATGAATGAAGTTATCCATATATGAGCTTACTAAGCTATGAAGCTTACTTGTTATTTTTCTATGTTTTATAATGAATCAAGGCTAGCTTAGATCCGGGAGTCGTTGGGAACATCATCGCCTTATCAAACATCTATGTTGGTACTTTTGAATTATACATTTATGGTATATGGCATGTATAGGCTAGATGTGGTATTTTGGTTGTGATCATAGCCATGAGATTTGGCTTGTAAATGATGTTAATATTGATGTGTGTTTGGCTATTAGAAATGGCTTGTAAATGTGAATGTTTTGGTTTGTATATATATATAGCCATGAGTGATGGCTTATTTTTTTCATTTTGGCATGGTTGTAACCAAGACATTATGGAAGTTATAATTGTTATGTGAATTATGGTAAATGAACCATATTGTTTTATATTGTTTTGGCATGTATTTGGGTAAGTAAATGGTAGTGATTTGAGAATTAGAATAGATGAAATTATAATGGTATGAATTGTGCATTTGGTTGATGTTTTTGGCTGCCTAATTGTATGAAGAAACGGTACCATTTTGCCTTGTGTAGGTATATTGAAGTTGGGGTGGCAAATTGTCCTTGCAAATGGCCTATTTTTCTCCACACGGGCAGAGACACGGGCGTGTGTCTCAGCCGTGTGTGACATACAGTTATGTTACACGGTCGTGTGTCCTTTGGTGTTGAAATTGAATTGAAGTATGCTCCACACGGTCTTACATACAGGCGTGTGACTGGCCATATGGTACAAGTCAGTATACCCCCTATTTGGCACGCGGCCTAGCACATCTTACACACGATCGTGTGACTGGCCATGTGGTACAAGTCAGTATACCCCCTATTTGGCACACGGCCTAGCACACGGGCGTGTGACTTGGCCGTGTTGCATAAGTCAGTATACCTTACAGGTTTGGCACAACCTAGCACACAGCTTGGCACATGGGCGTGTGTAGCAACTTCAAAGGGCACACGAGCTAGACACATGGGCGTGTGGTGGGCCGTGTGACCCAAGTCAGTATGTATACCATGTTTCCACACGGCCTGAGACACGGGTGTGTCTGGGGCCATGTGAGGCACACGGTCTGTTCACACGGGCGTGTGACCCTTGTATGGTTGAAATTTTTCTAAGTTTCTAAAAATTTTCATATGTTATCGGTTTAGTCCCAAACAACTTATAAAGCATGTTTAAGGCCTCTAGGCCCTTATAAGGGACAATGTAATTGTGTTGAATGATTTAAGAGAATGAATGCTTTATGTTTGATAAATGTATGCTATATGTTGTGAATTGATCGGTAATACCTCGTAACCCTACTCTGGTGACTGATATGGGTTAGGGGTGTTACAAATCATGTAATAGGACACTCAAAAAGAGCTTTGGTAGTGCCCAACACATACAAAATCACATCCGATCAGAATGCTCGAGAAGGCTTTTAATAGGATGCTTGTCCGAGCTATAATGTCCACAACATATGCAGGATTATAATCAATACGGGAAAAAACTGTATCCATCACATTTCATTATTCAAACGAGACTTATCAATTATCGAACAATATCGGGTATGTGATTAATTTCATACATTAACCACTTATGCAATTCACACAAACACAATATTTGATTCAATCATTTAATATACATAATTAAGTTACTTGAACTTACCTCTATACTTGTTCGTATACAGAAATCTACTAATCCGACACTTTTTCTTTTCCTCGATCTAACTTCGTATTTGAGTTTTTCAGATCCAACTAAGCCAAGAAAGCTTGCTTTAATGTTTTTATCTTTCCTAGGGTTTCCATGTATTTTAATTTGGGGATGAAGATGAAATAAGATGATATTAAACTATTATCACCTTAATTTATTCTAAATTCCAATTTAGTCTTTTTCTTTTTCTAATTTTCCATGGATGAATCATCAAAAATATCTACTAACTTTTCTTAATGATCTTAATGATCTAGTTACCATATAAGGACCTCAAATTTTGAATTACATAGTTATTTGATACTTATAGCTACTAGAACTCAACTTTTGCATTTTATGCAATTTGGTCCTTTCCACAATTAAACATGAAATCGGTAAAATTTTCTTAACGAAATTTTCATACATCATTTCTATCATAATGCGAATCATGTAATAATATTAAATTAAATTTTCTTTCTGATTCTGATTTATGGTTTCAAAACCACTATTTCAACTTCACTGAAAACAGGCTGCTACAACTTTCCCCATCTGGTGACAACTTTATGCAAAAAAGGTGAGTGTACCCATGACCCCCACTAAGCAGTCATTAAAACCATCCTAAAGTATTATTGGGGACACATTGTTCCAACAATACATCGAGCTACTGACCAAATAGATAAAAGATAGGAACAAGCGACAACAAGAAACGACAGCTACACCCACCTCGTCACAAAGGTTGGCACGAGCTCAAGAAGATGTTGGTGAGAGTAGTCATCCATAGTTAGATTGGGTGATTCAGTCGATGCAAGAATCAGGACCAATTTTTCAAGAATTTGCAAGGAAAAACAACATTTGGGTTCCCAATTATACACTTAAAATGTTTGGACCAAAAAATATGGACCAAGAAGAAAAGTTACATGAAAGCGAAGAGGAAGAAGAAGAAGAGAGGAATGATGATCATGTGTCTAAGAGTTTTAATATTTATATAATGAATGATCGAGCCTAGAAACTAACTATCACCGTGATTGAGGCAAGCGCACCTATCGAATAGTAGTATAGCTTAGTGGCAAGACCAGAATGTCGAACCCAAGGGACCCAAGGGAACCAAAAGTACTAGTACTAACTTTCTTTCTATTATTTAGCCTAAAATAAAAGGGATTTAATGTTTATCTAGCTAAGTACTAAGCTAAGGATGCCAAGACACAGAGAATGGATTGGGAAAATACTTTTGAGAAAACCAATTGATTAAGACAATGCCTAAGGAAGAATCCACCTAGACTTCACTTGTTATTTAACTTTGAACCAGACGATTTATTCACTTGACTTGATCCGTAAGGTTCCCTAATTTATATTAGTACCTCTTTCGAGTCTGCTAAAGTGGCACGACCGTGTGGCGAACTCCAGGCCGTGTGGATTTCTTACTTTGGCCCATTTCTCTGTTTTTGACCCGTTTCTCGTTCTTTTCATCCTCCTATGCTCTCCTAAGTATAAAACATGAAATTAAAGGACTAGGAGCATCAAATTCTACAATTCAAGGGATAAATCATCCAAAAGTATGCCAAATATGGGATTTAAAATATGTATATATTACGGTTTATCAAATACCCCTACACTTAAGTTATTGCTTGTCCTCAAGAAAAATCCTCAACTCACGATTAAATTTCATTCTTCTCAACTTATAACTCCTATCAATAATGTTTCGAAATAATCTATAGGTAATCGTACATTGAAAATTCAAAACTAAAAGAACATCAAAGTTTCAAACGATCCAAGTTGAGCATTTTATTCATGAAAAACATAGGTATCCCCCATTATCTAGGTAATCACCTTTGATTCAAAATATCACAAAGTTAACATCCTCACCAAGGATTCACTCAAATCGCTCTAAGTGTCTAAGGGACAAAAAATTAAGCACTCAATAGTCAACATGAAAAGTTATTACCATAGGCTTGCATGAAAATCAAATCTCCACCACTATAAATTGAGATGATATATCGATCAAAAGGTCTTTAAAAAGGGTTGTAACGTGGCTTGGTTAGGGGGCGTGGTCACAGCCTAAAAGAGGATGTTAGAATCGAGATCGAGTTGACAAATTACCGAACTAGAAAAATAGACTGATAATGAATAATTACATTAATAATATAAGATGTGAGATTTACTGTTTAAGCTCATAAAAACATAGAACTAATAATACTTTCGATTTTTTTTAAGAACAAATCATGTACAATAATAAGAATTTAACAACTGAAATGAGAAACATAATTAGGCAACTTCTCAAATCAAACCTCGATAAAAAGGTTAAAAGAATAGGAAAAATTCTTTAATGAATCAAAAAGAGTAAGTCTTGGGTTAATATTAAGGGTAAATCAAGAAACGATTAATTAGGATCAAAGGGGTTCACTAGGGGTTAATTATGGAGGTAGGCCTTTTGGGAAGTAAGTGGGTTAAATCCTAGGTGCCTTTATCATCTCAGTATATCAAATAAAAAATGTGGTCTTGACATGTATAATCAAAGCAAGTTCTAGAATAACAGATCCATATTAACTCACTCAAAGCAACAATAAAAGTGAGCACGAAAGAATGTATGCTCTAAAGGCTCAAAATCTCACAAAAATTATTGGTTTTAGATGTCAACCTTGTGAACTTCAAACTTCAAGATAATACCTAAACTTGGGAAAACAACCTAGAAAATTTTTTAATTTTCAAAAATCAACTTATCATGCTTGATTCTCTAAAGCCTTCAAGTTTAAACAATCAATGCACAACTGCCTATGTTTTAATTCAAGACATATCAATAAAAATCATAAATCAATCACAAATTGTTCAACAAAACTTAGGAATTTGAGAATAATGCAAAAAGTTAGGGCTTAAAATTCACCCCCCACACTTAAGATGTACATTTCCCTCAATGTACAAAGATAGATATTCTAGAGATTAATAGTATTAAATTAAGAGAGAAAGGGAGAGGGGAAACTTCCTGAATTTTGGATGGATTCCTTGAGTTGGAAGTGTAGAAACTTGATTTGGAGGTGTAGGATAAGTTGGAGGAGGCGTCTCTGGTGGTGGTATGGTGGCCGCCAACAATCACTGCGCTAGATGAAGAAATTGGGTAACTCGTGAAGAAATAGCCAGGAAATAATAAGAATAATTCAAAATATACTAATTATCTATTTAAATACAAGAAAGATAAAGAGAAAGAGTGTAAAAATTAAAATAAAATTAAAAGAAAAGATCAATGGACTTAAAAGTCCTTATCTTTATGTAACATCCTGAATTAGGGGTTATTTGTGATTGTATTGTTGTGCATATGATTGGATTGCTGTGATGTTATTTGTGGTATTATAAGACTTAGCTATAGGCCTTGAGTAGCCTTGAGTGGTAGAAAAATTTCACATTCAGCTTTAAGAAACAAGGAGCCATAGTAAATAGGGGATAGGAGTTTTAAAAAGGAATATGAGACACAAATAAGGCCTAGGAAAAGTGGCTAGGGAGGTGCCACTTAAGTTCTGGAATTGACGCCACCAAGGGGAGCAAGGGAGCCTAGGTTCAAGTAGCAGAATTCCCCTTTTCTGCTTCTTATTTTGACGGCAATGGATGAGAGAGTTGTACTTAACTCAAATTCTTTTTGATAAGAAGGGATTATATTTGAATAATTTTAAACGGTTGGCCAAGAGTGATTTCGGGAGTTTGCCGAAATCTTAGACTCCTTGTTGGAGAGGAGTAAACAGCTAGGAGACTGAATAGAGGGGGAGGAGTGCCGAATTTTCTTAAGGCACCTATTTTCTTTCACTTTAATCCTCATCTTCTTTTGTAAGTAGCCGAATCTCCCCCCTACTATCTCATCTTCCACCCCTTTTTCCTCCTTTTCTTCTTTTCTCAAAATCGAAACCACCATTGTTCATCTTCTTCTCTTCTTCTTTTTGCCTAAAACCGAAACCCTCTCTACCCTTTTCTCTGCCGAAACCCCTATCTCCCTTTTTCCATTA
The DNA here is from genome assembly GCA_025503065.1 of Gossypium bickii. Classification (NCBI taxonomy): domain Eukaryota; kingdom Viridiplantae; phylum Streptophyta; class Magnoliopsida; order Malvales; family Malvaceae; genus Gossypium; species Gossypium bickii. Next base: position 35,336,618 of record CP106717.1, on the reverse strand, counting down.
TTTTCTTCTTGATTCTCTAGCCAAATCTACTCTACCCTTTTGCCGAAATCTTCTTTCTCCTATTAAATCTACTTTGGCCGAATATCAGGTGGGCATAGATTCTTTTCGGGATTTCTTCTTCAAACGGTTTGTAAGGGGTAAGTGATAGCCGAAACTCTCCTCCCATTATTCCTTTTTCTCTGTCGACTTAGACGAAGGGAAAAGCCGAAATCTGGCATTTATTGATGGTTTGGCTAACCACCCTTTGAAACTGATTTCATCTAGGAACTCCGGAATTTTCAAGGCAGTAGATTTGACCCTCCATTCTTTGCTAATCGATTTGGTAAGCCTGTGGTAAGGAATCCTTCTTAGTCTTTCCATTAGATACTTGGGAAAGCCGAAAGCTAATCACTTGTATGGATCTAAGGTTTGGCCGATTGCAAGGAATCCAGTGTGTGGCTTCGGGATTTGGTTGGAAACCAAATCGGTTCAAGGTAAGTGCCACAAATAAGCCTTTGGGATTTAGTTATTGTAGCCGAATAGGCCTATGTCACTAACTTTGATGTTGGCCGAATATAGGGTCAAGGGATCTAGCACAGTAGATCGGATCTTCGGGAGCTAGGACTCGTGTTAATAACAGGTGTGTACTTACACACTTCATAACTAATAAATTGTCAATAAACTGTATGTGTTAAATCGGATATGTGTAGATCTGGATTGATACCGTAAGGGTATGAGCAAAGATTCGGGTAAGTCCGTTTCGATATGAGCTTGTTATATAATGCACGTTGATACATGGCATATTTGGGATATGTGTTATATGAAAACATGGCCTTTAATAAATTCAGTGTATTATTATTATTGCATGATTGGCATGATTTTATGTTATATGCACATTGCGTTATGGTGGGTGATATGAGTGGAGGGGGAAGTGATATCCGTGTCTTTGGACACCAGTGGTTTGGTACCACATTTCGTGACTTTGGGTCACCAGAGGTTTGGCACCTCATAGCAACTCTTCCCAGTGGTTTAGCACCATAGTGGGTTGGCCCCACGGTTGATATTACGAGATTGTTGCCAGTGATTTGGTATCACACGTAGGTTGGCCCCACAAACTATTATTCGTCACTTCGGGTCACCAGTGGTTTGGCACCACAATATTGATGGATATCATGACTTTGGGTCACCAGTTGTTTGGCACCACCAGTGGTTTGGTACCACACGGGGTAGACAAAAGGAGTGATGGATGGCTAGGTTGGGTGCATGCTATACTTAGTTATGATTTGTGTAAGCTGTTGCATTAATCGGGGGAGAGGTTATACATTGAGTCTTGGTGACTCACCTTCTCCCTTAACTTTTTCAAGTGACTCGTAGATCGCGGATGAGGAGCCGGACGGACTCGAGGTGGCCATGCAATGGAAAACTTAGTTTACATAGACCTTGGTTTATTTTTATCTCATTCTTGTTTCATTAATTCGAGTTGTAATAAGGCCCTGAGAGTTTTTAAGTATTTTTACCAAGTATCTTTATTATTATGTTTTATTATGGATTGACAATTTAAATATTAATTGCAAATGATTTTATTTCCTTAAGTATATATATATATGATAAAGTTTTAACCCGGGAGTTTGGTAACAACTTAATTTATTTCGAAATTCAACTACACAAGGTTTTCCTTTCTAAAGACAATAAATTTATTTACTTCACCGTTAAATCAAAATATTTCCAAACGTCTTCCGCAGTAACATACCAGATCCGGTCAGGGCTTGTGGGCCGGGTTTGGAGTGTTACACTTTAGATGGTTCACGAGGTGGGGGTGATTTCTATGGTCGTGGGTGGTGATTCCCTAACAGCCTTTTTAACCTAAATGATAGAAATTGAAATATAATAATATAAATTAAGCATAAGAAAGAAAAAGGGAAGGAAAATAAAGGAGAAGAAAAAAGAAAAAGAAAAATTAAATGGACTCAAATGTCCTTCGCTTGTCGGATAAATGAAGCGGCCGGCATGAACTCATGTAGATTGGTCTCGTACGGAGAGACTGTGCTAGGGTCCTTTCACTTCTTTGACATGGGAGTGGTAGTGTTGGCCTTACCTTTAGGCATTGAGTGATAGTGGTAAGGATGGTGAAAAAGGAAGAATGAGGGAAAATGGGGAGAGATAATAGTCAAAGAAAAGGTATAGTGGCTAGGGTTTGATTGAAAAAGAAATTGGGGAGAAAGTGAGAAAAAAAGAGGGTTTAAATAGGAAATAGGGATATGATGGCTTCCCATGCCTGTGTGCCACGGGCATGTTGGGTTAGACGGCCATATCGCACGGCCGTGTGGTGCTTTATTCATTTCTCCCACGCTTGTTAGAGGTTGCCATGCCCATGTTTGACTAATCGGTGTTGACCACGGCTTAAAAGCACAGGCGTGTTGCATACCCGTGTAGATTTCTCAATGTCGACCACGGCCATATCGCACGGTCGTGGCATTTTGTCGCAGCCCGTGTTTGGGAAAATTCTTGTCCACACCGATGTACCTACTCGTAGTGTCCACACGGGTACGGCCACACCCGTGTGTAAGGCCGTGTGGTAGTGAAATTTGCATTTTATTAACGTGGTTAATTTGTAGTTAGATGCTAAAAATTAAAAATATGAAAATTAATGCGGTTAGTGCTCAGGTTGCCTCCCGAGAAGCGCTCGTTTAAAGTCTTAAGCTAGACTTACCTTTCATTCGCGTATTCATGGTGGTTTGAGGAGTTGAAAATCCTTTGTCATGCTATCAGTTCTACTATCAATATATAGTTCGAGTCGAGTAGCGTTTACCTTAAAAGTATCGAACTTAGGATTAGTTACCTCGACTATTCCATATAGGAAGATATTTAGTACCTCAAAAGGGATTTCTTCATTTGTATCAAGGTCTGAAGTGGTGATCCGAGGGTCTTTTGTATCTAACAATACCTGATCTCCTATCTTGAACTGGGTTGTCCCATCTTTAAGTTTGACATGGTTTTGCTTTGGTTCTGCTTCGTGTGTTTTTGGTTTCTCCTTGAAATGTGTCTTCCACTCGTCTAGTTCATCGATTTGAAGCCTTCGTTCCTCATGAATTACTTCTTTATTGGCAGGAGGTCTAGGATATGGCTCAGTTGTGTAGTTTCATGGTGTTTCCTGTAAAGAAGGTTGAACCAAATGGTCATTAATAGAATTTATGTTGTCACCTGAATTACTTGATATCCTAGCCGTCGAGAGCCTGAAGAGTAATCGTTTCGTCACCTATACGAAGTATGAGTTCACCTGTACCAACATCAATTTTAGTTTTACCAGTTGCTAAAAAGGGTCTTCCTAAAATTAAAGGAACATTGTTGTCCTCATCCATGTCTAAAACAACAAAATCTACTGGGAATATGAATTTGATCAATTTTTACTAGCACATCTTCAATTATACCCCTAGGAATTCTAATAGTTTTATCAGCTAATTGAATGCTCATCCTAGTTTGTTTGGGTTTCCCTAGACCTAGCTATTTAAACATTTTATAAGGCATAACATTTATGCTTGCCCCTAAATCAGCTAAAGCATTATCAATAGATAAACTACCAATTAAGCACGGAATTGTAAAACTCCTTGGATCTTTTAATTTTTATGGTAGTTTATTTTGAAAAATTGCCAAGCATACTGCATTTAGCTCTACATGCGATGTATCGTCTAACCTCCGTTTGTTTGTCAAAAGCTCTTTTAAAAATTTCCTTGAATCTGCATCTGCGAAAGAGCTTCAAGAAACGGTAAGTTAATATGTAATTTTTTTAGAAGTTTAAGAAATTTACTGAATTGTTCATCTGTACAGTCTTTCTTCATCGCATTGGGGTATGGCACCCGAGGTTGGTACTCTGTGATTACCGATTTTTGTTTATTATGTCTTACCTCAACCTTACCTTCCTCTACCACATTCTCTTGCCTCACTTTTGGTTCATCTAAGCCTTCATTATCGCGAGCCGTTATTGCTTGAAGTTGCTCATTTATGTTAGTTTCAGTGTTGCTTGGTAGGCTTCCTTGTGATCGTTCAGAGAACTACTTAGCAAGTTGCCCTAATTGGTTCTCGATCCCTTGAATCGATGCTTGTTGATTTTTGAGTGCTGTCTCGGTGTTTTGAAAACGGGTTTCTGACACAGCTATGAATTTTTTTAACATCTCTTCAAGGTTCGGCTTCTTCTCTTGTGGGTAAGGTTGCTGTTGAAAGCCTGGGAGGGGTTGTTATTTTTGATTTCCTTGACCACCCCATGAGAAATTGGGGTGGTTCCTCCAACCTGGATTGTAAGTATTACTATAAGGGTTATTTTGAGGTCTAGAATTATTATCCATATAGTGAACTTGCTCGTTTTTAGCGCTCGGGTTGTAAGGCTGATATTCTTTGTTGTTCATCCCTCCTCCATTCGTATTGCACTGCATAACTGGATGTACCTGCGAATAACCACATAAACCATCAATTTTCTTACTTAACAGTTCTACCTGGTTTGATAGCATCATTGCTACGTCGAGGTTGAAAACACTGGTGACTTTTGTTGGCTTTGTCCTCGTGACATGCCACTGATAGTTATTCAGTGACATCTCCTCTATAAACTCATAAGCCGCTTTAGGAGTCTTGTTATTCAGGGTTCCACTGGCGGCTAAATCGATCAACTGCCTAGTTGAGGGGTTCACACTGTTATAAAAGGTTTGGACTTGTAGCCACAAGGGTAACCCATGGTGAGGGCACCTCATTAGTAGATCCTTGTATCTCTCCCATGCATCGTAAAGTGTCTCTAAATCCATCTGCACAAAAGAAGAGATATCATTCCTCACTTGGCCGTTTTAGCCGGCGAAAAATAATTTAACAAAAATTTTTCGGTCATTTGTTCCCATGTAGTAATTGATCCTCGTGGTAACGAGTTCAACCACTATTTAGCTTTGTTCCTCAACAAAAAGGGAAACAACCGAAGACGAATGGCATCATTAGAAACGCCATTTATTTTGAAAGTATCGCAAAATTCTAGGAAGTTTGCCAAGTGATTGTTTGGATCTTCATCCTGCAAACCATCAAACTGAGCAAATTGTTGTATCATCTGAATTGTGTTTGGTTTTAGTTCAAAATTATTTGCAGCAATAGCAGGTCTAACAATACTTGATTTAGTTCCTGTTAAATTAGGTTTAGCATAATCATACATAGTACGAAGAGCAGGATTTTGATTCACCGGGTTTGCGGCAACCATAGGAGGAAGCGGATTGTTATTAGCCATCTCTTCGGTAGTATTGGTATCGTCCTCTTGCTCTTCTTCCATGTATTGTAAGCTTCTCATTATTTCTCTTCTATTTCTACGAATGGTACCTTCTATATCGCTGTCAAAAATCAAGGGTCCTGACGGGTTCCTCCTAGTCATAAACTAGAAAAAACCTATCAGAACAAATAATAGAGAGAAATCAGAAAACTAAAAAAATAAATATTAGAATGAAATAAATAAATAAAAGAAAAATGGCTAAAGTAATAAAAATTGAGTGTTCCTAATATTTCAGTTCCCCGGCAACGGCGCCAAAAACTTGATCGTGTGTCTGAGAGTTTTAATATTTATATAATGAATGATCGAGCCTAGAAACTAACTATCACCATGATTAAGGCAAGCACACCTATCGAATAGTAGTATAGCTTAGTGGCAAGACCGGAATGTCGAACCCAAAGGAACTAAAAGTACTAGTACTGACTTTCTTTCTATTATTTAGCCTAAAATAAAAGGGATTTAATGTTTATCTAACCAATTACTAAGCTAAGGATGCCAAGACATAGAGAATGAATTTTGAAAATACTTTTGAGAAAACCAATTTGTTAAGACAATATCCGAGGAAGAATCCACCTAGACTTCACTTGTTATTTAACTCTAAACCAGACGAATTATTCACTTGACTTGATCCGTAGGATTCCCTAATTTATATTAATACCTCTCTCGAGGCTACTAACGTCTAACCCTAGGTTGATTAATTGAAATCTATTTCTAATTAAAACCCCTAGTGTTGCATTAACTCGATCTATGGACTCCCATATTAGGCTTGACCCTAATCCGGTAGATTTACTTCGTCCTATCTCTAGGAGTGCGATCAATTCCGCTTAACTATGCTAGATCTACTACTAAATAGAGACTTTTGCTACTCTGAATAAGCACACCAATACTTGAATCAATATCCTGAAATATTAACACAATAATTAAGGACACATAATTAAGAACAAATCAAGTATTTATCATACAGTTCAGAAAACAATAACAAGATCCGTCTTAGGTTTCATCCCCCTTAGGTATTTGAGGAGTTTAGTTCATGTAACACCCTAAACCCGGCCCATGCGGTATGACCGGATCTGACATGTCACATGAAGAAAGCGTAAAACATCGTGTGATTTTTACTAAAATAGGCGTTACTTGGTTGTGTTTAAGTAACAAGTTTTGTATGTAAATATTTGATAAAATACAGCTATTTTGAAAGATCGTTTGATGAGTCAAAAATCGAGGTAGTGAGCTTTAAAATCGTGACTTTTGAAAATGTCGTAGATAATTTTGAAAGAGAATCCGAGTTAAATCATTTGTAAAAGTTTGCTATAAAATCCATTTATTAATCAATTTTGGAAATCATTATTTGTATTTTTAGAAAATTCACTTTTTAAACAATTTAAGAAAAATAATAAAAACATCCCAAACATAAAGCAAAATAAAAATAGTCCAGAGGCCTTATTACAACTTAAAAACCCAAAATAGTAAAAGTAATAAAGTAAACGGAAATAAAAATCTAAAGTTCAGAAACACCATTGCTGAAGTATGGCTTCCACCGAGTCATCCATGGCCCAAGTCCACATCACTGAGCATTACCTACAAGGGTTAAGAAAAAGGGGGAGTGAGTTACAAGAACTCAGTGTGAAATCCCCTTACCGTCATCCACTGGGCCTGAATCCATATAGCAATCATCTTGGACCAAAGCCCATTAACATAACAATATTAAATTGAAGCAAATGTATGCAACCCAACCCATCCAACCAACACACCCCCGTACCATCCAATCACACCTGTGGGGATCAAGTCAACCCAGCCCGCCAATCACACCAATTCGCAGGCAAGTTGCCATTTATAATATATTTTTATTGTTGCCAAGCCACCGGAATAACAGAATATACGTGGCATAGCCACTACTGATGGTAATATAATCAGTACATAGCCTTGGGTAAATATGACCGACATAGAGTCATTGATTCCTATGTTAGGCACATAGCCATTATCAGAATTTGTGGCAGAGCCACCAGGCTACACTTCTCTTCGACATTTTTCCCATCCCATACAAATTATGTAAATGCAACATACATAATAAAGCATAATATCCACAAATATAAACAACAATAATTAATCCAGTGATTTATTACGGTAAATCGACCAATTATAGAACTTTGTAATTCGGTCCATTAAGGAATTCTAGCAAATTAGCCCTTTAGGGACATTTCCGTAATTCGGCCCATAGGGGCATTTTTGTAATTCGACCCGTAGGGGCATTTTCATAATTCGGTAATTTTACCCACTAAGGGTAATTCGGCAATCTCGCAACCTAGGGGTATTTCGGTAATTTACCCTCCAAGGGTATTTTGGTAATTCCGCAACCTAGACTTAATTACTAATGTGGGGCATAAAAATTGAAACTGTCCATCTACATCATACTGACTAAATTGACTATAAATCAATTTAGGAAACTCGTAATTTAGATCTGTAAATTTTCTTTGAAACTAGACTCATATATTTTCTTGCTACAATATTTCTAGAATTTTTGGCTTAGCCATTTAGTACAGTTTATTCATTAAAAATTCCCTTGTTTCATTGACCAACGATTCTGACCTCTCTTACCCTAAATTCAAATATCTCACTGTACGGTTTTCATATGTTGCTCCCACTTGTTTCTATTGAAAAAAGGCTCACTAAGGAATCTATAAATATAACTTATAACTCATAATTCACATTGTACAATTTTAAACGATTTTTCCAAGACAGAATAGGGAACCACGAAGTCAATCAAAACCAGTCTCACTAAAATTAAAATACCACAGAATATAAAATTCCTCTTCCTCCTCTGTTTATTTCATATAAAAATAAACACAGTAAGCTTTATTTCTATATCTTATTTACTTTCTAATTCCCTTTCTCCTATTTTTCGTGATTTTTCAAAATCACGTCACTGCTGCTGACCAAACTGTTTCATTGCAAAATATGGTTACCACTACGAATATACACACGCCCGAGTGGTCACGAGTGCCGGTTTCTGGTTTTCTTCGGTATTTCGACCGAATCACAGAACATTTAATGCAAACTTTCAGAGAGGTATGAGATTACACACCATTTCAAATAGGTATTCGGAAGGGTACAAGATTACACACCTGATTTGGATTTCCTAAAGAACCACTCTTCGTTGACCCTAAAACAATACCAACCAAAAGTTAGCCTCGGATTTCCAAAAGATTTCAAACCCAACGTATTACTTATACTTGAATCACTTACCTCTACGTGATCTCCCTCTACGGGGTCCCGATATTCAACCCCGCTTTCTGACTAACACCACTCGCTCCTTTACTGCAACTGATGTTAACGATCCTCACCCTTTGATTATCAAAAGAATCGACAAAAGAGTGTTTCGGCTTAACTTACCTCAGAGAAAAGTCAAATGGAAGAAAAGATTCGACACAACAGTAAAACTTAAGATCCACTATTCATTTTTGGGACACACTACAATGAAAACCGAAAGATGAGAAGAATAGAATCAACCACTTGAAGATTAAGAGGGAAAAAGAAGTAGGGGTTTCGGCCAAGAAAAGATTTGCAACACATGGCTCAAGTTTGTACTAGCTAGGATTGGATGAAAAGAGAGAAAAGATGAGTAGAAGGAACACTATAGAAGAAGAGGGGATTTCGGCAAGGAGGAAATGTAACCAAAAGAAACAAAATATTAGGTAAAGAAAAAGTGACCCAAAAATGTGAAAATACAAGGGAGAGCTAGAGAAATTTGGCTCCCCCCTCCAAAACCATGTATCATCTTTACCAAAAGATGAGTGTTGACCCCAAAATGTTCTTTCCAAAACATCCCCCACATAATAGGCCAACATGTTCCCTTCTCTTACCTTTTTCCTTCATTTCTTTCCTTCATTTTCTCTAGTCTTCCTCCTTACCATATTCCTTAGCCATCTTTCCATCAAAATAAAAGTCTTCCTTACCATAATAAAGCCTTAGCCGACACTTACCTTATTAGTAAAAAAAAAAATTAATCTAAAATATTTGCACTAGGTGGGATTCGAACCTTAGACCATTAGTACACTCTACACGCCACTTTCCACATTTACCAATAGACTCCTTGTGCTAGTAAATTACTCACTTATTTCCATAAGCATTGATGCCACTTACCTGCTCTCCTTAAAGTGCTTAAACATAAAAATTTTGCTAAGGCCCAATTTGAACCCGGAACTTCCTAGAACCCCGTAACTTTCCAAAATCACCTTCCTAATAAGTCCAACTTGAAATAATGCTATTCTCAAATTCCCATAAATTTTAACATGCTTCTACGCTCAAGGTCCAATGGGCCCAATCCTACTAGGCCCAATTTCGGGTCATTACAGTTCATGTTTAAAAAAGAATACATCTCAGAAGAATTTAAATAACAAAACATAAAGAAAAACCTAAAACCCCCTGAAGGAAATTGAAGGGAAGATCCTCAGTCTTGAGTGTGATTCCGGCTTTTGAGATGGATCAACTGGCTTTCTTCGAGTAATTCCCTACTTTCGGCTCTCTCTGGCTTTGCTCTTGTCAAAAGCTCTGACAGAGGCCTTCTGTCGAACTCCCTTTTTAGGTTGCCCCCTAAAGTTTTATATAGGCTTTCGGGATGCCTTACTTGGCCCACAAGTATCCTAATCCGAGTGAAATTAAAACGGGTCACGACAGGGACACGCCCATGCGAATCGAGCCCTGAGTGTGTTCAAGTCTACTAAAGTGGCACGGCCGTGTGGCGAATTCCAGGCCGTGTGGGTTTCCTACTTTGGCCCATTTTCTTCGTTTTTGGCCTGTTTCTCGTTCTTTTCATCCTCCTATGCTCTCTTAAGTATAAAACATGAAATTAAAGGATTAAGTGCATCAAATTCCACAATTCAAGGGAGAAATCATCCTAAAGTGTGCCAAATGTAGGATTTAAAATATGTATATATTACGGTTTATCAGATGATAAGGGTGAGGAGATGGATGATGATGATGAGGATGATTAAACTTTTTTTTCTAATTTTATAAAAACTTCTATTAATTTTTAGATAATTTTAATTTAGATTTCGCAGGAGTAGGATTAATAAGTAGATTTTAGTATGTTGCATTTTGTTGAAACTTTCAATGTAGGAACCCAACACAAAGGAGACACAAACATACCTGAACTTTACACGATCAAAAGAGGAAGCACCCACCGGTAGCAGTTAAAATGATCACGATCAATCGGGTAACTTCTTTCCTTATCTTTTAATGGGATACACATTGAGGACAACGTGCCAACTAAAGTGTGGGGGTAACATAGGTTGTTTTTAAATTTTTAATTTTTGTTGCTTTTTTCTTGTCTTTTGGAGTGAATGAACTTGTAGAAATACAAATGATTGGTTAGAAGCATGTACATAGGTTACTTGTGTTTAAGAATAAATTTGGCATGATGATAAAATATTTTAAATTTTTTAGTGTTGGACTATTGAAGTTCTATATGTTACACTGTAAATTAGTATTAAGCCATCATTTGTACAAGTGATATAGAAAATATATGGAAATGACCATGCTGGTATGAATGATAAATGGTTGAATTTGCGTTTGATTGGTTGATTAAATTTGTGCATGTTGAGATATTTAGAGATGACCTAAGGCATTGTTCAGAACACATGTAGAGCCAAAAAGTTATCCTAATTACATTTTGCCCTTAGTACCAATTTTTTAGCTTGTTGACACTTCTTGATAAACCACATTACAAACCCTCAAGCCTAAAAACATCAATTTGTATTTGCCCTTTTTCTTTGGTCCTGCGCTACACGATTATAGACATCTGGCCATATGTATTGAAGGTTAAGTATGTACATCATGGAAGAGGTTGTAAGAGTAGAGTGAAATAGGGAAGATTAGTGTGATGTGGGAACCATAGGTAGAAAAAGTACCTGAAAAGCCAAAAAGTATTTTTGAGTGAGAAAAAAATATTGAAAAAAAAAAAAAAGAAAAGTGACAAAGTCACAGCAATAGAAATAACTCGTTCATTAGTGCACCGAAACTCGTAGGCTAGCCATAGTTACTATGTCATGCTATGATTTCTTATATATGGAGAGACAAGAAAGGTGAGAGAAGGAGAAATAAGGCGGTAAGCGGGTAAGGGTCACTAAGGGGGAAGAATAGGGATCAATATGATGTGCCGAACTATTTTTGTGTTTGTATCCTTTTGATGCTTAATGTTTTAAAAATTCCTTACCTACCCTAAGCCGCAGAATGTTATAAGCCGAAAAGCCCTATATGATCTAAGTATCATCATACATGAATAGGCATCATACTAAACATATGCATAAATAACTATTTGTATTCTGCTCGGATAATCAAAGTACTTGTATGATTTGTTGATGGATTCCTATAGGCGAGAACCTTAATATTTGTACATTTTGTAACATACTAAACTTAGATGTTTAAAGTGGTAAGTTGACTATTCATCATGTTGAAATTGTTAGTAAGCATGTAATGCCTAAGTCATATGCTCCAAAATTATTACTTGTACCATACTTGTTCAAGGGTCATCATTTTTATTTTGTCATCTTTGTTTATGTTGATTGAGGACAAGCAATGACTTAAATGTAGAAGAGTTTGATCTGTTGTGATCCGGTGTAGCTGATTAAACTAGTTTTCACATTTAAGGAGCTTGAATACATGCATTTTTGTTATGTTTTAATTAAGTTTCTTTAGCTTTATTTACATTCAATAAAATGTGTACATTGAGTCTTTTATTAACCTTAAGGGCTGAATGAGGCCTAAGGGAGAGCTAACATACTTTGTGAGTGTGTAGGAGACTATTAGAAGGCATTTCAGGTCAATACTGGATGCTATGTCGCAACATGGGAGATTTGATGTCACAACATAGAGAGTAGAATAGAGAAAGTGAGAAACTGCCTTCAATATTGGGACATAGGTTGAGGGCGTCGCGACATACCCCTAAAGACAGTTGTAGAGGAGTAAACTGGCTACTATGTCACGACATAGGTCCTAGTGTGTCGCAACATTGATTTTGTGATGAGAATAAAACACAAAGAAAGGGTATTTTGGTATGCACAATCGAACTTAAAGCTCGGGAATGTCAGCTAACCTAGGGTTAAGGATGACGGCTACCTGAAGGCTAAATATGCTCTTTTCGCACACATTATGGACACATTCAATTAGCTTAGATTCTCTCTTTAGGTTTAAGTTTTGTTTTCTTGCTTTCTTTAGGTTTTCGTAGTTTTAGTTTATTTGTTATTTGTCTCTTTTAAGAGTTCTAATTTAAAAAGGATATCAACTGTTGTGGATTCAAGCTTATTATCAATATCAATCAAGCTTTTCTTAAACTCTTTATTTCAATCTATTCCCTATGATTAATTCTTCCATATATTTCATGTTGTGTATGAAAGCCATGAGGAACTAATCCTTCTATGGGTGATTAACGAGTGGAAGCATGATCTTTTAACTATTTTGTAGGGTTACTCAACAGATCAATTATTTAGGAAAGGAAAAGCGTGAAACAAACCCTAGACCTGACAACCCTGGGAAGTCATCAAGATGGGAATTAACCCAAAATTGGTATTTGTAACACCCCCAAACCCGGCCCAGACTTTATGACCGAATCCGGTGAAGTCACATCAAAGGAATAATTCAAAACAACTTTGCTTAGTTAAAACTTAAGTTTAAGGCTTAGAAACCCAAAAATTTAAGCAACTTGTTAAGTAATGATAAAAGCCCATGTTTTAAGAAAACGCCCATATGTTATAGGTATTTCAAAAACCATGTTTAAACTTAAGAAATTTATTCAAGTTTAACAATTATGCAGTTGAAAACATAAGGAAACCCAAATGTAAAGTCAAATTGGAGATACAAAGCCTTATTACAAATGAAATAATTAACAATAAGTCATTCGAAAACAAATAAACAAAAACTTCTAAGTAACTTGTAGTGTGGCCATCTCCGAGTCCTCTCCCACGTCGAGCTGTCTACTGAGGGTCACCTGAAACATTTAGTAAAAAGGTGTGAGTTGCGAAACTCAGTGTGTATGACCCATGGTAATCCAATCAACATACAATTATCACATTGGGCCTAAGCCCTATCAAAATCAATGGTCTTAGGCCTTAGCCCACAATGACCTCGTATCACATCAGTATCACATGAATGCAATGCTCCCATCCCAAATCCAACCCTGCACTCCATTTCCCTTCCAACCCTACACTCTTGTGGGGATATAAATATCAACCCACCCATCCCTAAACTCTAAAGGTAACACCAACAACGGCACTACTCAAATGTTGCAGCAAGGCTGCTAAGCATATAATGGACTTAAAGCCACCGGTGGCTCCACGGTCGTCAAGTGACTATGCGATCCTTACATATCTTCCTCCGTATCATCAAACCCACCCAAGTGCAACATATATCTCATGAATGCAACGTACATATTTTCACACGTTAAGCACCTAGGGGTATTTTAGTCATTTCACTACCCAAGGGTATTTTTGAAAATCTACAGGGGTATTTTGGTAATTTTGCAATCCGGGGGTATTTTGGTAGTTTTGCAATCTGAGGGTATTTTGGTAATTTTGCAAATCACGGGTTTTAGTTATAAACTTTGGCCCATTAAAAAGTCTTTGCGGCTAAAATAAACAGACACTATGCACCAGGTAGGATCCCAGAGAAGAGGAGGTGGGTCACTAAGACTGCTTAAATACCAAGCTCTCCTTAGATCCAATCCTAGACATGCATATGTCCATTGCCACACTCTAACCTAGTGACTTGTCCATAGACATGTTTGATTATTAAATTAAGTCTTATGCTATTTAAGAATTTATCAGAACTAGGCCTAGTGTCCATTAAAACCCTAGCATGCATTTCTAAAATCCCATAAGGCCCACTAAGCCTAATCATGTCCATATAGCCCATTAAGCCCAATCATGTTTATGTAGCCCATTAGGCCCGATCACAATCAAATCATACTACCATCCATCATCCAGTTACACATATCAACTCTTGCTGACTTGGGCCCACGAGCTCGACAGGCCCATTTAGCCCCTTCTGGCCCGGTTGACCAAATAGTGGCCCGAGACCTTGAGATCGCTCTCTTGGCCTTGATAATCATATCAGTATTCCCACACGAATGTTCGCACGCTCGTGTGGTTGTCGGTGCCAACCTTTTGGCTTTTCAATTTTTTAGCATTTTGGATTTTTCGGTATTTCAGCTTTTGCCAATTTGTCGTGTGTGAAGTGTATGTACACACCTGGTTATTGTGACGTGCTACACTATCCTCAATCTTGAACCTACAGCCAATACCAATCTCCAATCAATACACACTTAACTACAGTATTTACCTAAAAACCGAAGCCTTACCATAACCTTACCGTGTGCCACCAGTTCTAGTAGCCCTTCCTTAGCTACTATTCACGTAGATCTGCACCCACACATATACTATCAACAATTAAGTGACTCATATTCCACACAAGTCACCCTATAAGCCATACTTACATTCGGCCGTTCACTAATCCACAACTGAGACGAGTACACTTACCACTTGCTAACGATCCTTACTACGCTTGCGATCTTTGGACCCTACCCTTGTTAATACAAGGTTAACGACAAGGAGAAGTTAGATAGCCCTTCGACTTTTAACAAAACACACTAAGGAGGTTGACTGAGTACTTATCGAATCCCAACCTTGATCCTGCAGCCTAGATAGCTACTGAACGAGATCCGGCTTTTAATACTTGATCAATAGATTTGTGATGGAGGAAAACAACAAAGAAACAGCACAAGTAGGGATTTCAAAAAAAAGGGATGATGGTAATTCAGCAATGAAAGAAAAAGAATGAGGGGAAAAAAAGAAAAAAAATAATGAAAACCTAAAGAAACCATCAAAGGAATTCGACACCCCCCTTTTATAGCCAAAGCCGAAACTACCTTCCCCCCAGAGTCCAATTTAGCACCAACACATCTATACCTCAATCCCCTATCTTTTCTCTCTTAACTTTACCTTAAATTTCTCCTGAACACTCTCTTCCAGAGTCTACTCTAGCGCCACTACCTTTCTTCCATGTGCAAAAATAAAACCCCTTAATTTACCACTCTTAAGCCATATTTTCTTATATCTTCTCTTTTGTTTCTTCTCCGTTGTCGAAACCTAGAGCTTCACATCCTTGTCACCGTTTGTCTCGGGCTACAATCCTGTAAAGCCAAAACTCTTATTGCCCATCTTTCTTATTCTTCTTATCTCATACTTCCTCTATTTGTTCATCTCAATCGAAACCCTTTTCTTTCTTCTTTCTTATTGAGTGTGTTTATTCTTCTCTTTCGACCGAATCTCTCTTGGGTGTGCTTCTTTCATTTGTGATTGTCCCAGAAGATTTTCGTCGCTTCTCTTCTCAATCTTCTCAATCGATTTCTGTTTGGGGTGGTAAGTGTCTTCATCTTTTTTGTTTCTTCCTTATTCTTTTGCTAGATATTAATTGAAGGGGGGTTACTTGGTGATTTGAATGCTTTGGCCGAATGTAGGAAGGGCTTTGTGTTCGCACTCTTTTGACATCTAGCCTGCGGTTGAGGGACTTGTGGTAGGTAGTCATAGCCGAAGGGTGGTAAGAGGTTACTTCTTGCTTGTTCAACGTTTTAACCGGGTCTTCTGACCAAGATCATTTTTATGGAATCGAGTACCAGTCAAGTAAAGGAAGGGGTTGGACATGTAGTCCCCACCCCTAAATTTAAGAAGCAAGCAATTTCAGCGGTTCAAGATTGGCCACCGGGTTGTGGGCCGGCATCGGATAGGGATAAGCAGATCGCTGTGATCTCTACGAGTGAGAGCGCTAGCGAGATCGATAGCGTAGTTTTGTGTGTTTGTAGGTGTGTAACTTCCACATCATTGCTGGTTGTTTCTGTTTATTATATGTATGTATTATGTTAAATGTCAGAATTCGGTATGGGCTGCTGGATTACCCATGGAGGGTAAAAACGAGATGCCAGGTTAGTGATTCTGACTGTGCTATACGAGTGTTTATGATGACATGTTTACATGCATGATCTGAATGTCTATTACATGTATATCGAAACTTGCTGTATACATACACCATGACTACGTGTTTTCATGGGGATGGGCATATGATATTGATGAAAGGGGAAGCGTTTTGTTCTGGTGGCTTTGCCACAATGCTTCAGTGGCTCTGCCACGTTACGCTCGTGACTCACACACTCGATGATGAGCGATTAACTCTGGCGTGATCGCCATCGATGGTGTGTAACGGTGAGGGTTGATTGTAGAAATCCTTATTGGTGTGATTGGCAGTTACGGGTGGTGTGTAGCGGATGGAAATTTAGGCTGGGTTGGGTTTTGCATCACATTGCATTGATATCTGATTATCTACTATTCTGCACTGTGGGGCTAAAACCCAGTATGATTCTGAATGGGCTTGGGGCCCAGCGATGGTGCTTGGAAATTGCACACTAAGTCGTTAGATTCACTCTATTGTTTAACATTCTTACAGGTAATACATAGTGGGGTGGACCGAGCCGGAGGGGACTACGTGGTGGCATTGCACGGTTTATTTAATAGAACGTTATTTTTCTTAAATTTTTGGGATTTTATTATGTAATAAGGCCGCTAATAACTTAGCTTAATTCCGATTTAAATTTTAGACGTTTTGAATTGCAAATCATCGACAAGATGTTTTTTTTTATAAAATGCAAAAGAAAGATTTCTTATGATTTGATTACTCGAGTTTATAAACAGGTTTCTACGACAAACTTATAGATTAATCTAATATAACAATAAATGTTTCCAAATGTCACCTAAACATATGAATTGGGCTAATTAAAATTTTTCCCTTGAATGAATACGATTTTTCTAATGAAACAACTAACCTGGAGTTTTGAAAAAGGACTTAAAACTTTTCTGAAGTTCACGAGGTTTTATAAATTCTTTCCAAGTGACATGCCAGATTCGATTGTGACGTTTAGGCCGGGTTTGGGGTGTTACAATATGGTATCAGAGCCTGGTTTAAAAGCTCGGTCGTGGGATTTTGGGTCCAAAATATTTTTCAAAATTTCGGGTTTAAGATGGTTAGAAAGAAAATGCATATGTACCGATTTTCTGAAGCATGGCACTCGAGTCTCCGGCTCAAGTTCGTAAGGTAAGTCTTCTGACTGTTTGGGTGATTTGAATGAAATGAATGTGCTATGCGTATATAGTGCTGTGGACAATAGGAGTAAGAAACTTTACTTTAGGAACAAAAACCTGTAGGTATGCCTGTGTTTCGCGAAAAAACTACTTAAAGCTATATTCTCATAAAACTGCTCGTTAACAAACAGCGAAAAGAAACACTAATGCATCAAATTTGTAAATTAGATTAAGACGAAGAGTTAGACATGAGTGCTAGAAGACGTGGACGTGTTGCACGTGACCGTGGTAGAGGCCGAGTCTGCGAGGCCGAACCCCGAGCGAGGCATGAGCACGAAAGTGAAGCGCCAAAGATCACACGTGCGCGCGGCGGGTCACAAGATAGAACTGGTTGGGATGACGCCCTGTCTCAAGCAATGCTGCGTGTGTTGGAGCGAATGGCTGGGGCAAACACGGGGACAGTATCTCGAAAGTCTATTCCTGAATGACTTCGGGTGAATGGAGCTGAAATGTTTAAGGGTATTTCTGGAGTGGCTCCAAATATGGCGGAATATTGGTTAGAGGCGGTCGAAAGGATTATGGATGATTTAGACTGCACGGCAGAGGAGAAGCTGAAAGGAGCGGTGTCTCTACTTCGGGAGGAGGCATATAGGTGATGGCTCACCATAAGAGAGGGTACTCCGGCGAATCGGATTGACTGAGACTTCTTTAAAACTGCATTTCAAGGGAAATACGTTGGGCCCAGTTATATGGATGCTCAGAGGTGAATTTGTGGCTGAGTATGAGGCGAAATTTCTGCACTTAAGTTGTTCCGCTCGAGGCATTGTGGCGACTGATTATGAGCGCTGTGTACGGTTCAAAGATGGGCTGTGGGATGAGTTGAGGGTATTGATAGCTTCGTAGCGAGAAAGGGACTTTGCCATTCTGGTTGAGAAAGTTAAAATAACCGAAGAGGTAAAGTGGACTGAGAGGCAGAATAGGGATAAGGATCAGGGGAAGAACAAAAGGAGTTTTGGGTCGTCAGGATCATCTGGGGGTTTTCAGAAAAGGCCTAGGTTTGGCGGGCCAACTCGTGTTTCGACGCCTGCTGCGGGGAGTCAGGTTCGACCATGTGCTTTGTATGGGAAAGTGCATTTTGGTGAGTGTAGGAAAAGAACAGGTGGATGTTTTAGGTGCGGATCTATGGACCACATGGTTAAGGATTGTCCACAAGTGGATCAGATGCGGCCTATTGGACGAGGTTTTGATCAGTTCAGGAGGGGTGGTCAGCAATCGCCGAGAGGGCGTGGTCCAGTTAGAGGGGGAAATAGTTTCAATTAGGGTCGTGGAACACCCAGCAGGGGTACTGGTAGTGCAGATGCAAGAAAACTGGGTTTGGTCTACGCGGCTCGTCGACGAGAGGATGACGACACATCGGACGTCATAACCGGTATGTTTCTTATAGCTGATAAGCCATTTCTTGCTTTGATTGATATTGGATCGACCCACTCTTATATTGCATGTTCTGTATCTGAAACTTTAAGTATAGAATCTGAACTAGCCGCTGGAGAGATAACAGTGGTTAGCCCTTTAGGACAATCTATGGTAATGAACAAACTATTTAGGGATGTGCCTTTAGAGATTCAGGGAGTAGTGTTTCCGGTAGACTTAATGGAGCTACCATTCGGGGGTTTGATCTTATCTTGGGCATGGATTGCTTGGTGAGACATCGGGCTAAGTTGGATTGTGCAACTAAGCGAATGGTGTTAAGTACTCTAGAGGGCGAAGAGGTGGTAGTGATAGGGGAAAGGAGGAATTATCTGTCTAACATAGTTTCTGCATTAAGGGCTGTTAAGATGGTTCGGAAGAGGTGCAAGGCATTCCTAGCTTTCGTCAATGCATTGGATGCAAATGAAGTGACTGTTAATGAGGTTAGAGCAGTTAAGGAGTTCGTGGATGTATTTCCTGAGGAACTTCCAGGGTTGCCTCCGGATCGTGAAGTGGAGTTTGGAATTGAGCTACTTCGGGGTACAGCTCCAATGTCCATCGCTCCTTATAGAATGGCACCAAAGGAGCTGGTGGAACTTAAGGCCCAAATCCAGGAGCTGTTGGATCGTGGTTTTATTCGACCAAGTGTGTCTCTGTGGGGAGCGCCAGGGCTGTTTGTGAAGAGCAAGGATGGGTCAATGCGTATGTGCATTGACTACCGTCAGTTGAATAGGTTGACGATTAAGAACAAGTACCTGTTGCTGAGGATTGACGATTTGTTTGACCAGCTTAAAGGGGCTTTAGTCTTTCCAAAGATAGATTTGAGGTCAGGTTATCATCAGCTTAAGGTCAAGGAAGCGGATATTCAAAAGATGGCATTTCGAACTCGCTATGGTCATTATGAGTTCTTAGTGATGCTGTTTGGGTTTATGAATGCACCAGCTGCGTTCATAGATATGATGAATCGGGTATTCCAACCCTATCTGGACCGGTTTGTTGTGGTGTTCATAGACGACATCCTGGTTTATTCCAAGACAGAAGAAGAACATGACTCGCATCTTCGAGAGGTTCTGCGGATTTTGAGAGAGAAGCAGCTATACGCCAAATTCAGCAAGTGTGAGTTTTGGTTGAAAGAAGTTACCTTTCTGGGTCATGTTGTATCTGCAGAAGGGATTAGGGTAGACCTCCGGAAGATTGAAGCAGTGTTGGACTGGAAACCGCCTAAGTCTGTGGCGGAGATTCGAAGTTTCTTGGTGTTGGCAGGTTATTATAGGAGGTTTGTTGAGGGTTTCTCTTTAATTGCGGCACCCTTAACTAAGTTGTTGAGGAAAGGGGTATCATTTGTTTGGACTGACAAGCAGCAGGAAAGCTTTGAGAAGCTGAAGAAGATCTTGACGGAAGCTCCAGTGTTGATTCAGTCTGAGGCCGGTAAAGAGTTTGTAGTTTATAGTGATGTTTCACACACGGGTTTAGGGTGTGTGTTAATGCAGGATGGGAAGGTTGTTGCGTATGCATCTCGGCAGTTAAGACTGCATGAAGTAAACTATCCCATGCATGATCTGGAGTTAGCGGCGGTAGTGTTCGCTCTGAAGATCTAGAGACATTACCTGTATGGGGAGAAGTCTGTTATCTACACCGACCACAAAAGTTTGAAATATCTTCTAACTCAGAAGGAGTTAAATTTAAGGCAACGAAGGTAGATTGAGCTGTTGAAAGACTACGACTGCTCGATCAAATATCACCCGGGAAAAGCTAATGTGGTGGCGAATGCGCTAAGTCGAAAGGTGATATTAGATTTAAGAGCGATGTTTGCTCATCTCAGCTTGTATGACGACAGAAGTTTGTTAGCTGAGCTCCAAGTGAAGCCATCTTGGGTGGACCAAATTAAAGAGAAGCAATTGTTGGACGATGTCTTGAGTGCTCGACTTGTGCAGGTACAGAACGGTGAAGTAGAGGATTATAGTTTGAACAGTGATGAGGTCTTTTGTTTCCGTGAGAGGGTTTGCATGCCGAAGGATGTTGAGTTAAGGCGGATGATTCTTCAGGAGGCGCATAGTAGCCCTTACGCTATGCATCCTGGAGGGATTAAGATGTATCGGGACCTGCGTGAATAGTTTTGGTGGCCTTCAAGGTTATTGCAGCCAGTGAAGATTCTGCAGTGGAAATGGGAGAGAATCACGATGGATTTTGTTAGTGGGCTACCTCTTACGCCTACTAAAAAAGATTCGGTATGGGTGATTGTTGATCGACTGACGAAGTCTGCCCATTTCATACCTGTTCGTGTCGATTATTCTCTGCAGAGGTTGGCTAAATTGTATGTGGCAGAGATTGTGAGGCTGCATGGGGTGCCAGTATCGATTATATCGGATAGAGATCTAAGGTTTACGTCACGTTTTTGGAATTCACTGCATCAGGCATTGGGTACAAGGCTAGACTTTAGCACAGCTTTCCATCCACAGACTGATGGTCAATCTGAGAGAGTGATTCAGATCTTGGAAGATATGCTGAGGGGCTGTGTCCTAGATTTTAGGGGAAATTGGGAAGAGTTTTTACCGTTGGCGGATTTCGCGTACAACAACAGCTACCAGACCAGTATTCAGATGGCGCCCTATGAAGCGTTGTATGGACGAAGGTGTTGTTCTCTTACTTGTTGGATAAAATTGGGGGAATGGCAGATTTTGGGTCCGGAGCTGGTTGTAGAGGTAGAGGAAAAAGTTAAGTTGATTCAAACTCGATTGAAGGAGGCAAGTGATAGGCAGAAATCTTATGCAGATCTGAAGCGAAAGGAGATAGAGTTCGCGGTGGGTGATCAGGTCTTCTTGAAGGTTTCCTCGTGGAAGAAGGTGATGAGGTTTGGACGGAAGGGTAAGCTAAGTCCCAGGTTTATTGGACCTTATCGGATTTTGAGACGTGAGGGACCAGTAGCGTATCAGCTCGAGTTACCTTTCGAATTGAATCAGATACATGATGTATTCCATGTCTCGATACTGAGGCGTTATCGTTCAGATCCGTCTCACATTGTGCCGGTGGAGGAAATCGAGGTAAGACCAGACCTGTCCTTTGAAGAGGAACCAGTGCAAATCTAGAATCGAGATGTTAAGGTGCTGAGAAGGAAATCAGTCCCATTGGTCAAAGTTTTGTGGCGGAACCACGGTTCAGAGGAGGCCACGTGGGAGCCAGAGGATGTTATGCGTCAGCAACACCCTCAACTCTTTTGACCAGGTAATTTCGAGGCCGAAATTTCTTTAAGGGGGTAGAATTGTAACATCCGGGAATTAGAGGCTTTACATTTGGTATGTTTCTGTGTGTTGGTATGTTTTGTCTATTATTTTGGTTGTGTTTGGGGGCCCCGAGAAGGCTCGGGGTTAAGCCAATGCCATGGTCAAAATTTCAATTCTGGGCATTTTGGGGGAGAGCTGGCTGATGCGGGTCTTAAGTATTATAGTTTGGGGTTTGATGGCACAAGAAGAACAGTGGTAAAGTGGCAAGTGACGCCACAAGAGGAGCAAGTGTGTGACGCCACAAGGAAGCTGAGGGAGAGGGTTCGAGTCTTAGGTAGCGCAAGGAGGCATTATTTTTGACTCAGGCAAGGGAGGTGGTTGGATGGTAATCAAACTCTGGAGGAGAGAGGGAAGACTTGGTCAAGATATTCAAACAAGCGGTGGAGAGCTATTTGTGGAGTTTGAATAATTCAAACTCATTTGAATGGGTGATGGAGAGCGATGGTAGGAGGAAAAGGTGGGATTTGAGCTTGGGGAGGATGTTGGCCGGTTGGGGAAGCTTGTGAAGGGGGGATTGATTTCGGGTTAGTAGTATCTAAGGGTTGCCAAAGCTTAGTTGTGGTTTTCTTTCATTTTCGGTTTTGGTAAGTGTGAGGTGCCGTTTTGGGTACATTTTGAGCAGCTTAAACTTTGTAGGAGCCGAATGCTCTTAGTTCTTTCTTCATTTTCGGCAAGTGACCTCTTCCTAGTAAGCATCACGTGTGCTCTCATTTATCAAAGCCGAGACCGCAACTTTTTCTTTCTTTTTTTGTTCATATTCACTTTCATGACATAACCCCTAGCCGAATCCTCCTATAACATTCTCTATTTCATTTTTTCTTTCCTCTCTTTTGCTTCTTCAAGACCGAATCTCTTTAGCCATATTTTCTTATATCCTCTCTTTTGTTTCTTCTCCATTGTCGAAACCTAGAACTTCACATCCTTGTCACCGTTTGTCTCGGGCTATAATCCTGCAAAGCCGAAACACTTATTGCCCATCTTTCTTCTTCTTCTTATCTCATACTTCCTCTATTTGTTCTTCTTAATCGAAACCTTTTTCTTTCTTCTTTCTTATTGAGTGTGTTTATTCTTCTCTTTCGGCCGAATCTCTCTTGGGTGTGCTTCCTTCATTCGTGATTGTGCCAGAAGATTTTCGTCGCTTCTCTTCTCAATCTTCTCAATCGATTTCTGTTTAGGATGGTAAGTGTCTTCATCTTTTTCATTTCTTTCTTATTCTTTTGCTAGATATTAATCGAAGGGGGGTTACTTGGTGATTTGAATGCTTTGGCCGAATGTAGAAAGGGCTTTGTGTTTGCACTCTTTCGACATCTAGCCTGTGGTTGAGGGACTTGTGGTAGGTAGTCATAGCCGAAGGGTGGTAAGAGGTTACTTCTTGCTTGTTGGCTGAAGGGTCATTCTTTTAAGGTATGAAAGGGATCGGTTCTAACCTGGTAACATTGTAGGGATTCACTCGATTCTTGAACCAAGTTGAAGCTTTCAGCTTCTGTCGATTTTGGTAAGGATTTATTTGTTCGAAGTGGTTATTTTTTGTTATTATCTTATTCAACGTTTTAACCGGGTCTTCTGACCAAGATCATTTTTATGGAATCGAGTACCAGTATGATTCTGAATGGGCTTGGGGCCCAGTTATGGTGCTTGGAAATTGCACACTGAGTCGTTAGACTCACTCTGTTGTTTAACATTCTTACAGGTAATACATAGTGGGGTGGACCGAGCCGGAGGGGAATACGTGGTGGCCATGCACGGTTTATTTAATAGAACGTTATTTTTCTTAAATTTTCAGGATTTTATTATGTAATAAGGCCGCTAATAACTTAGCTTAATTCCGATTTAAATTTTAGATGTTTTGAATTGCAAATCATCGACAAGATGTTTTTTTTTTTGCAAAATGCAAAAGTAAGATTTCTTATGATTTGATTAATCGAGTTTATAAACAGGTTTCTACGACAAACTTCTAGATTAATCTAATATAACAATATGTGTTTCCAAATGTCACCTAAACATATGAATTGGGCTAATTAAAATTTTTCCCTTGAATGAATACGAGTTCTAATGAAACAACTAACCTGGAGTTTTGAAAAACGACTTAAAACTTTTCTAAAGTTCACGATGTTTTATAAATTCTTTCCAAGTGACATGCGAGATCCGGTCGTGACGTTTAGGCCGGGTTTGGGGTGTTACATGTATACTGGCTTAGTCGTACAAAATCAGCTTCGTACTTAGCTACAGACATATCTCCTTACACTAGGTTAATGAATTTTTGGTTGCGAGCTTCCGTGTATTGTTCGCCCATGAACTTCTTCTTAAAAGTCTCAAGAAAATGTCCCAAGTTAATCAGTTTGCAGTAGTTCCTTGCTTCACTGTGTTCCACCAGTGATGGGCTTCTTCAGTCAGTAAGGACACAGTACATCCTAACTTTTCTTCCTCAATACAGGCCACTGCTCAAGGATATTTTCAACACCCTCTAGCCAATACTCTACCTTAGTAGGATCAGCTCCCTTGACACCACTGAATTCCTTACCACCTAGAGCTCACAGACGCTCTAATGAAAATTGTCAATTGGCTAGAGTAACATTAGTACCGGAAACATGTTGGAAAGCCCCAATCATGGCTTGTACCAATGGTTTGAAACTTTCATCCAGAACATTTGCCAAGCGAGGTCGCACTGGTGACGTTGAAGTCCTATCAACCTCTGGAGGATCCGCAGCTTGTCAACATCCCTAGCTTATGCTATCGTGCTATACCCTTGTGCTATCATGCTCTCTGCATTATAAATTAGTTTTTTGTTGACATCCCTAGCTTTGCTGGTATCATAACGGATAGCTCGTTATGTTTTCTGCAGGTTTGTGCCTAAAACAAAGATGTTCGTCCTCATAAAAATTGTTTCATTTATCATATTTGATTTTATTCTTGTCCCAGGTATCCTTAATACCAAAACAATATTAAAGTAATCCAAATTCATTTGAGTGATCTTTGTTGAATTCTTATTCGTTTCAGCTGGTTAATTGGTCCCTACTACTTTTGAAATCTCAATTTTGGTTTCACTTTTTTTTTTCCATCCATCAATCCACATTTTCATTAGACTTTTCATCACTTTCAATGGGTATGAAAAGGGTAGAAAAGCAACCAACTTTTCTACTTTTTAAATAAACTTTGATTAACTCTTCAAGGGTTTGTCAAAGTTTTCCCCTTTATTTTCTTATTTTTTTAGGGTCACAATAGAAGCTGCTTTTGTGTTCTATAATTAGTAGTGGGAGATAACCCCACATTCTTCTTTTGTTTCTTATAATTTCATATTCTTTGCATCTGGTCATTTTCCTTAAAGTGACTAATGTAGTTCGAAGCAAAACTATTGTGAATAATGAACAAGTTTTGCTACAACTTCTTATCTTTCAATATTTCATCATGGTTTTGATGATTTCTATTTTCTATTATTCCAACATTGATGAAAATTTTATTATATAATTGGTCATTATTTTTTAATAAAAAGGTAAAATTTGAATATCTTCTTCCAATAAAATGATTGTGAAGTACAAGTATCGATAATTACATATAGTAATGATAAAATTTGAGATATTTTTATTTTTTGTAAATTATAAGTAAATTTGTTAATTTAAATTTTATTATGATTTAAATTTCATTATGTGAGCTCTGTGTAAATCTATTGTTGTAACTTAAAAATATAATACAAAAATAATAATTTTGAGGGAAAATAAAAGTGGAAAATGAGAGAAGAGAGAGATATGCTTGTAGGCGTGATGTGGATATATTAGAGGCCATGAGTTATATTAGATGCGATAAATGGTGTAGGGTTAAAGGGGTTTTCATATCATTGTCAAAGAGAACATGTTCAAAGATGAATTTAGTAGGAGATTTAGTTATTAGGTTTATATATGCTTCAAATCATTCTCTGTCATATCATTTAAAATCTAATAAGGTTTTTAACAGTTTTTTTAATTAAGTTGGTATCATGAATCAAATTATAGTATAGTAATTTTATTATTGATATTATAGAATATAATTCATTTTTAAATTTTAAAAATATATATTTATTTTGAATATTTAGATTTTTTTTAGAAGGCCAACAAGCTGTTGCAAATTCTATTTAAGATAAAATTGGTTTTGGTACTTAGCTTGAATCAAAGTTATCTCTAGCTATAATTGTGAACATTTTGCCCATCTTGATTTCTCCTCGTCATATAACTTACAATTTAATATCCTTCATAGAATCATGCCTTATTTCCTAAATACTATCACATGAATATTGTGTGTGCTTCTACTGCATTTTAATTGAAGCATTGTATGTATTTTGTCCTTATTATAATAAAATACAATAGATGAGTGATAAAGAACTTGTATTCGAGTAAAAAAATAAATTTTAATTAAAAAATAAAAGCGAAATATAGAGTAATAGTGCAAAAGCATCCATGTATTCAATCATTCTTAATCAATATTCTTTATTTCATTTTAAAAAAAAATTGTTTTTGCCAGCAACTAGATCTTGAAAGTCTTGAGATCAAATTAAGAAAAAGAGTGAATGAAGGGTGCATAATTAATAATTAGTTTAGAAAAAAAAACATATTAATTGTAGCATATGTGTGTTTTCACTTCAAGGTAAATTTTGTAGTTCAAGTTTATTTTGAATTGTATGGTTGTGTTGAAAATGACCAGTAGTTGTGCATTCATTGACTTCCTTTATCCTCACCTGCATATTCACAAGTCGTACAGTACTTTGTCTAAAAACAACTCCTTCTTATAAAATATTAATTCTAGTTAGTAGATGTGAGAAAGTTTTATGTTATCCTTTAGATCTTTATGCCATTTTACATAAATGTATATAAATGTGTATACATTTTAATTCATTTATTTATTTTATTTTAATGTATTTTAATCTATTGTATAGTTTTTATTCTTGCAGAATGTCCATCGAACCAACATTTGTTGAAGGTAGTGTTCCACCTCCAACTTCGGCAGATTTTGGAAAATTGTTAGGTGAAGCTTCAAGCCAAACAAAAGGGACTACTAGGAAAAGAAAAGTCATCCCTCCAAGGTCAGAAGTTTGGTCTCATTTCACTAAGATTATTAATAATGATTGTGCAAGTAAGGCGAAATGTAATTATTGTGAAAATAAATTTTGTTGTGATAGGAAAAAAATAGTACGGGGTCATTGAAATATCATATCAGTTCATGTAACAAAAATCCTAGTAATATTGTTGACAGAAGCCAATGACAACTAGCTTATCTAGTAAGGGAGTTGAAGGGGGGAAGGATCTCTTTCAACTTGGAGATTTGATCAAGAAGCATGTAAGAAAGGGTTAGCATAAATGATTGTGATTGATGAATTACCTTTCAAGTTTGTTGAAAGTGAAGGCTTTAGGAAATTTATGTTAGTGGCATGTTCTAGGTTTCATATTCCTTCAAGAATTACTATGACTATTGATGCTTATCAATTGTATCTAGATGAAAGGGCTAAGACAAAATAACTTTTAAAAAGTCCTTGTTCTAGAGTTTGCTTAACTATTGACACATGGACTTCTTTACAAAGAGTTAATTACTTGTTTATCAGTGCTCACTGTATTGACAAAAGATTGGAAATTTAATAAAAAGATTTTAATTTTTTGTCCAATTTCTAGTCATAAAGGTGGGTCAATTAAGATGGTGATTTAGAAATGCTTGTTGAATTGGGAGATTGATAAGTTGTTTATTTTCACTGTTGATAATGCAACTTCAAATGATGTTGCTATTGGTTATTTGAGAAAGTAATTTAGCCCTCGAGGGGGTTTAGTTCAAAATGGTAAATATCTTCACATGAGATGCATGACACACATTATAAATTTGATTGTTGTTGAAGGCTTAAAGGAAATGAATAAATTTGTTGAACATGTTAAGGGGACTGTTAGATATTTGGGACAAACTCTAGCTAGATTACAAAATTTTAAGGAGTGTGTTGTGGTGGAAAAGATAAATTGCAAGAAGATGGTGTGTCTTGATGTTTGTACTAGGTGGAACTCGACCTACTTAATGTTAGGCACTGCTCAGAATTTTGAGAGAGCTTTTGAGAGATTTGAGGATCAAGATACGAACTTTAGGATTGAACTTGATTGGGGGAAGGGTTGGCCTAGTGCAGATGATTGGACTAGTGTTATAAACTTGAGTGATTTCTTGAAACACTTTTATGAAGTCACTTGGTGTAACATCCTGGAAAGGGCCTATGCATTTTCAGTTTAATTGTACGAAATGACATGTCTTATGTATTGCGAATAAATTTTTGACATTTTTGGAAACCTAGAAATGCATGGAAATGATTTAGAAATGAACATTTTTGGAAACCCGGAAATGATTTGGAAATGATTCAAAAGTGGAAAGTGAACATTTTTGGAAACTTGGAAATGTAAGGAAATGTCAAGTTTAAAGAGGCAAATGAAAATTTTTGGAAACTTAGAAATGACTTAGAAATGTCGAGTTTTAAAGTCTAAAAGAGGGAACTAAGGCGAGGTGGCCTTAAGAGAAAATGTATGTGACATATGACACACAAACGGGCTTGGAAAAGTGGCTTGAAGATGCCACTTAGGGCCTCAGGAAATGGCGCCACATACTTTGGGTATTGGGCCAAGGTTCGAGTGCGGGGAAGCAAAATAAAAGTTTTATTTTGCAGCAGAGAGTAGCAGCAAGGGACGGCACAAGGCTATAATTTAGGAGGCTTTATTCTTTTATTTTTAAGAGATAAATAGTTGATAAATAAGGGATAAATAATGGATTTATTTTAGATTATTTTCAAGAGATAAATGAGGAATTATTCTTTAATTAGGAAAATAAGGGAGAAGTGATGGCCAAGGAAGGGACTTTGAGTTTAATAATTTCGGCAAAGTAAGGATAGTTGCTGAATTATCTTTTATTTTAGGAGATAACTACAGAGATAAAGCTATCAAAATAGAAGAGTGATGGCCAAGTAAGGGATTCTAAGTTAGTAAATTCAGCTATATAAGGAAAAGAGGGCCACTCATCATTCTTTCTCTTAACCCTTCTCTCTGCCGAATTTCCTAGAGCATTTCTTCTTCTTTTTGTTAGCCAAAGCCAAAAATTCAAGATATCACCATTAGCCAATTTCTTTTCTTTCCAATCCATCAAAAGCCAAATCTTTGAGGGGCTTCAAGCATAGGTGCTGTCGATTTCTTCAAGAAAGGGTAAGAACAAGTTTTGATTTCTATTCTTTTCTTTTAAAATTGTCGAAATCTAGGACTAATCCCATCAATATTCTTATTTGCCGAAATTTGGAAGGATTCTTTCAGGATTTTTGCCATAGTCGACTATAAAGAAAAAGATCTTCAGGATTTGACCATCAAGGTAAGTCATATCGACATTCGGCCAAGGGTCATTGATTGTGATTAAAGGCTAGAAGTTGATCTAACATGTGGTTTTAGGGATTTCGGCGTGAAGCTATAACCAAGGGATAATTTGAGATTTAAGATCCTTAAGGTAAGTGACTATGAATATTCGGCCAAGGCCTATTTTAGTAGTTAGATCTATTTTTATGTGTTTTAAGCCGAAAAACTAACTTGATTCAAGGGATCTAGTGATTAGCCAATTTCAAAGGGGAAGAATACAAGTTTCCGGGATTTGATTAATTATCAAATCGGCAGCAAGGGATTTAGGATCTAAAGCGATAGATCGATTTTTCAGGATTTCAAGGAATTCGTTAAGCTAATCAGGTGTGTACCCTATACTAATTCTTAATAAGTTTTATGGCTATGTCTAATTAAAATATGTGATATTGAGAATAAGAAAGTGGCTAAGGTACCATGTTATGGTACTAAGTACTCAGGTACGTTTCCTACTCCTACTAGGAATATGAAATATGTTATTTGTAACATGAGAATAAGAATGTGAACTTTGGCATATTAATGCATATTACAAAATGGGGCATATGGGTTATTGAAAGGGGAAGTGAATGTGGTGACCTAAGACCACGAACACGGTGACCTAAGACCGTGGTATCTCGAATGTGGTGACCTAAGACCACGATGTCTCGAATCACGGTGACCTAAGACCGCGATATCCGAATGTGGTGACCTAAGACCACAAATGCGGTGACCTAAGACCGCGATATGGAGTGTAGCGGAAGGAGGGTCGACTTAGTAGTCCCCACGGTTATGCAGGTTGAGTGCGGGGAGTGTAGCGGATGGCTTATTAGGTTTGGGTTTGGGAATGCATCATAATTTGTATGCTATGATATGAATGTGTAATATTTGTTATGCCCGATTCTATTATGATTTAGTGTTGTGTACACATCGAGTCATTGACTCACCCCGTTGAGGACCATGTTTCGGTGATGAACAATAATGGACCGGGACTGCGAACTTGTCGTGGCCATGCTCAACATGAAGTTTTTATTTTTATGGACTATTAATTTTTAAGTACTCCTAATTATTTGGATTTACTTGATGTAATAAGGCCATAAGGCCATAGTGCACTATTTTATTTACTTTTTATTTATTATGTTACAAATTTTTATTAAGTTAAAGATTAAGTAATTTACTTTAAATGTATTCTATATGTTTTATCACCTAAAATTTAAAAGGGTTTTCATTATAAAACGATTTTGTTTTCCACTCGAGCCCAACCCAAAACAATATTTCTTTCAAAACACACTATTTTTCCAAATTAACAAAAGAACTTTGAACCAGTTTACTTGAGGAACATACCAAATCTGGTCAAAGCTCGTGGGCCGGGTTTGGGGTGTTTCAATTTGGTATCAGAGCCCAGTTTCAAACCCTCGGCCTAGGGGTTTAAGCCCAAAATGTTTTCAAAGCGAGCCCAAATGAGTTTTATGAAAATATTTTTGAAATAAGCAGGTTTCTAGCATGGCACCTAAGTCTCCGACCCGCAGTCCACCAGGTAAGTACTCCTAATCATCTGTGTGATTTATTGTATGATCTGTAGAAGGGTAGGAATGGAACTTAGAAATAGTATGAAAGGTACTTGAACCCTAAGACTAGTTTTCCCCACATTTACATAAGACTTAAGTGCTTAACTAAACAAACCTATGACTAGCCGCCGAGTTAAGGTGTGGTAACCCTTGTGTGCATGTCTAGGATTGGATCCGGAAGAGCCTGGTATTTAAGTAGTCCTAGTGACTCATCTCCTCTTCGCAGGAATCCTACCTGGTGCGTAGCTTCGGTTCACCCTAACCTAGAGGGCTCAGTGGGTGTGGCAACCTCTGTGCGCATGTCTAGGAATGGTTTCGGTGGGAGCTTGGTATTTAAGCAGTCCGCGTGACTCACCTCCTCTCCACTCGAATCCTGCCTGGTGCATAGCTTTGGTTCACCCTGACCAAGAGGACTCGGTCATAGGCTAAACACAATAACTAAAACCCGAAAAGGAACTAGCCGTGTTTTTATAAAAAGAACAAAACCCTAGTTTTAAAACTCTTAAAACTTTCTTTTAAATTTGTGAAAACCATCTTTACAAAATTTTCTGAAAGATTTTCGATTTATGAAATTACAAAAATGCCCCTAGTGGTAAAATTACCAAAATACCCTTGGTTTATAAAATGTCCAACTACCCAACAATTTTACCAAAATTTCATTATTTTATAAACGCTCAAAAACCCTAATTCACAAAATATCAAAATACCTTGATTTTGGAAAATTACAAAATTACCTCTAACTTACAAAAAATTACCAAAATGACCCTGATTTCCAAAAAATTTTGCAACATCACCGTTTTGGAAAGAACAATTCTCAAAAAGAACCCTCAAAGTTTTGCAACTTTTTAAATATCCCTGATTTGTTAAATTTTACAAATTTACCCTGGTTTATTACCAAAATACCCTTGAGATTCAAAATTACCGAAATGCCCTCGGATTTCAAAATTACCAAAATACCCCGGGAATTTAAAAATTCCAAAATACTTTTTGACAAAATCACCAAGGAACTTTTTCTTTTGAAAAATTATGAAAATACCCCTGTAGGACAAATTATGAAAATACCTCTGGGTAGTGGAAAAACAACAACAATGAAAACTACAACATTTCTCTGAATGAACGAAAGTTCATAATTGATTGATGGATGTATGGATGAAAAGACTGTGTGCATGTATGAATACGAAAGAACCACTCCTAAAAAAATTCTTTTCATAAAACTGTCCGCGGTTAATCAGTGAAACAAAAGTACTAATGTATAAAACTCTTAAATCAGATTATATCGCGACGTTAGAAAATGAGTTCTAGGGGACGTGGTCGTCGTGGACGAGATAAGAGGAGTCTTGGACTGTCAGAATCGTCTAAGAGTCTTCAGAAAAGACCGAAGGTTGAGAATTCTGCTCGTGTTTTTAAGCCAACTACTAAAAATCCGGACCGTCCGTGTGCTCAGTGTGGAAGGTATCATGTTGGCAAGTGTTGGAACTGAGATCGGGAATGTTTTAGATGTAAGTCTAAAGCTCATTTGGTTAAGAATTTCCCTCAGGCAATGAAGGTTTGTGGTTTAAACTATGGAGGAAATGGTCATGGAACACCCAGTAGAGGTGCTGAAGGTTCAGATGTGAGACAACCAAGGATATGATAGCGGTTAAGTTCCTTGTTTTTGGAGTACTATTTATTGTTTTAGAGATAGTTCATTATTGTGTTACAAGTGAACTGTTTGAAACTTTGGATGTGAACTTAGAGACCGTGCCTAGAAGGTAAGATAGTTCTTTAAGATCGAGTGCTTGCACAATAGCGTAGTGGGGTGAGTTAGGCCGTCACGATGGTTCGTTAGTAAGTAATTTCGAGGACGAAATTATTTTAAGGGGGTAGAACTGGTAACATCCTGGAAAGGGCCTATGCATTTTCGGTTTAATTGTCCGAAATGACATGTCTTATGTATTGCGAATAAATTTTTGACATTTTGGAAACCTAAAAATGCATGGAAATGATTTAGAAATGAACATTTTTGGAAACCCGGAAATGATTTGGAAATGATTCAAAAGTGGAAAGTGAACATTTCTGGAAACTTGGAAATGTAAGGAAATGTCAAGTTTAAAGAGGCAAACAAAATTTTTTGGAAACTTAGAAATGACTTAGAAATGTCGAGTTTTAAAGTCTAAAAGAGGGAACTAAGGCGAGGTGGCCTTAAGAGAAAATGTATGTGAAATATGACACACAAATGGGCTTGGAAAAGTGGCTTGAAGATGCCACTTAGGGCCTCAGGAAATGGCGCCACATACTGGGGTATTGGGCCAAGGTTTGAGCTGCAGGGGAAGCAAAATAAAAAGTTTTATTTTGCAGCAGAGAGTAGCAGCAAGGGACGACACAAGGCTATAATTTAGGAGGCTTTATTCTTTTATTTTTAAGAGATAAATAGTGGATAAATAAGGGATAAATAATGGATTTATTTTAGATTATTTTCAAGAGATAAATGAGGAATTATTCTTTAATTAGGAAAATAAGGGAGAAGTGATGGCCAAATAAGGGACTTTGAGTTTAATAATTTCGGCAAAGTAAGGATAGTTGCTGAATTATCTTTTATTTTAGGAGATAATTAAAGAGATAAAGCTATTAAAATAGAAGAGTGATGGCCAAGTAAGGGATTCTAAGTTAGTAAATTCAGCTATATAAGGAAAAGAGGGCCATTCATCATTCTATCTCTCAACCCTTCTTTCTACCGAATTTCCTAGAGCATTTCTTCTTTTTCTTTTTGTTAGCCAAAGCCGAAAATTCAAGATATCACCATTAGCCAATTTCTTTTCTTTCTAATCCATCAAAAGTCGAATCTTTGAGGGCTTCAAGCATATAGTCTTTGTCGATTTCTTCAAGAAAGGGTAAGAACAAGTTTTGATTTCTATTCTTTTCTTTTATATTTGTGAAATCTAGGACTAATCCCATCAATATTCTTATTTGCCGAAATTTGGAAGGATTCTTTCGGGATTTTGCCATAGTCGACTATAAAGGAAAAGATCTTCTGAGATTTGACCATCAAGGTAAGTCATATCCGACATTCGCCAAGGGTCATTGATTGTGATTAAAGGTAAGAAGTTGATCTAACATGTGGTTTTAGGGATTTGATGAAGCTATAACCAAGGGATAATTTCGAGATTTAAGATCCTTAAGGTAAGTGGCTATGAATATTCGGCCAAGGCCTATTTTAGTAGTTAGATCTATTTTTATGTGTTTTAAGCCGAAAACTAACCGATTCAAGGGATCTAGTGATTAGCCGATTTCAAAGGGGAAGAATACAAGTTTTCGGGATTTGATTAATTATCAAATCGGCAGCAAGGGATTTAGGATCTAAAGCGATAGATCGATTTTTCGAGATTTCAAGGAATTCGTTAAGCTAATCAGGTGTGTACCCCATACTAATTCTTAATAAGTTTTATGGCTATGTCTAATTAAAATATGTGATATTGAGAATAAGAAAGTGGCTAAGGTACCATGTTATGGCACTAAGTACTCAGGTACGTTTCTTACTCCTACTAGGAATATGAAATATATTATTTGTAACATGAGAATAAAAATGTGAACTTTGGCATATTAATGCATATTACAAAATGGGGCATATGGGTTATTGAAAGGGGAAGTGAATGTGGTGACCTAAGACCACGAACACGGTGACCTAAGACCGTGGTATCTGAATGTGGTGACCTAAGACCACAGTAATCTGAATGCGGTGACCTAAGACCGTGATATCTAAATGTGGTGACCTAAGACCACAAATGTGGTGACCTAAGATCGCGATATGGAGTGTAGCGGAAGGAGGATCAACTTAGTAGTCCCCACTTATGCAAAGGTTGAGTGCGGGGAGTGTAGCGGATGGCTTATTAGGTTTGGGTTTGGGAATGCATCATAATTTGTATGCTATGATATGAATGCGTAATATTTGTTATGCCTAATTCTATTATGATTTAGTGTTGTGTACACATTGAGTCTGTTGACTCACCCCGTTGAGGGACCATGTTTCAGGTGATGAACAGTAATGGACCGGGACGTCAGAACTTGTCGTGGCCATGCTCAACATGAAGTTTTTATTTTTGTGGACTATTAATTTTTTAAGTACTCCGAGTTATTTGGATTTACTTGATGTAATAAGGCCATAAGGCCATAGTGCACTATTTTATTTCTGTTTTTATTTATTATGTTACGAAATTTTTATTAAGTTAAAGATTAAGTAATTTACTTTAAATGTATTCTATATGTTTTATCACCTAAAATTTAAAAGGGTTTTCATTATAAAACGATTTTGTTTTCTGCTCGAGCCCAACCCAAAACAATATTTCTTTCAAAACACACTATTTTCCCAAAGTAACAAAAGAACTTTGAACCGGTTTACTTGAAGAACATACCAAATCTGGTCAAAGCTCTTGGGCCGGGTTTGGGATGTTTCACTTTGCATGTTTCCAGCACTTCATATGTCACATCCAATAATTTTTCTGATGAGCTTTTCTAAATTAATATCCTTTTGTAAGATACTCAATCAAATATTGATGTTGATTTTAGTGTTATGGCCATGAAGATGGATGACAAGTATGATAAGTATTGGGGTGTAACATCCTGAAAAGGACCTATGCATTTTCGGTTTAATTGTACGAATTGACATGTCTTATGTGTTATGAATGGATTTTGAATATTTTTGGAAACCTGGAAATGTATGGAAATGTTAAGTTTAAAGTGGACATTTTTGGAAACTAGGAAATGGAAGGAAATGATTTAGAAATGATTCAAAAGAGGAAAGCGAACATTTTTGGTAACTTGGAAATGTAAGGAAATGTCAAGTTTAAAGAGGGAAATGAAAATTTTTGGAAACTTGGAAATGTAAGGAAATGACTTAGAAAATGTTGAGTTTTAAAGTCTAAAAGAGGGAACTAAGGCGAGGTGACCTTAAGAGAAAATGTATGTGAAATATGACACACAAACGGGCTTGGAAAAGTGGCTTGAAGATGCCACTTAGCGCCTCAGGAAATGGTGCCACATACTGGGGTATTGGGCCAAGGTTCGAGCTGCAGAGGAAGCAAAATAAAAGTTTTATTTTGCAGTGAGATAATACAAGGGGACGACACGAGGCTATAATTTAGGAGCCTTTATTCTTTTATTTTTAAGAGATAAATAGTGGATAAATAAGGGATAAATAATGGATTTATTTTAGATTATTTTCAAGAGATAAATGAGGAATTATTCTTTAATTAGGAAAATAAGGGAGAAGTGATGGCCAAGTAAGGGACTTTGAGTTTAATAATTTCAGCTAAGTAAGGATAGTTGCTGAATTATCTTTTATTTTAGGGGATAATTAAGGAGAAATAGAAGAGTGATGGCCAAGTAAGGGATTCTAAGTTAGTAAATTCGGCTATATAAGGAAAAGAGGGCCATTCATCATTCTTTCTCTCAACCCTTCTCTCTGCCGAATTTCCTAGAGCATTTGTTCTTCTTCTTTTTGTTAGCCAAAGCCGAAAATTCAAGATATCACCATTAGCCAATTTCTTTTCTTTCCAATCCATCAAAAGCTTGAATCTTTGAGGGCTTCAAGCATAGGTCTTGTCGATTTCTTCAAGAAAGGGTAAGAACAAGTTTTGATTTCTATTCTTTTCTTTTAGATTTGTCGAAATCTAGGACTAATCCCATCAATATTCTTATTTACCGAAATTTTGGAAGGATTCTTTCGGGATTTTTGCCATAGTCAACTATAAAGGAAAAGATCTTCGGGATTTGACCATCAAGGTAAGTCATATCTGACATTCGGCCAAGGGCCATTGATTGTGATTAAAGGTTAGAAGTTGATCTAACATGTGGCTTTAGGGATTTCGACAGAAGCTATAACCAAGGGATAGTTTTGGGATTTAAGATCCTTAAGGTAAGGGACTATGAATATTCGTCCAAGACCTATTTTAGTAGTTAGGTCTATTTTTATGTGTTTTAAGCCGAAAACTAACCGATTCAAGGGATCTAATGATTAGCCGATTTCAAAGGGGAAGAATACAAGTTTTCGGGATTTGATTAATTATCAAATCGGTAGCAAGGTAAGAAAGTGGATACGATAATCCTTCGGGATTTAATTAAATTAGACGAATAGGCTTTTTCCTAAAATACTAAATGTGGCCAAATGTAGGGATTTAGGATCTAAAGCGATAGATCGATTTTTCGGGATTTCAAGGAATTCGTTAAGCTAATCAGGTGTGTACCCCACACTATTTCATAATATGTTTTATGGCTATGTTTAATTAATATATGTGATATTAAGAATGTGAATATGGCTAAGGTACCATAATGTGGTACAAAGTACTCAGGTACGTTTCCTACTCCTACTAGGAATATGAAATATGTTATTTGTAACATGAGAATAAGAATGTGAACTTTGGCATATTAATGCATATTACAAAATGGGGCATATGGGTTATTGAAAGGGGAAGTGAATGTGGTGACCTAAGACCACGAACACGGTGACCTAAGACCGTGATATCTGAATGTGGTGACCTAAGACCACAGTAATCTGAATGTGGTGACCTAAGACCCGATATCTAAATGTGGTGACCTAAGACCACAAATGCGGTGACCTAAGACCGCGATATGGAGTGTAGCAGAAGGAGGGTCGACTTTTTAGTCCCCACTGGTGTGCAAAGTTGGTGCGGGAGTGTAGCGGATGGCTAATTAGGTTTGGGTTTGGGAATGCATCATTAATTGTATTCTATGATTTGAATGTGTATCATTTGTATGCCTGATTCTATTTGGACTTAGTGTTGTGTACACATTGAGTCCGTTGACTCATCCCGTTGTGGGAACATTTTTCAGGTGATGATCAGTAATGGACCGGGTCGGCAGAAGCTTAGGGATGGCCATGCTCAGCAAGAAATTTATTTTATTTGGACTACTTTATTTTAAGTACTTTGGTTTTAATTTTGGGATTTATTTGATGTAATAAGGCCATAGTTGAATTACTTTAATTTTTCTTTTAATTACTATGTACGAATTTTTATCAAGTGAAGTTGAAGTAGATTTATTTTAAAACAAAGCCTAAACGTTTTGTCACCTAAAGTAAAGGATTTTAATAATGAAATAAACTTGTTTTCAACTCAAGCCCGACCCAACACAATCTTTCTTTCAAAACACACAAGTTTTTCCTAAGTAACAAAAGAATTTTGAACCGGTTTACTTCGAGGAACATACCAGATCCGGTCCAGGCTTGTGGGCCGGGTATGGGGTGTTTCATGGGGTTATATTGATAAGATGAATTTGTTTGTCTTTGTTGCTTGTGTTTTAGATCATACACAAAAATTGAAGTATCTTGAATTTGCACTTAGTGAAATGTTTAATGTTGAAAAAGCTTATGAAATGATGCAAAAATTGAAGAAAACTCTGTATGAATTGTTTGATTAGTATAAGTCTCCACTTCATAGTGCTTGTAGCCAATCTAGTGTTGCAACACATATTTCTCTCGGTGAACCACAACAAAAAATGAAAATGTCTAAGAAAACTTTATATAAAAAGCATGAGTTAGAAAATGATAGTAAGGAAAAAGTGTTTGAATTGGATAAATATCTAGCTGAGGCTAATGAGAATTTTGTTAAAGATTTTGATATTTTATTGTGGTGGAAAGTGAATAGCCCTAGATTTCACATTCTTTCAAATATGGTCGGAGATGTGTTATCTATATCGATTTCTACGGTTGATTCAGAATATGCGTTTAGCATTGGGGGGCGTGCTTGATCAATTTAGGAGTTCTTTAACTCCTAAAATTGTACAAGCTCTTGTGTGTACTAAAGATTGAATTTAAAAATCATCATAAAAAAAAGACATCAAGAAGATTAAAGAACAAATCCAAGAGGTTGACAATATTGAAAATGGTATATTTATTTTTTATTTAATAGTTTCATTTTTTTACCACATCTACATTAACTTATTTAATCATTTTAATGTTTAGACTTTTCTTGAAATGCAACAGAGCTTAACCTAAATTCATTAGGTTTCTTGAGTTGAAGGGTATGCTTGTTATCTTATTCTTGTTAACTTACAATTGATTCTTTTGTTTATATTATTTGATTCTTTTAAATGGATATATCTATATGATATGCAAATGAAGATATTTTAGAGAGAAGAAATTGATGCAAATGAAGAATATTAAATACTATGTCATTTTAATTATGTGTTAATTTCAAGACGTATGTAGTGTTTTTAATTATGTAGTGTTTCAAGACTTAAAAATTCGGCTAAATTCGGTAAATTCGGTTAATTCATTTAACTTTCAAGACAAACAAACATTATCAATGTATTTTTTTTATTCATATTTTAACTAATCGACAAAAACACATAAATTTCAGTTAATCAACTGAATTAACCGAAATATTTCGGTTCGGTTAATGGTTAAAAGATTGTACAATTCGATTAATTCAGTGAATGCTAGTTCGATTCGACTCATAATCGAATCATCCATTTGAACACCTCTACCCCATGGTAGGATTGCCATGCAGATCTCATTGAGGAGATTTCTTGAAAGTAAGAAGAACTAAATTCTATTGGACCGACCTATTTGGTGGGTATTATCATATGATATTGTTAGGATCGTCGATACGCGCCGTGGTACAACGAAAAAATATTTCGGCGATCCTCGGCTATGTATCCTATACGAGGAACAGAACGAGTGGAAATAAAGTCGAAGATATACTTTAAAACAATAAAAGGATGTTGTTGATTCGATGTCGATTCTAAGCTAAAACGAAAATGTCCTAACCTCTACGTAGTCCACCTGGTATTAAAACGAACAACAGAAACTCTCTTGGAACTTTTCCAGAGAAAAATATCCCAAAACGACTGCTAGACCTTTTTTTTCTTTTTTTTTTTAAAAAATACTCTTAACCCTAACTCGGGATTTTGGTATCTATAAATATTGAAAACAGATTCATCAAATAGAGAACATATGGAAAGCATTAAAAATGTTATATTTTGTAATATCCGGGATTTAGGGGTTATGCGTTTTATGTGGCAATGTGCTTGTGTGTGGTTTGTATGTGTTTTGGGGGCTTCGGGAACCCTGGAATGTAGGTAGATGCCTTAGAAAAATAGTGGATTTTTAAAGTCTTAAAGGAGAGCTTAGGGAGCTAGGCCTTAAGGAGTTTACTGTGTGGGTTAAGACACAAGAAGCTAGCTAAAGTGGCAAGGGAGGCACCACTTAGAGCACAGGAGAGTGACACCTCAGGGAGTGTCAAGGGGCCTAGGTTCGAGCAGCACAGGTAGCGTTTTGAGCTTTTATTTTTCGGCAAGGAGGTGCAGTGGTGGACAGCACAAGGACTCTGAATGGATGAGTGAAAGACCAAGTCAAATTCATTTGAATTTTAGCTAAGAAGGGAAGATAGGTGTTGACTCATTCAAATTCATTTGAATGGGAGTTGAAGAGAAGAATTAGGAGAAAAATGTGAGATTTGGGTAGAGGGGGAGAGTTGGCCGGCCAAGGGACTTCTATGATGACAATTTCGGTCATGTAGGTAGGGGGAGTAGCCGAATATGCTTAGAAAAGTTTAGGCACCTTGTTGTGTGATTTCTTTTTCCCGAAAGCCTTGTGTTCTTTTTCCTTTGAGACCGAAAAAGAGACCACTCGTGCACTATTCTTCTTTGATCTTATTCTTCTTCTCTCTTTTAATTTGCTTAGGCCGAAACCTCTCTCACTCAATCTCACCACTGCCGAATCTCTTTAAGCTTCACACTTTCCTTCTCCTTTGTTAAAAGCCGAATCGCACCAACCATCAACTTCTTCTTCTCTTTTTCTCTTCACGATTCTTCAAAAGCTGAAAGTCTTTCTTAGCCATAACTGATTGCTCACTTTTCGCTAAAGCCGAATCCATAACCTTTGTTATTACTCTCAAAGC
This sequence comes from Gossypium bickii, assembly GCA_025503065.1. Taxonomy (NCBI): domain Eukaryota; kingdom Viridiplantae; phylum Streptophyta; class Magnoliopsida; order Malvales; family Malvaceae; genus Gossypium; species Gossypium bickii. The sequence goes on along the minus strand of CP106717.1, from coordinate 35,295,666 downwards.
TGAATACCCTTTTCCCTATGGCCGAATTTCTCTGTGTTTCCACGCAAGGGTGCAATCGGTCTCAACATTGTGGTAAGGGTTAACTGTCATTCGATTTCTCTTCCTTTTTCCTTTGGTTAGCCAAAATCTAGGAATCTAATTCCTCTTATTCTCATTTGGCCGAAACCATGAAAGAGATCTTTTGGGATTCTTGTAGCCAACGATTGGAAGGTGATCTTTCGGGATTTGAGATCTAAGGTAAGCAGATGTAACATTCGGCCAAGGGCCATTTTTATAGATCTTATGCAATAAGCCGAATCTGACATAAGTTATGTAGGTATTTTGACATCTTCAAAGGCAAACAATAGTTTCGGGATTTAAGCAAGCGAGGTAAGGGATATTGATATTCGGCCAAAGGCCATATTCTCTATTAGCCGATTTCTCATAAAGGGTTGTGTAGGTACTCAATCAATTCCCGAAGTTAAAGCCGGAAGCTTTAGTATTCTCTCGATCTAGGTAAGCCCTGTTCGTTTAAGATCTATGTTTTTAGATGCTTTCACTCAAGTGTGTTTTCCTAATCAAGTTACTCTCATGGAGTCGGGTTCTAGCCAATCAAAGGAGAGGGTTGGAAACGCAGTTCCTGCCCCTAGATTCAAGAAACATTCAGTTTCTGCCATACGTGATTAGCCACCGGGTTGTGGGCTAGCATCGGAAAGGGATAAGCAGATCGCTGTTATCCTTGCTAGCGAGAGTGTCGGTATCGAGAGTGTCGTTCTCAGTGTTATTAGGTGTGTAACCCTACATTAATTTCCCGATAGATTAATAGTATTAATATTCAATATGTGATTATGAAAATACGAGTAACATGGCTAAAAGTACCATTCAATGGTACGGTGCATTCAGGTATGTTACCCCCTTAATACTCAGTTAATAATGTTATGAACATTGATATGAAATATGTGTGATTTTGTTATGACTTTGGGGTAAGGCACATTGCATGATATCTGGATAATATGTATGTTGCATGGGCATACGGGTGATATGATAAAGGGGAAGTGTTCTGGTGTTTTTTACCACATTATCCGGTGACTTATGTCACATATTATATATCCGATGACTTATGTCACATATTATGAATCCGGTGACTCTGTCACATTATCTGGTGGCCATGCCACGATTATAAGGGCGATGTGCAGTTGACTGCAGCGACTACCTTCGAAGGTGTATAGCGGATGGAGGGTCGATTTAGTAATCCCCATGGTGTGATTGGCAGGTACGGGTGGTGTGTAGAGGATGGATATCTAGGTGGGCTCGGGATTGCATTTCATTTTATGTATAAATGTGATTAAGTATGTTATGACTCGATATGCTATGTTATAGGCTTTGCCAAAATGTTATGATTAAGGCTATAATCGGTTGGGTTTTGGTGTAGCCGTTACATATTGAGTCTGTTGACTCACCCTTCGTGGGATAACTTTTTGCAGGTGATACTTAGCGATATGGATCGAGTCAGCGGGGACTTTGTGGTGGCCATGCTCAGCTCAGCATTTTCGGGTTTTTCTTATAATTAAACTTATCACATTTTTCTTATTATGTTTTCGGGATTTATTTCGGGTTTTGTTCTTTAGTAATAAGGCCACTATTTAACTATTTTATTTATGTGTTTTAGTTTTTATTCTGATATGATCAACATCAAACGAATGATTAAACATTTTTCGTAAAACAACTTCAATTGTTTTGACACCTAAACACCTACGGCTTTCAACTGAATAATAAGCTCTAAAATTCGGCATTCCTTTTAACTTATAATTTTTGAAACATGAAGGTAAAGTTTTAATGAAATACAAACTTTAATAACAACACGATTTTCAACTTGATCATAACACAAATCTATTTTTCTTCAAAACCACCATATTTTCCAAGATGACAAAACGAGATTTAATTAAAGTTTTACTCAGGGAACATGCCAGATCCGGTCGGGGCTTGTGGGCTGGGTTTGGGGTGTTTCATATTCTTTCCAAAAAGAATTATAACTCCCATGTTTTAGTGTTTGACTGAAATCATAATTATAATAATTTATAATAATAATTTCGATAAACTATATCCTGTTAAAATTTTATATGAATCAAATTCATATATTAATTTTAACTATGTTATCTATTTGTTTACAACAAGCATGTACATTTAATTCGTTTAATATTTAATTAATTCATGTGACAACTAAATACAATACCAACTGTGTTTGGATTTTGTTCGTTTTAACCATAAGGTGTGACCCTGTAGGTTTTTGTAACATTACTATTAATACTAGAACATTTCTAATAATACAAGAAATGAGTGGCATTTAGAAATGCGTAATTGTGACCTAAGTTACAAGAAGTCGTAATTTAACATAACCTTTCTATGATTAACCTTTCATGTATTACATCTTTTTGTCCTGTATATCTAGATCGGACACAAGTCATGGAATAGTCACACTTGCATAATCCAATCTTATGTTTCTTGATATCTTGAGTACACTACAATAAACAAATCAGTATGATATCTCATATCAACTTATTCGAGCATGGTCATGCATTTCTAGTCTCACTCAATGAAGTGGCCTAAGATATTGCTCCCATTATGTAGGAGGGACAAATCCTATATTGATCAATAATATCCCACTACATAGGTTGCGACATATCCAACATCAGTCTTTTCAGTACAACCTATTATGAAAGACGTTTGACTGTATCAAAATATACAACTCATGATGTTGGTATAATGATGATCTAAAGTTTGATAGTCGTATACATAGCTATCACTATGAGTAATGTTGTGACTATTACATAATAATCTATTAAACATACTCATAGCAGGTCAGTCTAATATGTCGTTCTCTAGCACATACTCATGTATTGATTTTGACATCCCTATGTCAATGACAACACTTTATCAACCAACTACACATTAGTCTCAACCCATTATTGTTGCCCAAACCTACATTAATATTTGACTAAGGACCTTTTAAGAATAATCATATTTTCTTAGGACTTTATTACAATTCGGTTTATTTATATACACAGAAAAAGTAATTTAAATAATAATGGCAATGACTTATATTAATAAATAAGGTAGAACAAGTATGCAATTACAATCATCTCAAGATTGGTCTTTGGGCATACTATAATAGGAATAGCTAGGAGTTCTATGATCATTGTTTTATGCGATGTCAAAGTCTTAAAATTTATATAAAGAATGATCAAATCTGGAAACTAACTATGACAATGATTTGAGGCAGGCGCACCTATCGAACAATACTATAGTTAAGGCAAGACCGGATTGTCGAACCCAAAGGAACCAAAAGTACTAATACTAACTTTCTTTTTATTATTTAGCTTAAGAATTGAATGAATTTTTATCTAATCTAAAATTAACTAACAACTAAACTAAAGACTCTAAGACAAAGAAGAATGAAATTTGGGAAGAATACTTTGGGAACAACCAATTGATTAAGACAATACCCAAGGAAGAATCCACCTAGACTTCACTTGTTATCTAACTCTGAACCAGATGATTTATTCATTTGACTTGATCCATAGGATTCCCTAAGTTATGTTAATCCCTCTCTCGAGGTGACTAACGTCTAACCCTAGGTTGATTAATTGAAATCTCTTTCTAATTAAAACCCTTAGAATTACATTAACTTGATTTATGGACTCCCATATTAGGTTTGACCCTAATTTAGCAGATTTTCGTCACCCTATCTCTAGGCACGCGAGCAACTCCGCTTAACTATGCTAGATCTACTCTTAGGCAGGGACTTTTGCTTCTCCACCTAAGCACATCACACTTGAATTAATATTCCGGAAATATCAACACAAGAATTAAGAACACATAATTAAGAACAAGTCAAATATTTATCATATAGTTCAGCAAACGATAACAAGGTTCATCTTAGGTTTCATCTCCCTCAAGTATCTGAGGGTTTAGTTCATAACAATAAAAGAAAACATCTTAGAAGAAAAGATAAAACAAAACATAAGAAATCCCTAAAACCCCCTGAAAGAATTGAAGGAGAGATCCTCCGTCTTGAGTATGATTCCAGCTTCTTGAGATGAATCAACTGGCTATCTTCGAGTAAATCCCCACAAATCTTCCCTCTTTGGCTCAACTCTTTGGCCTTACTGGATGCCCCGACAAAGGGCTTCTATCGAACTCCCCGCTTAAGTTGCCCCCTAAGGTGTTTATATAGGCTTTAAGATGCCTTACTTGGCCCCTAAGTATCCTAATCTGAGTAGAATTCCTACTAGGGTGTTTAAATAGGCTTTGGAATGTGTTTCTTTGCCTCCAAGTATCCTATTCCGAGTGTAATTCCTCTTATTCATGTTAGGGACACGCCCATGGCACACGCCCGTGTGAATCGTGGCCAGGCCGTGTTCAAGTCTGTTGAATGAGGCACGACCGTGTGGTCTTGGGCCCAGGCCGTGTTAATTTCATGATATGGCCCATTTACTTCGTTTTGGGCCTGTTTCTTGTTCTTTTCATCCTCCGGTGCTTTCCTGAGTATAAAACATGAACTTAAAGGATTAAGAGCACCAAATTACATAATTCAAGGGATAAATCATCCAAAAGCATGCTAAATGTGGGCCTAAAATATGTTACTATTACGGTTTATCAAATACCCCCACACTTAAGCTTTTGCTTGTCCTCAAGCAAATTTCTTAGCTCATAATTAAAACAAACTTCCCTGATTCATAACATTCATCAATAGTGTTTCATCATAATTCAAAGATAATTCATACATGGATAATTCAACTTAAAGAGTCCTAAAGGTTCAAACTATCAAAGTCATAGTTTTTATAGTATGAAAACATAGGTGTTTCCCCTTACCTGAATAATTACCTCTGATTCAAAATTGACAAGAATTGACATCCTCACTAAAGATTCACTCAAATCACTCAAAGTGTTTAAGGTTCAAAATTAGGCACTCAAAAGTCGAACATGAAAAGTTAATCCCATAGGCTTGCATAAAAATCAAATCTCCACCACTGTAAAAATAAGAAGATACACAAATCAAAAGGTCTTTAAAAAGGGTTGTAATAGGGCTTAGGTTAAAGGCGTGGATAAAGGTTGAATTAGAATGAAAGAATCGAGATTGACTTGAAAAATTACCTAACTAGAGATATCGAACTGATAATAATTAAAAACTTGTACTACTAATAATAATATTCTGATATGAGCTTCTTCTTTAATAATTGGAATTTAACGTATAAGCTCGCCTAATCACAAAACTAATAGTGAATATTCTTCGATTTCTCTTTTTTTAAGAACAAGTCAAATTACATACTAAAAGATGAATTCAACTAATAAAATAATTAGGCAACCGATCAAATCAGATCTCGACAGAAAGGGTAGTCAATGAATGGTGATAACAAATACAAAGGGTTTTGGGTTAATATTAGTGGGTGAGTCAATAAAAAGGGTTGTTAGGATTAAAAAGGGTTCACTAGGTGTTAATTATGAAGGTAGGCTTTTAGTGGAATGAATGGGTTAAAACCTAGATGCCTTTATCATCTCTGTATATCAAATCATAGGTGTGGTCTCAACATGTATAAATAATCGAAGCAAGTTCTAGAATAACAAATCAATTTTGACACACTCATAATCAAAAAGTAAGCACGAAAAGAATATATGCTCTTAAAAGGCTCAAAATCTCACAAAAATTATGGGTTTTTGATATCAACCTTGTAAATTTTAAACTTCAAAGTAACATTCAGATTTAGGTAGACAACCTAGATTTTTTTTTTAAAAAAAACTAGACTTATCATGCTCGACTCTCTAGTATTTTAAAGTTTAATCATCAATGCACAATTAACTATGACTTAATCCAAAGCATATCAATAAAAATCATAAATCAGATGAAATTTTCATTCTAATCATAATATAAGAAACTTACTTTAGAACAAGGCATAATTCAGGGATTTTCAAATAATACTATAGTTAACCCCCCACACTTAAGATGTACATTGCCCTCAATGTACAAAGGTAGATAATGATCATATAGTAAGAAAATCAAAAGAGAGGGAGAGAAGTGAAACTTCCTGAATTTTGGATAGAGTTAATAAAGAGAAACGTAGGGGGTGCCTCGAGCCGTTTCAACTTGAATCCTCAAAGTAGTCAGTCTGATTTTATTGTATCCTAAGCTAAATCTAAATGTCATGGAGAAAAAGACGAAAGTAATAACAATAAAAGTAAGAATAAAAGTAAATAATGAAAAATGAAAGAAGAAAGATAACGGGAAAAGGAAAGAAAGAAGGGGGTTTAAATAGAGATGCATCCCACGCTCGTATTCCTTCCTATGGTGCCCACACGGCCACGGCCACGGCTGTGTGCAAGTCCGTGTGGGTATGGAAACTTACGGCTAAATACGAAAAGAAATAAAATGAAACTAATTAGTAGAGTTAGTGCTCGGGTTGCCTCCCGAGGAGCGCTCGTTTAAAGTCTTGAGCTAGACTTACCTGTTATTCGCACAATCATGGTGGTTTGAGGAGGTGGAAATCCTTTCTCATGCGATCAATTCGGTTATTGATATAAAGTTTCAGTCGAGTAGTGTTTACCTTAAAGGTGCTAATTTTAGGACTAGTTACCTCATTGTTAAAATGCAGGAAGATTTTGAGTACCTGATCTCCTATTTTAAGTTGGGTTATCCCATCATTAAGTTCGTCGTGGAGTTGCCTTGTTTTTGCTTCGAGTGTTTTTAGTTTCTCTTTGAAGTGTGTCCTCCACTTGTCTAGTTCATCGATCCAAAGCCTTCGTTCCTCATGAATTTCTTCTTTATCGACACGAGGCCTAGGAGCTGGCATCTGCGAAAGAGCTTCTAGAAATGACAAGTTAATAAGAAACTTCTTTGGAGGTTTAAGAAATTTACTGAATTGTTCCTCTGTGTGGTCTTTCTTTATCGCATTAGGGTATGGCACATGAGCTTGGTACTCTGTAATTACCGGGTTTGGTAAATCCTGGCTTATCTCAACCTTACCTTCACTTACCACAGGCTCTTACCTCGGGTCAGATTCCACTAACCTTTCACTGTCATGAGCTGTTACGGCTTGAATTTGCTCTTTTGGGTTAGTTTCATTATTGCTTGGCAAGCTTTCTTGTAGTTGTTTTGAGATTAGCTTAGCAAGCTGACTTAATTGATTCTCGATCCCTTGAATCGATGCTTGTTGATTTTTAAGTGTTGTCTCGGTGTTTTAGAAATGTGTTTCTGATACTGCTATGAATTTTGTCAGCATCTCTTCAAGGTTCGATTTATTTTCCTGTGGGTAGGGCTATTGTTGGAAGTTTTGGGGTAGTTGTTGTCTTTGATTTCCTTGACCACCACATGAGAAATTGGGGTGGTTCTTCCAACCTAGATTATAAGTATTATTATAAAAGTTGTTTTGAAATTTAAAATTGTTACCCATATAGTGAGCTTGCTCATTTTCCATGCCATATCCGTAGGGTGGGTACTCAGGATTCGCCAAGCCTCCTAGATTCGAGTCATATTGCATTACTAGGTGTATCTGCAAGAGACTATACAAACCATCAATCTTTTTATTCATCATCTCTACCTGATTTGATAGCATGGTGATTGCGTCGAGGTTAAAGACACTGGCTGCTTTAGTAGGAATTACCCTCATGACTTGCCACTGATAATTATTCAGTGCCATCTTCTCTATAAACTAAAATTATCTGTCAAAAGCAAATAAAATAAAAATTAGCAAAATAAAAAAATAAAATTTAATTGCAAAAATAAAATATGGCTAAAGTAATAAAAATTGAGCTTTCTTAATATTTCAGTTCCCCGGCAACGGCGCCAAAAACTTGATCATTGTTTTATGCGATGTCAAAGTCTTAAAATTTATATAAAGAATGATCGAACCTGGAAACTAACAATGACAATGATTGGAGGCAAGTGCACCTATCGAACAATACTATAGTTAAGGCAAGACCGGATTGTCGAACCTAAAGGAACCAAAAGTACTAATACTAACTTTCTTTTTATTATTTAGCCTAAAAATTGAATGAATTTTTATCTAATCTAAAATTAACTAACAACTAAACTAAAGACTCTAAGACAAAGAAGAATGAAATTTGGGAAGAATACTTTGGGAAAAACCAATTGATGAAGACAATACCCAAGGAAGAATCCACCTAGACTTCACTTGTTATCTAACTCTGAACCAGACGATTTATTCATTTGACTTGATCCGTAGGATTCCCTAAGTTATATTAATCCCTCTCTTGAGGCGACTAACATCTAACCCTAGGGGATCATTTTAATGATTTTTATGTTTTAAGGATCATTGTAGTTTAATCTAGCTAGCCCGGGGATCAATTTGCAAAACTTCTAAAGATTTATGGTTTTCCATGAATGTTTTATGGTTTTCCATGAATGTTCTTGCGTGATTTTTGATGTTTAATGAAATATTATGAGCCCTTGTTGTTAAATAAACATGTTTTGTAAAGTAATTTTTAATGAAATTGTCATTTAGGGATTTATTTGTAAAAGTAATAAAACTACATGGTGAAATTATGAAATTATGATTTGTATAGGTTGATATAGGTCCCTAGTGTATTCGGCTAGCATAAAATGAGGATGAAAATGCTTAGATTTCACTTTACGAGCTTATGGACTAAATGGTAAAAAGTTAAAATATTAAGGGCAAAATTGTAATTTTACAAAATATGAAGTGTGGACTGAATTGAATAATGGAAGTATTAAATGGATTGAATTTATCTATTTAGATCAAGATAGACCTCGTATGGATTTAGATCGGGGAAAAATGAAAGCCTCGGATTGATTGACTACGTTTTTACGCTTTGTTTGTCGAGGTAAGTTTGTATGATTAAATAATGTTTTAATGTTATAAAGATCTATATGTTAATTTATTATTTTTCATGTAACCATATGATGTATATCCAGCGATTTCATGACTATTATTGAGCCTTATTTGAACCTTAGGAATTCGTAGGATACAAATGACATGTCATTAGGGTTTTCATGTTTCAGGTGTTGGTCTTGAATGTCCTACCGATGGCTGAGGTCTTACATTTTTTGCGGATACACCACAGCTCATGTGAGCAGCATCGTGTAGCTTACATTTTGACCTATAGCTCGTATGAGTAGGCCCATTTCAAGCTCATGTGAACAACGATGTAAAGGAAAAGGAAAAGGAAAGGTTATGGTAATATGTTTAGCACACTTCATGTAAGCTTTCCCATGTATCCGATGTTATTCTAAATGGTTCAACGAACATGAAAAGGAAAGGAACGGTAAGTGTTCAAATGAACTATATTATGAAATTATGAAAAGGATTGATATGGAAAGTTTCAATGAAAGTATGTTATGTTTATGAAAATGATGCATTCCAAGTAAGCATGTTCATGTACAAATAACTTACCTTACAATAATTCAAATGACTTATGTGTCAATGCACTAAAATGTGTTGTTGATGGTGATTAGGCTTGTACCAAGCTTATGGTTGGATTATATCACTGTTTAATTTTAATGTTATGCATTGAAATGGTAAGTTATGTTCATATTTTACGAACTTACAAAACATTATATGCTTAATAGTTATCTTTCCTATGTTTTATAGCTCAATCGGTTTGGAAGCTCATCGGAGATCTATCGCACAATCCAACGATTAGTAACAGTCCAGTTTTGACCCTAATCGGAACAGTGGTTTCGGGACCACAAATTCGAGTCAAAGAAATAATTAAAAATTATTATCTGTGTTTATACTGTGCGAATTGATATTTGTGAAATTTTCGTGATTTAGCTTTGTCGTTTGAGTGTCCGATTTAAATAAAAAGACTTAATCGCATGAATGGTAAAAGTTGCTAATTATTCGTTAAAGTGCTAAATTGATTTGTTCTTTTAATGGGAGGTGTTTATGTTGCAATTATACCATGAATTATGATGATGGACGGTTAGGTGCATAATATATAAGATGTTTATATTAAACTAATAAGATTAATTTAGTAAATATATTAATTATGTTAATATAATAAAACATAAAACAAAAATGCCACATGCATGTTCATCTTTTAATAGCCGAAACTAGCTAAGGAAAAGAAAAAGAAAAAGAAAGTTACATTCGGCCATGGTTAAGCTTGATTGAGGTATGTAACTAGCTCGATTTTTGATAATTTTTATGTTTTTGAGATCGTTGCTATGAAATTTACAAGGCCCATGTTTTAATTTTTGATTTTGATGAATATTTTGAGTTAAGCCATTGATGAATATGTGAGCTTTGTGATGTTAGATGATGGATTATGAAAGATATGTTTTGGATTGATATGTTTTGTATTGGAAATTTTGATGATTTTGAGTAACCAGGGCTAAATTGTAAAAATAATAAATTGAGGGACTAAAATGTAAAATAAATGAAATGTATGGACTTGTATGAACATGGGGTAAATTCGGCCTAAGCATGGGACATTGAAATTTTGTATATTTTGTGTTTTATACAATAGGGACTAAATTGTGAAAAGTGTAAAATGTCAAGGGCAAAATGGTAATTTACCCATTTATGTGTTTTTAGACTAAATTGAATAAAATGGTGTTTAAATAAGTTTAACTTGAATATGTTTAGATCAAGAACCAAAAAAGACGGACTTGGATTAGGGGAAAACAAAAAAAAAATTGAATAGTCGTTTTATTCTGTCTGACGATATCTAAGGTAAGTTTATAAGCATATAAATGTTGTTAATTTTGAATATATGTGAATTTTATATGTCGAATTAAATTTTATGAATATGTATATGTGTTGGCTGAATGTCTATAAGCTTGGGAGCTATGTTTACGAGTTTGATTCGATCGAGTTACGATGTCCGAAATTCCCGTACGAACCTTAGGAATAGCTAGGATACATATGTCATGACATAGGATTCTGTTATGTGTTATCGTGTAAGACCCTGTCTGGGACGTTGGCATCGACTTGTGACTTACGTGTAAGACCCTGTCTGGGACAGTGGCATCGATATGTGATTACATGTAAGACCACGTCTGGGACGTTGGCATTGTACGAAATGTTCGACTATCCGAGTATCCTTTTTAATTCTGAATGGTTCAACAGGCAATGATAAGTTAAGATCTAGTGTAAAATCGAGTTAGAAAGGCTCAGGTATGTACTCATACTAAGTTATGAAAATAAGGTAAGTTGAATGTTTTGCATTGATGATATAACGTTATATGTTAATGTGAATTATGTGATAGTATATGTGAATATATATATTCGGCCTAATGATGTAAATGTATTGAAGATAGTAAAGGTTAAATTTACTAATGTTTAAATAATTATTCAGCAAAAAGGAGTATTTATGCAAAACTTATATGTTTTGATATATGAAATTATAAGTTGGAAATGTACATGAATTAACGATGGCTTATTTCAGTTTGACTAGATTAATTTATGTATATGATTAAATGTTTCAATTGCTTATAACTTACTAAGCTATGAAAGCTTACTCTGTATGTGTTTACTATTTTCGGTATTTTATTAAGTTTGAATTCGAACTTATGGCATGTATAAACTAGTGAATATACTTGATTTTGGGGTATGTGTAACAGCCTAGTTTAGACCTTAGTCAGAACAGTGGTTTCGAGACCACAAATCTGAGGTCGGAATGATAATTTAACATTATTTTCTGTGTGAATAGTATGTGACATAGTTTGTGTGAAAATTCTGCGTGATAATTTTATCGATTGTGTGCTGAATTAAGAGAAAGGACTTAATCGCGTAAAGAGTAAAAGCTATGTGCTGATTTATAAGTACCTAAGTGTTGTTGTCTTCTTCATAGGATGGCCTTAAGAGGCAATTAAGCCATTATTAAAGATGGTGGATGGCTAAATGACATATTAGCCTTAATGTATATTTGTCTTATATGTTTATTAAAAGGTTAGTTTGGTAAAGTGATAATTATGTTTAATATGTTATAATAAAACATGAAAATGGCCATTTAGTTATCATCCTTGGCCGAATATTAGCAAGAAAAGAAAAGGGAAAAGAACACAAGGGCTCGGCACATTTTGATCTTGATTCAAGGTTTGTTTTTAATCGGATTTTGATAATTTCTATATTTTTGTGATTGTTGCTTCGTGCTCTAGCTAACCCATGTTGTAATTTTGTAAATTGATGATGTTTATGAAATGTGCCATTGATGAAATGAGGAGCTTTGTGATGAGTGTTGGTGTTAAATGAAAGATATGTGCTTAATGAACATGATTTGTTCTTGAATTTTCGATGAATTTAGCTAATTAGGGCTTAATTGAGAAATGAGAAATTGAAGGGTTAAATTGTGAAATAAATGAAATGTATGAGCTTATATTAGCATGGGAAGAATTTGGCTAAGCATATGTGTATTGAAATTTTGTGTATTTGATGATTTTGTGAAATAGGGACTAAAGTGTTGAAATGTGAAAATGTGAGGGCTATTTTGTAAAATTCCCTAAATGTGTGTGTCGACTAAATTGAATAAATTAGTGATTGAATGGATTGAATTTGAATGTTTATAGACCAAGAGAGGAGGGGTTCGAATCGAGATTGAGGCAAAGATAAAGTGCTCGATTAATCAACCGTTTCAATAGTTCAACATCCGAGGTAAGTTCGGATATAATACATATTTAGCATTTTGAAATGAGTATGTATATGATAATGAAATTGAGATGTTATGTGCAAGACTTAGTTGATAGTACTAAGTGTGCAAAAAATAAATTTGATACCGGAATGAATGGCACTGTGTGTGCGATGTTACGAAAGCTTCAGCTTATTGATTTGGCACTGTGTGTGCGATACCGGGATAAGTCAGTTGAAAGATTAGGCACTAAGTGTGCGATGATGAGTATGCTTCTGTCATGTATATAGCACTGAGTGTGTGATTAAGTTGAACAATTATCAGAGGACGATCAATATGTAATATCGAGCTTTGAATATCCTTAAAGTTGATTAACTTTGTGTTAGCTAAGGTATGTATTAAACCTTTGTGGTTGATAAGTTTATAGATAAGCTACAAATGGGAAAATGAGATTTTGGTCATGGATGATATGATATGATATAAATGTGAGAGAATGGATATATGTGATGGTTATTATATACATTGGTTTGAATTGACGAAATAATTGTATTATATTTTGAACTTACTAAGCTTTGGAAAGCTTACTGTGTGATTTGTTTCTCTGCTTTGCAGTGTCAGTAAAGCTAGCTCAGATCTGGGGATCGTCAGCTTCTCCCATCACACTATCGACAACCTATTTTGGGTACTTTTGGAAAGATGTATATAGTTGAAATATGGCATATATAGGCTAGTTATTTGAATCATATTAGAGATGTGTAATTAGCCATGTGATATGGCTAGATATATGATGGTTTTAAGCATGAATGGCTTGATATATATGATGCATATTTTGGTATGGCATGTGGGTAAAGAAGATGAATTTCAAATGGTAATCTTTGTGATGGTAAAATGTTAGTATGATTTAGTGAATTTGAGAATGAATGATGTTTAGTTTATGAATGTGTTCAAGTTGTATATGTTAGCTTATAAGTTGACATGTTTGGAAATGAAATTGTATAAGACAATGTATCGATTATTGTCATGGAATTGGTTGCCAAATTGTGTGTATAAAGATGCCCAAATGTGCTTGTATGATTGACCCATGTGGGTGGCATTTTGGCCTTGCAAATGGCCTATTTTGCCACACGGTTGTGGCACACAGGCGTGCCTAGTGACCGTGGGACAAAGTTAGTAGCTAGCATAAGAGTACACGACCTTGGCACATGGACGTGCCTAGTAGCTGTGTGGTTTTCAACAGGATCGACCACAGCCAAAGTACACGGGCGTGCTTGGTGGCTGTGGAGCAAAGTCAGATTTGACCACGGGGAGGACACACGGGTGTGTCTAGCAGTCGTGGGAGGCACACGGCCTACCCACACGGGCGTGTAAGCCCTGAAACTTAGAAAAGTTTTAAATTTTTGAGAATTTTTGTATGTGTTTCGGTTTAGTCCCGATCCATTTCTTGCATGTGCTTAAGGTCTTGTAGACCTCTATAAGGGACTATTTGATTATGTTTTGATGTACTATGATGATGTTTGACTTTGTGTTGTAAATAGGTTGTAAAATGATTCGATTGTTCGGTAATGCCTCTTAACCTTATTCCTGCAACGGTCTCGGGTTAAATATGAGCCATGCGAAAATGGCTTGAAATAATGTTTATGTTTGTGGGTTTTCGGTCATGGTATATGTTTGTTTTGGTAAGTGTGTTTAATGATGTCATGAATGGTATTTTAATTATATGGTTTGATTGAATATGCCATGAATGACTTATAAGTTAACTAATGTTGATATATGTTTGTGATGGATGATCTAATAATTCGACTTAAGTAATGAGGTAAATGATGGATGCATCTTTGACTTATGATATGTTTTTATAATTGCCATGGAATGACTATGCTATGCCTTTGAATTTGGATATTTGGTATGATTTGTTTATGACCTATGTGTTGATGTATAATTTGCCTTGTGAGTTGGCTTAAAGATGGTGTTTAGGTTGGTATGTATTCGGCCTTGTTACTTAACTCATTTTGGGGAATATCTTAAATGATTTAAGATGTGATTATAATGATTTATGATTTGGAAATGTTTGAATGAATAATTTTGGTAATTGGTTGATTATGTATTCAGTAATTTGTTAATAATGAAATTGCTTTGGTCATTTGTGAGATAAAATATGGTATAAAATGTGTATTTATATTTGGCTAATGACAGATAGAATTTATATATGTTTTGTGATACCGTATGTATTTGACCAAATTAATATGGTTGTCTTGTTGGTTAGGTGATTGATTATTTAATGATGGAAATTGGTATAATATTGGGTGATGTTTTTAAAGTATGAAATGCACATGAATTGGTATATTTTTGGCTGGAATTTATGTGTTAGTTGATGCCTTGTATATATATATGTTGTCCAATTTTGGTATGTTTGGTTTAGGTAAATTGCATGTCAAAATGGTTGTATTGTTATGGTCCAAATTGGGCATAGTTTGGATTTGTTTTAGCTGCTTATTTGAATGAGATAAATACTATCAAAATGTGTATATAAAAATGAATGTTGTGAAATATGTGCTTAGTATATGAAATAAAATATGCTTGATTTTAAGCTAGATATTCGAATGCCATGAAATTTGTTGGTTATAAGGTTTGAATTATGCTTTATAAAGCATATGTAGTATGACTTTGATGCATGATAGTTGATTCGACAATTTGATTAAATAAATAATATTGGCATGTTTGAATTTTGAAGTATGGATTGTTTATGTATTATAAACAATAAAGCATGATTGACTTTATTTGATTAAGTGTTTAATATATGCGAATTTAACTTTTATAATTGAGTAGAAGGTTGAATTTTTAGTTCGAAAACTATTAAAAGAAGTTGTTATAACTTTGAACATGTTTTGTATTAAATGATTGTCTTGAACTATGTTTAGATCGGTAATGCCTCATAAACCCTAATCCGGCGATGGATACGGGTAGGGTTTTTACAGATTATATCGGTAGTTTTTGATTTTTTGGCCAAGGTTATAATGACATATATAGGTGGACTTGTGTTTGAATGCTAGTTGATAAGGGATCGCTAAAATCAGAGCTTTAAAATTTATAAAAGAATGATCGAACCTAGAAACTAACTTTGACAACGATTAAAGGCAAGTGTACCTATCGATCATTAATATAGTTTAGGCAAGACCAGATTGTCGAACCCAAAGGAACTAAAAGTAATAATACTAACTTTCTTTTTATTATTTAGCCTTAAAAATAAAGTGGAGTTTGCTTTAACCTAAATTAACGACTACTAAGCTAAAGACACTAAGACAAAAAGAACGAATTGGGAAATAACTTGAAGAAAAACTCAGCTGATTATGACGATACCCTCAGGAAGAATCCACCTAGACTTCACTTGTTATTAAACCCTGAACCATATGATTTATTTACTTAGCCTGATCCGTGAGACTCCCTAACGTATATTAAACCCTCTCTCAAGGCGAATAACATCTAACCCTAGGTTAATCAGTGGAACTCTCGTTCTCTTATAATAACCCCCTAGAATAGAAGTAAATCGATCTATGGACTCCCATATTAGGTTTCACCCTAATCCAGCAAAATCTCATCACCCTATCTCTAGGCGTGCGATAAACTCCGCTTAATTATGCTAGATCTACTCTTAGGTAGGGTCTATTCCTCCTCCACCTAAGCACATCAAATTTGGATTAAGCATACATAATTAAGAACAAACTAAGTATTTATCATATAATTTAGAAAATAATAACAAGATCCATCATAGGTTTCATCCCCTTCAGGTATCTGAAGGGTTTAGTTCATAACAAAATAAGAAAACATCTCAAGAGAAAAGATAAAACAAAACATAAGAAATCCCTAAAACTCCCTGAAGGAATTGAAGGAGAAATCCGCCGTCTTGAGTATAATTCCGGCTTCTTGGGATGGATCAACTGGCTAACTTCGAGTGATTCCCACAATTCTGACCTTTCCGGCTTGGCTCCTTGGCCTAGTTCGACGCCCCTCAAAGGTGGTCCTTAAGGGGTATATATAGGCTCTTGAAATACGTTTCTTTCTCCCTAAGTATCCAAATTCGAGTGAAATTACTCTTTCTAGCGACAGGGACACGGCCATGGCATACGCCTGTGTGGGTCATGGTCAGGTCGTGCTCGGACTTCTTTAATGAGGCACGGCTATGTGAATCGGGAGAAGGTCGTGTTCTAGATGATTGGCATGGCACGACCGTGTGGTCTCTGGGCCAGGCCGTGTCGATTTAGTGATATGGCCCATTTACTCTATTTTGGGCCCATTTTGTGTTCTTTTCATCCTCGGGTGCTTTCTTGGGTATAAAACATGAAAAGAAAGGATTAAGAGCACCTTTTTACACAAAAAGGATTAAGAGCACCTTTTTACACAAATCGAGGGATAAATCATCCAAAAGCATACTAAATGTGGGATTAAAATATGTTGCTTTTACGATTTATCAAATACCCCCACACTTAAGCTTTTACTTGTCCTCAAGCAAAATTCTCAATTTACAATTAAAACGAACTTTCCATGATTCATAATTCCTACTGACAATGTCTGATCATAATTCGTAGATAATTTATACATGGATAATTCAACTCAAAGAGTCCTAAAGATTTAAACAATCAAAGTCATATATTTGTAGCATGAAAACATAGGTGTCTCCCCTTATCTGAATAATTACCTTTAATTCAAAACTGAAAAGGATTGACATCCTCACAAAAGATGCACTCAAATCACTCAATAAGTGTTTAAGGTTCAAAGTTAAAAGATCACTCATAAGTTGAACCTGAAAAGTTAATCCCATAGGCTTGCCTTAAAATCAAATCTCCACCACTGTAAAATGAAATGATAAACAGATCAAGAGGTCTTTGTCAGGGTTGTAACGGGGCTAGGTTTAAAGGTGTGGATAAAGGCTGAATTAGAAGGTTAGGATCGAGACTGAATCAACAAGTACCTACCTAGAAAAAAAATAAACTGATCTAAGATAATTTACATCAATTGAAAATTTATAATACTAATAATACGAGCTTTTTCTTTTGATAATTAGACTTTAACTGTATAAGCCCACTCTTCCTAACACTAATACTGAATATACTTTGAATTTGAATTTTTTTTTAAGAACAAACTATAACAACTGAAATATAAAACATAGTTAGGTAACTGCTCAAAATCAAATCTCAACAAAAAGGGTAATTAGAAGAATGGTAATAACAAATACAAAGGGTTTGGGGTTAATATTAGTGGGTGAATCAATAAAAGGGTTGTTAGGCTAAACGGGGTTCGCTAGGGGTTAATTGTGAAGGTAGGCTTTTAGTGGAGTAAGTGGGTTAAAACCTAAGTGCCTTTATCATCTCAGTATATCAAATCATAACTGTGATCTTGACATGTATAATCAAGGCAAGTTTTAGAATAACAGTTCATAGTTGACACACTCATAATAAAAAAAATGAGCATGAAAAAGAATATATGCTCTATAAGGCTCAAGGTCTCACAACAATTATGGGTGTTTTTGACATCAATCTTAGAAATTTCAAACTTCAAGATAACATTCAAATTAAGGTTAACAACCTAAAATTTTAAATTTTTGAAAATTAGACTTATCATGCTTGATTCCCTAGTATTCTTCAAATTTAATCATCATGCACAATCAACTATGACTTATTCAAAAACATATCAATAAAAATCATAAACCATCAGAAATTTCATCTTAATTAGTAATATGAGAAAATTACTTAAGAACAAGATTAAATTTAGGGATCTGAGAATCATGCAAAAAGTTAGGCATTTTTATCCTCAGGGTTTGAGAATAATGAAGAAAGTTAGGCATTTTCTCTAAATAATTATTCACCCCCCACACTTAAGATGTACATTGCCCTCAATGTACAAAGATAAATAACAACATTTAAGGGATAAATCAAAAGAGAAGGGGAAAGAATTACTCCTTGAGTTTTGGATGTTTTTCCGGAGGAGTGTCTTTGGTGGTGGTGATGGTCGGTCTGGATGATGAACCTGCGCTAGATGAAGAAATTGGGTAGCGCACTGAGAAGTAGCCAGGAATTATTAAGACTTAATTAGAATAAACTAAGTATATAATTAAAGGTAAGAAAGATAAAGAAAGAGGAATAAAAAATGTAAACAGAATGAAAAAAAAGATAAATGGACCGAAGACTCCTTATTGTTGTATGGTTCGCGAGGTGGGTGTGACCTCTAAGGCTGGGGAGGTTCTGGCGGTGGCGGAAGTGGCATGATTCCCTAGCAGCCTGACGAAGCTGACACTACGAGACTAAAACAAGTTAAACTAAATTAATCAAAAAAGAAGTAAAATGAATGAAATTGAAGCAAAAGAGAAAAGAAAAATAAAAATTATATGGTCTCAAAGACCCTTGGCTTGTTGTTTGGATAAAGCTGTCGGCACGAACTCATGTAAGTTAGTCTCATTTGAGGAGATTGGCCTTTTACGCTTCTTCGACATGTTGTGTGATGGCTCAAGGATCTAGAGTTTTAGTAAATAGGGTGAAAAGTCTACCAGGAAGAAGGGAGAAAAGAAAAGCAAGATGAAATTAGATGGGGGGAAAGGGAAGGGCTGTGGGGTTTAAATAGAATTTCAAATCTGGATCGTTCCTAAGCCCGTGGGCCGAGGGTGTGTCGATTCGCACTACCGCTTCGCACGGCCGTGTGCCTAGGCGTGTTGGCTCTCCATGCCCGTTCTTCCGCAAGCCACGCCCGTGTCTGAGAAGTCAATATGTTGGCACGGTTGGACTGCACGGGCGTGTTCAGGCCGTGGTTGGCAAGTCAGTAGCTTCACACGGTCATTGGGCACGGCTGTGCTACTTTGTCGGTGCCCGTGGGGTAGTGGTTGGATCTGTGACGTCAAAATTTAGTTGGGGTTTGATTCGCACGGCTTCTGCTATGTCAGTACGGGGTTCTGATGGTCCACACGGTCACGAGCACGGCTTTGTGTAAGAGCGTGTGGTCTTGAATTTTGCACTTTTGTTAGTTTACAACTAGGTATTTAGAAAGAAAAGAAAGGAAGAAAAATAAATGGAAATGAAAATGTGAAAATAAATTGTGTTAGTGCTCGGGTTGCCTCCCGAAAGCTCTCGTTTATAGTCTTAAGCTAGACTTTTCCTGTATTTGTTACAATCAGGGTGGTTTAAAAGTTTGAATATCTTTCCTCATATTATCAGTTTTATTTTCATCGTATTCTTCAGGTCGAGTAGCATTTATTTTAAAAGTGCCAAAAATAGGATTGCTTACCTCGACTGTTCCGTGTGGAAGAACATTGATTAACTTAAAAAGAATTTCTTTGTTTGTGTCAGGGTCTAGAGGGAATAGTCGTGGGTCTGCTTTATCTAACAATACCTGATCTCTGACTTTGGACTTGTCTGTCTTGTAGAGTGGTTTTGATTCTGTTTCCTATATTCCTAATTTTTCCTTGAAGTGAGTTATTTCTTTGTTGGCTTTGGGTTCGTGTTTCGGCTCAGGTTTGTATCCTTGAGGTTTTCTACCGTGAAGGTTGAATAAATTGATTATCAAAGGAATTGCGTTTCTTACCTTCATCGATTGTTGTCCTGGCTGAGTTAAGAGCTTGAAGAGTGACTGTCTCGTTGCCTACACAAAGTATAAGTTCGCCTGCATCAACATCAATTTTAGTTCTGGCGGTTGCTAAGAATGGCCTTCCTAATATTAAGGGGATTGAATTATCCTCTTCCATGTCTAAGACAACAAAGTCTACTAGGAAAACGAATTTATCGATTTTGCCAAGAACATCTTCGATAATACCCTTAGGAATTCTAACTGTTTTATCAGCTAATTGAATACTCATCCTAGTTTGTTTGGGCTTCCCTAGACTAGCTGTTTAAACAATTTATAAGGTATGACATTTATGCTCGCCCCTAAATCAGCTAATGCATTATCTATAGTTAAACTACCAATTAAACATGGAATTGTAAAACTCCCTGGATCTTTTTGCTTCTGTGGTAGTCTATTTTGTAGAATTGTTGAGCACTTTGCGTTGAGTTCCACGTATGGCTCTTCGTCTAATTTGTGTTTGTTTGTCAAGAGCAGCCTTAAAAATTTTCTCGAGTCTAGCATCTGGAAAAGAGCTTCAAAAAGAGGTAAGTTAATATGTAATTTCTTTAGAAGTTTAAGAAACTTACCAAACTGCTCCTCTGAATCGTCTCTTTTCATCGCTTCGGGGTAAGGTATGCGAGGTTGGTATTGTTTGATTGCCAGTTTTGGCTTTTCTTGTGTTACTTCAACTTTACCTTCTTCGACCTTGTCTTCTTGTTGTGAGATGGGTTCGTCTACCTCTGCATTGCTGCTATGGCTTGAATTTGCTCCTTTGGTTTGATCTCAGTGTTGCTTGGTAGACGTCCTTGCGATCGTTTTGACATTAGCTTTGCGAGTCGTTCGACTGCATTGGTGACTTCTTTGACTGACTTAGTAACTTTTTCAACTGATGCTTGTTGGTCTTTACGTATTTTCTCATTTTCTTGGAAACGATTTTCTGTGTCTACTATGAATTTTGTCAGCATCTCTTCGAGGTTTGGCTTCTTCTCTTGTGGATATGGCTGATTTTGGAAGTTTTGAGGAGGTTGTTGTCTTTGATTTCCTTGGCCTCCCCATGAAAAATTTGGGTGGTTCCTCCAACCTAGATTGTAAGTATTACTATAAGGGTTATTATTAGATCTGAAATTATTACCTATATAGTTCATCTGTTCGCTTTCTGCTCCCGGTTGGTAGGGTGGGTACTCTGGATTCACCACAGTTCCACTTGCGTCGCACTGCATTACTGGATGTACCTGCGAGGAACACAAATTATCAAGCTTTTTATTCATTATCTCCATCTGTGTTGATAGCATGGTTACTGTGTCTATGTTGAAAGCTCCGGCTAATTTTGTCGGTTTCGTCCTTGTAACTCGCCACTGATAATTATTCAGTGACATCTCTTCAATGAACTCCTACGCTGTTTCAGGAGTTTTATTGTCCAGGGTTCCACCGGCAGCTGAGTCAATTAGTTGCCTCGTTGAGGGGTTTACACCGTTATAGAATGTTTGGACTTGTAGCCACAAGGGTAAACCATGGTGTGGACACCTTCTCAAGAGATCCTTGTATCTCTCCCATGCATCGTATAATGCCTCTAAATCCATCTGCACAAAAGAAGAGATATCATTCCGTAATTTGGCCATTTTGGCCGGTGGGAAATATTTTAATAAATATTTTTCGGTCATTTGTTCCCATGTAGTGATTGACCCTCGTGGTAACAAGTTTAACCACTGTTTGGCTTTATTCCTTAATGAAAAGGGAAATAATCGAAGACGTATAGCATCATCAGAAACGCCATTTATTTTGAAGGTATCACAGAACCCTAAAAAGTTAGCTATATGAGTATTTGGATCTTAAATCTGCGCAAATCATCAAATTGAACAAATCTGTTGAATCATTTGTATTGTGTTAGGCTTTAATTCAAAATTATTAGCAGCTATAGCAGGCCTAACAATACTCGATTCTGCTCCTGTTAAATGTGGTTTAGCGTAATCAAACATTGTACGTGGAGCATTGCGTTCCCCCACATCATGGGGTTGTGGATTATTTTCGTCCATCCCTTCAGTAGGATTGGATCTGACTTCTTGATTTTCCTCTGTATAATCTGAGGCTCGCCTAATTTCTTTGCGAGTCTTATGAATGGTCGCTTCAATTTCACTGTCGTATACTAGTGGTCCTCTCGGGTTCCTTCTAGTCATAAACTAGAGGTACCTACTAGGAAAAGAAAGAAAGAAAGTTTAGCAAAAATTAAAATTTAACATAAAAAATAAAAATAAAAGTAAATTGCGAAAAATAAAAATAATGGCTAAATTAATAAAAATAGAGTTTTCTTAATATTATAGTTCCCCGGCAATGGCGCTAAAAACTTGATCGCTAAAATCAGAGCTTTAAAATTTATAAAAGAATAATCGAACCTAGAAACTAACTCTGACAACGATTAAAGACAAGTGTACCTATCGAACAGTAATATAGTTTAGGCAAGACCGGATTGTCGAACCCAAAGGAACTAAAAGTACTAATACTAACTGTTTTTTTTATTTAGCCTTAAAAATAAAGTGGAGTTTGCTTTAACCTAAATTAACGACTACTAAGCTAAAGACACTAAGACAAAAAGAACAAATTGGGAAATAACTTGAAGAAAAACTCAGCTAACTACGACGATACCCTCAGAAAGAATCCACCTAGAGTTCACTTGTTATTAAACCCAGAACCATATGATTTATTTACTTAGCCTGATCTGTGAGACTCCCTAACGTATATTAAACCCTCTCTCGAGGCGAATAACGTCTAACCCTAGGTTAATTAGTGGAACTCTCGTTCTCTTATAATAACCCCCTAGAATAGAAGTAAATCGATCTATGGACTCCCATATTAGGTTTCACCCTAATCCGGCAAAATCTCGTCACCCTATCTCTAGGCGTGCGATCAACTCCGCTTCTTATGCTAGATCTACTCTTAGGTAGGGTCTATTCCTCCTCCACCTAAGCACATCATATTTGGATTAAGCATGCATAATTAAGAATAAACTAAGTATATATCTTATAATTTAGAAAATAATAATAAGATTCATCATAGGTTTCATCCCCTTCAGGTATCTGAAGGGTTTAGTTCATAACAAAATAAGAAAACATCTCAAGAGAAAAGATAAAACAAAACATAAGAAATCCCTAAAAATCCTTGAAGGAATTGAAGGAGAAATTCGTCGTCTTGAGTATAATTTCGGCTTCTTGGGATGGATCAACTGGCTAACTTTGAGCGATTCCCACAATTCTGACCTTTTCGGCTTGGATCCTTGGCCTAGCTCGACACCCTTCAAAGGTGGTACTTAGGGGGTATATATAGGCTCTTGAAATACGTTTCTTTCTCCCTAAGTATGCAAATCCGAGTGAAATTGCTCTTTCCAGCGACAGGGACACGGCCATGGCACACGCTCGTGTGGATCGTGGTCAGGCCATGCTCGGACTTCTTTAATGAGGCATGGCCGTGTGAGTCAGGAGAAGGCCGTGTTCTAGATGATTGGCGTGAGTTGATTTCGTGATATGGCCCATTTACTCCGTTTTGGGCCCATTTTGTGTTCGTTTCATCCTCGGATGCTTTCCTGGGTATAAGACATGAAAATAAAGGATTAAGAGCACCTTTTTACATAAATCGAAGGATAAATCATCCAAAAGCATACTAAATGTGGGATTAAAATATGTTGCTTTTACGGTTTATCAATAAATTTGGCATGTATATGTTAGTTTAGATTGAGGTACTTTTGGTGCCTTGTTGGTATGTGTTAATGCGGCTAAGTTTTGATGCATGTTTTAATTGCCAATATTGTATGTGATGGAATAGTTTCAAAATAGTCAAGATAGGTGATGTTTTAAAAAGGTATTAGATTTGATGTGCATGATTGAAATGTGGTATGTATACATGTTTAGGTAAAATATGAATAAATGCATTTGAGGTGTCTTGTATGGCATATTGGTTGTAACACCCCAAACCCGGCCTACATGTTACGACCGGATCTGGTATGTCACATGGAAAGTTTGTTTAAAGAGACTTGGCAATTTTGAAAAAAAAATTTCGCGTTATGTCTGTATTTTGTAAATCAGGTTCCATTCTGAGGTTTTCTTACAAACTTTAAGGAATATTACTATCAGTCGAAAACAGGTTTTGTGATACAAAAAAACGAAACTAGTGGTATTCTGAAACGTGATATTTTGAAAATAGTGTTTGTAGTTCTAAGAAAATTTCCGAATTTAATTATTAATCTGCATGTTATCCACTTGTTAATATTTTGGAAAATAATTATTTATATTTTTAGGAAAAACTCTGTGTTTAACATTTCATAATATAATAATAACCGCATTAAATCAAAACCCAAATTAAAATCCCGGAGGCCTTATTACATAACAAAATCCCAAATTTAAAATAAGTTCAATCTAGAAAACGGAGTTTACAAAAGAAGTAATGCATGGCCACCGCAGAGTCCACCTCAGCTCCCAATCCCCTAACTAGGGGTTACCTGTAAAATTAAGCAGAGGGGTGAGTCACAATGACTCAGTGTGTAATTCCCCTTACGAACGCAATCTGGGCCTAAGCCCACAGAAGCACATTGGGCCCTGGCGCTCATAGTAATGAATTTGGCCGAAGCCCATACGAATAACAATATGGCATATCAAATAGTGCATGCAACGCAACCCAGCCGAACCTAGTATTCCATCCTCTACACACCACCCGTACCAGCCAAAACACCTGTGGCACCAAGCCACTGAATGTGGTACAAAACCACTGAAATAATGTGACAGAGCCACCGAGATATGTGGTACCAAACCACTGAAGTAATGTGACAGAGTCACTGTTATATGAGGTACCAAACCACTGAAGTAATGTGACAGAGTCACTGATATATATGTGGTAACAAACTACTGTAGTACCAAACCACTGAAATACACTTCCCCTTTTCATCAATGTTATATCCCAATCCCCATGTACTATGTAGTCATAATATAATGAGAGCAACATATGTCAATGTAAATCGAATGATGAGAGCATACATATATTCATTATAGGGTATTTACGTGTCACAATCAAAGGTAACTAACCTGGTATCTCTGATTTTACCCCTCCCAAGGGTAACTCAACAACCATTACCGATGTTTCGGCTTTTAAGAAATTCACATATTAATTAATAATCAAACAGAAGATGGTGTGAATATTACACACCTGATCACGCGAAGAACTAGACACTCTTGATCGCTACTACTCTCACTAGCGGGAATAACCACTATTTGTCTATCCCAAACGGATATCGGCTCTCTACCACAACCCGGCGGAAAGTCTCGAACCGCCAACATAGCACGCTGTTTGAACTTGGGAGCAGAGACTACGAGTCCACTCCCCCTCAGATCGGCTAGCACTCACATCCATGAAGAAATCTCGATCAGAGGTCACAACAAAAAGAGAAATGGTGGTTGTTTAATAAGGGGGATTCGGCTTACCACCACTTTGGAAAGATCAAAGAGCAAAGGAGAACGAGTTGTTTAATCCCTAAAACAAATCCAATTATAGGAAAGTAACCGGAAAGAGAGAGATCGAAATGAACCAAAGAGAAACCTCCTACCTTAATCAGTGATGAACTGGACTTCCGCAAATTCGGCTAAGCATGTTCAGAGAAGAAAAGAGGGGGTTAATAGCCGCTTGGCTATGCACAACATAAGACCGAAAAAGAACAAAAAGAGAAAAGAAGAGTTCACCATTACCTTACACCTACAGATAAGTCGAAAGAGAGAGTGAGATTCGCCCAACCGACTAGAGCACTACAAAAGGAGAATGCAAAATGAGAGAGTGAGAGGAGATGGAGTTTCGGTTTATGTGGTAAAAAAAGGGGAAAAAGAAAGAAAGGAAAAGAACTTATACTTACCAGATTCAGTTAAGAGAAAGAGGAGAAAAGATGAATTGCCAAAGAGGTTCGGCTTATGGCAACGCAGAAGAAATCAATGGCTAGGGAGAAAAAATAAAAGAGAGTAGACGAAAAGAGAGGTACAAAGAAGTTTCTGCTAACACCAAATTGAAGAAAAGAAAAGATGAAGAGAAGAGGCTTGAGTATTTCGGCACTAGTAAGGAAGAATTGACAAGAAAATGACCCCAAATGCTCGAGTTGCCAAACTATAACGCAAAAACACTAAACCACAAGCAGAGAATTTCAGCACACACACTAGAAGATTTCGGTTTTCCTTACTTCTACTACCCAAACCGATTTTGTTCCCCAAATCCCCTCTTAGCCGAATTACACAACTCCCCTCCCATGCATTTCCTATTTTCGGCAAAACTCTCCCTCACCCCTCAATCCCATGATTTCCCCTTGATTTACTCCTCAAACTCCTCTCCATCACTCGTTCAAATTCATTTGACTGAGTCCTCAACTCCTCTTGCAGAGTCCAAGCTGAACTCTACTACCCTCACCTGCTTAGCACAAAATAAATTAAATGAGTTGCAGCAGGTGGGATTCGAACCCAAGCTCTCCTCTCTGCCATTTCACGCCACAATCACCTTGCCACATGCCCAGCTTGTGCTAGCAATTTACCAACCTTTTTCCTTATGTATTACCGCCAACAACCTTCTCCCCCTTAAGTGCCCAAAAACCAAAATTTTACCAAGGCCCAGACTCGACCCCAGGCCTTCTTAGGGGCCCCAAACACTCTTAAACAACACACAGAACTAGCATAACAAGCAACTGCACAAATTTACAGACCCCTAGATTTTAGGATGTTACATTGGTTGAATGGAATTAACCTTTTGAATTGGTCATTTCATGCATGTTTTGGTATGTTTTTAATGCTTTGGTCGTGGGTGCAAATTGCTCTTAGGTACATGCTTGTTATGGCGATGGAAATGGCTTGTTTTAGGCCAATTTCATGTCCACACGGCCTGAGACACGGGCGTGTGACTTAGCCGTGTATGACACATGGCCATACGACACAGCCATGTGTCCCCTATAGGTTTTATGTTTTGCAAGTCAGACTGTTACACGACCTAGCACATAGCCTGGCACACGAGCATGTGTGGCCACTTTGAAGTTACACGGCCTAGCACACGGGCGTGTGGCTTGGCCGTGTGACCTAACTCAGGGAGTTACACAGGCACGGGCACAGACACAACCATGTTTCCCTATTTCAAAATTTACACTTCCTAAGACACGGGCATGTGTCTCAATCGTGTGACCCTTGTAGTTCAAATTTTTCAACTTTTTCCTAAATGTTGCAAATATTTTCAATTTAGTCCCGAATTGTTTCTAAAGTTTTTTTAAGGCCTCGAAGGCTCGGTTAAGGGACTATATGCATATAAATGAATGGACTATGCTATGTTTATATTAATGTTTGGGAATGTATGTTTTTATGTTACGTTTATACAGTAATGCTCCATAACCCTATTTTGGCGACGAATATGGGTTAGCGGTGTTACACACATGGCTCTGACCTGTACGCGTAGGTTTGTGCAAGTGTACATAGTCGTTATCAAGTAGTAAGTAAGTATCGAGTTATCGTCTCCACAGGGATTGTATTTGGGCTAAGTGTAACACCCCTCACCCGTATTCAACGCCGTAATAGGGTTATGAGCTATTACCGATCAATTCACATCACATATAGCATACATTTATGCAACAATAAGCATTCATTTTCATAAATCATTCAACACAATTACATTGTCCCTTATAAAGGCCTACGAGGCCTTAATCATGCTTTAGAAGTGGTTCAGGACTAAACCGATATCATACGAAAATTTTGGAAACTTAGAAATTTTTCATGTAAACAAGGGTCACATGCCCGTGTAAACAGGACGTGTGCCTCACACGGCTAGTAGACACACCTATGTCTCAGGCCATGTGAAAACAGGGCATACATATTAACTTGGGTCATAGGGCCGACCACACGCTCGTGTATCTAGCCCGTGTACCCTTCGAAGTGGCCACACACGCCTGTGTGCCAGGCCATGTGCTAGGCCGTGCCAAAACTGTAGGGTATACTAACTTATGCAACACGACCAAGTCACACCCCCATGTGCTAGACCGTGTGCCATTTAGGGATTATAGTGACATGTACGACACAGTTGGTCACACGCCCGTGTGTGATACCGTGTGAGCATACTGACTTCACTTTAATATCAACACTAGGGAACACACGGCAGTATAACATGACCGTGTGTCACACACGGCTGAGACACATGCTCGTGTCTCTACCCATGTGGACAAAAATAGGCTATTTACCAAGCCATTTTTCCGCCCATTTTGTACATACCTACACAAGTACGAATGGTACCAATTCAAGGCACTAATATGCATCCAAATAACATCAACCAATGTTCAAATCATACCTTTTCTTTTCCATCAATATAATTTACAAATATGCTACAATTTATCATCTAATTTCACACCTAATTCACATATTCAATTCAATCAACTAAACCATTCCATACATACATTATCAATCATCAATTCTAAAGCACATAGCTTTCCAAATTACCTAATATCATTTAGCATTATAGATTCAACTTCAACTACACAACATAGGTCAATTACCAAACTCAAAATAGAACCATTTACACATTTATAAACATCATCAAATTCATTATCATAAGCCAACTCAAATGGCTCAAAATACATGTTCATCAAACATACCAAAATAACTCAAGCCTATACATGCCATATACCATATATACACAACTCAAAAGTACCAAGTAGATCGTTGGATAGTGTGACGTAGCCTCTGACGATCCCCTAATCCAAGCTAGCTTTGAATTCACTATAAAACACGGGAAAAAAAAACAAGGTAAGCTACAAAGCTTAGTAAGTTCGTACTAAATATACTCAACAATTCATAAAACACAAATCATCAATTTGAACAAGTTAATGTATCATTCATGATAATATCAAACCTTCTATAAGCTTATTCATATACTTTTATGCAAAGTCATAACCTTTTCTATTTGAACTTTATACTTACATGTACATACCTGTACAAATTCATAAAAAACTCGTAACACTGTCGAATACTCAATGTTTCGCACACTAGGTGCCATCGCATAGCCGAAGCTATTATAATCCTGCTCACTAAGTGCCTTACATAGTCGAAGCTATCTCAGTCTCGCTCACTAAGTGCCATATATAGCCGAAGCTGTTCAAAATTGCACACTAAGTGCCATAAATAGCTGAAGCTATCTCGAATCGCACACTACGTGCTAAACATAGTCGATTTATTGTCGAACATGACCGTAGTCTCGTGTGTACAATTTATGCAATATCAAAGCATTAAAAGCATAATTGTAACAATGTTTAACACGTACAAACTTACCTCGGATGCTAAAACGGTGAATCATGTCGTTTAGTCGATAACTTTAGTTTTCCCCCGATCTAGGTATGAATTCCACTTTTCTTGATCTATATAATATCAAATTCAGCTTATTCAATCAATATTTTATTCAATTTAATCCAAAACACACATTTAGGCATGTTTACACTTTTGCCCCCAAAGTTTCACATTTTTACAATTTAGTCCTTAATTCATAAAAACCACAAATTAATGAAATTCAAGACTAACCCATGCTAGCCGAATTACCATAATTCCCCTAACAGCCAATAATCTTCATTTATTTCACATTTTAACCACTAACTTTACACTTTCTCAATTTAATCCCTATTTTGCAGTTTCACTAAAAATCACTTAACAAACCTTGTATAATTCATAACAAATATTCATATTTCATCATCAAACATCCAAGAACACATATATACATCAATGGCAACTCTCACAAATGTTAACAGTTTTGAAATCGAAGGTACAAGCTAGCTAGATTAAGCTGCAATGATTACAAAAACATAGAAATCATCAAAAATCGAGCTCAAAACACTTACCAAATTAACCAAGCAGTTGCTGAACATTCAAAGCTTATCCATGGCTTCTTTTCTTTCTTGATTTCAGTTATGAAGAAAGATGAATAAAATGTTTTGTCTTTTGTTTTTAATTAATTAACCTTTATTTAATGAATTACCATATTAACCATAAAAAATCATTTAAAACACCTTAATATATGTCCATACATGTCCATTTATGCTATTAATGGTCTAATTGCAACATAAGGACCATAACTTTAACGTTCTATAGCTATTAGACACATTTAGCTATTAGAACTCAAGTTTTACGCTTTACGCGATTTAATCCTTTTTATCAAATTGACCATTCAAACGATAAAATTTCTTCACGAAACTTTCACACATACATTCAATAATGCTGTAAACCTTGAAATAATAATAAAATTAATATTTTAACCTCAAATTTGTGGTCCAAAAACCACTATTCTGATTTGACCAAAAACAGGTTGTTACACTAAGTCATTTAATTTGTAAAATTATATTAACAATTTGGTAAGTAAAAACACAATATGATTGAGAAGTGATGATTAAAAATTAAGTATATTAAACTAAATGCAATGATCCCTAATGCAAATTATCTTAAATATGCAAACTATATTAATGAAATAGATTTTAGCAAAATTAAACACAATTTGCAACAATTATAACATAAATAAACTAGGATAATTACTTTAATTAAACTCAATTTATTATCAACATGCTCAATAATATTCGAAAAAACAGTCCATGGCAAGTCGATCTTTCATGAGTTTGGAAACCACATTAGGTCCTTTCGAAATCCTTTACTTAGTAAATATGTATTTTACTGATCCTTATTTACTAAGGGTTTCTTAGCATTCGTGTGAGGTAACAGGGACATGTTAGGTTTGAAACAGTTTAATCACACAAATATAAAAACTATGCAGATAACATAGCTTGGTTAAAGTTGTTATGCAACCTGCAATTTAATCGGGTTAGGATTTAAATTGTGTAACACCCCTAACCCGTATTTGTCACCTGAGTAGGTTTACGAGGTATTACCAATCAATACATATCATTTAGCATACATATCTCATACATTTATGCATAAATACTTAAATATCATTTAATCACAATCACATTGTCCATTATAAGGGCCTACGAGGCCTTAAACATGCTTTAGAAGAGGTTCGGGACTAAACCGATAACTTGGGAAATTTTTGGAAACTTAGAAAAAAAATTCAACCATTCAGGGGTCACACGCCCGTGTGCCTCATACGGCTCAAGACACGCCCATGTTTCAAGCCGTGTGGAAATAGGGCATACATACTGACTTGGGTCACACAGCCAACCACAAGCCCATGTGTCTAGCTCGTGTGCCCTTTAAAGTGGCCACACACACCCGTGTTCTAAACTGTGTATTAGGCCGTGCCAAACCTGTAAGGTATACTGACTTATGCAACACGGCCAAGTCACACGCTCATGTGCTAGGCCGTGTGCCATTTAGGGGGTATACTGACTTGTACAACACGACCAGTCACACGCCCGTGTGCGAGACTGTATAGAGCATACTGACTTCAATTAAATTTGAACACCAGGGGACACACAGCCGTGTAACATGATCGTGTGTCACACATGGCTAAGACACATGCCTGTGTCTCTGCCCGTGTGGACAAAAATAGGCCATTTGTAAGGCCAATTTACCACCCCATTGAGCACATACCTACACAAGTAGAAATGGTACCATTTCAAGGCACAAATATGCAGCCAAATCAATCCCAATTCATGCACATTTCATGCTATACAAATACAACCATTTCATTTACTCAAATATAAACCAAAACAACATCAACAATATGGTTCATTTGCCATAATTCACATATTTGATTCATTCAATTAAACCATTCCAAACATGCATTATCAATTCAACCTCATTCATTCATTATAGGTCAATTTACCTAATTCAAAACAAACTCATTCACACATCTTTATACATTAACAAAATCATCATCAAAATCAACTTAGATAGTCCAAAATACATGTTCATCAAACATATCAAAATAACTCAAGCCTATACATGCCATATACCATATATACACAACTCAGAAGTACCAAATAGATGTCCGATAGTGCGATGAAGCTCCTGACGATCCCTTGTTCCAAAGCTAGCTTCTATTAACTATAAAACATAGAAGAAAATAAACAAAGTAAGCTATAAATCTTAGTAAGTTCGTATGTATATATGAAATAATCAACATCATTCATGAACAATTCCAAGTAGATATATAATTTGAAATTAAAACCTCAATCAATGAGATAACATGAAGTTTAACTATAAAGCAACTCATAAGTTCTCATCTTCTTATAATTCATCATTCGAACAGTTTTTTGTACATACCTGTATTGATACATAGCTATTCTCACCAATTCGTTTATCAAATCACTTCGAGTTTATAAATGCTTACAATATAATTAAATAGTCTTTTCGATGCCATAGTCCAACTATGGTCTTACACATACATTGCCAAGGCCCTGTAGTGGTCTTTCATTCACATGCCGTAACCGGGTTATGGTTCTATTATTCGATTTTGCTATAGCACAGCTATGGTCTTATTCAGCAACTCGTTTACTTAAACCATACATTTAATCTAATGTCTTAACATTTATCTAATAGAGTAAATACTATCTCAATTTCATCCATCAAATAAATAGATACACATTTAAGTTCAGTTATACGAACTTACCTAGTATACGAAAATAACGGATCGGGTCGACTAGTCGATAACCTTACTTTTCCCTCGATCTAAATCTGAATTCTTTCTTTCTTGATCTATATGAATTCAAAATTTCTTTCTTGATCTATATGAATTCAAAATTAACTTATTCAATCACATATTCTTTCAATTTAGTCCATATCACACTTTAAATCACTTTTACACTTTTGCCCCAAGTATTTCACAACTTTTACAATTTAGTCCTTATTTCACAAAATACAAAATACACATAACTCAAGACTAACCCATGCTATCCGAATTACCAATATACCCCTAGCAACCCATATTTTCCATTTATTTTTCATTTCAACCACTCAATTTGCACTTTTCACAATTTAATCCCTATTATGCATTTTCATCAAAAATCACTTAACAGAACATGTAAAACTATCATCAAGCTTTCATATTTCAACATTAAACATCAAAGAACACATAGATTCAACAATGGAAACTCTAAAAATCTTTAACAGTTACAAAATTAAAGGTACGGGCTAGCTAGATTGAGCTGCAACGATTACATAAACATAGAAATCATCAAAAACCGAGTTTAAAACACTTACCAATTAAGCTATGCCTTGACCAAATGTTCAAGGCCCTAATTTATTTTCTTTTCTTCAATTTTCGATGCAAATATTCAAGGTTGAAGATGTTACAACCTTTGCTTTATTTTATTATATTTTTGATTACTAATTTACTAAACTAACCTTATTAATTTAACTTAAAAACACTTCATTTAAACTCAATAGTTGTCCACTAACAATATTATTGGTCTAATTACCACTTAAGGACCCTTACATTAATGTTCCATAGCTATTTAATACCTCTATCTATTAGAACATCACTTTTGCTCTTTACGCAATTTAGTCCTTTTTATCAAATTAAGCATTTAAACAATAAAATTTCTAAACAAAACTTTCACACAATTATTCAATCATGCTGTGAATACCAAAAATAATATTAAAATAATTTTCTGACATCGGATTTGTGGTTCTGAAAATAGTGTTTCGATTAGCTAAAATCGAACTGTTACAACTCTTCCCCTTAGGGATTTTGATCCCCCAAAAATCTTACCAGTGAATAGGTTCGAGTATTGTTTTCTTATAGCATCTTCGAGTTCCCATGTAGCTTCTTAAACCTCGTGTCGATGCCATAATACTTTCACTAACGCTATTTTCTTATGTCTCAACTCTTTGATCTCACGAGCTAAAATTCGAATCAGTTCTTCAGCATATGCAATATCAGACTAAAATTCAACCTCGGTCGAGGAAATGAAATATGAAGGGTCAGATTGGTATCGTCGAAGCATCGACACATGAAACACATTATGTATCTTTTCTAACTCAGATGGTAAGAACAACCAATATGCCATTGTGTAATAGTCTAGTTTTGACCCTAGTCGGAATAGTGGTTTTGGGACCACAAATCTAAGTCATAAAAATATTTTAATATTATTTTTTGTGTCTGCAGTATGTGATTAAGCATGTGTTAAAGTTCCGTGAATTAATTTGTCCGTTTGTGTGCTTAATTTGACAAAGGACTTAATTGTGAAAGATGCAAAATTTGCATGCTATATGTTAAAAGCACTTATGTGTCATGTCTTTATAAATGTGAGGTCCTTATAATGCAATTGAACCATTTGAAATATGGATGGACATTAATGCCTAAAGTTAGTGGAAATTATAATGTATTAATAAAGGTTAAAATTGTAAAATGATTAATAAGTTTATTAAAGCATATAATAAAACATTTGTTTCATTATTTGGTATCATCCACCACCGAAATAGCAAAGGAAAAAGAAGATTAAAAGCAAAAAAGGGTTCGGTCATTTGAAGCTTCAATTGGTATGTGATTTTTTTTTGGTTTTTAATAATTTCTACGTTTTTGTAATCGTTGCTTCGTGCTCTACAAAATCCATGCTTAAATTTTGTGAATTGATGATGAATTTGAAATTTGCCATGGATGAATTCATGAGCTTTGGGAAGTTGTGATGAAATATGAAATATATGTGTTAGATTAACATAGTTTGTCTTTGAATTTTTGATGATTTTGAGTAATTTGGACTTAATTGAGAAAATATTATTTTGAGGGACTAATTTGTGAAATAAATTAAATGTATGGACTTGTATGAACTACATGAACATTCGGCTAGGCATGGATATATATAGATTTTGTATATTTTGTGATCTTGTGAAATAGGGACTGAAATGTCAAAATGTGAAAATATGAGGGCCAATTTTTAAATTACACTAAATATGTGTTTTTGGATTGAATTGAATGATTTGGTGAATAAATGGATTAAATTTGAATATGTATAGATCAAGAACCGAAGAAAACAGATTTAGATCGCAGAAAGTCGAAAGTGATTGAATAATCGAGTCTGTACGTTATCCGAATCTGAGGTAAGTCTATATACAAATAAAGGTATTTACATTGATATATGTATGTTCATATGAAAATTCTTAATGATGAATGTATATGAGATGATGAGTACATGAAATTCGAGATAGTATTGACATGGTGTCAATATCCGAAAAGTCCTGTACAAACCTAGGAATAGATAGGATTGTATATGTCATGACATAGGTTTCTGATATGTGATATCGTGTAAGACCACGTCTGGGACGTTGGCATCGATTTGAGATTTACGTGTAAGACCATGTCTAGGACATTTGCATCGTATTGATTCATGTAAGACCCTGTCTGGGACAGTGGCATCGATATCTGAGTACATGTAATGTAACACCACTATCCCGTGTCCGTCGCCGGATTAAGGTTAGGAGTGTTACCAGACAGATCGGAAACATTCACAGAAAATTCATACATTCAATCATCATTCTCAGACATAATGTCCCTTAAATGAGTCTTTGAGACCAATAGCATGCTTATAAATCAGGTCGGGACTAAACCAAAACACATACAAAATTTCATGAGAATTAGAAACTTTTCTAACTTTCTGGGGTCACATGCCCGTGTAAGCAGACCGTGTGCTTTCCACGGATACAAGACACCTCCGTGTGTCCACCCCGTGGTCCTATACTGACTTGGTCCCCACGGCCACCAAGCACGCTCGTGTGCTCAGGCCATGTACTCTTAGGCCATATTCTGACTTCTATAGCACGGCCTCCAAGCACGCCCGTGTGCCATGGCCGTGTACTCTTAGCTAGCTACTGACTTGTACACCACGGCTAGCTGACACCCCCGTGTCCAGGCCGTGTGCTATTAAGCTACATTCTGCCAATTCACCCACGGTCTTTAGGCACGCCTGTGTGCCACAACCGTGTGACATTATAGGCTATTTAGAAGGCCAAAATGCCACCCATAAGGGTCAAACCTACAAGCAACATATAACATCCCATTTCATTCACATATAACCATCAAAATATAGCAAATAGCCATCCCAAATCATGCATATTTGGCAACTAAGGAAATCACACAATGATATATTCAATATCCATTCCATCTATACATTCAAAACCAATTCCAAACATATCCATTTGCATGACCAAATCACAATTATGCCCAAACACCATTCATCTATATACTTACCATATCATAACCATCCCATAAATCAACTAATCTTACCAAAACAACTTCACATATCACATCCCTTTAAGCATATTACCAAAACATAACTAGCCAAATCACATGGCTAAGTTCACATAACAATTTATATCAAGGACTTGCCTATACATGCCATATCTAGCCATATACATTTTCAAAGTGTACCAAAATAAGTTCAATAGTGTGATGACGATTCGTGACGGTCCCGAGCCTTCAGTAGCTTTGACGACCTATGAAACAGAGAAAACATACACAGAGTAAGCTTTCCAAAATCTTAGTAAGTCATATACAAATAAACTTGGTATGGAAGGCATATATGTGCAAATAAATACATTGGCACATATCAATCACTTAGCAAACTCTCACTTATTTGTTTTGGTTCATACAATTTTAACCATATTAGCCATTTTTACCATTCAAGAGTCATATAAACACACAGCTCATCTAACCAAACAATTTTTATCATATCATACATTCCATATACATATCATCATAGTAAGATCACTTATATGCTTACCTTATATACACAAATAGTGTATAATCAATGTACCTAAATTGAATTTAATATCACCTAATTGTTCATAGCTCGGATTTGTAATTCGTATCACAAACTTGCCCGTTGAACCAATAGGAATTTAGTAGGATACTCAGAAAGCTCGAAATAATCGTACAATCCCAACGTCCTAGACGAGGTCTTACATGCACTCGGATATCGATGCCACTGTCCCAGATAGGGTCTTGCACGAATCAATACGATGCCGATGTCCCAGACATGGTCTTACACGTAAAGCTCATATCGATGCCAATGTACCAGATGTGGTCTTACCATAAAGCTTATATCGATGCCAATGTCCCAGACGTGGTCTTACATGATAAAACAGAACAGATACCTATGTCATGACATAGCTAATCCTATCTATTCCTAGGTTCGTACGGGACTGCTCGGACTTAGTCACTATATCGGACTTATCTCAGAATTCATTTGCAAAACTTCTCATAATTATCCATAATCAACATTAGTCATATGAACACATATATTATCATACAAGTACATTTATTTGCATAGTGACTTACCTCGGATTTGGTTTATCGGAATGAAAACGGCTACTCGGTTACTTTCGCTTTCCCATGATCTAAATTCGTTTTCCTCGGTTCTTGATCTAAACATATTCAGAATTAATCCTTTTATTTACTAATTCATTCAATTCAATCCATACACACTTATTTTGGGCTATTTACAATTTAGCCCTCACATTTGCACATTTTATCAATTTAGTCTATTTTTTTCAAAACATCAAATTCACAAAATCCACACATACACATGCTTAGCTGAATACATATACATCACATACAAGCCCACATTTCTCATCAAATTCACAAATTAGTTCTCCAAAATAATATTTTCACAATTTAGCCCTATTTACCTAAATTCATCAAAACTTCAAGAACAAAGTATGTTCATCTAACTCATATCTTTCATTTAACACCAAAAATCATCAAAAAGCTTGACATATCATCAATGGATCTCACACAAACATCATCATTTCACAAAATTAGAACATGGGTTTTGTAGCTCTCAAAGCAACGATTGCAAAAACGTAAAAATTATCAAAAACGGATCAAAAACTAACCTTGGATTTAAGCTTGTACTAGCCGAATGCTTAGCCAAAGTTTTCTTTCTTTTTCTTTTGGTGCTTTTCGGTGGTAAAATGGATGAATGAATATCCACTACCACCTTTGTTTCTTTTATTATAACATATTAATATAAAATATATAAAATACTTGTATATTTAACATAACATATAAATAAACATATATAAACATAATATATTTGCATATTGCCGTCCACTAACAATGATTTTGGCCAAATTGCCACATAAGGCCCTCACTTTTACAAAGCCACAACACACAGGCGCTTTAACAAATAGCAAGCAAATTTTACATTTTATGCAAATAAATCCTTTTGTTAAATTAAACACTCAGACAGACAAATTAGCTCACGTAAATTTACGACATGCTTAATCACATATCAACGGCACAGAATATAATATTTAAAATATTATACGGACTCAGATTTTTGGTTCCGAAACCACTGTTCTGACTAGGGTAAAAACTGGACTATTACAATTCTCCCCCTTAGGGATTTTCGTCCCCGAGAATCTTACCGTTAAACAAAGTTGGATATTGTTGTCTCACTGAATCTTCAAGCTCCCATGTAGCTTCTTCAATTCCGTGTCGATTCCATAATACTTTTACTAACGGAATTTTCTTATTTCTCAACTCTTTCACTTCACGAGCTAAGATACGGATCGGTTCCTCTTCAAATGTCATATCAGATCATATTTCAATTTCAGACGGGGCAATCACATGTGACGGATCAGATCGATATCTACGAAGCATTGAAACATGAAATACGTTGTGTATCTTTTCCAGCTCTGAGGGAAACTTTAATCTATATGCAACGGGCCCGACACATTCAATGATCTCATATAGTCCGATGAATCTCGGACTTAATTTGCCTTTTACGTCCGAATCGAAGCACTTTCTTCCGCGGAGACACTTTCAGAAATACTTTGTTGCTGATTTCAAATTCTATATCTTTTCGTTTCAAGTCCGCATAAGACTTCTGACGATCAGATGCTGCTTTCAAACAATCTCGGATCAGTTTCACTTTCTGTTCTGAGTCTTTTATCAAATCAACCCCGTGAAGCTTATTTTCACTGAGCTCGGTCCAGTACAGAGGTGTACGACATTTATGTCCGTACAAAGCTTCATATGGAGCCATCTTAATGCTTGAATGAAAACTATTATTATACGCAAATTCAATCAATGGCAAATATTGTTCCCACGAACCATTAAACTCAAGTATACAGCATCTTAACATGTCTTCATGAATCTGAATAATTCGTTCAGACTGACCATT
This sequence comes from Gossypium bickii, assembly GCA_025503065.1. Taxonomy (NCBI): domain Eukaryota; kingdom Viridiplantae; phylum Streptophyta; class Magnoliopsida; order Malvales; family Malvaceae; genus Gossypium; species Gossypium bickii. The sequence continues at coordinate 35,256,398 of CP106717.1, read as the reverse complement.
TTTTTTGGATGAAAAGCTATACTGAAGTGTAATTTCGTGCCCAAAGCTTCTTGCAATTTCTTCCAGAATCTCGACGTAAACCTCGGATCTCTATCTAACACAATAGATAATGGTACCCCCTGCAATCTCACAATTTCAGCAATATAAAGCTCAGCTAATCTGTCAAGTGAGTAGTCAGATCTTATCAAAATGAAATGAGCAAATTTCGTTAATCTATCAACCACGACCCATATTGCATCTTTCTTTCTCGGAGTCTGAGGTAAACCAGAAACAAAGTCCATGGTCACTCTATTCCATTTCCACTCAGGAATCAAAATCAGCTGTAGCAATCCAGATGGAACTTGATGTTCAGCTTTCACTTGCTGACAAACTAAACATTTCAAAACAAAGTCAGAAATGTCCCTTTTCATTCCAGACCACCAGTAATGTTGTTTCAAATCTTGATACATTTTAGTACTTCCTGGATGAACAGATAAATGACTGTTATGTGCTTCATTCAAAATCAACTGAATCAACTCTGGATTTCTCGGAACATAGGTACGATCCCGGAATCTCAAACAATCATCAAGAATTTGAAATTCAAATTTGGAATTCAATTCACACTAAGCTCGTTTCATTAGCAATTCATTATCAGATTTCTGAGCATCACAAATCTGTTGTAAAAACAATGGTTTTGCTTTTAATTTAGCTATCACAGAACAATCATCAGACGAATCCAACTGAGTACTCAAAGCATGTAATGCAAATAATGATTTTCTACTCAGAGCATCTGCAACGACATTTGCTTTACCCGGATGATAATCTATCAGAAGCTCGTAATCTTTTAACAACTTAAGCCATCTTCTCTGTCGTAAATTCAAATCTTTCTGAGTCATCAGATATTTCAAACTTTTATGACCTGAAAATACGTGACATTTTTCACCATAGATAATGGCGCCAAATCTTAAGTGCAAACACAATCGCAGCAAGTTCAAGGTTGTATGTTGGATAGTTCTTTTCATGAGGCTTCAATTGTCTCGAGGCATAAGCTACAATTTTGCCTTCTTACATCAAAACACATCCCAGATCATTTAATGAAGCATCACTGTATATAACAAATTTTTTACCCGATTCCGACTGTACTAACACTAGAGCTTTTGTTAATAGAGTTTTCAACTGATCAAAACTTTTCCAACATTTATTCGACCATTCAAATCTGACATCTTTCTGAAGTAATCTAGTCAACGGAGTAGCTATCGTCGAAAAGCCTTTTATAAATCTACGGTAATAACCAGCTAAACCTAGAAAACTACGAACTTTAGATACGTTCTTCGGAGGTTTCCAATTCAAAACGGTAGAAATCTTGCTTAGATCTACTCAAATTCCAGAAGCAGACACAATATGCCCCAGAAAGCTAACCTCATGCAACTAGAATTTACATTTGCTGAATTTTGCATACGATTGCTTTTCTCTCAATGTTTGTAGCACAATTCTCAGATGTTTAGTGTACTCATTTTCATCACGTGAAAAAATCAAGATGTCATCTATGAATACCACAACAAATTGATCTAGGTACGGTCTGAAAATTCTATTCATCAGGTCCATAAAAATAGCAGGAGCATTGGTTAGTCCAAATGGCATAACTAGAAATTCGTAATGCCCATACCTCGTTCTGAAAGCAATCTTTGGAATATCTAAATCTTCCACTCTCAACTGGTAATATCCCGATCTCAAATCAATATTGGAAAACACAGTAGCTCCTTTCAACTAATCAAATAAATCATCAATTCTGGGAAACGGATATTTATTCTTTATTGTCCTTTTATTCAACTGATGATAGTCAATACACATCCTCATCGTGCCATTTTTCTTTTTCACAAATAGAATAGGAGCACCCCAAGACGAAAAACTCGGTTTAGCAAACCCTCTATCAGTCAATTCTTGCAATTGTGACTTTAATTCTTTCAACTCTGTTGGTGCCATTCTATACAAAGCTATAGATATAGGTGTACCAGGCAACAATTCAATACCAAACTCAACTTCTCGAATCAAAGGTAAACCCGGTAACTCTTCAGGAAACACATCAGAAAACTCACAGACAACAAGCACTTACTCAATCTTCCTTTCAGACATAAGCAAAATATGCCTCGTAACCCTTATTCAAATAACTCTGAGCTTTCAAAACAGATATCACAGCAGGCAATCTATTCAAATCATTAGACTCAATTCGTACAATCCCATCATTCGGACCTCTCAAATTTATAGTCTTTCTTTTACAGTTCACAATAGCATCATGCATAAACAACCAATCCATACCCAGAATAATATCAAATTCATCAAATGGCAAAAGCATCGATCAAGTGGGAAATAGATATCTCAAACATTAACTGACGGCTTCTTGCATACTTTGTCAACAAGGACACTTTTACCTAAGGGGTTCGATACTTTTATAACAAACTCAGTAGACTCTACAGGCAAAGTCTTGCTGAATACTAAATTCATGCAAATATATGAATGTGTAGAACCAGGGTCTATCAAAGCAATCACAAAAGTATCATAAAGAGTAAAAGTACCCGTTATTACATCAGGCGATGAAGCTTCCTCTCGAGCTCGAATAGCATATGCTCTGGCAGGCGCTCTAACTTCAGATCTGACAACATTATCCCTTGTAGTTCTCTGACTACCACTAACATTTCTTACATTCTTTGATGGTCTACCTCTCACCGGTGCATTATCAGATCTCAAATTCTAAACAGTTTCTGTCTCGACAAACTCAGGGCAATCACGGATAAAATGATCAAGCGATCCACATCTGAAGCAAGCTCTGTCGTTTAATCTACAGCTTCCCGAATGCCTTTTTCCGCAATGTTTACATTTAGGTCTCTTAGATCGAACATTTCCAACACTAGCCACTGAAGTTGCTGGGGTTTTAGAACTTATTTGCAGTCTTAATTGATTTCTATTTAAATGTCCCACGTTATCTCTAAAACGACTTTGATTATCTCTGAATCTTTACAGAGTAGACTGAAATGATTTACTCTGAAATCTCTTTTTCACATCTCGAGCTTCAGACTCAGCTTTTCTTTTATCTTTCCCGAGTGCCTCAGCTTTGCAAGCCCTTTCAATGAGTACAACAAACTCTTTTATTTCCAAAATCACGACTAGCAGACGAATGTCTTCATTAAGACCATCTTCGAATCTTTTGCACATTATGGCTTCAGAAGATACACATTCCCAAGCATATTGACTTAGTCTCACGAATTCTCGTTCATACTTAGAAACAATCATTCGGCCCTGTTTAAGTTCTAGAAATTCCTTTCGTTTCTTATCAACGAATCTCTCACTAATATATTTCTTCTGGAACTCAATCTGGAAGAAATCCCATGTAACACGCTCTTTCAGAACCACAGAAATCAAAGATTTCCACCATTGATAAGCTGCATCTTGGAGTAATGATACAACACATTTTATGCATTCTTTCGGAGTCAGAGACATTTCATCGAATACCCAAATAGTATTTTCTAACCAAAACTCAGCTCTTTCAGCATCGTCATTATTAGTAGCTCGGAATTCTTCAGCCCACACTTACGGATCTTGTCAATCGGAGGCTTATTCCACAGATTCTGATTTGTAGTCGGAGGTATATCAGATGTTTGAGGGGGCTTAACCGGGGGCGGGGGTTGCGAAATAGTCAGATTATTCTTTACAAACTGAGTGAACCACTCACTAATCATTTGGAAGAAAGCTTGTTTATCTTCTCCCTCTTGATTGCTCGTAGCCGGTCTCGACTCAAAGGGCACTGTCCCTTGCGCAGGAGCAGGCGCATTACTCACTACGTCGTCAGCTACGGCTTTTTCGGGATCCATTACTAAACGAAAATCACATTTTATACGTCAGGGTTCATCACACTATCACAATTCAAATATATGGCGTGTATATCTAGACTCTGACATACTACGTTAGTACGAGAATCGACTAAACCGTAGCTCTGATACCAACCAAATGTAACACCCCTATCCCGTGTCTGTCGTCGAATTAAGGTTAGGAGCGTTACCAGACAGATCGAAAACATTCACAGAAAATTCATACATTCAATCATCATTCTCAGACATAATGTCCCTTAAATGAGTCTTTGAGACCAATAGCATGCTTATAAATCAGGTCGGGACTAAACCAAAACACATACAAAATTTCATGAGAATTAAAAACTTTTCTAACTTTCTGGGGTCACATGCCCGTGTAAGCAGACCGTGTGCTTTCCACGGATACAAGACACTCACGTGTGTCCACCCCGTGGTCCTATACTGACTTGGTCCCCATGGCCACCAAGCACGCCCGTGTGCTCAAGCCGTGTACTCTTAGGCCATATTCTGACTTCTATACCATGGCCTCCAAGCACGCCCGTGTGCCATTGCCGTGTACTCTTAGCTAGCTACTGACTTGTACACCACGGCTAGCTGACACCCCCGTGTCGAGGCTGTGTGCTATTAAGCTGCATTCTGCCAATTCACCCACGGTCTTTAGGCACGCCCGTGTGCCACAGCCGTATGACATTATAGGCCATTTACAAGGCCAAAATGCGACACATAAGGTTCAAACCTACAAGCAACATATAACATCCCATTTCATTTACATATAACCATCAAAACATACCAAATAGCCATCCCAAATCATGCATATTTGACAACTAAGGAAATCACACAATGATACATTCAATATCCATTCCATCTATACATTCAAAACCAATTCCAAACATATCCATTTGCATGACCAAATCACAATTATGCCCAAACACCATTCATCTATATACTTACCATATCATAACCATCCCATAAATCAACTAATCTTACCAAAATAACTTCACACATCACATCCCTTTAAGCGTATTACCAAAACATAACTAGCCAAATCACATGGCTAAGTTCACATAACAATTTATATCAAGGACTAGCCTATACATGCCATATCTAGCCATAGCCATATATATTTTCAAAGTGTACCAAAATAAGTTCAATAGCGTAATGACGATCCGTGACGGTCCCGAGCCTTCAGTAGCTTTGACGGCCTATGAAACAGAGAAAACATATACAGAGTAAGCTTTCCAAAATCTTAGTAAGTCATATACAAATAAACTTCGTATGAAAGGCATATATGTGCAAATAAATACATTGGCACATATCAATCACTTAGCAAACTCTCACTTATTTTATTTGGTTCATACAATTTTAACCACATTAGCCATTTTCACCATTCAAGAATCATATAAACACATAGCTCACCTAACCAAACAATTTTTATCATATCATAAATTCCATATACATATCATCATAGTAAGATCACTTAGATGCTTACCTTATATACACAAATAGTGTATAATCAACATACCTGAATCGGATTTAATATCACCTAATTGTTCATAGCTCGGATTTGTAATTCATATCATAGTCTTGCCCCGTTGAACCAATAGGAATTTACTAGGATACTCAGAAAGCTCGGAATAATAGTACAATGCCAACGTCCCAGACGAGGTCTTAAATGCAATCAGATATCGATGCCACTGTCCCAGACAGGTCTTACACGAATCTATATGATGCTGATGTCTCAGACATGGTCTTACACGTAAAGCTCATATCGATGCCAACGTCCCAGACGTGGTCTTACTCATAAAGCTTATATCGATGCCAACATCCCAGACGTGGTCTTACATGATAAAACAGAACAGATACCTATGTCATGACATAGCTAATCCTATCTATTCCTAGGTTCGTACGGGATTGCTCGGACTTAGTCACTATATCGGACTTATCTCGGAATTCATTTGAAAAACTTCTCATAATTATCCATAATCAACATTAGTCATAAGAACACATACATTATCATACAGTACATTTATTTGCATAGTGTCTTACCTCGGATTCGGTTTATCGGAATGAAAACGGCTACTCGGTTACTTTCGCTTTCCCGCGATCTAAATCTGTTTTCCTCGGTTCTTGATCTAAACATATTTAGAATTAATCCTTTTATTCTTTAATTCATTCAATTCAATCCATACACACATATTTTGGGCTATTTACAATTTAGCCCTCACATTTGCACATTTTATCAATTTAGTCCATTTTTCTCAAAACATCAAATTCACAAAATCCACACATACACATGCTTAGCTAAATACATATACATCACATACAAGCCCCCATTTCTCATCAAATTCACAAATTAGTCCTCCAAAATAATATTTTCACAATTTAGCCCTATTTACCTAAATTCATCAAAACTTCAAGAACAAAGTATGTTCATCTAACTCATATCTTTCATTTAACACCAAAAATCATCAAAAAGCTTAACATATCATCAATGGAATCTGACACAAACATCATCATTTCAAAAAATTAGAACATGGGTTTTGCAGCTCTCAAAGCAACTATTGCAAAAATGTAGAAATTATCAAAAACGGATCAAAAACTAACCTTGGATTTAAGCTTGTACTAGCCGAATGCTTAGCCAAAGTTTTCTTTCTTTTTCTTTTGGTGCTTTTCGGTGGTAAAATGGATGAATGAATATCCACTACCACCTTTGTTTCTTTTATTATAACATATTAATATAAAATATATAAAATACATGTATATTTAACATAACATATAAATAAACATATATAAACATAATATATTTGCATATTGCCGTCCACTAACAATGATTTTGGCCAAATTGCCACATAAGGCCCTCACATTTACAAAGCCACAACACATTGGTGCTTTTAACAAATAGCAAGAAAATTTTACATTTTATGCAAATAAATCCTTTTGTCAAATTAAACACTCAGACAGAAAAATTAGCTCACGTAAATTTACCACATACTTAATCACATATCAACGGCACAGAATATAATATTTAAAATATTATACAGACTCAAATTTGTGGTTCCGAAACCACTGTTTTGACTAGGGTATAAACCAGACTGTTACATGTAAGACCACGTCTGGGACGTTTGTAAGAGTATGCCCAAAGATCAATCATGAGATGGTTATAATAACATACTTTATTTACCATATTTATTAATATAAAGCGTTGTCATTATTATTTCAGTTTTTCTATCTGTGTATACAAATAAACTGTTTTATAATAATGTCCTGAGAATAATATGATTATTTTTAAAAGATCCTTAGTCGAGTATTATTGTTGACTAGGACAACAAGAAATGCATTAAGACTAACATGTAGTTGATTGATAATAAAGAGTTGTCATTGATGTGGATTGTCAAAATCAATGCATGAATATGTGTGTTAGAGAACAACATATTGGATTGACCAAGTTATGAGTATGTTTATTGGATTATTATGTAATTGTCACAACATTACTCATAGTGATTAATATGTATATGATCCTCAGACTTGAGATAATTATTAATCTCAACATCGTGAGTTGTATATTTTGATACAGTCAAACATACACCGTAACGGGTTGTTCTATAAAGGCTGATGTTGGATATACCACAATCTATGTAGAGGGATATGGTTGATCAATATAGGATAAGTCCCTCCTACATAATGGGAGTAATATCTTAGGCCACTTGATTGAGTGAGACTAGAAATGCATGGCCATGCTCAAATAAGTTGACATGAGATGTCATACTAATTTGTATATCATAGTCTACTCAAGATATCAAGAAACATGGGATGGACTATACAAGTGTGACTATTCCATGACTTGTGTCCATTCCGGAGATAAAGGACTTAAGGATTAATGCATGAAAGGTTAATCACAAAAAGTTATGTGGAATCATGACTTCTTGTAACTTAGGTAGCAATGATGCATTGCTAGATGCCACTCATTGTTTGTGACATTAGAATCGCTCTATTATTACCGCTAACGTTGCAAGAACCTCTGGTCACACCCTATGGTTTTAAATGAACGGAATAAAATATAATTGGTATTGTTTTTTGGTTGTCACATGAATTAAATTAATTAAAGAATTAATTTAATTGGGCAATCAAATATTGAACATATTATATGTACAAGGATGTTGTACACATAATGACAACATAATTCTATTAATATATGAATTTGATTCATATATAAATTTAAATAAATATACCGAAATCCTTATTATAATTAATGTAATTATAATTTTCGGATATAATTAATGTAATTATAATTTTCGGTTAAAAACTTTATTGTATTTATTTAACATTCAAGAGATACCAATTATAAAAGGGTATTAAAAGGTTACCAAATAATGGGCCCAATGAAAAAGATACCCATTATAAAAGGCCCAATTAAAAGGATACCCAATATAAAAGGTATTTAAAAGAGACAAAGCTTAAAAAAAAAAACCTAATAGATTGCTTGTTAGGTCTAGCAGTAGTCAAGCAAATAAACCTCAAAAATAGTTTTGGAGATTTCTTCCGCTCATAGTCAAACCGGTGGATCACGTAGAGGCCGACATCGGAAAAGGTTGTGGCTTGATTCGACGATGAGATCAAAACTCTTGTTGCCAAGGCGTCGCCGCGTCTACTCGATTTAAGTTTTGGTAATTTTGAAACCTTTATTTCACCCCGATTCGTTCCTCACACATGGATTCCGATTTGGATCGCGGATCTAATTTTATTCTCACTGCGCCATGGGTTCCAAGCGTTCCAACAATGGTATCGAGAGCCACTTGTGTGATACTGAACTCGGTTTAAATACTTGGGTGATGCAATTGTATGAGATTCATGTTTTGATCTTATTGTATTTTCGATTGTTTAAATCGTTTAAGCATAACTCGATAAACTGTTTCTTTCGGTAATTAATTAAATGTTAATCATGGTTTTGTGGCCTACTTGATTTTATGTTATTACTGTAATTATTAACAAATCAGTAATAATGTGACGGAGGTATTTATAGTTTCGATAAGTGTTAATCGGCTAATGGAACAAGGGTTGTTCCGATATGAAACCTCAAGGATTAAAATCCTAAAAACACGATTCTGTTGATAAAAAGTTATCAAATTTGTTAATAAAAGAAATTTATAAACTTGATGGGCCACAAAAGGTTGAAAGGATATTTTATAATTCACCTTAAATATATATATATATAGAATTATGTATGCTATTTTTGACATGCACGGTGTTTGAAATGCATAGTTATAGCCCAATGACACATTCGATAAAAGGTTGTATTTTTTTTAAATACGGCCTGCGTGTCGTGCCTTACTACTATTCTATTGTATTTCTCTTCTCATCTTATTCCCTCGTATGTAAAACGAGTTTCTGCATATTGTAATTTGCAAGAGTTGCTGTGGGCCAAACGAGAAGGAAGGTGGGACAATGATTGAGAATGATAGCTTGTGAATTGGCTTACACCTTTAGGTTTCTTTTTGGTTTTCCCATTGGCTTGGGTTGAACCACCTTAGTTTATGGGCTATAACTATTGCATTTATTTATTGCTTTATTTATTCATGTATGAGATGCTATGGATGTCTAAAGCATGCCAATTATATATATTAAAACTTGATAATAATAAAACCCCGTTAATTGATGAGATCAATTAAAAGACTAAATGGACTAATGTAGTCCATAATTGGTGAGATGGAACAATCTTAATAAAATCCCTCTATTAAAATATTAAGTCAACATGGCCTTCCAATTTTGCCCTCGTTAAAGCCTCGATCAATACTATGTAGGTTCTGCCAAAGCAAAGTACTAGTATTTATCTTGGTTAAACGCGAAGAATAAACAAGTGATATTCACTGTTAAAAATTGGTTAATGACTTAACTAAGTTACTCTAATAGGATTAGAAATCTAGAGGCAAGTGAATTGGATAAATCATAAGATGATTAGAACATGAGTTGTTCACCAAATATTAGGAGTTACATATGATGTAATTAGCAAATGTTGCTTACCTAAATAACCATAATCTTAAGAGTAAAGCCAAAGTCGACTTAAGAGGTGGTGAAATATGGATCCTTAACCTACTAGAAATACTTTTGAGAAAGTTTTTCCAAAATTAATATACGAGGTTATTAATTGTGAAATAAAATAGTAGGAATATCATTTAATAAAGTCTTTTAATGATTGATATAAAATTGATAAATTTACTCACATGCATATTTAATTGTTGTAGATATATTATGGTCATAAAACACTAGCACACTCTCATTAAGCGATCGGTCCTTGAAGGACAAATTGAATGGTTTGAATTTTCTTGATTGGTTCCAGTAACTTGAGGATTGTCCTTAAACAAGAACGGAAATTATATGTCATTGAACAACCACTTCCTAATGAACCACCCACTAATGCCTCGAGGGCTGATAGAGACGCTTACAAGAAGTATCTCGATGACATGATAGATGTTGGATGTCTTATGCTTGCCACTATGAATCTCGAACTTGTAAGCAACATGAGGACATGGTTGCTTATGATATGATCGAGCACCTGAAAGAACTTTATCAGGGGCAAGCACGGCAAGAGAGGTTTGATATCTCTAAAGCCCTATTCCAATGTAAGTTGGCTGAAGGAAGCCCAGTAGGACCTCATGTCCTTAAGATGATTGGCTATATTGAAAGCCTATCTAAGCTTGGGTTTCCATTGAGCCAAGAGTTGGCCACTGATGTTATTTTACAATCGTTGCCAGATAGCTACAAACTAGTTTGTCCTCAATTTCAAAATGAATGAAATTGACAAGACTCTACCACAATTGCTCAAGATGTTACGAATCAAAGGCAACTTGAAAAGGTTAGACCCAAGCCCATACTGATGGTCCGTAATAACAAGGGCAAGGGAAAGGCCAAAGTTCAAACAAAGCCCAAGGGCAAAGGTAAGCCCAAATTTGGAAAAGGAAAGGCTGCGCTGAAACCTAAAGGTGGGGTGTCTAAGGAAGGAAACTGTTTTCATTGTGGTGTGACTGGACATTGGAAACGAATCGCCTCTGTCTATCTTGAAGAAGTCAAGAAGGCTAAAGCAAGCGGAATGTCTACTTCGGTATTTATGTTATTGATATTAATTTATCAACTACTACTTCTTGGGTATTAGATAATCGGTTGTGGTTCTCATATTTGTACTTCTCTGCAGGGACTACAAAGGAGTAGGACTCGCTGCTAGAGGAGATGTGGACCTACGAGTTGGAAATGGAGCAAAAGTTGCTTGCATTAGTCAGTGGGAACATATACTTTATCTTTGCCTAGTGGACTTGATTTATGTTTAGAGGATTGTTATTTTGTGCCCATTTGACTAAAAACATTATTTCAATTTCTTGTTTAGACAAAATTGGTTTTGAGATAATTATTAAGAATAATTGTTGTTCATTTTATCTCAATAATGTTTTCTATGGTTCGGCACAATTAATTAATGGCCTCTATATTTTAGATCAAATGAATCCCATTTACAACATAAATACTAAAAGATCTAAAATAAATGACTCAAATCAAACTTATCTTTGGCATTGTCGTTTGGGCCACATAAGTGAGAAACGCATATCCAAACTCCATAAAGATGGTCTCTTGAATTCATTTGTTTTTGAACAATTTGAAGTATGTGAATCTTGCTTATTGGGAAAAATGACTAAATCTCCTTTTATCGTAAAAAGTGAACGAGCTATTAATTTATTAGACCTAATACATTCTGATGTATGTGGACCAATAAATACACAAGCTAGAGGTGGATTTCACTACTTCATTACTTTCACTGATGATTTCAGTAGATATGGGTATGTTTATCTCATGCGCCATAAGTCTGAGTCCCTTGAAAAGTTCAAGGAATTCAAAAATGAAGTACAAAATCAACTAGGCAAAACTATCAAGTCACTTCGATCTGATCGAGGTGGAGAATATTTGAGCCTAGAGTTTGATGATCTTTTGAAAGAATGTGGGATTGTCTCACAACTTACTCCTCCTGGTACTCCTCAATGGAATGGAGTATCTGAGAGAAGAAATTGAACTTTGTTAGACATGGTTCGATCCATGATGAGTCATGCTGATCTACCGACTTCTTTTTGGGGACATGCACTTGAGACAGCTGCTTTCACACTAAATCGAATTCCATCTAAATCGGTTCAAAAGACGCCATATGAGATGTGGACTGGGAAACGTCCTAGTATGTCTTTTATGAAAATTTGGGGCTGTGAAGCTTATGTTAAACGCCGACGCCTACTAAGCTTGAACCCAAATCAAAAGGTGTAATTTTGTGGGGTATCCAAAAGAAACCAAAGGATATTATTTCTTTAATCCCACCGAGAACAAAACGCTTTGTTGCTCTGACCGGTGTCTTCCTAGAGAGAATTTACTTCTAGAAAAGGAAGTGGGAGAAAGATTGAACTTGAAGAAATTCGAGAATCACAAGATACCACTGAACTAGAGATTGAACAACAGCAAATTCCACAAGAAATTGAGGAACAAATAATTGCTGTAGAAACACAACCACACTGCAGATCTTTAAGAGAACGCCGCACACGAGAGAGATATGGATTTCTCATTACAACGCATGGTGACGTTCTTCTTATAGATCAAGATGAGCCTAGGACTTATCAAGAAGCGGTGACAAGCCCAGATTCGAGAAATGGCTTAAGGCCATGAGATCCGAGATGGATTCCATGTATGAAAACCAAGTATGGACCTTGATTGACCCACCCGGCGGGTTAAACCTATAGGGTGCAAGTGGGTTTTCAAAAAGAAAACAGACATGGATGGTAATGTACAAACATACAAAGGGCGATTAGTCGCTAAAGGTTTTCGCCAAATTCATGGTGTTGACTATGATGAAACCTTTTCTCCCGTAGCTATGTTTAAATCCATCAGATCTTGCTCGCCATAGTTGCATTTCATGATTATGAAATCGCGATGGACGCCAAAACAGCTTTTCCTTAACGGAAACTTGAAGAGGATGTGTACATGACACAACCTCGAAGGTTTTGTAAATCCAAAGGATGCTAGAAAGATATGTAAGCTACAAAGATCCATTTATGGATTAAAGCAAGCTTCTCGAAGTTGGAATCTTCGTTTTAATGATGCAATCAAAGAGTTTGGTTTTATAAAAAATGAAGATGAACCATGTGTTTACAAGAAAGTTAGTGGGAGCACTATAACATTCTTGGTACTATTTGTGGATGACATACTTATCATGGGAAATGACATACCTACCTTGCAATCTATTAAGACTTGGTTAAGAAGTTGTTTTTCTATGAAGGACTTGGGTGAAGCCACTTATATCTTAGAAGTCAAGATCTATAGAGATAGATCAAGACGACTACTAGGTCTAAGCCAAAGTACATACATAGATAAAGTCTCTGAAAAGGTTCAAGATGGAAGAATCTAAAAAGATTCCTACCTATGAGACATGGTATTTCACTCTCGAAGGAAATGTGTCCTTCAACTCCACAAGAGAGAGACCGTATGAGTAAAATTCCATATGCTTCCGCTATTGGATCTATCATATATGCTATGTTATGTACCCGTCCAGATGTCTCGTATGCCTTAAGTATGACGAGCGGTATCAAGTAGATCCCGGTGAAGGTCACCGGACCACGATCCAAGAGTATCCTTAAGTACTTAAGAAGAACTAAGGATACGTTCCTATTATATGGAGGTGAGGAAGAGTTAAGTGTAAAAGGTTACACTGATGCCGCTTTCCAAACCGACAAGGACGATTCTCGATCGCAATCGTGTTTTGTGTTTTGCCTTAATGGTGGTGCCGTGAGCTGGAAAAGTTCAAAGCAAAGTACAAAGAGATGCTGATTCTACAACAGAGGTTGAGTATATTGCGCCCCAAAGTGGGCAGCAAAGAAAGGAAGCGGTTTGGATCAAAAAGTTCATTCTCGGACTAGGGGTTGTGCCTAGCATATCGGATGCTATAGAACTCCGATGTGATAACAATGGAGCTATTGCACAAGCTAAAGAACCCAAATCTCACCAAATGATCCAAACATATACTTAGGCGCTACCATCTTATTCGAGAGATTATCGATCGAGGAGATGTAGAAATATGCAGAGTACCTTCGATGATAACATCGCCGATCCTCGACTCAAGCCTCTCGACACGCAGCGCGCATGATCGCCACACTAAGTCGCTTGGTATTAGATATATGAGTGATTGGTCTTAGTGCTAGTGGGAGATTGTAAGAGTATGCCCAAAGATCAATCATGAGATGGTTATAATAACATACTTTATTTACCATATTTATTAATATAAAGCGTTGTCATTATTATTTCAGCTTTTCTATCCGTATATACAAATAAACTGCTTTTATAATAATGTCCCGAGAATAATATGATTATTTTTAAAAGATCCTTAGTCGAGTATTATTGTTGACTAGGACAACAAGTAATGCATTAAGACTAACATGTAGTTGATTGATGATAAAGAGTTGTCATTGATGTGGATTGTCAAAATCAATGCATGAATATGTGTGTTAGAGAACAACATATTGGATTGACCTGTTATGAGTATGTTTATTGGATTATTATGTAATTGTCACAACATTACTCATAGTGATTAATATGTATATGATCCTCGACTTGAGATAATTATTAATCTCAACATCGTGAGTTGTATATTTTGATACATCAAACGTATAATCGTGAATCGGTTTGTTCTATAAAGGCTGATGTTGGATATACCACAATCTATGTAGAGGATATGGTTGATCAATATAGGATAAGTCCCTCCTACATAATGGGAGTAATATCTTAGGCCACTTGATTGAGTGAGACTAGAAATGCATGGCCATGCTCAAATAAGTTGACATGAGATGTCATACTAATTTGTATATCATAGTCTACTCAAGATATCAAGAAACATGGGATGGACTATACAAGTGTGACTATTCCATGACTTGTGTCCATTCCGAGATAAAGGACTTAAGGATTAATGCATGAAAGGTTAATCACAAAAAGTTATGTGGAATCATGACTTCTTGTAACTTAGGTAGCAATGATGCATTGCTAGATGCCACTCATTGTTTGTGACATTAGAATCGCTCTATTATTACCGCTAACGTTGCAAGAACCTCACAGGTCACACCCTATGGTTTAAATGAACGGAATAAAATATAATTGGTATTGTTTTTTGGTTGTCACATGAATTAAATTAATTAAAGAATTAATTTAATTGGGCAATCAAATATTGAACATATTATATGTACAAGGATGTTGTACACATAATGACAACATAATTCTATTAATATATGAATTTGATTCATATATAAATTTAAATAAATATAGTTTACCGAAATCCTTATTATAATTAATGTAATTATAATTTTCGGTTAAAAACTTTATTGTATTTATTTAACATTCAAGAGATACCAATTATAAAAGGGTATTAAAAGGTTACCAAATAATGGGCCCAATGAAAAAGATACCCATTATAAAAGGCCCAATTAAAAGGATATCCAATATAAAAGGTATTTAAAAGAGACAAAGCTTAAAAAAAAAAAAAAACCCTAATAGATTGCTTGTTAGGTCTAGCAGCCGTCAAGCAAATAAACCTCCAAAATAGTTTTGGAGATTTCTTCCGTTCATAGTCAAACCGGGTGGATCACGTAGAGGCCGACATCGGAAAGGTTGTGGCTTGATTCGACAGTAGATCAAAACTCTTGTTGCCAAAGCGTCATCGTCTACTCAGATTTAAGTTTTGGTAATTTTGAAACCTTTATTTCACCCCGATTCGTTCCTCACACATGGATTCCTGATTTGGATCGCCGGATCTAATTTTATTCTGCTGCGCCATGGGTTCCGGGGTTCCAACAACGTTGGCATTGCACGACTATTCTGAGTATTCCGAGCTTCCTATTTAATTCCAAATAGTTCAATGGGAAAGTTTGAGAGATGAATGACTACGTGAATGGTAGAATAGTTTCAGGTACATTTGATGTATGCTTTATATAAGCATGAAAGGTGAGCAATTATGTGCTTAAAGACAATGGATAAAAGATGATATATGTATGTTTGTGATTTGAGCAAATGAAATGCTTGAGATAAGATATGTTTGGTAAACTATGGCTGAGCAAAATAAGCCAAAGAGAATATTATGAATTTACCATTGGAAAATATTAATGACATTGTATTAATGTTTTTATATGCATTTATGTTAAGTTTATTTGTATATGGCTTACTAAGCTTTTGAAAGCTTACTTTGTGTGTGTTTGTCCTGTTTTTTAGATCTTAAAGCTACAAAAGGCTCAGGGATCGTCGAGGATCGTCATCACACTACTCAATCTTATTTTGGTACCTTTTTGAAAAAGTAAATATTAAGTATGGCATGTATAGGCTAGTCACTTTGATTTATGTTTGAAATATGTAATAGCCATGTGATATGGCTAGATAAATGTTTGTGATATGTATGAGTGATCAAGCTATATGATTCTTAGTTTGATATGGTTGTTAGCCAATGAAAATGGTCAAGGTAATGGTAAGCTTTTTGATGCAAAAATTTGGTATATGTTTGATGAGAAATGTCTTATAATATGATGCTAAATTTGTGAAGGAAACTTGCTTAGAAATGTTTGTCATTTAGTTGAGCTAATTGTTGCATAAGATATTATGTTTGAAATGCTTATGAATGCTTAGAATAGTTGGTTATTTATGGCATAGATTGAATTGGTATGATTGTTTGTAGGGATGACCCAATGTGTGAGTGGCAATTTGGCCTTGCAAATGGCCTATAATTGCCCACATGGTTGAGCACACGGGCGTGTGGCTCGACTGTGTCCCTCATGGTTGTATTTCGAAACAAGTCAGACTCGACTACGGGCTAGACACACGCGCGCGTAATCGCGTGTGGGATCAAGTCGATTCGACCACGAGTGACACACGGGTGTGTGACTGGCCATGTGGTGCAAGTCAGTAGTGACCATGGGCGAGGGACACAGGCGTGTCCACAGCCGTGTGGACAAGTCAGTATGTATGCCCTTTTTTGACACAGCTTAGACACACAGACGTGTCTGAGGCCGTGGGAGGCACACGGCCTGCTCACACGGGTGTGTGTCCTCTATAACTTAGAAAAATTTTAAATTTTTGAGAATTTCCGTATATGTTCAGTTTAGTCCCGGCCTTATTCTAAAGCATGATTTATGTCCCGTAGACCTATTTAAAGGACACTTTGATGTGAATTGTCAAATTAAATGATGAAATGTCCATAAAAGTTTTCGATTGTCCGGTAATGCCTTTTAACCCTAAACCGGCAATGGTTACGGGTTAGAGGTGTTACACACTGGCCCAACTCGCTCACTAATTTCTTACGGTCCGATGAATCACGGACTCAATTTCCTTTTCTGACCAATCCGCAATATTTTTTTCCACGGCGACACTTTCAAAAATACTTTATGTCCGATCTGGAACTCAATATCTTTCGGTTTCAAGTCTATGTATGATTTTTATCGATCCGAAGCTGATTTCAAACTATCACGAATTACTTTCAATTTTTCTTTTGTTTCTCTGATTAGATCAACCTCGTGAATCTTATTCTCACTAAGCTCAGTCCAGTACAATGGTGTTCTACATTTACGACCTTATAGAGCTTCATATGGTGCCATCTTTATACTCAATTGGAAGCTATTATTGTAAGAAAATTCAATCAGCAGTAGATATTTCTCCCAACTACCATCAAACTCAAGAATGCAACAACGCAACATATCCTCAAGTATTTGAATAACTCGTTCGGATGGATCATCCATTTGCAGGTGAAACGCAGTGTTAAAATGCATCTTAGTACCCAAAGCTTCTTGTAATTTCTTCTAAAATCTCGATGTAAACCTCGAATCTCTATTTGAAACAATAGATAGGGGAACACCATGTAATCTCATAATTTCAGAAATATATAATCAGCTAATTTATCAAGCGAGAAATTTATACGTACCGGAATGAAATGAGTTGATTTCGTCAATCTGTCAACAATAACCCATATCGCATCTTTCTTTTTTGGAGATAAGGGCAAACCCGATACAAAATCCATTGTTATTATATCCTATTTCCACTTAGGAATCATAATAGGCTGTAATAAACCTGAAGGCACTTGATGCTCAGCTTTGATTTGCTGACAAATCAAACATTTCGAAACGAATTCTGAGATATCTCGTTTCATGCTGTGCCACCAGTAAAGTTGTTTCAAATCGTTATACATTTTCATGCTTCTTGGATGTACTTATAAACAACTACTGTGTGCTTCATTTAGAATCTTCTGAATGAGCTCAGAATTTCTTGGTACACATATTCTATCGCGAAACATCAAACAATCATCAGTCCCTATTCAAAACTCTGAATCAAAATTCGATTCCCATTGAGCTCATTTTTCTTGCAATACATTATCAAATTTTTGAGCCTGACAAGTCTGCTGTAGAAATAACGGTCTCGCTTTCAACTCGGCTACTATCAAACCATCGTCAGACAAAGCTAATAGTGTGTTCAAAGCACGTAAAGTAAATAAGGACTTTTAGCTCAAAGCATCACCAACTACGTTCGCTTTCCCTAGATGATATTCAATCACTAACTCATAGTCTTTTAGCATTTCTAACCATCTCCTCTGTCACAAATTCAAATCTTTCTGAGTCATCAGATATTTTAGGCTTTTATGATCGGTATAAATATGGCATTTCTCACCAAACAAGTAATGTGCCAAATTTTCAATGCGAACACTATCGCAACTAACTCTAGATTGTGCGTTGGATAATTCTTTTCGTATGGCTTCAACTGTCTCGAGGCATAAGCTATAACTTTGCCTTCCTGCATCAAAACACAACCCAGGCCATTTAACGATGGATCACTGAAAACTACAAATTCTTTACCCAACTCAGGCTGAACTAACACTGGTGCCTCTATTAATAATGCTTTCAACTGCTCAAAGTTCTGCTAACACTTTTCTGACCACTCAAATTTAATATATTTTTGAAGCAATCGTGTCATCGGAGTCGCAATCATCGAGAAGCCTTTCACAAATCGTCTATAATAACTGGCTAGTCCCAGAAAACTACGGACTTTAGATACATTTCTCAGAGGTTTCTAATCTATAATCGCAGAAATTTTGCTCGGGTCAACTCGGATACCCGCAGCTGAAACTATATGTCCTAAAAAACCAACCTCTACTAGCCAAAACTCACATTTGCTGAACTTTGCAAACAACTGTTTATCTCTCAAAGTCTGTAACATGATTCTCAAATGCTCGGCATGTTCAGATTCATCACGAGAGTAAATCAAAATGTCATCAATAAATACAACTACGAATTTGCAATATCTGGGATTTTGGGCCTGTACATTATTGCTTAATTGTATGAAGTAGCATGCCTATGTGTGTTCTGATTGTGTTGCATGAATTTTGAGGACTTTAGAACATAGGAGAATGCCTTAGAAAATATCAAATTTTAAGCTTTAAAGGGGAGCTAAGCCTGATAGGCCTTAAGAGAGATTGTAGGGGAAATTATACACAAAAATGGGCTTGGTAAAGTGGCAAGGAGGCGCCACTTAAAGCCTCTGAAAGTGACGCCTCAAGCAAGGGAGTAGGGCTTAGGTTCAAGTCACAAGGGAAGCAAATAGGATTGTTTATTTTTATAGCAAAGAGAGAGACATAGGTGGACGGCATGGGGAGACTGGATGGATGAGTTTAAAATGTGATTAAATTCTTTTAAAATTTCGACTAAGGGCATGGATAATTATTGATTTATTTAAATTATTTTAAATGAGTAGAAAAGAGGAAAAATAGGAGAAAAGGAAGGAGGAGCTAGAGTTTGGGTGTTAGCCGAATTCAAGAGAGGGGAGTAAAGTAAGGCAATCGGTCATGCTAAGAGGGTTAAGTGCCGAAAGTTTAAAGCCACCCAAGTGACTTTCTGGCCATTTTCTTTTGCCGAAATTTAGTATTGTTCTCTTCTAAGTTTTTATCCTTTTTCTTTCATAAGTGAACCACACCAAAGTTTATTCTTTCTCACCCATTTAGATCTTGGCCGAATTCTTCATAGACCCTAAGGGCCATTTGTTGCTTTTCTTTTAAGACTCGGTTAAGGTAAGCCGAATCCACCACCTCCTCTTCTCACCTTTTCTTTCTATTTTCTTTAGGCCGAACCTCTCCCTCCCAAAGGTTCATCATTGCCGAAATTGTTTAAAGCAAGACACCACTATTGCCGAATCCCCATTGAAACTCTCCATCACATCTTTTCTTCTCTTTTTCTTCTCACAAATTTTTCCAAAAGCCGAAAATAACTTTTCCTAGCCATAGCCAAATATCTCTGTGGGTTCAAGTGAATGTGTAGTCGATTTCAGTAGTAAGGGTAAGGATTCAATTATCGCCGCTTTATTTCTTTTCTTTTAGCCGAAATTCAGACTCTAATCCTATTAATGTTTATGGCCGAAACTTTGAAGGAGGGTTTCGGGAGTTCTGCTAAGTCGACTATAAGAGAAGATTATTCGAGATTTGGTTATCCAAGGTATGTAAAGTATGGTTTAGGCCGAAGGCCACTTATTAAGTTCATTCAGTGATTGAAAATCGGATCTAACATAAGTGTATAGGGATTTCGACATCTCCATAGCCAATGGTGTTTTCGGGATTTAGATCCACAAGGTAAGTGAATATGCATATTCGACCAAGGCCCTATTTAGTTATTATGGAGTGGTCGATTCTAACTTTAACTGTTTAGGGAGGAGTACAACTTGTTCGGTAGACCTTTTCGGGATTCAGTGAAAATATTAGTAACCAGGTGTGCAGCCGTACACTATTCCCGATAGATTTATGGTTCTAATATTATGTGTATGTTAATAATAATATGAAAAGTGGGCAAAGGTACCATGTAATGGTACTAAGTACTCAGGTACGTAATCTTAACATTATGTTAATAAATGTTATGAATATTTGGAATATGCCACGTATGTGAATATTGATATGAATACAGAATAAGGAATATGGCATGATTTCTGCATGTTTTATTGTGCATGGGCATATGGGTGATTATTTTAAGGGGAAGTGATCTGGTCGTTTTTACCACAATATCTGGTGACTCATGTCACATAATCTGAATGTGGTGACTTATGTCACAAAATATTATCTGGTGGCTATGCCACAAATTTTATAAGGGCGATGTGCAAGTCGTCTACAGTGACTGCCTTTGATAATGTGCAGCGGATGGAGGGTCGATTTAGTAATCCCCACGGTGTGATGGCAGGTACGGGTGATGCGTAGCGGATGGTTACTTAGGTTTGGGTTCGGGATTGCATCATTATTTATACTTGCTATATGTCTATGTATGATCTGATATGCCTAAATCGTTTGGAACCTAGTGTTGGTTGTTATACACTGAGTCTGTTTGACTCACCCCGTTGTGGGATATCTTTTCAAGTGACACTCAGTAGATGGACCGGGTCAGCGGAGACTATGTGGTGGCCATGCTGAGCATTTTTGGGATTTCAATTAGTTGAATTTGCGTTTTCTGATTATCTCATTATTCGGGATTTATTTGGTATTTTTCAGTTGTAATAAGGCCATTTCTATTAACTGTTTTATGCATGCATGTTTATTTGATTTATGCTACGATTATTATTAAATCAAGATTAAATGTCTTTTCTTAAAAAAATAAATTTTTAAATGTTTTGACACATAAACACAAATGATTTTCGATCTAAAAGTGAGCTCTAAATCAACTCGGCAATTCTTTTAACTTATAGATTTAAAATATGAAAATAAGGTTTTATAAAATCCAAACTTCAAGCAAAAACACTGTTTTCAATTTAAACTCAACATAAATCAATTTTTCTTTAAAATGACCCAAATTTTCCAAAATAACAAACAAGTTTTGAACTGTTTTACTCAAGGAACATACCAGATCCGGTCGAGGCTCGTGGGCCGGGTTTGGGGTGTTTCAGCTTGGTATCAGAGCCTAGTTTTAAACTCTCGGCCTTGGGTTTAAAGCCCACGATATTTTCAAAAATTGAGCCCATATAAGTTTTGTGAAAAATTTTGTGAACTGAGCAGGTTTTCTGGCATGGCACCCGAGTCTCCGACCTGAAGTCCACCAAGTAAGTACCTCTAACTGTTGGGTGAATTATTGTATGATCTGTATGTGGGAATAACGAGAACGTAGATTAGTATATTAGGTTATTGAACCCTAGGATTAGTTTACCCCAATATAAGAATTACATAAAACTTTAATGCCTACTTAAACAAACTTGTGACTAAGTCGCCGAGTTAGGGTGTGGCAACCATTGTGCGCATGTCTAGGATTGGATTCAGGAAGAGCCTGGTATTTAAGCAGTCCTAGTGACTCACCTCCTCTTCGCTCGAATCCTACCTGGTGGTAGTGACGGTTCACCCTAACCAAGAGGACTCATTCACAGGCTAAACTCAATAATTAAAACCCGAAAGGGACTAGCCATACCGTTTTATAAAAATCTCAGTTTTAAAATCACCAAATTACCCCTTTGGTTTGTAGAAAAAAAAATTTATTTTGAAAATTTATCCAAAATAATCCCGATTTACAAAATTACTTAAATACCCCTGGTTGTGAAATTACTAAAATGCCCTTGGTTTGAAAAAAAATTACCATACTACCCTCGACTTTTACTAAGATATTCTTGAAAATACCAGAAACCCCTATTTTGCAAAATATTAAGATACCCTGATTTGGAAAATTTACTAATTTACCCCTGACTTACAAAATTACCAAAATAACCCGGATCTCCAAAATTTCTGCAATACCTTTGATTTGGGAAAATTTTCAAAATACCCTCGAGTTTTGAAAATTTCAGAGTGCCTTGAATTATTAAGATTTTCATATTGACCCCGATTTATTACCAAAATGCCCCTGTAGGATAATTTACGAAAATACCCCTGGGATAGGAATAGACAAAAATATTCGAATGGTGGATGTGTGTGTAGATACTACTGAATGGATGTGTTTATCTGAACTAGGGTAGAAAACTTGAAACGAAAACTTTGATTGATCGAAAGAACTACTTTTAAAAGACTTCTTTTCATAAAATTGTTCGTGGATAATCAGTGGAACGAAATACTAATGCATAAAATTTCTTAAACCAGATTAAAGCGCGATCGTAGAAATGAGTTCTAAGGAACGTGGTCGTAATGTGTGAGGACATGGTAGAGGCAGAATGACCGTATCGGAACCTGTTAGATCGGGTCAAGGGTCTGAGAATGAGGTACCACCACCACCCCCACCACCACCGTTGGTGTTGGCGCAAAGAAGACCAGACGGATGATGATGCGCGATCGCAGCGGTGGTCGCGAGTTCTTGAGATGGTGGCTGGAGTAGGTGGAGGTATGGGAGCTCGAAAATCTGTACCCGAGCAACTCCGAGCCAATGGAGCTGAAGTGTTTTGTGGTGTATCTGGAGTGGCACCCAGTACGGCTGAGTATTGGTTGGAGGCGACAGAGCGAATTATGGATGAGCTGGATCTGACTGCTGAGGAGAAACTGAAAGGAATGGTGTCGCTACTTCGCGATGAGGCATATCAATGGTGGCTCACAGTTCGGGATGGTGCCACAGCTGAGGATCTCACTTGGGAGTATGTTAAGGCCGCGTATTAGAAGAAGTATGTTGGTACTAGTTATACTGATGCACAGAAGAAGGCATTTCTGGGGCTGGTTTAAGGGAACAAGTCCGTAGCGGAATATAAGGCTGAATTCTTAAGGTTGAGCCGGTATGCTCGAGGGATAGTGGCTACGGAGTATGAACGATGTGTCCGGTTTGAGAACGGACCGAGGATGACTTTGGTTGTTAATAGCTCCACAAACAGAGCGGGAGTTTATCGTGTTGGTAGAAAAGGCTAAGGTTGCCGAAGGGATTAAGGACTCGTAAGGCGCGAATACATGCACTTAAATAGGCAAAAGAGAGGTTTTGGATCGTCAGGGCCATCTGGGAATGTGCAAAAGAGGCCTAGAGTTGATGGGCCGCGAGGTCAGCAGGTTGTTTCAAGAGGGCAGTATCGTACTTGTGCTTAATGTGGAAAAATGCACCTAGGAGAGTGTTGGAAGAAGACAGGAGGATGTTTCAAGTGTGGGTCTAAAGAACACATGATTAAGGACTATCCTATAAAGATAGACGGAGTCGACCAACAGTCGTGGTTTTAACTGTGCCTAAGAGGTGGACAAAGCCTCGGGCAACGAGGTTGTGGTCCGATTGGCAGAGGTAATGGTTCTGGAAGAGGACGTGGAACACCTGGTAGAGGTATTGGTAATACAGAGGCAAGGCAACGTGAGATCCGTATATGCATTCGCGGAGGAGGATGGAGATGCACCAGACGTCATAACCGGTACGTTCCTTATAGCTGGCAAGCCTTATTTTGCTTTGATTGATGTTGGCTCTACCCACTCTTATGTTGCATGTAGTGTAGTTGAAACACTAGGCATAGCCTCTGAACTGTCTGATAGGGAGATGACTGTAGTGAGCCCATTAGGTCAAACTGTAGTGGTGAATAAGATATTTCGAAGTGTACCGCTAGAGCTTCAGGGAGTGGTATTTCCTACTGACTTAATGGAACTACCTTTCGGAGAATTTGATCTCATTCTTGGCATGAACTGGCTAGTGGAACATTGGCCTATATTAGATTGTGCAGCTAAGCGAATGGAGTTAAGGACGCCGGAGAATGAGGCGATAATTATGATAGGAGAAAGAAGAAACTACTTGTCTAACGTAGTCTCTGCTTTAAAGGCTGATAAGATGGTTCGAAAGGGGTGCAAGGCATTTTTGGCCTTCGTTAGTGCGTTGGATGCAAAAGAAGGGGGAGTTAGTGGAGTTAGAACAGAGAAGAGAGTTTGTGGATGTTTTTCCTAAGAGTTACCGAATACCCCTTATTGGGAGGTGGAGTTCGGAATTGATTTGCTGCCTGATACAGCTCCTGTGTCAATTGCCCCGTACAAAATGGCACCGAAGGAGTTGGTTGAGCTCAAGGCTCAAATTCAAGAGTTGCTTGATCGTGGGTTTATTCGACCCAGTGTGTCTCCATGGGGAGCAGCGATCTTGTTTGTGAAGAAGAAGGACGGAACTATGCGTATGTGCATAGATTATCGTCAGTTGAATAAGCTGACCATCAAGAACAAGTACCCTTTACCAAGGATAGACGACTTGTTCGATCAGCTTAAGGGGGCAGCAGTATTCTCAAACATAGACTTAAGGTCTGGATATCATCAGCTTAAGGTGAAGGAAGCGGATATCCATAAAACAGCTTTTCGGATAAGATACGGGCATTATGAGTTACTAGTAATGCCGTTCGGATTGACGAACGCCCCAACCGCATTCATGGATATGATGAACCGGGTCTTTCAACCCTACTTGGATCGGTTCATCGTTCTGTTCATCGATGACATCCTAGTATATTCCAAGTTTGAGGAGGAACATGATGAGCATCTCCGGATTGTGTTGCAAGTGTTAAGGGAGAAGAAGCTCTATGCCAAATTCAGCAAGTGTGAATTTTGGCTGAAAGAGGTCGCATTCTTAGGGCATGTGGTGTCTGCAGAAGGAATAACGGTGGATCAGTTGACAAAGTCCGCGCATTTCTTGCCAGTGCGAGTTGACTATTCTTTGCAGAAGTTAGCGAAATTGTATATGGCAGAAATTGTGAGATTGCATGGAGTGCCGGTGTCAATTATTTCAGATAGGGATCCAAGGTTTACGTCTTGGTTTTGGAAAGCTCTACATCAAGCTTTAGGCACCAGATTGGATTTCACTACGGCATTTCATCTACAGTCAGACGGCCAGTCTGAACGAGTGATCCAAGTGTTAGAGGATATGCTGAGGGGCTGTGTGATAGACTTCAGAGGAAGTTGGGAAGAATATTTGCCTTTCGCAGAATTCGCATATAATAACAGCTATCAAGCCAGTATTCGGATGGCACCATATGAAGCGCTGTATGGACGGAAGTGTCGCACTCCTACGTGCTAGACAGAATTAGGAGAACGTCAAGTTTTGGGTCCAGAGATTGTGGCAGAATCTGAGAAGAAGGTTGAGGTAATTTGGGCACGGTTAAAGGAGGCATCTGATAGGCAGAAGTCGTACACAGATTTTAAGCGAAAGGAAATAGAATTTGATGTGGGAGATCAAGTGTTTCTTAAAGTTTCGCCTTGGAAGAAGGTGATGAGATTTGGTCGCAAAGGGAAGTTAAGCCCAAGGTTTATAGGACCTTATCGGGTGTTGAAGCGAGTTGGTCTAGTGGCATACCAATTAGAGTTGCCTCCGGAGCTGAAGCAAATGCACGACGTATTCCATGTTTCTATGCTACGTCGTTATCGATCGGATCCACCTCACATAGTGCCAGTTGAGGAGGTAGAACTGAGATCTGATTTGTCCTACGAGGAGGAGCCGATTCAGATTTTGGAACGAGATGTGAAAGTGTTACAGAAAAAGTCAGTTCCTCTAGTTAAAGTGTTATGGTGTAATCATGGATCGGAAGAAGCTTCGTGGGAGCCGGAAGAAGCAATGCGACAGCAATACCCTCACCTATTTTAGCCAGGTAATTTCGAGGTCGAAATTATTTTAAGGGGGTAGAACTGTAATATCCGGGATTTTGGGCCTGTACATTATTGCTTAATTGTATGAAGTAGCATGCCTATGTGTGTTCTGATTGTGTTGCATGAATTTTGAGGACTTTAGAACATAGGAGAATGCCTTAGAAAATATCAGATTTTAAGCTTTAAAGGGGAGCTAAGCCTGATAGGCCTTAAGAGAGATTGTAGGGGAAATTAGACACAAAAATGGGCTTGGTAAAGTGGCAAGGAGGCGCCACTTAAAGCCTCTGAAAGTGACGCCTCAAGCAAGGGAGTAGGGCTTAGGTTCAAGTCACAAGGGAAGCAAATAGGATTGTTTATTTTTATAGCAAAGAGAGAGACAGAGGTGGACAGCATGGGGAGACTGGATGATGAGTTTAAAATGTGATTAAATTCTTTTAAAATTTCGGCTAAGGGCATGGATAATTATTGATTCATTTAAATTATTTTAAATGAGTAGAAAAGAGGAAAAATAGGAGAAAATGAAGGAGGAGCTAGAGTTTGGGTGTTAGCCGAATTCAAGAGAGAGGAGTGAAGAAAGGCAATTGGTCATGCTAAGAGGGTTAAGTGCCGAAAGTTTAAAGCCACCCAAGTGACTTTCTGGCCATTTTCTTTTGCCAAAATTTAGTATTGTTCTCTTCTAAGTTTTTATTCTTTTTCTTTCGTAAGTGAACCACACCAAAGTTTATTCTTTCTCACCCATTTAGATCTTGGCCGAATTTTTCATAGACCCTTAGGGCCATTTGTTGCTTTTCTTTCAAGACTCGGTTAAGGTAAGCCGAATCCACCACCTCCTCTTCTCACCTTTTCTTTCTATTTTCTTTAGGCCGAACCTCTCCCTCCCAAAGGTTCATCATTGCCGAAATTGTTTAAAGCAAGACACCACTATTGCCGAATCCCCATTGAAACTCTCCATCACATATTTTCTTCTCTTTTTCTTCTCACAGATTTTTCCAAAAGCCGAAAGTAACTTTTCCTAGCCATAGCCGAATATCTCTGTGGGTTCAAGTGAAGGTGTAGTCGATTTCAGCAGTAAGGGTAAGGATTCAATTGTCGCCGCTTTATTTCTTTTCTTTTAGCCGAAATCCAGACTCTAATGCTATTAATGTTCTTGCCCGAAACTTTGAAGGAGGGTTTCGGGAGTTCTGCTAAGTCGAATATAAGAGAAGATTATTCGAGATTTGGTTATCCAAGGTAAGAAAGTATGGTTTAAGCAGAAGGCCACTTATTAAGTTCATTAAGTGATTGAAAATCGGATCTAACATAAGTGTATAGGGATTTCGACATCTCCATAGTCAAGTGGTGTTTTCGGGATTTAGATTCACAAGGTAAGTGAATATGCATATTCGGCCAAGGCCCTATTTAGTGATTATGGAGTGGCCGATTCTAACTTTAACTGTTTAGGGAGGAGTACAACTTGTACGGTAGACCTTTTCAGGATTCAGTAAAAACATTAGTAACCAGGTGTGTAGCCCTACACTATTCCCGATAGATTTATGGTTCTAATATTATGTGTATGTTAATAATAATATGAAAAGTGGGCAAAGGTACCATGTAATGGTACTAAGTACTTAGGTACGTAATCTTAACATTATGTTAATAAATGTTATGAATATTTGGAATATGCCACGTATGTGAATATTGATATGAATACAGAGTAAGGAATATGGCATGATTTCTGTATGTTTTATTGTGCATGGGCATATGGGTGATTATTTTAAGGGGAAGTGATCTGGTCGTTTTTACCACAATATCTGGTGACTCATGTCACATAATCTGAATGTGGTGACTTTTGTCACAAAATATTATCTGGTGGCTATGCCACAAATTTTATAAGGGCGATGTGCAAGTCGTCTGCAGCAACTGCCTTCGATGATGTGTAGCGGATGGAGGGTCGATTTAGTAATCCCCACGTTGTGATAGCAGGTACGGGTGATGTGTAGCGGATGGTTACTTAGGTTTGGGTTCGGGATTGCATCATTATTTATACTTGCTATAGGTCTATGTATGATCTGATATGCCTAAATCGTTTGGGACCTAGTGTTGGTTGTTATACACTGAGTCTGTTTGACTCACCCCGTTGTGGGATATCTTTTCAAGTGACACTCAGTAGATGGACCGGGTCAGCGGAGACTATGTGGTGGCCATGCTGACCATTTTCGCGATTTCAATTAGTTGAATTTGCGTTTTCTTATTATCTCATTATTCGGGATTTATTTGGTATTTTTCAGTTGTAATAAGGCCATTTCTGTTAACTGTTTTATGCATGCATGTTTATTTGATTTAAGATACGATTATTATTAAATCAAGATTAAATGTCTTTTCTTAAAAAATAAATTTTTAAATGTTTTGACACATAAACACAAATGATTTTTGATCTAAAAGTGAGCTCTAAATCAACTCGGCAATTCTTTCAACTTATAGATTTAAAATATGAAAATAAGGTTTTATAAAATCCAAACTTCAAGCAAAAACACTGTTTTCAATTTAAACTCAACACAAATCAATTTTTCTTCAAAATGACCCAAATTTTCCCAAATAACAAACAAGTTTTGAATTGTTTTACTCAAGGAACATACCAGATCCGGTCGAGGCTCGTGGGCCGGGTTTGGGTTGTTTCAGAATTGGTCTAAATACGGCCTAAAAATCCAGTTCATCAAATCCATAAAAATAGTAGGTGCTTTTGTTAGTCCGAAAGGTATAACAAGAAATTTGTGGTGTCCATACCTTGTTCTAAATGCAGCCTTTGGCACATCTGAGTCTTGAACTCGCAACTGGTAATAACCCAATCTCAAATCAATTTTCGAAAAAATTGTTGCCCCTTTTAACTGATCAAACAAATCATCTATTCATGGAAAAGGGTATTTATTCTTGATCGTCACTTTGTTGAGTAGTTGATAGTCTATACACATTCTCATCGTGCTATCTTTCTTTTTCACAAAAACACTAGTGCACCCTAGGGAGAGAAACTCGGTCTAGCAAAACCTTTATCTGTCAACTCTTGCAAGTGAGCTTTCAATTCTTTTAACTCTGTCGGAGCCATTCTGTACGGAGTTATCAATATCGGCGTTATTCCCGGTACTAATTCAATACTAAATTCAACCTTTCTGATAAGTGATAAACCCAGCAACTCTTCGAGAAATACATCTGAATACTTGCACACAATTGGTACTGATTCAATCTTTTTTTCTGTCACTTTCGTATCGAGTTCATAAGCAAGATAAGCTTCACACCTCTTTCTCACAAATCTTTGAGCTAACGTAGACGAGATCACAACTGGAAAACTATT
The DNA here is from genome assembly GCA_025503065.1 of Gossypium bickii. Classification (NCBI taxonomy): domain Eukaryota; kingdom Viridiplantae; phylum Streptophyta; class Magnoliopsida; order Malvales; family Malvaceae; genus Gossypium; species Gossypium bickii. The sequence goes on along the minus strand of CP106717.1, from coordinate 35,226,688 downwards.
CAGATCATCAGATTCAATTCTAATAGTCTCATTATTCTGACATTTCAGTTCAATTGTCTTTCGTCTACAATTCACTATATTCTCATGCATTGTTAGCCAATCCATACCCAGAATTACATTAAATTCATCAAATGGCAACAACATCAAATTAGCCAGAAAACAGAAATCCGGAAACATTAACAGACAATTCTTGCAGACTTTGTCAACCAAAACACATTTGCCTAAGGGGTTCAATACTCTAATCACAAATTCAGTAGACTCTACAGGAAAAGTCTTACTAGATACTAAATTCATGTATATATAAGAATGAGTTTATCCTGGATCTATCAATGCAATCACATTCGTATCATAGAGAGTGAAAGTACTGGTGATAACATCTAGAGATGACGCTTCTTCATGAGCACGAATAGCGTAAGCTCTAGCAGGTACTCTGGTCTCAGATCTCACAATAGTATCTCATGTCGCACCTTTACCACCACTCACATTTCCAACATTACGGAATGGTCTTCCTTTAGCAGTCGTGTTGCTTTATCTTACACTCTGATATTTATCTTTCTTATCTAACTCAGGACAATCTCGAATGAAGTGTTCATGCGAACCACATCTAAAACAGGCTTTATCATTCAGTCTACACTCTCCAAAATTTCGTTTTCCACATCATCCATATTCAGGTTTGTTCTGTCTAACATTACCCACACTTGCCACTGACACAGCTGGAGTTTTTGAACTCGTAAATTACTTCCCATGATCTCTACTAGAGTACTCCACTGGTGCATTTGATCGACTATATAAATCTTGGGATTTCTTTGATGAAGAGTGGTAAGATTTATTCATCAATCTCTTTCTCGAATCTCTAGCTTCTAAATCAGCCTTTGTCTTTTCTTTGCCCAATTCTTCAGCTTTGCAAGCACGTTCGACTAACACAACGAATTCTTTTAAATCCAATATCCCGACTAGAAGTTTAATGTCTTCGTTCAGCCCATCAACAAACCGCTTGCACATTATCTCTTCGGTACAAACATATTCTCGAGCATACTTGCTCAACCGTATAAATTCTCTTCCATATTCAGCTATGGTCATACGACCCTGTTTCAATTCCAGAAATTCTTTATGCTTTTGGTCAAGGAATCGTTGACTGATGTATTTCTTTCGGAACTCATTCTAAAAGAATTCCCAGGTCACTCGCTCTCTCAGCATTACCGACACTAAAGTATTCCACCAATGATACACAAAGTCTCTCAGAAGAGAAATAGTACACTTTAAGCATTCAACTGGCGTACACGATAGTTCATCAAACACTCGGATAGTATTTTCAAGCCAGAACTCAGCTCTCTCAAGGTCATCATCAACATCAGCCCTAAACTCTTCAACCCCGTGTTTACAGATCTTATCAACTGAAGGTTTATTCAATCTTAAAAGCTCGACTCCTTGAAGAGCTACAGGTATAGTTTGAGAAATAGGAGGGCGTAAAGGTTGTTGAGCAGTCGGATTTATCCTAACGTACTGAGTGAACCACTCGTTCATCATCTGGAAAAAGGCTTCTCTAACCTCACCTCCGTGACTACTAGACACGGGTCTAGATTCGAAAGGCACTGTCCCTTGAGTGGGAGCGGGTGCATTACTCTCTACATTTTCAGTTATTGCTCGTTTGGGATCCATTACTACACAAAAACACAATTTAAGCTTTCAGGAATCATCACACTATCGCAGAGTATATATGGCATGTATAGCTAGACTCTCACACATGCTACGTTAGTCCTAGAATTACTAAATCGTAGCTCTGATACCAATAAATGTAACACCCCTAACCCGTATCCATCACCGGAGTAGGTTTATAAGGTATTACTGATCAATACATATCATTTAGCATACATATCTCATACATTTATGCATAAGTACTCAAATATCATTTAATCACAATCACTTTGTCTCTTATAAGGGCCTACGAGGCCTTAAACATGCTCTAGAAGTGGTTCGGGACTAAACTGATAACTCAAGAAACTTTTGGAAACTTAGAAAAAAAATTCAACCATTCAAGGGTCACACGCCCGTATGAACAGGTCATGTACGTAACACGGCTCAAGACACACCCGTATCTCAGACCGTGTGGAAATAGGGCATACATACTGACTTGGGACACACGGCCAACCATAAGCCCGTGTGTCTAGCCCGTGTATCCTTCGAAGTGGCCACACACGCCTGTGTGCCAAATCGTGTATTAGGCCGTGCCAAACCTGTAGGGTATACAGACTTATGCAACATGGCCAAGTCATACGCCCGTGTGCTAGGCCATGCCATTTAGGGGGTATACTGACTTGTACCACATGGCCAGTGACACACCCGTGTGTGAGACCGTGTGGAGCATACTGACTTCAATTCAATTTCAACACCAAGGGACAAATGGCTGTGTAACATGACCGTGTCTCATACACGGCTAAGACACACGCCCGTGTCTCTGCCTGTGTGGACAAAAATAGGCCATTTGCAAGGCCAATTTACCACCTCATTTAGCACATACCTACACAAGTACAAATGGTACCATTTCAAGGCGCAAATATGCAGCCAAATCAATCCCAATTGATGCACATTTCATGCTATACAAATACAACCATTTCACTTACTCAAATAAAAACCTAAAACAACATCAACAATATGGTTCATTTACCATAATTCACATATTTGATTCATTCAATTAAACCATTCCAAATATGCATTATCAATTCAACCTCATTCATTCATTATAGGTCAATTTACCTAATTCAAAACAAACTCATTCACACATCTTTATACATTAACAAAATCATCATCACAAGTCAACTTAGATAGCCCAAAACACATGTTCATCAAACATATTAAAATGAATCAAGCATATACATGCCATATACCATATATACACAACTCAAAAGTACCAAATAGATGTCCGATAGTGCGATGTAGTTCCTGACGATCCCTTGTTCTGAGCTAGCTTTAATTAACTATAAAACATAGAAGGAAATAAACAAAGTAAGCTACAAAGCTTAGTAAGTTCTTATGTATATATGAAATAATCAACATCATTCATGAACAATTCCAAGTAGATACATAATTTGCAATTAAAGCCTCAATCAATGAGATAACATGAAGTTTAACTATAAAGTAACTCATAAGTTCTCATCTTCTTATAATTCATCATTCGAATAGTTTTCTGTACATACTTGTACTGATACATAGTTATTCTCACCAATTCGTTTATCGAATCACTTCGAGTTTATAAATGCTTACGATATAAGTACGTCAATTTTCTGATGTCATAGTCCAACTATGGTCTTACACAATCATTACCAAGGCCCTGCAGTGGTATTTCATTCACATTCCATAACCCGGTTATGGTCATATTATTCGATTTTGCTGTAGCCCAGCTATGGTCTTATTCAGCAACTAGTTTACTTAAACCATGCATTTAATCTAATATCTTTGCATTTATCTAGTAGAATAAATACTATCTCAATTTAATCCACCAAGTAAATAGATACACATTTAAGTTCAGTTATACGAACTTACCTCGTATACAGAAATGACGGACCGGGTCGACTAGTCGATAACCTTGCTTTTCCCCCGATTTAAATCCGAATTCTTTCTTTCCTGATCTAAATGATTTCAAAATTAACTTATTCAATCACAGATTCTTTCAATTTAGTCCATATCACACTTTAAAGCACTTTTACACTTTTGCCCCAAGTATTTCACAACTTTTACAATTTAGTCCTTATTTCACAAAACACAAAATTCACATAATTCAAGACTAACCCATGCTAGCCGAATTTCCAATGTACCCCTAGTAACCCATATTTTCCATTTATTTCACATTTCAACCACTCAATTTGCACTTTTCACAATTTAATCCTAATTATGCATTTTCATCAAAAATCACTTAACAGAACATGTAAAACTATCATCAATCTTTCATATTTCAACATTAAACATCAAAGAACACATAGATTCAACAATGGAAACTCTCAAAATCTTTAACTGTAACACCCCAAACCCGGCCTAAACGTCACGACCGGATCTGGCATGTCACATGTAAGGGTTGTTAAAAGAAGTTGCGTGTTTGCTAAAATGTTCGTACTCTTTTTAAAACTATGAGTTTAGGTGGTTTGTTTATAAAAACCCGTTTAACACATTGTCCATTTTCAAGAAGTTGTGATTAATTTGAAAATTGCTTATATTAAGAAAATCGAGTTTGAGTTATTAATAATATCTTGTTATTAACAGAAAACAGTTTCAGTGAATTTTGAACATGTGATATTTTGAAATTAGTTACTAAGGTTTAAGGGAATCCAGTTTATAATCAATTATAGTTTGGAAATCGTTCGTTAACATTTTTATTTTTAAAATAACAAGTGTTGAGGTTTTAAGAAAATCTCGTATTGAACATTTAATAGAAGATAGCAGCCGAATTAAAAGTTAAAACCAAATAAAATCTTAGAGGCCTTATTACAAATCATAATCCCAAAATTAAAATAAATTTTAAAGTAAAGTAAAGCGGAATTTACTAAAGCAACGATGTATGGCCGCCATAGAGTCCACATTGGCTCCAAATCCTCAATGCTGGGATTCACCTGAAAAAAATATTAAACGGAGGGGGTGAGTTACGAGAACTCAGTGTGTAATCCCCTAAACAAACATTAATTGGGCCCGAGCCCATTCAGATACAAATTGGGCCTTAGCCCTTACGAAATCAAACTGGGCGAAGCCCTTACGAAAACGAACTGGGCCTGAGCCCTTTTAGCATGGTATAACAGATAAATGCATACAATGCAATGCAACCCAGCCCAACCTAGTAATCCATCCGCTACACACCGCCCGTTCCAGCCAAAACACACCGGTGGGGATTTTTACAATCAACCCTCATCCGCTACACACCATCGATGGCAGTCACGCTACTCATCGCTGAAATTGTGGCAGTGCCACCGAAGTAATGTGACAGGGTCACCAAAATAGATGTGGCAGGGCCACCAAAAGATATGTGACAGAGTCACCGAAATATGTGGCAGGGCCACCAAAATACACTTCCCCTTTCATCAATATCATATCCCTTTCCCATACATCATGTCATATCATCATCATAAGGTGGTGAATGCATACATATATCAACATGCATCATGTAATCAAAACACACATGCATTCATGTTAATTTAACCGAATGGTTTAGTCATAAATTGTACTTACCTGGTATATCTCCAACCTTACCCATTAAGGTACCTCAACTGCATTCCCGTTAAGGATATTTCGACTTTTAGCTGACACATAGTATAGTACAAACAAAACGAAACAAAGGTGCGAAATTACACACCTGATTATGCGAAGAACTATACACTCCTGATCGTCGTCACCTATGCCAACACATTACACAATTAACTAACAAATGGGAAATCTTTATTCCACATCTAATCAAACAATTTACTAATACTTACCCTCACTATCTCGAACAACTACAATCTGTCTAGTCAGATCCGATGCCGCCTCTCTTCCACAACCTGGTGGGAAATCCCGAACGGTTGATACCCTACGTCGTTTGAACTTGAGAGCAGAGACTATGAGTCCACTCCCCTCAGGCTCCCTTAACGCAACCTTCTCAGAATGGCTAGCACTTGCATCCATGTAGAGAGCCTTGATCAGTACAGTACTTTCAGAGAGAAACGATGGTTGTCTAATAGGGAGATTTGGTTATGGCAGAGTAAAACAAAAAGGAAATAACAGCAAAGAAACCAAAGAGATGACTCCTTACCTTGATAAATGATGAACCGCACAACAACAGATTCGACTACTAAACCGAAGTGAGCCTTATGATCCCAGAAAAGCCTAACATCCCTGACCACTTCGGCACCCAAAAAATACCAAACTTTCGGTTGCAAGGTGTTCGATCTATCCAATGAGAGTCTACCACGAATCACAAAAAGAAACAAAATCACAAAATAATGGAGTAATCGGTTACGAAAGAGAGAAACCAAATTCGGTTTGATAATTTAGAAGATGAGTGTTCGGCTTCTTTTTGGAAGTAAAGGGAATGAAAAGAATGATAATAAATATATAAGAAGAGAACATTACCTTGAACAGAGAAAAGTCGAATGGAACCCAAGAAAATTCGGCACTTGCAGAATTAATAAAAGACACTCCAAGTTCGGCTATGAAGGCTAAAAGAAATGAAACTCCAATGATAATAAGAAGACTAAGAAAAGAAATAATCGATTGAAACAAGTAGAAGATGAGTTGAAATTCGGCTATGATAAGAACAAAGGAGAAAAAGAATACGAAAATTTGAAAAGAAAAGATGGAGAGGAAAACACGAGTGGTCAATCTCTATAAGTTCGGTTATCACACAAATGAAAAGAAAAGATGGAGAGGAAGCTTTGAGAGATCCGGCACAAGCACAAAAATGAGTAACCAACCCGAAAAGAAAATCAAAAGAGCTTTGTAAGTTCGGCACCCTACACACAACATAAGACCGAATATCCAAAAAAATTTGCCTAAGAAACTAAAGGGAATTTCGGCACACACACTCACCCAACCAAATATGCCCCCTACACACCTTCCCACTTTCGGCCAAACACTTCACACACCCACTCCTACCATTCTCTCCCCCATTTCCTCCACAATTCACTCCCCATCCCTTATTTGAAAACACCCAACAACTTTGACCCATTCAAACTCCCCAAACTCCTCTCCTCCATCAATTTTGAATTGCTTGACTCATTCAACAACCACCCCCTTAGAGTCCCACGCCAACACCATCTCTTCATCCTCTTGGGCACAAAATAAATACTCCAAAATACAGCCTGTGGGATTCGAACTCCATCCCACCATGCTCTCATATTGACGCCACCACCACCTTTCCAAATGCTCACTTGTGCTATCAATTTACCAACATTTCCTCTTAAACCTTGCCGCCAATAGCCTTCCCCCCTTAAGTGCCCAAAAAGTAAAATTTTACCTAGGCCTAGGCTCGACCCCGAGCCTCCCCAGGACCCCCAAACACATTTAAATAACAAGCTTAGCGAGCTAAACACATGGAACAACACAAAAATGCCAGAGCCCTAAATTAAGGATGTTACATTAACAGTTTCAAAATTAAAGGTACAGGCTAGCTAGATTGATCTGCAACGATTACAAAAACATAGAAATCATCAAAAACTGAGCTCCAAACAATTACCAATTAAGCCATGCCATGACTGAATGTTCAATGCCCTAATTTCTTTTCTTTTCTTCAATTTTCGATGCAAATATTCAAGGTTGAAGATGATACAACCTTTGTTTTATTTTATTATACTTTTAATTACTAATTTACTAAACTAACCTTATTAATTTAACTTAAAAAAACTTCATTTAAAGTCCATAGCTGTCCACTAATAATATTATTGGTCTAATTAACACTTAAGGACCCTTACATTAATGTTCCATAGCCATTTAATATCTTTAGCTATTAGAACATCACTTTTGCACTTTACGCGATTTAGTCTTTTTTATCAAATTAAGTATTTAAACAATAAAATTTCTAAACGAAACTTTCACAAAATTATTAAATCATTCTATAAATACCAAAAATAATATTAAAATAATTTTTTGATATCGAATTTGTGGTTCCGAAACCACTGTAACTTCCCAAAATAGGGCCTAGTCGGAACAGTAGTTTCGAGACCACAAACCCAAAGTAAAAAAATATTTAATTTATGATTGTTTTAGAGTCTATGATATGTTTGGGTGATGGTGTGCAAATTTTGTTAAGTAAATTTTATCGATAAAGTGCCTACTTTTATTATTGGGATTAAATTGCATTAATTGCAAAATATGAGTTCTAAAACATAAGTACTTGATTTAAATGGGGGTTTAAACTAGAGGTCTTTAAATGGAAAATAGGCCATCATATTTTATTATGGACAAAACGGGTAATGGAAGGGTAAAAATTGAAGGTTTAGTAAAAAGGGCATTTTTATCATTTGGGTGTTTTAAGGCATAAAAGACAAAATTGAAACCCAAAAATCTGTTCATTCTCTTCTCCATGCGGCCGAAATTTTTAAGAAGCCATGGCTAGGGTTTCAAGCTTTTTCAAAGCTCAATTGTAAGTGCATTTGAGCCCCGTTTTTAATGTTCTTCGTATTTTTGAGATCCTAGAAGCTTAACCTTTCTATTTTTACCATTTATTTGCATGAAAAATGAAGTTTAAAAATTGACCCATGCTAGATATTTGTGCATTTTGATGTTTAATGGTAGAATAAGGGTGCACGAGGTTAGGAGAACGATTTTTGCTAAGTGATTTTCGTTGAAAATGGTTAAAATGAGTTAATTAGTAAAAGTTGCAAATGCTCCTAAAAGTGCGAAATAATAAGAATTTGAGGTTCCTTTGGAAGAGAAAAAGGTTCGGCTGACCTTGAATTTTTTAGAAATTGAATAAAAATCATATTACGAGCCTAGGGGCAAAATCATAATATGAGAAAGTTTAGGGGCAAAATTGTAAATTTTTCGTAGTATGATTTTTGTATTAAAATGAGTAATGTGAGTGATAATTAAGTGAAATGTGACATTTTTTATTAAAGAAATCGAGATTTGGACCAAGTACGGGGAAATGTTAATCAAAATGACCGATTCGCGTCGAGGTAAGTTCATATGGTTAGTCTATAGTAAACGATTATTAAATTTGAATTGAGATGATGTATTATTTTATATATTTTTGTTCTCTAATCATGACTTTATGCAAGTACGAGATTGGATTGAAGGACAAATCGTGAGAAATGCAGGGTCAAGTACATTTGTACTACGACTCGTGATGAATTGACAGAAAAGACCATGGTTGGACCATGGCAGTGGGTGTGCCAGTGTAAGACCATGTCTGGGACATGGCATTGGCCTCAAGTTGTGTTAGTGTAAGACCATGTCAAGGACATGGCATCGGCACGGACAGAGGAGAGTTAGTGTAAGACCATGTCTGGGACATGGCATCGGCTCGATATGAGTGCCAGTGGAAGACCATGTTTGGGACATGACATCAGCACCGATATGTAATCCCATGTAAGACCATATCTGGGATATGGCATTGGCATCCTACTAGGTGTACAAGATATCCCGAACATCCCTAATATTACAAGTAGTTCAATGGGAAATTCAATGAGTATGCTCAAGATAAGTAAGAGTAGGATATGTGAGTATTATGACTAAGCACAAGTATGTATACGAGACTCATAAACAATGTGCTCGGATTATGATGCATTATTGATAAGGATGCAAATGAGTAAGATGTGTCTATGATCACTTAGTTGTTATGTGCCAAGTTATAATATGCTTTGGTCTAAGTGTGTATAAATGAAAGTGAACACAAAGAATTAATGAATGAGTGAAATTGACATTAAAACAGTTGTGGGCAGAGCATTAGTATAAATTTGAAAAATCACCAAAAATGGCGGAAATTGAATTAAAGGCTGGATGAGATATGAAATTAAATCTTAATGGGTCTATTTTTTTTTATAAAAGAAACAGAGTAAGAAAAATAAGTGTGAATTATGAGATATTTGATTTTTTGTAAGATAGGGTCAGAATGAGTTTCAGAATCCCTTGTTCCAATTTTGAAAAATCAGTAATAGTTGTACAAAAATAATTATGAAGTATGATTCATATTCATGAAATCCTTAATAAGTCTATTTTCAATTGAAATAAATGAAAAAATAATATGAATTTTATACGGGGAGAAAATTGATTTGTAGTGAAGAAGTGTCAGAACTATTGGGCAGCAAAATAGGGGTAAACTTAATGAATAAACTGTACTAATTGGATAGACCAAAAATTTTGAAATTTATATAGTAAGAAGTTCTGTGAGTCTAGTTTCAGGGAAAATTAACAATTCTTCATTCGGAGCTTTGTAGCTCGAGAAATAAATAATTTAGTGACAGTGACTCAAGTAGACAGATTAATGTGAACATAAGTAATAAGGTGTAAGCATGATTATATCATCTTAAGAAATTATTGTGAGGATTTATCCACACAAGTTTATTAATTTCTTATTATTTGCATATGAACTTACTAAGCATTTATGCTTACTTTCCCTCTCTTTTCCCTTGCCTTGTAGTATCGTCAAGTTAGCTCGGGGATCAGTGGACGTCGGAGATTCGCTCGCACTATCAATTGGAACACTTGGTATATCTAGATACATTAATTTTAGGGTTATGGCATGTATAGTAGGCTTGGTCGTTTTGTCATATATGTCATATTTCTTATGGCCTAAAATGCTAGCCCTTATTTAATAAATGTTCATTTTGATTAAGGCTATTTGGAGATGGTCAATATAGATGGTTGTTATACGCCTATGATGTGGTTATTCATGTAGGTGGTAATTGCATAATTGAGATGTTGTGGATGTGGTTTACAAATGATTTCATGAATGACGATGTGTGTGGGAATGTGTATGCAAAATTGGATATTCGGATGTCCAATTATAGCATGATACATGTTGATGAAATGGATACACGAGAGTTTGTGTTTTATCTGGGGAACTGGTTTAGGAAATAGCCAACTTCCAGGCAACACGGGCAGAGACACGACCATGTGTCTCAACCATGTGACAGACACAGTCTAAGGGCATGGGCGTGTGCCAAGGCCGTGTAACCCTATTTTGATGATGACGTCATAAACAGAGAGTTACACGGGTTAGGGACACGGGTGTGTCCCAGACCACACGGGCGTGTGTCCCCTGTTTTGACAAAATCTTCTAAATTTTTCAAAAAGTTCTCGGTTTAGTCCCGAACCATCCTAAAGGATGTTTTGAGCTTTATAAGCTCATATAAGGAACAAAATGCATGTGTTAGAAAAGTTTTAAATTTGACGAAATTTTATGACCCGGTTTTACATGTTCAAGAAATTTTAAGTTCGGTAATGCCTCGTACCCTGTTCTGGCGTTCGATACGGGTACGGGGTGTTACAACCACTGTTCTGATTTAGCTAAAACTGGGCTTTTACAAATTGAGCATTCACATTTCAATTATGTGTCCACTAGCCGTCGTCTGGTTAGGATCGCTCAGCTAATTCAGGTGCATTTCAATCACGTATGAACGAAATACAGACTTGATTTTAATTGAAAACATGATCGATTGAGGCACAAACATTATAAGTATGAATCAAATAAATATTATTTAATCAAAGCAATCATCCTAGCTTAAATAAAATTAAGCTAACATTGTTGTAAACAAGAACAAAGAACACATAGCAAACATTTTCAGATTAAATTAAAGAAAGGAAAGATTAAACCAAAATCAAAGTAGCTGTCACCGAAGACTTTGACTGACTAGGCTCCTTCGCTCCTTTGCTTTGCTCCTTTGTTGATGGCTCTCCAAGGTGGCCGACTAAGGGCTCTCTAAGAGGCTTAATTGCTAAAATCACTATGAAGAGATGATGCTAGGTGTGGGGAATGGAAAATGCTTAGGAGAATTGAGAGAGAAGAGAGAATGATGAAGGATGAGGGATGATGGATGAAGGAATGAGGGGGTCTTATTTATAGGTGAAGAGAGGGGGTAGTTTGCTAAAAATAGCAGGGTTTAATCTCTTCAAGTTTCTTTAATGAGTGGCCGGCCATGCTTAGTGGCTTTTGACTTTGATTTTGCTTGATTTTTAAGTAATTTAAAAGCCATGACAACTCAGGACTGAGGCTCGGTCAAATATAAATCTTCGAGTAAATCTCCAATTTCTTCAACATTGTAAGGACCTTACAATATTAAACCAAAAGTGGTTTATGTAGACAGCCATGTGTAGCCGAATTTGGGTTGGCTTGGTCTTCAATTTGGACAGTTTTTTGTAATCCAACAAAACTATCAGACCTGTCCAAAATAAATCAATAAGTTGAAGGACCAATGAATAAAATTTATACAATTTGAATAATTAATTACAACCCAAATTATTAATAAAATATTTTAAAATGAATTATTAAATATAATTTTATATTTTATTATTTAATTTAATCATGCATGGCCAATTTTATGTCTTAAAAATATAATATGTTCAAATAAATATAAAATAAGCCATTTTATGCATGAAAACTATATAATAAAGCATAAAATCACATTTTAATAATTTCTATGTCCTAATTTCATATTTTTCACATATTTCATTAATTTATTAAACAATTACTTAGTTTTAACAATGAATTTAAGTAAAAAGGTGATAAATTACATACGAAAAATCCTATATATTTTCCAGTTTACACACCCCCAAACTTAAATCATTGCTCGTCTCGAGTAATGTTTATGCACAGCAAAAGGTCTTGCTAAGGCAAAATTGCTAACTGTGTAAGCAGCATCAATCTTTGTCCCAGAATCATGCATTAATAACTTCATGTTCATCGATCTTCTTTATTAACAAGTAATTCATATGCAAACATTTCTTAAAATTATACTAAGCTTCAAAATATGCCAACATGAATCATAGTTTGTATGTATGTCACAGCCACAGATAACATTCTTCGTTCAACATAATTTCTTATCAATCAAGCAAACAGTCATAAGGCTTATTTATGACCTTCATATGTTGAACTTAGTATTTCCTCCCTACTAATGTAGGTGACATAATCTTTAAATCAATAGGTATTTTATAAGGTTGTAATGGGGCTCGGTTAAAGGTAGGGATTTTAAGAGATGAGACATTTCGGTTTCAAAATCTTAACCTTTAACTTTGTCTTAGATTTCTCGAAATACAGCCTTTTTCTTTAAGTGAACCTTTGGAACACCCCAAACTTATTTTGAACTCATGCTCATACATTTTTCTTTTTGGAGACTGATCGAACTTTTCTTTGCTCTTTCTTTGTCTCTTTTTTTTTTTTTAAGCATGAACACATACATCTTTTTGAAAATTTCCTCAAATGTTGATTACCAAGACAACTTTAGTTAAGATGGGTGCACAAAATAGGGATAACTTAAAAATATGGTAATGTGGATTATAATGTAGTTTCATTGCAATAAACAGGCCTTTAAGCTCAAAATTACAGTTTCAAGGGTATAATATCATAGGGTTGGCTTGAAAAGGCTCAAACGATCCAAAGAAATTGTGTCTATATCATTTTAAATTTTTATGTCTCCTAGGATTTCGCCTCAAGAAAGTTACTAAATCAACTCTAAAGATATAAACTTCCATGCATGTCTAATCTCAAGAGAAACTAAGTTTTCATGGCAAACATTACTAAGACTAAGATCATACAAGCATTCCATTCTTCATGATGACATGCTTTCACTCAGATAGAATCATCATTCAAAAAATGTCTCTAAACATTCATTTATTAAAACATACTTATGAAAGAAATGATTGGAACATACTTGAAAATTTTAAAATTTGAGCAATTTATTTGCCTTACCCCCTTTAAAAAGAAGCAATGTCCTCATTGTAAGAACAAAGTAATGAATTAAAATTGAACACCAAGTAGGGTTGTAAAGAAAGAGAGGTGAGTTATTAAGACTTCTTAAATACCAGGTCTCCTAATAACCCAATCTTAGACATGTTCATTTCCATTACCACATCACTTAGTCTTTTTCTTTCTAAAGAAGTGTTAAGTTTATTCATGCTTGCTATGTTTTATTCTGTAAAAATTAAATCCTAATTACGAAAGAAATAAATTCATAAGGACCTAAAAATTATTAAATAAATAACAAGACAAGAATCCCCCCTTTTATTTTTCTGACTCATTCCCCTTATATTCTTTAGCTCCATCTCCGCTTGCATAGTCAATATCTTTTGTCCATATCTCAAAGATAGCATCTGGAAATTCAGGAACAAAAGTATTAGAGATATTCTTAATAGTATTTTGAATGGAGTAATCTTTAATTTTTGCATATTTCCAGTAAGTTTGTTGTTGATTGTGCATGAACTTGCACATATCCATCAAAATTGACAACTCGGATTTCCTTAAAGCAGTTGCAAAAGTTGACATAGGAGTTGTAGATTTAGGTTCAACACTTAGCTTGACTGGTTCTTCTTTTGGCTCAACCCTTGGTTTAGGGTTTGCAGATCCTTCAACTAGTTTAGGACTATTCGGTTCCTTATCAGATTCTTCCTCTTGATTATGTCATGCTCGAATTAGCTTGATTTCGATTTCATTTATTGGCTCCTCGATGATCGGCTCGGGTTGGCTCTTCTTACTTGCCTTGATTCAGCTCATGCACCTTCTCTACTAACCTATCAAGATCATGATCTGTAATGCACCCTTGAACATATTGCCCCTTTAGATTTGCTTGTGTTTTAACATGGGCCCTCAAGCAAAGTGAAGTAATTAATGATGGGAAATAAGCACTTCCTATCTTCTTTTTAGCACAATCATGAATCTCCTTTAGAATAATTTTCCCAACATTAATGGACTTTTCTGTCAAAATTGCATATAACAAGAGCATCCGTTCCATCGAGATGGTGGAACTATGTGAGATAGGCATGAAACTGTAGTGAACGAAATAAAACCATACCTTTGCTATTGGTTTTAGGTATTCCCTTCGGCAGGAATGGCTCCCATACTTTCTTATAATCCATTGAGATCCCAAATTTGTCGCAACATCAAGCACTTGTTGAAGAAAATCCCAATTGATATTATTCATCATAGGGTAGTACTCATCTTCTTCAACATCAGGTAAGTTAAACAAATCATTGATGGACTTAGAAGTAAGAGGTACCTTTTTCTTATGAATGATGACCTCAGTAGCATCTTGCATGGTCAAACTAGCATAGAATTCTCGAACTAGTTCATCATGGAGAAATGAACGAGCATCACAGAATCGTTCCCACTTGATAGCATTGATTTTCTTTCTAATCGGTATAGGAACAACCATCAAATCATATTCTTCAAGTCAAAACCTTTTTTCGGCATCATAGGTTGATGCTTGAAGATTGAATCAAATCTCTCTTTCACTTCTTCATCGATTAAAATCGAGTTTTCAGGAGTAGTCTTTGAAGATCTAATTCTTTTGTGAGACATGGTATCTTTTCTTGAGAATTTGGCAAAGTTTCTACACAAAGGGGAAAAGAGAAATCGGCAAGGTGGGTAAGGACTTGCTACGATGAAAATCTTGCAATGGCAAGGATGGTGTGACAGCAATGACAGTGTGCGACAGCAACGGCAGTGTGTGGCGATGACAACGGTGATCTGCGGTAGCAACGACGGTGCTTCGACAATCTTCTTACGGTGGTAGTAAATGGTTTTGATGAAAAGGGAAGAGAACTAAGGTTTCTTTCAGGATTTGAGGTTGACAGCATAAAAGGGAGATTTAGGGATTTTTCAGGGTTAAGCAAATTGCTTTGAGGGATATGAAAAATAGTAGAATGAAGAGGAGTTTATATACGGAAGAATTAGGGCAACATATAGCGAAAATTTAGCTACATTAGGGTTACTTGGGCGAAAAGTAATGGGAGTGACGGCAAAGTGTGGATTTTTTCCTCCTTTTTTGTTGTCTTATGCCTCAAACTCAGACTATATTTACAAACTTACTCAAGAAAAAAAACTGATTAGTACTTGGGCCAAATTTGACCCCCTTTATTAACATAAAAATTTAAAATTTAAACAAAACAAATGAAACTTAAAAATTTTAAATCTTAATTAGAAAATTTCTTCTTAAAAAATTAAATTAAATTAATTCCCAAGAAAGGTTGGAGGGTTACAGAGGTCCCGCTTAAGTTCCAATCACCTTAAACAGAATTAATTAAATTAATAAGTTAAGAAAATAAGTTCTAATTATTTATTTATTTACAAAACAAGTTCATGAAAAATCAAGGGTCTGTTAATTTGAACAAGGATTCAACTCACTCAATGATCGCTAAAATCAGAGATTTAAAATTTATAAAAGAATGATCGAACCTAGAAACTAACTCTGGCAACGATTAAAGGCAAGTGTACCTATCGAACAGTAGTATAGCTAAGGCAAGACCGGATTTCAAACCCAAAGGAACTAAAAGTACTAATACTAACTTTCTTTTTATTATTTAGCCTAAATATTAAGTAAAGTTGCTTTAACCTAAATTAACGACTACTAAGCTAAAGACATCAAGAAAAAATACGAATTGGGAAATAACTTGAAGAAAAACTCAATTGATTACGATGATACCCTCAGGAAGAATCCACCTAGACTTCACTCGTTATTAAACCCTAAACTATATGATTTATTTACTTAGCCTGATCCGTGAGACTCCCTAGCGTATATTAAACCCTCTCTCGAGGCGAATAATGTCTAACCCTAAGTTAATTAGTGGAACTCTCGTTCTCTTATAATAACCCCCTAGAATAGCAGTAAATTGATCTATGGATTCCCATATTAGGTTTCACCCTAATCCGGAAAAATCTCGTCACCCTATCTCTAGGCGTGCGGTCAACTCCGCTTAACTATGCTAGATCTACTCTTAGGTAGGGTCTATTCCTCCTCCACCTAAGCACATCAAATTTGGATTAAGCATGCATAATTAAGAACAAACTAAGTATTTATCATATAATTTAGAAAATAATAATAAGATTCATCATAGGTTTCATCCCCTTCAGGTATCTGAATGGTTTAGTTCATAACAAAATAAGAAAACATCTCAAGAGAAAAGATAAAACAAAACATAAGAAATCCTTAAAACTCCCTGAAGGAATTGAAGGATAAATCTGCCATCTTGAGTATAATTCTGGCTTCTTGGGATGGATCTATAACACCCCTTACCCGAGTCCATCGCCGAAGTCGAGTAAGAGGCATTACAAGACTAGACTACAAGTTCAGGACATAAAAATTTAAAGCTGTCAAACTGCGTCATGTCGAATAATTTGACCATAACTCGAGTTACAAAACTCGAAATTTAGATCCGTAAATTTTCTTTGGAACTAGACTCATATAAATTTTTTCCATAATTTTTCCAGAATTTTTCATGTGGCCAAAAAGTACAGTTTATTCATCAAAGTTACCCT
Organism: Gossypium bickii; assembly: GCA_025503065.1. NCBI lineage: Eukaryota > Viridiplantae > Streptophyta > Magnoliopsida > Malvales > Malvaceae > Gossypium > Gossypium bickii. The sequence continues at coordinate 35,209,764 of CP106717.1, read as the reverse complement.
TATTACACAGCTTGACAATTCTGACCTGTCTCTACAAAAATGCAGTTATCTCATTACACAATTTTCATATACTGTTCTTGTTTATACCAATGAAAAATAGACTCATTAAGGGTTCTACACATATAAACCATGATTCCTAATTATTTTTGTACAATTTCTGACAATTTTTCCAAAACAGAACAGTGACTCACGAAATCATTCAGGACAGGTCTCACTAAATCTTAATTATCATATAATATAAAAATTTTTTGCCTACTCTGTTTCTTTCATGTAAAAATAGACACAACAAGGTTTAATTTCATATCTCCTACACCTTCAAATTCAATATACCCTATTTTTGGTGATTTTTCTAACTCATATCACTGCTACTACTACAAACTGTTTGTTGCATTTTGTATACAAACATCTCTTAACAAAAGAAATGATTTTAATCCGGATTAAGAATTTCATAACATTGCCATCATGAATCAACATACATATCGAGACACAACGTCGTACTTACTAAAAATTTAGCCATATTCGCATGGCTATTATATACATAAATCTCGAGTTCACCAAACAAAACTACGTCTTTCCTATACATGCCTTCATTTAAAACCCAAAATGAAAAGTACCCAAAATGTAGGTTGATAGTGCGAGTGGTTTTCCGAACGATCCCGGTGAGCTTGTAGCTTGCACTTAATCTATAAAACAGAGGAAACGTTTCACACAGTAAGCTTGCTAGCTTAGTAAGTCCTAATTACAAAAAAAAAAAAATAACATTCAATTACCAACAATTAAGAATTTCTACAAGTCAGCTTGTAGGCTTGTACTCGTATTTATTGTCAAACTTTCAATTTCATACTCATGTAAATAAGTATGAATTCATAGGGAGATTTCTCGTTACTCACATATTTATGATCCAATCTTTCAAACTCAAAATGTCATCTGGTAACAACAGATACCAACATTCATATACTTACATTTCAATTATTATAACATAGCATCCACACAATAAGAAATCAATATCACGATATCCATATCATTCATTAATAAAACCGGTAATAATATTATAACCATATATATATATGTACCCACTTCCCTCGTAACATATACCATTTGAAATGAATCACTGGATCATTTGATTACTTTGTTTTAAATAAGTAAGAAGTACACTGCTACTTTACATGCATACCTGAGCCTTTAACTTGATATTTTTGCCATAATTCACCTTGACCACAAATTTGGGTTCTAGTTTGTAAATTACATCACCAGCATCAAGCTCGCTAGGCATAAAAGCCCGATATGTAACACCGCACAAAGGCACGCTAGGCGTAAAGCCCGATAAATACACCGCACAAGGCACGCTGGCGTAAAGCCCGATAAGTACACCGCACAAGGCACGCTGGGCGTAAAGCCCGATAAGTACACCGGCACAAGGGCACGCTGGCGTAAAGCCGAACCACATTAATACAATTGATCATCGTTAACACTTTTCATGACTATGTTAAATATCGAATTCACTTTGGCTTATTTACATCAACAATCGAAATCATTTCAATTAGGCTTATATACATCGGGCTATGGTAAAATTATATATATACTAGAATTTATCAAACATCATCGTCCACTAGATTCATAATTTAATTCTTCAATACACTAAAATGAAAGACTTACCTTGGTTGTCGATAGGCCGTGTGGATCGGCTATTCGAGAACCTTTGTTTTTCCTCGCTCTCGTTCTTTCTCTTTTTGTTCCCGATCTAAAAGCCAAGTAAATCTCATTCATATTCTTCCTATTCATTTGCTCAACTCAAAACAATTTGCACATAATTCAATTCAAGATAGCTAGGAACCGAATCCCTATTTCATTTATTCAATTTAAAACAATAGCCATACCAAATCAAACATTTAACTTATTCAATTTAACCTATTGCACACCACAATATAAATTTACCCCATTTGGATTCTTTTTTTTTTTTTTTATATATACCATATTCAAGCTACACCCATATATATATATATATATATATATACATACATACATACTAAAATAACTATTCAATTTATAGTTGTTTATCCCAAACCAATGCCAATCAAAATCTCACATAGAAACCATCCACACATTTGGCTATACTCATTAAACACGTATAGTCACATATCAAATACAACCATTAGCTATTATAATTTCCACAATTAATTACCTCTCGATCTATAAGTACTCATGTATACATCAACCTTATATTTGGCTAGCACATAGCTTAACCAATGTCACATTCGGCTTTAAGTAATTTAACAATCTTACTTCTATTTAACATATATATATATATATATATACCTTAACATAGATTAAAATTCATTGCACCCATGCATTTTCTTTAACATAATACTAAGCAACAAGCCAATTAACCACAATGTATTCATCCTATGCCCAGCCGAATATTAGCTTGTTAAAATTCAAAATTTTAATTTGATTTTTTATTAGTATCCAACGCAAGTAATTACTATATAAAACAACTTATTAAAAATCAAGCTAAAATACCCACCCTTTTTTTTTTTAACAAACGATTTGACTAACCATAGCTAACATGTTTCCATCGAACATGAAAAAGCCATAGAACTAGATCATGGCCGAATCAAAAGGGAGCTTAAATCTCAAGTTTTGCACAAGAAATCGATAGTATATAAGACTACCCACACAACCATGCAAAATCATCAAAAAATGAAGCTTGATACCTCACCTTAAAGACACATGCATCAGCCGAATGAAGAAGATGAGTTTCCTCTCTTCTTGAAGGTAAGATTCGGGTAAATGAATGAGGAAGGAAAAAAAATGTAAAATAGTTTCCTTTTTGTTTAATATCACTAACACCTTATTTTAGCATGCTTTTAGTATAATATTTTACTAATGTTTATAATATATTTAAAAAGCTTAATATTCTTAGCATGCTTACTTAAAATAATGTCTTACAAACAATATTTTAAAGCCATAAGTTATTTTATTACAAGCTTGTTGTCCACCTCTCTAACATGGGGAATTTGACATGCAAATCCCTATGTTTGAGTCTAAATTCACTTAGCCCCTTGATATGCTTCATGTTTGCTATCTTGGTTCCTTTAGCAATTTAATCCTTTGCTAATCTATCACTCAAATGGTTAAAATTTTTCTATGGAACATTTACACACATCAATTCACTCATAATAGACAGAAAATAAAATGTTAAAAATATTTATTGGGTTCGGATTCGTGGTCCCGAAACCACCGCTCCGACTAGGGTCCAAATTGGTCTGTCACAACTCTCCCCTTAAGAATTTTCGTCCTCGAAAATTTTACCGTTAAACAAGGTCGGATATTGTTGCCTCATCGAATCCTCATGCTCCCATGTAGCCTCTTCAACTCCGTGTTTATTCCATAATACCTTCACCAAAGGAATCTTCTTATGTCTCAATTCTTTCGTTTCCCGAGCTAAGATACGGATCGGTTTCTCATCATAGGTCAAGTCGGATCAATTTCAATCTCGACGGGGTGATCACATGGGACGGATCCGATCCAGTATCTCTGGCTTATCGAAACATGAAATACATTGTGTATCTTTTCTAAGTCAAGGCGCGCTTCAATCGATAAGCAACGAGCCCTATACGCTCGATGATTTCATACGGTCCGATAAATCTCGGACTCAACTTGCCTTTCTGACCGAATCGGAGTATTTTCTTCCACGGAGAAACTTTCAAGAACACCCGATCTCCGACCTGAAATTCAATGTCCTTGCGTTTTAAATCAGCATAGGACTTTTGACGATCCGAAGCAGCTTTCAAATTACTTCTGATTACAACCACCTTCTATTCAGTTTCTTTAATCCAATCAACCCCGTGTATCTTATTCTCACCGAGCTCAGTCCAATACAACGGTGTGCGACATTTTCGACCATATAAGGCTTCATAAGGCGCCATTTTTATGCTAGATTGAAAACTATTATTGTAAGCAAATTCGATCAAAGGTAGGTATCGTTCCCATGTACCTTCAAACTCGAGAACGCAACACCTCAACATGTCCTCAAGTATCAAAATAGTTCGCTCAGACTGACCGTCTGTTTGCGGATGGAAAGATGTACTAAAATGAAGTTTAGTACCTAAAGCATCTTGCAATTTCTTCCAGAACCGCGATGATCTTGGGTCCCTATCTGAAACAATGGAACTCGGTACACCGTGTAATCTTACAATCTGCGACACATATAATTTGGCAAGTTTGTCAAGTGAATAGTCGATGCACTCTGCACAAAAATGAGCCGATTTGGTCACCTATCCATAATAACCCACACGGCATCTTTCTTACAAGGTGTCATAGGGAGACCGGATACAAAATCCATGGTAATTCTATCCCATTTCCATTCGTGTATCATGATTTGGTTGAAGTAAACGGATGGTACCGATGCTCGACTTTTACTTGTTGATGATTAAACACTTGGAGACAAATTCGGATATATCTCGTTTCATGCCGAACCACCATGAGAACTGTTTCAAATCATTATACATTTTCGTGCTACCCGGTGTATCGACATTCGGCCATTATGGGCCTCACTCGAATCATCTGAATCAAATCGAGTTCGTAGGAACACACAACCGACTTTTGTATTTCAAACAGTCATTTGCATCTATCTGGAAATCTGATTCTGTAGCGTTTTCACACTGAATTTGAATAGCAACTAACTTTTCATCAACTTTCTGTGCATCACAAATTTGCTGAATAAACATTGGTCTTGCTTGTAACTCGGCTATGATCGAACCATCATCGACATAGCCACCCGCATGCGCTTTAAAGCACGAAGAGCAAATAATGATTTTCGACTTAACGCATCCGCAACAACATTAGCTTTCCTCGGATGGTAGTCAATCACTAATTCATAGTCTTTCAGCAACTCTAACCATCGACGTTGTCTCAAATTTAGATCTTTCTGAGTCATTAAATATTTTAGACTTTTATGATCTGAATAAACATGACATTTTTCACCGAATAAATAGTGACGCCAAATTTTCAATGCGAAAACAATGGTCGCTAATTCCGATCGTGAGTTGGATAATTCTTTTCATGTGGTCGCAATTGTCTTGAAGCGTAGGCTATCACCTTGCCTTCTGCATTAAAACACAACCCAACCTATTCAAGGAAGCATCACTAAAAATAGTAAATTCTTTACCCGATTCAGGCTGAGTTAACACTTGGAGCCTCGGTCAAAAGGGCTTTCAACTTTTCAAACTTTTCTCGACACTTTTCCGACCACTCAAATTTGACATCTTTGTGTAGTAGTCTCGTCAGCGGTGTAGCTATTTGAAAAAAACCTTTTACAAATCGTCTATAATATCCCGCAAGGCCCAGAAACTTCGGATCTCTAAACATTCTTTGGTGGTTTCCAATCAAGTATGGTCTGCTATTTTGTTTGGATCCACCCGAATACCGACACCGAAATCACATGACCTAGGAAGTCGACTTCATTCATCCGAACTCACACTTACCGAATTTTGCATACACCGTTGGTTTCTCAAAGTTTGTAGTACTACTCTCAAATGCTCAGCGTGTTCCGCTTCATTTTTGGAGTAGATCAATATATCATCAATAAATACTACTACAAACCGATCCAAAAACTGTCGGAAGACTCGGTTCATTAGATCCATAAAAACAGCAGGTGCATTAGTGAGCCCAAATGGCATAACTAAAAACTCATAATGTCCGTACCTCGTTGAATGCAGTCTTTGGCACATCTGAATCTCGACTCGCAACTGATAATAGCCCGATCTCAAATCTATCTTCGAAAACACCGAAGCCCCTTTCAACTGATCAAATAAATCATTAATCCGAGGTAACGGGTACTTATTCTTTATAGTCACCTTATTTAGTTGCCGGTAATCGATACACATTCTCATAGTTCCATCCTTCTTTTTCACAAATAAAACCGGTGCACCCCAAGGAGAGAAACTCGATCGGGCGAAGCCCTTATCTGTCAACTCTTGCAACTGCGCTTTCAATTCTTTTTAATTCGGTGAGCGCCATTCGATGCGAGAGCCATCGAAATCGGAGTCGCATCCGGCACTAATTCAATGCCGAACTCAATCTCTCGTACTGGGGGTAAACCCGGTAGCTCTTCAGGAAACACATCGGTGTATTCACATACAACTGGTACCGATTCCATTTGTTTCTCGGACATTTTATTGTCCAAAGACGTAAGCCAAATAAGCTTCACCCCTTTTCTTACATACTTTTGGGCTACCATTGAAGATATTGCTTTGTGGCGACCCATTTATGTCACGGATTTAATTCTAATGGTCTCACCGTTTCGACATTTCAAATCAATAAGCTTTCTTTTGCAATCCACCACCGCCTGTGCGAAGTTAACCAATCCATACCCAAGATTATATCAAATTCGTCAAAGGGCAACAACATTAAATCACCGGGAAGCAAAAATCTCGAATCATCAACGGGCAATCTCTACACACTTTATTAACAAGCACACACCTACCCAAAGGGTTGGACACACGGATCACAAACTCGGTAGAGACTCAACTAGCGGTGGTCTTGCCAAATTTTAAAGTTTCACACACATAAGAATGAGTCGAACCAGGGATCAATTAGTGCAATCACGGTAGTATCATAAAGAGTGAAAGTACCGATGTGACGTCGGGAGGAAGCATCCTCTCTGCTGCTCGTGGCAAAGCATAAGCTCTAGCTGGAGCTCTAGCCTCAGATCGAACTGTAGTGTTCTTAGTTCCTTTCTGACTACCACCTACATTGCTGGAATGTCTGGGTGGTCTACCTCGTATTGACGTGTTGCTCGGCTTAGTGTTACAGGCGCATTCTGCTCGCCAAACAACCTCGGACATTCTCTAATAAAATGATCTGACGATCCACATTTATAACAAGACCGATCATGAAATCTACAACTCCCTGAGTGCCATTTCCCACAGTGCTTGCATTCAACTCTATTTTGTGGAACGTTACCAACACTGGCTATCGAGGTAGCTCGAGAGCTCATAGGAGGTCGATCCCATCTAGGTGGATCCGTAGTAGCTTTATGTCTGTTGTAGTCATCCCTGGACTTCTTGGTTGTGGAATGGAAGACCTTACCCGAAGATCTTTTACGAAAGTCTCTAGCTTCAGCCTCAGCCTTTCTTTTCTCTTTCCCGAGCTCTTCAGCTTTGCAAGCTCTCTTAACTAAAGTCACAAACTCTTGAATTTCAAGAATGCCAACAAACATTCTTATATTTTCATTCAAGCCATCTTCAAATCTTTTACACATAATAGCTTGGTGGAAACACACTCTCTAGCATATCTGCTTGAGCGACAAATTTTCTTTCATATTCCGTTACAGTCATTCGCCCCTGTTTCAGCTCCAGGAACTCCTTTCGTTTTTGATCAATAAATCTTTGGCTGATGTACTTCTTACGAAATTCATTCTGGAAGAAGTCCCATGTCACTTTTTCTTTCGGAACCACTGATACTAGTGTATTCCACGATGATATGCAAAGTGTCCGCAAAGAAAGATATAGCACACTTCAAGCATTCATCCGAGTACAAGATACTCATCAAGTACCCGAATAGTGTTATCCACCACATTTCGGCTCTCTCAAATATCATTAGCTTTAAATTCTTCGGCCCCATATTTTCGGATTTTATCAACTGGGGGCCTACTAGATCTCATCGGATCTATCATTGGGGGAGCTGAAGGAACCGGAGTTGGATTATTCGGGGGTGGAGGTTGGGATACAGCCGGGTTATTTTGAACAAATTGGGCAAACCACTCATTCATCATCCGATAAAAGGCTTGTTTAGTCTCTCCTTCGTGGCTACCCAAACAGGTCGAGAGTCTATCAGCGCTGATCCGTGGAGTGCGGTCGGTCAGCCACACTCTCCACATCATCACCACAAACTCTTTCAGGATCGGTGTCCATTTACTATATAAAACAAAATTCAGGCTGTCAGAAGTCACCACACTATCAACATATAATAAAGGCATGTATAGCTAGACTCACACGCACTACGGTAGTCCTAGAATCGACTAAACCGTAAGCTCTGATACCAATCAAATGTAACACCCCTTACCCGAGTCCATCGCCAAAGTCGAGTAAGAGGCATTACAAGACTAGACTACAAGTTCAGGACATAAAAATTTAAAGCTGTCAAACTGCGTCATGTCGAATAATTTGACCATAACTCGAGTTACAAAACTCGAAATTTAGATCCGTAAATTTTTTTTGAAACTAGACTCATATAAATTTTTGCCATAATTTTTCCAGAATTTTTCATGTGGCCAAAAAGTACAGTTTATTCATCAAAGTTACCCTTATTACACAGCTTGACAATTCTGACCTGTCTCTACAAAAATGCAGTTATCTCATTACACAATTTTCATATACTGTTCTTGTTTATACCAATGAAAAATAGACTCATTAAGGGTTCTACACATATAAACCATGATTCCTAATTATTTTTGTACAATTTCTGACAATTTTTCCAAAACAGAACAGTGACTCACGAAATCATTCAGGACAGGTCTCACTAAATCTTAATTATCATATAATATAAAAATTTTTTGCCTACTCTGTTTCTTTCATGTAAAAATAGACACAACAAGGTTTAATTTCATATCTCCTACACCTTCAAATTCAATATACCCTATTTTTGGTGATTTTTCTAACTCATATCACTGCTACTACTACAAACTGTTTGTTGCATTTTGTATACAAACATCTCTTAACAAAAGAAATGATTTTAATCCGGATTAAGAATTTCATAACATTGCCATCATGAATCAACATACATATCGAGACACAACGTCGTACTTACTAAAAATTTAGCCATATTCGCATGGCTATTATATACATAAATCTCCAGAGTTCACCAAACAAAAACTACGTCTTTCCTATACATGCCTTCATTTAAAACCCAAAATGAAATTTACCCAAAATGTAGGTTGATAGTGCGAGTGGTTTTCCGAACGATCCCGGTGAGCTTGTAGCTTGCACTTAATCTATAAAACAGAGGAAACGTTTCACACAGTAAGCTTGCTAGCTTAGTAAGTCCTAATTACAAAAAAAAAAAAATAACATTCAATTACCAACAATTAAGAATTTCTACAAGTCAGCTTGTAGGCTTGTACCCGTATTTATTGTCAAACTTTCAATTTCATACTCATGTAAATAAGTATGAATTCATAGGAGATTTCTCGTTACTCACATATTTATGATCCAATCTTTCAAACTCAAAATGTCATCGGTAACAACAGATACCAACATTCATATACTTACATTTCAATTATTATAACATAGCATCCACACAATAAGAAATCAATATCACGATATCCATATCATTCATTAATAAAACCGGTAATAATATTATAACCATATATATATATATGTACCCACTTCCTCGTAACATATATACCATTTGAAATGAATCAACTGGATCATTTGATTACTTTGTTTTAAATAAGTAAGAAGAAGTACATCGCTACTTTACATGCGTTCTGAGCCTTTAACTTGATATTTTTGCCATAATTCACCTTGACCACAAATTTGGGTTCTAGTTTGTAAATTACATCACCGGCATCAAGCACGCTAGGCATAAAAGCCCGATATGTAACACCGCACAAGGCACGCTGGCGTAAAAGCCCGATAAATACACCGGCACAAGGCACGCTGGGCGTAAAGCCCGATAAGTACACCGCACAACAACGCTGGGCGTAAAAGCCCGATAAGTACACCCAAGACAAGGCACGCTGGCGTAAAGCCCGAACCACATTAATACAATTGATCATCGTTAACACTTTTCATGACTATGTTAAATATCGAATTCACTTTGGCTTATTTACATCAACAATCGAAATCATTTCAATTAGGCTTATATACATCAGGCTATGGTAAAATTATATATATACTAGAATTTATCAAACATCATCGTCCACTAGATTCATAATTTAATTCTTCAATACACTAAAAATGAAAGACTTACCTTGGTTGTCGATAGGCCGTGTGGATCGGCTATTCGAGAACCTTTGTTTTTCCTCGCTCTCGTTCTTTCTCTTTTTGTTCCCGATCTAAAAAGCCAAGTAAATCTCATTCATATTCTTCCTATTCATTTGCTCAACTCAAAACAATTTGCACATAATTCAATTCAAGATAGCTAGGAACCGAATCCCTATTTCATTTATTCAATTTAAAACAATAGCCATACCAAATCAAACATTTAACTTATTCAATTTAACCTATTGCACACCACAATATAAATTTACCCCATTTGGATTCTTTTTTTTTTTTTTTTATATATACCATATTCGGCTACACCCATATATATATATATATACATACATACATACTAAAATAACTATTCAATTTATAGTTGTTTATCCCAAACCAATGCCAATCAAAATCTCACATAGAAACCATCCACACATTTGGCTATACTCATTAAACACGTATAGTCACATATCAAATACAACCATTAGCTATTATAATTTCCACAATTAATTACCTCTCGATCTATAAGTACTCATGTATACATCAACCTTATATTTGGCTAGCACATAGCTTAACCAATGTCACATTCGGCTTTAAGTAATTTAACAATCTTACTTCTATTTAACATATATATATATATATACCTTAACATAGATTAAAATTCATTGCACCCATGCATTTTCTTTAACATAATGCTAAGCAACAAGCCAATTAACCACAATTTATTCATCCTATGCCCAAATAGAATATTAGCTTGTTAAAATTCAAAATTTTAATTTGATTTTTATTAGTATCCAACATAAGTAATTACTATATAAAACAACTTATTAAAAATCAAGCTAAAATACCCACCCTTTTTTTTTTTTTTTTTAAGCGATTTGACTAACCATAGCTAACATGTTTCCATCGAACATGAAAAAGCCATAGAACTAGATCATGGCCGAATCAAAAGGAGCTTAAATCTCAAGTTTTGCACAAGAAATCGATAGTATATAAGACTACCCACACAACCATGCAAAATCATCAAAAATGAAGCTTGATACCTCACCTTAAAGACACATGCATCAGTAGAATGAAGAAGATGAGTTTCCTCTCTTCTTGAAGGTAAGATTCGGGTAAATGAATGAGGAAGGAAAAAAAAATGTAAAATAGTTTCCTTTTTGTTTAATATCACTAACACCTTATTTTAGCATGCTTTTAGTATAATATTTTACTAATGTTTATAATATATTTAGAAAAGCTTAATATTCTTAGCATGCTTACTTAAAATAATGTCTTACAAACAATATTTTAAAGCCATAAGTTATTTTATTACAAGCTTGCCGTCCACCTCTCTAACATGGGGAATTTGACATGCAAATCCCTATGTTTGAGTCACAATTCACTTAGCCCCTTGATATGCTTCATGTTTGCTATCTTGGTTCCTTTAGCAATTTAATCCTTTGCTAATCTATCACTCAAATGGTTAAAATTTTTCTATGGAACATTTACACACATCAATTCACTCATAATAGACAGAAAATAAAATGTTAAAAATATTTATTGGGTTCGGATTCGTGGTCCCGAAACCACCGTTCCGACTAGGGTCCAAATTGGTCTGTCACAGGATCAACTGGCTAACTTCGAGCGATTCCCATAATTCTGACCTTTTCGGCTTGGCTCCTTGACCTAGCTCGACGCCCCTTTCAAAGGTGGTACTTAGGGGGTATATATAGGCTCTTGAAATACATTTCTTTCTCCCTAAGTATTCAAATTCGAGTGAAATTGCTCTTTCCAGCGACAGGGACACGGCCATGGCACACGCCCATGTGGGTCGTGGTCAGGCCGTGCTCAGACTTCTTTAATGAGGCACGACCGTGTGAATCGGGAGAAGGCCATGTTCTAGATGATTGGCGTGGCACGGTCATGTGGTCTCTGGGCCAGGCCGTGTCGATTTCGTGATATAGCCCATTTACTCTGTTTTGGGCCCATTTTGTGTTCTTTTCATCCTCGGGTGCTTTCCTGGGTATAAGACATGAAAAGAAAGGATTAAGAGCATCTTTTTACATAAATTAAGGGATAAATCATCCAAAAGCATACTAAATGTAGAATTAAAATATGTTGCTTTTACGGTTTATCAAATACCCCTTACACTTAAGCTTTTGCTTGTCCTCAAGCAAAATTCTCAATTTACAATTACAACAAACTTTCCATGATTCATAATTCCTATCAACAATGTCTCGTCATAATTCATAGATAATTTATACATGGATAATTCAACTTAAAGAGTCCTAAAGATTCAAACAATCAAAGTCATATATTTGTAGCATGAAAACATAGGTGTCTCCCCTTATCTGAATAATTACCTTTAATTCAAAACTGACAAGGATTGACATCCTCACAAAAGATTCACTCAAATCACTCAAGAAGTGTTTAAGGTTCAAAGTTAAAAGATCACTCATAAGTCGAACCTGAAAAGTTAATCCCATAGGCTTGCCTTAAAATCAAATCTCCAACACTGTAAAATGAAATGATAAACAGATCAAGAGGTCTTTGTCAGGGTTGTAATGGGGCTAGGTTTAAAGGTGTGGATAAAGGCTGAATTAGAAGGTTAGGATCGAGACTGAATCGACAAGTACCTACCTAGAAAAAATAAACTGATCTAAGATAATTTACATCAATTGAAAATTTATAATACTAATAATACGAGCTTTTTCTTTTGATAATTAGACTTTAACTGTATAATCTCACTCTTCCTAACACTAATACTGAATATACTTTGAATTTGAATTTTTTTTAAGAACAAACTATAACAATTGAAATATATAACATAGTTAGGTAACTGCTCAAAATCAAATATCGACAAAAAGGGTAATTAGAAGGATGGTAATAACAAATACAAAGGGTTTTGGGTTAATATTAGTGGGTGAGTTAATAAAAGGGTTGTTAGGCTCAACGGGGTTCGCTAGGGGTTAATTGTGAAGGTAGGATTTTTAGTGGAGTAAGTGGGTTAAAACCTAAGTGCCTTTTTCATCTCGGTATATCAAATCATAACTATGGTCTTGACATGTATAATCAAGGCAAGTTCTAGAATAACAGTTCATAGTTGACACACTCATAATCAAAAAATGAGCATGAAAAAGAATAGATACTCTATAAGGCTCAAGGTCTCACAAAAATTATGGGTGTTTTTGACATCAATCTTATAAATTTCAAACTTCAAGATAACATTCAAATTCAGGTTAACAGCCTAAAATTTTAAAATTTTGAAAAATAGACTTATCATGCTTGATTCTCTAGTATTCTTCAAATTTAATCATCAATGCACAATTACTATGACTTATTCAAAAACATATCAATAAAAATCATAAATTATTAGAAATTTCATCCTAATTTGTGATATGAGGAAATTTTTTTCAAACAAGACTAAATTCAGGGTTTTGAGAATAATGAAAAAAATTAGGCACTTTTACTCTCATGGATTGAGAATAATGCAGAAAGTTAGGCATTTTCTCACAATAATTATTCACGTCCCCACACTTAAGATGTACATTGTCCTCAATGTACAAAGATAGGTAATAACATTTAAGGGATAAATCAAAAGAGAAGGGGAAAGAATACTCCCTGGATTTTGGATGGATTCCTTAGATGATGTGGAAAATACGTGGCGTTAGGTGACTGTATTGAATTTCTCCTAGTTATGTGTTTGTGTATGTGGAGTGTGCAATTTATTCTGCAAAGTCACTAGTTAAAAATCTTGGTGGCGTAATAGATATGTATTAGGTATACTCGAATAGTTAGATAACCAATGATGAAAGTTTGTAATAAGTAAATAAAAGTTCAAATTAAAACCTAAAAAAATTTGAAATTAAAGAAAAGAAAGTTAAAAATAACAAATTAAGAGGACTCAGAGGTCTTCATCATCAGTCGGGTCCTGTTGTGGTGCTGGTGATGAGATATGGAGGTGCTGGCATATTTGTTGAAAGGTGGCCTCTATCCCATCAAAACGTCGAGTATTTTCAACGAAATACAGCTCAAACTGGTCAAGTCGTGGGTTTGTTTCTATGAATTTCGGTGTATAAAGTCTTAGTGCTGAACCGAATTGTGGTACACTCAATCGACGCACCGTGCCCTCTAGGTAGAATTGGATGGTACCTGGATCGTCGAGCTGTGCCATCACTGACTGCAATGTGAAAGTGGTGCAGAATTCTAGTGTGAGCTCCAAGTATGTGGGCTCGATAATTGAGAAAAACTGCTCCCACGGGTCGGTTGAGAGGAAGGCTCGAATATTGGTTGCGAGCCCGACTTGTTCTATTACGTCCCAATCGATGCACCTACCGGTGCCTAGGGGTCTATCCCGGATTGCCTTGTAACGCTCTTCTTGAGCTGCCTGAGGAAATCTGAGGAATGGGTGCCATAGCTCGGACGAAGCACTTGCGGAGGATGACCCAGGCCCATTTCTTTTCTTGCTTGGGGCGACTGTGGATCACTTTGGTCTTGATGATGACATTGTACCTGAAATTTGTAATATAAAGCAAGTTCTTTCTCAACAATAATTTAGCCAGAATATGCCACACTAAATCAAGCAAAATTTTGAAAAGTTACAATCTTAAGCATGTTTAGTCAGTAGAAATTATTTGTCAACAATGAGCAACGAAATGTTTCAATCTTATTAGTTCTTAAAAATGCAAGAATTTATTCCTAAATATTAAAATGAACATGAAATCCGATAAATATTCATGGGGATTGAATTTTTCAGACAAGATTCCTAAATAATAATCATGCTTTAATACTAAAACTAAACAGAAGATGAAAATAAAGAAAAGTGCCATAATGTTTGTCAAGTTTTAAGTCAAGAAAAAGGGAACCAGGGATTTTGATGGTGTGAATCTTTTGAGCACGGGTGGAGCACGGCGACGGTGTGAGTTTGTAGCAGGAACACGGTGGTGGCAGGGGCGTGGTGTGCTGTAGCACGGCTGTGGTGCGGGCGTACGAGCGGGTTTTGGACGGTTTTTGGAGAAAAAGGCAAAGAGAAGAGTTTTGGGAGGGGAAGGAGGATGCGGGTGTGGCTAGATTTGGGAGGAAGGCTGCTGAAATTTGATTTTAGGTTAGGTTTTAGGAAAGTGACGGTTAAATTTTGTTATATAGGAGAGGGAGAACGGTCCATCGCCACACTCGTGATCTGTTATAAAGTGCCCATCTTTTTTGCGATTTCAAATTTTAGGCACGTTCAGGTGGATTTACATGGCCGTGTTGCGTATGACATGCCCGTGCTCGGGTTGTCTCCTGAGAAGCGCTTGTTTATAGCCTTAAGCTAGATTTTCCCTGATTTCAGTTCTAAAAGAAGGTTCATGGAGCAAAAGCTCCTCTCTCATATTTTCAAAATCCGCGCCATTAGAAATTTTGAGTCGGTGACCATTTACCTTGAATATGCCCTTAGTAGGATGAGTTACCTCGATTGTGCCATATGGGAAAATTGTTTTGATCATGAATGGGCCTGACCATCTTGATTTAAGCTTTCCCAGAAATAGTTTAAGCCTTGAATTGTATAGCAGAACCAAGTCCCCTACTTCGAATTGTTTTGATCTTTTGATACGGTCATCATGGTATCGTTTCGTTGCCTCCTTGTATAATTTCGAATTCTCGTAGGCTTTAGTTCTCCATTCGTCTAGCTCGTTCATTTGCATCATTCTTTTCTTTCCTGTAATTTTAAGATCAGAATTCAAAAACTTTATTGCCTAAAAAGCTTTGTGTTCTAATTTGAAAGGTAGTGACAGCTTCTCCCATACACAAGTTTGTATGGGGATGTCCCTAGAGGAGTTTTAAATGTTGTTCTATAGGCCCATAAAGCATCATCTACTTTTATTGCCCATTCTTTTCTATTTGATTCAACCGTTTTTTCTAGGATGCGCTTAAGTTCTCGGTTTGCTACTTCAACTTTCCCCACTGGTTTGAGGGTGATATGGAGTGGATGTCCTATGGTATACTCCATATTTCTTTAGAACTTTTTCAAATTGAGTATTACAGAAATTAGTACCCCTATCACTAATGATGGCTCTAGGTGTCCCAAATTAGGAAAACAGTTTCTTGAGAAATTTAACTACTACCCTAGCATCATTGGTAGGTAAAGCTTTCGCTTCTACCCATTTTGACATGTAATCAACAGCCACTAGGATGTATTTATTTCCAAATGAACTAGGGAATGGTCTCATAAAATCAATACCCCATACATCAAATATTTCACATGATAACATATATGTTTGAGGCATTTCATCACGTTTAGAAATATTATCTGTTCTTTGGCATTTTTCACACGAAATAACATACCTGTTGGCATCTTTGAATAGAGTGGGCCAGTAAAAACCTGATTTGAGTATTTTATGTGCTGTCTTAATGCCACTATAATGTCCTCCTGAAGGTCCTGAATGGCAATGTTCCAGAATTTTGCTTGCTTCTGCCTTTATAACTCATCTTCGAATTACCTGATCTGCACATATGCGAACAAGAAAAGGATCTTCCCAAAAATAGTTTTTCACATCAGCAAAGAATTGCTTTTTTTGGTGATGTGTTAGTCTTTTTGGCAAGATGTTAGCTGCTAAACAATTTGCAATATTTGCAAACCATGGTACCTCAGAATATGTTATAGAAAAGAGTTGTTCTTCGGGAAACGAATCATTTATCTCATTTTCATCGAGCTCTCTGATATGTGGATTCTCAAGACTGGAGAGGTGATCTGCCGCAAGATTCTCAGCTCCCTTCTTATCTTGTATTTCCAAGCCAAATTCCTGTAAGAGTAAAATCCACCGTATGAGTCTAAATTTTGCATCATGTTTGTTTAAAAGATAACTAAGAGCTGAATGGTCACTGTAAACGACAACTTTAGACAATATTAGATACTACCTAAATTCATCAAAAGCAAAAACTACAGCTAGCAATTCTTTCTCTGTGGTAGTGTAGTTTTCTTGTGCGGGTGTTAATGTTTTGCTAGTGTAATAAATTGGCTGGAAATGCTTGTCTCTTTGTTGTCCCAAAACTGCACCTACTGCAAAATCACTTGCATCACACATTAGTTCAAAGGTAAGTTCCAATCAGGTGCAATTATAATCGGGGCATTTATTAATTTATCCTTAAGGACATTAAATGCATCTAAACATTCCTGATTGAAATTGAAAAGGACATCTTTTTCTAGTAATTTTGTCAAAGGCTTAGCTATTTTAGAAAAATCTTTAATAAATCTTCTATAAAACCCTGCATGTCCTAAAAAGCTTCTAATAGCCTTAACTGAACTAGGGGGAGGTAATTTTTCTATGGTTTCTACTTTTGCTTTATCTACCTTAATCCCTTTACTAGAAATCTTATGTCCTAATACAATCCCTTCTTTAACCATAAAGTGACATTTTTCCCAATTCAAAACAAGGTTTGTTTCCTTATATCTCATTAGAACTCGTTTTAAATTTTTAAGGCAAAGATGGAAAGAATTATCGAATATCGAGAAATCATCCATAAATACCTCCATGATGTCTTCCACAAGTTCGTCAAAGATTGCCAACATGCAACACTGAAAAGTAACAGGAGCATTACATAATCCAAAAGGCATTCTACGATAAGCAAACGTACCATATGGCATGTAAATGTTGTCTTCTCTTGGACTTCAGGAGCTATGGGGATTTGGAAATAGCCGGAGAGTTCGTCCAAGAAGCAGTAGTACATATGCCCTGATAGTCTTTCTAACATTTGATCTATAGAGGGTAGAGGGAAGTGATCTTTTCTGGTGGCATTTTTCAGCTTTCTATAGTCTATACAGACTCTCCAACCTGTAATTGTTCTTGCAGAGATTAACTCATTCTTTTCATTAGGTACCACCCATTCTTTTCATTAGGTACCACCTTTATACCTCCTTTCTTTGGAACTACCTGCACAGGACTTACCCAAGTGCTGTCAGAAATAGGATAAATTATTCCTGTAGCTAGAAGTATAATTACCTCAAATTTAACCACTTCTTTCATGTTGGGGTTTATCCGTCTCTAGGGCTACACACACGGCTTGTATTCTTCTTCCATTAGAATTTTGTGGGTGTAGAACGATGGGTTTATACCCTTGATGTCAGCAATTTTCCAGGCTATGGCTTTTTTATGCTCTCTTAGTACCTTTATCAACTCCTCTTTTTTCTTGGGTTCTAGTTCTGAAGAGATAATTACAGGTATCATAGAATTCTCCCCGATGAATGCATATTCTAAGTGTTTTGGAAACTGTTTCAATTCCAGGCTGGGTGGCTCATCAATGGAGGATTTCTGTTTTATTTCGTCATTGTTTTCAATGCTTTCTTCTTTCATTTATCTGAATGACGATGTATTCAAATTCATCTCATCGCCTTCATCTTCTTCCCCCTCTTCTTAAGTCAGGCACAGTTCCATCGTGTTGTCATTTATATTTCCTGTAATGAATTTTGAATGATATAATCAGTAGTATCGACAAAATAATAGGAATCATCTTGCTCTTTAGAATAACGCATGGCATCATAAATTTGAAAGATAATTTCTTCATCGCCTATCCTTAATGCAAGTTTACCGTCACCTACATCAATAACGGCTCTAGCAGTAGCTAAAAAGGGACGCCCTAAAATTAAGGGAACATTAATGTCTTCCTCCATATCTAACACAACAAAATCAATAGGGAAAATAAATTTATCAATTTTCACCAAGACATCTTAGATAACCCCTCTAGGATATTTAATGGATCTATCGACTAATTGAATACTTATCCTAGTGGGTTTTGGTTCTCCAAGATCTAGTTGTTTAAACATTTTGTAAGGCATTAAATTAATACTAGCACCTAGATCGGCTAATGCTTTCTTAATATTTAAGCTACCAATTAAACAAGGGATAGTAAAACTTCCTGGGTCTTTTAATTTGGTTGGTAACTTGTTTTAGAGGATGGCTGAGCATTCTTCATTAAGTTCCACCGACGACACTTCTTCAAGCTTCCTTTTATTCGTCAGGAGTTCCATTAAGAATTTTGCGTACTTCGGCATCTATGAAATGGCTTCAACAAAAGGTAAGTTAATATGTATTTGTTTAAAAAGTTCAGGAAACTTACCATATTGGGCATCTAATCGTTCCTTCCTTAACTTTGCTGGATATGAGATTTGTGGTTTACTTTCTTTGCGAACTGGATTTACATCCTCAACTCCTTCATCTCTTGCTTTGTTATCTTCGTGTGGGATTTGTCTCTTTGGTTCGACTAATTCCTTTCCACTTATTAATGTAACTGCTTTTACCTGTTTTGTTCCTTTAGAAAAAATTTCTGCTCACAAATCATTTTAGTAAGTAGTTCAACCGACTTAGTGAGCTCCCCGAATGATTCAGTAATTTTTTCAACTGACGCTTGTTGATCTTTAAGGGTTCCCTCAGTATCTTGAAAACAGTCTTATGTGTCTGTCATAAATTTTGTCAACATCTATTCGAGGTTTGGGTTCTTCTCTTATAGATATGGCTGTTTTTTGGAAGTTCTGAGGAGGTTGTTGTCTTTGATTTCCTTGATTTCCTTGGCCTCCCCATGAAAAATTTGGGTGGTTCCTCCAACCTGGATTGTAAGTATTACTATAAGGGATATTATTAGATATGAAATTATTACCTATATAGTTCATCTATTCACTTTCTACTCCCGGTTGGTAGGGTGGTACTCAGGATTCGCCACAGTTCCACTTGCGTCGCACTGCATTACTGGACGTACCTGCGAAGAACACAAATTATCAAGCATTTTATTCATTATCTCCATCTGTGTTGATAGCATGGTTACTGTGTCTATGTTGAAAGCTCTGGCTGATTTTGTCGGTTTCGTCCTTGTAACTTGCCACTGATAATTATTCAGTGACATCTCTTTAATGAACTCGTAAGCTGCTTCAGAAGTTTTGTTGTTCAGAGTTCCACCGGCGTCTAAGTCGATTAGTTGCCTCGTTGAGGGGTTTACACCATTATAGAATGTTTAGACTTGTAGCCACAAGGGTAAACCATGGTGTGGACACCTTCTCAAGAGATCCTTGTATCTCTCCCATGCATCGTATAATGTCTCTAAATCCATCTGCACAAAAAAGGAGATATCATTCCGTAATTTGGCTGTTTTGCCCGGTGGGAAATATTTTAATAAAATTTTTCGGTTATTTGTTCCCATGTAGTGATTGACCCTGGTGGTAACGAGTTTAACCACTGTTTGGCTTTATTCCTTAATGAAAAGGGAAATAACCGAAGATGTATGGCATCATCAGAAACGCCATTTATTTTGAAGGTATCATAGAACTCTAAAAAGTTAGCTATATGAGTATTTGGATCTTCGTCCTGCAAACCATCAAATTGAACAAACTGTTGAATCATTTGTTTCAAAATTATTATCAGCTATAGCAGGCCTAACAATACTCGATTTTGCTCCTGTTAAATGTAGTTTAGCATAATCAAACATTGTACGTGGAGCATTGCGTTCCCCCACATCATGGGGTTGTGGATTATTTTCGTCCATCCCTTCAGTAGGATTGGATCTGACGTCTTGATTTTCCTCTGTATAATCTGAGGCTCGCCTAATTTCTCTGCGAGTCCTATGAATGGTCGCTTCAATTTCACTGTCGTATACTAGTGGTCCTCTCGGGTTCCTTCTAGTCATAAACTAGAGGTACCTGAAAAGAAAAAGAAGGAAAGAAAAATTAGCAAAATTAAACTTTAACCTAAAAACAAAAATTGGCATAAAAAAATAATGGCTAAAGTAATAAAAATAGAGTTTTCTTAATATTTTAATTCCCCGGCAACGGCGCCAAAAACTTGATCGCTAAAATCAAAGCTTTAAAATTTATAAAAGAATGATCGAACCTAGAAACTAACTCTGACAACAATTAAAGGCAAGTGTACCTATCAAATAGTAGTATAGCTAAGGCAAGACCGGATTGTCGAACCCAAAGGAACTAAAAGTACTTATACTAACTTTCTTTTTTATTATTTAGCCTAAATATTAAGTGAAGTTGCTTTAACCTAAATTAACGACTACTAAGCTAAAGACACCAAGACAAAAAGAATGAATTGGGAAATAACTTGAAGAAAAAACTCAGTTGATAACGACGATACCCTCAGGAAGAATCCACCTAGACTTCACTCGTTATTAAACCCTGAACTATATGATTTATTTACTTAACCTGATCCGTGAGACTCCCTAACGTATATTAAACCCCCTCTCGAGGCGAATAACGTCTAACCCTAGATTAATTAGTAGAACTCTCGTTCTCTTATAATAACCCCCTAGAATAGCAGTAAATCGATCTATGGATTCCCATATTAGGTTTCACCCTAATCTGGCAAAATCTCGTCACCCTATCTCTAGGCGTGCGATCAACTCCGCTTAACTATGCTAGATCTACTCTTAGGTAGGGTCTATTCCTCCTCCACCTAAGCACATCAAATTTGGATTAAGCATGCATAATTAAGAACAAACTAAGTATTTATCATATCGTGGTCAGGCCGTGCTCGGACTTCTTTAATGAGGCACGGTCGTGTGAATCGGGAGAAGGCCATGTTCTAGATGATTGGCGTGGCACGGCCGTGTGGTCTTTGGGTCAGGCCGTGTCATTCCGTGATATGGCCTATTTACTCTGTTTTGGGCCCGTTTTGTGTTCTTTTCATCCTCGGGTGCTTTCCTGGGTATAAGACATGAAAAGAAAGGATTAAGAGCACCTTTTTACATAAATCGAGGGATAAATCATCCAAAAGCATGCTAAATGTGGAATTAAAATATGTTGCTTTTACGGTTTATCACTCATTTCACCATCCCAGTAGTGTTTGAGACGTTGACCATTAACTTTAAACGTATCTCAGTATTTGTCGTATAATTCAATAGCTCTATAAGGATAAACTCGGTATATGGTATAAGGTCCTTTCCATTGGGATTTAAGCTTTCCAAGAAGTAACTTCAACTTTGAATTAAACAACAAAACCTTCTAACCTTCTTTAAACTCACGAGGTTGTATATGACTATCATGCCATCTATTTGATATTTCTTTACACATTTTGGCATTCTCATAGGAAAACAACCTTAGCTCTTCCAACTCATCAAGTTGTAACATCCTTATCTCACAGGCTTGCTTAAGATCAAAGTTCAACTGCTTCAAAGCCCAGTGAGCTCTATTCTCCAACTCTAATGGCAAATGACATGCCTTTCCAAAGACTAACCGATAAGGAGTCTATAACAACCCGTTTTTAGTCAAACTAGAACAGTGGTTTTGGAACCACAAATCCGATGTCAAAATAATTATTTTATTATTATTTTAATTTCTATGGCATGAAAATATGTGTGTGAAATTTTCGTTAAGAAATTTTATCATTTGAGTGTTTAATTTGATAAAAAGGACTAAATCGCGTAAGCTATAAAAGTGGAGTTCTATTAGCTAAAGGTATTTAATAGCTATGGTTTATAAAAGTAAAGGTCCTTATGTTTTAATTAGCCCATTTTTAAAATGAGTGGACATTTATGGACTTATATTAAGTTATTTTAATGAATATTAATAAAGGTTAAAATAGTAATTTATAAAATAACTTAAGTACAATAATAATAATAAAGGCCATTTGATGTATTCATCTTCTCATAGCTGAATATAAGGGTGGAGAAAGCCATTCAAATAGCTTGAAGTATTTGGTCACTTGGTAGCTCAATTGGTGAGTGATTTTTGTTCCGTTTTTAATGATTTCTACGTTTTTGATATCGTTGCAACTAGGTCTAGCTAGCCCAGGGACTATTTTGCAAAATTGTTAAAGATTTTAAATGATGCCATTGATGAATACATGTGTGTTTTGATGTTTGATGATAGATTATGAATGTTTTTTGTGAAATATACAAGTATTTATAAAGTGATTTTTAGTAAAAATGCAAAATAAGGATTAAATTGTGAAATATGGAAATTTAGTGGTTAAAATGTGAAATAAATAAGAAATATGGTCTGCTAGGGTCATAATAGTAATTCAGCTAGCATGGGTTGCAGTTAAATTGCATGAATTTGTGAATTTATGAAATAAGGACTAAATTGTAAAAGTTGTAAAATTTTAGGGGCAAATGTGTAAAAATACCTTCAAGTGTGTTTTGGACTAAATTGAATAGAGAGATAATTAAATAAGCTGATTTTGATTATATATAGATCAAGAAAAGTAAAATCCGAACTTAGATCAGGGAAAGAACAAGGTCTCAAATTAGTTGACTCGTATCGTTGCTTTTACATCCGAGGTAAGTTCGTATGTAATAAGCATTGTTATAATTATGCTTTAAATGCTTTGATATTGCATAAATTGTGTATACAAGACTATAGTCATGTTTGACGATGATTCTATTATGTATGGCACTTAGTGTGCGAGATCGAGATAGCTTCGGCTATGTATGGCACTTAGTATACGAGATTGAGATAGCTTCGGCTATGTGTGGCACTTAGTGTGCGAGATTAAAATAGCTTCAGCTATGTATTGGCACTTAGTGTGTGAGAATTCAAGTAATCGACACTATTTTGTTTAGGTATGAGATCGTTACGGATTGGTACAGGTATGTATATGAATCATACGAGCTTTAAATCAAAGAAATTATGAAGTTTGCATATAAGCATATGATTAAGCATGTGGAAGGTTTGTTAGTATTCATGAATTACAAGTTAGCAAGTTCAAATTGATGATTCGTATATTTATGATTAGTTGAGTTTATTTCGTACGAGCTTACTAGGCTATAAAGCTTACTTTGTTCATTTTTCCTATGTTTTATAGTGTTATCAAAGCTAGCTCGGATTCGAGGATCATCAGAGATCACTTCACACTATCCACCTATCACTCGGTACCTATGAACTTGGTATTTTAAGTATATGGCATGTATAGGGACTTAGGTCATGTTGGTTATGTTTTAGTAATGATTTTGGCCATTTGAAGTGGTTTGTAAATGTATATGTCTTGGTTTGTATATGATAGCCATGAGAGTTGGCTTATTTTGAGTAAATTTGCTTGTGTATATGTGTATGTACATATAGTTCATAATATTTAAACTGGCGTTGGTTTTGATGATGCTTATTAGTAGTTGGTATTATAGAAGTGAAGTTGATATTTGAAATGTTATTTGTTTGTCAATCAAGGTAAAGAATGCAACTTGTGTGTATTGAGAAATGTGGTATTGGATATGCATGAATTAGGTTTGAATTGGCTGGTTTAAATGCCTATTTATGTCATGGAATGGTGTAAACTAATGTGTCATAGATACATTCAAATTTGGGTGGCAAATTGGCTTAGTAATTAGCCTATTTTTTGTCCACACGGGCAGAGACACGGGCGTGTGTCTCAGCCATGTGTGACACATGGTCATGTTACATGGCCGTGTGTCCCCTGGTGTTGAAATTGAAATGAAGTCAGTATGCTCCACACAGTTGATCAGACGGGCATGTGATCGACCATGTGGCATAAGTCAGTATACCCTATAATTTAGACACGGCCTAGCAGACGGGCGTATGTCTTGGTCGTGTTGTATAAGTCAGTATACCCTACAGGTTTGGCACGGCCTAGCACACGGTCTGGCACACGGGCGTGTGTGGCCACTTCGAAGGATACACGGGCTAGACACAAGGGCGTGCGGCTGGCCGTGTGACCCAAGTCAGTAAGCTCACTTGTTTGGACACGGGGTAGGACATGGGCTGGGACACGGCCATGTGCTTCCATTTTGAAAGTTCACATTGCCTGTGACACGGGTGTGTCTGGTGGCCGTGTGAGACACGCAGCCTGTCCACACGGGCGTGTGTCCCCTGTTTTGAGAAAAATTTTCTAAGTGTTCCAAATGTTTTAAAAGTTATTGGTTTAGTCTTGAACCACTCCCAATGCATGTTTAGGGCCTCGTAGGCTCGTACTAGAGACATTTTGATTGAGATTGAATGATGAATGTTTGAATTGAGAAAAATGTATGCTGAAAGTATGTATAAATGTGTTGTAAGTATGGTAATGCTCCGTAACCTATTCCGGCGTTGAATATGGGTAAGGGGTGTTACAGAGTCATTCCTAATGGTATCCTAAATGTTGTTCGATAGGCCCATAATGCATCATCGAGCCTTCGAGACCAATCTTTTATATTAAGGCGTACTACCCTTTCAAGGATACCTTTAATTTCACAGTTCACTCTTCCAACTTGTCCATTAGACTGGGGTGATAGGCAGTAGCAATCTTGTGCTTCACATCATATTTGTCAAGCAACCACTTAAGCCATTTGTTCACAATGTGCGAACCTTCATCACTAATAATAGCTCTTGGTGTCCCAAATCATGTAAAGACATGCTTATGTAGGAATCGCATGAATACCTTAGCATCATTTGTAGGGTATGCTTCAGCTTCAACCCACTTGGATACATAATCCACAACAACTAAAATGTATTTGTTCCCATATGAAGAAGGAAACGGTCCTAAGAAATCAATGCCCCATGTAACATCCTGGAAAGGGCCTATGCATTTTCGGTTTAATTGTACGAAATGACAAGTCTTAAGTACTATGAATAAATTTCTAATATTTTTGGAAACAATAATGGAAATGAATATTTTTGGAAACCTAGAAATGCATGGAAAAGAAAATGGAAATGAACATTTTTGGAAACCTAGAAATGTAAGGAAATGATACAAAAATGGAAAGTACACATTTCTGGAAACTTGGAAATGTAAGAAAATGGCAAGTTTACAGAGCCGATCGAAAATTTTAGGAAACTTAGAAAGGACCTAGAAATGTCAATTTTTAAATTTTAAAATAGGAAATCAAGGCAAGGTGGCCTTAAAAGAAAAAGTTTGTGAAGTTTGACACACAAACAGGCTTGGAAAAGTGGCCTGAAGATGCCACTTATGGCCTAAGGAAATGGCGCCATATGCAAGAATGGGCCTGGGTTCGAGTCACTTGGGAAGAAAATAAAGGAGGTTTTATTTTTGCTTCCATAAGCCAAGGAGTGGACAGCAAGGCTTCTAGAAAAAAAGAGGTTTATCCTCTTTAAAATTCGGCTATTAAGGATAAATAAAGGAGTTTTTTTAATTGAAGAGATAAATGATGATTTATCTTAAGTATTTTCAAAAGGAATTTATTTATCATAATTTCCATGAGATAAAGGCTGGATTAAACTTTTTTATTTTATGATAATTAAAGGATAAAGCTATCAAATTGAGGAGTGGTGGCCAAGTAAGGGACTCCTTAGCCGATAATTTCGCTATAAAAGGAAGGAAGGAGGATACTCATCGCTTTTTTTTTTCTCTCTGCTCTGCCAAAATTCTTAGGGTTCTCTCCTCTTCTTTTCTCTTTACTTTGTTTAGCCAAATTCCCTAGCCTTCCCTCTCTTTTATTCAAAACCAAAACACAATCCAACCAAGCCGAAATTACGCCAAAGTCAATCTTTGTTGTGATGTAAGGGTGTTGCCGATTTCATTCAAAAAGGTAAGATCAGCTATTATTTGATTTTCAATCTCTCTTTAGCCGAAATATAGGAATCTAACTCCTTTAGAATTCCATGGCCGAAATTTGGAAGGTTTTCTTCGGGGTCTAGTAGTTGTCGACTACAATGAGAAGTACAACGAAGTTTCGGGATTTCTAAGACTCAAGGTAAGTCATATGAATATTCGGCCACAGGCCATTTAAAGATGATTAAGTGTTAGAAATCAATCTAACATGTGCTTATAGGATTTTCGACAGACTTATAAGGCAAGGTTTTCGGGATTTGAACAAAAAGGAAATCGACACCAAGGTAAGTGTATAAATCCTACTAGGATTTGGATTTGTGGTTGAAAAGGTTTATTAATATGTTTAAATGATTGACCGAATATAAGAGTTAAGGATCTAAATCAGTAGATCAGTTCTTCGGGATTTCAAGGACTTCATTAAGCAAATCAGGTGTGTAATCCCCACTATCTTTTAATATGTCACATGGCAATATTTTAATCTATGAGTATATATATGAATGAGAATATGGCTAAGTACCCAAATGTGGTACAAAAGTACTCAGGTACGTTTCCTACTTCTACTAGGAATATGAAATATGTTATTCGTAACATGAGAATTTTATACGATTGTGAACTCTGGTATATTATGCTTATTAATATAAGGGGCATATGGTTGTATATTGAAAGGGGAAGTGAAAAGTGGTGACCTAAGACCACGATGTCCTGAAAAGTGGTGACCTAAGGCCACGATGTCCCGAAAAGTGGTGGCCTAAGACCACGATCTGAGTGACTTAAGCCCGCAAGTTGGTGTGTAGCGGAAGGAGGGTCGACTTAGTAGTCCCCACTGGTGTGTTTGGCGTGTGCGGGGTGTGTAGCGGATGGCATCTAGGTTTTGGGTTCGGGATTGCATCATTATTTTGAATTAATGTATGAACATGTTATGTTCGGTATGCCTTGATTTATTAAATTGTAGTGTTGGTTACACATTGAGTCAGTTTGACTCACCCCGTTGTGGGAAATATTTTTCAGGTGATGAGTAATAATGGACCGGGTCAGCAGAAGCTAAAGGTGGCCATACATCGCAAGGGGAAATTTAAAGATTTGGACTTTTATTTTACTCAGTACTTTAATTTTATTTTTTTTGGGTTTTGGTTGATGTAATAAGGCCATAAGGCCCAAGTTGGATAGTTTTATTTCTTTGCTTTTATTTTTAATTATTATGTTACGAATTACTTTTAATTTAGTTCAATTAAATTTATTTTAAAAATAAACCCTAAATTGTTTTGTCACCATAATTAAATGATTTCTAAGTAAAATAAATGGGTTTTCGCTCTAAGCCCAATCCAAAACGATATTTTCTCTAAAATTACACAAATTTTCCCTAAGTAATAAAGAATTTTGAAACCGGTTTACTTAAGGAACATACCAGATCTGGTTCATGCTCGTGGGCCGGGTGTGGGGTGTTTCACCCCATACGTCAAATAATTCAATCTCTAAAATGTTTGTCAAGGGCATCTCATTCCTCCTTGATATATTTCCCATCCTTTAGCATTTACCATAGTTCTTCACATAAGCATAAGCATCTTTAAATAGTGTAGGCCAAAAGAAACATGCTTGCAAAATCTTTGCTGCAGCATGTGAACCACCAAAGTGTCCCCCACTTAGAGATGAATGGCAATGATACAAGATCTCAGCAATCTCACTTTTAGCTACACACTTTCGGATTATATTATCTGCACGCTGTTTAAACAAAAACGAATCCTCCCAAAAATAATACCGACTATCATGAAGGAATTTTTTCCTTTGTTAGTATGTCATTTCTCGAGGAATTATTCCACATGCAAGATAATTAGCAAAATCAGCAAACCAAGGTGTTTCATGAATTCGACTTACCTCAAATAAGTGTTCATCTAGGAAATTCTCATTGATAAGCACACATGATCGAGTTACCTCATCTTGCTCCAACCTCGACAAATGATCAGCTATTTGATTTTTGACACCTTTTCTGTATTGGATCTCAAAGTCAAATTCTTAGAGTAAAAGTATCCAACAAATTAGCCTCAGTTTCGCATCGTTTTTTGTGAGCAAGTATTTAAAGGCTGCATGGCCGGTAAATATTATAACTTTGGTACCTATAAGATATTAACGAAATTTGTCAAAAGCAAATACTATAGCAAAGAGTTCCTTTTCAGTTACTGTATAATTGAGTTGGGATCCCGTCAAAGTTCTACTTGCATAGTAAATAGGGTGAAATACTTTGTTTCTTTTTTGACCCATCACAGCTCCAACGGCATAATCACTCGCATCACACATCAACTCAAAAGGTGAGCTCCAATCAGGTGTAACGATTATTGGGGCTGAGATTAACCCTTTTTTTTAGATCTTCAAAAGATTCCAAACATGCTTTGTTGAAATCAAACATTGTATCTTTCTCTAACAACAAACACAACAGTTTAGAAATTTTTGAGAAATCTTTGATAAACCTTCGGTAAAAACCGGCATGGCTTAAGAAACTTCTTGCTCTTTTCACATTAATTGGGGTCGGTAATGTAACAGCCTATTTTTGGGTCAAATCGGAACAGTGGTTTTGGGACCAAAAATTTGAAGTAAAAATATTTATTTTATTATTTTAATAAGTTCTATAGCATGATAGATTAATTATTTGAAAGTTTTGTACATAAATTTTACCGTTTAACTGCTTAATTTGATAAAAAGGGCTAAATCGCGTAAAGCGTAAAACTTGAGTTCTTATAGCTAAAGGTATTTAATAGCTATAGAACCTTAAAGTTAAGGTCCTTAAGTGGTAATTAGACCATTTTAATTGTAAGTGGACAAAGATGGACATTAATATGATGATTTTAATGTTTTGTCATTAAGGGTAAAATAGTAAATTATGAAATAACTTAATAAAAATAAAAGAAACATAAAATCATCCTTAATTTTTATCATCTTCCACCGAATGTTGAGCTAGGGAACTCCATTGAAGGAGCTTAAGTATTCGTCCTTGTCTTCTTAAGCATTTAAGTCTATTTTTGACTCGGTTTTTAATGATTTCTATGTTTTTGTGATCATTGCTTCGTATTCTAGCTAGCTCGTACCTTAGATTTTGAAATTGTTAAAGATTTATCATGTTACTATTGTTGAATGTTTGAGTAATTTGATGATTCATGATAGATTTGGAAGATTTAATGTTATATTAATAGCTTTTGTAAAGTGATTTTTGACAAAAATGTCATAAATGGATTAAATTGAGAAAAAGTGAAATGTGGTGGTTAAAAGTGTGAATAAATTGAAAATATGGGCTGTTAGTAACTTGTATTAGACTCGGCTAAGCATGGGTTTGTACTCAATTGCATGAATTTTCAATTTTATGTGATAAGGACTAAATTGTAAAGGATGTGAAATTTTAAGGGCAAATGTGTAAAATTGCCTTCAAGTGAAATTTGGACTAAATTGAATAGACTGAATGTTGAATGTGTTAAATTTGATAATATATAGATCAAGATAAGCTGAGGTCGAGTTTAGATTGGGAAAAAGGAAAAATGGACGAATAGTCGATAATTTTCATCCGAGCAATTCGAGGTAAGTTCGTATAATTAAAATTGAATCTTTAAATACTTGTAAATTATTTGAAATGAAGGTATAATTGAATAAATGGTATTACTGAGTTTGAATGCCTAATTGATGAGAATTTTTGAATACCGAGTCTCGTTTGAACCGTAAAAAGTCATAGGATACGAGTGGCATGTCATTAGGGTTACCGTTTTGGTCGAGATCCTGCATATGTTGTAGACTCACCACAGCTCTATTAGCTTACTGATATATCAGCTCATAAGAGCTTACTATTTTCATCTCGTCAAAGCTTACCGTTTCAGCTCAATAGAGCTTACTGTCCATCAGCTCAGAAGGAGCTTATTGTTCATAGCTCGATAGAGCGAAAATAATAATAAATTGACGGATTATTGATTTAAATATGTAAAGTATATTACCCGAGTATCTCTCGATATTTTAACAGGTTCAACGGGCATAATTATGTTATTGGTTATGTGATAAAACCATGTGTTTATACGGATGAATTACTGTTTATACAATTATTGTTTATACGGATGAATTACTGTTTATACGGATGAGTTACTGTTATTGAATGAATTATTGATTATATGATTCAGAGTGAAATGTTACAAATGATGTACATGATATATGAATTTGATATGATACAATGTATTGAGTACTAAATTGAGATAATGGATGATTATATGCACTTAAGTGACTAACTAGTTGATAAATGCTTGTGTTTAGGCATTTGATAATTGAATTGAGTACACCTTATTTATTGTCTTAATCATGTCTAAATGGTAAGTTTAATTCTAAATTATACGGGCTTACTAAGTTATAAAGCTTACTCTATTTCTTTTCCGTGTTTTATAGAGGTTCGGTAGCTCGCTCGATTCGGATAAAGTCAGAGATACGCATCACACTATCCAGTTGTCAATTGGAACTTTTGAACTCATAGATATATGTAAATATGGCATGCATAGGCTAGCTTAAAGATGATAGTTATGGTTACTTGAACTAGTGATTTTGGTACATGTTGTGGTATAAGATAAAGCCATTTGATTTGGCTTAATTGTGTATAATGCTTTGCTTGCATATAAGTATTCAAATATGTGTATGAAATGTAATGGATTGGCTGCCTATTGAGTTACAAAATGTTTCAAAATGTGTTTGTACAGGTATGTAAAATTATGGTGGCAAAATGGCTTCACAAATAGCCTATTTTTGTCCACATGGGTAGAGACACGGGCGTGTGTCTCAACGGTGTGTGACACACAGTTATGTTACACGGCCGTGTGTCCCCTGGTATTGAAATTAAAATGAAGTCAGTATGATCCAGACAGTCTCACACACGGGCGTGTGATCGGCCGTGTGGCACAAGTAAGTATACCCCCAAATTGGCACACAGCCTAGCATACGGGCGTGTGACTTGGTCGTGTTGCATAAGTCAGTATACCCTACATGTTTGGTACGGCCTAGCACACGTCCTGGTACACGGGCTTGAATGGCCACTTCGAAGGACACGCGGGCTAGACACATGGGCGTGTGGTCAGCCGTGTGACCCAAGTCAGTATGTACCCCTGTTTTCACACGGCTGGTGACACGGGCGTGTCTAGTGGCCATATGAGACACACGGCCTGCCCACACGGGCGTGTGTCCCATGTTTGAAGAAAAGATTTTTCTAATTTCCCAAATTGTTTCAATTTAGTCCCAAATTATTACTAATGCATGATTAAGGCCTCGTAGGCTTGTTTAAGGGACACTATGATTGATTGTGAATGAATTGTATTTGAATTGATAAACTGTATATGAAATGTATGTTTAAAAGTGTTGAAAGTCTGGTAATGCTCCGTAACCCTATTTTGATGGTGAATATGGGTGAGGGGTGTTACAGGTAATCTTTCAATTACGTCAATCTTTGCTTTATCGGCTTTAATTCCTCTCTTTGAGATTTTATGCCCTAAGACAATCCATTCCTTAACCATAAAATGACATTTTTCCCAGTTAAGGACAAGATTCGTCTCTTCGCATCTCTTGAGTACCTTAGCCAAATTACTCAAACAAATATCATAAGTGTTACCAAAAACACAAAAAATCATCCATGAAAACCTTAACAAAATTTTCAACCATATCAGTGAATTTTGCCATCATGCATCGTTGAAATGTTGCAGGTGCATTCCATAAACCAAAAGGCATTTGCCTAAACGTACCGTATGGACAAGTAAAGGTTGTTTTATGTTGGTCCTCTAGAGCTACAACTATTTGGTTATATCCAGAAGAGCCATCTAAAAAATAATAGAATTTATTACCTACCAGTCGATCTAACATCTGATCCATAAAAGGTAACGGAAAACAATCCTTCTGAGTGGCTTTATTCAACTTTCTGTAATCAATACAAATTCTCCAACCAGTAACAGTTCTCGTTGGAATCAACTCGTTACGCTCATTTTCAACAATCGTGATTCTACCTTCCTTCGGCACACACTGCACCGGACTTACCCACGAACTATCTAAAATAGGATAGATGATTCCTACATCTAATCATTTGACCATTTTCTTTCTCACAACTTCTTTCATAATAGGATTGAGCCTCCTTTGCCCATCAATTCGAGCTCTTTCACCTTTTTCTAAAATAATTTTATGCATGCAAAAAGAAGGACTTATACCTCGAATATCAGCTATGGTCCAACCAATTGTTTTCTTAAATTTCTTTAGAACAGCAATTAGTTGCTCCTCTTGATCTTTCGTCAGTTCTGCTAAAATAATCACAAGCAAAGTGGAACAGTCACCTAAATAAACATATTTCAAATGGGAAGGAAGTACCTTTAGTTCGAGTTTAGGTGGTTCTTCAATTGTCAACTTGGGTTGCACAAATTCTCTGACTTCTAACTCCAGCGGTTCAAACTATGTGGTTTGAATAAAATTTCTCGGATTGGCTTCCATTAAAGCCGTGTTTTCTTCACCTTTTTCATCCTTCAAAAGGTCAAAATCTAAGGCTTTCTCCAATAGATATTTTTCAAAATTACTTTCCATAGAAACCAAGGCTTCTATCTCTTCCATAGCTGAACAATCTTCTGTCAAATGTGGAAATTTCATCGCTTTAAGAATGTTAAAGTTTACCTGATCGTCTTGAACTTGCATGGTGAGTTCACCTTTCTGCACATCAGTTAACGTTCTTCCCATGGCTAACAAAGGTCTCCCAAGGATGATCGACACTTCCTTATCTACTTTAAAATCCAATGAAATCAGTAGGAAAAATTAATTTATCGACTCTTACCAAAACATCCTCGATCTTTCCCTAAAGATATGCTAAAGATCGATTCGCTAGCTAAAACATCACAGTTGTAGGTCTTACTTCACCTATCCCTAGCATCTTGAAAATAGACTTAGGCATCAAGTTGATACTTGCTCCTAAATCACACAAAGCTTTACCACAGTAAGATTCACCAATGTTACAGGGTATAGTAAAGCTTCATCGGTCCTTCAATTTGTATAATTTAGAACTTGAATGCAAACTTGGCTGTGTATTGTTAATTTATTATATTTGATTTAATACGTAGTTAATGTCAACTCGAAGTCTTCAAAAAAGAAAGGAAAAGACAACATCGTCGACACATAGCTTGGAGTTTATGATTTGTGTTTCTATAATCTGAACTATCTCAATTGTTTCATTGCATTGTGTGGTAAGTTCGTAAGGTGAGTTATAATTGATTCAGTGAATTGAAAATTATGTGATTGGAATGGTTATTTTTATTAAGGTTTGAATAGAATAGATTTGAAAATATTAGATATTATTTGAAATGTGAAATTGTGCTAATGTTTTGATTAAACATGTTGTTATATATAAATGGAAAATGGGATTGGTTGACTGTGATTATGAATTTGAAATGGAGAAATATTTATAAATGAAATGTGAGAAACAATTACCCTATTAACTATTCAGGCAGGATCAGGTAGAATCGGCATGTCATAGGATAGGAAGAGTTTAGGACTTTACGACTACGTGTAACAGTCCAGTTTAGACCCTAGTCGAAATAGTGGTTTCAGGACCATAAATCCGATTTAGAAAAATATTTTAATATTATTTTTTGTGCCTATGGTATGTGGTTATGCATGTGTGAAAGTTTCGTGAATTAATTTTGTTGTCTGTATGCTTAATTTGAGAAAAATGACTAAATCACAGAAAATGCAAAAGTGACTTGCTATTTGTTAAAGGGCAATATTGACATGGCCTTATAAATATGAGGTACTTATAATGTAATTGGACCATTTGAATTATGGATGGACATTAATGTACATAGATAGTGGAATTTTAATGTTGTTATTAAAAGGTTAAAATTTGAAATCTATTATTAAAGAAATTATAATAAAACAAAGCTTAAAAAAATAAGCCATTTATTTGGTGTTCATCCACCGAA
Organism: Gossypium bickii; assembly: GCA_025503065.1. Lineage (NCBI taxonomy): Eukaryota > Viridiplantae > Streptophyta > Magnoliopsida > Malvales > Malvaceae > Gossypium > Gossypium bickii. The sequence goes on along the minus strand of CP106717.1, from coordinate 35,175,381 downwards.
TATTGAAAAGAAAAAAAGGGTTTAAAGCTTTTACAATATTCGGCCATTGAAGAGCTTGATTCAAGGTTAGTTTTTGTTCGGTTTTTGATAATTTCTACATTTTTGTAATCCTTGCTTCGAGCACTTCAAAACCCATGTCTTAATTTTTTGAATTGATGATAATTTTGAAAAGTGCCATTGATGAACTCATAAGCTTTGTGATGATTGTTGATGAAATATGAAATATATGTATTAGATTAACATAGTTTATCTTTGGATTTTTGATGAATTTGAGTAATTTGGACTAAATTGTGAAAATAATATTTTGAAGGACTAAAATGTGAAATAAATGAAATATATGGACTTGTATGGAGAATGGGAATATTCGGCCAAGCTTGGGTGATATGAAATTTTGTGTATTTTGTGATTTTGTGAAATAGGGACTAAAATGTCAAAATGTGAAAATATGAGGGCTAAATTGTAAATTGCCCTAAATGTGTGTTTTTGGATTGAATTGAATGAATTGGTGAATAAATGGGTTAAATTTGAATATGTATAGATCAAGAACCGAAGAAAACAGATTTAGACCGTAGAAAGTCGAAAGTGATCAAATAGTTGAATCCGTCTGTTTATCCGAATCCGAGGTAAGTCTATATACAAATAAATGTATTTAAGTTAAATTATTTATGTTCATTTAATATGGAACTGTGATGAATGGCTTTAGATGAGATACGAGTGAAATTCGAGAAAGTATCAATAATGTGTTGTTATCCGAAAAGTCCCGTACGAACCTAGGAATAGATAGGATTTTATATGTCATGACATAGGTTTTTGATATGAGATATCGTGTAAGACCACATCTGGGACGTTGGCATCGATATGAGACATCGTGTAAGACCATGTCCTAGACATCGGCGTCGATATGAGATTTATGTGTAAGACCATGTCCGGGACATTGGCATCGTATTTGATTCGTGTAAGACCCTGTCTAGGACAGTGGCATCAATATTTGGTTACATGTAAGACCACGTCTGGGACGTTGGCATTGTACGATTATTCCGAGTATTCCGAGTATCCTATTTAATTTAGAATGGTTCAACGGGCAAATTCGAGAAATGAAAGACTATGTATAACCGTTTCAGGTATGTTTGGTGTGTATGCTTTGTTTAAGCATGAAAAGTGAGTATTTGTGGACTTGCAAAAGAGAAAAATGTGCATAGATGCAATAAATAAAATGTGATATATGTATGATTAAGATATGAGCAAAAGAGATGCTTTGAGATATGATATGTTGGTAAGCAATGGCTAAACAAATGGGCCAAAGGGGAATTATGTATTTGAAATGAAGATATATCAATGAACTTGTATTTGCTATGATTATAAATGTTTATATTTTTAGTTTATTTGTATATGACTTACTAAGCTTTTGGAATGCTTACTCTGTGTGTGTTTGCTTTGTTTTATAGATCGTCAAAGCTACGAAAGGCTCGGGGATTATTGAGGATCATCACCACACTATCAAACTCTATTTTCGTTTCTTTTGAATGTGCACATAGTTAAATATGGAATGTATAGGTTAGTTATATTGACTTATGTTTGAGATGTGTATATAGCCATGTGATATGGCTAGATATATGAATGTGATATGAATAAGTAGTCATGCTATATGATGCATAGTTTAGTATGGTTTGATGGCTAATAGGAAGATCAAATAATGGTATGTTTTATGATGCAAAGTTACCATATTATTGATGAAAGGTTGTTATACAGAAAAGATATGTTTTGGTTGATTTACACTTAGTAATGCTTGTGATGTGAATGAGGTAAATGTTGCATAAGATGGTGTGCCTGAAGTGTTCTTGAATGGCTAGAAAAGATGCTCATTTTGGAATGATTTGAATTGGTATATTGCTTGTAGGTGTAAACCAATGTATGGGTGGCAAATTTGGCCATTAAAATGGCCTATAATCGCCCACACGGTTGAGCACACAGGCATGTGGCTCGACCGTGTCCTTTGTGGTTGCATTTCAAAACAAGTCAGACTCGACCACAGGCGTGTGACTGGCCATGTGATGCAAATCAGTAGTGACCGGGCGAGGCACACGGGCATGTCTACGGCAGTGTGGACAAGTCAGTATGTATGCCCTATTTTGCCACGGCTTAGACTCACGAGCGTGTCTAAGGCCGTGTGCTTCCCACACAGGTTGTGACCTCTGTAGCTTTGTAAATTTTTTTTAAATTTCTAAAAATTTCGTATAAGTTTGGCTTAGTCCCGGCCCATTTCTAAAGCATGATTAAGTTCTCATAGACCTATTTAAGGAACACTTAGATTACATATTGATTTGTTACAATGTGAAATGGTTGTAAAAGTTTCAATTTGTCTGGTAATGCCTTTAACCCTACACCGGCGATGGTTACGGGTTAGGGGTGTTACACTACGTGTCAGGGAGTGCTTGGCACCCCATTTGATGGTTATACCAACTAGTGCTGGGCACATTTATTGTCGATTTTATCGGCCAACACATGGCACATTTCATTATTACAAATTTGTTTGTCAGGCACTGAGTGCCAACTTGGTGTGTTGGTTGGATCCGCGTATTCATTTGAGTCATGTTAATAGGAAAAATGAAAGTGAAAACCAAGATTAACACCACTTACCCATATTCAACGTCGAAACCGGGTACGAGGCATTACCGGACTTAACTTGCTTGAACATACAACTTTGGGCTATAAAATTTCGTTTCAACTTAAAATTTCTTATTCACATTTATACTGTCCTTATTAAGGGCCTACGAGGCCTTAAACATGCAAATAGAGGGTCTCGGAATCAAACAGGGAACTTTTGTACACTTAGAAAATTTTTGCCTAAACAGGGCCGCACGCCCGTGTGAAATGGGACATGCCCGTGTGGGCAGGCTGTGTGGTCACACACGCCCGTGTGGGCAGGCCGTGTGGTCACACACGCCCATGTCCCTAGCCCGTGTGGAATTTATTTTTCTTTTCGAACCTACGGGGGTTTTCACACGTTCGGACACACGCCCGTGTCTTTGGCCCATGTCCTTCACACGGCCTAGACACGCCCATGTCCTTACCATTGTGTGAAAACCTGGGTATTCTGTTTATGATGTCAGCAACCTCATAAGGGGCACACGGCCTAGGCACATGCCTGTGTGCCTAGCCCGTGGTCGACACTGACTTGCAACACTAACAAGCAGAGGACACACGGCCCAATTACACACCCATGGGACTAACCGTGTGTCACATACGGCCTAGACACACGCCCGTGTGTCTACCTGTGCGGACCAATTCAAAGTTATTTTTCAAGCCATTTAGCCACTCTCACTTGCACACATTCACACATCATCACATATTATTCTCAAATCATCAATTGTAATACTTAAATTCTCACATTTGAACCATGGAAACCAAACTATCTTTCCATATACGAGAGAGTACTATCACTGGCATAAATACAATCAACATAAGCTATCATCCATGGCTATACACCATCGAGCCATAAACTATTTTAGATCAATTCATTTGGCTACATTAACTATGACTTAATTAAACAAAAGATAAGATCCCTATACATGCCATATCTCAAGAAGACTTGAAAACTTATACCCAGGTGACTACTCGATAGTGTGAAAGCATATCCGGCAATCTCCAACCCGAGCTAGTTAAGTTAACATATAAGAGATAGGGAAGGAAGAGGAGTAAGCAATAATGCTTAGTAATTCATATGCAAATTTAAATCAACTATTGACATTTATTTATTTTACTCCACCACAAATGTATTATAATAGGATTTACATTTAAGCTCATGGTTACCCAATCAATCATTCATAATGCTTACTCATATCATGTCTTACCACATTCCTACAATATAACAAATATAATGCTTACATTTACTTAGTCAAGTTTCTCGATAACACCTCGGAATAATAATAATTACTCGGTGGTTTCGAACACAGCCCACCATTTAATAATTAATAATGTAACACCCCAAACCCGGCCTAAACGTTACGACCAGATCTGATATGTTACAGGGTGAAGTAAAAACGAATTTTGTTGAATTTAGGAAAAATCGTAGATTTGAAAACTTTTTCATTAAGGCGATGTCTTGAAAACAGTGATTCATTAGTTTAGGAGAATTTCAATTTTTAGTTAATCAAATATTCGTTATGCTTGGTGATACTTGGAAGAAAACATTTATTTCGGTGTTACTCGTATTTTGAAAACCCCATCTTTAATTTTGTGATTAAGTTCGCATAGTGTCAAATTTTAAACAAACAATAAGTAAATAAAATAAAACCCAAATGTTAATATAGAAAGGCCTTATTACACAAATAAAATCCCCAATTCAAAATTAAAGTAAAGCAGGAAAAGTTTACGAAAAGTGAAGTCTTTATGGCCTCTACGAGTCTGCCTCGGCTCCCATATCCACGATCTACTAATCACCTGAAAGGTTAAGCAAGTGGTGAGTCACCGAGACTCAGTGTGTAAATCCCCTATAACACATAATCGGCTCGAGGCCCACAATCGCATATCGGGCATTAGCCCACTCAGGATGACATAAAGATAAATGAATGCATCATGTCCTAGCCCAAACCTAGTTATTTTCCATCCTCTACACGCCAATCCATACCAGCCAAACACACCGTGGGGATTTCTACAATCAACCCTCCATCCGCTACACGCCACTTTGACAGTTATGCTGTCAATCATAATGCCGATCACAATGTGACCTAATAATATAACGTGGCCTAGACACCGATCACTACGTGACCTCATAATATAATGTGGCCTTGCCACCGATCACTATGTGACCTCATAATCAAGCACTTCCCCCTAAACATCATATCCATACACCATGCATGACACACATACCGTAACAAATGCAACATGCTAACAACAACGTAATAGATTACCATATACATCCATACACGCAAGAACGATACTATAATCACGTACCTGGCATTCCTTGCCTTACCCACAAGGGTATCACGACTGTCATCACAGCCTTTTTTGGCTTTTCAGTCCATACAATCAATATTACAATTAAAGAAAGTGTATGAGGTTTTACACACCTGATAACATGTAAAATAATACTTTCTACATCGACACTATCGATAGCAGAAACGACTGCTATTTGCCTCCTACTCTGCTCTGAAGTCGGTCCACAACTCGGTGGCCAATCTCGCACTGCTAACACTACACGTTTTTTAAACTTAAGGGTTGGGTTTACGGGTCCAACCCCCTCCTTTGCCTGATTGGTATTGGATTCTATCAAAAGATCTTGGTCAGAAGATACTATAAGGAAATAATGGTTGTTTAACAACTATACAGGGTTAAGATAGCGAATACGAAAGTGAACCCAATCAAATATCTGAAGAGAAAACCCTTACCTTGAAATCCCGAAAAGAGAGGTAGGGTTCAAAGATTCGACTAGCACTATTTCCCGGAAGAGGCGCCCTTAATAGACCAAATCAAGGAATGATTCGAAGTAGATGCCCAACACTTAGCCCCTTAATCGACAGAACACCAAGAGAAAGAAACAGGTTAAGATATCAGTCAAGGTAGATTCAGCCTTACCAAGAAAAAAGGGAATACGGGTTTAATCAAGGAGAAAACGAAAGAGAGTGATCTTACCTTAACACAGAGGATTCGAATAACACCCAAGAGAATTCGGCACAAGCACAATAGTAGAGAAGATTTGGCAATGAACAAGAATGGGAGAGAATAAAATGGTAGAACCGAAAATGAAGACAAGAGAACTCAAATGAAGGCTTAAGAGTTTCGACTTTTAGAGAATTTGAGGGAAAAATGCAAGAAAGAATGGCTAGGAAGATTCGGCTTATACAAGAAAATAGAGAGGAGGAATCATTTCTAAATAGAAGAAATGGAATAGGTTTCGATTTGAACAAAAAGAGAACAAAGATGGGTGTGCATTGTAAATTCGGCTAAGAAGAACAAATGAAGAAGAAATGGTGAAATGATGGAGTTGGTGGGAGGTTTCGGCCAAGAGCTTATCACCACAACTCGTTCGAACCCAGAAGAAGAAAGAAATATTCGGTTTTTGATGGTGAAGCAATTGCACTCAAGTGACCGAAAATGCCAAAAGAAAGGGAGAAGATGCTTTCGATTTCTGATAGAAAAGAATGAGAAATGGAAAAGAACTAAAGGTTACCTAAAAACAAAACACTAAATGCTCTCCTAGAGAAAACTCACAACTAAGGCTTCAAACTTTCAGCACCTACACTTACCAAAACCGAACCCACAAGTTTTGACAGATCCCCCCTTAACACTCAACAAAATTTCGGCTCACACCTTTGCCTCACTCCAAATCCCTTATTTTTCTCTACAAAGCTCCCTAACACCCATTCAAACTGATTAACCACTTCAACCCTCCTCCATCACCTCTCATCCACTCATTTCAAATTCTTTGACTCATTCCACCAACCACCCTGAAGAGTTCCAATGGAAGCCACCTCCTTAGCTTCCTGACGCAAAAAGAGAGCTTCCAAAAGCTGTCAGCGTGACTTGAACTTCTTTCCTCAGCTGCCCCTTGTGGACGCCACCCTCCTTGCTCTCTAAGTGACTTCACTTGCCACCTTACCACATTACTCCTTGTGTCAACAACTACAGCCAATAAACCTTAAGTCCTGCCCCCAACCAGCTCCCCTCCAAAAGTGCCCAAAATTTAAAATTTGGCCAAGGTTCCGACTTAGCCCCGGGCCTTCCTAGAGACCCCAAACACACTCAAACAATACACATAGCATACCAGACACACAGAAACAAGATAAATGCAGAGTCCCCAAATCCCAGATGTTACAGTTCTACCCCCTTAAAGAAATTTCGGCCTCAAAATTACCTGGTCAAAAGAGATGAGGGTATTGCTTCCGCATAACATCCTTTGGCTCCCACGTAGCCTCTTCTGAACCGTGATTCTGCCACAACACTTTAACCAAAGGGACTGATTTCCTACGCAATACTTTGATGTCACGATCCAAGATCTGTACTGGTTCCTCCTCAAAGGATAGATCAAGCCTTACTTCGATTTCTTCTACTGGCACAACATGAGATGGATACGAACGATAGCGCCTTAACATAGAAACATGAAATACATCATGAATCTAACTTAATTCTGAAAGTAGCTCGAGCTGATATGCTACTGGTCCCACACGTTTTAATACACGATGAGGCCCGATGAACCTAGGGCTTAGCTTACCCTTCGCCCAAATCTTAGAACCTTCTTCCACGGCGAAACCTTTAAGAAAACCCGATCACCTACAGCAAATTCTATATCTTTGCGCTTCAAATCGGCATATGCCTTCTGCCTATCGGACACCTCTTTCAAACGAGCCCTAATTAACTTATCCTTCTCCTCCGTCTCTGTAACCAATTCTGGACCCAAAATTTGATGTTCCCCCAATTCTGCCCAACAGGTAGGAGTACGACACTTCCGCCCATACAACGTTTCATAGGGTGCCATTTGAATACTAGCTTGGTAGCTGTTATTGTATACGAATTCCGCCAATGGTAAGAACTCCTCCCAACTACCCTTGAAATCAATGACACAACCCCTCAACATGTCTTCCAAGATCTGAATTACTCTCTCAGACTGACCATCAGACTGAGGATGGAATGCTATACTGAAATCCAACTTCGTACCCAACGCTTGATGCAACACCTTCCAAAATCTCGACGTAAACCCAGGGTCCCTGTCTGATATGATAAACACTGGTACCCCATGCAACCTCATCACCTCTACTATATACAGCTTAGCCAACTTATACAGAGAGTAATCGACCCGAACCGATATGAAATAAGTAAACTTCGTTAAACGATCAACAGTTACCCAAACCGAATCCGTCTTAGTAGGTGTGAGAGGTAGCCCACTAACAAAGTCCATTGTGATCCTCTCCCATTTCCACTGTGGAATCTTTACCGGCTGCAACAACCCTGAAGGTAACTGATGTTCCGCTTTTACCTGCTGGCACGTCAAACATTTACTTAAAAATTTGGTTCCTTCTTGCTTTAAACCCAGCCACCAAAACTGTTCTCGTAAATCCCGGTACATCTTACTTCCTCCAGGGTGCATAGCATATGGGCTGCTATGTGCTTCCTGTAAAATCTTACCCCTCAGCTCCGGATCCCTTAGCATACAAGTTTTTCCTCAAAAACATACTACCCCATCACTATTCACACTAAATTCTGTTGTCCCATCACCTGACCCCAACCGACACTTTGACTTTAACAACTCATCAGCCTCCTGCTTCTCTTTAATCTGACTGACCCAAGAAGGTTTCACTTAAAGTTTAGCTAATAGACTCCCATCATTGTATAAGATGAGATGAGCAAACATTACTCTCAAGTCAGAGATTACCTTATGACTTAACGCATCTGCCACCACGTTAGCTTTACCTGAATGGTAATCGATCGAGCAATCATAGTCCTTTAAAAACTTGATCCACCTCCTCTACCTTAAGATCAACTCCTTCTGGATGATGGTCTGTATAAATGACGAACTTCTCCCCATACAAATAATTTCTCCAGATCTTCATGGCAAATACTACCGTTGCCAATTCCAAATCATGCATGGGATAATTTAACACATGCGGTCTTAACTGCTGAGACGCATACGCCACCACTTTTTCGTCTTGCATTAACACACATCTTAATCCTGTGTGTGAAGGATCACAATAAACCACGAACTCCTTTCCAGCCTCCGGCTGAATCAACACTAGAGTCTCCATCAAAATCCTCTTCAGCTTCCCAAAAATTTCTTGTTGTTGTCAGCCCAAACAAAAGGTACCCCTTTCCTCAACAGCTTGGTTAAAGGTGCTGCAATTAATGAGAACCCTTCAACGAACCTTCGGTAATACCCAACAAGACCAAGGAAACTCCGAATCTCTGCCACAGACTTAGGTGGTTTCCAATCTAACACAGCTTCAATTTTCTGGGGATCAACCCTAATCCCCTTTGCCGACACAACATGGCCCAGAAAAGTAACTTCACTTAGCCAAAATTCACACTTACTGAATTTGGCGTACAACTGTTTCTCCCTCGGGATTTGTAAAACCACTCGAAGATACGAATCGTGCTCCTCCTCTGATCTTGAGTAGACCAAGATATCATCTATAAATACCACAACAAACCGATCCAGGTAGGGTTAGAATACTCAGTTCATCATGTCCATAAACGCTGCTGGTGCATTGGTCAACCCAAACGGTATCACCAAGAATTTGTAATGCCCATAGCGAGTCCTGAAAGCCGTCTTATGAATATCCACTTCCTTGACCTTAAGCTGATGATATCCTGACCTCAAATCTATCTTTGAGAAAACTGACGCCCCCATCAATTGATCAAACAAGTCGTCAATCCTCGGCAACAGGTATTTATTCTTGATCGTCAATTTGTTCAACTGACGATAGTCAATGCACATACGCATTGATCCATCCTTCTTCTTAACGAATAGCATCGGCGCTCCCCAAGGCGATACACTCGATCGGATAAAACCCCGATCTAACAGTTCTTGAATCTGTGCTTTTAGCTCCTCTAACTCCTTCGGTGCCATTCTATATGGGGCAATAGACACTGACGCTGTTCCCGGAAGAAGATAAATACTGAACTCCACTTTGCAATCCGGAGGTAATCCCGGAAGCTCTTCTGGGAAAACATCAGAAAATTCCTTCACCATTCTAACATCCACTACAGTTAGCTCCTTGGCTTCCAGAGCCCAGACAAAAGTTAAGAATGCCTCACATCCTTTCCTCACCATCCTTTCTGCCCTTAAACCAAACACTACATTTGACAAACAGTTCCTCCTTTCACCTATCACTAACATTTCATCATCCTCAGGAGTTCTTAACACCATACGCTTGGCTGCACAATCCAAATTCACTTGATATCTCACCAGTCAGTCCATACCTAAGATCAAGTCAAATTCCCCGAACGACAGTTCCATCAGACCAGCTGGAAAAACTACCCCTTCAACTTCTAGAGGTACATCCCTATAAAGTTTGTTCACCACTACAGATTGTCCTAGTGGGCTAATTACAGTCATCTCCCTAGAAGAAATCTCAGAGTCTATTCTTAAAGTTCCAGATACCACACTAGCAACATAAGAATGTGTCGACCTAATATCAATCAGTGCAGAAAAAGGCAATCCAAAGATTAGGAACGTACCAGTTACGACATCCGGCGCATCACCCTCCTCTCGGCGTCTTGCTGCATACTCTAACACCGGCTGTCTCTCATCAGTGGCCTCTAAACCTCTGCCTGGTGCTCCACGGCCCCCCATCGAAACCATTACCTCCTCTGGCTGGACTACGACCCCTTTACGGTTGCTGACCACTTCTACCCTACCGAGTATAACCACGACCTACAGCCCTCGCACCGCCGCCCGCTCTTGTGGGCGGGCTCTAACTGATGATCGATGAGACCCACACCTGAAACATCTTTCGTTACTCGTCCAACACTCGCCCACATGAAATTTACCACATCGAGCACACCTCTGAGGCCGACTATCCACAACAGATCTCACAACCCGACTCGGCCCATCCAACCTAGATCTTTTCTGGAAACGCCCAGCGGTCCCCGACGATCCAAAATTCCTTTTATTTCTACCTCTATCTCTATCCTGATTCTGCTTTTCGGACCTCTTCACTTCCTCGGCTATCTTAGCCTTTTCCACTAAGACAGTAAATTCTCTTTCTCGTTGTGGAGCTATCAGCACTCATAAATCATCCCTCAGACCATCTTCAAACTGAACACAACGCTCATGGTCTATGGCCACTATTCCCCGGGCATAACGACTAAGACGTAAGAATTCTACCTCATACTCAGCTACCGGTTTATTCCTCTGAACCAAATTTAGAAACGCCCTACGCTACGCATCCACATAACTCGATCCGATATACTTACCCTGGAACGCCGACTTGAAGAAATCCCAGGTAATGCGGTTAGCCACTGAACCATCCCTGACTGTCAGCCACCACTGATACGCCTCATCCCGCAGAAGAGACACAACTCCTTTCAACTTCTCCTCCACCGTAAAATCAAGATCATCCATGATACGCTCTACTTCTTCTAGCCAATACTCAGCTACATTCGGAGCTACACTCGAAACGCCCCTAAACATCTCTGCTCCATTGGCTCGAAGTCATTCAGACACCAATTTTTGAGCCCAGATCCTATGCTCGCTCCAGCAACCCTCTCTAAGACCCGTAACATCGCCTGAGACACCACATCGTCCCCGCCCGTTGGATCCTCGAAGACTGCTCTTCGCACCGTGGCGATCGGGCATCTCATTTCGACGACCCATGTCCTGACTCCGAGGGTTCAGTCCCAACACCTCGGCCTCTACCATGGTCGCGTACAGCACGTCCACGTCCCCTAGTACTCATTGCTGCCGATACGCCTTTATCTGATTAAAAGTTTTATGAATTACTATTTCTTTCACCGTTTATTACCGAGAAATTTTATGAGAAATAGCTTTAGAGAGTAGTTTTCGCAAAACAAATCACAACCTAGAGGTATTAGTCTCTAAAGTTTGAATCTCCTAGAGCTAACAAGCATATTTCTTCATGCTATTTCATGCATATATCATCAAGTAATTAGAACACTTACCTGTGTGGATCGGGTGTTGGTAGACTCGGTTGCCATATCTCAAACAAAACATTTTCCCTAATTAACATTCATATCAATTTTATAGAACACTGTTGAACTCATGAACCCATTTTACAGCCCGAGTTTTGCAACCTAGGCTCTGATACCAAAATTGTAACACCCCAAACCCGGCCTAAACGTTACGACAAGATCTGGTATGTTACAGGGTGAAGTAAAAATAGATTTCATTGAATTGAGGAAAAATCGTACATTTGAAAACTTTTTGATTAAGGCGATGTCTTGAAAACAATGATTTATTAGTTTAGGAGAATTTCAATTTTTAGTTAATCAAATATTCGTTATGCTTGGTGATACTTGGAAGAAAACATTTGTTTCGATGTTACTCGTATTTTGAAAACCTCATCTTTAATTTCGTGATTAAGTTCGCGTAGTGTCAAATTTTAAACAAACAATAAGTAAATAAAATAAAACCCAAATGTTAATTTAGAAAGGCCTTATTACACAAATAAAATCCCCAATTCAAAATTAAAGTAAAGCAGGAAAAGTTTACGAAAAGTGAAGTCTTTATGGTCTCTACGAGTTCGCCTCGGCTCTCATATCCACGATCTACTAATCACCTGAAAGGTTAAGTAAGGGGTGAGCCACCGAGACTCAGTGTGTAAATCCCCTATAACACATAATCGGCTCGAGGCCCACAATCACATATCGGGCATTAGCCCACTCAAGATGACATAAAGATAAATGTATGCATCATGTCCCAGCCCAAACCCAGTTATTTTCCATCCTCTACACGCCAACCCGTACCAGCCAAACACACCGTGGGGATTTCTACAATCAACCCTCCATCCGCTACACACCACTTTGATAGTTATGCTGTCAGTCATAATGCCGATCACAATGTGACCTAATAATATAACGTGGCCTAGCCACCAATCACTACGTGACCTCATAATATAACGTGGCCTAGCCATCGATCACTACATGACCTCATAATATAACGTGGCTTCGCCACCGATCACTATGTGACCTCATAATCAAGCACTTCCCCTTAAACATCATATCCATACCCCATGCATGACATACATACCATAACAAATGCAATATGCTATCAACGAGGTAATAGATTACCACATACATCCATACACGCAAGAACGATACTATAATCACGTACCTGGCATTCCTTGCCTTACCCACAAGGGTATCACGACTGTAATCACAGCCTTCTTCTGCTTTTCAGCCCATACAATCAATATTACAATTAAAGAAAGTGTATGAGGTTTTACACATCTGATAACATGCAAAATAATACTTTCTACGTTGACACTATCGATAGCAGAAATGACTGCTATCTGCCTCCTACTCTGCTCTAAAGCCGGTCCACAACCCGGTGGTCAATCTCGCACTACTAACACGGCACGTTTCTTAAACTTAGGGGATGGGTTTACGGGTCCAACCCCTCCTTTGCCTGATTGGTATTGGATTCCATCAAAAGATCTTGGTCAGAAGATACTATAAGGAAACAATGATTGTTTAACGACAATACAAGGTTAAGATAGCAAATACGAAAGTGAACCCAATCAAATATCTGAAGAGAAAACCCTTACCTTGAAATCCCGAAAAGAGAGGTAGGGTTCAAAGATTCGACTAGCACTATTTCCCTGAATAGGCGCCCTTAATAGACCAAATCAAGGAATGATTCGAAGTAGATGCCCAACACTTAGCCCCTTAATCGACGGAACACCGAGAGAAAGAAACAGGTTAAAATATCAGTCAAGGCAGATTCGGCCTTACCAAGAAAAAAGGGAATACAGGTTTAATCAAGGAGAAATGAAAGGGAGTGATCTTACCTTAACACAGAGGATTCGAATAACACCCAAGAGAATTCGGCACAAGCACAACAGTAGAGAAGATTCGGCAATGAACAAGAATGGAAGAGAATAAAATGGTAGAACCAAAAATGAAGATAAGAGAACTCAAATGAAGGCTTTTGAGTTTTGACTTTTAGAGAATTTGAGGGAAAAATGCAAGAAAGAATGGCTAGGAAGATTCGGCTTATACAAGAAAATAGAGAGGAGCAATCACTTCCAAAGAGAAGAAATGGAATAGGTTTCGGTTTGAACAAAAAGAGAACAAAGATGGGTGTGCAATGTAAATTTGGCTAAGAAGAACAAATGAAGAAGAAATGGTGAAATGATGGAGTTGGTGGGAGGTTTCGGCCAAGAGCTTATCACTATAACTCGTTCGAACCTAGGAGAAGAAAAAAATATTCAATTTTTTATGGTGAAGCAATTGCACTCAAGTGACCGAAAATGCCAAAAGAAAGGGAGAAGATGCTTTCGGTTTCTGATAGAAAAGAATGAGAAATGGAAAAGAACTAAAGGTTTCTCAAAAACAAAACACTAAATGCTCTCCTAGAGAAAACTCACAACTAAGGCTTCAAACTTTCAGCACCTACACTTACAAAAAACCGAACCCACAAGTTTTGACTGATCTCCCCTTGACACTCAACAAAATTTCGGCTCACACCTTTGCCTCACTCCAAATCCCTTATTTTTCTCCACAAAGCACTCCCTAACACCCATTCAAACCGATTGACCACTTCAACCCTCCTCCATCACCTCTCATCCACTCATTTCAAATTCTTTGACTCATTCCACCAACCACCCTGAAGAGCCCCACTGGAAGCCACCTCCTTAGCTTTCTGACACAAAAAGAGAGCTTCCAAAAGCTGTCAGCGTGACTTGAACTCCTTTCCTTAGCTGCCCCTTGTTGATGCCACCCTCCTTGCTCTCTAAGTGGCGTCACTTGCCACCTTACCACATTACTCCTTGTGTCAACAACTACAACCAATAAACCTTAAGTCTTGCCCCCAACCAGCTCCCCTCCAAAAGTGCCCAAAATTTAAAATTTGGCCAAGGTTCCGAATTAACCCCTGGCCTTTCCAGAGACCCCAAACACACTCAAACAATACACATAGCATACCAGACACACAGAATCAAGATAAATGCAGAGGCCCCAAATTCCAGATGTTACAAATAAGGTGGTATCGCACACAGCCCACCATTCGTACCAATCACGACGGTATCGCACACAGCCCATCGATAACAAATAATAAGGTGGTATCGCACACAGCCCACCATTGTCTCACATTCACGGATAAATATTCACACCCATTTTTTATGTCGAATGTTCATACAAGGATTTCCTCACTCTCTATCATTTTGAGTAGACCTCTACAATGATTATACACATTCAAGCAATGCATTATTAAGTAAAACATATGCAATAAAGAATGCATTATTTACACATAAACTTACTATGGATTCATCATATACCGAAATCACTTCATATGAATTCTGGGTACATACATGTACCACTCATGTCATGTACACATACTTCCTTAGTTTCAACATACTTGTTGAATCATTCACGATGCTACAAAATACTCTTGAGTCTCATACATATAAAATTGCATCAACGTCATATCCCCAATAGGGTCTTACATGAAATATCATATCGATGTCATGTCCCTAATGTGGTCTTATACAAAATCTTACATCGAGGCCATATTCCAAATATGGTCTTACACGAAATCTTAATAACCTTAGTAACTTAGTATTTGCATTCTATTCATTCTTAAAGGTCCATTGAAGACTTTGACTCCTTGACATCTCGTCAAAATCATAAATAATATATTTCATAAAAACAATTTACAATCCATACAATGTCAAAATATCAAATACCTCACGCAGGGTTGCGTTATTTGCACACGAACTTACCTCGAAACCAAAAAGGGTAAAAAGGAGCCTATTTGCCGATATCTCTTTTTTTCTCATTCTAGGTCCAAATCTCGTTTGCTTTGATCTATAACAATGGAATTTATTGATTTAATCATCACACTAATCAATACATTTTAAAATTTCTACTTTGTCAAAATTACAATTTTGCCCTTGGACTTTTGAAAAATTACAATTTTGCCCCTAGGCTCATATATCAATTTTTATCCAATTTCTTTGTTAATCAAGCCTAGCCGATTCAGTTCCCTCCTAAGCAACTCAATTTCAACTATTACACACATTTACCACTTTTTTCACAACTGCTACAAAAAAGTCCTTTTAGGTGTTTTCATGGTAACACCTTTCACAAAACTTGTTCATCTAACAACTAAGACTCATTTCCTTCCATAAAAATGCAGCAAAAAAACTTAATTGCTCTCATGGAAAAACCCTAGACTCTTAACCATTTTGCAAAATAGTCCCCTCATTAGCTAGCTTAAGCTTTAAGGGTTCCAAAAGCATAATTTTTATCAAGAAATGATCACTAGAACACTTACTTGTAAGGAGAAGAGTGTGCTGAAACTTTCAAGCTTCCATGGCTATTTTTTCTTGAGAAAATTCAGTGGAGAGAAGGGAAAGAAAAGATTATATCTTTTCTTCTCTTTATTTTATTATAAAAATCAATTTTTATCAGCAAATTTCACCTAACCAAATGACAAAGTCTATTCTTTGTCCCCTATGGTTGGCCATCACTTCCCCCATGGCCTATTTACACTTTAAGGACCTCCAATTTAATATTCTATGGCTATTTGGCACCTCTAGCAAATAAAATAGAACTTTCGCACTTTATGCGATTTAGTCCCTTTCCGCGATTAAGCATGAAATCGCTAAAATTAAAGCACCAAAATTTTCAGGCACCCTTATAATCATGCTATATCCCATAAAATAAAATTAAAATAATTTTCTCCAACCCCGGATTAATGGTCCCAAGACCACTGTTCTGACTAGCCCCTAAATCAAACTGTTACATTACAACTTGTGAAATGAATTAAAATAAAGTTGAATATGAACTTTCGATTGTATACAATGAATCTTGTGATGAAATGATACATTATTGTTGATTTTTCAATGAATTTGAGTTGAAAGGGTGATGATCCATGTTAATGTTTTGATTTGGGTTAGAAATTAAAGCTATGAAAATGTGAAAGTACACGGGAAATTGTGCATATTGTTCATTACATTTAACTTAAGCATTAGTATATATCATATTATATTTAATATTCAGATTATAGAAATACTACTGAGGTTTACTCAGTGTACGATTTGTTTTTAGTGCGCAGGTTAGGTACTTAAAGAATCGATTGTTGATCTAGCATCCGGCGACAATCTCGAACTCAAGTGTTGGTGAATTGTTCTTTTTGGTCTTGGAATGTACCTAAGATGTTTTATTCTTATAATGGCCATTTGTATCTTGTTAGCCTTTAAGACTATATATAAATATGTGTAAGTGTGATGGCAGTGGTCTTGTTATGGTTTTATGCATAATGTCTTCATGGATGAGAGAGTAACATGCTAGTCATTGTGTCTTGGCTGATGCTTGGATTTGGTTTGATGGATGGTATGATTAGATTATGCCTTAGCAAGGAACTTGTACGTTTCAAGCTTATACTTATGCTTTGCTTAGAAAGATGTGGCAGTTCAAATATTTAGGTTATAAAGCTTATATGGAATCAAATGTAAAATGGTTGTTTGCTTACATGTTTGGCTAGTTTTGAATTGTTGATGAAGGTTCCATTTAGGGCATAATAATTAGGCACTAGGTTAATTGATTTAAATGATGTTTTTAGCATGAATTTGGTTTTTTTTTTTTTTGAATTGGTTGAAGTATGATATAATTGGTTGCTTGTATGATAAGTGAAGTAGGGATTTTAAGCTTGCTATGTAAGGTATTTCTAGGTACACACGGCCTAGTACACGGCCGTGTGGCTTGTGAGTTTTGGTTGTTTTTTGTTGCACACGACCACAAAGAGTTACACGGTTTGCACACACAGTTGTGTGACCTATCCACAAGGTAATGTGACCCATCCACTAGGCCGTGTGACCCATGCACACGACCATGTGGCCAATCTTAAACTAGTTCGACTCTTGTACACGTTTTAGTGACACGGTCGTGTGGTTTTTCACACATGGGCTAAGCTTTCGTGCATGGCCAGGGGACACGGCCATGTGACCCCTGTATGCAGATTTTTCCGTCCTTTTTAAATTTGTTTCAATTTAATCCTTATTAATTGCCTGTAACACCCCTTACCTGTATTCTACGCCGGAACCGGGTACGAGATGTTACCGTACTTAACTCACTCAGTCATACAACTTTAAGCTATAAAACTTCATACCAACTTAACATTTCTCATTAAGGGCCTACGAGGCCTCAATCAAACTTACGGAGGGTCTCAGAACCCAACCAGAAATTTTTGTGCATTTAAAATTTTTTTTTTGTCTAAACAGGGTCCACACGCCCGCATGGTCACACATGCCAATGTCCCTAACCTGTATGGGATTTATTTTCATTTCAAACCTACAGGGGTTTTCACAAGGCCAGACACACATCCGTGTTCTTGGCCCGTGTGCTCCACACGGCCTAGACACGCCCGTGTCCTTGCCCGTGTGCAAAAACCTGGGTATTCTATTTGTGACGTCAGCAACCTCAAAAGGGACACACGGCCTAGGCACACGCTCGTATGGTTAGCCCGTGGTCGACACTGACTTGAAACATTAACATGCAAGGGACACACGACCTCGTCACACACCCATAGGACTACCGTGTGGACAAGAACAAGGCTATTCACCAAGCTCTTTTCATCACCCTAGCTCACACAACATAATCCCATTCAACAAATCACTAAGCAACCCAAATTTGCCAGATACACTTCCATTAATAACTTCATCTTTTCATAAATTAGTAATAATGAGCCATCAACTATGGCAATATACAAAAGAGTTCATCTTTAAAGGAGCCAATACATACTTGGCCAAAATAACAAAACAATTCACCTAGTCTAGCCCTTATACATGCCATACTCAAAATACTAAATCTAGATATGCAGAGATTAGCTAATAGTGTGGGTGATCTTCCAATTATCTTAGTATCCCGACCCGGCTCTTTGACACTATAAAATAAGGGAAAAGAAAGGGAGTAAGCTTTAAGCTTAGTAAGTTTACATGTAAACAATAAACATCATAATATGTGCTAATCAATAAATAGCATTTAATAATAAGTACAAACATTCCACATTCCAAGATCATGCTTACTCATTTCAACTCTTACCACATTCCAACCATATCACAAGCCAAATGCTCATATTAGTTAACATACATCCCTGCACTTATCACCACATGATCACATGAAACAACACATCACAATTTCATAATAAGCCATTCACAGTAATACCAAACACTCGGTGGTTTCGCACTTAGCCCACCATTAATCTTTAACAGGATGGTACAAGAATATTTACGGTGGTATCGCACATAGCCCACCAAATGTTAATATAAACGATGGTATCGCACACAGCCCATCGTGAATAAGTAGTAAGGTGGTATCGCACATAGCCCACCAACAAGAATAATTAAGGTGGTATCACACACAACCCACCATTAATTACTACGGATAATATTCCACATTTACATATCTATTTCAATGTTCATACAAAAATTATTCACTATGTACCGAATTCAATCCATCTAAATCGTAAATGTTCTCAATCATACAGTGCACCAATAAGTAACAACATGTGTATTTAAGATGCATCATTTACACATAAACTTACCTCGGCGCAAAATGTGTTAATTTGCGGTTTAATCCGAAACCTTGCCTTTTCCCTGGTCAAGGTTAATATCGCGCTCTTCATGATCTATAACAACAAAATTCACTCATTCAATCATTTTATAATCATAATACATCATAATCTCTACTTAGGTAAAAATGACCATTTTGCCCTTGTACTATGGCAAAGTTACGATTTTGCCCCTAGGGTCGTAAATCATTTTTCATGTAACACCCCATATCTGAGTCCAAGGCTGAGACTGGATATGAGACATCACTATGCTTGAACTTTCTTAAACATGCATTTACGGGCTGTAAAATTTTGTTCCGAATTAAAAACTTTTCTTTCTTAGTCTAATCATACATTTCATGGACCTACGAGGCTTTAAACATGTATCTGAAAACTTTCAGAACTTAATCGAAAACTTTTCTTTAAAGCAGGGGTCACACGCCCATGTGGCCTGGGACACGCCCGTGTACCCCTTAGACACGCCCATGTCTTCCAACCGTGGTCGACACTGACTATATTCATACAGCCTTGACACGCCTGTGTCCTCCAACCGTGGTCGACACTGACTATATTCACACGGCCTGGGGCACACGCCCATGTTCTGACCGTGTGTCACACACGGCCTAAATAAACGGTCGTGGGATTAACCCATAGTCTATTCTGACTTAAGGTACTAAGGTGCAGGGGACACACGGCCTAGACACACGCCCGTGTGTCATCTGTGTGGGCACTTAAAGGCTATTTACCAAGCCAATTGCCACCCTGAAATCAAGATCAATCTCATATTCAATTCAACAACTCAGGTTACTACATCTTTCATGAACAATACTATATGCTTCATTGATATCAATAGACATACATACTTAGCCCATCTTGGCCTATAGACATACATACTTAGCCCATCTTGGCCTATCATTTAGCCATATACAAAAGAATAATAAGCTTGATAGCCTATACTTTAGTTTTTCTTAAAACATATACTCAAAATGAAGTGTTTCCTATACATGCCATACTTAATTAAAAACAACTTGGCTATACCAAAATAGCGATTGATAGTGTGTTTTGAGCTCCGATAACAATAATCCATGAGATTAGCTTGGCAGAACTACATGGAAAGAAAGGATAAAAGAAGTAAGCATTTAGCTTAATAAGTTTGCATATAATGCACATAGCAATATGTTTGTTTAACAAAAACCCTTTGGCATAAACAATGGCATCATAATTTCAGCTGTTTAAGCTTACTTACTCTTATTGATTCTTACATATCTCATGACACTTACTAGTCTCATGCTCGTGAGGTAGACAAGATACCTGTATCACTTGATCACATAGATCAGCATACTTTACTATAATAATTATAATCTCTAATTCATCATTCATAACATGAATAATACTCATTTTTAACTTGATAATAGCTTTGCTTACTTAATTTTCTTGCTATCTCATTTAAGCTTTACTCATTTGCCCGATGAATTTCTATGAATAACCGAGGATACTGAATCTCATCCCACATATAACTCGATGCCAAAGCCATATCCTCGATAGGGTCTTACATGAGATCTCTCATCTTGGTATTGATGCCATGTCTTGACATGGACTTACTCAAAGTCTTCCTTGTGTGTTCCCTTGGGAACTTACCATTGCCATGTCTTGACATGGTCTTATTTGGTATCTTTACTCATGAACTGGTCAATGCCGAGCCTTGGCTTGGACTTACATGAAATCTTTCTTGTTATTCACCAATGCCATGCCTTGGCTTGGACTTACATGGGATCTCTATCTCATGATAGCTTTTCAATGCCAAGACTTGTCTTGGACTTACATGGTAACTTTGCTTGATTGCCGATGCCATGCCTTGGCTTGGTCTTATACGGACTTTCTTATCTCATGTGGTAGATCGAGTATCCTAAGTAATTCAACTTCAATCTGGACTTTCTCATGCTTAATCTCATTAATTTCTTTGTATACCATACCATTAAACATTGTCATGAAAGTAATGTATATTTAACAACATAACAAGCAATTTAATGAAAATATTCATGAAGCTTGGAAATCATACAAACTTACCTCGATATACAAAATGTATATAGATATGCAATTTAGTCCTCGACTTTGTTCTTGCCTCGGTTTCAATCCGGGCTTCATTTTTCTTGATCTATAATAATAATTTAGATCATTTAATACTCACATTGACTAAATTGACTCTTAACTCATACTTTGGCAAAATTACTATTTTGCCCATAAACTTTCTCATAGTTACACTTTTGCCCCTAGGCTCGTAAAATAATTTTCATACCACTTTCTTAAACTTCATGATTAGCTAATTCATTATCTCAACTATAGCAATAACAAATTCTCACTATTTCTACCATGTATGACAAATTTCATAATATTAACAAACTAGTCCTTACTAGCATTTTTCATGAAATTCACTTAGAAAAATATGTTTATCTAACATCAAAATCTCATAATCTTCCATAAAATATAATTTTACAAGCATCTCATACATGGGAAGATTTATGAACATGAATCTTAGCTCATCTTATAGCTAAAAATATCTAATTCATAATACGAGGATTCCAAAAATAGGAAGAATATTAAGAACGAGGCTAAAATGAACATACTAGCAAGCTTGAAAGTTTGAAGAACCCTAGCTATGGAGTCTCTCCAATTTTTGGCACAAGGAAGAAGATGAATAAGAATTTTTTATCATCTTTTTCCCTTTTTAATCATTTATGACCAAAATGCCCTTCTCTTTAAAAATTCCCCATTTACTAACTCATGTCCATTTTTGTCCAAAAATTATAATTTGGGCAAATTGCTATTTAAGGACTTCTAATTAATATTCTAAATCTATTTAATGCAAAAAGCTTCTAGAAACTCATATTTTTCAACTTTTGTAATTTAGTCCTAATGGACCCTTTACTAGAAATTTTCATAAAATTTCTTCATGAAACTTTCATAATATCATGCAACCATCTCAAATACCTTAAAAACTCATATTACTACTTCGAATTTGTGGTCTCGCACCACTATTCCGACTAGGCCCTAAATCAGGCTGTTACATTTCATCACATTTTCCCATTAAACAAGACTAGATGAACATTTATTTCTCTTACAACTACTCATAATTCCAACTATTTCATGAATCTATTACACAATTTCAACTTTTACAACTTAGTCCCATTTAGGTGTTTTCATGGTAACACCTTTTGTAACACCCCTATCCCGAGTCTGTCGCTAGATTAAGGTTAGGAGCGTTACCGGACAGATCGGAAACATTCACAGACAAAATCATACATTCAATCATCATTCTCAGACATAATGTCCCTTAATCGGGTCCTCGAGACCTTAAGGATGCTTATAAACCGAGTCGGGACTAAACTGAAACACATACGAAATTCCATGAAAATTTGAAACTTTTCTAAAATATAGGGGAGACACGCCCGTGGGAGGAGACCGTGTGCCCTCCACGGCTTCTATACACCCCCGTGTAACCATCCGTGTTTATACTGGCTATACCAACACGGTTATTAGGCACGCCTATGTGCCATGGCCGTGTACTTTTAAGTCATATACTGACTTCCCCACCACGGCCACCAAACACACCCGTGTTGAGGCCGTGTATTTTTATGTTAACTACTGACTTGAACACCACGGCCAAATGACACACCCGTGTCGAGGCCGTGTGATTTTAGGCTGAATCCTGCCAATTTACCGACGGTCTAAGGCACGCCCGTGTGCCACAACCGTGTGACATTGTAGGCCATTTACAAGGCCAAAATGCCAACCAAAAAGGTTCATACCTATAAGCATCATTTACCAACACATATCAAGCATATATGGCAACCAAAAACATACAAATAGCCATCCAAATCATGCACATTTGATCACTAAAATAATCACAACTATACATTAAATTTTCATTCAATATATACATTCAAAATCAATACTAAACATACCAATTTGCATAACTAAAACTCAATTATACCTATGCACCATTTGTCTATATAGTTACCATCTTGTAACCATTCCATATATCAACTAATCATATCACAACAACTTCACAAATCACATTCGTCTAAGCATGATACCAAAACATAACTAGCCAAATCACATGGCTAAGTTCACTTTACAAATCATCACAAGAACTAGCCTATACATGCCATATCTAGCTATATACATATCCAAGGTGTACCAAAATGATATTAGTAGTGTGATGACGATCCTTGACGGTCCCGAGCCTTTAGTAGCTTTGACGACCTATAAAACAGATTAAACAGACATAGAGTAAGCTGTCCAAAAGCTTAGTAAGTCAATATACTAGCAAACTTAGCATAAAATGCATATACTTGCTTTGGTTCATACACTTTTGACCACATTAGCCATATTCATAACTCGAAGATCATACAATCACATATCTCATTTCACCAAAACTTTATACAACATATCATCAATTCCATATTCATAGCATCATAGTAAGATCATATTGATGCTTACCTTGTATACACAATTAGTATATAATCAACATACCTGAATTGGATTTACAATCACATATTTGTTCATAGCTCGATTTTGCAATTAGTATCATAGACTTGTCCGTTGAACAGTAATAAATCCAGTGGAATACTCAGAAAGCTCAGAATAATCGTACAATGCCAACATCCCAGATGATGTCTTACATGCACTCGGATATCAATGCCACTGTCCCAGACAGGGTCTTATACGAATCAAAACGATACCGATGTCCCAGACATGGTCTTACACGTAAGTGTCATAATGATGCCAACGTCCCAGACATGGTCTTATACGCAAAGTTTATATTAATGCCAACGTTCCAGACGTGGTCTTACACATAATCAAAAATCGATGCCACTGTCTCGGACAGGGTCTTACACGAATCTCAAATCAATGCCAACGTCCCAGACGTGGTCTTACATGATAAAACAGAACAGATACCTATGTCAAGGTTTCGTACGAGGCTTCTCAGACTTAGTCATTATACCGAACTTATCTCGGAATTCAATTACAGAATTTCTCATAAGCATTCATTATCATCGTTAAACATATGAACAATTACAAATGCATACATATTCATTTATTTGTATAGTGACTTACCTCGGATTCGGTTTATCAGAATAGAAAATGGCTACTCGATAACTTTCGCTTTCCCGCGATCTAAATCTGTTTTCCTCGATTCTTGATCTAAAAATATTCAGAATTAACCCGTTTTATTCAATAATTCATTCAATTCAATCCAAGGGCACTCATTTAGGGCAATTTGCAAATTAGCCCTCACATTTGCACACTTAATCAATTTAGTCTATTTTTCTCAAAACATCAAATTCACAAATTCAATATACAACCAAGCTTAGCTGAATATATATATCATACAAGCCCATACTTTTCATCAAATTGACAATTTAGTCCTCCAAAATAACATTTTCTCAATTTAGCCCTTTTTAGCTAAATTCATCAAAACTTCAAGAACAAAACATATTCATCTACCACCAATCTGTCATTTAACACCTTAAAGCATCACAAAACTCAACATAGCATCAATGGCATAACTTGCAAACATCACCAATACACAAAATTGAAACATGGGTTTGATAGTAGACAAAGCAACGATTACAAAAACGCAGAAATTATCAAAAACCAAAACCAAATCATACCTTAATTAGAGCTTACAAAGGTCGAATATCAAGCTTCTTTCTCTTTTCTTTTCTTTTGTGTATATTCGATGGATGAACAATCAATTAAAGCTTATTTTAAGCTTTAGTTTTATTAATAATATGATATAAACTAATTTACTAATATAACCTTTCATATAAAAATGTATAAAACATAGTTACAAGGTCATTTATGACCTCAGCCATCCATTAACCATGGAAATGGCCAAATTGCCACATAAGTCCTTATATTCAAAACACATAAGCACTTTAACATATAGCATACAACTTTCATATTTAATGCAATTTCATCCTTTCGTCAAATTAAACACATAGACAGATAAATTAACTTACAAAAATTTCGCACATGCTTAACCATATCTCAACGGTACAGAATATATTATTAAAATATTATACGGACTCGGATTCATGGTCTTGAAACCACTATTCCGACTAGGGTATAAACTGAACTGTTACAGCTTTCTTAAAAGTTGTTCCTTAACTCACTAACATTCATTTTCTTCTATAAAAACTCAGCAAACAACATAAACTCTCTCTCATGGCTAGTCCCTATACTTTCAACCATATTGCAAATTAGTCTCCTCATTAGCTAGCTTAAGCTTTGGGGGTTCCAAAAGTACAAAAATTATCAACTAAAACCAAATCACTTACTTGTGTGAGGATAAGTTACTAAAATTTCAAAGCTTTCACAACCCCCCTCTATGCTGGCATTTTTGATGGTGAAGGTGATGAAGAAAAATGGATGATATCATCTTTTCTTATTTTATTTATTTCCTTCGAATTAGTTCACCTAACCGACCCAATTTTGAGTCTATTGTTCCTTATGGTCGGCTATCAACATTAGGAGGGTCTAATTTTACATTCAAGACCTTCAACTTAAAGTTTCTTATCTATTTAATACTTCTAGCTTGTAAAATGGAACTTTTACACTTTATGCGATTTAGTCCTTTTTCACAATTAAGCCTTAAATCACTAAAATTAATGCACCAAAATTTTCATGCATCCTTATAATCATACTATAACACATAAAATAATGTCAAAAATAATTTTCTTCATCCTCGGATTAGCGGTCTCTAAACCACTGTTTCGACTAGCCCTAAAATCGAGCTGTTACAACTCTCCCCTCCTTTAGAGATTTTCGTCCCCGAAAAACTTATCGGTAAAAAGGGTTGGATATTGTTCTCTCATGGTTTCTACCAGTTCCCATATAGCTTCTTCCACACCGTGTTTTTGCCATAACACTTTTACTAAAGCTATGCTCTTATTTCTCAACTGTTTAACCTCCCGAGCCAATATCTTAATTGGCTCTTCTTCATAAGTCATGTCCGATCGTATCTCGATTTCGATAGAGGGATCACATGCGAAGGATCGGAACGATATCGCCGTAACATTGATACATGAAACACGTTGTGTATTTTCTCTAACTCTACCGACAAAGCCAACCGGTATGCCACTGGCCCAATCCTTTCGATAACTTTATATGGCCCTATGAATCGCGGACTCAATTTGCCCTTTTTACCAAATCTCAATATTTTCTTCCACGGGGATACTTTCAGAAATACTTTGCTGCCCACTTGAAACTTGATTTCTTTCCTTTTCAAATCTACGTACGACTTTTTTTGGTCCGAAGCAGCTTTCAGACTATCACGGATCACTTTCACTTTCTCCTCGGTCTTTTTAACTAGATCGACCCCATGGATTTGCTTCTCACTAAGCTCGGTCCAGTACAAGGGAGTCAAACACTTGCGACCGTATAAAGCTTCGTACGGTGCCATCTGTATACTCGACTAATAACTATTGTTATAAGCAAACTCAACTAAAGGTAGATACCTTTCCCAACTACCTCCGAACTCTAACACACAGCATCGGAGCATATCCTCAATAACTTGAATCACTCTTTCAGATTGGCCGTCAGTTTGAGGATGGAACGCAGTACTAAAATTCAACCTTGTACCTAAGGCTTCCTGTAACTTCTTCCAAAATCTCGAAGTAAATCTAGGATCTCTATCTGAGATAATAGATATAGGCACTCAATGTAATCTCACTACCTCAGCAGTATACAACTCGGCCAACTTATCAAGTGAATAATCAACACGTACCGGTATAAAGTGAGCCGACTTAGTTAGTCTATCAACAATAACCCACACAACATCTTTCTTTCTCAGAGTCATAGGCAACCCTGTTACAAAATCTATTGTGATCCGGTCCCACTTCTACTCGGGAACCATCACCGGCTGAAGTAATCCCGAAGGTACTTGATGCTCGGCTTTCACTTGTTGACAGATCAAACATCTTGTCACAAACTCATAGATGTCTTTTTTCATAGCTGGCCACCAATAAAATTTCTTCAAATCATTGTACATTTTCGTGCTACCGGGATGTACTGACAAGTGACCACTGTGTGCTTCATGTAAAATTTTTCGGATCAACTCATCATCTTTAGGTACACAAACCTTGTCATGGAACATCAAACAAACATCTGAACTCACCTAAAAATTAGAATCATTTCTTGATTCACACTTAGCTTGCATCTCATTATCATTCTTTTGCGCCTCACGTATCTATTGAATAAATAATGGTCTAGCCTTCAACTCAGCTAATATAGCACCATCCTTAGACAATGCTAAGCTTGTACTCATAGCTCTCAAAGCATAACAGAGATTTTCTGCTTAAGGCATCTACAACTACATTCGCTTTCCCCGGATGATAATCAATTACTACCTCATAGTCCTTCAATAATTCGAGCCACCGCCGTTGTCGCAAATTCAAATCCTTTTGGTCCATTAAGTACTTCAAACTTTTATGATTAGTGAAGATTCAGAACTTTTCACCATATAAATAATGACGCCAGATCTTTAATGTGAAAACAATTGCAGCCAACTCCAAATCATGAGTAGGATAATTCTTCTCATGCGATTTTAACTGTCTCTAGGTGTAAGCTACTACCTTACCCTCTTACATCAACACACAACCGATACAATTTAATGACGCATCACTGTAGACCACAAACTCTTTCCCCGACTCAGGTTGTACTAAAATCGGTGCCTCAGTCAACAATGTTTCCGATCTCTCAAAACTCTATTGACATTTCTCAGTCTATTCAAACTTGACATCCTTATGTAACAGTTTTGTCATCGGGGTAGCAATTATAGAAAACCCCTTTACGAACAGTCTGTAGTACCCTGCTAAACCCAAAAAGCTTCTAACTTCTGACACATTTCTTGGCGGTTTCCACTCCACTATAGCCGAGATCTTACTCGGATCAACTCTAATACCATCACCCGACACAATGTGTCCTAGGAATCCGATCTCTCGGAGCCAAAACTCACTCTTGCTAAATTTAGCATGCAACTGTTTGTCTCTTAAAGTCTGCAATACAATTCTCAGATGCTCTGCATGATCACTCTCATCCCGAGAATAAATCAGTATGTCATCGATAAAGACAACTACAAACTTATCCAAATACGGTCGGAAGACATGGTTCATTAAATTCATAAAAATCGCAGGAGCATTCGTTAAACCAAATGGCATGACAAGAAACTCATAATGGCCATACCTCGTTCGAAATACAGTTTTCGGCACATCTTGCTCCTTAACCCTCAACTAATAATAACTAGACCTTAGATATATCTTAGAGAACACTGTAGCTCTCTTCAGTTGATCAAATAAATCATCTATCCTTGGTAAAGGATACTTATTCTTCACTGTCACATTGTTAAGTTGTATGTAGTCTATACACAATCTCATCGACCCATCTTTCTTCTTTACAAAAAGTACAAGAGCACCCTACGGTGAATAGCTCAGTCTTGTAAAACCCTTATCCGTTAACTCTTGCAACTGAACCTTCAGGTCTTTCAACTCTAATGTTGCCATCCTATATGGAGCAACCGAAATAGGTGCCGTTCCCGGAACTAACTCAATCCCAAACTCAACCTCTCTAACTGGAGGTAATCCGGGTAACTCTTTTGAGAACACCTCTGGATATTCGCATACCACCGATACTTATTCAATCTTTACCTCTAACTCTTGAGTATTCAGCACAAAGGCAAGATAAGACTCGTATCCTTTCCTCAAGTATTTCTCGGCTACTATAGTTGAAATTTTCACAAACAAATTATTCGATCTACCTGATCCAACCCGGACGACATCTCCATTTTCACATTTCAATTTAATAAACTTGCTACCACGGTTCACTAAAACATTATGAGCCGTCAACCAATCCATACCAAGAATCAAGTCAAATTCATCAAACGGCAACAACATAAGATTTACTGGAAAACAATGACCTCTAATTGTCAAAGGACAATTCCTACACACCTTGTCAACTAGCACATGTTTACCTAACGGGTTTGACACCTTTACTACAAATTCCGTAGACTCAACAATCATACTCATACTAGATGCCAATTTCATGCAAATGTAAGAATGGGTAGACCCCGAATCAATCAAAGCAATAACAGAGGTGTTATGAAGAGAAAAAATACCCGTTATCACATTTGGAGATGATGCCTCCTCGCGAGCGCAAATGGTATAAGTCCTTGCAAGTACCTGACCCTCCGATCTCACAGTAGAGTCTCGAGGCGTACCTCTACTACTGGTCTAACCTCCCAGGTTCTTTTGTGATTTACCCCTCGAAGATACATTGCTTAATCTCACTTCTTACTTTCTTTCCTTCTCCTCCCTCTCTGGACAATTTCGGATAAAATGGTCGGGTGAACCGCACTTGTAACAATTGCGATTGTTCCCCCAACACTCCCCAGTGTGTTGCCTACCACAATTCGGACACTTCGGTTTGGGCTTTGGATTGCCCACACTTGCAATCAAGGTGGCTTGAACTCTCGAGCCCGAATATGTATTACCTCGATCTCGACGTGAATACCCAACTGATGCAGTCGTCCGAGGGTTCAACTCATTGGACCTCTTCGATTGAGCTTGGTGTGATTTACTCATTGACCTTTTTCTTGCATCTCGAGCCTCACTCACGGCTTTCCTCTTTTCCTTATTCAGTTCTTCGGCCTTACATGCCTTATCAACCAACACCACAAACTCTTTTAACTCCAAAATCCCAACTAGAAGTCTGATATCCTCATTCAACCCATCTTCAAACCTCTTGCACAAGATAGCTTCTGTAGACACACACACTCTTGTGCATACTTGCTGAGCCTAACAAACTCGCACTCATATTCTACCACAGTCATTTTTCCTCGCTTTAATTCAAGGAATTTTTCCCATTTCTGGTCTACAAATCTTTGGCCTATATACTTCTTTCGAAACTCTTCCAAAAAGAAGTCCCACGTCATTCTTTCCCTTGGAACCACCAACGTCAACATTTTCCACCAATGGTATGCCGAGTCTCTCAGCAAAGACACGGTGCATTTTAAACTCTCCTCAGGTGTGCAGGAGAGTTCATCAAATACCCTCATTAAGTTCTTAAGCTAAAACTCCGCCCTCTCAGGGTCATCATCAATATTAGCTCTAAATTCCTCGGACCCTTGCTTCCAAATCTTATCTACTGAGGGCTTGGTTATTCTCACTAAATCTATACATTGTGGAGCCACAAGAACTGGCTGTGGTATAAGAGGGGGTGGAGGAGGTTGAGCATTAGGGTTTGCTCGTACAGACTCCATGTACCAATTACTCATCATTTGGAGAAAGGCTTCCCGGGTCTCTTCTCCTTGACCCATAGTCTTGGGTAAACTCTCTACAGGTGCGGTCCCTTACGCGGGAGCGGGCGCATTACTAGCTACGTCATCAATAGCCGCTCGATCGAGATCCATTTACTATATTAAACAAAGTTTAAAATTGTCAAAAGCCACCACACTATCAATATACGATTATGGCATGTATAGCTAGACTCTTACACACGCTAGTGTAGTCCGAGAAACCACTAAACCATAGCTCTGATACAACTTAATGTAACACCCCTTACCTGTATTCTACACCTGAACCGGGTACGAGACGTTACCGTACTTAACTCACTCGATCATACAACTTTAAGCTATAAAACTTCATCCTAACTTAACATTTCTCATTAAGGGCTTACGAGGCCTCAGTCAAGCTTACAGAGGGTCTCAGAACCCAACTGAAAATTTTTGTGCATTTTAATTTTTTTTGTCTAAACAGGGGCCACACGCCCGTGTGAAATAGGACACGCCCGTGTAGGCAGGCCGTGTGGTCACACACGCTCATGTCCCTAACCCGTGTGATATTTATTTTCATTTCGAACCTATAGGGGTTTTCACATGGTCGGACACACGCCCGTGTTCTTGGCCCGTATGCTCTACACGGCCTAGACACGCCCGTATCCTCACCCGTGTGTAAAAACCTGGGTATTCTGTTTGTGATGTCAGCAACTCCATAAGGGGCACACGGCCTAGGCACACGCCCGTGTGGCTAGCCCATGGTCGACACTGACTTGAAACACTAATATGCAGGGGGCACACGGCCTCGTCACACCCATGGGACTACCCGTGTGTCTCACATGGCCTAGACACATGCCCGTGTGCCTACTCGTGTGGACAAGAACAAGGCTATTCACCAAGCTCTTTTCATCACCCTAGCTCATACAACATAATCCCATTCAACAAATCACTAAGCAACCCAAATTTGCCACATACACTTCATGAATAACTTCATCTTTTCATAAATTAGTAATAATGAGCCATCAACTATGGCAATATACAAAAGAGTTCATCTTTAAAGGAGCTAATACATACTTGGCCAACATAACAAAACAAATCACCTAGTTTAGCCCTATACATGCCATACTCAAAATACTAAATCTAAATATACCGAGATGAGCTGATAGTGTGAGTGATCTTCCAATTATATTCGTATCCCGACCCGGCTTTTTGACACTATAAAATAAGGGAAAAGAACGGGAGTAAGCTTTAAGCTTAGTAAGTTTACATGTAAACAATAAACATCATAATATGTGCTAATCAATAAATAGCATTTCATAATAAGTAAGAACATTCCATATTCCAAGATCATGCTTACTTATTTCATCTCTTACCACATTCCAACCATATCACAAGCCAAATGCTCATATTATTTAACATACAGCCCTGCACTTATCACCACATGATCACATGAAACAACACATCACAATTTCATAATAAGCCATTCACAGTAATACCAAACACTCGGTGGTTTTGCACTTAGCCCACCATTAATCTTTAACAGGATGGTATCGTACATAGCCCACCAACAAGAATACTTACAGTGGTATCGCACATAGCCCACCAAATGTTAATATAAACGATGGTATCGCATACAGCCCATCATGAATAAGTAGTAAGGTGGTATCGCACATAGCCCACCAACAAGAATAATTAAGATGGTATCGCACACAGCCCACCATTAATTACTACGGATAATATTCCATATTTACATATCTATTTCAACGTTCATACGAAAATTATTCATTATGTACCAAATTCAATCCATTTAAATCGTAAATATTCTCAATCACACAATGTACCAATGAGTAACAACATGTGTATTTAAGATGCATTATTTACACATAAACTTACCTTGGTGCAAAATATGTTAATTTGCGGTTTAATCCGAAACCTTGCTTTTTCCCCGGTCATGGTTAATTCCGCATTCTTCTTGATCTATAACAACAAAATTCACTCATTCAATCATTTTATAATCATAATATATCATAATCTCTACTTAGGGAAAAATGACCATTTTGCCCTTATATTATGGCAAAGTTACGATTTTGCCCCTAGGCTCGTAAATCATTTTTCATCACATTTTCTCATTAAACAAGCCTAGCTAAAAATTTATTTCTCTAACAACTACTCATAATTCCAACTATTTCATGAATCTATTACACAATTTCAACTTTTACAACTTAGTCCCATTTAGGTGTTTTCATGGTAACACCTTTCACAAAAGTTGTTCCTTAACTCACTAACATTCATTTTCTTCTATAAAAACTCAGCAAACAACATAAACTCTCTCTCATGGAAAGTCCCTAGACTTTCAACCATATTGCAAAGTAGTCCCCTCATTAGCTAGCTTAAGCTTTGGGGGTTCCAAAAGTACAAAAATTATTAATTAAAACCATCAAAATCACTTACTTGTGTGAGGATAAGTTGCTGAAATTTCAAAATTTTCAAAACCCCCCTCTATTCTGGTATTTTCGGTGGTGAAAGTGATAAAGAAAAATGGATGATATCATCTTTTCTTATTTTATTTATTTCCTTCGAATTAGTCCACCTAACCTACCCAATTTTGACCAATTTTGAGTCTATTGTCCCCTATGGCCGGCTATCAACATTAGGGGGGTCTAATTTCACATTCAAAACCTTCAACTTAAAGTTCCTTATCTATTTAATACTTCTAGATTGTAAAATGGAACTTTTTCACTTTATGCGATTTAGTCCTTTTTCGCAATTAAGCCTTAAATCACTAAAATTAATGCACAAAAATTTTCATGCATTCTTATAATCATACTATAACACATAAAATAATGTCAAAAATAATTTTCTTCATCCTCGGATTAGCAGTCTCGAAACCACTGTTCCGACTAGCCCCAAAATCGGGCTGTTACATTGCCTACCTAGTTTTAACCTTTTGTAAGCTCGATAAATGATTGATGCTCGATAATTAATTAAGATTTTAAATTATAATTTGCTTGTAATTGTTTTTTTATTTGTTTGAAGCACCACATTACTTAGGTTCGACGACTGGACCAGATAAGGGGTGTTTCAAATGCCTTGGTCCTGGGATTTGTGAAGGTATTGCTATTCCAGAGTCCTGACATCGTGATACCCTTTCCTTGGTGAAGTTTTCGTGTGATTTCGGACCTTCGACCCTAAACCTACAACACTCAAATGAAGTTTAGGGCACCAAATGACACGATTGGCCAATTATTAAATGACACGATTGGGTCTCAAAATAAGTAAAAAGAGATAATTTCCCATATTAAATAAAAAACCTAAAAACTAACAAAAAGGACGTAAATGACACTATTGTACTTGAAAACAAGCTCTTCAAGTATATGAGGAAAGCCTAATTTGCCATATTAAATTACGATAGATCAATGAGAATAGCGGAGAAGATCGTTTGGTTGAAAGCCAAAAAAATCAAGGATTCGCTTATCTGAAAACACATGTACGATTTCGGTCTAAAGTTTATTGTTATAAATATTACAAATTGGATCGATTTTCAAAATTTTAAATTTCTACTATGCAAAAAAAAAAAAAAAAAAAAAAAACGATTCTCAAACCAGATTTTTTCCAACAAGATTAACTTATTCATTTATTTATTGTTCAAATATGATCACCAACTTAAAATGGTTCATAAAATGGTAGGCACCAACTTAAAAATATGAATAAATTGAAATTTTAATTATTTATACCATTTTTACTAACTTAGAATATTTAACTAAGTTCGTGTCATGAATTATCAAATACCAACTCAGATAGAAAAAATAAAAATTTTAAAAAATTAAAAGAATAAAATTTATTGTAAGAATATTTATATTTTTAATATTTATTTTTAAATTAAATAGCTTAAATTATAATTTATTTTCACTTTGGATAAACTACTCTTTTACTCATTGTTTTTTTGAAATTATATTAGATAATTTACTTTAAATATAACTTAATTATTATTCATATATTACAATTTATAAGTCTTTTTTTAAAATTAATTTATTATTTTTATAATAAAATTATTTTTGTTACTATCAATTGTTTTTTTTCATAAATTAATTTATTTATTAGTATAAAATTTTATAATAAAACATTAACAAACCTATTTACTATAATATTTCAAATCCAAATTTTTTTATTTATTTTAACAATTGACATCTTTATTTATTATAATTATTTTAATATAATATTTTCAATCTTCATAATAAAACATATATTTTATATACTAATAATCTATATTATTAAATTTTTTTGTTAAGATTAAATTTTTATTTCTTTTTAAAAATATTTATATTGATAAATACCGTTAATTTATGCCTCACACAAATATACAAACTTATTATATATATATATATATTCAAACGGATCACATGATCTAAAATAGAATTACTTCAACGCTGACCTAATAAAAAAAAGTTCAAAGCTTACCTAAAATAAGATGAAGCTAACTCCATATTTGTTTCCACGTAGCCCGTCTCTGGTTTGATGTTTCATTTAGAGGTCACCCGCAGTGAAGCGAAACCTGATCCCATAAAGTGGCAGCCTTTCGTCACCGAGACTACGTGGCGTTATTTTACAGGCTCCGTTTCTTCAACTCTAAAAT
The DNA here is from genome assembly GCA_025503065.1 of Gossypium bickii. Lineage (NCBI taxonomy): Eukaryota > Viridiplantae > Streptophyta > Magnoliopsida > Malvales > Malvaceae > Gossypium > Gossypium bickii. The sequence goes on along the minus strand of CP106717.1, from coordinate 35,140,191 downwards.
TGCGCCAAAACGGAAGAGAGTACCCCACTCCAATATTCTTCTTTCGGCCTATAAAAGGTACAAAATCCCTCCAAAGGGCAAAGCCGCCTCAAATCCTCACAAACACATCACGGTTTTATTACATAAAAAGAAAAAAGAAAAAAAAAAAGAAAAAGGAACTGATGGAGGGTCTCCGCCTCGCGCCACCTCAACCGACGCTACTCCACCGCACAAAGACGGTGCTACGTACATCATTCATTGGGCCACACTTTACAAAGAAATGTATCGCCCATCGGATCAGAGTCTCTGTGTCAAAACCGACTGCTGAGGTCTCTTCCCCGACCCTTACTTCTAGCGAAGACACTGTCGCTTCGTCTCCGTCGCAAGGTTTCGTGGTGGCGCCTTCCGAGCGGCCGAGGGTGTCTGCCAATTCCCTGCAATATCCCTCAGGGTACTTAGGTGCGGTTCCAGAACGTTCAGTGGACGAAGGAAACGGCGACGTGAAGAATGCGATGGAATACTTAACGAATATATTGTCGTCTAAAGTTTATGATGTGGCGATAGAGTCACCGTTACAATTGGCGACTAAGTTGTCTGAACGATTGGGTAATCAAGTTTGGCTCAAGAGAGAAGATTTGCAGCCGGTAAGAAAACTTTCCGTTTTTAAAAAATGGAACCTTTTTGTGCATTATTTAATGATTCCAACGTTCCTTTTTCTTTTAAATTTTGCACTCTTTTTGAACTTGTAGTTTTTTGTTCTGCATTACATTTATTGAAATGTGATAGACTTCTTTATCTTTATGGCTTTTGGTTTTTCATTTATAATGATATTTGTTTCTATGATTAAAGGTGGTAGTGTTGGGAGATTGGGACATCTTATATTCTATGATTTTGCTTTTACTTATTTAATCCGTAGCGGAGTCCTTATTTCAGCTTGGATTAGCGCTTTCTGTTTTTAATTTTTGTGCCCTCAGATACTTAGTGTTATGAGTAAGCATTCGCATTTTTGTAGTTGAATTTTAGTTCTATCGTGGAGTATGTTAATAACTTGCCAAAATGGAAACACTTTACTTTCTAGTTCATCGTATTTGAAATAGAGACCTGAGTACCTGACTTGTTTTTTTGCAGTTCCTTATTTTCCATATTCTGATAAAGTGCTTTCTTGTTTGATGTTCGGTATTTTCAGGTATTCTCTTTTAAGCTTCGTGGAGCTTATAATATGATGGCTAAGCTTACGAAGGAGCAGTTAGAAAAAGAGGTTATTTGCTCATCAGCAGGAAATCATGCCCAAGGGGTTGCATTGGCTGCCAAGAAGCTTGGTTGCAATGCTGTTATCGCTATGCCTGTTACAACGCCTGAAATTAAGGTATTTCTTTGTGAAGTTTCTTGTATCAATTGTGCCGTCTGTAGGATTTTTTAATTTGAATGGTGGGTTTCCTTTTTTGCAGTGGCAATCTGTTGAGAGGTTGGGTGCAACTGTTGTTCTCGTTGGAGATTCTTATGATGAGGCACAAGCATATGCTAAAAAGCGGGCTAAAGAGGAAAGTCGTACCTTTATACCCCCTTTTGATCATCCAGACGTTATCATGGGACAAGGTACTGTTGGAATGGAGATTGTGCGCCAAATGCAAGGCCCATTGCATGCAATCTTTGTTCCTGTTGGTGGTGGTGGGCTCATAGCTGGCATTGCTGCTTATGTAAAGAGGGTTTCCCCAGAGGTATGTGGTTTCTTATTGTAAACATTACTATTGCATAATGTTGCGTGGGAGCTTGGAGTTCTTTCATTCTTTGTAGATGACAAGCGCTTGCCACTTCATATATTCAGTTTCCTTCCTTTTTTATTACTTTCGAGCCTTGAATCATCATATATATTTCGAGACTTGAAATTTCATTTGGTTTTAGTTAAAGTTGGGAATTTAGTTTGTTGCTAATTGCTAGATAACTTGATCTGACCTTGGCAATTATGTTGACATATCATAATAGGCGTCCCTGGTCAGATGCTTAAGATCTTCATAGAAGCTGACTTAGGAAAGTTTTCAATTGAATGTTATGTATTGATGACAATTTCACCTTACAGACATAGATGAATTAGAATAGTTTAAGACTTAGAAGCATGCCTTATTTTCCAGTCTTTAGAAATTAATAGGCGAGCAAGCTTTTCTAACGCTACTTTATACTTTTTGCATTGCCTAATTTTAATTTGATACATAACTCAGATAACTATTGGACTACCAATATGATTATATGCATTTGTAGAAAAAACTAGAGTGGACTTAAATTCTTGATATGTTGAACTCATGATCATGGTACATTGAGAATCTCTTAATACACTATATGAAACTCGAAGGTTTTCTTATCTATTTTCAGCTCTAACATTTTTTTTCTTTTCATTTATGATCTTACAAGAGGCCTGCATCCAGCACACCTGTTACATCCTTGATTGAAACTTATGTTATACTGTTGGAAATTCACTTTTAGGTTATTCCCCCTTTTAGAAGTGAAAATTTGTTACCTTGTAGATTGCTTCAATTAGTGTGCTTTTCATGAAATGATTTAGAAACGAAATGTTTTAGGCAATTTGCGGTTTTGTTTTCTCTCTCTCTCTCTCTCTTTTTATTTTTGTTTGAAATTATATGTTTGAGCTTGTTCGTTGTTGCATGACATAATTCATCCACATTACTTGCTGGTGTCTTGATATTCAGGTGAAGGTTATTGGAGTGGAGCCTTCTGATGCAAATGCAATGGCATTGTCGTTGCATCATGGTGAAAGAGTGATGTTGGACAAGGTTGGAGGATTTGCTGATGGAGTAGCTGTTAAGGAAGTTGGTGAAGAAACCTTCTGTCTATGTAGAGAATTGGTCGATGGTGTTGTTCTTGTAAGCCGTGATGCTATTTGTGCCTCTATAAAGGTATGATTTTCATGTTCCTAAATTTGCATTGATTTGCTTTGGCTGATAAATATATATTTTTTCATCCCAATTGTTAAAATACAAAACGATAATCGATTTTTACATCTTCAGTTTCTCAAAATTTATTTTGCTTATACTCGAAAATGGTAAGGATGGAAAAAGATTGATTAATCCAAGGTTAAGCTACAGAGATGTTATGAAAATTATCAATTAGATTCAATGTTTTCCTTTGACCTTTTTCTATGCTTGGCCCCACCCACTGAAATGTTGACATATCATTTCATAAAATCTTAATTTGAAACAAAGTGTCAGGCTTTAAGTTTAAATGTGGTGTACCTTTGGTTTTATTTAGATTCTAGATGTTGTATTTTAGGAATTAGGATTTGCCTTTGGTTCTTCATATAAAGGTAACTTGGTTCTGGTTAGTTTCCTTGTATTTTGCATGTTTAACGTGAAATTATTCAGTTTTAGATGCAGTTTTCTGGTGAGCTATTTTCCTTTTTGGGATACAATTTTTTCTCTAAACTATTTATTCGCAATCTTCTAGATGTTAGAAGCCCTTCTTATGATGTTTTTCTCCTTGTTCCTCTTTTCTTTGTTCGTTATGACTAATATGATTGGTTTTCGTTGGATGACTGATGTACTCAATTAATTATCACTGATTGTTTGAATGGTTAGGATTGACTGCTATAGTGCTTGTGTTGCAGGACATGTTTGAAGAGAAGAGGAGCATTCTAGAACCAGCAGGTGCCTTAGCTCTTGCAGGAGCTGAAGCATATTGCAAATATTATGGTTTGAAAGGAAAGAACATTGTAGCTATAACTAGTGGCGCAAACATGAATTTTGATAAGCTTAGAGTGGTTACCGAACTGGCTAATGTGGGTAGAAAACAAGAGGCAGTTCTTGCAACCATTTTGGCAGAGAAGCCTGGAAGCTTTAAACAATTTTGTGAACTGGTATTTCCTTGCAAGTTAATATCTTTTAACTTATCTATAAATTTTCCACTTTCTTCATTTGTGTTACTAAATAACAGTATCTGATAACCCATTAACTATTGGGATTGACAGGTAGGACCAATGAATATCACCGAGTTCAAATATAGATGTAGTTCTGATAAAGCGGCTGTCGTTTTGTACAGGTTAGTTAGCATTTTTTGATGACAAGAGAAAAAAGATCATGCATTTGTATGTTATTTTTCTTTTGATGTTCTTTTGCGTTTTAATAGTTGAAGGGATGTGATACGTTGCCATCTATACTTTCCTATTTTAGAAGATCACATGCATTTGGAAAAAGCAGGTTTGTATGTCTTACATGGAGTTTGACTTGTGTTTGATCCCGTAGAGGAAATTGTAGTCTAAATAATGGGATGATTCATTCTACTAGGGCAACACATATCTCATCTTATCCTTAGTTAATGGCTTAATTGTAGTTTTAGTGTCTTCTCATTTAGTGGCTTAACTGTAGGTTTCTTTCCTTGCAAATAACATAATCCCTTAGGTTAGGTTGTCAAACTCTAAATACACCGGGTTCTAGACTTAGGACCATCCTGAAATTACTAGTTAATTTGTATTGGGATAGCCGTCCACTCTACACAAATTGCTTATTGAAAAAATAATGCTCAAGGTCCTTCTCTGTTGATTATCTCTATTGAGAATCCAATCTTTATCATTTTGGTATCAAAGCAAATCTTTTCTATCTCATTTTCTTTTTTCAATAAATTTCTTAACTTTTGTAACACCCCTTACCCAGTACGGTTGTTGGACCCAAGCAATAAGGTGCTATAAAAAATATCAAACATTTACAAATAATTTATAGATAAAAAATCTCAAAAAGATGTCAATTTATCTCATACGAACGAGTATATCATGTATATCAATCAATTTCAAGTTAATATCGAGCTTACGGAAGATTAAAACTAAGCAGACAACTATAGTGATCATTTTAAAATTAAATAAAAACGGTGGGAAAATTTTGCAAACAGGGGACACATAGTCGTGTTTCGTAGTTGTGTGCAAGAGCTAACCCGTGTGAGATGGGCCACACGACTGTGTAATAAACTGTGGCCGTATGCACCAAAGTCACCTAAAAATTTATAGACCACACGGTCGTTCCATAAGCCCGTGTATGGCACACAATCATGTCTTAGGCCGTGTATATATGAAAATACCTTTCAATGCAAGCTTAAAATCCCTACTTTACTTATGACACAAGCAACCAAATGTACCATTCCTCAACCAATTTAAAAACACCAAATTCATGCCAAAAACATCAATTAAATCAACCAACTTAAGTGCTTAACTAATATGTCATAATTGACACCTCAACCAACAATTCAAAACTAGCCAAACATGTATGCATTCAATCATTTTACATTTTCTTTCATATTACCCTTATAACCTAAGTACTTGTACTACCAAATCTTTTCAAGCAGAGCATAGGTATAAACATCAAACTTACCAAATCATCTTTAAGGCATAACCTAAGCATACCATCCATCATACTATTTACAAGCATCAACCGAATCACATAACATGATATTTTCTCAACCATTAGAACATTAGGCACATAACTCAAGCAACATATCAAGACATTAACAACATAACTATTATCATAATATATGCCAAAATGCCAACAATATGCAAAATGGTCATAATAACCAAAAGATTTCTTAGGTACATGTCAAGACCCAAAATGATCACATCATATGCCGGAATATACCTAACCTACGCATGGAAAACAAAATTGTACGTCGAGTATAACTCAGTGGTGTTTCCATGTCAGAATTTTAAATCATAATATAAATCAACAAAAGTGAGTCCAAATGCAAATTAATATGACTACTTACATGTCACAATATATAACTCGTTATACAGTCAAATTTTACATTTTTGAATCTATAATTTGATATCCACTAGTCATCCTTATTTTAATTTATAATAATCAATTTCTCAATTTCATAACATAATTTCATCAACCAATCATCAAATCATATATGTTCTAGCACAACTCATCACAAATAAACTTCAATTGTCCAATTATAACAATATATCAAATTTTCAAATTTATTCAATTTAGTCCCGATCAAGAAAATTAAATCGAATCGATTTAATTCAGCTCGTTCTATCATTTCTAGCTTACCTTGTGTTATGACCATGCAATGCAATTCATAAATGCAGCAATTGAGAAAGTTTGGGTTATAGAAATACAAATCGTAAACTTCGAGCTATTTGTCGATGACTTTATCTTTTTCTTTTCGTTTTGAGGATTTTAGGTCGACGTTAGTTATGAATTAACATAAATACATATCATTTTCACATTCAATTGCTAATTTATGTAATTTTTGCATTTAATTTGATTTAGTCTCCTAAATCGGGACTAACATAAATTTCACTTTTAACCCTCAAATCTAATGTCGAATTCACTAGGGTCCCTATAGGGCTTACTATTTCTCAATTACATAAGTGATGTATTTTAGTCCCTATTACACATCATCAATTGACTTTACAATTTAGTCATTTTTCTATACTAAACTTAAAATCTATTAAAATATCACTAAAAGTTTCAACTATCTAACATTGGTAACATTCACAATCTTTAACAGTATTGAAAACTATGACATGAGTCAGCTAGCTTAGATTATTGGGATTTCGAAACGATAATATTTACAAGAAAAAGACTAATTTGTACTAACCAAATTAGAGTTTGAAACCTTGAAAAACTTAGTCGTTCGTCTTTTTCCTTTCTCCTAAGCTTTGAATTTTTGGAAAGTGAATAGCAAAGTTGTTTTTCTCTTACTCTCCACTAATGTAAATGTGTTTTATTTCTTATGTTTTATTTAGTTTAATTTATTATTATATTGTCCAATATATATATTTTTAATGCTTCATTACATCCGCTACTAATGATTCATTGGTCTAATTGCTTCAAAAGTCCCTTAGTCACATTCTACATTAATATTTAATAACAATTGAAATTTTAACACTTCTACGATTTAGTTCCTACACTAAAATTAAGCACTAATTCTATGAATCTTCTTGACTGAAAATTAATTAACTTCTATTAATACTCTGTAAGATATTTAATAATAATATCTACGGTTTTGATATATAAAAACAAGGTTTTGAAGCCACATTTTCTAATACCACTAATTTTTGGGTCGTTATAGCTTTTCTTTTTTATCTCTTTGTTGATTATCTTTATTGAGAAATCCAATCCTGATATCAAAGCAAAATGACCATCATGGTTAATACTGGATTATCTGATCTCCAAAATGATCCATCCAACCTAAACCCTAATCCACCAACCAATTCAAATTTTGATTCCATTGCCCAACAATTAAGTGCCATCGCTTTTAAATTAGACTTCATAAACTTGTTAGGAGTAGAATTAGCAGTATTAAATGCTTTAGCCAATGGGATCCCTCTTACAAATAATAGAAAGACAATGACTGATGATAGTGATTGGAGGAACTAAAGTTGGCATTGCCTTTATATATCTCAAAGGTGATGTCCTCGACTTATTTTCTTGGATCAACTTGGAGCAAACTTTACCATACTATGAGGAGCTTTTGAAGGCATTGCAAGAAAACTATGGTCGGTCAAAGTTCTAAAATCTTGATGAACATCTTTGTAGTATATGACAAATAAGATCTCTCTGAGAATATAGATAAGAGTTCTCCAAAAGATCTTTGCTAATCACAAATTGGGCCGATCATTGCTTTCTTGGTGTGCTTTTGAATAGCCTAAAAAGGAGCTAAAGGTTGATTTTAGGATCCAGTAGCTGAAAAATGTCTACAAAGACATGAATTTGGCCATTCTATTTGAGGCCAAGCTAATCCCAAATTGTAGCAACAAAAGACTTGATTGGACGATATCCAGTTGAACCAACCAAACGCTCGAAAACTCATTTACGCAAGCTTTACAACCTTGGGATAACACTTCTCTCTTGGTTGTTCTTGCTAATTACAGAGGTAATTTTCATATTATGCATGCTACGGCTGAATCCTTGCAAGCACAATCTTTTGGATCTAAGCAACAAAATTGATTGAACAAGTGTCTTTGTTCTTGGTCTAACGAGAAAATTGCACCAAGACATTGATGCCCACAAGTTTTTCTCTCATGGAGATTGTAAAAGACCAAGAAAACTTTGATGAGATACTAGATGTCAAGGTGTGACAGCCACAGTTGACATGGTTGAGATTTCCTTGCTTACCATTTTAGGCAATTCTTCAATTGTTACGTTGAAGCTTCAAGGAAAATTGGACCTTGTGAAGTTATCATATTGGCAGACAGTGGCTCAACCCAAAATTTCATCTCTAATGCTATAGTTGAAGAACTTGCAATTCTAATATGTTACAGACTCTTAGGCAATAACTATGTACATGATATTATTCTAAGATAGAATTTGGTTTGATTTCTTTAAATTTCGTTCCTCTTTTAGACTATTTGGAATATTTGGCGACTTGAAGGCTGCATGATGCTCATGTGTTTGCGAAAGCTTTACGAGCCTCCTTCACATGCCGACGCGTGGGACATCACATGTTCATTAGTTTTTTACGTAGACATTGACTCACTGTCCTGACTCAAGCCTAGTGGTTGGGTGTTTGATTGGAGGTGACGTTAAAAGAGTTTTGGGGTATTTTTTCATTACTGTTTGCACACTGCTTAGAGCCCATTTGCTTGCTGTTTGGTTCAATTTGTTGGGTAATTATAATTTCATCTCTATTTGATTGGCATTGGGATAATTAGTTTTTGAAGGATTTGTAGGTGGGTCATCACAGTATTTTGTGTCAATCTTCGGCCTTGATTTGGCAAATTTAACGAAGTAGCTTAAGAGTTTTGGCTCGAAAAAAGCAAATGTGACTACTTAGCCTTCTATAGACATCAATACTTGGCATTCTTCTTCTTGTGGTGTATGTTGATAACATCGTCATTATAGGAGATGATGTAGCAAGAATCTCTCATATAAAATCTTTCTTCTATATCGATTTTTACATGAAAGATATGAGGTAGTTGAAGTATTTATTGGGGGTAGAAGTCACAAGAAGCAAAAGGGAATATTTCTATTTTAGAAAAGTACGTTCTTGATGTACTTACAGATACCTGAAAGTTGGCAGCAAAAACTTGCAGTACTCCAACGATACCTAATGTGCATCTTACAAAAGATGATAATGATCTTGTTAGATATAAGGTGGTAGTTGAGAAATTAAACTTCCTCATTGTAACTCATTCAGATATTGCATTTGTCGTAAGTAATGTTAAGACAATTTATGTCCACATAATCAAGCATTGGGCAAGGCTAGAGTGGATTTTATGTTAGTTGAGAGGAGCTCCAGGGCATGGCATAGTATACAACAATTATAGGTGTACTCGTATTAAGTGTTTTTGCAGATGTTGATTTTGTTGAATCTATGATTGATAAAAGGTCTACTATTGAATAGTGTTTTTGGTGGAAATTTAGTATCATGAATGAGTAAGAAGTAGAATGTTGTATTTCTATTGAGGTTGAAACTAGAGATAAGGCTATGACACAATTTACGGGTAAAGTCATGTGGATATAACATCTGTTAATTGAAATTGGATTGAAGCACACATCACTAGTAAAACTTTGGTACCATAATTAACATATTGCCTCGGAATCAATCTATCATGAAAGAATCAAACTATTAACATTTGTTAATAGAAATTGGATTGGAGCATACATCACTAGCAAAATTTTGGTGCCATAATTAAGTTGTTCTTTATATTGCCTCGAAATCAATCTATCATGAAAGAATCAAAGCATCAAGGTCAACTATCACTTGTTCACTGGCTGTGTGAAGTCAGGAGGACAACTTGTTGATTTGTTCATAAAGGTATTGAATGGTAATTGTAGAAAACAGAGTAATTCTTTGTATTTTTCTATATTTTATTAACTAAAGAACTGAATTTAAATAGAGAAAAGTCATAACCTAATTAGGAAAATTATTCCCTTATTCTAATAAACTACTAAAAGATAAGATAAAATAATCCTAGAATATCTCAGATGATTTATTCTAAGATTTATCTACCTAAATAAGATTTATCTATCTGTAAAGAACATTTAATATATTTCTATAATTCCTACACTCCCCTCTCAAATTTGGAGAATATACATTGTATAATCCCGGCTTGAATAATAAATTTTATTGAAAATGTGCTTTAAGCGAGCCTTAGTGAGAATGTCTGCAATTTGTCCTTTTGAAGGAATGTAGGAAAGAGTGGCTGTCCTTTTGTTGACTTGGTCAGCTGCTTTGTTCGGTCATGTTGGACTGGATTCTCGGCAATCTGAATAGCAGATTGATTATCACACAAGACTTCAAAGTGATCCTCTTGATTAGTGCCAAGTTCTTTTAGTAATTTAAGTAGCCAAATTCCTTCGCATATTCCTAAAGCTAGTGCTCTAAATTCAGCTTCAAAGATTACTTCTTGAAACAACAGATTGTTTTTACTTCTCCAAGTTGTAAGGTTACCCCAAACAAAAGTGCAGTAGCCACTAGTTGATCTTCTTTTAGTGAGGTCTCTCGCCCAACTAGAGTCTGTAAAAATCTTAACAGTTCTGTCTTGTGTTTTGTTGAACATTAAGCCGTGTCCTGGAGTTTTCTTTAAGTACATGAGAATTCTATTTGCTGTTGCCATATGCTCTTCATTAGGATTAGTCATGTGTTGACTTATCACATTTACTGAGGAAGGCTATATCCGCCTCGTCGAGGATAAGTAAATAAGTTTCTCAACTAATCTCTCAAAATTTCTCTCTGTCTACTAAAGACTCATCTTCTTTGTTGAATCTCAAATTTGCCTCCATTGGTGTATCAGCTGGCTTACAACCAAGAAAACCAGTTTCTTTGAGTAAATCAAGTACATACTTTCTTTGATTGATCACAAGTCTTTTTTTTAATCTTGCCACTTCCATTCCTAGTAAATATCTTAACTTTCCTAAGTCCTTGATTTCGAATTCCCTGTTTAACAGCTTCTTCAAATTGTTAATTTCTTTCTCATCATCTCCAGTAAGAATTATGTCATCAACATACACAATTAGGATAGCTTTCTTATTTGTAGAAGTTACCTTGATGAAAAGTGTATGATCGGCAAGGGACTGCTTGTAGCCGTTGTTCAGAATGACTTTAGTGAACCTCTCAAACCAAGCTCTAGGTGATTGTTTTAGCCCGTATAGAGACCTGTTGAGCTTGCACACCTTGTTGCTTCCTTCAACAGACTTTAAGCCAGGTGGCAATTTCATGTAAACTTCTTCCTTTAGCATGCCATTAAGAAATGCGTTTTTCACATCAAGTTGATGTAATTGCCAATCGCAATTTACAGCCAAATTTAGGTGTACTCGAACAGTGTTAAGCTTTGCCACGGGTGCAAACGTTTGCGAAATCTATCCCATACGTTTGCGTAAAGCCTCTAGCCACCAGTCTAGCTTTGTATCGTTGGATGCTTCCATTGGAGTTGTACTTTACAAAGAAATATCCATTTACAACCAACACCCTTTTTTTCCTTGAGGAAAGTCTCAGAATCGCCCAAGTAGCATTTTTCTCTAGTGCACCAATTTTCTCTTCATGACCTTCTCTCCATTTAGGATCCTTTGTAGCTTCAAATATGCTTGTGGGAATCATTCTTTATCCAAGGTTGTTGTAAATGCTTGAAAAGAAGGCATCAAAGAATTATAGCCAAGAAATTTTCAATATGATGCTTGGTGCATTGTCTAACCCATTTTCTAATAGCAATAGGAAAGTCATCTAGAGTAGGGGACTTCATCGATTTCTTCTTCCATTCCGTGATTTGACCCAAATCCAATTCTCGACAAGAATCGGATTGCAAAAAAGCAGTCTCAAGGATATTTTTCTTTTTTCTTGTGTAGACACGAAGCTTTGTTTGGGTGGTGGTGTTTGTTTGAAGATTTTCAATAGGAGTAGGTGTATTTTTAGGAGGGTGTTTAAAGTAGGTGTGGATGAGGTAGTGATAGGTATAACAGGAGAGTATTAATCGGAGTAGTCATAGGTGACAAATCAGAGGGTAAAGGTAAAATTGGTGGCAATTTTGAAGGTTGAGAATGGAAATTAGGAGAAGATACACGATTTGGTGAAAATCACTCCATGTCTCCCACGAATTTCACTGTTTGAAATAGGGATCTTGTTCATAAAAAGTGACATCCATTGTGGTAAAAAATCATTTAGAAGGAGGATGAAAGCATTTGTATCCCTTCTTAAGTGAAGAATATCCAACCAGTACACATTTTAAGGACTTAGGGTCTAACTTGGACTTATGAGGAGCAATATTTTGGATAAAAACTGTGCAGCCAAAGATTTAAAGAGGTAAAATTGAGGAGATAGGCTTAAAATGAGGAAAGTGCTGCAAAAATATAGATTGAGGTGTTTGAAATTTTAAAACCTTACTAGGCATTCGGTTGATTAAATAGGTAGCCATTAATAAGGCTTTCCCCCACAGATATTTAGGAACATTGGTAGTAAATAGAAGGGAACGAGTAACTTCTAGGAGATGCCTATTTTTCCTTTCGGCAATTTAGTTCTGTTGTGGGGTTTCAACACAAGAACTAAGCTGAACTATGCCCTTGTCTCTGAAAAAATTACCCAAAGACCTAGCAAAAAATTCACTGCCATTATCAAATTTAAAGAGCTGGATTTTAGCCCCAAACTGAGTGAGAACCATGTTATAAAATTGGGCAAAAATATTAGCAGTTTCAGATTTGTCTTTCAGCAAATAAGTCCAAGTTATCCGACTGTGATCGTCAATGAAAGTGATAAACCACTTACTATGATCAACATTCTTCACCCGAGAAAGGCCCCAAATATCACTATGGATCAAAGCAAAAGGGTGAGAAGGCTTGTATGGAGAAGGAAAATACGAAGATCTTGTATGTTTAGCAAGAGAACAAACTTTGCAAGAAAAAGAGTTTGGCCTTTTATTAATAAATAGATCAAGAAACAATTTAGCAAGATATTGGAAATTAGGATGTCCTAAACGACAATGCCATAACATAACAAAGATCAATCATTTAAAAAGTCAGAAAAGATTTGGAGATCTTGGGTTTAGTTGAGGGAGGGAGGATGTAGAGACCATGAGGATGTAGAGACCATTCATGGTCGGCCTTACCAATCATCTTCTTGAGTTCGATGCACGCAAAGTACAAGCAAGACCAAGTTAAAGGTTGCGGCGATTCAAATCCGAGAGAAATTTTACTTACGAAAATGAGATTGCAAGCCAGAGTTGGTACAAAGAGAACATTATGAAGTGCAATCTGATCATTGAGAATAACAGTTCCATGACCTTCTATTTTGCATAAGGAACCATCAGCTGTTTTGACAGCTTTACCAAAGGTTTGGAAAAAATTGTGAAATAAGGCCTTATTACCAGTCATATGATCCGTAGCACCAGAATCAAGGATCCAATTAGGAGTGAACTGAGAGGAAAACAATGCTGTGGAAGAAGGGTTATCTTCTGGTTCTTTCATGACCAGATTACCCGCACTAGACCCCTGAAACTTTCCAAACAATTTTTAAAGTTCAGCAATCTGCTCTTTGGAGAAGCTTGTGACGGATGTGTCAGCGGCAAGACTGGATTTATTATCTCTGGAGTTCTTTGACTTCCAGCCCTGAGGCTTACCATGAAGCTTCCAACACGTTTCCTTGGAGTGGCCAGGCTCACACCAAGGTCTCCCCCCTTTGGAAGAAGGAAATGTAGGAGAATAAGTTCTTGACATGGTCTAGGGTGGAAAAGAACCGGAACCTAAACTGATACCATGTAGAAAACAGAGTAATTCTCTGTATTTTTCTATATTTTATTAACTAAAGAACTGAATTTAAATAGAGAAAAGAGTCATAACCTAATTGGGAAAATAATTCCCTTATTCTAATAATTCCCTTATGACTCTTTTCTTTATTTAAATTCAGTTCTTTAGTTAATAAAGTATAGAAAAATACAGAGAATTACTCTGTTTTCTACAGTAATCGAGTTGGCTACCTATGTAACAAGTTGGACATGATCAACATTTACGCTTTAGATTAAGTGCGAGTGTTACAAATTCTTAAGCAGAGATTATGTATATGATATTACACCTAATTCTAGTATATGATTTGATTTGACTTGTTTCACTTTTTTCCTGCTTTTAGACTATGTAAACGTGTATATATAGGTTCACCATAGAGATGAAATCCAACAATTTTCTCTTCGTCTCTTCTATAACAAATCCTCCTTTTTAGTGTATAAATTGAGATGGTGAAATCATTAGTTGTGTAATTGAATTTGCAAAGATCTTTTTGTGCAATTGCCAAGCCTATCACACAAGACTTCTAGCAATCTTTGTTGGTGACACGAAATTGGTTTTGGGGATTTAATGGTTAGCATCTTTGAACTCAGTTCTGGCAAATAGGAATGAAATGTTTATGATTTTCTTGATGGCAAGCCATATAAGTTGCAAGGAGTTTCAACCAACCAATCAAATAACATCCCTTTCTAACAGAATTTCTAAGATGCTAGATAACACCTTTGAATCTTCATCTCCTATTCAATCTCTTCTTTAAGAGTTTGCACTAGTTTTCATGGAATCTGTTGGGTGAGTCGAGTTTGAATTGAGTTGAATTTCACAATTTGAATAATAAATTGGTGTCAATACCCTTTTGATTTCTGTAACTTCGAAATTATGTAAATTGGTCTCTCTCGACAAAAGTTACAAAAAAAATTAAAATAATTTTCAAAAATTCAAATTTTAAATTTTAAAAAAAATTATAAAAAATTAAAAAATTCTAAAAAATATAAAAAAGTTAAGATTTTAATTTTTTTTAAATAATAATTTTGGGACCTAATTAATGTTTCAAATTTATGATACTCAAGTAAATTTTTTTTTTATTTTGCTTTGAATTTTTTTTCAAATATATATGATTTTAAATTTATGTGCTCTAATATGGAATTAGTTATATTGTAACAATATTTTTATTTGACATGTTTAATATTTTTAATTTAACACAAACAATTTCACTCGATTAGATTCATCTCGAATTTTATTTCATTCGAATCGATTTGAAAAAATTTCAAATTTAGTTAGGATGATAAAATAGCACTCTTGAACTCGATTAACTTGAAATTTTTTCACTCAATTCGATCGAACTCACATTCTTAGAATCTGCATCCCACCTTGACAAATGTCACACTCCAAATCTAAGACCATATCACCAAATTCGCATTCACCCTTCATACATTTACAGAATAGCTTTTCGCTCTCATTTAAGACATTATGAATTTGTGGTTATGCTTTTTGGCCGCTCCAATGCCACTTTCCGAGCGACCATGAATGGTTTGTTTCTACCATACCTCTTCAAGTTTTTTTCCTTATGATATTTTGATTTATAGTTCTAGTAGTCAGCAACACCAAGATACATCTATGTTGCCTTGCAGTTGCTTTCCATCAACTCATTCTTTGCCAATTCAAAAGAAGTGTTTATTTGGGTAGATACAAATTGGTTTTTTAGGCCATGTGGTATCCTAGAAAGGCGTGGTTGTTGATCCATGAAGAAAACCAAGTAGCATTGCAATGATCAACCCCACAAAATATGAAAGGACTTAGAATCCTTGGGACTTTCGGATTACTACGGATGATTTGTGCAAAACCATGGCATCATTGATCATCCTTTTTATTGTATTCACAAAAAAAGACTGTTTCACTGGTCACCTACTAAAGAAGTTGCCTCCAACCAACTGATGGAAGCATTAACTATGGTAGTAGTGTTATGTTTACTTGATTTCTCAATGCCATTTATGTTAAATGTGATGCTTCGACAGCTGGTGTTGGAGTAATCCTTTTACAACAAGATCATCCAATTGCCTATTTCAGCAAGCGTCTTTCTTTTTCTTAGATTAAATATACTTGTGATCGAGAATTATTAGTGCTGGTTCTAGCTTTACAAAAATGGCACATTTTTTCTTTTGGATTCCCATTCTTTTGTTAAGGTTGATCATTGCAGCTTGTAAGTTTCTCCTCGACTATAGAATTTCAACTAATGAACAATGATGGTTCCCATTGATTTCCACAAGTTAGCAGTTCCCATGGATTTCACAAGTTACAAGAAGCTCTTCGAGGCTAAACAAATCATGGAACAACTCACTAAAGACCCATCTGCAGATTCTAACTTTCAAATGACTGATCAACCCCTTCTATAGATCTCGATTAGTAATTCTTCATTCTCCCACTATAAAAGATAAAATTTGGTGGAAGCTCACAATATGCTTATGGGATGTTTACTTAAAAACACTTAAAAGGTGTCAACCAATTTTTTCTGGCTACAACTTGAATTGGGATGTGAATTTTTATTCAAAATTGCTTGGCTTACTAGCAGAACAAGTATCAATCTCTTGCTCTAACCAACCTGTTGCAACCCTTGATTATCAATCTCTGGCTACAGCCTTTTATTTTTATTTTTATTTTTTTCCTGTAAGGAAATAAGGATAAAAAACTCCTGATTAAATTTGTTTATCTTTTACTGTTTTCATTTGATATACCTTTACTACTAAGAGGGGAATTATATCAAACTTTATACTTCTCATATTTGACCATTCAACAACAAAATCCACAAGGAAACCATACATATTGACCAATAAAAAATTTGCATGTTATGCAGATAAACTAGATTAGACTTTAGAGTTCAATATATATCTTAAGTTTTATATATTATATATACATAGACTTGCAAGAACTCAGGCTACCGCTTTTTTTTGCACCTGAGACAATTTAAGGGTTCTAGTGCCTAGAATGCGCCTTGCGCCCTTGACAACACTAGTGACACAAATTGCAGCTGCCTTCGTCATCTGAAGTCCATCCTATCTTTCATGTGTCACTTCTCTGTCCTGCGAGAGAAGATTTCAAAGTCACAACACCCGCTCCTCTACCCATCAATGCTGATTGAGAATTGATGGTAGAATCAGAATATATATAGCATATCATTGGTTTTAGAACTCAGGAGGTCTTACGCTTGAATTACTTGGATTCATCACTCATAGAGGAGGTGAGTTGGGAATCTTGCTGATCAGTTTCCATCCTTCTGCCTTGAGGACAAGGCAAATTTGCAAGAGGGTGAATAAATACAGTACCACCTATACTTACCTATTTTAGAAGATTGCGTGCACGTGGGAAAAAAGCTGGCTAATATGTCTTACATGGGGTTTGACTTAACCCTTGATCCTATAGATAAGATTGTGGCCAAAATGGTGGGATGATTCGCTTTACAAGTTCAACACATCTCTATCTTCTCTGGTTAATGACTAAATTGTAGTTTTGATGTCTTCTCCTTATTTTGTGGCTTAATTGTAGTTTACTGTCCTTTCAAATAACATAGCCTTTAGACTAAAAATACATTCAGGGGTTCTAGACATAGGATCATTCTGAAATTACTAATTCATTTGTATTGGGAGAGTTGTGTTTTAGATTCTTGCATTACCTTCTTCAATAAGTTACTTGTCTTTTCATTTCCATCTCTTTGATTTTTTTTCTATTGAGAAATTCAGTCCCAGTCAAGATGATTTGGTAGTCTGAAATATGTGAACTGAAGTAAGGGCATTATATTATCTGCCATGAGTGTTTGCAGTGTGGGCGTTCACATGGTTTCTGACCTTGAAGCAATGAAGCAGAGGCTGGAGTCTTCTCAACTTAGAACTTACAATCTCACAGCAAGTGATTTGGTTAAAGATCACTTGCGTTATTTGGTAATTACTAATTTTAACAAAATTTCCCTCCTTTGTGGTGATTGTATATTTGCTGTCTTTGTTAATTCTTTTAATCATATCTTTCAGATGGGAGGCAGATTGAATGTAGAAAACGAGGTTCTATGCCGGTTTGTTTTCCCGGAGAGGCCTGGTGCTTTGATGAAGTTCTTAGACACATTTAGTCCACGGTGGAATATTAGTTTGTTCCATTACCGCGGTCAGGTTAGCATCCAAGAAAAACTTTGCTGAGAACTTTCAATTCTAATGGGTTGTGCTTTAGAACAAGACATTAATCCTGATTTTATTTCATCCAACAGGGTGAAACAGGAGCTAATGTGTTGGTCGGAATTCAAGTTGGGAAGAGCGAGATGGAGGAGTTTATACAAAGATCGGAAAGTCTTGGATACGAGTATGTATTGGTAACCAATGATTGCAATTTCCAACTTCTGATGCATTAGTTAAGAAATAGGTTCTCATATTTATAGAAATAGAATATGTAGTTCCCAATAAGGTTTAAGGTCTTGGTTTTTCTTGCATTGGACTAATTACTTTCAGACTTATATGTACCCAATAATATATGAGCTTCATGATTTAAGTATCGAATTAGAGGTCAGTCAAACCAGTGAGATCTCCGTTGGTTTGATTTTGTATCTAGTTTTGAGCAGTGGACGCCATGTTACTAGAAATTTGCATATGTATCATGTATGTAAGGTAGTAAAGCTCAAGAGGCAGGAGCCAACTTCTTAGCTTCTGGTTCTTTTGAATTTGTACAGACCAACTCTACTAAAACAATTATTTATTCAAACAAAACAATTCAAGCTGTCTTTGTCCATAATGAAATTACTAATTATTAAATCAAAATATTAAAAAAAAAAAGTTTACAGGGCATAAACATAAATAAAAGGCGCATGAAATAGATACGTAAACTATATATGGTACAGGTACAGGGTAAAGAAGGGAAGAGTAATTAGGGGGAGGCTATAAGTTTTTCAATCCATGTCCACCATTATCCATCCCCATAAACACCCAACTCCTTCGCCACCACTTCACTCCAAAACCACCGATACACCCTTGTTCCTCGTCCATTCCCAAAATTAAAATCAGAATATCAGTTCTCAATTTAATTAAATTAATTAAATTGCGATTCAATAATAAAAAATATTATAATTTAACATGCCATAATTTTTATTTTGATAATTGAGGTTGGGAAATGAAATTACTTAAAATTGAATCAAAATTTTCATAGTTATAATATAATATTTTTATCAAGGCCAAAAATTTGATTACTATTATTATTATTATTATCTCCCATTATTATTTTATCAATTATCTTCCAGAATTCAAGGTGTCATGAATGCACCGCTTACCTTTCTTATTTTATATTATTATTCAATAAAATAATTTGTTGCGTTGCATTTTAAAATGAAAAAAAATATTAGAGAAAAAGAAAACTTATTTTATTGATTAATAGAAATGTTTATAATACTTTTTTAAAATTTATATTTATAGATAGAAGAAGTATAAATAAAATAAAACTTTACTTCTAATAAATATTAGAGTCCTAAAGTACATTCAACTTATCTTAATATTCATGGACATCTACTTAATAATAAAACATTTATAACACTCTCTCTTGGATGTTTAGTTATAGATAATGTGTTTTGTTAAAACCTGAAAAAAAAAATTTCTAGTAAAATAAAAAGAGTACACATATCTATAATATACATAACATGTCTCGTTAAAATCTTATCAAGAAAACTCAATAAGACAAAATCTCGGTTAAGAAAAAAGAGAGAAACTGTTAAACTAAGCCTTATTGAATAATATGTTTTGATATAACAAATTAAAGTGTTTTTGAAGAAAAGTAAAGTTAAAAAATTTCATAAAATCAAGTTGAAATGGTTTCAATTGAGTCAAATATTTTCAAATATGTTTTAATCATTTTCAAACAAGTTAGAATTGCTCCAGGACAAAAAATTACCGATACCTTTGTCTAAGTATCGATATTCTACAAGATATCGATACTCCTCTGTTAACCGATACTAAATTGACATTCTGGAATTTGTAACCTCTACTAGGTATCGATCTAGTATCGATACTTTTCATAAAAATATCGATAAATCCCTCAAGTATCGTTTCAGTACCTACATGATATCCTTTCAGTAGGTATCGATGCAGGTGAAGTTAATGACCCGATATTTCATCCCTAACGGTTATATTCACTTCTACAACAACCAAAATGGTTGGAAATCAATTAGACGGTATAAATACCATCTTTCAAAGGTTTAGCAACAAGAAGTGCAATGTGCAAAGCTTAAGATAAATCAAAACAACCTAGAGTTTAATTCTTTCATACATTTTCTTGTGAACACTTGTGAGCTTTCATTGTATTCATTTAGCTCAAGTGTTCTTGTTTATATTTGTGCTTAATTGACAAACATCCTAATCTTGTAAGGATTGTTTCTTTGTTTTCTTATTTGTTTCTCTTTGATAGAAGGTTAATTCTTAAGGTTTGGGTAGAAACCTTAAGGGAGTTGTATCTTAAGATTTCGGGGTATAAATCTTAAGGAAGATTGTAAGGTTAAATATTGTCCTCAAAGGTTACCAAATTAGAATTTGGGAAAATCCTTAGTTGTGGTAAGCTAAGGTAATGGAGTAGGCAATTGGGGCCGAATCTCTATAAATCTTTGTGTTTTTTATTGCACAATTTTTATTGCTTCCACCACAACATCTCAAAGGCCTATTCAACTTCCCTATTGGCAATCTCGAGTTGATCCTTCTGAGCTAACAACAACGCGTATTTCCCCTATTGACGACATCACATGATACCTCAAATTCTACATATTCCAATCTTGATTACTAGCTTTTCAAATGATTACTTGAACGAATTTACTAAACATTGATATGATCATTCTTTTGAAGTCATGAATGAGGACGAATTTTGGAGAAATATATTTTGATCTATTCAAGAATTCCAACAATAATCATTATAAAGTTTTGATCATAATCTTTCTATAATAATACATATGTTCAAATCAATTCATATATATTTATACAAATGTATTGAATAATTTCTCAATATTTCTATATGTTTCTAGCATTCTAAATCCTTCAATGATTTTAATATAAACTTCACTTTATAATAATTCATATAAAAATTGTAACAATAATCATAATACGCTTATCAAATGTTTCATAAATTGCTAATAAGATATCTAAAAGTTAGTGCCGCAACCGGTGCTACATAAGGAGTGTAGGGATGGGTGGGTCGATTAAATCCCCACAGAAGTGCAGGGTTGGACAGGAGACGGAGTGTAGGGTTGGTATGGGCATTATTGCATGGCATATGTGGTTTTCAATATTGAGATGGGCTTAGGCCCAGATAAATATGATATGTGACATTTATGGGTTAAGGCCCAGCTAAGGCTTTTTTGGGCTAAGGCCCAATTGCCACCGTTATTAAAATGGGCTTCGGCCCGAACTGTTGTGATTCATGTTCTTACTGATGAGGGTTGTGCACACTGAGTTTTCGTAAACTCACCCCTTCATTTTAAATGTTTCAGGTAATTCATAGATTGCGGTTTTGGAGTCGAGGCAGACTTCGAGGTGGCCATGCATTGTCTTTCTCATAAACTTTCGGTTCTTATTTAATAGTACTTTTTAATCTTGGGATTTTATTATGTAACAAGGCCACTATAACTTTAAATTTGGTATTTTATTTGGTTTAGCTTTTAATATGATTACTGCCTATTATTATTAAATGTTTAATACGGGATTTTCCTAAACCCTTAATAACCGTTTTCCAAAAATGTTAACAAAAGGATAACAAGCGGATAAATAATTAAACTCAAAATTTTTAACAAATGCGCAGTTTTAAACAACCCTTTTATGTGACATGTCAGATCCGGTCGTAACGTCTAGGCCGGGTTTGGGGTGTTACACATCACATTAAACAAGTAATTAAAACCATCTAGATAAGCAACCAAGCAATCAATAATAACGTTCAAAGAAAGTCCCAAAAATCAACCAATCCATAATGTTCGTTTACAATTGTTGAAAATTTTATTTAAAAAGTTTAAGTCTAATTTTAGTACTAAACCCTTGGAACAACTCACATTGCCTTCACTTCGGAATTTAAAATATCAACACACATACTCTAAAAAAACGCCTTATGATGATGTATCATTGATTTACCACCCTCCTCGCTAACTCGCATACTATTTATCTACACATACAACACAAATATATACACCAGACATGTTAAGATTTAAACATATTTTAACAACTCACATATAAAACAAATTACATACTCAACACAGTAATATATTGGCAATTCGTGAATATGAAACATAGTCAATTTACATGCTCATTGGATCAACGGATCTCCAAAACACACCACATAACTCATAAGGTCGTATGTTATTTCCATATAAGTGTAGCACGTATGCTCAGCTCTCCAAACACACCACACTATCTACAGTGAATGGAGCTATGCTCGACATTCCCTTATCTCTCCAACGTTATCTCCGGGCCACAATGCCCAACACATAATAAAAGGGGTGAATACTCACAATGCTATGGCATGCCAATGATATCCAACGATTTCAAGTGTTCACATTGCCAACATATCTAATTAATCACATTTTATTACACAAAATAAATGGCTCGCACTATTTTTGAGCTCGCACTAAATATTTCACAATAATATAATTTTGCAATAATCAAAGCTCGCAGTATCATAAAAATCATATTTCACTTACAAGTTCATGCATGCATAAATGTGCACTATCAATAAAATTCACATGATAAAAATCCATATTATAATATTTTTTTAATTTCCGTTCGCAATCATTACAAAACAATATACAAATATTTATTATATATATTACATATATGTATACATGCCTATTTAGTAACTTTTGTCATGTCAACTTTAGCAGACATTAAAAGTTCCGTATACATTTATATATACTAGATAAAACAAAACCTATAAACCTATATATATTATATAATAAAACCCACGCATATAACATATATACAACAACCCACTCAAATATATATATTATATAACGCAACACCCACGCTTATATATATTCTGTATACAACTGAAAGTATATTATATTATATATACCACTAAAATCCATACATATTTATACTAAATATAATAAAGGACATGTATATATATTATATAAACTGAAGCCTACTAAATGTGACGCATATGTATAACACCAAAACCCATTAATATACATATTGTATACAAGAGAACCATGCATATGTATATTATATTATATATATCCAACACAAAAACCCATTAATATATATACTAAATAAAGTCCATGTGCATTTTGCACCATTAGAATTGCACAGTGTATATACTCAACGATTTAACTAAAATTGGAAGGATTTGCACAAGAAAAATGTTAAGGTTCGCAGCCACATTTCGATTCTCTAGATTTCGCAATTCATGCTAAAACACGACATAAAAATGCTCTCACCTGTAGCTCACCACGGCTTGTCGAACTATAGAACTTATTGATTGTCTTTATTTTGGTTTGTTGAGGCTCCACCAGCGCTTTCAGCTTCGCACAAAAATATACATATTACTAAGCCTTCAAAAACAATCTAACTTATCTCTTTGTGTTCATACCACTTTGTGTTCATACAATGACTCTCCACTCACACATACTTATTCGACTTATTTCAAACATTCTATTTCACTTAATTTCTTCTTTTTAACTTAATTAAATCCTTAATTTCTAACTCTTAACTCCCTAACTAAGATTTAATTATAAATCTAGATCTTTAATTTTGCTCAATTTCTTTAATTAATAATTTTTTTTTGGGAAGTCGTTGTTCATCCTCATTCTCAAAAGAAAACCATTTAATTCATGCAATTACTTAAAGATTTTATTAAATAGAATTTGTAAACAACTTATTATTGTCAAAATATACTGAAAATTATTTTAAAAACACCTATTAGCTCTTTATTTCTTCATTCACCATTTTGTATACAAAAGATAGCTTTAAATCCACGGATCTTTAAGTTTCCTGCTTAGATCTATGAAAATTAAAATTAAAAACACCTAATAAAAATTTAATACAAAAGAAAATAATATATTTACCTTTAGTTCAAAGTCCTCTAGGAATTTGTACCAATTAAGCAAAAACAAGCTAAGTTTAGGTGAGAAATTGAATTAAGAGTGATTTTCTTGCGAAACTGAAGGAATAGGGAGTTTTTGGATGCCAAGAAAATATAAAAAATGGAGAAAACTTTGAGAGAAAAATTTTCAATCTAGATCTAACAAATTTTAAAAATGAAAAAAAAAAATGGAGAGAACTTGGGACATTCACTCAATAGTCTATCGGATCAATGGTGTAACACCCCAAACCCGACCTACACGTTATGGCTGAATCTGGCGAAGCCACATGATAGTGCTTTGGAAAACGTAATTACAATAAGGTCATTTCTGATATCTTAGGTTACCGTAAAAAACGTGTCATTTATTCATTCATTATCCATTTTCAAAACATTATACATTGCGGAAGCTTTTAAAATAATTTGCGAATTCGTGTGTATTTGACAAAATATTTGTTTATTTTGAAAACTCGCGTCTTATCCTACTAGCTAGCAGTTATTAAAATAAAAATCTCAAATTTTAAACAAAAATCCGTAAAGGCCATGTTACATAAAATTGCCCAAATATAATCAAAACCATAAATAGAAGTAAAAAATGATTAAAGGTCCAGAATCGTGGTCATCGTCGAGTCCTTCACTGCACCTACTGCTGGGGATTACCTGAACAGATTAAACAGAAAAGGGTGAGTCTTCGCAAACTCAGTGTGTAATCCCCACAGAAAACATACAGACAGTAATAACAGATAACAGACATAATTTCGTAGTTCGGGTATGAGCCCATTACAGAACGATGTGGACCTTAGCCTACTCAGATACAGAATCAGATATACTTAAGGGCCTTAGCCCCTTTCAGGCATAACATGCAAATCAGATAGAATAGCATAATCCTACCGACCAACCTCTACACACCAACTCTGTCCAAACCTACACACCATGTGGGGATAAAATCAACCCACCCATCCCTACACACCATCTCAGTCACTCAAATGCGGCACATAATCGAAAAGTTGCAATGAGTACATGATAACAGCTTAATAGCCTTTTAGATACTTCCTCTAAATATCATCACCCTACCCCGATGCAATGCAACATACATAATATTACATGTTTTTATGCAAATAACAGTCCATACACTCAAATATCAGAATTCTTGCTAAGTGTAACATGTTTAGTACATATATCACATAATCAAATCCCAAAGCTATGGGTCTAAGTACTACTTACCGACCCTTTATTAGGTTCAGAGTTGACTTGGGTGACCCGTGCAACCTTTCAGAACATTTCATGTAAACGGCCTCACACGCCCATGTGGTCTACCCGTGTAGGCCCACACGCCTATGTGCCCCACACGGCCCAAATTGGCCTTGGCCGTGTGGATCACACGGCTTGGCCCAGAATCTTACATGCCCGTGTGGCCTAATTGGTAGAGCCCAAGTGTTGCACACAGCCTTGCCCGACCGTCACACGGCTGTGTCACTCGCACACGGCCTGGCTCATCGATCACACGGCCGTGTGGTGACTTACAATCTTGCACACGACCTACCACATGGGCGACCACACACCCGTTTGGTGTCGATAGTAAGGTTTTTGGCCTTCGCTGAAACCTTATTTTTTGGGTTTCAGGGTACACACTTGGTTTCGATTGATGTTAAAGCGATCTCTGAGCAATTCCGAACCTATAATTGACACATTAATCCCTAAAATCTATCTTAGATCATAGTTATCTTGAAACACAATACTAACAAGTATCTAACATGGTCACTTAATGTTTACCTCGAAACCGATACCAACTACGAACCAACACGAGAGGACACTCGCTCAATCCTATTCTCTACTATCCAGAATAGAAGTTGTCAATCCCCATTTAGTAACTTAACAAAAATCAAACTATAACGTACTCAACTACTTACCAACTATCGACGGAGACGACGTAACAGACTTTAAAAGGCAATAAACGCTGGGAGAGCAATATTCGAAGAACAAAAGGGAAAAAGAAAGAAAAGAGGACAGGAACGATAGAAAAACGAAGAGGAGAGAAAACTGAATTTTCAAAAAAAGAATCAGATTAAAATTCCAGTTCACTTCCCACTATTCCCCCAACTCCCAAGTATCCCACTACAACACAACTAGCTATCCAATCCCCTACAAATCCAGCCACATCCACCCACTATCAGCATTTTAATTCTCAGGACACTCCATTTAACCACCAGACCAGTAGGTCTATTCTAACGTGTTCTTACAAATAAATACTTATAAGCCTACTAACCAAAGGTGAGGCTTTATTCCATAAAAAC
The DNA here is from genome assembly GCA_025503065.1 of Gossypium bickii. Taxonomy (NCBI): domain Eukaryota; kingdom Viridiplantae; phylum Streptophyta; class Magnoliopsida; order Malvales; family Malvaceae; genus Gossypium; species Gossypium bickii. The sequence goes on along the minus strand of CP106717.1, from coordinate 35,114,141 downwards.
CCAAAATTTTCCCAAGCCAAGGGTTGAACTTGAGACCTCTCAAACACACCCAAAACACATAACCACTGAAGCAGATACACATTTTGTCACAAAATTACAAAAGCCGAAATTTAAGAAAATTCGGGGCGTTACAACTCTGCCCCTTAAAAAAATTCATCCTCAAAATTTTACCTGATCAAAAAAGGTGAGGATACTGCTGATGCATCGATTCTTCCGGCTCCTAAGAGGCCTCTTTAGTGCTATGATTTCACCACAGCACTTTCACTAAGGGGATAGACTTCCTTAGCAGAACTTTAATGTCGTGATCTAAGATCTGGACCGGCTCCTCCTCAAACGTCAAATCGGGTCTAACCTTAATGTTCTCAATAGGAACAACATGCGTGGGATCAGAGCTGTAGCATCTCAACATTGAGACGTGGAACACATCATGAATGCGATCCAACTCTGGAGGAAGCTCCAACTGGTATGTGACTGGCCCCACTCGTTTCAGAATATGATATGACCCAATAAATCGAAGGCTCAGCTTACCCTTGCGATCGAACCTCATGACCTTCTTCCATGGCAAGACCTTGAGAAAAACTAAGTCACCCACAGAATACTCAATATCCTTTCTATTCAGATCAACATAGGACTTCTGCCTATCAGATGCCGCTTCAGTCGAACCCGAATCAATTGGACCTTATCTTCAGTTTTAGAAACCAATTTCGGACCCAAAACATGTCGCTCACTTAACTCAGTCCAGCAAAAGGGAGTGCGACAATTACGACCATACAAGGCCTCGTAAGGTGCCATCTGAATGCTAAACTGATAGCTGTTGTTATATGCGAACTCTGCCAATGACAAATACTCCTCCCAACTGCCTCAAAAATCTATAACACAGCTCCTCAACATCCTCTAGTACTTGAATCACCCTCTCTGACTGACCATTTGTTTGAGGATGGAAATCAGTACTGAAATCCAACCTTGAACCCAGAGCCTTATATAATTTCTTTCAGAATCGAGACGTGAAGCGAGGATCCCTATCGAAGATGATCGAGACAGGAAGCCCATGCATCTCATTATTTCAAACATGTACAGCTTGGCTAACTTCTGAAGAGAAAAGTCTGTCTTGACTGGAATGAAATGAACAGACTTGGTCAATCGATCCACGATGACCCAAATAGAATCTTTCTTAGTGAGTGTTAAGGGCAACCCACTAACGAAGTCCATCGTTACTCGTTCTCATTTCCATATCGAAATCTTTACTGGCTGCAGCAACCCCAAAGGCAACTGATGCTCAGCCTTAACTTGCTGACAAGTCAGACAGTGAACAATGAAATCTGTAACCTCGCGCTTTAACCCTGGCCACCAGTACAACTCTCAGAGATCTCGGTACATCTTGTTCCTACCGACATGCATAGCATAAGGGCTATTATACGCCTCCCTCATAATCGACTATCTTAAATCCTCATCATTTGGCACACAGCTCTGATCACGCAAACAAAGTACCTCATCACTGTTAATCCCAAAATCAGTAGTATCCCCATTCTCAACCTGACGGAACCACAACTCAAGTGACTTATCCCCCATCTATTTACCTATGATATGATCAATCCATGTAGGCTTAACCTGAAGTTCCGCTAACAGACTCCCATCGTAGAATAAACTGAGTCGAACGAACATCACTCTCAGATCGGTCATAGCCCTATGGCTCAAAGCATCTTCCACCATATTAGCCTTACCAGGGTGGTACTCGATGGTGCAGTCATAATCCTTAAGTAGTTCAACCCATCTACGCTACTTAAGATTTAACTCCTTCTGGGTGAGGAGATATTTGAGGCTCTTGTGATCAGTGTAGATGGTACACTTCACACCATACAGATAGTGCCTTTAGATTTTCAGAGCGAAGACTACCGCTACCAAATCCAAATCATGCGTCGGGTAGTTAGCCTCATGCGTCTTAAGCTGACGTGACGCATAAGCTACCACCTTACCATCCTGCATCAGAACACAACCCAGACCCACATGCGACGCATCACTATATTCTACAACATCCTTCTCAAATTTAGATAGTATCAAAATCGGAGCCTATGTGAAAATAGATTTGATCTTCTCGAAGCTCTCTTATTGCTTATCTGTCCAAACAAAGGGAAATTTCTTGGCCAAAGCTTGGTCAACGGTGCTGTGATCAAGGAGAACCCTTCTACAAAGCATCGGTAATAACCTACCAACCCCAGAAAGCTACGTATTTTGGACACATTCTTCAGCTATTTCCAATCCAATAGAACCTCAATCTTATAAGGATCAGCACGAATCCCCTCCCGCAGAAACCACATGCCCCAAAAAGGTTACTTCCCGGAGCCAAACCTCACACTTATTGAACTTCGCGTACAACTGTTTCTCACGCAGAGTCTATAATACCATTCGGAGATGCTCATCATACTCGTCCTCAGTCTTCGAATACACCAGAATGCCATTAATGAAGACTACCACAAATCAATCTAGATAGGGTTGGAACACTTAGTTTATCATATCCATAAAGGCTACTGGTGCATTCGTTAGTCCAAATGGCATCACTAGGAACTTATAATGGCCGTAGGAATCCTAAATGTCGTCTTATGTACGTCAACCTCTTTAACTTTCAACTGGTGATACCCTGATCGTAGATCAATCTTGAAGAAAACTGAAGCTCCTTGAAATTGGTAAAACAGATCATCAATCCTCGGTAGGGGATATTTATTCTTGATGGTCAGTTTATTCAATTGACGGTAGTCGATACATATATGCATGGATCCATGCTTCTTTTTTACAAACAGATTAGGTGCTCCCTACGGAGATACATTAGGGCAAATGAACCCAAGATCCAATAACTCTTGAATCTGTACCTTAAGCTCCACAAGCTCCTTCGGTGCCATTCTGTAAGGGGCGATGGACACCGGAGCTGTACCAGGAAAGAGCTCAATCCCAAACTCTACCTCTCGACTCGGAGGCAGATTCAATAGTTCCTCAGGAAAAACATCCGAAAAGTCCCTTACGGTTCTGATATCCCTAACCGAAGAGTCCCCAGAATCAAAAACACTGATGTAGGCCAAGAATGCCTCGCATCCCTTCTGTACCAACTTTTCTACCACCAACACAGAAATCACATTAGTAAAGTAGTCTCAACGTTTCCCAATCACCACTACCTCGTTGTCCTCCTCGCTTCTCAAAACCACCCTTTTTGTCGCACAGTCCAGAATTACTCGGTGCTTGACTAGCCAGTCCATTACCAGAATCAAACTGAACTCCCCAAACGGAAGCTCCATCAGATCAGCCAGAAATACTGTCCCTTGAACCTCTAATGGGACGTCTCTATATAGTTTACTTACCTGAATAGATTGCCCCAAAGAACTCACAACAGTTAACTCGCTTGAAGAACTCTCAACCGGAATCCCCAAAGTTTCAGACACAACACTAGCTACATATGAGTGTGTAGAGCCTATGCCTATCAATGCCAAATAAGGTATATTATAAATGAAAAACTTACCCGTGATGACATTCGGAGCATATTGGTCCTCACGGCTAGAGCAGCATAAACCAGTGTAGGCAGCCTCTCTTTAGTCGGTCCAGCACCTCTACCTGGTGCTCTCTATCTTCGGCCTATGTCATTACCACCCCTGGCCTGACCTTGGCCTCTAGGTGGCAGTTGAACTACTCTCGATGGCTGCGCAGTACCAGTATCCACAGCTTGCATCTGATCAGTTCTCAATGGACAATTCCTCACACGATGCTCAGTAGAGCCACATTTTAAACATGCCCCGTCGACCTCCAACACTCGCCCGGATAGCGTTTACCATAGTGTCCACAAAGGGCCACCCCAGTAAGTGCAACAAAAGGCCCAACTCTCGCTGGCCCATCAGATCTGGCCTTTTTTTATGCCTCATCATAGAATTCGAGGGCTCTGATTCCCTCTTATTCTTTTCTTTCTCGTGATTTTGGCACTCAGCGTGCTTAACCTCCTCGGCGATCTTTGCCTTCTTTACTAAAGTAGAAAAATCACGCTCCCTCTGTGGAGCTATCAGAACTTGTAAGTTGTCCCTAAGTCCATCTTCAAAATGGACGCATTACTCATGCTCAGTTACCATCATGCCCTGGGCATACCAGCTCAATCTTAGGAACTCGACCACTGAGTGATCCCCTTGAGTGAGATTAAGAACTCACGTCTCCTAGCATCAATGTAGGTGGCTTCCACATAAGTAGTCCCAAGTCAATCGGTAGGGCTGAGTGCCCTCCTTAACCATTAGCCACCACTGATACGATTCGTTGCGAAGCAGAGAAATAGCCCCCTTAAGCTTCTGCTCCATGGAGAAATCTAGATCATCCATAATTCTTTCCATGGCCTCCATCCAATATTCGGCCACATTAGGGGCGACTCCATTGATGCCTCTGAATAACTCAGCCCCATTGGACCGGAGTCGTTCTGTAACCGACCCACGGCCTCCAGATCTGGTGTTGGGCCCAACGACCCTCTCTAAAATCTGTAGCATTACTCGGGATAGTGCGTCATCCCTAGCCTCACGATCATGAGACCCAGTCTTTATAGCAAGTGAGATTGACGTCTTGCTCGTATCCAGATTAGGCAAATTTTCAGATGCTGAGGATCCAGCTCGAGCTCCCCTACGGCCTCTACCATGACCTCTAGTACCCCGTCCACAGATACCTCGTGCGCTCATCATAAATTTGAAATTTATCTATATTAACAGTTTTATGCATTAGTTACAGTTCCAATATTTATTAATAGATATTTTATGCAGAACAGTATCATAAGATCAGAGTTCGTTATCGCGAATCGTAGTCTCACTACGATTTTCAATTTTACTACAGTTTCCAGTTTATACTACCTAGAGTGTTTTAGTACAGTATACTATCTATCGGCTGTTTTAAACATGCTAGTAGTGTTTTCAAACAAATTTAAACAGCGTTCAGAACACTTATAGGATCGGCGTTAGAAACTCGGTGTACCACATACTCATTCTAAAAATATTTTAAAGCATTTAAAAATTATTTCGAAAAAACTGATTTTAAAAACCCAAATTCACAGTCGAGTTTTGCAAACTGGCTCTGATACCACTAAATGTACTACCCCAAACCTGACCTAGATGTTATGGCTGAAACTGGTGATGCCACTTGATAGTGCTTTGGAAAACGTAATTACAATAAGGTCATTTCCGATATCTTAGGTTACCATAAAAATGTGTCATTTATTCATTCATTATCCATTTTTAAAACATTATACGTTGCGAAAGCTTTAAAAATAATTTACGAATTTGTGTTTATTTGACAAAACATTTGTTTATTTTGAAAACTCGCGCTTTATCCTACTGCTAGCAGTTAATAAAATAAAAATCCCAAAATTTGAACAAAAATCCATAAAGGCCATGTTACATAAAATTGCCCAAATATAATTATAACCATAAATAGAAGTAAAAAACCGTTAAAGGTCTAGAACCATGGTCACCGCCGAGTCCTCTGCTGCACTGATCGGTCTACTGTTGGGGACCTGAACATATTGAATATAAAAGGGTGAGTTTTCGTAAACTAAGTGTGTAATCCCCACGGAAAACATACACACAGTAATATCAGATAACAGACATAATTTTGCAATTCGGGTCTAAGCCCATTACAGAACGATGTGGACCTTAGCCCACTCAGATACAGAATCAGATATACTCAAGGGCCTTAGCCTCTTTCAGGCATAACATGCAAATCAGACAGAATAGCAAAATCCTTCCCCCCAGCCTCAACACACCAATTATGTCCAACCCTACACACCATATGGAGATAAAATCAACCCACCCATCCATACACACCATGCTGTACCGAATGCAGCACATAATCAGAAAGTTGCAGCTGAGCTACCAGATAACAGGCTTTAGAGCCTTTCAGATACTTCCTCCAAATATCATCACCCCACCCCGATGCAATGCAACATACATAATATGACAGGTTTTTACACAAATAACAGTCCATACACTCAAATATCAGAATTCATGTTAAGTGTAACATGTTCAGTACATATATCACATAATCAAATCTCAAAGCTGTGGGTCTAAGTAATGCTTACCGACCCTTCATTAGGTTCAGAGTCCACTTGGGCGACCCGTGCAACCTTTCAGAACATTTAATGTAAACGGCCTCACACGTCCATGTGGTCTACCCGTGTGGCGCACACGGCTTAATTGGTTGAGCCCATGTGTCGCACACGGCCTTGCCTGGCTGTCACACTATCGTGTTGCTCACACACGGCCTAACTCGTCGATCACATAACCGTGTGGTGACTTACAGTCTTGCACACGGCCTACCACACGGGCGACCACATACCCGTATGATGTTGACAGTAAGGTTTTTGACTTTCGTCGAAACCTCTTTTTCTGCATTTTCGGGTACACACCTGGTTTTGATTGATGCTAAAGCGATCTCTGAACAATCCCGAACCTATAATCGACACACTAATCCCCAAAATCTATCTTAGATCACAGTTATCCTGAAACACAATACCAACAAGTGTCTAACATGGTCGCTTAAGGTTTACCTCGAAACCACGCACGATACCAACTACGAATCAACACGAGAGGAGCCTCGCTCAATCCTATTCTCTGCTATCCAAAATAGAAGTTGTAAATCCCAATTCAGTAACTTAACAAAGATCAAACTATAACGTACTCAACTACTTACAGTGCAACAGACTTTAGAAGGCAGCAAACGCCCGAACGGAATTGGGAGAGCAACAATCAAAGAACAAAAGGGAAAAAGAAAGAAAAAAGGACAAGAACGACAGAAAAATGAAGTGGAGATAAAACTGAATATTCAAAAAATGAATCAAATTAGAGTTCCTGTTCACTTCCCACTATACCCCAAACTCCCAAGTATCCTACTACAACACAACTAACTATCCAATCCCCTACAAATTCGGCCACATCCACCCACTATCAGCATTTTATTCTACTAAAACACTGTCCCATAATAGAGCAAAAATAATGCCAACACCAGGACTTGATCTTAGGACCTTTAACAAATTAACACTCCACTTAACAGCCAGACCAGCAGGCCCATTCTGACGTGTTCTTACAAATAAATACTTATAAGCCTACTAACCAAAGGTGAGGCTTTATTCCATAAAAACCCAAAATTTGCCCAAGCCAAGGGTTGAACTTGAGACCTCTCAAACACACCCAGTACACATAACCACTGTAGCAGATACACATTTTGTTACAAAATTACAAAAGCCAGAAGTTAAGAAAAACCGGGGCGTTACAAATGGCATCCTTGAAAAGATAAAAACAAATCATAATTAGTTACGACAAAAACCTTCTCAAAATTGACACCCACCAAGTTGTGACACACATTCGACCTAACAATAGAGTTGATTTTTTTATTTTAAATTTTTGTTATGTACATCATCATTTAGTTTGTTGACTTTTAATTTATATTGTATTGTATTGTATTTTTACATCAATAATCCACTTATTTACATTTTATCAAAAATTGTTTATTTATTTTTGTCTATTTTAAAAAATGAATAAATTGTTTGTTTGTATTGTATTGTATTTTTATATCATTAATCTACTTATTTAAATTTTATCAAAATAATTTTTTATATGTTTATAAAAAAATGAACAAAATTTTTAATTTGATCCTCACCTCAATATTTTCCCCAAATATGGACATGTTTTATTTCTGTGTCCTAGGTTCTTACAAAATTTTCTTAACCTCGGTTGGTCTATTTTCTCCTGAATATTCACGCTGTTGTGTATTCGACTAGATTTTAGTCAACCTTTTTGGCTTACTAAGTAACTCAATATTCGATAACAATTCAAATGAGTGCTCAAAATAGGGGACCAGATACTTTCAGTTGGGATCGGTGAGAATTTAGGCTTCCATACTTTATATATATGTTTTAGTTTGTACACTTCATTAACATACCTCATGCAATCTAGATGTGTCAAGGTTGCATGTACGCATGGAAAATTAAGTGCTTGAAATCTCCTACAATCGTAGGTCTTTTATTTCAGGTATACAAGATACAATCCTCCGATAATACCCTCGTCGGGTCTATAAAACTCCATAACCCAAAGTATTTCATTTGGATGGGAGTGACACACTACAGACATAAAGTTTTCTCTTTGTGCATTTTCCGCCATATCTTTCCTCACTTCCTCAAACCAAATGTGCTCGCCCTTTATCTATCAAACATATATTTCCTCCTGCTATGAAAAAAAAGTTGATAAGTGGAAATATGTCTCTTTGACCACCAACATTACCGACAAATAATTCATCCTCTTCAATACAGAATTTATGCATTCTGCTAGGTTCGTTGTTATATGCCCGTATCGTGGACCTCCATCATATAATTGAGTCTATTGTTCCTTGGGTATACCATCAAGGTATTTAACACCAAATTTTTTATTGCCCGCAAATTCTCAAACAATTCATGAAATCAATGTTGGATGAGCTCTTATCCTATCGAAGAAAATAAAGAATAAATTTATGAATGCAAACAATATGTTAAAAAATTATATAGAAAATAATATTTACTACATGCCCATGTTAATAACATATTTTCACTTATCATCCTTTTGAAATTGGCTTATGTAAATTGAATCGATATGATGTATAGAATACCTATAGTGTGCACATCTCATAGGCTTCCATGTCGATCAATTGCAGCCTGTATTCTAAGTACCCTATCAGAAATGATGCATGTGTTGAGTTGTGACACAACATGCCATCTTAAGTTAGTCAAGAAAAGTCCCAAGAATCATCGATTTCTTGTTTAACAATTGCAAAAGCTATTGGCAGGATTTTTTTAGTACCGTCCTGAGCAACATCCAACAACAAGTGATGCTCATATCTCCTGTACATGAATGTGTCGTCAATTTGGACTAATGACTTACAGTACCAAAATGCTTCAATACATGGTTTGAATGTCCAAAAAAAGTCGATGAAAATTTATTTTGCCTTCGACTGTTAGATTTCCATAATACACATGTCATGTTTACAGATCAATGACCGTACTTGGGACGTACTGATTCTTTACCTGTAACCATTGCCACAAATTATTATATGATTTATCCCAACTGTTATGCATCTTTTTTATTACCTTCTATTTTGTAACCCATGCCTTGTAGTACAACACGATGTAGTCATACTCGTTATGAATATTAGCAATCAAAATTGGCATGGGAATCCTTGGATTCGCTTTCACCATAGGTAAGATAATATCAGAGATAAGGTCAAAATCTAATTTCGGATAATCTTGTGAAATACCTATAGCAACACAAGTATTTCACCATAGGTAAGCAATGTTAGAGATAATGTCAGAATCCAATTTTTAGATGATCTTGTGACATACCTCCAACAACACAAGTATGTGGAATGCCATGTTTCTTTATTGTCTAGAACCCCATATTCTTGACAGATGTAATGATATTTCATAGACATCTACTGTCACACATTGCACACTTTGCCTCATATTTTTTGGCTTGTGATTTTGTAACATGGAAATTGACTCCATGCTTTATGTTATACCACTTCATTGCAACAACAATAGCATTTTTGGAGGAAAAATCCATTCCAACTTGTAAATCATTGAACTTTGTAGAATAACTTGTATGGCCCAGTATTCTATGTAAATTCTAACCAATCTTTAGCATCAATGTAGACATTAAGCATGTGGGGATGGAAGTTCAAATCACGTGAAATCTGGTTGGGTTCCTCCAACATTTTTTTGAATCTTCATGTCAAATTCACTCCCTTCTGGTTCAGTATGAATGACCTTTGGTTCTGATAAATCGTAAAAGCAACATATTTTAATCCTACATTTAGTATGCTTTTGGATAATTTATCCCTCGATTTATGTAAAAAGGTGCTCTTAATCCTTTCTTTTCATGTCTTATACTCAAGAAAGCACCAGAGGACAAAAAGAACGAGAAACAGGCCCAAAACAAAGCAAATTGAGCCAAGGAAGATATCGACACGGCCTCAACTTAAGCCCACACGGCCGTGCCTCACTGATCATCTAGAACACAGCCTGACCTCGATTCACACGACCATGTCTCATTAAAGAAATCTGAACACAGTTTAAAGATCGTCCACAGGGGCGTGTGCCATGGCTGTGTCCCTGTCGGGAAAAAAAGCAATTTCATTTGGATTTGGATACTTTGGGGCAAAGAAACCTATTTCAAAAGCCTATATAAACCCCTAAGTATCAACTGAAAGGGGGCAGTTAGCTAGGCCAATGAGCCAAGCCGAAAAGGCCAGATTTGTGGGGAATCACTCGAAGATAGCCAGTTGATCCATCTCAAGAAGCCGAAATTCTACTCAAGATGGCGGATCTCTCCTTCAATTCCTTCAGGGAGTTTCAGGGATTTCTTATGTTTTGTTTTATCTTTTCTCTTGAGATGTTTTATGTATTTGTTATGAACTAAACCCTTCAAATACCTGAAGGGGATGAAACCTATGATGGATCTTGTTATTGTTTTCTAAACTATAAGATAAATACTTGATTTGTTCTTAATTATGTGTGCTTAATTCTTGTGTTAATGTTTCCGGGATATTAATTCAAGTAAGATGTTCTTAGGTGGTGGAGCAAAAGTCCCTGCTTAAGAATAGATCTAGCATAATTAAAGTGGAGTCGTTCAGGCGCCTAGAGATAGGGTGACGAGATTTTTTCGGATTAGGGTGAAACCTAATATGGGAGTCCACAGATCAATTTACTGCTATTCTAGGGGGTTATTAAAAGAGAAAGAGATTTCCATTAATTAACCTAGGGTTAGACGTTATTCGCTTCGAGAGAAGGTTTAATATACGTTAGGGAGTCCTACGGATCAAGTCAAGTGAATAAATCGTATGGTTCAGTGTTAGATATGTAACATCCCGAAATTAGGCCTAGAAGAATTGGGCCCAATGGGCCTTGGGCGTAGGAATGTTTAAAATTTTTGAGAATATGAGAATGGTGTTATTACGAATTGGACTTATTAGTTAAGTGAATTTGGAAGGTTACGAGGTTTCTAGGAAGTTCGGGGTTTAATTGGGCCTTAGTTAAAATTTGGTATTTTAGCACTTTAAGGAGAGAAGGTAAGGGGCATCAAGGCTTAAGGAAATAAGTGTGCATATTGCTAGCACAAAATGAGCTTATGGTAAAGGGGATATGGCGCCACATGAAGGACTTTGAGGGAGGAGGTTCAAATCCCATCAAGTGTAAAATTATGACTATTTTTTTGTGTTCTTTCCCTAAGTGTCGGCCAAGGTAGTATTTTAGGCAAGGTGGACTTTTTAATTTTGGCAAGGTGGCTAAGGGAATAAGGAAAGGATGAGGATAGGGAAAGAAATCAAAAGAAAAAGGCAAGTATAGGGAACATGTTGGCACAAAGAGAGGAAAGTGTTATGGAAAGTTTTGGTTGGCAAATTTTGACCTTTTTGCCAAGCTATGGACTGTTTTGCTATAGGGGGAGGTAGCCGAATTTTCTTTTTCTTTTGGTAAAAACTTTGGTGCTTGTTTTGGCCAAAATTCCTTTAGTATCATTGTGTGTCATTTTTCTTTCTCTCTAAACCTCTTCTTGCCGAATCTTCAAGCTTTGAGTGTGCATATTGTTTCTTCATTTCTTCTTGTTCCCCAATGTACCTAAGCCATTGAGATCAAATTGTTCATTCTTTCTCCTTTGGATAAACCAAATCCTCATAAACACTCCTTTTCATCTTTCTTTTCCTTTTTACAAAATTTTTCCGACCCTTTCTTTTTCTTCTCAAATTCATATCCTCCATAGCCGAAACCTTCATCTCTTCTTTATCATTTTTCTCAATTGGGTTGACACTCTTTTCTTCGATTAAATCGGTAAGTGAATTCTTTTCTATGTTCATATTTTTTTCTTTCTGGCCGAATAGGTATTATCACTATTCAGTTGTAACTCTTGATCTTAACCGAAATGGTGTTATCTTCCACTCCTTCATGTCTTAATCACCCTTCTTTTAGTTGTGTTCTAAGCGGGAGGCCGTGTATCGTTCTAGCCCTAAGTCAAACGGTGGAAATTGGATCCAATATCGATAAGGTAAGGAGTTCTTCATGGATTATTTGAAATCATTCTTTATTCGTTTAAGTTGTTATAGGGATCATAGTGGTTGTGACTAATCGATTATGTTTTAGGGACGAAATCACTCGACATATTCTACCTTTGGATATAGTGGTAAGTGATTCAAGTGTAAGTAATACGTTAGGTATGAAAACTTTTGGAAATCCGAGGCTAACTTTTGGTTGGTATTGTTCTAGGGTCAACGACGAGTGGTTCTTTAGGAAATCAAAATCAGGTGTGTAATCCCGTACCTTCCATATACATATCTAAAATGGTGTGTAATCTCACACTTTTCTGAAAGTTTGTATAAAATATTCGGTGAATCGGTCGAAATACCGAAGAAAACCAAAAATCGGCATCTGTGATTACTCGGGCGTGAGTATGATCGTAGTGGTAATCGTATTTTGTAATAAAATAGTTTCGGTTAGAAGCAGTGGCGTGTTTTTGAAAAATCACAAAAAATACGAGAAAAGGAATTAAAAGTGAATAATATATCAAATTAAAGCTTACTGTGTCTATTTTAAAATGGAAGAAACAGTGAAGGAAAAGGAATTTTATATTCTGAGATATGTTAATTTTAGTGAGACTGGTTCTGAATGACTTCGTGGTTCCCTGATCTATCTTGGTAAAATCAGATAAAATTGTACAAAGTGGATTATGAGTTAAAAATTATATTTATATATTCCTTAGTGAGCCTATCTTCAATAGAAACAAGTGGGAGAGTATATGAAAACCGTACAGTGAGATATTTGAAATTAAGGTAAGAGAGGTCAGAATCGTTACACAGTGAAATAAGGGAAACTTCAAGGAATAAGCTGTACTAATTGGTTAAGCCAAAAATTCTGGAACAATTGTAGTAAAAAGATATATGAGTCTAGTTTTGAGGAAAATTTATGGATTTAGATTTCGAGATTTCTAACTCAAGTTATAGTCAATTTTGTCAGTACGACGCAGATGGACAGTTTAAATTTTTATGCCCAAATTAGTAGTTAAGTCTGGATTGCGAAATTACCGAATTACCCTTAGTGGGTAAATTACCGAATTACAAAAATGCCCTTATGGGCCGAATTATGGAAATTCCCCTAATGGGCCGATTTGCAAAAGTGTTAATGGGCCAATTTGATATATTGCCTTAATGGGCTTATTTGATAAATTGTTACAATGGGCCGAATTGAGATATTGCTTAATGGGCCGATTTGATATATTGCTTAATGGGCCAATTTGATATTTTGATAAATGGGCCAATCTGATATTATGGCTATATGGGCCAATTTGATATTTTGCTAAATGGGCCAATCTGATATTATGGCTAGATGGGCCAATTTGATAAATTGTTATAATGGGCTGTACGTTTGTAATGAATATCCGAATAAATTACTGTTGCTATATTGTAAAAATCATGAATTGCTATGCATTATATACATGATTTTGCATGGGATGGGATAATATCGAAGAGAAGTTCTGGTGGCTCTGCTACAAATCTGTATAGTGGCAATGCCACGTATATTCTATTATTCTGCTGGCTTGTCCACAATTAAATTTGTTATAAAAGGCATAATGCCTGCGATTGGTGTGTTGGCGGGGTGGGTTGACTTGATCCCCACAGGTGTGTTGGTTGGTACGGGTGGTGTGAAGCGGATGGATTATTAGGATTGGTTTGGGAATTGCATTTGATTCACATGATAAAATTGATACATTATTTTGTAAATGAGTTTAGGTCCAAAATATTGCTAAATGGGTTTCGGCCTAATTGATAATGGTAAGGGGATTACACACTGAGTTCTTGTAACTTAGCCCCCTTTCTCTTATCCCTTTCAGGTAATGCTCAGTGACGTGGACTTGGGCCATGGATGACTCGGTGGAGGCCATACTTCAGAAATGGTTTATTTGGACTTTAGACTTCTTTCTCGTTTATTTTATTACTTTACTATTTTGGGTTAAATGTTGTAATAAGGCCTCTTGATTTTTTTTTTTTGCTTTATGGTTGGGATGTTTTTATTATTTTTCTTAAATTGTTTAAAAAGGGAATTTTCTAAAAACTTAAATAATGGTTTCCAAAATCGATTAACAAATGGATTTTTATAGCAAACTTTTACAAATGATTTGACTCGGATTTTCTTTAAAAATTATCTACGACATTTCAAAAGTCACGATTTAAAACCTCACTATCTTGATTTTCGACTCATCAAATGATCTTTCAAAAATAGTTGTATTTTATCAAATATTTATAAATCAAACTTGCTTTCTTAACTATATTATATTAATGTCATTCGTTAGTACATACATAAGTTCTCAAAACATTTTCTTCATGTGACATACCAAATCCGCTCATAATGCATGCCGGGTTTGGGGTGTTACATTTAATGGTATCAGAGCCTGGTTACAAAACTCGGCTGTGGTTTGGGCTCAATAGCGTTTTTCCAAAGCTGTTTAAATTTTTTATTTATACATACATGTTCTGAAGGAAGTATGGCACCACAGGTATCCAGCACCAAGTCAAGTAAGTATGTGTTTTTATTTTATGATTATTGTATTAGTACTGTGGTAAGAAAATTCCACAAAATAGAATACTCTAGAACTTTTAGTTTAAGGAACTGAAATTATAGAGATTGAGACCTTAGATACATACTACGAAAACAACTTTACTTCTTATACTCCATAAAACATTGTTTAATAAACATTGAATAACATACTGATTCATAAGACTCTTAATAAGATTAAATCGACTAAGTGAACATGAGCACTAGAAGACATGGACGTGCTAGAGGCCGAGGTGCTAGGACTAGATCTTCAGCATCGGGGCGTGTTTCCAAAAGGGAGGTGTTGGCATCGCCAGTGGCTGAGACGGGATCTCAAGATCGAGCTAGGATTGATGAGCTGACTCAGATAATTAAGGAGCTATTGGAAGAGGTTAAAGGAATCAGTGAAGCACTTCGAGTTGGGTGTGTGGACTGTAAGAAGAAAAGAGATCGCGGTTCTTTTGGGGCGCAGTCTCATTCCGTGAAGCGTGTTAAGGCACGTCCAAACTTTTTGGCTTGCGATTATTGTAGAAGGCGTCATCCAGGAAAATGCTGGAGGAGGTCAGGAGCATGCTTGAGATGCGGGTCTAAGGAGCATAAGGCTCGGGATTGTTTCATCACCATCAAGTCAGGTATGTTTTGGTTGGACGTGATGATTGAATGTAGGAAATTCTAAGTATAAATGGTAGATAATTGTTTGCTTCTGTGGTTAGATGTTTGGTTGTGTGAAAAAGGATTCAAGATTATGTTAAAAGTACATTGTGGTTACTAAGATCAGAGTGCGCAGCGAAAGCATAGTGGTGTGATTTGAGTGATGCTTTAGTAGTAGGATGGAAATTTCGAGGACGAAATTTCTTTAAGGAGGGTAGAATTGTAACATCCCGAAATTGGGCCTAGAAGAATTGGGCCCAATGGGCCTTGGGCGTAGGAATGTTTAAAATTTTCGAGAATATGAGAATGGTGTTATTGCAAATTGGACTTATTAGTTAAGTGAATTTGGAAGGTTACGATATTTCTAGGAAGTTCGGGGTTTAATTGGGCCTTAGCAAAAATTTGGTATTTTAGCACTTTAAGGAGAGAAGGTAAAGGGCATCAAGGCTTAAGGAAATAAGTGTGCATATTGCTAGCACAAAAGGAGCTTATGGTAAAGGGGATATGGCGCCACATGAAGGACTTTGAGGGAGGAGGTTCAAATCCCATCAAGTGCAAAATTATGACTATTTTTTTTGTGTTCTTTCCCTAAGTGTCGGCCAAGGTAGTATTTTAGGCAAGGTGGACTTTTTAATTTTGGCAAGGTGGCTAAGGGAATAAGGAAAGGATGAGGATAGGGAAAGAAATCAAAAGAAAAAGGCAAGTATAGGGAACATGTTGGCACAAAGAAAGGAAAGTGTTATGGAAAGTTTTGGTTGGCAAATTTTGACCTTTTTGCCAAGCTATGGATGGTTTTGGTATAGGGGGAGGTAGCCGAATTTTCTTTGTCTTTTGGTAAAAAATTTGATGCTTGTTTTGGCCAAAATTCCTTTAGTATCATTGTGTGTCATTTTTCTTTCTCTCCAAACCTCTTCTTCTCCTTGCCGAATCTTCAAGCTTTGAGTGTGCATATTGTTTCTTCATTTCTTCTTGTTGCCGAATGTACCTAAGCCACAATTAAATTTGTTATAAAAGGCATAATGCCTGCGATTGGTGTGTTGGCGGGGTGGGTTGACTTGATCCCCACAGGTGTGTAGGTTGGTACGGATGGTGTGTAGCGGATGGATTATTAGGATTGGTTTGGCAATTGCATTTCATTCACATGATAAAATTGGTACATTATTTTGTAAATGTGTTTAGGTCCAAAATATTGCTAAATGGGTTTCGGCCCAATGGATAATAGTAAGGGGATTACACACTGAGTTCTTGTAACTTAGCCCCCTTTCTCTTATCCCTTTTAGGTAAGGCTCAGTGACGTGGACTTGGGCCATGGATGACTCGGTGGAGGCCATACTTCAAAAATGGTTTATTTGGACTTTAGACTTCTTTCTCGTTTATTTTATTACTTTACTATTTTGGGTTAAATGTTGTAATAAGGGCTCTGGATTTTTTTTTTATTTTTGCTTTATGGTTGGGATGTTTTTATTATTTTTCTTAAATTGTTTAAAAAGGGAATTTTCTAAAAACTTAAATAATGGTTTCCAAAACCGATTAACAAATGGATTTTTATAGCAAACTTTTACAAATGATTTGACTCAGATTTTCTTTCAAAATTATCTGTGACATTTTAAAAGTCACGATTTTAAACCTCACTATCTCGATTTTCGACTCATCAAACGATCTTTCAAAAATAGCTGTATTTTATCAAATATTTATAAATCAAACTTTCTTTCTTAACTATATTATATTAATGTCATTCGTTAGTACATACATAAGTTCTCAAAACATTTTCTTCATGTGACATACCAAATTCGCTCAGAACGCATGGGCCGTGTTTGGGGTGTTACAAGATAGTAAGAAAAGTCTAGGTGGATTTTTCCTAAGGGTATCATCTAAATCAACTGAGTTTTTCTAAAAGTTATCTCCCCAATTTAGTCTTTTTGTCTTTGTGTCTTAGCTTAGTAGTTAATTTAGATTAGATTAAATCAACTTCACTTTGTTTTAGGCTAAATAATAAAAAGAAAGTTAGTATTAGTAGTTTTAGTTCCTTTGGGTTCGATAATCTGGTCTTGCCTAAGCTATACTACTGTTCGATAGGTACACTTGCCTTTAATCGTTGTCAGAGTTAGTTTCCAGGTTCGATCATTCTCTTTATAAATTTTTAAAGCTCTGATTCACAGCGATCAGGTTCAAAAAAATAATACAATCATCATCAGTTTTAGCTTCCTATTCCTTTTCAGCTTCCTCTTCGTTATCAACCCTAATTACGGTTTCATGTCCAGGGTTGGATGTCTCTTCGTCAGTGCAGATTGTAACGACTCGAATTCTAGTTGTGTCGAAATCTCATTTTCGTAAATCGAGCCCATATATATAAAATATTATTATTTTCAAAATTAATATAAAAATATAATAAATTTTGGTTAAGTACTTCAGACGAAAAAAAGTTAATTAAAGCTTAGATATTTAATTATAAAAATCCAATCTGCTATAGAGTTTTAATTAAGAAATGGCTTAGGACCTAGATGAAATTTATTCAAAGGGCCTAAATGGTTAATAAACCATTGTTTTATGCGGTTGGTGGATGACAATGATTATGCCATTTAGTTTGAATTAATAATTAGAATAATATAATAAACATTAATTAATCTAATCACTTAAGGTTAATTGTAACACCCCAAACCCGGTCTAGACATTACGACCGAATCTGACGTATCACATCGAAGCGTTTTTCGAAATCAAGCTTGTTGAGAGAAAACTGTTTTTAAACGATCGCCATGTTTGTTACTGTTGGTTTCTTAGTTGGTTAAAAACCCGCAGAAGATACTCTAATTAATGTCAATTTGAAGTTTGAAAATGTATGTTTGTCTTTTAAGACAATTATTATTTTTGAAAACTTATTTGTATCAGGTTGGCAGTTTCAAAATAAGAAGTTAAACCCAATTAGAAGAAATTAAAATCACCAGAGGACTTATTAGATAAATATCAACCCAATATAAGAATTTAAATAACTAAGTCTAAAATAAAATATTAGCGGACGTGTGGCCACCTCTGAGTCCCTCGCAGCTCCAAATCATCTAAGGTTGGGGATTACCTGTACAATTTAAAAAGAAAGGGTGAGTTTACGAAAACTCAGTGTGTAATCCCCTATCGATCGATCAAGAACACTATGCGATGAATGATGCAGGGCATGAGCCCTATTCAAGAATAAAGATAGTATGGGCTTTAGCCCATTACAGTAACAGTGTGGGCCTAAGCCCAATACAGTATCAGTATGATGCAAATATGCAACCCACCCCAATCCAGCCAACACACCACCCGTACCAACTAACACACCATGTGGGGATAAAATTGACCCACCCAGCTAGCACACCAATATCGTAGCATAGCGGCCAGTAATAATAATGCAGCAGAGCTGCCAGGAATAGTATATGTGGCAACACCACCAGTAATAGTGAATGTGGCAGAGCCACCAGTACAGTGCTTCCTCCATATTAAAATCCCAACCCCATGCAGTATGTCATGTATGCAGAATGCCATGCTCAGAATCTGTCATACAAATCAAAGACAAAGCAGTCATACAAAACAGAGGCAAATCAGTCATTTACCCTCAAGAGGTAAGATAGTCATTTTACCCTTTGGGGGTATTATGGTCATTTTACCCTACAGGGGTATTATGATCATTTTACCCTACAGGGGCATTACGATCATGTTACTCTATAGGTGCATTACTATCATTTCACCCAGCGGAGGCATTATGATCATTTTACCCTATAGGGGCATTACGGTCATTTTACCCTACAGGGGCATTACGGTCATTTCACCCAACGGGGGTATTACGGTCATTTTACCCTACAGGGGCATTACGATCATTTCACCCTACAGGGGCATTACGATCATTTTACCCTACAGGGGCATTACGATCATTTTACTCTACAAGGGTATTACGATCATTTTACCATATAGGGACATTACGGTCATTTCACCCTACGGGGGCATTACGATCATTTCACCCTATGGGGACATTACAGTCATTTCACCCTACAGGGGCATTACAATCATTTTACCCTATAGGGACATTACAGTCATTTCACCCTACGGGGGCATTACAGTCATTTTATCAGTTTGGGCCTAAGTACACTTAGGCCCATCAGTAAGCCCACAGTTGTCTTGAGCGACTCGAGCGACCATAACAGTACAGAAAGTGTAGATGGGCCCAAAGCCCATTATGGCCTAAGCCCATGAAATAGCTCATAGCAGCCTTTTCAGTCATACACCCACATTGTATGGGCTCAGTTTACCATACGAGCATTCGCATGTTCAACGCCCAACCTTTCAGCTTTTTGGCTTTTGCCTTTCCACAGTCTAAACAGTGTGTGTGCACACACTTTACTGGCTTTTACGCCTATTACCATTTGCAGGGTACGGTTACATACCCTTTTCGGCTTTTAAGCCGCTTATCATTTACAGAAAATAGTTACACACCTGTTCGTGATAACGAGTAAACCAGCCCACGTGTACTCCAACTATCGCCTTGCTTGAATGAGCGTGGCTTTAACCTACTTAGATCGCTGATGAAAGAGGATTACAGACCCTTCAATGATTATCGAATCGTAAAGTTAATATTAAGAGGAGGAAGAATCGACCTACAAGAGTATGCCCTAAACCAAGGCACGAAAAGAAACGCACACACTAGAGATGGGAGATTCGGCTACCTAAAATCAACGACCAAAGAAAAGAAAGTTGTGATAGAGAGATTAACCGATTGCCAGAGATTAGTTGTTGAATCAAAGATAGAAGTGAAGGAGTAAGGGATGCAGTAAAACGGCTTGGGTACTAAAAAGAAGGGGTGATAGCAGAAATGATTTGAAAAGAACAGAGGAGAGAAAAGGAAATGGGTATTCGGTCACCAATGTCAGATGGAGAGAAAGACAACTATAACCAAAAAGAATCGTGGGAGGGAATGAAGAGTATATTCTACCAAATAAGAGAGACTAATGACAAGTCGAAAACAGAGAGCAAGAAAAACAAAAGGAGAAATTCGGCACAGTAGGGAACAAAGTTGACAGGATCCGACACTATGTTGCCAAAAAACCCAAAAATGAACCCAAAACCGATAATGCTCATAAACTTCCCCTCCTAGTCGAATTTCTCATACACAAGTTTCCCCATTAGGTTACACCACTCCCAATTTTGAATTCCTTGATTTGCTCCATAATTTCCTCCGACCCCATATTTCAAAATTCCATGATACCTTCTCCTAACAACCCAGATTATCTCCTCGAGTCTCCTTAACTTCCTCCATGACCATTTCAAATTCCAATTTGTAGAATTTCAGTCAAACTCCACTTCTCATGCAGCAAGGAAGCAAAATAAATACTCCCTTGCACAACATGAGACTCGAACCCAAGCTCCCTTGCAACTTAAACCACGCTACCAACCATCTTACCAACCAGCTCCTTGTGTCATATTTTAACCACACATATCTAAAAGGGCTACTATCAAGCACCAAGGGTTTTATTCACTTAAAAACTAAAATTTTTGCTAAAGCCCAGGTTTGAACCTAGGACTTCTCCAACACTTCTCAGGACCCTTAACCACTGAAGCAGACATTTAATTGTGTCATTTTCTTGCACAATGAAATACTTATGTATAGCCTCCTTACTGATCCATACACAAGGCCCAATACTTCTAGGCCCAAAATTTGGGGCGTTACATTAATTATAATATATATAGTGACTTAATGAAAATAAAGATGAGAACTCATCTTCTTCCACCGTCCCAAGAAAAAAAAAAGAACTCCATTATTGAACCATAGATTCGACCATGCCAAAATTCAAGGTAATGAAGCTAAATTCATGAATTATTTTTGGATTTATGCTCATGAGAGCTTGATTTATGCCCATTTACCAATTTGATCAATTGTTAAAGTTTAAACAAGTTTCCATTGTAGATAAATTGATGAATTAGGCTTAAATTTGATATATTAAGCTTAGATCATGAAAAAGACTACATTGTAAAACTTAAAAAACTTGATAGTTAACTTTGTTACATTAGGGACCAAATTGAATAAATTAAAAAATTTTCATGAAATTATTCTAGGAGTAGAAGTATAAGGTCCCTAATGAAAGAATGTGATGTGTCTCTAACTAACTATGATCACAATAAAGGCAAGCACACCTATAATTTAATAGTATAGTTATGATAAGACCGGAAATATCGTATCCACAAGGACCAAGAGTAATAGTAATTACTATTTTCTTATTATCTAGCCTAAGAATAGGAGTGATTTCTTTTAAACTAAAACTAATTAAAAGCACAACAGAGAATGAATTGGGAAAATCCTTTTTAGACAACTTTATGAGAGAGACAATACCCAAGGAAGAATCCACCTAGACTTCACTTATTACTTCTGATTCATACGATTTATTCACTTGACTTAATCTGTAGAAATCCCTAACTTATGTTAATATCTCTTTCGAGACTAAGAACAACTGACTGTAGGTTGATTAATTGAAATATCTTTCTAATTAAAACCCCTATTGTCACATTAACTCGATCTATGGATCCCCTTATTAGATTTGACTCTAATCCGACAGATTTATGTTGCCTTAGTTCTAGGATTACAATCAACTCCGCTTAATTGTGTTGATCTACTCTTAAACATGGATTTTTGCTCCTCTAAAAAAGCACATTTGACTTGAATCAATAACCTGAATTATCAAAACAAGAATAAGAACTCACAATTAAGAATAAGAACAAGTAGTTATCTTATAAATCAAATAGTAATAAGATCCGTCTTAGGTTTCATCCCCTTAGGTATTTAAGGGATTTAGTTCATACTGATAGAGGGAAACATCTTAAAATAAGGAAAACTACAAAACATAAGAAACCCCAAAAACTTCAATAGAAATTGATAGGAGATCTTCAGTCTTGATGGAGATCCTTCTTCCAAGCTGCTCTCGATGGCTGTCTTTGAGTATTTTCTGCTTTCTACTCTTCGTGTCTCCTTAGGTCCTCCCCTAGGGTGTTTATATAGGCTTTTGGGATGCCTTTTCTAAATAGATAGACTTGGGTTCGGTAGGGACACGTCTGTGTGACACGCCCCTGTTCGATAGCCTTAGGCCGTGCTTGATTCTGTTTGTCACACACGGCTGTGTTTAATGACTTAGGCCGTGCTCGATTCTGCTCGTCATACATGGTCATGTGGTCTGCCAATGTGCGACAGTTCAGGTCGTGTTGATTTTCGAGGTAAACCCATTTTGTCCTTTTTTGGCCCGTTTCTCGTTCTTTTCAACTTCCTGAGCTCTCCTGAGTGTAAACCATTAAAGGGTTAGGAGCATCGAATTCATCAAATCTAATGAAAATTCATTCAAAAATAAGCCAAGCATGGGGTCAAAATATGTATAAATTATGGTTTATCAAATATCCCCACACTTAAACATTTGCTTGTCTTCAAGCAAAAATCCTCAACTTACAATTAAAATTAACTTCCTCAATTCATAATTCTAATCAATAATGTCTTGTCATAATTCATAGGTAATTCATACATTGATAATTTAACTAAAAGAATCTTTAAAGATTTAAACAATTCAAGTCATAAATTTTATAGCACGAAAACATAGGTGTTTCCCCTTATCTAAATAATTACCTTTGATTCAAAACTGACAAGAATTGACATCCTTACTAAAGATTCACTCAAATCACTCAAAGTGCTTAAGGTTCAAATTAAGCACTCAAAAGTCAAACATGAGAAAAATCAAATCTCCACCACTATGAAATGATATGATATACAAATCAAAAGGTCTTTAAAAAGGGTTGTAATGGGGCTTGGTTTAGAGGTGTTGAGCTAGTACTAATTATATCGATTGAAAACTTATCACTACCATTTAAGCTCATAAAACTAATACTGAATAAATTTCCAACCTTTTTTAAGAATAAGAACACGATGAATTTAACAACTGAAATAAAGAATGTAGTTAGGCAACTAATCAAATCAAATCTTGACAAAACGGGAGTCAATAAAGTAGGAGAAGCAAATTGGGTTTTGAGTTAATATTAATGGGTGAGTCAAGAAACAGTTTATTAGGCTCGAAAGGGTTCAGTAGAGGTTAATTATGAAGGTAGGCTTTTTAATGGAATAAGTGGGTTAAAACTTAGGTGCCTTTTTCATCTCAGTATATCAAATCAAGGGTGTGGTCTCGACATGTATAATCGAAGCAAGTTCTAGAATAACAAATACTATTGACACACTCATAATCAATAAAGTGAGTAAGGAAAATATATGCTCTAAAAGGCTCAAAATCTCACAAAAATTATGGTTTTTGATGTCAACCTTGCAAATTTCAAACTTCAAAGTAATATTTAAATTTAGGAAAACAACCTAACAAATTTTTAATTTGAAAATAAACTTATCATGCTTGATTCTATAATGTCTTAAAGTTTAAACCATCAATGCATAATTACCTATGACTTAATCCAAAATATATCAATGAAAATCATAAGTTAATAGAAGTTTCATTCTAATAGTAATATGAGAAAATTTACTTAAGAACAAGACATAATTTAGGGATTTTCTAATAATACTATAGTTAACCTCCCCATACTTAAGATGTACATTGTCCTCAATGTAGAAAGATAGATAATGAAAATAGATTACAAAAATCATAAGATAGGGTGAGAAGTGAAACTTCCTGAATTACAGATGAACTCCTTAGAAATAAACATGATGAACTAGGCAGAGGTGAACGGTGGAAGAATACTCCAGTAGTTTGGTCGTTACTTAATAGCACCTTAAACCTTTTGAAACTGAGGAGTCATCAGTAAAGTTTTAGGGAGCTTTAGTAATTGACTTTGTTATGGGTTGATAAACCATAATTTATACATATTTTAAACCCATGCTTGGCTTATTTTTGGATGATTTTCCATTGAATTTGATGAATTCGATACCCTAATCTCTTAATTTCATGTTTTATACTCAGGAGAGCTTAGAAAATCGAAAAGAACAAGAAACGGACCAAAAAAGGACAAAATGGGCCTACATGGCCTGGATCACTACACATGCGTGTGGACCACACGACCGTCTGTGACAAACAGGATCGAACACGGCCTGGACTATTGACCACGGGTGTGTCACACGGGTATGTCCCTGCTATCCCTAGGTTTAATTCTATTCAGAAAAGGCTACTTGTAGGCTAAGTAAAGCATCTCAAAGCATATATAAACACCCTAGGGGGCAACCTAAAAGGGGAGGTCGACAGGATGTCGAATAGACGCTTAGTAGAAGGAGAAAATACTCGAAGGCAGCCGTCGGGAACAGCTTAGGAGAAGGATCTCCATCAAGATTGAAGATCTCCCATCAAGTTCTTAAGGAGTTTTTGGGTTTTCTTATGTTTTGTTTTTTTTTTTATTCTAAGATGTTTTTCTTTATCAATATGAACTAAACCTATCAAATACCTGAGGGGATGAAACCTAAGACAGATCTTGTTATTATTTGATTTATAAGATAAATACTTGTTCTTATTCTTAATTGTAAGTTCTTATTCTTATTTTGATAATTCAGGTTATTAATTCAAGTCGAATGTGCTTATTCAGTGGAGCAAAATTCCCTATTTAAGAGTAGATCAACACAATTAAGCGGAGTTGATTGCAACCCTAGAAATAGGGCAAAAAAAATTTGCTGGATTAGAGACAAATCTAATAAGGGAATCCATAGATCGAATTAATGCGACAATAGGGGTTTTAATTAGAAAGAGATTTCAATTAATCAACCTAGAGTTAGTTGTTTTTAGTCTTGAAAGAGCTACTAACATAATTCAGGGATTTCTACGGATTAAGTCAAGTGAATAAATCATATGAATCAAAAGTAATAAGTGAAGTCTAGGTGGATCCTTCCTTAGGTATTGCCTATCTCATAAAGTTGTCTTAAAGTATTTTCCCAATTCACTCTCTGTCACATTCATAATCATTTAGTTAGTTAAATTTAGATTAAAAATAAATCCCCTTAATTACTAGGCTAGATAATAAAAAGATAGTTATTACTAGTAATTTTAATCCTTGAGGATACGATATTCTGGACTCACCACAACTATACTACTGTTTGATATGTGCGCTTGCCTTTGTCGAAATTATTAGTTAGTTTCGAGCCCATCAAGTTTTTGGCACCGTTACCGGGGATTAACATATTAGGAACACTCAATTTTTATTACTTTAGCCATTCTTATTTTTTTATTTGCAATTTACTTTTATTTTTAGTTTACTAACTTTTTCTTTTCTTTGTTTCTGGCAGGAACTTCTAGTTTATGACTAGAAGGAACCCATCAGGACCATTACTTTTTGACAGTTATATAGAAGGTGTCGTTCACAAAAATCGTAGGGAAATAAGGCGAAGCCTACAATACATAGAAGAAGAGCAAGGGGACGATACTAATACTACCACGGAGATGGCTGATAATAATCCGCTACCTCCTGTGGTTGCCACAAATCTAGTGAATCAAAATCCTGCTCCTCGTACGATGTATGATTATGCTAAACCTAATTTAACAGGGACTAAATCAAGTATTGTTAGACATGCTGTTGCTGCAAATAATTTTAAACTGAAACCTAACACTATTCAGATGATTCAACAATTTGTTTAGTTTGATGGTTTGCAGGATGAGGATCCAAACAATCACTTAACAAATTTTCTAGAATTGTGTGATACTTTCAAAATCAATGGCATTTCTGATGATGCTATTCACCTTTGGTTGTTTCCCTTCTCATTGAGGAATAAAGCTAAACAATGGTTGAACTCGTTACCACGAGGATCAATCACTACATGGGACCAAATAACTGAAAAATTTTTGTTAAAATAATTTCCGCCTACTAAAACGGCTAAGTTGAGGAATGATATCTCTTCTTTTGTGTAGATGGATCTAGAGACACTTTACGATGCATGGGAGAGATACAAGGATCTATTGAGAAGGTGTCCACACCATCGATTACCTCTATGGTTACAAGTTCAAACCTTTTACAATGGCGTGAACCCTTCAACTAGGCAGTTGATTGATTCAGCTCCCGGTGGAACTCTAAATAACAAGACCCCTGAAGCGGCTTATGAGTTTATAGAGGAGATGTCACTGAATAACTATCAGTGGTAAGTTATGAGGACAAAGCTAACAAAAGCCGCCAGTTTTTTCACCCTCGACGCAGTGACCATGCTATCAAATTAGGTAGAACTTTTAAGTAAGAAAATTGATGGTTTGTGTGGTTCTTCGCAAGTACATCCAGTGATGCAGTGCGATACGAATGGAGGAGGAATGAGTAATACAGAATATCCATCCTACAACCCTGGAATAGAAAGTGAACAAATGAACTATATGGGTAATAATTCTAGACCTCAAAATAACCCTTATAGTAACACTTATAATCTAGGTTGGAGGAACCACCCCAACCTTTCATGGGGTGGCCAAGGAAATCAAAGACAGCAACCCCTCCCAGGCTTTCAACAACAACCCTACTCACAAGAGAAAAAACTGAACCTTGAGGAGATGCTAACAAAATTTATATTGGCATCAGATATTCATTTTCAGAATACCGAAACAGCATTGAAAAATCAGCAAACATTAATCCAAGGGCTTAAAAATCAAATAGGACAGCTGACCAAGTTAGTTTTCAAAAGGCAACCAGGTAGTTTACCTAGTAATACCGAACCTAAACCAAAAGAGCATGTGAAGGCAGTTACACTAAGAAATGGGAAGGTATTGGTTGAAGCTGAAAAGAAGATGCCACAAGAAACTGATAAGGAAAAGGGTGAGGAATTAACGGAGAATGTAACACAGGTAATTAAAGAATATAAACCACCGATCCCATATCCGACAAAGTTGAAGAAAGACCGCATGGATGCACAATATGGTAAATTTCTTGAACTTTTTAAACAATTACATATTAACTTACCTTTTGTTGAAGGTATTTCGCAGATGCCAACATACACAAAATTCCTAAAAGAGCTTCTAACAAATAAAAGGAAGTTTGAAGAGCTATCGACCGTGAAGCTTAACGAGGAATGTTCAGCTATTCTCCAAAATAAGCTACCAACCAAATCAAAGGATCCAAGAAGTTTTACTATTCCCTGTTTAATTGGTAGTTTAAATATTGAGAAAGCACTAGCTGATTTAGGAGCTAGTATTAATTTAATGCCTTATAAAATGTTCAAGCAACTTGGTCTTGGGGAACCAAAACCCACTAGGATGAGTATTCAATTAGCTGACAGATCTATTAAATATCCTAGGGGAATCATTGAAGATATTTTAGTAAAAGCTGATAAATTTATATTCCCTGTTAATTTTTTTGTACTTGACATGGATGAGGACATTGAGGTGCCTTTAATTTTAGGACGCCCCTTTTTAGCTACGGCTAGGGCTATTATTGATGTAGGCAATGGCAAATTTGCGCTAAGGGTAGGCGACGAGGAAATTATTTTTAAAATTTTAGATGCTATGCGATATTCTAGAGAGCAAGATGATTCCTGTTATTTTATTGATGCCATTGATCATTTTATTCAAGATTCTTTTCAAGAAATCATACATGACGACACGTTGGAACTGTGTCTTACCCAAGGTGAGGGGGAAGATGACGATACCAATGAGTTGGGGGAGACAACAAGTGAGTTAAATTCTAATACTTCTTCCCTTAGACAAAAGAAAGACGAGGGCATTGAAATAAACGATGAACTAAAACAAAATTCCTCTATTGAAGAACCACCTAAATTGGAATTGAAACAGTTACCGAATCACTTAGAGTATGCATTCCTCGGAGATAATTCTACACTACCAATAATCATCTCTTCAGAATTGGAACCCAAAGAGAAAGAAGAGTTTCTACAGGTACTAAAAGAGCATAAAAGAGCCATAGCTTGGAAGATTTCTAACATTAAAGGGATAAGTCCATCATTTTGCACCCATAAATTTTTAATGGAAGATGAATGTAAACCATGTGTGCAACCTCAAAGATAATTGAATCCTAACATGAAGAAAGTTGTTAAAGCTGAGGTAATTAAACTTCTAGATGCAGGAGTGATTTATCCTATTTCTGACAGTACTTGGGTAAGTCCTGCGCAGGTTATTCCAAAGAAGGGAGGCATGACTGTTGTAGCTAACGAAAAGAATGAATTGATTCCAACAAGAATAGTCACAGGTTGGAAAGTCTGCATTAGCTATAGGAAGTTGAACGATGCCACGAGAAAAGATCACTTTCCTTTACCCTTCATTGATCAGATGTTAGAAAGATTATCTGGGCATATGTACTATTGCTTCCTAGACGGACTCTCTGGCTACTTCCAAATCCCAATAGCTCTTGAGGATCAAGAAAAGACAACATTTATGTGTCCATATGGTACGTTTGCTTATCGCAAAATGCCTTTTGGATTATGTAATGCTCCTGCTACTTTTCAGTGCTGCATGTTGGACATCTTTGATGAACTCGTGGAAGATATTATGGAGGTATTTATGGACGACTTTTTTTGTATTTGGTAATTCTTTCCATCTTTGCCTTAAAGTTAAAATGAGATCTAATGAGATGTGAGGAAACAAACCTTGTGCTTAATTGGGAAAAGTGTCACTTTATGGTTCGAGAAGGGATTGTGTTAGGTCACAGAATTTCTAGTAAAGGGATTGAGATTGATAAAGCAAAAATTGAAACCATATAAAAATTACCTCCTCCTAGTTCAATTAAGGCTATTAGAAGCTTTTTAGGACATGCTGGATTTTAAAGAAGATTTATTAAGGATTTTTCCAAAATAGCTAAGCCTTTAACAAAACTACTAGAGAAAGATGTGCCTTTCGATTTTGATCAGGAATGTTTAGAAGCATTTAATACACTCAAAAATAAATTAATAAATGCTCCAATTATAATTGCACCTGATTGGAATTTACCCTTTGAACTAATGTGTGATGCGAGTGACTTTGCAGTAGGTGCAGTTTTGGGACAGCGAAGAGACAATCATTTCCTGCCGATCTATTATGCTAGCAAAACATTGACGGCCGCATAAGAAAATTACACCACCATAGAAAAAGAATTGCTAGCTGTGGTTTTTGCATTTGATAAATTTAGACAGTATTTGATATTATCTAATGTTGTCGTTTACACTGACCATTCAGCTCTTCGTTATCTTTTAACTAAATCTTATGCAAAACCACGACTCGTAAGATGGATCTTACTCTTACAAGAATTTGATTTGGAAATTCTAGATAAAAAAAGAGCTGAAAATCTTGCGGCAGACCATCTTTCTACGCTTGAAAATTCACATGTCAAAGAACTTGATAAGAGTGAGATGAATGACTCGTTTCCTGAAGAGCAACTATTTTCTATATCTGACTCCGAGGTACCTTGGTTTGCAGACATTGCAAATTACTTAGCTGCTAACATCCTACCAAAAATGTTAACACATCATCAAAAGAAGTGATTCTTTGCTAATGCGAAAAACTATTTTTGAGAGGACCCTTTTCTTTTCCGTATATGTGCAGATCAAGTAATTCAGAGATGTGTTACAAAGGCAGAAGCAAGCAAAATCCTAGAACATTGCCATTCAGGACCATTAGGAGGACATTACAGTGGGATTAGGACAACACATAAAAAACTCGAATTAGGTTTTTATTGGTCCACTCTGTTCAAAGACGCTAAAAGGTATGTTGCTTCGTGTGATAGATGTCAGAGAATAGGTAATATCTCTAAACGCAATGAAATGACTCAAACGTATATGCTATCATGTGAAATATTTGATGTATGGGGTATTGATTTTATGGGTCCATTCCCTAGCTCATTAGGGAATAAATACATCTTAGTAGCAGTGGGTTATATGTCAAAATGGGTGGAAGCTCAAGCTTTACCTACTAATGATGCTAGAGTAGTAGTGAGATTTCTTAAGAAACTCTTCTCTCGATTTGGAACACCCAAAGTAATTATTAGTGATAGGGGTACTCATTTTTGTAATACTCAATTTGATAAAGTCTTAAAGAAATATGGAGTACACCACAAAATAGCTACTCCTTATCACCCTCAAACCAGTGGACAAGTGGAAGTAGCAAATCAACAGCTTAAGCGTATTCTAGAGAAAACAATAGAATCAAACAGGAAAGATTGGGCATTAAAAGTAGGCGATGCTTTATGGGCCTATAGAACCGCTTTTTAAACTCCCATAGGAACATCCCCATACAGACTTGTCTACGGAAAAAGTTGTCATCTACCATTTGAATTAGAGCACAAAGCATTTTGGGCTATAATATTCTTAAATTACGATTTTAAACTTGTAGGTGAGAAAAGAATGATGCAATTGAACGAGCTAGATGAGTGGCGAGCTAATGCCTACGAGAACTCACGTCTATATAATGAGGCAACCAAGCAATGCCATGATACTCATTTGAAGCAACCAAAGCAATTCGAAGTGGGAGATCTTGTTCTACTATACAATTCAAAGCTCAAATTGTTTCCTGGAAAGCTGAAATCAAGATGGTCAGGTCCATTCGTAATCAAAACAATTTTTCCCTATGGCACAATCGAGGTAACTCATCCGACTTATGGCGCATTCAAGGTAAACGATCAACGACTTAAAATATATAATGGTAAAGATTTTAGGGATATAAGAAAGGAGCTTCAACTCCGTGAACCTTCATATAGAAATGAAAACAAGGTAAGTCTAGCTTAAGACTTTAAATGAGCACTTCTCGAAAGGCAACTTGAGCACTAACCTCACTAACATCCATATTTTTTTATTTTAGCATCTAACTAAGAACTAACCAATTTAATAGGTGCATGATTTCCTACCCACACGGCATGGCACAAAGGCATGGCCGTGGATGTGTGGACACCACGGGAAGAGACATAGGCGTGGCGGTGACCTAGCGGTCCAAGGAAGAAAAGAACTTTTCCCCAACACGGGATACGATAAAACACCACAGTCGTGCGATGAGCCCGTGGTCGAAACTGACTCAAAAACACGGGCTGCGATAAAAGGGCCATGGCTGTGTGATGCAGCCTTGGTCGATACTGAGTAAATGACACGGGCGTGCGACATGCCCGTGACCAGAAGCCATGGTTAAAACTGAAAGAATCACACGGGCGTAGGACACGCCCGTGCCTTTTGGTCATGGTCAATACTGACTACTTACCAAGGGCGTGTGACTCTAAACACGGGCGTGGGAGAAACGAATAAACCATCATACGGCCATACGAGGAGGCCATGTGACTCAAAACGCCCAGGGGACACGGGCGTGGGACCAGGATCAGACACGCCCTAATTCAAAATTTATGAAACACACGGGGCTAAACAATAGGCACATGGTCATGTTTTCTGACCATGTGCCCCTATTTCTATTTAAACCAACCCTCTATTCATCTACCCCCTAAATCCTCCTCCCCAAAACCCTTGCCACTCTCTACCCTCTCTACTCACCTTCCCCATTCCGGCCACCATCGTCAACTTCCCCTCCACTCTTTCCGTCCCCCTTCTCCCCTTTTCCTCATTTTCCCTTCCTTTTTCCTCTTTCCCCTTTCTTCTCCACGATCACCAGCCCACAGACCACACCCGTGCATGATCCACTACACCCGTACCCAATGCCACAATCGAGCCATAACTTCAACACCCCTATCGGTTCACCTTTCTACACCATTGTTACTTATTTCTTTCATCTTTAATTATTTGTTTGATATTATTCATTGTTCATATTATTATCTTCATTTTTTTACTAATACCTTAGATCCTTTTGATAGTTAGTTAGTTTGAATATATTAGTTTGATACTAATGCTTAATCTTGTTAACTCGTACTAATATTAGAATCAATTGATAATCTAATCTCACTATTATAGGTTTATTCAGGAATACTAGGATAGTACGCTTTTGGCTGGCAACGATACTTTATTCATAGAAAATTTTTGGTTCTTTTTCAGGTACGTAATGACCCCACCATGAGGAAAGAAGACCGCCATTCTCGCTTCAAAAAAGCATAAAGGTGCTGGTGCAACCTCTCAAGCGCTTCTGCCAAAGTATGCCACCCATTCCTTTAGTTCCCCTCGCAACCCCAGGAGGAACTCTTTTGGTTACTTCGTGCACGACCCCTCGGCATGAGGAGGTGTATTGATTGGGCCGCCCTAGAGCAGGTCCAGCTAGCCGACGAGGTTCGAGCCGTATTATCCACCGACCTATGGGGGCACTTCTTTGGTATCGTCGAGCCTACATACCTAGAGCTCACTTTGGAGTTTTGTTCCACTTCCCACCTCCAGATGGTCATGACGAACTTTGACGACTCTAGCACAACCAAATTTCGTAGCCTCATACATGAGTTGAGTGTCCCACAGTTTGGAGCCGCATTAGGCCTTTACACGGAAGAATTCATGGAGGAAGACGAATTTGAGGACCTCCATTGCCACATCCATCACTCCCCTTCTAAATATTGGAATAACTTAGCCCCCGACTCGGCTACCTATGACCCCAGCCGCTCCAAAGTGTCAGTTCTCGTCCCTTCATTGAGGTATTTACACGCTATCCTCGCTCATACTCTGACGGGTAGGTGAGAAAGCACCGACGTCGTCAACACTCATGACACTTACTTTTTATGGTGTATGGCGAACGGGCACATCTTCGACTTAGCTTACTTCATCGCCCGCGCCATTCAGCATCAAACTAAGCGGCATATGAGAGGAGTCATCTCTATGGGCCCATACATCACACGCCTGGCTCAATATTTTGGGCTCCTCAACACTGTAGCTCAATCCTCCTCGCTCACCCTTATCGGACAGATGTTCCTGCAGGGCATTTAGACGATGCTTCACATGAGGATGATTGAGCACTGACGTGGGTTTGATCCTCCCTAGTACCAGGTCTTGTAACCCACCGAGCAGGACGACCCAGAGGACATTACTGATGATGTCCCCTAAATACGAGGAGCCACCGTCTGCTCCACCACCGCCATGTCGACTAGCTCATGCGACAGCTTCACTGATTGACATTTCTGAGTACCTCACGAGGTTCGAGCAGTATTGTACACAGTAATTTAATGACAACTCTTGACGATTCGACAGCATTGAGGTGACTCTTCAACAGATTTGTCAGCACTTCCACATATCACCGCCACCCCCACCTCATGATCCTTCTGGGGATGAGGACCTTTGAGTCAATTTATTTTCATTTTCCTTTTCGTTGTCTTTATTTTATTTAAAGTTTTAAGCTATTGAACTATTTCCTTTTATTATCTCTAAATTATATTAATTATGTTGATTTCTTTTTATCTTTTGCTATTTTTGAGTAATCATAACAAAATCCATTTAATAAAACCCCCTAAAACTTTACTGATGACTCCGCAGTTTCAAAAGGTTCAAGGTGATACTAAGGAACTAGAATATTCTTCCCCACCTTCACCTCTGCTTAGTTCATCATGCTTTTCATTGGCTCCATTGCTACAAGCTTCATTTTCAAGGATTTCATCCATGATTCAGGAAGTTTCACTTCTCTCCCTCTCTTATGATATTATTACTATATTATCTATCTTTGTAAATTGAGGACAATGTACATCTTAGGTGTGGGGAGGTCAACTATAGCACTATTTGAAAATCCTTGAATTATATATTGTTCTCAAGTAATTTTCTCAAATTACTATTAGAATGAACTTCTATTGATTTATGATTTTCACTGATATGTTTCGGATTAAGTCATTAATAATTGCGCATTAATGGTTTAAACTTTAAGACATTAGAGAATCAAGCATGATAAGTCTATTTTCAGAATTAAAAATTTATTAGGTTGTTTCCCTAAATTTAAATATTATCTTAAAGTTTGAAGTTTACAAGGTTGACATCAAAAACCATAATTTCTGTGAGATTTTGAGCCTTTTAGAGCATGTATCTTTTCTTGCTCACTTTATTGATTATGAGTGTGTCAACATTGATTTGTTATTCTAGAACTTCCTCCGATTATACATGTCGAGACCATTTTTTTAATTTGATATACTGAGATGATTAAGGCACCTAGGTTTTAACCCACTTACTCCATAAAAGCATACCTCCATAATTAGCCCCTAGTGAACCCCTTTTAGCCTAATAAACCATTTCTTGACTCACCCATTAATATTAACCCAAAACCAAATTTTTACTTCTCCTCATTTGACTCCACTTATGTCGAGATTTGATTTGATAAATTGCCTAACTACTTTCTTTATTTTAGTTGTTAAATACTTACCTATTATTGTATATTCTTATTCTTAATTTTTTTTTGAAGATTTATTCATTATTAGTGATAAGTTAAATTGATGTAATTATTAATTATTAGTTCATTGTTTCTAGTTAGGTAATTTATCAATTCAATCTCGAGTCTAACCTCTTAATTCAGCCTTTATCCGCACCTTTAACCTAAGCCCCATTACAACCCTTTTAAGACCTTTTGATTTGTGTATCATCTCATTTATACAGTGGTGGAAATTTAATTTTCATGCAAGCTTATGGGATTAACTTTTAATGTTTGACTTTTGAGTGCTTAATTTGAGCCTTAAACACTTTTGAGTGATTTGAGTGAATCCTTACTAAGGATGTCAATTCTTATCAGTTTTAGATCAAAGGAAATTATTTAGATAAAGGGAAACACCTATGTTTTCGTGCTATAAAAATTTATGACTTAGACTGTTTGAATCTTTAGGACTCTTTTAGTTAAATTATCAATGTATGAATTATCTATGAATTATGTTGAAACATTATTGATGAGGATTATGAATTGAGGGAGTTAATTTTAATTGTGAGTTGAGGATTTTGCTTGAGGACAAACAAAGGCTTAAGTGTGGGGATATCTGATAAACCATAATTTATACATATTTTAACCCCATGCTTGGCTTATTTTTGGATGATTTTCTATTGGATTTGATGAATTCGATACTCCTAATCTCTTAATTTCATGTTTTATACTCAGGAGAGCTTAAGAAATCGAAAAGAACGAGAAACAGGCCAAAAAGGGACAAAATGTGCCTACACAGCCTAGACCAATGCACACGGGCGGACAACACGGTCGTGTGTGATAAACAGGATCGAACACGGCCTGGACTATTGACCACAGGTGTGTCACACGGGCGTGTCCCTACCGTCCCTAGGTTTAATTCTATTCGAAAAAGGCTACTTGTGGACCAAGTACAGCATCTCAAAGCCATATAAACACCCTAGGGGGCAACCTAAAAGGGGAGGTCGACAGGACGTCGAATAGACGCCGAATAGAAGGAGAAAATGCTTGAAAACAGCCGTCGAGAACAGCTTAGGAGAAGGATATCCATCAAGACTAAAGATCTCCCATCAAGTTCTTAAGGAGTTTTTGGGTTTTCTTATGTTTTGTTGTTTTCTTTATTCTAAGATGTTTTCCTTTATCAATATGAACTAAACCTCTCAAATCCCTGAGGGGATGAAACCTAAGATAGATCTTATTATTTGATTTACAAGATAAATACTTGTTCTTATTTTTAATTGTGAGTTCTTATTCTTGTTTTGATAATTCAGGTTATTGATTCAAGTTGAATGTGCTTATTTAGTGGAGCAAAATTCCCTGTTTAAGAGTATATCAACACAATTAAGAGGAATCGGTTGCAACACTAGAAATAGGGCGACGAAAATCTGTCGAATTAGAGTCAAATCTAATATGGGAATCCATAATCGAATTAATGTGATAATATGGGTTTTAATTAGAAAGAGATTTCAATTAATCAACCTAGAGTCAGTTGTTTTTAGTCTTGAAAGAGATATTAACATAATATGTGAATAAATCATATGAATAAATCCTACACCTCTGAATCAAGTCATATTACGTGAAGTGAATAAATCATATTACTTAATCCTTGAGTTGGAAGTGTAGAAACTTGATTCGGAGGTGTAGGATAAGTTAGAGGAGGCATCTGATAAACCGTATTACTTTTGATTCATATGAATCCACCTAGACTTCACGTATTACTTTTGATTCATATGATTTCTACGGATTAAGTCAAGTGAATAAATCATATGAATCAAAAGTAATACGTGAAGTCTAGGTGGATTCATATGAATCAAAAGTAATACGGTTTATCAGATGCCTCTTCTAACTTATCCTACACCTCTGAATCAAGTTCCTACATTTCCAACTCAAGGAATCCATCCAAACTTCAGAAAGTTTCCCCTCTCCCTTTCTCTTTTAATATAATGCTATTAATCTCTAGAATATCTATCTTTGTACATTGAGGACAATGTATATCTTAAGTGTGGGGGGTGAATTCTAAAAGTTCTTAACTTTTTGCATTATTCTCAAATTCCTAAATTTTGTCTTTTCTTCTCATATCACTATTAGAACAAATTCTGATTGATTTATGATTTTTATTGATATGTCTTGAATTAAAACATAGGCGGTTGTGCATTGATTGTTTGTTTAAACTTGAACGCTTTATAGAATCAAGCATGATGAGTTGATTTTTGAAAATTAAAAATTTGCTAGGTTGTTTCCCCAAGTTTAAGTATTATCTTGAAATTTGAAGTTCACAGGGTTGACATCAAAAACCAGTCATTTCTGTGTGATTTTCTTAGGACATGTGGTTTCCGCAGAGGGAATTAGGGTTGACCCTCGGAAGATAGAAGCAGTATTGGATTAGAAACCGCCAAAGTCAGTGGCAGAGATTCGAAGTTTCTTGGGATTGGCAGGGTACTACAGAAGGTTTGTTGAGCGGTTCTCATTAATTGCGGCGCCTCTAACTAAGTTGTTGAGGAAGGGAGTACCATTTGTTTGGACTAACAAACAGCAGTAGACCTTTGAGAAAAAGAAGAAAATTTTGACAGAAGCACCGGTGTTAATTCAGCCAGAGGCGGGAAAAAAATTTACCGTCTACTGTGATGCGTCACACACGGGGTTAGGATGTGTGCTGATGCAAGATGGGAAGGTTGTTACATATGCGTCCCGACAGTTAAGATCGCATGAATTGAGTTACCCTACGCATGATCTAGAATTGGCTGCAGTAGTGTTTGCTCTAAAGATATGGAGGCACTACCTGTATGGGGAGAAGTCTGTTATTTACACTGACCATAAAAGTCTGAAGTATCTCCTTACCCAGAAGGAGTTGAATCTAAGACAACGTAGGTGGATTGAACTTTTGAAGGACTATGACTGCTCGATCGAATATCATCCGGGCAAAGCCAACGTGGTGGCAGATGTGCTGAGTCGAAAGGCAATAGCAGATTTAAGGGCGATGTTTGCTCGTCTCAGCCTGTATAAAGATGGTAGTTTGGTAGCTGAACTCCAATTGAGACCAGTGTGGACTAGTCAGATCAAAGAGAAGCAGCTTCTAGACGATGTCTTGAGTGCTCGACTCCGGCAAGTGCAAAGTGGCGAAAGAGAGGACTATAGTTTGAATGGTGAAGGGGTTCTGTGTTTCCGTAAGAGAATTTGTATGCCAAAGGATGTTGAGTTAAGGCAGATGATTCTGCGGGAGGCGCATAGTAGCCCATACGCTATGCATCCTGGAGGGGCTAAGATGTATCGAGATTTGCGAGAGCAATTCTGGTGGCCAGGTCTGAAGCGAAAGGTAATAGAATTCGTAAGTAAATGTTTGACGTGTCAGCAGGTGAAAGCGGAACACTATTTGCCTTCGGGG
The DNA here is from genome assembly GCA_025503065.1 of Gossypium bickii. Taxonomy (NCBI): domain Eukaryota; kingdom Viridiplantae; phylum Streptophyta; class Magnoliopsida; order Malvales; family Malvaceae; genus Gossypium; species Gossypium bickii. Next base: position 35,076,298 of record CP106717.1, on the reverse strand, counting down.
TTCTTGCAGCCGGTGAAGATCCCGTAGTGGAAATGGGAAAGAATCACGATGGATTTGTTAGTGGGTTACCTGTTACGCCCACTAAGAAGGATTCGATTTTGGTGATAGTTGATTGACTGACGAAGTCTGCTCACTTCTTACCAGTTCGTGTTGACTATTCTCTGCAAAGGTTGGCTAAGCTGTATGTGGCTGAGGCTGTGAGACTACATGCTGTACTTGTGTCGATCATATCAGATAGAGACCTTAGGTTCACGCCACGGTTCTGGAAGGCTCTGCATCAGGCAATGGGAACAAGGTTAGACTTCAGTACCGCCTTCCATCCGTAGACTGATGGTCAGTCTGAGAGGGTAATCCAGATCTTGGAGGATATGTTAAGAGGTTGCATCATTGCTTTCAGGGGTAGTTGGGAGGAATATTTACCTCTAGCAGAATTCGCGTACAATAACAGCTACTAATCTAGTATTCAGATGGCGCCTTATGAAGCGTTATACGGACGGAGATGTCGTACCCCTACTTGCTGGACAGAGTTGGGTGAGCGTCAGGTGTTGGGTCCAGAACTAGTTTCGGAGACGGAAGAAAAAGTTAGGGTAATACGGGCTCGGTTAAAAGAAGCATCTGATCGGCAGAAATCTTATGCGGATCTAAAGCATAAGGAGTGTGAATTTGCAGTGGGAGATCAAGTCTTTTGAAAGTGTCACCGTGGAAGAAGGTAATGAGGTTTGGTCGGAAGGGTAAGCTAAGTCCCCGATTTACTGGGCCTTATCGGGTACTAGAACGTGTGGGGCCAGTGGCGTATCGATTGGAGTTGCCTCTAAGGTTGGAGCAGATACATGACGTGTTTCATGTCTCGATGCTAAAACGTTATCATTTTGATCCATCGCACGTTATTCCAGTGGAAGAGATTGAAGTAAGGCCAGACTTGTCCTTTGAGGAGGAGCCAGTGCAAATCTTGGATCGAGACATAAAGGTGTTGAGAAGGAAGTCCGTCCCTTTGGTCAAGGTGTTGTGGCGAAACCACGGTGCAGAAGAAGCAACATGGGAGCTAGAGGATGTTATGCAACAACAGTATCCTCATCTCTTCTGCTCAGGTAAACTTTGGGGCCGAAATTTCTTTAAGGGGGTGGAACTATAACATCCTGAATTAATGGGCCTGTGCATTTTGGTGTGTTGTATGTTTCACGGGTTAGTTTGAGAATTAAAGGTGAGAATTGGGCTCAGGTATGGGCTGAGGCCTCGGTTAAAATATTCTGTTTAGGCATTATAGGGTTTAAAGGTAGGTATCTGTGTTTAAAAGTAGCAAAGTGGGCTTGTGGCCCAAAGTGAGGTGGCGCTACAAGGGAGCAAAGGGTGGCGTCACTAGTGGATGGAGAGAGCCCAAGTGTTGGCCGCTTGGAGCCCATGTTCTTGGGTCAAATTCGACACTTAAAAGGGAGTAAAAGGGGACGGCAACAAGGCTAAAATATAGGGGATTTTAATGTTTTAAAACATGTGGTATTATGCTGATAAAGGGGGAGGAGTTGGTGCTAATTAGGTCTCTTTTGGAGGAGTTAGTAGATTAAGATAAGGGAGAAAGATAGGAGCTATCCTTTGGTTGTAGAGTTGGCCGAAAATCAAACACAGGAGAGGGGGGAAGAATCAGTTTAGTATGGCAAGGGGTGTGCCGAAATTTGAACGCCATCTCATTTGTCTTTTCTTTTCTCATCTTTTCTCTTCCAAAAGCCGAAAATCACCACCTCCCTCACCCTTTCTTTTTCTTTAAAATTCTCTCTTAGTCGAATCTTCTGATCCCTAATGTTATTCTTCTCCCATTCACTAAAAGCTGAAACTACGCTCTTGTTTGTTCTTGTAGCCGAAATCTCTAAGGCTCTTTTTGTTTTCTTCTCCTAAGCCAAAACTGAAACTCCTCACTTAGTTCTTCTAAAAGCTGAAAATGCAACAGCCCTCTCTTGTTCATCTTTTCTAGGATTTTCTTAAAAGTCGAAATTCCTAGATCTTTAATCTTCTACGCTTCGATCTTCTCCTGTGGTTGCCGAATCTTTTCTGCAAGGGGTAGCCGAAACCTTCTGTAGTGGTAAGTGTCGATCGTGCTATTCTTTCAATCTTTTCCAGTTTTTTGAGACCATAGCCGAATGGCTAGATGGTTGACTAATCTCGTATTTTTTTTCATGGGTGGCATTTCGGGATTTGAAGGAGATCCAATTGCCTAGGTTCTAAATTAGTAGCACTCGAATCATACTACTTTCGGGATTTAATCAATTTAGGTAAGGAGATTTATCTTCGTCGTTTTATTAAATCAATTTATCTCCAATCTGACATTTAACCCTGTTGGGTGGTTACTCAAATCAATCTCTTAAAGTGAAGTCTTTAACCGGCAGTATAGTGATCTGATAATCGCGATTCTGGCTAGGGAGAGCATCAATTTCGATAGCATAACATTAAGCGTAATCAGGTGTGTAATTTCTCATACCATCTCTATTGTCTGATATATATATGAATCTTTCTATATTCTGTCAAATGCCAAAATCCCGGAATGGTTGTTGAAAACTCGTGGAGGGTAAGGGCGACTCATCAGGTTAGTGATTTCTGTGATTTTCCTTAAGTAAAATGATTCTAATGAGTTGATATGATACGCATGTATGCCGTTTCCTATATTTGATGGAGGTTGGGAAATTGTTATATATGAAAGGGGAAGTGTTCTGTTGTAGTGGCTCTGCCATGATCTGTTCTGGTGACTATGTCACAAATCTGATGATGAGCAGCTAACTGCAGCATGACTGCCATCGGTGGTGTGTAGCGGTGAGGGTGATTGTAGAAATCCCCAATGGTGTGATTGGCAGGTAAGGGTGGTGTATAGCGGATGGATCTAGGATTGGGTGGGCTTTGTTTAATTCTGATATGTGATATTTTGTTATTCTGTTCTGTGGGGCTAAGGCCCAGTCTGATGGTGCACGAGGGATTGCACACTGAGTCTTGTGACTCACCCTATTGTTTAACATTTTACAGGTAGCACTTAGTGCATTGGACCGGGTTGGAAAGGAGCGCAAGGTGGCCATGCATGGATTTATTTTGGTTCAATAAAGGACGTTGTTTTAACTATTTTCCCTTAGTATTTTCAATTTGTCTGGTTTTATATTCTATTGTAATAAGGCCACTGGCTATTGTTTATTGGTTTTATGTATTCGTTTCCGGGTTCTCATACAATTCGCTTTTATGATTAAAACTAAGACATGTGTTTACATAATAAAACTCAGAGGCAAAACTTCAGTTTTTATTCATTAAGTCATTAACTTAAAATTTATTTCTTTTACAAATTATCAAGTTATTAAGTTTTCCTGTATAAATGTTTACACTATATTGTCTTTAGAAAAAAAAATGCGACATGATTTATAAAATCTTCTTAGTGACATGGCAGATCTGGTCGGAGTGTTTGGGCCAGGTTTGGGGGTGTTACAGTTTAGGTTGTAATGTAAAAGTTATGATGTAAAAGTTACAAAGAAAAACTTATAATGTGAAAGTTGTTCGCAAACAAGTGTTCTAAGAGCCTATTTATAGAGTTAGGCTTGTCGTTGTCCTTAACCCTAGGTCAGCTAACATTCTTGTGCTTAATTTTCATTGTGCAAAACAAAATGCCCCTAGCTTGTAAGTGTTTCTCGGGCAAGACTGATGTCGCAATTCCCTAGTTCCTGTGTCACGACATTAAATGCAATATGCATGGTTCAGGGGTGTGCTGTGACATCCCTTGGCTATGTCTTGACACCGAAGGCAGTATATCGATCCTGGCCTTCTACTTCCTATGTTACTACATCAAACTCCTCGTTTTGCAACATAACAACCAGCTTTGAGTCTCTATGCCATTGAATGGTCACCATCACACTTACTAAGTAAGTTAGCTTGCCTTTAGGCCTCAGTCGGCCCCAATCAAAGACTCAAAATGCAGTTATTATTAAATTTAACTAAACTAAGAAAACATAAATAAAACATACTAAACTTTCTTGTATCCAATCTCTTCAAGTACGAAAACTAGTTTAATCTGCTACACCGAAGTACGGCAGTTTAAACTACCCCACACTTAAGTCGTTGCTTGTACTCAAGCAAAGCAAGAAAAAAATAAAAACATAAAAGACATCCCTTGTGTAACACCCCTATCCCGTATCCGTCGCCGAAATAAGGTTACTAGGCATTACCGATCAGGTCACAACATACAATATTTATCAAACATAAATCCATTATCACATAAACATCAATTAAACATAATCACATTGTCCCTTATAAGGCTCTACGAGCCTTAAAACATGCTTGGAAGAGGTTCGAGACTAAACTGATAACATTTGAAATCTTTGGGAAACTTATAAAATTTTCATCCATACAGGGTTCACACGCTTGTGTGAACAGGCCGTGTGATAACATTTGAAATCTTTGGGAAACTTCTAAAATTTTCATGCATACAGGGTTCACATGCCCGTTTGAACAGGCCGTGTGCCTCACATGGTTCCAGACATGCCCGTCTCTCTAGCCGTGTGAAAACAGGGCATACATACTTATTTGGGTCACACGGCTGACCACATGCCCATGTGTCTAGCCCATGTGCCCTTTGAAATGGCCACAAATTCCTGTGTACCAGGACGTGTGTTAGGCCGGGCCAAACCTGTAAGGTATACTAACTTATGCAACACGGCCAAGTCACACGCCCGTGTGCTAGGTCATGTGCCATTTAGGGGGGTATACTGACTTGTGCCACACGGCCGGTCACACGCCCGTGTGGAGCATACTAAATTCAATTCAATTTCAACACCAGGGGACCACAACCGTGGATCATGACCGTGTGTCGCACATTGCTGAGACACACGCCCGTGTCTCTGCCCGTGTGGACAAGAATAGGCCATTTGCAAGGCCAATTTGCCACCCTTTCTCATGTTCACCTATACAACCAAATTAATACCATTTCAACACATTTATAGGCAACCAAAACATGCCAATTCATATACAAATCATGCCATTTCATCTTCAACCATTTCACTACTCAAATCATAACCATAATGGAACGGGGGAAATGTGCAAGTGTACACAATCGTAACAAGTAATAAAGTGACAAGTAAATGTCGAGGTATTGTACCCACAGGGACTTTAAAAGAATTAATTATGAAAATGATTTCAAACACTTTGGTGATGGAAAAATATTTGATTTTGAAAACTATTTGAAAACTAAAAGAAAAACAAAGAAAAATAAAAGAAAACAAAGTTCAAGTGCACGATTTCAAAAACTAATTTTAATCAAGATGATATAATTGTGTTGCATTAATAACATTTCTTACCTTAGGATTATTAAGCTTGTGTTTATACTTGTTAAAACATGGCAACTCGATAATTTGCTAACTTATGAACATACTTACAAATAAAAATCCATTCATCTCTTGAACATATTCCTATGTCAATTTGACCAATTAAACAGATTTATAAAAATAAACATGTTATTGCACATACATATTTATTAAGTTAAACAATCTCTCTCATATTCCTATGTCGATTCAAATGATTAATTAACCCAACAAGCATATAAAAGATCATGTGAGGTAACAAAGTATTTCTACCTTGAAACAATTTAATCACAAAAATCCTGCAAGTTATGCAAGGCATATGTATCGTCAAATACAATGCTAATTTAATCTTCAGCTTCCTTAGAAGAATTAAACATGCACAGATTAAGTATTGTGTCCATTAATTACAATTTCAATGTGTTTAAATAATTAATTCGTAAGCTATCTAAACAATTATAATGCCAGATAACTTAACATGATTTTACTTAATCAAGCATTCCACCGAGACCTTTAACAGCATAAACACGAATTTAATAATTTAAGAAACCGAAATGCAATCAACCCAACACTAATTAAATTCAAGCTAAATTGATTAAAATAAACATTCCAACAGCATAAATATTCATAACCATGTTCGTCAAAACAACAACGAAATTTAAAGAGATAAGGAACAAGAAGCAAATCTGGTGTTTCTCCGTAGCTTGACTGATTGCTCCGTCTTTCGTTCTTCGTTGGCCTTGGCTATCAAGGTGGTCTACAAATACTCCAAATGTTGCTCCAAATGGCTGGGAAAACACCTCTTTTCCAAGAGGGGAAATCGGCACGAGAACACACCAAAAAGAAAAAGAAACAAAGAGAATTGAGAGAAAATGAGAGAGGAGAATGTTGGATGCTTGAGGTGTGGAGTGAATGAGCAGCTAGGGGCTGTATTTATAGGTGATCAGGGCTGCTAAAAATAGCAATTACCAGCAGCAAAAGAGGCTCCCTTGGCCGGCCATCCCATGTGGCAAAGTTGAAGAATTCAACTTTGCTAAATATAGCATGGGGTAAATCTTTAAAGCCTTAACATTTGGAGGGGTTTGAATGAGATTTTGAAAGCTCTTCAAGGGCTCCTTTGCAAGCTGAATTAATCAACTAATAAGCTGATTTGGGCCTTCATTGTGGACAGTTTGGGCTGCCCAATTGTTGGCTGGTTCGGTTCAATCGGTTCGGTTCAACTGACACGGTTCAACTGGACCCTTCTTCCATAATTAATTAATAATAATTTATTTAGCCCAAATTAAACTGGGAATAAATTAAAATTAATTATATTATGATTAAATCTTCATAATTGGACCGTCTTGGGCTGGAAATAAATTCCACTTGATTCTTCAAATTGCTTCTCGGGTTTGTTCTTCGAGCAGTGTCTGCCGAGCTGATTTTCGCCCTTTGTGCGAATCTATCGAAAATAGTCAAAATTAAACAAAATTAACTATAAAATTAATTAAAATTCATCATGTTCATATTTTTAGTACAAATTAATTATTTTATAATATTTAATTATTTTCCGACAAGAATTTAATTGAAACCGCATGAATTTGGGTCAAAAAGGGCATGAAAAAGTATATAAAGTTTTATGTTTCCACACCCCCAAACTTAATTCATTGCTCGTCCCGAGTAATGCACAAATTTGAAAAGAATTTTCTTGGAAACACTTTTGAAGAACTCCTTCAGAACAACTTCTTCTGAAAGTTATGAATTGAATATACTTAGGCTCAAGAATAAGAAATTTGATAATTATGTTACTTAAGCATTCATATCGTTCAAATTACCCCAAAAATTATTATACTAGAAAAATTAGACTAAATGTTCCTTAATAAAGACATGTTACTCGCTACCAAATTGATTTTAATTCCTTATTCAAAAAGTAGACTGCAATCGTTAAGCTTAACTAATGTTTTCATATGTTGAGCAAAGCAATTTCTCTCCACTAATATAGGTAACATGGGAATCTTGAATCAATAGGTCTTTAATAAGGTTGTAATGTGGCTGGGCTTGAGGGCAGGTAAAAGATAGATAAATTTTTAGCTTAAAAACCCTAGACTCAGCTTAAAATTGAACCTTCAAAACTTTCACCCTTGATACCCAACTTATGCTCTTTTGATCAGTTATTTCATTTTGTGTACATGTTTTTTTTTTGATACTTCTTTTCAACTCCCCCAAACTTTTTTCAAACGATCTTCTGAATAGTACTGAGTCTAGTGTTTGGGACAATTTTAAGAGTAATGAAGAAAAAATTGATGGCTAAATATTGCATAGGTTCGAATAAAATTAGGCCATAAAGTCTCAAAATTGGGCTTCAAAGGATAATTTTATCAAGGTCGGCTTGAAAGGCTCAAACGATCCAAACAACAGTTGCCTAAATCATTTTCAACATTCCATGTTTCCTAGGATTTCGCCTCAAGAAATTACTAAGTCAATTCTAAAGACTTAAGCTTTCATGCATGCCTAATTTTTTTCGTAAGGAACTAAAAATTTTATGGTACGAATTTACATGATTTATTAAAAATACATTCACATCTTTATCAAGCTAACATAATAAACTATTGAAATAATAGAACTTTATTAATACTGAAGTTTTAGCATATTTAACAAAATCTCAAATTATTGAACAAAAATATGTCCTAAATCATAACTAAAAGAAAATTTTATTCTGAGTAGAATCAATTTCAAATATTCGGTCCCCCTACCTAAAGTGAACAATGTTCTCATTGTTTAAAGTGAATAGATACTATACACCAGGTAGGATAATTAGAAAAGAGGAGGTGAGTCAAATTGACTACTTAAGTACCAGGCTCTTTCTAAATTCCAATCCTAGACATGTATATATCTATTACCACACTTTAACTTTTGTGACTTGTTCAGATTTTATTCATGATTCCTATCTCTTGTTTTATTGTGCAAAAATAAAAATTTCTAATTGACCTAATCCTAAAATACTTAAGAAAGAAATAAACGAAAGTTGAAGTCCTCCCTTTTTTTTTTTTATTCGCCGATCCTTCCGAATTTGACTCATCTTTTGCTCCATTAGCATTGTGTTTGTATGAATCACCTTGCTCCTTCTTCGATGATGAAACCCATGGTTCAAATATGAAATTTGGAAACTCAGGCACAAAAATAAATGCGTCATTATAAATTTTCTTGAGGGCACTCCTCATCGAGTCATCTCTTATTTTTGCATATTGCCAGCAGGCTTGTTGCTGCCATTGCATGTGTTGCATTAAGTCCATCAGCTTCAACAGCTCATCACAACGATCTGGGCTAGGCGGTGGAGCTCTAAACATTGAGGGCTCGACATCAGGTTCAGCTTCTGGCTCCATTGATTCTGCCTCATTAGGGACTTCAGTTGAGTGCTCTGGCAGGATTTCTGTGGGTTCATCTTCTACTTCTTTGGGATCCTCGCTCTCTTCAATTCATTGCTGAAAAACAGAATCTTCGGCTACTCGGTAGAGGTCCCAATAGGTAATTGTGCCTTGACTATACTCTGTCTGCTTTACGTTCGCAAGGAGTTTTACTCTTAAGTACAGAATTGTGATCGTAAAGGGGAAATAGGCAGGGCCAGACCGTCTAACGACACAATTTTGCATTTCTCTCAGGATGATTTTGCCCACATCAATGGTCTTTTCGGTTAGAATCGAGTATAATAGGATCATTGGCTCTAATGAAATTGTAGTCCCATGCGAACTATGCATAAGGCTGAAACGGATGAAATAGAACCATACCTTCGCAAGAGGTGTCAAATACTATCTTCGACATGTGTGGATTCCTTGCTTTGACACAGTCCACTAAGAACCTGGAACTGTGAGTTCTTCGAGGATTTCTTGCAGATTTTTAGGCTTAATATTGCTCAACAGAGAGGAATATTCATCGTTGTCGAAATCAGGTAATTCAAAGAACTCATTAATAGCATTAGAATTTATTGGTACCTTGATTCCACGGACTGGAACTTCGGTCAATTCGCTTGAAGTTAAGTTCGCGTAGAACTCACGAACTAATTCCTCATCCACACTTGGTATCTTTTCACAAAACAATTCCCAATTGAGGGCTTCAGCAACTTGACGAATACGTGCCATAAAGTCTCTGTAGTTGCTTTCCTTCAATGTGAAGCCTTTCTCTGGATGCATCTGTTGATTTTTGAAGATACTTTTGTATCTTACTTTAGCTTCTTCACAGTGGAATTTGCTTTGTGTTTTGTCAATTTGAGTGGAGGCACAAGTTCTTTTTCGAGTCATGATTAACCTGAAAAAATAAAAATTAGCTTCTTAAAAATTTAACAATAATTACTAATATTTCAATAAATTGAAAAATTAAATAATTGAGTAAAAATTAAATTTTAAGAGAGAAAATTATTCTTACCACCTTCATTGTAGATTTTAAGAGCTCTAAAATATATATATACTAATGAATCAAAAGAGGGAAATTTAAAGGACTTTTGGCTTAGGTTGGGTGAAGGAAGAGGTTGCACCTAGGCGCACAAAGCAGCAGGATGCAGCGCAAGGCAGGCCACAGTTGGTTTGCGTGGGGCGATGGTGTCCAGTAGGCGCATGGGGCAGAGGCAGCAGCGTGAGGCCTCGACCTGGGCAGGAGCTGGTGACGCGCAGGTGTGTTGGAGCAGCTGCTGGCCAAATGGAGCTATGGCTAGGGGCTTTGCGGCACTTGGTGCTTTGGTGGATGGGAGTTTGAGTGGTGAGTGAATGGGGTGGATCAATGGCATAATTTATAGAGGGAGGAGTATAAATTAGACTAGAACTCTTAGAACAATTAAGGAATTAAAAATAAAAGTTCAATTCTAATTTTACTCATGAGAAACAACAATTAAGAACTAAATATACACATATAAAATTATCAATTGGTATTTATTTTTCCAAGATAAATATAAAATAAAATTAATTCTAATCCTAAGCTAAGTTGATAATAGTTAATATATAAATTATAATGAATATAATTATATATTAAAGTTTATCAATAATTTATAAGTATGAAATTAAATAAAAATATTTATTTTAGATGCCTTAAAAAAATATTTACAAGAAGAGGCACCTAGTTTTTATTATTTACGAAAATAGCAGCCAAATTTTGAAAATAATTCAATTAAGTCCTTGGACTTAATGAAAATTTCAAATTGAGTTGCAATTAAAGACTTGAGTCAAAATTGACCTTTTTATTTGAAAAACCAAAAATTTATTTTGTTATTTAGGGCTAATTTCTTGGAAAATTATGCAAAAATCAATTCCCAGGAAAGATTGGAGGGGTCACAAACGGTCCCGCTTAAGTTCCAATCTCCTAGACAGAATTTATTTGAACATAATGAACCCGAAAATATACCCTAAATAATTTATTGAAACCAAGAAAATCTAAGGATCAGATAAACTGAACGAGATTTTATCCCGTTCAGGGTTTTCTCCATAATAATGTTTCAAACGCTGAGTATTGACTTGAAAATTACCTCTCTTACCTTGGAGTTCAACAACCTCGTATGGATAGACGCGATGAATCATAAATGGACTGGACCAACGTGACTTTAACTTACCTGAAAAAAACTTCAATCTATAATTAAATAACAAGACTTGCTGACCTACTTCAAACTCTCGAACCCGGATATGCTTGTCATGCCATTTTTTGAGTCTTTCTTTGAGTACTTTGGCATTTTCGTATGAGAACATTCGAAATTCCTCTAGCTCGTTGAGCTGGAGCATTCGTTTCTCTTTAGCGAGCTTGAGATCCAAATTGAGTTGTCGAAGAGCCCAGTAAGCTTTTTGCTCTAACTCCAGAGGTAGATGACATGCTTTCCCAAAGACCAACCTGTAGGGTGACATTCCTAAGGGTGTCTTGTATGTTGTTCTGTAAGCCCATAAAGCATCATCTAGTCTTTGGACCAATCTCGTCGGTTCGGGCAAACTACCTTCTCAAGTATGCCTTTGATCTCCTTATTTGCTAGCTCAGCTTGCCTATTTGTCTGCGGATGGTAAGCTATAGCAACCTTGTGTTTCACTCCATGTTTGTCTAGCAACCATTTTAACCACATGTTCACAAAGTGGGTCCCTTCATCGCTGATAATAGCTCTTGGGGTTCCGAACCTTGTGAACACATGTTTCTGCAAGAACTTCATCACAACTTTAGCATCGTTCGTCAGATAAACTTCAGCCCCGACCCACTTGGACACATAATCTACTGCCACCAATATGTGTTTGTGACCAAAAGATGGAGGAAAAGGACCAAGAAAATCAATACCCCAAACATCGAACAATTCTACATCAATGATATTTGTTCGAAGCATCTCATTTCTATTGGTTATGTTTCCAACCCTCTGACATCGATCACAATTCTTTACGTAAGCATATGCATCCTTGAATAGCGTTGGCCAAAAGAATCCGGCTTGCAATACTTTGGCCGCTGTACGAGTACCTTGAAAGTGTCCTCCATTCGGAGCTGAATGACAGTGGTATAAAATCTTCGGTATTTCATCTTCTGTCACACATCTCCTAATCATTTGATTTGCACACTTTTTGAACAAATATGGCTCTTCCCAAAAATAGTACTTCACATCGTGAAGAAACTTTTTTCTTTGCTGATATGTTAGCAAACCAATGAGTATTAAGGACATGATTTACCTTCAGTACATGTTCATTTGGAAATGTCTCATTGATCAGTAAAAGTGGAGAATTTTCCTCCTACGGCTCCAATCTGGATAAGTGATCAGCTACTTGGTTTTCTACTCCTCTTCGATCTTGAATTTCTAGATAGAACTCTTGAAGTAGAAGCACCCACCGGATCAATCTCGGCTTAGCGTCTTTCCTGGCCAATAAGTACTTAATTGTGGAGTGGTCCGTATAGACAATCACTTTGGTACCTATAAAATAAGATCGAAACTTGTCGAAAGCAAACACAATAGCAAGTAACTCTTTTTCTGTTACCGTATAGTTTAGTTGGGCTCCGGTTAGAGTTCTACTTGCGTAGTAGATAGGATGAAAAACTTTGTTCCTTTGCTGGCCCATGACAGCTCCAATGGCGAAGTCACTTGCGTCACACATCAATATGAATGGTGAATCCCAGTCTAGTGTGACGATTATAGGTGCCGTGACTAATTGACTTTACAGATCGTTGAAGGCTTTTAAGTATTCCTCATCAAACTTAAATATCGAGTCTTTCTCCAATAGCTTGTATAAGGGTTTAGCCACTTTAGAGAAGTCCTTGATAAATCTTCAATAGAAACCGGCGTGGCCCAAAAAGCTCCTAACACCTTTTACAGATGTTGGAGGTAGGAGTTTCTCAATAATGTCTACTTTCGCTTTGTCCACCTCGATTCCATGTCTTGTTATCCGATGGCCTAAAATAATTCCTTCTTGTACTATGAAATGGCACTTTTCCCAATTAAGTATGAGATTTGTTTCTTCGCATCGCCTCAGTACCTTAGCTAGATTGGCTAAGTAATCATCGTAAGTATCTCCAAATACTGAGAAACCATCCATGAAAACTTCCAAATACTTCTCAACCATGTCAGTAAAAATAGCCATCATATATCTTCGAAATGTAGCAGGTACATTGCATAAACCAAATAGCATGCGTCTGAATGCAAATGTACCGTACGGACAGGTGAATGTCGTTTTGTGTTGATCTTCTGGCACTATCGTAATCTGATTATACCCTGAGTATCCATCGAGAAAATAGTAGTAGTCTCACCTGCGAGTCTATCCAGCATCTAGTCCAAAAAGGGCAGAGGAAAGTGAACTTTTCTAGTCGTCTTATTCAGCTTTCGGTAATCGATACAGATTCTCCATGTAACATACTGAATTAGTGGGCCTGTGCATTTTGTGTGTTGTAGGTTTAATGTGTTGGTTTGAGAATTTGAGATGCGAATTGGGCTCAGGTTTGGGCTGAGGCCTTGGTTAATTTTCTGTTGGGGCATTATAGGGTTTAAAGGTAGGTATCTGTGTTTAAAAGTAGCAAAAAGGGGCTTGTGGCCCAAAGTTAGGTGGCGCTACAAAGGGGCAGAGGGTGGCGTCACTAGTAGATGGAGAGGGCCCAAGTGTTGGCCGCTTGGAGCCCATGTTCTTGGGCCAATTTTGGTACTTATAAAGGGGCTAGAGGGACCGACAACAAGGCAAAAATATAGGGGATTTTTTATGTTTTAATATGTGGATATTAAAGCTGATAAAGGAGTGAGGAGTTGGTGCTAATTAGGTTTCTTTTGGATGTGAGTTCAGATTAAGATAAGGGGAAAAAGATGAGGAGCTAATCTAGGAGGCTAGTGTTGGCCGAATGTAGGATGCTTATTGAGGGGAGAAATTTCGGTTGAGTGTTTAAGTGTAGGAATGCCAAAATTTTGATGATTTTTTCGGGAAACTCTCTTCTGATTATTTTTATTTTCTTCTCTCTCTTTTCTATTTCCTTTTGGAGTTCCAGCCGAATTCTCCCTACCCATTTGTCCAACTTTTCTTCCATTCACTAAAAGCCAAACCCACACTCCTATTTGTTCCTTTAGCCGAATTCTCTAAAGTCCTAGCATCACTCCATTCGTTCTCTTTTCCGAAGTGTTCGTCATAGCCAAACCCCTATTTCATAATTTGGTAAGTTCTTTGTTATTTTCTATTTTCTTTTCTTTTCTTTTCTCTTTCTGGCCGAATAGTCTCTTAAACCTTGTTAAGTGGGTTATTCTTCTTCTCTTAAAAGCCAAATCTTCACTACTGTGACTGCTTGTACCGAATCTTTCTACAAAGGGGTAGCCAAAACCATCTGTACATGTAAATGTCGATTTGTGTACTCTTTCAATCTTTTCTTGCTTTTGGAGACCATGGCCGGATGGCTAGATGGTTGATTAATCTTGTATTTTCTTTCATGGGCAGAATCCAGGATTTGAAGGAGATCCAATCTCCTAGGTTTCTAAATCAGTAGCACTCGAATCATACTACTTTCGGGATTTAATCGATCTAAAGTTGTAGACAGAGATTGGTGGTTCCGATTAGATAGAGTATAGTACTACGTGTTATCAAGTGTGTAATTTCTCACACCATCTCTGTTGTCTGATATATATATATATATATATATATATATGAATTTGTCTATATTCTGTCAAATGTCGAAATCCCGGCATGGTTGTTGAAATCCCGTGGAGGGTAAGGGCGACTCATCAGGTTAGTGATTTCTGTGATTTTCCTTAAGTAAAATGATTCTAATGAGTTGATATGATACGCATGTATGCCATTTCCTATGTTTGCTCCGGGTTGGGAAATTGTTGTATATGAAAGGGGTAGTGTTCTGTTATAGTGGCTCCGCCACGATCTGTTGTAATGGCTCTGCCACGATCTGTTCTGGTGACTATGTCACAAATCTGACGGTGAGCAGCTAACTGTAGCTTGACTGCCATCGGTGGTGTGTAGCGGTGAGGGTGATTGTAGAAATCCCCAATGGTGTGATTGGCAGGTAAGGGTGGTGTAGCAGATGGATCTAGGATTGGAGTGGGCTTTGTTTAATTCTGATATGTGATATTTTGTTATTCTGTTCTGTGGGGCTAAGGCCCAGTCTGATGGTGCACGAGGGACTGCACACTGAGTCTTATGACTCACCCTGTTGTTTAACATTTTACAGGTAGTACTTAGTGCATCGGACAGGGTTGGAAAGGAGCGCAAGGTGGCCATGCATGGATATATTTTGGTTCAATAAAGGACGTTGTTTTAATTTTTTTCCCTTAGTATTTTCAATTTGTCTGGTTTTATATTCTATTGTAATAAGGCCACTGGCTATTGTTTATTGGTTTTATGTGTTTGTTTTCGGGTTTCCATACATCTAGATTTTATGATTAATTGAAACTAAGGCATGTGTTTAAATAATAGAACTCAGAGGCAAAATGTCGGTTTTTATTCATAAAGGCATTAATTAAAATTTATTTCTTTTACAAAATTATCAAATTATTAAGTTTTTCCCGTATAAACGTTTAAACTATGCTTTTAAAAAAAATAATAAATGCGACAAGTTTTATAAAATCTTCTTAGTGACATGCCAGATCCGGTCGGGGTGTTTGGGCCGGGTTTAGGGTGTTACAAATTGGTATCAAAGCCCGGTTCAAAACTCGGCTTTGGGGATTTTGGGCTCAAAATATTTTCTAAGGACGGGTTTTTGAAACATGCATGTTTATAAATGATACAGGATGGTTTTTCTGGCATGGCACCTGCATCTTCGGCCCAAGTCTGCCAGGTAAGTATTCAGAACTCACGGTGTGTTATATATGTATGTGGGCTTGATGGGCTTTAAGAGACATAGATTATTTTAATTAGAACTTGATGGACTTTAGGCGTAGCTTAAACAACTTCTTAAATCTCATAAGACTTAAACTATCCAAACAAACCCGTGATCAAATCACTGAGTTAGGGTGTGGCAACAGGCATACGCATGTCTAGGATTGGATTCAGGGAGAGCTTGGTACTTAAGCAGTCCTAGTGACTCACCTACTCTTCGCTGGAATCCTACCTAGTGCGTAGTGACTGTTCACCCTAGCCACGAGGATTTGTTGACGGGCCAAAATCTATAACTAAAACCCGAAAGGGACCAGCCACCTTATTTTCACAAAATTACTAAAATGTCCCTAGTTTTGCAAAAAAAATTACCGAAACACCCCGGTTGGCAAAACTTCCAAAATACCCTTGGTTTGTGAAACTTCCCAAAACAACCGTAATTTTATAAAATACTCATGTTTTGCAAACTTACCCGAAAACCCTTAGATTTACAAAAGTAACCCGGTTTGCAGAATTAAATGGAAATTACCAAAATACTCTCGCCCTTAAAAAAAGACACCACCAAGATACTTTGTTTTGGAAAAATACCATGTAGGATAAAATTACGAAAATACCTCTGGGTATTAACATTACGAAAATACCCTATGTGTTGAATGTCGGTTCGTGGATGTCGTCTGTATGTTGATGGTTGATGTGTGTGGTTCCTAGAACTAGGAGACAAACTTGAGACTGAAACTTGTAGATGTAATTTTGAATTCGAAAGAACTACTCCTAAACTACTGTTCATAAGACTGTTCGTGGTTAATCAGTGGAAGAAAATTAATAATTCATAAAATTTCTAATCAGATAAACGCCAATCGGAAGAATAAGTACAAGGGGTCGAGGACGTCTGTCGCGTGGTCGTGGTAGGGGTAGGGTGACCTTGTCAGAGCCAGTAGGGTCTGGCCACAGGTCAGGAAACGAGATGCCGGATATGCCGACTGTGGAGGGAGAATTTCAGGACCAGGCGGCCGGAGATGATGCGGTATCTCAGGCGATGTTGTAGGTCCTTGAGAGAGTGGCTAGGGCAGGCACGGGTTCAGGAGCTTGAAAATCTGTGTCTGAACGACTTCGAGCCAACGGAGCGGAGATGTTTAGGGGTGTTTCTAGCATAGCCCCTAACATAGTTGAGTATTGGTTAGAAGCGAGTGAGCACATAATGGATGACCTAGACTTCACGGCGGAGGAGAAGTTGAAAGGGGTCGTGTCTCTCCTTTGAGACGAGGCTTACCAGTGGTGGCTCACAGTAAAGGAGGGTACTGCCGCAGACCGGATTGACTGGAATTTCTTTAAGGAGTCATTTCAGGGAAAGTACGTTGGGGCCAGTTATGTGGATGCACAGGGGAAGGCATTTCTGAATTTGGTGCAGGGAAGTAAATCCGTGTCCGAGTATGAGGTAGAATTTCTGCGTTTGAGACGTTATGATCGAGGAATTGTAGCGACTGACTATGAGCACTGTGTACAGTTCGAAGATGGATTGTGAGATAAGTTGAGAGTGTTGGTAGCACCGCAACGAGACTAGGACTTTGTCGTTCTGGTCAAGAAAGCTAAAATATCTGAGGAGGTGAAGCAGACTGAGAAGAAAAATAAGGATAAGGATCGGAATAGGAATAAGAGAAATTTTGGGTCGTCGGGATCATCTAGGAGTTTTTAGAAAAGGCCTAGGTTTGATGGGCCAGCTCGTGCTCCGACATCTGCTATTGGGAGTCAGAATCGATCATGTAACTTGTGCGGGAAAGTACATTACGGGGAGTGCAGAAGGAGAACTGGTGGATGCTTCAGGTATGGGTCTATCGATCATATGGTGAGAGACTGTCCACAGGTGGAACAGGTACAGCCAGCTGGACGAGGTTCTGATCAGGTTAGGAGGGGTGGATAGCCATTACCGAGGGGTCGTGGCTCAGTCAGAGGAGGAAATGGGTTTGGTTGGGGTCGTGGAGCACCTGGTTGGGGTGCAAGTAATGTAGACGCGAGACAGCCAGGTCTGGTTTATGCAGCTCGTCGACGGGAGGATGGTGACGTACCGGACGTCATAACCAGTACGTTTCTTATTGCTGATAAACAATTTCTTGCTCTGATTGATATTGGATCAACCCACTCTTACGTATCTGAGACCTTAAGTATAGAATCTGAAACAACTATTAGGAAGATAACTGTGGTTAGCCCGTTAGGACAATCTAGGATAGTGGACAAACTATTTAGGAGTGTACCTTTAGAGACTCAAGGAGTAGTGTTTCCGGCGGACGTAATGGAATTACCGTTTGGGGAGTTTGACCTTATTTTAGAAATGGATTGGTTGGCTAAACATCGTGCTAAGCTGGATTGTGAGACTAAGCGCATGGTGTTGAGTACCTCAGAAGGCGGGGAGGTGGTTGTGCTAGGGGAAAGAAGGGATTATTTGTCCAACGTAGTATCTGCATTAAAGGCTGTTAAGATGATGCGGAAAGAGTTCAATGTATTCCTAGATTTTATCAGTACTTTGGATGCTGAGGAGGTAACCATTGAGGAGGTTAGAATGGTAAAAGATTTCGTGGACGTTTTTCCTGAGGAGCTTCCAGGGTTACCTGCAGATCGTGAAGTGGAGTTTGGAATAGAGCTACTTCCGGGTACAGCTCCAGTGTCCATTGCTCCTTACCGAATGGCGTCGAAGGAGCTGGTGGAGCTCAAAGCTCAGATTCAAGAACTGTTGGATCGAGGTTTTATTCGACTGAGTGTGTCTCCGTGGGGAGTTTCGGTCCTATTTGTGAAGAAGAAGGACAGATCCATGCGTATGTGTGTGGACTACCGTCAACTGAATAAGTTAACGATTAAGAACAAGTACCCGTTGCCGAGAATCGACGATCTGTTCGATCAGCTCAAAAGAGCTTCAGTTTTCTCTAAAATAGATTTAAGGTCGGGTTATCATCAGTTAAAGGTAAAGGAAGAGGACATTCATAAGACGGCGTTTTGAACTCGCTGCGGTCATTATGAATTCTTGGTGATGCCGTTCGGGTTAACGAACGCACCAACAGAATTTATGGATATGATGAACCTGGTGTTCCAACCATACCTTGATCAGTTTGTTGTGGTGTTCATTGACGATATCCTGGTTTATTCCAAGTCCGAGGAGGAGCATGATGCACATCTTCGTGTGGTGTTGCAAGTTTTGAGGGAGAAGCAACTATTCGCTAAGTTCAGTAAGTGTGAGTTCTGGCTAAGGGAAGTAACTTTCTTAGGATATGTGGTTTCTGCAGAGGGAATTAGGGTTGACCCTCGGAAGATAGAAGCTGTATTGGATTGGAAACAACAAAGTCGATGGCGAGATTCAAGTTTCTTGGGATTGGCAGGGTACTACAGAAGGTTTGTTGAGGGGTTCTCATTAATTGTGGCACCTCTAACTAAGTTGTTGAGGAAGGGAGTACCGTTTATTTGGAACGACAAACAGCATGAGAGCTTTGAGAAGTTGTAGAAAATTTTGACAGAAGCACCGGTGTTAATTCAGCCAGAGGCGGGAAAAGAGTTTACCGTCTACTGTCATGCGCCACACAAGGGTTTAAGATGTGTGTTGATGCAAGATGGAAAGGTTGTTGCCTATGCGTCTCGACAGTTAAGACCGCATGAGTTGAACTACCCCACGCATGACTTCGAACTGGCTGCGGTAGTGTTCGCTCTGAAGATCTGGAGACACTACCTGTATGGGGAGAAGTCTGTTATTTATACCGACCATAAAAGTCTGAAGTATCTCCTTGCCCAGAAGGAGTTAAATCTAAGACAACGTAGGTGGATTGAACTTTTGAAGGACTATAACTGCTCGATCAAATATCATCAGGGTAAGGCTAACGTGGTGGCGGATGTACTGAGTCGGAAGGCAATAGCAGATTTAAGGGCGATGTTTGCTCGTCTCAGCCTGTATAAAGATGGCAGTTTGGTAGTTGAACTCCAAGTGAGACCAGTGTGGACTAGTCAGATCAAAGAGAAGCAGCTTGTAGACGATGTTTTGAGTGCTCGACTATAGTTTGAATGGTGATGGGGTTCTGTGTTTCCGTGAGAGAATTTGTATGTCAAATGATGTTGAGTTAAGGCAGATGATTCTACGGAAGGCGCATAGTAGCGCATACGCTATGCATCCTAGAGGGGTGAAGATGTATCGAGATTTGCGAGAGCAATTCTGGTGGCCAGGTCTGAAGCGAGAGGTAACAGAATTCATGGGTAAATGTTTGACGTGTCAGCAGGTGAAGGCCGAACACCAGCTACCTTTGGGGTTGTTGCAGCCGATGAAGATTCCGCAGCGAAAATGGGAAAGAATCACGATGGATTTTGTTAGTGGGTTATCTCTTACGCCCACTAAGAAGGATTTGATTTGGGTGATTGTTGATCGGTTGATGAAGTCTGCTCACTTCATACCAGTTCATGTTGATTATTCTCTGCAAAGGTTGGCTAAGCTATACGTGGCTGAGGTTGTGAGACTGCATGGTGTACCTGTGTTGATCATATTGGATAGAGACCCTAGGTTCACGTCACGATTCTGGAAGGCTCTGCATCAGGAAATAGGAACAAGGTTAGACTTTAGTACCACTTTCCATCCGCAGACTGATGGTCAGTCTGAGAGGGTAATCCAGATCTTGGAGGATATGTTAAGAGGTTGCATCATTGATTTCAGGGGTAGTTGGGAGGAGTATTTACCTCTGGCAGAATTCGCGTACAATAACAGCTACCAATCTAGTATTCAAACGGTGCCTTATGAAGCGTTATACGGACGGAGATGTCGTACCCCTACTTGTTGGACAAAGTTGGGTGAGCGTCAGGTGTTGGGTCCAGAACTAGTTTCAGAGACGGAAGAAAAGTTAGGTTAATTTGGGCTCGGTTGAAGGAACCGTCTGATCGGCAGAAATCTTATGCGGATCCAAAGCATAAGGAGTTGGAATTTTCAGTGGGAGATCAAGTCTTTTTGAAAGTGTCGCCGTGGAAGAAGGCAATAAGGTTTGGTCGGAAGGGTAAGCTAAGTCCCTGATTTATTGCACCTTATCGGATACTAGAATGTGTGGGGCTAGTGGCGTATCGATTGGAGTTGCCTCCAGGGTTGGAGCAGATACATGACGTGTTTCATGTCTCGATGCTAAGACATTATCATTCTGATCTATCGCACATTGTGCCAGTGGAAGAGATTGAAGTAAGGCCAGACCTGTCCTTTAAGGGGGAGCCAGTACAAATCTTGGACCGGGACGTAACGGTGTTGAGAAGGAAGTCTGTCCCTTTGGTCAAGGTGTTGTGGCAAAACCACGGCGCAGAGGAAGCAACATGGGAGCCAGAGGATGTTATGCGACAACAGTATCCCCATCTATTCTGATTAGGTAAATTTCGTGGTTGAAATTTCTTTAAGGGGGTAGAACTGTAACATCCTGAATTAGTGGGCCTATGCATTTTGTGTGTTGTAGGTTTAATGTGTTGGTTTGAGAATTTGAGATGCAAATTGGGCTCAGGTTTGGACTGAGGCCTTGGTTAATTTTCTGTTGGGGCATTATAGGGTTTAAAGGTAGGTATCCGTGTTTAAAAGTAGCAAAAAGGGGCTTGTGGGCCAAAGTTAGGTGGCGCTACAAAGGGGCAGAGGGTGGCGTCACTAGTGGATGGAGAGGGCCCAAGTGTTGGCCGCTTGGAGCCCATGTTCTTGGGCCAATTTCGGCACTTATAAAGGGGCTGGGGGGACGGCAACAAGGCTAAAATATAGGGGATTTTTTTATATTTTAATATTTGGATATTAAAGCTGATAAAGGAGTGAGGAGTTGGTGCTAATTAGGTTTCTTTTGTATGTGAGTTCAGATTAAGATAAGGGGAAAAAGATGAGGAGCTAATCCAGGAGGCTAGTGTTGGCCGAATGTAGGATGCTTATTGAGGGGAGAAATTTTGATTGAGTGTTTAAGTGTAGGAATACCGAAATTTTGATGATTTTTTGGGGAAACTTTCTTCTGATTATTTTTATTTTCTCTCTTCTCTTTTCTATTTCCTTTTGGAATTCCAGCCGAATTCTCCCTGCCCATTTGTTCATCTTTTCTTCCATTCACTAAAAGCTAAAACCACACTCCTATTTGTTCCTTTAACCGAATTCTCTAAAGTCCTATCATCACTCCGTTTGTTCTCTTTTCCCGAAGTGTTCATCATGGCCAAACCCCTATTCCATAATTCGGTAAGTTCTCTGTTATTCCCAGTTTTCTTTTCTTTTCTCCTTCTGGCTGAATAGTATCTTAAACCTTGTTAAGTGGGTTATTCTTCTTCTCTTAAAAGCCGAATCTTCACTACTGTGACTGCTTATGCCGAACCTTTCTACAAAGGGGTAGTCGAAACCATCTGTAGAGGTAAATGTTGATTTGTATACTCTTTCAATCTTTTTCGGCTTTTGGAGACCATAGCCGAAGGGCTAGATGGTTGACTAATCTTGTATTTTCTTTCATGGGCGGCATTCCAAGATTTGAAGGAGATCCAATCGCCTAGGTTTCTAAATCAGTAGCACTCGAATCATATTACTTTCGGGATTTAATCGATCTAGAGTTGTAGACAGAGATCGGTGGTTCCGATTAGATAGAGTATAGTACTATGTGTTATCAGCTGTGTAATTTCTCATACCATCTCTGTTGTCTTATATATATGAATCTTTCTATATTCTGTCAAATGCTAAAATCCCGGCATGGTTGTTGAAAACTCGTGGAGGGTAAGGGCGACTCATCAGGTTAGTGATTTCTGTGATTTTCCTTAAGTAAAATGATTCTGATGAGTTGATATGATACGCATGTATGCCGTTTCCTATATTTGCTGGAGGTTGGGAAATTGTTATATATGAAGGGGAAGTGTTCTGTTGTAGTGGCTCTGCCACGATCTGTTCTGGTGACTATGTCACAAATCTGATGATGAGCAGCTAACTGTAGCATGACTGCCATCGGTGGTGTGTAGCGGTCAGGGTGATTGTAGAAATCCCCAATGGTGTGATTGGCAGGTAAGGGTGGTGTATAGCAGATGGATCTAGGGTTGGGGTGGGCTTTGTTTAATTCTGATATGTGATATTTTGTTATTCTGTTCTGTGGCGCTAAGGCCCAGTCTGATGGTGCACGAGGGATTGCACACTGAGTCTTGTGACTCACCCTATTGTTTAACATTTTACAGGTAGCACTTAGTGCATTGGACCGGGTTGGAAATGAGCGCAAGGTGGCCATGCATGGATTTATTTTGGTTCAATAAAGGACGTTGTTTTAACTATTTTCCCTTAGTATTTTCAATTTGTCTGGTTTTATATTCTATTGTAATAAGGCCACTGGCTATTGTTTATTGGTTTTATGTGTTCGTTTTCGGGTTTCCATACATTTAGATTTTATGATTAATTGAAACTAAGGCATGTGTTTAAATAATAGAACTTAGAGGCAAAATGTCGGTTTTTATTCATTAAGGCATTAATTAAAATTTATTTCTTTTACAAAATTATCAAATTATTAAGTTTTTCCCGTATAAACGTTTAAACTATGCTTTTAAAAAAAATAATAAATGCAACAAATTTTATAAAATCTTCTTAGTGACATGCCAGATCTGATCGGGGTGTTTGGGCCGGGTTTGGGGTGTTACACTCCATCCCGTAACTGTCCTCATTGGTATCAACTCGTTGTTCTCGTTCTCCACGATCGAGATACCTTCTTTCTTCGGCACGCACTGGATTGGACTCACCCATGAACTGTCTGAGATGGGGTAAATGATACCTGCATCCAACCACTTGATGATTTCCTTTTTGACTACATCTTCCATGATTGGGTTCAGTCTCCGTTGTCCATCAATTGTTCCTCTCTCTCCATCTTCTAATATGATCTTGTGCATGCATACAGATGGGCTAATACTGCGAATATCGGCTATGGTCCATCCAATAGCCTTCTTGAATTGTTTCAGAACTATGATAAGTTTCTTTTCTTGCTCAGTAGTTAATCCAACTGAAACAATCACAGGCAGAGTAGAGGCGTTACCTAAATAAATGTATTTTAAGTGTGAAGGTAATACCTTGAGTTCTAATTTAGGTGGCTCCTCGATTGATGCTTTTGGCTGCATGTAATCTCTTTTCTCTAATTCCAAAGATTCAAAACAGGATTGCGCGGATTAAATCCTTTTTGATAAGCTTCGAGTGAAGCTAAGTATTCATCCTCCTTTTCATCATTTGGGGAATTCGATGTCAAAAGTCTTTCTAATGGGTCATCAACACAATTAAGTTCCTTCTCTACTATTAATTCCTCTAAATCGGTTACTGCAGACTAATCATCCATTGTGTCAGGAAATCACATTGACTTAAAAACATTAAATGTTACCTGATTAATCCTGGACATGCATAGTCAGCTCGCCCTTTTGCACATCAATAACAGTCCTTCCAGTTGCTAGGAATGGTCTTCCTAGGATAATTGGCACTTCTTTGTCTGCTTCAAAGTCTAGAATTACAAAGTCAGCAGGAAAGATAAACTTATCTACACGTACCAATACGTCCTCGATTTTTCCTTCTGGATTCGCTAAAGATCGATCTGCTAGTTGAAGTGTAACCGTAGTTGGTCTAACTTCTCCTATCCCCAACTTCCTAAATATTAACATAGGCATCAAGTTGATACTTGCACCTAAGTCGCATAATGCTCTACCACAATAGTGTGACCCAATATTGCATGGTATGATGAAACATCCAGGATCCTTTAATTTTGGGGGTAATTTGTTCTGAAGATATGCACTACATTCCTTCGTCAGAGCTGCTGTCTCAAATTCTCCAAGTCTTCGTTTTTTAGGCAGGATATCTTTCATGAACTTGACGTAGTTCAGCAATTGCTTAAGTGCTTCGACCAACAGAATGTTGATGTGAAGTTGCTTGAGTACGTCAAGGAACTTCTTGAATTGAATCTCCTGCTTCGGCTTCTAAAGTCTTGGAATGTAGGGTGGTGGTGGTTTCGTTACTGGAACTGATTCTGGTTGATTCACCTTTGGTGGTAATTATGCATCTAACGAAGTTGTTGGATGATCAAATTGACTTGTCCTGAGGTTACTTTGTCAGGTTTTGTAGATTTTGGTTCTGGTGAAACTGGGGTTTCAACACTTGGTTGAACTTCTTCTTGAGCATCAGCTTGCTCCTTGTCAACTTTGACAGTGTTGGGCTCTACTATCTTTCCGCTCCTCAATTGCAACGCTTTACAATGTTCTTTCCCCGAATTTCTCAGATTTTCCGTGTCACTAGGTAAAGCACCTTGTGGTCGGTTCCTGAGTTCAGTTGCAAGCTGGCCCACTTAATTCTCTAAATTCTTCAATGTAGCTACTTGGATCTAGATTAAAGCATCATTCTTTGCTATGTATGTTTTTAGCAAACTCTCCAAGCTATTGGATGCTTCAGCTTGAACTGGTTTTTGAACTTGTTGCGGAAAATTAGACGGTTAGGTTGGTCTAGGTTGGGTGTAAGTGGTACTGGTTCCAGCCCCTTGGTTACTCCAGGAAAAATTCGGATGGTTTCTCCATGATGGGTTATAAAAGTTGGATTGTAGTCCTTGCCTTCCTCGATTTTGGTTCTGATTACCCATGTAGTACACGGATTCTGGGTTCGACGGACATTCCTCGAACAAATGTCCCTCCCCACAATAGGCACAGGCTATATTCTCAAATTGATTAGGCGGCTGTGCTGCAAAACTGTTAGACCTGTTAGTAGTAAGGTTTTTAAGCATTGAGGATATTAATGATACTTGAGATGCGAGTGAAGTAAGAGCGTCTACTTCATGAATTCCAGCGACTCGTCTTTCTGAGGCTGCACGACTGGTTAGCCATTGATAATTGTTGCTGGCAATCCTCTCAATAATTTCATAAGCCTCATTATAAGACTTAGAAAAAAGAGCACCATTAGCAAAGGCGTCCACTACCATCCTTGTGTGGGCGTTGAGACCATTATAGAATGTCTCAAGTTGAATGCAATAAGGTATTCCATGATGAGGGCATTTCCGTAATAATTCTTTAAATCTTTCCCATGCCTCATACAAGGACTCGTCATCCATTTGGTGGAAAGCAGTGATCTCGTTCCTCAGTTTAGCCATGTAGAAATGGAGTTTGGTGGCAATGAATTCAACCAAGTACGAGCTCTGTCCCTTAACGAATATGGGAACAACTTCAATCGTAAGGCATCTTCGGGTACTTCAGCTAACTTGAAAGAATCACTCACTTCCGTAAATAGTCTTAAGTGAAGATGAGGATCTTCAGTAGGCATTCCGCTGAATTGGCCCACTGTCTAAAGCATCTGGAACATGATCGGCTTTGGCTCGAATTGTTGTGCCTCTATTTTGGGTCTCCTAATACCCAGAATAAGATCGTTAAACAATGGCACGACATATTGTCTTAAAGCTCTATCCCTATCATTAGCAATAAGGATAGGATTTTGAGCAGGGTTTGCCCCGTTTCCTTGATTCATATTCTCAAAATTCATCTCTTCGGTCCTTCTCTGGTTCGCTTGTCTTCTTCATTGTCGACAGGTTCGTTCTATTTCAGGGTCCACAGGGAGTAAGTCAATAATCTGGTCAATACTCATAAACACCTAAAATATTTACAGAAAAATAAATTAAGTTAAAATTTAAACAGGAAAATAAATAAACCAAAATGTAAAACAGATTCACAAATAATGACTTTGAAAAACAGTCCCCGGCAACGGCGCCAAAAACTTGGAACGGTGGAAATGTGCAAGTGTACACAACCGTAACAAGTAATAAAGTGACAAGCAAATGTCAAGTTATCGTATCCACAAGGACTGTAAAAGAATTATTTATGAAAATGATTTCAAACACTTTGGTGATGGAAAAATATTTGATTTTGAAAACTATTTGAAAACTAAAAGAAAAACAAAGTAAAATAAAATAAAACAAAGTTCAAGTGCACGATTTCAAAAACTGATTTTAATCAAGATGATATAATTGTGTTGGATTAATAACATTTCTTACCTTAGGATTATTAAGCTTGTGTTTATACTTGTTAAAACATGACAACTCGGTAATTTTCTAACTTATGAACATACTTACAAATAAAAATCCATTCATCTCTTGAACATATTCCTATGTCAATTCGACTGATTAAACATATTTATAAAAATAAACATGTTATTGCACATACATACTTATTAAATTAAACAATCTCTCACATATTCCTATGTCGATTCAAATGATTAATTAACCCAACAAGCATATAAAAGATCATGTGACGTAACAAAGTATTTCTACATTGAAACAATTTAATCACAAAAATCCTGCAAGTTATGCAAGGCATATGTATCGTCAAATACAATGCTAATTTAATTTTCAGCTTACTTAGAAGAATTAAACATGCACAGATTAAGTATTGTGTCCATTAATTACAATTTCAATGTGTTTAAATAATTAATTCGTAAGCTATCTAAACAATTATAATGTCAGATAACTTAACATGATTTTACTTAATCAAGCATTTCACCGAAACCTTTAACAGCATAAACACGAATTTAATAATTTAAGAAACCAAAATGCAATCAGCCCAACACTAATTAAATTCAAGCTAAATTGATTAAATTAAACATTCAAACAGCATAAATATTCATAACCATGTTCGTCAAAACAACAACGAAATTTAAAGAGATAAGGAACAAGAAGCAAATCTGGTGTTTCTCCGTGGCTTGACTGATTGCTCCGTCCTTCGTTCTTTGTTGGCCTTGGCTATCAAGGTGGCTTACAAATACTCCAAATGCTGATCCAAATGGCTGGGAAAACACCTCTTTTTCAAGAGGGGAAATCGGCTCAAGAACACACCAAAAAGAAAAAGAAACAAAGGGAATTGAGAGAAAATGAGAGAGGAGAATGTTGGATGCTTGAGGTGTGGAATGAATGAGCAGCTATGGGCTGTATTTATAGGTGATCAGGGCTGATAAAAATATCAAATAGCAGCAGCAAAAGAGGCTCCCTTGGCCGACCATCCCATGTGGCAAAGTTGAAAAATTCAACTTTGCTAAATATAGCATGGGGCAAATCATTAAAGCCTTAACATTTGGATGGGCTTGAATGAGATTTTGAAAGATCTTCAAGGGCTCCTTTGCAAGCTGAATTAATCAGCTAATAAGCTGATTTGGGCCTTCATTGTGGACGGTTTGGGCTGCCCAATTGGTGGCTGGTTCGGTTCAATCGGTTCGGTTCAACTGACGCGGTTCAACTGGACCCTTCTTCCATAAGTAATTAATAATAATTTATTTAGCCCAAATTAAATTTGGAATAAATTAAAATTAATTATATTATGATTAAATCTTTATAATTGGACCGTCTTGGGCTGGAAATAAATTTGCCTTGATTCTTCAAATTCCTTCTCGGGTTTGTTCTTCTAGCAGTGTCTACCGAGTTGATTTTCGCCCTTTGTGCGAATCTGTCAAAAATAGTCAAAATTAAACAAAATTAACTATAAAATTAATTAAAATTCATCATGTTCATATTTTTAGCACAAATTAATTATTTTCCGACAAGAATTTAATCGAAACCGCATGAATTTGGGTCAAAAAGGGCATGAAAAAGTATATAAATTTTCGTGTTTCCACTTAAACATACCAAAACAATATGCCATTACCAACAATTTAACCTATCTTCTCGATGCATTTTTCTCATCATCTTATCAACTAATTCAGGTCATAAAACATACCGAATCACCATCTTAAGATCAAACCACAACATGCCAAAATACAAGGCCATATATACATCACATATCACTTACCAAATTCATAAATTAAGCCAACATAGATGGCCAAATACACACCAACATGTACATCATTTACAAGCCAACTCTCATGGCTAAAATCACAACTCAAAACATATCATCTTAACACTAGCCTATACATGCCATATACCATATATACATAACATCAAAAGTACCAACAAGTTGATCAATAGTGTGACGATGTTCCTAATGATCCCTGAGTCTAAGCTAGCTTCGATTATCTATAAAATAGGGAAAGAACACACAAAGTAAGCTTTAAAAGCTTAGTAAGCCATATAAAAATAAAATTACCACATGAACCAATATCATTTTCATTAATAGGCAAATCATGAATAAGCATATAAAAGCTCAGAAACCCTTCTCATTGAACACATATTCAAAATTATAAGTGAATTCATCAAATACTTCCCTTTTCAGTACTCGTATGAATCTCGTACGTACCTGAGTCACTTAACTCATTCACACACTCTTTCTCGACTTGACTTTGCCCGTTGTACCATTCGGAATCGTTAAGGATACTCGGAAATCACATCTAACTCGTACAATGCCATATCCCGGATATGGTCTTAGATGTTATCACATATCGATGCCACTGTCCCAGAAAGGGTCTTATACGAAATCATATAATGATGCCAATGTCCCAGACATGGTCTTACACGTAAACACATCTTGGTAATCCTAATGTCATGACATTTGTATACTGTACTATTCCTAAGGTTCATACGGGACTTCCGGATAGTGTAACCCTGTCGATTCTTGCTTGTATTTGATCATTCATAATTCATAACAGTTCAATGACAATTAAACATGTATAATTCAATTTAAAGACATTTATTTGCATATGAACTTACCTTGTTTTCGATAAACGGAATGGATCGACTATTCGATAACCTTTAATTTTCCCCGATCTAAATCCAACTTCTTTCGTTCTTCATCTATATACATTCAAAATTAACTCATTTATTCATCAAATCATTCAATTCAGTCCACAAACACATTTTTGGCCATTTTTACACTTTAGCCTTTAAAGTTCCACATTTTTACAATTTAGTCCCTATTTCACAATTACACAAAATTCACACAATTCAATTTAACCCATGCTTAGCCGATTTATACTTGAGTCCCTAGTAGCCCAAAAATTTCATTTATTTCACATTTTAACCCCTCAATTTACATATTTCACAATTTAATCTCTATTTGACATTTTTGTCAAAATTCACTTTACAAAACTTGTATAACTATTAACAAATATTCATTTTCCATCATAAAACATTCAAAAGCTCAAGAATTCATCAATAGTACTTCACAAAATCATTGAAAACTTCAAAAATTAAGGCATGGGCTAGCTAGAATACAAAGCAACGATCACAAAAACATATAAATCATCAAAAATCGAGCAAAAATCACTCACCAATTTAAGCTTAAAGTTGCCGAAATTAAAAAGCTTGAAAAATGGTTTCTCTAGCCCCAGCATTCAGTGGAGAAGATGAATGCATGAGTGAAATTCATTTGGTTTTATCTAATTAACTTTTAATAACTAATTTACCAAATTAACCTTACTAATTAATCTTTAAAAACATATAAACCATGGACACAAATGTCCACTAGCCTTTCAAAAGGTTTAATATCAACATAAGGACTCCCAAAATTTAATATCATAGCCATTTAGTACCTTTAACAAATAGAATGCAACTTTTGCATTTTACGCGATTTAGTCCTTTTTTTAAATTAGACATCCAATCGATAAAATTAAATCACGAAACTTTCACACATATCAAATAACATAATGTAAACACCAAAAAAAAATATTAAAATAATTTTCTAACATCAGATTTGAGGTTTGAAAACCACTATTTTGATTTAGCTAAAATTGGGCTGTTACAACTCTCCCCCCTTAGCGATTTTTGTCCCCAAAATCTTACCAGTGAATAAGTTCGGGTATTGATTTCTCATAGCATCCTCAAGTTACCATGTAGCTTCTTCAACCCCGTGTTGATGCCATAATACTTTCACTAATGCAATTTTCTTATTTCTCAATTCTTTGATCTCACGAGCTAAAATTCGAATCGGTTTTTCATCATATGACATATCTGACTAAATTTCAGCCTCAGTCGGGGAAATGACGTGTAGAAGGGTCTGATTGATATCGTCGAAGCATTGATACGTGAAACACATTTTGTATTTTCTCTAGTTCAGATGGTTGAGATAGTCGATAAGCAACTGGTCCGACTCACTCGATAATCTCATACGGCCCGATATATCGCGGACTCAATTTCCATTTTCGACCAAACCGCAATATCTTTTTCCATGGTGACACTTTCAGAAACACTCTGTCCCCGATCTGAAACTCAATATCTTTTCATTTAAAATCTGCGTATGATTTCTGTCGATCTGACGCTACTTTCAGACTATCACGAATTATTTTCACTTTTTCTTCACTCTCATTGATCAGATCAACCCTGTGAATCTTATTTTGGCTGAGCTCACTCCAATACAACAGTGTTCGACATTTACGTCCATATAGAACCTCGTATGGTGCCATTTTAATACTCGATTGAAAGCTATTATTATAAGCAAATTCAATCAACTGCAAATATTTTTCCCACGTACCTTCGAACTCAAGAATGCAACAATGTAACATATCCTCAAGTATCTGAATAACTCACTCAGATTGACCATTCGTCTGCGGGTGAAACGCGGTACTGAAATATAGCTTTGTACCCAGTGCGTCTTGCAGTTTCTTCCAAAACCGCGATGTAAACCTTGGATCTCTGTCTAAAATAATGGAAATAGATACCCTATGCAATCTCACAACCTTGGAGATATATAACTCAGCTAACTTATCAAGAGAAAAATTCGTACGTACAGGAATGAAATAAGCTAATTTCGTCAATCGGTCAACAACAACCTAGATTGCATCTTTCTTTCTCGGAGATAGGGGTAAACCCGATATAAAATCCATAGTCACTCTATCCCATTTCTACTCAGGAATCATGATTGGCTACAATAAACCTGACGGTACTTGATGCTCAGTTCTGACTTGCTGACAGATTAAACATTTCGAAACAAACTCAGATATATCTCTTTTCATGTCGTGCCACCAATACAGCTGTTCCAAGTCATTATACATTTTCGTGCTTCCCAGATGAACAGATAAACGACTACTATGTGCTTCATTCAAAATTATCTAAATCAACTCTGAATTTCTCAGAACACATATTCGGCCTCTGAATCTTAAAAAATCATCTAAATCAACTTGAAACTCTGAATCAGGGTTCGAATCACATTGAGCTCATTTTGCTAACATTTCATTATCGATTTTCTGAGCTTGGAAAATCTATAGTAAAAATAATGGTCTCGCTTTCATCTCGGCCACAACCGAACCATCATTATACAAATCTATTTGAGTGTTCATCGCATGTAGAGAGAATAGGGATTTCGGCTCAAAGCATCAGCAACGACATTAGCCTTTTCTGGATGATAATCGATCACTAACTCGTAATCTTTTAGTAATTCAAGCCACCTCCATTGTTGCAAATTCAGATCTTTTTGAGTCATCAAATAATTCAAACTCTTGTGATCGGTATAGATGTGACATTTCTCCTCAAACAAATAGTGAAGCCAAATTTTCAACGCGAACACAATAGCTGCTAACTCCAAATCATGCGTCGGGTAATTCTTTTCATGCGGTTTCAACTGTCTCGAGGCATAAGCTATAACTTTGCCTTCCTGCATCAAAACACAACCCAGACCATTCAACTATACATCACTAAACACAGCGAACTCTTTCTCCGATTCAGGCTAAACTAACACTGGTCCCTCTATCAATAAAGCTTTCAATTGATCAAAACTTTTCTGACATTTATCTGACAACTCAAACTTAATATCTTTTTGAAGCAATTTCGTTATCAGAGTTGCAATCATCAAAAAGCCTTTCACAAATTGTCTATAATAGCCGACGAGTCCCAGGAAGCTATAGACTTCAAATACATTTCTTGGACGCTTCCAATTCATTATTGCAAAAGTTTTGCACGAATCAACTCGAATACCTGATGCTAACACAATATGCCCCAGAGAACCAACCTCGCGCAACCAGAATTCACATTTGCTAAACTTTGCAAATAAGGGCTTATCTTGCAGAGTCTGTAGTACAATTCTCATATGCTCGGCATGCTTGGATTCACCATGTGAGTAAATCAAAATGTCATCAATGAATACAATGACAAATCGATCTAGGTACGGTCTGAAAATCCAGTTCCTTAAGTCCATAAAGACAGCAGGTGCATTCATTAGTCTGAAAGGCATAACTAAAAATTCATAGTGACCATACCTTGTTCTAAATGCAGTCTTTCGCACATCGAGTCTTTTACTCGTAACTGGTAATATCTCGATCTCAAATCGATTTTCGAAAACTCTGTTGCCCCTTTTAACTGATCAAACAAATAATCAATCCGCGGTAGAGGGTATTTGTTCTTGATCGTCACTTTGTTAAGCTGTCGATAGCCTATACACATTCTCATCGTACCATCTTTCTGATAAACCGTAATATATACATATTTTAATCCCACATTTGGCATACTTTTGGATGATTTATCCCTTGAATTGTGGAATTTGATGCTCCTAATCCTTTAATTTAATGTTTTATACTTAAGAGGATGAAAAGAATGAGAAACAGGCCAAAAACGAAGAAAATAAGCCAGAGTAAGAAATCCACATGGCCTGGAGTTCGCCACACGGCCGTGCCACTTTAACAGACTTGAACACAACCCTAGGCTCGATCCACACGGGCGTGTCTTACCATGACCTATTTTAATTCCACTCAGAATAAGATACTTGTGGGCCAAGTAAGGCATCCCGAAAGCCCATATAAACACCCTAGAGGGCAACCTAAAGAGGGAGTTCGACAGAAAGCCTCTGTCAGGGCTTTTGACGGAGAGCGAAGCCAGAGAGGGCTGAATATAGGGAATTCCTTGAAGAAAGCCAGTTGATCCATCTTAAAAGCCGAAATCACGCTCAACACTGAGGATTTTCCCTTCAATTTGCTTCAGGGGGTTTTAGGGTTTTTCTTTATGTTTTGTTATTTAATTTCTTCTGAGATGTATTCTTTTATAAACATGAACTAAACCCCTCAAATATCTGAGGGAGATGAAACCTAAGATGGATCTTGTTATTGCTTTCTGAATTGTATGATAAATACTTGATTTGTTCTTAATTATGTGTTCTTAATTCTTGCTTTAATATTCCAGGATATTGATTCAAGTATTTATGTGCTTATTCAGAGGAGCAAAAGTCTTTGTTTAAGAGTAGATCTATCATAATTAAGCGGAGTTAATCGCAGTCCTAGAAATATGAAGATGAAAATCTGTCGGATTAGGGCCAAACCTAATATGGGAGTCCATAAATCGAGTTAATGCAACGCTAGAGGTTTTAATTAGAAAGAGATTTCAATTAATCAACCTAGGGTTAGACGTTAGTAGCCTCGAAAGAGGTATTAATATAAATTAGGGAATCCTACGTATCAAGTCAAGTGAATAAATCGTCTGGTTCAGAGTTAAATAACAAGTGAAGTCTAGGTGGATTCTTCCTCGGATATTGTTTTAATCAATTGGTTTTCTCAAGATTATTTTCCAAATTCATTCTCTGTGTCTTAGCCTCCCTAGCTTAGGAATTAGTTAGATAAACATCAATCCTTTTTATTTTAGTCTAGATAATTGAAAAAAAGTCAGTACTAAGCTATACTACTGTTTGATAAGTGAGATTGCCTCAATCGTGGTGATAGTTAGTTTCTAGCTTCGATCATTCATTATATAAATATTAAAACTCTCAGACTATGATCAAGTTTTTAGTGCTGTTGCCAGGGATTTGAATTACTAGGAACGCTCAATTTTTATTACTTTAGCCATTTTTCTTTTATTTATTTATTTCTTTCTAATTTTTATTTTTAGTTTTCTAATCTCTCTATTATTTGTTCTGATAGGGTTTTCTAGTTTATGACTAGGAGGAACCTGTCAGGACCGTTGCTTTTTGATAGTGAAATTGAAAGTACAGTTCGCAGAAACAAAATAGAAATAAGGCGAAGCATACAAAACATAGAAGAAGAGCAAGAGGACGATACCAATACCACCGAAGAGATGGCTGATAACAATTCGCTATCTCCTGTGGTTGCCGCAAACCCAGTGAATCAAAATCCTGCTCCTCGCACTATGTATGATTACGCTAAACCTAATTTAACAGGAGCTGAGTCAAGTATTGTTAGACCTGCTATTGCTGCAAATAATTTTGAACTGAAACCTAACACAATTCAGATGATACAACAATTTGTTCAGTTTGATGGTTTGCAGGATGAAGATCCAAACAATCACTTGGCAAATTTTCTTGAGTTATGCGACACTTTCAAAATTAATGGCGTTTCTGATGATGCCATTCATCTTCGGTTTTTTCCCTTTTCATTGAGGAACAAAGCTAAACAGTGGTTGAACTTGTTACCACAAGGATCAATCACTACATGGGAACAAATGACCAAAATATTTTTGTTGAAATATTTTTCGCCGGCCAAAACGGCTAAGTTAAGGAATGATATCTCTTCTTTTGTGCAGATGGATTTAGAGACACTTTACGATGCATGAGAAAGATACAAGGATCTACTAAGGAGGTGCCCTCACCATGGGTTACCCTTGTGGTTACAGGTTCAAACCTTTTATAATGGTGTGAACCCTCAATCGAGCGATTGATTGATTGACGCCACGCGCGAGAACCACGAATAACAAGACCCCAAGGCGGTTTATGAGTTTATAGAGGAGATGTCACTGAATAACTATCAGTGGCAAGTTTCAAGGACAAGACCAACAAAAGCTACCAGTGTTTTCAACCTCGATGCAATAACCATGCTATCAAATCAAGTAGAACTGTTAAATAAAAAGATTGATGGTTTGTGTGGTTCTTCGCAGGTTCATCCAGTGATGCAGTGTGATATGAATGAAGGAGGAATGAGCAATACAGAATATCCACCTTACATCCCGAACACTGAAAACGAGCAAGTTCACTATATGGGTAATAATTCTAGACCTCAAAATAATCCTTATAGTAACACTTACAATCTAGATTGGAGGAACCATCCCAATTTCTCATGGGGTGGTCAAGGAAATCAGAGACAACAACCCCCTCCAGGCTTTCAACAGCAACCCTACATGCAAGAGAAAAAGCTGAACATTGAGGATACGCTAACAAAGTTTATTTCAACATCAAAAACTCATTTTCAAAATACCGAAACGACATTGAATAATCAACAATTATTAATTCAAGGGCTTAAAAATCAACTAGGATAGCTGACCAAGTTAGTTTTTGAAAGGCAACCAGGTCGTTTACCTAATAATATCGAACCTAAACAACAAGAGGTAGTGGAGGCAGTAACATTAAGGAATGGGAAGGTATTGGTTGAAACAGAAAAGAATATGCCACAAGAAACTAATAAGGAAAAAGGTGAGAAAATCAGGAATGTAACACCGGTACATGAAGAATATAAACCATCGATCCCATATCCAGCAAAGTTGAAGAAAGATCGCTTAGACGCACAATACGGTAAATTTCTTGAACTTTTTAAACAATTACATATTAACTTACCTTTTGTTGAAGCTATTTTACAGATGCCGACATACGCAAAATTCCTAAAAGAGCTTCTAACAAATAAAAGGAAGTTTGAAGAGATATCAACCGTGGAACTTAATGAAGAATGTTTATCCATCCTCCAAAATAAGCTACCAACCAAATTGAAAGATCAAGGAAGTTTCACTATTCCCTGTTTAATTGGTAGTTTAAACATTGAGAACGCACTAGCTGATTTAGGTGCCAGTATTAACTTAATGCCTTATAAAATGTTTAAGCAGCTTGGTCTTGGGGAACCAAAATCCACTAGGATGAGTATTCAATTAGCTGGCATATCTATTAAATATCCTAGGGGAATTATTGAGGATATTCTGGTAAAAGTTGATAAATTTATATTCCCTGTTGATTTTGTTGTGCTTGACATGGATGAGGACGTTGAGATACCTTTAATTTTAGGACGCCCCTTTTTATCTACTGCTAGGGCTATTATTGATGTAGGTTATGGTAAACTTGCACTAAGGGTAGGCGACGAGGAAATTATTTTTCAAATTTACGATGCTATGTGATATTCTAGAGAGAAAGATGATTCTTATTATTTTATTGATGCCATTGATCATTTTATTCAAGATTCTTTTCAGGAAATCATCCATGACGACATGTTAGAAATGTGTCTTACCCAAGGTGAAGGGGAAGATGATGATACAGATGAGTTGCATTCTAATACATCTACCTCTATACAAAAGAAAGAAGAGGGCATTGAAATCAACGACGAACCAAAACAAAAACCCTCTATTGATGAGCCACCGAAATTGGAATTAAAACAGTTGCCAAATCATTTAGAATATGCATTTCTCGGGGATAATTCTACGCTACCAGTAATTATCTCTTCAGATCCGGAACCCAAAGAGAAATACGAGTTACTACAGGTGCTAAGGGAACATAAAAGAGCCATAACTTGGAAAATTTCTGACATTAAAGGAATAAACCCATCGTTTTGCACCCACAAAATTTTAATGGAAGATGAGTATAAACTATGTGTGCAACCTCAAAGACAATTGAATCCCAACGTGAAAGAAGTTGTTAAAGCTAAGGTAATTAAACTTCTAGATCCTGGAATAATTTATCCTATTTCTGACAGTACCTGGGTAAGTCCTGTGCATGTCGTTCCAAATAAAGGAGGCATGACAGTTGTAGCTAACAAAAAGAATGAATTGATTCCTACAAGAACAGTCACAGGTTGGAGAGTCTGTATTGACTATAGAAAGTTGAACGATGCGACCAGAAAAGATCACTTTCCTTTGCCCTTTATTGATCAGATATTAGAAAGATTATCTGGGCATATGTACTATTGCTTCCTAGACGAACTCTTCGGCTACTTCCAAATTCTAATTACCCCTGAGGATCAAGAAAAGACAACATTTACATGTCAATATAGTACGTTTGCTTATCATAGAATGCCTTTTGGATTATGCAATGCTCCTGCTACTTTTCAGCGCTGCATGCTGGCCATCTTTGACGAACTTGTGGAAGACATTATGAAGATATTTATGGATGATTTTTCAGTATCTGGTAATTCTTTTCATCTTTTCCTTAAAAATCTAAAACAAGTTCTATTAAGATGTGAGGAAACGAACGTTGTTTTAAATTGGGAAAAGTGTCACTTTATGGTTCAAGAGAGGATTGTGTTAGGACATAAAATTTCTAGTAAAAGGATTGAGGTAGACAAAGCAAAGGTCGAAACCATAGAAAAATTATCTCCTCCTACTTCAGTTAAGGCTATTAGAAGCTTTTTAGGACATGCTAGATTTTATAGAAGATTTATTAAGGATTTTTCTAAAATAGCTAAGCCTTTAACGAAATTACTAGAAAAAGATGTACCTTTCAATTTTGATCAGGAATTTTTAGATATATTTAATATCCACAAAGATAAATTAATAAATGCTCCAATAATAATTGCACCTGATTGGAACTTACC
Organism: Gossypium bickii; assembly: GCA_025503065.1. Classification (NCBI taxonomy): domain Eukaryota; kingdom Viridiplantae; phylum Streptophyta; class Magnoliopsida; order Malvales; family Malvaceae; genus Gossypium; species Gossypium bickii. Next base: position 35,038,367 of record CP106717.1, on the reverse strand, counting down.
CTTTGAATTCTAATACATCTTCCCCCAGACAAAAGAAAAACGAGGGCATTGAAATAAACGACGAACTAAAATAAAAACCATCTATTGAAGAACCACCTAAATTGGAATTGAAACAGTTAGCAAATCACTTAGAATATGCATTCCTCGGAGCTAATTCTACACTACCAGTAATCATCTCTTCAGAACTAGAACCCAAAGAGAAAGACGAGTTGCTGCAGGTACTAAATGAACATAAAAGAGCCATAGCTTGGAAAATCTTTGACATTGAAGGGATAAGTCCATCATTTTGCACCCACAAGATTTTAATGGAAGATGAGTATAAACCATGTGTGCAACCTCAAAAATGATTGAATCCAACATGAAAGAAGTTGTTAAAGCCGAGGTAATTAAACTTCTAGATTCTGGAATTATTTATCCTATTTTTGATAGTACTTGGTTGAGTCCTGTGCAGGTTGTTCCAAAAAATAGGGGCATGACTATTGTAGCTAACGAAAAGAATGAATTGATTCCTACAAGAACAGTCACAGGTTGGAGAGTCTGTATTGACTATAGGAAGTTGAACGACGCCACGAGAAAAGATCACTTCCCTTTACCCTTTATTTATCAGATGTTAAAAAGATTATTTGGGCATATGTACTATTGCTTCCTAGACGGACTCTCTGGCTACTTTCAAATCCCAATAGCTCTTAAGGATCAAGAAAAGACAACATTTACATGTCCATACGGTACGTTTGCTTATTATAGAATGCTTTTTGGATTATGTAATGCTCTTGCTACTTTTGATGAACTCGTGGAAGATATTATGGAGGTATTTATGGATGACTTTTTGGTATTTGGTAATTCTTTCCATCTTTGCCTTAAAAATTTAAAACAAGTTCTAATGAGATGTAAGGAAACAAACCTTGTGCTTAATTAGGAAAAGTGTCACTTTATGGTTCGAGAGGGGATTGTGTTAGGCCATAAAATTTCTAGTAAAGGAATTGAGGTTGATAAAGCAAAAGTTGAAACCATAGAAAAATTACGTCCTCCTATTTCAGTTAAGGCTATCTGAAGCTTTTTAGGACATGCTGGATTTTATAGAAGATTTATTAAGGATTTTTCTAAAATAGCTAAGCCTTTACAAAACTACTAGAAAAAGATGTGCCTTCCAATTTTGATCAGGAATTATTTAGATGCATTTAATACCCTCAAAAATAAATTAATTGCACCTGATTGGAATTTACACTTTGAACTAATATGTGATGCGAATAATTTTACAGTAGGTGCAGTTTTGGGACAGCGAAGAGACAAGCATTTTCAACCAATCTAACATTGACGGCCGCACAAGAAAATTACACCACCACAGAAAAAGAATTGCTAGCCGTGGTTTTTTCATTTGATAAATTTAGACAGTATTTGATATTATCTAAAGTTGTCGTTTACACTGACAATATAGGTCTTCGTTATCTTTTAACTAAATCTGATGCAAAACCTCGACTCATAAGATGGATTTTACTCTTACAGGAATTTGATTTTGAAATTAAAGATAAGAAAAGAGCTAAAAATCTTACGGCAGACCATCTTTCTAGGCTTGAAAATCCACATGTCAAAGAACTCGATGAGAGTGAGATAAATAACTCGTTTCCTGAAGAACAACTATTTTCTATATCTGACTCCGAGGTACCTTAGTTTGCAGACTTTGAAAATTACTTAGCTGCTAACATCCTACCAAAAAGGTTAACACATCATCAAAAGAAGCGATTCTTTACTGATGCAAAAAACTATTTTTGGAAGGACCCTTTCCTTTTCCGTATATGTGCAATCAAGTAATTCGAAGATGTGTTACAGAGGTAGTAGCAAGCAAAATCCTAGAACATTGGCATTCAGAACCATCAAGAGGACATTACAGTGGGATTAGGACAGCACATAAAATGCTCAAATTAGGTTTTTATTGGCCCACTCTGTTCAAAGACGCTAACATGTATGTTGCTTCGTGTGATAGATGTCAGAGAACAGGTAATATCTCTAAACGCGATGAAATGCCTCAAACGTATATGCTATCATGTGAAATATTTGATGTATGGGGTATTGTTTTTATGGGTCCATTCCCTAGCTCATTAGGGAATAAATACATCTTAGTAGCAGTGGATTATATGTCAAAATGGGTGGAAGCTCAAGCTTTACCTACTAATGATGCTAGAGTAGTAGTGAGATTTCTTAAGAAATTCTTCTCTCGATTTGGAACACCCAGAGCAATTATTAGTGATAGGGGTACTCATTTTTGTAATACTCAATTTGATAAAGTTTTACAGAAATATGGAGTACACCACAGAACAGCTACCCCTTATTACCCTCAAACCAGTGGACAAGTGGAAGTAGCAAATCGAGAGCTTAAGCGTATTCTAGAGAAAACAGTAGAATCAAACAGGAAAGATTGGGCATTAAAAGTAGACGATGCTTTATGGGCCTATAGAATCGCTTTTAAAACTCCCATAGGAACATCCCCATACAGACTTGTCTACGAAAAAAGTTGTCATCTACCATTTGAATTAGAGCACAAAGCTTTTTGGGCTATAAAATTTTTAAACTATGACCTTAAACTTGCAGGTGAGAAAAGAATGATGCAGTTGAGCAAGCTAGATGAGTGGCGAGCTAATGCCTACGAGAACTCACGCCTATATAAAGAGGCAACAAAGCGACGCCATGATGCTCGTTTAAAACAACCAAAGTAATTCGAACAAGGGGATCAAGTTCTACTATACAATTTAAGACTCAAACTATTTCCTAGAAAGCTGAAATCAAGATGGTCAGGTCCATTCATAATCAAAACTATTTTACCTTATGGCACAATCGAGGTAACTCATCCGACTTATGGCACATTCAAGGTAAACGGTCAGTGACTGAAAATTTATAATGGTGAGGATTTTAGGGATATGATAGAGGAGCTTCAGCTCCGTGAACCTTCATTTAGGAATGAAAATAGCGTAAGTCTAGCTTAAGACTTTAAACGAGTGCTTCTCAGGAGGCAACCCGAGCACTAATATCACTAACATCCATATTTTTGGTTTTAGCATCTAACTAAGAACTAACCAAATTAACAGACGCAGGATTTCTCATCTGCACGGTATAGCACACGGGCGTGTCCGTGGCTGTGTGGAAACCATGGGAAGAGACATCGGCCTGACAGAGGCCGTGCGAGTCAAGGAAGAAAAATGTTTCCCCAACACGGGATGCGATAAAAGGGCCACGGCCGTGCGATGCAACCGTGGTCAATTCTGAATAAATGACACTAGCATTCGACACCCCCGTGCCTAAAAGCTGTGGTCGATTCTGAGTAAATGACACGACCGTGTGACACGCCCGTGCCTCAAAGCCATGGTCGACACTGATTAACGAACACCGGCGTATGATTTTATGCACAGGCGTGGGAGAAGCGAACGAAGATGCACATGGCCGTGTGATTCGTCTGTGTCACATAACACGCCCGTGGGACACTGGCGTGGAACAAGACTCAGACATGCCCAATTTTAAAATTCACGAATCACACGGGCTAAAAAAGACCCCACAGGCGTGGCCACTGACCGTGTGCCCTATTTCTTATTTAAACCAACCCACTATTCATCTTCTCCCCAAAACCCTAGCTATTTTTCTTCTCCCCTACTCAGTCCGGCCACCACTTTCGACACCCCCTAGCCTTTTTCCTCATTCCCTTCCTCCTTTCACCCTTATTCTACATACAGACCACGCTCGTGCGAGATCCACAAACCTGTGCGTTTTCCCTCCACGATCGTGCGCCGTCTCCACGCCTCCGTCAGTCCACTCTATCCCCTCTATTCTCTAGTTTATTGCTTAATTCTATTTATTCCATGCTTGTTTTCAGATCTCAGATTTATTCCTTTAAATTTTTAGTATTCATTCTTGATAATTATTTTCAATACTAATGTTTACTTAAGTGTTATGGATAATTTAACTCTTGATTTTTGAATTCCTTGAACCTCTAGTATTAGGAGAATATTTAGGAAAAATTTTCATTGTTAATATCATGAGATTGTAATCTTGGACTCATAGGTACTATCATTATATGGGATGATGTTCTTTACAATATTGTGCAGGAAAAAAATGTCTTCTTCCCGCGGCAAGAAAATCACAGTCCTTATTTCGAAAAAGCTAAAAGGAATCGGTGCGACCTCCTCGAGCGCCTCCACCGAAGTATGCCATCCATTCCTACAATTTCCTCCAAGATCCCAGGAGGACCTTTTTCATATACTCCGCGCGCGACCCCTCGGCGTAGGAAGGAGCATTGATTGGGCCACTTTGGGGCAGGTCCAACTAGCAGACGACATACGAGCTCTCCTAATTATCGAGCCCATATACCTAGAGCTCACTTTGAAGCTCTATTCCATATTTCACCTTCAAACGGTGATGACGTACCACGATGATCCCGGTACAATCCAATTCCATCTCAGAGGCATTGTACGTGAACTGAGTGTCCCACAGTTCAGGGCAGCGTTGGGACTTTACACCGACGAATTAATGGAGGATAATAATCTCGAGGACCTCCACCGCCACATCCATAAATCCCCCTCCGCCTGTTGGAACAACATAACCCCCAGCTCGGCCACCTACGACCCTAGTCGCTCCAAGGCAACAGCTCTTGCCCCATCCCTGAGGTACTTACACACTATTTTAGCTCATACACTAATGGGTAGGCGAGAGAGCACCAGCGTTGTCAACACTCACGACGCCTACTTCCTATGGTGCATGGCGAACGGGCACATCTTTGACTTAGCCTACTTCATTGCTCGCGCCATTCAACACCAGACGGAGCATCACAGACGAGGGGTCATTTCCATGGGACCCTATATGACACGCCTCACGAGATACTTTGGTCTCTTCAACACTGCGGCACAATCATCCTCCCTTACCTTGATAGGCCAGATGTCTCCACAGGGCATCTCAACCATGATAAACATGAGGATGATCAAGTGTTGCGATGGGACCGATCCTCCCCAATATCGTCTAGCCTATGCCACCGAGGAGGAGGATCCTGAGGACATTACCGACGATGTCTCCCCACCACACGAGAGGCCACCACCGAGCCATCACCCAGTTCATGGGCCATCTTTTCTTTCGGACATATCTGAGCACCTAACACGATTCAGCAGCAATGCTTCCAGCACTTCGATCACATCGACTCCACCCTCCACCAGATATGTCAGCACATTCACATTTCATCGCCACCCCCACCTCGCGAGCCATCTGGCGATGAGGACTTCTGATTCCTTTTTCTTTTATCTTTATGTTATTTTCATTTAATTTTTTATGTTTAAAAGACTAATTTTCATTTTCGTTTTATTTTTAATTTTGACTAATGTTTATTTTAGTTATTTTTAGGTTTCATAATCACTATTACCCTATTTACATTTTTTTGCAATATTTGAGTAATCCTTAAATTTTAAAGAACCGACTAATTTTATTGCAGTTAAAAAGCCTAAAATAGCACTCTGGAATATCCAATTCTAATGAGGAAAATCGACCATGCCTCCTCCAACTTATCTTACACCTCCGAATCAAGTTTCCACACTTCCAACTCAAGAAACTCATCCAAAATTCAGGAAGTTTCATTTCTCCCTCTCTCTTATGATATCATGCTATTAATCTCTAGAACAAATATCTTTGTACATTGAGGGCAATGTACATGTTCAGTAGGGGGGGTGATTTTTATTCAGAAAACTTTTTGCATTATTCTCAAATCCCTAAATTTGTTCTTTCTTTCTCATATCACTATTAGAACAAATTCTGATTGATTTATGATTTCTATTGATATGTCTTGAATTAAAACATAAGCAGTTGTGCATTGATTGTTTAAACTTGAAGGCTTTAGAGAATCAAGCAGGATAAGTTGATTTTTGAAAATTAAAAATTTGCTAGGTTGTTTTCCCAAGTTTAGGTATTATCTTGAAGTTTGAAGTTCACAGAGTTGACATCAAAAACCATAATTTTTGTGAGATCTTGAGCCTTTGAGAGCATTTTCTCTTCTTGCTCAGTTTTATTGTTGCTTTGAGTGAGTCAATATTGATTTGTTATTTTAGAACTTGCTTCGATTATGCATGTCAAGACCACACTTTTGATTTGATACATTGAGATGATAAAGGCACCTAGGATTTAACCCACTTACTTCCCAAAAGGCTTACCTTCATAATTAACCCCTAGTGAACCCCTTTGATCCTAATAAACCATTCATTGATTTACCCTTAATATTAACCCAATACTTACTCTTTTTGATTCATTAAGAATTTTTCCTATTGTATTTACCTTTTTATCGAGATTTGATCTAAGAAGTTGCCTAACTATGTTTTCCATTTCAGTTGTTAAATTCTTATTATTGTATGTACTTGATTTATTCTAAAAAAAAAATTGAAAGTATATTCATTATTAGTTCTATGTTATTTAAGCTTAAGCAATTAATTTCACATCTTGAGAAGAAACTCGTGTTTATTGTAATTATTCAGTATTAGTCTATTTTTCTAGTTAGGTAATTTGTCAATTCGATCTCAATTTTTCCCTTTAATTCAGCCTTTATCCACACCTTAAACCCAAGCCCCATTACAACCTTTTTAAAGACCTTTTGATCGATGTATCATCTCAATTTATAGTGGTGGAGATTTAATTTTCATGCAAGCCTATGGTAATAACTTTTCATGTTAACTATTGAGTGATTAATTTATTGTCCCTTAAACACTTTGAGTGAATCCTTAGTGAGGATGTTAACTCTGTGATATTATGAATCAAAGGTGATTACTTAGATAAGGGGGAATACCTATGTTTTCATGAATAAAATGCTCAACTTGGATTGTTTGAAACTTTGATGTTCTTTTTGTTGAATTCTCAATGTATGATTACCTATGGATTATTTCGAAACATTATTAATAGGAGTTATAAGTTGAGAAGAATGAATTTTAATTGTGAGTTGAGGATTTTGCTTGAGGACAAGAAAATGCTTAAGTGTGGGGGTATTTGATAAACTGTAATATATACATATTTTAATCCCACATTTGGCATACCTTTAGATGATTTATCCCTTGAATTGTGGAATTTGATGCTCCTAATCCTTTAGTTTCATGTTTTATACTTAGGAGAGCATAGTAGGATGAAAAGAATGAGAAACAGGCCAAAAAATGGAGAAAATGGGCTAGAGTAAGAAATTCACACGGCTGTGCCACTTTAGCAGACTTGAACACGGCCCTGGGCTCGATTCACACGGGCGTGTCCTTGTCGTGACCTATTTTAATTCCACTTAGAATAGGATACTTGTAGGCCAAGTAAGGCATCCCTAAAGCCTATATAAACACCCTAGAGGGAAACCTAAAGGGGGAGTTCGACAGAAGGACTCTGTCAGGGCTTTTGAAGGAGAGCGAAGCCAGAGAGGGCTGAATATAGGGAATTACTCGAAGAAAGCCAATTGATCCATCTCAATAGCCAGAATCACGCTCAAGACTGAGGATTTTCCCTTCAATTTCCTTCAGGGGGTTTTAGGGTTTTTCTTTATGTTTTGTTATTTAATTTCTTCTGAGATGTATTATTTTATAAACATGAACTAAACCCCTCAAATACCTGAGGGGGATGAAACCTAAGATGGATCTTGTTATTGCTTTCTGAACTGTATGATAAATACTTGATTTGTTCTTAATTCTTGCTTTAATATTCTAGGATATTGATTCAAGTATTGATGTGGTTATTTGAAGGAGCAAACGTCCATGTTTAAAAGTAGATCTAGCATGACTAAGCGGAGTTGATCGCACTCCTAGAAATAGGACGACGAAAATATGCCGAATTAGGGTCAAACCTACTATGGGAGTCCATAAATGGAGTTAATGCAACACTAGGGGTTTTATTTAGAAAGAGATTTCAATTAATCAACCTAGGGTTAGACGTTAGTAGCCTCGAAAGAGGTATTAATATAAATTAGGGAATCCTGCGTATCAAGTCAAGTGAATAAATCATCTGGTTTAGAGTTAAATAACAAGTGAAGTCTAGGTGGATTCTTCCTCGGGTAGTGCCTTAATCAATTGGTTTTCTCAAGAGTATTTTCCCAATTCATTCTCTGTGTCTTAGCCTCCCTATCTTAGGAATTAGTTAGATAAACATCAATCCCTTTTATTTTAGGCTAGATAATAGAAAGAAAGTCAGTACTAGTACTTTTGGTTCCTTTGGGTTCGACATTCCGGTCTTGCCACTAAGCTATAGTACTGTTCGATAGGTGCGCTTGCCTCAATCGTGGTGATAGTTAGTTTCTAGGCTCGATCATTTATTATATAAATATTAAAACTCTCAGACTACGATCACTTCCTTTTTCACAAATAATACTGGTGCACCCCAAGGAGAGAAACTTGGTCTAGCAAAACCTTTATCTATCAACTCTTGGAACTGAGCTTTTAATTCTTTTAATTCTATCGAGGCCATTCTTTATAGAGCTATCGATATCGACGTAGTTCCCAGCGCTAACTCAATGCTAAACTCAACCGCTCGGATCGGTGGTAAACCCGATTATTCTTCAGGAAACACATTCGGATACTCACATACAATTGGCACTAATTCGATCTTCTTTTCAATTACTTTCGTATCAAGCACATAAGTAAAATAAGCTTCGCAACTCTTTCTCACATATTTCTAAGCTAACATTGATGAAATCACTGCTGGTAAACCATTAAAATCATTTTTCTCAATCCAAATAATCTCATTATTCTGACATCTTAGATCAATCGTCTTTCGTTTACAGTTTACTATAGCATCATGTAGCGTCAGATAATCTATCCCCATAATTATATCAAATTCATCAAATGGCAACAACATCAGATCAGCTGGAAAACAAAAATCTCGAATGATCAATGGACAGTTCTTGCACACTTTATCAACCAAAACACACTTGCCTAAGGGGTTCGATACTCTAATCAAAAATTCAGTAGACTCTATAGGAAAAGTCTTACTGGATACTAAATTCACACATATATATGAGTGAGTTGATCTTGGATCTATCAATGCAATCACATTAGTATCATAGAGAGTAAAAGTATCTGTGATAACGTCTAGAGATGACGTTTCTTCACGAGCTCGAATAGCGTAGGCTTGTGCAGGTGCTCTGGTCTCTGACCTCACAGCAGAATCTTTAGTCGCTCTCTGGCTGCTACTCACGTTTCCTGTGTTTCTGGGTGGTCTACCTCTAACTGCAGTGTTACTTAGTCTCGTGTTTTGTTCTGTATCTTGCTTAGCCAACTCAGGACAGTTACGAATGAAATGATCTAATGATCCACATTTAAAACAGGCCCGATCATTCAATCTACAATCACCAATATGCCATTTTCCATAATGTCTACACTCGGGTCAATTTTGTCTCACATTGCCAACACTAGCAATCGATGTAGCTTGAGCTTTAGAACTCACAGGTTGCTTTTCACAATCCCTACTTGAATATCTCATCGATGCATTGGAATGATCGAACAAGTCTCGAAATTTATTTGATACAGATTGATAAGATCTACTTGTCGATCTCTTTCTGGAGTCTCTAGCTTCAAAATCAGCTTTTCTCTTTTCTTTTCCGAGTTCTTCAGCTTTACATGCTCGTTCGATGAGTGTCACAAACTCTTTGATTTCCAAAATCCCAACTAATAGCTTGACATCTTCATTTAACCCATCTTCAAATCTCTTGAAATAATAGCTTCAGTTGAAACACATTCTCGAGTGTATCTACTCAATCTCACAAATTCTTGCTCGTATTTGGTAACAGACATACAACCCTGTTTCAGCTCGAGAAACTCTTTGCATTTTTGATCAATGAATATCTTGCTAATATATTTCTTCTGAAATTCAGTTTGGAAAAAACTCCCATGTTACCCGTTCTTTTGGAATCACCTATACTAATATATTCCACCAATGATACACAATGTCTCTTAAAAAAGATACGGCACATTTAATAGATTCATCAGGAGTACAAGATAACAAATCGAATACTTGGATTGTATTATCGAGCCAGAACTCAACTTATTCAGCAACATCATCAACATTAGCCCGAAACTCTTTAGCCTCGTATTTACGAATCTTATCAACAGTGGGCTCACTCAATCAAATCGGATCTATCACTTGTGGCACAACTGGGACTTGTTGAGGAATAGGCGGGGGTGAAGGTTGTTGAGCAGCCAGATTCGTTCAAACGAACTCCGTGAACCACTCACTCATCATTTGGATGAAGGCTTGTTTAGCCTCTCATTAGTGGCTACTAGTTACAAGTCTAGAGTCAGATTGCGCTGCCCTATTAGCAGGAGCGGGCGCATTACTCTCTACATGGTCAGCTACAGCTCTTTCGGGATCCATTACTATACTACAACACAATTTAAGCTGTCAGGAATCATCACTGTAACGCCTTAAATTTGGGCCTAGTAGAATTGGGCACATTGGGCCTTAGGCGTGGGAGCGTTTAAATTTTTTGAGAACATTAGAATGGCATTAATGCAAGTTGGACCTATTAGGTGAGTGATTTTGGAAGATTAGGGGGCTTTTATGAAGTCCCGGGTTCAAACTTGGGCTTTAGGAAAATTTTGGTTTTAGGTGAATAAAACCCTGGGTGTTAGAAAGTAGGCTTTAAGAATAAAAAGTGGAGAAAAATGACACAAGAAAGTGAGTGGTCTATTGGCAAGGCGTCATTAAGGGGGTAAGGGAGAGCTTGGGTTCAAGACTTAGCACTAATTCTTTTTGTTTTCTTTTAAGATGAACTTAGACTTTGGCCCATAGACTTATATTTAGTTGCGCATGTTTTAAGACAACAAGGAGCTAGTTGGCAAAGTGGCTAGCGACGTGGATTAAGTTACAAGGGAGCCTGAGTTTGAATCCCACCGCAAGTAAAAAGGGATATTTATTTTGCTAAGTTGGGACGACAAGTGGTTGTGATGGAATTAAACTCTGCTGAATGAGGGATCCCACATCGGAAAGATAGCAAGAGGAAAGGTGAGAAGCTGGCTTTAAATAGAGTGATCTATGAGAAGAGTAAGCATACCTTGGTGGGCGTTTGGGCACAGGAGTGTTCAGAGCGCGGATTAACTTCAGATTCCTATCAGGTGTGTATTTCGCATTACTCTAGCTGTAGAGCGGCAAATGCCAAAATACTGTTCACACGGAAATGGTAGCCACACGAGCGTGCGAGCGCACGTGTGGGGGCTTCGACGCGATAGTTGAGACCATCATGAGTGTTCTTGTGGGTTAGGCTATTTGGCCCTCGATGGGTCGAAATGGGCCATGTGTGGCCAATGGGCCAGTGGGCCCATATGAATAAATTGTATGATTGTGTAGTAGATAGTGAACTGGTCTTTGTGAATCTCATATCAGTGGCTAGATTTGGGCTAAATAGACCACACGAGCATGTGGGCCCACTTGGGCCGAGAATGGGCCTTAGGCCCATTCGCATCATAATCTCTGTTTAGAATACTTGAGTCGCTCAATGCGACTATAGACCTTCTGAGGGGTTGACAAAATGACTGAAATACCATTGGTTTACAGAATTACTGAAATACCTTTGGTTTGTAAAATTACCGAAATAACCCTGATTTGTGAAATAACAGAAATACCTCAGATTTGTAAAATTACTAAAACACCCCTAATTTATGAAATTACTGAAATACCCTCGATTTGTAAAATTATCGAAATACCCTTGATTTGTGAAATTACCGAAATACTTCGGTTTGCAAAATTAATGAATACCCCCGGTTTGCAAAATTACCAAAATACCTTCGATTTGCGAAATTACCGAAATACCCTCAAATTGTGAAATTACCAAAATACCCTTATAGGGTAGAATTATCGAAATACCTTTATAAGGTAGAATTACAGAAATACCCCTGTAGGGTAGAATTATCAAAATGCTCCTATAGGGTAGAATTACCAAAATACCCTTGAAGGGTAGGATTATCGAAATACCCTTATAGGGTAAATGACTATTTTGCCCTTATGGGTAAATGTCTGATTTGACTGTGATCGTATGACTATGTTTTAACAGACTTGACTGTGGGCGTATGATTGATATGCTGTTAATATATGTTGAAATGACTGTTACTAAGCATGGCCATTTTGCATACACGTGTAATGATTGATCATGACATACATGACATATTACATGGGGTTGTGACATTAATACGAAGGAAGTTCTGATAGGGTCGCACGGGTCGCATGACGACTGTGGATCCAGTATTTATTTGTTAAGGTCGCACGGGTCGCACGATGACTGTGGACCAACAGACGGCTTAAAGCCGCGTAATCTGAATATGGCTCTATGCCAATGATAAACCGTAAAAGTAACATATTCTAAGCCCACATTTAGCATACTTTTGGATGATTTAAGCCTTGAATTGTGTAACTTGGTGCTCTTAATCCTTTGTTTTCATGTTTTATACTCGGAAGAGCATCGGAGGATTAAAAGAACGAAAAACAGGCCTAAAACGGAGTAAATGGGCCATATCACGAAATCCACACGGCCTGGGCCCAAGACCACACAGTCATGCCTCATTCAACAGACTCGAACATGGCCTGGCCACGACTTACACGGGCGTGTGCCATGGGCGTGTCCCTACTGCAGCCAAGAGGAATTTTACTCGGATTTAGATACTTGGAGGTAAAGAAACGCATTCCAAAACCTATTCAAACACCTTAGTAGGAATTCTACTTGAATTGGGATACTTAGGGACCAAGTAAGGCATCTCAAATTCTATATAAACATTCAAGGGGGCAACTTGAAGGGAGTTTGGCAGAAGCCTTTTGCCAGGGCTTTTGTCGGGGGAACCCAAGGCTTTAGTCATGGGACGTCCAACTAGGCCAAAGAGGGCAGATTTATGGAGATTTACTCGAAGATAGCTAGTTGATTCATCTTAAGAAGCCAGAATTATACTCAAGAAGGAGGATCTCTTCTTCAATTCCATTAGGAGGTTTTAGGGATTTCTTATGTTTTGTTTTATCATTTCTTTTAAGATGTTTTCTTTTATTATTATGAACTAAACCCTCAGATACCTAAGGGGGATGAAACCTAAGATGAATCTTGTTATCGTTTGCTGAACTATATGATAAATATTTGACTTGTTCTTAATTATGTGTTCTTAATTCTTGTTTTGATATTTTCGGGATATTAATTCAAATGTGATGTGCTTAGGTGGAGGAGCAAAAGTCCCTGCTTAAGAGTAGATTGAGCATAATTAAGTGGAGTTGATCGCGTGCCTAGAGATAGGGTGACGAGATTTTGCTGGATTAGGGTGAAACCTAATATGGGAGTCTATAGATCGAGTTAATTCGATTCTAGGGGTTTTAATTAGAAAGTGGTTTCAATTAATCAACCTAGGGTTAGACGTTAGTTGCCTTGAGAGAGGGATTAATATAACTTAGGGAATCTTACGGATGAACTCAAGTGAATAAATCATCTGGTTTAGAGTTAGATAACAAGTGAAGTCTAGGTGGATTCTTCCTTGGGTGTCGTCTTAATCAATTGGTTTTTCTTCAAAGTTATTTTCCCAAATTCATTCTTCTTTGTCTTAGAGTCTTTAGTTTAGTTGTTAGTTAATTTTAGATTAGATAAACAATTCCCTCAATTCTTAGGCTAAAAAATAAAAAGAGAGTTAGTATTAGTACTTTTGGTTCCTTTGGGTTCGACATTCCAGTCTTGCCTAAACTATACTACTGTTCGATAGGTGTGCTTGCCTCAAATTGTTGTCATAGTTAGTTTCCAGGTTTGATCATTCTTTTTATAAATTTTAAGACTTTGACATCGCATAAAACAACGATCAAGTTTTTGGCGCCGTTGCCGGGGAACTGAAATATTAAGAAAGCTCAATTTTTATTACTTTAGCCATTATTTTTATTTTTTTATTTTTTTTACTTTGCTAAATTTTCTTTTATTTGATTTTGGCAGAAAGAGGAGATGGCACTGAATAACTATCAGTGGCAAGTTATGTGGATAAAGCCAACAAAAGCAACCGATATCTACAACCTTGACCCAATAACCGTGCTATCAAACCAGGTAGAGATGTTACATAAAAAATTTTATGGTTTATACGGTTCTTCGCAGGCATATCCAGTTATGCTGTGCAAAACAAATGGAGGTGTGGCAAATCCTGAGTACCCACCCTACGGACATGGCATGGAAAGCGAACAAGTCAACTATATGGGTAACTATTCTAGACCTCAAAATAATTTTTATAGTGACACTTATAATGCAGGTTGGAGGTACCATCCCAATTTCATGTGGGATGATCAAAGTAGCCAAAGATCGGAACTTCCTCCAGATTTTCAACAACCACCTCACCAACAAGAAGAGGAGTCGAACCTCGAAGTGACGCTAACAAAATTCGTGGCAGCCACAGAAACACGTTTCCAAAATATAGAAATAAAACTTGAGGCATCAATACAGGAGATCGAGGATCAGTTAGGGCAACTTGCGAAGCTGATCTCAGAACAACTACAAGAAAGCTTGCCAAGCAACACTGAAACTAACCCAAAAGAGCAAATTCAATATGTAACAGCCCATGACAGTGAAAGGTTAGTGGAATTTGACCCAAGGCAAGTGCCTGTGGCAAGTGAAGGTAAGGATGAAGTAAGCCATGATGTACCAAACCCGGTAATTACAGAGTACCAACCCCGTGTGCCATACCCTAATACGATAAAGAAAGACCACACAGAGGAACAATTCGGTAAGTCTCTTAAACTTCCAAAGAAATTTCATGTTAACTTACCATTTCTTGAAGCTCTTTCGCAGATGCCAGATCCTAGACCTCGTGTCGATAAAGAAGAAATTCATGAGGAACGAAGACTTTGGATCGATGAACTAGACGAATGGAAGACACACTTCAAGAAGAGACTAAAAATACACGAAGCAAAAAATGAGGCAACTCCATGATGAACTTAATGATTGGGCAACCCAGCTTAAGATAGGAGATCTGGCACTCAAAATCCTCCCAAATGGAACAGTCGAGGTAACTAGTCCTAAAATTAGCACCTTTAAGGTAAACACTACTCGACTTAAACTTTATATCAATAACCAAATTGATCACATGAGAAAGGATTTTCACCTCCTCAAACCACCATGATTATGTGAATGAGAGGTAAGTCTAGCTCAAGGCTTTAAACGAGCGCTTCTCGGGAGGCAACCCGAGCACTAACCCTACTAATTAGTTTAGTTTTATTTCCTTTCATATTTAGGCACAGGTTTCCATACCCATACGGCCTTGTACATGGCCGTGGCCGTGACCCTGTGGGCACCACAGGTAGGTAAAAGGGCCTGGCCATAAACGTGTGGCAATAGGACAAAATTTTTCCCAAAACACGAGCTACATCTCTATTTAAACCCCTTTCTTATTTTCTCTTTTCCAGTTGTCTTTCTTCTTTCATTTTCCATTATTTACTTTTATTTTTATTTTTATTTTATTTATTATTTTCTTCTTATTCTTCGTACCATTTAGATTTAGCTTAGGATACAATAAAATCATGTCGGCTGCTTCGAGGATTCAAATTCAAACAGTTCGAGGCCCTTCCCCATGTTCACCTCCAATCTTATCCGGTTTCTTTTCATTGACTTCATCCAAAATTCAGGAAGTTTCACTTCTCCCCCCATCTTATGATTTTATGATTATTTTGATATTATCTATCTTTGTACATTGAGGGCAATGTACATCTTAAATGTGGGGGGTTAACTATAGTATTATTTGAAAATCCCTGAATTATGCCTTATTCTAAAGTAAGTCTCTCATATTATGGTTAGAACGAAATTTCCTTTGATTTATGATTTTTATTGATGTGTTTTGGATTAAGTCATTGATAATTGTGCATTGATGATTAAATTTGAAGGATACTAGGGAATCAAGCATGATAAGTCTAGTTTTCAAAATTAAAATTTTAGGTTGTCTACATGAATTTAATTATTACCTTGAAGTTTGAAATTTGCGAGGTTGACATCAAATCCCATAATTTTTGTGAGATTTTGAGCCTTATAGAGCATATATTCTTTTTCTTGCTCACTTTATTGGTTGTGAGTGTCTCAACATTGATTTGTTATTCTATAACTTGCATCGATTATACTTGTCGAGACCACACCTTTGATTTGATATACAGAGATGATAAAGGCACCTAGGTTTTAACCCACTCACTCCACTAAAAGCCTACCTTCACAATTAACCCCTAGTGAACCCCGTTTAATCCTAACAACCCTTTTTATTGACTCACCCACTAACATTAACCCAAAACCCTTTGTATTTGTTATCACCATTCCTTTTGACTACCCTTATGTCGAGAATTGATTTGATCAGTTGCCTAACTATTTTATTTATTTCAATCGTTAAATTTATCCTTTATCATGTATATTTGACTTATTCTTGAAAAAAAATAAAGTATATTCATTATTAGTTCTGTGATTAGGTGAGCTTATACATTAAATTCCAATTATTAAAGAAGCTCGTATTAGAGTATTATCAATAGTAGTAGTATTAGGTTCCAATTAGTGTAATTACTTATATTCAATTCGTTGTTTTTAGTTAGGTAATTTGTTAGGTCAATCTCGATTCTAACCCATTAATTCAGCCTTTATCCACACCTTTAACCCAAGCCACATTACAACCCTATTAAAGACCTTTTGATTTATGTATTATCTCTTATTATAGTGGTGGAGATTTGATTTTCATGCAAGCCTATAGGATTAACTCTTCATGTTTGACTTTTGAGTGCTTAATTCTGAACCTTAAAACACTTTGAGTGGTTTGAGTGAATCTTTAGTGAGGATGTCAACTCTTGTCGATTTTGAATCAGAGGTAATTATTTAGGTAAAGGGAAACACCTAAAGTTTTCAGGGCTATAAATGTATGACTTCGATTGTTTGAATCTCTAGGACTCTTTGAGTTGAATTATCCATGTATGAATTATCTTTAAATTATGATGAATCATTATTGATGAATATTGTGAATCCAGGAAGTTCGTTTTAATTGTGAGTTGAAAATTTTGCTTGAGGACAGGCAAAAGCTTAAGTGTGGGGGTATTTGATAAACCGTAAAAGTAACATGTTTTAAGCCCACATTTAGCAGACTTTTGGATGATTTAAGCCTTGAATTGTGTAATGTGGTGCCCTTAATCCTTTGTTTTCATGTTTTATAATCAGAAGAGCATCGGAGGATGAAAAGAACAGAAAACAGGCCCAAAGCGGAGTAAATGGGCCATATCACGAAATCCACACAGTCTGGGCCCAAGACTACACGGCCGTCCCTCATGCAACAGACTCGAACACGGCCTCGCCACGACTTACACGGGCGTATGCCATGGGCGTGTCCCTGCCGCGGCCAAGAGGAGTTAAACACATTCCAAAGCCTATTCAAACACCTTAGTAGGAATTCTACTTGAATTAGGATACTTAGGGACCAAGTAAGGCATCTCAAAGTCTATATAAATATTCAAGGTGGTAACTTGAAGGGGAGTTCGGCAGAAGCCTTCTGCCAGGGCTTTTGTCGGGGGAACCCAAGGCTTTAGTCAGGGGGTGTCCAGCTAGGCCAAAGAGGACAGATTTGTGGAGATTTACTCAAAGATAGCCAGTTGATTCATCTCAAGAAGCCGGAATTGAACTCAAGACGGAGGATCTCTTCTTCAATTCCATTAGGGGGTTTTAGGGATTTCTTATGTTTTGTTTTATCTTTTCTTTTGAGATGTTTTCTTTTATTGTTATGAACTAAACCCTCAGATACCTGAGTGGGATGAAACCTAAGATGAATCTTGTTATCGTTTGCTAAACTATATGATAAATATTTGACTTGTTCTTAATTATTTGTTCTTAATTCTTGTTTTGATATTTCCGGGATATTAATTCAAGTGTGATGTGCTTAGATGGAGGAGCAAAAGTCCCTGCTTAAGAGTAGATCTAGCATAATTAAGGAGAGTTGATCGCGCCCCTAGAGATAGGGTGATGAGATTTTGCCGGATTAGGGTGAAACCTAATATGGGAGTTCATAGATCGAGTTAATGCAATTCTAGGGATTTTAATTAGAAAGATATTTCAATTAATCAACATAGGGTTAGACGTTAGTCGCCTTGAGAGAGGGATTAATATAACTTAGGGAATCTTACGGATCAAGTCAAGTGAATAAATCGTCTGGTTCAGAGTTAGATAACAAGTGAAGTCTAGGTGGATTCTTCCTTGGGTGTCGTCTTAATCAATTGGTTTTTCTTCAAAGTTATTTTCCCAAATTCATTCTTCTTCGTCTTAGAGTCTTTAGTTTAGTTGTTAGTTAATTTTAGATTAGATAAACAATTCCCTTAATTCTTAGGCTAAATAATAAAAAGAGAGTTAGTATTAGTATTTTTGGTTCCTTTGGGTTCGACATTCTGGTCTTGCCTAAACTATACTACAATTCGATAGGTGCGCTTGCCTCAAATCATTGTCATAGTTAGTTTCCAGGTTTGATCATTGTTTTTATAAATTTTAAGACTTTCACATCGCATAAAACAACAATCGACCAACCTAAATATAGCTCTTTGCCATCTTGATTATGGCTTTGTGCTAATCGTATTTACCCGTGGCTATGTGCCTAACATATATATCGATGACTCTGTGTCGATCATATTTACCCAAAGTTGTGTACCGATTTTATTACTGTCGCTGGTGGCCATGTGCCAAACATAATACAGTTACTGATGGCTTTGTGCCAATTATAATACCGTTATTGAAGGTTTAAGAGCCGCATATATATATACTGGCAGCTTGACTGCGATCTTAGTGTGTAGGGCTGGGTGGGTTAACTTGGTCCCCACAGGTGTGTAGGTTTGGTACGGGTGGTGTGATGGTTGGTTTGGGGTGGGCGGCATCCTCATACTGTTGCATATTTGTTCATGATATCTGTCACTGTACTGGGCTTAGGCTTGTTCTGTTATTGGTTTGGGCTAGGCCCAATTGATACTGTTATGAGCTGCGACCCAAATGATTTTGTAGTGGGCTTTGACCCACGTATGCTCTGCTATGTCTTTGTCTTCATTACTATTGAAAGGGCCTCACCCGCATCGTTTAGGTTTCTCGCTCAGATACCGATCGATACTCTGGTAAGGGGATTACACACTGAGTTTTCATAAATTCACCCCGTTTTTAACTGTACAGGTAATCCTCTGCCTTAGACGGATCGGAGTTGGGAGGGACTAGGAGGTGACTACACGTCCGATTGGCTTTAAAGTACAGGTCCTATTTTTATTTTAGTTTAATTTGTTGGGTTATAAATTTTGTAATAAGGCCTTAAGATTTCTGAACTTTAAGTTTTGGGATTTTATTGATTGTCTTATAATTGCTAGAAGTAGATCACGATTTATCGAAAATAACTATTGTTTTTCAAAATATCACGTTCTGCAGCTGTTTTAAATTAAGCTTTCCGCAACAAACAAGGTTTTAAAGATAATAATGTTTTCCAAGAATGATTTCTAATAAACCACATTTTGAAAATAAGCAATCTAAATCTGAGGTTTTGAATAGCAGAAAGTTTTAAGTTCTTTAAGAAGGGTTTCTAATGAAAGCATGGTTTTCAAAAAACTCTTCAATGTGACACGCCAGATTTGGGCCTAACTTCTAGGCCGGGTGTGGGGTGTTACAATCACACTATCGCAGAGTATATATGGCATGTATAGCTAGACTCCCACACATGCTACGTTAGTCCTAGAATTGACTAAACTGTAGCTCTGATACCAATAAATGTAACACCCCTAACTCGTATCCGTCACCAGAATAGGGTTACGAGGCATTACCGATCAGGTCACAACATACAATATACATTTATCGAACATAAATTCATTATCACATAAACATTAATTAAACATAATCACATTGTCCCTTATAAGGCTCTACGAGACCTCAAAACATGCTTGGAAGAGGTTTAGGACTAAACAGATAACATTTGAAATCTTTGGGAAACCTATAAAATTTTCATGCATACAGGGTTCACACGCCTGTATGAACAGGCCGTGTGCCTCACACGGCTCCACACACTCCCATGCCTCTGGCCATGTGAAAACAAGGCATACATATTGATTTGGGTTACACGGCTGACCACTCGCCCGTGTGTAACGCCTTAAAAATCCCAAAACCCTAATTTCTGTGCCTAAGTATGTATAGCACTTTTAATAATATTATTAAGATAGTATCGGGATTACTTGAGGCCTTAGAGTTAGGGGTGACCATAGGGAAAATTTATTCTTTCTTACTTAATGGACCCTAGTCTCAGGTAGGGGGCCTCATAACCAGATTAAGAGAAGAAAAGGGAAACAGATAGGCTTGTAGTCTAGTGGAAAGTGGCGTCATATAGGGGCTAATGAGGTGGCGTGTTAAGCAGTTAAGGAGGTCCAAGGTTCGAGGCTTAGGAGGGGAAATTAAGGAGTTCTATGTTTGTGCCTAGACAGAGGGAGTTGGCGTTGGATGAGACTCTAAAAGGAACTGTTCAGGAGAGAAATTTATGGTGCAGATAAAGGAGAAAAGATAGGGATTGGGAGGTGGATATAGTGGTGCTGAATTGGACTCTAAGGGAAGGAAAGTTCACCTAGAGGCTATATATATGAGTGCTGAATTAAGTTCCTAGGTTAATACTGAATTTTTGCTTTCCTGCTAGCCGAATTTCTTCACTTGTGAGAGGCAGACCTTTTTTTTTTTGCTAAGTGTACCAAAGTAGAATCCTTCATATCCTCCCTCCTCAAATTCCCTTTTGGTTCACCACTCGGTTCTAGCCAAATCACTTTTATTTCTTATTCCCCCTAGTGTTGCCGAATTGCCTCTGTCACCTTATTAGTCTCAAAAGCCGGACTTAAGCCGTAGGATCAAAGGAAGATTTCGGTAAGAGTTTGTTGAATTTTTAGTGTGTTTTATTAAAAGCCGAAGGGCTATCTAACCCCTCTTTGCCGTTACCATGTACTAACAAGCGTGAGGCTCAGCAATCGCAAGCGCGGTAGGTAAGGATTGTTATCAAGGGAGTTAGTATTCTCGATTCAGTTAGAGTTTTATTAAATGACCGAATCTATTGCGGCTCATAGGGGTGACTTATGATCAATATGGGTCACTTGGTTTTTACGATATAGGTGTTTGGGTGCATATCTAGAGGATAATCGCCAATAATAGCAAAGGAAGGGCTACTAGAACGTGAGGCACACGGTAAGGGTATGGTGAGGTTTTGGTTTTTAGTTAGTGTATGTTAAAGCTTTGTTTAATCGTTAGTAACATCGATTGTAAGTTCGTGAGTAAGGGGTTTGCAGCACGCGTGGATACCAATGTGTACAAACACTACACACACGATATCGGCAATGCCGAAAAGCTGAAAGTGGTTAAATGGGCCCAGTGGGCCCTAAGGCTAGGTTTCATGAATTTGTTTGGTTTGATGTATAAATTGAGTCAGTCAAGCATGATACACGATTTGGATTTGTTTTGGGCCTAGTAGGTCGTATGAGAAGATTTGGGCCTAATAGGCCGTAAGGTTATAATTTGGGTTTGATGGGGACGTAGACAAATATGCTAGGGTTTATGGACTTAGGCCTAGTTTGAACAACTTTTCAATTTCATAAGACTTAATCTAATTAAACATGTCCGTGAACAAGTCGCTGGGTTAGGATGTGGCAACGAGCATACGCATGTCTAGGATTGGATCTAGGGAGAGCTTGGTACTTAAGCGGTCCTAGTGGCCCACCTCCTCTTCTCTGGAATCCTACCTGGTGCATAGTGTTTGTTCACTTTAGCCACGATGACTTGTTGATGGGCCAAAGTTTATAACTAAAACCGAAAGGGACCAAATACCCTATCCTCGTAAAATTACTAAAATACCCCTAGTTTTGTAAATTACCAAAATACCCATATTTTACAAATTTACCCAAAATACCCCTATTTTACGAAAGTACCAAAATACCCCTGTTTTGCAAAATTACCTAGATATCCCTATTTTGCCAAATTACCAAAATACCCTTGTAGGGTAGAATTACAAAAATACCCTTGGGTAGTGAAATGACAAAAATACCCCTACGTAACGAACATAAGCTTATAGATGTTACTTGTGTGTTTGATGTATTCATATGATATTCTGCTTAGGATGCATATGGGTGGGAATTATGGTACAGAGGAAGATTAGAGGATCGAATGGTCGTATGGTATGGATCCAGGATCGCATGGCCGTATGGTATGGATCCACCGGAGGCTTTAAGCCAAACATATGATCAGTAGCTTTGCTGCAATGTTCGGTAGTACCGCAACTGGGCTACCCTTGGTGTGTAGCGAAGGGGTGGGTCGAGCTAGAATTCCCCACAGGAGTCATAAGGTTGGAAGGGAAATGGTGTATGTAGCGGGTGGACTTTTAGGGTGGGTTTTGCATTATCTCATTTGTATACGATGCGTTATGATATGATATGAGGTCATTGTGGGTTAAGGCCCAAGACCGCCAATTTTGATAGGGCTTAGGCCCAATGTGAATATTTGTATGTGATTTGATTGCCAAGGGTCGTACACACTGAGTTTCGAAACTCACACCTTTAATTTTAATGTTTCAGGTGATCCTGAATAGAGGGCTCGACGTGGGAGAGGACTCGGAGATGGCCACACTAGAAGCTATTCAAATGTTTTAATTTATTCAAATGATTTTGTTTTAAATACTTTTTTTTCATTGGATTGCGATAAGGCCATGTAACTCCTAATTGAATTTATATTTTAGGTTTTTATTATTATTGTTTCAACTACTCACTTAAGAAATTTCATAAAATTATTAAAGTGTTAATATGGTTTTCGAAACTTTTGTTTTGGGCTTTTGGGCCTTAAATGGTTAAATAGTAAATTATTTTGAATAGCGCCTTTAATGCGACATTTCAGATTTGGGCCGAACTTCTAGGCCGGGTTTGGGGTGTTACATTTAGTGGTATCAGAGCCCAATTGCAAAGCTCGGGCTGTGATATGGGCCTTATGTTCTGGGTTTTAAAACAAGTAAATTCAGAAGTTTTTGCAGGATTCTTGAAGTATGGTTCACTGAGCCCTTGACGTCGAGCCAAGTAAGTATTTTTTGTTAGTTTACTTGTTTAAATTACTAAACTATATAGAGAATGGGCTACTTAAAATAAGCTTTTAGAGACTAAAGCCCGTAGGGAACCTAAGCATGCAGTGAATTCTCGATCGCAGAATAACTTTAAGAAAATTGTTATTACTTACATAAGACATGTGTTCTAAATGAGTGGAACTGAGTACTAATTACATAAAATTCCTAATTCAGAATACGCAACGATGAGCGCTAGGCGAGGTGGAAGAGGCAGTGGCAGAGGCCGTAGAAGTGTTAGGGTAGGATCGTCTGAGTCCGGCCATATGCCCAATGTAGGAGTAGGGGAGGCTCCGGCCTCACCAGTAGCTAAAAGAGGAGCAAATGAATGGGCTGCCGCTACAGAAGATGCCATATCGCAGGCCATGTTGAGAATCTTGGAAAGGGTCGTTGGGCCCTGTAGAAGGCCCAAATTGCTTGGGGCCCATTTTTACAACCCAATAAACCTAATGCAAACAAACATCAAGACCCAAATTGAAACCAATACCGAGGCCCAATTCAGAAATAAAACCAAACCCAACAATCCATAAAAATTAACCCACTAAACTTAACCCATTAAACCAACCCAAATACAAACCCTAGCCCACATCCATTACAGAAGCCCAAAACCAAATAAAAAAACAAAACCCTAGGTCCTCTTTTGCGGTGCCGAACCTACCTTCTGACATCGCCACTGGCCACCACCGCCAACGCCTCCATCGGCACTTGCGTCGTCACCTGCAAACAATAAAAGAGAAATGACAGAAAGTTTGTAAAAAAATCGACTATAAAAAATGTAACATCCTGAATTTGGGCCTTTGCATTTTAAGTGTTTGTGTGTGAATGCTATGTTTGTCATGCTAGTCTAGGGTACTTTAGGGTCCAAGAATGATTTAGGGGTAAGCCAGAGTCTTGGTGAAAATTTGCTTTTTGAGCACTTTTAATGGAGGCTAGCTGAATTGGGCCTTAAGGGATATTATTTGTGTTGGATGATACAAAGAAGTGCCTTAGTAAAGTGGAAGGAGGTGCCACTTAAAGGTTGAGGTAGGTGACGCCACAAGGGAGCTGAAGGGAGCAGATTCAAGTCACGTTATCCTCCTTTTGAGAACTCTTTTTGGCGTCAAGGGGCGCAGAGGTGGAGTTCAGCTGGGATGCTTGAAAAGGGGAGAGTTGATTGAGTCAAATAATTCAAAGGAACGATAGAGAGGGTTTTTAGGAGTTTGAATCATTCAAACTTGTTTGAATGAGTGGGGAAGAGAGAATTAAGGAGGAAAAGAAGGGATTGAAGAGGTGCTTGTGTTAGCCGAATTTTTAAAAGGAGTTAGGTGGGGTTGGGCATTCGGTTTTTGGATGTTAGCATAGGGGTGGCCGATTGTTGGTGGTAGCTTTAGGAGTATTGAATATTTTGGCTAGTTAGAGAGCACCTAGTATTTTTCTTCTCTCATTTCTTTTGTGCCAAAACTGAGACACTCCCATACTTTTAGCTTGCATTCTTTCTTTTCTCTCAATTACCAAAATCGAGTTGCCTCCTAAGTCTCTTCTTCTTCTTTTCTTCTTTTGTGTTTTGTCGAAACCTACATTGTCTTCCACTCATCATCTTTGTTTTATTTTCTTTGCCAATAACATCATAGCCGAACCCTCATTTACTCTATGTTTCTTCTTATTTTTGTTCTCCTCATTTTATTCTCTACTTTATTCCTCCTTCTTTAGCCAAAACTCATTGAGACCACCCCCTCGCCGAATCTCTTCTTTTCTCCCTTTTTTTCTCTTCTTCATCCGTACTTTGTGTTAGCCGAAACTATCAAGGCCATTAGAGATCTATTTTTTTATTTAGCCGAAACTACCATTATTTTTCTTCTTCTTCTGCAACTCTCACTTTTCCTATTTCTATCTAGGGCCGAATACTCCTTGTTCTGCCAATTCATTGTTGGGACAATTGTTGTTTTAGGCAAATCAAATCACCCTTTTGCTGAGAGCACAAGCCGAATCCTCAGGTGTTATTCGTTAGAGGTTAAGGTGAGAGGTAATTTTTCCTATTTCGTTATCTCTCTCTTTTGGGTCTTGGTAGCCAAAGCCAAATGGCTAATTGGCCTAATGCTTGGATGCTTGGCCGAATATAGGTGGAAGTGGTGTCGCATTCTATTTGGAGATTTTTGGGATTCACTTGACTTCTGAATCAAGCCTAAAGCTTCGGCTTTTGTCAATCTAGGTAAAGAGATCTATTCAGCTAAACGTGTAAATCTATTCATATTTTACTCTATGTGTTAACTCGGTCGTCTGACCAAGATTTATTCCATGGACTCAAATGCCAGCAATTCTAAGGAGGGGGTTGGACCCGTAAACCCAGCCCCTAAATTTAAGAAGTGAGCAGTGTCAGCAGTTCGAGATTGGCCACCGGGTTGTGGGCCGACTTCTGAGCAGAGTCATAGGCAGATATCAGTGGTTTCGATTAACGATAGCGTCGACGTAGAGAGTGTGATATTACGTGTTATCAAGTGTGTAACTCTCACACACTTTGTATGTTACTTTTGTTAGTAACTATTATGTCTGAAAGCGGAAGTGACGTTATAGGTCACTGGAATACCCTTGTGGGTAAAAGCGAGGACTCCGGGTAAGTTCTATTATGTGTTGCTATTAAAGAATGCATATATTGTATGTTTGAGCATACCATGTTGATTAACTGTTATCCATGACTATGTAATTGGGATATGAGGTGAAGAGGGAGGAATCATGATCTCTATTAGACTGTCACCAGTTATTTGGTACCACAAGTGGGTTGGCCCCACATAATCTTATACTTTGTGACTAAGTCTCAGTGGTTTGGAACCACCAGTGGTTTGGTACCACATATATGTTATTTTGTGACTCGTCTCAGTGGTTTGGTACCACGGTGGGTTGGCCGCACATATATATCTATTACGGGATTGTCACCAGTGGTTTGGTACCACAAGTTGGTTGGCCCCACGTATTATTATTTGTGACTTTTGTCACCAGTGGTTTGGTACCACAAGTGGGTTTGCCCCACGTATTATTATTTGTGACTTTTGTCACCAGTGGTTTGGAGCCACCAGTGGTTAGGTACCACCAGTGGCTAGGTGCCACAGACTGGGTAGATTTAGGAGATGTGGAGGCTGAACATTATAGGTTGGTTGGGCTGCATTGCATATTTACATCATATATGAAATTGTGTGAGGGCCCAAAGCCCATTTGGACGGGGATTTGCACACTGAGTCTCGATGACTCACCCCTCCATTAATCTTTGCAGGTAATCCTTAGACCGCGGATATGGAGCCAAGGTGGACTCGAGGTGGCCATGCATAACGTTTTGAGTGATTTTATCTTTAATAATTATTTTGGGATCGTTACTACTTTAATTTGGATTTTGGTATTGTAATAAGGCCTTTTGAACGGTAATTTGGTTTGTTCTTTAAATTTTGTTTCAATTGTTATGGCACGCCTAATAAATAGTCTAAGTGGATGTTTTCCTACAAGCTAAATACTTTAAATTCTAAGATTTTTAATCGGCATATTAAGATCGGGTTTTAGTAACAAGTTAACACAAAATTTCAAGCTAGGACTCAAGATAGTTTCCAACTGATTGCTCAATATACTTTCTTTTTAAAATTCGACTTTGGATTACAAAATCTAAAGTGTACTATGGCTTAAGTTAAACAATTGTTTTTTAAATCCTCACCAAAGGCACAGTGATGTGCAAAGATTTTCCTCAATTCACGATTTTTAACTCGGTTTCTAAAATTTTCTTTTCTGCAAGATGCCAGATCCGGTCGTAGCATTTTGACTAGGTTTGGGGTGTTACAATTGTGGTATCAGAGCCTGGTTCAAAAGCTCGACTGTGAGTATAAGGCCCAAATTATTTTTGAGTAGATGGTTTGCAAAATGGTTTTTGATGAAATACATGTTTTCGGAAAGCATGGCACCTGAGTCTCCGGTACCAATCCGCGACGGTTAGTTTTCTAATTATTGATTGTATGATTTAGTTGTTTTGTGACGTGATTGCTAGTATTAGGAAAATTTACCTTAGAGACTGAAGCCTGTAGGAATGTATGCTTTTGCGAAAACAACTACTCTGATAATATACTCATAAGACTGTTCGGTAATAAATAGTAAAAGAAAGCTAACTCATAAAACTCTTAATCAGATTAAATCGTGATCGTTAGTCATGAGCACTCAAGGACGTGGGTGTAACGTACGTGGTCGTGGTAGAGGTAGGATTATTGTATCGGAACCAGTAGGGTCTGGTCATGGGTCAGGAAATGAGGTGCCGCCACCGCCAGCTGTGGAACCAGAGTTTCAGGACCAAACGGGTGGAGACGATACAGTGTCTCAGGCGATGCTACGGGTATTAGAGAGAGTTGCTGGAGCAGGCGTGGGTACAGGGGCCCAAAAATTTATACCTGGACGACTCCGTGCCAATGGAGCGGAAATATTTAGGGGTGTTTCTGGTGTAGCTCCCAACGCAGCTGAATATTGGTTAGAAGCGACTAAGCATATAATGGATGATCTTAATTTCACGACAAGGAAGAAGTTGAAAGGAGTGGTATCCCTTCTTCGAGACGAAGCCTATCAGTGGTGGCTCATGGTCAGGGATGGCACGATGGCTGATGATATCACCTGAGATTTCTTCAAAACAGCATTTCAGAGGAAGTACGTTGGATCGAGTTATGTGGATGCGCAGCGTAAGGCATTTCTGAATCTGGTTCAAGGGAGTAATTCGGTGTCCGAGTATGAGGCAGAATTCTTACGGTTAAGCCGTTATGCCTGGGGTATTATGGCCAGGACCATGAGCGCTGTGTTATGTTTGAGGACGGGCTGAGAGATGAACTGCGAGTGTTGATTGCTCCACAGCGAGAGAGGGAATTTGCTGTTCTTGTGGAAAAGGCTAAGATAGCCAAGGAGGTGAAGCAGTCTGAGAAGCAGAATCAGGACAGAAATAAGAATAAAAGGAGTTTTGGGCCATCAGGATCTGCTGGGGGTTTCAGAAAAGGGCTAGATTAGGCGGGTCGAGTCAAGCTGGAAAGCCTGTTGCTGCTTAGTGGCCACTGCAGTGTGCTCGATGCGAAAAGTTTTATTTGGGAGAGTGTTGGGCAGTGAAGTATCAAGCAAATCTGGACTGTGCAGCCAAGCGTATGGTGTTAAGAGTTGTTGAGGGTATAGAGGTGGTAGTGATAGGCGAAAGAAAGAATTACCTATCTAATGTTGTATCCGTTTTAAAGGCTGAGAGAATGGTGAGGAAGGGATGTAAGGCATTTATAGCTTATGTTTGTGCTTTAGAGGTCAAGGAATCAACTGTGAGGAATGTTCAAACGGTGAAGGAATTCTCTGATGTTTTCCCAGAAGAGCTTCTGGGATTGCCTCCGGACCGTGAGGTGGAGTTTAGTATTGATCTTCTACCCGGAACAGCGCCCGTGTTTATTGCCTCATATAGAATGGCACCGAAGGAGTTAGTGGAGTTGAAGGTGTAAATTTAGGAATTATTGGATCGGGATTTTATCCGACCGAGTGTATCGCCTTGGGGAGCACTGGTGCTATTCATTAAGAAGAAGGACGGATCGATGCGAATGTGTATTAATTACCATCAGCTGAATAAGTTAACGATCAAGAATAAGTATCCGTTGCCGAGGATAGACGACCTGTTCGATCAACTTAAGGAAGCATCAGTTTTTTCCAAGATAGATTTGAGGTCGGGGTATCACCTACTTAAGGTCAAGGAGATGGATATTCATAAGACGACGTTTCGTACTCGTTATGCATACTACAAATTCTTGGTGATGCCGTTTGGGTTGACCAACGCACCAGCAGTGTTTATGGACATGATGAATCAGGTTTTTCAATCGTATTTGGATCGATTTGTCGTAGTGTTTATAGATGATATTCTGGTGTATTCGAAGTCCGAGGAGGAGCATGATTCACATCTTTGAGTGGTTTTGCAAATTTTGAAGGAGAAGCAGTTGTTCGCTAAGTTTAGTAAATGCGAGATCTTGTTAAGGGAAGTTACTTTTTTGGGTCATGTGGTGTCAGCTGAGGGGATTAGGGTGGACCCTCAGAAAGTTGAAGCTGTGTTGGATTGGAAACCACCCAGGTCTGTGGCGGAGATTCAGAGTTTTCTTGGTCTAGTTGGGTATTATAGAAGGTTTGTGGAAGGGTTCTCTTTGATTGCAGTACCGTTAACTAAGTTGTTAAGGAAAAGGGTTCCATTTGTGTGGTCTAACAAGCAACAAGAAAGTTTTGAGAAGTTGAAGAAAATTCTGACAGAAGCTCCGGTGTTAATTCAGCCTAAGGCAGGGAAAGAGTTTACTGTCTATTATGATACGTCGCATACAGGGTTAGGATATGTACTGATGCAAGAGGGGAAAGTAGTAGCGTATACTTCTCGGCAATTGAGACCTCACGAGGGAAATTATCCGACGCATACCTGGAGTTGGCTGCAGTAGTTTTTTCCTTGAAGATCTGGAGACATGACTTGTATGGGGAGAAGTCCATCGTTTACACGGATCATAAGAGTTTGAAATACCTCCTTACCCAGAAGGAGTTGAATTTAAGACAGCGAAGGTGGATCGAGTTGTTGAAGGATTATGACTGCTCGATTGAGTACCATCTGGGAAAGGCTAATGTGGTGGCAGACGTGTTGAGTCGTAAAGTAATATTGGACTTAAAAGCAATGTTTGCCCACCTTAGTGTGTATGATGATGGATGTTTAATGGCAGAATTGCAAGTGAAGCCGACATGGGTGAATCAGGTTAAAAAGAAACAGTTATCAGATGATGTCTGAAGCGCTCGACTTTTGCAAGTGCAGAATGGTGGATTAGAGGGGTACAGTTTGAACAGCGATGGAGTTTTATGTTTCCGTGGGAAGGTTTGCATGCCAAAAGATGTGGATTTGAGGTGAAAGATTCTTTAGGAAGCACATAGCAGTCCATACGCTATGCATCCTAGAGGGTAGTAAGATGTACCGAGATTTACGGAAACAGTTTTGGTGGTCGGGGTTAAAGCTAGAAGTAAACGAATTTGTGGGTATGTGTTTGACGTGTCAGCAGGTAAAGGCAGAACATCAGTTACCTTCGGGGTTGTTGTAATTAGTCAAGATTCCGCAATGGAAGTGGGAAAGGATCATGATGGATTTTGTTAGTGGGCTACCCCTTACGCCTACTAAGAAGGATTCAGTTTGGGTGATAGTTGACCGTTTGACAAAGTCTGCTCATTTCATACTGATTCGGGTCGATTACTCTCTACAAAGGTTGGCTAAGTTGTATATAGAGGAGATCATAAGGTTGCACGGGGTACCAGTGTCTATCATCTCAGACAGGGACCCTAGGTTCACGTCAAGATTTTGGAAGGCGTTGCATCAAGCATTGGGTACGAAGTTGGACTTCAGTATAGCGTTTCATCCATAGTCTAATGGACAGTCAGAGAGGGTAATTTAGATCTTGGAAGATATGTTGAGGGGGTGTGTCTTAGACTTCAGAGGAAGTTGGGAAGAATTTCTACCGTTGGCGAAATTCACGTATAACAACAGCTACCAATCTAGTATTCAGATGGCACCGTATGAAGCATTGTATGATTGGAAGTATCGTACTCCTACATGTTGGACAGAGTTGAGTGAGCGTCAGTTGTTGGGTCCAGAATTGGTTACTAAAACGGAAGACAAGGTTAAGTTAATTCGGGCTCGACTGAAAGAAGCTTCGGACAGACAGAAGTCCTACGCGGATCTAAAACGTAAGGACATAGAGTTTGAGGTGGGTGACTAAGTGTTCGTAAAGGTGTCATCGTGAAAGAAAGTGCTTAGGTTTGGGCAGAAGGGCAAGTTAAGCCCCAGATTTATTGGACCTTATCGCGTGTTGAAACGTGTAGGACCAGTAGCCTATCAGCTCGAGCTACCTTTAGAGTTGAGTCAGATCCATGATGTGTTTCACGTTTCTATGCTAAGGCGCTACCGTTCGAATCCGTCTCATGTTCTACTGGTAGAAGAAATTAAAGTAAGCCCGGACTTATCTTTTGAGTAAGAACCAGTACAGATCTTGGATCGGGATGTCAAACTATTACTTAGGAAATCAGTTTCTTTGGTGAAGGTGTTGTTCCGGAACCATGGATCAAAAGAAGCTACGTGGGAGCCAGAGGATGTTATGCGGCAGCAATACCCTCAACTCTTTTGACCAGGTAATTTTGAGGCCGAAATTATTGTAAGAGAGGTAGAACTGTAACATCCTGAATTAGGGCCTTTGCATTTTAAGTGGTTGTGTGTGAATGCTATGTTTGTCATGCTAGTCTAGGGTACTTTAGGGTCTAGGAATGATTTAGGGGTAAGCTGGAGTCTTGGTGAAAATTTGCTTTTTGAGCACTTTTAAGGGAAGCTAGCTGCATTGGGCCTTAAGGGATTTTGTTTGTGTTGGATGACACAAAGAAGTGCCTTAGTAAAGTGGCAAGGAGGTGCTACTTAAAGGTTGAGGTAGATGACGCCACAAGGGAGTTGGAGGGAGCAGGTTCAAGTCACGTTATCCTCTTTTTGAGAACTCTTTTTGGCGTTAAGGGGAGCAGAGGTGGAGTTCGGCTGGGATGCTTAAAAAGGGGAGAGTTGATTGAGTCAAATAATTCAAAGGAATGGTGGAGAGGGTTTTTAGGAGTTTGAATCATTCAAACTTGTTTGAATGAGTGGGGGAGAGGGAATTAAGGAGGAAAAGAAGGGATTGAAGAGGTGTGTGTGTTAGCCGAATTTTTGAAAGGAGTTAGGTGGGGTTGGGCATTCGGTTTTTGGGTGTTAGCTTAGGGGTGGCCGATTGTTGGTGGTAGCTTTGGGAGTGTTGAATATTTCGGCTAGTTAGAGAGAACCTAGTGTTTTTGTTCTCTCATTTCTTTTGTGCCAAAACTGAGACACTCCCACACTTTTGGCTTGCATTCTTTCTTTTCTCTCAATTATCAAAACCAAGTTGCCTCCTAAGTCTCTTCTTCTTCTTTTTTTTTTTTTTTGTTTGGCCGAAACCTACATTGCCTTCCACTCATCATCTTTGCTTTATTTTCTTTGCCAATAACATCATAGCCGAACCCTCATTTACTCTTTGTTTCTTCTCATTTTTGTTCTCCTTGTTTTATTCTCTCCTTTATTCCTTCTTCTTTAGCCGAAACTCATTGAGACCACCCCCTTGCCAAATCTCTTCTTTTCTCCCTCTTTTCTCTTCTTCATCCATACTTTGTGTTAGCCGAAACTATCAAGGCCATTAGAGATCCATTTTCTTCTTTAGCCGAAACTACCATTATCTTTCTTCTTCTTCTACAACTCTTACATTTCCTATTTCTATCTAGGGCCAAATACTCCTTGTTCTGCCGATTCACTGTTGGGACAATTGTTGTTTTAGGCAAATGAAATCACCCTTTTGCCGGGAGCGCAAGCCAAATCCTTGGGTGTTATTCGTTAGAAGTTAAGGTAAGAGGCAATTTCTCCTATTTCGTTATCTCTCTCTTTCGGGTCTTGGTAGCCAAAGTCGAATGGCTAGCAGATGCTTGGCCGAATATAGGTGGAAGTGGTGTCGTATTATTTTTGGAGATTTTCGAGATTCGCTTGACTTGTGAATCAAGCCTAAAGCTTTGGCTTTTGTCTATCTAGGTAAGGAGATCTATTCAGCTAAACTTGTAAATCTATTCATATCTTACTTATGTGTTAACTCGGTCTTCTGTCCAAGATTTGTTCCATGGACTCGAATGCCAGCAATTCTAAGGAGGGGGTTGGACCCGTAAACCCAGCCCCTAAGTTTAAGAAGCGAGCAGTGGCAGCAGTTCGAGATTGGCCACCTGGTTGTGGGCCAGCTTCTGAGCAGAGTCGTAGGCAGATAGCAATGGTTTCGATTAACGATAGTGTCAACGTAGAGAGTGTGATATTACGTGTTATCAGGTGTGTAACTCTCACACACTTCGTATGTTATTTTTGTTAGTAACTATTATGTCTGAAAGCGGAAGTGACGTTATGGGTCACTAGAATACCTTGTGGGTAAAAGCGAGGACTCCGGGTAAGTTCTATTATGTGTTGCTATTAAAGAATGCATGTATTGTATGTTTGAGCATACCATATTGATTAACTGTTATCCATGACCATGTAATTGGGATATGAGGTGAAGAGGGAGGAATCATGATCTCTATTAGACTGTCACCAGTGGTTTGGTACCACAAGTGGGTTGGCTCCACATAATCTTATACTTTGTGACTAAGCCTCAGTGGTTTGGAACCACTAGTGGTTTGGTACCACATATATGTTATTTTGTGACTCATCTCAGTGGTTTGGTACCACGGTGGGTTGGCCCCACATATATATTTATTATGGGATTGTCACCAGTGGTTTGGTACCATAAGTGGGTTGGCCCCACGTATTATTATTTGTGACTTTTGTCACCAGTGGTTTGGAGCCACCAGTGGTTAGGTACCACCTGTGGGTAGGTGCCACAGACTGGGTAGATTCAGGAGATGCGGAGGCTGAACATTAGAGGTTGGTTAGGCTGCATTGCATATTTGCATCATATATGAAATTGTGTGAGGGCCCAAAGCCTATTTGGACGGGGATTTGCACACTGAGTCTCGGTGACTCACCCTTCTGTTAATCTTTACAGGTAATCCTTAAACCGCAGATATGGAGCCAAGGTGGACTCGAGGTGGCCATGCATAACGTTTTGAGTGATTTTATCTTTAATAATTATTTTGGGATCGTTTCTACTTTAATTTGGATTTTGGTATTGTAATAAGGCCTTTTGAACAGTAATTTGGTTTGTTCTTTAAATTTTGTTTCAATTGATATGGCACGCCTAATAAATAGTGTAAGTGGATGTTTTTCTACAAGCTAAGTACTTTAAATTCTAAGATTTTTAATCGGCATATTAAGATCGGGTTTTAGTAAAAGTTAACACAAAATTTTCAAGCTAGGACTCAAGATAGTTTCCAACTGACCGCTCAATATACTTTCTTTTTAAAATTCGACTTTTGATTACAAAATCTAAATTGTACTATGGCTTAAGTTAAACATTTGTTTTTTAAATCCTAACCAAAGGCACAGTGATGTGCAAAGATTTTCCTCAATTCACGATTTTTAACTCGGTTTCTAAAATTTTCTTTTCTTTGACATGCCAGATCCGGTACCATTTGTAATGGGGGGGATTTTTGGTCAAAGATAAAACGAAGAAAAAAAGCAAAAAAAGAAAGAGATTCGAAGTCGAAAGGTTTTGTC
The DNA here is from genome assembly GCA_025503065.1 of Gossypium bickii. Taxonomy (NCBI): domain Eukaryota; kingdom Viridiplantae; phylum Streptophyta; class Magnoliopsida; order Malvales; family Malvaceae; genus Gossypium; species Gossypium bickii. The sequence continues at coordinate 35,004,098 of CP106717.1, read as the reverse complement.
CCGTTTTCCTTTTCTTTTACTTTCGGTTCATCTTTATTTTTCGCAAATCTGTTTAAGACAGAATAAAAACACAAAAAAAACCCAAATCAAAATATAAGGGAAGATCTTTTTTATATTTATTATTTTATTTCCTGGATTTTTTTTTTACATACATACTCATAAATGCTTGTAAATTGAATAAAAAGGAAGCTTACCTTTAAATCGCTGAAAAAGGGATTTTTCAGGGATTGTACGGTGGCCGGAGGTGATTTCGGCGGCTACGCAGGCTAGGGTTGGAACCCTAGCAGAACAAAGGAATTCCCCTTTTGTTTTTTTTAAAGCTACAGCAGTAATGAAAAAAAAAAAAGAAAATTTTGTTTTTATAAAGAGCCCAAATAGGGTCATTTAGGGCCTAGGTCAATGGCCCCCAAAATGGCGCCGTATAAGGTGACCCGTGTTCGACCCGATCCGCTGGCTAGGGATCCGCGTGCTTCTTTGGACAATGGGCTATTTGCGCCGCGGTCCCTCCACTTTTGTGTCGCTTTGCAATTTGGCCCTTGCTGCTTTTATTTTTTTTAATCCTGCCGCACAATTTCACGTCTGTTTCAATTCGGTCCACACCGAAACGCAGCGCATAAGGAACTTGCGATATTTTCCCATTCAGTCTTCATTATTTTCCCCGCGTTATATTCAACCCCTTTTCGTTTTTACCATTTGCAATTTATACTTTTCAATATCACTTAATTTTAATTTAATCTTTTTTTTAAAATTTCAGCCCTATTTTCTTATTAATTTCTTGTTTTCTTTTGGTTTATCTTATTTAGTTAATTACTATTTCTTTTTCTCAATTTTAACTTTCGTATTTATTCTACATTTTATTTTGCTTTACATTTTCTTTCCGTTATGTATTATTTACGTATTATGTCTTTTGCTTATTCACTTATTTACCTTTAATTATTATTTTAATATTACATATACCAATTATTTATCTATTATTGTTTATATACTTAAATCATGCATTTGTTATATGTTTATTTATTCTTTTATTTTTAACGTTCGATGTTATTCTTATTTATTTATTTTATCATTATTATTATTCGTTTGTTAATGTATATTCATTATTATCATTCCTTATCATTAATATTATTACTATTATTATATTATTATATTATTAATTTTATTATCACCATTATCATTATTTTATTTTTATCACTACTATTATTTTATTTTCATTACTATTGTTATTACTATTATTATATCATTATTTTTATATAGATTTATAGATTTATTATTATTATTATTGTTTCTATTATTGCTTTCTAATCATACTATTATTATTACTATTATTTGATATTATTATTATTATTATTATTATTATTATTAGTTTTATTATATTATTAAATAAAAATACATTTTGTAAAATTACTATATTTCATCTAAAGGATTTTTAAACAAGGCAATGTTTCGTGTTTGGAGGTTCGAGGAATCGTGCCCAATTGTGATGGGTTTCGATTTTTTGTTCGTCCAAATGACTAAATAACCTTTTAAGATTTTGACCGTAAGGCAATATTTCATGTTTGGAAATTCGAGGAATCGTGCCCAATCGTGCTGGGTTTCGGTTTTTTGGTTTGACCGAATAGTGAAATACCCTTTTTAAAATTGCCATGTATGAATTTTGGAGATCATGAAAAGATCTTGGTATCGAGGGTTGAAACATCGTGTCCTATCGTGCTGGATGTGATATTTCAACTTTTCGGAACAAGAGAATTTAGATATTCAATTCGAATTACTCAAAAATTTTCTAAAGGATTCGTATTTTAAAATCTTTTTCCAGTTTTCGACATTAGGACATTAATAATCAATTAGGTACCAAGTTTGGGCGTATCAAGGGTTCTAACCCTTCCTCGTACGTAACCGACTCCTGAATCCATTTTTTGAGTTTCGTAGACCAAAATCGTTGTTTTGATAAATCAAACTATTTATTAAAAACAACCGTTTACGAGGTGACCCGATCACACCTCATCAAAAAGGATTGGTCGCGAATCTCGTTTTATTTTCGTTTTGAAAACCAAAGTCGACCCTTTTCATTTTCAAAAGAAAATGGTTACGACAGCTTGGCGACTCCACTGGGGACATAAAGAGAGTCAGGTCGTAAATTGATTATTTTCTGTCCTATATCGAAAATTTGGAAGTCCAATTTGAAAATTTGAAAATTGATTTGAAATTACGATCCTTTTGTGGCTTTGTTTGTTGTTTTCTTGCACACATTGAATTGCATGACTGTCGTGGTCGCACCTTTAAGTGGGAGCGAGAAGCTATGCCTTCGTGAGGTTTTCACCTCCGCATGGCTAGTGGATTACTTCTAGTAAATATCTGTACCTATGTCTTCGTTAAGTTTTCACTTCCGCATGGCCATAGGGAAATGTATTCCCCTGACCCGAACTCAGTCTGTATGAGCCAATAATGGGTGAGAATCGAGGAATCTGCTGGTTCAGGTACCACAACTATAGAACTAAACCGCATATAGTGAACCCTAAGAGCCCACCTTAGGTAGAACTATGTCAAACCTTAGTGGTCACCCAGATAGGTGTTTGTTTATTTTACTTGCTTTATATTCCATGGTACTAACTTGTTGTGTTTTATTCTTTTATGGATATCATTTCATATTTCAAGAGGTATCGATTCACAGTCAGTTTCTAAGTTAGAAAGCTGGTTATGGAGAACGAATTCCTTGATAAAGTGGAAGACAATGCAGCCGTCCGTATGTAGCAAAGGCAATTAGAGAAAGAAGGGTATGGATTCATTTGAGCAAGAGGGAAATGGGGCAGCGCTAAAATCCCTGCCACTTGTGCCTCCAGATGTTGTTCTGAGCAAAGCAAAATCGGATGCGAAGAAGATTATACAACACCCTATGGCAAGGCGTGGTATTGGAACTAAAGGGTAAAAGGTAGCTATACTCACCAATCACTTCAAAGTAAACGTGGGAAGTACGGATGGACACTTCTACCATTACAGCGCTTTTCTTTCATATAAATATGGTCGCCCTGTGGATAGTAAGGGTGTTGGAAAGAAAGTGATTGACAGAGAGCATGAGACCTACAAAAATGATTTGGATGGAAAGAATTTTGCCTTTGATGGTAAAAAAGGTTTATTTATTATAGGTCTGCTACCAAACAACAAGCTTGAGTTTACTGTTGTACTTGAGGATGTTGCGCCTACCAGAAACAATGGAAATGCAAGCCTTGATGGCCAAGATAGCCCAAATGGACGTGGAAAAAAGGGAGATTTAGTTCAAACAACATTGCAAGGGATTTGATTCATTCTGGAGAAATTTGTATTGATCCCCCATTTGATATATTCAATGAGAAGAACCAGAATAGACGTCTTTCACTTGTGGTTAGAGTTGAAAATGGATAAACAGATATAATCTAAACTTCCTAAAGCTTCGCAGTTTCTTCTTTGTCTGCTCCCTATAGGAAAAATTTTGATATTTATGGGCCATGGAAGCGGAAGAATTTTTCTAAGTATTGCCTTATGACCCAGTGTATGGCACCAGCTAGGGTGTATAATCAATACTGCACAAATACTCTTCTGAAGATCGATGCTAACCTTAGACGGTCTCTTCATCACCATCAAAGCCATAATTCTGCAATCGAGTTAAAGTCAAGCCTGAACAAGATCGAGAAAATGAAGGGTAAAATTGAAGAGTTAGAAGTAACATTGCACAATTATGAACTTCAGATCGAGCTTCTTGAAACAAGAGAAAGGCGTTGGAAGGAAGAGCTTCACCATTCCCATGACCAAGTTAGAAGTCGGGATTACCTTAGGGGTGAAGCAATAGTTCAGATTCGAGAGGTAGCTGATCATCTACAGACTTTGGCATCACAGGCTGATACGTTGAGCATGAAGTATAAGCTACAGTCCGATCGTAGTCAAGAGCTAGCTTCATTGCTTGGGAAAATCAAAACCTTAGGATTTAGGGCAAAAGCATATTTGTAGTCCGTTTTATGTAAAGGATTTTGTTTTCTAATAAAGTTTTCTAAAATGAAGTTGATCAGAATTGATGCCTCTTTGCATTCATGCATTTGCATTGCATTTCATGCATTCGCATTACATCTCATCATATTCATTAAAATTTGTAGAAAGGTCCTAATTAGGTAAAATTATTTCAGTTAACCTAGAAAGCCATGGACCAAAGGTTGGAATAGAGAAAATGCAAATGCAGATGTAGGAGCAATTGACCAAAATTCAACAAGAAATGCGGGAACAAATGCTAGATTTTCAAAAAAATATGATGGGCCAGTTAACCCAGTTACTAGCCGGAGGACTTGAAAAAAGGAGTGGCCCAGTGGTCAATAGTGTGGATGATGATGAAGACATCGTTTATTCCCCAATAAGTGTCCCGACTCAATCAGACACGCATTCGCATGGGATACTTGTCATTTTCGGATCCCAATATCAGACTGATACCTTGGTACTGCTGAACTTTCCGATGGGTCCTGGTGATGATCGAGTTAATCCTGTCGTTCTTGGCTTAGCAGAGGCAAAGAAAAAGAGAGAGTGGGCCTCAAAGGCCCCGAAGAGGAAAGACAAGGATGTGAATAATACGAGTGGGTATAACAAGGGTCATTTGAAGTCATTTATAGTAAACCAGCCAAAGAAGGCAGTTACCAATTATCTGGTCTCCCCAAAGTAAAAACCCAATCCAAGATCGAATGCAGAAAAACCCCAGTTCACACCTATTCCCACGACGTATAGGGAGTTATACCAGAACTTGTTTGATATGCATGTTGTAGCTCCTTATTACACGAAACTAATGCAACCTCCATACCCAGAATGGTATGACCTAAATGCCCAGTGTGAGTACCACGCGGGGGTCACAGGGCATTCAATAGAAAATTGCCCGGCCTTTAAGAAATTGGTGGAAAAATTCATCAACATGGGTATTGTGAAGTTAGATGACGCGCCAAATGCAGAAATATGAACATGGGAGTGTTTTGGACAATAAGACTGCAGAAGAAATTCCTGTAGTATTTAGAGCTTACTTAGAGTAATGTACAAAATGCACTTGTTGCTTTAAGCCTAGAAGCAATAAGATTTCTTTTGTGAAATAGGCTTGTGTCCAGAGTTACTATTTAAGTAAAATGCATCTTTTTGAACAAATATTTTTTTTTCTTTTTCATACTATACATTCTATTGAATATTCTTTTATTCTTCATTCATAAATAATCATTCTTGGAATCATTTATTCTCTGGAATTTACCTTCATACCCACAATGGGTCCCAGTTATCAATGACATGAGCGACGCTATTACTGACTCCCTTTCTAGTGGGATATGTGTCTAGAGGGATCTAAGGACTTGGAAGATGAAAAAGATTGCAACTTATTTCCTAACTTGTTAAAAATGGTAGATTCTACCTTATGAAGTGTCAACAGACACTACGAGCTAGCGAAGGAGATGAAGAGGGAAGCTCAGCTCACCGCAGACATAAGGCAAGGCATCATTGAGTTATCTCCAAGAATTCAAAGATATTTTCGCATGATCACATCAAGACATGCCTAGGCTACTGAAACATGGGTATGCTGTTAAGATTGGTGTTTAAAGAACCCATGTTAGTGGTCCTACAGTGGCCAGGCTAATCAGGAGGTTCGAGCTGCTGGTTTATCAAGAAAGGGAAATTGTAGCAGTTACACTGTAAATGCCAAATTGAGGAAGACAAGACTCATGTGCCTCCTCCATTTTTCCTATATGTGGGGCATAGATGTTACAAGGCCAATCTCGTCAAAAGCATCTAGTCAACAACAATTCATCTTCGTGGTTGTCAATTACTTCACTGAGAGGGTGAAGGTTGCTTCATATGCCAAAGTTACAAAATCAGTAGTTATCAAATTCAAATTCAAAAAACAAAGAAAGAGAGAGAGAGAGAGAGAGAGAGAGAGAGAGAGAGAGACAATAAAGAATGCCAGAAAGAAACAGGTTTAACATGATTACACAAATTTACAGTCTGTTCAAAAATCAGACACCATATTGATGCAGCAAAGGCAGCCAAAACCATTCAATTTTTTTTAAAAACGACTGATATTTGTAAAAGTTGGCATAGAGAAGTTAGCACTTACTTCGTGAACATTGGCCAGGACCTTCACTGGGGCAACGTCTTTCTCGTTGGTTCACAAAAGGGGAGCAATTGTTGGAAGTTAAAATCCCTTTTCTCCAAGTTGGATAAAGCAGAATGTCTACAGTAATCTTGATTGAAAGTATTCATGGTAGAATGTACCAAAAATGGATGATACGGGCTTATGAAAAAATGGTTCGCTCAAGAGAATTTCAACAAGAGGACCTGACATTAAGAAGGATTCTTCTTATCCAAAAGAACTCCAAAGGAAAAGTAAATCCCTTATACAGCAAAGAAGGCCTGTTCTAGGGAAACATAGATATTAACCAAGATGGATGGCAAGGACCTGCCCAATCCGGTGAGTTCAAATTCGATAAAAAAAGTTTTCCAAAAAAATGAAAAAACACACAAAAAAGGAATAAAAAGAAAAAAAAAAGAGAGGCCGAAGCGAAAACTCGGAAAGGGCGCCTTGAGATCAAAGGAGATTTGAGTTGAAAACCTGAGAAGGGTAGCTCAAATTTTGATCGAAAGTAGGGCATACAGCAGTCTTGCTACGCTTGAATTAACAATGAAGAAGTATGTTACGTCTTAGGGCATCGAGAAAGTACTCCGGATCCCCTAAACACATATTAAATGGTCTTCAAGAAGTTTGAATAGAGAAGCTCAGGCTGCGATATCTGGGGCACCTAGTTTTCATCTTACCCATTCTGAATTTGGTATCTTTAACTATTTTATTCATTTCAAAATACATTACCAATAAATTTCCTTCTGGATTGCATTTGCTATCTTTGCTTAACCTATTTGTTTCGAGCTATGCTCCTAATTAACTTCGTTCTTATCCATAGTTATGATCTCTTTCAAAGCATTTCACATTGAAATAACGATTAATGGACTAATGACACTTTTACAAAAGGAGTTTTGCATATTACTCTAGGAGCTTCTAAATAGTACAAGAACCTGAAACAGGACTATTGTTTAAAACTCCTCAAGTTTAAGGGATAGAAATATTGGTGGAGGAAAAGTCTGAACTGAGACTATCTCTTCGGATTTTGTCAAAAATGGTGTTTGGACAAAATGACAAGATATTACGTCAGTAATACCATCTTGACAAAAAAGGGGGCAATGTTAACCCATGTGTAAATGGCGAATCATTTGCCAGAAAAAATGATATTCTGTATCCATCATGCATGCACACCTGTCATGACACCCAGGGAATGGAAGGTGTAGTAGACCAAATCGATTGAATAAGTTACAAATTCTATACACCTGAGTCGTAGTGAGATGGATTGAAGATGATACAAATTCTATACCCTTGAGTCGCAATGGGATGGATTGAAGATGACACAGACCCTATACCCCCCTAAATTGCAGAGAAAGGGTCTGAAGATGGTATAAGCCTTAAAGTCCTAGGGGTACCGTGGAATAGGCCGTGAAGTGGCATTGGGGCAAGTCATTTGAGAATAATATGATTGTTTCTTTGAGTTTTTGGCAAAGATACCAGCAGAGCGAGATAGTGGCGTAATACGTCAGCAATAAGACTCTGATGGACGACGAGAAGTGACAAACCTAAGCATTAAAAAGGGATCCTTTCATTTTACATTCATACATCATCATTAGGAGTGTTTCGATCATCGCATCCTGATCCTTATACATTTTTAACAAAGAATCATTATCATGGCATTCTGCATTCATGCAAATGTAGTCCATAATACATTTAGTTAGGAGCATTAGATTCATTCCGATCATAGCATCTTAATCATTTGGCATAAACACAAGCATATAAAACTGAGTCTACAGGATATGTCCCCAGAGGATGGTGTAGCAACATTGGTGAAGCCACCATCCTATTGCCACTGACCAGCAGTGGAATAGGTTGAAGACCATCCTATTTCCACTGACCAGCAGTGGAATAGGTTGAAGATTGTCCTATTGCCACTGACCAGTAGTGGAATAGGTTGAAGACCATCCTATTGCCACTGACCAGCAGTGGAATAGGTTGAAGATTGTTCTATTGCCACTAACCAGCAGTGGAATAGGTTGAAGATTGTCCTATTGCCATTGACCAGCAGTGGAATACGTTGAAGACCATCCTATTGCCACTGACCAGTAGTGGAATAGGTTGAAGATTGTTCTATTGCCACTGACCAGCAGTGGAATAGGTTGAAGATTGTCCTATTGCCATTGACCAGCAGTGGAATAGGTTGAAGACCATCCAATTGCCACTGACCAGCAGTGGAATAAGTTGAAAATTGTTCTATTGCCACTGACCAGTAGTGGAATAGGTTGAAGATTGTCCTATTGCCACTGACCAGCAGTGGAATAGGTTGAAGATCATCCTATTGCCACTGACCAGCTGTGGAATAGGTTGAAGATTGTCCTATTGCCACTGACCAGTGGTGGAATAGGTTGAAGACCATCCTATTGCCACTGACTAGCAGTGGAATAGGTTGAAGATTGTCCTATTGCCACTGACCAGCAGTGGGATAGGTTTAAGATTGTCCTATTGCCACAGACCAGTAGTGGGATAGGTTGAAGATCGTCCTATTGTCACTGACCAGCAATGGAATAGGTTGAAGACTATCCTATTGCCACTGACCAGCAGTGGAATAGGTTGAAGATTGTCCTATTGCCACTGACCAGCAGTGGAATAGGTTGAAGATCGTCTTATTGCCACTGACCAACAGTGGAATAGGTTGAAGATTGTAGATCTGGTTGCCCTAAACAGTATTGGGGCAAGATCGAAGGCAAATCTTGTCTATCTAAACAGTAGGGAAACATGATTTAATCCATCGTCCTATTGCCCTGACCAGCTATGGAATAGGTTGAAGATTGTAGATCTTGTCGCCCTAAACAGTATTGGGACAAGATCGAAGGAAAATCTTGTTTCTCTAAACAGTAGTGGAACATGATTTAAGCCATAGTTCTATTTCCTTGACCAGCAGTAGAATATGCTGAAGGCTACAAATCCCTTCTCCCTGAAGTCATAGTGGAGCAAGTTAAAAATAAATAAATCTCATCCCCTCGAAGTTGTAGCAGGAGCAAATTAAAGCCACACGTCCTATCTCTCTGAAGTAGCGGTGGAGTGGATCGATGCAACAAGATGCAGTGGATTGGAATGAAGCTACCTGAAGAAAAGGAGTACCAAAGAAGTCAAGACTCAGCAAGACCGGGTAGATTTGGTCCTTCTTTATGTCTTTGCTCTATTCCTGTTGCATGACAATGACCAAAGAGGGGCATCTGTGGAAGGCCAAAATTGCCCGGGGCCCATTTTTACAGCCCAATAAACCCAATACAAACAAAAATCAAGACCCAAATTGAAACCAATACCGAAGCCCAATTCAGAAATAAAACCAAACCCAACAATTCATAAAAATTAACCCACTAAACTTAACCCGTTAAACCAACCCAAATACAAACCCTAGCCCACATCTATTACAGAAACCCAAAACCAAATCAGAAAAAAACAAAAACCCTGGGTCCTCCTTTGCGGCGCCGAACCTACCTTCTGATGCCGCCACTGGCCACCACCGCCAGCGCCTCTATTGCCACTTGCGCCGTCACCTGCAAACAATAAAAGAGAAATGACAAAAAGTTTGTAAAAAAATCGGCTATAAAAAGCCGATCTAAACCATTTGTAATGGGGGATTTTTGGTGAAAGATAAAACGAAGAAAGAAAAACAAAAAAAAAAAAGAAAGAGATTCGAAGTCGAAAGGTTTTGTCCCGTTTTCCTTTTCTTTTACTTTCGGTTCATCTTTATTTTTCATAAATCTGTTTAAGACAGAATAAAAACACAAAAAACCCAAATCAAAATATAAGGGAAGATCTTTTTTATATTTATTAATTTATTTCCTCGATTTTTTTTACATACATACACATAAATGCTTGTAAATTGAATAAAAAGGAAGCTTACCTTTAAATCGCCAAAAAAGGGATTTTTCGGAGGTAATTTCGGTGGCCGGAGGTGATTTCGGTGGCGGCGCAAGCTAGGGTTGAAACCCTAGCAGAGAAATGGGAATTCCCCTTTTGTTTTTTTTAAAGCTACAGCAGTAATGAAAAAAAAAAAAAGAAAAATTTGTTTTTATAAAGAGCCCAAATGGCGTCGTTTAGGGCCTATGTCAATGGCCCCCAAAACGGCGCCTTATAAGGTGACCCGTGTGTGACCCGACCCGCTGGCTGGGGATCCGCGTGTTTCTTTGGATAATGGGCTATTTGCGCCGCGGTCCCTCCGCTTTTGTTTCGCTTTGCAATTTGGCCCTTGCTGCTTTTATTTTATTTTTTTAATCCTGCCGCACAATTTCACGTTTGTTTCAATTCGGTCCACACCGAAACGTAGCGCATAAGGAACTTGGGATATTTTCCCATTCAGTCCTCATTATTTTTCCCGCGTTATATTCAACCCCTTTTCGTTTTTACCATTTGCAATTTATACTTTTTGATATCACTTAATTTTAATTTAATCTTTTTTTTAAAATTTTAGCCCTATTTTCTTATTAATTTCTTGTTTTCTTTTGGTTTATCTTATTTAGTTAATTACTATTTCTTTTTCTCAATTTTAACTTTCGTATTTTTTCTACATTTTTTTTTTTTGCTTTACATTTTCTTTCCGTTATGTATTATTTACGTATTATGTCTGTTTGCTTATTCACTTATTTACCTTTAATTATTATTTTAATATTACATATACCTATTATTTATCTATTATTGTTTATATACTTAAATCATGCATATCTTATCTGTTTATTTATTCTTTTATTTTTAACATTCGATGTTATTCTTATTTATTTTATCATTATTATTACTCGTTTGTTAATGTATATTCATTATTATCATTCCTTATCATTAATATTATTACTATTATTATATTATTATATTATTAATTTTATTATCACCATTATCATTATTTTATTTTTACCACTACTATTATTTTATTTTCATTACTATTGTTATTACTATTATTATATCATTATTTTTATATAGATTTATATATTTATTATTATTATTATTGTTTCTATTATTGCTTTCTAATCATACTATTATTATTACTATTATTTGATATTATTATTATTATTGTTATTATTATTAGTTTTATTATATTTACCATATTTACATCTATATTTATTTTCTTAGTTTAATACTATATTATTAAATAAAAATACCTTTTGTAAAATTACTATATTTCATCTAAAGGATTTTTAAACAAGGCAATGTTTCGTGTTTGGAGGTTCGAGGAATCGTGCCCAATTGTGTTGGGTTTCGATTTTTCGTTCGTCCAAATGACTAAATAACCTTTTAAGATTTTGATCGTAAGGCAATATTTAATGTTTGGAAATTTGAGGAATCGTGCCCAATCGTGCTGAGTTTCGGTTTTTTGGTTTGGCCAAATAGTGAAATACCTTTTTTAAAATTGCCATATATGAATTTTGGAGATCATGAAATGATCTTGGTATCGATGGTTGAAACATCGTGTCCTATCGTGCTGGATGTGATATTTCATCTTTTCGGAACAAGAGAATTTAAATATTCAATTCGAATTACCCAAACATTTTCTAAAGGATTCGTATTTTAAAATCTTTTTCCAATTTTCGCCATTAGGACATTAATAATCAATTAGGTACCAAGTTTGGGCGTATCGAGGGTGCTAACCCTACCTTGTACGTAACCAACTCCCGAAACCATTTTCTGAGTTTCGTAGACCAAAATTGTTGTTTTGATAAATCAAACTATTTATTAAAAATAACCGTTTTACGAGGTGACCCAATCACAACTTATCAAAAAGGATTGGTTGCGACTCCCGCTTTATTTTTGTTTTCAAAACCAAAGTCGACCCCTTTCATTTTCAAAACAAAATGGTTATGACAGGCCCAATAATGGTACGGGGAGTCGTGCGTTAATTGTAGAGCGGCTTCGAGCTAATGGGGCTAAGATTTTAAATGAGTAGCGGGTGTGGCCCCGAATGTGGCGGAGTATTTGTTGGAAGCTACTAAAAGAATAATGGATGACCTGGATTGCACGGCTGAACAAAAGTTGAAAGGTGCAATATCCCTACTTAGGCAAGAACCCTATCAGTGGGGGTTGACCGTAATGAAGGGCAATCAACCGAAGCAGATCAATTGGGAATTCTTCAAGTCGGCATTTCAAGGGAAATACATTGGAGCAGCCTATGTGGATGCCCGAAGGAAGGAGTTTTTGAGTTTGACTCAAGGAGATAAGTCAGTAGCAGAGTACAAGGCTAAGTTTTTGCGCCTCAATCGATACGCCAAAGGGATAATAGCAAACGAGTATGAAAGATGCGTACGATTCGAGGATGGATTACGGGACAGCCTTAAGGTGCTAATAACTCCACAAAGGGAGTGAAATTTTTTGATTTTGGTGGAAAAAGAAAAAATAGCAGAGGAAGCAAAGAGCATGGAGCGCCGCAACTGAGAGAAAGAGAAGGGTAAGAACAAGCGGAATATGGAACCTATAAGAGTCAGACAAAGGCCCATGAGGAGGGCCAGAGTGAATGGGCTGGTTAGAGATGTAGCCTATGTTGCTGCTGCTGATAACGGAGTACCACGTTGCGCAGAATGTGCGAGAAGGCATCCGGGCGAATGTTGGAGGAAGACGAGAGCATGTTTTGGCTGTGGATCGATAGAGCATAGGGTTAGGCAGCGCCCGAGAAGGCTAGATCAGGAGCAAGCTGATGGTGGAGGGAATTTTCAGCCCCCGAAGGGTGGACAACCACCAAGGGGTTGTGGTCAAGCTAGAGGTGGTAATGGCGCAGGACGAGGACGTGGAGCACCGGGCAGGGGTGCAGGTCAAGCAGAAGCAAGATAGCCAGTGTTGGTCTATGCTACTCGTCGCAGAGAGGAAGGCGATGCACCAGATGTGATAACGGGTACGTTCCTTGTTTGTAAGCTACCTTATATTGCGCTTATTGATGTGGGGTCGACACACTCGTACATTGCTTGTAATAGGACAGAAACTGTAGGGGTGGAGTTTGAAAAGTTGAGAATGAAATGACTGTAGTAAGTCCTTTAAGGCAGTCGGTGAAAGTTAGCAAACTGTTTAGGAATGTACCATTGATGGTTCAAGGAGTTATTTTCCTACCGGATTTGATGGAATTATCGTTTGGTGAGTTCGACCTCATCTTGGGCATGGATTGGTTAACGAGGCATCAATCAACCCTAGATTGTGCTATAAAGCAAATGGTATTAAGAAGTGGGGAAGGTGAGGAAGTGGCAGTGATCGAGGAACGACGTGATTATTTATCGAATGTGATTTCAGCTTTAAGGGCAGAGAAGTTGGTAAGGAAGGGCTGTGAAGCCTACTTAGCTTATATTAGTTATTCAGAATCGAAGAGTGTTACTGTTAAGGATTTGGAAATAGTAAAGAAGTTCCTAGACGTCTTCCCAGAAGAATTGTCTGGTTTACCCATAATAGAGAGGTGGAGTTTGGAATAGAGTTGTTACCGGGTACGGTGCTAGTGTCTATCGCACCTTATAGGATGGCACCAAAGGAACTATTGGAGTTGAAAGACCAGATTTAAGAGCTGTTGGACCGCGGGTTTATTAGACCAAGTGTGTCTCTATAGGAAGCACCGGTATTATTTGTAAAGAAGAAGGATGAGTCCATGAGGATGTGCGTCGATTACAGGCAATTGAACAAGTTAAACATTAAGAGTAAGTACCCTCTACCTAGGATAGATGACCTTTTTGATCAACTTAGAGGAGCCTTAGTTTTCTCAAATATTGATTTGCGTTTGGGGTACCATCAACTGAGGGTTAAGGAAGTCGATGTGTATAAGACAGCCTTTAGAACTCATTATGGACATTACAAGTTTTTCGTGATGCCATTTGGGTTAACAAATGCACCTGCCGCTTTTATAGACCTCATGAACCGGGTTTTTCAACTGTATCTAGATCGGTTTGTAGTAGTCTTCATAGAGACATCCTGGCATACTCGAGAACGGAGGTGGATCACGATGCATACCTACGGATTGTGTTGCAAGTTCTAAGGGAGAAGTAATTATATGCTAAGTTTAGCAAGTGCGAATTCTGGCTAAGGGAAGTCAGTTTCATAGGACATGTGGTCTCCGCTTAGGGAATTAGACTTGGAAGGTGGAAGCAGTGTTGGATTGGAAACGACCTAAGACGGTGTCGAAAATTTGGAGTTTTCTAGGCCTAGAAGGATACTATAGGCAGTTTGTTGAAGGGTTTTGCCTAATCGCGGCACCTTTGACCAAGCTGCTACGAAAGGGGGTGACGTTTGTATGGACAGATAAACAGCAGGAAAGTTTTGAGAAGCTTAAGAAGGTTTTAACGGAGGCTCCTGTTCTAGTTCAGCCGGAGCACGGGAAGGAGTTTACGGTTTATAGCGATGCATCGCATGTGGGCTTGGGCTGTGTTTTGATGCAAGAAGGGAAGGTGGTTGCTTATGCATCGCGTCAACTTAAGACTCATGAAAGAAATTACCCAACCCATTTTTTGGAATTAGCAGCAGTAGTCTTCGCACTCAAGATTTGGAGGCATTACTTGTATGGAGAGAAGTGCACCATCTATACGGATCACAAGAGTCTGAAGTACCTCTTGACTCGGAAGGAGTTGAACCTGAGACAGCACAGGTGGATTGAGCTGTTAAAGGACTACGATTGCACGATCGAATATCACCCAGGCAAAGCTAATGTGGTGGCTGATGCGCTAAGCCGTAGGACTATGTTGGATTTGAGGGCAATGTTAGCTCGGTTGGGTCACTATGACGGCGAGAGCTTGTTAGCCGAATTACAAGTGAGGCCACTATGGGTTGAGCAGATTAAAGCTAAGCAATCATTGGATGAAACTCTGAGTTCTCGATTTAAGTAAGTTAAGAAAGGGGAAATGTCAGATTTTGGAATAAATGATGATGGGTTATTGTGTTTTCGTGGTAGAATTTGTGTACCAAGGGATGAAGAGCTAAGGAAGTCTATATTACGGAAACGCATAGTAGTTCCTATACTATGCATCTAGAAGGTAACAAGATGTACCGAGATTTACAAGAGCTTTATTGGTGGTCGGGATTGAAACGCGAGGTTACGAAATTTGTGAGCAAATGTTTGGTATGTCAGTAAGTGAAGGCGGAACATCAGTTGTCGTCGGGTTTACTTCAGCCGATTAAGATCCCACAATGGAAGTGGGAGCGGGTTACTATGGATTTCATTAGTGGGCTACCCTTAACGCCTGCTAAGAAAGACTCTGTGTGGGTCATTGTGGATCAGTTAACTAAGTCTGCCCATTTTATACCGGTCCACACTGACTACTCACTACAGAAATTAGCGAGGTTCTATGTGGCAAAAATTGTGAGGTTGCATGGAGTTCCGGTCTTGATCATATCTGATAGAAATCCTCAGTTTACATCTCACTTTTGGAAAAAGCTACATGAAGCACTAGGTACGAGGTTGGATTTCAGTACGGCATTTCACTCTCAGACTGATGGTCAGTTGGAAAGGGTAATTCAAGTCTTGGAAGATATGTTTAGAGGGTGTGTGATTGAGTTCCAAGGAAGTTGGGAGGATTACTTATTGTTAGCTGAATTCGCGTATAACAATAGTTATCAGGCAAGTATTGGAATGGCACCTTATGAAGCACTGTATGGACGAAGATGTCGTACTTCGACTTGTTAGACTGAGTTGGGGGAGCGACGAATTTTGGGTCCGGAGTTGGTAGCAGACACAGAAGATAAGGTAATGTTGATTAGGGATCGATTGAAGGAGGCGGCAGATAGGCAGAATTCGTATGCTGACCTCAAGTGAAGAGAGATCGAATATGCTGTAGGGGAGATGGTCTTTCTCAAGGTTTCCCCTTGGAAGAAGATGTTAAGGTTTGGTCGGAAGGGCAAGTTAAGCCCAAGGTTCATTGGGCCTTACCGAGTGCTGAAGCAAATTGAGCCAGTTGCCTACCAGCTGGAATTGATTCAGAATTGAGCCAAATACACAATGTGTTCCATGTTTCAATGCTAAGGTGTTATTGCTCAGACCCTTCACACATTGTGTCAGTCGAGGAGATCGAGGTTAGACAAGATCTAACTTTTGAGGAGGAGCCGGTTCAAATAATTGATCAAGATGTCAAGGTACTAAGAAGGAAGTCCGTTCCTTTAGTCAAGGTGCTTTGGTGTAACCATAATGCTGAGGAGGCCACTTGGGAACCTGAGGAGGCAATGCGTTGACAATACCCTCACTTGTTTCAAACAGGTAAATTTCGAGGCCGAAATTTTTTAAGAGGGGTAGAATTGTAACGCCCTAAAAATCCCAAAACCTTAATTTCTGTGCCTAAGTATGTATAGCACTTTGAATAATATTATTAAGATAGTATCAGGTTTACTTGAGGCCTTAGAGTTAGGGGTGACTATAGGGAAAATTTATTCTTTCTTATTTAATGGACCCTAGTCTCAGATAAGGGGCCTCATTAGCAGATTAAGAGAAGAAAAGGGACACAGATGAGCTTGTAGTCCAGTGGAAAGTGGCGTCATATAGGGACTATGAGGTGGCGTGTTAAGCAGTTAAGGAGATCCAAGGTTCGAGGCTTAGGAGGGGATGTAACACCCCCAAACCCGGCCCACAAGCCCTGACTAGATCTGGTATGTCACTGTGGAAAAACGTTTGAAAATATTTTAGTTTAAGAGTGAAAACATAAGATTTTGTTAACTTTTGTAAAGCCTTGTATATTTAAAATTTATAAGTAAAACTTTATTGTCACACCTTTCCGGGTTTTAAAACTTTAATAGATATTTCAAAATGTAAGTTGCTGAAAATAACTCATTTCCAAATCATAACTCAGTTATCATTCCATCTTAAAAGTAAATAATAAAGATACTTATTAAATATACTTAAATACTTTAATGGGCCTTATTACAATAAACACTTAACCAGAATACTGAGAATATAAAATTTGTAAATAAATAAAAACAGTTTCTGCATGAAAATCTGCTTTTGCATGGCCACCTTTGTATCCACTCTAGCCCGGTCCGATCATCATATGTCACCTGCGATGTTGGTAAAAATTGGGTGAGTCATACAGACTCAGTGCTTAGTTATTTCACATGTCTCCACACATATGGGCTTGGCCCATATCCACACAGTCCACATAATCAGTCATGCAAAACTGCATCCCAACCCATCCTAAAGTCCATCCGTTACACCTACCTTAGCAGACCTGCTGCTCAAGGCCGTGGATAATCCACCGATCAACTATGTGATCCCACATATCTTACCTCAGCAGGCCTGCTGCCCAAGGCCGTGGCTAATCCACCGATCAACTGAGTGATCCCACATATCTGTATCCACGAGGTGACTCGAGGTCGACCTCAGTCCACGGTGATGCACACAGCTATCATCCGCCGAGATGTGGCACCTAGCTAACACCTCCCTCGATGAAGCACATAGCTAACATCAAGCGCCAATGTAGCACAAGGCTAACATTAGACCACGTTTATAAATATGTACACCCTTTCCTTCTTTGATCACATCCCGGGCCCATGCATATGTATCAACATATCACTTGAAACAAATATACCTCACATGCCATCACATTTTCATACATATATCATATGTAAATTAACAACATAAAATACTGACCTGGTTAAACGATTACCCATTATGGGTATCCACCATTTTAGCCCTTATTTCGGCTACCATTCACATCATATCACATATACATAATATCACATTAAAACAATCAAAAAGGACAGTGCGATAACTACGCACCTGTTTTGGCACAATCGATCAAATCCCAAAACTCACGTCTAAACAATTTGCACTCCTACGATTGCTGAACTCCTTCCTACACAACCTAAGTCAGAATCGGCTAATATTATACCATAATGGCCTATGGCTGAATACCACACATCACTTACCCTGCTTACCTATTTCCCAAATCACCACCTATTAGTGGAGTTGTCGAAATCCCTGCTAATTACTTGTTAGAATCGGCTTTAGGCACTTAATCCATAAAAAAATGGCCCTTGGCCGTATAGTATATATCACCTTACCGTGATGATTCCAAATCCCAAAACTCCTTTAATGCCCTTTAGCGTCGGCTACCTTCATAGAGACACACAATATGACTTAAAGAACATTCAGCCATCCCTAAGGCCTAACTATATGATTTCGGCATACCAATAGAAAGAGAAGGGAACCCGATTGATAATAGGAGTACTTACCAATGCTTGCTTGAAGATATCAAGAGAGAGTAGTCGACACAGGAGAGGAAATGCTTGATTTTTGGCTTATGGAGACTTGCGACAAAAGAATAAGGATAAGGGCACTTTGACATTCGGCTATGGCTCTTAATAAAACAAAATACAAATGGAAGGAAAAGCACTTACATGATTCGGTTAAGCCCTTCAAATGGTTATGGAAGACGGCTATCAAATGAATAAATATGGAGTTGAAATAGTTTCGGCAATAGCAATGTTTAAGGGTGACTTTGGCTCAAGCCAAAAAGAAAAGAAAAGGTGTGAAAGAAGAAAGAAAATCAATGCACAAAAAGGTTCTAACTTTTGGCTTTTGGCTTCAAAGAAAAGAAAGGAAAAGAGAGAGCTTCTTTGACTGAAATTTTCGGCAAGAATACTAAAGAATGAACAAAATAATTTCGGCACTTACTTCCCCCCCTTCATAGCCGAATTTTGCCAACCAAAGAGACCCACATTCGGCCACTATATCACCTTAATAAAATAAATATTATCCAACACTAATCCCTTATCAATCTCCTATATTATCTCTTCAACACCTATTCAAAATAAATAAAATAACCCACCTTTATCTATTATCATAACATTTAAAACCAATAAAACAAAATCCCCAATTATCCTCTATCTACCCACTTAAAATAAATAAAATAAATCACATAATTATCTCCTATATCTACCAACTTAAAATAAATAAAATAAAACTACCTTTATCCTACTCTTTAGCCGAAATTCAAAAAAAAAACAAGCCTAATCCCCATCCCTTGGAAAGTCCCATTGTCCTCCCATTTCTCTCCACTCTTGACGTCAAGAGCCCAAAAATAAAACACACTCCTTGCAGCTAACAAGGTTCGAACCTCTGCCCTCCTGAAGCCCCTTTGACGCAAACGCCCCAAGCGACCTTGCTGCTGGTTCCTTTGTGTCATCCACTCCCCATAAATTCTTTTAAAGCCTCCTTAGCCCAGTTTCCCTTCTTGACGCAAAAATAAACTCCCATGTCGCCTGCGTGATTCGAACCTCCTCCATTGGAACCCCCCCTTGCTGACGCAACTTTCCAAGCCCCTAAGGTAGCGTCTCAAGCCACTTTACCACACCTCCTGTTGTGTCATAACTCCAACACAGTTTCCCTTAAAGCCTCTTCGGCCTAGCTTTTCCTTTAGACTTAAAATTCTAATATTTTTCCAAGACTTCCTCCTACATCCCTAGGTTCTCAAAACCTCCCAAACATATCCAAACACACTCCAAACCTTCTTTCATTTGAATTATGTACTAGATGCATAACCCCTAATCTAGGATATTACAGTTTTACCCTCCTTAAAAATAATTTCGTCCTCGAAATTACATGGCTACTCTCCACACTACGCTTATGCTGCGCACTCTGATCTTATAATACTATCATACTTCCTAGGCACAATCTCTATGTTCCCATCCAGGGTTTCAAGCACTTCACTAGCAACACAAGAATAAGCTAACTCTATAACAAGCAAAGCAATTAAGGGTATTCCAGAAACAAGGAACGTACCCGTTGTCACCTCTGGCACATCTTCCTCCTCACGATGACTGGCTGCGTAAACCAACCTTGGTTGCCTCGCCTCTGCACCTTCAGCATCTCTGCTTGGTGTTCCACGACCTTGGCTGAAACCATTCCCTCCATGATTCGGACCACGACCCCTTGTTGCCTGCTGACCACCTCTGCCTGGCTGCACATAACCTTGGCATGCTGTCCGAGCCCTATTCGGATCCTGCGGACAGTCTTTAATCAAATGAGACTTAGACCCACATCTGAAACACTCTTGATTCCGGTTCCAGCACTCGCCAACATGATACCTTCCACACTGAGCACACGAATGGTCTGGATTTCCGGTAGCTGGCTTAGACACACAAGCAGAATTCTCCACCCTCGGTCTTTTCTGAAGACTCTCAGATGATTCTGACGATCCAAAATTCCTCTTATCCCAGTTCCTATCCCTATCTCTGTTCTGTCTCACAGAGTCCTTAATCCCTTCAGCTACCTTACCCTTTTCCACCAACACGACAAACTCTCGCTCCTGATGTGGAGCTATGAACAATCTTAGGTCATCCCTTTGTCCATCCTCAAACCAGACACATCACTCATGCTCCGCAGCCACTACTCCTCGAGCATATTGACTTAACCTTAGGAATTCGGCCTCGTATTCCGCCACGGACTTGTTCCCTTGAACCAGCCCCAGAAATGCTTTTCTCTGAGCATCAACGTAGTGAGTTCCAACATACTTCTTCTGGTATGCTGCCTTAACATAATCCCAAGTGAGATCCTCAGCCGCGGCACCATCCCGAACCGTGAGCCACCACTGATACGCCTCGTCTCGTAGTAGCGCCACCATTCCTTTTAGTTTCTCTTCAGGGGTTAAATCGAGCTCATCCATGATTCGTTCTGTAGCCTTCAACCAATACTCAGCCGTACTGGGTGCCACACCAGATACGCCACGGAATATCTCAGCTCCGTTGCCTCAAAGTCGCTTGAGTACAGACTTCCGAGCTCTCCTATTTCCTCCAGCACCAGCCACCATTTTAAGGACTCGCAGCACAGCCTGCGATACAGCATCTTCCCTGTCTGGTCTTGCTGCTCAACACCAAACGCGGGTAGTGGTGGTGGTACCTCATTCTCAGACCCTGGACCCGATCTAATGGGTTCCGATACGGCCATTCTGCCCCTACCACGTCCTCGCGTGTTACGACCACGTCCCCTAGAGCTCATTTCTAACGTCGCGTCTTAATCTGATTAAAAATTTTTATGCATTAATACTTTTGTTCCACTGATTATCCCACGAACAGTTTTATGATAGGAAGTACTTAGAAGTAGTTCTTTCGATTAAACAAGGTTTCCGGTTCATTATTCTAATTCAGAGAATCACATTCACATTCGTCCATAAAGACACATTCATTCATAACATTGTTCACTACACTTCGTTGTGTATTTTCGTCCATTCCTATCCTAGGGGTAATTTCGTCATTTGTCCTATAGGGGTATTTCGGTAATAAACTAGGGTCAATTTGGAATTCTTTACAAATCAAGGGTATCTCAAAATTTTCAAAACTCAGGGTTACTTTGAAAATTTTCTCAAATCAGAAATTTCGGAAATCAAGGTCTTATTAGTAATTTTGTAAGTCAAGGGTAATTTGGTAAAAAAAAATTTTCCAAATCAGGGTATCTGAATATTTCGCAAATAGGGTTTTTGGATACTTTTGCAAAGTAAGAAAATTAAAATCAAGGGTAGTATGGTAATTTTTGAAATCCAAGGGCATTTTAGTAATTTTTACCACCAGGGGTATTTTAATGATTTTGTCAACCGGGAATAATTCAAAAATATTTTTCCAAAAATCTAATTTAGTGTTTTCAAATCAAGAGGAGTAATTTGGAGATTGAAAAAAA
Source organism: Gossypium bickii (assembly GCA_025503065.1). Lineage (NCBI taxonomy): Eukaryota > Viridiplantae > Streptophyta > Magnoliopsida > Malvales > Malvaceae > Gossypium > Gossypium bickii. The sequence goes on along the minus strand of CP106717.1, from coordinate 34,982,394 downwards.
AAACTAAGGTTTTTATAAACAGTAAGGCTAGTCTCTTTCGGGTTTTAATCGTCGGTTTAGCCCATGACTGAGTCCTCATGGTTAGGGTGAACCGTAGCTATGCATCAGGTAGGATTCCAGTGAAGAGGAGGTGAGTCACTAGGACTGCTTAAATACCAGGCTCTTCCGGATCCAATCCTAGACATGCGCACAGTGGTTGCCATACCCTAACTCGGCGACTTAGTTCACAGGTTTGTTTAGTAGTTCTTAAGTCTTATGCATTTGTGTTTGAGTAGACTAGTCCCAGGGTCCAATAGCCCTAATTTACTAATCTACGTTCCCATAAAAGCCCATACAGTTCACATGTTCAAACCACTTCAGATGTCAGAAGTACTTACCTGGTGGACTTCGGGCCGGAGATACAGGTGCCATGCCAGAATAACCTGAAATAAAAGTCCATATCTTGAAAAGCCCATTTTTGAAAATATTTTTGGACCCAAAACCCTCAAAGTCGAGTTTTGAACCGGGCTCTAATACCAAACTGTAACACCCCCAAACCCGGCCGACAAGCCCTGACCGGATCTGGTATGTCACTGTGGAAAAACGTTTGAAAATATTTTAATTTAAAAGTGAAAACATAAGATTTTGTTAACTTTTGTAAAGCCTTGTATATTTAAAATTTATAAGTAAAACTTTATTGTCACACCTTTCCGGGTTTTAAAACTTTAATAGATATTTCAAAATGTAAGCTGCTGAAAATAACTCATTTCCAAATCATAACTCAGTTATCATTCCATCTAAAAAATAAATAATAAAGATACTTAATAAATATACTTAAATACTTTAATGGGCCTTATTACAATAAACACTTAACCAAAATAATGAGAATATAAAATATGTAAATAAATAAAAACAGTTTCTGCATGAAAATCTGCTTCTGCATGGCCACCTTTGTATCCACTCCAGCCCGGTCCGATCATCATATGTCACCTGCGATGTTGGTAAAAATTGGGTGAGTCATACAGACTCAGTGCATAGTTATTTCACATGTCTCCACACATATGGGCTTGGCCCATATCCACACAGTCCACATAATCAGTCATGCAAAAATGCATCCCAACCCATCCTAAAGTCCATCCGTTACACTTACCTTAGTAGACCTGCTGCTCAAGGACGTGGCTAATCCACCGATCAACTATGTGATCCTACATATCTTACCTCAGCAGACCTGCTGCCCAAGGCCGTGGCTAATCCACCGATCAACTGAGTGATCCCACATATCTTTATCCACAAGGTGACTCAAGGTCGACCTCAGTCCACGGTGATGCACACAGCTATCATCCGCCGAGATGTGGCACCTAGCCAACACCTCCCTCGATGAAGCACATAGCTAACATCAAGCGCCAATGTAGTACAAGGGTAACATTAGACCACGTACATAAATATGTACACCCTTTCCTTCTTTGATCACATCCTGGGCCCCATGCATATGTATCAACATATCACTTGAAACAAATATACCTCACATGCCATCACATTTCATACATATATCATATGTAAATTAACAACATAAAATACTGACCTGGTTAAACGATTACCCATTATGGGTATCCACCATTTTAGCCCTTATTTCGGCCACCATTCACATCATATCACATATACATAATATCACATTAAAATAATCAAAAAGGACAGTGCGATAACTACGCACCTGTTTTGGCACAATCGATCAAATTCCGAAACTCACGTCTCAACGATTTGCACTCCTACAATTGCTGAACTCCTTCCTACACAACCTAAGTCAGAATCGGCTAATATTATACCATAATGGCCTATGGCCGAATACCACACATCAATTACCCTGCTTACCTATTTCCCAAATCACCACCTATTAGTGGAGTTGTCAAAATCCCTGCTAATTACATGTTAGAATTGGCTTTAGGCCCTTAATCCATAAAAAAATGGCCCTTGGCCGCATAGTATATATCACCTTACCGTGATGATTCCAAATCCTAAAACTCCTTTAATGCCCTTTAGCGTCGGCTACCTTCACAGAGACACACAATATGACTTAAAGAACATTCAGCCATCCCTAAGGCCTAACTTTATGATTTCGGCATACCAATAGAAAGAGAAGGGAACCCGATTGATAATAGGAGTACTTACCAATGCTTGCTTGAAAAGATCAAGAGAGAGTAATCGACACAGGAGAGGAAATGCTTGATTTTCGGCTTATGGAGACTTGTGACAAAAGAATAAGGATAAGGGCACTTTGACATTCGGCTATGGCTCTTAATAAAACAAAATACAAATGGAAGGAAAAGCACTTACATTATTCGGTTAAGCCCTTCAAATGGTGATGGAAGACGGCTACCAAATGAACAAATATGGGGTTGAAATAGTTTCGGCAATAGCAATGTTTAAGGGTGACTTTGGCTCAAGCCAAAAAGAAAAGAAAAGGTGTGAAAGAAGAAAGAAAATCAATGCACAAAAAGGTTCTAACTTTCGGATTTTTGGCTTCAAAGAAAAGAAAGGAAGAGAGAGAGCTTCTTTGACTGAAATTTTCGGCAAGAATACTAAAGAATAAACAAAATAATTTTGGCACTTACTTTCCCCCCTTCATAGTCGAATTTTGCCAACCAAAGAGACCCACATTCAGCCACTATATCAGCTTCTATCATATCCCGTATTTTCTCATTATCACCTTAATAAAATAAATATTATCCAACACTAAGCCCTTATCAATCTCCTATATTATCTCTTCAACACCTATTCAAAATAAATAAAATAACCCACCTTTTATCTATTATCATAACATTGAAAAAAAATAAAACAAAATCCCCAATTATCTTCTATCTACCCACTTAAAATAAATAAAATAAATCACATAATTATCTCCTATATCTACCAACTTAAAATAAATAAAATAAAACTACCTTTATCCTACTCTTTAGCCGAAATTCAAAAAAAAACAAGCCTAACCCCCATCCCTTGGAAAGTCCCATTGCCGTCCCACTTCTCTCCACTCTTGACGTCAAGAGCCCAAAAATAAAACACACTCTTTGCAGCCAACAAGGTTCGAACCTCTGCCCTCCTGAAGCCCCTTTGACGCAAACGCCCCAAGCCACCTTGCTGCTGGTTCCTTTGTGTCATCCACTCCCCATAAATTCTTTTAAAGCCTCCTTAGCCCAGTTTCCCTTCTTGACGCAAAAATAAACTACCATGTGGCCAGCGTGATTCGAACCTTCTCCCTTGGAACCCCCCTTGCTGACGCAACTTTCCAAGCCCCTAAGGTAGCGTCCCAAGCCACTTTACCACACCACCTGTTGTGTCATAACTCCAACACAGTTTCCCTTAAAGCTTCTTCGGCCTAGCTTCTCCTTTAGACTTAAAATTCTAATATTTTTCCAAGACTTCCTCCTGCATCCCTAGGTTCTCAAAACCTCCCAAACGTATCCAAACACACTCCAAACCTTCTGTCATTTGAATTATGTACTAGATGTATAACCCCTAATCTAGGATATTACAGGGGAAATTAAGGAGTTTTATTTTTGTGCCTGGACAGAGGGAGTTGGCGTTGGAGGGGACTCTGAAAGGGAGCCTTCAGGAGAGAAATTTAAGATGCAGATAAGGGAGGAAAGATAGGGATTGGGAGGTGGATATAGTGGTGCCAAATTGGACTCTGAGGGAAGGGAAGTTTGGCTAGGGGCTATATATATGAGTGCCCAATTAAGTTCCTAGGTTCATGCCGAATTTTTGCTTTCCTGCTAGCCGAATTTCTTCATTTGTGAGAGGCAGACGTTTTTTTTTTTTTTTGCTAAGTGTGCCAAAGTAGAATCCTTCATATCCTCCCTCCTCAAATTCCCTTTTGGTTCACCACTCGGTTCTAGCCAAATCACTTTTATTTCTTATTCCCCCCAGTGTTGCCGAATTGCCTCTGTCACCTTACTAGTCTCAAAAGCCGGACTTAAACCGCAGGATCAAAGGAAGATTTCAGTAAGAGCTTAGTTCAATTTTTAGTGTGTTTTATTAAAAGCCGAAGGGCTATCTAACCCCTCTTTGCCATTACCATGTACTAACAAGGGTGAGGCTCAGCAATCGCAAGCGCGGTAGGTAAGGATTGTTATCAAGGCAGTAAGTATTCTCGATTCAGTTAGAGTTTTAATAAGTGATCGAATCTATTGTGGCTCATAGGGGTGACTTATGATCAATATGGGTCACTTGGTTTTGATGATATAAGTGTTTGGATGCAGATCTAGAGGATAATCGCCAATAGTAGCAAAAGAAGGGCTACTAGAACGTGAGGTACACGGTAAGGGTACAGTGAGGTTTCAATTTTTAGTTAGTGTATGTTAAAGCTTTGGTTAATCGTTAGTAATGTCGGTTGTAGGTTCGTAACTAAGGGGTTTGCAGCACGCGTGGATACCAGGTGTGTACAAACACTACACACACGTTTTGCAAATTACTAAAATATCCCTAGTTTTATAAATTACCAAAATACCATGTTTTTCAAATTTACCCAAAATACCCCTGTTTTGTGAAAGTACCAAAATACCCCTGTTTTGCAAAATTACCTAGATACCCCTATTTTGCCAAAATACCAAAATACCCTTGTAGGGTAGAATTATGAAAATACCCCTGGGTAGTGAAATGACGAAAATACCCCTAATAACGAACATAAGCTTATAGATGTTACTTGTGTGTTTGATGCATTCATATGATATTCTGCTTAGGATGCATATGGGTGGGAATTATGGTACGGAGGAAGATTAGAGGATCGAATGGCCGTATGGTATGGATCCAAGATCACATGGCCGTATGGTATGGATCCACCAGAGGCTTTAAGCCCAACATATGATTAGCAGCTTTGCTGCAACGTTCGGTAGTACCAGAACCGGGCTACACTTGGTGTGTAGCGGAGGGGTGAGTCGAGCTAGAATTCCCCACAGGAGTCATAAGGTTGGAAGGGAAATGGTGTGTGTAGCGGAGGGACTTTTGGGGTTGGTTTTGCATTATCTCATTTGTATACGATGCGTTATGATATGATATGAGGTCATTGTGGGCTAAGGCCCAAGACCACCGATTTTGATAGGGCTTAGGCCCAATGTGAATATTTGTATGTGATTTGATTGCCAGGGGTCGTACACACTGAGTTCCGAAACTCACACCTTTAATTTTAATGTTTTAGGTGATCCTAAATAGACGGCTCGACGTGGGAGAGGAATCGGAGATGGCCATACTACAAGCTCTTCAAATGTTTTAATTTATTCAAATGATTTTGTTTTAAATACTTTGTTTTTTCATTGGATTACGATAAGGCCATGTAACTCCTAATTTAATTTATATTTTGGGTTATTATTATTATTGTTTCAACTACCCACTTAAGAAATTTCATAAAATTATTAAATTATTAATATGGTTTTCAAAATAAACTTTTATTTTGGGCTTTTGGGCCTTAAATGGTTAAATAGTAAATTGTTTTGAAGAGCGCCTTTAATGTGACATTCTAGATTCGGGCCTAACTTCTAGGCTGGGTTTGGGGTGTTACACAGTGTGTCTAGCCCGTCTGCCCCTCGAAATGGCCATACACGCCCGTGTGCCAGGTCGTGTGTTAGGTCGTGCCAAACCTGTAAGGTATACTGACTTATACAACACGGCCAAGTTACACGCCCGTGTGCTAGGCTGTATGCCATTTAGGGGGTATACTGACTTGTGCCACACGCCCGAGTGTGAGGCCGTGTGAAGCATACTGACTTCAATTCAATTTCAACACCAGTGGACACACTACCGTGCATCATGACCGTGTGTCACACACGGCTGAGACACACTCCCGTGTCTCTGCCTGTATGGACAAGAATAGACCATTTGTAAGGCCAATTTGCCACCCTTTCTCATGTTCACCTATACATCCAAATTAATACCATTTCAACACATTTATAGGCAACCAAAACATGCCAATTCATATACAAATCATGCCATTTCATCTTCAACCATTTCACTACTCAAATCATAACCAAAAACATACCAAAAGAACATGCCATTACCAACAATTTCACCTATCTTCTGTATGCATTTTGTACATCATCTTATTAACTAATTCGTGTCATAAAACATACCAAATCATCATTTTAAGATCAAACCACAACATGCTAAAACACAAGGCCATATATGCATCACATATCACTTACCAAATTCATAAATTAAGCCAACTTAGATGGCCAAATACACACCAACATGTACATCATTTACAAGCAACTCTCATGGCTAAAATCAAAACTCAAAACGTATCATCTTAACATTAGCCTATAATGCCATATACCATATATACATAACATCAAAAGTACCAACAAGTTGATCGATAGTGTGACGATGTTCCTGATTACCTCTAAGTCCAAGCTAGCTTCTATTATCTATGAAATAGGGAAAGAACACACAAAGTAAGCTTTAAAATCTTAGTAAGCCATATACAAATAAAATTACCACATGAATCAATATCGTTTTCATTAATAGGCAAATCATGAATAAACATATAAAAGCTGTAACACCCCAAACCCGGCCCATGCGTTATGAGCGGTTTTGGTATGTCACATGAAAAAATGTTTTGAAAACTTATGTATGTACTAACGAATGACATTAATATAATATAGTTAAGAAAGCAAGTTTGATTTATAACTATTCAATAAAATACAAATTTCGAGAAGTTGATTGATGTATCAGAAACCGAACTTTTGAATTTAAAAAAAAAACCATGAGAAAAACATAAAACATCATGTGATTCTTACTAAAATAAGCGTTACTTGGTTGTGTTTAAGTAAACAAGTTTTTATTTGTAAATATTTGATAAAATACAGATATTTTTGAAAGATCGTTTGATGAGTCGAAAATTGAGATAGTGAGCTTTAAAATCATGACTTTTGAAATGTCGCAGATAAATTTGAAAGAAAATCCGAGTCAATTCATTTGTAAAAGTTTGCTATAAAATCCATTTATTAATCAATTTTGGAAACCATTATTTAAGTTTTTAGAAAATTCCCTTTTTAAACAATTTAAGGAAAATAATAAAAACATTCCCAACCATAAAGCAAAAATAAAAATAGTCCAGAGGCCTTATTACAACTTAAAACCCAAAATAGTAAAAGTAATAAAGTAACGTAAATAGAAATTCTAAAGTTCAAGAACACCATTTTTGAAGTATGGCCTCCATCGAGTCATTCATGACCCAAGTCCACGTCACTGAGCATTACCTACAAGGGTTAAGAAAGAAAGGGGGTGAGTTACAAGAACTCAGTGCATAATCCCCTTACCGTTGTCCACTGGGCTTGAACCCATTTAGCAATAATTTTGGCCTGAGCCCATATAACAATAACTTGGGCCGAAGCCCATTTACAAAACAGAATATATCAAATGAATCAAATGAATGTAATGCAAGCTCAATCCAACCTAATAATCCATCAGCTACACACCACCCGTACCATCCATCACACCTGTGGGGATCAAGTCAACCCACCCCGCCAAACGCACCAATCACAGGCATTATGCCATTTATAACAAATTTTGATTGTGGGCAAGCCACCAGATTCACAGAGTATCATATTATCAAACATATTTGTGGTAGTGCCACCAGAATTACTTCTCTTTAACATTTTCCCATCCCATGCAAAATTATGCATATGTAACATCCATAGTAAATGATATTACAAATATAAACAACAATTAATATCTCAGAGATCCATTACAAACAATTTGGCCCATTAACACTTTGCAAAATCGACCCATTAAGGTAGACTCTCAAATCGGCCCATTAAGGCAGTCAATCAAATCGGCCCATTAAGGCAATCAATCAAATTGGCCCATTAGGGACATTTTCATAAATCAAAAGTTCTACCCACTAAGGATAATTCGGTAATCTCGCAACCCAGGGGTATTTTGGTAATTTACCCTCCAATGGTATTTTGGTAAATTTCGCAAACCAGACTCAACTACTAATTTGGGGCATAAAAATCGTAATTATCCATCTGGGTCATACTAACCAAATTGACTATAACTCGAGTTAGGAATCTTGAAATCTAAATCCGTAAATTTTCTTTGAAACTAGACTCATATATATTCTTACTACAATTTTTCCAGAATTTTTGGCCTAGCCATTTAATACAATTTATTCCTTAAAGTTTCCCTTGTTTCACTGTCCAACTATTCTGACCCCTCTTAACTTAATTTCAAATATCTCACTGTACGATTTTCATATACTGCTCCCACTTGTTTCTATTGAAAATAGGCTCACTTTGTATAATTTTATACGATTTTTTCAAGACAGATCAGGGAACCACGAAGTCAATCAGAACAGCTTCACTAAAATTAAAATATCACAGAATTTAAAATTCCTTTTCCTTCTCTGCTTCTTCCATATAAAAATAGACACAGTAAGATTTAATTTGATATCTTATCCACTTATTAATCCCTTTTCTCCTATTTTCCATGATTTTTCAAAATCACGTCACTGTTGCTGACCAAAAACTGTTTCATTGCAAACTATGGTTACCACTACGGGCATATGCACGCCCGAGTGATCACGGATGCCGGTTTTCAGTTTTCTTCAGTATTTCGATCGAATCACAGAATATTTGATGCAAACTTTTAGAGAATTTTGAGATTACACACCATTTCAAACATGTATTCGGAAGGTACGGGATTACACACCTTGATTACGAGTTGTGCTTTCTACCGATTTCAACACCTATAATGATAGTTGATAGAAGGTTAGTTTAAACTTTGCTAATCGTAACTAGAAACACTTTATTAGGCTAACTCCACTTACCACAAATGTGATCTCCCTCAGTGCGCCAAGAATCGATCCTACCTTTTGACTACTGAAATCCCGTCCTAACAATATTTGGTGAGTGAAAAAGTTGTTAGCAATTATCCCACCTTTGGCCAAAACAAATCTTATAACAACGTTCTTACTCCACTTGCTTGACGAGTTGACGATAATGATTTGATTAATACAAATCACTTGTGCTCCTTTACCTTGTTGAAAGTCCTAAGCCCAACGATGGCCAAATCACAGGAAAGAATGTAACTCAGACCCAACGAGAGAGAGAAAGAAGAACACACGATTTATAAAGGAAAACTCGAATGAAACATAGCTATTGACAAAGAGAGAATTGCTACTTACCGATTCGATTAAGAAGAGGTTTTTCCACATGATAGGGAACGAAATGATGAAGAAATAGGATGATAATGGGTTCAGCTATAGAGAAAATCGAACAAGAAGATGTGATCACAAAGTGATGTTGATTAAAGAAGAAGAAAAGGTTGATGAAATGGTCAAAAGAAAGAATGGATAGAGAAAAGTGCTTTGGTAGCTTCGACTATCAAAGGGGGGATGAGCAAAGGTGATTGTTTAGGCCAAACAAAAGAAAAAGAATGTACAAATGTGTTAGGAGGTTTCGGCCAAAGCAAAGAGGGAGATGGATTTGAAAAGAAGACACAATGTTCAAAGAGAAAAGTGTACCTCTCATGCACCAAAAACTAACAAAATGGTCTAAAGATAAAAGAGAAATTCAGCTCTCCCTCCCATCAAAATCGTCCATAGTCTTGACAATAAGGTCAACATTGGCCAACCAAAACTTTCCAAAACATCACCCTTGAAAAGTGCCAACATGCTCCCTCAACTTACCTTTTTCTTTTGATTTCTTTCCCTATCCTCATCCTTTCCTTATTCCCTTAGCCACCTTACCAAAATTAAAAAGTCCACATTGCCTAAAATACTACCTTGGCCGACACTTAGGGAAAGAACACAAAAAACATAGTCATAATTTTGCACTTGATGGAATTTGAACTCCTCCATCAAAGTCCTTCATGTGGCGCTATATCCCCTTTACCATAAGCTCCTTTTTGCTAGCAATGTACACTCAACATATTTGAGTGTACATGGAGTCTTCGATCAAACTCTTTGTCGGCTTCATGAATTGCTCATGATATTCCAATGGAACTTTAGCCTTTTTTGCATAAAGGGAAGAAAACCCCAACTTTTTTACTACTAATGCATCGCTTCATGCTTCGATCTATCCATCTCCAGATACATATCTATTTTTCTACAAAATACCGTACAACAAGATAGCTCGAAAAGTATTTACATTAGAGGCATCTAATGTAGGGGCTATTATAGTACAAATAAGTTGCATCCACATATTAGCTATTAGGAACATAATTGCCTGATTAAAATTAGTCGATAAGTCAATATCTGGTCTATGGTTCCATATCCCTCTCCCTTGAGTTAAATATTTTACAATGTCATTCATTTCTATGCTCCTAAATGTGTTTAAATCAATGTTATCCAAGAAGTCTTTTGCATAGTATGGGGTATTGTAAAATTCACATATTTCTCGAGGAGTAACCCGTACTTCTTTACCTTTTACCACAACGGTTTTCCATATTTCATCATACAGTCTCGTCATATATTGATCCCTGAAAGAGGCACAGAACTCTTAAACTATAGGGATATTTGCATTTTGTTTTGGAGTGACAAAATAGCTCCTATCAATGATACAGGACCAATGCTTAAATCTCATTACACAAAACCATCGATGGCTTGAATAAAAGTTTTTCCTTGTAAATGAGAAAATATTTTTTGGCATTTGAGTTTTGAAATTTTAAAGGGTCTGGCACCACCGGTGTTTCTTGTGCCTTAGTCTTTCTTGATTTCCTAGAAGGCATTTTCAATATAATTTTTACTAGGAACACTAACAAACTAACAAGAAATGTGTTTCAAAAGCAATAGAACAGTAGATTCAAGTTGGAACTCTTAACCTTGACTTTGAAATCTTTTTGTTCTCCTCTGTATGATTGTGATGACTTCCCTTTTTAGTGATTATAGTCAAACCTGCACCAAATAAAATGAGAAAAGATTGCACCCAAAAAAGTTAGGTTTTGAAGAATTTTGAGATAATTTGAGAGACTTTAGAAGTTAAGAGAGGTCTAGGGATTGGTTAAAAGAGTGTTTAGAATTTAAAAGGGGATTTAAAGGTTAAAAACTGGGTAAAATTAAGTTAAAAGTTGGCAGGTTGCACAATCGGGTTGGGTTGACCCTGCAAAAATTGCAGCGATGTTGTTACATAGGGGTTTTGTGTCGTGACACCCTTGGCTAGATGTCAACGTCACGACATCGGGGCTCAATTAAAATTTTGGAAACCTAGATAAACTGTCCTTTGTGTCACGGCACAAGGGTGTTATGTCGTGACATCGAGATGATTTTCTCGATTCTACTGGTTATGGTCGAGGTGTTGCGACATAGGGGTGTTGTGTTGTGACACCAACTCTATTTTTTCCAAACTTCCTATTATTAGAGCGTCTTGGTTTCTATTTAAATAAAAATGTAATAAAAACTATAATCTAAACGATTAGTTAATTTTAAAATACAATAGTATACACAAATTTGTTTTTCAGCTCAAAAGTGTTAAGTTTTGCTACCAGATCCGTCCGTCAGCTCTATCAGTGTACATGTGGGCACTTCGTTAGTTTTGCTCCTGTTGGTATTAGTTCAGCATTTGTCGTGCCATTCTATGTTTCTTTGTTTCTCCCACTCCTTGAGTCTAATCTTTTTTCCTGTGTCTAATACAAAAAATATCTTTCACAAATCGAAGTTGTAGCCACAGTTTTAAGTATTTTATAATCATGTGATCCTAAATACTTTTGATAGTTCTATTTATGTGGAATATTCTTGTGATATGTTTCACTTACACTTTTAGTTTTTCTTCTCTTAAAGTTATTAATAATCCTTTTAAGACCTAAAAAGTCTTCCAACACTAAGGATTTTTTTTTAATTTACCTCGAAACTTAAAGTTAGGTATTCATCCCACATTTTATACTTACATTGTTCAATTAAGCCCTCTTTCGATAGTTGTATTAACTAAGTGTTGATTTTATCGTATGATAAATAGTGGGTATTGTCTAAATTCCTTTAACTCTAGGTTTTTGTTCCTTGACAAGGTCATTTGGTTAAGAGTAACCTCTAGATTACTCAAAATTTTATCAATACATATAGTCCCTAATTTGATTAATATTGTAAAATTCCCAAGGTTTTTGAAATTTTGAGGTGTCTGATTAAGGATTATTGTTTTACAAAGTTTATTCATATTGAATGGGCCTACCTTTATGTATTTCTCAATTTATTCTTCAAGATTTGAAAACTTTAGTGATTCCTCTATCAGTTCTAAAAAAGGTAACATCTCATAGAAAGTTTGAAATAGAGTCGAAACACTTACCTCATCACCTAGGACTTGGTGTTGTTTATCCTCTAATTTTGATGGAACCCATGTCGTTAGGAAAGCAAATTGAATATTTGAATCAGTTGGCAATTCCACTATTTACTCTATTTTACATTGGACACCTTTTTGTAGCATTGTTTCTTCTTTGAAATCACTAGGCTCCTTCTGACTATTCTCTCAACTTAGGGTTTCTTGACTACTCAAGGTTTCACCTTCCCTAAGTACTCTTTCTGCTTGGTTTTCCTCTTCCTTTCTACTTTCACCCTAAGTTTGCTCCAGCTGGTGACAAATTATATTTAAGTCAGTGCCCCCATCGCGGTCTTGTAAGTCTGTTGAGACTTCACCTTTGAGTTGACTCAATTCTAGCATCAACAGTCTCTAATTTTCCTTAATTTCCCATTCTTCATAGAATCCTTCATCAGAAATTTCCTCATCGTGATTTATTTCGTCATTGGACCACATGTAATCGAGTTCATCCATAATTTGTTTTGGTGGCTACTTCTGCAAGCATATTTCCTCTCTTCAAGTATAATACTAGGAATTCCTCGAATAGAAGTAGAGTGTAAGTAAAATAGAATTAGTAATAAAAGAATTTAGAGTTTTTATATATAATTTATTATTTTCCTAATTATTCTATTATAACGTAAAAATTAAAATTAATCTAGTAGCGTTGCTTCCCCAGCAACGGCACCAACAACTTGAGCACCTTCGGACATACCAACGTCCAGAGTGTGAATACTGCAACTAAAAGATATGGAATTGAGGCGGTGTCTGCAAGTATACGGGTCAGGTTGTAATATAGTTACAACGAAGTAGATAAGTACTTTGAGGATCGTACCCAAAGGAGGCGAGTACTAAATTAATGTCAACCTAAACACAAATAGAATTAATTAGTAGTTTAAATATATTATAGTACAATAAAACATAAAAATAAATATTTTGGTGGTTTTATAAATAATGAAAAAATATAACAAAAGTAAAGTGAACTTCAGGTAAATAAATTCTAACTTAACCAAATCTAAGTATGGGTGATTAGCTCACTTTGGTGATCATAACTAATTCCTATTTCGAGTTTCTACTCAATCATCTAGTTGCTATCCTAATAGGATCTCTCGATCTTCCACTAAACTAACAAGTCGACAAGAACTATTTATCTCTCAGCCTTACAGTCTAGACTGGTTTAGGGCTAAGGTGCTCATGAATAAGCCATACAAATTTTGGGATAATTCCCACCTAAATGACTTTCCAGGGTCATCAAGCCCAGGGTTTAAGTTCTTCCTCTCCCAAAAAGCTAATCCACTAAGAAAATCCTACATAGCAATTAATTGATCACACCTCTACTCACTAATCCCCCATAAAAGGATTAGTTCCTTGTGGATTTCATGAACACAATAATCTTGATAATAAAGGTAAGCATGAATAATGAATCAAGAGAAAGGTTTAAGAGAATCCTTAATTATATTGATTGAAACGCATAATCCATAATAGTTTCATTACGGTTATAGCTCACGTTCTTCGACAAAATAGAAAAAAAAAACTAAAATAAACCTAAAGCTTAAAAGAAAGGAAAAACTAAAGACTAAATTTATAAAGAAAAACTTATAATGTAAAAGTTGTCCGCAAACAAGTGTTTTAAGAGCCTATTTCTAGAGTTAGGGTTGTCGTCGTCCTTAGCCTTAGGTTAGCTGACATTCTTGTGTTTAATTTTCATTGTGCGAACCAAAACTCCTCTGGCTTGTAAGTGCTTCCCGTATAGGACTAGTGTCGTAACACCCTAGTTCCTGTGTCACGACATCAAAACCTATATGCATGGTTTAGGGGTGTGTCACAACATCCCTTGGCTATGTCACAGCACCCAAGGCAGTATAGCAACATAACAACCAACTTTGAGTTCTTATGCCTTTGAATGGTATCCTGCACACTTACTAAGTGTGTTAGCTCGCCTTTAGGCCTCAGTTGGCCCCTTAAGGCCAATAAAAGATTCAAAATGCACTCTTTATTAAATTTATCTAAACTAAGAAAACATAAATAAAACTTACTAAAATTGCATGTATTCGAGCTCCTCAAGTACGAAAAGTAGTTTAATCTGCTACAACGAATTACGATAGATCAACCATTGATAATGTAACACCCCCAGACCCGGCCTAGACGTTATGACTGAATCCGAGAATGTCACATCAAAGGCATAATTCAAACGATTTTGCTAATTAAAAATCTAAGGCCCAAAAGCCCAAAATCCTTGAGTATTGTTAAGTAATTAAAAAAAAAACCCCATTTTATAATTTTAAATATTTCGAAAACCAAGTTTAAACGTAAGAAATTTACTTAGGTTTAATAATTAAGTAAACAGTTGAAACAACAAAACCCAAAATCTAAAGTCAAATCAGAGTACATGGCCTTATTACATCCAATGAAAATAAGCAACTAAAACTATGTCTTTTGAAACAAATAAATAAAAATTTAAACATCATCTTGTAGTGTGGCCATCTCTGAGTTCTCTCCCACATCGAGCCATTTACTGAGGATCACCTGAAACATTAAATAAATGGTGTGAGTTTCGAAACTCAGTGTGTACAACCCTTGGCATTTAATTCAATATATAATTATCACATTGGCTTGAGCCCTATCAAAATCGGTGGTCTTGGGCCTTGGCCCACAATGACCTCATATCATATCATATCATATCATATGCAAAACAAGGTAATGCAAAACCCTCCCCAAAAATCCATCTGCTACACACCATTTCCCTTCCAATTGTACGCACCTGTGGGGATTTCTAAATCGACCCACCCATCCTTTACACACCAAAGGTAGCACTCACAGTGGCACTACTCAACGTTGCAGCAAAGCTGCTAATCATATAATGGGCTTAAAGTCACCGGTGGATCCATGGTCGTCAAGCGACTATGTGATCCTCAAATCTCCCTCCGTACCATAATTCCCACCCATATGCATCCTAATCAGAATATCATACGAATGTAACATGCACATGAGTAACATCCACAAAACTCGTACCTATCATATAGGGGTATTTTCGTCATTTCACAACCCAAGGATATTTCCATAAATCTACTCTACAGGGGATTTAGGTAATTTTGCAAAATAGAGGTACTTTGGAAATTTTGTAAATCAGGGATGTTTTGGTAATTCTACAAACCGAGGGTATTCTGGTAATTTTACAATTTGGGGCTATTTTAGTGATTTTACAAATCTAAGGATGTTTTGGTAATTTTCAAAGTAAGGTTATTTTGGTTATTTTCAAATCAGTGGTATTTGGTCCCTCTCGAATTTTAGTTATGAACTTTGGCCCATTAACAACTCTTTGCGGCTAAAGTGAACAGACACTATGCACCAGGTAGGATTCTAGAGAAGAGGAGGTGGGCCGCTAGGGCCGCTTAAGTACCAAAGTCTCCCTAGATCCAATTCTAGACATGCACATGCCTTTTACCACACTCTAACCTAGCGACTTGTCCACAAACATGTTTAATTATTAGAAAGTCTTATGCGGTTTAAAAGCTTTTCATTACTAAGCCTAAAGTCCATAAAACCCTAGCATACTAGTTTACGTCCCCATAAAGGCCATCGACCTATTTCACGTTCATATAACCCATAATGGCCACATCCCATTTTTATAGCCCACTAGGCCCAAATCTCAGTCATATGACCTATTAGGCCCAAAATAAATCCAAATTAACATGCATGCCTAACCCAATTCATATAATCAAATTAATCCATTTCATCAAACTTAGCCTCAGGGCCCACCGGGCCCATTTACCCACTTTGGCCTTTCGGCTTTCTGGCGTTATCGGTATGTGTGTGTAGTGTTTGTACACACCTGGTTACCATGACGTGCTATTCTATCCTTAGCCTTTAACCTACAACCAACCAACCTTCAATCAACCACTCATACTTAATCAAAATATTTACTCAAAAGCCGAAACCTTACCATAACCTTACCGTGTGCCACTGGGTTCTAATAGCCTTTCCTTAGTTACTAATCACGGGTATCCCCTAGATCTGCACTCACACATACATCATTAAAATTTGAGTGACTCATAATCCACACAAGTCACCCCTATAGATCACACACACATTCGGCCATTCACTTAATCCACCATCGAGTTGAGTACACTTACCCTTGCAAACAATCTTACCACACTTGCGATTTTTGAACCTTATCCTTGTTATCACAGAGTTAATGATAGGACAGTTAGATAGCCTTTTAACTTTTAGAAAAACGTACAAAAGAGGTTAACCGAATATTTACCAAATCCACTTTCGATCCTGCGGCCTAAATTCGACTTTTGAGATTAGTATAGTGACAGAGACAATTTGGCACCAATAGGGAGAAGAAGAGGAGAAGTGATTAGCTAGAACTAAAGGTGAACAAGAGAAGGAATTTAAGAAAAGAAGGTATGGGGAATTCGGCTAGAGAGAAAACCAAAATTTTGGCAAAGGAATGATGGGTTTTTTTCGGCAAATGGAAAATTCGGCTAACGGGGAGAAAAAGAAATGTAATGGAACCCAAAGAATCTCTCAAAGGAATTTGACACCTCTTTTTATAGCCAATAGCCGAATCCTACCTTCCCCCATAGTCCAATTCGGCACCAACTCTTCCCACCTCTCATCTTCTAATTTTTTTCCATGATATCTCCATTATCCCATCCGAAATTCCCTCCTTTATCAGCTCACAAGACCAATTCAAACACTTCAATAAAAGAATCCAAATTCCACACAACTTTGACCGTCCACTGTGCAAAATAAACAATCCAAAAACACCTTACCACTACTCGAACCTTGGACCTCTTCACGCCACCTTGTAGCTCCCCTAGTGACGCCACCTTGCCACTGGAACACAAGCCCATTTGTGTTCTATTTTCTCCTACTCTCTACTTAAGAGGCCTAATGCCTGAGACTAGGTTCCACTAAAGCAAGAAAAATAAATTTTTCCCTATGGTTTCCCCTATCTCTAAGGCTTCAAATAATCCCGATAATACTTTAAAATTAATATTCTAAGCGCTACTCCTACATACTAACTTTAATGCACAAAAATTAGGGTTTCAATATTTTTGGGGCGATACAGATAATGTATGAATCGAAATGGTAGAACACAATACATGAAACTCTGTATAAGTCCATGAGGTAGAAACCATAGCACCATCTGTGAAGTCCGCCAAGACAGTAAACACGAGATTTTGTATGATGCCTTTACTGTGCATTCTATTTGGCCCTTGCGACGTGGTTTGTCAAGTATCTCTGGTAAGTTGTGTGTATCTATCTTTATGGTAAGTTATGGAAAAATTATGTTTGTTCTATAATGAGTATGGTAAAGATAAGGTAATTGTTATGCTTCAGGTTAAGAGTTGAGTAAGATTTCTAAAATAATTTAATAAGTTTTTGGAAAGAACTGTATAGTTGTATGATAGTGAAGGTATCCGCCATGATGACCTGACAATGTTAGATAAAGTTATATTTGTAGTTTTGAAGCATCTAAGGAATTGTTAATGTGGGATCGTCTGTGTTATGAAATGATTGAATCAGAGTTACTTGGAATCTGTCATATTGGGGTTATATTTGGATTGAAATGATCTTTTCTGAAATCATATGAAGTTTAAGTTATGGGTATTCTGAGTATCTATGGTTCTAAAAGCAATTAATGTGGAGTTCTTTTGAACGATGAATATAGTGCATTGTTAGTATGTGTCCGTACAATCTTGAACCAAGATATGTCTTGAGTGTAAGTTTGTTGGTATCTAGTTCTGTAAAAGTATTCATCGAACGTATGTGTATTTTCTTGTGATGAATGTTTGTGAATAACTATTTGAGATAGTGTATGTGTTAAAGTATGAGTAGTTGGAGGTGGGCTCTGTGGATATGTTTTGTTGATGAGTAAATACATGATAAAGAGATTTGTGAAATGTCTAGAAAGATATTCAGTAATATAGATAAGGAAAATATGGGTATTATAAGAGCATCATAGCTGGTGGGTAAGGGTATGATGGAACTATAACGACATCCGCCAAAATAAATAATTCAGAAGAATGGTTGATGCATAAAAGAATTTACAAGAAAATAAAGTATCTGCCAAGGTAATTTTGCGATAAGGCTTACTAAGTTCTCTTGATCTTACTATGTTCATTGTTGTATCACGTTTTCAGCACGAGTTTGTGTCAAGAGGGACAATGACAAGAGTACGCCAAGGTAGAGGCTTAGAGGGCTATTATGCATACATTGGAAAGATGGCATAGTCTAGGATCGTGCATTCTATTTCTGTCTTTAATAATCTATTATATTGTAAAGATCTGTATCAAGTCCGTTGTAACAAGTTATTTTGTAATACTTCCTTTGTTTTTTGATGATAAATTATTCAGTAAATTGTTAAATAAAATAATTTGAGAAATAAGAAATTGTTAACTGTTTGATAAATTGTTAATCAATGTGTGTAGTAACACCTAAGATCCGGACCCTGTGAATCGGGTCGAGTTGGGGATGTTACATAAATGGTAGAATGATCTTGTATAATAAGGTTTGTTCTTGAATTGAAGGGTTAATTTGATGAATGGGTTAGTGATGAAACATTTAATATAATATTTGAGATATTGGATGTATCTAATATGTTAAAACAAAGTTGAATGTGAACTTGGCCAACTTGTTAGGTCATTGTAAATTGGTATCATTTGAACCATTTGTAAATAGGCGGTCACGTCACGACATCAAGCCCCTTAGCATTGCAACGAGATCAAGTCGGTGATTTTTTTCGCGAAGAGGAACCTTCAAAGTTGTGACGTCAACTCGATACTTTAAAAACTTTATGGTTTGGTCCTTATTCAACTCTGAGTCAACTTAAGAGCTTTTGTAAGCTCGGAAAGGACTCAAAATTGAATGTATCACATATTGTGAATGGATACTATGATTAATAGCACATTTATGTGGTTAAATTGAATCGTAGTTTCTTTGGCAACGAATGTGCCATCTCGTTGCTCAGACACGATGACCAAGTCGGGTATGGGGTATCACACAGGTTGTAGGGAGAACATCATTCGTTCTCATCAACCCTACGTTAAAAAAATATTGCTTAAGGATTGCCCACCCATGTAACTTGATGGGATACTCGTATAAGTGTTTCCAGTACAGAACATTGGCATTCCAAAGTTGAAATCAAATGCAGTCACAAAATTTTGTGTCGGGGTCTCAATGTTCGAGTTATTAACTAACCTCGGATGTACACCAAAGTTGAAATCGAGAGCTAAAACCAAGGAATGCCTTCCCATTGATGATTCCTACATTCCCTAATATGAACTTTCTAACAACGCCATGAAATCACCACATAATCATGTGGTTGGACTTTCTGCTTCTTGTTCTCGAAACAAATTAATTGGAACTATTGTTGAACTAGGACACCTTCCTTGACATCGACAAACTAGGCATTTAACTCTAGTATAGCATTTCCAGTAGAGCAATGCGAATCAAGCATTAACTCGACATCCATGTCGCCTTTGAGCTCAAATGTATCATATCTAACAGGGTTCATTGATGTTAGATATCTATATTTCAGGCTTGAAATTCTCCCCCGGCTTAAATTCAAGACTTTCTTCTAATTCTTGACAGAAGCTTGTTTGATTTGATGCTCCAATTGAAAGCCAATTTGTAGATTGTGCTAATACAAAAACAACCACAATTTCAATGTCACAAATTTGACCATTGTAATAAATAACAACTCTAATTCATCTACTCATCTTCACCAAAAAAAAAAAAAAAACTATTTCACATGGTTCATACAAAATTAACCAAATTCAAACAACGATACTTGAAATAATTTACCTTGTTGGGGGTGGTTTTTGAACTTCAGATTTTTAACATCAACAATATTTATGAAAATCTTCTACTTGAAATTTAATTATGAAAACATCTCCATATCAATCTTCATTTTATAGAAAATTCTACCATTAAATATAAAATATATTTCAAAATGTTTGAAAAAAGCGAACATGACAAGTCTTAAAAAATGTTTCTAACACTAAAAAGTTTTTAAAAGAAATATTCTTGTTCTGCCACGAAAAAATTAAGACGTAAATTTTATCCTGAAATTCTCGATTTTCAAAATTTAATCTAACTGTTAATTTTTTTTATTACTTTTTTACCTAACATTGGATACTCTTTCACCATACTTCTTACCAAAAGCATTTTTATCACCTATCACAAAATCGACATATTTACTTAAATTTCAAACAAGAAAATAAATTTCAAACAAGAAAAATGATTTTATGCAACCTTATCCCTTTCCAATGAGAGAATGACAAATCAGATTTTCCTCATGAAAAAGTTCAAATCAAACTAAAAACACTAAAAATCAAAGAAAAAAAATCCAATTTATCATTCTCTCACTAAAAAATAAAAGTAATGTAGAATAACACTTTGATACAATTCCTCTTCAAACAAAACCGTCAAAAACGTTAAATATTCTTTTAAATCTACATATATGCCTAATTTTGCCGAGTATTGTGCGACTTGCGTATGAAAAAATACGTGGAAACACACTGCATGAAGAAAGAAGATACCGACTTTGATTGTCACAGCCACAGGCAGCACCAATCCATCCACCGCTTCATATAAATCACTGAGACCAGCATTGCAAGTGTTCCTGCAACGTGTCAACTCATCATCTCACTAAAACACGTGGCGACCAATCAGATTAAACGTTCTTCACCTACGTGTCATCCTCCCAGGATTAAAGTTAATTGTATATAGATCCATCGAAGGCATTTCACCAGCTTATAAAACGTACAAAGATCCAAAGATCATATATACATTTCTTCTGAATTACCTGTAATATATTTATTTGTTTTCCACCGAGTTCTTTGTTTGAGATTTGAACAACAATGGCGACAAGGCAAGAGAAGGAGCAAAGGGCCGAGGCGGCAGCAAGACAAGCAGCGGACGAACTTAGGGATGTTAATAGAGAAAGAGATTATGAAGAAAGAGTTGCTTATAGGGAGGAATGGGATCAATCTCCGCCGCAACAGCAACAGAGGCCCGGAGTCATTGGGAGCATGTTGAGGGCGGTGCAAGATACGTTCGGGCATGCCAAAGAGGCCGTCGTAGGTAATAAGGGCCACGAGGCGGAGGATTTCACTGGTCGAGGTACAGAGAAGACATGGGAGATGAAAGATAAAGCTGGTGAGTACAAAGACTATGCAACTGACAAGACAAAGGACGCCGCACACAGGGCGAAAGAGGCAACGGATGCTTCCAAGGAAAAGGCTTCTGAGTATAAAGATTATGCTGCTCACAAGGCAAAGGAAACCAGAGACTCCACCGCCCAGAAGGCCAAAGAATCAAAGGGTTCAGTAACAGGTAAAGCTTCCGAGTATGGAGATTATCTTGCCCAGAAGGCGAAGGAATCCAAGGATGCGGCGACCGGTAAGGCGGCTGATTATGCAGATTATGCTTCTCAGAAGTCCAAGGAAACTAGGGACTCGGCTTCCCAGAAGGCGAAAGAAGCCAAGGATAATATCACAGGGAAGGCTTCCGAGTATAAAGACTCTGCAGCTGAGAAAGCCAAGGAAGCAAAGGACATGACAGCCGAGAAGGCGAAGGAGGCGGCGGGGAAGGCAAGAGAGGGGACGGAATATGCGGCGGGGAAGGCAAGAGCGGGGACAGAATATGCGGCAGAGAAGGCTAAAGAAGGAAGAGATGCTACAGTGGAGAAGACGAAGGAATACAAAGATTATACTGTGGATAAGGCAAAGGAAGGCAAGGACACCGGTGTTAGTAAGCTTGGGGAGTTGAAAGACTCAGCTGCTGATGCTGCTAGGAAGGCCATGGGCTTCCTCACTGGAAAAACTGAAGAAACGAAGCACACGACATCCGAAACTGCAGATAGAACCAAGGTAATCATATGAATCTTAATTATTCCCACTTTTTTGTCAACCACTGTATTGTGTACTAAATGTTTGGTTAAATTAATATAGGAAAAGTTGAGCGAAACAACGGAGTCAGCTAGACAGAAAATGGAAGAGATGAAGCTGAAAGGTGATGATGGTTGTCGTGGGGTTTCAGAGAGGGTGGTGGTGAAAGTTGAAGATACACGACCAGGAGCTTTTGCTTCTACACTGAAAGCATCTGATCAGATGAGTGGCCAAACTTTCAACGATGTGGGGCGTGTGAATGATGAAGGCGTTAATGGTCGATCGGACAAAACCAATCTGTGATCTTTAAAGCACTGCACATTCCCTTTGTGTGTGTGAGAGTGTGTATATATATAAGGTGGGTGGACTATTGTGGTGTTTTTGTTTCCATGGTTTTGCTTCTGCTTTTGTATCTGTTCCGCTATGGGGTGCTTTTTTTCTTGTTTGATCAGGAATACCTGGAAATGATGTATAAATAAAAGCCACCCAAAAATTAATAGAGCGAATATGGGTTATAGTTTCATGATAACTAGATCTCTTCTTCATTTTAATGCAGAAGCCGATTTCATCTTCATGGTCTTTGATTGCATATAAGGAGTTATATGTTTTCCTTTTAAGATTCCGGTAGATGCTGGGCCTATAATAAAGTTAAGGCACCAATGGGCTTTCCTCGTTGAAGCCTATACATTATATTTTCCTTTCTTTTCTTTTCCGGAATTCCTTTTAAATCAAATTGGGTGAGATGATAGAGCATAGCGAATGAAAAATAATAAATTTAAAAATAAACTAGAAAGAAATTTTAAAATTTATTTGATTTGCACTCTTCGATCTTTGACCTCGTTAATATCATTAATTATTTCATTTATATGAAGTCGAGTCTTTACAATGTGGATGTTGAAATTGGAAGAGTCAATATAAGACGAATCAATCTGTCAACTAGTGGGTACATGACTGACTTTTTACTTTTAATTAAGCTTCTGTAAAGTTCAGAAAGTGTTGATATGAGAAAAATCTTCTATCCAACGCAAATTTTATCAATATCAATTAACTTGAAAAATTTCTTAGGATCTAAAGCAGAAGCAGAAGCTTGACAACATTTTCGTTAAACCTGCTATTCAATTCTTGCAACTAAGTATCTATTGTAGCAAAAACTATATCCACTCGATAATGATGCTCCACTGTAACATCTTCTTTCTTATTACGACTACGACCCACAATGTATTGAGCATTCACATCTGGAAAATCCAACTCCCAAGGTTCACAAAAAGATATCACATTTTTCAACAATTCATTCCATCCATCATCTCTCAACTTTTGAATTAAATCTTCCGTTGTCAAAATTGAACTCATGACATTTAATATATCTTGAGAACGGCGTTGCAGAGCTTGACAAAGGTTATCAGTAATCCCCAAAACTTCCTTCATCATACGCAAAATAAAAATAAACTCAAAAGATCTCAATCTATTATATACATTATGAGCATCTCCTCGCTGAGAATAGTTAGAAGCGGTATTTTTTAGATTTTCAAGAATTTTGCTAGTAGCATTGTACATCTTCAGTAAACTAGTAACTGAATTTAAATGGGAACTCCATCGAGTCTCACCAGGACGTTGTAAAGTGCCAATCTGATTCATTCCTGTTCGAGTTGCTAACTCATTGATGGATACCAAACGAGATATTTCAGCTGCTTGGGCTTTTTGTAATTCATTGTGTCGTTTGGAAGAAGCCGAAGCAATATTAACAATATCAGACAAGTCTTTAAAGAATTGATGCACTTCAACCACTTCTCTAGTTCTTTATAACCAATGCTAATCAAGATGATGAGCAAAACAGTGAACATAATAAGCATATCGACAATCATTCAAAACCAAAGCTTGCAAGCTGTTAAATTCCCCACGCATATTGCTTGCTCCATCATAGCCTTGACCTCGGATATTTTGTATATCAAAACTATGTTGCAAGAGAACATTAAAAATTATATTCTTCAAAGTCGATGATGCAGTATCTTTAACATGGACTATATTAAAAAATCATTCTTTTACCTATCCTTGTTTTTCAACAAATCTCAAAATAATTGCCATTTGCTCTTTTTTCGCCTTGTCTCTCGCTTCGTTCACAATAATGCTGAACTTTCTGTCACCAATTTCTTCATGAGTTACATTACGAACTCTACTGGCATAAATTTGCAATATCTTTTTTTGTATTGTTGGAGAAGTATAACTAGCATTTTGTGGAGCACTTTTCAAAACATCTTCAAGTTTCTCATCATACGATGCTAATAGTGATGACAATTCAAGAAAGTTCCCACGAATTTTTGATCCCAAGCTTCCATCATGACCTCTAAAAGCACACCCTTGAAATGACAACCATCAAACAACATCTATACTAGTTTTCAGACATAGACGATTAGCTAAAATTTGTTGTGTAGTTTGTCTATCAAGTGATACTTCAATATGTTGAGCTTGAGTCATTAAATCTACATAAGCTCGTTGTACATTATTATGTAGTGAATTTGGATCTTTTCCCATATGTGTCAAAAAAGCACAATTGCATCCATCGTGTACCTTTTTCCAATTACTAAAGCCATTATGAGTAAATGCAGTTGATCCAAAACGACTATTTGGATTGCTATTAAAAAGAAAAGAAGGCAAACAAAATATTGCATCTTTAGAAGGTGAATATTCTAACCAGGAAAATTGTTGAAACCATGATGGTTGAAAATAACGAGGATGCTTTTTTGAATTGGAAGCAGGATATTCTGAAAGAATAAGTTGATATGGTCCAGCCTTAATATAAGCTCTTCGAATTTCATCATGCATACTAACCGGATACTCATATATTTGCTTACGTAACCCAGGTTCACGTTCTAAGTTAGACAAATCAAGTGCCTCATCTTCAACTCTAGGAATTTTAGAAGGACGAGAATCAGAGTTTAAAGGAACAAACGATGAAGGTGGTACCTCAATTTGTGACGCTTCTGAAGGTGATTGTGTAGTCTCTGTACTTTTCTTTTTAAAAAACGAATCAATTGTTTTCAACTTCATAGCTACAATATCTTAAAAGATAAAAAAAATTAATAACTATAAAATAAAATTAAACTATAAACTTTAAAACACAATAAAAACAATTGTAAAATTGTAAAAAGATGAAAAGAAAAACCTTAGAAGATGAACTCGAAGCCGCGTCTGAAGGAAAAACGTTGATGACAATAGTTGTTAATAGCTGTAACGCCCCGAATTTGGGCCTAGTAGAATTGGGCCTATTGGGCCTTGGGCATGGGTGCGTTTAGAATTTTTGAGAACAAGAGAACAGCACTAACCAAGTTGTAACGCCCCAAAATCCCAAAACTTTAAATTTATGTGCACTAAGGTTGGTTTGTATGAGTAGCACATAGAATATTAATTTTAAGGTATTATCAGAGAGAAAAGATAGGAGATGAGGAGGGTGAAGTGTTAGGGTCGAATAGGATTGTGGAGGGAAGGTAGGATTCGGCCTTGGTTATAAAAAGGGGTTGCCGAATTCTAGTGAGGGGTTCCTGAGTTTTCGTATTTTCTTTTTCTTTATTCTCCCCAAACAGTTTCTCCCTTTTTGCCGAATTTTCACAAAGCCAAATTCCCTTCATTGCACTATTATCCTTCTTTGCCAAATCTCTACTCTTGCCGAACCTTTGTCGTTGTTCTTCCACCTCAGTTGATTGTTATCTACTCTTAGTCACGTTTGCAAGCCGAATCTTGTTCAGTAGATATCTAAGCCACAGGATCAAAGGAGAATTTTGGTAAGTGATTAGTTTATCTTTTTAGTAAGTTTTGTTAAAAGCCGAAGGGCTATCTAACCCTCCTTGTCGTTAACTTGTATTAACAAGGGTAAGGCTCAACAATCGCAAGCGTGGTAGGTAAGGATTGCTAACAAGGGGGTAAGTGTTCTCGACTCAGTCATGGTTTAGTAAATGGTCGAATCTAATGTGGCTTGTAGGGGTGACTTATGTACAATATGGGTCACTTGGTTTTGATGATATAGGTGTTTAAGTGCAGATCTAGAGGATAATCGCAAATAGTAGCAAAGGAAAGGCTACTAGAACATGAGGTAGATGGTAAGGGTACGGTAAGGTTTCTGTTTTTGATAAGTATGTGTTAAAGCCTTAGTTAATTGTTAGTAATGTCGATTGTAGGTTCCTGACTAAGGGATTTGTAGCGCGCGTGGATACCAGGTGTGTACAAACACTACACACATGATATCGGCAATGCCAAAAAGTCGAAAAGCCGAAAGTGGCTAAATGGGCCTGATGGGCCCTAAGGCTAGGTTTGATGAGTTTGTTTGGTTTGGTGTATGAATTGAGTCTGTCAAGCATAATACTTGATATGGAATTGTTTTGGGCCTAACGGTCCATAAGGATGTGATTTGGGCCTAATGGGCCGTAAAGATGTAATTTGGGTTTGATAGGTTTTATGGGGATGTAAACAAGTATGCTAGAGTTAATGGACTTTAGGCCTAGTTTTAACAACTCTTAAATTTCATAAAACTTAATCTAATTAAACATGTCCGTGAACAAGCCGTTGGGTTAGAGTGTGGCAATGGACATACGCATGTCTAGGATTGGATCTAGGGAGAGCTTGGTACTTAAGCGGCCCTAGCGGCCCACCTCCTCTTCTCTGGAATCCTACCTGGTGCGTAGTGTCTATTCACTTTAGCCGCGAGGACTTGTTGATGGGCCAAAGTTCATAACTAAAACCCGAGAGGGACCAAATACCCTTAGATTTGTAAATTACCAAAATACCCTTAGATTTGTAAATTACCAGATACCCTAGATTTGTAAAATTACTAAAATACCCATGATTTGAAATTACCAAAATACCCTTGGTTTGAAAAAGCACTAAGATAACCCCGAATTGTGAAATTACCAGGATACCCTTAATTTACAGAATTACCAAAACATCCCCGATTTACAAAATTTCCAAAGTACCTCTGATTTGCAAAATTACCTAGATACCCCTTTAGAGTAGATTTACGGAAATACCCTTGGGTTGTGAAATGACGAAAATACCCCTATGTGACGAGTATAAGTTTATGGATGTTACTTATGTGTTTGATACATTCATATGATATTCTACTTAGGATGCATATGGGTGGGAATGATGGTACGCAGAAAGATTTGAGGATCGCAAAGTCGCTTGACGATCGTGGATCCACCGGTGGCTTTAAGCCCATTATATGATTAGCAACTTTGCTGCAACATTGAGTAGTGCCGCTGTGAGTGCTACCTTTGGTGTGTAGAGGATGGGTGGGTCGATTTAGAAATCCCCACAGGTGTGTAGTGTTTGAAGGGAAATGGTGTGTGTAGCGGATGGATTTTTGGGAGGGTTTTGCATTACCTTGTCTTGCATATGGTATGATATGGTATGAGGTCATTGTGGGCTAAGGCCCAAGACCACCGATTTCGATAGGGCTTAGGCCTAATGTGAATATTTGTATGTTGATTTGATTGCCAAGGGTTGTACACACTGAGTTTCGAAACTCACACCCTTTATTTAATGTTGCAGGTAATCCTCAGTAAACAGCTCGATGTGGGAGAGGACTCGGAGATGGCCACACTACAAGATGTTAAATTTTTATTTTTATCTGTTTGATTCAAAAAACATGGTTTTAGTTGCTTCACTTTCGTTGGATGTAATAAGGCCATATACTTTGATTTGATTTTAAATTTTGGGTTTTGATGTTTTAACTGTTTACTTAATGATTAAACTTAAGTAAATTTCTTATGCTTAAACTTGGTTTCCGAAATACTTAAAGCTATAAAGTGGGCTTTTATCATTACTTAACAAGACTCATGGGTTTTGGGCTTTTGGGCACTAGAATTTAAATTTTTAACTTAGCAAAATCGTTTTGAAATATGCCTTTGATGTGACATTCCCGGATTCGGGCATAACGTCTGGGCCGGGTCTAGGGGTGTTACAATAGCAATAGGAAAAGAGACTTTTTTTTCACTAGTTAACAAATTGAATTTTAACCTAAATTCACATTTAATATTTTATTAAAAACTATCATCTAAAAAAAGAAAGTTGGAAATATATCAATATTACAGTTAATGTTATATTAATGTTGATTAAAATAATATATTATATAAATATTTAAAGTTAAAATATATTATATGGATAGAATAAAAAAATAATGATTTTTTTAATGTTCAAAGTTGGAAAGGGGGGCCAAACAACAATTTAAGGGGGGGCAAAGTTTTAAAATCTTAAGGGACTAAATAATAAATATTTTTTTATAATTTTAGGGGGGCCGGGGCCACTGCCAGCCCCCCTCCAAATTCGCCACTGATCACAAAACAACTCAACCCAATGTTAAGGGCTTTAAATTTGAAAATAGATTATATGCAGAATAGTTAAAATGAAGAAACAAGCCCCAAGTAGTCGACGGTGGTGAAGGCAGTGTTTGAGATCATCTTTAAATGCGTTATATGTTCTTGTCTACTTGTAACTTAGGCCGTGAGGGATCATATACTGGTAAACCTAAGTTAAATACTTGTATTTGTATGCAATGGGATATAATGTAAATGTAAACGAGTTCTGACGTGGTTGAGCTGGGATTCAATTTTTGTCAACTAAGCAGTCTTGTTTAGAAGTAATAAAAAAGGTAGTTTTTATGCTGATTTAATTTAAAATTTTAAGGGAAAATAATTTTTTTGGTTAAAAATTAGAAGTCTATTGATTTAGATAGGCATTGTTTAAGGTATGCTTGAATTTACGATGATGCGACTAAACTTTCAACTGCCGTGTGAGGATGGGTCATCACTCGAGAAATCGTGATTGCATTGCAATTCAAGATCTTGATAACGCTGATTGAACGGTACGTTGATTAAATGATCACGCGTTAAGTGTATGGTCTTCAAGTTTAAAAAGGTCATGTTGTCAAGGGATGGAGTATAACTAGGGGTCTAGCTAACAGTGGTTATGCGGACATGAAAATTAGTCTCAGATATAATTATAGTGGTTATCCGAACATGAAAACTAGTCTCAAATCATAATTATAGCAAAAAACACAAGGGTTTATAGAATGATTTATAGAATGCATATAGAAGTACAATATTATAATCATAACAAAAAACACAAGGGTTTTCTAGTATAATCAAGAAATTCGTTTCATCCATCTCACCAAAAGCGGTAAGCTTGTTACTATAACTTGTGACAAAGTTGGCGGCAACAAGGTTTCCAACGGGGAGGAGTTGTTGTGCTGTGCAAAAAATGAAACCTGAATTGGGCGGAAGAAATCCTCCGCACTTGAAACCTTGTTGCTGCCAATTCTGTCATAGGTTAATGCAACAGGTTCAAAGTCTTTCGTGGAGGAAATGAGTAAGTTTAGTATATAGAGAGGTCCCTGTGCTTTTTGCTATGACTATGAACCTAAACTTCTATATGAGTTTTATAAAGCATCCTCCTCTGATGGGTGAACCTCTACCAATTAGCGCCTTAGTTATACTCCACCCCTTTACAGCATAACCTTTGTAAACTTGAAGCCCTAGATACACTTCAACTCGTAACTGTTTAATCGGTGCCAACTGGGACCTCCAGTTGTAATGTGATCCTGGCCAGGTGATGGATCCATCCTCATAAGGCAGGTGAAATTTTTAGACATCGAGCTCCACAACATCGCCTCGAACCAAACCAACTTAAAAATATGATTATGTCTCCCCTCATAGAAAAAGAAAATAAAACTTTAAACCTGAAAATTTCAACACGTAAGAAAAAAATCAATTTAAAGGAGACGGTGGGTGAGAGGGATGATGGAGTAGGAGGATGGAAACTCTCATTTATATAATTGATGGGGGAGGAAAAGATCACGTTAATAATGTTTTGAAATTTCAACTCGAGATTCTCGGGTTGTAGTGTTTGAAAATTATCTTAAGAATCTCGGGTTTTAGAGGCACAAAGTTAAGGCTAAAGTTGGGGTTGAAATGGTAGAGAGAAAGTATGCCCTGTAGGAAGCGTTTTCACTGCCATGTTAGATGAAAACGTGTCGTATAGGTTTTATCTCTAGCCATTTCAACCCCAACCCTAACCCTAAATTTGTGCCTCCAAAACTCGGGATTCTTGGGATAATTTTCACACTACAAACCTAGAATCTCAGGTTAAAATTTCAAAACATTATTGACGTGGTTTTTTTTTTTTTTTTTTTTTGCCTTGTTGAAAACTATTGTGGGATATTTCAAGTACTTTGTTATTCATGTGCACATGTAACATCGACATGTGCCTCGACACGTATAGATTTCATGACCTACGTTGACAAAGTTTACAAACTATAACACACATATAATGTCTGGGAATCTGAATCCCTATTTATCCCGAATGAAAGCATGTGGTCAGATCCTTTCTAATAGGTACCTGATATTAACATGCGGTGCAAGCCAAAAGGTTGGCCGAACTCAACTTGTATACGAGATAATATGAATATTCCGGAGTGGGCAGACCAACCGAGGTTATGCAATTAGTGTAGGAATCTAGGGCACAATAAGCCAACATGTCCACACCTGGAGGGAACATCGAGGAGAGGAGCTAATTAAGACACTAACTCATTCATTGATAAACGTAGAAAAGAGAAATATACAAAAAAACCATATAAATTCAATATATTCGTTTATTCATTTATTTTATTTTCTAAATTATAAGTTAATATTAACTATTGAAGTAAGATATATTACAATACAAAAATAAAATATTCTTAAATCTTTTCTTGTAGCTTGTGAACAATTTATTATTTTTTGAAAATATTGTAATTAATAAATTGAAGAAGAAAAATTTAAATGAAAAAGTAACATAAATAAAAAAAATGATTGGAACTAACCATACGATATGGTACGAAACAAACCAATTTAATAAATTTGTTATGTAGATTGTAAATAAGTGTACATTTGGGATGTAAAATAAAGTATACAACTTGGTGTCAATGAAAGTGGAACAAGTACATTATGGGTGAAAACATTTATTAGAACAAAAAATAAAATTTGACAAACTAAAGAAAGAATTATTTGAGAAAAATATTACAAATAATATAATCATCAGCGTCCCAAATGTGCGCCACAACTAGGTGAGCGTCGGGTATGCCTAGGATTCTGTCGAACAAGTTGGGGTGAGGACTCTTTATTGTCTTCATCTTCATCTTCACATGGACCTCAATGTTGATCTTCATATTCATCTCATTCCTCTGTGGTTGACTGTGTTTGGGTCGTAGTCGTCCATCGCACATCCCTCTATATGAATAGATGGTTGAGAAGATGACCCACCTCGATAGAACAAATATGTTAGAGCTGTTTGTGACACTATCGGCAGATAACTGTATGGTGTCGCATAACCCGATTATAGATAAAAGGTGGGAATTGTTGGCAATACCGGATACGTTGGTGTTGCTAGCGGCATCGACATGCAATATGGTGTGGTGGGTGGAGGTGGTGCAAAATATACACTTGGAGAAGGTGTTGGTGCTGTGCATGATGGTGCGTCCTATGGTGCTTGTATACAATAAATTGGGTT
This sequence comes from Gossypium bickii, assembly GCA_025503065.1. Classification (NCBI taxonomy): domain Eukaryota; kingdom Viridiplantae; phylum Streptophyta; class Magnoliopsida; order Malvales; family Malvaceae; genus Gossypium; species Gossypium bickii. The sequence goes on along the minus strand of CP106717.1, from coordinate 34,950,713 downwards.
AACACACAAAAAAAAGAACCATATTGACCAGGATGTTGCACGAAAATCAAGTCCTCATGTGAAGTAGGAGCGAATGTTGATCCCCCCGTGACATGTTCTCTCGACCTAGGATTGATGGGTTCTCATCTTTTGGTGATGTTGCCTACTCATTTCCACATCTGATAGTAGATATGACTTGCCGTTATGTCTGAACCAAATGTAGTCCAGAGATGTCGCCAACTCTGAGTCAGAAATGGTGCACGCGCTGGCAAGTAATCATACCTACGTTGCCACATCTCGATTTACTTCTTGTAGAATGTTGACGAATCTTCCTTGAGTCTCCTTCGCAAGTCGATCTTGTGCAGGTCATTGAGCTCTTAGGGTGGTGACAGAATACGTTGCATACACCCGAACTACTACATCACTCGATCAGATTCGTGCATCTCGACCGTTGCAAAAATGATCAATGGCATTTTGACGTGCCAGATGTTGCGATTGACCACTTCTTTCAAGTCGACTAGTATTAGTAGCCACCTTAAATGTACCAGATTTCGAGATTTATCTAGCATAAATAGACCCCTATCAGCCTTAAGATAAATGTGCCCACGAATTATTCTTTTTCAACGTCACTCGCAGAGGCCTCAATTTGTTTGAAGTTGTCCTTCAACCATGACATATCGATGTAGCTACCCCTAAACTTTTTCGGTACCTTCATTAGTAGTTGCTTGCATGTTGCATTCCAATCGGCACTCGCCACTGACCTCGTAATGACTTCCCTATTGACCGGTAGGCCGAGTTGTAAACCAACATCCTTGAGTGTAATTGTACACTTACTGCAGGGAAGATGACATATGTGTGTCTCGGGTCTCTATCTTTCCACCTAAGCACTAATAAGTGGTGGATCCAATTTATTCACCTCGAGCATGGGAGCCACATATAAGAATCTGGCATTTCGCAAGTGTCCATGAATGGCAATCGAGGCACTTCTACTTAAATTGTGTATGAATGTCTCCAAAATCCAATCTTCAACCTAAGTATATAAATATAAAAAATTAATAATGTTAACAACATAGTAATTAACTAATTAAAATTAAATAATTTCATAATATTTTCTTAGCATTTGTAATTGAACACCAAAGATGTGCTTGTCATCCAAATGAATAAGCTAAATTGCTATTTTACAATTTATAAGGAATAAAATTAAATTGAAGATTTAAAATGAAATTATCCGAGAATTGGGAGTTAAGAATTGAGTTTGAATTAAAAAGAATAAATTTGGAGTGGTTTATATAGGAAAAAAAAATGGTTATTAGGTGTAGTCGTTGGAATTGTGACTGTTAGAACTTGAAAACGCACATTGTAAGACGCATTTTCATTTCTCTCTCCAAAAATAAAACATTCCAATAAATATAAAAAAATTGTAAATCCTTGAATTTTAAAAAGAACCAACATATCTCTTTAATTTACTCATAGTTTACCAAAAATGGTAGTGATTTTTTAAAAATTTGTAAAGAAATAGATCAATTTAAAATAATTTTGTGTATCAATTTCTTTCATTGATATCTTTTATGTGATTAAGAAAAGACACTCAAAATCAATGTTATGTTTTTACAAATATTAAGGCCATTTTTTTGAAAAATTTGGGAAATAAGCCAATTTTGGTGACAGTGTCTATGAAAGCGCGCCCAGTGCTTTCACACTCTCTCTCCTCGACCACCATTTTTGGGGTTTTTAGGGTTAGAGTTGGTTATTAGGGTTAGGGTTGGTTATGAGGGTTATATTTTTTTGGTTTAGGATTTTTAAGGTTTTATTGCTTAAGGTTTTAAGGGTGAAACCGTGAAAGTTTATAGGTAGATTTGAAGGGCCTGGGATGCAATAATGTAACTCAGATAACATACATTTCATATGTCATGTCAGGATAGGACCATTACCTCAGAAACACATCATATGGAAGTCGGGTTCCGGGGTGGCAGTGCTTGATATGGTTATGGGTCGAAGTCTAAGTGGATGCCCCAATTGACGGCTGTTATGTGATCACAGGTTCAAGTAGAACTGAGGACTAGTTGACAGTCATTATGAGGTCACGAGTTTAAGCTTTTTGGACATCTGCAAATGATTCCTTATATATACCATACATAAGATTGAGGCCATAATCATAGGGAAAAATGAAAGACTTTCCAGTGTAATCAACGTAATCTTTTTTCTATTTCCAAGCAGTCGGTATATTTAACCCTTCATTCTTATCTGAAGGCTAATATCAAAGTGGACACAAAAGGACTCTCAGGAATAGAGCGGATGTTCGGGTAGAGTAGAGGTCAAACTCGGGTCGAGGTGGCAACGGTTGTAGTTTTTAATAGGTTGTTTAATAATGACAACCATTGTCACCTCGAAAGGAGTATCACTTTTACTCCACCGTAATAGCAGCTGCCCATCTAAGAGTCTTGCGTCCACGGCAATATTGGCCTACAAATAAAAAGGAAGGTCAAAGGTACCGATCGCATGGAAATAGAGAAAAAAATTACGCCATGTAACAGTCCGATTTATACCCTAGTCGGAATAATGGTTTTGGGACCACAAATTTGAGTCTGAATAATATTTTAATATTATTTTCTGTGCCGTTATTATGTGACAAAACATGTGGTAAAATTTTCGTGAGCTAATTTGACTATCTGTGTGTTTAATTTGACAAAAGGATTAAATTGCATTAAATGTGAAAGTTTCTTGCTAATTGTTAAAGTATTAATATGTTGTGGCTTTGTAAGGTTGGGAGCCTTATATGGCAATTAAGCCATTATTGAATTAGTGGATGGTAGAATGTCATAATAACCTTAGTAATAAATTGTTTTATATGTTTAATGGAAGGGCAATTTAATAATTGAATTATTAACATAATTAGTAAAAGAAACAATTGAAAGATGATAGTTATCATCTTATTTTCTTTGGCCGAATATCAAGGGGAAAGAAAGAATAAGAGCTTTCAAATTTTTGGCACTTGCAAGCCAAAAATTCAAGGTTAGTTTTGATTCGTCTTCGATAATTTTTACGTTATTGCAATCGTTGCTTTGAGAGCTTTAAAACCCATGTAACATCCTGGAAAGGGCCTATGCATTTTCGGTTTAATTGTATGAAATGACAAGTCTTAAGCATTATGAATAAATTTTTGATATTTTTGGAAACTCAGAAATGTATGAAAATGCATGGAAATGGAAATGAACATTTTTGGAAACCTGAACATTTTTGGAAACCTGGAAATGCATTAGGACATGAACATTTTAGGAAACTAAGAAATGAAAATGGAAATGATCCAAAAATGGAAAGTATACATTTTAGGAAACTTGGAAATGTAAGAAAATGGCAAGTAAACAGAGCCGATCGAAAATTTTAGGAAACTTAGAAATGATGCAGAAATGTCAAATTTTAAAGTTTAAAATGGGAGATTAAGGCAAGAGGGCCTTAAAAGAAAAAGTTGGTAAAATTTGACACACAAACGGGCTAGGAAAAGTGGCCTGAAAATGGCACTTAGGACCTATGGAAATGGCGCCATGTGTAGGAGGCATGGGCCTGGGTTCGAGTCACAAGGGAAGCAAATAAATGAAGTTTTATTTTTGTTTCCCAGGCTAAGAGGTGGACGGCACTTGCTTCTAGAAAAGGGAGGTGTTTTATTTCCAATAATATTGCTTAATAAGGAGATAAATAAAAGCTTTTCAATTTGGATTATTTAGAAGAGATAATAAGGATTTTTCTTTATTTATTTTTAAATAAATAAAATAGATGACATTATCACAAGGAATAGTGGTGGCCAAGTCAAGGACTCTTGGCGTACTAATTTCGGCTAAAGAAGGAGAATTAAAGGCTTTTCTCTCATCTTTTCCTAAGCGTGCCGAAATTTTCCCTAGCCCCTCTTTCTCTCTGCCGAAATTTTTCCTAAGCAAAACTCCATCTTTTCTTCTCCTCTCTTTTGTCATTGTTAAGCCAAAACCCTTTTCTTTTGATCTCTGATTAAAACTCCATAGCCGAATCTCTGTGACTCTAGGCAAGGAAGCAATCATTCAAAGCATTAAAGGTAAGGTTAAGCATTATTCAAGTTCTTTTCTTTTCTATTTGCCGAAAGAGAATGGCTTAATCCCTATTCTTGTTCATGGCCGAATCTAAAAGGATCCCTCAGGTTTCTACAATTACCAAATATAAGGATCAAGGATCTAAGGTAAGATCTATGAATATTCAGTTAAGGGTTACGATTTATGTTTTCAAAGTTAGATTAAATCTAACGTGAAGTTTTAGGGATTTCGGCTGGATATATATAAGGCAAGGAATTCTTTCAGATTTGGAAATTGTAAGGTAAGTACATAGATCCAATCGGCTAAAGGTGATTTTGGTATTATTTTCCATTTATTCAAAAGTTAGAAACCGACATAATTACTGATTTGGTGGTTAGCCGATTTCAAGGGAGAAGAACACAAATCTTTGGGATTTGATTTACAATCTTTCAATTCGGCAACAAGGTAAGTGATACAAATCCTACTAGGATTTGGTTTTTAAGCCAAATAGGTTGATTCATATGTTTTTATGATTGGCCGAATATAGGAGTAAAGATTTAGATCGGTAGATCGTTTTTCGGGATTTCAAGGAACCTATTAAGCAAATCAGGTGTGTACCCATACTAACCTTCAATACGATATATGGCAAATATTAACTATATGATTATACATAAGAATGTGAATATGGCTAAGTACCCTAATGTGGTACAAAAGTACTCAGGTACGTTTCCTACTCCTGATAGGATTATGAATATGATATATTTTGAACATGTGAATAGTAACATGAATGAGAAATAAGTATATTATGCATGATATAATAATATGTGGGGCATTTCGGGATATATGTGAAAGGGGAAGAAGGTGTTGACTTCGGTCTCACCAACGGAATATGATGACTACGGTCACATAATTTGAATATGGTAACTTCGGTTACATTATCTGAATTTGGTAATTTCGGTTACATTATCTGAATATGGTGTCTAATGACACAAATTATATGGGCGATGAGCACGTCGATCGCAAATGATCGCCTTCGATGGTGTGTAGCGGATGGAGGGTCGACTTAGTAGTCCCCACGGTGTGATTGGCAGGTACGGGTGGTGTGTAGCGGATGGATAACTAGGTTTGGGTTTGGGTTGCATCATTTTTATATGAATATGTCTTTGATATGAACATGTATGCTTGAATTGTTGATTGTTAGTTTGTGTACACATTGAGTCTGTTAACTCACCCCTTTGTGGGACTATTTTTCAGGTAATGAGCAATAATGGACCGGGTCAGCAGGAGATAAAGGTGGCTATGCACAGCAAGAAAGGATTTTTATTATTTGGAACTTTATTTCTATTAAGTATTTTAAGTTTTTAAGTTTGGGAATTATTGATGTAATAAGGCCAAAAAGGCCATAGTTTCTATTTCGTTACTTTTATTTTCTTTTAACCACTATGTTATGAATTAATTTATATCTTAAGTTTAAGTAAGAAATATTTTTTTTTTAAGTAAACCCTCAATTATTTTGTCACCTTAAAATAAATGGATTTTCAAATATAGTTAATGGGTTTTTCAACCTAAGCCCAACTCGAATTGATAACTTCTTTGAAAATTTCACGAATTTTCGCTAAGTAACAAAGAATTTTGAAACCGATTTTTCTTAAGAAACATACCAGATCCGGTTCAGGCTCGTGGGCCGAGTGTGGGGTGTTTCAGTTTGGTATCAGAGCCCAATTTTTAAACTCTCGGCCTGTGGGCTAAGGCCCAAAACATTTTCAAAGCGAGCCAATGATTTTCTTTGAAACGAAGTAGGTTTTCTGGCATGGCACCTAAGTCTCTTACCCGCAGTCCACCAGGTAAGTACCCCTAACTCTATGTGTGATTATGTGATTTATGAATTGAATAAGGGTAGAAAAGGCATGGAACGTAGGATAGTATGATAGGAATATGGAACCCTAGGACTAGTTTACTCAAACACCAAACGCATAAGACTTAATGCACTAAACAAACCTATGGCTAGGTCACTGAGCTAGGGTGTGGTAACCCCTGTATGCATGTCTAGGATTGGATCCGGAAGAGCCTGGTACTTAAGCAGTCCTAGTAACTCACCTCCTCTTCGCAGGAATCCTACCTGGTGCGTAGCTTCGGTTCACCCTAACTCAGAGGGCTCAGTGGTGTGGCAACCTCTATGCGCATGTCTAGGAATGGTTTCGGTGGGAGCTTGGTATTTAAGTAGTCCGCGTGACTCACCTCCTCTCCACTCGAATCCTGCCTGGTGCGTAGCTTTGGTTCACCCTGACCAAAAAGGGTTCGGACATAGGCTAAACACAATGACTAAAACCCGAAAGGGAACTAGCCATGTTTTAGAAAAAAAAAAAGAGAAAGAAGAACAAAACAACAAACCCTAGTTTTAAAATTCTTACAATTTTTCTTTTAAATTTGTGAAAAACTATCTTTACAAAAAAAAAAATTCGAAAAATTCCTGATTTGTGAAAATTACAAAAATGCCCTTAGTGGTAAAATTACCAAAATGCCCTTGCTTCACAAATTGTCAAATTTCTCAACGATTTTTCCAAAACTTCATTATTCTATAAACATTCAAAAATCCTAATTTGTAAAATATCAAAATACCTTAATTTTGGAAAATTACAAAATTGCCCCTAACTTACAAAATTACCAAAATGACCCTGATTCCCAAAATTTTTGCAACATCTCCATTTTGGAAGGAACAATTCTCAAAATGAACCCACAAAGTTTTACAACTTTTGAAATATCCCTGATTTATTAAATTTTACAAATTTACCCTGATTTGTGAAAATTTACCAAAATACCCCTGAGGTCGAAAATTACCGTACCCCCGGATTTTGAAAATTTCTCCAAATTACCCCGAGACTTTGAATTCTCAAAATACTTTTCGACAAAAACACCACGGAACATTTTTCCTTTTGAAAAATTACGAAAATGCCCTGTAGGACAAAATTACGAAAATACCCCTGGGTAGTGGAAAACAACAACGAAAACTATAACGTTTCTCTGAATGAACGAAAGTTCATACTTGTTTGATGGATGAATGAATGAATGGAAAAGACTGTGTGTTTGCATGAATACGAAAGAACCACTCTTAAAACTCTTTTCATAAAACTCCTTCGCGGGTAAATAAGTGGAACAATGACTAATCCATAAAATTCCTTATATTATGCATGATATAATAATATGTGGGGCATTTCGGGATATATGTGAAAGGGGAAGAAGGTGTTGACTTCGGTCTCACCAACGGAACATGGTGACTACGGTCACATAATTTGAATATGGTAACTTCGGTTACATTATCTGAATTTGGTAACTTCGGTTACATTATCTGAATATGGTGTCTAATGACACAAATTATATGGGCGATGAGCACGTCGATCGCAAATGATCGCCTTCCGATGGTGTGTAGCGGATGGAGGGTCGACTTAGTAGTCCCCACGGTGTGATTGGCAGGTACAGGTGGTGTGTAGCGGATGGATAACTAGGTTTGGGTTTGAGTTGCATCATTTTTATATGAACATGTATGCCGGAATTGTTGATTGTTAGTTTGTGTACACATTGAGTCTGTTGACTCACCCCTTTGTGGGACTATTTTTCGTAATGAGCAATAATGGACCGGGTCGCGGGAGAGCTAAAGGTGGCCATGCACAGCAAGAAAGGATTTTTATTATTTGGAACTTTATTTCTATTAAGTATTTTAAGTTTTTAAGTTTGGGAATTATTGATGTAATAAGGCCGAAAAGGCCATAGTTTCTATTTCGTTACTTTTATTTTCTTTTAACCACTATGTTATGAATTAATTTATATCTTAAGTTTAAGTAAGAAATATTTTTTTTAAGTAAACCCTCAATTATTTTGTCACCTTAAAATAAATGGATTTCCAAATATAGTTAATAGATTTTTCAACCTAAGCCCAACTCAAATTGATAACTTCTTTGAAAATTTCACGAATTTTCGCTAAGTAACAAAGAATTTTGAAACCAATTTTTCTTAAGGAACATACCAGATCCGGTTCAGGCTCGTGGTCCGGGTGTGGGGTGTTTCAACCCATGTCTCAATTTCATGAAATGATGATGTTTGTGTAAAATGCCAGTGATGCTATGTTGAGTTTTGTGATGTTTTATGGTGTTAAATGATAGATATGTAATTGATGAACATACTTTGTTCTTGAATTTTTGATGAATTTAGCTAAATAGGGCTAAATTGTGAAAGTATCATTTTGGAGGACTAATTTGTGAATTTGATGAAATATTTGGACTTATTTAGTTCCTAAGGATATTCGGCTATACATGTGTATGAACAAATATTGTGAATTTGATGTTTTAAGAAAAATGGACTAAATTGATAAAGTGTGCAAATGTGAGGGCTAAATTACAAATAGCCCTAAATGTGTGTCTTTGGATTAAATTGAATGAACTAGTGAATAAAAGAGTTAATTTTGAATATGTTTAGATCAAGAACCAAGGAAAACAGACTTAGATCGCGGGAAAGCGAAAGTAATCGAGTAGCCGTTTTTATTCCGATAAACCGAATTTGAGGTAAGTCATTTTGCAAATAAACATACTTGTAAATGTTATTATTGCTCATATGACTAATGTTGATTATGAATGCTTATGTTAAGTTGTGGTTATGGAATCTGAGAAAATTTAGATATAATAACTAAGTCCGAGAAGTCCCGTGTGAACGTAGGAGTAGATAGGATTAGCTATATTATGACATAAGTATATGTTCTGTTTTATCATGTAAGACCACGTCTGGGACGTTGGCATTGATTTGAGATTCGTGTAAGACCCTGTCCGGGACAGTGGCATTGATATCTGATTATGTAAGACCACGTCTGGGACGTAGGCATCAATATGAGTTTTACATGTAAGACCATGTCTGGGACATCGGCATCGTATTAATTTGTGTAAGACCCTGTCTGGTACAGTGGCATCGATATTGGAGTACATGTAAGACCTCGTCTGGGACGTTGGCATTGTACAACTATTCCGAGCTTTCTGAGTATCCGATTAGATTCCTAATGGTTCAACGGGCAAATCTATAATACGAAGTACAATTCTGAGCTAGGAGCATATACGTGAATGTACATCTGTTTCAGGTAAGTTGATATATGCTTTGTATAAACATGGAAGGTAAGTATATATGTGCATTAATGCAAATGAACATTTGAGATATATGTATGTTTGAGTTATGAGCAAATGAGATCTTTGGGATGTGTGGATTGGTAAGAAATGGAAAACCAAGTGAGCAAAGAGTTCATTTATGTGCTTGAATTAAGAATATGTTAATGAATTCAAATTGCCATACGTATGAATGAATTATGTTAAGTTATTTGTATATGACCTACTAAGCTTTTGGAAAGCTTACTCTCTGTGTGTTTAATCTGTTTTATAGGTCGTCAAAGCTACTAAAGGCTCGGGACTATCAAGGATCGTCATCATACTACTAATATCAATTTGGTACACCTTGGATATGTATATAGCTAGATATGGCATGTATAGGCTAGTTTATAGACACGATAGGACACACAGGGGTGTCTAGAAGCCGTGGAGGGAACACGGTCTCCTCCCACGGGTGTGTCTACCCTGTATTTTAGAAAAGGTTAAATTTTCCATGAGATTCTATATGTATTTCAGTTTAGTCCCGACTCGGTTTATAAGCATGCATAGTGTTTTGATGACTCATCTAAGGGACACTTTGATTGCAAATGATAAATGTAATGTATGAAATGTTATATAAGTATCCGATCTGTCCGGTAACGCTCCTAACCTTAATCTGGTGACGGACTCAGGTTAGAGGTGTTACATTTGGTTGGTATCAGAGCTACGGTTTAGCCAATTCTTGGACTAACGTAGCGTGTCAGAGTCTAGCTAGACATGCCATATATCTGAATTGTGATAGTGTAATGAACCCTGACGTATAAAATTTGATTTTCGTATAGTAATGGATCCCGAAAGAGCCGTAGCTGACGATGTAGAAAATAATACGCCTGCTCCCGTGCAAGGGACAATGCCCTCTGATTTGAGACCGGCTACGAGCGGTCAAGAGGGAAAACCTAAACAAGTTTTCTTCCAGATGATGAGTGAGTGGTTCACTCAATTAATAAGAAATAACCTGACTATTTTCAACCCCTGCCCCCGGTTAATCCCCCTCAGACTACAGTTGTGCCACCGGTTATGCATCCGAATCTGTTGAATAAGCCTCCTGTTGACAAGATCCGTAAGTATGGGGCTGAAGAATTTCGAGCTACTAAAGATGATGATGCTGAAAAGGCTGAGTTCTGGATTGAAAACACGATCTGGGTATTTGACGAAATGTCTCTGACTCCAGAAGAATGTATAAAACGTGTTGTATCACTACTCCGAGATGGAGCATATCAATGGTGGAAAACTCTGATTTCTGTTGTTTCGAGAGAACGAGTCACATGGGATTTCTTTCAAATCGAGTTCCGGAAGAAATATATCAGTGAGAGATTCGTTGATCAGAAACGAAAGGAGTTTCTGGAACTTAAACAGGGCTGAATGACTGTTTCTGAGTATGAACGAGAATTCGTGAGACTAAGTCAGTATGCCCGGGAATGTGTATCTTCTGAGGCTATAATGTGTAAAAGATTCGAAGATGGTCTTAATGAAGACATTCGTCTGCTAATTGGGATTTTGGAAATAAAAGAGTTTGTTGTACTAGTTGAGTAGTTGACCGAGCATGCAAAGCTGAGGCACTCGGGAAAGATAAAAGAAAAGCTGAATCTGAAGCCCGTGATATGAGAAAAAGATTTCCAGGAAAATCACTTTAATCATCTTCGAAGAAATTTAGAGATAATCAGAGTCGTTTCAGAGATAATGTGGGACATTCGAATAGAAATCAATCTAGACCGCAAATGAGTTCTAAAACTCCAGCAACTTCAGTGGTTAGTGTGGGAAATGTTCGATCCAAGTGATTTGAATGTAAACATTGTGGAAAAAGACATCCGGGAAGCTGTAGATTAAATGACAGAGCTTGCTTCAGATGTGGATCACTTGATCATTTTATACGTGATTGCCCTGAGTCTGTCGAGCCAGATACTGTTCAGAATTTGAGATCTAATAATGTACCTGTGAGAGGTAGGCCATCGAAGAATGTAAGAAATGTTAGCGGTAGTCAGAGAACTACGAGGGATAATGTTGTCAAATCTGAAGCTAGAGCGCCAGCCAGAGCGTAGCTATCCGAGCTCGAGAAGAAGCTTCATCCCCTGATGTGATAACTGGTACTTTTACTCTTTATGATACTTCTGTGATTGCTTTGATAGATACTGGTTCTACGCATTAATATATATGCATGAATTTAGTATTCAGCAAGACTTTGCCTGTAGAGTCTACTGAGTTTGCTATAAAAGTATCGAACCCTTTAGGTAAAAGTGTCCTTGTTGACAAAGTATGCAAGAATTGTCCGTTAATGTTTCGAGATATCTGTTTCCCTGCTGATTTGAAACTTTTGCCATTTGATGAATTCGATATTATTTTGGGTATGGACTAGTTGTTTATGCATGATGCTGTTGTGAACTGCAAAAGAAAGACTATAGTTTTGAGATGTCCAAATGATGAGATTGTACGAGTTGAGTCTAATGATTTGAATGGATTGCCTGCTGTGATATCTGTTTTGAAAGCTCAGGGTTATTTGAATAAGGGATATGAGGCATATTTCGCTTATGTGATTGATTCGAAAATGTCTGAAAGGAAGATTGAGTTAGTGACTGTTGTCTGTGAGTTTTCTGATGTGTTTCCTGAAGAGTTATCGGGTTTACCTCCGATTCGAGAAGTTGAGTTTGGTATTGAATTTTTGCCTGGTACTACACCTATTTTGATAGCCCTATATAGAATGGCACCAACAGAGTTGAAAGAGTTAAAGTCACAGTTGCAAGAATTGACTGAGAGAGGGTTTGCTAGACCGAGTTTCTCGCCCTAGGGTGCTCCGATTTTGTTTGTGAAAAAGAAAGATGGCACGATGAGGATATGTATCGATTATCGTCAGTTGAATAAGGTGACAATAAAGAATAAATACCCGTTGCCCATAATTGATGATTTATTTGATCAGCTAAAAGGAGCTACGGTGTTTTCAAAGATTGACCTGAGATCTGGATACTATCAGTTGAGGGTGAAAGATTCAGATATTTCGAAGACTGCTTTCAGAACAAGGTACGGGCATTATGAAATTTTAGTTATGCCATTTGGACTAACCAATGTTCTTGCTGTTTTTATGGATTTGATGAACAGAATTTTCAGACCGTATCTAGATCGATTTTTTGTCTCATTCATTGATAACATTTTGATTTATTCGCGTGTTGAGGCTGAACATGCTGAACATTTGAAAGTTATTTTGCAAACTTTGAGAGAAAAGCAATTGTATGCGAAATTCAGCAAATGTGAATTTTGGTTGCACGAGGTTAGTTTTCTAGTACATATTGTGTCAACATCTGGGATTCGAGTTGATCCGAGCAAGATTTTTGCTATTTTGAATTGGAAACCTCCGAGAAATGTATCTAAAGTCCGCAGTTTTCTGGGTTTGGCTGGTTATTACTGCAGGTTTGTGAAAGGCTTTTCGACAATACTACTCCGTTGACTAGATTACTTCAGAAAGATGTCAGATTTGAATGGTCGGATAAAGGTCAGAAAAGTTTTGATCGGTTGAAAACTCTGTTAACAGAAGCTCCAGTGTTAGTACAACCGAAATCGGGTAAATAATTTGTTATATACAGTGATGCTTCATTAAATGGTTTGGGATGTGTTTTGATGTAGGAAGGCAAAGTTGTAGCTTATGCCTCGAGACAGTTAAAGCCTCATGAAAAGAATTATCCGACGCACGACCTTGAGCTAGCTGCGATTGTGTTTGCACTTAAGATTTTGCGCCATTATCTATATGGTGAAAAATGTCACGTCTTTTCAGATCATAAAAGTCTGAAATATCTGATGACTCAGAAAGATTTGAACCTACATCAAAGAAGATGGTTAGAGCTGTTAAAAGATTATGAGCTCGTGATAGATTATCATCTGGTTAAAGCGAATGTTGTTGCTGATGCTTTGAGTAGAAAATCATTGTTTGCATTACGTGCTTTGAGTACTCAGTTGGAATTGTCTGATGATTGTTCTGTGATAGCTGAATTAAAAGCAAAACCGTTGTTCTTACAACAGATATGTCATGCTCAGAAATTTGATAATGAATAATGAAACGAGCTTGGTGTGAAATAAATTCCGAATCTGAATTTCAAATAGTTGGTGATTGTTTGAGATTCCGAGATCGTATTTGTGTTCCGAGAAATTCGGAGTTAATTCAGTTGATTTTGAGCGAAGCACATAACAACCGTCTATCTGTTCATCCAGGAAGTACGAAAATGTATCAGGATTTGAAATGACACTACTGGTGGTCTGGTATGAAATGAGACATTTCTGACTTTGTTTCGAAATGTTTAGTCTGTCAGCAAGTAAAAGCCAAACTTCAAGCTCTGTCTGGATTGCTTCAGCCGATTTTGATTCCAGAATGGAAATGGGATAGAGTAACAATGGACTTTGTTTCCGGTTTGCCCCTGACTTCGAGAAAGAAAGACGCAATTTGGGTCGTAGTTGACCGATTAACTAAATCAGCCCATTTTATTTCGGTAAAATCTGGCTACTCACTTGACAGATTAGCTGAGCTTTATATTTCTGAGATTGTGAAATTACATGGGGTGCCATTATCGATTGTGTCAGATAGAGATCCGAGGTTTACGTCGAGATTCTGGAAGAAACTGCAAGAAGCTTTGGGCACGAAATTACACTTCAGTATAGCTTTCCATCCGCAAACAGATGGTCAGTCTGAACGGATTATTCAGATTCTTGAAGACATGTTAAGATGTTGTATACTTGAGTTTAATGGTACGTGGGATCAGTAACTGCCACTGATTGAATTTGCGTATAACAACAGTTTTCAGTCAAGCATCAAAATGGCACCATATGAAGCTTTGTACGGACGTAAATGTCGTACACCTCTATAGTGGACTGAGCTCAGTGAAAATAAGCTACCTGGGATTGATTTGATAAAAGACTCAGAACAGAAAGTGAAACTGATCCGAGATTGTTTGAAAGCAGCATCTGATCGTCAGAAGTCTTATGCAGACTTGAAACGTAAAGATATAGAATTTGAAATTGGTGACAAAGTATTTCTGAAAGTGTCTCCGTCGAAGAAAGTGCTTCGGTTCGGACGTAAAGGCAAATTAAGTCCGAGGTTCATCGGGCCTTAATGAGATCATTGAACGTGTCGGGCCTGTTGCATATAGATTAAAGTTACCCTCTGAGCTAGAAAAGATACACAACGTATTTCATGTTTCAATGCTTCGTAGATATCGATCTGATCCATCACATGTGATTGCCCCATCTGAAATTGAAATTCGATCTGATATGACATATGAAGAGGAACCGATCCGTATCTTAGGTCGTGAAGTGAAAGAGCTGAGAAATAAGAAAATTCCGTTAGTGAAAGTACTGTGGAATCGACACAGGGAAGAAAAGGCTACGTTGGAGCCTAAAGATTCAATAAGACAACAATATCTGAATCTGTTCAACGGTAAGATTTTCGGGGACTAAAATCCCTAAGGGGGAGAATTGTAACAGTCTGATTTATACCCTAGTCAGAACAGTGGTTTCGAGACCACGAATCCGAGTCTGAATAATATTTTAATATTATTTTCTGTGCCATTATTATGTGACAAAGCATGTGGTAAAATTTCCGTGAGCTAATTTGACTGTCTGTGTGTTTAATTTGACAAAAAGATTAAATTGCATTAAATGTGAAAGTTGCTTGCTAATTGTTAAAGTATTAATATGTTGTGGCTTTGTAAGGTTGGGGGCCTTAGATGGCAATTAAGCCATTATTGAATTAGTGGATGGTAGAATGTCATAATAACCTTAGTAATAAATTGTTTTATATGTTTAATGGAAGGGCAATTTAGTGATTGAATTATTAACATAATTAGTAAAAGAAACAACTGAAAGATGATAGTTATCATCTTATTTTCTTTGGCCGAATATCAAGGGGAAAGAAAGAATAAGAGCTTTCAAATTTTCGGCACTTGCAAGCCAAAAATTCAAGGTTAGTTTTGATCTGTCTTCGATAATTTCTACGTTTTTGCAATCGTTGCTTCGAAAGCTTTAAAACCCATGTCTCAATTTCATGAAATGATGATGTTTGTGTAAAATGCCATTGATGCTATGTTGAGTTTTGTGATGTTTTATGGTGTTAAATGATAGATATGTAGTTGATGAACATACTTTGTTCTTGAATTTTTGATGAATTTAGCTAAATAGGGCCAAATTGTAAAAGTACCATTTGGAGGACTAATTTGAGAATTTGATGAAATATTTAGACTTATATAGTCCCTAAGGATATTCGACTATACATGTGTATGAACAAATATTGTGAATTTGATGTTTTAAGAAAAATGGACTAAATTGATAAAGTGTGCAAATGTGAGGGCCAAATTGCAAATAGCCTTAAATGTGTGTCTTTGGATTAAATTGAATGAACTAGTGAATAAAAGAGTTAACTCTGAATATGTTTAGATCAAGAACCAAGGAAAACGGACTTAGATTGCAGGAAAGCGAAAGTAATCGAGTAGCCGTTTTCATTCCAATAAACCGAATTCGAGGTAAGTCATTATGCAAATAAACATACTTGTACAATGTTATTATTGCTCATATGACTAATGTTGACTATGAATACTTATGTTAAGTTGTGTTTATTAAATCCGAGAAAATTTTGATATAATAACTAAGTCCAAGAAGTCCCGTGTGAACCTAGGAGTAGATAGGATTAGCTATATTATGACATAAGTATCTGCTCTGTTTTATCATGTAAGACCACGTCTGGGACGTTGGCATTGATTTGAGATTCGTGTAAGACCCTATCCGGGACAGTGGCATTGATATCTGATTATGTGTAAGACCACGTCTGGGACGTAGGCATCAATATGAGTTTTACGTGTAAGACCATGTCTGGGACATCGGCATCATATTAATTTGTTTAAGACCCTGTCTGGGACAGTGGCATTGATATTGGAGTACATGTAAGACCTCATCTGGGACGTTGGCATTGTATGACTATTCCGAGCTTTCTGAGTATCCTATTAGATTCCTAATGGTTCAACGGGCAAATCTATTATACGAATTACAATTCTGAGCTAGGAGCATATACGTGAATGTACATCCGTTTCAGGTAAGTTGATATATATATATGCTTTGTATAAGCATGGAAGGTAAGTATGTATGTGCATTAATGCAAATGAACATTTGAGATATATGTATGTTTGAGTTATGAGCAAATGAGATCTTTGGGATGTGTGGATTGGTAAGAAATGGCAAACCAAGTGAGCAAAGAGTTCATTTATGTGCTTGAATTAAGAATATGTTAATGAATTCAAATTTTCATACTTATGAATGAATTATGTTAAGTTATTTGTATATGACTTACTAAGCTTTTGGAAAGCTTACTCTGTGTGTGTTTAATCTGTTTTATAGGTCATCAAAGCTACTGAAGGCTCGGGACCATCAAGGATCGTCATTACACTACTAATATCAATTTGGTACACCTTGGATATGTATATAGCTAGATATGGCATGTATAGACTAGTTCTTGTTATGAGTTGTAAAGTGAATGTAGCCATGTGATTTGGCTAGTTATGTTTTGGTATTATGCTTAAATGAATGTGATTTGAGAAGTTGTTTTGGTATGATTAGTTGATGTATGACATGATTGATATGGTAAGTTTATAGACGAATGATGTTTGGGCATAATTGTGATTTGGTCATGCAAATCGTTATGTTTGGAGTTAGTTTTGAATGTATTAGTGTGTGATTTCCTTAGTTGTCAAATATGCATGATTTGGGATGACTATTTGGTATGTTTTGATGGTTATATGTGAATGAAATGGGATGATATATGTTGCTTATAGGTTTGACCCTTATGGGTGGCATTTTGGCCTTGTGAATGGCCTATAATGTCACACGGCCAGGCACACACAGCGCGTGCTAAGACCGTGGGTAAATTGGCAGAATGTAGCCTAAAAATAACACGGCCTTGACACGGGCGTGTTTGGTGGACGTGGTGGGGATGTCAGTATAGGACCACGGTCAGGACACACGGTCGTGTCTGGTGGCCGTGGGGATCAAGTCAGTATATAGACAAGATAGGACACACGGGGGTGTCTAGAAGTCGTGGAGGGAACACGGTCTTCTTCTACGGGCGTGTCTACCCTGTATTTTAGAAAAGGTTAAATTTTCCATGAGATTCTGTATGTGTTTCAGTTTAGTCCCGACTCGGTTCATAAGCATGCTTAGGGTCTTGATGACTCATCTAAGGGACACTTTGATTGCAAATGATGAATGTAATGTATGAAATGTTATATAAGTATCCGATCTATCTGGTAACGCTCTTAACCTTAATCCGGTGACGGACTCGGGTTAGGAGTGTTACACACCAGTTGTGATGGGAAGCCCCACAGTTTTTCCCTATGATTATACCCTCAAACTTCTATAAGGTATTTATAAGGAAACATTTTTAGGTATTGTAACACCCCAAACCCGACCAAAACACCACGATCGGATCTGGCATGTCACTAAGAAGATTTAGTAAAACATGTCGCATTTTTGGAAAATATTTTTCTTGATTTTAACATTTTATTCGGGAAAATAAATGGTTAAATAATTCGTAAAAGATATGAATTTTCATTTAAATGCCTTTATGAATTAAAAACCGAAATTTAATACAAGCCTTAACTTAATTAAATCGTAAAATCTAAGTGTCTAGTAATAATAAAAGCCCAAAACAAACGAAAATATAAAGTTAGTGGCCCGTGGCCTTATTACAATGAAATTTAGAACCCACTAACTGAAAATATGAAAAATTGATAAACTTGTAATGTCTTTTGCTGAATCAAAATAATTTCTCGCATGGCCACCTTGCGCTCCTCTCCAGCCTAGTCCGATGCACTAGGTGCTACCTAAAAGATGTTAAATAATGGGGTGAGTCATGAGACTCAGTGTGCAACCCTCGTGCACCATCAGATTGGACCTTAGCCCCACAGAACAGATAACCGAGTATAATATATCAGAAAATATGCAAGGCCCAACCCAATCCTATGTTTCCATCTACTACACACCACCCTTACCTGCCAATCACACCATTGGGGATTTCTACAATCAACCCACACCGCTACACACCATCGATGGCACTCATGCTGTAGTTAGCTGCTCATCGTCAGATCATGGCAATAGCCACTACAACAGATCATGGCATTAGCCACTACAACAGATCATGGCAATAGCCACTACAACAGATCATGGCAAAAGCCACTACAACAGAACACTTCCCCTTTCATCAATCACCCAACACCGTGCATACATAGAGATTGGCATACATATAAAACATATCATCTTAACAGAAACATTCACTTATAAATGACAGAAATCACTAACTTGGTGATTCGCCTTTACCCTTCTCGGGTTTTCAACAACCATACCAGTATTTCGGCATTTAACAGAATATACAGAATATAACAGGTTTATATGCATACTAATCAAGCAATCTAAATGGTGTGAGAGTGTTACACACCTGATAACACGTAGTACTACTCTCTATGTCGATACCCTTGCTAATCGGATCTACTGCTCTTTGTCTATAACTTTGCTCAAAAGACGGAAGAACGCGAAGATAAGGCCTCTCCTATATTCGGCCAAGGGTTAGTGTTTACCCGAATTTATACGTTTAACTTAACAGATCTCCTTACCTTGAAATCCCAAAAGCAACATGATCCGAGTGCTACTAAACTCTGGCTTAGAAATCTAAGCGATTGAATCCCCTTCAAATCCCGGAATGTCGCAAATGTGAGAAAACACCCGATTAGTTAACCATATAGCCATTCGGCTAAGATCTTTAAAAGCCGGAAAAAGATTGAAATCTCACGAATTGACACTTACCTTTAGTTTTCTTCAAGATTCGACACAAGGATTTCGGTAATCACAGGAGATGAGATCTAGGGATTTCGGCTTTTGAGAATATCCTGAAAAAGAATGAACAAAAGAAGGCTGATGCGTTTTCAGATTTTAGAAGAACTGGGTGAAGAGTTTTGGTTTATGACAGAAAAAGAAGAAGAAAAGAAAATAAGAAAGAGGCTTGGAGATTTCGGCTAGAAAGAAAAAGAATGGAAAAAGATTTCGGCAGCAGAGAAAACTGAGAGAAAATGCTTTAGAGAAAAGAAGAAGAAAGGAAGAAGAAACTGACAAAATTCGATTTTGCCTAACTCTATCTAGCCGTCCCCCCCTTTACACACACAGTCCCATATTTGACCACCTCTATCCTCCTAGATAGCTCCTCATCCTTTCCCTTATCCTTATCAGAACACCCATCCAAAAGAGACCTACATCACACCACTTCCTCCCTATTTTATCAGCTTATTATCCATAAATTAAAAACATTAAAAATCCCTTAAATAATAGCCTTGTTGCCATCCCCCCTTAGTCCCCTTATAAATGCCGAATTTGGCCCAAAACATGGGCTTCAAGTAGCCAAAACTTGGGCCTCCTCCTTTGCCAATGACGCCAACTCCCTTCCCTCTTAGTGGCGCCATTTTGCCACTGGGCCACAAGCCCAACTTGATATTTTAAACTATAGATACAATATTTTAAGCCCTAAAGTGTCTAAACAGAATATTTAGTCAAGGCCTCAGCCCAAACTTGAGCCCAATTTGCACATCTAATTCTCACATTAAACCTATAACATACAAAATGCACAGGCCCACTAAATCAGGATATTAGAGGTATCCAAAAAGTTTGAGCTTGTACCCACATAACGACCGTCAATTGGCTTCCCAGTTATACTCCGGTCCATGACCTTATAACAACCATCGACTGAGACCTCTATGTAGACTTTCACCTGTGACCATATAAAGAACTGTCACCCCAGAACCTTACTTTCACATGATAGGTTTCTGAGGTAATGGTCCCATTTTTTCACGATATATGAAATGTGTCTCTTTTGGAGCGATATTGCATCTCCGATGATTGAAGAATACCTCAAACATGAATAAATATTATCGATGAAAATTTTGAACACTAAAGCAGGGAAGAAAATAGAGAGAGAGAAATATTGTAAAGTAGAGGGATGATGGTCGAGAGAGATGATGGGTTTAGGTATGATAGAGTATGGAGGGAGACCCCCCTTTTATAAGCGTGGGGGAGAGGTGAGATTGAAAATAAAAAAGACCTTGTGGTTGAAAACCTGTCGCAAAAGAGGCGTTTCAGATTCCCAGGCCCAAATCTTACCTAGGATTCCCAGGCCCAAGGCACCTTGGTAAGCTTTGAATGGTGGTGGACAGAAAGCGCGTTTAGTTGGGTGAGCTTTCCTGCTGACATGTCAGGGAAAGTGCACCTAGCTGGATGCACTTTCTTTGTATTTAGTGGAAAGAGCGTCTAGGAAGGCGTACTTTCCCTAGCATGTCAATAGGAAAGCTCACCCAATTGGACACGCTTTCTAACCACCAGAATTCAAAGCCTACCAAGATCCCTTGCCCCAAAAATCCTGAGTACATTTTAAGCACACTAAAGACCCTTTCAAGCACACGTCTACTGAAAATGCATATGTAACAGCCTGTTTTCAATGAAATAGAAACAATGGTTTCGGGACCACAAATATGAGGTCAAAAGAAAATTTATTTTAATATTATTTTATGGTCTATAATATGATAGAAATATAGTATTAAAATTTCGTTAAGAAATTTTATCGTTTACATGTCTAATTTGATGAAAACGACCAAGTTGCATAAAGTGCAAAAGTTGAATTCTAGTAGCTAAAGGTACCAAATAGCTATGGAATTTAAAATTGGAGGTCCTTATATGACAAGTAGACCATTTAGTGTAGTTAGTAGATAAGAATGATTATTCATCATTGGAATTTAGTAAATTAGTAAGGTTAATTTTGGAAAGTAAATGATAAAATGATGATAAATGAATTAAATAATTATCATTTTCATCATCTTTCCTAAAATAAAAAACATGGAAACCCTAGCCATGGAAGCTTGACAACAGACAAGCTTATTTTGCTTAATTAGATGAGTATTCTTATCCTGTTTTTAATGATTTTTATGTTTTTGATATCGTAATAGCTTAATCTTGTTATCTCGGGGATTAATTTGTTAAACTATTAAAGTGTTAGATTTTTTCATGGATGATTATAGTTGAATTATGAAGTTTTATGGTAAAAAATGACAGGTTGTTGATAGATAAATAACTTTTGTAAAGAGAATTTTGATGAAATTATGATTTAGGGACTAAATTGAAAAGATGAAAAATTTATGGAAAAATTCTAAATTTTGTGTAATACATGGCTGCTATGAATATGTATGAAATCGGTTAGGTTTGAAATAAGGATTAAATTGTATGAATTTCATTTTCTGAGCCTAGGGATAAAATTGTAATTAATTAAAAGTACAGGGGTAAAATAGTAATTTTGCCAAAGATGTGTATTGGACTAAATTGAATATGAATTATATTAAATTGAGTTAATTTCATTCATATAGATCCGGATTAGATAAAAGAAAAGAGAAAGTATCGGATTAGTAGCCTACGAATTTACATACACTTGTCGAGGTAAGTTTTTGTGACTAAATTGTACATTTATATGTTTTAAATTGAATATTATTGTGTGTGATTTGTATAAAGTTCCATGTATAATATCGACCACATATTCGACAAGTACCAAGTCCCGTTTGAACCTTAAAAATTTGAAGGATACAGATGACATGTCATTAGGGTTCCCGAATTGGTTGTGATCCTGCACGTGTTGCAGACACACCAAAGCTCTTATAAGCATCCTGATATTAGGCTCTCAAGAGCTTCCTGTTATATAGCTCTTATGAGCTTCTCGATTAATGGCTCTTTTGAGCTTCCCGATATTTGGATTGCAAACGCTTCTCGTTATACAGCTCACATGAGCTTTCCGTTTACATCTTTGTATAAACATACATGTACATGAATTGACGGATTACAATTTTATACACTTTGCGTGTACTACCCATGTATCCAATGATATTTTAAATGGTTCAACGAGCAAAGTTCTGATATGAGATATTATGAGCTTCAAACGAACTATTTCCCTTGTATACATGAATGGAAATGATATTACCTGATATACTGATGCATGAATTGGTTGTTATTGGAATGTAGAACTTGCTTGATGTAACACCCCTTACCAGTATTCAACACCAGAATAGGGTTACGGAGCATTACCGAACATACTATACAATTACACATACATTTTCTCATACAATTTAAATTTCATGTAATTATCAATCAATAACATTCATATCGTCCCTAATACAAGCCTACGAGGCTCAAAAACATGCATTTGGGTGCTTCAGGTATAAACCGATAACTTTAGAAACTTCTTGAACACTTAGAAAATTTTTCCTAAAACATGGGACACACGCCCGTGTAACAGGCCGTGTGGACATTCGAAATGGAAGCACATGGCCGTGTCCCAGCCAGTGTCTGACCCCGTGTAACTCTCTGACTTGGGTCACACGGCCAACACACACGCCTGTGTGTCTAACCCGTGTGCCCTAAAAATGGCCATACACACTTGTGTGCCAAGCCGTATGTTAAGCAGTGCAAAACCTGTAGGGTATACTGACTTATGCCACACGACCAAGTGTGTGAGGCCATGTGGAGCATACTGACTTGGTTTCTAATTCAACATCAGGGGACACACAGCCGTGTACATGACCGTGTGTCACATACGGCTGAGACACACGCCCCGAGTGGACAAAAATAGGCTATTTACCAAGCCAATTTGCCACTCAAACTTGTGCACACTTACACCAAAATCAATTGGCACAAAACATAACATATAATAGGAATTCATTCGACCTTACTCAAGTACATTTTAACATTTCCAATACCAATCAACATAAAACATAAATACTCAATATGCCATCCAAATTCCTACCAAACTTTACTTACTCAAACATAAAAAATGATCAAACTCAAGTATGCATTATTTAGCCTAATTACACAATTTGATACTCATAATACCTATTACCATCAAGCATGTCACAACCATCAACCAAGCACATAATAAGAACCATATGCACAAATATATTCACAATCAAACCAAGTTAGTTAAGCCAACTTTCATGACTATATACAATACAAAACTTAAACATTTACAAGCCAATTCAAATGGCTAAACTCATTACCAACACATAACCAAAATGACAAAAGTCCCTATACATGCCATATACTCAAAACATAAGCTCAAAAGTACCAAAGTTATAGTAGGATAGTGTGATGTAGTCTCCGATGATCCCCGAATCCAAGCTAGCTTTGAAGTCACTATAAATCACAATAAAATAAACAAAGTAAAATATAAAGCTTAGTAAGCTCGTATGAAATAAACTTAAACTAATCATAAATACATAATTCAACAATTTGAACATTTCAAAACATGTAGCATATATTAACTAACAAACCTTTCACATCTTTAATCACATGATTATATGCAAACTTCACAATTTCTTCAATTTAAGGCTTATACAGTTCATGTACATACATGTACCTTTTCGTATGAATCCCATATTCAACCATGTCTTGCATTTACCCGTTGAACCATTCGAAATACTATCAGATACTCAGGAAACTCGCACCGAAGTGCCACATACTTAGCCAATGCTATCTCAATCTCATATCACATATATATGCTCACTCTCGAGCTATCAACGGGCCTGCTCACACAAGCTGTGGATCAAGACGTAGCTACACGGTGCTACTCACACAAGCTGTCAAGTAACCGCAACACATGTCGGTATACTCAGTCACCGGTAGGACGTACAGGACCAACACCCGGATCACATAATCACAATAAGCCTTAATGACAAGTCATTCGTATCCTAATCTATTCGTAAGGTTCAACTGGGATTTCCAATGACAAATCGTCATCGAATCATTGTCTAATATGCCCGTAGTCTAGTATTCACAATTTATGCCATATCAAAGCAGTTAAAATACATTTATAACGTAATTTATTACATACGAACTTACCTTGGGCACTAAAACGGCTAAATAGGTTGATTAGTCAATTACTTTGTTTTGCCTTCGATCTAGATCCGAATTTCTCTTTTCTTAATATATATGTAATCTAAATTAAATTATTTAATTATCTCTCTATTCAATTTAGTCCAAAACACTCATTAAAGCACATTTACACTTTTACCCCAAGTATTTCATAACTTTTACAATTTAGTCCTTATTACATAAAATCACAAATTCATGCAATTTAACCACAATGCGTGCTATTTGAAAAACAATTAGATCCCTAGCAGCCCATATTTTTCACTTATTTCACATTTTAACAACAAAGTTTTCACATTTTACAATTTAATCCTTAATTTGCATTTTCACTAAAAATCACTTATCAAAACTTGTATAACTATCATCAAACATTTATAATCTATCACCAATCATCAAAATACATGATTATTCATCAATGGCACATTCTAAATATTTAACAGCTTTTCAAAATAGTCCTTGGGCTAGTTAGACTAAGCTGCAACGATCTCAAAAACATAGAAATCATTAAAAATGGAACAAAAACGAACTTACATGCACAAGGAGAAGTGACCGAATGCTCAAAGCCCTAAAATGGTGTTTTGTTCTTGTATTTTCAGCAATAGGATAAGATGAACAAAAATTTTGGTTTTGTTTTAGTTATTTTTAACATTAATTATCATTTTACGAAAATAACCTTATTAATAATTCAAAATTTCAATTATGCCAAGCCATTATCATCCACTATCTCATAAATGGGCTAATTGCCACATAAGGACCTTTACTTTAAAGTTCTATAGCTATTAGACACCTTTAGCTATTAAAACACAAGTTTTACACTTTGGGCGATTTAGTCCTTTTTATCAAATTGAGCGTTAAAACGATAAAATTCCTTAATGAAAAGTTCACACAATCATATATTTATGCTGTAGACATTAAAATAATAATAAAATAAATATTTTAACTTCAGATTTGTAGTCCCAAAACCACTGTTCTGATTTGACCAAAAATGGGCTATTACACTTGATAACTTTGTTCATCCATGATTAAGGGCTATGATAATTGATTACTTGGCTAACATGATGAGGATATGTTTTTAGGCTTTTGGCCAAGTTGGTTTGGATAATTCTTTTATGCTTACCTTATATGTGAAATAATGGTAAGTTAAATTCCACGTTATACGAAATTACTAAGCTTAAATGCTTACTCTGTTTTATTTTTCCTATTTTATAGTAATTCGGAAGCTCGATTTGGTTGGAAGTTGGTCAGAGTTACTTGAAACTATCCATCGGCCCATTTCGGTATATGTAGTAAATCAATTTTGGTTATAACGGCATGTATAGGTTAACTTGGCCAATTGTTAACCATTTGAATGGCTTGTGTTTGATATATTTTGATATATATATATGGCTTATCATGTTTGATATGTGTTTGATATGTTAGAGTGTAACGCCCCAAAAATATAGTGTCTTTAATTTTGCATACTCTGACACAAATACCTGTTTTCTTCCGTGGTTAAGTGATTTGGGTGGTGTTTGAGAAGCCTAGGTTTGTAACACCCCAAACCCGGCCTAAACGTTACGACCGGATCTGGCATGTCACATGAAAAGAATGTCTAAAAACTGTGCATTCGTTATAAAGCTCGTATTCTTTATAGTTGTTGTGAAAAATTAAGTTTAAGTAATTTTGAATAAGAAACGGTTTATTATCATTTTAGGAAAATCCCATATTGATCATTTAATAATAAGCAGTAACCAAATTGAAAGCTGAAACCAAATAAAATACCCAAGGCCTTATTACATAACAAAAACCCAAATAAAAATAAGTTCAAATAAAAGAAACGAATTTACAAGTAAACATATGTATGGCCTCCATGAGTCCACCTCAGCTCCCAAATCCGCGATCTAATGATTACCTGCAAATTTTAACTAAGGGGTGAGTCATCGAGACTCAGTGTGTAAATCCCCATCCAACGGGTACTAAACCCTTACACAATTTCATATGAAAATATGCATGTCATGCAACCCAAAACCTAACTATCCGAAACTCCCCATTCTACCCCGTGTGGTACTAAACCACTGGTGGTGCCAAACCACTGGTGACCCAAAGTCACAAATAACATATGTGGTACCAAACCACTGGTGGTGCCAAACCACTGGTGACCCAAAGTCACAATTAAACACATGTGGGGCCAACCCACTTTGTGGTACCAAACCACTGTGACAATCCCTTTTCAATGTAATATGTGGGGCCAACCCAACTGTGGTACTAAGCCACTGGGACGAGTCACAAAGATATCATATGTGGTGCCAAACCACTGGTGACCCAAAGTCACAATTAAACATATGTGGTACCAAACCACTGGTGGTGCCAAACCACTGGTGACCCAAAGTCACAAATAACATATCTTCCCCTCTCTCTCTTTATACCCATGCAATATGACATAATAATTACGTGTATGCAGTATGTCATGTATGCTAGACATATATCAAATATAAGTATAACATGAATTACCATCATAATCAGATAGACATAAAACAACATAATCACGCTAATCAACCTAAAAAGGTATAACCTTAATTTTTCCTACTAAGGCATTTTCGTAATTTACCCACCAAGGGCATTTTCGTAATTTATCTTCTAAGGGTATTCCGGTAATTTACCCTTCCAACGGTATATCAGTAATTTTACACCCGCAATGGCCTTTCCCAAAGGCCCAAATGTCGCCCCGAGCGACTCGGCTACCATTTCTGGTCGTACCGGACTATTGGGCCTAAAACCCAATTTTGGCCCATTCGGGCCCACACGCTCAAAAATCTAGCCACGTATATGAGATTCACCTAGTCTAGTTCACTATATACTACACCATCATACAATTTTAATCAATTGGGCCCACTTCGGCCCATCGTGGCCCAAGCAGCCTCAACCCACAAGAATACTACTAATGGCTTCAACTATCGCGTCGAAGCCCCACACGTGCGCTCGCACGCACGTGTGGCTACTATTGCCTTGATTGGCACTTTGGCATTTGCCGCTCTACAGCTAGAGTAGAGAGAGTTACACACTTGATAGGAATCTAGTGCTAATCCGCGGTCCGACCACTCCTGTTCCCAAACGCCCTCCAAGGTGTGCTAACTCTCCTCCTGGAATGCTCTTTATATAGCTAGCTCTTCACCTTCCTTCTTTGTATCTTTCGATGTGGGATCCCTTCGTCGATGAGTTTAAATTCAACTAAAATCATGTGCCGTCAATCCATAAAATAAATACTCCATTGCTTGTCATGAGATTCGAACCCAGGCTCCCTTGCAACATAATCCACGCCGCTAACCACTTGGCCACAAGCTCCTCTTGTTTCTTAAACCATGCGCAACTAAATATAAATTTATAGCCAAATTCTAGGGTCCAAGTAAAAAGAAAACCAAAATGCAAGAGCCAAGACTTGAATAAAACCCAATTTTTGCCCATTCGGGCCCACACGCTCAAAAATCTAGCCACGTATATGAGATTCACCTAGTCTAGTTCACTATATACTACACCATCATACAATTTTAATCAATTGGGCCCACTTCGGCCCATCGTGGCCCAAGCAGCCTCAACCCACAAGAATACTACTAATGGCTTCAACTATCGCGTCGAAGCCCCACAGTCTTCGCACGCACGCACGCAGGCTACTATTGCCTTGATTGGCACTTTGGCATTTGCCGCTCTGACTAGAGTAGAGAGTGTTACACACCTGATAGGAATCTAGTGCTAATCCGCGGTCCGACCACTCCTGTGCCCAAACGCCCTCCAAGGTGTGCTAACTCTCCTCCTGGAATGCTCTTTATATAGCTAGCTCTTCACCTTCCTTCTTTGTATCTTTCCGATGTGGGATCCCTTCGTTAGTAGAGTTTAAATTCAACTAAAATCTGCTGTCTTGCCCAATCCGCAAAAATAAATACTCCATTGCTTGTCATGAGATTCGAACCCAGGCTCCCTTGCAACATAATCCACGCCGCTAACCACTTGGCCACAAGCTCCTCTTGTTTCTTAAACCATGCGCAACTAAATATAAATCTATAGCCAAATTCTAGGGTCCAAGTAAAAAGAAAACCAAAATGCAAGAGCCAAGACTTGAATAAAACCCAATTTTGGCCCATTCGGGCCCACACGCTTAAAAATCTAGCCACGTATATGAGATTCACCTAGTCTAGTTCACTATATACTACACCATCATACAATTTTAATCAATTGGGCCCACTTCGGCCCATCGTGGCCCAAGCAGCCTCAACCCACAAGAATACTACTAATGGCTTCAACTATCGCGTCGAAGCCCACACGTGCGCTCGCACGCACGTGTGGCTACTATTGCCTTGATTGGCACTTTGGCATTTGCCGCTCTACAGCTAGAGTAGAGAGAGTTACACACCTGATAGGAATCTAGTGCTAATCCGCGGTCCGACCACTCCTGTGCCCAAACGCCCTCCAAGGTGTGCTAACTCTCCTCCTGGAATGCTCTTTATATAGCTAGCTCTTCACCTTCCTTCTTTGTATCTTTCCGATGTGGGATCCCTTCGTCAGTAGAGTTTAAATTCAACTAAAACTGTTGCCGTCCAATCCGAAAAGTAAATACTCCATTGCTTGTCATGAGATTCGAACCCAGGCTCCCTTGCAACATAATCCACGCCGCTAACCACTTGGCCACAAGCTCCTCTTGTTTCTTAAACCATGCGCAACTAAATATAAATCTATAGCCAAATTCTAGGGTCCAAGTAAAAAGAAAACCAAAATGCAAGAGCCAAGACTTGAACCTTGGACCTCCTTCCTTCCTTGTGGCGTCACTCCCTTGTCCCCTGAGTGGCTTCACTTTGCCATTACACCACACACTCCACTTGTGTTATTTTCCTCCATATTTTATTCTTAAGGCCTACCTGCCAACTTCCAGGGTTTTTTTCACCTAAATCCAAAATTTTCCCAAAGCCAAAGTTTGATCTCGGGACTTCATAGAAACACTCTAACCTTCCAAAATCACTTACCTAATTAGTCCAACTTGCACTAAAGCCGATCTCTTATTCTCCAAAAATTTTAAACGCTACTACGCTCAAGGCCCATTGGGCCCAATCCTACTACGCCCAATTTTGGGATGTTATAAATCTACCCTCCTTAAAGAAATTTCGTCCTCGAAATTTCCAACTACAGGTGTAGTCGTACAACCTAACCTACAATCATCACAGCTCACGCTTGCACACTTTCTGATTCCAATAACCCTAATATACTTTTAACTAGAATTTAGAACTCCTACACATACTCAAAAACACCTAGCCATTAAAGCAGACAAATATTTCATACGAAACCAACTCTATATCCAAACATCACATCCAAACCAAACACACAGAATTGATACCAGAAATACAGCATATAGCAAAGCAAAGTATCAGAAAACTTACAGTGCAGATTGGTGCCGGAGACTCGGGTGCCATACTTCCAAAAAAAAATAGATATATATTTTTCTAAACCATTTTCCAAACCATCCTTTGAAAATATTTTTGAACCCAAACCCACAGCCGAGTTTTTAAACCTAGGCTCTGATACCATAATTGTAACACCCCAAACCTGACCTAAACCTGACCTAAACCCCAAGCCTGAGTGGCGTCACTTTGCCACTACACCACACACTCCACTTGTGTCATTTTCCTCCACATTTTATTCTTAAGGCCTACCTGCCAACTTCCAATGTTTTTTTCACCTAAATCCAAAATTTCCCCAAAGCCAAAGTTTGATCCCCGGACTTCATAGAAGCCCTCTAACCTTCCAAAATCACTTACCTAATAGGTCCAACTTGCACTAAAGCCGATCTCTTATTCTCTAAAAATTTTAAACGCTACTACGCTCAAGGCCCATTGGGCCCAATCCTACTAGGCCCAAGCTTGGGATGTTACAAGGTTCAAGTCTTGGATTTTGCAAAATTTTTAGTTTTCCTCTTAAATGAATTTGGACACTGGTATATAGGCCTTATAAAAATTAATGCATGTTTTATGACACAAGAAGAGCTTGTGGTCTAGTGGCAAGGTGGCGTGTTGTGTAACTGAGAGGTCTGAGGTTCAAGTCCTAGGTTGCGCAAGGGGGTATTTATGTTGCTGCTTGAGCTGTGTAGGTTGTAGAGTTGGATTAAAACACAACTAAAGGGAGTTTGAATAGCATTTGAATAGTGTTTGAACTGGTCATGGAGAGATTCAATGAGGGATAAAGGGAGAGAATCAGGGAGTTTGAGTGAAAGGAGAGTTGTGCCGAATTGGATGCCTAGCTACTCAGATTTTCGGCAGAGATGCCTCTTGGGTATAGTCCTCGTTCAGGTTCTTTCCTTTTGGCATTTTGTTTTCTCCTTTTTCTCTTTGGCCAAATTGTTCTTTTGTGTTTTGGCATCGTAAGTCACCTTGGTCAATACCTAGTAAGTGAAGTGCCTCTCGGTACCTTTCGGGTTCTTCTCTGTTATTTTCCTTTCAGCTAAATTCATTCCTCTCCCTTCTTTCTCCTTCAACTTTTCTCAACTGTTTCTCCTTTCCTCTTTGACTAAGTGGCCAACTTTCTTTTTCTTTCTCTGCTATGCCAGTCAATTTGGTAGTGGGCGACGATCTCTTCTTCTATTCATAAAACTGTGGTAAGTCGAATCCTACATCTCTTTTTTCCCCTTTCTTTTGTTTTTCTGCTTTTCGAATATAGACCGAATGACACAAATCTTGTTTTGTTATTTTGAAACCCACGGATGATAGTCTCTGACAATTGGTGGAGCGTCGACTGCCTTGCTTCTCTGCACATTTCTGCCTTCTTCTTCGAATACCTCTTTGGCCGAATACTGTGGGGTAAGTAGGGATGTTTGGTGGTATTGGCCGAATACCCAACTTCTCTAACTCTAATTCTTGGGACTATGGGTTTCAAGCCTTGTATTAAACAATTATTGCTAATGAAATCCATTTTATGCGCAGTAAATCGAGAAGAAGGGTGCGATAGTTTTCAACTAGCGATCTAAGAGTAGTAATCGCATAAGTTTTGGTCAAGGTAAGTGGTGATTTTAATTTAGGCTTTAGTGTTAATGATCTAAAGGATGAAATATTGATTGTGTGGGGTTGATTGTAGGTTGATCACGCATGGGGTAATCTGTTCGTTGCGCAAACATGTGTGTAATCACACCCCTCTCTATTGTGAATCGGCTGAAGCCAAAAAGCCGAAAAGCCGAAACTTTGACATTTGTGGCCCCGCGAGTGTGCGATCACTCGTGTGGTAAACCGAGCCCACGAATCGTGGGCGATAGACTATAGAGGCCACCACTAGCATTCTCGTGCTCTTGGGCCGATATGGGCCTCGTTTGGCTGAAATAGACCGTATAGGTCCAATGGGCTTGTGGGCCCTACATGGATAAATACCACGGTAAGTGGTAAATACTAGACTGGGCTATATAATTCACACAGTCGTGACTGAGTTTGGGCCAAACGGGCCACACGAGTGTATGGGCCCACTCGGGCCCAATAATGGGCCTTGGGCCCATTTACGCCGTTATGACCATTTAAATTATTTATGTCGCTCGAAGCGACTGTAGACCTTCAAAGAGGTCGTTATTTACACTGAAACCCCAAAATAAGTAAAATGACCAAAATAGCCCGAAAAGGTAAAATTACTATTATACCCCTACTTGACAGAAATGACCATTTTACCCTTAGATGTAGGTTGACTAATGAATGTATGAATATTTGTATGACTGTACTGAGTAGGACACTTTGCATACAGGAACTATTAATGACATGACATACTGCATGGGGTCGGGATTCCGATATGGAAGAAGTATTGTACTGGTAGCTCTGCCACATTCACTGTTACTGGTGGCGTTGCCAAATTTACTGTTACTAGCAGCTCTGTTGCATTATTATTACTGACAACTATGCTGCGATATTGGTGTGCTGGCTGGGTGGGTCGATTTTATCCCCACATGGTGTGTTGGTTGGTACGGGTGGTGTGTTGGCTGGGTTGGGGTGGGTTGCATATTTGCATTTGTCTCGACATCAGTATTGGGCTTAGGCCCACATCATATCTTGTAATGGGCTAAGACCCACACCGCATCTTTATTACTAATAGGGGTCGGACCAGGCATTACTACATATATTATTACTAACTGACTGATAAGGGATTACACACTGAGTTTTCATAAACTCACCTTTTCTTTTTAACTGTACAGGTAATCCCCAGCCTTAGACGATTGGGAGTCGTGAGGGACTCGAAGGTGGCCACATGATCGCTGATGCTCTTCTTTAGACTTAGTTATTTAATTTTAATTTTCATATTGGGCTATTGATTATGTAATAAGGCCATTGGTGGATTTAATTTTTAATTGGGCTTTGATTTCTTGTTTTAAACTGTCAAACGGACACAAAAGAGTTTTCAAAATCACAACTATTTTTCAAGAAAAACACACATTTTTAAACTTCAATGTTTTTAGTTAGAGAAGCTTCCACGTTTTTATTCAGTTTAAAAAATCAATGGTAATAAATATGACAATCGTTTGATAAGCTCGTTTCAGATTGTAATAACTTAAATTGCCAAATA
This sequence comes from Gossypium bickii, assembly GCA_025503065.1. Lineage (NCBI taxonomy): Eukaryota > Viridiplantae > Streptophyta > Magnoliopsida > Malvales > Malvaceae > Gossypium > Gossypium bickii. The sequence continues at coordinate 34,918,003 of CP106717.1, read as the reverse complement.
TTCTTAAGCAATAAAAACTAAATGGGTTTTAACTTAACTATGGATTTTTATCAACAAGTCCAAATTTCGAAAATCACTTCGATGTGACACATAAAATTCGGTTGTAGTCTAGGCCGGGTTTGGGGTGTTATACAGAGTGCTGGTGAACTTATAAGTATATTGATGATTGGTTTGAATTGGTATATTTGGCATAATTATGCATATATGTGGTTAGACCAATAGGTGATTATGGATGTTGATTGACATGTTATAAGATGTTATTTGAGGTGCTTAAAGGCATATTGGTTGTATGTTGTGATAACACATGTTTAGGGCATGATTCTAGCTTGATTTAAATGTCGTATTATGGCTTGGTGATGTGCTGTAACACCCCTAAACCCGGCCCACGAGCCTTGACCGGATCTGGTTATGTCACTGCGGAAAGACGGTTGAAAATCTTTTTGACTTTTGAATAAAACATGAAAATTGTTAACTTTTGAAAACCATGTCCATTTAAAATTATAAATAAAACTTTGTTATTATACAATGCCCATATTAAAACTTTATTAAACATATATATATAAGTTGATTAAAGTTGCTAAAATAAAGTCATCTTCACCTAGTAATTTAATTTGAACAAGCCATAAATAATAATAACAAAATAATACCAAAAATAATAAAAATAAGGCCCTTATTACAACCCAATATTTAAAACCCAATACTTAATATTAAAAACCTAAAATAATCAAAATAATCTCCTTCTGCATGGGCCACCTTGCGTCCTCTCCGAACCCGGTCCAACTCTACGCATCACCTGAAGATGTTAAAGAAAAAAGGTGAGTCACCAAGACTCAGTGTGTAGCCCCTTTTCCTGGTTTAGTAAAACATCATACACAAATCATAAACAGGTTTAACATGCACAAGTTTCAATATGCACCCAGCCTAGCCTTCCGAACACCTTTCTCTACCCCGTGTGGTACCAAACCACTGGTGGTGCCAAACCACTGGTGACTTAAAGTCACAATATCCGTCAATACTTGTGGTGCCAAACCACTGGTGTCCCGAAGACACAAATGTGATACCAAATCACTGGTGACAGAGTCACAAATCAAATGATGGGGCCAACCCATTGTGTGATACCAAATCACTGGCGTCAATCCCATAATATTATCTGTGGGGCCAACCCACTGTGGTGCTAAGCCACTGGGACGAGACGCTATGAGGTACCAAACCTCTGGAGGTGCCAAACCTCTGGTGACCGTAGTCACAATGTGATACCAAATCACTGGTGTCTGTCGACACGAATATGACTTCCTCCTCTCATATCACCCATTATCATACCAGCTCATGTAAAGAATGCAAATCATGCAAATCATGCTAACATGTTTAGTGTTGCATCCCATAGCACATACTTCATAAATCATGGCATCATGTATCAACAACAGAGCTCATAATGAAACAGACTTACCCAAATCCGTGCACATACCCCATAGGGTATCATATCAATCAACCATACTGTTTCGCTTTTATTAACAACAGGTTATTAAGCATATCACAAAGCAAAGAGTGTGTTAGTTTACACACCTGTTGAAACGCAAGCTTTAATCCCAAAGGACCGATCTAAGACCCTCGAATACCTTGCTCCTATAATCGGCCAACAAGAACATCAGGACTAAAGACCATTCGGCCAACCCATAAGAGTTGTCGTTTGAACCCGTACCTTACAATCGATTTGGTTTCCTACCAAATCCCGAACCAAACGATGGTTCTCCCTTATACAAATGGCCACCCTACTAAGAAGAATGATTAATCCATTATAGACTTGGCTTAACAAGAGCTAAAAGAATAGAAAAAAATAACTTCTTACCACCACTTACCAATCGGCTATTCTAAAATGACTACTTTACTTGATCACTGCCAAAATCCCGGAGCCCCTATAACAATTCGGTTCCAACATGTGATTAGCACCTTTAACAGCAATTACAGAAATCAACTCTTACCTTTGCAAAAACCGACAAAGAACAGAGGACAAAGGATAAGACCTTCGGCCTTGCCTACTTACCTTCTCCAACGATTGGAAAAAGAACCCAAAGTGATCCACACCACACTTAATATTTGGCCAAGGCAACCCCAAGGAATAGCAGAGGGATTCGGCTAATACAACCAAAAGAAAAGGAGGGAATTCAGCTAGAGCTAGTAGAAACAAATGAAATGGTTAAAGGAGAAAGGAGACAAATATGAATTTCGGCACAAGTGTTTTAAGAAAGAAAGAATTGAAGTTATGAAAAGAAGAAGGTAGCTATTTTCGGCTTAACTCAAATGAAAAAGAAAAAGAGCATTGAAATGGTAGATGGTTCGGCCAAAATAAAAGGAGAAAAGGAAGCAAAACAAAAAGAAAACTTTAGAACTTAAGAGAGCATTCGGCTAGGTGCAATCAACAAAAGGAATTCGGCACCCACCAAGTGAAGTTTCGGCTTTGGTATACTAGACAAAAGGCTGACCGAAAAAATGCACTATAACACCTTAAGAAGTTCGGCACTCCCCCCACATGAAGAATCCAAGATTCGGCCACCTCTCAAAATCACTCATGGCCACTAATTCAAACCAATTTGAATTAGTTATCCCTTATTTTATTCTTCCCAGTCCATTCAAATAAAATAAAAAAACCCATCTATTATCCAATATCACCACTTCAATTTAAAAAAAAAAAAAGATAAACTAATAATTATTCCCTCATCCAGCCGAATTCATAAAAACAAAATTAACTTAATCTTTATCCCAATTGAAGGTCCCATGTGCCGTCTAACACCTTCCAATCTGCTGCAAAATAAGAATAAAAAAAATAAAACTCCAATTGCAACTCCTTTGGTTCGAACCTAGAACATCACTGCTGCAGCCCTCTCTTCCAACGCCCCAGGCCACTCTTCCCAATTGACTTTCATGTCATAAAGCCCCCATCATTTAACTTTAAAGCCTTCCTACTTAAGCCCATCACCGCATATAAAAATATAAAATGCAAAATGCTGCTCCAGCCATTTGAACCTGTGCCCATCCTCACCTCTAACTCCTAAGTGGCGCATGGAAGCCGCTTTACCACCTGGACTTTCATGTCCATTAACCTTGCCATTTATTTTGAAGGCATACCTAGCCCAGTTTCTCTAGTTGACGCAAAAATAAAACCAAAATGCTGCCTTTGTAGCTCGAACTCTGGCCCCCCTTGCACCTTGAGGCGTCACATTCCAAACTCTAAAGTGGCGTCTCCCTTGCCACTCTGCCAAGCCATTTCTTGCGTCTTAATCCCCCAAATATTTCTTTTAAGACCCCTATAGCCCAGCTCCCCTTTTTAACACTAAAAATCAAAAATTTCCTAAGTCATCCCTTACCTTCTAGGGTTCTCCAAACCCCTTAAACCTCATATAACTTCACTATAAGCCCACCATCTCTTGAGTTATACACTAAATGCATAACCCCTAAAACTAGGGTGTTACATGTGCAAATTAATGTGTATAGGTTAATGTCAATTTGGGTGAGAAATGTGGCTTGGAAAATGGCCTATTTTTGTCCACACGGGCAGAGACATGGGCGTGTGTCTCAGCCAAGTGTGGTACACGGCCAGATGACACGGCTGTGTGACCCCTACATCTTTTAAATTGCAAAATAGAATGCTTAAACAGCCTAGCACATGGGTATGTGGCTTGGCCGTGTGACCCAAGTCAAGAAGCTCATAAGTATGGACATGGGTTGCGAAACGGCTGTGTGTCCCTATTTTGAATGCGCACACAGCTTGAGACACATGCGTGTCTTTTAACCGTGTGAGACACACGTCCTGGCCAGTCCCCTGCACCTTTGAAAATTTTAATGTTTTCCAAAATATTATTTGAGTACCCAGTTTAGTCTCGATTTATTTCTAATATGTATTTTGGGCCTCGAGGGCTCACATAATGGAAAATATGACTGATTTTGATTTGTTTCTGATATGAATGGTAGTTGATATGAAATGTCTATTATTTGATCTATAAATTCCTGTAATGCTCCGTCACCCTATTTTGACGACGGATATGGGTTAGGGGTGTTACATTTATTGGTATCAAAGCTACGATTTAGTCGATTCTTGGACTAACGTAGCCTATATGAGTTTAGCTATACATGCCATTATAGAACATTTGATACTGTGATATCTCTGGGCCGTTTTAAAACATGTTTTCATATAGTAATGTCATCCAACCGTTGATTCCAAAGAAGCTGAAAGTAATGCTCAAGACTCTATGCAAAAAGTAGCTTCAAGTAGTAAGAGGCCCGTATCTGAGGGCCATGGACAAGAGGCTAAAGAAGCCGTCTTCCAAATGATGAATGAATGGTTTACTGAATTTGTATGAACAAATCAAGCTATGCAACAACCTCCACCCCCTCATGTTCCTCAATCGGTTACTGATATACCTTAAAGCACAGAACTTATTAGAGCTAGTAAGCCTCCTGTTGATAAAATCCGTAAGTACGGTGCAGAAGAATTTCGAGCTACAGCTGAAGATGATCTTGAAAGAGCTGAGTTCTAGTTAGAAAATACCATCAAGGTTCTTGATGAATTATCTTGTACATCGGTTAAATGTCTTAAATGTGCAGCATCTCTGTTAAAAGATTTAGCTTACCAGTAGTGGAACACATTAATTTTTGTTGTGCTAAAAAAGAGGGTCACTTGGGAATTCTTTCAAACCGAGTTTCAAAAGAAATACATTAGTCAGAGGTTTCTTAACCAGAAACATAAAGAATTCTTGGAGCTTAAATAGAGTCATATGACAGTATTTGAATATGAACGAGAATTTTTTTCGATTGAGCAAATATGCTAGAGAATGTATTTCGATTGAAACTACAATGTGTAAATGGTTTGAAGATGGCTTAAATGAAGACATATAATTATTGGTTGGGATTCTTGAGTTGAAAGTATTTGTTGTATTGGTTGATCGAGCTTATAAAGCTGAAGAGCTAAGCAAAGAGAAAAGAAAAGATGAGATTGAAGCCAGAACTTCAAGTATAAGATTTACGGGAAACTCACACCAGTCGGCATCAAAGAAATCAAAAAAAATATCATGACCATTTAACTACTTCTGCGGGGTACTCTGGGAGAGATAGAGGTACTTGACGTTCCAGTCCTAGATCTCAGGCTACATCTGTAGTAAGTACTGGTAGTGTTAGTGATCATTGTTTTCGCGACGTCAAAGTCTTAAAATTTATAAAAAGAATGATCGAACCTGGAAACTAACTATGACAACGATTTGAGGCAAGCGCACCTATCGAACAGCAGTATAGTTAAGGCAAGACTGGAGTCGAATCCCAAAGGAACCAAAAGTACTAATACTAACTTTTTTATTATTATTTAGCCTAAGAATTAAAGTGATTTTTATCTAATCTAAAATTAACTAACAACTAATCTAAAGACTCTAAGACAAAAAAGAATGAATTTGGGAAAATAACTTGGAAGAAAAACCAATTGATTAAGAAAACACCTAAGGAAGAATCCACCTAGACTTCACTTGTTATCTAACTTTGAACCAGACGATTTATTCATTTGACTTGATTCGTAAGATTCCCTAAGTTATATTAATCCATCTCTCGAGGTGACTAACATCTAACCCCAGGTTGATTAATTGAAATCTCTTTCTAATTAAAACCCCTAGAATTGCATTAACTCGATCTATGGACTCCCATATTAGGTTTCACCCTAATCCGGAAAAATCTCGTCACCCTATCTCTAGGCGTGCGATCAACTCTGCTTAACTATGCTAGATCTACTCTTAGGCAGGGACTTTTGCTATTCCACCTAAGCACATTGTACTTGAATTAATATCTCGGAAATATCAACACAAGAATTAAGAACACATAATTAAGAACAAGTTAAATATTTATCCTATAGCTCAGCAAACAATAACAAGATTTATCTTAGGTTTCATCCCCCTCAGGTATCTGAGGGTTTAGTTCATAAAAATAAAGGAAAACATCTCAAAAGTACATATAAAACAAAATATAAGAAATCCCTAAAACTCCCTGAAGGAATTGAAGGAGAGATCCTTCGTCTTGAGTATAATTCCGGCTTCTTGAGATGGATCAACTGGCTATCTTATAGTAATACTGCATAAATCTACCTTCTCTGGCCTAATCAGACAGCCCTTGACTAAGGCCTTGGGTTCCCCCTTTTCTAGTCATACTTTATATAGACTTTTGAATATGTTTCTTTGTCCCTAAGTATCCAAATCCGAGTGAAACTCTTCTTTCCTATGACAGGGACACGCCCATGGCACACGCCCGTGTAAGTCGTGGCCAGGCCGTGTTCGAGCCTGTTGAATGAGGCACGGCAGTGTGGTCTTGGGCCCAGGCCGTGTTGATTTCGTGATATGGCCAATTTACTTCGTTTTGGGCTTATTTTCCATTCTTTTCGTCATCTAGTGCTCTCCTAGGTATGAAACATGAAAACAAAAGATTAAGAGCACCAAATTACACAATTCAAGGCTTAAATCATCCAAAAGCATGCTAAATGTGGGCCTAAAATATCTTACTTTTACGGTTTATCAAATACCCTACACTTAAGCTTTTGCTTGTCCTCAAGCAAAATTCTCAACTTACAATTAAAACGAACTTCCTTGATTCATAATATTCATTAATAATGTTTTATCATAATTAAAAGATAATTCATACATGGATAATTCAACTCAAAGAGTCCTAAAGATTCAAACAATCAAAGTCATACATTTATAGCACAAAACATAGGTGTTTCCCCTCATCTAAATAATTACCTCTGGTTCAAAATTGACAAGAATTGACATCCTCACTAAAGATTCACTCAAATCACTCGAAGTGTTTAAGGTTCAGAATTAAGCACTCAAAATTCGAACATAAGAAGTTAATCCCATAGGCTTGTATGAAAATCAAATCTCCACCACTATAATGTGAGATGATACATAAATCAAAAGGTCTTTAACAGGTTGTAACGGGGCTTGGGTTAAAGGTGTGGGTAAAGGCTGAATTAATGGGTTAGAATCGAGATTGACCTGACAAATTACCTAACTAGAAATAATGAACTGAATATAAGTAATTACATCAATTGGAAACTAATAATACTACTTTTGATAATACTCTAATACGAGCTTATTCAATAATTGGAATTTAATGTATAAGCTCACTTAATCACAGAACTAATAATGAATATACTTTTTTTTAATTAAGAACAAGTCAAATGACGAATTTACTATTGAAATAAAATAATAAGGCAACCGATAAAATCAACTCTCGATATAAGGTAGTCAAAAAGAATGGTGATAACAAATACAAAGGGTTTTGGGTTTATATTAGTAGGTGAGTCAATAAAAAGGGTTGTTAGGATCAACGGGGTTCACTAGGGGTTAATTATGAAGGTAGCATTTTTGATGGAGTAAGTGCGTTAAAACCTAGGTGCCTTTATCATCTCGGTATATCAAATCATAGGTGTGGTCTCGACATGTATAATCAATGCATGTTCTAGAATAACAGATCAATGTTGGCACACTCATAATCAATAAAGTGAGCAAGAAAAAGAATATATGCTCTAAAAGGCTCAAAATCTCATAAAAATTATGGGTTTTTGATGTCAACCTTGTAAATTTTAAATTTCAAGATAATATTCAGATTCAGGTAGACAACCTAAAAATTTTAAATTCTGAAAAATAGACTTATCATGCTTGATTCTCTAGTATTCTTCAAATTTAATCATCAATGCACAATTATCAATGACTTAATCCAAGACATTTCAATAAAAATCATAAATCAAAGGAAATTTCATTCTAATTATAATATGATAAAATTACTTCAAGACAAGGCATAATTCAGGGATTTGAGAATAATGCAGAAAGTTAGGCACTTTCTCGAAATAACTATTCACTCCCCACACTTAAGATGTACATTGCCCTCAATGTACAAAGATAGATGATAATATATAGTAATTAAAATCAAAAGAGAAGGGGAGAAGTAACACTTCCTAAATTTTTTATGGATTCCTTGAATTGTAGAATGATTAGTGATGATGCGGTTAGGCATAGGTGAAAGTGGTTGTGACTACTCCTAGTGATGTATTCGTCTTTGTGTTTTTGGAGTGTCAGATTGAACCTTTGTAAAACTGCAAAGTCATTAGTTAGGTGTTCAGGTAGAACTATAAGTGTTGTTAGGGATACTCGATGGTTAGATAGCTAGTGATAAATAAATTAAACTGTAATAAAAATTTAAGCATGAAAGTTAAAAGGTCTTAATTAATACGAAAATAAACTAAAATGAAAATAAAGATAAAATGCAAAATAAAATTAAAAAAATAAATAAAATGAAAGAGCTCAAAGGTCCTTGTCATCGGCTGGGTCGTGTAGTGGTGGCGGCGGTGAGATGTGAAGGTGCTGATATATCAGGTGAAGGATGCTGTTGATTTGGTCGAAACGCTGGAAGTATTGCTGTTCAAAATGTATGAAGCGCTCGGATATGTCTGAATAAGATGCTGTTGCATGGGATGGGCGACGGCTCGATGGTGGTGCCTCTTGTGATAGAGGGACATCGTCAGTAATGTCCTCGAGGTCGCTCTCATTAATGGGGGGTGCGAGCTGGTATTGGGGAGGGTCAGTCCCACGTCGACGCTGAATCATCCTCATATGTAGCACGTCTGGATGCCCTGTGGGGCCATCTGCCCTATCAGTGTGAGTGAGGTGGTTTGTGCGTTGGTGTTGAGGAGCCCAAAGTACCGAGCCAAGCGTGTGATGTAGGGACCCATAGATATGATCCCTCGTCGATGCTGCTCCGTCTGATGTTGAATAGCTCGGGCTATAAAATATGCTAGGTCGACAACATGTCCCTTTGACATGCACCATAGATAGGAGGCGTCATGAGTATTGACGATGCCGGTGCTCTCTCGTCGACCTATCATAGTATGAGCCAAAATAGCGTGTACGTACCTCAGAGACAGAGCCAAGGCCGTCGCTTTTGAGCAACTAGGTCATAATTGTGGTAGTGGGTAGCTATCTTGTGCCAACATTGGGTGGGGCTAAAATGTATATGGCGATGCAACTCCGAAAGGTCATTCTTTGCTACAAAGTCATTCCTATAAAGTCCTAAAGCAGCTCCGAACTGCGGCACGTTCAGCTGTCGTATAGTGCCGCCGAGATGGAATTGTATCGTACCTGGATCATCATAACGGCTCATCACTGTTTAAAGTTGAAATGTTGAGCAGAGCTCCAAAGTGAGCTCTAGGTATGTGGGCTCGACAATGTTGAAGAATTGCTCCCACGGATTAATGGTTAGGAGAGCCCGTATGTCACAGTCAAGATAGACCTGCTCTAAAGCGGCCCAATCAATGCATCTACCGGTGCCAAGAAGTCGCTCCCGTAGTGCCTTGTAACGGTCCTCTTGGGTGGCTTGAGGTAATTGGAGGAAACGGTGGCGCACTTTGGGAGTTGCACTAGCAGAGGATGAGCCGGGTCCCTTTCATTTTTTAGAAGTGGTGGCTGTGGTTCGCTTTCCTTGTGACGACGATATTGTACCTGAAAATAGTTTATATTCAAGTAATTTTCTACCAAAATAAAACAAGTAGTTTGATCAATACCCAAAATGTTCAAAGGTTAAATAAGAACATTTGAGCAACCATTTCGACAGTGATTAGTTCTATCTAGTTCTAATTAACTACCTAAACAATGACTAACATATTGAAGGTAGTAATCAAATTAGTTCTAAAATTCTAAAGATTGGTTTAATAATAAATAAAAATAACAGTAAAAAGAGACTAAACAAAATGAAATTTTAATCATATAATAAGTAAATAGATGGGAATGAAACAGTGAAAGGTGACCAGTAGTGCTTTCGAGAGTGGCAATATGGACGGACGAAGCAAGGGCGTGTAACGGTGGCGCACGGTCGTGTGCTGTAAAAATCTGGGTAACATGGCGGTGGAGTGGGCGTGGACTCCTGTTAACACAGACGTGGCTTTGTTTTTGTATGGGTCTTTGAAAGGAAGGGATGTGAGGGGGTTATGGGAGTAAAATGGGGGTGATTTTTGTTGATGGTGGCCGGATTAGGGGGTAATCTTTAAGGAAGAATGGCTAGGGTTAGGGTTTGGGAAGAAATTTGGGGAAAACGGGGCTGCGTTTCTTTAAATATGAAAGGTGACATAGGCAGAGGCCACGCCCGTGTGTCTGTTATTCAGTCCGTGTTTTTTGCGATTTTCAAATTTGGGTGCATTTGCGATGTTGCCCATGCCCGTGTTCTCAGGGCGTGTGCTATTATGTTCGCTTCCCCCACGCCCGTGCTTTAGGTCGCCATGCCCGTATATATATAGTCAGTGTCTCACGCGGTTAGTAGGCACGAGCGTGGCTCTTGCCCGTGCTTAGTTACTCAGGATAGACCACGATCGCATCACACGGCTGTGGTCTTTTTATCGTAACCCATGTTAGGGAAAACTTTCTCTTATTCTTCTCACACGTCTACCTGCACGCTCATTTTTTATCCCATGTTGACCACACGGCCATGGGCACGCCCGTGTGTAAGGCCGTATGGTAGAAAACCTGCACTTTACTGAATCAGTTAGTTTGATTTAGGTGCTAAAAGGAAAAAAATAAAATTAAAATGTGAAAATTTAATGGGGTTAGTGAAGTTAGTGCTCGAGTTGCCTCCCGAGGAACGCTCGTTTAAAGTCTTAAGCTAGACTCACCCTGTTTTCATTCCTGAAAGAAGGTTCACGGAGCTGAAGCTTCTCTCTCAATTCCTTGAAATCTTCACCATTATAAAGTTTCAGTCGATGGCCATTTACCTTGAATGTTCCTTGAGTTGGATGGGTTACCTCGACTGTGCCGTAAGGAAAAATAGATTTTATTACGAGTGGGCCTGACCACCTTGATTTCAGCTTTCCAGGAAATAGTTTGAGCCTTGAGTTGTACAGTAGGACTAAGTCTCCTACTTCGAATTGCTTTGATTGTTTTAAACGAGCATCATGGCGTCGTTTTGTTGCCTCCTTATATAGTCGTGAATTCTCATAGGCCTCAGCTTGCCATTCATCTAGTTCGTTTAACTGCATCATCCTCTTCTCACCTACAGTTTTAAGATCATAATTCAAGAATTTTATAGCCCAGTAGGCTTTGTGTTCTAACTCAAATGGTAGATAACAACTCTTTCCGTAAACAAGTTTGTACGGGGATGTCCCTAAAGGGGTTTTAAATGTTGTTCTGTAGGCCCATAAAGCGTCATCTACTTTTACTGCCCAATCTTTCCTATTTGATTCAACTGTTTTTTCTAAGATTCGCTTAAGCTCTCGGTTTGCCACTTCCACTTGCCCACTGGTTTGAGGATGATAAGGGGTAGTTGTTTTGTGGTGTACTCCATATTTTCTTAAGACTCTTTCAAATTGAGTATTGCAAAAGTGAGTGCCCCTATCGCTGATGATTGCTCTGGGTGTTCCAAAACGAGAGAAAAGTTTCTTAAGAAACTTTACTATAGCTCTAGCATCGTTAGTAGGTAAAGCTTGGGCTTCCACCCATTTTGACATGTAATCTACTACTACTAAGATGTATTTATTTCCGAATGAACTAGGGAATGGACCCATAAAATCAATACCCCATACATCAAATAACTCACATGATAACATATATGTCTGACGCATTTCATCGCGTTTAGAGATATTACCTATTCTCTGGCATTTATCACACGAAGTGGCATACCTGTTGGCATTTTTGAAAAGAGTTGGCCAGTAGAATCCTGATTCGAGCGTTTTGTGTGCTGTCTTAATCCCGCTGTAATGTCCTCCTGAAAGTCCTGAATGGCAATGTTCTAGGATCTTACTTGCTTCCGCCTTTGTAACGCATCTTCAAATTACTTGATCTGCACATATACAGAAAAGAAATGGATCTTCCCAAAAATAGTTTTTCGCATCAGCAAAGAATCGCTTCTTTTGGTGATATGTTAATCTTTTTGGCAAAATGTTAGCAGCTAAATAATTCGCAATATCTGCAAACCATGGTACCTCAGAGTTGGTTATAGAAAAAAGTTATTCTTCGGGAAACGAGTCGTTTATCTTACTTTCGTCGAGCTCTTCGATATGTGGGTTCTCAAGCCTAGAGAGGTGATCTGCTGCAAGATTCTCAGATCCCTTCTTATCTTGTATTTCCAAATCAAATTCAGCTAGCAATTCTTTCTCTGTGGTGGTGTAGTTTTCTTGTGCGGGTGTCAATGTTCTGCTAGAATAATAAATTGGCTAAAAATGCTTGTCTCTTCGTTATCCCAGAACTGCACCTACTGCAAAATCACTCGCATCACACATTAGTTCAAAGGGTAAATTCCAATCAGGTGCAATTATAATCGGAGCATTTATTAGTTTATCTTTGAGGATATTAAATGTGTCTAAACGTTCCTGATCGAAATTGAAAGGAACATCTTTTTCTAGTAGCTTTGTTAAATGCTTAGCTATTTTAGAGAAATCTTTAATGAATCTTCTATAGAATTCAGCATGTCCTAAAAAGCTTCTAATAACCTTAACTGAACTGGGGGGAGGTAATTTTTCTATGGTTTCAATCTTTGCTTTATCTACCTCAATCCCTTTACTAGAAATCTTATGTCCCAACACAATCCCTTCTCTAACCATAAAGTGACATTTTTCCTAATTCAAGAAAAGATTCGTTTCTCCACATCTTATTAGCACTCGTTCTAAATTTTTAAGGCAATGATTGAAAGAATTAGCGAATACTGAGAAGTCGTCCACAAATACCTCCATAATGTCTTTCACGAGTTCATCAAATATGGACAACGTACAGTGTTGAAAAGTAGCAGGAGCATTACATAATCCAAAAGGCATTCTACGATAAGCAAACGTACCGTATGGGCATGTAAATGTTGTCTTCTCTTGATCTTCAGAAGCTATTGGGATTTGGAAGTAACCGAAGAGTCCGTCCAAGAAGCAATAGTACATATGCCCAGACAATCTTTCTAACATCTGATCTATAAAGGGTAGAGGGAAGTGATCTTTTCTGATGGTGTCATTCAGCTTCCTGTAGTCTATACAGACTCTCCAACCTGTGACTATTCTGTGGGAATCAATTCATTCTTTTCGTTGGTTACCACAGTCATGCCTCCTTTCTTCGGAACTACCTGCACAGGACTTATCTAAGTACTGTCAGAAATAGGGTAAATTATTCCTGCATCTAGAAGTTTAATTATCTCAGCTTTGACAACTTCTTTCATAGTGGGGTTTAACAGTCTCTGAGGTTGCACACATGGTTTATACTCATCTTCCATTAAAATTTTGTGGGTGCAAAATGATGGGCTTATTCCTTTAATGTACGACATTTTCCATGCTATGGCCCTTTTGTGCTTCCTTAGTACCCTTAGCAACTCTTTTTTCTCCTTGGGTTCTAGTTCCGAAGAGATGATTACTGGTAGCGTATAATTACCCCCCAGGAATGCATATTCTAAATGCTTTGGTAATTGTTTTAGTTCTAGCTTGGGCAGCTCATCAATAGAGGGTTTCTGTTTTAGTTCGTCATTAATCTCGATGTCCTCTATTTTCATCTGTCTAGAAGATGATGCATTGGGATTCTCTTCATCGGTATCGTCATCTTTGCCCTTACCTTGTGAAAGACACAGTTCCATCATGTCATCGTGCATGATTTCCTGCGAAGATTCCTGAAAAATGTGATCAGTGGCATCAACAAAGTAACAAGAATCATCTTGTTCTCTAGAATATCGCATGGCATCATAAATTTGGAAAACAATTTCCTCATCTCCTACCTTTAATGCCAGTTTACCCTCACCAACATTAATAACAGCCCTAGCAGTAGCTAGAAAGTGTTGACCTAAAATTAAAGGAACCTCTACATCCTCATTCATGTCAAGCACAACAAAATCAACAGGGAATATAAATTTATCTACTTTTACCAGAACATCTTCAATAATTCCCTTAGGATACTTAACAGATCGGTCAGCTAACTGAATACTCATCCTAGTGGGTGTTGGTTACCCGAGACCTAGTTGCTTAAACATTTTATAAGGCATTAGATTAAGACTGGCACCTAGATCATCTAATGCTTTTTCTATGCTCAAACTACCAATTAAACAATGAATAGTGAAACTTCTTGGATCTTTCAATTTGATTGGCAGCTTGTTTTGGATGATAGCTGAGCATTCTTCATTAAGCTCCACTGTTGAAATTTCCTCGAACTTCCTTTTATTTGTTAGAAGCTCCTTTAAAAATTTTGCATATGTTGGCATCTGCGAAATAGCTTCAACAAAAGGTAAGTTAATATGTAACTGTTTGAAAAGTTCAAGAAATTTACCATATTGTGCGTCTAAGCGGTCTTTCTTCAACTTTGCTGAATATAGGATTGTTGGTTTGATCTCCTCACGGGTTGGTGTTATCTTTTCCTTCTCGGTTTCATGTGGTGCCTCTTTCGTCATTTCGATTAATTCCCTTCCACTTCTTAGTGTTACTGCCTGTACCTGCTCTGTTTCCCTCGATAAGCTTTCTGATCATGTTTCAGAGATTAACTTAGTAAGTTGCTTGATTTGATCCTTGAACTCTTGTGTCAATGCCTCAAGTTTTGTTTCTATCTTTTGGAAACGTGTTTCTGAGGCTGCTATGAAGTTTGTCGGCACCTCTTCAAGGTTCGACTTCTTTTCTTGTGGGTAGGGCTGTTGTTGGAAGTTTTGGGATGGTTGTTGCCTTTGATTTTTTTTGACCAACCCATGAGAAATTGGGGTGGTTCTTCCAACCTGGATTATAAGTATTACTATAAGGGTTATTGTTAGATTGGAAATTGTTACCCATATAGTTCATTTGTTTGCTCTCCATACCCTGTTCGTAGGGTGGGTACTCAGGATTCACCACTCCTTCACTTGCGTTGCACTGCATAACTAGATGTGCCTGCAAAGAACCATAGAAACTATCAAATTTTTTATGTAACAACTCTACCTGATTTGATAGCACGGTTATTGCGTCAATTTTGAAAACTCCGACTGCTTTGGCTGGCCTTGTCCTTGTAACTTGCCACTAATAGTTATTTAGTGACATCTCTTTTATAAACTCGTAGGCTGCTTCAGGAGTTTTGTTGTTCCAGGTTCCACCAGCGGCTGAATCGATTAGTTGTCTTGTCGAAGGGTTCACACCGTTGTAAAAATTTTGGATCTGTAGCCACAAGGATAATCCATGGTGTGGACACCTTCTCAACAAATCCTTGTATATCTCCCATGCATCGTAAAGTGTCTCTAAATTTATCTGCACAAAAGAAGAGATATCATTCCTTAATTTGGCCATTTTGGTCGGTGGGAAATATTTTAATAAAACTTTTTCAGTCATTTGATCCGATGTAGTGATTGACCCTCGTGGAAGAGAATGTAACCACTGTTTGGCTTTATTTCTCAGAGAAAAGGGAAATAACTGAAGATGGATGGCATCATCAGAAACGACATTTATCTTGAAGGTATCACAGAATTCTAGAAAATTCGCTAAGTGTGTGTTAGGATCCTCATCCTGCAAACCATCAAACTGAACAAACTGTTGTATCATCTATATAGTGTTAGGTTTTAGTTCAAAATTATTTGCAGCAATAGTAGGCCTAACAATACTTGACTCAGTTCCTGTTAAACTAGGTTTAGCATAATTATACATAGTTCGTGGAGCATGATGTTCGACCATCTCTAGAGGTGGCAGATTATTTTCAACCATCTCTTCCGTAGTATTAATTTTGGCTTCTTGCTCTTCATCTATGTAGTTTAAGCTTCGCTATATCTCTCTGCGATTTCTACGAACGGTGCCTTCAATATCACTGTCGTAGAGTAAGGGTCCTGTCGGGTTCCTTCTAGTCATAAACTAGAGGTACCTGAAAGGAACAAAAGAAAGAAGGAAAATTTAGAAAAACAAAAATAAAATTTAATTACAAATATAAAAATAAATATGGCTAAAGTAATAAAAATTAAGTTTTCTTAATATTTTAGTTACCCGGCAACGGCGCAAAAAATTTGATCATTGTTTTCGTGATGTCAAAGTCTTAAAATTTATAAAAAGAATGATCGAACCTGGAAACTAACTATGACAACGATTTGAGGCAAGCGCACCTACCGAACAGCAGTATAGTTAAGGCAAGATCAGAATGTCGAATCCCAAAGGAACCAAAAGTACTGATACTAACTCTTTTTTTATTATTTAGCCTACGAATTAAAGTGGTTTTTATCTAATCTAAAATTAACTAACAACTAATCTAAATACTCTAAGACAAAGAAGAATGAATTTGGGAAAATAACTAGGAAGAAAAACTAATTGATTAAGACAACACCCAAGGAAGAATCCACCTAGACTTCACTTGTTATCTAACTCTGAACCAGACGATTTATTCATTTGAATTGATCCGTAAGATTACCTAAGTTATATTAATCCCTCTCTCGAGGCAACTAATGTCTAACCCTAGGTTGATTAATTGAAATCTCTTTCTAATTAAAACCCCTAGAATTGCATTAACTCGATCTATGGACTTCCATATTAGGTTTCACCCTAATCCGGCAAAATCTCACCCTATCTCTAGGTACGCGATCAACTCTGCTTAACTATGCTAGATCTACTCTTAGGCAGGGACTTTTACTCCTCCACCTAAGCACATCATACTTGAATTAATATCCCGGAAATATCAACACAAGAATTAAGAACACATAATTAAGAACAAGTCAAATTTATCATATAGTTTAGTAAACAATAACAAGATTTATCTTAGGTTTCATCCCCCTCAGGTATTTGAGGGTTTAGTTCATAACAATAAAGAAAAACATCTCAAAAGTAAAGATTAAACAAAACATAAGAAATCCCTAAAACTCCCTGAAGGAATTGAATGAGAGATCCTCTGTCTTGAGTATAATTCCGGCTTCTTGAGATGGATCAACTGGCTATCTTCGAATAATTCTCCACAAATCTACCTTCTCTGGCCTAATCAGACAGCCCTTGACTAAGGCCTTGGGTTCCCCCTTTTCTGGTCATACTTTGGGTGTTTATATAGGCTTTTAAATATGTTTCTTTGCCCCTAGTTATCCAAATCCGAGTGAAACTCTTCTTTCCTGGGACAGGGACACGCCCATGGCACACGCCCGTGTAAGTCGTGGCCAGGCCGTGTTCGAGCCTGTTGAATGAGGCACGATAGTGTGGTCTTAGGCCCAGGCCGTGTGGATTTCATGATATGGCCCATTTACTCCGTTTTGGGCTCGTTTTTCGTTCTTTTTGTCATCCAGTGCTCTCCTGGGTATAAAACATAAAAACAAAGGATTAAGATCACTAAATTACACAATTCAAGACTTAAATCATCCAAAAGCATGCTAAATGTTTGCCTAAAATATGTTACTTATCAGTTAGAAACACTAAACCCAAGTACAAGCACTGTAACAAGCTACATTTTGGTAAGTGTAGAATGAAGAGTGGAGCTTGTTTTAGATGTGGTTCCTTTGACCATTATCTTAGAGATTCTTGGGAGAAACTTAAAAAAGATAACACTCAAACTTCAAGGTCAAGCAATACAATTACGAGAGGTAGACTAATCTTGGAAATATGAGTGGTAACAATGGTGTGACAAAAGACTCCACCGTAAGATCCGAAGCATGAGTACCAGCTAGGACTTATGCTATTCGTGCAAATGAAGATGCTTCTGCACCAGATGTTATTACTGGTACTTTCTCACTTATTAATACTAATGTAATTGCTTTAATTGATCCCAGTTTAACTCATTCATATATTTGCATGAATTTAATGTCTAGCGAAAATTTACCTGTTGAGTCCACTAAATTCATAGTTAAAGTATCGAACCCTTTAGGCCAGTATGTAATAGTTGACAAGATTTGCAAGAACTATCCATTAATGATACAAGGTTACTATTTCCCGGCTGATTTGATGCTATTACTGTTCAATGAATTTAATGTGATTTTGGATATGGATTGGTTAACTATGCATAATGTCATGGTAAATTGTAAACAAAAGAATATTTTATTGAAATGCTAGAATGGTGAAATGCTCTGTATTGAATCAGATAAATTGGACAGGTTTTCTACTGTGATATCAGCTATGTCGGCAAAGAAATATGTGAGAAAGGGTTGTAATGCTTACCTTGCTTATATATTGGATACTAAAGTGTCTGAGTCAGAGATTAAATCAGTGCAAGTGGTTTGTGGGTATCCTGGTGTGTTTCCAAAAGAGTTACTTGGATTACCGCCGGTCAGAGAGGTCGAATTTATTATAGATCTTGTATCGGGAACAACACCGATATCAATAGCACCATACAGAATGGCGCCTACAGAGTTAAAAGAATTAAAAGCACAATTGCAAGAATTGACTGATAGGGGTTTTGCTCGACCTAGTTTTTCACCTTGGGGTGCACCGGTTCTGTTTGTTAAGAAAAAATACGGATCATTAAGGTTATTCTTTGATTACCGACAGCTCAACAAAGTTATAATCAAGAATAAATATCTACTACCTCGTATTGATGATTTGTTTGATCAATTAAAGGGTGCCAGAGTGTTTTCAAAGATTGATATTCATTCTGGTTATTATCAATTACGAGTGAAAGGTTCTGATATGCTGAAAATAACATTCAGAACCAGGTACAGACAATGTAAATTCCTTATGATGCCGTTTTAACTAATACACCTACAGTATTTATGGATTTTATGACTAGAATTTTCAAACCGTATTTGGATAGGTTTGTTGTGGTATTTATTGATGATATTTTGATATATTCCCGAGATGAGACTGAACATGCCAAACATCTCAGAACTGTTCTGTAAACTTTGCGAGAAAAACAATTGTATTCTAAATTTAGAAAATGTGAATTTTGGCTTTGGGAAGTTGGTTTTTTGGGACATATAGTATCAGCAGAAGGCATTAGAGTTGATTCGAATAAAATTTCATCTATTATTAACTAGAAACCACTGAAATAATGTCTCTGAAGTCAGAAGTTTCGTGGGATTAGCTGGTTATTATCAGAGATTTGTAAAAGGGTTTTCGATGATAGATACACCGATGACATGGTTATTACAGAAGAATGTGCAATTTGAATGGTCTGATAAATGTCAACAAAGTTTTGACCAGTTGAAAGCACTATTGACCGCAGCACTAGTTCTAGTTTAGCTTGAATCAAGTAAACTGATGCATCATTGAATGGTTTAGGCTATGTTTTGATGCAGGAAGGTAAAGACATAGCCTATGCTTCTAGAAAGTTAAAGCCACATGAGAAGAACTATTTGATACATGACTTAGAGTTAGCAACTATTGTCTTTGCCTTGAAAATTTGGCGACACTTTGTTTGGTGAAAGGTGTCATATATTTACTAATCGTAAGAGCTTAATGTATATGATGTCACAGAAAGATTTGAATCTAAGACAGCATAGATGACTCGAATTGTTGAAAGATTTTGACTTAATTATTAATTACCATCTGGGAAAAGCAAATGTAGTTGCGGATGCTCTGAGTAGAAAGACTTTGTTTACTTTACGAGCAACGAATACCCGATTGTCATTGTCTGATGATGAATCAATTTTAGCTAAGTTAAAAGCTAAATCGACGTTTCTACAACAGATCTGCGAAGCTCAGAAATATGATAATGAGTTGCAAGCTAAACGGGTACAGTGTGAGTCGATTTCTGATTCAAAATTTCAGATAGGACCTGATGATTGTCTATTATTCAGAGATAGAATTTGTGTACCAAAGAATTCAGAGCTTATACATAAAATTTTGCATGAAACTCATAGTGGTAGTATGTCTGTTCATCCGAGAAGTAATAAGATGTACAATGATTTGAAACAGATGTACTGATGGTCGGGAATGAAACTTGATATTTCTGATTTTGTATCTAGATTTTTGATATGTCAACAAGTTAAAGCTGAACATCAGGTACCTTCGAACTGTTATCGCCAATAACGATACCGAAGTGGAAATAGGTTAAAGTTACTATGGATTTTGTATCGAGTTTACCCCTATCTCTGAAAAAGAAAGATGGCATATGGGTTATCGTCGATCGTTTGACAAAGTCTACACACTTTATTTTGCTATGTACGAATTTCTCACTTCATAGATTGACTGAGCTATATGTTTTTGAGGTTGTCAGGTTGCATGGAGTGCCAGTCTCCATTATTTTGGATAGAGATCCGCGGTTTACATTATGATTCTAGGAAAAGTTACAAGAAGCTTCGGGTATGCAATTACATTTTTGTACCGCATTTCACCCTCAGACTGATGGTCAATCTGAGCATGTGATTTAGAGTCTTGAAGATATGCTTCGATGTTGTGTTTTAGAGTTTGAAGGCAATTGGGAGAAATATTTATCGTTAGTCGAATTCGCAAATAATAATAGTTATCAATCAAGCATAAAGATGGCACCGTATGAGGCTCTGTATGGTCGCAAATGTAGAACTCTATTATATTGGACTGAGCTCAATGATAAAAAGATACATGGAGTTGATTTGATTTGTGAAACTGAAGAAAAAGTAAAAGTGATCCGAAATAGTTTGAAAGCAGCTTCAGATCGTCATAAATCTTATGCGGATCTTAAACATAAAGAGATATAATTTCAAGTTTGTGACAAGGTATTTTTGAAAGTTTCACCTTGGAAGAAAGTTCTTCGGTTCAGTCGTAAATGAAAGCTAAGTCCGCGATTTATCGGACCATATGATATATGGAAAGAATTGGATCTGTTACGTATCGATTAGCTTTACCGTCAGAACTAGAACAGATTCACAATGTTTTTCACGTGTCCATGTTACGGTGGTATCGATCTGACCCTTCACATTAACAACCACTTATGAATCCTTTTTCAGATTACACCCATTGTCTCAAGTTTTGGATCGAACAAATCCGTTGACACAAATAGTGCATTGGAGAAATTTGAGTTATTTAGGCCCTGGAGGACTGATCGAGCGAACAGCTATTTTTCGGATACAAGATATCCATCCTAGTCACTATGGACGCATTTTTCCAATTGACACGTATGAAGGGATCAATGTTGGACTTATCGGATCCTTAGCAATTCATGCCAGGACTGGTCATTGGGGGTCTCTAGAAAGTCCATTTTATAAATTCTTTGATGGATAAATAAAGCATCAGAACTAGAAAAGATTCACAATGTTTTTCACGTGTCCATGTTACGGTGGTATCGATCTGACCCTTCACATGTTATTTCTCCGATGAATGTTGAAATTCAACCTGACATGATATACATTGAAGAACCAATCAGAATTCTTGCACGAGAGGTGCAAGAATTGAGAAATAAAAATGTAGCTTTAGTAAAAGTCTTTTGGCAATGACATGGAATAGAAGAAGCTACATGGGAACCCAAGGAAACTATGAGAAAGCAATATTCGAATCTCTTTACTGGTAAGATTTTTGAGGACGAAAATTTCTTTAAGGGAGAGAGTTTAACAGCCCGTTATTAGTGAAATCAGACTACTGTTTCGGGACCACAAATTTGAGGTCAGACGAAAATTTATTTTAATATTATTTTATGGTTTATAGTATGATAGAAATATCGTATGAAAATTTTGTTAATAAATTTTATCGTTTACATGTCTAATTTGATGAAAAGGACCAAATTACATAAAGTGCAAAAGTTGAATTCTAGTAGCTAAAGGTACCAAATAGCTATGGAATTTAAAATTGGAGGTCTTTATATGACAAATACACCATTTAGTGTAGTTAGTAGATAAGAATGATTATTCATTATTGGAATTTAGTAAATTAGTAAGGTTAATTTTGGAAAGTAAATGATAAAATGATGATAAATGAATTAAATAATTATCATTTTCATCATCTTTCCCAAAATAAAAGAATGGAAACCCTAGCCACGGAAGCTTGAAGATAGACAAGCTTATTTTTCTTAATTAGATGAGTATTCTTGTCCCCTTTTTAATGATTTTTATGTTTCCGAGATAATAATAGCTTAATCTAGCTATCTCGGGGATTAATTTGTAAAACTATTTAAGTGTTAGGGTTTTTCCATGGATGAGTATAGTTCACTTATGAAGTTTTATGGTAGAAAATGAAAGGTTGTTGATAGATAAATAACTTTTGTAAAGAGAATTTTGATGAAATAATGGTTTAGGGACTAAATTGAAAAGATAAAAAATTTTGAATTTTGTGAAATACATGGGCTTTTATGGATATGTATGAAAATCGGTTGGGCTTGAAATAAGGATTAAATTGTATGAATTTCATTTTCTGAGCCTAGGGAAAATCATAATTAATTAAAAGTATAGGGGTAAAATAGTAATTTTACCAAAGATATGTATTGGACTGTATTGAATATGAATTATATTAAATTGAGTTAAATTCATTCGTATAGATCCGGATAGACCTAATACAGAGTTAGATCGAGGAAAAGATAAAGTATCAGATTAGTAGCCTATGAATTTACGTACACTTGTCGAGGTAAGTTCGTGTAATTAAATGTATATTTATATGTTTTAAATTGAATATTATTGTGTGTTAATTTGTATAAAATGCCATGTATAATATCAACCACATATTCGACAAGTACTGAGTCCTGTTTGAACCTTAAAAATTTGAAGGATACAAATGACATGTCATTAGGGTTCCCGAATTGGTTGTGATCCTACATGTGTTGCAGCCACACCACAGCTCTTATGAGCGTCCTGATATTTGGCCCTCACAAGCTTCCCGATACTTGGCTCTCATGAGCTTCTCGTTATTTAGCTCTTATGAGCTTCCCAATTAATGGCTCTCTTGAGCTTCTCGATATTTGGATCACAAGAGCTTCCTGTTATATAGCTCACATGAGCTTCCTGTTATATTGCTCGGAAGAGCTTCCCATTTACATGTTTGTACAAATATACATGTACATGAATTGGCATATTACAGTTTTGTACACTTCGTGTGTACTACCCGTGTATACAAAGATATTTTAAATGGTTCAATGGGCAGAGTTCTAATACGAGATTTTATGAGTTTGAAACGAACTATTACCCATATATACATAAAGTACATGGAAATGATATTACCTAATATACTGATGCATGAATTGGTTGTTACTGGAATGTGGAACTTGCTTGATGACTTTGTTCATCCATGATTAAGGGTTATTATATGTGATTACTTGGCTAACATGATGAGGATATATGTTTAGGCTTTTGGCCAAGTTGGTTTGCATAATTCTTGTATGCTTACCTTATATGTGAAATAATGGTAAGTTAAATTTTATATTATACAAACTTACTAAGCTTAAATGCTTACTCTATTTTATTTTCCCTGTCTTATAGTGACTCGGAAGCTCGATTTGGTTGGAAGCTGGTCGGAGTTACTTCACACTATCCATTGGCCCATTTCGGTATATATAGTAAATCAATTTTGGTTATAATGGCATGTATATGTTAATTTGGCCAAATGTTGGCATGTAAATGTTTTGTTGTGATTAGCCATTTGAATGGCTTGTGTTTGATATATTTTGAAATATATATATGTGGCTTATCATGTTTCATGTGTACTTGACATGTTTGAGTGATGGTGAACTTATAAGTATATTGATTATTGGTTTGAATTGGTATATTTGGCATAATTATTCATATATGTGGTTGGACCAATAGGTGATTGTGGATGTTGATTGACATGTTATAAGATGTTATTTGAGGTGCCTAAAGGCATATTGGTTGTATGTTGTGATAACACATGTTTAGGACATGATTCTAACTTGATTTAAATGTCTTGTTATGGCTTGGTGATGTGAAAATTAATGTGTATAGGTTGATGTCAATTTGGGTGAGAAATGTGGCTTGGAAAATGGCCTATTTTCATCCACAAGGGCAGAGACATGAACGTTTGTCTCAGCCGCGTATGACACTTGGCCAGATGACACGACCGTGTGTCCCCTGCATATTTTAAATTGCAAAACAGAATGCTCACATGGCCTAGCACACGGGCGTGTGGATTGGCCATGTGACCCAAGTTAGAGAGCTCATATATTGGACACGGGCTAGGACATAGCTGTGTGCCCCTATTTCAAATGCCTACACAGCTTGAGACATGGGCATGTTTCTTGACCGTATGAGACACACGGCCTGGCCACACGAGCGTGTGTCCCCTGCACCTTTGAAAAATGTTAATGTTTTTTGAAAAATTCTTTGAGTCCCAATGTATTTCTAATATGTATTTTGGGCCTCGAGGGCTCACATAAGGGACCATATGATTGAGTTTGATTTGTTTCTGATATGAATGCTAGTTGATATGAAATGTCTGTTATTTGATCTGTAAATTTTGGTAATGCTTTGTAACCCTGTTTCGGAGACGAATATTGGTTAGAGGTGTTACAGCGTATCCTGAAATGCATTTTCAAGCACGCCTTCCCTCCCTGCTCATTATTTTTTTCTATTAAACTATCGAAGTATTCAATACTGAGACATAAATAAGTTCATTCATTTTTTAAGTGCTGCGTCGTGAGTGTCGTCTCCTTTTCTTTAGCCATCCATCTGTAGACTTTTTTGTTCTAAATATTTATTTCATTTTTTAATTGAAATGAGTCAACAAGTGAAATCCATAATTTATTACGACGGACAAATTTGCACTATGGACGTTAGAGTCGTATTTGTAGAAACCTAGCCCGTGGACTTGGCTTTCAATCGTATCGCTTAATTGCACGAGCTACGACAAAGAATTAGGAAGAAAGTTAGGAGTTCAAGCCAGGGAAGAAATTCAAGCTTGAAATGTAGATATTTGGCATCACTAGACCCCTTTAAGTATGAGTTATTTGATGTGAAAGGTGAGTTAAAGTTGGAGGTGGTCATAGATTTGCACTACTCAAGTGGAAATGCTATAATAGAGTTATATGTCGAGTTTTTCATGGTTAATGGAGTTGCTTCAACTTCAACCAATGTTATGGCTAATGCGGGAACCAAAGCAGAAAGTCCTACGACACAACTATGCGGTTCACTACTTTGTTACAAAGCTCCCATTAGGATGTCCCTTAATCATTAATGGGAAGACATTCTTCAGTTTCAGGCACCGAGTTCAACATCAGTGAGCATTCCATCCACCAGTCAGGGTATGAGCATAACCTAAACCTCAACACCTGAGAACAACATTCATTCAATGCGTTCGATTTCAACTCTGGTGGTTCGATGTCATGGGATGAAAGCACTTATACTAGTATGTCATCAACCTACACCGGTTGGCAATCTGGTGTAGATTTTGATTGTAACATGGGGTATAGAAGAACTGATGATTTATGTCCTATGTTCAGGTCCAACAAGGGTACATCAAACCTTTTGGTTGAAGATGACAATGAAGGTGCAGTTGTCGAAAAAATACAGGCACGAAGGAAGGGGTAGCAGATGTTGTTCATAGATCTGAATCTGACCCCAATGAAATTCGGTAGTTTGAGTCGAATGGTTCAGAAGTAACAGTTTTTTCTAAACCAGAGTAGGTTCTCACTGAGCTAGAACCTTACAGTTCGGACAATGGTCCGGAAGTAGATTCGTAATTCAGGGTATATGAGTCTCCACCCCACATGCATAATATCGACCTCTCCTCTAAACCATTCACTATTTTGTTTGCCATAGTAAAATAGCGAATAAGGCTAAACCAGGTGTAATAATTTACCTCTCAATATTTATAAAATTATCATTCAATGTTTCATATAAAAAATTATATATGGAAATTATCATACAATATATATTAGAATTAGAAAATAAATTTATGAATTAAAACAAAAATACAAAAAATAATCATGTTTTATTGATATTAATTATATTTACATCACAAAAAGTAAATAAAAAATATATCATCGGTGTCGTCAGGCCGAATGTTTACCATAGGGCTGTCGTTGACGGTTGTGGGTAGGATTTCTACATATAAGTTGACGTGTTGGCTCCTCTTCATCATGATCATCGTCTTCATCTTCACCTCGATCTCCATATTCTTCATCAACTCGACCCTCGTCTTCATGTTTATCTCCACCCCCATCTCCATCTCCATTTCCTTCTTTCGTTGTTCAATGCGGTGTCATCCTAGCCTCCTATTGTGTCTTCTCCATTACACAATAAGGTGGTTGTGGCAATGAGCCACCTTGATAAAATAATGATGCGATGGGTGTTTATGGCACTATCGACGAATAACCGTACGATGTCGCATAACCCGGTTGCACATAATATTTGAAAATCGTTCTTGTTAGCGAATAAGTCGGCATTAATGTCTATTAGACTATGCCCAAAGATCAATTATGATATGATTGTAATCACATACTCGTTTTACCTTGTTTATTAATATAAGAAATTGTCGTTATTATTTCAGTTTCTTTTTCTATATATATAAATAAATTGAATTGTAATAAAGTCCTAAGAAAATATGATTATTATTTAAACGGTCCTTAGTCAAGTATTATTGTGGGCTTGGACAACAATAATACATTGAGACTAATGTGTGTTGATTGATGACAAAGAATTTTCATTGACATAGGAATGTAAAAATCAATACATGAGTATGTGTTAGAGAACAACATATTAGACTGACCCGCTATTAGTATGTTTCTTAGATTATTATGTAATAGTCACAATATTACTCATGGTGATAACTATGTATATGATCCTCAGACTAGATATCATCATTTTCCTAACATCGTGATTTGTATATTTTGATATAGTCAAAATGTCTACCTTAACAAGTTGTACTATAAAGACTGATGTTAGATATACCACAGTCCATGTAGTAAGGTATGGATGATCAAGATAGGATTTATCCCTCCTACATAACGAGAGCAATATCTTAGGCCTCTTGATGAAGTGAGACTAGAAATTCATGGCCATGCTTGAATAAGTTGATATGAGATATCGCATTTATTTCTTTATTGTAGTCTGCTTAGAAAATCAAGAAATATGATATTGGACTATACAAGTGTGGCTATTCCATGACTTGTGTCCAATCTAGAAATTAAGGATAAAAGGATACAATACATTAAAAGATTTTCACATAAAGGTTATGTCGAATCACAACTTATTCTAACTTGGGTGACAATGATGCATTGCTAGATGCCACGCATTGCTCGTAATGTTTGAAACGTTCTAGTATTACTACCAACATTACAAGAGCCTATAGGGTCACACCCTATAATTGAAATGAACAGAATCCAAATACATTTGGTTTTGTATTTAGTTGTCACGTGAATTAAATTAATTATTGAATTAATTTAATTTGATAGTTAAACATTAAACACATTATATGTACAAATTTGTTGTGCACAAATATAGAACATAGATATAATTAATATTTGAATTTGATTCATACAAAATATTAATTGTATATATTTTACTGAATTTATTAATATAAATAGTTATATTAATTAATTTTAGTCAAATTATAAAAGATGTGGCAATTAATATTGTTTTGGAAAGAATATAATTAATATATAAATTTGATTCATACAAAATATTAATTGTATATATTTTACCGAATTTATTAATATAAACAATTATATTAATTAATTTCAATCAAAATATAAAATACATGGAAATTAATATTCTTTTAAAAATATATAATTAATATATGAATTTGATTCATACAAAATATTAAATGTATATATTTTACCGAATTTATTAATATAAATAGTTATATTAATTAATTTTGTTCAAAATATAAAAGACATGGAAATTAATATTCTTTTTTCTAACTTTCCATTTATCTTCTCTATTAATAAGGGAATAATCTTGGTTTTCCTTTTTAATATGTGATATCAAAGAGGATAAAATGATGATAATTCCTTAGTGTATTAAGGTTACCAACTTAATAATTTAAAAGGTCTATCAATAGTTTTTAATTCTCTCTAAAAAGTTCAAGAGAAAGTGGTCGTTTGTTTTTTTAACAGGGTGGAATACGTAGGGGCCAGGATGTTTTTCATTGTGGCTTGGAATCGACATCGAATCAGCAACATCCTTTCAACGTTTTCAGTAAATAAGGTATATTTTCAACCTTTTTTTAACCTGATTCGCTCTTCGTATATGGATCATTGACTATGGGTCGTCAGAATAATTTTTTCGCTGTGCCCTGGGGCATACCAGCGGTCCTAACAGTGGTAGTAGAGCCACTTGTACGATACAGATTCATGATTAAATTTATTAGTTGATGCGATTGTATGAGATACGTGTTGTATACAATGTTTGATATGCACAGTGTTTGAAAATTCATGATTATAGCCCAATAACCCATTTAATTTGTTATTTGCAAAGGTTGTAATTTTATAAATACAGCATACGTGTTGTGCTTTTCTATATTTCTCTTGTACTTCTATTCTCATCTTACTCCCTCGTATGTAGAATGAGTTTCTATAATTGTAAATTGTACGAGTTGATATGAACTAGAGAAAAAGAAGGCCAGGATACCTAAAGTGGAAAAGAAGCTTGAAAGTGAACACAAAGAATTAATGAATGAGAGAAATTGAAATTAAAACAGTTGTGGGCAGCACTTTGAAAAATTACCAAAAATGGTGTAAGTTGAATTTAAGGCTGGGTGAGATATGAAATTAAAGCTTAATGAGTCTATTTTTTTTATAAAAAAAATGAGTAAGCAAAAGAAGTGTGAATTATGAGATTTTTGAATTTTAGTTGGATAGGGTCAGAATGAGTTTTAGAATCCCCTATTCCAACTTAGGAAAATTAGTAAAAATTGTACAAAAATAATTATAAAGTATAATTCATATGCTTGAAATACTTAATAAGTCTATTTTCATGTGAAATAAACAAGAACATCATATGAATTTTATACGAGGAGAAACTTTATTCGTAGTGAAGAAGTGTCAGAACTGTTGGACAACGAAACAGGGGTAAACTTAATGAATAAACTATACTAATTGGCTAGACATTCGGAAATTTCTATGGTAAGAAGTTATGTGAGTCTAGTTTCATAGAAAATTAATGGTTCTTCATTTGGAGCTCTGTAACCCGATAAATAAATAATTTAGTGATAGTGACTCAAGTAGTCAGATTAATGTGAACATGAGTAATAAGGTGTAAGCATGTGATATAATGATTATATCATCTTAAGAAATTATTGTGAGGATTTATCCACACAAGTTTATTAATTTCTTATTATTTGAATATGAACTTAGTAAGAATTTATGCTTACTTCCCTTCTCTTTTCCCTTGCCTTGTAGTATTACCAAGTTAGCTCAGGGATCGGTGGACGTCGGAGATTCGCTCACAGTATCAATTGGAACACTTGGTATATCTAGATACATTAATTTTTGGGTTATGGCATGTATAGTAGGCTTGGTCATTTTGTCATATATGTCATATTTCTTATGGCCTAAAATGTTGGCCCATATTTAATAAATGTTCATTTTGATTAAGGCTATTTGGAGATGGCCAATATTGATGGTTGTTATAAGCCTATGGTGTGGTTATTCATGTAGGTGTTAATTGCATAATTGAGATGTTGTGGATGTGGTTTACAAATGATTTCATGAATGACGATGTGTATGGGAATGTGTATGCAAAATTGGATATTCGGATGTCCAATTATAGCATGATACATGTTGATGAAATAGATACAAGAGAGTTTGTGTTTTATCTGGGGAACTGGCTTGGAAAATAGCCAACTTCCAGGCCACAAGGGCAAAGACACGGCCATGTGTCTCAGCCATGTGACAGACATGGTCTAAGGGCACGGGCGTGTGCCAAGGCTGTGTGACCCTATTTTAATGATGACGTCATAAATAGAGAGTTACACGAGTTAGGGACACGGGTGTGTCCTTGACCATACGGGCGTGTGTCCCCTGTTTTGACAAAATCTTCTAAATTTTTCCAAAAGTTTCCAAAGTTCTCAGTTTAGTCCCGAACCATCCTAAAGGATGTTTTGAGCTTTATAAGCCCATATAAAGAACAAAATGCATGTGTTAGAAATGTTTTAAATTTGACGAAATTTTATGACCCGATTTTACATGTTCAAGAAATTTTAAGTCCGGTAATGCCTCGTACCCTATTCCGGCATTGGATATGGGTAAGGGGTGTTACAAAAGATGACTTAAGAAGAGGTGAAATATAGATCCTCACTCACTAGAAAACTTTAGAGAAAGTCTTTTTGAAATTAAAATAGGAAGGTTATTAATTTTGAATAAAATAGTGGGAGGATCATTTAATTAAGTCCTTTTAATGATTATAATAAACTTGGTAAATGTAGTCATGATCATATTTTATTATTGTAGATTAATTATGGCAAACAACAGAAGTTTTTTATCATTGTGATCAACCCGTGAGAAGCTCAAGTTGAATGGCTTGAACTTCCTTGACTGGTTTCGTAACTTGAGGATTGTCCAAAAATAAGAACAGAAATTATATGTCATTGAAGAACCCGTTCCTTATGAACCAGCAGCTAATGCCTCTAGAGTTGAAAATGATGCTTATAAGAAGCATCTTGATAACATGTTAGACATAGAATGGCTAATGCTTGCCACCATGACTCCTGAGCTTCAAAAGCAACATGAGGATATGGTTGCCCATGATATGATCCAGTTCCTCAATGAATTATATGAGGCGCAAGCATGTCAAGAGAGGTATGATACCTCTAAAGCTCAGTTTCGATGCAAAATGGTGGAGGGAACTCCTATGGAAACTTACGTTCTCAAGATGATAGGCTCTATTGAAAGCCTTGAAAACCTAGGATTCCCTCTAGGTCTGGAGTTGGCCATCGATGTCATCATGCAATCATTGCCGAATAATTTTAACCAATTTGTCTTTAATTTCAACATGTATACGATTAATAAGACTTTGCCACTGTTGCTCAGCATGACATGAACAACTAAAAGTAACATGAAAAAGGTTGGGCCTAAGACCATTCTAATGGTCTGCAAGGACAAGGGCAAAGGAAAGGCTAAGGCTAAAGCAAAGCCTAAGGACAATGGCAAGGCCAAGCCCAACAAAGGAAAAGTTGCATTGAAACCTAAAAGAGGAATTACTAAGGAAGAAAAATGTTTCCATTGTGGTAAGATCGGACATTAGAAGAGGAACTGTCCTGCCTATCTTGAAGAGGTCAAGAAGGTAAAGGAAAACGGAGCATCTAATTTAGGTATTTATGTTATTAATATTAATTTATCGACATCTACTTCTTGGGTATTAGATACGAAATGTGGTTATCATATTTGTACCTATTTATAGGGACTACAAAGGAGTAGTAATCTAGCTAAAGGTGATGTGGACTTGCAAGTTGGGAATGGAGTAAGAGTTACTACATTAGCTGTAGGAACACATATTTCATTATTTCCTAGTGGACTTGATTTAATTTTGGAGGATTGTTATTTTGTGCCCAGTTTGACTAGAAACATTATTTCAATTTCTTATTTAGACAAAATTGGTTTTGAGATAATTATTAAGAATAATTGTTGTTCATTTTATCTCAATAATGTTTTCTATGGTTCGTGTAACACTTTAAATCTGGCCTGGACATTACGATCGGATTGTGGAGGTTACATTGTACGTGAAAACAATATTACTTCATTTAGCAAAAATTCTTTAACTCAAAAGAAAACAAATTTGATTAACCCGTTGATACATTGAAGAAAATCCCATTTGTTAATTTACCAAAACAAGGGTTTTTTACTGAAATAAATTAAAAAAATTATATACTAAAATAGATTGGCAGCTGGATTATTTGCGAAAATGGTATAATTTTTTAGTCGCGCCTATCTGACGGGCGCAACTTCTTTTTTTAAATTAATTTTTTTTTTTGTTTTTAAATAAAATATTCTTATTTTATTTTTATTAAAAATATTTAAATTTATATACAAGTAAAAATACGGTCAATGGGTCAAAATACGGGTAAAAATACCCAAACAGTCGGTTCTCATCGATAAGCGCGATCTTTGGTCCCAAACAAAATTTCCTTTCGCCTCTCTCATCATTTTTTGTTATTAATTATTATTTATAAATTGTTTAAGTTTAGTGTTTATGGTTTTGGGTTAATATTTTGTTTGAATGTAATTTTTTTTACAATTATTTTAAAATTAACTTGTTAGTAATTTAGGATTATGTTATAAATTATTATGCTTGTAATTATTTCAAAATTAATTTATTAGTAATTTAGGATTATGTTATAAATTGTTTAGTTTAGTTTAGTATTTGGTGAGTTTTTAGTAATGTAAAATTATTTTGTTAAATATTTTGTTAGTAATTTATTATAAATTGTTGTGTTTTGTGAGCTTTTAGTGTAAATTTAAAAAAAAATAATTTTATAGCTATTTTGTTAGTAGTTTATGATTAGGTTATAAATTGTTAGTGTTTTGTGTTTTGTTATAGTTATTTATTTTGTTAATAATTTATGGGATTAGCTTACAATTTGTTAGTGTTTAGTATATGATTTTGTGATTTTTTTTAGTAATGTAATTTTTAAAAAAATAATTTTATAGTTATTTTGTTAGTAATTTATAGTTAGGTTATATAAAGTGTTAGTGTTTAGGTTATATATAGGGGAAAATAAAGCACCAGCCGCACTTGTAGGCCCCACCAATCACGCCTATCTGATAGGCTCAACTAGTCGCACCTGTCAGATAGGCTCAACCAGTCGCGCCTACCAGATAGGCTCAACCATTTTCGTATCTTTACACGGGTTATATACTGACCTGGGAAAATATTTTATTATAAAAAAAAGACAAAAATAATAATATTTTATTTAAAAAATATTTTAATATAAAAAAGAGTTGCGCCTGTCAGATAGGCGCGACTAAAAAAAATACCATTTTCATAAATAATCCAGCTGCCAACCTAGTTCAGTATATAATTTTTTTTTAAATTTATTTCAGTAAAAAAACCCCAAAATGTTAGTAAATTTATTTACTTTGTTTGTGAGATAAAACATCATAGTAAATTTCAATAAAACTTGCAATGGAAAGCATTATAGCAAATTGATCTTATAACCATAGTTCATTTTTAGTTATCTTGATCTAAGCATCATTAGAAGTTAAAACGTTTGCAAAATAAATACCAAAATAGTTTCTAACGTCTCGAAAAAATTTAAAATGTCCCAAAAGTCCAAAAAAACTCCAATAAAATATAAGTCCATAACATTAAATCAAAAGCGTGGAAATTGAACTCCAATGTCGCCGTCCAATCCTAAGTCTGAGGGTGACCTGAAACAAAATAAACAAATGCATGAGCTTAACGCCAGTGTGTGATTTGGCCCACGAATCATGGTAAATATATACATGAATCAGTGCATATCATAACATATCTTATATCGTCTTTTATCAAATCATATTTCATGTCATGTAGTAGTACATTTCATATCTTATCATATCATATCTCATATCATACCATAACATATCATATCATGTCCTACCTCTATATGCTACACACCATCTTTGATCAACCAATTACACCAATTAGGACTACAAGAGTCCATCCATCCAATCACACCAATATGTAGCGGTATCCCACTCATAAATATGTAGCTGAGCTGCAAGATAGGAATCTTGTGGTCTAGCCACCATAGTTGCAATAAAAACTACCATATAGCACTTCCTCCATCATACCATGTCCCACAATAGAACATAGGCATAATCATAATATCATAAACACATACTTATATCATAAGTCTTATGGCATGCATACACATATTTTCTTTAGGAAATATAGCATAGCATATAGCTTTTACACAACCAAACTTACTTAAAATATTTTTCCTAAGCTTACCCTTGTGTATAAACAAACTAAAACTTACCCTTTTCCAGGCTTATAAGATACACACAGACCCAATTTTTGAGTCCCTTATTTGACCCCTAATTGGGCCTTAAGATTGGCCCAAAAGGCTCACACAGCCGTGTGCTCCACACAGTTTGGAAGATGGCCTACCATACGGCCATGTGGTGCACATGCTCTACCCACACAGGCTATTAAATTACACACAATCATGTGCTCCACACAACCTACCACACAGTCGTATGGCACACATGGTCTACCACACGGCCTGTGGCGCTGAAAAGTTTTGAAAACAACCCCTATTCGCAACTAACACACTCCGAATCCTACATGCAATGTTAAAGTGGACTAATTACATCTCAATTAAATCCCAAAATCTTACACAAAAATACCCTTTTTCTTTAAAGAAACAGTCCCAAAATCACATTCCGATACTTACTCCACACAAAAAAGTGGACAAATAAGACGGCCACACCACTGGAGGATCTTGATTCGCAACCCTCTCGCCTAATAAGAAAACCAATTGAACACTTAACAAAGAATAGAATGAAACTAACATTAAAGTTCAACCTTGACAAAGAACAAGCGAAAGCAAACAATATCGGGAAAATCAACAACGAAACTTATGCTATTATTTGCCTTATGACCAAAACATAGAATCAACACAATTCCCACATGAAACCAACAACAAAATTATTAAAAGAGAAAAAAAGCTTCCAAAAAGAAAAAAATAAGGGAAAGAAAAAGGAAGAAAAAAGAAACAGAGAACAACAAAAGAAAGAGCAAAAGAAACATGGGAACAAGAAAGGTGAATGGTTGGGAGTGGGAGCAAATTTAGGGGTAGGTTATTTTTTTTTAATTCCAAAATAAGATAAGTTAGCTGAAATAAAATATTCTATCAAAATCCTATCAACTCTATTAGAATTTGAATATAACCCAACTTCTATCACATGGTAAGAAACAAAAAGAATTCCTACAATGCACACACAGAGACTCTAACTTAAGAACCAAGATTAAGCAACACCCAACCAGTAAACCAGTAAGCTTATCCTTGTCACAACTGAAACACCCCAAACCCGGCCCACGAGCCCTGACCGGATCTGGTTTGTCACTGCGGAAGAACGTTTGAAGACTGATTTCACTTTTGGGACAAACATTAAAAATTTTGTCTTTAATAAAACATTGTGTGTTTAAATCTCTCAATAAAACTAAGTTATTACAATTTCCCGGATTAAAACTTTTATAAACTTTAAAAATATGATTTGCCAAAAATAAAAGCATTTCCAAATAATAATTTAACCGTCATCTAGTTTAAACATAATAAAAATGTTCAAATACTTTAACTGGGCCTTATTACAATAAATAATTAAACAAAAGTTCATAGTAATAAACTGAATAAAATAAAGAAGATGTCTTCTGCCTGGGCCACCTCGTATCCACTCCAACTCGGTCCAATCACCACGAATCATCTGCAATGTTTAATAAAAATTGGGTGAGTCACACAGACTCAGTGTGTAATTAATCCACTGAATTCCACCCACATGTTAACCACATATTAACCCGTATATCAGATAACAGGATATCATATTCACATAATAACACATTCTGGGCTTGGCCCATATTCATGTCACTTATCAGGTAACAGGGTAATTAATCGCATAATTTCCACATATCTGGCTTAGCCCATTTCCACACTGATCCACATTCATATACTGGGCTTGGCCCTTTTCACATTAATCCACATATCTATTGGGATTGGCCCATTTTCACATCAAATACTCATATCAGATACGATATGCAAAGTGCACCCAACCCAGCCTAGGATCCATCCGTTACACCTACCTTAGCAGACTTGCTGCCCAAGGTGTGGCTAATCCACCGATCACCTAAGTGACCCCACCTAATGTCCATCCATTACACCTACCTTAGCAGACCTGCTGTTCAAGGCCGTGGCTAATCCACCGATCACCTAAGTGACCCCATATATCTGTATCCATGAGGTGACTCGAGGTCATCCTCTACCTACGGTGATGCATACAGCTATCATCCGCCAGGAGGTAGCACATAACCAACACTCCACCTTGATGAAGCACCTAGCTAACATCAAGCGCCAATGTAGCACAATGCTAACATCAGACCACGTACATAATGTACACCCTGTCCTTCCTTCATATCCATAACCCATCCCATGCACATGCAACATATGATAGTGTCATAATATAATAATGCATGTACATGTTAATCAGCATACTATCATATTTTCATTGGCACATTCACATATACACATAATAATCACATTACGTCAGGTTTGAGACAGACCTGATTATGAAGATACCCCTTAAGGGTATCCACTTCATAAATTGCCACTGCACTTATTAGCACATACATATAACACATGCAAATATCACATAAACCCGGAAAACGGTGGGTTAATCACACACCTGCCTATTATCAAAATCCCGAACTACTCGAATCTAACACGATCTCGAAACGTGGTTCTTCCTTCTCCCTAAATGCCAATTTGGTCTCCTATCAAATCCCGAATCACACTCTGAATTCCCTTTGCAATCGGCCACCCACTGGTACCTACAAATAATTAGCCTTCGGCTATAGAACGAATACGGAGTAGATCTAAACTTACTAAGTATCCTTACCGAAACGATTTAGAATCCCGAAGCCTCTGTTACCTCTGTCGATTAGCCCCCAAAAACCATAATACACAATCGGTCACCACTTAAACCCATAATATGGCCTATGGCAGAATATCAA
This sequence comes from Gossypium bickii, assembly GCA_025503065.1. NCBI lineage: Eukaryota > Viridiplantae > Streptophyta > Magnoliopsida > Malvales > Malvaceae > Gossypium > Gossypium bickii. The sequence goes on along the minus strand of CP106717.1, from coordinate 34,881,574 downwards.
TACTTCCTTACCTTGCTTACCAAATCCCGAAAAACTACTCCTTGCTCTTGAACTGTCGAAATCCCTATATACCATATGTTAAAATCGACTAACACATAAATCCATGAATAATGGCTCTTGGCCGGATAGCACTTTGACTTACCTTGATGGATCAAATCCCGAGAGGCTCCCTTACTGGTCCTTAACGCTAACTCCAACGTCTGCTTGTGAAGACTAAAAGAGAATAGATTTCGGCTATCTATTTCGCTTTAAAGGCTTTCGGCAAAGAAGAGAAAATAGGCACTTTGAGATGCGGCTAGGCTCTCCAAGGAAGCAAGAACATTCGGCTATCTCTTAAAAGTAGATGTAGATGAGAGAAAGGTTATAGGAATTTCGGTAATCACCTAATGCACTAAATGGAATTCGGCACTACTCATGCAAGCTCCTAGAGTCCTATATTCGGCCATCTTATCATCACTTATCAAATCCCAAAATTCCCTCCTATTTTATCTCTTTTGCACACATTCAAAATAAATAAAAATAATTCCAAAATTATCCTACCTATTCAAAATAAATAAATCACATAATTATCTCCTATGTCTACCAACTTAAAATAAATAAAATAAAACTACCTTTATCCTATTCTTTAGCCAAAATTCAAAATAAAAACCAAATCCTTACCTTTTGAGAGCCCATGTGCCGTCCAACTCTTCTCCCTAGCCTTGACGTCACATGCAAAATAAAACACCAAAAATACTGCTTCCCACGCAACTCGAACTCCCGTCCTGCACCAAGCTTGCGGTGTCATTCCCAGGGCCTTAAGTGGCGCCTTGCAGCCACTTTACTAGGCTGATACTTATGCCATCACTCTACCACTTATTCTTTTAAGACCTCCTCCCTAACTCCCCCTTGTCTTAACGCCAAAAGAAAAATAAAAACACGCCTACTGCTATCAACAAGGCTCGAACCTGAGCCCTCTTTGCTGCAAGCTACAGATAACGCCCCAAGCCACTTTATCAAGGCGCTTTGTGTAACATGCTTCACCCAGAATTTCTTTTAAGACGTCCTTGGTCAAGCTCTTTCTTGACGCAAAAATAAATGCCCATTTGCTTCCCACGTCGCTCGAACCTTCTCCCCCTTGAGGCTCCCTTTGACGCAACCTTCCAAGCCCTAAGGTAGCGTCCCTTGCCAATTTGCCACACGATTCCTTATGTCCTAAACTCCCCAAAACTTTTCTTAAGGCCTCTTCAGCCTAGCTCCTCTTTTAACTTAAAATCCAATTATTTTCCAAAGTTTTTCCCCTTCACCTAAAGTTCTAAAAACCCTTAATACACTTCCAAACACTGCCAAAACCTACTAACTCATGAATTATGCACGAACGCATAACCCCTAATCTAGGATGTTACAACAACCCTATAATATAATCCCAAAAGCTCAAGCCTAACATAAAACTAGATTAAATGGGAAAATTCAAAAGAAGGGAATCGAACTCAGGACTTAAAGCAGACTTTCGAGGCACTTAACCAACACACCAAATCTAATTATTTAACATGCTTGCATAAACCAAATCCAAAAATTTTGGGGCATTACAGCTCTACCCTCCTTAAAGAGATTTCGTTTTTGAAATTTACTTGACTCAAAGAGATGAAGATACTACTGACGCATCGAGTCCCCAAGCTCCTAAGTGGCCTCCTCGAAACCATGATTCCGTCAAAGCACCTTAACCAAAGAGATGGTCTTCCTCATGAAGACCTTAACCTCACGATCTAGAATCTGTATCTATTTCTACATAAAAGACAAGTTTGGCCTCAATTCAATTTCCTCCACCGAAACCACATGAGAAGGATCAGATCGATAATGTCTCAACATAGACACATGAAAAACGTCATGAATACGATCTAATTCGGAAGACACGTAACAGTCCGATTTACACCCTAATTAGAATAGTGGTTTTGGGACCACAAATTCGAGTTAGAAAAATATTTTAATATTATTTTCCGTGTTTATAGCATGTGAATTGATATGTGTGAAATTCCCGTGATTTAATTTATCTATTTATGTGCTTATTTTACAAAAAGGACTAAATTGTAGAAAATGCAAAAGTTATGAGCTACTTGATATGTATGCTAAATTGACATGGCTTATTAATGTGAAGTCCTTATTATACAAATAGACATTGGATAGTGGGAATAGACATTAATGACCAACCATTATGTGCAATTATATATTTTATTGAAGGTTAAATTTGTAAATTAGATAATAAGTAATATAATTATAACACAAACATGAAAATAGGCCATTATCATCTTGTTCTTGCCAAATATAAGAAAAGAAAAAGAGGCATCTTCAAGCTTAGGTTTCGGCACTTCTAAGTATTAATTAAGGTATGGATTTTGTTCGGTTTTTGATAATTTCTATGTTTTTGTGATCTTTGCTTCGTATATTAGCTAGCCCATGCCTCAATTTTTGAAAGTGTTGATAATGTTTAAAGTTTTCATTGATGAATTCATGAGTTTTATGATGTTTGATAATGAATTATGCAAGCTTGGTGTTTGATATACATGTTTTGTAAAGTGATTTTTGACAAAAATATCAATTAAGGATTAAATTGAGAAAAGTTTAAATTGAGAGGCTAAAATGTGAAATAAATGAATTATATGGGCTTATATGAAGTGCAGTAACGTTCGGCTTAGCTTGGGTAAAATGAAATTATGCATTTGGTGATTTTATGAAATAGGGACTTAAATGTCAAAATGTGAAAATGTGAGGGCTAATTTGTAAAATGCCTTAAATATGTGTTTATGGATTGAATTGAATGTTTTGGTGAATAAAAGAGTTAAATTTGAACGTGTATATATCAAGAACCAAAGAAAATAAAATTAGATCAGGAGAAGTCGAAAGTAGTAGAATAGCCGTTCGTTTCCCTTCTTTTTCGTACGAGGTAAGCCTATATACAAATAAATGTGTTTGAGTTGATTTATTCATTTTTTTTATGAAATTGAACTGTGATGAATGATCATGGAATCTGAGAAAGTTTCAACAATGTGTTAAGGTCCGAAAAGTCCCGTACGAACCTTAGGAATAGTTAGGATATGTATGTCATGACATAGGATTCCAATATGTGTTATCATGTAAGACCACGTCTGGGAACGTTGGCATTGATTTGAGATTTACATGTAAGACCATGTCTGGGACATCGGCATCATATATGATTTCGTGTAAGACCCTATCTGGGATAGAGGCATCGATATTAAATTACATGTAAGACCAAGTCTGGGACATTGGCATTGTACGAGTTTTTTGAACTATCCGAGTATCCTATTTGATTCTGAATGGTTCAACGGGAATTCCAAGAAATGAATGACTATGTGAAATGTGTATCCAATGTAGGTACGTTTGAATATGAAAGGTAAGTATATGTGAAAATGTGAGTTGAGAACATTGAGATAAGATGTGTTATATACAAATGTGCTATGATTAAATGAGCTACATGGAGATGTGATATGTTTGTAAGCAAGTGGTCGAGAACTATTGAGCCAAATGAGAAATATGAAAATTTCTACTGTGTTATACTATACTCTATATGAATGAAATGGTTTATAATTGTTCTATGTGATATGTTTATTTGTATATGGCTTACTAAGCTTTTGAAAGCTTACGTTATCTGTGTTTGCATTGTTTTATAGATTATCGAAGCTACTGGGAGCTCGGGGATCGTTGAGGGTCATCACCACACTATCAAACTATATCTTGGTACCTTTTGAAAATGTACATTTTGAAGTATGGAATGTATAGTATAGAAAACTTAGGCTATGTTTTGAAATATGTAAATATATGTAGCTATGTGATGTGGCTTGTTAATGAATGTGACTATGGGTGAATATAGTTCATGCTATGTGATGCAAAATTTGGTATGTTTTGGTTGCTTTAAGTTTTTTTAATTTGATACTTGTGTGATGCTTGTAGGTATGACCCAAAATGGGTGGCAATTTGGCCTTGCAAATGGCCTATAATTGCCCACACGATTGAACACACGGCGTGTGTCTCAACCGTGTCCTTCACTATTTGAATTCAAGGTAAGTCAGACTTGCACACGGTCTAGACACACGGCGTGTGACAGGCCGTGTGGTTCAAGTCAGCTTTGCACACGGGCTGAGACATGGTCCAAGGCATGGACATGTGAGGCACACGGCCTAGCCATATGGGCGTGTGTCCTGTTTTGAAAGAAAAAAATTCTAAGTTCTGAAAAGTTTCGTATGAGATTAGTTTAGTCCCGAACTTTGTTTTCTAAAGCATGTTTAAAGTCTCGTAGACTTTCTGAAGGGACTATATGTGTGTGAATGCTTATGAAATGATGATGCATGATTGATGATGTGTTAATGAGTAAAATGTTTCGATATGTCCGGTAATGCCTCTTAACCTTAGTCCGGTAACGGATACAAGTTAGGGGGTGTTACAAGACAACTCTAACTGATAGGCAACTAGCCTAACACGCCTCAAAACCTAATATGATTCAATGAATTGTGGGTTTAACTTGCCTTTACGACCAAATCTAAGAACCTTCTTCCAAAGAGACACCTTAAGGAAAACACAGTCCCCCACCTCAAGCTCAATATCTCATTTCTTAAGGTCCGCGTAAGACTACTATATATTAGAAGCGACCTTAAATCGATCTCGAATCAAACGAACCTTATCTTCAGTCTCAGCCACTAACTTAAGACACAGAACCTTTGCTTTCCCAAACTTAGTCCAACAAACCAAAATGCAACATTTTCGACCATAAGGTGCCTCATAAGGCACCATCTGAATGCTAAAGTGAAAGCTATTATTGTAAGAAAATCCAGCAAGTGGCAGAAACTCCTCCCAACTACCTCAAAATCAACCACACAACTCCAAAGCATATCTTCCAAAATCTGAATTACTCTCTCAGACTGTCCATCGGTCTATGGATGAAATTCTGTATTGAAATCTAGTTGAGTACCCAAAGCCTCATGTAACTTCTGCCAGAAGAGAGAAATAAAATGAGGATCACTGTAACACCCCTTACCTGTAATCAACTCTGGAACCGGGTATGAGGCATTACCGAACTTAATGCACTTTAACATACAACTTTGGGCTATCAAATTTCATTCTAATAAAAAATCTTTCATTCACATTCATAACATTCTTATTATGGGCCTACGAGGCCTTACGGTGCAAACGGAGGGCCTCGAAATCAAATCGGGATCTTTTGTATACTTAGAAAAATTTTGCCTTAACAGGGCCAGACGCCCGTGTGAAATGGGACATGCCCGTGTGGGTAGGCCGTGTGGTCACACACACCCATGTCCCTAGCCCGTGTGGAATTTATTTTCTCTTTGAACCTATAGGGGTTTTCATATGGTCGGACACACACCCGTGCCTTGGCCCGTGTCCTTTACACGGCTTAGACACGCCCGTGTCATCACCCGTGTGTGAAAACCTGGGTATTCTGTTTGTGACGTCAACAACCAAATAAGGTGCACATAGCTTAGGCACATGCTCATGTGTCTAGCCCGTGGTCAACACTGACTTGCATCACTAACATGCAAGGGACACTTGGCCTAGTCACACACGGCCTAGACACACGCCCATGTGCCTACCCGTGTGGACAAGAACAAGGCTATATGCCAAGCTCCTTTTATCACCCTAACTCATACAACATCAATCACATTCAACCATTTACCAAACAACTCAATCATGTATCATCCACAGTCATGAATAACCTCATCTTTTCATATATATAATGATAATGAGCCATTAAATATGGCCATTTACAAAGTGTTCAACTTTAAAAGAGCCAACACACTTGGCCAAAACAGCAAAACATTTTCACTATGTCTAGCCCCTATACATACCATACTCAAAATGTTAAGTCTAATATACCAAGATAAGTTGATAGTGTGGATGATTTTCAAATTATCTTCGTATCTCGAGCCGACTCTTTGACACTATAAAACAAAGGAAAAGAAAGGGAGTAAGCTTTAAGCTTAGTAAGTTTACATGTAAACAATAAGCATCATAGCATGTGTTAATCAGTCAATAACATTTCATACTAAACAAGAATAATTCACATTTTCATAACCATGCTTACTCATCTCATCTCTTACCACCTCCCAACCGTATAACATTTATATTGCTCATATATCCTGTACTCATCACCACAAAGCCACATGAAACATTTACATAGACAATTTCTTGATGAACTATTTGGAATAATACTAAGTACCTGGTGGTTTCGAACACAGCCCACCATTAATGAATAATAAGGTGGTATTGCACATAGCTCACCAACAAGAATTTTTACGGTGGTTACGCACATAGCCCACCCAATGATAATACAAACGATGGTATCGCACACAGCCCATCGTGAATAAATAATAAGGTGGTATCGCACACAGCCCACCAAAAAGAATAATTACGATGGTATCGCACATAGCCCACCAATAAGAATATTTACTGTGGTATCGCACATAGCCCACCAATAAGAATATTTACGGATATTTTTCTGCACTTAAATATCTATTCCAAGGTTCATACGATAATTATTCACTATCTATCAATTTCAATCAATATCAAACATAATTGATCTCATTTATGCAATGCACCAATGAGTAACAACAAATGTATTAAAGATGTATCGTTTACACATATACTTACCTGGTGCAAAATGTATTAATCTTCATTTTAGTCCGTAACCTTGCCTTTTCCTCTGTCAAGGTTGTTTCCGCACTCTTCTTGATCTATAATAATAAAATTTACTCATTCAATCACTTTATAATTCATGATATATCAAAATTTCTCCTTAGGCAAAAATGACCATTTTGCCCTTCTATTTTGGCAAAATTATGATTTTGCCCCTAAGCTTGTAAATCATTTTTCATCACATTTTCTCATTAAACAAGCCTAGTTGAACATTTATTTCTCTTACAACAACTCACAAAACCAATTATTTCATGCATTTATTACACAAATTCAACCTTTACTAATAGGTCCCATTTAGGTGTTTTCATGGTAACACCTTTCACAAAAGTTGTTCCTTAACTCACTAACATTCATTTTCTTCCATAAAAACTCAGCAAACAACATGAACGCTCTCATGTAAATTCCCTAAACTTTCAACCATTTTGCAAAATAGTCCTCTCATTAGCTAGCTTAAGCTTTAGGGGTTCCAAAAGTACAAAAATTATCAAGAAAGACTCTAAAATCTCTTACTTCCAAGAGAATAGCTTGGCTGAAAGTTTGAACTCCAAAATCTTCTAATTTCTCTTCAATTTTCGGTGGAAGAAAAAGGGTGAATAGTGAAAGATGATGTAACACCCAAACCCAGCCCAAAACACCACGGCCGAATTCGGAATGTTACTAGGAAAAAAAGGTGAAAAGAGTTCTATTTTGAAGGTGAAAAATAAGTTTTAAGTTGTAAATCAAATACTTCGTTTAAAAGGGGTTTCCCGTTTAAAATTAGCAATTTGTCGACAATTAAAAATTTTGGGTTATATAAAGTTCAAATCGTTATTCATGCTTGAGTTTCAAGAGAAACGATTGTTTAAGCGATCCAAAGTTTAAACAAAACTTCATTTGTTACTCTCATGTTATAAATATCTTAAAACCACTTCTAATTAATTAACCACTAATAAATTCGAGTTAAACCATAATATCTCAAAACATTTAAAGCGGCCTTATTACAATAAAAATATCCCCAAAAAAAGTAACTAAAAGTTTATAATGTTCTTAGAAATAAAAACAGCTTCTGCATGGCCACCTCGAATCCACTCCAGCCCGATCCAAAGAACTACGAATTACCTGCATTGTTTGAAAAACAATGTGAGTCACCAGACTCAGTGTGAAATTAAACCACATCATTCCACAAATGGGCTTGACCCAAATCCACATCAAACCACATACCACGCATAATGATGCAATATGTTAACCCAACCCAACCTAGCATCCAACCGCTACACACCACCCGTATACCCATCCACACACACTAGGGGATTACTAAATCGACCCTCCATCCGCTACACACCTCTTTGGCAGTCTATGCGACGGGCACACTGCTCAAAGTCCACTTAGTGGACTAGCCACTGATCCACGTGATAAAATCACAAATATTCACGATGAGACTCAAGGTCATCATCAATCCACAATGAGGCTCGTGTCCATCATTAATTGTGACAGAGTCACCCACGTACATGAATGTACACACTTCCCCTTTATTCAATATATCCCGAACCCCATGCACATGCAGCATAATATGATGAAATGGCAATATAACATATGAACATACCAGATATGCATATATGACATGCTTACATAGATCCACAATTATTAACCACAATCTCAACATAGGTAGTATACTAACCTGGTTCCCGGATTACCCAATATGGGTAATAACACCACCACAGCCACTATTTCGGCTACCACACACAACACATACATTTAAATTAAAGCAAATAAATAAACAGTGTGTTAATTACACACCTGATAACTCACAATACCACGCCCTCTATGTCAACACTATCACTAATTGACACTACCGCTATTTGCCAACGATCCTGCTCTGACGCTGGCCCACACCCCGGTGGCCAATCCCGAACCGTTGAAACTGACCGCTTCTTGAATTTAGGGATAGGGACTACGTGTCCAACCCCTTTCTCTCCTTGGCTGATACTCGAATCCATCAACAAATCTTTGGTCAGAAGACCCGGGTTAACACGTTAAATCAGATCTATACGTACTAAATACTATCTTAATCGAATATCCTTACCAAAATTGACAACACCCGGAGAGTCTATCCTTGAACCAAGGGATTACCGAAATCCCTACATAAACCATATAAGATTCGGCTCTAACACTTAGGGACAAAAGAAGTGGCCTTCGGCCGAACGTTATATCTTCTTACCTTGATTGATCGAATCCTGAAAGATCACTAACACCCTCCTTAACGCTGGCTTCAAACAGAAGAGACACAAAGTTAAGGCCTCTATCAAGATTCGGCCACACTCAAGAACCAAAACTAGGCTTTTAGTTTCAGCAACCATAGAAAGAAAAGAGAAAGATTAAAAAAGAATAACGAACCCTTACCATTACTACCAACCCGACTGAGAAAATTGATAGGAGATGAACGACGACAACCCCTCTACAGGCTCTGACAGATTCGACCAAGAGATATAACTTGAGAAATAACCACAACAGAAGAAGAAAAGAAAGAGTAGAGATGAAAAAGAAGGGAATAATGGTGAATAGAAGGTTCAGCCAATGTTCTAATGGCTAGGAGGGTTATTCGGCTTTTGAGATTGAGGTGATTGGTGGAAAAGAAGAAGACGAGAGGGTTGAGGCTTATGAAATTTTGGCTATGGTGAAGGTGAAGGGTATATTTCGACTTTTAGAGAGTGAATAGCAAAGAGGAGAAAGAGTTTCAAAGAGAAAAGCAAAATGCACCAATGGTCTCTCACTTTCGGCTTTTGGTCATATGGAGAGAAAACAATTGAAGAGCTTTTGACTAACACTTTTCGGCACAAGACTAGAGAAGGGAGAAAACACAAAAGATGCACACTACAGCCACTAAGCAAATTCGGCACCTACCCCCCTCCAACATGACCGAAAATGCCAGCCCCTAGAACCCCATAACCGGCCAACTCTCACACCCCTCTCCACATCCCTTGTTTCACTCCTAACTTTCCTCCCCTCCACTCATTCAAACAGGTATGAATGATTCAAACTTCCCACCTTACTCCCCACCACTCATTCGAAATATTTGACCCAATCAAACTTCCATCTTTCAAGTGCCATTGCCGAATCCACTACCTCCCCCCTCTTGACTCAAAATACAACCCAAAATGCTGCCGATGTTGCTCGAACCTCCTCCCCCTTGGAACTCCCCTTGACGCAACTCCCCTGCACTCCAAATGACGCCTCCTTGCCACTCCACTACTCCACTTGTTATGTCATTGAACACCATATTAAACCCCTTAAGGCCTAACGCCACTAGCTCTCCCCTTAACAGCTTTGAACCAAAATTTTACTAAGGCTCCTACCAAACCCCAAGGTTTCCCCAAGCCCCCAAACATACTCAAACAATCATGCAACACCCAAGAGCACACACATACACAATAAAATGCGAGACCCCTAAATCCTGGATGTTACAGATGATATATTCTTTCCTTGTCTTATTTTATTCATTTTTGGTCAGCTAATTTCACCAAAATTTTGACAAAATTAATGTCTTTGTCCCCCTTGGCCAGCCATCACTCTTAAGGTGGTCTATTTGCACTTTAAAGACCTCCAATTTAATATTACATTGCTATTAGAGACTCCTAGCTTGAGAAATGGAACTTTCACACTTTATACAATTTAGTCCTTTTTCAAAATTAAGCATACAATCATTAAAGTTAAATCACCAAAATTTCTATGCAACCTTATAATCATGCTATAACACATAAAATAATATCAAAATAATTTTCTTCAACCTCGAATTAGTGGTATCAAACCCACTGTTCCGACTAGCCCCAAAATCGATCTGTTACAATCACGTTCTGAGATAATTGATACCAGAACCCCATGTGTAACACCCTTAACCCGTATCCGTCGTCGGACTAGGGTTACGAAGCATTACCCAACATAACATAACCCCAAACAACCATTCACAAATAAATAATTTAAATACCTATCATTTTTTTATTCAAATATTGTAATCAACTAACATGTAATAAAATTTAACTACTTATTTAGTTATATATAACAACATAGAATAATATAAACATGTATATACATTTCGTGCATAAAATACACTATTCATATGATCTTTACCGAATGCCTAATAGGTAATAATGAACTTCCATAGCATGCTTTAATCATTATCTTATTTAACCCTAATTCGTATAACCCATTTCATGTAAAAGGCATTTTTATTCAATACAAACAAAAAACCCAATTCATCAGGTCATCAAAACTCCATTCTCTGAATACATACATGATATAATCACTTTACTAAGATGAATTAACCATTATCAAAACCAAATATACATACACCAAACCTTATTTCACACATTCATTCTTATAACCAAGCATCAAACATATACACATCATGAATCAAACTTTCATCATAAGATATTAACATGACCAAACTCTAATAAACCGAAAATATCATATTTTAGCCATTTTCGCATGGCATACATAAATACAAAGTTACATATACTCATTATTTGCAACAATTCCAAAGGTAACATAGCCTATACATGCCATTAATACAAAAGATCAACTTTGATGAGGTACCAAAATAGTAGTTGATAGTGTGCTTGACTTCGACAAGAAACCCCGAGTACGAGCTTAAACTTCAAGACCTATAAATTGTCAAATGAAAACAACGGTAAGCTTACTTAGCTTAGTAAGTGATAAGCAATGGTTTTTATGAACAACATTTCAATAACTGAACTTTAAATGAATCAATTCAATCGTAAAAGAGCTCATAACAGTATACACATGTAATCGATTACTATGCAAACCTTACCTATTTTCATATGCCTCAAAACCACATATTATTATACCGCATATTCAATTTGAATAAATTCCTTAAATAATAGATACGTCTCATCCTGTAATTTCATGAAATAGGAGTAACTTACCTCGTTAATACCGTAATGTCCAAGATATCATGCATCATTTTCATAAGCAAATTTTCTAAATATCTCCATTCATTAGTCAATATTTTAATGAATTCATAACCTTGCACACTTAGTACCAACTTCCCGTAACGTATCTCGCACATAGAGCCGTTACTTAACATTTCCGCACACTTAGTGCCAACTTCCCGTAACGTATCGCTCATATAGAGCCGTTACTTAACATTTCCGCACACTTAGTGCAACTTCCCGTAATGTATCGCTCACATAGAGTCGTTACTTAACATTTCCGCACACTTAGTGCCAACTTCGCATAACGTGTTGCTCACATAGAGCTGTTACTTAATATTTCCACACACTTAGTGCCAACTTCCCGTAACGTATCGCTCACATAGAGCCGTTACTTAACATTTCTGCACACACAATGCCATATAATCAATTTCGCACACACATTGCTCAGTGTAAATATTCGCACACACAGTGCTCATTAACAAATCTCCTCTTAAACATAATATATATAGTCACATATTATAAATATGAACATACACAAATATGCACATTCAAACCAATTCTTTCCTCCTATAATTTACCATCGCATTCAGTCACGCTCAATTAAACACATATTTATTTATTCAATCACCACCATCACCTATTTCATGTTCCACAATTAACTACTACTCAACTCATAATTATTTATCCAGTCCAAACATATCAAAATTTGATACATAAGGCAAATATACATTCAGGCAATACAAATATTTAATCTTACACTCTATCACATTGGTAACATATATATATATCTTTATACATATTTCAACCATCCAAGGTATTTATATAAATAAATACATGTTCATGATACTATCATATTCGGCAAATACATTTAAAGTCACCGTACCACATTTGGCATCATCAAATATATATACACTCATACATATCCGAATATTCTATTCCCATATATATATATTTATCCCTTATCACAAGTGCATATATTTGGCCAACTCAATTATTCAATGGTTATAGATATATACATGTGTTTACTAATCCACATTCGGCTATCACATATAATAATTCCTATGCCTTATTCGGAAATTTGAAAATAAAATTTTATTTTGTCACTCGAACATGTACAATTTAATATAGAGATAATTCAAATTAATCTGGTTGCTTAAAACTTACCTCAAAATTTGAAGGATTGAGCTTTTCGACTATTCGTTCAACTTTGTTTTCCCCCGATACAAAACCTTTTCCTTTTGTGCTTGATCTAAATAATTCAAATTGAACTCATTCAACCACATATTCTACTTTGGACAGAAATAAATATTCAATTTAACCAACAATAAAGCTCAACCAAACAACCATAAAAATGTTAAATTTTGACAGCTTTGAATCCTCAACATGGTTTGCCTAATCGAATTATCATAAATCTTTTTTACATTGGACAGCATGTAAAACCACATTCAGTCATGCACTTAATCCAACCGAATTTGTCTTAAAATTTTCACATTGGACAGCATGTATAACCTCAACAAGATAGCACTTAATTCAACCAAATTTGTCTTAAACATTTTCGTATTGGGTAGCATGTATAACCTCAACAAGACAACACTTAATTCAACCAAATTTGTCTTAAAAATTTCATATTGGACAGTATGAAAAACCTCAATCGAAAATACATTTAATCTATACCAATTTGGACAGCAACAACTTTTTAAGAACATAATTAATCAAGGAAATTAAAGCTCAATTTACCATATTTATGCAAATTTATCATTTTTATCAGTAGTGTAGGTACCAAAACCGAAAATTTATAGGTTCAAGACCTTACAACTCAAAACATAAAATATCCACAATTTAATCACATCAATGAAGGGCCGAATGTTCATAGCCCTTCTTTCAACTCCTTTCTTCCATCTATTTGCTATTTAGCACATTCCAAAAATTTTCTTTCTATTAATACCTCCTTATACTAAGCTCTATCCAAAAATTCTAAAGAAAATATTGTTAACCTTGCATGCTTTTAACATATTCTACCATTAATCTCACAAAAACACAATTTCCATCCATGGCAACTTATTTTCGGTCAAGAAAGCTAAAATGGTAAACATGCCATGGCCGTTTTATTTTATGTTTTATTAAAATAGATTTTTAATATAAGATATGTATTATCATCACTACATAATAAATTAAAATAATAGCAAAATTCTTAGTGGATGCATGTTGCCGTCCACTACATAATAAAAAGGTTAAATTTTAACATAAAATCCCTTAATTTAAAAGACACTTTGATTTAATCCTCTCTATGAAGCAATTGGCAAATTTTATCACTCTTGCAATTTAATCCTTTTTCTTAAATTAATCACCCATACATGAAATTAATCAATGATATTTTAACACATGTTTAACCACATAGCATAGATATCAAAATAATAATTAAAAATATTATTCTATCCCAGATACGGGGTCCCGAGACCACGTTCCAATTAGGGTCAAAATTGGGCTGTTACAACTCTCCTCCCTTAAGGGATTTTCGTCCCCGAAAATCTTACCAATGAATAAGTGTAGATAACATTCTTTCATTGATTCCTCGGTTTCCCAAGTTGCTTCCTCTATCCCGTGCTTGTGCCACAAAAATTTAACTAGCGATATCTTCTTGTTTCGCAACTCTTTTGCTTCACGAGTTAAGATGCAAATCGGTTCTTCTTCATATGTCAAATCGGGCTGGATTTCAATCTCTGATGGATTGATCACATGAGAAGGATCAGATCTATATCGTCGAAGCACCGACACGTGAAAAACCTTATGGATCTTGTCTAACTCAGACGGCAACCTCAATCTGTACTCAACCGGCCCGATTCGCTTGATAATTTTATACGGCCCAATAAATCTCGGACTTAGTTTTCCCTTTCGACCAAATCTAACTATCTTTTTCCACGGTGATACTTTTAAGAACACTCGATCACCCACTTGAAACTTTATATCTTTTCATTTCAAATCTGCGTACGACTTCTGACGATCTGATGCGACTTTCAAACTTTCTCGAGGCATATGCTACGACTTTACCCTCCTGCATCAATACACAACCGAGTCCATTTAAAGATGCATCACTTTACCCGACTCTGGTTGAACGAGCACCGGAGCTTCCGTTAACAAGGTCTTCAGTTGATCAAAACTTTTCTGACACCTTTCTGACGACTCGAATTTCACATCCTTCTGTAATAGTTTTGTCATCGGGGTTGCTATCATCGAGAATCCTTTTACGAAACGTCTATAATATCCCACAAGCCCTAAAAACTACGTACCTCAAAAATATTCAGTGGAGGTTTCCAATCCAATATAGCCGAGATTTTACTCGGGTCAACCCAAATGCCCGACAATGAAATAGCATGCCCTAAGAAGCTGACTTCTTTCAACCAAAACTCAAATTTACTAAATTTTGCATACAATTGCTTATCACGCAAAATCTGTAACACTAGCCTTAAATGCTCAGCGTGCTCGGTTTCGTCTCGTGAATAGATCAATATGTCATCTATGAATACAACTACAAACCGATCTAGATACGGTCTGAATACCCGATTCATCAGATCCATAAAAATAGCGGGGGCATTAGTGAGCCCAAACGGCATCACCAAGAATTTGTAATGACCGTATCTCATCCGAAAGGCAGTCTTCGGTACATCTGATTCTCTAACTCGCAAGTAATAATATCCTGACCTTAGGTAAATTTTTGAAAACACCGAGGCTCTTTTCAGCTGATCAAATAAATCATCAATATGTGGCAATGGGTATTTGTTTTTTACGGTACCTTATGGAGCTGTCGATAGTCAATGCACATTCTTAATGTTCCGTCTTTCTTCTTCACAAATAGAACAGGCGCACCCCAGGGAGAAAAACTTGGTCGGGCGAAACCTCTATTCGTCAATTCTTACAACTGAGCTTTCAATTCTTTTAATTCAGTAGGTGATATTCTATATGGTGCTATTGATATCGGAGTGGTCCCTGGCACTAGCTCAATCCCAAACTCTACCTCACGAACAGGTGGCAATCCTGGTAATTCCTCCAGGAACACATCTGGATATTCACTAACAACCGGTACTAATTCAATCTTCTTTTCGGTTACCCTATTGTCAATCACATATGCAAGATAGGCTTCACAACCCTTTCTCAAATACTGCCGAGCCAACATCGAAGATATCACCGCAGGTAGTCCATTCAAATTCATAGTTTCAATTCAGATTATCTTGTTATTCGGACATCTTAAATTAATAGTCTTTCATCTGCAATTCACTACCGCATCGTGAACTGTCAACCAATCCATACCGAGAATAATGTCGAACTCATCGAAGGGTAAAAGCATCAGATCAGCAGGAAAACACATGTCTCAAACCATCAAAGGGCAGTTCTTGCACTCTTTATTAACTAATACACATCGACCCAGGGGGTTTGAAACCCGAATCACAAATTCAGTAAACTCAGCAGGTAGAGTCTTACTGGATACTAATGTTTCACACACATACGAATAAGTTGAGCCGGGATCAATCAAAGCAGTTACATTAGTATCGAAGAGAGTGAAAATACCGGTAATAACGTCTAGGGATGAGGGCTCTTCTCTAGCACGGATGGAATAAGCTTTAGCTGGTACACAGGCATCTGATCGAACAACCGCGTTTGTAGTCCCCCTCTATGCACCACTCCTACCTCCCCCAAAACGAGATGATCTGCCTCTAGCTGTAGTACTGCTCGGTCTCGCACTCTGAGCATTACCCTTTTCAGCGGTCTCTGGGCAATCTCGAATGAAATGGTCCTGCGAGCCACACTTGTAACAAGTGCGAGAATTGGATTTACCCCAACACTCTCCAAAATGTCGTCTGCCACACTACTGACACGCAGGTTTGCTCGATCTCTCATTGCCAACACTAGCAACTGATGTAGCCTGAAAACTCACTGGTGGTCGTTCTCGTATAGAAATCTAGGTGTTAGGTTTGGATCGGCTACCATTATTCTTGAATTTCTTTGTTACCATCTGTGAAAATTTACCCGCAGATCTCTTTCGGAAATCTTTAGACTCAAGCTCAACTCTCCGTTTTTCTTTCCCCAGTTCTTCAACTTTACATGCTCTTTCAACTAGTACAACGAACTCATTAATCTCAAGAATGCCAACCAGAAGCTTTATGTCTTCATTTAAACCTTCCTCGAACCTCCGGCACATAGCAGCCTCCGACAAAACACATTCATGAGTGTAGCGACTAAGTCGCACAAACTTGCGCTCATACTCAGATACGGTCATATGACCCTGTTTAAGCTCACGAAATTCTTTGCGCTTAGAGTCCCTGTTTAAGCTTATATACTTCTTACGAAATTCCATCTGGAAGAAGTCCCAAGTAACCCTCTCTTTTGGAACAACTGACACGAGTGTATTCCACCAATAATAAGCAACATCCCGTAGTAATGATATGGCACACTTCAGACACTCATCGGGTGTACAGGACAGCTCATCGAAAACACGAACAGTATTATCGAGCCAAAATACGGCTCGCTCTGCATCATCATCATCCTCGCTCTAAATTCTTGAGCTCCGTGTTTTCTTATGCGATCAACTGGAGGCTTATTTACTCTTTTGGAATTGACAATCAGGGGTACCACCGGTACTACAGGAGGAATGTTTGAATTCAGGGGTGGTTGAACAGCCGGATTGGTTCGTATGAATTGACAGAACCAATCGTTCATCATACTATAGAAGGATTGTCTGGCCCCCTCATCAGGATTACTCGTAGCCGGTCGAGATTCCTCTGGCGCGATCCATTGCGTGGGAACGGGTGCCACTGTCATCTGCTATGACTCGCTCAGCATCTGGATCCATTACTATATGAAAGAAAAAACACATTTCATTGTCAGAAGTCATCACACTATCATAGTATAAAATAATGGCATGTATAGCTAGACTCACACGTGCTACGTTAGTCCAAGAACCGACTAAACCGTAGCTCTGATACTAATCAAATGTAACACCCCTAATCCGTATCCGTCGTCGGATTAGGGTTACGAGGCATCACCCAACATAACATAACCCCAAACAAGCATTCACAAATAAATAATTTAAATACCTATCATTTGTTTATTCAAATATTGTAATCAACTAACATGTAATAAAATTTAACTACTTATTTAGTTATATATAACAACATAGAATAATATAAACATGTATATACATTTCGTGCATAAAATACACTATCCATATGATCTTTACTGAATGCCTAATAGGTAATAATGAAATTCCATAGCATGCTTTAAACATTATCTTATTTAACCCTAATTCGTATAACCCATTTCATGTAAAAGGCATTTTTATTCAATACAAACAAAAAACCCAATTCATCAGGTCATCAAAACTCCATTCTCTGAATACATACATGATATAATCACTTTACTAAGATGAATTAACCATTATCAAAACCAAATATACATACACCAAACCTTATTTCACACATTTATTCTTATAACCAAGCATCAAACACATACACATCATGAATCATACTTCCATCATAAGATATTAACATGATCGAACTCTAATAAACCCAAAATATCATATTTTAGCCATTTTCGCATGGCATACATAAATACAAAGTTACATATACTCGTCATCTGCAACAATTCTAAAGGTAACATAGCCTATGCATGCCATTAATACAAAAGATCAACTTTGATGAGGTACCAAAATAGTAGTTGATAGTGTGCTTGACTTCGACAAGAAACCCCGAGTACGAGCTTAAACTTCAAGACCTATAAATTGTCAAATGAAATCAACAGTAAGCTTACTTAGCTTAGTAAGTGTTAAGCAATGGTTTTTATGAACAACATTTCAATAACCGACTTTAAATGAATCAATTCAATCGTAAAATAGCTTATAACAGTATACACATGTAATCGATTACTATGCAAACCTTACCTATTTTCATATGCCTCAAAACCGCATATTATTATACCGCATATTCAATTTGAATAAATTCTTTAATTAATAGATACGTCTCATCCTATAATTTCATGAAACATGAGTAACTTACCTCGTTAATACTGTAATGTCCAAGATATCATGCATCATTTTCATAAGCAAAATTTCTAAATATCTCCATTCATTAGTCAATATTTGGATGAATTCATAACCCTGCCCACTTAGTACCAACTTCCTGTAACGTATCGCTCACAAAAAGCCGTTATTTAACATTTTCGTACACTTAGTGCCAACTTCCTGTAACGTATCGCTCACATAGAGCCGTTACTTAACATTTTCGCACACTTAGTGCCAACTTTTCGTAACATATCACTCACATAGAGCCGTTACTTAACATTTCCGCACACTTAGTGCAACTTCCCTTAATGTATTGCTCACATAGAGTCGTTACTTAACATTTCCGCACACTTAGTGCCAACTTCGCATAACATATCGCTCACATAGAGCCGTTACTTAACATTTCCACACACTTAGTGCCAACTTCCCGTAACGTATCGCTCACATAGAGCCGTTACTTAACATTTCCGCACACACAGTGCCATATAACCGATTTCGCACACACAGTGCTCGGTGTAAATATTCGCACACAAGTGCTCATTAACAAATTCCTCTTAAACATAACATATATATTCACATATTATAAATATGAACATACAGAAATACGCACATTCAAACCAATTCTTTCTTCCTATAATTTACCATCACATTCGGTCACGCTCAATTAAACACATATTTATTTATTCAGTCACCACCATCACCTATTTCATGTTCCACAATTAACTACTACTCAACTCATAATTATTTATCCAGTCCAAACATATCAAAATTTCATACATAAGGCAAATATACATTCAGCCAATACAAATATTTAATACATATATCAACCATCCAAGGTATTTATATAAATAAATACATGTTCATGATACTATCATATTCGGCAAACACATTTAAAGTCACCGTACCACATTTGGCATCATCAAATATATATACACTCACACATATCCGAATATTCTATTCCCATATATATATTTATCCCTTATCACAAATGCATATATTTGGCCAACTCAATTATTTAATGGTTATAGATATATACATGTATTTACTAATCCCCATTCGGCTATCACATATAATAATTCCTATGCCTTATTCGGCAATTTGAAAATAAAATTTTATTATGTCACTCGAACATGTACAATTTAATGTAGAGATAATTCAAATTAATCTGATTGCTTAAAACTTACCTCAAAATTTGACAGATTGAGCTTTCCGACTATTCGTTCAACTTTGTTTATCCACGATCCAAAACCTTTTCCTTTTGTACTTGATCTAAATAATTCAAATTGAACTCATTCAACCACATATTCTACTTTGGACAGGAATAAATATTCAATTTAACCAACAATAAAGCTCAACCGAACAACCATAAAAATGTTAAATTTTGACAGCTTTGAATCCTCAACATGGTTTGCCTAATCGAATTATCATAAATCTTTTTTACATTGGACAGCATGTAAAACCACATTCGGTCATGCACTTAATCCAACCGAATTTGTCTTAAAATTTTCACATTGGACAGCATGTATAACCTCAACAAGATAGCACTTAATTCAACCAAATTTGTCTTAAACATTTTCGTATTGGGCAACATGTATAACCTCAACAAGACAACACTTAATTCAACCAAATTTGTCTTAAAAATTTCATATTGGACAGTATGTAAAACCTCAATTGGACATACATTTAATCTATACCAATTTGGACAGCAACAACTTTTTAAGAACATAATTAATCAAGGAAATTAAAGCTCAATTTACCATATTTATGCAAATTTATCATGTTTATCAGTAGTGTAGGTACCAAAATCGAAAATTTAAAGGTTCAAGACCTTACAACTCAAAACATTAAATATCCACAATTTAATCACATCAATGAAAGGCCGAATGTTCATAGCCCTTCTTTCAACTCATTTCTTCCATCTATTTGCTATTTAGCACATTCCAAAAATTTTCTTTCTATTAATACCTCCTTCTACTAAGCTCTATCCAAAAATCCTAAAGAAAATATTGTTAACCTTGCATGCCTTTAACATATTCTACCATTATTCTCACAAAAACATAATTTCCATCCATGGCAACTTTTGACTTTCACAACCAATTCAAGAATTTGAGTATGGGCTAGTTAATATACAGGACAATAACCTCAAAATTATTAAAATTAACAAAAACTCAGTGAAATTACTCACCTTAATAAAACATGCAAATGCCAAAATAGATGAAAGCTTAACTCCTCTCTTCTTCTTTATTTTCAATCAAGAAAGCTAAAATGGTAAACATGCAATGGCCATTTTCTTTTATGTTTTATTAAAATAGATTTTTAATATAAAATATGTATTATCATCACTACATAATAAATTAAAATAATAGCAAAATTCTTAGTGGATGCATGTTGCCGTCCATTACATACTAAAAAGGTTAAATTATAACATAAAATCCCTTAATTTAAAAGACACTTTGATTTAATCCTCCCTATGAAGCAATTGGCAAATTTTATCACTCTTGCAATTTAATCCTTTTTCTTAAATTAATCACCCAAACATGAAATTTAATCAATGATTTTTTAACACATGTTTAACCACATAACATAGATATTAAAATAATAATTAAATATATTATTATATTCCAGATTTGGGGTCCCGAGACCACCGTTCTGATTAGGGTCGAAATTAGGCTGTTACACCATGAAGCCTAACAATCTCAGAGACATAAAGTTTTGCCAACTTCCGTAAGGAGTAGTCAGTCTTAACCCAAACTAAATCTTTTTTAGTAGGCATCAAGGGCAACCCGCTAACAAAATCCATAGTTACCCGTTCCCATTTTCACAATGAAATCTTAACGGGTTGAAGAAATCTAGAAGAAAGTTGGTGCTCAACCTTAACTTGCTAGCACGTCAAGCAATAGGACACAAAATCAGTTACCTCTCTTTTCAACCCAGGCCACCAGTACAACTCACGGAGGTCATAATACATCTTATTTCCACTGGGGAACATAGCATATGAGCCATTATACGCCTCCCTCAGAATAGCTTGCCTTACGTTCAAATATTTAGGCACACAATTTCGACCTCGAAAATGCAAAATATTATCATTATTATACTCAAAGTTTGAAGCCTTACCCTCATCCATCTAGTAAACTCGATTGACTAAGGACTCATCTAGAAGCTGCTTACTTTTAATCTTATCCAACAAAGATGAATTAACCTAAATCTCAACCAAAATCCCACCATTATCAAACAAACTTAGGCAAGCAAACATCATCCTCAATGTAGTCATAGATCTTTGACTAAGAGAATCAGCCACTACATTGGCCTTACCAGTATGGTACTCAATCGAACATCCATATTTCTTAATCAACTCAACCCAATGACACTGCCTAAGATTCAACTCCTTCTAAGTGAGCAGATACTTAAGGCTCTGATTGTAATATCCAGTTTTGAAGTTAGTCAGAATAGTGGTTTTGGAATCCCTAAACCGAGGTTAGAGAATAATTTTAATATTATTTTATGGGTTATAACATGATTGTATGAGTGCATGAAAATTTTGGTGCATCAACTTTAGCGATTTCATGCTTAATTTTGAAAAAAAAGACGAAATCGCATAAAGTGCGAAAGTTTTATTCTACAAGCTAAGGGTGTCAAATAACTATAGAATATTAAATTGGAGGTCCTTAAAATGAGATTAGGCCCTTAGAAAGTGTTTGCCGGACATAGGGGACAAGAAATGAAAAATTTAGTCAAAGTATGTGAGTATTTGGTGACTTAAATGAGTAATAAAATAAAGAAAAGCTATCATCTTTTTCATTTTTTTCTTCTTCCACCGAAAATTTCAGCAAAGAGGGGCTTTGGAAAGCTTGAAAATTTTCAGCCACTTAAACCCTTACAAGTAAGTGATTTTAATGGCTACCCTTGATAATTTTTATACTTTTGGAACCCTTGTAGCTTAAGCTAGCTAAGGAGGGGACAATTTTGCTATATGGTTGAGAGTCTAGGGTTTTGCCAAGAAAACATTTATATTGTTTGTTGAATTTTTATGGAAGAAAATGAACCTTGGTTGTTAAATAAACAACTTTTGTGAAATGATTTTTCATGAAAACACCTAAAATGGACCTTTTTGTAAAGGTTTTAAAATAGGTAGTAAATGTGTGAAATAATTGGAATTGTGAGTTGCTATAAGTTTATTATATGTTTGGCTAGGCTTGGAGAGTAAGAAATTTGATGAAAATTGATTTACAAGCCTAGGCGTAAAATCGTAATTTTGTGAAAGTCTAAGGGCAAAACGGTAATTTTATCAAAGTAGTAATTTTAAAATGTCTTGATTTTTATGGTGATTAAATAAGTGAAATTGTCATTATAGATCAATAAACACGAAGTCCAGACCAAAATCGAGGAAAGAACAAGGTGGTGGACTAAATCGAACAAATATACATATTTTGGTACTGAGGTAAGTTTGCATGTAATAAAGCTACTAATGTTATTATGTTTTTAAATGCTTGATATCATGAGAAATGTATATTATCTCTATGAAATTGGTTAATGATGTCTTAATGAATGTATGATGAAATTTTGTTAAGTCGAAGTCCCAGTTGAACCTTAGGAATAGCAAGGATACCATTGTCACAATATGAGAATCAGGAGGTCCCGCATAAGACCATGTCTAGGACATGGTCTCGACACCGAAAGGAGATTTCGTATAAGACTATATATGGGATATGGCATTGGCAACGTATTACGTCTATGATGATTCTTATGTATCCTCAAGTATTCCAAGTGGTTCAACGGGATAAGGAGTTAAGTTTATGTCAGAGATGAAATTAGTGCTAAAGTTATGTGATGAAGTGATACAAGAACATATGAGTAACTTACGAGAAATGTGTCTGATATGTGATATGTGATTGGTAAGAGTAAGCATTAGTAAGTTACGATAACGTGCTTGAGAATTTGTGTTATTACTCAATGTAATTTATGGATGTTATCATAAGTCATTATGTTGCTATTTATTTCATGAAAACTTACTAAGCTTTATGCTCCTCTCTTTTACATTTCTTATAGTATTGGCAAACTAGCTCGGGGATCGAAGGAAGTCAGAGGCTCGATCACACTATCAATTGGAACATTTGGTTTAGTTAGACTTATCTTTTTGAATATGGCATGTATAGGGACTTAGTCTTTGTAAAGTGTCATATTGTTTTGGCCAAATGTGTTTGCTTAATTTGGAGATGAATTCAATTTGTATAAGGCCATAATTGATGGCTAATTTTTATTATTACTATATGAAAATGATTATGTTTATCATGTATGTGCAAATTGCATGGTTGAGTAATTGGTATAGTTATACAAGAATAAATAGGTTGCTTGATGTGGCTTATGATGGTGCGAGTAGGGTTGGCAGAAATGGGCTTGGTAAATAGCCTTGTTCTTGTCCACACGGGTAGACACACGGGCGAGTGTCTGTCCCATGGGTGTGTGGTTTGGTCGTGTGTCCCCCTACATTGTAAGTTGGCAAAATAGAATGCCCAATAGACGGGCTGAGACATGGCCGTATGTCTCAACGTATGGAAGACACGGTCATAGGACATGGGCATGTGCCCAGGCAGCGCAAAGTCTACACCTAAATTTAGGAATTTAATTCGCCACACAGTCTAAGGACACGGGCTTGTGCCTTGGCCGTGTGACCTTATTAGGTTGATGACGTTAGAAATAGAATGTCAAGGTTTTTGTACACGGGACAAGACACAGGCGTGTCATGGCCGTGTGAGGGACACGGGCCATGGACACGGGCGTGTGTCAAGCCGTGTGAAAACCCCTGTATGTTTGAATTGAGATAATGAATCCACACGGGCGTGTCACACTTCCACACGGACGTGTGCCCCTGTTTTTAATAACATTTTCCAAGGTTTTCCAAAGAACTCGATTTGATCTCGAAACGTTTCTAAGATGTGTTTTGGGCCTCATAGGCCTATGTTAAGGATGTTAAGAGAAAGTTTGAAAAGTTTTAAATTTGAACAGACTTTTATGATTCAGAATTGTATGTATGCATGTGTTTAAGTTAGGTAATGCCTCGTACCCTGTCCCAGCGTTAGATACGAGTAAGAGGCGTTACATTTAGTGGTATTAAAGCTATGGTTTAGTCGATTCTCGGACTAACCTAGCATGTGGATGAGTGTAGCTATACTTGCCATATATGAATTATGATAGTGTGATGACTCCTGATGATTTAAATTATGTTTTCATATAGTAAATGGATTTCGACAGAGAAAAGGTGGATGATTTAGAAAGTAACGCGCCGGCCCCCGCTCAAGGGACGGTGCCAACTGAAAATGAGAATAGACCAAAGACTCTGAGTTAGAGAGGAGGAGAAGAGGCTAAGGAAGCCTTTCTCCACATGATAAATGCCTAGTATACGGAGTTCGTTCGAACGAACTCGAACACGTAACCTCTTCCACCCCCACCTATTCCTCAGCCTACCCTTATAGCTCCCTAAGTTGTAGAAGTAGTAAGAAGGAAAAAGCCCCCTTGTTGATAGAATCCAAAAATAATACGCTAAGGAATTCTGAACTAATAAAGATAATGATCCGAAAAAAAGAAGAATTCTGGCTTGAAAATACCATCAGGGTATTTGATGAACTTTCTTGCACAGCCGAAAAGTGTATGAACTATGTTGTATCTCTCTTAAGAGATTTAGCTTACCAATGCTGGAACACCCTTGTGTCGGTAGTATAAAGGGAGAAAGTTAATTGGGAATTTTTCCAATTAGAGTTCCAAAAGAAGTATATTACACAAATATTCATCGACCAGAAAAGAAAGTAATTCCTTTAGTTAAAACAAGGCAGAATGACAGTAACCGAATATGATTACAAACTTAGTAAATACGCCCGGGAGTGCATATCCACTAAAGCCATTATGTGTAAAAGGTTTGAGGATGGGTTAAATGAGGATATCCACTTGTTTTTTGGTGTCCTAGAACTAAAGGAATTTGTTGTGTTAGTAGATAGAGCTTGCAAGGCCGAGGAATTGGCGAAATAGAAAAGAAAGGCTGAAATCGAGTCTCGTGACTCGAGGAAAAGACAATTGGGTAAGTCATTTCAATCTTCATCCAATAAATCAAGAGAGTTTACTACTCGATCAGCCACTTTAGCTGGGTTTTCAAACAGAAGTAAGGGTAAACAGTACTTGAGGTCTAAAGCTCAGACCACTTCGATTGCTAGTGTTGGTAATACTCGACCAAGTAGACTGGAATGTCCACAGTGTGGCAGACATCACCCCAGTGAGTGCCAAACAAATGAGAAAGCTTCTTTCAAGTGTGGATCCCCAGATCATTTTATTAGAGATTGCCCTAAGATAGTTGAAAAAGAGAAATCTCAGAGTATAAGATCGGGAACTACTACTAGAGGAAGGTCACAAAGAAATCCGGGAAATGGAACGAGTAGTAAGAATACACCTAGAGAGCAGACTACAAGATCTGAGGGTAGAGCGCCTAAGAGAACTTATGTCATTCATGCTCGCGAAGAGGCGTCCTCCCCTAATATGATTAGGGTACATTTTCTCTCTATGATACTCATGTTGTTGCTTTAATTGATCCGAGATCTACCCATTCATATGTTGCATGAAATTAGTACCTAGTATGAACATGCCTATAGAGTCTACAGAATTCATGATAAAAGTGTCAAGTCCCCTAGGTAAATGTATGTTAGTTGATACAATATGCAAAGATTGTCCTTTGATGATTAGAGGTCATTATTTTTCGGCTAATCTCATGTTATTGTTGTTTGATGAATTTGATGTAATTCTTGGTATGGATTGGTTAACTGCTCATGATGTGATAGTAAACTGTGGAAAGAAATATATTGAATTGAAATGTGAAAATGGGGATACTCTTCATGTGGAACCAGATGAACAGAACAAATTGCCTGTAGTGATTTCTTTTATGTCTACTCAGAAATATGTAAGGAAGGAGTATGAAGCTTATCTTGCCTTTGTGATGAATGACAAAGAGTCTGAGTTAAGAATTGAATCAGTACCAATAGTATATGAGTATCCAAATGCATTTTCGGAAGAATTGCCAAGGTTGCCTCCGGTTAGAGAGATTAAATTTGGTATTGAGTTAGCCCCTGGTACTGCCTCCATTTCAATTGCTCCATATAGGATGGCTCCGACTGAGTTGAAAGAATTGAAGGCACAGTTACAAGAGTTGACGGATAAAGGTTTCGCAAGACCGATTTATTCTACGTGGGGTGCTCCCATATTTTTTGGGAGAAAGAAAGATGATTCCATAAGATTATGTATAGATTATCGGCAACTTAATAAGGTAACCATAAAGAATAAGTACCTATTGCCAAAGATCGATGATTCTTTTGATCAATTGAAGGGAGCCACTGTATTTTCCAAGATAGACTTGAGGTCCGGTTATTACCAGTTGAGAGTCAAAAACTCAGATGACCTGAAAACTGTATTCTAGACAAGGTACGATCATTATGAATTTCTAGTTATGCCTTTTGGTTTGACCAATGCCCCTGCTGTATTTATAGATTTGATGAATTGCATCTTTCAGCCATATTTGGATAATTTTTTTATAGCCTTTATTGATGATATATTGATTTACTCTCGTGATGAGAACGAGCATGTTAAGCATTTGAGAACAGTTTTGCTAACTTTAGGAGGTAAACAATTATATGCCAAGTTTAGTAAAATTGAATTTTGGCTTAAGGAAGTCAAATTTTTGGGGCACATTGTTTCGGGTGACGGTATTCGAGTTGAGCCGAGTAGGATTTCAGCGATTGTTGATTGGAAACTGCAGAGGAATGTATCCGGTTAGAATTTTTCTAGGCCTAGCTGGTTATTACCGACAGTTTGTCAAAGGATTTTCTATGATAGCTACCCCGATGACGAGGCTACTACAAAAAGATGTGAAGTTTGAGTGGAAAGAAAAGTGCCAACATAGTTTTAAGAAACTAAAGGCATTGTTAACTGAAGATCCAGTTTTAGTACAACCTGAACCGGGAAAGGAATTTGTGGTCTACAGTGATGTATCCTTGAATGGATTGGGTTGTGTACTTATGCAAGAAGGCAAGGTGATAGCTTATGCCTCTAGACAGTTAAAGCCGCACAAGAAGAATTACCCGACCCATGGTTTGGAATTAGCTGCCATCGTATTTGCATTAAAGATTTGGAGACACTATTTGTATGGCGGGAAATGTCGGGTATTCACTGATCAAAAAAGTCTAAAATACTTGATGACTCAAAAATAATTGAACCTAAGGCAACGAATGTGGTTAAAGCTGATAAAAGATTACGAGTTAGTGATTGACTACCACCCAAGAAAGGCGAACGTGGTCGCCGATGCTTTGAGTAGGAAATCCTTGTTTGCATTAAGGGCTATGAATACACGATTAGCTTTATCGAATAATAGCTCTATTCTAGCTGAGTTGAGAGCTAGATCTATGTTTCTCCAAGAGATTTGTGAAGCTCAGAAAGGCGACAGTGATTTGCAAGCCAAAAGAGTTTACTGTGCAACGAGTGTTGAGTCAGACTTCTGTATTAGTTCAGATGGATGGTTGATGTTCCAAGATAGGGTCTGTGTACCAAGAGATGATGAACTTATTCAGAAAATTTTGCACGAAGCACATAGCAGCTGTTTATCTTTACATCCAGCCAACATTAAAATGTATAATGACTTGAAGAAATAGTATTGGTGGCCGAGTATGAAGAAAGATATTTCTGAGTTTGTATCGAAATGCTTGATTTGTCAGCAAGTGAAAGTTGAACACCAAGTACCTTTGGGCCTACTTCAGCCTATTATGGTTCCCGAGTGGAAATGGGATCGTATTACTATAGACTTTGTGACGGGTTTACCTTTGACACCGAAAAAGAAGAATATCGTATGGGTTATGGTTGATAGACTCACGAAATTGGCCCATTTTATATTGGTATGCATTGACTATTCGTTTGACAAGCTGAGAATTGTATGTTATAGAAATTGTGCGACTTCACGGGGTGCCGTTGTCGATCATATAGGATAAAGATTCGCGATTTACAGCATGATTTTGGAAAAAGTTGCAAGAAGCCTTGGGCACAAAGTTGAGTTTTAGTACAACTTTCTATCCGCAAACCAATGGGCAGTCAGAGAGGGTAATACAAATACTTGAAGACATGCTTCGATACTGTGTTTTGGAATTCCAAGGTAATTGCGAAAAATACTTACTGTTAGTGGAATTTGCCTACAATAATAGTTTTCAGTCGAGTTTGAAGATGGCGCCTTATGAGGCATTATATGGGCGTAAGTGCTGAACGCCCCTGTATTGGACTGAACTCAGATAGAATCAGATTCACGGGTCTATCTAGTTAGAGAAACCGAAGAGAAAGTAAAAGAGAATTCGTGATTGTTTAAAAGCTGCTTCTGATAGACAAAATTCCTACGCGGATTTGAAATGGAAAGAGAATGAGTTCCATGTTGGTGATAATGTATTTTTAAAAGTATCACCATGGAAGAAAGTTCTCAGATTTGGACGGAAAGGCAATTTGATCTGTGCTTTATCGGACCGTATAAGATCACTGAGAGGATAGGACTGGTAGCCTATCGGTTAGGTTTTCCATCTG
Organism: Gossypium bickii; assembly: GCA_025503065.1. Taxonomy (NCBI): domain Eukaryota; kingdom Viridiplantae; phylum Streptophyta; class Magnoliopsida; order Malvales; family Malvaceae; genus Gossypium; species Gossypium bickii. The sequence continues at coordinate 34,852,303 of CP106717.1, read as the reverse complement.
AGTTGAAAAAGATTCATGATGTGTTCCATGTGTCTATGTTATGTCGCTACCAATTAGACCTATCACATGTGATTTCACCAATAGAGGTTGAGTTATGTTCAAACATGACTTATGGTGAAGAGCCGGTTAAGATTTTTCCACGAGAAGTCAAACAGTTAAGAAATAAAAGTATAGCCCTTATGAAAGTACTAGGTCAGATTAAATAATTTTAATATTATTTTATGGGTTATAAAATGATTGTATGAGTGCATGAAAATTTTGGTGCATCAATTTTAGTGATTTCATGCTTAATTTTGAAAAAGGACAAAATCGCATAAAGTGCGAAAGTTTTATTCTACAAGCTAAAGGTTTCAAATAGCTATAGAATATTAAACTGGAGGCCCTTAAAATGCAATTAGGCCCTTAGAAATGTTGGTCGGCCATTGGGGACAAGAAATGAAAAATTTGGTCAAAATAGGTGACTATTTGGTGACTTAATTGAGTAATAAAATAAAATAGATAAAACCTATCATCTTTTTCATTTTTTCCTTCTTCTTCCACCGAAAATTTTAGCAAAGATGGGGCTTTGGAAAGCTTGAAAAAATTCAGCCACTTAAACCCTTGCAAGTAAGTGATTTTAATGGCTATCCTTGATAAATTTTGTACTTTTGGAACCCTTGTAGCTTAAGCTAGCTAATGAGGAGACTATTTTGCTATATGGTTGAGAGTCTAGGGTTTTTAAACCTAGATTTGAACCTGCGTCAAAGAAGATGGTTAGAGCTGTTAAAAGATTATGAGCTTGTGATAGATTATCACCCAGGTAAAGCGAATGTTGTTGCTGATGCTTTGAGTAGAAAATCATTGCTTGCATTATGTGCTTTGAATGCTCAGTTAGATTTGTCTGATGATAGTTTTGTGTTAGCTGAATTAAAAGTAAAACCATTGTTTTTACAACAGATATGTGATGCTCAGAAATCTGATAATGAATTGCTAGCGAAACGTGCTCAGTGTGAGGTGAATTCTGAATCTGAATTTCAAATTGTTGATGATTGTTTGAGATTTTGGGATCGTATCTGTGTTCCGATAAATCCAGAGTTGATGCAGTTGATCTTGAATAAAGCTCATAACAGTGGTCTATCTGTTCATCTGGGAAGCGCAAAAATGTATCAAGATTTGGAACGACACTACTGGTGGTCTGGTATGAAACGGGACATTTCTGACTTTGTTTCAAAATGTTTAGTTTGTCAGCAAGTGAAAGCTGAACATCAAGTTCCGTCTGGGTTGTTATAACCAATTCTGATTCCTGAATGGAAATGGGATAGAATGACAATGGATTTTGTTTTTGGTTTACCTCAGACTCCGAGAAAGAAAGATGCGATATGGGTCGTGGTTGATAGATTAACGGAACCTGCCCATTTTATTCCAGTAAGATCTAACTACTCACTTGACAAATTAGCCGAGCTTTATATCTCTGAGATTGTGAGATTGCACGGGGTGCCACTGTCTATTGTATCCTGTAGAGATCCGAGGTTTACGTCGAGATTCTGGAAGAAATTACAAGAGGCTTTAGGCACGAAACTCCATTTCAGTGCAGCTTTTCATTCGCAAACCGATGTCCAATCTGAGCGGATTACTCAGATTCTTGAAGACATGTTAAGATACTGTGTACTAGAGTTTCATGGTTCGTGGGAACAGTATCTGCCACTGATCGAATTTGCGTATAATAACAGTTTTTAGATAAGCATCAAAATGGCACCTTATGAAGCTTTGTACGGACGAAAATGTCGTACACCTTTGTATTGGACTGAACTCAGTGAAAATAAGCTACATGGGGTTGATTTGATAGAAGATTCAGAACAGAAAGTGAAGTTGATCCGAGATTGCCTGAAAGCAGCATCTGATCGCTAGAAGTCTTATGCAGACTTGAAATGAAAAGATACAGAATTTGAAATTGGCGACAAAGTATTTCTGAAAGTGTCTCCGTTGAAGAAAGTGCTTCGATTCGGACGTAAAGGCAAATTAAGTCCGAGGTTTTTCGGACCGTATGAGATCATTGAATGTGTTTGACCTGTTGCATATAAATTGAAGTTGCCTTCTGAACTAGAAAAGATACACAATGTATTTCATGTTTCGATGCTTCGTAGATATCGATCCGATCCGTCACTTGTGATTGCCCCGTCCGAAATTGAAATTCGATCTGATATGACATATGAAGAGGAACCGATTCGTATCTTAGTTCGTGAAGTGAAAGAATTGAGAAATAAGAAAATTTCGTTAGTAAAAGTACTGTGGAATCGACATGGGATTGAAGAGGCTATCTGGGAGCCTGAAGATTAAGTGAGACAACAATATCCGAACTTGTTTAACGGTAAGATTTTTGGGGACGAAAATCCCTAAGGGGGGAGAATTGTAATAGGACGGTTTATACCCTAGTCGGAACAGTGGTTTTGGGACCACAAATCCGAGTTCGAAAAATATTTTAATATTATTTTCTGTGTCGTTGGAATGTGATTGAGCATGTGATAAATTTTCGTAAGCTAATTTGTTCGTCTGTATGTTTAATTTGACCAATGGATTAATTTGTATTGAATGTGAAAGTTGCTTGCTAATTGTGAAAGTGCTTAAGTGTTGTGGCTTTGTAAAAGTGATGGCCTTATATGGCAAATAAGCCATTATTATGCTAGTGGGTGGTTATGGTCAAAAATAACCTTGAATTATATGTTTTGTTATAATTGTTTTAAAGGTTAAAAATGTCTTTTTGTAATAAATGATTATATGCTTAAGAAAAACATGAAAATGGCCATATTATCATCTTTGTTAGCCGAAAATCAAAGAAAAGAAAACAAGGTTTTAAGCTAGCTATATTCGGCCATTGTTCAAGCTTGAATTCAAGGTTCATTTTTGATCGGTTTTCAGTAATTTCTACGTTTTTGCAATCGTTGCTTCATCTACTATCAAACCCATGTTTTAATTTTGTGTATTGCTGATGTTTGTAAGTTGTGCCATTCATGCTTGGTTGAGCTTTGTGATGCTTCAAGGTGTTAAATGATAGATTGGTGGTAGATGAACATGTTTTGTTCTTGAAGTTTTGATGAATTTAGCTAAATAGGGCTAAATTGAGAAAATGATAATTTAAGGGACTAAATTGAGAATTTGATGGAAAGTATGGACTTGTATGAAATGTATATATATTCGGCTAAGCATGTGTATATTTGAAATTTGGGGAATTGATGTTTTGAGAAAAATGGACTAAATTGATTAAGTGTGCAAATGTGAAGGCTAATTTGCAAATTGCCCTAAATCTGTCTCTTTGGATTGAATTGAATGAACTAGTGAATAAAAGGGTTAATTCTGAATATGTTTAGATCAAGAACCGAGGAAAACGGATTTAGATCGCGGGAAAGTGAAAGTTATCGAGTAGCCGTTTTCTACTCCGTTAAACCGAATCTGAGGTAAGTCACTATACAAATAAATGAATATGTATGCATTTGTAATTGTTCATATGTTTAATGATGATAATGAATGCTTATGAGAAATTTTGTAATAGAGTTCCGAGATAAGTTCGGTATATTGACTAAGCCTGAGAAGCCTCGTATGAACCTTGACATAGGTATCCGTTCTGTTTTATCATGTAAGACCACGTCTGGGACGTTGGCATTGATTTGAGATTCGTGTAAGACCCTGTCTGGGACAGTGGCATCGATATCTGATTATGTGTAAGACCACGTCTGGGACGTTGGCATCAATATAAACTTTATGTATAAGACCATGTCTGGGACGTTGGCATCATTATGACACTTACGTGTAAGACCATGTCTGGGACATCGACATCGTTTTGATTCGTATAAGACCCTGTTTGGGACAGTGGCATCGATATCCGAGTGCATGTAAGACCTCGTCTGGGACGTTGGCATTGTACGATTATTCTGAGCTTTCTGAGTATCCTATTAGATTTATTACGGTTCAATGGGCAAGTCTATGATACTAATAGCAAATCCGAGCTATGAACAAATATGTGATTGTAAATCCAATTTAGGTATGTTGATTATACACTAATTGTGTATTCAAGGTAAGCATCGATATGATCTTACTATGATGCTATGAATATGGAATTGATGTTATGTTGTATAAAGTTTTGGTGAAACGAGATACGTGTTTATATGATCTTTGAATTGTGAATATGGCTAATGTGGTTAAAAGTGTATGAACCAAAGCAAATAAATGCATTTTATGTTAAGTTTGTTTGTATATTGACTTACTAAGCTTTTGGAAAGCTTACTCTGTGTGTGTGTTTAATCTGTTTTATAAGTCGTCAAAGCTACTGAAGGCTCGGGACTGTCTTGGATCGTCATCACACTATAGAACTTATTTTGGTACATTTTGATATTGTATAAAGCTAGATATGGCATGTATAGGCTAGTATTTTAGTATAAATGGTTATGTGATCTTAGCCATGTGATTTAGCTATTTAAGAGTTGAAATTTAGCTTAAATGAACGTGTTATAGAATGTATCTTTTGGTATGATGAAAGAATGTGGAATGGCCAAGTTTGAATGAGCAAATGCATGTATTAGTCTTGTAATGATATGAGTTTTAATCCTTGAGATTGCCTTAGTTGGGATTGGTTTTAAATGTAAGGTTTGAATGGTTATTTTGGTATGCTTTTGATGATTTTATGTGCATGAAATATCTTGTTGAATATGGCTTGTAGGTATAACCCTTTGTGGGTGGCATTTTGACCTTGTAAATGGCCTATAATGTCACACGGTTGTGGCACACGGGCGTGCCTAACGACCATGGGTGAAGGGTAAGATGTAGTTTATCATCACACGGCCTCGACACGGGCGTGTCATTTGGCCGTGGTGTACAAGTCAGTAGCTAACATAAAAGTACACGGCCTTGACACGGACGTGCTTGGTGGCCGTGGTGGGGAAGTCAGTGTATGACCTAAAAGTACACGGCCATAGCACATGGGCATGCCTAATAACCGTGTTGGTATAGTTAGTATAACACGGATGGATACACGATGGTATGTAGAAGCCGTGGAGGCACACGGTCTCCTCCCATGGGCGTGCCTCCCCTGTATTGGAGAAAAGTTTCAAATTTTCATGGAATTTCATATGTGCTTCGGTTTAGTCCCAACTCGACTTATAAGTATGATTAAGGTCTCGAGGACCAGATTAAGGGACATTATGTCTGAGAATGATGATTGAAGGTATGATGTTGTCTATGAATGTCTCCGATCTGTCCGGTAACGCTCCTAACCTTAATCCGGCGACAGACTCGGGATAGGGTTGTTACAAATATTGCATCGACAATTCATAAGCATAAATGAATAAGGTTGCAACTTCGTCAATGCTAGCATCATGCATCAAACCCTAAGTTCTATCTACCATTACAACATTTACTATAAAATACTAAGTATTTATATATTATATATAATTTTTCAAAATAAAGGATATCATTGCATTATTGTGCCCTTGTTCCTGATAAGTAACGATGGAGTGCAAAAAACTCCCAGGGAGTACGTAATTGCACCGACACACACTCATGTAGCGACAACCTTTGGCTAGATTGATTTTTCTAACGCTTGTATTGGAGTGTTCCCTCTTTAACATTCCATACTACACCTATTTTGGAGTGTCTCTAATTATAACTATATATACATATATAAACAGTTGTAAAAAACAGATTCATTCAAGATTTAAAGAATGATAGAAGTCATCCATTACTAATGCAACCTAATCTATTCATCAAAGAATTAAAGTTACAACCTTCTGTCAAATTTATCCAACTCATTAATTGATAGTTCACATGATTCAAGAAATAAGCATTGAATGTAACAAAAATTTTCAAAAAAATTCTCATTAACTATAATTAAACCATGCGTGCTTCATTACCGAAAGAAAAATTTTAAATGTGGGTGCATTTCCAAGCCCCATGTACGTTCCCCCAAACTTAAAGTTTACATTGTCCCCAATGCACTAACATGAAAATGTAACGACAATAAAAAATGCAATGACAATGTATACTTATCAAAATAATGCAATGCATGAATACTACAACTAAAGCTTAAAATAAACTAACTCAGTTATCTTCAGCCATCGATGTTGTTGCAAGATGTTTCTTCCTCCTCTTTTTCTCCTATTCCTTCTTTCATTTTTTAACCTTAGAGCGTTGTCTCTTCTTTTCTTTGGGCTTTGCATGATCCTCGGATTGCTCCTCAATTCTCGGCTCTGCCCCGACATCATTGCCTGCTTTCTATGTAGAAGAGGCCACCTGGAATGGTCCAATGTAGACCACTATAACCAATGAATCCCATTGCTCCTCACTGGCTGCCTCAGCAACTTCCATCAATCTCGCTCCATCTGGCTCTAAAGTATCAATAGTTGCACCCACAAACTCGGATGAGGTGACAATGTTCACAACAAAATCTTCTTCTTTTTCTATCTCATTTTCAGCAACTTCTTCTTCTTCAACAACAACTTCCTCTTCTGCAGCAGTAACTTTCTTCTCAACAACAGTGTCCTCTTGATCGGCAAAAATACCATCCTCGATCAAGCTATCAATCTTTCACAGGCATTCTTTAATATCCCTGGATTCCTATTCTTTCTCATTATCAGAGACTTGCACAATGGGTGGGGATGCCACTGATTTGTCTCAGTTGTCTAAGTCATCATCCGCGGAAGAAAGGTCATAATTTCAAATGATTGGTGGAAACACTAGGAATCCCGGTAGTGGGGATGGGATCAGTTGGCCTAATGTGGCTACAATATAACTGTTCCTGGCTTTGGTATAAGCATAAAACAAATTCTGGGATTTCTCCATATCCTCTACTGTACCGACAAGCCTGATTTGCCTATTGTTGATGGAATTGACCATTTTTTCGACATCCTTCAGTTTGTACCATAATGATGTCTTTGTATTCAGGTTTGTTCCTTTCCTGTCGGCTTTGGTTTTGCCTTTCCTTAACTTGCTAGTTTTTGCCTCCTTCAATATCGGCGTGTCCTTTCCATGATTCATTCTTTCTATAGAGGCTTTATTGATCGGGCCCTTATTTTCCAAGACTTCCTCACCAGCAAGGGGCATGATTCCTCTTTGTTGGCACAATAACATCAGCAATGATGGGAAAACCAAGAATCAAGTTTGCCTTGTGGCGCAGTCAGCAATTTCCTGGTGAAGTATTGTGCTTACATCAATCTTTCTACCCTTGACGATGGAATGTATCAGATACATTCTATTGAGGATGACTGTGGTGCTATGAGTAGAGGGCTTTAACCTGCAGTTCACAAAATGAAACCATATTTTGCCTTGCAGCATCAGCAAGCGACAGTGCATTGTATAATTCTTTTGATGGGAACCCGTCCACAATGCTCCCTTGACACACAAGTCTTTCACCAACTGGTCTCGTTTTTCATCTGTGATGTCTTCAATGAACTCAGAGTGTTCTTCTACATCCACCTTGGTGTTGCAAAGCTCATTGATTTTCTTAGAGTCCCATGGTATTAAGCCTTCTCAAACAAAAATGAAATCTAACCCATGATCGTAAAGGTTAGCATAAAACTTACGTACCAGTGAAGGAGAATAGCTTACAGGATGGGTGCAAAAAGTTTCCCACTTCAACTTTGAGATGGTTTTGTAGACTTTCCTACCCAAGTCTTGTTGTGGAAAAAGGGAAATGCCCTGTTCGGGATGGAAGTTTCGCTTCAACATGTTGTCTTGAAATCGTTCCTTTGTCGCTTTATTCAAAAAGATTACTGGTTCCTTTGTCTGCACTGGCCTTAGGGATTTCAATTCACGAACTGCGATAGCAGAGAACACATGTTCTCCAGTAGATTTGGTGGCTTTCTTGGCCGAGCCTCTTGTTTTTTTCCATCTTTTATTAAGGGAAAATGGCTAAAAGTTAAAAAGATATGATCTTGAGAAGAGAAGAAATAAAAATGGTTGCTTGAATGCGTTACAGTCGGTATAATGGGGGAGGATTTATAGTGAGTGAAAGAGGAAGATGGAAAGGTGCGTTGTTTTGTGGTGAGATATATCAGGCTGGCGGGAATAGTTGTGTCCAATAGAAATTGTGTCCGCTCAAAAGGATCAAACGGCTGAGTGATTTTTAATCCAACAGTGGAATCTGAATTTTCTTAAATTTGGATAAGTTATAAATGGTAGTACATAACTTCAGGACGCGTTGATAGAAAGATTTCAATGAGTCGACAATGGTACCTAATTATTCTGTAAAAAAAAGGAAACAAACTTTAATAAAACATAAATAAAATAAACTAAAATTATGGAGTAGTAAAATTTCGACCAATTTAATGGTCTCTGCCTACTTTTTATCACTATTGCCAAAATAGGGTTTTAGCCCCTGCCCATTTACTTTGAACTGGTGTCCATCACGTAAATCTCAAATTGTGACTACACTATGAAGAAATATGGCAACAACTTCAAAAGGTCCAGACCAATGTGAATGCAATTTACCAGGGTGTAATTTGAGTCGAGAATTGAATAATAAAACCTATTGACCCGCGATAAATTATCGCAATAAAATAATCTTGTCATGCCATCGTTTGGTCTTTTCCTTGTAAATTACAGCATTTTCATAAGCATTTCTCCTAATTTCTTCTAGTTCAGTGATATCCAATAGTCTTTTCTTTCCAGTTACTTCATAGTCCATGTTCACTTACATAATTGCCACATTGCTTTGTGTTCCATTTCAACTAGCAAGTGACATGCTTTCCCAAAAAACAATTGATACAAAAAAATCCCTAATGGAATTTTATATGCTATTCACAATACTCATAAAGCATCATCCAATCAGAAAGACCAATCTTTCCTCGAAGGGTTTACAACCTTATTAAGAATGTTCTTAACTTGTTGAATCGATACTTCAGCTTGTCCATTAGTTTGCAGATAATGAGTAGTAGTCATTCTATGATTAACTCCATATATCTTCAGTGCGGTTGCCATTTGGTTACAATGAAAGTGTGTACCCTGATCACTAATCAATGCATTTGGTGTGCCGAAGCAGGTGAGTATATGCTTTTCAAAAAAATTTAGCATTGTCTTTGCATCATCCTTTGGAACTGCAATAGCTTTAACCCACTTCGAGACGTAGTCAACAGCTACTAATATATAAAGATTTCCACATGAACTTGGAAACAGTCACATTAAATCCATACCCCAAACATCGAAAATTTCAACCTCCATAATTGGTTGCTGCAACATTTCATTGCGTCGGGATATAGAACCGGTGCGCTAGCATCTATGGCATTGATTCACAAAATTGTGGGCGTCTTTGAATAACGTCGACCAGTTGAGTCCTGATTGGAGAACTTTAGCAATAGTTCTCATACCACTAAAATGACCTCCATAAGGAGTATCATGATAATGCTTCTGGATTGAAACCATCTCCTCTTCCAGAACACGTCGAATGATGTTGTCATTACATACCTTGAATAAATACGGCTTGTTCCAATGATACTTCACTACGTCACGAAGAAATCTTTCTTTTTTATGGCCTGTGACACCCAATGGGAGTTTTCCACACACTAGATAATGAACAAAATCTGCATACCAAGGAGTTGCATCTACAATAAATAACTTTTCATCTAGGAATGCGTCGACAATTTGAATTATGTTTTCGTCTTCACTGCCAACTTCCAATCAAGATAGATGGTCTGTAACTTGATTCTCTGAACCCTTACGGTCTTTTATCTCAATGTCAAATTCTTGCAACAGTAATATCCAGTGTATCAGTCTTGGTTTGGCATCCTTTTTCACAAAGAGATATATCAATATCGAGTGATCAGTGAATACGATAACCTTTGCACCGACAAGATAGAAACAAAACTTTTCGAAAGTAAAGACTACAACCAATAATTCTTTCTCTGTGGTGGTATAATTGAATTCAGCCTCTGTAAGAGTTTTGCTAGCATAATAGATGGTGTGAAATATTTTTCCCTTTCGTTGTCCTAGAACTGCACCCACAGCAAAGTCTCTTGCATCGCGCATAACTTCAAAAGGTTGAGATGAATCTGGTGCAACGACAATGGGTGCATTCACTAGTTGTTTTTTAACTGAATAAAGAGATCCAGACATGCGTCATTAAAGAAAAATTTTCAATTCTATTCCAACAAAGAGCATAAGGGCTTTGCAATTTTTGAAAAATTTCTAATAAACCTTCGGTAAAACCCGGCATGTCTAAGAAAACTACGGATTCCTTTCACGTTTGTTGGTAGAGGTAATTTCTCAATGATTCCCACCTTAGCTTTGTTTACTTGAATGCCTTGACTAGAGATGTGATGTCCTAACACAATGCCTTCAGTTGCCATGAAATGACATTTTTCCCAATTCAGGAAAAGATGTGTGTCCTCTCATCGCTTCAATACTTTATCCAAATTGTCAGCGCAATGATCAAAACCATTCCCATATACTGAGATATCATCCATAAACACCTCTAAAGTTTCTTCAATCATATTTGAGAATATTGCCATCATGCACCTTTGAAATGTTACTAGTGCGTTGCAAAGACCAAAAGGCATATTGTGAAAAGTGAAAGGACCAAATAGGCAAGTGAAGGTTGTTTTCTCTTGATCCTCCAGTGCAATAGCAATTTGATTATATCCAGAATAGCCGTCTAAAAAGAAAAAATAGGCCTTTCCATCAAGCCGATCCAATATTTGGTCAATAAAAGGAAGTGAGAAGTGATCCTTCTTTGTGGCTGCATTCAATTTGCGGTAATCCATACAAACTCGCCATCCTGTGGAAATGCGTGTAGGAATTAATTCATCCTTATCATTGTGAACCATAGTGATGCCACTCTTTTTAGGTACACATTGCGCTGGACTTACCAAATTTCTAGAAATTGGGTAAATAATTCTAGCATCAAGCCATTTTATGGTTTCCTTCTTGACAACTTCCTTTATCTTCTCGTTTAATGGTCTTTGCTATTTAATCGATTGCTTACCTTCATCTTCCAACATGATTTTGTGCATGCAAAAAAATGGACTAATACCTTGAATATCGGCAATACTCCAAGTGATAGCTTGTTTATGTTGCTTAAGAATATGGACCAATTTCTCTTCTTGAATTACATCCAGTGTTGCGGAGATAATAATAGGGAGAGTATTGTAATCACCCAGAAAGACATATTTAAGATGAGGAGGTAGTGGTTTCAATTCTAGATAGTAGGAGCTTCTTCAATAGTTGGTTTGAAAATTAGGGTTGTTATGTTGGCTAGGTTGAAGGATTTAATCTGTCATCCATGCTCGAGTTAGAAATTATTAGCTTCAACCATGCTGTCACAATCGTCTAAGGATTCCGCATCAGATGTCACTACAAACTCTTTAGAAAGTATTACGCTTTGGTCATTGAATTCTTCCTTAATTAGATCATCTAGAACATCGACAGTATGGCATTCTTCTTTTTCCTTGCATTGAATAGACTCAAAAACACTGAAGGTGACTTGCTCATCATTAAGTTGCATGGTTAATAAACATCAATAAGAGTTCTGTCGGTAGCTAAAAATGGTCATCCCAAGATTATGGGAACCTCATTGACTGCCTCGCTGTCAAGTATGACTGCCAGAAAAAAATTTATCCATACAAACTAAGACATCTTTGATTTGCCATTCAGGTTGAGCCAAGGATCAATTGGCCAGTTGTAATATCATTGTAGTAGATTTCATGTGACCAATTCCTAACTTTCTGAAAGCAGATAGTGGCGTTAGGTTAATGCAAGCTCCCAAGCCGTATAAAGCCTTGCCCAAATAATGATTTCCAGTTGAACATAGGATGGTAAAGCTCCCAGGATCTTTCAATTTAGGGGGCAACTTATTTGTCAAAACAGCACTACAGCCTTCTGTAAGTCCAATAGTTTCAATATCAGTGAGTTTTTTCTTCTTGGACAAGAGGTCTTTCATAAATTTCTTATAACTCAAAATTTGTACCAGAGTGTCTACTAAAGGAATGTTGATATGCTGTTTCTTTAGTGTGTCTAGGAACTATTGGTACCGCTTGTCATGCTCATTCTTCCTGAATCTTTGTGGGAAAGGTAAAGGTAGATATATATATGCTTGCGCCGACACCTTTGATTGAGTTGACAGTTTTGAAGGTTGAATATTAGGCATATGAGTGACAATTCGTGGAATTTCTTTGTGTGATTCGTCGAAAAATTATTCAGATTCAACGTTCTCATCAGTGATTACTCCATCCATATCTTGAGCTACTACAGTAGAGTCTATAAACAATTTGCCAGTTTGTTTACCACTCTTAAAAGTGACAGCCTTACAATGTTCTTTCCCCCTCGGACTAGGATTTTTCGTGTCACTAGGTAATGAGTCTAGTGATCGAGTATTCAAATTTGAAGTTGTCCTAATAGTGCTTCCAATGCTTGAATGGAATATGAATTCCTTTATACGGTAGCTTTCATGCAAGTAATATGCTCCCGTATTAATGCCTTAAGAGTTTCTAACGGGTCAGAAGTAGAAGCTTGAGTGTAAAGTTGCTGATGATGTCCATGAACATGTTGATTCGATATTGAAGAGTGTTGTGGCTGCATCAGATTTTGGTGTGGATGCATCTGAGTATGCTGATTGAAGTTTTGCTGCTATTGATTGTAATTCCCTTGTCTGGGATTATAATTGCCTTGAGTAGACGTATTCCCATAGCTGAATGTCACAGCATTTTATCCAGCATTTTGAGTTTTCCAAAACGATTGGTTGGGTGCAGAGTTGCTGTAAGAGTTACCATAAGAATTGTTGTAGATGTTACTAATATAACAAGCATTCTCTACATGTTGTGGACAATCTTTATAGCTATTGTTGTCACTACAAATCTCACAACAAAAAGTAGGAACATCAACTTGTTGAGTGACTTGTATAGGTGCAACACCACTAGTCCCTTGCATATTTTTAATCATGTTTGTGAGAGAAGAAACTTGAGCACTTAGTGCGGTTATTACATCTAATTCAATAGCTCCTGAAGTAGTTTTTGCTTGTGCAACTCTGGAGATAGAGTATTAATAATCATTCTGAGAAATTCTCTCAAGAATTCTCACAGCATCACTATAAGTACAATGCAGCAGAGGTCCATTGGCTAATGCGTTGACAAGATTCCTTGTATGTGAATTCAACCCATTATAAAAAAAATCTCAATTTGTGTTTCTGGTTAAATGTCGTACATGGGACAACATTGAAGTAAAGATTTATTACGTTTCCATGTGGTGTGAAGATTTTCATCATCCAGTTGATGATAAGTAGTAATGTCATTTCGAAGACGAGCATTCATTGTTGGTGGGTTAAGTCGCAAAGCAAAATGTGTTGCTAGTGCATCCCAGGAAGTAATTGATTCAGAAGGTAGCCCAAAAAACCAAGTACAGGCTCTTCCCTATAAGGAATAAAGAAATAATTACATCTTCAAGGTATCATGAGGAGCGCCTTGTTGACTAAAGGAAGCACATATCAACAAAAAGGATTTAAGATGTTCTCTCGTATCTTCTTGTAGCAGTCCAACATATTGCCCATTAGAATTCAGCATTTGAAACATTATTGGCTTGAGTTCGAAATTCCCAGCTTGGATTTCTGGCCTAACAACTCATGGTTGTAAATCATCCAAGACAAGTACTACAAAATCTCGTATAGTCCTATTTTGTATGTGAGCATCTTACAGCAAGAATGGGTTATTAACATTTTGCTGTTGCATCAGAGGTATGGCTGCATTTTTTCCTAGTAGAGGCATATTTCTTTGTTCTCGAAGTCTACTCCGAACAGTCCTTTCAATTTTGGATCAAAATCAGCAAGAAAATCTAACTTGCTTTGAGTCGTAAAACACATAAAATGAAGTTGAAGAAATAGCAACAAAGAAAATTAGTTAGTGAATGCTAAATATTATATAAGGAAAATAAAGTGCAAAAACACACAAAAACAAAAATAAACATCAAACAAATGCCATCCCCGATAACAGTGCCAAAAACTTGATTGGCTGTTTAACGTCACAGCAATAATGTGTAAGCGTACACTTTCGATATAAGTATAGTAGACAAACGTGAGTCTGTCAGATATCGGTCCCACAAGGATGGGTGTCTTTTATCTATTAATGTTGGTGTAATAATTAGATATAAACGAGACAAATTGTGAGGATAGTTGTCGATGCAATAACTTGAAAACAATAAATTAAAATATGATAATGATAAACTGGGATCCCCAACATTAATTTTTAGCAAAATACTAAATGCTCACAAGGTATAAAAGGATATGTGATTGTTGAGGCAATAAAATTAAAAGTATATCATACCCAGTGTCACTCCTCTATTTAATTTGATACTAAATCATGCACGTTAACCCCACCTTCCGAAGATGGCAACATAACACTATTAAAAACAAATGGACTAAATTCCTCTAATCCTCACTCAACTTCCATTGTAATGCTTGTTGGCTCGAATTGTCACTTCACTTTCCAATGTCAGTGACTTGATAAGCCATGAAAGTAACATATTTTTAATCTCATTTTTTATGCGTTTTTGGATGATTTATTATGTACATTAGTGAATTTGATGCTTATAATCCTCTAAATTCATGTTTCTATACTTAGGTGAGCATAAGGGAGTGAAAGGAGTGAAAACCAAGCCAAAATTAGGAAAAAAGACCCGTATTCAGTATCCACACGGCCTGGCCATTTCCACACAGGCTGGCCACATGCCCGTGTGAGCCACACGGGCTGGCCACACGCCCATGTGCCAGCTCGTGTCGATATTGCACCCTGCTTCCCAAATATGTAGAAAAACTCATTTTTTAGGCGTTTTTTTAGCATTTTAAAGTCTATAAATACCAATTAGTAGAAAATCTAAGGGGGCACTCAGGGAAAATTGAAGAAAAGACTCGAAGAATGCCATCAGAATCAACTCAGAAGTGGATCTCCCTTAAGATCAAAGATCTCCATTTAATTTCTTTTGAAGTTTTATTGAGTTTGTGTATGTCTTGTGGTTATCCTAACTTTGATATGTTTTTATTTAGGATTATGAACTAAATTCCCTAGATACCTAGGTAGGATAAAACCTCTGATGAAGCTTATTATTTAATTTCTAGTTTTACACGATAAATACTTGGTTCTTGTTCTCAATTATGTATGTTTATTTCATGTTTTAATATTTTTGGGATATTAATTCATGTTTAATGTGCTTATGTCAGTGGAGAAAAAGTCCCTGTTTAATAGTAGATCTAGCATAATTGAGTGGAGTTGCATGCAATCCTAGAAATAGGATGGCATAAATGTACTGGATTAGAGTTAACTCTAATAAAGGAATCCATAGATCGAGTTAATGCGACAATAGGGGTTTTAATTAGAAAGAGATTTCAATTAATCAACCTAGAGTCAGTTGTTCTTACTCTCGAAAGAGATATTAACATAATTTAGGGATTTCTATGGATCAAGACACAAGTGAATAAATCATTTAATTCAGATTCAGAAAAATATGTGAAGTCTAGGTGGACTCTTTCCTGGGTATCCTATATCTCTTTGACCATTATTCGATTATTTTCCTATTTCATTCTCTATTGCGTTCTTAGATAAATTAGTTTAGTAATTTTAGATAAAAACAATCATCCCAATTTATCGGCTAAATAATAGAAAAATGGTAATTACTAGTACTTTTGGTCCTAATGGATATGATATTCCCTTCTCACCATAGCTATACTATTGTTCTATAGGTGCACTTGCCTTTGTCGTAATTATAGTTAGTTTAGTGACCATCATGACTGCAATAACACTTCCATGTTAAGAAGCATTCAAACCTTAAGATTAAACAATAAAAGCAAGATTAAATAAGATAACATTTAACCAAGAATTCATGTGTACTTCTATATAAACAAAAAGCAGAGAATAATCACCAGCATTTAGAAAGAAATAAGAAAGAATTGAGTGGAGAATACTATTCCTAGACAACTCGACTGAATCTCTCTATTCCCTCTTGTCTTGCACTTAGGGCTCCTTGCTCGACTATATCAATTTTCACGTTGGATCACTCAGGACAGGCTTAAGCTGCCATAGCCGCCAGCTTCAAGGTAGGATGAAGAAGATGATGACCAATAAAAAAAACCCCTCTTTTCTTCTCACATCAACCTTTTATGTCATCCTCCAATAGTAAGGTTTCCTTTCCTTAAAATTATTTTTTCCTTGTATGTATAAGTTGGTTATACCAGACTGGACAGCTCACACAATTTTAGTTCTTATTCAGACAACTGTCAGGTGCGACGACAATTTTGGACGCAATCTGGAATTAACTCATGCAACGACATTAATGCAAAAAGATAGAAAAATTAATGATAAAATAGGCTAGGATTCACTGAGTTATAAAATGCAATTTACTAAACTAAAAATGCTAAAATATATGCTAATGATAACTAAATAGGAACAATTTAACCAATAAGTAAAGGGGAAAACCTATGTTCTTTATAGTGGTATCAATCTTCCTACTTCTTTTTGGGGACATGCACTTGAAATAGTTTCTTTCACACTAAATCGTGATTCAACTGAATCAATTCAAAAGACACCATATGAGATGTGGATTGGGAAGTGTCCTGGTATGTCTTTCACGCAGATTTAGGGTTGTGAAGCTTATGTTAAACGTCAGACGTCTACTAAGCTTGAACCCAAGTCTCAAAAGTTCATATTTGTGAGATATTCTAAGGAAATTAAAGGATATTATTTCTTCAATCCTACTAAGAACAAAGTGTTTGTTGCTCGGACAGGAGTCTTCCTTGAAAGAGAGTTTGCCACTAGAAAATGAAGTGGTAAAAGAATAGAACTCATAGAAATTCGAGAACAATAATAGATTACTGAACAAGAGATTGAACAACAATAGGTTCTACAAGTTGTTGCGGAACAATAAACTGTTTTGGAAACATAACTACCGCAAATATATTTAAGAGAATGTTACGTGAGAGACATGGATTTCTCATTACAACACATAGTGACATTCTACTTATGGATCAAGATGAGCTTAAGACTTATTAAGAAGCGGTGGGCAGCCCAGATTCTGAGAAATGGCTTAGGCCATAAGGTCTTAGATGAATTCCATGTCAGAAAACCAAGTATGGATCTTGGTTGGCCCACCTGATGGGGTTAAACCCATTAGGTGCAAGTGGGTTTTCAAAAAGAAAATCGACATGGATGGTAATGTACAAACATACAAAAGGTGATTAGTCACTAAAGGTTTTGACCAAGTTCATGGTATTGACTATGATGAAACCTTTTCTCCTATTCCTATGTTTAAATCCATTCAGATCTTACTTGCAATAGCTACATTACATGATTATGAAATCTAGTAGATGGACGTCAAAACAACTTTCCTTAATGGAAAACTGAAAAAGGATGTGTACATGATACAACCTGAAGGTTTTGTCGATCCAAAAGATGCTGGTAAGATATGTAAGCTACAAAGATCTATTTATGGATTAAAGCAAGCTTCTTGAAGTTGGAATCTTCATTTTAATGATGCGATCAAAGAGTTTGGTTTTATCAAAAAAGAATATGAACCTTGTGTTTACAAGAAAATTAGTGGGAGCACTATTGTATTTTTGATACTGTATGTAGATGACATACTTATAATAGGAAATGGCATACCTACCTTACAGTCTGTTAAAACTTGGTTAGAAACTTTTTTTTCTATGAAGGACTTGGGTGCGGCTACATACATATTAAGAGTCAAAATCTGTAGAGATAGATCAAGACGACTACTAGGTTTAAGCTAAAGTATATACATAGATAAAGTACTGAAAATGTTCAGTATGAAAAAATCTAAGAGAGGATTTCTACCTATGAGACATGGTATTTTGCTCTCGAAGGAAATGTGACCTTCAACTTCAAAAGAGAGAGAATGTATGAGTAAGATTCTATAATATCCCTAAACTGGGTCTAGTAGTTTCGAGTATATTTTTTGAATTCTAAGTATGAAACTAGGAATTTGTAGGGATTCTAGTAATTTTTAATTTAATTTAGGAGGTTAATTTCATCTAAAATCGATTAAACAATAATTTGAAAAATTAAATAAAATATTTTCAAAAAATTAATTTTAAAGATTTTAAATAATTATTAGTGAAAATAATCAATTTGGGTTGAAAAAGAATTTTAAAATAATTTTTATTGGGGATAATTTGAGTAAAAATTAAATATTAATTAAATAGGATTTAATTGTAAAACAAGGAAAATTTTAGAGTATTTATATGGCAAATAAACCTTAAAATTTGAAATTTTGGAGGGAAAGGATTAAATGGTAAAGTAAGGGAAATGTAAGAGTAGCTATTAGGCAAATTTCCCAATTTTTAAATTTCTGGTGGGTGGTTTCAGTTTTAAAACTAATGTATCTAGCCCACTTTTCACACATTTTACATCAGATTAGAGAGCTTTAAAATTCATTTTCTTTGCATGATTTTAAAGATCTATCATCAGAGAATAGATCCAACCAATTTTCTTCTCAAAATACTCTCTCAATTCACCTGAAATTATTCTCAAAAGTAGCCAAAAATATTATGAAATTTCTCAAGTTTCTTGAATCAAGATTTTCAATCAACGAATTTAGAGCGAATCAAAGGTAACCTTCAATCCTAAACTTGTTTTTATGATGATTAGAAAATTTTTTACATGTTTTGAGAATCAATTAAAGGATTTTTATCAATGTCATCTTCTTCCAATAACACATGGTTCTTTAATGGTGGACTTTGAATTTTGAGAGGAAATCCACAAATCAATGGATGTTCCAACATAAAATGGATCTATTAAAAGGTTTATTTTTTTATCTTATTTATCAAGATTAAACATGATTTGTGAGGTAATTTAAAGAAATCTAAATTTCATCATCTTCAGGAACTGATTTTCCAGAATTTTGTGGAAGTGATTTAAAGATGAAATTGATGCTTAGTATAAGTGTATTTGGTCTAGTATTGATGATTGAAAGTGTTAGGAGGGCTGGAGAGATCAATTTTGTGAGGAATCGAATTTTCGACTTGATGTTACAAATTCGGTAAGATATCTTTTTTAGAGGATTTTGATTAGTATATTAATTAAATCTAACGCCCCAAAAATCCCGAAACTTTAATTTCTATGCATTGAAGTTAGTGTGTATGTGTAGCATTTAGAATAATAATATTAAGGTATTATCGGGACTATTTGACGCCTTAGAGATAGGGGAGACCATAGGGAAAAATTTATTTTTCTTGCTTAATAGACCCTAGACTCATGCATGAGGCCTCTTGAGCAGATTAAGAGAAAATAGGACACAAATGGGCTTGTGGTCCAGTGGAAAGTGTCGTCACTTGGGAGCTACAAGGTGGCATGTGTGAAAGCTGAAGAGGTCCAAGGTTCGAGCATGAGGAGTGTATTTTTGGAGTGTTTTATTTTGCATAGATGGACGGCAAGAGTTGTGTTGGTTTTGTAATCTTGCCATGGAGAGTTTGAAGTAAGCAGGAGTGATGGATGTGGAGGAGATTTCGGATAAGATTAAGGTATTATCAGAGAGAAAAGTTAGGAGATGAGGAGTGTGAAGTGTTGGTATCGAATAGGACTATGGAGGGAAGGTAGGATTCGGCCTTAGTTATAAAAAGGGGTTGCCGAATTCTAGTGATGGGTTCTTGAGTTTTCATATTTTCTTTTTCTTTTATTCTCCCCCTCAAACGATTTTTCCCTTTTTGCTGAATTCTCACAAAGCCAAATTCCCTTCATTGCCAAAATTACTATCATCCTTCTTTGCCGAATCCCTACTTTTGCTGAACCCTTGTTGTTGTTCCTCCACCTCAATCGATTGTTACCTACTTTTAGTCATGTTTGAAAGCCAAATCTTGTTCAATAGCTATCTAAGCTGCAGGATCAAAGGAGGATTTCGGTAAGTGCTTAGTTGAACTTTTTAGCGTGTTTTGTTAAAAGCCGAAGGACTATCTAACCCTTCCTTGTCATTAACTTGTATTAACAAGGGTAAGGCTCAACAATCACAAGCGTGGTAGGTAAGGATCGTTAGTAAGAGGTAAGTGCACTTGTCCTGGTGGTGGTTTAGTAAATGGCCTAATGTAATATGGCTTATAGGGGTGACATATGTGGATTATGGGTCACTTGCTTTTGACGATATATGTTTGGGTGTAGATCTAGAGGATAATCACAAATAGTAGCAAAGAAAAGGCTACTAGAACGTGAGGCACACGGTAAGGGTACGGTGAGGTTTCGGTTTTTGATAAGTATGTGTTAAAGCCTTGGTTAATCGCTAGTAATGTTGATTGTAGGTTCGTGACTAAGGGGTTTGCAGCGCGTGTGGTTACCAGGTGTGTACAAACACTACACACACAATATCGGCAATGCCGAAAAGCCGAAAAGCTTAAAGTGGCTAAATAGGCCTACCGAACTTTGGGGGCCCAGAATGGAAATGGTTGATATGTGAGCATGAATAATGAATTGGCATGAACGAATGTACGATTAGATTGTAATTGAGCCCAATAGGCTATATGACATGAAATGGGCTTGATGGGCTTTATGGGGACGTAGACAAGTATGCTAGGATTAATGGACTTTAGGCCTAGCTTGAACAACTCTGAAATTTCATAAGACTTAATCTAATTAAACATGTCCGTGAACAAGTCGCTAGGTTAGAGTGTGGCAACAGACATACGCATGTCTAGGATTGGATCTAGGGAGAGCTTGGTACTTAAGCGGTCCTAGTGGCCCACCTCCTTATCACTGGAATCCTACCTGGTGCGTAGTGTCTGTTCACTTTAGCCGCGAGGACTTACTGATGGGCCAAAGTTCATAACTAAAACCCGAGAGGGACCAAATACCCCTTTGATGTGTAAATTACCAAGATACCCCTATTTTTTCAAAAGTACCAAAACACCCCTATTTTGTAAAAGTACCAAAATACCCTTGTTTTGCAAATTACCAAAATACCCCTATAGGGTAGAATTATGGAAATACCATTGGGTACTGAAAGGACTAAAATACCCCTATGTCATGAGTATGAGTTTTATGGATGTTACTCATGTGTCTGTTGCATTCATATGATGTTCTGTTTAGGATGCATATGGGTGGGAATTATGGTACGGAGGAAGATTTGAGGACCGCATAGTCGCTTGACAACCATGGATCCACCGGAGGCTTTAGCAGCTTTGCTGCAACGTTGAGTAGCGCTGCTGTGAGTGCTACCTTTGGTGTGTAGAGGATGGGTGGGTCGATTTAGAAATCCCCACAGGTGTGTATTGGTTGGAAGGGAAATGGTGTGTGTAGCGGATGGATTTTTGGGAAGGGTTTTGCATTATCTTGTTTGCATATGATATGATATGAGGTCATTGTGGGCTAAGGCCCAAGACCACCGATTTTGATAGGGCTTAGGCCCAATATGAATATTTGTATGATGATTTAATTGCTAAGGGTTGTACACACTGAGTTTTGAAACTCACACCCCTTTATTTAATGTTTCAGGTGATCCTCAGTAGATGGCTCGACGTGGGAGAGGACTCGGAGGTGGCCACACTACGAGATGTTCAAACTTTTATTTATTTGTTTCAAAATAAAAACTTGGTTTTAATTACTTTATTTTAGTTTGATGTAATAAGGCCTTGTACTCCGATTTGATTCTAGATATTGGGTTTGTTGCTTTTAACTGTTTACCTAAGTATTAAACCTAAGTAAATTTCATATGTTTAAACTGGGTTTCGAAAATGCTTTGAATAATAAAACGGGCTTTTGACGTTTCCTAACAAGACTCAAGGATTTTGGGCTTTTGGGCCTTAAATGGTTAATTAGTAAAATTGTTTTGAAGTGTGCCTTTAATGTGACATTCCGGATTTGAGCCTAACTTCTAGGCTGGGTTTGGGGTGTTACATTAAAATTTGTGTTTATTATAGTATTGGAAAGGTGGTAATGTCTACTTTATCTCTGTTGAAGCTCCAAATCTTGAAGAGGACCGAGCTAACCAGAATTGAAGCTTGGATTTGCTTGGTTGATCACTTGTTTGTGGTAAAATAAATTATAGGGTGAGTGTTTCTAAGGGTGATTTGGTAAATTGACCCTCATTTATGTTTAATTAGTAGCTTAATTTATGGTTTCAATTCATTACTTATGGTTGAATGGTTGATTTTTGCAAGATTGATATTATATGTACAACAATTGAATTTTTATTGAATAATGGTAAGTAAGCATTTAGGTGGTTTTGTGCAATTTAATTAGGCTAATTATATTGATGATTAGAGCATGTTTACTAGGGTTTTTTTATCATGATATATTGGTGTTACAATTGGTAATTGAACATTGGAAAATGGCAAATGAAATGCTTTATTTAATTGGATGTTAAATGGCTATGTTACATGTTACACATAAACATATTGTCACATTAAATTGAGCATAATAATGACTGATTTATTGTAACACCCCCACCCGTATTCAATGTTGGAATAGGGTTGCGGAGCATTACCGAACTTACAACACTTTAAAACACACATTTCATATACAATTTATCTATAACGCCCCGAATTTGGGCCTAGTAGGACTGGGCCCATTGGGCCTTGAGTGAGGGAGCGTTTAAAAGTTTTTAGAACAAGAGGACAACACTAATGCGTGTTGGATCTATTAGGTGAGTGATTTTGGAAGGTTAGGGGGTTTCTATGAAGTCCCGGAATCAAACTTGGGTTTTAGGAAAATTTTGGTTTTAGGTGAATAAAACCCTGGGAGTTAGTAGGTAGGCTTTAAGAATAAAATGTGGAGAAAAATGACAAAAAGGAGTTGTGGTCTAGTGGCAAATGGCGCCACATAAGAGACAAGGGAATGACGCCACAAGGAAGCAAGGGGTCCAAGGTTCAAGTCTTGGTGCTTGCATTTTGATTTTCTTTTTAAATGGACTTTAGACTTTGGCCATAGACTTATATTTAGTTGTGCATGTTTTAGGACAACAAGGAGCTAGTTGGTAAAGTGGCTAGCGGCGCGAATTATGCTACAGGGGAGCCTGGGCTCGAATCTCATGACAAGTAAGGGAGTATGTATTTTGCAGATTGGACGGCCAGAGTTGTGTTGGATTTAAACTCTACTGAAGAAGGGATCCCACATCGAAAAGCTAGCAAGAGTGAAGGTGAGAAGCTGGCTATAAATGGAGCTGTCTATGAGGAGAGGAAGCATACCTCAGTGGGCGTTTGGGCATAGTAGCTTCAGACTCCTATCAGGTGTGTATTCCGCCCTACTCTAGCTATAGAGCGGCAAATGACGAAATGCCGGTCACATGGCGATGGTAGCCACACGAGCGTACGAGCGCATGTGTGGGAGATTCGACGCGGTAGTCGAGGCCACCATGAGTATTCTTGTGGGTTGATGCTGTTTGGGCCACGATGGGCCGAACGGACCCAAGTGGGCCCAATGGCCCGTGGGCCCATATGAATAGGATGTATGATTGTGTAGTAGATGTTGTATTAGACTATGTGAATCTCATATCTGTGGTTAGATTTGGGCTAAATGGGCCACACGAGTGTGTGGGCTCATTTGGGCCGAGAATGGGCCTTAGGCCCATTCGCATCGTTATCTCTGTTTAAAATATCCTTCGTTTAAAATTATTGAAATACCCCTAGTTTGCAAAATTATCGAAATACCCCTGGTTTACGAAATTATCAAAATACCCTCGATTTAGAAAATTACCGAAATACCCTTGATTTGCAAAATTACCGAAATACCCGTGATTACAAAATTATCGAAATACCCTCAGATTGCAAAATTACTGAAATACCCATGATTTTTGAAATTACCGAAATACCCTCAGATTGCAAATTATCGAAATACCCTTAGTGCCTAATTGCCGTTTTACCCCTAAACGACAAATAACCGTTGTACCCTCTGGTAGTACTAGTGTGGAATGTGTTAATTGTGTGTTATGTTTTGTATAGGTGAAGGCGCTTGTGATTATTTAGTACTCTACGTAATCAGGTGTGTAATCTCACATCTTATTTCGTTTGTTTCGTATTATTCTGTATGTCGGCTAAAAGCCGAATTACCCATAATGGGTAAGCTATTGTGATACCCCTAGCAGGTGAGCTGGGAATAACCCAGGTAAGTAAATTTACGACTATATCCTTTTGGGTAGATTTAGTATGATTGTATGTGATCTGATTATTTGCTATGCTAGTACGTTCATGCATACACTATATTATTATGACATGATATGTTGCATGGGATTGGAATATTGATGATCGGGGAAGTGTATTTCGGTGGCTTTGCCACATATTTCGATGACTTTATCACATTTTGTCCGGTGGCTATGCCATGTATATTTCGATAATCTGGTGGCTCAGCCACAATTTTGGCGATGAGCAGCGTGACTGCCATCGAGGTGTGTAGCGGATGGAGGGTTGATTGTAGAAATCCCCACAGGTGTGTTAGGCTGGATACGGGTGGTGTGTAGCGAATGGAATATTAGGCTGGGCTGGGTTGCATTGCATGCATTGTCTGTATTATCATGTTGATAGGGTTAAGGCCTAGTTGTCTTCATAAGGGCTAAGGCCCATTTTGTTTCCATAAGGGCTAAGGCCCAGTTAATGTCTGATTAGGGGATTACACACTTATTTCTCGTAACTCACCCCCCTTCTGCTTAATCTTGCAGGTGATCCCCAGCATTGAGGATTTGGAGCCGAGGTGGACTCAGTGGTGGCCATACATCGTTTCTTTAGTAAATCCCATTTTACTTTACTTTAAGTTTTATTTTAAATTGGGTTTATGTTTTGTAATAAGGCCTTTGGTATTTTATTTGATCTTTAACTTTCAATTTGGTTTTTGCTTATTATTAAATGTTCAATACGGGATTTTCCTAAAACCTTAGCACCTGTTTGTTTTCCAAAATGTTAACGAACGGTTTTCAAATTCTAATTTATTTATCACTGGGTTCTCTTAAACATCGAAACAGTTTTCAAAATATCACATGTTCGAAAATCACTGAAGCTGATTTCTGTTATAAACAAGATTTTACCAACAGTGCAAACTCGATTCTCCTAATAAAAGCAGTTTCCAAATTAATACAACTTTTCTAAAATAGACATTGAGTTAAACCAGTTTTTACAGACAATCACTTAAATTCAAAGTTTTAAAAAGAATACGAACATTTTACAAACACGCAACTTTCTTAATAACCTTTCCATGTGACATGCCAGATCTGATCATGACGTCTAGGCCGGGTTTGGGGTGTTACATTATCATTTCAAATACAATTCAATCACAACCAATGATAGTGTCCCTTAAACGGGCCTACGAGGCCTTAATCATACATTAGAAATGGTTCAGGACTAAACCGATAACTCAGAAATTTTTCAACACTTAGCCAGTTTTTGCTTCAAACAGAGGACACACGTCCGTATGGCTAGGCCCTGTGTCTTACACGACCACTAGACACGCCCGTGTCACAGGCCGTGTGAAAACAGGGGGTACGTACTGACATGGGTCACATGGCCACCCACACACCCGTGTGTTTAGCCCGTGTGCCCTTTGAAGTGGCCACACATGTCCATG
The DNA here is from genome assembly GCA_025503065.1 of Gossypium bickii. Taxonomy (NCBI): domain Eukaryota; kingdom Viridiplantae; phylum Streptophyta; class Magnoliopsida; order Malvales; family Malvaceae; genus Gossypium; species Gossypium bickii. The sequence continues at coordinate 34,826,819 of CP106717.1, read as the reverse complement.
TGCCAGGCCGTGTGTGAGGCCTTGCCAAACCTATAGGGTACACTGACTTATGCAACACGGCCAAGTCACACGCCCGTGTGCTAGGCTGTGTGCCAATTAGGGGGTATACTGACTTGTACCACACGGCTAAGCACACACCCGTATGTGAGACCGTGTGGAGCATACTGACTTCATTTCAATTTCAACACTAAAGGGACACACGACCGTGTAACTTGACCGTGTGTCACACACAGCTGAGACACACGCCCGTGTATTTGCCCGTGTGGACAAAAATAGACTATTTACGAAGCCATTTTGCCACCCATTTTGCGCATACCTAAACCAACTCAAATGGTACCAACCCATAGCACAAATAACATTCCAATTCATCCATAATAAAGCCTAATTCATAACATTCTCAATACCAACAATTCAAGGCACATAGGTAACAAAATATACTAACTAAAATCATACAAATCTTTGTCTACTCAATCATAAAAAATGACCATTATCAAAGGTGCATTATTAGGCCTAATTTTACAAGCATACCAATGCCTACATATCATCAATTTAACATTCATAATACCTGTTAGTAACAATGACCACAAATTCTCATAATATAAGCCATTCACATATCTATCTATGAACTTAACTATCAACATATATGCACATATAAGCACATAGCCAAATTCACCAAATTAAGCCAAATCTCATGGCTATATTTACAAATCAAAACATATACATTTACAATGCCAATTCATTTGGCCAACATCATTACCAAAATATAATCAACATGACTCAAATATCTATACATGCCATATACTTAAAACATAGTTTCAAAAGTACCAAAGAGTCAGTGGATAGTGTGGTGAAGTCTCCGACGACCCCCAAATCCGAGCTAGCTTTGAAATCACTATAAAACATGGAAAAACAATAAAGTAAGCTATATAGCTTAGTAAACTCGTATGTTATCAATGAGCAACTAACATCATTCATTAAACATTCATCTAATGGAAAATAATGAACAACAATTCTATTAACTTTCAAGCTATCAAATGATCAATCATATACTTACCAAGAAACTCATCAATTCCATAGTTTTCAATATTCAATTCATTTCTGTACGTACATGTACCATCTCATACTAATCTCATAATCAATCATATTCTTCATTTACCCATTGAACCATTCGGAATAGAAGTCGGATACTCAAGGTCTCACTCGATAAGTACCTATACCATGGCCCGTAGCCAAATCAAGGTAACTTATCCAAAATTCTGATATCATGGCCCGAAGCCAAATCAGTGATATGCATGGCCCATAGCCAAATCGGTTTATATCGTACACATAGTGCTAAATCATGGCCCGAAGCCAACTCAAGTATACATATTGACATGTCACTAGCATCCTAAACTATTCTTAAGGTTCAATAGGGTTTCCAACTATCGAGTCTTCATCGAATAATTTCCAAACTCTTCCATAATCACATAATCACAATTCAAAGCATATAAAATACATTCGAAATGAATTTATAACACATGAAATTTCCTCGGATGTTAAAACGGCGAATTTAATCGATTAGTTAATAACTTTCGTTTTTCCCCGATCTAGATCTGAATTCCACTTTCTTGATCTAAATGTATTCAAAATTAACTTATTCAATCATCTATTCATTCAATTTAGTTCAAAACATACTTAAAACACATTTACACTTTTGCTCCACTTATTTCACATTTTTCACAATTTAATCCTTATTCTATAAAATCACAAATTAATGAAATTCAAAATAAACCCTTGCTAGCCGAATTACCATAATACCCTTAGAAGCCCATGTTTTTCATTTATTTCACGTTTTAACCACTAACTTTACTCATTTCTCAATTTAATCCTTATTTTGCATTTTCACTAAAAATCACTTAACATAACCTGTTTATCTAACATTAAACATTCAAAATCTATCATCAATCATCAAAACTCACACATATTCATCAATGGCAACATTCAAAATCTTTAACAGTTTTGCAAAATAGTCCCTGGGCTAGTTAGTACTAGCTGCAACGATCTCAAAAATGTATAAATCATTAAAAACCGAGTCAAAATCACTTACCAATTGGACTCCAAAGTGACCGAACCGTAGAATGGATAAAATGGATATCTTCTTCTTCAACATTCGGCAATTGAAAGAAAATATGGACAAAATTTTGATTTTTTTGTTTTAATTAACACTTATTAACTAATTTACTTATTTAACCTTTAAAACATTTAATAATTACACCAAATGCCATGCCACTATCATCCATTATCAAACTAATGGTCTATTTACCACTTAAGGACCTTAACCTTAAGGTTCTATAGCTATTATACACCTTTAGCTAATAGAACGACACTTTTGCTTTTTACACGATTTAGTCTTTTTTTATCAAATTAACCATTCAAACGATAAAATTTCTTAACGAAATTTTCATACAATCACTCAATCAAAATGTAGACATTAAAATAATAAAAAATAAATATTTTGACTTCAGATTTGTGGTCCCGAAACCACTGTTCCAATTTGACTAAAAACGGTTTATTACATTTACATTGTAACACCCCTAACCCCTCTCCGTCGTTGAATTAGGGACACGAGCATTACTAGAAAATCAAAAAATTAATTCAACCATAATCAACATATAAACTAACTAATAACATTATAATATGTAGGGGCAGATCACGACAATCTAATACTTTCATGCTAGATTCTTACACATTTGAATAATAAATTATGTTATGCATTTCTAAACTTGCTGTCTGCACTCTTATCACTATTTATCCCTTCTAGAATGTCAGAATTCGGATACAAACAAGACTATTCCAATTATTAGCATCAGAGTATTAGTCTATACTCCGTCTACGATTATCTTTTTAATTTATCTTCGATTATGTTAATGGAATACACTTAATTTAGGTTTGCTAATCCACCCCAATTTAGAATAAAAGTTACTCTTACAGCCCTTATTACGAGTCTACGGGACCCTAAAAGTAGTTTAAAAATAGGTATGGACTAATTTGAAATAATTCTGGAAGTTTACAAAATAATTACAAATATTTTGATTTCAGGGGTCACACACTCGTGTGGCCAGGCCGTGTAACTCTCTGACTTGGGTCACATGCCTATGTGTGTTTGCCATGTGTGACACATGCTCGTGTGGCCAGGCTGTGTGCACCCAAACGTACCTTAAAACTCAAGTTTACGATTTTCTATTTACTTGGACTGTAACACCCCACACCCGGCCTATATGTTATGAATGGATCTAGCATGCCACATCAGGTGTTGTTTGAAAAATTTGTGTTCGATGGAAAATGCATCTACGAATCAAAACTTTCTATCATTTAAAAATCCCGATTTTCGTTGCTTATTAACAAAACAAGTTTTACTCGAAATCATTCCTTTTCAAAAATATTATTATGCATCTATTAATTTGCTTTTAAAACCTTGTCTGTTATAGAAGTTTGGTTTAAGCAGGTGTGGAAACATGATATTTTAAAAATAGTAGTTATTGTTTTAAAACCCGTGTTTAAAAAATTAATAGTTTGTAAAGAAATACCAAATAAAAGTTAAAACAATTCCAATGGCCTTATTATAAAAATTATTAACCCAAAAATTAAAGTAAAGTATAATAAAATAAAGTAACTAAATAAACCTCAAAAACATATAGGACGTGTGGCCACCTCCGAGTCCCTTGCAACTCCAAATCCTCTAAGGCTAGGGATTACCTGCACAGTTAAAGAGAAAGGGTAAGTTACGTGAACTCAGTGTGTAATCCCCTTATTACACCCACAATTTGGGCCAAATCCCATACAATAACAATCTGGGCCTAAGACCTATTCAGTAACAATCTGGGCCTAAGCCCTATTCAGTAACAATCTGACCGAAGCCCTATGATATGCAAAACAAATATGTACCCAACCCAGTCCAACCAACACACCACCCGTACCAACCAACACACCTGTAGGGACCAAGTCAACCCACCCAACCAGCACACCAATAACGCGGACTAGCTGCTAATAACAGTATACGTGGCTGAGCCACTAAATCAGTATAACGTGGCAAAAGCCATTAAATCAGTATAACGTGGCAAAGCCACCAGTACAGTGCTTCCTCCAAATCCATAACCTAACCTATGCAGTATATCATGCCATAATTAAATCATGTAAGTAGTGCATTATTATCAACATCAATCATTCAGTTCGTACTCATACATCGATGATCCTACCACTAAGGGTAAAATGTTAATTCGGGGTAAAACAGTAATTTTGCCCCTTGGGGGTATTTCGGTAATTTTGCCCATCAAGGGTATTTCGTTAATTTACCCATCAAGGCTATTTCGATAATTTACCCATCAAGGGTAATTCAGTAATTTACCCATCTATGGCCTTTCGGAGGCCAACTATCGCCTCGAGCGACATAGGTTCCATTTTGGGTCAAAAAGGTGCAATTGGGCCAAAAATCCAATTTCGGCCCAAACAACCCATTTTTAGTCTCGGATTTGCAGACTTCGCAGCCGCATCCATCATCCGGTACTTAACATAGATTTCGCCCTTTTGGGCCCGTTACCCGATTGGGCCCACTTAGCCCACTTCGGCTCAACAAGGCCCATTACAGCCTCAATTTCGTGAGAGAGTTCGAGACACTCCCAACAGTCTATCACCAATACTATTGACTCGGTTTAACTCTACGAGCGCTCACACACTCGAAGGATCTCAGTTGTCGATACACCGGCTTTTTGGCATTTCGACTTTTAGTTGATTCACAGAACATCGCATATCAGAATAAACAATGGTGTGAGATTACACACCTGCTTTGGTTTGTTACTTGAGACTATTCCCCAAGGTACCTATGATTACAACAATCATTAGTTAGTCTCAATGCCCTTGAAGATTTATAATATTGAAGTACCCTACTCATCCAACAACACTTACCACGAGACGCGATCCCCTACAGAGTAACAATAATCATTGTTGCTCTGTAACACCCCAAACTCGGCCTAGAAGTTAGGCCCGAATCTGGCGTGTCACATGGAAGTGTTTTTGAAAACCCTATTTCTTGTTGGTAAAACTTGTTTGAGAGTTAAAGCCTCTTCGTTAAAACTCAAAACACTTAAGCAAATGCTATCCACTTGAAAACTGAATTACTTTTAAAACCTTATCTATTTAAAATAAACAATTTATGAAAATGTGATGTTTATAAATAGAGTTGCAGAAGCATTTTGAAAATGTTGTAGAAACGTAGTGTTTTGAAAAGAGTTACCGTTTTAGAAATCGTATTCCACCTTTAGCAGTTAGAAAACATCATAAATAAATATCAGAAATAATAAGTTACAAATAAAGAGGCCTTATTACAAAATTATTATCCCAATAAACTAAAAGAAAATGAAATAAAGTCGCTAAGTTTATCTTTAAAGCATATCTGACGTGTGGCCACCTTCAGTCCCTCGCAGCTCCGAACCGTCTAAGACTGGGGATTACCTACACAGTTAAAAACGGGGTGAGTTTATGAAAACTTAGTGTGTAATCCCCTTACTAGAGTAATAATCGGATATAGAAAACAGACATCGAAGCGATGCAGGCCAAAAGCCCTTTAACAAGAATAAGATGCAGTCCATTCAAAGCATACGTGGGCCATAGCCCACTACCATATCATTTGGGTCACAGCCCATACAGAATCAATTGGGCCTAGCCCAAACCAATAACAGAACAAGTGGGCCTACGCCCAGTATAGTGACAGATCTCATAAACAGATATGAAACAGTATGAGGATGCATCCCACCTCGGTCCAGCCAACACACCACCCGTACCAACCAACACACCATGTGCGGATAAAAACGACCCACCCAGCCAACACACCAAGCTTAGCACCGTTTGCGGCACTAAGTCAACAGAACGACTTGGCGCCGCTGATGAAATCCGCAAAGCCATAAATATCGCAAAGAATCTTTGCCATTAATGAACGGCTAATGGTAGTAAACATAATTGTTATAAACCATAATCAGGATGGCACAAAGCTATCATTGACTGTAATAAGTTTGGCACATAGCCATCAGCGACGGTAATATAACTGGCACACAGCCACGGGTAATTATGATCGATACAGAGTCATCAATATATATGTTAGGCACATAGCCACGGGTAAATACGGTTGGCACAAAGCCATAATCAAAATGGCACAGAGCCATATCTATCGCAGAAAGGCTGAAAGCCTTGTACAGAACGGCAATGGGCCGTACACTTCCTCCGTAACTTTGTCCCAACCCCATGCAATATGTCGTGTATGTCAAGCTCAATCATCACAGGTGTATGCAGAATGACCATACTTAGTAACAGTCATTTAAAACATATATTACAAGCATATCAGTCACACGACCACATTCAAGTTAATTAAAACACAGTCATACGATCATAGTCAAGTCATGGCACAAAATCAGTATTTTACCCTTAGGGGCAAAATAGTCATTTTACCCTATAAGGGTATTTCGGTAATCCTACCCTGCAGGGGTAATTTGGTAATTCTACTCATAACTAATCCATGTATGTCTCAAACATAATCAATCATACAATTAACACATACAACACTAGTACTACCACGAGGGTACAACGGTCATTTAATCAGTTAGGGGTAAAACGGTCATTTTACCTCATAAGGGCATCTCGGTAATTTTACCTGTCGAGGGTATTTCAATAACTTTACCCATAAAGGGTATTTCGACAACGTTACCCATAAAGGGTATTTTAGTAATTTTGCAAACCAGGGGTATTTTGGTAATTTCGCAAACTGGGGTATTTCGATAATTCTGTTAACCGAGGGTATTTTGGTAATTTCACGAATCAAGGGTATTTCGGTAATTTTGCAATAAGAGGGTATTTTGGTAATTTCACAAATTAGGGGTATTTCGATAATTTTGCAATCTGAGGGTATTTCGATAATTTCACAAATCAGGGATCTTTTGGTAATTTCCCAAATTAGGGGTATTTCGATAATTTTACAATCTGAGGATATTTTGGTAATTTCACAAATTTTGGGTATTTCGGTAATTCTATAATCTGAGGGTATTTCGGTAATTTTGTAAACCAGGGGTATTTCAGTAATTTGTAAACCAAGGGTATTTCAGTAATTTTAAACCAAGGGTATTCTAAACAGAGATAACGATGCGAATGGGCCTAAGGCCCATTCTCGGTCCAAATGGACCCACACGCTCGTGTGGCCCATTTAGCCTAAATCTAGCCATAGATCTGAGATTCACATAGACCAGTTCAATATCTACTACACAATCATACAATTTATTCATATCGACCCACGGGCCCATTGGCCCCACATGGCCTATCGAGGCCCATTGAGGCCCAAACAGCCTAACCCACAAGAACACTCATGATGGCCTCAACTATCGAGTCGAAGCCCCCACACGTGCTCTTGCACGCTCGTGTGGCTATCATTGCCGTGTGACCGGTATTTCGGCATTTGCCGCACTACAGCTAGAGTAGTGCGAAATACACACCTCATAGGAATCTAGAGTTGATCCACGTCCCGAACACTCCTATGCCCAAACTCCAACCAAGGTATGTATGCTTACTCTCCTCATAGATTGTTCTATTTAAAGCCAGCTTCTTGCCTCCTCTCATGCTAGCTTCCCGATGTGGGATCCCTCCTTGAGTAGAGTTTAATTCCAACACAACCACCTGTCGCCCCAACTTAGCAAAATAAATCCCTTTTTGCTTGCAATAGGATTGGAACCATTGCCTTCTTCTATGCTCCAGACGCCACATGCCACTACAACACAAGCTCCTTTTGTGACTTAAAACAAGCGCAACTAAATATAAGCCTACGAGCTAAAGTCTAAGTTCATTTAAAAAGAAATCAAAATGAAATGCAAGCGCCAAGACTTGAACCTTGGACCCCTTGCTTCCTCTATGGCGTCCCTTCCTTGTCTCTCATGTGGCGCCATTTACCACTAGACCACAACTCCTTTTTATGTCATTTTTCTCCACATTTTATTCTTAAAGCCTACTTACTAACTCCCAAGGTTTTATTCACCTAAAACCAAAATTTTCCTAAAGCCCTGGTTTGATCCTGGGACTTCATGGAAGCCCCCTAACCTTCCAACATCACTCACCTAATAGGTCCAACTTGCATTACTGTCGTTCTCTTGTTCTCAAAAATTTTAAACACTCCCGTGCCCAAGGCCCAATGGGCCCAATTCTACTAGGCCCAAATTGCGGTCGTTACATGCTCCTTGGCTAATGCAAAAATGTCCCAACACCAAAGAACGACGACAATTATCAGTTGTTTGACAACAGGATTTGACCCCAACCACCAAGAATAAAAAGATTCAGGATGAAAAAGTATGTAGAATTAGACTTATAAGATTCTGCCAACAGGAAAAAAAACCAAGGTTTTAAGAAGAAAATAATATACGGTTAAAGGAGAAATCAAAAGGAGGTAGTGTAGCTATTAGGTATAGAGGCAAAGAAAGGAACCTGAATGAAGTGTGAAGAGATATGGGGAGGAGAGTAGGTTTTGGCCAACAAGAGAAAGCTAACACGAGTGTCAAAAGTTTATAACAGGTTATTAGCAAGATGAGAAGAAAGAAGAAAAAGAGCACGAAAGGTAAAGATAAATGCACAAAAAGCTTCAGAGAAGAAAACCCAAGGAAAACAAAAAAGAAGCACCCAAAAGCCAAAGGGGTTTTGGTTTCTACTCACACTCAAAGCTGGCGAAAATGCTTCCTAATCCACCCCCTAGCTGAAATCTTCCCCTTAGGCACACTCCCAAATTTGGCCACTACTCCCTCACTCCTCACTTCCCTAATTTCCTCCACTTTCTTCTCCTTAAATCACTCCTAGCCTCCCATTCAAACTTGTTGACCAAGTTTCCAACTCCCCTTGAAGAGTTTGATCTGAACTCTACTTCCTCCACTCTCAAGTCATAAAATAAAAGCCTCCATTTGCAACCTGAGGGATTCAAACCCCTTCCCTCCTTGCTCTCCCATTGACGCCATAGCCACCTTGCCACATGCTCAACTTGTGTCTCCTAAATACACATAATTATACTTAAACCCTACTGCCAACAGCCCTCTCCACTAAAGAGCCAAAAACCAAAATTTTTCCCAGGCTCGAACTCGAACCCAGGCCTCCTTAGGACCCCCAAATACCCTCAATTAACCAGCTGAGCAAACACAACATATAGTTAAGCAAAAATTACAACCCCTAACTTTTGGAGCATTACATGGACACTAAGCAACTCAATTACCAATCGTTTAACCTATTCAAAAAATGATTAAACATGCCCAAAATACAACAAATTCATCACCTAATATGCCTAACCAATGTACCCTCTTTAGTACCACATTTTACATGTTCAAATATATAAGTATATATATCAATGGCATTTAATTTAACATTTGACTACATCATCTCATGCAATGGCATGATTCATATCTTTGATCAATACTTGAATTCATTCAAGTTTCACATCTCAATTCATCATTTCATATTTCATTTCCCATCTTATAATCATTTCTCATATTTTTCATTTCAATCTTTTCTCATCCCATATTCATTTCTCATCTTTTTATACTAATTTCATGTGTAACACCCCAAACCCGAGTTGTTAGTATAAACGCAGCAAAAGCTGCTACTAACAGTATATGTGACTGAGCCACAAAAATCAGTATAATGTGGCATAGCCACCAGTACAGTACTTCCTCCAAAAATATAACCCAACCCAATACAACATGTCATGGCATAATAATTCCATGTATGCAATAATGTATCATCATGGCAATTAATCAAATTATACACAACATGCCAAATCTGCCCCTAAGGGTGTAACAATAATTTTGCCCAAGGAGGGTGTTTCTGTAATTTACCCACCAAGGGTATGTCCGTAATTTACTCATTAAGGGTATTTTATTAATTTACCTATTAAGGGTATTTTAGTAATTTACCAACCAAGAGTATTTTAGTAATTTACCCATTCAGGGTATTTTAGTAATTTGCCCATTAAGGGTATTTCAGTATTTTACCCACCAAGGGTATTTCGGTAATTTAGTCGTCTAACTGCCTTTATGGAGGCCTATCGTCGCCGCGAGCGACATAGGACCCCTTTTTGGGTCTTTACAATACAATTGGGCCTAAAATCCATTTCAGGCCTAAACGAGCCCACACGCTTTTGTGGCCCATTACGCATGGTTTCGGTCTCAGTTTTGTAGTTTTGCAACTGCATCTATCATTCGGTCATTTTCTATCAATTTTTGCCCATGTGGGCCCGTTAGCCCATTGGCCCTATTTAGCCCGTTTTGGCTCGACCAGGCCCGTTACAACCTCAATTTTACGAGAGTGCTCGTGGCACTCTCAACAATCTATTGCCATCATTTGTGTCTCGGGTTAACACCACGAGTGTTCGCATGCTCGAGTGATCACGGTTGTCGATTTTCTGGCTTTCCGACTTTTGGCCGTTTCACAGAACATCACATGCTTTCATCAAGGTGAGTGTGAGATTACACACCTATTTATGAGTTACGGTATTCAGCACTTTCCAAAACACCTGAGATCATAATTGACTAACAGTTAGTCTTAATCCATGATACTCCCAAATTTGAGATTGATACAACAATCCATAGTACTTACCAACAACGACAGCAACTCCCTGTTATGCTAGAACATTTGGTCACTTCATTCAATTACGAAATTGGGTCCCTAACAAAAATCATAAGTTAGCAAAGTTGCTCCAGGTCCCCAAAGAAAAGGCTATTCAGCACTAAGAAACTCATAAAATAATACAAGAATTACCAACCCCCTCTTCGGTCATAACTTCACTTACCAAATACTTCCCGAACCTGAATGTTGAATGAATAGAGAAGAAGATAAGATTGATCCCTAATAAAATTAGCCTAGGCACAAAGAGAGGGAGTTAGGATTTTCAGTTTTAACAAAGCAAAAAGAGAAAAGAAGAGGATAATAGAAAAGAAACTAGCACCTTCGTTTAGAGAAAACCCGGATGGAAAGATGATTCGGCCACAATGACTAGCAACAAAGAATAATAGATGGAACCATTCGGCATTTGGTAGCAAAACAAAAGAGTCGTATTCGGCTATGGAGAGGAAGAGTAGAAAAGAAGTCTAAGTAGTAAAGAGAAGGCTTAGGAGAAATTTCGGCAAGGAGAAATGAAAGAGCAAGAAGAGAAAAAAATGAAAAAGAGTTGAGAATGAAAGAAAGACCATAAGAGAATTCAGTAGAGATTCACCAAGGAGGGAAAATGACCTAAAACGTCACAATAAACTCAAATGACAATTGCTCTTTTTCTAAAACAACACAAGAAAAATTCGGCACACCCTTAACCAAACTGAATGCACCCTTCAAATGACAAAACCTTTTTGACCGAAACTCCCCCATCCACTTCCCCATATTCGGCCACTACCGCCTCTCACCCCAATCCCTTGACCCACTGCTTAATTTCCTCCCCACACTGCTCTCCACCTCCCATTCAAACTGGTTTGACTGAGTTTCCACTCTCTCTTGCAGAGTTCTAACTGAACTCTACCTCTTCCACCCACTTAGCACAAAATAAAACCTTTATTTTAGCTCTTGTGGGATTCGAACCCCATCCCACCTTGCTTCCATATTGACGCCACCACCACTCCACCATGTGCTCACTTGTGTTCTTGCTTCCAACAGTCCTCTCCCCTAAAGTGCCCAAAAACCAAAATTGTTTTCCAAGGTTTGGCTTTGACCGCACGCCTCCCTAGAGCCCCTAAGCACCTTCAAGTAACCTGCAGAGCAAGCATAACATGCAATTACACAGATATGACAAACCCCTAATTTTGGGATGTTACAATTCTACCCCCTTAAAGAAATTTCGGCCTCGAAATTTACCTGGTTAAAAGAGATTGGGGTATTGATGTCGCATTCCCTCCTCAGGCTCCCACGTGGCTTCCTCTGAACCGTGATTACGCCACAATACTTTGACTAACGAAATGGACTTTCTCCTCAATACTTTAACATCATGATCCAGAATCTGCACTGATTCCTCTTCAAATGACAGATCAGGTCTTACCTCGATCTCCTCCACCAGTACTATATAAGATGGATCCGAATGATAGTGTCTCAGCATAGAAACATGGAATACATCGTGTATCCAGTTCAATTCAGGGGGCAGCTCAAGCTGATATGCGACTGGTCCAACACGTCTTGACACTCGGTAGGGTCCGATGAATCTGGGGCTCAACTTGCCCTTCCGCCCAAATTTTAGAATCTTTTTCCATGGTGAGACCTTCAAGAAAACATAATCCCCCACCGAGTACTCGATTTATTTACGCTTAAGATACGACTTCTATCTATCAGAAGCTTCTTTTAGCCGACTCTGAATCAACTTCACTTTTTCCTCAATTTCAAAAATCAACTCTGGACCCAACAACCACCGCTCACCCAACTCTATCCAGCAGGCAGGGATACGACACCTACGACCATATAATGCCTCGTATAGTGCCATTTGAATGTTGGATTGGTAGCTGTTGTTATACGCAAATTCTGCTAAAGGTAAATAATCCTCCCAACTACCTCTGAAGTCAATCACACAGCTCCTTAACATGTCTTCCAAAATCTGGATTACCCTCTCTGACTGACCATCAGTCTGTAGCTGAAACGCTGTGCTAAAGTCTAACCTTGTACCCAAAGCTTCATGTAATGCCTTCCAGAATCGAGATGTGAATCTAGAGTCCCTGTCTGAGATGATAGACACTGGTACCCCATGCAACCTCACAATTTCTGCCACGTACAACTTGGCCAATTTCAGTAACGAGTAGTCAGTGTGAACTGGTATGAAATGCGCGGACTTAGTCAACCGATCAACAATTACCCACACTGAATCTTTCTTAGTAGGCATCAGGGGTAGCCCACTAACGAAATCCATTTTTATCCTCTCCCACTTCTAGAGTGGAATCTTTACAGGTTGCAGTAGTCTCAAAGGCAATTGATGCTCAGCCTTCACTTTCTGGCATGTCAAACACTTACTTACGAAATCAGTCACCTCACGTTTAAGTCCTGGCCACCAATACAGTTTACGCAGATCTCGATATAATTTGTTCCCACTGGGATACATAGCGTATGGGCTACTATGTGCTTCCCGTAGAATCATCTGTCTTAACTCAGAATCCCTCAGTACGCAGACTCTTCCATGAAAACATAATACCCCTTCACCATTCAATTTAAAATCCACAATCTCTCCCTTCTCTACTTGTTGAAAACGAGAACTCAACGCCTCATCTAGCATCTGTTTCTCTTTGATCTGACTAATTCATGTTGGTTTTACTTGCAGTTCTACCAACAAACTACCATCCTTAGATAGACTGAGCCGAGCGAACATTGCTCTCAAGTCAGATACCACCTTACGAATCAGCACATCTGCTACCACGTTGGCATTCCCTGGATGATACTCAATCGAGCAATCATAATCCTTCAGTAACTCTATCCATCTCCGTTGCCTGATATTCAACTCCTTTTGGGTAAGGAGATACTTCAGACTCTTATGGTCAGTGTAGATGATCGACTTTTCCCCATACAGGTAATGTCTCCATATTTTTAGTGCGAACACTACTGCAGCTAGTTCCAAGTCATGAGTAGGGTAGTTCACCTCGTGCGGCCTAAGTTGACGGGATGGATATGCCACCACATTCACTTCCTGCATCAGCACACAACCCAAACCCGTGTGCAACGCATCACCATAGACAACAAATTCTTTCCCAACCTCTGGTTGAATTAATACTGGTGCTTCAGTCAAAATCTTTTTCAGCTTTTCAAAACTCTCTTGCTGCTTATCAGTCCACACAAACTGTACCCCCTTATGCAGCAATTTAGTTAGAGGTGCGACAATCAAAGAAAACCCCTCGATGAACCGCCTATAATACCCAGCCAAACCCAGAAAACTTCGGATCTCTGACACTAACTTCGGTGGCTTCCAATCTAATACATCTTCGACCTTCCGAGGATCAACCCTAATCCCCTTAGCAGACACAACATGACCCAAAAATGTCACTTCCTTCAGCCAAAACTTGCACTTACTGGATTTGGCGTAAAGTTGCTTTTCCCTCAATATCTGCAGAACAACCTGAAGATGTGAATCATGCTCCTCCTCAGTTCTTAAATACACCAAAATGTCATCTATGAATACCACCACGAATCGGTCTAGATAGGGTTGGAAGACCCAGTTCATCATATCCATGAAAGCAACTAGTGCATTCGTTAAACCAAACGGCATGACTAGAAACTCGTAATGCTCATAACGAGTTCGAAATGTAGTCTTGTGTATATTTGCTTCCTTGACCCTTAGTTGATGATATCCCGATCTTAAATCTATTTTTGAGAAAATCGAAGCTCCTCGCAGCTAATCGAACAGATCGTCAATTCTTGGCAGTGGGTATTTGTTCTTAATCGTTAACTTGTTCAACTGACGATAGTCAATACACATATGCATTGACCCATCCTTCTTCTTCACGAACAATATCGGTGCTCCCCACAGTGATACACTTGGTCTGATAAATCCTCGATCCAACAACTCTTGGATCTGAGCCTTTAGTTCTACCAGCTCCTTCGGTGCCATCCTATAAGGGACGATAGACACCAGAGCTGTTCTCGGTAATAGCTCAATACTGAACTCAACCTCAAGATTTGGGGGCAACCCCAGAAGCTCTTCCGGAAATACATCAGGGAATTCCTTTAAAGTCCTGACATCCCCAACAGACAACTCCTTAGTATCAGATGTGCTGGCAAAAGCTAGAAACTCCTCGCATCCCTTTTGAACCAGTTTCTCGGCTCTTAACGCGGAGATTGCATTGGTCAGATAGTCCCTTCTCTCTCCTATCACTATCACTTCCTCATCATCTGACGTCTTTAGTATCATATGCTTAGCAGCGCAATCTAAGTTCGCACAGTACTTCACCAACCAGTCTATGGCAAGAATGAGGTCAAATTCGCCAAACAGCAGCTCCATCAAATCTGCCAGGAAGACAACCCCTTGAACCTCTAAAGGCAGATCTCTAAATAGCTTATTCACTATGACAGACTGTCCTAGAGGACTAATCACTGACATTTTTTTTTTCAATAAGTTCGAATTGAATATCCAAAGTTCCAGACACATTACAAGCAACATATGAATGCGTCGACCCAATATCAATTAAAGCCAGACATGGTACATCATAAATAAAGAACGTACCAGTTATGACATCCGGTGCGTCGCCATCCTTTCGACGTCAAGCAACATAAACCAACCCTAGCTGTCTTGCATCTGTATTACCAGCACCGCTACTCAGTGCTCCACAACTCCGTCAAAACCCATTTCCTCCTCGGGCTGGGCCACGACCTCTCGGTGGCTGCTGACCACCCTCTCTCTGGCTGAACATATCCCTGTCTCGCAACTGGTGTCGGACCCGGTTTCAACGTACAATCCTTAATTCTATGGTCTCTTGACCCACACCTGAAGCAGGCCCCAACTTTCTTCAAACATTCACCTTGATGAGATAACCCGCATATCACAAGTAAGGCTATTGTCTCACAAAGAAAGAAATGTAAATCTAGTTCGAATGGGCCCATCAAATATAGGCCTCTTTTGAAATCTATCTGAAGAACCGAAAGGCCTAAAATCTCTATTATTCTTGCCCCTTTCCTTGTCACGGTTCTGACACTCAGAGCGTTTCACTTCCTCAGCAATCTTGGCCTTCTTCACCAAAGTAACAAAATCTTTCTCCCTCTGCAGGGCTATCAGTACCCGCAACTCATCTCGCAGCCCATCTTCAAACCGCACACAGTGCTCATAATTGGTCTCAACTATACCCCGAGTATACCAGCTCAGACGCAAAAACTCCGCCTCATACTCCGCCACAGATTTATTCCCCTGAACCAGATTCAAGAATTATTTTCTCCGGGCTTCCACATAACTAGCCCCGACATATTTCTCCTGAAAAGCCGTTTTAAAGAAATCCCAGGTTAATCGATCTGCTTGTGTGCCTTCCCTCACAGAGAGCCACCACTAGTATGCCTCATCTCTCAGTAGGGATACTGCCCCTTTCAGCTTTTGCTCCACCGAACAATCCAAGTCATCCATGATTTTCTCCACTGCCTCCAACCAATATTCTGCCACATTCAGGGCTACATTAGACATGCCCCTAAAAACATCGGCCCCATTCGATCGGAGTCACTCAAAAATAGACCGCCGAGTTGCCGACCCAATACTTGCTCTAGCAACCCGTTCTAGAACCCGCAACATTGCTTGGGACAGAGCATTGTCCCCTCTAGTTCGGTCATGAGACCCTGTTTCAGTCACTGGCGATGCCAGTGTCTCTCTTTCCAGTATATGCCATGTTGCTGAGGATCTAGCCCTAGCACCTCGGTCTCTACCACGACCGCGTGTACCTCTTCTGTGTCCCTTTGTACTCATCTTGATGTAACGCGTTAATCTGCTTAAGAGTTTTATGAATCAGTTTATAGTTCCCATGCTTATTAACAAGTGTTTTATGGATAACAGTTATAGAAGTTGTTTTATTCGCAGCTCGAGTTTACTACCGTCTCAGTCTCTACAGTCTCAGTTTCTATAGCTAAAGTTTTAGTGTACTACCACTACCTCTAGTAGTTTCTTACTACAGTCATTTCATCGTAAAATCTAGTATAAGGTAAGGAAACTTACGGATAACACTATACATTTTCTAAACCACATTTTAAACTGTTTTGGAAAAATTTTCAAACCCATTCCACAGTCGAGTTTTGGAACCTGGCTCTGATACCATAAAATGTAACACCGCAAACCCGGCCTGGACGTTATGGCCGGATCTAGCATGTCACATCAAAAGGTGATTGAAAAGCTAAACGATCCTTAAAAATGTTGCTTCTCTTTTTGAAACTCTGAGTTTCATTGTTTGTTTGTAAAAACACAATTTGCTTAATTTCTATTTTTATAAAGTTGTTATTATTTTGAAAAACTATTTTTCTTTTCTGTTGTGAAAATCGAACTTGAATAGTTGTAGAAACGTGCTATTTTGAAAGGCGATTATTAATGTTTTAAGAAACCCCATTTTTAAACGCTTAACAGTTTAATAGATGCCGAAATGAAAGTTTAAAAAGTAAAATAAATCCAATGGCCTTATTACAAAACAATAACCCAAATTAAATAATATTAAAAATAAGATAAAACCAGATTTACTGAGTTTCATGAGGAACAACTCCGATGTATGGCCACCATCGAGTTCTCCGTAGCTCTCAAATCCACTAACACTGGGGATTACCTGCAAGGTTATGGGAAAAAGGGGTGAGTTACAAGAACTCAGTGTGTAATCACATTTTCAGTCACAGTCATAGTCTGGGCCTAAGCCCATGCAGTATCAGTTTGGGCCTACAGCCCCAAAATCATGGTAATGCAAATAGAGAATGCAGCCCACCCTAATCTAACCCTACACTCCACCCGTACCAGCCCTACACTCCATGTAGGGACCAAGTCAACCCACCCAGCCCTACACACCAAGAATGCAGCCGAGTTGCCAGTATAAACGCAGCAAAGCTACCAGTAACAGTATATGTGGCTGAGCCACTAAAATAAGTATAATGTGGCATAGCCACCAGTACAGTACTTCCTCCAAAAATATAACCCAACCCAATGCAACATGTCATGGCATAATAATTTCGTGTATGCAATAATGTATCATCATGGCAATTAATCAAATTATACACAACATACCAAATCTACCCCTAAGGGTATAACAGTAATTTTGCCCAACGAGGGTGTTTCTGTAATTTACCCACCAAGGGTATGTCAGTAATTTACCCATTAAGGGTATTTCAATAATTTACCCATTAAGGGTATTTCAGTAATTTACCCACCAAGGGTATTTCAGTAATTTACCCATTCAGGGTATTTCAATAATTTACCCATTCAGGGTATCTCAATAATTTACCCACCAAGGGTATCTCAGTAATTTAGTCGTCTAACTGCCTTTATGGAGGCCTATTGTCGCTGCGAGCGACATAGGACCCCTTTTTGGGTCTTTACAACACAATTGGGCCTAAAATCCATTTCAAGCCCAAACGAGCCCAGACGCTCTTGTGGCCCATTATGCATGGTTTCGGTCTTAGTTTTGCAGTTTTTGCAACCGCATCTATCATTCGATCGTTTTCTATCAATTTTTGCCACTGTGGGCCCGTTAGCCGATTAGGCCCATTTAGCCTATTTCGGCTCGATCAGGCCCGTTACAGCCTCAGTTTTGCGAGAGTGCTCATGGCACTCTCAAAAATCTATTACCATCCTTTGTGTCTCGGTTTAACACCACGAGCGTTCGCATGCTTGAGTGATCACGGTTGTCGATTTTTCAGCTTTTTGGCTTTTGGCCGTTTCACAGAGCATCACATGCTTTCATCAAGGTGGGTGTGAGATTACACACCTGATTACGAGTTACGGTACTCAGCACTTTCCAAAATACCTGAGGTCATAATTGACTAACAGTTAGTCTTAATCCACGATACATCCAAATTTGAGATTGATACAACAATCCACAATACTTACCAACAACGACGGCAACTCCCTATTATGCTAGAACGTTTGGTCACTTCCTTCGATTACGAAATTGGGTCCCTACAAAAATCATAAGTTAGCAAAGTTGCTCCAAGTCCCCAAAGAAAAGGCTATTCGGCCCTAAGAAACTCATAAAATAATACAAGAATTGCCAGCCCCCTCTTCGGTCATAACTTCACTTACCAAATACTTCCCGAACCTAAATGTTGAATGAATAGAGAAGAAGATAAGATTTATCCCTAATAAAATTGGCCTAGGCACGAAGAGATGGAGTTAGGATTTTTGGTTTTAACAAAGCAACAAGAGAAAAGAAGAGGATGATAGAAAAGAAACTAGCACCTTCGTTCAGAGAGAACCCGGATGGAAAGATGATTCGGCCACAATGACTAGCAACAAAGAATAATAGATGGAACCACTCGGCACTTGGCAGCAAAACAAAAGAGTCGTATTCGGTTAAGGAGAGGAAGAGTAGAACAGAAGTCTAAGAAGTAAAGAGAAGGCTTAGGAGAAATTTCGACAAGGAGAAATGAAAGAGCAAGAAGAGAAAAAAATGAAAAAGAGGTGAGAATGAAAGAAAGACCATAAGAGAATTCGGTAGAGATTTACCAAGGAGGGAAAATGACCTAAAACGTCACAATAAACTCAAATGACAATTGCTCTTTTTCCAAAACAACACAAGAAAAATTCGGCACACCCTTAACCAAACCGAATGCACCCTTCAAATGACAAAACCTTTTTGACCGAAACTCCCCCATCCACTTCCCTATATTCGGCCACTACCACCTCTCACCCCATTCCCTTGATTCACTCCTTAATTTCCTCCCCACATTGCTCTCCACCTCCCATTCAAACCGATTTGACTGAGCACTCTCCCTTGCAGAGTTCTAACTGAACTCTACCTCTTCCACCCACTTAGCACAAAATAAAACCTTTGTTTTAGCTCTTGTGGGATTCGAACCCCATCCCACCTTGCTTCCATTTTGACTCCACCACCACTCCACCATGTGTTCACTTGTGTTAGCAAAACACCTACAAATTCCCTTAATCCTTACTTCCAACAGTCCTCTCCCCTAAAGTGCCTAAAAACCAAATTTTTTTTCCAAGGTTTGGCCTTGACCCCAGGCCTCCCTAGAGCCTCTAAACACCCTCAAATAACCCGCAGAGCAAGCATAACATGCAATTACACAGATATGACAAACCCGTAATTTTGGGATGTTACATTTCACTCTATACCACATTTAGCTTCCTCTTTTCAAATTTGACCTCTTAATTTCAATTTTTTTCACAATTTAGTCCCTATTGTTTAAAATCAACAATTAATTCCATAATTTAGTCATTTTCCATTTCTAACTTAAAAATCTATCTATTTAATCCCTAATACTTAAACTATTCAACAATGTCAACATCTAAAATCTTGAGCCATAATAAAAATTACAATATGGGTTAGGTAGCCCTAAATATCGAGATCCTAAAAATGTAAAAATTACAAGTATAGGGACTAAATTGCACTAACCAATTTGAATTTTAACTTCAAACCCCCTTAGGTTGTGCGCTTCTTCTCCTTTTCTTTCTTTCTTTTCTTTGTTTAATTTGTATGCATCCACTATCATTCTTTTTTTACTTTTATTATAACTATTATTATTATTAACTTTATATTATAACATATAATATATATACATGCATGTTACTTAGCCCATGGCCGACTACCTATACACAAACAATAATTAAGGGGCACAACTGCTACTTTAGTCCCTTTAGTTTATTTCAATTTATAATTTAACTTTTAATCCTTACGCGATTTAGTCCCTGAACCTTAATAATTCCTAATTTCACAAAAATCACTAATCAAAAAATTAATTAGCTACTAAAATAAGCTCATAAATATTTACATTAAATATTTACGAGTCTAGTTTATGAAAAATAGAGTCCCAAAAATACACTTTCTGACACCGCTGACTATGGGGTCATTACATATATGTTATGTTTTACTAAATATATTGGACACATGCATGGTGGATCCATTGGATATAGTTAGCATGCCATAGAATTTGTGACTACTCACCTTTATTTGTGACATTGTAAGCATATGGCTCTAGGTGGACTGATTTGTTTGGAGCAGATAAGGGAGTGTTGAGCGTAAGTCTCCACTCGTTAGGTTATTTGAGGTGCAATAAGGGAGTGTGTGCTTCAGCCTACTCAACTCGGTAGACTGTAATTGATATTTATGGGAGTTTATAGATCCATTTATCCGATGTATGATCACATGATTAAGCCATGAGAAGTGTATGCCAATATATTTATGTGTGATTATTATTATATCATTCAATGTTTGTAAGCCATGAATAGTTGATTCTTGATATTGATAAAGCATATGGAAATTAAATTGACATGTTTCATTATTATGGCTGATAATTGGTGATTGGTTGGATGTGATTTAAGTATGATTTGGATGTTGATTTACTAGTCATTTTTATTAACATTCACTGAGCTTTTTAAAGCTCACAGCCTTACAATTCGTGCAGATAGTTCTGGCTTCAGGAGTTAAGGAGCCAAGCAAGAGAGTTCCAAGAGATTTAGGCTTGGTAGAGACTTTATTACACATTTTAGAGACTTTAATCAGGCATTGTGGAACTCCCAGGAATTAGTTTAATTTTGGTTGTAATTGGACTTTGGACATTGGAATTTTATAACAGTTTTGAGGCATGTTTGAGTTTAATTATTGAATGATTTACAGTGTATTATTGATTTATAACATGTGGTTGATAACACGATGTGTGAGGCATGAAATTTATACTAACGATTTTTTAAATAAAGCTTCCATGGAGTGGTTTACTAGCGACTAAGGTACGCCACTTGATTAATTTATTCGATGTTTGTTATGCATGAAATTGATTGCCTAATTCCATATAAGTAAGGTTTAATTGTTGTAAATAAATTCAATTGAAGGTGTATGTATATATATTAATTAATTGTAGTTAAATAGGGTTTGAATTTTTGTCTTTTTAAATTGGTTTTTTAAATTGCTAAAGTTACAATTTAGTCTTGAAAACTAATTAGTCTAATTAGAGCCATAGATGATAAGGGAACTTGGTAAATTTCAAATTAGTCTCGTAATGGGTAAAATTTGATAGAAAAGCACTTAATTTATAATTCAGAATAGGTCCTGATATTTTGTATTTGTTACAATTTAGTCCATAATAGTAAAACTTGAATTAGACATAGTAACGAACTCAAATTAAGCTGAAATTTTTAGGCTTGCATGATTTGACTAAAAGAATGTCGGTAAACACTTAGATCTAAAATCAGGTTAGTTTTATCATAGGTGGTAAAATGACGAAAATACCCTTAGGTTAAATTACCTAGGAAAAGTTTAAAATTGGCTGATAATTTACTTCTGCTTTAATAAATAACTAATAATTAGATAATATTGAGGTGTTATAAGGTCGGGGTGTGTCTTGGGTGGTTGTTAGCCAAAGAGTCACTTCGGTGGCTAATGTAATGCTTCGAATTCGGGCCGATCCGTCCTGGTCGGGTGTGGGGTGTCACAGATTTCATATGCTTCGGCTATTGAATCTATCATATATGACATGTTATGTACTCGTCCAGATGTACCGTATGCTTTAAGCATAATGATTCGATACCAAATAGATCCCGGTGAAAGTAAATGGGTCACAGTTAAAAATATCCTTAAGAACTTGAGAAGAACTAAGGATACATTCCTTATATATGGAGGAGAGGAAGAGCTGAGTGTAAAAGCTTACATTGATACTAGTTTCCAAATCAAAAAGGATGATTCAAAATCACAATCGAGTTTTGTGCTTTGCTTTAACAGTGTCGTTGTGAGTTGGAAAAATTCAAAGTAAGATACAGAAGTTGATTCTACAACTGAGGTCGAGTATATTGCAACTAGTGATGCTGCAAAAGAGGTTATTTGGATCAAGAAGTTAATATTAGAACTAGAGTTTGTGCCTAGCATATCAGATGCTATAGAACTTTTTTGTACAACAACGGAGCTATTGCACAAGCAAAGGGACCCAAATCTCTCTAGCAATCCAAACATATACTTAGGGGTTTTCATCTTATTTGAGAAATCATTGATCGAGGAGATGTGGAAATATGCAAAGTACCAACAGATGACAACATCACTGATCCATTGACAAAGCCTCTGACACAGCAGAAGCATGATCATCACACTAAGTCACTCGGTATTAGATATATGATTTATTGGTCTTAGTGCTAGTAAGAGATTGTTAGAGTATGCCCAAAGACCAATCATGTGATGATTGTAATCATATACTCATTTTTCCTTATTTATTAATATAAGGCATTGCCATTATTATTTTAGTTTCTTTTTCTATGTATATAAATAAACTGAATTGTAATAAAGTCCTAAGAAAATATGATTATTTCTAAAAAGGTCCTTAGTCAAGTATTATTGTGGGCTTGGACAACAATAATACATTGAGACTAATGTGTAGTTGATTTATGACAAAAAATTGTCGTTGACATAGGGATGTCAAAATCAATACATGAGTATGTGTTAGAGAACAACATATTGGACTGGCCCGCTATGAATATGTTTCTTGGATTATTATGTAATAGTCACAATATTACTCATAGTGATAACTATGTATATGATCCTCAAACTTGACATCATCATTATTCCAACATCGTGAGTCATATATTTTGATATAGTCAAAATGTTTATCGTAACAAGTTGTACTATAAAGACTGATGTTGGATATACCACAATCCATGTAGTGGAATATTGTTGATCAAGATAGGATTTATCTCTCCTACATAATGGGATAAATATCTTAGTTTGATGGAGTAAGACTAGAAACGCATTTCCATGCTTGAATAAGTTGATATGAGATATCACACTTATTTGTTTATTGTAATTTGCTTAGAAAATCAAGAAATATGATATTGGACTATACAAGTGTGACTATTCCATGACTTGTGTCCAATCTAGATATTAAGGTCAAAAGGATATAATACATGAAAATATTATGACAAAAAGGTTATGTCGAATCACGACTTCTTCTAACTTGGGTAGCAATGATGCATTGATAGATGCCACTTATTGCTTATAATGTTAGAAACGTTCTAGTATTACTACCAACGTTACAATAGCCTACAGGGTCACACCCTATAGTTGAAACGAACAGAATCCAATACATTTAGTTTTGTATTTAGTTGTCAAATGACTTAAACTAATTGTTGAATTAATTTAATTTGATAGTTAAACATTAAACACATTATATGTACAAACTTGTTATGCACAAATAGAGAACATAAATATAATTAATATATGAATTTGATTCATACAAAATATTAATTGAATATATTTTGTCGAATTTATTAATATAAATAGTTATATTAATTAATTTTGGTCAAAATATAAAATACATGGAAATTAATATTCTTTTGGAAAGAATATAATTAATAAATGAATTTGATTCATACAAAATATTAATTGTATATATTTTACCGAACTTATTAATATAAATAGTTATATTAATTAATAATACAAAAGACATGGAAATTAATATTCTTCTAGAAATAATATAATTAATATATGTATTTGATTCATACAAAATATTAATTATATATATTTTACCAAATTTATTAGTATAAATAGTTATATTAATTAATTTCGGTCAAAATATAAAAGACATGGAAATTAATATTCTTTTGGAAAGAATATAATTAATATATGAATTTGAGTCATAAAAAATATTAATTGAATATATTTTATTTAATTCATTAATACAAACAGTTATATTAATTAATTTCGGTCAAAATATAAAGGACATGAAAATTAATATTCTTTTGGAAAGAATATAATTAATATATGAATTTGATTCATCAAAATATTGATTGTATATATTTTACCGAATTTATTAATATAAACAGTTATATTAATTAATATCGGTCAAATTATAAAAGACATGAAAATTAATATTCTTTTGAAAAAATATAATTAATATATGATTTTGATTCATACAAAATATTAATTGTATATATTTTACCAAATTTATTAATATAAATAGTTATATTAATTAATTTCGGTCAAAATATAAAAGATATGAAAATTAATATTCTTTTGGAAAGAATATAATTCATTTTTCTAACTTTTTATTTGTTTTCTCTATTAATAATGGAATAATCTTGGTTTTCCTTTTTAATATGTGATATCAAAGAGAATAAAAGGATGATAATCCCTTAGTGTGCTAAGGTTACCAACTTAATAATTTAAAAGGTTTAGCAACCATTTTTAATTCTCTCTGAAAAGTTCAAGAGAAAGTGACTGTTTATTTTTTACGAGGTGGACTACGTAGAGGCCGGACGTTTTTCTTTATAGCTTGGAATCGACATTAAATCAGAGACATCCTTTCAACATTTTCAGTAAAAAAAGGTATATTTTAAACCTTATTTCAACTTGATTCATTCCTCGTACATGGATCCTTGGCTGTGGATCGCTAAGATAATTTTTTTGCTACACCACGGGGCGTACTGGCAGTCCCACCAATGTCGGCATCAATGTTAGCATCGGTGCTAGTATGCTTGGGATGGAGGTGTCGTGAAATACATACCTGCAAGAGGTGTAGATGTAGGATGTTGCGGTGGTGCATACTATGGTGAATAATTTGGTGCTTGTGTAAAATACATGGGGTTAGTGAAATGAACAAGAATATATTAAGGGAACTGACCGGGATGTGGTGCAAACATCGGTGCCCTGTGTTGGGTTGGAGCCGATGAAAAACCCTTCACGACACTTGCTTTGAACCTCTAGTGTCAGGGCAGTCGGTGTGGCCTCTTCGGGCGAATTTGCCTACTCCTTACCTCCACTGGCAATAGATATGGCTTGCCGGCAAGTCTAAACCATGGCACGTACTCCATAGATGTCATCGTGTCCAGTTTGAAAAAAGGTTCGCTAATGAGTATGAAATCTATCTTACGATCCCAAATTTCGATATAGTCCTTGTGGAATTCCTGCTAATTTTTGTCGATTTTCCCCCGCAAAAATAAATTTTGTGCAGTGCTTCGATGTCTTACAATGCCGGTGGAATATTTTGCCTCCACTTGCCGCATTACTTGATCTGATTCGTGCATCTCAACTATTGTGTAAACTACTAATGAAATCTTCTTGTCCCACAACTCCAAATGGTCAAAAATTCGAGCGCAACACATTTTATGGTATCCGCATCGATGTATGACATTCATTCAAACTGTAGTGCATAATTATTGTAACGGCCCAAAATTTATGGGTATCGGAAAGTGTATTTTTGAGTCTCTGTTTTCGTAAAACGGATTCATAAATATTTATTAAAAATATTTATAAAGTTAATTATGTGGTTAATTAGGTTTTGGTTAGGTGAATTAGCTTGAATTAAGGTTAATTAAGTATAAGGATTGGATTGAATAAAGAGTAAAAGTTAAATTATAGATTACAAAAAAGTGAAGGGACTAAATAAGTAATTAAACCAAATCTTGACAAGTGTATGGTATTTTTAGTGACATGTGGAATATTTATATACATATATTATAAAAATTATATACATTTACTTATTATTTAAGAAATTATTATTATATTATTGTTATAATTAAAACAAATAAATAAAGAAACAAAAAGAATAAAAAGAATAGAATAGAAAACGAAATAGAGAAGGGGAAAGGAGAAAGAAAAAGAAAAAGAAAAATTAGGTTTTAAGGTTCAAACTCAAATTGGTAAGTCAATTTAGTCCATTTTCTTGTAATTTTGATGTTTTTAGAATCCTAGAACAAAATACTACTTGATTTATGTTGAAATTTTAGTAGTGAATTTTAGAAGTTGTTCATGGTGAATAAATTGAAGTGTTAGGGGTTAAATTGATAGAATTTCAAGTTAAAAGTGAAAAAGGGATTGAATTGCAGAATAAATCATAAGTTTTGAGCAACATAGACTAAATTGTGAAATTTTCAAAATTAGGGTTTTATGGTGAAATTAAAGAGTTGAAATTAGTCTAAAGTAGAAATTGAATAAGATATGGAAATAGTTTTGGAAGAGATAGAGTTAGTTTTGTTTAGGGACTAAATTAGAATTTATGCAAAAGTTGAATATAAATTGATATATTCAATATGAAATTGTGTGTATTGATGATTTTAAATTTTTTTAGTTTCCGTAGCTAACGTTGTGCTGGAGACCTCGACTAAGAAAGGAAAAGAGAAAGTCGACGAGGAGTGATTCGAAAATGACGGTTTGTATTTCTATAATTAGAACTTAATAATTAATTGTTGAATTTATTACTTGATGTGTATGGTAAGGGAATTGAATGTGAGTAATTGGTATTTTGATATTGAATTGAATTGAATTGAATTTATGAGCATCTGTGAATATTTGAATTAGAATGAATTTTGTTTGAAATTGAAAAGTGAATTGAAACCCTATTAACTGTATTGGGCTGAATCGGATATAGTTGGCATGCCATAGGATTGGAAGTGTTCAGGGATACTTCGACTTCGAGTCGATGAGACACTGGGTGTCAAATTATTACTTCAGATAAATTCGATGAGGTACTGGGTACTAACATACTCCGGCATGGCCGATGAGACACTAGGTGTCAATCTATTACTTTAAATTATCCAATGAGGCATTGAGTGCCAAACTGGTGTGTTTTGGTTGGATTCGTGTGTCAGTCCGAGTCCGAGTTCGAGTCCGAGTCAAGTTAATAGGGGTAAATAAACGAATTGGCAATATGAATGATTTTTAATGATTTTGAATATGAAATTGGAATGGGATATGGAATTGAATTATTCAAATGAAAAGTATGAATCATGGATTCATGGAATGGATATTGATATTGAAAATGAATTGTGTATCCTATTAAGAAAAGCTATTTGAATAGCAAATATGAGATTGAAATAGCAAGAGATGAGAATTGAAAGTGTTATGAAGGATGTGTTTATGAAATTGATTATTTGTTTGAATGATCTTTGTTATGTGTGATTAGATATATAAATATTATAAATTCTTCCTTAAAAAGTATTCAGATTATAGAAATACCACTACGTTTATACTCAGCGTACGGTTTGTTTTCCGTGCGCAGATTAGGTGTTAAAGTTGATCGTCGATTCAACATCCATAGTCGATCCCGAACTCAAAACGTGGTTTCTTTTTGGTGACGGCATGTACCTTGGAATGTCTAAGTTTTCATTTTGAAAAGTGAATGTAAAATATGTTATAAGATGTTATTAGTTACTTATATATAAGTTTATGTTTTATGTTAAGATTATAAAATAGTATATTTTGGTATGAAATTAGATTTGGTTTGAATGAAGTTAATTGAATTGGTTTGGATAATATATGTGAAATACTTATGAATATACATTAGATAGGTCAATAGATTGATAGTTTTAACATATTTTAGGTGTATTTGAATATATTTTGGATTGGTTGAACGATTGGTTTTTGAGTTGCTTGAGGTTCAAGATTGCACAATTGGTAAACTTGATGTATAAGGCTCATTTTGAGTCCATACAGCCTGGCACACGGGCGTGTGACTGGACCGTGTGAGACACACGACTAACACATGGGCATGTGATTTGGCTGTGTGTCCTCTACAACTTTAAAATTTCAAAATAGAATGCTCAAGTATTTTCACACAGGTAGAGACACAGGCATATGTCTCAGCCGTGTGAGGCACACGGCCTAGCACACGGGCTTGTGGCTGGTCATGTGACCTAAGTCAGAGAGTTACTCGGGGTCAAACACGACCTGAGACACGGGCGTGTGAGCCTTGCACCTATAAAAAATTTGAGGTTTTGCGAAAAAATTTCATAGAACCCGAATAAGTCCCGATTTGTTTTTAATACATATATAGGGCCTCGAGGGCCCAATAAATGGATGATATGATTAATTTATGAAATGTATGCTAAGAGATTTGTTTAATGTTTGTATTTGATCTAAAAGGTTTGGTAATGCTCTGTAACCCTATTTTGGCGACGGATAAGGGTTAGGGGGTGTTACATTTAGCGGTATCAGAGCTTTGCAGGTTTAGTCGATTCTCAAACTAAATCAAACTCAGAATTAAATCTAGAGGTACATGCCATAATTGAGTCAAATTGAGTCGGGATTTAGATGCTGATATATTGGTTTGTTTTTGTTTTATAATTAAAGATGTCAGATGAATATATTAAAGATATTGATGAAGAAATTTATAGTGGAGATGATGAATCTTATGAATTAGATGAAACAGAGTCGGCAACACTGAATGTAAACCCAGTAGGTAATCAACCACCTAATGTTGAATGGGTTAATGTTAGAGAAAGAGATGACTCACAGTTACTTAGGGTTATAGTTGAGGCCCTTCAATGAGTAGCAGGAACTGCATCTGCAATGACATCTGCTCCTACTACCCGACAAGCCCCGATTAAAGAACTGCGTAAGTACGATGCGACTGAATTTCTGGGTTTAAAAGGAGTTGAACCATCTACAGCTGAAAATTGGATGCAATCTACAAAAAGAATTTTACAACAATTTAAATGTACTCCCCGAGAAATTTTATTGTGTGATGTCTCTTTACTACAAGGGAAAGCGTATGTTTGGTGAGAATGAATAACCCGTCATGTACCGGTAGAACAGGTAAACTGGGATTTCTTTCAAAGTGAATTTCAGAAGAAGTATGTGGGTGAGTTGTACATTGATGATAGAAAATAAGAGTTCTTGATGTTAAAACAAGGTGAGATGCCAGTAGTTGACTATGAATGAGAATTCTCGCGACTTAGTAGATATGCAGCTGAATTTGTGCCAACCGAAGCTGACAGTTCCAAGCAATTTTTATAGGGTTTACGTGATGAGTTACGGGGTTACGGAGCATGATGAAGTGTATGCTAAGAGATTTGTTTAATGTTTGTATTTGATCTAAAAGGTCTGGTAATGCTCTGTAACCCTATTTTGGCAACGGATAAGGGTTAGGGGGTGTTACATTTAGCGGTATTAGAGCTTAGCGGTATTCCACAGAATCATTAAATTTGTAGATTTGGTTGAGAGGGAAATGATGGTTGACCAAGGGTCTTGACAAAAAGTCTAAAAATACTCGTCCAATTGGGAAACGTTCTGGAGCTACTAGTTCAAACCCGGAACCCAAAAGATCAAAAGAATCTCGTGGTAGTTGAAGATAGAGTTTTAGATCAGATAAGGGTGATAGAAATCGTGGAAGGTAGATGACCGTTTCTACTAGTAGTGTACGAGGTCCATCTCGAGATATTAAAATTTCGGATTGTGAACATTATGGGAAAAAGCATTGAGGTGAGTGTTGAAAATTGACTCGAGGTTGTTTTCATTGCGGATCCACAGAACATTTTATTAGAGATTGTCTGAAGAATGAAAATGTTGCACATCTTACATCTTAGAGATCTGTGCCCACTTCTAGAGGTCAAGGATCAGACAAAAGTGGTTCATTTTCCAAGGGTGGTGCTAGAAGAGAAAGTGATGTTGCTACTAAACAATCAGAAGCCAGAGTACCAGCTCGAGCATATGTTGTACAGACCCGTGAAGAGGGTGATGCACAAGATGTGGTGACAAGTATATTTTTATTGCATTCAGAAACTGTTTATGCTTTAATAGATTCGGGATCTTCATATTCATATGTTAATACAAAGCTGGTTGAGTCAGGAAGTTTAAAATCTGAGATGTCTAGAGTATCAATAGCAGTGTCTAGTCCATTGGGGCAAACTATGTTAGTGGATCAGGTGTGTAGGATATGTCCATTAATGATACAGAATATAACCTTTCCTGTTGATTTGTTGATAATGACATTTGGCGATTTTGATATGATTTTGGGAATGGATTGGCTTTTAGAGCACGGTTTGACTCTAGATTGTTATAAAAAGAAGTCTATTATTCAGAGTGAAAAATAGGGATAAGATTGAAGTGAATGGTATTCGAACCAATAGGTCAACTCATATTATTTCAGTTATTCAGGTAAATAAACTTCTTCATCAGAGTTGTGCAGCTTTTCTGGCTTATGTTATTAATTTAGATTCTGTTAAAAGTTAATGCAGTAAAATTTGGACTGTTTATGAATTCCCTGATGTTTTTCCTGAAGAATTACTGGGATTACCACCTGATCAAGAGGTTGAGTACGTAATTGAAGTTTATCTTGGTACACCTACAATATTAATACCTCCGTATCGTATTTCACCTACAAAATTAAAAAAAATTAAAATTACAGTTGCAGGATTTATTGGATCGAGGATTTATAAGTCCTAGTACTTCACCTTGGGGTGCTCCAATGCTGTTTTTCAAAAAGAAAGGCAGTTCAATGAGATTGTGTATTGATTATCGACAATTAAATAAAGTGACGATCAAGAATTGATACTCGTTACCTCGTATTGACGATACATTTGTCTAGTTGAAAGGAGCTTCTGCCTTTTCAAAGATTGATTTGAGGTCGGGTTATAATCAATTGAAGGTGAAAGAAAGTGATGTACTGAAGGTAGCATTTTGTACACAGTATGTTCATTATGAATTTTTGGTAATGCCTTTTGGATTAACAAATGCTCCAGCAATCTTTATAGATCTTATGAACCGTATTTTTCAACCGTATTTGGATCAGTTTGTGGTGGTTTTCATTGATGATATTCTGGTCTATTTGAAGTTTGAATCTGAACATGAGCAACATCTCAGAATTGTTTTGCAAATATTATAGGAGAAACGATTATACGATAAGCTTAGCAAATGTGAATTTTGGTTATCAGAGGTTGTTTTTTTGGGGCATGTTGTTTCAATAGATAGAATTAGAGTTGGTCCGAAAAAGATTGAAACAGTTGTCCAGTGGAAATCACCGAGAAATGTGTCAGAGGTACGTAGTTTCCTTGGACCAGTTGGGTATTACCAAAGATTTGTAAATGGATTTTCAAAGATAGCTTTGCCAATGACAAAGTTGTTGCAAAAGAATGTTCCATTTGTTTGGGATGATCAATGTCAAGAAAGTTTTGAGAAATTGAAGCAAATGTTGACTGAAGCGACTTTTTTACCTTACCAGAATCGGGAAAAGATTTTGTTGCGTATAGTAATGCTTCTTTGAATGGTCATGGTTGTGTTCTAATGCAAAACGAAAAGGTGATTGCTTATGCGTCTTGTTAATTGAAACCGCATGAATGTAATTATCCAACGCATGATTTGGAGCTAGCTACTGTGGTTTTTACACTAAAGATCTGGAGGCATTACTTGTATGGTGAGAAATGTTATATTTATACCGATCATAAAAGTCTCAAATATCTTCTATCACAAAAGGAGTTAAGTTTGAGACAGCATCGTTGGATATAGCTTTCAAAAGATTATGATTGTGTTATTGATTATCGTCCTGTTAAAGCTAATATTGTAGTTGATGCATTGAGTAGAAAAGCAACAATTATGTAACACCCTAGATTTTGGGGGTTAGAAGTTTTTGGGTTTGATGGTCAGGGTTTGAGTGAAGGGTGTGCTTTTTGTGTTTAGTTGTGAGCTTTGGTGTCAAAATGGGCATGCTAGTCTGGTGGTGGAGTGAGTGTTGGTGTACCTCGAGGTTATGGGTTCGAGTCCTCGAACGTGTTTTGAGGAATTATTTTTAGGTGACTTCAATTTGTTTTAGATTAAAGATATTTATTTATTTAGTTACTTTCCATTATTTTATTTTTATTTTATTATTTTTATCTTTATTTTTTTTTTCTTTTTGGCTGGAATGTTTCTTTTTATGTCTTTTTGGTTTTCCTCTTTCTTGGGGTTTCTTTCTTTTTGGCCTTGTGACATTCCTTTCAGAAGTGTTTTGTTGGCAGATTCTAGAAGAATTTAACTCCTCGTTATCGAGTCAGTCATTCAGACGTTCCGATCACAAATCAAGTGTGGGACCGAAACTCTTCAACTCTATTTGTGAATTGTTTAATTTGGGGAAAATTCATGTATGAGTTTTGATTATGGGTAATCGTAAAGCGAATTTAATACTAAATTGCATCAAAGTCGAGTTACTATGATATATGTTGATCTTAATGGGCGTTAGGGAGTGTTTGAGGGTGAAATTCATGTTTTGCAGGCTGTTTTAGGGTGGTTTCATGACCACAGGGGCAAATGGACCGAGAGTTGCATGGCCTGTCCCCACGACCATGTCCCTGGTCCACACGGGCATGTGCCTTAGTCATACGGGCGTGTGCCTCAATCACACGGCCTTGTGCCCCTCCTCACACGGGCTTTTGATCTCTCACATGGCCAGAGCACACGGGCGTGTGGTTTTGGTTCCGTGTGTATTTCTAATCTGAATATTTGTTTGTGTGTACTCCGACCCTTAGCTAAATTTAGTGAAGGTGTTCAGGACTCGATAACTGTGATGATTGTGTGTGATGTGTGATTTTGAATCTGGTCAATGGAGTGTGTTACATATCTGTTCCGTCTGACTGACTGTGTAAATGTCTTTGTTATCTAAATTTGGGTGTATACATACACTTGCATAAATTTAAGGATTTGGGTGGGTTATAAAGAGAAGGGAGTCTGATTCTGATCTGATCTAGCAGTTCTACTGCAACTTATACGTACAGCGATTTATCGCACTGTACCGCATGTGTGTCAGCTTTGTTGCGCACTATTATTTGATCTGGCAATATTACTCTAATAGGACTATACAGCGGATTACCGCATTGCACTATATAGTATATACGCGAGCCCTGCTGCGTATTATTATGTGAGTGGCTTAGTCCACATATGTGGTGTGCAGGGTTGGATGAGCTTAAACAACTCTTATAGGGGGTAATCGAGGGACAGAGAGGTGTCTTGGTTGGATGGGTGGGTTTTATCACTTTACATTTCATACGCATCTGTCTATGAGATCTGACTGTAAGATTGATTTTATGAGATATATTTGTCTACACAACACTTGTGTTGAGTTTCAGTGTGTGTGTTTTATTGGGACATTAGTCCCAAGTATACTCTCTGACTCTGTATGTGTGTTCTATTGGGACATTAGTCCCAAGTATACTCTTTGACTCTATATGTGTGTTTGAAATTCAGTTGCGTTTCTGATTTGAATTCTGTAGTTCTGTCTCTTGTCTTGTTTTGAACTCACATTGAGCTTGAGTAGCTCACCCCCTCTTAGTGTTTCCTTTTCATGTACACTTCTATTTTCTGCAGCTGGAGTCGGCAAGTCGGAGATCTCAGAATCATTGCGATTTTTTGTAACTAGTTAAGTAAGCATTTCTTTATATCTGAGTTTTATGTAAACAGTTTTGGATTGTAATCTCTATTTAAAACATTGTGGTATGAAATGTTTTCAATAAAAATGGTTGAATTAAAATATTGTGCATTGAATAATGGGATTTGATAACTGACAAGTTTTATGTAACTTAAATAAATTGGGTGTTTTCTAACTGGTTAACTAAAATTTTACCTAGATCACTTTAGTGATCAATGTGACATTCAGGATTTAGTCTAAACTCTTAGGCCGGGTTTCGGGTGTTACATTTAGTGGTATTAGAGCCAGGTTTGCAAAAACTCGGCCTGTGTTTTACATATCCGTGTGCATACGTGGTTGTTTTAAAAAGGAATTTTGAGAAAACTTTACCACAGGAAGCTGAAACGATTTGTGTTTTGGGAAAAGTTTTACGGAAAAGAACTGTCTGAGACTCCGATGGTGGTCCAGGTAGAAATTCGAAACTGTAAGGTTAGGAATATAAATTTCTGTAAGTAAATTGTGTTCGTTTTCTGGAAATGTAAATATCTTAAGTTAGCGACAAGACTGAAATGGATTCTGAAGGTAAGCAAGCTCTCGATGGGCCATCTACTTCTCTAGGACGTGTGTGTGTTCAGGAGTTAGAGGTCAGTGCGATTCCGCTAACTTCGGGTACCAATAACCCAGAGCTTAGTACTAAGGTGGTGACTCGGGTAGTAAGGGAAGTATTGGGAAAAGTGTTCGAGGCTAGGATAAGAAAGACTAGTGAAATGCTTCATGCTAGGTGTGTGGATTGTGGGAAGAAAAGAGTTCGCAGTCCTCTGAGGTTGGAGCCTCGTTCTAGGAAGCGTGTTAGAACGCATTTGAGTGGCAATAGCGGTTTTATTGAGGGTACAGGTAGTGGTACGAGCGCTCCGTTATGTGAACACTGTAAGAATCGCCATTCGAGCGACTGTTGGAGAAATTTGGGAGCTTGTCTTAGATGCGGGTCCAAGGAGCATCGAGTTAGGGAGTGTCCACGATAACATTAAGATAGGTATGGTTGTAGATTGTTCTGAATCCGTGTGTTATTTACTTGAAAGGCATTGATGGTTATTCGTTGGTTAATGTTTGTGTGTATTATAGGAGAACTGTGTATCTGCTTCAGTGGTTAGGTGTTCTGGGTGTGTGTACGAGGTCTTAGGTTTGATTGAGTTTTGCTTGGGCTAGAGTGCGCCACAAGAGCGTGGTGGTGTACCTTGTGATATACCACGATTCGGGTAGTTGGAAATTTCGGGGATGAAATTTCTTTAACGAGGGGTGAGTTGTAACACTTTGGATTTTGGGGTTAGAAGTTTTTGGGTTAGAGTCTGAGTGAAGGGTGTACTTTTGTGTTTAGTTGTACGCTTTGGTGTCAGAATCGGCCTGCTAGTATGGTGGTGGAGTAAGTGCTGGTGTACCTCGAGGTTATGGGTTCGAGTTCTCGAGCGTGTTTTGAGGAATTATTTTTAGGTGACTTCAATTTGTTTTAGATTAAATATATTTATTTATTTAGTTACTTTCCATTATTTTATTTTTATTTTATTATTTTTATCTTTAATTTTTTATCTTTTTAGCTAAAACGTTTCTTTTTCTGTCTTTTGGTTTTCCTCTTTCTTGGGGTTTCTTTCTTTTTGGCCTTGCAACATTCCTTTCGGAAGCGTTCTGCCGGCAGATTCTGGAAGAATTTCGCTCCTCATCGTCGAGTCAGTCATTTGGACGTTCCAATCACGGATCAGGTGTGGGACCAAAACTCTTCAACTCTATTTGTGAATTGTTTAATTTGGGGAAAATTAGTGTGTGGGTTCCGATTATGGGGTAATCGTAATGCAAATTTGATACTAAATTACATCAAAGTCAGGTAACTATGATATGTGTTGATCTTAATGGGGGTTAGGAAGTGTTTGAGGGTGAAATTCACGTTTTACAGGTGGTTTTAGGGTGGTTTCGTGACCACATGGGCGGCCACACGGGCGTGTGCCTGTTCGCATGGCCATATGGAATTAGGGATTAAGGTTCCGGGCAAGATTTGGTACCACACAGCTATGTGGCCGATTTGGGGAAATAGTCAATTTTCACACGGCCGTGTACCTTGGGCACATGGGCATGTGAGTTTTGGAATTAGGGTTTGAGTGATTTGGTGCCACACGGCCTGGCCACATAGTTGTGTGGCTAATTTGGGGATTTAAGGATCCCCACGGGCATGTGTTTTGGACACACAGTCGTGTCTGGTGGGTATGTAACAGCCCGATTTAGGGCCTAGTCAGAATAGTGGGTGTGAGACCACAAATCCGAAGTAGAAATATGTGTTTTCTAATTTTTATGAGGCTTATGAGGTGTTTACATGATTTTGTGAAAATCTCATGAAGAAATTTTATTAATTCGTGATCGAATTGTCCATTAGGACTAAATTGCAAAGATTAGAAAATATGAGATTCTAGAATATTTAAGTATCAAATAGAATCATAAAAATCACTAGAGGTCCTTATTTAGCAATTAGACCATTAAATATCTAGATGGACAAAAATGGACGTGGGAAGGAAAAATCTTAAGGAAGGGACCTTAAAGGGCGTTATAGTCATTTGGTTAATTAATGAATTAGAAGGGAAAAAGAAGTCAAAATTGAGTGTCCATCTTCTTCACCATAGCCGAATTTTACAAGCCCTTCATAGCTAGGGTTTCTTCAACTTTCAAGCTTGATTGTAAGTACCTCTCAGCCCTGTTTTTAATATTATTCATATTTTTTTAAATCCTCGTAGTTCGATTTAGCTATTTCTAGCTATATTTTGAGCTAGGGTTCATGTTCAAAAATTTACCCATGTATGACATGCATGTATTTTGATGATTTATGAAAGAATATGAAAGTTTGATGTATGTTAAACATCTTTATCTAAGTGATTCTCATGAAAAATGCATAAAAGGATCAAATTGCAAAAGTTATGAAAATGGTCATACATGAGTGAAATAGTGGAAATTAGGGGCTGTTGTAGTTAAGAAAATGATTTGGCTAAGCTTGAAATACAATAAAGTTGAATAAAAATCATTTTACGAGCTTAGGGGCAAAAGTGTAATTATGAGAAAGTTTAGGGGCAAAATCCTAATTTTTCCAAAGTGTGATTCATGAGTCAATTTAGTCAATGTGAGTATTAAACAAGTGAAATTGTTATTAAGGATCAAGAAACACGAAACCCAGACCGAAACTGAGGCAAGGATAAAGTGTTGGACTAAATCAAACATCCACACATATTTTGAGTACCGAGGTAAGTTTGTGTGAAATAAATGTTATGTATGTTATCATGTTTAAATTACTTATTATTTGGAGAAATGCATATCATTTCCATGAAATTCATTGAAGATGACTTAATGAGAAAATGATGAGATTGTGCTAAGTGAAGTCCCGGTTGAAATTTCGGAATATGTCACGACATGAGAAAAGGACGGTCCTGTATAAGACCATGTATGGGATATGGCATCGGCACCGAACGTAGATCTCATATAAGACCATGTCTGGGACATGGCATCGGCATCGAATAAGGAAGGTCCCGTATAAGACCATGTCTTAGACATGGCTTCGGCACCAAAGGAAGATCTCGTTTAAGACCATGTCTGGGACATGGCATCGGCATCTATATACGATCTCATATAAGACCATGTTTGAGATATGGCATCGGCATCAAGAGGTGATCCCATATAAAACCATATCTGGGATATGGCATTGGCATCGTGATACATGTATGATGAGATTGAGTATCCTTTGATATTTCGAGTAGTTCAACGGGCAAAGGAGCTAAGTATATAAAGATGACTTAGAGCTAAGTTATACAAGGATGATGATGATTTAAGTTTACATTCAAGTTAGCATAAGTGCTAAATTATGTGAACAAGTGATACAGGGACCATGAGTAAAATACAAGTTATGAAACCGTAATATGATTTGTGATGGTAAGAATGAGTATGAGTAAGTATGCCTAAGCACTTGAGAACTTGTGTTGCTATTGTTCTATGAGATGAATGGATTTTACCATGAGAACTTATGTTCCTATATAAATTCATGCAAACTTACTAAGCTATATGCTTACCGCTCTTTTTTTCCTCTTCTTTGTAGTATCGCCAAGCTAGCTCGAGAATCGTAGAACGTCGGAGCTCGGATCACACTATCAATCATTCTTATAGTAAATTTTATTTATTTTGAGTATGACATGTATAGGAACTTGGTCATCTTGTGTTATGTCATAATTGAAAGCCAAAATGATGGCCACTAATGTTATACACTTATTTTGTAAATAGCCATTGGGAATTGGCCAATATTTGTCAAGTTTCATATATTTAGTGAGGAAGAGTTTATGAAGTGTATGAATGATGATTTGTGATTTTTCATAGTGTATTATTGCCATGTCAGGTGTTGCTTGTGTTGGTATATGTGTGTTTATGTTCCAGGGTGGCATTTGGCTTGGAAAATAGGCTTCCAATTGTCCACACGGGTAGACACACGGGCGTGTGTCTAGGCCGTGTGCGACACACGGTTAGCCCTATGGGTGTGTTGATAGGTCGTGTGTCTCCTGCATCAAAATTGTAAGAATTTGATTCGTCACATGGGCCAACACACGGGCGTGTGCCTAGGCCGCCAAGCTAGCTCGGGAATCGTAGAACGTCGGAGCTCGAATCACACTATCAATCATTCTTATAGTAAATTTTATTTATTTTGAGTATGACATGTATAGGAACTTGGTCATCTTGTGTTATGTCATATTTGAAAGCCAAAATGATGGCCACTAATGTTATACACTTATTTTGTAAATAGCCATTGGGAATTGGCCAATATTTGTCAAGTTTCATATATTTAGTGAGGAAGAGTTTATGAAGTGTATGAATGATGATTTGTGATTCTTCATAGTGTATTATTGCCATGTTAGGTGTTGCTTGTGTTGGTATATGTGTGTTTATGTTCCAGGGTGGCATTTGGCTTGGAAAATAGGCTTCCAATTGTCCACACGGGTAGACACACGGGCGTGTGTCTAGGCCGTGTGCGACAGACGGTTAGCCCTATGGGTGTGTTGATAGGTCGTGTGTCTCCTACATCAAAATTGCGAGAATTTGATTCGTTACACGAACCAACACACGGGCGTGTGCCTAGGCCGTGTGCCCCTTAAGAGTTGCTGACGTCATAAATAGAATACCTAGCTTTTCAAACACAGGTGAGGACACGGGCGTGTCTAAGCCGTGTGAGGGACATGGGCCAAAGACACGGGCGTGTGTCCACCTGTGTGAAAACCCTTGTAGGTTCAAAATGAAAAATAAATTCTACACGGGCTATGGACATGAGCATGTGTGACCACATGGCCTACCCACACGGACGTGTCCCATCTCACACGGACGTGTGGCACTGTTTAGGTAATAATTTTCTAAGTGCATAAAAGTTTCTAGTTAAGTTTCGAAACCCTTCTTATGCATGTTTAGGGTCTCATAGGCCCATAATAAGGATGATATGAATGCGAATGAAAAGTTGTAAGTTGAAAAGAAATTTTATAGCCCCAAAGTTGTATGTTCAAGCAAGTTATGCCCAGTAATG
Source organism: Gossypium bickii (assembly GCA_025503065.1). NCBI lineage: Eukaryota > Viridiplantae > Streptophyta > Magnoliopsida > Malvales > Malvaceae > Gossypium > Gossypium bickii. The sequence continues at coordinate 34,787,488 of CP106717.1, read as the reverse complement.
CCTTGTACCCGAATCCAAAGTTGAATACGGGTAAGGAGTGTTACATTTAGTGGTATCAGAGCTACGGTTTAGTCTATTTTTGAACTAACATAGCGTAAGCATGAGTCCAGCTATACATGCCATACACATGATTATTTACATTATGATAGTGTGACGACTCCTGACGATTTAAATTTTATTTTCATATAGTAAATAGATCTCGAAAGAGCTGTGGCAAATGATGTAGAAAGTAACGCGCCGGCTCCCATCGAACGGACACTGCCAAACAAAAATGAGAATAGACCTACGACTGTAAGTCAGAGAGGAGGAGATGGATTTGAATTTGAGGCAGCGCAGATGGATTGAGTTGCTCAAAGACTACGACTGTTCGATTGAATATCATCTGGGCAAGGCTAACGTGGTGGCAGACGCATTGAGCCGTAAGGTTGTTTTGGACTTAAGAGCAATGTTTGCCCATTTGAGTTTGTATGACGACGGAAGTATTCTGGCAGAGCTGCAGGTGAAGCCTACTTGGGTTGGGCAGATCAGGGAGAAACAGTTAGAGGATGAGGTTCTGAGTGCGCGGAGGTTGCAGGTACAGGATGGTGGTTTGGAGGGTTATAGTTTGTCTAGTGATAGGGTGCTGTGTTTTCAAGGGAAAGCTTGTATGCCGAAGGACGTTGAGCTGAGACAGATGATTCTTCAAGACTCACATAGTAGCCCATACGCTATGCATCCTGGAGGTAGCAAGATGTATAGGAATCTAAGAGAGCAGTTTTGGTGGCCGGGTCTGAAGAAAGAAGTGACAGAGTTTGTAGGGAAGTGTCTGGCATGTCAGCAGGTCAAGGCTGAACATCAGTTGCCGTCAGGATTGCTTCAGCCAGTGAAGATTCCACAGTGGAAGTGGGAAAGGATAACTATGGATTTCGTCAGTGGTTTACCTCTTACGCCGAGCAAGAAAGACTCAGATCGCTTGACTAAATCAGCTCACTTCATTCCAGTGAGGGTTGATTACTCACTTCAGAGGTTGGCGAAGCTGTATGTGTCAGAGATAGTGAGATTGCATGGGGTGCCAGTTTCGATTATCTCGGATAGGGATCCCAGATTTGCGTCAAGGTTCTGGAGAGCGTTGCATCAGGCTTTGGGTACGCGTTTGGATTTCAAAGACGACTTTTCACCCATGATCGGCGGGCGATCGGAAAGGGTTATTCAGATCTTAGAAGATATGCTGAGGGGTTGTGTTCTGGATTTCAGAGGTAGTTAGGAGGATTTTCTGCCATTAGCTGAGTTCGCCTACAACAATAGTTACCAAGCAAGCATCAATATGGCACCATATGAGGTGTTGTATGGTAGGAAGTGTCGCTCACCCACATGTTGGACGGAGTTGGGTGAACGTCAGTTGTTGGGACCCAAGTTGGTTGCAGAGACCGAAGACAAGGTTAAGTTGATTTAGGCTCAATTGAAAGAGGCTTCAGACAGGCAGAAGTCATACGCGGATCTCAGGCGGAAAGATATAGAGTTTGCTGTGGGGGATCAGGTTTTTCTGAAGGTCTCGCCATGGAAGAAAGTGTTAAGGTTTGGAAGGAAAGGTAAGTTAAGTCCGAGGTTTATTGGGCCGTATAAGGTATTGAGACGAGTGGGACCAGTAGCTTACCAGCTTGAGTTGCCAGCAGAGCTAAGTTAGATTCACGACGTATTTCACGTTTCGATGCTTAGGCATTATCGTTCAGATCCATCGCACGTCGTAGTAGTAGAGGAAATCGAGGTGAATCCGGATTTGACCATGGAGGAGGAACCTGTGCAGATTCTAGATCGGGATGTGAAGGTTCTGCGTAGAAAGTCAGTGTCTTTGGTAAAGGTGCTATGGCGGAATCATGGCGTGGAAGAAGCTATGTGGGAACCAGAGGATATGATGAGACAGTAATACCCTCAACTCTTCTGATCAGGTAATTTCGAGGCCAAAATTATTTTTAAGGGGGGTAGAACTGTAATATCCCGGGATAGGGGCTATTTTGTTGTTGCATGGTTTGCATGTTTTTGGCCTACTATGTTGTTGTTTATGTTGTTTTGGGGCTTAGGTGTAAGCCTGGTGTGAGCCTGAGTGGTAGGAAAATTTTAGTTTTAAGTATTGTGTGAGAGGAGCTGGAGGAGTTGGGGTTTATAAGAAAATTTTAGGTAAATGCTAGCACAAGAATTGAGCTAGAAGAGTGGCAAGATAGGCGCCACTTGGAGCATGGGTTTGGCGTCACTTGCAGGGGAGGAGATCCTGTGTTCAAGCTGCAGAATGCTCACATTTTGCTTCCATTTTGACGGCATGGAGGAGGAGAAGTTGTAGGCAGTTCAAACTCTGCCATAGACCAAGTCAAATTGTTCAAATGGTGGGTGGAGAGTAAATTGTGGAGGTTGACTAGTTCAAAGTGATTTGAATTAGTGGTTGGGAGTGTTTGGAGGTAGTGGCCGAATCTTGGATGCTTTATGGGGGGGAGTGGCCGGTTTTGGTAAGTGGGTAAGTGGAGTGTGCCGAAATTCTTTGGGCATTTTTGGTGTTTTTCAGTCAATTTGTGAAAGCCAAAATTCTCCCTTTTGTCAAGTTGTTAGCCGAATTTCAAGAGAGTTTCTTCATTTCCTTCTTGAAACCGAAAGTCCAAGGAACCTTTGCCAAAATTGCTTTGTTTTCTTTCAATTTTCTTGGTAGCCGAATGTTCTCTTCTCTCCCACTTTCTTTTTCATTTGTGTAAGCCGAAACTAGTATCCCTTTCTTCTCATACTTTCTTTTCTTTTCTCTTGATACACTTGTGCCGAATTCACATTGCTTTCTTAGCCGAATTTTCCTATTTATTTTTCTCCATTTCACTTGAGCCGAATCTTTCTTCAATTGTTGCCGATTTCTCTTCTCCTTTTTAACCACATTTCTTTTGCTTTTTACCTTTAAGAGGCTAGCCGAATCTCTCCCTTGTGTTGCCGAAACATCCCCTCTCTTAGTAGTTTTTCTCTCTTGGCCGAATATTGGGGTGGTGTGAATCTCTCTTGTGTAGGTTCCAATCGGGTTTTGAGCAAGGTAAGTGTTTGACCGAATGTTCATCTCTCCCCTCCCTTGTTCTCTGTCGATTTTGATTTGGTTGAGAGCCACTTTCGGCATTGGGTTGATTGGAGTTAATCCCTTGTGTGAACCGATTTCATTATAGGGCCTTTGGATTTTGGTGGCGATCAAGTGAAGCAGTCATCGTTGGTTGTTCGTTTGGTAAGTGGTGGTAAGAATTGGTTCTTTTAGTCTATTCGTTTAGTTTTCATTAAGCCAAGTCTTCAAAGGATTAACTGTTTTCTTATTAGGGTGTGGCCGATTGACTAAGGAACCATTGTTTGGTTCGGGTTCTGGTAGGAAACCAAACCATTTGCAAGGTAAGGGTTTAGGTGTTAACCCTCTTGTGTTATCTGTTTTAGCCGAATGGTGTAGATGGCTAATCTCATGTTTGGCCGATTATAGGAGCAAGGTATTTAAGGATCTTAGATCGGTTCGTTGGGTTTAAAAGCTTGCGTTTTAATAGGTGTGTAAACTAACACACTCTTTGCTTAGTAATATGTTTAATAACCTGATTGCTTAATAAAGCTGAACCAGTATGGTTGATTGATACGATACCCTATGGGGTATGAGCACGGATTCGGGTAAGTCCGTTTCTTTACGAGTTCTGTTATTAATTTATGATGTATGTGCTATGTGATGCAATATTGGGCATGTTAGCATGATTTGCATGATTTGCATACTTTCCATGAGTCGGTATGATATTGGGTGATATGAGAGGAGGGGGAATATGATATCCGTGTCTTTGGGACACGGAGGTTTGGCACCTCCAATGGTTTGGTACCACAGATTGATTATTGTGACTTTGGGTCACGAGGTTTGGCACCTCGCCTCGTCGTCGTCGTGGCTTAGCACCACAGTGGGTTGACCCCACGGTTGATATTACGGGATTGACGCCAGTGATTTGGTATCACACGATGGGTTGGCCCCATCACTCGATTAATCGTGACTTCGGTCACCAGTGATTTGGTATCACACTTGTGTCTTTGGGACACCAGAGGTTTGGCACCTCATAGCGACCTGTCCCTGTGGTCTAACACCACCGTGGCTTGGCCCCATTTTGAGATACGGGATCGTCGCCAGTGATTTGGTATCACACGATGGGTTGGCCCCATCATTTGGATTATTCGTGACTTTGGGTCACCAGTGGTTTGGCACCACACTTATGGATATCGTGACTTTGGGTCACCAGTGGTTTAGCACCACCAGTGGTTTGGTACCACACAGGGTAGAAAAGGAGTATGGATGGCTAGGATTGAGTGCATTACTTGTATTGCTATGTACGGTGTGTGTTAGTATGTTGCATTAATCGGGAGAGGGATTTATGCACTGAGTCTTGCGACTCACCTTCTCCCTTATCATTTCAGGTGACACTTAGATCGCGGACATGGAGCCGGGTGGACTCGAGGTGACCATGCCATAATAAATTTGGATGCCATAATAAATTTGGACTTGCACTGATTTGAAATTTGGTACTTTATCTTGTTTATGTTCATTTGGTTTTGTTGGGATTGTAAAAAGGCCTTTAAATTATTTATAGGCTTTGATTTGTTTTCAAATATGTCTTAACAAATTATTGGGGTTAATAATGGATAAAACTTGGAAAGAAAAGGTTTTCAAAACCACAAAGCGATACGTTTTAAAACTCTACCATCGGGTAGTACGCGGTAATTTAAAATGAATGAAACCCAAATGTTTTCCAAACCCAAGATTTTTCCCACTAAGTTCATAATGTCTTAAGCAACTAAAAGAAATTACTTGGATTTTTAATTGATATGAACTTGTTTTACTTATGGATTCAACTAAGTTTTCAAAAGTTCCGGGTTTAAAATGCACCATCGGTTTTGGAACAATCATACCCAAGATTTTAACTATAGCAAGGAGTTTTCTCAAACGAACTTTAACCGGTGACCTGTTTTCTTCAAAAAAATTTCCTCTGTGACATTCCAGATTCGGTCGTGGTGTGTTGACCGGGTTTGGGGTGTTACAGAGACAATAAAGAATCCCGGGAAGTGGAACGAGTAGTAAGAGTACACCCAGAGAGCAGGCTGCGAGATTTGAATGTAGAGCGCCTGCGAGGACTTACACCATTCGCGCTCGCGAAGAGGCGTCATCTCCTGATGTAATCACGGGTACATTCTTTCTCCTTGATACTAATGTAGTTGCTTTAATTGATCCAGGATCTACTCATTATATGATACTAATGTAGTTGCTTTAATTGATCCGGGATCTACTCATTCATATATTTGCATGAAATTAGTATCTAGTATGAACATACCCGTAGAGTCTACAAAATTCGTGATAAAAGTGTCCAATCCTTTAGGCAAAAGTGTATTAGTTGATAAGGTATGCAAAGATTGCCCATTGATGATTAGAGATCATTATTTTAAGGCAAATCTCATGCTATTTCTATTTGATGAATTCGATATAATTCTTGGTATGGACTGGTTAACCACTCATGGTGTGATAGTAAATTGTGGAAAGAAATACATTGAATTGAGATGTGAAAATAGGGTCACTCTTCATGTTGAATCAGATGAACAAAACAGATCGCCTATAGTGATCTCTCATATGTTTGCTCAGAGGATGTAAGAAAGGGGTATGAAGCATATCATGCTTTTGTTATGAATACTAAAGAAACTGAGTTAAAGATTGAATCAATGCCGATAATATGTGAGCACCTAGAAGTATTCCCAAAAGAATTGTCAGGGTTGCCTCCAGTTAGAGAGGTTGAATTTGGATTGAGTTAGCTCCTGGTACTACACCTATATCGATTGCTCCATACAAAATGGCTCCAACTGAGTTAAGGGAATTGAAGGCACAGTTGCAAGAATTGACAGACAAGGGTTTTGCAAGACCAAGTTATTCTCTGTGGGGTGCTCCAGTATTATTTGTGAAAAAGAAAGATGGTTCTATGAGATTATGTATAGATTACCGATAACTAAATAAAGTGACTGTGAAGAACAAGTACCCATTGCCAAGGATCGACGACTTGTTTGACCAATTGAAGGGAGCCACTTTGTTCTCCAAGATAGATTTGAGGTCTGGATATTATTAGTTGAGAGTAAAAGACTCAGACGTGCCAAAAACTGCATTTCGGACAAGGTATGGGCATTATGAATTTTTAGTCATGCCTTTCGGTTTAACAAATGCCCTTGTGGTGTTTATGGATTTAATGAATCGTATATTTCGGCCATACTTAGATAAGTTTGTTTTGGTTTTTATTGATGACATATGGATATATTCTCGTGATGGGCATGAGCATGCCGGGCATTTGAGGACAATTTTACAGATTTTACGAGACAACCAGTTGTATGCCAAGTTTAGCAAAAGTGAGTTGTGGCTCAAAGAAGTCAGATTTTTAGGGCACATTGTCTCGGGAGATGGAATCCGAGTCGACCCAAGTAAGATTTTAGCTATTGTTGATTGGAAACCGCTAAAAAATGTATCTGAGGTTAGAAGTTTTCTGGGCCTAGCTAGCTATTATCGATGGTTCATCAAGGGATTTTCCATGATAGGCACACCGATGACGAGGTTATTACAGAAAGATGTAAAGTTTGAGTGGACAAAGAAGTGCCAGCAGAGTTTCGAGAAACTAAAGGCATTATTGACAGAGGCACTAGTTCTAGTGCAACCTGAGCCGGGAAAAGAATTTGTGATCTACAGCGATGCATCCTTGAATGGATTGGGCTGTGTACTTATGCAAGAAGGCAAGGTGATCGCATATGCCTCTAGACAGTTAAAGCCACACGGGAAGAATTACCCGACACATGATTTGGAGTTGGCTGCCATTGTGTTTGCATTAAAGATATGGAGACACCATTTGTATGGTGAAAGATGTCAGATATTCACCGATCACAAAAGTTTAAAGTACTTGATGACTCAAAAGGAATTGAACTTAAGGTAGCGAAGATGGTTAGAGCTGATAAAGGATTATGAGCTAGTCATTGATTACCACCTGGGAAAGGTGAATGTAGTCACTTATGCTTTGAGTAGAAATCCCTATTTGCATTGAGGGCTATGAATACAAGGATGACTTTGTTAGACGATGGTTCCATTCTAGCAGAGTTGAGGGCTAGACCGATGTTCCTTCAAGAGATTTATGAGGCTCAGAAATATGACAGTGACTTGCAAGACAAAAGAGTTCAGTGCGAGTTAGGTGTTGAGTCTGACTTTCAGATCAATTCTGATGGATGTCTGATATTCAGAGATAGAGTTTGTGTATCGAAAAATGATGAGCTTATTCGAAAGATTTTACACGACATGAAAATGTATAATGACTTGAAGAAATGGTATTGGTGGCCGAGTATGAAGAAAGATATTTCCGAGTTTGTATCAAGATGCTTGATTTGTCAGCAAATAAAGGCTAAACACCAAGTTCTTTCGGGTTTGCTTCAACCTATTATAGTTCCCGAGTGGAAATGGGACCATGTTACCATGGACTTTGTAACGGGTTTGCCATGGACACCGAGCAAGAAAGATGTCGTACGGGTTGTGGAAGATAGACTTACGAAGTCGGCCCATTTCATACTTGTACGTGTTGATGATAAACCGTAAAAGTAACATATTTTAAGCCCACATTTAATATGCTTTTTGGATGATTTATCCCTTGATTTGTGTAAAAAGGCGCTCTTAATCCTTTCTTTTCATGTCTTATACTCAGGAAAGCACCAAAGGATGAAAAGAACGTAAAACGGGCTTAAAACGGGCCAAATGGGCCAATTCACGAAATCAACACGACCTAGACTTCAAGCCACACGGCCGTGCCATGCCTAATAACTAGAACACGGTCTCTTCCCCAATTCATACGGCCGTGCCTCTAGTCAGAAATTCGAACACGGTCTGGAGTCGAGCCACACGGGTGTGTGACATGGCCGTGCCTCTGTCGTCAGAATAAGCAATTTCAGTCGGAAAAGGATACTTGAGGAGAAACAATCGCATTCCAAGAGCATATATATATCCCCTAAGTACCACTTTGAGGGGGCGTCAAAGCTAGGCCAAGGAGCCAAGCCGAGAAGGTCAGAACTAGGGAATAACGCGAAGGTAGCCAGTTGATCCATCCCAAGAAGCCGAAATTATACTCAAGACAGTGGAATTCTCCTTCAATTCCTTCAGGGAGTTTTAGGATTTTCTTATGTTTTGTTTTATCTTTTCTCTTACGATGTTTTGTTTATTCATTATGAACTAAACCCTTCAGATACCTGAAGGGGATGAAACCTAGATGGATCTTTTTATTTGATTTTTAAGTTATATGATAATTACTTAGTTTGTTCTTAATTATTTTGTTTAATCCAAATCTAATGTGCTTAGGTGGAGGAGGAATAGACCCTGTCTAAAAATAGATCTAACATAATTAAGCGGAGTTGATCAAACGCCTAGAGATAGGGTTACGAGATTTTATCGGATTAGGGTGAAATCTAATATGGGAGTCCATTGATCGATTTACTGCTATCCTAGGGGGTTATTATAAGCGAACGAGAGTTCCACTAATTAACCTAGGGTTAGACGTTATTCACCTCGAGAGAGGGTTTAATATAGGTTAGGGAGTCTTACGGATCAAGCTAAGTAAATGAAATCATATAATTTAGGGCTATTTAATAAGTGAAGTCTAGGTGGATTCTTCCTGAGGGTATCATCGTAATCAACTGAGTTTTTCTTCAAAGTTATTTTCCTATTCGTCTTTTTGTCTTTGTGTTCTTAGTTTAGTCTTCGTCGAAAGCAACTTCACTCTATTTTTAAGGCTAAATAATAAAAAGAAAGTTAGTATTAGTACTTTTAGTTCCTTTGGGTTCGATATCCGGTCTTGCCTAAGCTATACTACTATTCGATAGGTACACTTGCCTTTAATCGTTGTCAGAGTTAGTTTTCAGGTTTTGATCATTCTTTTATAAATTTTAAAACTCTGATTTTACAGCGATCAGTTGACTATTCACTTGGTAAGTTGGCAAACTTGTAAAGTTTCTGAGATTGTAGGGCTTCATGGAGTGCCCTTATCGATTATATCGGATAGAGATCTGAAATTCACCTCTCAATTTTGGAAAAGGTTGCAAGAGGCCTTGGGCACAAAGTTGAGTTTTAGTACCGCTGTTCACCCCCAAACTGAAGGACAGTTGGAGAGGTTAAACAGCTACTTGAGGATATGCTCCGGTGTTGAGTACTTGAGTTTCAGGGCAACTGGGAAAAGTACCTACCATTGGTAGAGTTTTCCTATAAAAACAGTTTTCAGTCGAGTTTGAAAATGGCGCCTTATGAGGCTTTGTATGGGCATAAATGTCGAACGTCTTTATATTGGACTGAACTCAAGGAAAATCAAATTCACGAGGTCGATTTGGTTAGAGAAACCAAAGAGAAAGTAAGGGTGATTCGAGATTGTTTAAAAGTTTCTTCTGATAGACAAAAATCCTACTCGGATTTTAAATGAAAAGAGATCGAGTTTCAAGTTGGTGATTGTAACACCCCTTACCCGTATCCTATACTGGAACTGGGCACGAGACATTACCGGACTTAACTCACTTGGTCATACAACTTTAGTCTATAAAATTTCATTCCAACTTAAAATATCTCTTTCACCATCAAAACATTCTCATTAAGGACCTACGAGGCCATAAACATGCATACGGAGGGTTTTGGAACCCAACCAGAAACTTTTGTGCACTTAAAAATTTTGACCTAAACAGAGGCCACACGCACGTGTGAAATGGGACACGCCCGTGTGGACAGGCCGTGTGGTCACACACGCCCATGTCCCTAAACCGTGTGAGATTTGTTTTCATTTTGAACTTACAGGGGTTTTCACACGGCTGGACACATGCCCATGTTCTTGGCCCGTGTGCTCCGCACGGCCTAGACATGCCCATGTCCTAAACCGTGTGTAAAAACTTGTGTATTCTGTTTGTGACGCCAGCAACCTCATATGGGACACACGGCCTAGGCACACACCCGTGTGGCTAGCTCGTGGTCGACACTAACTTGCAACACTAGCTTGCAGGGGACACACAACATGGTCACACACCCATGGGACTGACCGTGTGTCACACACAGCCTAGACACACGCCTGTGTGCCTACTCATGTGGACAAGAATAAGGCTATTCGCTATGCTCTTTTCACCACCCTAGTTCACACAACATAATTCAATTCAACAAACCGCTAAGCAACTCAGATTTGCAACATACACTTCCATGAATAACTTCATCTTTTCATAAATTAGTAATCATTAGCCATCAACTATGGCTATATACAAAAGAGTTCATCTTTAAAGGAGCCAACACACTCTTGGCCAAAATAAGAAAACAATTCACCTAGTCTAGCTCCTATACATGTCATACTTAAAACACTAAGTCTAGATACACCGAGATAACCTGATAGTTTGGGTGATCTTCCAATTATCTTCGTATCTCAACCCGGCTCTTTGACACTATAAAACAGAGGAAAAGAAAGGGGAGTAAGGTTTAAGCTTAGTAAGTTTACATGTAAACAATAAACATCATAGTATGTGCTAAACGATAAATAGCATTTCATAATAAGTAAGAACGTTCCACGTTCCAAGATCATGCTTACTCATTTCATCTCTTACTACACTCCAACCATATCACAAGCTGATCACTGAAATCAGAGCTTTAAAATTTATAAAAGAGAATGATCAAACCTGAAAACTAACTCTGACAATGATTAAAGGCAAGTGTACCTATCGAACAGTAGTATAGCTTAGGCAAGACCGGATTGTCGAACCCAAAGGAACTAAAAGTATAAATACTAACTTTCTTTTTATTATTTAGCCTTAAAAATAAAGTGAAGTTGTTTTAATCTAAATTAACGACGACTAAGCTAAGGACACAAACACAAAAAGAACGAATTGGGAAATAACTTGAAGAAAAACTCAATTGATCACGACGATACCCTCAGGAAGAATCCACCTAGACTTCACTTGTTATCTAACCCTGAATCATATGATTTATTTACTTAGCTTGATCCGTGAGACTCCCTAACGTATATTAAACCCTCTCTCAAGGCGAATAACGTCTAACCTTAGGTTAATTAGTGGAACTCTTGTTCTCTTATAATAACCCCCTAGAATAGCAGTAAATCGATCTATGGATTCCCATATTAGGTTTCACTCTAATCCGGCAAAATCTCGTAATCCTATCTCTAGGCGTTCAATCAACTCCGCTTAATTACGCTAGATCTACTCTTAAGCAGGGTCTATTCCTCCTCCACCTAAGCACATCATATTTGGATTAAGCATACATAATTAAGAACAAACTAAGTATTTATCATGTAATTCAAAAGTCAAATAACAAGATTCATCTGGGTTTCATCCCCTTCAGGTATCTGAGGGGTTTAGTTCATAACTAAATAAGAAAACATCTCAAGAGAAAAGATAAAACAAAACATAAGAATCCCTAAAACTCCTTGAAGGAATTGAAGGAGAATTCCGCCGTCTTGAGTATAATTCTGGCTTCTTGGGATGGATCAACTGGCTATCTTCGAGTGATTCCCACAATTCTGACCTTTCCGGCTTGGCTCCTTAGCCTAGCTCGACGCCTTTCAATGGTGGAACTTAGGGGATATATATAGGCTCTTTGGAATACGATTAATTTCTACGGGTAATATTCCACACTTACATATCTATTTCAACGTTCATACGGAAATTATTTATTATCTACTAAATTCAATCCACTTGAATCATAAATGTTCTTAATCATACAATGCATCAATAAGTAACAACATGTGTATTTAAGATGCATCATTTACACATAAACTTACCTCGGTGCAAAATGTGTTAATTTGCGGTTTAATCTAAAACCTTGCCTTTTCCCCCGTCAAGGTTAATTTCGCGCTCTCCTTGATCTATAATAACAAAATTCACTCATTCAATCATCTTATATATCATAATACATCATAATCTCTACTTAGGCAAAAATGAATATTTTGCCTTTACACTTTGGCAAAATTACGATTTTGTCTCTAGGCTCGTAAGTCATTTTTCATCACATTTTCTTATCAAACAAGCCTAGTTGAGCAATTATTTCTCTTCTAACTACTCACAAATCCAACTATTTCATGCATTTATTACAAAGTTACAACATTTACAACTTGGTCCCATTTAGGTATTTTCATGACAACACCTTTCACAAAAGTTGTTTCTCATCTCCCTAACATTCATTTTCTTTCATAAAAACTTAGCTAACAACATAAATGCTCTCATGGAAAATCCCTAAACTTTCAACCATATTGCAAATTAGTCCCCTCATTAGCTAGTTTAAGCTCTGGGGGTTCCAAAAATACAAAAATAATCAAGAAAGACCTCTAAAATCACTTACTTGTAAGGAGATAGCTTGGCTGACAGAGGTTGAAATTCAACCCGACATGACTTATGGAAAAGACCTGATAAAGATTTTGACACGATAAGTCAAACAGTTAAGGAATAAAAGTATAGCCCTTGTGAAAGTATTGTGGCAAAGACATGGGGTAGAAGAGGCTACATGGGAGCCCGAGGAGGCTATGAGAAACCAGTACCCAAACCTTTTTGCTGGTAAGATTTTCGGGGACAAAAATCCCTAAGGGGGGAGAATTGTAACTGCCCAATTTAGGCCTAATCAGAATAGTTGTTGTGAGACCACAAATCCGAAGTAGAAATATGTGTTTTATGATTTTTATGAGGCTTATGAGGTGTTTGCATGATTGTGTGAAAATCTCATGAAGAAATTTTATTAATTAGTGATCGAATTGTCCATTAGGAATAGATTGCAAAGAATAGAAAATATGAGATTCTAGAAGATTTAAGTATGAAATAGAATCATAAAAATTACTAGAGGTCCTTATTTAGCAATTAGACCATTAAATGTCTAGATGGACAAAAATAGACATGGGAGGAAAAATCATAAGGAAGGGGCCTTAAGGGCATTTTCGTCATTTGGTTAATTAACGAATTAAAAGGGAAAAGAAGTCAAAAATGAGTGTCCATCTTCTTCACCATAGCCGAACTTTACAAGCCCTCCATAGCTAGGGTTTCTTCAACTTTCAAGCTTGATTGTAAGTACCTCTTAGCCCTGTTTTTAATGTTCTTCGTATTTTTAAAATCCTTGTAGCTCGATTTAGCTATTTTTAGCTATATTTTGAGCTAGGGTTCATGTTCAAAAATTTACCCATGTATGACATTCATGTATTTTCATGATTTATGAAAGAATATGAAAGTTTGATGTATGTTAAACATCTTTTTCTAAGTGATTCTCATGAAAAATGCATAAAAGGATCAAATTGCAAAAGTTATGAAAGTGTCATACATGAGTGAAATAGTGAAAATTAGGGGCTGTTGTAGTTAAGAAAATGATTCAGCTGGGCTTGAAATACAAGAAAGTTGAATGAAAATCATTTTACGAGCCTAGGGGAAAAAGTGCAATTATGAAAAAATTTAGGGGCAAAATCATAATTTTGCCAAAGTGTGATTCATGAGTCAATTTAGTCAATGTGAGTATTAAACAAGTGAAATTGTTATTATAGATCAAGAAACAAGAAGCTCGGATCGAAACCGAGGCAAGGACAAAGTGTTGGACTAAATCGAACATCCACACACATTTTAAGTATTGAGGTAAGTTTGTGTGAAATAAATGTTACATATGTTATCATGTTTAAATTACTTATTATTTGGAGAAATGCATATCATTTCCATGAAATTCATTGAAGATGACTTAATGAGAAAATGATGAGATTACGCTAAGTGAAGTCCCGGTTAAAATTTTGGAATAATGAGGATACCTATGTCATGACATGAGAAAAAGACGGTCCCGTAAAAGACCATGTCTGGGACATGGCATCGGCACCAAATGTAGGACCTGTATATGACCATATCTAGGATATGGCATCGACACCGAACGTAAATCTCGTATAAGACAATGTCTGGGACATGCCATTAGCATCGAATAAGGAAGGTCCCGTATAAGACCATGTCTGGGACATGGCTTCGGCACCAAAGGAAGATCTCGTGTAAGACCATGTCTGGGACATGGCATCGACATCTATATACGATCTCGTATAAGACCATGTCTGGGATGTGGCATCGGAGTCAAGAGGTGATCGCATATAAGACCATATCTGGGATATGGCATTGGCATCGTGATACATGTATGATGAGATTGAGTATCCTTTGGTATTCTGGGTAGCTCAACGGGAAAAAGAGCTAAGTATGTAAAGATGATTTAGAGCTAAGTTATACAAGGATGATGATGATTTAAGTTTACGTTCAAGTTAGCATAAGTGTTAAATTATGTGAACAAGTGATACAGGTACCATGAGTAAAATACAAGTTATGAAACCGTAATATGATGTGTGATGGTAAGAATGAGTATGAGTAAGTATGCCTAAACACTTGAGAACTTGTGTTGCTATTATTCTATGAGATGAATGAATTTTACCATGAGAACTTATGTTCCTATATAAATTCATGCAAACTTATTAAGCTATGTGGTTACCCCCTCTCTTTTCCATATTCCTTGTAGTATCGCCAAGCTAGCTCAGGAATCGTAGAACATTGGAGCTCAGATCACACTATCAATCATTCTAGTCGTATAGTAAAGTTGATTTATTTCGAGTATGGCATGTATAGGAACTTGGTCATCTTGTGTTATGTCATATTTGAAAGCCAAAGTGATGGCCACTAATGTTATACACTTATTTTGTAAATAACCATTGGGAATTGGCCAATATTTGTCAAGTTTCACATATTTAATGAGGATGAGTTTATGAAGTGTATGAATGATGATTTGTGATTCTTCATAGTGTATTATTGCCATGTTAGGTGTTGCTTGTGTTGGCATATGTGTGTTTATGTTTTAGGGTGGCATTGGGCTTGGAAAATAGGCTTCCAATTGTCCACACAGGTAGACACACGGGCGTGTGTCTAGGCCGTGTGCGACACACGGTCAGCCCTATGGGTGTGTTGATAGGTCTTGTGTCCCCTGTATCAAAATTGTGAGAAATCGATTCATTACACGGGCGTGTGCATAGGCCGTGTGCCCTTTAAGAGTTGCTAACGTCATAAATAGAATACCCAGGTTTTCACACACGGATGAGTACACAAGGGTGTCTAGGCCGTGTGAAGGACATGGGCCAAAGACACGGGCGTGTGTCCAACCGTGTGAAAACCCCTGTAGGTTCGAAATGAAAAATAAATTCTACACGGGCTATGGACATGGGCGTGTGTGACCACACGGCCTGCCTACACGGACGTGTGGCCCTGTTTAGGTAAAATAATTTTAAGTGCGCAAAAGTTTCCAGTTAAGTTTCAAAACCCTCCATATGCATGTTTAGGGCCTCGTAGGCCTATAATTAGGATAATATGAATGCGATTGAGAAGTTTTAAGTTGAAAAGAAATTTTATATCCCTAAAGTTGTATATTAATGCAAGTTAAGTCCAGTAATGCCTCGTACCCAAATTCAGAGTTGAATACGGGGTAAGGGGTGTTACAGGGCACACGGGCGTATGAAACCCTCACACGGCCGTGTCAGCCCTGTGCTCCAATTTAGTGCAAATGGACAGGGAGTTACATTGCTTGTCCCCACGGCCATGTCCCTGGTCCACACGGGCGTTTGCCTTAGTCACATGGTCGTGTGCCTCTCTTCACTCGCGCGTGTGCCTCAATCACATGGCCGTGTGCCCCTCCTTACACAGGCTTTTGATCTCCCACACGGCCAGAGCACACGAGCGTACGATTTTAAGACACTTATATTGGTTCCGTGTGTGTTTCTGATATGAATATTTGTTTGTGTGTACTCCGACCTTTAGCTAAGTTTAGTGAGGGTGTTCAAGACTCAATATTTGTGATGATTGTGTGTGATGTGTGATTTTGAATCTGGTCTATGGAGTGTGTTACATACCTGTTCCGTCTAACTGACTATGTAAATGTCTCTGCTATCTGAATTTGGGTGCATACATACACTTGCATATATTTAAGGATTTGGGTAGGTTATGAAGAGAAAGGAGTCTAATCCTGATCTAATCTGGAAGTTCTACTGCAACTTATACTTACAACGATTTATCACACTGTACCGTATGTGCGTCAGCTTTGCTACGCACTATTATCTGATCTGGTAGTATAACTACAACAGGACTATACAGCAGATTACCGCATTGCACTATAAAGCATATACGCTAGCCCTGCTGCGTATCATTATCTGGGTGGCTTAGTCCACATATGTGGTATGTAGGGTTGGATGGACCCTCAAGGTCCTATGTGGTGTGTTTTGGTTGGATGAGCTTAAATAGCTCGTATAGGGTGTGATCGGGGGACGGAGTGGTGTCTTGGCTTGATGGGTGGGTTTTATCACTTGACTGCATTTCATATGTATCTAACTATGAGATTTGACTATAAGATTGATTGTATGAACTTTATTTGTCTGCACAGCACTTGTGTTAATTTCAGTATGCCCTGATTGTTGTGTTCTGTTGGGACGTTAGTCCCAAGTATACTCTCTGACTCTGTGTGTGTGTTTGGAAGTAGGTTGCACTTCTAATTTGAACACCGTAGTCCTGTCTTTTGTCTTGTTTCGAACACACACTAAGCTCGAGTAGCTCACCCCCTCTTAGTGTTTCCTTTTCATGTATACTTCTATTTTCTGCAGCTGGAGTCAGCAAGTAGGAGATCTCAGAATCATCGCGATTTTCTATAACTGTTAAATAAGCATTTCTTTAAATCTGAGTTTTATGTAAACGATTTTGGATTGTATTCTCTATTTAAAACACTTTGGTATGAAATGTTTTGAATAAAACTGATTGAATTAAAATAATGTGCGTTGAGTAATGGGATTTAATAACTGACAAGTTTTATGTAACTTAAGTAAATTGGGTGTTTTCTAACTGGTTAGCTAAAATTTTATCTAGATTGTTTTGATGATCAATGTGCATTTGGGGTTCGATCTAAAATCCTAGGCCGAGTTTCGAGTGTTACAAATTGAATTACGAGCAATGTTTGCTCAACTTAGTATTAATGATGATGGAAGTCTGTCAGCTGAATTGAGAATGAAACCGGTGATGTTTGATCAGATCAGGTCAGCACAGTTAGAAGATGACAAGTTGATGAAGAAAAGAGAAATGGTTCAGAATGTCATGTTAGAGATTTTCAGCATTGATGAATATGATTGTCTAAGATTTCATAATTAGATTTGTGTTCCAGTTGTTTCTAAATTAAAAGAGTTGGTACTTCACGAAGCTCATGATAGTCCTTTTACTTTGCAACGTGGAGGAACGAAAATGTATTGAAATCTGCGAGAATCGTATTGGTGGCCGGGAATGAATAGAGATATAATTGAGTATGTGGCTAAATGCTTGACTTGTCAACAAGTTAAGGTAGAGCATCAGGTTCCTACTGGACTAATTCAGTATATTAATATTCTTGAATGGAAATGGGATTGTATCACGATGGATTTTGTAACTGGGTTACCATTGTCATCAAGTAAGAAAAATGTTATTTGGGTGATTGTTGATCGACTTACAAAATTGACTCACTTTATAGCAGTTAGAACTGATTTGTCACTTCAAAAACTTGCTGAGATTTACATTCGGGAAATTGTGAGATTGCACGGTGTTCCTATGTCGATAATTTTTTATTGGGATTCACGGTTCACATCGAGATCTTGGAAACAATTGCATGAATTACTTGGTACGCAACTAAACTTTAGCATAGTTTTTCATCCGCAAACTGACGGACAGTCTGAGTGAGTTATTCAGATTTTAGAAGACATGCTTCGTGTTTGTGTTATATGTTTTGAATCAGGTTGGGAACATTATTTACCTTTGGCCAAATTTGTATATAATAATAGTTTCCAATCAAGTATTCAAGTGGCTCCGTATGAGGCTCTATATGGTCGTAGATATCGATCACCTATGTGTTGGATGGAATTGAATGAAAGAAAAATGATTGGGTCGGAGTTAATTCAAGAAATAGAGGATACTGTTAAAAAGATTCAAGAAAGAC
The DNA here is from genome assembly GCA_025503065.1 of Gossypium bickii. Classification (NCBI taxonomy): domain Eukaryota; kingdom Viridiplantae; phylum Streptophyta; class Magnoliopsida; order Malvales; family Malvaceae; genus Gossypium; species Gossypium bickii. The sequence goes on along the minus strand of CP106717.1, from coordinate 34,769,460 downwards.
TAAAGACAGCTTTTGACAAATGGAAATCATATGCAGATTTGAAACTTCGGGATATTGAGTATTCTGTTGGAGATAAAGTATTCCTTAAAGTTTCACCTTGGAAGAAAATTTTGAGATTTTGTCGAAAGGGAAAATTGAGTCCTCGTTTTATTGGGTCATATGAGATTGTGGAAAGAGTTGGGCCAGTTGCCTACCGTTTAGCCTTTCCTCCAGAATTGCAGAAAATTCATGATGTTTTTCATGTATCAATGCTCAGAAAATATCGATCAGACCCCTCTCATGTTTTTTCGATAGAGGATATTTGTCATATGAAGAAGAATCGGTTGAGATATTAGCTCGAGGAGAGAAAGAGTTACGTAATAAACGAGTTCCATTAGTGAAACTATTATGGCAAAGTCATAGTTTTGAGGAAGCAACTTGGGAACCGGAAAAAACAATGAGATCTTAGTACCCCCACCTCTTTTCAGGTAAATTTCGAGGATGAAATTTATTAAGAGAGAGAAATGTAACGACCCAAAATTTACGAGTATCAGAAAGTGCATTTTCGAGTCTTTGTTTTTGTAAAAGAGAGTCGTAAATATTTATTAAAAATATTTACAAAGTTAAGTGTGTGGTTAATTAGGTTTTGGTTAGGTGAATTAGCTTGAGTTAACGTTAATTAAGTACAATGATTGAATTGAATAAAAAGTAAAAGTTGAATTATAGATTAGAGACAAGTGAAAGGACTAAATAAGTAATTAAACCAAATTTTGACAAGTGTATGGTATTTTTAGTGATATGTGGAATATTTATATACATATATTGTAATAATTATATACATTTACTTATTATTTAAGAAATTATTATTATATTATATTATTATTATAATTATAACAAATAAATAAAGAAACAAAAAGAATTAAAAGAACAGAATAGAAAGCGAAACAAAGAAGGGTAAAGGAGAAAGAAAAAGAAAAAGAAAAAGAAAAATTAGGGTTTTAAGGTTCAAAACTCAAATAGGTAAGTCAATTTAGTCTATTTTCTTGTAATTTTGATGTTTTTAGAATCCTAGAACAAAATACTACTTGATTTATGTTGAAATTTTAGAGGTTAGTGAATTTTTAAAAGTTGTTCATGTTGAATAAATTAAAGTGTTAGGGGTTAAATTTATAGAATTTTAAGTTAAAAGTGAAAAAGGGATTGAATTGTAGAATAAATCATAAGTTTTGAGCAATAAGGACTAAATTGTGAAATTTTGAAATTAGGGTTTTATGGTGAAATTAAAGATTTGAAATTAGCCTAAATTGGAAATTGAATAAGATATGGAAATAGTTTTGAAAGAAATAGAGTTAGTTTTGGTTAGGGACTAAATTAGAATTTTATGCAAAAGTTGAATATAAATTGATATATTCAATATGAAAATTGTGTGTAATGATGATTTTAAATTGTTTTAATTTCCGTAGCTAACATTGTGCCGGAGACCTCGGCTAAGAAAGGAAAAGAGAAAGTCGACGAGGAGTGATTCAAAAATTACGGTTTGTATTTCTATAATATGAACTTAATAATTAATTGTTGAATTTATTACTTGATGTGTATGGTAAGTGAATTGAGGTGAGTAATTGATATTGTGATATTGAATTGAAATGAATATTGTTTGAAATTGAAAAGTGAATTGAAACCCTATTAACTGTATCGGGCTGAGTCGGATATAGTTGGCATGCCATAGGATTGGAAGTTTTTAGAGATACTTCGACTTCGAGCCGATGAGACACTGGGTGTAGAATTAGTACTTCGAATAAATTCGATGAGGTACAGGGTATCAACTTACTTCGGCATGGCCGATGAGATACTGGGTGTCAATCTATTACTTTAAATTTCCGATGAGGCACTGGGTGCCAAACTGGTGTGTTTTGGTTAGATCCGTGTATCCGTCCGAGTCTGAGTCGAGTTAATAGGGGTAAATAAACGAATTGGCAATATGAATGATTTTGAATATGAAATTGGAATGGGATATGGAATTGAATTATTCAAATGAAAAGCATGAACCATGGATTCATGGAATGGATATTGATATTGAAAATGAATTGTGTATCCTATTGAGAAAAGCTATTTGAATAGCAATTATGAGATTGAAATAGTAAGAGATGAGAATTGAAAGTGTTATGAATGATGTGTTTATGAAATTGATTATTTATTTGAATGATCTTTGTTATGTATGATTAGATATATAAATATTATAAATTCTTGGATAAAAAGTATTCAGATTATAGAAATACCACTGAGTTTATACTCAGCGTACGGTTTATGTAACACCCCTTACCCGTATCCAATGTTGGAACCAGGTACAAGGTATTACCGTACTTATCTTACTCAAACATTCAATCTCATTCCTACTTAAAACTTCTCATTCGAAACCATAACGTCCCTCTTGTAGGTCTACTAGACCTTAAACATATATATGAAATGGTTAGGGACTAAACCAGAAACTTTTGAACACTTAGAAAAATTTTACACAAAACAGGGCCACACGCCCGAGTGAAGAGGGACACGCCCGTGTGGGCAGGCCATGTAATCACACACGCCGATGTCCCGAGTCTGTGTGGATTTTATTTTTCATTTCGAACCTACAGGGGTTTTCACACGGCTTGACACAAGCCCGTATCCAAAGCCCGTGTCTCTCACACACCCATGACACGCCTGCGTCTTCACCCGTGTGTGAAAATCTCGACATTCTATTTATGACATCATCATCTCAATAAGGTCACATGGCCAAGGCACACGCCCGTGTTTTTAGACCGTGTATTGAATTAGATTCACAATTTCATGTGCAGACTTCACATGGCCCAAGGCACATGCCCGTGTCTTGGGCTGTGTCTGCCACACGGTTGAGACATACTGCCGTGTCTCAGCCCGTGTGTTTGCTATCAGGCATACTGGCTTACCAACTTAGCATGCAGGGGTACACATGGCCTATCAACACGCCCATGAGGCTGACTGTGTGTCACACACGGCCTAGACACACGTCCGTGTGTCTACCCGTGTGGATAAATATAAGGCTATCTACCATGCCAATTGCCACCCTACCAAGCAACAACACTTATGCCATTTCAATGCAACATACATCAAGACCATCAAGTACTTTTAATACCCAAAATCAAGGCATCCACACATACGATTACACTTCATTCATCATGAGTATGCATTACTCATTATTCATTCCAACACACAAGCATGCATTTCATGAATTTCATCATCACTAAATATATAAACTTGTCAAGTATTGGCCAATTTCCAATGACCATTTACAAAAGGAATTGAAAGACATTAATAGCCAACGCTTTGGCTAACAAATATGACATAACACAAAATAAACAAGTTCCTATACATGCCATACTAAAAATTAAACAAACTTTACTATACCAAGGAGAAGTTGATAGTGTGATTCCGAACTCCGACGTCCTACAATCCTCGAGTTAGCTTGGCGATACTATAAGGAAAAGGGCAATGAGAGAGGTAAGCATAAAGCTTAGTAAGTTTGCATGAATAAATAGCAACATAGAGGCTCATAATGTCATCCATCCATTGCATTGAATAGAAATACAAAGTCTCAAGCACATTGCCATAACTTACTCATGCTTACTCTTACCAATTACATGTTATGTCACATATCGTAAACATTTCCCGTGAATTATTCACGTATACCTATATCACTTCATCACATAGCTTTAGCACTAATTCCATCTCTATTATAAGCTTAACTATTTATCCCATTGTATCGCTTGGAATAACTCGAGGATACACGATCATCATCATTCACATAAATACGACGCCAACGCCATATACCAGATATGGTCTTACATGGGGTCACCTCTAGATGCAGATGCCATATCCCAGATATGGTCTTATACGGGGTCTCATATCGATGTCGATGCCATATCCCAGATATGGTCTTATACGATTTTCATATTCGATTCCGGTACCATATCCCAGATATGGTCTCATACGGGATCTCAATTCGGTGTCGAGGCCATGTCCCAGACTGGGTCTTATACAGGACCTTACCAATCTCATGTCTTGATGATTATATCCTCTCACTTCTTAAAGTCCAACCGGGACTTCAACATAATAAATTTTCATCATTTTCTCATTTAACATCATTAGTTAATTTCATAGAAATAATATACCTCTTCACGAGTATCAAACATTTTAGAACTTAATGACATGATGCTGAATTTATTACACACAAACTTACCTCGATACCAAAATAGGCCAATTTGCCGATCTAGTCTGAAACTGATCGTGTCAGAAAGTCTTAATATTTATATAATGAATGATCGAGCCTATAAATTAATTATGACAACGATTGAGGCAAGCAAAGCTATCATTTGGTAGTATAGCTATGGCAAGACCGGAAGTATTGTATCCTCAAGGACCAAGAGTACTAGTAATTACTATCCTAAGATTTAAGGGAATTGTTGTTTAATCTAAAACTAACTAATTACTAAGCTAAAGATGCTAAGACACAGAGAATGAATTGGAGAGAATAATTTTGGGAAAACCAATTGATTAAGACAATACCCGAGGAAGAATCCACCTAGACTTCACTTGTCATTTAACTCTGAACCAGACGATTTATTCACTTGACTTGATCTGTAGGATTCCCTAATTTATATTAATACCTCTCTCAAGGTTACTAACGTCTAACCCTAGGTTGATTAATTGAAATATCTTTCTAATTAAAACCCCTAGGATTGCATTAACTCGATCTATGGACTCCCATATTAGGTTTGACCCTAATCCGACAGATTTTCATCATCCTATCTCTAGGGTTGCGATCAACTCCGCTTAATTATGCTAGATCTACTCTTAAATAGGGAATTTTCCTCCACTGCCTAAGCACATCAATACTTAAATCAATATCCTGAAATATCAAAGCAAGAATTAAGAACACATAATAAGCACATCAATACTTAAATCAATATCCTGAAATATCAAAGCAAGAATTAAGAACACATAATTAAGAACAAATCAAGTATTTATCATACAGTTCAGAAAACAATAACAAGATCCGTCTTAGGTTTCATCCCCCTCAGGTATTTGAGGGGTTTAGTTCATGTTTATAAAAGAAAATATCTCAGAAGAAAGTATAAAACAAAACATAAGAAAAACCCTAAAACCCCTGAAAGAAATTGAAGGGAGAATCTTCTGTCTTGAGTATGATTCCAGCTTATTGAGATGAATCAACTGGCTGTCTTCGAGTAAATCCCACAATTCGGCCTCTCTAGCTTGGCTCCTCGACCTACCTGAACGCCCCCATTTAGGTTGCCCTCTAGGGTGTTTATATAGGCTTTTAGAATGTCTTTTCTTTGCCTCTAAGTATCCTTTCCCGATTAGAATTAAAACAGGTCACGTCCGGGATGCCCATGTGGCACGCCAGTGTGAATCGAGCCCAGGCTGTGTTCAGATCTGCTAAAGAGGCACGGCCGTGTGGATTTCTCTAGGTCGTGTGAATTTCCTACTTTTGCCCATTTTCTCCGTTTTTAACCCGTTTCTCGTTGTTTTCATCTGCCGATGCTCTCCTAAGTATAAAACATGAAATTAAAGAACTAGAAGCATCAAATTCCACAATTCAAGGGATAAATCATCCAAAAGTATGCCAAATGTAGGATTAAAATATATATATTACGGTTTATTCAAATACCCCCACACTTAAGCATTTGCTTGTCCTCAAGCAAAATTCTCAACTCACAATTAAAATGAACTTCTTCAATTCATATTATTCATCAATAGTGTTTCATCATAGTTCATAGATAATTTATACATTGATAATTTAAGTATAAGGGTCCTAAAGATTCAAACAGTCAAAGTCATAGTTTTTATAGCACGAAAACATAGGTGTTTCCCCTTACCTAAATAATTACCTCTGATTCGAAACTAACAAGAATTGACATCCTTACTAAAGATTCACTCAAATCACTCAAAGTGTTTAAGGTTCAAAATTAAGCAATCAGAAGTCGAACATGAAAAGTTAATCCCATAGGCTTGCATGAAAATCAAATCTCCACCACTATAGAATGAAATGATACACAAATCAAAAGGTCTTTAAAAAAGGTTGTAACGGGGCTTACGTTAAAGGCGTGGATAGAGGCTAAATTAAAGGGTTAGAATCAAGATTGAATTGACAAATTACCTAACTTAGAAAGATGAACTAAGACTCGAATGATTACATCAATTAAAATTTTATAACACGAGCTTCTTCTCAATATATGAAATTTTAAACGTATAAGCTCAATTAACATAGAACTAATAATGGATATCTTTTTTTTTTATATTTTACTTGAATCAATCAAGTAAATAGATTTTAACAAATGAAATAAAGAATAAAGTTAGGCAACTGATCAAATCAAATCTCGACATAAGGGTAGTCAAGAGAAACGGTGATAACAAATACAAGATGGGTTTTGGGTTAATATTAGTGGGTGAGTCAATAAACGGTTTGTTAGGATCAAAGGGGTTTACTAAGGGTTAAATATGAAGGTAGGCTTTTAGTGGAGTAAGTGGGTTAAATCCTAAGTGCCTTTATCATCTCTGTATATCAAATCAATGATGTGGTTTTGACATGTATAATCGAAGCAAGTTCTAGAATAACAAATCAATGTTGACACGCTCATAATCAATAAAGTGAGCAAGAAAAGAATGTATGCTCTAAAAGGCTCAAAATCTCACAAAAAATTATGGGTTTTTGATATCAACTTTGTAAATTTCAAACTTCAAGGTAATAATTAGATTCAGGTAGACAACCTAACAAAATTTTGATTTTTTGAAGATAGACTCATCATGCTTGATTCTCTAGTCTCCTAAAGTTTAAATCATCACTGCACAATTATCAATGACTTAATCCAAAACATATTAATAAAAATCATGAATCAAAGGAAATTTCATTCTAATAGTAATATGAGAAAATTACTTAAGAACAAGACATAATTCAGGGATTTGAGAATAATGCATAAAGTTAGGAACTTTTCAAAATAAATTTTACCCCCACACTTAGAATGTACATTGCCCTCAATGTACAAAGATATATATAGCATGAAATCATAAAAGATAGGGAAAAGTGAAACTTCCTAAATTTTGGATGGATTCCTTAAGTTGGAAGTGTAGAAATTAGATTCGGAGGTGAAAGATAAGTTGGAGGAGGCGTCTTTGGTGGTGGTATGGTGGCCGCCAACAATCTCTGCGCTAGATGAAGAAATTGGGAAACTAGTGAAGAATTAGCCAGGAAATAATAAGAATAATTCAAAATATACTAATAATATATTTAAAAAAAAGAAAGATAAAAAGAAAGAGTGTAAGAAGTAAAATAAAATTAAAAGAAAAGATTAATGGACTGAAAAGTCCTTACCGTTAGATGGTTCGCGAGGTGGGTGTGATTTCTAAGGGCGTGGTGTGGTGATACCCAAGCAGCCTTTAGAATCTAAAATCAAGATCCTAAAATAAAATATACTAAATTAAGCATAAGAGAAATAAAAAGAAGGAAAATAAAGGAGAAGAGAAAAGAAAAAGACAAATTAAATAGACTCAAATGCCCTTGGCTTGTAAGGCCAATGAAGCGGCCAGCATGAACTCATGTAAATCGGTCTCACATAGGGAGACTGTGCTAGGGTCCTTTCGCTTCTTCGACATGGTAAAGGTAATGTTGGCCTTGACTTTGGGTATTGAGTGATAGTGGTAAGGATGGTGAAATATGAAGAAAAATTATGGTGGCTAGGGTTGAGAGAGAGGAGGTTTGGTAGAGAATGTGAGAAGAAAAGGGAGTTTATATAGAAGTTGGGGGTCTAATGATTTCCCATGCCCGTGTACCTTGGGCGTGTTGGGTCACACGGCTGTATCGCACGGCCGTGTTGGGCTTCGTTCGTTTCTCCCACACCCGTGTACAGGTCGCCACACCCGTGTTGATAAAATAGTGTCGACCACGGCTGTATCACACGGTGGTGTTTAGTCAGAGCCCGTGGCTTTAAGATATTTTTTGTCCTGTTTCGTACTATCTCTGCCATGCCAGTACGAAAATCTGTGGTGTCCATACAGCCACGGCCACGCGCGTGTGAAATGCCGTGTGGAATGGAAATTTGTGTTTCATTAATTTGGTTAGTTTGTAATTAGTTGCTGAAAGTAAAAAAATAAAAATAAAAATATGAAAATTAATGAGGCTAGTGCTCGGGTTGCCTCCAGAGAAGCGCTTGTTTATAGTCTTAAGCTAGACTTACCCCTCATTCGCATAATCAAGGTGGTTTGAGGAGTTGAAAATCCTTTCTCATGCTATCAGTTCTATTATCAGTATATAGTTAAAGTCGAGTAGCGTTTACTTTAAAAGTGTCGAATATAGGTTACTTACCTCGACTGTTCCGTAAGGGAAGACATTGAGTACCTTAAAAGGGATTTTTTTCGTTTATATCAAGGTTTAAGGTGGCGATCCGAGGGTTTGTTTTAGCCAATAATACCTGATCCCCAATCTGAAATTGGTTTGTCCCATCTTTAGGTTTATCATGGAGTTGCTTCGATTTTGCTTCGTGTATTCCTAGTTTCTCTTTGAAATGTGTCTTCCACTCGTCTAGTTCATCGATCTGAAGCCTTTATTCCTCATGAGTTATTTCCTTGTTGGCATGAGGTCTAGGATCTAGCTCAATTATGTAGTTCCGTGGTGCTTCCTGAAAAGAAGGTTTAACCGAATGGTCATTAATAGAATTTATTTTCTCACCTTGACTACTGGATGTCCTAGCCGAGTCAAGAGCCTGTAGAGTGATCTTTTCGTCACCTACACGAAGTATGAGTTCACCTGTACCAACATCAATTTTAGTTCTGGGAGTTACTAAAAAGGGTCTTCCTAAAATTAAAAGAATATTATTGTCCTCATCCATGTCTAAAACGACAAAGTCTACTGGGAATATGAATTTATCAATTTTCATGAGTACATCTTCAATAATACCCCTAGGAATTCTAATAGTTTTATCAGCTAATTGAATGCTCATCCTAGTTTGTTTGGGTTTCCCTAGACCTAGCTGTTTAAACATTTTATAAGGCATAACATTGATGCTTGTCCCTAAATCAGCTAAAGCATTGTCAAGAAATAAACTACCAATTAAGCATGGAATTGTAAAACTCCCTGGTTTTTTTAATTTTCGTGGTAGTTTATTTTGCAACATTGCTAAGCACACTGTGTTTAGTTCCACATGCGATTCTTCGTCTAACTTCTGTTTGTTTGTTAAAAGCTCTTTTAAAAATTTCCTTGAATTTGGCATCTGTGAAACAGCTTCAAGAAACGGTAAGTTAATATGTAATTTCTTTAAAAGATTAAGATATTTACCGAATTGTTCATCTGTGTTGTCTTTCTTCATCGTATTGGGGTATGGTACACGAGGTTGGTACTCTTTAATTACCGGTTTTGGCTTATCATGACTTACCTCAACCTTACCTTCCTCGACCACATTCTCTTGGCTTATTTTGGGTTCATCTAACCCTTCACTATCATGAGCGATTATTGCTTGAAGTTGCTCCTTCGGGTTAGTTTCAGTGTTGCTTGGCAGGCTTCCTTGTGATCGTTCAGAGAACTGCTTAGCAAGTTGCCCTAATTGGTTCTCGATCCCTTGAATCGATGCTTGTTGATTTTTGAGTGTTGTATTGGTGTTTTGGAAACGGGTTTCTGACACCGCTATAAATTTTGTTAGCATCTCCTCAAGGTTTGGCTTCTTTTCTTGTAGGTAGGGTTGCTGTTAGGAACTTGGGAGGGGTTGTTGTCTCTGATTTTCTTGACCAACCCATGAAAAATTGGGTGGTTCCTCCAACCTGTATTGTAAGTGTTACTATAAGGGTTATTTTGAGGTCTAAAATTGTTACCCATAGAGTGAGTTTGCTCGTTTTCAGCGTTCGAGTTGTAAGGCAGATATTCTGTGTTGTTCATCCCTCCTCTATTCGTGTCACACTGCATCACTGCATGTACCTGCGAAGAACCACATAAACCATCAATTTTCTTGCTTAAAAGTTCTACCTGATTTGATAGCATGGGTACTGCGTCGAGGTTAGAAACACTAGCGGCTTTTGTCAGCCTTGTCCTTGTAACTTGCCACTGATTGTAACACCCCAAACCCGGTCAACACGCCATGACCGAATCTGGCATGCCACGAAGGAAAACTTTTTGAAAAGAATCGAATTTAACAGATAAATTTTTATGAGAAACTCTTTGAAATTCTATATTTGTAGAAATAACATGCTTAATAAGTTAAAACTGAAAATTTACTTTGAAATTACATAAGACTTTAAAATAAGTGAATAAATCATAGATTAGAAAACATTTTTATCATTTTAAGAAAACTCGAATTATTACTTTGAAAACCATTTAAATTATCGAAAACACTTAAGTTGTTAAAATTATCAAATGATTTATGTTACCCGATGGTAACGTTTTAAAAACCATCACGTTGTGTAGTTTAGAAAACTTTGTGCTCAATTTATTATAATAATCAAGAAATTTATAACCCATATTTAAGACATGTTCAAAACATAAAAATAATCCAAACCATAATTTAGAGATGCCTTATCACAAACCCACAAAAATATAAAACCAAATTTAAATAAAGTAAAGTTCTCAAACCAAAGTTCACGTAGAACCAAAATTTATTTCATGGCCTCCTTGAGTTCATCCGGCTCCTCATCCGCAATCTCACGAATCACCTGAAATGATAAGGGAGAAGGTGAGTCACCAAGACTCAGTGCATAATCCCTCTCCCGGATAAATGCCACATACTTACAAAAATTATAACAAAGCAACATATATGTATAATGCACCCAACCTAGCCATCCATAACTCCTTTTCTACCCCGTGTGGTACCAAACCACTAGTGGTGCCAAACCACTGGTGGTGCCAAACCACTGGTGGTGCCAAACCACTGGTGGTGCCAAACCACTGGTGTCTCAAAGACACAAATGTGATACCAAATCACTGGTGGTGCCAAACCACTGGTGACCGAAGTCACAAATCATCAAATTGTGGGGCCAACCCACGTGTGATACCAAATCACTGACAGACAATCCCATATCTCAAAAGTGGGGCCAACCCACGGTGGTGTAAAACCACAAGGACGAGTCGCTATGAGGTGCCAAACCTCTGGTGTCCGAAGACACGAATGTGATACCAAATCACTGGAGGTACCAAACCTCTGGTGTTCGAAGACACAATATCAATCTTCCCCCTCCTCTCATATTGCCCATACCAATGCAATAGATAAACAAATCATGTCACATACTTTGATATGAATCATATAATAAATATATCATAAATTGTAGATCATGATTTCAGTCCACGTATAAGGACAACAAATATCGAAACAGACTTACCCGTATCCTCATTCATACCATCACGGTATCATATCAATATCTCATAGTTTCGGCTTTAACAACATGAATAGTCATTTAACACACATATATACATATATAAACCAAGTTATAAAGTGTGTAAGATACACACCTTTCACCAAAGCAATAACTAACGTTCGAAGATCCGATCTACCACTAGATCACCTTGTCCTACAATTGACCAATATTAAGATTATGAACAAAGGCCATTCGGCCATATCACTAAATCCCGAATAGTTATCCTTCGAAATACCAAGTCTTACCTAAACTTACCCAAAACGATTGTCAACGAAACGAGGCTTAGATCGATTGCTTCCAACGTCCGAAGAGCCTAAAAGAAATCGGTTCCTAAAATGGTTAGAACCTTGCAAACCAATGCCCATAGATTCGGCCTTAGTCCACAAGAAAATAACATAGAGATGAGAAAAGAATTGAAGAGAATCAGCCATGAACACTTACCCTTTTCCAAAATCGATTGAAGAAAATCAAAGAGAGTTTCCCCTTGAATATTCGCCAAAAAAATAATACTAAAAGGAAGTAGAAAAATTCGGCTATGGTGAAGTAAAAAAAAAAAAGAAAAGAGAAATAGAATGGTAATGGATGTTTAAACTTTGAGTGAATGAAAAAGAAGTGGAATTTGAGATGGGTAAAGATTCGGCCAAGAGAGGATGAAAAAAAATGTGATTAATCAAAAATCAAAAAGAAGAAAAGAAAAGAGAGAGGTTGAAGAAGAGAATGGTTTGGCCAAAATGAAGAGAAAGAAAATGTGATTGAACAAAAGTCAAATGAAGAAAAGAGAGATGTGGAACAAAGAGGTTCGGCCAAACACTATTTTGCCAAAGAAGAAAAATGCACAAAAGTTCCAATGTTGCTTCGGTTTCAAGAGGACAAATGAAAGAAGAGAAATGGTATTTGGTTTACACAAAATAAGGCTAAAAACCAAAAGCAAAATTGCACCAAAATGCACAATAACATTCGGCCAAAGAGAAAGTTTTTGGAGAGGGAAAACAAAAATGCAAAAAGATGTTCAAAAGGAGAAATTGGCCAACTATTCCCCCCCCCCAAAGCTACTTACAAAAATTCGGCCACTCCCCTAGACACCCATACCGTCCACATACATTCACTAAAGGCCTAGGATTACTTTCCAAAACATTTTCCTACAACCAAGCCTTATGTCTCCCCAACCTTCCATAACCTTAAGATTCTTATCCCCTATTTCAAGCTTTCCTTAAACCAACATTCAACTTACCAAAAGATGAAAGTCCAACCTATCATAAACATAGGTTGACCGTCCATAAATGCTAGGATGCACAAAATATAAAAATTCTCAAAATGCCTTCTATGTTACTCGAACCACTTCCCTCAAGCAACTTTCCAAACTCCTTATCCATCTTGCCACTAACTCCACATGTGTTTTAATTAACACTTAAATTAACTTAAGTGTCAAGTTCACCTAATCCACTTCATTAAATGAACCATACTAAAATTTATTCTAGCTTCCTAAATAAAATCAAGCCTTCACAAGACTATGCTAACACACAAAATTCATACCCGAGCCAACACAAAATAAAATAATACTCTAATTTCCTAAAGCTCAAGGCCCAAACCTACTAGGCCCAAATTCGGGATGTTACACTGATAGTTATTCAGTGACATCTCTTCAATAAATTCGTAGGCGACCTCGGTGTTTTTGTTATTCGTGGTTTCATTGTGGTGAATGAATTAATCAAGCTATCTGTTGAGGGGTTCACACCATTATAAAAGGTTTGGACCTGTAGCCACAAGGTTAATCCATGGTGTGGACACCTTCTCAATAGATTTTTGTATCTCTCCCATGCATCGTAAAGTGTCTCTAAATCTATCTGCACAAAAGAAGAGATATCATTCCTCAACTTGGCCATTTTAGCCGGCGGAAAATATTTTAACAAAAAATTTTCGATTATTTGTTCCCATGTAGTGATTGATCCTCATGGTAACGAGTTCAACCACTGTTTAGCTTTGTTCCTCAAAGAAAAGGGAAACAACCGAAGACAAATGGCATCATCAGAAACGCCATTTATTTTGAAGGTATCGCAAAATTCTAGGAAATTCGCCAAGTGATTATTTGGATCTTTATCCTGCAAACCATCAAATTGAACAAATTGCTATATCATCTGAATTGTGTTAGGTTTCAGTTCAAAACTATTTGCTGCAATAGCAGGTCTAACAAAACTTGACTCAGTTCCTGTTGAATTAGGTTTAGCATAATCATACATAGTACGAAGAGCATTATTTTTAGCCACCACCGGAGGTAGCGGATTATTATCAGCCATCTCCTCGGTAGTATTAGTTTCGTTCCCTTGCTCTTCTTCTATGTATTGTAAGCTTCGCCTTATTTCTCTTCTGTTTCTGCAAACGGTACCTTCTATACCGCTGTCAAAAATCAAGGGTCCTGATGGGTTCCTTCTAGCCATAAACTAGAAAAACCTATCAGAAGCAAAGAAAAAGAAAAGAAAAATTAGAAAAGTAAAAAAAAATTAAAAACAAAATTGCAAATAAATAAAAGTAATGGCTAAAGTAATAAAAATCAAGTGTTCCTAGTATCTTAGTTCCCGGCAACGGTGCCAAAAACTTGATCGTGTCAGAAAGTCTTAATATTTATATAATGAATGATCGAGCCTATAAATTAACTATGACAACGATTGAGGCAAGCGCACCTATCGTTTGGTAGTATAGCTATGGCAAGACCGGAAGTATCGTATCCTCAAAGACCAAGAGTACTAGTAATTACTATCCTTTTATCATTTAGCCTAAGAATTAAGGGAATTGTTGTTTAATCTAAAACTAACTAATTACTAAGCTAAAGATGCTAAGACACAGAGAATGAATTGAAGAGAATAATTTTGGGAAAACCAATTGATTAAGACAATACCCGAGGAAGAATCCACCTAGACTTCACTTGTTATATAACTCTGAACCAGACGATTTATTCACTTGACTTGATCCGTAGGATTCCCTAATTTATATTAATACCTCTCTCGAGGCTACTAACATCTATCCCTAGGTTGATTAATTGAAATCTCTTTCTAATTAAAACCCCTAGAATTGCATTAACTCGATCTATGGACTCCCATATTAGGTTTGATCCTAATCCGGCAGATTTTTATCATCCTATCCCTAGGGTTGCGATCAACTCCGCTTAATTATGCTAGATCTACTCTTAAACAGGGAATTTCCCTCCACTGCCTAAGCACATCAATACTTGAATCAATATCTTGAAATATCAAAGCAAGAATTAAGAGCACATAATTAAGAACAAATCAAGTATTTATCATACAGTTTAGAAAATAATAACAAGATCCGTCTTAGGTTTCATCCCCCTCAGGTATTTGAGGGGTTTAGTTCATGTTTATAAAAGAAAACATCTCAGAAGAAAGTATAAAACAAAACATAAGAAAAACCCTAAAACCCCCTGAAGAAAAAATAAAAGGGAAGATATTCCGTCTTGAGTATGATCCCGGCTTCTGGAGATGAATCAACTGGCTGTCTTCGAGTAAATCTCACAATTCAGCCTCTTTGGCTTGGCTCCTCGGCCTACCTGAACGCCCCCTTTAGGTTGCCCTTTAGGGTGTTTATATAGGCTTTTGGAATGTCTTTTCTTTGCCTCTAAGTATCCTTTTCCGATTAGAATTAAAACAGATCACGTCCGAGACAAGCCCATATGGCACGCCAGTGTGAATCGAGCCCAGACCGTGTTCAGATCTACTAAAGAGGCATGACCGTGTGGATTTCTCCAGGCCGTGCTCGTTCTATTCATCCTCTGGTGCTCTCTTAAGTATAAAACATGAAATTAAAGGATTAGAAGCATCACATTCCACAATTCAGTGGAAAAATCATCCAAAAGTATGCCAAATGTGGGATTAAAATATGTATATATTACAGTTTATCAGAAACCTTGCCTTTTACTCGGTCAAGGTTAATTCCTCATTCTTCTTAATCCCTAATAACAAATCCACTCATTTAATTACCACATTAATCAACACATTTCAATAATCACACTGTGGCAAAATTACCATTTTGCCCTTAGACCTTCAAAAAATTACGATTTTCCCCTAGCTCGTAAATCAATTCTAATCAAATTTCCTCATTTAACAAGCCTAGCTAAAAATTTATTACTTGTAACACCCCTTACCCGTATCCAACGCCGGAACAGGGTATGAGGCGTTACCTGACTTAAAATTTCTTGAACATGTAAAATCGAGTCTTAAAATTTCGTCAAATTTAAAACTTTTATAACACATGCATTTTGTTCCTTATATGGGCTTGTAAAACTTAAAACATTTTTTAGGATGGTTCGGGACTAAACCGAGAACTTTGGAAACTTTTGGAAAAAATTTAGAAGATTTTGTCAAAACAGGGGACACATCCGTGTCCCTAACCCGTGAAACTCTCTGTTTATGACGTCATCATCAAAATAGGGTCTCACGGCCTTGGCACATGCCCGTGCCCTTAGACCGTGTCTGTCAAATGGTTGGGACACATGGCCGTGTCTCTGCCCGTGTGGCCTGAAAGTTGGCTATTTTCCAAGCCAGTTCCCCAGATAAAACACAAACTCTCTTGTATCCATTTCATCAACATGTATCATGCTATAAATGGATATCCGAATATCCAATTTTGCATACACATTCCCATACACATCGTCATTCATGAAATCATTTGTAAACCACATCCACAACATCTAAATTATGCAATTACCACCTACATGAATAACCACATCATAGGCGTATAACAACCATCAATATTGGCCATCTCTAAATAGCCTTAATCAAAATGAGTATTTATTAAATAAGGGCCAACATTTTAGGCCATAAGAAATATGACATATATGACAAAACGACCAAGCCTACTATACATGCCATAACCCACAAATTAATGTATCTAGATATACCAAGTGTTCCAATTGATAGTGTGAGCGAATCTCCGACATCCACCAACCCCCGAGCTAACTTGGCGATAATAAAAGGCAAGGGAAAAGAGAGGGGAAGTAAGCATAAATGCTTAGTAAGTTCATATGCAAATAATAAGAACTTAATAAACTTGTGTGGATAAATCCTCACAATAATTTCTTAAGATGATATAATCATTATATTACATGCTTACACCTTATTACTCATGTTCACATTAATCTGTCTACTTGAGTCACTGTCACTAAATTATTTATTTCTCAGGATACAGAGCTTCGAATGAAGAACCGTTAATTTTCCCTGAAACTAGACTCACATAACTTCTTACCATAGAAATTTTAGAATTTTTGGTCTAGCCAATTAGTACAGTTTATTCATTAAGTTTACCCCTATTTCACTGTCCAACAGTTCTGAAACTTCTTCACTACGAATCAATTTTCTCCGCGTATAAAATTCATATTATGTTCTCATTTATTTCAGTTGAAAATAGACTTATTAATAATTTCAATTATATGAATTATACTTCATAATTATTTTTTCACAATTTTTACTGAATTTCCAAAGTTGGAACAGGGGATTCCAAAACTCATTCTGACCCTGCTCACTAAAATTCAAATATCTCATAATTCACACTTCTTTTTCTTACTCTGTTTCTTTTATAAAAAAAAATATAGACTCATTAAGCTTTAATTTCATATCTCACCCTGCCTTTAATTCTATTTCCACCATTTTTGGTGATTTTTCAAAGTTATACTAATGCTGCTGCCCACAACTGTTTTAATGTCAATTTCTCTCATTCATTAATTCTTTGTGTTCACTTTCATTTATACACACTTACACCAAAGCATATTATAACTTGGCACATAACAACCAAGTGATCATAGACACATGTTACTCATTTGCATCCTTATCAATAATGCATCATAATCCGAGCACATTATTTATGAGTCTTGTATACATACCTGTGCTTAGTCATAATACTCACATATCCTACTCTTACTTATCTTGAGCACACTCCTTGAATTTCCCATTGAACTACTTGTAATATTAGGGATATCCGGGATATCTTGTACACCTGTTAGGATGCCAATGCCATATCCCAGATATGGTCATACATGGGATCACATATCGATGCTGATGCCATGTCCTAAACATGGTCTTACACTGGCACTCATCTCGAGCTGATTCCATGTCCCAAACATGGTGTTACACTGGCTCTCCTCTGTCCGTGTCGATGCCATGTCCCTAACATGGTCTTACACTAACACAACTCAAGGCCAATGCCATGTCCCAGACATGGTCTTACACTGGCACACCCACTGCCATGGTCCAACTATGGTCTTTTCCGTCAATTCATCACGAGTCGTAGTACAAATGTACTTGACCCTGCATTTCTCACAATTGATCCTTCAATCTGATCTCGTACTTGCAAAAAGTCATGATTACATAACAAACATATATAAAATAATACATCATCTCGATTCAAATTTAATAATCGTTCACTATAGACTAACCGTATGAACTTACTTCGACGCGAATTGGTCATTTTGATTGACATTCCCCCGTACTTGGCCAAAATCTCAATTTTTTTGATCTAAAATGTCACATTTCACTTAATTATCACTCACACTACTCATTTTAATACAAAAATCATACTACGACAAATTTATAATTTTGCCCCTAAACTTTCTCATAATTATGATTTTGTCCCTAGGCTCGTAATATGATTTTTATTCAATTTCTATAAAATTCAAGGTCAGCTGAACCTTTTTCTCTTCCAAAGCAACCTCCAATTCTTATTATTCCATACTTTTAGAAGCATTTACAACTTTTACTAATTAACTTGTTTTAACCATTTTCAACGAAAACCACTTAGTAAAAATCATTCTCCTCAGCTCGTGCACCCTTATTCTACCATTAAACATTAAAATGCACAAATATCTAGCATGGGTCAATTTTTAAACTTCATTGTTCATGCAAATAAATGGTAAAAATAGAAAGGTTAATCTTCTAGGATATAAAAAATAAGAAGAACTTTAAAAACGAGGCTCAAATGCACTTACAATTTAGTTTGAAAAAGCTTGAAACCCTAGCCATGGCTTCTTGAAAATTTTGGCAGCATGGAGAAGAGAATGAGCAGATTTTTAGCTTTCAATTTTGTCTTTTATGCCTTAAAACACCCAAATGACAAAAATGCCCTTTTTACTAAACCTTCAATTTTTACCCTTCCATGACTAGTTTTGTCCATAACAAAATATGATGGTCTATTTTCCATTTAAAGACCTCTAGTTTAAACCCTCGTTTAAATTAAGTACTTATGTTCTAAAACTCATATTTTGCAATTAATTCAATTTAATCCCAATAATAAAATTGGGCACTTTATCGATAAAAATTACTTAACAAAATTTGCAAACAATCACCCAAATATATCATAGACTCTAAAACAATCATAAATTAAATATATATATTACTTTGAGTTTGTGGTCTCAAACCACTGTTCCGACTAGGCCCTATTTTGGGCTGTTATAATTCTCCCCCTTAGGGATTTTCGTCCCCGAAAACTTTACCAAAAGATAAACTTAGGATTGATTTCGCAAAGCACTGTCAAATTCTCATACAACTTCGGCATCCTCAACATCTCACTTCTTAAACTAAGATTCTGAACTGTACTTTCTTATCCTGGACATAAGAACTACATCACTGAATTTTCTCAAGTTCTTATGAAATACACACTGAAAAGTAACTGGCCTCATTCTATCAGTAGTCTTATACTCTTCGATAAACCGTAAATCACTTTTCTTTACTTACCAAATAAAATAAAATAAATAAGTAAAAAATTCTGTCACAAAGATACTTTCAGAAGCACCTGTCACTTATCTAAGTTTCAATACTCTCTTTCAGTTCTGTATGCAATTTCTGATAACCTATAATTGATTTCTTGGTACACAAACTCTGTCTTGAAATAGCAAATAAATGGTCGGTTTCCGACCTGGAGTTCTAAATCAGAAGTTAGTTCCTATTGAACACTTCTAACTTACCATTTACTGACAAAATTCTAAGTTTCACAAAATCATGGAATAAGCATCATTATTTCTGAGTAATAATCAATTTCTAATTCACATGATAAGATTCTTTTCATGCAGTATTAATTGAGTGCAAGCATAAGCTACCATTTTCACGTTCTTATATCAAAATACACTTCAAACCAATAAACTATCCAGACTAATAATTGAATTGGTCTTGGTTGTTTCACAGTACCCTTCTAAAGGAACCATTTTCATCTAGTTGCCATGATAACTTAGACATGTATCCTATTGCAATTCTTTCCGGTTACGAATCAATGATCCTTAAATCAACTATACAGTTTCAATGATACATAACAATCTCGTTTTAACTCATTGAGATATATCAAATTACTCAGAAATAACAACCATAGCGTGGATTCCAGCTCGATCCTTCACTGTTTACTCTTTTATCAATGTTGATTCCTTTCCCAAAATCTAAAGATAGATCACATCTAATAAAATTCATTTTATTGTTAATTCTCAAAATACTGAAACATATTGGAATTGTATCTCTCTAACAATTAAAATCGTAGCGCCATTTCAAGGCTAACATTTCAGTCATACCAATAAACAATATTTTAACCAATGCAAAAGCACAGTCTTTACACATCTGACAACAGTAACACTGTACGTTCACTATCAAACTAGATTTCATAATCACAAAAGTATGATTACTTCCAATAAAGGAATATCTCTTGCACAATTCACAAAATATAGTCGATAAGAAATATGAGATAAGGAAATCCAAGATTCGATACCGTACTAGAAGTCCGAGAATATAGCTCATAAGAGAAATAATATTGACTTTGACAATTCTCAAAAAATTTCCAGAAGGAAAACAATACTTATAAGCACTGAACGATAACAAAAGCAACATAGTCTTCATATACACATTTCACAGAATAACAATTAGTGGAAACTGAATTTCAACATCATATGAACTTTACTATCACTTTTCTATCAACTCATTTTAATAGAATACCAGAAAAGATAGAGTAATACCGATCACGGCCCAGACAGATTAACACTGCTTTTATCTATCACTGAAATCAACTAGCATTCTCATATGATTAGAACCCTGAACGAGACGATTAGTCAATATTAACTTTTTCCTTAACTGTAACATTGTGAAACCGGGATGATTTTCATAAAATTTCATCATAACACCCCAGTTATTTTAGGCCAATTAACACACATATTCACAGTATTCATCCGTATCCTTTGTCTCTTCCAAAGGTTTATCCGAGAATTTCCTCACTTTCCATCATTTTAATAAATATCAATAATATTCACTCACATTTCACATGATACATTAATATGTAAAAACATAAGTAAAAAGGATGCATCATTTACATATAAACTTACTCATTTCAAGTCTTACCACATTCCAAATACATATCATGCACTTATACCCTGCACTTGTCATCACATAGTCACACGAAATTTCATTTAGTCAAAGTTTCCCGATGAACACTTAAAAATAATACCGAATACATGGTGGTTTCACACATGGCCCACCAGTAATAATAAATACGATAGTATCGCACACAGACCACCAATAATAATAAATATGGTGTTATCGCACATAGCCCACCAAAAATAATAAATACGGTGGTATCGCACACAGCCCACCAATAATAATAAATACGGTGGTATCAAACATAGCCCACCAATAATAATAAATACGGTGGTATCGCACACAGCCCACCAATAATAATAAATATAGTGGTATCGCACATAGCCCACCAATAATAATACATATGGTGGTATCGCACACAGCAAACCAATAATGACATATTCACATGCTGCCATGGTCAACCCATGGTCTTTATCGTCAATCCATCACAGGTCTTTAAATGAAAGTACCTGTTTCCAGCGTTCTACTCGGTTCACACATTTAATTCCTTTTTCATAACTTCTCAACATTTATAATATTTTATGCTTATCTTTCGATGTGCAATTATCACACTTTATTCATTATCACAAACACATCATGAATTATCCTCCATACCTTCCCAAATTTGGCTCATCAAAACACACTTTCTGTACTATCATACTTAGCTTAGTTGGAAAGCGCATCTGTCTAAAAAAATAATTACGATCAGGGTCAGAAGTCGTCACACTATCACAATTCAATATGGCATGTATAGCTAGAATCATACTCATGCTAGGTTAGTCCTAGAATCAACTAAACCATGCTCTGATACCACTAAATGTAACACCCATTACCCGTATCCAACGCCGAAACAGGGTACGAGACGTTACCGGACTTAAAATTTCTTGAACATGTAAAACCGGGTCATAAAATTTCGTCAAATTTAAAACTTTTCTAACACATGCATTTGTTCCTTATCTGGGCTTATAAAGCTCAAAACATCCTTTAGGATGGTTCGAGACTAAACCGAGAACTTTGGAAACTTTTGGAAAAAATTTAAAAGATTTTGTCAAAACAGAGGACACACGCCCGTGTGGTCTGGGACACGCCCGTGTCCCTAACCTGTGTAACTCTCTGTTTATGATGTCATCATCAAAATAGGGTCACACGACCTTGGCACACGCCCGTGCCCTTAGACCGTGTCTGTCACATGGCTGAGACACATGGCCGTGTCTCTGCCCATGTGGCCTGGAAGTTGGCTATTTTCCAAGCCAGTTCCCCAGATCATGTATCCATTTCATCAACGTGTATCATGCTATAAATGGATATCCGAATATCCAATTTTGCATACACATTCCCATACACATCGTCATTCATGAAATCATTTGTAAACCACATCCACAATATCTAAATTATGCAATTACCACCTACATGAATAACCACATCATAGGCGTATAACAACCATCAATATTGGCCATCTCCAAATAGCCTTAATCAAAATGAACATTTATTAAATAAGGGCCAACATTTTAGGCCATAAGAAATATGACATATATGACAAAACGACCAAGCCTACTATACATGTCATAACCCAAAAATTAATGTATCTAGATATACCAAGTGTTTCAATTGATAGTGTGAGCAAATCTCCGACGTCCACCGATCCCCGAGCTAACTTTGCGATACTACAAGGCAAGGGAAAAGAGAGGGAAAGTAAGCATAAATGCTTAGTAAGTTCATATGCAAATAATAAGAAATTAATAAACTTGTGTGGATAAATCCTCACAATAATTTCATAAGATGATATAATCATTATATCACATGCTTACACCTTATTACTCATGTTCACATTAATCTGTCTACTTGAGTCACTGTCACTAAATTATTTATTTCTTGAGCTACAGAGCTCCGAATGAATAATCGTTAATTTTCACTGAAACTAGACTCATGTAACTTCTTGCCATAGAAATTTCAAAATTTTTGGTCTATCCAATTAGTACAGTTTATTCATTAAGCTTACCCCTGATTCACTGTCCAACAGTTCTGACACTTCTTCACTACGAATCAATTTTCTCTGCGTATAAAATTCATATTATGTTCTCATTTATTTCAGTTGAAAATAGACTTATAATAATTTCAATTATATGAATTATACTTCATAATTATTTTTTTACAATTTTTACTGAATTTCCAATGTTGGAACAGGGGATTCTAAAAATCATTCTGACCCTGTCTCACTAAAATTAAAATATCTCATAATTTACACTTTGTTTGCTTACTCTGTTTCTTTTATAAAAAAATAGACTCATTAAGATTTAATTTCATATCTCACCCAACCTTTAATTCGATTTCCACCATTTTTGGTGATTTTTCAAAATTATACTAATGTTGCTGCCCACAACTATTTTAATGTCAATTTCTCTCATTCATTAATTCTTTGTGTTCACTTTCATTTATACACACTTACACCAAAGAATATTATAACTTGGCACATAACAACCAAGTGATCATACACATATTACACATTTTCATCCTTATCAATAATGCATCATAATCCGAGCACATTATTTATGAGTCTCGTATACATACCTTTGCTTAGTCATAATGCTCACATATCCTACTCTTACTTATCTTGAGCATACTCCTTGAATTTCCCATTGAACTACTTGTAATATTAGGGATGTTCGGGATATCTTGTACACCTGGTAGGATGTCAATGCCATATCCCAGATATGCTCTTACATGGGATTACATATCGATGCCGAGGTTATGTCCCAAATATGGTCTTACACTGGCACTCATCTCGAGTAGATGCCATGTCCCAGACATAGTCTCATACGGGATCTAAATTCGGTGCCGAGGCCATGTCCTAGACATGGTCTTATATGGGACCTTACCAATCTTATGTCTTGATGATTGTATCTTCTCACTTCTTAAAGTCCAACTGGGATTCCGAAACTCATTCTGAACCTGTCTCACTAAAACTCAAATATCTTATAATTCATACTTCTTTTTCTTACTCTGTTTCTTTTATAAAAAAATAGACTCATTAAGCTTTAATTTCATATCTCACCCAGCCTTTAATTCAATTTCCACCATTTTTGGTGATTTTTGAAAGTTATATTAATGCTGCTGCCGATATGTGATCCCAGTATGGTCTTACATGGGGTCACCTCTAGATGCAGATGCCATATCCCAGATATGGTCTTATACGGGGTCTCATATCGATGTCGATGCCATATCCCAGTTATGGTCTTATACGATTTTCATATTCGATTCTGATACCATATCCCAGAAATGGTCTCATACAGGATCTCAATTCGGTGCCGAGGCCATGTCCCAGACATGGTCTTATACGGGACCTTACCAATCTCATGTCTTGATGATGATATCCACTCACTTCTTAAAGTCCAACCGGGACTTCAACATCATAAATTTTCATCATTTTCTCATTTAACATCATTACTTAATTTCATAGAAATAATATACCTCTTCACGAGTATCAAACATTTTAGAACTTAATGACATGATGCTAAATTTATTGCACACAAACTTACCTCGATACCAAAATAGGCCAATTTGCCGATCTAGTCCGAAACCTTGCCTTTTCCTCGATCAAGATTAATTCCTCATTCTTCTTGATCTATAATAACAAATTCACTCATTTAATTACCACATTAATCAACACATTTCAATAATCATACTTTGGCAAAATTACCATTTTGCCCTTAGAACTTCACAAAATTACAATTTTACCCCTAGGCTCGTAAATCCATTCTAATCAAATTTCCTCCTTTAACAAGCCTAGCTGAACATTTATTACTCTTAAGGCAACCCTCACTACTCATTATTTCACACATTTACCACCTATTTACAACCTTTACAAAGAGGTCCTTTTTAGGTGTTTTCATGGAAACACATTTCACAAAAGTTTTTTATTTAACAACCAAGACTCATTTTCTTCCATAAATTCTCAGCGAAAAACGTTAATGATTTCATGGAAAAACCTAGACTCTTAGCCATTTTGCAAAATAGTCTCCTCATTAGCTAGCTCAAGCTACAAGGGTCTCAAAAGTACAAAAATTATCAAAGAATAACCATTAAAACACTTACTTGCAAGGAGAAAAGCTTGGCTGAAATTTTTGAACTGTCAACCCCTATTTTTCTGCTAACTTTCGGTGGAGAATATGGAGAGAAAAGATGATATTTTTCTTTTCTTTATTTTATGATTAGAAATCAATTTAGTCACCAAATTTTCACGTAACCAATTGACAAAGTCTTTTCTTTGTCCCTATGGCCGGCCACCACCCTAAACAAGGCCTAATTGCACATTAGGGACCTCCGATTAATATTCCTTAGCTATTTGACACCTTTAGCTTACAAAATAAAACTTTTGCACTTTATGCGATTTAGTCCTTTTTCGAAATTAAGCATGCAATAGCTAAAATTAATGCACCAAAATTTTCATGCACCCATATAATCATGCTATAACTCATAAAATAATATTAAAATAATTTTCTTCAATCTTGGATTAGTGGTCCCAAAACCACTGTTCCGACTACCCCTTAAATAGGGCTGTTACAGTTTGTTTTCCGTGCGCAGGTTAGGTGTTAAAGTTGATCGTCTATTCAGCATCCAAAGCCAATCCCGAACTCAAAACGTGGTGACGTATGTTTTTTTTGGTGATGGCATGTACCTAGGAATGTCTAAGTTGTCATTTTGAAAAGTGAATGTAAAAGATGTTATAAGATGTTATTGGTTACTTATATATAAGTTTATGTGTTATGTTAAGATTATAAAATAGTATATTTTGGTATGAAATTAGATTAGATTTGAATGAAGTTAATTGAATTGGTTTGGATAATATATGTGAAATACTTATGAATATTCATTAGATAGGTCAATAGATTGATAGTTTTAACATGTTTTAGGTGTATTTGAATATATTTTTGATTGGTTGAACGATTGGTTTTTGAGTTGCTTAAGGTTCAAGATTGCAGGGTTGGTAAACTTGATGTATAAGGCTCATTTTAAATCCACACGGCCTGGCACACGCGCATGTGACCAAACCGTGTGACACACACGGCTAACACATGGGCATGTCATTTGGCCGTGTGTCCCTCACAACTTTAAATTTTCAAAATAGAATGCTCAGGTATTTTCACACGGGCAGAGACACGGGCATGTGTCTTAGCTGTGTGAGGCACACGGCCTAGCACACGGTCATGTAGCTAGCCGTGTGACCTAAGTCAGGGAGTTACATGGGGTCAGACATGGCCTGAGACACGAGTGTGTTCCTTAACCACACGGGTGTGTGAGTCCTGCACCTAGGAATATTTTTGAGGTTTTGCGAAAAAGTTTCGGAGAACCTGAATAAGTCTCAATTTGTTTCTAATACATATTTAGGGCCTCGAGGGCCCAATAAAGGGATTATATGATTAATTTATGATGTGTATGCTAAGAGATTTTTTTAATGTTCATATTTGATCTGGAAGGTCTGGTAATGCTCCGTAACCCTATTTTGGCGAAAATAAGGTTAGGGGGTGTTACAATTATAAATTATGTTATCTACAGAACTTTAAATTACAAATAATTGCGTAATTATTATAGGTTTGAAAAATTCAATAACTAACCTTGGCTTTTGAGTGTTAATCTAACAGCTGTCGAATATCATCGAGCTGTTCCTGTAGTCCCACAGAACCTGGCCTATGGTTCCACCTACTCAAACAATATGTTAATTCAAACATATAATAAATAAACAACATTTACTATGGTAACTATATATTATTCTTAAATTAATTTTACCTTGTCACCAACGGAAATGTATA
This sequence comes from Gossypium bickii, assembly GCA_025503065.1. NCBI lineage: Eukaryota > Viridiplantae > Streptophyta > Magnoliopsida > Malvales > Malvaceae > Gossypium > Gossypium bickii. The sequence continues at coordinate 34,742,864 of CP106717.1, read as the reverse complement.
AGAGGCGTCTAGTCGAGGACATAAAACTGGTAGCCCCCACCCCGCCCATGACTGCAGCAGGAGAAGACAACCATCGATTGGCATCTTATAAAGTTCCACCGCCTGACACAACTCTCTGTACAATGTGACCAACATAATTGATCCCCAACTTAGTCGACCACATTTTTTGAAGTCAACTAGGTATAGTAGCCACCTTATGTGTACCAAATTTCGAGATTTATCAGGCATCAAAATGCCCCTGATTAACCTCAAGATAAATGCTCGGGCATATTATTTTTTGACAACATCAGTCGCTTTCGAAAGAAGGTTTTTGAAATTATCTTGCAACCATTTCATCTCTATCTGCCCACCTAGAAACTTGTTCGACACCTTCCCTAAAAATAACTCATAAAGGTTCTCTTTACCTGGAACGACCACTAATTAACACACGGAGCATAGCATACACACAGAAACATATTAAATGCAGAGCCCCTAATTTAGGATGTTATAGTTCTACTCCCCTTAAAAGAAATTTAGGCCTCAAAATTTACCTGGCGAAAAGAGATAAGGGTATTACTGCCGCACCACATCTTCTGGCTCCCACGTTGCTTCTTCTGAACCGTGATTCCGCCACAACACCTTAACCAATGGAACCGTCTTTCTCCGCAAGACCTTAACATCTCGGTCCAAGATTTGAACTGGTTCCTCCTCAAAAGATAAATCTGATTTTACCTCAGTTTCTTCCACCGGCACTATGTGAGATGGATCTAAACGATAGCGCCTTAACATCGAAACATGGAACACATCATATATATGTCTCAAATCTGAAGGTAGCTCGAGCTAATAAGCTACCAGTCCTACACGCTTCACCATACGATAAGGCCCGATGAATCTGGGACTCAGCTTACCCTTCCGTCCAAACCTTAGAACTTTCTTCCGCGGTGAAACCTTTAAGAAAACCCGATCACCCACTGCAAATTCTATGTCTTTACGCTTAAGATCCGCATAAGATTTCTGCCTGTCGGAAGCCTCTTTCAACTGAATTTGGATCAACTTAACTTTCTCCTCTGTCTCTGCAACTAATTCTGGTCCTAACATCTGACGCTCACCCAACTCTGTCCAACAAGCAGGAGTACGACACTTCCGTCCATACAACGCTTCATAGGGCGCCATCTGAATACTAGACTGGTAGCTGTTGTTGTATGCGAATTCTGCCAACGGTAGAAACTCCTCCCAACTACCTCTAAAGTCAATGACAGAGACCCTCAACATATCTTCCAAGATTTAATTACCCTCTCGGACTGACCATCAGTCTGTGGATGAAACGCTATGCTGAAATCTAATCTTGTGCCCAATGCCTCATGCAACGCCTTCCAGAACCTCGACGTAAACCTGGGGTCTCTATCTGATATGATAGACACAGGAACCCATACAACCTCACAACCTCTGCCACATAAAGTTTGACTAACTTTTATAGTGAGTAATCAACCCAAACCGGAATGAAGTGAGCGGATTTCGTCAATCGATCCACAATTACCCACACTGAATCTTTCTTCGTAGGCGTAACGGGTAGTCCACTCACAAAATCCATCGTTATCCTCCCCCACTTCCAAAGTGGTATCTTCGTTGGCTGTAGCAACCCTGAAGGCACTTGGTGTTCCGTCTTCACTTGCTGGTACGTCAAGCATTTACCCACATACTCAGTCACTTCTTGCTTCAGACCCGGCCACCAAAACTGTTCCCGCAGATTCCTATACATCTTGCTTCCACCAGGATGCATAGCATATGGGCTACTATGTGCTTCCTGCAGAATCTCCACCAGGATGCATAGCATATGGGCTACTATGCGCTTCCTGCAGAATCTTTCGCCTCAATTCGGAATCCTTTGGCATACAAGGTTTCCCTCAAAAACATAGTATCCCCTCATTGTTCACATTAAAATCTTCTTACCACTGGCCACTAACTGGAGTTTTGAGCTTAGCGATTCATCAGACAATTGCTTCTCTTTAATCTGACTGACCCAAGAAGGCTTCACTTACAATTTTGCTAACATACTCCCATCATCATACAAGCTGAGGTAGGCGAACATTACCCTCAAGTCTGATACCACTTTACGACTCAACGCGTCCGCCACTACATTAGCTTTACCCGGGTGGTATTCAATCGAGCAATCATAGTCCTTTAATAACTCAACCCAGTATCGCTGCCTTAGATTCAACTCCTTTTGGGTAAGGAGATACTGCAAGCTCTTATGGTCCGTATAGATAACGGACTTCTCCCCATACAAATAGTGTCTCTAGATCTTCAGAGCAAACACTATTGCAGCCAATTCCAGATCATGCGTGGGATAATTCATTTCATATGGTCTCAACTATCGAGACGCATATGCCACCACCTTCCCTTCCTACATCAACACACATCCCAATCCTGTTTGCGATGCATCGCAGTAGACAACAAACTCCTTCCTAGCCTCAGGCTGAATTAACACAGGAGCCTCAGTTAAAATCCTCTTTAGCTTCTCAAAACTTTCCTGTTGTTTATCTGACCATACAAACAGTATCCCTTTATGTAGCAACTTGGTTAATGGTGCAGCAATTAATGAAAATCCCTCAACAAACCTCCTGTAATAGCCAGCCAAACCAAGAAAACTCCAAATTTCCACCACAGACTTAGGCGGTTTCCAATCCAACACAACTTCAATTTTCCGTGGGTCAACCCTAATCCCCTCAGCAGACACAACATGACCTAGGAAGGTAACTTCTTTCAGCCAGAATTCACACTACTGAATTTGGCGTACAGCTGTTTCTCTCTCAGAATTTGTAGAACCACTCGGATATGCGAATCATGCTCCTTTTCTGATCTTGAATAAACCAAGATATCGTCTATAAATACCATGAAAAATCGGTCCAAATAAGGTTAGAATACCCGGTTCATCATATCCATAAACGCTGCTGGTATATTGGTCAACCCAAACGGCATAACCAAGAACTCGTAGTGACCATAACGAGTTTGAAAAGCTGTCTTATGAATATCTGCCTCTTTGACCTTAAGTTCGTGATAACCTGACCTCAAGTCTATTTTTGAAAAGACCGAAGCACCTCGTAACTGATCGAACAGGTCATCGATTCTAGACAGCGGGTACTTATTCTTAATCGTCAACTTGTTCAACTACCTATAGTCAATGTACATCCGCATTGATCCATCCTTCTTTTTAACAAATGACACTGGCGCTCCCCAAGGCGACACACTGGGTTGAATAAAACCCCGATGCAACAGCTCCTGAATTTGGGCTTTCAGCTCCACCAACTCCTTCGGCGCCATTCTATATGGAGCAATAGACACTAGAGCTGTTCCAAGAAAAGATCAATTCCAAACTCTAACTCTCGATCCGGGGGTATCCCTAAAAGCTCTTCTGGAAAAACGTCGGGAAATTCCCTCACCGTTTTGACATCCCCTACAGTAAACTCCTTGGCCTCTAGAGCACAAACAGACATTAAGAAAGCCTCCATCCTTTTTTCACCATTCTTTCAGCCTTTAAAGCAAACACTACATTAGACAAGTAGTTCCTCCTTTCACCTATCACCACCACCTCATCATCCTCAGGAGTCCTTAACACCATGCGCTTGGCAGCACAATCCAAATTTGCTCGATACTCCACTAGCCAATCCATACCCAAGATTAAATCAAACTCCCCGAATGGCAGTTCCATCAGATCAGTCGGGAAAACCATCCATTATACTTCTAGAGGTATATCCCTAAAGAGTTTATTCACAACTACAGATTGTCCTAAAGGGCTAAGTACAGTCATCTCCCTAGAAGCAGTTTCACAGTCTATGTTCAGAGTTCTCGATACAGTATTAGCAATATAAGAATACGTTGATTCAATATCAATCAGTGTAGAAAAAGGTAGTCCATAAATAAAGAACGTACTGGTTATGACGTTCGGTGCATCGCCTTCCTCTCGGCGTCTAGCCGCATAAACTAACCCGTGTTACCTTGCATTTATATTCCCAAAGACCTCCGCCCGGTCTACCACATCCACGACCAAAACCATAACCTCCCCGCCGGACCACTCGCCTCCGTGGTCGCCCACCACCTCTACCAGTCAACATAATTCGACTTGCATGGGTCGTACTCTATTTGGCTCCTCATGACGCCTTTTACCCGATAATCTACTACCCCATATCCAAGCATCCATTACTTCTTGCCCAACATTCCCAAAATGAAACTTCCCACACGTAGCACAATCGCGGAGGCCTACCAAGATAACAATGACCTCCTCGCCGACCCACAAGATCCAACCTAGGCCTCTTCTAAAAGTTCCCAGTAGGTCTTGATGGTCTAAAACTTCTTTTATTTCTACCCTTGTCCCTATCCTAATTCTGCCTTTCTGAATGGTTCGCCTCCTCGGCTATCTTAGCTTTCTCAACCAGACAACGAATTCCTTTCTCGCGTTCTTGGCTTATCGCACTTCTGCAACTCATCTCTCAGGCCATCCTCAAATCGAACACAACGCTCATGACGGCTTAGAAGCAAGAATTTTGCCTCATACTCACCCACCGACTTACTCCTCTGCACCAAGTTTAGAAATGCCTTATGTTGAGCGTCCACATAACTTGACCCAATATATTTCCCTTGGAACGCAGACTTAAAGAAGTCCCAGGTAATGCGATCCGTAGCCGTACCATCTCTAACCGTGAGCCACAATTGATAAGCCTTGTCTCGGAGAAGAGACATAACTCCTTTCAGTTTTTCCTCTGCAGTACAGTCAAGATCATCCATAATTTGTTCCACTACTTCTAACCAATACTCGGCTACGTTAGGAGCCACACCCGAAATGCCCCTAAACATTTCCGCGCCATTAGCCCTGAGTCGCTCAGGCATAGATTTTCGAGCCTCTGATCCCGTGGTCGCCCAAACACTCTCTCGCAACACATAACATAGCCGAGACACAAAGATCGCCTCCACCGCTTTGATCTTGAAATTTCGCCACGCAATCGGCGATGCTGGTACTTCACCTTCTGGCCTATGCCCAGATTCTGAAGGTTCAGCCTCAACATCTCGACCTTTTTCACGATCTCACACACCGCGTCCGCGTCCTCTAGTACTCATTATTACTAACGCAATTTAATCTAATGAAGAGTTTTATGAGTTAGTGTTTTCTTCCACTGTTTATTACAGAGCAGTTTTATAGAAATAGTATTTTAAGCAGTTCCCGCTATTTCATGCACACCTAAGGTTTCAGTCTCTAAAGCTGTATTCCTTAACACACATAATCACCACATATCATACTCATTTTATGCACAAAAATAAAAAGTCAGAAGACTTATCGTGCGGATTTGGTGCCAGAGACTCGAGTGCCATGCTTCCAAAAGACACATATATTTCTAAATCACTTTCTAACCATCTTCTTAAACATTTTAAACCCCCACATACACATGGCCGAGTGTTTGAAACTGGCTCTGATACCATAATTGTAACACCCCAAACCCGGTCAAAATGTTACGACCGAATCTGGATTGCTACCAAGAAAATAGGTTTAGAAACTTTGTAAACATTGCGCTTTTGAGTTTGATGAATCCCGATTAAAAGCCTTTTGTTAATCAAAATAAGTTACTAATGCCGACCTTACTGCTATAACCAAAAAGTTTGAGTTTTTGGGATTAAGCCGATATGATGCTAAAATAGACTTGTTTGGACAAACCGATCTTAGAAGAAAATTTGAAAAGTGAAAATTTAAATGAGTCTTGAGGTGCTTGATCTCTTTGAAAATAGCATCTGAAATGTTGATAAAATTCCAAGTTTTGTTTGTTAACTGTCTACTAGTCGTTTGTCGTGAATTTAGGAAAACTTCTTGTTATGTTTTTAGGAAAACCTCATTTTTCAATGATGCATAGTATGAATAATATAAGCGTATAAACAAATCCCAAATTAGAGTTTAAGCGGCCTTATTACAAATCCAAAATCCCAAAATAAAAATAATCTAAAGCTAAAGTTCAAGTTTACTAAAGAAACCGTAACGCATGGCCACCTCGAGTCCGTCTCGGCCCAAAACCCGCCATCTACTGATCACCTGCAAAATTAGCAAAGGGGTGAGTCATTGAGACTCAGTGTGTACATTTCCCCATGTAACGCAATTTGGGCCTTAGCCCACTCAATACAGCTCATGTTATGTGCATGCAATGCATCCCATCCCAGATCAGCTCTTCATCCAAACTCCCGTGGCATTATGCCACTGTGGTTCATAACCACCGTGGTCCTAGACCACTCGTGACCATAGTCACTCATGAAAAAGTCACTATAATATAATCGTGGGGCCAACCCACCGTGGTTGTAGACCACCATGACGATCTCTAGTAATAAGCATACGTGGGGCCAACCCACTGTGATCATAGACCACCGAGATAAGTCACTAATATAAGCAATCGTGGTATTAACCACCGTGGTACTTAACCACTCGTGACAATAGTCACTCCTCAGTTTATCTGTGGTTTAACCACCGTGGTACTTAGACCACTCGTGACAAAAGTCACTTTCTCCCTCCTCCATCAATCAATCCCGAGCCCATGCTCTTTTCATTGTGCACAATACATACGTATGGAATGCTATATATATCAGTGTATACAGATTATATTTCATACATGCATCACATCAAAATATACATACTTGCATATTAGCAGTAATATCGGTATCGAAGAACTTACCCGGCGTCTCCAACCTTTACCCGTAAGGGTAGTTAATCTATCATATCAGATATTTTGGCTTTTCACCTTTTTTTCAGTTAATAACATAACAACAACAATGATGAAAGCGTGTGAGTAGTACACACCTGGTAACACGCAACCCTATGCCTTCTATGTCGACACTCTCGTTAACCGAAACGACGGCTATCTGTCTGCCCTGATCTAAGGCTGGTCTACAACCCAGTGGCCAATCTCTAACTACCAATATTGCTCGCTTCTTTAACTTAGGAGTTACTAAAATGGGTTCGCTCCCTTCCTTAGACTGACTAGCAGCTGGATCTGTGCAGAGAGTTGATCAGTACTTAAAGAAGAGGACGTGTGGTTAAAGCAACGAAAAAGAAGATAAAAGTAGATAACCAGGTATCGAGAAAATCTATTTACCTCAGAAACCCGGATGCAAAAGTAAAGTTCGGCAACCAACAAGTCTTCAGGATCCGAACTACAACTATTCGGCAACTGAGATTTTCCGAAGTAAATGTCCAAATCGAGAGAATAAGAAAAGAGAGGAAATCAATCGAGATATAAACACCAAGCCAACTAGCCATTTGGCTTTGGCCATAAAAACACGAGAGAAAGAAAAGAAATGGACGAAAGAGTCTCCCCTTACCTTAACCAACAAAACCCGATTGTATAGACTCCCTGCGGCCTAAGATTCCTAACACCCTGCTTCTTGATATTCAGCTAAGACACATAGAATAGAAGAAATGGTTTAGTTGTTTACAAGAATAGAATCGGCTTCACCTTGAAGAGAAAGCACGAAAAGAGTGTTCACCAGAAAATGAGGGAAGAACCTTACCCTGCACTGAGAATCCGAATAACACACAAGAACATTCGGCACAAAAGAATTATTAGATGCCCTCTCCAAGTTTGTCTAGCACTTAGAAAGGGGTTCGGCAAACAACAGAATCAAAGGTAAAGATGAAGAAAAAGGGATGCTCGAATGGTCACTCTGATTTCGGCTAAATGTCAAAAAAAAAAAGAGATGAAAAGTAGAAGTTGCAATCGGCACAAGGAGAAATAGGAGAACGAATGAGAGAAAGAAAAGAGAAAACTCCCCCAAAAGACTTTTGCACGAATCGGCACTCACCCCCTAGAACCGAGGAAAAGAAAAATGAAAAAATGAAAAAAAATGCCTAAGACCTATAGGAATTTCGGCACACTCCTCCTAGCAACTAACCGAAAATGCACAACCACAAAGGTCCCTCGCTTTTTACCCACTTGACCGAATTCATGCTCCCCCACACACTCCAACTTTCGGCCAACTCCCCTTCTCACCTCAATCCCCTTATTTCCTCCTTGATTCTCTCCTTAATCCTCTCCCCATCACTCATTCAAGTATATTTGAATAAGTCTTCAACTCCACCACTAGAGTCCTAGCCGAACTCTCCCACCTTTACCTGACCAGCACAAAAATTAAACAGACTGTGCTGCAGGTGCGATTCGAACCTCCTCCCTGCTGCTCCCCCTTGTGACCCCACTTCCCTGCAACATAAGTGGCGTCTCCTTTCCACTTTACCACACCACTTCTTGTGTCATCAAACCCAAACTATACCACTTAGCCCTGGCCTCCACTAGCTCTCCCCTATAGTGCTACAAAATTAGAATTTGGCCAAAGCTTCGGCTTAACCCCGAGCCTTTTCTGGACCCCAAAACACACCAAATTAACACACGGAGCATAGCATACACACAGAAACATATTAAATGCAGAGCCCCTAATTCAGGATGTTACAATAAAGTTACGCCCTCGAAGTGTGGTTGTACACTCACCGCACTAAGATGTAATGTGTGTGTCTTGGGTCTCCATCTTTCCACCAATGCGTTGATAAGTGTAGGATCCAATTGACAGCCCCCGAGCATACGAGGCACATGTAAGAATCCCGCATCTTACAAATAACCATGAATTTCCTCAGGTGTGCTCTTTGATAAATTATGTATGAAGCCCTCCAAAACATGATCATCCGCCTATTTATATCAACAAAATAGGATAATTTAAAAAATTTAAAATTTTAAAACTTTAAAATTAACTTAATTGAAAATAAAAATTTAAAGTTTTCCTTATCATTATCGATTGAGCAAAATTGAAATGTGCTTGTCATCGAAATGAATAATGTAACTTGTCATTCGTTAAAATTTAATTGAAATGAATCATCTATGAAATAATAAAATAAAATAATAATATTTTTATACAAATGTATTGGAAATTTTCGAATAAATCTTGAGAATATTGAGAGTAGATAGAATAGAGAGAGTTGGGTTTGAGAGAAAAGAATGAAAAATGACCTGATATTTATAGGAAATTAAAGTTACCGCTGGGTTGTTTAAAAATTTTATCGTTGTCGTGTTTGAATTTTTATCGTTAGAGGAAAGCGCGTCCAACTCCTATTTCCCTAAATCTTAAAAAAAAATAGTTTATATGGCCAATCAACAACAACAAAAAGGGCATATTTTGTCTATTTAGCCAATTAACTCCGTCGTAAGCTTAAATAATAGTATAAATGTATAGCTATGATATAATTATTTGATACATCTAAAGATGACACTTCTAAATGTTTTTAAACTTTTTAAAAATACTAAAACTAAAAAATAAATATTTTGAAAGAAACTTATTTGTGATTTAACTTTTTTTATTAAATATTAATATTTTATTTACATTCTGATTTTTGGAAGGTTGAAGGTTAAGCAGAGGAAAAGTAATCACATAATAATTTATATTATTATTTAAACTTTTAATTGATTTAGTCTCACGAGTCAATCAAGTATCAACTTGGTTTAAGAAATTACGAAAATTTATTTTTGTATTTAAAATAAACTATATTATTTTAGGGTATTATCCTTCCGTATTTGAAATAAGTTATATTATTTTAAGATATTTCATCTGTTTATTTTCTTAGAAAACCAATAAAGTAATTTGCATATGGTGGGATTTAAATCTATAATATTTGGATTGATAAAATTTTAATTTTACCACTCAACTAGAGCTTTAATTTGATGTGTTTTATACATTTTAGTTTTATTATGCATACTTATCACCTTCATCAATTATATATATATATAATGCTTTTGACTGAGTTGGTGTCACCTATAATCGAGTCCTAACTCAGTTATTAAATTACCAAAGGGCCTTTATTTTTGTCATAAGTTAACTCAAATCAACTCAAGATTGATGACAACACAATGATAAATAATTAACTGATGTATTTACATGTTTAAATTTCATTTTATTCATAATGTAATTTAATTTTTTCATTTTAATATAGTACACATTGTATGTGTTATTACTAATTAATTTCAAAATATATATTTTATTAATTATTATATTTTTTAAAAATACATTCCTATATTTTAAATACGAAATTTCTACCGGATAGAATTTTTAATTACTATGAGTTACGTTATTTGGTTTATTGGTAAGAATGATGTGAGTTAGTTGAAATACAGTTGAGCATGTGTTTTGACTATTTGTGTCAGATTTGCCAATGCCCAAATTACGATGTCTAATGGCTCATTTCTGATGTGGATAAGACCAGTAGGTGAGAATCCTTGAATTGGAACATAAGCTCGTTAGGTTTGGTACAAAACAAAAACAAACAGACCCACAATATAAGGTTAATTGTGTTGGTCTTAATTCATGATTTCAGATCTCCTTTTTCTTGGTTTTAAAATTTTGATAGAGTTGAAAATTTAAAAAAAAAAAAAAAAAAGACGAAAATATATAAAATAAGAAAAACCAAAATTTTATTATTTTTATTTTTATTTAAAATGTTTTACAAAATTGGAAAAGTGGAAAACAATATTTGTTTTTTAATTTTAATGAATTCACTTTAGTTCACAAGTCCACGTAGACATCTAAAAGCATTTTTTAATATTTTTACTCCCCACCATGATTCAAAGAAATATATATTTTCAAGGAAATTAATAGTTTAAACATACTAGAATATATGAGTTAATATTTAAGATAAATTTATTCCCTAATTTTTATTCTTTGATATTTATTATATTCTTTTTGGAATATTTTGGCTTTTTAACTTTTAAATTTTAGTCATTTTCCCTCTCTTTTGGATTGAAAAATTGACTGAAATGTTAAATTTTTGTGTGACAGTCCATGCATAATTCAAAATAAATGCAAAATTCAAAAATTAAAGAATTCTACAAATTAAAAGAAAAGTTCATACAATTTATAGAAAAATTATTAATGTTAGCAGTGAAGTATATATAGAATGCCATGCAAAATGTCATTAAAATTTTAATAATTCAGCCAATTTTTTATTCAAAAGAAAACAAATTAACTAAATTTTGAAGGTTGAGGATAAAAATATCCAAAACAAAAAAAAAAAAATAAGTAGGGGCCAAAGTGAAATGTTAGGGATATATTTTGGTTTATGCCAATATTTAAAGGGAAATGGTTTGAGAACTAGTTGATTGGACAGTAACAATATTTATTGTGTTTTAGAGGAAAGAAACGTGAGGTGTTTGGAAATGATAGCTAGTATATGTATAATGCAAATGTGAAGCATGTTCCTACCTACATTCTCTTTTTTGGATTGCTGAAGGACCTTCTAAATGGATTTGTCAAATAAGTAGTACTGTTTGAATGGTCAATATATTTATCTTCAAAAAAAATATGCTAAATATATTTTTTTATCAACATTTCACTTTAAAAACTTCCTTTTTTTATTTTGGCATAATAAATTATTTGGCCTTCCAATTTTATAAAAACAGTTATTTTAATTTTTATTGAATTTGTATTGTTTGTCAAACTACTCTAAAATAGATGAAAAAAAAGATAATGTTTGTTAATTTTGCTAATGTGGATTGTTACGTGGATTGTTTGTCAAAGTTAACAAATTTTAACTTTTCAATCTATTTTGAGGTAAATTTACAAACAAATCAAGTTCAATCCATCTCTATGTGTTTTATTTATTACTCCATGCCATCTTCTTTTTATTACAAAGTATTTAAGATAATTTTTAAATTTGGCTAGTGCATTATCTATATTAAATATGATAATCGATATTTTAATTTTTTTGTTAATATATTAAATAAAAAATATTATATTATAATAGCTTTAAATAGATACACATAAAATGGAGCGATAAATTTGATCAAAATTATTTAAAAATGCTAAAAATATCATAAAATAAAGATTAGTCTAAAAAGTTTAGATTACCTAAAGAATAAGTGGTATTAAGACTATGATTGAAGAATCATATTTGCAAATGAGACATAAAATATTAAGATTATGTTTGGAAACATAATATGATTTGCACCAAATGCACCTTTAAACCAATTATGTAACGAGAAAATAAGGTAGCGAAAGAGTACGATGGAAAATATGAGTTTATGGTTTATGAATCATGCGAAGTGGCAGTTGGACCTTTAAAAAGTTTCTGCTTTTATTTCCTTAAAATAGAAAAATTTTTATTTAGCTTTTTTATAGTTTATAAAATTTTAAATTAATAATAATATTATTATATTTTGATCTTTAAAAATGATAAATTTTGATTTAATCATTTGAAATTTATAAAGATATAAATTATTAAATGATTAAATTATATTTTTATCATTGTAAAATATATAATTTAAAAATTTTTCTAACTTTACCAATTGAATGCCCATTTTGTTCCTTATACATAAGAACAGCCTGTTGGAACTGAGGCGAACTGGACCATCTTTGTAACTAGTCAAAATTCATTTGTGAAATTTGATGCTCTCCTTTTCTTTTGGACTGAGTCTGGTTTAGCAGGAACTGCAGAAGTTGCCATAATTGGGTGAAGACTAGCTTCATCACTCATTTTGGAATTAGACAATGCTGAGATCATCCGCTCATGTCATTGAAGACAGGACTTGTTTATAAATGCATGTAATTTTAGTTCACTAAATATTCAAATTAGGCTCAAACTTTTAAGGGTGTTGTTCATGTAATAATCAAAATTTTCAAAATGTTTATAACTTCTTAAATGAAGGCTAAATTTTTCAAAAATCTCAAATAGGGGCTGTTTAAATGTAGTATATTAGGTTTTAAATTATGTTTTGACTGGTTTTTTTTTTAAATAATATCTAATTAGGTGTTATGTGTTTTGTTTTAAACATGTTAACATTTACTTAATATTTTCTACAAATTAAGTTGAAGTGCATGAAAAAACCTTTATTTAAGCATTTTTGTAATATTAGGCCCTTGTTTGATATTTTAAAAAGCATGAATCTTATGTGAACAACCTCTAAAGGTTGAACCCAATTTGAATATTTACCCATTTTAGAATTTTGTTGGAGCTCCGCTGTAAGTTATAATAATAATAAGAAGAAGAAGTCTTAACTAATCCTATAAGTTAAATTTAATAAAATTTGAATTAAATTATTTAGGCCTGAATTTGGTAACTTTTTTATATTAAAGTCTAGACTTTTTTATCCAAGTTAGGCCCTAAAATTGATAAGTGTTTTCATATTGGGGCTTGGACTAAGCAACTATTCCTACATTGGGGATTAATTTTTTTTTGCCTAAGTTAGTCCCCGAATTTAGCAATTGGTCCCATATTAGGGTTTCTCCAAAGATTAACTTGGACAAAAAAACTCAAGTCCCAATGTGGGAATAATTGTCAAGTTCGTGGTCTAACTTGGATAAAAAAGTTTAAGTTCCAATGTAAGAATAATTACCAAGTTCAAGGCCTAGTTTGGACAAAAAAAATTCAGGCACCAATGTGACAAAAATTGCCAAGTTCAGGTCACAAAAAGTTATTTAAGCCATTATTTTTTTTGGTAATGTCATAAATTTTTACATTCCTTCATAATTTTGGCACTTTATATATTTTGTGATATTTTATCATAATTTTAGGTATTCTTTATTATTTTCGGTATACTTTCAAAGTTAAGTTTTAATATGGTGAACATATTCTTGGAATAAAAATAATTGTTTTTTGCATATTAAGAAAATTTATTGAGATTTTGTTGACAAATCAAAATTTGATGCTTTTAAAATTATTAATTTTACAAACCAATATTTTGTCTAAAAATATTATATATAATGATAAATTAAAATGAAAAATTAAAGAAAGGAAAAAAATTATAATATTATAACGCCCCAAAACTCGCATAGAAGTTTAGACCGAATCTCGGAGGTTACATTGATCACCGAAATGATCGTAGGTAAAATTTGAGTTTAACCAGCTAGAAATTATATGGTATTTAAGTTACGTAAAACTCTCTATTGTAAAATTCTGATATTACAAAAACTTTAGACCAAAAGTCGCTTACGTGTGTAAAACCCAAAATTCATACCACAGTATTCAAAGTAAAACTTACGCTTCAAACCGCTTATTTATAAATGCAGAATTTATGAAAATACTTTTAAAGTTGATTATAAACGTGGCTGTCCGAGACTTCTGCACACCGAGTCCAGCTACAGAAACAGAAAACGAGAGTACCTGAAAAAGAGAAACTAAAAGGGTGAGCTACATAAGCTCGGTGTGAGATCGAATCGATAGACAAAAAAAAATCACAATGGCAATCCAATATCCAAATAATCATCACAACCAAAACAAACACATTAGTACTGAACACATCGACCTATATACCGCTAATCTCGCAATCAGACAGACAGACAAAATGTGGAACAAAAGTATAAACATGGAATCCACCCATCCAGCCAAACACCTCTTCGTCCCTCATTCACACCACAAGTGAGTTATAAGAATCTCAACCAAAGATCAGACACCACATAGACCTCGAAAGGCCAATCCAACCCTACACACCACGCATGTGGAATAAAGCCACGTAAATACAATATGCAATTGAGCTGCCAGAAGTATCGTACTGTGCGGTAAACCGCTATATACACGTATTGCAGTTAAAACTACTATATCATATCAGACTTCCTTCTCTTCATATCCCACAAACACTAACAATTACACGAATGCGAGCTCGTAATCACCAATCAATTATAGAATCGATGTACACGCTTTCTAGACAATCATACACCGCTTAAATGAAATCGGCAATGCGCATGTTCAATCGACCAAATCCGTGATCATACATCACATCAACGAGTCACTTAACTAATGCAACGATTGTATATAATGATATGTCCTAAAAATAGAGTCTCGACTACTCTTACTAAGACCTAGCCAAGGTTCGGAACACAAAGAACCATAAACAGGTCATAAATCAACACAAGACAAAAAATTTGCAGGTAGGACCATAAGGCCGTGTTCCCGTGCCATGTGGGGGTCTACACGCCATGTGAAGGCCACACACGCCCCCATGCGCAGCCCATGTAACTCACTCGGTCCAAAAGTGCTAAAAATAATAGCAAAGGAGACACGGTGCGTGTGGAGATCTCACATGCCCGCTTAGGACACATGCTCGTATGGCACCAAAATTCACCCAAAAACCCTAATTCCCAATTTCATACAACCATGTGAGCCACCCATATGGGGCACACGCTCATGTGGCCACAGATGGTCACGAAACCACACCGAACAGTAGCGCAAAATGTGCCTTTGATGTCGAAACAATCCACAACCCTAGTTAACTCAAGAATAAGTAAAAAAAAAACACAAAATTCCAGACGATTTTGCAACAACGACACTTCAGCTTGATAAATTTCAAAACCACAAACCATGTCAAAATTCATAGAACCAAATCGAATTTCATCAATAACAAAAAGAAAAGTTTTCAACCCACACTGAATTCGCGATTCCAAACACCAAAGAAGATTGGAACGCTTCCTCAACACAATTTTGAAATCTCAATTACATAAACAAAACCTATATCATTACCATACCAATCTAACACATATGAATAACCTAAAATTGCTCTACCAAAACCAAGGACACCACTTACCTCTACTCGTAACCTTGAACCAAAAACCATCAATGAAAATTAAAGAGGAGAACTTAATGGCAGAGAAATGTATAATTTTTAAATCTCAAGAAAAATAAAAAGAAGAGAAGAAAATAAAAACTGACAAGAGAGAATGGGGAGAGAAACAAGAGAACGTGAAAGTGATTTTGAGATGTTTTATCCAAAAAAATAATTAAAGTTAAAATAGGTATTTTGGACTTTAAAAAAAGCTGAATCAAAACTATTTCCCCAAACTACACAAATGATAACTCTCGAACTCGTAACCCAAAAGTACACTAACACACAACAAACCATCAAACCAAAGAGCCCATTCTATCATCTAAATGCGCAACTAAACACAATAGCACAACCTACTCACTAACCCTAACCCCAAAGCTAAAATATAAAAATGTCATTTAAAAAAACAAAAATAGGCCAAAATTTTAAAAATTTATGGGAATAGACCACTTAAGTTAGAAGCATTTTCAATATAACGCTTCCTGTTAGAAGCGCTTTTTGCCACATCAACAATAAAAGTGGCAGCACCAATTTTTTATTTTATTTTGGTACCACATATTAATGTGGAAATAAAACTTACAAAACATGTCTTTATATAGACCCAAAGTTTCAATTCTCTTGTTTTCTTAAACAATGTGGGATATGAGATATGTGAATATATAGACTCAAGAATAGGTTTGCAACTTGTTCCTAGACAATGTGTGATTGCTTCCTTAAATTGTGATATATATAGACCATGTGTATATATAGACCCATGAATGGGTTTAATTATAAAAATAAAATTTAAGATAATTTTTCAATATAAATTGTGATTTTTTTTGAAGACATAGATTATGAAATTTTAGTTGTCAATATATGGATTGATTTTTTTTCTTAAATATATTCCTTAAAAATCATAACTCTTTTCAGAGTAAATTATAAACCTTCAAATTAAAGTGCAACCCAACTATTTTAAATATACATTTAGAAAAAAAAATTAAAATTATTTTTTGAGTATGTCAAATATAGATTTTAATAAAGTGATATAGACTTTAAAAATCATAAAGTGATTGTATTTATATGATTAATAATAAACTCGATGTCTTTCTTTTTTTAATGTTTAACTATTGTATTTAAACTGATTTATTTATATGAAAGTGTGAATCTAAAGTCTATATCTAATATAATAAAGAAACAAAGTTAAATATATATATTATTTTTAAAATGAGTATTTAAAATTATTAATTTCCACGTTGCATACTAGTTAAAATCTATATTTGACAACTTAAATTTCATAATCTATATGTCTTAAAGAATTCACAATTTATATTGACAATTATCTTAAATTTATTTTTATAATTAAACCTATTCATGAGTCTATATATACACATTGTCTACCTATGTTTCCTGAGCCTATAGTGAGTTACAGATAGAGCTCAAAAAGGTCAAATCTTTGATGATTCCATCATGCATTATTGAGTTGCGAAAACTCCTGGATAGGTATCCTATATCTGAACAGAATTCTTTCTGGTTAAAGAATCTTTTCTAGTTGCTCTAGAACAAGTAGGAGATTCTCTAGAAAGAATATGGGGTTTTGCTTTTGGCTACATATATGCTATGGGTATGGTGGTCCTTTTATGGGGTCAAATCAATACATTCTAAGAAGAAATATTTGAATATCAATCTCTTCGATATCATCGATTTCATAAGTATCATACCAAATCCCATCAATCGAATTATTTTTTTGAAAAATACGATATATCTAAGTCATACAAGTAAAGAGATCTATTCATTGATAAGAAAAAACGTGGCGATGATTGGATTGATGAGAAAAGAGAATCTTCAACCATAATGCTGATTCGATTGATGATAAAGAAAGATAATTTTTAGTTCAATTCTCCACCTCAATGGTAGAAAAAGGATTGATCAAATTCTATTGAGTCTGACTTGCAAACCTATTCATATATCTATATATACACATATATTATATATCACATTGTTTAAGAAAACAAGTGAAATGAGACTTTGGGTCTATATAAAGGCCTGTTATGTAAGTTTATTTCCACATTAATAGATGGAACCAAAAAAAAAAAAAGGTGTTGCTACTTATAGTGCTGATGTGGCAAAAAGCGCCTCCAACTAGAAGCATTTTACTGGTGACACGCAGAAAGCGCTTCCAGCTAGGGGTGAGTATTTGATTGAGTAAAAAAATTTCAAGTTAACCGAGTTGACAAATTCTATTTTAGCAACTGAACTCGATTTGAAATTTTTTCGAATTAAGTCAAGTCAAATCCTATTATTTATACTCAATGTTACATTTACATGGATCGATTATTTAACCAGTAGACAAAAAAGTACAAGATTATTTAACTATATAAACAATATAATGGTTTTATCTTTTAACTTAATGGGTAAACAATTATCAAAATAACATAGTTTTGCCTTAAAACTTAATGGTTTTGACTTTTAACTTTAGAAAAGGTAAACATTTATCAAAACGACGCTTTTACTGCTCCTATTTAGATTTTCGGATAACTTAAATTGTGTAATTCATATTCGAGTTAAATTGAAAATTTTGATTTTTTTTTATTCGAGTTGATCCGAATAACTCAAATAACTCAAACAATTTAATTCAAAATTTAAATTTTTTATCGAGTTTTTCGAATCGAATCGATTTTGCTCACCTCTACTTCCAAATAGAAGCGTTTACCAAAACCAAATTACATTTTTTGTAAATTTTCAAAAATTTGGCCTATTTCTGTAATTTCTTTTTAAAAATGGCATTTTCTAAAATTTTAGTCTAATTTTTGGTATTCCATCACATTTTTTAGGTACATGCTTCACATTTTTTTGATACTTTGTCGAAAAATTTTATAATCCCTTGTATTTTTTGTGCTACCTTAAATTTTTTTGTGTGCTCTTAAAATTTTCGGTAGCTTTAAAAATTAGTATTGAGCATGAGAAATATATTTTTGGAGTAAAAAAAAATATTACTTTTAGAGATTTAAAATTTATTGTGATTCTCTTTGCAAACCAAAATTTATTAAATTTTAAATTATTATTTTTTGCATAATAATACTTCATACTAAAAACATTACTTATAACCCTTAAAAAATAAGGTCAATTTTAAAAAAATTAAAAATTAAATAAATAAAGTAAATTTTATAGGACAAACCAATATTTGATAGTCCCTTATAATTTTTAATGCATGCCTCATATTTTTTTATACTTTTTTTGGTACGCGCCTTTTAAATTTTTTACCCTTTGGTATTTCCTCATAATTTTTTGTATGTTTCCAAAATTAAATTTTGACATAAGAAATATATATTTGGAGTAAAAAAATATATTATTTTATATATTAAGTAATTATATTAGGATTTGAACTAAAATTTGATAATTTTTAAATCATTAATTTTGCTACTAATATTTAGTATTAAAAGTAAATTTTATATGGCGAAATTAGATGTTAGCAAAACTCGATTCGACTTGAAAAAATTAAATTTTTTTGTTTTCAAATTTTGAGTTAAACGAATTGAGTTATTCGAGTCAACTCGAATTTTTTTTTCAAATTTCAAGTTCAAAAATTGAGTTTAATTCTTGAATTCGAATAACTCGAATAATTCGAATAAGTCAAATATCAAACTATAGTATTTTATATTTTTACCCTAAACTCCCAAACCTTTTTACTTTCCCCCAAAAACTTTTACTCCTCTCTCATCCCACCCCCATCTACCCCAAACCCATTTTCTCTCTAATTTTTTTAATATTCCCCCCGGTTTACTTTCCTCCAAATTTTTACTCCTTCAACCTCAAAACTTTTTATTTTCCCCTTAAACTTTTACTTTCACTGCTACCTCAAATAAAAAATAATCCAAAAATTCATAAACCTAAATAGAATAATATACAATATTAAGAGAGACTTTTGATTCAAACTTAGCAAAGTTAATGTTTAATCAGGCTTGGAATGTTGATACTCAAAATATGAAATATTGTAATTTAGTTATATATTATTTTAGTTTCGTTCATTATTTTTATGTTAATTTGACTCATGAATTCGTAGATTGAATTTCTATTAATGTAAAAGTATTCTTCAATTTATTCTCTAAAAAAAGAGAAAAAAAGGTGTAACACCCCAAACCCGGCCTAGACATTAGGGCCAAATCCGAGGTGTCACAAAGAATGGGTTTTGATAACGAAAATCTACACGTTAAAACCATTTCCGTTTTTGTAACATCCTAAATTTTTGGGCCTATCGCTTAATGGGTGAATATGTTTAATATGTTAATTTAAGTAATAGGGGTCCAAATTGGGCTCGATTAGGCAAAGTCCTTGATTAAAATTATCTGTTTGGGCATTATAGGGTTTAAAAGGTAGTATCTATGTTTAAAATACCAAAAAGTAGGCTTGTGGCCCAAGCTTAGAGGTGACGCCACACAAGGGAGTAAGGGGCCCAAATTTAAGTTTCATGGAGCCCAATTCTTTTAATTTAAGTTAGCTAAATTTTGGGCATTAGGATTAGAGTGGAGTGGATGGCAACAAGGCTAAAATTTAGGGGTTTAATGTTTTAAAATATGTGGATAATAAGCAGATAAAGGCTATTATTTAGGAATTTATTTTATGTGGATAATAAGCGGATAAAGGCTAAAATTTAGGATTTTAATGATTAAAATATGTGGATAATATGTTGATAAAGGAGGAAGGGAGTTAGAGATAATTAAGTCTCTTTTAGATGAGCTAGTAGATTAAGATAAAAGAGAAAAGATAGGATTATCTGCAAGGTTAGGTAAGTGCCGAAATTTCTATAAATAGGGGAATATCTCTTCAATTTCGGCATTTGGGTTTTTCTCTCATTCTTTCTCTTCTTCTCCGAGTAAAGCCTAAAACTCCTAAAGTTCCATCTTCTTCTTCATTCTCTGCAAAAGCCAAATCTCTAAGCCTAATCCTCATCTTCACTTTGATTCGAAGCAGAAACTCTTTCCATTCTTTTTCTTCCTAGCAGAAATCTTCAAGTCTCTTCCTTGTTTTCTTTCTTCTTCTCTTTTCTACGTAAAATGTAAACTCTTCACTCAAGTATTTTTAAAAGCCAAAGACACATCGGCATTCTCTTGTTCATACTTTTTCCGGGATTTTCCTAAAAGCCGAAATCCCTAGATCTCATCTCCTATGATTGCCGTAATTGTTTCGTGGTGCCTACTTGTGCTTGAAATCAAGGGAACTTTAGTGGAGTCAATTGCATGAGATCTCTAAGCTATAGATCGTAGCACTTTCGAATCGTGTTACTTTCTCGAGATTTCAAGGTAAGAAGATCTATTAGTTTCAACGTGTAAATTCGGGATTTACTAACCCTTGGCCGAATATAGGAGAGGCCCTATTTTCACATCTTCCCGAAGCTTTTGAGCAAAGTTATAGATCGGTCTAGCAAGGGTATCGACATTAATCAATGTGTAACTTCTCACACCATTAGATTGTTTGCTAATATATATATATGTAATAACTCTGCTATGTTCTGTTAAATGCCGAAATCCCGGCATAACGTTTGAAAACCCGAGAAGGGTAAAGGCTAAATATCGTGTTAGTGATTTCTGCCATTCATCGATGAATGCTCTGCTTAAAACAATATGTTTTATATGTCGATCTCTATATATGTTCAGGGTTGGGTGATTGATGAAAAGGGAAGTGATCTGTTCCGGTGGCTTATGCCATTTCACACAGGTGACTGTCACCTGACTCTGACTTAGTGGCTTATGCCATTTCGGCTGGGTGACTAACTCTGTCACAACTTTGACGATGAGCGGCATGACCGCCATCAATAGCGTGTAGTTGTGTGGGTTGGTTGTAAAATCTCCAATGGTGTGTTGGCCGGCAAGGGTGGCGTGTAGCGGATGGAAACCTAGGATTGGGTTGGGTTTTTATGTATGTTATCTTTTATATTATGTTCTATATTACGATCTGTGGACTAAGGCTCGCTTTGATGGTGCACGAGGGTTGCACACCGAGTCTCGCGACTCACCTTTTAATTTAACATTTTCAGTAGCACCTAGTTACAGCGGACCAGAGCCGAGAGAAGCACAAGGTGGCCATGCAAGAGTATTTGGATTCAGCAAAAAAGACTTTAGTATTTTATTTTATATTTTTATTTAATGGGTTTAAACCTCGTTGTAATAAGGCCATGTGCTACTAGACTATTATTTATGTTTTTGGGTTTAAGTTGGGTTTAATTATTAGACATTTCAATTTTTATGATTAAAATTAAGCTAAGACATGTACAAGATTTTTGGATTTTAATGAAAATTCACCAAGACAATTTATAACTTTTTATATCTTATATGACTTAATAAATTATTAAGTTTTCGGTATTAATGATTAAACCTAGAAATCATTTTCCAAAATGCGACATGTTTTGGCAAAATCACTCAAGTGACATACCAGATCTCGGTTGTAGTGTTTGAAATTTGAGTTTGAGTGTTACAATTTTGAACTCTTTTTGCTCTTATCCATTGTCAAAACGTTTATTCAATTAATCGGTTTGCCTTAAAATGTATTTTATAGCGGAAGCTTACGAAAAATGTTGTATTTAAAGAAAGCGTTCCTATTTTTAGAAAACCTTTGTTTTAGTAAAACCATAGTTTTTAGATATCGATTACATAAATTAAGTACTAAAGCGAAATCCAAATCCAAAAAAAAAAAAAAAAAAATTAGCCAAAAGTCCAGGGAGAGTTGGTGATTACAAAAATCTAGAAATAATCCTTAAAATAAAAACCATAAACCTAATCGGTTTTTTGAACTGCGTGGTCACCGAGAGGCTTCATGGTACCGATCCGCCTAAGTAAGTGGATTAATTGAACAGAAGTGACAAGCGAATGTGAGTTTTAGTAAACTTAGTGTGTAACCCAAATGAATTAAGCATGCAAACATACAAATACGATGTTAGGGCTCATGCCCTTTTCGAATCTGATGGCAAATTAGATATACGATTCGGATATATAGAATCCTACCCCATCCTCTACACACCAACTCCGACCATACCATCACACCATGTGGGGTTAAAAACACCCACCCATCCTTACACACCATAATGTGCCATTACGACACATGTCGGATAATATGTAGCCAAGTTGTCGTAATTTAGGCGATGATCGTCATCTGTAGTACTTCCTCATCATATACAAATCCTACCCCACAATCATATCTGAGAAATAGATCTGAGAATAACATACTAGACATGCTTAACATGCTCATGTACAAAATATCGAATAATCAAATATGCATAGCATTATCATACTAAGAATAGAATATCCAGGACTATCAAATCTATAGTTTTAGAGTTTGGTCGACCTCTTACCAGACCTACGGTATGCCTGATCGTCGAACGACCGTCAGACCCTAGGAAAAATTTTAGAATTATGGACCCACATGCCGGTGTGGCCTACATACGCCAGATTGGCCCCTACCCGTGTGGGCCACTGCGGGCCCACACGCCTAACTTAGCTGCTGCCCTGTGGCCTGCACGCCGTGTCTTGTGCATCGGCCATGCCTTCGTCGACCACACGGTCGTGTCTACGCACACTGACCAACCACCGCGAGCGAGCACACACCGATGTGGCGTCGACAAAAGCAGTTTTCGGCTTTTGTTGAAGTTTATTTTCACTGCGTTTAGGTACACACTGGTTTGTTTAAGATACTCTGACAACTCGAGCCCCTCAGAAATCTAAAGCGAAAATCCATTGACCCATTAGCAATCATTTAACGAATCAACTCCTAATCCGAAATAACGCAAAGAAACTTCTGAGATGACAAAATAAAAAATCGACCGCCGATTCAAACCGGCCGAGCAAATCTCCTTCTACCGCCTTCTCACTTACACAAGAATTGGCGTAAATCAATCCTTAACTACTCACTATTCCACCAAACAACGATATAACTCAAACCCCGTTAGAAAACATAAGTTATAGAATACCCAAAACTTCACTTGTCAATCGAGCGTAAGAAGAACGCAAATTCTCAAAAGCGCAAGATTCAATGAAGAGTTTTGCGAATTGGAAAAAGAACGAAATATAGAAAAATGGGAAGCACTAACATCAATTTTTTCGGAAGAGAGAAAATTTTGAAAAGGAAAATTTAAAAATAATAAAAGATTAACACCCCAACTCCTCAAATCTCTCCCACTAACCCCCTCAATCTCAACCCACTACTGGATTTTAACTCCACCGAAACTCTGTCACTTAGACCGAGCAAAAATAACACCCGTGCTCGCGCGAGAGACTCAAACACATGACCTCCAACACACCAATTCCTTACCATTTGGACCAGCGAGAGCTCATTTTGATATGAATTTCTGAGACAATTTAATATAAGCCCACCAATAAGGGTAAGGCTTAGATAAAAAATAATAAAAATTAGCAAATGTGATACTTGAACCCACGAGACCTCTCAAACGAGAACACTTAACCAATTTGAAGTAGATATAAATTGTGTGAGGATACTTACGAAATAGGGATAGATTAATCGTTACAAAGGAATGTTGATGCTTTTTAAACATTATAAAGAGTTTGCCTTATTCTCTCGACAAAAAAAATAAATAAATAAGGGATGTTGATGCTTTTTTAACATTATAAGAGAGTATGCCTTATTCTCTTGACAAAAAAATAAAATTTGAAAAATCCGTGGTTTTATTTAGTCAAAATACTCTAGAGGAGCATCGTATTTCTATTGGGGAGTCTCTTGGCATGAAAGTGGTGGATAACTTTGGACAATTACCTTGGATTGCCTTTTCCTGTTGGTAAAAGAAAATCTAAGGCTTTTAATGACATTATAACCAATTTTCTTGTAGGCTTAATAGCTGGTCATGAGACTTCTCTCTTTTGGTTTGTAAATAAATCTTTATAAAGCGATCTTTAATCTCTTCTTACTTATGCTTTCTTGGTTTTCTTGGCTCTTAGGCGTATGGTGGATGACATGCAATCAAAGATTTGTAGAATGTGGTGGGTGAGCAAAAGAATGGTAGGTATAAGGGCTATGCTTCCGTGGGATAAAGTTTGCTACCCAAAGGTATAGGTGGTCTTGGTTTGGAACTTTCTGTTTAACATGGCTCTCATCAGCGAGACAAGTGTAGAGACTCATCTCTGCATTAAAGACACTCTTTTCTATAAAGTATTGAGGAGATCAAGTATTTCCACGGGGTGATATTTTTCTAGCCAAAAAGCATGTAGACAAACTATCATTTACTTGGTCCAATATTAATGGATCTGCAAAGGTCCTCAAGGATGGCTTTGGTTGGCATGTTTGAAATGACACAAGCATCAATATCTATTCAAAACAATTGGGGTTTTGAAGGATTAAGCAAAGAATGAGATGAACCTAGCTATGGTGGCTCCTACACGAGAGACAGGTTAAAGACTTATGGTGATGAAAAGCGGAGATGGAAAAGATAGGGTGCATCACGATATATGGAAACTTCTGGAAGACCAAATATGTAACCTTCCAATTGGTGATAAGGATCATAAGGATAAGGTGATGTGGTTTCACAACCAAAGTATGGCTTATATTACTCTAAATCAATATACTCTTGGCTCATGATAAAGCTTGTGGGTTTTGACCCCATTGTTTTTGAAAGCTATTTGGAAATTGAAAAACCTACCCAAGATCTGTGTCTTTATTTGGCGGGTAGGTCATGAAATACTTCCTACGAATGCCAAGATTGCTTCCATTTGACGAGTTTCAGGGGATTGTCCAGGTGCGGTGTGTAAGGCCCAATTTTTGCCCAGTCCAATTAACCCAAAATTAACCTAAAATAAAATCCAAATTTCAAAATAAAAAACAAGTCAGTTTAATAGTCCATTACAAAACCTAGCCCACAACAAATCGAGAAAAAACAAGGAAAAACCCTAGCTAAAGGTGTGCCACAATAGCCTCGGCCAGCTCACGTTGCCACCACCATGCGGGCCTCGGCCTTTGCCCACTCACACCACGTTGCTCGTGCACTCCAAAAAAAGGACGGGTGAGCAAGCAAAGTTAACAACGAGAAAAGCGTTGTATTTTTATTTCATTTTCGATTTCGGCTATAAAAGCCATGAAAGAACATTGTATTTTTTCCCGACATAATCAATACAAAGCAACAAAAAAATTAGATCAGAGGTTGATTTTATCTTCTTTTTCTTTATATATTTTTTTTTTTTTCTCTTGAAACTATGTATATATACATGTAAAGATTTTGTTTTTATTTTTTAAAGCTATCCACATACATTAAAATATAGCATACAAAAAAAAAAAAAAAACGTGCACAGGGGGTCAACACCACATACCATGAGACCAAAGAAAGGCTCTCAAATTTTTTTAAGGGTCTTTGCAAAATGAAAATTTTTAGAAAAAATTAGCTTTTATAAGCTTGATTAAAGCAGCAAATAGTTTTAGGCCTTAGTCCCTATGCCAAAGCGATTTGTTTAGGCCATGACCGATCCAACCGAATTCGACCGCCTAGGATCCGCGTGTTTTTAAGCTGGAAGGGTTATTTGGCGCTTTGGCCCTTTGCTTTTGACCATTTTCAATTTAGTCCTTTTTTATCTCCTTTCATTTTGCCCGATAATTTTGCTATTATTTACGTTTTAACCTCAATGGAATGGCGTCGTTTTGGAAGATAAGGAAAATTGCCCTTTGACCCTCATTGTTATTCGCGTGTTCGGATGGAAGTCCTTTTCTTTGTTTTTATTTCCGATTTTCCCCAGGACTTTTGTTTTAAGTTTAGCTTAATCCCTTTTTAGTAATTTTTGCAATTTTATTATTATTATTATTATTACTAGTATTATTATTTTCATTTTTATTATCACTTTATTATTATTATTATTACTATTATTTATTTATCTTTTACAATTATTATTAGTTTATTATTATTATTATTATTTTGTTACTACTATTATTACTTTTACTATTATTATTGCTATTATTTTTATTATTATTACTATTATAATCATATTATCTCTTTGTATTTATTTACTTATTATTTTTTCTTTTCATTTTTGATTATTTTATTTTATTTTATTTTTAGGTCCTTATTATTGTTATTCACATTAATACATTTATCATTTTTCATCATGCATGTTTTGTACCATTATTTTTTCGTTTTACTACCAATTTACGTTACTTTATTTTTATCCCATACATAAATTTTTTTGTTAAAAACAGAGCAATATATCGTATTTTGATATTCGAAGGTCGTACTCTAACTTACTGGTTCTCTGACTCTCTCGATAAATCCAAACAAGCGAACGTTTTAAATTTTTAAAATAACCTCAGGGAATTACAAAAGTTCGTGTTCTATGATTTCTTTCTAAAACCGAGATAATCGAATACCTTTCAAAATAAATAAGTTTTTAAACGTTTATTCTGCATCGGGAATTTAAGACATTGTGTCCTAACTTACGAAAAACATAATTCTTTTTCTCTATTAACATGAAACATGCCTTGTTCTCAAAAATTTTCAATTTTATAACAAATGATAAGTATTTTAAAATTCTCTTCAAATTTTCAATTTTCGACATTAAAGACATCAATTAATCAACTAGGTACAAATTTTTGGCGTATCGAGGGTGCTAATCCTTCCTCGTGTGTGCATGATTCACGAATCCATTTTTGGATTTAGTAGACCAAAAAAATTGTCGTTTTGGTAAATTTAAATTTTTATTAAAATGATTTGAATTACGAGGTGACCTCGATCACACCTCAATCAAAAAGGATGTGGCGACTCCCATTTTTCGTTTCAAAATCAAAGTAGACCTCATTTTCAAAAGAAAAGAAAGAAAAGATTTTGACACAGTGTTGAGAAAGAAACTCTTATTCACACCTCAAAGATTGCCCAACAGTGAGGACTATTCTCTCCATTGGTGGCTTGGACAACAAGCTGCTTGTTAAAGAATATGATTGCTGCATAGACTGGCTCGAGGTGTTATGAGCACTCTGAATAAAGAAAGCTACTGCCGACTTCATAACAGTCCTTTGGAATAGCTGGAACAACCGGAATAATTTTATATTTAGGGGTAAGGAAGATCATGCGCAGGTTGTCTGGGAAAGAGCTAAAACTTTAAGCCATGACTTCCGCATCTACAATCTGATGAATGACCCTATTATTCCTGCAACTCCTATTTGCAAAATATGAGAGAAACCCCGAGAGGTTACGCAAAAGTTTAATTTCAATGCAGCGATAAACAAAAACAAAACTGGTTATGGTTTTATCATTAGAGAGAGGAGGGTTTCGTCATTGGCAGTGGAGGTTTTCAAGGAAGAGACGTTGTCAGCAGAATGGGCTAAATTTTATGTTTCTGAGAGAAAAGCTTGAAAAAGGCGCGGGCTCTCAGTATTTCTAAAATTGTTTTTGAGATTGACAATGCAAGTCTTTTTTAACAGAGTGAAAGAGAAGAAACCTGGAAGGCACATCACCATCATGAGGACGTGCATAAATGAAATTCAAAATGTGATGGATAATTTTCATTCAGCTACTATTTGCTGGGCTAATCATAGTTGTAATAGGGTAGCTGACTTTATTTGTAAAAATGCTATTGCGAAATCTTGTAGTTGGGACATGACTTGGTTATTAGTGATTCAATTTAATGAAGTTTGACCTTTTGGTCTTTTTATAAAAAAATTATTTATATCTACTATTTATATTATTAAATTAAATTAAATTTCACATTTTATTCTATTTGTATTATTGAATTGTTTAATCATATTAAATCTTTATAAATTTCTATTAAAATTAAATTATTGATGATTCTATAAAATATTTGTGTTAAAATTTTATGTTGATATCAATTTCATATTTTATCTTTAAGATAATTTATATTAAAAAATTACATTATTTATATTTAATACTTTTTTTAATTTCAAAATACATAGTGACAAAAATCAGAAGATAATTGAAAGCAATTAAGCAAGCAAAAAAGCTAACCCGTATATAAAAGATTAGTAAATAAATTATGATGAGATGAAAGTTAATAACAAATTTAAATACGATGGGCTTTAATTTGATTCTGATGGAATCACAATGGTTACAAAGGACCCAAAGTAAATTTTTTTTTTTTTAATTTAACTCGAACAAATAGATCCAATTCGATTCAATTCCAATTCCATCTCACTTGACTCGATTGAGAAAATTTCAAATTAACATAAAAATTATGAAGGAAACTGAAATAAGATATAATTAAATTACATTAATATTTCATATTTTTAGTATCAACATTCCAAGCCTGATTAAACATTAACTTTGCTAAATTTGAATCAAAAGTCTCTCTTAATATTATTTTCTTCATTTCCAACTTATTAGTATTAAATTATGTTGTTGAAATTTCATTTATCAATTATAAATTATGGAGCATCATTGTGCCGCAGACAAATTTGCTTGGTGCCAAGCTATTCTCCCATATGTGTTGACTTTTTCTTTTTCTTTTACCTTAAAGTTGACATATATGTATTTAAATTTTAATTAATTTTAGTTAATAAATTAAATTAAATTTTCAATTAAATAATTTATACAAGTCCTATTTTAGTCATGTTAAAGTCATAGTGATTTTACTGTATTAAAATGCATGTGTAACTTTATTTAATTAATTTTATTCCATTCAAATAATTAGATAACATGATCTCTTAATTTAGCTCCACTTTAGATTCATCATTTAATCAAATTAAATAGATATCCAAAGTGACTAAAATTAAACCCGCACTAATCTAATCATTAAGCTGAAAAAGCACCTATTATTCCAATGGGTAAATCTAATGAACCATTTCTCCTTGTTCAATAGTTTATAGTTCCATACAAGTATTCATGTTAAATGCAATGCTGTGGAAGAGTTGTGTTGAGCTAGTAGAGGACCAATTCGACATATATAATTAAGGCATCAATAATTTGTAATTAAATTTCAACTCTTCATTTATTAATTACAAATCATTTAATCATGGAGTCATTCAGCTAAAGTATCATGGTTGAGCTACCTATTATATACCATTAAAAAAGTCACTAATTTCATGCTTTAGTCCGACGATCTTGTCACATGTGTGTTACCCCTATAAGATATCCATGATCCCTTCAAGTTAAATTCATTCACCTAATTCAATTCATTTTATCTCATGATCACCATTGCATCTTCAACAATGAAAATCATCCTTACTTAAATTAGTAATTGTAAAATTCATTTGTCCTAACAAATGAACATTGACTCATATTTTCATTTGCATAATACATATAATGTCAATGAAAGAATATCGTTTACTCTTTATTAAGCTATGGTTTCACTATTGTGGTGAAGTCATATCATGCATAAGTCATGTACCCAACATACTTTTATTGTGCATTACCATGAGAGCACAAGTTTTCAATATATCAAAGCACATTGGTTACACACACATGGTCATTCACTTACTCAGATTTAGGTAAGTCACACAATGAACGTCACAAGTGAATAAATCCATAAACGAATCTAAGATTGATTCAACGTGGTTCCATGCCAAGACAAGCTATCTCCCCAATTGGACTTATAAAACGATATAATAGTCCCCTATTATTTATCATTTGCTTAATCTAATTACATGGACTACTGGGCAATCTAGATTATCTACTAATATAAGTTGTTTTATTGCATTATAATCCATCGTATAACGTAACTTCATATTAGTTAAATCTTAAGTAATTAATAAGCCAATATTTGCTTATACATTTTAATTTACTTACAATAACTATCGAGGATAAAGTCTAATATAGAGATAATGAATAATTTTTTTTATTTCCATGAATAATCAATTTGACCTTTTTAATCATTCATCAAATATGATGAAAATTACTAAATTAAGAACACAAAAATCCTAACAATTTTTTCCTTTTCTTTCTTAAGCTTAAATAGTGGAAAACCACACTTCAATCACAATATTGTCATGTATTTGTCTTTTCCCTACAATATACTATGATTCTCATTATCTGTAATCTTATATATTGTTGTAATCATTATGTCAATATCTTAGACACAATTTTGTAAACAAAATTACAACAGTTGATTGATCTACTCCCTTTAATTTTTTTCACCATTAGAATCACCACAATGTCCATTCTTTTAATCACTCTCAGCATATACTAATCCCAAAAGAAACTACATCATTTCAACTATCTTATCCTTAACAATCTCTAATACCTCTGATAAACTACATCATTATAGCCATTAGGCCAGAGTGCCCTCATTGCACCTAAACTGAACATCTGGCTACTTTATTTCCTTAACTTCCATTTCCTAAATCAGAACCTTATTCACCGTCTTAGTTATCAACTTTGGCACCACCTGTGATATTCAACACCAAACCGTATGCTCTTAAAGTAGTGAACAAATCTTTTATAGTCAAACTCTTCTTGAATTTATTTCTCATTCTCAATCTCTCGACCATCCGATAGCTTTTAAGACAACCTATCTTATTTCCCGCCTCTTTTGCAATGTATATTGATGGAAGAATTTGGTATTTTGTCACCAAAATCTAACCATTTAATCCTAGACTTTTGGTCCCAATACTTTTCCTCCTTATTCCAAGCTTTCTTTTGGCTCTTTTTTTTTTTTCCCATTTTCTTTACATTGTTACTTTTAACTTTTTATTATTCGTGTAATATACCAAATTACATTAAATCCTCAATTACTCTTTTATTATTTGGAAACACCATTTTCCTTCTTTTCAATCAATCAATTTTCTTTTCCAACTCTTCAATTTTTTAAACAAAGCATTAAAAGCAATGAATGATTAAACAATGCACTTCATCCCTTCTTGATCACCTGCTCACACTCCTCATGTTCAACCTATATAATCTTAAATTTGAACTATTTTAAGAACAATTCAAAGAATCCACTATTGTCAAATTAATCAATTATTCCCAAAGAAAACTCCTCCTGTCCTATTGTAGATTCTACCACAGGTTCTATCAATTCTCTCATTTATAAATCCTTCCTCCTCTTAGTTATCCAAGTAATTTTTTTTCGTTTATAATAAAAGATAAATGAGCTTAGCTCCATCTACCATTTTTTAAAACCATAACTTTTCTAGTAACTTTAATGTTGACCCCTTCTTTTTCATTATAATTATATTATATCATTATAATCTCTCATGCAAAGCCATGCTTAATCAATTCCGTCTTCCACTTCACAACGATTTCTTCCTAAACCTTTTTTGCCCTTTCTTCATACTGGTAGTCCCAAAAGCCTCAACAATCTAAACCACAACTTCATATCATTCTCAGTAACACCCTAACCCGTCT
This sequence comes from Gossypium bickii, assembly GCA_025503065.1. Lineage (NCBI taxonomy): Eukaryota > Viridiplantae > Streptophyta > Magnoliopsida > Malvales > Malvaceae > Gossypium > Gossypium bickii. The sequence goes on along the minus strand of CP106717.1, from coordinate 34,711,040 downwards.
CCATCATTGAATTAGGTTACGTAATATTACAACACATATTGAAACCATTATGACATTAACTTCTTTCATTTACTAAATTAAATAAACTGATTATTCAAATCTAAATATCATTCATAGCATAAATACATTTATAGGCCTTAAATCGAACTTACGGGGCCTTAAAAATAGTTTGGAAATAATCTAGGACTAATTTGAAAGCTAAAATGAAAATTATAGAAAAATTTGAAAACAAAGATTGACATGGCCAGGTGGCCACCCCCCACACACTGCTGCGTCTCAGACTGTAACTAATCAGTGACCATGTGAAAAATCTGCACCTAAAATCAATAAGACTCTTTTTTCAGTTATGTGGCTAGGCAGTGATGACAGTAATGTGCACTGCTTTTTCAATGCTCAAGCAGTGGTTTTGAGGCCACCAAATTCGGCCAGTAAGTTCGTGAAATATCATTATTTAATATTCACGGTCAAATATGATTTTAAAAAGGTTTTGATTTGATAAATTATATTATATAACCATTTATTAAGTGGTATGACCCAAGGTCAAGTGGTTTTAGAAAATAAGGTATTGGGACCTGCTTTCTATAAATCGAGTCATAAATATCTATAAAAATATTTAAGTGTCATTAAGGTATTAAAGTTTACGTTGAAAAATTTTAACATTTGATGATTAATTAATTAAAAGACTAAATTATAAAAGATGAAAAATTTGATTGCTATTTAATTTAAGCCATTAAATAAGCTTATGAATGAAGTATATGGACTAATATGAGTAAATATACCATATACATATGAGTGGAGGTTGGCTGTCTTATTATGAAAATATGTATGTTTTATTAATTAAAATAAACAAATTAAAGGTAAATAATTAAAGTAAAAGATATCATCTTTTTCTTTTTATGTTTTGCTGAATTTGAGAAAGGAGAAAGCTGATTGTCGGACCTTGAAGCTTTGGCCAAACTCATAGGTTGTATATAAGTCGTTAGTTCTAGTTCCTGTAATAATTTTTGTGTTTTTGGTATCATTGCAATTAGGTCTAGTTTGTCGTGCATTTTCATTTGAAATCATTTAGATTTTGGAATGTTGCATTAATGAATATTGTGATTTATTTTATGTTTAAATGATGAATTTGGAATGTTGATTGATAATTAAAAGTATTTTGTTAAGTGATTTTTGATGAATTTTCCGATTAGGGACTAAATTCGTTAAAATAGTAAAAGTATAAGGATTTGATGAAATTAATACAAATATGGGCTGATATTAGTGCCATTAACATTTGGTTATTATAATTTAACTTTAAAATGGTTAATTTGCATGTTTTGACTTAGAGACTAAATTGATGAAAGAAACTTTTTAGGGTACTTTTGTAAAATGACCAAATTCGCAAGAAATACATTGTGTTACCGCTTTAAATTGATAAATTGAATGAAATTATTAATTTAGATCAAGATCGTGGGAAATTGAGTGAAATGAAAATTACTAAAATGCCTTAAACTTTGGTATTTTTGTATAATTTAGCCATGTAAGTTCATATGAACTATATTCATTATAATTTTTAATTAAATTGAATGTTAATATGATTATATTGTGATTAAATCCATACACACACACACACACACACACACACACACACACATATATGTTAGTATAGTGCAATTCTTGCAAGTTATGAAATGACGTAAATTCAACGATGTACTTATAATCTGCCAGTTCCATTTGAATCTTAAGAATTATAGGATACAAAATGACATGTCATTAGGGTTTACATGATTCAATCGCTCGTCCCGAACATGCTACCGATGGTCGAGGTTCTGACATGTGTTCTTAAACCCACAAACTTGTGTGAGCAGCATCGTAGTCAGCCAATGCTCCAACCTAACTACTGTGCTAAAGCATACTTCTATTCATAAAGCTCATCCGGATAGCATACATGCATATGAATTAATTGGATTATAATTATACGGTTAGTTAAAGATACTGTGTGTGAGAGCTATTTCAAGTATCCAACTCGTGATTCTAATGGTTCAACTGACAATATTTAAATAAGAAACTAGAAGAGAATGATATGTATTATGAAATGTACATATATGAACATCATTGATATGATGATACATGCAAATCTTCATGTAGGTGAGATGAGTAATAAATTCAAGTGTTGCTATGTTTGAGAATAAATAGTTTTCAATGTTGAATTTATGAAATATATTCAAATATCTTTTTAACATGTATTGTTGTTTGAAATCACTTGCATATACCAAACTATTAAGTTAGATAGTATTATGTTTTACTATAGATTGCATTGAAATAGTGAAAGTGCTCAAAATGGAAATATGCTTGTATTCCCGAAAAGAAGTGGTAAGGTTTTAAATTATACCACAGTTCTTATGATGTGGTTTATCATGTGATTAATTCAAAAGAGCTATCATTACTTTTCTTAGCAAGGCTACGGTTAGAATGATAATCTAACTTTATATCTGTGTGTTATGCATATATGAAGCGAAAGGGTAGAGTAATGAAATAGTAAGTTCATACTTGAAGTGCATCATTGAAAAAGCGGAACGGCGTATTTGAATTAGTCTTGATATGAACGAAGAAAGTAAATGCAATGGAAAGTAATGAATGCAAATGAAAATAAGAAAATTTGAAAGGGTTTAAAGTTATTTAAAATCCTACTATGCTAGGGATGATATGTATATGTGATGCTATGGATTTATTCACTTTGTGAGTTGTTGAATATGGTTTCATGAATCTTGTAGTATTGGTATAGGATTATTCTTGATATGTATAAATTTCATATTTGAAATGAATTGATATGACTAAAGTTTATACGAGATTACTAAGCATTCATTGTTTAGGTAGTTGTTTTTCCTTACTTTTGATTATCGGAGCTCGATCGGGTTGGAAGCTAGTCGGAGATCTATCACACTACCCAATGATTATATCGATAGATTTTAATGTATTGGTTAAGGTTATAATGGCATGCATAAGTGAACTTATGGTTGATAATTAGTTGAATGTTAGTTGATGTGTTTGGCATGTATATGACATTTTGGGTGATGTAGCCTTGGTACATTTGGTGCCTTGTTGATATGTGTTAATTTAATAATGTGTTAAAGCATGTTTGAATGGCCAAAGTGATATATAATTGACCTCAACAAGGTCAAGATATGGTATGCTTTGGAAAGGTTTTGAACTAGATATGGAATGAATCTAATATGGTGTGGTGATTATGTAGCAATTATGTTATATTTTGGCATGAAACAAGTTAATTGATAATTGGATAAAAATGCACATGTATAAGTGTTTTTGGTTGATGTTTTAGCCATTATGTTTTGGCTTGTAAATTTGGTATTTAGAATGATTAAAATGGTTGATATGTGGATATATGTATGTGGCCTTTTCATAGATGACTTTATAGTCTTTATGATGCTTAGATGATGGAAGTTGAACATGGTCATTTTGGTATTAAAAATGTAGTTGGTATTTATGGCTTATGATGCTAAATGTTAAATGGTAAATTAGGTACATATGGCGTGGATTTGATATGTGTACAAAATGGTAAGTTTTGGCTAAACTAAGCATTTAGTTACACATGTTTAATTAGTTGTGATTGAGGTGCCTTTTGGGCATAGTTGTATGAATATGTACCTATTTGGATAGCTTGTTGTTGTATGGTTTGGTGTACTTTGGGATGCTTGATTACATGTGTAAATTGGTTATAGGTGTATGCATGAATGTGTGAGAAAAATGGATTGGAAATGGCCTATTTTTTTGTCCTGGTGAGGACACGACGTGTGTCTCATTGCATGTGACACCGCGACACACCCGGCACAATGCGTGTCCCTATAAGTTTTTAAAGGTTTCATTTGAAAGTTACGGCACAGTACACGAGCGTGTGGTTTGGTATGACCCAAGTCAAAGTTACTTGGCTCGGACACAAGGCAGGACACGGCCGTGTGTTCCTACTGAATGTCCCTGAGGCGAGACACAGCGTGTCTCTCAAGTGAATGATCCTGCGGCCGTGTGACCCTGCAATTTGAAAATTTTCATCTTTTAGAAAAATTCTATATGTTTAGGTTGAGTCGATTTGTTTCTAATGTGTTTTTAGGGCCTTGAGGGCTCGTAGAAGGACAATATGTATGTTATTGATTGGTTTTACTATGATTGATGATATGAATTAAATGTTTTAAAATTTTTGATAGTTTTGAAATGTAAACTCGTAATGCTCAGTAACCTTATTCAGTGACAGTCTGAGTTAAGGGTGTTACATAACCTGTGTCCCATTTGTGACAGTAGTGTCTCATCTGTGTGTACCTAAAAGCTTCAAACAAGGAAAACTTTCATCAACACTTAGTACCAAGCCAAATCAAAATAAACTATTTCCATTACTTTAAAAACACTTTCAAATAAACTAAAACATGTCAAAACATTCAACCTAAGTGCTTAACCAATGTATCCACATTGACATCGCAATTCAAATATCAATCTCAATTCACATATCACACCAAACTAATTTGCATTTAAGTTCATAAGTTCATACATAAAACTCATGCCAAACTTATCACTTCTTATTCATTCACATTCATTCATACCATGATTCAAAACTTCCAAGAGGCTTATACTAAATCACCAAACAAAT